>CM077583.1:50251398-60251398 GCA_039657365.1 Stephania yunnanensis
AAAAATCGAGATCAAAAGATAAAGTAAAAGTCGAGGTGTTTGTAATTCTCACCTTACTTTGATGATTTCCCCTATTTCCAAGCTCCTCAGAATCACTAAGAATTAGAACCTCAAAACCCTTGCTTTCTTCTCTTCAATTCCTCAGGATAGAAAGATAAGGAGAGAGAAAATGTGGTGTTTGAAAGTCGACGCTTGACTTTTTATGAGGTGTGAATTGTGATCTCTCATATCTGTTACACATCTCGAAGACAATCCAATGCAGCTCCAGCTTACTCCTTTTCCAACCTCTAATGACTCCAAAATTGACATTAATGGCACAATTTAGCACTTCTGTCCTTAACCCAAAAAGGCAGCATTTCGGGTGTTCTTGACACTGGTTCTTGCACATCCGAACCGCTGGACATATATCACTACCATGTCCCTAACCACCTTATATACATTCCATATTATTATTTAACCTGCATTTTATTCATTTTATGTGTGTATCATTTCCCCCGTGCTATTATTAAGTCTTTTAGGACTACCAGTTGGGCATTCGCTACGACATGCATATCAATCACGAATACTTAACACACGATTTAAAAGACACGTCAAATGTAATATAATCACATACATTGCGTTGTCAATATTTTATTTCAATATAAACATCACAATTTAAACAATTCAAGCACACACAAAATAACTATTTACCTGGCTTTAAAAGTGCACTAGCCTATTTGCTTCGGGTCTCACGAATGCGTTTGAGTTATAAGCCACTGCTTTGCAAACCACGTCATTAATAACGGAGAATCAAATTTAGAGTCGTTATAGCCCAATGATCATTACCATGGGGGTGTGAGTTCAATGATGTCAAAGTAAAGCTTTTTCCCATCAAGCTATATGTACAAAGTGGGCATATTTTTGGACAACTTTAAACAGAAGCAGACGCCCTAAAGTCACCTTAATTCATTTTTCACTACGGTGATTGTGCTGCTCATGTCACCTTGGTCTCGAGGCTTAGGTGTGACTTTTGTGGCATTTTCCTATCAATCAATTTGTCAGTTCTAATATTTTTCCAAAAATTGCTTTATTATGGCATTTTTTTGTTTTTTATTTCCTAACAATACAAAACAAACTTGTCTCATTTGGATTACATGACTAAAAATATAGTTAAACAAAAACAACATATTCTACTCTTCTAATCGCGCTAACAATTTTAGTGCAATTGTATCGTAATCACTTTCCAAATCATTTAAGTGTCAGGATGTGTTAGCGTTTGCAAAAATTACATACCAAATACAAAACTATATTATTATTGATTTGACATTTTTAAGTCATTCTTAGCATAGAATCTGAAAATAAAATTCTTTGATTTAATTAAAATAAGTTCACAAAAAAAAGCTTTTGCAAGGTTTAAAAGAGGATGAGGTCTTTAATTATGATAGTTTTAAGCAATGGCTAAAATGACCCCATTTTTTATTAAACATACCCTCAATTTGATATTTTAACTAATTTTAGTTCCCATTAGTCATGAAATGTCCTTATTGCCCTGATATATAAGTGGGTTTTTGTTGCGAATTATAATTCGGAAGCCTTTTGAAATTGAAAGGTACATGTTGCTCTCTTCTCAAAACCATCTCCTGACCCCAACTCCTTCCACTCTCATTTTCTGACCAAACAATGTTCAATCCTCATGAAATTCGACCAAACCCAAGTCCATTATCTCATTGTTTTTTTTGTTTATGTGACTAGCTTAATGTTATTTCTTGAAAAGTCTTTCTATATTGTTGTTTTTATTTTCGTGGAAGTTTCTAGAGTCATCGTCGATTGCCAGACAAATTGAGCCATAAGAAGATGGAAAACATAGAGGAAGCATGAAATCAAAGTTAGAAACGAACGGAGATGAGGTGAGTGCTCAAGTTTTTCATCGATTTACGTGGAGATTTTTAATGTTTCGTGCATACCGTGTTTTTTTTGGACTCACGTGGGCGATACGTCTAACACATGCATCTCGGCCCTGACTACGTTGAGTAGTAAGACATGTTCTACTCCTGCCTAATTAAACTTAATATGATTATTTAGCTTTCTGCTTTTTGTGCTCTACATTTATCCATATATACCTTCTCGACTCCATGTCCGATACTCTACACTATAGGTATTGGTTAAAAGTAGGCAAAGCTATATTATGTGTCTGCAGGACCATTTGCTTTGTAAAGCATATTATAAATGATGAAATTCGAAGTTTTATGCCATTTTTCCAGATTGTTTAATTAGTGGTTTTTCTTTGCTTGTTGGTTCCCTACGAATGACCACACAGGGTGTACATTGAGTGATCCACTTCCACTTCAATCGATACCTTCATACTAGTTATGCCATTCAATACAGCTGAAGAATACAGTAGTTAGTAGGGCATAGGCTACGAGCTAGTAAAGAGCAGTGCATTCATGGTCATTATATTGAAATTAGATCTCTTCCATTGGGTCGGCCGAGCTTTAGGTTATCCATTGCATGCGCGAGAGGAGAAGTTCCTGGCTCTTTTGCTGCAAGATTTCTGGCGTGAAGAAGTTAAAGATGCATTCTTTGAAAAAACGAAAGTAAGGAAATGGACGGGATGAGTCAGAAGATAAGCCTACAAGGGAGCTGCTTTCCTCGAAGAAATGTGGTTGTCAATTGCAAGATGAATGTGAAAACATGAGGAACTGATGAGAAATGACGTGTGCATGTTATGTATGGGGTGCTTGACAACCTTAATTTTCAAACAACTTGATTTGCCATGCATATCCCGGAAGGCTTTCTGCTTAAGACGTAGAGATGGTTATTTTCAAAGATTTGAAAGTAAAGCCCAGATTGCTAAAACTTCGATGCATTCTAGCTAACATTAGGACAAGTTAATCCGACTTATATGATTGTCTTCTGAAAAAATCCCATAATGAAAGAGCCTAATTGAGAATGATTGAAGTTGAAGGAAGATAAATATACATATGCTATTTCATAAATTGGACAAGCATCGATCATGTGGATAAGCTTGTACATTTGGGGGATGGGATATTGTTAGGGGTATGGTTCTTTTTCACCCTTATTTTATAAATTTTTCTGACAGCTTTCCCTTCATGTGTTTGATTATGGACTACCACACCTTATAATACTAACTTGAGGTTCAAGTATATTTTACTTCCCGAGGAATTTGTGAGTGTCGCTTTCATCTAGCATGACTTTCTACTTAAGCAACACATGCATTCTTAGCCAAGTTAGGCAGTAACCCGATTATGCGTAGGTTTTAAGATAGTTAAAGAGATTTATTGGATGGGTGGACATCCCCAAGGTCATTTTCGACCGATGTGAGATCAAGCTCTCATAGAGGCTGCAGTAGAGGGAAGCATGTATTCCCAACTCAGTGCGCACTTACTCTTTGTATGATTGACACAGTAAATAGGAATGTCCATTTCAAGACAAGAGAATTATTCTGCTATGGAGGAGGACTACGACCGACAAAGTGGTATGGGCAAGTGGATATGGATGCGGTACATTGCCTTCGAGACATAGTTAGCATATAGTGTGGTAAGGTAAATGAGCTTGAAGATGAATATAAAAAGAGTGCCTGGGTTTGGTAGATTACGTTCGGGAAAACTTGGTTGTATGTCATAACGAAGTTTGCATGCGACGTGGACGTATAAGGTGATGATTTTGGAATGCCACTAATAATCGGGGTGGAAGGTGTGCATTCATATTGAAGAAGAGTTGGGGACCTGGTGTGGACACTTTGGGGACGTTGCGTGGAGTGTCCACGTCACATTCCTAGTTTTTGACATCAACAAAAAGTCGTGGAGGCTTCATTCAATAAAGTCGATGCATCTCACATTACACATCATTAGCGAACACCATATTTACAGCTCAATCATTGGTTTGTTTCTCGATATGCACTCTGGATGAGATCAATATGGGAATCAAGAAAGTTAAAGATGGTGTCGGGCTCGATAGCATCCATTTGTGAATGTGTATTTACGGGCCACTCATGGTTGTTGCCGTGCTACCCGAGATTGCATCACTGGTCGATTTACGGTAGACCTAATTACTCTTGAACAGGTGTTACTACATCAGAGGAAATTGAACTTGCACCCGATCAAAGTTGGCTGAAGGAAGCAAGAAGATGATATTGAGTATCATATCCTAAATGGAAACAAAGTAGAGTTTAAGTCTTGCCAAGTGGCAACCCGATTTAGAGAGCAAGAATTGTTTAAAAGTTGAGAAAATCACATGCTCGACTTCAACTGTAATTTCCATACCTAAAGAAAAAGGAAAATCTAGGGGTCCGCCACATAATGGTCCTTGGGTTCAAAAAAGAAAGTCCCGAAGAGAAAAAATGAGAAACTCATGAAATCTACCACGAGGAATCGATCCCAGGTTCTGAGTTTGCTCTAGGTTCGAGCCAGTTCTACTTGGTAAGACATCGATGCTGAGTCACATTAGGCTCTGGGTACACACATTTGCCTAAGGAGGCTCAGCATTGTTGCCAAGGAGGCTTTATTTGTTGTAGTGGAGGTTCTGACTGCAAGTCTCTGTCATGATGTTCGACTCATTACAAGAGAGGTTCAACATGTTTCGAGAGGTTCGACTGGCCGCAAGCTTCCAAAGAACCCAAAAGTCCGTTGTTTGTGATTCTAATTCCATCGAGGCAACCCACCTTCTAATATTGGTGGCATAGAAGTGGGAGCAGTGGAGAGGGACGTCGACTTGAGCTACTATTTCAATCCCATTTATGCTGCCTTCAGGCCATCCAAGATTCAGATCTCAAGCTTCACTGGTTTATTGATCAAATCGGATATATGATACCATACTTGGTTCGAGACGAGGGAATGTTGATTCCCGATGACAATTGCGGAGTATCGAGCCATAGTGCGAGGCATCAGGATACTAACTTATTTTTATTGGCCGGGATTGTGAAGTGAAGAAGGGAATTAGTGCAGGGATTGATAGTAACAAGGATTTTCTACATCCATTTGTTCTAGTTGCCAAGTTACCCATTTTGAGACTATTACAAATGCCATTAACACTTTTGCAGACCAAGTTTAAGCACCTGGTTCTTTTGGTTTACATTACTGCATGACATGTGATTAATTGTTGCCAATTATTACAAAGATGGTTTTGTTTCTTTATCTTACTATGGCGATGTTCGCGACTTGCTTTTCCCGCTGGCTGTTCACCCCTTTTGTATTTTGAGAGATGAATCATTTGGTCAGTGCTTGGTTAACATTTCTCATTTTGTTATAGTGAGCTCTTTAGTGTATCTCTTTAATGTCTTATAATGTTATTTGCTCATTTATAACTAAATTTTACTATTTTGAGTGAGAGTTATGAATGATACGGGCTGACACACTTTGTTACCACATATTTGAGAGGCAACTGTGATGTATAGCCTTGGGAAAGAAAGTAGGTTTGGTGGCTTTACGATGGGATGAACATTCTACCTCTACCTAAGACACTAGACCTGACTCGAATGTGTTTCCGGTCTATATTGATACTTTTGTCATGACTCTTGCTTTTTTGTAACTTGATTGAATGATTGAAAAATGGTACATGTCCTTTTTACGAGGTATATGTGTCATGTATTTTTGGTACACAATGGTGTATATGGGCGTAAATGGATGGGTATAACAATGATGGACAAGTTTAGTTGCTTTTTAGATTTACATGATGTGTAGTTGCTATCTATGCTTTGTTTGAAACTTTGAAAGATGCCTTCTCATTTTATAGTTACTTTCAAATATTAAAAGTAATATATCTTTTGAATAATTAGTTTAATTTTGCTTATTTGTGTTTGGAATGATGTACAAATGGTGTGTAGTTGATGTCCATTAAATGTTATGCTTGGTTGTTGTCAAATTTATTGAAATGAAATCTTTTTAGTAGGGTTTCTACGTATCTGGCCTGCACTTAGACTCGATATATCTTCCTAGGTCACACCGATCAAGCATGTCCGAGGAAGTGCAAGTCCCTACTTCCAGAACTTATAATTGTAGTTTTACTATGCATACCCCACCATATTGCTTAAACCAACCCTTCGAAAATGCGTAAATTTCGACTTAATCTTATGAAGTTTCTGGATGTGTAGTAGGTCGTGATGACTTCTTTAATATGGCCATGTGTAGCCAGTAACATGTACCAAGAGAACAATATTTACAACCGTTTTCACATTCATACCTTACACATTATTCTATCCTTGTAACCCACCGTGTTTTAATAATATGAACTACGGAGTATTGAAAACTGAAATACTTAAATAACTTTCAGCACACCTTACAACCGTCTTGCTACGCATACCCCATCAAATTTTAAAACATACCCCACATGCAAATTTCAAAACATACCCTGCATTTGCATAAGGTAATCGTATTATATGAATGCTCCTGAGTCGGCTCGTCTGCAATTTAATTTAAACTTGTTAAATGCCATCAAGGTTGCTCAGATAAGTAAATACTTCAAGAGCACTTTCGACTATCAACAATAGGTGATTGTAACTTATTAAAGAATGACAGGACTTAGAATTTCATACACATTGAACATACCATAATATTTCTACATGATATTCCACATTTCGAGAACTTAACTAATTATAGTACCATTCTGAGTAAGTACTTCGAGAGGCTTTCTTTACTATCATTAATAGGGTGATCAAGAACTTATCAAAAGCAGATGCATTCTTAATTCCGTACCGATCGAGGCATACCTCTATTATATTACTACGCATACCCGACATTTGATAATTGAACTGATCGTGATATCTGACTTTTGACTTAATGCATAGCTCGTGTATTCAAGAGGCTATACATTCTTATAAACTATACAAAGTAGAATACCTTATTGGAACTCCATAAGTTTGGAAGTATGCCCCATAAATTCACTATGCATACACAACATTAAAAAACTTCAACTAAATTTTTAGTCATGTTAGCCGAGACTTAAAGGGGTTTGAAGAAAGATTTTTGACCAACTATCTACTGTAGAGTCCTTCCAAAAGCTCGTAAGCCGAATAACTCTCGGATGTATTTGATTGTTTTGGTCGTTACTCTTTAAGACCTATCGATCCTGCAAGTCTCATAGTAGAAATAATTTTTGGGTAAAAATAAATATACACACAATAAGGAACAACATTTTAAACATTTATAAATCGATTCCGATAGGTTCCTCATTAGGGAATTAACTCAGCAAATTCAAAGATAGTGTTGAAAATTTGAAATGAAAGTTTTCGTGAACAAGTAAAACAAAGCACAAACAATTTAAATTTATCCTAAATAAAATATTGAGAAGAAGAAAATAAGTCAATGAATGATGCCCCGAATTTGTGACCACTGTCCAACTAGCAGAAGTGGATGTTGTAGCTCGTTGATTTGTGGATGGTCGTGGTAAAGTCCATATCTTATTCTTCATCTTGAACACCAGATAACAAGGCGAGTACCGCATCCGCCATTTGCGATTGCATTTCGAGCCCGTAATGTCGTGGCCTGCAAGATGGTGATCTAAACCGTAATACAACATCAAGTTGCCTAGAAAGTTCACGATGTCAATAAAATAAAGTAAGTAACTTATAACATATACCCAATTGCAACATAAAAGAAGATATAATATAACATAAGTAAATATCTACCAAAAAGTTTCGACTGCCTTCCCCATCCACCTCGATACATGTTTAGATTTTCGCAAACGGCGTAACTCACTTGACCGAAACCATTTAAGGAATCCCGATGCAACTGCCATGTGATGGTTTAGCATTTTTCACCTGCTATGTCGTTTTAGCAATGAGATGGTTATCCCATTCCTCCCAAAATTGGGGGTCGTAACTATGATAGACCACACTTTTCAAATTGTAGAACTTGTCACGCCAATCCTGCTATTAAGCCACTAATATCACCATATGTGACCTAATAAGGGACTAGTCAATCTATCACAAAACCATTTACCTACTTATTATTTATTATTTTTATTTTGAATATAAACCCGTGTTTATCCTACGTCAATTTATAAATCGTATTTAATTAAAATTTTGTTTACTTAAAAAGTTCATTCAATGAAGTTTTAAAACGATCTAGCTGAAGCTTATAACATGAGTCTTAACAATTGTGGAAAAATCAGGGAATAAAGATCACATGCATATATATTATGAAACTTACTATATACAATATCATGTGTCCGGTCAAGGTACTACTCACTCAACCCATAATATATAACCCCAAGAATATATCATATACGTATAAAAGTAATACATAAAAATCGCACTGACAAAATAAGGCAGTAGTAGAAGTTCCACTAGCTTAGAGTAAAGTCACCGACCTTCTCTTTGCCTCGCTTGCCAGTTACTCGATGGATCCGCACCGATCATCGTTAGAAAATAGATCAGGTGAGTACATATGAAAGTAGAAAGTAATATCGAGAGACATTTGTTCATTTCATTCCCAAATATGCAACACGTATCTAAAAGCATGATAATAGCAACTATGTTTAAAAATGAACAAGCAAAAATACACTTGGATTAAACAACATGAAACTCACACATGGCTAAGTGGTAATGATCTGTGGCGGTCAACTCAAGTGATCTCTCATCACATCAGTTTTCCACTATATGAAGATGGATGCTCGAGCTGTTTTACATCAATGTGAAGGTCTAAGCAGTTGCTCTTCACTTTATAACCTTCTCTCGTGCTAGTTACCTACGATATATACTTTGCCAACAACCTGGGTCTCGTACCTCGCTGTGTTGCGCAATTTATGCTTTCCAACAACCCCGGACTCATTTCCTGTTATGATTGCCATAGCAAGATAGTAGAGAAATCTCGATCACCCCGCTGAAGTCACCCCCGAGTGACTCTGTATGTCCGACGGACCTACATAATGTAATGACCCTAAATGTAAGAACCACTTTCATATTTCAAGAAATAACATGGTTTGAGAATTTAATAAAGTACCGCATATATAATGCACAAAGGAAATAGATTACAATACTACGTAACACCCTACCTAATAGCATGATATTTCACCGACCACATGTATTAACAATCAACAATGACATTGCACATAATTTGGAGTCAATGAAATCATTTGATCGACAAGTTATACCATGAAAGCAACCTCATGTAATGAGAGAACAACAATTCATGACATATTGAATACAAAGGTAAATCGGTCAAATATTGAAATAGAAATACATGTAAATATGAATGAAATGTAAATAAATATCTCAATTAGTTTACTTACAACCACGAAATTCCTAAGCTACTTCCCTGGTCTCCCAATACCTCAAAACTCATATTTGAATCCCCCGAACACTTCCTTAGTTTCCCGATATCAAACTAGTCCTGCAAAGTAGTAGGGTTTAAGTCAGTTGAATGGGTTTAGGAACTTTAACCCAAAACAACCCTTTTAGACTAAACAACACTAAGATTTTTAGCCTTTATATTACATAATAGCATGATTTTAGGCATAAAATTGTCCAAATATCAAAATCTTCCACTACTACAAAGATTGTTAGTTCTTATCTTAGCATTTCAAAAAGATTTAGTTTTCAAAATTCCTATTTAAAAATCGAAGAAATATCATATTTCTACTAAACATAACTCTAATTGAAATCTAACCGACCAAATGATTTAGAAAATCCATTTATGCCAATATATACTTTTAAAAATGCGATTTTTGGTCAAAAGGCAAGTGAAAATCATACCCAATAACAACATACCAAAAGATCAGGTCATTTGGATAAGTAGGAGGGAGTTATCTAGTTAACAATTTTAGTTTTAAAAATCTTTTCGCATTTCAGCACCTATTTGTAGATCACTTTTAGATATAAAAACATTTAAATTACAACATCTCTAGTTAGCGATTTGTTCCTATTTGAGTAAACTTTCAAATGCTACTAGTTTGAGTCGATTTGGACATAAAATGAGCAAGTTATGACCAAATTACATAGACTAATCCCTAATACTAACATGTAGAAATTCAATTTTGGTCTCACAATTTCGAAAATTCATATCTTCATGATTTCAAAACCAAATTAAGAAATTTAATATAGTTGGATCATCAGATTGAAATGTGGAATCCAAATATATAAACCAATTGTAAAATCTTTAATCATCTATCCTTTGAATTAGAGCAAAAAACCGTAACGAGTTTCAAATAAATAGGGAGATATGTATCTAGTTTGATGAACACCTAGCTTTAACTTGTTCTCTCCTTCACTAAACCTACTTTGCACAGCTTGGTCTTATTTTTCCTCCTATCCTTCTCCTCCTCTCTTGGCCAGTTTCCTTCTTAATTAAGCAAATTAAATGAAGTTGACTTAGTCAGTATGAGTTGATTACTAGCTTTATATAATAAGTGGATATGGTTGATTAATAACCATTGATCTCTCATTGTACACACGTGTCCGAGGCTCATCTAGTGATACATCTATTAACATATATTCAATAACTCATATGACTATGTGACTCCAATATGTAACTCCATTGATGTTGAGATGAGTCAATATGTGTCTCGATGAAAATCAAGTGGCTATTGTTTTAACTTACTATCTTAGCTTCATTATTAGTATATAATCATCCGTAGCCATACACAAATCACTATAAAAGCTATATATAATCCTACGCCAACTTACCATATCACTCTCTACCTGATCCCACGCCGACACTCAACTCGAGGTGCATTCCCATACACGTATCGACACCTATATGTAAGTAGAAATGATTTAGTTGTCTACACATATATAATCACAATAGGCATACACCACAACAAATATAGCATATACCTCACCATCTCACATCGGTTATGACACATATCCTCATTGCGGGTCCTACGTCACGGTCACTGAGGGAACCATAGTTGTACACTTTAGGAATCCTCGACTCTACAAAGCAAATTGTATAAGAGTTAGATAACAATGAACCAAAACATTTCACAAATTAACTAAGACATAGAAATATGTACCTTGTTCCTCCAAATGTCTAAGTAAGACATGGTGTTGAAATGAGGGTAATAACGATAAATTGACCAGGCCACCAGGAAATGAAGTGGACGTTTCATCTTCCGCACGTATGGATGAACCGGAGGAGTCATCTGCACCCTCAATATCTCTGCAAAGGCATTAGCCTCGGCGAAGAAAGAAGATCACCCCAAGTGGTGTACGACTAAGCTCAATTTCTTCCTTAATCCCAACCCTAATTGTAAGTACACCTCTATCTCCAACAAGAAAGTTGCACCTCCATCATCGACACCGAAACTGTCCATCGCGCACTCTCACTCTTATTGGCCAATTTTACCGGTTTGATAGGGTATGATTATTCTAATCCACTTTCTTCTTCTCAAGTTCAATTCGATGTCTGGTAGCTTCTTGTAAAGGGTAACCTCAATTTGGAGGTCGCGGTAATCCACTTGCCACCCCTCCCACCCTCCGCTAATAGCTCGGAGACCTCCGCTTGGCTTTTTATTTTCCTCATACTTAAAATGAAATAAATGATGCTCAATATAGTCCCACTACAAAAGCACTATAAGCATGCCTAAAAATGTAAAAAAAAATGTAAATTTCATGAGGTTCCAGGTGTAGGGCCGATATCATTAGCATGAGTTTCCATCGAATGAAATCGAAACCTTTATATCGATTACATGATTATGGATGTCTGGAACCATGTAGTGATTTCGGACAAAGAGTATTGAAAGCAAGTGAAGACATTCAGGTCATATAATTTGAAAGTTTAAAATCCAACTCATGGTTGGACAGGTAAAATGGCGGATTCATAATTCTCTTGCCTGTGAGAGTCACGCCTGGTTACTGAATCACACTACTTAAAACCAAAAATTCACACCAAATTGCACCTGACCAAAATTGGTCAAAGTACAAATCAAAAGACGCAAAATCTCATTATGATCATAACTCCCAATGTTTTAATGGTAAAAACTACCCGATCGACCAGAAAATGCGATGACTCAGTGGAGCCTCCTTGCCCGTTGACATCTGCCAGAGCATGTATTTGGTGGGGTTTAATCCACGATTAGCCTTCCCTCGTGCACCCTAGACCTCAATATAGTGCTCGATTCACCAACTAGCGAGGAAATTGTGTATTGGTGGATTCAAGTTTTGGGATTCGAATGGAACGACTACAGATATATGAGAGGGCTTGTTTGGTTGAAGGTATGGGTAATTTGGGAGTAAAGTTGAAAAAGTGGGAATCCGTTTGGTAAAAAAATTCAAATTTAATGTACAATGTAGTAATAGGGTCCGTTTAGTAAAAACTCGCTTGGTTTTATTCAGGACCACGACTATTCTCTACCCATGTTTTGCTCCGTTTACCACGTTACTTCATTGTACGTTATTTTGAATTTTTTATACCGCTTTACCCCACGCTTTTTTGTAAATAATTCCAAAACTATCCCTCACTTCTCAATGAAATGTTTACCCAATCTCCTACCTTCATCTCAACACCTAATTCCTAAATTATCCTTCCATTTCTTAGTTTTAGTCAATGTAGTACTTGTACTAGGTTATCAAGTATCATGTAGGAGTGTTTTTTTCGTTGAACAAGGTCGCATGTGGTCATGTCATATATCCAAGAAGTGAAGAAGTGTCGTCCGCGTGGTTCGACAAACTCCGACTAATACCTTTTAAAGATGTAATGGCTATTTCACCGATACCTCTAAAGAGGTATCAATTGACTTTGACCGATAATGTGAAGTGAACTTGATTTTAATTGGTCACGGAGGGGTCAGTCAGACCTGAAGAGGTGTCACTTGTGTGTACGATACCTCTTTGGGACAAATGTCGCCAATGTGGCCGCACTCGTGGTAACAAGAACGAACAAAAAAATTACAAAACTTCTAAAAAACACATGATAATGACAAAAAAAATAGTGAGTTTTGCTCTTAATCACTTGATATTAAAAATTTCATCAAGACTTTGTATCAAAAATGTAAAATTTAACCCCCAAAATCGAAACCTTAAACTACAACAACAAAATCACAAACAATACCAACTCAAAAATAAAAAACTCTAAAAAACTTGAAATCGACACTAAAAGAGATGATAATTGTATTCATATGATCGAATCGATGTGGTTTTGCTCAATTTCGTGGGTTTGAAATGGTGGTGAGAATGCGATTTTGAAAGATGGGGGTGACTGGCAGGTATGCATAAGTGGTGGGGGGTGGGTATGAGTGAGTAAAAAAAATTTTATATGGAAGGGTAGTTGTGTCATTTCACTAGTGGCCAAAACTCTTCTATATTGAGGAGTAGAATGAGTCATTTCACTATGGCTGAAAAAAAATAAAAAATAGGGTAAAATGAGAAAACGTGGGTCCGAATAGCTTGAGCCTTTATTTATGTACCTTGACTTGAGGTTGACATTTTTTTTTTTAGAAAAAAAGTGCTTGATATGCATTTTATTTTTAAAAGTGACATTTAATCATAGCCTTTCCTATAAGATTTTATTCATAAGGGATAAAATTCTAAAAGTTGTTAATTTGTTATCGTCAATTTGCCACTTTGGTATTTTTCTAAAATTTATAATTAAGACATGTTTTTGATTATTTTTCAACAACGAAAACAACTTATCCAATTTGGATTATATACCAAAAATAGTTTCAAAAATGTTGTTTGTATTCGGACGTCAAGAAGTCTTCTATTTCAATCAACTACTTATTTGGCCAAAAAAATCAACTACTTGTAATATTAAATTATGTTGATATAGGAATCCCTTGAACCAAGAATTAATCAAGCTTTTGCTTGAATGGCCGGTGCAGCAACACATACCTACACGGTCCACGCAGGAATAGTACCAAACCCATCATCAAGGAAAACACAACAACAACACTGTCACGGTTGGTATAAACCCATCACCTTTCACCACCCCACGCCCCTCACACGCTACCGACCGTCACACCTACAGGGTCCATATCGTTAACTTTTGGTGCCACTTTTCAGTTCGCCCCCTCACAAAGTGTAGCAAATTATATTTTACTCCTCTCTCGCACTCGTCTTTTCTGATTTCTCTACGTTTGAAAAATATCATAAATTATTAAACAATTGAAATTACATTTACACATGAGAACAACCCATAATTGATGTGATGTCGTTTTTTTTTTTTTGGCATTCAAGATACCGTAAAGTTGAGTTTACTTGCATTTAATAATTTTAATATGGGTACTTATTATTTATATCTACTATATAGATAAATAAAAATATTTTTAATTAATTTTTTTAAAGTTGTAGATTTTTTTATTTATAGGTGTTATATTGAGAATATATCAATCAAATACAAAAATTTAAAATGATATACAAATAATAAAAAAAATTTTTTTAATGTATACAAGTAATAAGCTTAAGACGTTAATCGTTGTACTCAAACAAGCTTATAAATGTAACGATAATCGTAATTTAATTATAATATTAATTTTGAAAATCAAAACACTTTTAATTTTTTATGTTGATGGAGAAATTGAAAGTCGAGAGTTTTATACAATTCCTTTCTATGCTATTAATTATATGGATTGTATTCAAGGAAGTAAAATCATATTAAAACTATTCAAAAAGATTATATTAAAACTTAAGGGACCTAAACCTAATTTGAAACATTTCACGGGACCACGTGCAAGACACTTGAAGGTCCACGTCAGCTTTTACAGCCAAGTGACCCCTAGATATTATTATTTTCTTAATTCTTTTTTTGACCGTTGCGCTGTACCCGATAGCCGTTTCGCTTGTCTTAACCAATCAGTCCCTTTCACCGAATCTTACACTATTAAACCCCCCTAATTTGACTTAAATCGCCACATGTCTCTTTGCCGACACCGTTTCACTAATTAACCTTACATTTGTTAGTTTAGTTTCATCAGGCAACGTAACATCCACCATTGAAAAAGCGAAGAGAGTAAAGAAAAGAAGAAGAAACCCTTTTTCGTCGCTGATAGCTCCAACTCATCGACGATCGAATTGCTCATTTTTGGGAGGGATTGTAGGGTTTGATTGTTGTGAATTCGATGAGCTATTGTTGAAGTGAATTGGAACTGTAGTGGTTTGGGATTGGTTTGGGATTGTGGTCAGATCTGTTGTTGTGTAAGTGTTGTTTTTGGTTGATTGATTCGTGTTTGGACTGGATTCAGCTCACTGTTTGCTTCTCTCTCTCTTCTGATTTTTTGGTGGATTTGAGTGGTTTTCGAGGTGGAAGATGAATGCTTGAATCTGGTTTGGAAGTTAATGGGAATACGTTTGATTTGGTGTGGTTAGTTTTTAGTGATTCGAGAGTTTTGAAGGAATGAAAATCGCCGAAAACTGAACGAAAGCAACTCTTTCATTGTCTGCATTTGGTTGCTACTTAAATTGTTGAGTGTTTGGTGGTGATTTTAGGATGTAAAGTTTTGTGTGGAAATGACTGAGCCCAAGTTCTATGTGGTAATCTAGGAGATAGAATTTAAAAGGGTAGTTTTTAATAATATTAGAATCGATGTTTCGATAAGTTCAGTCCTTTAAGCGTAGGGCTTATTCGTTGCTATCGAAAAATCTTGACTGGCTTGATTTTAGGTTGATTCTAAGCATAGGGTGTCAGTAAGGTTTGTAATTTCTTCACTTATTCACGAAGTATTCTGTCTTTAGTTGGCTCCCATGTAAGTAATGTTTGTTAGATCATCAGTTTCTTAAAGCTGGTTGGAATAGCTTTGATGTCTATTATTCTCCTATCCTTGACGATTATAGTTTTATGCTCGCAAGACTTTGAACTTGGTTTTAGAGCTTTGGTTTATAACAGCTCCCAAGTTTAAGCCTCATTGTTAGTATTTCTCGATCTCCATTTGCATATTGTGACTTGCATTTTCTTTTCTCGTTTGACCCCCCATGACGTGGTTGCACATAAAGGAGGGTGTTGTGGAATGGCGATGCATCGATTTTTAGGCTTATTCCTTGCAACTATAGCTTTTAGGTATACTAAGGAATCTAGTATGCCCAACAATTAACATCAAGCCTTGTGTGCAAACCCATCTTGTAGGTGAGAATCATGAATCGTAAATGTGGGAAAAGAATGAAAAGAGAATGCAACTTAAAATAAGTGTATAGGGATCAACAACTGCTAATAACAAGGCTCGAAGAAAAGTGCTATTACCAAATTTCTAAAACCAAGTTAGATTAACAGCGAACTTGAAAGCTATAATTGTTGGGTTAGCTATATTGACGCGCATGAGGATAAATGTTGAATTTGATTTTACATATATGGATAAGGTAAGTTCGTTGGCCATGTTTTATATAGATAGAAAATGATAGAATTTGTCTTGGCAGCAGTTCTTATGATATATTTTTATGTTATACAACTTTTTGTAGATATTCAAATTCGTCGGTGTAAACGTATTTTACCATTGTGATATACAGCTTTGTGTTAGGCTATATTCTTTCTTTCAACTGCAAGCCTATTGCATGGGTTACATACTTAAGTTCTCTTTCATTCCAGGGTAACCGGGCTGTATTTCCTTGAAGAAAGATGGCAACTCTTGCAGATATTGGGGTTTCAGCAGCTTTTAATATTATTAGTGCATTAGCATTCTTGGTAGCTTTTGCAATCCTGCGTCTGCAACCTTTCAATGACAGAGTGTACTTCCCAAAGTGGTATCTCAAGGGTCTGAGAAGTAGCCCTACACATGATGGAGCAGTCTTGAGCAAGTTTGTCAATTTAGATTACAGATCATACTTAAAGTTTTTGAATTGGATGCCAGATGCATTAAGAATGCCCGAAGCTGAGCTTATTGACCATGCGGGTCTTGACTCTGCTGTGTACTTGCGAATCTACTTACTCGGGTACGCTGCAACCTGCATTTTCCATTTTTCTGTATGTTTCTCTTTCCGTTGCTTTATTACTTTCCGTCATTCTAGAAGTGCATATTTTTGCGTTACTATTTGCGATGTTATTTGGTAACACTTGAAGTGTGATATGCTTTGCTGTGAAAAGGGTATATAGGTGCTATTCTAGATGCATGCTCTCACTTGTTTGCCCTAGATTTCTTCTGCATGAACGTTATTTGATGTTATTGAACCACAACTAAGAAGATAATATTCCTTGTCTGTATTATTTTATTACTTACTTTGTGCTTCTGACTCTCTTTTTTTGCTCCATGTACTGCAGACTTAAAATTTTTGTTCCTATCACATTGCTTGCATTTGCAATTCTGGTACCTGTCAATTGGACTAACGACACGCTCAAGAAATCAGATCTAAATTACAGTGAAATTGACAAGCTATCAATCTCAAATATTCCACCTGGATCTCAACGGTATGTAACATTCATTATTAGAATATTTTGACTATATTAGTTGCTGGACGAGATACCATATGATCATGCACACTTGCAAGTTCACGTCACTCCTCATATATCTTGAAATTCAATCCTCATCAAATTTCTCCCTGTTAGAGGAAATTATTTTGTCAGGTCAATCTAATTTAAGCTTGCGTTCAACGAGTCTTGTTGGCATTTATATTCACTAAACTTAGCTTGGTACAAGATAAAATTGTTGAGAGAGGAAACTACCTTCTTTTCTTTTCTTTCGGCTGATAAGTTCTACCCATTTTTTATATTGCAGGTTTTGGACTCATTTGGTGATGGCTTATGCGTTTACCTTTTGGACGTGCTATATTTTGTATAAGGAGTATGGACTTATTGCGTCAATGAGGTTTCATTTTTTGGCATCGAGCATCGCAGCGGCCAGATCAATTTACTCGTAAGATTCTCCTTTTGGGTTTAATTGTCTCGAGTATTGATTGTTGACTTTTTCAGCTATGCGTCCATTCTTAGTTGCACGAATACCATTTAGATTCGCCAGTTAGACATAGACTGCATATATGTTTGTTTCGTTCATTTGAATTATAACTTTTTGCTGAGTAGCATTTATAGGTTTCTAGCCTTGAAACACTTGGAGCAATGTAACCTAAGGGTTGGAAACACCTGGAGCAATGTAACCGGAAGGGTTGGCCTAGTGGTAAGGGCGAAGGTGGGACTCGTGGTTAGGCACACAGTCTCAAGTTCGATTTCCCCACGACACCAAACGTCGGGCCAATGGTGGTCTCTTTCCGCAATCCCAAGGCCCATGGGACTAGTGGACAAGTGTATGGATACCCATAGTTAATTAAAAAAAGAACACTGGGAGCAATGTGAGAGGAGTTACAAAATATTGGCCATGGCCATGGACAATAGGTTGTTATCATTCGTATGCCTCAACAAATAACATGTTTGCTTCCAATACTGCTCATTCAATTAGAGCAAAATGTTGTTTCATATTAGTCGCAACTCGCAAGTTGAATACTTCAATGTATATCAACTACAAAAATGTTCATATCTGCCAGTTAACATCTTAATATTCAACCAACTGTAATTTCCCATGACAACATATTGGAAAACTACATAGAATAACACGAAGTTCATTTAAGTATTTAACTAGGTATCCTGATCCCAACAGAAGAAGCGAAGATTTTTTATCTAACATATTTTAATATAAAATTGCTTTAGTTGACCCTACAATCTAGACTAATTCTTCATGATCATGCTTCTAGTGGTATTATGTAGGTGTTTTGTTTACTGTAGTAATATTAACATATCTTTTATGTAATATGCAGATTTTTTATCTAACATTTTAAGATAAAATTGCTTTAGTTGATCCTACAATCTAGACTAATTCTTCATGATCATGCTTCTAGTGGTATTATGTAGGTGTTTTGTTTACTGTAGTAATATTAACATATCTTTATGTAATATGCAGGTCCTTGTAAGAAATGTGCCACCTGATCCTGATGAATCAGTAAGTGAGCTCGTGGAGCATTTTTTTCTGGTAAACCATCCAGATCACTATCTTACCCATCAGGTTTGTAATCTACTCTATTCATTTTCTTTCATAGAAAGAGTATTGATTAATAATAGAGACTGATTGAAGAAAGTTGCTTCAATTAAAACTGAACAGAGCTAGTGAAGAGAGTTTTTGTGGAACTTACAATATAAGCATCTCTTATATAGATAATTATCTTTCATAGTATCAAAACTCTCACTAGCCATAGGAATTTTAAATATAGCAATCTTAGAATAAGAACACATACTTATAGTCCAGTAGCTTAACTCTGGTCAACTCAACAAAGTACTTATGGAGTCGGCCACACAAGTTTGCGTTTTTCTTCCAACTCCATTCAACACTGAACTTTATATTCACGTTGCGCGTGTGTGCTACTGGTCAACTCAACAAAGTATTTATGGAGTCGGCTACACAAGTTTGCATTCTTCTTCCAACTCCATTCAACACCGAACTTTATATTCACGTTGCGCGCATGCGCATGTGCGTGTTTTTTTTTTTTTTTTGGCCAATATCATTTTAGGCGTCTCTTTTCTTCTAAGATTGTTGTTGGTTGTAAACAGATGTCTCTTCCTAACTAATGTTATCTACTTGTATATAATGCACATGCTGAAACCATCTTAATCGGTTCTCCTTCAATTTTGCCACTAGTTGGTGCAACTCTCACTCTTCATATTGTTCATTGAGTATTTAATCTTAGAGCATTACCACCTATACATCTCAACATTCTTATTTCTATCATATTTAGTTTAATTAACATGTTTTGTTGTTGGCCACACTTTTTCCATACTATGTAGTTTGCTTGATTGTTGGTGGAAATGTAAATTTCTCCTTCCAACTTTGTACACTTCTCCTTTGAATTGAACTTGCTTTAATTCTATAGGTCACTTATCTTACTTTCCACTTAAATGATAGGACCAAAGTACTTAAAGTTCGTATCCTTGGCATTCTTGACTTTGATTCTTTACTTTCTCTCTCCCTTTATCCTGCCTCCCACTCGAGTTGCTTTTAATGTATTCAGTCTTACTATTTCTAAGCACTAGTTCTAATACCTCTAGATCCTAAAGGATCTCACCAAACCTTCAATTTTAGCATCAACGCCTTTTCCACTTTCATCTAAGAACAACATACACATGGGGACATTGTCATGGAAATACTCTATTAAATTCATTTATCACCAAGGCATGAACTTAAGGCCTATCTTTGGTGTAGAACTACACGCCTACATTAATTAGGAAGTTGCTACTCCCCCTATTGTTGATTTTCTTGGAGTTTGTTGTGGGAAATAGTTATTGATCTGTTAACTATTAAAAGAAATCTAGAGTGCTTGTATGGAAAGATGAATTATGGAGAGCGGTTGTACGACTATGGGGAGTTAATTACTCGGACGTGTTTTCATTTACTTGCAAGCATAGTTAGTTCATAAATTAAGCTATTCAAACCACCACAACCGCCCTTCCTTAGTTTTGTTTCAATTGCACTAGCTCTACACCAATCAGCACAAAAAGTTAGGAAAGGGCGGTTGTGGTGCTTTTGATACCTCCAAAGACGAGCTTGCAAATGCCCTAGTTAGAAAGTTTGATTCAATAGAAACTAAAGAAATTCCACAATGAAGGGTAGACCTAAGCTAACTTGGGACGCATTGATTATAAAGGATTTAAAGATTTAAAGATTTGGAAAACTCTCCATTAAGTGCACTAGATCGAGCGCAATGGAAGAATTTGATTCATGTAGCCAACCCCAACTAATTTGGGATTGAGGCTTTGTTATTGTTGTTGTTGGTGCTACTCCTATTTTTTTTTAATATCTATATTTCTTTTGTTCTATTTCTTGTTTCAATATCGAGTAAATCTAACCATAGTTTTTTTGTACCTATTCTATAGTTTGCTTTTGCTTGCCCTTATTTCCCCCTAGTCTTGTTATTCTTATTTGCTTTGTTATATGGAACATTTTGTGTTGCCAATTTTATATAGAGACATCATGCAGTTGTGCATAATGCAAACACACTTGCGAAGTTGGTGAAGAAGAAGAAGAAGATGCAAAATTGGCTTGACTTTTATCAACTTAAATATTCTAGAAATCCATCTGAAAGGCCCACAACAAAGGTAATGAAACCTTTTAATTATGTTGTTTCATTTATTTTTCGACCCTCGAGATTGGTAAACTACCTATTTATTTATCCTTCTATTTTATGTTTTATTAATTAGACCGGTTTTCTTGGCCTTTGGGGGGCTAGAGTGGACGCGATGGACTTCTACACTGCTGAGATTGATAAGACAATTGAACAAGTAAGTTATACTTGCACGATTCTTTTTAATTGGTAGTGCTTCATCAATTGGAGTTGGATAAATTGAGTGATTGTGCTTCTTTTTTAGTCTAAAGTTTTTGGCTTGTGGTTGTTGTTTGTTGCGTAATACAGTTATATAGAGGTAGTTATTGGTAGTTAGAGTTAGTTATAGTTATTGTAACAAAGCTATAAAGACAATGTGTGTGTATGTGATTATTACGGATATGGAAAAAGTAATTCAAATCAAATCTCTCTAATTCTTCTTCTAATTCTCTCTTTCAACCTCAACTCTTCCTCTCTTGCAACTCTTCATTTACTCTCTCTCTCTCTTTCTCTCTCTCTCTAATTCTTTTATGTCTTTAGATTAGAAATACCCATAAAGGTTTGGGAATGCTGAGGAGAAATTGGATTGACTTGATTGACAAAACTTTTAACAAAAACTTAAGATGAAAACTAATGCCACTTGGATTGGAGAAGAAGCGCTCTGTACCAATCTTCAAAAACAAAGGAGACATTCAAAGTTATAAACTATCGAGGAATTTAACAAAGCTATAAAGACAATGTGTGTGTATGTGATTATTACGGATATGGAAAAAGTAATTCAAATCAAATCTCTCTAATTCTTCTTCTAATTCTCTCTTCAACCTCAACTCTTCCTCTCTTTGCAACTCTTCATTTACTCTCTCTCTCTCTTTCTCTCTCTCTCTAATTCTTTTATGTCTTTAGATTAGAAATACCCATAAAGGTTTGGGAATGCTGAGGAGAAATTGGATTGACTTGATTGACAAAACTTTTAACAAAAACTTAAGATGAAAACTAATGCCACTGGATTGGAGAAGAAGCGCTCTCGTACCAATCTTCAAAAACAAAGGAGACATTCAAAGTTATAAACTATCGAGGAATTTAACTTATGAGTCATACTATGAAATCTTGGGAGAGGATAATTGACGATAGACTAAGAGAAACAACAATATCGGAGAATCACATTTTATTATAAATACATTTGGAGGCACCACAAAATAACGAGTATAAAGACATTTGGAGGCACCACAAAATAATTTTGATAAGATCCCACATAGAGTAAAATATAGTTATCTAGAAGAAGCCAATATTATAAATAAAGGTGTGTTAGTTGGATTAGACATTATGTTATCTTGATTGTAATTGGTCTTTGATTTTAGGGAGTGAGAGGGATTTGAGAATCCTTTCTCTCGGGGTTACTATTGTGTTCTCGTTCTTGTATTCGTTGTTGTTCCGCTCAAATCAATTGATCAATATCAAAATTCTATCAAATTTTCCATTACAATGCGACTACATCAAGGATCGGCTTTAAACTGCTCATATCTCTTTACTTTATGAATGAACTTACTATGCGTATTCAAGAGGATATACAAAAGATGGAGTGAATAGGAAATTAGAAACTTGGAGGAATACATTAGAATCTAAAGGCTTAAGTGGGACGAAGACCAAGAATATATCCATTGTGAGTTTAGAAATACTAGATATCAAGATGATGAAGTGGTAAAATTAGGGGAAGTAGAAGTTCTTAAGGCGAACCACTTTAGATATCTAGGATCAATCATAAAAAAATGATAATATTGAGAATGATATCACAGATATAATTCAAGATAGATGGAGGAAATAGAGGAGTACAACATGTGTGATTTGTGATCAAAATATTCATAACAAGTTAAAAGAAAAATTTTATAGGACCCCAATTAGGCCAGCTATGCTTTATAGAAGTGAATATTAGGCGGGAAGAAACAACAAGTATGAACGTAGTGAAAATGATGATGTTTAGGTGGATGCGTGATAAAACTCATAAAGATAGAATAAAAAATACATTAATTCGAGAAAAAGTAGGATTAGCACCAATTGACACAAAGATTAGGGAAGGGTAGTTGAGGTGGTTTGGGCACCTCAAGAGACGACTTACAAATGCCTCCCCCCTTATTTAATTAATTCGAGAGAAAAAAACGCACAAGCAAGCCGAGAGCAGGGGAGAAACAAAAGCAATATGAGAGAACAATGAAAGGAGAAACGAAAGGAGAAAGATCAGGAAGAAACTAGCACTTGCAAAGCGAGAACAACAACGCAAGATCGAAAGAGGACACCACGAAGTGGTCGTTGACTAGAACGTTGACCGACCAAGAATTGGGGTTCTATCTCTTATACCATGTTAGGTTTTGGGGAAAATATTGAGTTGTTTATTATATGACCAATTAGGTCAATATATAGTTACATATAAATGGGTCAAACATGGGCCAAGTGGGCCAAGTCCTAATACCCACATATATACCTTAATATAGACAACCCTAACTGATTTTGGGATTGAGGCTATGTTGTTACTGTTTTGTAGAACGAGTTGAAGGCGTTCTTAAATCGTGGAATGGAGAGGTAGGTTGAACATGAAAGTAGTTTTTGAAACTTAAGTATCCTTTTCAGTTCTTTCAAAATGGGGGCAGGTTAACTTAGATAAAGAGCGGGTGTGGAACATAGTGTGGTAAGAAATAGTTTTCTTGCTCTAGCGATAGGCTGGTTGCGGCGTTGTGTTTACCAAGCTGGAACATGTATTGGATTTGTTTTCTTTTGATAACCTTAATCCTGTTTCTTGTTTTCTATCTTGAAGAAGGTTGAGGATGCTTCAACTCATCAATTTACTTTATTTCGTGAAATTGCAGGTAACAGCAGAACGAGACAGGGTTACAAATGATCCTAAGGCTATAATGCCTGCCGCTTTTGTTTCCTTCAAGACAAGGTGGGGTGCTGCAGTTTGTGCACAGACTCAACAATCTAGAAATCCTACTTTATGGCTGACAGACTGGGCTTCAGAACCACGGGATGTATATTGGCCAAACTTGGCCATTCCATTTGTCTCACTCACAGTCAGGAGGCTGATAATCGCAGTTGCTTTCTTCTTTCTTACCTTCTTTTTCATGATCCCAATAGCAATCGTTCAGTCCCTTGCAAATCTTGAAGGAATTGAGAAGTCAGCTCCGTTTCTGAGGCCCCTAATTGAGATGTGAGAATAATGTTCTTCTGTTACTCTGCGAATAGCTTGTTTATTGGGTTTGTAAATAGTTGATACTGACGCTCTAACATCTGCAAAAAGTTTGTTGAGCTATAAAATAGAATCATTTTTAGGTATTATTAACATTATTATTTGAATGATCATTTCTAATCTTTCCAAAAATTATAAAATTTAACCTGCTTGTGTAAGAAGCAAGAAGAAATCGAGGTGTTTTTCTTTCTTGTTGCAGTTTCTGTCCAATATTCAGTTGAATATTCCATTTATTTTGTCAAGCATATAATTTTTGCCACTTGACTTCCATGCAGGCATTTCATCAAGGGAGTTATCCAAGGTTTTCTTCCTGGAATTGCTCTAAAATTATTCCTCATTTTTCTACCCTCAATATTGATGCTGTTCTCGAAAATAGAAGGCTTCACATCTCTTTCAGCACTTGAGAGGAGATCTGCATCTAAATTTTATATTTTCCAACTCGTCAATGTATTCCTTGGAAGCGTCATAGCGGGAACTGCATTTCAACAATTACATTCCTTTATCCACCAGTCAGCTAATGAGTATGTTCTTTGAGAAAAGTTCCATATGTTTCTATCCATAAGCTGCCCTTTTTTCATGTAATGTTCAGCATTTAATTTTGCCCAAATATCATATATGCATTTATTTTCTGTTTTATGCCATAAAATCTATTCCTGTCTTTAGATACCCGAACTCATTCTCTTCCAGTGGTAACTTATGAGCCTTGCACTGAGATGTCTGTAATGCTTTGACTGCAACTTTCTGATATAGCTTGTGAATTGTGATTACTTTCATTAGAAGGTTGTGTGGAATGTTTTAGAAATTTAAATCTTCCAAAACTTTTGAGTTGTTTCTGAAATATTTATCAATTTAAATATAAATATGCATTATTTTCTTTTGATGGGACCAACGCTTTGACTCCAACATTAGTTGAACCCCAGACCTTCCCCACCTTGCCTTTGGTAAGCGGCGCCTCAACCATCTCACTAGAGATGCTTTGACAATATAAATTGTTAATTTCAGTTTCATTATTTTTGTTAGCTAAGAAGTAGTAATTGTGGTAATTCTAATGTTTTTCGGTTTCCTTTGGTTTAGAGGACATTAGTAAGGTGATTGAGTATGGGGCCTTGGAAGCTAGGTTGGTTTAGACGTAGGCCTGATGAGATCATCACCATGGTTTCTGGCATAAAAGATGGATATTTGAGCTTTGGACTCTTGTGCTATTCCTGGCATTCTTCAATTCTTGCTTTTTCTATAGAGGAGTCGTTCTTCCCTGTTGTATTTATTTTGCTTCAGTGGAATGGATTGTTTTTTTTATCACAAACATTATTAAAGAGTATTTGTATTATGAAGCCATATTAGTCATTTGAGCTTTTAGTAATGGTGCAATATTATAAATAACTCCTTTTGATTAATTTTGTTCTTTTTTAGACACTTCTCTGGTGATAACTTACGTTGTTGATTTTTTTTTCTATGCTCATTTTGTTAAAAGGATGGCGTTCAAGTTTGACCTTGGTTATTTTATTATTCTTTTAATTGCTTAGTTAACAATAATAGGTCTTTACTTTAGTGTGACCATCAAAGTGTCATTTTGGGTACTGGCTATCCACTATGGCTTTTCCTTTTCCTCTTCTTTTCTAGTGCTGATTTGTTGTCAACGGGCATGTTGAGTAATTGCTATCCGGTGTTGGATGTGTAGGTAGATTGTCAACTTTTTCCAAACTATGGAGTAACATAGTCATTTTGTTATATAGAGAGAGTTTGATTTAACGATATATCTACACACGCACACACAAACATGTGTTTTAAGTATAAGCTTTTCATGAATGGTTATCTATTTATTAATTTTGAAGATAGTTTTCTCTACGTATCTAGAGTTGGAGCATCTATTTCATGTTGAGAGATGCTCTCCTTTATGATGATTTGAGTTTACTTTTGTGGTTATATTGCAGTATTCCAAAAACGATTGGTGTTGCAATTCCAATGAAAGCAACTTTTTTTATAACTTATATAATGGTTGATGGATGGGCTGGAATTGCTGGTGAAATTCTGAGGTTGAAACCACTGGTCATCTTCCACCTGAAGAATTTTTTCTTGGTGAAGACTGAAAAGGATAGAGAAGAGGCCATGGATCCCGGAAGTATTGGCTTCAATACAGGCGAACCGCAGATACAGCTTTACTTCTTACTTGGCCTAGTTTATGCTGTTGTCACACCTATTCTTCTGCCTTTTGTTTTAGTGTTCTTTGGCCTGGCATATGTTGTATTTCGTCATCAGGTAATATTTGATTTTTAATCAATTTAACATGTTTTTCAATTTTATTTTATTTTCACGTTCCAATATCGGCATTGTCTCCATTTTTTATTCATGCATGGTTCTGTTTGGTTAGAGTTCTATTCTTCCTTTTTCTCTTAGCGTTATCTCACTGAAGCTCTCTTTTAATCATTTTGTATATTTTGAATGGTTAGATCACCTTCTTATATTAAATCCCGTGACGCGAGATTGATAAACCACAAATTTTATTGTGGTAGAGTTATACTATGCACTATTGCTCATTACTTCTTGAAAGGTATCTGAAATTGCTTTTTCATACACAAGATAAAATCGAACACAATGCATGTGTAATTTCAAAGAGGAAGGTGCTATCAGAGGGAAGAGATGAAGTTTCTCCAACGTCAAATCCGTGTGTTGTTCGGGATTAAGAGGAAGAGTGTTTTGTTATTTTTGGCAGTGAGATTGTATTTGTAAAAGGTTTTTGCAGCAGTATGTGGCACCGTGTTGTGTATCAAAAATACAAAACTCAAAAGAAGAGTAACAAATAACTCTTCTTATAAGTAAAATATAATATTATTCTATTATTTGCACATTTAGGAGTAGATCTACTATCTTGACACCTGGAGATTGTGGACTCAGGAAGCGGTAAAAAGGGCATCGTTACAACTTACAATTCAATTTGCGAAAATTCTTTGAGTCTTGTCTTTAGTGTACAAACTATCATTGATTCTCTTGCTATGGCTTGATATGTCTTTGTTGAAATTTCATTAATGGTACGTAGTATTTGTTACTCCTTTTTCTTTTGAGTATCTATAAATCTTTTACACTTTCACGTTTGCCACTTCTATTTTGATATGATTTTTCATGCCAATTTTCGAAGTCGATTATGTGCTGTCAGATAATGCTTCTTATACTATTGGGGTTTTCTGCTTTTTTTATTTTTCTAACGCTGATTGTTGCTTGCATTGTATAGATTATAAATGTTTATAACCCAGAATATGAAAGTGGAGCTGCATTTTGGCCGGATGTCCACGGCCGTGTATTAGTTGGACTGGTTATCTCGCAGCTGCTTCTTTTGGGATTGCTAAGTACAAAAGAGAAAGCCCAGACGACTCCCCGTCCTCCTTGCACTTCCTGTATTGACAATATGGTTCTATTATTATTGCAAAAATCGTTTTGAGTCTGCATTCACTAAATATCCTCTACAGGTTTGTAAAAGTTGCATCATTTGAAATATGCATTATAGCAATGGTACACGAAAACTTGTTACACGTCATTATAACATGGCACAAAATGCTATTTTGATTGTTCCTGATATTTATTAGGGTGGCTTAAATGACTGTAAAATCATCTATAGTTCAATGTTTCATGGCATATTGCTGCAAGTGTATTTTCTCCCTGCACTAGCTACACATAACCAATAGTTCAATGTTTTCCACCATGTGATATGAGGTGAAATATTATTAGTGCATGTTGCAATTGTATTGCTTGGAAAATTTAGAATTATAATTCATCTATGTCTCTAGGGTACTTATTTTGTTCTGTCTAGGATACTTATTTTGGGATTGAGGCTATGTTGTTGTTGTTGTAGACTTGTAGTACCACTTGTCTACGAAACAATTATTTCTGTGATAATAGAATAGTTCAGCTGCTAGATCCTTATTTGTGCCTCTGTTCCTACAGTTAAACAAAATATCACTCTATTTTTCTATTGAAAAGTTGCATTTGTTTACCAATGCGGCTCCTCGTACACTGCTTCATATTTCTTTTACTTTTGTCTGTCTAATTTCATGCTGATTGTTCACTGGAAAATGTTTCGGTTGCAAAAGAAAACAGACGTAAGTAAATTGCATGCACTCCTTTTTCACCAGAAAAATGAGGTTATTTGGCCTCCAAAAATAAAATAAAAAATGAAGCTATTTGATTCTACAAATCAAGCAAATCTCAGGACTGACTGAAGCCTTTCATTCTCTAATTTCATGATTTTTTTTTCTTTTTTCTTCTGTTGCAGCCATAAACTCACTAGATTACTATTTAAGATCACTGCCTGACCTAAAGCTAGAGCTATTAAGTAGATGCTCGATCAAGCGACTGCGACAAATTAATCATCATGTTTGTCGTGATATACTGCATTCCATTACAGTACTTGAGAAACTAAATTATTTTTTTGTTATGGATTATAGGAAGCTATGATGAAAGACACGCTGGAACGGGCAAGAGAACCGAACCTGAACCTGAAAGGGTATCTGCAAAATGCGTATATACATCCAGTCTTCAAGGGTGATGACGATGACGAAAGCGTGGAAGTGATTGATGAATGGGAGAAGGAGAGCTTGGTTCCCACAAAGCGGCAGTCCAGAAGGAATACACCATTGCCCAGCAAATACAGTGGTTCATCTTCACCTTCCTTGCCAGAGGTTGTCCACGAAAAAGCTTAAGGAGTATAATGTTTTCATATCGATGTAGCTGAGAGGAAGAACTTGTACAGAGAGAAGACACTTATAAATGGACCCCCTCCCCCTCCCCCTCCCCCCAGCATTTTGGCTATGGATGTACATGGTTGACCAACTTAAACTGGCCATCATCAATTAAAAGCTTCCTAGTTCCTATTTTATCTCTACATGCATGTAACAAAGTCCATGTGAAAAAATTGTACATCAATGTTTAATATTATTTGGAAGAAGAATCAAACATTATTCTCATATTGTTTCGTGGGAATTTTTGTTGTGAAGATGGTAAGAGACTTTTAGTTATACCTCCACTGACTGTATCTGGCAACTCCAATTACAATGCAATAAATTTGCATTCATAAAGATAAGAAAATAAGAGTGGAACAAAAGCAAGTAAAACTTTTTAAGATTATTTTGACATGTAAACTACAAAAAGAAGGTATATATTTTATGTGATTTTAATAAAATATATAAATGGATTTTATGGACTTGGCAAGGCTGGCCCGAGCCCTTAGGCCCAACCCATAAACATGTCTTGAGGCAAATAATCTTTTCACTAAGGGAGGCTAAATTGATCTTAATTTTTACTCAACATATCCCATTACTCACCCATATACCGGATCCTAATTTTTACTCAACAATACCCCGTTACTCACTCATATCCCATTTTTGAATTGCAATTGCTGAACGTATTCCATTTTTTCTTATATGAAATCTCAAAAATATTGTTGCTCATCTCATCACCTCAACTTAACCCATTACCCCTTGCTTCTTTTCATTTCCCGATTTTTGGCCATCGCAGAGCATTTGTAATAGGTAGGAAGTGTGGTACGAATATTTTTTTCGTCAAATTAGGTCGAATTTGAACTTGTCTGGTGCATAAAAATGAGGAAATATCATCCGAGGGTTTTTATCACTCGGGGTCGAGATGACGGCTCTATCGACTTCTTCAAATGTATTAGTGGGAGCCGAGGTCTCGGTAGGAGCCAATCGGGCCCTTTGTGATCGAAACTCTCAAAGACAAGAATGTTGAATTTTTTTTTTAAATTGTTCAAAAAACTCATAAAACGGGTAAAATTTAGATGGTTTAATGGCAAATGGCTTACTCTTCTCGAATCCATCTATATTTCGCCTCCAAAACCTAAATTAGAGCCCAAAATCAAAGTCATAAACACAACTGACAAAAAAAAAAACAACTTCAAATACCGCCAATCAACCCAAAAATCGAACCCAAAATGGTGAGAATAGCTTCCCGATGAAGACCTAATGTGATCTTTGGAATCACATTGGATTTCCACCGATTGGATGGTCTAAGTGTAGGGTGAGTGAGGTCTGTCTCGGAGTGGGTTTGGAAGATGTGGTATGGGTTAGAAAAACCTTTATATATGAAGGGTAGTTTGATCATTTCGTGAAGGGCAAAATCCAAAGAGTAAAAAAATTAGGACTGGGGTATATTGAGTAAAAACCAGGTTCGTTCAATCACTCCCTTCATTAATTACAAAACAGATGCATAAATTTTAGGGAACATTTTAACATACCCCAGTTTTTATCGGGTTTACCCCTGTTTACTCACCATACCCCTTTTTGAATTTTAATTGGTGAACATACGACAATTTTTTTTTTCTAAAATCCCCCAAAATACCATTTGCTAAGAGGCCGCTAACGGCACCCCACCTTTTAATGAAGGCACCCAAATTATTTGTAAAATTCCAAAAAACTGGAAAAGACCATTTTGCCCCCGTATATATAATGATTCAAACCCCACAAATCATTTTGACAAAGAAAAAAAAAGGCACCCCGCCACAAGGTTAACCACAAAGCCACATTGCGTATGTCGAGCGTTTATCGATTCTTGCGGATTGACATCATCCGACAAACGAGGTAACAATGTTTGACAACCATATGATGGTTTATTAGAACTCGTTTAGTTGTGAAAACTGTGAAAATGATGATTTGTTTGTCGACGTAGGGTTTGGTAATTTCCTCAAATCCGAACTTGTTTCCACTATATAATGGAGGATTGTACTGCTATGGTGCAAGAGGAGGTTGAAGTTGAGGTAATTTTGCAAATTTATTGTGTTTTTTTTGCGGTTATCTCGTAGTTTCGTCGAGGTTCGCGATTGTATCCGCTTTGCAGACCGAGATGTGTGGTGATGTCTCATTCATAGAGGGACTGAGAGGTGTACTTAGATCACGGTATGGTACGACCGAGCAGTACTTTGTAACTCTGGCCGGTCGTACGTGAGCGATACGCGGAAGAAAGTATCGGACCCGTACAACCGAGAACCTATTTTTTGGGTTTTTTTTGTGATTATGCTGTACATTTTGGTTGATTATAATGTTACACTGTTTGTATTGCGGTGTAATGCCGATTTCTACCCTATTTCCATACTACAAGGATACGTTTACACCTTGTAGGCCATTCCCTCTAGAGAAGCGGTCACTTTCATGGCTTCAAATGATAGGCCGTGAGAACATGTTTGTGCTAGTGACAAAGCACTCGATGCCGGGGCATTAAGCGCAGGGAAGGGTGAAACTTGCTCATGAGAGGTCCGAGACATATAGGGAATGTCTCGTAGAGTAGGAAGGGAAAGCGACCAAAATTTCTTTGAAATCAAGAAATGATGAAGAAGAGGAAAATGCGAGGACTCAAACCGATACGAAGAAATGTGGATGCCCTATTATTATCAACGTAAAGGAAAATGCCGACTCTTTGTGGTATGTCACTCATTATATGTAGGAGACACAATCACGAGCCCGCAAAAAACTTGGACGACCATTCATTTGCCTAAGATTTGGATAAGGGGAGCAGGAAGTTGTGGTGCAAATGACAAAGGGGAATGTGAAGCCAAGAGACATCCTAAATACGTTGAAGCAAAGAGATGTTAGAAACGTATCGACAATGAGGACAATATATAATGCAAGACAAAGAGTCCGAAATGAGGATGCGGGTGGGAGGACTCAAATGCAATAAATATTGCACATATTGAGAAGAATAAGTGGATGTCATGGCATAGGATCCCGTTACGAGAGTCAAATGAGGATGCGGGTGGGAGGACTCAAATGCAATAAATGTTGCACATATGGAGAAGAATAAGTGGATGTCATGGCATAGGAAGCATCCCGTTACGAATGTTGTCACCGACTTATTTTGGTCACATCCCGACTCAATAAAGTTGCTAAGGTGTTTCTCATCGGTAATTTTGATGGATTGCACGTACAAGACAAATAGGTACCGAATGCCTTTGTTGGAGATTGTTGGCATCACTTCTACGCACTTGACGTTCTCCGTTGGGTTTGCATTCATATCATCAGAGAGTCATGGGAATTATGTTTGGGCACTTGAGAACTTGAGATCCATATTGGACGGGTGGCCTAAACCTGACGTGTTTGTTACCGATAGGGACTTAGCCCTCAATAGTGCCATAGAAGAAGTTTTTCCGTCATCGTCTCACCTCCTTTGCTCTTGGCACATCAACAAAGTAGTATTGGCCAAGACTAAGAAGATGTTTGGGGAGAACGATGGTTTTACGCGTTTTATGGATAGGTGGTCGAACGTGATGTATGCCAACTCGGAGGCCTTATTCGAAGTTAGGATGAATGACCTGCGTTGTGAGTTTGGGAATGTCAAGGGTCTTACTGAGTACTTGGACAACACATGGTTAAAGAAATACAAGGAGAAATTTGTCCCCGCTTGGACAAATAGAATTATGCGCTTTGGGGAAACGACAACGCAGAGGGTGGAGTCTGCGCATTCCATTCTCAAGCTACACCTTGGGAACAAACCAGTGCCAATTTTGAGACTTTGTGGAACGTGGTTGATGGCCTCCTAAGAATCCAACACAACAATATCAAGGCATCGTTTGAGCTAAGTTTGAATGTGGTCCAACATGAGTACATTGATGAGTTGTATCGACGATTGCATGGTTATGTCTCTCAACGGCGCTTAGGCTAATTAGAGATGAATTGACACGTGGAAAGGATGTTGGTTACGACTCCACTCGTCGTGGTTGTGAGATACGCACCACGCATGGCCTTCCTTGTGCACATGAGTTAAACCATCATATATTTGCTAGGTCGCCCATCCTCTCGAGGACATTCATGTTTACTCGCGAAAGTTGAGTATGATACCCGAGAATCCGGTGGATCCGTCTGGGTACAACGTGCACGATGAGATTGAACGGGTGTTGGAAAAGTTTCATGCTTGCACCGATGAGGACGATCGACTCGGATTATCGAAGAGAAAACACGATGATGATGATTCTTCGGGCAACGAGATGATGATGATTCTTCCGAGACGGTTGCCGAGCGGATTTGAGTACGTGCTATCCACAAATGAGGGCTCCACTTCTAGCGTAAGAAAAGCAAAGTTATTCCTAAAATGCGTCGCGCCGCCGACGCACGCACAAGCGCAACTAACATGGCTTACGGTCATTGCTTAGAACCGGATTGGTTGCCACATGTTGAGGGCATTATCGATGTGGTTGCCGATGGAAATTGTGGATATCGGTGTGTTGCCTCTGGCTTGGACTTGCCGATGTAGACGGGTGGAGGATTGTTCGTAGAAGGATGTATGATGAGATTATCAGGTATGAAAACCTTTGGCGGGAAGTGCTTGGCTCGAGTTACGAGAGTGTCAAGATCGCGGTGCATTGCCCTGAGAATCAAGTTGGTGCATCTTTCAAAGAATGGTTGACACTTCCAGACATGGGATTGTTAGTATCCACTGCATTCGATGTCATTCTTGTTAACCTCTCGCATGGGAGTGCCTCGACATTTCTACCTCTACGTAGTGCTCCACCGTTGTCGTTGCACAACGACTTATCATTGCCATGATAAATGAAAGGAATATCCATTGGGTTAGGTTAAGTTCTAATAATTCTCTTGAATTGTTATGTTTTCCCCCTGAGCGGGTTTGTGACAATATCTTCTATGTTATACTGTTCACTTTGACAGGTGAAGTTGCGTGTGAATGCACCATTGCCATCCTTATATCCATCGTGGGACTGGTATGTTGAGGACTGCGTCAAAGGTCGGTGAGATGGATTCGTATTTCGAGATATCGCGCCCTTACCATTGTTGAAGAAGCCACCATATCCGTTGTAGATTTAGGTACACCGTAGTGTAAAACTTGTACCTACCAATCTTGATGGCTGTACAATATGAAATTTAGAAATTTAGTTCGAATGTTTTATGGATATACAATGAGTTAAGTTTCGGTGCAAATTGTTGTATTGTTGTACATTTTGATTCTTGTAGAGTGAGTTTGAATGTTATATTGATATATAATTAGTCAAGTTTCGGTACAAATTGCCTTGCTGGATTGTCATTCTTCTATAGTTAGTTTGAATTTTACGGACGATCTGTAATGAGTTAAGTTTCGTTCGAAAGTGATGTGTCGGCCCCTGAATGACCGAGATCGGCGGTATAGTCTCGGCCATACACCACCGAGAAATAACGTGAAGGCTCGCTACGCATAATGCCGAAATGAAATCCTATTGGCGACCTATGCGCGACCATACTCAAGGGTTCTCGGCCATGAGTCACCGAAAGTCTCGTAAAGGTTTCATCCATCAGTGACCGACACATTGAAAAAACTATATCGGAAGAGATTCTCGGCCAGGCCATACCGAGAATCATGAGTTAAGTTTCGGTTGTTCAGTACCGAGAATTCCATATCAGTGTCGGCCCTGCTCGACTGAGACACCCTCTGAATAAAAAATAACATGTAATTTAGACCAAAATTTTCCAAGATACAACTATATCACATGTAGAACAAATGACCAAGTAGCTTTTTCCTAACAATGTCCATACTGTCACAACAAACGTTAATCAAATGATCCAAACTGTATTCATCAAACATTCATCAAACATATTCATCAAATGTCACAACAAACATTACTCAAATGAATAAAACATGTTCATCAAAGATTCATCAAACGTATTCATCAAACATTCATCAAACATGTTCATCAAAGATTCGTCAACTAGTCTCGGCCAAGCAATAAAACAAATGTCTATGTTCCTCAAACACTCATTGCTCATTGCTTCGCTTTCTTCAAATTTCTTCCTTTGATACTCCTTCCCAAGCATTCTCTTCTGAGGGCGAGCATCGATAGTGGCCGGGTACCGTGGCGTGGTGGTGAGAGCGTGTGGAAGTGCTACCATGCGGGTCTGTCGCGGCCTCGCTTTCGATAGGGCCGATGTGGCGGTTGTGCGGCATGCGGTCGCCGGAGTCATACTCGTTGTGGTGGGACCTAGACTCCTCCTCGAAAGAAAATTGACGATGTCACTCACCATTATCATTGTAGACTCAATCGTACACAACTCGCGGGAGGTCCATCCATCGCAATGCCGCGTCCAACGCACGCCTATTACGCCGATAAAATAATTGGGTTAGTGTTAATGTAAAACAAATCGGGATGAATAAGACATGCATAATACATATAACCATTTCAATACCTCTAGTAGCTCGTTGTCCGTAAGGGTTGTGGCGAACATATCTTCGTCCTCATGGCTCGGATTGGTGATCACGGGATGAGACACTTTGAGGAACCAAGGCAGGTAGTCTAGTGTAGCAAAAAACTCAAATTCTACCTTGTCTCCACGAACTTTAGGAGCCAATAAATGGTTCCTCCCGGCGCTCTCAATTGTCTTGTTGGAACCCATACTTGACCGAGTACTTGCTCGCGATGGCCCTCGTGCTTCCAATGGACTCAGTACGGAGGATCTGGTATAGATTGCACATGGCCAAACTGTCTCGTAATCCTCTCCGGTGGTAGGGCTCCACCACATCCATGTACTTGATCGTCCCACCATAAAAGGCCATCGCGTGCACAACTCCATTTTCCCTGATATTCACATATGGGTCCCAAGTGACCTAATCAAAATGCAACAACCATTGTTAGGAAAAAAATACTAAAACATCAATCATCGAGGATATGGATAACCATCTCACCTCACTTGGGCGCAACCTATCCAAGGTTCTCCTAATGGACCCGAGCTTGTCAACATTCGCCACCGTCTCGTGCTTTTGAATCCATCTGCAGACACGAGGGTGCACGTAGTCCATGTACTTCGCATTGGGTGTGGCGAGACCAAGTTTGAAATGGTCGTACACCCATCCCTGCAAATACATACAATGTTAGTTAGTCCACAAATGCAAGATGGCGTAATTATTATACAAAAAAGAAATTAAGTCTATTTTATAACAAACCTCAAGCAATGTGAGGTAACCAGCAATCTGAGACGCTTGCACTCTCGTGGCGGCCCCCAAGTGTCGATACAAGTAGGCCAACGCAGCCGCACCCCATAAGTACTTTCCCACGTCGTCCAAGTCTTCAAGAAGCTTCAGCAGTGCGATCGACACCCGAGACCCACTCTTATCGGCAAATAGAGTGTAGGACAGAAGGTACAACAGGTACGCTCGGGCGGTGCATTCCATAAGAGGATAACTTCTGGATCCCGAACCAGCTTCGGGGCACCATCGACTCTTCAACCAACATTTGCGCACTGTGAGCCCCTTGCTGATATTCACCTCCTCCTCAGCCTCCTCGACGCTAACCCCTAGTAGGTTCGAGACCATTTTAATAGCATCCGAGCGAGATTCCTCCGTGTACCTCGCAAAGTTCTCCACCGCCCAACTTGGCCCGTAACAAGAATCTTCGGGAGGAAGCTCACATCCTCTAATGAGATAGACATTTCACCAAAGGTAAGTGAAATGTGTTCGTCTCCGATCGCCATCGCTCCACAAATGCAGAGATCACCTCCTTGTTGGCCTTGCGTATGAACAGTCTATCGCGTATTCAACCCGAACGCCGAATAATCCTCCAAGTCCCGCCTTGTCCGGGTGGCACGATCAGAAATCCCATTCTTGTATCCGAGCTCCGTGATTGATACACTCGAGAACGGACACTCCCGCAACGAATAAATACATCTCGTCATTTTGTGAAAATCATGAGTATTAAGTTACTTCTTCAATGAAATTGAAATTACCTCATTGCTTCAAATCGAAACGCGACATGATCCTTAAAGCTCTTCAACAACGCCCGTCTATAGGACCACCGGGGAATGGAGCACGCGCTTCAACGGCACTTCGGCTCTCCTTCATTATGGCCACCTCCACCAAGCACTACTCCCACCCACATTACGATCAATTTCGTCGTGTTCCCGCCTCTCGAAGAGTCACTGCTACTCGACTCCAATGCATTCCCCTCCTCTTCCCCTCGGGCAACAACAAGATCCTCAGGTCGCCCAACATCGATGTTCGAACCCTCATCGTGCAAATGTAACCTTCCACGATGACCATCTACTTTGGCCTTTCCCTTAACATCCTCATTCTCCTTCTCTTTCTCTTTCCAAGACGATGTCGTCTTTGTCGGTCTCCGGCCACCTCACCCCCGGTTAGGCCTCGGCACCTCAATACCAGCCTCCTCCCTAGTCACCGGTATCTTCGGACGAGCCATACCTGAAAACAGTACAACATATAAGCGCATGGAACAGAACCCTCAAAAAATTTACAAAAAAAAATGTTCAAATTCATCCATTTCGATGTCTCGGTCAAGGTGTTCGTGAAACAACCCATATTTTCGGTCCCCATGATCGACAAGGCCTCCAATATATCGACAATGTACAATCCGAGTCCAATAGAAAGGTCTCGGTTGTATACCACCGAAATGGATTGACCATTTCAATTCGCCTTGCTCTCGTCTTGTCACGACCTAGCCTAGTGTAACCCTCTCGCCAAAGTGTAAAATCGAGAGTACGGGCAAATTCTCGGTTGTACACCACCGACGACAAGACCTAGCACTAATTCTAGCTCTCGTTACAAAGACTAGCACTAATTCTAGCTTTCGTCATGTCTCGCCAAGATAATCGAAGTATTCTCGGCCATGCGTAACCGAGACACTCGAACTCTTCCGCCTTTTTGTGGCCAAGACTTCGAGTTCCCAAAATTTAGCTTCTGTCTCGCCATGCTCGACCGAGATAGTTAGCACAGCCTCGCTCGTGTGGCCGAGAACCGCGAATTCCCATTTTTTTAACCATTCAACAAATCACCACACACACATTACAACTACTCTATCAAATGTAACTTAAGTATACTAAAAACGTACCTTCAAACGATCGATTTCGCGCAAAATATGTGTGTTCGACGATCTTCAACCGAGCCCTAACTTGGAGACGAAATCGGCTCACACCCCGACCCTATGAACTGCAAAAAGATCGTACAACGAAGGAGAAACACAAGGGGAGACACGGGAAATACGATTTCGGGGATTCCTCTCACAGAGTCCGGTTCAAAAGAAATGGATTCTTCCACAAGATTTCGGTGAAGGTGGTGGTGGGGGTGGTGGGGTGCGAGAGGTTTGCACGAGGGTATTTTGGGTATTTCGGGTCTACTTTTTGGGTGCCCTGTGTAAATTTGTTTGTGCCCACATTAACCGGGTGCCTTCATGAAAAGGTGGGGTGCCCTTAGCGGCCCTCTTTGCTAAATGTCCTCCACTTTTTTGAATATACCCCAATACTCAAACATCGAGGATATGTGGGTTTTGGACATATAGAGTCGAGGGCTATGAAGAGGTCTCGTTCGACTTCATGCAGCTCCCACCAAAACATTTGAAGAGGTATCGATCTCGGTAGAAGGCGATCAAGACCGCTTCAAATGTCTCGGCTTAACTACCATCGAGACCTATAAAGAGATCTCGGTGGCGTAAGTGTTAACCATTGATGATCATAGACATCATAAACAGAGGTTTAATGTGTTGAGATACAGAGCATATATATATATGCTAATATGAGTGTATATGCATGTAGTGAGAGTATTATTATAATTCAGTGTAGTAGTTAGTTAGGTTGTTGCATTTGATATGATCAACACCCTACATGTGTACGATATATGTTTACTCAAATTCTTTATAAATAATAACCCTTAGAAACTCAGCACGACATCAATTTCTTTATGGAGCTTCAGATTCATCATCAGTGGCACATTGTTTCATAGCTCCTTTCGGTAATTCTTTGGATCAAATTGTTTCAATCAAACTAAGTAGCGCCAAGTTTTCGTTGTAGAAATCGATTGTTGTACCTCTGTTAGAAGGATGTGGTCTAGATGGAATCTTTGGAATCGCACCTCGTCCTCCTAAGTTTCTTGAAAATGGAAATGTTGGTTTTGATTTTCAATATTGGTTTCATTGTGATAGAATCTTGTATGGATGGTTGTTGTGTGCTCTAGAAAGAGATCTGCTTATGAACTATGGAAAAGTAGTGAAGAACAATATGGAGCATACAACAAGGCACATATTCAATTTTACAAAACTGCGATTAGGACAACTCGTAAAGGTGCCATGAAAATGAGTGAATTTTTGAAGAAAATGAAAGAAACCTCTCAAAAAATCTGGCCACAGTTGGATCACCGATTCAAGTATCTGAGTTGATTTCATGTACTTCAACTGGATTAGATAGTAAGTATCTGCAATTATAACAGTTCTTGAACAGAAAGAGTTGTTAACATGGCAAGAACTGCAATATAGTCTACTAAGATTTGAAGCTTAACTTAATCAATTTCAAAGTCTGGCATGTATCAATTCTTTAAGTATTAAATCACCAAATCAAGTGAACTCTGCAGAAGTGAAGCAAGGAGGATCTCAGTCATGGAATACTTCAAAACACACATATCGAAATGGTGGAAGGAATAACAACAACAATAGAGGAATAGGTGGAAGAAACAACAGAGGTAGAGGTAGTTTAAGTTTCACAATAATAATCGGCCTACATGTCAGATATGCAACAAAATTGGCTACACAGCTGTTGTATGTTATTGCAGGGTTCAATGGAAATGGCCGAGGAAATCAGTTTTCAAACAATAATCAGCATGGTCTGTAGAACATGAGAGGTGGATTTCAGGGATCACAAAGTGCACACTTTATTGGTTCACACAACAATTTTGCTAGTTATGGACAAGGGAACAACTTTTCTTCTAATGAATCATTTGTTGATAACCCATGGTATGCAAATAGTGGAGCTACATCTCATGTAACTCCCGATTCTTTTCAAATATCCAATCAATCTCCTTACACATGTATTGAATCTCTAATTGTTGGAAATGGTAATTCATTACCTATTACCTGTATTGGAAATGCTAGAGTTGAGTCTTATAAATCTAAGCCGAAATCCTCTCATACACTTTGTGTGTAATTGATATAAAAAAGAACTTCATTAGTATCTCCCAGTTGATAAAGATAACAACGTGGTTATTGAATTTACTAACTCACATTGTTTGGTGAAGGATTCTCTAACTAGAGAAGTATTGCTGTGAGGGATTCTCGAAGATGGACTATATCAATTTGGTAACTCTGGCTTACCAAGTTCTTCATCCAATGCACTTTCCGAAGCTGCCAGTTATGTGTTCATAGCTTATAAGTACTCACCATACTCACTGTGGCATAAAAGGTGTTGGAACAATTATACAATATGCATATCACTGAACTATAATATATATCATGCGTGAATTCATTTACAAAGAACTAAATTAAATCATACCAGAGGCTTGCACTAAATAGCAATGTCCTAAGACGAATTTTCCTCCAATTCGGTGTATGAATGCTTCAAGAGGTTCGCCTCCAGGATACAATTGGATTGATATTTGATTACACACCAATCAAAGAACCTTTCTTGTGCAACAGTAAAATTTCACTCAACAAAAAACTTGATTACCTCTTCCATTTCGTACATACTATATATAGACAAATAATGTCTCTTATGAACAAATCACATGCACTGTTCACAAAACGTGAATGTAATTTACACACCTTTTTTTTTAAGTAAAAAAAAAAAATCACAACTGTTCGTTATCAAACTAACCTTTTAGGAAAAAATTACAACTGTTCACATACAACTGTTCACACTAATAAGTAATTACGAAATTACTTAATTTAAAAAAAATAAAAAAAAATTTATGTTGTGAATTAGCTAAGTTATTTTAACATTAACCCCAAGGCCCAAGGCCTAATCAAAGACATATTAAATATCAAGTATTTAATATATATTAATCAATGGGGAATACCCATGGTCTTTGTTTCCAACCCACATTCACTTAACTAAGACTTGTAAGTGAAAGATATCTTATAAGGAAAGAAACAAAAATTTCTTTCCCATGTGGGACTAATATTGGATACAATACAAACTCACATATAGTTCAACAATACCCCACATTTGTATTGTATCCATCTGCAACCATGACCAAGTTTACTTTGCCAAATCACAAACACAAATTTAAAAATATCATTACTTTAAAAATAACATTACTTCAAAACAATTGAGAGAGATTATCATGTCATGTTAATCAGGAAAGTGTCGTATAGACTTGAACTTACCCTAGTAAGATCATATCGAGTTCACTTCGTGACGCAGTGATGTATGTATCTTGAACTGTTCACTTTTTGTAGTAAACTAAGACAATATGTCTCACTTATGACATGATTATTGATGCACGTTATTCTTTGTTGTTCATTTTGGTCCCGAACATATCCCGGATTCATGATAGCTTTAGAGAATTTAGCCTATTCATTCTCATAAATGCGAACCCACATTTACTATCATATAGGTGACTTATCTTTAATCATTAAATGCAAGATTGCATACCCTAAACTTCTTATCAACACACTTACTTCATCATAGGAACAGGTAATTGTGTGTCCCGTTTGTTAAGTCAAGTCTAACTAGTTTGCCTTATTGAACCTAGACCATGGGATCTCCAATCGCAAGGTTAGGTTTCCGCGACTTGACTTACTCTATAGGCTTTAAGCCCATTCCCTCGATAATATCTTCACTTGATCTCTTGGTAAGCCTTTAGTCAAGGATCTCGCAATGTTTTCCTTAGACTTAACATAATCAATACTAATTACTCCACTTGTGAGTAATTGTCTTATAGTATTGTGTCGGCGCCTTATATGTCTCGACTTACCATTATATATGTTGTTCTTAGCTCTTGCTTGTGCAGCCATACTATCACAATGTATGCAAATTGTCGTGATCTGTTTTGGCCAAAGAAGGAATATCTTCTAGGAAATTTCTTAACCATTCAAATTTTCTTCAATTTGCCTTGTCAAGAGCTATGAATTCAGATTCCATAGTGGAACGTGCTATACACGTTTGTTTTGTTGATTTCCAAGAAATCGCTCCACCTAATGTGAATATATATCCACTTGTTGATTTGGTTTCGTATTATCGAAATCCAATTTGCATCACTATACCCTTCAAGTACGTGGATATTTTGTATAATAAAGTCCATAATTTAAGGTATATTTAAGATACCTTAGAACTCTTATTAATGTCTGTCCAATGAGCATCATTAGATTACTTGTGTATCTACTCACCGCTTACGCATAAGCTATGTCGTCTAGTAGAATTCATCAAGTACATCAAGCTTCCAATTACTTGAGAATATTCCAATTGATAAATTGCTTCTCCATTATTTTTCTTAAGATGACAATTAGCATCAAAAGGAGTTGGAGCAGTATACAATCGAATTGATTGAATCTTTTAAGATTTTCTCAACATAATGAGATTGTGTGAGGACATAACCTTCGTTATTCCTTTTGATTTGAATTCCTAGTATTACATCACTAGACCTAAGTCTTTCATGTAAAAACTAGAATTCAACATCTTTTGGTTGACATTATAGCTTCTCTACTTGTGCTCATAATCATCATGTCATCAACATATAAACATACTATGACGCAAAAGTTTTTCATTTCTTTAATGTACACAATTTGTCACATTCATTTATTTTGAAACCATTTGCTAGCATAGTATGATCAAATTTTTCATGCCATTGTTTTGGAGCTTGTTTGAGTCCATATAATGACTTAACAAGTCTACAAACTTTATTCTCTTGCCTTTGACTATGAACCCTTCAAAGTTGGTCCATATAGATTTCTTCTTCTAACTCTCCATTTAGAAATGTTGTTTTAACATCCATTTGATGTATTTCCATATTGTATAAAGCAGCTATGGCAATCAACATTCTAATGGAAGTTATTCTCAAACAGAGAATAGGTGTCAAGTAATCTACACCTTCTTTTGTCTATAACCTTTTGCAACCAATCGTGCTTTGTATTTATCAATAGTACCGTCAGCTTTAAGCTTTCTTTTGAATATCCATTTATATCCAATTGGTTTGATTCCGGATGGTAAATCAACCAATTCCTATGTATTATTTTGTAAAATGGATTCAACTTCACTATTGATTGCTTCCATCCATAAAGGCGCTTCCGACGAAGACATAGCCTCCCTATAAGTCTGAGGTTCATTTTCAGTTAACAGACTTATAAAATCAGGTCCAAAATTCTTTGGAACCTTAATTCTTTTTCCCCTTCTAGGTTCCAATTCTTGTTCTTGAACCCTTGAAGTGGTTGGTTCTTCTAGACTCTCTTCAGCCGTCCTTTTTCGTGATGAACCATTTTATTTTTCCTTAAAAGGAAATATATGCTAAAAAAATGTAGCATCTGCAGATTCTATGATAGTATTATCACTGATATATGAAATATGTGATTTAACTACTAAGAATCTATACGCTGCACTATTCTTAGCAAAACCGATGAACACACAATCTACGGTTTTAGGTCCTAATTTAGTCCTTTTCGGTAAAGGAATTTGAACCTTTGCTAAGCAACCCCACACTTTTAAAGTTTTGTAAGTGAGTTTTCTCTTTCTCCAAATCTCATATGGAGACTTATCAGATTTCTTGAAAGGAACTCTATTCAAGATATGATTTGCAATCGGAATGCTTCACCCCACAAGTTTTGGGAAGCCCAGAATCATTCAACATAAAATTAATCATATTCTTAGAGTTCTATTTTTCTCTCTCACCACACCATTTTGTTGAGGCGTATATGGCGCAAGAATGGTCGATGAATAATTCCATTTGTATTACAAAATTATGTAAATTCAATGGAATCATATTCTCCACCTCGATCAGCTCTTAATATTTTTATCTTTTTGTCAAGTTGATTTTCAACTTCACGCCTTTATATATTTTAAATACATCAAAGGCCTCGCTTTTATTCTTGATCAAAAGACATGACAATATTTACTACAATCATCAATAAAAGTGATGTAGTAGTTCTTTCCTCCTCTCGTAAGATTTGATTTGAAGTCACAAAGATCACTATGAATTAAATCTAATAATTCATTTGATCTTTCTTGAACAGAGTTAAATGTTTGCCTAGCAAACTTTGATTCTGCACAAACTTCACATTTGTGTTTAAAATCAATTTTAAACTTTGGTAACATGTTCAAATGTACCATTTTATGAATTAATCTGTTATTTACATGACCTAGTCTAGCATGCCATATATCAAATGATTCAATCATATAAGCAGAGACAATCATATATGCAGAAACAATCATTCTATTACCAGTGCCATTAACAATTACAATGCTTAATTTGAAGAGACCTTCGATGAAGGTACCTTTTCCCTATGAACATGCCACCCTTAGTCAATACAAATTTGTCGACTCGAAAACAAGTTTGAACCCTTTCTTATTCAAGAAAGGGCCGATACAAGATTTTTCTAATATCAGGAACATAAAGAACATCAAGTAAAGTGATTACTTTTCCAGACGTGAACTTCATCTTCACTGTTCCTTTGCCTTCAACCTTGGAGGAGGATGAGTTTCCCATGTAAAGTTTCTCTTCACTATCAGCCGGATGAAACTCGAAAAATAAGGTTTTGTCACTACATATGTGCCTTGTTGCACCAGTATCGATCCACCATCCTTTGGCATCAGAAACCATATTAATTTCTGAAACAACCGCAGTGAGATCAAAGTCAGTATCATCAATTTCCATGTCAGTAACATTTGCTTGGTTGTTCACACCAGAATTATCAAAATCTTGATCTTTCTTGTGGCGACAATCTTGAGCCCCGTGACCCTTTCCACAAACCCAAAGAACTTCCCTTAATTTTCTTGTAATCCTTCCCCTTTGGTGCTAACGGCTTGGCGGTTCTCTTAAGATTTTTCTTGAAATTCTTATTCGGAATTTCAAATTTGGACTTGCTTGATTGTCCTACCACCATGTTAGCATTAGCATTAGCCATTTCCTTTTTGTCTCCCTTCTCGTGATCTTCCTCAACACCAAGTCGCATAATGAGATCCTCGATGGACATGTCCATTCGCTTGTGCTTTAGGTAGACCTTGAAGTCATTCCACGACGGTGGAAGATTTTCAATAATGGCTCCAAGTCTGAAAATGTTCATTTACGATGCACCCTTCAACGTGTAATTCATGTATCGAACTTGCGCTTCTTCCACTTGCTTTACCACGGACTTCGAATCCACCATGTTGTATTTCAAAAACTTGCCTACCACGAACTTTTTAGCCCCTCGCATCTTCGCCTTCGGTATTTCTTTTCGAGAAGATCCCAAACATCCTTTGCGGTTTTACATTCATAATATACATCATACAAGTGTATCATCAAGTCTATTCAAAATGTAATTCCCGCAAAGAAAGTCGAATTCCTCCATGCTTCAATAGTAAGGAGAGTTTCCCGACAAAGGTCCTCATCGATTTCAAACTTCTTCCTTCACTATGTTGGCAAGATTCATAGTGGTCACCAACAACATTTTCTCACGCCACCTTTTAAAGTCAAGACCCTTGAACTTCTCTCGGTCTTTCATCTTTGGGATTGCGATGTGGATTTCTCGCCATTACAAGAGATGTCATTTCAAACTAGTATGAAAACAACAATTTCGTATAAATCAATGACTAGTTTTTCTAAAATCGCTGACAAATTATATGCACTCAACTATTATATGTAAATCGGTGATAACATTAATAAAACACAATATAATTCGTCTTAGATTGTTGGAACAATTATACAATATGCATATCACCGAACTATAATATATATCATGCGTGAATTCAATTACAAAGAACTAAATTAAATCATACCGAGGCTTGCACTAAATAGCAATGTCCTAAGATGAGTTTTCCTCCAATTCGGTGTATGAATGCTTCAAGAGGTTCGCCTCCAGGATACAATTGGATTGATATTTGATTACACACCAATCAAAGAACTTTTCTTGTGCAACAGTAAAATTTCTCTCAACAAAAACTTGATTACCTCTTCCATTTCGTACATACTATATATAGACAAATAATGTCTCTTATGAACAAATACATGCACTGTTCACAAACGTGAATGTTAGTGGTTCATTTAACCACTAATTTACACACCTTTTTTTTTAAGTAAAAAAAAAAAATCACAACTGTTCGTTATCAAACAAACCTTTTAGGAAAAATTACAACTGCTCACATACAATCTGCTCACACTAATAAGTAATTACAAAATTACTTAATTTTAAAAAAAATAAAAATAAAATTTAAATTGTGAATTAGCTTAGTTATTTTAACATTAACCCCAAGGCCCAAGGCCTAATCAAAGACATATTAAATATCAAGTATTTAATATATATTAATCAATGGGGAATACCTATGGTCTTTGTCTCCAACCCACATTCACTTAACTAAGACTTGTAAGTGAAAGATATCTTATAAGGAAAGAAACAAAAATTTCTTTCCCATGTTGGACTAATATTGGATACAATACAAACTCACATATAGTTCAACAAAAGGTCAGGTCACCTTCTCACCAAACACTTCAACAAATTATTGGAGCACATTTGAACATTTCAGGCCTCAAATAATGAATTACGTTCGTATGTCCACTGGGAAGCATCATGCTTTGCTATTTTTTACTTCTGGTAGTTGTAGCCAAAATGTACTGGAATTAATTTACACATATTTGTGAGGATAAGCTCATTTGTTTTCGATTGATGGCTTCAATTATTACATTACATTTCTTGATGATTTATCAAGATCTACTTGGATTTATCCTCTTCGATTTAAATCTAAAGCACTTGAGATTTTTCGCTTATTTAAATTGCAAGTTGAAAATTTGTTTTAAAAAAGATTAAGAAGTTAAGATCGAATTGGGGTGGTGAGATTTTAATCTTCAAATCATTCTTAGAGAACAATGGGATTGTGTCCCAAAGATACTTGTCCATACACACATGAGCATAATGGGAGAATGGAGAGAAAACATAGACATACTTTTGTGGAAACAAGCTTAACTCTTCTTGTCAAGCAAAATCACCTTACAAGGATTGTGGGAATGCTCGTGAAACTAGTGTTTGTAATCAATAGATTTCAAGTTAGAGAAGGCATATCAAGTTAGCTATACAATTTTAAAGGTGTTTGGATGTTCCCGCTAACCATGTGTACTAGTCAATACAATACAAATAAGCATCAATTTTGGTCATAGAAATGGTTATGTATGGGGTGCAGCTTTAATCCATAAGGGATGTAAGTGTATGAATGCTATTGGAATGACTTATATATCCACACATGTCGTAACGACCCAAATTTTTAGTAGTAAATTTGTTTTTAATTAGGGACATTGATCCATGATGTGGCTTGAGAGAAGGTACATAGTCCCAATACTCGACATGAGGACCAAGAGATATATTATTTTTGGTATAATGGGTGCCTAGTGTGATGTATGTGTGTACGCTATACCCGAATTTTTTTATGTAATCTGATTATTCATAAATTCGATGTGTAATTAGAGACACGCCTCGAAATGCGTGCCGATGAGGGGCTGGGGGGTAGAGAGTGATGTGGTAAGTCCTAATTTGTTAAATGTGATTAGAATAGTTAATTAAATGTGTCTATAGTTGAATTTATGTAAATAAGACATAAGTTAAGAAAATAAACACTAAGCATTGAGATACATCGGGATGCGTGTCGTCACCATCGCTATATAACTTAGTGTATGAATTTGTGTTAGTACGGATGTGTTAGTGGGTTGTAGGACCAAGATATGAGCCATGAGATTATTCTAGAGATGAGTGTGTAAACAAGATCAGGGGCCACAATAGATCTCATCACTATATAAACATTTTAGTGGAGATTTCATGCAAAACTAATTCATTTTCATGCAAGGAAGAGAAAAGAAAATCTAGAGAGATGAATCCAACATCTAGGCGAGGAAAATCAGTGAATTGGGAAGAAATTGATCAAGTTAAAGAAGTATTACAACTATGGTGTCCCCGCACCCCGAGGCTACCGGCGAGCCGCTACGTGGGTTTCGCAGCCTAGCTGACGTTGACGCCACATCAACGTGCTCGTAGTACGTGCAAACTTGTCTTGTTTTGTTATACATTTAACTAGTTATCCAATATTTCTTAGTACAAAATTATAAGTTGGGAAGTATGGTTTGTGCTTTGCGGAACTTTACAGTTAATAATCAAAAGAATATAGCAAAGTCTTAAATAATAAACATCTTACTGTGGAAAACCCGAAAGTAAAATACCATGTATATACAAAAAAACAACAACAACAACAACAACAACAACAACAACAACAACAACAACAACAACAACAACAACAACAGCAACAACAACAACCAACAACAACATAGCCTCAGTCCCAAATTAACAGGCTTCATGGATCAAACTTTTCCATTGTGCTCGATTAAGTGCAATTGATGGTGAGCTTTGCAAACCATTCAAATCCCTCTTAATTAATGCATCCCATGTTAACTTTGGTATGCCCCTACTTCGTCGAATTTCTGCAGTTTCTATTGAGTCAAGTTTTCTAGTTGGGGCATTTGTAGGCCGTCTTTGCAGATGACCAAACCATCGCAACCGCCCTTCCCTAATCTTTGTATCAATTGGTGCTACTCCTACTTGTCTTTGAATTTCTATATTTCTTATTCTATCTTTACGAGTTTTACCACACATCCACCTAAGCATCCTCATTTCTGCTACGTTCACTTTATGTAATTGTTGTTGCTTTACCGCCCAACATTCACTTCCATAGAGCATAGCTAGCTTAATTGCGGTCCTATAAAATTTTCCTTTTAACTTAGTAGGAACATGTCGATCACAAATCACCCCCGTTGCACTCCGCCATTTCTTCCATCCACTTGAATTCTATGTGTGACATCATTTTCAATGTTACCATCATTTTGTATGATCGATCCTATATATCTAAAATGGTTTACCTTAGGAACTTCTACTTCCCCTAATTTTACCACACCGCCATCTCGATATCTAGTGTTTCCAAACTCACAAGTGCTAAAATAAAATACCATGTATATAAAGCAACAACATACACAAAATAGGCATATACATGTACAAAGGTCTCTTATAGTCCTCGACACCCATAATATAGCAAAATGTCAAAATATAAACACCTACGAGTATGTCCAAAATCGTCAGCAGAAAGAGATAGTCACCCAAGATTCCCTTCGTCGGTACTCGTAGAAGGATTTGCACTTGGTCACCCAATAAATACAGTGATGAGTCTAACGAGTAAAACCCCAAGAGAAGTCCACATGATATTCAACAAAATAAATCAAATAAGAGTATAAGACATGCAAATATGCTATCTGGCAATATAAATACATACTCCCATGAATATATGACAATACAAAAGACAAACTAGAGTTTGCAGGTAAATAATCGGAAAATAGAACAACAGTTATGTAAGTAAGCAGAAATGTAAATACAGATAGCCTTGATGAACCACTCGACCGATTAATTAATCTCTCTTATACCATGTCTAGGAAAACCCGGGTGAACCAACTTAACTGATTTTCATAGCAAAACCATAGTGAAACAACTCAATCTGTCTTCATAACAAACCTCTGAACTAACTTAACCAGTCTTCACAACAAACCCTGGTGAACTAACTCAACCTAGGTCTTCAAATAATCCCATAATGCATGCATAAGACCTCGCTTATTCAACACGAACTAACAACGGTAATCATAATAACATCGAAGTAAAAACAGTTCAGCAACTGAAAAACAAATGTTAAAAAAGAACTAAATTATGTGAAACATTCTCGTGGGTTTTACGCACTTCAAATACGCGCTCTGTGTGACGGCCCTAAATTCCAGACCACCTTGCTACCCGCCATGTCGCATCCCACGTCAACTAGCCTTGCCACGTCATGGCTAATTTCTCTTTGACGCCTTGCGACCTAATGAGTTGCTTACACTTTTCCGGCTAATTTTACAATTTAAGTCTTTTAATGAGTAACTTATGCAATATTTAACAATCCTAAGTAGTGGAATACCTAGAAAAAATACTATGCATATATCAAGGTGAGATAAGTATAACAAAAGTTCCATATACATGTAATCAGTGTTCTATGGTCCCCAAAACCCATCAAAAGTAAAATAAATACATACTGATATCACACATAAGCTGGCTTCACAGTCTCAAAGGATCGCCCAAGCACTCCTTGCCCTTGCCCTTGCTCATCGAAAGGATTTGCACTCGCCTCCCAACACATACAACATGAGTCTCGGTGAGTAAAACCCCAAGAGAAGTCCACACAATATTCATGAAATAAAATTGATAAACTACGAGACATGCGAATATAACTCCTAGCAACAGTGCGCTATATTCCCATGAATGTAGGCAACATACGACAACTAAAAGTAGTACCATGAAATTAATAAACAAGACATACCAAATAAACCAAATTTCGATATAAAGCATTAATCAGTAAACATCTGTATAATCAAGAGAAAACCCTGACTTATACCAGCCAATAATCGGCAAATCAAATAGGAACCACGTATAAACTTATAGGCTTACAATGACTAAACCCTAACTTCTGTTATTGGATGAACCCCTCAAGACGCTATTTCAAGTCAAGGGAACACCCTAAATCCCTTTCGAAAGTCGTAGATATATTCTATTGCCATCGACACGAGCATTAAACACAAGTAACCCGTGCAAGCGATTTAGCCACAACCAATATGTACGCAAATAGAAATAGGAGAGAAACCCCATGTGTACCCACCAATAGTCACACATGAAATGCGACATCGATAAATCAAAACCATGAATTCTGTGAAGCATTCTCAATGTGTTTACTCACCTCAATCGACGCTCTGACTTCCCCGAACTTCCTTATCCGACCCGACTAGCTCTCCAATACTCGAGCTACGATCCCCTAAGTCCGTGAATTCCAATTTTACATATTTAGTATGTTTATAGGTGTTTGAGATATGTATTAAGTCAAAAATCCCAAAACAACCCTTTATATTCAGTTTATGTTTGTTATTAGTGCATAGCTAAAGGAATAACATAATAGGAAACCCATAACGATAGCGCACTAACTACCTAGCCTCTAGGATAGAATTCTCAAGTCGAAAATTCTCGTATTTCCTTTCCAATTTACCTACTTAAACTATCTAACATACTCGCCATATGCAATTAACACTAAAACAAAGAAATAAACAACCTTAGAACATCAATTTTGATCAAAATTCACAAAATCCCATAAATCCTCAAATTTTTCCAAATTCTTCAAAACTCCAATTCTAGCTAAATTAGTTGTAAAATCTATATGAAAATAGTCTATAAATATGTAATTCATCTAGTTTCCACTAAAAACTAGGGATCTAACCCTTAAGTTCGATTTTTATCAACAATACATAAAATGGGTTCATTATATAGAGTAGATGATGGAGATGATGATTATTTAGGTTTTGTCTACCAATTTGACTTCCATAATGGTTGAATTCCACTCCCGAGACTCCCTATTTCACTCCGTAACTCTTGAAATTAAATTGTTTTTCTTTTGCATGCTTTGATCAACACCTCAATATATATCAATGTGAGATTGATTCTTGGCCCTTAATCCTCATGTATTTACGTATCTCGAGGTTTATCTAGTGACTCACTTTTAACCACCTAGCCCACTTACTCCCACTAACCAAACTCAAATGACACTAAATTAATACTCTTGGTTCCTAGATGTGCCAATATATATATCAAGGACTATCATATGGTTTTCATTTAATTTACTCAAACTATAGGCCTTTATTTATTTTAATTTGATCGCATTAACTTGGGCCCATTTTACTACGTATGGTTAGTGTTTTATTTATCAAATAACCATCTTGTGGTCCCACTAACCTTCGATGACTACCCAATACCTGGTGCCCCCCGTCTCGACATGCATTTCGAGGTACACCATAGCCTATTGTTTAAATTTGAGTTTACTTGACCTATAGTCACATTAACCATTTTAATTGATTTATTATTCATCTTGACATGGATTAGTCAATTTTCCTAGCATACCCGTAGTTCACCTACCCGACACCCGCGTTGACATGCCTTTCGAGGCGAACACCCGTCATGCCAACTCGCCCGATAACAATGCACACACATAATATAATAATAATAATTTTAAACACCACATATATACAACCACCATCTATAAATAACATAGTTCCTCAGTTCTCGTGTCTGAGTCAACCGAGTTGTCTACATAACACCCGAATTACGACTGTTAATCTTCGAGATTAACGCTAATCCTAGTTTAATTAATTTGGGCCGTTACAATTCTTCCCAACTAGGAGAATTTCGTCATCGAAATTTAAATCTCGAGTATATTCTTGTGTAACTATCCTATCCCTGTGTGACAACTCCTCACACCTTGATAGTCCTCTTCTACAGTCCTTTGAACACCTCACCACTACTATAGTAGGGAACGTAGTGCTACCTTGAGACCTAGGCTCTTGTTGCCGAGGTAGTCAAAATCAACCACTCTTTTCCAACATCTCCGCAACCTACTCTCAGTTCGATTTTTGTGTTCACGTTTCTCTAACCCAGTTACCTAACACCAATAATCAGAAGCTCTCCTATCATGTATCCCAACATGATAGTCCTAACCAACCATCACATACCATGACAATCCCATGCCATGCCATAACCTATCCTTACTTACCATGGAAATCCCATGTCATGCCACGACCTATTCGTACTCACCATGACAATCTCATGCCATTCTACCACATATGACAATCCCATGTCATAACATAATAAGTTACCATTGTACCACTATCATCTACCATCGACCACTATGCATGCATAAACCTTAAACTATAATTATTAAGAATTTAAAATCACGTACCCTGAACCCGCTGCTGGGACGTCTCCCGACATGGCTCAATCACCATATGCATCGGCTCTCGAGTTTGCACCGGTGTCACCATTGTTGGAGTCGCCAATCTCTATGATCAGTCCCTTTTGACGTGACCTTCTTGTCCACATCGCCAACATATGATCCTCCATCCTAGTCTTGCTCGCTGACTCCATGACCACTGGCCTTGAACTTGTGATCTCTAGTATCTACTCCCCTGATCCCGAGTCTGTCTTTGTGGTGACACTGGTAATGTAGGTACGACATACATTCTTGCTGGCCGATCATCATCCCTACGGCCTCAACCGTACCCTTTGTAACGACTCGTTACCTTAAGCTGGTGATTAGTACTAATCCAAATCATAATTAACCCAGGTTAGGCTAGTGGTTAAGTTCGGCGTACCTTGATTAGCGTGTGCGTGCGTTTGCATGATGAATTGTGTTTGATTGGATTGTTAAATCAATTTATATATAGGTTGTCGTATAATACGAAAATCATACACAAGCCTATAAAATGAAAATACCCAATAAAAATGGATTACCGGGACACAAAGTTGACGAGGGAGTTGTGGCATGAATGTGCACGTTCAAGGACACTTGCAGGCAAGTTCGATAAGTTGATTGGTGAATAATACGTGATATATATTTATATGTTTTTAAATATATAAATATATATTATAAAATAAAACAATATTATAAAATATATGGATTATCGAATCCACTTTAAGCCATGCCACTTTAACGCATAAACCACACGATTCATCTCGAGATAGTGTGATGCGTATCTCGAAGAAATTCATATATTAAAAAGAATCATTCTTATCTAAATTATTCGAACAATCAAGAGGGATTCTGGACGTCTGTTTCGATTTGGATCGAAGGGAGATCATTCCGGAAGCCGAATTTAACGAAGTTGAGGAGCTTAATTGAATTAGCAAACACGAGATCAACGTTTATGTATGATTTGTTCTTATTTTTGTTGAAGTCCAATTCGATGGTGATGCTAGGAATTTAGTTAATTATGCGTTTTTATGAGTAGAATTGGTTTATAAACTCAATAGAGGTCCTTCCTGGTGATTTGGGAGTGTAATTATTAAGTCCGGAGGTGTTTTGGATCAAATTGGATCAGCAGAGGCATGCTACTATTGCGGGTCTGGTGCGTATAGCGCGCTAGGAACTTGCCATAGCGCTACGCGTACTAGGGAGGATGAACTTACATGCGGATAACGCGCTATCCATGTCATGTAGCGCGCTACTAAACCCCTGAAACCAAACTGTGCTGTGCCTTATGAATAATTTTTGGGGGACTTATGGACTGGTCCAGGGGTTCTTAAAGTACTATAATGAACCTATATTGATCCCAAATGATTGGTGATAGGTTAAGGAACACCGAGGAAGAGTGAAATGACTAGAAATTTAGGGAGTTTGAGAAACAGATACTTAGACCGAGGTAAGTATGGATTCGTTTATTTATCAATATTGCATGGCTATTAAGTATATAGAAAATGGGGGATTACGTACACTGTGATGGTTTTTCTAATGAACTGAAAATATTATTTAACGTGATTCACGAGAGTAAGATCATGGAATTGAGACGAGATGATTTAGGAAATGGGTTAGCTTCCCTGCCTATATGTAACATCCCACTCAGTTTATAGGTGGCGTGGGTTACATTTACACTTGAGGGTTTGAGATAAAACCATTGGGCATTAATGGATAATCTAGAGAGCATATGAGCGCGATGTGTTGGTCTAGCAATCGCATTAATGGCGCCGGAGGGTAATTGGCCCTAGTTTTATATATAAAATAGGGGTTACAGTGTAATAGTCCAAAACATTTGCTTTGCATCTATTTATGTATTAATTTATATAATTTTCATGTTCTTGTTAGATATCATTGGTGCATGTTGTTATTGCATGATATCCTTGAATATTATATGGAATGTTGATGATTAGTGTGAATCCCTACTTACTGAGCAAGTTGGAGCGCTTACCCCAATTAACGTTACAGGTAGATTCGATAAGCGCTACGACTATGGGATAGAGAAGTTATAGGAATCTTGAACTTCTCTTCAATGTAATGACTTCTTCTGGTCTTATATATTGGCGTTGAATTACATTTTTGTAATATCACTTGGGAAGGGTGATTTATATAACCAAAGTTTATTCCGGTTTGTTTTAAATACTGTATGTCTTATTTTGATTATAGAAAAGGTTTTAAATTTTCTCTGCGTATATTAATTGTTTTGTTTCGATAGTCGATATGCAGTAGTGCTTATCAGGTGAAGGTGGTAAGGTTGTTGGCTCTAGTTAAGTCTGGTAAGGGTAATCTAGGCTTAATTAAGGTTTTATGCCAAGTATTGCCCTAATTAGGTTAGGGTATGCTACGCCTTCTGTCCTCTATGTCATCTTGATCTCTCGGTATCTTTTACCTAAAACTCTGTCTAGTTTATCTCTACGACTCTGTAAATGAACACCTACATCTCATTTGCATCAGATGTGTCTAATAAGTAAGCACTCTATCATACATCTCCTGCAGTGTCAGCGCTCCGAAGGAAACTATGGTGCTGGATATCTCCTCAATCAACCCTCAGACGAAGTAATAAATCTATGATCTCTCGGTGCTTGCAACGTTCGTGGAAAACTGTATTAGGTACCGATATCTATCCATGTGCTATAACACTCATCGGACACCCTGTCTCAATGCTAAAAACTCTTCTCTCGGCCTCAACCTCACCTCCATAGGTATGTACTAATCATAAAATAACTCTTTGAACTCTGCCCATGTCATTGGCCCTGGGAGAGTATCTGTATACGCTGTCTACCACATAGCAGCATTCTCTATCAACATATGCCTTAATATCCTGGCCTGTATGCTCTTTGGGATATGTAGTAGCTTATGTAACCTCTAATGTGCAATCAACCACTTCCCAGCCGCCTCTGGGTCTCCGCCTCCATGAAAGTATCCGTGATCAAATTTGATAAACTCCTTCATCAACTGGACCTCTGCCATCATCGAAGTCTCAAACATGCAAGTCTATGCCGTCAGTAGCTGATCCGCATCTCGATCTCGTGCCACTATCGATGTAGCAACCATTACTCGAGTCTCCCGTACCACTACATGCGTCGATACGATCCCGATAGTCGATAGAACTATCGAGCATCTGTCGTCTCGCCTTGCTCTATACCCGAGTGGTGGTAAGTAATCCAATCGCTGTTTTCTATGTGCACATCATATCCATCAAAGCTCGAATCCCGCCTATCATGAGTTGCGAATCGTGCGGCTAGCACGCCAAATCCAAACCCCAATTTCTAGTCTAGTCTCTTGTTTGACTAACATTTGTAGTAGATGGAGTATGCGAGCCATCCATCGTGATCTCACAAAGATGCGCGGATCACCTTCCATATACGTGTATATAATATATATAGTCAAAAACATAACACGCATATAAACCCTATCACCACCCATCTCAAATTGCTTCCCAACTAAGATTCTAAGTCAGGATCTTTGGGTTTCCATATCTAAGATTTTTTTGTTAACTTTTATTCTCTTTTCTTTAATTTCTTTTATCCTAAGCCTTATCGACCTTGCTCTAACACTAACTGTGGTGTTAGTATTTGGTTAATTTATGCTTAATCCCCCTAGGCACCATTGATCTTGCTCTGATACCAACTGTGGCGGTCCCAAATTCCAAACCACCTTGATACCTGCCACATCGCATCCTACGTCAACTAGCTTTGTCACGTCATGGCTCGTTTCTCCTTGACGCCTCGCTACCTAACGAGTTGCTTACACTTTTCTAGCTAACCCTAGTTATGCTAACTAACCTTTACATAAATATTAATAATTCAGTTAGCCAATTACTCGATTTATCAAGTTATATTATAATTTTACAGCGGAAGTCTTTTAATGAGTAACATATGCAATATTTAACAATCCTAAGTAATGGGAAACCCTGCAAAAAATACCATGCATATATCAAGGCAAAATAAGTATATAAAAAGTTCCATATACATGTAATCAGTGTTCTATGGTCCCCAAAACCCATCAAAAGTAAAATAAATACATACTAATATCACACATAAGCTGGCTCCAAAATCTCAGAGAACCTCCTTGCCCTTGCCTTTACTCGTTGAAGGATCTGCACTTAGTCACCCAACAAATATAGTGATGAGTCCAGTAAGTAAAATCTCAAGAGAAGTTTACATAATATTAATGAAATAAAATTGATAAACTACGAGACATGCGAATATAACTCCTAACAACAGTACGCCATATTCCCACGAATGTATGCAACATACGACAAGCAAAAATAGTAGCATGAAATAAATAAATAGTACATACCAGCTAAAACAACTCAAAAATAAAGTATTAATCAGTAAAACATCCATATAATCACGAGAAAACCCTGACCTACACTCGCCAGTAATCGGTAAATCAAATAGGAACCACGTATATACTTACAGGCTTACGGTGACTAAACCTGAACTTCAGTTACCGGATGAACCCTTAAAGATGCTATTTAAAGTCAAGGGAACACCCTAAATCCCTCTCGACAATCATAGATATATTCTACTGCCATCAACACGAGCGCTAAATATAAGTAACTTGTGCAAATGATTTAGCCACAACTAATATATATGTAAATCGAAATAAGAGAGAAACCTTATGTGTTTCCACCAGCAGTCACACATGAAATGCGATATCGAAAAATCAAAACCACGAATTCTGTGAAGCATTCTCAATGAGTTTACGCAACTCAATCCACGCTCCGACTTCCCCGGACTCCCGTATCTAACCCGACTAGCTCGCCGATACCCGAGCTATGGTCCCCTAAGTCCCTGATGTCCAATTTTACATATTTTAGTATGTTTATAGGTGTTTGAGATATGTATTAAGTCAAAAATCCCAAAACAACCCTTTATGTTTAGTTTATGTCTATTGTTAGCGCGCTAAGGGAATAACGTAGTGCGCTATGCAGTGGTAGTGCGCTAGGTGAATTATGTGGAACACTACTATTCTTTATCCTGAAGAACAGTAAGAAACCCAAAACTATTAGCGCGCTAACCGTTCCGGGTAGCGAGCTACTTAGCCTCTGAGACATAATTCTCAAGTCGAGAATTCTATATTTCCTTTCCAATTTACCTACTTAAACTATCTAACACACTTCCATATGCAATTAACACTAAAACAACTGCTAAACAACCTTAGAACATCAGTTTTGATCAAAATTCACAAAATCCCATAAATCCTCAAATTTTCCCAAATTCTTCAAAACACCAATTCTAGCTAAATCAGTTGTAAAATCTACATGAGAATGTTCTATAAACATGTAATTCATCTAGTTTCAACCAAAAACTAGGGATCAAACCTTAAATTTGATTTTTATCAACGATACATAAAAATGGGTTTATTAGATAGAATAGATGATGGAGAGATGATTTCTTAGGTTTTATCTATCAATTTGACTTCCAAAATGGTTGAATTCCAGGTCCAGATTCTCCTATTTCACCCCAGAACTCTTGAAATTAAATTAGTTTCCTTTTGCATGCTTTGATGAACACCTCAATATATATCAATGTGAGATTGATTTTTGCCCTTCATCCTCATGTATTTATGTATCCCGAGGTTTATCTACTGGTTCACTTTCAACCACCTAGCCCAATTACTCCCGCTAACCAAACTCGAGTGACACCAAATTAACACTCCCCCGATTCCTAGATGTACCAATGTGTATCTTAAGGACCATCATATGGTTTTCATTTAATTTACTCAAACTATATGCCTTTTTTATTTTAATTTGATCACATTAACTTAGTCCCATTTTACTACATGTGGTTAGTGTTTTATTTATCAAAATTAATCAACTTATGGTCCCACTAACCCTCTATGACTGCTCGTTACCTGGTGCCCTGCGTATTGACACGCATTTTGAGGCACTTCATAGCCTATTGTTTAAATTTGAATTTACTTGGTCCATGGTCACTTTACCTATTTTAATTGTTTTACTATTCATCTTGACATGGATCACTCAAATTTCCTAGCATACCCGTAGTTCGCCTACTCGACACCTGCGTTGACACGCCTTTCAAGGCGAAAACTCGTCACATGAACTCGTCAAATGGCAATGTACACCTATGCGGTGCAATATAATAATAATAATTTTAAACATCAAATATATACAACCACCATCCATAAATAACATATTTCCTCTATTCTAGTGTTTGAGTCAACCGAGTTGTCCACATAACACCTGAATTACGACTATTAATCTCCAAGATTAATGCTAATCCTAGTTTAACTAATTTGGGCAGTTACACTCCGACTCCCCAGAACTCCCAAAATTCGACCCCGCCTAGCTTTTCGGTACCCAAGCTACGGTCCCTTTAGTCCCTTGAAGTCAAACTTCATGTATTTAGTATGTTTATAAATGTTGGGGTGTGTATTAAGTTGAAAAATACCAAAAATAGACTTTAATTTAGCTATCTACTGTCATTAGTGTGCTAGGGAGCCCACCTAGCATGTAGCGACCCTGCCGCCCCGGGGTGACATGTCTCCATTTACTCCTTGCCAGGTGGGCCCAACTATACGTGTCCACCACCTGCCCATCCACCTATTGTCTCAGAACTCATGTCCACATGTGTTTTATCAAATTAGTTAGTGGATTATCAGTATTTGCTTAACTTATTCTCTTTAAGTCGTTAAAAGTTTACTCTAATGCCTAACCATACTAGTGGGTTGTATCTTACAAGTAAACATTTATATCAGCAGAAGCCTTAATTGGTACATATGGTAAGTAATTTAGTATGGTAAACATTATCAATAAGAGAAAATCTTACTATGAAAAACCTGGAAAGTGCTTTGCATATAAGCGACAATACCATAAACATGGTATATGTACATTTACTGTGTCATTACAAGTATCCCAATACCCAAAATAATGCAAAATATTAAAATAAGCACGTACTAGTTGGTCCTCGATGGCGGGCAATTGGATGCAGTCGCTTAGGATCCCCTTGTCCCTACTTGTACTAGGATCTGCACTCAATCATCACAAAAGACAGATGACGAGTATAGTAAGTAAAATCCTAAGGAACCACTCTGAGAATTTGCATAATAAAGTAAATGAATTTAAGAAATACTGTCAAGTAAACGTGCGGAATATAAACATGCAACCGTAAATGGCTCATCGCATGAATAGATAACATATAAGCTTATAAATGTCTTGCTCTAGATGGACTAGACTGTACTTCTGGTCACCAAGTCCCCACTAGTGGTCGAGCCCAACTGGCCTGACACTTGGTATCTCGCGGTGCTGGCCAAATCTGTTGAGTCGCCGACACGTGCACCAAGGGTAAGCTCAGGTTGCCATTTACTGAGGGTCGGGTCATAGTACCATCCAATGCATCATGAGCACACAACCAAGAAAATCAGCGGGAGTAACCTCAACCCATGTCCAAGTAACAAAATAGAGTAGTAAAAACAACAAGAAAATGATGGAAATGAAATAGAAAATAGAATCAAATACTTAAAGTTTTTCATTTGAGTTTTAAAAACCTTAAACCACTCTCCGAGCTCCTCGGACTCCCGTATCTGACCTGAAAAGCTCCCAACATCGAGCCAATGTTATGACCTCAATTTTCCAAAAATTGGGCCCCGCCCGACCTAAGCCCACGTGGACCCCCGAGCCAGTCTCGCAAGGTCAATGCAAGCCTAGTCAGCCTTCTGATCCATCCATTTAAGTAAATTCATAATTTTAAGTTGAGTTATTTGTATTTTTTTCAAGCTTTACAAGTTAGCGGAAGCGATTAATACGTTAAATTACTCAGAATAAAGTAAAAGAGTCGGTCATCCTAAATGTGGAACCCTGTAAACATGTATATTCATGTATATCTTGTGTTAAGTTTTATAACTAAAAAAAAATGATATACAAGTCATGTGTATCTCTCAACCCAAACAAGTATCCCAAGTGTGATAACAACATATATAAATAAAGCAAAAAGTCAAAAACTTACAAAAGTATATAGAGGAGGGTCGCTCTGATATCCTCAGAGTAGATCACCAAGTGTCGGCGTCTTGCCCTTGCTCGGCTACGGATCTGCACTCGATCAAACATAAGAATGTCGAGTCTAGTAAGTAAAAGCCAATAAGATCTAAAAAGTAATTCAAAATAAATAAAGTAGTATAAAAGTCGCGCAGATAGAAAGAAAGTTATATGGAATGCATGATAATAAGACTATAAAAATGAAAGTACAATGAGAAACGAATGTCAAAGGAAACAATGGAGAGGTGCCAAGTAGTCCAAGACCACCGAGTGCGGGTGCCACAGGGTCGGGGTTATAGAGTCGGAAAACGCCAAGCAGACTCGGGTCCTAGGATGCGGTGTCGCCTGCTGTACTTAGACCTTTCGCGAATGAGGGATACCAACTATGCCCCAGATAAGACACATCTCATTCTGATCGAATACTCAATTGACTAGAGGTCATGGCCCTAGTTGCAAGCCGGTAACCACTCCAATCAGAGACACTCGCATGTCTCACTTTGGACATAATACAATAACAATAAAATATAAGGTCAAATGAATAATGGTGCATATCCTAGCTGGTTTTACTTATCTCAAGCAATTGCAAATCGTCCTCAAAACGTCCCGCTTATGCCTCAAGATGCGCACTTGATACCCAACTATGGCCTCATAAGTCCCTAGTGTCCAATTATACCATTTTAATTATTTTAGAGTCATATTAAGTGAATTTATAATATGGGACCACGATTTGTAATTTTATCTAAAAAAAAGTTTGATTTTTTGCACACTTTTCAAACTATACCGGCGTGCCAAATGCTCAAAAAAGCCTCGAAACTCATTTTTCTAGCTTTTTCCTAATTTTCCTTATTTTTTGAAAATCGTTTCCTATTTTTCCAATAATTTTCTCTGTTTTTTTTTTACTTTTTTTGTTGGGTCGGGTCGAACCGCCTAGGGAAGAGATGCACATGCACAACCCGTGCGTGTGCATCATCTTCTCCAAATCAAAACCAGGGACTCCCTGGTTCGATTTCAAATTTTTTTAATCAGCCAGGGATGTTTTTCTGTGGGGGAGAAATACCTCCCATGCATCTTCTTCATCCTCTCCATCACAACGCATAACAACAACAACCAAATCAACACCCATTGCAACAACTTCACACCCATAAACAAAAATGACAACAATCAACAACAACTTACAACACCAACAACACTATCACCATTAAAACTTTAAATCTCTCCATCAAAAAGCTTATAAAATCATAAAACTCACCTTGATTCGGAGATCGTCGCAAGCGCCATCAAAATGAGAGAGCACCGCGAGAGATATGAGACCGAGTTGAGGGAGCGATGGAGAGCATGATGATGGGGAATTGGAAGAGAGGACGAAAAATGAGGGAGTGAAAAGAGAGGGCTCGGGTTAAGGGAGAGAGTGAGAGATTTTTTTTTGATTTGGAGAGGAGAGAGAAAAAGTGGGGATGGGTTAAAGTATGGTGATTTGATTGTGATGTGATAGGATGTGTGATGTGACAACTAAATCTCGGACTACCCCATACACTCGGGTTATGTGCACATCGCGATGCCGTTCACTCTCGTCACTATGCGTGCACATTACGACCAATAAAAATATTAACTGGTGCGATGCGAATTAATTAATAATACAACAATTTAACACACATGCATCACAAAATAACTATTTATATCTCGAATGGTGTGCCCTGGACTTATCGATAACGTCCACGTGGTTCCAAGTTATGGGTCCTAATCTCGGTGTCAACTCCCGAGGGTTAATCGAGTGTGTCGCATCACGACTGGTCCAGGTTACCATCCCGAGATGCCACGTGGCACTTGTTAAAATTTTAAGGTCGTTACGGTCTTTCTAATTAATAAGAATTTCGTCCTCGAAATTAAAATAGCTTGGAGTAAGACTTACCAGAATCAAAATAGATATTGAAAGTGTTCGTGAATATAAGACTCTAGTTCCCAAGTCGGCTCCTTGTCCCTGTGATGTTGCCATTTAACGAGGACTAACTGAATGTTCTTATTCTTCAGTCCCTTCCCCTGACAGTCTAAAATCTGAATAGGCTGCTCCTCGTATGTGATGTCCTCCCTCAGATCTATCTGACTCAAATCCACCATTAGTCGTATGCCTCCTTTCGACCTATCTAGCCGAAGCATCGAAATATGAAATACGCGGTGGATCCTGGCTAACTGAGGCGGTAACTTTAACTTATATGCAACCTTGTCGACTTTCCTATTGACCTTGAAAGGACCAATGACCTCAACGCGAGTTTTCCTTTGATTCCAAATCTCTTGTGACCATTCAAAGGTGAGACTTTCAAGTGCACATAATCTCCCTTATCATACTCTAACTCACTATGGTACTTGTCGTAATATTTCTTTTGTTTCTCTTGCGCACCCTTCATACCTAATCTGATCTGTCATATCTTCTTTGTGTGATCCACCACAACCTCTGGCCCAAGAACTACCATATCCTCGGGCTTTGCCTAATACGATGGAGATCCGCATGGCCTACCGTAAAGTGCCTCAAACGATTCCATACCAATACTGGCCTAATAACTATTATTATAGGCAAACTCACACAAATGAAGATACTACTCCCATGATCCACCGTACTCTAAGACACACATCCTCAGCATATCCTCGAGAATTTGAATCAGTCTTTCTGACTATCCGTCAGTCTGTGGATGATAGGCTGTACTGAGATCCAAACGTGTGCCGAATTGTGCTTGCACGTTCTACCAAATCTGATATGTGAATTGTGACCCTCTATTTGACAAATCAATAATAGAACGTCATGTAGTCGAACAATCTCCCGCTCATACAAATTCTCCAACCTATCCACCTGTGTATGGTAGAGATCAATAGAAAGTACACAAACTTCGTCAACCTATCCATAATCAACCCAGATATGATCATGTTCGTGCTGAGATCGAGGTAGGTCACTTACAAAATCCATTGCAATATGCTCCCACTTTTACCGAGGAATGGGAAGTGGTTGTAATGCCCTGGATGAATCGTAAAACGTGAGCGATGAGCATCATCAAGTATCTCATCACGTAACTCAACCACAGATGGAATCTATAATCTACCTCTAAATCTCAGGCATGAATCTATCGACTGACTCCAATCTGGATGATCCGGACTCTGAGCAAACTCCACGAGCCTATGGTACTACTCATCTGCCTGCTAACCCTCAAGTACACTCTGAATCGACACTGTTTGAGTCCTTATCTGCCCACAAATCAACACTTTAGTACTGGTCGGTATATCAACTAAATTCATCAACTTGGCTGCCTCGAGTAGCCCATGTTCGTGTGTCATGTGGCAAGTCACTATCTCTGGATCTACTCATCTCTGGCTCAATGTGTCTGCTACGATATTAGCCTTCCCTAGGTGATACTCCAAGGAGAAATCATAATCTTGAAGGAACTCTAGCCAATGCCTTTGTCTCATATTCAACTCCTTTTGAGTAAATAGGTACTTCAAACTCTTATGGTCAGTAAAGAGTGTGAATCTCTCTCCGTAGAGATAATGACACCAAATCTTCAATGCAAAAACCACTGCCAATAACTCCAAGTCATGATTAGGGTGATTCTTCTCATAAACTTTCAGCTGTCGGGACGCGTAAGCTATCACTTTACCGTTCTGCATCAAAACACAACCCAAACCAACTTTAGAAGCATTTGTATTCAACTCAAAACCCTTTTTTGACTTTGGTAATACCAATACTGGTGCAATTGTTAATCGTTCCTTCGAGTCTAGAAAGCCTGCTCACAATTGTCATTCCACTGAAATTTGACTTCTTTCTTCGTTAACTGTCAACGGCGCAGTGATCTTGGAAAAATTTCAAACAAACCGTCTGTAGTAGCCTGCCAATCATAGAAACCTAGAAATGTCTGTCACTAATGTCCGTGTAGGCCAATCGATCATTGTTCTAATCTTAGTTGGGTCCACTAACACTCTATTGGCTTCGAAAATATGCTCAAGAAATCCAACTTCAGTGAGCCAAAACTCGCACTTACTGAACTTAGTGTACAATTTATGCTCCCTTAAAGTCTGTAAGACTATTTGGAGGTGTCCCTCGTGATCCTCACGAGTAATGTCGTCAATGAACACTATCATGAATCTACCCAATACTCTCTCAATTCTCGGTGCATAAGATCCATGAACATCGTCGTGGCATTCTTCAGCCAAAACGGTATGATGGTAATTTGGTAGTGCCCATATCTCGTGCAGAAAGCTGACTTCTCCATATCCTCATCCCGAATCCTCAACTGGTGGTATCTCAACCTCAAATCAATCTTAGAGAACCATTATGCCCCTGCCAGCTGATCGAACAAGTCGTCAATGCGTGGGAGCGGATATTTGTTCTTCACTGTGACTCGAGCTGTTGAGCTGTCGGTAGTCAATGTAAAGTCTCAAGCCGCCATCTTTCTTCTTAACAAATAGTACTAGTGCACCCCAAGGTGACATGCTCGGACGTATGAATTCCAACTCTAATGATTCATCTAGCTGGGTCCTCAGCTCCTCCAACCCTTTAGGAGCCATCCTGTAAGGTGGAATCGAAATGGGTTTGGTCCCTATGACCAAATATATGATGAAATCAATCTCTCGGGGTGGTGGTAATCCAAGTAGCTTAGCAGGAAAAACATCCAAAAACTCACATGCAATGGGCACCTCCTCTATCTTCACTTCAACTCTCTCGGCAGTACTCAAAACACTAGCAAATCTATCGAGTTCTGAACTCGTTGCTACTCTGGCTCGAATGATCGACAACGTGGTCGAAGTCCCCAAAAAACGAAACTCTGCTCGATCTGGAAGTCGAAACGTAACCACCTTACTGAAACACTCAAGTTATGCATGGTACGAGGCTAACCAATCTATGCCTAATAAGGCATCAAACTCTAGGAACTCCAATACTCTCAAGTCTGCAGGCATCTCTTATTCGTCTATCTCAATTGAGTAGTCAACACATAATAAGTTCGGGTATATCTTGTCCCCAGCAGTTGTGCTGAGGATCAAGGGTCGCTCTAGCCTAATAGGTATCAATCCTAACTTATCAACCATACGACTCGAAATAAAAGATACAGTAGAACTCGAATCAATCATAGTATGCATAAATTGACTGCGAATGTAAATCATACCCTCGATAAGGTTATTAGTGGTAGATGAATCTGATACATTGATGGTATGAATGTGCTCTCTGTATTGTTGTGGCTGAGCCCTGCCTAGTCATGGACATGTACTGACAAAGTGCCCTGTTTGTCCACACTCAAAATAAGCTCAATGTAGTCCCGACCCTGGTGGAATCCGATGTCGTCGTCCATGTGTCTGATTGGAGCTTTGTCCTTATCCCTGGTCATATCTCTATCCCCGACTATGACAATACCTCTACTCTTGACCACCGCCTCTACATCTACCCTCAATCCACTGATATTGTTATGGCGGCCCTAATTGTGCTGGCTACTGTGGTGTACTGGCATAACTCCGTGCCAAAATAGATGGTACTGGCGTGGTGCGCGCTGGATGGGATAGTGGCGCCACATATACTATACTCCATACTCTATCATATCTCGACCTGAATGGTTGGTGTCACTTCCTCCTACTGTCACCACTTGACTTATAAGCCAATTGTGCTGGTGCTGCTGCTGAGATGATCTCATCGGGGTATGTCCTCAGGTATGCCTCTCTGGCCAGGCTCTTCTCATATGTCGCCTATAAACTACCTGGCCTGTAGTCACCACGGTGCCTCCGATGTCCCTCAACAGACCCTCCATGAAATAGTTTGCCTGGTCGGCATCTTTGTTAGCTATCCTTCCAGTATAATCCAACAACTGCAAGTACCTGCCCATATACTGCATCACCGACTCTCCAGTGTACTATCGGATACTCGAAACTCAGTCCTTTTATGCTTTAGGACCGAAAGTGGAAAAATACTTTTGATTAAATCACCTCTTGAATTATGCCCAATCCTCGGGCTTACCCTGGGTAGCCACCATACTGTGCCACCATGCATCAGCCTATCCAAACATCATACTTGAAGATATATTCGGTCTCATATGGTCCGATGTGGCTAGGATGTCATGTATTTTCTTTTAGCTCTTCACAAATTTCCCTACTATATCGATATTTGTGCCCCCGTAAAACTCAGTTAGTCAATGTCTCTGGAACTCTCATGACTGTCTCACCTAAGCTGTCGCCCCAATGCTCATCTCTACGGGCATACTCAGCATGGTCTCTGTCAGTGCAGGTGGTGTGGGCAATATCGTCTCAGTTTGAACCGATACTATCTCAGCTATAATGGGTGGTGTCGGTAAGACGAGGCCGGTGGAGTGGCCTATACAGTTGGCACACTCCTTTCCTGAATAGTGGGCACTGTTAACGAAGTTGGTGCTGGTGTAGCTGTAATCTGTGCCTTGAGTATCCTATGGATCTCTTCCAATCGCTGATCTTGAGATGTGACTCTTTGAGTCAATGACTATACCTCATCAATACTCACGAATCGAGCACCTGCTGCCCCACTATCATCACTCGAACCAAGCTAATCTTCCATCGCGATTTCCAATAACAAGTGAGTCTATAATTAGCGTATAGTTACTGGTATAATATAATACAATAAAACAATTAGCATATATAGAATCCAAGTTTTAATTTTCCCAACTATCCTTACTTCCCAACTAAAACTCTAAGTCGGGATTATAGGGTTCCACTCTAAGTTCCAACCGTGTCCTTAATTTATTTTAAATTTGTGTCTTATATTGGTTATGGGTTAATCAAGAGCTAGACGTAAAAACTTAGGCCCTGATACCAACTATGATGACCCAATTTTTCACAAACTGGGCCTCACCCTACTGAAGCCCATATGGACCCCAAGCCAGTCTCGCAGGGTCAACGCATGCCTAGTCGGCCTTTCGATCCATCCATATAAGTAAATTCATAATTTTAAGTCGAGTTATTTGAATTTTTTCTCAAGTTTTACAAGTTAGCATAAGCAATTAATACGTTAAATAACTTAGAATAAAGTAAAAGAGTCGGACATCCTAAATGTGGAATCCTGTAAACATGTATATTCATGTATATCTTGTGTCAATTGTTATAACTAAGCAAAAATGATATACAAGTCATGTGTATCTCTTAACCCAAATAAGTATCCTAAGTGTGATAACAACATATATAAATAATACAAAAAGTCAACCTTCAAAAGTATATAGAAGAGGGTCGCTTCGATATCCTCAGAGTAGATCGCCAAGTGTCGACATCTTGCCCTTACTTAGCTGCAGATCTGCACTCAGTCAAACACAAGAATGCCGATTCCAGTAAGAAAAAGCCAGTAAGATCTAAATAGTAATTCAAAATAAATAAAGCAATCTAAAAGTCATGCGGATAGAAATAAAGCTATATGGAATGTATGATAATAAGACTGTAAATATTAAAGTACAACGAGAAATGTGTGTCAAAGGAAACAATAGAGAGGTGCCTAGATAGTCCAAGACCACCGAGTGTGGTGCCACATGGTCAGGTTCATAGAGTCGCGGTAACGCCAAGCAGACTCGGGTCTTAGGACGCAGCGTCGCCTGCTGTACCTAGACCGTCACGAATGAGGGATATCAACAGTGCCCTGGATAAAACACATCTCATTCTAACCAAATATTCAAGTGACTAGAGGTCAAAGCCCCGGTTGCAAGCCGGTAACTATTCCAATAAGAGACACTCGCATGACTCACTTGGCCCTCGGACACTCATAGGTGGGTGAGAATTCCAAGAAAGGGACATAATATAATAACGATAAAATATAAGCTCAAATGAATTACTGTACATTTTTAGTTGGTTTTACTTACCTCAAGCAATCGCAAATCGTCCTCAAAACGTCCCGCTCACGCCTCAAGATGCGCGCCCGACACCCGACTATGGTCTCTTAAGTCTTTGGTGTCCAATTATATTAGTTTAATTATTTTAGAGTCACATTAAGTGAATTTATAATATGGGACCACAATTTGTAATTTTATTTCTAAAAAAGTTTGATTTTAGCACACTTTTCGAATTATACCGAGGTGCTAAATGACCGAAAAAGCCTCGAAACTCATTTGTATAGCTTTTTCCTAATTTTCCCTATTTTTTCTGAAATTCTTTTCCTATTTTCCAGCAATTTTCTCCATTTTTTTTTACTTTTTTTGTTGGATCAGGTCCAACCCAACCCTAGTTCAGCCTAGGGAAGAGATGCACACGCACAACCCGTGTCTGTGCATCATCTTCTCCAAATCGAAACTAGGGACTCCCTGGTTTGATTTCAAAATTTATTTTTTTCTTTTTATAAAAAAATCGGCGAGACCCATGGACGTTTTTCAATAGGGGAGAAATACCTCCACTACATCTTCTTCATCCTCTCCATCGAACGCATGACAACAACAACAACACACCCACTGCAACAACATCATACCCATTAACAACAACGACAACAATCAATAACAACTTACAACGCCAACCACGCCATCACCATTAAAACTTTAAATTTCTCCACCAAAATTTTTATAAAATCAACAAAACTCACCTCGATTTGGAGATCGTCGCAAGTTCCATCGAAATGAGAGAGCACCACGAGAGATATGAGTTCGAGTTGAGGGAGTGATGGAGAGCTTGGTGATGGGGATTGGAAGAGAGGAAGAAAAATGAGGGAGTGAAGATAGAAGGCTTGGGTAGAGGGAGAGAGTGAAAGTTTTTTTATTTGGAGAGGAGAGAGAAAAATTAAGGGATGAGTTAAAGTATGGTGATTTGATTGGTGATGTGATGGGATGTGTAATGTGACAACTAAATCTGGGACTACCTCATACACCCGAATTACCCGCACACCGCGACGTCGTACACTCTCGTCACTACGCGCGCACATTACGACCAATAAAAATATTAACTGGTGCGATGTGAATTAATTAATAATACGACAATTTAACACACATGCATCACACAAAATAACCATTTGTACCTCGATTGGCATGCCCTGAATTTATCGATGGTGTCCACGTGGGTCCGAGCTATAGGTCCTAATCTCGGTGTCGACTTTTTAGTTGACCGAGTGTGTTGCATTACGACTGGTCCAAGTCACCGTCCTGAGATGCCACGTGGCACGGTTAAAATCTTAGGGTCATTACAGTCTTCCCAACTAATAAGAATCTCGTCCTTGAAATTAAAATAGCTTGGAGTAAGACTTACCATAATCAAAATAGGTATGGAAAGTGTTCACGCATATAAGACTCTAGTTCCCAAGTTAGCTCCTCATGGATCTAAGATGGTATCCATGTCTGAAATTATGAGATGAATAATGTTGCTAATAAAATAGGTCGTTACATAGCGCGCTATGTGTTTATATTGCGCTAAGGAAATATGACATCCGATAATTTTATAAAACTTGATTAGGCAGCTAATTAAGTATTTTTTATATTTAATCTGGAATTTAGATATCCGAGGTGGGACCCACACATAACGGATTGGAGATCATAAATTTTAATATTATTTTTGTGTGTTGTATGCCTATTTAAGTGGAGTGTGTATGCGGTATTCTTGAGTTTTGGAGCGCGCTGGAGAATTTTCTCCAATTTTGATAATTTTGGGGTATTTTTCGAAATTTAATTTGGAGTTAAAAATATGAGATAATCATGAAATTAAATAAAATAACAATTAAATTGGTGGGTGCCTAGTGACACGCAGGGTCGAGGTGACACGCATGGGATGTACAATATTATGTACATTCGAGGATAGTAGTTGGCGTGCGTGGCGAATTGATAGCCATGAAAATACATAAGTGTATATATACATATTTATATACAGTTTGTATGTATAAATATATAAAAAACAAATCCTATATTTTGAATTAAATAAAAGTATACATTGGATTTGCCTCGAGATATGTGTAACATGAGCATCGAGGAAGAGAATAAGTGATATTTTAGCTGTCGAAGAAGATTTTTCCATGCCTCGAGATGCGTGCTATCCAATCTCAAAAAATTATGGGGGTATGGGTTTTTTTTAATAAAACCATTTGATCTACTTCGAGATGCATGATACGTATCTCGAGGAGATTATAATAATTGATTTTATGTAAGCCGGTTATAGTTGGTAATTATCTTGTTAATAACCACTAGATCGACTTCGAGATACGCAACATGTATCTCGAGGAAGATCAAAATAAATAAGATAAGTGAATCATTAGATTTGTCTCGAGAATAGTGCCATGCGAAATCCTAATATATATCATCAAACAAATACACCACCTCATTCAATTTTGTTTTGAGACAAAGATTGACCTCGAGATATATAATATTTTCAGGAAGATCAAATTGATATTATGAAATTAGAATCATTAGATTCATCTCTAGATTCGGGTGATGCGAATCTCGAAGAAATCTAATATATATTTTACAAATGAAACAAAAGCTCCTTACCCAATGTAGTTTCACACATAGAGAATTTGAAATGAGAGAGAAGGACAGAGAGGAGATCTCTACTATGGGAGAACGAGGAGATTGAGACCGAGGTGATTGAGAGAAAATCGAAGGTGAGGTTATGTTTTGTTGTGGTTGTTGATGTCATTGATGGCTCGTTTTTGTAGTATGTTGATGGAATGGTAGTAGCTTGGTTGTCCGAGGAGGGAGATGGTTGGGAGCCGTCTCCCCTGCCCAAACACGCCTTGAGGTTGGGCCAAACCTAACCCTAATCAATCACAAAAACTAAAAAAATAGTGGTTTGTTAAAATATGGGCTGTTGGAGGAAGAAGTAAAGGAGGGGGAGGAGGTAGGAGTTTGACTCGAACCAGACTAAACTGGGTCTGGTTCAGGGGTTAAACCACCCTTATATAAAAAGGTTAGAAAATAGAGAAAAATCTCAAAAAAAAAAAAAAAAAAAAAAAAAAAATTTTGACCAAACAAATAGAAATAGGAGATATTTTTTACGAAAAATAAGGATTTTTGAGTTTTCTCGAGGATTTATACCAGGGTTTTTTCTCGTAATGCATGCTACGATACCCGAAAATGCTCAAAATTTAGAAAATTATTTAAAAGCCTAATAAAGGTTAATTTTTTATTGCGAACCACAATTTGCGGTCAAAATTGAGATTGACATCCAAGGATAAGATTTGGATGTATTTTGGGTTTTTGGATTGTTGAAGAACCAATAAATATACAATAAATTGAACAATTTATAAGCCTAAACAACATAATTTTCGCTGTCAAACAATAACTTTGAGTCTAAAATGAAATTTGGGTATCGAATAATTTATTTTGGAAGTAGTTTAGGGGTTTTGGGATGCAATTGATTTAATTAAACAGCAACTAATTAGGAGAATATTAGTATTATTATGGATACTTATAGGATGTATAAATAAATTTTAGGACCACGATTGAAACCCCGTGTGGATTAGCTTATCGACTCGGAGTGCAAGAGAATTTTGATATCGCGTTTGTAATGTTAAGTAAATCTCATGGTAACATTTACATTGTATGAGTATTTCTCGAAAATAATTTCATGCACGATTTATCGCTGCATATTTATTGAGCAAGCATTCACGGACATGAAAGGCAGGAGGCCTTTTTGGGGGTTTCATTTTTTTCATTGGCTATACGTGCGGTAGGATGAACACCGTGGTGCTATGCGACTTAAGTCACTGATCGTTATATACACTTGTTTAGAATGAGTTGTTTTTATGATGTTGGCTAGGATCATACTCCAAGGATAGTCGAGGGCGTGGCTTCTCGAGAGACTTCCTCTCAAACTCATGAATCTTTATTACTGTTTACCCACCATTTTTGGAAGACATCATCTGATTGTAGTCGGTCAACAGAAACAGGATGGATTGCATACTTGCATATTTATGATTCTGTGACATCCGAAAATCTCATAAACTTGATTAGGATGCTAATTAAGTATTTTTGAATTTAATTTGAGATTTAAGTATTCGAGATAGGACCCGCATGTTATAGATTGGAGATCATAAATTTAATATTATTTTTGTGTGTCGCATGATTAATTTGTGTATTATACTCTATTCAACGTGAAATAGGGTCAATTTAAGGCTAAAATGTGGTGTCCGCGTGTTCCAGAGTGCATTGGAAATTTTCTCTAATTTTAATGAAAATGAAGTATTAATCGGGGTTGTAAGGGCGTGTCTAAAGGGCACGAGTGAAAATAAAATTATTGGTTGCTCAAAAAATCGTAAATCAAATGTCAAGTATCACGTAATGATTTTTCCTCGATTTATGTGCAAATTGGTATTGGTGGTAGTATAAAATTAAAGTAAAGTTGGTGCAAGTCCTTATCTCGAGTTTGATTTCAGTTGGCGGTGGTTGAGGTTGAGATTGAGTCCATATTGGTGCAAATTTGACTAAGTATGGCAAGGGAATTGATCCAGTGGACAAAGTAAAGATTTTGGGGTTTTGGCATAACCAAAATCAGTGTCATGAACGTTTTATTGAGTTGGAATGTTTTGTCGAGAGGTTGGCTCAATTTGGTGAAAATTCAGATTCAAAACGAGCACCTGAAGTAAAAACATGTCAAAATAGGTATTTCTGGAATTAATAAATTAAAAAATTAAGCTATTGCGAGTTTATATATAAATATATAAAAAAACCAAATGAAATTAATTTCATTCAAAACGTTCAACATAAAACTTCTCAATTCGGTCTTTTGCTCCGAGAGCCCCCGATGTACGATTTTTGACAAGTTTTTTCCTCAAAACTCTAGAGCATCGCGAGACGATCAATTCGAGCTAAGTTTCAGCGATGAAAATGAGGTATTCAACCCGCAATTTGTCAAATTGTCAATTCATGGCATTTTTCTCAATTCAATTTGAATTCTTGCGATTTTTCAATTTCTTTTGTGGTGTTTTGATATAAATTGGTAGGGATTGTTGCGAATTGATGTTTACGTTGATGTGCACCGATCTGGAATAAAACCCAGCAACGTGGGTTAGGGTTTTGATGTATTGAACAAAAGTAATTCAGTTGATAGCTATTTTTGGATATGTTTTTATTAGTTGATATTGATTTACCTTGGGTTTTTGGATGAATTGATTATTGATTTTGATCTAATTTGACTCTACGAGCCGTGAGAATATTTTGATGTTGGAATGGAGTGGTTTGTGGTGTTTGATGTCCAGTTTTAAAGATTTAATTGCGAAAATATTGATTTGGAGAAGTTTTTCGATTCAAAATAAAATAAAGTTTACCTAGTTGACAAGTTATATTGGAGAATTCATAACTTCTTTGTCAGTGATCCGATTTGAGTGTTCTTAGAGTCTATGAAAAGTATGAAATGAGTACTATAAGTTCCTTTTAGCTTATCATGATAAATATTGAGGTTTTTAAAGTTAAAAAGTTACCCTAAATTGGTTAGTTGAAAGGCGGTTGAAACATTTATATAAATTAATATTTTTGGAAACTGTTCTCAAGCGTACGTACTATGGCCACAGTTTTCATTAGGTTTTGTGATTCGGTTTCACTTGAAGCTTGGCCCATGATATAATTAGGTATGCATGGAAGCTATTAAATCCATTTTCAAGGTGATCCGATGCTCTAAAGACCCCGAAATATACGCTCAAAGTTGATTTGGTTATAAGTAAACCCTACAGTGATCTTTACTTTTTTTATGGGATTTATTTTTGTACTTGTAATTGTATCATAGTCTGCATTAAATTTTATTATTCTTGGTCATACATACATAAAGTGAATGAGGGGGATGAGCTTGTTTCAGAGTTTAGTTTGATTGAAATTAGGTTTTAGTCCAGCCTCTATGCCGTCTAGTGAGACTAGCGAAGTCTAACACCAACAAGTTATTTATGCATTTCATGATCTCTTAATACTATCTCTATACTATTTTTGGAAGTCGACGTCTGATTATAGGTAAGAGACAACGACATAGTAGATTACATGTCATGTTAACGCATATATCTTATTGTTTATTTGGGAATGTAATTACATGTCTCTATGTATCAGACTAACAATTGCAGGAGTACAGATCAACGTAGGAATTTACTTACATGACATCTGCGAGTTGTTTTTATGATGTCATATTCTGTATGACGACAAGGGAAGAGTGGGCAAGACTCGAAGATTATGGTGATTGTTCTCACAAATTAAAGTGAATTCTTGTTTAAAATTATTTATATTTATTATTATAGGATTCTTGGCGTGAGTGTAGGATGTGAAGTTTACTAGAATGGTTATGAGATTCTCCTAAATTTAAAATACGTTGAGAATTTTATGATTCAATTTTGGTCTATTTGAGATTGTGAAGTTGTGATTAAGTTATCAGGGACTCTAAGTTAATTCATAATATAGATTATGAACTGCAGGGAGTTGTGAGTCATTCTAGGCCTTTCCCCAATTTTGCTATCTATTAGGTGACTTTTTCGACATACCACTTTTATGGGAGGTTCCACCGAATTTTTTTTATCAAATATGGATATAATCTTTTAATTTGCTTAAATTGAACAAATCGTGAATTAAGTTTTATTGATGATATAAATATAGTTTTGGAGCCTTAGAAAGAATTGAAATTATTATGATTTTGAGGTCAAAGTTGAAAGAATGGATTAGGCTAACTAGATTATCAGAGGACTAAGATAATCTAGGTCGGTCGGTCATCTTAATGATGAGGGGACTGACAAACTTGTTATCAGAGCCTAGGTTTGGCTCATTTGAGGATAAACTTTGGTTGAGAACCAAAGGGTGATTGAGCGCGATTAGTTGGGAAATGATTGTGAGCTGGGATGCTTTTGTTATTGTATTATATCTATGTTGTATGCATGTATTATCGCTAGATATGCAATAGGAAGTTTATTCTCCTTGTCTGTTTGATACTTAACTCATAAGATACGACTAGTAAGATTTGAAATGGATAATTAAAGGAGAGAATAGACTTATGAAACAAAGCTGAACCTAAATGGACTTGAAATAGCCTCATGAAGTCTAAATTCATTAATGTGTTGCAAGTAATTCGGTACTAATATAACTGATGAAAGTATCGATTATGAAACCAATAGGAAATTGGTTGAAAGGGAAGTCTAAATGATTCATGTATGTAAGTACTGAACATGGATTCCTTTAAAATTGAAAGTATTGAACAATTACAATTATAAGGCGCTCAAAAAAATGTTAAAATAGTCTCAACAAGGAAAATGGAGACACATGATTTTGAAAGTAGAAATTGATTAGACAAACTCAATTTCGACTGGAAAATCATAATGAAATTGTGATAGAACTAGTCAAGTTGTCTAAGTCAGGTTATAATACTTTAAAGCAAAGTATTGTATCCTTTCCAGAATAAAACACCAAGAGAAATTGAGAATGGAACCATATTTTAAAATAATCGAATGAATTTTAAAAAGAAGTATTGAGAATTTTAATTGTTTATTACTCAAGTTACTTATCCATAAGTGACGTTGAGTATAGTGGTTCTATGACTCGAATAAAGAATTGATAAAACAAATGGAAATACACGAGTTAAAAGTAATCTTTGTCAACACCAAATTAAGTGTTGTTATGAAATAAAGATTAACAAAAAGTTTCTAACTAAAAAAAAAAAAAAAAAAGAAAAGTGTAGTGATAAGACCAACGTGTTAGAAGTTAAAGTATTGGGGAAGTGGTCTAATAATAGCTTGGATTAGCTATTAAACACTAGCAAAAGTGATTGTGTTTTGAGATTTAAAGTATTCAATAGTCATTTCTAATCAAATTTAGTTATGACACCTATCACTATAACTTAAAATATAATTAAGGAAGAGATGAATGTACTGATTGAGAATCAGTAAGTGATTTATATAGGAAAATATTATGAGCTCCTATATTACGAGAATTTCTATTGATATGAATTAAAGGATTATAATAGCATCCTTTAAGAATTTGATTAATCGTTAAGTTAATCAGAGTTTGAAAATTGAAACTCTTGTATCTCTTTATTTAAATAACAACGGACAAGTGAATTCATCAATAGTAATTTGAATATTAGTAAGATATAAAGTTATCTTACATAATCTCTTGAAAAGTATCGAATTTCTTTTTAAGAAAAAGAAAAGTCAGAAAATATGAGACTAATGGAAATAAATTAAGACAATAGCAAATAGTAGAACTTTTTGAGTCATAAAATTTCTCTGTTTTGAATAAAGTTAATTAAGGAAGACTTCGATTGATTGAATGATCATAAGAAGCCGAATTATCCTTAGCTAATTCTTCAAAAGAGAAGAGATATAAATTGCCTTTCTAAGTTAAGATTAAGGAGCTTTAAGTGGCTTGGTTATTGATTAAAAGTCGTAGTAAGTTTATAAAGGGACTAAGATTGAGATCAATGTGAGAATAGCTAAGATTGATAAAAGTCGAACATAGTAGATTCTGTATATCAAAAAAATGAGACGTTGAGATGACTTGCGACAGCTGTAAATGATACGAATGGACTCATTTAGTCAAAGCCAGACATTGGAATAGTTGTGCATGATCAAAAGTTTAAGTAACTTCGTTTCTTAATCATGATTCATTCACAACGATAGAAGAATGGTGTGATGCATCCACTTGTCTTTGAATAATTGAATGAATTGGTGATAGAAGTCAGATTAAAAAAGTTTATGAAATTTCGTTGGAGTCAATTGGAAGCTGAAGTATATGTAACTAAATGGTCAAGACATTCTCACGATGCATAAATATGGGAATTTTAAGTTAACGAGTCCTGATAAGACTTAAGATATCAAACTAAAGTTTAATGGAACGCGATATATCTTCACAAGGATCTTACAAGGAATCAAACTCCAAAAGCTGAAAGTTTTGAACCAAAGCAGTATATAACTAATATCAATGAATATGTCGTACATCGGTTCAATTTTAGTGCTACACCACCAGATTAAGCAGTGGTGAAGTTTTAAGCATTATGTTATCTTAAGTTGGAGTTGATGTAAGATACTTGAAATGGCAGTGAAGATACAAATGAAATGAAAAGAGACATACAACTTACATCTCAGTCAGTCAGTATTATCTGGATTGGTTGAAAATGTTGAATAGAAGACAATGTATTTGACTTTGTATGTTTGAAGAATTTAATATTCTTTCACTGTAATTGAGTAGAAATGAAAAAAAGATAACATATTTATAAACTTGTATGCAATACAAGTTAAAAGTTATACTATGAGAGTATAAGTATGAAATATATCGATATCTTTGTTTAAATATGTATGTCTACTCAAATTAAGGATAATTGTCTCTATTCAGGTAATGAAAGTAGTATAATGAACATAAATAACTGAGATTGACGATTAATTAAATGGAATAAGGTTTTTAGTGAACTCATGAATAGAAAATGATTTGATGAAGTTAGAAAAGTCATTGATTTTCTTACTAGTCAAAAGAAAAAATAAGTGAATTAGCTGACGAGATGGAATTGATAATTGCTTTCTAGTCCATAATATAAATGATACTGTGAATAGACATTTAGAGAATGAGTAAGAGTTGCATGACGTGTCAAGTCTCATTTTCTGATCGGATTAAAATTTGAGATATCTTGTCATGGGATAACATATTTAATTTGAGATCTATAGTCATGGGATGACTTATGTAATCCCAGGTTTTTGTTGAGAAATGCTGGAATTATGATGGATCAAATAGACACGTGACTCTAATTTGTATCTAATGTCATGCTTGAATATTATTTGCATCACTTATATTTAGATTAATGATAGTCTAAGAATTGGTCGATCAAAAATTCTAATAAGGGATGATTAGTGATGAAAAAGTAACTAGTATGTGTATACTAAAGTTTGGTGAATAGTGAAAAAATTATCAATGATTTATGGAATTGTTATTATTTATGAATGAGAAGTGTCATATGAGGTGCAAGATAAGTTAAATCTAGCTAAATGTTAATCTTGAATGTGATTCAAGATATGAAATGTGAAATAAAGTAAGGTTATTAGATATTCTATAAAGTTGATTATTTAACTCGTCAAAAACTCACAAATTGCCAAGATTGGCAAAGTAATGGAGATAACTTTTCATTAAACCAAGATGTTGAAAATGAAAAGTTGAAATGATTATGTTGTCTACTACCAAGTTGAATATAACGAAAGTGATTGAGTCCACTAAACTGTTCACTTTGAAAATAATTTTACGGTTTTGGATTAAAAAAGGTATATATGAAAAATCATTTGCTCATATTTCTTTAGGTTCATTAACCTGTAAGTTTAAATTTTGAGGACGAAATTCTTAATTAGTTGGGAAGATTATGACATCCGAGAATTTCATAAACTTGATTAGGATGCTAATTAAAAGTTTTTGAATTTAATTTGAGATTTAAATATTCGAGGTGGGACCCACGTATTATAGACCAGAGATTACAAATTTAATATTATTTTTGTGTGTCGCGTGATTAATTGATGTATTATACTTTATTCGACGAGAAATAAGGTCAAGTTAAGGCTTAAATGCGATGTCTGCATGTTCTAAAACTGGGAATTTTCTCCAATTTCGATAAAATTGGAGTATTAATCGGGGTTGTACGAGTTGATAAGTCCGTATTTATAGGTTTTTAGTAGTTTATTTTAGTATATTTAATGTGAAAAGTCTCTAAAATATATATTTAATTATATTTATTGATCGTTTTCAGGTGAAACGGAGTGCGTGGTTGAATTCGTGGTGAAAAAATGCTCAAAATGGAGTATTTACATGCATTGATCAGCGCTGGACTATTTGCCCAGAGTTACGTGTTGCGCGTGGGTGGAATAGAAGATCAACATACCAATTAACACGTAGCAGCATATTATTGGTCCAGCTCGCCTCAATGTGCCACATGTTAGCTGTCCATTGGCCCAGCTCGTTTCCAGTGTCCACAACGTCACAGCGGTCTCCATTTTCCCTACCAATCAGACGTTGCCACGTCACCATCATAATTACACATCACAGACAAACCATTTCTGCTCATCGTTAAACAGCTCTTCGACTTTTTCGGGATACACAACGTGTGGTCTCCCATATTTTCGGTCAAATGCTTACGACTTTCTCACCGCCTTCTTGTGTGACACGTGTCGCTCGCACATCACACAACAACATCATCAACACCGGTTTGGACTAATGGGAGAACGCCACGTCATCGCATGACAGAAAACGAACCAATTAGGCATAAACACGGGGACAGAACGCGATTTCAAGCCCAAAAACAGTAATACAATGCTCATCGGCGTACGAGTCACCTCTCCAACCCCAAATTAGTTTCTCTCACCTCCCATGACTAATTTTTAGTAGTTTTATATATTAGGAACTTAGCTATTATGAAAAATACCCGCTATTATATTTTTAGCATCGACTTCTCTCGATGATTGCCTAGGTTGGTGGGGAAACAAGTCGGGATTATGAATTCATGACATATTATGTGAGATCTTTTATTTTATTATTTAATTTAGTTTAAATTCTCCTATTTCATTGTTGTTGCTTTTAAGGTATATGGTTTAGATCTAGGGTATGTATGTGGCTAGTGCATGCTTTTAGGTGGACAACCTATAGTTATTTGGACCATTAGTATCTGTGTAATTGTGCTTTTGGACCAATAAAGTGACGAACACTCACCTATTTGACGTAAAACCCTTTCGGTTCTTGAGTGTGCAACAATTGAATCTAGGTTAAACCGAAATGGATGCGATCCAATTATTTAGAATTAGTATTCCCACATATCTATATTACTGCGGTTAGTGTGTTAAACCTTATTGGCGGATATCTAAGGTTATGCATTAATTAAGGAAGTAGTTAGTAGTGGACGTCCTGGACTATCGAGATTAGGGGAATGAGGTATTTCAGACGGATGTCGATTTTCTATAGCTAATATAAGAGAACTTAAATTAATAACTTTTCGGATAAGATTGAATACCATGATTGCCATTAAATCGTGATCTTAATTTGTGGAGAGTTGTTGACCTATGTGTTACTTAGGTGTTCATTAATTGTTTTCAAAGTTATTCTAGTTATTTTATTTATTTAGTTTAGTTAGATTATTTAGTTAAATTATTTATTTTAAAACCCCCGATTTTTTCGTTGTTTTTAACCTTAGAAAGACTACCAATCTCTGTAGGATCGACCCTTTGCCACTATTCTAAAAAATAGTTGGTTTAGGAAATCTTATTTTATTGACGCATTCGGTGCGCTTCACGAGTGAAAATAAAATTATTGGTTGCTAAAAAAACTCGTAAATCAAGTGTTAAGTATCGTGTGAAGATTTTGCCTTAGTTTATGTGCAAATTGGGATCGGTGACAATGTAAAATGAAAGTGAAGTTAATACAAGTCCTTGACTCAAGTTTTGTATCAGTTGGCGATGGTTGAGGTTGGGATTGAGTCCAAATTGGTGCAAGTTTGGCTAAGTATGACAAGAGAATTTGTCAAGATAATTTTGGTATGTCGTTTACAAAGTAAAGATTTTGGGGTTTTGGCGTGACCAAAACTAATGTCATGGACATTTCATGGAGTTGTGTCGAGAGGTTGGCTCAATTTGGTGAAAAATCTTATTCAAGACAAGTACCGAAAGTGAAAACACGTCAAAATAAGGATTTTTAGAATTAATAAATAAAAAAATTAAGCTCTTGTAGGTTTATATATAAATACATAAAACAAACAAAATGAAATCAGTTTCATTCAAAATGTTCAACATAACATTTAGGTACTTTGATACCTAAACTTCTCAATTCGGTCTTTTGCTTTACAATCTCCCAACGTACGATTTTTGCCAGGTTCCTTTCTGCAAACTATAGAGCATCGCAAAAACAATTAGTTTGAGCTAAGTTTTTGTGGTGGAAACGAAGTATTCGACCCGAAATTTGGTAAATTATCAATTCAGGGCATTTTTCTCAATTCAATTTAAGTTCTCGCGATTTTTTAATTTCTCTTGCGGGGTTTTGATATAAATTGTTAGGGACAGTAGAGAATTGATGTATTAGGTTGATGTGCACTGATTTGGAATAAATCTCTTTGACATGAGTTAGAGTTTGATGAATTGAACTAATGTAATTCTGTTGATAACTATTTTGGAGATGTTTTTATTAGTTGATATTGATTTACATTAGGTTTTCAGATGACATGATTATTGGTTTTGATCCAATTTGACTCCACGAGCTGTGGGAATATTCTTATGTTGGAATTGAGTGGTTTCGTGGTGTTTGATATCAAGTCTTGAAGATTTAATTGCGAAAATATCGATTTGGAGAAGTTTTTCAATTCAAAATAAAATAAAGTTTGCCTAGTTGACAGAACATATTGGAAAATCCATAACTTCTTTGTTAATGATTCGATTTGAGTGTTCTTATAGTCTATGGAAAGTATGACACGAGTGCTACAAGTTCTTTTTAGGTTATCATGACAAATATTGAGAGTTTCAAAGCTAAAAAGTCACCCCAAGTTGGCTAATTGAAAGGCAGTTCAAATAGTTATATAAATTAATATTTTTGGAAATTGTTCTCGAGAGTACTGTGGCCATAGTTTTCATTGGGTTTTGTGATTCGGTTTCACTTAAAGCTTGACCCATAATATAATTGGGTATGCAAGGAAGCTATTAGATCCATTTTCAAGGTGATCCAACGGCTTAGGAACCTCGAAATATATGCCCAAAGTTGGTTTGATTGTAAGTAAACCATACGGTGATCTTTACTATTTATGGAATTTATTTTTGTACCTATAATCTTATCACGGTTTGCATTGCATTTTATTATTCTTGGTCATGTACACATAGAGTGAGTGAAGGAGATAAGCTTGTTTCGGAGTCTAGTTTGATTGAAACTAGGTTTCAATCATGTCTCTACGCCGTCTAGTAGGACTAGCGAAATCTAACGCCAACAAGTTATCTTTGTATTTCATGATCCCTTAATATTGTCTCTGTACTATGTTTGTAAGTTGACGTCTGATTATAGTTACGAGACAATGACTGAGTGGATTACATGTCATGTTGACACATATATCTTATTGTTTATTTGAAAATGCAATTACATGTCCCTATGTATCAAACTAACAATTTCAGGAGTACAGATCAATGTAGGAATTTACTTACCTGACATCTGTGGGTTGTTTTTTATGATGTCGATTCTATATGACGACAAGGGAAGAGTAGACAAGACTAAAAAATTGTAGTGTTTATTTTCATAAATTAAAGTAAATTCTCGTTTTAAATTATTTATATTTATTGTTTTGAGATTCTTGAGGTGAGTGTAGGACGCGAAATTTTTTGTATGGTTATGAGATTCTCCTAAATTAGTTTAAAATACGTTGAGAGGTTAATGATTCAATTTTGGTTTATTTAAGATTGTGAAGTTGTGATTAAGCTACCGGAGACTCTAAGTTAATACATAAACTTGAATTTGATATATATATATATATATATATATATATATATATATATATATATATATATATATATATATATATATTATGAACTGTGGGGAGTTGTGAGTCATTTTAGGCCTATCTCCAATTATGTTGTCTATTAGGTGAATTTCTCGGCATACTACTTTTAGGGGAGGTGCCGCCAATTTTTTTATTAAATATGCATATGATCTTTTAATTTGCTCAAATTGAAAAAATCATGAATTGAGTTTTATTGAGGATATAGATACAATTTTAGAGCCTTAGAAAGGTGTAATGATCTGCTTTAATTAATTCCGATTAACTAGCAAATTACAAATTATGAACCTAAACTCATACCCACGTGGACTTCGCGGAAATGTCTAGGGCACGCTTAACGAAGTAAAGATTTGTTATTTTGTGTGGCGTGTGCTTATTTATTTTATTATTATATAATAATTTGCGTCGCACTAGTTAAGAACTACACTTGGTCGCGTTGTGCACCTGTAGTGATGAGAGTGTATGGCATCGCGGTGTGCGCGTAACACGGGTGTATGGGGTAGTCCGAGATTTAAATATCAAATAACCCATCAAATCACCCATCAAATCACCATATTCACACTCATACCTCACTTTCTCTCACCTCTACCATTTAAATCAAGAAAAGAAATCTCTCTTCACTCTCTCTTCTCTCCTTCATTTTTTTCTTCTCTTCCAACTACCCATCACCAAGTTCTTCATCACTTTTACAACTTGGTCTCACATCTCTCACGGTGCACTCTCATTTCGGTGGCGCTCGAGACGATCTTCGAATTGAGGTTAATGTGTTGGTCTTTTATTAAATATTTTGGCAAAAAAATTAAGATTTTATTGGTGAAGGTGTATTGCTGGTGTTGTTGTTGTTGTTTGAGAAAAAAAAGGTCTCTAAAGAGACGATTTAGGAAGGAAGAAGGGTGTAGCCAAGTGGGTCAAGCCTGGATACCCCCTTCCCGACAGGGCCGGGCTTGTTGCCCAAGCCCAAACGGGCGGGTAGCCCAAGCCAAGGGCAGGTCGGGCTGAGCTGGCCCACACCCAAGCGGGTAGGGCTAAGTCAGCCCAGACCCGAGTGGCCCTGGTTGGGCTGAACCGGGCACTATTCAGCCCAACCCACCCCAAAAATAAATTACATTAATTAAGAAATAATTAAAATTTAATAAAATATAGTTTTAAATAAAATAAATTTCAGAAAATAGGAGAAATGGCTAGAAAATTTAAGAAAAATTCAAAAAAAAATTCAAAAAATATAAAAAATGGAAAAAGATAGAAAAGTAGTTTTCGAGGCTTTTCTTGCGTTTAACACTCCGGTATAACTCGGAAAAAGTGCCAAAAACTAAATTTTTTGGAATAAAATTTTAAAATTTTGGTCACATATTATAAATTCACTCAATGTGACTCTAAAAAAAATTAAGGTGGTATAACTGAACATCAGAGACTTAGGAAATCATATTCGTGTCAGGTGTGCATCTCGAGGCTTGAGTGAGACATTTTGGAGGGATATTTTGCGATTGTTTGAGGTAAGTAAACCCACGAGAAAGTCAGTTTAATTAGAATTTATTTATTTCCTTCATAAATTTATTTATTTCACATTACTTTTCGCCAATTCAACTTACATGTTTACTCTATTCCCGCATGTGTCTGTGTGTGGTCGAAGGGGCGGTATGACCCTTTTCTAGCTCTCTTGTCGATGCCGATCTGATTTTTTGTTACGGTGTTGGTCATACCTTAGACTACGCGTGAGATTTCCCTCGGCGAGTCGATGATCTTGAGAGTGGGTTGACGTGAGGCTCGCCTCTGTCACAGAGTTCCTCCCTTTGAGGCATTGGGCAGAAGTTTACCTTCCAACTAACATAGTTCCTCATTTCGACAATGAGAGGCAGGGATTACCTTGCCTCGATGGCCTTCACGGTTTAGTATTTGCATCACAGGGCTCGACAGATATACGCCATACTTGCGTTTCATATTCTTGATTATCTTACTACTTATATTCATGTTTTACATTCCTGTTCATTTACTTTTTATGCATGAATTGTAGCCGTTTTCTAGGATTTCTTGTGAATACTAACTAAATTTCTCTGAAATTTACTCACTAGAACTTATCATTATTTTTGTTGCAAGTTGTAGATCTCACGACGAGCCAGGGAAAGGCGGCGCTTAGCTATTACCTCAAATCCAGAGCACCTCCACTAGCTTACTTGTAGGTGTTTGTATTGATATATATATATATATATATTATTTTTGGGATCGTTTTGGGAGAGTTATTATCTTATATATGTATATTGACACTTGTTATACCGTTTGTAACCTTTATCGATATACATGGTATCATTTTGCCGGGTTTCCACCCCAAAGGTTGTTAATTAATGCAAAATTGGTTTATTTTATTTATTTGCGTATTATTAAGACTTATGCTATTAAAAATTAATCTAAAAAGAATCAAAATAAACAAATTAAGTTGTAAAACTTCTTAACTTAGTATATTTCGACAAAATAATCTTTTAAAACAGCGAAATTGACTTAGTCGAATTACAAGATGGATAATTCGCGGGCCGTCATGGATAGGTGTGCAGGTGACGCGTCTTGGATTGGTGACGTGTTCGACAACGTAGCAGTGCCCGGTTTACCTCAGAATTTGAGGCTTCCACAATTGGTATCAGAGCCTAGGTTTAAGCGAACATAGGGGAAAGTTTAATTCAACCGAATAAAACTTAACAAAAAAATATTAGATGTGGAAACCCGAAGATCCCGACTTAGAACTTTAGTTGGGAAGCAAAGTGAGCGGGTAGTGCTAGGACTTATATGTGTATATATTAATTGTAATATTTATATAAGCGTATTACGACACTGACTTATGACAAGTTTGCAATTTGCAGATTTGACATGGATGGACATCTAGTTCCTTATACAGATGAAGATGGCTAGACGAGCGGCTCGACACCCGCCGACTCAGATCAGATCTTGCACGACACGGTCGCACTTCACTGTTTGCAGCTTGAGGAGATACTTCGATTGATCTGAACGCATGTAGCGACCATACCAACTCCTGCTTCACTCGCAGCCACCACTACTGTAGAGCAGACAGTTGTCACCCTGACTGTTTAGGTGACCCCGCTCACGACCACTGCTATGGACATATTGCCGGTAATCACTACATCACCAATTACATTGGTTGTGGCATTGACACTGATTTCACCTTAAGAGATTAAATTCGAGACCTCTTTATCAGCTGAGGTGAAGCTGATGAAGGAGTTCGTTCATTTTCAACCGGGTTACTACTATGGAGGTAGAGACCCAGAGGTAGCTGGAAGTGGGTCCTTTCGCACGTGAGACTCCACGGGCTTTTGAGGATTTACGATAACATACGGGCTAGAATTTTTTGAGTTCATGCTCATGGGAGAGGCTGCAGTATGGTGGACCACCTACAAAGCCGCCCAAGAATAGCCGAGTACTTGGGCATAATTCAAGAAGATTTCCTATGATTAGTATATCTCGATTGAGGTTCTACTGAGACTCAGAAAGGAGTTCCTGACGCTGAGGCAGGATAGCCATACAGGGATTCATTACATGAAGATATTCAAATACCTACTTTAATTTGCGATAAGCATTGCTGGGACCGAGTGACTTCTGGTCCACTACTTTATTTGAGGACTTCGATCAGAGATTAGACACTACAAAAATAGTAAAATAGAGACAAAATTAGCAACGGAATCTAATTCCATTGCTAACTAGAAATGATCAGAGACATAATTGAGATGGAAACAAACAGTGATGGAATAGAGATAGATTACAAATGAAAATAGAGACGCGAATAAAGCCCGTTTCTAACAAAGTGGCACCAATTTTCCCTCCAAAAGTTTAGTAGTTTATGACTGCCCATCACATCTCGAGATTCCCGCATGAATCGATGCATCACTCAAACCCTCTCTCTTCAAACTCTCTATTTTCTTTTTCCTCAAACCCTTTCCCCGAACTTTCTCTCTCTCTCTCATCATCCTCGAACTCTCTCTCTTTGAACTCTCTCTCCTTGCCTCCCAAACCCTAAAACCACGAATCACTCATTGTCGAACTCCTATCTTTACCGGCACCGTCAACTCTCTCTTTTAACGTCAACTGAAGGGGGTGAGATTCGCGCATCAGGTATGGGTAAGCGATTGAAACAAGGTTTTGGTTTTGGAAGAATCGATGGGTGCTTGAAGAGGGGTTTTGGTTTTGGGCAATCACGACTATGTAGGTTTTGGGGTTTTGTGCTCATCGTCCTGCTCCGCTTGGTTCCCCGAAGTCATTCACGAGCGGGATTGGTACTATTTATCATTCCTCGGACCGCACATGGCGAGAGTCGCATCAAGGTTAAGGCGAATTTGAAGCTGACGAGGCTGGAGTTGCCTCATCTGCTTGCTTGTGGAGCTCACTAGGCGGCGTTGGGGGCGTCGAGACGTAGTTTTGTTGCGTCAAAAGCAGAGGAAGTGAAGATGGTGAAGGAGGTTTTTTGTTGAAATTTAGTTTTTCGTTGTCATCGACGACGACAACAATAATGACTACTGCATGTGGATTGGGAGGTTCTGCGGTTCTTTTTTGGTTAGTTATGGTTTAGATTTGATGCTTTTAGTTTTAGATCATCGAATTTGTGTGCATTTGGTTTAACTAATTCGAGGCGGTTTTGTTTTGTGTTTATGATTGTAGTTAAATGTAGCTTGTGTGCTATCTGTATCAATGACAATGTTTCATCACTGAAGAAGTGTGTGTAATTGTTGGTTCATCATCATTGGTAGCCTTGCATACATCATCTTGTGCATAACTTCTTTCATCAATTTAATTTTGCTTGATATCTTGTTTTGTTAGAATAGCTTCGTATTCATTACTGGTCCTACCCTTGTTAGCTTTAGCTTTCGGGTCAATGAGTGAACTAACAATTATTACGGATTTATTTATGGGCTCTAATATGTCAAGTTTCAAATGATACACATTTCTTTTTTTCTTTGTAGATCTTTATTCTGTCTGCTGAGTTTTGCTATTGTTTAGGTGCTTCTTGAAATTGTGTCAATTGGTCTGAATTGACTTATGCAGTAATTTCATAAGTTATGTTTGTGGATTAGGTGATGGGCGCGTATGGATACAACATTGAGCGCATATTAATGGTTGACATTATACCTGACCAATCAGTCCGTAAAGCAATAAATGAGATAAATGCAGGTAAGCGTTGTGCATGGAGGTGATCTTGTTTGCATTGATTTTTTTATTCCTTATCCAATTATTTAATACCTGAGGAGGCTTAATAGTTCATTATGAATCCTAAGTATCATATTTTCTCAAATTAAAAGCTTGTTTGCATATGTTGCATCTAGTTTATCACGTGTAGCCTCTCTCTCTTTTGATAGCGCAAAGGATACAACTTGCTAGTGTATACAAATGTGAAACATAATTGGGTAGAAGATTGATGCTGGAGAGCGTCGTGGACGTTCTTCTACTGGCGAGACTGTTCAATGCGCCTGATCTTTACTTGAAATGCATGAATCTTGTGTTGAGAGAAGAGAAGGCAATGCATGGGACTGAGGGGTGGAAATTTCAGCAAGATAATGACCCTTATCTTGAGCTGGAGATTCTTCAATTCCTTGAAGACTTTTTTTAGTGGCTTAATTCTCCTTATTCTTAATTAATCCATTTACGTAAGTAATTAAAGGTCTCAATTTCAAGTCCGACGAATTGAGTTGCTCCTACTTAAGGAAGTTTTATATTTTAGTGGACCGATTCCAACTCTAAGCCTTAATTAGTCTTGTCGACAAGAGAAGTTTGCTTTAAAAAAATTATTGAAGCATTAAAGCTCGTCCGGTCAAACAAAAAATTTGTCGTTTTTATAAAAGTACTAACCACCTCTCTACTTAGTATAATTAATATGCTTTAAAGATTTTTTATTGTTTGTTAGAAGAGAAAAAAGATTTTAGATTGTTAGTTCATTTTTTTCACATATTTGATTTTCAGGGTTCAAGTTTGGTTGTGCAGCAGCTGTCAGTGATCGCTTTGCACTACTGCTAACTTCTTCACTACAAGGTACTTGTTCGATAAATATAGATTCTTATAATTCTATGTAAGATTGTATAACAAGGTTCTTGTCCATATGGTTGTTGTGAATCATTTGGATTGTTTGTACTGCAATGCCTCTCTAACGGTCGCGCGGGCATTCCTAAATTTTTATTTCTTTTTCCTTGTGCATTTATGATTTTTTTGTAAGTAATTACTTATACCTTTGATCTTTCTATGCAGGAAGACGTATATCGAAAGTAGAGTTCTTGAAATCACGAAAATGAGCAGTAAAGCTTAAGGTACCCCTACTTAAGAAAACAAATTTAATGCTACTATTATATTGTTACCATTATGTGTGTTTATGTGTTCTTCTTTTCTTTTCAATTTTGGTAGTGAATTAATGTAAAAGACAACGAATACCATCAATTCATGGTAACAATAGTGGAAAAGAAGACTCAAAATAATGTGAATAGATGTAATCTAAGCTATAACTGATTTGAATGTTTTTTAGGGCTCGTAGATGTGCGTATGAGAAAATTGTTTCGACTTGTGTAAATTGTGAAGTCTGTGGTAGCCGCCATTGTTTGATCTTATAATTAAACTAGTTGATCCATGCTAACTAATGGCTTCATTTTCAAATAATTTGATCATAACTAATTAATGCATCCCAAGTTAACTAAATCAAGGGTAATGGAAGAGTTTGATCCATGCGGCTGACGCCAACAAATTTGATTAATGGATGTCCTCATATTTAACATTTTTATAACATTTGTGTGTAGACTGATACATTCGAGACACCACCTACTGTGAATGAATTGTATTTGCATCTCTACACTGTAAATCACGACAGGGTGACATTCATTGATACTAGATCGGAGCAGTTCTATGTAAGTATAGAATTACGAGCTAAATAGTAGTAACTTTACTTACAAGCATATCATTTAGTTGCTTATTATTGATCCATGCAGGCTAAGCTCTAAAGGAGACGTCATGAGCTGACCCAGACTACACCAGACCAGCTGGTGGACGATGAGGCGGTGTACTACAAGGTGGCGAGTGAGTGTCCCAAAGGACGTGTCTATGGTCTCGGGTCGTTAGGGAGAAAGATCAGAAGATACGCAGATCCTGATGCTAGTACATCCCATGTGCTAGCACAATGAGGGATGGGCAAATTTATGATACTTATGCATTTTTATGGTTGTTGCAAAACAATGAGAATTGTAGTTTCTTTGTGGATACTTAGGTATCTTAGACATTTATTATACTTAACTACGTTTCGTGAATATATATAAATCTTTTTTAATATCGGATTGTATGTTTTTTCTCATTTGAATCTTTGTTGTTGATGTATATTGTTGATTAGTGTATGTATGTGGAATTTTGCTTTTTCGGGATGTTAGCACCCCCAAGGAGTTGTTGGAGGGGGTGCAGGCGATGGAGCAGGTCCTGTTGTTATTTTAAGTTTTAGAAGTTTCAGATAACCAATTTGATTCTTGTGAATATTTTAAAAAAGATTTGGGCGTACAAACGGAATAGAGACTGATTAGCAACAAAATTTATAAATTCCGTTGCTAATTCGTCTATAATTTGTGAAGAAATAGAATGAAAAAACTGGATAAACAAATTTTAGAAACGGAATAAAGACGAATTAGCAACGAAATTCGTAAAGTCCATTACTAATCTGTCTCTAATTAGCAATGGATTAGCAACGTAATTTATGAATTTCATTGCTAATCTGTCTCTAATTTGCAATGGATTAGCAATGGAATTCATAAATTTTGTTGATAATCCGTTGCAAATTAGGGACGGATTAGCAATGTAATGCAAGCAAAACCATTCACTGTGGAATAATGTCCATTTCTGTTCCGTCTATGTTCCGTTTCTAAATCCGTCTCTAATTAGCAACGGAAACATATTTTTGTTGCTGACTAAATTAGCGATGACAATTTTAGAGACGTAATAGATTTCGTCTATGTTCCATTATAGAATTGAATTAGAGAAATAATTTATGCTAATCAGCAACAAAGATTTTCGTTTCTGATTGGTCTTTTTTTTAGTGTAGAGGTGCAATAGTGTCAACATGAGCCAGAACAATACACGACGTTTATGAGTGGGCGTTGGCCCGCAAGTCATTCTTGATGTGGAGCGACATCGTCCCTATTATAGTGCATCAAGACAGCTATAGGGGCTAGGGGAGGTCAGACAAGAAAGGCAAAAGGAACCGTAATTAGAGATATCAAAGGGATATAGGCGCATACATGACGATGGTCAGACGATCAACGCTCATGTAGTTGTAACTGCACAACCACAATAGGTTATGACAATCCAACAACCACAGATACAGATTCGGGGACAAGGCCAAAGGCAGAGGCATGAGTCAGCAGTGGTAGAGACAAGGCCATATGACTAATGCACAGCAGAGTCAAGGCTCCAGACATAGGTAGCATGTTACATGTTTCAGATGCAGATAGAAGGGGCACTACAAGAGTGAGTGTACCAGAGAGCCAGTGCCATCACTAGCAGCTCAGCCAGTGCAAGCGAGGGAGCAGGTGCACGTAATTGTCGCACCAGACTGTGATGCGTCTCGGCAGCTCGTCGAGGGCATGTTAGTTATTTTTGGTCACTTTATACATACATTTATAGATTATAGTAGGACATTATCATTTATTTCGGAACGGATGGTAGGAGATTTGGGTATGAAACCTAAGCGCGTTAGCACCCACCTTATCCTCGGCATGGCCGTAGGGGATAAGATACACCCTAACCAAATTTGTAAAGATTGTCCCGTCAAGGTTGATGGTCATCAATTACCCATAGATCTTTAAGTATTAGAGTACCTAGAGTTCGATATACTCTTAGGCATGGATTGGTTGGCGGCATTCCACGCTTAGTTGGATTGTTTTAAGAAAATTGTAAATTTTCAGATATCGGGGATTATTAAGTTCACCTTCACCGGAGTAACATCATCACTTCCGATCACTAGAGGTAGGTTAGCGACCACTTAGGAGACGGAGAACCTTGCAGGAATAGTTGAGTTTGACGAAAGGCTAGTGACCAGACTTGAGGATGTCCCCATAGTACATGAGTTCCCAGATGTTTTTCCAAATGATTTACCTGAATTACCCCCGCCTAGACAGGTAGAGTTTATGATTGAATTCGTGTTAGGCACACAGGTAGAGTTTATGATTGAGTACGTGAGTTCTCAGATGTTTTTCCAAATGATTTACCTGCATCACCTTATGTCATGGCAATAGCACGAGAAGTTGACGGCTCAGCTAGATGATTTATCGAAAAAGGTTTCATACACCCAGTATGTTAACCTGGGGAGCACTAGTCCTATTTGTAAGGAAGAAGGACGGTAGCATGAGGATGTGCATAGACTACCAAAAATTGAATTAGGTGGCAGTCATGAATAGATATCCCTTACCTCTGATCAGTGTCCTATTCGACCAGTTGGCCGGAGCACGGTTCTTCTCCAAAATTGATCTAAGATCAAGATATCATCAGTTGAGGATCAGAGAGGAGGATATACCCAAGACGACATTCAACACTCGTTACGAGTCATTTGAGTTCACTGTCATGTCATATGGGTTGACAAATGGGCTATATTTATGGATTTGATGCACCGAGTTATGAGGCCATTGTTAGATCGATTCGTGGCAATTTTCATCGATGACATCTTGATTTACTCAAGTACTTGTGAGGACCATGAAAGGTATCTCATAGAGACATTGAGGACTCTAGAGAGAGCACAGATTATAGGTTAAGTATAGTAAGTGTGAGTTTTGGCTTTCTGATGTAAGATTTTTTGGACACGTAATCAACGACAGAGGGATATCAGTGGAACCGAGAAAGATTCATACTATCATCGACAGGCCTACACCAGAATGTATGACAGACATCAGGAGCTTCTCAGGATTGGCAGGATATTATCAACGGTTTGCGCAAGATTTCTCCAAGATTGCAGCATTGATGACTAGATTGACCAAGAAGGATGTGATTTTCTATTGGTCCAGAGAGTGCAAATGTAACGATCCATTTTCTAAATGGACTGTCATAGGGGCTGATGCGGGCCCACAACCTGGCCTACCAACGCCAGTTGCATTCCACATGCCAACTCATTTGTGGGTCCCAAGAGCGTCTGAGCTATCAACCACGTCTGCAACCACGTCGGAAAATAACGGTGAATTATATTCTGGTTGTTATAGCGAAGCAGCCTTCACGGAGTCGAAAAAGAAGTTGACTTCTACACTATTCTTAGTATTGCCAAAGCTAGGCAAATAGTTGACAATTTACACAAATGTTTGTGGCACCAGATTAGAATGCGTACTGGTGTTTGGAGACATAGTGATAACCTACTTGCCACGTCAACTGAGGACCCATGAGAGAAACCATTCAGTGCACGATGTGGAGCTTGCAGCGGTCGTATTTATACTGAAGGTGTGGAGACACTACCTTTATGGTAAGAGGTTCACACTATATATAGATCATAAGAGTTTGAAGTATCTCTTCACTCAAAAAGATCTGAATATGAGACAACGATGGTGGTTGGAATTGCTAAAGGACTACGACTTCACCATCGAGTATCAGCTTGGGAAGGCGAATGTCGTAGTAGATACCATTAGCAGGAGAGCACCAGACAGTGAGACAATGGTTTGCCAAATAACCCACGAGTTTGGTTTACTCGAGGGAGCAGTAGCTATGAGATTGTCAAAGGTTCCAAATACTGCATAGACACATATTTGCCAATAGATGAGAGTACCGACAATATCTATCCTGCTTATTTTGGAGTGTCAGAGAACTAATGTGATGTATCATAGGTTTAGGGACATGAAATAGAGTCCAAGTTTACCAGATTGGTGCAAGTCCGTTGATGATTGTTTAAGACACCAAGGTAGATTATGGATTTCGGCAGTGGCAGAGTTACATGAAGGTATTCTTCAGGAGGCTTACAGATATAGGTATACAATGCATCTTGGTAGAACCAAAATGTACCAAGATATGCGACGGTTATTTTGGTGACCAGGGATGAAGGCATATGTCAGCCAGTATGTGAAGAGTTGTAAGATATGTCAGCAGGTTAAGGCTGAGCACAGGAGGTCTCAAGGACTATTGCGGCCACTACCTATCCCACAGTGAAAATGGGAACACATCACTTTGGACTTCGTTAGTAGGTTGTCGACGACCTTGTTCAGGCACGATGGTATTTGGTAGTCGTGGATCAACTAACGAGACCATCACGCTTTGTTTCGATTTCCATGAAGTACAACATTCCAATGCTGAGCACGCTATTCGAGTGAGAAATTATCAGACTGGAGAGTGCCAATATCTATAGTGTCAGACAGAGACAATCGACTTATTTCCCAACTTTGGCATGCCATGCAGGAGCAGTATGGTACTAGATTAGAGTTCAGCATGGCTTTTCATCCGTAGATCAACGGGCAATCATTGAAACTTATTTAGGTATTTGAAGACATGCTCAAAGCTTGTGTGTTTTAGTTTGAATGGTCATAGGAGGAGTTTTTGCCACTTTGTGAGTTTGCCTACAACAATAACTATCAGGCCAATATTGGGATATCACCATTTGAGGCGCTATACGGGAGACATTGCAAATCACCAGCTTGCTGAGTAGAGCCCAATGACGTAACTGTCGTTGGGCCTGAGATTGTTGTAGATCACACTGAGAAAGTCAGGTTGATTCGTCAGAGGTTACAGGTTGCTCAAGATAAAAAGAAGAAGTACGCGAATAAGTATAGTTATCGGCTGAGTTATGAGGTAAATGAATGGGTCTAATTGAAGGTTTCTCCATTGAAGAGTCACCCAAAATTTGGGATAAAGGGAAGCTTGCACCGAGATTTATCGAGTCGTTTCGATAGTCCGACGAGTTAGGGATGTCACTTATCAGTTGAGATTGTCAAGCCAGCTGGTAGGGGTTCCTAATGTTTTCCATATTTCTTTGCTGAGGCTGGCCAGATCAGGACCGAAATCGATGGTTGATATGACTAGGATCGAGGTTAGACCGAATGTGACATATGATGAGCACCTCATTGAGATAGTGGATCGCAAGGTACAAACTCTCAAGAGGAACGAAATACCACTTGTACTCATTCGGTGGCAGTATCATAAGAATGAATGCCTCACTTGAGAAACAAAGTCTAACGTGCGGGAGTGATACCCCCACTTGTTCCATGGTAAAGATTTAATTGAAATTTGAATTTTGAGACGAAATTCCTTTTAGTTGAGAAGATTGTAATGGCTCGCTTTAATTAATCTCGATCAACTGGCAAATTACAGATTATGACCCTAAGCTCAGACCCACATGGACGTCATGAAAATGTCTAAGGCACTCTTAACGAGGTAAGAATTTGTTATTTTTTGTGGCACATGTTTGTTTATTTTATTATCATATAATAATTCGCGTCGCACTAGTTAAGAACTACACTTAGTTGCGTTGTGTGCATGTAGTAACAAAAGTGTACGAAGTCGCAGTGTGCGCGTAATGCGGGTGTATGAGGTAGTCTGAGATTTAGATGTCAAATCACTCATCATATCACATCACCATCAATGACTATACTCACATCCATACCTCACTTTCTCTCTCCGCTCTCATTTAAATCAAGAAAAAAATATCTCCTTACTCTCTCTCTATACCCAAGCTCTCTCTTCTCTCCCTCATTTTTCTTTTTCTATTCCAATTCCCTATCACCAGGCTCTCCATCACTCTATCAACTCGATCTCACATCTATCGCGGTGCTCCCTCATCTCAGTGATGCTTGTGACAATCTTCAAATCGATGTGTGTATGTTGATTTTTTTTATTACGTTTTTGGTGGAGAAATTAACGTTTTAATGGCGATAGTGTATTATTGGTGTTGATGTGGGTGTTTTTCTTGTTGTTGCTTGAGAAAAAAAAGGTCTCTGGAGAGGCGAAATTTCGTCTCTCTGGAGACAATTTGGAAGGGAGAAAAGAGATATCCAAGAGGGTCTGGGCCTGGTTATTCCCAAACAAATCGGTCAGCCCAAGCCCAGGGCTGGTCAGGCCGGGCCAAACCATACCCAAGAGGGTCGAGCGGAGCCGACCGAACCCCGGTGGCCATAGTTGAGCTCGACCCGACCCCGGGTGACCGCGGTTGAGTCGAATCGGGCCCAGTCAAACCAGGCTCGGTTCAGGCCCAACCCAGCCCTAAATACAATTAAATTAATCAAAAATAATTAAAATTAAATAAAATATATTTTTAAATTAAAATAAATTTTAGAAAATAGGAAAATAGTAGAAAATCTTGAAAAAATCCAGAAAAATCAAGAAAAATATAAAAAGTGGGAAAATATAGAAAAGTAGTTTTTGAAGTTTTTTCAGGCATTTGACACCTCGGTATAACCCGAAATGTGTGCCAAAAACTAAACTTTTTGGAATAAGATTTCAAATTTTTGGTCACACATTATAAATTCACTTAATGTGACTCTATAATAATTAAAGTGGTATAATTGGACACTAGGAACTTAAGAGACCATAGTCGGGTGTCAAGTGCGCATCTCGAAGCGTGAGCGGGACATTTTGGAGGGATATTTTGCGATTTCTTGAGGTAAATAAACCCATGAGAAAGTTTAAAATTTATTTATTTGCTTCTTAAATTTATTTATTTCACATTATTTTTCGTCAGTTCGGCTTGCATGTTTACTCTATTCCCACGTGTGTCTATGTATGGTCAAATGGACGGTATGACCTAACGCGCGCCGAATGCATCAATAAAATAAAGTTTTTAAACCAAATATTTTGTAGAATAGTCGTAAATGATCGATCGTATAGATATTAATAGTCTTTATGTGGTTAAAAACAACAAAAGGAAATCAGGTGTTTTCGGAAAACATAATTTAATTAACTAAACTAAATAAAATAAATAAATAAAGTGTCGAAACTAATTTTGAAAACTATTAATGAACACCTAGGTGTTAATTTAAGTTTCCTAGATTTGTTATAGAAAATCGACATTTGTCAGAAATGATTCATTCCCCTAATCTCTAGTCAGGACGTCCGCCACTAACTACTTCCCTAATTAATGCATAACCCTGAACATTCGCCAATCGGGTTTTAACACACAAATTGCAATAATAAGGATCCGTGGGAATACTAATCCTAAATAACCTAATCGCGTCCGCTTCTGATTTAACCTAGATTCAATTGTTGCACACTAAAGAATCGAAAGGGTTTTACGGCAAACGGGTGGGTGTTCATCACTTTATTGGTTCAAAAATACAATTACGGATACAATTGGTCCAAATAACTATAGATTGTCCACCTAAAAGCATGCAGTGGCCACATACATACCCTAGATTTAAACTATATTCCTTAAAATCAACAATAATAAAATATGAAAAATTAAATAAAATTAAATAATAAAATAAAAGATCTCACAAGTTATGCCATGAATAAATAATTCCAACTTGTTTCCCCTCCGACCTAGACAAGATTTGATTAGCTGGACATGGTGTCGAGAGCCTTCGAAATATAAAAATAATGAAATTGGATCTCCAAATAATATAAAAGTCGGTTTTAAAATAATACTTATGTTCCTAATATAATAAACCCAAAATCGGTCCCTGGAAGTGAAAGAAAACCAAGTTGGTGGTATCTTTATTGACAAATGCCCCTCCTCTTGAGGAGCATCCTCCATTATATAGTGGTCAAGTTCGGATTTGAGCTTACAAACCCTGGGTTGACAAACAAATCATCATTTTCACGTGTCCACACTAAACAGCGATTTGGTTGTCAAACATTGTTAACTCGTTATTAGTCAATCCGACGTGGTGCATTCGCAGTGTGGATTTGTGGTTCAACCTTGTAGTGGGGTGCCTTTTTTCTTTGTCAAAATGATTTGTGAGGTGAATCATATATATACAAGGGCAAAATGGTGCGGAAATTTTTACAAAAACTTTGGGTGCCTTCATTAAATGGTGGGGTGCCCTTAGCGGCCCTCACTGGTTTTTGTATCACACAAAGTCAAGCAAACATCTTGGCATTTGTGGTTGCACGTATCTCGAGGACAAGCTGATGGCAGCTGAGGCGATGGAGAAATGGTTGTGCTTGATGACGTACCGACGCTACGTGGCTGCGTCTGATTGGTGGAGAGTTGGTGTATGATGCTGTGGACTAATCGGGAGGCGACACGTGGCACTGAAGAGAAGAAAACACACGGTTTTGTACGTTTTGTAGGTGACTGTGATGCACGCATCTTGAGGCAATCTAACAACAGTTGTTTCTAAGTGACTTGACGGTGTCACTCCCCTGCGTTATTTGGTATGTTGTCTCCTATTCTACCCACTGCATAACATAACTCGAGGCTAATCGTCCAACATTTGATCACTGCGTGTGAATACTCCATTTTAAGTATTTTTCGCCCTGGATTCAACTGCACACTCTGTTTCACCTGAAAACAACCAATAAATATAGTTAAATATATATTTTAGAAACTTTTTATAGTAAATACATTAAAATAAACTAATGAATACCTATAAATACGACATATCATGACCCCTTTTAGGCTTTCTCGTCGATGATGATCTGATTGTTGTTACGGTGTTGGTCATACCTTAGACTACACGTGAGATTTCTCTCTGTGAGTTGATGATCTCGATAGTGGGTTGACGTGAGGCTCGCCTTCGTTGATTTCCTCTCCTTTAAGGCGTTGGACGAAAGTTTAGCTTACGACCAACAAAGTTCCTCATTTCAAACGTGAAAAGGAGGTAGGGATTACCTAGCCTCTAGGGCCTTCTCGATTAAGTATTTGCATCCCAAGGCTCGATAGCTATACACCACACTCGTGTTCCATATTCTTGATTAACCCACGACTTATATTTATGCTTTACATTCTCGTTCATTTACTTTATATGCATGAATTGTAGCCATTTTATTAGATTCCTTGTGAATAGTAACTGAATTTCTGTGGGATTTACTCATTGGAACTTGTCATTGTTTTTGTGGCAAGTTGCAGATCTTACGATGAGCCAGGGGAATGCGGTGCTTAGCGACTACCTCTGATCTAGAGCGCCACCACTAGCTTACTCGTAGGTGTTTGTATATATATATATATATATATATTATATATACTATTTTTGAGATCATTTTGGGAGACTTATTACTTGATAGATGTATATTGACACTTGTTATATATTTTTGTCACCTTTATCGATATACATGGTATTCCTTTACCGGGTTTCCACCTTATATGTTGTTAATTAATGCAAAACTGGTTTATATTATTTATTTGCGTATTATTAAGACTTTACTATTAATAATTAATCTAAAAAGAATCAAAATAAACAAATTAAGTTGTAAAACCTCTTAACTTAGTATATTTTGTCAAAATAATCTTTTAAAACAACAAGATTGACTAAGTCAAATTAAGATATGGATAGTTCTCGGGTCATCATGAACAAATGTGCAGGTGACGTGGCATGGCTTGGTGACGTGTCTGGCAACGTGGCGGTGCCCGGTTTGCCTCGAAATTTAGGGTTGTCATGAAAGGATTGAAATAATTATTATTTTGAGATCAAAACTGAAAGAATGAATTAGGTTGATTAGATTATCGATGATTAAGATAATCTAGGCTGGTCAGTCGTCTTAATGACGAGGGGTTGACATATTCCTTATGATATTATTCTTTGTTTAAATTCTTGGAATACAATGCATTTGATTATTACAAGTGTACTGGATAGTGTGGGATTTACTTACTGATATTATCAAATTTTTATAATTGGATCATGATAGGTTCTAGCGGCGACAAGGGAAAAGGAAACTTTCTGACTATGTGTGACTTGCTTAGTTTTTTTTCTCTCTAAATATGTATTATGCTTGAATATATTATATTGTATAAATGAGTTTTTGGGTTGGAGTGTGATTAGTGTCTCCTTTGAAATAGATGGTCCGGTTTTGGGACGAATTGAAATAATTTTTGAGTTAAGGTAATATTAGTTTAAGGATTTTAATACTTCAGATCAGGTTAGAATGAATATATAGTTTTGTTAATGCAATATATATGGTTATGGGTGGATTGTGAGTTCTTGGAAATTTCCACCAAACTAAGCAGGTTTTGTTAAAAAAAATTGAAGGTTGAGTATTTCGGTATAGGCTAAAACAGGGGAGGTGCCTTTCGAAAGTTTTTTATGGAATTTCGAGAATTATTTAATTCATCTAAATGAACTTTAAGGTTTAAGATTCACTTTAGAATCCTATGTAGTTAATAAAGGCTTATAATTGATGATTACAAGATCTTAATCTTTAATTTTTATTGATGGAGAGGTGAAGGTTGCTAGATTATCAAAAGATTAAGGTAATTTAAGACGGTCATATGCCCTAATTAGGTGGGGAAGTATCTAGCCCGCTACTGTTCTTCATATGAAGATCAGGTGGCACAATTCTTAACTCGAGAATTCTATCCCCAACTCCCCAATTTCGCCTACTCCAACGTCATCGACTCCATCCTCATCTCGTAGAGGAAATTTCAATCTTTTAACACATGCCAGAAGGCAATTGTAACATATTTATTAAAATTCAACATCCATACATAGAGCTTCAAAATACAATTTTCACTATAATTCACTGTTAAATCCTTATTATGATGATAAAATCAGCTTCAAAACATCTCAATTATCAAAATAGATCAGTAAAAATGGTAAGGTATGATGAAATTTGAATTGCATAAAAAACCCAAGTTTTGAAATTCATTTTGAAGAATTGTAGGAGATGAAGTTGATTTACCTAATACAGATATTCAATTATGAGCTTCCTAGCCTAAATTCCTCAAATTCCAGTCTTCAATTGCTCTAGATTATCAGTTGTGAGAAAAGTCATTAAGTTAGGTTTTTATATGTAGTATTGGAATCAATTGTGTACATATATCTCAAGGACAATCTTGTGGTCCTGATTAGGGCCGTCACATACAAATTTATGACTCCGTTGAGACATTAAGCAGCCTAGTATCACACATTCTACAGTCATCCTAATGTCCATCAAAGGCTTAGATAATTTCCATCTAGCTTTAGGAAAATCAAATCAAATCATTTTAATTCTTTTTAAATATCCAACTTAGATACAACAATATTATAGTTAGTGTATTTGATCTCATAATTAATTCAATTATGGTCTCACGAACACTCGACTACCAGGTGTTTAGTGCCCCGTCTCAGGATGCATCTCGAGGCACGTCAATCCTTGATGTACCCAATTTTGATGACTTAGCCTATGCTTTTATTACCTTTAAATGTCATATTTACCTTGTCTAAACTTAGTCTTCCCGTACTTCGCCTACCCAATACCCGCATTGAGATGATTTTCGAGGTGAACTCATGTCACACAATCTCACTCGATATATAAGGCACATACAAACATGTGATGTAATATAATATTAAAATTTTTAAATGTCGCAATAGTCCAACAGACAAAAATAACTATCCATGCACAGTCATGCGTATCCTAGCCTATTTGAGGCATCCACGTAGGCCTAAACTTGCGTTCGAATATGAAAATAAACTAATTAATGGCATCAATAAATATCGAGTTGTTACAACAACTAGGTAACTCAATTAACATCTTCACTTTATTGATTTGGCGAAAGTTGGAGTTTTGGTTCAGTTCTAGTTTTTCAACAATTTTAAAGTCCAAATGAATTTGTTTTCAATATCTAGTTCCATATTTGGATTCCTTGTGAAAGTATACTTTTTTACTATAAAGAGGTTCTGGATTCAAATTTATTTTCATAACGTTTTGAATTTTTGAAATTCATGAAGCTGTAAAACAAACCCGAAAATTCTGCATGTTGTTATCATGAACTAGCCTTTGTAATTTGCTCATAACTTCCTCATTTTAAATTGAAACATACCATTCTAGTGACATGTGAAAGCTAACTCAAAGGGGAACTACTTGTACCTATTGAAATATTTTGAGATTTGAATGTTTTAATGTCTAAAAATCATCTGCAATTTTGATGATGAATCTTAAATTTCTAGGTTCATGATTTTGCTGATATCTTATTGTTTTGAGCATAACTTCCTTATTTCATATTAGATTGAGCTCATCTTTTAGTATGATATTTTAGAATATTTTTTAGGCTTCGATAAAAAAATCATGAGTTTTGAAGCTATGAATTAAAAGAAATGAAATTTACAAAGTTGTTGGTCAAATCTAAAACTATTTTGAGTCATTGTGGTAAAACTTCGTATCTCCTTCGATTCTTTTGAAATTGCGCAAATCTTATATATATGGAAAGCTAAGATATAATTCTAAAAACTTCTATTTATACTACAATACATAATTTTTGACATTGTGTTAATTGAAATCAACTCATATGTTGTTGCACAAAAAATATCTATATTTATTAAAGTAGATTTTAACATAAAAAAATATTATGGGGGTTGATTGTGAAACACTAGAATTTAAAACCACTTAAACAACCTAAAACAAGTTAAATTAAATTTTTTTAGAATACCTCGGGAGCTTAGAGAGGACTTACGGGGTGTAGAACTCGAGTTTGGAGTGGTTGAGAGCCGATATAGGATAGAAATTGCATGCATTTGAGATAAATAAACCTATTGAGGCAATTCTCTACATTTCATTCCATTATTGAGTTAATACATAGTCATTTATATTGTTTTAATGTTGATCTTATATTCTTAATGTCATGTTATTATATACTTTCGTGTCTATGATTTCCTTGGCTATAATTGTCGCGTAATGATTTATCGCATGACATTTTTTGTTTTGATTTTTTTATATGGTTGGATCCATTTATTTTTGTTGATTTCGAAGTTATTGAAATATCTTCTTAATAGCAAGCTATGATTTGTTTCACTCTCTTATTGGTGTATGTACACTCATATGTCAATATGTTTATTATGTGATACTTGTTGTAATGATCCGTATTTTTAATTCGTTAATTAATCGCTAATCAAGAATTATTAATGGTCTAATACCCAAATGAAAGTCGCGATAAGTGAAATTGCTCAAATATTTATAAAAGAAAATAATTAAAATGATTTTAATTTTTGTTTAGCATGCTACTTCGTGTAGTATATAGTATCGAGAATGATTTGGGTTAATTAAATTGAATTTGCTCGATTATGAGACCTTAAATTTTGAATTTATTTAAAATTGACGAAGTAAAGGTCTAAACAAAGGTGGTGTACGCTAAACGTGTCTATTTTAGAGTCACAAAGTGATCGTGACAATCTCAACCTTTAGATCTATTTTTAAGTGTGTTATAATAACCCTAGATCTTTAGTGTTGCTTTATGCGAGGAAGAGATGAAGGAGTGAGATTCATTCTCAAAAAAAAAAATATATATATATATATATATATATATATCTAAAAATAACAATACAACATTTAATGCACAAACAAAAAAATGGTTTGGAACCACATTTCGTTCACAACAAGGAAGCACAACGCACAAGGAGAGGCAGACACTAGGTGGAAGTACGCAGAAAACTTCCCTAGCGACACTCCATCACGGCGGCACGAACAGCTGACGACGGAGGACAGCAGCGGCACAACTCCGGTGTGCTAGCTCGCAAGGAAAAGTGGAGTGAATGCAAGGATTTGGATGTCTTGAGAATCAATACTCTATGGTTGAAGTTGAAGGACTAAATTTCAACTAGATTTGGAGTTGAGGACTCCATTAAAGGCATAGTGAGATTCTAAACTATATTTAAATTCAAATACAAGTTCAATCTATAAATTTATAGTAGTTGCTGATGGTTTTGGCGTGAATTAATTAGAATGTGTGATTCATGTCTTCTTTGGAAATGATTTATGAACAACTCAAAGTGATTTGTCTAACTTGAGACTAATATAGGTTGAATTATGGGGAAACCTTTGTCATTGTTCACCAAGTGTTTGTGAAAATGCAAAAGAGAGTCTGTACCCATTTTAAACAAAGTTTTGAAACAAGGATTGTGATTTTAATAGTAGAATTTGATTTCTAATAAATTTCTATGGATCTTTTGGGTAAAGAATGAGTTTTAGGATTCAAAGAAAGTTCCATGAAATTATAGTTTTGTTTTAAATACATGCTTGATTTAATTTAACTTGAAAAAAGGTCTTGCATTGGTGAAACTTTGATAGAATGAATATGGCCAATGCATTGGTATATTGCTATGTTTTGATTTCAACTCACAGAAAGGATTTGGTCATTATTAATGAATTGAACTTATTTTCCAAGAACCTCTAAGTTTTGTAAATAGTCTTGGAAATGAATGCACTCTCGATATTTGATAAAATGCTCATAGGAGAACTTTATTTATTTTTCTCTAAAGTTTGGAAGCTCAAATTGAGACAAGATTGTAAATCTTTTTAAGTCGAGTTTGGTAGAAGCTATGAATTATGGATTTCTTTTTATTATTGTCGCATTTGACCTGTTTGTTATGGAATTTAGGTCTTAATCACCATTCGAGTATGATTTGCATGGATTTTGAGCTTTAAAGTGATTTGGGCAAATTTTGAATTAAGTAAAACTCTTTTTCTTGCATACAATGTGTTTGACATAAAAATGAAGCTTTAGTCTATTTTCTTGAAAATGAACCCAACTTATTGAAACTATATTTGATGTTTTGATGACTCTAAGAAGCTCGACACCTTTAAATAGACTTAATTTATAGAACCAAATGTTTAGACAATTGTATTGTTTTGGTTTAAATTACTAGAATAAAGGTTTTATGAACTTGGGGTTCCTAGACTTATATTCATTAAGTTCAAGAGTGAAACTAATATAAGATTGTCTTAATATGTTAAGCCCTTTATGTAATGACTTGATTCTTTAAAAGAACTAACTGATGAATTAGTTCATATGAGCTACACAAGGCCTTTATTTAGCATATGGTCCCAAAAACAACTTTGCTATACTATGTATGATTGTAGATATGCAAAAAAAAACTCAACTAGGATATTCGAATCATCGATTTGACGTGGCTATTTATGCGATAGTATTGTAAGTAAACCAGTAAGAAAAATTGATATTAATTTTTTTCCTTTCCTTCATATTTTGATGGAAATGATACCTATTGTTGGACTGTATGTAATGACCCGAATAATCAAATCCTAGTTGTATGCTTTGTAGGACCGTGACCTAGCGACTAGTCCTATGTAGAGAACTCGGTCGGTATTCGAGCGTAGAAACCGGGGTAATAATTAAATAAATTTACTTGATTTTGATGTTTGTACTATATGTTTATATACATGTGCACAACTTTTAAATGGTTTTTCTTGGATAAAAAAAGTGTGCCAAGTTACCTCGAGATGGGTACGCGGGGGACGATCAGGTGGATTGAAAACTTGGCTTAGATTCATGACTTAATTCAATTACTTAGACTATACCTAGTCATCTTAACTATGCAGTGAGTCTCAAAATAATTTAGGATGTAATCAATTGAGCCTATGAGCTTCATTTCAATATGGATTAATTTTAGAAAAATTGGAAAGTTATAAATTTTTTAAGTGAGTGATTGGACTTAGACATATAAATTAAGCCTAAGGTTGAGCAAATATTCATATTATTATGGTACCTAACTTATCAAATGAATTTCATGGAACACATTTACTCAATACATACCATAGTTTTTATGGATTATTAAAAACATGAAATGTTAGAAACTTGAATGGACACTACACTCTTAGTACATTAATTTACTTAGTGATTTGTCCATGTGGAGATCTAAATGAGTCATAATGAATCCTATGGTATGCATATGGGAGCTAACACCAACTATGGATAAATCTAGAGATTTGATGGATGAAATGCTACTAGGATAATCTAATGGTCAAGCTTCAAAAAGTTTGAGTATAAAAGACACTTAATCTCTACACCATGCATGAACACAAAACAATTCAGCTAGGTTTAGAGAGAAAAGAGAGGGGTTTGGTTAGAAATAGTGCTAGAAATCAAAGAGAAGGTAGAGTTGGAGCTAAAAATCTCAAGGAGCTTGAGGTTTCACAAGGATCAAGCCTTATTTAACAAATCCCTTCCATTTCAATAGTACATTATGATGATTTGAGGTTCTTTAAATCATTCTAGTGCTGAAATTTGTCAAGTTTGATTCATTCTCTAATGTTATGAGATGATTATGAATCAAGAAAATTAAAGTTTTTCTTATGTTCATGAAAAACTTATGTGTTAGTTCAAGAATTGAGGATTTTGGGTAAATGAAAGAATGAACTAATTTTCTTGCGTAATTGGGTGTTTAATCTTTAAGTGTCTACTCCTATATTAGCGCTCAATGCTATCCAATATTGGGTGTAAATGTTGAATAAAAATCAAGGAGTTTGAACCATGCATTGTGAATTTAGTTGTTCATGAATACTAAATGTTTGATGAAATGTCAAGATTATAGCTGAAATTCTAAAGAGCATAAATCATTTATTTCTTCTCAGAATTGGGTGATATTTGGACAAGCTTCTCACTAAAAATATAGTTATTTGGATGTGTGGTATGAGATTTATGAATTTTTTATATACTGATGGTTTGAGGCTTTATCAAAATGAGTTGTTTTAGCATTTTGAGCATAACTCTCTCAATTTTAATCGGATTTGTGAATACTTTACCTTTTTGGAAAGCTTATACATAGAACAAAAACTAAACCTAGTATCTCTTAAAAATTGAGTTATCTGCTTTATCATAAATAGACTGAAATCAACACTTGTCCGCAGAGATAATTCCTTTCGTAAGTGTTTGGATGTCGAGGCATCTTTCGAGAGTCTCCACTAATAAGAAAATAACTAAAATCTTTAGAATAGTGTGAAATACTATAAATTAGCTTCTCTAAAAGTTTCAAGTGATTCTAAGGTGTTTTGAATGATTATTCAAATGAACTTTGAAATAGGTGAAATTTACTTACTTAATGAGTTGATTTTTTATTTAAGGTGTTTTGCGCATCAAATGATGTTGGAATTGAACAAAAATATTTAGAATGAATTATTGGATCATAATAAAGGTGTACATTGAGTTTTGTGATTTTTCGATGTGTCTAACTTAGTTTTCAAGTCGTGTTTCGAATAAGAGATCTTATTTACAAATAAGGACTAAAAGTTTTACTTAGGGTCTTAAATTTGGTTTTTGATCATAATAATGAGATTTTAACACTCAATATCCTTGATTTTAAGTTAATAGACTTCAATAAATCAACACCGAGAGTTTTAAGAATTTCTATGAGTGTGTTAGTTGCATTTCAAATTGCATAAAAACCAAGTTTTTGGAAATTATTTTAAAGTCCCTAAGGTATTGTTTGCAAACCAACGTATTAAACCAATTTGAAATGGTTTCAAATGGAATTTGATGATTCAATAACACTTCAAAACAATAGGAAAAATGTCTACAACTTTGTAACACCAAGTTTGAGTATTTTGGTCGTGTTAAGTGTCAAATGAACATTTAAAATGAATAAAAAGGACTTCTTGGGGTTATCTCTTCGCATCAAGCCTTCGTGTATGGTAAAAGTAAGTGACTATGGACCCTGAAGATTTAGTATAAACTTGTTTAGGACACATTAAATTTAATATTTGGTCTAAGTTAAGTAGAAAAGTCATTAAGGCAAATAGTGGATTGTATTTATAATGAACTAGTTAGTTAAACTTAAATAAGCTCTAACACATACATAACGAACTCTAATAGGTACCAGGGACCTAGAGACTCAGTTCCGAGTATTAGTAATGTAGTACGGACATGTGTGAGTCGTGTTTAGCTTGGATATTATTGTTTGTTGAGGTAAGTAAACCAGTCAAAAAGTCAATACTATTTCTTTTCACTTTCGTTGTTTATTTTTGAAATGATAAGCTAAAATCGTTGGACTCTAATTCCTCACCAAGTTGCTTAAGTGTTTGAGTGGTTAGACCTACGTGACTATGATCACTCATGAGTTGAGTGTCCGAGTAGCTCCCACGGCTCATCCCGAGTTTGAATCCTTTTGATGTGAGCATCTAGGGTCACTATAGGTCCTCAATTGGCATTCAAGTTCTACAAATAGTAGGCACCCAGAGTTACTCTGGCCTCTGTTGGAACTCCCTCAGACTACGGCTTAGGAAAAGTTGGCGGTGCCAAATGAATTGGTATGGCTTATGAGACTTTGGTCCATGGTACCAATTTCCGCACTTACATGTTTTGTCGGTGTAAAGTGTATAGATCACTATCTCCCTAACTTTTGCTTTCGGGCAACTTGGTTCTTATCGTTGATTGTCCTAGTCTGTCTATCATGCACTTTACTGTTATTTCATTTCCAGCATGATCTATAGACTTATCATTTATTATCTTGAAATATTGTTGAGTTTATGCTGGATTTACTCACTTGGATTGTCTCCATCACCGGTGACAATTGCAGGTCTATCTAGTAGTAGAGGTAAGAAGCCTGTGATCGGTGATTATCTCTAAGCTTCTCTCAGAGTCAGCTCCTCTCTATTACTACCGTAGGTTCTTTTTGATATTTTGGATGTACATATGAACTACTCTTGTTATTTCTTGTTATATTTTGGGATATTATGGGTTGTGAGACTCCATATACATGCTCGTGGTTCCTAGATGACACTGAGTTCTCTTTGTGGGGTTTAGGGTTCATATGCAGCGGATATTACAAAATAATTTTGACAAAAATCCCAACAGGATCCGAATCTAATTCCATTAAAACATTTAAAACCAAGAAAACTTAATCATACCTCGATCGCAAAATACCTTTCTGAAGGTTGATCAATCTCTAAGGCGCTACCAACGACGAACGCCCTTTACCAGCAGTCCACACACGAACGGCGACCGAGATTTGAAGTGCTAGCTTCAAGAGAATACTAAACCTTTTTGTTTCTGTCCAAAATGATCCAGAGCATACCATAAAACCTTAATTCGTTTCTAAGCGAAAATAGAGTTTCGGCCCTAAAATTTTTATCTGTGTGTTCTAACTTAAAGCGTCTATTTATACAACCCTTGTATATAGACGGTTAAGTAAATTACACATATACCCCTACTTAAAGAAGTATAAGTGTAATACACGACAATGATGTTTCTGTCATGAATTTTATCATATAAACTTCATTTTTCCGAACCATCTTAAAATCTCGCAAAACCATTCTTAGGGTGCGACCCAATAGGCTCATACAACGTTGGCAGTGTACCAAAACACATTTTGGTATACAAGTCATAAGTGGCCTCTAGCAAGACATTATGATTACCTAAGTTGTACGAATATCAAATCGATACAACCTAATCAATAGTGTATACAACATCCTTTTGTCACACGATTTCCTTTTGATCTAACGTAAGACATGGAATTGTCATCCAACATTTTCAATCGTACTAGTCTCGATCTTTAGGTAGACTGAAAACATCCAAGTGACATTGATCAATATCAATTCACTTAGACTAGGCCTTTTAACAGTCTAACACATCGAGGGATCCACTCGGATATCTCTCTTTATATGAGAGGGACAAATTCTATCTCGATTGCACAACTTCATCACATTGCTCACACATAATCAATCACAACCTTTATAATCGTCCGGTTAAAGACGACGTTAGATTGTGTCAAATCACTGTGTTCCCAATGTTGAAGTCTCTGGTAATCTCAAGTCAGAGGACTGAAAAATATACCTATCATGAGAAACAACTATAACTTAATCCATGTGATGTTCTCATAGCGGGTCATTCCAATACTTTGTTCCCTAACAAGTACTCGTGATCATGATTCGTATCCCTATACGTATAATCATCATATGATAATCAATCAAGACTCACACTAGTCTTAATTCATTATAGTTCCCCGTATAATGATTGACTAGGGACATTTAGGATATTTCTGCAAATACCCATAGATCTTATTATAATGTAAACACGTAAATTAATTATAATAAACAACAAATGAAATCCTCTATTTTATTAACTAAAAGTATTCATAAAGATAGTTAATGGATTGACCTAGGCCACATGCCCCAACATCTCCCACTTGCACTAGGGCCAATCATACATGCATCTAATGCCTAATGATCTAACATGACCATTATGTTTTGCTTGTGGAAGAGCTTTTGTTGATGGATCCGCAATGTTGTCTTCAGTAGGTACTCTGCAAATCTTCACGTCTCCCCTCTCAATAATTTCTCTGATTAGATGAAAACGCCTGAGTATATGTTTGGATCTGTGGTGTGATCTAGGTTCCTTGGCCTGTGCTATTGCCCCGTTATTGTCACAATACAAACAAACAGGGTTAGCAATACTTGGAACCACACCTAGTTCAAAAACGAACTTTTTGATCCAAACGCCTCCTTTCTTTGCATCGGACGCCGCAATATACTCACTTTCATTTGTAGAATCTCGCCACGCCTCTCGCTTCGAACTTTTTCAACTTCTTTTTCCCCATTCAAAGTAAACACATATCTAGATCTGCGATCTAAAATCATCTATATCGCTTTGAAAACTTGCATCTCGTGTAACCATTTACAACTAGATCATTTTCAAAACCTCCATAGACCAAGAACACTTCCTTAGTCCTTCTTAAGTATTTAAGAATGTTCTTTACTTGCTATCCAAAGGACTCTCACCAGGATCTAATTGATATCTGTTTGTAGTGCTCAAAGCATATGATATATCAGGTCGAGTGCATAACATGACATACATGATAGATCCAATAGCTGATGCATATGGAATCTTATTCATACGGTCTCGTTCATTATTTGTCTTAGGACATTGAATCTTGCTGAGACTTATGCCATGAGACATTGGCAACAATCCTCTTTTAGAGTCTCGCAAACATAACCTATTCAACACCTTGTATATGTAAGCACTCTGACTTAGACTGATTAGCCTCTTAGATCTATCCCTATAGATCCTTATCCCTAGGATATAGGTGCATCTCCTAAGTCTTTCATTGAGAAACACTTCCCTAACCAAGACTTGACATTCTTGTAATGTTGGGATGTCATTTCCAATGAGTAATATATCATCAACATAAAGTACCAGAAAAATAACTACACTCCCACTGAGCTTCTTGTATACACAAGGCTCATCTTCGTTCTTAATAAAACCAAAATCCTTGATTGCTTCATCAAAATGATGATTCCAACTCCGAGAAGCTTGCTTTAATCCATAAATGGATCTTTGAAGCTTGCATACATTCCTAGAATTCTCAAGATGTTCAAAACCTTCAGGTTGTGTCATATACACGTCCTCAAGCAGTTTTCCGTTAAGAAATGTTGTTTTTACATCCATTTGTCATATCTCATAGTCATAATATGCAACAACGTCAATTAAAATTCTTATGGATTTAAGCATGGCTATTGGCAAAAAAATTTCATCATAATCAACACCTTGAGTCTGCCTGAAACCTTTTCCTACAAGTCTTGCTTTAAAAGTGCGCACTTTGCCATCCATGTCAGTTTTCTTCTTGAAACCCCATTTACATCCAATGGTCTTACCACCTTCAAGTAAATCAACCAAGTACCAAACTTGGTTATCATACATGGATTGCATCTCAGAGTTCATGGCACTTAACCATTTATCTGAGTCTGGTCCAGACATAGCCTCCTGATAAGTGGTGGGCTCATTTTGATCTATAAGCAACACATCATGACTATTAGTAATGAGAAATCCAAATCTCTCTGGCTCATGTCTTACCCTACCATATTTACGTGGGCCTTGTGCCACTTGTAGAGGTTCAACTAGTTCAGAATGTTGTTGAACTTCCAGTAGCGGTTCAGGGTTTATCTGTGATTCTTGAACTTCTTCGAGATTTATTTCTCTCCCACTAGTGTCTTTTGAAATAAACTGTTTTTCCATAAATGCACCATACTGAACAACAAACACTTTGTTCTCAGCGGGATTATAAAAGTAATATCATTTTGTTTCCTTAGGATACCCCACAAATAAACACTTGTCAGATTTAGGTGCTAGTTTTTCTGAGACTTGTCGTTTTACGTAAGCCTCACAACCCCAAATCTTAAGGAAAGACAAATTAGGACTTTTCTCGTACCATATCTCATATGGTGTTTTATCAACAGAGTGAAAGTTGCAGTTTGTAATGCATAACCCCAAAAGGATAATGGAAGATCTACATGACTCATCATAGATCGAACCATATCTAATAAAGTTCGATTTCTCCTTTCAGAAACTCCATTCCACTGTGGAGTTGCTGGTGGAGTCAATTGGGAGACAATCCCACAATTTCTAAGATGATCATCAAATTCTTGGCTCAAATATTCACCATCTCGATTCGACCGAAGTGTTTTGATAGTTTTACCAAGTTGATTCTGCACTTCATTTTGAAACGTTTGAAACATCTCAAATGATTTAACTTTATGTTTCATTAGATATACATAACCATATCTGGCTGAAATCATCAGTAAATGTAATGAAGTACTTATAATCTCCTCTAGCCATTGTGTTTATAGGACCATATACATCAGTATGTATTATACCCAATAAATCACTTACCCTTTCACTGTGTCCAGTAAAGGGATTTTTAGTCATCTTGTCTAGTAAACAAGATACACACTTTTCATATGTTTCTAAATCAAATGAATCTTGAAGTCCATCTTTATGGAGCTTCGTTATGCGTTTTTCATTTATGTGCCCGAGACGACAATGCCAAAGATAGGTTTTATTCAAATCATTTGACTTGAATCTCTTTGTATTTATGTTAAAGACTGGAGTATTAGTGGACATTTTCATGCTTAGTATGTAAAGACCATCACACAAATCAGCATTTGCATAAAATATACCTTTACGAGAAATGAAACATCTATTATTCGCGATAATAAAATCAAAACCATCCATATCGAAGCATGAAATAGAAATGATGTTTATGCTCAAGGCAGGCACAAAATAACAATTGTTTAAAGTTAAAATAAGTCCACTAGGTAAGACTAAGTCATATGATCCAACAGCCAGGGCAGAAACTCTTGCTCCATTCCCTACGCAGAGGATGACTTCTCCTTTCTTCAACTTTCTACTTCTGGTGAGTCCCTACACATTTATACAAATGTGAGATCCATATCCGGTATCTAATACCCAGGAATCACTAGTAGATAAATTAATTTCAATAACATAAATACATGTAGTAGTAGTCGCACTACCTTTTTCTTCTTTAGTTCTTCCAGATAGAGTTTGCAATTTCTGAACCAATGTCCAGGTGCATGACAGAAATGACAATTTCCTTCCTTTTCTTTTGGGTGTTTTGAAGTAGGAACATGATGGGGCATGACTTGCTCCACAGGCTTTGCGATAGGTACAGCAGCAGCCTTGACAACTTTAGCCTTGCCTTTGCCTTTCTTCTTTATTCCCTTTCCTTTTGGACCATCAACACATTACTAGAGGGTTTCTTGATATTTTGTTTAGCGGTTTTGAGCATCAAATGCAATTCTGAAATTGATTTCTCCATATTATTCATATTGTAGTTTATCACAAATTATGATTAACTTTCTGGTAATGAATTCAGGATCAAATCCATAGCCAACTCTTGGCTTATGGGAAATCTGAGTCTATCAAGCTGGTCAACATAGCCCTTCATCTTCAAAACATGAGGACTAACTGACGCACCCTCAGTCATCTTGCGAGAATGTAGGTTTTTGACTGTCTCGAACCTTTCTTGCCTAGCTTGTTGTTGGAACATTTCCTTCAGAGTTATAGCCATGTTGTAGGCTTCCATTAATTCCATGTCCTTCTGAAGTTCATGAACCATAGTTGCCAGCATAATACATGCAACATCAGTAGAACCGTTGACATGCTTATTATGTGCATCCTTCACAGCTTTCGTAGCATTGGTTGGTGGGTCCTCAGGGATTGGAGCATCCAGGACATACAACTTGCGTTCATGCTTAAGAACAATTCTCAAGTTTCTGAACCAGTCAAGAAAGTTAGTCCCAGATAGCTTATCCTTCTCAAGTATGGATCGCAATGACATGGGATTATTGTTACTTGAAGAGGCCATTGATCTACAATAAAGATTATGCAAAGTTTATTTTAGTATAGAAGAATAGACTCCCACTAAATTAACAACCCTCGTAAAACACTCTGTTTATTTAGGTGACTAAAATCCATATTTCAACTAATTCTATGACAGTTATGGCATGAAACACAGAACTAGATTATTTAGGTAGGTAACAATTACCAATTACATCTTCTGTAATTTTAGATACTTTTATGAGATACGGGACATCTTATGTCTTATCATGTTTTTATCTCATCATGTGCCTAAAGCTCAAAACTATTTTGATAGCTTTATTAAATCAGACCATTTTAAACATTTAGGTAACTCTTATCCAACTTGTCTCACCAAGATAACACAATACACCCAACTATGGCTGAAACTGTATTAGTGTGATCGAGGCCTTTACAAGTGTTTAAAATAGATGACATGAGACTTAAAATTTAATAGAGGATTTTTTTCAGTTTTAGTGATTTTATGTAAATAATGAAATATCATATATTTTATTGATTTGTTAAATCACTAAACAATTTGGAGATTTTTATACTGTTCACTAATAAAAGAATTTTCGTGCGCTATGATTAAAATTAAAATTCGCTATAGAAAATCATATTTTTCACTGATTTTATTATCCGAATTTAACCCCTTAATTTATCCGAATTTAAGTCAATTAAAAATTTTAATTAACCCGGGCCCACATCTAACTAATCATCTTATCCTATCCAATTAAGACTTAAGATATTTGAATCCTAGCATATCACCAATAACAAAATTCTCGATATTTATCTCCTATCCAATAGGGATAACGAAACCGATTTTGCTAATATCTCCTAATCTAATTTGGTATCTATCTCTTATCAAATATAAACTTCATAACAGAATAGATATAACGAGATAAATAAATAATTTTGAAAAATAATTATTTGCAATTTCGGTCCTCATCCAAATAATCACAAACATGTAATTGAATCATGAACTACTATCCCAATCGAACCTAATCATATTAGTTTCGAATTAATATTCAGACTTATACAATTTAAGAAACATAAAACAATGTAACCTAAATATGCAAACTGAATTACAGAGATTTCATCCATGCATCAATACACGAAAAATAAAGACTATACCTAATGGTGTCATGGATCGCAGAACGCGAAATTCAATTCATTAAAATTATTCAAATTAACCTAACATGGTTACTAGCATGTACGAAACTGATTTCAATTAAATCACGAATATGTGTATCATATACACAAAACATGATAATAAATCTCAAAGAAAACTTATGTATATCAAATATACATCAACTATTAACATGCTTTCAATCATATATCATGTATATATAAGAAAAAAACATGCAATGAGTTTAATGGAATCGAACTCGAAGGCTCTAATACTATTGTTGGGGTTTTGGGGTTCATACGCAGCGGAGATTTCAAAACAATTTAGACAAAAACCCCAACAGGATCCGAATCTAATTCCATTAAAACGTTTAAAACCAAGAAAACTTAATCATACATCGGTCGCAAAATACCTTTCTGAAGGTTGATCGATCTCTAAGGCGCTGCCAACAACGAAAGCCCTCTACCAGTAGTCCACACACGAACGACGGCGATTAGGATTCGAAGTGCTAGCTTCAAGAGAATACCAAACCTTTTTGTTTCTCTCCAAAACGATCCGGAGCGTACCAGAAAACCCTAATTCATTTCTAAACGAAATACAGTTTCGACCCTAAAATTTTTATCTGTGTTCTAACTTAAGCGTCTATTTATACAACCCTTATATATAGACGGTTAAGTAAATTACACATATACCCCTACTTAAAGAAGTATATGTGTAATACACGACAAAGATGTTTCTATCATGAATTTTATCATGTAAAATTTATTTTTCCGAACCATCTTAAAATCTCGCAAAACCATTCGTAGTGTGCGGCCAATAGGCTCATACAACGTTGGTAGTGTACCAAAACACATTTTGGTATACAAGTCATAAGCGGCCTCTAGCAAGACATTATGACTACCCAAGTTGTACGAATATCAAATCGATACAACCTAATCAACAGTGTATACAACATCTTTTTGTCACACGATATCCTTTTGATCAAACATAAGGCATGGAATTGTCATCCAACATGTTCAATCGTACTAATCTCGATCTCTAGATAGACTGAAAACATCCAAATGACATTGATCAATATCAATTCACTTAGACTAGGCCTTTTAATAGTCTAACACATCGAGGGATCCACTGGCTATCTCTCTTTATATGAGAGGGAAAAACTCTATCTCGATTACACAACTTCATCACATTGCTCACACAATAACCAATCACAACCTTTATAATCGTCCAGTTTAAAGACAACGTTTGATTGTGTCAAATCATTGTGTTCCTAATGTTGAAGTCTCTGGTAATCTCAAGTCAGAGGACTGAAAAATATACCTATCATGAGAAACAACTATGACTTAATTCTTGTGATGTTCTCATAGCGGGTCATTCCAATACTTTGTTCCCTAACAAGTACTCGTGATCTTGGTTTGTATCCATATACGTATAATCATCATATGATCATCAATCAAGACTCACACTAGTCTTAATTCATTATAGTTCCCAGTATAATGATCGACTAGGGACATTTAGGAATTTCTGCAAATACCTATGGATCTTGTTATAATGTAAACATGTAAATTAATTATAATAAACATCAAATGAAATCCTCTATTTTATTAACTAAAAGTACTCATAAAGACAGTTAATGGATTGACCTAGGGCACATGCTCCAACACTCTTAATGAGCATTCGCCATGTGTCGTGGCTCCTCATAGGACTTCAAGGATTCCATTGCAGCTGAGCATCCTGTTGTGACTATGGATCCCTTTGAGATTTTTTCGAGCTGTGGCTCAAGTGAGTTAACAGTGTCGAACGGATTAGGTGCGGTTGAAGCGGACTTAGTCCTTTCGTACCAGTATTTAACACTTACTTACAGTCAAGTGACTTTGAGCCCATGCGTAGTGTGTCAATACCACTTAGGTGACTATCCTTAGCTTCCAAGTCACTTGTCTCTATCATTGACCATTGTAGTTTGCCTATCGTGTAATTATTGTTCTTTTCAGCTTCATTTCTTTCCTGTATGATTTATAGACTTGTTTACTATTTAATCTGAATTATTATTGAACTTCTTTTAGATTTGCTCACTGGAATTGTCTCCACTTTTGGTGACAATTGTAGGCACAATCTCTGAGCTCGAGAACATTGATGTGGGCATACGTAAGTCATTTGATGTATTTGTATTACATTTATTATATTTTTATAAACGTATATTTGGGTTGAGAAATGCATGTATTTCCCATCGCTACTATAATTTGTACATTGAAGTCGTTATACGAGGTTTCCACATTCGTGCTTTCACACATAAAACTTGTTGTGCATTTAATTTATTTGTCATTAGGTTTCACTGCATTTAGATTTTGCTGCGTATGATTTATATATATACATATATACTATGTTGTGTGGACTATCAAGTACTGAAGACCGATTTGTAAGGCCGATTAGGCCTTTATTAACTTCACACTGATTTACCGAGGGTTAATGGAGGCCTAGTCCCGGGCGTTGCCCAATTTGTAGGGTTGGGGCCATCGCAGTTGGCATCATAGCCTAAGGTTTTGACTTTAGCTTTTGATAAGCCTACAACCAGCGAGTTCGCGAACATGGACTTGTAGAGTTAGGAACACCGACTAATTTAGTGTGGAAACCATATGACCTTAACTTAAAGACTTAGATGGGAAGCGAGCAAATGTAAAATTTGGGGGAAATTTTAAATAGACCTTATCATATATGTTATTTGATTATACAAATTATATGGTATCGATAGATATACGATATAACTACTTCTACATCCATCTTTACTCATGTAGTTCACGTGAGGCACGATGAGTAAATTGGGAAAGATAAACAATAAATTTATCATATTCGAGGAAATTGATAATAAAAAAATACTGATAGTGATGATTAATCTTTATATAGAAATAAGGCATGTAGATACCAAAGTATGAGAAAAAAAAGGGTAATGGATTTCAATATATTAAATTGGAACTTGTTATGAGATCGAATCAGAAGTGAAGGCTAGCAAAGAACGTAGAATTTAACGATTTTAAGTTATCAAATCTTGAAAACTCGTGTCGTTAGTGAACCCTAAGTTATTTGCCACTATATTCTCAATTTAATGATTATCTCAAACATGTAAATCTGAGATAAAAATAAGGACACCTAAAGTACGTGAAATTCTTTGTTCTAATGATGTAACTATACTAGTAAAAAAAGATTTACACTCTAGCGTAAAGAATGAAATTAAGCACTAATAAAATTTATGATTTACGTAACCTAAAATCTTGTCGAAGGAATGATATGTAGCGAATATTAATGAATACCTTAATTATGATTAATAGTCTTACTTTCGGACCCCGCCTAAGTAGGGCATCTGACTTGCTTAGATTACCTTAATCCTTTGACAATCTAGCAATCTTAACCTCTCCATCAATAAACCATTAAGATTAAGATTTTATAATAATCATCAATTATTTCACTTTATTAACTACATATGATTCTAAAGTGAATCTCAAACGTCAAAGTTCATTTAAATGAATTAAATTATCCTCAAATTTCGTAAAGGTTTTTGACGGTACCTATTCTATTTCTAAGCCTACACCGAAAATTTCAGACTTAAAAAATATTCAACAAAACCTACTCGGCTTTGGTGAAAACATCGAAAGACTCACAATCCACCCCATAACAATATAAATCGCATTTACAAAATTATTTATTCATTCTAATGTATCTCAAATTTTCAATATCCTTAAACTATGGTTACCTTAACCCAAAATAATCTCAATCTTCCCAAAACCATTCTAAAATATATCCTAATCACACTCGAACCCAAAAACTCATTTATACAATATATTATATTAAAAATAAAACATACATAGAGAAAGGAACTAACCAAGTCACATACACTCGGAAAGCTTTCCTTTTCTTCATCGCCGTTAGAACCTGTCATTATCCAATTATAAAAATTCGATAATGTCAAATAAGTAAATCTCACACTATCCAGTACACCTGTAATAATCAAATGCATAATAATCCAAAGAATTTAAATACAATTGTGAATCCATCTCTTTTTTGTTATCTGACCACAATCAGATAATGTTCTCCAAAAGTGGTAAGTAAACAATAATAAGGACTCATGCCCGGAGAGGATAACCAAACGAGTCTCATTCTTCTAAACTATGGGAGTATGATCTGGTTCAACGTGATCTCATGATAACCACATAATGCAAAGTATCAGTTACTCTAGCCCCTTAAGCATAATATAATGTTCTATAACAATAGTATAATATACACTATAAGGAGACTCAAATCGCCCTTATCTTCTCAATCCATGTATGCATGTACAACAAAATTGCAATATCGAGAATCAATGCAATTTATAGGAAATTATAATCATACAATGTAAATGTTACTATGGGATTTATTGAACCTTACAAATGTGATATCGCAACTCCCTTGCACTCCGTGTTAGTAAACTAGTCTACACAAGCTCCAATTACAATTACAATTCATTTATAAGCTCAATAAGTTTCTATAACAATTCCAAAATCTTTTTCCAATTCGTTGCAGTTTAATTGATCCAATCATGTCTCGAAACCCCTCAAATCCTTCCAAAATAAATTCTTCGATGATCGGACTTTATTTTTGACTCAAAATTATTGTTCCACATAAACAATTACGTTATCTAGGCTTAAATATGTTTTTTCTAATTTATTATATTTTATTGATCCTCCTTGACTCAAAAACCTCGTAATACCTCCAAATCTTATCCACAGATGATTGAATTCCAATTTTGACCCCAAATTGTGGTTCGAAATAAAAATTACGCTTGACTAGGCTTTTAAATAATTTTTCAAATTTTAAACATTTTCGAGTATCGTAGCACGTATTACGAGGAAAGCCTAGGTATAAATCCTCTAGAAAATTCCAAATTTATCATTTTCATAAAAATCCACCATTTCAATTTATTTGGATCAAATATTTTTTCCTGATTTTGTTTCTCATTTTTTGAATTTTTTCCAAAATCTTAACATTTTCTTTTATTTTCATTTATTTTTAATTGAGGTTTGATCCATGAACTGGATCGGTTCGATTCAACTGAACCGAACTCAGTTCGGTCCGATCTGGGGAATCAGACCCCATCTTCTTCCTTGTGTTTCTACTGCAAATCGAAATATATAGCCCCATTTTTTAGATTGGAGTAGGGATTACAAGGCTCTCTAAGAGGGAGAGGACCTATCGTTACCTTCATTTGTTGGCTGGACCCCCTTCCCCCCATCCCCAACCTTCGTTAACAACATCAACATAGCTATCAAAAACAACACAACAATATACAACAATTATCTCACTATGGTATCGATCTTTCGGTCCCCCTCTCAATCTATCAAACTCGGTCTCACTTCCTTTCACTACTTCAATCAGTTTATCTTCCTTTGTCACTATAAAGAACAAATCTCTTTAATTAGAAAATATATATCAAATTTTCTCGAGATTCGTATCATGTGGATCTTGAGACAAATCTAATTATTTCAATTTATAATATAAATTTGATATTTCTTCTCGAGGTCAATATTTGTCTCAAAACAAGTGAATGAGGCGGTGTATCGATTCGAAGATATATATTATGATTTTTTCAAGATTCGCATTGCACGAATCGCGAAGCAAATCTAATGATTCATTTTCATTAATCCTTTTAGTTTTCCTCAAGATACGTATTACATTTCTCGAGGTCAATCTTGTGGCTATCAACAAGATAATCACCACCTCTAACCGACTTACCCAAAATCAATTATATTCATATCATCGAGATATGTATTGCGTATCTCAAGATAGATTAATTGGTTTTATAACTATGCACCACTTGATTCTCCTTTAGATTTGATAGCACACATCTTGAGGCGTGTGTACACCTCACCAACAACAATGTTCAACCATTTCAACTCCCCGATGATCACGTTACGTATATCACGAGGCAAATTCAATGTATACTTTTATTTAATTCAAACTATAGGATTTGTTTTTATTTATTTATATATATATATATATATATATATATATAAACTATATATATAAATATAATGCACCTATGTGTTTTGTGGCTATAAATTCGCCACGTGTGCTAACGCCTACCCTCGAACGTGCATACTATTGTACATTCCACGCGTGTCACCTTCAACCTCGCGTGTCACTAGGTGCCCACCAATTTATTAATTATTTTATTTAATTTTGTGATTATCTCTTCAATTTATGCCTAAATTAAATTCATAAAAATACCCAAAAATCACTAAAATTGGATAAAATTCCTTAACGAGCTCCGAAACTTATGGACACCACATATACACTCTACTTGAACTTATTTCACGTTGAAATAGTGTAGAATACATCAAATAGGCACACAACACACAAAAATAATATTAAAATTTATGATATCTAATCCGTAAAGCGTGGGTCTCACCTTAGATACCTAAATCCCAAATCAAATCTAAAAATACTTAATTGGCCACCTAATCAAGTTTATAAAATTCTCGAATGTCACACCTACCTTCTTGTTTGTCTATGAGATGTAAATTAAGTTAGAAGTGACCTTGATCCGAACTAACACGTACAAGATGTGCAGTACGTAGTCAAATGATGTGACCATAACCCAACTTAACAAGATGATGGATGCGTTAATTAAATGAAAAAAAGATGGATTTGTAAGACAAGCGAGTTAATATATACTCTAAGGAAGCCGAGTATTGAGATGACTTGAGAACTAATGAAGAAGGCATGGACGGACTTATCTTGCTTTGACGAAAGCTCTGGAGTAGTGGTGTTGGATCAAAAGCTCAAGTAACCCCACTTTAGTAACATTATTCTCTTATATTCCTAGGGTTTGAAGTCAACCACCACCTTTGGGGACTTATGAAGTCAGCCACCACCTTTAGGGACTTAGGAAGGAATTAAGTGTTATGAGCAGATGTAGAGTCAGCGAATTGTTGTAGAGGATAGAGGCAACCTAGGTATTAATCATGCGAGATTATACATCTTAAGATCCTCACATATTTAAAATTGATTCAAGTGCACCAGTAAGCATACTAAATGGGATTTCCGTGCAAGTAGTGAATGTTGTAAAAAAATAATGGGATTGTGTAAAGTTGCTAAGAAAAGAGTAACGTACTTGATAAATCACGATAGAAAAATGACAAGCACCTGTGAATAGAGTGAAAGAATTGCTCGAAAGAGAACCTGAAAATAGATAGGGATAAGTTTCTTCAAGGTTTTGAAGGAAACCTATTATGCTTTGGGGATAGGATCTTTAGAGACTACTCCAGTGTTGTTATTAAACTTGAATACAATGGCATGTCCCAAGACTGATGACAATTTAAGGATTGACTAACTGAAAACTTTAAAGAAAATATATTGTGTTGTGGGAAAGAGAACTTAATGGAAATGTTTGAAACATGATTTGTCGGAAGCTTTGAGAATTAACAGGATTGGATTAAGACTGAACACAAAAAAAACTCAAAATTAAAATTATTGTTTAGATAATCTAACATGATCGTTGACTTGTAAAAATTACGAAGATCATATGATTGTGGATGCTTAGAGATGATCATATGATAATTGCCTAAATTTGCTTCCATTTCTTTTAACTTTTATTGATAGGCTCATAGTACAACTGAGCAATTTATACATATGAAGCCGAGATTGTAAGTTAGATGGTGCGCCAGTGTCCGTTATATTTGGTCTCGATCCTTATATTTATTGCTAGGTTGTAGTAGGGTTACTGACATTAATGGGCACTAGACTACATCTAAGTATGACTTTAACGGTTGAGCTAAATTGGTGTGGCTCTATTTAAGACTACACAAGAGAGCTTTGTAATTCTGGTAAGTAGTGATATTAAGACATTAGAGTTAGTGATTGTTTAAGAATCACACAGAGGAAGCAAAAAAAAAAAATTACACAAAAGTTGGATTAACACTAGATAAACTGATTGCTCATTTGAACTATATATAAGAGAGCACCTAAGTTAAAATGTAAGGAAATCATATAATCAAGGTGAAAATAAATTGTACTCAAACATTATCTCTACTTAATCTAGTCACGTGCGTAACTTCCTCCTAATGTTGAGGTTGAAATTTTTTTTAGTTGGGAAGATTGTAATGACCCGTATTTTTAATTCGTTAATTAATTGCTAATCATGAGTTATTAGTGGTCTAATACCCAATCGAAAGTCGCGATAAGTCGAAATGCTCACATAGTTATAAAAGAAAATAAGTAAAATGATTTTAGTTTTTTTTTTGGCATGCTATTACCTGTAGTATATAATATCGTGAATGATTAAAGCTAATTAAATCAAATTCGCGCGATGATGAGACTTTAAACTGTGAGTTTATTTAAAATTAATTAAAGTAAAGGTCTAAACAAAGGTGGTGTGCGCTAAGCGTGTCTATTTTAGAGTCACAAAGTCACCGAGACAGATATCAACCTTTAGATATATTTTTAAGTGTGTTGTAATGACTCTAAATCTTTCGTGTTGCTTTGCGCAAAGAAGAGATAAACGAGTGAGACTTATTCTCAAAATAATATATATATTGTTGTGGAGTGTGGATGACCATGCATACACACCAACATATTGTGTAGTCATGTAACTTGTATTGTCATTTCCAATGTACACCCACTCTTCCATGTATTGTCAAATTACTTGTAATGTGTTGTATGACATGGGGTGTATGTGTTAATTGTCCCACATTGATTACTTGTAAAGTGTTGTATGACATGGGGTGTATATGTTAATTGTCCCACATTGCTAAGGCACATTTGTCATCATACCAAATGGCCTATATAAAAGATGCTAACCTCATTGTAAGAGCACACCAAGTTGAATGAAAACTTCTCATTCCAACTATCTCATTTCTTCTCCTCTTCTTTGTAGTAGTAGAAGTTCTTAGTCTTTTATTTTCCTTCTCTAGTTTTTAGCAAGTTTCAATTCAATTTACAACACGTTATCAGCACGAGCTTGCTCTATCATTAAGGAGATCTTGAAGTTCAAGAAAGTTTGTTAAGGAGACAAAGCTAGGAAGGTATAACTTTTGTTATTTAAATAAGTTCAATTTATTTATATATTATCATGGTTGCTTCCTTTTATTACATGCATCACTTCTATATGCATACTTTATTCATATACTATACATTATAACGTCACTGATTGCAAAAGTATGTTCTGTAGTTGCATCTTGTACGATCTTCTACATCAGAAATCAAAAGTCAATATGTGACATAACTAGTATTCTCTTAAAACTACAAACGATTAATTATCGTTCTATTCTTGATTTTATAATACAAATAATGCTATAACTTTGAGTTGATAGTGGGTAAGCCTTGTCCCCAGTAAAGCTAAACATTGAAAGGAAAACGGGTTATCCCGTTCGAGGAGGCATGGCATTAAGCAGATTTTGTCTCGCCACCCAACCTGGAGGTTGTCCCACCAACTCATACGAATAGTACATTTGATTATTAATGAATCAAGTTGTGAACATATACTTAATCATATGTTATGTTTTTTTTACATAAAAGAAAAGAGAAAATTATTTTATATTATATTTACTTTCAAAATATTAATCAACCATAGTTGAATTTGTTACCTTATTATAATTCTTGTCATGATAATTAGATATTACAAATTATGAATAAAGCTTGCATCTATGCAAAGTTGTATGTTGTAAACAATCATTTGCCAATATCTCTTTAGAGATTTGAAAAGTGAATATTTCATATATGTTTTCACCCTATGGAGTTATAAATATATAAATACCAAAAAAGGTAATGCTCCAAAAGCTCAAAATGAGCGGTTGAGTCTCAAGCTACAAAATTTAACCACTCAAATATTAATTAGAATTCTGCAATTTTAATTACCTCTATGTTGAGGCTATGTGGAAATATGACTGATGAGACAATAAAAAGGTCACGTGGCCCGCCTTGATTTATTGCTGCAACGAATATCGAGTGTGCACGTCAATCCAATAAATATTAAGGATTGATTTCTTATCTCATGGTAGCTGAGTAAAATAATGAGATATTATAAATATAATATCGATCCGTCCAATTAGTTCAGCTTCAAATTAAGAGGCATATGTTGCATATAATGATCATCATCGCAATAATAAGTTTATGGACGTGGAAAAGGTGAAAATATCGGGTAAAGGTCGATTGATAATTCCAACAAAAGGTGGAACAAAAGTGGTGCACCACTACAAAGGGTAAATAATTATTGACAATGAGCGCTCATAATTGTGACATTTTTTTTGGTCATATATGAAAGGCTATTTTGCCTAAATATTGTCATATATATACCCGAAGATTTTTGTGACCTTTACCATGCCTTCAAAATCAAAGGCAAAATATTATGAATTTTTATCAATGAAATATGACTCTTTTCTAATTTGCCAAATATTATTTGTCCAGATGGATCAACAAATCATGTGTTCAAATCATGAATCAAATAAGAGCGATATATGTCTTGTTGATTGTGCTACAACGCATACAATCCTTAAAAACGGATAATATTTCTCTAGTTTGAACTTAGCTGAGGCTAATGTTCAAACAATATCTGGCATCTCTAATTTGATTAATGGCTCTGGAAGAGCAAATATTATGTTGTCTGGGGGAACAACAATTCATGTTGACAATGTCTTATACTCTGAAAAATTCAGAAGAAATTTACTGAGTTTTAAAGATATTCGACAAAATGGATATCATATTGAAACCGTGAATGAAAATAATAGAGAATTTCTCTATGTCACATTGGTTTGAAATGGGAAAAAGGAAGTGTTAAAAAATTCTCAGCTTTATCCTCTGGATTATATTTTACTCATATAAGGCATGTCGAAACGAATGTCGTCTTGAATAAGAAAATTAATGATCCAAATACATTCATTTTATGGCATGATCGGCTTGGTCATCCAGGATTATCAATGATGCGAAGAATAATTAATAATTCGCATGGACATCCTTTAAGGAGTCACAAAATATTTTCAGATGGTGATTATAATTGTGCTAGTTGTTCTCAAGGTAAATTGATAGTTAAACCATCCCCAAGTAAAATTATTGTGGAGTCCCCAGTTTTCTTAGAACGCATTCAGGGAGACATATGTGGCCCTATTCATCCTCATTGTGGACCATTTAGATATTTCATGGTTTTGATAGATGCATCAACTAGGTGGTCACATGTTTGTTTGCTTTCAACCCATAATGTTGCATTTGCTAGACTTTTAGCACAAATCATTAAGTTAAGAGCACAATTCCCTGACAACCCAATCAAGAACATCCGTCTTGATAATGCCAGAGAATTTCAATCTCAAGCATTTAAAAATTATTGCATGTCTATAGGAATTATCATTGAACATTTTGTTCCACATGTGCATACCAAGAATGGTTTGGCAAAATCTCTGATCAAACGCATTCAATTAATTGCCAGACCTTTAATCATGAGAACTAAGTTATCAACTTCAATTTGGGGACATGCAGTCCGTCATGCAGCATTTATCATTCGTTATAGGCCTACTGCATACCATGAACGTTCCCCTATGCAACTCATTTTAGGTCAACAACCAAATATTTCACACTTGAGAATTTTTGGTTGTGCAGTGTATGTTCCTATACCACCTCCCAATAGAACTAAGATGGGTCCACAATGAAAACTTGGGATTTATGTTGGATTTAACTCATCGTCCATTATAAGATACCTTGAGCCCTTAACAGGGGATTTATTTACTGCACGTTTTATTGATTGTCACTTTGATGAAGTAATTTTCCCACCATTAGGGGGAGATAAGAAGTCAATTCAAAAGGAATTGCGCGAAATTGCTTGGAATGCATCAACTTTATCACATTATGATCCACGCACAAATCAGTGTGAACTTGAAGTTCAAAAGATCATTCATTTGCAACAAATCGCAAATCAATTACCAGATGCATTTAATGATGCAAAACAAGTGACAAAAACACATATTTCAACAGTAAATGCTCCTGCAAGAATTGATGTCTATTTGCAACAAAATGCACGAGAACCAACGAAACGCTTAAAGCGTGGAAGACCGGTTGGTTCAAAGGATACAATTCCTCGAAGAGGAAAACGGGAGTAAAAGTAAATACAAATCAAAATACTCCTGAGAAAGCACAAAAATCCTTTGATAAGGGTTTGTCAGAACAAGTTGATTCTGATGAGGAACAACTTCCTCTAGAAAAAGAGGAAAAAGATGAAAATAATGAGATCTCAATAAATTATTTAAACTCTGGTAAGATTTGGGATCGAAATGAAATTGTTCCTGATGATATATTTGCTTTCAATGTATCCTTTGAAATATGTGAAAATGATGATGATCTAGAACCACGATCAGTGGACGAATGTCAAAAAAGACCTGATTGGCAAAAATGGCAAGATGCTATCCACGCAGAGCTAAACTCATTAAGGAAACGAGAGGTTTTTGGATCGATTTTCCAAACGCCAGATGGCGTAAAACTTGTTGGATATAAATGAGTATTTGTACAAAAGAGAAACGAAAAAAATGAAGTTACAAGGTACAAAGCAAGACTTGTAGCTCAAGGTTTCTCACAAAGACCTAGCATCGATTATGAGGAAACATATTCTCCTGTTATATATGCAATCACATTTCGGTTCTTGATAAGCCTTGTAGTCTCTGAAGGGCTTGATATGCATTTAATGGATGTCATTACAACATATCTGTACGGATCCCTAGACAGTGAGATATATATGAAAATCCCTGATGGATTTGTAATATCCGATGAAATAAAATCAAAACCTCATAACATGTATTCTATAAAATTACAGAGGTCTTTGTACGGATTGAAACAATCCGAACGAATGTGGTACAAACGCCTTAGTGATTATTTACTGAAAGAAGGATATGTAAATAATCCGTTTTGCCCATGTGTCTTCATTAAAAGATCATCAACAGGATTTGTGATTATTGTTGTATATGTTGATGATTTAAATATAGTGGGAAACCACGACGACATCGTTAGAACATCCGAATACTTGAAAAAGGAACTCGAGATGAATGAACTTGGAAAAACAAGACTTTGTCTTGGTTTGCAAATTGAACATTTTTCAAGTAGAATATTTGTCCATCAATCAAATTATATTGAAAAAATATTAAAAAAAAATTATATGGACAAGGCACATCCATTGAGCTCTCCAATGGTTGTCAGATCACTTGAAGTGGATAAGGATCCATTTCGACCTCATGAAAGTGATGAAGAGCTACTGGTCCGGAGGTACCATATTTAAGTGCAATTGGTGCACTTATGTATCTTGCAAACTGTACAAGACCTGACATTGCTTTTGCTGTCAACCTACTAGCAATATATAACTCTTCACCAACTCGAAGACATTGGAATGGGGTTAAATATATTTTTCGATATCTTCGAGGAACATGTGACATGGGTTTATTCTACTCGATAGTGGTAAAACTGAATCTCCAAGATTATGCTGATGCTGGATTTTTATCTGATCCCCACAAGGCCCGTTCTCAAACGGGATATGTATTCACATGTGGCAATACTGCTATATCATGGAAGTCAGTAAAACAAACTATGGTCGCTACTTCTTCCAACCATTCTGAAGTACTTGCAATTCATGAAGCAAGTCGTGAATGTGTATGGTTGAGAAACATGATTGAACATATTCAAGAATCATGTGAATTGTCTTCAATAAAAAATTCTCCAACCATATTATATGAAGATAACGCAGCATGTATTGCACAATTAAGTGAATGATTCATAAAAGGGGACAGAACAAAACATATTTCACCAAAATTCTTTTATGCGCATGAGCTTTAGAAGAATGGTGAAATTGATGTCAAGCAAATCCGATCGAGTGATAATCTTGTTGATTTATTCACAAAAGCCTTACCAACTACGACATTTAAAAGGCTTACATATGGTATTGGCTTGCGTAAACTTAAAGACATTGCAAGTAAAGAAACTGAACAAGTTTCACCCATGTTCACATGAGGGGGAGTTATTGATTAGTGTATTGCACTTTTTTTCCCTTAGCTATGATTTTATCCCATTGGGTTTTTCTAGCAAGGTTTTTAATGAGGCAATCTTAACAATATTATGCCCGTCTTAATATTTATGAGAATAGTGTACTCTTTTTTTCTTATACTATATTTTTTCCCACAGTGTTTTTCTTAGTAAAAGTTTTAACGAGGCACAATCTCTAAGCAAGTGTCATCCAAGGGGGAGTGTTGTGAAGTGTGGATGACCATGCATACACACCAACATATTGTGTAGTCATGTAACTTGTATTGTCATTTCCAATGTACACCCACTCTTCCATGTATTGTCAAATTACTTGTAATGTGTTGTATGACATGGGGTGTATGTGTTAATTGTCCCACATTGATTACTTGTAAAGTGTTGTATGACATGGGGTGTATATGTTAATTGTCCCACATTGCTAAGGCACATTTGTCATCATACCAAATGGCATATATAAAAGATGCTAACCTCATTGTAAGAGCACACCAAGTTGAATGAAAACTTCTCATTCCAACTATCTCATTTCTTCTCCTCTTTTTTGTAGTAGTAGAAGTTCTTAGTCTTTTATTTTCCTTCTCTAGTTTTTAGCAAGTTCTAATTCAATTTACAACATATAAATATATAAACAACACGCGGCATTCAACGTACAAATAGAAAAGAAAGGGACATTTCGTTCACAACGAGGAAGCACAATGCACAAGGAGAGGCGTGTACAAGGTGGAGGGACGCAGACAACTTCCCCGACGACACTCCAGCACGGCGGCGCGGACAGCTGATCGTTCACAACAAGGAACGTACAATGGACAAGGAGAGGCGGGTACAAGGTGGTGGGACCCAGACGACTTCCCCGACGACGTTCCAGCATGGTGGTGCGGACAGCAGCCACCTCGAGGCTCACGGATGTCGTCGCAAAAATGTCTTGAACGAGGCGGCGTAGTCTCGACGAGGCTTCGACGGCGGACAGCGGCGGCACAACTCCAGCGTGCTAGCTCCCAAGGAAGACTGGAGAGAATCATGGAGATTGCAACTAGGGGCGTCCCGTTTGTCCGTATTTGTCCGGAACCGTTTTAAACGGTCCGGACATAATTTTTTGAAAATTAATACGGGTCCATACATGTTTTCTTGTTCGTTTTAAAGAACGAGGTTCGGAAAAAATTTTTAAAACGGGTACCCGATTTGGACATGACAACATAAAACTTATATATATTTTTTAATAATTAAGTGAAAAATTTTATTTTATTTTATTAAAAAAGGTATCGGACAAAAAAGGGACTCGTATTTTTAAAAACATACGGGTCGGATAAAAAAGAGGGCGCTAATGGCACCCCACCATTTCATGAAGGCGCCCTCTTATTGAGGGCACAAATCAAATTACCAAGGGCAACAAAAAATTAGGCTCGAAATCCCAAAAATACCCCTCGTGCAAAACAGAGGCACCCCACCACCCCCACCACCGAACTCTTGAGCAACCACAAAATCGTTGATACCCGGCCATTGCGAGGAATCCCAAAAATCGATTTCGTTTGTTCGTCTCCGTGTTTTGGCCTCGTTGGAGGATTTTCCAGTTTGAAGGATCGGGGTTTTGGGCGAATTTCGTCTCCAAATTAGGGTTCGGTTGAAGTTCTTCGTACACACACTTAAGGCGCGAAATCGATCGTTTGAAGGTACGTTGATAGTCTAATTAAGTTACATTTGGTAGAGTAGTTGTAATGTTTGTGTGGTGATGTATTAAATGGTTCCATTATTGGAAATTGGTGGTTCTCGGCCACACAGGCCAGAGAGTGTTTTTACTGTCTCGGCCAAGCATGGCCGAGACAGATGGCAAATATTTGGGAACTCGTCGTTCTCGGCCAGGCAGGCCGGAAGAGTTCAAACAATCTCGGTTACGAATGACCAAGGTTAATTGTGTTATCTCGGTCGAGACATCACGAGAGTAACATTTAGTGTTAGTTAATGTTGTATCGGTGGTGTACAACCGAGAATGTACTCTATCTCTCGGTTGTACATTGCAGAGACGGTTAGAGTCGACGCGATTTGCACATGACGAGAATAAGGTGAATTGAATAGGTTAAGCCATGTTGGTGGTGTACAACCTAGAACGTTGCATTTCTCTCGATTATACATTGCCGAGAGTGTGTTTCCACTTTCGGTAAGGAGTGAACGAAATTATGTCGTATGTTTCGAACCTGCTTGGCCGAGACAACATAAATGGATGATTTTGAACTTTTTTTTTCTAGAAATGTAATTTTGGTTCTGTTCCAGGCGCTTAAATGTTGTTATGCTTTCAGGTATGGCTCGTTCGAAAGCACCGGTGACAAGGGAGGAGGTTGGTGTTGAGGTGTCGAGGGCTAACCGGGGGCGAGGCAGCTGGAGACCCCAACGACATCTTATCGGAAAGAGAAAGAGCAAGAGAAGGTGGATTTAAAGGAAAGGGTAAGATTGGTGGAGGACGTGCGAAGAAATTAGAATTGCACGATGAGGGGTTCAACATTGACGCGCGGCGACACTTAGATCTTGTCGTTGTCCGAGGCGAAGACGAGGCGCATGCCTCTGAGTCATCTGACTCTAGCAGTAGTGACTCATCAGCATCGGCGACACCCATAGTAGTGATCGTAATGTGGGTGGGAGTACTAGTGGTGGAGGTGCCCAGAATGAGGGAGAGTCACGTGGGCAGGGGAAATGTGTGCTCCTTTCCCCGGTGGTCCTGAAGATGGATCGCTGTTGAAGAGCTTTAAAGATCATGTCGCCTTAGCGATATGGAGCAATGAGGTACATACATTTCTCTGTTTATGGTCATTGGTGTAGTTTAAAATTTGGGGTGTTCAATTAGTTGACGGAATGTTTTTTGTCATTGCAGGATCTGCCGACACTCAAGTGTATCAATCACGGTGCTCAGATCCAAGAATGGGACTTACAGTCCTGCCACCCTGACACCGCGGGCCTTCAGAGGATTATTCAACGGTCAGGGTTGAATACGCTGATAGACTGCTCATACCACAAGGCCAACAAAGAGGTTATCTCTGCCTTTGTGGAGCGGTGGCAGCCGAGACGAACACATTTCACTTACCTTTCGGTGAAATGTCGATCTCCTTGGAGGATGTGAGCATGATGTCAAGATTCCAACACGGCAAGGTGGTGGCAGTTGAGAACTTTGCGAGGTACACCGACAAATCTCGTTCGGATGCAATTAAGCTGGTGTCGAAGCTACTTGGTGTTAGCATTGAAGATGCCGAGGAGGAAGTGAACATCAGCAAGGGGCTCACCATCCGAAAATGTTGGTTGAAGAGTCGATGGTGCCCCAAAGCAGGTGCAAGGAACACCACTTACCCTCCCGTAGAGTGCACAACTCGAGCTTACTTGTTGTACCTACTATCTTGTACCTTATTTGTGGATAAGAGTGGATCTCGGGTGTCTATTGCGTTGTTAAAGCTCCTCAAAGATCTGGACGACGTGGGAAAGTATGCATGGGGTGCAGCTGCATTAACATACTTATACCGACACTTGGGCTCGACCACCAGAGTACAAGTTTCTCAAATTACAGGATACCTCACATTACTTTAGGTATTATACTAAATCGACCTGAATTATTGCCTTTGTGATTACTATTCAGTTCCTCTCTAACTAGCGTTGTATCTATTCATAGGGATGGGTGTACGAGCATTTCAAGCTTGGGCTCGCCACACCAAATGCAAAATACATGGACTACGCGCAACCTCGTGTTTGCAGATAGGTTCAAAGGCACGAGACCGTGATGAGTCAAGACAAGCTTGGGTCCATTAGGCGAACATTGGACGAGTTGCGCCCAAGTGAGGTGAGACTCTACTCCATTGTTGAAACTAAATCAGTTGAGAACTTACGTTAAGGGATTTAAATTATGTTTGTATACGTTTCATTAGGTTACTTGGGACCTATATGTTAATCACCAAGAGAATGGCGTTGTGCACGCGATGGCCTTCTACAGTGGCACACTGAAGTACATGGATGCGGTGGAGCCCTACCATCCGGAGAGGATTTTGAGGCACTTTGGGCACGTGCAATCTATACTAGATCCTCCGTACCGGCCATTGGAAGCACATAGAGGGCCTTCAACACTAAAATATTCGGTGAAGTATGGTTTCCAAGCAGACAATTGGGAACGTTGGCGTAACCATTTGTTGGCCCCCGAAGTGCGCGGTGAGAAGGCAAAGTTCGAGGTTCTGGCTACACCGGACCATCTACCTTGGTTCCTGAAAGTCTCTCACCCATTGCTCACCAACCCGAGGTACTTCGATGACGATGCGGTTGCGACGACTATCGCGGACAATGAGATACTTTATGTATTGACTGTGGTATAAGCATTAGGTAGAAGTGTTAGAAAAACCTTCATTTCAATTGCCGATATGTGTTCTATTAACGGAGTTAAATTTCTTTCGATCAGCGTAATAAGAGGGCGTTGGACGCGCCGCTAAGGTGGAAATTATTGCCGCCGGAGTTGTGTACGTTGGAGTCTACAAGGCAAATGACAAGTGACGTCGTCAATTTCCTTTCGAGGAGGAGTTTCGGTCCCACGACCTCCACTACGACACCCACCACCGCTACCGGCGCCACCAACACATTAGTTCCTACCGAAGCAGGCCGTAGATAGTCCCAGCACGATAGCACTTCTACACACTCCACCCCGTCTAATGTACCGCACGAGTCGGTCGCCGCTCGTCCCCCAAAAGAGGTTGCATGGCAAGGAATACCAACGAAGAATGTCAAGAAGCCAAATGAATGAAGCCAAATGGACATTGACATTGCTATTGTTGGCTTCGTTTTTCCTTCTATTGATGAACAATTAATTCATTGTTTTGTTGAATGGGTCTTGAACCGTTGCTATATGTGGCATGAAACTTGAGAGAATGATGGAATATTTGGCACTGTTTCACTGTTTTCTTTGGTGTTGTAAAACTGTAATTGTTATGTTTGGCAGTTTCACTGTTTAGACTGGAATATTTGGCAGTTCCATTGTTTTCTTTGGTTTTGTAAACTGTAATTGTTATTTTTGCGCTTTCATTGTTTAGGCTGGAATATATGGCAATTTCATTGTTTTCACTGGAATATTTTGGTAGTTTCAATGTTTTCAAGGTTGTAGCACTTGCTTCATCAGTTGTGGAAAATGTGCCAGCAAATTGAACTGTCTCGAAACTGAAGTGTTGAGTTAGTAAACTATGTTTGTAATGTTTGTGCATGTGAAATGTGGAAAATTGTGCCATAAAATTGGTGTCGGTCGTTCAGGACCGAAACCAAGATACTGGTCTTGGAATGTTGGGGTCGAGACATCTTCACACGTCTCGGCCATGTCCCGCCGAGACCTTAAGTTTAATAATGTCGTCCCCGAAACCGAGACTAATTTCGGCTTTTACTAAAGAGGAGTTTACATGGTTTTCGGTATGAGAACACCGAGATTCATCGTTTTATTTCGGTTGGGACATACCGAGAGTGTTGTCAACCCAAACATAAAGTACTTTCGATTTTGTCACACCGCTATGTTTATATAATTCTCGGTAAAAGCGTACCGAGAATGGTAGTTTTATTTTGGTTGATGTCAGCCGAGAGTTATGCTTAGCTGACGGACGGGCATGGCTGTGATGGGTAATTTGGGAGCAATAACCAAGCAAAACCCAATTACAACATCAGTTTACAAACAAAAACACCATAACAACATCACCACCGACTACCATAACATTGTACACACCTCACTTTACAAACCATAACATAGTACCAACATCATTTTACACATCATAAGATATTAACTATGCACGGAAATCAACTCACTTTATATTATAGACAACACCATTTTACATCACTTTTCATTGTCAGAGTTAATAATATTTACAAAAATGCGGTGGTTCAGCAAACATGAATGTCAAACTATGGAGAATCTAAATCTACCACGGATAGAGCTCCTTCTTCAAAAGGTACGACCGCCACGATTTCACGAATGACAATTCCATCACGCCATCCTTTAGCGCACTCCTCAACATATCGTTCCCACGCGGATATAAGGATGGCAGCGGTGCATTAACGATCAACTTCACCCGTCAAAGTTAGAAGTACAAAAGATCACAGACTGTCACATACATGCGGCGATAAGGATGAGAAAAAACCAATTCACAAAAAATCTACACACTTACCCTAACCCAATGGATATTCCTTTCATTAACCACGACAATGATAAGTCCGCTTTATATCGACGCCGGTGGAGCACTACGTAGAGGAAGAAACGTCGAGGCACTGCCATGCGAGAGGTTGACTAGAATGACATTAAAGTTCGTTGATATTAGCAATCCCATGTCTGGAAGTGTCAACCATTCTTCAAATGAGGCACTAACATGATTATCTGGACAATGCACGGCAGTCTTGACATTTTTGTAACTCGTTCCAAGCAGTTCACGTCAAAGGCTTTCGTACCTGATTAACTCATCAAACATTATTGTACGAACTTTCCTCCAACCGTCTACACGAGAAGACCTAGCCCGAGGCAACACACCAATAGCCACAATTTTCATCGCCTATCACATCGATAGTGCTGTCAACAAATGGCAACCAAGACGGTTCTATGCAATGAGAGTAAGGCAAGTTAGATGCACTTTGGGTGCGTCGACTTGTACGACGTATTTTAGGGCCAACTTTACTTTTTTTCTTCTTCGACCTAAAGCCTCTTCCGCTGATAGAACGTACTTGAATCCGCTAGGCAATCTTGTCATGGAAAATTTGGCTTCATCGCATTTTCTCTTTGCGGACCCCGGTGTCCTTCCCTTTGTCTTTATCTTCGTAGGTGGCACCACTCCCGATGTGGATGAAGGTCGACTAATCTCCCTGAGTTGCCGAATAATCCTGATGCGATCGTCCTCTTCAGTGCAAGCATGGAACTTTTGCATGACTCTTTCAATCTCATCGTGCACATTGTACCCAGATGGATCCACAGGATTCTCAGGTATCGTACTCAACTTTCGCCAAGTACACATGAATGTCGTCGAGAGGGATGGTGTACCAACAAATTTATGGAAATTTAGCTCATGGGCACAAGGAAGGCCGTGTGTGGTACGTATCTCGCAACCACAACGAGTTGAGTCGTGTCCAACGTCCTCCACACGTTCCAATTCTTCTCGAATGAACTTAAGCCCCGTTGAAAGACATAACCACGCAATCGACGATATAACTCATCAATACAATCATGTTGGACCACATTCAAACTGAGCTCAAATGAAGCCTTGATGTTGTTATGTTGAATCCTAAGGATGCCATCAACCACATTCCACAAAGTCTCAAAGTTTGCTTGACTATTGCCAAGATGTAGCTTCAGAGTGGAATGCGCAGACTCCACCCTCTGTGTTGTTGTTTCCCCAAAATGCATGATTCGATTTGTCCAAGCCGGTACGAATTTCTCCTTGTATGTCTTTACCCATGTGTTCTCCAAGTAATCAAGAAGACCCCTCACATTCCCGAACTCAAAACGCAAGTCATTCATCCTAACTTCAAATAAGGTCTCGGACTTAGCATACATGACACTCGTCCACCTATCCATGAAACGAGCGAAGCCTTCGTTTTCTCCAAACATCTTCTTAGTCTTGGCCAATACTACTTTGTTGATGTGCCAAGAGCAAAGAATGTGAGACGATGATGGGAATACTACATTGATGGCACTAATAAGGCCTAAGTCCCGATCCGTCACAAACACGCCAGGTTTGGGCCACCCATCCAATATGGATCTCAAGTTCTCAAGTGCCCAAACAAAATTTGCATGACTCTCTGATGATATGAAAGCAAACCCAACGAAGAACGTCAAATGCGTAGAAGTGATGCCAACAATCTCCAATAACGGCATTCGATACCTATTTGTTTTGTACGTGCAATCCATCAAAATTACCAAAGGAAAACACTTAGCAACTCGATTGAATCTGGATGTGCCCAAAACAAATCAGTGCCGACATTCGTATGGGATGCTTCCTGTGACACAACATCCACTTATTATTCTCCAATATGTGCAATAGTTGTTGCATTTGAGTCCTCCCACCTGTATCCTCAATTTGGACTTTTTGTCTTGCATTATATATTATCGACATTGTCGATACGTTTGTAACATCTCTTTGCTTCAACGTATTGAGGATGTCTCTTGGCTTCACATTACCCTTTGTCATCTGCACAACAACTACCTGCTCCCATTTATCCAATCTTCCAGCATATGAGTAGTCGTCCAAGTTTTTCGAGGGCTCGTGATTATGCCTCCTACATATGACAGTAACGTACCACAAAGAGTCGACATTTTCCTTGATGTTAATAAGGAAAGGGCATCCGCATATCTTCGTACCGCTTTAAGTCCTCCCATTTTCCTCTTCTTCTTCATTTCTTGGGTTTGAAGAAATTTTGGCCGCTTTCCTTTCCCAACTCTTTGAGACATTCCCCTATAAGTTTCAGACCTCTCGCACGCAAGTTTCACCCTTCCTCTGCGCTTAATGCCCCCGGCATCAGAGTGCTTCATTACTAAAACAAACATCGTTCTCCCGGCCTATCATTTAAAGCCATGAAATTGCCGCTTCTCTAGAGGGGAATGGCCTACAAGGTGTAAACGTATCCTTTGTAGTCTTGAAATAAAGTAGAGACCGACATTACCTGTAATACAAACATTGTAACATTATGATCAATCGAAATGCACAGTTAATTCACCAAAAAACCCCAAAACCACGTTTTTGGTTGTACAAATCCGCGAATATATGCATAGTGTCGGTTATGTCCAACCGAGACTTACAGCATTGTCTCGGTCGATCCATACCGAGATTATGCCTTCGTTAGGTTCACAGCATGACGTGAACTACGACGAAGTCTCGGTTGATGTGGACCGAGATGTTTCTACAACTCTCGGTCCTGCGAGGCCGAGACATTCACGCCCGTGCTAAAATCGACTTAAAATTTGAGAAATCCCATATACGACACATTAAATTTCAAAAATTACTTCTTATTCTACCTCCTCTTCCACCAATGCAGTACAATCTTCCATTTTATAGTGCAAACAAACTCGGATTCCTCGAATTTACCAAGCCCTACGTTGACAAATTAAACCATCATTTTTTCAATTTTTTACCAAAATTACAGTTCCTACAAAACATCATTAGGTTGGCAAACTTTGTTACCTCGCTGTCGATGATGTCAAGCCGCAACAATCGATACACTCAGCAAACGCAATGTGGCTTTATGGTTCACTTGTGAAGAAAATAGTGGTGGTGGGGTGCCCCAGCTTCATTTTCAAAATGGTTTGTGGGGTTTGAGTCAATATATATTAAGGGGCAAAATGGTCATTTCCCTTTTAGCTGGGAGAATTACAAAATACTTGGGTGCCTTCATGAAATGGTGGGGTGCCCTTAGCGGCCCTCATAAAAAATAATGTCCATTTCAAAAATGGGTACAAGTTCGGACTCTATTTTTAGTTATTATTAAAAGGGATGTCCGGTCCCGTACCCATCCATACCCGGTTTTTTGCCACCACTAATTGCAAGGATTTCGATGTCTTGTGAATCAATACTCTATAATTTGAAGTTGAAGCACTAAATCTCAACTAGATTTGGAGTCAAGGACTCCATTAAAGCATAGTGAGATTCTAAACCATATTTAAATCCAAATACAAGTTCAATTTATAAATTTATAGTAGTTGTTGATAGTTTTGGTGTGGATTAATTAGAATGTGTGATTCATGTCTTCTTTGGAAATGGTTTATGAACAACTTAAAGTGATTTTGTCTAACTTGAGACTAATGTAGGTTGAATTAGGGGGAAACCTTTGTCATTGTACACCAACTATTTGTGAAAATGCAAAAAGAGTCTCTACCCGTTCTAAACAAAGTTTTGAAACAAGGATTGTGATTTTAATAGTAGACTTTGATTTCTAATAAATTTTTATGGATATTTTGGCTAAGGAATGAGTTGTAGGATTCAAAGAAAGTCTCATGAAATTATCTTTTTGTTTTAAATACATGTTTGGTTTAATTTAACTTGAAAAAGTGGTCTTGTATTGGTGAGATTTTGATAGAATGAATATGGCCAATGAGTAGATATATTGTTATGTTTTGATTTCAACTCATGGAAAGGATTTAGTCATTATTAATGAATTGAACTTATATTCCAAGAACCTCTAAGTTTTGTAAATAGTCTTGAAAATGAATGCACTCTCGTTGTTTGATAAAATGCTCATAGGAGAACTTTATTCTTTTTCTCTAAAGTTTGGATGCTCAAATTGAGCTCAACAAGATTATAAATCTTTTTAATTCAAGTTTGGTAGAAGCTATGAATTATCGATTTCTTTTGATTATTGTTGCATTTGAACCTGTTTGTTATGGAATATGGTCTTAATCAACGTTTGGTATTTGCATGAATTTTGAGCTTCGAAGTGATTTGGGCGAATTTTGAATTAGGTTAAGTAAAACTCTTTTTCTTGCATACAATGTGTTTGACATAAAAAATGAGCTTTAATCTATTTTGGTGAAAATGAACCCAACTTAGTGAAGCTATATTTGATGTTTTGATGAATATAAGAAACTAAATAGGCTTAATGTATAGAACCAAATGTTTAGACAATTGTATTGTTTTGGTTTAAATTACTAGAACAAATGTTTTATGAACTTAGAGTTCCTAGACTTATATTCATTAAGTTCAAGAGTGAAACTAATATAAGATTGTCTTAATATGTTAAGCCCTTTGTGTAATGACTTGAGTCTTTAAAAGAACTAATTGATGAATTAGTTCTTTTGAGCTACATAAGGCCTCTATTTTGCAAATGGTCCTTAAAACAATTTTACTATACTATGTATGATTGTAGATATGCAAGAAGAACTCAACTAGGCTATTCAAATTATCAATTGACGTGGCTATTTATGCGATTGTATTGTAAGTAAACTAGCAAGAAATTCAATATTAATTGTTTTCCTTTCCTTGCATATTTTGATGAGAATGATACATATTGTTGGACTCTACTTTCCTACTGAGTGACTTATGGTTTAAAGTGGTCGAATTGGGTTGTTACTCGTGGGTTGAGCATCCGAGTCGCACTCGTGTCTCTTAGACGAGACTGAATCATTTGATTGAGCATCCGTCATTTGTCGTGGCTCCTCACAGGACTTCAAGGATTCCATCACGGCTGAGCGTCTAGTTGCGACTGTGGCCCCCTTTGAAATTTTCTCGGGTTTTGGCTCGAGTGAGCAGACGGTGCCAACAGATTAGGTGCGGTTGAAGCGGACTTGGTCCCATCGTACTAGTATTTGACACTTACCCGTAGTCAAGTGGCTTTGAGCCCACGTATAGATTGTCAAAACCACTTAGGTGACTGTCCTTTGCTTCCAGGTCACTTGGTCTTTATTGTTGATCATTGTAGTATGTATATCATGCAATTTATTGTTCTTTTTAGTTTCGTTTCTTTCCTGCATGATTTATAGACTTGTTTGTTTTTAATCTAAATTACAGTTGAACTTCTGGATTTACTCACTGGAATTGACTCCGCTTTTGGTAACAATTGCAAGCATAATCTCTAAGCTCGAGAACACTGATGTGCAACATACGTACGTCATTTGAAGTATCTATATTACATTTATTATATTTTTATAAATGGGTATTTGGGTTGAGAGATGCATGTATTTCCCCTCGTCACTATAATTTGTACATTGTATGCATTGTACGAGGTTTCCACATTCTAGCTTCCACACTTGGAACTGATGTGTTTAATTTATACGTCATCGAGTTTCACCGCATTTAAATTCCTCTGCATATGATTTCATGTATATATATATATATATATCTTATTGTGTGGACTATCAGGTCCTGAAGACAGGTTTGTGAGGCGGACAAAGCCTTTATTAACTCCGCACTAGTTTACTGGGGGTTAATAAAGGCCTAGTGTCGGGCGGTGCCTAACTTGTAGGGTTGGGGCTGTCACAAAAGCTTACCCCACCGAGCGGAACTGCACTACTCATTAGGAGTCAAAAATGACCCGAGGACTACCAAGTGTGGCGCGAAAGCTCTCATGACGAATCGAAAACGTTTGAGGATTTACCTAGTGAGTAATGTAGGGCCTGCAAATAGAATCGGTCGGCAACCACTGACTGGACACCGTTGCTTACCTTCGACCTTGAAAGAGACGGACTTAGTGGCCATTCCTTTATATTATTCCAACATTCATTATTTATCTTTGTTTACAGTCTTAACTTATTTCCATATAGTTGATATTTCTCTTTCCTATTTATTTCCCATTTGGATTTAAGTTATTGTTGTTAATTTCTTATGAATACATCATGGGCTCCTCTAGATTTTACTTATTGAAATTTGTTACTGTTTGGTAATAAGTTGCAGATTCGATGACGAGCCGCGACTAGGAGGTGCTAGGAGACTACCTTTAAGATTGCCTTTGACTTCTTACTCTTGTAGGTGTTTGGTATATATTATATTTATTTTTGTGGGTTTTGGGAGACTTAAGGAACACTTAATATATGTATCACTTTTGTACCTATCACCTTTGATGCATTATATCTATGTATATTTTGTCAAGTTTTCACCTCTTAGGAGTTTTGATTAATGAAAACAAACTATATTTACTTTTCATTATTACTTCTATTTAAGGCTTCCGCACTTATATTTGTTTAATTTTATTAAACCACTCAACTCAATGATAAATGCTAAGTCAAGTGCTAACAAGACAAAAATCTTCTCCAAAAAGGTTGAATAATTGACTAAGCATTGAAAAATGTGTAAGTCAATTAATAGGAATTCAGTCGTTATCGAGATGCATGCGGTGACGTGGTAGTCTTGATGATGTGTTCGAGCAAAGTGGCAGTGCTCGATATGTACTAGGATTTCGGGCAGTTACAATTGGTATAAGAGCTTAGGTTTAAGAGAACCTAGGGCAAGAAAACCGAGATAAGATTTTAACAATCAAACTTTAGATTGAAACCCGAATATCCTAACTTAGAACCTTAGTTGGGAAGTGAGTGTTAGACAGGCAGAGCTAGAGATTATACATGATATATTTTGATTGTAATAATATTTATACATATTATGAGGCCGATTCGAAAACATGTTTGCAATTGCAGATTTGATGTGGACGAACATCCAACTCCACCCACAACTAATAGGGGTTAAACAAGCGGTGCAACACGCATTGTCTAGATGGATCAGAGTATAGCGGATAGATTCGCGCACATGATCGACAATTTGAGCAGAAGATGATATTTATTTTTGCTCAGTCTACGACCATTGTGATGCTCGCATTCATTTTTACCCCGAGTACCCCCGAGACAATTGTTATCCAGTTGTTTAAGGTACACCGGTGACTGCAGTGATGGCATAAACTACACCTCTAGCCTCAGTTATAAAGACTACCCCTGTCGCGACACTTCCTTGTCTGCGAGGCTTAAGCTAACCAAGGAATTCATGCGTTTGCAGCCTGGTTACTTTTGTGGAGGAGACCCAAAGACAACTGGAAAGTGGTTGTTAGCACACGATAAGCTTCATAAGCTATTAAGGATCCATGGGAGTATTCAGGCTAAGTTGCTCGGGTACATGCTTAGAGGTGAGGTCGGAGTATGGTGGACAACTTAAACAGCGACACATCTGGAGCCGAACACCTGGAAAAAGTTTCGAGAGCTATTCTATGAGCAGTACATTCCGAAAGAGGTCTAGCTAAGGCTTAGACATGAGTTTTTGAGTTTGAGGCAGGGCACTAGGACAACAATATAGTACATGGAGCGATATCATTACGGGAGACTTAGCACACACCGAGAGAGACTAGGTGCACTACTTTGGGATCGAGTTGATCGATGAGATCTCCAGACTTGTTGTGTCGACTAGGGCCCAGACTCTAGAGCTGATATACGAGAGGGCATTAGCACACGAGCGTACTTACTACTCAAGGCGTGACACCCATGTTCTTGACCACTTCGATGTCAGCTGAACCGAGTATACAGTCAAATGGTAGCGAGAATAAGAGAAATGTAATTAGGAGAGAGCGGATGAGGCAGAGGTCAAAACAAGAGTGCTACTAAGAGTTTAGCGCTCACGCTGTGGTGCCCACATCACCAGCATCCAGCTTATCGAGCTGACTAGCAACTCAGCCGACATAGACTAGGCAGGCCTATGATCAAAGGGGTAGAGATAGAGGCCATCAGGGCTAGGGTCAGAGATCAATACCTAGTCAGGCGGCACCGACAAGATCGAGAGGACCATTGATTTGTTATAAGTGTAGATTAGAGACTATGTTCACGCAGTAGCAGAGCCAGCCCGCGATGCAACTTGACAGCTTAATATGGGTATGATTTACATTTTGATGGTCAATTCATGCAAGTTAAAGAATTTAAGGTATATGGTTTATGTTGTACATAAATGCATGACTAGGAGAGTTCAAGTTTTATGCTAGTTAAAGTTAGCAAATACCTACATACCGTCATAACATTGTGCCTCTAGAATAATAGATATTCCAAGTAAAGTGTTTGTGGTTATGTCAGGACATCCGCAACAGGGTTTTAATGGTTCAAGAAAAGATTGGCATCATTGTGTGAGTATTTACAACCAAACTTACCAATTGATATTGGTGGGATGTTATCGAAGGCTTTTCTAGAGAAGATCGATTATTGTCTCCTATGATATTAGACGTTACAGAGAGTTGGAATGTCTCCTTTTATGATGTGTCAAAATGGTTTAGAGTATACCAAGTGAGCACATTTATCCACTCCGTGTGTATGTTGGGATATATTTCAGAACATGCAATGTTACATGAGGAGTTCAGGTACATTCGCCAACGTTTTCCTAACTACTATAATAGGTGATAAGGAAAACACAAATTTGCACCAAGTTTAGCCAAGTTATAGATTCGTAAAACCATTTATATGAAATATTCCCACCTAATTAAAGCCCAATGGTTTGAGTATTAAGGAAATTCACAAAACGTGGCGTAATCAATTGTCAAGGTCAAGATAAAGGTGTCTTTGATGTAAAAAAATTGTCATGTTGATAACGGATCAAGCTATTTCCTTATAATCAAATTTCAGGCACTTTAGTTGGGAAGATTGTAACGACCAAAATCAATTAAATCGAGGTACCAGTCTAATTAAAGATTAGCAACATGTAATCCGAACTAACGTGTTAAACTCAGACAACACATTGAGCTCGAAAGTCGAGGTAACTTGTTATTTATGGCGTGATGCATGCATATTTCATGTAAATATTTAAATACATGTATTGCGCGATAGTTCAAGACTTATGCTGAGGAAATCGCTGAGTTTCTGCAACTGAGAATGTTACCTGGGGGCGCGCTATAGTACATGGCTTCAAACAGTCGAAGTTAATAGAAACTTTTTTAGCTTAGTTGAATTAAATAAGGTGAAAAATAATTTTATCCTAAGCTATATAAGTGTGGCTAATTAAATTTAACTTAATGATATAAAATTAAAATACATTAAGATAAATGATTTGATTTAGTTTAATCGACCTTAAACTTAATGCAAAATTTTAAAATAAGTTTGGTTAAATTAGGTATGGCTATTTGTGTCACATCACTAGAACAATTTAAGCTTTTTATAACACCTAATTGATAGAGGTTTTTGAGTAACCCCTATGTATTAGATGATTTAGCTTTCCATAACACTTAATTGATAGAGGTTTTTAAGTAACCCCCATGTATTAAGCAATTAAGATTTTTATAACACCTAATTCATAGGGGTTTTTAGTAACCTTTATGTATTAGGCTATTAAAACTCCAAACCAATCTTAATCAACATACTTTCATTCGACTCCAGTTCTCTCAATTCCTCTATCTTTCGTGCGATCCATCGATCTCACTCTCCAGCGATTCACTCTCCAGGTACTCGAATTCTCATCTCAATTTCTCTCTCTACATCTCCTCCTTTTCTCTCTTCATCTTCTTTGTTTTCTTGGTCACCAAACCCTAACCCTAGCCCCAGCCACTGCACTAGTTCTCGTCGATAAAGGCTTGTCAAGTTTGATAGACGCAGCAATGGAGTTGCAAAACCTCAGGTTTTGTGCTAGATTTACATCCCAATCGCTCCAACTCTCAGGTTTGCCTTCGCAAAACCTCTCTTTTCGCTTTGTTAATGGTTACAGATTTCTCGCACTCATCAACTTCTCATTTTTTCACTTGATCGATTCATTAAAGACTTTCCGAAATACCTCACACAGGTACAATTCAAACCTCGATTCAATCTGCACAAACTGATCGATTTTTTTGTTGTTTTTTTATGTGGAGTTGTTGATTATTTTGTGCATTGCATCAAAATCTGATATTTCAATTTTTTGATATCAGGAACATAAGAAAAACATGGGAATCATTGAGAAGATCAAAGAAATCGAAGCCGAAATGGCTCGGACGCAGAAAAATAAGGCTACAGGTTCTTTAATTATCCATGCATTCACATCTTTTGTCGCTTTAATTGCCATGACACTGCCTTTTCTGTGTACTTATCTTCAAGTCATGAAATTGTCAGATTTTGTGGATTTCTTCAGTCAATTCTGTTGCTCTTGTGAGATTCTTGTTTAGTTATATTCATGGTTGTTTTTAAATCAATGATCGCATATGAAAGTCTCCACTTAATGAAGGTCAGTATGACCTGTATGCACACGCATATAAGGATGGTCAGAGTACCCTCACCAAATATATATGTGAAGGGTGGTAACCTTTCAATGAATTATTTCCAAATCAATAAGGATTAAGGACAGAAGAATTACGGATTTCACATTATAAGTCATTGTTATACATGTAATTAACATCCTATATATATTCATACTTTTCATTAGTTCTTCCATGCATACACTGCAACTTATAACTAGATTAATCAAATTTATAAGCATGGCCACAACACCAGTTTTAGTACTGATTTTTCTCTCTTTGTCTAGTATTTTTAGTGGTATTAGATTAATCAAATTTATATGCAAAGTCTTTAGATGAGTGGAACGTGTTGTTGACATGGGACTTGGTTATTTTGGGAATTTTGTTGATTTGAATTGAGTTTGCTATTTTGGCAGTCTGTGATGGGAATGGGAATGCCTAAAGCTGATAAGAAATGTAACCTTTTTTGATTGGTTTTTGTTAGTTGTTAAATTGAAATTTTAAGTTATTCTGATGTTAATTTCTCATCAAGTGGTGTTTGTTGAATCTGCAATTTTTCAATGTTGCGGCATTTTTGAATAGTTAGCACTCCATGATCAACTGTCGTTTCTCATAAAAGTATGAAAACATATGGAAATATTGGTGGTTGAAGAGAACTGATTATTTAGGAGACCTGAAAGATTTGGCTAAAAAAAATTTTGAATCTTATATGAAGTCCATATGGTCAAAACTCCAAATGTATATAATTTTTTTTATGGTTGGCAAAGGTAGTCTCACCAGTCCCCTTCTATTGTAATTGAGTTGTTTGCTATTTTCATGGTGATTTAACAAAGTTGCTTTGGTGTTCTTTATAATTTTACAGGGTATGTAGCACCAACGGATAGTTCCAACTATAGAAGTTCTAAGGTACCTCATGAAACCTTTGTTCGAATTTCGTCTACTTGCTTTGATCTTGCGAATGAAATCTTCATTTATTTTTATAGGTACTAGGCTTTTAACCCCATTTTTGCTAAAACATTTTTTTCTTCTACGGATCGTATTTCCTTGTCTAATATTTTTCTCTTGGCCGTTTGTAGATTCCACACTACATTACTTTGTATACATGTGCAACTGTACATTTCATATATATTTTAAAATTCTCAGTTATGTAGGTTTTGTCTCTAAATAATACTGATATCTAAAAATTTTTTGTATCTTGCAATTTGTAGGTAATGTCTTTTCTTGATGCAAGCCTGATGTCTATCGCTAGATGTGCAGAACTTTCAATTTTAACATTAGCAATTTGCTATAATTTAAGAGGGAACGACCACATCCAAGTTGGGAAGTTTTGCCAAAAACTGATTGAGTTGAACTTGTACAAGTTCGCGGCTTTCTCAAGGTTTTGTCTCTAAACAAGACCGATATCTAATATTTTTTAAAATTCTCAGTTATGTAGTTTGTTCAAGGATTGGCCTTTTAAGGATCACGTAGAGATATTCAACAAGAGTGAGTTTTTTTTTCATCAACAAGTGATTTTTTTTCTTCCGGGCCAACTTCATGTTCTTGGTAAATATAGGGCGGCGATTAAATTTCATGATCTACATTTATAAAGCTTGGACTAATAATATTTCATTGTGACAAACATTAATATATTGCAGGAAAAATTGGGTTTTGGGTATATCGCAGGAAAACCTAGTTCATATGTAAGTACTCTAGGTACTTTTTTGTAATGTTTTAATATATGTTAAGAGATTCTAATTGAATAGATCTCAAAACCTAGTTCATATGTAAGTTTGCTCTAGCTTTATTTTCTAATTTAATTTGTTGGATACCAATCTAATGCAGTGAAAATTTTCCAAATCAAACATTCAAAATCCACGAATAAGCAATCTAGGACAATAACTTAAACCAAAGTTGAAATTTCTTTAATTTATCAAAAACAATGAATTACAATCATGAGGGTGTTTTATATAGCAATGTAGGGGCCCTGATTTGGTTATTTTTTTTTCTTTTAACTCACTATCAATAGTTATATAAACTAATGAGTGATGATTACAATTATACTTTAATTTGATATGGCCTAGCACAGAAATTCATGTCGGTGCTTTGCCCTTATAAATTATAGTAGGCGAATCGTATTTTCTCAAAAATATCTCTAGCTAGTTTGGAAACCTTAAGAAAATAACGGCATATTCTATATTCTTATGGAATAGTACGATAGCTTCATTGTCTTGCAGATACTAACGGAGCATCGAGATAATGTAGAATTTGCACTTGCCATGTGCCCCATCGAGCCCTTTGTGCTCTCTGGAGGTATGTATAAGAATTTATTTACATTGCACACATTTGTTCTTTCTTTTGGCTTGACTGCCAGTTAGGTTAGCCTGCTCTCTTTGTTGTTTCAAAGGGGTTGTTTCCTTTTTTTTCTTACTTTGGCAATAGAGTTTCTAGTCTCCTTGTTGAAGTATCAACTCTTTAGGCCCCTGCTCGTATATGTTTCTATGCTTGGCTTTCTTGCTCTACGTTGTACTTGCATTTATCAAATACGTTTATGGACCAAAAGGTTCATGCTCTCCAATGTCTCATATTACTTTCTAAAGAGGTTCTACAGCAAGGCGGTGCACTACATTGGTTGTTGAGATTCACATATATACTTTCCTCACATGGAGAAGCCATTATGACACAATTAATTGTTAGCAATGCTTTGAGTTATCTCACAACTATGTTTTGATCTTCTAGCATTTTCATCATTAAAGTTATTCTTCGCAACTTATTCTTAGCAGGTCATGTCTCTTCCGCTGTCAATGTATTCATTGAATCATTATTAGACATTGAACTCGATGCGTTTCCCTTATACGTGTCAAACCAATAAAGGTTTTTACTGAATTCTTTATTAAGTTACTAAAAATCCTACAAGCACAAGCTTAGCTAATGATCAATTCTTGGTATTCATGCATGTTCCTTAGATTCTATAGTTCTGTAGGACTATACGATGGCAATTGGTTTTCACCTAGTGAATGGTTTTTTGATGGAATGTGAACTTTGTATCATAATTTCTACTTGTCTGAAGTGTTTCACAATCTCATGAAATGGGTCAATTGTTGTTGTTGTTGTTGTTGTTGTTGTTGTTGTTGTTGTTGTTGTTGTTGTTCTTGTTGTTGTGGTGGTGGTGATTTAAGTAGTGGGCATTCGAGAAACTCGAGATTTTGGTACTCAAATGCTTCATTGGACGATAGTGGTGACAATTGTGACTTTTGTTTTTTGAAAGTTTTGGTTTTTATTGTTGTTCTCTATGTAGGCGTGTATTTGTGGCGAAATTGGGCAATCCCCAGTTCAGAAGATACTAAGAAATGGAAAACTGTGACGATTTTTATAGTAGGGACTAGGGGAATGTTTGATCAGAGACTTTAAAGAACACTGCTAGTAAAATCTCTATTAATAACATTGCTGGTTATTTATATATATATATATATATATATATATATATATATATATTATAAAATATTTCTTTTTATATCTAAAATTGTTTTTGTTGATACATGGCCAATCGTCAAATTTCTCCTTGATACATTTGTTACTTGCCGTTGTTTATCTGTCTATATCCTAAAATTGATGGTACACTTCAGTTCAGCTGATAAAGAAATGACTTGCTACATTTTAGCTAGTTGGCTGTCAGGAGCAGAGTCCAGTGGCGAATCAAACATGGAAACTGAAGGTAAAATCTCTTTAAGCCCTTGATGATTATTGTTTTTTTCGGTAGTGTTGCATTCATCGTAGATTACTAGATTACGTGATCATGCTAGTTCACGATCTTACTGAAATTAGTAGTCTTTTAATTAAATGATAGAATTTGATCCGTCGCACAGACCCATATATGTCATGTAATTTAGTAGTTAAAAAATCCATAATAGCCTTTACGAGGATTTTCTTTGTTGAACTATATATTTATGGGAACCATCATAAGTTTCTATATTAGTATCATTAGCAATAACTTCATTGAAATGAAACAACTTGGTCTCTGGAACTGTCATCTTCGTTTTATGTTCTTTCTTGCTTACTACCACTTTGTGCCTATTTTTTTAGTTGAGCTTAATTTTACTGTAATGAATTATTTCCTATTCTCTTGCTCTTATTTCTTGCTTAGTGTCATATTTGGAGTGATTTCTCATTTGCTCTCAACTCTCAAGGTAACTTCGACCATTTATCGACGTGATGCATCTTAGTTTGTCATGACAGCTTTCATGCTATGTAGAATTCATTGAAGCATCAAATTAGGTATTGAACTTCAATGATCTGAAGTTGGTCATGACAGCTTAGTTGATCATGACAGCTTTCATGCTATGTAGAATTCATTGAAGCATCAAATTAGGTATTAAATTTCTCCTTGATACATTCTTTACTTGCCATTGTTGATCTATCCATATCCTGAAATTGATGGTACACTTCAGTTCAATTGCAGCTTGTTCAATTGCAGCAAAAAAGCACATCGGTTCAACCACATCAATACTGGATGTGCAGGGATTGGTATACTATTTTAACACCTGTCAGTTATTGCAAATTAAACTAGCAAATATTTTTGCATAGCCTGTATATTTAAGAGACATATACTTGTTGTAGCCCTCTTCCTATTGTTCATGCGGTTGTCTTGTTGCCTCTTTCTTCTTATTTATTCAGTTTTATCAATTGATGATGAGAATCTTATTTTCCCTGGTTATGTTGTCGCTCACATGTGAATCGGATTTCATCATATCAAATAAAATTTTAGTCTTTGATATTGAAATGTAGGGTTTGAAGAACTTCAGCAAGACTAATGCTGATCTTATGGCAGGCATGGCAAAGATTGATAATAGCTACTATCCAGAGGTATTTGTTGGTGTAATTTCTATGATTGAGTCTTGGGTTTGCTAAAATTCATCTTTGAGATTCAATTAACAATATTGGATTTGTACGCGCAGACTTTGCATCACATGTTTATAATAAATGTTGGTTATGGCTTTAAGATGCTTTTTGGGACTGCAAAGAAGTTTCTTGATCCCAAAACTATATCAAAGAATTTATGCAGGTTTTAATTTGCATGAACACCACAACTCCAAAAAATTCTTGTTCGTGTGTGCTATGAATAAGGGAGGGCATAAGCTTTCATAACCTTTTCATGTTCTTATGCAAGGTTAAAAAAGACACAGCATTGTAGATTATAGGGTTGGTATTCAAACCCACTAAACAAGTACATTTTTATGTTGAAGGAATCACTGATGTTCTTCCATTGTACTTATTTCCAGATATGCTGGTGTTGTTATTATTGAAGGAATCGCTGATGTTCTTGAGGTTCATGCTTCCCTTTTTGTCGAAGGAATCGTCGTTGTTCATGATTCAATATTTGTTTGATTTTTGATCATTTTAGCGGGTTTCATGAAATATGTGGCTATCGATTTGTTGGTTTTGTTGATTGGTTGTAGAACACTGCGAATTTTTTGATGGAATAATAATATTGCGAGTGGAATGTGGATTTGTTATATTTTCAATTGAAAATGGAAATGAAAATTAATTATGGGCATTTTTAGCTATTATTTTTTAAAATTACATTTGATAGGGGTTTGAAACCCCTATGTAAGCCTTTGATGATAATATAGAGGTTTCAAACCCTATGAAATCACTACAATTGATTGGGGTTTGAAAGCCCTATGTAAGCCTCTGAAGATATTATAGAGGTTTCAAACCCCTATGAAATAGCCAAGATTTGATAGAGGTTTGAAACCCCTATGTAAGCTTTGAAGATACGATAACGCCTTAAAAGATAACACTTCATAGAGGTCAAAAGCCTCTATGAAAAGTCTATCATAGAGATTCAAAACCTCTATCAAAAGTTAAATTTGTTCTACTGCATATAGGTGCGTGTATGGAGAAAATGAGATTCCTTAGATTTAGTTTGGGGATGTGGTTGGTGTGAATTTCAGGGACATACTTGGCTTTAATGTAAAAGAGAAATAGCTCACTCTTTCTTTCTTGTTCATAATCAAGTATTGCAAGAGAGTGAGAGCTATATGAGAGAGAAAAATGAAGATATTGTGAAACTTGGATAGAATTATTGAGGGCTTGTGATATAGATTGATAGATTGGCAAGTGGGGATCGTAAATCTACCAATTTAAAGCAAGATTGGTAGAGGATTTTTGCTTCAAGTGAGCCTTAAGGTGAGAATTCAAACCCACACTTTTAATTTCTTAATTAAATAGATTCTCTTCTAATTTATTTTGAGTTTTCTAAATTGATATTTGTAAATTGTTTGATTTTAGTTATTATTAATTTTTTTAAAAAAAAAAAACGCCTTCATTGGCATCAATGTAGCTGCCAATTATGGGCAGCAACGTAGTCGTGCACACTTCAGAGGGGCACCGTGCACACACTTTGAGGCTCGCCTCGCGCGCACTTCAAGGTACGTAGCGCACGTGCAGCTTTAATGTGCGACGCACTCGCCTGTCGGATTGGGATGCACGCCCATATTTAAGTCAAATTGACCAATATATATTATACAATATATATGATATATAATATTACATTATCTATTATATATAATGCATGTCTATATAGTAAAAAACTTTTAATTGGTTTCAAAAAAATGGGAATAAAAATCAAATTCAAGAAAATTGGTTGAGGCGAGACTTGTCTAATGCGGTTTGATCAAGAAGCGGTCAATGATGCCACCGAGAAAATCTCATATTTTGTATATTGAAAGTTTGATTTTGAATGCGTTCTAACACAAATAAAACATGCTAAAATTTATATTGTTAGGACACCAAGGACTTGAGAATTTATAGGTTGGTATCTGTCACGAGTTTTGAAGCGTGTGTGGTTCGTTATGGAGTGGGATCTTGCATTACTTGAGGTAAGTAAAACTAATAGGAAACCATGCATGAATTCATGTTTTATTTTTTATTTAAATTCCAGTACTGCATACTCTATTTTGGAAATGAATGTCGTGGGCTAAGCCCGTCGAGTTCCTCTCAGTAGTAAGTCAGAAATGGCAAAAGCCTACTCCACCGAGCGAAACTGTACTACTCATTACGAGTCGAAAATGACCCAAGGACTACCAAGTGAAGTGCGAAAGCTCTCATGACGAATCAAAAATGTATAATGATCTACCTAGTGTGTAGTGTGGGGTCCGCAAGTAGGACCAGTCAACGGCCACCGATTGGATACTGTTGCTGACCCTCGGCCTTGCGAAAGAGACGGACTTAGTGGCCATTCCTTTTTATTATTTTGGCATTCATTATTTTTCTTCATTTCCAGTCTTAACTTATTTTCATACAATTGATGTTTCTCTTTCTTATTTATTTCCGGTATGGACTTAAGTTATTGTTGTTGATTTCTTATGAATACATCATGGGCTCCTCTAAATTTTACTCACTGGATTTGTTACTGTTTGGTAACAAGTTGCAGATCCTACGACGAGCCACGTCTAGGAGGTGCTAGGTGATTACCTTTAAGATTGCCTTCACGACATCTAGAATTTCATGACTCTCTTTTAGGAACAATTGAAGGAAGTTTGTCAGAAGGTCTAATTTTCTTCAACTATTTTCTAAATCTCACATTAAGTCTTTATGATTAATTTGCTCATGAAGCATCAACATTAAGTTTATATACTCAAGGATTCAAAATGAAAGGAGTATGCTCAAATGTTGTAGTTGTGTATAGAATTTATTATAAGTTAATGCATACAATAGTTCCTGTTGTCGCATATGCAAATTTACAAAAAGAACATCTACACTATTTTTAACAAATATGCAAAATAAGGCTAATTAATTTGGGACTGAGGCTATGTTGTTGTTGTTGTTGTTATTGTATACAAAGTAAGGTTATCACTAGAAAATAATTAAGTTGGAATGATATTAATATACTCAAAATATGGTTGATTCATAATAAAAATAAAGAATAAAATCATTTATAACACAAATGATCTAGTACATAATATTATAACCTATGATGACGGGTTAGTAGAAATAAATTTTGCGTCTCGAAAATCTTGCTCATCCATATCACCGACTAACGATTATGGAAATTAACCACAACCAACTAAAGCATCAACTTCCTGAATTCTTATACATGTAGCTTATCCAGTTACACCTTCTGAAGATAGCGTTAGTATAAATGATTTTACATATTATCAAATATATATGGTTCATATTGACCACAAAGAAATATTTGAAATGGATTATAACTCTTTAAAAGAACAATTTCTTAAACATCATTTAACTCCTATTTTCTGCAAAATCTATTCCAAATCACAATAAACAATTATTAGAGAAAAATATTTTGCTCATATAAAAAAAACAAAACAAAATATTTCAATTTTTTTATCATTTAGCTCAATCATGTCTGAAAATAATAAATAAAATTAATACGATATGGGAAGGATCTAAAGGTGAAAAATACGTTCAATCTCACCCCCATTAGCTCATATTAAAATAACTGAAAATATTAAAGTCGTCCCATTAAAATGAATTTTTGATGAAGAGAAACCTATATCTGGAAAAGATCTAAATCATCTCATAGAAAAAAATAATTTTACTAATGTTTATCTATCCACTTTGTCAAACAATTCTAAGAATACAACCTCTACTAGTAAACCAATTAGTAATGAAGCAATTTTGAAAATCGATGATTAAAGACTCCTTAGGATCTTTACCAATTATCAAACCTAAATTTTTAGACGAATTACTCTAAGCAATAGCAGTCAAATCAGAAACATTGCAAGTCGATTCTGATAGTACCAATAAAAATGATAAATCACTCTTAATAGCTAATTTAGATAATATTGAGAATCAATCTCTTATATCTCAAACAGACCAAATAAGTGAATCTGTAGGTCTTGACATATCTTATGATGAGACTGAGTAGTCTGATTTAAAAATACAACGAATCCATAAGCCAAGGAAACATCCAACCTATAATGTTAGAAAAACTAAGCATTATTATTCACGACCATCACCAGTTGATTTAGTATTAGAAGAAGATAAAGCTAAACGAATTAAATTTGATGGTAATTCTATTTATGAATGGAATATTGATGGTTTATTCAAATATAGAACACTTGAAATAATCCAACATATGTTAGTTTATTCCAAAGCTTGTAAAATGCATCGTCATCCCGAAAACCATATAGCTAGTGCCATAGCAGTGGGTTTTACTGGCCAATTACACGGCTGGTGGAATTACGCTTTAACTAATGAACAACGAAATAAAATCATAAATTCAATTGTATGAGATGATAACAACAATCTAGTTCTAAATGCTCAAGGAAAACAACAACTAAATAGTGTTTTATGTCTTAGCACAAATATAATTTGACATTTATTAGGAACAATATCTACAATGGATGAAAAAACCAGAAATCAATTATAAAGCATCTCATGTAAAACATTAACCGATTTTAGATGGTATAAAGATACTTTCTTATATAAAGTATACACATTAACAACAACAACTGATTCCTCATTTTGGAAAGAACAATTCATTGTTGGGCTACCTATATTTTTTGCTGAAAAGGTTAAAATCCTATTACGCAAAAAAGGTGGTGGCACTATAAACTATAACAGATTTACTTATGGCGATTTAGTTCAAACAATTCAAATGACTGGTTTAGCTATTTGTAATGATATTAAACTCAAGAAACGGCTAAGTAAAGAAAATAAAACAAAATATAAAGATTTAGGTGACTTTTGTTATCAATTTGACCATGATGCCAAAGTTACAACATCCAGGAATACTAAAAATCGTCAACAACTTCATTCCTTTTCTAAAAATAATAATCAAGACACTTACTATAAGCTAATAAATGCCAAACTTACAAAAAGAAATATAATAAGACTAATAAAAATAGAGCTAAAGCAAATACTTGTTACAACTATGGAAAACCAGGCCATTATGCAAATAAATGTCATTTAAAAAATTATAAAAAGAAAATAAATGATGTCCAAGAAGACATTAGTTCTTCTTAAACATGTTAATGTTTAGATAATATTCAAAGTACTTGTACCTCTACCTCTAATATAGATATAGATAATGAAATAAATATGTTAACAACCCATGAAGAATTAATTCTAGAAATAAGTGACCAAATAGCAGATCCTACTCTAAAGTATAAATATTTTACAAAAATATTGAACAAAACTACTAATGAAGAATCAACATTTCAAAAACCAAAAGCTAACTTTAATTTTCAAAATCGAATGGAATTACATGATACTTCTAATACAATGCAAGCTATTTTGGAAGAAGTAAATAAAAAGCGTAATGTTCCAACAGAATCTACCATTCATTCTTTACAACAAGAAGTAAATCAATTAAAAACAGAAATAAAAACTCTAAAAGATCGAATGACAAAATTAGAAGAAGATAATGTCAATTCTGAGAATTTTTCAGTTTATGACAATAATGTATTCATTGAAACACTCACACATTACATTCATCAACGATGGTTTACCCCAATTACCTTAAAAATAAAACATTTTAAATATACATTCCATACTTTTAATCGATTCAGGTGCTGACTTAAATTGCATTAGAGAAGGTTTAATTCCCCTCCAATATTGTGAAAAAACTAATAATCGAATATCTACTGCAGAAGGAAATAAATCCATTATCAAACTTAAAATAACCCTGACATATATATGCAGAAGTAATGCTTGTATACCACCTTCATTTATTGTTGTAAAAGACCTCCATCATGATATGCTATTGGGCACTCTATTTTTACAAAAAATTCAACCATTTTCTATTACCACAGAAGGAATAAGAACTTTGCTAGAACATAAAGAAATTACTTTTTCTTTCATTCAACTACCAAAAACTAGATATCTAAATCAAATCATAAACCAAGTCTAACATAAAAAAAAACTTATATAGGATTTTTAAAATCTAAAATCTAAAAATAGATCAAATAATTAATACCCCCTCTTTTCCAGTCAAAATTAAGTACTTTTCAAGAAAATCTAATTAATAAATGTTGCTCTGAAATCCCATCTGCATTTTAGGATAGAAAGAAACATCAAGTATCACTACCATATATCGATTATTTCCATGAGACCCAAATTCCTACTAAAGCTAATCCTTCACAAATGAATGACACACTATTAACTCTATGTGATAAAGAAATCAAAGAACTTTTAAAAAAGAAGTTGATAACTCCATCCAAATAACCGTGGAGTTGTATCGCTTTTTATGTAGAAAATGTTGCCTAATTAAAGCGAGGATCACCTAGATTAGTCATCAATTATAAACCATTAAATAAAGTCTTTAAAACAATCAGATGTCAATTACCAAATAAAAATGATTTACTCTAATGTATAACAATTCAATTATCTTCTCTAAATTTGATCTTAAATATGGGTTTTGGCAAATACAGATTAAGAAAGAAGATAGATATAAAATTGCATTTAATACTTTTTTTGGTCAATATCAACAGAATGTCATGCCATTTGGATTACAAAATGCCCATTCTGAATTTCAAAAATTAATGAATGAAATTTTCCATCCCTATCACGAATATGTTGGGGCATGTGCCCTAGGTCTATCCATTAACTGTCTTTATGAATACTTTTAGTTAATAAAATAGAGGATTTCATTTGCTGTTTATTATAATTAATTTGCATGTTTACATTATAATAAGATCCATGGGTATTTACATAAATATCCTAAATGTCCCTAGTCGATCATTATACTGGGAACTATAATGAATTAAGACTAGTGCAAGTCTTGATTGATGATCATATGATGGTTATACGTATAGGGATACGAATCAAGATCACGAGTACTTGTTAGGGAACAAAGTACTGGACCGACCCGCTATGAGAGCATCACATGGATTAAGTCATAGTTGTTTCTCATGATAAGTATATATTCCAGTCCTCTGACTTGAGATTGCAAGAGACTTCAACATTAGGAACACAGTGATTTGACACAATCAAACGTTGTCTTTAACCGGACGATTATAAAGGTTGTGATTGGTTACTGTGTGAGCAATGTGATGAAGTTGTGTAATCGAGATAGAATTTGTCCCTCTCATATAAAGAGAGATATCTAGTGGATCCTCGATGTGTTAGATTAAAAGGCCTAGTCTAAGTGAATTGATATTGATCAATGTCACTTGGATGTTTTCAGTCTACCTAGAGATCGAGACTAGTACGATTGAACATGTTGGATGACAATTCCATGCCTTATGTTTGATCAAAAGGATATCGTGTGACAAAAGGATGTTATATACACTATTGATTAGGTTGTTTTGATTTGATATTCGTACAACTTGGGTAGTCATAATGTCTTGCTAGAGGCCGCTTATGACTTGTATACCAAAATGTGTTTTGGTACACTACCAACGTTGTATGAGCCTATTGGGTCGCACACTAAGAATGGTTTTGCGAGATTTTAAGATGGTTCAGAAAAATGAATTTTATATGATAAAGTTCATGACGGAAACGTCCTTGTGGTGTATTACACTTATACTTCTTTAAGTAGGGGTATATTTGTAATTTACTTAACCGTCTATATACAAGGGTTGTATAAATAGACGCTTTAAGTTACAATACGCGTACGAAAGATCAAAAGGCCAAAACTCTTTTTTTCGTTTAAGAAATGACTTAGGGTTTTTGGTATGCTCTGGATCATTTTGGAGAGAAAAACAAAAGGTTTGGTATTCTCTCGAAGCTAGCACTTCGAATCTCGGCCGCCGTTCGTGTGTGGACTACTGGTAGAGGGTGTTCGTCGTTGGCAGCGCCTTAGAGATCGATCAACCTTCGGAAAGGTATATTGCGACTGAGGTATGATTAAGTTTTTCATGGTTTAAACGTTTTTAATGGAATTAGATTCGGATCCTGTTGGGGTTTTTGTCAAAATTGTTTTTTAATCTCCGCTGCGTATGAACCCCAAAACCCAACAGAATATATTCTTGTTTACATTGATGATATCCTTATTTTTTCCAAATCTCTCGATCAACATTGGAAACATTTAAATACTTTTCAACACATTATCATAACCAATGGTTTAGTATTAGCTTAATGAAAAATAAAACTTTTTCAGACATCAATCAATTTTTAGGTTTTAAAATAGCATAACAAACGATAACACCTATTAATCGAGTTATTGAATTTTTTGGTAAATTCCTAGATCAACTCAGTGATAAAAAGTAATTACAATGATTTTTAGGATGCCTCAACCATCTAACCGATTTTTACAAAAATGCTACTAAAGAAATTCAATGGACGTCTGAACACTCTAAAGCAATCCAACTGATCAAGTCTAAAGTAAAATCACTTCCATTTCTTCATTTAGCAAACCCTGCTTATCCAAAGATTATTCAAAAAGATGCATTTGATTTAGGCTACGGAGGTATATTGTTGCAAAAACCTTATAGGAAATGAACAATTAGTTTGTTATACCTATAAACTATGGAATGACACCCAAAAGAATTATGTAACAGTCAAAAAAGAAATATTAGCAATAGTTTTATGTGTTTAAAAGTTTCAATCTGATGTTTTAAATCAAATTTTTTTATTCATGTTGATTGCAAAGCTGCAAAAGAAATTCTTTTGAAAGATATTAAAAATTTAGTTTCAAAACAAATATTTGCTTGATGGCAAGCTCTTTTGAGTATTTTTAATTTTGATATCAAATATATAAAGGGAGAACATAATTCTCTTCCATATTTCTTATCTCGAGAATTCCTCTTAACTCCTCAAATTCATTCTATACATATCATGACCAATAAGGGAAAAACCCTCCTCACCTATCAAAAATCCACATGTACTACTAAATTCTCTCATTTGTTTAATTTCTATAATAAATCTGATGATCGATCAATTTATTCCACAGCAACCAAAACATAGTCATTCTTATTAAAAATTCCCTTTTGGACCAATCTTTTGAAAATCAAGTAAAAATCATTATGCTTCATTCCTATTATTTTATCCTCAATCACCCTCATGTTTCTATGAAGTTTTATGAAGCATTGCTTTCTCAAACACAATCTATAATTTTTGAACACTTCAAAAAATCAAGTTCCGATGAAATCGCTTATTTTAAAATGAAGATATATAAAGTCCTTACTTTGGAGGAATGGACTCAGCAGAGTATAGTCAAACAATCCTCGTTTTCTCATCAATCCATGACAATTCTATCATCTCATCCACCTATGCATGTCAGATATAAAGATTATATTAAAGCTTGGAAAGTCATTTTTTTTCTATAAAGACCCGTTTAAAGGTCATTCATGGTACATTACCTTTAAAAAATCATTACGAATTACTTTCCCTACCTAGTTATTAATAGAGTGGTGGCCAAAACTTGGCCCAATTGAGCAAAACCTACCTGCCAAGGTCAAAGCTATACATGAAAAAGAAAAACTTTTTTTTTCCAATTCATCCAAAAAATACCATCCCAAAGATCCTCAAGTGGAATTATGCCACTCATAAAATTAGTCGACCAAATAATCGAACAGTTACCTATTTAGTGCAAGATATCCATGGAAAATGGTAGGATAAATTTGATGTTGATTCAATCAAAAAAGGATCCTTTACTCCCATTCCAGAAAAAAATAAATGCAATTGATTTAGTCGATTTAGTCCTAAAATCACCATTTACACCAAAAACTTATAAAGAAGTCAGCCTCTCTAAAGATGACATTCCTGAAAAATTAAAACAACAGCCATTTTCTTCTACCCAAATTTCTTCAGACATCGCTGCAACAATTCTGCAACAATTGTAAAAATGGAACAAAGAATTGAAGCCAAAATGGATGTCAAAATCAAGCAATTAGAATAACTTTATTATGCAACATCACAAACTAATTCTGAAGGAGGAGCAAGTTCAGCGGCTCCGATTTCTTTGAGCTTTAAATTCAGGCACATGCCATCATCGAACATTCAGAACAATCAAGAACTTATCTATTCTCCGGCCCATGCCAAATATCATTTCAGGCCCATGCCTCCAGGCTTATGCTTGCCTTCAGGCCTATGCCTCCAGGCTTATGCTTGCCTTCACCCCATGCCACTCATCATTTTAGGCTCATGCCTCCAGGCCCATCTGCCTGCCTCAACCCTACAGTTCAATAATTCAATATATAATAATTCATTTTACAGATATCCAACCACTTGCACTGCCTCTCTCACTTTCGCATCAACATGTCAAACCATATCATTCAACCGTCTACAACTGTTCATGCTATTTACCATACATTCACCAGATAAAGCATCAATTGTTCTACCAACAAATCAATCATTCTGTCAAATCATCATTGCCTTATCCAACCAATTCAAATCATACAGGTGTTCATCAATTCAATTAGACAAATCAACTTTTACAGCTATCCTTCCAACTGTCCATCCATCGATCAATTGTTTCCTTTTCTTTTATAAAATAGTCTTTTGAGAATCTACTTTATTAAAGTAGATATGTCGTGTCTTAATGATCCTTCACGCCAAGGGCTAGTTGGACTCCACTATTTATTTCTTTGTCTAAAGTTTGTCTCGAATCATCTTTTTAAAAGATGATGCATCTACTTTTTCTTTTGCTTTAAAAAATTATTTGTACATCTGTTAGATTATCTTTCCACGATAGTGCATCTTTTTCTTTTCTTTTCTTTTGGATATTTTATTGTGAGCCACTCCTTTTAAAAAAGGTGTTGTTTTGGCCATATTTGTTTTGAGTGTCTTGAAGTTTGTATAAATGCTAGCTCACTCCTAAAAGTAAAGCATCCAAATATAGAAATTCGAAAATTTGTATTGTGGTTTTGAAAGTTTAAGCAATATAACTTCATATGTCTTATCAACAATTCTCTCTTTCTCTACTACTTTTCTTTGATGACTCTTCTTCTCATCTTTTTCTTCTTCTTTAGTTTCACTCTCTTCTCTCATTCTCTTACATTCGTTCGTTTCTCTCATTCTCCCACATTCGCTCGTTTCTCTCATTCTCTCGCACTTTTCATCAAATTGATATCAGAGCTAAGTTCCTCCATCAAGTAATTCAGCTCATCCATCACTCCCAACTGTAAGTATTTTTATTTTGGATTTCAAAATAGGATTTTGGATTTCAAAATAGGATTTTGAATCAAGTTTTCCAATTTTGATTTTATTTAAAAGCGTTTCTTTCATTTTAAAATTATTTCATCTTTTGTTTAATCTTAGGCTTTTAAGTGTTAAACTTTCCTTGTCCCGTCGTAAGTCTAGCAGCAAGATGAGAGTAAGTCTAGTAGCAAAATGTTGACCAAGTTTCCTTTTTAGTCCTAAGAATCAAACATGAGTGATTTAATTAAGAAAATGAAAGGTGTTTTTTCATTCAAAAATCCATCCGTAAAATTTGAGTCATCATCCTCTTTTGAAACCCTATATGATCATAAATTAAAACCTAAGAAAATACAATCTAAAATAGATTTACGAAACATTAGTGAAATTTCGTACCATGATATAAAACAATCTCTCCAAAATTGGGATATGCCTATAATTGATCCAAAGCAAATATACACTCAAGGATCATTTTCAAAAAATCAAGATTTTATCATTAAACTTGAAGAAGAAACTAAATCTATAGATGAAGAAGGTCAAGAAATACTCTTGATCACTCCTGAAAAAATTCGAAAATACTGAGCAAAATATAAATATTTACATATAGGACGCATTCAATTTGTCATAAAACCATGAATAACATTAGGTCTAAACAACTCTGTTTTGGCCTCCATTCGAGATAAACTACATCTAGAATTTAATGACTCTTCATCTCATCTTTATGTTCTTCTTTAATTTCGCTCTCTTCTCATTCTCTCACGTTCGCTCGCTTCTTTAATTTAATTGACCTTAAACTTAATGCAAAATTTTTAAATAAGTTTGGTTAAACTAGGTATGGCTATTTGTGTCACATATGGGTGTGTGTATGGAGAAAATGAGATCCCTTACATTTAGTTTGGGGATGTGGTTGGTGTAAATCTCAAGGACATACTTGGCTTTAGTATAAAAGAAAGATATCTTATTCTATATTTCTTGTTCATAATCAAGTATTGCAAGTGCGAGTGAGTAATAGGAGAGAGAAAAATGAAGATATTATGAAATTTGGAGAGAATTATTGAGGGCTTGTGATGTAGATTTATAGATCGGCACATGGGGAGCGTAAACCCACCAATTTGAAGCAATATTGGTAGAGGATTTTAGAGCCTTATGCGAGAACTCAAACCCACACTTTTAATTTCTTGATTAAATAGATTCTCTTCTAATTTATTTTGAGTTTTCTAAATTGATATGTATAAATTGTTTGATTTTAGTTATTGTTAAAAAAATTAAAAAATGGCTTGATTGGCGGCAATGTAGCCATGCACACACTTCAGGGGCGCGTCGTGCACACACTTTGAGGCGCGCCTCACTTGCACTTCAAGGGACGTGCAATGCACTCGCATGTCGGATTGCGATGCATACCCATATTTAAGTCAAATTTACCAATATATTTATATAATATATACGATAAAGATAATATTACATTATCTATTACATATAATGTATGTCTATATAGTCAAAAACCAATTAATTGGTTTGAAAAAAATGGGAATAAAAATCAAATTCAAGAAAATTGATTGAAGCGAGACTTGTCTATTATGGTTCAATCGAAACGCGGTCAACGATGCCACCGAGAAAATCTCATATTTTGAATATTGAAAGTTTGACTTTGAACACGTTCTAACACAGATAAAACACACTAAAATTTGTATTGTTAAGACACCAAGCACTTGAGAATTTATAGGTAGGTGTCTGTCACGAGTTTCGAAGCGTGTGTGGTTCATTATGAAGTGGGAATTTGCATTGCTTGAGGTAAGTAAAACCAGTAGGAAACCATGCATGAATTCATGTTTTATTTTTTTATTTAAGTTCAGTATTGCATACTTTATTCTAGAAATGAATGTCGTGGGCTAAGCCCGTCTAGTTCCTCTCGGTGATGAGTCGGAAATGACAAAAGCCTACTCTACCAAGCATAATTGTACTGCTCATTACGAGTCAAAAATGACCCAAGGACTACCAAGTGAGCTGTGAAATCTCTAATGACGAATCGAAAAAGTCTGAGGATCTACCTAGTAAGTAATGTGGGGTTCGCAAGTAGGATTGGTCGACGACCATCGACTGGACACTGTTGTTGACCCTCGACCTTGTGAAAGAGACGGACTTAGAGGCCATTCCTTTCTATTATTCTAGCATTCATTATTTATCTTCGTTTCCAATCTTAACTTATTTTCACATAGTTGATGTTCTCTTTCTTATTTATTTTCGGTTTGGACTTAAGTTATTGTTGTGTATTTCTTATGAATACATCATGGCCCCTTCTAAATTTTACTCACTGGAATTTGTTATTGTTTGGTAACAAGTTGCAGATCCTACGACAAACCACAAGTAGGAGGTGCTAGGCGATTACCTTTAGGGTTGCCTTCGACTGCTTTCTCTCGTAGTTGTTTGGTATATATTGTATTTATTTTTGTGGGTTTTAGGTAACTTGAGGAACACTTGATATATATATATATATATATCACTTTTGTACCTATCACATTTGATGTATAATATCTATGTATATTTTGCCCGGTTCTCGCCCCTTATGACTTTTGATTAATGAAAACACACTATATTTACTTTTCATTGTTACTTCTATTTAAGGTTTCCGCACTTATAACTGCTTAATTTTATTAAACCACTCAACTCAATGATAAATGCTAAGTCAAGTACTAACAAGACAAAAATCTTCTCTAAAAAGGTTGAATAATTGACTAAGCATTAGAAAATGTGTAAGTTAAGTAATAGGAATTCGGGCCATTATCGAGATGCGTGCAATGATGTCATGGCAGTCTTGATGACGTGTCTGGGAAAAATGGTGATGCCTGGTTTGTATTGGGGTTCGGGGTCGTCACATGTTGGCACTCCACACAACTAATTTTATTAGCGCGACACACGATGGGTTAGAGTCCCTGGGGATGTCGGCCGACTAAACATATATTTGCATGATCATTATGTATATCATTCCTTGTAGAAGCTTGGCGACTAGTTGCATACTTTCCTTTCAGCTTATTCTTATTCGTAGATATTGTATGCATTTAGTTACCGTTCTTTGTATATTTTGGAAATGTGGATGAAATAGCCATTATGTTTTACTTTCTACTTTACCGTACTCAACGTTTTTTTTATGACAGCGGGGGTGCAGATCTATCGAGTAGTAGATCATAAAAGAAGAAGATCAACGACTACTTTTGAGCCTATGGCATGTAGTTTTGCTACTTTTGTAGGTGATCATTTTGTGTATTTATTACCTAGTGTTTTTTGTATAATTTTAGGTTGTATAATGGGTTGAAAAAATAGATTCATGACTGATACATGTATTACTTTGTTTAAGATCACGTGATCGTCTATTTACTTAATTTCTACAGTAGGTGTTTTGATAATACTTCCGCTAATTTTATTAAGTCTTCCATTGGTAATATTGAAATGATCAAATGTCTAATTAACTCTGAATCAAAAACAAGGATAAAATGAATAATACTTATTCTAAACACGTATAGCGAGGTCAATGAGACGAAAAAAATTGACTGATACGTTGTTAAGTCATATGTAGCGTAAATTAGGGCTTAATGATGAGATTAGGTCGGGCAATATCCTATTTGGGGAAACGGGCCGTCACACATGTATTGTTTGATGGACGTGACTTTCCATAAATATCTTTGTTTCATCCAAACTCTACAGATTATAGGATATTTTTTGCTTTAGATCAAGGTCCTAGTATAGGCTTTACCCGTTGGTTCTTCTAGAATGGTTCCTCTATGTACTCAGTAGACTAGTTCAAATCATGATTAGACTAGTTCAGTTCCAACTCAATCTAGTTCTGCTCAGCTAAGTCCTGATATACAAAATGTTTCAACTACTTCATCTACTAAACCATTTTGTTTCAAATCTGTTCCAGTGAACACTCAATCTATGATTATGAGAACAAAGGCTGGAATTACCAAAAAAATGGGTTTTGTATCTACAACTTCATCACCGGATTTAACTCCTGAACCAACTTTAGAGGCTTTAATTATACCGTATTGGAAGGAAGCAATGGATACTAAATTTCAAGCTTTGATGAAGAGTAACACTTGGAGTCTTGTCCCTGCTTTTCTTCATCACAACATTGTTGGAAATAAATGGATCTTCACCATTAAACGTAACTTTGTTGGTTCCATCAATAGATATAAGGCCAGATTAGTGGCAAAAGGATTTAAAAAAGTTCATGGAATTGACTTTACTGATACTTACAGTCCAATGGTAAAGTCATCAACCATAAGGGTGAAATTCTCAATTGTTGTTACTTTTGGTTGGCAAATCAGACAGATTGACATCAACAATGCATTTAATGCATTTTAAAATGGCATTCTCAATGAGGAAGTATATACACATCAACCAGAGGGATTTATTAAATCTTATCAATTTGGAATGGTATATCGTTTACATAAAGCTCTTTATGGACTCAAGCAAGCTCTTTGAGCTTGGTTCACTCGCCTCAAACAATAACTCTTTCTTGCAGATTCTATAACTCTAAATCAAATTCTTCTTTGTTCATTACTAAGTATCAAGGACATATGCTTTATGTCCAGCTTATGTTGATGATAGTATCATCACGGGAGCAAAATCTAAGCTGATTCAATATTTTATTAATAGCTTAAATCAATCGTTTGCCCTAAAAGATATTGGGGATGTTGGAATATTTCTGGGGTTTGAAGTCCATAGAGATTCGGTAGGGTTGTCTCTCACACAAACAAGTTACATTCATTCACTCCTTCAAAAAGTAGGTATGTCTTCCAAAAACATGTTGATACACCCGTTGTCATGAGGAATGAACTCTAATGATTCTACATCTATGTTTAGTGATCCTACACTGTATCGAAACTTGTTATGAGGCCTACAATATGTGGTTTATACTAGATTTGACATTACTTTCATCATCAATCATTTAAGTCAATTCTAACAATCTCCTACTAATTCTCACCGGCAAGTTCTAAAGCAGGTTCTCAAATACTTAAAAGGGACTAATTGACATGGTTTTTATTTTAAATTTGGATCTAAGTTAGTCCTCACTGGGTATTCTGATGCAAATAGGGCGTCTTTAGTGGAAATAGAAAGTTTATAGTTGTCGATCTCACCTAATCAGGGCATCTGAGATTACATTAATCTTTGATAATCTAGCAGACATAACTTCTTCATCGATAAATAAATAAGATTATAATGGAATGACACTGGTCTCTCCTCTTGCACTTAAAAGATCTCAATTTCAAGCCCTAAGAACAAAAATAGAGATTAGTCGGGCAAAGTTCCGGATACCGTGACCATAATCATTAAAGACAAAAAAGAAACATCCATGAATGAGTAATGAAAGCAACGCAATGGACCTATTCCCGGGGTTTTTCGAAAAGTAAGGTTGTTTTACAATTAATTTCACAAAATAGGGTGGTGTACTTTGAAATAACAAAACTAACCAATAACGCCTTTTGAAAAGGCGTTATTGGGTTTGAAGGTGGGGAGGTGGGGAGGTGGCGGTGACGTGGCGGTACAATTGTATAGATAGCGCCTTTTGAAAAGGCGTTATCTATACAATCGTGCCGCCACGTCACCGCCACGTCACTGCCACCTCACCAATAACCAATAACGCCTTTTGAAAAGGCGTTATTGGCCACTGTTGATGCTTGTGAGGTGGCGGTGACGTGGCTGGCCAGTTGTATAGATAGCGCCTTTTCAAAAGGCGCTATCTATACAATGCGCCGCTACGTCATCACCACGTCACCGCCACCTCACAAACTGGATTCAAATGTTTTGTCCGCCACAGCCGCTGCAGCTGGTCCACGACCCCCTGTGCGCGTTGCTTTCGGGCTTCATTACGCCGCCGTCGTCATCGCGAGACGAGGACCGCGTCGGCCTCGGCCGCTCCGTCCCTCACCGCTGGCCGTCGTTGTTGTCGTAGTCGAGCGATCTCGATAATGACAAGCAATTTTGAATATGCATAGGATGAGTATATTTTTGTATAAAAAAGAAATAAACTTTTAATTTTTTTTATTAACCAAGTGTATCTAGATTTAAATAATTTATTTATCCTGAGATTGCTGAAATAGACGATCAGGCCCAACAATTCGTTCCAACCTTAAACTATCTTTTCTAAATTCATTGATATTGAATCAACTCGAACGCACTTCAACCACTTGTTATATTTTTTGAAGGCCTTGCGTTATATCCCCAGTTCTAGATTTTTCATAGATAAATGTAACTAATGTATCTCCTTCCTAAAGGATTTCCCCATAATGGCCATGTACAGTAGGTCATTGAGTAGCCAAGGACGGCTTAGCGGATCTTATTACTAAAGAGCCAACAAGAACAACGAGAACCTGACCAGATTTTTGGTATGGTCCAATTTAATATTATTATGACAAATTCCTCGAATTGTCTTGCATTTCCATAAAGGATATAATAAACAACTCGAAGTTGCATATATATATATATATATATATATATATATATATATATATATAAAAGCTTAGTTATCAGCATGAACCAAATAAAAATAGATTAGAAGTTTAGGAAAAGTGTTAGGTTCGACTCTAGTTGAAAAGAATCAAAAGTAACTGCATTGACCGAGTCCTTAACTTTGTGCATGACATAGTTATCTTTGTTGTGGCGAACTTCACCGAAGGCCATGACGAATCTCACACAAACAACAAAAAATACACTTCCTTAATTGCAAACTAAACATACTAAGTAAATGGAACTAACCAAACTAAACTAACTAACCTAACCACCTAAACAATACAAACTAACTAAACGAAAATAACTAACTTAAGTAAGTAAAGAAACAACCAAAAAACGATTACCTAAACTACCAAACGAAACTAAACTAACAACCAAGTAGCTCGAGAGTTACTTGTTAACAACCTAACCTAACGTAACTATGTGAACTAAACTCGACTAACCTTACCTAACTATGTAAACTAAATTTACTAAACTAAACTCTACTAAACTACACTAACGAACATACCCTAACTCAAATTCGTGAAATCAAAACTAACCTCAACACCTAAACTAAACTAACTTAACTAACTAAGCTAATTAACCTAACCAAACTAAACTAATGTGAACAAGCCTCCTACACCTAACTAACTAAGCTAACCACTTAAGTTAAATTAAACATATAACATAAACTCACTTAACAAACTAAACAAATTACTTGGTAAAGCTCTCTCGCGCCCTCTCTCGTTCCTCTCTCGCCATACTCACATTGAAGTCCCTCCAAAATATAATAGGCATTTATATTCTTTCATATGATTCGGCTTAAAAAAAGTATGAGTTTTCTTCAATTAAATGATTATAATATCAAAAAGATTGATTAAATTTATTGATTAAGAACCAAATTCAAAATGAAATTGAAGTCAATCACTTCAAGAACTTGGATACCATACCCTAGACTCTTCATGATGTGCATGATAAGAATAGTATCGTGAAGTGTCATCAAGCACGCATATCAAACACGATTGTTATGATATATTTGGGACAAATAAAAGCTAAGTGACCATTACATATACGTGTAGGACTCCTCCTTGAATGTGAGCATTTAACAAAAACAACATAAAAATACACAAATCCTTCAAGAACTTGGATACTATACGAAAGTCGCACATTATGAGCGAAGCTAGATGCACATAAAAATACACCTTTGACTTGAAGCGCACCCCACCTTTTACTCTAACGAAAAAGTCAATCTTTAAAAATATTCAATTGTACTGGAAAATAACTCTTATACATTTACCGCGATTAATGCACCTCACCATCCGCATTTCTCTCATTTAGTGCACCTCACCATCCTTTTTCTACCGCAAAATTACTCTTATAAGTTCGAATCTTCTAATGTTTCGAGATATATATATCTTTCACAATGATGAGTTTTTGTTATGGAATATTGAAGAGTAATCACATATACGACATTATAATAATATGGAAAACATGAGAAATAAGTTTATTCAATAAGAAGGTTGTATACACGTACTTCGTGAACCCAAAATATAAGCTATCTACAAATCAACATGACATCAAGAAAACTCATCATGCAGGTCTATTCCGATGGTTACGTTGACGTTGTTGCTCGGTGATGCAAACCGGACGTACTCTTTGTCTGGTTGGACGATGTGTTTGTACATCTGGTTGAGGTTGTTGAGGTCGCTGGTCTTGCATTGAATCACGTCGAGTAGATTGATGCGTTTCCTCTGGTGCTTCACTCGACTCACCTCTGCTACTGATGCTCCCAAAAATAGGAGGTGGAACCATCCCAAAATATTGGCTTCCTGTATGGGATTGGGGGAAAGGAACATGAGGCTGCGGCATGGTCAACAAGTTCATGAATGAGGCATCTCCAATATATGGCATATTGAAATTATAAGGAGTAGGAGTATATGGACTAGGCACGTATTGAGGCAATGATGGATATATCCGACGATGAGGCATTCCATGGTCCACAAATGGAGACGACGGGCCAGGTGCGTAAGGATCAAAATGGTACGGAGGAAGATTCACGATCGGCGGCCAGGCTACAAGAATGAACCCTCGAGAAGAATGGGTTGGTGGGGATGATCGTTGGGACGTCTCGCCAACAATATCTGATATAGACGCTCTCGAACGAGATGAACGTGCTGGAGGAGAACGTATGCTACTCTCTGCAGCAATCTCAGACTGAGTAGATGGACGTGGTGGACGAGGACGTCTGGTGCGTTCCCGTACAGTCTCTGGTCGTGTTCGTCTTCTTCTCACCTCTATGTTTGCTTCGCCCTGATCGTCTTCTTCATCTTCCTGTTCATTATCATCATTTATGTCTTGTTGGACGTCTATTCCGTCATGCGAAAGAGTGGACCTTTGCCTTTCATCTTCGTCTAAAATTTTAATCCCTTCATCAAGCGCAGCAAGACCTTAATCGTACCCATCCTCAATAAACACTCGCCTCAGTCGATGCACCAAGTTACGCTGATATACAAAAAATAAGAGCTCAAAGCACGCAATATAAGATATTAGATGTTCGAGGAAAAGTAAGAGTTAGAAGATTACCGAGTAGTCACGTAACGCCCCGTCGTGTCCAATGAATCCCCTAGTGACCGAGCGATACCACGTCATGTAGTATTGATGATCGTGCCCTTCATTAAGTGTCGCTGTCGCAATGGTGTCCCCACGATTTTCCCACATGTGTATGTACCTTGTGTGAAAAGTCACCCAATTTTCATGATGATGTCCACGCAATTCGAGGCGGTGAAGTTGGGCGTCATAAGCACGATTTGGTGGCACCACTTGTACCATACCGAATTGTCTCATAACCCTTTCCGGTCGATGCCACTCGACTATGTGGAAACAAATAAGGGGACACGTCGAAAGCCAACTACCGTGATCGTTAGTACAGTAATCGGGAAGAGACCCCATGAGTTCAGTATATGGTTGCCATACCACATCATCTTCATGCCTTTGCGAGTCGAGTGCATCACGGTAAGCCGATACGACGTGCGTCACACTTTGTGAAACCGAAAATGCATCGAGCCATCTGTATAGAAAACAATAAGTTAAGATAAATGAAATTGGACATGATTTTTTAGCAAATTAATGACAAATCGACTTTAATACCTGTGTCCCAGTGGAACGTCCATAATCATATTTTGGCCATCCACCGTTCGCGGTTGAGCTCTAAAAACATGCAGGCGCCGCGGTGCTATGAATGGAAATCTGTCCCATGCCCACAGTTGTACAAGAATTGACGCGCCAGCAACCTCATGTGCCCCTGCGCGAGATCCGCGACACAACTCCCCGTACAAATAGGCCAAACATGCACTCCCCCAACTATATTGTCCAGCTACTTGGAAATCATCCAGCAATGGTAGGAACATCAAATGTACGAATCGATTGGACTTATCGGCGAAAAGGCAACCACCGATAAGTTGTAGTATGTACGATATAACGTACCGTTGACGGACTCCTCATCGCTATCATCATCTATTGCTGGTACGTTACGCTCAAGCCAATCGACCTTAAGTTTACACCCAACGACGTCATCTCCACCAGGAGTTCGTCCAAGTAGCCTATCGCAGACATCGGCATAGTCTGCGTCCGTTGTTCCCGTCACAGGCATACCTTTGATAGGTAATCCAAGCTGTACCTGCACGTCTTGGAGTGTAATTGTGCAGTCCCCACAATGCATGTGAAATGTATGCGTCTCAGGCCGCCATCTCTCTATGAACGCAGTAATCAAAGCCCAATCAAGGCTGAAAAATGCTACCCGGGAAATCCCATAGAACCCACTGGAACGAAGATATGGGATCATCCTAGAATGATATTGCATCGTTCGATCAACAACCCCACGTCTTCGACGTACGCGCATTGTTTCGTACACCTTAAAATTGATAAGGTCGTAATGTATGAGTTTAACACTCTATTGATGTAAATTTGACATGTGGCATATTAATACAGTTTACCTCGCCCCTCCAGGTTCGCGATGATCTGTGTGTAGATTGGAGTTGCAATAGTGATGGATCTGAAGGACCTGGATCCATTACTGCACAACTACAAATGAATGTTAGAAAAATAAAATGAGTGTTGTACGAAACCAAACGATAAGTATTTAATAAATGTTCACACAAAAACAATTGCGTACATGCTCAAAATCAACATATATACGAACTTAAGTAACTTCACACATTATACAATTAAATAACTATAGGTTTTCATTTGATGGTTGAGGTCTGGTAGGATAATTTTTTTGTTATGTCCCTCTGAACGACAAAGACCACACCGGTTCTTCCTAGTTGAGACTCGTTCACGATCTCTATTTGGACATGTTGTTCTTCTATGTCCTTCTTGATGACATATCTCACATCGCAAAGGCCTTTGGACATTAGGCAGATCCATCTCGGTATGTCTTCGCGATCCCTTAGGTCTCCCTCGGCCACGTCTGCACCTGGGCGGGTATGATCTTCGTCCCAAAATTCGGCCAATACTTCTCATCTAGGATGGCCTTGAAATTGTAGGAGTAGCATTGTGCGTACACATCTATCCTATAGTATGGCCCGATGAATTGCGCGTAGCTCACTCGAATAGACGCACATGCTGCTAACACATGTGAGCAAGGGAAACCAAATGACTGCCATTTATTACAACTGCACACCCGGTCCTTTAAGAGAATGACTTGTTTGTTGTTGCCTTTATGCATGCAATCTCCATGTCTCCCAGTCTGCACTTCGAACTCACCAATGTCTCGATTGATCAACGTGACGTGATGCCTCCTTGCGGATTTTTCATTTTTCGTGAGTTTGTCCCTGACATATTTTGTGTACGCATGTCCGTTTGAGATTGCTTCATTGATTTCCTGGTTGCGTTCATCGTGATATGTCACCAATCTATAGTATATCATCTGAGTCAAAACACTTTGCAATTGCCGATGAAACTCGAGTGAGTAATAATGGTTCGTCCAATATTTACACGAATTTGAGTGCAAAACATAAATTGTATTTCGTACATACCGACACCATTAGAATTCATCCAGCCGTACCGCATGCCGTCGTCGTGCGATTGAGTCCAAAGTGCTTTGGGGATGGCATTGACATATTGCAGGCATTGAGGCGCTCGTGAAGATAAGTATGTGAAACGCTCCATGCACGCATTAAATTTTCGTTCTTGATGTTGAACAGCTGCTCGACCAAGGAGTTTTTTCAAGGCTTCATTTTTGAATTGGGTCCCGAAATTACTAAGCAAGTGTCGCAAGCAATAACGGTGGTACCCATTTGGGGGACAAAATCCGTTGGTTGGGGTGTTGACCGCCTCCAAAATGTCAGGGTGACGATCAGAAATAACGCAAACTCCTTCTCGATCTGTCACGTGTTTACGCAACATTCGCAAAAACCACCCCCACGAATCAGTTGATTCAGTTTCTGCAACGGCAAATGCAACTAGTAATATGTGGCCATTTCCATCTACAGAGATCGCAATCATTAGCTTCCCATTGTATTTGCCATATAAGAATGTCGCGTCAATCTGAAACAGAGGCCTACAAAACTTGAAAGCATGTATTGAAGCTTCAAATGCAAAAAACACACGACGAAATTGAGGAGACGCAGTTCTTATTTCATCGGCATGCCATTGTCTATGTGACCACTCGATTCTTGTACCTGGACTCTTACTCCTCACAGCCGCCAACCATCTTGGTAATTGGGCGTACGACTCATCCCAATCTCCAAAAGCACTTGCAATTGCTTTCCTTTCTGCATCCCACATTCGTTTGTAGTTGACTTCGTGCCGTATTTTCCTTCAATTATTTCAACTAGCGTTTTGATCGTGATACCTCGATTGCTCTTGACGACGCTTTATATCTCTCGCACAATCATGTTGGCGTCAAGTTGGGCATGACCACGTTCTACGTCGCGATTAATACACGTGTGCGGTACGTCTAACTGTGTTATCTCCCATAATAGTGTTTTCTTTCGCAAACAAGCGCGAAGACGCACATACACCCTGCTTGTGGAAATCTGCACTTAATCGCCCATGTAGTTGTAGTCGATTCCATCACATGGAATTGACAATGTCTATTAATATGCCACACTTTAACAGCATGTTGTAAGTCTTTTTTATTGTCAAAACACATCCCTATCTCCAAATCGAAGTTAGACATGTCCCCCCGAGTTTGCTTATGGGAATGTTGGCTCGCAGTTGAATTAGCCACCTCCCAATCGATTTCGTTATATCCCGGTATTGGTTGGTGAACTTCATCATCACTAGCTTCCTCCAACAATATCTCTTCATCGATAGCAAATCGCTCATCATCTTCAATATTCTCCGCACCCGAGGTTCATATCTTGGATCATCCGTGCAAACATTAACGTCATCCCAAAAGGCAACTGATGGAGCTTCTTCGTTGGGACGTATTTCCTCATCAGTTTCATTATTTTCGTCGTCGTTATCGTCATCGTCATTAATATCTTCATGTAATGGAGCAACGAACCCCTCTTGCACGACCTTATCCTGTGGGGAATGCATATGCAGGACTATCCATCATTAAGTCTGCGTGTCTGGCGTGCCGGCACGTTCGTCAAGAACTTACTAATGAAGTGCGATTTTGAATTGAGTCGACTGACTCAAATGTCAAATATATATCAACCGTTGCAGTTATCGGTAAATTGGCCACCGTCTCCCACTGCAAGTCGAAGTGTGTCGTATCATGCAACAACACAAGAACGAAATAATGTGAGCCTCCGGGGAGGATTATCCGGTGGCGATAAGTCATCTGAACTATAGTCTCCGTTGATGAGATAGTGAACGCGTTACACACGTCATCCATCATTTCACGGCCACTCGACCCAAACTTAACCATCAACATTGTTGATGGGGGTGAGCTGTACGCGATGCCATTTACCCCATTAACAATGGAGCCGTACGCATAGAATAGAAAAGGAATGTTTCTTTGTGACATGACCTACATGCGTTATTGAAAAATGATGTAAAGGGAATACACACAAATAAACTAATATATTAAGTGCAATATTTGTTTAATAATGGAGTTAACGCGAAAACAAACTTTCTGATGTAGAAGATCGCCATACCAGCGCAACTACAGAGCATACTCATTTCTTTGCACTCCCAATCACGAGCTAGGTCATACTTACATGTCAAACGATCAAACCTACTGAACTAGTCCATAAGGAGCACGATTTTCGTTTACAAATTTATGCCAGAAATTATATTCTTCCATTCAGCACTTTAAACACAAATGGAACTTTCTGATGTAGAAGATCGCATCAATAGCGCAACTACAGAGCATACTCGTACATTTGAGTTTGAGTTATTGAATGTTTTAAGCAAACATACCATTAAATAAACATATCAACCATTTTGAAAAACCACAACACTTATGTCATTACATATCATGCAAGTTATAACAAATCCAAATATGTAATGATGAAAATATTAAATTTGTATACTTCCTATTTTCACTACATATCCTACTGAACTAGTCCATAAGGAGCACGGTTTTCGTTTACAAATTTATGCCAGAAATTATATTCTTCCATTCAGCACTTTAAACACAAATGGAACTTTCTGATGTAGAAGATCGCATCAATAGCGCAACTACAGAGCATACTCGTTCATTTGAGTTTGAGTTACTGAATGTTTTAAGCAGACATACTATTAAATAAACATATCAACCATTTTGAAACACCACAACACCTATGTCACTACATATCATGTAAATCAAAACAAACAATTATTAATAATTATGAAAAATACCAAATTCGTGAACTTACTATTTTCCTCCTCTTATTGTCTTGAACGTAACAATCCTGCAGTGACATTTTATTTTCGTTAGTTCCACGTCAACAAAACTAAAGTAAAGAAATCAAACATACCTAACCTAACTAACCTAAGTAAACCTTTACCCAAGTAATGAGTGTTAAACTAAACTCAAGGAACTTATCTAACTAACTAACCTAACCTAACCTAACCTAACCTAACCTAACCTAACCTAACTACGTTATGAACACCAAACTAGCTAACTCATAATGTTTTTATATATGGATTGATTAAAGGGTATTCTCAATTTAAAATGTGGGCAAACATAAGCTAATCCCTTTAGTCCCTCAAAAGTAGTGAATGCACTATTTCCTTTTCTCTAAAAAGGGCTGCTCGGTGATGCAAACATGAAGGCATGCACATAAAAATGACATGGCATATAACAAGAGTCCAAGGTTCTTGGTCAATCTTTTGCATAAACAACCACATCATTTCACTTTAATTTTGAAAGTTAAATCTACATAGTCGAAGTGGTTCAACTAACTTTCTCATCAAATGATATTCTGATATAATAACATTTTAAGTACTATTACTAAAAATAATGCTAACAAACATAAAAAGTAAACACTGCATTTCCCAAACAAAAGGGAGTGAAAACTGCATCCTCGAAACTGTTCCATTATTACTTTCAACTAAAATGCTTAACTAACAAAATTAAAATACTATAAATTACATAACTAACCAAATTAAATAACCTAACCTAACATAACCTAACTATGTCAACTAAACTAACGAACCCAACAAAACTAAATTATACTGACCGCAAATTGTCGAACAAAAAACTATAGTATAGTAATCAAACATTAATAACCTAACTAACGAAATTAACTAAACAAACTAACTAAAGTAAACTAACTGACTAAATTAAACTAACTAACCTAACTAACCTAAATACCTATACTAAACTAAACTAAACAAACTTAACTAACTAAACAAACTACCTAAAAACGATTAACTAAACTACTTAACGAAACTAAACTAACTTCACCGTCTTTATAAACTAAACAATCGACTTTAACTAAACTAACTAACCTAAAGACCAAATACAAACTAACTTAATTGAATTAACTCACTAAACAAACGAACTAAACTAAACTAACCAAACTAAATTAATGAACCTTAACTAACATAAATACGTAAACTAAACAACCTAACTCAACTACCCCGAAATAACTTAACTAACTAAACAAACTACCTAAAAACAATTAACTAAACTACTAACTAAAACTAGACATACCTCCTCCTCCTTCACCGGACCTCCTCCTTCTCCTCCGCTGAGACGTCTGATGCCCCATTGTTGCCGTCGCCTGCTCAAGCGCTTCCTCGTCGCAAGCCTCCGCTCCTCCCCGATCACCGCCCTCCTCCGTGCTCCCCTGTCGCGGCCTTCCCTGCTCAGCAAAACTACTTGCTCCCCTACCGCAGGTCCGCTCTCCTCCCTGCTCAGCTGCTCATACTCCTTGCTCCGCCGCTCCACCGCTCCGTCTCCTCCCTCTCCTCCTTCTCCACTGCTGGTCGACAACCCCACCTCTCTCTAGCCAATTCCCGAGCCGCCGCCTCCTCTCTCTCGCCAAAACCAACCCACACGAGCCCTTAAACCGCCCTCTCGCCCTCCTCTCCTTAAATACCCGACCTACCCCCCCCCCCCTACAACACACCCGTGACCTACCCTACTACCCTAAATCGAGCCTATACCCCCTTCTTCTTCTTCCCAGCGGGACGCATATATTCTCTGCGTCCCTGTTTCGGGAAGAAGAAGAGGGGTTACACAGATAGCGCCTTTTGAGAATGTGCTATCTGTGTAACCCCCCGAGCCATTGTCCGCGTGGAGCCACGTGGACGTGGCCGAACGAATAGAGCCTTTTGAGAAGGCGCTATTCGTTCGGGCCACGTCCACCTCAGCGTGTGCCACGTCCACGTCACACGTGGTCATGACACATGGATGGCGCCTTTTCAAAAGGCGCTATCCATGTGTCCATGTCAGCAAAAAAATTTGGTCCATAGTCATAGCGCCTTTTCATTAGGCGTTATTGCCTAATTTGCGAAAAAAAAAAAAAAAAAAAAAAAAAAAAAAAAAAAAAAACCATTTCCCTCTTTTAAAGTAAATACAATTGTACTTTTGTAAATTTTTCCGTTCCCATAGAAGATTTGGTTTCTCACTCCCGCGTTTTCAGCTGTATTTCTTTATTTGTTCTTCAACTCCTAGATTCGGATCCAACAATCTCTCCCTTTCACTCTCAATCCAAAACCCACATTGCCTTCACAACACCACCACCAACCAACACGCCGCCATGATCATCACCGACTCCATCTTCTTCTCTGATTCGATTTCGGCTTCATAACCAAAAACCCATTTGATTCCCATTTTTAGCATCAATGGCGGTGCACAACTCAAAGAGGGAGTTCCAGACCGGAGGGAGAGTGACAGAGATGAAGAGGGCGAAGAGGCAGAAAACTTCCGAAAACCAATCGGTTTCTTCGCATGGGTGTGGAGACTTCAGATGTGATGATGCGAAGAGGATTTCGACGAGGAAGGGCGTCGTGGGTATTGGAGATAACAACAGGGCGAAGAGTTTGAAGGTTAGTTCAATTTGTGGTGGATTTGTTTGTTTTTTTCTGCGATGGTGAATGCTGAACAAGAATTTGTTGTTTGTTGTGGGGTTTAGGATTTTTGGAGGAAATTGGGGAAGGGAGAAGAGGTTATGCATTGCCATCAATGCGAAAAGGGGGAGAGAATGTCGGTTGTTCCTTGTTACAATTGCAAAGACAAGATTTACTGTACTAGATGTATCAAGAGATGGTATTTTCGCACCGAATTTCGTGTCCTTTTTTTCTTTGATGGATTAGTTTGATTGTTATTGTTCTTTTGTTCATGTTGTATGTATTGTTTTTGTTGTTATAACAGGTACCCTCATATGAAGGAGGAGGACATTGCCGTGGCGTGCCCATTCTGTCGAGGGAACTGTAATTGCAGCTCTTGTTTGAAAGCATCAACGAAAGTTTCTAAGGTTCAGTAGTTGTGTGTGCTTTTGGGGGATTGGATTTTTTTTTTGATGGGCATGTCTAATGTGAATTGGTTTCGCCATTTTTTTAGGTTTCGCGTATGAATTTTAGTAAGCTAGAGAGATTGCAGCATGCCCAGTTCTTGATTCACTCTCTTCTTCCTTTTTTGAGAAAAATAAATAGAGAGCAAATTGAGGAAATGGAGATTGAGGCTCGGATTCAAGGTTTTATTTTGCGACTTTTGCTGTCGGTTCTGCACTCTTTTTTCTCTCTCTATTTGTATGTGCTTTACATTAACAATGCATGTACTTGTTGTACAGGAAAATCTCGCCATGACTTGGCGTTGAAAGAGGCGCCTTACTATGGTGAACGAATCTATTGGTATTGTTTAAATCGTAGTATTTTTAGTTTAAATAACATGGTTCTTTTTTTTTTTGTCAAATGCCTACTGATTTGTGCCCCTTTTGCTGCAGTAACAACTGCCAAACTTCAATAGCTGATCTTCATAGGAGCTGTCCGAACTGTTGTAAATATGAGCTTTGTCTTAGTTGTTGTCGGGAGATTCGACAGGGGAACCTTGTAACTGGAGCTAACAAGGTAGTTTGTGAGTACCTGAACAAAGGGTATGATTACATGCTTGGTGGTGAACTTCCTGCAGAATCCCATGATGTGCAAAATTTTTCTGTTGACCAATGCAAGGAGAGTATCAATTGGAAAGCAAATCATGGAGTGATTATTCCTTGTGCGCCCAAGGAAATGAGAGGTTGCGGTTATAAAATGTTGGAGCTTAAGAGGGTCTTTCCCCAAAATTGGATTTCTAGCTTGGAAATAAAAGCAGAATCAGTTATAAATAGTGAATTTTCAGAATTCACATTCACAGATGGAACTATGGATTTAGGCAGTGAGATGGTACGTAAAGCATCTTCAAGAGAAGACTCTTCAGACAATTTTTTATATTGCCCATCTTCAAGAGATATAAAGGAGAATGAAAAAGTGCACTTCCAAAGGCATTGGGCAGATGGTGAACCAGTCATAGTCCGTGACGTATATCAACCGGAATGTAACTTGAGCTGGGAGCCGATGGTTATGATGCGTGCACTATGTGACAGCATGAACTTGAAGACCAGCTCAAATCTAATGAAAGTGAAGGCTGTTGAATGCTTGCCTGATTGTTTAGTTAGTTTTCTACCCCTGTTCTTAACGCGATGCTCATTAATGTTCTCTTTGAATGGACTTATATTTATTGCTTGCTCATAATCTCAATATTTTGATTTTCATTTGCACTCTACGGGTGGCCTGACTTCATTCTTGTCACCATTGGTTGATTCAAATGACTAAGTAGTCTAAATTCCAAAAAAATTGCAAATCAATTAACATATAATGCTGCCTAGTCAATAAATAATGTGCCACTTTGTTTCTAATGAGGTTGGATCTTCTCATGTAGCATTGAAGTTGGTAAAGAAATTTCCTATTGATGTCTGAATAGTTCTTCACCTTTATTTCCACTTTATAGATCTTTTCTAAGTAGTTACTTTTGTACTATGTGCAGGTGACAGTGGATCTTCAAGAGTTTTTCAAAGGGTATAAAGACGGAATCCAATTTGCAAATTCATGGCCTCAAATGCTTAAGCTGAAGGACTGGCCACCATCTGCTGCCCTTGAGGATCTTCTGCCTCGCCATTGTGAAGACATAATCAGTCTTTTGCCATTCCAAGAGTACACTAATCTTTGGCATGGACCACTTAATCTTGCTGTGAAGCTCCCAAAAGATGTTATGAAGCCAGACATGGGGCCCAAAACATATATTGCCTATGGATTTGCGGAAGAACTTGGAAGGGGGGATTCTGTGACAAAACTTCACTGCGATATGTCAGATGCGGTATGTACCACAAGAAATTACCTTTCACAATCTCCAACAATCAGCAACAAACTATTTTGTTCTCTAAGTGCATCTTGCTTCTTTTGCATCCTCAATCTCTATATAATTTTGGTCATATATAGTACCCAAACCTTCCCCTCAACAATTTGCGTATAGCAACTCAGGTTTCATTGTCATCTGTTCTGCTACATGCCTAGAAACTGATAAATAGTTGTCAAATTGTAATGTAAAACAAAGCAGACGGCAACTCGGGTTTCATTGTCATCTGTTCTGCCATTATTTTACCATTTTATCTATGAGCATGTTTGCAAGTGGGGTTTGCGTGCTTAGTTTTTCGCTCAGACAATAAATAATTGCATTTTGTTTCCTTAGGTGAATGTTTTGGTCCACACAGCCGAAGTGGAAGTAACCGATGAGCAGCGCTCCGACATAGAAAGCATAAAAGAGAAACATATAGCTCAAGATGAAAGGGAGCTCCCAAATATCACTAGAATCTACCGAGATAAGCAGCACTCAAAACTTTGTTTCAAGGATCAGGAGGAAGAAACCGCTTTTCCTGGATTCATTTCTGAAGAAGAAAGTGATGAAACTGGCAGTGCTTTGTGGGATATTTTTCGGAGACAAGACGTTCCTAAGCTAGAGGCTTATCTCAGGAAGCATTCGAAAGAGTTCAGGCACTCTTACTGCTGTCCAGTTGAGAAGGCAAGAGTTTAAGCAATTGCAGTTATAACTTTCAAACATACATATATATCTACTCATGTTGATATGCACTGATTAACAATGCTCAATTTTGCTTTTTTATTTGTTAGAGATGTTCATCTATTTCAATGTGTTTGTTTTTCTATAGGTTGCCCATCCCATTCATGATCAGACTTTCTATCTGTCATTTGAACACAAAAGGATGCTGAAAGAAGAATTTGGTTAGCATTTCTGCACTGTTATTCGTCCTTACCAATCATTGGCGATGCTACATTTCCGTTAGAAACTATTAATCTGTGCTTCCTTTGCAGGCATTGAGCCATGGACATTCAAGCAGAAACTTGGGGAGGCCGTCTTTATTCCTGCAGGTTGCCCACACCAAGTCAGAAATCTCAAGGTAATCAAATGCATAACTGTAAGTACTCACCTGCAAGTGCATTATATCCAATTTTATCTCCTGAAGCTTTTGTTTTTATATCTGTAGTCATGTACAAAAGTTGCACTTGATTTTGTCTCGCCACAAAATATCAAAGAATGCCTTCGACTAACCAATGAATTTCGACAACTTCCAAAGGAGCATTGTGCCAGAGAAGACAAACTAGAGGTGAGTAGTTTTGCCATTTATACTGAGATCAATCTTCATGTACAGAATCATATTTAGTTATATTCATTTGTGTTTGTAACAGATAAAGAAGATGATTGTTCATGCAGTTAACCACACTGTGAAGGAATTAGAAGAACTCATGGCAGTATAGAGAGAGTGCCTGGTTCCATCACTAACCAAAAGACTTCAGGATTTTGCTTTTCAATTGTAAAAAGTGTCATCTTTATTCTCTATATTTTTGTTGTAGATAGCTGAAAATACATAAAACATTCATGTAAACAACGTGGCAACAAATGTTTTGCATCATATAAATGTTACATGAGTGAGAGTCTAAATTTGTTTAATTTGATAATTTTTCATCTCTACTGCACACCATATTATCCCCTACCCTTTTTGAAATTGAGGGACCAACACTGCCACACCATTGGACTTTGAGCCTCCCAAAATTTATTTTTATTTTTTTAGATTATAAGATCACGAAGTGGTAACTCCTGCCCCCTTAAAGAGACAATTTTAAGCTCATGAGAAGTAATACAAGTCTTGCTAATGTTTAATGGACAAACCTAATTAATGACCAATAGAACATAGGTGAGTCACAACAAACCTCTAGAGCTTAGGTAAGTGTAGTGTATAGGCAGACCAACATAACTTAGAAGATCGATCCATAAAACTTAGAAGATCCATAGACGGTCTGAATTATTCTACCAAAATTCATAGACGATTTGAATTATTCTAACAAAATTCATAATAAATCTAGACTAAATATCCATAGTTTAATATGCATCTTTGATTTTGTCATGCTTATTTGTATGTCACTCGATTGCTAAATGCCAACAAATTTGAATCAAATCCTAAAACTAGATGTAGACGTTACTTAAACGTAATGAAATATAGATCAAATAAAGAATTACCTGCCGCATTTAGTTTCTTAAAATCATTAAAATCTTATCGCCCTCATGTGCCTTGGAACTTTCATCATTTTTACCATGGCTATAAATATTCTTCTATAGGTTGGAGAGAGAACCATTAAGCTTTTCTACAATAACATCAATTTTCAATAAGTAACGTGGGTTACATATATATATATATATATCTTAATGGTTCTCCCACTTGACCCACATTATAACCAAACATTACATAAATTCCTTATTAATGCACACATATGTTTGACATCATTAAATCATTATAAAATAAAATAGCAATGCGAGTCATAACGATTATACATCAAAATAGGATATATTCCATTATATGTACCACAATCATTACTAATTCATTTTATATTATCCATAACATAATGTATCCTTGTCAAATACTCAATTCACTTTAATCATCGTAAAAAAAAAAAAAAAAAAAAAAAAAAGGTGTGCACTTGCATTGGTAGAGTTATCATGATAATGAGATCTCATAAAATGAACATGAACATAAACATAATAAAATCCCAAAATAAAAATCATTTAGAAATTACAACTTAACATGTTTTTTAATGTCTTTGGTTGTAATCCTTTCGTTAAGGTATTCGAAACTATAAAATATGTGCTAAATGTTTAATTAACACTCTTTTCTTTTAAAACTCTTCTTTAACTGCAAAATATTTTATCTTCATATGCTTTTGAGAACCATTCATTTTTTGGAGAAAAATATAACTGAATGGTTGTGACAGCCCGCCTAATTGAAAAATTATTTAAATATCTAATTTCAGACTAGGACCCAACTCAGACCCACGTGGAGGTCGCGGATTAGTTTAGGGCATGCCTACCAATGTACAATTTATAATGTTATATTTGCGTGATGGTTGTTTTACTATTAATTATAGCATTAAACCATGTGTACCATTGATTATCGCGTTTTACGTAAGTTACGAGTGTGGCGAATATCGTCTCAAGATGCGTGTGACACTGGTACTGAAACATGATAGCTTAGACTCATAAATTATCAATATACAATGATATTCTAAGGAAAATAATCAAACAATCTTTACCTAAGTTAAGTAAAAACACTAATAGGTCAAAATGGAACCGACATGCTTTGTGATGGGCAACAATGCCGGGTAAGGAGTAGGCAAGACTTAGTCTAAGCATGATATGTAAATTGACTAATAAAGTATATACTAAGTTAATTAAATTATTTAATGTGCCTATGATATGAGTTTTAGCTTGATTTATAAAAAGAGGCCCAAAATAGTACGAATAAAAAATTATTTGGGCTTTATGTAACGGCCCGAAATTTTGACTTGTGCCACGTGTCAAGTCAAGGTTGTATGTGGGACCCACTCATCGAATACGTATGTTCGAGTTTGAGTGGAGAAGTATCCGTGGAGAATTCGGGGAGCCAAAAAACAAACGGGAGCGCACCTCGAGTTGCGTGCTGACGTGAGACCGAGATAGTCGCTTAATGTGGATATATTAGCTATGTGGTTTTAATATGTACATTGGATACGCCTCGCGATGCATATAGCGCGAGTATCAAGATTTTGAAATGAGGCGAGTTGGTGCCTCGAGATATGCGCTGCTTGATTTCAATGACACTTTTGATTTGCAATAAAAAAAATGTATATATACATATAAGAGAGAAAAGAAAAGAAAAGTGAGGGAGAGAGAGAGAGAGAAGAAAAGAGAGATCTGAAGAGAGAAAAGAGAGAGAGAGAGAGAGAGAGAGAGAGATGACGAAGAGAGAGGAAGAGCCGGCGAGGGACGACGGAGCAGGGAGGTCGCCATCCAGCGGCCGAGGACGACGCGGTCCAGCAGCTCGCAGTGACGGCCAGCAGCGGCGACGCGCACAGGTAGGTCGCGGACCAGCGGCATCGGCGGACAGCAGACAAGCAGCTGGCCGGCAGCGGCGCGACCTGATCCGCGACGACAACGGCCAGCGGCGGCCGATCGGCAGTGGAGAGGAAGCGGTGCTGCAGCAGCAGGGGCGGTGGCGGCGCGGAGAGAAGGCGCGGCGAGCAGCAGCAGGGGTGGCACGGTGGTCGGCAGCGGTTCCGGTGTGCAGTGGCGCCGGCGAGCAGCTGCACCAGCAAGGCAGCGATCAGCAATGCGGTGGCGTGGACGGCCAGCAGACGCGCGAACGGATGCGACAGCGACGCGGTAGTGACGATTCCGGCAGCGACGCCGGCGGCGGCGCGGCTCCGGCAGTGACGCTGGCAACGTGGCTACAACAGCGACGTGACATTTTGACGTTGACGAAGCTCGACGATCGCGAATGGGACGAGAGGCGTAGGCCATGGTGAGGTCCTACACTATTTTGTGAAATTCATTACCTTTAATTATGGAGTTTGTTGTTTTAATCGCGAATATATTGATGTGAATGATTTAAGTAACTTCAATTATATAAATGGAAACTAGTGACTTGGGATGTTATAGTCTGGTGTTGCATGCGCATATCGAGATGTAAGCGAGACGTTTTTTAGGACGATTCGCGATTTCTCGAGGTAAGTAAACCACTGAGGAAATCTACAGTGTTTTCCTTTCATTCTATTGGTTATTGATCACTGCTTTGTGATAGCTTCCTTTCAATCTTGTTGATTGCTGCTTGGTGATAGCTATCGTTGAAATGGTTGTCGGTTGAGTGGTCAATTGACAAGTGAGTCATTGTTACTTTTATCTGCGATATGAGAGGGTTAGGGCTGGGAGGCTGGGGTCTCGTCCTAAACCCTGGGGGGGACATAGAAGATGTATATGGCTTTGTTGTCGCCGAGCGTGCTCGCTAGGGGGTGCATATATATCTACTTTGGGGGTCCAGTTGCTTGCCTTGCCAGTCGCAGTCGCCGAGCGTGCTCTCCTAGGGGGGGCTCTAGGCCTTCACAAAAAAAGACGCTAGTTTATTCTATTGAAGTGAAGGATTTGAGAGTTTCTAAAGCTTTTATATAGGGGTTTCGTCCTAAACCCGAGTCTGTTGGGTTTTTGCCCCGACTCTACGACCTTTTAGTCGGGATTCCTTGTTGTTTGTTTTGTTTGTATTTCGAGACCCTCATTTATCGATTGACTTGTTAATGGATTGGTTACGGTCTTTAATATTCATGCGCTGCCTGTTCATTTCTTTCAAATTGCATGAATTCGACTGTTTTAGTTGTTTTGAAATGTTGTATATGTCATACTGGATTTACTTACCTGGGCTCGTCAATGTTGGGTTTGACTGAGTGCAGAGTTGCGACGAGTAACAGAGGGAAAGCTCCATTGCTAGGTGGATTTTTGTATATCATGTATTACTCTCATTTGATGAGTTCCACAATTAGGTTGCCTAATTTTTTTACATTTCGGTTGAGTTAATTATTTGTAGTAATTGCTTCCGCTAAATTGTAAAACTTGAAAAATATTAATAACTCAACTTAAAATTGTGACTTTACGTATAATGATGGATTGGAAGGCTGACTAGGCTATGTTGACCTTGCGAGACTGGCTCGGGGGTCCACGTGGGCTTAGGCCAGGCGGGGCCCAATTTGTGAAAAATTGGGGGTCACATCTTAGATAAATCTTGAGATGAGTCATCTAGAGGCCTGAAATAACACACTTAGTGGGCATACATGGTAGGATGAGTCAAATTCAAGCCCTTGATGGACCTAGAGATGAGAGTTTTATGCAAGATTAAAGGCTAAGAATATGAAATGGGCTAGTATAAATATATAACTAAGCCTTTCACTTTGATCTCATTCATGTTTATTCATGCAACAAACAAAAAGATAAATTTAGCATTTCTAGTTCATGAGAGCAAGAAGGGCTGGACATCTTTTGATCTAGAAGAGTTTGTGTCAAATTAGTGATGTTTAAGTAACAAGAGTAAAGAGTTTGCATCAAGACTCAAACAATATATGAAATCTCTCATTTTTCATGCATTTCTACTCCAAAATTTGTTTGAATGAGTGTTAAAACTTAGGGTTCTTGACCCAAAATGAGATTTTGATGGTTAATATATATTTCCCATGTTTTTAATGTATAAGATATGATGATTTCATCTCTAGACTTCCAAAAAATTTAGCCATTAAAACCCTTGTTCTTATTCTTGAGGTTTTTCAACTAATGCATGTTAACTTACCTAAATTAAGGATTTAATACATGGGTTATTATTGCTTTGAGTTAATTAGGCGTAATTAGGGATAAATGATCCTATAATGGGCAAGAATTTTTTATTTGGGTAAATATTTGATGTTGAAATTTAAGTCATTCTCATGCATGTTGGGTTGTTAAAGATGATGAATAGTGTATGTGACTACGGAGAACATCTGTTCCCATGATACGTTTGTGCCCACATGATGTTTGTGCCTAGAGGGGATGGGTGTGCCTATGGGACATCCATAGACGTTTGTGCCCACATTGGACTTTTGTACTCATAACCAATGTTTTTGCCTACAGGGGACAGTTGTGTCCACAGATGACGTTTAACTATGAATCTGTGCCCACAAGGGATGTATGTGGTCACAAAGGTCTATAAATCACAAGCCATGTGGCCACAAGAGTGTTACAACAACGTTATGTCAATCTAATAGAATGAGCATCTAACACACCAAAAATTTATGCAACCGACACCAGGGACTTAGGAAATATATACCCTATTGTCGGGAATGAATCGGAATCAAAGCGTGTAAGGATCGAGTTTTCATTGCATCTTATGAGCAAACCCCACTAGAAAAACATGTAGCATTTATTTACTGCTTCATTTCATTATACCACTGTATTATGCCCGTTTGGGTTGCTCGACTACTCCACTCCCGCATGTGTCTATATATGGTCGACTAGATGGTATGACCCCTCACCGAGTACCTCATGATTAGCGATCCGATTATTGCTACTGTTCCGGTTATGCCTTAGGCTATGCGTGAGAATTTCTTTGCAAGTCGATGAATCGAGAGATGGTGTCGCGATGAGTTAACTCCGACACAGATTCCTCTCCTTTGAAGCAGTTGGCCATGAGTTTTAAACTCCCGACCAACAGAGTTCCTCATTGACCTTGGAGCGATGGCGGGGAGTTACTTCTTCACTAGAGCCTTCTCAATCAGATGCTATTAGTCCTAGAGTTCGACAGATATATACCACACTCGCGTCCAACATTTACTGTTTTCTTGGCGACTTGTCTTCATGCTTAATATCCGTTTTCAGTGTATTTCTTATTGACTAGCATGATTTGTAGCCGCTTTATTTACATTCTTATTAAATGCAACTTGCGTTTCTTTTGGGGATTTACTCACTAGACTCATGATCTATTTTTGCATGGATGACTGAGTGCAGACCTTACGATGAGCCGGGAGAAGGCCATACTAGGCGACTTCATCTGATTCATCGAGAGCCTCCACTAGCCCATCTCGTAGGTGTTTGTATATATAATGTTACTATTTTTAGGTATACTTTGGGAAACTTAATACACTGATACATGTATATTGACCATATTGTACATTTTGTTGCCTTATATATACATGGTATCCTTTTGATGAGTTTTTCACTGCTTAGGATTTGTTAATGAAGTAAATTTTTGATATTTATCATTTGCTTTAACTAGAATGAAAGACTTCCGCTATTATTGATAACTCACACATTTAGTTGAAAAGACCAAAGAACAACTAAATAACTTACCATATAAGTTAAGTGAGATAAATGGATAGGCTAACTAAATTAAATTTAGGACATGTTTTCATAAAATGCATGATAATTGAAATAGTTAGGCTAAATGAAAAGGTTGAGTACTTGTCGCAGGTCATCATGGACATGTAGACAGATGACGTGGCATAACCTGGTGACGTGTCTGACGGCATGGCGGGGCCTGGATTGCCTTAAGATTTAAGGCCGCCACAATGGTCATATTGAATCATCAATGACTTGAAAATTGACTTAATAGTATCAAACCCTTAAATGAAGCTCATCAATCATAATCAATGATTTGTAGCTTCAAAAACAAACTACAAAATCAACTTTCATAGTAGAACTAGTCATAATTGCTTGTTTAACACTATTTCAAAAAATTTCTATATTAGTGATAAGTCAGTATTTATATATATTTAGTAGTTTATTTTAGTATATTTAATTATTCAAAGTTTCCAAAATAAATATTTAATTATATAGTTTGGTCATTTTTAGGTGAAACGGAGTGCGCGGTTGAATTCGTGGTAGAAAAATACTCAAAGTCTATTTACATGCAGTGATCGGATGACGGACAGTTTGCCTCAAGTTACGCGTTGCGTGGTGGGTAGAATTGGAGACATCATATTTCAACCAATTAGGAGCTGCCACGTTAGTGCACATCTTCGTTTTCGGTCTATTTACATGCAGTGATCGGATGCCGGACGGTTTTCACATTTCGCCACGTCAGCGGTTCGCATGCCAAGTGTTACACTAACCACGTCACAAGCAGCGTTTTCGGTCAATCAGAAGCTGCCACGTAGCATCAACACACCAGCTCCTCCAATCAGGAACCACCACACCACGTTTCTTCTCTTCGTTTCAGCCTTCGTCGATTCGCCTTAGGTTGCGCGTCTGCACAGACTCCCGGATTTTAGCAGAATTTGTGTGATTTCTCTCCGTTCTGGCATGCGCCACGTGTCGCTCACTCACCCTTGCACAGCGTCATCACGAGCTCTCTCGATCAATCAGACAATGCCACGTCAGCGCGATGATAAAAGGCAAACCAATTGCGCTGTGACATGTGGCGAACACCTATTTTCAAGCCAAAAATAACCCTACAATGCTCCTCGGGACATGAGTCACATCCCGAACTCCTAAAATTAGTTTCTCTCACCTCCCGAGACCAATTTTTAGTAGTTTTATATATTAGGAACTTAGGTTTTATTTTTTGGAAGATCGACTATTATTTTTTGTTATCGACTTTCTTCGACGATGATGTTCGGCTAATCAACTCTTTGCCTAGGTCGAAGGGGAAGCAAGTCGGGATTATGGATTCATAGCATATTATTCATAGCATATTATGTGAGATCTATGATTTTTATTTAATTTAATTTAATTTCTTCTATTTCATTGTTGTTGATTTTATTGATTATAATTTAGATCTAAGTTGTGTATATGACCAGTGCATGCTTTTAGGTGGACAATCTATAGTTATTTGGACATTTAGTATTTGTGTAATTGTGCTTTTGGACCAATAAATGACAAACATTCACCCGTTTTCTGTCAAACCCTTTTGGTTTTTGAGTGTGCAACAATTGAATAAAGGTTAAATTGGGAGCGGATGTGATCCGGTTATTTAGGATTAGTGTTCCCACATATCCAAATTACTGCGGGTTAGTTTGTTAAACTTGATTGGCGGATGTCTAGGGTTATACATTAATTAGGGAAATAGTTAGTGGCTGAAGTCTTGACTATCAAAATTAGGGGAATTAGGAATTTCTAGCGATGTTGATTTTCTATAGCTAATCTAGGAGAATATAAATTAATAACTTTTGGGGAAAGATTGAAGACCATGATTGCAATTGAATTTTGATCGTGATTTGTGGAACTGGAGACTTAGGTATTACTTAGGTATTTATTAATTGTTTTGAAAATTAGTTTAGTTATTTTATTTATTTAGTTTAGTTAGATTAGTTAGTTAAATTAATTTATCTTGAAACCCCCGATTTCTTTTTGTTGTTTTAACTTAAGAAAGACTATCAATCTCTTTAAGATCGACCATTTACCACTATTCTACAAAATAGTTGGTTTATGGGACTTTATTTTATTGACGCGTTCGGCGCGTGTCATTTTCTGGCACCGTTGTTGGAGATTGGTATTTTTCTTTCTTTGGGTTTTTTATTTTTATTTTTATTTTTATCTTGCATATCTAGTCTCTTGCTCTTAACATGTATGCAAGTAACCCCGCGATGGACTCCTCCTACCCTTATAATTATGGTTGATTCGAAGACTCATATTATTATAATGTGAATAGGGTAGGTATGTCACATAATGAATATCAATTTTTTAACTTGCAATCTTTTGTGCAACAGGTTGAGGTTTGCGAAATTTGTGGAGATTATTCTCATTCCGCACATAATTGTCCTTATTATCTATAGTATGAGAATTATCACTAGTCTATCTATGCATTGCCACAGCCCGACTTCTTTGGGCTTTTGTCAAACCCACAAATTCCTCAATATGAAGGAAATCAACAGTTTCATCAAAACGCATCCTTGGAAGATATGGTGAAGCAAATGATAAATAATCAATAAAAGCTTAATCGAATTCTTGAAGAGATTCGACAAAATTGGTTTTAAGATTCTAGGCTTGAAGGAATTGGACACTAAATTAATTCAATATAATGTCAGGCTTCAGAGTATGACTAATGAGGAAGAGTTGTGTAGTGCATAACCAATTTTTAACCAAGAGGAGGATGTGAGTGTTGACACGTTGAGAGGTTTTTAGGTGAATGAGGTACACAGGTGGAGGACTATTTGAGAGAAATATCGAAAGAATGTGAAGTTTCCCAAATTAAGCCAGTAATTGTTATTGCACTAAATGATGGGGAAAATGAGATGAAAATTGATGTTATTTTAGACATGCTAGAGAAGCCGCAAATAGAGAGCGAGGAAGACCAACCTCTAGTGTTGGTGCAACACCCACCCTCCCATGCACATTTGGTACACCTTATAAGGGGATGGAAGTGAGGGAGCGTTCGCAGATCTTCTACACTGCCGACACCTTTGTGTTGGACGATCCTGATGCGACAGATTCTTTCGTATTAAAAGTCCTGAATGAGCTCTTAAATCTGAAAGAGGGCGTGCATGCTTCATTGTCCAAATATGTAGATACGATATTTGTTGTTAACATCTCTAAAGAAGAGGGCATCACGTGATCAATCACGCCAAGTCTAACCAAAGACTTAAAAGAAAGGCGACTCGTTGGGAGGCAGCCCAGCTTCATTTTTATTTTATTTTATTTTATTTATTTCTTGCATTTATTTTAGTTTTAGTTCTTATTTATATTTAATAACACTCTAATTTGGCATCTTTATTTTTACAGGTGATATGTTACGTTTGACGTTCATTGGAGGATTGGAGTACCAAGTTTTATAATTTTAACTTTGGATTATATTTAAGCATAATTTGAACATTTTTTTTTTGGAATTAAAATGTTTAGAGAATTTTAGGTGTTTTGAGACTTGGTTGGGACATACCTAACTTAAGTCGCCGCATTAGTGGCGAGTTTTTGAGTAGACCCAAAACCCTAAACTTCATTCTATCATCTTGTTGATTTCACCCTTAGTTGAAAGACTTCGGGCTTGCAAGATTTGATTGGAATCTTTTTAGTTAACTCCTATGTTTATTAGTCACTGCTCTTGTTATGATTGTTCTTTCATAGTTTCCTTAGTCATCCACACATGAGAAATTTTGTGCGTTCACTAGTTTTTAAAGACTTTTTGTCATGTATGCATTAGTATCATTTCTTATCCATGTTTTTCTTCACCACTGTCATTTTTCTTTTTGTCATATGGATGCCTTGACTTGTTTTGAACCTTGAGGACAAGGTTTGGAATAAGTTTAGGGGTATTTAAGGGACTATGGATTGCTTTGGATGGATTCTGTGAGAAAGACCACGGGTGAGATCGTTTATTTTTTATTTTTTTATTTTTATGCGGTCATATGCGGATATCAGATGGTAATGGTGGTGTTTTATATCATTTCTTTTGTTTCTTTCATTTCTTTTCGTTTCATATTCCTTTCTCATTTCATTAAGATATGATACGCTTGTATATATGTATTTAGTGTATATTTTTTATATATTTTTTAGTTATTTAGAGTCACCCGAAACTTTGTTCATGCCTGTGGTTGTGGATGAGCACATTACAATTGCCTTTTTGACTTGAAACTTAAGGAAAATTAGGAGAAACACTCAATCGAGTTCGTAGCTCTGCATTTTTATGATTTCATGATTAGGACTTAGATGATGGTTGGAATTTGTGCTAGATAACAAAAATGAGTGGACGGTCAGACTTATGCATGTATTGATATTTTAACCCACATTGGGGATTTACTTGATTATAGTGAAAGTGAGAAGGGCTAACATGAGTTTTCTTAGTGTTGACGGTCCTACAAGTTTCCACAGGAAATGGAGCAAGGACCGTATTTGTTGAAAAAAAAAAGATTTGGAGAAAAAAATGTGAAAGAAAATATAAATTAAATAAAGGTGGAAGTTGTGAAACTCCTCAAATGAAAGATTTAATTCGAGTGCTTTCACTTGATTAAGTGAGATTGTAAACGTGCGTGCTTGAATGTATAGACCAAGAAAACTTACGAGTAGTTGACGGCCTTTGTCTTGACTGAGTCTTTGTCTTGAAAGTGAGATCTTAATTGTGTTTGGGTTGCGAATCTCGATATATCATAACTCCAAATTTTCTGAGTTATTTGTTAACTTGGTGACTATGTAAGTCAAAGGAACTCTATGAATTTGGGTCGGATGTAGGATTAGAGAGACAGTGCATTATTATATTAGGAGTCTAGTTTAGTTTGTGTTGTCATTTACACATTTGCTCGGGACGTGCAAAGTCTCAAGTTTGAGGGTATTTGATAAGTCAGTATTTATATATTTTTAGTAGTTTGTTTTAGTATATTTAATTATGCAAAGTTTCCAAAATATATATTTAATTATATTTTTTGGTCATTTCTAGGTGAAACGGAGTACGCGGTTGAATTCGAGGCGGAAAAATACTCAAAATGGAGTATTTATATCCAGTGATCGGATGCCGGACAGTTTGCCTCGAGTTACACGTCAGCACACATCTTCTCTCCTCCAATCACGTCTCTCCACGTCAGCGGTTTGCATACCAAGTGTTACGCCAACCACGTCACAAGCAGCGCTTTCAGCCAATTAGAAGTCGTCACGTAGCATCAACACACCAGCTCCTCCAATTAAGAACCGCCACACGTCAGCATCGCAGGCCACGTCACACCACGTTTTTCTCCGCGTTTCAGCCTTCGACGATTCGCCTCAGGATGCGCGTCCGCACAGACTCCCAGATTTTCGCCAAATTCGTGCGATTTCTCTCCGCTCTAGCATGCGCCACATATCGCTCACTCGCCCACGCACATCGTCATCACGAGCTCTCTCGACCAATCGGACAATGCCACGTCAGCGCGACGACAGCAGGAGAACCAATTGCGTTGTGACATGTGGCGGACACATATTTTAAAGCCAAAAATAACCCTATGATGCTCCTCGGCGTACGAGTCACCTCTCCAACCCCCAAAATTAGTTTCTCTCACCTCCCGAGACCAATTTTTAGTAATTTTATATATTATGAACTTAGGTTTTATTTTTTGGAAGACCGATTATTATTATTTTGTTATGGCTAATCAATTCTTTGCCTAGGTTGAAGGGAAGCAAGTCAGGATTATGGATTCATAACATATGTGATATTTATGATTTTTATTTAATTTAATTTAATTTTTCTTATTTCATTGTTGTTGATTTTATTGATTATGATTTAGATATAAGGTGTGTATATGGCAGTGCATGCTTTTAAGTGAACAATCTATAGTTATTTGGACCTTTAGTATCCGTGTAATTGTGCTTTTGGACCAATAAAGTGACAAACATTCACCCGTTTGCCGTCAAACCCTTTCGGTTCTTGAGTGTGCAACAATTGAATCTAGGTTAAATCGGGAGCGGATGTGATCTGGTTATTTAGGATTAGTGTTCCCACATTTCCTACATATCCAAATTATTGTGGTTAGTGTGTTAAACCTGATTGGTGGATGTCTAAGGTTATACATTAATTAGGGAAATAGTTAGTGGCGGATGTCCTGACTATCGAGATTATGGGAATTAGGAATTTCTGGTGGATGTCGATTTTCTATAACTAATCTAGGAGAATATAAATTAATAACTTCTTAGGAAAGATTGAAAATCATGATTGCAATTGAATTTTGATTCTGATTTGTGGAACTGTAGACTTAGGTGTTACTTGGGTATTTATTAATTGTTTTGAAAATTAGTTTAGTTATTTTATTTATTTAGTTTAGTTAGATTAGTTAGTTAAATTAATTTATTTTAAAACCCCCGATTTCCTTTTTGTTGTTTTTACCTAAGAAAAACTATCAATCTCTGTGGAATCGACCCTTTACCACTATTCTACAAAATAGTTGGTTTATAAACTTTACTTTATTGACGCGTTCAGCGCGCGTCAATTAGTGAAATGAAAAACATACCAAAAAGTAAATTTCTAATGTCAAGACAACAAGCAAAGTATACATGTGTATGAATAACCAATAATTCTTAGATTATCATACTTTTTATAAGTGAGCATGTATAACCTTTTGTCCATTACAAATACCATAAACTTTATTCTTTGCATCTCACTAATGGTCCATGTAAAGGATACTTTGGTAACATCCCAACATATCAACAACTAAACTAATATCCGATCTGGTATATCATTTATTTTAAAGTTATGAAAGAAAACTCTTTGATCTCATAGAATAAATTGAGATTACTATTGTCAAGCAAATGTCACTAATGTATAAAATCAAAATATGAAGTTGCTCCCACGAATGTATAAAATCAAAATATGAAGTTACTTCAAATATATACATCATCAATAACATTTTCTTTAAATACGAGGGATGTTATGGTATCGTTAACTTAAAATATTATTCTTGTTTTAATCCATATATTGACCTTTTAATTTAGTTTGCAAACCATATGGTCCTTTCTTTCTTTGTTAACCATTTCGGCTGATTTATATGAGACTTCTTCAAGTAAAATCTTCCTTAAAAATAGTATTTATATCCATTTGATGTAACTCTAAATGAAAATGAGCCACTAAGAGCATCTCCAATGGGACCATGGATTTTGGTGAAAATGGATCCACCAAGGATACAATCCACATCCAATCCAAAAAATGCTCTCCAATGGGACCATGAATTCATAATGTCTATCCTATGTGGTATGGAATCAAAGTGGAGGGTGTCTACCACAATGTCTACTTCTAGACATTGTGTAGACTGTCACGTCAGCATTATTAATTCTTTTAAAGTTTTTATTTTTTTCAAGCCTTTATTAATATTACAAACATTGAAAATAAGGGGGGTGTATTCAATTGAGATTTTAATAGATTTTTAGTTACTTTTATAAGTGGATGACTTTTATAGACTTTTAGATACTTGTAGATTTTTGTAGACTTTTTAAAACTTTGATAGACTTTGATAGACTTTATTTTTAATGACTTTTATTAACTTTGATGAACTTTTGTAAGGACTTTGATAAACTTTGATAAACTTTTATTTGGATGAATTTTGATAAACATCCATGTAAATCTCGAAATAAAACAGGGGTATGTGCCCCACTTTTCACCATCTTCAACCTTTGCTTTGTTCTTCCTTCAACCTTTGCTTTGTTCTTCCTTCGTCTCTACTCACTGTCTTGCTAAATCTCTCTATCTCAATCCCTTCTCTCGTTCTCTATCAATTTTCGCCCCTATGATGGATAAAGAAGAAAAGAAGCCAAAAAACAAAAAAAAAAAGGTCGATTGACTTTGATGGACTTCTTGCACATTTTTTAAAGCTTCGATTACTTTTTAATTGAAAAAATAAACTACTAAGGTTATTGATTGTGAGAAATAGGGGGCAACGATCCGAGTGTAGTTTGGAAAGGTGTATCAGGCGGGGGGGTATCATATTTCTACTCCATTACGAGTTAATGATAACTGTCATTCATGGCAAAGCGCCATAGTCCTCTAGACCAAGTATACGAAGGTAAGGTCCTGAGAATGTGACTTCATCAAGTCCGGCTCGCTCAATCTGGCCTGCAAATCTCTTATAGATTCCTGCCTGTTGAACACCTCATAGTCATATCACTGGCGTATAGGATAGCATTGAAGTCTCCGGCAACTACCCATGGCCTAGATGTTTGGAAGACAAGGGATTCAAGGTTGTGAACAGATATCAGAGACTTCTAATATCTCGTAAAGTCCTGTTAAGCTGCAGTGTGGCAATTCCAAACAAAAGTTGATAGGGAAATACCCTAAAAACCAAAAAATTCAGAGATTAGAGATCCCAAGCCGGGAGTGTATTCTGTTCAGCCGACATATCTCTCCTTATATGAATGGAATATGTAGAGTCCCCATTATCGCCACCGCTTCATCTTTAAATCCCCTTTTAGAGTTGTTCTTCCGCTTCTGTGGCTGTTCAACTCGCAAACATGCTTCTCTGGTATGGAAACCTCCATGTGGTAATGTACTGAAACTTTAAAAAATGTGCAAGAAGTCCATCAAATGTCGAAGCAAACGTCGAAGCAAACGATGGAGAAGCGAGGCAGCGTCGAAGCAAACATGAAGAAGACGATGGAGAAGTGGCTCTGCGAGGCAGCGTAAGCAAACGATGGAGAAGACGATGGAGAAGTGGCTCGGCGAGGCAGCGTCGAAGCAAACGAGGGAGAAGTGGCTTTGCGAGGGAGAAGAACGAGAAGATCACAAAGGGGGGTGTATACAGAGAGATCAGACGACCGAGAGATGGAGATAGAGAGCGAGAGAGAGAAGAAAGAGAGCTAGATAGATTTCACAAAAGTTCTCAAAAGTTTCTCGTGGAAGCTGAAGAGATGGAGAAGAATTTGGACATATATAGGGTTAGGGGAAAAGTCTCCAAAAGTTATCCAAACCCACAAATCTACAAAATTTCTAAAAAAAATTGAATACCCCTTACAATTAGAGAGTTTACAAAAGTTTTAATTGAATACCCCAAAACTTTTAGAGACTTTTTAAAAGTCTATAAAAGTTCATATTGAATACACCTTACTTTTAGAGACTCTCTAAAAGTTTTAATTGAATACCCCTAAACTTTTTTAGTTAATAAAAGTAATCAAAAATCTATTAAAATCTCAATTGAATACACCCCGTAAAAGTGACAACTCATCAAGTCTAAATCCACATTACCATTGAAGATCATTCTAGGAGGTGAATGTCTATCTAGTGCCACATAAGATATACATTCTTTCCAGATCCATGATGTGACACCAATCCGTGCTTTAAATTCACGTTACCATTGGAGATGCTCTAATATCATCATAATTATAAAGGAATCATTTTTATATACAAGTGAAAATGACCTTATAATTAATACATTATTTCTGAGTAAAACTTTTAGCTACAACGGATACGTGAAAGAAAAAATGAATCTTTATCACCCACGTAAGATAATGTGTTCATCCAAAAAAAATATGTAAGACAATGCTAAGACAATGCAAATTGCACAAACAACTCAATATTAATGCATAAATCATAATAGCATAATAACACATCTGAAGAAATCTCCAAAATATTTCAAAAACTAACTAAAATTTAACTATATACAATTAAAAAAAGGTAAGCATAACCACAAAATACTTCGAAAGAGCTATTTCAAACAGAAAAATTAAAATTTAATTCGAAAAGTATATAAATAAATTGTTACGCAACGTTTGATCGCAATAATTTTTAAATTATAAAAAATTTAAAATTTTTATGTATATATATATTTATTTTGATAAAGTAGGTCCCAATAAGGGGAATAGGCGCGATCGCCCTAGTCGCCCTCTTCGAGGGCCATCGCCCCACTTGCCCCCTTCAAGTGCCTGAAGCTCTAATATCTTGTGAGGTGGATGATGCATCACTTCCCAAAGGCAAGGTTAGAATCTCGATTTGTACTGACTCACTAAATCCAATGTAATTAAGTTAGTTTTTTTATATAAAAAAGAGAAAAATGATAAAAACAATAATTAGTTGATCCGAATGATTAAGACTCGATCGATACCCTTAAATAATTGATAAGGTATTGATATTAAGTCTAGGATAAAGCAAATTGGGTTAGGAGGGTCACTCCATGTGAGACTCAGTTATCAATGTTAGTGTAATTTAGTCGACACAGTTAGAGCCAAATATTAAGTTAGAAAAAAAAAAAAACCAACAGTCCTTCTGCCGCCAAATCTACTTCTTGTGAGAAACCAAAAAAAAAAAGTGATACCCAAAATATACCTTAACAAAGGCCTTGTAGAGAACCAACGACTAGCCAAGACGAGTGGAAACATTTCGTTACTCCTAACCAAAACGAAGTGTCGAGTTTGATTGTTGGGAATGAAAAGTTAACGTTAGGAACTCCGGGCAAACTCAGAGTAGTTGGATAGTTCAGATATTGAGTGATCTCAAACCAAAAAAAAAGGTCATGAAGAGAGTTAATCTAGTTGGCAATTGGCAATGCACGGTCATGCTTCAACAATGATCAATCAAATGCCTGTCATTATACCATCTTCAAAGAAGGTAAACTCGTAACCCATCGACTCAATAAATTGCATCTCCATCCTTGTTGATCATATAACTCAACAAGACCAACACTTTCATGGATATGCATGCAATTTTTTTTCTCTTTTTTTTATAGATTTTTTTTTCTCTATACCAATAAAAAAAGATGTATTCCCATACCAACTACCCCTATAGCCGTGGAAAAGATATATTCCACCTCAGGGAGGTTGGGTGTTTAATTCTCAAATTGTATACCCATTCCCTAAGAATACCTTGACAAAAAACATCCCTCAAGAATAACTTAGATGGGTGTGGCCTAGTGGTAAGGGCAAAAATGGAGTTATGTGGGTTGAACGCACAACTTCGGTGTCGAGCCACTTTGAAGTGTATGGATGCCCATGATTACTAAAAAAAAACCACCCCTCAAGAATAAAATGAGATTTTATTTAGTTATTGTCAAAAAATCGATGCCCTTTTATAGAGGAGGAAGATGCATGTATTTGGCAATTAATTTCCTTTTTTTCCTCAAAAAAAAAAAGATCCATGATAGCGTTAGGTAAAAAAAGGAAACAGATAAATATGAATAAAAACAAACGAATCTATAAATTTCAAATCATTAGCGACAGATAAACATCTATTTTGCACGATAATCCGGCACTCCCAGATTCGATTTCTCAACAAACTGGTGATTTGAGCTACCGACTTGTTCGTGATAATAAAAAGAAAAATCTCAAAAATTCAAAATAAAAAAAAAATTACGAGTATGGAAACAATGCTTTACACAAAACATAAAAACAGAAACTCTATACACTACAAAAATGTATCAGAACCGGTCTGCTATTTTGGTACGGCCCGTAGCACAGTCGTCATGACGGGTGTCAGAGTTTAGCTATGGAACCCGTCCCTATACACCGTCACTAATCTGACACGTGGATTTGGTCGTCCACCGTTTCTGACACGTCGCACATTTTAGCGATGGGATCCATCACTAATCTAGTCGCCATTGGTTACACATGGCTTACACGTGGACATATTCAAATCCACGTGTAATGGGATTAGCGACGGGACCCATCGCTAACTTCATCCCTATTTTCTGAATTTAAAAAAAAAAAAAACAGTTTTGTTGTTTAAATAAATAAATTATTTTAAAAATAATTATTAATTTAATTTAATAAAATTATTATTTTATAAATTAATAATTGAATTAATTAATAATTAATTAATGTTATAAAATATTAAATTGATTTTGTTTATTTAAAAAACATTCTCAAACAATTTGAACTATTTTTATTATTAAAATTAATACCAAATTTTTTTATTTTAAAAGATTATAAAAAATTGTAAAATAAATATAAAAATAGTTTGTTTGGTGAAAAAAGTTATTTTTTTGAAAGTTTGTCTCATCTCTAAATATCAACAAATTAATTCAAAGAACTAAATGAATATGGGCAAATTAAACTAAATAATTGAAGTAAATAAAGAACTAAAAGAAATAAATACAACAAAAGAGTTGTTACAAGTATATAATGTATACAACAAGGTAAGTATGTGTTAGGGACAAGTCAATAAAATTTATGGTTGTACATAAGTGAGAACTCAATTGTAACGGCCCACTTGCCAAATGGACCGCCACGGGGGCCAATGCGGGCCCACAACCTAGCCTACTAGCACCAGATGTGTCTCACATGCCAACTCATCCACCATTTCATCATTATTAACCTCAAAATACAACAATTTACTGTTTAAATTGTTACTGAACTCAAAGTCGCCTGTTAATCTTTTTCAACCCAAATAAATCACAGCGGAAGTCATGCAATTAACTATGATAACTAGTGTGGAAAACTCATATATCATATGTACCTCGATGTATCAAAATATCAACAGTACAGAGTCCTAGCATCTCACAAAAAAATCTCAAATCCCAAAATAAAACAAAATAAGTATATACAAACATACAAGCTTGGCTAAATGTCTTTGTATTTCGGTAGCTTGCTCTTGCCCTGGCTCGTACTAGGATCTGCACTCAAGCCATTACAAAAAGACAGGTGACGAGTCCAGAGTGAGTATTCCCAAGGAAATTAAGTGAGCAATACAAAATAAATACTGAAACTTAAAGAAAACTATTAAATAAACATGGGAAAAATAAACAGACAACTATGCTAATTGCATGCGAGTGTAATAGTGAAAGCTCAAAGTGTGTGTTCCAGCCCCTAGGGTTAGACTAGCGCCATACTTTAGACTCTCAACAGACTACTGCGCAGCGAGTAGCACTTAAGCAAGACAAGTATCCGGATCCGCTAGGTGGTCAGCATGGAACCTACGACGCACCCACACGTACCCGTCACTCTCTCGGGTAGCCTTATTCACCGAGATGGCACGCGTATTATGACCTAGTGAACGTACACACAAAAATGGCACAGAAGGAGAGCCTCTACGTCCATCCATTATTACATACCAGGAATAGAGTAATGAAAGACAAAAATTGAATTCAAAACGCAAAATTAAATACTGCTCAAGAAATTTCAGTTGGGATACTACACAACTCACATCGCACTCCGTGTACCGTCACTAACCCCTGGTCCGGCTCCGCCTAATCCCGAATATCCCAAATTATAGCCCGTACTGACCTATTTCCATGTATAAGTGATATTTAGTCATTTGTATACGTGTTAAGTCATTTCACACCAATTATGTCAAAATATAAGTCTATTAGCACGCTAGGTCTGGGCATTAGCATGCTAGATGCCCCACAATTATACGTTCTTAGCCCAGAGGAATATTAGCATGCTAATGGTCTTTGGACAGCAAAACTACTGAAACTTTTCGGGTTTTCCACACACCCAACAACACAACAACAACCACAACACCAACAACAACACTTCAAAACACAAGAAACTCATCATAACAACTCAACAACCTCCAAATCCTTACCAACACCACTAAAAATAAGATCAAAAGATAGAGAAATATGTGGTGTAAATGATTCTCACATTGATTTTGATGTTTCTCCCCTCCAAGCTCCTTGAATCACCAAGAGAAATCAACAAACCCTTGTGCTATGTTTCCGAATACCGTCTTCCCGGGCTTTAGGCTCCATAACGTTCACTCTTCCATCTTCAGCTGGTCTATTCTGCACTCCCCCAGCTGCATTCATCCGTCCTTTGATTGGGACAGTACCGGGCAAAATGCCCACTCCTCCACATTCATAACAGTCACTGAATCGCCTATGGAGACCTTGCGCTTCAAATTGATCGCGCTTCTTCACCGAAATTCTCAGATGATAAGATGAGGAGAGAGAAAATTTGGTGTTTTTGAAGTCAAACTTGACTTATATAGGTTACTTTGCATCTCCACTTACTTGTGCATCTCTAAGCCATCCAAAGACCTCCATTTGCTTCATTTCACACCTCTTTTAACTCCGATTTTGACATCGTTGGCACACCCACCCTTGTATTTAACTCAAAAAGTGATGTTTCGGGTGTTTCGACGTTCGATTTCGTGTCCTGAATCGTGACGTACGCGTACTACCATTTTTCTAACCACCAATTAGACATTCCATAATACTTATTGAACCAATTTTATTCATTTTTTATGTATTATTTCCCCAAGCCATGCGTTAAGTCGGCTAAACTACCGGGTACCCGCATCGACACGCATATCGAGGCAAATATGTTACACACAGTCTCACACATCAAATGAATATAATAACACACATTGCGATGTCATTTACGCTATTTTGATATAAAAATGGCAAATTAACAATTCAGCGACACAAAAATATTATTTACTTAGCTCCAGGCGCGCACAAGCCTAACTATGTTTCCACGACGTCTGAGCTGTCCGCCACGTCTGCAAACACGGCATAAATAACGGTGAGTTATATTCAGGCCCTTACAGTTCTTTCCAACTATGTGAAATTTCGTCTCGAAATATAAATTAAACTGAATATACTTACCAACAAATAAGTGGGGATACCGTTGTCGCATAATATACTCAAGCCTCCGGGTGAGTCCCTTAATCCCGTGATGCTGTCATCTGACTAAAACCTTTGGGATCTCCTTATTTCGCAAAATCTGAGTCCTCCTATCCATGATTTCCACAGTTGCTCTTCATTTGACACGTCAGGTCGCACCTCAATCTGACGTACATCAACCATAGGCCTCGGTCCTAACTTAGCCATCCTTAACATGGAAATATGAAACACTAGGTGTATCCCTACCAACTGCGGTGACAACTCAAACAATATGCCACTCTGCTGATGCGTTCCTCAACTTTGAAAGGCCCAATGCATCTTGGTGCTAGTTTCCCCTTAATTTCAAACCTCTAATGACCTTTCCAAGGCGAAACTTTCAAATACACCAAGTCTCCAACCTCATAGCTTAGGCCCTCAAGGTTTTTATCCGCATATTTCTTTTGCCTATCTTGCGTCGTTATAAGTCTCTGCCTGATCTGTCTTACCTTCTTAATATGGTCAACCACAATCTTAGGTCTTATAGTCGTTGTATCTTCTGGTGCCGCCCAACATGCTGGTGACATGCAGCGCCTACCATAAAATGTCTCAAACGGTGGCATCCCAATACTCGCCTGATAGCTATTGTTGTAGGCAAACTCATACAAAGGTAAGTACTCCTCCCACGATCCATCAAACTGCACGCTCCGAGCATATCATCGAGAATCTGAATTAATCGCTCTGACATCTCGTCAGTCTGAGGATGCTACGCGGTAGCGAACTGTAAATGCTTGCCAAACTGCTCCTACATATTCTTCATAGTCTCGATGTAAACCTCGGATCTTTGTCAGAAACAATTAGAGACCGGTACACTGTACAATGTGACAATCTGTCTCTCGAAGATAGTGCTCAACTGTGTAATCGAATATCTCATGGCGATTAGTATAAAGTGTGTCGACTTTGTCAGCCTATCAATAACCACCCAAATCGTATCGTGTCTCGTGTGCTCTGCTTTCACCTGCTGGCATATATGACAACTCCGAACGTATCTACCCACGTCAGTCTTCATCCTTGTGATGGGGCATGTGCCCTAGGTCAATCCATTAATTGTCTTTATGAATACTTTTAGTTAATAAAATAAAGGATTTCATTTGCTGTTTATTATAATTAATTTGCATGTTTACATTATAATAAGATCCATGGGTATTTACATAAATATCCTAAATGTCCCTAGTCGATCATTATACTGGGAACTATAATGAATTAAGACTAGTGTGAGTCTTGATTGATGATCATATGATTATACGTATAGGGATACGAATCAAGATCACGAGTACTTGTTAGGGAACAAAGTACTGGAATGACCCGCTATGAGAACATCACATGGATTAAGTCATAGTTGTTTCTCATGATAGGTATATTTTTCAGTCCTCTGACTTGAGATTGCCAAAGACTTCAACATTAGGAACATAGTAATTTGACACAATCAAGCGTTGTCTTTAACCGAACGATTATAAAGGTTGTGATTGGTTACGGTGTGGGCAATGTGATAAAGTTGTGTAATCGAGATAGAATTTGTCCCTCTCATATAAAGAGAGATATCCAGTGGATCCCTCGATGTGTTAGACTGTTAAAAGGCCTAGTTTAAGTGAATTGATATTGATCAATGTCACTTGGATGTTTTCAGTCTACCTAGAGATCGAGACTAGTACGATTGAACATGTTGGATGACAATTCCATGCCTTATGTTTGATCAAAAGGATATCGTGTAACAAAAGGATGTTATATACACTATTGATTAGGTTGTATCGATTTGATATTCGTACAACTTGGGTAGTCATAATGTCTTGCTAGAGACTGCTTATGACTTGTATACCAAAATGCGTTTTGTTACACTGCCAACGTTGTATGAGCCTATTGGGTCGCACACTAAGAATGGTTTTGCGAGATTTTAAGATGATTCAGAAAAACGAATTTTATGTGATAAAATTTATGACAAAAACGTCCTTGTGGTGTATTACACTTATACTTCTTTAAGTAAGGGTATATGTGTAATTTACTTAACCGTCTATATACAAGGGTTGTATAAATAGACGCTTTAAGTTAGAACACACACACAAAAAGATTAATAGGCCGAAACTCTATTTTCGTTTTAGAAACGACTTAGGGTTTTTGGTATGCTCTGGATCGTTTTGGAGAGAAACAAAAGGTTTGGTATTCTCTCGAAGCTAGCACTTCAAATCTCTAATGCATTCGTTAGTGTGTGTGGATCTTGATAGAGGCGTTCGTCGTTAAGCGGCGCCTTAGAGATCGATCAACCTTCGAAATGTATATTGCGATTGAGGTATGATTAAGTTTTTCATGGTTTAAACGTTTTTAATGGAATTAGATTCGGATCTGTTGGGGTTTTTGTCAAAAACTGTTTTGTAATCTCCGCTTGCGTATGAACCCCAAACCCAACAAAGTGGTATCGAGCCTTCGAGTTTGATTCCATTAAATTCATTGCATGTTTTCTTCGATATATACATGATATATGATTGAAAGCATGTAAATAGTTGATGTATATGTGATATACATAAGTTTCCCGTGTGAGATTTATTATCATGTTTTGTGTATATGATACATATATTCGTGATTTAATTAAAATCGGTTTTCTTACATGCTAGTAACCATGTTAGGTTAATTCAAATAATTTCAATGAATTGAATTTCGTGTTCTGTGATCCATGACACCATTAGGTATAATCTTTATTTTTCGTGTATTGATGCATGGATGAAATCTCTGTAATTCAGTATGCATATTTAGGTTACATTGTCTTACGTTTCTTGAATTGTATAAGGCTGAATATTAATTCAAAACTAATATGATTAGGTTCGATTGGGATAGTAGTTCATGATTCAATGACATATTTGTGATTATGGACCCGCTAACCGGCCAGCGGAACCGCCGTCTAACTAATCCTAGTGCACGGAAATTCTTTTATTAGTGAATAGTATAAAAATTTTCAAATTGTTTAGTGATTGAACAAATCAATAGAATATATGATATTTCATTGTTTACATAAAAATCATTAAAATTGAATAAAATCCCTATATTAAATTTTAAGTCTCATGTCATCCATTTTAAACACTTGTCAAAGGCCTCGATCACACTAATATAGTTTTCATATGACTTAGTTTTATCTAGTGGACTTATTTTAACTTTAAATAATTGTTATTTTGTGCTCGCCTTGAGCGAAACATCATTTCTCGTTTTCATGTTTGGATATGGATGGTTTTGATTTTATTATTGCAAATAATAGATGTTCCATTTCTCGTAAAGGCATATTTTATGCAAATGTTGATTTGTATGATGGTCTTTATATTCTAAACATGAAAAGGTCCACTGATACTCCAGTCTTTAACATAAATACAAAGAGATTCAAGTTAAATGATTTGAATCAAACCTATCTTTGGCATTGTCGTCTCGGGCACATAAATGAGAAGCGTATAATGAAGCTCCATAAAGATGGACTTCTAGATTCATTTGATTTAGAAACATATGAAACGTGCGTATCTTGTTTACTGGGCAAGATGACTAAAAGTCCCTTTCTTGGACACGATAAAGGGCAAGTGATTTATTGGGTCTAATATACTTGATGTATGCGGTCCTATAAACACAATGACTAGAGGAGGTTATCAATACTTCATTACATTTATGATGATTTCGAGATATGGTTATGTATATCTTATGAAACATAAAGTGAATCATTTGAGATGTTTCGAACGTTTCAAAATGAAGTGCAGGGAATCAACTTGGTAAAACTATCAAAACAACCGATCGATCGATCGAGGTGGTGAGTATTTAAGCCAAGAATTTGATGATCATCTTAAAAAATTTGGGATTGTCTCCCAATTGACTCCACCAAAGAACTCCACAATGGAATGGAGTTTCCGAATGGAGAAATCGAACCTTATTAGATATGGTTCGATCTATGATGAGTCATGCGATCTTCCATTATCCTTTTGGGGTTATGCATTACAAGCGTAGCTTTCACTCTAAATCGAGTTCCTTCTAAAGCGGTTGATAAAACACCATATGAGATATGGTACGGGAAGAGACCTAGTTTGTATTTTCTTAAGATTTGGGGTTGTGAGGCTTACGTAAAGCGACAAGTCTCTAGCCACTAGAAAAATCTCTACAGATCGTGATACATCTTGGTTCGATCAGGATGAATTGTATATTGCGACGGTGTGTCCTCGAGAATGTTGTCCCTGAGCTCCGATACCCCTGGTATCCACAAATGACCCTTGTGTCTCAAGCACCTGTCTAACCCCTCAGACCGCTCTATGCACCTCAGATCCTGAGCCAGGCCACTGATCCGCACATATCGATCATCAGCTCTTTGCAACTCAGCAACTCACTTTAGAGACACTATAGGAACTTGCAACTGACAGCAAATCTGTAGCTCGGCAATAGCCTTTGTAAAACACAACATCGACGTTGCCTCAAGCAACTCGTGCTCATGTGTCATATGATGCAGAATTGTCTGGCTCTCGATGCCGCTCCTGCTCAGCGCATTAGCTTACGACATTCGCCTTACCCGAATGATATTCAATGGCGAAGTCATAGTCCTTCAGTAACTCGAGTCATCGTCGTTGTCACATGTTCAACTCCCTCTAAGTGAGCAAGTACCTCAAACTCCGATGGTCTGAGAACAATATGAACCTCTCACTATACAGGTAATGCCTCCAAGCCTTCAATGGAAACACGACCGCTGCAAGCTCCAAGTCGTGCACTGGATAGTTCACCTCGTGAGGTCTCAACTATCGAGATAAATAGGCATCTAGGTGTCCATCCTGCATCAACACGCCACCAAACCCGGTGTTTGATGCATCAGTATAAATTGAAAAACCTTTACCTGCCACCGGTAAAGCCAAAACTGGTGCCGAAGTCAATTTCCTCTTCAGCTCCCAAAAAGCATCCTCATATTCCTGTGACCATTCAAATCTAAAATCTTTTTTGGTCAGCCTCGTCAATGAAGCTACAATCATCGAGAAGCCCTACACAAAGCGCTTGTAATATCCTGCTAAACCCAGGAAACTCCGATGTCAGATACAGACTCGGGTGTCTTCCAGTCAATAATAACTCAAATCTTGTTACCATCTACTGACATGCCCTGACCATTGATGACATGGCCCAAGAACTTCACCTCATTCAGCCAAAATGCACACTTGCTAAACTTGACATACAGTTTGTGCTCTCTCAGCGTCGTCAAAACATCTCTAGATGTCTCTCGTGCTCTACACGGGAGTCTTACTATATATCAGGATGTCGACAATGAACACAATGACGTATCGATCAAGGAATGACCTTAGCACACTGTGTATCAAATCCATGAAGATCGTCGGTGCATTCGTCAGTTCGAACTGCATGATTGTGAACTCGAACAGTCCATAACGCGTGCTAAACGCAGTCTTCTCCATATCCTCCTCTCGAATCCTCAACTGATGGTATCCAGATCGTAAATCATCTTCGAGAAAAATTTGGCCCCAGCCAATTGATCGAATAAGTCGTCCATTCTCGAAAGTGGGTAACGATTCTGAATCATCACCTGACTCGCTTTCAATGGTCCACGCACATACGCGTCGAGTCGTCCTTCTTCTTCACCAATAGAATCGGAGCTCCCAAAGGCGACATGTTAGGGTGAATGAAACCCTTATGCACTAAGTCCTTTAACTGGGTCCTCAACTCTTCGTGCTCCAATGTTGACATCTTATACGGTCTGTTGTAGATTAGCTGAGTCCCCAAGATCAGTTCAATGATAAACTCCACAACTCTCAGTGGTAGCAAACCAGGCAAATCATCGAGGAACACGTCTGAAAATTCACAGACAATAAGGACATCCTCAACCTTAAGCACCATCTTATGCTCTGGCTCAACTATAGTCGCGCACGCCTCCATTTCCTACAACGTAGTTAATTTGCCTCGAGTGATAGGTAATGCAGATGCAACTCTAACAAATGTAAACCTTGGAAACCCCTCGATGTCAATCGATCTGTGTGTAATAGGATGATAACCAATCCATCCCGAACATCGCGTCGAGTTCCAAGTACTCTAGCACTCTCTAATCAGTCGGTAACTAATGTCCCTCAATCTCCACAACATAATTTCGATAAATCCGGTTATGGTAAATCTTATCTCCAGCTGTCGTGCTGAGAACAAGATGTGTATCTAAAGTTTGCGCATGTAACCCCTAACTTTCTTACCATGTGTCCATAAATAAAAGACAAAGTGCTAACAGAATCCATCATAACATGCATAGGAGAACCACAGACAGATAACGTATCCTCAACTAGTTGTTTGGTCGCCTCCCGTCGGTTGTGTTACCCTATATGATGTTATCTAGGCCATGTCTTTGGCATGCTCCTTATGTGGTGGTACTGGTGCTGGTCTAGTACAATCTGCCACAATGTGCCCCACTTGACCGTAATGGTAACATGTGCGAGTCTCTGATTTGCCAAAACTCCACTGACTCGGCATTTGACTCTGGCCTCGACTCAGGCCTCTCGAACCTTTATCATGCCTCTACTTCCTAGCCTGCTCAACGGGTGCAAAGACGTAGAATATGCCATCTGACGATCATCACATCACTCTTTGTCATCACGACGATCTTTGTCACCTCTGCTACCCATACCAGTCTGTTAATCTCCTCAGCGAGGTCTTTGGCTCTATCTCTACCGATCATGATCCCTCTGTCTCTTCGCCTTTGATCAGACCGAGATCCTGATGATGGCTGACTCTGCTGACCTTGTAGCGCGGCTTAAATTGCTCATCGACTGACCCTCTAAACCATATATGTCTCGCGTGCGAGGCACCTATCGTAGACCTCAATCATTGTACGAGCTCAGCTAGATACCACTGTGCTCGTTATCCTCTCATCCAAACCGTGGACAAAATAATATATCTACAGTCGGTCGATACTTGCTTTGTCCATGGTGTACGAAAGTAGATTTTGGAACCTCTCCATGTAGACGGTAATCGACATATCACCCTGCACTAAGGACAAAAACTCCTCCCTTAACCCGACCCTAACCTCCATCGGTATATACTCATCTATGAACACTGACTGGAACTTTGTCTACATAGACACAACAGGATGAGTCGCAGTATAAGTAGTCCACCAGATCGCTGCATCGGCTCTCAAATAGAAATTCGATAATCGCGGTCGATCGATCTCCTCAACTAGAAGCAAGTCATGTAGCCGCTCATGGGATAATAGCCACCTCCCGGCTACCTCTGGGTCTCCGGCCCCATAAAATATCCCAACGAGAACTTGAGGAAGTCTCTCATCTTTTTAGCCTTTAATGTCATCTGACCCCCAGAAATCGATGCCACTGCTAGCTGCTCGGTCGTAGCAGGTGTAACCACCACTGCAGCCTCCACTGGTCCTGCGACTGGTGTAGTCTCTCTGTCTCTAATACTGCCGCCTACACTTGAACCTCGGCTGAAGTAGGCGCTACGACTACCTGCGTAGTCGTCGATGTAGCCACAACAGTAGTAGGAGGAACAGTAACCTCTCGATCTCTCAACATATCCATAAGCATCACAAATCGATCATCCATCGTCCGTGCTAATGACTCCAACGTCGTGGTCGGTCTCGCCAGATCACTGGTATATCCGACCTTAGGCTTGGGTATCTGATGGTTGTCTGTCTATCGAAATCTTCATCGAAGAACGTGCACCCAATCAACCATACGTGGATCGTATATATATAATACACTCAAAATATAACACTTATATCCCTGATTTCTACCCAATTCACCTCTCTTCCCAACTAGGACTTTAAGCACTTCCTTTGGGTTTCCATATCTACAATTTATTCATCAAATTTATCCTCAAACGAGACCACAAAGATAATTGTATCAGAGTTAACTTCCAAGTCCTCGAGGTTCACTAACCTCGCTCTGATACCAAAATGTAATGGCCCACTTACCAAATGGACCGTCACGAGGCCGATGCAAGCCCATAACCTGGCCTACTAACACCAGTTGTATCCCACATGCCAACTCATCCACCATTTCATCATTATTAACCTCAAAAGACAACAATTTACTGTTTAAGTTGTTACTGAACTCAAGTCATCTGTTGATCATTCTCAACCCAAATAAATCACAGCGGAAGTCATGCAATTAACTCTGATACCTTGTGCGGAAAACTCATATATCATATGTACCTCAATGTATCAAAATATCAACAGTACAGAGTCCTAGTGTCTCACAAAAAATCTCAAATCCTAAAATAAAACAAAATAAGTATATACAAACATACAAGCCTGGCTAAACGTCTCTGTATTCTGTTAGCTTGCTTTTGCCCTGGCTCGTACTAGGATCCGCACTCAAGCCATCACAAAAGATAGGTGACGAGTCCAGAGTGAGTATTCCCAAGGAAGTTAAGTGAGCAATACAAAAAATAAATACTAAAATTTAAAGAAAACTATTAAATAAACATGCGAAAAATAAACATGCAACTGTGCTAATTGCATGCGAGTGTAATAGTGAAAGCTCAAAGTGTGTGTTCCTAGCTTCGAGGGTCAGACTAGCGTCATACTTCGAACTCCCAACAAACTACTATCGGTGAGTAGCACTCAAGCAAGGCCAGTATCTGGATCGCTAGGTGGTTAACATGGAACCTACGACACATCCACAAGTTCTCGTCACTCTCTCGAGTAGCCCTATTCACTGAGATGGCACACGTGCTATGACCTAGTGGACGTATACATAGAAATAGCACGAAGGGAAGCCTCGACCTCCATCCATTATAACATACTAGGAATAGAGTAATGAAAGACAGAAATTGAATTCAAAACACAAAATTAAATACTTTTCAAGAAATTTTAGTTGGGATACTACACACCTCACACCGCACTCCGTGTACCATCACTAATCCCCGATCCGACTCTGCCTAGTCTCGAATATCAAAATTATAGCCTGTACTGACCTATTTCCATGTATAAGTGATATTTAGTCATTTGTATGTGTGTTAAGTCATTTCACACCAATGATGTCAAAACAAGGTCTATTAGCACGCTAGGTCTGGGCATTAGCGCGCTAGATGCACAGACAGTTATACGTTCTTAGCCCAAACGAACATTAGCGCGCTAATTTTTTGGCCTAGCATGCTAATTGTCATTAGCGCGCTAGATTCTGCAATTAGTGCGCTAATCACGCTTTGGACAGCAAAACTGCTGAAACATTTTGGGTTTTCCACACACCCACAACCCAAAAATGCCACAACCAACAACAACACTTCAAAACACTAGAAACTCATCATAACAACAACTTAACAACTTCCAAATCCTCACCAACACCTTTAAAAATAAGATAAAAAATAGAGAAAGGTGTGGTGTAAGTGATTCTCACTTTGGTTTTGATGTTTCACTCATCCAAGCTCCTTGAGTCACGAAAAGAAATCAACAAACCCTTGTTCCTTCACTGAAATTCTTGGATGATAAGATGAGGACAGAGAAAATGTGGTGGTTTTGAAGTTAAACTTGACTTATATAGGTGACTTTGCATTACCATGCACTTGCGCAACTCTAAGTCATCCAAAGACCTTCATTTGCTTCATTTCCCACCTCTCTTGACTCCGATTTTGACACCATTGGCATACTCACCCTTGTATTTAACTCAAAAAGTGGTGTTTCGAGTGTTCCGACATATGATTTCGCGTCCCAAATCGTGACATGCGTGTACTACCATGTTCCTAAACACCAATTAGAAATTCCATATTACTTATTGAACTAATTTTATTCATTTTGTATGTATTATTTCCCCGGCCTAGTGTTAAGACGGCTAAACTACTAGGTACCCACGTCGACACGCATATCAAGGTGAATATGTTACACACAGTCTCGCACGTCAAATGAAATATAATAACACACATTGCGATGTCATTTATGCTATTTTGATATAAACATCGCAAATTAACAATTCAGTACATAAAATACTATTTACGTAACTCTAGGAAAGCACAAGCCTAACTACTGGTCTCACGAGCGTCTGAGATGTCCGCCATGTCTGCAAACATGTCATAAATAACGAAGAATTATGTTCAGGCCGTTACATCTATTGTCGGGATCGTCGTCGGTCTCTGAGTTACCATCAGGAACATCTCTCGGAGGCGTGAATGAAATCTCGAGTATGTCCATTAAAGCCTGGTCCATGCGACGCAACTGTCCCTGGACCTCTCGCAACTCATCACTAGTTAAAGTGTTATCCTATATAACTCGATGAATATTTGTCTACATTTGCTTGAAGTCTCTCCTCAACAGCTCAATGGGCTCATTAGGAGCAAAAATAGGCCGAGAAAATTCAGCTACATCTCCAGCTCCAGCTCTAGAATGTCTATGCCACGACGTGTCCACCGTAATCCATATGTCCATCATTTATCCTCATGTTCCACGATGGACAAATATAACTCTGTCTCATCAATCGGGGTGTCTGGCTGCGACTATGTGAGCTCAATGCATATGTTCCTAATCGCCATCTAAATTAAGAATTAAAATTACAAGTCATATATACAAATCATTGATACCTATCATTAATTAAGTACACAAATTTTAAAAAGAAAAAATTTCCTATTCTTTTCCATTTTTTATATCTTTCCTAATTTTTTCGGATTTTTCTATAATTTTTATTTATTTTTCTTTATTTTTTTGTAATTCTTTTATATTTTAAAATATATTTTATTTATTTATAAATTATATATATATACAACAAACAACAACAAATCAACAACCACTACAAAAACAATTAAACATCAACAACTAATCATCAACAACAACAATTTATTAACTAAACCTAAAAACTAGTTGCATTTTAAGAAAAACTCAAAAACACCAACAAAACTCAAAAATTAGCTTGTTGATTAAATCAATGGTGTCCTTGCACAATTCAAATCCAATTAAATTCATAGAAAATCCCGTTTTTAATAAAAGCCCCAATTTTGATGCATTGAAAACAAGGAAAATCAAGTAGAAAGGGTTGAAATTTGTTACCTAGGGTGTAGTTTCCTTGATTTTTTGTTTTCTAGGTTGAATCTCCTCCAAATTGAGCTTTTAATCCCACCAATTCCACTAAGATTCCAGCCCTTAATTCTTCTCTTAAGATAAATCCAGGGCTTTGTTTTGCATGTGTTTAAGAGCACACTTGTTTATATAGTTGGTTTTTAGTTCACATCTACCCTTACATCTCCTTTCACTTACTCATCTAGATGCACATCAAGGGTTTGGATTTAAAGAATCCATACGCCTTTAATATGATGGGGCATGTGCCCTTGGTCAATCCATTAACCGTCTTTATGAATACTTTTAGTTAATAAAATAGAGGATTTCATTTGCTGTTTATTATAATTAATTTGCATATTTACATTATAATAAGATCCATGGGTATTTACAGAAATATCCTAAATTTCCCTAGTCGATCATTATACTGGGAACTATAATGAATTAAGACTAGTGTGAGTCTTGATTGATGGTCATATGATGATTATACGTATAGGGATACGAATCAAGATCACGAGTTCTTGTTAGGGAACAAATCTGGATCGACCATATGAGAACATCACATGGATTAAGTCATTGTTGTTTCTCATGATAGGTATATATTCCAGTCCTCGACTTGAGATTACCAGAGACTTCAACATTAGGAACACAGTGATTTGACACAATCAAACGTTGTCTTTAACCGGACGATTATAAAGGTTGTGATTGGTTACTGTGTGAGCAATGTGATGAAGTTGTGTAATCAAGATAGAATTTGTCCCTCTCATATAAAGAGGTATATTCAGTGGATCCCTCGATGTGTTAGACTGTTAAAAGGTCTAGTTTAAGTGAATTGATATTGATCAATGTCACTTGGATGTTTTCAGTTTACCTAGAGATCGAGACTAGTACGATTGAACATGTTGGATGACAATTCTATGCCTTATGTTTGATCAAAAAGATATCGTGTGACAAAAGGATGTTATATACACTATTGATTAGGTTGTATCGATTTGATATTCGTACAACTTGGGTAGTCATAATGTCTTACTAGAGGCCGCTTATGACTTGTATACCAAAATGTGTTTTGGTACACTGCCAACATTGTATGAGCCTATTGGGTCGCACACTAAGAATGGTTTTGCGAGATTTTAAGATGATTCAGAAAAATGAATTTTATGTGATAAAATTCATGACGGAAACGTCCTTGTGGTGTATTACACTTATACTTCTTTAAGTAAGGGTATATGTGTAATTTACTTAACCGTCTATATACAAGAGTTGTATAAATAGACGCTTTAAGTTAGAACACACACATAAAAAGTTTAGGGCCGAAACTCTATTTTCGTTCTAAAACGAACTAGGGTTTTTCGGTACGCTCTGAATCGTTTTGGAGAGAAACAAATAGGTTTGGTATTCTCTCAAAGCTAGCACTTCGAGTCTCGGCCGCCGTTCGTGTGTGGACTGCTGATAGATGGCGTTCGTCGTTGGCAGCGCCTTAGAGATTGATCAACCTATAGAAAGGTATATTGCGACTGAGGTAAGATTAAGTTTTCATGGTTTAAACGTTTTTAATGGAATTAGATTCAGATCCTGTTGGGGTTTTTGTCAAAATTGTTTTGTAATCTCCGCTACGTATGAACCCCAAAACCCAACAGATCCACTAAATTTCCTAGGACACTCTTGATGGACTCATCACAATGATGATATAGAGGTCTCAATTAAATGTCACAACTTAGGCTTTGTTATTATTTTTGTTTCACTTAGACTAAGTTTTTATAATTTAGGCATATCAAAATAAATAGCTTAGTTGTAGACATCATATTTATTTATCACATGTCAGTCAAGCTACCGATTACTTGACTCCCTAGCGCCTCGCACCGATGCGCATCTCGAGGCACACTCAAACTTTTATTCATATTTTATTTTGTTTAATTTAGTAACTTAGGCCTTATTTTGACAAATTATATAAACTTTAGATTAGGACAATTAGTAGTAGCTATACTAGTTACACCTAGCTTTAATTTGTCTAAATCCTAACCGTCATACCCACACTACACGCAAACCAATGTATCCTTCTCTCTTAACGCACATAGCACAACGCGATAATGAAATCTAACTAGTTCGACGCGATTTATAAATAAATAACTCATCAAAATAGCACATATCACCCAAAAATAATAACTTTACATCGACTTTTAGCACGAGGCGTCGATCGAGTTTAACACGTCAACTAGAATTACTAGTCGTTAATCACTGATTAGAGTATAATCTCGATTTAATTAATTCGGGCCTCACATGCATAGTCGCAAATATGTTATATGATATTATGATTCTGAATCTATTTTTATAGTTATCGACAACAATTATAGAAGTAGTTATTACGATTAATCTATAAGGCATTTCCCGAGTGGATGTTCTAGGTGATTGCTATATTCAGTGATAAGAAGACATAATTATAATTAGCAAATACCTAAACAAAGTAATAAAAAGAAGGTTCATAAGACTATTAAAGAAGAACAAGAAATGATGGCTAATGTTATTCATACTAGAGAATGGATAGCTGAACAATTGAAATATACACATTTTTTATAAGGTTATACCCATATTTAGCTAGAGTTGAAGCATATGAAAATCTTTACAAAAGTCTGAATTAATTGATAAGAATAAAAAATGGTAAGATTTCTGATAATTTGAATGAAGATACGTGTTCATATTCTATCGTTCCATAATGATTAGTTGATGTTAGGGAGGAAGAAATCAATGAAAACATTTTTGAATCATTTAGTAAAATTGAAATCAATAAACCGTTGATGGAATTAATTATGCAATTTTTAATTATGATGAAGTTTTGAAAGAATTCTCTGAATCAAAAAACAAACTTTTAAAAGAATATAAGGAAAACTTAGGACAAAAAAGCGTATGCTTTAATTAAAAAAAATACCTGAAAAATGTTCCATCCAGGGATGTTTGGAATTCCTATCACAATAAGAACGTTTTAATAGATTTTGCAATGCGTGATCTTGGATCATCAATAAACGTTATGTCACTCAAGTTATATGAGTCAATGAAAATATATTCATTTACTAATACACCTATTAACCTTACTTCAGATGATAATACCATTATTAAACCCTATGGTTTACTAGAAGATATCTTAGTCAAAGTAAATGAGCTCATATTTCCTGCCGACTTCTATGTCATGAAATGGGAGACTCAATATCAGCTAAGTCTTATTTATACTTTTAGGAAGACAATTCCTTAAAATAGCTAAAATGAAGCTAGATATCTTTGAAGGAACAATGCCTATTAAGTTTGAAAATAAAATTGTCACTTTCTGTTTTAACGATGAAAATATCTATGGAAACTATGATGAATTTGATGATGAACAAACTGAGGATAATGAATTTTTAGAATTAAATCATCATGAAGCTGAAATATATGTTATTAATGCAGTAACAATGGAAGATGAAAATGCTAAGACCATGAACAAGCAAGGTGAAGATACTTCTAATCAACAGACAATAACCCAAGAATGGAGGGTTAAGCAATCAAATAATGTTGAGAATAATAACATGGAGGAACCTAAATCTACGAAAAATAAGAAGAAGAAAAAGAAGAATCCAACAATTGTCAAGCTCGATGATCCAAGATATATATATATATAAACATAAAGGTCAAATGGGCTTGGTACTTTAAAGCTATATGTAATACGGGTTATAGAGAAAACTATATGCCAATTCATTTTTTCCTTCACACTCAATTGAAATTGGATGTACTTGCTTTCGAAAGAGTTGCCCTACCAAATGGATATTCAGTAAAACTGATAAGTGTAGTTACTAATGTACCAATTCAAATTGACAAGTATATTATTCCTACAGGCTTTTTGGTTATGCCATACTTCATCAGCGAAGATCCTCCATTAATATTAGGACAACCTTTCTTAGCCACTTCGCAAGCTGTCATAGATACTTTGAACAATATAATTACTTATCGAGTGAATAGCTGAGCGATCACTTTCTAGAATGGCACAAGAGTGGATAATCCTATAATTAAGTTTATGAAATTAGTCTAGAACTGCGTGGTTCAATCAAGCCAACAACAGTAAACAAAAATACTTTATGGGAGACAACCTATACTTTATCTTTAATTTCAGTTTTAGTATTAGGATTAGTTAGTTGTTTTATTATCTCAACTTTTGACTCCTATAATTGGAATATTTTAGGAATTCGATTTCAGAATAGTTTAATGTAAGGGGGTTGATCGAGCCAATTTATTTATGTACTATATTGTTTTATGTATTAGATTTATGTTTATCAATTATTTATGGCAATAAAATAGATTATTTAAATATATTATAGTTAAACTCTAAAATCTTTGAATATTTATACCTTTATTGAATATATATATATATGCGGTAATTAAATGGGAAAATCGATTTAATTGAAAAACCAGTAAAAATTAAGCTAATTTGAAGGCAAATCTTCTAAATTCCCATGATTTTGTTCATTGGAAAAGTTTTGAGGCAACTTCTCTAGATTCCCAAAATTTGGATGCAAAAGCATGTCGTGTGTTTTGTTTAAATGTTCAAAGAATTGTACATCTATAAATTCAATTATATCATTAGTTTCCAAATTCATCTATATGTCACACTATGCGTTGAATAACCAATAAAAACACATTTATAAGTTATATTTCCCAATTTAGGCATCTTTGGATCTAATTTCCTTACGTAAGCTAAACAACCTCAAACTTTAAGTCTATTTAAATTAAGTTGTCGCTTAAACCATAGCTCATATTGGGTGACATTAGTGTTCTTTAATAGAATTCTATTAAAAAAAAAAAAAAAAAAACGAAAAATGGTTTCCCTTCATAAGTTCAAAAGCAAGTTAAAATTTAGTAGCATGGAATTAACCATCTCTACAAGAATCATATTCTTCCTTTCCACCACCAATTCTTGTTTGTACTGAAAATCATTGAGAAAATCGACAGCAGTATGCAGAATTTTTAATGCAAATATGAGTCAGCAATTTCTCATCGAATCAAGTTTACAACTACAAATCGTTGGGCAAATCAATGAGCCACTAAAGCTCATTTTTAATTATTTCATTAGCGATTCCTCAGCGAATCTACTTAAACCCTGATTCACTAAGAATGAATTCAATTTTTTAAAAATAGAAACCTCAAATTGCTACATTTAAATCTTTCACACTCACAAATCATTGCAACTTTTTGATCAAGAGATCAATTTTTGACTAGATTCAACCTTTCAAAGCTTAATTTTAGTGTATTTAAGTGATTCTCACCTTGATCTTCACACATTCAACCCAAAATGTGGTGAGTCTTGAGAGTGTAGAGCCACATAGAGCTTGAGTAGAGAGTTCGAATTAGAGCTTGGAGAAGTGTCATAAAGAAGAGTTTTGAGTCCCATACTTGAAAGAATCATTTTCAAGAAGGTAATCAACTAAACTCCTAATCTATGATAAATTAATTTTTTTTATTTTTAGTCAATTTTGGATTAATTATTAAGATAGGAACTCAGTTTTGAATTTTTTTATTTTAAATAGTCTTAATATCGAACAATTTCTATTACATTAATAGTATGGGAGTGATGTGATGATTCATTTATTACTATCAAATTTTTTAACTATTTTCATATATGGTGAGTAGATTGAATTATATACGCAAGCTAATTTGAGACTAAGTTTCAAATGAGTTTGGGGTCTTTTTGTGAATATTTATCGATTGATTTGAATTACATTCAAAGTTTATTTTTCCCAATGCTATTTTATCAACAACTTTCATATAAATTTCAAACTCTCAATTTCAAAATGTTTTTCCCGATGATTTCTTATTCTCGATAGATAAATTGAATTTCATCGAATCCTTTTCCTACAAATTTGTTCCAAATGATTTTATAGGTTAATTTTTTACTTACAATATTTCAAACGCCAGAGGTGATAAAGGAAGTACACGAGAAGAGAAAGGGAAGGGAAAGTTAATAGAGAAATCGAAAACAAAATCCAAAGTTTTCCAAATCTAACCCACATCAATATCTTTCAACACACCTAGGATTATACTGCAAAGAGAACCTACTCCACCTTCATCATTTAGTTACAACTCTGGGGATGATTATATGGATGAAGAGGAAGTAGAGGAAGTTGAATGAGAGATTTCGATGGGGGAGAAAAATTATGAACTGAGGAAAGAAAGTTTTGTCAATGAAAAGGCTTATAAAGAATTTAGGAATGATGTAATTAAAGATAGAAAATTGATCCGGAGAGGGAATTTAATTTGAAGAACGAGTCAAAGTATAGGCCTAGGATCCTAGATAAAGGCAATAATTGACTAGGGATTACAACCATCTAGACTTATAGAGTGTTCCTAGTGAACGAGGTTATAAAGCTTTAGTGGGAGAATTCACACTAATGTATATGAAAGTGAAAGTAAGATCGAGTCCCAAGTTTGAGGAAGGACAGTGGACTATTCTGCATCAAGAATAAACCATTATTTTGGATTACCAGAGTTTCACCAAAAACAAAATGACTAATACCTCAAACTCGAGTATGTAATTAAATACCATTTCCCTGTCGAGATAATAAGAGGAGGTTTAGGGGCAATCCATGGAGATGGATTTATTTTTTATATGGAGGGGTATCCCAAACACATAACTACAAAAGTATTTAGGAAAACCACTAAAGCTTAGTGTTATTTCATGAATGATAGCTTACAGCCGAGCCTGTAGTATTATGAGATAGTGAACTACAAGGTCGCCCTACTTTACCTCATTGTTATGAGAATATGATACTTATGTTGGAAAATTTATTTATGAACCAATTAGGAGTGCCATCACTACTAAGAAGAACGTTGGACTTCCTTTCCCATTGATGATTATGACCTTTTGTTGGATGAACCAAATGAGAATGGTAGGCCTCGACATGGATGTTTTACTGGAGAATATCATTACTAATGAGGTTATCGAGAGATATGAAAGAGTAAATGGTTATGAAGACATATAGGATTAAAGAGAAAAAGCCGAGATAGCCAGAAGATAAATTGAGCAGAGAAGGAAAATCAGAGATGACACGAGGAGAATCTTGGAAGAGAATGTTAGAAGCTAAAAATGATCCAAACATGGAGCAACTTGCAAGGGATTATGACGAATTATATATGAAAGAACTGGAGTTGGCTTTCATGGGCGCAATTTTACGCGATCAGATGACCACTCTTTGTAATCAAGAATTGATGTTTGAGAATCAAAGAGCCTTAACAAGGACCATCAGCAGAATGTAGCGTATGATGTCCAGGAGAAACAAACTTCAAGGATGCGTAGAGGTTCCTGTACCATCTACACATATGATATTACCATTTTGGAATAATCTTGATGTTCTAACATTACCAGATCAAGAATATCACCTCTATGACCCCACTGTGAGCTACGAGTCCCAGATGATTGATGTAATGGAGGATGATGATGACACGACTTTCGAACGCCTACGTTGATTCCCTTAGTCCATTTTATTTTCCCTGTATCCGAGTGATAGTGTGAGAATTCCTCTATGTAAAGCTGGTAGTAATTATATACTTTGTGTTTCTTGATGATACTTTGTGTTTATGGAAATATACTATGGGGTACATTCTATTCAGTGTTTGGTTATGATAATTATTTCACTTGTTATATAATGCTGATGTTTATGCATTAAATTTGTATGCACTCTGACTTATTATACTTTAAATTAAATTATTTCTTAATTGCCAAATTTATGATTTTGTCAATTTTTTTGTACTTCACATGGTATGTTTGTTATGTTGAAAATTGGACTTCATTTTTAAACTTTGAGGACAAGGTTTAGATTGAGTTTAGAGGTATTTTAGGTGAAGTATGACATTGATAGAAATGGAAGGAAAGAAAAGTAGAAGAAAAGTTCAAAATTACTTGTAATCTGATATTCAAGTGAGTTGATGAAGATTTTCAAATTTCTTCCAAAATCAAGTATGAATTTCATTTTTCTTTATTTTTAGTTAGAAAAAGAATGAAAATGAACATATAATAGATCTTGAGTTGAAATGATATTTTATTACTCAAGTGAATTTTATGATCGAAGAAATCAGTTTTATACCCTTTTTGATTAATTTTACTAGTAGATGTATACACTTAATTGAATGTCTTGTGTTAGTCATGATAATGGGTAGAAGATCGAAACAATAGTACAAGATGAACAAGATAGATTTCTAAGAATCTTATGATACAAAAGCTATTGATTAAGTATTTTTATAATCTATATATATAATTATTATGCCACAATGAAAAGAAGAAATAGGTTGGAAACCAATGAATTTCTGTAAATTAGAAAGAATACTTTCTTCAATTTTAGTGGATACTGAGAAATGTTAACAAGAGTTAATAAAAAAATATAAAAATCTTATAGATTCCAAAGGAAATGGAGCAGGGAATCTATAGTGGGAAAAATGTGAGAATGTCAAAAGGAAATGGAGTAGAGACTCAAAAGTTAAATCAAAATTAAAAGAATTATGTTAAAAAAATAATTAGAATAGAGTAAAAGAAATAGAATGAGAGACAAAAATGACAAACGTTCTTAAACTCTTCAAAAGAAAAGATTTAACTTAAGAACTTGAAGCTAGAGTTGAATGAAATATTTCTTGATCTAATATGTTTTAAAAGACATATTCATTGGTATCTTAGCAAAATCCTTATTGATTTTGATTGTGGTACTATTATAAAGTATTTTCTAAAATCGAAATTAATCTAGTGGCTTTTGTGTTTTGAGATTCTACATTAGTTATCATAAGCTTAATGCTTGTCAGTGGAGATTAAGAAGACCTATGTTGTGCACTAGTTTTGGCAATGAACTTTAAATTTTAAAGAATGATACATTAGGAGGTTGAGTTATCATTAAGAGATATTTCGATTCGACTATATCATTATATTCTATCATCACTTTCATTTACTTGTGGGTAATATATATTTTCAATTGAAAATCACTTCTATTTTAAGATTTATTTAAAGTTAAGATTAATTAGATTGAAATCAATATATAAGAATGAAAAGAGAATATGATTAAGAGTGCTCCTTTGCTTAGGACAACAAAGTGTTGAGTTTGAGGCTATTTGACAAGTCAATAATTAGACACATTTTATAGTGTAATTTATGTTGATTTTAAGCATAATGATATTACACTAGATATTCTCTTATTTTTGTGATTTCATGTTTTAAATAGGAAATGAAGAAATGGAAGAAATGTGAAAGAAAAACAAAAAAGTCAACCGAAAAAATACAACAATCATTTGTAATAAGACTAGGAATTCCATCTAAATCGGCAGCAGAAGAAAGCCAGTGAATCCACAACAAATTGGAGAATGAACTATAAATCGCTAGCTAATTGGTGAAGCACTAAGAGCTAAAATCAGTGAGTTACTTAACAATTTATGTATAAGTTAGGAATCATTGAGAAATCGCTAAGGTCGGTTATAAATTTTTTAGATTAGTATGAGGAATTTAAGTTTATCTAAGATATATATATATATATATATATATATATATATATATGTAGGGAGACTATAAAAAAGAATAGAGCTTCAAAATAACTCTCCTAATTATTTTGTTCTTTCATTTTGCTCTATATTAGTTTTATTGTCTATATTTGAAGGTACTTTGGAGCTTTGATTTATATTAAGACATTTATTTATTCATTATGTCTTTTAATTATATTTATGCATTGTTTATTTCTAGCATGGGTGAGTAGTCTATCAATCTAAACAAACCTTAGAAAATGTATTATATTTAGGATTGTTATATAGTTATAATTAAGGAATCATGTGCTTAATGTTTTAAATCTATTCATACACGTCAATCACAGAATTAACAAGTTGTTTTTGCGTATTCCAACTAAAGGATATTAGTATTGGATGCATAGTTGCAAATGTGTTATGTGATATTATGATTCCGAATCTATGTCTATAGTTATTGACAATGATTATAGAAGTAGTACCTAGGATCAATTTATAGGGCATTTTTGGAGTGGATGTTCTAGGTGATTGTGTTCTAAGTTGTTTATTATGCAACTTCGGTAATATCGGCTTAGATTATGCATGATTTTTATTGGATTTAATGTTATTGTATTTTTATGGTGTTGCGTTTTGTTCAATGGGTAGATATACAATGATAAGAATATGACATTTTCATTGAATTAAGAAAAATCGGGGCTGGGTAAAGGTTGTCAACCTATAATGAAATAGGGTTTAATGATTCTAAAATTCCATGTTTTGTGATTGTAACTATCGTATGAAGTGATATTTTATGTTCTAGTGCTTGAAAGTAATCCAAATATATATTATATTGTTTAGTAGGGTTTGTTTAGATGTTTGTTCATTTATATTGAATTGAATTTGAATATTGTTTAGTTTATTTTGAATTTGAATTGTTTAAGATTAATTTAGTTAGTTTGGTTATTTAAGTTAGTAATCATAGTTGTTAGTTATTTAATATTTTAATTCCATTTAGTTAGATTAACTAAATTAATAAAAACAAGAAAAAAATTACTTTCTTTTGAGATTTCAAAAACCCATATGGAGACGATTTCACATTTACCACTAATACAAGTTAATATTAAAAAAGAAAAATTATTGTGCACGCTCGACATGTGTCAGTAGTAGATGATATTGCTAGTAATATCGCAGACAACTGTGCTTGACACTTAATTTAAAAACTCAAATATCCAATCAAGTGGAGTCCAAGTAGTAACTACGTGGGTATGTACAATATGTTAGCCAAACAAAGCATATATATGTAATTATGTATTTCGGCTGATAGACATCGAAACCATAGTAACAGTGTTGGTTCAAGTAAACCGACACTTACCCATATAAATCGACATTGTTTTGCCAAAATATGTATACATATCTCAATCTTGTAACTTCGCACAACACGAGGACAAACAACAAAAAATGAAGGTTCTTCCTCAATGAAAAACCCAATAAAAATCATAAAAATGTCTCATCCTTGTTAAGGTGGCTTCATCATTTTGACGACTCCTTCGACATTTTCACACTAAAAAAGTGGAAATCAACAACAAATTAAAAGCCTTAAAAATCAAACAACAACCAACATAAATAATAGTGAAAATGATGGCAAAAAACTTTAAAAAAATCCATTAAATGAGCGAAAACAAGAAGAGTATGGACTTACCAAGTTGATTCCATGTGGATTCACGCATTTTTTGTCGGAGAACGAGAGTGTGGAGTCGATTTTGGAGTTTCGAATGTTACATTTCAAGAAGGAGAAGAGAGAGTGGGGTTTGGGGAAGAAAAACCCTTTTATATAAATGGTAAATTGGTCATTTCCTCTATGCGTAGAATTAGAACTTACAAAAAAGTTAAAATGAGGCCTTCTAAGTAATAACTAGGGTCCATTTAGCCGCTCCCTTATGGAAATTGCAACTAAATTATGAGACTTCTCAATGATCTCATAGTCTTACAGTTTCATCTTAAAATCACCTTTAAACATATGCATTTTACTTAAAACTAATGAAGAAAAACAACGTACAAAATACTCAACAAAATCATAAAATCCTTACCATTTTTTCCAACTTGTTTTTCAACTTACATGTATGAGGTTTATTTAAAAATAATAAAGTATGCAATTGACAAAAATACTTATTAAATGTATAAAGAGAGACATGAGAAAGAAAAACTTAAGGAGGGGCAATTTAGTCATAACTCTCAACCCTCACCGTAAGGGAGTTATCCTTACCTATGTTGTGTAAGTTAAGGGTCACTTTACATGTAAGTTGGGCTTAAAATGGCAGCCAAATATGATTAGCTCCAACTCCCTGCAAGTTATCTCACTCTCTCCAACACACCCCAACCAAACAAGACCTTACATAAATACTTTTGAGTGATTGATTTCCACAATTATTTGTTATGTAGGCATTGAGTTAGCTAGATAAGACATTTTAAAAATATTGTTGGATGATCATATATTGTATATAGTTTAAAAGCTATGAGTGGGCATATCAAGTTTAATGTAGACTTTGTTAACTGGTGGACTCAAGCCAACTTTAAGTAGGTCTGATTTTTTAAAGTCTTGTTCAAGATTGCATAGATCTACCCAAACTTCCCTAGTATAAGGATAATGGGCGGCAAGGGGTCCCCGCAATATAGGGTACCATAAAAAACATGCCAAATCAGTTGAAATACCATGACCTTTTCGAGAGTTGTTATTAGAGAGATGTTAGTAGGCCCAAGGTCAAACAAGCAGGTCGTACACACACCCTATTAGATGCGACTCATGCACACATCTCGAGGCATATTGGCAGCACTTGTCGATCACGTGTTCGATATGGGTGCACAAAGTAAGCATTTTCCTTGTTATTATATCCCAACTTCTTAACATTCTTTGATTTGTATCTCGTGTTGCTTTTGAATCTAATTTTGCTAGGGTGACACTAAAATAATAAATCTAAAATGTGACTTTTTGAAATAATATATATTTAGGGGCCATATTAGCATATTTAGGGTTTAATTAAGCGTCACTTCAGCAAATTAAGGGTTAGGATATTTTAACCAATTTGACCTTAACAAAAAAAAAGAAATGTTAGAATGATAACACTGAGTCATAACATATTACACAACAGATGATGCAACGTGTGAGCCCCACATCAAAATTCCATTAAAGACATATGCAACACCCCATTTTGATATGAGGCCCATACACCACATGACCACATTAGCTGTTGTGCAATGTGTTGTGACTTAGTGTTATCATTCTAGCATTTGATAAGTAAAGTTAAAAGTTAATTCACTGAACCCCACCATTTCTTAAAGGCATACCAAAATTTTGTTTTTTTTCCTCCTCCAAATTGGACATTGATGGAAAAGACAACAATTGCCATTTCATCCAATTTTAGGGCACCCTACCTCTGCCCTCTCTCATGTCCAACTAAAACCCACTCATTATATTGGCAACCGTGCATTGATTCTCTTGCTTTCATATCAACCGATTGCATGGTAACGATCGATTCCAACTATATTAACCTTAGTGTGGCAAATAATGACTTTGATGTTATGGTTTTTCATTATAAGGTTTGCTAGATCCTGCCGTTTTCCAAGTTGTTTTTAGCTTGAAATGGATGAAGATAACACAATGGTGTAGGACAAGCTACAAAAGAGGTATTTATTTTTTTGTGAATTTTTTTTCAAGTTTCACTCCTTGTAGGCCATTCCAATCTAGAGAGGTGGCTATTTCATGGCTTCAAATGATCGATCGTGAAAAGAAGTTTACGTTAGTTATGAAGCACTCTGATGTCGGAGGGGTTAAATGCAGGGGAAGGATAAAACTTGCATGCAAGAGGTTGGATAAATTTAGGGGAATGTCACAAAGAGTAGGGAAAGCTAAAGCCACAAAACTTGCTTTGAAATCAAGAAGTGAAAAGGAGGAGGAAAATACAAGGACTCAAACTAGTACCAATAAATGTGGGTGTACTTTCCTTATTAACGTCAAGGAATATGCAGGTTCTTTGTGAAATGTCAATGTGGTATGTGGGCCGCACAATCACAACCTTGCTAACGACTTGTACAGTCACTCATTTGCGGGAAGATTTGATCCAAATGAGCAAGTGGTTGTGGTTCAGATAACTAAGGGGAGTGTGAAGCCACGAGATATCCTTAACATGTTTAAGCAAAGTTGAAAATAATATTTTGACTATGCGAGCAGTATACAAAGCACGACAAAACATCGAGTTGATGATATAGGTGGAGGGACTCAAATGCAATAACTATTCCACATATTGGGGAAGAATAAGTGGATGTCTTGGCACATGAACATCCCGAGACGGATGTTGTAACTGACTTATTTTGGGCACATCCTGATACAATCAAGCTATTACAGTGTTTCTCATTATTTCTTTTAATGGATTGCACATAAAAAACTAAAAGGTATCCGATGCTGTTGTCGGAGATAGTTAGGATCTCTTCGACGCATTTGACATTCTCAGTTAGGTTCGCTTTCATATCATCAGAGACTAACAACAATTACGTTTGGGCATTTGAGAACTTGAGGTTTGTATTGGACAGGTGGCCTAAACCTAACATAATTGTTACTAATCAAGAGTTAAGGTTGATTAGTGCAATCGAATGAGTATTTTCAACATCGTCACACCTTTTTTGCATGTGGCACATTAACAAAGTCATGTTGACCAAGACTAAGAAGATGTTTGGCAAAAATGAAGGCTTTAAACGTTTCATGGATAGGTAGACAACCTTGTTGTATGTTAAGTTTGAGGCATAGATCTGAGTTTGGGACTGTGAAAGGTCTTATTGCTTTTGGATAAGATATGGGTGAAGTACTACCAGAAGAAATTGTAGCGGCAAGGATAGATCGAATTATGCACTTAAGAAAAACCACTATGCAGAGGGTTGAGTCTGTGCATTCCTCTCTAAAGCTTCATCTTGGAAACAGTCAGAAAAATTTTGAAACTTCGTGGTATATGGTAGATGGTCTTATTAAGATCCAATATAACAACATCAAGGCATCATTTGAGGTCAATTTAAATGTGGTGCAACGTGAATATGTTGATGGTTTATATCGTCGGTTGTGTGGATATTTCTGTCAATGGACGTTTAACTTGATTAGCAAAGAAGCGAAACGTGGAGAGAATGTTGGACATAACTCTACTCTTTGTGGTTACGACATACATACCACGCATGGCCTTCATTGTATACACGAGATAAACTTCCATATTATGGCCAATTTACCTATACCACTCAAGGACATTCATGTATACCAGTAAAAGTTGAGTATGGTTCTAGAGAATGTTGTGGCTCGAGCCGTATATAATCTTAACGATGAGATTCAAAGAGTGTTGGAAAAAGTTTCATGCTTGCATTGAAGAGGATTATCGCATCAGGATTATTTAACAGCTTTGAGAGATTAGATGTCCTTCATCAACACTAGGGTTATCCCACCTACAAAATAAAGATAAAGAGAATGACAATGAGTTCTACAATTGGAAGTGTGATCAAGAAATGAAAGAAAAAATAATGAAGAAGAAACTCGATGAAGATGATACTTCTGCGATGAGAGATCCAAGTGGTTTTAAGTATGCACTGATGAAAGAAGATGTATCTAGTTCGAAGAAGAAGCGAAAAAGTGAGGGTCCTAAAATAAATGGAACACGTCGGGCACGTCGGGTGACCCAAGGTGTATCTAAGGTTGGTTATGTCCATTGTAAAAAATTGGATTGGTTATCATACATTGAGAGCACTATTTATGTGATAGGCGATGGTAATTATGGGTATCGTTGTGTTGCCTCGGGCTCGGACTCCCCAATTGAGATGGTTGGAGGTTTGTACGTAGAAGAATGTTTGATGAGATCACGGGGTATGAAACTCTTTGGAGAGAAGTGCTTGGAGGTGGTTATAAGAAGATAAAGAACGTCGTGCATTGTTCGGATCATCAGGTGGGGGGCCTCTTTTGAAGAATGGTTGACACTTCTGGAAATGAGACTCTTGATAACAACGACTTTTAATGTCATGCTAGTCAACCTCTCATAAGATAGTTGCATGACATTTCTTCCTCTATGTAATGACCCACCACCATCTTTCGATAGTCGGCTTATCATTGGCATGATAAATGATAAGAACATGCATTGGGTTAGGGTAAGTTTGTACATTATCTATGAAATGCGTCTTACCAATTTTTAAGTACATGATAACGAATTCTTGTTCTATTTTGCATTTGACAAGTAAAGCTAAAAGTTAATTCACTGCTTCCCCAATTATATCCATAATGGGACATGTATTATGAGAAGTGCGCTAAAGGTTTGGGTAAGGGCTTCATCATCCTAGAACTTGTACCGGTTATGACTTCTCAACAAGACATACCTTCTTTAGTAGACTTAGCGTCGCCTTAGCTCATTCCGGATTTAGCAACACTTTTTTGGTTTACTTTTCATTAAGGATGTATGTAATTTATTAAAACCTTGGAACATTTATGTTGTATATATGAATTACGTTTGTTCATGTAAACACATGTTTACTTTTCATTATGGTCCTATGTATTTTGTGAAAACTTTGGAACAAATATTGTCGTCTCGTTATTACATAGATTTTCCATATGATTTTTTATGGTTGTAAGCACTCAACTCATTATCTTATACTATTTTATGTGGTTATACATCACTTTAGATGGTTGTTGATGGTAGTATATACTTACGTTTGATCATGGTTGGCGAGGGTTGTATGCATTTTTGTGTGGTAGTGGTTTTCTTGTTGATTACATAAATCATTGTGTTGTCAATGTCTTGGTCAACTACTCAAGTCTGAGATCCTACATTTGTTCTCATTATGGTGCAACTAAGATTTAAGCACTGTAACCGGTTGCACATAACCAACACCATCATGTCACTTGTGCTACAAACAAAACTGTGGACCCTTAACAAATAAATGGGGCACCCCATATATTCTCGGTGACTAACGTACGATATAGTAACCTTTGATTTTGTGTTATCATGACCATGATCATAGGATTACTCTCAGACCCATACAACTGATTTCATAGTTCTTAATGGGATTTGTAATAACAGGTCACGGCTAGGTATGTCCGAGAATATATAGGAGATCATCGTAGTACAACACCAAAACTGCCATATATATATTTTGGTATTATAGATCCGAAATTGGAATGGGTCTTATTGATTGTTAATCATCTCGGTACTATATATTTGAGATTCAAAAGTATTCTCGGACTTGTGTAGTCGAGATAATATTGATGGACCATAATTTTAATAGTCTCGGTTATGTAGGGCCGACAATACTTAATGTATCGCAGTGATGATGGTAAAAAAATGGACTGTGCTTTTCGGACCTGCATATCTGAGACTTGCCTTGATCAGTTCAAATTTGAAATTAATTACATAAAATTCACAACAACACATAACAACAAAGTCATAACAAAAGGTAAATATCAAAGTCATAACCAAAGTTTAACAATCACAACAAAACATACATTCATAACAACAATAAAAAACAGTGCAACAACATCAAAATTTAGTTACCAAAGTTTTCCAAACTTGCACATCATCTAAGTTTTCCAAACAAGGCCAATAAACATAACCAAAGTTCACTTCTTAGAGGACTCAATTTGTTTTGGCTTCTTCAAAGTTTTTCTAGAATATTCATTGTATTGCATAAGCTTTTGCGGGTGAGCATCAGCCGGAATGGACTTTGATTGTGTGGAAGTGTTGTCATATTATGATTCCTTAGCAATTGCCACAGTAGAGGTTGTCGTGTCGATCGCGGTGGTGGTAGTGGTGGTGGTGGTGGTGGTTACACCAAGACTCCTCATTGACAAGAAATTGATCACATCACTCACTATTTAATTCGCGAACTCCATAATACAAAACTTTGCAGACGAGTCCATCGACTAAAACACTGTGTCCAACGAACGCCTATTCCGCTGTTGAAAACCAATGAGTAAAGCAAATCAATCATAAAATTATACAATTGCATAGATTAACAAACAAGACATATATAATTAACAAATAACATACCTCTAATAGCTCATTGTTAGCGATAGTACTGGCAACAACAACATCATCTTCAACACTCGAGTTCTCGATTATCGAGTATAGAAATTTTAAAAATCAAGGAAGATAGTCTAGTGTAGCCAAGAACTCAAACTACGTCTTCTCGCCTCGAACTTCAGAAACCAACAAATCGTTATGTCACATTTCGCAATTGTCTTGTTCGAACCGGTACTTGACAGAGTATTTCAGTGTAGATGGGCCTCAGACCGCTTCCAATGGGTAGTGCAGAGGGTCAGGTATAGATTGCATGTGGCAAGTTGTATCTGGATCCTTTCGGATGGTAGGGCTCCACAATATCCATGTACTTTAATGCGCCATTGTAGAACGCCATTAGGTGCACAACTCCATTAGGTTTGACAACAACGTAAGGTCCCAAATGTCCTAATCAAACATAAACAAACTTATTTAGTAACATATAAGCTACCTTGATGGTTTAACAATAAGATTGTGTAACTAACTCACCTCGCTTGGCGCAACCTATCTAATGTCCTCTGAATATACCCTAACTTGTCAACGTTCATTACCATCTCGTGTTTTTGGATCCATCTAGGGTAATAGGCGGTCCTGCAACAAAAAAAAACTTACATCAGTTACATGAATAAGATAAAGTCTTGAAGGACTAAGTTGAATGCAACATTACGTATTTCACTATTCCAAATTGCTAAAGCGACATGTTCTTTAAAGCTTTTCAACAAAGATTCGTTTGATGGACTACCAGGGAAATGAGCATACTAGTGTTCTTATGCCTCCTCATCATTTCGGCTACCTCCACCAATACTCCCACCCACATTGCCATGCACGTTCGTGGTTTCTGCTCTTTCTGAGGATTGACTGGTATACTCTGATGAATGAGCCTCACGTTCACCATGAGCAATTATAAGATCCTTTCACCATGCAATTATAAGATCATGATCCAACTACACAACATTGGAACCCTCCTCATGCACCTCAGCTTTGCTTGCATGTTTTCCCATAACATTTGCCTTACCCTTCACATCCACGTTATGTTTTTCCTTATGATAAAATGTAGTTTCAGGTCTCCGGCCGCAGTTACCTCTCGTCGGCTCAAAACCAACCTCCTCCCTACTCAGAAGAGTCTTGGGACGAGCCATAATTGATAACTGAATTGAAGGCAAACACCCTAAACAAAAATTCCAATAAAAACAAACATAAATCAACAATTTAAGTAAAGTCGGATATGTAGGACTACGAATCAAACCCCTTTATCAGATATGGGTGACTGCAATGTTGAACACAATCTTGGTTGATGAAAATCGAGACAAACCTAAGTAAATATTGCCTAACTATACTCGAAAGGTAGTGGCTGAGAGACATTTTGGAATGTCACAATACCTTACACATGACACACAGAAGCACAATCTCGGTTTTGGATAATTAAGGCACTCAAATTCAACATTTAACCCTTTGCATACCTCATTATGATTATCGTTTGGTGCCTATCGAGAGTATCATTTCAGCCTTGGTAGGATGTAACTGATATAAACCTAACTAAACATGAATAACTATACTCGGAAGGTAATGGCTGAGACATATGGGAATGTCATGGTACCTTACACACTACACAAGGAAGCATAATCTTGGATTAGGATAACCGAGTCAATCAAATTAAACACTCGTTATGACAATCGTTTGGTGCCACCGAGACTACCATTTAAGTCTCGATAGGATGTAACCGATACGAATTGCATAGGCACTAAACCCAATATCTCGGCTATGGTTAGCTGTGATATACACAATGGTTCTTTGGCATGTGTAGCCAATTACCACATGTTTCTAGAAACGAAACCCTTGAAGAAAACTCGCAAAAATAAACTAATAACGAATGAAAAGGTTGCAAAATTTACTATAAATGTATCTTTAATCTATCTACCGAACGACTTGCCGTGAGATCCAAACCCTAAACTTGAGCCTTAAAACAGAGACGAACTTCAACAACTCGGAAAAACTCTAAACTTGAACCATACGACAACAATTTGTGCCTAAAACAGATGAGAAGCAAAGAGAAATCAAGATTTGAGGGCTCTTTGCGAGAAATGAGAGAACATCTAGGGTTCTTGACGATACGGATCGAGAAAGCGTCTAGGGTTCGAAAAGAAAAAAAATCGCCCTCTAACTTCTTCGTGTTATCGAATTGGTAGGGTGCGTCAGTTGTGAATGAGGGGCAATTTAAGGCTTTCACCTCAATATTTCGAGTGTTTTTGGTAAATCACTTGGTGCCCTCAATAATAGTGTGCCTTCAGTAAATGGTGGGGTGCCTATGGCGCGCCTAAAAAAAAAAAACAAAATAAAACCATGGAATTGGCGGTCAGATGAAGAATGATCCAACGGTCCACTTCCCCCCAACTCCCCCGCAAACGGTCGTTCGTTATCTTCGACTCTCTTTCTGAGTCTCTCTCAACTTCTCAACTTTGCTTCACAAAATGCACACACAATGCCACCCAAAAATGCCCACACAAGCACTCATCCCATCCCATCCCTCTCTCTTCTCCTCTCGACCCTTCCTGCCCTTCTTCAGGCCCCCCAACAACTCCGCCCCCTTGTGGGTTCGACCCAAATCCACAATCAAAGTCTTGGCCGAGGCGCAGCAGCAGCAACAGAATAAGCCCAGGAGAGCCTACCCGTTCGACGAAATCGAGTCGCGGTGGCAGCGCTACTGGGACGACCATCGCACCTTCAGAACCCCTGATGAAATCGACACCTCCAAACCCAAATTCTACATCCTCGACATGTTCCCATATCCCAGGTTCATCGAACTCTTTCGATTTTCTAGGTTATTGATCGAATTAGGCCTAATTGCTTTGTGGGTCTTCTGGGTTTTGCTTGTTTTTTTTTTTTTTTTTTTTTTTTTTTTTTTTTTTTTATTTGATCTCAGTTTTGCACTCAATTCGATTGCGTCGAAGAGGGTTTTTTCGGGGTTTAGTGGGTTTTTTTGGTTGATTAAGTTAGGTTGTGAATGCCCCAGTTATTGATTGAGTGGGAAATGCGAGAATTCAATGAAAAGTAGGAGTAGCATCAATTGGTGCAATAATTAGGGAAGGGTGGTTGTGTTGGTTTGGACACTAATTAGAAAACTCGACTCATTAGAAACGGAAGAAGTTAGACAATGTAGGATAGACTTAAGCTAACTTGGGATGCATTGATTAGGAAGGAGCTGGAAAGCACGCCATTAAGTGCACTAAAGTGAGCGTAATGGAAGTGTTTGACCCATGTGGCAGACCCCAACTAATTTAGGACTGAGGGTTTGTTACTGAGTTTGTGAAATGGGTGTTCTTTGTTACTGAGTTTTGTTGATAAATTGATGTAGTGGAGCTGGGTTACATGTGGGACACCCACTTGGGTATACTGCGACGGACATCCTTGCGAGATACAAGCGGATGCAAGGTTTTAATGTGTTGCATCCGATGGGTTGGGATGCGTTTGGATTACCTGCAGAACAATATGCAATCGAGGTTAGGCTTACACTGTTGATATGTTAGTTATCTGTTTTTGTCTTCTTAGTGATTTTTTTTTTTAATTTTATTTTTATGTTGATGATGCTTATCTGTTTGTGTGAATGTAAACAGACAGGAACTCATCCGAAGATCACAACATTGCGGAACATCAAACGCTTCAGATCACAGGTCATTTAATTTCAGCATCTAAAATTTTGAACTCCTTATTTCGGTAAGAAATCAACAAAACTACAATCCCCTTGACTCCAACATGAATCAACCTTCCAACTTGCCTCATCTATCTCACTAGAGATGCTTCGGCATATTTTGAGTGTATATGATGCTGCTTAATGAATTTGGAATATATATATATATATATATATATGTTTTTTTGTCCAGTCATAGCTCATTAGGGTGCCTCAAATAAATGAAAGGGCTTTCTAGGCTCCAATTTTGTCTATACAACATTCCTTTCTATCAGTATTCTTACATCGTATGCTGAAAATGTCTAGTATACTTTGTATTCTTTACTTGAAAGAAAACTTTTTTTGGCTAACTCCTTTTCTTGGTGTATTCTTTGGGATATTTTCATGAATTAGAGCTCTGTCTTAAGAGAATAGGGACCACGTATGTCAAGATAAGAAGACATATACGCTGTTTATCTTATCTCTCTTCAAAAGATAATATGATTCTGAAAGTTGGGACTCATAATGTAAGAGAATGCATCCTATAAATGCGATGATTTATCTTCTGTTGAACATGAATAAATAGACTAATTTGCATCATCAGAAGCGTGGATGAGTAAAGTTGAACTGAATACTAGCAGCTTTAGTTCATTTTGTACACCAAATAGTTTGTTTCAGGTCAGTTTTGATTTACTGAAACTTAGATGTGTTTATCTTTGAGCTGTTCATTGTTTTGCGGGCTTGGGATTTGTGTAATATAGTTTAATTGCTTGATAAAATCAAAATTATGTCTATATATTGTCGAACTTTTAGATTTTTGGGACTTGGTTTCTTATGAAGGTTGAGCTCCAGTTATGTGTGGGTTTAGTGTGCATCAATTCTATGCCTTTCCATTGCAGCTTAAATCTTTAGGTTTTTCATATGATTGGGAACGTGAAATATCAACTACTGAACCAGAATACTATAAATGGACACAATGGATTTTTCTTCAACTCCTGAAGAGAGGACTTGCATACCAGGTCTGGGATTGTTTCCTGTTGAAGTGCTTCCTTTCTCAGACTTTATTTATCCTTGACATTTCACTTTAGCAATGCTTTACTTATTTCTCAGGCTGAAGTGCCTGTCAATTGGTGCCCTGCTCTTGGAACTGTTTTGGCAAATGAAGAAGTGGTGAATGGAGTCAGTGAGCGTGGGGGTCATCCAGTTGTAAGGAAGGTATTTTAGCTTAACACAGAAACTGTCTTCTATTTGAACTTGTGCTGCGCGCATCTTGGTTTATTAGTGTTCCTGTTGTGTTTATAGGTGCCTATGTATTTTTGTGTTTCCAATGGAAGTTAACATTATTTTCATTGACTTGAAGCCAATGCGACAATGGATGCTTAAGATTACTGCTTATGCTGATCGTCTCCTTGAAGATCTTGATGAACTTGACTGGCCTGAAAGCATAAAGGAAATGCAGAAGAACTGGATAGGAAGGTCGGAAGGGGCAGAGTTGGATTTTCATATCCTTGATCATGATGGGCAGGAAGCAGATGTTAAACTTACAGTTTATACAACCAGACCGGACACCATTTTTGGAGCAACGTAAACTTTTCTAGTCCCTTTAAGGCACTTTTCTGTTGATGCCTACTTTTTTTTTTTTTTTTTTTACAATGGACCTGTTAGATGCAGCTTGAAAAGCATCATATAGTTCGAGTTAAGCTAAATGTTGGCGTTAAGTGTTTGATTGTTGATTTCAGCCATGGAGAAAGCAATTGACTTTTGATTCTCCTGCTTTTACTCTCATTTTCAATATCACCCTTGTGATATTTTTGATTTACATGGGCCCATAAATATTAAAACCATTCTTTAACTGAAAGTCGAAAAGTTGAAAAAAATCGTTTGGCCATTTTGTCAAATGCCTCTTCTTAGCTGCAAAATCACCTTAGAATTAGTTTAAAAGTAAAGTGGAAATAGTTTGATATGCTCTTCCAAACAGGCCTAATTATAAATAGATAAGTTACTGTTGTTGTTAGGATTGGTTTTAGAATTTCAAGCATTCTCTTTGAATTTCTATTTCTGCAGTTATCTAGTTGTTGCACCAGAGCATTCTTTGGTACCATCATTGGTGTCTGAGGCACAGAAAAAATGCGTACGTTCACTGGTTTCTGTATCCAATTCAGCCTTACTGGGTTCATAGCCTTGGACACATAGAAGAGGTCTAACCTGTAAACGCAGGTGGGGAGTACGTAGAGCTTGCATCGAGAAAGAGTGACCTTGAGAGGACTGAACTTCAGAAGGAAAAAACAGGGATCTTTAGTGGTTCTTATGCTAGAAATCCAGCTAATGGGGAAGCAATTCCAATATGGATTGCAGATTATGTCTTGGGAAGGTACACATAGCTTTTATTTGTGTTATTTCTCCAGATGTCTTCTATCTCTACTTCGAATTATCTAGTCTCGTGTGGTTGGCACATGTTTCTGAACGCATGGCTAATGATTATTTTGATGAAGCATGAATATATCAGACATTTTTCATCATTGTCAATGTTTTTTTTTTTTTTTTTTTAATTCTGAATCTCAAATAATATGATTATTCCGAAGTCTGATTGATGTATACAACTTCCCTTTTTCAGTTATGGTACAGGAGCAATAATGGCTGTGCCTGCACATGATTCTCGTGACTATGATTTTGCTGTGAAATATGACATCCCGATTCGGCGTGTTGTAGACCTTGATGGTGAAAGTTACAGCAACTTCGAAGAATGTTATTCAGGTGAAGGTATGATTATAAACTCATCAAATCCAACATTTGGGCTTAATATCAATGGTTTGTGGAGCAATGAAGCTGCTTCCAAAATTGTCAACTGGGCTGAGGATACTGGTTTGGGAAGAAAATGGTAATGCCATTCTCTTTGTTCTTTTGACAACATCACTTTCCCATAGTTTCTTCTTTTTGTTTTAGTTCACCTTCACAAATTCTTCGTTTTGTAGGTGAATTACAAGTTGCGAGATTGGCTTTTTGCCAGGCAACGTTACTGGGGAGAACCTTTCCCAGTAGTTTTCTTAAATGATACTGGGGAAATTGTACCGCTTCCTGAAAGCGAATTGCCTGTTACCCTACCCGAATTGGATGATTTCACTCCCACCGGAACGGGTGAACCGCCATTAGCAAAAGCTGTGTCTTGGGTGAGTCCTTATGGAACATTTTTTTCTTTTTGTTCAGGGACAATCGCAAAGCTTGAAATTTGTTTACATATATTTTTACTTTTTACCATTAGTAAGAGATTCTCTCATTTGCAAATTAGATTGATGTAACTAACCAAAGATGCTTGCTACATTTATTTACTCATTTTATTTATTTTCTTGTGTTGTTGTTTCATCATCATCATCATCATCATCATCATCATCATCATCATCATCATCATTATATATGGTTTTACTTTTGGAATGAAATCTGGCATCAATAGACAAGGTCAGTGCATGATATATAGAGAAAAAAAGGATACTACGTAGTTTATGTTGGAACAATTAATTATTTTATTTAATTGTTTATAATTTGAATGGAAATTATGCGAAAATGTGTGTAATCCAGTGGAGGGACATAACATCCTAAAAGTTGTGTCTATTCACTTAGTGGCGTGTCTTTCCTAATAGACACATGAAAGTCTACATATATTCACTAGATGGATCATTTTTAAAAGAGTTACAATAGAGTTAGAAGGTTAGGAAAATGAATCAAAATCAAGTTTCATTCTCTTTTCATGGTTTTGAGTCGAAGAGAGTGTCGAATCATTCTATTGGTTCGTAGACTAATGATTTGGAGTGCTAAATCATTAGTATGATCATTTTATCTTAGGAGACTATCATCATTAGACCGTAAGCACTATAGCGGGGGGGGGGCAAAATAGTCTTCAAGATTTTGAGTATAACTCTAGCCTCGATCGATTGTATATGTTTCTCTTCTATTTCGCATCAAATTTTCTAAAATTTCACCAACAATCTAAAGACTAATTGCCGGTGGATGGTTTTGATCATTGTTGTGTTCACAATGTCGATCAATAAACTTTGAAAACGCGGCGCACGTGGTTCGATTCCTTAAAGATGTGTGTTTATATTATGAAAATATTGAACTCTTGCATGTCTCATTCGAGGATTGAAGAAGACGGAGGTATGTCGGTTGTTTTCATTAACTATGTATTAATATTGATTTGTAGATAACGCATGGAAACATATATGCATGGCATGAATCTGCATATAAAGATAAATGATTTTGTAAATGAAACAATGATCCGTGATGTTTAGGATTTAATCTTATCTGATGTGTGTGCATGCTTTAATGACTCTTAGTAGTTTGAATTTTTATTTTTTATTTTTTTTATTAAAAAATCAAATTTGTCCATGTGCTAATTTTTAATCCAATTAAGAATTCAATTGTATTGTCAGTAACTTGCAATTGGTTTCAAAGTTTCAAGCATTTGAATAATTAATTAATATGATTCTGTAGAACTCATTTGAGTATGCTGAGTATATTATTGTGCATTTGTGTCGTATGGAATCAAATACTTAGGGCTACATCAAAATACCTGCATGGATGTTTAGGGTCCAAGCACACAACCATCGTAACCAACTACATGCGGTTAATTAATTGACAAAATTGTCAATGATAACTGCCTAATACAGCGCATTTGACAACGAATGTCACTGTTGGCAGTTTTCGGTGGGTACACATAGAGATGTACAATACTAATGGGTACGCATATTTAGCAATAGCTATACATTTTGATTACCCATTCGATGAAGAAGTGTTGTGAAGAGATCATAGTAGTGTAAAGTCTCTTTATCATGAGGTGTAACACATCTATTGAAGTGCATTCAAGCGAAGCGAATAATTGGCGCACATCTCGGGCCCACTGCAATTTGATTGCATATGCAAATCAAATCTTATCATAATATAATTTGAATTGACTATGAATATTGTACTTTGATTCAATGTGTTATTGATTAATTGTAGTGTCGTGCTTGATATTAAAATACACGATCATATTGGTGCATGAGCAAAGAGATGGATATACAACCATTAATTGGTGTACCCTAGTAGATCTCTTAACGTGCATGTGTCAAATCCCAAATTTTAGAGGATCTTAATTCTAATATGATTCTCTACTATATATTTTATAGGAAATTGTAAATATGATAATGACCATATCTATTCGATGATCACTTAATTGATCACTAAATACATGTTGTTAGTCATTGGGTTAATTTGAAAGGGACCAATGCATGGTCCCATGTAATTAACTTCATTTACATGTGATTGAACACACAGTGGGATATTAATTAATTTGTTTATTTTGTATGCATGTGCCCTGCTACAAACGAATTTTATATAGATGAGAAGCATGATAATTTATTTAATCCGTTAAATTATCTTCAAACTAAATTAATATTTATGTGGGCATGTATGCAGATGAGATTAGTATGCGTGTTTTGCTTTGATATGTTGATTAGCATATTAATTAATTTGGGTTCATTAATAAAGACTATTGGTGTAAATATTATGTTACCCTTTGAAATATGATATGGATTTAAGTCCAAAAGATATAAGTCTTTGAGTAAATTTAATATCAAGGATGCTATTAGCATCGAGTTATCAAAGTTGTGGGGGTTGAATGCAAATTCAGTGCAAGCTCTAAAGTTATAATTTTCCTTGAAAATATGTTACGGTAGTATTAAATGTCTATAAATACTTGAAAGAAGTGGGGGTGTGAGCAAAATTCTTGTCTTTATTTTTGAAGTAACGAAAATAAACATGAGCCTCAATAAAGTATTTAAAGAGGCATTTGTTGAAGAACATATATTTTGAAAGAAAAGTTATCAATAGTGAGATTGAATCCATCTAGTTGAAGCCTTTAGAGTGTAAATGGATTTTAAAATTTAATTAAAGGTGGATGGATAAATTGCTTAAAATGAAGCGAATTAAATTGATAATTTAAGGCTTTATTTGAGAGAAAGGAACCTTGATTTCTTCGAGAGAAATTCACTAGTCTTTAATAACATCTACACCTAGTTGGTTGCTAATAAAGCAAAAAAATAGATGTTGAGACACAAATTAAATGATGAATTTAAAGAAGAAATGCTTGTATCACTTGGAAATCCTCAAAGAAATGGAAGTATTGTTAGATTCACGTTGGAATCTAAATAATTGCGCGCATTAATAAATTAGAAAAGCTATATTATGGCTTTTTAAGAGATTAGAGGATATTCCATATATATTAGATGCGATTGTCTCTGTATCGCATATGTCGTAAGCTGGCTAATAATCACAAGTGATATAGAACAAAATGATGCATATAGAATGGTAAATCTGGACTTATATGTTGAAGATTACCATTGGATAGTTACTTGATTATGGAATAATTTCCATAGGAAATGAGAACTGAGAAGACAAACTTGTGGCCACTAATTTTAAGTTTGTTAGTATCAAGTAAACTGATATCGAGGGGAATGCGTTTAAAAGCCTAAAAAATGAGTTAAGTATGGCGGAAACCTAACCTAGCTGATTGGAGATCCCATGTACTAGGTTCAATAGGCAAACTGGTTAGATGAAACTCGAGAGAAAACACACTATCTCATTCCTAAGATAAAATGTGTGTTGAGAAGAAGTGAAGGGTAGGCTACGCATTTAATGACAAATAAAGATGTCACCTATATAATAGTAAATGTGGGTCGCATTTATGAGAACAAGACATGCTAAATTCTCTAAATCTATCATGAAACCAAGATTGAGTCCAGGACCAAAATGGACAAAACCGTTGAACCAATAATGATAGGGATGCAGTTATGTGAGTATTATTGTCTCGGTATACTGTAAAAGTGAATAGTTCAAGATCATCTATATCCACTGCGTCACGAAGTATATTCAATAATATTTCACTAGGGTGAGTTCAAGTCTATGTACGACATTTCTACTGATGTAACTTTATTCCGCCAATACTCTCTTAAGTGTGACTGCATTAAAATGATTTGTAAAACCCATTTATGTGGGGGATATATATAGATTTGATGATCAATTTCCATTCATTTGGGGGATTATTGGAACAATTAATTATTTTATTTAATTGTTTATAATTTGAATGGAAATTATGTGAAAAGGTGTATAATCAAGTGGAGGGACATAACATACTAAAAGGTGTGTTTATTCACTAAGAGGCGTGTCTTTCCTAGTAGACACATGAAAGTCTATATATATTCACTCGATGGATCGTTTTTAAAAGAGCTACAATAGATTTAGAAGGTTACGAAAATGAGTCAAAATCAAGTTTCTTTCTCTTTTCATGGTTTTGAGTCGGAGAGAGTGTTGAATCATTCTATTTATTCGTAGACTAATGATTTGGAGTGCTAAAATCATTAATACTAAAATCATTAGTATGATTGTTGTATCTTGGGAGACTATCGTCATTAGACAGTAAGCACTATGGCAGGGCGAAATAGTCTTTAGGACATTGAGTATAACTCAAGCCTCGATTGATTGCATATGTTTTTCTTCTATTTCGCATCAAGTTTTCTAAAATTCTACCAACAGTTTGCTTTTATGTTTTCATAAATCTGTGGTCAAATTTTCTATAGATAGCACAATCTTTATGATTAAAATGAGAGAAGTGGTCTGTGACTGCATCATGGAACTCGTAAGTTTAGGCATATGTTGGATGAATGTGTATGGGCATAGTAGGAAGGGCAAGTAGCTTCTGTTTTCCTAATTAAGAACTTCGCAGTAGAACTCTCATCCGAGGGAGTAGCCTTTCAATCATGTGAGAATTGTACAGTGATCTGCTTTAATTGCTTTCTTCTGGCTCTGATTATTAACAATCTTGACATTACTTACTCTCTTTGTTAGGTGCTTTACTTTAAACTTCTACTTCTTTGGTATTAATTCTTTGCTTTTCTTACCTATTCTGTACAGATCAAAACTAATGATCCCATTTCTGGAAAACCCTCAACTAGAGAAACAAGCACCATGCCACAATGGGCAGGTTCTTGCTGGTATTTTAGATATTAAATCTCATTCCAAGACTATGATAATTTTCTTACTATAGAGTGTTGCTTGTATTATTAGTTCATACTTTTTTTCACTTATTTGGGATAGGGATCAGTATTCATATTGGTTATTCAGAAAATATCCAGTGGAGGAACAGAAAAAAGGCGGGGATAAGATAATTGCTAACTAATTCAAATAAGGTACCTAATAATGAAGTAATTCTCAAAATTAGATTTACATTTATAGCTGTAAGATGTATCTAGTTGTGGCAAATTAAGGAAAAGATGAAGTGTAATACAGAAGAAATACGGTGGCTGAACCTTTGGTACAACATTGATTCAAAAGTATAAATCATGTGATTCACGTGAGGGGTGGAAAAAGAAAAGGATGAGATATTCATCCCTCATAGACAAGGACATTAATATCCTCTCCCAAAAATATTTATCCTTCCAATGAATGTATTTATTTTTATAGATTTAATGTTTGATTCTAATGAATTTACTAACACACTCTAAAATATAAATCATATTCCTGACTGAATTGATGCATGCAGACAAATAGTTAGGAAAATAAACATGTTTATCTAGAATATACTAAATCTAACTATAAATTTTATGGTTCTTCATGATCTGATCAAAGTTATCTCAATCATATAACTTGAGCATTTAAGCCTTGAAGAAGCTATCCTAGTTGTCAGTTGAACTTGAAGTTCGAAATAGCAGCAAATGGGTTTCTTTTCTTGTCTCCGTATTTTTGTCAATTTGTTTTTTGACTTTCAGAATATTTGTATATGGATCAGTTATCAAATTGGAAATTTTCTATTCTTTTGCTCAAAGTTAATATTCATATCCTTTTAGTTTTTAAGCACCTGTCTAGACTCTCACTATCACGGTTCCTCAGTCTTGATATCTTCAGTTACATTACATCCTTATGTATTTTAGGAATATGGGCTAGATGAAAGATATTTTTCTTTCTCTTGGAGTTATTTTCACATGCTTTATTGAGCTATATGTTGCTTTGGCGTAACATATGAAACCTGGGATCACTTTAATGACCAAATCTCAACTACTGAATGTTTCATTTTCATTGCCAGGTATTACTTGAGATTTATGGACCCCAAAAATACTGAAGCTTTAGTCGACAAGGCAAAGGAGATGTAAGTATTGCAACCTCTGCAAGATTCTTAGTTCTTTGTTCAAAATAATTAAATGCGAGTGCTTTTGGTAGTTGGTACAAGTTAATGCTTTACATCCTTTTTTTGGGGATAAGAACAAATGTATTACAGTTTTCACAAAATGAGAGATACAGCAGGGAGTTTGTAGGACCAGCTGTCGACACATGAATCTTTACTATGCTAAACCAAACACTCGTGAGCAAGTAAAAAAAAAATGAAGGTACTGTTGCAGTAGAATACCCTAGCCATTTATCCTCCTTAGAACATGCTGGCCGCTGCCCAACTTGCTGGAAAAGATGAATGCTTATTAATTTTATCCATGATATTTCTTATGTTTTACGTCAATTAAATTTGTTATATTCTCATGTAGGTATTGGAGCCCTGTTGATATTTATGTTGGTGGTGCTGAACATTCTGTCCTTCACTTGCTTTATGCTAGGTTTTGGCACAAGGTACCCCAGATTAGGTTGTTAGCTTTGGACTTGATCCTGGTTCATAGTTTTCTTTAAAGAAGGAAAAGTTGAATCAATCGATTAGAAATATCTGTCTAGTGTAGTATTATACTTGTTTTCTTTCGTATGTATGGGAGAGAGATTTTAAACTATGTGCTTTGTGGAGTTGCATGTCTTGTCTTATACCTTTGTTATGTATACACCCCATGAGAAAATCAAAATGTTTACATGAGCTTTAATCATCTCTTGAGAACTAATCTACACAACAATGTGAAATAAATTGGATAATAGACATGCAAGTTGCCTTACCGTAATTGTTTCATAAACAATTATGATTATCTGGAATTTTCTTTATGTTAGTGGACTTCATAATAGATTATGATTATCTGGAATTCTCTTTCTTTTGGTGTTGCGTTTTATTTATTTATTCATTCATTTCCATTCTTCCACTTTTTTATTTGAGGTTGCAATGTTGCATATGCATATTTCGTGTTATGTGATTAAGTTACTAACCATAAAACTTGAACTATATTATTGTTGGATAGTGGTTCAAACTCATAATTTGAGTTGGACTCAAATTAATGTCCAAAGTGAGTTCTTTTCATACACATACGAGGACATGTGGCGATGAACACAATTAATTAGCTTGTTTGAGTTGGAGTTAACTTAGGAGTCCAATTCATAGTTTAATTTGGTCATGTTTTAATAGGAATACAATTCCTATATGAGAACATAGATCATAATCATGTAGCATATATATATATGGGTTCGGGTGTTGAGAAGAAAAATAGTGTTGTGCGTACGGGCTTGTTGCGGGTACGTTAGTGTTGAGGTGTTTGAGAGCCGAGAGTTGTGTCGTAGTGTAAGGGCCTACAAGCAGGTACACGGCACTGTGAGATTGAATCTTGTTGGGGTATCTATCTGGGGTTTAGATAGAGGAGGGTTTTCCTTTATATACTAAACTATTGATAGTGGATTGCCTTGTTTCTTGCCCGTGCTTCCCTGATTTTGGTTTTTTCCTCGTAAATTCTTGTGTTCATCTTTTTTTTTTTTGTGGTTTGTTTACCTTTGGGTGTGTTCCTGTGACTGTGATCTTGGATATTCCGCGGTGATTTGTCACAACAATTATTTATTATTTATTTGTCAATAGATTCTTTTTTAACTAATGATTTACTACTGGTTGGCTACCATGAATTTAAAAATATTTCAATTTAGATATTTCCAAAGAATTAATATACCATTTTTTATTCAGAACTGTTTGTTTACCTTCCACGCCATGTTCCTCTGGACTTAAAAAAAAAAAAAAAAATTCTTACAATTGACCTTTGCAAATATGCTGATAAATCTCTGCATTTCAGGTGCTATATGACATAGGTGTTGTGTCCACCAAGGAACCTTTTCAATGTCTTATAAATCAGGGGCTAATTCTTGGGGAGGTAAGTAAAGTTGCTCGCCTCCTAGAACCCCATTTAATATGTTAATATTGTTACCTCTGTACTCTTTGCTTGCCACATGCCTTGCGCAAACTTATGCAATCATCCATAGCGAGTTTCTAATGGCTTAAGTGACAGGTCGAATACACAGTATGCAGAGATCAAACTGGAAAACTAGTGTCTGCTGAATTAGCTGAAGAGCTGGTAGAGTATTGCCAAGAAAGAGTACCAGAGGAAAAGGTGTGTCCTTTAATTCCACAGTATATTCTTATTATCTTTTGGTGCATTTCAGCTACTTGTTATTGGATGAGGATGGAAAGCTCACTGCTCTTTGAGTTCCTGGTCTATTCCACTTACAAGTTTGTTGTTCTTTTGTACAGGTGGTCAAATCTGGTGACCATTTTGTGCTGAAGGAGAACCCGAGCATTCGCTTGATTGCACGAGCTCACAAAATGAGTAAGAGTAGAGGAAATGTTATTAATCCAGATGATGTTGTTTTCGAATATGGTGCAGATTCACTCCGTTTATATGAAATGTTCATGGGGCCACTTAGGTAAGATATTTTTTCTGTCAATTAAAGCGTAATACATATACTGCCTGCTTACTTGTCTGTAATATTTCTATTATCAATCCTACTGATATTTGCATTTCTAGAAATTTGAATTGCTTACTGAAGCTTCACTCTAATTCTTGCTTCCTATTGTGACCTTTCCTTCTTGTAGAGACTCAAAAACTTGGAGTACTGGTGGTATTGAAGGTGTCCATCGGTTTCTAGGGAGGACTTGGAGATTAATTGTTGGTCAACCTCTGCCAAATGGAACATACGAAAATGGGACAGTTGTAGTTGATGAAGAACCATCACTGGAACAACTTCGTTCTCTACATAAATGTATTGAGAAGGTTATATCTCTTTTCTTACTTTATCACTTACTAGTTTTAGTTTCTGTACATTTCCTTGCTCTCGAAAACATTTATCAGTTTAAGCCTTCAGCTTGTCGATCTTTAAAAGCTATAAAACCAAGAATTCTTTGTCTACATTACTTGTTCAGTAGTATTATTTATGGAAAAAATAGTAATCTTTGAATTGGTTACTGGAGACCATCAATTTGTTTCTCTGTTTCTTTCATTCAATGTATAATAGCAAAGTTTTGCTGTTGATTTTCTTAAGGATATCAAGAAATATGACAGTGCGTATTATTAAAGGAACGAGAAATAGAATTTTGTTCCTGTATCCTTCCCATGACTGCATTTTCATTATTTTTTATGTTTTTTAGATATACATTGTTGGATTATCGGGCTTCTATTTTACAGTAAGAGCTTTAAAATTAAGTTGTAATCCTATCATTGTATTGGAGCAATTATGCTTGCGGCATAATAAGCCAGTCACCCATCTGTTTTACTTACTGATAGACATGATTTGGTTTATCAGGGTAAATGCTCTTTGGATAATAATAGTCCACTTGAAGGCATTTTAACTACAAATATAAGTTTAGAATAGTTAAATGTGAACCAATTGCTTGAAGTATTGTTGGTGGTACACAGGAATACTGGTGTATTAGACTCTCTTACATTTAAGCCTTTACATTTTCGAATTTCAACTATTCTCTCTTGCATCCATCTGTGGTGGAGAGTGCGATTCTTAATCCTAGTGGTTCGTTGATCTGATTCATGACAGCTTATTTGATATCATACCTGCCATAATTGAAGAGCGGGTAATTTTCTCTGTCGCTAATGGAGGATAATGAACAAAATGATTCTTGGGCAAACCTTTCCATCCTAAGCGTGCAATAACTTGATGCAATGAAGGATAATGGAATTGTGTATGCGGCCATCTTGTTTCTTATATATAATTGAAGTTCTGAACTTTGATATGCAGGTGACGGAGGAAATAGAGGGGACTAGATTCAACACTGGGATCTCTGCAATGATGGAGTTTATTAATTCAGCTTATAAGGTTTTCTAATTGATACTTACACTTTATGCTTATTAGCTTGATCTGTTATACTGGAAGATCATTGTTTTAACTTATTTTTACTTATTTACACTGGTCTGACATGACTTTGACTACTATAGATTCTAAATACAATGTTTAATCCTCTTAATACTTTTGATGCCTCAGTGGGAGAAGCCTCCTAGGTCAATAATTGAGCCGTTTGTTTTGTTGCTCACCCCATATGCACCTCATATGGCAGAGGAACTTTGGTTTCGTCTTGGACATTCAATTTCATTGGCATATGCGCCTTTTCCAAAGGTATTGATTTGCCTTTTCAGGAGGGGTGTACACTTTTGTTGATTTGACAATAACGAAATTGATCTTTATTTTCATCTGAAAATTATTTGCATTTACTGCAATGCTTTCGAATGAAAAACTTTTGGGGACTAATTAGCACCTTAGCAAATAGGACCAAGGTTCAGGTAATGGTATTATTGCTAGGACAGTATTTGCGATATGTCAGATCCTGTGAAAATCTGGATCTTTTCCTTAGCATCCTATACATACAACAACAACATAGCCTCAATCCCAAATTAGTTGGGGCGGCTACGTGTGCTTAGCATCCTATACTTGTATTGAAAAAAAAAAAAAAAAACACTCTAATCAACTCGTGTTTTTTTTTTTTTTTTTTTTTTTTTTTTCGCAAACGTTGATGTATTTCCAACTAAAGACAAGTTTTGTTAAGGTTCATTCTGTTTTAATATTCTCAGCTTCTACTTTTTTGTTTTTTTGTTGAATTCTGTAATGTTAAGAGTGAAAACTGATGAACTATAGTTGGATATTTATGGAGGACTTCTTTGTTAACTGATTTATATATAATATTCATGTTTGCTCAATTTCAGGCAAATCCTGAGTACCTTAAAGACACAACTGTAGTCCTTCCAGTTCAGATAAATGGAAAAACAAGGGGTACCATCCATGTCGAGAAAACATGCGACGAAGAGGATGCTTTTGTATTAGCATCAACAGATGCCAAACTTTCCAAGTATCTGGTGGGAAAGAAGATCAAGAAGAGAATATATGTTCCTGGAAGAATATTAAATGTGATTTTGGACCGGCAGAACATTGAAGCAGGTAAACGATGATCTCTCTTCTCACTGTCTTTTTGGACGATATTCTGCAGAAAGAGGAACCTAAGCATTAAGTCAGTGTAAAATGTGAGAGGAATTAATACAAGAACATGTTGTTATGAAGCCTAAGCTGCCAAGCTTTATTGTTAGTCGTTGAACTGCTGTCTAAACGGCTGATTGGCATCGGCTGATATACACCTAACGAGATGATCAACTCTCCATTGCACCGCAACTATCTAAATTGGTGCCGAGAAAGCTCAGTTGTTTTGTGTGGGGAGCAAAGCAACTCTCCTGCCAGTGATTTTGTTCATAACTAAGGGAAACAGTGAAAGCATCATAGCTGCTTCTGCGAATCTGTATATCAATTTGTTTGTCTGATGCTTGTAATTGAAGCCCTAAGTTTTTATTAATGTCATGTATTATATGCTGAATTTCCAAGTATAATGTTCAACATGAAATTAAAGTTTCTCAAGTTAGGGAAAATAATATAAGTATCTGTTTGTTAAGTCCTAACAAGAACAAGGAAACCAACGGGCGACTAGACTAGTTGGGTTCAATTTTTTGTCTCTTACAAATGTAGAAGAAATTTTGTGGCTAGCTTGAGGTACTTGTCAAGTCAGTCAAGCTCTGTCGCATGTATCTGTAGGTGTCGCGCAGAAGTGTGTTCTATGTGGAGGTCAACATCATAGCTTTTAGAGTAGTGATGTCCAACCAGGTTGGCGAGCTGATTGGCTATATGGACTCGAGTGAAAACGAAAACCAAAATGCAACTTTTAAAAATAAAAGACAAGAAGAGGAAAAAGAAACACTTTTTTTGAGAATTTTTAAAAAATGCTTTTCTTAAGGTAATACCAAATCAGATCAAGTTTTAATAGCATTGGTATCCATTAGGGTTTTACTTTACTAATGACCTGATGCAAGAGTAGATTTAAGATAATTTAGGATATGCATGATTGCAAATGATTTAAAAAAAAAATTAAAATACGCCATTAAGTGCTTTAAATCGAGTGGAATAAAAAAATTGATTCTAAGACCATCTCCAATTACAATATTTTATTTTTCCCTCTATTTTACAGTCCCTCTATTTTACAGTTATGTCACATCAAGCTTTATTTCTTCTCTAACTACAAACTCTATTTCTACTCTAAAACTCTATTTCTTATTTTTTTTTTTGTTATTTATTTGTATTAATTTTAATAAATTATTTAATCAGTAAAAAAATATAAAACATTCATATTTTTTAAAAAGAAACAATTATTGATAATTTTTAAAAATAAAAAGTAAGAAATGCTATTATAGAATTGGGTGACTTTATAATAAAATGAAAATAGAGTATGATTGAAGTTGTTTCAACTCTATTTTTTCATGTGGTATTCGATAGCAACAACCGCGCCAATTCATCTACACCGAGTACTATCAAGCCTAATATTGGGCTACCCTCCCACTTGGTGTTGTTGTTGTTGTACTTCTTTGCATCCAATTTATCCAAACATTATATTACTCCAAAAACTAAATCCACCACCCTCTTACCTTTCTTTCCCTTGCTTGCACCCCTGGGAAATCAAAACATTCTAGTCAGTGCACTTTTTGTCTCATCCTTATTAGCTCTTTTTGCTCTGGGCATCCGATTGGCCAACACCAGAGGCACTGCCTGCCCTGCCTAACACACTCCTCTTCTGTTCGACAGTTATTGTGACAGTTACGCGGCAGTTGGGGGCGGAGTGACTAGCTCTTCTCAAACCCCACGATCGGTCGCGATGGATGAAGTGATCACCGCCGCCGATGCTTCATCTTCCATGAGATCCTCGCCGTTGATCCTCTCCTCCAACCTCCCACTCTTCTCCGCCTTCCTAGCCTTCTCCACCGCCCAGTTTCTCAAGCTCTTCACCAACTGGTTTGCCCCTCTAAACCCTAAATTCTCCATCTCCAATTCAACACCATTTTTGGGTATTTCTTATTTAACATCAATTTGTGCCCTATAATTTCATCCCAAAAGGAGCGGCATTTCATCAATTAGGGTTTTTTTTTGCTCAAAATTTAACTATTTGTGTTCAATTGAGGAACCTAAAATCTAGAGTTTTGTTGGATCTCAAAATCTCATTATCCGGAATTTAGGTGATTTTGTTGGTTGTGCAGGTACAAAGAGAAGAGATGGGATTCAAGGAGAATGCTGGGATCCGGGGGGATGCCGTCGTCGCATTCAGCCAGTGTGACTGCCCTAGCTGCAGCAATTGGGTTTCAGGATGGGATGGGTGGATCGCTGTTTGCTCTCGCGGTGGTTCTTGCTGCCATTGTATGTGATTCCCCCCAATTTTGATTTTAGGCGGAAATGATGTTAAAGCATGTTTATTTGAATGTGAATTGTGTGATTAGTTTAACAATATTGAGGTTTTTTTTAGTTGTTTGTGGTGGCAGGTGATGTATGATGCATCTGGGGTTAGGCTTCATGCAGGCCGGCAAGCCGAAGTAAGAATTGTGGCTGATTTTTTAAGCTTATATAATTGCAGCTTTTGTTTAGTTGTTGGTTGTGATCCATGTAGCCGAGTGGAGTAGAAGAGTTTGATCCTTTTAGCGGACCCCAACTAATTAATGGGATACAGGCTTTGTTGTTGTCATTTGGTTTGCAAAAAATGTGTATGAGACGTTCATGTTGATTGGTAGTTTGGATAATAGTGTGTGAGATGCTTTTGGCAAGTGATGCCTCATCCAACATGAGTTGAACCCCCAACCTAGTGATTTCTCATTCCTCTCACTAGAGATGCTTCGAGTCGTTAATGAGAATTTTAACTGCGTTTGTCATTATTAACCTTTTTTACGTCCTTGAGATATAAGGAATTTAAGGAAAAATATATGGTAGATTAACCTAATACATTGCAGCTTGGGACACCATTAGCATCTCTAGCAATGAAGTAAATTTGACTGCAGATGGTCACTTTGTCAATTTATCCTTACATTGGAATCAAATCATGATACTTCATTGTTTTAAAAATCTGTAATGCATTAATGTGAAATATGAAAGAGATCAAAGGAGCTCATTGTTGAAATGAATGTTGATAGAAAGATGTGAAAAAGGTTTGAGCGAATTTATGGTTAAAAAGATATATAGGAATTGAACTATAAAGTATGCTGGTGTCCAAGTAACTGTGAGTTATAGTGAGACTGCAAAAGCATACTCTCTCATTTCTTTCATTCTATGATTGAGGGGGTGAACAAACTTTGCTTATCGTATCTGCTCGTTCATACATATTTCTTTCGAATTTCTGTTGATTGGTGTTTTATCCATGTTGCTTGCTTGGTTTGGTTATGTTCATTACAGTTGCTGAATCAAATAGTATGTGAGTTACCTTCGGAGCACCCTCTATCTAGTGCCAGACCTTTGCGTGAACTTCTTGGCCATACACCAGTTCAGGTTAGTTTCATACTTGGGAGCTCAATTTGTTTACCTACTGTCAGTTCATTTTTAGTCATTTAATTATAATAAAAAACATACAAACTATAAACTGATTCTCTTGAATTTCATTTCCTACCCTATGGGTCATACACAAGTTGTTCAGATGATACTGCCTTAACATGTGATGAAGCCCTTTCTTTTCATGTAACTTGTTCTAGTTTCTCCGCTAATACCGATGAAGTGAGACCTTGAGTGTTATCAAATTAGTTTAGCAAATTAGGTGGAGTTTCTTCCTTGGAATGGATATGTAGGTGTATTTATGGTAAATCTCGTAAAGATAGAATAAGAAATATGATAGAACCCTAGACTTTTATTGCTCAATTGACAAATGAAACAACAAAGAGAACTAGAGAACTCAGAGAGACCATGTCTCTCTGCCCAAACTCTCAATAGAGTTAAACCTAAATCAATTACAATTTTCTTGATGCATATCTCCTCTCACCCTCTATTTATACTTTCACACTTTCCTTCTAAAGAGAAAAACTTGCATACATCTTCCTTCTAAAGAGAAACACTTGCATACATTTTCCCGCCTAAAAGTCCCATGATGCATTCACACTTTTCGTGCCGCATTGGTGGTCTCATAGGCTTTTACTCACTAGGATCGTATCATTACTCCCCCTTTTGAAATCCACCTTGTCCTCAAGATGGTAAAGAGAGAATGGTGTCCAATATAAAAAATTGATCAGCCGGGAATTTGAACCAAAGTGAAGTCAGAAGTCGAAGTCAACCAATTAGATTAAGCCAATATCCAAATGAGTTTTGTAGCCAAATGAAGAACACCCCACCAATGGGACTCACGTTGTGCACTTGTTGGAATAGGGAGTTTCCAAGAGGAAAAGAACAACAAAATAGGTATCTCAATTCTATAGCCAATGTGTAGAAGAGCACCTTCCAAGAGAGCGATAGTAAAATCAAAGAAATGATATCACAATACATTGGTAACTCCAAATCTACAACAACATAAATCACAAATTGATCATCCTTTGAAACTGTGAGAATGCGACAAACCAGAAGTGATGGCCTACTTGCTCGATGAAGTTGATTGAGTTGGAGAACCCATGGAAACCCCAGAAGTGCATTGTGGCATTAAGTACTGTTTCATAAGGGCAGTAGACTCGGTTGCAAAGAGATGCTACAAAAGCATGCCCGAACACAAAGAAGTGGCTCAGAAAAACAATTTTGTTGTGCCATGAACACCATGCTAGCGACATGTTGCTCATTAAAGGAGTCCCGTGAAGGGCCTCTATCTGAACCCGTAACATTGCAACCTGCAGTGTAAGATGCTCTCTTGTTGCGAATTGCTTGCCATCATACTTGAGCATATTAGTTGGGGGTGGAAAAATGACCCACATAGCTGTATATGGACACGACAAGAAGATATATTTGCACATAATTGTAGCTAGGATGGAATAGAACACCACTGACGCATACGTGTAAAACACAAACCTATTAAGAAGAGAAGACGATTCACATTTCCTCAAAAACAAATCAAGTGCTAAGGTATTGATTTTGAACGAAGATAAATGCACTGAGTAGGCTAGCAACTTATGGAGATCGAGAACAATCTAGGGTGCTAACATGAACCTTGAGAAATGGGTTTAAAACCATGTGAGCCCACCACGTTAAGAAAGACGAATGAAGTGTTAAACGAGGAGGATCAATGGCGCCATCATGAACCCGCTGTAAATATGTTATAGTATAGCACTGATAAGGGAGCACTTGCCCAATTGTGTAGTCAACTTTCCCACCATTCATACTCGAGATCCCCATCGTTCATCTAATATCATCCGCCCTAATTCAATTGGTACAAAGAAGCTGAAGAAATCAACACGACACCCTCAGGAAATAGCAAAGATCGAAGGTGGAGATCTTTGATCGTGTGCAAAGAGGCCAAGGAGAGAGAGAATCATCCATTGGAGCTCGAAGAGTTACTAGCATCATACTAGAGGGTCTTGGTGGTGGCCAAGGAGATGGATCTAAGGCAGGTTGGACTTGTACAAGAAACCGAATCTGGCCATGTTAAGACTTTCCGGGCGCTCGATTCAACAATATGAAGTTGAATTAGGTGAATGTCAAAGGGTTTGTGTAAGAGGAAGTGGTAGATCTGGTGGATGGGGTGGAGGAGGTGGAGCTTGAATCAATAAAGATGGGGTTAGCCAACACGTTGCAATCTGTCTCGATTGCTCTTTACACTCATTGCGAGACTGCACAACCACGTCGGGGACACTGCTCCACATCATATCTGACTTGGAAACCTCATCAATAGCCTTTGAAACTTGAAGTCTGAAGTCACAGTGTTAGATTAATGGTGGATGGATTTACAAGTATTAACTTCTTCCTTTCTTGATCGAAGTTCTCAAGTTGAAGATCAGATGGAATAGCGGTCTTTGCTACACTCATTTGCACACAATCAGTGATCAACAACGCAATCATGGCTGATAAGCGATTGAGCCTTGACAAAATTTTGTCCAGACCTTCAATATCTCGTTTGCTACAAATCTGGAATTAATTTCTATATAATGCTCTGATACCAATAATAGAACCCTAGACTTTAATTGCTCGATTGACAAATGAAATAACAAAGAAAACTAGAGAACCCAAAGTGACCATGTCTCTCAGCCCAAACCCTCAATAGAGTTGAAACTAAATCAATTACAATTTTCTTGATGCCTATCTCTTCTCTCACCATCTATTTATACCTTCCCACTTTCCCCCCAAAGAGAAACACTTGCATACATTTTCCTGCCTAAAAGTCCCATGATGCATTCACACTTTTCGTGCCGCATTCGTGGCCACATAGGCTTTTACTGACTAGGATCGTATGAAAATATTAAAATCCAAAGAAAAGTAGGAGTAACACCGATCGATATAAAAATTAGGGAAGGATTGTTGCGGTGATTTGGGCCACATCTAAAGACGGCTTACATATGCCACATTTAGAAAACTTAACGCGATATAAATTTTAGAAATTCAATGGTATTGAGGTCAACTTAAGATAACTTGGGATACATTAGTTAAGAAAGATTTATGTATTAAAGGATTTTGAAAGCATGTCATCAAGTGCATTAAATTGAGATGATTAGAAGAATTTGTTCTAAGTAGCCGACCCCAACTAATTGGGATTGAGACTTTGTGTGTTCAATATATCTTAAGAAATATTCCCTCCGGTCAATAATATAAGTCATTTTACCCAAAACACACATATTAAGAAAAGCACTAATTATGGGTTCAAATTATATTCTTGCCCATGCTTTAATTACGTGATTAACTACTCTAATTCTCTATTTTATCGGCATAAGGTACTAAAACCCCTCTAAACTAGAAGTGCTCGGATGGATTAATCCTTAAAGTAATCGATGGACCATTAAAACCCTTAAAGCAAAAAAAGTTGTGCAAAGTAAACCCTTTTTTGACAAAAATAATTTAAAACACGTTAACTTTAAGTCTTTATCGAATTAATTACTTGATAATTAAATAAAATAAAAAAGATGCACAAAGAAGAGGACGATGAAAAAAAATGAAATTGAAAACGAGATGTGCATGTCTACGAAATTGATTGTATCACTTGTATTTGACAATTAAATGTTACATAACATATTGTCATTTTTTTTGTCCCAATCGTGTCATTTTTTTAAGTGCTATGTCATTGTATATATACATAAGATGATAAACTACTAAGATAAAGATTGAAAACTTTACTTCAAAAACAGGGGTAAAGACTTAAAATTGATCCTAATTTAGCTACTCAACTTGATAGAGTATATTGACTGGACAAAGTAATTAATAATCTAACTCCACGTGGTGCAAGTTGGGTGGTACTCAAAGAGATGATTCAAGCTTTTATTTTTTTTTTATTTAATTATCAAGTAATTGATTTGATAAAATTTTTAATTTTCAAGTCATTGATCCTATAAAGTTAATATATTTTATACTATTTCCATCAAAGGGTATACTTTGCTCAACTTTTTTTTCATTGTAAGGGTTTTAATGCCGCATCAATTGCTTTAAGGATAAATCCGTCCGAGCACTTTTAGTTTAGTAGGGTTTTAGTACTTTATGCCCTATTTTATCCAATAAAAAAGAACAAACAAACAAACAACAACATAGTCTCAGTCTCAACTTAATTGGGGTCGGCTACATGAATCAAACTTTTTCATTGTGCTCGATTAAGTGAAATTGATGGTGAGCTTTCCAGACCATTCAAATCCTTCATAATTAATGCATCCCATGTTAATTTTAGTCTACCCCTACCTTGTCGAATTTCTACAGTTTCTATTGAATCAAATTTTTTAGTGGGAGCATTTGTAGGCCGTCTTTGTAGGTGACAAAACCACCGCAACTGCCCTTTTCTAATTTTTGTATCAATCGGTGCTACTTCTACTTGTCTTTGAAATTCTATGTGTGACATCATTCTCAATATTACCATCATTTTGTATGACTGATCTTAGGTATCTAATGTGATTCACCTTAGGAATTTCTACTTCCCCTAATTTTACCACTCCATCATCTTGATGTCAAGTGTTTCAAAACTCACAGTGCATGTATTCGATCTTCGTCCTACTCAACGTAAAGCCTTTAGATTCTAATGTATTCTTAAGAGTTCTAATTTTCTATTCACTCCATCTTTTGTTTCATCCACTAAGACAATATTATCTGCAAATAACATACACCGTGATATATCCTCTTGAATATGCCTAGTTAGTTCATCCATAACTAAAGTAAATAGATATGGGCTTAAAGCCGATCCTTGATGTAGTCCTATTGTAATGGAAAATTCTTTTGTAGCTTCTCCAAATGTTTTTATACTCGTTACTACTCCATCATATATATCCTTAATAGTGTCGATGTATCTAGCATGCACTCATTTTCTTTCTAGAACCCACCAAAGAACATCTCTATGAACCCTATCATATGCTTTTTCTCAATCTACAAATACCATATGAAGATTTTTTTTTTTCTCTATATTTTTCTACAATCGTCTTACAAGGAAAATCTCCTCCATAGTTGAACTCTCAGGCATAAAGCCAAATTGGTTCTTTGATATTGTTGTTTCTCTCCTTAGCCTATTCTCAATTATCCTCTCCTAAAGTTTCATAGTGTGACGCATAAGTTTAATTTCCCAGTTGTTTGAGCAACTTTGAATGTCTCATATGTTTTTGAAGATTGGCACAAGCTTACTTCTCCAATCCATTGACATTCGTTTAGATTTTAGAATTTTATTGAAAAGTTTTGTTAACCAAGTCAATCCAATTTCTCCCAAGCATTTCCAAACCTCTATGAGTATTTCATCTGGGCCACGCGCTTTCCCTATTTCATTCTTTCAATACCTCTTTAACTTCTAGAATTCTAATATGGCTTGTCTAGTTTACATTTCTTTCTTGGTGTGGGTTTTCATCTATTATAGTATCAACTTGACCATCATTAAATAAACTATCGAACTTCACCATCTCTCTTTAATATCATCATCGCACGTTAAAACATTTTGATTTTCGTCCTTAATACATCTTACATGACTTAGGTCTTGTTTCTTTTTATCTCTTAATTTGGCTAGCTTATATATATATATATATTTTTTTTTTTTTTTTTTTCATCTCTGTTACCTAACCTTGTATATAGATCTTCCATGAAATTTGTTTTAACTTGACTAACTATTTTTTTAGCTTGTTTTCTAGCTTATATTGATTGTACGCATCTGCATCTTAACATTTATGTATTTTCCTATACATCTCTCTTTTAGTCTTAATTGCTTGTTGGACATCTTCGTTCCACCACCATGTTTCTTTCTTTGGTGGTCCCAAGCTTTTAGATATACCTAATACGTTTGATCCTACTCTCTTTATGCAACTACTCATTTCTAGCCACATTATATTAACATCTAAGTCAAAATTTCAAACATTTTTCTTTAGTAGTTTTTCTCTAAACTCTACTTGTTTACTATTTTTTTAAGTTCCACCACTTTATTCTGGGGTCGCAAACTCTTTTATCCCTATTAAGTCGTCGTTTTAGCATAATATCAAGTACTACTAACTTATGTTGGGTAGTAAGCGCTTCACCAAGTATTACTTTGTAGTCTCTATATATTTTTCTATATATTTTTCTTGTTAAAAGAAAATCTATTTGACTCTTATTATGACCACTACTAAAAGTAATTATGTGCGACTCATTTTCTTAAAACTAATATTTACTAAGACAAGATCGTATGCTGAACCAAATTCTAAGATTGATTATCCTTCTTCATTTCTATTACCGTAACCAAAACCTCCATTAACTCTCTCAAACCCATCATTACTTGCCCCGACATGCCCATTTAAATCTTCTCTAATAAAAACCTTTTCATCTAATGATATATTTTGCATAAATTCATTCATATCGTCCCAAAATTTGTATTTGACGCTCTCGCTTAATCCTACTTGTGGTGCATAGGCGCTAAGTATGTTAATCTTTTCATCTCCAATAATTAATTTAACTAGAATCGATCTATCTCTCATTCTCTTAACATCTACGACCTTATCCTTATAATCATTATCTACCAGAATTCTTACTCCATTACATTTTTTATCTATACCCGTATGTCACAATTTAAACCACGTGCTTCCTATTTCTCTACTCTTTTCTCCTATCTATTGGCATAAATAGCCTTAGGTGTAAGTTGTCATAAATAGCCTTCAAACAAGAGAGGGATAAGTGATAAATGAGTCATTAATGAGGGGTAATTGTGTCCATAACTCTTGAGAGATAACTCCCTTGGAGGTGGGGAGATATCTCACACCATTAGGTGTAAGTTGGGAGATAACTTGCAGGCAAGTTGGACAATCAAACAAGTTTAGTTTTCAACTCTCTGTAAGTTATCTCCCGAGAGATAACTCCCCCCCTAACCAAACAAGGCCTTGTTTTTATAATTGCAATTCCTATATTTTTGTCCGAAGCAAAGTCTTGTTACTTTCATCCCATCAATTATCTGCTAAAATCTTTTAAAGATTCCTTAAGTTTACAGCATAGTCGCATCCGTCTGTCTTACGCCCTATGGCTGGTTTTTCATACTCGACACATGATAGTTGATAATGTTTCCAATTTCTTGCAGGTTGTTGCAGGTGCCATTCTGGGAGTGTTTGTATCTTTCCTCATGCATATATCTCATTAACAAACAACAGATATGAACTGGGATAATGATCTCCTCACTGCATAATTCTTATACTAATCGCGTATCGCATTATCATCACTTGCTCAGCGAAATGGTCAAGAATGAAGAAGAAGATGAATAGATGAGGAAGAAATTTAATGTAGGTCTGCAAATTGTTCATCAAACATTTCTCAATTCATACTTATTCAGTTATTCTGTAAAGGTCAAAGGCAAAAGTTTAACTGTATTTGGTATGATGTGTTGGTTCTTGATCTGAAAATAAAGGTATTTTGTTGTGGAAATTCCATAAATCGAATACGACTTTTGATCGATGCGGAAATAAAGCTTTAAGTATCATGAATGTGTGTTCCATGGTGGTTTGGATCGAGATATGACTTTTGATCGATTTGGAAATTCCATAAATCGAATAGTTGAGAAACTAATCGAGAATCCTGAAGTTATGAATGGTGGTTCGGATCGATATATTAATTTTAAAGAAACCATATGTATTATATGAATGGGGTATTCGTGTAATTCGCATGGACATTCATGTGATACATGTGGACGTTTATGTCACACAAATGCGCTATTTGTGTGATTCATGTGGACGTTTATGTCACACGAATGCATTATTCGTATAATTTTTAAAAAATCATCTTTATTCTGCAAATGCGCTATTCGTTGATTCGCATAGACATCCATAATGCACTATTCATGTGATCCATGTGGACATCCGTCACACGAATCGTCAAATCAATATTTTTTTTTAGCAGATTTATGCCAGGAAGAATACATTAATTAACAAATAAAAAAAAAACTCTTTGTACTTTATGAATTTCAAAGTACATCAATAGTTTTAATAGTTTAGATGTAATTTTTCCCAGTAGAATAGTATGATTTTGAAACAATAATTGCTTGTATTATACTCTTTTATGTTGTGAAATATAATTTAGATGATTTTTATGAAAAGATGCGGTGAGCGTGGATCGAACACGCGACCTTCAGATCTTCAGTCTGACGCTCTCCCAACTGAGCTATCCCCGCTATTTATTCATTTTCATTAAGTTTTAAATTTAATTATAAGTTGTCAATAACATGATTAGTAACTTTTAGATTATGTATAGGCCATAGTTATACAATTGCATTAGTTTGTGACAAAAGGTGCTGCTGTGCTCATGTGCCTGAACAACATTTCTATTCGGATAGTGCTAATTATGGTGACCCACTATGTACGTTCACTATTTTTTTATTATTTATTTTTATAATTTTGTCCTCATTACCTCCCATAGACCATGCATCTAGCTCCTTCCTGTCTACACACATCATCATTCTCAATCGCAAAATTGTAAAAAAATTAAAAAAATAAAGGTACGTGCCCGTAGCGAGTATTTGTAGTGGGTCACCTTAATATTATCCTTCTTTATTTTATGTACCCATCTTGTAATAAACTGAACTCCAACACCGAAACACTCAAATTCTTAAACTTAATTATATATTTATATAGAGGTGAGGTGAGAATGAACAACAATTTTAGTCATCATCATATAATGCAAAAATGAAGAAATTGAGTTGTTTCCCATTATCTTCATTACCATAAATCTATATCAACAGTTGCGATCACAAAGAATCAAATGTGGAGACATTTGGATAAACTTTGGACAATTCAACCTAACTCGTCAAGGCCCTCATAAGCAACTTTTGGAGATGTTTGAAAGGTATATTTATCCATCATATATTTTGAACAAGAGCACTCCATTGCTTTTTCTCTTTTTCTGTTACGTCTCGAGAGTGCACTTTTCTCTCTTTAAGTTTTTATTTCATTTTATTTTATTTTCATATGATTGGAGGTGACGTTTGGACACGCAAAAGATCATGAACATATTTCTCTTTGTTTTATTTTTATTTTTGTCTAAACTACAATCCGACTACTCCGAGTTCGCCTTGAGTTACGCACCACATAAATTGGGGAGCTCCCAACCATGGTGTTTCCATTAAAACTTCATAAATGATAAGTACATGTTGCCGATGCAAACAAGTTGAGAGAAATGCAACACTTGCGAACAAGGGAGTGCTACACAATCAAGTCGATCGGGAGCTAGGGGGCCAATTTTAAATATTACAGGGGCATCATCAATTATATATGGATACCATTAAAGGGTGATGGAGGCTAAGTAGGGGTAGCAAAAATTTTAGTTTTAACGAATTCGAGTCTGGACAACTCCTACTATAAATAAGTAATATATGCATTGTGTGGTCACATTTTAAATTTAGACAACACTGTCTGTTTAGCTCAAAATTCGAGTTGTCCAAGTATTAGGGTTGATCAAAATCTTCAAAACTAACTTTTTATACTAATAAAGCCTTTGCAATTAAATGTCAAAATATTATATACACAAATAATATAATAAAGCCTTTGTTATCCTAGCTATTTGTAACTAAACATTTATATAAAAAAAAATTAAAATATAAAAAAAATAAAGTTTAATTCATTATACGTGTATTTAGTATATTGATTTCTACGTGTAATAATGTTTTTTAATAAAATTATTAAGTGCTAATTGTCCACTAATTTTTTTTTATCTAAGGAATATTAAAATTTTGGCCTGGTCTAGGCCTGGTTTTAATTTGTAAGATCTTGTCCAGATTCCACCTGATTTTAAAATTCAGATAAGAGCTATTTGTCTAAATTCGGCCTGATTTTATTAAAATATTGTCCGATCATTTTTATTATGGGCCGACAGATTTGGACAATAAATTGCTAGTCGCTAAGGCCAGGGGTGCCCACTCCCTCCTTATAGTTACATTGTTACTTCTGAAGCTTTTTTTTTCTTGATAAGAAAGACACTATTAATCATAAAGTTTTTTTTTTTTCTTAGTAGCGGCTAAACGGACCTTAACTTTTTCTGATAAGAAAAGACTTTTAATCATTAGTCAAAAAAATCAATTACAAGACTACCCAAATCAATGGGCATGCAATCAGACCATAAGGCTGAAGTACATACACTAAAGGCACATAGTATAATCACATCGTGATCACATTGCAACTATAATCAAGCTAACCATAAGAGTTTGTTAGATTTTTCCGGCCACACCGCACACGAATGAGCAAACCCGTGGATCTCCGCCATTACCGATATTGTCCAATTGACTTGTACTAATCTACACCACTTATATATCACACCAACTCTTATTATATTTCTGATGTGAGATTATATATACTCCAACACTCCCTCTCAAGTGCAACTGGGCTTAGACCAGCTGTCACTTGCCAAACACAGACCTACTCTTAGAGCTCCTTACAAATAGGTTTAGGCATATTTTTAGAAGCTATAAGTTCACAAATAGGTCTAGACTCCCTTGCTAGCCCAACCAGGTCTTCAAATACGAGCTCGTGATCATCCTGCTCTGATACCTTATAAAATTCTCCCAGTCGTGCCGCACAAGCGTGCGCGAGCCTGTAAGTCTTTGCCAAAACCTATATTGTCCCCAACTTAAAAACTTTCAACTATCGGTGTACGATTTTATCTCAAAAGGTTTCGGTGCTATTATGAGGGAGATAATAATTTATATACTTCTTTATAAAGTCTTATTTAATCGATGTGGGAGTTAACTTTCGATCCATACTATACGAATTGTCAAATGTGAACAATTCTTCTAAACATAGATTCAAGAACATAATTTTTGATCTCACTAAAAAAGAGAAGAAGAAAAAGAAAACGAGAAAAGGAAAATGTTCCATTTGCTTCTCTAGATCTTTTATTTCTCTCAACTAATTAATAATACATTGTAGAATGATATTTATTCTAACGTACTTTCAAGCAGGTCAATAACAAGCCTATGATCAAGTACTCTAACATTCCTCCTCAAAGTGGACCTTAATGAAGAAAAAAGGTTCAATTTGCTAGACAAAGATGAGAATCGAGAAACAGAGATAGGCTTGGTGAGCAAATCAGCCAACTGATGATCAGTTAGATCATAAAGCAACTCAAATACCCTAGAAGCCAACTTTTCATGGACAAAATGTGCATCGATTTTAATGTGTTTAGTTTGAGCATGAAACACTAGGTTTGAGGCTAGAGCTTGAGCACTAGTGTAATCAGTTCAAAGTAAACGCCGAGAAGAACAAACTAGACCAATCTCACGAAGAAGAGACGCAGTCTAGAGAATATAAAAAACACCAACAGATAAAGCTCTATATTCAGTTTCAGTACTAGATAAAGCAACAATGGATTATTTCTTTGAAAACCATGAGATCAGATTACCACCAAGAAACACACACATCCCATTGATAGACCGTCGATTATCAAGATCACCACCCCAATCAGCATCATTAAAAACCTTAATAGACAAAGATGGAGAAGGTCAAAACATAAGAACATAATCCATTGTTCCCTTGATTGAGAAATCGAAGAACGCGTCTACATGCTAACTAATGCGCATTAGTAGGAACCTAAGGAAATTAACTTAACTTGTTTACAATAAAGGTGATGTCTAGCCTTAAGTAGGTGAAATACTGAAGAACCCCACTAGTGTTTTTATAGAGGGTACAATCAGAGAAGGGATGACCATCCATTAAAGAAATCTTCTAACCAGAAATATAAGGAGAATACATGGGTTTAGAGTCCTGCAAACTAGTTTTGATTAAAAGATCGATAATGCATTTATGTTATGTGAGGTAGATGCTTGAGGTGTCCTTGAAGACCTCAAAAACCAAATCAACATCATCCATGTTTTTCAAAACAAACTGAGAATCAATCCAAGTGATAAACTGAGAAATTCGATTTGCATTGGAGCCAGTAATCAGAATGTCATCCACATAGACAATAACTAGAAGAAGAGACCCGTCATACCTTTGATAGAAGATAGAAACATCAAAGTTTTAGTTAGATAATCCTCATTTAAGAAGTACATCTCAGAGTGTAGAAAATTAAGCTCTTGGAGCTTGTTTAAGACCATAAAGAGCCTTATTTAGCTTACATACATAACGAGGAAACTTCCGATGAACAAAACCCTATGGTTGACACAGACAGACCTCGTCTTAAAGAGTACCATTTAAAAAGGCATTGTTAACATCCACCTGATGAATTTTCCAATTAAAAGTGAGTGCTAAAGTAAACATAATAAGCAGAGATGAGGGCTTCACAACTGGAGAAAAAATATCAACAAAATTAAGACCTAGTGTTTGATGAAACCCTTTGGCCACCAATCTTGTTTTATAACATTGAGTATCGCCAATAGGAGTTCTCTTAACTATGGAAACCCATTTATTTGCGGCGCCTTCACGCCCTGAGGATGCCAAATGAGCTACTAGCGGGTTCCACAGCCCTGCCGATATCAATGCCACTTTAGTGCTCCTCGATAGTCGTTCTAACTCGTTAATCAACGATAATATCAATCAAATATTCAATTATTAGTTAGCATTTCATTTATCATTTAAAGATTTGCAAGTAGAAAATCATAAATTTAGAGCAGAAGTCTTAACATAACGTAACCATAGATTTTTAATACTTTCATGTTATATTTAAAGCATCAGTCCTATTGTGGAAAACTCGAAATAAAGTACATTGTATATCAAGCGATAACATACTATGTAAAGTAGAAATATACATGTACAATGTCTATTAAGTCTCCCAGAACCCCAAAAGTAATAAAATATCAAAATGAACACATACTAGTAAGTCTAAGACTTCAGGCAATCAGAGATAGTCGCCTAAGACCTCCTTGCCCTTACTGGTACTAGGATCTGCACTTAGTCATCACAATAAAACAGATGACAAGTCTAGTAAGTAAGATCTCAAAAGAAAACCACTGAGCATTCAATAATAGAGAAGCCAAGAATAATGTTAAATAAACATACGGAAAATAAACATGCAACTGTAAGATAATCGCATCCATAACTAACACTAATAGAAACCAAATAATTGTGTCACACGTAGCAAACTAGACCATATTTCGTAAATCCAGATGATCTTAGCGGCCCGTACCACACTGGCTCACATCCGAACTACTAGTGGAGGATTGGTTCGTATCATAATCCACCGAACACGTGCACCGATGAGGTCAATGGCTTGGGTTGCCATTCACCAAAGGCGCAATATAGTCTAACGTACTAGAGCCCGTACAACATAACATTCGAATAAACCCGACGCCAAACAAAGCTACCGACCATTATACCAAATCAAAGCAATTATAGAACATAGATAATGAACAACAAAGAATACAAGATAGCACAATTGAAACAATTAAATACTCATGATGTGTTTCTTAAGGGATTTACGCACCTCAAGTCGCCCTTCGAAGCCTCGAAAACACCTCAATCCGACCCCGTTACGCTCTCGACTACCATACCGACGCGTGTCGTGCGTGCCAAATATAACCCGTAAAAGAGTTACCAACCACAAGGGTGTAGTAGTGGTAAATACGGGGTCGAATCCGCAGGACTTGAGTTACTCTAAGTTAACTAAATATGGGGATTTTCAAATAAATATTAATTAAACTAATTAATCTAACTAAACTAATTAAATAAAATAGCTAACTACTTTTAAACCAATTAATTAATGCCTAAATAATACTTAAATCTCATGTTCCACAAATCAGAATCAAGATTCAATGACAATCATGGTCTTCAATCTTTCTCAAAAAATTATTAATTTAATTCTCTTAGATTAGCTATAGAAAATCGACAACCGCCAGAAATTCCTAGTTCCCCTAATCTCGATAGTCAGGACGTCCGCCACTAACTACTCCCCTAATTAATGTATAACCCTAGACATTCGCCAATAAGGTTTAACACACTTACCGCAGTAATATAAATCTATGGGAACACTAATCCTAAATAACCGGATCGCGTCCGCTCCCGATTTAACCTAGATTCAATTGTTGCACATTCAAACACCGAAAGGTTTTTACGGCAAACGGGTGAATGTTTGTTACTTTATTGGTCTAAAAGCACAATTACACGATACTAATATTCCAAATAACAATAGATTATCAATCTAAAAGCATGCATTGATCACATACATACCATAGATCTAAATCATAATCATTAAATCAACAACAATGAAATAGAAGAAATTAAATTAAATTAAATAATAAAATAAAAGATCTCACATAATATGCTTTGAATCCATAATTCTGACTTGCTTCCCCTTCGACTTAGGCAAGAAATTGATTAGCCGGACATCATCTTCAAAAATCTATACTAAAAACTAATATAAAATTATACTAATTAATTCATATTCTAATAATACCTAGGTTCCTAATATATAAAAATACTCCGAATTGGTCTCGGATACTAATTTTAGGTGTTAGGTACGTGACTTGTGCGTCGAGGAGCATCGTAGGGCTGTTTTTAGATCAAAATTCGGACTCTGCCATGTGTCAAAACTCTATTCGCTGATGTTTCACTGCCGCTCCACGTGTCAGCCGCTCATTCGACCGTCTCTGTCATCGCGATGAGATGTCGCCGCACCATTCGCTGAGCTCCTGGCGCATTCTGTTGTGTGTTGCTGACTCATCACCACATGGCGCCGTGTGATTGCCCGAACCACGTCAATTGGACGCGTCTGGCCAATAGGAACGCGCCACGTGGACAAAAAAAACTGGGTAAGAAGAATTCGCGCGAATACGGCGAACATCTGGGAGTCTGTTTGAGCATGAATCTCGAGGCCGATCGACGGATTCTGAAACGCAAGGAAAACTGCTTGCGAATGACGTGGATTCGTTGGCTGACGCGGCGTTCTCTGATTGGTCCACGCTGGCATTCTGCTTGCTGACGTGGCGTATCCTCATTGGTCGCGCTGGCTTGTGATGACGGTCTTTTTGTTCAATATCCATGTGGCAGCGTCTGATTGGTCCAGAGTGACTTTTCTCGCTGACGTGGTATTCTTTGATTGGCTGGAATACCTGTCCGTTATTCGACCCACAGCGCAACGCGTATTTCGAGGCAAACTGTCCGGCATCCGATCGGTGCAAATAAATACTCCATTTTGAGTATTTTTTCGCCATAAATTCAACCGTGCACTCCGTTTCACCTAAAAATGACCGAAAAATATAATTAAATATATATTTTAAATACTTTTAATAATTAAATATACTAAAATAGACTATTAAATATATAAAAATACTAACTTATCACATACCATAGCCCTCAAGTCCCCCGAGATCCATTTCCAGTATTTAGAGTGACTTAAGGTGTTTAAATTAGGTTTAGAGTCCTATTTCTCAAAATAGCCCCTTAAAGACTAAATAAAGTTTCAACTTTCAATTTGGGATCACATGTTGAACCATAGTTTTAGGCATGAACTTGTCCAAATCTCTAAATCTTCACTTCGTAAAAGGTTTTTGGTATGTATCTTAGCTTTCAATGAGGGTTGCGTTTGCAAAATTCCAGTTTAAAGTGAAAGAGATATCACAATTTTACAAAAAATAGCTCAAATTGGAACCTAATCCGACCAATAGACTTAGAAAATCTATTTCTCCAAATCTATAATTTTGAAAATCGTAGTTTTTTATTACAAGTCAACTGACATATCCAATAATAATATACTAAAAGATCAGCTCATTTAGATAATTAATTAGGGCGTAATGCCTTTTAAAAATCTACTTTCAAAAATCTCGTAATTAATGCATTGAATGACCTATTTGTAGAGTACTTTTGGACATGAAAACATTCTATTTACAAAACTTCTAGTAGGAAAAAGTTGTTCCCCTTTGAGTTAGCTTTCAAATCTCACCAGATTGGATCCATTTCGATTAAAAATGAGAAAGTTGTGATTAAATTACATAGGCTGATTCATAATACAAAATGCATAATTTCAATTTTTGGTCTTACAACTTCAGAAATTCATATCTTTTTTATTTCAAAACCAAATTAAGAACTTCATAATAGTTAGATTATCAGCTTGAAATGAGGAACCTAAATATATAAACCAATTTCAAAGACTCAATCATATGCCCTCTAAAAATAACTAAAAATCAAAACTGGTTTTAAACTTGAAATAGAAAAATGTATACTTAAGGTTGATGAAACTTTGATTTGAGCTCTAATATCCTTGATCTCCCTGAATATTTCAGCCAAGACCCTCAATTAAATTGTTTTTTCATTTCAAATGTATACGTTGAGCTTCTCCATTAATTATAGGCCTTATATACTTATATTAGTAAGTGGATTAATTAGCCGAATCTTTGATTTACTATTAATTAATTGCTAGGACATGTGTCCTCCCTCAATGCTACTTGTCTCACATGAAGCCACTTGTCCCACGTGAAGCACTTGTCCCACATGAAAGCCACTCATCTTGCCTTGTTATATGTATTCTAGGATATCACTAGGTTGATCAAAAGTTCAATTAATTCCTATCCAACTATAGGACTTTATTTTATCTTAAATCAAATTAATTCGCCTAGGCACATAATTACATATAGTTAGTGTGTTTAGTTATATATTTAATATATTTGCAGTCACACTAACCCTCGATTACCCAACACCCGGTGCCTCGCATCTCGACTCACATCTCGAGGCATGCCAATTCTTGATGTACCCAATTACTTTGACTTACCCTAACGTTTTATTCTTCATTTTATGTCATATTCACCTTGAGTCTTAGTCATTTTATTCAATTTAATATTATAAAACTTAGTGTACTCGTTCTACGCCTATCTGATACCTGCATCGATATGCTTTACGAGGTGTTTACTCATCACACAGTCTCATATGGTATGACAATATAAATACACATATGCGATGAGTTATGAAATAAATAATAATTAACATCGCAATTATGCAACAAATAGATACAAATAATGATTTAAGCGCAGTCAGATGTGTTCTAGCCTATCTGAGGCGTCCATGTGGGTTTTAACTGGCATCTGAATATGAAAATAAACTCATTAACGACGTCAATAAATATTGGGCCGTTACATTATTGCCTATTATGCTCACATTAGGTGATGGAGGAACCAATGTCCATGTATTGTTACTATCCAAGGCCTTTATTTCATCAAGCATTGCTTTTTTCCAGTTAGGATCAGCTAAAGCAACTTTTACACCTAAGCTTAGTGACAGAAGACAACAAAGCATGAAGAGATGTCATAACAAGAGTATTTGGCTTTACAATACCATTCTTAGCTCTAGTTTGCATTGGATGCACATTCGCAACAGCTTTGGGACCATAATGTGGTGATATATGAGGAGTAGATGGAACATTTATAGAAAGGGGAGGAGGGACATGAATAGGGGAGAATGTAATACAAGGCATATGAGGAACATAAGGGAAAAAAGAGAAAGAGACAACTCAATAAATGAAGTTGAAGAAAAATGAAGACATTGAAAAATAGATAAAGTTAATGCATTAGATGAAACCGATGAACCAGGAGAAATAGATTGAGAGGGAAATAATTATGCAAAGGGGAACTCAAACTCATTAAACACAACATCGCGAGAAAGATAATTTTTTCTAGATGGATGTAAACATCTATAGCCATGGTGACGAGGGCTATAGCCAATGAAGACACATTTAGCATAACAAAAAGCTAAATTTATGCTTATTATAAGAAGTTAAACTTGAAAAGCATGAACAACCAAAAGTCTTGAAATAAGAGTAATTAGGGAGTTTGTGAAAACACAATTAATATGGAGTCTTGAAGTTAATAGTTGAAGAAGGTAAACTATTAATCAATAAGACGACTATCAGGAAGGCATCTTCCTAATATTTCAGTGATAAACTGGAATGAGCAAGGAGACTCAATCCATCTCAATGATGGTTCTATGTTTGCGTTCAAGAACCCATTTTGATGGTGTGTGTAAGGACATGAAAAATGATGAACAATACCATTTTGAGCACAATAAGAAACAATAGGATTGAACTCAAGTCCCATATCTGACTGAAAACCTTAAATTTTGTCCCCAATTGCAGTTTGGCTTGCTTAATGAAATGAAAAAAATGCAGAAAAAGCACCAGACTTTAATTTTAGTGGATAAAACTAAGAAAATCAACTGAATGTATCAACAAACACTATGAAATCACGTGATCCTTCAGTAGATAAAATGGGAGAGGGGCCCCCAAAGATCAAAGTATAGAAGCTGTAACGACCTGTTACCTTAAGCTAGTGATTAGTGTTAATCCAAATCTTAATTAACTCGAGTTAGACTTGTGGTTAACTCTGATGTACCTTGATTAACATGTGCATGTGATTATATGATGGTTTGTGTTTGTTTGGGATGTTAAATAGATTTTATAGATTGTGGGATTAATATGAGATTAATACAATCCTATAATAGGAAAAAAATATGTAAATAAACAATAAGTGGCCGGTACACCAAGTGAGACGAGAGGGTCATGAAATGAATGTGCACACCCGAAAATACTTGTAAGCATGTCTTGTGAATTTATTGGCGAGAAAATAGACAAAGTACATATATTAAACTATAAAGTTTGGTTAAAATTATATGGATCATTTGACTAGTCTCGAGATGATTGTAAGTGCTTATTGGTGTCAAAATGTGTGTCACTTTAGAGAGTGTCATTTTAACACATCAATCGCTAGATCAGTATCAAGATAATGCGATGCATATCTCGAGAAAAAATTATATATATATAAATCAAAATTCTCATAATTATCTTATCAGATCATTCGAGAAACAGTGAGGGTTTGGGTTTGATTCCTATCAAACTCCACCTAATTAGGGCATTTGACCAGTCTTCATTACCTTAATTCCTCGATAATCTAGCAGCCTTAACCTCTCTAATAAATAATTAAAAATCTATTAGAGTAATTATTAAATATGATTCTAAATCAACCGCAAAGGGATTCTAAAATGAATCTTATACCTCAAAATCAGTAAATATTAATTATATAATCCTTAAATATTCATAAAATTTCTCGCCAACATCTCCTCTATTTCTAAGCCTACACCGAAAATCCTGGCCTTCATAAATCTTCAATAAAGTTGCTCAGCTTGGTCGAAATGCCGAAGGACTCACAATCCACCCTATAACAAAATATATCGCATTACTAATGATTATTTATTCATTCCAATCCATCGTAAAACCATTAAAACAATTCCAATCATTCTCAAACCATTTCAACATTTTCAAAAGATATCCTAACTTCACATGAACCCAAAAACCTATTTATACATTATTTTATATTCAAAAGTAATACAAACATAAAGAGAAAGAAACTGAGCAAGTTACCAATAATCGAAAAGTTTTTTCGTTCCTTCGTCACCGCTAAAACCTGTCATTATCCAATTATAAAAATTCGATAATGTCAGATAAGTAAATCACACATTATCTAGTGCACCTTTAGTAATCAAATGCTTAATAATCCAAGGAATTTAAACGAACAATATAATCCAATGAATTTAAATACCACTGTGAATCTATTCCGTTTCTATTATCCAACCACAATCAGACGACCGGTCTCCGAAAGTAGTAAGTAAACAATAATAAGGACTCATGTGCTGGGAAAATAACCAAACGAGCTCGTTCATCTAGACTATGGGAGTATGATCTAATTCAACGTGATCTCATGATAACTAAGAGATGCAAAGTATCAGTGACTCCAACCCCTCAAGCATAATATAGTGTTCAATAAACCCGATATAGACACTATAAGGAGACTCGTAGCGCCTTACCCTCCCAAACCGTGTATGCATGTACCACAAAAAAATGCAATTCGATGATCAATGCAATTTATACGAAATATAGTCATAAAATGTAAAGGTTACTATGAGATTTACATAACCTTACAAACAACCAACTTCAAGCTTAATTTTCGAGGTTCCTGGAGTATTGGATCACCTTTAAAATGACTCCAATAGCTCCCCTGCATACCCAATTATATTGTAGGTCAAGCTTCAAGTGAAACTATGTCACGAAGCCCAATGAAAACCACGATCAAAGTACGCTTGAGAACAATTTCGAAAAATACTAATTTATATAACTATTTCAACTAGTTTTCAACTTGCCAACTTGGGGTAACTTTTTAACCTTGAAAACCTCAATATTTGTCATGACGACCTTGAAGGAACTTGTAGTACTCATTTCCTACTTTCCATAGACTCTAAGAATACCTAAATCGGATCATTGACGGAGAAGTTATAAATTTCTCCATATGGCCAGTTGACTTTGCAACTTTATATATTTTGAACTAAAAAACTTCTCCAAATTAATAGTTTTCGCAATTAAATCCTCAAAACTTGACAATAAACTCCACGAAACCATCCGATACCAAACCAAAATATTTTCGCAGTCCGTGGAGTCAAATCAAATTAAAACTAATAATCAATATCAACTAATAAAACATCTCTAAAATAGTTATCAACTAATTGCATTAGTTCACCTCATCAAAACTGTAACCCACGTTAATGGAATTTATCCCAAATTAATGCTAATCAATCAAATATACCAATTAACAACAATTCCAACCAATTTCTATCAAAACTCTGCCAAAGAAGTCGAAAAATCGCAAGAATTCAAAGTGAATTGAGGAAAAATGTATGTTATTAAGAATTTACCAAATTGCAGTCCGGATACCTCATTTCTACCGCACAAACTTAGCTCCAACTGATCGTCTCACAATGCTCTTCGTTTTGCGAAAAGAAACTGAGCGAAAATCGAATGTAGGGAGCTTGCGAGAGTGAAGGACCGAATTAAGAGGGTTATGAGAAAATGTTTTATTGAATGTAAACGGAATCGATTGATTTTTTTGATTTTTGATTTTTTTTTCATTATTTATATATAAACCCTCAGCTACTTATCAATGGCCTAATTTCTTCTTATTTATTAATTCCAGAAATCCCTATTGTGACATGTTTTGACTTTCAGCGCCTGTTTTCTATTCGACTTTTCACCAAATTGAACAAAATTCTCGACGAAACAATCCATCTTCATGAAATATCCATAACATTAGTTTTGGTCACACCAAAATCTCAAAAATTTTAATTTTGTCAATGACATACATAACCCTTATGGACCAATCCTTTTGTCATATTTATCCAAACTTGCACCAGTTTGGACCAAATCTCAACCTCGACTACTGTCAACCGACACCAAACTTGAAATAAGATCTCACACAACTTTATCTCATTTCATATTACCTCCAATCCTGACTTACATGCAAACCGAGGCAAATCCCCACGTCAGCTCGTTAAGTCGAGTTAAGGTCTAAATTTTAAGTTTTTAATATAAATTCGATTATTCGTCGCGAAACTCGAAACTAATATTTATGTCAATATTTTGACTATCTTGGCACCCGTCTCAACACATATCTCGAAACAAAACCCTGCGAATCTCAGATTTACCCAATCACCTAAATTTCGCAAAATAAAATATAATATAATACTAAACACTGGGCAAACATCACAAATTAATAAATTATTTATAAATCTCAAAATTCACCTGTGTTTAATTCTCGACTCGCGGCCAAAATCATAATTAAGCTTCCTTAATCTCGGATTAACTGCAATTATCGATTTAAAAATCTCGGATTTAAAAATCTTCCCAACTAACATGAATTTCATCCTCGAAATAAAAATTTAACCAAATCTGTCCGAACGCAAAGAGATTCAAAAATGCACTCTCATACACGCCTCTCGTTTTCATGTTAGCTCTTCATACAACATGTTACTTAATTGATTTCATTCGACTATATGATGTGAATCAGATTCTTCCCACCCGAGCATAAACGTGTGAAATACGTCATCCATTTTGGCTTACTGAGGCGATACTAACAATCCATACAAAAACTCCCCAACCCATTTCACAATCTCAAATGACCATATAAATAAAAAAGAGAGCTTTCTTTTCAGTCCAAACCTGTAATGACCTTTAGCGAAGGGAAACTTTCAGATCACCCAATTTCTTTCACTATATATCACAAACCAGTGATAGAGATTATAATATCTTTTGTGTCTTTTCTAAACTGCTTTCAATCCTAGACGAATCTGCTGCACAACCTTAGTGTGATCTCTAACCATCTATGACTCCAACTCCACCCAATCCTCCAGTTCAACCCCACCGATAGGTGATCGACAAAGTATCCCATACCATGCCTGAAATTGAGTCATTTCAATACAAAATTAACAACAGTTATTATAAAAGAACTTACACAAAGGTATGTATTCTTCCCATGAATCTCTAAATACCAGTACATAAGCCCTGAGCATGTCCTCCAACATATAAATCCACCTTTCAGCATGACTAACCACCCGAGGATGAAATACAGAACTGAAATAAAAACTGGATGTCGAAATAATTCTTGTATACCCTACCACAACCTCGATGTGTACCGTACATCAAGATAAGAAAATATCATCAGGGACACTCCAAACAAGCGAGCCACCTCTCACCTACAAAATAAGTTCAGTTGTGTAAAGGTATCCAAAATGTACATAGAAAAAACATGAGCAGACTTTGCTAGTCCATCAACAATAATTCACACCACATCATGTTTCTCCCAAGAAATAGGCAAATGAATAACGAATTCTATTATGATATATTCCCGTTTTCATTACGATATGAGAAGTAGCTATGATGTATCTCTAGCTTTTCGCCTATCGGCCTTAACCTGTCGACAAAGCTCACCTTCCTTACATAATCACTCATGTCACTTTTCATCCCTGACCACCAATACAATCGCCCCATATCATAACATACTCCGGTTCTGCCAGGATGAATGCTAAATCTAAACCGATGTTATTCTCTCAATAGCTCATCCTGAATCCCAACCACCGATAGAATCCACAGTCTGCCTTTAAACCTCAAACTTTAATCCACAAACTCAACTTAATCTGGATTATTACTATTATCAACAAATCCTTTAAACTTTTCATAATCTACATCACTTTGCTGACACTCTATCATTTTTTGAATAGAGACGAGTTGTACTCTAAACTGAGCATAATTCGGTTCATCATCAACCTCAAGAACTTCTGACAAAATCATGACAATGAATTTTTCGACCAACGCATACATGTAAGTCAATCGACTAGTTGCACGCAATGTTTCAGCACTCCTCATGCTCAATGCATCAACAACAATATTAACTTCACCCAAATGGTATTTAAGACTAAAATTAAAGTCTTTCTAATGTTCAACTATTATTATCGTCTCACATTCAATTTTGTTCGAGAGAACAAATAGTTCAAACTCTTATGATTTGAAAATAATATAAAACTTCCCCCATAACTCCACACCTTCAAAACAAACATAATCGCCGCTAATCTCAAATCATAAATAAAATAATTCTTCTTGTGAATATTCAATTGATAAGAAGCTTAAACAACCACCCTTCCATTTTGCACTAATACACAACTCAAACCTACATTCGATGCTTCGGTCTAAAATGTAAGCTTTTTCTCGCTTAAGGCAATACAAGAACTGGTGCTGAAGTTAAACACTTCTTCGATTTCTCAAAATACAATATTGCATTTGTTTGACCAAACAATTGGAATATTCTTCTGGATTAATTTAGTCACACGTGCAACTATCTTGGAAAATCTTTCACAAATGGATAATATTCGCCAGCTAAACCTAGAAAACTCCGTATCTCCGTCACTTTGATAGGTTACGACTAATCAATGATAGCCTCATTCTTGGATGTATCCACCAAAATTCATTTTATACAAATCACATCACCCAAAAACTTCACCTCAGATAACCAAAACTCGCATTGGCTAAACTTAGCATGCAGCTTATGGTTTCTCAAATTTTAGAGATTAACTCTAAAATATTATTCATGATCCTCATGAGTCTTAAAGTATATCTTGATATCATCAATAAATACTATCACAAAGTGACCCAAACAAAACCTTAACGCTCTCTGCATCGAATCTACAACCATTACTTAAACATCAGTTAACCCAAATGACATAAGAAAAAATTCAAAGTAACCACATCCGATACTAAGCGCAGTTTTCTTTAGATCATATTCCCAAACTCTCGACTGATAGTAACCTTAACGAAAATAAAGTTTTGAAAAGAGTTTTGATCTATTCGGTTGATCAAACAAATCATTAATTCAAGGAAATAGATATTTATTCCAAATAGTTACTATGTTTCACTGTTTATAATCAATGTAGATACTAGAATTACCATTTTTTTTTTCACAAAAGGACTATTGAACCCCGCAACGACTTACCTTGATGAATAAACTCCTTCATCCATCAACTCCTCTAATTGATACTACAACTCCTACAATTCCTTTTAGAGATATCCTATAGGACAACATAGTTATTAGTCTAGTTCCAAAACCAAACCAATCACAAAATTAATCTCTATTAGAGATGGAAATCCAGTTAATTCATCAAAATACATGTCCACGAATCCCCAACTACAAGAATATCCTCCGGTTTAATTTTGAATCTTACCTCGGTATTATAGTTTCGGAAAGAATCTCATTTTCTCCTAATGACTAGCTAATCCATTATCAACAACACCTCAAACTCCAATAACTATAACACACAAAATCAATGCCGGTCTCGTGTTCAGAGATTTCAACAACATATTTCTCGTATATTAAGTAAGGACCCACCCTATCCCCAATTACTGTGTTAAGTACAAGATGAATAGGGACTCACATCGAAGTTAACTTTAACTCAATCACCACACGACCATAAACTAAAATCGAACCATCAATAAGATTATGATTTGTACTTGAATCTCATTCAGTCACCACCTGAACACATTCCCTGATATGTTGTTAAGTCTGTGATACACAAAATGATGCTCTTAAAAGTTATGGACACGTCTCTTGTAATGTCTTTTCTTTCTATACCTAAAACACGTAATCATACTCAGATTTCGAAATAGTATCAGCTAATGTACCATTTTTTCATACCTAAAATATGCCACTGTAGGTTTAATACTTACAAAAGATTCCTAAATAGGTATCGATCTCTGATTCGAGGCCTACCCCCCTGAGATCCTCGACCTTCAATTAAGGTATACCTTTTTGACCAAAAGACTGAGAAATATGTTTGTGTCATCTCAACTAATCCTCAAATATTTCGTTTTCTCTCAGAACTTGGGGTCAAACCTGAAAGGAAGATTTTTTTCTTTCCAACAAAATTTGATTCTTGTCTTGACTTTATGTCACCCTAGTATCATCATGATTTATGCTGAAAAATTGTATAATCACATAGGTATTGGCCCTATCTAAAACCTCTAGTAAAATGTTCGACTTAATCCTTAATATAATAGTACCAAACTCTTCCTGTTTTTCCTCCCGCGACATTCCACTATCAACAAATGTATCAGTCCGAACCAAAAACTACAACAACACGTTCAACTCTCAGACAAACTACAATGGTAGTATGCCCTTCCTGAGCGACTGAAGTGGCATTAGGAACTACTTGGGGCACACAACCACAAATAGTTGTGTTGGTAGCTTAGCTATTTATCGAGTCTAACATCTTTACAGCCAAATTCTCAAATGTGTTTCAATCCACACATTGTAGATCCTTATTAACCTTGTCATATCCCTAATCCAACTCTTACTATCCACTAATAATATTTCGTAATAAAAATTGCAAGAAAAGTAGTTCAACAAGCCTATATCCATCGATATTTCGATAATATAAAACACACATAACACAATCATAACGTTTTTAAACTTTTTAAGCCCGTTCCATCGCGTTACTTCGTAACTAATCACTCATCAACATTGTTTTAGAATCCTAGGCTATGATACCAACATTGTCAGACCCCACCTAATTTGGGCATCTGGCCGGCCTAGATTACCTTAATTCACCTGATAATCTAGTAACCATAACCTCTCCTTTAATAAATAATTAAAAATTAATCAAAGTAATTATCAAATATGAATCTAAATCAACCATAAAGGGAATTATAAAACGAATCTTGTACCTCAAAATTAGTAAATATTAAATAGATAATCCTTAAATATTCGTAAAATTTTTTTGCCAGCATCTGTAGCATCCCCTAACCTGCTTAGGGCGATATCCAGCCAGAAACCCTAATTAAGCCTAGATTACCCTTACCAGACTTAATTAAAGTCAACAGCCTTACTACCTTCACCTGATAAATACTACTTTCTATCAATTATCGATTAAAACCAATACAGTACGCAACGAAATTCAAAACCTTTTTCGATAACCAAACTAAGGTATACAATAGCTTAAAAAAATCGGAATACCCATCGGTTATATTAAAATCACCCTCCCATATGATATTACAAATAAGTAATTCAATACAATATATTAGACAATGGAAACTCACACATAGAAGAGAAGTTCAAGACTCCTAAAACTTCTCCATCCCGTAGTTCTAGCGCTCTTCGGCTCTACCTGTAATTGTTAATTGGGGGTGCTCCAACTTGCTCAGTAAGTATGGATTCACAGAGCCATCAACATTCTATATAATATTCAAAGGAAACGTGCAATAACAACATGAATAATAATATCTAACAAGAATATGGAAAATATATAATTCAATACATAAACGGATGCAAAGAAAATGTTTTTGGATTAGTATACTGCGATCCCCATTATTTTATGAAAACTAGGGCCAATTACCCACCAACGCCATTAGTGCGGTTGCTAGACCAACACATTGCGCATATGTGCTTTCTAGCCCATCCACGAATGCCCAATGGTTCTATCCTAAGCCCTCTAGTGTGTATGTAATACATACAACCTATCGAATTGAGCAGTAGTTATATATAGGCCGGGAATGGATCCCATATCTAATAAACCTATTCTCAAAACTAGGAGTTATAGCATGGTCACATTTACACACCATTTTTCGTTTATTGAAAACCACCACAGTGTACACAATCCCCCATTCTATTCCAACAACTACATGAGTTATATATAATAAATTGCTAGGCAATATTGATAAATAAGCGAATCCGTACTTACCTCGAGTTAAGTCCACATTACCCAAACTCTTAACTTTTCGGTCCTCTCTCATTTCCTCGATGTTCCTCAACATATCATCAACCATTTATGTGTTGGGGCATGTGCCCTAGGTCAATCCATTAACTATCTTTATTAATACTTTTAGTAAATAAAATAGAGGATTTAATTTGCTGTTTATTATAATTAATTTGCATGTTTACATTATAATAAGATCCATGCGTATTTGCAGAAATATTCTAAATGTCCCTAGTCGATCATTATACTAGGAACTATAATGAATTAAGACTAGTATAAGTCTTGATTGATGATCATATGATGATTATACGTATACAGATAGGAATTAAGATCATGAGTACTTGTTAGGGAACAAAGTACTGGATTGACCCGCTATGAGAACATCACATGGATTAAGTCATAGTTGTGTCTCATGATAGGTATATTTTTCAGTCCTCTGACTTGAGATTACCAGAGACTTCAACATTAGGAACACAGTGATTTGAAACAATCAAACATTGTTTTTAACTAGGCGATTATAAAGGTTGTGATTGGTTACTGTGTAAGCAATGTGATGAAGTTTTATAGTCGAGATAAAATTTGTCCATCTCATATAAAGAGAGATATCTAGTGGATCCCTCGATGTGTTAGACTGTTAAAAGGCCTAGTCTAAGTGAATTGATATTGATCAATGTCACTTGGAGGTTTTCAGTCTACCTAGAGATCGAGACTAGTATGATTGAACATGTTGGATGACAATTCCATGCCTTATGTTTGATCAAAAGGATATCGTGTGACAAAAGGATGCTATATACACTATTCATTAGGTTGTATCGATTTGATATTCGTACAACTTGAATAGTCATAATGTCTTGCTGGAGGCCGCTTATGACTTGTATACCAAAATGTGTTTTGGTACACTACCAACGTTGTAAAAGCCTATTGGGTCGCACACTAAGAATGATTTTACGAGATTTTAAGATGGTTCAGAAAAATGAATTTTATATGATAAAATTCATGACAGAAAGGTCCTTGTGGTGTATTACACTTATACTTCTTTAAGTAGGGGTATATGTGTAATTTACTTAACCTTCTATATACAAGGGTTGTATAAATAGACGCTTTAAGTTAGAACACACGCACGAAAAATTAAGGGTCGAAACTCTATTTTTGTTTTAGAAATGACTTATGGCTTTCTGGTATGCTCTGAATCATTTTATAGAGAAACAAAAATGTTTGGTATTCTCTTGAAGCTAGCACTTCGAATCTCGGCCGCTGTTCATGTGTGGACTGCTGGTAGAGGGCGTTCGTCGTTGGCAGCGCCTTAGAGATTGATCAACCTTTAGAAAGGTATTTTCCGACCGAGGTATGATTAAGTTTTCTTGGTTTAAACGTTTTAATGGAATTAGATTTGGATCCTGTTGGGGTTTTTGTCAAAATTGTTTTGTAATCTCCACTGCGTATGAACCCCAAAACCCAACAGTGGTATCAGAGCCTTCGAGTTCGATTCCATTAGAAACATTGCATGTTTTCTTCTGATATATACATGATATATGATTGAAAGCATGTTAATAGTCGAAATATATGTGATATACATAAGTTTTCTTTGAGATTTATTATCTTGTTTTGTGTATATGATACATATATTCGTGATTTAATTGAAATCAGTTTCGTACATACTAGTAACCATGTTAGGTTAATTCGAATAATTTTAATGAATTGAATTTCGTGTTCTGTGACCCATGACACCATTAGGTATAATCTTTATTTTTGGTGTATTGATGCATGGATGAAATCTCTGTAATTTAGTTTGCATATTTAGATTGCATTGTTTTACGTTTCTTAAATTGTATAAGTCTGAATATTAATTCGAAACTAATATGATTAGGTTTGATTGGGATAGTAGTTCATGATTCAATGACATGTTTGCGATTATTTGGAAGAGGACCGAAATTGCAAATAATTAATCTTCGAAATTGTTTATTTATCTCTCTATATCTATTTTGTTATGAAATCTCTATTTGATAAGAAATAGATAACAAATTAGATTAATAAATATTAGCAAAATCGGTTTCGTTATCCTTATTGGATAGGAGATAAATATAGAGAAGTTTGTTATTGGTGATATGCTAGGATTCAAATATCTTAAGTCCGAATTGGATTAGGATAAGATGATTAGTTAGATGTGGGCCCGAGTTAATTAAAAATGTTTTAATTGACTTAATTTTGGATAAATTAAAGGGTAAATTTAGGATAATAAAATCAGCGAAAAATATAATTTTATATAGCGAATTTTAATTTTCAGAATCGAAATTCATCTTCTAAAAAAAAAAATGGGGGCCCTGACCGGCCAGCGAGACAGTCATCTAACTAATCCTAGCACACGGAAATTCTTTTATTAGTGAACAATATAAAAATCTCCAAATTGTTTAGTGATTTAACAAATCAATAAAATATATGATATTTCATTGTTTACATAAAAAATTCACTAAAACCGAATAAAATCCCTCTATTAAATTTTAAGTCTCATGCCATCCATTTTAAACACTTGTCAAGGCCTCGATCACACTACTACAGTTTCAGCCATAGCTGGGTGTATTGTGTTATCTTGGTGAGACAAGTTGGATAAGAGTTACCTAAATGTTTAAAATGGTCCGACTTAATAAGGCTATCAAAATAGTTTTGAGCTTTAGGTACATGATGAGATAAAAACATGATAAGACATAAGATGTCCCGTATCTCATAAAAGTATCTAAAATTACATAAGATGTAATTGGTAACTGTTACCTACCTAAATAATCTAGTTCCGTGTTTCATGCCATAGCTGTCATAGAATTAGGTGAAATATGGATTTTAGTCCCCTAAATAAACAGTGTGTTTTAGGAGGGTTGTTAATTTAGTGGGAGTCTATTCCTCTATACTAAAATAAACTTTGCATAATCTTTATTGTATATCAATGGCCTCTTCAAGTAACAATAATCCCCTCCATCATCGCGATCCATCCTTGAGAAGGATAAGCTATCTCGGGACTAACTTTCTTGATCGTTCGAAACTTGAGAATTGTTCTTAAGCATGAACGCAAGTTGTATGTCCTGGATGCTCCAATCCCTGAGGACCCACCAGCCAATGCTACGAAAGATGTGAAGGATGCGTATAATAAGCATGTCAATGATTCTACTGATGTTGCATGTATTATGCTGACAACTATGTTCCTGAACTTCAGAAGGAAATGGAACTAATGGAGGCCTACGACATGGCCATAACGCTGAAGGAAATGTTCCAAAAGCAAGCTAGGCAAGAAAGGTTCAAGACAGTCAAAAACCTACATTCTTGCAAGACGACTGAGGGTGCGTCAGTTAGTCCTCATGTTCTGAAGATGAAGGGCTATGTTGACCAGCTTGATAGACTCGGATTTCCCATAAGCTAAGAGTTGGCTACAGATTTGATCATGAATTCATTACCAGAAAGTTACTCACAATTTGTGATGAACTACAATATGAATAATATGGAGAAATCAATTTCAGAGTTGCTGTTGATGCTCAAAACTACTGAACAAAATATCAAGAAACCCTCTAGTAATGTGTTGATGGTCCAAAAGGGAAAGGGAATGAAGAAGAAAGGCAAAGGCAAGGCTAAAGTTGTCAAGGCTGCTGCTGCTGCACCTGTCGCAAAGTCTGTGGAACAAGTCAAGCCCCAGCCTGTTCGTGCTTCAAAACACCTAAAAGAAATGGAAGGAAATTGTCATTTCTTTCATGCACCTGAACATTGGTTCAGAAATTGCAAATTCTATCTGGAAGATCTAAAGAAAAAAAAGGGTAGTGCGACTATTACTACAGGTATTTATAATATTAAAATTAATTTATCTACTAGTGATTCCTAGGTATTAGATACCGGATGTGGATCTCACATTTGTATAAATGTGCAGGGACTTACCAGAAGTAGAAAGTTGAAGAAAGGAGAAGTCATCCTCCGCGTAGGGAATGGAGCAAGAGTTGCTGCCCTGGCTGTTGGATCATATGACTTAGTCTTACCTAGTGGACTTATTTTGACTTTAAATAATTATTATTTTGTGTCTGCCTTGAGCAGAAACATCATTTTTGTTTCATGCTTGGATATGGATGGTTTTGATTTTATTATTGCGAATAATAGATGTTCCATTTCTCATAAAGGTATATTTTATGCAAATGCTGATTTGTGTGATGGTCTTTATATTCTAAGCATGAAAAGATCCACTGATACTCCAGTCTTTAACATAAATACAAAGAGATTCAAGTCAAATAATTTGAATCAAACCCATCTTTGACATTGTCGTCTCGGCCATATAAACGAGAAAAGCATAACGAAGCTCCATTAAGATGGACTTCTAGATTCATTTGATTTAGAAACATATGAAACGCGCGTATCTTGTTTACTAGGCTAGATGACTACAAGTCCCTTTACTGGACACAGTGAAAGGGCAAGTGATTTATTGGGTCTAATACATACTGATGTATGTGGTCATATAAACACAATGGCTAGAGGAGGCTATCAGTACTTCATTACATTTATTGATGATTTCAACAGATATGGTTATGTATATCTAATGAAACATAAAGCTGAATCATTTGAGATGTTTCGAACGTCTCAAAATGAAGTGCAGAATCAACTTAGTAAAACTATCAAAACACTTCGATCAGATCGAGGTGGTGAATATTTTAGCCAAGAATTTGATGATCATCTTAGAAATTGTGGGATTGTTTCCCAATTGACTCCACTTCCACAATGGAATGGAGTTTCTGAAAGAATAAATCGAACCTTATTAGATATGGTTCTATCTATGATGAGTCATGCATATCTTCCATTATCCTTTTGGGGTTACGCATTACAAACTGCAGCTTTCACTCTAAATCGAGTTCCTTCTAAAATGGTTGATAAAATACTATATGAGATATGGTACGTGAAAAAACCTAGTTTGTTTTTCCTTAAGATTTGGGGTTGTGAGGCTTACGTAAAATGATAAGTCTCAGAAAAACTAGCACATAAATCTGATAAGTGTTTATTTGTGGAGTATCCTAAGGAAACAAAAGGATATTACTTTTATAATCCAGCTAAGAATAAAGTGTTTGTTGTTCGGTATGGTGCCTTTATGGAAAACTAGTTTATTTCAAAAGACACTACAGGGAGAGAAATAAATTTCGAAGAAGTTCAAGAATCACATATAAACACTGAATCGCTACTGGAAGTTTAACAACGTTTTGAACCAGATGAACCTCCATAAGTGACACAAGGCCCACGTAAATCATGTAGAGTAAGACATGAGCTAGAGAGATTCTGATTTCTCATTACTGATAGTCGTGATGTGTTGCTTATGGATCAAAATGAGCCCACCACTTATCTGGAAGCTATGTCTGGACCAGACTCAGATAAATGGCTAAGTGCCATGAACTCTGAGATGCAATCCACGTATGATAACCAAGTTTGGAACTTGGTTAATTTACCAGAAGGTGGTAAGACCATTGGATGTAAATGAGTTTTCAAGAAGAAAACTGACATGGATGGCAAAGTGCATACTTTTAAAGTAAGACTTGTAAAAAAAGGTTTCAGGCAGGCTCAAGGTGTTGATTATGATGATACTTTTTCGCCAGTAGCTATGCTTAAATCCATAAGAACTCTAATTACCATTGCTGCATATTATGACTATGAGATATGGCAAATGGATGTAAAAATAACATTTCTTAATGGAAAGCTACTTGAGGACGTGTATATGACAAAACCTGAGGGTTTTGTACATCCTGAGAATTCTAGGAAGGTATGCAAGCTTCAAAGATCCATTTAAGGATTAAAGCGAGCTTCTTGGAGTTGGAATCTTCATTTTGATGAAGCAATCAAGGATCTTGGTTTTATTAAGAACGAAGATGAGCTTTGTGTATACAAAATGACATCCCAACATTGCAGAATGTCAAGTCTTAGTTAGCGAAGTGTTTCTCAATGAAAGACTTAGGAGATGCGGCCTATATCTTAGGGATAATGATCTATAGGGATAGATTTAAGAGGCTAATCGGTCTAAGTCAGAGTGCTTACATAGACAAGGTGCTGAATAGGTTCAGTTTGCAAGACTCTAAAAGATGATTGTTGCCAATGTCTCATGGTATAAGTCTCGGTAAAATTTAATGTCCTAAGCCAAATGATGAGCGAGACCGTATGAATAAGATTCCATATGCATTAGCTATTAGATCTATCATGTATGCCATGTTATGCACTTGACCTGATGTATCATATGCTTTAAGCACTATAAGAAGATATCAGTCATATCCTGGTGAGAGTCATAAGATAGCGATAAAGAACATCTTTAAATACTTAAGAATGACTAAGGAAGTGTTCTTGGTCTATGGAGGTTTTGAAAATGATCTAGTTGTAAATAGTTACACAGATGCAAGTTTTCAAACAGATATAGATGATTTTAGATCGCAGTCTGGATATGTGTTTACTTTGAATGAGGGTGCAATAAGCTGAAAAGTTCGAAGCAAGAGACCGTGGCTGATTCTATAACAGAATCGGAGTATATTGTAGCGTCCGATGCAGCAAAGGAGGCAATTTGGAGCAAAAAGCTCATTTCTGAACTAGGTGTGGTTCCAAGTATTGCTAAACTTGTTTGTTTGTATTGCGACAATAACGGGGTAATAGCACAGGCCAAGGAACCTAGATCACACCACAGATCTAAACATATACTCAGGCGTTTTCATCTTATCGGAGAAATTATTGAGAGGGGAGACGTTGAGATTTACGGAGTACCTACTGAAGACAACGTTGCGGATCCCTTGACAAAAGCTCTTCCACAAGAAAAACATGATGGTCATGTTAGATCATTAGGCATTAGATGCATGTATGATTGACCCTAGTGTAAGTGGGAGATGTTGGGGCATGTGCCCTAGGTCAATCCATTAACTATCTTTATTAATACTTTTAGTTAATAAAATAGATGATTTCATTTGTTGTTTATTATAATTAATTTACATGTTTACATTATAACAAGATCCAGAGGCATTTGCAGAAATATCCTAAATGTCCCTAGTCGATCATTATACTAGGAAATATAATGAATTAAGACTAGTATGAGTATTGAATGATGATCATATGATGATTATACGTATAGAGATACGAATCAAGATCACGAGTACTTCTGAGGGAACAAAGTACTAGATTGACCCGCTATGAGAACATCACATGGATTAAATCATAGTTGTTTCTTATGATAGGTATATTTTTCAGTCCTCTGACTTGAGATTACTAGAGACTTCAACATTAGGAACACAGTGAGTTGACATAATCAAACGGTGTCTTTAACCGGACGATTATAAAGGTTGTGATTGGTTACTATGTGAGCAATGTGATGAAGTTGTGTAATCGAGATAGAATTTGTCCCTCTCATATAAAAAGAGCTATCTAGTGGATCCCTCGATGTGTTAGACTGTTAAAAGGCCTAGTCTAAGTGAATTGATATTGATCAGTGTCACTTGGAAGTTTTCAGTCTACCTAGAGATCGAGACTAGTACGATTGAACATGTTGGACGACAATTCCATGCCTTATGTTTGATCAAAATGATATCGTGTACAAAAGGATGTTATATACACTATTCATTAGGTTGTATCGATTTGATATTCGTACAACTTGGGTAGTCATAATGTCTTGCTAGAGGCCGCTTATGACTTGTATACCAAAATATGTTTTGGTACACTGCCAACGTTGTATGAGCCTATTGGGTCGCACACTAAGAATGGTTTTGCGAGATTTTAAGATGGTTCAGAAAAATGAATTTTATAGGATAAAATTCATGACAGAAACGTCCTTTTGATGTATTACACTTATACTTCTTTAAGTAGGGGTATATGTGTAATTTACTTAACCGTCTATATACAAGGGTTGTATAAATAAACGCTTTAAGTTAGAACACATGCACGAAAGATTAAGGGCCAAAACTCTATTTTTGTTTTAGAAACGACTTAGGGTTTTTTGGTACGCTCTAGATTGTTTTGGAGAGAAACAAAAAGGTTTGGTATTCTCTTAAAGCTAACACTTCGAATCTCGGCCGCCGTTCGTGTGTGGACTGCTGGTAGAGGGCGTTCGTCGTTAGCAGCGCCTTAGAGATCGATCAACTTTCAGAAAGGTATTTTGCGACCGAGTATGATTAAGTTTTCTTGGTTTAAGCATTTTAATAGAATTAGATTCGGATCCAGGCCAACATTATGATCAAAATAGGTCCATTATAATCTATTAGGAACTTTTGAATAAGTCCCTAAGCCCCTCAGTCAAATTTCATGAAACTACTGCACTATTGTTGTTTCTTGCCCAAGATTAGCACGCTAATCCTTGCCTGCACACAATATTCATCCTACCAAGCACAAATAGGGCGCTAATTGCAGATCTAGCGCGCTAATCGCACTAGGCGAGCAACAATAACATGTTATGCTCATTCTAAATTTTTCAAAACACCTCTAAATCGATCCAAACTACCACAAACTTATTTCCAATAGCTTATAAACATCAAATATGGGTTGAGGGATGAAATTAGATCAACAAAACAGCTCAAACAACAATGATCCTAGCATCACCTACGACTCCAACGTTATAAACACCCAATCAAAACATAGCTATGTGATGCTCTCGAGCCGTTCTACTGATTAAACTCTTAAACTTGGCTCGAGTCAGCTCCCGGAACGACCTCCCGTCAAGCCAAAACCCGGCCGAACCTTCCCGAACATTCTCGTTTGATCGAATGAATTGATAACTATTGATTTTATTATATATATATATATATATTTTCTAGAGATACGCATCGCATCATGTCGAGATTGATCGAATCGTTGATGTGTTAAAGTGAGGCGCTATCGTGACACAAAATTTGACACATCTGTGGCTTCCGCTTTGTTCGAGACGATCGATTAATATATAATTTATATTTTCTTAATTTTCCTATAAATATATATTCATATATCCTTATATATAAATATATATTTCATGTTTATCTCTTGCAATAAAACCACATGACACGCCTACATGTAGCCACGAGCGTGCACATCCTTGCCACGTTTCCCTCGTTGCTCACCGTGTACAAGTATTTCATATTTCTCGTATATTTTGTCTTGTATAGGCTTGTATATACCACATAATATACACAACCAATTTATAGTTTAATTTCACAAACCAAACAAACACCATACATCATGCAAACACATGCACACGCTAATGGAGGTACGTCAAGCTTAATCACAAGCCTAACTCAGATTAATTAAGATTTGGATTATCACTAATCACCAGCTTAACGTAACGGGTCGTTACAGTTTCCCCAATTTAAAAACAATTTCGTCCTCGAAATTAAAGTAACTCGGAAATTACTTATAGTTTCAAAGAGAAATAGAAATTGTTCCTCGTACTTTCGTTCTCAAGTTAGTTTCTCATTTTTGTGAAATCACCATTTCACTTTAACCAAAAGAATCTCTTTGGTTCTTATTTTATGAATATTACAATCGAGTAACCTACTTGACTACTCTTCATAAGATAAGTCTTCATGAAGTTGACATTTATTTCAACCAAACCTTGGAATGAACTGAGCCTTTGTTCTACTAACTATTGACTTATGGAAGAGATTATGAACTTCGATTTAGCTAAGGATGCAAGTAATAGGATCAAACCTTTTCATGTACTCTAAACGATTTAACATACCTTAAAGCTAGTTTACCTCAGAAGCCAAACCTATACCATTCTTATCATAGGCGAGACTTTCTACAAAACCGTATTGTCCTTTGAAAGCTCCAACCACCTATGATCTTTTTCGGCGTATTTCTTCTACTTAAATTGTGTTGTAGTTAAATGTTAGAGAATATGCTACATCTCCTCTGTGTAGTTCTAAATAAATTTCGTCTCCAATAAACTTGAATCTCAACCATTGTCCAAACAATCCGGTGAATGACGTGGTTGACCATGCATAGTTTTAAAGGTGCATTCCATTACAGATAACAGCTGTTTTCATAAACAAACTCACACTAGAAATGTATCTCTTCCAGTTATTAAACTTCAAGATACAAACTCGAAGTATATCCTTTTACATTAAAATCAATTACTTCAGTCACCCATTAGTCTGCCGATGATGTATCATACTAAGGGTTAGGAATAGTTCTACATCCTTCACAACAATTCACTCCATTCTCTTAACGCGAATCTCGGATCCCAATCGGGAAATAATCGACACTGAAGCACCCTGAACTCTAATACCTCATGTATGTATATAATACATAACCAGTTAAGAGGATCTCACATTAAAATTGGCAAAAAATACGCAGAGTCCATCAACATGTTAACTACAATACTTTACCATATTGTGCTTACGTTAACTCAGAGATAAACTGGAAATAAAATCCACTGATCTATGTTCCCATTTCCATTTAGGAAGAGGCAACGAATACAGTAAACCTCCGGGTTTATGTTCTCAGCCCTAACTTGCCGACATATCTCATAGCACTTTATTATCTCCACATCATCATTTTGCATCCCAGATTAACAACAAATAAGGGCATCTCATTTCATGATATTCCTTACTGCTTTCTGGATGAATCCATTAAACAGATTTATGAGATTTTCATAGTACTTTCTGCCTCACCTGATCCTGAATAGGAATCCATAATCAATCCCTGATTTGTAATACATCATTATTAACAATTGACTAATCAGGATATTCTATACCAACTATTCACCTCTAACATTCTATACAATCCTGAATAACTTCCTGATAACCAATCACCACTGAATCCTCCTCAAGTTAGTGTGAATCTGAGCTCAAGATATTAGATTAGTAGCTCTGCAATTAGCTTTCTCAGTTAATGATGTGTCAGCTAAACTCATACAAATCATCATCATCATCACTTCTCGATCATGAAGTCTAAACTGAGAAGCTCTATCAATAGCCACTTTTTCTCCATCTATCAAAATTGCAATTGTATACTGACAGTTTAATAATCATTTTTGCGTAGTTCTTATATTAATCAGGCTCAAACTAATTTGTATTTCAACTTCTTGTCCTCATATAAACTGATAACGAAGTAAATCATACATATTTTCAAGGTAAATACCGTAACATTACATATATAGCCTGCTAAACTTAACCCCCATAGAACTCATACAATCATTTTTTTTCTCCCAGTAACTCATATTATCCAAGTCACAAGCTCGAGAACTTTACAGTCTCTGGAAACTAAACCCTGACGCAGACATATTATGTGAAGATTGAGTCTTCCAGCTATTATACATCTCTTCCCTCCTCAAAAGCAGACTTTCCATCATGAATTATTTAGCCTGACATGCCATTCATATAGGAAAGAACAATATACCCCTCCAGGTTAATAATATTGGTTCTCTCTAACTCTCAACTCTTCCACACCCATATATCTCGCTTATTTTCTCCACGAGAATTTAAATCACCATCCTAGTAAGAAATCTCAAATTCTGTTAGTTCTACAATTCCATTATCACTGACCTTCAGTTGTCACCACAACTTTCCATCATGAATTATTTAGCATGACATGCCATTCATATATGCAAGAACAATATACCCCTCTAGGTTAATATTTTTTAGCTTCTACCTGTTAATCTATCTCATGTTTATTTATATGACCTATCACGATGAATGTTGGACTTCACCTGAATACATCTCTAAAGAAAACAATACGATTCTCACTATATTCTTGCCTCACTCTTTGTTTCAAAATTCTAAAAACTTCCTTTACTTGCTCAATGTTTTGATATGAGATTATCCTTTCCAACATCCATACCTAGTAGTCACTCTTGACCTACTAGATAATCTCAATCAATCTCCTCAATTCAATTCTTTCAATCATTGATCCCTCAATTGATCTTTATTGGCTCAACCCCAATACTCCAATATGAGCTTCAAAGAACATACTTATAGTTAATGATTCAAACAACTCAGCTGATGATGATGTAGTGCCTGCGTAAGACTTCTACTTGGTCATCAGTAAACATCTCTCTTAAAAGATATTACTGAACAACCTTTATCATAATTATAGACATTGTCATTTTCTTTATTCAAGGCATTATCAACATGAGAACCTTGATATTTGACTTCTCAGAGTGAATTCCTAACTCTTAGGAACTCTCAAGGTGACTTTCTTACCTTTTAGCTCTATCGCTCTGATTTTTTTCCACTTTTCAAACTTTTACAGTTTGCAATTTACTACTTACTCATACACTAGTCCACTGGTGTTATATTTTCAAGTTGCCTTTTAATAATTCTTCTAAGATCCTCCTTAATCTCAAAGAATAATGAAAGGAAATTTCCACAACCTTTCTTTTACTTCATTAGTGGCCTTGGTGTATTTGGCACAACAACCAAATAGCTTCCTCGGGATTATCAATCTCCAATAGTTCTCATCTCAACTCAAGGGCTATAAATATATATATATATATATATATATAACTAGAAGTATAACCTATAATTTTGCTTTACGGTATCATCACCCATTCTTACCTAAATCAAAATTCTTAGGACAAACTTCTAACTTCTTCTACAATTTAGGTATCGTCGAGCAAACATTGTAGTCAGGCTATACTTCTATTTTCCAAGACATCCTTGCATTTCATCTCAAATTTTAACAATTTCATACTTGAATTAATTGAATAAATTACACAACGATGCTACGGATCCCCTGGATCAATCGTTTGTAATATTCGATTCTTTCAATGTTACTCTTCTTTTTTCCATTTAGTCAGTTAACTCAAGTTCATTTCTTTTTATCTTTATGTTGAAAATGGGACAACCTCATATTGTCTAAATCACAATCAAATCCCCTGATTTACTATTAATATTCAACCCTCTTACCATTAATTAACCTTTGCAACTTAGTATTAGCATTTGCAAAATTTGGTATAAACCAATTTACTGTTACCAATCCACAATTCTATATGGTAATTACTTGTGCATTCTCTAAGTCTTTAAAGATGTCCTGTCATTATCGATAACACAATACTAACTTCATTACTCTAGGGTTTTTCTTCGCTTAACACTCGTAATTTATGAAAATAGCATGAGTTCTAGTAAGTTTTAGTGGTTTCCACCATCCACTTAAAATGATCCAGCCCTCATTCTACAATAAGCTTATAAGTATATCCTTAACTCTGATCTATCACTATGACAAATCAAATTTCAATTACCTCTTGAGAACCACTGATTTCACTTCTTTTCCAAAATGAGTCGTCAATTATGTGTAATGAATACTCATTCCCACTACAATACATTTATCCTTGGATTCCTCGAATCCTCATATTCATTGAACACTCATTCTCCCCAATTTAGACTATACCTGTCTAATTGATCATAATAGGATCTCTTACCAACTCACTGCTATATTCTGAATTACACTTCTTTTATTATCTGATAACACACTTATTATTCCAATATGGACTATCATAACTGGAATATTAACTTCATAACCCCTTATGAAGTATAACTGTATTAGTGGTTTCCTACTATTCCTTAAGTTTTTCTCATTTACCACTAATTTATTCATTGAATGACTTCCATTGCCACCTTACTAGTCTCAATACTAGTATTAATCACCTCTCAAAGTGGTCTGCCACCTTTGAGATGCAACTTGAAAGTCATTCATTATTTCATAATTTCATGATTTCCATTTTCCTAATACACATCTCAAGGTCTTGACCCACGTAACTATTTCTTCACTGACTATTATTATCTAATAATATCAGTAAGAATACAGGTCATTGAAGATGTTACTTGGAGAAGAGTTATATTTCATCTTTGTATGTTTTCTTTATGTCTTTCCTTTTTATTTCTCTGAGTTTAAGACTCTCTAGAGTCCTTACCTCAAACTCCTTCTCATATCATAAGAAATAAATGGACTTCAACCATCTTCTTATCGTTCAGAGAAGATATAGCTCTTATATCAATCCCGTAGATATAGTATACACAATAACTAACATATCTCAATTTTTATTTTTGGTTTACCCCCAAAATTAAGACAAAAACTGTTTATCCAACCCTAAGCTTATCCACAACTCGAGACAACTCTCAGAGTTGATAAAATTAGGTTCTATTATTAGGGTAATCAAAATACTTTAAACTTTACAACATGTTGTTATTCACTTCGAACACCATCCAAAAGTGAACATAAAGTCAGAGCATTGTCCATGATACCCAACTGTATCATTATTACCGCTACATCTCATCAATGATAACCTTAAATCTGAACCTTGTTGTAAACCAAACTTCTAGACTTAAGCCGTAACTAAAGCTGAACGTAGGCTAACCTTCATGCTTTACGACCATAAACCTTGGCTCGAAACCAATGGCTCTGAACTTAAACTGTATCAGAGCTATTCCTTAATTCTACCAAATCTCAAAATAATGAAACCAAGATTTATAACCTTAGTTCTGATACCAAACTGTGGCATCCCCTAACCTGCTTAGGGCGATACCCGGCCTGAAACCCTAATTATGCCCATATTACCCTTACCAGACTTAATTAAAGCCAACGACCTTACTACCTTCACCTGATAAGTACTATTGTATATCAATTATCGATTAAAACCAATACAGTACGCAACGAAATTTAAAACCTTTTTCGATGGCCAAACTAAGGTATACATTAGCTAAAACAAAATCGGAATACCCATCAGCTATATGAAAATCACCCATCCCATTTGATATTACAAATAAGTAATTCAATACAATACACTAGACAATGGAAACTCACTACATAGAAGAGAAGTTCAAGGCTCCTAAAACTTCTCCATCCCGTAGTCGTAGTGCTCGTCGGCTCTACTTGTAATTGTTAATTGGGGCGAGTGCTTCAATTTGCTCAGTAAGTATGAATTCACATAACCATCAACATTCTATATAATATTCAAAGGAAACATGCAATAACAACATGAATAATAATATCTAACAAGAATATGGAGAACATATAGTTCAATACATAAATGGATGCAAAGAAAATGTTTTTGGATTAGTATATCGTCATGCCTATTATTTTATGAAAACTATGGTCGATTACCCACCAATGCCATTAGTGCGATTGCTAGACCAACACATTGCGCATATGTGCTTTCTAGCCCATCCACGAATGCCCAATGGTTCTATCATAAGCCCCTAGTGTGTATGTAATACATACAACCTATCGAATTGAGCAGGAGTTATACATAGGCCGGGAAGGGATCCCATCTCTTATAAACCTATTCTCAAAACTAGGAGTTATAACATGGTACATTAAACACCATTTTTTATTTATTGAAAACCACAACAGTGTACATAATCCCCTATTCTATTCCAACAACTACATTAGTTATATAATAAATTGCTAGGCAATATTGATAAATAAGCGAATCCGTACTTACCTCGAGTTAAGTCTGCATTACCCAAACTCCTAACTTTTCGATCTTCTCTCATTTCCTCGATGTTTCTAAACCTATCATCAACAATTCGGGATCAAAACATGTCCATTATAATCTATTAGGAACTTTTAAATCAGTCCCTTAGTCAAATTTCATGAAACTACAACACTATTGTTGTTTCAGGCCCAAGATTAGCATGCTAATCCCTGCCTACACACACTATTCATAATGCCAAGCTAAATTACCATGCTAATTGTAGATCTAGTGTGCTAATCGCACTAGACCAGCAATGGCAACACAATCTGCTCATTCCAAATTTCTTCAAAACACCTTTAAATCGATCCAAACCACCACGAACTTATTTCCAATAGTTTAAAAACATCAAATATGAGTTAAGGGACGAAATTAGATCAACAAAATAGCTCAAACAATAATGATCCTGGCATAACCTACGGTTCCAACTTTGATAAACACCCATTCAAAATATACCTATGTTATGCTCTCGAGTTGTTCTAATTATTTAGCTCCTCAACTTGGCTCGAATAGGCTCTTGAACAACCTCTCGTCGCGCCAAACCCCGACCGAACCTTCCTGAACATTCTCGTTTGATCGAATGAACTGATAACTATTGATCTTATTTTATATACAAAGATTTCCTCAAGATATGCGTCGCGTCATGTCGAGATTGATCGAATCGTTGATGTGTTAAAGTTACACGCGCTATCGTGACACAAAATTTGACACGTCTGTGACTTCCACTTCGTTCGAGACGATCAAATGATATATATATATATATATTTCTATTTTCTAAAATTTTCAATAAACATATATTCATATATATCCTTATATATAAATATATATTTCATGTTTATCTCTTGCGATAAAACCACCGGACACGCCTACGTGTAGCCACGAGCATGCACATCCTTGTCACGTCTCCCACGCGCTCATTATGGGTCGGTATTTCATATTTTTCTTGTATTTTGTCCCGTATAGGCTTGTATATACCACGTTATATACACAACCTACTTTGTCCAAGCATATGGAACATTTATGGATCAATCTTCTTGCCATATTTATCCAAGCTTGCACCAATTTGGACCAAATCTCAACCTGGACTAGTGTTAACCGACACCGAACTCGAAATAAGATCTCGAACAACTTCATCTCATTTCACTATACCTCCAATCCCGAATTACACGCAAACCGAAGCAAATCTCCGTGTCGGTTTGTTAAGTCAATTTAAGGTCCAAATTTTGAATTTAAATTCAATTATTCAAAATTCGAAACTAATATTTATGTCAATATTTTGACTATCTCGGTGCCTGTCTCGACCTGTATCTCGAGACAAAACCCCGCAAATCTCAAATCTACTCAATCACCCAAATTTTACAAAATAAAATATTATATAATACACAACACTAGGCAAACATCACATATTAATAAAATTAATTATAAATCTCAAATTTACTGGTGTTTAACTCTCGTCTCGCGGCCAAAACCATAATTAGGCTTTCTTAATCTCGGATTAACCATAATCGCTAATTTAAAAATTTTGGGATTTGACAATTTCGATCAAGGGAGACGAATCAAGGAGTTGAATCAACATGAATTGAGTGGCTTAAACGGATAAAAAGCTAGAGATCATCACTTTGGTATGATTTGTTTTTGTTTTAATTAAAGTCCAATTCAATGGTGATGATTAAATCTTTATCAATTGTGGTTGTTTATGATTGGAAATGGTTTGTAGCCTTATTAGAGGTCATCCGTGATGATTTGGGAGAGTATTTCAGGTGATTTTGGAGATTTGGTAGTGAAATAGTGGCTGCTGCCTTGCTCACTGTCGAGACAATGCAGGGTGGAGCACGCTCCATCGAGCATAGGAGCACGCTCCATCGAGCATAGGAGCACGCCCCACCCACTAAGGGAGCGTGCTCCTACCCCTTAAAACATCAATTTTGTTATATTTTATGTAAAATTTTCTAAGGTTTTATGGACTGACTTAGGGGTTCTAAACATAGGGTAATAGACCTATATTGATTACAAATGATTGGTGATAAGTTGAGGAACAAAAGGAATGCGTGAGATAATCAGAAAGTTGGGGAATTTGGTAACGGAGAATTAACCCAAGGTAAGTACGGATTAGCTTATTTATCAATGTTGTCTGGTTATCTTAATATATTTAGTTCATATAGTTATGAACTGGAATAGGGGATTATGTACACTGTGATGGTTTTCAATAAATGGAAAACAATGTGTAATGTAACCACGACTATAACTCATGGTTTTGAGAATAGGTTTATAGGAAATGGGTTCCCTTCCCGACCTATATATAACTCCAGCTCAACTCGATAGGTTGTGATGATTACATATTCACTAGAGGGTTTCAGATATAACCTTATATTTGGCATTAATGAATTGGCTAGACAACACATATGTGCAATGTGTTGGTCTAGCAATCGCATTAATGACTTCAGTAGGTAATCGACCCTAGTTTTATAAATAAAATAGGGATCACGGTGTAATAGTCATTGAAAATTTGCTATGCATCCATTATTTATTCAATTATATGCTTTCCATATTCTTGTTAGTTAACATTGGTGCATATTGTTATTATATAATGTTCTTGATTATTATATAAAATGTAGATGGCTATGTCAATCCCTACTTATTGAGCAAGTTGGAGTGCTTACCCTAAATAACTTTTCAGGAATGCTGACGAGCGCTACAACTACGAAATAGAGAAGATATAAGTGTCTTGATCTTCTCTTCGATGTATTGAGTCTACCCTTGTCTTATATATTTTTATTGAATAACAGTTTTGTAATATCACAAGGGAAGGAGAATTTATATAACCGAGGTTGATTCCGATTTGATTTGATATTGTATATCGCATTTTAATTATCGAAAAAGTTTTAAAGTTTCACTGCGTTTATCATTTGCTTTATATCAATATTCGATATAGTGGTGTTCACCAGGTGTAATAGGAGAGGATGCTTGCTCTAGTTAAGTCTAGCGAGTTAATGGGGGCTTAATTAAGGTTTCAAGCCGAATATCACCCTAATTGGGTTAGAGGATGCTACAGCTTCGTATTAGAGCCTAAGGTTTATCACTTGGAGTTAAGTGGTAATGATGATACAGTTTGATATCACGAACAAGGCTCTGATTTTGTTTTCACTTTCGAATTATTCTTGAAGTGAAAACATATTCCTTTATACCAGAGCCTTAGTTTATCGACTTCGAGAGTTGTCTCGAGTTATGAATAAGCTAAGGGCTTGATAAATAGTTTTTATCTTGATTTTGGGGCTAACCAAAAGATAAAAGACTGAGATATGTTATTTGTTGTATTATATTATATCTATGTGGCAGATATAAGAGTTATGTCTTTCCTTAACGATAATAAGACGGTTGGAATTCATCTATTTCTCATGATATGAGAAGGTTTTAAAGATAAGAGCTCGAAATAGTCTTAACCTCGAGAAGATTAAAAAGGAAAGACGTAAGGAAAATTTACAAAATTGAAATTAAACTCTTCTCCTATTAACTGTTTTCAATGGTTTTTATTCTCACCGATATTATTAGACAAATAATAGTTACTAGATAAGTACTAATGAAGCAAGACCTTGAGATGTGTATTAGGAGAGTGCATACTATGAAACAAACGAATACTGAATGATTTTGGGGGAAACTCAAAGATGGTGGACAACTTTGAGATAAGATTTAATACTAGTATTGAGATTGTTTGGGAAATAATGAAAGTTACTCAGTAAATAAATTAGTGGTTGATGATAAAAGCCTAATTGGGATTAAGAAACCTCTAATATATTCATACTTCATAAGTTGTTATGAAATAGACATTCTAGTTATTGTGTGAGTTCATATTGGAATGAAAAACAATTTGTAAAATTGATGACTTAAACTGGTAAAACTAAAATATGACTTAATCCGATATATAGCAATGAGTTGGTAAGATATCCTAATATGATCTATTAGATTGGCATAGCTTAAATTGAGTAGAATGAGTGGTCAACGAATCTGAGGATTTGAAGAATCTTAAGAATAATGTATAGTAGTGGGAATGAGTATTCATTACCCAGTATTGACAACTCATTTTGATTATAAGGAGAAATCAGTTGCTCAAAAATTAGTTGAGATCTGGTTGTCATTGTGGTATGATCAGAGCTAAAGATTTATATATATATATATATATTATATATATATATATATATATATATATATATATATTTAACGATGATTGCAGGCGATTGCTGGATCATTTTATGTGGATGGAGGAAACCACTAGAACTAACTACAACTCATGATATGTTCGTAAATGAATAGTGTTGAGTTTTAAAACCCTATTTTACATAAGTTTTTATTTTGTGATCAATAATAATGAGAGTGGAATCATTGAAGACTTAGAGAATGCACGAGCAATTACCGTACAGAATTGTAAATTAGTAACGGTAAATTGATTCGGACTAGATTTTCCAAAGTGTCAGTGCTAAGTCTCAAAGGTTAATTAATTATATGAATGTTGAATATTAACAACAAATTAGGGGATTTTAATGTGATTGAGACAGTTTAGAATTGTTATATATTCAACACAAAGGTAAAAGAGGACAGTAAGCTTAAAATAATTGAATATTACAAATGATTGATCCAAGGATCTATAATATCATTATCTAATTTATTCAGTTAACTCAAGTATGAGAACTGTCGTAAATTGAGAGTATGTCAGCACCCGTACTGTGACCCAGCGGTCTGACTGACCCGAACCATATCTTGAGGCTTCTAGTCACACCATCGGCCCCAAAAGACATTTCAGACATGCTTATCCATTCTTTTTACCATTAATTTAAATTTACGTGTGTGCCTAGAAATTAAACGGGAACCTATGTGGGGAAAACACCTGTCATATCATCAATATTATACGTTGAGGATCATGTCTAAAAGTATCTCATAAGCCATACGTAAACAAAATATAAATTCGATACATAAAAAGAAGTATATACATAAAAGAAAAATCATCCTACAGTGAAGATCAGGGCAGTCTAAAGTTGTCGTCTCACTGGTTCACCTTGCCCTTCCCTCGATCATTGGAAGATGGATCTAGGTTCCAAAAGGCCCTCAAGTAAGTGAACAACGGGGTTTTATAAAAGCTACAACATAATGTGATTCGACAACGAATAATATAAGGAAATTTGCAGGAATTTAAACATGATTCAATCCTTATCTAGTATGAACAGGCGGCTACCATGAACCCCAAAGGCAAGGACCTAGCCTAAATCTCGTCGGCCCGGCGACATTCAACATCGATGATAAGGAGATGTCCCGTTACGCAAATTCGTGAACCCGAGCGGCACCTGCATACTCTAACTCTGTCTTCGGAAAGGCCGGAAGGCGAAAACCTCCTCTAACTGCAATACAGGCCGAAGGATAGAAGATTGATGTATAGTCAAACCTCGAAAGTGCCCGACTGGCCAGAGGGGGAGACCCTTCGGCATCGAAGCTGTCCCATCTAATTCTCAGAGATGACTCCTATAAGTCCTTATGTATATATGCATGGCCACATAAATCATGATACGATGTAATCTAAAACTTATGTAGTCATGATAGGATGCGTAATAAAGTTTAAGAATTCTCGGTGTTCACAAATCTTGCGTGAGGCGTTCCGAAACTCGACCGCGCATCTAGGACCTCGTGTTGTGTGTCGATGTCCTCACCAAGTCATAGTCGATCCCTAGCCACAGACATTGGCATTAGTGCATGAATCGAGGTACCAAAACCCCCGAGATCCCGTGCATGTATCTGAAGAAAACCCCCAATTATGTAATTCTTTGAATTTATCAATATAATTTAAATTTCATACACAAAGCAATGCCTTGATCGCTTAATTTGATAATCAAAATTTTATAATTTGGCGAGTACATGTACACAAGGATTTAGGTCTACTTCTTACAATTCCTAAAAGTTATGGTGTGCGCAATTCCGATTAAAAATGAGGGAGTTATCAAAGTTTTACGAATACTGCTCCCATTTGAATTTCATTTCGTCCAACAAGGTTAAAAATTCGATTTCTCTTAGTGTATAGCTCCAAGTACCATAAAATTTTATCATAATGTTTTTAACATATCAACTAACAACATATCTAAAGTTTGCTTTAATTGGAGTTAAATTGAATGAGTTATGGTCATCGCAATGTCGAGTCTAATTCTTGATGTTTGAACATGGTTGTTTTATTCGTTTTGGGCTGATTCATCTTGTTTCGCTTATGGTCTCCATGGGGACCCATTGGTTGTTATTTGGGTTCCATTTACACCAGCTTATAACAAGAATTTCACAATTTAACAACTTATAGCCAATTTCACCATTAAAGGGCCTTAAAAGCTTAACTTGTTCGACTTTTTGAACATATATTTGATCCACCTAAATTTTCAATCAAATTGGGCAGAAAGTGAGATGAAATAGGGTCTTAAACTATTTCATATATGTCCATGAAATCTGAATTTTGAAATCATAGTTAAATCTCCCAATTCAAGTCAAAAAATCAAATTTGAAATCATGCAAAGTTTGAATTCTTGATTCTATGCTTGTTTAGAGACATCAAATTTGAGTTCAAGTCTAAGAACATGCATGGTCTCATTGTCATTAAACACATCAGCCCACATTCATGCTTATTCCATCAAAATCCATGAAATTGAAAGGGAAAAAAGAGAGGTTACCCTAGGATTATCGGGGATCTAATGTTTCTCCTCTTCAAGACTTTAATTGCACTTATATTGCTCTTTGATCCTCAATCTCCAACAAATCATGTTCTTCCTCTCAATTTTTTTTGGTTTTTTCATTTGCAACATTAATAACTAAGTGTTCCTTATACACCTTGTATCAACTTAAAACAATACCCTTTAGATGTGCCTCCAGATACAAGTTTTGTGGCACATCTAAGGGTCCAAAATGGATCCTTCGCTTAATCATTAGCAACATAATTAGTTTAATTTGAGTATTTAATTAAGCCTTCAAATCAAGTTACTTAGTTGTTAATTTGGAGACATGAATTAATTTATATTGACAAGTGTTGCTTGTAAGTGACAAGTGTTTCATATTGCATGATTATGTCTCCAAACTAAAACTAAATCTAGATCTAGCCTTTCATTTAGATGTATTTTTGAATCTCAAAATCTATCCCATGTATAACATAAAGTCCATGCACCGTAAATCCTTATTTGATTGTTAATTGACACGTGTTACATTTTTCATAGGCTATGATTTTTAATTTAAAGCATAGACTATAAATTGAGATTTATTATATTCCTACCATAGGCATATCAATCAATTTTCAATACACCACTTAGGCTAAATTAAGTTAAGTTAGTAATAGGTCAAGATAATAGCCTAAGTAACGTATTTCTCGTCCAACACGTATCCCAAGACGAAACCAACGCCTCATCTTGCCTTGTGCCACGTGTGTACTTATAATTATTTAATTATTTATTAAATATTACATGCACACCAAAAATATTATTTTATTATTTACGGTACACTATCTGCCAACACCGCCATGTCACCCGATTGAATAGAGGTCGGGCCTCCGATCCCGTCGGATCGGGCCGAGACTGATTTGGTCGGTAACGGGATGTCACAATCTTCCCAACTTAGGGGATATCGTCATCGAAATTTAAATTATACATGAATTAAACAACTCGATAAAGTGCTCTCGCATGTATGTCTCGCGCTCCCACGTGAACTCCTGGTCGTCGTGAAACTGCCACTTGACCTTCACAAGAGGAATCTCAATATCTCTCAGGGTTATGCACCTTTCGGTCAATAATATTAATCGGCTGCTCCTCGTAAATCATGTCTGGTCTGACCACTAATCTGTCCCAGCCCACTATATCTCGTGTCGTACCCTTACATATCCTAGACATAGAAACGTGAAATACAGGTGTGCCCCCGACATCTGCGGCGGAAGTGCTAATCGGTAGAAACTTTCCCAAGTCTCTCTGTGATCTCAAATGGTCTAGTACAATGTGGTGCGAGCTTCCCCTTGAATCCAAATCTCCGGTGTCCCTTCATTGGCGACACCTTCAAGTATGCAAAGTCTCCCTTCTCGAACTTAACTGCCCAACGTTTTGGATTGGCAAGTTTCTCTTATCGATCTGATGCTGCCCGTAATCTCTGATGAATCACCCTCACTTTCTCTGTGTTATCTTATACAATCTAGGCCCAATTGCCACTGTATCAGCTACTTCTGCCCAACACGACGGTGTCCTGCACGACCTGCCATATAAAGCCTTAAATGGCGCAATCTTAATGTTTGACTGATAACTATTATTGTAAGAAAACTCACACAAGTGTAAATACTCCTCTTAGTGACCCCCGAACTCGAGTACACAAGCCCGAAGCATGTCTTCCAGAACCTAGATCGGTCTCTTTGACTGTTCGTCTATCTGTACGCGATAAGTCGTACTGAGGTGAATACGAGTGCCTAGCTAATCCTGCATACCCTGCATTAACCTTGACATATAACTAGGATCCATATCCGAAGCTACTCTTATTGGTGCCCCATGTAACCTGACTATCTCCCACTCTTAAACCCGGCTCAAGCTAGTGAACAAGTCGGAGAGTCGAATTGGTAGGAAGTGCGTTGTCTTCGTTAATCTGTCGATGATGACCTATACTTTATCGTGGATCCTTAGGGTAGTCGGTAATCCCGTCACCATATCCATCGCAATGTGCTCCCACTTCCATTGAGGAATGGGTAATAGCTAGAGTAGTCCTCTCGGTCTATAATATTCATCCTTAATTCGCTGATATATCTCGCATCTCCAGATATACCTGGCCATATATGCCTTCATGCTCGGCTACCAGTACAATCATCGTCCGTCTTGGTACATCTTGGTGACACTTGGGTGAATGCTATAGAACATTCGGTGCGACTCCTAAAGAATGTCCTCTCTTAACTTTGGTACTGCTGGAATCTATACTCTACCTCGAAATCTCAAACTCTAATCCACTGTCACTGTCCAATCTCTAAAACCTGGACCGTCAACCAAACTGTGATACCAATCATAGCTCGAATCTGCCATCTGTCCATCAACAATCGTTTGGACAGGCATCGAGTGCTACCCCAAGTATGTACAAATTCCCATGTCTGCCGAAATTTCTAAAAAACACATCACAAGTGCAGCTTCTAACAACACGAACTCTTGTCAAATTTGCGACGCTAACTGTCTCCAGCTCAAGGCACCTGTAACAACGTTCACCTTTCCAGGGTGGTACTCGATTGTAAAGTCGTAGTCTTCCAACAACTCGAGCTACCTCAATTTTCTCATATTCAACTCACTCTGAGTGAACAAATACTTGAGACTCCAGTGATCTGTTCTCTCCGTAGAGACAGTGTCACCACAACTTCAATGCAAAAACTACCGCCTCCAACTCGAGGTCGTAGATGGGGTAGTTCTTCTTATGCACCTTCGGTTGGCGAGAGGTATATGCCACTACCTTACCCTCCTGCATCAACCCTGCTCCCAGTTTCGTCCCTGAAACATCTATGTAGACTGTCTACTTCTTGCCATCCTTAGGTAGTACCATCACTAGCATCATAGTCAGTCTCTCCTTTAGCTCTCTGAAAGCAACCTTACATTGATCGGTCCAATCGAACCTTACGTACTTCCTAGTCAAAGCAATCATGGGCGCGGCTATCTTAGAGAAATTCTGAACAAACCTCATGTAGTAGACTGCAATCCAAGGAAGCTCCGGACCTCTGTCGATGTAGTAGGCGTAGGTCAGTCAATAGTCGTTGTGACCTTCTCTGGATCTACTGAAGTCCCAACTGCTCAAACTACATGCCCCCAAAAACTTGACTTGGTCCATCGAAAACTCGCACTTGCTAAACTTTGCATATAGTCTACATTCATGTAAAGTTTGTAAAGTACTCCTCGAGTAACGTTCATGGTCCTCAACTATATGTGAGTAGATGAGTATGTCATCAATGAACACTATCATAAATTGATCTAAGTAGTTTCTGAACACACGGTGCAACAAGTCCATAAAAGTAGTCGGCGCGTTCGTGACCCCGAAATGCATCACTATGAACTGGAAAAAATCGTATCTCATGCGGAACGCAGTCTTCTCAATTTCCTCATCCCTGACACGCAATTGATGGTAACCCGATCGCAAGTCAATTTTCGAGAAGTTTCGAGCACTACTCAACTGATAGAACAAGTCATCAATTCGAGGTAGCGGATACTTGTTCCAAATTGTGACCCTGTTCAGTTCCCTATTGTCAATGCAAAGCCTCAAACATCTGTCATTCTTCTTGATGAATAAGATTGGTGCGCCCTAAGGCAAAATATTCGGCTGTATAAATTTGATGTCGGATAACTCCTTAAGTTGCTTCTTCAGCTCAATCAACTCCGATCTTGTCATCCTGTAGGGAGCCTTCAAAATTGGCTTCGTTCCCTCCTTCACTTCTATAATGAAGTCGATCTCGCAGTATGGAGGTAACTCTAGGAGATCATCCGGAAACGCATCAGAAAAGTCTCGTATGATCAGGATGTCCTAAATCCTCTTCTCGGATTTCAAGGCTCCGTGAAGTCTCGTGTGATCCTCGATCTCTATATACATCGTGACTCGGTCTTTCTTACTACTCTCGGCTATCCATGCACCTCAAAACTCACACTACAAAAAAATAGATGATCAGAAACGAAACTTTTCGTTGCTGATTAGCATAAATTATGTCTCTAATTTAATTCTGCAACAGAACAGAGACGGAATCTATTAGGTCTCTAAAGTTGTCATCGCTAATTTAGTCAGCAATGAAAATGTGTTTTCGTTGCTGATTAGAGACGGATTTAGAAATGGAACGGAGACGGAAAAGAAATGGACATTCTTCCAAAGTCAATGGTTTTGCTTGCATTTCGTTGCTAATCTGTTGCAAATTATAGACGGATTAGCAATAGAATTCATAAATTCCATTGCTAATTTGTTGCTAATTAGAGACGGATTAGCAACAGACTTTACGAATTCCATTGTTAATCTGTCTCTATTCCGTTTCTAAACTCTGTTTACCCATTTTTTTCATTTTGTTTCTTCGCAAATTAAAGACGAATTAGCAATGAAATTTATAAATTTCGTTGCTAATCCGTCTCTATTCCGTTTCTATGCCTAGTTTTTTTAAAAAATATTAACATGAATCAAATTGGTTCTCCGAAACTTCTAAAAATGAAAATAACAACAGGACCTGCTCCATCGCCTGCACCCCCTCCAACAACTCCTTGGGGGTGCTAACATCCCCAAAAATGCAAAATTTCACATACATACACTAATCAACAATATATATCAACAACAAAGATTCAAATGAGAAAAAAACATACAATTTGATATTAAAAAGATTTATATATTCACGAAACGTAGTCAAGTATAATAAATGTCTAAGATACCTAAGTATCAAAAAAAAAAACTATAATTCTCATTGTTCTACAATAACCATAAAAATACCTAAGTATCATAAAGTTGCCCATCCCTCGTTGTGCTAGCAACTGGGATGTGCTAGCATCAGGATCTTCATATCTTCTCTTCTTTCTCCCTAACGACCTGAGGCCGTAGACACGTCCTTTGGGACACTCACCCGCCACCTTGTAGTACACTGCCTCATCATTTATCGGCTGGTCCGGTGTAGTCCGGGTCAACTCCCGACGTCTCATTTGGAACTTAGCTTGCATGGATCAACAATAAGCAATTAAAATGATATGCTTGTAAGTAAAGTTACTACTATTTAGCTCATAATTTTATACTTACATAGAACCGCTCTGATCTAGTATCGATGAATGTTTCCCTATCGTGATTTATAGCTTCAGAGATGCAAATACAATTCATTCATGGTAGGTGGCGTCTCGAATGTATCAGTCTGCACACAAATGTTATAAAAATGTTAAATATGAGGACATCCATTAGTCAAATTTGTTGGCGTCAGCCGCATGGATCAAACTCTTCCATTACCCTTGATTTAGTTAATTTGGGACGCATTAATTAGTTAGGATCTAAATGATTTGAAAATGAAGCCATTAGTTAGCATGGATCAACTAGCTTAATTATAAGATCAAACAATGGTGGCTACCACATACTTCACAATTTACATAAGTTGAAACAATTCTCTCCTACGCACATCTACGAGCCCTCGAAAACATTCAAATCAGATATAGCTTAGATTACATCTATTCACATTATTTTAAGTCTTCTTTTCCACTATTGTTACCATGAATTGATGGTATTCGTTGTCTTTTACATTAATTCACTATCAAAATTGAAAAGAAAAGAAAAGCACACAAACACCCATAATGGTAACAATATAATAGTAGCGTTAAATTTGCTTTCTTAAGTAGGGGTACCTTAAGCTTTACTGCTCATTTTCGTGATTTCAAGAACTCTACTTTCGATATACGTCTTCCTGCATAGAAAGATCAGCGGTATAAGTAATTACTTACAAAAAAATCATAAATGCACGAGGAAAAAGAAATAAAGATTTAAGGAATGCCCGCGCGACCCTTAGAGACGCATTGTTGTACAAATAGTCCAAATGATTCACAACAAGAAGAACCTTGTTATACAATCTTATATAGAATTTTAAGAAACTATATTTATCGAACAAGTACCTTGAAGTGAAGAAGTTAGCAGTAGTGCGAGGCAATCACGAACAGCTGCTGCACAACCAAACTTGAACCCTGAAAATCAAATATGTGAAAAAATGAGCTAACAATCTAAAATCTTTTTTCTCTTCTAACAAACAATATAAAATCTTTAAAGCATACTAATTATGCTAATTAAAAATGCAATGACATTTAAATACACAATGAATAATCCCATTGGACATTAGGGCCACTAGCTGTAAAAACTAATTTAATCCTTTATTACCTGAAAACTCTAGAATTAAAATATGTGATAAAAGCTTCTAGGAGCTTGTATGCACTTATTCATTACGTGTGATTGTGTGAGTGTGACCGTTGCATTCAAAATCATGTGAATTTTTTTTATGTTCGAGTTTTTATGTTGCATTCTTACGATGCAATGTCATTGTGTATTTGCACAAAAAAGAGATTGTATATCTAAAATGATTTGTAAAATCATATCAAATTAATTAAAGTGGCTTTCCCTGCATTGAATCAATCCATCTTAGTACTTGTCTAACAGTCTTTTGCATGATGGGTGGTTTGTCTTTTTGTATTCAAAGACAAAAATCCATTTATGCATGCAATTGTCACAATAGGTTAAAAGACGATAATGATAAAATGCAAAGATGCACATTTTGAACTGCAAAAAAGTGAAAGATGTCACCATCTAAAGCCTATTGAAAATGAAGGGTGCCATAAAGAGATAAAACAAGCAAAAAGAAAACAGTGCAGAATCAAAGATGTTGTCAAGAAGAAGACAAAAAAACATACAGAATGACAAAAAATGGGGATTTGTTTATTATTTTCAAGATCTTTCAAGCTCTTTCTTTCTTCTTCCATTAGTACCAGCATAGACAAGAGAATGAGAAATGAAGAAAATTTTTTTTTGGTGATTTTCTCTATACCCTCTATCTCTCCCTTACTCTTGACCAATCTGATCTATAAAACTTAAACAACACTAATCTTCTACACTTTGAACCCCCTTGTTTTCCTAAAAAGATGATCAGTTAGAGACAAACTGGTTTTTGGACATACATTTGCTTTGCAGTTCATCATTCATCAGTTAGAGACCACTAAACTATAGTTCTTTGACAACCCTTTTTCCTACTCTTTACAAGGTCAAAGAACCATATTGATAGTATTTATCTGAATGTTCATCAATCATCAATCATAGGATTAAGAAGAATTAGGAGCTGAAGGGCATATGGGGAACATCCATTCCATCAACAATAACAACAACAACTACTACAACATCAGCAACAACAATATTCGGTAGCTACGATGATGAACCAACAATTACACACATATGAAGGCCATCGACGATCATGTAATTAACATTCAAGCATCTATATATGTCATTGTATAGTAAAACTACAATAAGAGTATATATATTATAACTAGCTAGGTTTAGCATTATTGCAAAACCAATACCCTTTCACAGTTTCACCAATTTAGATCTATGAATTTTTTTAATTATAGAGTAAGTAGAAAGGTGATTAGTACTTTTATAAAAATGACAACTTTTTTTGTTTGACCGAACGAGCCTTAATGCTTCGATAATTTTTTTAAAAGCAAACTTCTATTGTCGACAAGACTAATTAAAGCTTAGAGTTGGAATCAGTCCACTAAAATATAAAACTTCCTTAAGTAGGATCAACTCAATTCGTCGGACTTGAAATTGAGACCATTAATTACTTACGTGAATGGATTAATTAAGAATAAGTAGAATTAAGCCACTAAAAAAGTGTATCACCACATCAAAAGTGCTTACCGATTCAGTCTCTTCAAGGAATTGAAGAATCTCCTGCTCAAGACAAGGTCATTATCTTGCAGAAACTTTCACCCCTCAGTCCCCTGCACTGCCTTCTCTTCTATCAACACATGATTCATGCATTTTAAGTAAAGATCAGGCTCATCGCACGGTCTCACCAGCTGAGGAACGTCCACAACACTCTCCACCGTCAATCTTCTACCAAATTTCGCTTCACCTTGTATACACTAGCAAGTTGTATCCTTTGCGCTGCCAAAAAAGAGAGAGGCTACACGAGATGAACTAGATGCAACATATGCAAACAAGATCACCCCTATGGAACTTTTAATTTTAGAAAATATGATACTTAGGATTCAGAATGAACTATGAAGCCTCCTCAGATATTAAACAATTGGATAAGGAATAAAAAAAATCAATGCAAACAAGATCACCTCCATGCACAACGCTTAGCTGCATTTATCTCATTCATTGCTTTGCGGACTGATTGGTCAGGTATAATGTCAACCATCATTATGTGCTCAATGCTGTATCCATACGCACCCATCACCTAATCGACAAACATAACTTATGAAATTACTGCATAAGTCAATTCAGACCAATTAACGCAATTTCAAGAAGCACCTAAACAATAGCAAAACTCAACAGACATAATAGAGATCTACAAAGAAAAAAAATGTGTATCATTTGAAACTTGACAAATTAGAGCCCATAAATAGATCTGTAACAATTGTTAGTTCACTCATTGACCCGAAAGCTAAAGCTAACAAGGGCAGGACCAGTAATGAATATGAAGCTATTCTAACAAAACAAGATATCAAGCAAAATTAAATTGATGAAAGAAATTCTGCACAAGATGATGTATGCAAGACCACCAATGATGATGAACCAATAACTACACACACTTCTTCAGTGATGAAACATTGTCATTGATACAGACAACACATAAGCTACACTTAACTACAACCATAAACACAAAACAAAATTAGTTAAACCAAATGCACACAAATTCAATGATCTAAAACTAAAAACCTCAAATCCAAACCACAACTAACCAAACAAAGAACCGCAGAACCTCCAAATCCACATGCAGTAGTCATTGTTCTCGTCGACGATGACGACGGCGATGGTGAAGGCGAAGAACTCGATTACAACAACAAAACCTCCTTCACCATCTTCACTTCCTCTGTTTTTGACGCAATAAAACTACATCCCGACGCCACCGACTGCACCTGGTGAGCTTCGCGAGCAGGCAGAGGAGGCAACTCCAGCCTCGTCGGCTTCAAATTTGCCTTATACTTGACTCGACTCCTGGCAGTGTGCGGTCTGAGGAACAACGGATAGTACCAATCCCGCTCGTGAATGACTTCGGGGAACCAAGTGGAGCAGGACGATGAGCACGAACCCCCAAAACCCACATAGTCGTGACTGCCCAAAACCAAAACCCCTTTTCAAGCACCCATCGATTCTTCCAAAACCAAAACCCTGTTTCAATCGCTTACCCAGACCCGATACGCGGATCTCACCCCTTCGGTTGACGACGAAAGAGAGAGTTGACGGCGCCGGTGAAGTGAGGAGTTGATGGCGCCGATGAAAAGAGGAGTTCGAAAAAAAGTGATTCGTGATTTTAGGGTTTGGGAGGCAAGGGAGAGAGTTCAATAAGAGAGAGAAAAAGAGTTCGAGGACGATGAGATAGAGAGAGAGTTTGAGGAGAGGGTTTAAGGAAAGAAAAGAGAGAGAGTTTGAGGAGAGTGAAGGTTTGAGTGATGCATCGATTCATGCACAAATCTCGAGACGTGATGGGCGGTCATAAACTACTGAACTTTTGGCGGGAAAATTGGCGCCACTTTGTTAGGAACAAATTTTATTTTCGTCTTTATTTTCATTTGTAATATGTCTCTATTTCGTCTCTGATTGCTTCCGTCTCTGATTATTTCTAGTTAACAACAGAATTAGATTTCGTTGCTAATTTTTTCTCTAATTTACTATTTTTTGTAGTGTCAAACTCCGTAAGTCCCAAAATATGGAAGGTCACTACCTTCCGGTGGCCGTCCACTTGGGCATAGTATACTTCTAACCAGTCCATACCAAAGAGTGTGTAAAAATCGAGGAACTCAAGTACCCGAAGGTCAATAGGTAAATCATAACCCTCAACTGTCACCAGCACCTCTCACAGATAAGGTTAGGGTAAACTCTATCTCTCGCAACTGTACTAAGTATGAGATACCTCACTGCTCTCATTGGTGATAACATTAACCTGTCTTCCACGACTCCTAATATGAATGAGATCGTGGAACCTGAATCTATGAGTGTGTGCATGCTCCGTCCGCAAATAGAAATAATAGCTAAAATTAACTCTTTGGTGGCCTGATTATCTGGTGTCGCCATAGCAATCACCTGCTTAGTCTGACTCGTTGGCTGCACAGCGTACACGTGTGTCCGGAACTCATTTCGGAAGTGTCCTACCTTATCACAACCCCACGAGTAATGTCAGATTTGCTCTAAGAACCTCGACCCTTGGATTGTGCTCGTACCTGAGTCTGAGTCTGCCTCGCCCTCTTTCACGGCCTCTGTTTTACTACTTCTACCCCTAATCAAACCTTGGTACTTATGTTCTACTCTGCCTCAGTGATGACGACTGTTGAACTGAAACTGTCCGTGTTCGAGCGATCTTGACCTGTCATCACGGGACCTCTTAGGGTATTCTCGTCTCCTATCTCCCTGACCACTAGACCTCTTCTTCGAGTCTCTACCTAAGGATTCTCCTGATCGGTGTGTTGCCCGGATGTCCTTATCCCGAAACTCTTCAGTCAACTCAAAAGTAATAGCTCGGTCTATGAGATCCTTAAACATAGTCATGCCCGATGCACTTACATTCTGGCTAATCTCATTTCTCAAACACATAATGAATCATTGAAAATAGTCATTGGTGTCAACGGATCTCCTGCCATAGATGATAGTTAGAAATACCGATCGGCAAACTCAGATACGGGCATGTCTCCCTACCTAAGTGCAAAGAATTCCTCTCTCTTCCTACTCTTCATTGTCGGAGTAAAGAAGTACCCAAAGAACAGTCAATGAAATGTCACCCAATCCTCAACTGGGCCCTCTTTGGCATATACAGCCTGCCATCACTCATTTGAAGCTCCCTTTGAGCGCATGGTCGATAATGTGATGCGATAATCCTCGTCCATACAAATCAAACGGTGAATCTTCTCCTGATTGCGAACCCACTGCTCGGCTTTCCCTATCTCTATCTCTATAGAACTTCAAAGTCTTACAATTATCGTAGCTCTTTCAAAAAAATCGAGCCTGACCGCCTTACTCTCAGTCGCGATCGGCTGTAGTACTGGAGTTGGCACTAGTGTTGTTAGAAGAGGTACTACTACGGGCTCGGCTAGACCTGTCTGTGTCGCTATTAGTGTTGACACCATTGGAGCCTGTGCTGGTGTCTGCAGTGAAATCTTTGGTCGTGCTGCCAACTGGTCTACAAGACGTGCTACTATTGTAGTTAATCCTCTCGTGTCGGTGGAGTCGGCATAACTCTAACGCTCAAGAGACTCAAATTGTTGCACGAAGGCCTCCAAGGACGTCTGCTGATGCACGATAACCTCACACATCTCACGTATGATATCTTTAGTGACAGTAGAAGAGGAAGAAGGCATCATCTCTCGTGGAGCTAACAAATCTCACCCACTCGAATCCATGATACATAATGTATCATAACTACATGTAGATAACGATCTGAGTGTCACGACATTATGTTTTTTTTCGTTATGTATAATATACGTTCAAAAATAACAGAATACGTTATATAATCAATCGATTACAATTCCCCAGTTCTTCCCAACTTAGTAATCGATTCGTGTTTCCCACTTTTCTAAGTTCTCGTGAGTCAAAATATTCAAGTTTTCTAGTTTTCCTTTGAGTCCTAGGCTTTTCAATCACCTAGGCTCTAATACCAAAATTGTCAGCTCTCGTACCGTGACTCGACGGTCTGACCGAACCAAACTGTCTCCTAAGGCTTCTGGTCACACCATCGGCCCCAAAAGACATTTCAGATCCGCTCATCTATTTTTTTTACCATTAAGTTAAATTTAAGTGTGTATAGAATTTGGTGAACATATAAATAAATATTGAAAAGTAAACGGAAACCTAAGTGGGGAAAACACATGTTATATCCTCAATATTGTAAATCCAAGTCGAGGAACATGTCCAAAAGTATCCCATAAGCCATATGTAAAAAAATATAAGTTCGGTATATTAAAATAAATATATACACAAAAGAAATCATCATACAGTGAAGATCGGGGTAGTCGAAAGTCTTCATCTCAGCGGTATGCCTTGCCCTTCCCTCGATCACCGGAATAAGGATCTAGGTTCTAAAAGACCCCCAAGTAAGTGAACGACGGGGTTTTATAAAAGTTACAACATAATGTAATTCGACATGGAATAATATAAGGAAATCTGAAGGAAGTTAAACATGATTCAATCCTTCTCTATTATGAACAGGTGGTTCCCATTAATCCCGAATTCAAGGACCTACCTTGAATCACGTCGGCTCGGTGGCGTTCAGCATCGACGATCAAGGGATGTCCCGTCATGTGAATTCGTGAACCCGAGCAGAATGACATACTCTAACTTCGTTGTAGTATAGGCCAGAGGGTGAAAACCTCCTCCAATTTCCATATAGGCTGGAGGGAAGAAGATCTTCGTATAGTCATCCCTCGAAAGTGCTCAACTGGACGGAGGGGGAGACTCTTTACCGTTGAAGCTGCCCTATCTAATTCTCGGAGACGACTCCTATAAGTCCTTATGTTTATATGCATGGCCATAGAAATCATGATGCGATGCAAACTAAAACTTATATGGCCATAATAGGATGCGTAATAAAGTGTATAAATTCCCAGTGTTCACAGACCTTGTGTGTGGCGTGTCAAAACTCGACCGCGCGTCTCGTACCTCATGGTGCGTGTCGATGTCCCCGCCAAGTTGTCGTCGAGCCCTAGCCACATACGTCGGCGTAAGTGCATGAATCAAGGTCCCAAAACCCCTGAAATCCCATGCACGTATCTTAAGAAAACCCCAAATTTATGTAATTCTTTGAATTTATCAATATACTTTAAATTTAAGACACAGTGCACTACCTTGATCGCTTAATTTGATGATCAAAATCTTATAGTTTGGTAAGTACATATACACGAGAATTTAGGTCTACTTCTTATATTTCTGAAAAGGTATGGTGTACACAATTCCGATTAAAAATGAGGGAGTTATCAAAGTGTTACGAACACTGCACCCATTTGAATTTCATTTCGACCACCAACATTTCAAATTCGATTTCTCTTAGTGTATAGCTCCAAATACCATAAACGTTTATCACAATGTTTTTAACATATCAAATAACAACATATCTAAAGTTTGTTTTAATTGGAGTTAAATTGAATGAGTTATGCTCATCACAATGTCGAGTCTGATTGTTAATGTTTAACATGGTTGTTTTATTCCTTTTGGGTTGATTCATCTTGCTTCGACTTGGGGTCTCCATGGGGACCCATTGGGTGTTAGTTGGGTTCCATTTACACTAGCTTATAATAAGAATTCCACAATTTAACAACCTATAGCTAATTTCACCATTAAAGGACCTTAAAAGCTTAAATTGTTCAACTTTTGAACATACATTTGATCCACCTAAATTTTTGATCTAATTGGGCATAAAGTGAGTTGAAATTGAGTCCTAAACTATTTCATATCAGTCCATGAAATCTAAATTTTGAAATCATAGTTAAATCTCCCAATTCAAGTAAAAATAAATAAATTTCAAGTAATGCAAAGTTTGAATTCTTAATTCTTAGTTCATGCTTGTTTAGAGACATCTAATTTGTCAGCCCACATTCATGCTTATTCCATCAAAATCCATGAAATTGAAAGGGAAAAGAGAGAGATTACCTTATGATTGTTAAGGATCTAATGTTTCTCCTCTTCAAGACTTTAATTGCACTTAAAATGCTCCTTGATCCTCAATCTCCAGCAACTCATGTTCTTCCTCTCAATTTTTTTGTTGTTCTCATTTGCAACATCAATAACTAAATGTTCCTTATATACCTCGTATCAACTTAAAACAATGACCTTTAGATGTGTCTCGAGAAACGAGTTTTGTGGCACATCTAATGGATCCTACACTTTATCATTAGCAACATAATTAGTTTAAGTTGAGTACTTAATTAAGCCTCCAAATCAAGTTACTTAGTTGTTAATTTGGAGACATTAATTGATTTATATTGACAAGTGTTGCTTGTAAGTGACAAGTATTCCATATTGCATGATTATGTCTCCAAACTAGATCTAGATCTTGGCCCTTCATCTAGATGTATTTTTAAATCTCGAGATCAATCCCGTATATAACAAAGTCTATGCACCATGATTCCTTATTTGATTGTTAATTGACACAAGTGTTACATTTTTCATAGACTATGATTTTTAATTTAAAGCATAGGCTATAAGTTGAGATTTATTATATTCCTACCATAGGTATATCAATCAATTTTTAATACACCACTTAGGCTAAATTAAATTAAGTTAGTAATAGGTCATGATTCTAGCCTAAGTAACGTATTTCCCGTCCAATGCGTATGTCGAGGCGAAACACACGCCTTATCTTGCCTTATGTCACGTGTGTATTTATAATTATTTAATTATTTATTAAATATTACACGTACACTAAAAATATTATTTTATTTTTTACAGTACACTATCATCGAGCACGACCGCGCCACCCAATCGAACCGAGTTGGTCGGTGACGGGATGTCACAAATTAAATACAAGGATGGCCTTAAAGAAAGTGGAAGTAAAATTTGACTACAATGTTTGCTTGATAATACCTAAATTGTGGAAGAAGTTAGAGGTTCATCATAAGACTTCTTATGAGGTAAGAATGTGTGTCGACATAATAAAGTAAAAATTGTAGCTTATAGTTCTATCTAAAATATATAGTTCAAGAGTTGTGAGAAGAACTATTAGAGATTGATAATCTCGAAATAGCTATTTTGGTCGTTGTATCAAATATGGAAAAACATCAGTTATAATTAAAAGAAAAGGGTTGTTGAGAGTCTTTTAATCGTTTTGAGAGGTTAATGAGAATCTTAGAAGAATCATTAAAAGACAACCTGGAAGTATAAATTCAGTGGACTGGTGTATGGTTGAAGAATTAAATTTCAAACTATGAAAGTTTGAAATGTGTAATTATCAGAGTGATAATAATGGAAGCTAAGATTAATACCTTGAATTTCTTAAATGTTAGGAATTCATTGTGAAACATCACTCATCAAAGTGATTGTGTTGACAATGCCTTGAATAAAAAAGGACAGGGGCTATAGTTATGATAAAAGCTACTTAGTAATATCTCTTAAGTGAGATGTATATTGGTGACCAATTGAAGTCATGCACAGGCATATCATCAGCTGAGTTATATGGATTGATTACTATAAGTCTGTTCTTTGGAGCTCAAATTAGAGTTGGGCTAATGATGATTAATTAAGTTATGCATTATTGAAGAAATTAATTGAGATTATCTAGTATGTCAAGGTTTGACTACTAGTCATGATATTTTGTATAGATAATCCTGAATCAAAATATTGAGCATGTAAGGAAAGTTCTTGCGAACTTTTTAAAAATATTCATTCAGACGAAATCTAAAGTCATTATGATGAGAATGAATAGTTAGTGACCTAGGACAAAAATTGACATTATCAATTTTATAAAGAAATATGATATATGTCAGCAGGTGGAAGCTGAGTGTTATTGACCTGGAGGATTATATTATTCTTGCCTTATAAGAAAGAAATCATGCTCAGAAATTTATGATGGTTTAACCTAATAAGTTTTGATGACAATAAAAGGATTATTGATAATGTAATTGTAAGACTTATAGAGTCTGAAAATATCTTACCAGTATTGTGGTTTAAATTCTCGTGAAAGAGTAAGTGAGATATATGAATGTAGAAAGAGTTGAGAATTATGGAGAACTATGATTATTGCTTTGGTAAGGAACTGAAAGTTTACTTCCCAAAAAGGACGAGATGTTTAATAGCTGGGAGGGACCTTTCTCAATCTTAAAACAATATATCTGCAACTAATCTTAATTCCACATAATGTAATTTTTGAGGTTGTTTGGAAGATTTTAGTTACTGGAAAAGATATTTTACTGTATGAGTTCTCTGTTATTGATATTATCAGGCTAAATATAAAGTTGAGGTGTTTATCTTAAAAATTTGTATGCTTTACTTTATCATCATCAATCGGTGTGGGAAAAGAAGTAATGATACAAATTAATTGGAGCCTGAGTAATTTATAACTACACAAAAAGGTATTATCGGACTATCAGTATGCAATCACAACTCAGATATGGAGAAAATGCAGCTATTACTATAGTTTCTCAGTTTTGACTTCTCGAGGAAGTATCAATAATGACGATTTTTGTAAGTTTAGCTAACACATCATCAACTGAGATAGATAATTTTTTAGCTATTAATCTAATCCTCTATGTTCAGAATCAGACTGAATTATAGATGATTTAGTGGTGATTGGTTATCAGAAAGCTAATCAGGACTAGCGTTAGATGTTAGCGGCTCGTGTAGATTATCCTGATGAATGTGCGTTACCATTCACGGATAGATTATAGATTCCAGCTCAGGATCAGTTAAGATTGGAATTACTTTGGGAATCTCCTAAATCTCTTTACTCTATTCATCAAGGTAACAATAAAATATATCGTGATATGAGACGTGTTTAATGGTGGCCTGAGATGAAGATTGATGTTGCTGAGTTTGTAAAGAAATGTTAGATATGTCAGTAAGTTAAGGCAGAGTATAAAGACCTGAAGGGATGTCTATTCCTTAGTGGAAATGGGTACATATATGGATTTCGTTTCCAATCTACCTCTGAATTAGCGTAAGCATAATGTTATACGGGTTGTAGTTGACAGATTGACGAAGTCTACACAATTTTTGCTAGTTTCCGTGTGAGATCCTCTTGACCGATTATGTTAGGTGTACATACATGAGGTGTGAGATTTCAAGGAGTTCCAGTATCGATTATTTCAAATAGAAATCCGAGATTTACGTCCAAATTGTTGAGTGAATTATAGAGACAATTGGGAACTATTCTTATCCTTAGTATGGTATACTACCGGCAGACTAATGAGTAGCCTGAGCGGTTAATTTTGGTGCTAGAGGATATGCTTCGAGCTTGTGTCTTGGAGTTTGGTGGTAATTAGAGGAAATACATTTATCTGTGTGAGTTGATTTAAGACTACACAAAGAGAATTTATGTGATGGCCCCTTCCCTAATCTAGGGCACCGCCAAGTCTTATCCTGTAATTAAGCTCAAATCTTAACCATATAGGAATTAACTACGTATTAGTAAGCCTTTATGTCCAAATCACCTCAACTACTTGTGTTTATGATAAATAAAATACACGTCGCTTTACAATTGAATTTCATATTTAATTAAAAACTATTAAAAATTATAAAATTTAGTGAAAGTCTTAAAAAATTATGTAGAAGCAATTATTAAAAATCCTAAGTACGTGGAAACCAGGAAACAACGATCACGTGCATATATAACAAATTGGTGCATATAAACAGTGTGATGTCATCATAAGTCAGGGAACTAAACGTTCAACCTAATATACAACCCCAAAGTGTATCAAAAACATAACTGCATAATACAAAAAATATCAAAACCTACAAAATGTCGATGCAGAGGTACGCCGCTGGCTCAGAGGTAGTCGTCAATCTTCTCCTTACCCGGCTTGCTCATCGACGGCTTTACACCCTCTGTCATAAAAGAGGATGGTGAGTACAAAAAGAAATAGTAATCCCCGTTGACGAATTCATTCACACTTCCAAAATAGACTAAATGGTATTTAAAGCATAAATTCAATAAAGAAATACTAGTACCAAAAATATTTCAAGAAATACCACTGTTAAATAAGCGAAACCGACACAAGGCTAAATAGTTATGATCTAGATCCGGTCGGCCGTGACCTACTTCAATGAAGCCTTAACCACTAAAGGACGTGTATGGTGTCGCATAGTCTAATATCACTAGGGACTCTAACCCCGGTGTCACTAAGACTCTAACCCCACGTGCCGATCAACTCTTAGTGCAATGGACTCTAGATTCTATAACTACTTTATAAATTCAAAAAAAAATGACTCAGTAAGGACTCTAAGAATTGGCTATGCTACAAAGCACAAATTTTCAAAAGATTACAAGCCCACAAAGTCATTCACAACCCACAAATCCCTAATAGCATGCTATTTATACTATATTTACTGTAAAACAGCAAGAAATGACATATAGTACATGGATGCATTCAAAAGATTTCAAGTTATCAAAGTATCATGGAAATCAAGCTCAACAAGTGAGGAATAACAATTAAGTCGATGATATGAGAGTACAAAGCTAGACATAATCAATATAGACTACAACAAACGAGTTAAAATCGGAAATCAAATGTAAATAAATAATCAACGGGTATAGTCACATCAAACAATGTAAAGCCCTAGCTTTATTGGCCTCTCGACACCCCTAATCTCGTTTTTGAACCCTCGTAATACTCTTTTAGGTTCATGATATCATATAACATGTTTTTGGATATGTTTATACCTTTACTTAGGGTATTAGGCTTGTTTATAGTGTTTAGAAAAATTTAGGAAATTGCATATTTTTATGTTGTCATGGAAATTAGCATGCTAAGTTATTTGATTAGCGCGCTAGTGGCCTCATTAGCGCTAACCACTGTCTCTAGCGCACTGCCCGAAGTTAGCGTGCTTATTGTTTTACCTAGTGCGCTATGTGCAGGAAAACCCAAAATTCTGAAATCAGAATTTTGAGTTTTCTCCACACATAGGCTACCCCAAATGCATTGAAAACCCTCATATACATCTCTAGAGCCCCAAGACATCAACAACAACATAAAACAACCACTAGCATGATCTAATTCATGAATTCATCAAATTAAACTAAACAAACTAGTGTAAGTGAATTACCTAGTTAATGTACACTTGCTTGATCAACCACCACACCTTGATTTCACCGAACCAAACTAATTTTCTTCCTCCTTAAGTTCTCCACCAAGTTTCCTTCTCTCTTAAGTTTGTAAAATGAAAATATGCGGTTCGCATGAATTGATCTCTAACTATATATAGGGAATTGATATGGTTGAATGATAACTATTGATCTAATTCTACAAACATATCTCGAGACCTATCTAATGGTACACCTCTTGACATACGTCCCACGTACCTCCACTATCTTAATCTAAATAACACAAATTGGTAACTTAATTGATTTTCTAGATGTGCTAGTACGTGTCTCGATGCAAATCGCATGGCTTTAAAATGCTAACTTAGGTAACATTTAATTAAAAATCAACTATAGCCACATTAAAGCCACTATATAAATCTATATTAAGCTTAAAATAGACTTACCACATCACTCTCTACCCAGTCCCACGTCGGCATGCAACTCGAGGCATGTCCCCACTCAGTCCGAACACCTATAAACAAGTAAGAGTGACTTAATAGTCTACACATATACTATACACTAGGCATACACCACAACAAAACTAACATATACATTGGCCATCTCGCCTCGGTCAATGCATATATCACGGTTGGTCCCATGTCATGGGTCGGTAATCCTGATTACAGATAATAAACGAGATTAGAAAATCTAGACCGTGGCAATGTAGCAGATTCGTCAGCATTTGACTGCGGCACAACTAAGATAAAAGAGATACGTCGATAACTATCATAGGTTGTATGAGTTTTCAAAGAACAATTTTGTTATGTTGAAACTCTCACCTATGAAAGGAATGGCATGAGTTTGGGTTGTGAAGTAAGCTAGCTTCAAGGTATGTTAAGTCGTTCATAGTATAGGAAAAGATTGGTCATGTATCTTACAAGTTAGAGTTGCCTCATCAGCTAGTCGGAGTTCATAATGCCTTCCATGTGTCTATACTTTGCAAAACAGAGACGCAGTTCACTCCAAGAATTGATTTGAATGAATTTGATCTTCGGGAAGACTTATCTTACGAGCAGCCTATTGAGATACTTGATTATGAGATTCAAAAACTGAGAACCAAAGATATTTCTTTGGTTAAAGGTGAAATGTTAATTTCACGGAAGTGAAAAACAAATTTGGGAGCAAGAGTTTTATTTAAAGGAACAATATTTATTTCTCTTCAAAACTATAAGTAATTATATGTTTACTTTAATCTCGATGAAGAAGCTTTAAATTGGGGAGACTGTAATGACTTATTACCTTAAGTTGGTGATTAGTGTTAATCCAAATTTTAATCAACCCGAGTTAGGCTTGTGGTTAAGTTCGGCGTACCTCGATTAGTGTGTGCATGTGATTATATGATGGTTTATGTATGTTTGGAATGTTAAATAAATTTTATAGGTTGTGAAATTAATAGGAAATTAATACAAACCTATAATTGGAAAAATATGTCAATAAACAATAAGTGGTCGGCATACCAAATGCGAATAGGGGGTCATGAAATGAATGTGCACGCCCGAAAATACTCGTAAGCAGGTGAATTTATTGGCGAGAAAATACACAAAGTATATGTATTTATATATAGTTGATATATAAATATGTGCGCTACATAGCCGGTCCCAAGTCCGGATAAAGGAGGAGGACTCTAACGCCCATTTTTTCATACCGAAAAATGGGTAAGGGAGGTCCCAAACTCACTTTTCATACTCGAAAAGTGAGGGAGGGAGGCCCCAAACTCATTTTCCATTCTTGGGAAATGGAGGAAGGTTGCGATAGGTTGACAGCCAGCGTAAAACTTTTGTCACTTTTCATGAAATGGATCAAACATATATAAACGTCGGGGCGTTCCCATCTAGCGACGCGCTGCATCAAAGCCCGGGTGTAGTGAGAAATGAGCAAGGGTGTGTTTCACATCGCCGCCTGGGTGTGAAGAAAAATGAGCAAGGGTTCCCACACATAGGAGGTGTGTGGGTAAAGAAGCTAGTCCCTTCACATCGTCGCCCGGATGTGAAGAAAAATGAGCAAGGGTTCCCACACAAAGGACGGGTGTGGGTAAAGAAGCTAGTTCAAAACAAAAACAAAAACAAAAACACAATCAAAGATACGAACACTAGATCTTTTAGACAAAATAGAAATAGAAAAGAAAAACAAATACAAAGGGGAGAAAAAATTCGTTTAGGAACATGGAACATAGGAACACTTACGGGGAAGTCAATAGAACTAGTAGATACCATGATTAGAAGGAGAGTCAATATTGCTTGCCTCTAAGAGACAAAATGGGTAGGAGAAAAGAGTAGAGAAATAGGAAGCACAGGGTTTAAATTGTGGTACACTAGTATAGATGGAAAATGCAATGGAGTAGGAATTGTGGAGGATAAGGATTATAAAGATAAGGTCGTAGAGGTTAAAAGAATGGGGGATAGATTGATTCTAGTTAAATTAATTATTGGAGACAAAACACTGAACATACTTAGCGAATATGCACCACAAGTAGGATTAAGCGAGAGCATCAAACGCAAGTTTTGGGATGATATGGATGGATTTATGCAGAGTATACCATTAGATGAAAAGGTTTTTATTGGAGGAGATTTAAATGGGCATGTCGGGGTAAGTAACGATAGGTTTAAGAGAGTTCATGGAGGTTTTGGTTACGGTAATAGAAATGAAGAAGGAGAATCATTTTTAGAATTTGCATCAGCATATGATCTTGTCTAAGCAAATACTAGTTTTAGGAAGAGGGAGTCGCATACAATTACTTTTAGTAGTGGTCATAACAAGAGTCAAATAGATTTTCTTTTAACAAGAAAAATAGATAGAAAACTATGTAGAGACTGCAAAGTAATACCTGGTGAAGCACTTACTACCCAACATAAGTTAGTAGTACTTGATATTAAGCTAACACAACGGAATAATATGAATAAACGAGTTAGCGACCCTAGAATAAAGTGGTGGAACCTAAACCATAGTAAACAAGTAGAGTGTAGAGAAAAACTACTAAAGGAAAATGTTTGGAATCTTGACTTAGATGCTAATACAATGTGGCTAGAAATGCGTAGTTGCATAAGGAGGGTGGGATCAAACATATTAGGTATATCTAAGGGCTTGGGACCTCCGAAGAAGGAAACATGGTGGTGGAACGAGGATGTCCAACGAGCAATTAAGACTAAAAGAAAGATGTATTGGAAAATACCTAAGTGTCAAGATGAAGATGCGTACAATCAATATAGAGAAGCTAGAAAACAAGCTAAAAAAGTAGTTAGTCAAACTAAAACAAGTTTCGTGGAAGATCTATATACAAGGTTAGGTAATAGAGATGGCGAAAAATATATATATATATATATAGGCTAGCCAAATTAAGAGATAAAAAGAAACAATGCCTAAGTCATGTAAGATGTATTAAGGACGAAAATCAAAATGTTTTAACGCGTGAGGAGGATATTAAGGAGAAATGGAGAAGTTACTTCAATAGTTTATTCAATGATGGCCAAGTTCATACTATAATAGATGAAAACCCACACCAAGAAAGAAATGTAAACTATACACGCAATATTAGAATTGTAGAAGTTAAAGAGGCATTGAAAAGAATGAAAATAGAGAAAGCATGTGGCCCAGATGAAATACCCATAGAGGTTTGGAAATGCTTAGGAGAAATCGGATTGACTTGGTTAACAAAACTTTTCAATAAAATTTTAAAATCAAAACGGATGCCAATGGATTGGAGAAGAAGCACGCTTGTGCCAATCTTCAAAAACAAATGAGACATTCAAAGTTGCTCGAACTACTGGGGAATTAAACTTATGAGTCACACTGTGAAACTGTGGGAGAGAATAATTGACAATAGGCTAAGGAGAGAAACAACATCAGAGAACCAATTTGGTTTCATGCTTGGGAGGTCAACTATGGAGGCGATTTTCCTTGTAAGACGATTGTTAGAAAAATATAGAGAAAAGAAAAAAGATCTTCATATGGTATTCGTAGATTTAGAAAAAACATATGATAGGGTCCCTAGAGAGGTTCTTTGGTGGGGTCTAGAAAGAAAAAGAGTGCACGCTAGATACATAGACACTATTAAGGATATGTATGATGGAGTAGTAACGAGTATAAAGACATTTGGAGGAGCTACAAAAGAATTTCCCATTACGATATGACTACATCAAGGATCGGCTTTAAGCCCATATCTATTTACTTTAGTTATGGATGAACTAACTAAACATATACAAGAGGATATACCATGGTGTATGCTATTTGCAGATGATATTGTCTTAGTGGATGAAACTAAAGATGGAGTGAACAGGAAATTAGAACTCTGGAGGAATACATTAGAATCTAAAGGCTTTAAGTTGAATAGGACAAAAACTGAATACATGCACTGTGAGTTTGGAAACACTAGACATCGAGATGACGGAGTGGTAAAATTAGGGGAAGTAGAAGTTCCTAAGGTAAACCACTTTAGATACCTAGGATCAATCATACAAAATGATGGTAACATTGAAAATGATGTCACACATAGAATTCAAGCTGGATGGAAGAAATGGCGGAGTGCAACAGGGGTGATTTGTGATCGACATGTTCCTACTAAGTTAAAAGGAAAATTTTATAGGACTGCAATTAGGCCAGCTATGCTCTATGGAAGTGAATGTTGGGCGGTAAAGCAACAACAATTACATAAGTGAACGTAGCAGAAATTAGGATGCTTAGGTGGATGTGTGGTAAAACTCGTAAAGATAGAATAAGAAATATAGAAATTCAAAGACAAGTAGGAGTAGCACCAATTGATACAAAGATTAGGGAAGGGCGGTTGCGATGGTTTGGTCACCTGCAAAGACGGCCTACAAATGCCCCAACTAGGAAACTCGACTTAATAGAAACTGTAGAAATTCGAAGAGGTAGAGGCAGACCAAAGTTAACATGAGATGCATTAATTAAAAGTGATTTGAATTGTTTGCAAAGCTCACCATCAATTGCACTTAATCGAGCACAATGGAAAAGTTTGATCCATGTAGCCGACCCCAGTTAATTTGGGACTGAGGCTATGTTGTTGTTGTTGTATAAATATGTATATTAAACTATAAAGTTTGTTTAAAATTATATGAATCGTTTGATCAGTCTCGAGATAGCGCGATGCATATCTTGAGGAAAATCTATATATAAATCAAAATTATCATCGTTATCTCATCAGATCATGCGAGATACAGTGAGGGTTTGGTTTGATTTCGATCAAGGGAGACGAATCAAGGAGATGAATCAACGTGAATTGAGGAGCTTAAATAGATAAAAAGCCAGAGATCATCTCTTTGATATGCATTGTTTTTGTGTTAGTTGAAGTTCAATCCAATGGTAATGATTAAATATTTATGAATTATGGTTGTTTATGAATGGAAATGGTTTGTAGTCTTACTAGAGGCCCTCCCTAATGATTTGGGAGAGTATTTGAGGTGATTTTAGATATTTGGTAGTGAAATAGTGGTTGCTCCCATGCTCACTGCCGAGAAAGTTCAGGGAGCGTTCTTTATAGAGCAGAGGAGCGTGCTCCCTTCATCAATTGGGACAAACCCAATTGGTGGAACGTGCCCCACCCACTGAGGGAGCGCGCTCCAACCCCTAAAAACAGCAACTGTGCTTTATTTTATGTTGAATTTCCTAATGTCTTAGGGATTAATTTAGGGGTTCTAAACATAGGGTAATAGACCTATATTGATTACAAATGATTGGTGATAGGTTGAGGAACATCGGGAAATCGTGAGATAATCAGAAAGTTAGGTAATTTGGTAACGGAGACTTAACATGAGGTAAGTACGAATTCGCTTATTTATCAATGTTGTTTGGTTATCTTAGTACATGTAGTTCATGTAGTGATGGACTGAAATGGGGGACTATGTACACGGTGATGGTTTTCAATAAATGGAAAATGGTGTGTAATGTGACCACGACTATAACTCATGGTTTTGATAATAGGTTTATAGGAGATGGGTTCCCTTCCCGGCCTATATATAACTCCTACTTAATTCGATAGGTTGCGTGGATTACATATTCATTAGAGGGTTTCAGATAGAGCCATTGGACATTAATGGATTGGCTAGATAGCACATATGCGCAATGTGTTGGTCAAGCAGTCGCATTAATGGCGTCGGTGGGTAATCGACCCTAATATTTTAAATAAAATGGGGATCACAGTGTAATAGTCATTGATAGTTTGCTACGCATCCGTTATTCATTGAATTATATTTTTTTGATATTATTATTAGTTAACATTGGTGAATATTGTTATTGCATAATGTTATTGATTATTATATGGAATGTTGATGGCTATGTGAATCCTTACTTATTGAGCAGTTGGAGAGCTCACCCTAAATAACTTTTTAGAAATGTCTACAAGCGCTTACGACTACGGAATAGAGAAGATATAGGAGTCTTGATCTTCTCTTCAATGCAATGAGTCTACCCTCATCTTATATATTTGTATTGAATTACAGTTTTGTAATATCACAAGGGATGGGGAATTTATATAACTGAGGTTGATTCCAATTTGATTTGATATTATATATCGTATTTTAATTATCAAAAAAGTTTTAAGTTTTCGTTACGTTTATTATTTATTTTATATATTCAATATACAGTGGTGTTTATCAAGTGTAATAGGAGAGGTTGCTAGCTCTAGTTAAGTCTAGCGGGTTAATAAGGCTTAATTAGGGTTCCAGGCCGGGTATTTGTTGGGGGCATGTGCCCTAGGTCAATCCATTAATTGTCTTTATGAATACTTTTAGTTAATAAAATAGAGGATTTCATTTGCTCTTTATTATAATTAATTTCATGTTTACATTATAATAAGATCCATTGGTATTTACTGAAATATCCTAAATGTCCCTAGTCGATCAATATACTGGGAACTATAATGAATTAAGACTAGTGTGAGTCTTGATTGATGATCAAATGATGATTATATGTATAGGGATACGAATCAAGATCACGAGTACTTGTTAGGGAACAAAGTACTGGATCGACCCGCTATGAGAACATCACATGGATTAAGTCATAGTGGTTTCTCATGATAGGTATATTTTTCAGTCCTCTGACTTGAGATTACCAGAGACTTCAACATTAGGAACACAGTGATTTGACACAAACAAACGCTGTATTTAACTGGACGATTATAAAGGTTGTGATTGGTTACTGTGTGAGCAATGTGATGAAGTTGTGTAATCGAAATAGAATTTGCCCCTCTCATGTAAAGAGAGATATCCAGTAGATCCCTCGACGTGTTAGACTGTTAAAAGGCCTAGTCTAAGTGAATTGATATTGATCAATGTCACTTGAGTGTTTTCAGTCTACCTAGTGATCAAGACTAGTACGATTGAACATGTTGGATGACAATTCCATGCTTTATGTTTGATCAAAAGGATATCATGTGACAAAAGGATGTTGTATACAATATTGATTAGGTTGTATCGATTTGATATTCGTACAACTTGGGTAGTCATAATGTCTTGCTAGAGGCCGCTTATGACTTGTATACAAAAATGTGTTTTGGTACATTGCCAACGTTGTATGAGCATATTGGGTCGCACGCTAAGAATGGTTTTGCGAGATTTTAATATGGTTCAGAAAAATGAATTTTATATGATAAAATTTATGACAGAAACGTCATTGTGGTGTATTACACTTATACTTCTTTAAGTAGGGGTATATGTGTAATTTACTTAACCGTCTATATAAAAGGGTTGTATAAATAGACGTTTTAAGTTAGAACACACGCACGAAAGATTAAGGGCCGAAACTCTATTTTTGTTTAGAAACGAATTAGGGTTTTCTAGTACGCTTTGGATCATTTTGGAGAGAAACAAAAAAGTTTGGTATTCTCTTGAAGCTAGTACTTCGAATCTCGGTCGTCGATCGTGTGTGGACTGCTGGTAGAGGGCGTTCGTCGTTGGCAACGCTTTAGAGATCGATCAACCTTCAGAAAGATATTTCGCGACCGTGGTATGATTAAGTTTTCTTGGTTTAAACGTTTTTAATGGAATTAGATTCGGATCATGTTGGGGTTTTTGTCAAAATTATTTTTGTAATCTCCTCTGCGCATGAACCCCAAAACCTAACGGTGGTATCTAAGCCTTCGAGTTCGATTCCATTAAAAACATTGCATGTTTTCTTCTGATATATACATGATATATGATTGAAAGCATGTTAATAGTTGATGTATATGTGATATACATAAGTTTTATGTGAGATTTATGATCATGTTTTGTGTATATGATACATATATTCATGATTTAATTGAAATCAGTTTTGTACATCCTAGTAACCATGTTAGGTTAATTTAATAATTTTAATGAATTGAATTTCGTGTTCCGTGATCCATGACACCATTAGGTATAATCTTTATTTTTCGTGTATTGGTGCATGGATGAAATCTCTGTTATTCAGTTTGCATAAAAAAAGTTTCATTGTTTTACGTTTCTTAAATTGTATAAGTCTGAATATTAATTCGAAACTAATATGATTAGGTTCGATTGGGATAGTCTTTCATGATTCAATGACGTGTTTTTGATTATTTGGATGAGGACCGAAATTGCAAATAATTAATCTTCGAAATTGTTTATTTATATCTTCATATCTATTTTGTTATGAAATTTCTATTTGATAAGAGATAGATAACAAATTAGATTAATAGATATTAGCAAAATCGGTTTCGTTATCCCCATTGGATAGGAGATAAATATGGAGAATTTCGTTATTGGTGATATGCTAGGATTCAAATATCTTAAGTCCTAATTGGATTAGGATAAGATGATTAGTTAGATGTGGGCTCAGGTTAAATTAAAAATGTTTTAATTGACTTCATTTTAGATAATTTAAGGGGTTAATTTCGGATAATAAAATCAGCGGAAATATGATTTTCTATAGCGAATTTTAATTTTCGGAATTGAAATTTGTCTCCAAAAAAACAAAACAGGGGCGCTGCCCCTGTACCCCCTCCGCTGACCGGCCAACGGGACCACTGTCTAACTAATCCTAGCGCACGTAAATTCTTTTATTAGTGAACAGTATAAGAATTTTCAAATTGTTTAGTGATTTAACAAATCAATAAAATATATGATATTTCATTGTTTACATAAAATCACTAAAACTGAATAAAATCCCTTTATTAAATTTCAAGTCTCATGCCATCCATTTTAAACACTTGTCAAGGCCTCGGTCACACTAATAGAGTTTCAGCCATAGTTGGATGTATTGTGTTATCTTGGTGAGACAAGTTGGATAAGAGTTACCTAAATGTTTAAAATGGTCCGACTTAATAAGGCTATCAAAATAGTTTTGAGCTTTAGGCACACGATGAGATAAAAACATGATAAGACATAAGATGTCTTGTATCTCATAAAAGTATCTAAAATTACATAAGATGTAATTGGTAACTGTTACCTACCTATATAATCTAGTTTTGTGTTTCATGCCATAGCTGTCATAGAATTAGGTAAAATATGGATTTTAGTCCCCTAAATAAACAGTGTGTTTTAGGAGGGTTCTTAATTTAGTGGGAGTCTATTCCTCTATACTAAATTAAACTTTGCATAATCTTTATTATAGATCAATGGCCTCTTCAAGTAATAATAATCCCCTGTCACTGCGATCCATCCTTGAGAAGGATAAGCTATCTGGGAGTAACTTTCTTAACGGTTCGAAACTTGAGAATTGTTCTTAAGCATGAACGCAAGTTGTATGTCCTGGATGCTCCAATCCCTGAGGACCCACCAGCAAATGCTACGAAAGCTGTGAAGGATGGGCATAATAAGCATGTCAACGATTCTTTTGATGTTGCATGTATTATGCTGGCAATTATGGTTCCTGAACTTCAGAAGAACATGGAACTAATGGAAGCCTACGACATGGCTATAAAGCTTAAGGAAATGTTCCAAAAGCAAGCTAGGCAAGAAAGGTTCGAGGTAGTCAAAAACCTACATTCTTGCAATATTACTGAGTCAGTTAGTCCTCATGTTCTGAAGATGATGGGTTATATTGACCAGTTTGATAGACTCGGATTTCCTATAAGCCAAGAGTTGGCTACGGATTTGATCCTGAATTCATTACCGAAAAGTTACTCACAATTTGTGATGAACTACAATATGAATAATATGGAGAAATCAATTTCGAGTTGCATTTGATGCTTCAAAACTGCTGAACAAAATATCAAGAAACCCTCTAGTAATGTGTTGATGGTCCACAAGGGAAAGGGAATGAAGAAGAAAGGCAAAGGCAAGGCTAAAGTTGTCAAGGTTGCTGCTGCACCTGTCATAAAGCTTGTGGAACAAGTCAAGCCCCAGCCTGTTCCCGCTTCAAAACACCCAAAAGAAAATGAAGGAAATTGTCATTTCTGTCATGCACCTGGACATTGGTTCAGAAATTTCAAACTCTATCCCGAAGATCTAAAGAAAAAAAGAGTAGTGCTACTACTACTACAAGTATTTATGTTATTGAAATTAATTTATCTACTAGTGATTCTTGGGTATTAGATACCGGATGGGGATCTCTCATTTGTATAAATGTGCAGGGACTTACCAGAAATAGAAAGTTGAAGAAAGGAGAAGTCATCCTCCGCGTAGGGAATGGAGCAAGAGTTGTTGCCCTAGCTGTTGGATCATATGACTTAGTCTTACCTAGTGGACTTATTTTGACTTTGAATAATTGTTATTTTGTGTCTGCCTTGAGCAGAAACATCATTTCTGTTTCATGCTTGGATATGGATGGTTTTGATTTTATTTTTGTGAATAATAGATGTTCCATTTCTCGTAAAGGTATATTTTATGCAAATGCTGATTTGTGTGATGGTCTTTATATTCTAAGCATGAAAAGGTCCACTGATACTCCAGTCTTTAACATAAATACAAAGAGATTCAAGTCAAATGATTTGAGTCAAACATATCTTTGGCATTGTCTTCTCGGGCACATAAACGAGAAACGCATAACGAAGCTTCATAAAGATGGACTTCTAGATTCATTTGATTTAGAAACATATGAAACGTGCGTATCTTGTTTACTAGGAAAGATGACTAAAAGTCCCTTTACTGGACACAGTAAAAGGGCAAGTGATTTATTGGGTCTAATACATACTGATGTATGCGGTCCTATAAATACAATGGCTAGATGAGGCTATCGGTACTTCATTACATTTACTGATGATTTCGACAGATATGGTTATGTATATCTAATGAAACATAAAGCTGAATCATTTGAGATGTTTCGAACGTTTCAAAATGAAGTGCGGAATCAACTTGGTAAAACTATCAAAGCACTTCGATTAGATCGAGGTGGTGAATATTTGAGCCAAGAATTTGATGATCATCTTAGAGATTATGGGATTGTCTCCCAATTGACTCCACCAGCAACTCCACAATGGAATGGAGTTTCTGAAGTGAGAAATCAAACCTTATTAGATATGGTTCGATCTATGATGAGTCATGCAGATCTTCCATTATCCTTTTGGAATTATGCATTACAAATTGTAGCTTTTACTCTAAATCGAGTTCCTCTAAAGCGGTTGATAAAACACCATATGAGATATGGTACAAGAAAAGACCTAGTTTGTTTTTCCTTAAGATTTGAGGTTGTGAGGCTTACCTAAAACGACAAGTCTCAGAAAAACTAGCACCTAAATCTGATAAGTGTTTATTTGTGGGTATCCTAAGGAAACAAAAGGATATTACTTTTATAATCCCGTTGAGAACAAAGTGTTTGTTGCTCGGTATGGTGCCTTTATGGAAAACCAGTTTATTTCAAAAGATACTACTGGGAAAGAAATAAATCTCGAAGAAGTTCAAGAATCACAGATAAACACTGAACCGCTACAGGAAGTTCAATAACGTTCCGAACCAGTTGAACCTCCAAAAGTGACACAAGGCCCATGTAAATCTGGTAGGGTAAGACATGAGCCAAAGATATTCGAATTTCTCATTACTGATAGTCGTGATGTGTCGCTTATAGATCAAAATGAGCCCATCACTTATCAGGAGGCTATGTCTGGACCAGACTCAGATAAATGGCTAAGTGCCATGAACTTTGAGATGCAATCCATGTAAGGTAATCAAGTTTGGAACTTGGTTGATTTACCTGAAGGTGGTAAGACCATTGGATGTAAATAGGTTTTCAAGAAGAAAACTGACATGGATGGAAAGTGCATACTTTTAAAGCAAGACTTATAGCAAAAGGTTTCAGGCAGACTCAAGGTGTTGATTATGATGAAACTTTTTCGTCAGTAGCCATGCTTAAATCCATAAGAATTTTAATTGCCATTGATGCATATTATGACTATGAGATATGGCAAATGGATGTAAAAACAACATTTCTTAACGGAAAGCTGCTTGAGGATGTGTATATGACACAACCTGAAGGTTTTGTACATCGTAAGAGTTCTAGGAAGGTATGCAAGCTTCAAAGATCCATTTATGAATTAAAGCAAGCTTCTCAGAGTTGGAATCTTCGTTTTGATGAAGCAATCAAGGATTTTGGTTTTATTAAGAACGAAGATGAGCCTTGTGTATACAAGAAGGTCAGTGGGAGTGTAGTTGTTTTTCTGGTACTGTATGTTGATGATATATTACTCATTGGAAATGACATCCTAACATTGCAGAATGTCAAGTCTTGGTTAGGGAAGTGTTTCTCAATGAAAGACTTAGGAGATGCGGCTTATATCCTGGGGATAAGGATTTATAAGGATAGATCTAAGAGACTAATCGGTCTAAGTCAGAGTGCTTACATAGACAAGGTGCTGAATAGGTTCAGTTTGCAAGACTCTAAAAGTGGATTGTTGCCAATGTCTCATGGCATAAGTCTCAGCAAGATTCAATGTCCTAAGACAAATGATGAGCGAGACCGTATGAATAAGATTCCATATGCATCAGTTATTGGATCTATCATGTATGCCATGTTATGCACTCGACCTGATGTATCATATGCTTTAAGCACTACAAGCATATATCAGTCAGATCCTTGTGAGAGTCATTGGATAGCAGTAAAGAACATTTTTAAATACTTAAAAATGACTAAGGAAGTGTTCTTGGTATATGGAGGTTTTGAAAATGATCTAGTTGTAAATGGTTACACAGATGCAAGTTTTCAAACTGATATAGATGATTTTAGATCGCAGTCTGGATATGTGTTTACTTTGAATGGGGTGCGAAGTCGGAAAAGTTCGAAGCAAGAGACGTGGCAGATTCTACAACAGAACTAATTATATTGCAGCGTCCGATGTAGCAAAGGAGGCAGTTTGGATCAAAAATTTCATTTCCGAACTAGGTGTAGTTCCAAGTATTGCTAACCATGTTTGTTTGCATTGTGACAATAATGGGGCAATAGCACAGGCCAAGGACCCGAGATCACACCACAGGTCCAAACACATACTCAGGCATTTTCATCTCATCAGAGAAATTATTGAGATGGGAGACGTGAAGATTTGCAGAGTACTTACTGAAGACAATGTTGTGGATCCATTGACAAAAGCTCTTCCACAAGCAAAACATGATGGTCATGTTAGATCATTAGGCATTAGATGCGAGTATGATTGGCCCTAGTTCAAGTGGGAGATGTTGCGGCATGTGCCCTAGGTCAATCTATTAACTGTCTTTATGAATACTTTTAGTTAATAAAATAGAGGATTTCATTTGTTGTTTATTATAATTAATTTGCATGTTTACATTATAATAAGATCCATAGGTATTTACTGAAATATCCTAAATGTCACAGGTCAATCATTATACTAGAAACTATAATGAATTAAGACTAGTGTGAGTCTTGATTGATGATCATATGATGATTATACGTATAGGGATACAAATCAAGATCACGAATACTTGTTAGGGAACAAAGTACTGGATCGACCCGCTATGAGAACATTACATGGATTAAGTCATAGTTGTTTCTCATGATAGGTATATTTTTCGGTCCTCTGACTTGAGATTACCAGAGACTTCAACATTAGGAACACAGTGATTTGACACAATCAAACGTTGTATTTAACTAGACGATTATAAAGGTTGTGATTGGTTACTGTGTGAGCAATGTGATGAAGTTGTGTAATCGAGATAGAATTTGTCCCTCTCATGCAAAAAGAGATATCCAGTGGATCCCTCGATGTGTTAGACTGTTAAAAGGCCTAGTCTAAGTGAATTGATATTGATCAATGTCACTTGGATGTTTTCGGTCTACATAGAGATCGAGACTAGTACGATTGAACATGTTGGATGACAATTTCATGTCTTATGTTTGATCAAAAGGATATCATGTGACAAAAGGATGTTGCATACACTATTGATTAGGTTGTATCGATTTGATATTCGTACAACTTGGGTAGTCATAATGTCTTGCTAGAGGTCGCTTATGACTTGTATACCAAAATGTGTTTTGGTACACTGCCAACGTTGTATGAGCATATTGGGTCGCACACTAAGAATGGTTTTGCTAGATTTTAAGATGGTTCAGAAAAATGAATTTTGTATGATAAAATTCATGACAGAAACGTCCTTGTGGTGTATTACACTTATACTTCTTTAAGTAGGGGTATATGTATAATTTACTTAACCGTCTATATACAAGGGTTGTATAAATAGACGCTTTAAGTTAGAACACACGCACGAAAGATTAAGGGTTGAAACTCTATTTTTGTTTAGAAATGAATTAGGGTTTTCTGGTACGCTCTGGATCATTTTGGAGAGAAACAAAAAGGTTTGGTATTCTCTTGAAGCTAGCACTTCGAATCTCGGCCCCCGTTCATGTGTGGACCGCTGGTAGAGGACGTTCGTCGTTGGCAGTGCCTTAGAGATCGATCAACCTTCAGAAAGGTATTTTGCGACCAAGGTATGATTAAGTTTTCTTGGTTTAAACGTTTTTAATGGAATTAGATTCGGGTCCTATTGGGGTTTTTGTCAAAATTATTTTTGTAATCTACGGTGCGCATAAACCCCAAAACCCAACAGTATTGCCTTAATCGGGTTAAGGGATGCTACACAAGCTCAAGTAGTGAAATTGTTTTTATTGGAAAAGAAGTAAAAGGAAGTTTGTGCATCTTCCCAATCTTACAAGAATCACAATAAGAAAAGCACTTAGACAAATCAGAATGTAAACTATGTAAAACATGCTTTAAAGTCTTACTAGAAGGATGTCCTAGTCGAGCGTGCTAACTATCAACACTAGAAGACTTAGTAAAAAAGGCATTATTGCAATGAACATTAGTATGTAAAGGAGAAGAAGAACAAATCGAAGCAGTAGACAATGAACTAGCAGACTTTGGAGTAGATGCTTAAGGAATTTTGTAAAGACCACCATCAAGCACTCCTTGAAGTAAAACTTTCTTCGTTGTTTTGTCCTTAACAAAGAATGCATCAGAGGTAAATTCATTAACCGTATTGTTATCAAGATTCAACTTTGAAATGCTTATAAGATTTTTCAAAATTTGAGGGACATGAAGAATATTTTTGAAGTGAAGAGCATGAAAATGAGAAGTATTAGAATTCACCACACTATGTCCTATGTGAGCAATAGGTAATTGATCACCACTTCCAACAGTTACTGATTTCATACCTCTGTATTCAATTATGTTTATCATTATAGAAGGGCCAACTGTCATATGGCTTGATGCACCAGTGTCCATGTACCATGACTGATCAGCAACCATTTCAAGAGTTGCAACTAAGCCTTGTGCACAATAAAATTTTTCTTGTTGAGATCCAAACTATTATTGCTGAGAATTTGGGGAAGATCGAACATATCGATTCTTGAACTGAAGATTTTGAGAACCATAAATACCTTGTGGACCTTAAAATCCTTGTAGACCTTAAAATGATTGATCAAAATCGATGAAAACACTGAAAAATCATACGATCTTATTTGAGACCAAGTTGACAAAATAACTTTTGACCACCTCAGCCTTTATTTCGTCCTTTATTCTTGTTACTATTGAACATGTTTCCTCCATTATTGTAATTGAAGTTCTGTTGTGAAAAATTGTTATTATTCTTATTAGATTTCTTCTCTCCTCTATTGGTTGCAACGTTTGCAGTCATGTTTGCCAGATCTACTTGTGACTCTTGGTTCAAATCTTCAATTCGTTGCTCATGCAACATTTCAAGATACTGAGCGTCTTGTAAAGACATTGTTTTATGTCGTCATGAGATTAAGACTAACACTGATCATATTCATGACCTAATCCACTTAGCACATATTGAATTAGATTTGAATCAGTGACAACTTGATCAATTGATTGCAATTCAGCACCAATATTCTTTATCTTCAAAACGTAGCTAGAAATGCTAGATGAGCCTTTCTTCATCGAATTGAGTTGCTTCTTCAATTAAAGAGCTCTCTTCATGGATGATTGAGCAAACAAATTTTCAAAAGTATTTCAAATTTCAAAGGAAATATTATATTTCAAATTTCAAAAGATTCAAGGAACTATTATATTTCAAATTTCAAAAGAACTATTATATAATCTTACCTGACCAATTACATCAGTGTCGATGTTGGTGAAAAGACAAATCCTTAGAAGATGATCGCATCGAAACCAGATCTCATATTCCATCTCAGATCGACTCACCATATCAGGTGACGAATGAGATATTAGAAATCAAGAAATCAAGACAAAGCACTCGCATTGCAGACCTTACTCGGACCTTCCATTGTGAGTAATTCATTTCATTAAGATTTATTGGTAAACCGAAATTAAGAGCCTACGCAATATAGGTCACATCCGCGATGAAGGTGATACCAAAAGTGATGGAGCTTATCGAACTTGTCGATTTTGCCATTGCAGAGCTCTGATACCATGAACGAATTGTCAAATGTGAACAATTCTTCTAAACATAGACTCGAGAACAAAATTCTTGATCTCACTAAAGAAAAGAAGAAGGAGAAGAAAACGAGAAGAGGAAAATGCTCCAGATGCTTCTCTAGATCTTTTATTTCTCTCAACTAACTAATAATACAGTGTAGAATGGTATTTATAGTAACATACATTCAGGTAGTCTATTAAGCTAACAGACTCAAGTACGGTTAACATAACTACACTTTACAACTCACTTAACCAGGGTCAACAACAAGCTTATGATCAGGTACTCTAACACATACATCTTCAACACTCCTACCTTGGATCGAAAATCATGATCTAAGACCTTTTTTCTCCCATGTCTCATCCAACCAAAAGCTTTGACGCCGATCTCCGCCATTACCGATATTGTCTCCAACTTAACTACCTTCAACTCATAGGTGTGAGATTTTAACTCAAAATGCATCGATGCTAGTTAAGGGGAAATCATCACTTACAGAGATCATGATCAACTAGGGATTTCAAATGAATATTATATATGGAATGCCAAAGCATCTCGTGAGATGATAGAGGCATCGCTTGCCAAAAGGCATGTTTGGGATGGTCGTGACACTACAAAAAAACAGCAAATCAGAAACGGAATTTTTCGTTTCTGATTTGCGAAAATTCCGTCTCTGATTGGAATCGAAACGAACGAGAGACGAACGCGTTCGTCTCTCAAAACGTCGTCGCGATACGATCGTAAACGGAAAACGGATTCCGTTTCGATTAGAGACGAATAGAGATTTTAAAAAATCCGTTTCGATTAGAGACGGATTTAGAGACGGAAATTAGAAACTAACGAGACAGACGGAACGAGTAAATGGAATTTATTTCGAAATTGTACATTTGTAATTGCATTCCAAGCAACGGAATCAGAGACGGAATTAATAAATTTATGAATTCCGTCTCTGATTCCGTTTCTAATCAACAACGGAATCGAGAGATTTTAATGAGAGACGGAATGCAAACGATCGTCTCGATTCCGTCTCTAATTAGAAACGGAATCAGAGACGGATTATTCCGTTTCTGATTCCGTCTCTGATTCCGTTGCTAATTAGCGACGAAATCAGAGACGGAATTCATATTTCCGTCTCTGATCCGTTTGTGATTGATAAAAATATTTCTGGAAAATTAGAGACGGAATAGCAACGGAAAATTTTAATTCCGTTGCTATAATCCGTCTCTAATTTTCTCTTTTGTTTAAATATGGCATTGATACATAATCCAATTGATTCTTTCACCTAAAAAATAAAAATACAACCCAATATGACATACTCCATCACCTGCACCCCCTCCAACAACTCCTTGGGGGTGCTAACATCCCCCAAAGAAGCCAAATTGCGCATCCATACATCGACAACATATATGATCAAAAATTAAAAAGAGAAAGAAAAAATGTGAAACTCAAAACTAGCCAAAAAAATTATATATCCACGGAAAGTTGTCATGTATTACAAAAGCTCCAAAATTTGGAAGTATAGACAAAAACCACCAATCCTATCGTTCAACAAGGAAAAAAAAACACTCACAAAAGGTCCAAAATTTGGAAGTATACACAAATAGGACTTCATCTAATAACTAAAACGCATCTTTGAAGCATTTCGAATCTCCATCTCGAGGGCAACAACCAAATGAGTATGCACTGAAAGAAGTAGGCAAAGGAGAGATTATTGTACTAAGGATGTACATTGGAAGCGAATGAGAAAAATGGTGGATATGAAGAAACATAGAAATTACTAATAATCATACATAACAAGTCGGCTCAGAACCTAATTTATAAATTCTTTACGATTGAGTTTGCTTTGGTCTTTTGTCAATTATGCACATATGTAGGTAGAGAGGAGTACTAGATGTAATAAGGAACATGAAAGAGGATAATGGTGAAGTGCAAGAATGCTTAAAGGAAAAAAGAAAACTCAAATTTGATCCCCAAAGTCCCATTCAATGCGTAGGAAAATAGCAACATTGACCCCCAAACTCCCATCAATGCAACATTCACAGTTCAAATTTGATCCTAAACTCGAATTTCATCCAATCTAAAAATGAAATAGTGCTCGAGAACAAACCAGTCATGTGTTCCTACTTTTAAATAAAAATTCCAAATGACATTCAAGAAATGCGGTGAAGAAAAGAAATAAACCATACAATGAGGAATAAGAAATCTTCCAAAAAATACATGAACATCAACCATATAAGATGCACCTATCATGTAACTTGAGTTGGATTATTTATCAAGCTTTGAAAGGCTTGCATTTCAACATGCATATGATAAGTAATGGTGAAGTTCAAGAATGGTAAAAGGGAAAAACTAAAAGTTAAGCACAAACATATCATGTAAGTATGATTCTAGAACTCATCCTCTCACCCCATCTAAAACTCAACAGTGTGCTCCAAAGGTGACAAGCCATGTGTTCCTACTCAAAAAAAAAAAACAAACCAAATTGGGATTATCAAAAGGAAGAGAAGAAAAGAAAAAAAGAGAACAATGTATCTATAAGAAGTCATCATCTCATCCACCAACCTCTCTATTTTCCCAGCCTCTCTATTTAACCATAAATCTTGATAGGAAGTCATCATCTCCTCCACCAACACCGCTGCTGCGTGCTCCAAAACAAATCACCATGTTAAGCTAGTCCCAAAAAAAAAAAAAAAACTAGCCGATGTCCTCTCTTGCAAGTGAAGAAAAAGAAAAAAACTCACACGTGGTATAACAAACATTAAAATGAAAAGCTCACCAAGACCAAGCAAAACCGAGATAGGAATGAAGTTACACTGCTGCGCGTGCTCCAAATACTTGACACCATGTGTTCCTGCTCCCAAAAAAAAAAAAAAAAACCAAATGAGGAAATCTCTTGCGGTGATGAAACAAATTTCCATCTCGACACTACATTACAAAAGAAAATACTTGCCGCAACAACCAAAGACTATATGAAAACAAGCATCTATACCAAGACGACTTGTAGACATTACAAACCGACAAATACGTCACAAAGAATTAGAAATCATTCAAAGACCAAATAGAATCGTCAAGCATAATTCATATAATGCTAGATTTTGTTGATACATTTTTAAGAACGAGACAGAGAACAATAAACCTAGACTACCTTAATTTCCCCTTGTAGCCATCCAAGTTAAAACTCTTGAGCATAGCACTTTCACCACTTGAAAGTCTAGTTCCTTAAGAACAATGTACAAGTGGACACGAACCCTCCATATAGACTTCATTAATCGATTGCAAAATCATCCTCCGAGATCATAAACCGAAAAAGAAAAATAAGATTTAGTGCATACCGATAAAACACAAATCCGAACTTCCGGAGATGAGTACCGATAAAGAGTACCCGATGAAGTCTCCGTCGAAAGAGATCAATCAATTGGCACCTAAAACACTAGATTACCGTGTTTAAGTCGAGATCCCGAGAATTTTGAGTACCTAAGGTTAAAAGTGATCCAGGTGAACATCCAACACTTGTATCAAAAAAAAATAAATTAATATACAATATACAAGCAACTATGAATCCCGAAATGTAAAAAGTACACACATTGTCAAAACAATCACCATATAGCACAATCGAACTTTATAATCTATTAACGAAGAATGTAAAAACACTTCATATGTTATCCATGATACACGAAATCATAGAACTCGGCATCAGACGTTATTTTTGCCACTATGCTCAACAAAGAACCAATCTTGACTAGACCAATTTTTATCATCATCCAATGTGTCCAAAATGCTAGTTGTGATGCTTGAAAATGGTGCAAAGAAGAAGGACCTTTACTTGTCAGCTGCGGAACAACATACTTGTTGCAAGAATAACATAGTTGTGCGCAACAATCTCCACAAGCTCTGCAAAGAACAACATAGCAACAAAACAAGTGTATTTAAATTTGGAGCTTATTCAAGACTGGTTGTGGCTTTCTCAATTGGTGTTGCAGATGAATGTTAATGCAGTGAACGAAAACATGCTGGCTGGGAATTAGGTCCAAATCAGTTTCTTTATTTTGTTTGGTTTACTTTTTACAATCAAATTTGGAGCTTATTCAAGACTCAGGATAGAATTACAAGTACATTAAGAAAGAACATTGATGAAGTCCTATTGCAGCTGAAATCTGTTGAAAATCTTTAAAAGTAATCCTTAAAGAAATTGAATGATTTCATTCATAAGACAGAGATAGCCAAACATTTAGCTGGTATGGTCACCTTGGACAAGCATCAAGCATTTGCAGTCAAAAAAATATGCATCAAGCATTTGCAGTCTAAAAAATTTGAAGACTATCATTCCCTTCAGAAATGTAAATCAAATCAGTAATGTAATTATAGCATTCAAGCTAAAATACCAATCTACTCTGGTCATGACAACAATATTTACTAGGTCTACCAAATCAATCACCTGTCTCGTTGTAGCATGTATTCCTTCGCACAAAGATTTTGTTGTGAACTTTTAAAGTTTGCAAATCCATACATGAGTATTTACCGGGTGACCGATTATCAATCCTAAAAGAGGTTGCTAGCTAGTCTTCATATTTGTTTTGTTAAAAGGTCCGCAAATCGGTAACTCATACACTTGTTAAAGCCTTCTATTTGGAGTATCGGTTAGGCACTTATGATTAGAAAGCATCGTCTCCTCGGTTTGAAATGCATTTGTATGAACTAATAAATTCTTTCCTATATCTTATCAAGAATGAGAATAAAGGAGTTGAAAATTGAAATGGACGAGGTAATAACCACTATCTACAATTCTTAAACTATTAGAGCAGAAAACATAATTAACCAAACATAGAACATTAATACATTGAAGAGTATATGAAAACATCGACGCAAATTACTCATCATCAAAACCCACCAATCAAAACTCATTGAAACACGAGAGCGAGACTTAGAAAAGCTTCCTAATTAATGATAGAAAATAAATAGCACAAATATTACCTTCTTTTGGTCCAGTCTCTTCACCCACATGATTATCTATATCTCCATCTTTTCCCTCAAATCATCTACGGTATCTCGACTATAATAAACTAATGTTTGAAACAAACTAAACCACCAAAGAATATGTAAATCAAGTAACTAAAAAATTCAACACGACAAACTATTGAAAGGAAGTGATTCAGTCGCTACAATAGAATAGCCAAGAGAAGATTCACCTCGATAAGCACCTAAGCCACTGCCCCCAAAGCCTCCATAACCCCCACCAAGCTCACTGCCTCCACTATACCCACCAAGCCTACCTCCGAGACCTGGAGTCCTATAAGGACCAAAATCACCACCACCAAAAAAAGTATGAGTTTAACATGGAAATGAAACAAATCGTCCACAACATGCTCATCGTAAAAAAATGTACACCCATACCCTCGAGAACGATAGGAAAAAGTAAAACCCGCCTATCCGAAAACTGCATTATTAGAAAAAAGGAACTTCATCCCTACACGTACCCTCCACTACATCTGGCTTCAACAAACCACCATCCATCGCAGGTACATTCATTGTCCATTTATCCTCTTGTATATCTTAGTTGCCTTGGACGCCCAGTTCATGCATAAGTTATCATGGATTTTATTTTTAAAACATTATCCTCCCCAAAATAATTTCTTTAACCTAAGTTTAAGTAAAATATACTATAACTACCGATTGATTGCATAATTAATCCATGGGAGAAGAAAACATGCTGGCTGTTGTGTGCAAATCTTATGCCGTTGCAGGTTCTCTCGAGTGCTATGATGAAGAAAGTGGTAGAATCGACAGGGAGCAACATCTTCATGCCATAGCAAATGAATTTGGGAAATCGATAAAGGGTCGTTTCAGGTCATCTCAATGTTGAGAACATGTAGGCTATTCTTCTTCTAGGGACATGCCATAATAGAAGAAGAAGAGCTTACATGTGCTCAACACAGATGAACGAAAAACGAGCCTTTATCGACTTCCCAAATTCATTTGCTATTGCATGAAGATGTCACTCCCTGTCGATTCTACCACTTTCTTCATCATAGCGCTTGAGAGAACTCCGCAACGACATAAGATTTGCACACAACAAACAAAGATGTTTTATTCTCCCATGGATTAATTCTCAAAAACAATCGGTACTTATAATATATTTTACTTAAAAAGAAAGAAAATTTGGGGGAGCAAAAGGAAAAATATTAAAATCCACGACAAAATATGGAACATCGACCTAAATATGCACAAAAAGAAGTGTGAATCATAAACTAATTATAAGAATTTACACAAACAACAAGTGAAGTACATATGTATCACCAACCTGCTCATCTCTCGAGAGCCACGCTTACGTCTCACGCCCAACAATGTCCCCTTGTTGGGCTGGATCGACCGGATCTATTTGCGGCGGCTGTTGCTGGTCATGAGGTGGCGGTGGTGGTGGCGGTGGTGGTGGTTGTTGCTGAGCTAGGCCTATTTCGTCCATGTCCATCCCAAGACGCCGATGCATGAACTCCATAACCTTTCGTAGTTGCTCCCAATGACATCGAACTCGCCCGCGGCACCACATCCGGCGTCGCGACGTGCTAGCACCAGGAGCTCCGTATCTCCTCTTCTTTCTCCCTACGGACCCGAGTCCGTAGACACGTCCTTTGGAAGACTCACCCGCCACATTGAGGTACACCGCCTCATCATCCACCGATTGCTCCGGTGTAGCTGGGGTCGGCTCCGACGTCGCTCCGGAGCCTATCCTGCATATATGCACAACAAACAAAGTACATGATATGGGGTAAGTGAAAGACTTAATAATATTTTACATATCATTTCTATACTTACATAGAACCGCTCTGATCTAGTATCGATGAATGTCATCCTGTCGTGATTAACGGTGTGGAGATGCAAGTACAAGTCATTCACAGTCGGTGGCGTCTCGGATGAATCAGCCTGCGTGCAGGACCAAGCATAGTGAACAAGTGTATAAATGTACAAAATATCCTAGATGTAACAAAAAACTTACCAATCTTTCTTGGGTAGTCACAAAAGACACGGACCCACCACCGTGCTTCGAGGGTCCAGTCCCAGGGCCTTCGACCTCAGTGTTCCTATTCACCGTCGATTGCCTAGACCTAGCCTGGAAGTCCTCGCTCTCCCAGTCCTGCAAGTATCTCCTCCATGCCTCATCTGTAACATATACTGGCTGCACACGATTCTTCTTCAACTTGTGCATCAACGCGGTGTACCTTGTGCTCAAGCAAGCTGTCGTACGCCGCTCGCACGAGATCCTCGGGAATCGCATCATCCCATCTAAAAAAAACCTACAAATTGGCGATTGCTATTGTTACCTCGCATTGAAAAAATAGTATAAATCATAAGACATATGGTAGTCTTGTTTACCTTCCATTGGCGCCAGTATTGGTCTTTATGATGAGGCGGTACCGACTTCCAACAATACCCTTCAGGAATCATCCATCGTTTGAACACTTTTGTCATCCTCCGTGCACAAAAATGCGAAGGATGCAACTCCCTGTGTGTCATGAACATGCATATCACCTTAACAATTTCTTCAATATTTGACATCCATATTGAAAATGACATGTAAAAGTCAAACACAAACTTACGTATCATTGGCAATCGGCGTGATAGGGATCCCCCGCACGCGAGGGGGCTCCATCCTGTCCTCCGAGGTGGCCGCGGAGGGCTGTCACCTCCAACCCCGCTCTTACGTCTTCTTGTCGGACGCCGCCGATGCTTGTGGTGGGGGTGCAGCCTCGTGGGTAAAGGAGTCACCGATGTCGGAGAAGGTGTGGGGATGTGTACATCAGGCATAGTCCTTGATGACGACGATGACGGAATCCTAGACGACCCCGACGGTATGGAAGGGGAAGGTGACGCTGCGGCTGTAGCTTGCTCGAGAGACCGAGAAGTCGGAATCGATAATGCAGGTATCGAACCACGACCTCGACCGCCACGACCTAGATGGACCCCCCGTGTGGCCTGACCACGAGGGCCAGGTGGTATGTCGCCGCCAGATGTCGGTGCCGCACCTATGCCTCCTGGACGACGGCCTCCTAATGGCAAACCTCGACATCCCCTATGCCCACGCCCGGCCATGATACCTAACAATATTCACGAATAAAACTTCAGAGAAGGAGGGCATACAAAAAGTAGAAATACAGTATTAATTGAAGGACTTAATGACACATGATCCATGCTAATAAAAGTAGCGACAATATTGGTCGTTGACATATCATATACATACATTATTCGCTATCATCCGTTTCAAATTCACTCTCATGAGTAGAAGGTGAGGATTCTTCTTCTGAATCATCTCCACTATAAACTTCATCGCTTGGACCCGCTTCAACAATGAATCGAGGCCCATTCGGAACTTCTAGATTGTTGATATCGGCGATTGCATCATCGACTACACACGTGGTGGGCACCCCATCTTGGAAAGCAATCTCTGCCGAGCCATGGTCATTATCGTCTTTGCTTGTTTCCTCGTCGTAAATTTTGGCCGACAAAGAACAAACGCTAGCCATTCTTGTCGATCGTTCCTCATAGAAGGTACGAAAGGTAGTAGACTTGAGTGGCTTGCATTGCTAGTACGAATGGCTCGTAGTTGTTATATCGTCGACTTCGATGAACCTCTACCAATTGAAGTGTTGGGTGAGTCCTCACACCATGATTCGGTGTAGGGTCATACCATTCGCACTTAAACAAGACCACACGTTTGAGGCCTAGGTATACTCAATCTCCACAACCTCTTGCAAGTACTCCATAATAGTTATGGGAAACATCGGCGTAGTTTGAACCCTTCACCAAAACACCGTCCGCTTCTGCGTCGATCTATTAACGTCATATGTTGCGGAGTGGAACTTATACCCATTAACAAGGTAACCAGGGTATACAAGACAGATCGACTAGGACCAACAGAAAGATCAACGAGCGTCTCGTCAACTATAGAATTCGAGCCTATTCGTCAAAATGAGCGATGCAATATGACACATTAGTTATGGGAGAAACATTTGAATCTATAACGTACAAAAGTAATGACCTTACATATGTTTGAAACCAACTGGGAAGTTGTGCTCTAGACTACTATCAACTTCCGACTCCCCATTGCTTGAGTGATTTCATCGACGAATATCCTAGAAGAAACGAACATGTAAGTCGGTTGTGTTACTAAAATATGAACAATGTTCGGTCCTGCAATATTGAAAGAAAGTGATGGACATACTGAACGTAAGGAGCGATCTCTGGACAATTGAGCAATATGTACGAATGAGCGGCATTATACTCCTGCTCTGTTAAGTACCGCTCCTTCGACTTGCCCATGGGTCGACCAGGATAAGTGAAAATTGAGAAATTGCCAACAAAGTTCGGTGTGGGCCCGAGACCGCCATCGTCGTTACGTGGCACTTTGTCATGCAACGTAACGACGTGATCTTCGAAGTAGTAAGAACAAAATGATGTGACCTCTTCGACCAAATAAGCATTACACATGGAGCCCTCAACCTTCGCTTTGTTTCGCACATTGTTCTTCAAATGTTTAAGGTACCTATATGAATGTTATAGGAAATGTTGATATAAATCCTATTGAATGGGAAAATAATATCAAGGGCTAAAGATAGTACCTCTCAAATGGGTACATCCATCGAAATTGAACGGGACCGGCCAGACGGGCCTCGTAGGCCAAGTGGATTGGCGGTGTGTTCCATAGAGTCAAATAAGCTTGGAGGGAAAATTTTTTCCAACTTGCAAATGATTTTTGGTATTTCCGACTCTAAGACCTCCATATCTTGATATCTTGACACATTTCATTTGTTAGGGACCTAAAAAATTGCTTAATTCGCTAATTGCAACCCAAACCGGGTTTGGGAGAAGTTCTCTTAATGCAATTGGTATCAACCGTTGCATGAATATATGACAATCATGGCTCTTCATGCCGAACATTCGCGAGCTTCTTTGGATCTACACATCGACCAAGATTCGATGCGTAACCATCAGAAAACGCAACTTTTCAACCCACTCGCACAATTTTTGTCTTCTTGTGTGAAGAGCATAGCACCCAAGGACGTAAGTATTTGTCGCCGAATCAATGTGTAGAGAAGGTCGGTGACAATATTCACGAATATCTTGCCTCGATTTTGCATTGTCCTTACTCTTGCCCTAAGTACACACATAATAGTGTTGAATATGTTGTCAAAAACATTTTTTTCGATGTGCATGACATCTAAGTTGTGGCGGATCAAGTTAGTCTTCCAATACTACAAGTCCCGTAATACGCTTTTCTTCCTCCATCCCGAGTTCTTTGCTATCCGCCCATTCACGTTCATCGCCGATTTCATCACCTTCATCAAGCCAAACGATTCAATTTCGCCAAAATTTCTTCACCAGACCGCAAAGCGGGCGGATCATCATTTATGACCATTTTGCCTCTAATGAAATTTTTTTGTCTTTCCATAATGGTGATGACTTCTCCAAGAAACGACGATGACAAATCGAACCACGATGTCTTACCACCATTTCGCAATTGAAATGCATTTGTATCCTCCATACAATATGGACAAGCGTACTTACCGTGTGTGCTCCAACCGGACAACATGCTATATGCGGGGAAATCACTAACGATCCATAAAAGGGCAACTCGCATGAGAAAATTTGTCTTGGTTGAAACGTCGTATGTAACCACCCCATTGTTCCATAAATCTTGCAACTCTTTCACAAGCGGTGAAGGAACACATCGATTTTCTCGCTTTGGGCTGGTCGGTCCAGAACGATAACCGTTAAGAACATAAACTCGCATTTCATGCACATCGACGGTGGAAGGTTGTAAGGAGTCAAAATCACGGGCCACGAAGAGTACGATTTCTCGGAAATCCCAAATACTTGAAAACCATCGCGCACAATCCTAACCGAACATTCGAACCTCGGCGGCAAAGTCTTTATTGACGTCATTGAAATGTCTCCAAGCAATTGAATCGAACAAAGTGTTGCATAACATCTTCAGCGATGAATGATCTCCATGCCATCTCATATGTTTTGCGGTTGACTCGTAGACGCATACAATCGTTGCAACCGAGGGCCCAAAGGGAAGTAGTACATTCTTTTGCAAGTGCGCTTTTTGTGTTCCGACCACGACCTCGTCTATGTGCAACGTATCGTGATTTCCCACAAAATTTACATGACGTCAACTCGAGTCCACTCCCCAATAAATCATACATTGGTCCTCACAACAATCTATTTTCTCAACAGTAGACCTAGACCTCGCATTAGTCTTTTTGTGGCATAAAAATTCTCAACCATTGAGTTCTCATTTGGCAAACAATCCTTCATGAGTTTAATGATTTCATTATACCCTCGTTCGTATATATGATGTTCGGACTTGATCGCAAGTAACCTTGCCATTGCGGACAACGTTGTCATGGTTTCGCAACCAGGCCACAATTGTTCCCTACTTGCATCAATCATGTCATATAGTTGGCGTGCTTGGGGGTTTGGTGATTCTTCCACGGCATTCCAATTGAAACTTGGACCCGCCACGTTGTGTAGCATCTCGCGGTAAGGTGTCGGATCGTATCCTCCCACATCAAGCATCAATATGGCTATCCATTTCGTGAAAATTTTGCGGGCCTTCATCTCCGTTCTCACCATGTTCGTACCAACCGTGATATCCCCGGACAAATCCATACCTACATATGTGGTGCTCAACCGTTTCGACGTCCGTGCGGTACAAGTCGACATTTCTTAAAATTGCACGGACATCTAATCTTCCTTTCACTTTGGTATGTAGGACAATGTTGTTTTGCAAATGATATGAATTCTTTAACCTTCGCCGCGAATTCAATTCGAACGTAACCGTTGTCGAGCCGGTTGTACATCCAGTCTCTGCTTGTAGACGACATTCCTAGTGGAACGTAACCCTTGTCGAGCCGGTTGTCTATTCAAGTAATGAAATAATAATGATTAAGATGATAAGAAATCTCACTAATTTGGGAATATTGTAAATCGAAATAGCGATCTAGACGATGTAGAAGAAATTAATAGCTAAGTGAAAGAACGAGGTTCGCACATTAAACTCATAAAAAAGCATGGTATTTGAACTCGATACATAATGCTAGGAATTCCTCAACAAATTCAAATACGATGAATAGCGTAATTGTACTCGATGGAAATGGTGATGAGTATGTAAGTAATTCTACATTACCCAAGTCATTATGGATGGAAGCCTTAAAAATTACTGCATACTTATTGAATAGGGTTCCTAGTAAGTCAGTCCTAAAACTCCATTTGAGTTATGGACTCGTAGGAAACCTAACTTAAGACATCTTCATCTCTGGGGATGTCCAGTAGAGGGTAGAATGTATAATCCACAAAATACCAAAATTGGGTTTTTGAACGATCAACGAGTTCTTTCTTGGTTACCTTACAAAATCCGAAGGCTATAGAATCTATCGTCCTAATCATAGTACAAAAAACTCGTAGAAACTAGAAATACAGATTTTATTGAGAATGGTGAAGTCAATGAGAGTATTACGCCATAGAATGTAAATATTTGAGAAGTAAGGGATCACGTCCTTATGCCCATTACTTATAAGAACAATGGCAATTCCTCTGATATAATTCACACCAATAAGACAGTTGTAGGCAAACTAAAAGAAATAGCATTAAGAAGGTGTGAAAGATTGAAAAAATCTGCTATTCTAAATCATTTTGAGGTATATATGCAAGAAAATGATTATGATATAATAATTACTAATGAAACAATATCTTACTAAAATATCGAAAATCACGTTGATTCTGACAAATGGATCCATGCTATGAAAGATGGGTTCAACTCGATGGCTCAAAATGAAGTTACGGATCTCGTTGAATTGCGGAATAAAGGTGACTGTAGTGGTAATATTGAGAGATATAAAGCTAGACTTATAGCCAAATATTTTACTCAAAAATATGGTATTGATTATACACAAACTTTATCTCCAGCTTTCTATGAAATACTTTTTCGAATAATTATGGCATTACTAGCTCATATTGACTTAGAGTTGTACCAAATTGATGTAAAGACAGATTTCCTAAATGAGAGTTTCGATGAAGAAGTTTACATCGGTTTGCCTTAAGAATTTAATATTGTTGGTACTTGAACATATTGTATGTAAACTTAAGAAATCAATATATGGACTTAAGCAAACTTGTCGATGTGGTATCTTTAGTTTAATGATACAATAACATGTATTGTTTTTACTAAAACATCATTGATCAATGTATATATCTTAATGTTAGTGGGAGTAAGTTCATATTTTTGATATTATATGTTGATGATATTATGCTTGCACCAAATGATTTTGGTCATTTATTTGACACTAAGCATTTTCTCTCAAATAACTTTTTTGAGTAACTCAGTGGTATCCAAACACTTTGTCTTACTCGTCCCACATGCCTTAGGATTGCAAAAAGAGTCCACCAAGAGTCTGACATTTAGTTGTGTGGGAATCGAAGTTGAGGCCGTGCGCCTAACCTATATCGATATAAGAGGCATACAAATACCACATAGTATCAACGCGTCTACTACTTGTTCAATCATACCTCCTTAAGGTCATAGGTTTATTCCATTCTCTAGAAATGTAATGTGAAATAGCAACATTAACTAAAAGAGTAATCCTAGTGTTTCTAATCCTAACTAGTAGTAGAAATTAAGTAATTATAGGTACCATTCAATCGTAACCAACAACACCTAACTAATCAATCATCCATAGCAAGTGCATGAATATGAAATTACTAACAACTATAACATCAAGCGACAAAGTAATAACCTCAGTACATGACTCTAATGTATTATAATGTTGTTCATGACATGCTTTACCGATAAAAGAAACATGGAATAACAACCAAATACGGATGACATGCTATACCGATAAAATAAACATGGAATAACAACCAAATACGGAATCAATTTAAATCTTGAATTGCTCAATTAAAAGGTTTAAATGAAATAGTACATATTAAAAAACCTAAAAATAGAACAAGCATAACCACAAAAACTATGCGGGTAAGAGAAGAGCAGAACAAAAACTTCTAAACCAAACAAAAGGCACAACATTAACTTAATAGATCAAGTGAAGAACACCAACTAATGCACATGAAAGCCAATCCGGGGGAAAATGTGAGCAGATACAATGTGAAGAGAATTCGGGTGTTAAAAAAAAATTTTTGTGTTACCTTGACGAGCTAAGAGCGGAGCGGTAAGCACAGAGCGTCCAGAGAGCAGAGAGCAATGAAAGAGACGGAGATTCAAGATCGAAGAGCTCTTGATCATGAGTGTTGCCTGCATTATAAAGAACAATCAAAAACAAATAAGAAATGAAAATTGTAGTAAGACTCCAAAACTACAAATGCCTTGCTAACCGGATCCGAATCAGAGACCGAGAGAGAGCGAGAGATATCGGCGATGACGGAGACCAAGCACGACGAGACGGAGAGACCGAGAGACGGCGAGACCGAGAGACAAGCAGAGAGACCAGTAGCACGACCAGACGGAGAAACGGAGACCACCGCGACTAGACGGCCAGAGCGAGCAGAGACAAGAGAGAGACCAGCTCGCACGACCAGACTGACGGAGAGACGAGACGATCGAACGGGATGGACGTCTCTGGGGGACGAGACGATCGACCGCGCGACGAGACGGAGAGACGGATTTAGGTTTTGGGATTTTTTCGTGTGAATGCTTTGGGGATTTGTTGTTTTGTTGGGGGGTGGGGTGCGGGAAAGAGAAGAGGCGCCACGATCCGAAAAAATACAAATCTCGAGGAATGATGAACGGCCATAAGAAATGAAGAATTTGGCGGGAATGGTGGCGCCAAATTTCGAGAGACGAATTTAATTCCGTCTCTAATTCCGTCTCTAATTCCGTCTCGATCCGTCTCAAATCCGTCTCGAATATTTCCTCTGTCGGTTAAGTCGCTAATCTAATTAAATTTAGAAACGGAACTTATTCCGTTTCTAATTCCGTTTCTGATTTAGAAACGGAAATAAGTTCCGTTTCTAATTCCGTTTCTGATTTGCTGTTTTTTTGTAGTGTGAGTTCGAATCCAACTTAAGTAAAAAAAAAAAAAAAAAAAAAAGGTCCCGAAAAAATTTAAAAAAAAAAAATTGAATATTATTAGGTAAATAAGTATAAGTAACATACAAGGGTAATCTCGTTTTTTTCTTTTCTTTTTTCTTCAAAAAGAAAAATACATGTAGTTTATTTATTTTATTTTTTAAAAAAAAAACTAACATTATCTACAATGTATGCTGTGATTTTAAGCCCACAAATCATGAAATATATTGAAACAGGACACAAACGGGTCGAATCAACACTTGAAGAAAATTGGCAACAATTAAAGGAGTTTCTAATTTGACCAAATCCCAGGTTCCCATTTAGAAACATGTCAAGCTACCTATCTACCTCATCCTCATGTAGTTAACTTTATAGTATATTGATGATGTGTGCCACCCACAACCATGCAATGAAGGACAAATTAATAACGCTGATGTCGTTACTACTCCTCATTTGGATCCCTTCAAAGATATATAAGCATATTCCACCTCATCTTCTTTGTTTCTGTTTTAGCTGGTAACTTTTGGTTTGACCAAACTATTTGAATATATTTTTTCGATCCCTAAAAAAAACTTAATTCAGCGTCTCATAAGTTACATGGTAGACCCTTTAATTAAAATTTAGTGATAATTTGTTTTATTACAAACTCACGATAGCAACTCCCACCAAGGTATTTTGTCCTAATTTATAATGGACAATCTCAATTTTTATTAATTGAAGTTAAGTGATCAGACCTAACTAATTGAGCTTAATTTGGTTCTCTCATGTGGAGAGTTACATGTCCTTAATTAATCACTGTAACTATTATACGATATTTGAGATTTGTTATAATAAATTAATTGGTATATTACTAGGGTATATAGTAAATTAATACTTAAATTATTTATTTCTTCTTCCATTCTTAAGAAAGTTTAAATAATCTGAAAAAAAAAGAAAAAAACATTTGTGCAAATGAAAGAAAAAACTATTAACGGTCGTTTGGCACAATTGGAAGCATATTTTTATCCTTTAATAGGGATGCATATGAGAGCGGGGAATGCAATCCTCATCCGCATCCTCCACCTATAGGGAATCCCCACCCCGTTACTTTTTTTACATAATATCTATAAAAAAATATCAACTACATTATAGATATACATTTAAAATTATTAAAAGGCATTTCTTCGTAATTGTAAGTCGTTTTTGAAAGATTATGTGAAGTATACAAAAAAAAAAAAAAAAAAAAGAAATATGAGATTTAATACATATTGGTGCAATTCCCACCAAAAAAGTCCTCTCAAAATATAATTTTGATGCAATTTTATTTTATATCTCCTAGACAACTAGGGAAACAAAACATAAAACACAAATGAAAGGGAGTAATTCAAGGATCCCTGTGGTGGGGAATCCCCATGGGGTAGGGAGGGGTAATATCGCCTCGCCCAGCATGGCGGAGATGAAATTACCCCCATCCCTCGCCTCGTGGGGGCTAGTTGGCAGGGAATCCTCATTCCAAGGCGAGAATGGAGATTCTCCGCCCCACTAGCATCTCTATTTTTTAACTAGTGACTTGAGTTCAACTTCTAAAAATAAAAACACTAATATTAAGAGCTCATCTCACTTATATGGTACACGACTCTAGACGAATTCGAAATACTCGAATAGCCTTGGTGGTTTATACCCAAAAAAAAAAAACCAAAATTTAAAACACCAACAAGAATAACAGTTGGGTTGTTGGGTAGTGTAAAGGAGGGCACAGAGCAGATAAATCAGAGAGGGACCGCACTTGCACTCATATCCAAGTGGCCGTTAGTTGGGAAAATTCCGTTTTGCTTCTGTTTAATACTGGGTAATAGTGCGACGATGACTACATAATTTTGTTTTGTCAGATGCGCTTCTTATCGTGTGCTTACAGGTGATTCGAGGTGCATCTAACAGTATATATGATAGTATGATGTCACATTGTAAGAGAGAGAGAGGAGGACGAAACAAAGATACTCTATACGTATGAGTGGACCCCACCAGTCTCAACTTGGTTCAAGTGTTTACATGAACAAAAGTGCATCTCCATATCTAAATTCAAAACATATGAAAGGAAAAGTAGGAGATCTATGAGAAGAATATTTTGCACCGACCTTATCACTATACGCCTAATTGAGTTTCAATCTCCCTTTCTCTCCCATGTTCCCTTGGCTTCACTTTTTTCTCTCAATGTCTCTTTCCATTTCTTTTCATATTATATTTACATCACCTTTGCCTTGTATTTATCATCTTTATCCGCTACTGATTGTCTAATTCTACTGTATAATCAGCAATTAAAACTGATGAAAAAGAAATTTGGAGAAATAATTTTCTGCCTAATCAATTTTTTTTTTCCATTTTTACATGGATTTGAAGAGGATCCTATGAATGTACTAGAGAATAATTTGGACTGATTAATTAATGTTGCTTTCTCTCAATATATAGTATCAGTCTTGTACACTTCCATAACAAATTAATTTGACGATATACAATCTTGGGATGCATTTTTACCAATCAAGTGGGTGACACTATTTCGGGAAAAAAATTAAAGTGGTGACCTAATGGTTTTGTATATAGTGTTGTTACAAGAGGGTTGGTAGTTCGAATCCCTTGGAAGGCAAGAAAAATTGGTTTATTTCTTATCAAAAAAAAAAAAAAAAAAAAAAAAAAAAAAAAAAAACTGTATCGAGATGCATTTTTTGCTGGAGAATCTATTTAAAGAGTTATGAAATCACATCATCGACTACATTAAATCGATTTGAATTAAATCGTGCATTCATGCAATCCGATCCAAACTATTTTTTCTTTTTTTTTTTTTGAAAACTGATTCAAACTCATTTGAAATTGAGGCTTTGTTATTATTACGGTACGTACCAAAGTAAAAAAGAAGACAAGTAATATATTGGTTATTAGGCTATTAAGGGGGAAATTAACTTCTATTATGCAAAAAAGGGCCTACATATGATTTGGTGGAAGAGATTCTAAAATTCATTAAAATGGGCCAAATTGATCCGACCGAAAAGGTCTCCAACAAATATAAATAAAAAGAGAATAAAAAATTAAAAGAGTGTGTTCAGTTGCATAACCCTTTCTAGCTACTTGGTCTTCTTTAAAGTCTGTCCTTCCTGGATAGAGAGACTAGTCATCATCATCTCCTTCATCTCTCTGTCTATATATAGACTATAGTAAGCACATTCTCATACCTTAGTACTACTACTACTACTACTACTGGTACTAGTACCAGAAATTAGTCTAGTTGATTAGTTATAACATATCCAGCTCCCTAGCTTCACCCATTCTTTAAATGTACTTTTCTAAATTCCCACAACCTCAAAGCCATGGACAAGTCTCAAATTGTTAAGATAGCTTTGATTGCTCTCCTTTTCCTCATCACTCCCCTTTTATCGTCGTCGATGAGGACTCCTTATCTTTACTTCCTTCTCAATCTCCTTATCATTGCTTTATGTGCTGAAGCTGGCCTTCTTTCATTCCTTAACCCTTCATCACATGAGAAGAAGAGTACTAGATTACTAGGCAGCTCTGCTGCACCCAAAGCTCCTATAAAAGAGGCTAATGATGGTCATGATGCCGCCGTCGCCAAGAAGGTTGTTGAATCATCATTGCCTAATGATGGAATTGATCATCATCAAAAGAAGAAGACCCCGAAGACGATTGATAAGTCGGTTTCGGAGAAGATTGTTACGGTTAGCGCAACAGTACTTAAGGTGCGCAAGTGCCCTTCGATGCCAAGTCTCTTCTTCATAGGTGGTGGAGAGGGTGAAGCAGAAGAGGGCAATAAAGACAAGTATTGGGAAGAAGAAGAAGATGATGATGTCGATGATGAGATGATGGAAGGGACTCTCACTGGGCAAGAGCTCTTTGCCAAGGCGGAGACGTTCATCGGGAACTTCTACCGGCAGTTGAAGATACAAAGGGAGGAGTCCTGGAACAGGATTCATGGCTTCTATCACAAGGCCTTTTAACTGGTCATCAATCAATCCATTAATTACACATATATAGTATAGGTCCCATGCATATCAATTAATATATAAATGTTGTTTGGACAATGGACTTATTAGATGATGTGTGTAGCTAGGTTTTATATTGGTTGGTGGTGTAGTTGATGAAACAAAAAAAAAAAAAAAAAGTTCGTGGTGTTATATTGATCATGAAGAAGGAAGGCGGTTCTCTATGTGTATTTTGAAGTTCATGGTTCTCCTCCTACTTCAAGGGTTTGTATAGATTTTAGGCTATTGATTTGTCTGGTGGTCAAGCTCTTGTAGTGTTTATGCCATTAATTCATTTGTAATTTCAATTAGATGCATAATGCCTCATACTAAGTGCAAAATTACATGTCATTATCCACCAAAAAAATGTCATGTCATTAAGTCTTTTACATTTGATTAAAATTATTAGTCACTTTTGGAATTTGAGAATATATTTATTGTTTTATTACCAATTATACCCTAATGCAATTCAAATATTTATAATTCTTCAATTATTCAATTCGTTTAATGTCAAATGGCGTATATATAAATTACACTTGTAATTAAGGCTATTTTAATTCTTGTGCTCTTACCTTAAACGAATTATATTTATAATCGGATTGAGTACATTTCAATGCTCAAAAGATCCTTGTATCGTTCTTTCGTTAGTTTGATATATATGTGGCAAATTTTTAACTAACAATATACTTTTGAGCTCACTACAAATTCCCCTTACGGTTTGGCATAATTACCATATGCCCTTTTTACTTCATGTACGTGGGTTTACTTTTCGTTAATATTATCTGAAAGAGATTAAAAGCACTTATTTTAAAAAATAGAATACTAATCTAATTGCATTTTTTTTTTTTTTAATAGACTTGAGTCCAAGTCATTGGGAGAGAGTAGGAGTGAGGGCTTTAGTTTAGAAGCCATTCTAAATTTATAAGCCATATTTTTTTCTTTTAATTACTAGTCAATGTGAGATTATATCTCTAACATGAAACAACTTACATTCGGTAGCATTTTTCAAGTCCTCGCTTGAAATACCTCTATGTGTGCACCTTTAAAGGAACAAAAAAAGCCAGTGCTTTCTATTTTGTTTTTTCCAACTTTGCCCCCATACATTTCAAGCACCACACACATCACATACATAAAGTACACAATGCGCACGACCTACACGAACAAAAAAAAGTAAAATCATCAAACTAAAAAACAATTTAAAAAAAAAAAACTAAAAAACAAAATTATAATTCCTTTTATAAATTTAATTTATAAAAAAATTATAAACTACCTATGTCGCATAATTAAAGAGCAGTAGGAAAGTTACCATTATATATAGGGCTCGACGGTGCCCGAGCATGAATTACTCAATGCGATTGATACCGAATACTAAATAACAAAACTCAAAACGAGTAGAAAATAAATAATATTAAAAAATAATTTTTTTGTTAATACTTATAAAATTTGAAAAATGTTAAAATGACACTCCAAAGTCACATTCGGTAATGTGATGTGTGGGCTCGAGTCCTTAAGAGCTTCTATGCGTGCCTTGAGATACACATCCCGGTTGTTATGTATCGAAAACTATATGTGCACACTTATTTTTAAGTATGGGACACAGTCACGTCATCCGGGTGTGATTTTGGAGTGTCATTGTAGCATTCGTGTTTAAGGACGGCGCTAGAAAGCCAAAAATGACTCTTTTATAATGCACACTTCTCTACCTAACTGTCTACGTCTATATATAGGAATGTGAGCTTACATATCTCGAAATTAAAAATATGGTTGGATAGGAGGATATGTGTTTCGGTATGTGTTATTGTTATAGGGGTTTGCGTTTTAACTTTAAAAAAAAAAAAAAAAAAAAAAAAAAAAAAAAAAAAAAAAAAAAAAAAGAATAGACAAATTCAAAAAAATAATATAAAAAAAATTGTGGGTCGTCTGGTTTGGGAGAATGTGATGCTTGAAGTAGTGTTTTGGAGGGCAAAGTTGGCAAAACAAAAAAAGGAAGCACTTCCTTTTTTGTTGCAAAAAAAAAATGGACACGATTTGCAGGGTAGCCTTGAAAGACTTGAAAAAATGCTTACTGAATGTAAGCCGTTCTCCTCTAACATATACTATATATATATATATATATATATATATATACCTGTCATTTTATTAATGCTTCCCAAAATGGGTATTTGGTTCCATGTAGAGATTTTATACTTGGAAGTTGGAATCTTCCTAACCATGTAGAGATTTTCTGCTTGGATTTTCCTTGCTTTGGAATATACATCAATATGCTTTCCTTTATTAAAAGTTGAATGCCTTTTTATCTCTTTTCACTATTAATTCGTGGTGCTAAGCTCACCCTTTTTGGGCTTTTATATTTCTTCGCTTATTCTTAATTTGGGTACCCCATATTCCTTCAATTTCAAACAAAGCAAGAACTTATTAAAGAGACCTTAATTATATATATGTACCATAAATAGCTGCTGCACATTATGTTTTATCCTTGTGAGCCACTCTTCTCGGTCTAAATAGCTTTGCTTCCAAATGCTATAGCTGGAACCGTCGTTTAATTTGCTCGTCAAATATTTGTGATTTTATGAGGCATTGGCCAACTACTGGTTTTGCCTTTGTACCTTAATAAAGGTCACAAACTTGAATCTTATAACTTTCTTATATATCTTTCACGTGGTGAAGTGTGTCCCTCGTGGTCAAAGGTAATCTTTGTGCAATGGCAAGGACCATGCAACTAGGTTCATTTGAGTTTATATATTAATATATTATATATAGATATGAATCTTCTAAGTTATAACGTATTGAGGCACATCTTTTGCGGGGTTGGGGTGTGTTTAATTATATACGGGGATAGTAAGCCAATCGTGAACACTGAATATTAAAAAAAAAAAAACCTTAAGAACTTAAAGTTAACATATACAACCATGCCTGCAGTTACCTACTACTACTACAAAAAAAAAAAATAATAATAATAATAAAAAAAAACACTTAAACAATAACAACGAACTAATCTTATGTTGAATTGGTACGGTTATGTTGCTAAGTGACTCTCAACAGATCAGCGACAAATAGTAGTTGTTGCTAAACTTTTTGTTGCAGATTAAAATCAGCGACAATTTGGGTTCTGTTGCTATTCGGCGACAGATTTGTGATAAAAGTCTATCATTAACAAACAATAAATGAAAACAAGTCTGTCTGTTGAAAAAATAAACAAGTCTGTAAGCTAATTGTAGTCCATCAAGAAATGAGGTTCTCATTGCAAATCATTGCAAATCAATGACAGATTCTCAACAAGACAGACGTGTATTGTCATTGATCTGTTGTTGTTCAACGACATCGAGATCTGTCATTGATTTGCACATGATCAAAAACTGTTCTGTCACTGTCTCGATCTGTCGCTAAACAAAGATAGATCAGCAACATACAGCTTTTTGCTGACTATGCAAATCAGCGACATACTAATTTGAATGGTAATTTTGAAAAAAATTACAGTTCACGGTAAATAGTAAATTATAAACTTGCAGGGCAGTAAAATCTGCTACAATATATATTTTCCTGCTGCAAATAAAACAAAAAATTGAGAAAATGTTTGTATATTATCAAAATTTGACAAACAATGTCTACAAAAGGATGATATTAACATTTCATAATTAACTAGTAGTATATTATATAGTACTAGATGAACATTATTCAACAAAATACAAAATACTACACAAATTAAGATGGCTACACAAATTAATTTATATATATAGATATATATATACAATGTCAATCCCACACTCTTACCCAATTGTTTCACCGATACAAGATAGGCACCATACAAATTCTGGGGCTAGGAGAGCATGCCCATCCAAATCCTAAAATTAAAAGGAAGAACTTGAACAATATTCGACATGCAACCAAAATATTCAAACACAAATGAAAATAACATCACATCCAATTAAAGTGAAATTGAATACAATGTTGTTTCTGAGTACACACTATCTTTCACAGTCTTTCTATCTCGATGTATAACATGACCAACAAAACCACTCCAAAAATACACACAACGAGTTAAGGATTTCTAATACATAGATTAAAAGTGTGCGTTATGACCCTAAAAAAGATGGAGACACAAATTACATATAGAGACCAAGTTGAGCAGCATGGGGTGTCCATCTCTCCGGAAAAAATGAAATGGACCATATAGGATTAGTTAAACTACTCAATTTGAGAAAATACCTAGTTGATCTATGTGGATCGAATTCTCCAATCCTTTTTAGGATACATCTTAATCTACTTATTTGTAATGTCATTCTCATTGTGACCACTTTTTTATATCATTGATCTAAATATATAAAATTGATTCTAATTTTACTACTCTAATTATTTTAATATGTACTAGACTTGACTAACAAGTCACAATGCATGTATTTCATTCACTTGCAAATGTAAACTCTAAAATTTAAATACAAAGACATCGATGAAATCAATCTACTTTATAAAGAGGAGATCCAACTCTTTGAAGTAAAAAACTTTCTAAAATAAAAGAGGTCTATGAAGTCATTTGACTTAAGAATTGCCTACGAAACCTATATAATTCAATCATAGTGATCTAGTTCAAAAATCATTTATTCTAAAGCCGCTAAGTACTCATGTTCTCTATCTTTATCACGAAACACAAGTAAAATACATTTTCGAGGATATTTTCCAATATCGATAGAGCAAAAAATGTATATTCCCTTCATCATACACAACAAAGAACAAGTTCAAAAATCAAGTTTCTTCATGAAATGACAAATGGAAAATGCTGAAGAAACTGGTATTAAATATTACATTAAAGATTTAAAAATACCAAAGTAAGTCAAAAGAATGTCTTGTAACATATATTGTAAGACCATTCTACCACTCATTGTAACTATCCTAATGTTCAAAAGTTCATAATAAACACTGTAGTATACATGGTAAAATGTTTAAGATCAAGAGAAGACTGAGTTCAATGGAGATTTTGTGAATAAAATACATAGCAGAAGGTTGCACACCAAATGAATCTCTGAATCTTGAAACCCAATTGGTGATGTAACTTTGCCTCCCTATGCAACACCATTATCAAATGCCACCGGTGCACATACCTGCAAATGAAGTAATCACATCGACTACATTAAAAGGGAAAAAATGTGAAGATATACATTACTCGTAATTAACAGTTTACCATAAAAAAGATAGGACATCCAATCACTCTTGCCGTGGTGGTGGTCGCGGAGGCGGCATAAGTTGCTCCATAAACTCATCATGATCATCCAAAAGATGACGTTGATCCTCAGGCATCCTTTATGTGGATCGATCCAATGCCCAGGTCGGTGGTCATGCGGGTGTGGAGACTGAGAATGTGCTATCTCCGTCGTCAAATGACCAGGTTGGTCGTCACTCTGAGGACCAGAACGCTCTGTTACTGGTGATGGTGGAGTCCGTGGTGTCGGAGGCACATGGGGCCTTATGCTAAGGTGTTGCATCAACAATGTCTCCATATGTGCTAACCGGTCCTGCATCTCTCGAGTTTCTTCATGGCATTCCATCTTCTCTCTCTGCATTTGTTCTTGTCATTCCATTCGCTCCTTCAACAATGTTTCTTGCAACCTTTGGTGATCCCGCTGGAGCTCTTCCAACTCATGAGGTCCGTACGCTGGTCCTCGAGATGAGCTTGCTTCCCCTAAAGATATGTTGCGTTGATAACCTTGTGAACTTAATCCGTATACACGTCCTTTGACCTCTAGCACCACCTGAAGATAAACGACATCCTCGTCAATCGATGTGTCGGGGTCTGGGTGGACATCTCCTCCAATCTTCGAGTGAGTTCACCCGCATTAAATTAATAAACTAATAGTTAACTTTACTTGTTTCTTTTAAATTGATGGGCTACATGTGTTGTCTCGAACTAGTTATATATATGCAATTCATATACTTACATCAATCTTCGCGGATCTCTAATCTACGAATGATTTTCCGCCATGGCCATAGGTGTGGAGGTGTCGAAACATCTCCTTCCGTGTGGGACGACGTTGAAGCTTCTTCTCCTACAACATTGTTACAAGATTAATAGTTTTTATTTTGGTTCATCTAGTAAAGACACTATTTATGTATTTATACGTACCAACCTATCACCATGTTGTCTAACGGTTATACTTACAGCGCTATGCAACAAAATACCAGTGCCCGGCCCTCCCACCTCAGACTTTCTATTAGTGCTCATCTGCTCGGACTTCTTCTTGAACGCTTCATCTGTTGCGCACATTCGCTTGTAATGCTCAAACACCTCTTTTGTTAAGTAAATAGGTGATATTCTTTCTTCGCGATGAGATATATATTTCCCGTGTACCGGATGGCTGCCTTCCGACACCACGCATCATATATCGCAAATGACATTTGCAAGTCCCAAGTGAAGAACACCTATAGATGAATAAGTATTATGAAGACATCATCATTTCTATAATCATATACTAGTTTCACCGCTATTTACTACAATGGTTGATATGAAGTTACTGACCTTCCAACGCAGCCAGTATATATCTCGTTGGGATTGTTGGACATATTCTCATTTGTTGGGTTTTGGGGTTCATGCGCGGAGATTACAAAACAATTTTTGATAAAAACCCCAACAGGATCCGAATCTAATTCCATTAAAAATGTTTAAACCATGAAAAATTTAATCATACCTCAGTCGCAATATACCTTTCTGAAGGTTGATCAATCTATAAGGCACTACCAACGACGAATGCCCTCTACCAGTAGTCCACACACGAACGGCGGACGAGATTCAAAGTGCTAGCTTTGAGAGAATACCAAACCTTTTGTTTCTCTCCAAAACGATCCAGAGCATACCAAAAACCCTAAGTGGTTTCTAAAACGAAAATAGAGTTTCGGCCTTTTAATCTTTCGTACGTGTATTCTAACTTAAAGAGTCTATTTATACAACTATTGTATATAGATGGTTAAGTAAATTACACATATACCCCTACTTAAAGAAGTATAAGTGTAATACACCACAAGGACGTTTCTGTCATGAATTTTATCATATAAAATTCATTTTTCTGAACCATCTTAAAATCTCGCAAAATCATTCTTAGTGTGCGACCCAATAGGCTTATGCAACGTTGGCGGTGTACTAAAACACATTTTGGTATACAAGTCATAAGCGGCCTCTAGCAAGACATTATGACTACCCAAGTTGTACGAATATCAAATCGATACAACCTAATCAATAGTGTATATAACATCCTTTTATTACACGATATCCTTTTGATCAAACATAAGGCATGGAATTGTCATCCAACATGTTCAATCGTACTAGTCTCGATCTATAGGTAGACTGAAAACATCCAAGTGACATTGATCAATATCGATTCACTTTGATTAGGCCTTTTAACAGTCTAACACATCGAGGGATCCACTGGATATCTCTCTTTATATGAGAGGGACAAATTCTATCTCGATTACACAACTTCATCACGTTGCTCACACAGTAACCAATCACAACTTTATAATCGCCCGGTTAAAGACAACGTTTGATAGTGTCAAATCACTATGTTCCGAATGTTAAAGTCTCTGGTAATCTCAATTCGATGACTTGAAAAATATACCTATCATGAGAAACAATTATGACTTAATCCATGTGATGTTCTCATAGCGGGTCGGTCCAGTACTTTGTTCCCTAACAAGTACTCGTGATCTTGATTCGTATCCCTATACGTATAATCATCATATGATCATCAATCAAGACTCACACTAGTCTTAATTCATTATAGTTCCCAGTATAATGATCGACTATGGACATTTAAGATATTTATGTAAATACCCATGGATCTTATTATAATGTAAACATGCAAATTAATTATAATAAATAGCAAATGAAATCCTCTGTTTTATTAACTAAAAGTATTCATAAAGACAGTTAATGGATTGACATATGACACATGCCCCAACATCTCCCACTAGTACTAGGGCCAATCGTACATGCATCTAATGCCAAATGATCTAACATGACCATCATGTTTTGCTTGTGGAAGAGCTTTTGTCAATAGATCCGCAACGTTGTCTTCAGTAGGTACTCTGCAAATCTTTACGTCTCCCCTTTCAATAATTTCTTCGATGAGATGAAAACGCCTGAGTATATGTTTGGATCTGTGGTGTGATCTAGGTTCCTTGGCTTGTGCTATTGCCCCGTTATTATCACAATACAAACAAACAGGGTTAGTAATACTTGGAACCACACCTAGTTCAAAAAAAACTTTTTGATCCAAACTGCCTCCTTTGCTGCATGGGACGCTGCAATATACTCAACTTCTATTGTAGAAATCTGCCACGGCCTCTTGCTTCGAACTTTTCCGACTTATCGCACCCTTATTCAAAGTAAACACATATCCAAATTTCGATCTAAAATCATTTATATCAGTTTGAAAACTTGCATCTGTGTAACCATTTACAACTAGATCATTTTCAAAACCTCCATAGACCAAGAACATTTCCTTAGTCCTTCTTAAGTATTTAAGGATGTTCTTTACTGCTATCCATTGACACTCACTAGGATCTAACTGATATCTGCTTGTAGTGCTCAAAGCATATGATACAAAAGGTCGAGTGCATAGCATGGCATACATGATAGATCCAATAACCGATGCATATGGAATCTTATTCATACGGTCCCGCTCATTATTTGTCCTAGGACATTGATTCTTGCTGAGACTTATGCCATGAGACATTGGCAACAATCCTCTTTTAGAGTCTTACAAACTGAACCTATTCAGCACCTTTTCTATGTAAGCACTCTGACTTAAACCGATTAGCCTCTTAGATCTATCCCTATAGATTCTTATCCCTATAATATAGGCTGCATCTCCTAAGTCATTCATTGAGAAACACTTCCCTAACCAAGACTTGACATTCTGCAATATTGGGATGTCATTTCCAATGAGTAATATATCATCAATATACAGTACCAAAAAAACAACTACACTCCCACTGACCTTCTTGTATACACAAGGCTCATCTTCGTTCTTAATAAAACCAAAATCTTTGATTGCTTCATCAAAACAAAGATTCCAACTCCGAGAAGCTTGCTTTAATCCATAATGGATTTTTGAAACTTGCATACCTTCCTAGAATTCTCAAGATGTACAAAACCTTCAGGTTGTGTCATATACACGTCCTCAAACAGCTTTCCATTAAGAAATGTTGTTTTTACATCCATTTGCCATATCTCATAGTCATAATATGCAACAATGGCAATTAAAATTCTTATGAATTTAAGCATGGCTACTGGCGAAAAAGTTTCATCATAATCAACACCTTGAGTCCGCTTTCAAACCTTTTGCTACAAGTCTTTCTTTTAAAGTATGCACATTGCCATCCATGTTGGTTTTCTTCTTGAAAACCCTTTTACATCCAATGGTCTTACCACCCTCAGGTAAATCAACCAAGTTCCAAACTTGGTTATCATACGTGGATTGCATCTCAGAGTTCATGCACTTAGCCATTTATCTGAGTCTGATCTAGACATAGCCTCCTGATAAGTGGTGGGCTCATTTTGATCCATAAGCAACACATCACGACTATTAGTAATGTGAAATATGAATCTCTATGGCTCATGTCTTACCCTACCAGATTTACGTGGGCCTTGTGTCACTTGCGGAGGTTCAACTGGTTTAGAACGTTGTTGAACTTCGAGTAGCGGTTCAGGATTTATCTGTGATTCTTGAACTTCTTCCAGATTTATTTCTCTCCCACTAGTGTCTTTTGAAATAAATTGTTTTTTCATAAAGGCACCATACCGAGCAACAAACACTTTGTTCTCAGTGGGATTATAAAAGTAATATCCTTTTGTTTCCTTAAGATACCCCACAAATAAATACTTGTCAGATTTAGGTGCTAGTTTTTCTGAGACTTTTCGTTTTACGTAAGCCTCACAACCCCGAATCTTAAGGAAAGACAAACTAGGTCTCTTCCCGTACCATATCTCATATGGTGTTTTATCAACCGCTTTAGAAGGAACTCAATTTAGAGTGAAAGCTGATGTTTGTATGTTAACCCCAAAAGGATAATGGAAGATCTCGCATGACTCATCATAGATCGAACCATATCTAATAAGGTTCGATTTCTCCTTTCGAAACTCCATTCCATTGTGGAGTTGCTGGTGGAGTCAATTGGGAGACAATCCCACAATTTCTCAGATGATCATTAAATTCTTGGCTCAAATATTCACTACCTCGATCTGATCGAAGTGTTTTGATAGTTTTACCAAGTTGATTATGCACTTCATTTTGAAACGTTCGAAACATCTCAATGATTCAGGTTTATGTTTCATTAGATATACATAACGATATCTCACAAATCATCGAAGAAATGTAATGAAGTACTGATAACCTCCTCTAGCCATTGTGTTTATAGGACCGCATACATTAGTATGTATTAGACCCAATAAATCATTTGCCCTTTCACTGTGTCCAGGAAAGGGACTTTTAGTCATCTTACCTCATAAACAAGATACGCGCGTTTCATATGTTTCTAAATCAAACGAATCTAGAAGTCCATATATCTTTATGGAGCTTTGTTATGCGTTTCTCATTTATGTGACCGAGACGACAATGCCAAAGATAGGTTTGATTCAAATCATTTGACTTAAATCTCTTTGTATTTATGTTAAATACTGGAGTATCAATGGACCTTTTCATGCTTAGAATATAAAGACCATCACACAAATCAACATTTGCATAAAATATTCCTTTACGAGAAATGGAACATCTATTATTCGCAATAATAAAATCAAAACCATCCATATCCAAACATGAAACATAAATGATGTTTCTGCTCAAGGCAGGTACAAAATAATAATTATTTAAAGTTAAAATAAGTCCACTAGATAAGACTAAGTCATATGATCCAACAGCCAAGGCAACAACTCTTGCTCCATTCCCTACGCGGATGATGACTTCTCCTTTCTTTAACTTTCTACTTCTGGTGAGTCCCTGCACATTTATACAAATGTGAGATCCACATCCGGTATCTAATACCCAGGAGTCACTAGTAGATAAATTAATTTAAATAACATAAATACATATAGTGGTGGTCGCACTAACCTTTTTTCTTCTTTAGATCTTCCAGATAGAGTTTGCAATTTTTGAACCAATGTCCAGATGCATGACAAAAATGAAAATTTCCTTCATTTTCTCTTGGGTGTTTTGAAGCAGGAACAGGCAAGGGCTTGACTTGTTCCATAGGCTTTGCACAGGTGCAACAGCACCCTTGACAACTTTAGCCTTGCCTTTGCCTTTCTTCTTCATTCCCTTTCCCTTTTGGACCATCAACACATTACTATAAGGTTTCTTGATATTTTGTTCAGCAGTTTTAAGCATCAAATGCAACTCTGAAATTGATTTCTCCATGTTATTCATATTGTAGTTCATCAAAAATTGTTAGTAACTTCCTGGTAATGAATTCAGGATCAAATCCATAGCCAACTCTTGGGTTATGGGAAATCCGAGTTTATTAAGCTGGTCAACATAGCCCTTCATCTTCAGAACATGAGGACTAACTGACGCACCCTCAGTCATCTTGCAAGAATGTAAGTTTTTTACTGTCTCGAACCTTTCTTCCATAGCTAGTTGTTGGAACATTTCCTTCAACGTTATAGCCATGTCGTAGGCTTCCATTAGTTCCATGTCCTTTTGAAGTTCAGGAACCATAGTTGCAAGCATAATACATGCAACATCAGTAGAATCGTTGACATGCTTATCATGTGCATCCTTCATAGCTTTTGTAGCATTGGTTGGTGGGTCCTCAGGAATTGGAGCATCCAGGACATACAACTCGCGTTCATACTTAAGAACAATTCTCAAGTTTCCGAACTAGTCAATAAAGTTAGTCTCAGATAGTTTATCCTTCTCAAGGATAGATCGCAGTGACAGGGGATTATTGTTACTTGAAGAGGCCATTGATCTACAATAAAGATTATGCAAAGTTTTGTTTTAGTATAGAGGAATAGACTCCACTAAATTAACAAACCTTCTAAAATACACTATTTATTTAGGGGACTAAAATCCATATTTACCTAATTCTATGACAGCTACGACATGAAACACAGAACTAGATTATTTAGGTAGGTAACAGTTACCAATTACATCTTATGTAATTTTTAGATACTTTTATGAGATACGGACATCTTGTGTCTTATCATGTTTTTATCTAATCATGTGCCTAAAGCTCAAAACTATTTTGGTAGCTTTATTAAGTCGGACCATTTTAAATATTTAGGTAACTCTTATCCAACTTGTCTCACCAAGATAACACAATACACCTAGCTAAGGCTAAAATTGTATTAGTGTAATCGATGCCTTGACAAGTGTTTAAAATGGATGGCGTGAGACTTAAAATTTAAATAGAGGGATTTTTTTCAGTTTTAGTGATTTATGTAAACAATGAAATATCATATATTTTATTGATTTGTTAAATCACTAAACAATTTGGAGATTTTTATACTACTCACTAATAAAAGAATTTTCATGCGCTTGGATTAGTTAGACGGCGGTCCCATTGTCGTTTGTCAATGCGCATGGTTCCATTGACGGGGTAAAGGGAACAAATACCCCGTTTTTTTTTTTTTTATTTTTTAGAAGACGAATCTCAATTCCGAAAATTGAAATTCGCTATAAAAATCATATTTTTCGCTGATTTTATTATCCTAAATTTATCCCTTAATTTATCCAAAATTAAGTCAATTAAAACATTTTTAATTAACCCGGGCCCACATCTAACTAATCATCTTATCCTAATCCAATTAGGACTTGAGATATTTGAATCCTAGCATATCACTAATAACAAACTTCTACATATTTATCTCCTATCCAAAAGGGATAACGAAATCGATTTTTCTGATATCTCTTAATCTAATTTCTTATCTATCTTAATCTAATAGAAACTTTATAACAGAATAGATATAACAAGATAAATAAATAATTTTGAAAATTAATTATTTGCAATTTCGGTCCTCATCCAAATAATCACAAATATGTAATTGAATCACGAACTACTATCACAATCGAACCTAATGGTGTCATAGATTACAGAACACGAAACTCAATTCATTAAAATTATTCGAATTAACCTAACATGGTTACTAACATGTACGAGACTAATTTCAATTAAATCATGAATATATGTATCATATACACAAAACATGATAATAAATCTCACAGAAAACTTATGTATATCACATATACATCAACTATTAACATGCTTTCAATCATATATCATGTATATATCAGAAGAAAACATGCAATAATTTAATGAAATTGAACTCGAAGGCTCTGATACCACTGTTGGGTTTTGGGGTTCATGCGCAGCGGAGATTACAAAAACAATTTTGACAAAAACCTCAACAGGATCCGAATCTAATTCCATTAAAACGTTTAAACAAAGAAAACTTAATCATACTTTGGTCGCAAAATATCTATATGAAGGTTGATCGATCTCTAAGGCATTGCCAATAACGAACGCCCTCTACCAGCAGTCCATACACGAACAGCGACCGAGATTCGAAGTACTAGCTTTAAGAGAATACCAAACCTTTTTTTCTCTCCAAAATGATCCAGTGCATACCAAAAACCCTAAGTCGTTTCTAAAATGAAAATAGAGTTTCGGCCCATAATCTTTCGTGCAAGTGTTCTAACTTAAAGCGTCTATTTATACAACCCTTGTATATAGACGGTTAAGTAAATTACACATATACCCCTACTTAAAGAAGTATAAGTGTAATACACCACAAGGACATTTTTGTCATGAATTTTATCATATAAAATCATTTTTCTGAACCATCTTAAAATCTCGCAAAACCATTCTTAGTGTGCGACCCATTAGGCTCATACAACGTTGGCAGTGTACCAAAACACATTTTGGTATACAAGTCATAAACGGCCTCTAGCAAGACAGCCTCTAGCAAGACATTATGAATACCCAAGTTCTACGAATATCAAATCGATACAACCTAATCAATAGTGTATATAACATCCTTTTGTCACACGATATCCTTTCGATCAAACATAAGACATGGAATTGTCATCCAACATGTTCAATCGTACTAATCTCGATCTCTAGGTAGACTGAAAACATCCAAGTGACATTGATCAATATCAATTCACTTTGATTAGGCCTTTTAACAGTCTAACACATCTTGGGATCCACTAGATATCTCTCTTTATATGAGAGGGACAAATTCTATCTCGATTACATAACTTCATCACATTGCTCACACAGTAACCAATCACAACCTTTATAATTGTCCGGTTAAAGACGACGTTTGATAGTGTCAAATCACTATGTTCCGAATGTTGAAGTCTCTGGTAATCTCTAGTTAGAGGACTGAAAAATATACCTATCATGAGAAACAACTATGACTTAATCCATGTGATGTTCTCATAGCGGGTCGGTCCAATACTTTTTTCTCTAAAAGTACTCGTGATCTTGATTCGTATCCCTATACGTATAATCATCTTATGATCATCAATCAAGACTCACACTAGTCTTGATTCATTATAGTTCCTAGTATAACGATCGACTAAAGACATTTAAGATATTTATGTAAATACCCATGGATCTTTTTATAATGTAAACATGCAAATTAATTATAATAAACAACAAATGAAATCTTCTGTTTTATTAACTAAAAGTATTCATAAAGACAGTTAATGGATTGACATAGGGTACATGCCCCAACATCATTTCCATCATTTTTTTAAATATCCGCTCTTAAAAACTAAACTCATCTTCCCCGCGTCACGGAAGAAGTGTGTAACATACCATTTCGTCATTTAAGTTAGTCCAGGAAAATAATATTTCTATAAATTAGCGGTATATATTGTGGAGAGTAACATACAAGCCATGCTTATCAATGAGATAAATAAGAGGATTTTCGCCTTCCGCAGGGGCTGTCGGAGGTCTGAAAAAGTTAGGGATCTCCTCAATTGCATGTGGTATCGATGAGTGCAACCTGTTACTAGATGACCTCGTAGATGAATGATGATGTAGTGCTAGGGGCCTACGAGATGTAGAAGTGTGCTCGTCGCCTACTCCAGGAGAATGAGCGGGATGAGCTGAAAGTGATGGTATGGCATGATGTGACGAAGACAACATGGTACCATGGTCATGTGGGTATACATCTGCTGGAGGTGATGGTGTGGAGTAGCGTGACGAGGAGGGAATGAAACCATGCCGAGCTGGGAGTGCATGAATTGGAGGAGATGGTGTGCCATGCTGATATGGATATGGATGACCGGGAGGCGACGATGAGGTATAATGTGAAACGATGGTCCGGGGGCATAAGTCGGGTATGGACGAGTCACATGTGACCATCCATGGGTATAATGTAATGAGTACCGACCATCCGGATGGGCAGGTGTAGCAGTGTGCGACAAAGATCCTCGTCCAGTGGTGCTAGTCTCCTCCGGATGTCTATTGATGTCCTCCACGTCCTCATCGTCTGGATTACCACGCCCCCTACCTCTCGCCATATATAATGGTATCTATATCTATTGCATAAACAAATAACTCAGTTGAGTCATACAAATAACATTTATAGAGATATATTTCATATAACGTAAACATCATATTTCAAACAAATTGGTAGATTGCACTAAAAACATCATATTTCAAGCATCTGGCACATTGGTTTGTTCAACCTAAAAGATGTAAAATTACGATATTAAAATCAAACCAAGAAATGTAATGAGACGTTCCACTTCTAAACTTATAAGAAGTAGGCGTATATGAACTATTACGTACATATTGCAAGAACCAGGCTACAAACTGTTGCTCAAGTTTGATCTCAATAGCTTGATCGATGATCTTTGGTTCTTGCAAACGAACGATTGACTTGAAAATGCTACGAAAAATGAAATGAGATTAGGCACTGTATAGAAAAAATGTCAGAGGAAATGCACCCTGAATTGTAATACCTTATGAACGGAACTACTTCCGAGCAATTTAGTAACACATATTGATGAGCTGCAACATACTCCTCTGACGTGAGGTATCGTTTCCTTGCTTTTCCCAAAGGTCGTCCCGGATGAATGAAAATCGAGAATGCATCATTGTTAGCAACACTTGGACCTACTCCACCAGCATCATTTCGTTGGATTCTTTCGTGCCCAGTCCTGATATGATCCTCAAAGTAGAAGGAACAAAAAGAAGTTGATTCCTCAATTAAGTAAGCATTACATATCGACCCTCAACTTTCGCCTTGTTTCTAACATTTTTCTTCAAATGCTTGTGATACCTATATGATGAGAGGAAACATTGGATGTTATGTCCATCAAATTAGGTAGTAATAACCAATATAACCTAAGATATTAGTTATTTCATACAATAAATGTATATTGATTACAATATTTACCTTTCGAATGGATACATCCATCGAAATTGTACTGGTCCGGCGATATGGGTCTCGTATGCTAAGTATACGGAAGATGCTCCATTGAGTCAAAAAAACTCGATGGGAATATTTGCTCCAACTTGCATAATATTTTGGGAATGTTAGAGTGCAACAGCTCGATTTGCGCCATATTAAGGTTCCTAGCAGTCAAGTCTCGAAAAAATAAACTTAACTCGCTAGATGCAATCCACAATTTATCCCCTAGTAGTTCACGAAAGGCAATAGGAATCAAGCTCTGCATGAACACATGGCAGTCATGACTTTTCAGCCCAAACATCCTCAATTTGTTGGAGTCCACACATCGACTAATATTTGAAGCATATCCATCAGGGAAGCGTAACTGTCGTACCCAATCACACAATACTTCTTTCTTACGTTTATCGAGTGTATAAGACGATCTAGGATATGAATTGGACGCAGGGTCATATTCGAGGAAAGGTCGGTTGCAAATATCTTTTACATCTAGTCTCGACTTGGCATTGTCCTTACTCTTCCCAGGAACACTCATAATTGTATTAAAAATGTTGTCGAAAACATTTTTTTCAATGTGCATGACATCCAAATTATGCCTAATGAGATTCGTCTTCCAATATGGTAAGTCCCAGAATATGCTTCATTTCCTCCACCCTGAATACTTGGCAATCTCTTTGTTCAATGAACGGCTTCGATTTCGGTTACTTTCATCAGTCCCAAAGCTTCAATTTCAACCAAAATTTGTTCCCCCAATTTTAATCTCGGTGGTCCTTTTCGACAAGTTGTATCGCGTCTGAAGCCGTTCTTATCACTTCTTAAGGTGGAGCCACGCGGTAGGAACCGGCGATGACAATCAAACCAAGAAGTTTTTCCACCAAGTTTTAATCGGAATGCATCCGTGTCATCCATACAATAAGGACAAGCTCTATTTCCACGTGTGCTCTAGCCAGACAACATACCATAAGCAGGGTAGTCGCTAACAGTCCACATTAGTGCAGCTCGGAGTTGGAAGTTGGTCTTGGTGGAACTGTCATAGGTAAGTGCCCCATCATGCCACAAATCTTGCAACTCTTTTATCAAAGGTCGTAGGAAAATGTCAATCTGATTTAAAGGATTAGCCGGGCCCGGTACGATGACCGTTAAGAACATGAACTCATTCTTCATGCACATTGAGGGGGGTAGGTTGTAAGGAGCGAGAATTACAGGCCACGATGAGTATTGTTTTCCGGATTGGCCAAATGGTTGAAAACCATCCGTACATAAACCTAAACGAACATTACGAGTTTCAGCATTGAATTTGATGTTCACATCATTGAAATGTTTCCACGCAATAGAATCGGAACAATGTTGCAAGACGATGCCATCTGAAACGTGTTCATCATGCCAACGCATGTGCCTCGTAGTCGCTTCAGACGTCAATCAAGGTGCTAGGGGAAGTAATACATTTTTTTTCGAGCCTGCGGCACGCCACTCCGTCCTTCACTTCTAGTTTGTTCATGCCTTGATTCACCGCAAAACTTACACGTCGTCAACTCTGATGCGTGTCGTTCGTGCCAAATATAACTTGTAAAAGAGTTACCAACCACACGGGTGTAGTAGTGGTAAATACGGGGTCGATCCCACAGAGACGTGAATTTACTCCAAGTTAACTAAATGTGGGGGTTTTCAAGAAAATTAATAAAATAATTAATTAAACATGCAATAACAAAAAGTTCACACAAATTAATATCAAGAATGAAAAGTTCACCCAAATCTCCAGCTCCACAAATCAGAATCAAGATTCAATAGCATTCAATGGTCCTCAATCTTTTCCTAAAAGTTATTAATTTAAATTTTCCTAGATTAGCTATAGAAAATCGACATCCGCCGAAAATTCCTAGTTCCCCTAATTTCGATAGCCAGGACGTCCGCCACTAACTACTTCCCTAATTAATGTATTGATGGGGCATGTGCCCTAGGTCGATCCATTAACTGTCTTTATGAATACTTTTAGTTAATAAAATAGAGGATTTCATTGTTGTTTATTATAATTAATTTTCATGTTTACATTATAATAAGATCCATGGGTATTTACATAAATATCCTAAATGTCCCTAGTCGATCATTATACTGGGAACTATAATGAATTAAGACTAGTGTGAGTCTTGATTGATGATCATATGATGATTATATGTATAGGGATATGAATCAAGATCACGAGTACTTATTAGGGAACAAAGTACTGGACCGACCCGCTATGAGAACATCACATGGATTAAGTCATAGTTGTTTCTCTGATAGGTATATTTTTCGGTCCTCGACTTGAGATTGCCGAGAGACTTCAACATTAGGAACACAAGAATTTGACACAATCAAACGTTGTCTTTAACCTGACGATTATAAAGGTTGTGATTGGTTACTTGTGTGAGCAATGTGATGAAGTTGTGTAATCAAGATAGAATTTGTCCCTCTCATATAAAAAGAGATATCTAGTGGATCCTCGATGTGTTAGACCGTTAAAAGGCCTAGTCTAAGTGAATTGATATTGATCAATGTCATTTGGATGTTTTCAGCCTACCTAGAGATCGAGAATAGTACGATTGAACATGTTGGATGACAATTCCATGCCTTATGTTTGATTAAAAGGATATCGTGTGACAAAAGGATGTTATATACACTATTGATTAGGTTGTATCGATTTGATATTCGTACAACTTGGGTAGTCATAATGCCTCTGCTAGAGATCGCTTATGACTTGTATACCAAAATGTGTTTTGGTACACTCGCTAACGTTGTATGAGCCTATTGGGTCGCACACTAACAATGGTTTTGCGATGATTTAGAAAATTTAATGATTTGATAAAATTCGTCCTTCTTGTGGTGTATTACACTTATACTTCTTTAAGTAAGGGTATATGTGTAATTTACTTAACCGTCTATGTACAAGGGTTGTATAAATAGACGCTTTAAGTTAGAACACAGGTATGAAAGAAAAAAGGCTGAAACTCTATTTTCATTTTAGAAACGACTTAGGGTTTTTGGTATGCTCTGGATCGTTTTGGAGAGAAATAAAAAGGTTTGGTATTCTCTTGAAGCTAGCACTTCAAATCACAGCCACCGTTCGTGTGTGGACTGTTGATAGAGGGCGTTCGTCGTTGGCTGCTCCTTAGAGATCGATCAACCTTCAGAAAGGTATATTGCGATTGAGGTATGATTAAGTTTTTCATGGTTTAAACATTTTTAATGGAATTAAATTCGAATCCTGTTGGGGTTTTTGTCAAAACTGTTTTGTAATCTCCGCTGCGTATGAACCCCAAAACCCAACCGTGGTATCAGAGCCTTCGAGTTTGATTCCATTAAATTCATTGCATGTTTTCTTCTGATATATACATGATATATGATTGAAAGCATGTTAATAGTTGATGTATATGTGATATACATAAGTTTCCTGTGAGATTTATTATCATGTTTTGTGCATATGATACATATATTCGTGATTTAATTAAAATCAGTTTCTTACATGCTAGTAACCATGTTAGGTTAATTCAAATAATTTCAATGAATTGAATTTCGTGTTCTGTGATCCATGACACCATTAGGTATAATCTTTATTTTTCATGTATTGATGCATGGATGAAATCTCTCGTAATTCAAGATGCATATTTAGGTTACATTGTCTTACGTTTCTTGAATTGTATAAGGTCAATATTAATTCGAAACTAATATGATTAGGTTCAGTTGGGATAGTAGTTCATGATTCAATGACATATTTGTGATTATCTGGATAAGGACCAAAATTGCAAATAATTAATTTTTGAAATTATTTATTTATCTCGTTATATCTATTTTGTTGTGAACTTTCTATTTGATAAAGATAGATAACAAATTAGATTTTGAGATATAATCAAAATAAGGTTTCGTTATCCCTATTGGATAGGAGATAAATATCAAGAATTTTGTTATCGGTGATATGCTAGGATTCAAATATCTAAAGTCCTAATTGGATTAGGATAAGATGATTAGTTAGATGTGGGTCCGGGTTAATTAAAAATGTTTTAATTGACTTAATTTTGGATAAATTAAGGGGTAAATTTCGGATAATAAAATCAGCGGGACCGCCGTCTAACTAATCCCAGTGCACGAAAATTCTTTTATTGGTGAATAGTAGGGGTGGGCAGCGGTTTTTGAAAAACCGCCCAAACCGACCAAACCGCGCGGTTTGGTTTGGTTTTTAAAGCTCGCGGTTTGGTCGTGGTTTTCATTTTGGGAAAATCGCGGTTTAACCAAACCGAGGGTATTTTGGTAATAACCACCAAAACCCTAAAGTGCTCAAACAAAACCAAAAAAAAAAGAAAAATTCTCACTTCTCTCGAGCCTGTTCTCCCTCCAGCCGCTCACTCTCTCCGTCTCTCAAAAAATCTCTCCTCCCTCTCCTCCCTCCCGCCGCTCACTCTCTCCGTCTCTCGTCACCTCTCTCTCTGGATCTCTGTCCTCCCTCCCGCCTCCCGCCACTCACTTTCTCGTCACCTCTCATCCCTCCCGCCTCCCGTCGAAAACTGTGGCGGAGAAAACTTTTCGAGCTTCCGCAACTGTCACTGCTGCCATGGCCGACCTCGCCAATGCCGACTCCAATCTCCGCCTCTCCATCGACACTCACCCCCACGTCTCTAAAGGTGTGCTTCCCCTCTCGATCTTGCTCTCTCGCCGATTCTTTCGGTTATGGTTTTGTTCGATTTGGTTCTGTTCTCGAGGATGTTCAATCCGTGCGATTCTAGGGTCGGGTTGTGTTTTGTTCGAGATCGAATGGTTGATGAGTGGTTTTGTAGAAACCCTAGCTCGATTCTAGTGGTTGCTTTTTTTTTTTTTGCTTTTTTTTTAATGCTTGTTTTTTTTTTGCTAATGAATAGATGAAAACCGCGAAACCAAACCGACCAAACCGCGGTTCGGTTTGGTTCGGTTTTCAATTTTCGCGGTTTAGTCGCGGTTTGGAAAATCACCAAACCGTAGACCCTCGGTTTGGTTGCGGTTTGGTGGTTTTCACCACCAAACCGCGGTTTGCCCACCCCTAGTGAATAGTATAAAATTTTTCAAATTGTTTAGTGATTGAACAAATCAATAGAATGTATGATATTTCATTGTTTACATAAAAATCACTAAAACTGAATAAAATCCCTGTATTAAATTTTAAGTCTCATGTCATTCATTTTAAACACTTGTCAAAGGCCTCGATCACACTAATATAGTTTCAACCATATAGGCTGGATGTATTGTGTTATCTTGGTGAGACAAGTTGGATAAGAGTTACCTAAATGTTTAAAATGGTCCGACTTAATAAGGCTATCAAAATAGTTTTGAGCTTTAGGCACATGATGAGATAAAAACATGATAAGACATAAGATGTCTTGTATCTCATAAAAGTATCTAAAATTACGTAAAATGTAATTGGTAACTGTTACCTACCTAAATAATCTAGTTCTGTGTTTCATGCCATAGCTGTCATAGAATTAGTTGAAATATTGATTTTAGTCCCTTAAATAAACAAGTGTGTTTTAGGGGGTTGTTAATTTAGTGGGAGTCTATTCATCTATACTAAATTAAACTTTGCATAATCTTTATTGTAGATCAATGGCCTCTTCAAAGTAACAATAATCCCTTGTCACTGCGATCCATCCTTGAGAAAGATAAGCTATCTAGGACTAACTTTCTTGACTGTTCGAAACTTGAGAATTGTTCTTAAGCATAAACGCAAGTTGTATGTCCTGGATGCTCCAATCCCCGAGGACCCACCACCAATGCTACAAAAGCTATGAAGGATGCGCATAGTAAGCATGTCAACGATTCTACGATGTTGCATGTATTATGCTTGGCAACTATGGTTCCCGAACTTCGAAGGACATGGAACTAATGGAAGCCTACGACATGGCTATAACTCGAAGGAAATGTTTCAACAGCAAGCTAGGCAAGAAAGGTTCGAGAGAGTCAAAAACCAACATTCTTGCAAGATGACTGAGGGTGCGTCAGTTAGTCCTCATGTTCTGAACATGAAAGGCTATGTTGACCAGCTTAATAGATTCAGATTCACCATAAGCCAAGAGTTCGCTACGGATTTGATCATGAACTCATTACCAGAGAGTTACTCACAATTTTGATGAACTAAAATATGAATAATATGGAAAAATCAATTTCGAGTTGCATTTGATGCTCAAAACTGTTGAACAAAATATCAAGAAACCTCTAGTAATGTGTTGATGGTCCAAAAGAAAGGGAATGAAGAAGAAAGGCAAAGGCAAGGTTAGAGTTGCCAAGGTTGTTGTTACACACTTTTGTCATGCAAAGCATGTGGAACAAGTCAAGTCCCCACTGTTCTCGCTTCAAAACACCCAAAAGAAAAAGAAGGAAATTGTCATTTCGTCATGCACCTGACATTGGTTCGAAATTGCAAACTATATCTGGAAAATCTAAGGAAGAAAAAGGGTAGTACGACTACCACTACAGTATTTATGTTATTGAAATTAATTTATCTACTAGTGATTCTCGGGTATTAGATACCGGATGTGGATCTCACATTTGTATAAATGTGCAGGGACTCACCGTAAGTAGAAAGTTGAAGAAAGGAGAAGTTATCCTCCGCGTAGGGAATGGAGCAAGTGTTGCTGCCCTTTCATTGGATCATATGACTTAGTTTTATCTAGTGGACTTATTTTAACTTTAAATAATTGTTATTTTGTGCTCTGCTTGAAAGCGAAACATCATTTTTGTTTCATGTTTGGATATGGATGGTTTTGATTTTATTATTGCAAATAATAGATGTTCCATCTCTCGTAAAGGCATATTTTATGCAAATGTTGATTTGTATGATGGTCTTTATATTCTAAGCATGAAAAAGTCCACTGATACTTCAGTCTTTAATATAAATACAAAGAGATTCAAGTTAAATGATTTGAATCAAACCTATTTTTGACATTGTCGTCTCGGGCACATAAATGAGAAACGCATAACGAAGCTCCATAAAGATGGACTTCTATATTCATTTGATTTAAAACATATGAAACGTGCGTATCTTGTTTACTGGGCAAGATGACTAAAAGTCCCTTTACTGGACACAGTGAAGTGGCAAGTGATTTATTGGGTCTAATACATACTGATGTATGTGGTCCTATAAACATAATGGCTAGAGGAGGTTATCGATTTCATTACATTTACTAATGATTTCGGTAGATATGGTTATGTATATCTTATGAAACATAAAATCAATCATTTGAGATGTTTTGAATGTTTCAAAATGAAGTGCGTAATCAACTTGGTAAAACTATCAAAACACTTCGATCGAGATCGATGTGGTGAGTATTTAAGCCAAAAATTTGATGATCATCTAAGAAATTGTGGGATCGTCTCCCAATTGACTCCACCAAAGAACTCCACAATGGAATGGAGTTTCGAAAGGAGAAATCAAACCTTATTAGATATGGTTCGATCTATGATGAGTCATGCAGATCTTCCATTATCCTTTTGGGGTTATGCATTACAAATCTGCAACTTTCACTCTAAATCGAGTTCCTTCTAAAGCGGTTGATAAAAACACCATATAGATATGGTACGGGAAGAGACCTAGTTTGTCTTTTCTTAAGATTTGGGGTTGTAGGCTTACGTAAAGCGACAAGTCTCGGAAAAACTAGCACCTAAATCGACAAGTGTTTATTTGTGGGGTATCCTAAGTAAATAAAAGGATATACTTTTATAATCTCGCGAGAACAAAGTGTTTGTTGCTCGGTATGGTGCATTTATGGAAAAATAATTTATTTCAAAAGACACTAGTGGGAGAGAAATAAATCCGGAAGAAGTTCAAGAATCACAGGTAAACACTGAATCGCTACTGGAAGTTCAACAACGTTCCGAACCAGTTGAACCTCCACAAGTGAAACAAGGCCCACGTAAATCTAATAGGGTAAGACATGAGCCAGAGAGATTCAAATTTCTCATTACTAATAGTCGTGATGTGTTGCTTATAGACCAAAATGAGCCCACCACTTATCAGGAGGCTATGTTTGGACCAGACTCAGATAAATGGCTAAGTGCCATGAACTCTGAGATTCAATCCATGTATGATAATCAAGTTTGGAACTTGGTTGATTTACCTAAAGGTGATAAGACCATTGGATGTAAATGGGTTTTCAAGAAGAAAACTGACATGGATGGCAAAGTGCATACTTTTAAAGCAAGACTTGTAGCAAAAGGTTTCAGCAGACTCAAGGTGTTAATTATGATGAAACATTTTCGCAAGAGCAATGCTTAAATCCATAAGAACTTTAATTGCCATTGCTTTGCATATTATGACTATGAAATATGGCAAATGGATGTAAAAACAACATTTCTTAATGGAAAACTGCTTGAGAAAGTGTATATGACACAACTTGAAGGTTTTGTACATCCCGAGAATTCTAGGAAGGTATGCAAGCTTCAAAGATCCATTTATGGATTAAAGCAATCTTCTCGAGTTGGAATCTTTGTTTTGATGAAGCAATCAAGGATTTTGGTTTTATTAAGAATGAGATGAGCATTGTGTATACGAGAAGGCATGGGAGTGTAGTTGTTTTTCCGTACTTGTATGTTGATGATATATTACTCATTGAAAATGACATCCCAACATTGCAGAATGTCAAGTCTTGGTTTGGGAAGTGTTTCTCCATGAAAGACTTAAGATATGCGGCTTATATCCTAGGGATAAAGATCTATAGGGATAGATTTAATAGGCTAATCGGTCTAAGTCAAAGTTCTTACATAAACATGGTGCTGAATAGGTTCAGTTTGCAAGACTCTAAAAGAGGATTGTTGCCAATGTCTCATGGCATAAGTCTCAAGAAGACTCAATGTCCTAAGACAAATGATGAGCCGAGACCGTATGAATAAGATTCCATATGCATCAGCTATTGGATCTTCATGTATGTCATGTTATGCACTCGACCCGATGTATCATATGCTTTGAGCACTACAAGCGATATCGTCGATCCAGTGTGAGAGTCACTTTGGATAGTAGTAAAGAACATCCTTAAGTACTTAAGAAGGACTAAGGAAGTGTTTTTGGTCTATGGAGGTTTTGAAAATGATCTAGTTGTAAATGGTTACACAGATGCAAGTTTTCAAACCGATATAGATGATTTTAGATCGCATCTGGATATGTGTTTACTTTGAAAGGGGTGTAGTAAGTTGGAAAAGTTCGAAGTAAGAGAGTGTGGCATTCTACAACGAAGTTTGAGTATATTGCGCGTTCGATGCAACAAAGGAGGCGGTTTGGATCAAAAAGTTCATTTCCGAACTAAGTGTGGTTCCAAGTATTGCTAACCCTATTTGTTTGTATTGTGACAATAACGGGGCAATACACAAAGCCAAGGAACCTAGATCGCACCACATATCCAAACATATACTCGGGTGTTTTCATCATCGAGAGAAATTATTGAGAGGGGAGACGTAAAGATTTGCAGAGTACCTATCAAGACAACGTTGCGGATCCATTGACAAAAGCTCTTCCACAAGCAAAACATGATAGTCATGTTAGATCATTAGGCATTAGATGCATGTATGATTGGCCCTAGTGCAAGTGGGAGATGATGGGGCATGTGCCCTATGTCAATCCATTAACTGTCTTTATGAATACTTTTAGTTAATAAAATAGAGGATTTCATTTGTTGTTTATTATAATTAATTTGCATGTTTACATTATAATAAAATCCATGGGTATTTACATAAATATCCTAAATGTCCCTAGTCGATCATTATACTGGGAACTATAATGAATTAAGACTAGTGTGAGTCTTGATTGATGATCATATGATGATTATACGTATAGGGATACGAATCAAGATCACGAGTACTTGTTAGGGAACAAAGTATCTTGGACCGACCCGCTATGAGAACATCACATGGATTAAGTCATAATTGTTTCTCATGATAGGTATATTTCTCACGGTCCTCGACTTGAGATTGCCAGAGACTTCAACAATAGGAGCACAGTAATTTGACACAATCAAACGTTGTCTCTAACCGGACGATTATAAAGGTTGTGATTGGTTACTGTGTGAGCAATGTGATGAAGTTGTGTAATCGAGATAGAATTTGTCCCTCTCATATAAAGAGAGATATCCAGTGGATCCCTCGATGTGTTAGACTGTTAAAAGGCATAGTCTAAGTGAATCGATATTGATCAATGTCACTTGGATGTTTTCAGTCTACCTAGAGATCGAGACTAGTACGATTGAACATGTTGGATGACAATTCCATGTCTTATGTTTGATTAAAAGGATATCGTGTGACAAAAGGATGTTATATACACTATTGATTAGGTTGTATCGATTTGATATTCGTACAACTTGGGTAGTCATAATGTCTTGCTAGAGACTACTTATGACTTGTATACCAAAATGTGTTTTGGTACACTGCTAACGTTGTATGAGCCTATTGGGTCGCACACTAAGAATGGTTTTGCGAGATTTTAAGATGATTCAGAAAAATGAATTTTATGTGATAAAATTCATAACGGAAACATCCTTGTGGTGTACTACACTTATATTTCTTTAAGTAAGGGTATATGTGTAATTTACTTAACCGTCTAGATACAAACGGGTTGTATAAATAGACGCTTTAAGTTAGAACACAGGTACGAAAGAAAAAAGGCCGAAACTCTCTTTTCGTTTTAGAAATGACTTAGGGTTTTTGGTATGCTCTGGATTGTTTTGGAGAGAAACAAAAAGGTTTGGTATTCTCTCGAAGCTAGCACTTCAAATCACGGTCGTCGTTCGTGTGTGGACTGCTGATAGAGGGCGTTCGTCGTTGGTCGTGCCTTAGAGATCGATCAACCTTCAGAAAGGTATATTGCGATTGAGGTATGATTAAGTTTTTCATGGTTTAAACGTTTTTAATGGAATCAGATTCGGATCATATTGGGGTTTTTGTCAAAACTGTTTTGTAATCTCCGCTGCGTATGAACCCCAAAACCCAACATGTATAACCCTAGACATCCGCCAATCAAGTTTAATACACTAACCGCAGTAATATAGATCTATGGGAACACTAATCCTAAATAACTGGATCGCGTCCGCTCCCATTTAAACTAGATTCGATTGTTGCATATTCAAACACCGAAAGGTTTTACGACAAACGGGTGAATGTTTGTTACTTTATTAGTCTAAAAGCACAATTACACGGATACTAATATTCCAAATAACAGTATATTGTCCATCTAAAAGCATGCACTGGCCACATACATACCCTAGATCTAAATCATAATCATTAAATCAACAACAATGAAATAGGAGAAATTAAATTAAATTAAATAATAAAATAAAAATATCCCACAAAGAATGCCATGAATCCATGATTCCAACTTGCTTCCCCTTCGACTTAGGCGGGAAATCAATTACTCGGACATCATTTTCAAAAATCTATACTAAAAACTAATAATTGATCTATTTACAACTCTAATTAATTGTCCATAATACCTAGGTTATATATATATATATATATATAAATAGCCCAAATCGTACTCATGACTGATTTTAGGGTTTTGGAGGTGATTCGTGCGTCGAGGAGCATCCTAGGGGTGTTTTTAGGTTAAAAAACCGACTCTGCCATGTGTAAATAGCCGATTGGCTGCAAATTTGGCTCCGCTCCACGTGTCAACTTCTGATATGTCCCCGTCTGCCACCGCCTCTGACTTGTCGCCGCCACGTTCGAGCGCTCTGTTGCTTCTTGCTTACTCGGCGCCACGTGTCACATCCTGATTGGCTGGACCACGTCAAAGAGCTACGCTGGATGAATGGATGATCGCCACGTCGCACCCACGTGGCTCCGAGAATCACGCAGGAGTCGACCAAAAAACTGGGAGTTTGTGCGAACACGGATCTCGAAGCATATCGACGGAGGAAGAAACGTGAAGAAGATTGCTTGCGGTGTGACATGGCTTCGCTGTTGATGTGATATCGCGTGGTAACGCAGGATTGGTTGCGGCAACTGGAGATGGCTGACATGGCATCACCTAATTTGCTGGAACACCTTGTCCGCAATTCGATCCACCGCGCAACGCGTATTTTGATGCAAAATGTCCGGCATCCGATCACTTCAAGTAAATAGTCCATTTTGAGTATTTTTCCGCCAAAATTCAACCACGCACTCCGTTTCACCTAAAAATGACCAAAAATATAATTAAATATATATTTTAAATACTTTTAATAATTAAATATACTAAAATAAACTATTAAATACCTATAAATACCAACTTATCAATCCTCGCCCTAGTAAATCATGCACATGGACTTGCAACAATCAATTTGCTGGACTGGTAGCCTCATCCCTTGCATTAGTCGTTTCGTGTCGTAAAAGCTATCGACTAAACAATTGTTACTCGGCAATGTATCTTTACAAAATTGAAGAATTTCATCGAACGCCTTTTTCAGAATTATGATGTTGTGATTTGATTTTTAGGAGTCTCGCGATTGCCGATAATTTCATCATGTTCTTGCACCCCTGCCATAGCGGCTGACTTGCTGTGTCTAACATATCATACAAGATTTCCATTCCTGGAGTTGGCCGTTGTTCCGCATAACACCAATTGAAACTCGAACCAGCCAAGTCGTGCACCATCTCATGATACGATGTATAATATTTGGTCCTCTGTGTCCCTTCGTGGTCATCGTTTCTCATCATATTGCTAGGTTCGTCAGGTACATTTTGAATGTACATATAATCTTCTTCCTCGTGTTCCGACCAACATTGATATCTCGGAATAAAGCCTCGACGAAGAATATGAAGTTATGCGGTGTCAACATCATAGTATGAACGATTACGACACTTCGTATGGTTGCATGGTCACCGAATTTTTCCCTTAGTGGTGAATGTCTTGCAGTGCGTCTTCGCGTATGTGATGAACTCGTTCACGCCGTTTATGAACTCTCGTTGAGTAAAGTCATTTTCAATACGACTATACATCCATTCTCGATTAGTAGACATCTCGATCCTAAGTTTTTTCAGCCGATAATTGAAAAATCTTATCAACTCTTAAAATATATATATATCCTAAGATTTTACTATATTTTCAGAAAATAATCCAAATTAATATTCATTAAACTAGATTATATATAATCTTGAGCTTTCTAATATAGATACGTACCTATAGTAAGTATCAAGTAAATGACAATCACAATTAATAAACAATATATAATTTAAATTAAAGTTTAAAGGGAAATACGATTAAGTTTCTTCGGTGTGTTTTCCCTACAAACATGTTATGTACAAACATTATATAATTTTTTTCCTCACCATCATGAATTGCCCAAGTTATTTTTTCAAAATCTCCATATACTCTCGACATTTCTTATCAATTCTTACTAATGAAGTATATAAATTAATATAATTTTCTTTATTTTACAAATAAATCTAATTTTTCTTCAATTCAATAGATATAGACACTACATTGAGATTTCAAATATAAATACGTACCAACTAAATGACAATCACAATTAGTAAACATTATAAGAATATATAAGTTATAACTCAATAAGATATCATTTTTAGTTGAAAATGCACTGCCAAGCAATAATTTAAACAATGTACAGAGACACTAATTTACTGTATTATTATTCAATGAACATATTATATATGAACTACAGTTTACAATAGTAAATGATAATTGTCATATAACAAGCTAAGTGAGATTTTAAACTACTTAAATGCAAATTCAATTCACTATACTTGTTGATTTGTTGGAGTCTAGCGACAGATTGTTCGGTTGTTGATTTGTTGTTGTTTAGCGACAAATTGTTCTGACGTTAATTTGTTGTTGTTTAGCAATAGATGGTTGAGTTGTTGATTTGTTGATGTTTAGCAACACAGTGTTGCGTTGTTGGTTTGTTGTTGTTTGCAGGTTGTCGCTATTTTTGAAGGCTAAGCATAACACACTTACGATTTCGTTGATATATAAAAAGGAAAACTTAGATTTCCTAATTTCAGTAGTAATGAAAACAAAACTCAACCAAAGTTCCAAAATAGAAGTTTAAGAAAACGCAAACCAGGACTGTGATTCGAAGGTCCAACGCCTAGTGGAAGGCAATCCTCGAGTATGTTATGCCTCATGCTTATTCACCGGGTAAAGCTCGGCCGACGGCCGTGTCGGTGTGCGAGTCGCAGAGTCGTCGCAGAGGAGACCCGAAACTCAGTCAAGGAGGAGCCGGGCGAGCAACTACATGAGGAGAGCCGGGGCGAGCACCGACGGCGCAGCAGCCGGGCCCGAGCAACTGTGGCGGAGGAGCCGGACTAGTGCGACGGCGGCGGAGGATCGCGAGGCGACTAGGGTCGGCGGAACACGGGGCCGCGGAGCCGTGTTGGTGGCCGGCGACCCGGACGTGTGGGGGCAACGGCGAAAATAGACGGAACCCGCGGCTGCGGAAAAGAGGGCAAACAATGGCGCGAAAGAGAAACCGCGCAGCGGTAGCGGCGCCGGACGACAAACTCGCGCAGGGGCGGCGCGAGACCGGGGTGTCGTCGGCGTGCGTTGCAGAGGAATGACAGAGTCGGCGAGTCGCGATCGACATCGACGATGAGAGCGGACAACGAAGGTGATGGTGGTGGCGAGGTTTGTGCGGCGACGGGGATTGTTCGTTGGCGGTGGAGAGACCAAAAATTGGGTTTGCAGAGAGAGGGGTCGAGGAGGATGGGATGCTGGTTTTTACCCTTTTTGGGTAACGACAGATCAGTGACAGATCAAGTCTGTCGCTGATTGTCTGTCGCTAATCTATTGCAGATCAGCGACAAACATTGATCTATAGCAAATATGTCATAGATTTCGCTACAGATCAGCGATAGACTTATTTTTATCATTGATCTGTTGCAGATCTGTCACAACCTTGGCGAAAAATTTATGGCGGGAGAAATCAACGACAAATTTGTGACAAAATACAATTTGTCACAATTTTTGTCACAAAATATGTCACTGAATTGTTGTTTTTCGGTCAACCGAGTCAAACGGACTATTTGATGCATAACTGTTGCTAATTTGTTGTAGTTTAGCAATAGATTCTGTCTGTCACAATTTTTTGATGTCATTCCTCATTATTCTTGTAGTGACCCCTCATAAAAGTACATATATAATGGTTCGCTATCATAATTGTTAAAGAGAACATCATAGCCATAAATCAAATTGGTTTTGAAGCATTGCCACTGTAATATTTAAACAGTGTAATAATTAATGATTGTTCACTAGAAAAATGTGACACAAACGCACCATTAGAAGCATAATAAAAAATAAAACTTCAAATAAGGAAAATAAACTTAAAACTTTCAACAAGAAAAAAAAACTTTAAGACTTTCAATAAGAGAAGATAAACATAGACTACCTATAAAATAAAGGAAAATGATAAACTAACATTCTACTAAACATACATTTGCTACACAATGGTGTTGTAAAACCCCAAATCTTTATATGAAAAAAATTTGTCCTTTTATCAAGGCTAATTTGGTAAATATACATGGTATGCGTGAAATGGGGTGAATAATGTGTGTACTATATATTATTTAGTTGACTTAGATGCGAATATAAACTTAAGTAAATAGAAATAAGCCTAAAGGACTTATAAAATAAAGTAAACAAAAAAAAGGGTTATTTTGGTATTAAACGCACATAAAGGTATTTGTGTAAAATAAAGGAAAGGATGAACTTAATGTAGACTTTAGGATCATCCTAGTACTTAAGTGCATCAAGACAAGATGTGGGATTTTGATTTGGTCAACCAAACCTTAACCTTATTAACTAAGCATTTGAACCATAATTAGGGCTTCAAGCCACTTTCAGTTGAAATAACTACGTAGAGAGATTGAGGAGGAACCCTACAACACTTGTATGGTGGATTTGGTGGAGTAGAGGAGACTCTCATCAATATCTCACAAAACAAGGTAAACAACTTCTCTCATTTTCTCTAATTCCTCTATTCGATTCGCATATTCAATTTTGGAATGAAATCATGGTTTCTCTTGAGTTTTAAGATGAAAGATGGATTTGGATCATCTCTATTTCATATTCTTTGTGTTATTCAAAAGGAAATACAAAATCTATGTTTTAATGGTGGATTCATGGTTTGGATGGTATTGGAATGATCATGTGGTTTCAAACGAATTGTTCTTTATTGTTTTGATCAGATTTGGACCATAGGGGGTCAACGTGAGTTATTAAGGAATTCAAAAATTAATCTCGAATTTGGGATTTTGAATTCGTTGCTAGCGCAGCGCAAGGGGCCTCGCTCATAGGCGGTACGACGCTGGCCATAGTGTTGCTCGAGCAATAGAGGAAGTCGACCTAGTGATTCCTCATCGTCGTGACGTGTAACGTATGGCGCGGGCATATCACTGAGACTTATTTGTGAGTTTTTATTTCAAAGCTAGCGATTTCACCCCTACGTCTTGTGGCTAAACCCACGGCACTGGGAATGCGTTGGACATTTTTCTTGAATTTAAAGTGAAGGTTCTGTTTTTTAGATTGATCGAGTTTTATCGAAGTTTTTTGTCAGGCCAAGGGTCGAGGCAATGGTAACTAACCTAAAAAATCTTTGTCTTCACGACGAAAGTGTGACATTGATTCGAAAAGGCTTTTACATCATTTTCAAGGTATTAATATGAATCGAGTAAACTTATCTCAAATTAAACATATGAATAATACATACATGAACATATACCAATGTTGACACGAGGAGAATTGGATAGGAACTTCCTAGTTAGGATTGGATAGGATAGCAGTTTCGAGGTAAGTGGGATTTGATTTATCTTCAATTATGTCATGCTATTAGTTATTCTAGGATTCACGGTAGTTAATATGGTTGACCTCTTGCTTGGAATCAAATTGAATATATCTTGTTGTTCCGCTTTATCTTGTCCTTTTGAGCTCTCTATTTACGAGTGCATGTGGAACTGATATGCTTTGAATGAATATTTGTAAATAGTACCTCGGATTGCAGAGCCGATGGCCACCGGCCTCTCTTTCAGCTATTAAATGATACCTTTGAGGGCCAATATTGACAAGCATGATCATTATGATGCTTAGAAACCAATTTATGAGGTAGGATCATCTTTGATATCTTTGAAGCTAGTTGGTTGTCACATCATGCAATTTATATATGGTTTCCACTTCATTGACTTTATGACATTCATGTTATTATTGTTATCTTTATTGACTATCTTGTTCATGTTTTGTTTCGTTGTATCTTGCATTATATATTATGCGTGTTATATTATTCTTTCATGCCTGGAATGATAGTAGGATTGGTCAATAACCTTGTTCATGCTAGTTATTACGCATTAAGAAAATTACTTGGATGATTAAAGCAGGTAAAGCAGACTATAACGGCCCATATTTATTAACTAGGATTAGTGTTAATCTCGAGGATTAACGAGCGCAATTCAGGGCGTTACGTGGACAAATCAGCTGACTCGAATATGAGAATCGAAGACATATGTTGTAACGACCCTAAAATCTTATCCCATGCCACGTGGCATTTTAGGACTGTGACTTGGACCTGTCATGACATGGCACACTCGGTCTGACACTGAGGTATTTTATTTTTCGATGATTTATGTATTACCTACCTAAAATAAAAATGCACACAATTTAATTATTTGATTTTGATTGTCGGTTTACAAATGAGGTAACTTCTCGAATTATGTGCGATCACGAGTATGAGACTATAGTTCGATTAATAAATCAAAAAGTTACCTAAGGTTTAAAACTGTGTCCAATGGTTTGAGTTAATTAATTAATTAATTGTTGATGGAAAAATAGATAATTCTTAAATTATACACATTTGTCACTTATTGATGGAGTGAGTGCGGAAGTGAATGTGGAAAGTGAGAGTAGATAAGGGAGAAATTAGAAATCGATGGGGGTGTTTATGGGTTATTTGGAGTTGCATTTTTGCTTTGGAGAAGAGAAGAAGAACAAAAGAAATAAAACTCCCTAAGTTAATCTCATTTTCAATCTTTATATTTCTTCAATTCTAAGTAGTTATTGTGTATAGATTTGAGACTTTAATGTCTAATAGAATAGGTCAACTTATTGTGGTTATAGGTTTTTTAATGGAGAAAGAAAGCAAACAAGAAAGAAAACAAGCAAGAAGGACTTAATGAATGAATTTTAAAAAAGGGCAAAGGAAATCAGATCTCCTTTTCATTCTCTGTGAGAACGAAAAAGAGATGGGGAGGGTGTTGCATAAGCACGCACAGCGCCCGTGCAGCGCAGCACAGGCCCCCCATCTCGACCGGGTCCAGGGGTTTAAATATAAAATAAATATAAATATAATATAAATAACAAAAAATGATAAAAAAAAAACTCAAGAAAAATAGAAAACTAAGAAAAATAGTAAAAGGTTGAAAAAATTATAAGAAAGTTCGCTTTAAAGATTTCGAGGATTTTTATGTCAAAAAATCTTCTCGAAATGTGTGTCACCACCATGATTTCCTTAATTTGAACAATTTTAAGATTTAAAAATCTAAACTTTATCAAATAGGTTCAAACACACCTAATTTATCGTAAATTGATACCATAAGCCTAGGAGACTAATGTCGAGTATCAGGTGTCAGTTTGGGGACCGTATCGAGCTACGAGGGCATGATAGCATGGATCTAAGGTACGTAAAACCAACCAGGAAATGCATAGTAGTTCACTTGAGTTTATATTTTATTGTTATTGTGATGTTTCCCTTTCGTGAAATTCCCACCTTTGTATGAGTGCCCGAGTGCCAAGTGAGTCATGAGAGTGTCTCTGATGGAGTGGTCGTCGGCTTGCAACTAGGGACATGACCTTGAGTCACGGTATTGTTTGGTCGGAATAAAATGTGTTTTATCCGGGGCACCATTGATATCCCTAATTCGCGAAGATCTAGGTACAGCTAGCGTTGTCGCATCCTAGAACCCGAGTCTGCTTGGCGTTGCCGCGACTCTATGACCCCGACCCTGTGGCACCTTTACTTGGTGGTCTTGGACTACTTGGGCAACCTCTCCATTGTTTCTTTTGACATTCATTTCTCATTGTAATTTCATTTTTACAGCTCATATTATCATGCATTCCTTATAGCTTTCTTTCTATTCGCATGACTTTTAGACTGCTTTATTTATTTTGAATTACAGTTTAGATCATATTGGCTTATACTTACTAGACTCGACATTCTTATGTTTGACCGAGTGCAGATCCGTAGCCGAGCAAGGGCAAGACACCGATATTTTGTTATCTACTCTGAGGATATTGGAGTAGCCCTCCATTACTCATTTTTGTAGGTTTTCGACTTTTTATATTACTTATATATGATGTTTTATCACACTTGGAATACTTGTTTGGGTTGAGAGAGACACATAACTTTTATATCATTTTGTATACACTCTACATTGTCACAAGATATACATGATTACATATATTTATAGGGTTCCACATCTAGGCTGTGCGACTCTTTTACTTTATTGTTTAGCTATTTAACATATTAATTGCTTCTGCTAACTTATAAAACTTGTGAAATACTAATTACTCAACTTAAAATCTTGAATTCGCTTATATTGATGGATAAGAAGGTTGACTAGGCCAGCGTTGACTTCGTAGAGGTTGACTTGATTGAGGGTCCATGTAGGTTTAGGCCAGGCAGGGCCCAGTTTGGAGGGAACTAGGGTCGTCACATATATTATTTATGAATGATGTTTTCTTAGTTGCGGTGTTAAAATCATAACTTATTGTACTGCATTGCGTGTATGTATGTTCCTGTCGAGCGAGTTAATGTGATGGAGATTCATCTCAAAAAGTGTGTCAACGCGTGTATTCGGGTAGGCTAAGCATAGGTATACTTAATTAGCCTAGTTGATTTTTAGATTTCCACAAATGAATCCTAAGCTAATGCAATACATATGAATGTAGATATAGCCTAAGTCACGTAACATAATTAAATAAAAGGCTATGTCGCATCTCGAGTTGCGCGTAGGCGCGGGGCGCCGAGAGTCAAGTAGTTGAGAGCCTAGTTGGGTATGATACTTTTTTAGGATATAACCCATAAGTTAGGTAATTCTCCTAATTTTAATGTGCCATGATAAATACTATAGGCAAAATAAAGAAAAATATTAAACAAAAGTTTATAGTTTATTTCAAATTAATTAAAGACCCTTAATAGTCCTAGAGGTGATGGAATGACTAAATCCCTAGGCTAGATAAGTGTCTAATGTGTGACATGAAGGTTTGTATGGCTTGGATCAAACAAAAAATTATATTATATATATATATACACACACAAAAGTAAGTAGAGAGCTCAAACATGCAAATATATGGTCTGGAGTTTTTGCTCTTGAAGAGAAGAACACTAGAGAGGGCTTGTAGATTGAACGATTAACACACCATACTAGTAGATCAAAGATCAGATGATCAGTTGATCAACAATGTAACAGTTCAGTGAATCAAATGAAGAAGAAAACATGAACAATATTCAATCTATTATTCATCAAAAATCTAAAATACAGAGTACATGTACATGACTTATATACAAATCAAGAAGGTGTACACTACACACCCCTGTCATAACTAACTGAAGGAAACTAACATGTACCTATGATACAATACACACCAGCCTCATGATATAATACATTTATGTTATACATTACATAACTCTACATCCCCCCCTCAAGATGGAAGTCTATGCCAGTCACTAGACCCATCTTGGACAATAAATCATAGAACAAAGGAGCTGGTAAAGATTTAGTAAACAAATCAGCTAATTGTAATCGAGTAGGAACATATTGTGGAAGAACAAAACCACATTTAAACTGATGACGAACCAGTGACGACAAGTCAATCTCCAAATGCTTAGTACGTTCATGGAAAACCCGGTTGGCAGAAATATGAATCACGGCTTGATTATCACACCAGAGAGGTATAGGAAGAGGAGTAGGAACACCTAAGTCCTTAAGGATATAAGAAATCCATAACAATTCAGAAACTGTAGAAGACAAACTCATATATTCAAATTTCAAAGAGATGATTTAGAAACAAGAGCTTGTTTTTTAGTTTTCCATGAGATCAAAGAGAGCCCATGAACACACAATAACCAAAGAGATTTTCGAGAAAGAGGACAAGCAGCCCAATCAGAATCACAGTAAGAAACAATAGGAAAATCCAGCCGAACAGGGAAAAACAATCCCTGAGAAGAAGTACCCTTAAGATACCTTAAAACATGAATAGCACTAGACCAATGTTGTTCAGTAGGAGCTTGAACAAATTGACTCAACTGCTGTGTGGAATAAGTGATGTCAGGATGAGTGAAACCCAAGTAAAGAAGACGACCAATTAGTCTTCTATATCGATCAGCTTCAAGGAACAAAGGTGAATCACCATTATCAAATTTACAATCACGAGGAATAGGAGTAGTTGTTGGTTTAGCCATGGTAAGACCAGCATCATTAAGTAAATCAAGGACATATTTTCGTTGATGAACATAAAGTCCTGATGAAGATCGAACCAACTCTAAGCCCAAAAAGTATCGTGTTTGGCCAAGATCTTTTATGGTGAACAAGTTGTGCAAGAATGCCTTGACGTTGTTAATCAACTCAAGAGAAGTACCAGTAATAAGAACATCATCAACATACACCAGCAACACCAAAAATTGACCAACGATGTTGTAAGTAAACAAACAATGATCACGGATAGACTGAATGAAACCAAAAGATTGAAGTTTAGAAGTAAACTCATGGTTCCATTGTCTGGAGGCTTGCTTTAAACCATATAAGGAGCACTAAAGTTTACAAACTTGATGAGGAGAAGCCAAAGTGTAACCATCAGGAGGTTTCATATAAACATTTTCATCAATATAACCATGTAAGAATGCATTATTAACATCCAATTGATGTAAAGGCCAATTTCGAGCAAATTGCTAAGGATAAAACAATCCTAATCGTGACATTCTTGGCAACAGAGAAAAGGAATCAAGATGATCAACACCTTCAATTTGATTAAATCCCTTTGCAACCAAACGAACTTTACATCTATCCAAGGAACCATCAGGATGAAGTTTAACCTTGTAAACCTACTTAGAACCAATTGCCTTTTTATCAGGTGGTAGATCAGTGAGACTCCAAGTACCATTTTCCTCCAAAGCTTGTAACTCCTTATTCATTACTTCGATCCAAACAGAATCATGTTGAGCTTGAGCATAACAAGTAGGCTCATTTATGTTTGAAACAACAGAACCACAAAACACTTGTAATCACCAGTAATATGAGAAGAATGAATGAAAGGAAATGTAGGAGGGGTACCAACAGAAAGAATAGACTCTGCAGGAGTGAAAGCAGATGTATGACATTGCTCAAAACAAAATCATTCATACGAAGAGGCTTGTGAACAGCACGATGACTCTTGTGAGGAACAATTGCAGTAGGAGGCAGAACAATAGCAGTAGAGGCACTAATGTATCATCAACAGGCATAGAGGAGACAGGCACATGAACATCAGAAGGTGCTTCATTAGGATGAAAAACTTCAACAGTAACTCCCTAGAATGAGGCATAGCAGCAGAAGTAGGTACATTACTTGAATAAGGTACATCAGCAGTAGCAGGAACATCTCTCAAGGAATCAGATGTGTCATTACAGGGAATAGGTAATGGACACTCTAAACTTGAAGTAACACTGTGAAATGGAAACTGATTTTCAAAGAAAATCGCATCCCTTGAAACAAAACAGGTATGTGTTGCCAAATTGTATATTCTGTAAGCCTTTTGTCTAGGGGAATAACCAAGAAAGATACATTTAATTGCTCGTGTATCTAACTTGGTTTTACTTGGTGAAACATTAGTAGCAAAACATAAACATCCAAATGTCTTCAAGGAGAAATAATTTGGTAACCTTCCAAATAAGAGATGGTAAGGAGACTTCCATTGCAAGAACTGAGAAGGCAGTCGATTAATGAGATAAGTAGCGGTAAGAACTGCATCACCCCAAAATTTTGTGGACAAACCAGATTAAAAAATGAGAGCACTTGTAACTTGTAACAAATGGCGATGCTTTCTTTCAACCACACCATCTTGCTGAGGAGTATAAGGTGTTGATCTTTGATGTATGATCCCTAAACCAGAGAACAAAGCTTGACAATCTTTATTACAAAATTAAGTACCATTTCAGTCCTAATGGTTTGAATAGAGGCTTTGAAATGATTGTGAATAAAAGCTAGAAACTGCTTGATTAGATTGCCTGTCAAGGACTTATGTTTCATCAAAAATGTCCATGTAAATCGACTATAATCATCCACAATTTTCAGGAAAAAATGAGCTCCTTGAAGAGAATATTGCTTATATGGTCCCCAAACATCCATATCCAACAATTGAAAAGGACAAGAAGTTTGAATAGAACTCAATGGAAAAACCATTCTGCATTGTTTGGACATTTGACAAACATCACAAGGTACATTGTGTCCTCCATTTGAAGAACTGTTAAGTAACAAATCAAGCAGTTTTGTTACATTAATAGAAGGGTGCCCCAAACGACAATGCCATGAAAAATTATCAGTAGCACTATTACAACAAGCTAATGATAATTCTGTATGAGACACAAATGAAGCAATGACATCTTTATTAAAAGAACCGAATCCAGTATGTAAAGACCTCCAATCATCCTTCCCACAGCTAGAACTTGAGAATGCTCAATGTTCTGTATAGCACAAAATGATGGATAAAACTCAACTGTCAGTTTAGTAGAGGAAAGTAGCTTGCTAACTGACAAAAGATTATACTTGAATGAGTTTATATGTAAGCATGAAGATAGAACTATGTCTGAACTCAGTTGCACATCTCATATGTAATTAACTTCTTTAGTATGTCCATCAGGCAAACAAACCGTAACAGGTTTAGCCAAAATAGTGATGTTAGCAAGCAAATCATAGTTAATACACATATGATTTGTTGCTCCACTATCCACAATCCAAACATCTGAACTAAATGAAAAAAGAAAGCTAGAAAGCTTTTTGTGTGAACTACCTATAAAATCAGAAACAACTGAATTTACATGAGAAGAAACACCTTCAGTTGAAAGAGTTTTTCCTTTCATGAAGTTCTCAATGCCTTGCTGTATCATTGCTGCAATATTAGTTTGAAAGTCTTCAAACTGAAAAGTTCCTGCATCTTGTATATCCAGAGGTGATTCCATCAGATTCACAAAAGATTTTGAACCATTATTCATCTGCTTCTTGTCAAGCTCTTTCTTATACCAATATGGAATTCCATAAAGCTTGAAACAAGTCTCTTTTGTGTGCCTCTTTGTCTTACAATGAAGCTTGAAACAAGTCTCTTTTGTGTGCCTCTTTGTCTTACAATGATTAAAGAACAATTCATCTTTATTAACAAATTTCTTGTGACTTCCTTTACCAGTAAATCTAGGACCACTAGTTGAACCAGATGGGCCAGAATTCATCTTGTTAGTTTTCATCATCATGGTTGTATCCATTACAGGTGAATAACAAACATGAACCTCCTTTTGCTTTTCAACTTTAAGATTCATAGAATAAGCTTTGTTTATATTTGGCAAGGGATCCATCACCAAGATTTGATTACGAATGTGATCATACATATCACCTAATCCCATCAAAAATTGCATCAATCTATCATTAGAATCCATAACAGCCATTGTTGCTGAAGCTCCACACTCACAAGCAGGTAAAGGAACCAAACAACCCAGCCATCCCATAACTTCTTAAGCTTTGTGTAATATTGTGAGACAGAGAGAGATATCCTTGACTTATAGAAGAAATATCTCGTTTTAGTTGATACAAGAGAGGTCCATTACATTCTCTAAACCTTTCTTTCAACTCATTCCATAGATCAATAGATGAAGTTGTATAAAGAAATGCTTCAACAATATCTTTTGAAATAGAATTCAAGATCCAAGAAGTTACCATATAATCCACTTTGATCTACCAATCCAAATTGGAATCAGTTGAATCTGGCTTCATACATCTTCCATCAATGAAACCAATCTTTATTTTCGCACCTAAAGCAATCAACATAGCTCTACTCCAAGAACGATAATTTGAACCAGTGAGAGTGTTAGAAACAAGTATCATACCAAGATGATCAGATCCTTGAAGGAAATAAGGACTCTCTACACCAAGATCGCCTGCATCAGGAGCTCTTCCTGCTCCATTTCAAATCGAAGAACTCGAAGAACCATGAATGGATGCCATGATCAGACACTCAAGCAATCAAACTCAACACAGATCAAGAACAAGAAAACCTTCTCTGATACCATGAACAATTAATACAGCATACCAGTAGATCAAAGATCATATGATCAGTTGATCAACAATGTAACAGTTCAGTGAATCAAATGAAGAAGAAAATATGAACAATATTCATTTTATTATTCATCAAAAATCTAAAATACAGAGTACATGTACATGATTTATATACAAATCAAGAAGGTGTACACTACACACCCCTGTCAAAACTAACTGAAGGAAACTAACATGTACCTATGATACAATACACACCAGCCTCATGATACAATACATTATAGTTATACATTACATAACTCTACATAGATCTTGAGTTAGAAGGAAAAAAAAATCAATCATGAGAGAAATCAAGAGGGCCTAAGCTAATGTATTGATCTTCCATCTCATTTAAGTTTGAAATTATGCAAATATGAGGTTTCAATCCATGCTTTTTGATTCAAGTAGCAAGAATTGTGACTTATGCCATTGAAATTTATAAGTACGGAAGGCGTACACTTGTTTGAGTTGTTTGTTTTAAGTTGGTTCCTTAGATTGGGGGTTTGTAAAGATAAAAAATGGTAAAGCAATTGATGCCATTAATGGCATAAACGAGTTGCCATTAATGAAAGCTAAATGCCCATTTTGGGCTGCTATGTTGCTGCCCATTTTTAGTATGCTGCCATTTTGGGCAGCAACATAGCTACCATTTGGGCAGCTCGTGGTGCATGTATTGGTCCATTACCCGCAGTCTAAGTTGGACTCTGCGAGGAGCCGCCCGTGTTTGGGCCTGCATATCAAGAGAGATTGAGATTTTTATGGGACTTTTATTTAGAGTTTTTAGGCGATGATTTATGTACAAATTTAATGAAATAACTTAAAATTATAAATAGGGTTGAGGGAACCAGTCGAGGAGCATTTGGAAACAAAAACTCCATCGACGCAACGACGAACTCACATTAAATTGTAGTCGAAGAGTGTCGGCTACGCGTTCGTAGTCGGTTTAGAGACATTTCGAGCAAGGTGGCGACGTGTGCGAGGTGTGTAAAACCCTTGAAAATGCTTCATAGAATTCATGTTTTTCGTGTTTTATCGTTATCGTATTTAAGTGCGACTGCAGGCGGGCACACATGATTTTCACTCCAAAGCTTCAGTTTACGTCTATACACTAGTTGTGGCAAAATCTCTTACATGAGTTGCTTGTGATAGCGCTCGCGTTGACGACATAGGATATATTTGCGACCGTCGAGAGGGATTAGTGTAGTCATGATGTGTAACAACATCGGGAAAGGATCATGCCGTTTACGGAAGTTGGGATTTAATCTCTATAAGCTTGTAAGTATATATGTGTGTGTGTGTGTGTGGTTCCTGTCTTATTTTTATCGATATCCGACCAGGGTAGGTCGGGTTTTCTTGTGATTATTCGATTGGCTATTTATTTACATCTTAAAGTCGAGCCTATTTACTTTATTACCACTTTTCAAGTATTTTGTGATGTTTTATATTTCTTGTTGTTGTTTTGCATGTTGTATGCTGTAACGACCTGTTACCTTAATCTGGTGATTAGTGTTAACCCGGTCATTAATTAACCCATGTTAGGCTTAGGGTTATGATCGACATATCCCAATTAGTGTGTGTGTGCGTTTGTATGACGTATGGTGTTTCTTTGGTTTGCACAACTAAAATATAAAAAGGTTGTGTATATTGATATGGTATATACAAGCCTATACGGGATAAATACACGATAAAACTGTGAGCGACGAGGGATACGTGACAAGGGTGTGCACGCTCGTGGCTACATGTGGACATGACCGGCGGATTTATCGGAAACGATAAAAATGAAATATATATATATATATATATATAAGGATATATATATATATACTGGAAAGTAAGAAACTAGTAATTTTATATATCATTTGATCATCTCGAATGAGCGTAAGTTAAGATGTGTCAAATTTAGTGTCACGTTAGCGCGTGTCATTTTAGCACATCAACGGTTTAATCGATCCCAAGATGACATGACACGTATCTCGAGGAATATAATCAAATTCTTTCGATCAAATGAAAACGGAAGCTGAGGATTTGATTTTGACCGTGACAAGTTTTCCAAGATGATGATTCGAGCCAAGTTGAGGAGCTTAACTAGTAGAACGCCTCGCGAGGAACACGTAGCTATGTTTAGTTTTAGTGTTTATCAAAGTTTAAAATTAAGGTGATTATAGGAAATCATTGTTCATTGAGTTGTTGTTGATCCACTTTAGTCCCTCACCTCATATTTGATGTTTCTAAGCTATTGGGAATGAATTTGTGGATGTTGTTATCAATTCGGAGGTGTTTTGGTAAGATTGGAGTTGCAGCAGTATGTTGCTATTGCTTATCTAGCGCGATTAGCGTGCTAGATCAAAAGATTAGCGCACTACGTGCGCATAACTTGAAAAACAGGTAGTACATGCAGCGATTAGCGCGCTAATCCTACCTATTAGCGTGCTAATCCATGCTCGAAATAGCAATAGTGATGTTTTCTTGTGAATCTTGAATGATGAGTTTATGGACTAATTTAGGAGTTCCTAATAGTTATAATAGACTATATTAGACCTATATTTACTATGACTGGTTTATGATAGGTGTGGATTGACTGGGAGAAAGTTAGGGACCCCAAAAATTAGGAAATTGGAAGTGGACTTAGACAAGGTAAGTACACTTATTTATCAATGTTGCCTGATTATTTAGTATATATAGTTCATTTAGTTGTTCGCATGGAATGGGGAATTGGTTATACTGTGATGGTTTTTGATAAATGAAAAAATGGTGTGTGATGTAACCATACTATAACTCATGGTTTTGAGAATAGGTTTATAGGAGATGGGTTCCCTTCCCGGCCTATATATAACTCCTGCTCAATTCGATAGGTTGTATGGATTACATGCACATTAGAGGGTTTGGGATAGAACCATTGGGCATTAACAAATGGGCTAGAGAGTATGAAGGCCAACATACTGGTCTAGCAATCGCATTAATGGCGTCAATGGATAATCGGTCCTAGTTTTATGAAATAAATGGGAATCACAGTGTACTAGTTCAAATTATTTGTTTTGCATCCGAATATGTATTGAATACATATGCTTTCCATATCCTTGTTAGATATTGTTGGATCATTTGTTATTGCATGTTTTCCTTAAATATTATACAAAATATTGATGTATACTATGAATCTGTATTTACTGAGCTCGTTGGAGAGCTAATTCCTTTTACACATTTTAGGTGCGCAACCCAGCACTTTAGCTAAGGGGAAAGAAAAGATTTAGGAGTCTCGAGTCTTCTCTACGATGTAATGACATATTTGTATCTATATAACATTGTTGACTTATTTTGATGTACATAAGCATGTTGGGGTGATTTTATAAATGGCTTGGAAGTTTTGGTAAACTTTGTATTACCTTATATTCAATTATATCGAAAAAAACAAATTTTATTTCCGATGCGTATGACTTTGATATTTAAATTTGGTATGAATATAGAAGTTGAGTTTATCAGGTATGAATGGAGAGGCTGCGGGCTCTAGTTAAGTCTACGAGGTTAATAGGCTTAATTAGCGTTTCGGTCGAGCATTTTCCTTAATCGGGATAGGGGATGTCACATATGTTGCCTACAACCACAAGGAATATGATTGTTTGTTGTCATAGGTCATATTCGCATGTCTCGTAGATTTACCAGTTTTATTCATGAATATTGTGTGGACTTCTCTTAGATTTTACTAACTAGACTCATCACTATATTTGTTAGGTGAATGAGTGCAGATCCTTCGACGAACAGGGGTAATGAGGTTTTGGGTGATTACCTCCGACATTGATCAACGCCAGCTCGTGTTTGACTCACAATATGTATATATTTATGTTTTTATTGGATTTTGGGGGACTTTGGAACACTGAATACATGTATATGGATCCGACTCTACTTTATTCGCCTCAGTTATATACATTGTATCTTTTGTCGAGGTTTCCACTATTTACGACTGTTTAATATGCATAAATTACTCATTTAATGACTTGCGCTATTAAATAACTAATTAATGTTTTAGCTTTAAGAAAAGACTACAAATAGCACTATTAGTTAAACAACGAAGGTTGTCATGGGTAAGCAGATCGTGACGTGGAAGGGCTTGGTGACGTGTTCGACGATGTAGTTGTGGTCTATGCGCCTTGAAAGTTGGGGTGGTCACATAGGCTTCTATTTTATTGGGCCTGTTGAAATACTGCTCACGTCACTACTTTTCCCCTCCAGGTACCTTAGTTGTTGTTCAAGATAGAGAAAATAGCAAGGTCATAATATAGAAACTATTTTCTCATTTGCAAGGTTTTTATTAATATTTAGGTTTTGAGACATTTATGTAATAAATAGGGGATATATCATGGGTAGACTTTGTGAAACTCATAGCCAAGTTGTTTAACTTTTTAAGACTTTCTATTTTATTTCCTCACATAATAGACTCAAGAAACTTTTATTTCGCACCTATTATATGTCTTAGTTAGAGGAGGGTAGTGGTATCCACGCCCAAACCGCATGGTACGGTCTAATTTTTTAAACTAGCGGTTTAAGGCCAATTTAGAAAACTTGAAAATCGCGATTTCGTAGTTTGGTTGTGGTTTTCATTAATAGAAAATTGTGGTCCACCAAACCGCAAAACCACCCCCAAACTTGGAATGAAATGGAATAAATTTAAAGTCTTTTCATGTTGTTTTAAGTTTTGAAATGAACTTAGACTCATAGTTTTGATTTGAGTTCATGTATTTCATTGTGTTTTTGGTGGATGGTCATGTATGGACATATGATTCGTTGATGGACATGTGTGGACTTGTATGGAATGTGTAACTTTTTTGTTGAAAATGTATCGTAGGAAAACCGCAAAATCAAACCGATCAAACCGCGCAAACCTTGGTCAGTTTGGTTGTTTTTTAGGGTTCGCAGTTTGGTAATGGTTTGCAAAATGGTCAAACCACGAACCCCGGGTTTGGTGGCGATTTGATGGTTTTCACCACTAAACCGTGGTTTTTCCGCCGCTAGTCTTAGTAGTCTATTTATAAATTGTCTTATTGTAATTCTGTAGGTTAAGGCTTACTAGATCGTCGCCCAACTCGCAGGGTTATCTCGAGAGGTTTAGCGATGATTTAGGCGAGCGACCCTTGTTGTAGAAATTGAGGTCGTCACAAGTGTAGATTTGATTGGGATATGTGCCACGTGAATTCAAAGGGAATCTATATCGATATCATAGCCTTAAAATTGGTTTTGAAGCATTTTTTCTAAAATAAAATAATCTAGAAAAGTACTAACCTAGTAATCGTAAACATAAAAACTACGCACAATTGTTGAGAAGAATATACAAACTTGGAGAAGTAATAATTGCCGATGGTAAATTTAATAACTGCAACACGAATGAGACTAATCATTTTATATCTAAATAAATTTATGATTTATATTTGATAAATTACTGGAAATACCGTCGATTAGAAAAGAGGATTGATAGTAGTTCAAAAGATAGAGTTAAGTGGGTGAATCAAAGAAACAAAAATTCGAAGCCGCTGTCTTACTTAATTTCTAATTTCTTGTATAACTCGCAATTGCAAAATATAAAGTCTTAAACAAAAGTGTTGTGATGAGCATGTGTGGGTGTGGCTGTGGCTGTGACCATGCACGTACAGCCACGAGATGCCCCAATACTAATTTGTTCCTAAGCAGGAAGAGAAAAAAAAAAAAGGCTGGCTTTATGCCCCCAGCTTTTCATAAGGGCACACAAGTTTTAAGTGCACCCCAAATTCAAATTTCAATTTTGTTGGCACCTCAATATTTTTACCAAAATACCCCTTCATCTAAATCGAAACACCCAACTCCAAAACCTTGATCAAGATATCTATTTTAGGTTCGGTGACATGTGGCCGATACTTATCTTCTTGATTCGGTGTTGTCCAACCGAACATTTTTCATGAAATTTGATTGACAATTGTCGACCTAAAGATTCGGTGGGTTCCGACCGACTCTCCAATTAAAGACTCATTAGGCTTTGACCAACTCTTTCTAACTAAAGGTTCGATGGGCTCTAATGATGCCTTACAAATTACAAGAAGAGAGTGCGTGGAAGGATGAAGGTGGGATGCACAAACGAGAGGAAAAAGGGTGGCGGGTACGCAAATTTCAGTGAAGGACATAATGGTCATTTTGCAATAATTTTTTTTTTTTAAGTTTCACTTTTTTGCTAAGTGACTTAGTAAACGGTGGAGTGCATATATAGCAGGCTAAAAAAATCTTTATGTTTGTCTAGTAGTCAACAGAGCTGAAAATGAAAATGCACTAATTTTAGTGATATAAATAGGGCTTAGGCCCATGGACTCCCGCAAGGTGTTCAAAATTGAGGGTGTTTTTCAAAAAAATAAGGTGGGTTTAGTTTTTAATTCACCAAATAATGGGGTTTACTTTTAAATTCCAAAACAAATGTACAACTCTTTTTGAAAAGAAGCTATTGATGATGAGGTGGCATGCATAGTTGGTGAGGTGGAAGACACTTGTATGGATAGCTCATTTTGAAAAGGAGTTATTTATACAAAATTCTAAACTCTATGAATGACTCATTTTGAAAATGAGCTATCTATACAAAATTCTAAACTATATGAACGACACGTGCATATCGAGATGACCAACCCGCGTCACTCGCGTATCTCAAGGTAGACAACCCATATAAAGACACGCACGCATATCGACGTGGACAACTTATGCAAACATCACGCATGTATGTTGAGGTGGAGAATTCATGCAAATGTCAGGCACGTTTGTCGAGGTGGGCGACCCATGCAACCTCGTGCAACTTGTTGCAATCCATGCAAACCTCATGCACGTATCTCGAGGTGGACAACTCATATAACCTCGCCTAATCCATGCAAACAATGCAAAGGTCACACACGTATTTTGAAGTGGACACCCCATGTAACCTCGTAAAATCCAAGTAAATCATGCAAACAACTTGCACTTGTCTCGAGGTGGTAAAGCCAATGCAAACGTCACACACATATCTCGTGGTTGACAACACATAAAAACGCTACGCACGTATGTCGAGGTAGGCGAGCCATGCATCTTCGTGCAAACCATTCAAATGTCACACACATATCTCGAGGTGTGGACAACTCATGCAACCTCGTGCAATCCATGCAAACTATGCGAATGTGAAGCACATATTTCGAGGTAGACAACCCATGCAACCTGCTGCGGTCCATGCAAACCATCCAAACGTCATGCACGTAACTCGAGGTGGATAACTAATGCAAACGCCATACACGTATCTTGATGTGGACAATCCATGTTAATGTCATGTACGTATCTCGAGGGGACAACCCATGCATATCCACTACAGACCATGCACCCCATACAAACGTCACGTACGTATCGCGAGGCGGACAACCCGTGCAACCCATAGTAACCATGCAACTCATCCTAGCTTTAAACTTTTGTCTTTCCCACGTGGACATCCCACGTGTATGTCCACATGTACTGGGAAACAAGAATAACGCCTTTTGAAAAGACGTTATTCTTGTTTGTCTTTTCCACGTGGACACCTAATACTATTTACATGAATAGTGCATGCGCTATTCGTGTAAATCGGCTCCAACCAATCCACGTGGACATCCACGTGGAATCAAAATAACACGAATAACGCCTTTTCAAAAGGCGTTATTCGTGTAAACCAATCCACATGGACATCCACGTGGATGGATTGTATCCTAATAACACAAATAACACCTTTTGAAAAGATGTTATTCGTGTTATTTGTCCACCGTGGACATGACACATGAATATCGCCTTTTCAAAAGGTGCTATTCATGTGTCCACGTAAACGAAAAAATTTTCTCCCCTAATAACGCCTTTTCAAAAGGCAATATAGCCTATCTTTAGAATAAGAAAACCACACTTATTTTGCTCATTTAAACTATTTTCTATTGTACTTTTGTAATTTTTTCCAAAATTGAGCCTAATTCGTAAATGGGCATATGCATATCGAGCAAGGAAAATACTAAAATGACAACAACAATGTCACACTACAAGACACATTGGCTCACAAGAGCCTTCCGTTCGACCTCGACCCGCATGTTATACATCGAGATTTATGTGTGCCCGCATCCTGATGCGCACGTGTATGATTCTTGCGAGTCAATGTGTCTTGTGGTGTGACTTCCTGTTGTCATTCTAGTACTTCTCATTGAGCAAACCAACAACAGAGTTACATTTACATAATTCAATTTTGATTTTATAACTCATCAAAGTCGAAATATAAGTAAAAAATATGTCAAATTCAATAGCAAAATTACATTTTTGTGAGTGGAAAAATAGATTAGAAGCCCCAAGTAGTCAAATAAATTAATAAAGTGATGTTAATTTGGTAGGGGCATATATGTGATTAAAGATAAATTACTTCGTGACCAGTGCTAACTCGAACTAAGTGATCGAATGGAATATATATTGGTCAAAGAATTAATTTGGGGAATGAGGAAATAACTCATTTATATCTTCAATGTTATAGTTAGTTGATAAGCTTTCATTTTGAGGACGAAGTTGCTTAAGTTTGGGTGAATGTAATGACTCGTGTCCTTAACTTGGAGATTAATGTTAATCCAAATGCGAGTTGGGCTCGTGGTTAAGCCCGATTATCTCGATTAGCGTGGGAATGCGATTGTTGTGATGAATTGTGTTTGATTGGTGTCAAAAATAATTAATGTAACAATAGGTGTATATATATTTATAAGAAAATTCTACTATAGTGACTTTTTTAAATCACCATGAATGATGATTTAAAATTTTCACCATTAGATTTAGATCTAATGGTGAATATAAAAATTACATTTATGACTCTTAAATGTGTGCATAAGTTCCAAGAAGACATATTTATCATTGGATCTAAATCCAATGATATAAGTTAAAATCACCATCCTGATTTTTTCTAATCACCATCCTGATTTTTTCTAATCACCATAGTAGAACTACCTATATTTATATCAATAAATCTACTTGGACTCATGAGTCCAGACTTATAGGGAGATTTTTCAAATTTTTACAAATATTTAAGGGGTAACTGTGGCGGCCCTCACCGCCCGGGAGTGACGCGTGTCTCCATGTACTCCTTACCAACTGGCCCTACTACACGTATACAACATCTGCCCGTCCTTTTCCTATCTCGAGATGTGCATCCACTTGTGTGTACAACATATAAATGACAAATGCAGCGGAAGTTGTACGTAAATGCAAGAAATATTAATCAATTCATCAAATCCTACTGCGGGAAAACCCCGAAAAGTATTATGTATAAAGGTAGATGACTGTACCATGTAAAGTATCTATGTACAATGTCATGTCACTCCCCGCTCCCAAAAGAATCAAAATATCAAAATAAAAACACACGTATAAGTAATTCTCAACGGTAGGCAGTCAGAGGTGGTCACGTAATATCCCCTTGCCCTTACTCGTACTAGGATCTGCACTCAATCATCATAGAAGAAAATGGATGACGAGTCCAGTCAGTAAAATCCCAAGGAACTCCTCCGAGCATTCATATAAATAAATGGAATTCAATAACTATTGTTAAATAAACATGGGGAATGTAAATATACAATTGTAAGTAGGGCATCGCATGCGTAAATAACAATAAAGTGCAAATGTGTGTGCCTGTTCCAGTCAGACTAAATCATACTTCGAGATTTCCTTCCAGGGATCCCACTAGTGGGTGCACCCAACTAACTATCACCCGATCCCTCTTGGTGGCCGGCATAGACCTACGACGCACCGACACATGTAGCAGTTCCTTACCTCGGGTCGTTATCCACCGAGAACTCCTAATACACATGCTATGGTCTAGAATGCATAGACACACAACGAAAATCCGGTGGGAATAACTAACCAACCGTGCAAACAACGACAAGATAAGATATAGGAAAAATCACAAGGAAATACTGGAAATGAATGGAAATACAAAGCAAAATAAATACTCAAGAGTTTTTCCATTGGGTTTTACAAACCTCACAATGCGCTCCACTACCCCATAATCAATCCCCAGGTCCAAGTCCACTGAGTCCTTGGTCGCCAATTGATCACCCGTGTCAACCTATGTCCATTTATCAATAATTTAATTTAGCATGACAATTTACAACAAATTTCTAAAAATTTAGGCCAAATTGCTCATTTCACGCGCTTTCTAGGCAAACCCGCAAAAAGTCGCGTCCAAAATATCCAAATATTTCATTTTTCATAGAAATTCATAAATTTCTATTTATTTTATGAAATATTTTTTTTTTCAAGATTTTCCCAATTTTTCCCAAATTTTTTCCAAACTTTTCCAAACTTTTCTTCTCTTTTTCTTTTTTTTCTTTTTTTCTTAAATTTTGGTTTGGGTCGGGTTGGATCGGCCCCGCCCATGGATCTCGCCTTGCCTTGCCCACGGGCTGAACCGCGTGTGCACCTTCTTCCCGATCGGCCGATCGGAGAAGAAACATTTTTTTTGTTTTGGGGTTGGGGTTGCTCCAACCCGGTGGACTCAATGGCGGGGAGACACCCATGCCATCACACCGCGACCGGTTCGGCCTCCATGGCCGAACCTTGTCCCGCCACCTCGGCCAACCACCGAAACCCACAACCAAAAACTACTAAGATTCACCTCGATCGTGGCGTCTCCATCTTCTCTTCTCTCTTTCATCTTCCTCTTCCTCTTCCTCTTCCTCCTCCTCTCCTGTTCCTTATTCCCTCTTGGCCTCCCGATTTTGTGTGTGGGGTGTGTATGGGTGTGAGAGTAGGGTGTGTGTGTGAGGTGAGAGAAAAGGTGATGGAATGTGTAGATAAGGATTGTTGACTTTTTATCTTGACACCACAATGTGACACGGCTAGGACACTCACCCATTTTTTGGGCGTTTCGACGCCCGATTTCGCTCCGAACCACGATATACATGTATCGTCGCGTCACTAGCCGCCTAATACCCATTCCATATTAGTTACTTGACAAATTTTATATAATTTGTGTGTTTTAGTTTTTCCGACCAAATATTCGGTCCCGTCAACTACTCGGTACTGCGTCGACACGCATATCGAGGCGAGTACATTTCACACAATCTCGCACGTATTTTTATGCAACATACACACTTGCGATGTATTTCAATACATTTCACCGCAAAAATAAGCATCCAACACACAATCACTAGCATACCTAAGTCCCCGTGTGTCTTAGCCTACCACGGAGTTCACGTAGATCCGAGCTGGCGTCTACGTCTGTAAATTGAATAGACATTTATAAATGGGTCGTTACAGTAACAATGGAATTTTACAAGTGATTGTGTGTGTTTCATTAATTACTTGAGGATGATTTTGAAATAAAAAAATTTTTTGAGTCCGAACTCATGAGTCCAAATAACACTACCATATTTATATATAATGATATATAAATATATATAAAAATAAAACCAAATTTTGGGTGGGCTGGTTTTCTCAACGTAGATAAGTATCAATCATTGAGTCAACTCAGTTAATGTTAGTCAATGTTAGTAAAGTTTAACTCACTTGGTTGTTAGTTTCGAGGGCCGCTAAGGGCCCCCCACAATTTCATGAAGGCACCCAAAGTTTTTGTAAAAATTCTAGCAAAACTGGAAAAGACCATTTTGCCCTTGTATGTATAGTGATTCAAACCCCACAAATCATTTTGACAAAAAAAGCACCCCACCACAAGGTTGAACCACAAATCCACATTGCGTTTGGCGAGCGTTGATCGATTCTTGCGGATTGACATCATCCGACAGCGATGTAACAATGTTTGACAACAATTTGATGGTTTTTTTGAACTGTTTAGTTGTGTAAAACTGTGAAAATGATGATTTGTTTGTCAACGTAGGGTTTGGTAATTTCTTCAAATCCGAACTTGTTTCCACTATATAATGTAGGATTGTACTTTACTCTTGTGCAAGAGAGGTCGAACTCACGAAAATTTTGCAAATTTATTGTGTTTTTTATGCGGTTATCCGAAGTTTACGTCGATGTGCGCGATTGTTTCGGCCTCGCAGGACCGAGATGTATAGCAATGTCTCGGTCATAGAGGATCGAGAGGTGTGAGTAGGTCACGGTATGGTACGACCGTGAGTACTGAGTAATTCTCGATGTGCGCGATTTGTTTCGGCCTCGCAAGACCGAGAGCCTACTCTAACCCTCTCGACAGTGTACAACCGAAAGTAGGAGCAAATTCTCGGTTGTACACCGCCGACACCACATTACCTATCACTAATTGTAGCTCTCGTCATGTCTCGACCGAGATAACTAAAGTATTCTCGGCCATGCGTAACCGAGACACTGTGAACTCTTCCGGCCTTCGTGGCCGAGACAGTTAACACACTATTTGGCCTGTGTGGCCGAGAACCGCGATTTTCCAATTTTTTAACCATTCAACAAACCGCCACACACACATTACAACTACTCTACCAAATGTAACTTCAAACGATCGATTTCACGCAAAATTTGTGTGTTCGGCGATCTTCAACCGAGCCCTAATTTGAAGACGAAATCGGCAAACACCCCGAGCCTACAAACTGCAAAAACCTCCTACAACGAAGGAGAAACACATGGAGACGGACAGAAACGACGATTTCGGGGTATCCTCGCAATGGTCGGTTGAAAACAAATGAGTTCTTTCACAAGGAGTTCGGTGGTGGTGGTGGTGGTGGTGGTGGGGGTGGTGGGGTGTGAGAGGTTTGTTCGAGGGGTATTTTGGGTATTTCGAGTCTAATTTTTGGGTGCCCTAGGTAATTTGGTTAGTGCCCACATTAACTGGGTGCCTTCATGAAACGGTGGGGTGCCCTTAGCTGCCCTCTTAGTTTCTTAGTGAGAGACACGTGTAACAAATCTGTACATTCTCTCTCGTAAACGCATTCGATGATATAAATACAATTCAATTCTCACTCTTTAATTAAGCTTAGAGAGTTGAAGAGAACTTTCTTGATTTTTTTGTTTCACAATATGGAATCAGAGCTTTAGAAACTTCATCGTCGCCTCTAATGGTGGCCGATTGAAGATCTTGAGCGATCATTATCATTTTAGTGATTGATTTCATGCTTTGAGGTTATGCACGTCATTTGCATGTATGTCCATAAAAGCCCGCGACAAGTACTTAACCTTTTTAATTAGCCTAAAATTTTCAATTATTTGATGTTTTATGAAAATATGTTATTAATTTGATTTAGTTAGCCTATTCATTTATCTCACTTAACTTATTTGATAAGTTATTTAGTTGTTTCTTAGTCTTTTCAACTGAATGTGTGAGTTATCGATAATAGCGGAAGTCTTTCATTTTAAAAGAAAGCGAATAATAAATAACAAGAATTTTACTTCTTTAACAAACCATAATTAGTGGAAAACCTATCAAAGGATACCACGCATGTATTATCAAGTCCCAAGTTTTTAATTCAATAATTACGGCTAATCCTGAATTAACGAATTCAAATTATAGTTTTGGCCGCGAGTCGGGAGTTGAAGATCGATGAAATGAGATTTACAGGTAATTCTACTACTTTGCGTGATGTTTGCCTAGTATTGTGTATTATATAATACTTTATTTTGTGAAATTCGAGTTGATTGAGTAAATTCGAGATTTGCGAGAGTTTTATCTCGAGATACGTGTCGAAATGAGTTACGTGAAAGTTAAAATGTTGACCCGAGCTATTGTTTCCAGTTTCATGAAAAATAATGGTTTTAAATTTGAAAATTCGAGTTTTGGACTTTAAATGGATATAACTAGCTGACGTGGGTCCCATATCTCGATTCATGTGAAGACAAGTTTTTCGAATGTTTCCAAGCCCTTTGATAAATTATCTAATTTTTAGTTGAATCGGAGTATTTTTCGAGGTTTAATTCGGACTCAAAATCGAAGAGATAAATCCATAAAGGGCATTCGTAATATATGAAAATCGGTAGAAATTGAAGGGCAGTATGGTCATTTGACTACCCGTTTTTTTTTTATAAAAAAACGAAATCGATTCAAGGGGGTGTGCGGCGTGTGCCCACTGTTCTTCGTTTCTCTTCTTCGTTCTCCCTCTCATTTCTTCATCTTAACCGTCTCTCTTTTATCTCTCTATCTCTCCCTTTTCGTTGTTGTTGTTGGTGATCGAATTGAGAGCCGTGAGTTGCTGTGGTAGCTGTGGTGCCATCGAATGTAAGGTTTAATGGCTTCAAATTAATTGTTGATTTTGATGGACTGTGGTATTTGGTTTTAAGGGGACTGGTTCTCTGTGATTTTGAGTTTGGGAGAGAATTCATTGGACTGGTTGTTGGCTGTGAAGAGAGGTGAAGAAGAGGTTTTGAATAAAAAAAAAAAGACGAGGAGGAGGCTCGGACGAACTGTAAAAAACAGTTCGTCCGAAGAAGAAGAAGACCCCCCTGGGTCGTCTCCTCTATCCCTCGACCATGTGGGGGGTCTGGGCAAGGATGAATCATGCCCAGACCCCAAACTAAAAAAAAAAAACGCAGATTAGAACTCTGCTCTGTTCTAATTTTGTGAGGAAGAAGACGATCTGATCCTAGACCCCGGTTTAGGATCAAACCATTTTCAAATAAAAAATGGTTTAAAAATTGAAATAAATGAATAAAAATTCCTGGAAGTTATGGAAAAATCAGGAAAATGAAGTTTTTGGAAAAATTGATGAAAATTGAGAATTTTTATGAAAATTAAGGATTTTCGGATTTTCTCGAAGATTTATACTTGACCATTGATCATGATGAAGATAAGAAATGAGAAATGAGAAATTGTTGACTTATATGTTGCATTTAACTTCATGAGATATCTTTAAACCATGACCATTGATCATGTGTGCACACGTATCTCGATGCTCAACTAATGGACCACCTTGACACGCTTGTCCCTCAAGTCATACTTAAGTGACTCAACAAGTTGAGTCACTTGACCTCTTGATTGGTTAATACGTATCTCAATGCACATCTTGTGATCATTATTTTATTTCAATAACTTTAGGCACATTAATGGTAGATTAAACTTGACCACATTAAAGCTACTTATAAAACCAACATTAGTTCAAATTAATTAAGTTTACCCCAATAGATGCTACTTCGGTCACATGTCGACATGCAACTCAAGGTGCGTCCCCGCTCGTCTAGATACCTATATATTCGTATAAATTGATTTAATAGTCTACACATATATAATATATTAAGTATACATCACAACAAATATAAAATATACATCGACTTTTGCCTCAGTCAATGGATATATCATGGTGTAGGTTCCACAGTACGGGTCGATAACCCTATTTGAGGAATTAAATACGATTAGAGATTTTGGGTCGTTACGGTTATTCAGATACAAATTGGGCATTTTCAATTGAAGATCGTAATTTTCAATTGAAGATCGTAAGTCCATTAATTGCAGGGTATGTTGTGTATTTTAGGTGTAACTTAGTGTCTTGGCAGTCGAAAAAGCAAGCTGTTGTTGCACGTTCTAGCACAGAATCAAGTAAAGTGCATTGGCACAAGTAGCTGTTGAACTGACTAGGATCAAGTATTTACTATATGAGCTAAAATGTCCTCTTCTACGGTAACCTCTTGTCTGGTGTGACAACATGAGTGCCATTACTCTTGCAAGGAACCCTGTATTCTATGTTAAGACTAAACATATAAAGATTGATGTCACTCCATATGTAATAGTACTTAAGGGTTCTCTTTCAGTTCATTATGTACCCTAACATGACCAAGTGGCGGAATACTTCACAAAAGCCTTATCTTCCTCCAGATTCAGCTATTTGAATAGCAAACTTGGGGTTATACCCCTTCCCTTTATTTGAGGGGAGATATAAGTATCAATCACTGAGTCAACTCAATCAATGTTAGTCAATGTTAGTCAAGTCTAGCTCACTTAGTTGTTAGTTTGTTAGTGGAAATTTTTACCAAAGTAGTATAGTTTTACTTTGAAAGAGGTAAGTAAGGGTGGAAAATTTTTTTTCCCCACACTAAGCAATGTCGCCTAATGAGAAGGTGTTATTGCTGACGTGGCTGGCCACGTGGACAGCATGGGTTTAGGGTGCTCACGTGGATCCACGTGGATCAGCGTGGTGGTCCCACGTGGACACGTATTGGGGGCATGTGTCCACGCGTGGATCCACGTGGACACGTTTCTCGGGGGGCGCTAGCTCCTTCTCGAAAGGCGCTATCCGCGCACCCCCATCGTCTCCTTCCCGAAACCGACGCAGAGAATATTCTCTGCGTCGGTTTCGGTAGGGATACAGGGGGTAGGGGCGATAGGGGTCACGGGATAGTAATCTTGTGAGCATGCAAGGCAATTCGAGCGCGTATATATAGACGGGGAGGAGCTCGGTGGAGAGAGACCAGAACGGGAGGAAGGAGTGAGCAGCGGCACCAGATGCGGAAACACAGAGGAGGTAGCAGCGGTGGAGGAAAGATGACGAGCAGCTGAGCAGGGAGGAGAGCCGACCTGCGGCAGGGGAGCGCGGAGCAGAGCAGGGAGGTCCGCGGCGGGGGAGCACGGAGGAGTGGCAGCTGATCAGGAAGGAGGCGTTACTGTGGCAGGGGAGCGCGGAGCAGCGGCGGGGGGCACCAGACGTCTCAGCGGAGGAGAAGGAGGAGGTTCGGTGAAGGAGGAGGAGGTATGTCTAATTTCATTTAGGTATGTTTATTAATCGTTTTTAGGTAGTTTGTTTAGTTAGTTAAGTTATTTTAGTTAGTTTGTTTAGTTAGTTAGTTTAGTTTAGTTTAGTTAGTTTGTTTAGTGAGTTAAGTCAATTAAGTTAGTTTATATTTGGTCTTTAGGTTAGTTAGTTTAGTTAAAGTACTTTGTTTAGTTTATTAAGATGGTTAAGTTTGTTTAGGTTTGTTTGTTTATTAATCGTTTTTAGGTTAGTACTTTTAGTTAGTTATGTTTGTTTAGTTTAGTTACTTTGTTTAGTTTAAGTATTTAGGTTAGTTAATGTTCTTAGGTAGTTGAGGTATTTAGGTTAGTTTAAGTTTATGTATTAGTTTGGTTAGTTTAGTTTAGGTAGTTGAGGTATTTAGGTTAGTTTAGGTAAGTTAGTTTAGTTAATGTAGTTTGTTTAGTTTTGTTAGTTTGTTTAAGTTAGTTTAGTTAGTTTGTTTAAGTTAGTTTAAGTTTATGTATTAGTTTGGTTAGTTTAGTTTAGGTAGTTGAGGTATTTAGTTAATGTAGTTTGTTTAGTTATCACAATGTTTCAAGATATGTTTGCCAAATTTGTTTAGGTTAGTATAGTTTAGGTTGTTTAGGTTGTTAATATAGTTATGACATAGGTGTTTTTCATTCGCAAATCAATATTGAATCGCAATTACACCTACCTCCAATACACAAAACTGCAGAAACATATATGTTCTATTTTATGTTAAGGAAAGCCTTAAAATTTATGAAACCATATATATAGTAGACTAAGGTCATTTAGACTTTGAATTCGTTGCGATCCACTAACCTTTCATGAACACATCTACAATTTTTTAATTTTTTTTGGATATGTTTACGTTTTATTAGGTTATTTTAGGTTGCGTTTGGTTCACATAGTTTTGGTTAATTTAGTTTGGTTTGGTTAGGTTAGTTAATTAACTTACTTGAGGTTAGTTTTCATTTATTATTTGGGTACATGTTTGCTACGGTTACTTAGGTTAGTTAACTGTGATTAGTGTGCTTAAGGTCTGATGTTGGGCAATTTTAGGTTGGTTAGGTCCTTAATTAGGTTTGAAGAATTTATTTGGTTAATGCTGATAACCGAGCTTATATATATATCAAGAAAACTGTCTTATTTTCTATCTACGTTTCCAAAACATTATTGAGGACATATAGTCCAACTCTATCCTAAATATGCCATCTTAGTTATGTTGCTACGGGTAATTGGTTATTTTATATTAGATTAGGCTAACTTAGTTAGTTAAGTTACTTGATGTTAGTTTTCATTTATTATTTGGGTTAGGTAACTGTGATTAGTTTACTTCAGTTCTGTTGTTTGGCAATTTGAGGTAAGTATTGTTAGTTAGGTTAGGTTCGTTAGTTGACTTAGGTTAGGTCAGGTTATGACTCATTATTTGGGTAAAAGTTTACTTTTATTTGCTTAGTTTAGTTTTCTTATAGCCGATTTATTATACTCTTTGTGTTCTAAACTAACGAAAATACAATGTTATTGCAGGAAATTACGTTGAAGAGGAAAAATGGAGGAAACAAGTAAGTTCATTAATTTAGTATTTTCATAATTATTTATTTAGGTTAGGTTATGATTTGCATGATATATAGGGACATAGCTATTGTGTTTACGAAGAATGGTTGATATTTTATTTATTGAACGTTATTACACAGAAAATGTAAGTGTGAAAGAATGAGTATGCTCTGTAGTTGCGCTATTATTGCGATCTTCTACATCAGAAAGTTCAATTGTGCTTTATCACCACATGATTGTCAAATGTTTCCCTTCACAAATTTTTGCATTCGTCTGTAACATTTTTACATCCAAGTTCGCAAACTTATGTAGGTCATGTCACAAAGAAACATTCTTTTTTCTATTATATGCGTACGGCTCCATTGTTAATGGGTCAATGGCATCGCGTACAACTCACCCCCATCAGTAGTGTTGTGGGTTAAGTTTGGGTCGAGTAGCCGTGAAATGACTGATGACGTTTGTAACGCGTTCCCTATCTCATCAACGGATACTATAGTTCAGATGACTTATCGCCACATGATAATCTTCCCCGGAGGCTCACATTATTTCGTTCCTGTGTTGTTGAATGATGCGACACACTTCGACTTGATGCGGGAGACGGTAGCCAATTTACCAATAACTGCAACGGTTGATATATATTTAACATTTGAGTCAGTCGACTCAATTCAAAATCGTACGATTAATTCGCAAGTTCTTAATGAACGTAGCGGCACGCCAGACGCCTTAATGATGGAAAGGCTGCATATGCAATCCCCACAGGCTGAGGTCGTGCAAGAGGAGTTCGTTTCTCCATTACATGAAGATAATAATGCCTATAACGACGATGACGATAACGACGACGAAAATAACGAAACTGATGAGGAAACGCATCACAACGAAGAAGCTCCATCAGTTGCCGTTTGGGATGACGTTAATGTTTGCACGGATGATCCAAGATATGATCCTTCGGGTGCGGAGAATGTCGAAGATGATGAGCAATTTGCTATCGATGAAGAGATTTTGTTGGAGGAAGCTAGTGACGATGAAGTTCACCAACTAATACCGGGATATAACGAAATCGATTGGGAGGTGGCTAATTCTACTATGACCCAACATTCCCATAAGCAAACTTGGGGGGACATGTCTAACTTCGATTTGGAGATAGGGATGTGTTTTGACAATAAAAATGACTTACAACATGTCGTTAAAGTGTGGCATGTTAATAGACATTGTCAATACCATGTGATGGAATCGACTACAACTACGTGGGCGATTAAGTGCAGATTTCCACGACACGAGTGTATATGGCGTCTTCATGCATGTTTGCGAAGAAAACACTGTTATGGTAGATAACACGATTAGACGTACCACACACGTGTATTAATCCCAACGTACAACGCGGTCATGCCCAACTTGACGCCAATATGATTGCACGAGAGATCCAAAGCGTCGTCAAGAGCGATCAAGGTATCACGATCAAAGCATTAGTAGAAATAATTAAGAAAAAATACGGACACGAAGTCAGCTACAAGCGAATGTGGGATGCCAAAAGGAAAGCAATTGCATGGGCGTTTGGAGATTGGGATGAGTCGTTCGCTCAATTACCAAGATGGTTGGCGGCAGTAAGGAGTAAGAGTCCGGGGACAAGAATCGAGTGGTCACACAGACAATGGCATGCTGATGAAATAAGAACCGCGTCTCCTCAATTTATTCGTGTGTTTTTTGCATTTGAAGTTTCAATACATGCTTTCAAGTTTTGCAGGCCTCTGCTTCAGATTGACGCGACATTCCTATATAGCAAATACAGTGGGAAGCTCATGATTGCGATATCTATTGATGGAAATGGAAACATATTACTAGTTGCATTTGTCATTGCAGAAACCGAATCAACTGAAACGTGGGGGTGGTTTTTGCGGATGTTGCGCAAACACGTGACAGATAGAGAAGGGATTTGCGTTATTTCGATCGTCACCCTGGCATTTTGGATGCGGTCACACCCCAACCATCGGCTTTTGTCCCCCTAAAGGGTACCACCATTATTGCTTGCGACACTTGTTAGTAATTTCGGCACACACTTCAAAAATGAGCCTTTGAAAGTACTCCTAGGTCGAGCGGCTATTCAACATCAACAACGAAAATTTATTGCGTGCATGGAGTGTTTCACATACTTATCTTCACGAACGCCTCAATGCCTGCAATATGTCAATGCCATACCCAAAGAACTTTGGACGCAATCGCACGACAGAGGCATGCGGTACGGATGGATGAATTCTAATGGCGTTGGTAAGTACGAAATACAATTTATTCTTTGCACTCAAATACAATAAATATTCGACCGCGAACGAGTGATACTTACTTGAGTTTCATCGGCAATTGCGGAATGTTTTAACGGGGTTTTGAAGGGGGCTCGATTCTTGCCAATCACGGCGTTGACTCAGATGATATACTACAGATTAGTGATGTACCACGATCAACGCAACCGAGAAATCAATGATGCAATCTCAAAAGGACATCCCTACATGGAATATGTCATGGACAAACTATCGAAAAATGAAAAATCTGCAAGGAGGCATCACTTCACGTTGATCAATAGAGACATTGGTGAGTTCTAAGTGCAGACTGGGAGACATGGAGATTGCATGCATAAAGGCAACAACAAACAAATCGTCATTTTAAAGGACCGGGTCTGCAATTGTAATAAATGACAGTCGTTTTGTTTCCCTAGCTCTCACATGTTAGCAGCATGTGCGTTTATTCGAGTGAGCTACGCGCATTTCATCGAGCTGTACTATAGGATCGATGTGTATGCACAATGCTACTCCTACAATTTTAAGGCCATCCCAGATGAGAAGTATTGGTCGATTTTTGGGACGAAGATCGTACCCGACCCTAAGTGCAGACGTGGCCGAGGGAGACCTAAGGGATCGCAAAGACATACCGAGATGGATCTGCCTAATGTTCAAAGACCTTTGCGATGTGGAATATGTCATCGAGAAGGACACAGAAGAACAACGTGTCCAAATAGAAACCGTGCACAAGTCCTTACTAGGAAGAACCGGTGTGGTCTATGTCGTTCACAGGGACATAACAAAAAAAATTGTCCAAGCAAACCTCAACCATCTAATGAAAACATATAGTCGATTTTGTATAATGTGTAAACTAACTTTAGTTCGTACATATGTTGCTTTTAAGCATTTACGCAGTTATTTTTGTGTGAACATTTATTAAATACTTATCGTTAGGTTTCGTGCAACACTCATTTTCTTTTTCTAACATTCATTTGTAGTTGTACTGCAATGGATCTAGGTCCTTCAGACCCATCACTATTGCAACTCCAAGCTACACACAGATCATCGCGAACCTGGAGGGGCGAGGTAAACTTTTTTAAAAGAATACGTCAAATTTACAACAATAAAGTATCAAACTCATACATCACGTTTATCATTTATAAGGTGTATGAAACAATGCGGGTACGTCGAAGACGTGGGGTTGTTGATCGAACGATGCAGTATCATTCTAGGATGATCCCATATCTTCCTTCCAGTGGGTTCTATGGGATTTCCCGGGTAGCATTTTTTAGCCTTGATTGGGCTTTGATTACTGCGTTTGTAGAGAGATGGCGCCCTGAGACTCATACATTTCACATGCATTGTGGGGAGTGCACCATTACACTCCAAGACGTGCAGGTACAACTTGGATTACCTATCGAAGGTATGCTTGTTATGGGAACGACGGACGCAGACTATGATGATGTATGCGCGAGGCTACTTGGACGAAGTCCCGGTGGAGATGACGTCATTGGTTGTAAACTGAAGGTCGATTGGCTTGAGCGGAATGTACCAGCGATAGATGATGATAGCGATGAGGAGTCGATCCAACGTTATGTTCGATCGTACATACTACAACTTATCGGTGGTTACCTTTTCGCCGATAAACCCAATCGATTCGTACATTTGATGTTCCTACCATTGCTGGAGGATTTCCAAGTAGTTGGTCAATATAGTTGGGGGAGTGAATGTCTAGCTTATTTGTACAGGGAGTTATGTCGCGGATCTCGCGCAGGGGCACATGAGGTTGCTGGCGCATCAATTCTTGTACAACTGTGGGCATGGGACAGATTTCCATTCATTGCCCCACGGCGCCTGCGTGTTTCTAGAGCTCAACCGTGAACTGTGGATGGCCAAAATATGCTTATGGACGTTCCACTGGGACACAGGTATTAAAGTCGCTTTGTCATTAATTTGCTAACAAATCTTGCCCACTTTCATTTATCTTAACTCAATGTTTTCTACACAGATGGCTCGATGCATTTTCGGTATCACAAAGTGCAACGCACGTCGTATCGGCTTACCGTGATGCACTCGACTCGCAAAGGCATGAGGAAGATGTGGTATATGGCAACCATATACTGAACTCATGGGGTCTCTTCCTGAGTACTGTACTAACGGTCACGGTAGTTGGCTTTCGACGTGTCCCCTTATTTGTTTCCACATTGTCGAGTGGCATCGACCAGAAAGGGTTATGCGACAATTCGGCATGGTCCAAGTGGTGCCACCAAATTGTGCGTACGACGCCGAACTGCACCACCTGAAATTGCGTGGACATCATCATGAAAATTGGGTGGCTTTTCACGCAAGCTACATACACATGTGGGAACATCGTGGGGATACCATTGCGATAGCGGCACTTAATGAAGGGCACGATCATCACGACTACATGACGTGGTATCGCTTGGTCACTAGGAGATTCATTGGACACGACGGGGCGTTACGTGACTACTCGGTAAGATTCTAACACTTATTTTCCTCGAACATCTAATATATTATATTGCGTGCTTTGAGCTCTTATTTTTTGTATATTAGCGTAACTTGGTGCATCGACTGAGGCGAGTGTTTATTGAGGATGGGTACGAGCAAGGTCTTGCTGCGCTTGACGAAGGGATTCAAATTTTAGACGAAGATGAAAGACAAAGGTCTACTCTTTCGCATGACGGAATTGACGTCGAGCAAGACATAAATGAGGATAATGAACAGGAAGATGAATAAGACGATCAGGCCAAACCAAACATAGAGGTGAGAAGAAGACGAACACGACCATATACTGTGCGGGAACGCACCAGACGTCCTCATCCACCACGTCCATCTACTCAGACTGAGATTGCTGCAGAGAGTAGCAGACGTTCTCCTCCAACACGTTCATCTCGTTCGAGAGCGAGTAGAACAGAGACTGTTGGCGAGAGTAGCCAACGATCGTCCACACCCCATCCAGAACCTCAAATGTTTGTACCCAGGCCGTCGAGCGTGAATCTTCCTCCTTACCATTTTGATCCATACGCACCTGGGTCGTCATCTTCATATGTGGACCATGGAATGCCTCATCCTCAAATGTATTCGTCACTGCCTCGATACATGCCTAGTCCTATACTCCTACTCCTTATACTTACAATATGCCATATAGTGGAGATCCTTCATTCATGAACTTGTTGACCATGCTGCAGCCTCATGTTCCTTTCCCCTAATCCCATACAGGAAGCCAGTATTTTGGGATGGTTCCACCTCTTATTTTTTGGAGCATCAGTAGCAGAGGTGAGTCGAGTGAAGCACCTGAGGAAACACATCAATCTTCTCGACATGATTCAATGCAAGACCAGCTACCTCAACAACCTCAATCGGATGTACAAACAAATCGTCCAACTAGACAAAGAGTACGTTCGGTTTGCATCACCGAGCAGCAACGTCAACGTAACCACCGGAATAGACCTGCATGATGAGTTTTCTTTATGTCATGGTGATTTGTAGATAGCTTATATTTTGGGTTCATGAAGTACGTGTATACAACATTCTCATTAAATAAACTTATTTCTCATGTTTTCCATATTATTATAATGTCGTATCTGTGATTACTCTTCAATAGTTAGTTTAGTTTGTTAAGGTAGTTTACGTTATATGTTTAATTTAAATTAAGTGGTTACCTTAGTTACTTAGGTGTAGGTGGTTAGGTTATATTAGTTTAGTTTGGTAAGGTTAATTAGCTTAGTTAGTTAAGTTGGTTTAGTTTAGGTGTTGAGGTTTAGTTTAATTTAGTGTAGTTGAGTTAGGGTATGTTCCTTACTGTAGTTTACTTAATTTAGTTTACATAGTTAGGTTAGGTTAGGTTAGTCGAGTTTAGTTCACATAGTTACGTTAGGTTAGGTTGTCAACAAGTAACTCTCAAGCTACTTGGTTGTTTGTTTAGTTTCGTTTGGTAGTTTAGTTAATCGTTTTTTAGTTGTTTGTTTAGTTAGTTAAGTTAGTTATTAAAGTTTACTTAGTTTGTATTGTTTAGGTGGTTAGGTTAGTTAAGGTTAGTTACATTAGTTAAGGTTAGTTAGTTTAGTTTGGTTAGTTCCATTTAGTTAGTATGTTTAGTTTGCGCTTAAGTTAGTTTATTTTTTTTGTTTGTGTGAGATTCGTCACGGTCTTCATTGAACTTCGACACAAAAAACACCACACTGTCATGCACAAAGTTAGGTATGCATCACACGTGGTTCTTTTTATTAGTTTACTTCAGTTCTGTTGTTGGGCAATTTTAGGTTAGTATAGTTAGTTAGGTTACGTTTGTTAGTTGATCGAGGCTAGGTCGTTTATGACTCGTTATTTGGGTAATGATTTACTTTTTTTGTTGTTACTTTAGTTAGTTAAGTTAGTTATTTTAGTTTACTTACTTTGTATTGTTTAGGTGATTAGGTTAGTTAAGGTTAGTTAGTTTAGTTTGTTAGTTATGTTAGTTTGGTTATGTTAGTTATTTAGTTAGTTAGTTTAGTTACGGTTAGTTAGTTAGTTAGTTTAGTTTGGTTTGGTCGGGTTAGTTAAGGTTAGCTACTTTAGTTTAGTTAAGGTTAGTTAGTTTAGTTTAGTTTAGTTTAGTTTAGTTAGTTAGTTAGTTAGTTAGTTTAGTTTGGTTAGGTTAGTTAAAGTTAGTTAGTTTCATTTAGTTTGTTTACTTAAGGTTAATTAAGGTTAGTTAGGTTAGTTTGGTTTGGTTAGGTTAGTTAGTTAGTTAGTTTAGTTAAGGTTAGTTAGCTTAGTTTAGTTTAGTTAGTTAGTTAGTTAGTTAGTTAGTTAGTTAGTTAGTTAGTTAGTTAGTTAGTTAGTTAGTTAGTTAGTTAGTTAGTTAGTTTAGTTTGGTTAGGTTAGTTAAGGTTAGTTAGTTTAGTTTAGTTTGGTTAGTTAAGGTTAATTAGTTAAGGTTAGTTAGTTAACGTTAGTTAGTTTAGTTTAGTGTGTTTAGTTAAGGTTAGTTAGTTTAGTTTACTTTGGTTAGTTAGTTAGTTAGTTAGTTAAGTTAATTTAGTTAGTTAGTTAGTTAGTTTAGTTAAGGTTAGTTAGTTAGTTAGTTAGTTTAGTTTGGTTTGGTTAGGTTAGGTTAGTTACACTACAAAAAAACAGCAAATCAGAAACGGAATTAGAAACGGAAATAAGTTCCGTTTCTAAATCAGAAACGGAATTAGAAACGGAATAAGTTCCGTCTCTAAATTAAAAAACTAGCGACGGAATTGAGACGGAAATATTCAGAGACGGATTTGAGACGGATCAGAGACGGAATTAGAGACGGAATTAGAGACGGAATTAAATTTCGTCTCTGAAAATGGCGCCAACATTCCCACCAAAAATTTCATTTATTACAACCGTCCGTTACGTCTCGAGATTCGTGCATGGTTCGATCTCAATGATTCAAAAGACTCTCTCTCTCTCTCTCTCTCTCTCTCTCTCTCTCTCTCTCTCTCTCTCTCTCTCTCTCTCTCTCAACCCTAAACGCCCAAATCTCTCTCTCTCTCTCGCTCAACCCTAAACGCAACAACACCGCCCTGCCTTCTCTCTCGCCCGGCCTTCTCTCTCGCCCGGTCACCGCCGCTCTGCCTTCTCTCTCGCCCGGCCTTCTCTCTCGCCGGTCACCGCTCTGCCTTCTCTCTCGCCCGGCCTTCTCTCTCGCCCGGTCACCGCCGCTCTGCCTTCTCTCTCGCCCGGCCTTCTCTCTCGCCCGGTCACCGCCGCTCTGCCTTCTCTCTCGCCCGACCTTCTCTCTCGCCCGGTCACCGCTCTGCCTTCTCTCTCGCTCGGCCTTCTCTCTCGCCCGGCCTGCTCTGCCTTTTCTCTCGCCCGGTCACCGCTCTGCCTTCTCTCTCGCCCGGCCTTCTCTCTCGCCCGGTCACCGCTCTGCCTTCTCTTTCGCTCTGCCTTCTCTCTCGCCCGGTCACCGCTCTGCCTTCTCTCTCGCCCGGAGGCCCTCGCTGTGTCCTCTTCGCCGTTTCGAGAAGATTCGATCTCTCTCTCTCTAGAATTTCGTCGATAAGGTTGGGAAGTGGTTTCAGCTCTGTCCTTCACTCACTGGGAAAATCTCGTTTAGGTTGAAGATAAGGTTGGGGTGCAGGGGAAGGTTAGGGTTTTGATTTTTTTTGTTGAATACTTGAACTTTCAGTGATTTCTATGTGTTTTGGTGCACCGACTGCTCTTGTGAAGTACGTAATGCTTCTTCACTTTCAGTTCCTTTGATTTTCAATTTTTTTCTTCAATAGTTTAAGCTTTGGTATTTAGGTTTGAAATCCATTTGATAATCTTTGTTGATCAAGTATTGTGTTGTTGTTCAATATGGCTTAAATTGAGGGCTGGATTTGTGTGATTAGTGAGTTGGCTAAATTTGGTTAGCCTTAAATTGAGGGCTGAATTTGTGTGATTAGTGATTAGTGATTAGTGAGTTGGCTATATTTGTAGATTTGTGTGATTTTCAATATAGACAGTAAAAGTTTCCATGTATAAATCCAAAAAAATAGTTTCCATGTATAGTGATACTGTATAAATCCCATAAGATTTTTAATATGAAAACCTACTGGTAGGCTTTCGTACTTACAAAGTAATTGGTGATTAATCTTATGGGATATATGGTTGTGAATCTAAATTTCTTATGGATCTTGCTACACATGCATGTGAGGTTATATTAATTGAATATCTTGAACTTGTAGTCTTTAGGTATATGTCCTATTATTTCTCAATTTGTGTAAGTTTGTATTTGAGGTTTTTTTTTTCAACCCTTCTTTGCTTCGTAGTAGGTCCTTCATTTACCTTCGAAAGGCCTTGTGAGGTCATTTAGACATCCAATTTTAGTTTGCTTATATTCTATGGTTCTACCTCAATGTTCATTGAGTCTTTTGTTTTCCTCATGTGGCGGACTTTATTCGGTGATAAATGTATACTTTGGTTTTAAGAAAATTAGTAGGTTATTGAATAAATTTATGGATGCTTGATACATCTTGACTTTGGTAGATCTTGTGTTGAGTTTTTCGAATGTTGTGTAAGTTTAGTTTGATCGCTACGCAATGAACAGATCCTATTAGATGAGTATCGTATATACCTTGACTTTAGAAGTTTCCAATGCAAGTGGTGCATAATAAGTGATGACCATTATTGTGATGAGACAGTCTACTCCAATGAGGGTAAAGTTTTATTCAAGTTGTTGCATGTTTGTGCGAGGATCACTACGATTCGATGCCAAGTAAATTTTCTTTCATTTTCTTTCTTTCGTTTTTGCAAATTAGTAACACTTCTCCAAATATTGTGCTCTAAACCATGTTTTGAGCTCATGTCTGCATTATGTCAATCCTTTAATTTTTAATGCCATTTGAAATTGTTGTCCTTCAAGTGGGAAACTATATTCCAATTTCGCCAGTACGGGATGATGTAGCGGCTGCATACAAGAAGGGAATGGAATGGAAAGCCAGTAAAATGCTTCTCCCATACAAGCAACTTTGTAGTGAGAAAAAGGTAAAGTTTTCTATGTTAACCTTCAAGCCTATAAAAACAAGCATATTAGAGAATTCAAATTGGCAATGGTATGTTAGATGTTTCTCTTTAGTTGTTTTTTAGACTAACTATTGATGTGAATTTGAATCATTCTTTTTCCTTTTAGGGACTTGAAAATGGTTCTCTTTAGTTGTTTGATGCATAATGGATTTATGACATAAGTAGCTAATGAGTAGTAATTAGAAACTATTTATTCGGATTTTATCTTTTATAGTTTCAGCTCAATGTGCCAAACAATTTATTAGAATTTTATTAGAAATTTGCTACTTGCTTACAATGTATTCTTTTTTGGAACTTTGTAGGAAACTGATAGGCTTAGACAAGTGATTGAGAAGGAAATGCTAAAAGTCGAGGTAAGTTTGTTCTTCCCAAAATGACTTGTAATTTTTCCACATGACCTTATTAAATGTGTAAATTCACAAATGTTTAGTTTAGTTAACAGTTCCATGCTTAATAGAGTTGTCTAATGACTCTGCTCTTTGTATTGTTGAAATAGAGCATTTTGACTTAAAACATAAGCCATAAACCAAAGATAGAGATGGGCAAAACGTTGGTTAAATATTTAAGAGAAAGAAGTAGTTAAGTTCATACTTCACAACTTATATGAGATGAGTGAGCTTATGATAAATTTTGTAGCTTGTGAAAGTGGATTGATTGAAAATAGTCTTATGAGTTTTTTGGTCTATCTATGAGGTAGCATATTTTTGTTTTCTTATATGTTTTTAGAAAATGAAGATAAAAGTGAAAATGACAAACATTGCTATCTTCCTCCTATTTGAATTGGTAAGAATTTAATTTACTTAAATCAGTATATGCAGTGTTTATCATCGTTTGTGGATTCTTAAATCTCAAATGAATTAATGTTAATCTTTTTGCTTGTTTGTAGACTTTGATGGTCGAGTGCAGGGATCGTCACTATAAGTTCGATGTGAGTCATTGCTCTTCTACCTTAGCTCTATCTCCTATGATGCTTATGTCCCTGAAAAATTTAAGTTCAACTATTCAATTATTAAGTTGTTTCAAATGTCCTTGGCTTGTGCGGGTGGTGTTGAAGAACATCTCAAGACTTTTCGATTGATAATTCTTTTTGTGCATATTTATAGGATTGTAAGTTTTTTTTTTTTTTTTTTGTGGTTGTTGAACAATAGGATTGGTGGTTTTGTAAATACTTAGAAATTTTGAGCATTTGTAATACTATACAATTTTTTTTGGATATATATCTTTTTCAATTTTTGATTTTTACATTTTTGTTCTCTCAATTGAATATTTGTTGATATATATTGTCGATGTATGAATGTCAATTTATTATATATTGGCGGAGTTAAATGTGCTTGGATTGAGACCTATATATGTAAGACTTTAAAAACTAAACAAAAATGAAAATTAGAGACGGAAATAGCAACGGAATCTTTGGATTCCGTTGCTATTTCCGTCTCTAATTTTCGTTTTGTAAGATACATAAATCGAAAACGGATTAAATTCCGTCTCGATCCGTCTCGATTAGCAACGGATCATAGACGCGAAATAATCAAAACGAATTTATTCTGTCTCTAATCGAAACGGAATTAGAGACGGAATAAATTCCGTTTCTAATCGAAACGAATTTATTCCGTTTCGATCCGTCTCTAAATCGAAACGGAATCCATTTTCCGTTTATGATCCAATCAACGACGACGTTTTGAGACGGAACGCATTAAAGTCTCTGTTCGTTCTGAATCCAATCGAGAGACGGAATTTTTTTTTACAAATCGAAACGGAAAATTCGTTTCGATTTGCTTTTTTTTGTAGTGTTAAGGTTAGTTAGCTTAGTTTAGTTTAGTTAAGGTTAGTTAGTTAGTTTAGTTTGGTTTGGTTAGGTTAGGTTAGTTAAGGTTAGTTAGCTTAGTTAGTTAGTTCGTTAGTTAGTTAGTTAGTTTAGTTTGGTTAGGTTACTTATGGTTAGTTAGTTTAGTTTGATTAGTTAAGGTTAGTTAAGGTTAATTAGTTAAGGTTTGTTAGTTTAGTTTAGTTTGTTTAGTTAAGGTTAGTTAAGGTTAGTTAGTTTAGTTTACTTTGGTTAGTTAGTTAGTTAGTTAGTTAGTTAGTTAGTTAGTTAAGTTAGTTAGTTAGTTAGTTAGTTAGTTTAGTTTGGTTTGGTTAGGTTAGTTAGTTTAGTTTTGTTAGTTAGTTAGTTAGTTAGTTAGTTAGTTAGTTTAGTTTTGTTAGGTTAGTTAAGGTTAGTTAGTTTAAAAAAGAGAGTTGAAGGTTGGAACGAATGTATATATATATTCAAAATTGACTTCTTTTTTATACAAATATAAACTCCTCTTATGCATATTCAAATTTGGTTGTAATTGTCGAGATCGCTCAACTACGACGACGGCCAGCGGCTACGTGGAGCGGCCGAGGAGGACGCGGTCCAGCAATTTCCAAGTGACGGCCAATAAGAATGCGTGCCAACAGCCAGCAGAAATGCCGCAGGAGGTCGCGACCACGCGCACGGCAGTGCGATCTTGGACAGATCGTCGAGTCTAGTTGGTGACGTGGCGGTGAAGGGATTCATTAGATATTTGGCGAGCCACCTCACCGCCACGTCACGCGGATAAAATCAACCAATAACACCTTTTGAAAAGGCGTTATTACATGGTGGTGAGGTGGGTGAGGTGGCTGGCCAAATGTATAGATAACGCCTTTTCAAAAGGCGCTATCTATACATATTGCCGCCATCACCGCCACGTCACCACCCAACCAACATCACACAATAACACCTTTTGAAAAGGCGTTTGTTGCCTACTTTGATTATTTCAAAGTAAACCACTCTATTTTGTGAAATAAATTATAAATGCACCCTAATTTTGGAAAAACAGTGAGGGATACACGTGCAACAAATATGTACATTCTCTTTTGTAAACACGTTCGATGATATAACTACAATTCAACGCCCACTTTCTAATTCAGTTAGAGAGTTGAAGAGAACTTTCTTGGTTTTTCTGTTTCACAATAAGCTTCTTTCACTATACTTGAAATCAAAACTCACTCGAGGACAGTCCTTTGCCGCCAAACTGCTACGAGGCTCGTCATTAAAAAGGAAAAAGACAATGTATTAGGTCACATACTTTCTATAGATACGCGGTACAACATCATATTTACTATTTAGACTCCTAAATCTAAACTATGCGTAAAAATGTGTAATGTCGCACAAACATTTCAATATAAAATCAACAACTTAAAGTCCTACAAATAGGGGTGGCAAAAATTCGGGTCCGGATGGGTCCAAGTCTGGATAGGCCTTGCCATAAAGAAATAAATTCATTGTCCAGACTTGACACTATTTTAAACTCAGACAAAGGCTAACTTGTTCGTACCAGTTTTGCTAAAAATCTGGATTGTCCGATTATCCGAATTTGTCGCAATCTTGAAAACTAACTTTTCATATTAAAAGCATTTTCAAACATTAAAATTTTCTCATATTATAATCTCTTGTGATGTATTTTGAAAAGTACCGTCAAATTCTTGTAATTAAACACTTAATGTCTAGAAAAAATTATTCAAATATAAATAAATAAAACTTAATTCATTCTACAATTAAAAGATATCTTTAGTACATGAAATTTTATATGTCGTATAGTAGATTAATGTATGTTAATCTATTTAATAAGTAGTAAGTGTTTAATATACTCTTTTATTAGATATTTTTAATTCTATTTAAAATTCGAACCGGGTTCAGGCCGTGTCTGAGTTTACACGACCTTGCTTAGATCCGATTCGATTTTAAATTCAGACAAGAAATCTTTGTCCAGACTCGACCCGAATTTATTAAAACATTATCTGAATTCTTTTTATTTTGGATCAAATAAAATTAGGCTGGTGAGTCTGGACACTAAATTGCTAGCCCTACTTGCAAACTTGTGTACCAAATTGTGTCAACTATCACTATCTCATTAAAAATCTCATCACAAACCCTAGTAGCTGGGTCCCAGTTAGGGCTGGCAATAGTTGCCCGGTCCCGTTTGTCCGGTTGTGTCCGGACCCGTTTTAAACGGGACCAGGCAAAATTTTTGTAAAAAACATACGGGACCGGACATTTTTTTTTGCCCGTTTTAAAATACGGGACCGGGTTTGGGCAAAAATTTTACCAAAACGGGTACCCGTTTGTGATTAATTTGAAGGGCATATAAGTAATTTCCACTCTTCATTGTCAATTTGTCATCACTCATCAACCCTAAATCGAATCACCCAAACCACTGCCATCTCGTTCTCCTCTCTCACAGTTCACTCAACAAACAAGGAAACAACCCTAATCGCGCTGCATCTCCTCCGTCCGCCTCTCACGCACCGGCACGGCTCGCCTCACGCGCGCTCACGGCCATCACCACTCACGCGTGCGGCGTGCTCGCACAGATCGCTTTCTCTCGCGGCTCTCGCACACGACGCACAGCAGCCCTCGCGCGGATCTCGCACAGTCGCTTCGCTTCTCATGCGGCGCTCGCACAGTTGCTTCTCTCGCGGCTCTCGCACGAGTAGCCCTCTCGCGGCTCTCGCCAGCGCTGCTGCGCCTCTCATGGCTCTCGCCGGCCATGCTTTTCTCTCTCGCGGCTCTCGCACGGGCGACCTCTCGCGGCTCTCGTCGGCGGCTTCGCTGGCCCTGCTTTCATGGCCCTCGCCGCAGTGCCTAGCGCTCTCTCGCGGCTCTCGCACAGCGACCCTCTCGCGGCTCTCGCCGGCTTTCGCTACCCACTGCTTCATGGCCCTCGCTAGCGCGGCCTCTCGCATGGCTCTCGACAGTGCTGCTCTCTCGCGGCTCTTCCCCTCTCGCGGCTCTCGTCGGCGCTGCTCGCTTTCACGGCCCTCGCTTCTCTCGCGTATTTAAAAAAACGGGCAAAACCGATCCGTATGTTTTACAAACATACGGATCGACAAAAAAAAATTGCCGTTTCAAAAACGGGACCGGGACCGGACACTAAATTTAAAAATTTTTGAAATGGGTGTCCAGTCCCGTTTTCGTCCGTTCCCGTATTTTTGCCAGCCCTAGTCCCAGTACCCCCCAACCCACAACATCTTATTCACTTGTCGCGCATCGCACACATCTCGAGATGCAAAACCGGTGGCCAAGATCACTTTTACATTTTGTACGTTCCAATAAAATAGCTGTGCGACCAGAAAAGTCCATAAAAAAAGGTCCAACATATCATGCACCAAACGTAAAGTAGACATTAAATACATTTCTACGTTATGTGTCCTATCATCCACGTGCCACAAATTTGAAACGCGTTCCACACGCCTGTACTTTTTGGCAACTCAGACCTCGAAAATTCGAAATGAAGGAATGCATAGATCATAATGCATAATAAGCATGTCGAGGTTGCAAGAACGATTTTGATCAGCTAATATATTTTGCAGTGTATATTATTTTATTATTTTAATAATTTAATTTTATATTAAAATGACATTGGGTAATTAGTCATAGAGAAGTGTTAGATGACAATAGCAATTAATGTTACACTACAGGACACAAGAGCCACCCATAAGTTTGCGGTAGGATGAAATTTGTGTTTGACTACATCTGGAGGTACATATGGACTGCTCTTGTGAGCTAATATGTCTTGTGGTGTAATATTATTATTATCATTTTAATATTCCCCAATAAATATACATTGACCCATATGAGTTATTCACATAATTTATACCCGGGTGTCATGCATGAAGATCCATGTGTGCTTGCATCTTTTGATATGCATGAATGACTATTTGGTCCAATATTTGTTGGAGCGTGACTTCCCCAAGACATTCTACACTTCTACTTTTTTTTTTTTTTTTTTTTTTTTTGCCCTTTTCGTCCTTCTTAGATATTTCTATCCTCATCAAAGAGCCAAATTAATCAAGGTCATGATCGATCAACAATAACGATAAAAACATGTATTAATTCATCATCACATATACACCAACACCACCATCAAGAACTACACAATATGGCTACAATGGGAGCTATCACGATGAGCACTTCACTCATGCCTAGGATGTCCTCTTCTTCTCCTCCATCATCATCACCATCATTCACTCCGCTCGAATCTCCAACTCCATCGCTATCTTCGTTGCCGGTGCGACCGCTTCCTGGGAGCTATGGCCTCCCCTTGATAGGCCCTCTATGGGATCGGCTGGACTACTTCTGGTTCAGCGGCCAGGACAAGTTTTTGCGAAAGAGGATGGACAAGTACAAGAGCAGCGTGTTCAGAACCAACATCCCCCCATCATTCCCCTTCTTCAAAAAAACCAATCCCAAAATGATCGCTGTTCTCGACGTCAAGGCCTTCAAGTCTCTCTTCGACATGGATGTTGTCGAAAAGAGGGACGTCCTCATCGGAGATTACATGCCCAGTACCAGCTTCACCGGCAACATGCGCGTCGGGGTCTACCTCGACCCCTCCGAACCCAAGCACTCCCAGGCATGTATCTATCATACCTAGCAGCTATACTTCTTCATTTGTTAATCACAAATTGATGAAATCCAACCAATAATAATAATGTTTTCACAATTGATATTTTTGCTACTCATTTAGATTAGTAAAAATAAATTTTCTTCTAGTGATTAGTAAAAATACTAATTAAAATATGTGTTCATATGTAAGAATTGTGATTATTAAAATATATAATAATTGTGTTGAAACAGGTGAAGGAATTCTGCACGGACATTCTCAAGCGTGGCTCCAAGCAATGGGTGCCCGAGCTCCTTACAAACCTAGACACCATGTGGAACACAATCGAGAAAGACGTAACCGAAAAAGGGAGTTCTACCTTCGTCTTCCCCCTCCAAAAAGCCATGTTCAGGTTCCTAACAAAGGCCATTGTAGGCGCCGACCCCCTGCCCTCCCTCGGCGAAAACGCCTACATCTCTTTCGACCTGTGGCTCGCCCTCCAGATCCTCCCAACCCAACCCATAAACATCCTCCAACCCCTCGAAGAAATCTTCCTCCATTCCTTCTCTTACCCCTTCTTCCTCGTCCAATCCGGCTACCAAAAGCTCTACAACTTCATCAAAACTGAAGGACAGGATGTCGTCCGGCGCGGCGTTTCCGACTTCGGCCTCTCCGAAGACGAAGCCATCCACAACCTCTTATTCGTCCTAGGCTTCAACGCCTTCGGAGGCTTCTCCGTGTTCCTACCAGTCTTGCTGGGCAATCTAGGAAACGATCAGACCGGTTTGCAAACTCGGCTCAGAGAAGAGGTCCGATCCAAAATTGACCCAACTCGGCCGATTAGTTTCGACTCAGTGAGTGAACTCGAGCTGGTTCAGTCTTTTGTGTACGAGTCGCTCCGGTTCCAACCGCCAGTCCCTGCTCAGTACGCCCGGGCGAGGAAGGACTTCGTTTTGTACTCTCACGAGGCCGGTTTTTCTGTTAAGAAAGGCGAGTTGTTGTTTGGGTACCAACCGTTGGCGATGAGAGACGCGAAGGTTTTTGATGAACCGGAGCGATTCGTGGCGGACCGGTTCACGGAGTGGAAGGGCGGTCGAGGGCTACTGGAGTATTTGTACTGGTCGAACGGTCCGCAGACCGGTTCGCCCAGCTCGGCTAACAAGCAATGCGCGGCGAAGGACCACGTGGTGTTCACTGCGTGCGTGATCGTGGCGGATTTGTTTCGGCGGTACGATTCGTTTGTGGGGACATCTGGGTCGATCACGGCCATTGAGAAGGCGAAGTAGGGGGTGGGGTGGGGTGCGTGAGGTGTATAGGATAAGGGATGGTGACTATGAATTATTGTAGTATTGATGAGGATAAAGTTCTACTTGTAAAAGGGAATGTGATTGGCTCCCATTGGATTGGGTTGAGAATTGAGACAAACTGTGGTCGTTGTTTTACGATTCTGGCCTTGCATTTGGGGGTTTGGAAAAGGGTATAAAGGAGAAAGACGCTTTATTATGTCGACAGAACATTCACGTGCATTGGTCCGTTTGGGTTTGTAACTTTGTACGTATATCTGAAATGAAAGCTCACCAATTTTCAATGATTCCTTCCATTGAAAAGCATTAATTTACAATGAAAATAAGACTATTTCGAAAATTAGCTTTAAGTTGTAAATTGGGTTGAAATTTTCTAACAACTAAAGAAAAAATAGAAGATTAAGAATATTTTTTACTACAACGTACTACTAGAAAAGAGAAGAGAAAAGATGAAATAGTTGGAATGAGTAGTTTTCATTCAACTTGGTGTGTTTTTACAATTAGGTTAACACCTTTTATATAAGTCACTAGGTGATGATAATAAATGTATTTTATACAATGTGTACAAGTAACACATACACCTCAAGTCATACAACACATTACAAGTAATTTGACAATATATTAAAGAGTTGGTATACATTGGTAATAGTTACAAGTAACATGACAATACATAGACAAGTTGAGGTATTATTATTAAGTGAAAATACAAGTTACACGACTACATAAATATGTTGGTGTACATGCATGGTCATCCATACTCCACAACACTCCCCTTGGATGACACTTGCTTAGAGATTGTGCCTTGTTAAAACTTCTATTAAGAAAAATCATGTGGGAAAAAATATAGTAAAAGAACAAGAATACACTATTCTCATAAATATTAAGATGAGTATAATATTGTTAAGATTGCCTCATTAAAAACCTTGTGAGAAAAATTCAATGGGATAAAATCATAACTAAAGGAAAAGAGCGCAATACACTAATCGATAACTCTCCCTCATGAGAACATGGGTGAAACTTGTTCAGTTTTTTACTTGCAATGTCCTTAAATTTACGCAAGCCAATACCATATGTAAGCTTTTAAATGTCGTAGTTGGTAAGACTTTCGTGAATAAATCAACAAGATTATCACTCGATTGATTTGTTTGACATCAATTTCACCATTCTTCTGAAGCTCATGTGCATAAAAGAATTTTGGTGAAATATGTTTTGTTCTGTCCCCTTTTATGAATCCTTCACTTAATTATGCGATACATGCTACATTATCTTCATATAATATGGTTAGATAATCTTTTATTGAAGGCAATCCACATGATTCTTGAATATGTTCAATCATGTTTCTCAACCATACACATTCATGATTTGCCTCATGAATTGCAAGTACTTCAGAATGACTGGAAGAAGTAGCAACCATAAGTTGTTTTACTGACTTCCATGATACAACAGTATTACCACGATGAATACATACCCCATTTGAGAACAGACTTTGTGGGGATCAGATAAAAATTCAGCATCAGCATAACCTTGGAGACTCAATTTTACCTCTCTCGAGTAAAATAAACTCGTGTCAATTGTTCCTCGAAGATATCGAAAAACATGTTTAACATAATTCCAATTTCTTCGAGTTGGTGAAGAGTTGTATCTTGCAAGTAGGTTGACAACAAAAGCAATATCAAGTCTTGTACAATTTGCAAGATACATAAGTGCACCAATTGCACTTCAATATAGTACCTCCAGACCAAGTAGCTCTTCATCACTTTTATGAGATCGAAATGGATCCTTATCCACTTCAAGTGATCTGACAACCATCGGAGAGCTCTATGGATGTGCATTATCCATATAAAATCTTTTTAATATTTTTTCAATGTAATTTGATTGATGAACAAGTATTCCACTTGAGCAATGTTCAATTTGCAAACCAAAACAAAGTCTTGTTTTTCCAAGTTATTTCATTTCGAATTATTTTTTCAAGTATTCGATGTTCTAACGATGTCGTCATGGTTTCCCACTATATTTAGATTATCAACATATACAACAATAATCACAAATCCTGTTGATGATCTTTTAATGAAGACACATGGGCAAAGCGGATTATTTACATATCATTCTTTAAGTAAAAAATCACTAAGACATTTGTACCACATTCGTCCGGATTGTTTCAATCCGTACAAAGACCTTTGTAATTTTATAGAATGCATGTTATGATGTTTTGATTTTATTTCTTTGGATATTACAAATCCTTCAGGGATTCTCATATATATCTCATTATCTAAAGATCCGTACAAATATGTTGTAATGACATCCATAAATGCATATCAAGCCCTTCAGAAACTGCAAGACTTATCAAGAACCGAAATGTGATTGCATCTATAATAAGAGAATATGATTACTCATAATCGATGCCAGGTCTTTGTGAGAAACCTTGAGCAACAAGTCTTGCTTTGTACCTTGTAACTTCATTTTTTTCGTTTCTCTTTCGAACAAATACCCATTTATATCCAATTGGTTTTATGTCATCCGACGTTTGAACAATTGGTCCAAAAACCTCTCGTTTCCTTAACGAGTCTAGCTTTGCTTGGATAACCTCTTGCCATTTTTGCCAATCAGATCTTTTTCGACATTCGTACACTGATCGTGGTTCTGGATCATTATCATTTTTCCATATTTCAAAGGACACATTGAAAACAAATAAATCATCAGGAACAATTTTATCTCGATCTCAAATCTTACCATAGTTTAAATAATTTATTGAGAACTCATTATTTTTATTTTTTTCCTCTTTTCTAGAGGTAGTTGTTTCTCGTCAGAATCAACTTGTTCTGACAAATCTTTATCAAAGGATTTTTGTGCTTTCTCTGGAGTATTTTGATTTGTATTTATTTTTACTCTCGTTTTCCTCTTTTAAGGAATTGTATCCTTTGAACCAACTGGTCTTCCACGCTTTAAGCGTTTCGTTGGTTCTTGTGCATTTTGTTGCACAGAGACATCAATTCTTGCAGGAACATTTACAACCTGAATATGTGATTTTGTTACTTATTTTGCATCTGTAAATGGATCAGGTAATTGATTTACGATTTGTTGCAAATGAATAATCTTTTGAACTTTAAGTTCACACTATTTGTCCGTGGATCATAATGTGACAAAGTTGATGCATTCCAAGCAATTTCGCGCCATTCATTTTGAGTTGGCTTCTCATCTCCCCCTAATGGTGTGAAAATTGCTTCATCAAAGTGACAATCAGTAAAATGTGCAGTAAATAATTTCCCTGTTAAGGGCTCAAGGCATCTTATAATGGACGATGAGTTAAATCCAACATAAATCCCAAATTTTCATTATGGACTCATCTAGTTTTATTGGGAGGTGGTATAGGAGCATACACTGCACAACGAAAAAATTTCAAGTGTAAAATATTTGGTTGTTGACTTAAAATGAGTTGCATGAGGGAGTGTTCATGGTATGCAATAGGCCTATAACGAATTATAGATGTTGCATGAAAGACTGCATGTCTCCAAACTGAAGTTGATAACTTAGTTCTCATGATTAAAAGCCTAGCAATTAATTGAATGCATTTGATTAGAGATTCTGCCAAACCATTATGGGTATGCACGTGCAAAACATAATGTTCAATGGTAATTCCTATAGACATGCAATAAGTCTTAAATGCTTGAGATTGAAATTCTTCGGCATCATCAATACGAATGGTATTGATTGGGTTGTCAGAGAATTGTGCTCTTAACTTAATGATTTGTGCTAAAAGTCTAGCAAATACAATATTGCGGGTCAAAGCAAATAAACATGTGACCACCTAGTTGATGCATCTATTAAAACCATGAAATATCTAAATGGTCTATAGTGAGGATGAATAGGTCCACATATGTCTCCCTGAATGCGTTTTAAAAAAATTGGGGATTCCACAACAATTTTACTTATGGATGATTTAACTATCAATTTACCTTGAGAACAACTAGCAAAATCATAATCACCAGCTGAAAATATTTTGTGACTCTTTAAAAGGATGTCCATGTGAATTATTAATTATTCTTCGCATTATTGATGATTCTGGATGACCAAGCCAATCATGCCACAAAATAAATGTCTTTGGATCATTAATTTAAGACGACATTCATTTCGACATGCTTTATATGAGTAAAATATAATCTAGATGATAAAGCTGATAATTTTCTAACATTTTTTTTTTCCCATTTGAAACCAATGTGACATAGAGAAACTCTTTATTATTTTCGTTCATGGTTTCAATGTGATATCCATTTTATCGAATATCTTTAAAGCTAAGTAAATTTCTTCTAGATTTTTCAGAGTATAAGGCATTGCCAACATGAATTGTTGTTCCCCCACGCAACATAATATTTGCTCTTCCAAAGTCATTAATCAAATTGGAGATGCCAGATATTGTTTGAACATTAGCCTCAACTAAGTTCAAATTGGAGAAATATTCTCTGTTTTCAAGGATTGTGTGCGTTGTAGCACAATCAGCAAGACATATATCGTTCTTATTTGATTCATGATTTGAATACATGATTTGTTGATATATCTAGACAAATAATATTTGGCAAATTAGAAAAAGAGTTATATTTCATTCATAATAAGAAACTAGTACATATAACTAAAAAACATAACAAAACTAGTACATATAATTATTGAAAAATCATTACATATGATCATTAGAAATATCGAGATTAGTCTCTGGATTATCATAAAATTCGGGACATCCATATAATTGATGTATGACGAGCCATCTCCAACAGTGCAGTTCATCTCAACTGTTTTGTCTTTCTCCCTTAAAGAGGCTTGATAAAGATAAATAAAATGCTTAGGCGTGCTGCATACATGAGCCTAGTGGCCTTTTAGACCACACCTATGACATGGTTGATCACAATTACGAGCATGCCCATTTTCAACAATATTTTTCCCCTTATTTTGAACGGCGTCATTCTTATTCCATTTATTGCGGAACTTATTGCACGAAATTTAGAATAGGGCTTGCACGATCTTTGCTGATTGATCATTTCCCATTTCCACGTTCCTGGTTTTTCTTTACATGATGTTTTTATGGTCATTATAGGATGCTGCATTTGCTTCATTAATTGAAGCGGAACCAGTTGGACGAGAGTTGTGGTTCTTCAATAGAAGCTCATTATTTTGTTCAGCCACCATGAGACAAGAAATTAATTTTGAATACTTTTTAAATTAACGCGCTCAATATTGCTGTTGCAACAACAGATTCGAGGCATGAAAAATACTGAATGTTTTTCCATCATTGCCTCATCAGATATATTTTCTCCACACAGCCTCAAACGATAGGTAATATTAAACATGGTGGAGTTATACTTACTGACTGTTTTGAAATCTTGTAGCCTAAGATTCAGCCAGTCGTTTCGAGCTTTTGGAAATATCATCGTCTTTTGGTGATCATATCTCTCTTTCAAGCTTAACCACAAGGTGAGAGGATCTTTTATAGTGAGATACTCACTTTTAAGACCTTCATGAAGAAGATGGCGAAGGAATGTCAGTGCTTTCGCACGGCCTTGCTGTAACATCCCTCGATTTCTAACACGACTTGCGATATTTGTTTATGCGTAAGTTCTCGCCTAAGTAACCGGGGGAGGAAATACAGTAAAAGTGTGCACGTGACGGAGAAAAATACGGGTCGATGAGGTAAGGTGAGTCCTGGAACCCGGGGTTAAGGTTGGGGACTTGTGGGTGGGTAATGCACACCTAGGATCCACCTCACCATAATGGTTTCAAGTTCAAACAAAAACCAACTACCCCACCCACTCATTCACCCCACTCACACCTAACACTCCCACTCATTCACCCCACTCACCCACCACTCATTCTCTCTCTTCCCATTTTTCTTCTCCCCACATCACACTCACTCCCCACTTATTCTCTCTCCTCCCAATGATTTTTCTTCTCTCCCACTCATCTTGGTCTTCAAATCTCTCATCTCTCTCTCACGGTCTCTCATCTCTCTCACTCACGGCCTCTCTCTCCCTCAGCTCACCGCCGCCTCTGCTCTCGCCGGTGACCGGACCGAGGGACGCCGGAGGAGGCCGCCAACCGGAGGTAACACTCTCACCTCGGTTTTATCTCTCTCTCTTGCGTTTCACTTCTCTCACGGGCTCTCTCTCTCTCAGGTTCGCTCATCATTCGTTTGGCCGAGACCAAGCCGTCGTCGGAGGTCCCGTGGTGGCGAGGAAGGTCGCCGGAGGTCTCACACTCTCTCTCCCGGAGCACTCGGCCACTCTCCCTCTCCTCACGGTTTGCTCTCCCTCGGCTCACGGTTTCTCTTCATTGTCACTTTGTTTTTGTTGTTGTTCGTCACACTTGTTACGTGTGCATGTGGTTTCCGTGACAAAGACCGGAACGTGTCGGAGACCCCACCAAAACTCGAACCAAAAACAGTTTTATAGGTGCAAAATCGAAATTCCAGAGAGGAATTAGCGCGCTAATAGCGAGAATTAGCGCGCTAACATCCCTGCGACCGCTAATTCCAGAGAGGAATTAGCGCGCTAATAGCGAGAATTAGCGCGCTAACAGCCCTGCGACCAAAAAATTCCAGAGAGGAATTAGCGCGCTAACAAACATTATTAGCGCGCTAATGTCGTGTACGTTGGGAATAATGATGTTTTAAACCTAAGTGTTAGTAAATGACTCGACCTAATAACACGAGTTTCCGACCTTGTCAGGTAACGGGGAACTTGAGGATACGCGTTAGGAGTCGCGGGAGTTTTTACGTGAATTACGATAATCTCAGGTAAGTACACTTGCCTTAAAAAGCATTTGTACGTTAGTAAGCCAGCTAAGAAGATATCATGTGATTCATTTTCACTTTTCTTGTGTTCGTTATTATCCCATCATTGGCATTCCATTCTATGTTCTTGTATGTGTGTTCTTGGCATAAGTACGTCTCGAAAGTACATGCGGCCTGCACTAGAGGGATAAAACGCGGGCACTCGTGCGCACGAGTGTGTGACCACCCTTAGTGATTGTGTGATACCATGTACTGGATTGTTGTGGAATGTTGTGGAATGTTGTGGTATTGTTGTGGAATATGGACTGCTTATTGCCTCTCTTGACTCGGAGAACACGCATGTTTCGATTGCTATCATTTCCAGTCTGTCTATCATGCATTTTTGCTTATTTATATTCTGCATTTCAAGTACATCCGCATGATATTTAGGCTGTCTTGTTTGTCGTTTCATGAATTATTGTTATATTCTTCTCGGCTTTACTTTCAATTTATCTCGGTTGCTCACCGTCTAGTTTGTGACGGTGGGTGCGATAAGACGAGAGATAGGGGCAAGGGACCGTGTCTAAGAGACTTTCGTGAGCATTTGGACGTGAGGTACCGAGATGTAGGCTCGTACCTATCCTTTTTGTATGACGTTTATGTATATATATATATGGTTGTTTTGGAACCGGGAACTAGGTTGGAGGTGATTTCCATAATTTCATTTTGATGACTTGGACATGACTGTCTTGGGGGTTTCCACCTTTATATAGATTCCTAATTTCCCTTGATTGAGTTATTTCCCATTATTTGATTAGAATATGATTTTTGCTTCCGCTGTAATAAAAACCGCAATAACTCTTTCATAAACCTTAAAATTTTGGATAAGTCGAGGCTGACTAGGCTCGTCCAGTTCGCTGAGAAACTGACTCGGGACCTGCACGGGTCTAGGCCGGGCGTACCCAAATGCATTGGGAATTTGGGGCCGTCACAGTTGGTATCAGAGCCATGGTTCAGAGACTACAGGTTTGGTTATATAGACCTGACTCATGTTGTAAATTCATAAAACACAAGCCATTGAAACCAGCGGAAGTTAGGAACGGTCAAACCGAAAAGTGGAAACCCTAGGATCCCGTAGAAACTTAGTCGGGGAAGTAATTGGGCGAGTCAAATTATTTTTAATACATATTATGATTGCTATGTATATTATTGTAGTATACGGTAGCTATAGACTGATTCGAGAAGTTCGCTCTCTTGATTCAGACGACGATGACGGATCAGACCGGTCAGGGGCGACGATAGCGGCACATCTGGCACACGATATGCCAGTGCGGACGATGTGCATGCCTTGACTCAGAGAGTTGCGATGCAGGATTCGCAGCTACAGGAAATGTTACGACTGTTGAGGACACTCGTACCATCTACCGCTACACCATCGACTCCGACTACACCATTGCCACATACTACTACTCGAGGGCCAGAGACCCCGATTGCTGCGGCATCCACGGCTCCGACTCCGTTAGAGGCAGTACCTGAGGGAGCTGTTGTTGCGCCAGACACGCAGAACGAGGCAGAGGCACACCCTTTAGTGACAGTGATAGCTCGAGCGACAGAGGCACCAGCTGCGCCAGTAACTAATGCAGAGGTCACTCCAGTTACGACTCCATCGAAGAGTCCGGAGCCATCTCCGAGCGAAGCAAAGTGGAGGGAATTTAAGAGACATGATCCCATGAAGTTTTATGGCGGCACAGATGTTAAGGCAGCAGAGTTGTTTCTGAAGAATCATGAGAAGATTCACTCGATCATCGCCACGGAGGACCACATGCGAGCGACTATCTCTTCGTCGATGTTACATGGAGAGGCAGATGATTGGTGGACGACGATCATTACTACCAGGGGTGTTCCGAGAGACTGGATCGACTTCAAGACCCAGTTTAATCAGAAATACTTTCCACCGACTGTACTTCGAGCAAAGAGGAATGAGTTCATGGCGTTGAGACAGGGCACTAATGAGTCAGTTATGGAGTATATGGGTAGATTCTCATCATTGTTGCCTTATGCTGGAGGATCGGTCGACACCGAGACTGACCGAGTGTATTATTTCACTGAGGGTCTATTACTCACGATCGGTGGTTCTGTAGTCACTACACAAAGGAGACTTTACAGATTGCATACGAGCGGAGTTTAGCTCGAGAGAGTTACCTACTTACTCATCCTGAGGAGACTAGATCGGCCGGACCAGAGTCCCGATTTGAGGAACATCATCGGGACAAGAAGAGGAAGAAGAATAGGTGGAATTTCCGTGATCGCAGGGACTCGAGCGTAGGGTCTGTTTGCACGATCGACTATTCGTCCGACCCATACTAATCCGCCAACCTGCTTTGCCATCATCCACCACAAATAGTCGATCGGGACAAGCGATCACGAGAGACAGACTGCGAGAGTAGGGGTACCGATCAAGGAGACAAGCGAGAGGAGGACACAAGGGCCCGGTCGGACTCGGACACAAAGTTCCGCACAAGGACGAGGCCGAGCCGGACTCAAGGATCGCAGGATACCCGTGCACTGCATACAGTGCGGAAAGGTCGGTCACATACGAGAGGAGTGCCCTCAACCACAAAAGTACCGCCACGGCATTATCGGCCTCGGAAAAGAACGCGTTCGGGCGGTTGTTGAGCCCGACCGGGGGCATCCGAAACCTCGTCGAGGGTATGATTTCTATTTGTGGTACTTTCATGCACACCATGTTCGATTCAGGTTCCACTGTCTCATTTATTGCGGGTCGAATGGTAGATAAGCTAGGTTTGAAACCTGTTAGGCTTAGTAAACCCCTCATCCTCAGCACCGCTGCTGGAGATAAGATTTACCCGAATTTATTGTGCCTCGATGTTTCGGTAGAGATAGGGGGTTATGAGTTACCGTAGATATGAGAGTGCTCGAGTTTTTGGAGTTTGATGCTTTGTTGGGCATGGATTGGGCCGGGATCGTTTCATGCTCACATTAGTTGTTATGAGAAGAGAATCACGATTCCGTTAGAAGGTGGTTCGGAGCTCAACATTCAGGGCACGGCATCGCTACTACCTATCACCAGAGGCAGGGAAGCCACGAGTGACGAGAATGAGATTGTTGCGAGCGTCATGAGCACTTTGGAGCGAAGCGGAGATTTGCTTTTCGAAGTACCGGTTGTGTGTAACTTCCCGAGATGTGTTTCCTGGAGGATTTGCCGGGATTACCACCACCGAGGAGATTGACTTTATTATTGACCTTGTTCCGGGGACTAAGCCGATCTCGATACCACCCTACCGTATGGCACCCCGAGAGCTTGAAGAGTTGAGGAGTCACTAGATGACTTGTTAGAGTCGGGCTTCATCAATCCGAGTATGTCGCCTTGGGAGCACCGGTTCTATTTGTGAAGAAGAAGGATGGAAGCTTGAGGCTATGCATAGATTATCGTCAATCGAACCGAATTACATGAAGAACAAATATCCGTTGCCGCGCATTGATGATTTGTTTGATCGGTTGACAGAGCGCAGATGGTTCTCAAAAATAGACTGCGATCGGGCTATCACCAAATTTCGGGATTAGGGATGAAGATCGAGAAAAGACGGCGTTCAAAGACGAGATACGGTCATTTTCGCTTCTGATCATGCCGTTCGGTTTGACTAATGCACCAAGCAATGTTCATGGACCTCATGCATCGTGTGATGAGGGAATACCTTGATCGGTTCGTGATTGTGTTCATAGACGACATCCTCATCTATTCCGGGACTCGTGAGGAGCACGAGGGACATCTACGAACAAAGTGTTGCAGACTTTGAGAGATCATCGATTGTTTGCCAAGTTCAAGCAAGTGCGAGTTTTGGTTGTCGGAAGTCCGATTTCTTGGGCATGTTGTTGGAGCTACCGGTGTTCTTGTTGACCCGAGAGAAGGTTAGAGCGGTGATTGAGTGGCCTACACCGACTACCGTTACACAAATTCGCGATTTTACTCGGGATTGGCGGGATACTATCGCCGATTTGTGCAAGACTTCTCCAAGATTGTTTGCTCCGATGACAAAATTGACTAAGAAGAATGCAAAGTTTGATTGGGATGAGGAGTGTGAACATGCATTCAACACTTTGAAGCAAAAATTGACTACCGCGCTGTGTTAGCGTTGCCCGAGACTGGGAAAGACTTAGTGGTGTACACTGACGCGTCGAAGGTTGGCTTGGGTTGTGTATTGATGCAAGAGGGCAAAGTTATCGCCTATGCATCTCGACAGTTGAAAGTGCACGAGAGGAACTACCCGACACACGACTTAGAGTTGGCTGCAATAGTGTTCGCATTAAAAATATGGAGGCACCACTTGTATGGCGTACGTTTCGAGTTATTCACAGACCACAAGAGCTTGAAGTACTTATTCACTCAGAGAGAACTGAACCTGAGACAGAGACGTTGGCTAGAGTTCTTGAAGGACTATGATTTCTCGTTAGAGTATCATCCGGGGAAAGCTAACGTGGTTGCTTGATGCTTTGAGCCGTAGAGGATCGATCTTTGAGGTGGTCGTATGTCGATGACTCACGAGTATGGCCTTCTTGAGGCGTACGAGTTGAGGAGTTCGGCGGACGTGCGGAGACTACCAGGATACGATTTGTGGTCGATAAGGTTGCGAGACCGTTTCACTCTTGATCGTTCTCGAGGGACAAGAGCGATGAGTCGTACCAACAATTCAACAAGATGGTGACGATTCGAACATCCAGATTGGAGTCGGTCGACGGACTCTTGTTTGAGGTATCGTGGGCGATGTGGATTCCATTGGCGGGCCGACTTACGCACCGAGATACTCCAGGAGGCTCACCGTTCTCGATTTTCCGTGCATCCGGGTCGAACCAAGATGTATGCTGATATGCGACGTCTCTTTTGGTGGCCAGGGATGAAATCTGATGTGTCGGAATTCATTAGAGCGTGTGAGATATGCCAGCGTGTGAAAGCTGAGCATCGACGGCCTGGAGGATTGCTGCAGGCCCTACCTATTCCTCAATGGAAGTGGGAGCACATTGCTATGGATTTTGTCGCTGGCTTGCCCCGATCTCCTCGTGGTCATGATAGCATCTGGGGTAATTGTGGATCGATTGACGAAATCGCTCATTTCATACCCGTATCCACTACACACCGAGTTGACAGACTGAGCGTTCTTTACGAGCGTGAAATTGTCAGACTACACGGAGTTCCGTTGTCGATCGTGTCGATCGAGGAGCGCGCTTACTTCGTTATTGTGGCGAGCATGCGAGCTCGGTTCGACACTAGACTAGAGTTGAGTACGGCGTTCCATCCACGAGACAGACGGACAAATCCAGAGAGATTGATACAGTGTTGGAAGACATGCTTAGGATGTGTGTTTTGGAATACGGCGGGTCGTGGGAAGAATATCTTCATTTGTGCGAGTTTGCTTATAACAACGAGTTATCGAGCAAGTATCGGTATGGCACCGTTTGAGGCGCTCTATGGCGCTCCTTGTAGATCACCTTCTTGTTTGGGTGAGCCGAGAGAGGATGTTGTGACGGTTGGTCCCGAGACTGTTGTTGATCACACTGAGAAGGTACGTCAGATACGTCAGAAGCTTAAGAGTGCTCAAGAGCGGCAAAAGAAATACTATGATCAGTATCACGATGAGCTTCAATACGACGTGGGGGACTATGTATACCTGAAAGTCTCGCCTCTTAAGGGTCACAAACGATTCGGAATCAAAGGGAAGCTTGCTCCTAGATTTATCGGTCCCTTCAAAGTTGTGAAAAGGGTCGGTAAGGTTGCTTACCAGTTAGAGTTACCGCCAGCGCTCGTCGGTGTTCACCCAGTATTTCACATTTCAATGCTTCGACTAGATAAGTCGGGCGGAGGCGACGACCTACCGTGGACTGAGTCGATCGAATTGCAAGACGATGCCACGTACGAGGAACAGCCAATTCAAATTGTCGACCGTAAAGTCAAGATATTGAGGAACAAGGAAATCCCTTCCGTTCTCGTGAAATGGCAATTCCACGGGGACGAGGAGTTAACTTGGGAACTAGAGTCATATATGCGAGAACACTTCCCCTATCTATTTAATTCTGGTGAGTCGAAGTTTAGTTTACTTATTAGTAAATTTCGGGGTCGAAATTCTAATAAGTGGGGGAGACTGTAACATCCCTCGATTTCTAACACGACTTGCGATATTTGTTTATGCGTAAGTTCTCGCCTAAGTAACCGGGGGAGGAAATACAGTAAAAGTGTGCACGTGACGGAGAAAAATACGGGTCGATGAGGTAAGGTGAGTCCGGGAACCCAGGGGTTAAGGTTGGGGACTTGTGGGTGGGTAATGCACACCTAGGATCCACCTCACCATAATGGTTTCAAGTTCAAACAAAAACCAACTACCCCACCCACTCATTCACCCCACTCACACCTAACACTCCCACTCATTCACCCCACTCACCCACCACTCATTCTCTCTCTTCCCATTTTTCTTCTCCCCACATCACACTCACTCCCCACTTATTCTCTCTCCTCCCAATGATTTTTCTTCTCTCCCACTCATCTTGGTCTTCAAATCTCTCATCTCTCTCTCACGGTCTCTCATCTCTCTCACTCACGGCCTCTCTCTCCCTCGGCTCACCGCCGCCTCTGCTCTCGCCGCGTGGCCGGACCGAGGACGCCGGAGGAGGCCGCCAACCGAGGTAACACTCTCACCTCGGTTTTATCTCTCTCTCTTGCGTTTCACTTCTCTCACGGGCTCTCTCTCTCTAGGTTCGCTCATCATTCGTTTGGCGAGACCAAGCCGTCGTCGGAGGTCCCGTGGTGGCGAGGAAGGTCGCCGGAGGTCTCACACTCTCTCTCCCGGAGCACTCGGCCACTCTCCCTCTCCTCACGGTTTGCTCTCCCTCGGCTCACGGTTTCTCTTCATTGTCACTTTGTTTTTGTTGTTGTTCGTCACACTTGTTACGTGTGCATGTGGTTTCCGTGACAAAGACCGGAACGTGTCGGAGACCCCACCAAAACTCGAACCAAAAACAGTTTTATAGGTGCAAAATCGAAATTCCAGAGAGGAATTAGCGCGCTAATAGCGAGAATTAGCGCGCTAACATCCCTGCGACCGCTAATTCCAGAGAGGAATTAGCGCGCTAATAGCGAGAATTAGCGCGCTAACAGCCCTGCGACCAAAAAAAAATTCCGAGAGAGGAATTAGCGCGCTAACAAACATTATTAGCGCGCTAATGTCGTGTACGTTGGGAATAATGATGTTTTAAACCTAAGTGTTAGTAAATGACTCGACCTAATAACACGAGTTTCCGACCTTGTCAGGTAACGGGGAACTTGAGGATACGCGTTAGGAGTCGCGGGAGTTTTTACGTGAATTACGATAATCTCGGTAAGTACACTTGCCTTAAAAAGCATTTGTACGTTAGTAAGCCAAATTGCTAAGAAGATATCATGTGATTCATTTTCACTTTTCTTGTGTTCGTTATTATCCCATCATTGGCATTCCATTCTATGTTCTTGTATGTGTGTTCTTGGCATAAGTACGTCTCGAAAGTACATGCGGCTGCACTGCAGAGGATAAAACGCGGCACTCGTGCGCACGAGTGTGTGACCACCCTTAGTGATTGTGTGATACCATGTACTGGATTGTTGTGGAATGTTGTGGAATGTTGTGGTATTGTTGTGGAATATGGACTGCTTATTGCCTCTCTTGACTCGGAGAACACGCATGTTTCGATTGCTATCATTTCCAGTCTGTCTATCATGCATTTTTGCTTATTTATATTCCTGCATTTCAGTACCCGCATGATATTTAGACTGTCTTGTTTGTCGTTTCATGAATTACTGTTATATTCTTCTGGCTTTACTTTCAATTTATCTCAATTGCTCACCGTCTAGTTTGTGACGGTGGGTGCGAGATAAGACGAGAGCGATAGGGGCAAGGGACCGTGTCTAAGAGACTTTCTGTGAGCAGCTGGACGTGAGGTACCGAGATGTAGGCTCGTACCTATCCTTTTTGTATGACGTTTATGTATATATATATATGGTTGTTTTGGAACCGGGAACTAGGTTGGAGGTGATTTCCATAATTTCATTTTGATGACTTGGACATGACTGTCTTGGGGGTTTCCACCTTTATATAGATTCCTAATTTCCCTTGATTGAGTTATTTCCCATTATTTGATTAGAATATGATTTTTGCTTCCGCTGTAATAAAAACCGCAATAACTCTTTCATAAACCTTAAAATTTTGGATAAGTCGAGGCTGACTAGGCTCGTCCAGTTCGCTGAGAAACTGACTCGGGACCTGCACGGGTCTAGGCCGGGCGTACCCAAATGCATTGGGAATTTGGGGCCGTCACACTTGCATTGATGTTTCATTTCCTTCTATAATAGTTTCTCCTAAGTCTTTAGCTTGCAGATGTATCTCGGCATCCAGTTGCCATGACAAATAATTATTTCCAGTGATATCAAGAGTAACAAATTCAAGTTTTTGAAGGTTTGCCATAGTCTAAAAATATGTCAAGAAATTGAGTAAATAGTTTTTCTTTTTTATATAAAATAAATAATATAAAATTAAATATATGTTCACAACTTGATTATTAATATGCAAAATGCACTACTTGTATGAGTTGGTGGAACAACCTCCAGGTTGGGTGGCGAGACGAAGTTTACTTAAAACCATGTCTCCTCGAACGGGATAACCCGTCTCCCTTTCAATGTTTAGCTTTACCGGGGACAAGGCTTACCCACTATCAACTCAAACTCATAGCACTATTTGCAATATAAAAAATCAAGAATATAATATAACTAATCGTTTGTAGTATAACGAGAAAACTAGTTATCTCACATATAGACTTTTGATTTCTGATGTAGAAGATCATACAAGATGCAACTACAGAGCATGCTTTCGCAATCGATGACATTATAATGCATAGTATATGAATAAAGTATGCATATAAAAGTGATGCATGTAATAAAAGGAAGCAACCATGATAATATAGAAATAAATTGAACTTATTTAAATAACAAAAGTTATACCTTCCTAGCTTTGTCTCCTTAACAAGCTTTCTTGAACTTCAAGGTCTCTTAAATGCTAGAGCAAGCTTGTGCTGATAACGTGTTGTAAATTGAATTGAAACTTGCTAAGAACTAGAAAAAGAAAATAGAAGACTAAGAACTTCTGCTACTACAAACTACTACTAGAAAGGAGGAGAGAAGAAATGAGATAGTTGGAATAATAAGTTTTTATTCAACTTTGTGTGTTTTTACAATTAGGTTAGCACCCTTTATATAGGCCATTTAGTGATGATGATAAATGTATTTTATACAATGTGTACAAGTAACACATACACCTCATGTCATACAACACATTACAAGTAATTTGACAATACATGGAAGAGTTGGTGTACATTGATAATGGTTACAAGTAACATGACAATACATAGACAAGTGGAGGTATTATTAAGTGAGAAATACAAGTTACATGACTACACAATATGTTGGTGTACATGCATGATCATCCATACTCCACAACACTTTACAATTTTCTTCTATTAATGCGGGTGCTCGAACTTTTTTTTTTTTTTTTTTTATTCTGCCCTTCCCTACAATGAGAGTAAATCTAACATCCAAATTTCATGAACCATGTGACTGAGAAATAAAATTAACTACAGAGTTAGCTATATTCATCAAACTCTTTCATTCTATTTAGTTTTAGAGTTCGGTTAAAATAAACCTTATTTATGTTATAACAACACCTACTGATAAGTTTACCCCATTTATTTTTAATAAAAAAGTCGATATGTTATTTTAAAAATAATACAATCGTTCTACATTATTAGCACTAAGATGTGCTTGAGAAAGACGTTAAGGATGAGTAACTTAGAAAGAATGCAAATTCAATTTTTTTTTTAAATAAGTGGGTGAAGTTATATTTCGAGTTGTTACAACATAGATAAAGTTTAGTTTTAATGTATTAAGTTTTCCTAATGACGTATCGCAAGGCATTTTAAGTATACTTATAAATTGTCGAAACTTTTAATTTTTATAGCGTCAAGTTTTTGCAACAATACTTAAGGGTTGTGTTGATTGATGCTTACTTATTTTTTCAATTGCAACATTAATATAAGAAAATACCAAAATTAAAGGTCTTTTATCAATCAAGTAACAGTTCAATGGTTTGATAACTTAGTCAAGAGTAGGTTGAGGGTTCAAATCACCTCCGCATCGAAGAGCAAGTAATTAACTAATAGGTCTCAGTGTTTAGGATGATTGTGGCTTGATTGTTGTTCTACAAAACTTACATATCACTAAGTCACTAACCTGTATTTCCAATGTTTCTAATACCTCAAGTAGGTCTGAAAAAAAAAAAAATGCAATCGCCATTGCATGGATATTTATTTTGTCTCCTAACTTATTAGCATGAGTTATGGTCCCAACTCACCCATTATTGTCCTTCATTTCATTGAACATCTATTGAAGACACTTCACAATTCACACTGTGAAAAGTAGAGGTACATATAGCTCCATATATCAAACAAGTGGATGTCTTTTCAAATCACTGTCGGTGAAGCTGTGAATTACAAATCTGAATAATAGATTGGGACTCTAAAGTAACTGGACGAGTAATGGACAAAACTTAGCTCTTAATCTGAATAATAGATTGGAACTCTTAAAGTATCTGGATGAGTAATGGACAAAACTTGGCTCTTAAATGTAAAATAATAGGCAATCTGCTTCATATATAATATGAACGACTGACAGAAGTTTACATTGTGAGAGAAAACAATAGTAATGAAAGAAAATTGAAGCTCTTCGTACCACCTTTCACCATATATTATGGAAATAACAAAAACTCATTCGACAACAATACCGACCGAAATGCCCTCTTTGAGGTGCAATCCCATCTCAGTTTAATTTTCACATGACATTTAGCGGGAGGGAAGACTAATGAGATTGGTCTACTTCTTGTTGCCATGTATGAAATAGTATTAAATGCACAGACATCACCTGGAGGCAGCACGAGACTTGGCCGACCCTTCCTTCCATCCTCGCTGCCGAGCCCTAAGCTCCCACATTGCTGTCAATCTTTTCTGCGCTAAAAGTGTGGCTTCTGCCTTCTCCCTGGCCTCCTCACAAGTTTCCATCCCAGAATTGCATTTATCGGCTTCCTTTTGATATGAAGAAGCTAGTTTCTTTGCCTCGAGCAATGCCATGTCCGCACGTTGCTGACTCTCCAAGGCTTCAGCTTCTCTCAACTTTAATTCCTCAGATAGGAGCTCTGCAAAATTCTTCTCCATGTCTTCACTGACTTCAGGATTATGCTTTGCACAATCTAACAGGTCAAATAGAAAAAAGAGTTAGTCAGCGATGCGCTCCATTTCCCTATGACAGAAAAAGTTTAGGCTGCATATAATTCATTTTCACTGTCTAGTCCAAATACTAGTGAAAAATTATTATTTTGCAGGAAAAGATGAAACTAACAGCAGGGCGACAGTACATGAAAGTCCTTAAATTCGTGTGAAATTCAACTATAACATAAAATAATCCATGGAGAAAGTTTCGATCAACAACTAAACTATTTAGTTTCCTAACGGGAAAAAGTCATCTTGAGTTATATAACATGATTTGAACTTCGATACAATGCACGAGTCAATGGCATATAGGTCTCTAACCCGTTGACTACAAATGCAAAAATACAAGTTCATATCCATAGCCATTAAGAAAATATATTTGATGCAACAAAAGGTAACAATTCAGATAGTAAACCTACCTAAGTCTCTTGAAAGAAAAATTTCATAATCAAGGAGCCAAAGTTTACCTTTTGATTCTAGTTTTATGATTGACCAAGCATCAATGGTGCAACTTTCTGGAAAACACTAGTTAATTTACGCTTACAATAGTCGTATACCAAATAAAGACCTTCATTGCCTCTTCACATGACAGAGAGCAAAAATATTCTTAATCTGAATATTAAGGCCAAATATGTGATCCAAAACTAATGGGATTTAAAACTAATATCACCATCAGTTGTTCAGACGTTACTTTTGCCTCTGCATACACCCTTTGCTCTTCTCAACATAATACTCAAAATGGGCAAGGGCACCCAAATAACCTAATCTTATGGTTCACCTATGATGGTTCCCATTTATTTTTGTATCTATCTCATCCTTGATTCAACAGTCCTAATATTCACCCAACATAGTGTACGGACCAACATAGTTTAAGGAACTTTAACCATGTAATGAAATAGAAATAAGTACTAAGAACACCACCTGTTCAGAATTCGGATCAACAAAGAATATAAATCACCACTTAGATGGATACATTCGTTTTCCATACTTCAATGTAGTTTGATTCCCCTACCTTTATTTTTTTTGTTGGTTGATAACCTACCTTATGTAATCAATGGTCTAAATCTTTTATTTCAAGTCTATCCTCATACCGTTGAACTCCTCCAATTTTAATTGTGTAGAGTTTTCTAACAGAGATATTTGCAGGGTGTCTTTGGGTGTGTCCAAACTATCCCATCCGCACTTCCCCACATTTTGCATATATTGGTGTGACTTTTACTTTTCCTTGAATCTTTGCATTTCTTACTCTATCTTTACGAGTTTTATTACTCATCTACCTACATTCATTTTATTTTTTAAAAAGAAAGAAACAACTTGCTCCAAAAAGTTCAAAACCATAAGCTCTTACTTCCAAGCCTCATACTAAACCATTGAGCCACCCAATTGGTTGGTCGCTACACTCATTTTATTAGTATGTTGTTTCATGAAGGTTTTGGTTACGTTAATAGAAATGAAGGAGAATCAATTTTAGAATTTGCTTCAGCATATGATCTTGTCTTAGCAAATACTAGTTTTAGGAAGAGGGAGTCGCATATAATTACTTTTAGTAGTGGTCATAACAATAGTCAAATAGATTTTCTTTTAACAAGAAAAATAGATAGAAAACTATGTAGAGACTGCAAAGTAATACCTGGTGAAGCACTTACTACCCAACATAAGTTAGTAGTACTTGATATTAAGCTAACACAACGGAATAATATGTATAAAAGAGTTAGCGACCCTAGAATAAAGTGGTGGAACCTAAAACATAGTAAACAAGTAGAGTTTAGAGAAAAACTACTAAAGGAAAATGTTTGAAATCTTGACTTAAATGCTAATACAATGTGGCTAAAAATGAGTAGTTGCATAAGGAGGGTAAGATCAAACATATTAGGTATATTTAAGGGTTTGGGACCTCCAAAGAAGGAAACATGGTGGTGGAACGAAGATGTCCAACGAGCAATTAAGACTAAAAGAGAGATGTATAGGAAAATACCTAAGTGTCAAGATGAAGATACGTACAATCAATATAGAGAAGCTAGAAAACAAGCTAAAAAAGTAGTTAGTCAAGTTAAAACAAATTTCACGGAAGATCTATATACAAGGTTAGGTAATAGAGATGGCGAAAAATATATATATAAGCTAGCCAAATTAAGAGATAAAAAGAAACAAGACTTAAGTCATGTAAGATGTATTAAGGAAGAAAATCAAAATGTTTTAACGCGCGAGGAAGATATTAAGGAGAGATGGAGAAGTTACTTCGATAGTTTATTTAATGATGGCCAAGTTGATACTATAATAGATGAAAACCCGCACCAAGAAAGAAATGTAAACTATACACGCAATATTAGAATTGTAGAAGTTAAAGAGGCATTGAAAAGAATGAAAATAAGGAAAGCATGTGGCCCAGATGAAATACCCATAGAGGTTTGGAAATGCTTAGGAGAAATCGGATTGACTTGGTTAACAAAACTTTTCAATAAAATTTTAAATCAAAACGGATGCCAATGGATTGGAGAAGAAGCACACTTGTGCCAATCTTCAACAACAAATGAGACATTCAAAGTTGCTCAAACTACCGGGGAATTAAACTCATGAGTCACACTATGAAACTGTAGGAGAGGATAATTGACAATAGGCTAAGGAGAGAAACAACAATATCAGAGAACCAATTTGGTTTCATGCCTGGGAGGTCAACTATGGAGGCGATTTTCCTTGTAAGACGATTGTTAGAAAAATATAGAAAAAATAAAAAAGATCTTCATATGGTATTCGTAGATTTAGAAAAAACATATGATAAGGTCCCTAGAGATGTTCTTTGGTGGGTTCTAGAAAGAAAAAGAGTGCATGCTAGATACATAGACATTATTAAGAATATGTATGATGGAGTAGTAACGAGTATAAAGACATTTGGAGGAGCTACAAAAGAATTTCCCATTACGATAGGACTACATCAAGGATCGACTTTAAGCCCATATCTATTTATTTTAGTTATGGATGAACTAACTAGACATATTCAAGAGGATATACCATGGTGTATGCTATTTGCAGATGATATTGTCTTAGTGGATAAAACTAAAGATGAAGTGAATAGGAAATTAGAACTCTGGAGGAATACATTAGAATCTAAAGGCTTTAAGTTGAGTAGGAAGAAAACTAAATACATGCACTGTGAGTTTGGAAACACTAGACATCGAGATGACGGAGTGGTAAAATTAGGGGAAGTAGAAGTTCCTAAAGTAAACCACTTTAGATACCTAGGATCAATCATACAAAATGATGGTAACATTGAAAATGATGTCACACATAGAATTCAAGCTGGATGGAATGGCGGAGTGCAACAGGGGTGATTTGTGATCGACATGTTCCTACTAAGTTAAAAGGAAAATTTTATAGGACCGCAATTAGGCCAGCTATGCTCTATGGAAGTGAATGTTGGGCGGTAAAACAACAACAATTACGTAAAGTGAACGTAGCAGAAATGATGATGCTTAGGTGAATGTATGGTAAAACTCGTAAATATAGAATAAGAAATATAGAAATTCAAAGACAAGTAGGAGTAGCACCAATTGATACAAAGATTAGGGAAGGGCGGTTGCGATGGTTTGGTCACCTGCAAAGACGGCCTACAAATGCCCCAACTAGAAAACTTGATTCAATAGAAACTGTAGAAATTCGACGAGGTAGGGGCAGACCAAAGTTAACATGGGATGCATTAATTAAGAGGGATTTGAATGGTTTGCAAAGCTCACTATCAATTGCACTTAATCGAGCACAATGAAAAAGTTTGATCCATGTAGCCGACCCCAATTAATTTGGGACTGAGGCTATGTTGTTGTTGTTGTTGAATGGTTTCAAAAAAACAAAAAAAAAATCTTTTAGAATATTTCTTTCAGCTTGATAGGGATACTTCCGCCACACATCAAACTTGTTCTCCTCCCCACTTCTTTCATCCAATTTGAAATGTTTAATGTCATCTCATCATGACCATCCTTTTGTATGATTGATTATAGGTTATAACTATAAAATGGTTCACTGTAGAAGTTCTCATAATTTACTACTCCATTATCTTGATATTTGCTACTTGTGAACTCAAAATGCATGTATTTGTCTTGGTCCTACTTAAAAGTCTTTATTTAATAACTCAATTCTACAAGTTCTAATTTTGTACTCTATTTCTTGTTTCATCTACTAAAACAATATCGGCAAATAGCATACACCATAGCATATCCTTTTCGATATGCTTAGTTAGTTCATCCATAACACTTCTCTATTAATGGTTGGGCACTTGGGCTGGAACAAAGATTTTTTAAATCTAGGCATATTATTCATTGACAAGCTGAAAAGTAGCACATCAATTGCGATGGGATAAATTTTCAATCCGTCAAGTCATGATAAATAGGATTTACATGCTGCTTTTAGATTTTCTCTTTCATTGAGCTCAAAGGGGGAAAGAAAGGTTATTAGGAACACGAGTATATTACAAAAGCTTTAGGCTTTAACAGAATACGAAATTGTTAAGTTCATTTTCCCTGCAATAAGGTCATTCATGACACTTAAGTTATCTTTGAGGGTTGGAGACAAATTGAACTGGTTTACTAAGAGATCTTTGAATCACTGACAGATTTACAAGACCACTTTATTGGCATGCATCTTCTGCATTCAGCAGATTACGGCAAATATTCAGGAAGTCTGGTTAAAAAAAAAATGTTTAGATTTAGAATGAACACCTATAATTCATTCTGCACACATAAATACATAAGAAAAAAATCCCGATAGTAATTCCTAGCATTGCGTCGGATCTGTATAGTTTTCCCATCTTCAAATGCACCATGTGCCATTCACTCGGAGCAAGAGATACATCAGCGAAACATCAGTACCAATGCAAGTGTTAACTTCACTATCCGTCCAAGGTGTTCATAGATTCTTACGCGCGTACCAAAACAACAACAACATAGCCTCAGTCCCAAATTAGTTGGGGTCGGCTACATGGATCAAACTCTTCCATTGTGCTTGATCTAGTGCAATTGACGGTGACTTTTCCAAACCATTCAAATCCCTGCTAATTAATGCGTCCCAAGTTAATTTTAGTCTACCCCCTACCTCGTCGAATTTCTTCAGTTTCTATTGAGTCAAGTTTTCTAGTAGGAGCATTTGTAGGCCGTCTTTGCAGGTGATCAAACCACCACAACCGCCCTTCCTTAATATTTGTGTCAATTGGTGCTACTCCTATTTATTTTTGAATTTTAATATTTCTTATTCTATCTTTACGTGCATACGAAAAAAAAAAAAAAAAAGAAGAAGAAGAAGAAGAAGAAGAAGATGAAAAAACCATCACCCACACAAACACGGTACAATAGTAATAAGCAATTAAAAAGCACAAGGAAAAATTAAGTAAAAAAGGATATGTATCATTTTATCAATAGCCACTTGCTTCCAGAGATGGGAAACTAACCAGCATAGGAACTGTTGCTCAACCCTGCAGGAAAAAAAAAGAAAGAAATGAGATTGAAACAAGATCGGTACTTGCTTTGACAAGGTGAGATGAGGAAACAAACAAACAAACAAACCCCAATCATCCCCAAAATCCAAGAATTCGATCAATTATCTCGAAATTGAACAAAAACCCCAAATGAGAGGCAGGAAATCTGAACAGATCTGTAAAAATTGAAAGCAAGGAAGTGAGATCTGGAGGAAATGTACCGAGAGGCATGGAGAGGAGGGGCTGGGAAGCGCAATCGCAGACGCATGGGGGGCAGGAAGGGGGAGAGGAGGAGGCGTGGCGGACGGCGGCCAAGGCCTCGCTCAAGTGCCAGTAGAGAGGAGGGCCGAGGATATAGGCGGCCAAGCACAGAGCGACCACTGCGGAGGCTGCCTTCAACACGCCTGGACTGCACCCGCTCTGATGCAGCAGAGCCATCGCTCGCTCTGTATGTATCTGTCTCTTAATCACACGCGCACACACACACACACTGGTAATGGTGATTGTTGAATCTGAATGTTGTTGACGTCTTGATGAGATGGTAGTTTTCGATCGACCAGTGCGGAGGCTACCGAGTCAGTCACCCCACCCACACTCAGGAACTGCGACGCTGGGGATTCTCAGATTTCACTCAAATTGGCCCACATGGTATGGGAATGGACCACATTTGACGACGCCAATACGCGCTTGCATGCATAGTAATGGTAGATCCAGATCCATAATCCATTTCATAGATGGGGTGCATAAGCCATAGCCATAGAGCCACCTCTCAAGTATTTAAATTTGAGGTGCGCTATGGAAATCCTACCAATTAATGAAGGCACACCATTATTTAGGTCACCAAGTGGTTTACCAAGAGCACCTAAAAATTTGAACTGAAATCCCAAAATTGTCCCCAAGTCACGCACCCCACCACTAATTCATGAAACGAAGAACAAAAAAAAAATTTGGTTTTCTTTTGGAACCCTAGACTCTCTCTTGATCCATCGCAAGGACAAAGCTCGATTTCTCTTCGATTCTCCTCTGTTTTAAGTCCGTTCAAGTTGTGGTGTGCTTCAAGTTCGAAGGTTGTCCGAGTTGTCGTAGTTCGTCTCCGTTTTAGGGCTCGATTTTGGGGTTCCAATCTCTCGTGAAGCGTTAGTTCGACAGATTATAAGTACGCTTAAAGTCAATTTTGCAACATTTTAGTTCGAGATTTGTTTGTTTTGTGTAGTTTGTCTTCAAGGGTTTGTTATTTGTAAACACGTGGTTCTCAAAAAAATGGGCCAGAGAATCTATGTATATTCTCGACTAACCATAGCTTGTATTTGCATAGAGGCTCGGTTACATCCTACCGAGATTTACATAGCTGAAATGTTATAATGAATTTGTAATTGATCGTCTCGATTATCCAAAATCGAGATTGTGCTTAGGTTGTAGTGTATTTGGTACCATGACATTCAGATATGTCTTAGTCATTACATTCTAAGAATGCATTTGAAAATAGATTTAGGTTGGTTTCGGTGACGTCCAATCGAGACTGCATCCCTTCTCTCGGTTACCGAAAGTCGAGAAACTATTTCGGCCACGCATGACCATGACTGTGGCTTTATTGTCGAACATGCTATACCAAGAGTACTTATATTGTTGATTTTTCTCTGTTTTTACTAGAGTTCACTAGAGTTTTTGTTCATGGTGCTTACATTCAATTCTTTTTATCAAGTATGACTCGTCCTAAAACCTTAGTGAGTAGGGAGGAGGTTGGTGTTGACCCGTCGAGGGGTACCCACGGGCGAGGTGGCTAAGACCCCAAACAACGTCTTATTAGAAAGAGAAATAGAATATGGATTGTGAAGGGAAAGACAAAGGCTACTGGAAAACGTGCAAAGAAGGCGGAGGTGCACGACTACCTTACATTACTTGAGGTAATAGTTCTTACCCGATGTACATTGTTATATCAGGACTTTTAATTAGTTTTTGAGTTTTTCCAACAACTAACTTTGTATGTAATGTCAGGGATGGGTGTACGAGCAATTCAAACTCGGGCTCGCCACATCCATTGCAAAGTACATGGACCACGTGCAGCCTCATGTCTCTAGATGGACTCAGAAACACGAGACGGTGGTGAACGTTGACAAGTCAGGGTCTATCAGGAGGACATTGGACAAGTTGAGGCCAAGCGAGGTGAGTTAATTACTCAATCGTATTGGTAAACCTTCAAGTTACCTTATGTTTACTAATTACGTTTATTTATGTTTGATTAGGTCACTTGGGACCCTTATGTTGATATCAAGGATAATGGAGTTGTGCACCCAATGACATTTGTCAGTGGCATTTTGAAGTACATGGACGTGGTGGAGCCCTACCATTAGGAGAGGATCCTGAGACAGCTAGGCTAAGTATGAATTATACCTTACCCTCCGTACCGCCCATTGGAAACAGTCTGATGCCCATATGTACTTAAATACTTTGTCGAGTATGAGTTCCAATAAGATAATTGAGAGCTTTGGCGTAACCATTTATTGGCCCCCGAAGTTTGAGGCGAGAAGGTGCAGTTTGAGTTCTTGGCAACACCGGACTATCTTCTTTGGTTTTTGAAGGTGTCACACCCGGTGATCGAGAACCCAAGCCTTGAATATGAAGATGTTATCGCAAGTACTATCATTGACAATGAGTTACTAGAGGTACATTAACTTTTTAGGTTATTTGTTTATGTATGCAACATGAATATTGTTTTGGTTGTTTTCATTTTCTCATTGGTCTTCAATAGCGGAATATGCGTGCGTTGGATGCCGCAGTATGGTGGATGGACTCCCCAGCGGAGTTGTGCACTTTAGAGTCCGCGAAAAAATGGTGAGGGATGTGGTCAATTTCTTGTCAGGGAGGAGTCTTGGTGCAACCCCATCTCCAACACTACCACCACTAACGCCACCATTGACACAACAGCCCCTACGCCACCAGCCCCTAAGCACTCCCAGCATGACAACACTTCCACACATCAAAGTCCACCCTAGCTGATGCTCCACCTCCACTAGCCGATGCTCACCCCCAAAGAGAATGCTTGGTAATGAATATTCTCGTAAAAAATTGAAGAAGCCAAAACATTGAGTGAATGTCACTACAAAAAAATAGTAAATTAGAGACATAATTAGCAACTGAATATAATTTCGTTGCTAACTAGAAATGATTAGAGACGGAATTGAGACGGAAGCAGTCAAAGACGGAATAGATACAGATTACAAATGAAAATAGAGACGTAAATAAAATTTGTTTCTAATAAAGTGGCGCCAATTTTCTCGCTAAAAGTTCATTAGTTTATAACCGTCCATTACATCTCGAGATTCGTGCATGAATCGACTCAAACCCTCTCTCTCTTTTCTTTCCTCAAACTATCTCCTCGAACTCTCTCTCCCCTCAAACTCTCTCTCCCTTGCCTCCCAAACCCTAAAATCACGAATCACTCATTGTCAAACTCCTCTCTTCACCGGTGTCGTCAACTCCTCTATTCACCGGCGCTGTCAACTCTCTCTTTCGCCGTCAACCGAAAGGGCTGAGATTCGCGCATCAGGTCTGGGTAAGCGATTGAAATAGGGTTTTGGTTTTAAAAGAATCGATGGGTGCTTGAAGAGGGGTTTTAGTTTTGGGCAGTTACGACTATGTGGGTTTCGGGGGGTTTTGTGCTCATCGTTCAGCTCCGCTTCGTTCCCTGAAGTCATTCATGAGCGGTATTGGTAATACCTGTCGTTCCTTGGACCACACATTGTGAGGAGTCGCGTTAAGGTTAAGGAGAATTTGAAGTCGATGAGGCTGGAGTTGCCTCATCTGCCTGCTCGCAGAGCTCACCAAGCGCCGTCGGCGGCGTCGGGATGTAGTTTTGTTGCGTCGAAAGTAGAGGAAGTGAAGAATGTGAAGGAGATTTGTTGTTGAAATCGAGTTCTTCGTTGTCGTCGCCATCGACGATAACAACGACTACTGCGTGTGGATTGGGAGGTTCTGCTATTCTTTATTTGGTCAGTTGTGGTTTGGGTTTGAGGTTTTCGATTTTAGATCATCGAATTTGTGTGCATTTGATTTAACTAATCCAAGGCGATTTTGTTTTGTGTTTATAGTTGTAGTTAGGTGTAGCTTGTGTGCTGTCTGTATCAATGAAAATATTTCATCACTGAAGAAGTGTGTATAATTGTTGGTTCATCATCATTGGTGGCCTTGCATACATCATCTTTGTTTGTTTCATTTTGAGATTTAAGTTCACTAGCTAGTATAGGTGAAACTGTGAAAGGGTATTGGTTTTGCAATAATGCTAAACCTAGCTAGTTATAATATATATACTCCTATTGAAGTTTTACTATACAATGACATATATAGACGTTTGAATGTTAATTACATGATCATCAATGGCCTTCATATGCGTGTAATTGTTGGTTCATCATCATAGCTGCCAAGTATTGTTGTTGTTGATGTTGTAGTTGTTACTGTTGTTATTGTTGTTGTTGATGGAATGGATGTTCCCCATATGCCCTTCAACTCCTAATTCTTCATAATCTTATGATTGATGATTGATGAACATTCAGATAAATGTTGTCAATATGGTTCTTTGACCTTGTAAAGATTGGAAAAAGGGTTGTCAAAGAAGTGTAGTTTACTCGGTCTCTACCTGATGAATGATGAACTGCAAATCAAATGTATGTCTAAAAACCAGTTTGTCTCTAACTGATCATCTTATTAGGAAAACAAGATTGGTCAAGAGTAAGGGAGAGAGATAGGGTATAGAGAAAATCACCAAAATCTTGTTTTATTCATTTCTCTTTCTTTTGTCAATGCTGGTACTAATGGAAGAAGAAGGAAAAACCTTGAAAGATCTTGAAAATAATAAACAAAGCCTCATTTTCTCTCATTCTCTTTGTTTTTTTTTGTCTCCTTCTTTACAACATCTCTGATTCTGCACTGTTTTCTTTTTGCTTGTTTTATCTCGTTATGGCACCCCTCATTTTCAGTAGGCTTTAGATGGTGACATCTTTCACTCTGTTACAGTTCAAAATGTGCATATTTGCATTTTATCATTATCATCTTTTAACCAATTGTGACAAGTGCATGCATAAATGGATTTTGATCTTTGAATACAAAAAGACAAACCACCCATCATGTAAAAGACTGTTAGGCAAGTACTAGGATGGATTGATTCAATGCAGGGAAAGCCACTTTAATTAACTTGATATGATTTTACAAATCATTTTAGACCTACAATCTCTTTTTTTGCGCTTATACACAATGACATTGCCTTATAAGAACGCAACATAAAAAATTGAACATCAAAAAAAAAGAATTCACATGATCTTGAATGCAACGGTCACACTCACACAGTCACACGCAATGAATAAGTGCATACAAGCTTCTAGAAGCTTTTATCGCATATTTTAATGCTAGAGTTGTCAGGTAATAAAGGATTGGATTAGTTTTTACAGCTAGTGGCCCTAATATCCAACGGGATTGGTCATTGTGTATTTCAATGTCATTGCATTTTTAATTAGTATAATTAGTATGCCTTAAAGATTTTGTATTGTTTATTAGAAGAGAAAAACGATTTTAGATTGTTAGCTCATTTTTTTTCACATATTTGTTTTTCAAGGTTCAAGTTTGGTTGTGCAACAACTATCAGTGATTGCCTTGCACTACTGCGAACTTTTTCACTTCAAGGTACTTTTTTGATAAATATAGTTTCTTATAATTCTATATAAGATTGTATAATAAGGTTCTTGTCCATATGGCTGTTGTGAATCATTTGGAATGTTTGTATTGCAATGCCTCTTTAAAGGTCGCACGAGTATTCCTTAATTCTTTATTTTTTCTTGCTTGTGCATTTATGATTTTTTTTTGTAAGTAATTGCTTATACCTTTGATCTTTCTATGCAGGAAGACGTATATCGAAAGTAGAGTTCTTGAAATCATGAAAATGAGAAGTAAAGCTTAAGGTACCCCTACTTAAGAAAACATATTTAATGCTACTATTATATTGTTACAATTATGTGTGTTTGTGTGTTTTTCTTTTCTTTTCAATTTTGGTAGTGAATTAATGTAAAAGACAATGAATACCATCAATAATGTGAATAGATGTAATCTAAGCTATAACTAATTTGAATGTTTTTTAGGGCTCGTAGATGTGCGTAGGAGAGAATTGCTTCAACATGTGTAATTGTGAAGTCTGTGGTAGCTGCCATTGTTTGATCTTATAATTAAACTAGTTGATCCATGCTAACTAATGGCTTCATTTTCGAATTATTTAGATTCTAACTAATTAATGCGTCCCAAGTTAACTAAATCAAGGGTAATGGAAGAGTTTTATCCATGCGGCTGACACCAACAAATTCGATAATGGATGTCCTCATATTTAACATTTTTATAACATTTGTGTGCAGACTTATACATTCAAGATGCCACCTACCGTGAATGAATTGTATTTGCATATCCACACCGTAAATCACGACAGGGTGACATTCATCGATACTAGATCGGAGCGGTTCTGTGTAAGTATAAAATCACGAGCTAAATAGTAGTAACTTCACTTACAAACATATCATTTTAGTTGCTTATTGTTGATCCATGCAGGTTAGGCTCCAAATGAGACGTCAGGAGCTGACCCAGACTACACCGGACCAGCTGGTGGATGATGAGGCGGTGTACTACAAGGTGGCGGGTAAGTGTCCCAAAGGACGTGTCTATGGTCTCGGGCCGTTAAGGAGAAAGAAGAGAAGATACGCAGATCCTTATGCTAGCACATCCCAGGTGCTAGCATAACGAGGGATGATCAACTTTATGATACTTAGGTATTTTTATGGTTGTTGTAGAACAATGAGAATGGTTAAATATATTTATGAAATTAGATTTAATATATTATGAAAATATATTTTATTTGAGAAATAACACTTAACAATACCTTACATGAAACCCATGGTTGATTTCATGTTGATTTCTAATGTTGGTAATATATTATATTGTGTGGACTAAATATATTTATGTTTTAATAACATAGCATTCAACAATATATATTGTTTAAGTCAAAGCATATCAATGAGATGAATGAGGCATTACTTGCCAAAAACCAAGATTTACGGAGGTTGTGAGTTCAACTCCCATTGAAGTAAAAACAACAAAACACAATATTTTTTTTTACATTTGAACTAATATTTTTCATAATTTGGGACTGAGGCTATGTTGTTGTTGTTGTTGTTGTTGTTGTTGAACTAATATTTTTCATATAAATATATTTTTAATAGGTGTTGTATGAAGAAAAGAAAAACTAATTTTTTTAAGCGTGGTGCTTGTGGAAGGGTAAATATATCTATACACAAATAATCATTATTATTATATAGATAAATTCATTCGGCCTACATTCATTATATAAAATTTAATTTTTTTTTTTATTTAAGCTAAAAAAGCATTGATCATTATTAACCGAAAGGATAAATCAACATATTACAACATTTCAACGAGTAAAATGCAATAGATATTAACTACATTACATACTGAAGCTTAAGAATAGAAAGAACTATCCCACAAAAGGGAAATCTGCCCTTATAAAATGGGACAACTACTTCAATTTGACGAAACATCTGCATGAGAGACAACTATTCTAATTACAAAAATACTTACAACCTATAATGTTTTTTAGGCTAATGATTGAAAATATCATAACCTTTGCAAAATATATTGATTATATTTTAACTTTTGAAATTTATCAATTATATTCTAATCTTTTTATTTACTATCAATTATATCCTCAATTAATATGAGCATTTTTTTCTTTCGTAATACTTGCCCACACATGATTCTCTTCAACTTTGCACCTTGTTAAAGATGATTCATACATAAGCATTAGAGGTTTCAAATTCAATATTCATGATAAATATGTATGTATATATATAATACACATAGTTGCACATACATAATTTAATATATATATATATATATATATCTATCATATATATAAAAGCACGAATCACCAATTTTTGAGTCGTAATCAAATTTACTTTTTTGTCCTGCTTCCACACAATTTTTTCTCGTGCGTTGTCCCTCTCCCACACAATTTTTTCTCAGCGTCTCTTCCGATCTCTTCTTCCTCTTCTCTCACGTCTCTCTCTCACTTTACTCCAGCAATAATCCTCCCTTCATCCGATTCTTGCAACCCAGAAGATTTCAGCGTCTCTTCCTATCTCTTCTTCCTCTTCTCTCACGTCTCTCTCTCACGTTACTCCAACAATAATCCTCTCTTCATCCGATTCTTGCAACACAGAAGATTTATTGCAACACAGAGGATTTATTGATCAATTGGCATTCTTGCAACACATAAGATTTATTGATCAATTGGCACTTCTTATGATCCTCCCTTCATCCGATTCTTGCAACACACAAGATTTATTGCAACACAGAGGATTTATTGATCAATTGGCACTTCTTATGATCGATTCGATTCTTGCTCTCTTATGTCTTGCTATGTTCATTGCTCCTATTGTATACTTCTGTACTCTTTCTCCATCAACAATTACCACAACAACACCCATAAAGGTAAGTCAATCATCGCCCTATTTTCTTTATCTGCTTCCAATTCTGCAATTGAATTCTCTCATAATAGTAGCTTACTGCAACTGAATAACAGTTTCGTTGATGCTTTGGTTTATATTTAGTTAATGTTCGCCAACTACTTGACACAATGCCAAAAAGAGAATTTTTAAGTATAAGATGTATAACTATTTTTTTATTGTTGGAGCAAGTTGTATTGCAAGATGTGGGCATTGTAAGAGCCCTAGCTTTAACATTCAGTGATTATGTAACAATATTGAAAATCTATCTTCGTGTTCTTGCCTTTGATGAAGTACTGGCACTCCTGGTAAATTCATTGTGGATCTACAGAAAAAAGACAACTTTAAAAAAAGTAATCCTACTTATGTGCTAGGTAAATGCGTAAATACTTGGAGTCATCCCTTTCTCTTGTTGGTCCGACTTGATGGAAGCTTTGACTAACACATTTGCTTTTTACAAAAGCTTGGACTAACACATTAGATAGCCACAATTCACAGAAATAGAAATCGTCGGAATGGTCAGATTTTAAGTTCACTGACTAATAATTTTGCTTAATGATGTTGCAATGTTACAGTGGTAGTTCGATTTGTACAGGATTTGTATGAGCAGATAATCACCTAAGATTTAATCAAAATAGAAATTCTAGGAATGAAGTTTCAAAATTGGTAAACAACATACTCAACAATAAGGTCAGCTATGTAAAAGTACTCTAACCATTTATGTTTCGTTGTGCATACAATTTAAACCTCTTTGACAAATCTGACTTAGCTAAGAACAACCTTCCATATGCAATAAAATTTGCCATTCAATAACCTCACAATACAAAGTTTTATTAGATCAAATACTATTCTGAAGTTAACATTAGTATTTAGGTACTTGCAGAAGTTCATCAAATATTCAATTTTATATGAAGTGAAGACTCACCTGACATATAACTTCAAGTCAGAATTGTAGTAATTTCATGAACCAAGAAAATAATATAGGAGCCTCATCTTTGTTGTTTGCTTTTGGTAATGCTCCAATTTCTATTACTATTGTGCTTTGATCTCCAAGTATATTATCACAATCCTCAACTATAACTTGCGCTTTACTAATCTCATATATTCCTCTGGTCATTTTTTTATGTCATCCTACAAAAATTATTTGTTAAAAACTATAAGTTGTTTTAGAAATTTTAGAAGACTTTTGTACCTCTTCTCCCAATTTACCCATAAACATTTAATTGCACTCAAACACTTGTTCTCTTTTTGTTGGATAAAATAGAGGGTTGTGTAGTTAACAATGTAATTAAAGCACGTGCAAGAATGTAATTTAAACCATAATTGATGAATTCCTTAATGTTTGTTTTGGATAAAAACGACTTCTATTATTGACAGAAGGGATTATTATTGATAACTTTTCAATGAATGTGAGTTTAACATTACCTCTATTATTTTTTTCGTTTGAATTTCTTAAATCTCAACTATAGTCGCAGCTTTTGGTTTTTCGGATAGTTTTTTTTTTGGTATGGATATTTTTTATGCTATATTTTTATTGGCACACCTATGATTTGAGCTTTATTGTATCTATAGAAAAAGTATAACTCCACAATTACATTTTGTTTTGACTTGCATCTATTTCATAATTAACTCGATCTCACTAAATCCTCTCGCCTTTGCCACGATTCTCAACTTGACATTTCCTCTGCTTTGAATAATTTTAAATATTGTAATTCAACAGTGAAAGCCCATTGCACTCATAAACATGTTTGTGTTGTAGAGATCATTTAACACAAAAAAGTTACTTTCCAAATGTTTTGTGGCTCACTATGAATTCTTGATCCCTTGCAACCATTTGTGATGGTTGTAGGGTTGGACTTTCAATTTCTAATGCACTTTATTCTTTTCTTTGTTTAGGCTATTTCAAGGACTCAAACATTATAAGAAAAACAAAAAAGATGGAAACTCATAGATTTTGAAGTTAAAATCCTCTTAGAATAAGAAATTTTGGACTAATCTACTTGGGACTAAGAAAGTAGTGAAGTGGAAAAAAACATTGCACACAATATCATCCAATCATTACTCCTGAGTGGGCTCTAACTATACATCGAATCGTTGTTGCGTTAGAATACAAGACAAATCACTAAATCCTTTTTTTTTGGGTCAAACAAGGTAAAAACTAAAATCAGTTTTTTTGAGGCGTCTAATACGCAAATTACGAATAAGAGTCCTGAATTTGATGGGCCGAGATTGTTGTGGTCGTTACTTGGGTTTGGGTCTAAATCCAACTGCTTTAATTTTGTTAGGCACGCTTTTCTAATTATGCTTGGCTTTCTTTCTTTCCTTTTTTTGGAAAAGAAAAATAGATTGCATTCTATGTAAGAGAACAAACTCAAATTTTAGGGATTCCCATTAATGGGGGTGAAGTTTGAGATTAATATTTGTGATTAATAAGTTTGAGATTAATTTTTGTGATATAATTGAGATTAGGAATTGCGTTTTCCCTTTTTTTTGATGAATTTAGTTTGAATTTTTGCGCATTGACTTGGATTTGTTGTTAATCTTGATGTTAGGTTGTTGTTGTTGTTTTGATGTTAGAATCTAAATTTCTCCGGTTCTAATGTTGATTTCGTGCTCGATTCATGGATCTGATGCGTTTTCGCCTTTTTTATTATTTTTGTTTGGGTTTTTGTGCATTGACTTGGATTTGTAGTTAATCTCGATGTTATTAATGTTGGATTTGTGATTAACAAGTTCGAGATTGATATTTGTGATTAATATTTGTGATTAACAAGTTTGTGATTAATAGATTTGGTTCACATTTGAAATATATAAATGTTTGAATAATTGGATTAAATGAACCCCCGTGTGATTATTATTTTGGATCCAATTGTGGCCTTAGATGAATTGTAGATAATGAGCATTATGTTAGAGTTGTAATCTAAAATAGTTATATGTTTGTGTTTAAAAGACACAAGAACTTCATTGCTTACTTTCCATCTCCTTTTGAATATTAAATTAACATTATTATTTTTTTTAATTAGTACTATAATGTTTGTTTCATTGGATTGTAGTTTAAGAATCTCATATAAAAACTCATTAAGTATAATCATTTTACCTTGCATTAGCGAGTTACCATGGTTAGAAACTTAAGAGTTATCAACAATAGTGAAGACTTTGTAGTTTAAGAGTTACCATGGTTAGAAACTTAAGAGTTAGGCTATAACTGGGGACTCAATATTCCTGAAATTTGAGAGGGCAAGATCTGCTCTCGAGGAAAGTCTGAAGCGCGTTGAAGATATTGTTCCACAAGCTATTGGTTGTCAGGTATTGACCTACACACATTTGAACAGTTACCGTAGTAGCATTGGAGTTTTTCTTACTTTCTTTTGTTATGCTTATTACTTGATGAGGTATGCGTTCGTTTGCACATTTATTTAGAATCTCTTGTGCATCACTATGAAATTGGATTTTTGTTGAACCACGGATCATCCATTTCCTCAACTTATGAATTATGTAGCAGGATATATGTAAGTGTGCATTTATTTTGACTATTTCTTAGTAGAGTTTGTGAATTTCTTCACTTAAACATATCCTGCCTGGGAAGTGGTTAAAGAAATGTACTGGAGTAGCTTCTTATGATCTTGAAATTTTAATGCTCGACCTTAATCGAATTGGAAACTTTCAGAATTTGCCTTTTTTCCTTTATGATCCAATACATAATTTATTATCCATTGAGGTTGCTGATTTTCTTTTATGTTTTCTCATCCTTCACAGGTTTTAGTGATTGTAAATGAACTTCAGAGAACCATTTTTACTCTTGATCCTTTGGAGAATCAAGTTGGTGATGATGTGATTGCATTACTCCAACAAGATAGAAATTTTAACGACGGTGGCGACAACAGTGAGCTTTAAGTTTTTCATCAAGCTGCTTCAAGGCTTGGCATAACTTCCTCTAGAGCAGATCTCACCGAAAGAAGATCTCTCAAGAAGCTGGTTGAAAGAGCGCGCATTGAGGAAGATAAAATAAAAGAATCCATTGTTGCTTATCTCTTACATCTGATGAGAAAATATTCAAAATTATTTAGATGCGAGTTATGAGATGACAATGATTCACAGGGATCTGCTCCTTGTTCTCCGACTGTCCTGAGCTCTTTTGAGGAAGGAAGCGGACCTGGATCTAACGGCCAGGCCTTTGAACTTCAGCTTTCGAAAGTGAGCTCTTTCGGTTTTAGGCCTAGGCGTATGCGAGATCGGGCAAATACCGCCCACCAGACGAACTAAAGTGCCTGATATCATTGCAGCTCATGTACGATCCTGTCATTATCTCATTTGCCACCAGTACCCTGAAGAGCCTTGTCGAGCAATCAAAATATGATCCTTGTAGCTCTCAATCACAGGTAAGAGTTTCTCTATTTTGCTCTAAATGTAGATTGTAGAGTTTTTAGTCAACCATTCCTTATTTTCACTCCAGACCGACTAAGCTGTGCCAGACTTTCCTTTTTGATAATTTGGACTGAATGTTTTTGTTCATTTATTTGGTTATATTACTGTTTGCTATGATCGAGGTTAACATCAGATTTGGATAGGGGGAATAAACTTCTAATTTATTGGATTGCGTATAAAGTTGGCATAAATGTTACAGGGTGGTTAAATACTTATGAGCCACATATTCCTGGCATGTCGTGCCATTGCCAATTTATGTTAGACTTACATAATGACCAGTCTCTGCATATCTGATAAAAAATAAATACAGATTCAGAAGTTGGAGTGTGAAATTCAGGAGAAAAGAAGGCAAATGATGGTTTTAGAGCAACGTATCGTCGAAAATGGAAAGGCCTCGTGAGCCAATACATCCTTGGTTGACATGCACAGTATGTTTCTTCTTGACATCCTTCACTTCTGTTTATCTTTTTGTTTTAGAAAACTGATTATTCCAGTGATCTTTTTCGTGCATGATAGACAATTATGAGATTGGCAGCTCAATGTAATGAGAATGATTTTGAGGTAGAGGTGATCTTTAATCCTTTAACATTGTACGAGTCTCAAATGGTTTATTGACGATTGAAAATTAGAAGCATAAGATCTGCAAAATGCATTGAGTTCAAGTCCTAATCTTAATTGCCTTACTATATATTTTTTATTGACCTTATGGTTAAATTATCTGACTCGATTGATGTAGATAAAATCAGCAGATAATCGGATTTTAGAGGAACAATTGAAGAATAAGGTTGTGCCTTACTTCCTGGATTATCTCAACTAATATGATTTATATGCGTAAGGACTATTCCATATTTTATATTTTAGGGTTCTATACTATTGTATGTCTGGGGTCCTATTTATCTGAGAGATGTTGTTTGCCAATATTTTACTAGAAATAGATTAGGCTTCTTCAGCATTTTCCTTTTTTCTTTTGGTTTGCAAGATTCGAAAAACAAAGAGTTGGAGGAAAAAGAATTACTCTAAAGCGAAGAATTGATCACAGCATAATGGGTGAAAGATCTACGAAATGTTCCTATCAATGTATTGTTGGAGACTACCTTAATGAGTTAAACATGAGAATACAATCTCAGGTGATTCGATAATTTTCTGTTCTATGTTTGAATATATTTGTGCTTGATGTCCAGTGCAATCAGATCTAATAGTAATCCTTTTTGCATGGGTTTGACTTGAAGTAATGACTTAATATCATGATGAATAATCGACTAGCAAAAGGGAAAAAGTAATGCATGTTAGATAAAATTGAACTTCAAGTGTTATGGAAATCGAATTGTGTTAAACATGATTGAGTTCCATGAAGATTCGATATACCGTTGATACCTTTAACATTCATCTCAGATTAAATATGTGTTGCTTTCGTTCTTGTACTGACGAACTGACTTTTGGGCTGTTTCATATCGCTTTATTGCACATGCTAACATGAAATTGAGATTGAGAAGCTAAGGTTGGAACACATTAAGCTCGTAGAAGAGAACGACGGGTTGCATTTAGAAAAGCGGAAGTTGGCAGAAGAAGCTTCTTATGCTAAGGTATTCTTCTGCCATTATTTGCCAAATCTCAAGAATACCAGCTTGTGCCTCTTGTGGTCACTTTTATGATGTGCCTATGAACCACACTTTTAGTGTTTTAGATTATTTCAGATGGATCACAAAAGGGTTGCCTCATCATTTAAATCAAATGTCAAATAAATGGATCTAGATTTAATAAACTCATAGCTAAGTCTCAATTGTTATCCACCATCCTTCTTTAATCAAGGGAAGCATTACTGTTCCGTTGCGTGTAATGTTGCGAAAATTAGAAGCATAAGATCTGCAAAATGCATTGAGTTCAAGTCATAATCTTAATTGCCTTACTATATATTTTTTATTGACCTTATGGTTAAATTATCTGACTCGATTGATGCAGATAAAATCAGCAGATAATCGGATTCTAGAGGAACAATTGAAGAATAAGGTTGTGCCTTACTATGTTTGAATATATTTGTGCTTGATGTCCAGTGCAATCAGATCTAATAGTAATCCCTTTTGCATGGGTTTGACTTGAAGTAATGACTTAATATCATGATGAACAATCGACTAGCAAAAGGGAAAAAGTAATGCATGTTAGATAAAATTGAACTTCAAGTGTTATGGAAATCGAATTGTGTTAAACATGATTGAGTTCCATGAAGATTTGATATACTGTTTGAGATCCCTTATTAAGTATTTGCTGGAACAAGCATCTTGAGAGATTCTTAATACAACCTAGCCAGAGAAGAACCAAACCTTGTATTGCTTGACAATTGACACGACTATGGATTCATTCACCTCTATCAAATCTGTTTAATTTGAATTTTTTACTTTCTCTGAGTTTCATTTGATTATCATAGCTCAAATGTAATGTGATGTTACATGATTACATGAGAATAATATATATTTGTATCAAAGAATAATCTCTTCCTGTTTAGCATCTAATGCAGATACAATACTTGGAAACTTTTGAGATCCCTTGTTAAGTATTTGCTGGAACAAGCATCTTGGAACATCCTCCATGTTGCATTGAGATGGACCATTGCATAAAAGGAGAAATTTGTTGCCTTCAACCTTGTCTGTCCGTTCCATTTTTATTTGGTTTTAGAAGTGGATATTATTGATGAATTTGTTAGTAAGCTCCAATGATCTTGATCAATTTTTTTCTTTCCCTAAAAAGGTGATAATTTGTTTGGGAAATATGTGGAAAGGAAAAATGCTTCTTTAGCTGGCTTCATACTTCTTTCATGATTATTTGACTGATCGGCTTATACCCAAGCACTGGCTCTTACTTTAGAGTTTTGGCCAAGCATTAAGTTTAATTTTTATGTACTGCCTGCCTAGGTATCAAGTGATGAGGCAATTGAAACCGTAAAGCTTATTGCCCTGAAAAAGGGTTTGCTGGTAAGTTGTCAAGCTGATAAAATTATCTTATATCCGCATGTAAGTTAAAAAAATGTTCTATTGCTTAACATTTGATTATACAGGTTGCAATATACCTTATGGTGATGCTACTGCTGCAATCAAAGTCGCAAAGAGGCCAAAAAATGAAAGAAAACTCATTGTTGTAAGTACTTCCTTCATCGTCAAGTATATATCTCTCTTGGTCTATTAATAGAGATGACATGCTAATTCCTTCTAATTCAGATCATTTGTTTGATCTCGTGGAATTGACTTACATTAGTTATTTTAGCAGCACATGCTTCATATTGTAAAACATCTTCTATAACTCTTGCAGTTCTTCACCTCTAGCATCTACCTATCTTTTCTTGATTTTTTTTTAAAATTACTTCCAGGTTGGTTTTTTTGGAAGTGCTTGACAAGGCGTCTCCTGAATCAGTTAACTAGAAGCATGCATCAAAACCATCTCGATACCATGAGCTGTAAGTTCTTTATACAATGAAACTAAACATATACTTGAACTTTCTATGCATGTTTCAAGACAAAGACCAACATGCAAAAAATGGTAGGAACCTTTTCTTCTGTCATGTTCTCTTTCTAGCAGCCTAAGAGTCAATATAACGAGCTTTCACTTTTGTTTGTTTCTATATGTTCACAGAGCACATGAATCCCTTGTTGGAGCATATAGCAAAGTTGGAAGATGCTCTTTACAACATCCAGTTTTAACAACATTGGTTGGAGGCTCAAACTGACCACCAAGCAGAAAGTATGTGAAAAGTGTTCAATAATTTGGAGGACCAGGAGAACATGTATAGTAGTTAAACAGAGATGAGATTTACAACTTTTTAAATCAATGGTTTGGTTTGATGTGAAGTAAGTGAGCCCCCGTTGTAAAATCACAAGCATTGGTTCCTTATTACTGAGTTTGTGAATGAGGGAACAGTGCAATTGTACATAGCTTATATTTCAAATAATAATCTCAATTTTGTTTACTGCAATGGTTCTTCATGTTGTAATTCATGCAGGTTTTTTTTCCTTCTCTCTATTCATGATAGATTATCACTTAACCTTATATTTAGATCTTGTTGCGTGGACCTTTAAGATTCTCTTATGAGGTAGATTGCAAGAGCTTCTTCTGCTCCTATAATCATGGCATTGCTAGGAAAGCTTCAGTAATGTTCTCTACACTCACTTGACTTCGAGTTTTGAATGGCTTCACATTCGAATTGAAAACAAATCGAACAACACACTCATAAGGAACTCTCGAATCAAACTTCTCACAATTCAACTATTTCTGTAACAACCCTTGCATCGAATTCTTCAATCTTAGCATAATATCCGACTTAAAAACAACACATATACCAATTTTTAGTTTATTAGTAAATTTCCTTAAACAAGATCTTAAACCCATACTGTTAAATCCCAGTCACAAAACACAACCGATTAAAACTGCACAATTATCCTCGCTCACAATTAAACCCACACTCTGTTAAATCCCAGTCACAAGATCTTAGTTTATTACTGTCTCACACAATCGCTAGTTGTTCTCTCTATTTACAGGTTTAGAGTGAGAAACTGTAGAGAGAGAGAGACGAAGAAGCATTTAAATCGCAGAAACAACATCACAGACAGTTAGAGCGAGAGAGAGAGACGAAATCGCATTGACAGAGAAGAATCGATTCTTCGCATCTCTCGCTGTGTGTTAATCCGTGATTCTCTGAGTTAGTTTGTATGTCTGGATTGTTGCGAATCGTGGTTGAATGTCGTAGCATCAGAATTGGATAACAACTACAACACACTCATTCGGAGATTTTGACTCTGTGTTCTCCCAATTCGACTCGTATCACTCTTCGACAACAATTCCAACTACTCTAATCTCTCTATAAATATGAGATCACTTTTTTATTTTATCTCTATCAAGGCACTCTCTATTCTAAATTACAATCACGTTCTCCTACTGCTTTCTCTCATCAAAATTATTCGATCTCCATTGCGGGTAATGTAAGAGATTCAATTATATGTTCTGAATCACTTGTATTATTTAATTTCTTAAACTTGTTTATTGTTTCTGATTCTTACATGTTATGTTTTCATAAATTTCCTTTTATTGTTACTTTAATTGGTAAAATTATTTTAATGTTGTGTTATTTCATTAGGTGATTTTGGTTTGGTTTGATTCTTTTAGACCTCCCCATTAGACCAATCGATTAAAAGTTTGTGTTAGTGTATAATGTATATAATTATATAATTTCAGTCGCGGTTTTTAATATGTTTTACCTTGAAAAATAATTGTATTAGTGATCGATATCCATATTTGTTAATTGACCTTTCCAATCACCTAGCTTATTCATATCCACATTCTACAATCTATATCAGCCAAGTGTTTGATGAAGTTTCTTAATGAGTTTAGTGAGAGAGTTGGTTTGAGCAATGCACGCCTATGATTTCATCAATGAAATCGTGTTTTTGCATAGCATGCATTCTAATACAAGTGATGCGACGATCATGCCAAACAAAATTTCCTAATTAAAATTCTGGCTTCTGTGAATGCCACCACTCACACACTTTCACTGCTCACCTTGTTTGGTGGTGTTGCTCTTCTTCTTCACCTTCTTTGGTGGCTTTTGTTCCTTAGAAGCTAAGTACCAAAAAAGTTTGATTACTTGCAGTGTTGAGAGATGCAATGAGTTTAAAATCCATTCTAACCAGTGTTTGCTTTTGAAATTTCACTGTCACTTTTATAGTCTTTGATTGAATGGTTGGTTTTGACTGAAGAAGCTTATTCTAATATCTAATGACAATGGGTGATGCTTCTAAGAAAATCATCTGTGTATCTTTATCTTAAACACGTATCCATGCACTTGATATTATTTCTGATCTTCCAAGCGCATTTGAAAGGGATTGACTATTAAATGTTACCATTCTCTTAAACATTAGCATTCTGAAAACATGGAGTTATCGAAGGTTTGCTGTTGATTTAGTTGACATTGCCAGTTGAACTGAGACTAGAATTGCATGGTAAGAAAAACGTGACTTGAATCATTAATGAAAGCTTTGTTATTACTTTTGTTGATAGATAAATGGATGAATTGAGGTCAATGAATATGGTATCTACTATAGTTTTTTTTCAGATCCTCCAAACTTCTCTTTGCATTTATAAATTACGACATGAAAATATGATAAAATACCTTATATTTTTATCTCAATTACCTACACAGATCTGCAGCTAAACAAATAACAAAAACTTTTTCAAGTACACTAGGCAACAAAAACTCCAAATGACCATTTCTAAAGTATCTTCATTTGTAGATCTCCTTAAGATGTTCTTCACCATCACCTGCATCAGCGACCACTGTTTCAATAACATTTTCATGAATTTCAACCCCTTTTCTCCACAAAACAATTCTGATATTTTGGATAATTTATGGAAACCTACGAGCGAATCCCTAACATTATGCATGATTTAAGTTGGAGCTATGAAGCTTAGTGCGTAGCATACCAGCATGTACAATTTCTTGTCTAGCTTGTAGGGAGTGAATTTAAGCCACTGTATTCCAGACTCCATAGTAAGTTATAGTTGAATCATCCTCTTGATTGGAATTTTATTTTTTATTTTGCCGCGAGTATTATTGTTATAGAACCAAGTCGCGAGTATTGAATATGGAAGTTGAACCCCAAGAGACTGATTTACACCAAACAATAAGTTGAGCATCTCTGTGAAGTGTTAGATAGAAGAGATTATTGTATACCATGTGTGTTGTTCCGCGGCGGTATGTTTGTTGTTCTTTCAGCTACTGATCTCCATTGCTTATGGTTCACTATGTATGCACATCAATGTCTTTGATGTCAAGCTCATACATCGTATAAGATTGTGAATTGGTCGACTAGGGGTAGATGGCATAAATGTGGGTGCAAATAATCGTAGTAGATTGTTACATGTTTTGCTTGATTTTGATTCTTACATGTTTTGCTTCAAGACCCTTTACAGATGTTAACTCTCGAACGATTATAATTCGACCCATCGATCCAACATGAGTTAATTCTACCTAACATTTTTTTCCTTTCACTTTTTTTGATAAATCCTTTTACTTAGTTAATAAAGATTCTTGATAATGTCAACATCAATGACTCCAATAAGAGATATCTGCATAACAGAACATACACTTGAGATAAGAGCGAAAATAATAAGGAAGTGGTATTCGACGAATCTAAAAACAGATGCGCTCATATCAATGGATATCATTTTGCTCGATGAGCATGTGAGTTCAATTTTACATTCTTTTAAATTTGATTATTTATTGTAAACTATGTCTTGCATTAACAATCATATAAGATAATTTTTTTGTAGGACGACCATATACATGCAACCATACCCTTCTATTTGGCTTCTGATTTTGAGTACCTCACAGAAAGCAAGGTCTACAACATTTCGAACTTCAAAGTGGAAAGAAAAAAATTGCATAAGGTTGTAAGTCACGACTACGTGATACACTTAACAAGTGATACCTCTATACAAGAAAACATGAGCAGCGTGCAAATTCGAAACCACAAATTTGAAATAGTTCAATTCGAAGAATTGACAAAACGGCAAGACAGTTTCATTCAATCATCAGGCAAGAAAAAAAACCATCATTAGCAAAAATACATAAATTCCAATTTTTTATATAACTTTCAATATTACTAATTATTTTGTTCTTTACAGATGTACTAGGACGTCTTGTTCGAATAGGCGAACTTGTAGATCAAGAAGTTAAAGGAAAGCAAAAAACGGTCAAAAAACTTGTTTTACGTATTCAAATGAACAAGTATATATATTTTTTAGTTGAAGTTAATTTTTATAAAAAAAATGATTCATCGTGTTTTGCAATTTAATCCTACGTTTCATCTAAAGAAACAAGCAAGTGAACGCAACTTTTTGGGGCCAAAAAGCGATTGAAACAAGCAGTGAGTTTAGCAATTGCAAATCATCAGACTCAATGGTAATTATAATTACCTCAAATAATGTGAAGACTTATAGAGGTAATTGATGCAAGTTTATTTATTAAAATACATGTACAAGGTTGCTTCATTTCTACATACGTTGTAACATTAATGCTGAATTTATTTATACTTTTCAATCCACATAAATATTTAACTTTTATCAACAAAGAGCCAACACTTTCATCAACAAGTGCAACAAAGATTTACACAAGTCCGTATATTGAAGAAATCGCATCATTCATGAAAGGGTATAAAATTTTCTTTAAACATATGCTTTCTTTCATATGTAATGCGTAAATTACATTCCATGACATATTATTTTCCTTATTTTTTTCAATTGCAGAGAACAATTGAGTAAAGAAGTTCAGTTGATTCGAGGAGAAAATGAAAATTTTAATATGAAGGCAGAAACTATGACTATAGAAGAAGTGAAGCGCCAAAGATCGAAAGCTACGGTAAGACATTATTATATACAAAATAATATTATATAACTTCTTCACGATATAAAACTAATTGTTAATTTTTTTACACATGAATTGTATGTTGTTTGCAAAGTGAAAATCATGTCAATAAATTCAAGTGGTTTTTGGCATTACAATACTTGCTATTCACATTACGTCAAGTTAGAAAAATCGGGAACACAATATTATTGCGAAAGGTGCAAAGAATTTGTTACAACGCCATATTGGAGGTAAGTTAAAATTATATAATACAAATGAATGTCACTTTTATAAATTACGTATATAATTTTAACATTCATCTTTGAGTCTTATTAGCCATATACCTTTAAACTATTTATTATTAATTTTTAATTTTCTAATATTCTTTGTTGTTGTACTGTATATACATATATCTTGTCAAAAATCTAATTCATGACAATTGGATTTGTTTTTAGATTCAAAGTTCACGTGCGCGTCGAAGACAATACAGGGTCCACAACTTTTGTTCTATTCGATAGCATAGTGAAAAATATTATTGGTAAAGACAATGGCGAAAGAATCTTGAATGAGGCATCTTCGGTACATCTTTTTCTAATTTAGAATACAAAACTAATTGAATGCAAATGCAATATTTTATATAATCTATGTCTTCTTCATTTTTATGGTCCTTTTGTTCTAACATATTTTTTGCTTATATTGTCAGACAAACGAAAAGATTGTCCCAATAGAACTCTGCGAGATTGTAGGAAGAAGTTTTACTTTTAAACTAAAACTCACTAATTACAATTTAGCCAGTGGAAATGAAAATTTCACCGTTTCGAGTATATGTCATGAAGAATATGGAGATAATTTTCGTCATGATGAGGTATTTATTTTATTTTACAATAAATTACAAGATCACATTATATAATTTAATTTTACATATTCTCTTATTTTTGAAAATAATAGGGGAAGTTGTCAAATGATATTTCAACACATAAAGACGAAGTCGACAACAACAAAGAAGTCAACATGAAGAGAAAAAGTATTGATAATGAATTTGGAATAAATAAACGTCCAAGAAAATATTGTTATGTTGAGTAAGTTATTTGAAATTACATATTATTAATTAGTTACTTATGTATTTATAAATAAACTAATATAATGTGTTTCTTATGCAGTGATGATGAAGATGAAGTATAGTCAACATCATCTTGAACATGCTACAAAATACAAAAGAGTTTTTATATTTAATTTTTAGCAGTATGCATTTTATATTTTCAATATCATATTTTCAATTTATTTACCATTGTATATTAAATTTAATATTTAATATTTATATTACATAGTTTGTTCAAACTCATAAATATTATTTTAATTTTTATTATACATTCAATAAAGACTATAGACTACTAATTGAAGGTAACTAACTCTAACCTTGGTGTGGCAAAAAAATTATCTGGACTTATAGGCCCATTTTTGTTCAGCCTTGATTAAATAGGGTTTGAGTAAAGTTTTGGATAGGACCCTCTTGGTCTGGACTCTGGACTTTGGACCCTTGCTATTATTTAAACACATATTATAATTTGGTCTGAATTATTAGACTATGGATACCCACTATATATAGCTATACACTACTCCAACACATATGATATCTTTGTTTTTGAGATGACTCAAATTTCTCATTAGAATGATTTTTATTTGTACATCACTTTTTAAACTATAATGAGTACTGAATGGGATTATAATATGTATGGCAAGTTCATATTTATTATAATTTATATTATTGGAAAAGTTAAATGTAAAAATAGTTTTTTAGTAATCCCGATTTGATTCACTCGAGCCCTCAACGATTCGTTACCAATTCACGATTTTGACAAGTATCTATCCCACTCACTACACTCACTTTCTCCTCTTGTACTTAATTTTCACTTTCTATACCTAACCCCAAATTAAATCATAAACTCATCTCATTTATCTCAATTACATTAAAGAATATAGATGAGTTAAAAAAGGTGCTTGTATTTTTAATTTTTAAATTTTAATTACAATTTTAAATTTCATTAATAAATTTTTAGAAATTAATTCCCGCGAGCGAAGCGAGTGAGTCAATCGTGCGTAGCACGTCCTGAAACTAGTATATATATATATATATTTTTCTTTGTCAAATTAAACAACTATGAATTACATTCTAATAAGTTTTAGATGTTATTTTCATCATATATGGATATACACATGATTTTCAACTTACATTGGTGATCTATAAACTAATTAAATTTGAGATAGATTATTAATGTGTATATATATATATATATATGTACCGACCCCAGTTAATTTGAGACTGAGGCTATGTTGATGTTGTTGTATATATATATATATATGTATGTATTTGTGAGTCCTCATATAAGCTTAAAAGATTTTGATATAAGTCGATTAATGTAGATAGTCATAAAAATAAACTTAGAAGATTACGTTGATTTCAAGGTAAAAGTACCAAATTAATTGAAGATATAATTAATAGTAAATTGAAAAGGTTAAAATATAATTGATAAATTTCAATGGTTAAGACATAATTAATACAACTTGTAAAAGTTATGATATTTTTTTATCATTTTTGCCATATTTATTTTTTTTCCACATGCCCCCCAAGGGCGTAGTGTAGTAATAAAGAAAAGAATACTTTAACTTTGATTTTGGTAGAGGATATGGGTTTGATTCTTGAAAGCAACATTATAAAATATTTTACTAATTTCTCTTAAGTTATGTGGTTGAAGCGTCTGACGAACTCAAACACCCATAAGATTCGTCAAATCAAAGTAAGGACGAGCTGAAAAAAAAGGTAATAGAACATTTGCTAAGTTTTGTCTCAAACCATATCTTATGAGCTAATGATACAGAACAAAGCACCGATCCTGAATGATAGCTACTCCGAAAAAAGTACACTCCAATCGAACACAATTTGTACACTTTTCACTGGCATCTACACTTCTTCACTGGCATCCTAACAGAAGCCTGAGTGAAAATAATGGAGTTAAACAATCACCACAAACAATACGTTTAGTCACAAGTCGTAACATCATGTCTGGGTCTGGGATACCTGCTGAAACAAGTAGAAAGTAAGTTAATATGAAACATTAGTCAAGAAACTAACACCACTCCGTTCGCAGAGTTCTGCAGACCATAAAGCATATTCGAAGCAGCCGAGTTTTCCGCATCCCTCAATCTCAGCTTCATATCTCCCACAGTTACGTATGTACCTTCTTTAGTGTCGATGTGAACTGAACAGATGAATTTCCTGTCATGGGCAGGACCGACCTCTTTCTCCATTCTGCAAGTTGTGTTTAAAAAACATGAGCAGAAACCGATTGCCGTTGGCATTTCAAACAGCAAGAAAATTAAGTTACATAAACAAACAGAACCATGAAAGTGAGCTTGTCTATGTAGCATATTCACATATTAAAAATATAAGCTTGGTGTATTATCCAAAAAAACCATATTTTATTCTAAAAAAAAAAAAAAAAACCATATTTTTCCAATCTACAACAATATTTCCTCTTTCTTCCAACATTACAAAAAATGTGATACCTACGATGGAAAATATTCCACATATGATGCTGTACCATTAACATATATGGTGGCTTTTCATACTGAGTTTCCAGTGACAAAACTCTCGGGTGTTTTACCAGCTACTGACAAGTCAATAGACCACCTATCCTTACTTTAGGTGCTTTTCTTTCTTCTACCATTATATGATCAACATAGAATCCAATTGGAAGAGGCCTTGGTCATTTCATTCAAGCGGCAAACCAAGCTCCACAAAACAGTGCAAGAAAAGCTTCTGTACAAAATTAGATCACTGGCTTCTCCATGACTAAGCTTCCTATGCCTCACACATGCAAAGCAATCAACCTAAAAGATGAGAAGGGATTTGTTACAGCTATCTTTGGTTGAGTTAATGAGGTTTAACACGTGACACAATAGGATTGTCATGCATTAAGCACTACACCTAAAATTATGCACTTCCTCTGATGACACCGTGTCTCAATAAAAGATGCAGTAGGCATAACATTTAAGCCTAGTGTTTAAGACCAGGCACAACATCAAGAAGCACCACGTAGTAAATTTCAACAACTTTACGAAGAAGAACCACATCAATTCCCTTCCCCCTAAATAAGTCAGCAGGTGGCGGTGATGACATGCAAACTACCTAAAAGAGATAGATGATGTTTCATCTAGTGAAACACAAGAACTAGCAAGGAATATAAACCCCAAAATTGGACATAGGAAATGTTTCCTTTGTTTTCATTATAAGAAATGAAGACCGGAAATATTTCAGAAGATAGACAAGTGACAAATTTCATAGAATAGTTTGATGACGTCAGGGAGGTGACTGTTTTTTCGATACGTAAAATCTTTTTACCTATAATTTAGAAGCTACTTTCATGTAAAAAAAAAGAAAGAAAAAGTGAGACATTTGACATCAGAGAGGGTAATAGGTCGATGAGTATAAACACTATATTAACAAAAATAAACCAATTTGGCCTGAAAAAACACAAACAAAAACAAACATACGAACCAATTTAAAACATAACATGTAGTGGAAAACAGTGAGAAGTATAGCACGATAGAGAAACAAGGGAAAACGTTTCAGCTAAGATTGGTATAGACAATCTACAAAAGAGTAGATGAACCATGAAAGAGCACAGAGGTCTTCTATCAAAACTACTTACTCCCTGTAGAACCAGAAATTCCTATAGATATTATGGCCCACTCATGCTATGGTAGCCTTGGTAAAACACATAGGGCATGTGCACAAACTATTTGGCTATGATGACTTCACATCTAGGTTTATAGTCTTAACAGCAAGGCAAAAAGATAAAGCAAAGTACACATCCAATCATATATGATCGTCCGATGTGATTAACAAGTACATCAACTACCTATATCGTGTCTCCTTGATTACCACAAATTTGAATCAATAGTGTTATCACTGATATTCCCATAATCCTCAGCAGTATTGTAATAGTAATTTGAACTGCGTTAAAGCACTAACAAATAACTTGTTACTGCGATCAATTTCAGCCAAGGCAAAAGGTATTGCTTGAAAGAATATCATGATGAAAATGATCTTCGTGTTTAGTTTTGAGTGAAGCGGCATGTCACTTTCAGCTTTTAGAAAATTTGCCCAGGTAAAATCGCCATAGTGTGTACAAATCTTATCATAAGCACATGCAACTACGCAATTAAAATCTACCCAGAGTTCTAAAAGTGAAGCCCGCAAATTCACACAAAAGACAGAAATGGAAGAAATTTTACTCTTGATACCATCTCAAGCAATCACTTTGGATCTAGCTGAATATATATGGGAGTCTGATTCAAAAGAAAACATAGAGATTTCACCCCAGATAGTCTTTCAAGCCAACATCTTAAACCAGCTGAATAGAGAAGGGAATCTCAAAACTAAAAAACGCTCTATTTGCCGCAAAATAAAAAATAGAACATAATCCTAGTGACTTGATGTTACATATATAATTGGTAATATGATACAAGTAAGATGGTAATAACGTAACACGTACAACCATATAGGTCTATAAATATATGTATTGAGATATTTTGTAATCAAGTAATGAGAACATAATATCTCCATCTTCTCTCTACTTGCTTTTCTAAGTTCTTTTTCTAGTCTCTCTTCTATCTATAGTTCTTCATTCTTTCTCTCTAATTCTCTTCAATCACCTCTCTTTGTAATTCTTTTAGATCTTTAAATTAGAAATCTATTAAAGTTAGATCAACCAGCAACATTGATGCTTTCATTTAGAGACTCTCACCATGTAAGAAGAGAGATAAATTGGGTATTCATTACTTGATTATAAAATATCTAAGTACATCTATTTATAGACCTATCAAGTTAGCATATTACCCTCTTACTAACATCATATTACAAATTGTGTATGCAACACTTGGTTCCAGCAACAAGAATTTCAATATGCTACTGTATAATGTAGGCCTTGCTCCCTAGACCAATGCAAGATTTAGAACATCTTCAACAGTAATCTTGACCAAAAAAGTTTTTTTGTGACAGCATCAAACCATCCAAGACAAGTTCATTTCATTTCATTCCAAATCGGTAGTTTCATCAAGTATGGCAAATGAATCCACACAAAGTTTGTCTTCATAATATCCCCCTACTTGGAATTTCCTATAAAAACTAATTCTAATTTCTTTAAACAAGTAATCAAAATAGATTAGGTAATACAACACCATCCTTTCTAAATGTCAAATGAGGAGACAAACTAATGGTAACAGTAAAGATCTACGCAAGAACTTGGGTCGTTTCTTAGTAGAACAATATTCAATCTTCACTTCCAATTTGCAAATTACATCACTTCCAGTCACCTGACGTGATGATCAGACTAAAGCTATGTAATTTCTTGCTTTCTGCAAAGCTTTGGTTAATGCCGCGCAAACAGACATCTAGAACATTGGTTGGTTGAAGAAATAGCAAGTGGAGATAAACTAATGGTAACAGTAACCCATGATCTGAAACCAAAAATATTGATTTCAAAGTGGAAAAGAGGGGAAATAGCAACATTTAACAGAAGAGTCAACCTTTTCTCAAGTAAATTGCAAGATTTAATGGCTGAAGATAACCACATATTGTAGAGAGATTATGAGCGAAGATAACAAAATATTTACACAAGCAGATTTTCCATAGACATATTTCTAAATTCTAATATCAACAAGTATCCATATGAGTTCACTTTCTTAACTTAATAATTATAAAACATAAAAACCAGACCCCGAATGTCATGCAGATGAGAGTAAAATATATTTAGAGCTTGTTAATCTCCAGAGCATCTGGAGAAGCTCCCTCGCTCTAAGAAGTCAAGGGACAATCTTTACCTAAACTTCTAAATATCAACTTTTCTAGAGAAGTTTCCAGGTTCGTCAATATCAAAATGTTTAAGAGGTCTCTCAAGTGAACAATTGCCTCAAGAAAGAAGCCATGATCTCGATCTACACATCTTTCTTGCTGATTATCCTCTAAACTAAAATCCCGTTGGTAGACCACATTACTTCTAGGGACACTGAAATCGAATGAAGCATTTCACACCTTTAATAACGAACTACATAGCGTTCATTTTCAACTTAAGAAAAGTAAGACACTTCAAAGCATAGTGCCCATGGATCTTCATTCAGTAGTCCTTCCCAAGTAACTGTTTCTACATCATGCCCAATTCTCATTATCTAGCATTTGAATATAAAAGGGCTGAAAACTCCCTAAAAGATCACAAGAAACAATTGAGAAACAAAAAGTAGTTTCATCAAGAGTAATTCCATATGATGGAATACTTCCATTCATGAGAACTAAGAGCCAGACTACTTCACTCATGCAGATGCTTTCTTCAAAAACAGGGGTTAATGTTTCTATGTACCTATGTCAGGTGATGGACAGATGGTGATAAACACAATTTCTTCACAAAAAAAAAAACGTTGTCAGGCCCTAGCTTATTTTATCATAGCAACGAGGATGTGATGATCAAAGGATGGAGATTCACCATTAGAATCTAAAATAGAAATGGAAATACATATGACAGTTGGAAACTAAAGCAAAAGAAAATGTTTTAGAAGATGACATTTCAAACCACGCATCAATGTGTTATATAATACAATGCACAAGAGATGCAGCGCCAGGAAGAAAATGTTTTAGAATATCCTTCGATGCACTAGGAGACACCATAATACCATAAACTTGCTAAGTGCAAGATATGTACATGCTTGGTTATACATTAAGATAAAACTATGGTTGCCCTATAAAGTCAAGAAAAAACTGATCATACCACTATTTCCAAAAATCCAAGTGTTTCATTCGGAACACAAAAGCATGCATTTTTTGAGCTCGAGTATAAGCGAATTCCCAAACCCATGTTTTGAGAGAGTTTTTACAAGGCTACCAGCTGATATGAATAAAATATTTTGACTCCATTCACATGTAAACAAAAAAATAAAACCATTAACATATAGATATCCCCATTTTCAGTTACATTTATGATGGTTTTATATATGATTCATCTAATTTGAGCCATTTTACTGTTTCAACTGACAAAAGCTGGTTCCTTTTTCTAATGAGTTTATTGGTGGACTCAGACAAGAAGCATCGTCATGTTTTCATTGACTTTTAGCTCAAAATGCACTTTCGACTCTGATTTTAGCCAATACTAGCTTCCACTTAAATAAAAAACACCAATCACACAAATATTAAAATTCAAAAAAAAAAATTAAAGAATGTAACCACCAATCACAAGGAAGATTTAAATTCAATAAATAAATAAAAAAACCTTCAAGGAATGTAAGCAACGATTAAAAGCATAGCCCCTTCCAGTGCAGAAATTGATTTATTAATCAAAATGCACCCGGAAGAATCAAACAGGAAACCAGGATGATAAAACAAACCCATCATTTGTATATAAAATGCTTCAACCCTTTATTGAACAAAATTATATAGATAAGAGTTACACAATTCCTGTAGTTAAGTTTCCAAAAGAATACTGTGCCCACCACAGATTTGGTGCCGAAATCTCATTAAAGCATTTTCTGCAAAGCATAACTGCTACACTTTCACATCATTCACACAGTGACATCTACTTATTTAATCAAGAAGGTAAATTATGTATGCAAAAGCTAGACATGCATCATGAATGAATCATGCCTAAAAGGCTAAAACTTAATAAGTTAAACCAAATCAAAAGCTTAAACCCAAACAAACCACAGGTAGCATTGCAATAATTTGAAGCGAAAGTGACATCAAGCAAAGAATTTCAAGTCATAAGTAGGCTCGAAAAACAATTATGCACTACAACTACTATGATTGAGGTTAACAGGGGATCATCATCTGTACCTGTAAGTCGGCTTATGCCATCGTTTTTTATTGCAGAACTCGTTTAGCTTTTGCTTTGCACCATCAATTTCCTTTCCATCCAACACAGCGGACTCGTCGACAATGTCAACTTCCGTTTCCAGAGACAACGACTTCCACAGTTTATCTAAAGCTTCTTTTGCAGCATTTATCTTGGCAATGTCTTTCTGCTCCGAGCAGCCGGAACCTACAAGCTTCCCATCCACAAATATATTGGCAATATTTACCGCCCCCTTCCTCCAATGCCTGATATCAACTTGCTTCCCCTGTTTTTGACACAACTCATATAATGTCGTCACCGGCTGGTGCTGCAGAGTCTCCAATGTCACAATCGGTTCCAGCACATGACCAAAATACTACACCACCAAAATACACACAAAAAAGTCCGAAAAACGCCACAAATCAATGATAATAATAACTAAAAATATCGAAATTTTCAGCCAAAATTAGCACTCACATCCCACATCTGCTTCAAATCAAAATTACAATCAACATAAACCGCCGCCGCAATCGACTCAACAATATCCGCCAAGACCTTTGGCGCCTTTATTGATCCGCTATGCGGAATCTCATCGCCTTCTTCGGCAACAACTTGAGCAAACTCCTCCACCTAAACATCACAATTTCAACCTAAAACCCTAAGCAGATCAATCAATTAAAGTATATAAAATGAATTAGGAATGCCAGTATGTATCTCACCTTGGCATTGAGGCAAGGCGCATTGTGGCGAACGTACCGGAAGAGCGCGTGGCGGACGGCGACCCTGGCGAGCTTCTCGGTGCTGATATTCGCGGCGCGAATGAGGGAGAGGTGGCCGGGGTCCAACCCAGGGTAAGTAATGTAGACGAAATTGGCGACGGCGAGACCGAGCGCTGCGTCGCCGACGAACTCGAGCCTTTGGTAGGACTCCGCCTCGGTGAAAGAGGAGTGCGTGAGCGCCTCCTCTAACAGATCCCGGTTCTTGAACTTGTACCGCAGGATTCTCTCGACGGCATCGAGTGAGGAGTCGAGGGCGATGGCGGCGTGATCGGACGCCTCTCCTGGGACGATCACGCATGACTCCGCGGATATGCTGACGACCTCTGCGCCGTCTGATGATTCCTCTGATCCGATCATGTCCTTTCGCTTCTTCTTCATGATTTTGGGTGTTTTTTTTTTTTTTGCTAGTTTTGGGGTGGGTGAAGAAGTGGAGCAGAGAAAGTGGTTTCTTTGTAGGAAGATTGGGTTTAGATTGGGGCCGGGAGAGGGAAGTGAGTCAGAGAGGGTTTAGGGCGTACGGATAGGGAAGAAAACAGGAAACTACTTAATAAAAATGACTGACAGTGGTATGAAGACCGGGTTATGCACCTCCAGATGTGATAGAGCGCATCGCGATGTGAATCCGACAGTAATCTAAGATTATGATGCGTTATGTCGTCGTTGTAGACTGACTCGGAAGAGACTCCTTGATGGATGATGCGTTTCTTTGCTTTTCTTGTCAAGTCTCTGACTCCGTTTCATTTAACAAGGTTACGTTGACGTCCAAACGTTACAGCACTGTCTTGCATTTTTTTTTTTTTAGTTGCTCTATGTGCACCCCAGTGGTTACTCTAGCATCCCATTTATTCTCAAATATATTTGTAATAACTCATTTGTCCTCCAACACAAACCAACAGCAAAAATTATTTTCTTGGGCACCCCACTCCGTTTTGGTTGAAGAAAGAACCAAACTCCACTACTTGTTCTCCCCAACCGATTATGTTTTCTTCGACTCGTTTCGATTAACAAGGTTACGTTGACGTCCAAACGTTACATCACTGTCTTGCATTTTTTTTTAGTTGCTCTATGTGCACCCCAGTGCTTACTCAGGGCATCCCATTTATTCTCAAATATATGTGTAATAATAACTCATTTGTCCTCCAACACAAACCAACAGCAAAAATTGTTTTCTTGGGCACCCCACTCCATTTTGGTTAAAGAAAGAACCAAACTCCACTACTCTGTTCTCCCCAACCGATTATGTTTTCTTCATCGGCGGTCGAACACCACGTTCTTCGATCAAATAATGCATACAAAGTTGTATCTACCTATATTTTCTAGGGGTGGGCAGTGATTTCCATCAAACCGCCTAAATCGTCCAAACCGCGTGGTCCGGTGTGTGAGTTTTCTAAAATCGCGGTTTGAGGGTAGTTTAGAAAACTTGAAAATCATGATTCTGCTGTTTGGTGTAGTTTTCATTTATGAAACATTGAGGTTCACCAAACCGCAAACCAACCCATAACTTGGAATTGAGTTGAAGTTTTTCAATGTTATTTTAAATTTGAAAATGAAGGCTCATAATTTTGATTGAGTTAATGTGTTCCATTATGTTTTTGATGGTCATGTATGGACATATATATATATATATATATATATATATATATGTTTTTGTTGCATGTTTTGTTAATGGACATGTATGGAATGTAAGGATACAAATGGGTAAGGGAATACCCACGGGTGATGGAGATTTACCCTAATGGGATGCAAATGGGCAATCTCCATGATGATACTCATCTACCCATGGAGATATCCATATATCAATTTATACATTATATGATATTTATATATAAATAGGAAACGACTAAACGGGCCTCGTTATTTACTAAGTGAACCTCGTAATTTTTTCCATTTTTGCCCTCCTGGGAAATGCCTAATGTGCCCTTGATATGAAAGGGTTTTTGCTTCGACAAACCCTACCCCATCTCCTTAATCATTGTTCCACCAATTCGAAACCCCCATTCCCGCTCAACCCAAACGTCAATCTGTCGTCTCCAGTCGACGAAATACTATCAAAATCATGTTGGTTAGTTTGTTATCTACTTGTTTCCAATGTTTTGATGATTTATTTCGATTTATTTGGTCATCGTTTCATTGATGTTATTGTTGGTGGTTGGTCGGATTCTAGGCCTAGGGATTTGTTGTTGATTTCCTGTCTTTGGTGCAAAATGTCGAAGGACTCATCCAAATGAAGCCATTCCGACGTTAAAGAGGTGTTTTTTGCATTTTTATTCTATTTTTCTCATCATGGAAAAACCTCCATTGGTGGTTGCAATCCCGTGTTGTGTAGAGTGACAGAGCTGATAGATGTTCAAGACGTCTTGCCTTTGTTGCTCCGTAAGACAGTGACACATATCGATTTACAAAAATCGTCACTTCCGTCTATGTTACGGATCATTCAAGCCGTTAGTTATAAGGAAATGTCGATTGGGTTTCTTCGAACCCTGCGATGAAGTCTAATTCATGTTCCTCCACCATAATCTATTATTCATCTAATTTTTTTCTATCGTCGTGTCTTAACTAAATATTGTTTGTGTTTGGTTCATGTAGGTTATTGTGTGTGACACTACAAGTACATCTATCGAACCCTTCCCGGACTTCACATCGCATTTTACACTGGCAGTGCCATTAAATAGTAGATAGGGTGCAATCAGTTGGGCCTAAGATACTGCTAAAAAATGTGGTTTTATAGTAATTATATTGAAGTCTGATTCTGGTGGCGCCAGTGAAGGCAGGCGAGCAAGGTTGTCAATAGGTTGTAGAGAGATATAAGATGTTTCAAGTGAAAGTCGCAAAGGCAAAGCTAGTATTGAAAGAAATAGAGGATAAAGACAGTGAGGACATAAAAAAATGATCGGAACAAAGAAGTGTGGATGTGGTTTTAAGATTAATGTGAAACATGAGCTCGATGGGTGGTGGCACGTTCAAGTTGTATGTGGGGTATATAACCATCGCTTCGGTAATTCATTGGTTAGACATTCTGTTGTTGGGATGCTCAGTGTGCATGAGAAATACATTATACGAGACTTAAGCAAGACAAGTACCCGACCAAATGACATTTTAAGTCACATCAAGAGACAAAACAAGGACAATGTGACTGTTATGAAAATAATTTACAATGAAAGGGCTAAGTTGAGAAAGATTAAAGCCGACGGCAAGAGCAAGATGCAACTTCTACTGAAGCAGTTGGACGAGCTCTATTACATTGAGCAACATGCTTATTGGGCTGACATGTATAGCATGAGAGATTTTTTCTTTGCCCACCCCAACTCAGTGCAGCTTATTTGTTGTTTTCCTCATGTATTGATCATGGATCGTAGGTACAAGACAAAATAGTACAAGTACTCGCTCCTCGAGATCGTTAGAGTTACATCCACGCACAAAACCTTTTTAGTAGCTCATTCTTTCCTAGGGATGGAGACTACGTCTGACTATGCATAGGAATTTAGGCAGTTGAAGTCATTAATATATGGATGAGTGGTAACCTCCGAGTGTTATTTTGACAAATAGGGACTTGGGTTTGGTTGCGGCAGTGGAGGAGGAGTTCCCTATCACTACCCACTTACTTTGTTCATGGCACGTGAATAAAAACATTGTTGCAAAGACAAGAGATCTACTCTCTAACGAAGAGGACTATGATAGTTGGTATGGGATGTGGCTAAACTTGGTGCAATCCCAAATTGAGGCATGTTATAATAGTCGGTTGAAGGAACTAGAAGACAATTATGGTAGAGCCCAGGGTTTGATGACTATGTTAGGGACATGTGGTGTGTCAAAAGGAGAAGTTTGTTTATGCTTGGAAAAAGAGGTATTATACTATAACGACCCATTTTATTAATGTCTCTTAAATTTACGGACGTGGACGCCAGCTCGGATTTACGTGGAAGCTGCGGTACGCTAGAACACACAAGGGACTTAGGTATGCTAGTTATTGTGTGTTGGATGCTTATTTTTTGCGGTGAAATGTATTGAAATACATCGCATGTGTGTATGTTGAAAAATATTATGTATGAGGGTGTGAACGCTATTCGCCTCGATATGCGTGTCGACGCGGGTGCCGGGTAGTTGACGGGACCAAATATTAGGATGAGGAAACTAACAAACAACGATATTGTTTGAACTATATTCGCCTCGATATACGTGTCAACACGGGTATCGAGTAGTCGACGGTCGGGAAAATACGAAAATACACAAATTAAATGAAAATTTGTATGTAACAAATATGGAATATATATTGAGTGACTAACGATGCGGTGGTACGCGGATATCACAGTTCGGACGCAAAAATCGGGCTTCAAAACGCCCGAAAACACGGGCGAGTGTCCTAGCAGTGTCACGATTGGGTGTCACGGTTGTACAATCCCAATCAACAGCTGTCCCAACCTACACCACGTGTCCACTATCCCACCTACACCTACATATCACGCACACGCTCCATGCACACACACACAGAACTGATCGAGCCTAGAGGAGGAAGGAGAAGAAGAAGAGGAGAAGAGGAGGAGAAGCAGGGACGTGCCGGGAAGGAGAGGAGACGTCACGATCGAGGTGAGTCTCAGTGGTGGCTGTTGTTGTGTCGGGTGGTTGACGGTGGGGTGGAACGTGGGTTCGGCCTCCATGGCCGAACCCCAAGGCCACTGTGGGATGGCAGGGGTGCCTCCCCTTCCATCGGCTCAACCGGGGTTGGGGTGGAGAGCCACCCCAACCCATCACCGGAGGAAAGAATAAAGAACAAAAAAAAAACTCTCGATCGAGCCAGTCGATCGGGAGGAAGCGCGCGCGTGTGCACCCCTACTGGGCCGGGCCCAGAATGGGCCAGGCTCGGCCCATGGGCCGAGCCTGGACCAAACGGGTCGGACCCGACCCAAGCCAAAAAAAAAAAAAAAAAAAGAAAAAAAAAAAGGAAAAATGAAAGAAATTTTGGGAAAATTCCAGGAAAATTGGGAGAATTTCGGAAAAAAAATATATTTCAATCAAATAAATAGAAATTGATAAAACCCTACGAAAAGAAAATACGTGAGAATGTCGGACGCGACCTTTTGCGGGGGTTTGCCTCGAAAAACGTGAAAGGGCAATTTGGCCTAAAATTTTTAGAAAATTATTGTAAATTAGCATGCTAACCTAAATTATTCATAAATGGACATAAGTTGACACGGTGATCAATTGGCGACCAAGGACTCGGTAGACTTGGACCTGGGGATTGATTACGAGGTAGTGGAGCGCGTTGTGAGGTTTATAAAACCCAAAGGGAAAACTCTCGAGTATTTATTTTACTTTCATATTTCCATTCATTTCCATTATTCCTTGTGTTTTTTTAAATTACATTCATATCTTGTCATCTTTTGGACGGTTGGTTGAGTTACTCCCACCGGATGTTCTGTTGTGTGTCTGTGCATTCTAGACCATAGCATGTGTATCAGGAGTGCTCGGTGGATAACGACCCAAGGGAACTGCTACATGTGTCGGTGCGTCGTGGATCTACGCCGGCCACCGAGAGGGATTAGGTGACAGCCAGTTGGGTGCGCTCACTAGTGGATCCTGGAAGGAAATCCCGAAGTATGGCTTAGTCTGACTGGAACAGGCACACATATTTGAGCTTTATTGTTATTTATGCATGCGATGCCCTACTTTACAGTTGCCTATTTACATTCTGCATGTTTATTTAGCAGTATTTCTTGACTTCCACTTGTTTAGATGAATGCTCGGAGGAGTTCCTTGGGATTTTACTGACTGGACTCGTCATCCATTTTCTTCTGTGATGATTGAGTGCAGATCCAAGTACAAGTAAAGGCAAAGGGATCTTAGGCGACTACCTCTGACTACCTACCTTTTGCGGGTACTTGTACGTATGATTATTTTGATATTTTGCTTATTTTGGGAACTGGGGAGTGATATAACCTTGTACATGCTTACGTATATATGGTACAACTGTTTACTTCAAAATTTATAGGGTTTTTCCACATTAGGTTTCGTTTAATTATTTCATGAAAATTTATGCATTTAAAATACGACTTCCGCTGAATATCTTAACATACACAAGTAGATACGAATCTCGAGACAGAGTAGGACGGGTAGGTGTCGTACACGTGTAGTTGGGCCAACTGGTGAGGAGTACACAGAGACACATAACCCCGGGGCGGCGAGGGCCGCCACAGTTGGTATCAGAGCCGACAAGAAAACTTAATCAATGAACTTGGATGTGGAAAACCCGAAGTAATAGCCTTAGAACTTTAGTTGGGAAGTGATGTGAGGCGGGTAGAGTTAGAATTTATATATTTGTTATATTTGCATGTTACTATATGATATATGTATATACCTAGAGACTGATCCGGAGCACGTTCTCGATGCAGATTATGGACGGACAGTCTGGTGCGCCGTTTGAGACTGTACAGACTAGTGATGCGACTAGGGATGTCCCGATTAGGGCGAGTGTGGAGGATAGACTCTCGGCTCAAGAGACACAGATGGCTGAGGTATTACGGCTATTACGCGAGCAGACCGCAGTACTGGCGAGAGACAGCTGATGTTCAAGGGATACCGCATACACCAGTTCGGGGGTAGTGGCAGAGGCACCCACAGATACAGCTACCGCAGTGATTCCTTTGGGGATGTCAACTCTTGCGCCTCTACACACGACGATGGATCAGGTTACTACCACCCGCGCTGCTGACACTCCTTCGACCTCAGCATTCGTTTTGGCGCCAGAAGCGAAATTATCGAGAGAGTTTCTGAAGTTCCAGCCTGGATTCTTTTACGGCAGCGGTGATCCCGAGGCTGCAGGGAGATGGATAGTGTCCCATCAGCGTTTCCATAAGTTGACGAGGAATGATGAGACGGTACAGGCACGAATTTTAGGAGCCTGTTTGAGAGGGAATGCGACAGTCTGGTGGACGACATATACAGATACTCGTCCGGAACCGACGATATGGGCTGAGTTTAGGGAGCTATTTTACGATCGGTACATACCGATGGAGGTTAGGTTGAGACTAAGGGAGGAGTTCTTGGCCCTGCGATAGGGGAATCGGACTTTGATGCGGTATATGGAGGGTTCCGACATTTGCTCCAACTCTATCTAGATGTTGTCGGGACAGAGCGCTTGCAGATTTATTATTTCACCATAGGGGTTGATGACAAGATTGCGTCGGCAATTGTCTCGACCGAAGCCACGACACTGCAAGTGATCTTTGATAGGGCATTGGCTCATGAGACATACCTACTGCAGAGGGCTGGCCGACGTGTGACTGGTAGGGAAGCACAGTCAGGGCAGAGTTCTCAGTCTAATCAGAGGCAGAAGAGACCGATGGATCATCCGGATAGAGACTGGAGAGATGATAGACGGGAGAGGGGTCGTCGGGACGAGTTTTAGGGCAGTCAGTTCCGATATGAGGAGCCACAACCAGTTCATGCTATCACCTCAGCACTAGTGGATCGACAGAGGGCACAGCCACCGGAGTACCGTCAGGGTCGAGATCAGAGGGGACATGACAGGGGTCAGGAAGACCGGGGTCAGGGTCCAAGATCTGAGACAGACAGACGGGTAGACTGGAGAGCCGAAGATGCCACCAATGTGGGCAGAGGGCACACTTGAGGGCTGACTATTGGACACCACTATCGCCACGACGAGCATCGGACCAGGCCATATATAGAGTACATGCGTTAGCACAGCCAGATAGCGAGGCGACTCGGCAGCTCGTTGAAGGTACATTACTTATATTTGATCGCCCTATGCATGCTATGTTTGATTATGGTAATACTTTATTGTTTCTTACTGGACGTATTGTTGGATTGTTAGGGTTAGTTACACAGACACTAGAGCCACATCTTGTTTTCAGTACGGTTACTGGGGATTAGATATACCCTAACAGAATATGTCGAGACGTGATTATAGAGGTGGATGGACATCAACTACTAGCGATCTTCGAGTGTTGGAATATTAAAGTTTGACACACTACTCGGGATGGATTGGGTAGCATCCTATCATGCACGGCTAGATTGTTACGGCAAGACGATAGAGTTTCATATTCTTGGAATACCGGAGTTTGTATTATTTGGATCGGCAACTGACTTACCCTTCACGAGAGGCCGACTAGCTACAACGCATGAGATGGAGGCGGTTGCAGCGATAGGAAAGCCAGAAGTTCGAAAGGAGGTCCGGATCGAAGACGTTCTGGTGGTTCAAGATTTTGTCGATTAATTATCCAGTGCATGACCTGGAGCTTGCAACGATCGTCTTTGCACTCAAGGCATTGAGGCCCTATCTCTATGGAGAGCGATTTGTATTGTATATATATCGCCTGCGTTTACGATACATTCTCACTCAAAGGGATCTGAATATGCGTCAACGGAGATGGCTGGAGTTGTTGAAGGACTACGATGTCGCTATTGAGTATCACCCTGGCAAAGCGAACGTCGCAGCAAACACATTGAGTCGGAGTGGACTCGACAGTCAGACTGTTCTACAACAGATGACACATAAACATGGCTTATTACAAGCAACATCAATTATGTGTGGTCGAGTTGTCTACTACGGCGGAATATCACATTTGTTATCAGACGAGGATACCGACCGTATCGATTGAATGGGTTGCCGAGTGTCAAGAGGGCTGAAGGGCTCTATGAGCGGGTCAGTGGTCTGTCACGGAATCCGGAATGCACTGATTGGGCAGAAACCACAAATCGATGTTGCGATACCGAGGGAGATTATGGATACCTGCGGATCAGGAGATACGGGACAAGGTTCTGGAAGATGATCACCGATCTCGGTACACAAGTAGGGCCCGAGATAGTTATTGATCACACGAGAAAATTTGACAAATTCGTAAGAAACTGCGAGTTGGACAAGATAGATAAAAGAAACATGCTGATAGGTATCGCGATGGGTTGAGTTGCGTCTTACAGTTAAATTTCGGGATGAAATTTTATTTAGATGGGAAGAACCGTAACGACCCATTTTATTAATGTCTCTTAAATTTACTGACGTGGATGCCAGCTCGGATTTACGTGGACGCTGCGGTACGCTAGGACACACAGGGGACTTAGGTATGCTAGTTATTGTGTGTTGGATGCTTATTTTTTGCGGTGAAATGTATTGAAATACATCGCATGTGTGTATGTTGAAAAATATTACGTATGAGGGTGTGAACGCTATTCGCCTCGATATGCGTATCGACGCGAGTGCCGGGTAGTTGACGGGACCAAATATTAGGATGAAGAAACTAACAAACAACGATATTGTTTGAACTATGTTCGTCTCGATATATGTGTCAACACGGGTATCGAGTAGTCGACGGGACCGACTATTGGGTCAGGAAAATACGAAAATACACAAATTAAATGAAAATTTGTATGTAACAAATATGGAATATATATTGAGTGACTAACGATGCGGCGGTACGCGGATATCATAGTTCGAACGCGAAAATCGGGCTTTAAAACGCCCGAAAACACGGGCGAGTGTCCTAGCAGTGTCACGATTTGGTGTCACAATTGTACAATCCCAATCAACAACTGTCCCAACCTACACCACGTGTCTACCATCCCACCTACACCTACATATCACGCACACACCCCATGCACACACACGCAGAGAACTGATCAAGCCGAGAGGAGGAAGGAGAAAAAGAAGAAGAGGAGAAGAGGAGAGAAGCAGGGACGCGCCGAGAAGGAGAGGAGACGTCACGGTCGAGGTGAGTCTCAGTGGTGGCTGTTATTGTGTCGGGTGGTTGACGGTGGGGTGGAGCGTGGGGTTCGACCGCCATGGCCGAACCCCAAGGCCACGGTGGGATGGCAGGGGTGCCTCCCCACCATCGGCTCCACCGGGGTTGGGGTGAGAGCCACCCCAACCCATCACCGGAGGAAAGAAGAAAGAAAAAAAAAAACTCCTGATCGAACCAGTCGATCGTGAGGAAGCGCGCATGTGTGCACCCTACTGGGCCGAGCCTAGACCATTCTGGTCTAGAGCCGGGTCGGGTCCAACCCGTTTTGGTCGACCCGACCCAGGCCAAACAGGAAAAAAAAAAACCAAAAAAAAAAAAAAAAAAATGAAAGAAGATTTGGGGAAATTCCAGAAAAATTGGGAGAATTCCGAAAAAAAATATATTTCAATCAAATAAATAGAAATTGATAAAACTCTATGAAAAGAAATTACTTGAGAATGTCGGACGTGACCTTTTGCGGGGTTTTGCCTCGAAAAACGTGAAAAGGGCAATTTGGCCTAAAATTTTTAGATAAATATTGTAAACTAGCATGCTAACCTAAATTATTCATAAATGGACATAGATTTACACGGTGATCATTTGGCAACCAAGGACTCGGTAGACTTGGACCCGGGATTGATTACGAGGTAATGGAGCTCATTGTGAAGTTTGTAAAACCCAAAGGGAAAACTCTCGAGTATTTATTTTACTTTCGTATTTCCATTCATTTCCATTATTCCTTGTGTTTTTTTAAATTACATTCATATATTGTCATCTTTTGGACGGTTGGTTGAGTTACTCCCACCGAATGTTCTGTTGTGTGTCTGTAGACCATAACATGTGTATCAGGAGTGCTCGGTGGATAAGACCCAAGGGAATTGCTACATGTATCGGTGCGTCGTGGGTATACGCAGGCCACCGAGAGGGATTAGGTGATAGCTAGTTGGGTGCGCTCACTAGTGGATCCTGGAAGGAAATCCCGAAGTATGGTTTAGTCTGACTGGAACAAGCACACATATTTGAGCTTTATTGTTATTTATGCATGCGATGCCCTACTTTACAGTTGCATGTTTACATTCCGCATGTTTATTTAGCGGTATTTCTTGACTTCCACTTGTTTAGATGAATGCTCGGAGGAGTTCCTTGGGATTTTACTGACTGGACTCGTCATCCATTTTCTTCTGTGATGATTGAGTGCAGATCCGAGTACAAGTAAAGGCAAAGGGATCTTAGGCGACTACCTCTGACTACCTACCTTTACGGGTACTTGTACGTGTGATTATTTTGATATTTTGCTTATTTTGGGAACTGGGGAGTGATATAACCTTGTACATGCTTACGTATATATGGTACAACTGTTTACTTCGAAATTTACAGGGTTTTTCCATATTTGGTTTTGTTTAATTATTTCATGAAAATTTATGTATTTAAAATACGACTTCCGCTGAATATCTTAACATACACAAGTATATACGAATCTCGAGACAGAGTAGGACGGGTAGGTGTCATACACGTGTAGTTGGGCTAGCTGTTGAGGAGTACATGGAGACACGTCACCCCGAGGCGGCGAGGGCGCCGCATATACTTCGAGAATGCTACTACTAACCGTGCTGAAGGTGCTCACAATGTATTTAAGAGAGAGCTTGGGACATCCCAATGACATTTTGTGGATGTTTTCAACTTATTACACAATGTTATAACGCACCAGCGGAATAACTTGGAGACGTCATTCAATCTATCAATGCATCTAGTGGCACACGAGTTTCAACACCATATGTACAGTAACATCATAGGCTTTGTTACCGAACATGCATTGGATGTAATCAGCAGGGAGGCAAGATCAGTTAATGAGGGCGGGGTTGGCCATGAATCTTCCCTTTATGGATGTGTGCCAGTCTTGATGAAATCCACCCGCATTGGAAGAAAGTGAACATGATCCTCATTCAATCCCCACAGGATGGAGAGTTAGACTATCTTCTTCAAGTTGAATTGGATGGTGTATAAGCTAAGTACAAGAGCAACGGTCTTGACATGCAGGGGAAGATTGTGCATAAGCTAAGGGAGATCACTTGCCCTGCATCGACCATCATTTATGTACTGCATGAGGAAATCACAACTATGGCTCGGGCCAAAAAGAAGAGCAATGACTTGATAAATGAAGAAATCGAATAGCAATAAGCCCGTAGTTGACAAATCTACCAATAGAACTTCTTTTGCTTTTGAGTTTGCATAGGCCAAATCAACTCAAGAGTCTGTGGCGCAGGCTTCTGGAAGGAGCCACGCAAGAGAGCCAAGTAACTCAATTCATCCAAGTTCGACAACTTAAACATTTCGGCCAACTCAGGCAACTCAGCCAAGTCGGCCTACTCAGACATGTCAGCCAACTCAAACAATTCAGCCTACTCAGGCAAGTCGATTAAGTGCAATTCAACTTATTTAGGCAAGTCAATCAAATGAGGGATCTTCATTTCCAAAACTTGCACTAGGAAAGGGCAGTGGAAAAGGAAAGGTAACCTAATAGATTTGACCCAGATGACCTAGGACCCGAACTCAAGTTGTTGAGAGCTACGTTGATGAGATACCACCATTGTGGCGCATTTAATGTATGAACGCTGTCGATATGTAACCTGATGGAAATTATCGGTTTCGAGTGATAACCGATGTTGTAGGCTTGAATTGCTCGAAGAGCTGGTTAGGAACGAGGCCATGTACCGGAATGTGTTTCGGGATGATGAGTATGGTAAAGTTAAATATGCTATTAATCTTTACAATAGACCTGCTAAAGAGATTATTGGTTGTCATTACCAGAGATAGGGTTAATGGTGGCAAACTGTTACAAGCTACCTTTTGCAGTGTTGGCCAAGGAAGGGTCTGGTGTTTGGCTCCCTAGCATACATGCTGCCCTAGCTGTATTTGAGAGAAGAGTACTCTGGTAGTGCTTGGTGAATCAGAATCATTTTGTTAAAGTAAGTGACTTCCCATAATGCAAATTTTGTTTCATTCTTTATGATTTTAAACAATGTTTAATACCCATAACCAATTTTGTTACCATTTTCAGCTTATCTTGAGAGATGACGCTCCTCTACCACCAACTTCACGATAATGGGAGGTGTTCGTAGAGCTACAAAGCAGAGATTGGGAGGTTGGACTCAACATTCTTCCACGACCACAATCAAATTTGGAAAAACCATATATAGTTCGAATTGATTAGGATGCACCTATTTTTAAATGTCATTTTGTGGATGTACATGGGTGTATATGGGTCTATAGCAAATATGAAAGCTTTGTCATTTTGTTGTTCTACATTGGTACCATTTTTTTGGGGATTCATGGATAGAGACATGTTACTTTTGTAACATGGATTTATTTGTTTGACTTAATTCTTCGATGGTGCCATAGAATCCACAAAAATGGTATATGTTTGATTTATCAATATTGATATCTTACTTGTTTAAGAAATTATTATTGGATATATGTTTGATGTCTCAACATTGCCATTGATCACTATTGATACCTGTCGCTCATCTATTTTTTATTATGGATATATGTTTGATGTCTTGTATTTGCTACATGGAACTATTAAAATTGTCGGCCCTATAAAGCCAAGAATAATATATCTATCTCGGAGAGAGTTGACAAAGAGCAACGATTATGTCTCTAACATGTTGCTCCGTCATACCTCGCGAACCCAAAATATTTACTTCTTATACTCCACTTTATTTATCAACATAAGTTCAAACTTTTGTCGAACCAATAAAACTGTAATATCTCCGTACACCTCAACTTAAGTGGGATGTAACTTATTAATCTTTACGGTCATATTGAACTGTACATCATTTTGTACCCCACCTAGTTACTGCATATACCCCACAAGACGAAGGAGAATAAATTGGAACTTTTGTCGGATAAACAAAATCGCAATATCTCTATACATCTCGACTAAAGCGGGACGTAACTTATTAATCTTTACGGATATGTGCAACTGTACATTATTCAGTACCCCACCTATTTACTGCATATACCCCACTTGATTTAGCAGCATAAGTTCAACATTTTGGCGGCCTATTGTAGCCGTAATATCTTTGTAAACCTCGACATAAGTTAGACATAATGTATTAATCTTTACGGATATGTCGAACTGTACATTATTATGTACCCCACCTATTTATTGTATATACCCCATTAGATTTAGCAACATAAGTTCGAAATTTTGGCGACCCACTGTAGTCGTAATATCTCTGCATACCTCGACTTAAGTTGGACGTAACTTATTAATCTTTATAGACATGTATAACTGTACATTATTCTGTATCCCACCTATTTACTACGTATACCTCACTTGATTTAGCAGCATAAGTTTGAAGTTTTGGCGACCCATTGTAGCTGTAATATCTCTGTAAACCTCGACTTAAGTTGGACGTAATGTATTAATCTTTATGGACATGTCGAACTGTACATTATTCTATATCCCACCTATTTACTCCGCATACCCCACTTAATTTAGCAAAATATACCAATTCAAAATAAGTCATTAGTATCGGTGAATGTTAATCGACACTTTGATAACTGTCACGACAGAAGATATCCGTAATTGTGTGACAAATTTCGACAAAATTAGTCCAAAATGATTCCGGTACTATCAGACCAACGCTCCGTCAGACATAGAACATAGTACAAAACAAAAGCAAAAAAAATGCAGAAATAATTAAGGGACCTCACGAACAACAACAATTCATGTACAACAACACACAATACTTGAAAAATTATATCAGCAAAGTTCCAAATTCCATCACAACATAAAGTTCAAGTAGTTTAACTGTCCTAATGTTCCCTAAGTGGTCATTTTTCCTTCCAGATGTAACAAAGAACATCCCTAGTAGATATGGTTCAACCCTCGCTTTGACTAGAGGTTGCGGTCGTATTTTGGTATGCATGCTCAGCACATCGACAGGAATGCAATGACTTGATCTGCCATTTGAAAAACATCATCAACAGTAAGATTGGCATTTGAAGTGCACCTGAACCGCAATACCACTTTAAGTACCCGACGGTTGCGCAGTTGCATATATGTCAAATAAGTAAACTATGCCAATGACAATGAAATTTAGAAAGAGAAAACAAAGTAAATAATATCCCAAATAATATTACCAAAAAGTTCTCGTCTACATCATGGCCTCCCATTGCGTGTTCAAGATTCTTTGCAAAGGGTGGCTGACTCTAAGGTACCATTCCATATAGTCAGACGACGATTGGTATGGATAATTTGCTTTCTGACCACGTCGCTCAACAGATTCTAAGCGCCCCTCCCAATCTTCCCTAAACTGTGCATTATATGAGTATTAAATGGAGTATAACTAATCTAGCATACTCCTATCGGCGTCAATTGGTCAATAAGGGTCTCTCGGAATGCATTGAACGTATCATATTTGCCTCAAACCCCGATGGAATTATGAGGTTCAAGGATATCCATAAACTTCATGAGGCCATAGTAGAATGCAATATCATGGATAGGCGGAGCACCCTTCAAAGTAGTATCCCAAATTACCAAACAAAAATAAAGAGAATTGTTAACAAACATAAATGTAAAAAACTCACTTTCTATGTGCAATTTTATGGTTCTTACTTCATGGATCTCGGCTTGTCGAGGCAACGTCTAAAAGAAATTAGACGATCCAAAAAAACTTAGTCTCCTTCTTATATAGCCTCTCATCTTTCTTATGATGCCACTTTATAACACGGGTCTTCTCCAAGGTGTAATCATTACGCAAAATGGGCTCGAGAAATGGGAGACGGTCGTACATCCACTCCTACACAAACCAGATTCATGTATGACATATGGTAATTAAATTAAATGCAACCATCGGTATGGGAATCAATTAAAATGCACGAATACCTTTAACGATGTCAAATAGCTAAAGGTTTGCGTGACTTTTGCACGACTAGCAATGCCCAGTTGACAGTACATGAACACAAGACTTGTGGCCCTCCATGAGTATGAACTAATGTTGTCCACGGGTTCTAAAAGTTATAGAAGAGAAAGGGAGACTTCATACCAGACTTATTGGACAAAAGAGTCGCTCCAAGAAGGTATAGGAGGTATGCTCGAACTAAATAATCAGGACTAGGATATACATCGGGAGTTTTTTTCCCCGCGGAGACCTGTACATCTTCAAGTGTGATCGTCATCTCGCCAAATGGCAAATGGAACGTGTTGGTTTTTGGCTTCCATCTCTCGACAATGCCTGAAATATAAACCCTATTACCTCCATCATATGAGATGTAGCCCAATGGTGTTGAACCGAAGTCGTTAATCATTTTTACAATCTTTTCATTCTCGGGATGTTGTGTAATAATCTTCAATGTGGAGATCTGATAACCATGCTTTGTGCACTTCAAAAACCCCCGGCCCTACAAAGCAATGCAATGAGTAGATTAAAAATACAATATGTAACAAAAATAGGAATGATGAAATTAACCGTCTAGAAATGTACGATACCTTGTTCCTCCAAAATTTCAAAATCACATGGTTCGTAAAAGATGGTATAAGACTTAAATCTGAATGACCACCAGGAAATGAAGTGGCATTTGCGTCTGCCTCACGAGTCGATGTATCAAAAGAGGCATCTTCATCCCCTTCTATGGCAGAATCAGTTGGTGTACGACTTGCCTTCGGTACACTCTCTTGACCCACTCTTACCAATTACAAGCGTACCTTTCTCACCTACGGAGGATGTACCAATGCCCTCACCAACGACATCTCCTAAAATCGATTCACTCTCCTTATTTGCTCTTTGTTTTTTGGCTTCACCTGCATTTGCCTTCTGATTAGAGCAAGTTAGGCATTTCTTCTTAGGCACACCTTCCTCCACTTGAGAAGTTGTAGTTTTTTGCCCTGATCTCGCTGCCTAATTTTACGAGGAGGCCTATTCGCTCTAGTTTTAGGTCTCGCCATATCTGAAGATAAATAGTTATACAATTTAAGGAAAACATTTCAATTCCATCAGTTTTAATTTAACATGATCGACATCAATATTCAAGATGTCGGGCCAAGACGTCCGAAACCTATAACGAATATCGGTTTGAACATACCGCTAAAAAATTGATATTACGGCCTAACTACTCCGCTACCCTCACAAGAACTAACAGTTTAACATGACCGATACCATTCACACTTTAACGGTTCTGATCAGCCGTCCAGTACGGGCCATTAACAACAACATACTCAGAAACACAAAAAAAACCAAAAACTCAGACATTACTACACCCAACAATTGCACCCTTTCACGACCTCAGTTGTCAAGATTCATGTACAATTTAGGATTTCTTTTGAGGAAGAAAACCCACAAGCTTAGGGTGTCGAAAACTCACCAAATTAGAAGTGGCGATACAAATGATGTCACGATGGTCCTTCGTACATGGTGCTCCTTCTACAACAATTCCACCGAGGGTTGCCTCAAATGCACCCTTTCATGACCTTAGTTGTCGAGATTTGTGTACAATTTGGGATTTCCTTTGAGTTTCTTAGAGGTTTGATTTGGGGTATGCATGTGTAAAATTGGTCTAGAAAGGGGGTTTTGTTGTTTGAAGATAGGGGCAATAAGGGGATTTACAAGACTTTGTGGGGTCCGTCAAGTAAAAAACAAAAACCACCTTGGGTTTGTTTAGCAAAGGGGGTTTAGCAAATAACAGAGTCCGTTTAGCCGTTCCCTATAAATATTACATAATTTTCACTCCGAAACACTTATACATATAATAAAAAACCTCATAATGACATTTATAATTTTAATTTATTTGGTTAATTAATAACTATGTGTTTTATTTTGAATTGTTTGCAACTATATTTATATTTTAGAATTTTAAGATCAAAAGTACTAAAAAAAGTTGATAACTTAGTAGTTTTAAGAGATAACGACTTTAAGAAATATTTTGAATTAGAACTTTTCGTTTTGCATATGCCAATGATTTGTAGAAACTTACTTATAAGTATTAGCACTTAGTAGTTGGAATTTTTTTGCATAATATTTTGTTTTTTTATTTTTGTCGGAATTTCAACAATTGTGTTGCTATGTATTTCAACAAGAGTTGGCGTCATTATCTCAGAGGTAATCGCCCAATACTTTCTTGCTCTTGTCATTGCTCGTCGAAGGATCTGAGCTTAGTCACCCAACAAATACAGTGACGAGTCTAGTGAGTGAAATGCCAAGAGAAGTCCACACAATATTCATAAAATAAAACTAGTAAACTACGAGACATACAAATACAACATCGACAATAGTAAGTCATATTCCCATGAATGTAGGCAGCGTATGACAAGCAAAAACAATACCGAATAAATATAACAACACAAACCGATAAAGTAGGCTTGGAAATAAAGCAATAATGAATAAATAAATAAGCGAATAATTCGAGAAAACCTAAACCTAAACCAAGTCGGTAATTGATAAAATAGGACAGAACCACGTATATATTCGCGGGCTTATAATGATTAAACCCTAACTACGGTTAACGGATGAATCCCTCTCAGATGTTATTTCAAGTTAAGTGAACATCGTACATCTCTTCTGACGGTCGTAGATACATTTTACAGCCTTCAACACGAGTGCTAAAAACAAGCAAACTTGTGTATGTGATTTAGCCACAAAAATATATATATGTAACCGAATTAGAGTGAAAACTCATATATGTCCACCAGCATTCACACATGTAATTTGATATCGATAAAATAAAATCACAAGTTCTGTGAGGCATTCAAAAGGGTTTACCACCTCAATACACGATCCGACTTCCTTGGACTCTCGAACTCGACCTCGCCTAGCTCTCCGATACTCGAGCTACGTTCTTTCAATCCCCTGAAGTCGACTAAGTGTGTTTATTATGTATTCAGGTTGGTTGATATGTTTTAAATTGATATTTCCAAATCAACCCCTAAAGACTAAATAAAGTCTCAATTTTGGTCTTACAACTTTAAAAATTCATATATTTTTCATTTCAAGACTAAATTAAAAACTTCATAACAACTTAATTATTAGCTTGAAATAACGAATCCAAATATATAAACCAATTTCAAAGACTCGAACATTTACCCTATGAAAACAATTAAAACCTAGAATTGATTTCAAACTTGAAATAGAGAGATATGTTGATGACACTTTGATTTGAGCTCCAACTCTGCTTGATCTCCTAAATTTTTCAGCCAATACCCTCCTCAATTCCTCTAATTTTTCAGCTAAAATGTATATGTTGAGCTTCTCTACTAAGTATAGACCTTATATACTTATATTAGTAAGTGGATTAATTAGCCAAATCTTTAATTTACTATTAGTTAATTACTAGGACATGTGTCTTCTTTCAATGCCACTTGTCCCCGAATGAAACCACTTGTCCCACATGAAGCCACTCATCTTTCCTTATTATATATATTCTAGGATCATCACTAGGTTGATCAAGGGTTCAATTAATTGATATCCAACTAGAGGACTTTATTTTGTCTTAAGTCAAATTAATTCACTTAGACACATAATTACATATGGTTAGTGTGTTTACTCATATATTTAACATATTTGCAGTCACATTAACCCCCGATTACCCAACACCCGGTGCCCTGCATCCCGATACACATCTCGATGTACACAATATTTTAATTTATTAAATAAACTAACATAGGTTATAATTCTAAATAGACACTGTATCTTACTATTTAGATTAGTCTAACATCCCCGAGTAACTCCTACCTGATACTTACGTTGACACGTTTCCCGATGTACTTACCCAGTCAAACCAATTCTCCCGATAGCAACGTACGCACACACACGATGCAATACAATAATATAATGATTTTAAAAATCATGTTATAAGCAAGCATCATCTATAAAACAACATATACCTTTGATTCTCATGTCCGAGTTAACCGAATTGTCCACGTAACACCCGAATTATGGCTATTGATCTCTAAGATTAATGTTAATCATAGTTTAATTAATCAGGGTCGTTACAATTCTTCGTGACTTATGGTTATCAAAAAAAAATTTCTTCCCAACTAGGGAAAATCTCATCCCCGAGATTTAGATCTCAAGGAGCCTCTGGTTTACCTAAAATATCCTCATATGACCAAGCCTCACACCTTGATAGTACCATTCGACAGTCCCTTGAACACCTTCATTACTCTTGTACCCATCACATGGGACGCGGTGTTGCACCGAGATATAGGCGCGTGTCGCTAAGGTAATCATGATTCGTCACATACTCCAACAACTCTACAATCAAGTTTCGGCTCGATTCCGTACCCAAGTTTCCCTAACCCTATTACATAACACCAGGTAGCCGTAAACCTTTCCTATCATATATCACAACATAATATACTTAACCACCTATACCATGATATACCATGACATACCATGATATGCCATGCCCCACCATAACTTACCATGCATGCATGAGATTTAACAACAATTATTCAAAATTTTAAATTATGTACCTTGAACCCGCTGATGGGACATCTCCCTTCCAAACTCAGTTTTCACGTTCATCGACTCTCGAGTCTATACCAGTTTCACCACTATTGGAGTCTTCAATCTCCATGGATAGACCCTCCTGACATGAACTTCCTGCCCACATCGCCAACACATGGTCTTCCAACCTGGTCCTGCCTGCTGACTCCCTGACCTCTAGCCTTGACCTTGTGATCTCCGGTCCCTGCCTCCTTAGTTCTGAGTATGTCTCTTGTGGCGACGCTAGTAGTACGGGTACAACATAAGCTTTGGCTATCCGATCATCATCTCTACGGCTTCGACCGTACTTTATGTCCTTTCTATCGTACTGAACACTCTGTCTCTTCTACCCAGAACTCTGTCTCGTCTGCCTCTCTGACTCAGTAGATGAACGCTTGTCTCCCCTATGCATTAGATGTGTCTCATGGGTAAGTGTTCTATCATACATCTACTGTTATGTCTAGGCTTTAGTGGAAACAATGGCTCTGGTTATATCCTCAATCAATCCTTATATGAAGTAATAAATATGTAGTTTCTCGGTGCCCGCGAAGCCTGTGTCAAACTGTAATAAGTAGCGGTACCTATCCATGAACTATAATACTGACCGGCTGCCCTATCTCAAATCTAGAAACTCCTCTCTCAGCCTTAGCTGGATCTCGATCGGAATATAATGATCGTAGAATACCTGTCGAAACTCAGCCTATATGGTCGGATATGGATGAATGTCTATGTATGTTGTCCACCACACGACAACATCTTCTCTCGCATATGCCCTGATATCTTGGCTTGTATGCTCTCGTGAATCCGTAATAACTTGTGTAGCCTCTGATGCGCAAGCAAACATTTCTCGGCTGCCTCCGGGTCTCTACGTCCATAGAAATATTCGGGATTAAATTTGATGAACTCTGTCATCAACTTGACCTCTCCTGTCATCGAAATCTCAAATACGTATATTTGTGCTGGCGTAGCTATCGAAGTATCAGTCGCAGCTGTCGATGTCTCGGTCTGCACTATTGTCAGACTATCCCGTACCACATCCTACGTCGGTACAACCTGAATAGTTAGCACGACTATCATCAAAATAATTGTTGTCTTTGTAGCGCTTGGTGTCCATGTTGCGACCAATGACGCTAGCGCTATTGTCTATGTGCGCATCATCTTTAGTCTGATAACTCGTCTGACCAACATCAGTAGTAGGTGGAGTCAGTTGGGTATCCATCGTGGTCTGCATCGAAAAGAGTGCTTTGAGACACCTTCGTATACACGTAGATAATATATACAATAAAAAACATAACACATATATTAGCCCTATCGCTACCCAACTCAAGTATGCTTTCCAACTAGGATTCTAAGTCGGGATATTCGAGTTTCCACATCTAAGATTTATTTGTTTAAGCTTTATCCAATTTCTTTAAACTATTCTCGAGGCTTCGTTGACCTCGCTCTGATACCAAATTATAGCAGCCCCAAATCCCAAAGCAATCCATACGAACTACCACATCGCATCAACAAGTCTGGCCACGTAATGGCTTGCTTATCTACGACGCCTCGCAACCAAATTGATTGCTTACACGTTTTACATTGAACTTTAACTTAGCTAATTAATCTTCATATAATTATTAGCGATTTAAATTAGCCGGTTAATTCATATATTGAGTATTAATACAATTTTATAGTGGAAGTCTTTAAGTAAATAAATTATGCATTATTTAACAATCCTAAATAATGGAAAACCTAGCAAAAACATATCATATCAAAAGATCCATATATATGTATTCAGTGTTCTATAATCCCTAAAACTTAATGAAAAGTTAATACATACATAATGTAATCAAAAACGAGTTGGCGTCGCTATCTCAGAGGTAAAGTCTAATACCTCATTGCTTTTGCCCTTGCTCATCAAAGGATCTGCACTCAGTCACCTAACAAATATAATGACGAGTTCGGTGAGTAAATTCCTAAGAGAATTTTACACAATACTCATGAAATAAAACTGGTAAACTACAAGACAAGCGAATATAACATCTGACAATAGTAAGTGATATTCCTACGAATGTAGATGGTATATGACAAGCAAAAACAACAACAAATAAATGTAACAACATATACAAATAAATCAGGCTCGAAAATAAAGTAACAATGAATAATTAAACAAGCGAATAATCTAAGAAAACCCTGACCTAAACCAGCCGGTAGTTGATAAAACAGGACAAGAACCACATATATACTCGCAGGATTACAATGACAAAGCCCCAACTACGGTTAATGGATGAACCCCTCCAAACACTATTTCAAGACAAGGGAACATCTTACAACCCTCCCGACGGTCGTAGATATGTTCTACTACCATCAACATGAGTGCTAAAAACAAGCAACCCCATGCAATTGATTTAGCCACAGCCAATATATAAGCAATCAAATTAGAGTGAAAACTCATGTGTGCCCGCCAGCAGTCACACTTGTAATACGATATTGAAAAAACTAAACCATTAGTTTTGTAAGGCATTCCAATAAGTTAATGCACCTTAAATACATGCTCTGAGTTCCCTAGACTCTCGAACCCAACCTCGCCTAGCTCTCTGGTACTCGAGCTACGTTCTCTCAATCCCCTGAAGTCAGTTAAATGTGTTTATTATATATTCAGATTTTTTGAATATGTTTTAAATTGATCTTTCCAAATTAGCCCTTAAAGACTAAGTAAAATCTCAATTTTGATATTACAACTTTAAAAGTTCATATGTTTTTTTCTCATTTCAAAGTCAAATTAAGAACTTCATAATAGTTGTATTATCGGCTTAAAATAAGAAATCCAAATATATAAATCAATTTCAAAGACTCAAATATCTACTATCTGAAAATGACCAAAACCCATAATTGATTTCAAACTTGAAATAAAGAGATGTGTACCTAGGGTTGATGACACTTTGATTTGAGCTTCAACTCTCCTTGATCTCCCTAAATTTTTTAGCCAAAGCCTTCCTCAATTCCTTTGAATTTTCAGCTCAAATGTATATGTTGAGCTCTTCCACTAAGTAAAGGCCTTATATACTTATATTAGTAAGTGGATTAATTAGCTAAATTTTGATTTACTAGTATTTAATTACTAGGACATGTGTCCTCCCTCAATGTCACTTGTCCCCAAATGAAATCGCTTGTCCCATATGAAGCTGCTCATCTTGCCTTGTTATATGTATTATAGGATCATCACTAGGTTGATCGAGGGTTTAATTAATTCCAACTGTAGGACTTTATTTTATCTTAAGTCAAATTAATTCACGTAGAAACATAATTACATATGGTCAGTATGTTTGGTCAAATATTTAATATATTTGCAGTCTCATTAACCCTCGATTACCCGGCACTCGGTGCCCCGCACCCTAACACATATCTCGATGTACGTCTTATTTTACTTTATTGAATGAACTAAATCGAGCTATAATTTTAATTTGAAGCCATATCCTACTATTTAGAATAATATAATGTCCTCGGGTAATTCCTACCTGATACTTGCGTCGACACGTTTCCTAATGTACCTATCAGTCAAACCAATTCTCCCGATAGCAACGTACATACATGTGATGCAATACAATAATATAATGAATTTAAACACTGCATTATAAGCAACCATCGTTCATAAATAACATGTACTCTCAATTCTCTTGTTCAAGTTAACAGAGTTGTCCACATAACGCTCGAATTATGGTCGTTAATCCCCGATATTAACGTTAATCTTAGTTTAATTAATTTGGGTCATTACAATTGAGGTTCATGTACACTATGTATTTGAGTAGCCTATTGCTTCTCTTTCCAATAAGATGCAGTATGTGCCCTCCTCTTGCCATGGTCAGCGGTAGCAGAGGGATTAGCAAACGCCGCCGCATCAGACTAATGTTGTGCTCTTGTGGGCTCACCATCGACTTCCTACCTGGAAACAATAAATCTTCCTTAAGTCATATCTGATAAGAAAAGAAATTGTAAGCACATTTGATTGAAATTCAAAAAAAAAAAAAAAAAAAAAAAAAAAAAAAAACTTGAAGAAAACCACTATTTACAATGTCTCATCACTTAGTATCGATACCTAATGTTAAGTCTCGGTCACACATAACCGATATAGTAGGTATAATCTTGGTATCAAATAACCGAGATGTAATGAAAGGTCTCGACATTTACTCTCAGAGACCAGAACAACATACACTAAAATAAAGAGTCTCGGTAGTATTGCACCGAGACTACAGAAGGTAACCTCGGTATCAACTAACTGATACCAAATGTTTAGGTGTCACTCTAGTCTATCGGTAACATGCTCATTAGTCTCATGAATATATTGTCGAGACTAATGATCATTGTCACGGCCTTGTGTGGCCGACTAATGCGAGTTTCCAACAACACCCATTTATTGCAAAACTCTTATGGCAGACAACAAAGAATACAAATTAAATGATCATAAAATTAAATGAAAATACAAACATACCTCAGTTTGCCTCTCGATTTCACACGAACCGCAAAAAAGAACTCGTCCCACAAGCCGTAGATCATCGTACACTTTCACTAGCCAAAGGAACTCTCACAGAACTTGAAAAACGCACAAATAACACAAATATATGGAGAGAACAAAGAAAATGAGAAGATTCGATTGAAAAAACCTCTAAATCACGATGACAACGAGAGCAAAAATTTTTATTTCAAACTTCTTTTAATCAAAATCAATGGGATGCTCAATAGTTTGGTTTCAGGGGCATTTTCATCCAATTTGGGGTGATCGGACAAATTTTGGGTGCCTTCGTAAATAAGTTGCCTTGAGTAATGACTGGGGTGCACATAATGCGACCTTTTTTTAACAATTGGGAGTTGAAGTCACGACCTTCCCAAACTTTGCCTTTTTAAGTCGAAGTTAAAATTGGTGTGAAAATAGATACCCAAATGTACATTACAATTCTTTTCTTTTTTTTAAAGTATAATACTGACATTTTTCTATTTAATTACTTACAAAATTTTTTAATTATTTTAATTTTTAATTATGTGAACTTCTACTGTGATTTTTACGTGCCCCTACAATTGTTTTTGTCATTTTTTCATAAAAACAAAATAATAAAACAATTATTTTGCCTGTTGGAAATGTAAATTGTGGAAATTGTAGATTACTGCCTATAGATTCATTTGTAGAATTTCTTAAAAAATATTACTACTATTCTTGAAAAACACATTTTCATCTACCAAAAAAAAAAAAAAAAAAAAAAAAACACATTTTCAGAATAAGATGTTTACGTGTTTGATTGAGATCAGTATTTTTCAAAAATTTGGATATTTTAACAAAAAGAAATTTATTGTAATTAATTAAAACATTTATGAAGGATTTCTTTTTTGAGTTAATTAAATTAAAATATAATTTTTAAAGAGTCACTATTAGCACTTATACCATATATCAAGCTACCAATCCCCATTTAATTTAATATATTTTTAAATTAAAATGTCTTTAACCAAAATTACATAAATAACCTCACACTAAATTAGATCATGAACACATTTCCTTTTCCCTTTTTACTTTCCACTTTTTGCACAATACTCAACTTTATACTTTTTACTCTTTACACTCACTCCCTAAATAAAGTCTTAAATTCATTCACAACTCTTATCGCACTCACTGAATACAGCCACCCCTTCTTCTCTTCTACTTAATTTTCACTTTCTAGACCCCTTCCCATCTCTTTGCCCATACATTCAACAACTCACTATTAAATGCAACATCTTGATTATAATATTTGGTTGACATTTAATTCACATTATTGAATGGTTATAACTAGAGATGGGCAATGGTCTTTCCAAAATCGCCCAAACCGATCAAACCGCCTCGTTTGATCTGATTTTTTAAACTAGTAGTTTGGTGACAGTTTAAAAAACTTGAAAATCGTAATCCCTTGGTTTGATGGTGATTTTTATTTATAGAAAAGGTTCACCAAACCGCAAAAAAATCACCCCCAAACTTGGAATGAAATTGAGTTGAAACATTTTCATGTTGTTTTAACTTTTGAAATGAACTCATGCTCATAATTTTGATTTTCTATGTTTCATTATGTTTTTGGTAGATGGTCATGTATGAACATGTGTTTTGTTGATGGACATGTATAGAATGTTTGATAATTATTATTTTTTTGTTGAAAATGTGTTACAAAAAAAAAAACTACAAAATTAAATCGACCAAACCACCCAAACCGCGGTCGGTTTGGTTGCGATTTAGATGGTTCGCGGTTTGTTGGAGGTGTACAAATCAACCAAACCTTGAATCCCCAGTTTGGTGGTGGTTTAATGGTTTTAACCACCAAATCGAGTTTGCTCACCCCTAGTTACAACACTTATTTGTGTTGAATATTAATTTTTAAGATCAAAGAATCAATTTTGAAATGCAACATGAAGCAAATTGAGGCAAGGGGGAGAAGAAAATGATGTGTAACAAGGGGTGGAGGTTGGGGATCACAAAAATGGAAAGAGAGTTTTCTTTGGGAAGTGAGGGTGGCAAACATAAGTTGGGTACGTTGAGGTGTTTACCAACAATTAAGGGGTGCTTAGAACATGAAATAAAAGGGCTATAAATAACATTAAGCCAAAGCAAACGTAAGCCAAAGCAACTCAGAATCATCCGAGTCTAATTACCCACCACCACCATATCTAACTGGATCTTTGACATAACATGATGATTTCATGGACGCCTATTGAAACAAGTGATCATAAGTTATGGGTAAACATATTAGTCGAGGAATCGGCGCAGCTGCGAGGGTTGAGTCTTTAGACCATATAGCATGTTTGAAGCTGCTGAGTTTTTTGCATCCTTCACTTTCAGCTTCATATCTCCCAAAGCTGCATATGGCCCCTCCTTAGTGTCGATTTGAACTGAAAAATGAATCTCCTCTCATGTGAAGGACCATCCTCTTTTTCCAATCTGCAAGTCACGGTAAAAGAATGCGAGAAATGAATCAATGATTGTTTGTTAGTTGTTTCAAAAACCAAATAAGGGGCCAGAGAAACGGTTCAAAGTAGAGGATGGCGAGAAAATTTATCAGGGACGACGACAGCTGAAAAAATAATAAAAACTATATTAACAAAACGGAAAATGACCCAAGAAAAGGCACACAATATATGTCTGGGGATGGGAAATCATTATATAAAGGGACAAGTACAGCGTGATCTACATTTGCGGCGAACTGCTGCAGCTGAAGTTGGTTAATTCCAGCCGCGACAAAGCGTAGAAGGGCCAAGAATGAACATTAAGTCCTCTCGCTACCAACAGAATTAATCAATGGTTGCCATAGATGCTGTAAGACTGCTTGCTCAGGCTATTAAGCCTGATTTGTTGAATAGAAACCAAACTTGAACATCCTGAGAAGTGCTAGTGAACACGAGTGTCCTAGAATTTTAGTAAACTACTGATGTTAAACCACTGCTTAGGTCTGGTGGTGAACTAGAATGAATTGACAATATTTTTCACTCAGCATCATATCGCTACCTACACTTGATTCACAGGATTCACGGGTTAAATCCATTTATTTAATTAAGAAGGTAACTATTCAAATTAAATGTTAGTTATCCATGAACAAAGCCTAAAAGTATTTTATGGTTAATTAAGACCAATAAAAAACTAGAGCATATCTCAGAAAGCTAGTATAATTTCTCACTAACAAGTAACAAGAGACGAAACAAACAAAAATTCGCTACTATAATCATGACCGAAATCGTCATCAGTAACAGAGATTATCCATACCTATAGGTCGGCTCACGCCATCGTTTCCTAGTGCAAAACTCTTTCAGCTTTTGTTTTGCACTATCAATCTCCTCTGCAGTCAAGACATTGTTAGAATCATTGCCAATTGTGCTAATTCTTACTTTAGATAGTGATTGGCACAAATTTTCTCGAGCTTCCTTCGCTGCTTTAGTCTCCGCGATATCCTCCTGTGTCGAAAAGCCAGAATCTACAAGCCTCCAATACACGAAAACGTTACCAGCATCCGTTCCTTCCTTTTTCTGATGCGTGATCTCAACTTCCTTCCCTTCAAGCCGACAGAACTCGCGCAGAGTTTTCACCGATAGAGGTCGCAACAGATCACGAAAACACTACTCCACCAAAAAAGGAAAAGATGAATAAGAACACAAATGAAGAAATTCAAACTCACAACCAAAACCATAACAAACTGACATCCCATAACTTCTTCAAATCATAGTCGGAATCGATATACAACGCAGCCAGAATCGATTCAACAACATCTGCTAAAACCTTAGGCGCAGCATCTGCAACTCCGCTATGCCTAATTTCATCTCCTTCTTCTTTAACAACTCGAGCAAACTCCTCGACCTGCAAATCGTCGTCACTAAGTTTTCAAATCAAGATGAGCATAGCTACCAAACCACCAACACTTATGATATGCGGTGTAGATAATTCACATTCAATTTCAGCGGCGGACAACTGTGATGGAGATAGGTGAAGAGATCGTGGTGGAGGGCGACACGAGCGAGCATCTCCGTGCTCACCATGGCTGATCGGAAATTCGTGAGCTCGCCTTGGTTGAGTTCGGGATAGGCCTCGTACAAGTACTTGGCGACAGCGAGGCCGAGCGCGGCGTCCCCGAAGAACTCCAATCGCTGGAAGGAAGGCCCCTCTGTGTAGGAGGAATGCGTCAGTGCCTCCTCCAACAGAGACTTGTCTTTGAAGTTGTACGCCACAATCTTCTCCACTGCTTCTATTGATGATGATTCCATGGTTAAAGAAAGAAACTCCTCTTCTTCGAATCTATGCGATGCGATCAGAAGTTTTTTGAGATTTATTGAAAGTATTTGAGTTCTTCTCTTTTATCGATTCTCTTTTGTTTTAACTTTTATTTTGGAAAGGAAAAGCAACCAATGGGTGTGTGTTTGTGTGTGTGACAGTGTGAAAGCGAGGGAGAGGAAATGTCGCGGAGACTTGCATGAATGAACTGGGGATCCCCATGGGCCCGCTCCGTCTGGCCCGGTTTAAATCCCTACTTAGACCATGAATTTTGTCCCCAACTTAGCCGATTTAATTCTTTATTGTGAAGTTTTAATTAAGCGATGTATAATTGAGGGGCGATCACTTCGTACCAATGTCCAATTAAGGAGAAATTTAGACTTATATACTTCATACCAATGTCCACCTTGACGGGAGATTCACATTTATATACTTCATTATTTTGGACATAAATTCCGAGACCTCTCAACTCCCACAAAGATTTCTAAAGAGGTCTCAAATATTCTCGTCGATACTGAAATATCTTCACAGTCTCCTTGGGAGGCAATCGAGACATTTTCAAAAGTCTTAATGGGAGTCGACCAAGATCTCTAAAGAGGTCTCAGTCTCAGCCTCGTGTGCTCGAAACCCACAGGCGACACTTACTCACTTGTAAAGGCACGACGAGACCAAATTTTACCTTGCTCGACCAAAAAAAAAATAAAAAACTCCTACGACACTTTCGACCTAGTACAAATGCTCTACAATAGTTTAAACCGAGCAACATAGAATGAAGAATGTTGGGGGCGAGTGAAGCTGATGGGGTGAGCAAGGATATTTCGAGAATTTCGAAAAAAAAAAAAAAAAAAAAAAAAAAAAAAATTGTGTTCAACCATTGAAATTCAAAATCAGAGTATGCTTAAGTAATGAGGTATGTCAAACAAGTTTCAGGTCCCTTTTAGCCGCTTCTTAAAGTTATTAAGTTTATGTATCCTTAATGATTACAAGTTCTACGTGAAAATATTTTCTAGGAAAAACCCGAAAGAACCCTCAAAGTTGTATCACTCATAAATCTGAAGGGCGCGAAGTAGTAAAAACAGCAACAACAACAACAACAACAACAACAAAAGCCTCAACTCCAAATGAAAAGTAAAAAATAAAAAAAATAAAAAAGTAAGAAAAATAACACCTGAAACAAGTTCAGCAAGGTATGGTTTGCAAGAATAAAGAATGATCTTCATGTTTGCTTGTGAAGTGGATTGACACTTTGAGCTATCACTAAGGTGGGTGAAATGGCATACTGCAATCAATTTAATTATTAGTATTACTGATGTGCATTAATTACACAAACTTACCCAAATTACATCCCAAAGTAAATCAAGCAGGCAAATTCATTTGAAACACATTAATAGGAGATACTTACCCAAAACAATCCTGTCACAAGCCATCACTTAAATTCTAGAATTCCATATATAGGACCTCAAACAAAGATGGAGGACATTTTTTTTACTAAATGTGCTGAAACATCATCATCTAGGATTATCAGTAAAAGATGGTTACATGAATGAATATTGGTCCTCTGACCAACAAGTTTCATAGAATGAAAATGCATAACCAAAATAATAAAGCCTAACCTGGAATTACTAATTTACTATGGAATTAAACATGATACATAATATACCTATGATGATTTAATTACTACACTTGCATATGGTTCAAAGGTTACATCCTCTTAGTCAAGAATGCAAACTTTGCATCACCAAATATCCAAAAAATTATCTATGACTAGTACCTGGTTAAAACTTTAATTATCTAACAAGGCCTATCAAAAACTTGTGCATATCACAAAAAAAAGTATTCAATAAGATTATCATGACTGAATTCAATTATTCAAGCAAGAGATTATCCATACCCATAGGTTGGCTTATGCCATCGTTTCCTAGTGCAAAACTGGATCTTCAGCTTTGTTTTGCGCTGTCAATCTTCTATGCAGTCACTAAATCATTCAATTCAATGCCAATGGCATTAAAATTTATAGTGAGAGGGATTGGAATAAATTTTCATAAGCTTCCTTTGCAACCTTTTCCCGGCAACATCTTTCTGATCTGGAAAATAGAAACTAAAAGCCTCCTGCCACATGCACATAAGGACCATCCGTTTCTTCACTCCTCTGTTGCGCGATCCCAACATCCTCACCTTCAATTTGGCGGAAACTCGCGCAGAGTTTTCATTGACAAAGGTCACAACAGGTTTTTGCACAAAAACAAAAAAATCTACCCCTTTTTCCAGTTGTGCTGTTACTGTATGGATTTATGCAATGTTGAAAACCAATTGCAACAAATCCAGTTAATTTCCTTTAAAAGAAAAAATAATTACTCTTCAAAAATAACAAAAAGAAAGAAGCCTGAAATGTGAAGCACCTAAGCTTGATGAGTAAAAATGGTAAGTAAGAAAAATAAGTTAACAGCTAATAAAAAAAAGTTGCAAGTTTACAGTCAGACACCAGTTGGTACAGCTTTAACACAACATCTTAACAATACACAAACATGGTGACTAGAAATTGCTCATACTAACCAACATGCATATAAATAAAATAAAACAACAGATTTGTGGGATGCCATCAAATGGAACCTTTATGTTTTTCTTCTACAACATCGACCGAAGAACACCTTCGGAAAGAGGAAGGTTAGCAAGAGAGAGTTATATCACCCTTGTTTGGTTTGCTAGCATGTGATCAAGCCCTGCTCCGGCTTGAAGTGCAGCCACCCTGCTTCCTCCCGACACATTATGAATAAGCTGTTGCAGCCACCTCTTTGTTGTCGGGTCTTCCTGTTAAGATGCCAATGCAAAGAAAAAACTTGAATGTACATTCAAATTTAATTCAAAAGAAATTGATGCACCTAGATGCGCTTCTATAGTAACTAACAAAAACCACGATCACAATTATTGCTTGTCTTTCACTTTTCATTTTAAATGTCAACTGATGAGCTGAGGAACTTACGCGAAGACAAGCGCTGAAAGTGGTGGGATCCCTTAACATGTCTGGGAGGCAATTCCTCAGCGCTTCACAAGCCCTGCGATGTGAACATGAAAGATTATTCCCTATGCATTGTTTGTTAGACATGACATTAACTAGGACATGTAGAAAACAGGAAATTAGGCTCTAAATTAGTTGGTCTTAACCTTGGGTTATCAGAGAGTCTTAGATAGCAGCGAATAATATGTTTAAGAAGCCGCGATGATGGTTGTTCAGCAAGTGATGCAACCATGGTTCCCAAGACTCGGCCCACAGCGAAAAATCGCTCTGCAGTGGCACATATATAATGCAGTCCAATGTCATCCAGTAAAATTTTCTGAACAATGAAGGTAGCCACCTACAATAGTGTATCAAGCAGTTAGAACTCAGTAAAATGTACCATCGCTCTAAAAAGGCGACTAGATGTGATCATGCGACCACCTGAAGTCTCTCATAAAAAGTAAGATGCTACTGAGTAAATTACAACTGAAACGTTTGTAAAGAAAAATTATAGCAAACGAGACATGTAGATAACATATTCAGCCAAGTAGTTTTTTTTTTTTTTTTTTTTTTTTTTTTTTTTTTTTTTTTTGAGGTACAAGTAGTTATATGGCAGAGAATAACATAAGTAAAGAAGATCAAGAAGGTCTTGCTACACTTACTGTTTTTGAAAGTTCACTTCCCATTTCCATAGTGCGAAGACACAAGGGAATTATTTCTGTCGAGAGAAGGAAACTAATTACTTCTGTATCATCAACCTAAAAAAAAGATTCCAAACAGTTTTGACAACATTTAGCATATAGACAAGAAAAAAATTGCAGAACATGAAAGATGTAATCTTCACAATATAAAACCAAAGTAATGGGAACTTCCAAATATGTTTGTATATGTTGATTTCATCCCTTAAAATAATATATTTGCAGCACGCACTCAACTTTTATTCAAATAAAAAATAATACAAACAAAATCATTGACAGGCACAACTGGGACAAGAAAGACCTTAAATGGAGTGAGTTCATCTACCACGGATGGGGCAGCACTCGGGCACAAATATTTATGAGAATTAGGAAAAGAAAATCTTAAAATTTCAGAGCCAATTATCTAATTAGATAGCTCCCTTTAGAGCACTATTATTGAGGAGAGGAATAAAATTAAAATGCTTTTGCACATATGGAGATCACATGAACGAGTAGTAGATTCTACACCAGAAACCATTAAAAAAAGAAAAACAGATGAATTATTGGTGTTCTCCCAGCAAAATAAACGGCCTTAGCCATATGTTCAACTTGAATAGACATTTCTCTTATAGGGAAACCAATGAAATCGGCCAGCTGTTGAACACGTTACAAACCATTAGAATTAAACCAAAAAGAGAAGACAAATGAACTTGGAAACCTGATCTGGAGATCATACAAGTAAATCCTTCTTTACCCTCCTCACCGAATACCTGAATAACCCAATACTCCAGTATTTGTTACCTTATGGGGAGCTTTCATTCCTACCAAAATTAAAAATTTTAAATAGCTTATTGCATTTGGAAAGATTAACACTATGGACATTCTTCAAAGAAAATGTCCGTAGTAGGTGCCTTCCACCCCATTGTTATCTTCTATGCAGGGCGAATAGCGAGAGTTTGGAGCACATATTACTATTGCATTGGGAATTTGCAAGGGAGATTTGGAATAGATGGGAGGAGTTCTCCATGGATAAATTAGGAGACCTATCACTTCCCTACACTTGTTTCAACAAGGCATCATCATCCTTACTAATAGAGCAACACAGATTAGGATTTGCGCATTGATGGCCACAAAGTGGAACATTTGGATGGAGACAAAGTAGGCTGCTTGAGCACAATGTCTATATACACTAGTTTCCAGGTTACGGAGTAAGCCAAATTGGCATGAGTAGAATGGGTGTCTAACTCTAAACTTGGTATAGGTTATCCTTAGGCAGACTGGTTAAGGAGTTGAGTTGAATGGGTGTCTAACACGAAAAAATAAATAAATAAAAATGATTGCATAAAAACAGTCATGTGCAGATTGACAGTAAGCACAACCACCAATTTAGTCACGTTGAAGCGCAAGGTGAGGGATAGCATTTACATTCTATTGAACATGCAACTAAGATTCAACAAAGTGTTTTCACACTAAATAGGGAGGTTATCCACTTCCTTCACTGATAAGGGGTAAATCTTCAGCTATGTTATAAAGATAGAGAGGCAAAACATTTTCGAATGGGATAGAGACTAGCAAGTAATATTAAACGTGTTAGAACAATTGGAAACTAGAAACTTACTTATTTACAAATTTCAACGTACCATATTCTCAAACGGAAAAACTTAATTGGGCATGTACATATCATTTTTTCAATATGATAATGTTCTTTAACATTTGAGTTTCACAAAGACCATTTACAAGATATTAAAAGCCTTAGGGCACATATAAGTTGTTTATGTTTCAAAACCATGAAAATTTGAAATACTTAATCTGAAATTGTTAAATTATACAAATACATAATGACAATACACTTATTATTTACTGTCCAAGTCAATAGAAGCTATTCTTGGGGTCCGCCAGAGTAGGCAAAATTGAACTTGATTAAAAGCTGGTTTATTGTATTCTAGTGATGGGACCAACCGACCAAGCATAATTTTTCGGATAATTATGATTATTATTTTTTATTTTTTATTTTTTTATTTTATTTTTAATCCAGAATGCCTTCCTTAGCCACTATTTTTGGGCCTTATGGTGTAAAGCTCTTTTTCTTCATTCAATATAGTCATTTAAAGAAAAGTAAAAGAAGTCAAGATCAAGCAAAATATAATAAAACACATGCATACACACATGCACACGCCAAGAAGAATATACCTTCACAAGGGCACCAATAACTCCCAAGCTGGTGAGCCTTAAATATTCAAATGGTCTTGTCTTGCTTGTGGTATTAAGGAATGGGTACAGATACAAAGGAATATGCGCTGAGAAAATGAAAAAAAAAAGGAAATTGTTTATTTATCAATCTTTAAAGGAATTAATGAGATTAAGGGCAAAAAATGCATTCCATACACAACATCTCACATAACATAAAAATTCTATCGACATTAAAGATAAACCCAGAATTACATGAAGAGACAAATTTTAGTACTAAAAAGATGCGGAAATAGTAAACACACTTTCCTAAACACACAATGCTCAAAAGGTCCAAATGCAGCGATGATCCAACAAATTACTCTCTGATCAAAACCCACAGCCTCTCCAGACTGATATCGACATGAATTTGGGCACCGTTGATGGCAAAAATAAAGGTTGTGTCAACATGCAAGAAATATCAATACCGTTCTTGAACAAAAAAGAAAAACAAACATATGTCTCCCATCAAAACTGAACAAATGCAAATCAATTCATCCAACATATTTACCCTAGTATTCAAATAGGAATCAAATTAGTACCGAACCTCTATTGATCAAAAAGGAGATTTAAAAAAGAAAAAGAACAAATTGATAGACTTTCGAGAGGTCTACCTCTCTCTCCCATTTCCAAACCCTCTTAACAGAGAATTCCTACAGCAAAAATTCACAAGACCCCTGCACTACCTTTCTTTTCCAAATTTATACTCTTTCCTAATTGTACGAGCACACTAGAATGCCTAAGAATTACTATTATATCCCTAAACCATAATATAAAACCTCTTATTAATATTGGTACCTATCATGTTCATTTCAAGTAAGTACCAACGAATTCTGACATCAAAATACATAATCGAATATAAGAAAAAAAAAAAAAAAAGTCCCAAAAGCATTACAGCATCTCTAATAGCAGAAACAATATGTATAAACGAAAATGCAAAACAAACACTTTTAATGCCAGCAATTCATGAGCAAGTAGGTTGAATAAATAGAAAAGCATCCTCCAGAAATTACCATTGAGAAATAGGGTCCTTGTGTCTGGATGAGAAGCAACACACTGCATAAACCCAAAATGAGAAAGATGAATACACATCATTACTAATTACTGAATGATGAATCGATGATTAAGATAGATAAGCAGTGAGCTCTAAGCAACCATAAAGCAAGAATTCCAATTTGGGTAAAAGTTACAAGCCACAACCAATCTGAAACAGTACAAGTACAAAGAAGATGAGAACCATTTGGTTCTGCATCAGGGCACAACTTGTACAAGGAAACTGAATTTTATTTTTTTTTAATCAGAAACAGCGTACAAGGAAACTGAATTCATCATTAATATTTAATACATAATTAGAAAAGTCTCATAACTAGAATAAAATGTTGGATTTTTTTGTTCAACCACCGGTATAATTCATCATCATAACTAAATATTGTAATCAAGACTCTTTCCAAAAGTTTTTCTCTCAGATTCAACTTTCAAGGGGTTGAGTCTATTCACAACGGAAGCTTCTGGTATATTATGAAGTGTGAATAGGTGCTAACCTCACAGATAAGATTTTAAAACAAAGTACACCCCACATTTAAGGGTCATTGGCATGGTGAAAGGAGGGTTGGCTTTGAATCAAACATTTGGCTTAGAAGTAGCTTGGCCATGGTGTAAACCACAGGTTTTCAAGCTCTTGAATCTTTTTCATATTTTAACATTTTCTAAATTTGTGCCAATCTTTCTACAAGCCATTGGTTTTATGTTTGTTGCAAGTGTTCCACCATTATTTTGAAGCTTCATAATAGAAGAATCCCTAATTTGAAAATAGTGAAAATTCGAGAAAAAATATATAAAAAAAAAGAATAGTAGAGTATTTCAATCTGTCTTTCCTCATTTTATTCCTCAACCTTGATTCTTTTTAGTTCTATATTATCCAATTCTCACTAGTCACTAACATTTGCCCTCGACCACATTTATGAACAAAGAGCACATTCATTCCACAGAGAGCACATGTTTTACGTCACTAGCCTCAAACAACAAATTATGTTAAGGACCTAGGGTCCTAACATAGTTTTGATCCAAATGTGATCTGTATCTGACAGTGAGCGACAACAGCAAATTTTGTTAAAATTGGGTTTTCCCTCCTCATCCCTCCCCCACCAAAGCTGAAACCACAAAAGGAAACAACGCGCTGACCTGAAGCAGGGCAAGTGCATTGCAAACTCTGTTAGATGCTGCTGCAGTAAGATTTGGTGGAGACAGAACTGGATATATTGAAACTATTTCCTGTAAAAAAAAAAAAAAAAAAAAAGCAGCTAGGGATTAGCATAGTTGGATATATTGCTCATACAAAGTCATAAGAACCAAAAAAAAACCAGAGTTAGAAAAAACCACTTGTAGTGGATGAAGAAAACAACAAAAAAGATACATATGTAAGTGAATTAATATAGCTAATGCAGTCTTTTAGTTTTATATTTTCAGAAAACACGACCTGAAATGATCCTTCACAAAGAGTGAAGTGAGAAAATCACAATGCTTTCCAATTTTTAAAATGAAGTAGACATGGACTGGGCAATATAAGAAAAAATGAGACTCAACAAGCAGCATATAGGTCAAGTTGAAATGCATTACATACAAATTCAACACATTTAACTGAATTCCGATGAAAGGAACCTCCTTTAATTAATGAGAACAGCAAGCATATGCATCATATATAACGCCACAATAGCATGTTCAATTACAGCCAGTTGGTGAACATTGGCGGAACCCCTATTCAGCAAAATGAAGACAACAAACAAATTTTCTCTGATTATATCCAAAATGACAAAATATATCCTCCAACTCTAAAAAACTCTGACAAACTTTTACGTGTATTGAATTAAAGACGACAAACCACCAAAGGCAGCTTCTACAGCTGCCAACTTTTCTATTGCTTAACTTGCCATCTGGTTAAACGAACATGATTATGTTCGCATGCGTGTTATAAGATGCGGTAAAACCATGATCATATCTTATCTTAACTATAATTCCATACATGGTCATGTAATTTGATCAAAACCAATTCCGAATTTCAATATACTTCCAATGCATACAATTACAAATTAATAAGGAAATGAGAACCAAACCTGCAGAAGAGCCGCAACGGTACCGAAAGAGTTCCACAGTAATGGAGCCAGATCTTGAAATATCTCCCTCTTCTGAAACAAAAACAGGACAACAATAATAAACTGTGAACCTCATTTTCTGCTATGCAACTCCAAATCCCAAAAACAAAGAAGTCTTTTTCTTAGATTATTGTCAGGGTACCCGGAGCCTCGCCCCGACTAATCCGAAGGACCCCAAACATAGAAATCTTTAACAACAAAAACATGCATAAATTTTTCATCCAATTCAGAATTCATTTTCCAAACACACAAAATCTCACAAACATAACATTAGGTTTCCACCAAAAAAAAAAAAAAAAAAAAAAAAAAAAAACCTTTTTTTTTTCTCCAATCAAAGATCCGATTTTTACAATTTCAGTGCTTCGATCACACAAAACAAAACCTACCCATGATTTCTCACAACTCCAAACAACCCAATACCCAATTTCATTTATCAAAACAGACCACTCGACATTTCTCGATGAAACCAAGCGAAATGAGGGGTTTTGTGGATCGATCACGAGAAAAGGCCGAACCTTTGAGAGATCGAGAAGGGCGTTCTCTCGAAGATCGGGATTGCAGAGCTCGAGCACCAATTGCTCGGCCGAGGCGAGCTTCCGGTCCTTGTTGTTAACCTGGGCGGCGGCTGCTGCTGCAGCAGCACCGGCAGAGGCAGAGGCAGAAGGGCCACCGAATGGTGGGTTCATTGACAGCGATTGCGGCTGATTAGCCATCATCGGATTCGGATGATGCGATAACGCGAACCGATGGTGATTCTGCTTTTCGAACTCGTTTTAGTTGGGCTATGTCTGGTGCTCTGCGCATTGAAGAAGAGCTCGCTCCGAGAGAGAGAGAGAGAGAATAAATAACAAGTGATTGGGTGGTGGTGTTTCAATTTTCAGACATTTGGAACATAATTGTGCTTCTCGAGATACGTGTACCACTAAAATATAAATGTTTCAATGGCCGAGATGTATGATAACAGTTTAACTCTAGCTGAGATGGAGGTTATGCATTCGGTGTAATGCCAAAGAAAATAACACTTTAATTGATTTGAGACATAAGTTATGGGTTCGATTCTTGCTAGCTATACTATATTTCCTTGGGATTAGAAGAATCTTCGGTCAAGGAAATTTTTTTTTTTTTTTTAATATCTTATGTGTTAAAAACCGTATTAAAATCTTCTAGAGATTCAACCAACATAATTGTGAATCAATCTTCCGTTAAAAAAAAATCTTTTTCTTTTATTATCTTACGTGTCAAAACAGTATTAAAATCTTGTATTCAACTAACATAATTAGAAATTAGAGGTTACAAATTGAAACAAATCAAGGAGTGCCTTAAAAAAAGTTCAGACACCTGTCGTTATCAAGAAAGGCAAAATAAAAATGAAATAATATACTTTCTGAAATATAAAAATAGATTATTAGATTAGTTAAATTCTCGCAAGCGTAGCGAACGGGTTCAAGCATGCGTAGCATGCCCCGGAGACTAGTATATTAATTAAGTCTTTAAGTCAACCATCACTTAAATTTACTCTCTCACCCTTAATTAAGGGTATAATCATTTTTTCAACTGTCACTTGAATTTACTACTTTATCCTTACTTAAGTCTTTCAACCTTCATTTAAATTTACTATTTTACTATTATTTAATGGTCTTCTCGCTATTATATTCAAATAGTTATAATTAATCGTCAAGAAAGTCAGAATAAAAATGTAGTATACTTTTTGGGATATAAAAATAGATTGTTAGATTAATTAAATTTTTGCTTCAAAAACTAGTATATATACACACATGTCAAAATAGTACTAAAATCTTATATTCAACCAACATAATTATTAGAAAATCAAATCTTCGGTCACAAAAAGAAAATTGAATTATTATCTTATGTGTCAAAATAGTATTAATATCTTATATTCAACCAACACGATTATAAATGTGGCAGCTCCGCGCCAAGAGGCAGCCGGGTGAGCTTTTGCGCAGGTCCTACTGACATCTATCGCCACGTCATTATTCCTCGATGTCTGTGCTATTCATCATATTCTTTATATTTTTTGACAATTATTCGAGATATACATTAAATCACAAGTATGGCTTGTGTTTTTCGGAGTTTCAAGTAGTTAACCAGTAAGTTTACAGCGGAAGTCTTAAAGTACATAAACATGAATTCTCATTAAGTTTTAAGTTTTATAGAGCATCAGTCCTACTGTGGAAAACTCGGAATGGAGTACATTGTATATAAGGCGATAAAAGTAAACATATACAAGTACAAGTGTCCCAAAAGTCTCCCATAAACCCAAAATATATAACAAAATACCAAAATAAACACCTATAAGTAATGTGTCGAACGGTGGGCGAGCTTAGAGATAGTCATCAAGAATCCCCTTACCCTTACTCGTAGAAGGATTTGCACGCAGCCATCACAACGAAACAAATGATGGGTCCAGTAAGTAAAATCTCAAGGAAACTCGCTAAAAATGGATTATCGCATGCGTAAATAACAATAAAGCGTAAATGTGTGTGCCCGTCCCGGTTAGACTAGACCATACTTCAGATACCCTCCCCAAGATCCCACCAGTGGGCGCACCCAACTGGCTCGTTACTTAGTCTTCTCGGTGGTTGGTGAAGACCCACGGCGCATCGACAAATGTACCGACAAAGTAGCTCGGGTCGTTATTCACTGAAGACTCCTGATACACATGTTACGGTCTAGCGTGCTATAGACACACAATGGAATACTCGGTGGGAGTAAACTCAACCAATCATTTAAATAGTGGCATAGACATAAATAAATGAAGTAAATAAGGAATAGAACGTGAATACATTGAATAGAATAGAGTAAAATAGTAATGAAAGCAAGTAAATACTCAAGTGACGTTCCATTGGGTTTTACAAACCTCAATACACGCTTTGAAACCCTAAAATATCGATCCGGCCTCGTCACACTCTTGACTACCGTATCATAGCCCCCGAGTCCCCTCGGATCCATTTCTAGTGTTTTAAAGTGACTTTAAGGTGTTTAAATTAAGTTTAAAGTTATATTTCCCAAAACAACCCACATTGGAATCAAAATCGACCAGCAATTTTGCAAAAATCATTTCTCTAAATTTTATATTGGTCCGTTTTAATTAATTTCAACTAACTGGTAAATTACAGATTATGACCATAAACTCAGACCCACACGGACGTTAGGGAAAAGTCTAGGGCACACATAGTGAGGTAAATTTGTTATTTTAGTGTAGCGCGTGTTTATTTATTTTATTATTTTTTTAATAATTCGTGTCGCGCTAGTTAAGAATTACATTTGATCGCGTTGTGCGCGTGTAGTAACGAGAGTGTACAATGTCGCGGTGTGTGCGTGACGCGGGTGTATGGGGTAGTCGAGGGTAAGTTGTCACATCACACATCACATTACATCACCCATCAAATCACCTAATCACACTCATACCTCACTTTCTCTCTCCTCTCTCATTTAAATAAAAAAGAGAAAAATATATCTTTCCTTTTCCCTAGCCGAACGCGCACACACACACACACACACACACACACACACACACACACACACACACACACACACACACACACACACACACACACACACACTCTCTCTCTCTCTCTCTCTCTCTCTCTCTCTCTCGATTTTTTCTTGCTTTAACTTCTTCTTCCAACTCTCCATCATCAAGCTCGTCATCACTCTCTCAACTCGATTTTTCATCCCTCGCGGTGCTCTCCCCTCTCGGTGCTCTCCCCTCTCGGTGGCACTCGCGACAATCTCCAAATCGATGTGAGTTTTTGTTGATATTGTAAATTTTTGGTGGAGAAGTTAAGGCTTTAATGGTGATTGTGTTGTTGTTGTTGATGTGGTTGTGGTTGTTGTTTTTAATTAAAAAAAAGGGTCACACCAGAGACAATTTGGAGGGGTAGCCAGGTAGGCTGGCTTGGCTACCCCAATCGGGTTGGGCCGGCCCAACCCCCAAACAGTCCGGTTGAGCTAAACCGGGCCTAACTAAATCGGGCCCGGTTCGAGCCCAACCCATTAATAAATCATAAAAAATCTATAAAAATTAAATAAAAATCATTTTTAAATATAAATAAATTATGTAAAATTACATAAAATGGATAAAAATAGTAGAAAATTATAGAAAAATCGGAAAAAATATGAAAAATTAAAAAAAGCTAGAAAAAAGAGTTCAAGGCTTTTTTCGGGTATTTGACACTTCAGTATAACCCGAAAAATATGCCAAACTAAACTTTTTGAAATAAAATCTCAAAGTTTCGGTCCCATATTATAAACTCACTTTACGTGACTTTAAAATAATTAAAGTGGTATAATCGGACACTAAGGACATATGAGACAATAGTTGGGTGTTAAGTGCGTATCTCGAGGCATGAACATGACATTTTGGAGGAATATTTGTGATTGCTTGAGGTAAGTAAACCCACGATAAAGTCGGTTTAGAATTTACTTATTTCCTTCATACTTTATTTATTTCGCTTTTACTTTTCGCCAGTTTGGCTTGCATATTTACTCTATTCCCGCGTGTGTCTGTGTATGGTCGAAGGTACGGTATTACCCTTTTTTCGGCTCTCACGTAGATGTCAATCTGATTATTGCTACGGTGTCGGTCATACCTTAGACTATGCGTGAGATTTCTCTCTGCGAGTCGTTTATCTCGAGAGTGGGTTGATGTGAGGCTCGCCTCCATCACAGAGTTACTCTCTTTAAGGCATTAGACGGAAGTGTACATTCCGACCAATAGAGTTCCTCATTTCAACCGTGAAGAGGAGGGGGGATTTCCTTGCCTCTAGGCCATTTTCGGTTTAGTATTTGTGTCCTAGGGCTCGATAGTTACACACCACACTCGCGTTCCATATTCTTAATTATCTCACAACTTATATTCATACTTTACATTCCCGTTCATTTACTTTATATGCATGAATTGTAGGTATTTTCTTGGATTTTCTTGTGAATACTAACTGAATTTCTCTAGGATTTACTCGCTCAAACTTGTCATTTTTTTGTGGCAAGTTGCAGATCCTACACGAGCCGAGGGAAGGCGGTACTTGGCGACTACCTCTGATCTAAAATGCCTCCACTAGCTTCACTCGTAGGTGTTTGTATCTATATATACTATTTTTTTTTTGGATTATTTGGGGAGACTTATTGCATAATATATGTATATTGACATTTGTTATACCTTTTGTCGCCCTTATTGATATACATGGTATCCTTTTGCCGAGTTTCCACCCCATAGGTTGTTAATTAATGCAAAACACATTTATATTATTTAATTGCATATTATTAAGACTCCCCCTATTAAAAATAATCTAAAAGAATCAAAATAAATAAATTAAGTTGTAAAACTTCTCAATTTAGTATATTTCGACAAAATAATCTTTTAAGCAACAAAATTGATTAAGTCAGATTAAAATATGGTTACTTCGCAAGCTGTCATGGACTGATGTGCAAGTGACGTGGCATGGCCTGGTGACGTGTCCGACGACGTGGCGGTGCCCAGTTTGCCACTTAATTTAGGGACATCACAGTTGGTATCAAAGCCTAGGCTCAGACGAACCTAGGGAAAAGTTTAATACAACTGAATAAAACTTAGCAACAAACATTAGATGTGGAAATCTGAATATCCTGACTTATAACTTTAGTTGGGAAGTAAAGTGAACGGGTAGTGCTAGGACTTATATGTGTATATATTGATTGTAATATTTATATAAACGTATAGCGAAGCTGACTTGCAGCACGTTCATGATTTGCAGATTCAACATGGATGAATGGATGGTTCCTCATAGAGATGACAGGGGCCAGATGAGCGACTCGACACTTGCCGACTCAGATCACATCTTGCGTGACGTGGTTGCACTTCACAGCTTGCGACTCGACAAGATCCTTCGATTGCTCTAAGAGTAGGCAGCGGCCACATCGACCCTTTCCATACTCAACGCAACCACCAGTATAAAGCAGATAGTTATTGCCCCAACTATTCAAGCGACCCCACTCACGACCACTACTGGCGAGATACTACCAGCAGTCACTACACAACCGACTACGCTGGCCGTGGCACCGACACCGATTCAGCCTCAGGAATTACATTTGAGACCTCCTTATCAGCTAAGGCGAAGCTGATTAAGGAGTTCGTTCATTTTTAGTCATGCTACTACTATGGAGGCGGAGACCCAGAGGTAGTTGGGAAGTGGGTCCTTTTCGCACGAGAGACTTAATAGACTTTTGAGGATTCACGACAACATACGGGTTATGATTTATGGGTTCATGCTTAAGGGAGATGTTGTAGTATGGTAGACCACCCACACAGTCGCTCACCAAGAGCCGAGTACTTGGGCAGAGTTCAAGAAAATTTTCTATGATCAATATATCCTGATTGAGGTTCGGCTGAGACAAAGAGAGGAGTTTCTGACACTTAGGTAGAATAGCCGGACGGTGATTCAGTACATGAAGAGGCTCAAATATCTACTTCAGTTTACGATAGACGTAGCTAAGACCGAAAGACTTTAGGTTAAATACTTTATTCGAGGACTCCGACCAGAGATTAGGAGTGCGATTGCGTTGACAGGGGCCATGACAATACACGACATTTATGAGAGGGCGTTAGCCCACGAGTCGTTTTTTATGTTGAGTGTCGTTGTTCCCACTTTAGTGCATCAAGACGGCCATAGGGGTCAGGGGAGGTAAAAAAGGAAATCCGAGAGGAGCCGAGATCAAAGAGATCAGAGGGGACAAGGGCACAAACATGACAATGGTCAGATGATCAACGCTCATGCAATTGTACCTGCATAGCCACAATAGGTTATGGCAGTCGAGCAGCCATAAAGATAGACTCAACGTCAGGGCTAGAGGGGCAGAGACAAAGTCAGTAGTACCAGGGATAGGGCCATAGGCCCAGTAGACAGAAATGTCAGAGCGCTAGATATAATCGGCATGTCACATGTTTCAGATGCAGACATAAGGGGCATTACAAGAGTGAGTGTATCAAAAAGCTAGTGCCATACTAGCAGCCCAACTAGTGCAGGCGACGGAGCAGGTGCATGTAGTTGTCGCACCAGACCTTGACGTGTCTCGGCAGTTCGTCGAAGGTACGTTTGAGGCGGCCCTCGCGCCGCCCAGGGTGACGTATCTCTGTGTACTCCTCGCCAGCTGGCCCTACTACACGTGTACGACACCTGCCCGTCCTTTTCCTATCTCGAATTTCGTATCCACGTGTGTGTACAGTGTGTATATGACATATGCAACGGAAGTTGTACGAAAATGCAGAAAAATATTCATTAATTCATCAAATCATACTGTGGAAAAATCCTAAAAAGTACTTAGTATAACGGTAGATGACTGTACCATGTAAAGTAACTATACAATATCATGTCACTCCCCAGTTCCCAAAAGAATCAAAATATCAAAATAAAAGCACACGTACAAGTAATTCTCAACGGTAGGCAGTCAGAGGTGGTCACGTAAGATCCCCTTGCCCTTACTTGTACTAGGATCTGCACTTAATCATCATAGAAAAAAAAACGGATGACGAGTACTGTCAGTAAAATCCCAAGGAACTCCTCCGAGCATTCAAATAAGCAAATGGAATTCAATAAATACTGTTAAATAAACATGCGGAATGTAAACATGCAATTGTAAGTAGGGCATCGCATGCATAAATAATAATAAAGTGCAACTGTGTGTGTCTGTTCCAGTCAGACGAAACCATACTTCGGGATTTTCCAGGATTCCACTAGTGGGCGCACCCAACCAGCTATCACTTGATCCCTCTTGGTGGCCGGCATAGACCTTCGACGCACCGACACATGTAACATTTCCTTCGGGTCGTTATCCACCGAGCACTCCTGATACACATGCTATGGTCTAGAATGCATAGACACACAACGAAAATCCGGTGGGAGTAACTCAACCAACCGTCCAAAAGATGACAAGATATACATGTAATTAAAAAACACAAGGAATACTGGAAATGAATGGAAATACGAAACAAAATAAATATTCGAGAGTTTTTCCTTTGGGTTTTAAAAACCTCACAACGCGCTCTCCTACCCCGTAATCAATCCCCGGATCCAAGTCCACTGGGTCCTTGGTCCCCAATTGATCACCCGTGTTAACCTATGTCCATTTATCAATAATTTAATTTACCATGAAAATTTTCAACAAATTTCTAACATTTTTAGGCCAAATTGCCTATTTCACCCTTTTCGAGGCAAAACCCCACAAAAAGTCGCGTCCAAAATATCCAAATATTTTACTTTTCATAGAAATTCATATATTTCTATTTATTTTATGGAAATATATGTTTTTCAAAATTTTCCCAATTTTTTTTCGAAATTTTCCAAAATTTGCTCAAATTTTTCCTCTATTTTTTTTTACTGTTTGGCTCTGGGTCGGGTCGACCCAGACAGGTCGGACCCGACCCGACCCTAGCCCGGGTTTGGTTTGGATCGGGTCGAGCCAAACGAGTCGGACCAGACCCGACCCTGGATCTGGGCCCGCCATGAGGGGGATGCGCAAGCTGATCTGGTTCGATTTTTTTTTTTTTTTTTTTTTTTTCATTCCATCTCTTATTCTCCGGTGATGGGTTGGGGTGGCTCTCCACCCCAACCCCGATGGAGCCGATGGCAGGGGAGGCACCCCTGCCATCCCATCGTGGCCATGGGGTCCAGCCTCCATAGCCGAACCACATTCTCCACCCCACCGTCACCCACCCGAAGCAAAAACAATCACCACCTAAACTCACCTCAATCGCGCGTCCCTGCTGCTCCTCCTCCTCTCCTTCTTCCAGGTTTCTCCTTCTCCTTCTCCTTTCCACGCTCCTTCTTCCCTCTCGGCCTCCCAATTTTGATCGGGTGTGTATGTGAGAGTGTGAGAGAGAGGTGTAGGTGAGGTGAGAGAAAAGGGGATGGTGAGGTATGGATAAGGATTATGATGTTGACTTTTTGTCTTGACACCAAAGTGCGACACAGCTGGGTCACTCGCCCATTTTCGGGCGTTTCGACGCCCGATTTCGTGTCCGAACCGCGATATACGTGTTCCGCCGCATCACAAACCACCTAATATCATTCCATATTAGTTACTTTGCCCCTTTTATTTTTTATATAATTTGTGTGTTTTAGTTTCTCCGACCTAATATTCGGTCCCGTCAACTATTCGGTACCCGCGTCGACACGCATATCGAGGCAAATACAGTTCACACAATCTCGCATGTATTTTGATGCAACATACACACATGCGATGTATTTCAATAAATTTACACTGCAAATAAGCAACCAACACACTATAACTACCATACCTAAGTCACCGTGTGTCCTAGGCTACCGCGGCGTCCACGTAGATCCGAGCTGGCGTCTACGTCTGCGAATTTAATAAAATGGGCCGTTACAACGTTGGTTATTTTTGGTCGTCTTATGTATACATTGATAGATTCTGGTAGTACATTATCATTTATTTCGGGACAGATGGTAGGAGAGTTGATTTTGATACTTGAGAGCGTTAACACTCACCTTATCTTTAGCACGGCCGTTGGGATAAGATATACCCTAACTGAATTTGTAGAGATTCTCCAGTCGAGATCTATGGTCATCTGTTACTTATAGATCTCCGATTATTAGAGTACTTTGAGTTCTATATACTCATATGTATGGATTGGTTGGCTGCATACCTCACCCAATTGGACTATTTTAGGAAGATTGTCACTTTCTAGATACCAAGATTCCTGAGTTCACCTTCACCGGAGTTGCGACATCACTTCCTATTACTAGAGGTAGGTTAGCGACCACCCGAGAGATGAAGGCCCTCGCAGGGATAGTAGAGTTTGATGAGAGGCTCGTGGCCACATTCGAGGATGTCCCCCTAGTACATGAGTTTCCAGATGTTTTCTTGAGTATCTTTTTGGATTACCCATGCCTAGACAGGTAAAGTTTATGATTGAGTTAGTGCTAGACACACAACCTATAGAGAGCATACCTTACCGCATGTCACGGTTAGAGCATGATGAGTTGAGGGCTCATCTATAGGATTTATCGAAGAAGGGTTTTATACACTCAAGTATGTCACCCTAGGGAACACTAGTCCTATTCGTGAGGAAGAAGGATGGTAGCATGATGATGTGTATAGACAACCGAAAGTTGAATCAGGTGACAGTCAGGAATAGGTATCCCTTGCCCATAATCGATGACCTATTCGACTAGTTGGCAAGAGAATAGTTCTTTTCTAAGATTGACTTGAGATCAAGATATCATTTGCTGTAGATAAGAGAGGAGGATATACCCAAAACAGTGTTCAACACATGTTACGAGTTATTTGAGTTTACTGTCATGCCGTTTGGATTGACAAACACACCGTCTGTATTTATAGATTTGATGCATCAAGTCTTGAGGCCATTTTTTGATCGATTCATGATAGTCTTTATCGACGACATATTGCTTTACTCCAGGACTCTTGAGGACCATGCGAGGCATCTCAAAGTAATGTTGATAACTTTGAGAGAGCACAGATTGTACGCCAAGTTCAGTAAATGCAAGTTTTGATTTTCTGAGGTGAAATTCTTAGGACACGTGATTAACGGCAGAAGGACATCAGTGGAACCAAGTAAGATTTATACCATCATCGACTGGCCTACACTAAAGTGTGCGACAAACATCATGAGCTTCTTGGGATTGGCAGGATATTATCGGTGGTTAAAACAAAATTTCTCAAGGATCACAACGCCGATGACTAGATTAACCAAGAAGGATCCAATTTTTTATTGGTCCAAAGAGCGCGAAGAAGCCTTCATAGAGTTGAAGAAGAAGTTGACCTATGCGTCGTTCTTAGTGTTGCCAAAGCTGGGCAGATAGTTGACAGTTCACACAGATGTTTGTAGCACTGGATTGAGATGCGTACTGATTTAGGGAGACATAGTGATAGAATACTCATCACGTCAACTGAGGACCCATGAGAGGAATTATTTAGTATACGACCTGGAGCTTGCAGCGGTTGTATTTGCACTAAAGGTGTGGAGACACTATCTTTATGGTGAGAAGTTCACACTATATATAGATCATAAGAGTTTGAAGTATCTTTTTACTCTAAAGGATCCGAATATGAGACAATGATGGTGGTTGGAGTTGGTGAAAGACTACGACTTCGCCATCGAGTATCAGTCTGGGAACCAAGTTCAGTAAACGCGAGTTTTAGCTTTTTGAAGTGAAATTCTTGGGATACCTGATCAGCGACAGAGGGATATCAATGGACCCGAGTAAGACTCACGCCATCATCGACTGGCCTACACTTGAGGGTGTGACAAACATCAAAATCTTCTTGGGATTGGTAGGATATTATCAGCGGTTTGTACAAGATTTCTCTCGTAGGGCTGATGACTAGATTGACCAAGAAGGATGTGATTTTCGATTGATCTAGAGAGTGCAAGGCGGCCTTTATAGAGTTAAAGAAGAAGTTGACCTCTGTGCCATTGTTAGTGTTGCCAGAGCCAGACAGAGAGTTGACAGTTCACACAGATGCTTGTAACATTGGATTGGGATGCGTACTAATGTATGGAGATATAGTGATGGCATACTTGTACCGTTAGCTGAGGACCCATGAGAGAAACTATCCAATGCACTACTTAGAGCTTGCAGCGGTCGTATTTTCATTTAAGGTGTAGAGACACTACCTTTATGGCGAGAAGTTTACACTATATGCAGATCATAAGAGTTTGAAGTATCTCTTTACTTAAAAGGATCTTAATATGAGACAACGATGGTGGTTGGAGTTGCTGAAAGACTATGACTTTGCCATCGAGTATTAGCTTGTGAAGACAAATGTTGTAGCAGATGCCCTTTGTAAGAGAGTACCAGATTGTGAAATAGTGGTTTGCCAGATCACTTATGAGTTTGGTTTACTCGAGGCGACAACAACTATGAGTTTGTTAGAGGTTCTAGATATTACAAAGGCATATATTTTTAGACAAATAAGAGTACCGACAATATCTATCTCGCATGTTTTAGATTGTAAGAGAGTCGATATGATGTATAAAAGGTTCAGGGACATGGCACATAGTTTAGATTTCCCAGATTGGCATGAGTCCATTGATGAGTGTTTGAGACACCGAGGTAGATTATGGATTCCGACAATGGCAAAGTTACTAAGTGGTATTCTTCAAAAGGCTTACAAATCTAGGTACATAGTGCATCTTGCCAGAACTAAAATGTACCATGATATGTGACGATTATTTTGGTGGCCAGGGATGAAGCCAAATGCCAGCCATTATGTGAGGAGTTGTGAGGTGTGTCAGCAGGTTAAGGTTGAGCACAAGAGGCCTGAAGGACTATTGCAGCCACTACCTATCCCATAATAGAAATAGGAACACATCACTATGGACATCATTAGTGGGTTGCCAACAAACTTGCACAAGCACGATGTTATTTGGTACACTCTTCAAGCGATAAATTATTAGACTGTATGAAGTGTCAATATTTATAGTGTCAAACGGAGACAATTGACTTACTTCGTAGCTTTGACAGGCCATGCAGGAGCAGTATGGTACTAGATTACAATTCAACATGACTTTTCATCCATAGACCGATGGGCAGTTAGAAAGACTTATTCAGATACTTGAGGACATGCTTAGAGCTTGCGTGCTTTAGTTTGGAGGGTCATGAGAGGAGTGTTTGTCACTTCGTGAGTTTGCTTATAACAATAGCTATCGGGCCAGTATTGTGATGCCGCCATTTGAGGCGCTATAAGGGAGACCCTACAGATCACCAGCTTGCTGAATAGAGCCCCAATGACATAGTTGCCATTAGGTCTGAGATTGTTGTAGATCATAATGAGAAAGTCAGGTTGATTCGTCAGAGGTTACAAGCTGCTTAAGATAGACAGAAGAAGTACGCGAATAAGTATCGCGATGGGCTAGGTTATGAAGTGGATGATTGGGTGTACTTGAAAGGCCACTAAAGATTTATGATCAAAATGAAACTTGCATCAAGATTCATCGGGTCGTTTCAGATAGTTCAACGAGTTGGGGAAGTCTCTTATCAGTTGAGATTCGAGCCAGTTGGCAGGGGTTCATGTTGTTTTTTCACATTTCTTTATCAAGAGGTTGGTTAGATCAGGATATAGATCGATGGTTGATATGACAAGGATCGAGGTCAGACTGGATGTGACATATGATAAGCACCCCATTGAGATAGTGGATCGTAAGGTATAAACTATCAAAAGAAAAAATACCATTTGTACTCGTTTGATGACAACACCATAAAAACGAGGGCTTCACCTGGGAGAGAGAGTCTACCATGCAAGAGTGATACCCCCGCTTGTTCCAAGGTAAAAATTTAATTAAAATTTGAATTTCGAGATAAAACTCCACCTATGTTGTACGCTATGTGTGCTACATAGCCAGTTCCGAGTCTAGAAAACGAAAGAAGACTTTGACGCTCATTTTTCATCCCGAAAAATGGATAAGGGAGGTCCAAAACTCATTTTTCATACTCGAAAAGTGGGTGAAGGAGGCCCTAAGCTCATTTTCCATTTTTGAAAAATAGAGAGGCTGCGATAGGTTGACAGCCAGCATAAAATGTTTGTCACTTTTCATGAAATGGATCAAACATATATAAACGTTGGGGCGTTCCCACCTAGCGATGCGCTACATCGGAGCTCGGGTGTAGTGAGAAATGAGCAAGGGTGTGTTTAACATCGCCGCCTGGGTGTGAAGAAAAATGAGCAAGGGTTCCCTTACATAGGACTTGCGTGGGTAAAGAAGCTAGTCCCCTTACATCGTCGCGCGAATGTGAAGAAAAATGAGCAAGAGTTTCCACACAGAGGACGGGTGTGGGTAAAGAAACTAGTTCAAAACAAACACGAAAACAAAAACAAAATCATAGATACAGATACTTGATATTTTAGACAAAATAGAAATAGAAATGGAAAACAAACACAAAGGGGAAAAAAATTCGTTTTGAAACATGGAACATAGGAACACTTATAGGGAAGTCAATATAACTAGTAGATAATATGATTAGAAGGAGAATCAATATTTCTTGCATCCAAGAGACAAAATGGGTAGGAAAAAATAGTACAAAAATAGGAAGTACAGGGTTTAAATTGTGGTACACTGGTATAGATAGAAAATGCAATGGAATAGGAATTGTGGTAGATAATGATTATAAGGATAAGGTCGTAGAGGTTAAAAGAATGGGAATAAATTGATTCTAGTTAAATTAATTATTGGAGACAAAAAATAACAAACTTAGCGCTTATGCGCCACAAATATGATTAAGCGAGAGCATCAAACGCGAATTTTGGGACTATATGGATGAGTTTATGCAAAATATACTATTACATGAAAAAAAAAATTTATTGGAGGAGATTTAAATGGGCATGTCAGGGTAAGTAACGATGAGTTTGAGAGAGTTCATGGATGTTTTGGTTACGGTAATAGAAATGAAGAAGGAGAATCAATCTTAGAATTTGCTTTAGCATACGATCTTGTCTTAGCAAATGCTAGTTTTAGAAAGAGGGAGTCGCATATAATCACTTTTAGTAGTGGTTATAACAAGAGTTAAATAGATTTTCTTTTATGAAGAAAAATAACTAGAAAATATGTAGAGACTGCAAAGTAATACCTGGTGAAGTGCTTACTACCTAACGTAAGTTAGTAGTACTTGATATTAAGCTAAAATAACGACATAATATGAATAAAAGAGTTAGTGACCTTAGAATAAAATGGCGGAACCTAAAAAGTAGTAAACAAGTAGAGTTTAGAGAAAAACTACTAAAGAAAATGTTTGGAATCTTGATTTAGACGCTAATACAATTTGGCTATAAATGAGTAGTTGCAAATGGAGAGTGGGATCAAACGTATTAGGTATATCTAAAGGCTTGAGACCACCAAAGAAGAAAACATGGTGGTGGAACGAGGATGTCCAACGAGCAATTAAGATTAAAAGATAAATATATAGGAAAATACCAAGTGACAAGATGAAGATGCGTACAATCAATATAGAGAAGCTATAAAACAAGCTAAAAAAGTAGTTAGTCAAGTTAAAACAAATTTCATGGAAGATCTATATACAAGTTTAGGTAATAGAGATGGTGAAATATATATATATATATATATGCTAGCTAAATTAAGAGATAAAAAGAAACAAAACCTAAGTCATGTAAGACGTATTAAGGACGAAAATCAAAATGTTTTAACGTGCGATGATGATATTAAGGAAAAATGAAGAAGTTATTTCGATAGTTTATTTAATGATGTTCAAGTTGGTACTACAATAGATGAAAACCTACATAAAAAAGAAATGAAAACTATAGACGCAATCTTAGAATTCTAGAAGTTAAAAATGCATTTAAAAGAATGAAAATAAGGAAAGCATGTGGTCCATATGAAATACCCATAGAGGTTTGGAAACGCTTAAAAGAAACTGGATTGACTCGGTTAACAAAACTTTTCAATAAAATTCTAAAATCAAAACGGATGCCAATGGATTGGAGAATAAGCACGCTTGTGTCAATCTTCAAAAACAAAAGAGACATTCAAAGTTGCTCAAACTACCGGGGAATTAAACTTATGAGTCATACTATAAAACTTTAGGAGAAGATAATTGACAATAGGCTAAGGAGAGAAACAACAATATCAGAGAGCCAATTTGGCTTCATGCCTATGAGGTCAACTATGGAGGCGATTTTCCTTGTAAGACGGTTGTTAGAAAAATATATATAAAAAAGATCTTCATATAGTATTCATAGATTTAGAAAAAAACATATGATAGGGTCCCTAGAGATGTTCTTTGGTAGGTTCTAGAAAGAAAGGGAATGCATACTAGATACATAGACACTATTAATTAAGGATATGTATGATGGAGTAGTAACATGTATAAAGACATTTAGAGGAGATACAAAAGAATTTTTCATTACGATAAAACTACATCAATGATCGGCTTTAAGCCCATATCTATTTGCTTTAGTTATTGATGAACTAACTAGGCATATTTAAGAGGATGTAATGTGGTGTATGCTATTTGCAGATGATATTGTCTTAGTGGATGAAACAAAAGATGAAGTGAATAGAAAATTAGAACTCTGGAAGAATACATTATAATCTAAAGGCTTTAAGTTGGGTAGGATGAAAACCGAATACATGCACTGTGAATTTAGAAACACTAGATATCGAGATGATGAAGTGGTAAAATTAGGGGAAGTAGAAGTTCTTAAGGTGAACCACCTTAGATACCTAAGATCAATCATACAAAACGATGGTAATATTGAGAATGCTGTCACACATAGAATTTAAGCTGAATGGAAGAAATGGCGGAGTGCAACTTGGGTGATTTGTGATTAAAATGTTCCTACCGAGTTAAAAGAAAAATTTTATAGGACCATAATTAGGCCAGCTATGCTTTATGGAAGTGAATGTTGGGCGATAAAGCAACAACAATAAAATAAACATATCATAAATGAGGATGTTTAGGTGGATGTGTGGTAAAAATCATAAAGATAGAATAAGAAATATAGAAATTCAAAGACAAGTAGGAGTAGTACAAATTGATACAAAGATTAGCGAAGAGCGGTTGCGGTGGTTTGGTCACCTGCAAAGACAGCTTACAAATGCCCCTTCTAGAAAACTTGACTTAATAGAAACTGTAAAAACTTGATGATGTAGGGGTAGACCAAAGTGAACATGAGATACATTAATTAGGAGAGATTTGAATCGTTTGGAAAGCTCGCCATCAATTGCACTTAATCGAGCACAATAGAAAAATTCGATCCGTGTAGCTGACCCCAATTAATTTGGGATTGTGGTTGTGTTGTTGTTGTTGTTGTTGTTGTTGTTGTTGTTGTTGTTGTTGTTGTTGTTGTTGTTGTTGTTGAATTTCGGGACGAAATTCCTTTTAGTTGGAAAGATTGTCACGGTCCGCTTTAATTAACTTGATTAACTGGCAAATTACGTATTAGAACCTTAAGCTCAGACCCACGTGGACGCCACGAAAAGTTTAGGGCATGTTTAACGAGATAAATCTTGTTATTTTCGTGTGGTGCGTGTTTATTTATTTTATTATTTTCTAATAATTCGCGTCGCACTAGTTAAGAATTACATTTAGTCGCATTGTGCGCGTGTAGTGACGAGAGTGTACGATGTCGCGTGGGCGTATGATGTGGATGTGCGTGGTAGTCAAAGGTTAGTTGTCACATCACACATCACCCATCAAATCACCTACTCACACTCATACCTCATTTTCTCTCTTTTTCTCATTTAAATAAAAAAAGAAGAAAATCTTTATTTCTTCCTCCCTGGCCGAACACTATCTTCTCTCCCTCTCAATTTTTCTTGCTTAAGCTTGTTCTTCCAACTCTCCATCATCAAGTTCTCCATCACTCTCTCAACTTGATCTTTCATCCCTTGTGGTGCTTTCTCCTCTTGGTGGCGCTCGTGACGATCTCTAAATCGATATGGTTTTTGTTGATTTTGTAAATTTTTGATAGAGAAGTTAAGGCTTTAATTGTGAGTGTGTTGTTGTTGTTATTGATGTGGTTGTGGTTGTCGTTATTTTTAAATAAAAAAGGTCATTCCAGAGACAATTTAGAGGAAGGAAGGGGGTAGCCAGGTAGGCTGGGGCTTGGCTACCCCCAATCGGGCCGGGCTGGCCCGGCCCAACCCTCAGATGGTCCAGTTGGGTCGAATCGAGCCCAACTAAACCGGACACGGTTCGAGCCCAACCCATTAATAAATCATAAAATATTATAAGAATTAAAAAAAAAAAAAATTTATATCAAAATAAATTACAAAAAAATTACATGAAATGAATAAAGAATAGTAGAAAATTATAGAAAAATCCAAAAAAATTAAAAAAACATGAAAAGTTTAAAAAGCTAGGAAAAGTATTTTGAGGTTTTTTCGAGTGTGTGGCACTCCGGTATAACCCGAAAAATATGCAAAAACTAAACTTTTTGAAATAAGATTTCAAAGTTTTGTCCTACATTATAAACTCACTTAACGTGACTCTAAAACAATTAAAGTGGTATAATTGGACACCAAGGATGTAGGAGACCATAGTCGGGTGTTGAGTGCGTATCTCGAGACGTGAGCATGACATTTTGGAGGAATATTTGTGATTGCTTGAGGTAAGTAAACCTACGAGAAAGTCAGCTTAGAATTTACTTATTTCTATCATACTTTATTTATTTCACTTTTACTTTTCGCCAGTTTGGCTTGCATATTTACTATATTACCGCGTGTGTCTATGTATGGTCGAAGGAACAGTATGACCATTTTTTCGGCTCTCTCGTAGATGTCGATCTGATTGTTGCTACGGTGTTGGTCATACCTTATACTATGCGTGAGGTTTCTCTCCACGAGTTGATGATGTCGAGAGTGGGTTGATGTGAGGCTCGCCTCCGTTACAGAGTTACTCACCTTGAGGTGTTGGGGAGAAGTGTATCTTTCGACCAACGAGTTCCTCATTTAGACCGTGAAAAGGAGGCGGGGAATTCTTTGCCTCTAGAACCTTCTCGGTTTAGTATTCGCATCCCAGGGCTCGACAGCTATACACCACACTCGCATTCCATATTCTTGATTATCTCACGACTTATATTCATACTTTACATTCCCATTCATTTACTTTATATGCATAAATTGTAGCCATTTTCTTGGGTTTTTTGTGAATACCAACTGAATGTCTCTAGGATTGACTTACTAGAACTTATCATTATTTTGTGGCAAGTTGCAGATCCTACGACAAGCCAGGGGAAAGCAGTGCTCGAAAACTACCTCTAATCTACAGCAGCTCCACTAGCTTCAATCGTAGATGTTTGTATCTATATATACTATTTTTTGGATTATTTTATGAAACTTATTACATGATACATGTGTATTGAAACTTGTTATGCCTTTTGTCGCCTTTATTGATATACATGATATCATTTTGTCGGGTTTTCACCCCATAGGTTGTTAATTAATGCAAAACTCATTTATATTATTTAATTGTACACTATTAAGACTTCCACTATTAAAAATAACCTAAAAAGAATCAAAATAAAAAAATTAAGTTTTACAACTTCTTAACTTAGTATATTTCAACAAAATAATCTTTTAAACAACGAAATTGACTAATTCATATTACAAGATGATTAGTTCGCGGGCAGTCATGGACAGGTGTGCATACGGCGTGGCATTGCCTAGCGACGTGTCTAGCGACGTAGTGGTGCCCGATTTGTCTCGAAATTTGGGACCGTAAAAAATTTATAGCTCCAAATCTCATGATGTTTTGTCACAAGGCAGCTTACATACCAAACAACAACATACTAAAAGATGAGCTCATTCCAATAAGAATTGAGAGAGTTATGCCTTGTCAACGTTCATTTTTAAAATCTCGTAGTAGGATTTCAACAGCCTATTTGTAGAGAATTTTTTAGGTAGAGTAATTTTGAATTTTCTCCAATGACAAAGTTGTATATCTCTGGGTAAACTTTCCAACAGCATATGATCCACCCCATTTAGAGTTCATATGAGAGAGTTATGCTCAATTTACAGAGGTTAGGTCAAGAGATTTGCTAAGAACTAACATGCATACATCATGAACTTAAGAAACCACAATTTCTTGCCAAAACTAGTTTGAAACCACTATTGATCATAAGAATTCAGTTTAAACATTAATTTAGACAAGAAAATAGTAACTTAATATTTGAAATTCATTTTTGCGTAAAACCCCCAAAACTTGAGTTTCCATGTTCACATTTCACAAATTTAAGTAAGTAAAGAGTGAGTTTTTGTACCTAGATGATGAACTCTTGAATTTGATCTTCCTATCTTGATTCCTCTAAAAGATGACCTCCATATCTCATTGTTCTTGCTGAATTTTCTAGCACTCCATTCCAAGAAGAAACTTAATTATTAATGCATGAAGATATTTCCCATTAACTTAGCTATATATAGGTCATGTTAGAATCAATTGTGTTCACGTTTTCAAGTTCAATGTAATGGTCCTTGTTAACTTCTACTCTACTAACTTCCATCTTGTTTACAAAAAGTCGCACTCCAATCTCCTAGGACTCCATTCTAGTGTGAATCTCGAGGCAAATCTATGACTTTAAACTTTCCATCCAACTATAGGCATTTGTAATCGATTGATTCAATTAATTTAACTTACACACTTTTATACATATTTAAGCTATTATGGTCTTAAATTGGTGTACTACAACTTCTCTTAGGACCCAATTACTTGACATCCAGTGCCCCGCATTTCGACACGCATCCTGATGCACACCAATCCTTGACGTAACCAATTTAATTGACTTAGCCTAAAGTTTGATTATTTATTTTATGTCATATTCACCCTTTTTCTAGTTATTTTATTTAAGTTAGCATTATAAGACTTAACGTACATATACTAAGCATGTCCGGTACTCACGTTGACACGCTTTACGAGGCATTTACCCGTTACACAGTCTCACACGGTATGACAATATAAATACACACATGCGATGAGTTATAAAATAAATAATAATTAAAGTTGCAATTATCCACCTACACGCACAAATAACGATTTAAGCTCAGTCATGCGTATTCTAGCCTTTTCAGGGCATCTACGTGGGTCTGACTTGTTGTCTGAGTCATAAAATAACCTAAATAATGGCGTCAATAAATATTGGGCCGTTACAAGAAATTAGGGTTTACAAATTGGAACAAATATCGAGGAGTAGCTTAAAAAGTTCGGACATACATAGTTATCAAGAAATATATATATATATCAATCTTAATATTCGGTCAAAAAATTCTTTTTATCATCTTATGTGTCAAACAATAACAACAACAACATAGCCTCAATCCCAAATTAATTGGGATCGGCTACATAGATCAAACTCTTCCATCGTACTCAATTAAGATCATATTATGTGTCAAAACAATATTAAAATATTGTATTCAACCAACATAATTAGGAATTAGGAATTACAAATTGAAACAAAAAAAATGTAATATATATACATATAATTTATATACAATGTTACAACAAATTGTAATTATGCCATTTTTTTTAAAAGGGCATGGTAAATAACAGGAAAAATAATTTCTAATATATGTAAAACTTGGTTGCATTTAATATAAGGACTTATTATTTTTACTAAAAAATAGATAGTCTTGTAATCCGTAAATTAGAAATATATTATGATTTGCAATCATAAAATCATAATTATAACTAATGACTTTTAAAGGAGCATAGTTATAAATAAGCTAATATCATTTGTTTTAATATATATTGAAGCCTTTAAAGATATTTTTGAAGATAAAAAAGTACAATTACAATTTGTCGTTAATTTGTCGATGGTCAATTAGTTGCTATTAAATAAAAGGAAAATAGTCACAATAATCCCAAACTTTCACTTTTGTGTCTAAATAATCTCAAACTAATAATTATGTTTAAATAATCATAAACTTTATTTTTTTGTGTAAATTTAGATCCAATTATTTTTTTAGACAAATTGATGTGCGATATATGAAATTGGTAAATTATGTTGCTAGCTAAATATAGTGATTTAAATGTTGACATTAAACTAATCTCAAACTTTAGGTTTGATTCACATAAAACTTATTATTTGTCTTTGTGTGGGTTGTAACTTTTAAAATTTACAATCATCCCTTTTATTTCTTAAAATTTTAACCACCTCATTAAAAAAAACAACTTTACTAATTTTATATATCACATCAACATCAATTTTCCTAAAAAAAGTAATTGAGCTAAAATTGACACAAAACATAAAATTTGAGATTATTTAGACACAATTATTAATTTGAGATTATTAAGACACAAAAGTGAAAGTTTATGATTATTGTGACTATTTTGACATAAATAAAAAATATATTATTAGTTTCCAAAAGAACTAACACCACAAAATCATTTTTTTAATATATTGAAATACATGTTATAAAAGCTATGTTGCTACAAATTATTTTATGTATAAGTATTATATCATAAAACATCATTATTTTTAAAACTTAATGTAGGATGGAATATTAGGTAATATAAAATTGAAAAATAGAATAACTTAATAGACTGCTACATACTTTTTATGATATTTTTAAAAAATATTAAATGTATATTAAGTAAGGTTGTGTTTGGCAAGTCTTTTTTCCCCTTATTCTCTTTAAGTCTTATTTAAAAAAATGTTTATAAAAATAAATGTGTTTGATAAGTTTTTGTGTACCTCTTATTTTAAATAAGTCTTTAAAAAATAAGAGGAAAAACCTCTTAACAAATAAGTTTTTTTAAACTTTTTTAATAAGTGGTTTTCCATATATGTGGGTAGAAGAGGACATGACAATTAATTTTAATAATTCCACAAGTGCCCAACTCTTTCAATGGACATACCTTCCTTCATTGCTTTCTTCACCACGACCTCTTCTGCGCACACACCTTCCACTTCTTCTCCTGCGCACACACCTTCCACTTCTTCTCCTCAACCTCTCTGTGCACACACCTTCGTCCACATCTTCCTCTATCTGTCTCTCTCTCTATGCTCTGTTTCGTTTATGAATGGAAGCCAACTCCATTTATTCATACATAAGTACATATATACAAAGAATGGAGAAAACAAAATATTGGGTGTGCAAGCAGGATGAATAAAAGATACCCTTCTATGCACCCATCAAAAAGCTCCTATTTGCAACAAAAAACACTCCAATTTGTGCGTTCCATGTCTTCCCTTGTTTCCTCCAGCTCTCAAAGTACCAAATAGATGCCACCACATCTACCATTGATCGCACCCATACACCACAGAATAGTCCCATAATTGATCAACCATACATACACACTCTCATCTTCTTCGTTGTATGTGATCAAGTGTGTATATCGATGTAATCTGGTGGCTTGGAAAGAAAACCCTTTTGTATAAATAGGGACTGTAATGTTATTGTTCATCTAATCAAGATTAGAGAGTTCAGAGCTCATATACTCACTTTCGTTTTCTTTGTTGTATGTGATTTCTTATTTCTTGAGCTCTCTGTAAACTTTGTCAGCCATGTTTTGTAATATATTATTTTATTGTATATAATAAACAAACAAAATATCATCCCTTTTCATCCCAAAAAATAAATAACGTAAAAGATTGCCAATTTATTCTCAAACACTCCGCTTTTAAATAAGAGGTTCTTAAATTATTTTTACCAAACACCTCACAATCTATAAGACCTTATTTAATAAGTTCTTATAAAAAAGTCTTAATGGATAAACATTAAAAATTTAAGATAGAGAGTTACTAAACACAACCTAAGTTGTGACATCGTAACGCTCAATGTTATTGTTTAATTTTGAAGTTTTAATTTAGAATTAACTTAACCTATATGAGACATAATATATTATTGAATGAAATTATTTTTCATGTCTTTACTGTGTAGATTGATGATTTAGCTCTTAAATTGTGTTTCAGAGCTAGCAACATAAGTAGGTCAACATCTTAGAGTGTTCTTAATTTTATATACTATTACGCTTCAGCCTAAACATTTTTTTTCTCTTGTTCTCTACCGAAAACTCCTAAAAATTATTGATTTTGAAATAACCCAAGAAGGTTACAATCGAATATAAAAGTGGTAGTAACAAAAATCAGATGTGTTATTGCAATTCGGTCTAAGACTTACATCTACGAGGCCACGCTCAGACGTAAATTCCTTTATGTGCGAAGAAAACGGACTACATGACTCTTTCTTGTGGCTCCCTCACAGAGCTCCTTAGCAGCTTCTCCTACGACACACTATGGACTTTACTTACACAAGACTCCTCTTATGTGTGAGGCTCCCTCTCGCTGGAATACTTAGGGGTTTTACAACTCGATAATGAAGTGAACAAATTAGGTTCACAATACAATGTAAACTGAATAACTGGTGTACAGGTCTCAATTACTTAGACATATATATAGACAATGCAGATTACATAATCCTAACTATTAACCGTAAGATCTATCTAATCTCCACCTCTAAATAACCATTCCCTAGCATGATAAAAACGCGACGATTCCTCTGAATCACAACTTCATCCTCTTCATAATCTTCAATTAGTCTTTAGTCGGTTAAGGATAAGATCAAATCTTCAACTGTCTAATTCAGGAATTTTGTTGTAATCGTTTCGTGCCACCAGTTGCAATCACATATCTTTATCCAATCTCCAACTATTTTGAATATGATTTTGAGCACATGTATCATGTGTTGGATTTGGATGACTCATTTACTAATAGCATCGATCATAACAACTATATTGACAAATCTAAACTGACAATATGATCACAACACTAACAATCTACCTTTTTGTCATTATGTTGTCACAATTAGTAAAATGAGTTTGGTGCATAAATAATAATCATGAATCAGCTAACTTTCTGCTCCATCATATATAATCTCATAAGTCTTCAATATGTTCAATACCTTTTCAAAAACATATAAAAGTAAGAAGATAAAGAAATTGTTAATAGAAACACGTAACAACAGCTTCCATGGTGGTTACAACAATTTCAATCAACTGGTTGCATCATACTCTCAACATCTTCAAATAGTCTTTAATAGAATTCCAGATGTCACAAAGATACTAGCAGAAGTATCTTCAGGCCAATAGACTTAAGAAAGTAAAAATAAATAGTATCTTCAACATAAATGAAATGAACTGCTTCAAACTCCCAAAAACGAAATAAATATCCCCATTTGTAATAATATAAGGACAAGATAACCAAAGAGAACCATACCATCTACTACTTCAAAGGGGTGTAGGAGCAATAAGCTTCAGAAACTCAAATATCCTTTGAAACATATTATCAGACAAGGCTCAAATTAATGTCATCAGCTCTTTTTTTGTTCATTCCTTATTCTAGAAAGTCACTTCCATCCAGCTTTGAGTCGGAATGAGCACGAGAAACTAGTGAAAACTGAGCAGGCATAGAGGAAGTAATTGGTTTAGATGCAGCCAAATTCTTCTTCTGCTTTTTCTGTTAAACTATAGATGTGTCAACTTTTGTACCGCCAATTGTAACCGGAACACCACTTTGTCGCAACAGTTATGGTGGTGAAGTGGTTAATTGATTCGAAACTAGCAAGTCAGTAAAGTGTGAAGACTCTATTTTTTTAATCTTGTTGGAAATGCTTTTGGCTTTAGCAGAACACCATGAATCCTGATTATCCTTTGGTACTTCTCGATAGTGAGAAGATAAGCAGACATGGAAAGAACAAATATTCATAAGTGGACCCAGGTTTAGCCCTATATAACATTGCTTGAAAGATGATCTCACTAAGATCATAATGTGCCCCTTGTCCTATTGCTTACAATAAAATTTCTATCTCACTATTAAAGTTGTTCCCATGCCTGGTAGGCAGTAGATTACTGGTGATATGACTATATGGCTGAATTACAAAGTGGTCAGGTCATTTGCTTCATTTTTCTCCTTTTTTCTGTACCCATTCAGTTACCTTACTATAAGTGATGGTGGTGATCAAGGTAGACATGGTGTTTGACTTCCTAAATTGTTCAGGAAATTTATGTCCTTCATTATTATAAGGACATTCCAAAAACTCATTGATTGCTCTAGGTGAGAACTTAATGAATTTTCTTCGAATATATACTCATTGAAAATGATGGGAGAAATATTGAATGTATGTAACTTTAGATTGGCATAAAATTCCTTGACCATACTCACATTATATCTTGTTAGAAAGCGGAGAGTTTTGAAGAGAAAATTAGACTTTAGAAATGTTACCAAGTTCTCGGCTTCATAGTCCTTTTGTAAATGAATGTCTCTGCATGACATTTCTTACTTTTGAGTCCTTCATATATGGCTTCTGCTTCTTCATCTAGCATTTTTCGAGACATACCTCTGTGATTGCCTAACTTTACTCTAGATTATTCTACCTCGTTATCAGAATCTGGAGTGTTGCTCCTTAGATTTGGTCCTTCAGAATTAGAACTATTGAAAATCTTTCCTCAATCTCTACGTCGGTTGTAACCGAATTTGCAGGTTCACCAATTGGAACTAAAGTTGTAACATTTGCCTTTTTAATCTTCTTATTTGAGGCCTTCTTCTTCAATTTCCTTTTTACTGATGATAATAGAATAATCTCCTAATCACCATCATCTTCTTCTAGAACAGTATGCTCTTCATGAATTAGCCCCAGATCATCACGGGTTTCCTGATCTTGAGAATTTTGCTGATCAGGAATTTCAATGGCTTCAAACTATATTCTTTCTGTCTCATCTAGAATTCTTGCACCTTTTGTATTAATAACAGTTGGAACAGTAGAGTCCATGGATAAGCCAGGAACACCCTGCTCTGTTGTGTCCATGGGCTAATCAGGGATGGACTTATCGAGAATATCCATTTCAACAACAGACTCGTCAGGGATATCATTAGAACAACCCTCGACTAGCTCTATGGTGGTATTTAGAACATTTTTTCTCCATTCACCTATTGGAAACTAGTTTGGTTGTCTATAACAATCGGTGATGAAACATCTGGTTATATCTGCTCCTCATCATGTTTTTCTCCATTTTCTTCTTCCTATTAGACTTGATCATACACATGGGTAACATGCACGCTGTCTGTTTGATCTGTTGATGCTTGAAGTTCGTAGTTCATAGGGTTGTCTGATTATGTTGATAATGAAGAAGACAAATTGCTTACACTAGGAGGCTTTTTCTTCAATAGTAGTGGAAGACCATCTGATGATGATGAAGATTTCTTCTAAATTGGAGACAATAGTGGAGCAATGTTGAGTGATGTAGGATTCAGTACCTCGATCAACATTTTGGCTGGTTTCTTCCTTTTTGGTTGAACTGGTGCCTTAGATGTAATTCCTTTTATAGAGCTTCGTGTTTGAACCATAGTGCTAGTCTTGTTACAACTACTTAAAGAAAACTTAGAAACGATGATCAAGTGAAAATATCAAAGTAGGCCAAAATCGATGAGGTAACATCTAAGGTTGAAGATGATGAAGATGATCAAATGAAATAAGAACGACTTCAATTTGACTATCTTGATGCTCATCTACCTCCTTTAAACTCTCACAAACCCCTAATTAATAGGGTTATTGATAATTACAAATAAAAATCAAATAAAAAAATTTAAAAATATATCTACTGTAATATTACCGTTAATGTCCAACATTACTAAAACCAAAACACTACTAACTACACGCACAAATTGTTACTCCTCATTTACTTTATTTTTATCACAAAAAATTATTGAAAACATTGTTGCAAGAGTGATGAGTATGAATTACACAGGGTTAAGACATAACCCAATGACCACTCTAAAAAATTCAAACCTATAAGCATCAAGGGCTTTAGTAAATATATCAGCCAATTATTTCTCAGTGTGAACATATTCAATAGATATTAATTTCTTTCCGCTAGATCATAGATGAAGTGATACGTCAACTAAATGTGCTTAATTCTTGAATGTTGAACATGATTTCTCGAGATGTCAATTGCACTTCAGTTGTTACATAATACAGCAAGCTGCTGTAGCTAAATGTTATAGTCACTTAACATTTGTTTCATCAAGAGCAATTGTACGCAATAGCTCCCCATTGCAATGTACTTTGCTTCAGCTATTGAGAGTAAGATTGAGTTCTGTTTCCTTACTCATCTTTAGCCAACTTCTCATTGCTACTCATTGGTTTTCGTACATGTTTTGCCTATTCCAAACCAAATCATTTGACTAAAGTGAAATAGTACTTATGCTATGACAGAAGCGTACCTTTACTATTTTGGTGAGCTCTTAGACCAAATAAATAATAGAGCTCTCCGACAATGTTAATTTCAATTTTTTTCTATATTGTTAACAAATTCTTCTACCAGACCTTTTATAGTAGCCCCAAAGACTATATCATCAATATACATTTGTGCTATAAGGACTGATGTGGATTTCTGCTTTACAAACAATGTCTTATCCATGCTTCCATGATTGTAGCCATGATTTAGTAGAAACTTGGCAAGGCGGTTGTACCTGGCACGCAGAGCCTGTTTCAACCCATAGAGTGCTTTCTTGAATTGATAGACATGGTCGACATGGTCTAGGAAGGAGGAATCTTCAAGTTTTTTAGGTTGTTCAACATGCATTTCTTCATTGATTGTACCATTTAGAAACGCACTTGTGACATTCATCTGATAAAGCTTGAAACCAAGAGAACATGCAACAGTAAGAAGTTGACGAATTGATTCTAATCTAGCAATAGGTAAAAAATGTTTCATCAAAATATATTCCTTCTACCTAATTGTAACCTTGAGCTACTAGACGAGCCTTATTTCTAACCACTTCTCCTTGTGCATCATATTTGTTCTTGAAAACCTACTTTATGCCAATTATATTGGCATGTTGTGGTCTTGGCACTAAGATCCAAATGTCAAGTATTTGAAATTACCTTAACTCCTCATGCATTGCTATGGTCCAATACTCATCTTGTAATGCATCAGACACATTTTTAGGCTCAATATTAGAGACATAATAGACATACCCGGCTAATCTCATGTAGTCTATTCTTGTTGTATCTCTGGCAATTATTCTTTCTTCATTGTCCTCAATAATTTTGTCTGGTTGATGATCTTTCTGAATTCTAGTTAAGTGTTCTCGAGTAATAGTTGATAGCTCTGACTCATTCCCATGTGAAGTTTGTGTAGCATAAGTGTCGGATGAAGCTTCTACGCCAGTTGCAACTTGAATATTGGGGTGGTTGCAACTGACATCGGTTCATCATCTTTATTGTTAGCTTATGATGTTTTCTGTTATGATGGAATATTATCAAAGGAAACATTGATTGATTCCATTACTCTCTGGGTACGTTGATTTTAAACTTTGTATGCCTTGCTATTTGTGGAGTATCCAAGGAAGATAACTTCATCACTTCTTGAATCAGACTTTTTCAACACCTCCCTATCATTTAGCATAAAACACGTACTTCCAAAAATGTGAAAATAAGCAATATTGGGCTTTTTACCTTTCCAAGATCGTAAGGTGTCTTGTGAGTGAAGGGACGAAGATAGGTTATGTTGATAGTGTAGCATGCCGTGTTCACATGCTCTGCCCGAAGTTTTGTAGTAAGATCCTTGGACGTGAGCATGACTCTAGTTATTTCCTGAACATGTATGTTCTTCCTTTCAACCACCCTATTTTGTTAAGGTGTAATTAGAGCAGAGAATTCCTGATGTATTCCTAAAGTCCTAAAAAATTCTTTAAACTTAGAGTTTTCAAATTCTTTCCCGTGATCACTCCTGACTATATGTTCTCTAGAAGCTGTCTTTTCATTCATAAACTTCAAACATTCATCTCTGAAACTTTCAAAAGCATCCGATTTTTCTTTCAAGAAGAGAACCCAAGTGAAATGAGAAAAATCATCTACGCATACTAGAATATATCTCTTTCCTAACAAACTTGTCACCTGAGTAGGTCCAACTAGGTCGATATGTAAGAGCTCGAGGACTGCTGAACTGTTGCATCTATCGACTAGTTTGTAGATTTCTTTTTTATGTTTTTCAAGTTGATAGGGTTTGCAGATTTTGATGGTGGGGAGACTGAACTTTGGTAGTCAACTTACTGCTTCTAAGTTTGACAGCTTTCTCGGGTGCCTATAATGGACGTGTCCAGGTCATTGATCCCATACTTCGGTGGTATCTGTTGTTGAGTTGTAGCATGACCTACTAAGTTATTGCAATAAGTAGCAATTGTTAGATGACCTTTCTCCATTCACGATGCATTCTTCTTTTACATCATATGCATTACATCTATTTTTGGTTAGATTTACATATAAGTTTTGTTCACATAGCAAACTAATACTAAGTAAATCTCCCTTTAGATCTTTAATATGAAGAACTCCTTCCAGAATAGGTAGAACATGAACCTCTTGAGTTCCGTTTCCAATAACTTGGCTTCGCACACCATCCCTAAATGTAACATATCCCCCTGTAAAAGATTGGTAGCTGACAAGAATACCCTTATCGCCGATCATATGCTTTGAGCAACCATTGTCAAAGTACCAGTTAGAGGATGATATAGACTTTAGTGATATATGAGCCACACGACATACATCCTTTTTAGGAACCCATCACTTTCGATGACTTTTTTGATGTTGTTCTTATTCTTGAACATCTTTTTGGGTGATCTCATGTTGTTTTCTTGCTAGTTCTTGAATCCTTTTGACGCACCTAAGATGTATGTATCCTTTGATGCCACAATAGTAGCATGTGGTCTCATATTTGAGACACCTTCAGGCTAGTTTGATTGATTTCCCTAATACATTATGGTTAGTACATATCTCGCCTATCTTTGTAAACAAAGACTTCGTAGTACTCGCTCTGATACTAATTGAAATAACTAAAAACGGTTACAACCAAATATAAAGGTGGTTGTAAAAAAGGAAATAATAATCAATGCAAGTACTTAAAGTAAAGTATACAGTAAAGAAAATAAAAAACTCACACCAGATGTGTTATCGCAGTTCGGTCCAAGACCTACATATGCAGGCCACGCCCAAACATAAACTCCACTATGTATGAAGACAACGGACTACAAGAATTTTTCTTATGACTCCTTCACTGAGCTCCTTAGCAGCTTCTCTTACGACATACTGTGGACTTTACTTACATAAGACTCCTCTTATATGTAAGGCTCCCCCTCACTGGAACACCTAAGTCCACTTGGGGTTTTTATAACTTGATAATGAAGTGATCAGAACAGGTTCATAATACAAACTAAACTGAATAACTGGTGTACAAGACTCAATTATTTTGAAAAATATATAGACCAATATAGATTACACAATTCTAACTATTAACCGTAAGATTTGTCTAATCTCCATTTCTAAATAATTGTGACGGCCCCAAACCCACAAACTTGGCCCTGCTCGACCTAAGCCTACGTGGACTCCCGGTCAACCCGTGTGAAATCAATGCATACCTACGCAGCCTTTTTTCCATTTCATTCGATCATTAGTTGCTTATTAAGTTTGCTATTCACTTTAAATATATCTTAATAAATCTCAGTGGAATTTAGTCAATTTAAAACAATTTAAAAAATTAATGAATAAGAGTTGGGACAATCCTAATGTGAAAATCCTGCAAAAATAGATTTCATGTATATGCATGAACCGGGAATCAATACAATACAAAAATCAAGTCATCATATATATATATATATATATTTATCTTGAATCTCACAATCCATAATATCCTAAAATATAACAAGAAACAAGCGTAGTCTATATGTACATCCCAAATATCAAAAAGAACTTATGGTAGTAGTAGAGATGAGCTAACTCTGAGGGAGCTAACTCTGAGGGAAGCTCAAAGATAATCGTCGATCACGAGCTCCTTGCCTCTACTACCAGAGGGATCTGCAATTGTGACTAGTAATGGAGATAATCCCAGTGAGTAAATCTAGCAGGACCTCAACAATATTTCAAGATAATAAATGATAAGTTTATATATCATGCAAGAAATGAAAGAATAGAAAATAAACCAGTAAAGTGCATACTCACTTCTTTACGTACTTTGGTGATTCAATCGCTTGATAAACAGATTAAGCCAATCAATGATATGAACCAAGTAGCCTAGAAGCAAAAGATAGGGAAAGAGTGGTCTATACACTCTACGCCGACAAAAGGTGTAAGTGCATAAGTTGGTGTCATGGACCGAAGTCTCACAAGCCATACCGGTTCATTCGGCACCGCCAGCTTTACTTAAACTGAAGTCTGAGAGAGTTCCAAAGGAAGCCACAGTGACCCTGGATACCTGCTACTTATGGAACTTGAATGCCAATTGAGGAGCCACAGTGACCTTGGATGCTCATATCAAAAGGATTCAGACTCGAGAGGAGCTGCGAGAGCTACCCGAACGCTCAACTCACGAGTGATCATAGTCAACTAGGCTTAACCACTCAAACACCTAAGCCATTTGGTGGGGAATCAAAGTTCAACAAATTTAGGCTATCATTTCAAAAAAAAAAGTGAAAATAAATAGTATTGATTTTCTGACTGGTTTACTTACCTCGACAAACCATAATATCCAAGCTAAATGCAGCTCCTACACGTCTGTACTACACTCGTGATACCCATAACTGATGTTATAGGTCCATGGTACTTATTAGAGTTCATTAGGTATGTGTTAGAGCTTATTTAAGTTTAATTATCCAATTCATTATAACACATTCCACTCTTTGCCTCAATGTCGTTTCTACTTAACTTAGACCAAATATCAACTTCAATGTGTCCTAAGCAATTTTATGCTAAATCCTCAGGGTCCCTAGTCACTTGTTCATACCATACACGAAGGCTTGATGCGAAGGGATAAACTCGAGATACCTATTTTACTCATTTTAAATGCTCATTTGACATTTAACTCAGCCAAAATGCCCAAAGTCGATGTTAAAGTATTAGGCGTTTCCCCTATTTTTTTAAGTGTTATTGAATCATCAAAGTCCATTGGAAACCATTTCAAGTTGGTTTAATGCATTGGTTTGCAAAACAGTCCTTTAAGGACCATAAATTAATTTTCAAAAACTTAATTTTTATACTACATGAAATGCGGCTAAAACACTCATAGAAATTCCCAAATGTCTTGGTGTTGAATTATTGAAGTCTATTAACTTAAAACCAAGGCTTTTGAGTGCTAAAAGCTCATTATTACGATCAAGAACCAAATTTGAGACTCTAAGTAAAACTTTAAGTCCTTATTTATAAATATTGATCTCTTATTTGAAGCATGACTTGAAAACTAAGTTAGACTCATTGAAAAATCATGAAACTTAGCATAAACCTTTATTATGATCCAATAACACATTATGAAAACTTTGGTTTAATTTCGACATTATTTGATGCCTAGAATATCTTAAATAAAAAAATCGGCTCATTAAGTAAATAAAATTCACCTATTTCAAAACCCATTTGAATGAACATTCAAAACACCTCAGAATCACTTGAAACTTTTGCAGAACCTAATTTATCGTATTTCAAATTATTTTGGAGGTTTTGGTTATTTTCTTATTAGTGAAAGCCCCCGAAAGATGTTCCGACATCCAAACACTTACAAAAGGAATTATCTATATGGACAAGTGCTTAATTTCTATCTATTTTTGATAGAGAAGATAACTCAATTTTTAAGAGATATTGGTGTTAAGTTGTTTTTCTATGTATAAGCTTTCCTAAATCATAAAGTACGCTCAAATCCAATTAAAATTGAGAGAGTTATGCTCAAAATGCCAAAACGACTCACTTTGATGGAGTTCCGGACCAGCAGTGTAAAAAATCACAACTCTCAAACCACACATCCAAATAACGTGATTTTTTGTGAGGAGCTTGTCTAAAAATATTATAAAAATATAATCCAATTATGAGAAGAAATGAAGGGTTTATGCTCTTTAGAATTTTAGTTATAATATTGACATTTTATCAAACATGTAGTATTCATGAACAACCAAATTCACAATGCATGGTTCAAACCCCTTATGGTCTGTTCGGTTAGGTAGATAGTGTTGTCTTTATAGGGTTAGATTAACAAACATTGGATTATACTGCTATGGATTAGGAGTAATACAAATTCGAAGACTTGCTCGGTTGGCATGATAGGGTTTTTAGTGATTTAATGAAAATGCCCATTTTACCCCTCCTTATATAAAAACCCCAAAGTAGCTTCATCGTTCTCTCAAAAGAGAAACCCAACAATGAGGCACTCCCAAGTCATGTCAAGTGTGCAGTACTCATAATCAACACCAATTATTAGACCACACCATCGATCTCAACAACAACAACAAAGGCAGCGCCTTTGTTGATGCAGTTGAGTGGGAAACAAAAAATAATGACTTATTAAATAATAAACCTCATCTATTACGCATCTAAATGCCAATCCAGACTCCATTGAACACACACCACAACAACTATACAGCAAGGCCTTAATTAATTCCCTTCACATATTTCTTCTTCTTTGCTAGTTTGGCTTCACTTGCAAAGGTGTAGAGAGAAACCAAAAACCATAAATGACGTTGACCCAGATGAGAACTTCAATCGAGAAGCTTAGATCATCAACACCAAGACTACAATTCCAGATGAGAGATCGAACGAGGTCGATCACTTCCAGGTTGATGAGTGAGAGGGACGTCCGGAGTCGAATCGAACGAGGAGGAGGATGGGCTAGGGTTTGGTTAGAGAAATCGAACGATGAGGAAGATCGCGTGATTCAGTGGTTTTGTTTGGTATAAGTGAAGGGCAATCTCGTCTTTACGCATATTGGAAGAGATGGATTAACTAGTGAAAGGGTAGGACTCCACACTTTGTTTAGTCCAAAGTTTGTATGATTACATAATTCAGTCGCATTAGCTAATCATGCAAATTAGTGAACAACGGATTACATTTAATCGAATGGATTAGCTAAGCAGTCATGCGAATCAAACATGCCCTTAATTTTTGTCTAAAATTTACACCTAATATACGACATTTTCAACATCAATATAGGAGTAGAAACTCAAATATTAAACACTCAATTATACAAGAAAATCAGTCCATTCTTTAATTTACCCAAAATCCCAAATTCTTGAACCAAGGCAAAAGTTTTTCATGAACATGAGAGAAACTTTGATTTTTTTTATTTATAATCATCTTATAAAATAGTTAATTCATCAAACTTGACAAGATTTCAGCACGAAAATGATTTAAAGAACCTTAAATCATCACAATGTACTATTGAAATGACAGAAACTTGTTACATAAGGTTTAATCCTTGTGAAAACTCAAGCTCCTTGAGATCTTTAGCTCCAACTCCACTTTCTTAATGATTCTCCAACACTATTTCTAACCTAACCCCTCTCTTTTCTCTTCAAACCTAACTGAAGTGTTTTATGTTCATGCATAATGTAGAGATTAAGTGTGTCTTTTATACTTGAACTTTTTGAAGCTTGGCCCTTAGATCATCGTAGTACCACTTCATCCATCAAGTCTCTAGATTTACCTATAGTTGGTGTTAGCTCCCACATGCATACCATAGGATCCATTATCACTCATTTAGATCTCCACATAGACACATCTCTAGGTAAATCAAAGTACTAAGAGTGTGGTCTCCATTCAAGTTTCTAACATTTCATGTTTTTGATAATCCATAAAGACTATGGTATGTACTAAATAAATATGCTTCATGAAATTCATTTGATAAGTTAGGTATCATAATAAAATGAATATTTCCTCAACTTTAGGCTTAATTTATATGTCTAAGCCTAATCACTCACTTAGGAAATTTATAACTTTTCAATTCTTCCTAGACTTGGCCTTATTGAAATGAAGCACATAGACTTAATTGATTACATCCTAAATTCTTTTGAGACTCACTACATAGTTTAAATGAATAGTTAGAGTCTAAGTAAGTGAATTAAGTCATGAACCTAGGCCTAAGTTTTCAATCCACCTGATTGTCTCACGCGTACCCGTCTCAAATTAACATGGCGCACTCGACTTTTATAAAAAAACCATTTAAAAGTTGTGCATATGTATTTAAACATACAATACACGCATCAAAGTCGAGTAAAATTATTTAATTATTACCTTGATGTTGATGCCCAAGTACTGACCGAGTTCTCTATGTAGGACTGGCCGCAAGGTCACAATCGTACAAAGCATACAACTAGGATTTGATTATTCAGGTCATTACAATAACCACGCCCTAGCATGATAGAAATGTGGTGATGATTCCTCTGAATCGCAATTTTATCATCTTCATAATCTTTAGTTAGTCTTCAGTCGGTTGAGGATAAGATCAAATCTTAAACTGTCTGATTCAGGAATCATGTTGTAACCGCTTTGTGCCACCGATTGCAACCATATATTGTTATTCAATCTCCAACTATTTCGGATATGATTTTGAGCACATGTATCATGTGTTGGATTTAAATGACTTATTTATTGATAACATCGATCGTAACAACTATAATGACAAATCTAAACTGTCGATATGATCACGACGCTAATAGATTTCATTTTTTTGAACTATGCCTCTGAACTCATATTAAGTGTGGAGGAAGCTATATACCCCTGAAGGATCACCTTCAAGTGCAACTACAAGCTATAAATAAGAAGTTCATTGATAGACAACATGATAATTCGAAAATAAAAATAATTAAAACAAAAAAAAATAAAAATCAATCAATTATTCTTAGAATTAACATGAGAACTTTTCAACCAATATACTCAAATAAAGTACTCAACTTTTGAATGACTTTTACCTTTTAACTAACACCAAGTAAAAAATAAGCTGCATCTACCAAATCCATTTGAAGAAACAAAAACAAACTTGTGGCGGCCTCGCACCCCGAGACTACTATGTAGGTGTTGTTCCTCGCCCTGTGGGCCCTACCGCACTATCCACGTCACATACCCGTAGAGTCTCGCGCTTCGCTGACATCTTTAGCCACGCCTACATCATCAGTATGCGTGCTAACTTGTTTTGTTGTTGCTAGAAGGTAAACTATTTATGCAAATTTCCTTTTTAAGCTCATGTACATTTAGATTTTAATAGCATTTAATTTAGAAGTTTGTAAGTAAAACATATGGCTTGTATTTTTAGAGTTGCAATTAGATAATCAGTCATTTAACAGCAAAAGTATTAAACTAACATAAAACATGATATATATAGTGTGTGCGTGCGAGCGTGTGTGTGTCATAGAACATCAATCCCAATGTGGAAAATTCGTAAATAAAGTACTATGTATATGAGAGATGATGTAATAATAAAAAATGAGAATATATATACATGAACCATACCTCTTTAGTCTCCCTGATACCCAAAAATAAAATGAAAATATCAAAAAAAAAAACTAACACGTACAAGAGTGCCCAGGATAGTAGGTGGTCAGAGATACTGCCTAGGATCTATTTGCCCCTGTTCGTACTATGATCTGCACTCAGCCATTACAACGAAACAAATGACGAGTCCAGTGAGTAAAATCTCAAGGAAAACCACTAAGCATTTAAGTAAATATAGAAGCCAAAGATAATGTTAAATAAACGTGCGGAAAATAAATAGACAACTGTAAATGGACTATTGTATGCATACATAATATAAACAAAGCATGTGCACATCCCGATCTAACTAGACTGTACCATGGATCCCTTCAGTAGGTCCCCCACTACTCTTTCACCTAGTTCCTTGTGGTGATTGGCCTATTCCTAAACTTCACTGATACTTGCACCAGAGAGCAGCTTAGGTTGCCATTCACCGAGGGCTTGGTCACACGTGCCCCAGTCTAGCATGCTAGAAAAACACAATGGAAATGACAGTGGGAGTAACCTCAACCAACCGTCTCAATAACAATAACATAATAGAATAATAAGCCAAAATGGATATAAGCAATGAAACAATAATTAAATACTCAAGTGACGTTCAATTGAGTTTTACAAACCTCAAGCACGCGCTTCGACTTCCTCAGACTAACAAATCCGACCCCGCTTAACTCTTAGTATCTGAGCTACGACGGTCCCCTTAGTCCCTTGAAGTCCAAATGTGTCATTTTAATCGATTTAGAGACACGTTAAGTTACATTATTAATATTAAACTAAATATTAAAATTGTATTCCAATTTTTAGTTGTGGCACATTTTTCGGGTTACACCGGGGTGTCAAACGCCCAAGAAATTCTCGACACCCAATGTTCTACCTTTTTCTTAATTTCTTATATTTTCTTTGATTTTTTCGAGTTTTTTATAATTTTTATCTATTTTTCTATAATTTATTTTTACTTATTACGTATTTAATATAAATTTTAATAATAACTTTTTATTATTTAATGAGGTTGGATCCACTTGAACCGGACCCAGTTTGGCCCAACTGGGTCGGGCTTGCACGCATGCACACAAAAGCGTGCATGTGAGCCCCCCCCATCGTCTCTACTTCCAGCAACATTTCATTTTTTCTTCTTCTATTCTTTCTCTTCTCTTCTAAATCATCATCATCATCATCAACAACAACAACAACAACAACATCAACAATCACTATTAAACCCTAAATCTTCAAGCTCATTTTCATGGAAAAATAAGTTGAAGAAGATGAAATTGATGGAGAGAGAGAGAGAGAGAAAGAAAGTTACCTTGATTATGGTTGTTAAATCCTTACAGATTCGAGCCCTGTATCCCCAATTGAGCTTCTAATTCACTCTTGAATGCTGCTAAAATCTTAGGATTTGCATGCATTTGGGTTGTATTTTTATCAAAATCTCAGTGAGTGGGGTATTATAGTTTATGATTGAATCAATTATTTGTGCAAGTCTCGAGGAAATATCTTGTGGTCCTTAACTTAAATTTTCCATCTCTAAATGACGCAACATGACTACATATCTTACCTAGATATGCACAATTTAGCTTTATTCAATGCCCATCATTGGCCTATTTAAATTGATAAAATTATAGGCTTATCTAATAGAGATCAAAATTGTATTTACTTATCACACCTTGACACATTAGTTATTAGGGTAGTCTATTTATGTATGATCTTATTATTAATATCTTATGATCATAGAAACACCTAACTACCCGACAACCAATACCTCGCGCTTTGACACACATCTCGAGATGTGCCTTAACTAGTGTAACAGATTATTATGACTTAGCCTAAATGTTTGATTGTCCATTTTACGTCATAATCACTTTGGTTTTAGTCATTTAATTCAAGTTAGCACCATAAGATCTTGTGTACTTGTACTACACTTGCTCGATACCTGCGTCAAAATGTTTTACGAGGCGATTAACCGTCACACCATCTCACTCGACATAATATGATATTTACCGACATGTGATGAATTATGTTATATTAAATGAAATACATCGCAATTAAGCAACCAATCAAACAATATATAATTAGTACCTAGTCAGACATGCCCCCAACCTATATGTGATGTCCACGTGGGTCCGAGCTGATGTCATAATCTGTAAATAATAAATAATAATGGCATTAATAAAATAGGTCGTTACAAAACTATCTATATAATATGAGATTAAATATATAAAACATTTAACAAACTTTTAAATAGAAATTTAAATAAATATATTTTAAAAATGTAAATATCCGTGCTAAATATATTCAAAAGATGACGATGAAATATCAAATGTCAATTGTGTAAAAATCAGCTAGTAAGTCTCTTTTTTCTCCAAAACCCTAAAATTCTCCATTCTTGATTCACTTTTGTGATTTTTTTTCTTGAACCATCGTCGATCCTCCTCTTCGAACGATGGTGGTTCCAATCAAATCCCTTTTGTATTTTGTTCATATAATAACCAATAGATCTAATTAGATTGTGGAGATTGGTGCATCTTTATTGTGGTGCATCTTCATAAATGGTGTTGAGTGGATTTGTGTGGCGCTAGATTGATCTTGTCTTTGGTTTTATTGTATAGTCAGTTTTCTTCCCTAGTTGGAAGTTTTGATTTGTCTTCTTCTTATTGAGAAGTTTTAGGTTTAATTCTCTTTGTTGGGAAGTTTTGTTATTTATTTTGTGGTTCTAGTAGTTTTGTATATTGTCATGAGTTTCAACATTGTAGAGAGCAGTCTCCGATTGTCAAATTGTTTCAGCTAAATTAATGATAGATTATTTGAACAAATAAGATTAGCAAATCAATGCAATTGATTTTATGTCTGGTCCTATATCGAGCCATGAATGATTAATGAAATTGCTTTTCAAAAAAAGATAGTAAGTATATACTTAGAATTAAGAATAAATAAATTATGTATCTTCTCGTCGAATGATTATGGACGACGTTGACTACTTCATCGTCATCATTGCAAAAGAATGACATATACTATTTTTTTAAAAAAAAATATTATGACTAATTAATTAATGATATGTATGTTAGAAAAATGAACGATATTTTTAGAGGACAATCACTCCCCTTGCAAACCATAGATATGTATTACCGAACACAACATTTGCAATTCAACAAAAATTTGGTATCCAATTACATTATCATTTAAATTATAAGCTAGGTTATAAGCTAGCGAGAACGTGCCAAACATAGCCAAATAAATTTAGCTTTACTCATTGTACACAAAACAGAGTGACACGCTTGGGCCTTGACTTGGTTTTAAGAAAGAAATTTCATACATTTAAAAGGAAGCATTACTTTTGATTATCTTCTCTTATATAATTTTTCATATATATATATATATATATGTAGTAAATTCAAACGACGGTTGAAAGAATATTATAACTAGTTGTACACGCTTGGAGAGATTCCATCACTCTTTCAACTGTCACTCATTGTACACGCAACATAGTGACATGTTTGGGCCTTGAATTTACTAGTTTTTCGAACTATGCACGTTTGAACACGTTTGCTATACTCGCGGGAATTTTATTGATATAATAATCTATTTTTATATTTCAAAAAGTGTATTACTTGATTTTTATTCTAACTTTTCACAACTAATTATAACTATATGGATTTAATATTGAGAAAACTCTTAATTAAATGGTAGAATGATAAATTTAAGTGAAGTTTAAAAGACTTAATCAAGGGTAAAATAGTAAATTCATGTGACAGTTGAAAGACTTAATTAATAGTATAATAGTAAAATCAAGTGGCGAGCGAAAGATTGATTATTCATGCTTATTAAACAAAATAGATATATATCGAAAAGAATGCAAAAAAATAAAAAAATATTCTTACTTTAACGTAGTAATTCCTAACCCGCCACTTCGTAAAAAAGAAAAGTCGGGCTATGTGCACCTTGGTTGTTTCTCAGGGCACCCCGATAATATGGGCACCTAAGCATTTTCTCAGGGCACGCCGCGAGGTTTCCCAAAATGCCCTTTGTTTGAAACGCAATCACCCCTACCATGAAAACACATAAAACTAGTTGATATGAGCACCTCACTCTGAGCGCATATGGCTATTGCTATGAGCACCCACCACAAGTACCCCGAGAGTTTCCCATAACATTTATTGCAAGTATTAATAATGAAAAATCAAGAAATACTTAAAAAAAGTTTCTCGCTACTATAGGGCCGAGAATCAACCTGTTGTATCGGTACCCTGTGTCCGACAACATTCGTCAAGTCTCAGCGTCCATTGTCCGATATATGTATCAAAAGGATCAAACATGAGTTCGATCACTCCTATAGCGAGACTTATTCTTAAGTCTACCTTCAACTGAGACACCATAACATATCTCAGTCCTGTGTGACCAATAAAGCCGACGACAAATTGATTTTACTTGGTAAAAAAATCGGGAGTTTGAAAGTGGGGTACACTAGAATGTGAATGAAATAGGTGCCCTGATCATAAGTCGGGGTTCCGTAATCACGTGAGTGAATCGGTTGGGTTCCGAGGAAAAATTCGACATTTCCTTATGAAACCAGTTTTAAATTCAAACTTGTTAGTTGCCCTGATCATAGTCCAGGGTGCACATTGCGCCACTAAAAAAAACTCTGAAACTGCATTTTTTTTTGCTATGGCTATTCGGACCCCACCGTTTGCTCCTTTTACCTTGTTTTTGAATTTTTGTAATCCTATTGTGAAATAACTTTGATGCCCCTATATATAAAGAGGCTTTGACTCCCCACACCTTACGATTTCCCATGAAATTATTTGAACCAATAGTGCTAAGCGAGAAGAACACCAAGAAGTCGACTCCCACACTGACCTCCAATTGGCATAACTCCAGTGAAACTAGTGAAAATTGACTCGTTAAGTCCGCTATTAGCTCGTTTATCTTCGTTTTGATGGTTTTGATCATTGTTTGGTGGTTTTTTGACTGATTTTTAGGTGTTTCATTTTTTATTTTTTAGGGCTTCTTCTTAGTGGTGAGTTTTGCATCATAGCTTCCACAATATCTCAATAGTCTACCAAAATCCAGCAAGAAAATCTTTCGTGCATTTTTTGTCATATTTATAAGTTGGTGTTCACGATCATGAATCCCATAGTGTATGACTACACATGACCGATAAAGGAAAATGGTTGACGACCTATTTTGTCCGCTCCACTTCGATACCTATCAGCCTGTTTTGATCGCTATCATTTGTTACTTATTGGCCTATTTAGTCTGCCACCATTGTATTCATATCGATTTGTTTTGACCAACAATGCTATTTAACTATCGGTTTGTTTTGACTACCACCTATCATTCTTTTATTCATTCTTATAGGTTAATATGTGAGATAAAATTGCTACATTTGGGGTTGGTACATCCAGGGAGGGTGAGGCCATCTCAAACTTCATGGAGGCATTCATACCAACATTGTCATTAAAGTCTAGAGAGGAGACCCTCACTTGGGCTCCTGATACAGCTCCCAAATATGGATTTTTTGTAATTATTCTTAAATCTGATGTGGCTGGTAATGGGAGACGAGCTAGAATGACGATTGGTTGTAACCAAACTGGGAACGATGGCCCTAAATAGGAAATAGGGAAGACGAAAATTGAGAGTAAGGAAAAAGTGGAAGATGAAGAGAAGAAAAAGGTAGCTAGCGCCAAGGAATGCGGTTGTCAGTTTAAGCTATTTGTGAAGCACGTAAAAGACGATTGATGACATTTAGAGATGTGTGCGGTGTCAAAAACCATAGACTCACAAGCAGTTTGGTGGGTCTTGCAAATGTTGGGAGGCTCTATGCATGCAAAGAAAAGTTGTGGAAGAAATGAGCAAAACCACTGCTCCCCTAAGGACATTCTCTCGGCCATATATTTAGAATAGGGGTTGTCAAGAAGAAGTACTTGATCGGCGGGCACGACTTGAGGGCGGAGATTGTGGAGAAGTTGAGGGAAATTAGTGGGCCCACATCCACTTCTATCACTGATATTCCAAAGGAAAAAGTGAAGCCAAGTGGTCGACCAGCTAAGAAGAAGTTCAAAATTGACACACTTGGGAAGTCAACAATAGATGAAGCAATTCAAGAACCCGTGGCAAAGGAGAAAACATCAAAAGAGTCTACGGGGGATGATAAACTAACCCAATAGTCCATGATAAGTGAGAAACCAACCCGACAATCCGCGAAGACAAGTAGAAATGGAAATGTTTCTTCCAAACATGGTAGAGGTGGAAAGGATCACGGTAAGGGAACTGCAATCCCAAACGTCGTACCTAAGCGCTGCATGACTCGCTCCCTAGTGGCATCTATGACATCCGATAATTTTGTAAACTTGATTAGGATGCTAATTAAGTATTTTCGGATTTAATTTAGGATTTAAGTATCTGAGGTGGGACCCACGTATTACAGACAACAGATCATAAGTTTAAAATACTATTTGTGTGTGTCGCATTACTAATGGGTGTATTATATTCTATTCGATGCGAAATAAGGGGAAGTTGATAGTATATGTGATTTCGTGAGTTTCAGAGCGTGTTGAGAGTATTTCTCAATTTTTTGTGAAATTGGGACATAAATTGAAAAGATAATCACAAGATTAAATAAAATAATCAATAAATTTGTGTCTAGTGACACACAGGTTCGAGGGTGACACATGTGGAATGTACTATAGTGTGACCGCCCAAGGGTGGTCATTGGCGCGTGAATTTATATCCGTGAAAATACATAGTTGCATATATATATATATATTTAAAGTTTATATATATAAATATATAAAAACAAGTCCTATATTTTGAATTAAATAAATTATACATTGGATTCACCTTGAGATACGCATAGCGTGAGCATCGAGGAAGAAAATGGGTTGAATGTTGGCCGTTGGAAAGGGTATCAACTCCTCGAGTTTGAATTAAATAAGTTTATACATTGGATTCACCTTGATTTTATTTATTGTTCTTTAGATCATCCACGAGATTTGTGCGTACGAATATCTAGAAAATTATATTGATCTTATATAAGTTTGTTGAGTGGTGATTATCTTGTTAATAGCTACAAGATTGACCTCAAGATACACAACATGTATCTTGAAAAAAAAAAAATAAAGGAACCATTAGATTGCCTCAAGATTCGTGTAATACAAATCTTGATGAGATCTGTATATATAATATACATATATATATATATATATCCCAATTCCCCAATATACACATCGTCTTCACTATTGCTTGAACCAGAGAGGAAATGATTGACTGAGAGAAAGAAAAATAGAGAGACCGAGAAAGAAGGAAGAGGAGAAATCGAGACCCGATACGAGTTGTGTGTTCGTTGTTGTTGGGTTATCGTTGGTTGCGTCGAGGTCATTATTGGTGTCATTGAGGTTATTGTTGAGGTAATATGGTTGTTTATATTGGTTTCATTGATGTTAGAGAAGATGGAGGGGAAGGTCGATTGAACGTGCGAGGGAGACAATAGAGAAGAGACCATTCCCCTACCCAAACCCAATGAAATCGAAAAGAAAAAGAAAAAACAAAACAAAAATGGATTGTCGTTGAAACAAAATATGGCAGTCAGGAAGAAGATGGGGTTTGATCCCCAAATCGGACCGAATCGACTCCGATTCAATTGAACTAGACTGATTTGGTTCAAAGGTCAAACCCCACTTTAAAAAAAATAATAAAAAGAAAAAGAAAAGGCTAAGAAATTGGGAAAATTCAAAAAATAAGGAAAAATTTAGAAAAATTATATTTTTAGACAATTAAAAAGAAATGGGGGATTTCTATGAAAAATGAAGAATTTGAAATTTTCGAGGATTTATACCGGGGTTTTCCTTGTAATACATGTTACGATACCAAAAAATGTTCAAATTTTAGAAAATTATTTAAAAGCCTAGTTAATGGTGATTTATCGATTCTGAACCACAATTTGCAGTTAGAATTGAGATCTGAATATCCGAGATGTTGATTTTGGAGTGATTCCGGGTTTTCAAGACATGAAAATATCAAATTAACTCAAAAATTGATCGAAAATTTAAGAAATTTGAAAAGGGGCTTATCCAGATTTTTCAATGATTTTAGGTAAAGTCGAGGATTCCAAAACTAATCAGAACAATGCTCGAGAATAGGTTCAAAATACGTGAAAGTCGAGAAAATGTTGTGTAAGGCTTCATAACCAACTTTGAGTTTGTTTGGTAGTAAGTAAACATTACAGTGATCTTTACTATTAATTGAATATTTTTGTACATGTAATTATATCATAGTCTACATTATATTTTATCATTTCTGGTCATGCATACATAGAGTGAGTGAGGGGGATAAGCTTGTTTCAGAGTCTGGTTTGATTAAAACTATGTTTCAGTCCTGCCTCTATGCTATCTAGTGAGACTAGCGAAGTCTAATGCCGACAAGTTATCTTTGCATTTCATGATCTCTTAATACTATCTCAGTACTATTTTTGGAAGTGGACATCTGATTATAGTTATGAGATAGCGACAAAGTGGATTGCATGTCATGTTGACGCATATATCTTATTATTTATTTAGAAATGCAATTACATGTCTTCATGTATCAAACTAATAATTGCAGGAGTAGAAATCAATGTAGAAATTTACTTGCCTGACATCTTCAAGTTGTTTTTTATGATGTCAAATTCTATATAAAGACAATGGACGACTCGACAAGATTCGAAGATCGTGGTGATTGTTTTCAAACTTTAAAGTAAATTCTCATTTTAAATTATTTATGTATATTATTTTGGGACTCTTAGGGGTGAGTGTAGAACATGAAGTTTCATTGAATGGTTATCGAAGTCTTTTAAGTTAGTTTAAAATACGTTGAGAGGTTTATTTTTCAGTTTTGGACTATTTGGGATTATAAAGTTGAAATTAAGTTATTGGAGACTCTAAGTTAGTTTATTAATTTGAATTTGATATATATTATAAGATGCAGGGAATTGTAAATCCTTCTAGGCTTCTTCCCATTTTGATATCTATTAGGTGAATTTTTCGGTATACCACTATTTAAGGAGGTGCTATCAATTTTTTTACAAAAATATGGAGAATAATCCTTCTTATTTCCCAATTTGCTCCAATTAAAAAAAAATCATGAATTAAGTTTCAATGATGATAAATTACAATTTGGAGCATTATAAAGGATTGAAATGCAAAGTATTTAAGGTTAAAGAAAAAAAAATGGATTAAGTTGATTAGATTGTCGGAGGATTAAGGTAATTTAGGTTGGTCGGTTGTCATAATGATGAGGGGTTGATTGTTAGACCCCACCTAATTAAGGCATCTAATCGGCCTAGATTACATTAATCCCTTAAAAATTTAGCTGCCTTAACCTCTCCATCAATAAAAAATTCAGATGAAGATCTTGTAATCATCAATTATAACACTTTATTAACTCCATATGATTCTAAAGTAAATCTTAAACCTTAAAGTTCGTTTAGATGAATTAAATATTCCTCGAAATCTTGTAAAAATCTTTCGGCAACACGTCCTATATTTCAAAGTATACATCGAAATACTCATCCTTCAAAGTTCTTCAACAAAACTTGCTTAGTTTGGTGGAAATGTCGAAAGATCACAATCCACCCATAACAATATATATTTCATTAACAAAATTATATATTCACTCTAACTGATCTGAAGTGTAAAAGAAAATCTTAAACTAACTTTACCTTAACTCAAAAATTATTTCAATTTGTCCTAATACCTTTCCAGCCATTCCAAAGGAGATCCTAATCACACTTGAACTAAAAAACCTATTTATACAATATAATATATTCAAAAACCAATACATAGATAGAGATAAAAGAACTGAGCAAGTTACAAACAGTCGGAAAGCTTTCTCTTTCCCTTGTCGTCGTTAGAACCTGTCATTATCCAATTATAAAAATTCGATAATGTTAGATAAGTAAATCTCATACTATTCAATACACTTGTAATAATTAAATGTATTGCGTTCTAAGAGATTAAACAAATAATAATATCGCAAGAAATCATAAATATACAAGTATGCAATCTATATCGTTTTAGTTGACCGACCATAATCAGATGAGGTCTTCCAAAAGTGGTGGGTAAATAGTAATAAAGATTCATGAGTTTAAAAGGAAGTCCCTCGAGAAGACACAGCCTCGACCGTCAGACCCCACTTTATTAGGGCATCTGATCGGCTAGATTGCTTTAATCTCCTGATAACCTAGCAGCCTTAACCACTCATTCGATAAATAATTAAAAATCTATTAAAGTAATTATTAAATATAATTCTAAATCAACCACAAAGAGATTCTAAAACGAATCTTGTACCTCAAAATCAGTAAAGATTAATTAAATAATCTTTAGATATTCGTAAAAAAATCTCACCGGCATCTCCACTATTTCTAAGCCTACACCAAGAATTTCGGCCTTCATAAATCTTCAATAAACTTGCTCAGCTTAGCGAAAATGTCGAAGGACTCGAAATCCACCCCAAAACAAACTATATCGCATTAATAATGATTATTTATTCATTCTAATATATCTCATACTTTCAACATTATTAAATCATAAATACTTTAACTTCTCGACATTCCAATTCATCCTAAAACCATTAAAAAAATTTCGATCCTTCTCAAAATCATTTCAACACTTTCAAAAGATATCCTAACCTCACACGAACCCAAAAACTCATTTTTACAATATTTTATATTCAAAAATAATACAAACATAGAGAGAAAGAAACTGAGCAAGTCACCAATAATCGGAAAGTTTTTCCTTTCCTTTGTCGCCGCTAAAATCTGTCATTATCTAATTATAAAAATTCGATAATATCATATAAGTAAATCTCACACTATCCAGTACACATGTAGTAATCAAATGCATAATAATCCAAGGAGTTTAAATGAACAATATAATCCAAGGAATTTAAATACAGCCATGAATCCATCCCATTTCTATTATCCGACCACGATCAGACGACCGGTCTCTAAAAGTGGTAAGTAAACAGTAATAAGAACTCATGCGTGTAGGGAGAATAACCAAACAAGTCTCGTATATCTAGATTATGGGAGTATGATATGGTTCAACGTGATCTCATGATAACCATGTGATGCAAAGTATCGATGACTCCAACCCCTCAAGCAAATATAGTGTTCAATAACTCCGATATAAACGCTATAAGGAGACTCGTAATGCCTTACCCTCCCAAATCGTATATGCATATACAAAAAACATAATTCTAGGATCAATGCAATTTATACGAAATATAATAATACAATGTAAAGGTTACCATAGGATTTACTTAACCTTACAAACAATTAACTTTAAGCTTAATTCTTGAAGTTCCCGGAGCATCAAATTACCTTGAAAATAGTTCCAATAGCTTCCCTGCACACCCAATTATATTATGGGTCAAGCTTTAAGTGAAACGATATGACAAAGCCCAATGAAAACCGCGATCAAAGTAGGCTTGAGAACGGTTTCCAAAAATATTAATTTATATAACTATTTCAACTAGCTTTCAACTAGCCAACTTGGGGTGACTTTTTAACCTTGAAAACCTCAATATTTGTCATGGTGGCCTTAAAGGAACTTATATAACTCATATTCTACTTTTCATAGACTCCAAGAACACCCAACTCGGATCACTGACGAAGAAGTTATGGATTTCCCCATATGGCATGTTGACTTGGCAACTTTATATATTTTGAACTAAAAATATTTTCGCCATTAAAAAAAATTCTTCAAATTAATATTTTTGCAATTAAATCCTCAAAACTTGACAATAAACGCCACGAAACCACTCGATACCAACACCAAAATATTTTCGTAGCCCGTGGAGTCAAATTGGATTAAAACCAATAATCAATATCAACTATTAAAAAATCTTCAAATAGTTACCAACTGAATTGCATTAGTTCACCTCATCAAAACCCTAACTCACGTCTGTGGTATTTATCCCAAATTAACGCGAGTCAATCTAATATACCAATTAACAACAATTCCAATCAATTTCTATCAAAACCCCGCGAAAGAAATATAAATATCGCGAGAATTCAAATTGAATTGAGGAAAAATATCTGGCATTAAAAATTTACCAAATTGTAGGCCAAATAACTCGTTTCTACTACAAAAACTTAGCTCGAACTGACCGTCTCGTGATGCTCTACGGTAAGTGAGCAAAAATCGAATGTCGGGAGCTCGCGAAACGAAAAATAGAATTAAGAGGGTTAGGAGAAAATGTTCTGTTGAATATAAAAGGAATCGATTGATTTTTTATTTTTGATTTTTTTTTCTTTATTTATTAATTTCATAAATCCTATTTTGACGTGTTTTGACTTTCGGCGCCAGTTTTTTATCTGAATTTTCACCAAATTGAACAAAACTTTCGATAAAAAAGTCCATCTTTATGAAATGTCCATAACACTGATTTTGGTCACATCAAAACCCTAAAAATCTTAACTTTGGCCATGACATACGGAACCCTTATGGATCAATCCTCTTACCATACTTATCCAAACTTGCACTAATTTAGACCAAATCTCAGCCTCGACTATTGTCAATCGACACCAAACTCGAAACAAGATATCACACAACTTCATCTTATTTCACACTACCTCCAATCCCGACTTACACACAAACCGATGCAAATCCCCACATCGACTCGTTAAGTCCATTTAAGGTCCAAATTTCAAATTTTTTATTTAAATTCAATTATTCATCGCGAAATTTGAAACTAATATTTATGTCAATATTTTGACTATCTCGACACCCGTCTCAACACGTATCTCGAGACAAAACCCTGCGAATGTCAAATTTACTCAATCACCCAAATTTTGCAAGATAAAATAATATATAATACACAACATTAGGCAAACATCACATATTAATAAAATTAATTATAAAATATAAATTCACCGGTATTTAATTCCCAACTCGCAGCCAAAACCATAATAAAGCTTCCTTAATCTTGGATTAACAGTAATTACCGATTTAGAAATTTTGGGATTAAACATCGATTATCCGTGGAGTATGATCTTGGCGAGCATCACAACCATCATAAACAAGTGTCTACAACGATCAGTGACTCGAGTCACAGAGCACCACAGTGTTCAACCTACTACACATATAGCCAATGAACACAATGGAACCCCCAAAGGCCTCCTTCCTCTTGTGTCCGTGAATGCACGACCAATAAATATGCAGCGATAACCTGTATATGCAATTATATTCGAGAAATATTCATACAATGTAAAGGTTATGATGGGATGTACTTAACCTTACAAACGCTATACTAAAATTCCCTTACGCTCCGAGTCGATAAGCTAGTCCACACAAGGTTCCAATTGTGGTCTTATAATTCATTTATAAGTCTGGTAAGACTCCACAATAATTTCACAATTTTTTAAATTAATTGCAATTTAATTGACTCAATCGCGTCCCAAAACCCTAAATTACTTCCAAAATAAATTCTTTGATGCCCAAATTTTATTTGTCTCAAAATTATTTTTCGACATAGAAAATTACGTTGTCTAAGATTAAATATAATTTTTTCAATTTATTTATATTTTATTTGGCCCTTCCACAACCCGAAAACCCAAAAATTACTCCAAATCTAATCTTCGGATGTTTGAATCTCAATTTTGAATTCAAATTGTGGTTCAAATCAAAAATTAATATAGACTAGGCTTTAAAATAATTTTCTTAATTTTGGACATTTTTTATGTTGTAACACGTATTACGAGGCAAGACCCTAGTATAAATCCTTAAGAAAATCTCAATTTTTTTCATAGAAATCCACAATTTCAATGTATTTGGCTCAAATATGTTTTTTTCTGAATTTTTCTCATTTTTCGGATTTTTTTCTAATTTCTAGTACTTTTCTTTTTTTTAATGGGTTAGGGTTTGACTTGTGAACCGACCTCAATTCGGTCTGGTTGGGGATCAAACTCCACCTTCTTCTTCATGCTCCTCTGCAAATAAATAAAAAAGCCATCTCTTCTTTTTCTTTTTCCTTTTCATTAGGGTTGGGATTGCAAGGCTCTTGGGAAGGGGAGACGAATTGCGTCTCCTTCCTCGGATGGTCGAGCCTCCATTCCCCAACCACCATTAACAACCAACAACATCAACAACGACTAACGGCAACAACAACAACGACATCAATCAACAATGACAACCTAACAACAACGCCACCACACAACTCGCCTTTTCACCGTCTTTGTCTCGAGCTCTCTTCCTCCCTTCCTCCTCTCAGTCTCTCTTTAGTTTGAAATCTCACTGTGAAAACATAAATCGATGAGGCGATGTGTATGTTTGGAGATAAATATTAAGATTTCTTGATATTCGCATCACACGAATCTCGAGACAAAATCTAATGGTTCTATTCATTATATTAGTTAATCTTCATTGAGATATGTGTTGCGTATCGTAGCAATGTTCAACCATTTCCTTCCTCGATACTCAAGTAGTGTATGAACTATATATACCGGGGATAATCAAGTAGCGTATGAACAATATATACATAGATTGGAGATAAATATTAAGATTTTCTTGATATTCTTATCACGCGTAGCAATGTTCAACCATTTCCTTCCTCGATACTCATACTATGCGTATTTCAAGGTGATTCTAATCTATACTTTTTAATTTAAATTAAACTATAGTATTCATTTATTTATATTTATATATATAAACTATATATACATATATAAATATATATATACACACCTATGTATTTTCGCGACTATAAATTCGCCACGCGCGCTAACGACCACCTTCTAGCGTGCACACTATTGTACATCCCACGCGTGTTACCCTCGACCCCGCATGTCACTAAGCACCCACCAATTTATTAATTATTTTATTTAATTTCATGATTATCTCTTCAATTTATGTCCAAATTAAATTCCAAAAAATATCCAAATTTCACCAAAAATTGAGAAATATTCTCAATGCGCTCTTAAACTCACGGACACCGTGTATACACTTCAACTTGACCCTATTTCGCGTTGAAATAGTGTATAATGCATCAAATAGGCATACGACATACAAAAATAATATTTAAACTTATGATCTCTTGTCCGTAACGCGTGGGTCCCACCTCGGATACCTAAATCCAAAATTAAATTCAAAAATACTTAATTAGCCACCTATCAAGTTTATAAAGTTCTCGGTTGTCACAATCTTCCCAACTAATTAAAAATTTCGTTCTAAAAATTTAAACTTACAGATTATTGAACTAAAAGAGACATGAAAAAATGGTCATTTATTTACAACTCTTTTAATCCAAACTTGTACAACCATTTCCAAGGTGAATCGTTAAGTGGATCCAATCACTTTTATTGTATGCAATAACTTAGTGGTAGAGATCATAAACACTACAACTTTTTATTTTCAAATCTTTAGTTTAATGAAAAGTTATATCCATTACCTTGCCAATCTTGACAATTTGTGAATTTCTGATAAGTTAAATAGTCAACTTATTGGAATATCCGATAACTTTACTTCATTTTTCGTCTTATACCATGAATCTGGTTCAAATATCAACATTCAACAAGACCTAGCCTATCTTGCTTTTCATATGAAAATTCTCATTCTAATATGAATATTATTTCATAAACCGTTGATAATTCTTTCTATATCCACCTAAACTCTGGTATAGATTCCAATTTACTTTTTCATCACTGATCATCCTTTTTTATTTGAATTATCGGCCGATTAGTTCTTAGACTATCATCAGTTTAAAATTACATATTAATGCAAATAATATTTGAGCACAAAACTAAATACTAAGTAGAGTTGCATGCCTATCTTATCCACAACCATTCCAGCATTCCCCAATAAAAATTTAAAATTACACAAGTCATCCCATGACTATAGATCTCATAATACATCTGTCACCCACAAGATATCTCGAATTTCAATTCGATCAGAAATAGAAACCTGACACATCGTGCAATTCTCACTCATTCTCTAAATGTCTACTCACAATATTATTTAGATTATCGACTAGAAAGCAATTGCTAATTTCAACTCATCCGCCAATTCGCTTGACTTCTTCTTTGATTGGTTAGAAAATTATCGACTTTTCTAACTTCATCAAATCATTCTCTTACAATTAGTTCGTCAAGAATCTCATTCCTTTCACTTTACCGAGATCTTCCACAAACTCATGTCTTAATTACTTACTATTCACCAACTTCTCTTATTGCCTAAATTGAGACAGTTATCATTAACTTGAGTAGACATACGTTTCTAAACAGAGATATCAATATATTCGATGATTATACTCTCATAGTATAACTTTTAACTTGTATTTCATACAGGTTTATAAATATGTTATCTCTTTTCACTTCTACTTAATTACAATTGAACAATATTCTATTCTTCAAACATATCAAGTCAGATACATTGTACTATATTCAATATTTCCAACCTAACAGAGATAAGGCTTACAAACTGAGTTGTAAGTTATACAAGCTTTTCACTTCATCTATATCTTCACCACATCTGAACCTTACATCAACTCTAATTTACAATAACTAGTGCTTCTAATTTCACCATTGACTAATCAGGTGGTATATAACTACAATTGAACCAATGTACAATATATTCACTGATATTAGTTGTATATTACTTTGATTCAAAACTTTCAACATTTGGAGTTTGACTCCTTGTAAGATCCTTGTGAAGATATATTAAGTTTCATCAAACTTATAGTTTGATATTTTAATTTGATCGGGACTCATTAACAAGAAATTCTCATTATCATACTAATGTGAGAATATATTGACCATTTAATTGCCTATACTTCAGCCTTCAATTGACTCTGATGAAACTTCATAGACTTTTTATGCCAACTATTACCAATTCATCAGATTATTTAAAGATGGGTGGATGTGTCACACCGATCTTCTACATTGTGAATGAATCGTGGTTATGAAATGGAATTACTTAGACTTTTGGTCATGCACAACTACTCTAGTGCCTTACATTGACTTAAGGAGTCCGCCCGTGTCACTTTAGGCAGTTAGAAGTCATCTCAACATCTCAATTTATTTTATACATTTAGTCTATTCCTTTCGATTTTTTGTCAATCTGAACTATTCTCACATTGATCTTTCTCTTAGTCCTTTTACAAACTTATTACAACTTCTATTCAACACCTAAGTTATTTACAACTCCTTAGTTTTGACTAAGAAAGGTAACTTATATCTCTTCTATTTTCGAAAATATAACTAAGGACGGTGCGACTTTTTATGATCATTTAATGAGCCAAAATCTTCCTTAGTTAATTTTAATTCGAAATAGAGAAACTTTGCGACTTAAACAGTTAAACTATTTTTTTTACCTTACAATATTTCCATCAGTCTCAAATATCCCGACTTTTCTTTTTTCTCAAAAAGAAATTTGGTGATTTTCAAGAGACTGTGTAAGATGATTTTGTATCTTATTATTCATCAAATTACTTTTGATGAATTCAAATTACTTTTGATGAATTCACCTTTCCATTATTATTCAACTGAAGAGATAGAAGAATTTAAATTTTCAAACTTTGATTAACTTAATGACTAATCAAATTCTTAAAGGATGTTATTTCAATCTTTTAAGTCCTACAAATATAAATTCTCACAATATGAGAGCTCATACTGATGTCCTACACAACTCACTTACTGATACTCAATCAGTACGTCTATCTCTTCATTAGTGATATTTTAAGTCATAGTGATAAACATCATAACTTAATTTGATTAGAAATGACTATTGTGTACTTTGAATCTCAAAATACAATCACTTTTGTTGATGTTTAATAGTTAATCCAAGCTATTATTAGACCACTTCCCTAATCCTTTAACTTCTTACACATCGATCTTATCACCGCAATTTTCATTTTCAAATTAGAAATTTTACTGATCTTTGTTTCATAACAACACATGATTTGGTGTTAACAAAGATCACTCATAACTTAATATTTTCTATTTTTTTATCATTTTCTTTATTCATCCCATAGAACCAATATACTCGATGTCGCTTATGAATAAGTAATTTGAGTAACAAACAATCAAAATTTTGTGTACTTTTTTTTAAAAGTCGTTTGATTGTTTTAAATCATGATTCTATTCTAAATTTTACTTTTTGTTTTGTTTTGGAAAAAAAAAAGACAATACTTTGCTTGAAAGTATTTTATTTTAGTAGAAACTGACTTAGAAAACTTAACTGATTCAATCGCAATCCCATTGTGACTTTCTAGACAAATTCAGTTTATCTAATCAATTTCTATTTTTAAAACCACGTGTCTCCTTTTTCCTTTCATTTGAGACTCGTTCGAAAGCAATTCTTAGTGATTATGAATCAAACCAATATTTTATAGACTAAACTTCCCGAGTTAACTATACAACCGGTACTAACTTTATTCTAAAATCTAAGATATACATATCTTGTGCTTCCCAAAAGTCTCAGTTTCATATTATGTTTTCCAAACGATTCTCAGTCGCGTAAGAATTGATTTAAGTCTATTTTAATTTTTTTCTTGAGCATTTAAAAATTATAATAGTTTGATTCTTTCGATTTCCAACAAATCCATATTCAGTGTTTACATAAATGAATCATTTGGGTTTCTCTTTTAACCAATTTCCTATTGGTTTCATAACTAATACTTTCATTAGTTATATTAATATTGAACTACTTACAACACTCATTAATTCGGACTTTACAAGTCTATTTCACATTCATTAACGCTCAGTTTTGTTTCATAAGCCTATGCTATCTTTTAATTATCTATTTCTAATATTACTCGTCTTATATTACGAGTTAAATATCGAACGGACGAGGAGAATAAACTTCGTATCACATATCTAGCGATTATACATACATACAATACAAATATAACATAATAATTCAAATACCTCAGCTAATGGTCACTTCCTAAATAATCGCTCTTAATCACCCTTTGGTTCTCAACCAAAACTTATCCTCAATTGAGCCAACCCTAGGCTCTGATACCAACATTGTCAGACCCAACTTAATTACGGCATCTGACCGGCCTAGATTACTTTAATCCCTTGTAATCTAAGCAGCCTTAACCTTTCCATCGATAAACAATTTAGATTAAGATCTTGTAATCATTAATTATAAAAATTTATTAACCACATAGGATTCCAAAGTAAATCTTAAACCTCAAAGCTCGTTTAGATGAATTAAATATTCCTCAAAATTTCATAAAATATTTTCGACAGCGCCTCTTCTATTTCAAAGCCTACACCAAAATACCCAGCCTTCAAGATTCTTTAACAAAACCTGCTCGGTTTGGTGAAAATGTCGAAGGACTCACAATCCACCCATAACAATATATATTGCATTAACAAAATTATATATTCCTTCTAACTTGATCTGAAGTATAAAAAACCTTAAACTAACATTACACTAACTCAAAAATGATCTCAATTCGTCCCGAAACCGTTCCAACCATTCCAAAGAAGATCCTAACCACAATCGAACCCAAAAATCCATTTTTACAATATAATATATTAAGAAACTAATACATACAATGAGAGAAAAAGAACTAAGAAAGTCACAAATAGTAGTAAAGTTTTTTCTTTCCCTTATCGCCTCTAGAACCTGTCATTGTCCAATTATAAAAATTCGATAATGTCAGACAAGTAAATCCCACACTATCCAGTACACCTGTAATAATCAAATGCATTGTATTCCAAGAGATTAAATGAACAAAAATATTACAAGGAATCATAAATATACAACTATGTAATCCATCATGTTTCTATTGACCGACCACAATCGGATGACGTCTTCCAAAAGTGGTGGGTAAACAGTAATAAAGATTCATTAGTTTGAGAGGAAGTCCCTCGAGAAGCAATGTCCTCGACTATCTGTAGAGCATGATTTTGGCCAACATCACAACCATCCTAAACAAGTTTCTACAACGATCAGTGACTTTAGTCCCTGAGCACCACGGTGTTCATCCTACTCCACATATAACCAATGAACATAATGGAACCCCCAAAGGCCTCGTTCCTCTCATGTCCGTTAATACATGACCAATAAATATACAGTGATAAACCGTACATGTAATTGTATTTAAGAAATACTCATATAATGTAAAGGTTACAATGGGATTTACTTAACCTTACAAACACAATACCGAAATTCTCTTGCGCTCCGAGTTGATAAGCTAGTCCACAAAGGTTTCCAATTACAGTCCTACAATTAGTTTATAAGCCCGGTAAGACTCCACATCAATTTCATAATATTTTCAATTAATCGTAGTTTAATTGACCCAATCGCATCTCAAAATCCCTAAAATATTTTCAAAATAAATTCTCTGGTGCCCGAATTTCCTTTTGACTCAAAATTATTGCTCGACATAGAAAATTACGTTATATAAGCTTAAATATAATTTCTCTAATTTATTTATATTTTATTTGGTCCTTCCACAACCTGAAAACCCTGAAATCAGTCTAAATCTTATCCTCGGATGTCTGAATCCCAATTTTAACTTCAAATTGTGGTAAGGAATCAAAAATTAACCTAGACTAAGCTTTAAAATGATTTTTTTGTTTTTGGATATTTTCAATGTGGTAACACGTATTACGAGGCAAAACCCCAATATAAATCCTTAAAAATCCCAAAATTCTCATTTTTCATAAAAATCTACAATTTCAATTTATTTGGCTCAAATATATTTTTTTCTGAACTTTTCTCATTTCCAAAATTGTTTTGCAATTTCCAGCACTTCTTTTTAATGGATTAGAGTTTGATCCCTGAACTAGACTCGGTTCGACCCGATTGGGTATTAAACTTCATCTTCCTCCTCAAGCTCCTTTGCAAATAAAAAAAAACAACCCTCTTTTTTTTCATTTGGGTTGAGATTGCACGGCTCTCAAGGATGGGTGACGAACTATCGTCTCTTTTCTCGAATGGTCGAGCTTTCCATCCCCAACCACCATTAACAGCCAACAACATCAACAACGACCCACAACAGCAACAACAACGACATCAATCAACAACGCCACCACACAACTAACCTTTTCATCGCCTCTGTCTCGGGATCACTTATATTTTCCTCTCGGTCTCTTTTAGTTTGAAATCACTGTGAAAACACAAATTGAAAAGGTGATGTATATGTTTGGAAATAAGTATAAAGATTTTCTTGAGATTCGCATCGCGCAAATCTCGAGACAAATGTAATGCTTTTATTCATTATATTATTTTATCTTCCTCGAGATACGCTTGTGGCTATCAACAAGATTATCACTAACTCTTGACCGACTTACTGGTGATTAATTATATTGATCTCCTCGAGATACTTATCGTGTATCTCGTGGTAGATCTTATGATTTTTAAACAAACCATACACCACTTGATTCTCCTTGAGATTTGACGGCACATTTCACGAGGCAGAGGCAGATCCTTACCTACTGCAATGTTCAACCATTTCCTTCCTCGATACTCACGTTATGTGTATCTCGAGGCGAATCCAATGTATTTTTTAATTTAAATTAAATTATAGGATTCATTTATATATAAACTATATATATACATATATAAATATATATACACCTATGTGTTTTCGCAGCTATAAATTCGCCACGCGCGCCAACAACCACCTTCGCGAGTGCATACTATTATACATGACACACGTGTCACTGTTGACCCCGCATGTTACTGGTTAGGTACCCACCAATTTATTAACTATTTTATTTAATTTCGTGATTATCTATTCAATTTATGTCCAAATTAAATTTCGAGAAATACCCAAATTTTACCAAAAATTGAGAAATATTCCCGATGCGCTCCGAAACTCACAAACATCGCGTATACTCTTCAACTTGACTCTATTTCGTGTCGAAATAGTATATAATACATTGAATAGACACACAACACACAACAATAATATTTAAACTTATGATCTCCGGTTCGTAGCACGTGGGTCCCACCTTGGATACTTAAATCCTAAATTAAATTCGAAAATACTTAATTAACCACCTAACCAAGTTTTTAAAATTCTCGGACGTCACACTGACAATATCTGAGTATGTTAATGAAGTACTAGCACTTTGGCACACTTACTGCTGTCAGATAGTGGATGTTACCGCGGATGGTCATTATGGTTATCGGGTGGTAGCACATGCTTTTGGCAATGATTCGAAAGATGATTGGAGGAGGTAAGGAGGGAATTGGTTAAAGAGATGGACTAGAACATTTTCACATACAAAGAGCACTTTCAACTTGACACTGATTACGCCTGGGGTCCGAAATGCAGTTAACTACTTTGAGCGCCCCGGTTTTAGAGTTGGCTGTTAGCTTACCTTTTCAGATATGGGGCTCGTAGTGGCCAATAGTTATAGGAAGGGTATTGTTGTCCCGTGTAAGTCTGGGTCCAATGTGTGGTTTCCCACAAGAGGTGCGACACCTTTCTTAGCAGACGGACGTTTCATATGGTTGTGCCTTGTTACCGACAACCATTTTGTTAAAGTGTGTTATTTACATTACGTGTTATATCTTTTTTTAAGTATTAATGTTCATTGTTGAATGTTCATATAATTATTTTGTTTGTAGCTAATCATGGGCAAGGAAGTGCCATCACTACCAACCGCGCCACAATGGGAACCGTATGTGGAGGATCAAAACAGAGAATGGTTGGTGGGTTTGAATTATTCACCGCGGAATCAACGAGTTGGTCGCGTGGATACGGTGGAACTTGATAATGATTAATGCAACATCACCCCTTTTTATAGTGCATGTTGTATGTTTCTTTTTGTCGATATACTTAGGTGTAAAATGAGTGTTTATGGGTGTATAGAACACACAGATGTTGTCATATTATATGCTTTGCGGTACTTGTTATGTTGTTGATGAAAATAGATGGATTCTTTGTACCATTGGTGTACTCGACTTGTTATTTTTTTGTGGGCATCTTTGTTTATTAGATATGATATTTATATTGATGATTCGATGAACTCGAATGTATGAGAATCTTTGTTTTATTGAAAATGCAAACACGCAAAATGTGTTGTACTTGATTTGGATAAGTTTGATATAGAAATTTGATGTTTATATGTTCATTTCAGATACTTATCGGTCAAGTAGAACCGCCATATACTGAATACATATCGGTCGTAATGTACAGTCGGTACTTAAGCACAACAACTATTACTTGCCGATAGACTACATATAACCTTCATATTTACTCCTTTTACCCCACTTTTAACTAGCGACTAAAGTTTACAATACCAACGGCCACAGAGAGCCGCAAACCTATAAGACCTACTGTACTTTTCAACCGTCATTATTGAAAGGTTGACAGCACTTCTTGGCCGATGATTACACATACCCAAAATTTACTTCATATACCAAACACCATAATATGTTACGTAAACAAATGAAACTCGACAAATGGAGTCGGTTACGGCACTAGGTGCAACGGTGTTGCGGAACCACAATTTCACAAAACTTTCGATTATCTTCGGTCGTCATGCTGCTTGTACCCTAATATTTAACTTGTGTATATACCTCATATCTAAATGTCTTATTTAACTTAAGTTTACATTGACCCAACAGGTCCGACATGTCTTTATGGACTTCGGTTAACCTTAACCATTAGGGACCTACAAAATGCAGTTATCAATGGCCACGTTGCTTTATATACCCCACAATTTTACTTTACGAACCCTATAAATATATTCCTGTATAATTTCAAATGCTTAACGACCTTAATTGTCCGACTATACTTTTGACCTTGCGGTCCTGTGCTCCGTAAACCCTGAAGTCTTCTCTGAACAGTCGACCCGTCGCCTTTTGAAGTTAAGATTTTTCTTGTTCAGCTTCTTCCGCCTTTATCCATCAAGAATTAGAGCATTAAACTTACCCAACACTGGTAACAAACGAAGAAACAGGCAGTGCTCCTTGACTTTGTCGATCATCGCGATCTACAAAACTGAAGAGATTCCACTAACAAAAGACTTGAAATGCACCGAAGAGTTCGATTGAGGGTTCGGTAAGGCCGAAAAATCGAAGAGAGGATGGTGGTGACGAATTTAGTTGTGGGGTACATAGGCTTGAACGTGGGTATAAGAGAGAGAGAGAGAGAGAGAGAGAGAGAGAGAGAGAGAGAGAGAGAGAATTAGAGTCGTTGACGACTAGGGATAGTTTCAAAATAATTTATAAAAAAGTGGGGTAAATGCAATAAAGAAAATTCAAAATTGGGGTAAAACGAAGTACTGGAGTAAAGGAAGCAAAAAATGGGGTTCAAATAGCCGCCTTTTTTTTTTTTTTTGGATAAAATGCCACGTCTTTTAATGTTTTTTAATATGTATTTATCAAAAAAAAAAAGTTACTATTTTAATCGAAATCGGAAAAGATGAGGGGGGGGGGGGGGGGTGTTGTTTTAATCATATACCCGGAAAATAGACTAATTGGCCAAAATGTACCGAAATATATTTAAAACAATTTAAAAAAAAAAAGAACTTAAAAATCCCCCAGAAATAGCCCAAAAATCCACCCGAAACAAAAAAAAAAAAACAAAAAAAAAAAAAAAAAAAAAAAAACACCTTAAAATAGCTAAAAAAAGGAAAATAGAAGTACCTGCCACTGTCATCTTCTCGTTACTCATCTCGACACAGAAATCAATGAACATCAATAATTGGATGTCAATTTGATTGTCCCAAAAGGGTCACCAAATCATTTTCCTATAGATAGATATCATGGCAGACTAATTCTCCATGTAAATCTAGTTGCTGTTGGGATTGTCATGTTATCACCGCGGAAAGCACTCCTTGGACTCCAACTGTGCATCGTTAGCTATTCCGGCCCCCTGTGTCACCATCTATATATATACATAAAAAATCAAATGTGTTTTACTGCATGCGTTAATAGTCCATAGTATTGAAAAGTGAGGCGCAGAGGAGAAGCAATGACAAAACTAAATATGAAGATCTCTGGGCTTCTCTTTCTCTTCTGTATATTGTTCATGATGACACCCGCATTTGCTCTCAAGAAGGTTGTTTTAATCACTTCCACTTTTTACCATTACTTATCAGTTATTATGTTAGATATATAGGGAATAGTCTCACGTCGACTAACTTTTCTTTCTTTTTTTTTTTCTGGTATACAACTATCATCGACTAGTTGAGTAGAAAAACATTAATGGCTTATAAGTTTGAGTATACATCCCCATACTTAACACTAGTCTCTATCTCTAGACTCCCAACTGCCCTGACATGTACAAAATTTTACATATGAAAGTATCTACCAACCAAGTGGACGACTCACTGATTTGGTATATGAGGTTATTAAATGGGTGAGCGATTGAGAGTTCGAGCTTCATGTGGTTTCTTTCTTATAAAAAAAATTGTATTTAGTGTGAGCAGTTAACTGTTCTACTATACTCTATTTTAATTAAAGTCTTCAACAGTTTTGTTGATTTCATCAGGGGCAGTTGAATTTACTTATATATAGTAATTCTTTAATTGTCACTTGACTCTAATAGACATGTGTATGTTCTGCAATTAATTGTAGTCATACATTGTGTATTTGGGTGCTCATTCCCATGGCGGCTCGGAACTTACAGCGGCGAAAATGGAGGAAGCCACTGAGGCACATTATCAGTTCTTGGCTTCTTTCCTTGGCAGGTGATCCATTACTTACTTCCATAAGTTCGAGTAGATTTATTGTTTTAGGAATTGTCATATTTGACAACTATATATAAATGTAAACTACAGCAGGGAGAGATCCAATGATGCAATCATCAAGTCCTATAACATGAATATCAATGGCTTCGTCGCTATGCTTGATGAAGCAGAAGCAGAAGTCATTTCAAGTAAGACACATCTATATATGCTGCTTTTAGATTTTCTCCATTCTTTTCTCTTCTATTCGCTAAAGCATTTGACCAAAAAAAAAAAAAAATCATTGCAGAGGATCCCAAAGTTGTATCAGTATTCTTAAACAAAGGAAATACCAAGCACACAACGCGGTCCTGGAATTTTCTCGGAATAGAAAAGGACAATAAAGCCCTGGCTGGCTCAATCTGGGAGAAGGCAAGATATGGCGAAGACACAATCATCGGAAATCTCGACACCGGTATGTGTTTATACATTCTCTTGTATTTTTATTTTTATTTTTTTCATCTATTAAGTAATGGTATAATTTTATCTTGCCACTTAAGCTTCACAATACAATGATGTTTGTATCTCAATTGGTATATTGTATCATGTTTGTTTTTGTCAATATGGTAGGGGTGTGGCCTGAATCGCATAGCTTTAACGACCACGGATTGGGACCGATTCCAAAGAAGTGGCGAGGTTCTTGTGAAAATGACACCAAGAAAGGCGTTCCTTGCAATAGGTTTGGACAAACTCTCCCTAGCTAAGCTAGCTTCTCAATTACGTTACATTGCCTACTACAATCATGACATATCGACAAAATCTTTACTTGTTGTATTTGTTTGATTCATATTGCCAGGAAGCTAATTGGAGCAAAATACTTCAATGCTGGATATAAAGCATATGCAAAGGAAATGAATTATACAGTAACGGTTGAGAACTCTGCAAGAGATGAAGATGGGCATGGAACTCATACCTTATCAACGGCAGGAGGCGGCTTTGTTCCTGGAGCTAGCGTGTTTGGTTATGGTAAAGGAACAGCTAAAGGTGGTTCGCCAAAAGCACGTGTTGCAGCCTACAAAGTGTGTTGGGATGCCCTCCCAGATGGAGGAGAGTGCTTTGATGCCGATATATTGGATGCCTTTGATAATGCAATAACCGATCGCGTTGATATTTTGTCACTATCGCTTGGAGGAAATCCTTCTGATTACCTCAACGATGGAATTGCTATCGGTTCATTCCACGCTGTACAGGCAGGGATTGTTGTTGTTTGCTCAGCCGGCAATTCAGGTCCAGCTGACAGTACTGTGTCGAATATTGCGCCTTGGATACTTACTGTCGGCGCAAGCACCATGGATAGGGAATTCCGTTCTTTGGTCGTGCTAGGCAACAATAAGACTCTCGTGGTATATATACATTAATGTCAAATCTCTTCTACAATCACCATTAATATAAACATAGTGCTCATCTGATTATGTCATTTTTGCTTGTAGGGACAAAGTCTTTCAACTAAGAAACTTTCACCCAAGAAATACCCATTGATAAGTTCTATACGTGCCCCAGCTCCTAACTCCTCAGCTTCTGATGCGTAAGCATTAATTATGACATTCGACATAGAACTTCTTTTTCATTATTTTTGTTGAAGATTAATTCTATGCATTCGTCTATGACTGATTTGCAGCCAAATATGTATGATCGGATCCCTCGACCCTAAGAAGGTAAAAGGAAAGGTGGTAATATGTCTACGAGGTGGAAATGCGAGAGTGGAGAAAGGCGCAGCTGCAGAATTGGCAGGTGCTGCTGGAATGATTCTTTGCAATGATGAATTCTCAGGAAATGAAATCATCGCCGATGCGCATCTTCTCCCTGCTAGTCACATCAATTTAAAGGATGGCCTTGAAGTTTTCAAATACGTCTATAATACCAAGTGAGTTTCTTATTTCGCTCGAAAACAATCACTTGGAGCCTTCTAATGTTTAGTTGGCAATGTTATTTAGTTCCGTCCTTGAATCTCGAGTTTCTCTTGATTACATTGTTCATGAAAGATTCTCATGTTTCTAAAAATGTACTAATTCTTCAATCATCAGAAATCCGGTGGCCTACATTACTCCGGTCATGACACAAACCGACGTGGTGCCTGCGCCATTCATGGCTTCTTTCTCATCCAAAGGACCTAATTACATCACTCCAGAGATCCTCAAGGTTAAATCCCTATTAATCAGCATCAATTTAGACATTGCAATCATGCATCATTCTTACTCAAGTGATTCCTCATTTGATTTGGTATTGAACTTGGAGATATGATGATTGTTTTTTTCCAGCCCGATATCACTGCACCGGGAGTGAGTGTTATAGCATCTTACACACAAGCAAAGGCACCTACAGGTATAGACGTTGACAAGCGCCGAGTCCAGTTCAACGTAGAATCGGGAACATCCATGTCTTGTCCTCACATCTCCGGCGTCGTTGGCCTTCTCAAAACATTGCACCCCGATTGGAGCCCTGCCGCCATTAAGTCAGCCATTCTGACTACTGGTAGTTAATTAAGGACCTGCAAATATGTAACGTTCTTTGATTTTATACAGGTCCACATTGCTAACCATATATTGCGTTTCTTTGAATGCCATTTCAGCAAAAACTCGGGACAATCGTTTGAAGGCCATGTTGAATTCGTCATCAGAGCAGGCCACCCCTTTCAGCTACGGTTCTGGACAAGTGAGGCCTAATCGCGCAGCAGACCCCGGACTAGTCTATGACTTGAACGTTACGGATTACTTGAACTTCATGTGCGGCGCAGGCTATACTCCATCGCAGCTTCAGGGGATTTACACGGAAAAGCTGTACAATTGTCCAAAGACATACAATATATCATCGGACCTGAACTACCCTTCCATCACTGTCCCTAATCTTTACGGGTCGGCGACGGTTACTAGAGAAGTAAAGAATGTGGGGAGGCCAGGCACATACAAGGCCTTGATCCATGCACCTCCTGGAATATTAGTGACTGTGAAACCAGATACATTAACATTCAAAAAGAAGGGCGAAGTGAAGAAGTTCGAGGTGACACTTCATGATGAACTCGACGGAACTGTTAAAGGAGAGAGTCCTAAGGTGGCGCGGGACTACGTGTTTGGAAAGCTTTCATGGACTGATGGAAAGCACTATGTGACAAGTCCTATTGTGGTGAAGGCAGCAGCTAACTGAGGGAGAGTGAAGTTAATTAATACTCATCACTTAGCTACAGATTGGAGGAAGCAGTGGAACTAAAGTTCTCCTTTCTTTTATAATGGTTACTAATTAGTATAGTTTTCTTTTGATAATGGTAACTCTTCTAGGTAAAGAATGCATGTGTTTAGTTTTTTCATCATTTTACTTATGGAGTTGAGGTGTTTTTCTTCTTTTTTTTTTAATTATTATATTGAGGTTCATAATTTATAGACACTCTTATTCTAGTGAATTGAATAACTTGGATAGTAAAACAATAATGGTGTTTTATTTTTTTTTCTTTTTTGACTTCAACGGAGTCGGACCCGCGACCTCTCTAAACCTTGTCTTTAGCGCTTGCTTTTTTGGCAAGCTAGAGATTCTTTGGAAAATATATGTTATGATGTTTTAACATATGTGAAAAGATTGTAGAATATGAATCTTGTTTAGGTGACATGGATTTGATGATCAAAATTTACCCTGTATTCTTTGATTTCCTTGCAGACGAAATTTTTTGTGTTTCGTTCTCTTATCGAAAGTTTTATTTTTTGTTATAATTGAAATAGTGTGTCTGTATATTAATGTGTACTAAACAATTGTCATGTCGTTGTTTTTAAAAGTCAACCTCATTTGAATTTTTTTTGAATTTCTTTTTTTTGAACAATTAGAATTAATGAATCTATATTTGTTCCTATTCCATTTAATAATACGGTAATGCTATTTGGACTCGTGAGTCCGGACTCAAAACTTTTTTAAATTTCAAATACACCCTTGAGCAGTTAATGAAACAACTATAATCACTTGTAAAATTTATATTATACCCCTTAAATATTTACAAAAATTTTAAAAACCACCCTATGAATCCGAACTCATGAGTCCAAGTAGACTTGTTGTTAATAATATTGTATTGAGAGGCATTGGTTATTCGTGAAATTTATATTCCTTCAAAAAAAAATTATCATGATGTTTTTTTTTTTTTTGGAAAATCATGTAATTGGAATGAATTGAGATTATGGAAAAATCTTTGGAAAATGCAAAAGTAACCTACTTTAAACACCAATTTAATCGGATGTCGTGCATTTTGCATACACATTTCTCGGCTTGTATTGCACGACATCTAATTGATTCGGTGCTCAAAATGAGTTATCATAGCAGTTTCCAAAATCTTTTTTTAACCTAAAAAACACAAGTAATTGATCATAATGTAATTGGTCCTAACTTCTAGTCTTCCAAGTTTAATAGTATTCCATCTAATGCTTATCTGGAGAAAACCACTGGCGTAAACCGTAAAGTATAGCATGTAGATCGACATTCTTGGGGTTTAAGGGTTTTAGTCAGGGTACCGTTGAATTGTGTGTGTCTGTAGAGTCTAGACATGAGAAATCTTAGAAGATTGAATGCCAATTCTGTGATCAGGGCATTAGCACTTGCATCAACTGCCACCGCAGCTTCTCTTTTGTTCAACAACAACAATCACCAAATCAGTAATGGTAAATTGAAATGCTTCATTAGTTTCACCTCTCTCTCTAATTGGTATTACAAATTGAGTAGTAATTTGGGTCATTGAATTGATCGATCGATTGATTGATTGATTGATTAAAGGCTCAAGAATCTCGGGGGCTTCGATCTCGCTGCGATTGCCTCAGTTGCGGGAGTTGCTACTTTCATTACCTATTATGCCATTTCCTGCTCCACTAGTTCAAACATCATCAAGTTCAGGTAGATTTTTCATTGAGAGCTTAAATTGGATACCCTTTTCAGTTTAATGAAGAAGAGACAAGTATAAGGATTGGCGCGATTGCGAAAACTTATTCTTTGTTTTCTATTTGTAATCCTAAGGTTACAACAATCACTTTATCTTGTCTAGAAAAGAAAGTGTAGGAGAAACTGGAGATACTGCGAAATGTTGCCATGGCTGTCTTGGTAGAGACTCTATAGCTACAGCAGCTGCCGCAGTTGGCCCTGCTGTTGTCAATATATCTGTTACCCAAGGTTTGCTTCCGGGCGTCTTTAGTTTGCTTCAAGTCTTTAAATTGTTCTCTAGTTATTTGTTCGCGGAAAAAATATTGATTTCGATCTCGTTTTGAATGATTCAAGTCTTTAAATTGGTGTCTAGTTATTTCGTTCGCAGAAAAAATATTGATTTTGATCTCGCTTTGAAGGGCTTCGTGGATTGATGTTGGGGAAGGGTATAGGGTCAGGAACTATAATACATCCTGATGGTACAATCTTAACATGCGCGCATCTTGTGGCTGACTTCGAAAGCTCAGGAAGAGTATCTAAAGTAAAGGTTGGTTAATTCATTTTGATATATTTCAATTTAGTAGTTTAACTTATTGTTTTGTGATTGGTAACGATTTTTTTGCAGGTCGATGTTACTTTACAAGATGGGCGAAAATTTCAGGGTACTGTGGTTAATGCTGATTTTCATTCAGACATTGCTGTCGTAAAAATAAATTCTAAGTCTCCATTGCCTACCGCAAGACTTGGCTCGTCAAGAATGCTTCGCCCAGGAGACTGGGTGATAGCCATGGGGTGTCCACTTTTCTTGCAAAACACAATCACAGCTGGCATTGTTAGGTTGAGTATTTGGGCTTAAGTTTATTCATGATTTTTTTGTCTTTACAGTTATTTTCCTAAAAGAATATGTCCACTCAGTTTAGTGTTGATTCTTGTTCAATTGAGTTGAACTCTTAGAAATTGACTTCTTATTGTTTAATCAGTTGCGTCAATCGCAAAAGTAGTGATTTAGGTCTTGGAGGGACTCGAATGGAGTTTCTACAAACCGATTGCGCTATTAATGAGGTACTTTGTCAACTTTATAAGTTTTAACATAGTGTAATGATTTGATTTTTATGATAATCTAAATAATGATTGTTGTGGCGTCTCATGGGAGTCTTTTCTGATGCCATTCATATACTTCTATTATCAGGGAAACTCAGGAGGACCTCTTGTCAATCTTGATGGTGAAGTTATTGGAATCAATACTTTGAAGATATTAGCTGCTGACGGTTTAAGCTTTGCAGTACCGATAGATTCAGTCCTTAAAGTTATGGAGCACTTCAAGAAAAATGGGTACATCATAACTTTCCCGTGCAATTTGTGTTCTCCTTTTATGATTAGTTAATAGTGAATCATAAGGTCATATCTGTAGGTGTTCGAAGATAATGTTGATTAAGGATAATAAATAATTTTAGTTTCAAAAACTATATGGATGAACAAAGAAATAGCTTTGTTAAAACTTCATCAGTTATTTTCAGAAATCTATCATGATGCGAGATCTTATATTTGGCATTCACCTCAATGGTTCGTTCATTGATCATACATTTGGATCTTAAATATGGCATTCACCTCATTTCTTACTTTGAACTCTATCATGATGCAGGAGAGTTGTGAGGCCTTGGCTTGGATTGAAAATGCTTGATCTTAATGAAATGGTTATATCGCAACTTAAAGAAAGAGACAATTCATTCCCTAATGTTACCAAAGGTGTACTCGTACCTATGGTATGTTTCATTATTTTGTGCTATGTATAAACTTTATCGTGATTCCTAGTTTTATTTGATGTGGCTTTAAGGATTTTTCTTTTTCTTTTCTTTTGATCCCTTCCAGGCATCTGCCTATTAGACCGATTATGGTTTAACTCTCCAAACCAACCCATCAATCATGTTCTAGGAATCCACTCAATAGCTTGAGTTATTCTTGTAAACATTAGGACCATTAATGGCTGTATCAACTTGTAACCTCGTCTAGCAGGGATCCAGGGATAAGATGCTTCATCTTGTTTCATGTAGACCATTATGCCGTGCTCCACATCTTAACTTCCTCATTGCAATTTAAGATTTTATAACAAATTTATTTTTTGTGGATAAGTTAGCTTACTGATTGAATGGAACTCGAAATAGGTGACTCCAGGATCGCCTGCTGACCATGCTGGATTTCGCCCTGGCGATGTTGTTATTGAATTTGATGGAAACCCTGTTGAAAGCATCAATGAGGTACAATATACGCACAATCTGATTTTTTTTGTTTAAGATTACAGGAAATATGAATTCCTTAACTGACATCTGAGTGCTCAGAATTAAATTTCTTTTCTGTTCTTTCTTTAAGTCCTTTTCTCTTTTTTCCATGACATTGCGATGCTTCATTAAATTTATAGGTTGTATCATATCTCCTGTTTGGACTTGCTGCTCTTTCTTACATGTATTGTGTATTTGACATTTTCACAGATCATTGAATTAATGAGCAACAAATGCGGGAAGCCGTTGTCAGTAGTTGTAAAGAGGGCAAATGATGTTTTGGTCAATCTAACTGTGGTTCCAGAGGAGGCTAACCCAGATATATAACGAAAATTCTACGCTAACCTATGTTCGTGGAAATACTTAGCTTTACCTGATTGTACACAAACAAAAATCTCATTTGAGCGAGGAGCACATTGGAGGGAAGCACTGTCTGGGATTCGGGCATGATAGGATTCCATGAACCTTTCTAATTGAAGTTGAAAACTTGCGCATCATCGGATATATTCAGTTTTTGTGCATGTGAAGGAACTCAAATGAATATTTCTTGGTCATTTTAACATATGAGATTTTTTTTACATTGTCTCGGTGTCTATCTACTTTATCTTCTTTTTTTTTTCACAATTCTAGGTGGAATCAGCAGCAGCAGCAGCTTGACTTTCTAATTCTTTGCAGTTGCAGTAAATGAAGTAAGTAGTTAATTTTTAGAGTCCTTTTCTTCTTTGTAAATGTTTCTATGGAAAGAAACAACATATAAAAATGGCAAATGGTATTTAGGGAAATCATCTACAAAACCATGATTAATCTAATTTGTAAGTAACTGTCAAACTTTTTTTTCATAAGACTATAAAACTCAAATTTCATGCCTACTCTCAAGCGATACGCCTTTCCCAGAGACTTACCTTCTTTTCTTTATTTATGCTTTGAGCAAACTACAATTCAGATGTTCCTTGAATGCTTGGGACGGACATATTCAAAAGCTAGAGTGATGATAATGATTCAGATATGCAACTTTTAGATCAAGATATTAGGGAGGCATAATACTACTTTTCCTCGACCATACGCCTCATTTGTCATCATTTTCGCTCTGTATCACAGATCAACATGTGAATCGAGAACGAACAAACAAGAAATAAAGATGTGTCTGAATTACATGTAATGATAATTTTTCAAATATAATCTGAATTACATGTGATGTAGAGGTACACTATACAAATTATTAAGAAAGCCCTTTGAGGAAGTAAGGACTGAAAGGCATTGACAGCTTCAACATGCCTGCACTCTCTTTTGGGGTGGAAAAATGCCCGCGGATATACGATTTGTAATGAAGGAAAGCATGCAACAAACTCTATTAATGCTTTTCCAGTAATATTTGGTTTTCTTCGCAATTTACGCAGTTTAAAGTCTGAAAATTCGAGTTAACTTGTAAACCTGCAAAACAAATGAAACAAACAAATAAGTGCATTTCTTAAGTAGCATGTTCACTGATTTTATAAACAATTTGGTCTAGATGTTACGCTTAAAAGGTCATAAGCGATAGTAGAAAAATGAGTAGGGGGAGAGGATTGCATTATGCAGTAAGAATTCTCAAACCTGAGCACTTCTACTTGGAAGCATCACTTCTAGGCTGTTTTGGAGGCCATCAACCCTGGAGAAAGCAAAGCACATACATGATGACATGATGATAGAAATCAAAAACAAATACTTGCAAGGCTAGTTTGGCACCAAGGCTGCTCATAATTATGACTTAGCTAACATGGATAAGTATTCTAAAAGGCAAAAGCGGGTGGAGATTTACTTGTCAAAATCGCAATTCTTTTGGTAGTTTGGATCGTTTTGCATTTTAGTGTCGTGTCAACCAATAGCAAGATTTAGTGTCATGCCAACCAATAGCAAGAAATAATAAGTGGTAAACAAACGGAAGGAAACTGCTTTTTGAGGCCACTTCAGCCAAAAGAAACTAGAATTGCTATACCAAACAGGCTAGCAAACAACATTCGCGCCATTCAATAAAAGAGACAGTTTAAGAGGCCTAAGAGAGGGTGACAAGGGCGACAATTACCTCTTCATTACGGTTCTCTGGAGATAGTGTTCATTTTTCATGTGTCCTTGGCCCGCGTATTTGACCTCATCTGTATTCAGAATTATCTGCAACAACATATGTTCATTTTCATGTTTGTGATGAGCTGGAAATAAAGCAAGTCGAGCCGTTTAATAGCATTACAGACAAGAAAGAATAATAGTCAAGTTACATCTTGTTGCCTCAACAGCACGAAGATGCTTCATCAATAATATACGAGGTGACATATACATATATGATCCAAATAGAAAATAATGTGTACTACTGCTTAAACCCTGAAACACAGTAAATAGTTGAGAATTTTACTTGGTACTCTCCGGCTTCCTCTGTGCCTACACTGTATTTCTCATAGGTATTTGTTGGATGAAAATTGAAAATAAAGAGAAGAGGACCTCTCATGTAAGATATGACCTGCAGCATACACAAATCCAGATTATACCAAGTTTCGCTAGTAATCTATTAAAAAATAAAGCTTCAAATGCTCCAACTGAAGGAGAAGAATAAGAAGTGGTCCATCATACCATATTAGAGTCATTTACATGGTGAATATTGGGAAGCCTTCGTGATAGTATCTTCTCATTTTCGTCCAACATCATCATATCCTACAAAGAAGAAACAAATCAAAATCCACGATTATGACCTGCTAGAAATTTTCCTCACATAAGAAACTTCGTCATTTCCTATTTAACAAAAGAATAAAAGCTGTTTAATTCAACCAACAAAAGACAAGCAATATCTAAATGTTATCAAGTGAAACACAGATGTCTTCTATTTGTTGAAACTGTAACTGTAATGCAAAAAGGAAAGGATAACCCTCAGACTAGAATTCTTAACACGCATAATCTCCGAGGCAAATAAAAAATAGAAAATAAGCAAGCAAAGAAAGAAAATTCTAAATTTTGATAAAAGGAGCAAGACGGCATGCTAGCCAATCATATGACACACAAGATCAAAGCTAGAAAGTAACAAACTTCAACCTTATCAAAGGAAAATAGGCCACTGTGCACTTCATCCATCAGTAAGTCCCACCGTCGGTTGGCAAGACAAAATGAGAACTTGTTGCTCGCCATAGGGAACTCAACCCTCTACCACAAGAAAATGTAGTAAATAATGTGAAATAGAAATTAGAACTTATAAAAGTATTCAAGGGATCTAATGAAATGAGTGGTGTGGGAGAGCTCCTACCTTTGGGTGTCCAAACTCATTTCCTATGAAGTTGAGATATGCTTTACCGCCTATGGTAAATGTGATTAATTTGATCATCTGGTTTGCAAACAAATGCAAGTACTTAGAAATGAAGACAACGTGATTTCTGCTCTAGCACTGTTGCTGGTGCTAGTACGCTTTTTTCCATCAATGCCAATGCCCTAACACTAGAAACTAGAAAGCCAAAATGACAACAAATCATTTTTAATAGAATCGCCACAAATTTGTGCAATGTACCGCCAATATTTATTGGAGAAGATGTGAAAGGACACGAAGAAAGATTCAAACATCAGTAAAATGCTATAAGACATGATATAACATACTTTATATAAGGAATATCCTCTAATTAATATCTCATCTGAACTAGGAGAATTCTCTCTGATTTCGCCAAACAATATTTCTGCTAGTGATCGCCCTCCAGATATGGACTGCAATAGAACCATGCATAGATCAGAGGTAGATCAAAAGTAACAACAACATAATACAACACAATTTTAGAGCCATAAAATTATCATTAAGGAGCACAATCTTGACTACGCATTTCACCCCCATTTACCTGGTTGTGGTTCTCTGCATATGTCAGCATCTTATCTGCTATTTGTTTATTTCCAGTAAGAGTAGCGACTATCTGCATCAGATGGATTCAAAATATGTGCATGCTAAAGAGATACGTAAAGAAAGACATTATTATACAATTAGAAGAAATTAACATAAAATATATCAAACACAAAAAGATGTTGGAGAGGATTAGGTTAGAATGGAAGGCACAAGCTTAACTACGTATTATCATTACTGAGGTAATCTTAGTAGACCTTATTCATGCTCCACTCCTTGTCAGGGACATTTTCCAGCAATGATGACCACATTTCTGAAGTGGAAAGGTTGACATAATAATCAAAACCCAATCCTCCTTCATAAATTGGCTCACATAATCCAGGATAAAGTGTAGCCTGCAGAATAGGCCAAAAAAATGTCTGCAGCAGTCAACAAGTGAGCAATAACAAATACATATTACTGAAGTGAAAAGGATAATAACTCATTTTCAGTCAACATTTTTTAGATATCTTTAAATTACAACAGAAATCATTAGCAACAACATCTCAATCCCAATTTAGTAGGGGTCAGCTAGATGGAGCAAAATCTTCCATTGCGCTCGATTTAGTGCAATTGATGGTGTGCTTTCCGAATCCTTTTACTCCCTCCTAATCAATGCGTCCCAACTCCCAAGTTAGCTTCGGTCTACCCTACATCGTCTAATTTCTACAGTTTCTAGCTAGTCGAGTTTTATACCGGGAGCATTTGGAGGCCGTCTTTCGAGGTGTCCAAACCACTTCAATCCCTAATATTCATTTTATGTACTTATTGTTTCTTTACTGCCTAACATTCACTTTGCAACATTAAAGTTCAAAAAATTAGAAAAAAAAAAAAAAAAAAAAAAAACATTTTAACAACTGATGACATCTCCTACATTGCTATTAGCTCATCTGGTGACATTCACATAGTTTTCAGCTTTTCCAACCAAATTCACTACAAAATTCAGCTTCCAAAGTTCCCAATTGGCAACAGACCATAACTATAACAGATATATCTATTAAAAATCTTTTCTGAAAAGTTGCATAACTTTGTGGGAAAAAAGATGATCTTTAACCTATCATTTTCAACTATCGACAAAGTGATTAGAACAGTAGAGCATCTAAAAGAAGCAAATAAATAATTAGGCCTTCGAGCCTTTTACCCACCAAAAAAAAGAAGCAAATAACAGGAACAGATAAGTTATCTTTATGCGAAAACCTTTCCAACTCATCCACTTGGCAATATGAGGAATATATTAATATCATGCAACAGCACCAATAAAGAACAGGAAAGATCTGCTTACATCTTCTGCGATTGTTATAATATTCGGATGAAGCTCATGCAGCATCTCATTTGCCATGGCCAAGTAAATCAGCGCATCCTTGTCAACATACTGATTGCAGTATCTGGTGGAAAAAAGTTGTTTTCAGATAATTTTGCATACCATAATGGATGAAGAAAAAGGACTACCAAGAAAAAAGTCGTAGCAAAATATCTTTTACAATATAGAAGCCTAGATGTGCATCCACATCAAGGGAATGAATATGCATCAACTCAGGAGTGATTGAAGTAGCAGATTGTGTTTTCAATGGAAAGGGATACATATCACTAAGGAGTCCTGACTAAAGTTGCAGATGATGTTTAAGATGAATAAGATATGAAGTAGATTATTTACGTTCATAACAACAGATACGAAGAAAGCCAGCAAGGACCATGATTCTAAAACATGATTCATAATCTAGGATGTTTGCACTTTGTGAGGCAACATAAAACATACCACAAACCACAAATCTTAAACACACGCGACACACATATAGGTACATAAATATAACTGAATGTCACAATTTAACATAGTTAGGTTTAATGATTTTTTCACATAAAGAAAATGGATTTTTTTTTTTATATCTATAAAATGAAAAACAACACACTAACTTTAAAGTGAGTGGGAAGATTTCGTTGATGTAGTACTTACTCCTCCAAGTCACCCGTAAAAGATGCAAAACCATTATGTGTATACATCATTGAGGATAGCGAATGGAATTGGAAACCATCGATTTGATACTCTTCAACCCACCTGATCAAATGGCAAAGTAGTAAATTCACCAGTGAACTGCATGAACTATAAGTAGAGAAAGCAAGCCTAAATAATTTAAGAGGAAACAATATCTTGATGGTCCAAGAAGTAGGAGAATACCACTTCAGATTTGAGTAGAGATAATGCAAAACATCTATATCTCCATACTTGTACATTCTAGTTCCCCAGTACTTGTGATGCCCTCGTTTGCCTGATCAAACAAAAGAAAATTCAACAAATACATAAAGCCAAGGACACTAGGATGCTACAAGAAGACACTATGATCCCCGTGTAAATTGTCCACCAGGAGAAAATTAAAGTTGAACCAAAGTTTGTCACACAAAAGAGAACTTACCAGTGTGAAAATAACAGTCATTTGACCCATCAAATAGTGATAATCCAACCATCTCATCAGCTGCCGAATAGGAGTGAACTATATCTAGGAAGACCAATAACCCGAGACCTATAAGAGAATAACAGCAGCAGCATCAGTAGTACCATAAGGAAAATAGCAACAAGAGGTTCTCGAGTATGTTAGAGATGCATAAGGTGCCAAATCACAACTCTAGTTTCCATGATAGAGATTTAACGTAAAATAAAAAATAAAAATAAAAAAAATGCAAAACTAGCAAGGAAATGAAAACAAGGTTGACTAGAAGGAAGCATGCAAACTAAAGGTATGTTGACTTCGTTCGTTCGAACAAGGAAGAAAAAAGAAATTTGCTAAGATATTTCACCATGGATGAATTAACGATAATACAATTTGGGACCAAAAGGAGCAAAGAAACAAACAAACAAACACATCTCACAATAATTTTCTTATAAAATAGATTGTTTGAGAACGACAAGGTACCAGCGAATCACACAACTAGGACCTGTCCAAGTTTGAAGTTCAAAACAAAGAGGTGAAGGTAATGGGTTTTACAGAAAAAAGGATAAAATATTGATTGATGCCTGAAAAATCTAGATACAATTAGAAGATTTGGGAGGATGTAGATAATTAAAGATGCAACTGATACTGAATAGCTTCCAAAGCAAAGTTTTAAAAAATCGACCAAAATGTAAATAATCCACTGGAAGTAAGAAAGAAGACCGTGAGCTTCATCCACCAAACGCTTGAAATCATCAGGGGTACCAAATCGGCTGCTGACAGCAAATAAATTGGTGACCTGAAACAAAAATAATGGATTTCTTTTAGTCCACAAAATATGTGACGGATACATAAAATTAGCAAGGCACTTATATTTACATTAATTGTGGATTACTATTTCAGAAATCAAGAATACTATTTGAGTTTGTGAAAAATGCTTCCACATCATCAATTCGAATAGACATAATAGCGACATACACTAGCAAAGAACACAAATATAAAATCACATGCCTTTTTATGGGAAGATCAAATGCCTCAACTTACAAAGCAAGGTCATGTTAGAATCTATTTGCGACCTTATCAAGACATTTAAATTGTAATGCTTGTTTAGTTCAAAATTTAAGAACTCTAAAATTACCACTTACTCACAAATCGAAAATCCTTGGACTAAGAATCATGTCAAATACACCCTGAACATGCTTCTGTGGTTGCTGATCTTTTTTTTATTATTATTTATTGTCATTTTGAAAAAGGCGACTGATGAGTGGAAAGAAAAAAAGATATTCTACTTAGATGTTTGATGATATCAGTAGAAAGAATATTAAACTGACTCTGTATCCAATAGTGAAATAATCTTTGTGCTCAATAACGCCAATCAACTGTATCACATTGTAACCTGCTTTCTTCACATGTGGAAGGACCTGCAAGGCTGAAAACATTAGAAGTGAACTGAACTATACTCAAACAACAAAAGTGAATGTAATACCTTCAATCTAAATTCATCAAAAGTGGAGATTTTGGGATCTGTTCCACTTATGCCAATGTGGCATTCATATATACGAAGAGACTTCGGCACTTTGGGACGCATGTTCTTCCATTTATGTGCATCTTCAGGTGATGGCTCCCAATGCACAGCAACAGATTGATTCCCATCTACATCTAAACAGAATAGAGAGACTGCGTTGAGAAACCATGAAAAATATAGATACTTAACATAATAAAAACAAATAAACTTTTCAACGCAAGCAGGAACAAGTTCTAAAGCTCGCCAACGTTAGCTTACCGGGAAGCACATAAGTAGCCCAAGCAGGAACTCGTTCCAAAGGTCCACCAGGAGTATTAAAATAGACTCGGTACTTGCTTCCATGAGGAATGCCAGGCTCATACTTCTTCAGCCATGCCTTTCTTCCCTTACGCATCTCTAACCAGTATGCCAATGGTGGTGACTTCGCCTGAAACTTCTCTCTCCATTCTGGACCAGTGATGACATTGTAGATGTCGTATTCTTTACCACTATCAATCACATGAGTGGAAGGCAAGTTGCTTGGAGGGTCATCTTTGTGCTTTTCTTTCCATGCTTTATATCTAGTTTCTGCATCAGGCAAGTCTTCCAATTCGTCAAAACTTTGCGGTCCATTAGGGCCAAACATTTGCTCATACAATTTTGCAGGCACCGAATAGCGTGATTTAATGTACCGATCTTCTCCAGGCTCCCAATATTCATCATTCATCTTCTTAAACAACTCTTCAATTGTAACACCACTATCCCCTTTATCATAGTCCTCATTACAGTTGTATGCCTGAAAATATAATTCATCTGGCTCCTCTCCCTCCCTGAGTTTATCTTCCAAAATGATAAACCAATACCCGTAATCATCATGACCGAAATGGCCATCTCTTGCACTGTTCTCCGTCGGTGACCACCCATTAAAATCCCCAACCAGCGCACAGTAGCGAGCACCTGCAATCCTCCATGTTTAAACATTATATACAAATTCACCACGAAAAAAGAAACAAGGAAACTCACCAACAATTCGAGATAAAAGAAAAATGAGCTCATTCAAATATAAAACCGACAATCGGACTTTTTCCTCAACCAAGAAGACTAACAAATTGAGGCTCACGTGTGGTGCCATGATGGGGTTCAACCTAGTTGATTCGATCTCATCATCTCAGAGTGGAGAGGAGTACTTATTCATCATATGGTCGACGTTGTTTTCCCTCTACTACATTGGTAGGGGGTTCAACCTAGTTAATTAACAAACACTAACCGGGTATCTCAAAATACTGAAATGGGTGAATTTTATTCAAGAATTTAAGCTTAGTATACCATAACTATACCTGGTGCCCACTCCATGTAATCGACACGATGATGCACGTTTCGATGAAGACCCATCAGCTCATAACTTCAATCCAAAAACAACAAACCACCCATCAACCAAAACACTCTCAATTTCACCCACAAAAAGACATACTAATAAATCAAACTGACCCAGAAGCGAATTCCATCAAATTATGAAACCGATTAAGAATCTCATCTTCCCTGTCCTTCATAGCTTTATGCCTGCCACAAAAAAAAAAAAAAAAAAAAAAAATCATAATAGGAGATGATAAGATGTGGGAAATGCAACGCAAATTGGTACCTTTCGCGGAGAAACTGAGCGAATGCTTTGTGGGTGATGCTGTGTTTTGTGAGGAACCCAACTGGGTCGACGACCACTTTGGGGGGTTCTGTTGATGGGCTCTTCTTCTTGTTCGTCTTCTTTGTTGAGATTTGGTTGGGTCGATGAGGCTCCTCTGTAGCTGAGCATCTCCATTTGTTTTTGGAGATTGTTGTTTGGTTTTGGTGGTTGTGAGATTGGAAGGAATGAGAGGAGGAGGAGTGCAGTGAAGGGAGGAAGGGAAGTAGTGTTGGGAGCGAAAGCGAAGACATTTGAAGGGTACACGCGCGGGAGCGAGAGGGGTTCCGATATGCGTACGAGATGTTCGATCTAATGCCTAGGCTCGTAATGGTTGGTCACTTGGTCAGAGACTAGTGGCCTGTTCGTTTCGTGGTCTTAGAGTGGATTAACCCCATTAGACTGGTTACGTCGGTGTTCGCTTCGCGGATTAACTAGGCCACGGGATTAACTAATACTCAGTATAGGTGACTAAAGAAAACCACCAATTTTGGTGGGACTAACTGGTTCCAATGCTTGGCCATTACAGATTACAAAATTACCCCTAATCTTTACACACTCTTATGTCTAACTCAATCGAATTTCCATCGAATAAAGATTGCAATGAAGACCGAGGACGATGACGAAGATGCGGACTCGACCAAGGAGCCAAGACAATGACGACGATCGAGGACGATGACGAGGATGAAGATGCGAGAATGAAGACCGAGGACAATGACAAAGATGCGAGAATGAAAATTGCGAGATCGCGGACTCGGCCGAGTAGCGGAAGCGATGAAGACCGAAATCAATTTTGATGATTTTATTGGAGATGTAAGATAAATGGAGGGGTAATTTAGTAAATGTACATATTAGAACCACATTTATTCTCAAGCTTAAACCTCTCAACCGAACAAGCCTCATAAAAAAAGGTATTAATACATAAACCCATGTGTTAGTCACATTACAAACTAATCACATGGTATTGGGTCTTGCTAATATTTGAAGCGAATGGGCCAGTAATAGACACGATTCCCTTTAAGCAAAGTCTGGAATTGAGTACCACCTTTCGTATAGGACCTGAAAGTATCCAAACATGAATTAGTCGGTGCAATTTCGAGTTGTATCCAAAGAGCCTTTAACGACTATGTGTCAAATGTAGGTGTATGGCTCGAATGAGACGATATCTATGTTGTAACAATCTCTATTCATAAATTCACCTACCTTTATTTTTGAAAAAGTTGATACATTCATTCAAAAAAATAACGAAAGCTTTTTAAATTAACTCAATGCTTAGGTTTGTAACAACCCTGCAACGTCAATGATGGCTCTGAAGATCATAGAAGCAATGTCGTAGCAAAATGGTCGAGATGGTAATGGTAGCCAAAGGGTCGAGATGCTAATGGTAACGACAGACTTGACGTAGATGTAACGAAAGCGAAGACAATGAGATTAGGAAACAAACTATTAGTACAAGGTGTAGGTGCTTTATGAGGTTGATAATTTAAAAAGATTGCAAATCTTATTTTATTTTATTTTTACAAACAACTGGAGTGAACTTATAATAAGGTTATTATAACATAAATAGGGTATTGTTTAACGTAACTCAAAAATAATTTTACATTGCAATGCCAAAAAAAGGGCCTTCAAAAAGAAAATTGGTAGTAAATGAAAAATATCACGGAGCAAGACAAAGCATCTTTGATGCATATTGGGTTAGACAATAGAGGCATCACTTGTCATAAAGTAAGGCCTAAGGAGATGGCGGCAGGAGATTAAACACTTCATCTCAATTCAATCTAGTGAAGCTGACGATGATATACTCTTATAATCTTTTAAATCAGTCGTAATTAATACAACTCAACTGAGCCACTCAAGAACTCCACCCTCATAGAGCTTTAATTATCTCAATAAGCAATCAGTTCTAATTACTTGAAAAGGGGCTTCTGCTGAGTTAAATAGTTAGATACAGATTTCAAATACAAGATTCATCTTTTCTGTAACTTATTTTTCCCAACCAGCCAATTCACTGGTTAATGCGCTTCAAAAGTTGTGTATAATTAATACATCTTAGCCAGCAACACTTGAAATATTCCGGCCCTGCAGCTTGCGCAGAAGAAAGTATTTGCTTACAATTATCCCTCTTACCTTGCAAACTCAAAACTTGGTTCAGGCACACGACAACTGGAAATGCAGGGATCACACTTTGATCCCTTTGTACCTGTTGATCAATCTGAAGTTAGTAACAAGAAAAATCCAGAGAAGGATAATCATACAGATAAGAGCTCCGTCTCACGTTAATGTCTAGCAAGTTTTATATGCAATTCCTTACCCCAATTACCTGAAAAATTATCTAGACGTACTCAAGGAATTGGGATTAAAAAAACCCACTTAATGCTAGTGTCTATCTTAAGTCTTTGAAATAGTTAGGTATGAAAAGTTTACTTGTAGTTCTTGCAAAACAAACGTCATCTATTTTTTCATTTCATGCCAGCCAAAGAACAAGAAAAAAGTTACAAATCCATGAAATTTATGACTCACAATCTTATTAAGGATAAGCCAACAAATTTTTTTTGAGGATACCAATACTATAGTTGAGTCAACTCACTGGATATGGCAACCGAACACAGCTACTCATTAGGCGCATATTTAAGAGTAAAGAACGAGTAAAAGATACGAAGTGCGGAAAAAACAGGGTTAAGAATATCGCTAACTAGTTGGTTTCTTTCTTTGGGTATTCCCTTGCTCCAAATATCGTTGATCCAATTCTCACGTTGGTGCTGCCCATTTCAATCTGCGAAGGTTCAAAGGTTTTAGCGCTTAAAGGCCTTCGTGAAATAAGCTATAACTAACAGCAGCTGCATATTAGATATAGAAGAACTATAACGCAAAATAAGTAGGAAAAAAACAAATAAAACAGTCTGTTTTGACAAATTCTTAAGTATCGGATACTGGTCCTTTCACTTTTGGCTACTGTGGTGACAAGAGAGCATTAACAATTCATTCTTTCACGCATCACCATCAGTGAAATGTGCGCTTGCCAAATAACCAAAATGAACATAACGCAAGAGAATGATACTTTTGAAGGAAAAAAAAAAAATTCTTACCGCTTGCTCAAAATCACCAGACATTCCCATAGATAGCTCACATTGGTCCTCTGTTATATCAAGTGCCTTGCAGACCTCAGTTCTGCAGTCAGCCAATGTCTGTAACACCAACAGAACATATCTGTATAACGCAGAAACTCAGAAAGAAAATAAGTGGGAAAACTAATGGCATCTACTACATCTGAATTAAGAAAGCTCACCCTAAAGTTCTCCGGAGTTGATGTATAGTCTAGCATCCCTATTGTCATGAGGCCAGAAAATTCAAGGTTTGGGCATGCCAACTTAACATGTTTTGCAAGTTCAACACAAGCTGCTGGTTCAACACCAAATTTTGCTGCAATGAAAATAATAATAATTACTAGATTGTCCTGTTTGTCCACGGCTTTAAAGAGCCCGACATTGATCCACTTAAGTAATCTCAAAGTGCTATGTGGTATTTTTTAGCTCTTTTCTCTTTAAAAAAATAGGAAAATATAGCCACACTTTCTGATTAAAACCAGATGAAAAGTATTGACTGACTGTTGAGTATTGTTACTATCCAAAATGCCAGCAAGAAAAAGGAACTAAATCAGTTCATATATAAAGACTATGTAAACCATAACCAAGCAGCTATAAACATTAGAGGCAATGATCAATCATCAGAATGTAAGTTGCACATATACAATAATACAACCGAAGCTTAGAGTGCCTTAGATTATTTCATTGAGTTTTTTTTTTTTTTACATAACATGAAAATGCAGTAGTCATGGCACCAAAGTGTCAGAACATGCTCCTTCAAAGCTGCATAACTAACTCATCGCGTAACCAAGCAGCATGCACCACCATACTAATCAGAAGTTCAATATTTTCACTTGGATGTCTCCTTAGATAAAGGTTGACAGCTAATCGAGTAACCATGCGGCGTGCACCACCATATCTATCAGAAGTTCAATATTTTCACTTGGATGTCTCCTTGCATAAAGGTTGACAACTAAGGCACATCCTTTGCCCCTCTATGCTCACATATTAAACTGTGGGAAAATGTGTTGCTAATGTGTTATACTTCACTTCTTCCTCTTCTTAACACAATTTAACTACGAAATGGATTTGCTTACTTGCACAGATTACAATATTTTAGCAGGGTCCTTGTCCAATACTTAACACTTAAGTCTATATTTGAACTTTGAAGACTTGAGAACATGCAAGATTCTACACATCAAGCAATTTAGCAGGGTACAACCGTAAAACAACATCAACCCAAGCATCAATCTTAAATTAGTTGGGATCAGATACATGGATCTAATGATTCCACCTTGCTCGAACTGGAGCAGTTGAAGATCCTCTTTCATAATCCTTTAAATCCTTCCTAAATGATGCATCACAAATTATCTTAGGTCTATCTCTCTACCGTCAAATTCCTTCAACTTCTACAATGCTGAGTTTTTGATTTGGGGCGTTTACAAACCGTCTTTGGATGTGTACAAACCATTGCAACCACACTTCTCTAATATTTTGTATCTATTAGTGCAATTGATAGTTTTCTTTGAATTTCTGCATTTCTAATTCTATCTTTACAAGTTCTACCATATATCCACCTAAGCATCTTCATCTCCACAACACTTATTATATGTTAGTGTTGTTTTTTCCCCAACCAACATTCACACTCATAAAGCGGCTTTGCAAGGCAAACCATTTACTATGGGCCCATTCGAATATTATTTATAGAAGCAGTGGCAGGGTGCAACACAAGAAAATAGGTTCTTGTTAGAAATAACAAAAGAGGAATGCACAATGTAATTAGCTAAATGAATACTATTTCCTAATTTCACTCACATTCTTCTCCACTTGTATTTACTTGAACCATGACCTTCAAAGGCTTCCTTCCGATATCTCCAACTATACGATTAAGACGGTCTGCAATCTGTCAAACACACAAAAGCCGTGAGACTCGATAAATCGAATTGTAAAAATAATGGTTGGAATGGTCCTGAGGTTATTAAAGAAGAAAATGACAAGTTGTCTCTAAATGACATCATTTTTGGAATAAAGGACAAGCATGAAAGTTGTAACAACGAGCCTAAATGAGTCGGGACCAGTAAGCGAAATTAGGTGTAATAGCCTAGATTTATGCTGGTTAAACATATTGTTGGTTAGTATAGGAACAAAGTAAGGCAAACAATACTTCTAATCCCAAGAGGGAAATAGGTTGCCAATTGAAACAAAGCTTTCATATTAACAAAAAGAACATTTGGTATGCGCATCATTCAGAATAACAAGAAGGTATAGAACAGGATTAACTTTATTTGGGATTGGCTATCCGACACTTCAATTCAGCTTAATTAAAAAGGTATAGAACAGGATTAACTTTATTTGGCAACAACCACTAATAAATTTGTGTACTAATATAGACTCTGAATCAATGATAACATCAAATAAATCCAATGGTAACAAGGGCAGAAACCAATGTCAACGACCTCTACACACTCAATGACAGCTCTTCTTGACAAGAGAAATCTAGAACCACAATTGCAGAATGATAAAAACTTTGCATTGTCTCTTTACATAATAAAGAATTTCCATAATGTTCTAAACTATAGAGGAACATTACACAGAAATCTTCAGCCGTAGTATTCAGCAATTTTTTTTTTGTTTTTTAATAGTCGAGCACAATGGAAAAGTTTGATCCATGTAACCGACCCCAATTAATTTGGAACTGAGGCTATGATGTTGTTAATGTTGTTGATGTTGTTGTTGTTTTTTGATAGTTGAGGATATTCAAGCCACTGCCAATGACACCATACTGATGGTAGACTCAGCTGATCCCTCAAGGGTCCTTAGTTGCCCCCACTAGGGAACCCAAGGAAGACATTGAAGGGTGGGAAGGTTTTGAATTCAACCCATCTGCCTAGGTCAACGTGGTAGAGAACGAAACTTACCACTCGACCATTGCCCCTAGGGGCGGTATTCAGTAAGTTTAATAACTTGTAACTTCATAAGAGTGTGCATCTACCTTCTCATCATCCACAGTTTCAACCATTGCAAGATTCGGGACAGAAGCTGCACGGTCACAACCAAATCATCAATCCAATGAAATCCAAAGACCAATCCAACACACACATAGATAAGCTAAAAATCGCAGCTTTTCTCGAAAACATGTTCCAAATTGGTACCGGTGCCTCAATTTCACAGAGAAAGTAAATCCACACATACCTAGAAGAGATTTAGCTTTGTTGCTTTGCAAATGCCCTATGAAATGCCACTCGATATCATCAGGAAGCTGCAGAAGCCACCAAATGAACCACCAGAACCAAAAACAATCAAACACGCATTCAATCGAACAGATTCCATCAAAAGATTCAAAAATCTCAACATGTATTCACAAAGTGTATCAATTTGGGGGAAACGGGAGATCGATCAGACCTGAGGCGCCTTGTCGAAGATCTCCTGGACGTAATTCTCGCCGAAGCAGCGGTGTCCGTCGTCGTAGACTCGGCGGATGAGGGAGACGGGCTTGGTCTTGCTGACGGCCACCACTCTCACCTGGTCCGAGCGGCGGCCGGACTTCTCCGCGGCTTGTTGGACTCTCTGCAGCACCGTCCTGAGAGATGTTACTACTGATGCCTCCATTGCCGCCGAGGTCGCCATTAGAGACGATAGCGAAGTCTGACTCTTCGCCGCTTTGTTGTTCTTGTTCGTGTTTTTCGGGTTCTTTTAAATGGAAAATACCTAATGACAACAACAATATCACTCCACAAACCCTGTATGCGATTTCGACTCGTGTGCTTATATATTTAAATCTGTATATTTTTTGTATCTTGAGGCATACATGAATGACTCTTATGCTAACGTATTTTGTGGAGTGATATTTGTTGTCATTCTAGCACTATGAAACTCGATCTCAAGATTTGCCTCTTTTCAGATATTTATTATTTAGACTACTATCCCTTACTACTTTTTTTTTCTTTTTATGATCGATGGCTAGTCTAGTATCTTAGCCCAATGAGCTAAGAGAAATCAACATATTTAAAGTTATTGGAAAAAATCGATCTCATGATTTATTAGTCATTATTCAAATCTCAATAATTATATAACCGTACTAATTCAATTGGAAGTATCCCTTGCACTTTTTTGTGTATAATTTTTTTAAGATTCTCTTTTGATAAATATTTTTAATCAAATTACAATAAGAATGAACGATATTGCAATAGTGCTAATGATGATTGTAGTTTGTTATAAAGTCAGTTTGTCTCGGCTGTAAGCCTGTAACTAAATTTTATTATGGCATACTTAAAATAATTAATTTGTAATTTACCCACATCAAAATATGTAAAGGAGAACTATGAAGGCAATTTTTCTTATGAGAAGATTGTTGAAAAAATATAGAGAAAAGAAAAAAATATTCATATGGTATTTGATGATCTAGAAAAAGCACATGATAGGATTCGTAGAGATGTTCTTTGGTGGGTTCTAAAAAGAAAATGAGTGCATGCTAGATACATAGACACTATTAAGGATATGTATGGTGGAGTATTAACGAGTATAAAGACATTTGGAGGAGCTACAAAAGAATTTCTCATTACGATAGGACTACATCAAGGATCGGCTTTAAGTCCATATCTCTTTACTTTAGTTAAAGATGAACTAATTAGGCATATTCAATATGATATATCGTGGTGTATGTTATTTGCAGATGATACGGTCTTAGTGGATGAAACATGTGGCAGCCCTATGCCCCGAGGCCGCCCCAGAGTGTTGGCATGTTGTGTGCTCCTTGCCTGGTGGGCCCAGCTACACGTAATCGGCACCTGCCCGTCCATCTCATGTCTCGATACTCATGTCCACTTGTATGTTATTAGTTTAGTTAATAAGATATTCATGTTTTTCTTAAGTTATTTCTTTAAGTCTTTCAATTCCTTAAGTTCAACCGTTTATAGCTTATCCAAGTCCTAGCCGTGCTAGAGGTTTATGTTTTACAAGTTAACAGTTAATCACATTTAACAATAAAGAAGCATAAGTCTTAATTAGAGTATATAAAGCATAAAGTTCATTATAATATATAGCATCATTCATATGAGTATGACATGCTGTGGAAAAATCGGAAAAGTACTCTGTACAGTACCATAAGATAGTATATATATATACATGTACAGTATCACTCCAGCCTCCCAAATACCCAAAATAAAGCAAAATATCAAAATAAATGTGTACTAGTAAGTTCTCAACGACGAGCAGTCAGATGTAGTTGCGTAGGATCCCTTTGTCCCTACTAGTACTAGGATCTGTACTCGACATCACAAAAAGGAAGATGACGAGTCCAGTAAGTAAAATTCGAATGAACTCCACTGAGCATTTAAGCAAATAAGAAGCCAAAGAAATGTAAAATAAAAATGCGAAAATATAAACATGCAACTGTAAATGGATCATTGCATGCATATATAACAAGCGGATAAGCAAAGTATGTGCTCATCCTAGTCAGACTAGAATATACTTTGGATCCTCAAGATTCCTTCAATGGGTACCCCCACTACTCTTTCACTTGGTTCCTCGCGGTGAATGGCCTAAACCTACGCTTCACCAATACGTGCACAAGTCAGCAGCTCGAGTTGCAATTCACCGAGGGCTTGATCGCACATGCTACAGCCTAGCGTACCTAAACATACAATGAATATATCGGTGGGAGTAACCTCAACCAACCATCCAAAATAATGTTAAATAGAATGATATGCAAGAATGGACATAATCAATATAAGAACAATAATTAAATACTTAAGTGATATCCCTATGGGTTTTACAACCCTCAACCACGCTCTTTGACTTCCCCGAGCTCTCAAATCCAACCCACCTAGCTCCTCGGTACACGAGCTACTGTCCCCTAAGTCTCTAAAGTCTAATTTATGTGTTTAAACTAGTTACAAATGTTTAAGTATGTATTATGTTGAAAATTACTTAAAACATACCTTTAATTAAGTTTTCATCTGTTAGTAGCATGCTAGAGGGTCTGTCTAGCGTGCTAGGTGTGTGTAGCATGCTAGGGAAGCACCTAGCACACTACTGTTTTTCATTTCGAAGAAGAGTTGAGCATCCAGACTGGATAGCGCGCTAGCCAATCTAGATAACGCGCTATCCATGTTGTGTGACAAAATTCTCAACTCGAGAATTCCATCCCTAACACTCCAAATGGTTATCCCATTTTTGTCGACCCATTCTCCACTAAATGGGGACTCCAAAACACCATTAACAACAATCAAAACAACAATAATTCGACCATAATTATCAAATTCTTGCATTCACTAGTTTTCTCAATTTCACCAAAAACTCTTTCTCCATCAAAATCAGTTTACAAATCTTTATTGCAGTGTTAATTAGACTTGTAAATCATCAAATATTCGTAAAAAACTGTGATCTAGTTCTCAAGTTTGAATTGGCAACAAAAAATCCTGAATTGAGCTCATTTTGATGAATTTAGTGAGATAGAGATGGTTACCTTGTGTTTGATCTCCTAAGTTGGCCTCCAAATATTGAAATCCAACTCCAAGATCTTATACTTCCTCTATTATTTCCACAAATTTGCATGAATTTGTGAAGTGGAGATGAGAAAATCCACTAAGTCGAGTATTTATATGTTGTGTTATAATCTAATGTGTTGTGCATATCTCGAGGACTATCTTGCGGTCCTTATTAATGTTGTCACACACAGATTAATGACTCCATTGAGCCACTAAACAACCTAGTATCTCTCAAACTAGGATCATCTTAATGTTCATCCCATTTTTATGTTCATCCATGGCTTAGAATATTTCCTTCTAACTATAGGAAAATTAAATTCAATTATTTAAATAGTTATCTTAGATATAAAATTAATTATGGTTGGTGTACTTAAACTCCTTTATTAACAAATTTGTAGTCTCACCAACCCTTGGCTACCTGGTACCTGATGCCTTGCATCTCCGCATGCATGAGGCGTGTCGTAGCCTATTGATTCGATTAAATTGACTTAGTTTATGATTATATTACCCGATTTAATTGATCAACTAGTCATCTTAACGTGAATTAGTCGTGTTTTCTAGTGTATTCGTAGTTTGCCTACCTAATACCCACATTGACACGCAAAACTAAACGAATACTCGTCACACAATCTCGCACGATATAATAATGCGAACACAAACATGTGATGTATTAACGAATAAAATTATAAATATGCATCGCAAATAAGCAATCAACAGACAAATAACTAGTGTACCTAGGTCGACGTGTGTCCTAATCTATCCACAACGTCCATGTGGATCTGAGCTGGCGTCCTAATATGAATTTATGCAATAAATAACGGCGTTAATAAAACGGGCAGTTACAAAATAAAAGATGGAGTGAATATATAGGAAATTAGAACTTTGGAAAAACACATTAGAATCTAAAAGCTTTAAGTTATGCAGGACGAAGAGCGAATACATGTACTGTTAATTTAGAAACACTAGACATCGAGATAATGGAGTGATAAAATTATAGGAAGTAAAAGTTTCTAAGGTAAACCACTTTAAATATATATGATCAATCATACAAAATGATGGTAATATTAAGAATGACGTCACACATAAAATCCAAGCTGGATGAAAGAAATGACAGAGTGCAATATGGGTGATTTGTGATCGAAATGTTCCTACTAAGTTAAAAGGAAATTTTCATAGAACCACAATTAGGCCAACTATTCTCTATAGAAGTGAATGTTAGATGGTAAAGCAACAACAATTACATAAAATGAACGTAGCAGAAATGAGGATGTGTAGGTGGATGTATGGTAAAAGTCGTAAAGATATAATAAGAAATATATATATTCAAAGACAAGTAGGAATAATACTAATTGACACAAAGATTAAGGAAGAGCGGTTGTGGTGGTTTGTTCACCTACAAAGACGGCATACAAATACCCCTCATAGAAAACTTGACTTAATAGCAACTGTAGAAATTCAACGAAGTAGATGTAGACCAAAGTTAATATGGGACGTATTAATTAGGAGGGATTCGATTGGTTTGGAAAGTTTACCGTCAATTGCACTTAATCGAGTATAATGAAAGAGTTTGATCCATGTAGCCGACTCCAATTAATTAGGTACCGAGGCTATGTTGTTGCTATTGTTATAATCTCACAATAAACAATCTCTTCATTTTTTCTTAAAATTCAATAGATAGTTTTAAGTAGTGATGATAAAATCATAAAGTCTAGGCGGGTCAGGCCTCACAGTGAGAATTTTCAAAAAAAAAAAAAGACTCAGGGAACCTGAACACAATAACACCTATGTTAGTTTAATTAGTGATAATGATCCATAATTAATTTATATTATTTTACTATTTACAAGACAAGAACATTTTACCTTGAAATAAAATCAAATCTCATAAGAAACTTAAAAAAAATCATTTGCTGCCAGTTAAAATGATTCACATAACAAGCTAATGACACATATATGTTTACTTAGTTTAAAAAAAATGAATTTTATACTTCATTTTTTTTGGAAAATACTAGAACGACAACAACAATGTCACACCACAAGACGCATTGGCTCACAAAAGCCTTTCATGTAACCTATATATATACTCGCATCCCGAGACGTACATGAATGACTCTTACGAGTTAATATTGTTAACGTTTTTAAGGCTTTTGTGTCACACACCCACATTATCATTACGTGATTCAAATTGTTACAAATAAAGACTCCTCTTTTAATGAGAAAGGTGAGTTACAAAGAAAGGTATGGATGGATGTATAACTGCTCTAGCAATAACATCCACCATCAATTGCTCTCAATTAAATCGTGTAACCTCTCCCTCTCTCTCCAGCCTATAAAAAGAGAAGTTACCTCATTTTACTGCATCTTAAAAAGTTTAAGGTTAAAGATAGTGAAAAGGTTGTTGAAGTCTAAAAATATAACAATAACATCTCCTTATAAGTATTTACACTTTAATTTATTAATTTGATGTGAAATCATATTTGTAGAAGATCTTGAATTAATATTTTGCTTTATAAAAGTTTTAAAAATATGTTTTGTGGTGTGACATGTCATTTTACCATTTAGCATTATTTATAACACTACTTTTGACATTGCCTACATGGAAGGTGACATGGCACAAATGGCATTGTGATGTGGCGATGTGAGCTGGAAAAATGGATGTCAAAACTAGTGTCACCATAAGAGAAAATGTCAAAAGTACACTTTTGACAACTATTCACCCACATGCATGATGTGATGTGGTTGTTGTGAGTTGGTGAAAAGCGGTTGTCACGTCGATTAACTGTAAAAAAAGACAAACAAATTTACAAATGAAGAGCAAAAATCTCACAACATACTCTTTTTCTCGAAACTCTTGGAAAGAATGTGAGCTCAAACTCCCAACAAATGCAACAGAGGAATCTTGGTAACTATTGTTACTTTCTCTTAAATTCTATTCCTCCATGGACCCTATCATCAATATCGAGGTATGTATTTTTCGCTCTAAGAATCAAATATCATGTTTATACGTTGGTCTACACATCTTTGGCTGCAGATAACATTTCATCCATGGATGATTAGATTTCCATGTTTTTTTTTTTTTCTGTACCATATTAGTATATATGTTGAGTTCATAGTATGTTAGTTTATACTTCTCTGCATTTTATTAAAAGTTTGTTTTTGTTGCAATGTGATTTGTACATCTTTTTAGGATGTCATTTCTGCTAATGGAGCGTCATTTGATTTTGTTATGCATCTTGTCGTTCCCTTCATTGAGTAGTTGTTAACCATACATGTTTTGATTTTGTTATTATCTTTGTAGTTAGACGAATCTGATCGGGATAATGTAGAGGCTTTGTCCAGCACGGACGAACCCATGACATCTTCAGCTGAAAGAAATGTTAATCTCAAGTGACACTTCATGCAGTGAAGAGGTTGGGTACGAGACAAACGTTGAAGTACCTGAGCTCAAAAGTGAAGATGAGCGCACATTTTCAAGTAATGTTCTTGATAAAGTAGCAAGTTCAATCGACTCGACTCCACCCCCCAGAGGATGGGATGACATTCAAGTCCTTGGAATGTGCTAAGGAGTATTACAACGAATACGTGTTTTCAGTTGGCTTCGAGACGGAGCTGCGAGGAACGTATAGATGAGCTGTAGGACAAGTATGGAAGTGTATAGTTACCTGCACTAAAGAGAGTGGAAATAGTGCACCGAGAAGACAAAAAAAAAAGCGACAAAATAGAACACTCAGATGAACAGTCGTGCACGTGCAACAGTGAAACTTTAAGATAATGGTTTTGGTATTTTACGAGTGTGAACTTAGAGCACAACCATCCTGTTTTTCCTAAAAGGTCGAGATTTTTTCACAGTCATAGAAATTTGAACAACCGAGCGAAATGCAAATTATTTATGAACGATAAAGCAGGGATTTCAGTTGTGAAATCAGTAGCTTCCATGGCGAATAAGATAGAAAAAGGAATGGCTTCCCTTGGTTTCAACATAAAGGACGCTCGAAACTACATCAATGAGATGAGGTGTCTGAGACTCGAGGATGGGGATGCCGAGGCCTTGCGGGCTTACTTTGCTGAGAAACAAACTCAGAACTCCAGTTTTTTTCCATCTTTTTAGTACTGATAAAAACGGTCGGCTCTGAAACATCTTTTGGGCTGTTGCGAGATCAAGAAGTGCGTATACGTACTTTAATGATGTTATATCCTTCGACCCCACCTACATGACTAATAGGTATGCTATGTCATTCGCTCTATTCATCAGAGTGAATCATCATGGCCAAATTGTGTTGCTTGGTTACGGTCTACTTTCCAGTGAATCGGTCGATGATTACGTTTGGTTATTTAGATTGTGGCTTACCTATATGAATGAGAAGGCATCTGGTGCAATTATCACAGACCAATGTGCCTCCATAACCGCAGCTGTGGAGGAGGTGTTTCCATCAAGTTGTCATCGTTTTTATTTATGGCATATCATGCAAAAAGTGCCCGAGAAATTCGGTGGACGAGTTGAGAAAGAATAACTAATAAAGGTTTTTAAATGGACCGTGTATGAAAGCTTGCTCCAAGAGGAATTTGAGCAAATCTGGAAAGAGATTATTACACAATTTTCGTTGGAAGATCATGTATGGCTGAAATCATTGTATGCGATTAGGGAGAAATGGATCCCAGCTTACTTGAATGATCTTTTCTAGGCCGGTATGTTGACCACGCAAAGGTCTAAAAGTGTGAATGCCTTTTTTGGCAAGTGTTTCAATTCAAAGACATCTCTTCAACACTTCATAAGGCAGTACGACTCTGCACTTGCAAGTAAGTTTGAAAATGAGCTCGATGCAGACTTAACGTCCGACCATTCCCTGTTAGATTCCTTCTTCCGCTGGCTATACGAGGAACATATACAAAGGTTGTACACAGATGCCATGTACACCAAGTTCCAAAATGAAATGAGGAAAAAATGAAACTATCGGACTCGGGTGGTGTGTCACGGCCCAAATCTTTAACTCCGTTTTAATTTCTTAATCAGGATCACCGACCCTTGACGTGGGACCTACACTGTGATACATGCACCGACCGAGGCATGTGGCCGAGGTATATCGCATTTTTGTATTGATGTGTGTCTAGTGTTATGTATTGTGTAGACTTACTAATTCGGTTTGTACAGTTGTAGGCGTCGAGACGAGAGTGGGGACACGCCTCGAGTAGCGTGCGAGCCGGAGAACCGGGTAGTTAGCATTTTGGTAAGTCTTATTTAATACTAATATGAAATAAGGAATTACTTATAAGCATATGGTTTGTGTTTGTTAATGTAAATCAAATTAAAGGCCTATAGTTGAGTAAATTAAATGGAAAACATAAGATTGATCTAGAGATACACATTGGCACATCTAAGAACTAGGTGAGTAATGAAATGGTGTCGCTTGAGGTTGAGTTAGTAGTAGTTAGTGGGATATATGACAAATGTGGACCATTAGATATTCCTAGGGATACATAAATTCATGAAGATTAAGGGTTAGGAAGGAACATCACCTTAATATATATTATTAGTGATCAAACAACATGCAAACTAAATCGCTCATTCGTTTTTGCTGGAGAAGAAGAAGGAATTGTTGCAGAGGAGTGAATCATCAAGGTGTTGAAGGAATCCATTAGAGTTGGTGAGAAATTCTCAATTTAGGGTGCTACATCAACTAGGTACACATCTTTTTAGTTGAAATTAGAATAAGTTCTGATTTTAGGCTAATTTTAGATAGTAGATGATTGAGTATTTGCAATTAATTTATATATTTAGATTCCTCATTTCAAGGTGATAATCTAGCTATATTGAAGTTCTTAATTTGGTTTTGAAATCATAAAGATATGAATTCTTGAAATTCCAACACCAAAACTAGAATTATGCATGTCGTATTAGGATCCAACCTGGGTAATTTGGTCATAATCTACCCATTTTAGATCCAAATTGATCCAAAATAGTGGCATTTGAAAGATTTTTCAAAGAAGAATAACTTTGCTTAACTGAAGGTATTTTGATTCAAATGTTTCTATATCCAAACATGCTCTACAAATAGGTGCTAGAATTAAAAAGGAAAGTTTTGAAACTAAACATGTTAAGGGCATAACTCCCTAACCACTTATTCAAATGAGCTGGTATTTTAGTATGTTGTATTTGAACATATTTTCTGCCTTGTGACCAAAAATCGCATTTTTAAGAACTATATATATTAGGAGAAACAGATTTTCTAAATCCGCTAGTCGGATTAAATTTCAGTTAGACCTATGTCTAGTAAAATCATGATATTTCCTTCATTCTAAATTAGAATCTTGCAAACTAAACATTTCTGAAAAACTAGGAAAGAGACCAACAATAATATTACCGGTGGAAGATTTCGATATTTTTTCCATTTCATGCCTAAAAATTGCGTTAAAATGTAGGACGGAAATTGAGACTTAATTTATTCTTTAGAAACTAATTTAGGAAGATTGATTTAAAGTCTATTGAACCAATTTAAATACACAATAAACACCACTAAATTGAGCTTAAACCCACTATATTTGACCTAATGAGATATCAAAATCAGAAACCTTGGAAAAGAGTATGGGAGATCGAATACAAGATTTGGAGTATCTGGAGGCCGGGAAAGCTAGGACTTTACTTTGTTGCTGTGAGTATACCCAATGAAAACTTTACTTGGCATTTCACTTCTATTAATTGTTGTCCTTGCATAGTCCTTTTGAGTATTTTGCCTTTGTATTCTTATATCATGTGCTCTTTGCGTCTATGCTCACTTGATAAGTCTAGTTCGCATGATATCCGTTCATTTGATTTGATTCATTGATTCTATCTCATGCTATGTCTATTCTTGTTGTTTTAAATGTGAATTGAATGATAAATAACATGCTATTAGGCTAGTGAATATCTTATAAATGTTTAAGATGACTTGTATTCCTTATTTGTTTAGGTGTGTAGATGTGCCTATGCCTTGACAATCCATACTTGGTATTTCTTGAAATTTAAAAAGTGGTTTTCGCAATTATACCCTGTACTCGATCGAGGTGTGCACGACTTACGGGGTTAGAGTCCCTGAGGTGGTCTACACACTGGGGTTAGAGTCCCTGGTAACACTTGGGTTAGAGTCCCTTGAGTTATATGATTATTGAGTCGGAGTGACACGTTTCACTGCCGATAGGACCTAAATCGCCACTACTTTGCCTAGTGTCAGTATAACTTATTTAAACCTAGTATTTACTCGCATATGGTTTATTTTCCAGTTTTTCCATTTATATGCTTTTAAATACCATTTGAATATTTGGAAATGCAAATTAAACTTGTCACCGGGGATTACCGTTTTATTCTCGTACTCAGCGCCTTTTTATGACGGTGGGTGCAGAGCCGTCTACCAGCAGGCCGGGCAATGAGAAGATCAGCGATTATCCCTGAACCCGCGACGCGTCACTGCATCGATTGTAGGTCTTCTTTTGGTATTTTGATCGTATAAGTTATATATGTCTTTCAAATACTATTTGGGTTGTATATTGGGTTGAGCGTTAGTTTCCTCGACCTGTCTTAGACTATTTTATTGTTTCACTGCATTTTGAGGACTTTATATATAGGATGTCATTTCCAGATTTTCCACACTTAGGATTTTATAAATGGCTTCCGCATAATCTACTAATTGCTTCCGCATAACCAATAAGACTTCTGCTAAATAATTAATTTAATAAAAAGTTTTAATTAACTCTAAATTTTATAAACTAGTAGGACTAGTGTATTACTTATCCTGAACATGAGAAAATAGGCGTTTAGATTGTAAAGGCTAACTAATACGTAGTTGAGTCATTCGTGGATAGGATTAGGGCTTAATTACGGGATTAGGTCGGGCGGTGCCCTAGATTAGGAGAGGGGCCGTCACATGGTGCGTACAGAAGCAATTTCTTTTGGGTTTGAGATGATCAATGTTACTGTCTTGAAAAGGCTGAAAGGTCCATATATCCGCACGTATGATGTGACGTACTAAGCAGATAGAGGCCAGTTTATTTTTTACGTCTACAGGTAGATTGAGCTAACTCAAACCACGTTTTTTATATATGTTAAGATGAATTAGTATTTTTCACATTATGAACTATAATTTCTATCACAGGTTATTTCAAAGCTTAGGAATTTTATGTTGTCATACGTTGAGCTTCCTGGACCATTTTAGGGTGGATTCTCAATCAGTGGCGGAAGGATTTTATTCGACTTCATGCGCTTGAAAATGTAGCAATAGAATCGAAGGCTGAAACAATGCATACTTAAGATGATCATTTTAACTTCATCAACCGAAGTTGTTTTAAAATAGATGTCCTTGGTTGCACCTCAAGTAAAAAGTTTAAAAGAGTAACTAAGGTTATTCGAATGATACAAGAAGAGCTTCCACGTACCGATGATGAAGAATATGAGGCTTGTGGAAGTCAAACTTGGAAGGATCCTATTTTGAAATATATGTATAGGGCGTCTTGCGTTGGGAGGCCTCATTTTAAGAGAGTCAATGGTGCATGCGAACATCGGGACAAAGGCAAGGGAAATGCAGTTGAGTCAAGCCAGAATGGAAAGGGCAAGAATGTTGTTGAGACTACTCGGAAATAGAAAAATCGGAAAGACGGGTCATCTGCCCGCGGCGAAGCTGTTGCTGCTCCAAGCACTGTTGCTGCTGTCGTTGCTGTTGCCGTGCCGCCGCAAACTCCACAACCCAGTACAGGACATGTCTAATTCATTATCGGTGATCCAATTGCAGGTACACAGACTCTTTGGGCGTTCACAACTCAGCAATTCATGGACGGTCCGTTTCAGACCTTGCTCAAGAGGTTCTCGATAGGTTGATTAAATACGGTTTTTGGCGATACAATATTTTTAGTTGAATAATATTTTTGTAATTGTTTGTGTGATGGCAATCCATGAAATCTCGATGCATGCATGCACATGATGTGTGTCGCCACTCAATCAAAGGTCGATGTTAATTGGCATTAGGTGGCGGTTCCATAAAATAATTTGGATGCACGGGGATTTTCGGTTGAGAGGTGAAATTTGCATAAAGGCAAGCATGGACATGGTGTTTTTATCCAATTCATACTCATGTACATACTTAATATTTGAAATGTTGATCCATCTTATTGAATCCATACGTGTTTAAATAGTTATATTGATTTAAATGTTAGCTATGTGGCGGCCCTCGCCGCCCCGGGGTGACGTGTCTCCGTGTACTCCTTGTCAGCTGACCCTACTACACGTGTACGACACCTGCCCGTCATTTTCATGTCTCGAGATTTGCATCTACTTGTGTGTACAGCGTATAAATGTCAAATGCAGCGGAAGTTGTACGTAAATGCAAGAAATATTAATTAATTCATCAAATCCTACCGTGGAAAAACCCTGAAAAATATTGTACTATACTATGTAAAGTAACTATGTACAATTTCATATCACTCCCCCAGTTCCCAAAAGAATCAAAATATCAAAATAAAAACACACGTACAAGTAATTCTCAATAGTAGGCAATTAGAGGTGGTCGCGCAAGATCCCCTTGCCCTTACTTATACTAGGATCTGCACTCAATCATCACAGAAGAAATTGGAGGACGAGTCCAGTCAGTAAAATCCCAAGGAACTCCTCCGAGCATTCAATAAATAAATGAAATTCAAGGAATACTATTAAATAAACATGCGGAATGTAAACAGACAACTATAAGTAGGGCAACGCATACGTAACTAACAATAAAGTGCAAATGTGTATGTCTGTTCCAGTCAGACTAAACCATACTTTGGGATTTCCTTCCAGGATCCCACTAGTGGGCGCACCCAACTAGCTATCACCTGATCCCTCTTGGTGGCCGGCGTAGACCTACGACGCACCGACACATGTAGCACTTCCCTCGGGTCGTTATCCGCCGAGCACTCCTGATACATATGCTATGGTCTAGAATGCATAGACACGCATAGACACACAACGAAAAGTCCGGTGGGAGTAACTAACAAACCGTGCAAACAACGATAAGATAAGATATAGAAAAACTCACAAAGAATAACGAAAAGGAATGGAAATATGAAAGCAAAATAAATACTCAAGAGTTTTTCCATTGGGTTTTATAAACCTCACAACTCGCTCTCTTACCCCGTAATCAATCCCCGAGTCCAAGTCCACTGGGTCCTTGGTCGCCAATTGATCACCCGTATCAACCTATGTCCATTTATCAATAATTTCATTTAGCATGAAAATTTACAACAAATTTCTAAAATTTTTAGGCCAACTTGCCTATTTCGCGCTTTTCGAGGCAAAACCCCGCAAAAAGTCGCGTCCGAAATATCCAAATATTTTATGTTTCATAGAAATTCATAAAATTCTCTTTATTTTATGGAAATATATTTTTCCAAAATTTTTTCCGGAATTTTAAACAATTTTCCCAAATTTTTCCTTTTTTTTTACTGTTTGGCTCTGGGTCGGGTCGACCTAGACGGGTCGGACCCGACTAGACCCTGGACCAGAATGGTCCAGGCTCGGCCCCCACACGCGCACGTGTGCACCTTCTTCCCTGATCGAACCACTGGTTCGATCGGGAAGATTTTTTTTCTTTTATCTCTTCTTCTCCGGTGATGGGTTGGGGTGGCTCTCCACCCCAACCCCGGTGGAGCCGATGGCAGGGGAGGCACCCCTGCCATCCCACCATGGCCATGGGGTCCGGCCTCCATGGCCGAACCCCACTCTCCACCCCACCGTCACCCCACTCTCCATGGCCGAACCCCACTCTCCACCTGAATGCTCGGAGGAGTTCCTTGAGATTTTACTGACTGGACTCGTCATCCAATTTCTTCTGTGATGATTGAGTGCAGATCCTAGTACAAGTAAGGGCAAGGGGATCTTACGTGACCACCTCTGACTGCCTACTATTGAGAATTATTTGTACGGGTGTTTTTATTTTGATATTTTGATTCTTTTGGGAACTGAGGGAGTGATATGACATTGTACATAGTTACTTTACATAGTATAGTACATTATTTTTTAGGGTTTTTTCACAGTAGGATTTGATGAATTAATTAATATTTCTTGCATTTACGTACAACTTTCGCTGCATTTGACATTTATACGCTGTACACACAAGTAGATGCAAATCTCGAGACATGAAAAGGACGGGCAGGTGTCGTACACGTGTAGTAAGGCTAGCTGATAAGGAGTACACGGAGACACCTCACCCCGGGGCGGCGATGGCCGCCACATTTGGTATCAGAGCAAAGGTTGGCTTAGGAGATTGTGACACCAACGCCACAGTTGGTCTTAGAGAAAAGATGAAGTCCTATGACATTAAAACTTAATCAACAAACGTAGATGTGGAAAACTCGAAGTTAGTGCCTTAGAACTTTAGTTGGGAAGTGAAGTGAGGCGGGTAGAGTTAGAACTTATATGCGTGTTATATTTTCATTTTATTATATGTTATACGTAAATACCTCAAGACTGATCCGGAGCGCATTCTCGATGCAGATCATGGACGGACAATCGGGTACGCCTGTGGAGACTGGACAGACTAGCGATACGGCTAGGGATGTTCCTGTTACGCTGAGTATGGAGGATAGAATCTCGGCACAGGAGACACAAATGACCGAGGTATTACGGCTTCTATGAGAGCAGACCGCAACATTGGCGGCACTTACTTCGGCTAGAGAGCCAGTAGCTGTGACTATACCGGTGGAGACAGCTATTGTTTCGGTGGTACCCCAGACACCAGTTCAGGGGGTAGCGGCAGAGGCACCTACAGAGATAGCTACCGCAATTGTCGTTCCTTTAGAGACGTCGACTCTCACACCTCCACCCACGACTACGGATCAAGTTACCGCCACCCCCACTGCTGATACTCCTACTACATCGGCATTCGTCCTGGCACCAGTGGCGAAACTATTAAGGGAGTTTTTGAAGTTCCAGCCTGGATTCTTTTATGGAGGCGGTGACCCCGAGGCTGCAGAGAGATGGATAGTATCTCATCAGCGTTTCCATAAGCTGATGAGGAACGATGAGACAGTACATGCACGAATTTCGGGAGCCTGTTTGAGAGGGCATGCGACAGTCTGGTGGACGACATATACAAATACCCATCCGGAACCGACGATATGGGCCGAGTTTAGGGAGCTGTTCTACGATCAGTACATACCGATGAAGGTTAGGTTGAGACTGAGGGAGGAGTTCCTAGCCCTGAGACAGGGAAATCAGACTTTGATGCAGTATATGGAGAGGTTCCGACATTTGCTGCAGTTCTCTTTAGATGTCGCCGATACGGAACGCTTACAGATCTATTACTTCACCATAGGGGTTGATGACAGGATTACGTCAGCAGTTGTCTCGACCAGAGCCACGACACCGCAGGAGATCTTTGACAGGGCATTAGCTCATGAGACATACCTACTGCAGAGGGCTGACATACATGTGACTGGTAGGGAGGTATAGTCAGGGCAAAGTTCTCAGTCTAGTCAGAGGCAGAAAAGACTGATGGATCGGTCGGATAGAGGCTGGAGAGATGATAGACGGGAGAGGGGCCGTCGGGACGAGTTTCAAGGCAGTCAATTTCGATATGAAGAACCACATCCAGTTCTTGCTATCACCTCAGCACCAGTGAATCGACAGATGGCACAATCATAGGAGTACCGTTAGGGTCGAGATCAGGGGGGACATGACATGGGTCAGGTAGACCGGCGTCAGGGTCCGAGATCTGAAGACGAACAAACGGGTAGACTGGAAAGCCGAAGATGCCACCAGTGTGGGCAGAGGGGGCACTTGAGGGCTGACTGTCGGACACCACCATCGCCACGACGAGCATCAGATCAGGTCAGAGATAAAGCGCATGCGTTAGCACGACCATATAGCGGGGCGACTAGGCAGCTTATTGAAGGTACATTACTTATATTTGGTCGCCACATGCATGCTATGTTTGATTCTGGTAGTACTTTATTGCTTCTTGTTGGACGTATTGTTGGGTTGTTAGGGTTAGTTACACAGACACTAGAGCCACATCTTGTCCTCAGTACGGCTGCGGGGATAAGATATACCCTAACCGAATATGTCGAGACGTGATGATAGAGGTGGATAAAGTTTCATATTCCTATCATGTACGGATATATTGTTACGGTAAGAGGATAGAGTTTCATATTCCTGGCATACCGGAGTTCGTATTATTTGGATTGGTAACTGACTTATCCATCACGAGAGGCCGACTAGCTACAGCGCAGGAGATGGAAGCGGTTGGGGCGATAGTTGAGTCAGAGGTTTGAATGGAGGTCAGGATTGAAGACGTTCCGGTGGTTCAGGATTTTATCGCAATTGAGGATACCAACCGTATAGATTGAATGGGTTGCCGAGTGTCAGAGGGCTGATGGGCTCTATGAGTGGGTCAATGGTCTGCCACGAAATCCGGAATGCACTGATTGGGCAGAAACCACAGATCGGTGTTCAAGATACAGATGAAAATTGTGGCTACCTGCAGATCAGGAGATACGGGACGGGATCTGGAAGATGCACACTGGTCTCGGTATACAAGTAGGGTCTGAGATAGTTATTTATCACGAAGGAAAATGTGCCAAATTCGTCAGAAGCTGCGAGCTGTACAAGATAGACAGAAAAAAAAATATGCGGATAGGTATCGCGTGGATCTGATCTACGACGAGGGGGAAGTTGACGCCGAGATACATTGGGCCATACCGGATTGCACATAGAGTAGGCACTGTTGCATATCGGTTGGAGTTACCTGCCGAGTTAGCTGGGGTTCATCCGACATTTCACATTTCCATGTTGAGACTCGTTAGGTCGAGACCAAGATCGACGATTGAGTTGGGATAGGTGGAGATACAGCCTGACGTGACCTACGAGGAGAGACCGATAGAAATTGTCAATCGCCGTGTACAGATTCTCCGGAACAGGGAACTCACGAAGGTCCTAGTTCATTGGCAGCATCATAGGACGGAGGGACTAACCTGGGAGCTCGAGTCGACGATGAGCATACTATACCCTCAGCTATTCTCTGGTATGGAACTTTAGTTACAGTGAAATTTCGGGACGAAATTTTATTTAGTTGGGAAGAATTGTAACGGCCCATTTTATAAATGTCTCTTCAATTTAAAGACGTGGACGCCGGTTCGGATCTACGTGGACGTCGCGATATGCTAGGACGCACGGGGACTTAGGTATGCTAGGTATTTATGTGTTGGATGCTTATTTGCGGTGAAATTTATTGAAATACATCGCATGTGTGTATGTTGCATCAAAATACGTGCGAGATTGTGTGAACTGTATTCGCCTCGATATGCGTGTCGATGCGGGTACTTGGTAGTTGACGGGACCGAATATTAGGTCGGGGAGACTAAAACACACAAATTATATAAAAATTGACAAAGTAACTAATATGGAATGGTATTAGGCGGCTAGTGACGCGGCGGTACACGTATATCGCGGTTCGGATGCGAAATCGGGCGTCGAAATGCCCGAAAAATGAGCGAGTGTCCCTGCTGTGTCTCACTTTGTTGTCAAGCCAAAAAGTCAACATTTCAATCCTTATCCATACCTCACTATCACATTTTCTCTCACCTCACCTACACCTATCTCTCACACTCTCACACACACACCCGATCAAAATTGGGAGGCCGAGAGGGAAGGAGCGCGGAGAGGAGAAAGGAAGGAGAAATCGGGAAGAAGGAGAGGAGGAGGACCCGAACGAGACTTTTTGCGGGGTTTTGCCTCGAAAAGCGCGAAATAGGCAAGTTGGCCTAAAAATATTAGAAATTTGTTGTAAATTTTCATGCTAAATGAAATTATTGATAAATGGACATAGGTTGACACGGGTGATCAATTGGCGACCAAGGACTCAGTGGACTTGGACTCGGGGATTGATTACGGGGTAGGAGAGCGCGTTGTGAGGTTTGTAAAACCCAATGGAAAAACTCTTGAGTGTTTATTTTGCTTTCGTATTTCCATTCCTTTCTGTTATTCCTTTTGATTTTTCCTATATGTACATTCTTCCCCGATCGAACCACTGGTTCGATCGGAAAGAATTTTTTTTTTCTTTTATCTCTTCTTCTCCGGTGATGGGTTGGGGTGGCTCTCCACCCCAACCCCGGTGGAGCCGATGGCAGGGGAGGCACCCCTGCCATCCCACCGTGACCATGGGGTCCGGCCTCCATGACCGAACCCCACTCTCCACCCCACAGTCACCCACCCGAAGCAAAAACAATCACTACCCAAACTCACCTCAATCTCGCATCCCTGCTGGTCCTCCTCCTCTCCTTCTTCCCGATTTCTCCTTCCCTTCTCCTCTCCGCGCTCCTTCCCTCTCGGCCTCCCAATTTTGATCGGGTGTGTGTGTGAGAGTGTGAGAGATAGGTGTAGGTGAGGTGAGAGAAAAGGTGATAGTGAGGTATGGATAAGGATTGAAATGTTGACTTTTTGGCTGACACTAAAGTGTGACGCAGCTGGGACACTCGCTCATTTTTTGGGCGTTTCGACGCCCGATTTCGCGTCCGAACCGCAATATACGCGTACCGCCGCGTCACTAGAGGCCTAATACCATTCCATATTAGTTACTTTGTCAATTTATATATAATTTGTGTGTTTTAGTCTCCCCGACCTAATATTCGGTCCCGTCAACTACCAAGTACCCGCATCGACACGCATATCGAGGCAAATACAGTTCACACAATCTCGCACATATTTTGATGCAACATACACACATGCGATGTATTTCAATAAATTTCACCGCAAATAAGCATCCAACACACAAATACCAAGCATACCTAAGTCCCCGTGCGTCCTAGCCTATCGCGACGTCCACGTAGATCCGAGCCGGCGTCCACGTCTTTAAATTGAAGAGACATTTATAAAACGGGCCATTACAAGCTATATCATTATGAATAGTTTTTTAATATATTAGGTGAAGTGTGTTGCTCTGCTCAAATTAACCTTTGAGCCGACCCAACGCGTACAACAAATTTGAACTTGAGCAGACCAATACATTTCATCTAATGTACTCAAAAATCAATCATTACAATACTACGGATCGACAGTGTTCAAATTATATAAAATTTTGAGCTAAGGCATACATAAAATCTGAACACACCTCTGCAAAGCCAGTTTGACGAAGGAAACAATTCAGTAGAAGATGGAGTCAACCAAGTAACGTAACTCACATGATTGTGTGATGTTCGATGAGAGAGCGTGTCACGGTCCAAATCTCTAACTCCATTTTAATTCCTTAATTAGGATCACTAACCCTTGACGTGGGAATTACACCGCGATATGTGCACCGACCGAGGCACATGGCCGAGACATATTGTATTTTTGTATTGATTTATGCCTAGTGTTATGTATTGTGTAGACTTACTAAGTCGGTTGGTACAGTTTTAGGCGTTGAGACGAAAGCGGGGACACGCCTCAAGCAGCGTGCTAGCTGGGGAACTGGGTAGTTAGCATTTTGGTTAGTCTTATTTAATACTAATATGAAATAAGGAATTACTTATAATCCTATAGTTGTGTTTGTTAATGTAAATCAAATTAAAGGCCTATATTTAAATAAATTAAATGGAAAACATAAGATTAGTCTAGAGATACACATTGGCACATCTAGGAACTAGGTGAGTAATTAAATAGTGTCACTTGAGGTTGAGTTAGTGGGATATATGACAAGAGGTGGAACATTAGATATTCCTCGGGATACATAAATCCATGGAGATCAAAGGCTAGGAAGGAACATTACCTTAATATATAACATTAGTGATAAAACAACATGTAAACCAAATTACTCATTCATTTTTGCCGGAGAAGAAGGAATTGCTGGAGAGGAGTGAATCATCAAGGTGTTGAAGGAGTCCATGGGAGTTGGTGAGAGATTCTCAAGCTAGGGTGCTACATCAACTAGGTACACATCTTTTTAGTTGAAATTAGAACAAGTTCTGGTTTTAGACTAATTTCATATGGTAGATGATTGAGTATTTTCAATTGACTTATATATTCGAATTCCTCATTTCACGCTGATAATCCAACTATATTGAAGTTCTTAATTTGGTTTTGAAATCATAAAGATATGAATTTTTGAAATTGCAACACCAAAATTAGAAATCTGCATGTTGTATTAGGAATCAACCTGGGTAATTTGGTCATAATCTACCTATTTTAGATCTGAATTGATCCAAACTAGTGGCATTTGAAAGCTTATTTAAAAGGGAATAACTTTGCATGATTGAACGTATTAGGATTCAAATGTTTTTATGTCCAGATATGCTCTACAAATAGGTACTGGAATTAAAAAGGAAAGTTTTGAAACTAAATTTATTATGGGCATAACTCCCTAACTACTTATCCAAATGAGCTAATCTTTTAGTATGTTGTATTTGGGTATATGTTATATCTTGTGACTGAAAATCACAATTTTAGAAACTATAGATTGGGAGAAATAGATTTTCTAATCGGCTGGTCGGATTAGATTTCAATTAGACTTATGTTTAGTAAAATGATGATATCTCTTTCATTTTAAATCAAAACTTTGTAAACTATACCTTTTCGGAAATCTAAGAGAGAGACCAGAAATAATTGTATTGATGGAGGATTTCGATATTCTGACCATTTCATGCCTAAAAGCGCGTTAAGATGTAGGACTGAAATTGAAACTTAATTTAGTCTGTAGGGGATGATTTAGGAAGATTAATTTAAAGTCTATTGAACCAATTTGAATACACAATAAACACCATTAAATTTAGCTCAAACCCACTATATTTGAACTAATGAGACACCAAACTCGGGAACCTAGAAAAATGGTACGGGAGAGCGAATACAAGATTTGGAGTATCGGGAGGTCAGTAAAGCTAGGACTTTACTTTGTTGTTGTGAGTATACCCAATGGCAACTATACTTGACATTTCATTTCTATTGATTGTTGTCCTTGTATTGTCCTTTTGACTATTTTACCTTTGTATTCTTATATCATGCGTTCTTTGTGTTTATGATTACTTGATGAGTCTAGTTTGCATGATATCCATTCATTTGATTTAATTCATTGATTCTATCCCATGCTATGTCTATTCTTGTTGTTTCAAATGTGAATTGAATGATAAATAGCATGCTATTAGGCTAGTGAGTATCTTATAAATGTTTAAGAGGACTTGTATTCCTTATTTGTTTAGGTGTGTAGACGTGCATATGCCTTGACAATCCATACTTGATATTTCTTGAGATTTAAAAAGTAGTTTTCGCATTTAGGTCTCGTACTCGATCGAGGCGTGCGCGACTCACAGGGTTAGAGTCCCTGGGGATGTCAGCACATGTTACTTGACACTGTATGACTCTCAGGGTTAGAGTCCCTAAGGTGCACACCGAGGTTAGAGTCCCTGGTAACACTTAGGTTAGAGTTCCTTGTGCTATATGATTATTGAGTAGGAGTGACATGTTTCACTGCCGACCGGACCTAAATCACCACTACTTAGCCTAGCGTCAGTATCACTTGTTTAACTATGGTATTTACTCGCATATGGTTTATTTTTCAGTTTTCCCATTTATATGCTTTTAAATACCATTTGAATATTTGGAAATGCAAATTAAACTTGTAATCGGGGATTACTATTTTATTCTCGTACTCACCGTCCTTTTTATGACAGTTGGTGCACAACCATCTACCAGCAGGCCAAGCAAGGAGAAGATCGACGATTATCCCCGAGCCCGCAGTCACTGCATCGAATGTAGGTCTGCTTTTGGTATTTTGATTGTATATGTTATATATGTCTTTCAGATACTATTTGGGGTTGTATATTGGGTTGAGCGTTAGTTCCCCGACTTGACTTAAACTATTTTACTATTTCACTGCATTTTGAGGACTTTATATATGTGAAGTCATTTCCTGGTTTTCCAAACTTAAGATTTTATAAATGGCTTCCGCATAAGTTACTAATTGCTTCCGCATAATCAATAAGGCTTCCGTTAAATAATTAATTTAATAAAAAACTTTAATTAACTCTAAATTTTATAAACTGGTAGGACTAATGTATTACTTATCCTGAATACGAGAAAAAAGGCGTTTAGGTTGTAAAGGCTGACTAATACGTAGTTGAGTCCTGCGTGGATAGGATTAGGGCTTAATTACAGGGTTAGGTCGGACTGTGTCCTAGATTAGGAGAGGGGTCGTCACAGAGCGTATGACATGTTGATCAACCTTATTGAATCTCTACTCATTTAAATAGACATATTTCGGTCATATATTGTTATGATTAATTTTATTGTTGCATAGTAAATTTCTATAGTAGATTTATTTTTGAAAAAAATAACTAACTAGACTTGCCTAAAATATATCGAGATTATGAAAATACTAGTAGTACATCAAGATTCTTTCCTTAAGCTACACATTTCTCTGATTCAATAAGTTGTATATTTTCCTAATCTGTTGTATAGAATGCTTAGAAATTTATTAAAATAGTCCGAGAGAAGAAGTAGATGAAAGAAGTCAAAACTAGATTAATAAAACAACATTGAAACTCTTTTATTGAACACAAAATCACTAGACTAGTGACATTACAAATATTTATATTAAATGCACATTCAGTCTAAAATGAATAACAAATAACTCATTTTACAAGTGTTGAGAAAAAAATAGAAAAAAATCTCATGTTTCCCTAAAAGCATACAAATTTTATCAAACACTAGTCAAAATCTTGCTTGTCACCTCCGCATTACCATCTGACATTTGAGTATAGACCAAATAATATGAAGCAACCGAACATGAACCAAGACACACCAAGCAATTATATTACCAAAAAAGAATGAGCACATTCAATAATACTTGTCATATTCATATATGCCAAGTCATTGTCGAACGAATATAAACGGACATAAAATAAACCAAAAAGTTTAAAATCAAAAAATAAAAGCATGCAAACAAAGCTAGAAAATCACCAAGCATAAGGCAAAAGAAAATAATTACCCAAAAAAGATTTAAGGCCTTACCATTGGACCTTGATAGTGTCCATTTGTCCGTTCATGTCCCTGTTCCAGTATTGGGTATGCTCAAAGTTAGTTACAACTTAAGAAAACCAACATAAATAGTTTCCCGAGTATGTCAAAATAAATTATTACATGCCAAAGTTTTTTTAAAAAATATCGTTTGTAGTGAACTGGATTCCTAAACCAAAAGAAAGGAGAAGCACTAGTTAGCGTCAATGTAAACATTGTCCGGGTAAGTCTTGCGTTTCCATTCCTTCTTAACGTTCCGCTAGAAAGCCCTCTCGCATTCATCCATCATCGGATCCATCCTATCAACGAACTCCTTCGTAACGTGCCTTGTAACGACCCATTTTATTCATGCTTATTAAATTTACACACGTGGATGCCAGCTCGGATCTACGTGGACGCCGCAGTAGGCTAGGACACACGGGGACTTAAGTATGAAAGTTTATGGTGTGTTGGTTGCTTATTTGCGGTGTAATTTATTCAAATATATCGCATATTTGCATGTTGCAAAAAAATACGTGTGAGGGTGTGCGAACGGTATTCGCCTCGATATGCATGTCGACGCGGGTGTCGAGTAGTAGACGGGACCGACTATTAAGTCGGGGAAACGAAAACACACAAAGTGAATAAAAATTTGTCAAGTAACTAATATGGACTATATATTGAGTGACTAGCGACGCGGCGGTACACGGATATCACGGTTCGAACGCGAATTCGGGTGTCGAAACGCCCGAAAACACGGGTAAGTGTTTTCGTTGTGTCACAATTAGGTGTCAACACACCTAACATCACAATTGTCAAAACCCAAGCAACACCTATCCAAAATTCACACCACGTATCCGTCCACCCATTTACAGCTACACCACACACACACACACACATACATAATAGACCGAACAGGGAGGCCGAGAGGAAGAAGAAGAAAAGGAGTGGAGGAGGAGAAGGAAGAACGCGTCGGGAAAGAGAAGAGGAGGTAGAGACGTCACGCTCGAGGTGAGTTATCGTCAGTTGTGGGTTTCGGTGGCGGGCGGTGGGGTGGCCGAGAGTGGGGTTCGGCCATGGAGGTCAACCCCCATGGTCGAACTAGGCCGAGGTGGTGATGGCAAGGGTGTCTCCCTTCCATCGGTTCCACCAGGGTTGGGGGTGGAGAGCAACCCCAACCCATCACCGAAGAGAGAAAAAATAAAATGGATCGAACCAGTGATCGGGAAGAAGAAGATGACCCCCCTGCTGGGCCGAGTCCGACCCGTCCCAAACCCAAAACAAAAAATTTTTAAAAAAAAAGAAGAAAAATGAAAGAAGAATTTCGAAAAATTTCAAAAAAATTGGAAAAAACTATATTTCGATAAAATAAATAGAAATTGATAAAGTTCTATGAAAAGAACATATGTGGGAATGTCGGACGTGACTTTTTTGCGGGGGTTTACCTCGAAAAGCATGAAATGGGCAATTTAGCCTAAAAATTGTAAAGATTTGTGGTAAATTGTCATGCTAACTTAAGTTATTAATAAATGGACATAGGTTGGCACGGTGATCAATTGGCGACCAAGGACTCAGTGGACTTGGACCCGGGGATTGATTATGTGGTAGTGGAGTGCATTGTGAGGTTTGTAAAACTCAAAGGAAAAACTCTCGAGTATTTACGTTGTTTCGTATTTCCATTCATTTTCAGTATTCCTTGTGCTTTTTATTACATTCGTATCTTGTCATCTTTTGGACGGTTGGTTGAGTTACTCCCACCGGATTTTCTGTTATGTGTCTATGCATTTTAGACCATAGCATGTGTATCAGGATTTCTCGGTGGATAAAGACCCGAGCTATTAAACTACTAAACGTATCGGTGCGTCGTAGGTATACGCCGACCACCGAGAGGGATTAGGTGATAGCTAGTTGGGTGCGCCCACTAGTGGGATCCTGGAAGGGAATCTCGAAGTATGGTTTAGTCTGACTGGAACATGCACACACATTCGCGCTTTATAGTTATCTATGCATGCGATGCCCTACTTACAGTTGTTTGTTTACATTCAGCATGTTTATTTACCAGTATTTATTGACTTCCACTTGTTTATGTGAATGCTCGAAGGAGTTCCTTGGGATTTTACTGACTGGACTCGTCATCCATTTTCTTTCGTGATGATTGAGTGAAAATCCGAGTACAAGTAAAAGCAAGGGGATCTTAGGCGACTACCTCTGACTGCCTACCTTTGAGGAGTACTTGTACGTGTGATTATTTTGATATTTTAATTCTTTTGGGAACTGGGGAGTGACATGACTTTATACATGCTTAATTTTATATGGTACTATTGTTTACCTCGTACTTTTCAGGGTTTTTTCCACATTAGGATTTGTTTAATTGATTTATGAAAATTTTTGCATTTAAATACGTCTTCCGCTGAATATGTTGTACACATAAGTGGATACATTTCGAGATAGAGTAAAGACGTGCAGGTGTCGTAAACGTGTAGTTGGGATAGCAGGCAAAGAGTACATGGAGATACGTCACCCCGAGGCGGCGAGGGCCGCCACAGTTGGTATCAGAGCAAAAGAAGAAGACTTAAGACAATAAAACTTAAGCAACCAACTTAGATGTGGAAAACCCAAATTTAGTGCCTTAGAACTTTAGTTAGGAAGTGATGTGAGGCGGGTAGAGTTACGATGGGGTACTACGACTATTACGCGAGCGATCGCGGTCCTGGCGGCAGTCACTTCAGCTAAAGAGCCTGTACCGGCGGAGACAGCTGATGTTCAGGGGATACCACGGACACTAGTTTAGGGGGTAGCGACAGAGGCACCTACGGATACAGCTATCGGAGTTATTCCTTTGAGGACGTCGACTCTTGCGCCTCCACACATGACGATGGACCAGGTTACTACCACTCCCACTTCTGACACTCCTTCGACATTAGCATTTGTTTTGGTGCTAGAGGCGAAGTTATCGAGAGAGTTTCTGAAGTCCCAGCCTGGATTCTTTTACAACAGCGGTGATCCCGAGGCTGCAGGGAGATGGATAGTGTCCCATCAGCATTTTTATAAGCTGATGAGGAACGATGAGACGGTACAGGTGCGACTTTCGGGAGCCTGTTCGAGAGGGACTACGGCCGTCTGGTGGACGACATATACGGATACTCATCTGGAACATACGACATGGGCTGAGTTTAGGGAGCTATTCTACTATCAGTACATACCGATGGAGGTTAGGTTGAGACTGAGGGAGAAGTTCTTGGCCCTGCGATAGGGAATTCAGACTTTGATGCAGTATATGGAAAGGTTCCAATATTTGTTGTAGTTTTCTCTAGATGTTGTCGGGACAAAGTGCTTGCAGATCTATTATTTCACCAGAGGGGCCGATGGCAGGATTACTTCAGCAGTTGTGTTGACCGGAGCCACGACTTTGTAGGAGATCTTTGACAGGGCATTGGCTCATGAGACATATATACTGCCGAGGGCTGGCAGACGCGTGACCGGCATGGAGGTGCAGGCAGGGAAGAGTTCTCAGTCTACTCAGAGGAAGAAGAGACCGATGGAGTGTCCGGGTAGAGGCCGGAGAGATGATAGACGGGATAAGGGCTATTGGGATACGTTTCAGGGCAGTTAGTTCCGATACGATGAGCCACAGTCAGTTCATGTTATCACCTCAGCACCAGTGGATCGGCAGAGGGCACATCCACAGGAGTACCGTCAGGGTCGAGATCGGAGGGGACATGATAGGGGTTAGGTAGACCGAGGTCAGGGTCCGAGATCTGGAGACAGACAGACGGGTAGACTGGAGAGTCGTAAATGCCACCAGTGTGGGCAGAAGGGACACTTGAGAGCTGACTATCGGACACCGCCATAGTCACGGTGAGCATTAGACCAGGCCAGAGATAGAGTACATGCGTTAGCACAACTAGATAGCGGGGCGACTAGGCAACTCGTTGAAGGTACATTACTTATATTTGGTCGACATATGCATGCTATGTTTGAATCTGGTAGTATTTTATTGTTTCTTGCTGGACGTATTGTTGGATTGTTAGGATTAGTTACACAGACACTAGAGCCACATCTTGTTCTCAGTACGACTGCTAGGATAAAATATACCCTAACCGAATTTGTCGAGACGTGATGATAGAGGTGGATGGACATCAGCTACTAACGGATCTTCGAGTATTGGAGTATTTAGAGTTTGACACACTGCTTGGGATGGATTGGTTAACATCTTATCATGCACGGATACATTGTTACGGCAAGACGATAGAGTTTCATATTCCTGAAATACCGGAGTTCGTATTATTTGAATCAGCAACTGACTTACCCATCACGAGAGGCCGACTAGCTACAGCGCATGAGATGGAGACGTTTGCGGTGATAGCTAAGCCGAAAGTTCTAACGGAGGTCCAGATTGAAGACATTCCAGTGGTTCGGGATTTTGTCGATTTATTTATCCAGCGGTTGTATTTGCACTGAAGGCTTGGACGCAATATCTCTATGGAGAGTGATTCATGTTGTATACAAATCACTAGAGTTTACGATACATTTTCACTCAAAGGGATCTGAATATACGTCAGCGAAGATGGCTGGAGCTGCTGAAGGTCAACGACGTCGCTATTGAGTATCACCCTGGCAAAGCGAACGTCGTAGCAGACACATTGAGCAGGAGTGGACTCGACGGTTAGACTATTCTGCGGTAGATGAGACATGAGCATGGCTTATTACAGGCGGCATCAATTATGTGTATGGCCGAGTTGTCGACTACGGTGGAAAACCACATTCGTTGTCAGACGAGGATACCAACCGTATCGATTGAACGGGTTGCCGAGTGTCAGAGGGCTGATGGGCTTTGTGCGTGGGTCAGTAGTCTGACATGGAATCCGGAACGCATTGATGGGGCAGAAACCACAGATCGGTGTTTAAGATACCGAGGGAGATTGTGGATACCTACGGATTAGGAGATACGGGACGGGATTCTGGAAGATGCACACCGGTCTCGGTACACAAGTAGGGCCCGAGATAGTTGTTGATCACGCAAAGAAGACAAATTCGTTAGAAACTGCGAGCTGCACAAGATAGACAGAATAAATATGAGGATAGGTATCGCGATGGTCTAAGCTATGACGAGGGCGATATGATGTATTTGAAGGTTTATCCTTGGAAAAGTCAACAGAGATTTGACATTAAGGGGAAGTTGGTGCCGAGATACATTGGGCCATACCGGATTGCACAGAGAGTAGGCACTGTTACATATCGGTTAGAGTTACCTGCTGAGTTAGCTGGGGTTCATCCGATCTTTCACATTTCCATGTCGAGACTCGCTAGGTCATAGCCGAGACCGACGATTGAGTTGGGACAGGTGGATATATAGCCTGTCGTGACTTATGAGGAGAGACCGATAGAGATCGTTGACCGTCGAGTACAGATTCTCCAGAACAGGGAACTCGCGAAGGTCCTAGTTCGTTGGCAGCATCATAAGACGGAGGGACTCACCTGGGAGCTTGAGTCGACGATGAGGACACAATACCCTCAACTATTCTCTGGTATGAGACTTTAGTTACAGTAAAATTTCGAGACAAAATTTTATTTAGTTAGGAAGAACTGTAACGACCCATTTTATTCATGCTTATTAAATTTACAGACGTGGATGTCAGCTCGGATCTACGTGGACGCCGCGGTAGACTAGGACACACGGGGACTTAGGTATAAAAGTTTATGGTGTGTTGGTTGCTTATTTGCGGTGTAATTTATTCAAATATATTGCATGTGTATATGTTGCAAAAAAATACGTGTGAGGGTGTGTAAACGGTATTCGCCTCGATAAGCGTGTCGACGCGGGTGCCGAGTAGTCGACGGGATCGACTATTAAGTCGGGGAAACGAAAACACACAAAGTGAATAAAAATTGTCAAGTAACTAATATGGACTATATATTGAGTGACTAGCGACGCGGCGGTACACGAATATCACGGTTCGAACGTGAAACCGGGTATCGAAACGCCCGAAAAGACGAGCAAGTGTTTTCGTTGTGTCACAATTAGGTGTCAACACATCTAACAACATCACGATTGTCAAAACCCAAGCAACGCCCGTCCAAAATTCGCACAACGTGTCTGTCCACCCACTTACACCTACACCACACACACACACACACACAGACATAACATACCGAACAAGGAAGCCGATAGGAAGAAGAAGAAAAGGAGAGGAGGAGAAGGAGGAACGCGCCGGGAAGGAGAATCAAAACCGAGGTGAGTCATCGTCAGTTGGCGGTGGGGTGGCCGAGAGTGGGGTTCGGCCATGGAGGTCGAACCCCATGGTCGAACTGGGAGGTGGTGATGGCAGGTGTGTCTCCCCTGCCATCGGTTCCACCGGGGTTGGGGGTGGAGAGCAACCCCAACCCATCACCGAAAAGAGAAAAGTAAAATGGATCAAACTAGTGATTGGGAGGAAGAAGATGACCCCCTGCTGGGCCGGGTCCGACCCATATGGGTCGACCCGACCCAAACCCAAAACAAAAATTTTTTTAAAAAAGAAGAAAAATGAAACAAAAATTTGGAAAAATTTCGAAAAAACTGGAAAAATTTATATTTCGATAAAATAAATAGAAATTGATGAAGTTCTACGAAAAGAACATATGTGGGAATATCGGGCGTGACTTTTTGCGGGGGTTTACCTCGAAAAGCGCGAAATGGGCAATTTAGCCTAAAAATTGTAAAAATTTGTGGTAAATTGTCATGCTAACTTAAGTTATTAATAAATGGACATAGGTTGACACGGTGATCAATTGGCGACCAATGACTCAGTGGACTTGGATCCGGGGATTGATTATGGGTTAGTGGAGCGCGTTGTGAGGTTTGTAAAACCCAAAAGGAAAACTCTCGAGTATTTATGTTGTTTCGTATTTCCATTCATTTCCAGTATTCCTTGTGATTTTTATTACATTCGTATCTTGTCATCTTTTGGACGGTTGGTTGAGTTACTCCCAACAGATTTTTCGTTGTGTGTCTATGCATTCTAGACTATAGCATGTGTATCAAGAGTTCTTGGTGGATAACAACCCGAGCTATTGAACTGCTACACGTGTCGGCGCGTCGTAGGTCTACGCCGGCCATCGAGAGGGATTATGTGATAGCTAGTTAGGTGCGCCCACTAATGGGATCCTGGAAGGGAATCCCGAAGTATGGTTTAGTCTGACTGGAACAAGCACACACATTTGCGCTTTATTGTTATCTATGCATGCGATGCCCTACTTACAATTGTCTGTTTACATTCTGCATGTTTATTTAACAGTATTTATTGACTTCCACTTGTTTATGTGAATGCTCAGAGGAGTTTCTTGGGATTTTACTGATTGGACTCGTCATCCATTTTCTTCCGTGATGATTGAGTGCAGATCCGAGTACAAGTAAAGGCAAGGGGATCTTAGGCGACTACCTCTGACTGCCTACCTTTGAGGAGTAATTGTACGTGTGTTTATTTTGATATTTTGATTCTTTTGGGAACTAGGAAGTGACATGACCTTGTACATGTTTAATTTTATATGATATTGTTGTTTACCTCGTATTTTTCAGGGTTTTTTTCCACATTAGAATTTGTTTAATTGATTTATGAAAATTTTTGCATTTAAATACGTCTTCTGCTGAATATGTTATTTACACATTGTACACACAAGTGGATACATTTCGAGACAGAGTAAGGACGGGCAGGTGTCATACACCTGTAGTTGGGCCAGCAGGCAAGGAATACATGGAGACACGTCACCCCGGGTGGCGAGGGCCGCCACATGCCTAGACGACTTCTTTTTCTTCTCTACGTTAGTGGCCCTTTTGAGCAACCAATCTATGTCCTTATGCATCTTCCGCATGCCGATGCTCACATCCCCACCAAATTTGTTAAATGCATCATTCATCTTCCGCAACCTGTCATCAAGAGAGACAAGAACGTCCTCAATACAATCTAAATGATTCTCCACCATCGTCTTCAATTCATCGAAGAACGAACGAAAGAGATCGGACGATCGCTGGCTTGATGATGCATGGTAAAAGTTGGGAGTACGTCCGACTCATTTTGAGCATGCTCAACTTTGGATTGGTCACTGCCCTTCACTGGTGGCATGACTGGAATATCGTTCCCCTCTTGGTCCCTTCCCCCATCCCCTAGTGGCAGCGTGCTGACTAAAAAGTCATCCTCTATGTTCTTAGTTACTTCTTTCTCCACCTCTGAATTCTCTCCCTGTTTAACATATCTCTCTTCTCCGTCCTCGATATGCTTAAATACCATCTCTTCGATGGACTCAACATCAACTTCACTGTCATTATCAAGGATAGGAACGGGGTCAACCTCACCCGACTCCTCATCCTCAGCATCATTCCCTTTTTCTCTATCCAGATATCCCTCACCACCATGATCCTTATTGGGCCCCTTCTCGATCTACCTATGACTGACCTCATCAAAATCCAACCCCATCTTAACTAAAATCTTCTTGTCCATTGCATGGTTTCGATCACTCCTCTTGACATGCACCTCTCTTTCGACGACGGACTTCTTCATTGACCTAAAGAACATCATGATGTACATGCCATAAGGCAACATGTCATTTTGGTGGCCTTGTGCACTCTTCATGTAGTGTAGATGACATAGGTCAAGTCGGTTTTTTTTCCATTCAACACACACTACATCGAGAAGAGATCAAAATGAAAGATCGAGGAGTGGCTCCCTTTCATAGGGATGAGGCTGCGGCTAACCAAATTATGGACGAGACGGGCTAAAATAGTTAGTTCGGTGGTTTGGGGGTCTTACTCACGTCGAAGTTGAGATCTTTACATATTTTCCTAAGGGCACCCTCTCGATCAAATCCGTCGAATTGGGCGACTGTGTAGGTGTTGTAGTACTCGAAGTTACCTTTTGGCAGCTTGAATAGTGATCGAATGGTCTTGGGGGTAACATTCACTCGCTGACTCGAAATCTTGCGTTTAGAGAAGAGAGGGTTCTCAGGTTTGGGGGTGTAGAGGTTGGTGTAGAACATCTGGACTAGACAGAGGTAGAGGGGTAGGTATACACTCAAGAAATGGTCCAATTTCAATTGGTGAACATATAAAGAAGATTAAACTCCGTCGCGTCAAAATAGGCGAAGTTGACACGACGGGGGAAGGGGACTAACCTTATCGAGAAGTTATGTTGGTACGCAACACTAGCCTCTTCCGTTTTGCAGCCCATTCGATTAAACGGGGTCTCGACAGTGAGAACTTCCTTTTTTTTGACATTGACGAAGATGAAACTTTCTATTTCTTAAGCGGGGGAGATTCCACCTGTTTTGCTTCCACTTTTATACGCTTTCCCTTCTTGGCGGCTATCGGAGCAGGTGTCGCTAAAGCGGCAGAGCCCCTTGTTTACATTCCTCGCGCCATTGAATATTAGCAGTAGTGTCGAAGAGAGAGAATATAAGATGATAGTGGGGTGGGCATGTTGTTCCTTGCCAAGCTCTATCTTATACCCACATAATCCGCTTCTTCCCATCAGTTCATAATGCCACATGTCGCCTCGAGCCGCCCAATCATTTATGAGACTTGCCGATCGATGGGTTATGACACTTTGATTTGACGCGTCACAAACTGACATAATTACCTCCAACTATACACCCATTTACCGTCAAAACAAAATGGTGGTGTACTCCACAACTGACAAGGCCCCACCAGCTTCTTCATCGTCCGATTATAAGATTTGAGAGTCGTACGTGCATCGGACGGTGTGCAATCATCCGAGTTACATTAATGGGTAAACTCTATTATGACCAAATCATTCCTTCATGGTCGAACTGAAATCCGAAAAGGGTATGCTCAAATCTATAGTAAGAGTCTCCCAAAAATTTCAAATATGATACTTTTCATTTTCCCGCCAAATCTTTAATTTTGTTTGCCAAATTTCTATTTAACGAAAGAAAAAAAAAACAAATACTGATATACACACCCTATTTACTATTACAAGTAAATGTAAACACTAGAATTAGAGATGTGTAAAAAAAAAATGGTTGATCGTCCCAAAAACCTTATCGTGCCAATGTTAGTATATACACACCTTATATACTCTAAGGTACACATTGGTAAGTCAACCCCGAGTCTTCTTTTTTTTTACAAATAATTGACTATTTCGAGTAAATGTAAACACTAGAATTAGAGATGAATAAAAGAAAAAATAGTTGATCGACCCGAAGACCTTATCGTGCCAATGTTGGTATATACACACCCTATATACTCTAAGATACACATTGGTAAGTCAACCTCATGTCCTTTTTTTACAAATAAGTGACTATTTCAAGTACATATAAACACTAGAATTAGAGATGTGTAAAAAGAAAAATGGTTGATCGACCCGAAAACCTTATCATGCCAATGTTGGTATATACGTACCTTATATACTCTAAGGTACACATTGGTAAGTCAACCCCATGTCCCTTTTTTTTAAAAAAAATAATTGACTATTTCAAGTAAATGTAAACACTAGAATTAGAGATGTGTAAAAAAAAAAAAAATGGTTAATTGACTCGAAGACCTTATCGTGCCATGTTGGTATATACACACCCTATATACTCCAAGTTACATATTGGTAAGTCAACCCCATGTCCTTTTTTTTTTAACAAATAATTGACTATTTCAAGTAAATGGTAACACTAGAATTAGAGATGTGTAAAAAAAAAATGGTTGATCGACCCAAAAACCTTATTGCGCAAATGTTGGTATATACTATATACACACCCTATATACTCTAAGGTACACATTGGTAAGTCAACCCCATGTCCCTTTTTTTTTACAAAATAATTGACTATTTCAAGTAAATGTAAACACTAGAATTAGAGATGTGTAAAAAAAAAATGGTTGATTGACCTGAAAACCTTATCGTGCCAATGTTGGTATATACACACCCTATATACTTTAAGGTACATATTGGTAAGTCAACCCCATGTCCTTTTTTTTACAAATAAGTGACTATTACAAGTAAATATAAACACTAGAATTAGAGATGTGTAAAGAAAATGGTTGACTATTACATGTCAACCCATGTCCAATGGATCAACTGGGCTAAAAGTTAAGAAATTTTGAGCCAAGCCGACCAAAAATATTTGAGTGCACCTACTCGATTGATGGTGCGTGTAAATGTGGGCCCGAAGCATGCATGGTTTAAAATGGCATCAAATGCAGTAAATGCTTGTTCAATTGGCGGTCAATGTAGCTATTTTGGGAGTTGGTGGTGTATCATATCAAACGTCACGTCTCATAAAAGAGAGGATGCCCCAAAGGAACACATGGTTGGGAAAGCAAGGGCTTAGCGAGGGCGTATCTTTCTTGTGGAGAGAGAAAAAACAGCTTCGATCGCACTTCCAATCCAAACTGCTCATCTTTCGCTCCTTCACCACGACTGTCATAGTGAAATGTTTCATGGGAATAGCAATTCGAAGCAACGACTCCCCCACTTCGTCGAGGAGGATAAGAAAACAACTCAAAGTGGAGATGAAACCGGCGGCCTCCCCACCGCCTAAGAAGCAGAGGGTTAATTCATCTTCAGCAATGTCTAAGAAAGGAAAGGAAGTTCTCCGTATTGAGACCCTATTTGATCGGATGGGTTGCAGAACAGAGGCCGGTGTCGCGTACCAATAGAACTTGTCGATAAGGTTTAGTCCCCTTCCTTTGTCATGTCGACTTCGCTTATTTCGACATGATAGAGTTCAATCTTCGTTATCTATTCGGCCGATTGAAATGGGACTATTTCTCGGGCGTAGACTTACCCTTGTACCCCCGTCTAGTCCAGTTGTTCTACGCTAACCTTTACACCCCCAAATCCGAGGAACCTCTCTTGTCCGAATGCGAGATTTCTAGTCAGCGAGTGAATGTTAACCCCAATTACTCTTCAGGTTGCCGAAAGGCAACTTTCAGTACTATAGCACCCACACGGTCGCCTAATTCGATGGATTTGATCGGGAGGCTGCAATTAGGCGAATATGTAAAGATCTCGACTTCGACGTGACAAAGACCCCAAAAACCACAGAACTAACCATTTTAGTCCGTCTTATCCATATTTTAGTTAGCCACAGCCTTACCCCGAGAAAGGGGAGCCACTCCTCGATCCTTTTTTCGATCTCTTCTTGATGTGGTGCGTGTTGAATGACAAAAAAAAAAATCGACTTGGCCTTGGCCTATGTTATCCACCACCACATGAAGAGTGCCCAAGGCCACCAGAAGGGTTTGTTACCTTACGGGATGCTCCTCACTATGTTCTTTAGGTCGATAGACAAGTCCACATGAAGATGCTCCTCACTATGTTATCTACCACCACATGATGAGTGCCCAAGGCCACATGATGTCAAAACTGGTGTCCTCATTGCATCTCTCTTTTCTTTTACCATCAAATTTTAAACTCAATGGAGGTGAGTGCTAGAAAACTATGAAAAAGAAACGAGAGTTAGGAAGATGAACACGTGGAGTGAGCCCATTTGGTGGAACCTGATTTTATGGTAGGCCAGCAAACTATGACACGTACGTTGAGTGCATGCATGATTTCTGAAGTATTTTTGTTGCTTTGAAGGAACGTAGATAAACTCAGTTGGCCTTTGCTTCTTCAACTCAAATGATCGATGCAGTACATGCTCTTTACAAACAGCATATTCGAGCCATAAAATGCATCAGCTCATATTCAGCATACACGATTGTTAATTAAAATGATATAATTACCATCTTTGGTAGGTAATTAAGTCGATGATCATAAACTAGAAATTAATATATTCGAGCGCGCCTAGACCATTTTCTCATTACTCTTTACTTAAATTTGATGAATTGAGAAAAACCAACATATTTAATTAAAGTTGAATTATAGGATTTATCCCATGATCACGACCTCAATAACTTTGCTACAACACCAATTATTCCGTTGGAGGGTTACATGTGCGTTGTGGAGAGAACACTTAATTTATTCAAGAATTTGACTACATAACCCCACTATAAAATATAATATTAATTCATGATTATGATGAAAAGGCTGATCAATAACACCTTCCCTTTTGATACATTTGACATAAAATCCGTTACAATTACTACTCAATTATAGGGATCAATTGATGATCTCACTCTATTTTCGTCTGCACAAAGAGCTGGTATACACATAACTTAATTAACTTGTATTACATAACTCCCATGATGGTACTTCCAAACAACATGCATGTATAGTATATATATAGGTCTCTTAATTTCATCCATATAGCATAATTATAATCTATGTAGTAATCGATACTGACCCCCATTAGGTTTACCAATATGGGTCTTAATTTATTCCTTGAACTAAGAATTAATGGTGAATCGATCCATTGCTCCATCACCTCTCAATGTAATATTAGCTTGTTATGCATAGTCACACATGCCATATAAGCAAAAATCTCCATTCAAGCACTTGTGGAAGCACTGCCCACAATGCCTCTTATCATAAGCCAGGTTCACACACTGACCATCGCAGCAGTCGTAAGTGTACTTGCACTTGTTCTTGCAACCTCCACAGCTGTCTCTGTCTGTCTTCACATCTATGCATTTGTTGTTACAACAAGTAGTCCCCGGACTCCCCTCTTCATAGCACACACTGTTGTCCTTGTGGCAATGGTACTTCGCTTGCGGACTCGCTCTCGGGTTTTTCTCTTCGGCAATGAATCGACTTACCCTCGCACTCTTTTCAAGCGTCAATGAGACATCCTTCGACATTTCTTTCGACTCTTCACTAATGCTAACAGCAGGGAGGTTGTAATTGTTATTGTTTACTCTCCTGTTAGTAGTTGTTGCTATCACCAAAGCAGTTGCAATTGTCATTCCAATAGCTATACCGATGATCATCTTCCCCATGTTTACGGATTTTTCGAAAGGAAAAGAAGTTGAGGAAAGAATTATTGGCTTTGTAGAGAGAATATTGGAGGTTGATTGAGCTGGAAATGGTTTTATACATATTGTGGAATGAAATTAAAGAGTTCGAGTTGACGCTTAAAATGTGGTGAAAAGGCAAAATGCGTGTTGTACTTGGTGGTTTTGTTTACCAAAAAAAATATTAAAATTGGCCAACAATGCAGGGCAAGTAAAGTGGCTTATTTGACAACTTATGAAACTGAAATGCAATTGAAGTTATTGACACCAAACATACCAATATATAGAGTGATCTTCCTTGCAAGCTTCATAAACACGGCTTAATTAAGCTGAAAGAGAACTACTCTGCATTCAATCTTTCTTTGTACCGGTAATGAAGCAATGTTAGTTGACTAATACAATTATACAACTGATCGATTGTGTGATAACTAATTCAGTGTCGATCAGACGGTTTCGATTTGAAAATTAGTGATTGAATCAGTTCCATATTTTGATTCCATAGCTCTGATTGTGCAAACTTGTTAGTAATTGGTTAAGCGTGTTATGGTTTAAAACTTGCTTTATAATTAAGCTTTGATTAATGTTGGTTTTAACTTGCATCTTAGTCCTGTACATTTTGATTAATTTCAGAATCTCGAGCAAGTGTGCACTTCTTTTTGATTAACTGTACGAGGAATACATAGGTCAAGTATTTTGCTTCCACTCTTACCTCATACAGGTAAGATGGTCAAGGCCCTTGATTATGGTTAGTCTAAAACAAATTCTCAGAAAAAAGAGGTTAAATCTGACCCCCTGATCCCCTAAAATTATTGATAAGTGAAGAAAATGTTAGGCTAGAGTAATCAGTATAACAGTGCCTAAAATGTATCATACGTGCCGCTCGCATATGACTCACATAGCATAACACCGGTGAAGATTCTATTAACGTTTAATGAAGTATAAAAACTTTTATATTATTTTTTATGGGCCTAAACTTGTTTGAAAACAAGTTTAACATTCCCTGTGGGACTAACATTTGTTTGAAAATGTCCAACAGAAAAAACCAACCTTTTCCTAAGTTGCAAAATAATCATAAGGTTTCAAAATAGATTTTGACAATTCCAAACTAGATTGTTGGGTTAGATATGGCGATGTAGTAATTTCGATGACTAAACATTGGGGTTAATTTCACAGATGGTCACTTAAGATTACAATTTGTAACACTTTGGTCACTAAATTTATATTTGTCCTAAATATATCACTCAACTTTACAAAACATTTCAACGAAATAACTCCGACCACTCTCCGGTCAAAAACCAACCGACGATGCTGACATGGTGCCACGTGGGATTTCATGGGAGGTCACTTAAGTTATTAAGTGATGACATGACATGCAACACACCCATCTACCCACCCACTCTTAGTTCACCCCGGCTCGTGCTGCCACACCCCCGTCGTCTCCCCCGCCCCGCGCCCCCTCCCGGCCGTCTCTCCCCTACCCCCACTGCTTCGCCCCCTCTCGCTGTCTCTCCCCCACCCCCATCGCTTCTCCCCCTCCCCCTCCACCCCCAGCTGGTTCCCAGCCCCCCCCCCGGTTGTCTCTCCCCCCGCTTCCCCCCCCCCCCCCCCCCCCCCCCCACCGGTTCCCCCCCCCAACTCCCAGCCGTCTCTCCCCCACCCCCACTGCTTCCCCCGCCCCTCCTCCGGTCGTCTCCCCCGCCCCCACTGGTCCCCCCCCACCGGTACCTCTCTCTCGTGGAGCTTCGATCAACCGATGCGACCGGTTGGGGCGGGGCGACCATTGGGGGAACTAGTGGGGGCAGGGGGGAGACGAACGATGGGGGGGGGGTACGACCGGTTGGGAGGGAGGGCACGACCGATAGGGGGCCGGGGGACGGGGCGACCGGGGACCAATGGGGCGGGGAGACGACCGGGGGGAGGGCGAGGGGCACCAGTGGGGGGGGGGAGAGACGACCGGGAAGGGGGGTGGCGGGGGAACCAGCTGGGGGTGGGGGAGACGACCGGAGAGGGGGGCGGGGGGGCAGCACGATTCGGGGTGAACTAAGAGTGGGTGGGTGTGTTGCATGCCATGTCCTCACTTAACAACTTAAGTGACCTCCCATGAAATCCCACGTGGCGCCATGTCAGCATCGCTAGTTGGTTTTTGACCGGAGAATGGTCGGAGTTATTTTGTTGAAACGTTCTGTAAAGTTGAGTGATATATTTGGGACAAATGTAAGTTTAGTGACCAAAGTGTTACAAACTGTAATTATGAGTGATCATCTGTGAAATTAACCCCTAAACATTGTCACAAAATGGTGGTCGATAGCATCAACAAAGGTTGCGAGGCGTCATGTGCCTATGGCCAACTCCTTTCACTTGTCTTACAGATGTTGAAGGAGCCGTGGCAAGTGATGGCTCGCCATGTATACAAGGAAGGGAATAGAGCGGCGAACTGGATGGCAAAACATGTTTTTGATTTTGTTTTGGACACTCATTTTGTGAAAAGAAATGCCCTCTAACTCTTAATCGAAAAAGAAAAAAGCGCTACATTGCCCAAGAATCTAGTTAGTCATACAATTAATTCATTGAATATAAATTGTCTCAATATTAGAAGGTTTGGATTTGCCAGTCTATATTGAAACCTTAGGTTATTTTGCAACTTTATTAGGTGAAGGTTTGGATTTTTTTCGCCTATTACGCCTATATATAATATAACAACATATTAACTTTTTATATTTATGTGAATAAAAAATGAAGAGATGGGATGGTCTCTCTCAATTACCAACGAAATACAATGTGGAACTGAGTCGAACATCTTTGCGTCTTGTTTATAAGATGCACAGGCACAAATTAGTGCCTCCTTGGCTAGCCTGTCCGCGCAGACGTTATATTATCTTCAAATTACTTTGTGTTTGTCTATAAGATGCACAGGCATAATATTATATATGTATTTAATTTAGCTTTTTATTTGTTTAAAGTATCTTAAATTATAGTTACATCCGCATAGTTGACCCAACTAATTTGAGACCGAAGTACTAATTTGTTGTAAATATTTATCTAGTAAAAATAACAGACTAAATATTGGCTGTTATTTAATTAATCCTGCAAACTAATAGATTACATAATATTAGGGCTGACAATTTGAGTCATGAAACAATTAACACGACACGACACGATACGTAACAAACATGTCATGGGTTTGGCTTAAGTGAATCTGGGTCGTAAACATGTTAACACGTTTATACACGGTTAATAAACGAGTCATTAACATGTCAACCTGCTTAACTCGTTTATGACTCGCTTAACACGACTAAAGAATAATGTATAAATAATAAATATGGTATAATAAATAGATTGACACAAAATTCATCCATTTGAATGCATGTTAATAGCATGATTTATTTATAGACATATTTTATCATATTTTATTTTATATTTGAGAAGAAATGTTCATTTTACTTTTAATATGTTATTTATGATTTTGATTTTATTAATAATTATTTATTAAGAAAAAATAAAACTTTTCACCAAAGTAAAATTTAAATTTTTTTAGATGATTCTTACAATTTTGCTTATGTTATTATTACGAGTCATTTTTACTTTATTATTAAGAGTAATAAAAACTTAAATGAAAAAGTAAAGTAAAAAATAACAACTATATATAACCACATTATATTTTATTGGCTATTTTAGTATGTTTGTTCGAATTTAATCATTTAGATATATTTTAAAAAATAGTAACCAAATTATAAAAGTTTAAATAAAATAAAATTTTTAAATACAATATTTAATAAATGGGTGACACGAATACACGACATGTTAATTAACACGACCCACTTAGACACGAAAACGATTAACACGATTAATAAACATGTCATGCAATGAGTTTGCATTATATGAGTCATAACATGTTTAGGACACGACACGTTTACGACTCGCCGACACGAATTGCCACCCCTGCATAATATTATAGAATATTCAAAGTTTTCATCAAGAGGTACTCCTAAATGAATCTAGAATAATAGAAACTATGTAAACCCATCCACTCAAGTATATTATTATACAATCTAAAGTTGATTTTATGTTGACAAACCAATTTCTATTAGGCACTCCAAACAACCAATAAGAAAAAACTCTACAAATTTTATAATCTCAGTTAGTCGGCTAATTCCAATAACCATAGACCAAGTTCAGATAAACTAGAGCAACAAAGTTTAAACAACTAACCGTGCAACCACGTTTTGTTAATTAAGGCCTATCTTACCAACCACAAAGAACAATTTCAGATTCTAAGGTCGTGAGCACCACCTTCACGTACTCTATATAATTCTCCTATTAAACTTGCTCTAATGGCACTCATTAAGCTGCCCAAACATGGCCTCAGCTTCTCTTCTAGTTTTCTTACTCATACTAGCTTGTCCAGTATTCACATTGCAAAAAAAGCACTTGACAGATGAAGCATACAAGATCATACCTGACTATGGAACCACGAAAGTCACTAACCAGATTGACAGTTGCTGGAGGTCTGACTCTCGCTGGGCCTCGAATCGTCAAGCTTTAGCTGACTGCACGATAGGCTTTGGCGAGGCAGCAATAGGAGGGAAGTTCGGGAAAATATATGTTGTCAAAGACCCGTCTGATGATCCCATTAACCCGAAGCCTGGAACGTTGCGATATGGTGCTATACAGACTGAGCCGTTGTGGATAATCTTTGACAATGACATGGTCATTACGCCAAAGAGAGAGCTCATGGTGAACAGCTTCAAGACCATAGATGGGAGAGGAGCAAAGGTGGAGATAGCAAATGGAGCTTGCATTACTATACAAGATGTGAGCCATGTTATAATTCATGGGATTAGTGTACATGACTGCAAGCCTGGGCAGGCTGGTCTTGTTCGTAGCACAGAAACGCATGTCGGTCACAGGCTTGAATCCGACGGGGATGGCATTAGCATATTTGCATCTTCTAACATCTGGGTTGATCATTGCTACCTTGCCAGATGCACTGACGGTCTCCTTGACATCACACACGCATCAACAGCGATCACAGTCTCAAACAACTACTTCACTGAACATGATAAAGTATGTTGAGAACTAATGCTTGCTAAACCAATTGAACGTCACAAATGAGGAAACTTGCTGCCTTGCATCATTTGCTGATCTCCGGAAAATTTCTGAATAACTGCAGGTGATGTTGCTAGGACATAATGATCAGTTCACCGCAGATAAGGTGATGAAAGTTACTGTCGTTTTCAACTATTTTGGCCCTGGATTAGTACAAAGAATGCCCAGGTGAGTGCAAATTGTTTTTAAGTGAATAAATCTCATCGATATAGATAATGAAAATGGAGGAAAAAAAAGAAGCTTACAATGTATTGCATGCATTGCAGAGTGAGGTTTGGATATGCACATGTTGCAAATAACCGATATGATGAATGGGAGATGTATGCTATTGGTGGGAGTGCTAATCCAACCATATTGAGTGAAGGGAACTATTTTGTTGCCCCAGATAATCCAGATGCCAAGGAGGTAGGCAGTTACATCTTTGATCATGATTTACATTGTTTATTATGAGAGTTCCAAAGATTTACCTGGCGAATTCTGCTGCTTCTGTCACAGGTCACAAAAAGAGAGGCTAATGGCGGGTGGAAGAATTGGAAATGGAGGTCTTCTAAGGATGTATTTGAGAATGGAGCTTACTTTGTTCAATCAGGTTGGGGAACTTGTGCTCCTCAGTACGAATCTTCTCAGTTCTTCAGTGTTGCTGACGGGTCAGCGGTGCCCTCCTTGACATCAGATGCAGGTCCTCTAACATGTGCGGTTGGAAGGCCATGCTAAATTTCAGCCTTCTTCATTCTCTAAGAAATTCCAACAACTAGGCACAACGTTTGTTCATTTGTTTGTTTACTAGTCTGTTTCGAGGGATTTTAAAAAGATTCTAAGTTTGTTCATTTGTTCATTTACTAGTCTGTTTCAAGGGATTTTAAAAAGCTTCTAAGTTTGTTCATTTGTTTATTTACTAGTCTGTTTCGAGGGATTTTAAGAAGATTGTATCTAGAATGACAAAATGGATATTGCGACCATTGACATGAATTTGTTTTCATTCTTTTTTTTGTACAATGTCATATTCCTGTCAATGATATATCAATGATTTTGTTTTCAATCTAAGATGTGACCCCAGGGATCATTAGTTTAAGTCTCACGATTATCAATCAAAGAAAAACTTAAATGAAGAAATCAACTGAATCACAGAGAAGAATCCGAAATAATTCATGGTTATAAAAGAAAACAACAAAGACTGAGGTAGTTCTCACGCACCTTTTTATCACTTTGTCAAAACCATCTGCCTAGCACTAAGATTCTCTGTTTGCCATTGATGCGTACTTAAGTTTCCTTCCTATTTATGATTTCTTGGATTCGTCTACATGACAAGCAAATCATGACCAGCCTTCACCCCATAGAGTATCTCCCGAAAAGATTTTCTTTATGCTTGAAAAGAAAAAACTACATGGAGCCAATGCAACTATAAGCTGGGATTTTATCAATTCCATTCTCTAACATTACTTTCCTTAGTTCTGCGGCAGAGCCCCAGTTCCCTGCTTCCGCATAAATGTTTGACAGTACTATGTATCGCCCACAATGTTGAGGCTGTAATTCAAGCAACTTCTTTCCAACATTATCCGCTAGCTCAACATCCCCGTGAACCTTACAGGCTCCCAACAAAGCCCCCAAAACGGAGGCATCAGGTTCAAATGGCATTCTATCCACAAACCTTGATGCTTCTTCCAAAAGCCCCGCCTTTCCCAAAAGGTCGACAACACATCCATAATGCTCCGTCTTAGGAACAATGGCAAATTCAGACGACATTGACTTAAACAACCGCAAACCCAACTCCACAAATTTTCCTCTAGCACAAGCTGTGAGCAACACAACAAACGTGACCTCGTTTGGCTTCATCATCTCTCTTTTCATGTTTTGAAACATGTCTAATGCTTGCTTTTCTCTACCATTACTAACCAAAGAGCAAATAATGGCATTCCAAGTACATACCTCTTTTGCTATCATTCTATCAAAAACCTCGACAGCATTCCTCAAGCACCCAGTCCTCCCATACATAGATATCAATGCCGTTCCCAAGAACACGGTTACTTCAACATCATTCCTAATTATATAACAATGAATTTGCTTCCCTTGAATCAAAGCTCCTCCCCCTTCCAAATTAGCACAACAAGAAAGTAAACTAACCAATGTAGCCTCATTAGGAGTCACAACACACCCCAAAATGTCCTCATGATGCATCATCTCCCCGAAAAACCGAATCGCCTCTACAAAGCACCCGTTATTTCTAAACCCGCTTATAATACTCGTCCACGACACCACATCTTTCGCGGGCATCTGCCTAAAAAGCACAAGAGCAGACCCCATGTCCCCATTCTTCCCAAAAGCATCAAGCATGGAATTTACACAAACAACACATGGTTGAGGAATTTCTTCAAACACTTTACGCGCATCCGAGAGCTCCCCAAAATGCGCGTAAAAGCTAACAAATGAAGACTGAACAAAAGGGTCCACCGACAACCCGCGATTGATCAATTGGGCATGGAGGGATCTGCCTAATGAGGAAGCTATCGAAGGTGAAAAAACCGCGGAAGCTTTGATGAGAGAAGGGAAGGTGTGGCTGTTGGGTAGGGCTTGGTGAGCTAACATGTTTGTGAAGAGTAGTATGGACTTTTGAGGATTGTTGAGGCTTAGAGAGGACCTGATCAATGTGTTGTAGAGAAGTGTGTTCATCCATTTTAAAGATGAAGGTTTTGAATTGGGTTTGAAGGCCAAGTAGCCGTTAGTGATGATGAGAGAGTGAATTTGATTGACTAGGTGGGAGTGTGTGAGGTGGCGTTGAAGAAGCTGTAGTAAAAGCTCTGGTGGGTGTGACATAACATAGTTTTGGGGGCACCCAATTTGATATTAGAAGTTTGGAACCCCCTTTGATATTAAAGGGTCATGACTCACAAGTTGTTTCACCATCTGTTTTTCTTTTTCTTTTTTTCTTTTTTTTTTTTTTCTTTTTATATCCAAGGTATTCAGTGAGTCTGACTATTCCCACGAGGTTCTAATGCAATCGGCTTGAGCGTACTTCAGTGACCTAGACAATTTGACACGGTAGGGAATCAAACATGAGACCGTCAACCGTGCGCCTAACCCACAAAATTTAAAGCTCGTCTTTATCGTTGAGTTAGCCTGTCTGGGTTAAAGTTGTTTCACATTTTTAATCGCGCAGTTATGATAGGATCCGACGCATCAATGCTAATATTTATCACGCCCAATATTATATGAGACCAAAAAAAATATTTTTATCATGCCCAATATCATATGACACTCAAAATAAATCTCGGTTGGCCTGTGTAGAATAAATGGATCTCCATTAGCACCGTTCACAATCCTTGACTTAATCACATTCAAGTCACAAGTTTACTCCAAGCCTCGATACTGTTTAATTTGAAGAGAATTACAGTTGTAGGACTATATTTCAATCGGCACATCCTTAATAGTATATTATTTTAATATTTTAGTTGAGAGAAATAAAATAAAATGCACATAAATGTACCAACTGTTCTTTAAATTCTCGTTCTGATAGTAAATGGATGCAAATCATCAAAACTGATCTTTTTTCAGGTGGAAAGAACCCTTAATCAAGCGGTAAATTAAGAATAATACAAACAAAAAGTTGGTTATTTCAGATCAAAATAGTCTGTTCTCATTGCTCTGAACCCCACATGTAACTGGGGCTTTATCTCTGAGCTTGTTCAAGTACCATATCCCTGCCCCAATCCCAACAGCCCCAGAAAATGACAGTACTGCAACAGTTCCTGCAATCAAAACAAAATAAAAATAAAACCATTTTTGTATTTTGGACCAGACCAATCATTCCAAAATTATTATAGTATTTATCTTTATCGATTAGTGAAGGCCAGTTGATGTTAAACTTTTAATGTATAAATGTACTATGATTCTAATGCAATTCATGCATGTAACAATAATGTATGCTATCAATTGAAGGGGAAATATATATACATTTGTCGACAAAAAAATTGAAAGAAAACACATCCACACACCTGAAACCATTGCAACCCTTTTGTTGTGCCTTGAATTCCCTGGATCTGCAGAAGTTAAAATGCATGTCAAATGCTAGTTTTGGACAAAAAATGTAACTAATTATAGCCATAAGGTAGGTCACATATATAGACATGTTATTACTATTTTTATTACCATTGCAATAGGTGGTTGAATTTCCTTCCTTGCAAAGGCACAAGAAACTTTGTGTCTGAGTATCAAATCCACATGTTCCTCCACCTTTAGAGATGTCTTGACATTGAAGGCACCGAATTGTCACCGGATTATCGAAGTTGACGCGAATTCCATACTCGGGGACTTGATCATAAGGAGGAGTAACACCAACAGTCCTCCAATAAACACTAGTATAAGAACTGCAGTACTGCAACATCAACCTCAATGACTCCATGGCCTTTGGATAGTAAGAACAGCAAGAACTGCTACTCAAGGCCATCGGGCAATCAGGCAAGTGCCGACATAGATAGCTTGCGCTGTCACAAGATGAGTCGCATCGTTCTGGGAACCGCTCGCAGAAGCTTGGTTTAGGCTTGATGATAACATCATCCTCTCTGCAATCGAAAAATAGGTACTCATTCTGCGTGGAAAGGGAGAAGTGAGTGCTGGAGTCGAGACTGAATGGCCTAGTTGGCCTGAATTCATCTCTATCTTGGCAGTTCCACATGAATGGATCGACAACTAGTATGTGTGGATCGGCGTAGCTTATGTTGCGAACAGGATACCGACCGGAAGGCGTCCTGAATTCTAGTTTCCCGGTGTTAGAGCAGGCGAGCAAGTTGCGGTAGTAGGCACTTCCACAGCCATCGTCAATACCGAAAGGGAAGTTGATTGGGATGTCGCCGCAGGTGGTTCGACAAAGGCTTGATTGTGCAGATGTGAAGTTGAAGAGTAGAAGAGAAGATAGAGAGATCACAAAGAGCCAAGTTGAAGAAAAGCAAATACAAACACCATTTCCTAAAAGAGATGCAATATTGGTAGAGAGAGTACCCATTATCAATTGAGAGTAAGGAAAAGAAGTTAATCTCATGAATTAGTTATATTGGTGAAAGAAAGAAACCACATCAAAAATGTGAAAGAGAGAAATCATTGTTTCTCAAGCAAGATTTAGATGGAATATGAAGTAAAGTGACCAGGTCAAGACTGATGAAGAATCTCTGTTATGTTTCTTTTTCTTTTCTCAACTTTTGTTTTTGCTACTTTTTGTTTTTCAATTAATAGAGGTGTAGAAGAGAAGAGGTCTGCATTTCAGTTTTATGTGATGAGGCTTAATTTCGATGTTTGTAGCTATTCATTTTATCTCAAAAGACCTCGATTTTATTAAGAAGAGGGAGATGATCACTTATGTACTTCTTTATGAAGTCATATTTAATTGATGTGAAACTAAACTTTTCAGTCCACACTTCTTCAACAAATACTAAATCACGAATTTGATAAGACTTGTTGCAAACAAACTAACTTATCGATAAAAAGCAAGAAGATAATGGTGTTAAATAATATATCTCCCTTGTGGTTAAAACCGTGAATACATAATAAGATACTTGAAATCTCACCTTCAGGATACAATTCAACCGTTAATGACGTTAAAACACACAAAAGACTCACTTTGATTCAAAGCTTTTTGTATTTGCAATGTGTTTCAAATGTACTAGGGTGTTCTCTTATATTAAAAATCGAAAAATGCACAAATCAATTGAGTAGCCCAATAGTTTGATATAGTTCATAGGTAAAAGTGTAACCATTGGTATCACTACAAAAAAATACTTTAAATAGCGACGGGACTCGTTGACCAGTCTAACTGTTTTAGCGACGGAGTTAGCGACGGCCAATTAATTTTCCCGCCCAAAAAAAATTTTGCTCCCCGGACCCAAATTTCTCTCACTTACACCCTAAACCCCAATCCATTCCCTCCGCCTCCCTCTCCCTCACCGCCTCGCTCACTCGCCGCCTCCGTCTCCCTCCCGCGTCTTTGCCCTCGCCGCCTCGCTGCCTAGCTGCCTCGTCGCCTCACCGCCTCTCCGCCTCTCCGCCTCCGTCTCTTCCTCGTCGCCTCACCGCCTCGTCGCCTCCCTCTTCCTCCCGCGACTCTGCCTCGTCGCCTCGCTGCCTTCCTCTCCCTCCCGCAACTCTGCCTCGCCTCCTCGCTGCCTCCTTCTCCTTCCTGCGACTGCCTCACCGCCTCATCCCTCCCGCGTCTCTGCCTAGCCCCCTCATCTCCATCTGCTCCTCTCTCGCCGGATCTCCTCGCCGTCGAGATTTGTAAAATGTTTTATTTTTTTATTTTTTGAATCTCATATTTGCTGTTGTTGATTTGTTTTGTTTTTGTTTATTTTGTTGTTGTTGTTGTTGATTTGTTTTGTTTTGTTTTTTTTTTTAATACATCAATATTTTAATTTAAAATTTTACTGTTTTTTTAATTGTTTCTTTTATGAATCAGTCAAAAAAAATTGCGACGGAATTTAGCGAGGGTTGTCGCCGCTAATACTGTCACCACCTCCGACACCAAATAGTGACGAAGGTTCGCTATGTCAATATAGCGACAGGTCGTACAAGATTAGCGACGGTTTTCCCTTTGCTAATGTTAGATATCAAGATTTAGTTGATGACAAAGTAACAACGTCTGTTGTAAATCAATTAGATTAGTTAGTAGTTTGTTGTATTTCTGTTGTGTCTGTTGTAAGTCAGTTAGATTAGTTAGGAAGTTGTTATTACTCTTAGTTAGTTCGTATGGTTATTTTGAAGTGTCTATATATAGCACTCTTATTGTGGTGTAATAACAAGTTATTCAATCAATACAAATTTTGTTTCTTCTCAATAGAGTATTCTCTCATTAGAGAATTCGCACAGCTAATCTTGTATTTTTTTGTAGTTAAGAATAAAAGTATATAATTATGAAATCAAAATGCGGGAAGAAAAGAGAATATGATTGAGAATATTTCTTTACTCGGGACAACAAAGTGCAGAGTTTTGAGGTATTTGACAAGTCAATAATTGTACATGTTTTATAATGCATTTTAAGATGATTTTATATGTAAAATACTATATTATGTAAAAGGTTATATTACACATGATTTTCTCTTGTTTTTGTTATTTCAAGTAATAAATGGAATACATGAAGAAATGGAGTAAAAAATAATCAAGTTTAAATGGAATACTCAGCTTCTATTGTAGAATATGTCACAATTTCTTGCTTTGAACTTTTTCAGCTCATTACATCTCTATTCGAAGTAAATACATATTCAGACTGCGATCTGAAGTCATCTATATCATTTTGAAAATTTGCATATGTGCAACCATTTACAACAATCTCGTCTTCCAAACTTCTATAGACCAAAAACAGTTCTTTAATCCTTCTAAAATATTTAAGCATATGATACATCAGTCGGGTGGATAACATGACATACAAGACTAATAACTATGGAGTACAAGCCCAACGATTTTCATGGACCGTGTGGCCCATGAAAATCGCCATAAAGGACCGCTATGGCGATCTGCCAATACCTACAAGACTAATAATTATGGCTGAAAATTGTTTGAACACTTATGGCCTGTTTGGTTCGTGGGATTAGCTCGGATTAGCTACACTGGACTAGTTAATCCGCTGTTTGCTTGGAGGATTAACTAGGCCAGCGGACTAGTTAAGAGGCATGGTAGTGGATTAAATAATACCACCATTTTTTGTGAGATTAGCTAATCCATAGTGGGTGGTGGAGGAGATTACCACTTTACCCCTCCCATTAACACAAACACCAAACAACAATTCTCACTGATTTGAATCAATCGACCTCCGTTTCCCTGTTTTGGTCATCTTCTTCGCGAGACCTGGACCACCGCGACCGCGACTTCTTCTTCGTTCTCCCTCCCTGTTTTGCATCGACGACCAAAGAGGAAGCGAGGAGGAGGAAGGCTGCGAACCGCAAGGCGCCGGTTTGTGCGAGAAGGAGAGGAGAAACCCTAAGCCGAAATCGAACAGGCTCGACAGCTTTCGGCCGAAATCGAACCAGCTTTTGGTTAAGGCTATGCGTGGGCATGTTCTTGTAGAAGCCACTGCAAAAATATAAATTCAAACCATGGAACATGGGGGAATGTTGACTTAGATTGACTAAGAATATCACTGAATAGCATTAACTGATTCTTAGGGTAGCTTTGTTGTCCTCATTGATGTTTCAAAGTGTTTGTGCATTCTTCAGAATGAATAAATGATGAACTATGTTTCAAAGTGTTTCAAAGTGTTTGATGCAGCAACACCGATCTTCAGGAGGAGCAGCAGCGCGATTTTCATGAGCAAAGAGATGAGAAATGTGTGAAATGGGGGGTTTTGGTGTTTTTTATCTAAAGGGTATTTTTGTAAATGTACATGTACAACCTCATTTAATCCCAACCTTAAAACTCCAAACCAAACAAGATACACAAATGAGACTAAACTATCTAAACCCATGTGTTAGTCCCATCACTAATTAATCCCATGTGTTTGGATTCACTAAAATGTGAACCAAACAGGCCATTACAGATAAAAAAAATGATTAGGACAAAGTAAAGTTACACAAGTTCTACTCCTCACGCCATTTGAATAAGGTTTAAATGGTGCAATTTGCATAACAAAAAGTGGAGAAAAGATCATACAAATTGAGTGCTGAAGAAGATATTGTCAGAAATTAAATTGTGAACAAGAAAACTACTAGAAGAATATTTCTTTTTCTTTAACGAGGAAAGATGGGACAAAACAATTTAAAAAGGAAAGGCAACAGAATTAGACACAACCTTCACAAGAGAATTTTGTTAGTATCCCTTTTTTTTTTTAACTTTTGTTTTCTCAATGGCATATTAATTTGATATAAACCATGTTAACTAATCTACACTCTCAATTCAACATTAATTAAAAGAATGATAAGATGCAGAAGTTAGGAATATAAACTCTGAAAAACTTGGAGTTAAGAACAATATCATTTAATTTCTTTGTATCAAAGAAAAAATAATATAATATTGACTCCAAATTAAATTAAAGCAGTCCTAATCCAATTTGTACTTTATTCTACAACAACAACAGCAATTTTAATTTAGTTCGAGTTAGCTAAATGAATCAAACTCCTAATCCACTAATTTGTTCTATTTTACCAAAAACTTTATTTTTTTTTTGTTGAATATAATGAGAATTCCTATGATAATGGAGGGGTGGACTCAGCTAAGCTCCACGTATGTCTATAACACGCGGCAACACTGTAGTCAACGATCACACGAGCTCTTCAGATCATCGACGTTTCTTAATCTGTTAAGTAAACATCGAGATTTCTCTCCACGATCCCGATGCAAACCAAGTCATATCAAAAAAGTAAGGAAAATAAATTGAGCTCAAAACATGGCTCTACTCGGTAGAGCTAAAACCCTCACTTCTCGAACCTTCTCTCTCGCGAAATCAATCAATCCAACAAAAACTTCTTCTCGTTTACAGGCGGTTCGATCGTCATCAATGGCGGACTCCGCTTCTTCGTCTCCGTTCAAAAAGATTCAGATTAAGAGAGACGACACTGTGAGTTCTCTCTCTCTCTCTCGCTCTCTCTCTCTCTCTCTCTCTCTCTCTCTCTCTCTCTCTCTCTCTCTCTCGATCGATTAGGTTTTATCTCCACTGTTTTATTTGAATGTCACTCTCTCTCTCTCTCTCTCTCTCTCTCTCTCTCGATCGATTAGGTTTTATCTCCACTGTTTTATTTGAATGTCAGTTTGGGGAGTGAATGTTCATTTGCGATGGTGATTTTGTAGGAACTGGGGGGGGGGTTTGGTTTTCGAACTGATTTTTAATGTTTGTAGCTCGTTGTGTGCATCGATTTGACAGAACAATCTATGTAAGGAGCATGGTTTGAAAAATCGACAAAATCCCCGAAATTTTCCGAATTATGCTTATTTTCAAAAGAGGGGGAACGAACTCATGTATATGAAAAAAAAATGTCAAAATTCCTCCCAAAAATCAGGGAAGTCCTACTAAAATGCTTAAGGAGTTATAACAACTTTCATGAAATACAATATGGTTGGAGCTAAATAATGATAAGAATCGTTCAATGATCTGTTAAAGTGTGGCCAAGTGGGTTGCCCAATGCTTTGTGATATGCAGTTGTGGATCCAAAGGGGGAGGTAAATACAATATGCTTTGTTCAATGATCTGTTAAAGTGTGACAATGCTCCAATATGGTTGAAGATAAATACAATATGCTTTGTGATATTCAAATACATTATGGTTGGAGCTAAATAATGATAAGACCCCCTATAGTACGGTTGACACACGCTCCTTATATAATTTCGTCATTCCCGCCTCCTATGATTGACATTTGCTCCCTATATAACAAGTGTAGCATTGTCAAAAAAAAAAATGATGTATTTTAAGTGTCTTGAGTGTAGCATTGCCAAATTTTTTTTTATGCGTAGTTTTTCATACTAATATAAATATTTTTTGGTTCTGCCACTGGTGATATGGGATACAATATCTACTTTTTATTATTTCTCGAATAAACACCCAAGTTTGTTAGTCTCTTAGACTTGTTTAATAGGTCTTTAAAAAAAAAGGACCCAAATAAGGGGTTAATTTCTCACGCAACAAACGTTTTTTGTCGCGAAAGTTATCTTTGTAATACGAAAATCACAAACCTTTTTAAAACCTGGCAACAACTGTCACTAAAGCCTTTTTTTAAGTCAAATTTTCGGCGAATGTGCCAATGTGGCGATGACGTGGCGTCATTTGTCATAAAGGGTAAAAAAGACCCCTCACTTGAAATTGGGCAACTCGTTTATTTTTTATTAAAAAAAACCCGAAATCTATACCCCCCAAAAAAGCCTAATGATAAAAAATATCATAACCTTTACAAGTTGTATCAACTATATCTTAACCTACTATATCTTAACCTTTGGAATATATCAATTATATCATAACCTTTTTGATTTGGTATCAATTATATCCTCAACCAATTTGGCTCCATATGCGTTTCATAATATGTGCCCCCCACATCATTGTCTTTAACTTTCTTGTAACTCCCTTTAACAAATTAGAGTTCAATATTTATGATATGTATGCATTCATGTATATAATACACATAGTTGTGTGTACATATGTCCGAGGTTTAAAAAATCGACAAACTTCGCCGAACTTCGGGCGAAGTTTGTCGATGTCCAGGGCAGTGAAGCGAAATTGGAAGACAACACGAAAACTGTAAAACTTCGGTGCAACTTCGATGAACTTCAACCGAAGTTCGACAGCTTCGGTCGAAGCTGATGAATCATGAAGAAAAAATGCAATGTTTCGGTGAATTTGGGGCAACTTCGACTTCAATCGAAGTTCGACAGCTTCGGTCGAAGCTGATGAATCATGAAGAAAAAATGCAATGTTTCGGTGAATTTGGGGCAACTTCGACTAAAATGTCGAAGTTGCCCCTATAGGGAATCAAAAAAGCTAGAAAGTGAAAATGTACTTGTTGAGCTGTGACGTTTTCTGTCGAAGTTGCTCAGAACTTTAATTGTGGAACAGAGGAAGAGGACAGTCTGGATGTCTGGTTGAGCTGTGAGTTTGTGGCTCTCACATCTTCATTCACTCTAGTGACTCCAGTAAGTCTCTAACTTCTCTTCTTCTTAAAAGGTTAAAAACCCCATGTGAATACTGAACTCTGAAGAGGCAGGAAGTGGAACTAGGGTTTTTTTGATTTTGAGATAAGAGGAGAGAACAGACAACGAAGAAGAAGAGACGAGAGAGAGAGCGAGAGAGAAAACCACATAACAGGGTATGCTCCAACCGAAGATGTTTCAGAATGTGAGGTACTTTGTTGATACTCCACTGAAAACAAGGAAGCTTAATTTCGCTTAATTTCAACCAAGGAAATTCTCAAGTTCATGATGTTACCGGTTCTTTTGTACCCGGTGTTTTTACAACATGTGTTAATGGAGTTGGAAAAATTAACACATTGGATGTTCCTTCTAAAAGAAAGATTGGTGGTTCAATTAAAGGAGGAGATATAAGAATTGGTGATTATCCTAAAGTTCAAGATTCATTGGTACTTTATCCACAAATCAATGTGGAAGGTTCGATGTTATATGCAGATTGGTTGAGTCATCCTCCTGATATCATTTCAAGTCAACAAGTTCAAGCTCCTCAATTAGAAGAATGGAGTTTGTAGATCCTAAAGCAAGAAGGAGTGTTGAAATTAGTGCTTTAGATCAACCAATTATTTCTAATTTTGTTATTTGTGCGCAACTTTATTCATTCCTAGATTTTAGGAATTTGTTTTCTTTACGTGCGCAGGATTTAGTTAGTCCTATATTTTTGGAACTTTCTATATTTTTTTGGGAGATCTTTTAGTTGCTATTTTGTAGGTGTCTTAAATTAGAAGTTTTAAGATTTATTCAATTCCGTTTTTCCTATTAATATGTACGACAATTAAGCCACAAATAAGAGAATCGAAAATTAAGTTGTTATTTTCTATTAGTTGCTCAAACTACCGGGGAATTAAACTTATGAGTCACACTATGAAACTTTGGGAGAGGATAATTGACAATAGGCTAAGGAGAGAAATAACAATATCAGAGAACCAATTTGGCTTCATGCTTGGGAGGTCAACTATGGAGGCGGTTTTCCTTGTAAGACGATCGTTAGAAAAATATAGAGAAAAGAAAAAAATCTTCGTATGGTTTTCATAGATTTAGAAAAAGCATATGATAGGGTCCCTAGAGATGTTCTTTGGTGGGTTCTAGAAAGAAAAAGAGTGCATGCTAGATACATTGACACTAATAAGGATATGTATGTTGGAGTAGTAACGAGTATAAAGACATTTGGAGGAGCTATAAAAGAATTCCCCATTACGATAGGATTACATCAAGGATCGGCTTTAAGTCCATATCTATTTACTTTAGTTATGGATGAACTAACTAGACATATTCAAGAGGATATACCACGGTGTATGCTATTTGCAGATGATATTTTCTTAGTGGATGAAACAAAAGATAGAGTGAATAGGAAATTAGAACTTTGGAGGAATACATTAGAATCTAAAGGCTTTAAGTTGAGTAGGACGAAAACCGAATACATGCACTGTGAGTTTAGAAACACTAGACATCGAGATGACAGAGTGGTAAAATTAGGGGAAATAGAAGTTCCTAAGGTAAACCACTTTAGATACTTAGGATCAATCATACAAAATGATGGTAATATCGAGAATGATGTAACACATAGAATTCAAGCTGGATGGAAGAAATGGCGGAGTGCAACATGGATGATTTGTGATCGAAATGTTTCTACTAAGTTAAAAGGAAAATTTTATAGGACCGAAATTAGGCCAGCTATACTCTATGGAAGTGAATGTTGGGCGGTAAAGCAACAACAATTACATAAAATTAACGTAGCGGAAATGAGGATGCTTAGGTGGATGTGTGGTAAAACTCTTAAAGATAGAATAAGAAATATAGAAATTCAAAGACAAGTAGGAATAACACCAATTGATATAAAGATTAGGGAAGGGCGGTTGCGATGGTTTGGTCACCTGCAAAGACGACCTACAAATGCTCCAACTAGAAAACTTGACTCAATAAAAACTGTAGAAATTCGACGAGGTAGGGGTAGACCAAAGTTAACATGGGATGCATTAATTAGGAGGGGTTTGAATGGTTTGCAAAGCTCACCATCAATTGCACTTAATCGAGCACAATGGAAAAGTTTGATCCATGTAGCCGACCCCAGTTAATTTGGGACTGAGGCTATGTTGTTGTTGTTGTTGTTGTTCTTGTTTATTAACTGCGTCAGCAGCGTTATTTCTTCAACACGAAGTTTAGTTTGGCTTTCTGGGTCCGATCTTCTCCTTTTAGGGAATCTAGTTGGGTGAGAAGTTTAGTTAATTCTTACTAGTTGAGCTGAATCTCTTGTAAATCTGAGTAGGAAATGGTTATGCTTTTGTTAGGATTGTTTGGCATTCTAAGTTTTGTTTTATATTCTCAGACCTTTGATGCTTATATCGTTGGAAAAGAAGATGCTCCAGGAATTGTGGTACTGCAGGAGTGGTGGGGGGTTGAATTCGAGATCAAGAACCATGCTGTTAAAATTTCCCAACTGGGTTCTGGTTATAAAGCGCTGATCCCAGAGTACGTCTTGGGCCTTTTCAAATGCTTGTTTTCTTCTTCGGCAAGTTTTAACTTCAGTGTTAACCAGCCACCTTATATTCTAGGTTTTATGTTGTTATTATCATTTTCTTGTATGTTAGCTAACAAGGAGTGCTAAATAAAACCTGATGAAAACTTTTAGATCCTAGCTTAGATTTGGAGAAAATAAAGCGAGATGAAAGAAATGGCTTTTACTTTTTCTTAAAAAGACTTCTTTTATTCTAGGCAAAGGTTATGTATGCAATAGGAGGTCGTCTGCTAAAAATGATCGAACCAGAAAGGTCGAAGTTTAATAACATCCATGAAGTACTTTTACGACTAATACTTCTTGCAGTATTTAATTCAGTTTTGATTAAAAAATATCAATAAATTAATAATGTTCTTTCTTTTTCTTTTTTTTAGCCTTTATCGCGGAAAGGTTGGTTTAGATGCTGCAGAAGCGCGACATTTGATGGATGGTCTTGACTGGCAAGGTGCTGTTAAGGATATTCACGCCTCAGTTAACTGGCTGAAGGCAAATGGTTCAAAGAAGGTACGTGTTTAAATTATTGATATATTTCTTCTATCCAACACATCAAGGTTGAAGCTCTTATTCTCTACCTCAAAAGACTGATATAAGTTTGACTTATCTTTTTGAACTTGTCCTGAGTATTGCTGGAGTCAGAAATATTGTTGTGAGATCTATTTAATACGAGGCGTTATCTTTTCCTTCTGTGTATCATTTTGATAGGTTGGTGTAACTGGATATTGCATGGGTGGTGCTCTCTCAATTGCTAGTGCTGTCTTAATCCCAGAGATAGACACTGCAGTTGCTTTTTATGGAGTTCCGCCATCACAGCTTGCAGACCCTTCCCAGGCTAAAGTTCCAGTCCAGGCTCATTTTGGGGAGCTTGATAACTTGGTCGGCTTTTCAGATGTCACGGTATGACTTATGAGATACTCGTTCTAATCTTTCTATATTAAGTTTATGAATTCCTGGTTTCCTTTCCTGTGGCATGTGTCTGGACTTCTGTTGTCGCCTGAATTAGTTAGTGCGCCTCATAGGTGGAGCTGTACTAAAGTCTAAAACTAATACTTGGAAATGACAATGTCCTTTTTCTTTGTGCATTTCGGATCTGAGGATTGTGTGAAAAACATGACCTTTTAAAAGGAAGTTGGGCACAAAATGAGCTACTGATGGCAATTGTTTAGAAGCTACTAGCTAGGTCAGAAGTTTGTGGAAAACTTTTGTTCTAGCCTTCTAGGCTTTTTTGGTTTAATAAAGTTCTTGTGATGACTGGCCACGACACTGAAATAATACGAAAACAAGCTAAATCTTGGCTTTTTTGTATGGTCGATTGTTTTTAGCAAGTAGAATATAATCTTTCTAAGGCTGTCTTAATTATTTAAGAAGAGTTTTAAGTGAAGATCCTAGTGCTGGATTCCTGAAAAGTAGAGACAATTGCACCTAGTTGTCACGCTGATTTAGCTGAACATGTGATTGCTAGATTGTTTATCAATGTAGGCCAATTGCCTCTTTCTGAATATCTCGAATTTTAAAAGACTAAAAGAAGTCGAAAAATTCTTTTGAAGCGGAGCAGTTACACATAAATAGCACTATCAGAATCAGCAAGAAACTAAAAACGTGATAGCAGAAAGGTAGAGAACATTTATTGAATAATTGCTTGTGCTTGGTTGCTCTGTGAAACATAAGTAGGGCTGCAGTGTGATCCTCGTCTTGCTTTCAATGTTTTCAGAGACTTTTAAGCACTTGAGTTAAGTTTTTTCCAGGTAAACTTTCGGAACGTTTATTTTTTCAGGCTGCCAAATCTCTGGAGGAAAAACTGAAAACTTCTGGAGTTCCATATGAGGTACATATATATCCTGGCGCTTCGCATGCTTTTATGAACACATCACCAGACGGCATCAAGAGGAGGAAGGACATGGGCATAAATGATGAGAATGAGGCTGCAGTTGAGTTAGCTTGGTCTCGCTTCAGCTCTTGGATGAATCGCTATTTGTCTCCGTAAGTTTTTCAATAGGCGGTTCTTCGACTGTTCTTACTTTTTCTCACTTATCTGCAAATAAATCGTTATGTTCAGAACTTTTTGTAGTATCAACATCATGGATATCATAGTTGTAAATAGATTGCTACTAGTTCTTGCCATGAGCTTTCTCAGTTGTTTTCGAGTCTTCCGACTGACTTACTATGATTTTATCTGCGAATAAATCATTACTATTATCATATGGTGTCTTTGACTATTTGTAAATGTTGTGCTTTTTTACTTTAATTTGAATTTACAAGGACACGGTGAAAAGTTTGAACTATTGGTATTGCAAGGTCCTTGTTTTCTGCATTTCACTTCTCAATAATCTCAACATTGACACAATTTCTTCATACTGAGAATGTGAAGAATGATCCACTAAAAATGTTGTAATGGCACCATGAAACTCTATGGAGCTCCAACCAGGCACCTTCTTCAACCCCAAACCTCTCATCTGCATCAATGCCTCTCCCTTCCCACCCCATTTACACGTTGAAGCATAGCTATGAGCCAACTGCACATAATCCGCAGCGTCCACAGGCTTCATTAACTGAATCTCTCTCCTTACCATGTCTGCAAGATCTGCATTTCGATGTGAACAACATGCATCAAGCAGTATGCCCAGAACACTGATGCTTGGTTGTTTGAACATTCTCTTAACAAAGTCATATGCCTCCTCAAGTCTTCCGGCTCTGCTAAGGAGATCGACAATGCAAGCTCGGTGTTCAACCGTCGGTTCATGCCCGTAATCCTGCATTATCGACTCGAATATCCTCATGCCTTGTGAAACTAGTCCTGCATGACTGCATGCCGATAGAATTGCTAAAAAAGTAACATGATTTGGTTGAATTCCTGTTTGCAGAAACTCATTGTACATCTTCAAAGCTGTCTCTCCCTTCCCATGGCTACCATATCCGGCAATGATCGTACTCCAAGAGACCAAATCCTTCTCTGGCATTAGGTCGAAACACTTACGAGCATCGTCTATGTTTCCACATTTCGAGTACATGTCAACTAAGGCTGTGTCGATAGAGATGCATGGTCCAACTCTGTGTCTAAGTAGAAAATTGTGGATCCACTTCCCTTGCAGGAGTGCTCCAAGGGAGGCACAAGCTTGGAGAAGAGATACAACTGTGATATAATCAGGCCTTTGCCGCGCCATTTTCATTTCATTGAGGAGGCACATAGCTTCATACAGATTGCCATTCTGAGCATACGCCGCAAGCAAAGCATTCCATGTAACCACATCTTTACTGGGCATTCTCTTAAATACATTCAAACTTTGCTCCAAACGACTGCATTTCGCATACATTGAGACGAGGGAATTCTGGACTGCTATATCGATATCCATTCGGCGTCTTACAATGAAACCATGCATTGCAGTCCCATGCCTTGGGGAATTCAACTGTGCACAAGCTGCTAGTGCACTGGCTATGGTAGTACTAGCAGGCATTACTCCTTGTTTTCGCATCTGATGAAACACATTCAAAGCTTCGTCTGCTCTACCATTCCGGACCAAACCCGAGATCATCGCTGTGAGTGAAACGACGTCCCTGTCTGTAATCTGGTTGAACGTTCGAAGAGCGTCGTCCATTTCTCCGCATTTTAGGTACATAACCATTAGAGTTGTTTCAACCTGCACATGATTCTCAAATCCTGCTCTTATAATCTGTCCATGAGCCATCCTACCTACTTCGAGCTTCATTTCATTTCCTGCAACTGATACTACAGACCCGAATATCTGATGATCTGGCTTGAGTTCTTCAGCTCTCATTCTGTTTGAAATCTCGACTGATTCCTCAACACATCCATTCTGCGTGTAACACGAAACCAAAGAACTCCATGAAACAGAATCTCTGTGATCCATAAATTCGAAAAACACCCTAGCAATCTCTACACTTCCACACCGACCATAAACATTCAGTAAACAATTCATCAAAACAATATCCGACTCAAAACCCAATCGAATCGCACAAGCATGCACACACTCCACACATCCAACCTGCGAAATCCCCGCGAGCAACCCCAATGTTGTAACCGAATTCGGTCGAACTCCTTCATTTCTCATCTGATTACACATAGAAAAAGCCATGTTCACATCACCCAGTTTGGAATAACACCCGATAATCGCACTCCATGCGACGACGCTTCTCTCAGGCATTGCATCGAAGACCTGACGAGCGTAATGACTTTCACCCAATTTAGAGTACACGCCCACAAGAGAAGAGGCAATGAGGGCATTGGAACTGAACCCGAAAACAATGCAGTGTTGGTGAACCGAAAAGCATGTCGAAAGGGAGCGCAGCGAAGAGCAAGATTTGATCAAATAAGGGAATGTTTGGAGGTCTGGAGAAGTTTTGTAAATTAGCATGGAAAAGTAGGTGAGAAGAACGTTTAAGTGATCTCCGGAAGCTGAGAAGTGATGAATGAGATCATTGTTGGAGTTGGAAGTAAAGAGAGGGGGATGGATGTGTGGTTTGAGACGAAGAGATAAGTTTTTTTTCAGGTTGTTCATCTCTTTAGAAATGTTGGATCTCCTCTTGCCGCCATAATTTCAAATGTTGGTTACTTCGGCATGCTGCATAGTACAGGGGCAAAGGCCCCGGGGCCCTTTTTTTTATATATATAATCCTTCTATATACATTATATGTGAAATAAATTTGTATTTATTAACAAAAATAAAGTTGAGCAAATGCAAGTGAGCACGCACTTGTGGGTATTTTTTAGATACATATCAATATTTTTGTGCACACACATATCGATGCATAAATAAATGAACACATACAGTGCGTGTCCATTTCGCGTTCCCAATTTGAATCAATATAATTATTTCCTTAATTACATATGTAGCACATTAGTAACTATTTTAGAAATGCATGAAGCTATGAAATATCTTGTACGTATCAAAGAACCATCATATGATATTTAAGAAACTTTCTTTATACGTTTTAATATTTGTAATTAAAATTGATCGGATTAAAATTTTAAATTAAAAGCTTATAAACTAAGAAATAAATATAATCGACAAAAACTCATAACTTGTTTATCTTGGTCCTAAAAAATTATTTTTGTTTTCTCTATTTTCCTTCATTCCCTTAGGCACGCGCACTAAACCACTAATTTAATTAGCTTATCAATTTCCTTTATCCAACGATTGATTTAATAATTTGGTGACCGCGACTTTAATGGTGTATGTTGCTTTCAATCCAAAATTATTTTAAAATCATCATTAATTTATTTTTTATCCAAAATTAGTAATACTATTATTTCAGGTGAAGAAGCTACAATGTATTCAAAAAAATTATAATAATAAACCAAAAAAATATTTTACTATCTACAAAAAATTCACTGCTACATAGTATATGAAAACTAAGGGGCCCTATTTTATAACTTTGCCTCGGGCCCCTAATACTTTGGACCGGCCAGTTGTTAGATAGGTTGTATTACACCCGCAAATAGGACTCGACTTTGGACAAATTAATGACATCTGGGTTTAGTACTTTTTTATTTGGATTTAGTACTTTAATTAAAGCAGATGTGCTGAGTTTGATTCGTGGTAATTGCACCATTTTCTTTTGACCTCCGAGTTAATAGTAAGGGCGTCCCCCTTCTCCATAAGATTAGTTGAGCTTTAATCGGGAGGAGCTGTTCCGACAACCACATACAATAATTGCCATGTGTGACGCGCACAATATACCAAGAATATTGGTAGTATTACATATTATGGAAAAATAATTTTTCGACATTTTTTAGTACATATAGGGATGCAAGCGGGCAGGCAAACCCTATGGGGAACATGGAATTCCCGCAACGGGAATGTGTATGGGGAATTTAAATGGGGATGGGGGAAAATTGCATACACGCGCGGGTACAGATACGGGGATGGGAAAAAATATATATCCGCAAGGATCCCCATGAGGAATCTCCATTGATAATCCCCACAGGGATCTCCACAGGTATTCCCATTGGAGGAGATCCACGAGGATCCTCATATATTAATTTTATTATATACATACATGCATACCATATTATATATACATATTTATATATAGATTCCCTCGTTTCCAACTCAAAACACTAGTGATACACATAACAAACAAACTCTAATGAGATTTATAATTTTGACTTATTTAGTTTAAAAAATAAAATATTTTTACTAATAAACTACATTAATTATATATTTTGTTTAAATTGTTTGCAACTCTATTTACATTTTACAAATTTAGAATCAAATAAAAAAAACTGCAAAACCCTATTGTATAAGTTACCAAATTACATAACTACTATATGCCTATGCTAGCAATAGACATATGTATATTATGTGTATAAATATTATTTTTTTAAATGTGTATAAATACTATTTAAAAATACCAATACACATATACAATGTATGTGTCTTCGACACCTTATTTTTTATAATTCTTTTTAGAAAAAAATTAAGTGGGGAGAAATATTTCTCCGGGGTGAATCCCCGCGAGGATCTCCAATAGAGAATGTGACGACCCCAAATTCCAAGGCAAACCGGGCACCGCCACTTCGCCGGACACGTCACCAAGTCATGCCACGTCACCTGCACACCTGTCTGTAACGGCCCGCGAACTTACCATCAAATACTCCAACTTAGTACATTTTGATATTTAAATGATTATTTTGGCAAAATATACTAAGTTATAAAGTTTTTATAACTTAATTAATTTATTATGATTTATTTAAGTTATTTCAGTAGCGGAAGTCTTAATAACATGCATATAATTAATGTAAACAATTTATGCAATATTTAACAACCTATGGGGTGGAAACCCAGCAAAAAGATACTATGTATATCAGATAAGGCGACAAAAATGTATAATAAGTGTCGATATACATGTATCAGGTAAAATTCTCCTAACATTATCCCAAAAAGTATATATACGTAAATACAATCACCTACGAGTAAGCTAGTGGAGGCACTCCGATTAGTCGCCAATCACCGCTTTCCCACGGCTCGTCGTAGGAACTGCAACTTGCCACCAAAAACAATGACAAGTTCCAAGTGAGTAAATCCCAGAGAAATTCAGTTAGTATTCACAAGAAATCCAAGGAAACGGCTACAATTCATGCATATAAAGTAAACGAACAGAAATGTAAAGCATGAATATAAGTAGTGAGATAATCAAGAATGTGGAACGCGAGTGTGGTGTATAGCTGTCGAGCCCTTGGACAAAAACTGAACCGAGAAGGCCCTGGGGGTGAGGAAATCAACACCCCTTCTTCACGGTCGAAATGAGGAACTCTGTGAGTCGGAAGGTAGACTTCCGCCCAACGCCTCAAAAGAGAGGAAATCTGTGACGGAGGTGGGCCTCACGTCAACTCGCTCTCGAGATCATCGACTCGCTGAGAAAAATCTCACACGTAGTCTAAGGTATGACCAACACCGTAGCAACAATCGGATCGAGGTCACACCGTCCCTTCGACCATACACAAACACACGCGGGAATAGAGTAATCATGCAAACTGAACTGGCGAAAAGTAATGTGAAATAAATAATTTACAGGAGAATTAAGTAAATTCTGAACTGACTTTCTCGTGGGTTTACTTACCTCAAGCAACCGCAATTGCCTCTCCGAAATATCCCGCACACGCCTCGAGAAACGCGTCCGACACCCGATTACAGTAGCCTAAGTCCCTGGTGTCCATTCATAACAATTAATTTACTTAAGTCATTTCAACCACAACTAAAATTAAGTGAACTACACCTCACCTCCATCGCATCGTCGAAATTCGTCGAATCGCACTCCACGTCGAGGGGCGATCGGTCCAACGACGAATCACCGCGCCGACGCCGCTGCCGAGCAGACGCCGCCGCCGAAAGCGACACCGCCGCCGTCGTCGCGCCATTGCCACGCTCGTCGCCGCCGCGCGCGCGCTCGTCGCCTCCGCGCGACGCTCATCGCCGCCCACTGGTTCTCGCGTTGCTGCTTGCCTCCTCCGTCCTTCGCTGCTGCCGAGCGGCCGCTGCGCGCACCGCTGGCAGCTTGCCGCTTGCCGCGCGCCATCGCTCGCTGGCGGCGCTGCCGCCGTTGCCCGCAGCGCGGTTCGCCGCCATCGCCTCCGCGACGCGCCGCTTAGCGTCGCGTCCGTGCGCTTATCGGAGCCGTTGAGCGCCATCGCGCGCACGCGCGCCGCTTCGCCGACCACCGCTTCTTGGTCTGCATCGTCGCGCGCGCCGCTGCTTGCTTGCCGTCCATTCCACCTCGGCTGGAGCCACCGTCCCCTCCGCGACGCGCCGCTCCTCGCGTTCGCGAGCCGCTGCTGCCGAGCCACCACCGATGCCGCGTTGCTTGCCGTCACCTCATTGCCGGCGCTGCCGTGTGCTCTCGCCGGAGCCTCTCGCTCTCTCCGCCACCACCACTGTCCCTCTCTTTCTCTTCTTTTGATGTCTCTCTCTCTCTCCTTTCTTTCCTCTCTTTCTCTCTTTGTTCGTTTTCAAAGGAAAGAAATAATTTTTTTATTTTATTTTATTTTTAGGAGAAAGAGACAAAATAGCATGATGAGGGATGGGTTTGATGTGACGTGTGAGATGATGTGTGATGTGATGTGACACTCATCCCCATACTACCTCGTACACCCGCGTTACGCGTACACCGCGACGTACACACTCTCGTCACTACCCGCGCACAACGCGACCAAGCGAAATTCTCGATTAACGCGGCGCGAACTATTAAATAATAATAAAATAATTAAACACTCGCCACGCAAAAATAACATATTTCACCCATTAGGCTTGTCGTAGACTATTATGCGACGTCCACGTGGGTTTGAGCTTAGGATCTAAATCCGTAATTTATCAATTAATTGGGATTAATGAAAATGGGCCGTTACAATCTTCCCAACTAAAAGGAATTTCGTCCCGAAATTCAAACTTAATCCAATCTCTACCTTGGAACCAGTGGGATATCGGATTCGCATGGTAGACTCTCTTTCCTCAATGAGGTCCTTCCAAGGAGAAACCTTCAAATAAATCAAATCATCCACTTGTGTGACCCCATGCATCTCGAGGCACCATCCCGACTCAACTTGTCGGTATTACCGTATAAGACATCAATCTGGTCTTTACTTGAAAGCCTTAACTAAATTTTTAAATCTTTAACCAATGAGCGACTATTAAATATCATTTTAAGTGCTCACACAAATCATGTTCTTTTCACATGTCGCTTGACTACAATTGGGCGCCCTAGACATATACGCTAACCTTTGTATCCAAATCTAGAGGTTATCGTGTTCCATCGAGATAATGGTGCTTGCCAATCTGACACACAAATAAAGCTTCCATGGCGATACCTTCGCTCTTCTGTTATTTCTGTTGGCAGCCCTGCAATCCACCATCTCTGATTATGTCCTACCCAAAAACGTATCAAGTCACTCGATCGTAGTGAAAATATTTTTAGGCACTTCTTCGTCGTTTTACTTTATCATCATATTTAAGGTGTTCAAAGCTTTTTTGCGATGTTAAACAAGCACAATTTACTATTGAACTACGCTCGAACTTCATATATTTAACTTCATACAAAGCCGTGTTTTAGGTTCTCGAATGTAGTTGAAACGTATGTCCTCATGCCTTAGTTGTAGCGTATGCCTAGCTAGGTCATACCTCTCATATACAAGGGTATAAAAAGTGCAATAACTCAAATGGTAAGGTTGACATTTGCTTCTCTTGATTCTCTCAAGAGTCGTGCATTGATAGATTTTAGATCTGTAGACACTCCACTTCTTCTGTTTCCTACCAGGATGTCAGAGCTAATATTTACAACAATAGTTAATCTACTAACTCCAACTTCGTCTCTTGGACTTCCAGAGTTAAAACTTAACTCTCCATCTTTAACGCGTAACTAGAATCTTTTGTTTCCCTGTTTAAGAATCTAGTCATAATACATCACCTAAATCTTTCTTGTTTCGCCACACAACTATTTTTTCCTCGAAACTAATGACTCGCACGCACTTAGTTCGATTTAAATCACTGAGCTTTCAAGGCTTTCCATGTCCCTTTAGGGCATTATCCCTAACGTTATGCGGTGTGGGCCGAACTGATCACAAGTGCAAAATCTATTACGATTGAGTCAATTCTAGATTCGTGAGAACTTCGGAACAGCTCGTTCCTTAGGTTGGCTTGAGGTCATTTTCGACCTTAAATATATTTGCAAACTCTATTTCGGCTCGTATTCCTGACTTGCTCCCAATCCAATAAGTGGCAGTGTGGCCCCACTGACCTCACGGACCGCGAACAAATCATAGCACAATAGTGGAGTTGCTCGAACTGCTATTTCTGCAAGACTACTCCAGCGCTCTGGCTGAAGCTAAAGGAGTCCGTACTTGCTTTCATGTAGTTCTGAGTCATCTCAACACTATCTGCTTCCATAGAGTCTACTAAAAACCTATTTGTCCCCCGTCTTACACATGTTCCTAATCGTCGATCTGACGATCACTAGAATGGACTGTGTAGCGTAAGCTAGACATTTTTTATAGCTATCATGAATGATTTTCTATAAGCTGTATCTCACTCACAATGTTAAGTATCGTACTACACACCTTATACGTGTCAACTTAGAAAGATGTCATTCCTATCTTGCATATATCATTTCCCTAAAGTGTTCAAACTAATAGGATGTCTTGACTCACAACCCCCGGTGTGCATGAAGTAATCGTCAAAATCTTAATCTCGACAAGACACCAAGGTGTGATAATATTTGTTTCTGTTAATAATTTAACTTCGCATTAGACTGCCTTTCCTTACTTGTTGCAGTACTCAAACTGGTAGCGCACTGAGCTAGAAAGTCATGGCTTACGTAAACATTCTCGGCCATTATCGTTTGCCAACCTAAAATAGGCATCCTATGCCAATTTGATTATGGTAACATCTTACCTTCGGCTGCCATGCCGAGAATAACGTATTTGTTGGCTCAACTCACCTATCATGTGGCTAGGTTTAAAATGATATAACGTCACCCTCTCCAAACATTTATTACTTGAATTAGTAATTAAATTTTGTGAAGGCCTAGTCCTACCTCGCCGGTCTCCTACCTCGTGGGGCTAATCCACCTCGCAGGTCTCACCTAGAACTAACAATTAAATTTTTTGAAGGCCCAGTCCTACCTCGTCAGTCTCCCACCTCGTAGGTCTAATCCCACCTCGCAGGTCTCACTCCGACCTCACAGGTCGCTGGAGCCCCCAGGTAGAGTGGGTCAAGACCACCCACTCCATCCACACTCCCCACTCGCGTGGTTTTTCGCCCCCAATCTTTGGTCGGAGTCCTCGAATAAAATAGTGGACCTGAAGTCGCTCGGTCCCAACTACATCCATCGCAAAAGTAAGCAGGTATGTGAATCTCTCCATGTATTGCAACACCGTCAGGCCACCCTGCCTCAGCGTCAAGAACTCATCCCTCAGTCTCAGCTGAATCTCGATCGGGATATACTGATCATAAAAGAATTTCTTGAACTCTACCCAAGTACTCGGCTCTCCGTGAGCGGCTGTGTGGGCGGTCCACCATACTGCAACATCTCCCATGAGCATAAATCCGAAAATCCTAGCCCGTATTCCGTCGTGAATCCTCAAAAGTCCACAGTTTCTCGTGTGAAATGATTCACTTTCCAGCTACATCTGGGTCTCCGCCTCCATGACAGTAGCTTAGCTGAAAACGAACGAACTCCTTAATCAATTTCGCCTCAGCTAATAAAAACATCTCGGATGTGATCTCCTAGGATGTAATCAGTGTCGGTGCCACGATCGACGTAGTCAATGGTGTAGTGACTGCTGACAGTATCTCGGTAGTAGTGGTCGTAAGCGAGGTCGCCAGAGCAGTCGGTGCGACAACTATCTGCTTTACGGTAGTGGTGACGACGAGTGTGGCAGGGGCCGCTATTGCCGCTGCACACGCTCGAAACAATCGAAGAATCTTTTCGAGCTGTAAATTACGGAGTGCGACCGTACCGCGCAAGGTCTGATCCGAGTTGACAGGTGTCAGGCCGCTCGGCTGGCCTCCATATCGAATTTGCAAATCGCGAACATCCGTATCAGCCTCGTATACGCATATATACTATTACACATCAAAATATATAACGTATAAGCCTTGACACTATCCGTTCATGTTCGCTTCCCAACTAAAGTTCTAAGTCAGGATCTTCGGGTTTCCACATCTAATGTTTGTTGTTAAGTTTTATTCTCTTTCAGTTAATTTCCCGAGGTTCCTCGAACTCTCGCTTTGATACCAACTGTGACGGCCCCAAATTTCAAGGCAAACCGAGCACCGCCACGTCGCCGGACACGTCACCAAGTCATGCCACGTCACCTGCACACTGTCTGTAACGGCCCGCGAACTTACCATATAATACTCCAACTTAGTACATTTTGATATTTAAATGATTATTTTGGCAAAATATACTAAATTATAAAGTTTTTATAACTTAATTAATTTATTATGATTTATTTAAGTTATTTCAGTAGCGGAAGTCTTAATAACATGCATATAATTAATGTAAACAGTTTATGCAATATTTAACAACCTATGGGGTGGAAACCCAACAAAAAGATACCATGTATATCAGATAAGGCGACAAAAATGTATAATAAGTGTCGATATACATGTATCAGGTAAAAGTCTCCTAACATTATCCCAAAAAGTATATATACGTAAATACAATCACCTACGAGAGTAAGCTAGTGGAGGCACTCCGATTAGTCGCCAATCATCGCCTTCCCCTGGCTCGTCGTAGGAACTGCAACTTGCCACCAAAAACAATGACAAGTTCCAGGTGAGTAAATCCTAGAGAAATTCAGTTAGTATTCACAAGAAATCCAAGGAAACGGCTACAATTCATGCATATAAAGTAAATGAACAGAAATGTAAAGCATGAATATAAGTCGTGAAATAATCAAGAATGTGGAACGCGAGTGTGGTGTATAGCAGTCGAGCCCTGGGACAAAAACTGAACCGAGAAGGCCCTGGGGGTGAGGAAATCAACACCCCCTCTTCACGGTCGAAATGAGGAACTCTGTAAGTCGGAAGGTAGACTTCCGCCCAACGCCTCAAAAGAGAGGAAATCTGTGACGGAGGTGGGCCTCACGTCAACTCGCTCTCGAGATCATCGACTCGCTGAGAAAAATCTCACACGTAGTCTAAGGTATGACCAACACCGTAGCAACAATCGGATCGAGGTTACACTGTCCCTTCGACCATACACAGACACACGCGGGAATAGAGTAATCACGCCTCGAGAAACGCGTTCGACACCCGACTACGGTAGCCTAAGTCCCTGGTGTCCATTTATAACAATTAATTTACTTAAGTCATTTCAACCACAACTAAAATTAGGTGAACTACACCTCACCTCCATCGCATCGTCGAAATTCGTCGAATCGCACTCCATGTCGAGGGGCGATCGGTCCGACGACGAATCACCGCGCCGACGCCGCTGCCGAGCAGACGCCGGTGCCGTCGTCGTGCCATTGCCACGCTTGTCGTCGCCGCGCGCGCTCGCCGCGGCGCGACGCTCGTCGCCGCGCGACGCTCATCGCCGCCCAGCTGGTTCTCGCGTTGCCGCTGCCTCCCTGTCCGCCCTGCCTGCCGCTGGAGCGGCTGCCGCGCCACCGCCGGTGCGCCGCTGCCGGCGCCGCCACTGCCTCGCCGGCGTGCCAGTCGTTGCCCGCAGCTGCGGTTCGCCGCCATCTGCCTCCGCGACGCGCTGCCTAGCGTCGCGTCCGTGCGCTATCGGAGCCGTTGGAGCGCCACTGCCGGCACGCCGCTGCCCCTCGCCGACTCACCGCCTTGCTGGTCTGTCCGCGCCGCCTGCTCGCTGGCCGTCCATTCCACCTCGCTGGAGCCACCGTCCCCTCCGCGACGCGCCGCTCCTCGCGTTCGCGAGCCGCTGCTGGCCGAGCCACCACCGATGCCGCGTTGCTGGCCGTCACCTCGCTGCCGGCGCCGCTGGTGCTCCTCGCCGGAGCCTCCTGCTCTCTCCGCCACCACCACTGTCCCTCTCTTTCTCCTCTTTTGATGTCTCTCTCTCTCTCCTTTCTTTCCTCTCTTTCTCTCTCTGTTCGTTTTCAAAGAAAGAAATAATTTTTTTTTTATTATTTTATTTTTAGGAGAAAGAGACAAAATAGCATGATGAGGAATGAGTTTGATGTGACGTGTGAGATGATGTGTGATGTGATGTGACACTCAATCCCATACTACCTCGTACACCCGTTACGCGTACACATGACGCGACGTCATACTCTACTCACTACTTCTGCGCACAACGCGACCAAAGCGAAATTCTCGATTAACGCGGCGCGAACTATTAAATAATAATAAAATAATTAAACACTCGCCACGCAAAAATAACATATTTCACCCATTAGGCTTGTCGTAGACTATTCTGCGACGTCCACGTGGGTTTGAGCTTAGGATCTAAATCCGTAATTTATCAATTAATTGGGATTAATTAAAACGGGCCGTTACGGAGAATTAAAATGGAATTTTTTTTTCCACGAGGATTCTCCATCCCCACAGAGATTAGATGAGTATAGGGATAGATGAAAATTCATCTCCGCATGGAAACAAGTATAAGGATGGGGGGATGGGTTCTTAAGCGGGGATGGCGATGAAGATGTGGCCCCCATCCCCTACCTTCCCCATTTGCATCCTTAGGTACATACATTCGTTAAAGTTTTCTCGGGTTAGTTATGAGATTAGGGCATTGCTTATGATGCAACTACGTACTATCGTAGTTGCTCAAAGTTTCAACTAAAGAAATTGGATAAAAGAGATTGATAGAGAAAGAAGAAGAAGATTAAGATGAAGAATTGGTTTAGAGAAGAAAATTAGAAAGAAGAGAGAGAGAGATTAAGAATTAGAGTTTGAGAGAGATAAAAGAAGATAAAAAACAAAGAGAATGTATTTCTTGCTTGCCTTCACATAAAACTGATTACATCTTATATAGTGACTTTACCCCAACAAATTATATAAAAATTACCATACTGACCTTATACTACTATAACTTTATTTTATACTATATTAACCCTATTACAAATATGCATCATTACGAACCCCTTAAAAACAACTTTGTGCTTAAGGTTGAGCAATCGAGCTCCTATGTGTGTTTGAAGTATCAATGCCCTTCGAGTATAAGAATGTATGCCGAAACTTGTGAATTGAAGAAAACTGTGATGCATCCAACGAACTCTCTCCATTAAAAAGAGCCAGTAAGTAAGGCCGACTATGTTGATATTCTTGAAGCGCATCAAGGTGTGAACTTCAATTACTGTTAGCGCTCCATTACCATTCATGCATCCAAAAAACTCCCATGTCTAACAAACAAGCTAGTTCAAGGAGAGTAGCAGTATAAGAATTAATTAGAAGCATCATGTTGTGCTGATATCCGGTGCCCCTGTAGCTAGCAAATAAGTGGTCTGCCAAAAATAATCTTCAATTGAGTTGAGACTAAGAAGAGTGTCACTAATGCATTCGTCCAAACAGTAAGTTCTCCTTGCATAACGCAACCACCAAGATTCATGCATTCAAATGCATCATTGAAGCACAACACAGTACACACAAACGTAATAGAAATGATTAGGTGGTCTAGTGAATTAGGTTGACCAACTAGGCAGAGAAGAACTATCAAACACCCACAATATTTAATAAGAGCATACCACTGTTTAATCAACATGAAATGCTGGAGCCCTTTAAAATTGCATGTGGAAAGATATTTTATGACAGTGGCATCATTTAGCGTCAGTTGATTCTGCAGCATGTCAAGGAAGCGGTTATCAAACACTTGACCCTCATTTGCTATGCCTAGACCTTTGACAAAAATGTGGCCCAAAGCAACATCATAGAAACAAAACAACTTGATCCAATGTAGTGCAATGAATCCATCAAGGTAATTTTGGATTTCTTCCACCTTACGAAGCTTTTTAATCAAGAAATGAGACCATCGACCCCATACCCCTTGAACCAACAATTTCCAAGAGAACAAGTGTCATTGAGGAACTTCTTCAAACAATTAAAGAGCAACGATAAGCTGACTGAAAGTTTTATCAAGAACGAGTCTTTATTCAATGTTTTTGAGTACTACTTTACAATCTATTTATAGAAATATAAATACATAAATTGATAAGATCAAATCGTAACTACAGTGAAGATAACTACAGTGAAGATTGACACTAATCGTGGTGATCGTGATCGCAACCGAATCGAATCAATCGTAACAACTAATTGTAACACACACTCTCTCTCAAACTCAAGATGAATTTGTGGATACCAGCTTGATTTTGTCAATTAAGTCCTAAAATTGTCTTGGAAGATAAGCTTTCGTGAAGATGTCTGTAGTCTGATCAATGGAAGAAACTGCGATAAGCTGAAGTGTGCCTCGAAGAAGATATTGACGAACAAAGCGATAATCATTCTCTATGTGTTTGGTGCGCCCATGAAACACATCATTATGAGCAATTTGAATTGCACTGCGGTTGTCACAATGTAGGATAGTAGTAGATGAATGAGTGACTCCCATATCTTCAAGTAACCAACGAAGCCAAAGTAGTTCAGAAGTGGCGTCAGCTAGTGCCCGATATTCAGATTCTGTACTAAAATGGGAAGTGACTGTTTGTTTCTTACTACGCCATGATATGAGGGAAATAACCAAGAAAAAATAGTAACCAGTAGTGGATCGATGATCTGTCGGATCACCAGCCTAATTGGTATTTGAATAACCAAACAAAACAAGAGAAAAGGCAATAGAAAAGTGTAAACCATGAAATATACTGCCCTTTACAATCGGAGAATGCGAAGAACAACAATGAAATAAGCAGTATGAGAAGCAGCCATGAATTGGCTCACAATGTGAACAACATATGCAATATCTGGTCGACTAACTGTAAGATAAACTAAACTTCCAACAAGCTGGTGAAGGAGAGCTGGATATGGAAGAAGAGTGCCGTCAGTAGGAGTCAACTTAATATTCACATATAAAGGGGTGGATGCAATAGCAACATCATGAATGACAGACCGAAAGATCAAATCAGATGCATATTTGGCATGTGATAAATAATATCTCTTTGAAGTAGATGTGACTTCAAGTCCCAAAAAATAACTTAAGAGTCCCAAGTCTTTCATCTCAAAGTGTTGTCGAAGATAGTCTTATAGCTCAGAAATCCCAGTGGAATCATCCCCAGTGATAATCATATCATCAATATAAAGCAGAAAAAGAACAATGCCTCGATCAGTGTGACGAGTAAACAAAGTTGAGTCATGAAGACTTGATGTGAATCCAAGTTTGGTAATGGTGGCACTGAACTTTGCAAACCAAACACGAAGAGCTTGTTTAAGTCCATACAAGGCTCGTCGTAAAAGACAAACTTGATCTAAAGAGTGTACGTATCTAGGAGGAGGGCGCATATAGACTTCTTCCTCAAGATTGCCATTGAGAAAAGCGTTCTTAACATCCATCTGAAAGAGAGACCATTGTTTACTAACATTAAGAGCTAGTAAACTTCGAACAGAAGTTAATTGAGCCACATGAGCAAACGTCTCTTCATAGTAAATACCATACTCCAATATGTAAACTTTTGCAACCAGAAGAGCTTTATACCGCTCAACAGAACCATTAGAATGAGTTTTTATTTTATAAACCCATTTGCACCCCACAAGAGTCTTACTGGTAGGAAGATCCACCAAGTCCCAAGTGTGTGTCTTCTCTAAGGCGCACGATTCTTTTGTCATTGCTTGCTGCCAATTAGGGTTAGTAATAGCCTCTTGATAAGAGAAGGATCATGTAAGGAAGAAATAACAGAGAAACAATGATAATATTTAAGGTAAAGAGAGGGTTTTATTACCTTGGCAGACCGACGAGGATGAAGAGGAACATGATCATTAGAAGGAGCATATTCTTCAGAAATGGGTGATGGAGTGGGGTTGCAATTATTGAGCTCAGTCGAGGTACCTGCATCAGAAGACGTAGAGAACTTGATAGACGGGTTAGTGAAGAAAGACTGAGAACATGAGAGGGAAGTATCAAACTTGGACAATGTGGAAAACATAGTATGTTCCCAGAAAGTGACATGCATGAAGATTCACAATCTTCGAGAAATAGGATCTCAACACCAATAACCTTTATGTTCAAGTCCATATTAGAGAAAACTATAGAGACGAGCACGTGGTTCAAGCTTAGTATGCTCAAGAGGATTAAGAAGAACAAACTATGCACTACTAAAAACTCTAAGATTGGCATAATTAGGTGTTTTACCATATAATCCTTCAAATGAAGAGGTGTTTTGGAGAATCAAAGTAGGATGCCGATTTATGGTATAAACACAAGTTAGGGCAGCCTCACCCCAAAACTTCTCAGGACATGATGCTAAAAGAAATTGAGCTCAAACAGAGTCTTATATATAACGGTGTTTTCTTTCAGTTCTTCCATTTTGTTGAGAAGTATAAGGACATGAAAGTTGAACAATAGTACCCTGTTGTTTAAGAAACTCTAGAAGAACATAATCTTGATATCCTAAAGCATTATCAGTACGAAATATTTTGATTGAGTTGTGGAATATGGATGACCATACATGTACACCAACATAATGTGTAGTCATGAAACTTGTATTTCTCACTTAATAGTACCTCCACTTGTCTATGTATTGTCATGTTACTTGTAACCATTTCCAATGTACACCAACTCTTCCATGTATTGTCAAATTACTTGTAATGTATTGTATGACATGGGGTGTATGTGTTACTTGTACACATTGTATAAAGTACATTATTCATCACCAAATGGCCTATATAAAGGGTGCCAACCTCATTGTAAAAACCACACCAAGTTGAATGAAAACTTTCTCATTCCAACTATCTCATTTCTTCTCTTCTCATTTGTAGTAGTAGAAGTTCTTAGTCTTCTATTTTCTTCTCTAGTTCTTAGCAAGTTCCAACTCAATTCACAACATATTGAACATGAGAATTGTATTTTAATCGTGTTAGCAAATTCAATATATATTCGTGATAGGTCAGACTTATGCTTTAGAAAATAAATCCAAGTGAATCGTGAATAATCATCAATAAATAACATAAAATAGTGATAACCATTCAAAATGGAAGAAGGTGTAGGACCTTAGATATCTGAATGAATTAAACCAAAAGAAGTGTTAACATAGAATCACCTAAACGACAAAGCTGGCTGTTTTGCTAACTGACAATGCATACAATTAAATGACAAAAACTTTGTAATGCTTAATAATCTACTAGAAACAAGAGTACAAAGTTTACTAGTGAGGTATGACCAAGACGAATATGTCATTGATATACCAAAGGAGATGAAACAATAGTAGAGAGTTTCGGAGAAGTAGGCAAATGAAGTGATGGAAGCGCAAATAATCGTCTCACTTTGCTCTTCGTTTCGAGAATTCGACCCCATCTGAAAATCGTGAACCTGATAACCAATAGGAGAAAAAGAAACTGATAAGCCAAGATTACATAATTGACCAACCGAAACCAAATTTAATGCAAGAATAGGGACACAATAAGTGTCAAGAAGAATAAGGGTAGGGGTAGAGACAATTCCTGTATGAGTAATTGACATACAACTTCCATTTGCAGCATAAATAGATGAAAGAGACTGAGTGTATTTGCTATTAGAGAGGACAGACAACTGAGAAGTCATATGATTACAACATCCATAATCAAGAAACCAAGATTTACCTGAAGTAACAGATAAGAATGTGGCTTTAGGGGATAACACCTATTTAAGAAGTGCTTCTATTTCACTTTAAGGAATAGTAGGAGAGGAAGGTAACCCATCAGTGATAGCAACAACAACAGAAGAATCAATCTTAGATGTAGACTTTGAGGCACCTTGGGATAAGGAGGACGAGTTGGACAGTTCGACATTATGTGATCACGCTCATGACAATACCTACACTCAATAGTAGAACAATTAAAAAAACACATGAATCGTACTTTTGCAATTCCTACAAAATAGGGATCCATATTTCGAGCGTGACGAAGTGACTGTAAGAACAACATCTGAGGAGGTGGAAAGAGGTTTAACAAATTCCAGTCTAGTTTATTTAAACAAGATTTCCTTTACATCTGCATTGAGAGAAGGCAAGGGATCACGATGTAACAAGGCTGCACGTAATTGTAACTTGCTATAATTGATTCCAGATCGGCTGAATGAGGGCTAGGAAATCATTAATTGACTGACTACGCTCTTGCTTCAAATTGTTGAGATCAGTAAATAATTGGTAATATTGTGTCAAATCGAAAACTTTGTATCTAACCGATAAAAAATCTCAAACTTCTTTAGCAGTATTATACTCAACAAATTGAATGTGAATGGAGGCAGTAGTGATGTTACTGAACCAAGTGATGACCTTGTGATTTTTACTCTCCCATTCTTCAACATAGTCAAAATAGTTGTTGTCGGGTTCCTTTTCACTTTGTTCTGGCTTGACAATGTCCCCGATTATAATACGCCAAAGCTTACAACCAATTAAAAAACTTTTGATCTGCTGCGACCATAATGGGTATTTAGAACCATTAAAAATTGTTGAGATTAGTCGGGATACTTCGTATTTCTCCTCCATTGAGCGAGACATTATAATGCGCTGATGGCGTTCGCTACGCTGAACTAGGTGATGACTGATGCGTACGGTCTACGGCCGGACCAAATCGACAGATGGCTTAGATGCGGAGATGAGAACTGTTAGAGTTGTAATCTAAATTATATTAGTGTTTGAGTTTGATTAGGATTTCGAGTTAGAGAATGAGTCTATTTAGGGTCTCCTAGTTGGATTAGGAGTATGCTTATGTGAGTCTATAAATTAGAGTTAACCCTCGCATTGTAATTAACGAGTTTATTAGAGAGATTAATAAAGTGTGTCATTGCGGTGTCTCTAAACCTAACATGGTATCAAAGCAAAAGTGAGATCCTGAGATCTGTGAGAGTGAGACCGAGATATAGATCTACGGTGTGAGACTTTGTTCAAGACCGAACAAAGAATTTGGGCTTCGCATCTATTGAGAGATCGAAGCGTGCTCGTTTCTTGTTTTGGAGAAGAAACAAAGATTTGAACAATTTGTTCAAAGTGTGTGCGACAGAGAATTAAAATCAAAATTAAGATTTTTGATTTTCTTATTTGGTGTGAATTATGGCGACATCGGGGAACAACCAAATTCAACCTACTCTTCCAATATTTGATGGGAAAAATTTTGATAGATGGAGCACTCAGATGAGAGTCTTGTTCAATTTTCAAGACTTACTCACAGTCGTTAAAGATGGGTTCAAAGACCCAGGGGCCACCGCTACCTTGACACAAAAGGAGCTTCGCAAGAAAGATTAGAAGGCATTTTATTTTATTTTGCAAACGCTTGATGATGTGGCATTTAAGAAAGTACAACTGGCGAAGACATCAAAGGAAGCGTGGGACACTTTAGAGACGTCCTACAAGGGTGTACAGAAAGCCAAGAAAGTTCGGTTACAAACTTTGAGGCGACAATTTGAGTTGATCGAGATGGATGACTCAGAAGATATAGAGAAGTACACCAATCGTGTTTAAACAATCGTCAATCAATTAAAGATGAATGGCGGAGAAGTCGCCGATCTCGATGTGAATGAGAAGATTTTGCGCACCTTGACCACAAAGTTCGACCACGTAGTAGCTGCTATTATGGAGTCCGGGACAGATTATGAGACCAAGTCAATTGAAGAAATCATTGGTTCATTACGAGCGCATGAGCAACGAATCAATGAAAAAAGTGAAAAAGTCAAGCCTACTGAGCAGGCATTGAAGACTGCAGTTGTCCCGAAGCTAAACTAGAATTATGGACTCAAAGGCCTTGATAACGTCAACAATAATGGCAGAGGTCAGAATAATAATCAGCAGTGGTGGGAGAGAAATAAAGGTTGTGGATGAGACAAAGGTCGCGATCAACAGAGAAATCAGATTCACTGTTACAACTGTCGCAAGTTTGGACATATAGCCAGAGACTGCAACACTAAAAAACATGCCAAATCTGCTGCGCATGTGTCTTTTGCCCAAGGCAATGATTGTACCCAGTCACTCTTTATAGTTTCGTCAAGCCAAGAATGTTCACAAAACTACACATGGTATCTTGATAGTGGATGCTCCAACCACATGTGCGGTAATAGAGAGTTGTTTGACGAATTAGATGAGTCAATGACGACGGAGGTCAATTTTGCTGATGATAGGAAACTTCCAGTAAAAGGAAAAGGAATAGTTCTAATTCAGTTGAAGAATGATGATCATCAGTATATCTCTGATATTCTTTATGTGCCTACAATGAAAAACAATCTATTGAGTCTGGGGCAGCTTGTAGAAAAAGGGTACATAATGAATTTGAAAGATGGCTATTTGTCCATGTTCGACTCTAGAGGTATTGCGATTCTTAAATCTCCTTTGAAAAATAAGTTATTTCAGATTGAGATTAAGACTGGATCTTATGCGTGTTTTAAATCCATTGTTTCTGATGAGTCATGGTTATGGCATCTGAGATATGGTCATCTGAACTTCAAAAGTTTGACGTTGCTCACTCAAAAGAGATTAGTGAAAGGATTGCCTGTTATTCGACATCCGGAGCAGTTTTGTGAAGGGTGTATTTTAGGGAAGCAACAAAGACAGTCATTCGCTTCCGACACCCCGTGGCGTGCCAAATCTCCATTACACTTGGTTTACTCAGATCTTTGTGGTCCTATGCAGACAGCTTCACTAGGAGGGAGTAAATATTTTTTGACTTTTATTGATGACTACAGCAGGAAGATTTGGGTGTTTTCTCTTAAGAACAAGTCAAACGTGTTTACTTGTTTTCAGAAATTCAAGGCGTATGTGGAGAAACAAAGTGGAGGCTACATCAAGATTTTGAGAACAGATGGCGGTGGTGAATACAAGTCCTCCATATTTTTTGATTTTTGTGATCATCATGGGATCAAGCATGAGATCACTCCCACTACAAAAAAACAACAGATCAAAAACGGAAATTTCCGTATCTGATTTGCATAAATTCTGTCTCTAATTGAAATCAGCAACGGAATAGAGACGAAATTTATTCTGTCTCTAAATCGTCGTCGCTGATTCAATCAGAAACGGAAATGTGATTCCGTTTCTGATTAGAGACGGACTAAATTCTGTTTCTGATTATTTCCGTCTCTGATCCGTTGCTAATCAGAGACGCATCAGAGACGAAATTTGATCCGTTTCTGATTCATGTATTTATTCCTTGAAAATTAGAGACGGAAATAGCAACGGAATCTCTGGATTCTGTTGCTATTTCCGTCTCTAATTTTCATTTTTGTTTAGTTTTTAAAGTCTTATATATATAGGTCTCAATCCAAGCACATTTAACCTGCCAATATATAATACAAATCATAGCTAAATAATTTATTGATATTGCACAGTTTATATAAACTTAACATATCCGTAAAATTATCTTTTCTCAATGTATTGTACACGAAACAAAAAAAAAAAAATCTAAAAAGTTTCTATATCGTATCTTTCTACAAAAGTAAAAGGAAAAATTGTTCTAAATGAAAAAAAATGAAGTGTTCCGAGATTATATAAAGTTGATTGTGCTTCAATTAATACTTGACTTCGTACAAAACACCTGAAAAAAGATCAAAAAGAAAAAAAATCACTAAATTATACAAACAATAATAAGAATATAAACAATATTATGGGAGACAGTAAACATTTACTTAAACAAAAAAAAAGGCTACCTGTAATTGAGCAAAGGCTAAAAGTTATAATTATTTAAACATGCTGCTAAAAAAAAGCTACCTGCTAAAAAAAAGGCTAAAAGTTATAATTATATTGCATATAATGAATTTATGATGGAAATTTAGAGAACTTAATCAAGCAGTCAGATAAGTCTATACTTGATTGCCCTTCTTTATTGCCTTGGATTGTTGAATACTGTTCAAAATCCCGAATGGTAAGTTAAGTCAAAAATCCATAAGCAAGGAAATCAACAAAACTAGCAAAGACAATATACCATCAGAAAATAAAGGTTGTCAATCATAATCAAAGAACAATTCATGATATTCCTTTCAGATGAATAACCATTACCGCCAAATTATTAGAATTCTAATCAAAATGGTGGCTCCTATAATTTCATGATTTGATCCAACCCAAATCAACCTGAATTGCAAAACATGTGAAAGACAATCAATCTGAATCACACTTTATTTAAACTGAATAAGTAATGAATTGATGTAAAATGTCAAATAGCTAAAAAAACCTTAAAAAAAACTTCTTTGTTGCTTTCATTCGTGTTTGCATTGATGTAAAAAGACGTAAGAACTACAGAATATCAGAAAAAAGAATAAAAACAAAACCTCAATCCCTAGAGAGCTGAGCACAATGATCTATTTTGGTTATAAAGTACTTGTCAAGTAGTTGACAGACTCAACTCCATTGTGTCAGTAGTCAACACAGTAGCAAAAAAATAAAAATAAAAACAAAACCAACAATACTTCTTCAAATATTGGTGTTACAACTTATTAATCCAACCAAAACAGAGCACACTGACCATATTTTAGTTATTAAGTACTAACCAAGCAGTCAGCATCACAGTAGCAAAAAACTTCTTCAAACAAACAACAATATAGAACTTCTGAAACTAACATCTCAACTGCCACTATTTTATCCATTACCATTATTTTAAATTCTAAACATTGCTCTTGTGCAAAGAAAGCAATGGAAAATATAATATTGAGGTAAGTCTGTTTACTTGGATCCAGTAGGATTGAAAGCAATAGACAAGGCATCAATTATTTCATCCATGGAATCATAGGCTCGATAGGTGCATCGCAACTGTAATGAGTAGAAATGTCACCGAAAAATGCATAAATAATTTAAAAAGACATGGCAATGAATATTACACAGCTGATAACACTTAAAGCAGCATAGACAAATCATTTACCACTACTGCCTACATAAGAAAACAACACGGGGTAGTATTGGCGGGGATTATTTACGCACGGTGTTTATTAAAAATCCACAAGAGTTGTTAATTTTGTAGCTAATGTTCTTAAAATAGCTTTGTATAAAATAATGATAAATAATTCAGAGAAGCAGAGGTTTAACCAAAGGCAAAAGGAAAAACATAAATCTCATATAATAGTAGATGCATAACAAAGATATACGCAAAACTTGGATACAAGTCTCTTAGGTGGCTTGGGAGCTCAACCAAAACTCGACATAAATCCAGTTTTTTTGTTTTGTTTTGTTTTCTCTCTCAATAATTCAGTTTAATATAATAGATTAAAAGTTCAGGAGAGCATATTTTATGAACTAAGACTAACTAAGCGTACGTCACACCCTTGATGCACAACTTCGAAAACCATGAGGCTAATGGTAGATTGAGTTTCTGGATGCTACGTTGCAATGCATTACATAAGTTCCTTAAAGCAAGTTGCTTTCACATAGTTTTTATATTACCTGACCAGAAGTTGCATCCCAAAGATGTATAGGATGATCACGAGTAGTACTGGCAAATACACATGTATTAGGATCTGGAACATTGACAAGTATTCAGCTGTTAAAAATATTCAAAGAACTCGCATATAGAGAACAGTATGAGTCAAGAACCAAATCACTCCCTCTAAAATCAAAATTACGGTTCAACTGGGAAAACTTGAAAAAAAAGACTCCATATATACCATTAATTCATAAACACCAGGAACCATCCATATACATGACATAAATAGCAAATCTATGAAAATAAGTGCAACAAATAAATAACTAATAAAAAAGCTATCTCACAAGAGGAATTCCTTTCACTGCAGAAAAAAAAATGAGGATTATAACTTCACATACAGATAACAATCAATAAAAAATTTGACTATCAAGGCCTTAAAACTTTTATGTAATAAAAACCATGAACATTGTCATCATCGTAGCCGGAAGAATATAATCAATATTTTTGGTATCTTCAGACCCCATAAAAAACTGGGATCAATAGAAAAAAGTTGCATTGAAACCAAAAAACTTCATTAATTTAAATAATTAAGCATATAAAGGAAAAGATGATTGTATTAAGTGCAAGGCTACGTACCAAGTCCATGATTGCTTGAGCTTCCTTCCTTAGGATAGAAAAATTTGCTCTAGCTAATTCGGTCTGCTCTTTGTCAATATGGTAGCACAAATTAAATGTAAAAAAAGAAGCAAGACACATTATCATCCAACGTTATAGTGGGAGATCCAAATGAGAGTACTGAAGAAATGCTATTAAAAGTTTTCCGCTAGCAACTGAAGATAAGAAAAGATTTCATAATAATCAAACTAAATGTTTCAAAACAGAGGACAATGAAGACACCTTCTGGAGATCCAGGTAATTCTCACTTCCTTCCTCTTCTTGCGGTATAAAGCTGAACGATCTTGGAACATCCGGATCAATGAGCACTAACGATATCGATACTGAGTCAATATCATTGCCATTTTTAGGGAACGATCTGGAGAAGCGAAGCACTCGGCGGGCATCGAGCACCCCGTAAATGACAAAATCGTATTAAGAAAGAGCAAGCAGGAACTGAAGATTATCCTAAAGCATAACCACATAAGCAGCTCACTCAAAGATCCAGAGCTTTTCTAATTGTCTCAGCATTGTCGTGGCAAGGGCTTTGGAGATGGCGAGGTACAGCGACGAACGACGGCGAACGAACTCGACGGCAGACCCGACAAACGGCGACGACAGACCCGACGGCCTCGTCGCAGCCTCAATCGCAGCGACGACATATCTCGGTGAGAGAGAGAGAGAGAGAGAGTTGACAGTGAGTGAGATTCCGGTGAGAGAGAGCGGTGAGAGAGAGAGAGAGAGAGCGGTGGACGGTCCGTGAGAGAGAGCGGTGCAGAGAGAGCGGTGATATCTGCCGTCGAGAGAGGTTTTCGGAGAGACAGAGAATCGGGAGAGAGAGGGATTTTTCGGGAGATCGGAGAGACAGAGAATCGGGAGAGAGGAATTTTTCGGGAGATAGGGTTTTCGGAAAGAGAGAGAATCGGGAGAGAGAGGGAGCGTTGTGTGGGGATAGGGTTGCTATTTTGTTTTGAATCATCGAGATCGAAGATGCACGAATCTCGAGATTTGTGACGCGTGTCGTGCGTGCCAAATATAACCCGTAAAAGAGTTACCAACCGCAAGGGTGTAGTAGTGGTAAATACGGGGTCGAATCCGCAGGACTTAGTTTACTCTAAGTTAACTAAATATGGGGGTTTTCAAATAAATATTAATTAAACTAATTAATCTAACTAAACTAATTATTAAACCAACTAATTAATAATTAATTAATTCCTAAATAATGCCTAAATAATACCTAAATCTCCAGTTCCACAAATCAGAATCAAGATTCAATGACAATCATGGTCTTCAATCTTTCCCAAAAAATTATTAATTTAATTCTCCTAGATTAGTGATGGAAAATCGACATCCGCCAGAAATTCTTAATTCCCCTAATTTTGATAATCAGGACATCCGCCACTAATTTCCCTAATTAATGTATAACCCTAAACATCCGCCAATAAGGTTTAATACACTAACCGCATTAATATAGATCTATGGGATCACTAATCCTAGATAACTGGTCGCGTCCGCTCCCGATTTAACCTAGATCCAATTGTTGTACATTCAATGACCGTAAACCAACAACAATGAAATAGGAGAAATTAAATTAATTTGAATAATAAAATAAAAGATCTCACATAATATGTTTAGAATCCATGATTCCGACTTGCTTCCCCTTCGACTTAGGCAAGAAATTGATTAGCCGGACATCGTCTTCAAAAACTACTACTAAAAACTAATTGAACTCTCTTCTCTAAAATTGCTAATCAATCCCCCTATTAATAATACCAAGGTTCCTAATATATAGAAATACTCCAAATTGGTTTAGGATACTAATTTTAGGGGTTAGGTACGTGACTCGTGCGTCGAGGAGCATCGTAGGGCTGTTTTTAGCATGAAAAACCGACTCTGCCACGTGTAAATAGCCGATTGGCTATTTTTCCCGCGCTTTGCCACCGCCTCGTTGTCGCCACGCAATGTCCGCACCGCCATTGGACCGTCCCCTCATTCCCACCGCCTCCGAGTTTGTCGAGTTGTCGCCGTGCGATTCGCGGAGATCTGCGCGTGCTAGTCCAGTGAGTTTCTAATTGTGTTTGCCGACTCGGTGCTACGTGTCAACTCCCGATTGGTCCCGCATGTGCTGGCGCTGCGGTCTTCTCCCGATTGGCCCGCACGATCGTGGCGTCGTCGATTGGTCGAACATTTCGTTGGCTATTCGACACATCAGACATCCGATTTCTGCAAATAAATACTCCATTTTGAGTATTAATCCGCCACGAATTCAACCGCGCAGTCCGTTTCACCTAAAAATGACCAAAAAATATAATTAAATATATATTTTAAATACTTTTAATAATTAAATATACTAAAATAGACTATTAAATACCTATAAATACCGACTTATCAAATACCCCCAAACTTAGGACTTTGCATGTTCCGAGCAAAGGTGTAAATGACAACACAAACTAAACTAGACTCCTAATATAGTAATGTACTGACTCAACTAATCCTATACTCGACCCAAATTCATGGAGTTCCTTTGGTTTACATTGTTACCAAATTAACAAGAAACTTAAAAATTTTTAGAGTTTTGATATGTCAAGTTTCGCAATTCAAACACAATTAAGATCTCACTTTCAAAACATAGAATCGGTCAATACAAAGGCCGTCAACTAATCACAAGTTTTATTAGTCTATACATTTAAGCACGCAAGTTCAAAATATTACTTAATATAGTGAAAACACTCGAACTAAATCTTTTATTTGAGGAGTTTCACAACTTCCGCCTTTATTCAATTTTTATTTTTATTTTTTTTTCACATTTTTTTTTTCAAATTTCTTTTTCTTTTTTTTTCAATTAATACGGTCCCTGCTCCATTTCCTATGGACCGATTTTCTCACTTTTTCCCACCACAAGTTTCCCTGCTCCATTTCCTATGGAAACTTGTAGGACACTCTACATTAAGAAAACTCCTGTTAGTACTTCTCACTTTCACTATAATCAAGCAAATCCCCCAATGTGGATTAAAATAATATAACTTGCATAAATTTGACCATTTACTCATTTTCGTTATCTAGCACTAAGTCTAACCATCATCTAAGTCTCTAATCATGAAATCACAAAAATGCAGAGCTACGAACTTAATTAAATGTTTCTCCTAATTTTCTCTAAGTTTCAAGTCAAAAAGGCAACTGTAATTTACTCATCCACAACCAAAGGCATGAACAAAGTTCGGGTGACTCTAAACATACTAAATATATACATGAAAGTGTATCAATTCCTAATGAAATGTGAAAAGAATATGAATGGAAAAGAAATGAAAGAACTGAAAGAAATGATACAAAACACCACCATTACCATCCAATATCCGCATATAACCGCATAATAAAAAAAATTAAACGATCTCACCTGCGGTCTTTCGCAAAAATCCATCCAAAACAATCCATAATCCCTAAAACACCCCCAAACTTATTCCGAACCTTGTCCTCAAGGTTTTAAAACAAGTCAAGGAGTCCACACATAGAAAACAAACAAGATGGTGAAAGAAGAACATGGATTCGAAAGTGATACAAGTTCATGAATAACAAGAAATTTCTAAAAACTAGTAGTGAACGCATTTAATCGCATATGTGAATGACTAAGGATACTAAAGAAAAATAATAATCATAACAAGAGCAAGAACTAGCAAATATAAGAATTAAATAAAAAAAAAAATTCCAATCAAGTCTTGCGAGCCCGAAGTTATTCAACTAAGGGTGAAATCAACAAGATGATGGAATGAGATTTAGGGTTTTGGGTTTTCTAAAAAAAACCCGCCACTAATGCGGCGACTTAAGTTAGGTATGTCCCAACCAAGTCTCAAAACACCTAAAATCCTATAAACATGTTAATTCCTAAAAAATAATGCTCAAATTATGTTAAAAATGTAATCCAAAGTCAAACCTACAAAATTCAGCGCTCCCACCCTTTATTACCTGTAAAAAAAAAATAAAGAAACCAAATTAGAGTGCTGTAATAATAATAATAATAATAATAATAATAATAATAATAATAATAATAATAATAATAATAATAATAATAATAATAATAATAATAATAATGATAATAATAATAATAATAATAATAATAATAATAATAATAATAATAATAATAATAACTAAAACGAAAACAAATGCAAGAAATAAATAAAATAAAATAAAAATAAAGTTGGGCTGCCTCCCAACGAGCCGCCTTTCTTTTAAGTCTTTGGCTAGACTTAAAATGATTGATCACGTGATGCCCTCTCCTTTAGAGATGTCGACAACGAATGGCGCATCTACGTAATTGGGCAATGAAACATGCATGCCCTCTTTCAGATGTAGGAGCTCATCCGGAACTTCCAACACGAAAGAATCTATCGTATCAGGATCGTCCAACACAAAGGTGTCGGCAGTGTAGAAGATCTGCAAACGCTCCCTTACTTCCACCCCCTTATAAGGTGTACCATATGTGCATAGGAGGGTGGGTGGTTGTACCAACACCAGAAGTTGGTCTTCCTTGCTCTCTATCTGCTGCATCTCCGGCTTGTCTGAATTGACATCAATGTTCATCTCGTCTTCTCCCTCATTTAAGGCAATGACAATCTCTGGCTCAATTTGAAAGACGTCACATTCGTCGGATGTTTCTATCAAATAGTCTTCCATCTGTGTATCCTCTCTCACCTCAAGATTTGTCAACGTATCATCACTCACATCCTCCTCTGGGGTAAAAGTGAAGGAAGTTTGCACGTCCGTCAAGGCTGGCAAACTTAAATCGATATTTGGAATCTCATTGCGAGTTCGCCAACTTTCAGGCAAACTTTCCATCACTTCCATCATCATATCGTTCAAGGAGAGGCTTTGATAACACCGTTGATTTCGTTCATGTTGAGGAGCTTGTGTGTGTGACATGAATCCAGAGAAGTCAGGTTGTGGCGGTGCATAGCTGGAATAGTGATAATTCTCATACCGTGAATTATATGGACAATTATGTGCGGAATGAGAATAATCTCCACAAATTTCGCAAACCTCGACCTGTTGCACAAAAGAATTCATGTTAATATTTTGATATCTATTTTGTGGCATACCTACCCCATTCACATTATAATAATGTGAGTATTCGTATCGACCATAATTATGGAGGTAGGAGGAGTCCATGTCGGGGTTGACTTGCACTTCACAAGAGGAGAATAATTATTCCATTAGGGAGAGTAGTCGGTCAAGTTTCTGGTTGGTGGAACTTGACATATTGCCTGCATACATGTTAAGAGAAGGACTAGACAGACAAAATAAAAAGAAAATAATAAAAAGAGAAGAAAATAAAAATCAGGGGTTATAACATAAATTAACTAAGCTAATTAATAAAGAATGAATAAATTAATTACTAATCTAACTAAGTAAACTAATAAAAAAAAACTAACAGAATGAATGAAAAAAACTAAAAACGTTAAAAAAAAAAAACGTTAAACTATAAAAACAAAAACGGAATAAAAAACAAAAACGGAATAAAGAATAAAAACAAAAACGGAAACTAAAAAAAATAACCAAAATTAACGTAACCTAAAAACTAAGAAAACAGAAACGTAAAAACAAAAAAGGAAACTAAAAAAAACTAAACGTAATAAACGTAACCTAAAAACTAAGAAAACAGAAACGTGAAAAAAAAAAAAAAAAAAAAAAAAAAACAAAAAACAAAAAATAATAATAATATATTAATTACTACTCTACCTAAACCAACTGACTAAATAGATTAATTAAACTAACTAACACCTAAACTCAAAGTAAAGACTAAGTCCCAAGACAACGCGCGCCAAAATTTGACGCGTGTCGTTGTGCGTGCCAAATATAACCCGTAAAAGAGTTACCAACCGCAAGGGTGTAGTAGTGGTAAATACGGGGTCGAATCCGCAGGACTTAGTTTACTCTAAGTTAACTAAATATGGGGGTTTTCAAATAAATATTAATTAAACTAATTAATCTAACTAAACTAATTATTAAACCAACTAATTAATAATTAATTAATTCCTAAATAATGCCTAAATAATACCTAAATCTCCAGTTCCACAAATCAGAATCAAGATTCAATGACAATCATGGTCTTCAATCTTTCCCAAAAAATTATTAATTTAATTCTCCTAGATTAGTGATGGAAAATCGACATCCGCCAGAAATTCTTAATTCCCTAATTTTGATAATCAGGACATCCGCCACTAATTTCCCTAATTAATGTATAACCCTAGACATCCGCCAATAAGGTTTAATACACTAACCGCATTAATATAGATCTATGGGATCACTAATCCTAGATAACCGGTCGCGTCCGCTCCCGATTTAACCTAGATCCAATTGTTGTACATTCAATGACCGTAAACCAACAACAATGAAATAGGAGAAATTAAATTAATTTGAATAATAAAATAAAAGATCTCACATAATATGTTTAGAATCCATGATTCCGACTTGCTTCCCCTTCGACTTAGGCAAGAAATTGATTAGCCGGACATCGTCTTCAAAAACTACTACTAAAAACTAATTGAACTCTCTTCTCTAAAATTGCTAATCAATCCCCCTATTAATAATACCAAGGTTCCTAATATATAGAAATACTCCAAATTGGTCTAGGATACTAATTTTAGGGGTTAGGTACGTGACTCGTGCGTCGAGGAGCATCGTAGGTCTGTTTTTAGCATGAAAAACCGACTCTGCCATGTGTAAATAGCCGATTGGCTATTTTTCCTGCGTTGCGCCACGTGTCCGCACCGCCATTGGACCGTCCCTGTCACCGCCTCTGAGTTGTCGCCGTGCGATTCGCGGAGATCCTGCGCGTGCTAGCTGTGAGTTTCTAATTGTGTTTGCTGACTCAGTGCTACGTGTCAACTCCTGATTGGTCCCGCACTGTGCCGGCGCTGACGTGGCGTCGTCTGTTTGGCCGTAACATTTCGTTGGCTATTCGACACATCAGACATCTGATTTCTGCAAATAAATACTCCATTTTTTGTATTAATCCGCCACGAATTCAACTGCGCAGTCCGTTTCACCTAAAAATGACCAAAAAATATAATTAAATATATATTTTAAATACTTTTAATAATTAAATATACTAAAATAGACTATTAAATACCTATAAATACCGACTTATCAATTTGATAAACGGTTATAAAAAAAGAAAGTTTTGGTGGGAATGTTGGCGCCATTATTTAGAGACGGAATTAAATTTCGTCTCTATTTCCGTCTCTAATCTCTCTCTATTCCGTCTCTGAATTAGTCCGTCTCAATTCCGTCTCTAACCATTTTTTTAGCAACGGAACTTAATTCCGTTGCTAATTCCGTTTCTAAATATCATTTTTCTTGTAGTGTCCACCACATACACCACAACATAATGGTGTTGCAGAAAGAAAGAATAGGACTATTATGGATATGGCTCGTAGCATGTTGAAAGCGAAAGGTTTACCTAATTCTTTCTGGGCTGAAGCAGTTGTATGTTCAGTTTATTTACTGCGTATGTTCAGTTTATTTACCTGATCACCAACTCTGTAATTGTCAGCAGAGATGTATTGTTTGATGAGGCAGATGCATGGATTTGGGACATAAAAGGCAAGGGAATTGCTCAATCTGCTGCAATCAGGTTTAATGATGAGGCATCTACTTCAGCAAGTATTTCTCCTACCACAAGAACTGTTTCGACTAGTACAAGTATTAGACTCTTGAGTACGAGTGATAGACCACAGAGGAATCTTAGGCTTCCGGCTCGCCTTCAGGATTGTCAGGTTACCTCTGACAATGCGGTTGACGATGATGACATTTTAGTTCATTATGCCATGTTTGCAGATTCAGACCCTATTAACTTTAATGAAGCCGTGCGAGATAGATGTTGGGTTGATGCTATGAGTTCCGAAATCGAGGCTATTGAGAAGAACGACACTTGGGACCTTGTTGATATTCTTCAAGGTCACAAAGCCATTGATGTCAAATGGGTTTTCAAGACAAAAAGGAAACCCAATGGAGATGTGGAGCGTTACAATGCTAGATTGGTGGCCAAAGGATATGAGCAGAGGCATGGCTTTGATTATCAAGAAGTGTTTGCTCCAGTTGCTCGCATCGAGACGGTCCGATTATTGATTGCCATTGCTGCCCAGAGAAGGTGGAAACTTCACCAGATGGATGTGAAATCAGCTTTTTTAAATGGCTACTTAGATGAAGTAGTTTATGTCAAGCAGCCACCGGGATATGTTCAAGAGGGCAGTGAAGAAAAAGTTTATAAGCTGAATAAAACACTTTATGGCTTAAAACAGGCACCATGAGCTTGGAATAAAAGGATTGATGAATTCTTTCAGGGTTATGGACTGGAAAAGTGTGTTTATGAACATGCTTTGTATGTGAAGATTGATGCTTCTACTGGTACTACAATGATAGTTTGTCTTTATGTTGATGATTTAATTTTCACTGGAAATGACATCAACATGATCAGAGACTTTAAGGCAGCTATGATGCGAGAGTTTGAGATGACAGACGTTGGTCTAATGTCATACTTCCTAGGCATTGAGGTAAATCAGCGAGATGATGGCATTTTTATATGTCAGAAACGATATGCAGCTGAGATCTTGAAGAAATTTGAGATGTCTAGCTGTAATCTTGCTTCTACACCTGTGGAGGTTGGTACCAAGTTGTCCAAAACAGGACAAGATGCACCGGTTGAATCGACATATTTCAAGCAGATTGTTGGGAATTTGAGGTACATGACTTGCACTAGGCCTGATATTCTTTATGGCGTTGGATTACTCAGTAGATACATGGAGCACCCTAGACAATCTCATTTGGTTGCAGCAAAGAGAATTCTGCGTTATATCCGAGGTACTACTGATCATGGGTTATTTTATTCCACTTCAAAGGATAGTTCTTTGTTTGGCTATTCTGACAGTGATTGGGGATGAGACCAAGATGATCGAAAAAGTACTTATGGCTATGCTTTTTATTATGGTTCTCCAATTTTTTCATGGTCTTCGAAGAAGCAGTCAGTCGTTGCATTGTCTACTTGTGAGGCTGAGTACATTGCAGCCGCCTCTAGTGCATGTCAGGCTATTTGGTTGCGAAAATTATTATCACAGATTCTTTTTTCGTGTAATGGCCCTACACCAATCTATGTTGATAATGTTTCGGCTATTGATTTAGCGAAAACCAGTTACACATGGTCGGAGTAAGCATATTGATATGTGATATCACTTTCTATGTGATCAGGTGGAGAATAAAGAGATAGAGCTGGCATACTGCATATCAGAGGATCAAGTTGCAGACTTGTTTACCAAGGCATTGAAGATTGAGTCTTTCATGAAGTTCAAGGCTATGATTGAGGTTTGTCCAATCTGAATTATGGGGGGATGATTTTTTTTTTTTTTTTTAATTCAGATAGGTAATTTAGATTATGGGGGGATGTTAGAGTTGTAATCTAAATTATATTAGTGTTTGAGTTTGATTAGGATTTCGAGTTAGAGTATGAGTCAATTTAGGGTCTCCTAGTTGGATTAGGAGTATGCTTATGAGTCTATAAATTAAAGTTAACCCCCGCATTGCAATTAACGAGTTTATTAGAGAGATTAATAAAATGTGTCACTGCGGTGTCTCTAAACCTAACATGAACGAAGTGGACGTGCGATGAGATTCGGTTATGTAGGATGAGGACGACTGCAGGCCCACGAACGACTGCAAAATTGGTCAATTGATGAGATCGAGATGAGGCCCACAAGCAAGGTCCACGAACGAATGAGGCCCACGAGAAAAGGATCTGGCAGGCACGGATGAATGACGCGCGCGCACACGGATCAACACGGCAGCAGCGGATTGTTTTCAGGCAGACCGTGATTGACGAGAAGAGGACTTTGATAGCATGAAAGTTTTATCAAGAACGAGAGTTTTTATTCAATGTTTTTGAGTCTTACTTTACAATCTATTTATAGAAACATAAATACATAAATTAATAAGATCAAACCGTAACTACATTGAAGATCGACACCAATCATGATGATTGTGATGGTAATGGAATCGATCGTTGTCATCGTGATCGTAACCGAATCGAATCAATCGTAACAAACAATTATAACACTTACCATGCTCTACATGAACCTGTTGAAATAGTGCACATAGTGACCATATATATTATTTAATATATGAATAATAAATTGAGTAGGTGTAATTTGTCAGCATATATATATATATATATATATATACTAGTTATCATAAAGTGCTCCGCAAGTGCATTGCACGTGTTACGCACGCGCTTTTTAAATTAATTTAAAAATAAAATATCTCTTATTTAAAATATTATATTTTTAAATTATTCATGATCAAACTGACCGCGTACACAACAATGTAAGAAATAAAAAAAAAACACACATGTAGACAATCCCTAAAAACTAGAGATAAGATGATCTGACTCATGACATTATAATTTTAATTGACAACTATCATCTCATGAAAATGTCAAAAAAAATGCTTATTCTATTTTATTTTGGAGACTTCAAAAAGAACCTGCATTGTGTTTCAATGGATCAACAAATTGGTTGTACATATACAAATAACTTTGCATGTTACCTATACAAGCGAATGATACTTCATTGTGATTTATCATTTAAGGAGCATAGAGACACGAACTCCTTTTGTGTCTCAATATTTTTGTTCTAGATTATGCATTGACTTTTAGTCTCCTCAAGTTCTCCTAGTGGGAAGTAAAAGTAGTTGTGATGAGCAAAGAAAAGCACGAGATTATAAAGAAAAGAAAAGGCAGAATATGAACTTAAGAGGGAATAAGTGCAAGTGTCTGTGCATCAATCAATTTTTAGCAATTCAAGCTCATATAACTAATAAAAGGTAAATACTTGAAATATATATTGAGTTATTGACTAAGTATTTGTAACAGGTAGAATAAGAGATTTAAATTCAAAATAGAACACCAAAATTGTTCTTATTGGGCCTTACTACAAGAACAATACCTGCACTAGAGATTGATTGCCGTTCATGCATTATCATCATTATAAACTTCAACAATGAACTAAATCCAACATGGTCTAGTCAAGTTAACATGATTCTTGTCAATATGAGTATGAATCCATTTGCCATATCCAATGCCCCTAATTGTGAGCAAGCCAAAACTACACATAACCCTTAATAAGTGCATTATAAGAAGTATCTCTCACATAACACCTATCAAACAATAGACAAACATTATCTATACACCCACAAGAAGCAATGAAATGAACCTGAGGAATGAATGAACGAATCACAATCATCAAATCCATGTTTGATTATGGTCCCATGGAACATTAACCCCACAATAGGTTGCAACAATGGAGTACAACCAGCGATAGATTTTGACAGGGTCGTGAAGAGAGGCCAAGTGAGAGTCGGAAACATAGAGCAAAGAAAGAAAACTCAGTCACGAATTGGGTGAAATCGAGGGACAAATTAAACTGTAATTTTTTTTACGGTTGATCAAATACATACTCACTTTGTTGATGAAAAGGGAGATGAGGAGAGACCGCATAAACTAGCTAAAGTTGAAATAAGAGTTTTTTTTTATGAGTCGGAGTTGGCGTTGGAGTTGGAGTTGAAGTTTGATACCAAGACATGGAGATGGAGATAAATGCAAACTGAATCAAGGGCAAAAATGACATTTCATCACGGTCCACATTCACGTATTTAATATAATTATAGATATATGTATGTATAGATGAGAAGAGATGTTTATCTATGAAATGAATAGATGTCAATCAAACAATATTTATGGCATGAAAAGTCGTGTACATTTAAGTACACTTTGTTATATGATACATTGTACATATATACGAACTTTGTTATATGATACATTGTACATATATACGAACGTGTTGAAGAATCACATTGCATTGAACTTGTTGGTTGAGTATATTAACTCAAAGCGTTGTATATATATGTGGGATATATACGTTGAATATATGGATTATACCCATACGTATGTAAATAAATACAACTAATTGACACGTTTCTTATGACATGTCAATATATATTAGATGAGTCTCCAACGTAAAGATACTTGCTTTTGATTCCATTTTTTATTAAAAGGAAAGGAAAAACGATCCTCCAACTTTTTTAAGTTTTGGTTTTAATAAAGAGTGAGTACAACAATTTGGCCTACTTCTTTTTACAGTTTGAAGTGCTACAGCCGTAGAATTGTGATTGTTGTATTTTGGGAGGCAAGTGCTGTCAGACCCCACCTAATTAAGGCATCTGACCGGCCTAGATTACCTTAATATCTTGATAATCTAGTAGTCTTCACCTCTCCATCAATAAACAAACAAGATTAAGATCTTATAATCATCAATTATAAAATTTTATTGACCACGTAGGATTCTAAAGTTAATCTTAAACCTCAAAGTTAGTTTAGATAAATTAAATAATCCTCAAAATCCCATAAAACTTTTCGACAACACATTCTCTATTTCTAAGCCTACACCGAAAAACTCAATTTTCAAAAATCTTCAACAAAACCTACTCAGCTTGGTGGAAATGCCAAAGGACTCATAATTCACCCCATAGCAATATATATTGCATTCACAAAAATTATTTATTCATTCTAACCTATCTCAAATTTTCAAAATCCTTAAACTATCATTACATTAGCTCCGCAGCATTCCAATCTGGCATAAAACCATTATAACAATTCCAAAAGAGATCCTAATCGCACACAAACCCAAAATCCCATTTATATAATATTTTATATTTAAATATAATATATACGTAGATAAAAGAACTGAGCAAGTCACAAATAGTTGGAAAGTTTTCTCTTTCCCTTGTCAACGCTGTCATAATCTAATTATAAGAATTCGATAATGTCAGATAAGTAATCCCACACTATCAAGTACACTTGTAATAATAAAAATGCATAAGAATCCAAGGGATTAAACGAGGAATATAATCCAAAGAATTTTAATACAACCGTGAATCCATCCCTTTTTGTTATCCGACCATAATTAGATAACGTTCTCTGAAAGTGGTAAGTAAATAATAATAAGGACTCATGCCCAGAGGAGATAACCAAACAAGTCTCGTTCCTCTAGACTATGAGAGAATGATCTGTTTAATGGGATCTTATGATAACCACGTGATGCAAAATATCAGTGACTCCAGCTCTTTAAGCATAATATATTGTTCTATAACAACGGTATAATATACACTATAAGGAAACTCGAATCGCCCTTATCATCTCTATCTTTGTATGCATGTACAACAAAAATGCATCAAGAATAAATACAATTTATACGAAATTATAATCATACAATGGAAAAGTTACTATGAGATTTACTTAACCTTACAAACGCTATATCGTAGCTCTCTTATGCTCCGAGTCGGTAAACTAGTCCACATTGAGCTCCAATTACAGTCGTACAATTCATTTATAAGCTTATTAAGTTTCCATACCAATTCCACAATTTTTTTTTTCAATTCGTTGCAGTTTAATTGACCCAATTGCATCCCGAAACCCCTAAAAATTACAAAATAAATTCTTCGATGCCTGGATTTCATTTTTTGGCTCAAAATTATTGTTCATATTTGAAAATTGTGTTGTGTAGGCTTAAATATAATCTTTTTCCAATTTCTTTTTATATTTTATCGATCCAACTCGACTTGAAAACCCCGGAATCCCTCCAAATCAACTCCTCGGATGTCCAGATCTCAATTTTGAATCAAAATTGCAATTCAAAATCGAAAATTAACCTATATTAGGCTTTAAAATAAATTTACAAATTTTGGATATTTTCGAGTATCGTAACACGCCTTACGAGGAGAAATCTCGGTATAAATTCTCGAGAAAATCTCAAATTCTTAATTTTTCATAAAAATCCATAATTTCAATTTTTTTGGCTCAAATATATGTTTTTTTTTCTAGAATTTTGTCATTTTCTGGATTTTTTTCTCAATTTCTAGCAAATTTTTTTTTTTTTTTAATTAAAAAAGGTTTAGTTTGAACTGGGCCGAACCGACCCTGTTCAGTAGCTATCCCTTTCTTCTTTCTCATGTTCTCTGTTCTGCCAGCAAACTCAAATTGAATTTTTTTAATGGGTTTGGGTTTCCCTAAGGTACTCTTAGGGAGGGGAGACGGCTCCCATGCCGTCTCCTTCCTCGGACAACCTCTTTTCTCCTCTTTCAATCAACGACCCGTCAACAACAAACAACCCAACAATACAATCACAATGGCAACCAACACAACAATAATCCACACAACTCACTTTGGTCTTGATCTCTATCTCTATCATTTCTGTCTCCCCTTCCTCGTCTCCTCAATGAATTTTTTTCTTTCTTTCACAGTTTCGAAATACAGAGGCGATGCGTTATGTTGAAAACATACACATTATATTTCCTCGAGAGTCACATCATGCGAATCTCGAGAAAAATCTAATGATTCCATTTCATAAAATAAACTTGATCTTCCTCGAGATATATACCACGTATCTCAAGGTCAATCATTATTTCAAAACAAAATTGATGAGGCGGTGTATGTTTTGAAGATATATATTTGAGTTTCCTTTAGATTCGCATAACACGAATTTCAAGGCAAAATTTAATGATTTCTTTATTTTATACATTTCGATCTTCTTTGAAATACGTGTTGCATATATTGAGGTCGATATAGTAGCATCGACTTATTGTAATGAATTATATTAATCTCATCGAGATACGTAACACATATCTCGAGGTAAATCTTATGATTTAATAGCACCATACAAATCACTCAATTTTCTGACTTGTGCATGCTTTATTGGGAGCTTGACTCCGAGCCTACATCTTGTAAATTTTACGGAGAATTTAGGTTTAACTCTAACAAACGCCCGCATAAGACAATGCTTTACTTCCCTTTGGCGCCTTGTCTCAAATGTTTGTACGCCTCAAAAGGTACTGCGAAACACATGCGGTGGCACGCAAAACACGTCCGATAATAGGGCAATATGCAGAATTGCTCCGATTCCTTGGCATGGAACCACTTCATAAAGTGAACCGTACGTTCAGTTATGAGGTTTGCAATGTTCCACTTGGCTTATGCACTGATGGGTTTCAACCTTTCGGAATAACCGACAAACCATACTCCTTGGGCCCGGTGATTCTAACATCGTACTGTTGGGTTTTGGGGTTCATACGCAGCAGAAATTACAAAACAATTTTGACAAAAACCCCAACAGGATCCAAATCTAATTCCATTAAAAACGTTTAAACCATGAAAAACTTAATCATACCTCAGTCGCAATATACCTTTCTGAAGGTTGATCGATCTCTAAGGCGCTGCCAACGACGAACGCCCTCTACCAGTAGTCCACACACGAACGGCGGTCGAGATTCAAAGTGCTAGCTTCGAGAGAATACCAAATCCTTTTATTTCTCTCCAAAACGATCCAGAGCATACCAAAAACCCTAAGTCGTTTCTAAAACGAAAATAGAGTTTCGGCCTATTAATCTTTCGTGTGTGTGTTCTAACTTAAAGCGTCTATTTATACAACCCTTGTATATAGACGGTTAAGTAAATTACACATATACCCTTACTTAAAGAAATATAAGTGTAATACACCACAAGGACGTTTCTGTCATGAATTTTATCACCTAAAATTCATTTTTCTGAATCATTTTAAAATCTCGCAAAACCATTCTTAGTGTGCGACCCAATAGGCTCATACAACGTTGGCAGTGTACCAAAACATATTTTGGTATACAAGTCATAAGCGGCCTCTAGCAAAACATTATGACTACCCAAGTCGTACGAATATCAAATCGATACAACCTAATCAATAGTGTATATAACATCCTTTTGTCACACGATGTCCTTTTGATCAAACATAAGGCATGGAATTGTCATCCAACATGTTCAATCGTACTAGTCTCGATCTCTAGGTAGACTGAAAACATCCAAGTGACATTGATCAATATCAATTCACTTAAACTAGGCCTTTTAACAGTCTAACACATCGAGGGATCCACTAGATATCTCTCTTTATATGAGAGGGACAAATTCTATCTCGATTACACGACTTCATTACATTGCTCACACAGTAACCAATCACAACCTTTATAATCGTCCGGTTAAAGACAACGTTTGATTGTATCAAATCAATGTGTTCCTAATGTTGAAGTCTCTGGTAATCTCAAGTCAGAGGACTGGAATATATACCTATCATGAGAAACAACAATGACTTAATCCATGTGATGTTCTCATAGCGGGTCGGTCCAGTACTTTGTTCCCTAACAAGTACTCGTGATCTTGATTCGTATCCCTATACGTATAATCATCATATGATCATCAATCAAGACTCACACTAGTCTTAATTCATTATAGTTCCCAGTATAATGATCGACTAGGGACATTTAGGATATTTATGTAAATACCCATGGATCTTATTATAATGTAAACATGCAAATTAATTATAATAAACAGCAAATGAAATCCTATATTTTATTAACTAAAAGTATTCATAAAGGCAGTTAATGGATTGACCTAGGGCACATGCCCCAACATCTCCCACTTGCATCCCTCGATGTGTATGAAGAAAGAAGTAATGTTTTTAACAATAATCGTACCTGGGCCAATTAATCCGTCGCAAAAAAATGATGTGCTTCTCCAACCGTTGGTGAAAGAATTGCAAGAGTTGTGGTATGACGGAGTGCCTACCTACGACGTATCAACTAAGACAAACTGTCAAATGTGCGCTGCACTTAGGTGGACTGTTAGGGACTTTTCAGCGTACAACATGTTGTCGGGATGGGGCACGTATGGGAGGACTGCTTGTCCTTATTACATGAAAAATACCGACGCTTTCCAGTTAAGGTTCGGAGGGAAAGCGAGTTGGTTCGATTGTCATTGACGTTTCTTGTCGCGATATTCGAATGAGCGGAAATACAAGTCTAGTTTTTGTAGAGATAGAATCGTATCCGACATGCCACCAGCTAATAAATCAGGTGAAGATATTTTGTGAGAAATTGAAGCTTTAGGGTTGATGAAAGTCATTGAATTGGGTTCAGATGTAATAAACAACGAAGTCTCGAGAACTAGCGGGTGGAGAAAATGAAGCATACTGTGGGACTTGCCTTATTGGAAGATGAACCTTATCAGACACAACCTAGATGTGATGCACATTAAAAAATATGCCTTTGACAATATTTGCAACACAATCATGAGTGTGCTTAAGAAGACGAAAGATAACGCAAAGTCTAAGGAAGACTTAAAAGAGATTTGTAATCTTTAAGAGCTTCATTATGATCCAATTTCTAAGAAATATCCCAAGGCACAATATGCGCTAGACAAATGAAGAAAACAAGCATTATGTAAGTCAATTAAGGAATTGAATTTCCCTGATGGTTATGCGTCTAACATCCGTCGCTGCGTAGATTTTAAAAAGTTGAAGATCTTTGGGATGAAAATCCACGATTATCATGTTTAAATTCAACGAGTGCTGTCGATTGCTTTTCTAGATCTCTTACAGGATGACATATGGATTGCAATTAGCGAGTTAAGCATTTTCTTCAAGGATTTAAGTGCTATAAATTTAAATGTTGAGAATCTTCGACTTTTGCATGAAAACATTCCCAGAATATTGTGTAAGTTGGAAAAGATATTTTTGCTATTTTTTTTTTTTGACTCAATGGAGCATCTCTCTATCCATTTGGCATACGAGGCTATCCTTGCTGGCCCAGTAAAATTTCAGTGGATGTATCTTTTCGAGAGATAATCAACTGGACTCGTAAACAATTTATATCATACTCTAACATATACATTTTAACTAACTTGCTTCTACAAATATACGTAATTGAAACATTTAAAAATAATGTTAAGAATAAGGCAAGGGTTGAGGGCTCAATATGCAATGCTTACTTAGTGGAATAAGCATATGCATTTTGTTCCTATTATTTTGAGGAACACGTCTCTACCTCGTGCAAGCGCCGGCCCCGTAATTACAATGGTGGAGTCGGACCAAGTCAAAATTTTAATGACCTTTTTTCTCAATATTCACCCACCCAAGTCGGGCCTATGGGAGATCAAATAAGCGTTATCTCATGGATGATGAGTGTAACGCCGCACACTCTTATTTGTTATTAAATTGTCACTACAAAAATGGATATTTAGAAATGGAATTAGCAACGAAATTTAGTTCCATTGCTAAGAAAAATGGTTTGAGACAGAATTGAGACGGAAGAATTCAGAGACGGAATAGAGAGAGATCAGAGACGGAAATAGAGATGGAATAGAGACGAAATTAACTCCCGTCTCAAAAAATGACGCGAACATTCCTATCAAAACTTTAATTTTTAACAACCGTCCATTACGTCTCGAGATTCGTGCGTGCTTCGATCTGGACAATTGAAAAAGGGGACCGACCACAATAGAGCTCTCTCTACCGATTCTCACTATCAACTCTCTTTCTTTCTCACCGAAATCTCTCTCTTTCTCACCGCTCTCTCTCATCGAAATCTCACTCACCGTCAACTCTCTATCTCTCTCACTGAAATCTCACTCACTGTCAACTTTCTCACGCTTACCGGAACCTCACTCACTGTTAACTCTCTCTCTACCGATTCTCACCATCAACTATCTTTCTCTCTCACCGAAATCTCTCTCTCACACCACTCCCCGTCACTGGAATCTCACTCACCGTCAGCTCTCTCTCTTTCTCAGCGAAATCTCTATCCCAAACCCTGAAATCTCTGCTATCGCTGCGATTGAGACTGCGACGAGGCCGTCTACCAGAGATTTGAGCCTTCAAATCCCTCGCCTCACCCTAATCCCTCGCAAGTTTGTCGCTGTACCTCGCCATCTCCGAAGCCCTCGCTGTCTGCCCTTGCCGCACCCTAAGCCTTCGAGTTTGAAGAAGGAATGAGATATGAGGCATTTGATTTAAAGAAGGAAGAACAGAGAAGGCGTTGGATTTGAATAGAGGTAGACGTCGGGTGTTGAGGGTTTAGGGGTTTCATTGAGATTTTAGAGACGGAATTGCTGCGATTTCTGATTGTTTGCTGTTGATTACTGTGAATTCTGGTTGTTTGTGAAATATGATTTTTATTTTCTTGGGTTGATTATTAGGGTTTAAGTTTGATGATCGATTCTGGGGTTTTTTTTTTTTTTTTTTGCCTTTTTTTCATTTGTTGAGTTGTTTATTTTGATTCAGTATTTCTGTCATTGTTGATGTAAAAGTGGAGGATTTTGGGTTTTTTTTTTTGCTTTTATTTGTTGAGTTGTTTATTTGGATTTTAGGTGTATATTCTCTAATTTATTTAGTTCCCTAACTTACTTTAGTTTCTTAGTTAAGAAATGTTGAATATGGTATTGTTTGTGTAAATAGGTAAGTTAGAGGTTGACAAATTATATAACATATAATGAGGATTGATTTTGGGCAACACAAGAAGCTGCAAAATAAAATTGAAATGATGCTCTTTCTCCTTCATCATTCAAGCCCCTACAAATTGATCAGTTGTTAGCATCATTGCTGCTATCATGCCTTAAACATGTGGTAATGAAACTGCCCCCATCAAACCATGTCCCCAATGCTATAATTTCCTGATCTGGTACAGAAGAAGAGGGAGTACGTTATATCTATGCCAATTAATCTTGGCATAAGAACCATGAAGATATATGATAAAGTGGTTAAGAAATTGAATGCAACACTTGGGTTTCACGAGTGAATTTGATGGCCCTGCAATGTACATAGTGGGCACATGTCAATGGTTGATGCCTTTAGAGTTAGAAACTCAGTTACATGAATATATACCCAAAGCTTTTATTTCTATATCTGCACCTAAAGATGTGGTAGTACAACACAAGATTGGTAATATTTCTTGGATAGGCAATCAAATGCTCACACATTCTGTTTTTGCTACAATGCCTAATATACTTGATGATAGTGCACTTATTTTTATTTCTTTCTCTCTAGTTTGTAAGATTTTGATCAATTTTTGTGATTTTCGATCTCGATTTTTCCATTTACATATTTTTATTTGTTCTTATATTTGGTATGTTGAAGTTGGAACAAAACTTTAGGGTTTGTGCTGATTTATCTTGTAGCGTTGGTCAATTTAGGTTTGTTGATCTAGTGATTTATATTGCTCAACATTTCATTTACATATTTCTTATTTGTTTTTATAAAGGTTTTTTTTTGTAATTCGTATAACATTTGTTTTTATCTTTTTTTTTATACCATGGAAACTTGTATGGTTTTTTTAAGTCAACTTGCATGGTGTTTTAGCCTTTTAGGCATAAAGACTTTTAAGTTCTGATCACTTCTTCTTCTTGTTCTTATTTTGGTTTTTAATTTTTGATCTCTTATTGATTTAATTCATGTTTTTATGATCATGTATGGATTCTTTCTCTCTAGTTCGTTAGATTATGGTTTTATGGTTTTGTTGTTTTTAATCTCACTAGTTTTTCAGATTTCGATGAGATTGTGTAGTTAAGTTGGTTATAATTTGTTGTTGCTTTGATGGGTAGTTACCAGGTTGTAGTAAACATGTTTTATTGGTTTAATTCACATCGAGGCTTATGTTAACAAGCTTGTTGGATCCCCGCAATTATAAGAATGTCGTATGAGGATATATTTTCGAGGTGGTTTGATGTGTAGGGTTAGATTTTCAGGTGGTTTATGCATGTATTCACGCAATGAGTTCAGTTAGGAACAACGGAGAAATGTAGCCTCGAAACCAAGGAAAACATGGATACATTGAATAATGCAGCGAAGTTAGGGTTCTCTTTAATTGGAACTTGGAGGGAAAAAATAATTTAGGGAAAAGGTTTGGTCTAAGCAAAACTCCATACCAAGTTAGTAGTTCAACCTGAAAACTAAAGCCATCAAGTATGGTAGAACAACAAATATCATGCCATTCGAAACTGTTTTCATAAATTTATTTCTAACAAACTCGTGTAATGCATCATGTATCCCAAAAATTCTCGTTCATGGTGAAGAGCTTTAACTGCATCAACATAACTTCAATAATAAACAAAGCTAAGATAATCTATTCAGTTCCATTTGTGTTGTTACATGATGAACTCTTTCATGATTTGTTCACACATTCGCTATTGAATTCCACTATATTTTGAGTCTGTTTTGTAATTGAGATATTTTCTCTTCTCAAACGAAAATCAGATTACAACAATAACAATCAAGCCTCTGCAAGGGCCCAGGCGGGACCCTAAAATGAATACCAAATTGATCCTGAAAAATGTTGAGTTGTCGTATTTTTTAGAGGAAAAGAAGGTAGCAAGGGCCAATGTAGCTGAAGTACTCTCTTTGACCCATTAAACATTTCGTTTAACTAAACCTTATACAAAGATCCACTACTTAGGAGGCCAAATGGTTATAAAATTATGCGGTGGTAGTATCTAGAGATGGCAACATCGTTTTGGCATACATCCAGAGGAGCCAAAAACTGTCTTAAAAACCCAGAACCTGACTCAGCATAAATATTTTATGAGATTGTGTTGTACCCTAGGAAGTAAGATCAGGAAAAATTAACTGTCAGTTTAGTGAGTAAAGATGCATTGATCAGTTCCTACATTTCCAATACTGCTCTATTGTCAAGCTAGAAATTTAAAATTATATGTGTAAGTATACAGGCGTATTTGGTTTGGTAGGACGTTGAATTGTTTTGGTTTTAGGTTTGGTTTTGATGTAGAGGAGCGTTAGGGAGGTGGCTGAGCTATACGGAAGCGAGAAATCCTTCGTAGTCGAAGTGCAACGTGCTTTGTCTGGATTGCATTCTACTGCTCTAATTGCTCTGGAAAGGTAAGGTTTTGTGCTATATTTTATTTTTAATTTACATTCTTTGATATCTTCATGCCACATTTTTTCATGTATTTCCTACTATATTTGGTTCAATTGTGTGTATATGCGTGTGTATAGATAAAACTACCAAACGAGTAGGTATATATGAATAATACTATAATTATATATTTTCTACTACTAGGTAGGGTTCTAAAAACTATGATTACTTTTTGAGTTAATGTTGCTATTTCACATAAAACGTCAAAAGATTTGAATTAACCTCTAACCTTAAGGAGGTACGAGTGAACAATCAACGTCACATTCGCCTTCCATACCGTCTACATCGCCTATACCATCGACATCATCATCTAGAACTATACCAAATTGCCCGTTGCAGTCACCATCGCCGACGAGGCCTGCGCCTCCAGCCACAGCATCACCCGCTGCATCCCCATCTTATGACGACAGAGCAGGCTTGCAGGTGACAGGTCCTCCACGGACACCTTAGAGGACAAGGATCGAGCCCCCTCGCGTGCATAGGATCCTGATCACACTGATTACCAATAATATGTAAGTTTGTATTTGATTCATATATGTATTTCTAATTATCGATGTAAATTATTAAATAAGTTTTTAAGATGTTATGCATTTTAATGAAACACAAGGAGTTGCATCATTTTCATTCTTGTACGTGGATGGTGACAAAAGCTTTCAAGAGATGGATGATTCCAGAAGGGTATTGTTGGAAGTCGGTACCGAATCATCATAAAGACCACTACTAGCGCCAATGGAAGGTACGCATGACTAATAACTGTCTCAGGATTTATACTAGTTTTTCAATGTCTCGTAACAATTGCACTTGCCATTTTATAGGTATATTTTAGATGGGATGACGCGATTCACGATGATCTCATTCGTGCGGCGTACGACACGCATGCAGGCACAAGGTACACTGCATTGATGCACAAGTTAAAGAAAAATCGTGTTCATCCAAACTTTGTTACAGATGAGGCGTGGAGGAGATACCTGGAGCACTGAGAGAGCGATGACTTTCTTGCCAGGTCTAGGCAAGAACACTGAGGTCGAAGGACCTGGGACTGAACCCTCGAAACACGGTGGTGGCTCGGTGTCTTTTATGACTACCAATGAAAGATTGGTAAGTGTTTTTTACACTTTTGTTTATTTTTTTTCATTTCTACACTTGTTCACTATGCAATTGATTTGTGTTTGGCGAATATAAGTGCGCTGACCTACTACTAATTGACATATTTAACATTTTTATAACTTTTGTATGCAGACTAATACATCCGAGACGCCACCTACCGTGAATGAAGTATATTTCCATCTCCACACCGTAAATTACGACAGGGTGACATTCATTGATAATACATCAGAGTGGTTCTATGTAAGTATAGAAGTGAAATGTGAAATAGTACGAAGTTTACTTTAAAGAATATCATGTAAGTTGTTTATTGTTGATCCATGCAGGCTAAGCTCTAGAGGAGATGTCTGGAGCTGACCCAGGCTACATCGGACCAGCCGGTGGATGATGAGGCAGTGTACTTCAATGTGGAAGGTAAGTGTCCCAAAGGACGTGTCTACGGTCTCGGGTTTTTAGGGAGAAAGAAGAGAAGATATGTAGATCTGGTGCTAGCACATCCCAGATGCCGGAGATGGTGCCACGTTCAGAGTTCGATAGTGTTGCCGACTAATTACGACAGGTTGTAGCGTTTATGTAGAGGCAATTCGGATGACCATGGATAGAGCATGCCTATCTCAGCCACAACCACCACCACCACCACCACCTCAAGACCAGCAGCAGCCGCCGTAAATAGATCCTGCCAATCCACACAGGAATAGGATAATGTTGAGCAACAGATGCAAGATTGGCTTACGAGAGATGAGCAACTTGGTGATACTTAGGTATTTTTCTTGTTGTTTGTGTGATTTTTGAGATTATAATTTTGCTTTTGTAGATAACTTTTATAGTTGTTTACATGAATTTTGGATAATAGTTCTTTTTATGCATATTTAGAGGATTAGAAGTTTTTTGTTGGTGGTTGTTGAACAATAAGATTGGTGGTTTTTGTGAATACTTAAAAATTTGGAACATTTATTATACTTGACAAGCTTTCGTGGATATATAAATCATTTTTAATGTCGAATTGTGCATTTTTTTCTCTCATTTGAATATTTGTTGTTGATATATATTGTTGATGTATGTATGCCAAATTCTATTTTTTTGGGATGTTAGCACCCTAAGGAGTTGTTGGAGGGGGTGTAGACGATAGAGCAAGTCCTATGGTTGTATTTTTAGGTTTAGAAGTTATGGAGAACCAATTGGATTGATCTTAGATGTGAAAACTAAAAAAGCGTACAAACGGAATTGAGACGGAATTCAGAGATTCCGTTGCTATTCCATATCTAATTTTCGAGGAAATAGCCGCGCCAAACTGGGTAAGACTAAACTTTGATATGAAATAGAAACGGATCAGAGACGAAATTCTTGAATTAGCAATGGATCAGAGATGAAACTATTGCCGACCGTCTCTGATCCGTCGCTAATCAGAGACGGATCAGAGAAAAAACTAAAGCATTTCGTCTCTGATCCGTTTCTGATTAGAGATGGATCAGAGACGGAATACTTGAATCTCGTTTGTGATCTGTCTCTGATTAGCAACGGATCTGAGACGGTCGAAAATAGTTCCATCTCTGATCCGTTTCTAATCAGAAATGGATCAGAGACGCAACGCAATTAGAATTGTACCCTTTGGAAGAATGTCAATTTCTGTTCCGTCTCTGTTCCATTTCTAAATCCGTATCAAATACGTATCAAATCCTTCTCTAATCAGCAACAGAAACACATTTTCTTTGCTAACTAAATTAGCGACGACAATTTTAGAGACGGAATAGATTCCGTTTCGGTTCCGTTGCAGAATTGAATTAGAGACATAATTTATGCTAATCAGCAATGGAAATTTCAGTTTCTGATCGGCTATTTTTTGTAGTGTGTCCCGAAGTCGCTCCATTCATTAGGTATGCTTTAATCTTAATTATTATCTTAAATGTATTCAATCGCAATCATTACATTTTTCAATTCTCCTGTTACGATGTACGTATCGGAATTGCATTCGAGACATGTGAATATTACACAAAGTGTCATCGATGAACATCTTGAGAAACATTTCTCAAGTTTGTTTCAACAATTCGTAAGTCATTTGTACGTGAATATTAAAATAATTCTTTATTTTTGTTGTTTATTTGAAATTGAAGTTTATGAATGAAACATTTTTGCGGTAGACTCCATCATCTATTCAAAATACACGACTTCAAATGTTTTCATACATCCCTAGTCGACTTTGCTCTGTATACCACGCGTATCTTGTTAATGGCTACAAATTTCAAACCGTGTCGCATCGCTCAAACAAAGATATGCATAGTAGCGAGGTGTGCGTTAGGGGAACGAATTATGCAAAATGTGACAATGACTTTTACAGGCAATTAGAAGAAATGATTGAAATTAAATACGGTGGATTCCTACGTATTGTGTTGTTCAAATGTCAATGGTTTGATCCCACGATCAATGCCAGGACTAGAGTTCACCGATCCTTAAAAAATCGATGTACATTGAAATCTGCGATTGAAAAAGTACGAGCCTTTCATAGTATCCATGCAAGCTAGGCAAGTGTACTTTCTTTCATACCCAAGTGTAAGAAATGTGCAGAACAATTGGCAAGTTTCGTGCAGACTTCAACCAAAATTCATCAATGAACAAAACTTAGTCGAAAATGTTGACAGTGAACCTATAGAGTAAGATGCTTTTCAGGAGCACCTACTTGGGCATGATACTGAGGCCGATATTAACAACAATGTTTCAAATTCGCTAGCTAATCCTAGTGGGGAACACATGTCAGACATCGACAAAGAAGACGATGAAAGCGATAACTCCGAATTTTCATCGATTGATGAGGACGGTGACGACGAATCATGATACTATCACGTTCAGTTGGTAAATGATGCAACTATATTTTTTTTTACTAATATTACAAATGTTGGAGGTTCAACTCAAAATTCTAATTTAGTCTTTATTTTTTTTATAAATTTATGTCATCAGGTAGAGGCTACGCCCCATTTTCTGGTGAGGGCTTCGGTAGATGATCCGAAGGACGATCTAGTAGTCGATCCAGTGGATGATCCAACGCTGCTAGAGATCGATGATCGGATGGATCACACCATCGTTCTCATGATGATGCTACTCCACCGGCACAGACTACTTAGGGTCATCAAAGTCTGTATCCATACCTATACCACCCTTCTCAATAGACTCCATTTCATACGAACCCATACCACCATTCTCCGCATACCCCATTTCTCCATCAGACGCATCCCCCACATTATGCACATCCATTACATCCATCTACATCTTTCATGTCTTTGCCATCTATTTTTGGTGATGATCCCACCTCTTTGCAGATGTATTCTACTTTACTTTCCTCCTTACCCAATCCACCTGTTAATGGTCATGATACGTTTAGGCTAGGTGTAGGGCCTACTTTTTCATCAGGGGGATTAGAATCTCCCTCGCATTTTTATGATCGTACGCATGACCACCGTACAATCCATCAACACTCCATCAAGATTTGCATGCCTCACCCTCTCGGGGTCAGCCGATAGAGCAGTCGCCGAGTAATTCGACACATCGTTCGAGTGACTCGTCCATAGGTACATCCCCATGTGGAAGACGACGAAACATTACTATTAGCTAACCCTCGGGGCAGATATTCTTGGTCGTGAAAGATTACAGATAATAAGTATACGTACAAAATTTTACATTTACTTATTTCTTATAAACTTGGTCTAACGCCTCGTTTTCAATTTAATGGACGTAAATTACACCCGTCTGCCTGGGAGATGACTAGGGCATACAAACACTCCCTACACAAGGATGATTATTCTTGTAAGCATGTACCGCAGCACATGCATGATATTTACTGGAATCAATGGAAGATAAAGTTGTATAAGTTAATGTTGTTTCATTTACGTAAAATTTGCAAAAAATATATAATTGAAGATTTTTTATAGATAAATTTAAAATTTTATTGCTTTTTGCCTATAGTTGTTATTTGACTGGGAGCCATCAGATGACGCAACTATTCGAGAGGTGTACGATAGGTAGATTGCCACTTTGTACGCTGATTTCATTTGCAATATGTGCTCCAAAGATAAGAAGCATGCACATATATCTGCTGATATCTTTGACCACTATAAGAAGATGCGGGCCACTCATGATTTTAAGAAGAAGTCAGAGCGAGCAAGTAAAAATTGGAGAACTGAGACAAGGGTACCCGGTACAGGGATCGCAGTGCATACTGGTGGCTCAATATCCATTTATCAGCACACAGAGAAGCTGAAGGTGGAGATGGAGCTGGATCTTCTCGACCTATTTCTACTCCTAATGAGCTCGTCGAGCATTTGCGGAGGGACTTCCAGGCGATGCAGCCACACATTCCTCGGGTTATGCAGGATCACACTCCAACCCAAGATCAGTTGTGAGAGGTCCAAGGCCAGTTGAATCGCACAGAGCAAGCTCTAATGGACAAACTTGTGATTTCATTCACACCAGCGCCTTTGAGAGATGTTCCATCTGATGACTTAAAGACCGACGATGATCTCAACGATTGAGTTGACTTCCTTGTATATTTAGCTTAGGTTATTCATATCTTGTTTTGTACATTTTCATACTTGTAATTAACTTTTTTTGTTGTATTTAATTCATTTTGAATGATGGACTTCAGTTATTAACTTTAATTTCCTTAAATTTTCTTGTCCTTATAGTTATTCCGAATAAATTATATAGTATATATTAAAATATATTATTTTAATAATAATTTTTAATAAAGTTTTATAAAGAATTTTTAAATTTAAATATTATTTTTAAATTTAAATATTATTTTTAAATAATATTATTTTGAAAAACTTCATTTATAATTTAATTTTAATTGAATTTAAAAAATTTCATAAAATTATTAAATATTATATATAATAGTTTTTGCATTTATATAAAAATATATATAATAGTTAAATATTTTAAATATTTACATTTAATTTCGTTAAAAATTTAATAATTTTTAATAAAGTTTTTAATATTTAGTTTTTATAAATTAAATATATTTCAAATATTTAATTTTAAATTTTCAAATATTCTATTATATTATATATTATTGTTTTTGCATTTTATAAATATAAAATATTATATATATATAATATAATATATTTAATATCAATTTTTTTTTTAAAAAAAATTTCGCCCAATTAGTGACGGGGTTAGCTACGGGGGCGGCCAAGGAGCCACGTGGACAATTGGCGACGACCCCTGTCGCAAATTGTCCACGTGACATAGTTAAACGGGATTCGACCAAACCCACGTGGCAAATTTGCGACAGGAGTTGGCGACGGGATCCCGTTGCCAAACATGACACACCGTCCTTAACATGGTATAGCGACGAAAAATACCGGATTAGCGACGGGTTTCCCCTTCGCTAATCCAGTATCTTATTGTAGTGATAGCTCTAGTTTCGTTACTTCTAAAGTAATGAAATAGAGCTTCCAAGGAGGGGTTTTGAGGGTCGTCAAGGCTTTTGTGCGGTGGAGCATCGGTCAGAATAAGTTCTCCACCAATGCTCTATGGGTTGCATTTGGTTTTCGGGGAAGCAGTGGAGGATGAGGGCGACGACAAAAGGTGAGGGAAGGGAAGATGGAAGTCCAGCAAATTACTGGCATCATCAAGTTGAGCTTATCTTGGTGACTATGGTCACATGCAGTCCAGTATGTTTCGAATTCGATTTCTTCTTCAATCTTCTTCAACCCGCATTTTTCCCTTTTATGTATATATTGGTTTTTATTTTTGTTCTTTTTTGGAGGCTTGAAGATCTACCATCAAAGATTTATGTTGTTTATCCCAAATAAGAGTTGTTGTACCCATTTTTTGGGTAGTTGTCCCCTATATCAGGGTAGTATTTTTCAGTTATGGATTGTCATCCCCTTGATCGGGATGTTGTCCGCTTCACCGGTAGATATGTAACCGATTTACCATAATGAATGCAATATATCTTTCTTTGACAAAAAATAAAAATAAAAATGGAAAACAATCATATGCACCTAGTTTTTCGTCTATCATGAATTAAAATTGATATTATTTCGGCACTTAAAAAGGCACCGAAGGAAAAATAAATCTCTTCTATTCTCTCATCTCAAGCTTAGAAATTAATGGTTGTAATCCTTTCTCCATTTATCCACTATATATTTTTGGGAATCAACATCATGTCCAACTCATGGAATATATAGAGGGCATGATAACATAAAATACCCTAAACTTAAACTCCCTGCTGAACCTAGCCCAGACTTCACCTTTCTCAATCAAAACATACCACGAATGAGGAAATGTAAAGCTAACTCATACTAAATTTTAACACATAGTAAATGCATTTCCATAAAAAGCATGTGATTGAAAACCCACATTTACTAACTTCATTTACTACAACATAGAATCCAACATTGAAGGCAACATAAAATCTAACATTAAAGACACTATTTTCATTGCCAATCACCAACATTCTTGAATAGAAAGTGAGAACAAAAGGGGGTTACCTCTGCCTTCATTTGCTGTTCTCTTCCTTAGACTTTACTTCACTTAGCTATGCATGAGAGTAGTCCCGACCAAACCAATTCTTATTGTAATGCTCTAGCTTTTACTGTGGCAGAGAATCTTTGTGAAGAGGGAACTTGATGAAATGTGGTAAGGAAATGGTGATGCAGCAGAGAACATGATGAAATGTGGTTGGGGAAATGTGAATGAATTGTTTTGGGTGGGGAAAACCATTTATATTTAGCGCCATAATCTTAAATCTCCTGCCAAAAATCTTGGCTAAAACTCATCTCAAGAGAGGGAGCTAGCTCTGACTGACAACCGCTGACATGACCGTACATGAACAGTAGCCGAATAGTACTGTAACGGCAGTAAGTACTGACCGAAGTGACAAATTTAAAAACGAAGAAAAAATGAGAGAAATGAAATGATTTGTGGGTGGGACCTATAGCGCCACGTCACCCGCCAGGTTAGCGGCAGGTCAGCTGATGCGCTGACCAGGTGTGCTTGGCGAGTAAAATTAGCATCTTCCATATTAAAAATATGTAAAAGCTTTTCATCGGTAATGCATAAAATTATTGAAGAAGATGAGGGAAAAGGCGGGCTAATTTTAAATTAAATTAAAAAAAGGCCTTTCAACATATTCGTTGGACCATGGATCGAACTAAATGGATGCTTCACTGATTTAATATGAAGTTATTTGAGTAAAAAGTTAAAAGTTCGAATCTCAAGCAAGTTGTGATTTTTTCTTATCAAAAATAAAATCATTGGACCAAATTAGATCTTTGATGATTAACATTTTATTAATTTATATAATAATTTGTAAAAACTATCTCTCAATATAAAAACACGACAACCCAGAAAAATTGACTTAGTGATAAGGGTGAAAGTGAGACTGTGGTTTATGGTTTAGGCACATGCATGCTCTCGAGTTTCGATTCTCTACAACAACTAAACGTCGGTCCAATAATATTCTCTTTTTATAATCTCAGAGCCCATAAATCGACTAGTCAAATTCTTATAATTAATCAAAACATAAATAAATAAGAACACGACCAATGATCGATTGATTGTTTTCCTTTAAACAAAGTCTTGAGTTATCACTTAAGTGAGCAATCTAATGGTTTGATAGGGAGTAGTTTGAAAGTAACATGTCATGAATTCAAATTTTAATGGAGATAAATTAATTGTTTCTTTCTTATAAAAAAAGGTCTTGAGTTTGTGTCGAATTAAAAATTTGAGTTCAGAGGACTACCTGATCAAATGAGGCATGATAGTGTTTAAAAATGGATTAATTATTGCACTTGATATCATACACTAATTACAAAATTAATTAAGAAAATTGATAAATAAATAAAAACACGTGTGGATGTATAAAAAATATTACATAAAATTATCATTTTATTAAGGTAGCCTAGTTTTTGACACGACATATTTGACCATTTTATGTACAAACAAAATTTGATGGACACCAACTCGATCAATGCAATGTCAAGTGTACGTGTCTATTAGGGGTGATCCACTTTTTGACACGACATATAATAACATGCATTTGTTGGCTTGTTGGTGCCTAGCTACATACAAGTATATCGATGAAGAAACAAAAATCGATGGACCCCAACCCAAAGGATTGCAAGTGTGGTAAAAGAATCCTTTTCAGTCATGGGGCTCCGCCCTGGTGGAGCAGAAACTTTCCACTTTTTACTCTCTCGAGGCAGGGGAAATAACAAAATCTTGCTCCATTATAGGAGGCAAAGCACAGATGGGAATTACTCTTGTGCTACAGGGATTTCCCGCCACATACTTTAAAAATTCATGCGATGATTCCCCGCCTCATGTCCCATTCTCTGCATAAAATTTTAAATTTTTTATTAAAAACTCATGTAATTTTTACTAAAAACTTATGTAATTATATGAAATGGAACTTAAGGTCTCCTACCATAAAACATATAAAATCAATTCTACTATATATATAAACTGAAGTTCGGAATACATTCGAGACAAACTTTAATTTGTTCAGGATATATTTGAGACTTGAGCCTTTGTTTAGTTAGGGATGGAGTTAATTCTCAGGAGATAACTTGGAGAGAAGTTAGAATTAATCTTGTTTGGTTACCTAACTTCTCTGCATGTTATTTCTCAACTCACACCTAAGAGTGAGAGATATATCTTACATCCTCTAGGGGAGTTATCTCCCAAGAGTTTGTGGACACAATTGGTCCTCATTAATTACCCACATCCATCGATCTCTTTTATTTGAAGGGTATTTATGTCAATTCACATCATTTATTTTTTAAAAATTCGCAACTTCCCTTCAAGCTTAAAGTTAACCTAAATATGAAAATATGATATCTTACTGTGAGTTCCCTTCAAGTTTAAAGTTAACCTAAACATGAAAATATGATATTCACTGTGAGTCTGCTTGCACTGTAAGTTGGCAAAAATTTCCAGTGAGAATGGAGGGCGACAACGAAGGTGGGAAGGATGCCATCATCCAAATCATGGCGAAGGCGCTATCTCCTCCGGTTGACGAGGGGTGTTGAATTTTTTCAAAGAAAAAATTAAAAATATAACTTCACTAAATTAGCTCACAAACTAACGCCATAAATTCATTTGCACATCACTTTCATTGCTTACATTTTTGTGAGTATCTTCTTTAATTATATATATAGGTCTTTTCCTTAACTAACTAGTAACTATCCATGAATTAGTAGCTCCACTTCATTAGTGCACTCTTTGTAACCACCCATTACACATTAACAACATGAGATTTGACTATTTAAAACATTTTGACATATGTGAATCACATTTCTCCAACAAGGGGATGGAAGATGAACGAACAAATTAAGTTAAAAAACGGATTATAGAGGAGGAGCTTAATAAGGTTGGCAATAATAGTGAAATATAACTATGTTAATTATGGACCGGAGGGAGAATATAACTATGTTAATATAACTAGGTTAATTTTGTATTTTTTATCAATAAGCAAATTTATTTTTGATTTCTTTATTCGTAATAATCGACATACGTCAATCTCGCACACCGATCGATTGAATCCACACTCGAGCATTATCACGCCTAGCGGCAGTGGCGGAATCAGAAAATCTTGTTAGAGGTGAACTTAACCTTAACTTTTTTTTCGAACAAAAAAAATATTTATTAGTATGAAAAACTAAGAATAATAATTTTTCTTGACAATGCCACACTCAAGATACTTCAAATATATCATTTTTTTTACAATGCTACACTTATTATATAAGGAGCGTATGTCACTCGTAGGGGAGATAGATGAAAACATTGTGGTTTGGTACCCTGCGTAGAGGTACTATAGGAGTCCCGAGAGTTAGAGGCGACCGCCTCCTTGCCCCCTTTAGTTTCGTCACTCCCTAACGGTCTTCTTAATTTTTTTTTTAATCTATAATACTGAAAGTCAAAACTTCACAATGCAAATCGAGTCCCTTGCCACTCGAACTAGTTATCTTTATGGGTCTTCTTTTTATCTTTGGATCTTACAACTCACAAGTGGCAAAACCATTTTATTCATCATGGCAAAGACATGAAAGATGTAGATGGATTTGTATAATGTGGGGGAGGTGTCTGATGGAGAAATGGGGTTTGCGGAGAAGGGTGGTATAGGTACGTATGAAATGGAGTCTACTGAGAAGGGTGGATAGGTATGGATGCAGACTTTGATGACCCTGAGTAGTCTGTGTCGGTGGAGTAGCATCATCATTAAAACGATGGTGTGATCCATCTGATCCTCGATCTCTAGTAGTATTGGATCGTCAGCTGGATCGACTACTAGATCGTCATTCAGATCGTCCACCAAAGCCCACACCAGAAAATGGGGCGTAGCCTCTACCTGACGATATAACTTTATAAAAAAAATAAAGGCTAAATTAGAATTTTGAGTTGAACCTCCAACATTTGTAATATTACGTAACAAGTAAAAAAAGTATAGTTGCATCATTTACCACTGAACATGATAGTATCATGATTCGTCGTCACCGTCCTCATCAATCAATGAAAAGTTGGAGTTATCGCTTTCATCGTCTTCTTCGTCGACGTTTGACATGTATTCCCCACTAGGATTAGCTAGCGAATTTGGAACATTGTTGTTAATATCAACCTTAGTTCATGCCCAAGTAGGTGCTCCTGAAAAGCATCTTGCTCTATATGTTCACTGCCAACGTTTTCGACTAAATTTTGTTCATCGATAAATTTTGGTTGAAGTCTGCACGTAACTAGCAAATTGTTCTGCACATTTCTTACACTTGGGTATGAAAGAAAGTACACTTGCCTAGCTTGCATGGATACGATGAAAGGCTTGTACTTGTTCAATCGCAGATTTCGATGTACATCGACGATTTTTAAGGATCGGTGAACTTTAGTCCCGGCATTGATCGTGGGATCGAACCATTGACACTTGAACAACACAATACGTAGGAATCCACCGTATTCAATTTCAATCATTCTTCTAATTGCCTGTAAAATTCATTGTCACATTTTTCGTAATTCATTTCCCAAATGCACACCTCGCTACTACGCATATCTTTGTTTGAGCGATGCGACACGGTTTGAAATTAGTAGCTATTAACAAGATACGCGTGGTATACGGAGCAAAGTCGACTAGAGCTGTATGAAAACATTTGAAGTCGTGTATTTTTAATAGATGATGGAGTCTACCGCAAAAAATGTTTCATTCATAAACTTCAATTTCAAATAAACAACAAAAATAAAGAATTATTTTAATATTCACGTACAAATGACTTACAAATTGTTGAAACAAACTTGAGAAATATTTCTCAAGATGTTCATCGATGACACTTTGTGTAATATTCACATGTTTGGAATGCAATTCTGATATGTACATCCCAACAGGAGAATTGAAAAATGTAAGGATTACGATTAAATACATTTAAGATAATAATTAAGATTAAAGCATACCTAATGAATGGAGCGACCTCGGGACAACTTAATAACACATATGAGTGTGCGGCGTTAAACTCATCATCCATAAGATAATGCTCATTTGATCTCCCGTAGGCCCGACTTGAGTGGGTGAATATTGAGAAGTGGCCATTAAAACTTTGACTTGGTTCGACTCCACCATCGAAATTGCAGGGCGGACGGTTGTATGAAGTGGAGACGTATTTTTCAAAATAATAGGAACAAAATGCAACTACTTATTCCACTGAGTAAGCATTGCATATTGAGCCCTCAACCCTTGCCTTATTCTTAACATTATTTTTAAATGTCTCAAGTACGTACATTTGTAGAAGTAAGCTAGTTAAAATGTATATGTTAGATTATGATATAAATTGTTTACGAGTCTAGTTGATTACCTCTCAAAAAGATACATCCACCGAAATTTTACTGGGCCAGCAAGGATAGCCTCGTACGCCAAATGTATAGAGAGATGCTCCATTGAGTCAAAAAAAGTTGGCGGAAATATCTTTTCCAACTTACACAATATATTGGGAATGTTTTCATGCAAAAGTCGAAGATTATCAACATTTAAATTTATAGCACATAAATCCTTGAAGAAAATGCTTAACTCGCTAATTGCAATCCATATGTCATCCTCTAAGAGATCTCGAAAAGCAATCGGCAGCACTCGTTGCATTAAAACATGACAATCGTGGATTTTCATCCCAAACATCTTCAACTTCTTAAAATATACGCAGCGACCGATGTTAGATGCATAACCATCATGGAAATTCAATTCCTTAATATTGGGGCATGTGCCCTGGGTCAATCCATTAACTGTCTTTATGAATACTTTTAGTTAATAAAATAGAGGATTTCATTTGCTGTTTATTATAATTAATTTGCATGTTCGCATTATAATAAGATCCATGGGTATTTACAGAAATATCCTAAATGTCCCTAGTCAATCATTATACTGGGAACTATAATGAATTAAGACTAGTGTGAGTCTTAATTGATGATCATATGATGATTATACGTATAGGGATACGAATCAAGATCACGAGTACTTGTTAGGGAACAAAGTACTGGACCGACCCGCTATGAGAATATCACATGGATTAAGTTATAGTTGTTTCTCATGATAAGTATATTTTTTCAGTCCTCTGACTTGAGATTATCAGAGACTTCAACATTGGGAACATAGTGATTTGACACTATCAAATGTTGTCTTTAACCGAACGATTATAAAGGTTGTGATTGGTTACTCTGTGAGCAATGTGATGAAGTTGTGTAATCAAGATAGAATTTGTCCCTCTCAATTAAAGAGAGATATCCAGTGGACCCCTCGATGTGTTAGACTGTTAAAAGGCCTAGTCTAAATGAATTGATATTGATCAATGTCACTTGGATGTTTTCGGTCTACCTAGAGATCGAGACTAGTACGATTGAACGTGTTGGATGATAATTCCATGCCTTATGTTTGATCAAAAGGATATCGTGTGACAAAAGGATGTTATATACACTATTGATTAGGTTGTATCGATTTGATATTCGTACAACCTGGGTAGTCATAATGTCTTGCTAGAGGCCGCTTATGACTTGTATACCAAAATGTGTTTTGGTACACTGCCAACGTTGTATGAGCCTATTAGGTCGCACACTAAGAATGGTTTTGCGAGATTTTAAGATGGTTAAGAAAAATGAATTTTATATGATAAAATTCATGACGGAAACGTCCTTGTGGTGTATTACACTTATACTTCTTTAAGTAGAGGTATATGTGTAATTTACTTAACCGTCTATATACAAGGGTTGTATAAATAGACGCTTTAAGTTAGAATACATGGACGAAAGATCAAAAGGCCGAAACTCTATTTTCGTTTCAGAAACGACTTAGGGTTTTTTGGTATGCTCTAGATCGTTTTGGAGAGAAAAATAAAAGGTTTGGTATTCTCTCGAAGCTAGCACTTTGAATCTCGGCCGCCGTTCGTGTGTGGACTACTGGTAGAGGGCGTTCGTCGTTGGACGCGCCTTATAGATCGATTAACCTTCAGAAAGGTGCATTGCGACTGAGGTATGATTAAGTTTTCATGGTTTAAACGTTTTTAATGGAATTAGATTCGGATCTTGTTAGGGTTTTTGTCAAAATTATTTTGTAATCTCCGCTGCGTGTATGAACCCCAAAACCCAACACTTAATTGACTTACACAACGCTTGTTTTCTTCGTTTGTCTAGCGCATATTGTGCCTTGGGATATTTCTTAGAAATTGGATCATAATGAAGCTCTGGACTATTGCAAATCTTCTTTAAGTCTTCCCTAGACTTTGCGTTATCTTTCGTCTTCTCCGGCACATTCATGATTGTGTTGAAAATATTGTGAAAGACATTTTTTTCAATGTGCATCACGTCTAGGTTGTGCCTGATATGGTTCGTCTTCCTATAAGGCAAGTCCCACAATATGCTTCGTTTTCTCCACCAGTTAGTCCTCGAGACTTCGTTGTTTATTGCATCTGAACTCAATTCAATGACTTTCATCAGCCCTAAAACTTCAACTTCTCGCAAAAGATCTTCACTTGATTTATTAGCTGGTGGCATGTCGGATAAGATTCTATCTCGGCAAAAACTAGACTTGTCTTTATGCTCAGTTGAATATCGCGATAAGAAACGTCGATGACAATCGAACCAACTCGTTTTCCCTCCAAACCTTAACTGGAAAGCGTCGATATTTTTCATGTAATAATGACAATCAGTCTTTCCGTACGTGCTCCATGCCGACAACATGAAGTGCGCTGGAAAGTCGCTAACAATCCACATAAGTGTAGCGCACATTTGAAAGTTTGTCTTTGTCAATTCGTCGTAGGTAGGCACTCCGTCATACCACAACTCTTGCAATTCTTTCACCAACGGTTGGAGAAACACATCAATTTTTTGAGACGGATTAGTTGGCCCAAGTACTATTACTATTAAGAACGTCACTTCTTTCTTCGTACACATCGAGGGAGGCAAGTTGTACGGTGTTTGAATCACTGAGCCCAAGAGGTACGGTTTGCCAGTTATTCCGAAAGGTTGAAACCCATCAGTGCATAAGCCAAGTGGAACATTACAAATGTCGAAGCTGAACGTACAGTTTACTTGATGAAGTGGTTCCATGCCAAGGAATTGGAGCAATGCTGCATATTGCCTTCTTCTCTAACGTGTTCTGCGTGCCACCGCATGTGTTTCGTAGTAGCTTTTAAGGCGTACAAACATTTGAGACAAGGCACCAAAGGGAAGTAAATGTCTTATGTGGGCGTTTGTTGGAGTTAAACCTAAATTCTCCGTAAAATTTACAAGATGAAAGCTCGGAGTTGAGCTCCCAATAAAGCATGCACAATTTGGGACAACAATCAATTCACTCATATGGGAGACCCAACCATATGACCGAAGCCCTTACATTTGTAAAAGCTATCTATCAAACAATTGTCTTCAAGCAACATGTCTTTACATACTTGCAAAATTTCGTTGAATGCTTGCTCCGAAATATGATGATTTGACTTTATCGTCAATAAACGTGCCATTGCAGAGAGTTTATTCATCCTCTCGTAACGCGACCAAAACGGTTGATTCGCTGCGTCAATCATTTCAAAGAAATGCTTCGTTTTAGGGTTCAACACCTCTTCACAATTCCAATCGAAACTGTAGCCCGCAATGTCGTGTATCATATGATGATATGATGCCGGATATTCATTCATTGGATCATCACCTCTATCGTCCTCATCGCTTACTATTTCTTCCTCCCCATGCGCGGTCCAACGATAGTAATCGAGAACGAATCCACCCCTCACTAGATGAAGCTCTGCGGTGTCTACATCATAGTATTTGTCGTTGCAACATTTTTGACAAGGACATCAGATTTTCACTTCGTTCAAATAAGTGGTGCAGTGTTGCATGTCAAATTTTAAAAATCCCTCCATGCCATCCACAAACTCTAATCTAATGTAACCGTCTTCAATACGGCTGTACATCCAATCTCAAGACACAAACATCTCGAAAGACCTAAACAACTTCAATTGAATACACGTACACATCAATCACTATATAAATTTTAGTCAATTGTTAATCGTAATTAGTCGAATCGATTGCATTTGCACATACTTTGCATAATATATTTTTATACATTTTAGTTGATTGTTTACCTAATTAGTCGCATTGGTTGCAATATATACACATACTTTTGCGTAAATTTGCCTAATTTTTAATTTTTCTTTTGAAATTTTAAATTTTACTTCAATATTTGCAGTTTCTAATTTTATTTTGTCTCATTTATATATATATATCTCGTATATAAGTATTGTTATATAAATATTATTTGGTTCAACCAATTCTAATTTCCTTATTATGGTTAAATTACTTTTAACTACTATATATTTATTTATAGTATAATATATTATACTCTTCTATTTTTTCCTAATCGAAATTTAATTTTTTCTAATAAATTTGCATCATTTTATTAAATTTTTATCAGTACAATTTACCGTATTAATATTTCATTTAACTTGTAACTTCATACTTATTTTAATTTCAACTTAACATAATTTATATATATATATATATATATCATATGTAAGTGTTGTTATATAAATATTATTTTGTTCAACCAATTACAAATTTCTTTATTATAGTTAAATTGCTTTAAACTACTCTATATTTATTTATAGTATAATATACATTATACGTACTCTTTTATTTTTGGCCCTAATCGAATTTTAATTTGTCCAATGAAATTGTATCATTTAATTAACTTTATACTTAAAGTTGTTTCAGCTTAACATAATTTCTTTATTATAGTTAAATAGATATTAATTCGATTTTTTAAATTAGTGTAAAAACAATTAAATAATAGTTTAATGGACATATTTGAAATTCAACTAATTTAATACTAAAACATTACAAAAGAAGTACATATATATCAATACTAAAAAAATACAATAAACATAACAAATAATCAAAAAAAAATTATTTAATTCAAATCACAAGCATGCATTTTATTTGTCAAAAAAAATAAATAAATAGTAAATATCAACATACATAATTTATTGTAACATTTTGATCAATTTAACAAATTTTATTCACTTAAAAATACATGAAATACAAATTTTATTTTCCAAAATCTTATTCCAACATAAAATACAAAATTGCAAGTTTTTAATTAAACCATTACATTTTTTAATTTAACATGAATGTATTTTCAAAATTTATTCCAAATCTTCATTATAACATAAAATACAAAAAATTCAATTTTTCACAAAAAATACAAATTACATATCACATAAATAACGAAATTTCACAAAACAATTATTATAAATCAACTTAAATAACAAAAAACATAAATAAATCAACTATAAAAATAGAATATATAAAATAAATAAAGAAGTATACCTAAATCCCAAATCAAGAAGGAGATGGGAGTCGGGGCGGCTATGTGATGACGAAAGCGAAATGGGGCCGGCCCGAGGCAGAGGCGGCGGCGGAGCCGAATCGACGGGGTGGCCGAGGCGGAGGAGGAGGGAAAGGAGAGGAGAGGGTCACGGTGAGGGAGATGGTCACGTAGAGGGAGAGGATCAAGTTGATGGAGAGGAGAGGAGAGGACCGAGAGGAGATCGAGGAGAGGCGGAGATGAAAACCAGAGAGGAAGAGAGGGTTTTGGTATGAATCTTATTTTCAAGATTAGCGATGGGATTAGCGACGCGAATGCCCCGTCGCTATTATTTTTACACGTGGTCCCCCTCGTTTCCTGCTACGTGGCCGAGAAAATCTGGTCCCCCCTCGCTAATTGCATCTATTTCTTGTAGTGTATTCTAGCTTCTCCTTCCGTGTGAATCTTGAAGTCCATTTTTTATTGTTTAGAGAGTGATCTTATAATGTACTATACAAAACAATAAATTAACGTGTAACATATTTGGCATATGTAACAATGCTACTTTTTTTAAGTGAATATTATTTAATATAGTATCTACATAAATATATTTTGTTTTAAAAACCTTATAAACGTATTAACAGATACTAAATTAAAATATCTTATCACAAATACTAAAGTATTATGTTTTTGTAATATAAAACATTTTCTTAAAAACTTATTATTAAAAGATTATTATATATATACACTACAAAAAAAAATCAAATTAGTGACAAAAAAATTGATCGTTAAAGCCACTTTTCCCATCGCTAAATCGATTAGCAACAGGAGGTCCGTCTCAAAAAAAGCTTGTCGCTAATTAAAATTAGTGACGAAATTTCCATCGCTAATTAGTATATGTCGTTGATCCGTTGCTATTCTGTCGTAAATTTGTCGCTATCTGGTCAAATCGGTCAAAATTTAGATATGTCGTTAATCCATTGCTAAATTAGTAACAGACTATGTTTCGTCGCTAATTGTTGTCGCTATTTTGGCAAATTTTTGTAGTGTTAAATTTATATATACGTAATATTAAATATTAATATGAGTTTTTTTAGTAATTTAAGATATTTAACTAAATAAAAAGACTCAATTACCCTCACCAACATTAATATACATCAGACTCATTCACTTCCTCCACCACCACAGCCTACTGCCGACTGCCGACCCCCGAGCGCCGCCAACGCCGTCGAACGTCACCGCCCGTCGTCATCTCCCATCTCTCTCAACATTTGAAGCAAAAACAGAGATGAAATCTGGAAAACAATAAGAAAACACCAAATTGAGCCAAGATCCAGACCAAAAAATCAAATCACGAAATGGTGACGGTGGAGGGCACGGGGCCGGCGCCACTAAGTGATGATTGGTGGAGTGCATAAGAAGATAATGGATTTGAAAAGGGTATTTAAGTCTTTATGTTTATTTGAGTCTGCACTCAAATAGTCCATCTAGCACTACTTTAAAAAAACGAAAATGATTTTTTAACATTCTTATGGTACGTACATTTGCTATACAATGCTCTAGATTACCTAAGAATTCATGCATGTAGCGCATTCTAATTAAATCTATACTATTGTGTAGCAAATGTATGTCTTTTAAAATGTTAAATTATATACACAATCACTTGTAAATTTTCTTTGATACCCTTTAAATATTTGTAAAATTTTTAAAACTCTTTTATAAGTCCAAACTCATGATGAGTACAAGTAAATTTATTTTTATCATATATGCCTTTTGATTTACTTTTCACACTCCATTCATAAACTTACACTTGATTGAAATTGTTAATTTTTGCATTGATATGTGTGCGCATGATAATCAACTTTCATCCATGAGAGTGTGTGTGAAATTGACATGTAAATAAATATTGCATCAAAATCTAAAGTCATCATACAAGAAGCCAAACCTCATATATATATATATATATATATATATGCAACAAATGACAACGAGAACTCACACCCCAACACACATTGGCTCAGAAGAGTCCGTATGCACCTTGAGATGCAGGTACACAAATCTCAGTACATAGTATTTTCTTATATATATATATATACTAGTTTCAGGACGTGCTACGCATGATTAACCCGATCGAGGGAATTAATTTCTAGTTAATCAACCAAAATTGAAAATAACCGCTACAATTAATAGAAAACATGAAAAACAATAAGTAGAAGGCGACTAACACTTGAAACTAATTGAACAACATGATCTTCTAAATCTTCCTTATTTTGTAAAGTGCGAAAAAAAACTTGCATATAGATTTTTCACAAGCATACTAATTAACCTTGCTAAAATTTTCTCTTTCATCCTATCAGAGCAATGCATTCGATTTTGCACTTCATGATCAATATCATAAAAGTATAATTGCAAAAAAGAAAGATGCTCCTTGTCAGGAAGTAAATTATTTATAAAATGATGAATTTGGCCCTGCACTCTAAATGTATATACACTCATATTACTTTTGGCATACTCTCTCTCGCACTTTACACCAAAATATCTAAAACCAAAATTGGTGTTATAAGTACGGATGTACATAAAAAACTCACGTGTCTCTTCAGTGTTTGAAGTGAATAGGTCGAACATTTCTTCAGGGACAACATTAGGAACGAGGGTTACTTGACCGTTTGAACAACAAAAACTATTAGATTCATTAAAAACCTCTTCGCACTAAAATTTCTACAAGAGGTTACAGATGGTAACACATCTGTTGAACTTGCAACGTGCTCAAAACCCATAGCGACATAACGTGGTTTTGCATTCCAGGGACCTATACATAAAAAAGAAATAAAGGCAACTTAATTTTTAAATTATTAATTAAAATTATTCATTTTGCTTCATAGCATTTACTCTACTCAATATTTCATAGAATATTTTGTGAAGTTTCAAATCCATACTGTGATCATTCAACTCTTTCTTTTCACTCCTTAGTTGTCTTTGGCGAGCCCGTTTCATTTCTTTTTCTTCCTCCATTGCAAATTTACGTTTCAAACTATCCACTTCCCTTCAATTAGTATTTATTGTTTTTCTTACAGCGTACTCACTATTATTGATAACTCCTAAGTTTTTAACCATGGTAACTCGCTAATGCAAGGTAAAATTGTTATACTTAATGAGTTTTTAGATAAGATTGTTAAACTACAATCCAATGAAACAAACTTTAGAGTAGTAATTAAATAAATAATATTAATTTAATATGCAACTAAATGTAAAATTTAAATTTAAATAATATGTATGAGTTTGAACAAACTATGTAATATAAAATCCAAAAGTACATAATTTGAATACTTAATAAGTAAAAATGTAATTTAAGAAGCATCATTTAGCAAAAAAAAAAAATAGAAAGAAAAAAAAGGAAAGCAAGAGATTAGTTCGTCACCAACGTGCTTACTTTCCATCTCCTATATGCTTTTATTGGAGGCTTTCATTTATCTCAAATGTGCACAAGAACTTTACGGGTTTTTTGCTTGATTAGTACACCTAGGAAAAAAATTTATCAACCCAACACCTTTTCAAAACTTATTCCCTAACTAACACATTTTTTGCCCCGTCAGCACCACCTCACTGGGTGAGGTGGCCACGTTGACAAAACGTGACCCCAGTCACGTTTTGCCCCCCCCCCCCCCAACACCCCCGCACAAACCCTAGTCCCCCAACCCCGCTGCGCATTGCGCCGCCGTCGCGCTGACGCCGTTCTTTGCCCTTCTTGCTGCTGCTTGCCCGACGCCGGCCGCCGCCGCTGCTTGCCGCTCTTGCTGCCGGTGATCCCGCTCCCTTGCCGCCGCCACCGCTGCTGCGCTGGCCGCGCCATCGTCCCCACCGCTTGCCAGCCCGCCGCTCACTTGCCATGGCCGTCGTCCGCTTGCCGCCAACCGCGCTCCTCTCAGCTCCCGCTCCTTGCCACCGCCACAAGAATCGTGACTGGAGGAGATGACCGAACCGGCGGGACGCGATCGCGCGGCCAGCGAGCAGCGGAGCGACGATTGGCGGCGCGGCGAGCGGAGCGGCGGTGGGCGGCGGTGGGGACGATGGCGGCGGGCGCAGCATAGCGGGATCACCGGCGACAAGGGCAAGCAGGCGCGGCGGCGTCGGCGAAGTGTGGCAGCGGCAGACGGGGGTTGGGGGACTAGGGTTTGTGCGGGGGTGTGGGGGTGGGGGGGGGAGAGATGGGGGCAAAACGTGACCTGGTGTCACGTTTTGTCAACGTGGCCACCTCACCCAGTGAGGTGGTGCTGACGGAGCAAAAAATGTGTTAGTTGGGGAATAAGTTTTGAAGATGTGTTAGGTTGATAAAATTTTTTCCTAGGTGTACTAATCAAGCAAAAAATCCATAACTTTACATTCATTTGTGTAGGAATTAATGAACCAAGAGATTAGTTCGTCACCAACAACACAACAAGTTTAACAAACAAAGATTCAAATTACTTCATGTCCTTTTTTTTCCAAGTATGCTAATATAAAAGATGCAATTTTTTAATTCTAACTTGTAAAAAGACAGACAAATCAAACATATGTATATTTCATATATAAAGGAAGAAGATGGAGATTATTTTGGCATTTCAACAAACACCTAGTATTCAAGATCTTAAAACCCAATTTAGTTTTGGCTTATTATCTTCAAGAAATCACTCACTACAAATAGTCAAACATATATGTATCCCATGAATTCTAACATATATGTATCCCATGAATTCTAATAACCATACAATGAAAAAGACACTAGAACATTTTTGACCTTTAATAGAAGTTTTAAAACCCTTATTTAATAGAGTGTTATTAAATGTCATGTGAAAATGTGTTATGTTTAAATTTTTAATACATGTATTACATAGAGGTTTTTAAAAACTCATATCAATTACGTGTTATTTAATAACACCCCCTTTAATAGGGGTTTAAAAACCTCTATTAAATACCAAAATTGTTCTAGTGAGGGAAGCAAGAACCTCAAGAACATCTGTGATTCCTTCAACAGTAACAACGCCAACATATATGGAAACAAGCACAATGGAAGAATATCAGTGATTCCTTCAACATAAAATCTACTTGTTTAGTGAGTTTGAACACCAACCCTATAATTTACAATGCTTCTGACTATATATTTCATATATAAATGAAGAAGATGGAGATTATTTTGGCATTTCAACAAACACCTAGTATTCAAGATCTTAAAACCCAATTTAGTTTTGGCTTATTATCTTCAAGAAATCACTCACTACAAATAGTCAAACATATATGTATCCCATGAATTCTAATAACCATACAATGAAAGAGGGGTTGATCATATTAGCTTCCAAGGTATTATTTCAAAAACCATAAATCAAATTGAACCATATAAACAAGATGAAAGAGGGCTTTTGTGTAAAATTCAACATTGAATCAAGGGTGGATTAGACCAAATTTATATATATATATATATATATATATATATATATATATATATATATATATATATATATATATATATATATATATATGGTTATATACATAATATGGGTGGCTTGAATGTGAGCCACACCTCTCAACCTACACACGTATCTTGAGGCACATCGGGTGGACTTGCTCTCAACACTTGTCCCTGTGTCACTCTCAAGTGACACAAATACTTGACACCTTTTCTTGAGATGTGTGTGTATCTAGATGTATATCTAGTGTTGTATATTTTTTCTTTCCTTTGGCCCATTGTATATTTAATTTAATGTGACCACATTCCTATAGCCACTTATTAAGCCAACATTAAATCATATTTAATTGAAATTACTTAATCTTACCCCACGAGCTGCTACCTCGGGCCCACTTCGGCACTCGACTCAAGGCGGGTCCCCGCTCATCTCGGTATCTGCCTACCCGTAAATGACTTAGTAGTCTACATATATACAGTACATTAAGCAAACAACATAACGAATATAACATTTACCTCGACCACCGTGCATGGCTCGCACGTATGATCACCAGCTCTACTTAATACATCCAAACAACAAAATAATCATAATTATATATACACACCTAAATACAACCATTGATGAAGTCCAAGAATTAGCTTGCAAATTCTTGACATGATAATGATGAAGTCCAAGAATTAGTTTGAAAATTCTTGAGAGGATAATGATGAAGTCCAAGAATTAGTTGCAAATTATTGGAAAAATATGAAAAGATATGGCAGGATGACATTTTTGTAATTTTGGTGAAGTTCGGGCGTTTGAGTTTTGGCGTTCCGGGGGCATGGGTTGATTGGAAATGGCGTGGAGATCACGAGACACTGGGTTTTTTGCTTGATTAGTACATTCAGGAAAAAAATTTATCAACTCAACACATCTTCAAAACTTATTCCTCAACTAACACATTTTTTGCCCCGTCAGCGCCACGTGGACAAAACGTGACCAGGGTCACGTTTTGTACCCCGCCTCTCTCCCCCCCCCCCCCACCCCCGTCTCTTCACCCCCGTCTCTTGCCGCCGCATGCCGCCCCCCCCCCCCGTCTCTTCCTCCCCGCCGTCTCTTCCCCCACCCCGCTGCCGCCGCTGCGCCGACCTGCCGCCGCCGCGCCTTGTCGCCGGTGATCCCGCTCCGCCACTTGCCAGCCAATGCTGCCGCCGCCGGCCTGCCACGTCCCCATCGCCACCCGCCGCTCCGCTTGCCGCCGCTCTGCTCTCCCCACCAGCTGCTGTTCCGTTCCGTCGGCCCGCTCCCGCTCCCGCCGCCGCCGCCGCCGCGAATCGCGTCCCTCCCAAACGCGGGTAGATCTATGGAGAAGCGGGAGCGGCGGCTGGCGGCGGGAAGCGGAGCGGCGGCGGCGGCGAGACGGGAGCGGGAACGGCGGTTGGTGGGAGCGAGAGCGGCGCGGCGCGCGATGGGGACGGTGGCAGGCCGGCAGGCAGCGGCGCGGCGCCCGGGGCGGAGCGGGATCACCGATAAGAGCAAGCGTAGCGGCGGCGTCGGCGGCAGCGCGAAGCGGGTTGGGGAAGAGACGGCGGGGAGAGAAGAGAGGGGAGAGGGGGGGGGCGGCGGCAAAGAGAGACGGGGGTGAAGAGACGGGGGTGGGGGTGGGGGGGGAGAGAGACGGTGCAAAACGTGACCCCGGGGTTTTGTCCACGTGGCGCGACGGGCAAAAAATGTGTTAGTTGAGGAATAAGTTTTGAAGATGTGTTGAGTTGATAAATTTTTTTCCTGAATGTACTAATCAAGCAAAAAACCCACGAGACACTGCTATACTATGATTACGACGTTTTTCGGTGAAATTTCATCTTTTTGGCCTCCGAAACGGCAATTTTGCTATTTTAGGAAAGTTTTATTTAGATTATAACTTTCATTAGGAATTTCCGTTTTTATTGCCGTTTGCGGCGTTTGTTTCTATTTTTCGTATAGTTTCCAGTTTAGGGCTTTTAGGGCTTTTTGGACTTTTTACTATTTTTGACAAATTTTAGGGTTTCGCTATTTAAGCGACCTATTAGATGTAATTCACAATTTTTTTGCTTGAATAAAAGAATTTTTGAACTTGGCTTAAGTTCTGACCTAGATCGAGTCATTCGTGGATTCGTTCAACTGGTTTAGAAGATCTCCGCTGGGTCAACCATTCATGACTATATAGTGTCACAATGATGGCCATCAACGAAGATCTTTAATTACAAAGGAAGAAATTACCAAAAAGTATGGCATTCTTCCACGTAACAGTAATATTTCCATCCATTGCCAACTGTGGAAGTTTATGAGCAACACAATTACCCTCACGACGCACCCTAGAAAATTTAAGACCAATTAAACGATCATTGAGTTACGTCATTTCATTGATCACTGGTCCAAATACACCGGACACTTGTCGCTTCCAGTGGTTGGAACGCCACCTCACTACAACAAAGTGGGTCTATAGCAACACTTTTTTGCCAACACTAATAAAAAATGTCTTCAAATTTTAATTTTAGAGACACATGATATATAAGCGTTGCCAAGTTTAAAATTTTGAGACGCTTAACATACAAGTGTCTCCAAATTAAGGACACTTGATAGTAAACGTAGTCAAATTTAAAATCTCGAGACGTATAATGTAAAAGTGTCTCAAAATTAATGACACTTGTTAAAAAAATGTTGTCAAATTTAAAATTTGGAGACACTAATTTAAAAGTGTTGTCAAGTTTCAATTCTAAAGACACATAGTTTATAAGTGTTGCTAAAATTAAAAATGAGGACACAAACAATAAGTGTTGTCAATTTCAATATTTAAAGACGCATAATTTATAAGTGTCTCCTATATTAGAGACGCTTGGTAAATTAGCGACACCAAATTTAAAATTTGGGGACCCTAATTTACATGTGTTGTCAAGATTCAAATTTAAGGACATGTAATTTACTAGTGTTGTTAAGTTTTAAATTTAAAGACACATAATTTACAAGTGTTGTTAAATTTCAAATCTAAGGACACGTAATTTACAAGTGTTGTTAGACTTTGAATATAAAGACACATAATTTAGAAGTGTTGTTAGACTTTAAATATAAAGACACATAATTTATTAGTGTTGTTAAGTTTTAAATTTAAAGACACATAATTTACAAGTGTTGTTAGATTTTAAAATTAAAGACACATAATTTACAAGCGTTGTTAGACTTTAAATCTAAAGACACATAACTTACAAGTGTTGTTAGATTTCTTAGGGTTTTGTTTTGTACACTCCTACACTCTCTTAGGGTTTTGTTTTGTACACTTCTACACTATTTGCTCTTGTTATAATTTACTCTCGTTTTGTTTCATTATTAGTTTGGTGTAGATAGGGTTTTGTTTGATGCGGTCATGGCTCACTTAGGTGGTGGTGCCGAAGCTCATGCCCGATTCAAGCAATACGAGTACCGTGCCAATTCTAGTCTTGTCCTCACCACCGACTCTCGCCCTCGCGATACCCATGAGCCCACTGGGGAGCCTAAGTCTCTCTGAGGAAAGATTGATCCCAAGCACTTCGGCGAGCGTGTTTACAAGTGCACATTAAAGCAATATAAAATGGATGCGCTTCGTGATGCTTATGGTGCGAGTATCGAGATTGTAAAATGAGGCGAGTTAGTGCCTCGAGATGCGTGCTACCCAATTTTTAAGAAAAAATATTTAAATAAATATGTTTTTGATGTGCCTCGAGTTTCGCTCCGCACGAATCTCGAGGACACTTGATTTCTTCTTGAGGAAGAAAGATCGGATAAGAAAAAAGAGAGAGAGAATAAGAGAGGGAGAGGGAGAGGGAAGGAAAGAGAGAGAGAGAGATCCGGCGAGGACGAGCCAAATGCGGCGGCGATGACGGCTGCTGGTGCAGCGGCGAGGAGACTGGCACGGAGAGGACCAGCGGCGCGGCGCAGCTCCCGCTGTGGCGAGCCAGCGAGGACAGCAGGCGCGGCTTCGGGAGCAGCTCGCGGACCAGCAGTGCAGCGGCGACGATCTCGCGGGGCAGCGACGGCGATCGCGCAGGGCAGCGGCGGAGGCGGACAACGTCATAGCTGCGCAGCGTGGCTGCTGGGCTGCGCGACTGCGAGGTGGAGACGACGGCAGCGGCGAGACCCCAGCGATGCGGTGGCGGAGGCGGCCGGCAGTGGCGGGGCTCCAGCGACGCCGGCAGCGGCGGACGATCGGCAGCCTCAAGATGTCATTCGCTGTTCCTGATTCACATTTCCTCTCTCTCGCTCAGGTATAATTCGATCTCTTGCACTCTTTTCAATTTCTTCGATTTCTTCATTCGAATTCAAGATTCGTTCACGAATTAGGTTTTCTGCCATACAGATCCGACTTGAAATTTGTCGTTTCAGGTGCTCTAGTTGCGTTTATTTGAGTTGATTTGCGTTGATTTCAGTTGAGCAATTCATCTTTCTCGCTCAGGTACGATTTGATCTCTCTCTCTCTCTCACAGGTACGTCGCGATGGTTCCATCAGAGATCACCATTAGTTAGTTAGTCTTTTAGTTAGGGTTTGTGAGATTTATTTGTTTATTTGTTTTTTTTATTAATTGAGGTTTTGTGTTTCAATTTGGTATGCCATGATTCATGAATTCATTCAATTATGTCCTGATTTAGATGATTGAATCGATTTTGATTGTAATTAAGCTATGAATTGAATGACTTTGAGAAATCATGAGAAATGAATTGATGTTTTCTTTGTTCACTTTGCCACCATTGCCATAGATATGAAATAAACTACAATTTTCATGTTTTTGTGATCTTGATTTTTTTGACTTAAGCAGCTTCAATTGACATCCAATCTTTGAAAAAATTGAAACCTATTACAAGTCGAAAAAGCTATAATTATCATTCTTCTTAGGTAAAACAACAAGAAAAATCCATATACAAGTGCCATAAGAAAAATTATGTAGAGACAATGCTGATTACACTAAAAAATTATAGATTCTTAAGTAATTAACTAAAAGATGTCAAATTAATCATGAAAAGCGATAAACTACGAGCTAGGTGTGTATTAGAGACTAAGGGTTGTGTTTGTTTTTTTAGTGGATTATCGGTCTTTTAGTTCATGAAACTTCATTAGCAAGGAAATAGTGAAACTACATAAAAAGAGCAATCAAAAGTTAGAGTTTCTTCTTTATTTCTTTTTTTCTCTTTACTCACTTTTCTTTGCAACTGATGAATGAATGAATAATTAATTTGCGACTTGTGGGAAAGCATGGGAAATGCATTGAAGTTTTGGACTTCTTTGCAACTGATGAATGAATGAATAATTTCTATTTTTGAACTGTGAAAGGCCTGCTTGACTTGTTGCAGGTTCATGGAAGAGCAAGTGCGACTAGTGCTTTTGCAATTAAACTAGCAAAATTCCGAGGAGCAAGAGTATTTGCCAGTGCAGGTATTTCTTTTCTCTTTTAGCTGGAGAGGTAAAAGAACTATGCATAACTAAATTATCAGTCAATGCCAATACATTTTTTTTAATTCTCTACTAGCTGTACTAAAATTATAATGTTATTGTTGGCCAACATGTAAAGATTGAACTTTATGAATCAAATGTTTAGCAAACTCATAGGATTTGTTATTTGGTGACAAATCACTTCATGAATCGACTTGATTTAATTTGATTGTCTTGCCTAATTTTAGCTCTCACTTGATAAGATTCAATAACCTTAATTATACTTGATGGGTCCTAATCAATATAGTTGGTTTGGTTGGACCACATGTAAGCATCAAAGGTAATATATGTTGAAGTTAAGCAGTCTCTCCTTCTCTATATGTTTGAAGAAACCTAAATTAATTTCTACTTAGAAGCCAAGTTTCTGATATTTTGTCAATTACAATGCATCAAGTACTTTAACCTTGACTTCACTAATTTCTTAATTATCTTTCCTAATTGTGATTAATATAACTTAAAATTCTTTGATTCGCTAATTAATGACTATTGTTTTACAATTCATATGGGCAACCATGCATGTTACGTTTGTATCTGCTTGATTTCCTTTGTCACTTTCTCACTTGCATATTTAGTTTTCAGAATCTATTATTTAGCTATCTTTGACTGTTTTTATTATCACTTTTGAAAAAATAGTTTTATTTTATACTTTTGTATTTTTTTCAACTTCTCAATTGCAATTATAGAATTAATTGATCAAATTGATTGAAACATATAGGATGTACATAAGACTTCGTCACTTAGCATGAAGTTTTGCTATGCCATAATGGAGAAAAGTGTGTGAATACTAGCATGTCTTAAATAGTTAATCATAAGCGCAATATGGTTGTTTGGTTGAATGCACTTGTTCATATTTACATGTCTTAAATACTTCTCTGAATCAACTCTTACACTTGTTTATGTTTTGCAGTTTATTGTTTACTCCGATAAAATGGATGTTGCTGGGGGCTAAAACTGGTAAAGTTCTATGGCCGTCAATGGTATGAATTTTAGATTAACAATTGACATTTTCAAGTTTATAGAGATTTTAGCCGTATATGTATGTCTAGTAATTAATATATTATTTTTATTAGTTTGTAAAGTTTACAATTTGACTCGAGGCTTATTTGGTATTACAATTGCTTATTGTTAAGTGGAAAGATGTTCATGAAAATTACATATATGTGTTTATGTATGTTAGTTTGCCCAATTCATTGTGTATATTGAAAAAGTGGTTTATGATGATATTGACTACCTCATGATTTTGACTCATATATATCTTGATTTAATTGTGTTTGAGTTGATTTTGTTTGTTTTGCAGTTGTAAGAAAGTGTTGAACATGAAGTTTTTGGTGCGGTGCTAATTTTGAGAAAGATAAGCATATCAATTCAAAAATATCATCTTATACTTTTGTTTTGCATAGTTGGAAGTTTCTATCTTTTTAGTATATATGTTGATATCATTGGAAGTAAACATATATTTTTGAGAATGTATTGTAGTTCTCTTTTGAATTGAAAAATAAGTGAAAAGTATATAAATTGTTTTCATTTGTCTTTCTTTATGTTTGTTTTTATAGCTACAAATAATAATAATAATAATAATAATAATAATAATAATAATAATAATAATAATAATAATAATAATAATAATAATAATAATAATAATAATAATAATAATAATAATAATAATAATAATAATAATAATAATAAGATTGCTAATTTGGAGACATTAAGTGCACAAGTATTGTAAATTTAAGGACATTAAGTGTATAAAGGTTGTTAATTTAAAGACATTAAGTGCACAAGTGTTGTTAATTTAATGACATTAAGTGTGTAAATGTTGCTAATTTGGAGACATTAAGTGCACAAGTGTTGTCAATTTAAAGACACTAAGTGTGTAAGAGTTGCTAATTTGGAGACATTAAGTGCACAAATGCTGTCAATTTAAAGACACTAAGTGTGTAAGAGTTGCTAATTTGGAGACATTAAGTGCACAAGTGTTGTCAATTTAAGGACACTAAATGTGTAAGAGTTGTTACTTGGAGACATTAAGTGAACAAGTGTTGTTAAGTTAAGGACGCTAAGCTTACAAATGTTCTTAATTTAGGGATGCTTAAATAAATAATCTTCAAATTGGAGACGCATAAGAAATAAATGTCATAAAATTAAAGTCACATAAATAAAAAAACGTCCCCACGTTAAGGACACTTATTTCAAAAGTGTCTTAAATAAATATTACCAACACATACATTTTGCGTCGCAAAAAAATGGGGCGACATCACTTTGACCAACACAAGTAGTAACACTATATGATGCGTGTGTAAAATTCTTAGAGACACTAATTAATGTCGTTAAATGACTAAATTAATGTCGCTAAACGCACAATATTTTGTAGTGCACTTCCACATATATATAAATATAAACTAAAGGAATATGCAGGCCCTCAAGTCACATCGAGGTGGTGTTTAGTAACTCAACGTCTTATAAATTTTTAGTGATTATTCATTACTACTTTTTTTTATATTACAGTCACTAGAACAATTTCGATATTTAATAGAGGTTTTTAAATCCCTATTAAAGGGGAGTGTTATTAAATAACACTTAATTGATAGGAGTTTTAAAAAAACCTTTATATAATACATGTATTAAAAATTAAAACATAACACATTTTCACATGACGTTTAATAACACTCTATTTAATAGGGGTTTTAAAACCTCTATTAAAGGCAGAAAATGTTCTAGTGAGTAATTCTACAAAACAAATCAAATAAACCAACACTTTTCTAGCCAAGAAATTAAGGACTATAGAGAAAATTAAGAATACAGCTTTGCTCTAATTATAAGAATTATTCGAGATTCACAGATTAAAACAAAACTATACTGAAGGTTTCCCCACTACAAATTGGGTAATCGATCAGGTAATAAATCCCACTCAAGTGTTAGGGCGCATCGATGACAATAGACCCTATGCCCACAAGCAACAAAAGCCGAAAGCCGGCCTTCGCCTTCTTCTGAGACAATTAACGTGTGATTGTCCATCTGGTACTCCTCCCATTTCCTGATCCTCAAATTGATTTGATGCTGCAACATTTCTTGATTAATGGCATTGTCTATGCTGCTACCAATTAATATTTCCATTCCCTCCATTTCCTTAAAGGAAGACACAAATCTTTCCATTCTTTCTAGTTCCTTAAAGGAAGTCTACAAGTCTTTCTATTTACTCCAGTTCATTAAAAAAAGTGATACAAGCTCATTGGATTCAAGATAAGGTCATTATTCCGAAAGACAAGGCTAAGATGAAATTAATATAAGTTCAAATAAGAACAACGATTTCCTATAATTAGGTTGAAAGCATTGTCAAATCTTTAGAATATATTGATAAACATATATAACAGGTATGTGCTATTGTATGTCATTATATAGCTTGTACACGCATGAGATTATCATGCAGGACTTTTTGCTTGATTAACATATAAGGGCAAAATTTTGATCAAGCCAACATACCCATAAATATTTTTACCAAACTAACACATTTGTTGCCACGTCTGTGCCACGTCACAACTAGATCATCACACCTGGTGGAAAACGTGACCTCGGGTCACAATTTCCATAGATCTGGTGACCCGAGGTCACATATTTCCCTTTTCCTACTAGAAACCCCATCTTCAAACCCCAACCCCCACCCATCTCCTTCAAATCCCTTTTTTTTTCTTCTCTTCGGCGACCGCCTCCGCATCCATCTCCCGTCAGGCGCAAGGAAGATCGGTCGTCTGCCCTCCGTGGTTCGTATCCCGCCGATCGTTGGAACGTTGAGGCGACTCCTTGTGGCTGCCCGCCTTGCCGCCGCCACCCCCCTCTGCCGCGGCGGCGAATCGCCTCCTGCCGGCGCTGCTACTTGCTTCCTGCCTGCGTTGGTGGTCTTCTCTCACTGGCGCGAATCGCCTACTGTCGACGTTGCTGGTAGCCTTCCCGCCGGCGCTGCTCGCCTCCCGCTGGTCGGTTATTGCCTCCCGCTGTCACTACTCGCCTTCACAATCGGTCTCGTTTTTATCAGTAAAAATCGTCTTTCAATTGTGTTTATTGATGAATTAGTTTTAAAAAGGCATTTTCCTTGGGGTCTCAAAAATTAATATAGTGAATTAAAATTCAGTGATAATAAGCAATTCTCTGCATGATATGATATATATATCATGACTTATATACCTCATTGACATTTTTTTTATTTAGATTAGCGACTAAACTAAGTTAATTTATAACAGAGAAATTTGCATAAGATCTTCATGACTCTTACGAATGCCAAACTTTGCAATCCAACAACATCGAAAATATAAATGAAAATATCAACGAAAAATCAGATCTTCGTGTTGCTTTATTGAAATCTATTGCATTGAGAACAATATTGTATCTCATATGTCAGTATAATAATTAATGCATAACAGTGTTATATGCCAATTTAATTCAATGCCAATATTACCAGTAGGTGCATGCCATAATGATAATATATTGTTCCAGTAATGGCTAATGTAAGGTCCTTTGATGTCAATTAACTTGTGTCTATATATGCTAATTAACTTGTGTTTCTGTACGTTGAAACTGAAGTCACTGAATGCGAGTCACATATTTGGTACAGTTAAAAATGACTTTCATCATATTGTGAAAGAGCAAAAGATTATTTCACGCACATAATTAATTATATATTATATATTTAAATAAATTTGTTAATCTCTTATGGATGCTCCTTCGTAGCATATCTTAATTAATGTGAAATATAATTTTAGTTAATATTAATTGTTGCTATTGTTGAATGCTCATTTAGTACAATTGCTCGGACTAATCAATACCAACTTTTTATATTTATGCTAAGTGAGTGTATTAATTATTACTTCTATTGATTAACAATTATATTTTACATGTATAGATTCAATAATGGTTGATCGAAGAGTAACTTTGGTGTGCTATATGAATGGTGTCATGGTTGATGGACCATTAGGGATTTTGTACACGAAACTGTCTATTCGACATCTCAGATCGAATATGGGTTTAGGGTACGAGGAACTTGTGAGTTTTATCTGTAATTCCTTGGAGATAGACACTGAAAAAATGATATTAAACATGACATATCGATATCCTGTGCACATTGGAACTGGAACGTTCAACTATGTCCCTTTGCGAATAGATGATGAATCGACTCTGAAAGATGCTTGAGAGATTGTGGCAGAATTTCCACCACCAAATTGCATGGAGCTATTTTTAGATTTAGTTATGAGGCAATCGTATAACAGTTCCAATTGTAATATAGTGTTAGATTCTGGAGTTGGGCCTAGTACTCAACCAATTTTTGAACATAGTCATTGTGCATCGTCTTTGATGATCGCAAATCCCGAAATGGACGAGGATGCTCGTTCCTGTGATGATATAAATACTGAGGAAGATGATGACTATTATGGTAGTGACGAAGATACTAGTGAAGAGAGTAGCGATGATGATGTAGACGATGAAGGGGTTGATGCTCATCATGTTGATGATGGCATGATTCGATATACATTAAATCGAGTCATAGCCGAAGATGGCTCATTATCTTGTCCTCCAATTTTGAACGAATATGGGAACGATGATTTTTTCGATGAAGAGGCTGCTGGAATTGATGGTGCGCACGTGGGTGTAGGTGAATTTGTCTTACTTTCATCTGCATTTATGGAATTGAGTAGTGCGACAATGCAACCCATCCATGAGAATGCAATGATCCCTTCTAGGTCTTTATGGAATGAGGCATCAGAACTTGAGAAAGGCATGCGGTTCATGTGTAAAGTAGATATCTAGCATGCCGTGAAATTGTATAACATCAAAGGATACAGGCGATTTATGGTAACTCATTCTACACCTAATGTATGGATTGTCCGTTGTAAGAAAAATTTAGATGGATGTACTTGGAGGTTGCGGTGTTCGAGAAGAAAATCCCATGGAATGTTCGAGATCAGTAAATATGCAGGACCACATACATGTATCTATGCTAAACTGTCCAAGGATCATGCTCATTTGGATTCCACTGTTATATGTCGTGAAGTAGAAAATGTGGTGAGAAGAGATCTGTCCATCTCAGTTCCAGTGCTTCATCAGATTATCAAGGACAAATTCAGTTATGACGTTCATTATAAAAACGTTTGGTTGGGGAAGAAGAAAACAATTGCTAAAGTCTTTGGAGATTGGGAAGAATCGTATAAAATGTTGCCGCGGTAGATGACCGCTCTTCAAGAAAGCAATCCAGGGACACGTGTGGAATGGAGGCATGGCGAGCCTAATGCCAACAATGAGGTTGTATTCAAATGGGTTTTTTCGGCATTTGCACCTTCTATTGCAGGCTTTAGACATTGCAGACCAATTATACAAATTGATGTCACATTGTTGTATGGAAAATACAAACAAAAACTCCTAATAGCCACTGTTGTTAATAGTAATAGTCATGTATTTCCTTTAGCATTTGCCATTGTTGATAAGGAAAGTCAAAACAGCTGGGGATGGTTTATGGCTTGTTTGCGACATCATTTGACTGATAGGGATGGTATATGTGTCATTTATGATCGACACCCTGGTATATTGTTGGCAATGAACAATCCTCAAAATGGATGGACCCATGAAAGAGCTCAACACAGATTTTGTCTCCGTCACATATGCAGTAATTTCAACAGGAGATTCGGGAGCAAAGAATTAAAGGATATGGTGTACTTAGCCGGTGCACAACATCAACCACAAAAATTTAAGGCATCCATGAAAGAACTTCAACAAATGAATGCCGAATGTATTGCGTGGTTTAATGACCTTGATCGAGCACAATGGACTAACACATACGACAAAGGATATCGATACAGATGGATGACTACAAATCTAGCGGGTATTTATTGTGTCTATATTTTGTTACTATTACTTATTTAATGTGTTTGATTTATTACATTTAGAAGCTAATACATATATGGATTTTTTTTTGTCACAAATGTAGAATGCTTTAACGGGGTCCTTAAAGGCGCGCGATTTTACCCATCACTGCTTTAGTGCAACTGACATTTTATCGTGTCATGACGTACTTTAACAAAAGACGTGACGAAATAGGTGCAGCCCTAGGAATGGGCGAAATGTACACAAGGTACGCACTGAATAAGTTGTCACATTGGGGAAAGGCGGCTGAAGGGCACAATGTTACATTAGTGAGTCGTGAGAATGGTACATTTGAAGTCATCACTGCACCACGTGGCTATCATTTGAGAAAATGGTCTAACAAGCAAGTTGTGAAATTGGAGGCTCGTAGATGCACTTGTATGAAGTGGCAGTGTTTTGGCATTCCATGTTCCCATGTTCAAGCAGTTTACGCCAGTGTTGCCATAGATCACTGTCAGTACATTGAGTCATACTACTGATTTATCATGTACGATCAATGTTATGTCTTTGCGAATTTCGAACCCATTCATCACGAAGATTATTGGCCTAACGCTAGAGTTCCACACACGTTGCTGGCTGATCCATCTCGAAAGCGAGTCAAAAAAGGTCGTCCTCAAACAAGACGTTTGCGCACTGAGATGGATTGGAAAAGCAATCAGAAACAACCACGTTATATGCAGCAAGAGAAGGAATTGAGAGAAACCCCAACAACGCTGTGATGTAGTAAGTGTAAGCAGGATGGACACAATAAACGCACTTGCTCTCGTCGTCACCAAGAACAACCGTCTAATGCTTCATAGTGAAAGGCTATTTCAAGTCTTATGTTTCGCATCCACTTCTATTTTCCTTGTATTTGATCATTTTCTTATGACTTTGTGGTACATGAACTTAGTTTCAATTAAACCATGTTTTCATATTATTTGCACACTTTTGTTTTAACTTTATTGTTTCTTGAATGGAATGTATCGCTACTTGTATTGTTTCTTCATTGGTTTATGGAATTAATGACAATATTGTTAATGATTTGGGCGCGATATGGATCCTGACCCCATAGATGATTTGATGTTGACTATGCAAGCTCTACATAGATCTACTCGCGTTTGGAATGGACCGGTAGTACTTCTTTTCGCCTGTTTGCATAATTTTATAGCTTCGAAGCTACATTTTAACTAATGTAACTTAAATCTCGTTTTCCATAGGAGCCTGGTATATTGACTATCAGGTGTAATTCAGCTGCACTACATCGATTAGTCCCACTGGATCAAAGAATAATTGGGGCATCTTCAGGAATCTGGGTTTTATGGGACGACGCGAATAGGTTTCATATCAATTGATTGGCATCTCATTACGGCCCTTGTAGAGAGGTGGAGGCCAGAAACTGACACGTTTCATTTTCCAGTTGTTGAGATTACTATTAGCCTACAAGATGTACAAATCAATTTAGGGTTACCTGTCGATGGATTACCAATCACTGGTCGTGTAGAGAAAGATTACGATGCCTTATGTATGACACAACTAGGCTTCCCATTCCCTGAAAACAACATAACTGGAGGTCGGATCCCAATTCGCCAACTATCAAGATGGTTTCCAAACCTTCCAAATAATGCTGATGATGTGGAAGTGCAACGCTATGCAAGAGCGTACATCTTACAACTTCTTGGAGGAACTTTATTTACAGACAAGTCTAACAATCTAGTTCATATCACGTATTTGTAATTTTTAGAGGATTTTGAGGAGGCAAGACAATACAGTTGGGGTAGTGCAACTCTGGCTCACCTATATAGACAATTGTGTCTTGCAGCCGACGTTGATGGAGTAGAGATTGCAGGTCCGGTCATATTATTGCAATTATGGGGATGAGATAGGTTGCCTTTTCTTGCACCAATAATGGGAGGGCATCTTCGAGACGACATCATACCAGACGAAGAATTATTTCCACCTCCTCCATTTGGTCATAGGTAATTAGTATTTTTTAACATAATAATTTCAATTTGAGTATATTTATCTACATGTACATTCATGCATGCTTTGTGTTGTTTTGTACATTTCTATAGGTGGAGACATGCCTTGGAGACCACAGGAACATCAATGCACGTGCTGACAAAATACAGAGAAATGATTGACATGCAAGCACCCGATGAAGTAAGAAATATTCTTAATCATTTTTTCCAAATACCCTATTCTACAATAGTGAAATGCAAATTTTATTCATTTCAAGTTGTTTTTTATAACTTCAAGTAATTTGGGAACCGTATCCTAAGACAGTTATATGGGACCTGCCTGCGTATTGTAACAGTGGTCGTGCTATTTGGCGAACGAGCGCACCTTTGTTTTTCTTCTGTGTTGTCAAAATGTATAATCCCGATAGAGTCATGCGACAATTCGGTTTGAAACAAAGGATACTACCTTTACATAGCACAAGCATGGAGCTACATAAGATTGACTTGAGAGGGAAAACAAATAAGGATTGGAGTGCAGAACATAGTGCTTATGTTTGCCTGTGGAACGAACGTGCTTCCAATATTACAACTGATGATATATTGGAGGAGCCATTGGAACTTTACGACCCATATATGCTATGGTATCGTCGCATTACACGACGATTCATGTCTCGTCGTGGAGCTATTGCTGAGGCATTGGTAAGTACAATTTCATTTTTTTCAGTCATGAAGTCTTTCAAATAGTTGTTTTGATTTTACTTTCGCATACAACTTCATAAATTTTTAATATGTAGGCACATGGAATGACATCAATTCATCAGTTGACACACTACAAAAAAACAGCAAATCAGAAACGGAATTAGAAACGGAAATAAGATCCGTTTCTAAATCAGAAACGGAATTAGAAACGGAATAAGTTCCGTTTCTAAATTAAAAAGTTAGCGACGGAATTGAGACGGAAACATTCAGAGACGGATTTGAGACGGATCAGAGACGGAATTAGAGACGGAATTAGAGACGGAATTAATTCCGTCTCTAAAAAATGGCGCCAACATTCCCACCAAAATTTTCATTTATTACAACCGTCCGTTACGTCTCGAGATTCGTGCGTGTCTCGATCTCGATAATTCAAAAATGGGGACCAAAACTCTATCTCTCCCTAAAATCTCTCTCCCACCGCTCTCTCTCTCTCTCTCAACGAAACCTCTCTCCTCACCGCTCTCTCTCATCGTCACCGCCGCTCTCTCTCACCGTCACCGCGCTCTCTCTCACCGTCACCGCTTTCTCTCTCTCTCTCTCTCTCACCGTCATAGCTCTCTCTCTGTTCTCTCTTTCACCGTCACCGCTCTCTCTCTCTCTCTCTCACCGTCGCCGCTCTCTCTCGTTGTCTCTCTCTCGCAGCTCTCTCTGCTCTCATTCTCTCACCCTCTCTCTCACCGCTCTCTGCTAGGGTTTGTTGCTATAAAATGTGGTGCTAACTAGCAAACCCTAGTGCCACAAGTCTTCTTCTCTTCTCTCGCTTCGCTAGGGTTTTGTTGCGGCGATTTGCGAGAGGAATCTCCTTCTCTGTGACCGCCGAGGTGAGATTCTATCTTCTCTTCTCCTTTCGAGCTTGGATTCAATTCGTTTGTGATGATGTTCTTTGCTTTCCGATGTTGAGCATCGTGGTTGATCTTGTTCTCGGATTTTAGATTTGAATCGTTTGTGGCTTCAAAGTCGGTGATTATCATGTTGTGTTGATCGATTATTGTTTTGTGTAGATCTGGATCTCGCTTAGTGTTTTTTTGTTGTTCATAGATCTGGTTCTACATTTAGCTTTGATTCTTGGAAGGTTGAAAGGAAAGTCTTTTATGTATTATTTCCTTGTACATCCGTTTTTGTTGATTTTTAGACTCTCGTTTAATTGTTTTAATTCATGGATATTGGATTCATGCATCGCGTATCGTGACTGATTGTTAGGTATTCATGTATTGATTCACTGCTGTGTGTTGTCTTACGTCGTCTCACTTAACAAAGATGCAAAATTATTTTAATAAATGATTTGTTTGCGTGACTTGTAAGTATAAGCGCAGACTTGACTGTGATTTTTCCTGCTATTGGACTATTGATGCACTGTTTATTTCTTCGCAGCTGAAGATATGCATATTACTCTCTTATACATGTATATTTTAATTATATATCAACATCATATATAAATATGGTGGACTTGGTTTAGTAATTGTTGTTTGAACTAGGCAACTTTATCTGTATTTCGATCGTAATCTTGCCGTCATTGTGAATCAGGAGTTAGATTTGAATCTTACTTTTATGAAGTTATTTTTCAATGTCGAAAAATGCATGTTTGCAACTTTTCTTTAACTCTTTCTAGTAACATAAGGTGATTTTAGTTGGAAAGGTTCCCTAAGACTAAGAGAAGGTGGATTTGTCAAAAAAATGTGAACAGTACTTCAAATGTGCAAATTTGGTTTACTCTATTTTAATCTTCATTTTTCTTTGCTTAAGTAATGTAAGTTTGTTTTGTTTTTGCTTTTTTCAGTTTGTGTGGGGGTATGGTAATTCAGTGAAGTTCGGAGACGAGTGAAATATAGAAGCCAGAAATTCTAACTTTTTGTCTGCCATTTTCTATTTTTATCTAATATTATTTTGCTATTAATCCTATTTTCTTACAAAATATCATCTCAGCTTCAACTTGAGCGCAATCATGCTAATTTATAGTTTCAATATATTGGTTTCCTATACCATAATGTCTTTCATATATTGGTTCAATATTTTAGCGTTTAATTTTTTGGTGAGCTGCTAGAAATTATAGATATCTTGACTCGTTTCAAGCACTGTATGAAGTAATAATTGTATGTTGCTTACCATTTGGTCTTCCTCCACAGGCCAACAACTCTGGATTACTCAATGGATTGATCAAGGGCTTTAAAAGGGGTGAAAAGTGCCAGAATTCTTGGTAAGATAGAACCATCAAACAATTTGGCCCATCTACTTGACCAATTCTAGAGGTTTGTATCATAGGTGATCTTTGTGCTCCACCATTTGCTACAAAATAGGCAGGTTAAAATTTGATTACATTATGGAAAACCTTTTATCTTTTGTTGATGATTAAAAGTAATGGTTGTACCTACGAGGATTTTATCAAATATGAGGGTGAGTTTATGTATATATTTTTTTACGAAGATTTTTTTTTCCATCTTAACAAAATTATCTCGAGTCACTGGAAGGTAAATCTCTATTAGAAGAGCTTCAGTACTAGATCACAACTGTCGAGAACTATCTTTTCCTAATTAACAACCTATTTAGATATGGCAGCTAGGAAAGTTCCGTATGTACCATCACACCTAAAAGCTTTGAATATTCTAGGGCTACTATTAATGGATTGATTTGCTCACATGCACATTGAAAAAAACTCATTGTGATTGATTGTGAGTGCGTACCATGGGAGCAACTACGAACCATCCTATGCATAGCTATAGCTTGGTTCAAATGTCACTGTCTGATTGTGCTTTTGGATGTGCCATGTTTTGACGTGATTCATTCACAAATTTCGATGCTCATTAAGGGATCTGTGCGTAACTGCGTATCATAGATGATTATTAACTTGATTACTATTGCTTCTGAAAATGAAATCATGTCTCTTACGATGTTTTAGAGTTTTAGGGTGCTAGAGGTTAAGTTACTTCTAATTTGAAGTACTGAATCATATAATTTTCTTTTTATTTCTTCTCTTATTATATGTTGCCATTTACTAGTAAACCAACTTCATTTTATATGTTGATTCGTTTTTTTATTCTTTTTGTCAAAAAAAAAAGTGAGAAAATAATTTGATACCTTAGTTGTTTTAGCTATTGTCAGTAAGGTTAAATTCATTTGCATTTAACAATCTACCCTATATTTTGTTTGTGCTACTGTTTTGGTGCTATTAAGCTTGGTTTTTATTTCAAATATTCAATTCCTTTATTTATTTCATGGTGTTCATGGTAAAGTAACATCATATACATGTATGTATGTATGTACGGTGAAGTTAAGAAACACTGCACCTACCACCATCTCGGATGATAATATGACGTTAAATTTTTTGAATATGATCGTGCAGGTCATAATTTGCAGTTCGCCTGTAATCTTTTCTTTGACACTGATTGTATGGTTAAATTTTCAAGTCCATTTAATTAATACGCGTGCTATTAGCTTGATTGAAATGTGCTTAATATAACATCCCACAAGCATACTCTGTGTTATCTATTCTGCTTATTCAACTAATTATCAACATTTCCCTCTTTAAGCTCAAAAAAATTGCATAATAGTGGCAGATTCATCACGGTATTCTCTATATGTTCTCTTGACTGAAGTAGTTGTCTGTTCATCCAATAGTAACTGCTGTAGTTGTTCTTTGATGAATATTATATCATGAGTTGGTCAAGTAGTTGGGATTTGAACCTATGATATTAAGGCTTGCGTGTTATTTGCTCTATTCAAACATATGTGATGTTACATAATTACATTGGAGTGCATTGGTGCATCTTATTTTCTTTCTGCATACTTGCTTTTGTTCTTGTATTCTATACTAATGTTGTGTTCTCAGTTTCCATCTTCCTAGCAAGAAAGTAAAAAAAACTAAAACAACAAACTGTTTGACTGCCTTTTTAAACGCGAGTGAACAACTTAGGAGAAGTTGCATAGTTGAGTGTTTCTTATAATATTTACTTCCTTTTGTTCTCGCCATCTTCCATCTTCCTTTTGTTCTTGTATTCTATACTAATGTTGTGGTAAAAAATGTTCTAGTGTTTCTTATAATATTTACTTCATTCTTTCTTTCTTTTGGCCTAGGTACTATTGATATCCATTTATGATTTTCTCTGTTGCTTTGCCAATGGTGGTCATATATGCATGTTCATATTACATTATCTCATTTCTCTCTATACTTTTTGTATTTATCTCGCCCATATGGTGTGTGAGATAAACCGAATAAATGGTTTTGAAAGCTAGCCAATTATTTTTTTTTCGATATTCTAATTCTTACGTCTTTTTACATCAATGCAAACACGAATGAAAGCGAAGAAATAAGTTTTTTTTTAAGGTTTTTTTAGCTATTTGACATTTTACATCAATTCATTACTTATTCGGTTTAAATAAAGTGTGATTCGATTGATTGTCTTTTACATGTTTTGCAATTTAGGTTGATTTGGGTTGGATCAAATAATGAAATTATAGGAGCCACCATTTTGATTAGAATTCTAATAATTTGGCGGTAATGGTTATTCATCTAAAAGGAATATCCTGAACTGTTCTTTGATTATGATTGGCAACCTTTATTTTCTGATGGTATATTGTCTTTCCTAGTTTTGTTGATTTCCTTGCTTATGGATTTTTGACTTAACTTACCATTCAGGATTTTGAACAGTATTCAACAATCCAAGGCAATAAAGAAGGGCAATCAGGTATAGACTTATCATTGATCGCTTGATTAAGTTCTCTAAATTTCCATCATAAATTCATTATATGCAATATATCTAGTGGAACTTGCTTTGTTAATGTTATCTTACCATCTTTGCGGTACAAAATGGTTTACTACGCCATTATATTACAATAATGTTTCAATAGAGATTAGTAGGATTCTTATTTGAAACTGGAATTTGTGGAAAAATAGGTCATAGAGGAAGTAAGACTGATAGCTATCTCTATGCTCGACTAATTGGTTACATTCTTCAGTTTCGTTTTGTCTACTTACTACTGAATGTATAATTTTTCCTTTTACTTTTGTAGAAATATACGATACATAAATTTTTTAGATTATTTTTTTTGTTTCGTGTACAGTACATTGAGAAAAGATAATTTTATGGATATGTTAAGTTTATATAAAACTGTGCAATATTAATATATTACTTAGCTATGATTTGTATTATATATTGGCAGGTTAAATGTGCTTGGATTGAGACATATATATATATATATATAAGACTTTAAAAACTAAACAAAAATGAAAATTAGAGACGGAAATAGCAACGGAATCTTTGGATTCCGTTGCTATTTCCGTCTCTAATTTTCGTTTATGTAAGATACATAAATCAGAAACGGATCAAATTCCGTCTCTGATCCGTCTCTGATTAGCAACGGATCAGAGACGGATATAATCGAACGAATTTATTCCGTCTCTAATCGAACGAATTAGAGACGGAATAAATTCCGTCTCTGATCAGAAACGGAATTTATTCCGTTTCTGATCCGTCTCTAAATCAGAAACGGAATTGCATTTCCGTTTCTGATTGAATTAGCAACGACGTTTTTAGAGACGGAATTGATTCCGTCTCTGTTCCGTTTCTGACTGCAATTAGTGACGAAATTTTTGCAAATCAGAGACGGAAATTTCCGTTCCTGATTTGCTGTTTTTTTGTAGTGACATTGGGTGATGATGTGTCTATTGCACGCATTAGAGATGTAGCTGCATCGACTTTGACTGCTGTACATGCAGATTATTGCATGCATAATATACCCACTTCCTTTGAAGCTTCTCATCAATTTTCTCATGATGATACACGTTCAAGGCATGACAGTCCAGTGTATACTCCATTAATACCTCTCAACCAGTTCGAGACTCTATATATTCCATCAGTACCTTTTAACGAGTTTGAGACTCCACATACTCCATCAATTCCTCCCAACATGACATTCGAGACTACGGAAGCCTTTCCATTTGACAGGGCACCTACATCTTCGCGCCATTTTAATGCAACTCCAATAATGATGAATTTATATGGGAGTACAAGTACTCATGATGGTGAAATGCGTGATATCGATGATATTCAAAGAGAAGATGCTCAAAATCCTGCTGATGTGGGCCATTCAAATGTGTCATTAGCTTTAAATCGTAATGTCCGAGTCGTAAAGAGAACACATTGTGGGATTGAAAGTCATTATTTGGGGTCAGACTAGGACTTTTTAACTTTCACATGACATGTTTTTTGGTTTATATAATGCTTTGTAGTTCTTCCACTTCAATTTCCAAGTTATTCATTTATATCAAATGAAATTTTCGGCATCACTGACATTACTTTTATGAATTTTGTAAATTACTTGTAACTTCATATTATATACTAGTTTGTATTAACAAAATAATCAAAACAACGACATACGACTTGCATCAAAAGAAAACATCGGGACTTCAAAAGCACAAGAAAAAAAATCACTCCGAAAAACTTGCTGTTTTGAAGCAAGTCGTGACTGCAAGTCACGTTTTCCTTACTCCACAAAAAAAAAATTGACTTGGCAGTGAGGTGGCATTGACATGGCAAGAAATGTGTTAGATTTGTAAATATTTCTTTGGGTATGTTAATGGGATATATATTTCTATCAAATGTGTCAATCAAGCAAAAACTCCTACTCATGCTGATAAGAAGATGGTCATGGATTAACGGAATGAAGTTTAACGAAAGAAATATTGTTAATGCATGCAACCAAAAATCATGTAGCACGCACCCTTATTTAGCATTTGATACTTGTCAAGTGATAGCACATTACCTCTTGATAGCATAATCTTAGATGCCTAAAGAAACTGATCCAAGGAAAATGCCACTCCAAAGCACGCAGAACAGTTCTTTGACAGGCAACATCTGCTACCATCTGATCCTTATTCTTATCAGACCAGCGATGGAAAATGCCGATGTGAATGTTATTCAACACACAAACCATTTACAGGTTAAAAAAACATAAAAGCTTCGACCTCTGCTCACCGTTCTAATGGGAACTAAATGCGCAAAATATATCATAATTTACAAATCACAATTTACTTCCATAAGCAAAATAGTCAGACATGCTATGTGGACTTGAGCGAATCGTTGGAAACTAACTAACTAACAACTTGGTTTCAAATTAATTAAGCTCGGGTACATAGATCAAACTCTTCCGTTGTGCTCGATTAAGTGCTATCGATGGTGAGTTTTCCAAACCATTCAAATCCTTCCTAATTAATGCGTCACAAGTTATCTTTGGTCTACCCCTACCTCATCGAATTTTTTCGATTTTTATTGAGTCAAGTTTTCTAGTGGAAAAATCTGTAGGCCAACTTTGTAGGCGACCAAATCACCGCAACCGCCGTTCCTTAATCTTTATGTCAATTGGTACCACTCCTACTTGTCTTTGAATTTCTGTATTTCTTATTCTATCTTTAGGAGTTTTACCGCGTACACATCCACTGAAGCATCCCCATTTCTGTTACGTTCATTTCATATAATTGTTGCTACTTTACAGCTCAACATTTACTTCGATGTAGCATAACATACTTAATTGCGATCCTATACAATTATCCTTTTAACTTAGTAAGAACATTTCAATCACAAATCATCTTTGTTGCATTTCGCCACCATCCAGCTTGGATTCTATATACGTGTGGCATCATTCTTAATATTTCCATCATTTTCTATGATTGATCATAGGTATCCGAAGTGGTTCACCTTAGGAACTTCACTACCCCTAATTTTACTATTCCATCATTTCGATGTCTAGTATTTCTTAACTCACAGCGAATTGTCGAAAACCATTAACTTAAAATATGAAAGGTCCTTGCAAGACTTAATTTGAGGAATTATCTATGCAGAAGATGTAATAAGAGATGGAGCATGTTTTTTTACACATGTGCTTGCAAAACTTACAAGGTATGCTTGAATAAAAAAGTCACGTAGAAATGTATAGAGAAAAAGAGGAACGGGTTGTAGATGTTGATAATTAAATAGGGACAAGAGCCTTCCAATAAGCTTATAACAACTATATATAACAAAATGAGAATCTCCTGCCATAACAAAAAGGTACATGTAAATTGGAAGAAGGAACTAAAAACAAAGACATTTAACAATAGGTATACAACGAGAAACATGAATAGATTTTATTTTCCACATTAAATTCAACGGCAACAGAAACAACACAAAATGTCGAAAGCATTTACCATAGCTATAACTATTCAAGTATTTCTCCAGATCAGCAAGTTGTTATGACTTTCTCCAATGCACCTTTTTTTTATGGCTAAATTCTTCAATGCATCTCTAGCTACTATACATGCATTTCTCCTAATCAACAAGATGTCATTGCATTCTATCTTACATCTCGAGTTCCTATTCATACTTAACCTATAAACCCTTCCTAAAATTAAATATCTGAGAATCTGGGCAAAAATTCGTGTTTCACGTTCCACGCCGAGAGTTACGTTGTGGGCATGAACTGGCAGCGTGGATCGCTGCCCACCAGTTGGTTCAAGTCTTCAATCCGCATTGTGACCTTGTGTTCCGCACCGTGGCCTTGATACCACAGCATGAGTGGCGATGAGGATCGTTGTTTTCCTAAGTCTCAAATCTCTTTTTCACATTGTGAGTTTACGTTTCACGGCATGGGCATGATCCCACAGAGTAAGTGGTGGCGTGGATCACTGTCTTGAGAATGTGTTTGTCTTCTCTCCAATAGTGTTCTACGTCGTGATTGGTGCTGTGAGGCTATGTGGGTGTTATGGATTAGCAGCATGGTTCTCCAGAATTTATTCATTGCCCAATTCTTCTGATTTTTGCTTCAGTTCTTCACTTCGAGTCCCCAAAACTTACATATGATACAAATGAGAGATTATCACTATGAAATAGAAAATTAAGGTTCAGAATCACACTGCACACTATATTAAATAATGCTTTAATATATACTTATCATGTATATTGGGTTGAAAGACTAGACTCCTCGACCGATGCATGATTTTACACTATTTCTCGCCACTTTTAATATACATACATGTTATCTATTTCTTAGTTTCTGCATATAAGTGTTTTGTGATTTCTTTCACAATATTATTTTAGACTTCCGCTAAATTATTAAAATGTATAAATTTTTTTAATTAATTATAAAAATTATGAATAATGAGAAACGAGAAATACTTATCCTGAACATGAGTTACGAGGAAAATAAGACAAAAGGCTGACTAGTACATTGTTAAGTCCTATATGGCTGGGGTTAAGGCTTAATGATGGGATTAGGCCAAACAGGGCGTTGATTAAAGGTTCAAGCTATCACACTGTTGTCCTCCCTTCCCCTCTCTCTTTCACCTTTTCCAAATCTGGTCGGGTTGCCCGATAGATCTAGAAAATAGGAGAGAAAGGGTGATGGAAGTAGGGGGAGAGGTGGTCAACAAAAATGAGGATGGTGATAATTAATTTAAAATGAAATAATTAATAGAAAAACTTAAAACAACAACAAATAATTAATAAAAACCATAAACCTAATTAATTTAAAATAAGAAAATAATCTAAAAATACTCTAATTGTTAATGGGGAAGGAAGATAGGAGAGAGCCAGCTGCATTTTCAACTAACTGATTGGCAGCTACAATGAAAGGAGGCAACAACTTTGACGAAGGAAATGGAAAGATGAGAGAGTTTGAGTGATAAGTGTAGAGGTAGAAATGAATGGGAGATCGAGAGACGTGCAGAGAGGGAGAAAATAGAGTAATGGTAAAAGGTAGAAAGAGAGGGCAGAGGCAGTGGTCGGAGGGCAGCAGAGAGGAGATGAAATGAAAGAGAAGACAAGAGGAAATTGCAAAAAATGGGGGTTACAGTTTAACGGAGAAAACTAGTCATTTGATTCTTAGTTATCAACAAAATAGCTACGCATTAGCGACAGACAAGTTTGTCACTAATCTGTCGCTAACATAGAATGAGGCCTCGTTAGAGCGACATGTATGCATATCCGTATCTCATGGCTTCTTGCTATTTGGTCACTAAATCTAATGATAAATTAGCGATAAGAACTTTGGTGGAACAATTAGCCCCAAAATTTAGCGGCAGATTAGCGACAAGTTATGGTTTATTTCTAATTTATGTCGTTGGTTTAGCGACAGATACTAGTCTGTCACTATTTTTGTTGCAATTTAACCATTTTTGTAGTGTTTAGATGGGTTATTGTTACACAAATTAGACTCAAATATATGCCATATTGATTCATTGTGACTAACCTAAGTTTTACGAATCTAATATACTTTATTCAGTATGTCCCCTAAATGTTAGTTATCTATTTTTGCTACTAATTATGAGTTTGTAATTAGGGCAAAAATACATATTAATTATGAGGAGGTTGCTCCTGGTGAGCTTGTAATATTAATAAGAAAACTACTTAATGCTTTAAATAGAAAATTAGCTTTGGTAATAGTTGTTGTCAAGTTTTTTTTTTGGAGTTGCTATTTGCCCACTAGTGCCTTTAGTATCCATACCATATAACTTACATGTACAACTCTCTCATACCTACTGCCACCACCGTCGTCACCACCACCTTCACCATTTCTTCCAATCTCACTACTGCCACTCTTCTCTCTCTATCTCTCTCTCATTTTTTCATATATGGTCGGGTTAATAAACAAATCTGGAAAGGGAGAAAAGGAGAGAGAAAGATGGTGATAAATATAGCATCCCCAATCCTGATTAGGGCGATACCTGGTCTGAAACCCTAGTTAAGCCCCAGTACACCAGCCAGAATTAACTAGAGCCAGCAGCATCTCCTTCCTTACTTGATAAACTCAACCTGTATATTAATATCGAAATATAAATCAAAGTATACGCAGTGGAAAATTAAAACTTTTTCAATAATAAAAATAATTTACTTAAATCATGAGTTTATAAAAATCAATACTTATTTAAAAAACCTTCTAACCTTGTTATATTACAACAATATAATTCAAACAATATATATATATACAATAAGGCTCATTACATCTAAGAGAAAATAGTAAAACTCCTAAATCTTCTCTTTCCCTTTCGTTGAAGCGCTGGGCTAAGAACCTGAAATGTTAAATTTGGGGTGAGCATTTAAACTTTCTCATTAAGTAAGGATTCACATAATATCAACATTCCATATAATAATCAAAAGTGATATGCGATAACATTATGAACAAAACATAGCTAATAAGATCATGGAAAACAAATAATCTAAAAAATAACCAGATGCAAGTCAAATAGTCAATGGCTATTACATTGTGATTCTCATTTCATTTGTAAAACTAGGTCGATTACCTACCAACACCATTAATACGATTGCTAGACCAACACATTGCCTGATGTGCCATTTAGCCAATCTATTAATATCAATAGTTCTATCCTAACCCTATGGTGAATGTGTAATCCATGCAACCTATTTGACTGAGTAGGATTTAACATTTAGGCCGGGAACCAAACACATATCCTATACACCCTATTCTCAACTCCACGGTTCACTTCACATATCACATTATATATCGTTTTTCATTTTATTAAACACATCACAGTGTACATAACCCCCCCTCATTCAGTCCACAAACTATATGAACTATATATACTACAATATTCATGCAATATTGATAAATAAGTGAATCCGTTTTTGCCTCCATTATATTTTGTTTTCAATTTCCTAACTTTCTGAGCTACTCGACCTTTCTCAGTATTTGATAACCTATCACAAACCATTTGATATTGATCAAAGCTTGTACCCTATATTTAAAACCCTTAAATCAGTCCCTAAGTCCTAAAAAAAATACATGAATTAATCAGTGGAATTGATGTTTTCTGAGGTGGGATCGCGCTTCCTCATTTGGTGAAGCGTGCTCCACTAACTAGTCTCCTAACTGTTCTTGATGGAACCGCCTTTCTTTGCTACAGGGAGCGTTCTCCATCATCGAGTATTCAACAGAGAATAAGGCAGCAGCCCATGTTCACCCACAAATCCAATACAAAAACAACAAATCTCTCCCCGCAACTTCATGGAGGGGCTTTAATAAGATCTTAATCCATTTCCAAAATTAAACAACAACCACAATTCACATAGATTCATCTCTAATTCAACTAAAAATTCAAAACTAAATATGAAAGAACTTGATAAATCACTCACGAATATTCAATTCAGTTGTGGGAAAAGCCGGAAAAGCTAAATCTAGTTGTGAAGATCTTTTTTTCCTTCATGGCTATTCTCACAATAGATCAAACCCTCAGCTGCTTCTCTTCTCTCTCAACCGATCAAACACTGATAAGTATGAATCTGTTTTAATTTATATATAAATGGATCTTCTTTAAGATATGCATCGCTCTATCTTGAGGCTGATCAAGTGATCATTGTGTTAAAGTGACACTGCCTTAAAGTGACACACATCTTAACACAATCATTCACTTTTGCTCATCTCGAAGTGATCCAACGATCCATAATAATCAAGTCAAACTTATATTTTTATTTATATATTAATATATATGATATATATACACATATATTTATATATCAATTATATATAAATATATATATCTTGTATATTTTATTGCCAAGAAATTCACAAGACATGCCAATGAATATTCTCAGGTGTGCACATTCATTTCACGACTCTCTCATAGCATTTGGTATCGGCAATTTATTAATTAATTTTTATTCCACTATTTTAGGCTTATAAAAACTTTCCATTGATACAACAACCCATAAATTTACTAAACATGTCACACAAACACCAAACTTCATACAAACCCACACACGCTAATCGAGGTACGTTAGATTTAAGCATAAGCCTAACTCGGTTTAATTAATTAGGATTCGGTTTAACATTAATCACCAGCTTAAAGTATCGTGTCGTTTCAATGGAGGTGGGAGAGGGGAGGTCGGAAGCGATGAGGATGGTGACGGCAGCGGGACAATAGCGATGGCAGTGCGGTTGCAAGGTAGGTACAGGTGTGTGAGGGATTAATTTGGTTAAGAATTTCAAAAAGAGGTGTGGGGCATTGGATGTTTTGTAAAGCCATACTCTTTTTTGTCAAGAGTTCTTGTCAAAATTTGATATGTACTTTAAAAAAAAATAGAGATGTATTTGTTATTTTGGGCCGAAAGGCTTGAGCTCAGCCCATTTCGACCCTGTCAGCTTTCAGCTAAGTACATGGCCTCGATCCATTTTGTCAAATGAAATAGCACTCCAAACTTTTTTTTACCTTAATTTCTGATAGATAACAGCTATTAATTAAGGCATCACGAAGCATACAACCATTGCGTCAGCTAGGAGAAAGCTTCATTGATGCAGGCTGGAGGAAGGTCTGGAGCACCCTGCAGAACGGTGACGATCGAACTCTCCCACGCCAGATTCGCTAGGCGATCAGCCACCGGTTCCCTTCATGGAGAAAACACGAGCACACGCGCGAGCACACAGATATATATATATATATATATATATATATATATATATATATATATATATATATATATATATATATATATATATAAAAGGGTGCTTCTGCTATGAAATCTAATTACATAGTATTTATTGTGCATTTAATATGTTTTGTATTAAATGCACTACATCGATCGCCATTAAATTGAAATCTCATAGTAATATAATGGTGAGATATGTAATACCCATGACATAGGTATATATATATATATATATATGTGTGTGTGTGTGTGTGTGTGAGAGAGAGAGAGAGAGAGAGAGAGAGAGAGAGAGAGAGAGAGAGAGAGAGAGAGATGGGCTCCAATTCATTTACATTCCCACTTGTGCGCGTGTGGCCTAACACTTTTCAGGCTCATTAATTTCTAAATGGTATCATAGCAAGATGAAAAGCTTGTGTTTGAAGACTTAGTTAGGCTAGCAGTGGAGTCTAAACCCATTTGTGTTGACCTAGAAATTATAAGGATAGGCCTTAAACATATTTGTGCGAACCTCTAACAATAGATATATGTTTGGCAAGTGATAATCTAAATCCAGTTGCATATGAGGAGCGTTAGAATATATAATCCCACATCAGAAATATAATAAGAGTTACTGTGGATTAGATCCTAGCGCAAACCAATTAATTTTATGCAAGATGAACCCCAACCCTATTAATATGCCCACCGTGTGCGCGTGTGAATCATTTTTTTCTTTGTGATATCTGTAATTGATATATCCAGGCGAGCCTAATTTTTTTTTTTTTTTGTGCTGATTAGCTTTATCGCTAATTGATATCATCAATTGGGCTCATTTTGTCACTGATCATAACAATAGACATCAACAAGACTTTAAATATAAGTTCAAATATATGAGTCTTAATTACCAAAAAAAAATAAATTCAAATGAGGCCATCCAACTTATTGCAAGCTATATAGTAAGTACTAAACAGAAACTACCGCATATCTATGGGCTTTTGCGGAGTTCTATGATCCAATAACCATAAGCACGACATGCAGTCTTCACTGATGCAAATCCAGCCTTTTTGCCTAACACATTAAAATCTTCCTCATCTCTCTCTTTCCCTCCCCAGGACAGTGCCATCACAATAACATCTAATTGGTAGAAATTCCTCATCGAATGTTTTGGTTCGTACTTTGTGGAGTGATAAACTCCATGATGATCACCTTCCCATCATCGTGCGACTTCGTAGCGCTTCCTTAACAACTTCAAGCAGTGCTCGTCGCTCCAATTGTGAGTTATGTTCTACAAAAGGTTCATTTAATTAGTATAAAAAAATGCATATAGTTAGCTAGCTAGCTAGACTTGTCTGTATTGAAATGTCATAAAGAAGGTTTTCTTATTAAAAATATATTGAAATGAGCATACTTTCATGAAAATGGCTTCGGCTTTGGGAATATTGCTTTCGAACATATCTCCTCCAACATGTTCCACCCCTAATTCAACAATCAAATTAAAACAATTAATTAATTAAAAATATGCGCGGAAAAAGTGATATAGTGTCCTTTTTTAAATTGATATATTTATGGGGACGTGAGATGTAAGTATTCTGACCTCTTTCATTTTTTGATACTTTTTTGAAAAATCGGAGACGATACTCCTGTAATCTCTTTTAAAAAAATTATAGTAGTTGCTATATTTCGTAGTTTAGATATTTATGAAGTTTCTATATTTTAATATCTATGTAGTTTTGGTAACTTTCCTTATTTTATGTTTTGTTATGCTCTATAAATAAGAATACTCTATTGTACTCAATTTGCCCGAATTAATACAATTTTTAGACTCTTCTTTGAAATCTATTATGGTATCAGAGCTTGGTTTCTAGTGCAAGATCGGTCGACCTTCGAGTCGACGACAGTTCCATAGTGTTTTCTTCCGCTTGCGCTTGTTTGTTTTAGTTTCTCTGTTTCTGTCGTTTTCACTCTTTTGGTTGTTTTTTTTTAATCACCTCTGCCCAACACTAGTACACGTATATTGGTGTGTTCATCATCATTCGTTTACAATTTATGATGTCGGTGCCATCATTGCATCTAGCCACATTCCGTCGACTCTGCTCTCTATAAGCCGTCGAATCCGTCGACTTTGCTATATGTCCGTCGTCGACTTCGTCGGCTCTGATATCCACTGTTCTACAGTTCCGTTGTTCTGATTCTGCCACATCTAAATTTGTTCTTGCCGTCTTAGGTGGTAGTTGATCTGCTCCGCAACGAACCGTAGATTTGTCAGGTTTACTGATTCGATTGACAACTTCAAGTTGAACCAACTTGAGTTTGAGGAAAAGTATTAAGGAAATTATAGTAGTTGATATATTTCGTAGTTTAGGTATTTAGGAAGTTTCTATATTTTGATATCTAGGTAGTTTTAGTAACTATCCTTATTTTATGATTTATTAAGCTCTATAAATAAGAGCACTCTGTTGTACTCAATTTACCTACATTAATACAATTTTTAGACTCTTCTTTGAAATCTATCAATTTTTGTATGTATATATATGTATATGTATATGTATAAGTAAATGGAAATACAATTCTATATAGGTGGCTATATACAAAATGCCAAAGGACAAAAAAAACAGAGGCCAACCAAAACAAATGTGGCCAGAGCCCTATTCATTACATATAACTAAGCAAAGATGTCATAAGTAGGGGTGGGCATCAATTTCCTAAAACCGCCTAAACTGCTCAAATCATATAGTTTGGTCTTGTTTTTAAAACTCGCGGTTTGGGGGTGGTTTGAAAAACTTGAAACCCGCAAAATCACGGTTTGGTGGTGGTTTTCAATTCCGAAAAAACCGCAGTTCACCAAACCAAACTGAGGGTAATTTAGTAAATTTATTTAATTCACATTTTAAAACCTCAACTAATATTCACATCTACCAGTTGAGGCCATCCGTTGCCGCCTTCCACTAGTCGTCGTCATTGCCGTTTCTCACCGTTGCCGTCGCAGCCACCTACCAGCCATCGTCGCTGTTGCCACTCACCAGTTGCCTCCTTCCACCGTGCCACTCGACGCCTCCCTCCTCCCACCACCGTCACCTCCTCTCACCACCACCTCCTAGGCTCCTATAGTTCTACGCCTCTTCCACTGCTTCCCACCGATCACCTCCTCTCACAGTTGCCTCCCACCACCGCCCCCCGCAGTTCCATGCCTCCCATCGCCATCTCCTACCAGTGATCTCTCACTGCCGCCTCCCACCACTGTTTTTTTTTTTTTTTGGAAACATGTAACAAGAAAAACCGCGAAAACCAAACAGACCAAACCGCGCAAACCACGCTCGGTTTGGTTGCGGTTTTGGTGGTTCGCGGTTTGGTGATGGTTTGCGAAATGATCAAACCATAAACCCTCGATTTGATCACTGTAAACCCTCGGTTTGATTGCGGTTTGGTTGTTTTCACTACCAAACCGCGGTTTGCCCAGCCCTAGTCGCAAGTGACCTCCAAAAAACCCAACACATTTGCTCCCATATGTTCCGAGCATAGTATCGAACCATGTTTATACGCCTCAGCCTTTTAATGTGTGAGTAGAGACTTCAAGCTGTTCTTTTTTGATACTTTTGGATTAATAAAGCCTCTATCTTTTAAAAAAAAAATTGTAGTGAAGACCAACCAAGTGAGTAGCTTACATATATGGTAGGGGAACTCTTTCTTTAGAGGTTGAGGGTTTGAGTCTTAACACTTTAGGTAGGGTGTGGATTCTTTCTTATCAAAAAAACAAAATTATGCAAGAGTACTCATCAATTAATTATCATATACATGCATCAACCAGATCCAGATGATCACATAAAATACGGTATTTTCATACGTACCTGGAATCACGGGTGCTTCTTCTATCACTCGAGGCAAATCAAAGTTGATTACTTTAATGGACGGGTATTTCCTACTAATAAAACTACTGGCAGTTCCAACCCCACCACCCACGTCGATCAATGATTTTAAACCCTCAAAACCCTTGTAAACCTCCATCATTTTTTCCATCACAACTGTTGTCAAGCTGTATTGTGACTTATTGTAGATTTTCCCAATATTTGGGTCCATCTCGCATTCATCCATCGCTATCGAGTGTTCATTCACCTCGCCACCTTCAAGCACCATGTGCTTCAAATTAGCCCTGCAATATGTGTCTAACAAATTAATAGACTTTAATATTTTCTAGTGTGCTAAAAAAATGGGTTTACTTTTCCTCGAAAAAAAAATGGCTTTACTTATTTTCTATTACATAAAGATGGAAAAAACTTTTTTTTTTATTAAGAAAAAAACCACAACTTGCCCTTAAGGTTCGAGCTTTTGACCTCTTACCCAAGTAACCTCATACCATGCAAACGAATGAGTCATTCACTTGATTTAAAGATGAAAAAAACTTACAAATTCAAGTTAGGTTTTGGCCTTTGTTAATTTCATTAGCGATGTTGTCCAAGAATTGACTAGTGCATTGTTGGAATGTTAGTATAAGGTGGCAGTTTGGTAATTTTGCAGACTTTCGACCAAAATGGTACAAAATGGGCAAACAATCAAAAGTCATCACCTTTAATCATGCTGCACTATTTTTCGACCAAATTTCATCACTTATGCCCAAATTTACATCATTCCTTTTTTCTATTTTTACTAATTAATTATGATAAAAAAATTACATCAAAAAAATTTATTATATTTTGCTTGTGTAGTTTAGGGGTATGCCACGCATCCAATTATTTTTCTATTATATGATTTTTAGTTTTCAATATACATGCATAATTATGGTTGAAGAAATACTGTATTATATATAACAATAAATCATAGTTCAGATTTTTTCGTATTTGTTAGATCTCATCAATACAATCTGATCAGAAGCCACAAATTAGGTTCTAGTTTATTTAAAAAAATTGTATTGTTACTTGTGTAGAAAACATATTACTAAGAAAATACTTTTAAATTATGATAAAAAATTACAAAAAAAATATTAAATGAATTAGCTATATTATCTATTAAGAAATATGTAATGCGTAATATTAATTAGTTATCAACAAATCATAAATAATAGGCTTAAAAAAACAAATCATACACAATAATGCGTCTTTGGAAGGATACAGTAACTAAACTTAATCGAATTTATTCAATTGACATTTATATTTTTTATGGTAGATTTTAATATTTATGCTTTGATAAAAAAAATTTGGCATTTATGTCATTTTTACTATTCTTGTATTTCTTTGAGTTGTCAATCACCTCTTAACTCGGTCAATTATAAGTGTTATACTTTTTATTGGAGGTCTCGAGTTTAATGAAAAGAAGTAAAACTAACTTTTTTTTTACTGAGTTGAACTTATTAAAAAATACATTTATTTTAATATATTGAAGACCTTATTTTTCAAGTTTTGCCTTAGACCTCAATAATGAGAGGCCAAGTATAGCCCCATATTATCATGAGCTCAACTAATTATTAAGGTTATCCCAATTTTTTGAAAACTAAAATGATCAATTAATACACTTTTTCTTATATGAAAGAAACCAACATCTTATCTTACCTCCAATAGAACTTGCATCAATACACTTTTGAAAAATGTTTGCGTAAATCTCAAATCTATATTCCAACTTTCAATAGATGAGTGACTTCTGTGGTGACATTCTAATATTTTTCAAAAGGATAGTGTTATTTGAACTCATGAGTTCGGATTCAAAAGTTTTCTTTTATTTCAAAGTCATCCTCATGCAATTAATGAAGCAAACACAAACACTTATAAAATTTCTTTGGTACCCATTAAATATTTATAAAAAATTAAAACACCTCATATGATTCTGGACTCATGAATCCACGTAGATTTATTATTTTCAAAAAGAGATAATTTTTTGACATCAACAATCAATCAACTTTTAATATATAGATGTATGACTTTCAACGTTGACGTTACTTTTGTGAGTCGAGCAGTAGCACTTTCCTTAATTCCTTTTCTACCGTACATTACGATGTGCACATCAAACATGCAGGCACATGGCGATGTGAAAGCGGTGAACACCTCGGAATGTAGTACAAGTGTATTCCGAGGTATATCATACTATTGTCAAAACGTGATGGCCTTGTGATTCGGCCTAACAGTCCCATTCCAAAAATATTGATAGGAAGAAGATAAATTACTTAAGATATAGAACTAACCAGGCGGTATAGTATTCTTTTTGCAACACCAGTGGCAGAAACCAAGACATGGACAGCCCATCCTCTCTCTTGGCCAAGTACTTGGCCGTCGAAGTCATCCCGTACCGCCTCTCAACGCGCCCATTCTTGAGCATCACCGGCAAGCAACTGAGCACCGAGTGGCTCACCAAGAGGCACAATATCCTGTCGAGAATCTGGGCCGCACGATCAGCATTCTTCGGACTATGATGACTTACTATGATCTCCGACGCAGATAGGTATGTGCCAGGACCCGCTTTAGCAAAGACCTCGAACACCTCGAGATCCACGACGGCCTTGAGCGCCCACGATAACGCAACGCTGGAGGACAACTGCATTGCGAAGAAGAAATCTTCCTCGTCGTCTGTGTTCGTGATTTGATGATGATGATGATGATGTGCCTGTCCGCTTTTCATGATAGTAATATGCTAATTAAGGTGAGATTGGGTAGTTAATTAATTAAGCGGCTTTGAAGGTGATATATGAAGTTGCTTCATCTGGTGGTGTATAGTTTATATAGTGGAGTTTGTGTCATGATGAATAGAACGGTTTTGCCACTTGTGAGTGTATAGAACGGTTTTGCCACTTGTGAGTGTATAGAACGGTTTTGCCACTTGTGTATATATAATTATGATTATTTTGTTGTTTGGATGTATTAAGTAGAGCAGGTGATCATACGTGCGAGCCATGCATGTTGGCATTTCAATATACAAATATCCATTTGCTTACTTGATATATAGCATCCACCACTTGTAATCAAAACCCCTGGAGGGATTCTCTATCAATACAACTTACCAACTGAGAGGGAAAAATCTGAGTCATGATTTTCTCAAAAAAAAATAAAAATAAAAATTACAGTTAGTACTTGCTCTTTTTTATTAAATGAAATAAATAATTAAATGTAGTTAACCATTAAGGCTTTGTTTAGCAACACTAGCTGATAATCTACCTAATAGTTGATAATCTAATTTACGGCAGATAATGTAGTAGCTGGTATCGAAATGTTGATATAATCTAGCTTATATCAATTAAAAATATTGTTTGGAAGAATAGTTGATTGAGTACCTAAAAGGATATGATACAATTAAGTATATTAATCATATAATTTTATAATCTTTTAGGAAGGTATATAATCATATAATTAATCGTTATAAGAATCTAAATGAATTATATATATAAATAATCATATATCTTATTTATATAACATAAATAACATAAAATAACTTATTTTTATGTTATTTAGAAAACCAATTACTTGTGCCAAAGAGTGCTTACATGAAAAATAACACATATTAATATTTAATATTACGTATATATAAATTTATCACTAAAAAAATTTGTCAAAATAGCGACAACAATTAGCGACGAAATATAATATGTTGCTAATTTAGCGATGGATTAACGACGGATCTAAATTTTGACCGGTTTAACTAGATAGCGACAAATTTGCGACAAAATAGCAACGAATCTACGGCAGATACTAATTAACGATGGAAATTTCGTCACTAATTTAATTAGCGACAAGCTTTTTTGAGACGGACCTCCTGTTGCTAATCTTAGCGATGGGAAAAGTGACTTTAACGATCAATTTTTTTCGTCACTAATTTGATTTTTTTGTAGTGTATATATAATAATCTTTTAATAATAAGTTTTTAAGAAAATATTTTATATTACAAAAATATAATACTTTAGTATTTTTGATAAGATATTTTAATTTAGTATCTGTTAATACGTTTATAAGGTTGTTAAGACAAAATATATTTATGTAGATACTATGTTAAAAAAAGTAGCATTGTTACATATGTTAAATATGTTACACGTTAATTTATTGTTTTGTATAGTACATTATAAGATCACTCTCTAAACAATAAAAAATGGGCATCAAGATTCACACGGAAGGAGAGCTAGAATACAGGCTCTGTTTGGTAAGCACAAACTAGCTTATCAGCTAGATAGAATTGACAAAGGCGAAACCAGCATTTCAAACTCTTCTAGGTTAGATCAACAGTTATATAATAAGTTATTAAAACTTATTGAATTTAAAATTAACATATAGCTTAATATTGTTAATAAAAAATAGTGATTAATAATTAACTAAATATTATAAAACAAAGAATTTCACTAAAATTAAAAATCATTACACATTAATTTCTTAATTATAGATAATCTTGTTAGATATTTATTACATATTAAATAAGTTTTAACAACGTCGAGTATAAAAATATTTTTAAATGTTATAAAAATATTTTTTAATGTAGTGTTCGAGTGGTGGGCTATCCTACATATTTTTTTTTTTTACTAATCTATTTTTTTTTTCAAGTTATAGAGATACTTCTATAGAAATGAAAAATGTTCGCAATAATATTGCTTCTCAGTTATGGATGATGCGTTAGGTATATGTATAGTTATCCAAGTCGTTTATTGTATTTTATTTACATGTGTTTATTTTTTACGAATTCTTATAAATTAATATAGAACTATTTTCATGTAAGCATTTATAGACACACATAGTTTAGTTTTCTAAATAATATAAATTATTTTATGGTATTAATTTATATTTTGTAAATAAGATACATTAATTATATGATTATATAATTAATATACTTAATTGTGTCATATGTCCTTTATTGTCATTTTGCATTTATCAGCTAATCAATCAGCTATCATTCCAAACAGTTTTTACTTGATCAGCTAGATTATCAGCTTTTCGCTACCAGCTAGTAGATTATCAGCTATCAACTAGATTATCAGCTATCAGCTAGTTTATCACCTATCAGCTAGATTATCAGCTAGCCTTGCCAAACAGAGCCACAGTACAAAAAATGGATGCAATTAGCGACGGGGGGTTCGCCCAGGACCAGATTTTCTTGGCCACGTGGCAAGAAATGAGGGGGACCACGTGTAAAAATAGCGACAGGGTATTCTCGTCGCTAATCCCATCGCTCATCTTGAAAATAAGATCCAGACCAAAACCCTATCTTCCTCTCTGGTTTTTCATCTCCGCCTCTCCTCGAGCTCCTCTCGATCCTCTCCTCTCCCTCAACGTGATCCTCTCCCTCTCCGTGACCATCTCCCTCACCGTGACCCTCTCCTTTCCTTCATCCTCTGCCTCGGCCACCCCGTCGATTCGGCTCCGTCGCCGCCTCGGCCTCGGCCTCGGCCAGCCGCTTCGCCTCCGCTTCGTCACAGTCGCCCCGACTCCCATCTCCTTCTTGATTTGGGATTTAGGTATAATTCTTTATTTATTTTATATATTCTATTTTTTATAGTTGATTAATTTTTGTTTTTTTGTTATTTAAGTTGATTTATAATAATTTTTTTTGTGAAATTTTGTTATTTATGTGATATATAATTTGTATTTTTTGCGAAAAAATAGGATTTTTTGTATTTTATGTTATAATGAAAATTTGGAATAAATTTTGAAAATATATGCATGTTAAATTAAAAAATGTACTGGTTTAATTAAAAACTTGCAATTTTGTATTTTATGTTGGAATAAAATTTTGGAAAATAAAATTTGTATTTCATGTATTTTTAAGTGAATAAAATTTGTTAAATTGATCAAAATGTTACAATAAATTATGTATGTTGATATTTATTATTTATTTGTTTTTTTGACAAATAAAATGCATGCTTGTGATTTGAATTAAATAATTTTTTTTGATTATTTGTTATGTTTATTGTATGTTTTTTAGTATTGATATATATGTACTTCTTTTGTAATGTTTTAGTATTAGATTAGTTGAATTTCAAATATGTCCATTAAACTATTATTTAATTGTTTTTACACTAATTTAAAAAATCGAATTAATATCTATTTAACTATAATAAAGAAATTATGTTAAGCTGAATTGTTGAAACAACTTTAAGTATAAAGTTAATTAAATGATACAATTTCATTAGACAAATTAAAATTCGATTAGGGCAAAAAATAAAAGAGTACATATAATATATATTATACTATAAATAAATATAGAGTAGTTAAAAGCAATTTAACTATAATAAAGAAATTTGTAATTGGTTGAACAAAATAATATTTATATAACAACGCTTACATATGCTATATATATATATATAGTATATGTAGGGAGGATTGATATTCATATATATATATATAAATTATGTTAAGTTGAAATTAAAATAAGTATGAAGTTACAAGTTAAATGAAATATTAATACGATAAATTGTACTGATAAAAATTTAATAAAACGATGCAAATTTATTAGGACAAATTAAATTTCGATTAGGAAAAAAATAGAAGATTATAATATATTATACTATAAATAAATATAGAGTAGTTAAAAGTAATTTAACTATAATACGGAAATTAGAATTGGTTGAACCAAATAATATTTATATAACAATACTTATATACGAGATATATATCTATATAAATGAGACAAAATAAAATTAGAAACTGCAAATATTGAAGTAAAATTTAAAATTTCAAAGGAAAATTTAAAAATTAGGCAAATTTACGCAAAAGTATGTGCATATATTGCAACCAATGCGAATAATTACGGTAAACAATCGACTAAAATGTATAAAATATATTATGCAAAGTATGTACAAATGCAATTGATTCAACTAATTACGATTAACAATCGACTAAAATTTATATAGTTATTGATGTGTACGTGTATTCAATTGGGGTTGTTTAGTTTTTTCGAGATGTCTGTGTTTCGAGATTGGTGTACAGCCGTATTGAAGACGGTTACATTAGATTAGAGTTTGTGGATGGCATGAAGGAATTTCTAAAATTTGACATGCAACACTTCTCCACTTACTTGAACGAAGCGAAAATTTGATGTCCTTGTCAAAAATGTCGCAACGACAAATATTATGATGTAGACACCGTAGAGCTTCATCTAGTGAGGGGTGGATTCATTCTCGATTACTATCGTTGGACCGCGCATGGGGAGGAAGAAATAGTAAGCGATGAGGACGATGGAGGTGATGATTCAATGAATGAATATCCGACATCAAATCATCATATGATACACGACATTGCGGGCCACAGTTTCGATTGGAGTTGTGAAGAGGAGCCGAACCCTTAAGCGAAAAACTTCTTTGAAATGATTGATGCGGCAAATCAACCATTTTGGTCGGGTTGCGAGAGGATGAATAAACTCTCCGCAATGACACATTTATTGACGATAAAGTCGAATCATCATACTTCGGAGCAAGCATTCGACGAAATTTTGCAAGTATGTAAAGACATGTTGCATGAAGACACTACAAAAAAATTGCAAATCAGAAACGGAATTTTCCGTTTCTGATTTGCGAAAATTCCGTCTCTGATTGGAATCAGAAACGGAACAGAGACGGAACGCATTCCGTCTCTGAAAACGTCGTCGCTGATACGATCAGAAACGGAAAACGGATTCCGTTTCGATTAGAGACGAATAGAGATTTTAAAATATCCGTTTCGATTAGAGACGGATTTAGAGACGGATTTAGAGACGGAAATTAGAAACGAACGAGAGACGAACAAAATGGAATTTATTTCGAAATGGTACATTTGTAATTGCATTCGTCTCGATTCGTTCTTGATTAACAACGGAATCGAGAGACGGAATTAATAAATTTATGAATTCCGTCTCTGATTCCGTTTCTAATCAGCAACGGAATCAGAGACGGAATCAGAGACGGAATGCAAATAGTCCGTCTCTGATTCCGTCTCTAATTAGAAACGGAATCAGAGACGAATTATTCCGTTTCTGATTCCGTCTCTGATTCCATTGCTAATTAGCGACGGAATCAGAGACGAAATTCTTATTTCCGTCTCTGATCCGTTTGTGATTGATAGAAATATTTATGGAAAATTAGAGACGGAATAGCAACGGAATATTTGAATTCCGTTGCTAATCCGTCTCTAATTTTCCAGAAATATTTAAATATGAGACAGTAACATATTCCAATTGATTCTCCAACCTAAAAATTCAAAATACAACCCGATATAACCTACTCCATCGCCTGCACCCCCTCCAACAACTCCTTGGGGGTGCTAACATCCCATAAAAAAGCCAAATTGCACATCCATACATCGACAATATATATCAACAAAAATTCAAAAGATCAAGAAAAAATGTGAAACTCAAAATTAGCAAAAAAAATTATAAATCCACGAAAAATTGTCATGTATTACAAACGCTCCATAACTTGAAAGTATACACTAAAACCACCAATCCTATCGTTGAACAACCCAAAAAAAGAGAACACTCACAAAAGGTCCAAAATTTGGAAGTATACACAAAAAGGACTTCATCTAATAACTTCTACGCAGGTTTGAAGCATTTTTGATTCTCCGTCTGAGGGCAACAACCAGTGAGTATGCACCTGAAAGAAGTAGGCAAAGGAGAGATTATTGAACTAAGGATGTACATTGGAAGCGAATGAGAAAAATGGTGGATTTGAAGAAACATAGAAATTAATAATAATCATACATAAAAAGTCGGCTCCGAACCTATTTTTAAATTTATTTACGATTGAGTTTGCTTTGGTCTTTTGTCAATTATGCACATATGTAGGTAGAGAGGAGTACTAGAGCTAATAAGGAACATGAAAGAGGATAATGGTGAAGTGGAAGAATGCTAAAAGGAAAAAACTAAACTCAAATTTGATCCCCAAACTCCCATCAATGCGTAGGAAAATAGCAACATTGACCCCCAAACTCCCATCAATGCAACATTCACAGGTTCAAATTTGATCCTAAACTCAAATTTCATCCCATTTAAAAATGCTTTGTGTGCTCGAAAACAAGCCACCATGTGTTCCTACTTTAACAAAATGGCAAATGACATTCAAGAAATGCAAGAAGAAAAGAAATAAACCATACAATGAGGAATAAGAAAGCTTCCAAAAAATACATGAACATGAAGCAAATGCAGTCAAGGACTGAAGTTTTGTTGTTGTTTTGAGTTTGGGGGTCAATGTTGCTATTTTCCTACGCATCGGAGATGGCGAACAATGTATCTATAAGATGCAACTATCATGTAAGTTGAGTTGGATTATTTATCAAGCTTTGAAAGGCTTGCATTTCAACATGCATATGATAAGTAATGGCATAAGTGCAAGAATGCTAAAAGGGAAAAACTAAAAGTTAAGCACAAACCTATCATGTAAGTATGATTCTAGAACTCATCCTCTCACCCCATCTAAATCTAAGCTGTGTGTGCTCCAAAGGCGACAAGCCATGTGTTCCTACTAAAAAAAAATAAATAAAACCAAATGGGATTCAAGAAAAGCGATGAAGAAAAGAAAAAAACCATACAATGTTGAATAAGAATGCTTCCAAAAAAAACATGATCATCAAGCAAATGCGGTCACGGACTGAAGTTGGTGTCAATGTTGCTATTTTCCTACGCATAGGAGATGGCGAACAATGTTTCTATAAGATGGACCTATCATGTAAGTTGAGTTGTATAACATGTATAACATGTTTTATAAGGGTTGGTTAGGTCCTGGACGAGTTTAAGGGTCGCTAACACAAAGGGATAAATTAATTATTTTGAGGTCCCTGCAGTTAGCACGCTAATTCCAGTATTAGCGCGCTAATTAGCCACTGCCAGCTATTTTTGACTTTTGGAAATCAAGCTTTAAATTTGAATTTTTGATTTCCTGGATTCCTAGAATGGCTAGAAACGGTCATATTGGAATTCCTATCACTATAAAACCACCACAAACTTGGTTTTAACATAAGGAAGAAGAAACACATTCAAAAATTCAAGATCTACAAAGAGAAGAAATTTGATTTTTTAGAAGGAGCAAAAGGAGATCTTTGTGGCTGTTCTTAAGTTCTCAAATCCAGCACCTTTGAGGCTTTCAAAGGAATATAAGAGTCTCTGCAAAGCTGATCTCTTTTGTGGGAAAAATCCTAGTTGCGGCTAGGTGGGAAAAATCCTAGTTGAGGCTAGGTGGGAAAAATCCTAGTTGAGGCTAGGTGGGAAAATCCTAGTTGCGGCTAGGTGGGAAAATCCTAGTTGAGGCTAGGTGGGAAAAATCCTAGTTGAGGCTAGGTGGGAAAATCCTAGTTGCGGCTAGGTGGGAAAATCCTAGTTGAGGCTAGGTGGGAAGTCCTAATTGTAATTAGGCATTCTAGGCTTGTATGCTTAGGTTGTAACACTTATTGGCAATATAAGTGGGGTTTGAAATCCTAACCGGGGAGGTTAGGTAGTGGATGTAGATCGTTGGATCGAACCACTATAAATCGTGTGTCAATTTCTATCTTTTCATTCCATTTACTTGCATAGCATATATATATTCATTGATAGTGTATATATCATAGTTGTAAATTGCGCATAAAGTTTTTAAAAGGGCAATAACTACTCGGTAACCCAATTCACCCCCCCTCTATGGTGACCTTCAATTATGCTTGCCATAAATGATTTTGGTCATTTATTTGACACTAAGCATTTTCTCTCAAAAAATATTTTTGAGTATCTGTGGTATCCAAACACTTTGTCTTACTCGTCCCACATGCCTTAGGATTGCAAAAAGAGACCACCAAGAGTGGCAGACATTTAGTTGTGTGGGGAATCGAAGTTGAGGCCGTGCGCCTAACCTATATCGATATCAGAGGCATACAAATACCACATAGTATCAACGCGTCTACTACTTGTTCACTCATACGTCCTTAAGGTTATAGGTTTATTCCATTCTCTAGAAATGTAATGTGAAATAGCAACATTCACTAAAAGAGTAATCCTAGTGTTTCTAACCCTAACTAGTAGTAGAAATTAAGTAATTATAGGTACTATTCAATCGTAACCAACAACATGTAACTAATCAATCATCCATAGCAAGTGCATGAATATGAAATTACTAACAACTATAACATCAAACGACAAAGTAATTACCTCAGTACATGATTCTAATGTATTATAATGTTGATTATGACATGCTTTACCGATAAAATAAACATGGAATAACAACCAAATACGGATGACATGCTTTACCGATAAAATAAACATGGAATAACAACCAAATACGGAATCAATATAAATCTTGAATTGCTCAATTAAAAGGTTGAAATGAAATAGTACATATTAATAAACCTAAAAGTAGAACAAGCATAACCTCAAAAACTATGCATGTAAGAGAAGAGCAGAACAAAAACTTATAAACCAAACAAAAGACACAACATTAACTTAATAGATCAAGTGAAGAACACCAACTAATGCACATGAAAGCCAATCCGGGGAAAATGTGAGCAGATACAATGTGAAGAGAATTCGGGTGTTAAAAATTTTTCTTGTGTTACCTTGACGAGCGGAGAGCGGAGCGGTAAGCACGAGCGACCGAGAGAGCGAGAGAGCAATGAAAGACACGGAGATTCAAGATCGAAATTCAAAAACAATCAGAACGATGTGCACTCATTCACTGCACAATCAACCAAGGAACAAATCAAATCACTCAAGAACAGTTAAAATAAAACCTCATAAAGTAATAACAATTATAAGAACTGAACTCTTAAAATATGTCACCTGATCAATAGTTTGTTCCTTCACAGTTCATAAACAATAAGGTAGTACTATAACACGGCCAATTGCCAAGACGAATTTACAAAAATAAAAAGGATTCCATGACCATAATAGCTAAGACCTTTCAAGAAAATAATTTTTTTTTTAAAATCCATTTATTAGACTAGTATAGCTGAGCCGCTAAGAAAACCTAGTATACACAATGGTCAGCCACATTATGTTCATTTCCTATGTTTGAACATCAAGGCATATATATGACTGCCTTGCCTAGCAGATATAGCTTCAGTTCAAGTGAAAATCTATAACATATTTCATTCATGAGAATAATATTTGCAATGCTAACAAGTATTACGACTTTAATATTCCTGGATGCCGCAGATAAGGTACGTAGGAACACCGGACACCCCGAATATTTATTGATAGATGGAAATTTATGAAGTCTGCATGCTTAATTTAAATTGGAAAATCTTTCAAGATAAAAAATCTTCTTGCCTTCAACTCCGATCTTTACTAGAAGATCGAACTATCAAATGAACCATAGCGGAAACTTAAATAATTCTCATGTCACCCTTGGTTTTCCATAATTTTTTTAAATTAGATAAACAAGGGGACTAGAATGCCAACCTGACAGACGCAAAAGTTGAGCGAAAACATTGTAGCAGTTCAGTACTTCCTCAAAACCGTCACAAGGTGAATGATCTCTATGAAAGCTGAAGAGCTCTTGATCATGAGTGTTGCCTGCATTATAAACAACAATAAAAAACAAATAGATTATATCAGAATGTAGTAAGACTCCAAAACTACAAATGCCTTGCTAACCGGAATCAGAGACCAGAGAGTGCGAGAGATATCGGCGATGACGGAGACCGGCGCGACGAGACGGAGAGAACAGAGAGACGGCGAGACCAGAGACAGCAGAGAGACCAGGTAGCACGACCAGACGGAGAAACGGAGACCACCGCGACGAGACGGACGAGAGCGAGAGACAAGCAGAGAGAGACCAGCTAGCACGACCAGACGGAGAGACGAGACGATCGAACGGGATGGACGTTTGGGGACGAGACGATCGAATGAATTTGGACGAGACGGAGAGACGGATTTAGGTTTTTTGAATTTTTTCGTGAAAATGATTTAGGGATTTCGGCTGTTTTGTTGGGAGGGGGGGGGGTGCGGGAACGAGGAGAGGGTGCCATGATCCAAGAAAATACAAATCTCGAGGAATGATGAACGGTCATAAGAAATGAAGAATTTGGCGGGAATGGTGGCGCCAAATTTTAGAGACGGAATTTAATTCCGTCTCTAATTCCGTCTCTAATTCCGTCTCTAATTCCGTCTCTGATCCGTCTCAAATCCGTCTCTGATTTTTTCCGTGTCAATTCCGTCGCTAACTGTTAAATTTAGAAACGGAACTTATTCCGTTTCTAATTCCGTTTCTGATTTAGAAACGGAACTTATTTCCATTTCTAATTCCGTTTCCGATTTGCTGTTTTTTTGTAGTGAGACAACTGCTTGATAGATAACTTTTACAAATAAAAGGGCTTGATGCACTAGTTGGGTCTCCCATATGAGTGAATTGACTATTGTCCCGACTTGTGCATGCTTTATTGGGAGCTCGACTCCGAGCTTACATCTTGTAAATTTTACGGAGAATTTAGGTTTAACTCTAACAAACGCCCGCATAAGACAATGCTTTACTTCCCTTTGGCGCCTTGTCTCAAATGTTTGTACGCCTCAAAAGCTACCGCGAAACACATGCGGTAGCAAGCAGAACACGTAAGAGAATAGGGCAATATGCAGCAACTTCGATTTCTTCCCATGGAACCACTTCATCAAGCGTACGTTCAGCTTTGAGGTGTGTAATGTTCGACTTGGCTTATGCACTGATGGGTTTCAACCTTTCGGAATAAACAACAAACCATACTCCTCGGGCCCGGTGATTCTAACACCGTACAACTTGCTTCCCTCGATGTGTATGAAGAAAAAAATGATGTTCTTAACAGTAGTCATACCTGGGCCAACTAATCCGTCGCAAAAAATTGATGTGTTTCTCCAACCATTGGTGAAAGAATTGCAAAAGTTGTGGTATGACAGAGTGCCTACTTACGACGTATCTATTAAGACCAACTTTCAAATGTGTGCTACACTTATGTGAACTGTTAGCGACTTTCCAGCGTACATTATGTTGTCGGGATGGAGCATGTACGGGAGGACTGCTTGTCCTTATTACATGGAAAATACTGACGCTTTCCAGTTGAGGTTCGGAGGGAAAGCGAGTTGGTTCGATTATCATCGACGTTTCTTGTCGCGATATTCGAATAAGCGGAAATACAAGTCTAGTTTTTGCAGAGATAGAATCTTATCCGACATGCCACCAGCTAATAAATATGTGTGATGGACCCAATTTTCCACAAACTGGGCCCCGCCCAACCTAAGCCCACGTGGACCCCCGAGCCTGTCTCGCAAGGTCAACGCAGACCTAGTCAGCCTTCCAATCCATCATTATAAGTAAATTCAATAGTTTTAAGTTGAGTTATTAATATTTTTCAAGTTTTACAATTTAGCGGAAACAATTAATGCATTAAATAACTCAACAATAATTGTAAAAGAGTTGGGCAACCTAATTGTGGACCCTACATATGTGTATCATCATCAATGAACATTCAGATGAGAGTAAATACAGGATATACATACCCAAAATCTCGGTGTTTTGTTTGAAAAAAATAAAAGAATCACCTAGCTATGGAGCCTTCCGCTTGCTGGACCTTAGATCTGCATCAGTCAAACACAAGAATGACGAGCCTAGGTAAGTAACGTCAGTAGGACATATATACAACATTTCAAAATAACTAAAGCAGTCGAATTCATGCATATAGAAAGAAATGAACAAGGAACACATGAATATAAAAGACTGTATACAATCAATCGATAAGAGAGAATTTGGAATACAAAAAACAAACAACAAGGAGTCCCGACCAAAAGGTCCTTGAGTCGCGGCAAAAGCCTTGCAAACTCGGGTTCAGGACGAGACACTACCTACCAGTCCTAACCCTTGCGACTATGAGATATCCATAGACCCGGATAAGTCCAGATAAGAGCTCATATCACAGATAAACAGTAACCATGAATCATTTGCCAATGGACCACTCAACCAACAACAATTTCAAAGATAGCTACCAAAGCAATGAACAACAATATCCAATAGAGTAAAATGAAATGACAGTACAATTTCCTAGCTGGTTTACTTACCTTCTCCACGAGCTGTCCATCACGTCGTCGAGCTTCGTCGACGTCACGCCTCATTGTCCACTGTTGTTGTGTCTTGTCGGGGATCAATCGATTCAGCAACGCGCCACCGTGCGTTGCTCCACGCCATTCACCGTTGCCGCTACATCGCCGTCGCCGCTGAGTCATCGCTTCTCCTCGCCAGCGTCCCTACTCATTGCCAGCACCCTGGTGGACCGCGCCACTGCTCATCGTCGTCCCCACAGCCGTACCACTTCGTCAGCCGCTGCTGCTGGCCGTCCGCGGCTTTGCCTCAATCGCCGCCGCGACTACTCGCCTGGTCGAACTTCCGTCTCGCTAGAGCCGCCATCCACGCCCTCTGCTCTGCGTCGCCCGCGAACCGCTGTCCGCGCTACTGGTCCGCCGCGCCGAATCATCCTCGCTGGAGCTGCTCGAGCAGTCGACGTATGTCAACGCTTTTGGCTGGTCCACCGCCGCTACGAGCCGCTGCCAGTGAGTCGGAGCTCCGCCGCACTGCTCCCTTCTCTCTCTCTCTCTCTCTCTCTCCCACTCTCTCATATTCTCTCTCTCTCTCCAATTCCCTATCTTTCTCTCTCTTTCCTCTCTCCTCTCTCTTATTATCTGATCATTTTTTTCTTTTTTTCCTCGATTTTATGTTCGAATTAAACCCCAAAAATATCTCATTTTTGCCAAAAATTGACGAAAATACCATTGCACTCCGAAACATGTGGACACCGCGTCTAAACCTTAACTTGACCCTATTTCACGTCGATTAAATGCAGATCACGACGAAAGGCCCCCACATACGACGCTAAAATGGCACGTGGCACAAATTCGATTTTTATGGTCGTTACAATCTGGTAAAGATATTTTGCAAGAAATTGAAGCTTTATGGCTGATGAAAGTCATTGAATTGGGTTCAGATGCAATAAACAACGAAGTCTCGAGGACTAGCGGGTGGAAAAAACGAAGCATATTATGGGACTTGCCTTATTGGAAGACGAACCTTATCTGGCACAACCTAGACGTGATGCACATTGAAAAAAATGCCTTTGACAATATTTTCAACACAATCATGAGTGTGCCAACAAAAATGAAAGATAACGCAAAGTCTAGGGAAGACTTAAAGGAGATTTGTAATCATCTAGAGCTTCATTATGACTCAATTTCTAAGAAATATCCTAAGGCACAATATGCGTTAGACAAACGAAGAAAACAAGCATTGTGTAAGTCAATTAAGGAATTTAATTTCTCTGATGGTTATGCGTCTAACATCGGTCGCTGCGTAGATTTTCAGAAGTTGAAAATGTTTGGGATGAGAATCCACGATTCTCATGTTTTAATGCAATGAGTGCTGCCGATTGCTTTTCGAGATCTCTTAGAGGATGACATATGGATTGCAATTAGCGAGTTAAGCATTTTCTTCAAGGACTTAAGTGCTATAAATTTAAATGTTGAGAATCTTCGACTTTTGCATGAAAACATTTCCAAGATATTATGTAAGTTGGAAAAGATATTTCCGCCAAATTTTTATTAACTCAATGGAGCATGTCTCTATCTATTTGGCGTATGAGGCTATTATTGCTGGCCCAGTAAAATCTAAGTGGATGTATCCTTTAGAGAGGTAATCAACTAGACTCGTAAACAACTTATATCATACTCTAACATATACAATTTAACTAACTTACTTCTATAAATGTACGCACTTAAAACATTTAAAAATAATGTTAAGAATAAGGCAAGGGTTGAGGGCTCAATATGCAATGCTTACTTAGTGGAATAAGCAGCTGCGTTTTGTTCCTATTATTTTGAGGAACACGTCTCCACCTCGTACAACCGTCCACCCCGCAATTACAATGGTGGAGTCAGACCAAGTCAAAGTTTTAATGGCCACTTCTCAATATTCACCCACCCAAGTTGGGCCTATGGGAGATCAAAAAAGCGTTATCTCACATATGATGAGTGTAACACCGCACACTCTTATGTGTTATTAAATTGTCTCGGGGTCACTTCATTCATTAGGTATGCTTTAATCTTAATTATTATCTTAAATGTATTCAATCGCAATACTTACATTTTTCAATTCTCCTGTTAGGATGTACGTATTGGAATTGCATTCGAAACATGTGAATATTACACAAAGTGTCATCGATGAACATCTTGAGAAACATTTCTCAAGTTTGTTTCAACAATTCGTAAGTCATTTGTACGTGAATATTAAAATAATTCTTTATTTTTGTTGTTTATTTGAAACTGAAGTTTATGAATGAAACATTTTTTGCGGTAGGCTCCATCATCAATTCAAAATACAAGACATCAAATATTGTCATACGGCCCTAGTCGACTTTGCACCGTATACCACACTTATCTTGTTAATGGCTACAAATTTTAAACCGTATCCCATCGCTCAAACAAATATATGTGTAGTAGCGAGGTGTGTGTTAGGGGAACGAATTACGCAAAATGTGACAATTACTTTTACAGGCAATTAGAAAAAGTGATTGAAATTGAATACGGTGGATTCCTACGTATTGTGTTGTTCAAGTGTCAATGGTTCGATCCCACAATTGATGTCAGGACAAGAGTTCACCGATCCTTATAAATCGTCGATGTACATCAAAATCTGCGATTGAACAAGTACGAGCCTTTCATAGTAGCCATGCAAGCTAGGCAAGTGTACTTTCTTTCATACCCAAGTGTAAGAAATGCGTAGAACAATTGGCAAGTTACGTGCAAACTTCAACCAAAATTCATCGATGAACAAAATTTAGTCGAAAACGTTGATAGTGAACCTATGGAATAAGATGATTTTCAGGAGCACTTACTTGGGCAAGATATCGAGGTCAATATTGACAACAATGTTCCAAATTCGCTAGCTAATCCTAGTGGGGAACACATGTCAGAAGTTGACGAAGAAGACGATGAAAGCGATAACTCCGACTTTTCATCGAATGATGAGGACGGTGACAACGAATCATGATAGTATCACGTTCAGTTGGTAGATGATGCAACTATATATTTTTTTACTAATATTACAAATGTTAGAGGTTCAACTCAAAATTCTAATTTAGTCTTTATTTTTTATAAAGTTATGTCGTCAGATAGAGGCTATACCCCATTTTCTAGTGAGGGCTTCGGTGGATGATCCAAATGACGATCTAGCTAGTAATCGATCCAGCGGACGATCCAATGCTACTAGAGATCGATGATCGGATGGATCACACCATCGTTTTCATGATGATGCTCCTCCACCGGCACAGACTACTCATGGTCATCAGAGTCTATATCCATACCTATACCACCCTTGTCAGCAGACTCTATTTCATCTGTACCCACACCACCCTTCTCCCCATACCCCATTTCTCCATCAGACGCCTCCTCCACATTATGTACATCCATCACATCCATTTACATCTTTCATGTCTTTGCCATCTATTTTTGGTGATGATCCCACCTCTTTGCAGATGTATTCTACTTTACTTTCCTCCTTACCCAATCCACCCGTTGATGGTCAGGGTACGTTTAGGCCAGGTGTCGGGCCTACTTTTTCATCTGGGGGATTAGAATCTCCCTCACATTATTATGATCGTACGCACGACCACCGTACATTCCCACCACCACTCCTTCAATATTTGCATGCCTCGCCCTCTCGGGGTCAGTCGGTAGAGCAGTCGCCGAGTAATTCGACACATCGTTCGAGTGACTCGTCCATAGGTACGGCCCCATGTGGACGACGATGAAGCAGTACTACTAGCTAACCCTCGGGGAGGATATTCTTGGTCGTGAAAGATGACAGATAATAAGTATACGTACGAAATTTTACATTTACTTATTTCTTATAAACTTGGTCTAACGCCTCATTTTCAATTTAGTGGACGAAAATCACACTCGTCTACCCGGGAGATTATTAGGGCATACAAACACTCCCTACACAAGGATGGTTATTCTTGGAAGCATATGCCGCAACATATGTGAGATATTTACTAGAATCAATGGAAGATAAAGTTGTTTAAGTTAATGTTGTTTCATTTACATAAGATTTGCAAACAAAATATAATCGAAAAGTTTTTATAGATAAATTTAGAATTTTATTACTTTTTGCTTATAGTTGTCATTCGACTGGGAGCCATCAGATGACGAAGCTATTAGAGAGGTGTACGATGGGCAGATTGCCATTCGGTACGCAGATTTTATTCGCAAGATGTGCTCCAAAGATAAGAAGCCTACACATGTATTTGCTGAGATCTTCCACCACTATAAGAAGATGCGGGCCATTCCTGATTTTAAGAAGAAGTCAGAGCGAGCAAGTAAAAATTGGAGAACTGAGACAAGGTGTCACGGCCCAATAATTCATGCACGTTTAATTCGTTAATTAGGACACAATGACCCGTGACGTGGGACCCGCAGTGCGATACGTGTCACTACTGAGGCACGGTGGCCGAGGTAAATGTTATATTTGTGTGTTGTATGCCTAGTGTAATGTATTTGTGTAGACTACTAAGTCATTTACAGGTATGCAGATACCGAGACGAGCGGGGACGCGCCTCGAGTCGCGTGTCGACGTAGGCCCGAGGTAGCAGCTCGTGGGGTAATTGTAACTAGTTGAATTTCATTTTATAAAAGAAAAATGGAAAATGATATAAGTTAGTGGCTATAATGTGGCTACATTTAAATATTTATTAGTGGGCCTATAGTGTGTACATAAAATCATAAGAGTTGGATTCGCCTCGAGATACGCATTTCGCGGGACTCGAAAAGAAAAAAAAAGTCAAATAGTAAGGCGGTGGAAATAAAATGAATATGATTGGGATTGCTTCGAGATTCGTGTAGCACGAATCTCGAGGACATCAAAAGATCTTATCCTATTTGAGTGGTCGGTGAGGGAGAAAAAAAAAAAACACCAAAGAGAAACCGAGGAAGGAGAGAAGAAGAAGAAGAGACCAGGAGAGAATAGAGAGAGACCGAGAGAGATCAACCAAGCTCGAAGTAAGGTGAGTCGTTGATCTCGTTTTTGGTTTGGCTATTGTTTGTCGGTTGTTGTTGTGGTGGTGTCGGTGTCGTGGCCATGGAAGGCCGAACCTCTATGGCCGACCGAGAGAGGAACGTGGGTGATGGAAAAAGGATCTCCCTTGCCATCACAACCCATTGGGGTTGGAGTTGAGAGTCAACCCCAACTCCTCAAAAGAAAAAAAAAAAAAAAAAAAAAAAAAAAAAAAAAAAAAAAAAAAAATTCCGCAGAACCAGCGCTCTGCGAGGAAGAAGAAGAGGGGTTCGGTCGGGTCGGCCCGAACCCATGTGGGTCGGGTCGGACCGACCCTGACCCCGAAGGAGACCGGGTCAAACCGACCCAGGTCCAGCTGGACCAGGTCGGGTCGACCCGGATCCGGTTGGACCGGGTCGGGTTTGACCCGGACCCACCCATATATATATATATATATATCTAATTATTTAATTAATTAAACTGTTTTAATATATAATAAATTCAAGAAAATAGAAAACAATTATGGAGAATTCAGGAAAATTTCAGAAAAATAGGAAAAAATATATTTGTGACCCAAATCAATAAAACTTCAATATTCCTATAAAAAGTAAAAAATTCGGGAGTCGGTCGAGGCGTTATACTGGGGTTTTACCTCGAAAAACGTGAAATCGGCAAATTGGTCTCAAACTCAATTTTGACCGATGTCGACCAATTTAGAGATGTTAAATCATTAAATTGAAACTTAAATTGATAAATTTTCAAATGTTAGGACAGTAGAAGAGCTATTACGGGGCTTGGGTGCGTACATCGACACGACGGAAGCCGGATAGCTTAGGAATTGCTCTGTGTATGTAAGTAAACTGATTTGAGATATTTATTTACATTTCATTCCATTTATTTATTTCTTCTTAGTTATTCGAACTGAACTGCTTTTGAAATCCATATGCTATGACTTGTTCAGTTGCTCATTTTATGATGTTCATAGCATACTCTGTTTTGTATATCATTGATTCTAATTCCTATACTTTGTCATATTGATAGTTGTGTGAGAGTCAGTGATATAACATGCTATTAGGATAGTTTGTATACTTTGACTCAAATCCTTTGTGCAATGATATGCTATTACATCTTTTGGATTCCAATACTGCGTCGTTTTTGAATATGAAAGTGGTTCTTGTGGTTAGGGTCATTTGATGATAGAAATTCCGCTTTCATACGAGGGTCACTAGACTTGTCGGGATGTTAGGAAATTTCTCCACTACTTTGCATGACACACGAGGTAACGTGCCTCAAACGGGGTAACCGGACCTCGGGGTTTGTTGGCGCAAGAATAACTTGGTTCAACATGACGAGTTTTAAAACTCGGGTATGTTAGCAAGTATACATTCCGGTGACGACTAATTTACTTGGAATAGAAAAGGCGTAATCGTAAGTACGACCTTTCGAATTATGATAAAGAGCTCAATTTGAGATGAAATGATATAGAACAGAGCTCAAATTGTAGTGGTCGGGCTGATGTGATGAAGATCGCGGCCGACCGACCCTAATCTATTACTGCTTAGCCTTGAGTTAGTTTCATATGTGATTAACTCAAGTATCTATTTGCATGATATCCCTTTCAGCATAAGTTTCTATTTAAATTATGCAATTTGATACTTGTTACTTATTCGGGAATGTGGATCGTTGTCTCTCAATATTACTTAAATATATTCATGCACTCACCGTCTAGTTTGTGACGGTGGTGCAGATCAACCGAGTAGCAGACCAGGCAAAGAGAAGATTGGTGACTACCTCTGAGCCGGCAGAGGACTGCTACGACCTACTTTTGTACGTTTTGTATGCTTTTGTATTACATTTTTATGTACATGTTATTTTGCCTTTTGGGTTGAGTGGTAGGACTATAGAACTGGACACATGTTATATATATCACCATTTTTGTTTATATATGCATGTGATCACTATTTCCTGGTTTTTCCACAATAGGTTAGGCCTTAGGATTTCATTTCCACTAGTAATTTAATAAGACTTCCGCTGAATAACTTGTTAGAAAAAGAATTTTTTTTTTTTAGTAACTCTGATTTATAGATAACCATAAGTTAGTCACAAGAACAAGTACGTTAATTGTAGGTGATATCATAAATGGTAGGCATTTAAATAAGGCTGACTAGTTCCTGATTAGGTCCTATAGGGGAGATTAGGGTTTAATTAGGGATTAGGTCGGGCAGTGCCCTTATTTGTAGTTGGGGCCGTCACACAAGGGCACCCGGTACAGGGATCGTAGTGCATACTGGTGGCTCAATATCCATTTATCAGCACGCAGAGAAGCTGGTAAGTTATGTTATGATAAGTTTTTATATATATATATATATATATATATATACATGGATTTAGTCTCAAACTTAATCCTCTTTAAATATATGTTTTGTAAGCAGAGAAGTTGGGTCGACATTCGACTGCTTAATTTGGAGTTATGCCTATACTTCCATACGAAAGATCATGACGACGTAACGTTCCTCGATTCAAGAGTAGAGAAGATCGTCGTAAGTAAATAGTTTTGCTTTTAAACTTTGTTTAGTTAATTAATGATAGGTATTAATGACTTGTAAATGTTTTAAATTCTTAATTTAGATGGCGATTCAACGTAGGCGGATTGACTTATCACAATCGCGGCCTGATACCTTGATAGATGTGATCGAGCTATATTTGTCCATCGTTGAGCGCAATGAAAAAGGACGGACATATGGACTAGGGTAGACACCGTCGGAGTCGTAGCGTAGACATGCTACAGCTGGAGGAGCTGGAGGTGGCGATGGAGTTGGATCTTCTCGACCTATTTCTACTCCTAATGAGCCCGTTGAGCATTTGCGGAGGGACTTGCAAGCGATGTAGACACACATTCCTCGGGTTATGCAGGACCACACTCTAATCCAAGATCAGTTCCGAGAGGTCCAACGTCAATTGAGTCGCATAAAGCAAGCTTTAATGAACAGACTTGAAATTTCATTCACACCAGCGCCTCTAAGAGATGTTCCATCTGATGACTTTGAAACCGACGATGATCTCAACGATTGAGTTGACTTCCTTGTATATTTAGCCTTAGGTTGTTCAAATCTTGTTTTGTACATTTTCATACTTGTAATTAACTTTTTTTTGTTGTATTTAATTCATTTTGATTGATGGACTTCAGTTATTAACTTTAATTTCCTTTATTTTCTTGTCCTTATAGTTACTTCGAATAAATTATATAGTATAGGTTTAAATATATTATTTTAATAAAGTTTTATAAAGAATTTTTAAATTTTAATATTATTTATAAATAATATTCCTTTGAAACATTTCATTTAAAATTTAATTTTGATTGAATTTAAAAAATTTCATAAAATTATTAAATATTATATATAATAGTTTTTGCATTTATATAAAAAATATATAATAGTTAAATATTTTAAATATTTACATTTAATTTCGTTAAAATTTTTAATAAAGTTTTTAATATTTAGTTTTTATAAATTAATTATATTTCAAATATTTAATTTTAAATTTTTAAATATTATATTATATTATATTATATATTATTGTTTTTGCATTTCATAAATATAAATATTTTTAAATATTAAATATTAAATATTATATATAATATATATAATATCAAAAAAGTTTTTTAAAAAATATCGCCCATTTAGAGACGGTGTTAACGACAGGGGCGGCCAAGGAGCCACGTGGACAATTGGCGACGTGGTTTTGGCGCTAATTGTCCACATGGCATGGTCAAACGAGATTCACCAAAACCACATAAAAAATTTGCGACAGGAGTTGGCAACGGGATCCCGTCGCCAAACCTGACACACTGTCCTAGATTGGTATAGCGACGGGAAATACCGGATTAGCGACGGGTTTCCCCATCGCTAATCTAGTATCCTTTTGTAGTGATAGCTCTGGTTTCGTTACTTCCAAAGTAACGAAATGGAGCTTCCAAGGAGGGGTTTTTGAGGGTCGTCAAGGCTTTTGTGCAGTGGAGCACCAGTTAGAAGAAGTTCTCTACCAATGCTCTATGGTGTTGCATCTGGTTTTCGGGCAGGCGGTGAAGGATGAGGGCGGCGACAAAAGGTGAGGGAAGGGAAGATGGAAGTCCGACAAATTACTGGCATCATCAAGTTGAGCTTATCTTGGTGACTATAATCACATGCAGTCCAGTGTGCTTCGAATTCGATTTCTTTTTCAATCTTCTTCAACACGTATTTTTTCCTTTAATGTATATATTGGTTTCTATTTTTGTTTTTTTATGGAGGCTTAAAGATCTACCATCAAAGATTCGCATTGTTTATCCCAAATAAGAGCTATTATACCCATTTTTGGGGTAGTTGTCCCATATATTGGGGTAGTGTTTTTCAATTATGGGATTGTCATCCCCTTGATCGGGTTGTTGTCCGCTTTGTGGTAGATGTGTAATCGATTTACCTCTATGAATGCAAGATATCTTTCTTTGACAAAAAAATAAATAAATAAATGGAAAATAATCATACGCACCTAGTTTTTCTGCTATCATGAATTGAAATTGATATTATTTCGACACTTAAAAAGGCACCAGAGGAAAAATAAATCTCTTCTATTCTCTTATCTCAAGCGTAGAAATGTTTGTAATCCTTTCTCCACTTATCCGCTATATATTTCTTGGAATCAACATCATGTCCAGATCTTGGAATATATAGAGGGCGTGATAACATACAATACCCTAAACTTAAACTCCCTGTTAAACCTAGCCTAGACTTCAACTTTCTCAATCAAAACATACCATAAATGACAAGATGTAACGCTAACTCATACTAAATTTTAACACATAGTAAATGCATTTCCTTAAAAAGCATGTGCTTGAAAACCCACAATTACTAACCTCATTTACTACAACATAGAATCCAACATTGAAGGCAACATAAAATCCAACATTAAAGACACTATTTTTATTGCCAATCACCAACATTCTTGAATAGAAAGTGAGAACAAAAGGGAGTTACCTCTGGCTTCATATGCGGTTCTCTTCCTTAGACTTTACTTCACCCAGCTATGCACGAGAGTAGTCCCGACCAAACCAATTCTCGGTTGTGATGCTCTAGCTTTTACTGTGGTAGAGAATCTTTGTGAAGAGGGAACTTAACGAAATGTGGTTGAGAAAAAGTGATGCAGCAGAGAACATGACGAAATATTGTTGGGGAAAAGTGATACAACAGAGAACATAATGAAATGTTGTTGGGGAAACGTGAATGAATTGTTTTAGGTGGAGAAAACCATTTGGATTTAGCGCCATAATCTTAAATCTCCTGCCAAAAAGTTTGGCTAAAATTCATCTCAAGAGAGGGAGCTAGCTCGGACTGACAACTGCTGACATGACCGTACATGAACAATAGCCGAATAGTACGGTATTGCAGCAAGTACTGACCGAAGTGGAAAATTTAAAAACCAAAAAAAGGGAAAGAAATGAAATGATATGTGTGGGACCTAAGCGCTACGTCACCCGCCAGGTTAGTGCCAAGTCATCGGATGCGTTGACCAAGTGTGCTTGGCGAGTAAAATTAACATCTTCCATATTAAAAATATATAAAAGCTTTTCATCGGTCCTGCATAACATTATTGAAGAATATGAGGGAAATGGCAGGCTAATTTTAAATTAATTAAAAAAAAGGTCTTTCAACATGTTCGTTGGACCATGGATCGAACTAAATGGATGCTTCATTGATTTGATACGAAGTTATTTGAGTAAAAAGTTAAAAGTTTGAATCTCGAGCAAGTTGTGGTTTTTTCTTATCAAAAATAAAATCGTTGGACCAAATTATATCTTTGATGATTAACATTTTATTAATTTATATAATAATTTGTAAAAACTAGCTTTCAATATAAAAACACGACAACCCAAAAAGATTGACTTACTGATAAGGGTGAAAGCGGGACTGTGGTTTATGGTTTAGGCACATGCATGGTCTCGAGTTTCGATGATTCCCCGCCTCATGTCCCGTTCTCCGCATAAAATTTTAAAACTTTTATTAAAAACTTATGTAGTTTTTCCTAAAAATTTAAGTAATTATATGAAATGGAACTTAAGGCCTCCTACCATAAAACATATAAAATCAATTCTACTATATATATAAACTGAAGTTCGGAATATGTCCAAGACAAACTTTAATTTGATCATGATATATTTGAGACTTGGGCCTTTATTTGGTTAGGGATGGAGTTAACTCTCGAGAGATAACTTGGAGATGAGTTAGAATTAATCTTGTTTGGTTGCTCGTCTTCTCTGGAAGTTATTTCTCAACTCACACCCAATAGTGAGAGATATATCTCACATCCTCTAAGGGAGTTATCTCCCAAGAGTTTGTGGACACAATTACTCCTCATTAATTACCAACATCCATCGATCTCTTTTATTTGAAGGGTATTTATGTCAATTCACATCTTTTATTTTTTAAAAGTTTGCAACTTCCCTTCAAGTTTAAAGTTAACCTAAACGTGAAAATATGATCTCTTACTGTGAGTTCCCTTCAAGTTTAAAGTTAACATAAACATGAAAATATGATATTCACTGTGAGTCTGCTTGCACTATAAGTTGGCAAAAACTTTCCAATGAGAATGAAGGGCGACATCAAAGGTGGGAAGGATGTCGTCGTCCAAATCATGGCAAAGGCGCCATCTCCTCCGATTGACGAGGGGTGTTGAGTTTTTTCAAAGAAAAAATTAAAAATATAACTTCACTAAATTAGCTCACAAACTACCACCATAAATTCATTTGCACATCACTTTCATTGCTTACATTTTTGTGAGTATCTTCTTTAATTTTATATATAGGTCTTCTCCTTAACTAACTAGTAACTATCCATGACTTGGTAGCTCCACTTCATTAGTGCACCCTTTGTAACTACCCATTACACATTAACAACACGAGATTTGACTATTTAAAACATTTTGACATATTTGAGTCACATTTTTCCAACAAGGGGATAGAAAGATGAACGAAAAAATTAAGTTAAAAATTGGATTACAGAGGAAGAGGTTAATAAGGTTGGCAATAATGGTGAGTCGTTCAAGACTTTTATATAGGGAATCGATCGTGCAACATGACACCATGGTGGCTAATAATCCATATGGAGAAGATCCTCCGTTGAATTCTGAAGATGTATCCCGCGACAAAACGGTGAAATCGGTGAGATTGGTTTTCTCTAAACGGGTTCATGACACAATAAATGGTGCGATGAGAAAATGTGTGGTGAAACCGGTGAGATAGGTTTTCTCTAAATGGGTTACACCCCAGGGCTAGCTACACTTTTGGTCTGCCAGTGTTAGTTAATGAGACCATAAATCACTTTTTTTTACATAATACATATAATAAATAAAGTCATTTATGGGAGGGTAGTTTAATTTTGTTATAAAACTTTAATGATGAATTAAGTCTTGCAAGGACCTTCCATATTTTATGTTAGTGGTTTTCGACTATTCGTTGTGAGTTAAGAAATACTAGACATCGAAATGATGGAGTGGTAAAATTAGGGGTAGTGAAGTTCCTAAGGCGACTTCGGATACCTATGATCAATCATAGAAAGTGATGAAAATATTAATAATGATGTCACACATATATAGAATCCAAGCTGGATGGTGGCGAAATGCAACAAAGATGATTTATGATTGAAATGTTCTTACTAAGTTAAAATGATAATTTGATAGGACCGCAATTAAATCTATTATGCTATATGGAAGTGAATGTTGAGCTGTAAAGTAACAACAATTACATGAAATGAACGTAACATAAATGAGAATGCTTCGGTGGATGTGTACGCGGCAAAACTCCTAAAGATAGAATAAGAAATACAAAAATTCAAAGACAAGTAGGAGTGATACCAATTGACATAAAGATTAGGGAACGGCGGTTGCGGTGATTTGGTCACCTACAAAGTTGGCCTACATATTTTTTCACTAGAAAACTTGACTCAATAAAAATCGAAGAAATTCGATGAGTTAGGGGTAGACCAAAGTTAACTTGGGACGCGTTAATTAGGAGGGATTTGAATGGTTTGGAAAACTCACAATCAATTACACTTAATCGAGCACAATGGAAGAGTTTGATGCATGTACCCGAGCTTAATTAATTTGAAACCGAGGATATGTTGTTGTTAGTTAGTTAGTTAGTTAGTTAGTTAGTTAGTTTCCAACAATTCGCTCAAGTCCACATAGCATGTCTGAATATTTTGCTCATAGAAGTAAATTGTGATTTGTAAATTATGATATATTTTGCGCATTTAGTTCCCATTAGAAGGGTGAGCAGAGGTTGAAGCTTTTATGTTTTTTTAACCTGTAAATGGTTTGTGTGTTGAATAACATTCACATCGGCATTTTCCATCGCTGGTCTGATAAGAATAAGGATCAGATGGCAACAGATCTTGCCTGTCAAAGAACCTGTTTCAACGCGCGCTTTGGAGTGGCATTTTCCTTGGATCAGTTTCTTTAGGCATATAAGATTATGCTATCAAGAGGTAATGTGCTATCACTTGACAAGTATCAAATGCTAAATAAGGGTGCGTGCTACATGATTTGTGGTTGCATGCAATAACAATATTTCTTTCGTTAAACTTCATTCCGTTAATCCATGACCATCTTCTTATCTGCATGAGTAATCTCGTGCGTGTACAAGCTATATAATGACATACAATTGCACAAACCTGTTATATATGTTTATCAATATATTCTAAAGATTTGACAATGCTTTCAACCTAATTATAGGAAATTGTTGTTCTTGTTTGAACTTATATTAATTTCATCTTAGCCTTGTCTTTCGGAATAATGACCTTATCTTGAATCCAATGAACTTGTATCACTTTTTTTAATGAACTGGAGTAAATAGAAAGACTTGTATCTTCCTTTAAGGAACTGGAAAGAATGGAAAGATTTGTGTCTTCCTTTAAGGAAATGGAGGGAATGGAAAGATTAATTGGTAGCAGCATAGACAATGCCATTAATCAAGAAATGTTGCATCATCAAATCAAGCTGAGGATCAGGAAATGGGAGGAGTATCAGATGGACAATTACACGTTAATTGTCTCAGAAGAAGGCGAAGGCTGGCTTTCGGCTTTTGTTGCTTGTGGACATAGGGTCTATTGTCATCGATGCGCCCTCACACTTGAGTGGGATTTATTACCTGATCGATTGCCCAATTTGTAGTGGGGAAACCTTCAGTATAGTTTTGTTTTAATTTCTTGGCTAGAAAAATGTTGGTTTATTTGATTTGTTTTGTAGTGTATAGAATTGGTTCTTTGAAACTTTGAGGAGACAGTGATACACTTGATAGTGTTGAATCTCGAATAATTCTTATAATTAGAGCAAATCTACCATCAAGCTAGTTGCTAGCCATATCACACAATGCATTCTTAATAACTAATTAATATTTTGTAGAGAAATTAAGAGTGCTAAGCTCAAACAAAAAAGATTAAATCAAGCGCAATTTGTGCGACTCCACGAGCATCCTCTAGAATGATTTTGTGATTGCGATTGAGGGTTGGATCGAGTATCCATAATCAACAAACCTTGAGGTAGTTCCCTTGAGTAGTTTGCGAATGCATCTGCTGCTTTGGTATATACCTTCACAATAGGTATGAGATAATTAAATTATTTCTAATTATACAATCAAGCTAAATAATATAAGACCTCAACTATTTACATTCTCAACCACATGCAGCTAATCTAGCTAGGCATGCTCAGTTTGCTACGCTGCTGTGTTTACATTCAATATTTCAAATTTATTTAGAATCTTAGATATAATTATTTGTATTTCACTTTATGAAAAAATGTTAATAGGGTGGGATTACAAGAATAGTCAAAATCATTATGTACTATATATATATATATAAGAAAATACTATGTACTGAGATTTGTGTACACCTACATCTCAAGGTGCATACTGAATCTTCTGAGCCAACGTGTGTTGAGGTGTGAGTTGTCGTTGTCATTTGTTGCATATATATATATGAGTTTGGCTTCTTGTATAATGACTCTAGATTTTGATGCAATCTTTAATTACATGTCAATTTCACACACTCTCACACTAGAACAAATTTAACTTTTGATAACACTTAATAGATAGAGGTTTTAATTAACCCCTATGAATTAGACAATTAGGCTTTTAATAGCATTAATTCATAGAGGTTAAAAAAATCCCTATGGAAACTCTTGGCCAAGAACAACAAATGCTCACTCGCCCAACACTCTCGCACGTCTCGCCCAACACTCTCGCACGCTCACTCTCGCCCAACACTTTCGCACGTCTTGCCCAACACTCTCGCACGTCTCGCCCAACATTCTCGCTCGCTCACTCTCGCCCAACACTCTCGCACTCGCATCCGTCAACTCTGAATCAGACAATTTCGCACTCGCAATCGGACCTTCTTCATCTAAGGTTTGGTCAGCCTCCACCTTGCCTCTTCTTCACCGCTCTCGGACCTTCTTCGATTTCAAGACCAGTTGTCCAATCTGCAAGGTTAGACTCGATCGATCTCTAACCCTAACAATTCGATTTGATGAAGCTGTGAATCTTTGATTCTGTTGTTTAATTTTAATCATCTAGACTGAATTACAGTCTCGTTGTGTTGATTAGGTTAGCTGAGATTGTTTCTATGGTTCTATGGTTCTATTTTGAATTGGTTGTGGTAAATGGTTACTGATTTACAGTCTCTCTAAGTCTCTATATTGAATTGAATTAGCGATCGAATACGATCGATTGGTCCAGATTTTTGTTGAATTGTTGTTTGTGATTCAGATCTGTGCGTCCGATCTTCTTCTATGATTGTTTCGAAGAACCGAATAATTTCGTTTTGTGTATGTTGTGTTTGGTAGGTAGAGTTGACGGCGATCTGAACTAGCTAGGTTTTCATGGTCTAAGATGCGTGGATGTGTAGAATTGATGGAGTGATTGCTCAATCAAGATGAGGTTTTGGTTCATTGTATGTGCAGATAAAAAGGAGAGTTTTTTGTGCTCATTCGGTTATCTCAACTAGCTAGGTTTTCATTGTCTAAGATGCGTGGATGCGCGTTGTGCGTTACGTTTTGGTATAATTGATGGAATGATTGTTCGATCAAGATGAAGTTTTGGTTCATTGAAAAAAAAAAAGAGATTTTTGTGTTTATGTGATTATCTGGTCAAACACTGTGAGAGTTCCACTTTTAGGCTTAGAATTATAGATTACCTAGTATTAGGTTACTGATTTTGTGACTTGAATTAGCGATGAATGTAGTTGATTTCATAGGTTCTATGTTGAATTGGCTTTGGCGATGAGCTTTGCAGAACATCGTTATGGATTCGAGACGTGCTTCATGGCGGGGAACGTCCAGGAAGAACATTTTCTTCTAACAAAATGGAATAACTCTTGAGGTCTGAGGCAGCTCGGCTGGTAAATTGATTCAAGAGGTATACTTGTTTCCAGCTGCTCTTTCTTTACCAAAAAATTTATGTTTACATTATATTTTATTTTTCAATTCATTCTTTTTTATTTTTAGAAATCAAGGTCAATACTTCTTTAAGTTTTACTCTTTTTATTAATGTCTTCTTTGCTTGGTTTATGAACTAATGTGAGGTTCTGTATCCTATTCAATGAAAGATGTAAAATAATACTTGGTTAGTTCCTCTCTCAACAAGGACTAAACATATGTAAGAACCTTATTCTAATGAGTGTACCACCTTTTTATCTAAGTAAATTCATGATCCTTCCAACTTGTGAATGTCAAAGTCAGGGTGACAAGACTAAACATATGTGTGATAGCAAAGTGTGATGTAATTAAGTCTCCATAAGATACTTTGAGCCTAATGTATATAAATGATATATCTTCTGTTTTATGAAAAGAAATCATTAATTATTGCTCTAAAAAAGTTATTGATGGTAACAAGACCTTTCACCAAATTATTAGGTTGTATAATCTTATCTATTTATATAAGAAAATGTACTTATTAATTAATTTGAGCTCTTCTCCATTCAAATGTACATATAATTTCATTTTACACATATATGAGTATTAATATGTACTCCCTAGCTCGATCAGTTGAAGTAACTAAGATGAAATATGAGTTTTGCTAGATGTACATATATGATTAACATTAATTTTCCATCAGTTGCAATAATTGAATTACTTCTTATTAATTTTAAATGCAAGAAATTTAAAATATGTACAAAGAATTTTAAACAAAAAGAAGGTAATAGATATTAACGTTCTTCAAATTTAACAGAGCAAAGATTACAATCTCAGGATGGATAAAGGTTGGGCCAAACATTCAAGGTTAATATTATCTTTTTATAGTAATAGAAGCATTCATATTTTTTGTAAGGTTGAAACTTACTATTTAAAGTTTTTTTTGTTTGTATTAGAGTTTCAAAAGAATATTGTAAAGGAGCAAATGCATTCGTTCTTCAAGCTCAAGCTAGAGAAGGACATCTAGAAGGAATTAGGTGTCCTTGTCAAAACTGTCGAAACATGTCTCGTGTGAAGTGTGATATTGCATACAACCATCTAATCATATATGGATTAGATCCCATGTATACAATTTGGTTCCATCATGGAGAGAGTAGCTCCATTGTAAGGAATGAAGTCGCAAATGATGAAGGGGATAAAGTTGCTACGGATGAAGGGGATGAAATTACTACGGATGAAAGGGATGATGGGGATGGAGTTGCTAGGGATGAAGGGGATGAAGGAGATGGAGTTGTTAGGGATGATGGGGATGGAATTGCTACGGATGAAGATGATGAAATGGATGATGGGGATGGAGTTGATAGGGATCGAAGAGATGGAGTTGCTAGGGATGAAGGAGATAGAGTTGTTAGGGATGATGGGGATGGAGTTGCTACGGATGAAGATGATGAAATGGATGATGGGGATGGAGTTGATAGGGATCAAAGAGATGAAGTTGCTAGGGATGATGGGGATAAAGTTGTTAGGGATGAAGGGGATGGAGTTGTTAGGGATGAAAGAGATGGTGGGGATGAAGATCTAGAAGATGTCAACATCCAAGTTGACGACGAAAGGTTATTTGAAGAGGACATAACTCCACCTCTCTATTCAGGTTGCACAAAGTACACCGGATTTTTTGCTGCCGTGATTTTGTACAAGCATAAAGCTATTTATGGTCTATCCAATAATGGTTTTAATGAACTATTGAAGATTGTGGTAGACATGTTACCACAAGAAAATATCCTCCCTAAGTCGTTGCAAGAGGTGAAGAAGTTGCTAAAGGAGTATGAGCTTCATTATGAAAAGATTCATGCTTGTGTGAATGATTGTTGCTTATTTAGGAAGGAAAATGAAGCTTTAGATGCATGTTCTAAATGCAAGTCATCTAGATAGAAAGTAAGTAAATCCAACAAAGAGACCAAAAAAAGAATTCCTGCTAAGATCTTGAGATATTTTCCTATCATACCGAGATTCAAAAGAATGTATGGGTCATTGAAAATAGCTAAAAATTTACTGTGGCACTCTTCTCATTTGAGCCAAGATGGTAAGATGCGACACCCAGTAGATTCAATAGCATGGGATTTAGTTAATCACAAGTGGCCTGAGTTTGCATTAGAGACTCGAAATCTTAGGCTTGGCCTTTCTGTGAATGGATTCAATCATTTTCTTGATTTTAGCTCTCCATATAGTTGTTGGCCAGTAATGTTAGTCACTTACAATTTTCCTCCTTGGCTTTGCTTTAAGGAAGATAGTATGATGTTAACATTATTAATTCCAGGCCCAAAGCAACCAGGAAATGACATAGATATCTATCTACAACCTTTGATTGAAGATTTGATGAAGTTGTGGAAGGATGAAGTAGTTGTATTTGGCGCAACAACTCAAAGCATTTTTAATTTGAGAGCAATTTTGTTGTGGACGATCAACGATTTTCCAGCTTATGAGAATTTAGCTGGATGTTTTACAAAAGGAAATCTTGCTTGCCCAATTTGTGGGTTTAACACATGTTCAACATGGTTGACTTCAAGCAAGAAAACTGTATACATGGGCCACAGACGATTCCTTGAGTGTGATCACATTTTTCGAAATAAAAGTACTTGGTTTGATGGAACTTGTGAAAAGCGCGAAAAACCTGAAGTAATGACTGGATATGATGTTGCAAATGTAGTAAAGAATATCAAAAATGATTGGGGGAAAAAAGACAAAAAGAAAGAGAGATGTGAATCAGGGGAAAGAGGTACGAAAAGAAAGAGGAAAAGATCAATGAAGAAGAATACATCAGAGGCCATTGAAACCACTGGAATCTGGAAGAAGAAGTCCATATTTTTTAGTTTGCCATATTGGGAGGTATGATACTAAGTTGATGTGTAAAAAATTCTTTAATTATTTGAAATTGCATTAAACTATTCATCGTTCTTTTCAGCACTTGGTTTTACGCCACAATTTGGACGTTATGCATATCGAGAAGAATATTTGCGAAAGCATTATTGGCACAATTCTTGATACAAAAGGTAAATCAAAAGATGGACTTTGTTCACGAAAGGATTTGAAAAATATGGGAATTCGGCGAAGATTGCATCCTCAAGTTCGTGGGAGTCGAATATATCTCTCAGCAGCATCATTTAGACTTTCTAAAGCTGAGAAACATATATTTTGCCAAAGATTGTCAAATATGAAACTTCTAGATGGTTATGGATCCAATTTTGCAAATCATGTATCACTAAAGGATTGCACCATTGTAGGTCTCAAATCTCATGACTGTCATGTTCTAATATAATGCAATAATTGCTATCTGTTGCTTTCAGGGGACTTCTACCCGAAGGACCTCGGATTGCAATATTTCGATATTGTAATTTTTTTAATGAACTATGCCAAAGAGTTGTAGATAAAAATAAACTATTGGATCTTGAGATTGGAATTGGGGAAACTTTATGCATGTTAGAGAGATATTTCTCTCCTTCATTTTTCGATATTATGGTTCATTTACCAATCCACTTGGCAAAGGAAGCTCGCTTAGGTGGACCGACCCAATACCGGTGGATGTATCCATTTGAAAGATATACGAAAAAGCTCAAAAGTTATTGTAAAAATCGAGCAAGGCCAGAGGATGCATATCAGAATGTTACATTGCCGATGAGTGCGTGCGATTTTGCAGTAGAAAGTTAGAACAATCAACTGATATGGGAGATCAAGAACGTCACGACAACAATATTCATAATGAGACAATGCTGGAAGGAGAACCAATCTCACAGTATATACAAAAATGTTGTCAGACGATATGTTGGAAAAAGCACATCGATGTATATTGTTCAATTTGAATATTGTTGAACCTTATTTGGAGTAAGTATGATAGTTAATTAGATCATTTTATTGATTTAAATTCCTGATCCAATTTCTTAATTTATATGTTTAGAATGCATATCAATGAGTTGAAGTGTAGAGACAAACGCCTTGGAAGGAGTGCAAGCCAATTATGGATGAAACATACAAGGACATTTAGTGAATGGTTTGAAGAAAAGGTTGTAAGGTCTTCAACTATATTTTTAGGTTTAATTCCAACAATTATTTTAAAACTCGTGCATTTTTTGCTTACAACTTACCGTGTATATCTTTACAGGTTAAGTCTCAGAATGTTGATGTGTCAAACATGTTGCATTGGATTTCTCGAAAACCAAGAAAAAATGCACTTTCTTGTTCAGGTTACGCAATTAATGGATTAAAGTTTAACACAAGAGATGTTGAAAGAGTTACTCAGAATTCTGGCGTGTTTGTTGAAGGTGCCGATAGCCTTTGTAGATCAAGTTCACGTGACAATGCGCAAAGAAGAAGTGAAGTTGATTATTATGGGGTTATAAGAGAGATAATTATATTGAATTATTTTGTATATCGATTTCCATTATTCTTGTGTGACTGGGTTAATGAGGGAAACAATATGAAAGTTGAAGATGAGTTTACCCTAGTAAACTTTAACCAATGTCACAATCATAATGATCCATTTATTTTGGCAACTCAGGCCAAACAAGTGTTTTATTCTAGTGAAAATGATTCATCAAACTGGTGCGTTGTGTTAAGGGCACTTCCTCGAGGATTGTATGATATTGCAATGTACGACGAGAATGCGCAACCATCATTTTCTGTTGTTGACATATCGCGTATAGATTTGGACACTTGCGATGAAGATGAAAGTTATGTTAGAATGAATTGTCAGGGTTAATTTGTGTAATGGAGTTAAGTTTTAGCCTTATTCACGAATGACTGATCAAATGCTTATATTAATCACTTTATGGCTGATTAAGTTGTAGCAATATTATTATCTTATTTATTCTTGTGTTAATAATTTCTCTTTTGCTTTTCTTTGTCTTTTCACATGTACTAACTGGAGCATTTGCAGGCATTTTTTATAACCATCTATTTTGTTGTTGACATAGCGTGCGTAGATTTGAGGAAAATAAATGTATAAGGGAGAGGTAAAAAATTGATTTAGTTAATCACTTTATAGGTTGATGAATTTATTTGTGCTCATTTACTAATTATGATATTTTCTTTCCCTAAATGAATAGAGTTCAAAAGCTGCAAAAAGAGAGCAAGAAAAGAAAAGGAAGCTATAGAAGCATTGATGAGTCGAAACTAAAATGTTGGTGTGAGGAAAAGGTGTCCGCAAAGTTCTACATATGAAGCACCTCCTTCATCATGTGACTCTCGTTCTCAATCAATAACTAGGAGCTTCAATCATCAACAACGAGAACAACAAGAAGAAGAGGAACAAGAAGAAGAAGAAGAATAAGAACAAGAACAAGAACAAGAAGAACGAGAAGAAGAACAAGAAGATCAACAAGATGAACAACAACAAAGGAAGAAAAGAGGTCCAACCAAGCTTCCTTCACTTGCCAGAAAGAAAAAAGTACTCGTTACTTTCGATGACAGAAATCAGCCCATTGGTGAAAATGCAGATGTCTTTTCTTCTTTCTTGGGAATCGTGTCACGCGAAATGGTGCCAATTACTTTGTCAGATTGGCACCGACTCAGGGGAGATAATAAGAAAAGAATATGGAAGTTTATTGAGCTTAGACTTCTATTTTTATTATATAAAATTATAAAAAGTACTCTATTTGATTGTGTTTCATTCTCATTGCAGGAAAGATTTATAATTCCGGATAAAGCATCTCATGAAAAACATATATTACAAAGAATTGGGCGATTGTGGTGAATTACCTAATAGATCTTTGATATTTTATATTATTAAGTTTTTTTTCCATTTGACGCAAATAGTAGTTGTTTGTTTTGAAGGATAAAATCAATGCATGTAATCAAAGTCAATGCTCGGAATCTACTGCTCAATCAATTAACAATGACCCTATATCACAAGTTTTTGGTACTGAACACCAAGGTCGAGTGAGAGGTGTTAGTTTTGGAGTAACTCCTACTTGTGTAGGTGCAACAACTCAGAATAACGCTATCATCAAAGAACTTATGGGTTTGAGAGAGAAATATGAAGATTTATCTTCTTATGTTTACAATCAATATAAACAGGTACAAATTGATATTTTCACTATACACATATGTGTACTTATTCATATCGTGAACAATATTCATTCTTAAATTGTGTTGGTTATTTTTATGATAGGGTCAACAAGGGGGAGACGGGCACACTTGTACATGCCAGGTAAAAAAAATATTAATCTATTGAATGTAAATGTTACGGATAATGAAACTTCATAATTTTTATTGAAGCCACAAAACGGGAACTCTTCGAATAAGTGTGGAATGAAGTGCAAGTTGATCGATTGGGTTGTTAGTACCCATATAGTGGCAGAAGGAGAGATTGCAATAGATGAACCGCTACATGTTGTGGAGGGTGCTCCTATTGGGGTTGGATCTTACATGGTGTGGGTGCAAACAACCACTGACCACAATGCTTTGATATGGAGGACTCAAGCTAATATGAGGACAATAGAGCAAGCTTTAGGGGAATCGATTTCATGGCCCAAACAACATGTCTTCATACCTAACACTTGAGGAAAGTACATTTCAACCATTTAGTTTTATTTTTTTACTCATCTTGTGTCTCTGAATTTAATTTTTTTGTGCTTGCAGATGATGGGAAGAGCGTATAGATGGTGCTAGAAATTTGATGAGTTTCAATGTTTCATATTTGTTTCAATATCTTCTTTTCTATTACTTTTGCTTGTATATAGAAAATGAGCTTTTTTGTCTAGTTTTAAGTGCTTTGTATGAGACTAATCTTTGTTACTTTGTGTTTCTGTAAATACATTCTGCTTTGCTCTCACTTCTCCATACATACATGCACGTGTCTCTAACATATGGCCGAACTGCAAAAAGGTTGGTGATCAAATATGGATTAAAGTGAATGATGAGCAAACTGGTTTCTACAGGGTAAAATATGATGAAGTACTTGCAACTCAACTGAAGGATCGCCTCTACCATTCCAAGTGAAGCTAGGTGAGTAATATTATGTTTGAAGTACTTCAGTGAATGCTCAAATTTTGTTTATGAACATCTTTTTTTTTGTTGGCGAACGCCCTTCATCATTGGCGACCTGGCTGGAGAGTGCGGCTACCATAGCATAGAGAGGAATAATTTTTGCATATTCAAGGATGAGGAAAAACAATGGAAAGATGCGTGGGAATCCACAAAGAGGTGTGTTGCTTCCATCATTATAGATCACAAGGATTTCAAGTCTTGGTCTCGGTATCGGTTGAACGAGCACTGGTCTTTACTTTTGTACCAGGTCTTGGTGTTCCTAACAGTGACAGGTTTTTTTGATGGACTTACATGCAATGTGGGTGGTGATGGGCCTGGTGTTTGTGCTAATTGTTGTGATGATGAGATACTCCTAGCGCTTGGGGGTCTGCAGTGGACCTCGTCATCAGTCTTGGTGGTGGAGGAGGAGAGCTAATATTTCATTCAGGTTGGAGGAGTTTGGGGACTGGTTTTTTATTTAAGTATGGCCATTCGGGTGGGTGGCCTTTACTCAAGTTATTAATGTCTTATTGCATCTCTATAGGCGCTGATTCCCTGGAGCCTAATGACCAACTAAAGGGTGCAATCTGTATGGCCATTTGGGTGGGTGGTTTGCTTTTATTGTTGTTTTTCTTCATGTGCCTGAATATATTTTCCCCTTGCAATTTTTATATGAGAGGAGCTAAGATATTGCTTTTCATTTCCAGTTCTTGAGACCTGATAAAACCATTCCAACGGTAAACATTGTCACTTCTGCTAACAAAGATAAGATGCAATCCTACTTTCAGGATTGGCTACAACTGAAAGATTCGTAACTAATTAATTCTTTGCTAAGGGGTGCATAGTGCATAAACTAAGGAATGAAACTAAAAGTTTGTGATCTTATTTTTTTAAGTTTGATTTCACAGACTAAAAACAATGAAGAAATTTTGTTTTGGACTGATTTGCACCCATTTGTTTTGCATTGGATGTGGAGATTAGAAATCATGATTGGGTTTCTGATTTCTTGTTCTTTGTGACGGCAGAGCTGGTGCAGATGAAAATCCGTTGAGGACGGTCAAAACTATATTGCATGAACTTGTTAAGCTATGTGGAATTTCAATTAAGGGTCACCTTTCTTTGGTTCCCATAGACATGGAACCTGAACCCATTATTCTTGCCTATATTGACCTTAATCTTTAGGTACACTTAAAAGGAAAGGATAAGGAAAATGAGCTTGCTCTAACTTCTTTTTAACATGTAATGTGTCATCAGTTGCCAGACACTCATTGCTGCAAGGATGTTCTCGCAACATGGTGCCAACAGCCATTCTCAATGCTCTGGTTTGGTGAACATTTCATCACCTACTGTGCATTCTGCAGACGCAAAGTTGAAGGTATTACTTACACCTGTTCATATGTTGTTTCTCCATATTTTCAATAGCGATTTTCCTTCATTACTATTAGAAATGGGTTGTCGTTGGACTTGCAGCTAGAACTCTCGCCAATATTCAGAACGATTGGCGACAAACAAACTTGTCGTATTGGTTTATATGAGCTATATCGTATTACCCAAGTGATACTTTTAACATAAACTGTTGCTTTTTTTTCACCAAGTATTTAGAGTTTTAGCTTAAACAGATTCATGCAAGTTTTGAATTTTTCAAGTTCTGTAATTGTTTTGATGCATATTGATGGAATTGAAACATTGAAAATTTGAAAATTTGAAAATTTGAAGTGATTACTTTATAGCAGGGCAGATGGTTTTTGAGATTTTTTTAGTGTTGCTAAATGCACTAATTAAAACCAGAAACCTCTTAATTAATCTATGAAACTAAAGGCTTATATAGAAATCAATTGGTTCCCTAGGAAAGTTTACTTGTTGGCATGGCAAGTTCTGTAATTATTGTGCAGATCATAAAATTTCTCTATTAAAAATTAATGTGCGTTTCAAAGAGTAGTTGAGCCTCCATTTCAACCGTTGCTATGAATTTTATGTCTAACTCTGAAACATTCAAGCATACAAGGAAAATCTGTGTATTTAAGGGCTTCTAGGACGCTTACTAAACCATCTGAAAAAAAGAAAGAAAAAACATCTCAATTATCCCAAGACTAAGGTGCTGAAGGTGTAGAAAAGATCGATGATTAGCATTTTCCTAGTCCCTCCTACAAATGGAATTCAGAGATGATTAATTACATGGGACAAAAGAGAACATTGAGAGGGCTCATACATAGTAGACAATGTCTTTAATTCAATGAAACTAAATTTAAGAAAGTGGAAAACAACTTATCCATAACACATATTTTGTACAAGTACTGAAATGTTCCTCCTGCAATTGCGTAGTTATTTCAAGGAACCAGTAGCATTACATATGGTGTCCTTTCTTGGAGAAAAACCAAAAACTAATAGGTACATTGATTGGTTTTTGAAGGAACTGATTAAGGGGAATATCTACATTGATTGGTTTTTGAAGGGCTTTTGTTAATTTGTTGTTTAGGATGATGAGATGAGCACTTCAAGGTTCATTAAATGTGTGACTGTGGGAGATTGGGCCATTGGGAAGATTTGCTCACGATTTCCTACACCAGCAATAACTTCCCTAATGTACACACTCTTTTTCTATGTTCCTTATCCCTTACTGATTAGTTGAGCTTGTGAGGATTTAATTTAGATTTAATAATTAAACTACTATTGATTCTACTATTTAATTTATTAATTAATAATGTATTGGTGTTTTTGTTATAAATCAATATCTAAGTTTTTAATCATGTATAGGTAACCATTTACTCCTACAATGGCACTGCAAGTTGTTTCTTTAGCAATGCTAATCAAACAACTAATACCACAATTAGTTTCCAAGACAACCAATTCATTGTTCCTGCTGGGTCTGTTAGTATTCTACCAGATTGCAAAATTGAGACTTACAACACTGCCAAGGTAATTAATTAATTAATTAAGTTTGTTTAATTGTTGTTGTATGCGCTTTTGTGAATTTGATTAATTGTTGTTGTATGCAATTTGTGAGTTTTACCAATGTCCAAAGGGGAATCTAATTTCACTAATCTTAGTTCAAAAAACTCATTGTCAAGCAATATCCAAAGGGGCATTAGTTCTGATAATGTTGCCTCTGGCCCTCTAGAAGATTTGATTCCCAGATCCGAGGTGTGCTTGAATCAGGATACCACCGGACATCCGATCTTTGAAATATCATTAATTGCATGTTTAGATTCCCTATCAAGCTTATGAAGTATGTGTTGATCATTGTTGGCAGGCATGTCCGATATGTTTCTTTTTGTGTGGAAATCTTGTATTCGGTTGTGGACAACGGGTAGCTCGCTAGCTAGCTAGCTAGGATAACATAATTTTCAAATTTCTAGCTAGTTAAGTTGTTTCTTAATCAGTTACTTATTTGTAACTAACAACATTTGCAGACATGCTTTGATTGCGGAAGAACGTTGTCAATGTGCCCTATCTGCAAGAGCCATATAATGACAAGAATAAGGCTGTATTGAGTAGTTGGTGAACCCCTCACTAAAGGTGTAGTTGTTGCTTCCATGCACTTTTTTGATGTTGTTGCTTATAACCTTCTTGTATGTCTTGAGATCTATTATCATTAATAGTTCTTAGGCTTTATTACTTTTTAAGTTCTTTTCCAATTAAAAATTCATGTTAATTGGAAGCTTGAAAATATATCTCAAATCTGCTATTAAGAAAGCTAACATAAGCAGAGGTCTTCTGAGGAACAAATTCATTTAGATCGTGTCCGTTATATGTCACTTATAACCTTTTTTATCAGAGTAAACAAAATCATATAAGCAACTAAACTGAAATAGATAGCAAAAACAAAAACACAACTTATTAGTCATAGTGTGGTAGTAATAAATTAAAAAGTAGGCATGCAACTAGGTAGAACCTCCCTCAATTGATGATATGCATTAACTTAATAAGTATGCAAAGATAAGTGATGATAATAAGAATTATTATATTCTTTGATCTGGATGGATTGAGATAGAAAATTGGATTTGAAATTCATTTAGACCGTGTCCGTTATCATTGTTGGCAGGCTTCATATTTTGTCACTGTTTATTGATGAGGCATTGTGGTTGCAGGTTGACTGTGCTTTTGGGTCCTCCGAGTTCTGGAAAAACAACATTGCTTTTGGCACTTGCAGGACGGCTAGGACCTGGATTGCAGGTATCCATATTTTCATTTGCCATTGGTGTCATTTTAGTTTTCTTTGAAAGATAAGAACTTTAACTGGAAAACTGAGAATGATGTGGTGAATAGTCATTTTATGCTTCATGGATATAAATTTTGATTGGTATTATGAGCTGTGAAAGGAGAAATGACTGCATTCTGATATGAAAGTAATTATGTCCAAGTTCTGCCGTAAATCTTTATTCAGATTTTCGTTAAATGGTAGTTCTAAATAGATATAGCTGACGCTCATGAGAAAATGTTCGAATAATTTAAGCGTCACAAGTGCATCAATTTCTTTTTCCATTTGATTGTTAGTTAGTTTCACTCTTCATTGATAACTTTATATTGTTTTGAGGATGTCAGGGAAAATCACATATAATGGACAAATTCAGAGGACCTCTACTTATGTTAGTCAATACGCCTTTGGAAAAGAAATACCCTATTCTTTAATATATATGAAGAATTACCATATTCTTTTCTGATGGATAAGAAAGCTTTTATTGTTGTTATGTTACTTTGTTATTTGTTTTTTTTTTTCAACTTTCTTTTGATATGGTTCAATGACATTGTTTAATAATATTCTAGTGCATCATGTTTATCTTCTCTTTTTTCAAAAGGAGAAAAAGATTAGGAATCAAAAATTGTGGGCCAACATTTTTCATTGATTTTGCTTTACAGGCTAGAACAAGAATTGCTTCCACTGTCAAAGCAATTGTGGATGAGAGAATTGGCAATGGTGAAGTTTCAAACAAGCAGGGTCACTTTCTACATATACTTCTCTCTGCTAACACATTGTCTGACAATGAAAAACTGAGTTTTGTTGATTGGTTTCGTGAAATGTGTAACTATTGATTTGTTGTTTTGTTGATTGGTTGTAGAACACTGCGAATTTCTTGATGGAATAATAATATTGCGAGTTGAAGTAGATTTGTATATTTTCAATTGAAAATGGAAATGAAAATTAATTCAGAGCATTTTCAGTTATTATTATTTTTAAATTACATTTGATAGGGGTTTGAAACGCCCTATGTAAGCCTTTGGCGATAATATAGAGGTTTCAAACCCCTACGAAATCACTACAATTGATAGGGGTTTGAAACCCTTATGTAAGCCTTTAAAGATTTGATAGAGGTTTGAAACCCCTATGAAATAGCCAAGATTTGATAGAGGTTTGAAACCCCTATGTAAGCTTTGAAGATACGATAACACCTTAACAGATAACACTTTTCATAGACGTCAAAAACCTCTATGAAAAGTCTTTCATAGAGGTTCAAAACCTCTATGAAAAGTAGAATTTGTTCTAGTGTCATCTTTAATTACATGTCAATTTCACACACTCTCATGGATGTAAGTTGGTTACCATGCACACACATATCAATGCAAAAATTAACAATTTCAATCAAGTGTAAGTTTATGAATGGAGTGTGAAAAGTAAATCAAAAGGCTATATGATAACAATAAATTTACTTGTACTCATCATGAGTCTGAACTTATAGAGGGGTTTTAAAAATTTTACAAATATTTAAAGGGCATCAAAGAAAATTTACAAGTGATTGTATATATAATTTAACATTTTAAAAGACATACATTTGTTACACAATAGTATAGGTTTAATTGGGATGCGCTACATGCATGAATTCTTAGGTAATCTAGAGCATTGTGTAGCAAATGTATCTACCATAAAAATGTAAAAAAATAATTTTCGTTTTTTTAAAGTAGTGCTAGATGGACTCTTTGAGTCCAAACTCAAATAAGCACAAAGACTTAAATACCCTTAGTTCAAATCCATTATCTTCTTATTCACTTCACCATTCACCACTTACTGTCGCCGACGCCGTGCCCCCCACCGTCTTTCGTGATTTGATGTTTTTGGTCTGAATCTTGGCTCAATTTGGTGTTTTCTTATCGTTTTCCAGATTTCATCTTTGTTTTTGCTTCAAATGTTGAGAGAGAGGAGAGATGACGGCGGCAATGCGTGATCAGGGGGTCAGGGTTGCGCAATAAGAGGGTCGTGGTGGTGGAGGAAATGAATGAGTCTGATGTGTATTAATGTTAGGGGTGAATGTAATTGGGTCTTTTTATTTAGTTAAATATCTTAAATTACTAATAAAAACTCCAAATAAATTTTTTATTCTTAAATTAAGCATGCGTTGGACGCTAATGATCAGTTGTGTGATTAGAGATGCATCACATATACGTCTGTGACTCATCGGGACTAGCTAGGAAAATATCACTCCTTCCGTTCTGCAATATTTATCACATTTGTAATTTTCACAAGAATTAATTAAGACAATGATTGATTTACCTGTAAAATCTACAAGGGCTCTATATAGAGGGGATTTTTTTATTTTTATAAGGGTAGTGCTATTTGGACTTATGAGTCCGGACTCAAAAAAATTATTTATTTCAAAGTCATCCTCAAGTAATTAATGAAGCACACACAATCACTTATAAAATTCCTTTGTTAACCTTTAAGTATTTGTAAAAATTTGAAAAATCTCCCTATGAGTCTGAACTCATGTGTCCAAGTAGATTTATTGTTTTTATAAATATTTAAGTGGTGTCAAATGAATTTTACAAGTGATTGTGTTTGATTCATTAATTGCTCGATAATTAATTACTTTGAAATTAAAAATAAAAATAAAAAACTTTGAGTTTGGACTCATGATTTCAAATAGCAATACCTAAAGTGTCATAGAGTGTCATTATAACTACTTTAAATTCCTCCGATTATTTATATAAGTCGTTTAAAGTAAGGACACAAGAATTAAGACAACTTTAATTACGTGTGTAATTTACATATATGTCATTTGAAATTAAATGAATTGAAGAATTTAAGAATCATAAATGTTTGAATTGTATAAAGGGAAAATGTGTAAAATTGCAATAAATACAATCTTGAATTTCGAAAATGACCTACAATTCTGAACAAATTTTTTTTTGTTAAAACTACTTATATAAATACCAGAGGAAGTAAATAGAATAGGTTTAAATTGAAAATAAAATATTTAATATTGTGGAACGGAGGACAACAATTTGTATTTAATAAGTCCCTTACATCGATAGACATTAAATTATGTTCAATTTAACGCTAGATTAGGTAGTAAGAGTGCTAGATGGACTCAATGAGTACAGACTCAAACTAGTAGAAAGACTAAAATACCCATTATGTAAATTCCTTTTCTTCTTCAATCACTTACCAACGCCGACCATTGCCGCCGCGTGACCCATTGCCGCCAATGCCAACCTTTTCGGCCACCGACAAAGCCATCGTCATCATTCACCACCACCGACCACCCACTCTTCCGGTTAGTCTCCCCAGCTTCTCTCTCCCGGCCAGATCTGGCCGTAATAGTTGATGGCCAAATCTGGCCGCCTCTTTCGGCCAGATCTGGCAGAGAGAGAGAGAGAGAGAGAGAGAGAGAGAGAGAGCCATTAGAGGCCGAGGGAGAGAAGAAATGAGGGAGGGAGAGATTTTTTTTTATTTTTGATAAGAAAGTGACTATATTGTCAAAAGTTGGAATACATGGCTGGGAACTTTGATTCCGCTATGTATGTACAAAGTATGCTATCATATGTTTTCATCAGTTTTTGCAAAAATTATGAGCATCCCTCCAAAAGCATAGTTAATCATCATTCTATGAATCCACCAAAAATCGAAGCATAATCGGCGATGGTCGCGTAGTAGTGGCATGCAATGCAATGGCGAAGCGCGAGCAAAGGCAGGCTTGATTACTGTCTGGAGGTGGTGACTGTGTCATGTATATTGTTGTTAGAGGTGATGGTAATTAGGTATTTTTGTTTAGGTAGGTATTCTAAATTATTAGTAAAAATTATTTGAGTCTGGACTCAAAGAGTCTGAATAGATTTTTTGATAAAATATTTAATATTATGGAATAGAGGACAACAATTTGTATTTAATATAGTCCCTTACATCAATAAACATTAAATTATGTTCAATTTAATGCTAGATTAGGGCCCTGTTTGGTAAACACAAACTAGCTTATCAGCTAGCTGAAAAGCTAGTTTATTTTTTAAGTTGTGTTTTGTTTGTAGCTTATTTTAAAAATAATCAATATGATAAGCTCCCAATTGAAACGCTACTCATAATAGCGTTTTAACCGAAAATCCGTCGTTTGAATTTTTTCTCACGATTATACCCTTATTTTTACGATATTAATAAATTAATGCTCTTGCAAATTAGTGGAAACAAAATACGCAAATACTTAAGCAAAACCAGCGAATATTAGTAGCCCGCGAAATTAAAAACCAAATAGGGATAAATACAAATAAATTAATACCCTTGCTTTTTTTTTCTTTGGGAGTTGGATATCTCTCAATCGTTCAGCGTTGCTTTTTTTTTTCTTTGTTGATGAAAAAAATAGTGATTGATAATTAACTAAATATTATAAAACAAAGAATTTCACTAAAATTAAAAATCATTACACATTAATTTCTTAATTATAGATAATCTTGTTAGATGTTTATTACATATTAAATAAGTTTTAATGTCGAGTATAAAAATATTTTAAGATGCTATAAAAATATTTTTTAATGTAGTGTTCGAATGATAGGTTATCCTACATATTTTTTAAAAATATTCTTCTCTAGAAATGAAGAATATTCACAATAACATTGCTTCTCAATTATGAATGATGTGTTAGGTATATGTATAGTTATCCAATTCATTTATTATATTTTATTTACATGTGTTTATTTTTTCCGAATTCTTATAAATTAATATAGAGTTATTTTCATGTAATCATTTATGGACACATAATTTAGTTTTCTAAATAATATAAATTATTTTATGGTATTAATTTGTATTTTGTAAATAAAACACAGAGTTATTTATAACAATTAATTATATGATTATATAATTAATATACTTAATTGTGTCATATGTCTTTTATTGTCATTTTGCATTTATCAGCTAATCAATCAGCTATCATTCCAAACAATTTTTAGTTGATCAGCTAGATTATCAGCTAGATTATCAGCTTTCCGCTACCAGCTAGTAGATTATCAGCTCTCAGCTAGATTATCAGCTAGCCTTGCCAAACAGAGCCTAAGTAGTAACAGTGCTTGAAAAGATGCTTTGCCACATGTACGTTGCCGCGTAATTTGATCACGTGATCACCACTTTTTCTTTTGTTTTTTTTGGTCAAATACGTGATCACCACTTTACTAGTATGAAGGCCTCTCCCCATCTGCGATTGTTTGGATCTCAGACTCCCTTGGTGTTATCAAAGTTGACTCACAGGTGGCGTTCCAAGCACTGGAAGCGACAAGTGTCCGGTATATTTGGACCAGTTGTTAGGTTTAGAGACACCGCAATGACACACTTTATTAATCACTCTAATAAACTCGTTAATTACAATGCGGGGCTTAACTCTAATTTATAGAGTCACATAAAACATACTCCTAATCCAACTAGGAGACACTAAATAGACTCATACTCTAACTCGAAATCCTACTCAAACTCAAACACTAATAACTCATAATCCTAATCAAACTCAAACACTAATGTAATTTAGATTACAACTCTAACATCCCCCCATAATCTAAATTACCTATCTGAATTAAAAAACAAAACACCATCCCCCCATAATTCAGATTGTCGTGATCTTCCACTTGATCTTCTCTCGAATGTAGATCTCGACCTCCATCGACGACATCTTTTGTCGTTCATCCGCCATCGATCTTGCACAGCTTCCTCAATGCTTAACAGTGCACAATGCACTCGATTACCTTCGTCATCAACGGCATTATCATGGGCGATCTTACAATCCTGAAGTTGAGCTGGTTGTCTCACACTTCTTTGTGCTCTGCAACTGGTACGCTGGGGTCTAGCGCCGATACCAACTAAAGTGGAAGCTTCATCCTCACATCTAATCGTAGATGGTTGAGCAATACTCTTTCCTTTTATGTCCCAAATCCATGCACTCTTCTCATCAAACTTGACATCTCCGCTAACAATGACTGCATTGGTAACTGGATTGTACAATTTGTACGTTCCAATCCTCCCTGGAATATAGCCAATAAATATGACATTCACGCCTTTGTCATCTAACTTCTTCCTGTTAGCATCAAGAACATGTACATATGCAGTGGATCCAAACACCTTCAAGTGTTTGACACTTGGCTTGTAACCACTCCAAGCCTCTTCTGGGGTTATATGGGACACGCCTTTTGTGGGAGACCTATTCAGTAAATACACTGAACATGCAACCGCTTCAGCCCAAAAAGAATCAGGTAGACCTTTGGCTTTCAACATACTATGAGCCATGTCTATAATCGTCTTATTCTTTCTCTCTGCAACACCATTATGTTGAGTTGTCTGTGGTGACATGATCTCATGTTTAATCCCATGACGATCACAAAACTTTGAAAATGTCGAGGACGTGTACTCTCCACCACTGCCTGTCCTCAAAGTCTTGATGTAGCGTCCACTCTGTTTCTCCACAGTTGCCTTGAACTTCTGAAAGCAACTAAAGGCATCAGATTTATTCTTTAAAGTATATACCCGAATCATCCTGCCGCAGTCATCAATAAAAGTCATAAAATATTTGCTTCCTCCCAAAGTGAAGCGATCATAGGACCATAAACATCCGAGTGAACCAACCGTAATAGAGATTTGGCACGCCTTGGAGTGTTAGAAGCAAACGTTCGTCTATGTTGCTCCCCCAAAATACACCCTCACAAAATTGCTCTTGATGTTGAATCACAGCAATCCTTTCACTAAATTCTTATGAGTCAACAACTTCAAACTCTCGAAGTTCAGATGACCATATCTTAGATGCCATAACCATGACTCATCAGAAACAATGGATTTAAAACACGGATAAGATCCAATCTTAATCTCAATCTGAAATAACCTGTTTTTCAAATGAGACTTAAGAATGATCATACCTTTAGAGTCAAATACAGTGAGATGACAATCTTTGAAATTCACTTTGTACCCCTTCTCTAGCAATTGCCCCAAACTTAGCAAATTGCATGTTAATGTCGGTACATATAACACATCTGAAATATACTGATGATCACCATTCTCCAACTGGATCGAATTCTTCCTTTTCCTTAACGGAAGTTTCCTATCATCGGCAAACTTGACCTCTGTCAACATTGACTCATCCAACTCATCAAAAAATTCTCTATTGCCACACATGTGATTAGAGCATGCACTGTCGAGATACCACATGTTACTCGAGCATTCTCCCGGACCGATGAAACCATCATTAGTGTCGATGACACTCCTCATCTTGCTTTGTCTCGCTCATCGACTCGACTCCGACTCCGACTCGATGATTGCTTTATCCCGCATTGTCTAGCTATATGCCCAAATTTGCGACAGCTTGTAACACCGAATCCGATTTCTCTCGTTGATCGCGACCTTCGTCTCGTCTACGACCTTTATTTCTATCCCACCACTCGTTGATTATTGTTCGACCTCTCGCCATTATTGTTGACATTATCACGGCCTTTGAATCCATAATTCTTCTTTTGCTTCGGACAATCGTAGTCTTCAATGCCTGCTCAGTAGGCTTGACTTTTTCACTTTTTTCATTGATTCGTTGCTCATGTGCTCGTAATGAACCAATAATTTCTTCAACTGACTTGGTCTCATAATCTGTCCCGGACTCCATAATAGCAGCTACTACATGGTCGAACTTTGTGGTCAAGGTGCGCAAAATCTTCTCGTTCACATCGAGATCGGCGACTTCTCCGCCATTCATCTTTAACTGATTGACGATTGTCTGAACACGATTGGTGTACTTCTCTATATCTTCTGAGTCATCCATCTCGATCAACTCGAATTGTCGCCTCAAAGTTTGCAACCGAACTTTTCTGGCTTTCTCGTACACCCTTGTAGGACGTCTCTAAAGTGTCCCACGCTTCCTTTGATGTCTTCGCCGCTGCACTTTCTCAAACGCCACATCATCAAGCGTTTGCAAAATAAAATAAAGTGCCTTCTCGATCTTTCTTGCGAAGTTCCTTTTGTGTCGAGGTAGCGGTGGCCCCCCGGGTCTTCGAACCCATCTTCAACGATCAGAGCAAGTCTTGAAAACTGAACAAGACTCTCATCTGAGTGCTCCATCTATCAAACTTCTTTCCATCGAACACTGGTAGTGTCAGTTGAACTTGACCGTTTCCCGTTGTAGCCATGAATATTTACCACTACAAAAAAAATCGATTGAACGGAACTGTTTCAAATTGCAATAAAAATTGCTTGCTTGCTGATCTTTGTCTACAAAAAGACAAAAAAATTTTGATTTGATGTATGAATGCTTTATAACAAAACAACTTCCAATTTCTTCTTCAAAAATTTGCTGCGCACAATTTGTGTCTGCAACACAACGCACCAATTCAATCTTTGTTTTCTCCAAACCAAAAAACGCGGACGCTTCTATCAAGAATCTTCAACGAATTTGCTGCACGCAATTTGTGTCTATCTTTGTTTCTTTTCCAAAACAAAAAAAACGCATACGCTTCGATCTCTCGATAGATCGGAAGCCCAAATTCTGTTCTTGAATCTTCAAGAACTCTCACACAACCAAGATAAAAAAAATCTCGGTCTCTTTCTCACAGATCTCAGGATCTCACTATTGCTCTGATACCATGTTAGGTTTAGAGACACCGCAATGACACACTTTATTAATCACTCTAATAAACTCGTTAATTACAATGCGGGGCTTAACTCTAATTTATAGAGTCACATAAAACATACTCCTAATCCAACTAGGAGACACTAAATAGACTCATACTCTAACTCGAAATCCTACTCAAACTCAAACACTAATAACTCATAATCCTAATCAAACTCAAACACTAATGTAATTTAGATTACAACTCTAACACCAGTGATCAATGAAATGACGTAACTCAATGATCGTCTAATTGGTCTTAAATTTTCTTAGGGTGCGTCGTGAGGGTAACTGTGTTTAGCAACAGGAGAGGGAGAAATCTCTGAGTCATGATTTTCTCAAAAAAAAAAAAAAATATTACAGTTAGTACTTGCTCTTTTTTATTAAATAAAATAAAGAATTAAATGTAGTTAACCATTAAAGCTTTATTTAGCAACACTAGCTAATAATCTACCTAATAGTTGATAATCTAATTGACGACGGATAATATAGTAGCTGGTATCGAAATGTTGATATAATCTAGCTTATATCAATTAAAAATTGTTTGAAAGAATAGTTGATTGAGTATCTAAAATGATATGATACAATTAAGTATATTAATCATATAAATTTATAATTTTTTTGGAAGGTATATAATCATATAATTAATCGTTGTAAGGATCTAAATGAATTCCACATATAAATAATCATATATCTTATTTATATAACATAAATACCATAAAATAACTTATTTTTATGTTATTTAGAAAACCAATTACTTGTGCTAATGAGTGCTTACATGAAAAATAACACACATATTAATATTTAATATTAAGTATATATAAATTTATCACTACAAAATTTGTCAAAATAGCGACAACAATTAGCGACGGAACATAGTCTGTTACTAATTTAGCGATGGATTAACGACATATCTGAATTTTGACCGGTTTGACCAGATAGCGATAAATTTGCGACGGAATAGCAACGGATCAACGATAGATACTAATTAGCGATGAAAATTTCATCACTAATTTTAATTAGCGACAAGCTTTTTTGTGACGGACCTCATATTGCTAATCGATTTAGCGATGGGAAAAGTGGATTTAACGATCAATCTTTTTCGTCATTAATTTGATTTTTTTTTGTAGTGTATATATAATAATCTTTTAATAATAAGTTTTTAAGAAAATATTTTATATTACAAAAACATAATACTTTAGTATTTTTGATAAGATATTTTAATTTAGTATCTGCTAATACGTTTATAAGGTTTTTAAAACAAAATATATTTATGTAGATACTATATTAAATAATATTCACTTAAAAAAAGTAGCATTGTTACATATGTTAAATACGTTACACGTTAATTTATTGTTTTGTATAGTACATTATAAGATCACTCTCTAAACAATAAAAAATGGACTTCATCAAGATTCACACAGAAGGAGGAGCTAGAATACACTACAAGAAATAGATGCAATTAGCGACCAGGGGTCCGCCAAGGACTAGATTATTTTCTTGGCCACGTGGCAGGAAACGAGGGGGATCACGTGTAAAAATAGCGACGGGGTATTCACGTCGCTAATCCCATCGCTAATCTTGAAAATAAGATCCATACCAAAACCCTCTCTTCTTCTCTGATTTTTCATCTCCGCCTCTCCTCGATCTCCTCTCGATCATCTCCTCTCCATCAACTTGATCCTCTCCCTCTCCGTGACCATCTCCCTCACCGTGACCCTCTCTCCTTTCCCTCCTCCTCCGCCTCGGCCACCCCGTCGATTCGATCGGCTCTGCCGCCGTCTCCGCCTATGCCTCCGCCTCGGCCGGCCGCCCCACCTCCGCTTCGTCACAGCCGCCCCGACTCCCATCTCATTCTTGATTTGGGATTTAGGTATAATTTTTTTATTTATTTTATATATTCTATTTTTATAGTTAATTTATTTATGTTTTTCGTTATTTAAGTTGATTTATAATAATTTTTTTGTGAAATTTTATTATTTATGTGATTTATAATTTGTGTTTTTTGTGAAAATAGGATTTTTTTGTATTTTATGTTATAATGAAAATTTGGAATAAATTTTGAAAATATATGCATGTTAAATTAAACAAATGTAATGGTTTGATTAAAACTTGTAATTTTGTATTTTATGTTGGAATAAAATTTTGGAAAATGAAATTTATATTTCTTGTATTTTTAAGTGAATAAAACTTGTTAAATTGATCAAAATGTTACAATAAATTATGTATGTTGATATTTATTATTTATTTATTTTTGTGACAAATAAAATGCATGCTTGTGATTTGAATTAAATAGTTTTTTTGATTATTTGTGATGTTTATTGTATGTTTTTTTATTATTGATATATATGTACTTCTTTTGTAATGTTTTAGTATTAAATTAGTTGAATTTCAAATATGTCCATTAAATTATTATTTAATTGTTTTTACACTAATTTAAAAACCGAATTAATATCTATTTAACTATAATAAAGAAAATATGTTAAGCTGAAACAACTTTAAGTATAAAGTTAATTAAATGATACAAATTCATTGGACAAATTAAAATTTAATTAGGGCAAAAAATAAAAGAGTACCTATAATATATATTATACTATAAATAAATATAGAGTAGTTAAAAGCAATTTAACTATAATAAAGAAATTTGTAATTGGTTGAACAAAATAATATATATTTATATAACAAAGCTTACATATGATATATATATATAGAATAGGTAGGGAGGATTGATATTCATATATATATATATATATATATATATAACTATATATATAAATTATGTTAAGTTGAAATTAAAATAAGTATGAAGTTACAAGTTAAATGAAATATTAATACGGTACATTGTACTGATAAAAATTTAATAAAATGATGCAAATTTATTGGGACAAATTAAATTTCGTTTAGGAAAAAAATAGAAGAGTATAATATATTATACTATAAATAAATATAGAGTAGTTAAAAGTAATTTAACTATAATAAGGAAATTAGAATTGGTTGAACCAAATAACATTTATATAACAATACTTATATACGAGATATATATCTATATAAATGAGACAAAATAAAATTATTAACTGCAAAAATTGAAGTAAAATTTAAAATTTCAAAGGAAAAATTAAAAATTAGGCAAATTTACTCAAAAGTATGTGTATATATTGCAACCAATGCGACTAATTACGGTAAACAATTGACTAAAATGTATACAAATATATTATGCAAAGTATGTGCAAATGCAATCGATTCGACTAATTACGATTAACAATCGACTAAAATTTATATAGTGATTGATGTGTACGTGTATTCAATTGGGGTTGTTTAGGTCTTTCGAGATGTCTGTATCTCGAGATTGGATGTACAACCGTATTGAAGACGGTTACATTAGATTAGAGTTTGTGGATAGCATGGAGGAATTTCTAAAATTTGACATGCAACACTGCACCACTTACTTGAACGAAATGAAAACTTGATGTCCTTGTCAAAAATGTCGCAATTACAAATACTATGATGTAGACACCGTAGAGCTTCATCTAGCGAGGGGTGGATTCGTTCCCGATTACTATCGTTGGACCGCGCACGGGGAGGAAGAAATAGTAAGCGATGAGGACGATGGAGGTGATGATCCAATGGATGAATATTCGACATCATATCATCATATGATACATGACATTGCGGGCCACACTTTCGTTTGGAATTATGAGGAGGAGCTGAACCTTGAAGTGAAACATTTCTTTAAAATGATAGACACGGCGAATCAACCGTTTTGACCGGGTTACGAGAGGATGAATAAACTCTCAGCAATGATACGTTTATTGACGATAAAGTGGAATCATCATATTTTGGAGCAAGCATTCGACAAAATTTTGCAAGTATGTAAAGACATGTTACCTGAAGACAATTGTTTGATAGATAGCTTTTACAAATGTAAGGGCTTGATGCACTGGTTGGGTATCCCATATAAGTGAATTGACTGTTGTCCCAACTTGTGCATGCTTTATTGGGAGCTCAACTCCAAGCTTACATCTTGTAAATTTTACGAATAATTTAGGTTCAACTCTAACAAACGCCCGCATAAGAAAATGCTTTACTTCCCTTTGGCGCCTTGTGTCAAACGCTTGTACGCCTCAAAAGCTATTGCGAAACACATGCGGTGGCACGCAGAACACGTCAGATAATAGGGCAATATGCAGCATTGCTCCGATTCCTTGGCATGAAACCACTTCAATCAAAGGAACCCTACGTTCAGCTCCGAGGTTTGTAATGCTCGACTTGGATTATGCACTGATGGGTTTCAACCTTTCTGAATGACCGACAAACCGTACTCTTCGTGGCTGGTGATTTTAACACTGTACAACTTGCCTCCCTCGATGTGTATGAAGAAAGAAATGATGTTCTTAATAGTAATCATACCTAGGCCGACTAATCCGTCGCAAAAAATTGATGTGTTTCTCCAACCGTTGGTGAAAGAATTGCAAAAGTTGTGGTATGATGGAGTGCCAACCTACGATGTATCAACTAAGACAAACTTTCAAATGCGCGCTACATTTATGTGGACTGTTAGCGAATTTCCAGCGTACATTATGTTGTTGAGATGGAGCACGCACGGGAGGACTGCTTGTCCTTATTACATGGAAGATACCGACGCCTTCCAGTTGAGGTTCAGAGGGAAAGCGAGTTGGTTCGATTGTCATCGACGTTTCTTGTCGCGATATTCGAATGAGCGGAAAAACAAGTCCAGTTTTTGCAGAGATAGAATCGTATCCGACATGCCACCAGCTAATAAATAAGGTGAAGATATTTTGCGAGAAATTGAAGCTTTAGGACTGATGAAAGTCATTGAATTGGGTTCAAATGCAATAAACAACGAAGTCTCGAGGACTAGCGGGTGGACAAAACAAAGCATACTGTGGGACTTGCCTTATTGGAAGACGAACCTTATCAGGCACAACCTAGACGTGATGCACATTGAAAAAAATGTCTTTGACAATATTTTCAACACAATCATGAGTGTGCCTGGGAAGACGAAAGATAACGCAAAGTCTAGGAAAGACTTAAAAGAGATTTGTAATCATCCAAAGCTTCATTATGATCCAATTTCTAAAAAATATCCTAAGGAACAATATGCGCTAGACAAATGAAGAAAACAAGCGTTGTGTAAGTCGATTAAGGAATTGAATTTCCCCGATGGTTATGCGTTTAACATCGGTCGCTGCGTAGATTTTAAGAAGTTGAAGATGTTTGGGATAAAAATCCATGATTGTCATGTTTTAATGCAACGAGTGCTGCCGATTGCTTTTCGAGATCTCTTAGATGGTGACGTATGGATTGCAATTAGCAAGTTAAGCATTTTCTTCAAGGATTTAAGTGCTATAAATTTAAATGTTGAGAATCTTTGACTTTTGCATGAAAACATTTCCAAGATATTATGTAAGTTGGAAAAGATATTTCCGCCAACTTTTTTTGACTCAATGGAGTATCTCTCTATCCATACGGTTGACGAGGCTATCCTTGCTGGCCCAGTAAAATCTTGGTGGATGTATCCTTTCGAGAGGTAATCAACTAGACTCGTAAACAATTTATATCAAACTCTAACATATATATTTTAACTAACTTACTTCTACAAATGTACGTACTTGAGACATTTAAAAATAATGTTAAGAATAAGGCAAGGGTTGAGGGCTCAATATGCAATGCTTACTCAGTGGAATAAACATCTGCATTTTCCTATTATTTTGAGGAACACGTCTCCACCTCGTACAACCATCCGCCCCGCAATTACGATGGTGGAGTCGGACCAAGTCAAAGTTTTAATGGCCATTTCTCAATATTCACCTACGCAAGTCGGGCCTATGGGAGATCAAATAAGCATTATCTTACGGATGATGAGTTTAACGTCGCACACTCATATGTGTTATTAAGTTGTCCCGAGGTCGCTCCATTCATTAGGTATGCTTTAATCTTAATTATTATCTTAAATGTATTCAATCGCAATCCTTACATTTTCCAAACATGTGAATATTATAAAAAGTGTCATCGATGAACATCTTGAGAAACATTTCTTAAGTTCGTTTCAACAATTCTTAAGTCATTTATACATGAACATTAAAATAATTCTTTATTTTTGTTGTCTATGAATGAAACATTTTTTGTGGTAGGCTCCATCATCTATTCAAAATACAAGACTTCAAATGTTGTCATACGACCCTAGTCGACTTTGAATCGTATACCATGCGTATCTTGTTAATGGCTACAAATTTCAAATCGTGTCGCATCGCTCAAACAAAGGTATGCGTAGTAGCGAGGTATGTGTTACGAGCATGAATTACGCAAAATGTGACAATGACTTTTACAGGCAATTAGAAGAAGTGATTGAAATTGAATACGGTGGATTCCTACGTATTGTGTTGTTCAAGTGTCAATGGTTTGATCCTACGATAAATGTCGGGACAAGAGTTCATCGATCCTTAAAAATCGTCGATGTACATTGAAATCTGCGATTAAACAAGTACAAGCCTTTCATAGTAGCCATGCAAGCTAACCAAATGTACTTTCTTTCATACCCAAGTGTAAGAAATGCGCATAACAATTGGCAAGTTACATGCAAACTTTTACCAATTTTCATCGATGAACAAAACTTAGTCGAAAATGTTGACAGTGAACCTATAGAATAAGATGATTTCAGGAGCACTTACTTGGGCATGATACTGAGGTCGATATTGATAACAATGTTCCAACTTCGCTAGTTGATCCTAGTGGGGAACCCATGTCAGACGTCGCGAAGAAGACAATGAAAGCGATAACTCTGACTTTTCATCGAATGATGAGGACGGTGACGACGAATCATGATACTATCATGTTTAGTTGGTAAATGATGGAACTATATATTTTTTTACTTGTTACGTAATATTACAAATGTTGGAGGCTCAACTTAAAATTCTAATTTAGTCATTATTTTTTTATAAAGTTATGTCGTCACGTAGAGGCTACGCCCCATCTTCTGGTGAGGGCTTCGATGGATGATCTAAAGGACGATCTAGTAGTCGATCCAGCGGACGATACAACGTTAGTAGAGATCGATGATCAGATGGATCACACCATCGTTCTCATGATGATGCTCCTCCACCGGCACAGACTACTCAGGGTCATCAGACTCTACATCCATACCTATACCACCATTGTCAGCAGACTCTATTTCATCCGTACCCATACTACCTTTCTCCCCAGACCCCATTTCTCCATCAGACGCCTCCCTCACATTATCTACATCCATCACATCCATTTACATCTTTCATGTCTTTGCCATCTGTTTTTGGTGATGATCCCACCTCTTTGCAGATATATTCTACTTTACTTTCCTCCTTACCTACTCCACCCGTTGATGGTCATGGTTCGTTTAGGCCAGGTGTCGAGCCTATTTTCTCATCAGGGGGATTAGAATTTCCCTCACATTTTTATGATCTTACGCATGACCACCATACAGTCCCACCACCACTCCATCAAGACTTGCATGCCTTGCCCTCTTGGGGTCAGCCGGTAGAGTAGATGCCGAGTAATTCGGCACATCGTTCGAGTGACTCATCTATAGGTACGACCCCATGTGGACAACGACGAAGTAGTACTACTAGCTAACCCTCGGGGCGGGTATTCTTGGTCGTGAAAAATGACAAAAAATAAGTATAAGTACGAAATTTAACATTTACTTATTTCTTATAAACTTGGTCTAACGCCTCGTTTTCAATTTAGTGGACGAAAATTACACCCGTCTGCCCGGGAGATGACTAGGGCATACAAACACTCCCTGCACAAGGATGTTTATTCTTGGAAGCATTTCTCGCAGCACATGCGAAATATTTACTGGAATCAATGGAAGGTAAAGTTGTTTAAGTTAAATTGGTTTCATTTACATAAGATTTGCAAACAATATAGAATTGAAAAGTGTTTATAGAAAAATTTCAAATTTTATTAATTTTTTCCTATAGTTGTCATTCGAATGGGAGCCATCGGATGATACAGCTATTAGAGAGGTGTATGATAGGCAGATTGTCACTCGATACGCTGATTTTATTAGCAAAATGTGCTCCAAAGATAAGAAGCCTACACATGTATCTGTTGAGATCTTCGACCACTATAAGAAGATGCGAGCCACTATTGATTTTAAGAAGAAGTCAGAGTGAGCAAGTAGAAATCGGAGAACTAAGATAGGGGTACCCGGTACAGGGATCGCAGTGCATACTGGTGGCACAATATCCATTTATCATCACGCAGAGAAGCTGTTAAGTTATGTTATAATAAGTTTATATATATAATATACATCGATTTATCCTAAAACTTAATCTTCTTTAAATATATGTTTTGTAGGCGAAGACGTTGGATCGACATCCGACTGCTTCAGAGTTATGCCTATACTTCCATACGAAAGATCATGACGGTGTAACTTTCCTCGATTCAAGAGTAAAGAAGATCGTCGTAAGTAAATAGTTTTGCTTTTAATTTTTTTTTAGTTAATTAATGATAGGTATTAATGACTTGTAAGTATTTTAAATTCGTAATTTAGACGACGATTCAACGTAGGCGGATTGAGCTGACACAGTCGCGGCCTGACACCCCGATAGATGAGACCCAGCTATATTTGTCCATTGTTGAGCACAACAAAAAAAGACACACATATGGACTAGGGTGGATACCATTGGAGTCGCGGCGCAGACAAGCTACAGCTGGAGGTGGATATGGAGTTGGATCTTCTCGACCTAATACTTGATTGGTCCAATTCGAGTGCCAATTTCGAGGCGTACTAAACCCACTACGTACCACACCACCGGGGTACTCGCCTGAATTCTGAGTCTTCCTCCGTCGCCAACTTGACGTCGTCGCGAATAGGCTTTGGTGGATCTCTACGCTCGCCGTTGGTCAATCCAAGTGGTAGTGCGCGGGCATGGTAGGGTGGCCAGATTCCGCCAAGTATACAAATGGAACCTAACCATACATGTCCTCCAATTATATGTTCTAAATCGTCCACACTAACAATCCACCCTTATCCCTAATGAGCCTATCAAACATTTGCGAAAGGACTTTCAGGCGATGCAGACACACATTCCTCGGGTTATGCAGGATCACAGTCTAACCCAAGATCAGTTGCGAGAGGTCCAGGGTCAGCTGAATCGCATAGAGCATGATCTAATGGATAGACTTGGGATTTCATTCACACCAGTGCCTCTGAGAGATGTTCCATCTGATGACTTAGAGACTAACAATGATCTCGACGATTGAGTTGACTTCTTTGTATATTTAGCCTTAGGTTGTTCATATCATGTTTTGTACATTTTCATACTTGTAATTAACCTTTTTTGTTGTATTTAATTTATTTTGATTGATGGACTTCGGTTATTAACTTTAATTTCCTATAATTTTCTTGTCCTTATAGTTATTATGAATAAATTATATAGTATAGATTAAAATATATTATTTTAATAATAATTTTTAATAAAGTTTTATAAAGAATTTTTAAATTTAAATATTATTTATAAATAATATTATTTTGAAACATTTCTTTTAAAATTTAATTTTAATTGAATTTAAAAAATTTCATAAAATTATTAAATATTATATATAATAGTTTTTGCATTTATATAAAAAATATATAATAGTTCAATATTTTAAATATTTACATTTAACTTCGTTAAAAAATTAAAATTTTTTAAAATGTTTTTAATATTTAGTTTTTATAAATTAATTATATTTCAAATATTTAATTTTAAATTTTTAAATATTATATTATATTATATATTATTGTTTTGCATTTTAGAAATATAAAAATTTTTTAAATATAAAATATTATATATATTATATATAATATCAAACTTTTTCTTAAAGAATTTTTCGCCCATTTAGCGACGGCCAAGGGCTACGTGGACAATTGGCGACGGTGTTTTAGCGATGGCGCCCGTCACTAATTATCCACGTGTTATGGTCAAACGAGACTCAACCAAAACCACGTGGCGAATTTGTGATTAGAGTTGGCGAAGGGATTAGCGACGAGATCCCATCACCAAACCTGATACACCGTCCCTAACACGGTATAGCAACGGGAAATATCGAATTAGCGACGGGTTTCCCCGCCGCTAATCCAATATCCTTTTGTAGTGATAGCTCTGGTTTCGTTACTTCCAAAGTAACGAAATAGAGCTTCCAAGGAGGGGTTTTTGAGGGTCGTCAAGGCTTTTGTGCGGTGGAGTTCCGGTGAGAATAAGTTTTCTACCAGTGCTTTGTGGTGTTACATCTGGTTTTCGGGCAGGCGACAACAAAAGGTGAGGGAAGGGAAGATGGAAGTCCAACAAATTGCTGACATCATCAAGTTGAGCTTATCTTGGTGATTATGATCACAGTACAGTCCGGTGTGCTTCGGATTCGATTTCTTCTTCAATCTTCTTCAACCCGCATTTTTTCCTTTGATGTATATATTAGTTTTTATTTTTATTTTTTTATGAAGACTTGAAGGTCTACCATCAAAGATTTGTGTTGTTTATCCCAAATAAGAGTTGTTGTACCCATTTTTGGGGTAGTGTCCCCTATATCGGGGGGTAGTGTTTTTCAATTATGGGTTTGTCATCCCTTTGATCGAGTTGTTGTCCGCTTCGGCAGAAGATGTGTAACTGATTTACTGTAATGAATGCAATATACATTTCTTTGACAAAAAAAGGAAAACAATCATACACACCTAGTTTTTCGGCTATCATGAATTGAAATTGATATTATTTCGGCACTTAAAAAGGCACCGAAGGAAAAATAAATCTCTTCTATTCTCTTATCTCAAGCGTAGAAATGTTTGTAATCCTTTCTCCATTTATCCACTATATATTTCTAGGAATCAACATCATGTCCAGCTCTTGGAATATATAGAGGTTGTGATAACATACAATACCCTAGACTTAAACTCCCATCACATGCACAAAAACTCATCATTTTCCTTATCTCGATACACCGTGTAAAGCGGGGGTTGAGATGGTGACATCCATGAGGCATGGTGATGTTTTACACCCCGTAAATACTAAATCCAGGTCCATCTATATCTTTCCTTGCCTTGCAATTCAATCTTTTCCTCTTTTCTTCTTGAAATCTACTGAAAAGTCTATCGGTGTATATGACTTGAATCAAATTAACATATGGAACGTCAGACAATGTGTTACGATCCTTATGAAAGCACTTAAAGTTGTGCTTCTCCTCCTTCTCATATTTTCTTTCTAGAGCCAGATCACACTGAGATATAAACTACTTCAAACATGTCCTCGTATTCAAATACCTATCAAAGAAATGGTTCATGTTCTCGCTCATTTGAGTTGAAGATATCCTAAGCTAAAATGTATCTCTAATGTACATCGAAACCTACTAGTGCTTTATTTCATATAGAGAAGAAATATAATGATGACTTGACACCTTAAATTCACATTTTTCCATCATAAAAGTCCAAGATTCTTTAAAGTCATCCCTGGTTATTAAGTCATACATTGCATTCTTCATCATCCAGGTTATTTTTTATCGATCTTTAAGTCCTGCAAGTTTCTAATGTAGCTTCTTCATGATGTGCCACAAACACAATTTATGTTTCGCGTTAGGAAAAACTTTTGCAATAACAATACCTATAAAGGGATTATGGTCTATGATAATGGATGCTAGCTCCTTCCCCATACATTCTAACCAAGTTTCAAAACATCATTCATAACTATCATTGCTCTCATAAGGGCACAACCCAACAAAATCGAGTGGTTATGATGGTTTACCCCAACAAAGGGTGCAAATGACATGTCAAACTTATTGGTTAGGTAAATGGTATCAAATGAAATCACATCTCTAAAGTATTTGTAAGCGGTTCTTAATCGCGAATCAACCCAAAAAACATGCATTAATTCAGTATTCTTATCAACTTTGATTGCATGAAAAAACTCATATTATGTTTCTGTTTCTTCAAAAAGTACATAAGTATTGCCTCAGCATCACCCTCCCCAAGCCTAAGTCTTCTTTCTGCGTCAATATGGTTTCTAATATCATTTTCATCGCATGTCAACTGATCAATTCCTCCAACACGCAGTGACTCTGCCATAAATGACTTGCACACAGAAATTCCTGTACTATCATTAAGATGCAACATTTTTTTTGTTGTTGTCTCGCTAATAAATTTAATGCACTTGTAGAATTTAGACTTCCCTAGGCTTACTATATTATTATGTTTTAAGAAACACCATGTCACTTGCTACTTTCCATCAGTGAATAATCGTACAACCATTTATGTTTTGCATTCGCAACGTGAAAATAAATCATAATGTGTCTTCTCACTTGGTTTAGTTTGCCCTTCCCTACAACATGCAAACACGTGCTTGCAAATGATGTCATCCAATCTTTCCGAAGGCCTTATTTTTATTTCGAGTTCTACATTCTTCGCATATCTCTTTAATGCTAAATGGGCCTCATTATGGCTGCTAAAGGTCATTCCCACTCGAGGTAGTACCACTTATTTATCAACAAATTCAACTTCCTCATCCTTTTCACTGTCACCCTCTTCACCATCACTTTCAAAATCATCTTTATGGTCTTCTTCAACAGTATCTTCCTATGACGGGTCTAACCATGCCATGACAACCTGGTGAAAAAATGTTTCATTATAGATAATTGATAATGGCTATGGTTCATATACTATGTCACGCAACTAAACCCCCCACAATAGATATTGGCTATGGTTTGGAAGAAATACATGGTCAATATGTATTTCCAATGATAAACCTAACTCAGTAAACACCTGCTGAACCTAGCCCAGACTTCAACTTTCTCAATCAAAGCATACCACAAATGAAAAAAATGTAAAGCTAATTCATACTAAATTTTAATACATAGTAGATGCATTTCCATAAAAAGCATGTGTTTCAAAACCCACATTTACTAACCTCATTTAAAACACAACATAGAATCCGACCTCATTTACTATAACATAGAATCCAATATTGAAGGCAACTTAAAATCCAACATTAAAGACACTATTTTTATTACCAATCACCAACATTCTTTAATAGAAAGTGAAAACAAAAGGGGGTTACCTCTGGCTTCATTTGCGGTTCTCTTCTTTAGACTTTACTTCACTCAGCTATGCACGAGAGTAGTCCCGGCCAAACCAGTTCTCGGTTGTGATGCTCTAGCTTTTACTGTGGCAGAAAATCTTTGTGAAGAGGGAACTTGACGAAATATGGTTGGGAAAAGGTGATGCAGCAGAGAACAGGACGAAATATGGTTGGGGAAAGGTGATGCAACTGGGAACATGACAAAATGTGGTTGGGGAAAGGTGAATGAATTGTTTTGGGTGGGGAAAACCATTTGGATTTAGCACCATAATCTTAAATCTCCCACCAAATATTTTGGCTAAAACTCATCTCAAGAGAGGGAGCCAGCTTTGACTGACAACCGCTGATAGCTGCTGACATGACCGTACATGAACAGTAGTCGAATAATACTGTAATGGTAGCAAGTACTGACCGAAGTGACAAATTTAAAAATCAAAAATAAGGAAAGAAATGAAATGATTTGTGGGTGAGACCTACAGTGCCACATCACCCGCCAGGTTAGCACCAGGTCAGCAGATGCACTGACCAGGTGTGCTTGGCGAGTAAAATTAGCATCTTCCATATTAAAAATATATAAAAGCTTTTCATCAGTCCTGCATAACATTATTAAAGAAGATGAAGGAAAAGGCGGGCTAATCTAAAATAAATTTGAAAAAAGGTCTTTCAACATATTCGTTGGACTATGGATCGAACTAAATGGAAGTTTGACTGATTTAATATGAAGTTATTTGAGTAAAAAGTTAAAAGTTTGAATTTCAAGCAAGTTGTGGTTTTTTCTTATCAAAAATAAAAATAAAATCGTTATACCAGATTAGATCTTTGATGATTAACATTTTATTAATTGATATAATAATTTGTAAAAATTATCTTTCAAAATAAAAACACGATAACCCAGAAAGATTGACTTAGTGATAAGGGTGAAAGCGAGACTGTGGTTTAGGCACATGCAAGGTCTCGAGTTTTGATTCTCTACGACAACTAAACGTCGATCAAATAGTATTCTCTTTTTATAATCTCAGAGCCCATAAATCGACTAGTCAGATTCTTATAATTAATCAAAACATAAATAAATAAGAACACGACCAATGATCGATTGATTGCTTTCCTTTAAACAAAGTCTTGAGTTATCACTTAAGTGTGCGATCTAATGGTTTGATAGGGAGTAGTTTGAAAGTAACATGTCAAGAATTCGAACTTTAATGGAGATAAATTAATTGTTTCTTTTTTATAAAAAAAGGTCTTGAGTTTGTGTCGAATTAAAAATGTGAGTTGAGAGGACTAGCTTATCAAATGAGGCCTGATAATGTTTAAAAATGGATCAATTATTGCACTTGACATCAGACGCCAATTAAAAAATTAATTAAGCAAGTCAATAAATAAATAAAAACACGCGTGGATTTATAAAAAAATATTACATAAAATTATCATTTTATTAAGTTAGCCAAGTTTTTGACACGACATATTTGACCATTTTATGTACAAACAAAATTTGATGGACACCAGTGCAATGTCAAGTGTACGTGTCTATTAGGGGTGATCCACTTTTTGACACGACATATAATAACATGCATTTATTGGCTTGTTGGTGCTAGCTAGTAGCTACATACAAGTATATCGATGAAGAAACAAAAACCGATGGACATCAACCCAAAGGATTGATGGGAATTACTCTTGTGATGGGGACATAACAAAATTTTGCTCCACTTTTTACTCTCGCGAGGCAGGGGACATAACAAAATTTTGCTCCATTATACTAGGCAAATTAGTGATGGGAATTACTCTTGTGCCTCAATGATTTCCCGCCACATGCTCCAAAAATTCATGCGGTGATTCCCCGCCTCATGTCCTGTTGTCCGCATAAAATTTTAAATTTTTTTAAAATTTTATTAAAAATTCATGTAGTTTTTTTTTAAAAATTATGTAATTATATGAAATGGAACTTAAGGTCTCCTACCATAAAACATATAAAATCAATTCTACTATATATAAACTGAAATTCAGAATATGTTCGAGACAAACTTTAATTTGTTCATGATATATTTGAGACTTGGGCCTTTATTTGGTTAGGCATGGAGTTAACTCTCGGGAGATAACTTGGAGAGAAGTTAGAATTAATCTTGTTTGGCTGCCCTACTTCTCTGCAAGTTATTTCTCAACTCACACCCAAGAGTGAAAAATATATCTCACATCCTCTAGGGGAGTTATCTCTCAAGAGTTTGTGGACACAATTATTCCTCATTAATTACCCACATCCATTGATCTCTTTTATTTGGAAGGTATTTATGTCAATTCACATCTTTTATGTATATATATTGATATATAAATAAAAATATAAGTTTGATTTGATTATTATGGATCATTGGATCACTTCGAGATGAACAAAAGTGAAAGATTGTATTAAGATGTGTGTCACTTTAAGGCAGTGTCACTTTAACACAATGATCACTTGATCAGCCTCAAGATAGAGCGATGCATATCTCAAAGAAGATATATATATATATATATATATATATATATATATAAATTAAAACTGATTCATACTTGTCTGTGTTTGATCGGTTGAGAGAGAAAAGAAGTAGCTGAAGGTTTGATCTATCGTGAGAATAGCCAAGTAGGAAAAAAAAGATCATCACAACTAGATTTAGCTTTTTCCACAACTGAATTGGACGTTCGTGAGTGATTTATCAAGTTCTTTCATATTTAGTTTTGAATTTTCAGTTGAATTAGAGATGAATCTCTGTGAATTGTGGTTGTTGTTTAATTTTGGAAATGGATTAAGATCTTATTAAAGTCCCTCCCTGAAGTTGTGGGGAGTGATTTGTTGTTTTTGTATTAGATTTGTGGGTGAACATGGGCTGCTGCTTTATTCTCTATTGAACACTCGATGATGGAGAGCGCTCCCTGTAGCAGAGAAAGGCAGTCCCATCAAGAACTGTTAGGATACTAGTTGGTGGAGCACGCTTCACCAAATGAGGAAACGCACTCCCACCTTAGAAAACATCAATTCTGCTGATTATTTCATGTATTTTTCTTAGGACTTGGTACTGATTTAAGGGCTTTAAATATAGGGTGTAAGCTTTTATCGATCTCAAATGGTTTGTGATAGGTTATCAAACACTAAGAAAGGTCGAGTAGCTCAGAAAGTTAGGAAATTGAAAACAAAACCTAACGGAGGCAAAAATGGAAGCTTATTTATTAATATTGCATGAATATTGTAGTATATGTAGTGCATATAGTTTATGGACTGAATGAGGGGGGTTATGTACACTGTGATGTGTTTAATAAAATGGAAAACTATATATGATGTGATATGTGAAGTGAACCCTGGAGTTGAGAATAGGGTGTATAGGATATGTGTTTAGTTCTCGGCCTAAATGTTAAATCCTACTCAGCCAAATAGGTTGCGTAGATTGCATATTCACCATAGGGTTTAGGATATAACCATTGAACATTAATGGATTGACTAAATGGCACATCGAGCAATGTGTTGGTCTAGTAATCGCATTAATAGTGTCGGTGGGTAATCGACCTAGTTTTACAAATGAAATGAGAATCACAACGTAGTAGTCATTGACTATTTGACTTGCATCTATTTATTTATTAGATTATTTGCTTTCCATAATCTTATTAGCTATGTTTTGTTCATATTGTTATCGCATATAACTCTTGATTATTATATGGAATGTTGATATTATGTGAATCCTTACTTAATGAGAAAGTTTAAATGCTCACCCCAAATTTAACATTTCAGGTCCTTAGTCCGGCATTTCAACGCAAGGGAAATAGAAAATTTAGGAGTTGTACTGTTTTCTCTTTGATGTAATGAGCCTTTTTGTATATATATTGTTTGAATCATATTGTTGTAATATAACAAGTTTGGGAGGTTTTTTAAAGAAGTATTGATTTGTATAAACTCTTGATTTAAGTACATTATTTTTATTATTGAAAAAGTCTTAATTTTTCGCTGCGTATACTTTGATTTATAATTTGATATTAATATATAGGTTGAGTTTATCAAGTAAGGAAGGAGATGTTGCTGTCTCTAGTTAATTATGGCTGGTGTATCGGGGCTTAACTAGGGTTTCAGGCCAAGTATCGCCCAAATCAGGATTGGGGATACTACATTTATCACCATCTTTCTCTTTCTATTTTTCTCCCTTTCAAGATCTGTTTGTTAACCTGACTATATCTGAAAAAGAGAGAGAGAGAGAGAGAGAGAGAGAGAGAGAGAGAGAGAGAGCAACAATAGTGTGATTGGAAGCAATGGTGAAGGTGGTGGTGGCAGTGGGTATGAGAGAGGTGTGCATGTAAGTTATATGGTATGGATACTAAAGGCACCAGTGGGCAAATAGCAACTCCAAAAAAAACTTGACAACAACTATTATCAAAGTTAATTTTCTATTTAAAGCATTGAGTAGTTTTCTTATTAATATTACAAGCTCACGAGGAGCAACCTCGACATAATTAAGAAGTATTTTGACCCCAATTACAAACTCATAATTAGTAGCACAAATAGATAACTAACATTTAGGGGACATACTGAATAAAGTATATTAGATCCATAAAACTTAGGTTAGTCACAATGAATCAATAGGGCCTATATTTGAGTCTAATTGGTGTAACAAGAACCCATCTAAACATTACCAAAATGGTCAAATAGCAACAAAAAATAGTGACAGACTAGTATCTGTCGCTAAATTTTAGAGCCAATTATTCCTCCCAATCTCTTATCGCTAATTTGTAATTAGATTTAGTGACTGAATAACAACAAGCCTTGAGATACGAATATGTATATATGTTGCTTTAACGAGGCCTCATTCTCTGTTAGCGATAGATTAGTGACAAACCTATATGTTGCTAATGCGTAGCTATTTTGTTGATAACTAAGAGTCGAACGACTCATTTTCCCCATTAACTGTAAGCCCCATTTCTTTTGGGATTTCCTCTTGTCCCCTCTTCTTTCATTTTCTCTCCTCTCTGCTGCCATCCGACCACCGCCTTCGCCCTCTCTTTCTACCTTTCACCATTACTCTTTGTTCTCCCTCTCTGCACATCTCTCAATCTCCCATTCCTTTCTACCTCTACACTTATCACTCAAACTCTCTCATCTAGCCATTTCCTTCGCCAAAGTTGTCGCCTCCTTTCATCGTAGCTGCCAATCAATTAGTTAAAAATACAGTCGCCTCTCTCCTCTCTCCTTTCTTCATTGATAATTAGAGTTTTTTATATTATTTTCTTGTTTTAAATTAATTAGGTTAGGGTTTTAATTAATTATTTGTTGTTTTTTAAGTTTTTTTATTAATTATTTCATTTTAAATTAATTATCACCGTCCTCATCATTGTTGACCTCCTCTCCCCGACCTCCATCACCTTTTTTTTCCCATTTTCTACATCTGTCGGGCAACTCGGCCAGATTTGGAAAAGGGAAAAGAGAGAGAGGATGGGAGGACGATAGTGTGACAGCTTGAACCTCTAATAAGTGCACTGTTTGGCCTAATCCCGTCATTAAGCCCTAACCCCAGCCATGTAGGACGTAACAATGTACTAGTTAGCCTTTTGTCTTATTTTCCTCGTAACTCATGTTCAGGATGAAAATTTCTCATTTCTCGTTATTCATAATTTTCATAATTAATTAAATTTTTGTATATGTTTTAATAATTTAGTTGAAGTCTTAAATAATATTGTGGAAAAAATCACAAAACACCTATATGCTAAAACCAAGAAATAGATCACATGTATGTATATCAAAAGTGGTGAGAAATAGTTTAAAATCATTTATCGATCGAGGAGTCTAGTCTTTCAACCCAAAATACATGATAAGTATATATTTAAGCATTATTTAATATAGTGTGTAATATGATTTTGAATCTTAATTCTCTATTTCATAGTGACAATCTGTCATTTGTATCATTTGTAAGTTTCGAGGACTCGTAGTGAAGAATTGGAGCAAAAATCAAAAGAATTGAGCAAAGACAAATTCTGAAGAACCATGCCGCCAATCTATAACACCCACATAGCCTCACAGCACCGTTCACGGCGTATAACACTATTGGAGCGAAGACAAACACATTCTCAAGACAGTGATCCGTGCCACCACTCATGTTGTGGGTTCATACCCATGCCATGAAACATAAACTCACGATGTGAAAAAAAGATTTGAGACTTAGGAAAACAATGATCCTCATCGCCATTCATGCTGCGGTATCAAGCCCATGGTGCGAAACAAAAGGTCAAAATGTGGATTGAAGACTTGAACGAACTGGTGGGCAGTGATCCACACTGCTAGTTCATGCTCACAACGTAACTCCCGGCGTGGAACATGAAACACGAATTTTTGCCCAGATTTTTGGATATTTAATTTTAGGAAGGGTTTTTAGGGTGAGTATGAATAGGAACTTGATATTTTTATTGTTTTTTCAACCTTTATTTACGAAAGAACTTGGATAATTGGTGTTTAATCTCATTATGTCCGACTTAACTTCATTGATCTAGACCTGAAGTGAATCAATTAACTCTTTTTGGCATCAAACTTTGTATGAGACCTATTTTATTTCAATTTCTTTATTTTTCTCGGGTATTCTATTCCTTTTAGTATTATTTGATTGTTAGGGTTAAGCTTTGATACATTGTGAAGGGCTCTTGCATGTGTCTAGGTGGAACCTATCGCTAGTGAGTCGATTGCATACATAATAGTGAATAACGACTCATACACATGGCACTTGACCAAATTGATTGACTTGACCCTTTCGGACCCGGTCAAATACCTTATGGATCTAGGCTAAATTGGATGCATTAGTGATTTAGTTGTCTAGGTTTAATGATTTCATAAAACTTAATGCGACCTTCGCGGTAAACCAAAGGCGCATGAGTCTAGGATTATGCATTTGACTAGAAAAGTAGTCATCAATTGTACCTTGGCTATCGAATAGAGGAAAAAGAGGAACTAGGCATGCGCTTAGTTCTATGGCTACTCTAGGATACTATTGATTTGCACATCTTTATATGGATTGACAATCATAGAGTGTGTAAGATGCTGATTGAGGAAGTTTGAGAAACCGAAAGTCTAGGTTGCCTTTCCAACTATTTTATTTACAAAGTATTATCAAATTCTTATTTTTGGTGAACTCATTTGAAACCCTATTTTTACAAACCCCCGATTCACCTTTTTGTTTTTAAGTTTAAGTTAAAATCTTCGGTTTTCGTGAATCGACCCCGTGCTTGCCACTGCTGCATTCTTGTGGTATTTGGTAATCTATTTGGGATTATATTTTAATGTGTTCGACACTCGTCAGTACAACCCAAGACATATGTAAAATACATATGTAATGAATATAAATAAGTGAAACCTACAAAAGATGGTAGCAGATAGTCGTCGAGGGCTTAGAGGTAGTCGTCGATCTTCTCCTTCCCTAGTCTGCTACTTGGTGGATCTGTAATTGTCATAAAAATGACAATTCCAATGAGTAAATCATGTGGCCATTCATTTCACATTTCCAAGTATACAAAAATCGATAAACAAAAGTATACAATATCTGCAAAAGAAAAACTGAAAGAAATACATGCAAACATGTACCAAGTACATCAAAATGAACATATTAGATAGTACACAAATAGAGGTTTCGTCAGTCGTGAGCTTCGTCACATCAGCTTATATACTTGGTTGTGAGCTACGTCACATCACCCAATAAGGAGTGCTTACATCTCCAAGGAATCTAACCCCGTCTTTCGCGCTAACTTATAAATTTAGGGAACCAAAACATGTGGTCTATCACACAAACACTAAAAACCTTCATATATCTTGAATCCAAAGAAGACCAACATATAAGCATATGAACATGGATGTGAACAACACCAGATGATAATAAAATATAATAGCATGCTATTTCTCATCATATTTGCTCAAGGGTCAATAATAACAAGGCGTCTAAGACATGAAATGAAACTAAATAGAACAAAATGCCATGAAACAAGCCAAACTATGATTTCAAAAACTTATATTAAGCATAGATAACACACATAAATACCATGAAATTAGAAAGTTCGGGAACAAGAAAATCTGTCTAAGAGATTGTATTTCAAAGTTAAAATAGAATTCAAAGGGAAATGAATGCTCGACAGGTTTACTTACCTCAAATGCACACGATTCCTAGCTTAAACTAGTTCCTGACCACTTCAAACTTGCATCCTACACTCAGGTGTTGAGTCTTTACACTCTTAAAGTGCTCGTGTAATGTTTATAATGCGTTTGAATAGCTTAATAGAGATTTGACTAAATTTTTATGTTTTAGAAATTTAGTAAAAATTGCAGATTTTCTTTTGTTCGGGTCATTAGCGCACTTATTTGGCCATATTAGCGCGCTAACAACCCTTAGCTCGATAGATTGATTCATTAGCTCGCTAGGCATGCTTAAACCCAGAATTATGGGTTTCCTACGAGAATCTACCAATTGTGACCCTTTTTCCCTTCACAAAAGGTCCGAAACACTCTCTACACATTCAAAATACATTTTATATCAATAATTCTTGAATTAAACTGGTCAATTATTTCGAAATTTTATATTTTGTTTAAAAACACTTGAAAAATTTGATGTATCAAAAATTCCTGAAATCAACACCAAATTTAAAACTTCTTTATAGCAAATTAATGAAAGTTCCAAAGGAATCTAGTGGTAATATCATATTTTAAATACAAGTTCATTTATCCATTGAAATTTGAGAAAAACAAAAATAGTAACAAAACTTGATTTGGCCAAAACTTGTGATTTCGAAAATTAGGGCTGATGAGCTAAATAAGATCTTCAAATAACTCATAAAAATAGTGAAGACCATCATTAAAGTCATTTTCATCAACCATCCTTACACAACTATGTTAAAATTTTATGAATTGAATGAAAAGGGAGCTTGAAATTGTTACCTCTACTTGTGTAGATTTTAATCATTTGATTTTCTTCACTAGATGAACAATTATTTGATCTCTTAAACTCTCAATTTTTTAGTGAATTTCTAGAACCCAAATCTCAGATTTTCATCCATGTTTGCATGAAAATGAAGAGTGATCCATATATATCACCCTATGATGAGATTCTGACCATTCCTCTTATTACCTTTGTTCGTCTAGATGAACATCCAATGACTTTTAATCATCCTACTATAACGACCCAAAAATTATAGTCCTAATCACGTTGTCCTATAGGACTGTGACTTGACATCCAAATCTAGATGGCAAACTTGATTGTTACACGTGCGTTGTCACAGGGTTAATAATTAAATAATTTTACTTGTGTTTGATGCCTGTACTATACCTATCGATATTTGCAGGCATAATCTTAAATACTTTAACATCAAAACTTGTGAGCTAAGAGTGGTACCAACATCGGGGTGTATGCACAGAGACAATTGAATAGGTCAGTGCATCGATGAGACTTGGGTAAACTTATAATTTAAGTGTGGTCGTAGCTTAATGAAAATACTTAAGTGACATTTTATTTAAAATAGACTATTAGAGGAGTAATGAAATGCCAAAGTCTTATTATGGGTTTACAAATTATTAGACATGATGAGACTAAGATAAAATGAATTACTAACCAAAGTTTGGATCATAGGTTAAATGCATTGACAAGACTAGGCCTAAATTACATATGATGGGTCAATTAAGCTAATAATCCACCTAAGTAAAAGAGGGAACATAATGGAATAACTAAGTCTTTCCATAGTTTTTTAGACCCTTTAATAAACCTATAGATCAAACATGGATAAAGATTAGAGGACCATCTAAGGGCTAGATTTAAGTTAGAGACCAAGCATATAAGCACACTTAGCGTTCTACATGGATGAGAACTCCCTAGTTTTTTAGAAATAATGAGAAAGCAAGTGAGCTTTGGAGAAGAAAGGGAAGCAATAAGTACTAGAATTCTGAAATTAGAGTTCAAGGGAGTGGAGATTTAGAGCTGAAGTCTAATTTGGGTTTAGTTTATTGAAGAACAAGCCCTAGGTACAAGTTCTTCTCTTTCTTTTGATTCGATTGAGCATGAATGGTTGGTGATAGAAATGGAGGTTTATTTGTTGAGCCTTGAATGAATGGATAGATGCCTATGATGTTTGAAATCTAAATGTGTCAATTTTGAGTTTCAAAATTGTTTTTGAAATGGGTTTAATGTTCTTGAATCAAACCATAAAAATGCATGTTAATTTGCATATATTAGTGAAATACCTAAATCATAATCAATGCAAAATATGATGCATGTATGATGGTTCATGATTATTGATCGAGTTTCGAGATTTTGGTATGATATAGGAGCATTTATGTGAAATCAGAGAATTTCATAAACTTGATTAGGATGCTAACTAAGTATTTCTGATTTAATTTACGATATAAATATCTAAAGTGGGACCCACGCATTATGGACCGGAGATCACAAGTCTGAATGTTATATTTGTGTTTCATGTGCCTAGTGGACGTATTGTACTCTATTCATTACAAAAAATAAGGACCGAGATGCGGTGTCCGCATGTTTCAGAGCGCGTTGGTAGATTTTCTCTATTTTTGATGCACATGGGTCGTAAGGTAGCGTGCACCCTCGAGTATAATCGTTGGCACACACGACGAAATGATAAACACATGAATAGAGGCATATATATATTTATATATATTTTATGTGCGTATACATATGTATATTCAAAAAAATTAATAATTTGGTGGGTGTCTAGTGACATGCGAGGTCAATGGTGACACACAGGAGATGTACAATAGTGTACACGGCTAAAGGTAGTCGTTGGCGTGCATGACGAGTTTATAGGCACAAAATACATAGTTATTTATATATATAGTTTATATATATATATATATATATATATAAAATGAATCCTATTGTTTAAATCAAATTAAAGGTTAAACATTGGATTGCATCGAGATATGCGTAACGTGAACATGGAGGAAGTGAATAGTAGATGATTGGTGATTTTGGAGGAACTATCCATGCCTCGAGATGCGTGGTCTCACATCTCAAATATGATTAAGGTTTCATTTGATATCAGTGTGCTAAGTCAGTGTTACTTTAAGGAATATTCCTCTAGTTTATGACCTTGGATCGGCCTGAGATTCATACGTACGACTCTTGAGGAAATCTAATATTTATCATCAAATAACACTCCGCCTAATTAATTTGTCATTTTGCCAATAAGTGAATCAAAACAGAGGGTTTGAGACAAAAGTAATAGATCTTAAAACTGTGGAGACAGATGAGGATTGGAGAGAAGGGAGAGATTGAGACCCATTGTGAGATGTTGTTGTTGTTGTTGTAAATGTTGTTGTTCTTGTGTGTTGTTGCTATTGATGTTTGTTAATGGGGATGAAAATTGAGAAAGGAGGCTCAGACGTTCTAGGAAGGAGATGGCAGGGGAGTCGTCTCCCCTCCTAATAGTGCCTTGGGGTTGGGCCAACCCAACCCCAGTGATCAATCAAAAATGAAAAGGAAAAAAATGATGAATTAGTTTAAGGAACATAGCACGACATCGAGGAGGAAGAAGGGGATGGGCCCTGAATCAGGTCTTGTTCGGTTCGGTTGAGCCAAACCTGGTTCGGTCAAGTTTGAGCCCAAACCCCTAATCCTAATAAAAAGAAGAAGAAAGAAAATGCCAAAGATTGGAAAAAATTATAGAAAATGAAATTCTTGGACAAATTAATTGAAATTGTGGATTTATATGAAAAATGAGGATTTTGAAATCTTTTCAAGGATTTATATTGGGGTTTTTTTTTAATGTGCTATGATACCCGAAAATGTCCGAAATTTAGAAAATTATTTCAAATCCTAGTCAAGGTTAATTTTCAATGCCGAACCACAATTTGGAGTTGAAATTGGGATTCGAGCATTCAAAAAGTTGATTTGGAGTGATTCCGAGTTTTTAGAACTTGAGAATACTAAAATAACACAGAAACTAATCGAAAACTTAAGAAATCCCAATAGGAAACTCATCTAGATTTCTCAATGGTTTTAGGTAACGTCGAAAATCTAAAAACCACTTGGAATGAGCCTTAGGGAATATGTTCAAAGTACGTGAAAGGCTAGAAACATTGCGTGAGGCTTCGCAACTAACTTTGAATTGGTTTGGTTGAAAGTAAACTAAAGTGATCTTCACTATTTATTGAATATCTTTGTACCTGTGATTGCATCATAGTCTGCATTGTATTTCATCATTCTTGGTCACGCATGCATGAGAGAGGGGGATAAGCTTGTTTTATAAGTTTAGTTTGCTTGAAATTAGATTTCAATCCTACCTCAAACGCCGGCTAGTGAGACTAGTTCCGAAGTCAAATGCGGACAAGTTATCTTTGCATTTCATGATCTCTTAATATTTTCTCCGTACTATTTTTGGAAGCCAACATCTAATTATAATTAGGAGACAAAAACAGAGTGGATTGCATGCCATGTTGACGCATATATCTTATTGATTATTCGGAAATGCAATTACATGTCTCCATGTATCAAACTAACAATTGCATGAGTACATATTAGTGTGGATGTTTACTTACCTGACATTCTCGAGTTGTTCTAATGATGTCAGACACGCGGCGAACACTACAAAAATGTATCGGATTAGCGAAAGGATTACTACAGGGAACCCCATCACTAATTTCTAATCACCATTTTGATTTTGCAATAGGTGTCTGAAATAGCGACAACGTCCTGTCACTATTTTTCGACTTATGTAACTGGTCAATCATTTTGGGCTGCCATGTCAACATATTTAGCGACGCGAACCTGTCGCTAGTACCGTTGCCATTTGCAGACACGTATCTGGCCTTACAGCCACATCACACAATTTAGCGACAAGGTCCCTTCGCTAAACCAGTCGCTAATTTAAATCAAATTTAATTACAAAACTAGTTTTTTTTGTTTTTGAAAATGGGTTTTAGTATTTTTTGTATTTAATTATAAAACAGTTTTTCATTTGAAAACATAATAAAAATATTTTATTTAAAATAAAGTTTTTATTTTTTATTTAGTGAAAGAAATAATTTTATTAAAAAATGAGTTTTTAGAATAAATAAATATAGTGAAAATTAAATTTAGTAATTGAAATAAATAAAGAAATATATGAATTAAATACAACAAAAGAAAGTTTTCAAGTATCAAAATATAGTAACATAAAATATAAATCTAATGTCTAAATATGTAAAATAGTATAAAGTCTAAATATGGTGCATACAATAGAGGATTGATAAGTCAATAATTAGACACATTTTATAGTGTAATTTAGGCTGATTTTAGGCATAAATAATGATATTACACTAGGTGTTCTCTTGTTTTTATGATTTCAGGTTTTTAATAGAAAAATGAAGAAATGGAAGAAAAAAAGAATAAAAAGAAAAATAGTCAACTAGAAAAATACACTAACGATTAGCCAAAGATTTGAAATAACACTAAGAACCGTGATCAAAGTCGGCAGCAGAAGAAGGCCAGCGAATCCACAACGAATTGGTTAAAAAACTATAAATTGCCAGCTGAATCGGAGGAGCACTGAGAGCTAAACTCAATGATTTACTTAGTGATTTGTGTATAAGTTAGAAATCATTAAGAAATCGTTGGGGTTGGTTACAAGTTTTTTAAATTAGTATGAAGAATTTGAGTTTATCTAAGATATGTATACATAGGGAGATTATAAAAAAGGCCAGAGAGCTTCAAAATAACTCTCTTTCTATCTTTCTCTTTCTCTCATTCTCTCTCTCTCCTAACTCTTTTTTTTGCTTTCTTTTTGCTATATATTAATTTTATTGTCTATATTTGAAGACACTTTGGAGCTTTGATTTATATTAAGGTATTTATTTATTTATTATGTCTTTTAGTTATATTTATGCATTATTTATTTCCGGCATGAGTGAATAGTCTATCAATCTAAATAAACCCTAGACAATGTAATATATTTTGGATTGCTAGATAGTTATAATTAAAGAATCATGTGCTTAATGCTTTAACTCTATTCATAAACATCAATCACGAAATTAACAAGTTGTTTTTGCGTATTACAAATAAAGGAGATTATTATAGCATGCTTAGTTGCAAATGTGTTATGTAGTATTACGATTTTGAATCTATGTGTTTAGTTATTGACAACAATTGTATAAGTAGTAACTATGATTAATATATAGGGCATTTCCCGAGTGGATGTTCTAGGTGATTGTGTTCTAAGTTGCTTATTATGTGGCTTCGATAATATTGGCTTAGATTAGACATTATTTTCATTGAACTTAATTCTATCGTATTTCTATGGTGTTGCATTTTATCCAATGAGTAGATTTACAACGACACAAATGTGACATTTTCATTGAATTAAGGAAAATCGGTTGCTGGCTAAAGGCTATCAACCTATTATGAAGTAGGGTTTAATGATTCCAAAATTTCATGTTTTATGATTATAACTATAGTATGAAGTGATATTACGTTCTAGAAGTAATCTAAATATATATTATATTATTTAGTGGGGGTTTGTTTATTTATATTGAGTTGAATTTGAATATTATTTAGTTTAGTTTGAATTTGAATTTTTTATATTAATTTAGTTAGTTTGGTTATTTAAGTTAGTAATCATAGTTGTTAGTTATGAAATATTTTAATTCTCGTTTAAATACAACAACAACAACATAGCCTCAGTCCCAAATTAACTGGGGTCGGCTTCTCGTTTAAATAGATTAACTAAATTAATAAAAACAAGAAAATTACTTTCATTTAAGATTTCGAAAATCCTTGTAGAGATGATATCACATTTACCACTACTACAAGTTAATAGTAAAATATGAGAAATTATTGTACACGCTCGACACGTGTCGATTTTTGATGTCATTGCCGTGACTTTTTAGATAATTTTTAAAGCATTCTAGATGTTGTATGGTCTACACACTTCATCGTATTAATTCAACATGATATTTACATCCGTTTGATCCTAAAATAGATAAAAATTTTAATCGGAGTTTAAGATAACAACAACCTTTGGAAAATCTGCACTACAAAAAAACAGCAAATCAGAAACGGAATTTTCCGTTTCTGATTTGCAAAAATTCCGTCTCTGATTGCAATCGAAACGGAACAGAGACGGAATGCGTTCGCTCTCAAAACGTCGTCACTGATACGATCAGAAACGGAAAACGGATTCCGTTTCTGATTAGAGACGGAATAGAGACGGAAAATATCCGTTTCTGATTAGAGACGGATTTAGAGACGGAAATTAGAAACGGAACAGAGACGGAACAGAAAGGCAATTTATTTCGAAATGGTACATTTGTTATTGCATTCCGTCTCTAATTCCGTTGCTGATTAGCAACAGAATCAGAGACGAAATTAATAAATTTATGAATTCCGTCTCTGATTCCGTTTCTAATCAGCAACGGAATCAGGGACGGAATCAGAGACGGAATGCGAATGGTCCGTCTCTGATTCCATCTCTGATTAGAAACGGAATCAGAGACGGATTATTCTGTTTCTGATTCCGTTTCTGATTCCGTCTCTGTTTCCGTTTCTGATTAGCGACGGAATCAGAGACGGAATTCTTATTTCCGTCTCTGATCCGTTTGTGATTCATACGTATATTTCTGGAAAATTAGAGACGGAATAGCAACGAAATATTTGAATTCCGTTGCTAATCCGTCTCTAATTTTCTGTTTTGTTTAATTATGAGACAGAAACATAATCCAATTGGTTCTCCAACCTAAAAATTGAAATTACAACCCGATATGACCTACTCCATCGCCTGCACCCCCTCCAACAACTCCTTGGGGGTGCTAACATCCCACAAAAAAGCCAAATTGCACATCCATACATCGATAATATATATCAACAAAAATTAAAAAGCGAAAGAAGAAATGTGAAACTCAAAATTAGCCAAAAAATTTATATATCCACGGAAAATTGTCATGTATTACAAAAGCTCCAAAATTTGGAAGTATACACAAAAACCACCAATCCTATCGTTCAACAACAAAAAAAAAAGCACACTCACAAAAGGTCAAAAATTTGGAAGTATACACAAAAAGGACTTCATCTAATAACTAAAACGCAGCTTTGAAGCATTTCTGATTCTCCATCTAAGGGCAACAACCAGTGAGTATGCACCTGAAAGAAGTAGGCAAAGGAGAGATTATTGAACTAAGGATGTACATTGGAAGCGAATGAGAAAAATGATGGATTTGAAGAAACATAGAAATTAATAATAATCATACATAAAAAGTCGGCTCCGAACCTATTTTTTAATTTCTTTACGATTGAGTTTGCTTTGGTCTTTTGTCAATTATGCACATATGTAGGTAGAGAGGAGTACTAGAGCTAATAAGGAACATGAAAGAGGATAATGGTGAAGTGCAAGAATGCTAAAAGAAAAAAACTAAAAGGTCAGCACGAACTCCCATCAATGCAACATTCACATGCATCAAATTTGATCCTAAACTCAAATTTCATCCCATCTAAAAATGCTGTGTGCTCCAAAACAAACCAGCCATGTGTTTCTACTTAAAAAAAAAAATTCCAGCTGACATTCAAGCAATGCAGTGAAGAAAAGAAATAAACCATACAATGAGGAATAAGAAAGCTTCCAAAAAATACATGAACATCAAGCAAATGCAGTCAAAGACTGAAGTTTTGTTGTTGTTGTGAGTTTGGGGGTCAATGTTGCTATTTTCCTACGCATAGGAGATGGCGAACAATGTATCTATAAGATGCACCTATCATGTAAGTTGAGTTGGATTATTTATCAAGCTTTGAAAGGCTTGCATTTCAACATGCATATGATAAGTAATGGTGAAGTGCAAGAATGCTAAGAATTAAAAAACTGAAGGTTAAGCACAAACCTATCATGTAAGTATGATCCTAGAACTCATCCTCTCACCCCATCTAAAACTGTTGTGTGCTCCAAAGGTGACCAGCCATGTGTTCCTACTCAAAAAAAAAAAAAAACCAGCTGGGATTCAAGAAAAGCAGTGAAGAAAAGAAAAAAACCATACAATGTTGAATAAGAATGCTTCCAAAAAAAACATGAACATCAAGCAAATGCAGTGGACTGAAGTTTGGTGTCAATGTTGCTATTTTCCAAAAAAAACCAGCTGGGATTCAAGCTTTGAAAGGCTTGCATTTCAACATGCATATGATAAGTAATGGTGAAGTGCAAGAATGCTAAGAATTTAAAAACCGAAGGTTAAGCACAAACCTATCATGTAAGTATGATCCTAGAACTCATCCTCTCACCCCATCTTATTACCCTGCATCTCAAACAGAATTTCACGTCAGAAAAACATCTTTACAAACAAAGGAAACATAATTGCACATCATAAAAGAGAAGTGAGAGGATGAGAAGAACTATACAAAACTAACCAAAGAGGAAGAGGACTAGCACATGACTATCCCTAAGACTAGATAAAAGAAAGGCAACCACTTCATTGTTAATACTTGGTCACCCATCCTCTAAAACGTAGTGTCAATAATGGCAATGGTTAACTCATACAGTCCTCAAACATAGACCATTTCCACAATGAGCAAATCTCTCTCCTTTTTGTGTTCAAATACCATGTTATTCATCTCTTTCCAAATCAACCATATAGATCTATAACTTAAAAACAATCTACTTGTCCCAATCCATGTGGAAACATATAATTTTGCCAAATCCTCTTACATGTACACTGCTCATTATCCATGTATTCCCCTTCACCTTGCTAACCAACTTCTCTATGACAATATAGTTCACATAGCTGAAGTGAACGAGTGGATTATCATGTTTCTCTACTACTCCAGCATGTCAAAAAAATAATAATAATTAGGACTCATAGCTACTTAACTTGAAGGATTAAGAAAAAAAGTAGAAGATTGACTGGTAGGAGACACAAAAGACAAAACTTATGCAAAGAAAGTTTACTTTTGCATGTTCAGTTTGGATTCCTCCAGCAGCAAGATCAGCTACAACTGTTCTGGCTCCCTCGGAAACGGCTTTTGCACGATAGTACTTGACGATCGGCAATTTCCCAAATACATAAGCATAAAGGAGAACACATAAGAGCTCATACATTGCTGAGAGTGTAAGGAACATAACTGCATTTAAACATAATGTAAGAAAAACCAAGAATTTGTCATTGATCTAGAATGAGAAATACAACCACAAGCAGATGGAAGCTACAAATAGAACTGTGGAGTGAGAGAATCAGCACAATGGATAAGTCAAGTAATATCTGCAATCATTTCTTGTTACTGCATGTAATTAAACTGCATCTAATTCAAATTCCAACCGACGCAATGAGTTAAACGAACTTAAAATGCAAGTTCAGCCTTCATTTGACATCTGTTGTCGACATGCTAATGATCAAAATCCTTAGAACTTGGAATAATGGCATCACAAGCAAAAAAAAAAAAAAATCAGCATCATAGTTAATCAGTATAATGTTCCGATGCATTGGGCGGAGAAAACACTTACAACTAGAACTGCCGTGGAGCTTATAAAGAAAAGGATAAAACCAATCAGATTTCTTCTTCTAGTATTTATCTTAGCTTCATTATATGCCGGTATTGAAAGTGTTCCAAGCGCGAAAGGCGATACACAAACGTTAGCACCCTTGCAGTGTGATACTTCTGCACAAGGAGACAATGAAACAGAACTTGATGATGAACACAGAGAATGGACAGGTGCCAATTTCAGAAAATATGACGCATTAACATTGTAACTTGCAAATGTTTAGATAAACTATATACACAAGCGTTAGCACCCTTGTGGTTAATGCTAGTGTTATTAGCCCCTCCATTTTTGTTAAACTATGAGAATATTGCTATTTATCTTATAAACAGAATGAAAAAAAGTAGGTGCAGGGCATACCGTTCCATGCAAAAAGACAACCATTTCCAAGAAGCCAACATAGCACCATTGCAGCATTCTTTCCCTTCAAAGATAGACATGTCTAAAAATGCAAATTGAAATAAACACATAGCACCATTGCAACATTCATCAGGGCTTGACATCAATGCCTCACTTTGCTCTTGCATCAAAAAATGAAAACCCTGTTGAAGATAATTAAGAAACCTTCACCTCAGTTCTATACAAAACAAGGAAGATGACAATGTTTCCTACAACTCAAAATCAGCAATACCTGTGAGGATGGTTATTAAAGATGCTATGTAAGCTGTGGAATCAACACCTGCCATGGAAAAAGGTAAATGTTAAAACAAAATTTAATCTTCAACTGGCATTCCAGTTGCAAATCCCAATACACAGGATAAAATTCTGTATCTAAATCAGTTCTACACTTCTACTCCCTATTTACAAGTACAGATTTGATCAAAACTCAAACAAAAGTAGAAAAGCCAACTTACAGATGGTTACTTTTTTTGCTCACCACTAGAGTCCCAAATGATGAGGATTCCTGGTCCTTGTGCCTCAGTTGAATTTAATTTATCACAGTAAAGAATTATTTGGTTTAGACGAAACAATAAGTTTTCTAGGAATTGGGCTTCCATTAGATGATTGAATGAAAGCTCACAGATTCTGCCATGGAAGCTAAATGAAAAATCTACATCAGTTGTACTCCCAACTTAGAGAAACCAATTTGATCAAAATTCAAACAAAAGTTGAAAAAAGCAACCAACAGATACCCACTTCTTTTGCTCTTGTACTACATGAAGAGACTAAACAAAATGTAATGGATGATGGATAGATTCCTCACCTCAATCACTGGTTTTGCACAGAATAGATTCAAAACGAATCGCATTACCTACGATATGAAAGCAAAATCCAATAAGGTAATTATATCCGAATCCTTCACATGTTCTAACTATAATAAACTAATATGTCTAGAACAAACTAAACCACCAGCAAGATCTAAATCAAGTAACTTAAAAAGTCTACAGGACAAACTATTGAAAGGAAGTGATTCCATCGCTAAAATAGAATAGCCAAAAGAAAGATTCACCTGATAAGCACCTAAGCCACTTGCCGCCAAAGCCTCCATAACCCCCACCAAGCTCACCGCTCCACTATACCCTCCGTACCCACCAAGCCTACCTCCGAGACCCGGAGTCCTATAAGGACCAAAATCACCACCACCAAAAAAAGAATGAGTTTAACATGCAAATGAAACAAATCGTCTACAACATGCTCATCGTCAAAAACAATGAAACCAAACCCTCGAGAACGGTTGGTGTTATGATCACGTATTATCTCGATGTTCCACCACTTTCCCGTGCTTGGAGAAGAAGTTCTTGAACTCGTCTACTCGCCTTAACATGCAAATGAAACAACCGAGATTACAAGACCACACGCAGAACCCAACATGCCATCAAAAAAATCAAATAACAAGGGTGTTTATTATACCTTCGAGAGACAGCTTGTAGGCACTCCACCAACAAAGATTTTCTTTGTTTTAAAATCCTTAGACTGAACAGAGCCCTTGGGAATAGTTCTTTTAATTTCCACCTATGATTATAAACATCATATAAGTTACTCTAAAGAAAGATAGGAAAAACTAAAACCCGCCTATCCGAAAACTGCAAAAAACGAAATAAGGAACTTCATCATCAGTACCCTCCACTACATCAGGCTTCAACAAACCACCATCCACCGCAGGTACATTCATTGTCCATTTATCCTCTGTATATCTTAGTTGCCTTGGACGCCCAGTTCATGCATAAGTTATCATGGTTTTTATTTTTTATACATTATCCTCCCCAAAATATTTTTGTTAACCTAATTTTAAGTAAAATATACTATAAGTACCGATTGTTTGCAGAATTAATCCATGGGAGAAGAAAACATGCTGGCTGTTGTGTGCAAATCTTATGCCTTTGCAGGTTCTCTCGAGTGCTATGATGAAGAAAGTGGTAGAATCGACAGGGAGCAACATCTTCATGCCATAGCAAATGAATTTGGGAAATTGATAAAGGGTCGTTTTCCGGTCATCTGTGTTGAGAACATGTAGGCTATTCTTCTTCTAGGGACATGCGATAATAGAAGAACAAGAGCCTACATGTGCTCAACACAGATGAACAAAAAACGAGCCTTTATCGACTTCCCAAATTCATTTGCTATTGCATGAAGATGTTGCTCCCTCTAAATTCTACCACTTTCTTCATCATAGCACTCGAGATAACCTGCACCGCCATAAGACTTGCACACAACACCCAACATGTTTTCTTCTCCCATGGATTAATTCTGCAAACATTCGGTACGTATAGTATATTTTACTTAAAAACAAAAAACAATTGGGGGGAGCAAAAGGGAAAAATATTAAAATCCACGATAAAATATGGAACATCGACCTAAAAATGCACAAAAAGAAGTGTGAATCATAAAGTAATTCAAAGAATTCCTAAAGTTGTCTACACTATAAAACGTTTAATCTAAGAATTTACACAAACAACAAGTGAAGTACCTATGTATCACCAACCTGCTCATCTCTCGAGAGCCACGCTTACGTCTCACGCTCAACATTGTCCCCTTGTTGTGGTGGATCGACCGGATCTATTTGCGGCGGCTGTTGCTGGTCATGAAGTGGCGGTGGTGGTGGCGGTGGTGGTGGTTGTTGCTGAGCTAGGCCTACTTCGTCCATGTTCATCCCGAGGTGCTGCTGCATGAACTCCATAACCTTTCGTAATTGCTCCGCAACGACATTGAACTCCCCCCGTGGCACCACATCCGGCGTCTCCGACGTGCTAGCACCAGGAGCTCCGTATCTCCTCTTCTTTCTCCCTACGGACCCGAGTCCGTAGACACGTCCTTTGGAAGACTCACCCGCCACATTGAGGTACACCGCCTCATCATCCACCGATTGCTCCGGTGTAGCCTGGGTCACCTCCTGACGTCTGCTCTGTAGCCTATCCTGCATATATGCACAACAAACAAAATACATGATATGGGTTAAAGTATACTTAATAATATTTTACATATCATTTCTATACTTACATAGAACCGCTCTGATCTAGTATCGATGAATGTCATCCTATCGTGATTAACGGTGTGGAGATGCAAATACAAGTCATTCACAGTCGGTGGCGTCTCGGAGGAATCAGCCTGCGTGCAGGACCAAGCATAGTGAACAAGTGTATAAATGTACAAAATATCCAAGATGTTACAAAAAACTTACCAATCTTTCTTGGGTAGTCACAAAAGACACGGAACCACCACCGTGCTTCGAGGGTCCACCCAGGGGCCTTCGACCTCGGTGTTCCTATTCTCCGTCGCTTGCCTAGACCCGGCCTCGGAAGTCCTCGCTCTCCCAAGATCGCAAGTATCTCCTCCATGCCTCATCTCGTAACATAAACCGTCGCACACGATTCTTCTTCAACTTGTGCATCAACGCGGTGTACCTTGTGCTCGCAAGCTTTGTCGTACGCCGCTCGCACGAGATCCTCGGGAATCGCATCATCCCATCTAAAAAATACCTACAAATTGGCGATTGCTATTGTTACCTTGCATTGAGAAAATAGTATAAATCATAAGGCATATGGTAGTCTTGTTTACCTTCCATTGGCGCCAGTATTGGTCTTTATGATGAGGCGGTGCATCGACTTCCAACAATACCCTTCAGGAATCATCCATCGTTTGAAAACTTTTGTCATCCTCCGTGCACAAAAATGCGAAGGATGCAACTCCCTGTGTTTCATGAACATGCATATCACCTTAACTACTTCTTCAATATTTGACATCCATATTGAAAATGACATATAAAAGCCAAACACAAACTTACGTATCATTGGCAATCAGCGTGAAAGGGATCCCCTGCATGCGAGGGGGCTCCATCCCTGTCCTCTGAGGTGGCCGCGGAGGGCCTGTCACCTCCAACCCCGCTCTTACGTCTTCTTGTCGGGATCTTTGCCGGTGATGCTTTGGGTGGGGGTGCAGCCTCGTGGGTAAAGGAGTCATTGATGTCGGAGAAGGTGTGGGGAAGTGTATATTAGGCATAGTCCTTGATGACGACGATGATGGTACAGACGACCCCGACGGTATGGAAGGGGAAGGTGACGCTGCGGCTGTATCGTGCTCAAGAAACCGAGAAGTCGGAATCGATAATGCAGGTATCGAACCACGACCTCGACCGCCACGACCTCTATGGACCCCTCGTGTGGCCTGACCACGAGGGCCAGTTGGTATTTCGCCGCCAGATGTCGGTGCCGCACCTATTCCGCCTGGACGATGGCCTCCTAATGGCAAACCTCGACATCCCCTATGACCACGTCCGGCCATGATACCTAACAATATTCACGAATAAAACATCAGATAAGGAGGGCATACAAAAAGTAGAAATTCAGTCTAAATTATTGGACTTAATAACACAGGATCCATGCTAATAAAAGTAACTACATTATTGGTCGTTGACATATCATATACATACATTATTCGCTATCATCCGTTTCAAATTCAACATCGTCATGAGTAGAAGGTGAGGATTCTTCTTCTCGAATCATCTCCACTATAAACTTCTTCGCTTGGACCCGCTTCAACAATGAATCGAGTCCCAGTCGGAACATCCAGATTGTTCAGATCGGCGATTGCATCATCGACTACACACATGGTGGGCATCCCATCTTGGAAAGCAATGTCTGCCGAGCCCTGGTCATTATCGTCTTTGCTAGTTTCCTCGTCGTAAATTTTGGTGACAAAGAACAAACTGCTAGCTATTCTTGTCGATCGTTCCTCGTAGAAGGGTACGAAAGGTAGTAGACTTGAGTGGCTTGCATTGCTAGTACAAATGGCTCGTAGTTGTTATATCGTCGACTTCGATGAACCTCTACCAATTGAAGTGTTGGGTGAGTCCTCACACCATGATTCGGTGTAGGGTCATACCATTCGCACTTAAACAAGACCACACGTTTGAGGCCGGTATACTCAATCTCCACAACCTCTTGCAGTACTCCATAATAGTTATGGGAAACATCGGCGTAGTTTGAACCCTTCACCAAAACACCGCTGCTCTTCTGCGTCGATCTATTAACGTCATATGTTGCGGAGTGGAACTTATACCCATTAACAAGGTAACCAGGGTAGACAAGACATGATCGACTAGGACCAACGAAAAGATCAACTAGCGTCTCGTCAACTATAGAATTCCGAGCCTATTCGTCAAAATTAGAGATGCAATATGACACATTACTTATGGAAGAAACATTTGAATCTATAACGTACAAAAGTAATGACCTTACATATGTTTGAAACGAAATGGGGAAGTTGTGCTCTAGACTACTATCAACTTCCGACTCCCCATTGCTTGAGTGATTTCATCGACGAATATCCTAGAAGAAACGAACATGTAAGTCGGTTGTCTTACTAAAATATGAACAATGAATGTCTTGCATTATTGAAAGAAAGTGACGGACATACGAACGTAAGGAGCGATCTCTGGACAATTGAGCGGATGTACGAATGAGCGGCATTATACTCTGCTCTCTGTTAAGTACCGCTCCTTCGACTTGCCTATGGGTCGACCAGGATAAGTGAAAATTGAGAAATTGCCGACGAAGTTCGGTGTGGGCCCGAGACCGCCATCGTCGTTACGTGGCACTTTGTCATGCAACGTAAAGACGTGATCTTCGAAGTAGTAAGAACAAAATGATGTGACCTCTTCGACCAAATAAGCATTACACATGGAGCCCTCAACCTTCGCTTTGTTTCGCACATTGTTCTTCAAATGTTTAAGGTACCTATATAAATGTTATAGGAAATGTTGATATAAAACCTATTGAATGGGAAAATAATATCAAGGGCTGAAGATAGTACCTCTCAAATGGATACATCCATCGAAATTGAACGGGACCGGCCAGACGGGCCTCGTAGGCCAAGTGGATTGGTAGGTGTTCCATAGAGTCAAATAAGCTTGGAGGGAAAATCTTTTCCAACTTGCAAATGATTTTTGGTATTTCGACTCTAAGACCTCCATATCTTGATACTTGACACATTTCGCAGCTTAGGGACCGGAAAAAAGGCTTACTTCGCTAATTGCAACCCAAACCGGGTTTGGGAGAAGTTCTCTCGAATGCAATTGGTATCAACCGTTGCATGAATATATGACAATCATGGCTCTTCATGCCGAACATTCGCAGTTTCTTTGGATCTACACATCGACCAAGATTCGATGCGTAACCATCAGGAAAACGCAACTTTTCAACCCACTCGCACAATTTTTGTCTTTTTGATGTATCAAGAGCATAGCACCCAAGGACGTAAGTATTTGTCGCCGAATCAATGTGTAGAGAAGGTCGGTGACAATATTCACGAATATCTTGCCTCGATTTTGCATTGTCCTTACTCTTGCCCGGTACACACATAATAGTGTTGAATATGTTGTCAAAAACATTTTTTTCGATGTGCATGACATCTAAGTTGTGGCGGATCAAGTTTGTCTTCCAATACGGCAAGTCCCAGAATATGCTTTTCTTCCTCCATCCCGAATTCTTAGCTATCCGCCCATTCACAGATTCAGCTCCGATTTCTGTCACCTTCATCAAGCCAAACGATTCAATTTCTGCCAAAATTTCTTCACCAGACCGCAAAGCGGATCATCATTTATGACCATTTTGCCTCTAATGAAATTTTTTTGTCTTTCCTTAATGGTGATGACTTCTCCAAGAAACGACGATGACAAATAACCACGATGTCTTACCACCATTTCGCAATTGAAATGCATTTGTATCATCCATACAATATGGACAAGCGTACTTACCGTGTGTGCTCCAACCGGACAACATGCTATATGCAGGGAAATCACTAACAGTCCATAAAAGGGCAACTCGCATGAGAAAATTTGTCTTGGTGGAAACGTCGTATGTAACCACCCCATTGTTCCATAAATCTTGCAACTCTTTCACAAGCGGCTGAAGGAACACGTCGATTTTCTGCTTTGGGCTGGTCGGTCCAGGAACGATAACCGTTAAGAACATAAACTCAGATTTCATGCACATCAACGGTGGAAGGTTGTAAGGAGTCAAAATCACGGGCCACGAAGAGTACGATTTCCCGAAAAGCCCAAATACTTGAAAACCATCAGTGCACAATCCTAAACGAACATTCCGAACCTCGGCGGCTAAGTCTCTATTGACGTCATTAAAATGTCTCCAAGCAATCGAATCGAATAAAGTGTTGCATAACATCTTCGAGCGATGAATGATCTCCATGCCATCGCATATGTTTTGCGGTTGACTCGAGCAGACGCATACAATCGTTGCAACCGAGGGCCCAAAGGGAAGTAGTACATTCTTTTGCAAGGGCGATTTTTGTGTTCCGACCACGACCTCGTCGATGTGCAACGTATCGTGATTTCCCACAAAATTTACATGACGTCAACTCGAGTCCACTCCCCATAAATCATACATTGGTCCTCACAACAATCTATTTTCTCAACAGTAGACCTAGACCTCGCATTAGTCTTTTAGTGGCATAAAAATTCTCAACCATTGAGTTGTCATTTGGCAAACAATCCTTCATGAGTTTAATGATTTCATTATACCCTCGTTCAGATATATGATGTTCAGACTTGATCGCAAGTAATCTTGCCATTGCGGACAGCGTTGTCATGGTTTCGCAACCAGGCCACAATTGTTCCCTACTTGCATCAATCATGTCATATAGTTGGCGTGCTTGGGGGTTTGGTGATTCTTCCACGGCATTCCAATTGAAACTTGGACCTGCCACGTTGTGTAGCATCTCGCGGTAAGGTGTCGGATCGTATCCTCCCACATCAGCATCATCAATATGGCTATCCATTTCGTGAAAATTTTGCGGGCCTTCATCTCCGTTCTCACCATGTTCGTACCAACTGTGATATCCCGGGACAAATCCATACCTACATATGTGGTGCTCAACCGTTTCGACGTCCAGGTACGGTACAAGTCGACATTTCTTAAAATTGCACGGACATCTAATCTTCCTTTCACTTTGGTATGTAGGACAATGTTGTTTTGCAAATGATATGAATTCTTTAACCTTCGCCGCGAATTCAATTCGAACGTAACCGTTGTCGAGCCGGTTGTACATCCAGTCTCTACTTGTAGACGACATTCCTAGTCGAACGTAACCCTTGTCGAGCCTAGGTTGTCTATTCAAGTAATGAAATAATAATGATTAAGATGATAAGAAATCTCACTAATTGGAGAATATTGTAAATCGGAATAGCGATCAAGGCCATTTAGAAGAAATTGATAGCTAAGTGAAAGAACGAGGTTCGCACATTAAACTCATGAATAGAGAATAAATTGACAAAGTTAGGAAGTCATTAATTTTCTAACTAGTCAATGCGTTACACGATGTCTCGGGTTTCATTTATGATCGTATTGTAATGTAATGTCTCTTTTCATATGATGATAGATGTAATTTGGAGGGGGTAAAGAGAAATCTCGAGATTTGTTGTCACAAATCTCGAGATTTGATGAACGGGTATAACAAAATAAAGTTTTGGCGGGAATGGTGGCCCCATTTTTCAGAGACGGAATTTAATTCCGTCTCTAATTCCGTCTCTGATCCGTCTCAAATCCGTCTCTGAATATTTCCGTCTCAATTTCGTCGCTAACTTTTAAATGTAGAAACGAAAATTATTCCGTTTCTAATTCCGTTTCTGATTAAGAAACGGAACTTATTTCCGTCTCTAATTCCGTTTCTAATTTGCTGTTTTTTTGTAGTGATAAGAGGCATACAAATACCACATAGTATCAACGCGTCTACTACTTGGTCACTCATACCTCCTTAAGGTTATAGGTTTATTCCATTCTCTAGAAATTTAATGTGAAATAGCAACATTAACTAAAAGAGTAATCCTAGTATTTCTAATCCTAACTAGTAGTAGAAATTAAGTAATTATAGGTACTATTCAATCGTAACCAACAACACCTAACTAATCAATCATCCATAGCAAGTGCATGAAGAAATTACTAACAACTATAACATCAAACGACAAAGTAATTACCTCAGTACATGATTCTAATGTATTATAATGTTGATCATGACATGCTTTACCGATAAAATAAACATGGAATAACAACCAAATACGGAATCAATATAAATCTTGAATTTCTCAATTAAAAGGTTGAAATGAAATATTACATATTAATAAACCTAAAAATAGAACAAGCATAACCACAAAACACTATGCATGTAAGAGAAGAGCAGAACCAAAACTTCTAAACCAAACAAAAGACACAACATTAACTTAATAGATCAAGTGAAGAACACCAACTAATGCACATGAATGCCAATCAAGCAAAATGTGAGCAGATACAATGTGAACAGAATTCGAGTGTTAAAAAAAAAAAATTTCTTACCTTGACGAGCAGAGAGCGGAGCGGTAAGCACAGAGCGACCAGAGAGCAGAGAGCAATTCAAGAGACGGAGATTCAAGATCGAAAATCAAAAAGAATCAGAACGATGTGCACTCATTCACTGCACAATCAACCACGTAACAAATCAAATCACTCAAGAACAGTTAAAATAAAACCTCAAAAATTAATAACAATTAAAAGAACTGAACTCTTTAAATATGTCACCTGATCAAGAGTTTGTTCCTTCACAGTTCATAGACAATAAGGTAGTACTATAACACCGCCAATTGCCAAGACGAATTTAAAAAAATAAAAAGGATTCCATGAGCATAATAGCTAAGACCTTTCAAGAAAATAATTTTTTTTTTTATCCATTTAGTAGACTAGTATAGCTGAGCCGCTAAGAAAACCTAGTATACACAATGGTCAACCACATTATGTTCATTTCCTATGTTTGAACATCAAGGCATATATATGACTGCCTTGCCTAGCAGAAATAGCTTCAGTTCAAGTGAAAATCTATAACATATTTCATTCATGAGCATAATATTTGCAATGCTAACAAGTATTACGACTTTAATATTTCTGGATGCCGCAGATAAGGTACGTAGGAACACCGGACACCCCGAATATTTATTGATAGATGGAAATTTATGAAGTCTGCACGCTTAATGTAAATTGGAAAATCTTTCAAGATAAAAAAGCTTCTTGCCTTCAACTCCGATCTTTACTAGAAGAACGAACTATCAAATGAACCATAGCGGATACTTAAATAATTCTCATGTCACCCTTGGTTTTCCATAAATTTTTTAAAATAGATAAACAAGGGGACTAGAATGCCAACCTGACAGACGCAAAAGTTGAGCGAAAACATTGTAGCAGTTCAGTACTTCCTCAAAACCGTCACAAGGTGAATGATCTCTATGAAAGCTGAAGACCTCTTGATCATGAGTGTTGGCTGCATTATAAAGAACAATAAAAAACAAATAGATTATATCAGAACCGGAATCATGAGTGTTGACTCCAAAACTACAAATGCCAATAGAACCGGAATCAGAGACCAGAGAGAGCGAGAGTTGAGGGCCGATGACGGAGACCGGCGCGACGAGACGGAGAGACCCAGAGAGACGGCGAGACCGAGACAGAGAGAGAGACCGGTAGTACGACCAGATGGAGAGACGGAGACCAGCGCGACGAGACGGAGAGACCAGAGACAGCTGAGAGACCGGCTAGCACGACCAGACGGAGAGACGAGACGATCGAACGGGATGGACGTTTGGGGACGAGACGATCGAATGATTTTGGACGAGACGGAGAGATAGATTTAGGTATTTGGGGTTTTTCGTGAGAATGATTTAGGGATTTCGGGTGTTTTGTTGGGAAGGGGGGGGTGGGGTGCGGGAAAGAGGAGGGGTGCCATGATCCAAGCACATACAAATCTCGAGGAATGATGAACGGTCATAAGAAATGAAAAATTTGGCGGGAATGGTGGCGCCAAATTTCAGAGACGGAATTTAATTCCGTCTCTAATTCCGTCTCTGATCCGTCTCTGAATATTTCCGTCTCAATTCCGTCGCTAACTTTTAAATTTAGAAACGGAACTTATTCCGTTTCTAATTCCGTTTCTGATTTAGAAACGGAACTTATTTCCGTTTCTAATTCCGTTTCTGATTTGCTGTTTTTTTGTAGTGCTGGCTAATAGGATAGAAGACAAAAATAATGATATTAATGAAAATTTCATTAATAATAATGATAATAGAGTTATCAATAATAATAGATAACTCACTTTTAGATAAGCAAATCAAAATATTACATCATATGAGCCTATACACAAGGATAAGCTTCATCGTCGAGAGGGAAATAGCCCGGATCACCAGCTAAACCCCCTAAATAACTGCTCAGTGATAAAGGAGGTAGGGGTGCAGAGACAGCTAGGAGGTTTTCTTAGAAGTTGTCACCTTTGAAAGAGTGCATAATAGCTCACTGATTGCACGCTCTTGCACCGAAGATGAACAGGGCTAAGTGATCTGTCGAAGCGTAATATATTACTTAATAAAAAAATCAGTATTAATGTTTTTTTTGAATTTTGTTTTTTTGAATTTCGTAATTCATAAGTTGAAATAAAGAAATAGAATATGGAAAAAATACTTATGTGAGTAAAACAAAACAATACTAACCTAACCCAACCATGAACAATGGTTTCATTTAAATCAATTGTTGCGAGCCATCTAACTTAGACAACAAATCTCGTAGAATAGTATGTTATCGCCCATATGAGCATGCTATCAGGCATGTCGCTGAGCAACGTCACTGCTCCCGTAGTGGCTTATAGATATGAATTTATTAGTGTCTTACTTAACTTTTACTGTAAAGACAATGAAGACCCACTTAAATTCATAAGCGAGTATCAACATAAATTTAATGGAATGAAATCGAAAGAAGGTACTTTAGAACAAATCAAACTTAAAGCTTTTCCTTTTGCATTGAAATATCAAGCACAAGACTGATTGTTCTATCTTTCATAAGATTCGATAACTACATGGACTCAAATGTTAGAAACTTTCCTAGATAAATATATGCCTGCTAGAAAAATTAGTTCTTATAAAAAATAAATCATAGTTGCGAAGATGAAAGATGATGAAAACTTTAATGAATTTCGGAATATATCTCAAAGACTAATTTCTTCTTGTCCATAACATGGATATACTCAAAGAGCTTTATTAGAATATTTTTATGAATGACTCAATCACTTTGGACAAAGACTATTAGACACAGTATGTGATGGATCTTTATTTCAAACAACACCTACTCTAGTGGAAGAAACAATTAATAAAATGGCAAAACCATCTAAGCAATATGGTGAAAAGGTTAAATCCTCAAGAAAGAAATTCTATGAAAGGGATAGTAAGAAAAATAATGCAACCAATGATAAAATTGTTGATTTATTTAAGATAGTTAAGTTGTTAGTTAACGATAGATCTAATCGAGTTAAGGGTTATAGATTCTGTAATAAAGTTACACATCCTATGGATGCGTGTCCTACTCTACAGGAAAAAATACTAAAGAGGTTGATGCAATGATGAATCAGTTTTTTGGTCCCCCAAGAAATCAATATAATAATAATTCTTATTATCCTAGAAGATCGAACCCAAATCTTAGTTATGGTCCTCAAAATTAGAATTATAACACTTATAAACCAAGAGCTCAAATACAATTTGCACCTAATCAGGAGCCTCAACAAAAAACTCTATCTATGAATCCAAATTTAGAGCAAATACTACATAACTTTATGAGTCAAAGTCATCAAAACTTTACACAGACTTCTTTAAATCAAATTAAGACTGATACTAACATTAATGAATTGAAAAACTAGTTAAGTCAAATGAATTTACAAATAAATAGGTTGAGTACTCAACATAGTAGTCAAGCTAAAGCACCTACTCAAGCCAATGTTGTCCCTAGTAATCAAGCACAAGTTAATGATATATTCAGTGATACGAATGACACAACTATAATTGGCAAGACACCTAAACAAAGTAACAAAAAGAAGGTTAATAAGACTATTGAAGAAAAAGAAGAAGAAGAAGAAGAAGAAGAAATGATGGCTAATGTCATTCCTACTAGGGATGGATGGCTGAACAATTGAAATATACACATTTTCTTTGAAGGTTGTACCCAGTGGCATTTAACCTGAGTTATAGCATATGAAAAATCATTACAAGAATCTGAGATAATTGATAAGGATAAAAGTAATAATAAGGTTTTTGATAATCTGAATATAGACGTGTGTTCAAATTCTACGGTTCCACAATGATTAGCTGATGCTAGGGAGGAAGAAATCAATGAAGACATTCTTGAGTCATTTAGGAAAATAGAAATTAATAAACCATTGATGGAATCAATTATGCAATTTTATAATTATGATGAAGTTTTGAAATAATTCTTTGAATTAAAACATAAGTTCTTTGAAGAATCTACGGAAAACTTGGAACAAAAAGTGTCTGCTTTTATTAAAAAGAAAATACCTAAAAACTATTTCGACCTAGGTATGTTTGGAATCCTTATCACAATAGGAAATTTTTAATACATTTTTCTATATGTGATCATGGAGCATCAATAAACGTTATGTCACTCAAGTTATATGATTCAATGAAAATATGTTCATTGACTAAAACACTTATTAACCTTACTTTAGCTGATGATACCGTTATTAAACCCTATGGCTTACTAGAAGTTGACTTAGTCAAAGTAAATAACTTAATATTCTCTTTTGGCTTACATGTCATGAAAATAGGAGACTTAATATCAGTTAAGTCTCCTTCTATAATTTTAGGAAAACCATTCCTTAAAACAGCTAAAACAAAGCTAGATATCTTTGAAAGGGTAATGTCTATGGAGTTTGAAAATAAAATTGTCATTTTTCATTTTAATGATGTAGATATCTAGAGGAACTCTGATGAATTTGATAATGAACAAACTAAGGATAATTAATCTTTAAAATTAAATCATCATGAAGCTAAAATATATGCTATTAATGCAGTAACAATGGAAGACAGAAATGCTAAGACCATGAATAAGAAAGATGAAGATATTTCTAATCAACATACAATAACCTAAGAATGGAAGGTTAAAAAATCAAACAATATTGAGAATAATAACATGGAGGAACTTAAATCTATGAAAAATAAGAAGGAGAAAAAGAAGAATCCAACAATTGTCAAGCTCGATGATTCGGGAGATATATATATATATATATATATATATATATCAAATGGGCTTGGTACTTTAAAGCTATATGTGATATGTGTTTTAGATCAAGCTACATGCCAATTCATTTTTTCTTCATACTTAATTGGAATTAGATGTACTTGCTTCTGAAAAAGTTGCCTTACCTAATGGATATTCAGTAAAATCGATAAGTGTGGTTACTAATTTAAAAGTTCAAATTGACAAGTGAATTATTCTCACAAACTTTTTGGTTGTGCCACACTTCACCAACGAAGATCCCATTAATATTAGGACGACCTTTCTTAGCCACTTCACAAGTTGTCATGGATACTCTAAACAAGATAATTATTTTTTGAGTGCATGGCCGAGCAATCACTTTTTGGAATGATACAAGAGTGGATAATTCTACACTTAGTTATATAGAACCAGTCCAGAACTGCATGGTTCAGTCGAGCCAACGATAGTAAAAGAAAGCATTTTATGAGAGGCAGCCCATACTCTATATTTATTTTACGTTTTAGTATTTGGATTAGTTAGTTGTTTTTATATTCTCTCAACTTTTGAATCTTATAATGGGGATATTTTAGAAACTCAATTTCAAAATAGCTTCATGTAAGGGGGTTGATCGAGCCAATATATTTCTATACTATATAGTTTTATGCATTAGATTTATGTTAATTAGTTATTTATAGCAATGAAATATATTATTTAATACATATCAAAGTTAAATTTTGAATATTTCTATTTCTACTTTTATTCAATATATAAGCGATAATTAAACGAGAAAATCAAATTAATTGGAAAACAATAAAAATTAAGCTAGTGATTTCCCAACGATTCCAATTAGTACTGAAAATCACTGAGAAAACTGGTAGCAGTATGCAAAATATTCAATGCAAATTTGAGTCAATGATTTCTCACCAAATCAAGTTTACAACTAGAAATCATTGGACAAATTGATGAGCCACTGAGGCTCTCCAACGATTTCATCAGTGATTTCTAAGCGAATCCACTTAAACTGTGATATACTAAGAAAGAATTTGAGTTTTTTAAAAATAAAAACCCCAAATCACCACATTTAGACCCTTCACATTCACAAACCATTGCAACCTTTCAACCAAGATACAGATTTCCAACTAGATTCAACATTTCAAAGCTTAATTTTAGTGTATTTAAGTGATTCCTATCTCAATCTTCATACATTCAAACCAAAGCGTGGTGAGTTTTGAGAGTGCAAAGCCACCTATGGCTTGAGCAAGGGAGTTCAAATTGGAGCTTAGAGGAGTGTCATATAGAAGAGTTTATACTTAGAATCACCTTCAAGAAGTTAATAAACTAAAACCTTAGCTTTTTATGGATGAATTTTTTTTTATTTTTAGTCGGTTTTAGATTGATTATTAGGATATGAACTCAATTTCAAAGTTTAATTTAAGTGGTTTTGATATCGAATGATTTCTGTTATACTAAAAATATGGGAGTGATATGATAATTCGTTTATTACTAACAAGTTTTTGAACTATTTTTCATCTATGATGAGTAGGTTGAATTATATACGCAAGCTTATTTGAGACTAAGTTTCAAATGAGTTTGGAGGGTTTTATGAATATTTATAGATTGATTTGAATTACATACAAAGTTTGTTTTTCCCAATTCTATTTTATCAACAACTATCATATAAATTTCAAACTCTCAATTTTAAAATGCTTTTCCTGATAGTTTCTTATTCTTGATAGATAAGTTCAATTTCATTGAATATTTTTCCAAAAAATTAGGCCCCACATGATTTTACAGGCTAATTCACTTACTTACAATATTCCAAATGGTCGGACGTGGTAAAGGTAGAAGTTCACGAGAAGAGTAGGAAAAGTTAATAGAGAAATCGAAAAAAAATCCAAAGTTTTCCAAATCCAACCCACATTAATATCTTTCAACACACTTAGGATTAGATCACAAAGGGAACCTACTCCAATTTCTTCATTTAGTTACAACACTGAAGATGTCTATGTAGAAAAAGAGGATGACCTAGAGGAATTTGAATAAGAGATACCAATGGGGAGAAAAACTATGAGCTGAGGAAAGAAAGTTTTGTCAATGAGAAGGCCTACGAAAAATTTAGAAAAGATGTGATTAAGAATAGGAACTTGATCCAGATAGAGGATTTAATGTGAAGAATGAATTGATGTATATGCCTAGGATCTTATATATCATATAGGCAAGAAACTAGGGCTTACTGACTAGGGATTACAACCACCTAGACTTAGAGTATATTCCTAGTGAACGAAGTTGTAAAGTCTTAGTGAGAGAATTTTATGCTAATACAAATGGAAGGGAAAGTAAGATTGAGTCTCGAGTTCGAGGAAGGACAGCGGACTATTCCTCTGCAAGAATAAATCATTATTTTGGATTACCAAATTTTCACAAAAAAAATGATGAGTACCTCAAACCTGATTATGGAATTAAGTACCATTTCCCCATAAAGAAAATAAGGGGAGGTTTAGATACAATCCATGGAGATGGATTTATTTTTAATATGAAGGGGTATCTCAAACTCATAACTACAAATATTTTTAAGAAAACCACTAAAGCTTGGTGTTATTTCATCAACACCAACTTACAGTTGAGCCTGCATTATTATTAGATATTGAACTGCAAGGTCGTTCTACTTTACCATATTGTTATGGGAATAGAAAACTTGAAAGTTGGCAAAATCATTTCTGAATCAATTAGGAGTGCTATCACCACTGTGAAGAATGATGGAAATCCTTTCCCTTTAATGATTACAACATTTTGTAGATGGACTAAGTGAACATGGCATGCTTGGACATGGATGTTTTACCGGAGAAGACCATCACTAATGAGCTTATAGAAAGATATGGAAAAGTAAATTGTTATGAAGATGTAGAGGATATGAGAGAAAGGGTTGAGATAGCAAAAAGTGAAACTGAACAGAGAAAGAAAATCAGAGATGACACGAGGAAAATCTTAGAAGAGAAGTCAGAAGCTAGAAATGATCCGAATGTGGAGCACCCAACTAGGAATTATGATAGATTGCACATAGAAGAATCAGAGTTAGCTTTCATTGGTGCAATCTTGCCCAATCAAATGACCACTCTTCATAATTAAGAACTAGTGTTTGACAACCATAGAACTTTAGCAAGGAGCATCTAAAGAATGGAGCGTACAATGTCTGGAAGAAATAAACATCAAGGAGGTGCAGAGGTTCCCATACCATCTACATAAATGATATTATCACTTAGTAGTAATCTTGATGTTCTGACATTGCCATTTCAGGAATACCATCTGTACGGCCCCACTGTGAGCTACTGGTCCCAGAGGATTGATCTAGAGGAGGATGATGACGATGCGACTTCCGGATGCTGACAATGATTCCCTTATTTCATTTTATTTTCTCTGTTTTTATGCCAATAGTGGTTGTATACATTGTGTTTCTTGATGATAGTTTGTGTTAATGGTGATATATTATGTGGTGCATTCTATTCAATATTTAGTTTATTACACTTGATATATAACAGTGATTTTTATTTATTAAATTTTTATGCACTTTGTCTCATTATAATGTTAAATTAAATTAATTTCTTGTTTATTAAATTTATAATTTTATCAATCATTTTGTACTTCACGTGGTATGTTACGTTGAAAAACTAGACTTCATTTTTAAACCTTGAGGATAAGGTTTAGAATGCGTTTGACAGTATTTTAGGTGCAATATAACATTGATGGAAATGAAAGGAAAAGAGTAGAAGAAAAGTTCAGAATTACTTTTAATCTGATATTGAAGTAAGTTGATGAAAATTTTCTCATTTCTTCCAGAATCAAGTATGAATTTCATTTTTTTTATTTTTAATTAAGAAAAGAATTAAAATGAATATATATATTACATATCTTGAATTGAAGTGATTTTTTATTACCTAAGTGAATTTTATGATAAAAGGGATCAAAATGTTTTTATGTCCTTTTAGATTAACTTTGCTACTTGATGTGAACCCTAAATTGAATGCCTTGTGTTAGTCATGATAATGGGCAGAAGATCAAAACAATAGTGGAAGATGAAAAAGATAGATTTTTATAAATCTTGTAATACAGAGGCTATAGATTAAGTAATTTTGCAGTATATATAAAGTTATTATGCTACAATTGAAAAAAGAAATGAGTTAGAAACTGATGAATTTCTATTAGTTAGAAAGAATGCTTTCTTTAATTTTAGTAAACAGTGAGAAGTGTAAACAAGAGTTAATAAAAATAAATATATATAGAGTCCTAAAGATTCCAAAGGAAATAGAGCAAAGAATCTATAGTGGGAAAAAGGTGAGAATGTCTATAGGAAAAGTAGAGACTCAAAAGTAAAAGTAAAAGAATTATGTTAAAAAGAAATAATTAAAATATAGTAGAAAAAAAGAATGAGAGACGAAAAAGATGGTTGTTCTTTAGTTTTTTAAAAGAAAAGATTTAACTCAATGAGTTGAAGTTAGAGTTGAATGAAGTATTTCTTAATCTAATATGTTTTAAATGACATTTTCATTGGTATCTTGGCAAAATTCCTATTGATTTTGATTATGGTACTATTATAAAGTATTTTCTAAAGTTAAGATTAATCTGGTGGTTTTTATGTTTTGAGATTCTATATATAGTTATTGCAAGCTTGATGCTTATTAGTGGAGATTGAGAAAACCTATGTTGTGCACTAGCATTGGCAATGAACGTTAAATTCTAAATAGTGTTATATTAGGAGGTTGAGTTATCACTAAGTGATGTTTTGATTTACCTAAATCATTCTATTCTATCATCACTTTCAATTACTTGTGGGTGATATATTTTCATTTGAAAATCACTTCTATTTTAATTATATTATTTAAAGTTAAGATGAATTAGATTGAAATAAGTTTATAAAGAATGAAAAGAAAATATGATTAAGAGTGTTAATTTACTCGGGACAAGAAGGTACTGAGTTTGGGGTAATTGACAAGTCAATAATTAGACACATTTCATTGTGTAATTTAGGTTGATTTTAGGCATAAATGATGATATTACACTAATTATTATTTTATTTTTGCGATTTCAAGTTTAAAATAAGAAAATGAAGAAATGGAAGAAATTATAAAGAAAACCAAAACAGTCAACTGAAAAAATACACCTTCGATTAGTCAACGATTTGAAAAAACACCAAGAATAAGCATCTAAATTGGCAGTTGAAGAAGGCGAGTGAATCCACAACGAATTAGAGAATGAACTTTAAATCGCCAGCTGAATCGGTGGAGCACTAAAAGCTAAACTCAGTGATTTGCTCAGCGATTTATGTATAAGTTAGGAATTGCTGAGGTCGGTTACAGGTTTTATAGAATAGTACGAAGAACTTGAGTTAATCTAAGATATGTATATATAGAGAGACTATAAAAAAGTCTAGAGAGCTTTGAAATAACTTTTTCTCCTTAGTCTTTCTTTTTGCTTTCCTTTTGCTCTATATTAGTTTTATTGTCAATGTTTTGAAGATACTTTGGAGCTTTGATTTATATTAAGATATTTATTTATTCATTATATCTTTTAATTATATTTATGCATTGTTTATTTTTAGTAAGAGTGAGTAGTCTATCAATCTAAATAAACCTTAGACAATGTAATATATTTTGGATTGCTAGATAGTTATTATTAAGGAACCATTGCTTAATATTTTAAATCTATTCATACACGTCAATCACAAATTAACGAGTTATTTTTGTGTATTAAAACTAAAAGGAGATTAGTATTGCATGCATAGTTGCAAATGTGTTATGTGGTATTGTGATTCTGAATCGTTGTCTATAGTTATCGACAACAATTATAGAAGTAGTAACTAGGATTAAGCTATAAGGCATTTCCCGAGTGTACGTTCTAAGTGGTGGTGTTCTTAGTTATTTATTATGCGACTTTAGTAATATTAGCTTAAATTAGGCATGATTTTCATTGAACTTAATGCTATTGTATTTCTATGGTGTTGTATTTTATCCAATGGGGAGATTTACAACGATAAAAATGTGGCATTTCCATAGAATTAAGAAAAATCGGTGGTTAGCTAAAGGCTATCAACCTATTATAAAGTAGGGTTTAATGATTCCAAGATTCCATGTTTTGCGATTATAACTATAATATGAAGTGATATTATGTTCTAGTGTTTGAAAGTAATCCAAATATATATTATATTGTTTAGTAGGGGTTTGTTTAGATGTTGAATTATTTATATTGAATTGAATTTGAATATTGTTTAGTTTAGTTTGAATTTGAATTGTTTAAATTAATTTAGTTAGTTCGGTTATTTAAGTTAGTAATCATAGTTGTTAGTTATTTAATATTTTAATTTCCATTTAACTAGATTAACTAAATTAATAAAAACAAGAAAAAATTCCTTTCCTTTGAGATTTCGAAAATCCATGTGGAGAAAATATCTCATTTGCCACTACTAAAAGTTAATAGTAAAATATGAAAAATTATTATACACGCTCGACACATGTCAAAGAATGAATCGTCGAGATCATGGTCAGTCTTTGAGTCATTTTCTGCATCTACTGAAGGCGCGAATGAAATTCCATGTATGTCTATCAGAGCCTCAAGCGACCTAACCGTCCTCGCATCTCTCGCAACTAGTCACGGTCAAATGTTTTATCTTGGATCACCCTTAAAAGACTTCTTTGCATTTCCTTAATATCTCTCTTCAACTTCTCTATGGGCTCATCATTAATAGCTAAAGGCTGAGAAGATCATGCTCCAGATGTCTACGCTCCGACCATGATGGTGTCCACATTAGTCCGTATATTTGGCCTTTTTCGTCGTGTTTTATGATACATAAATATATCTCAGTCTCATTAATCGGCGTGTCAGGACCTAGCAATTGGGTGATCTCGACGCTACTATTGCATGTTGTCGTCTGTATTAAGATGTTAAACATTCACAAGTCATATACATAAGTCATTGATACCTATAATTAATTAAAAAATAATTACTAAAAAACTAGTTCCTTACGACAATTGTCTTTACTCTCCGATCTAGGAAAGTAACATCGTTATGATCTTTGGTGTGAAAGTTCAAGCATAACTTTAAAGCAGTCGGTGGTCGACCTAATTTCTCCACCTATAAAACATGTTTAACTAGGATTAAGTTTGAGACTTATAATATATATATGTTTGTATAGATATGAACTTATTATAGCATGACCTACCAGCCTCTCTGTGTGCTAATAGATGGATATAGAACCACAGGTATGCACAACTATACTCGTATAGGGTCACCCTATATTCGTTCTCTAATTCTTGCTTGCTTGCTCTATCTTCCTTTTGAATTCAGGGTAGATATGTGGTCAATGATCTCAGTAGATATGTGGTCCGAATTTTTATCCTTGCAACATATCTTGCTAATGAAGTCGGTGTACTGAGTGACAATCAGCCTATCGTACGCTATCTAAGAACTCCGTCATTCGATATATCCCAATCGAAAGAAAGCTATATATAAAGAATAATGAAAATTTAATATTTCTACAATAATAGAAAGTTTAGTCTATATATCCTAAGTAAAAGAAACAACCTTGAATTAAAGATTGTATACCTTCCATTGATTCTAATATACATCCCATACATGGTTAGGAACAAATCCCAGGCATAGCCATCCTTATGTAAGGGGTACTTATATGCCCTATTCATCTCTCGTGTCGCTCTGTCGGGAAAGTGCAACTTGCATCCACTAAATTGAAAAGATAAGTTAAACAAAAACTATGGTAAATTAATGAAACATACTTATGCACAATTAAATTACGTATGCTTACTATTTGTCATCCTTCAAAATCAAGATATTTGTATCATACCGTGGTTAGCACTATTGGCTCTCGAGGTCATAGCTGTTGGAATGCCTCGTCGTCGTCCATGTAGGGTAGTACCTATAGAAAGGTCACTAGAATTGTATGCTGAAGAACTCGGCTACTGTGATGCATGCTCGTCATGATGAATCATAGAGGGAGAGGCATGCAAATTAGAATGACCTGGCGGTGGGGCCGTACTTCTGCATAGATGTCGAATCATTAGTAACTATAAATGGGAAAGACGTAAAAGCTAAGGGGGATGTGCTGGATGTGTATAAGATGGGGGTGCCTAATAAAAGAAGGGGAACTGCAGGGAGGGCACATATGGGTACTAATAAAAAAGGGGGCCTACTGGGGGTGCTACTGTCGAAACTGCTAATCCTGAGTCTGCTGCCTATGAGTAGGCTATCAAACATCATCTTCATCATGAGATTAACTTTACGAAAAATTCAAATGACGAGATCAACTATCTCTGCTTCGACCGAATTGTCCACTGGATCCCACACTAGATGATGGACTGTATTATCTGCCTGACGTGACTTTTTAAAAAATTTAAGTCTAAGTTAGAAACATTTACATGTAAACGTCCTACATTTTAGATATTATGAAACAAGGCAATAAATATAAGACTAGGTTTTGTTTTCCTTCACCTGCTCAAATGGTTATCTCACAGTTTATTGTAATCGTTCCCTTCATCCGTTGAGAACTCAAAATTATTGTTTTAATCATTTTCTTCATCGAAGTTTGACGTGTGCGCGCCACTATGATTAGCTAGCGAAATTGCAACATTGTTGTGAATATCAACCTCAGTATCATGCTAAAGTAGCTGCTCTTGAAAGGCATCTTCTTGTGTAGGCAGTCACAACCCAAGTTTCTAATCATAGTTTATTCCATAATCAGGATCGCTGACCATCGAGATATGTACACCGAACGAGGCATGTGGCCGAAGTATATTTTTATTTTTTGGTGATGCATTCCTAGTGTATTATATATGTGTAGATATATTAAGTCACCTCTACTTGTATAGAAACGTCGAGACGTGAGGGGGACGCGCCTCAAATTGCGTGTTTGTGTAGGATTGGGGTAGAGAGTGATATGGTAAATCCTAGTTTAATTAAATGTGATTTAAAATAATTGATCCAATGTGCCTATAGTTGAAGTTATATAAATTTGACTAAGGTTGGAAAAATAAAACAATCGACGTTGATATACCTTGGGATACGTGTTATTATCATCAAGTAAATACATGTTATAATGGGTAAGTTAGTGGATTTTAGTACAAGATATAAGTCATAAGATTGTCTTAGAAATGAGTGTAAATGTGACGACCCCAAACCCCACGAATTGGGCCCCGCCTGACCTAAACCTACGTGGCTCAGTCAACTCCCGCAAAGTCAACACAAGCTTAGTCAACCTCTTATCTGAGTTATTCAATCATTAGTTGCCTATTTGATTTGTTATTTAATTTAACAAGTCTTAAAGTTTACGTAGTGAAATTCAAAATATTTAAAGCAACTTAAATAGATAAATGGTAGTTGGGACATGCCTAGGTGTGGAAATCTTGCTAAATAGATCTCATGTATATATTTGGTTATAAATAGTGTGAAGAAGTGTCATATACATTTATCAAACATATCAAAACCCAAAATGAACGCCAAAGTAACCAACAACATAAATATATATCATATGGACAGTCTAAAATATCAAAATAAACCTATTGTAGTAATAGAGAGGAGCTAACTCTGAAGGAAGCTCAGAGGAAGACACCAATCATAGGCTCCTTACCTCTGCTACTAGAGTGGCCTACAATTGTCACCAAAGGCGAAGACAAATCCAATGAGTAAATTCAGAATAAGTTTAGTAGTAATTTATATTAAACAATAAAATAGTCCATAAGTAATGCTTGAAAGAAATTAGATTAATAAAATACATGATAGATAGACCGTAATGGTCAACGGTGAGGACCAAGTGTTCGGGAAGAAAATGATAGGGAGTAAGTGGTCCTGACACTCTACACGTGGGCTCAAAGCCACTTAAAACGTATAAGTGTCTAACACTGGTGAGGGGGGTAAAAGCTGCATCAGTCGCACCTAATCTGTTTGACACTATCGACTAGCTTGAGCCGCAGTCTGAGAAAACATTCCTAAGGGAGCCACAGATCGATCCAAAGGCTCAACAATAATGAGACTTGAATACCTGAGATGACCTACGACACATGGCGGATGCTCACTCAAAGGATTCAGCTCGTCGGGGAGTTACGAGAGCTGATTGGCGACTCAACCCGTGAGTGGACACAGCTATACCAACCACTTAGATCCTAGGTCACTCGTAGTGAAGTAGAGTCCAATAATAGCAATAATTCCATCGAACGTAGCAAGGAAATGAGAAGAATTAATATTTAATTTCTTACTGGTTTACTTACCTCAGTACGCATAATTAAGTAAATCATGGCTCCCACACGCCTCGAAATACGTACCAGATACCCGATACTAGTACCTTAGGCTCTTGGTATCAATTTACAATAAATTAGGTGTGGTCGAACCTATTTGATATGATTTAGATTTTTAAATCCCAAAATTATTCAAAATAGGGAAATTACAATTTTGACACGCTTTTTTAGGATAATTTATGTGTTTAAATCCTTAAAAACCTCCAAAGTCATATTTCTAAAAAATTTCTCACTTTTCTTATTTTTTATTTTTATTTTATTTTTATTGAATTTCTCAGATTTTTTATGATTTTTTTTATAAATTAAAATATATAAAAATACGTTTTTTAATTAAAAATGGGGTTTGGGCTTCCTGAACAGGGTCTGGGCTAAACCAGACCCGGTTCATCCCTGTTGGGCGGGAGCTCGGCCGGGAACGAAAGAGAGAGGGGCGGTCTAGGTCCCCCTCTTTTTCCTTTCCTTATTTTCTTTCTTTTTTTTTTCAGCAAAATCAACATTACTTTTTTTTTTCTTCTTCTTAGTGATCGACAATAACTCTATAGTATTTTTGTTGTCCTTTATATCAACCCAACTAAAATCAACTCCACTAAAATCAACTTACTAATAATGAATTAATCACACATACTATGTATTAAATCCTTAATTTCAAAATTAAATGAAATTAAATGTTTACTTACTTGATTTAATTAAGATCTTCAAAGAAATTGATCTTTTTCTTCCTCACCACTAACTCTACAACACCTCTAACTTAAATAAAACCTCACCCTTTATCTCTCCCTCTTTTTATACTATCATTAATTGGTTGAACCACCACCACACAATCTTCTTTATTTAACTTTTTTTTATTAAATTTGACATTATCTCTCCATAAACCACAAGAAGTTGACATCTCGTAATTTTTATTTATTTATTTTTAATTCAAATATGTGAAATGACTAAAATCCCTTATAACTTAGGCATTTCAATTAAATGAGTTCCACTAAACCAACTTAAATTAATATCGTTGACTTACCCAAATACCCATGTGCGCGCACATCTCGAGGACTACACTCACTCGTTAATTTGACAACGACGTCAATAAAGTTGCGTATGCACACATAGATAAACATAAATTATTCAAGGCATCACACATAAAATGCAATTACTTACCGAAAACAAAAGAGAAATGGGAAACTCTCGCACATATAGGACTCCCGTTCCTACGGGATGTCCTTGTTCCTCAAACTTTGTACCTTGCGATCCAAAATCTGCACAAGTTGCTCCTTGTAAGTAACATCCTTGGCTAAGTCAATCTGAGTCAAGTTCACTATCAGTCGGTCTCCTTTTCTCTACCTATCCAACTTCAACATCGAGATATGGAACATTGGGCGAACGCCTACCAACTGCGGTGGTAACTCAACCCTATATGCAACCTTGCTAACGCTCTATGTGATTCCAAAAGTACCTATAAACCTCGGCGTGAGTTTTCCTTTGACTCCAAACCGTTTGTGACCTTTCAGCGGTGAAACTTTTAGGTAGACAAAGTTTTCGAAGTTTTCCACTTTGTACTCTAATCCATCTCGGTGCTTGTCAGCATATTTCTTTTATCTCTCTTGAGCTCCTTGAAGACACTGGCGTATCAGTCATATCTCCTCTGTGTGATCTACCACAATCTCTGGCCCAACTGTCACTATATCCTCGGGCTCTACCCAACAAGTTGGTGATCTATACAACCTACCGTAGAGTGCCTCAAATGGTGCCATCCCGATGCTAGCCTGGTAAATATTAGTATAGGAAAACTCACACAAGTGTAGATATTCCTCCAACGATCCACCAAACTCCAACACACAAGCTCTGAGCATGTCCTCTAATTCCTGAGTTAGTCTCTCTGAGTCCATCAGTTTGTGGGTGAAATGTCGTACTACGCTACAACTTTGTGCCAAACTGTGCTTGCATGCACCTCCATAACATGGATGTGAACTGCGATCCTCTATCTAACATAATAGATAATGACACATCGTGAAGTCTGACAATCTCTCTCTCCTAAAGGACGCTCAGTTGCTTGAACTTGTATTTAGTAGACACCGATAAGAACTGTGCATATTTTGTCATTTTTTCCACAATCACCCAGATAATATCATGTTTGCACGAAGAACGAGGAAAACCATTGACTAAATCCATGGAAATATGCTCCCACTTCAACTTGGGAATGGGAAGTGGCTGTAACAATCTTCCAGGCCTCCGATGGTCAACTTAACCTGCTGGCAAATCCTGCAACTCCTGACGTAATCCACTACGTCCACCTTCATCCCAGGCCACCAAAATAAAGGTTTCATATTTTGATACATCTTGGTCCTGCCTGGATGGATGATAAAACGTGACTAGCGAGTCTCCTAAAATATCTTTATACGTAATTCAGCCACTGATGGAATCCATAGTCGTCCCCTATATCTCAAGCACGAGTCTGTCGACTGATTCCACTTTAGATGATCTGATCTTTATGCTAATTCATGAAATCTTTGGAACTGCTCATCAGCCTGCTGACCATCTAAAACCCTCTAAATAGAGATAAGCTAAGTCGTCATCTGTCCACTGAACTTAACATATATGTTGCCTTGAGGAGTGCAAACTCATGTGTCTTCTGAAAAATAACAACTTCTTCATCGAATCTCTTACGGCTCAATACGTTCGCCATTACATTAGCCTTCCCCGGATAGTACTATAAGGAGAAGTCATAATCCTTAAGGAACTCTAGCTATCTTTGTCCTTTTGCATAAAGTGATACTTTAAACTCTTATGATCAGTGAATAAAGTAAATCCTTCACCATATAAGTAGTGTCGCCAAATTTTCAAAGCAAATACCACTACCGCCTACTCTAAGTCATGCACTGGGTAGTTATTCTCATGAATCTTTAGCTGTCGAGACATGTAAGCAATCACATTGTCCCCTTGCATCAAAACGCACCTTAATCCAACCTGTGACGCATTAGTATTCACAACCATGGCCTTTCCTGTCTCTGGCGGCACTAATATTAGAGCTGTCATCGAACACTCTTTCAGTTTCATGAAAGCCTTATCACATTTCTCATCCTACTCAAACTTGACATCCTTCTAAGTCAACCTCGTCATCGGTGTTGCGATCTTAGAGAAATCACGCACGAACCCAGAAAGCTGCGAATGTGTTACTGACTGTGGGGTACGCCAACCCATCATTGTATGGACCTTCGAAGGATCCACTTATACTCCATTAACTCCAACTACATGTCCCAAAAATTTGACAACCAAAACTCACACTTGCTAAACTTAGCATAAAATCGGTGCTCTCTCAATGTCTATAAGACTATCCTAAGACGACCCTCAAGATCTTCACGAGTCCTGGAGTAGATCAAAATATCATCTATAAATACAATCATGAAATGGTTCAAGTGTTGTCTTAACACACGGTGCATCAAGTCCATAAACATCACTGACACATTTGTCAGCCCAAACGACATGACTACAAACTCATAATGACCATAACCTATACTGAAGGCAATATTATTTTTGTCTTCATCCCTGATCCTGAGCTGATGGTACCCTGACCTCAAGCCAATCTTGGAAAACCACATAACGCCAGTTTACTAATCAAACAAATCATATATTCGGGGACATGGATACTTGTTCTTGATCGTAATACGATTCAACTACCTGTAATTGATGCAAAGTCTCAAACTTCCATTTTTTTTCTTCACAAACTGTACTGGAGCACCCCATGGAGACATGCTAGGATGAATAAATCCTAAATTCATCAACTCCTCAAGTTGGGTCCTCGGCTCCTCTAACTCTTTCGGTTCCATTATGTATGGAGGTATCGAAATTGGCTTCATTCCAGGGATTGAGTCGATAATAAAGTCGATCTCTTATGGCGGTGGTAATCTGAGTAAATACTCGGGGAACACATCTAGGAACTCGCACAACACCAGTACATCCTTAATAGTCACCACAAATTTCTCTACTATGCTCATAATACTGGCGAATGTCTTCATCTCCTGGCTCGTAGCCACTCTACCTCTGGTACTCTGAAGCTGCGTCGAAATGCCATGAAAATTGAACTCTGTCTGTTTAGGTTCTCCATCTATTGGATTAGGTTTAATTTGGATTCTTTGACCTGGTTGATGTGAGAAACCTTTGAGCGCCAAACGCTTTTGCACAGATCAATCCACATTCCCGTGATAAGAGCTTTGGAAAGTACTAAAAGGCTAATACCGTATATGACAATAAGGCCAACAAGAGTTCCTACTCATACTTTTACTAAAGCACCGAGTCTAGAATGTGATAGTCTTACCGAAGCAATCCAACTATGTGTGATATGCTGCCAGCCAGTCTATCCCTAATAACGCATCAAACTCTAAAAAATCTAGTACTTTGAGGTTTATAGGTATCTCCTGTCCCTCTATCTAGAAGGTATAATCCTTATAGAAAATATTAGGGTAAATCTTGTCCTCGGCAGCCGTGCTAAGGATCAAATGGGTGTTAAGCCTAATAAGTTTCAACCCTAACTCATCTACTATCTGTCCAGAAATAAAAGACATGGTTAAACTAGAATCAATCAAAGTATGCATCATGCGATGATAAATATAAATCGTACCCTTTACAAGCTATTATGTCGTCTGAGGGTCTGCCTGAGCCACGTGTGCTCTCTCTCGGGGTCACTGTTGTTGCGAGCTCTGTTGCATGCCAACGAGTTTCAGACAATTAATCTTAATATGCCCCTCCTTTTTGCACTCAAAACATAGTCTCTGTCTCTACAACCTAGACTATCTACTCTGCCATTGGCCTGACCTCTAGCTTTGCTATCCTAATCTCTGGCCTTGCTGGCCAATACCTTTACCTCTAGACCTACCATCGGTAGCCCTAAACTACCGCCCTGTCTGAGAAGCCTACGGTGCCTATTGAGGTCTACATGTGTAACTCTACGTTAGAGGAGGCGCGATTGCATAAACTAGATGAGGTGCCACATAACTTACATTCTACTCTCTCCCGAATATCTGATGGTTCCTCTTTCTCTTCTTATCTCTACCATGGCCTCGCTTAGATCTCCGCTTTGAACTCTAATCAATTGGTGTTTGTGCAGGTCGTAGGGTGCCATCCTCGGATGCGTGATAAGGTAAGCCTCTCTAGTCAAACTGCGCTCGTAAGCCCTATCAAGGTTACTCAGCTCGGTCATGAACATTGTGCCCTTAATGGCAGAAAACAACCCCTCACAAAAGAAATGGACCTGGTCCCTATCACTATCGACAACACCATCAGCAATTGGTAACAACTGCTAAAACCTCCCTATATATTGAATCAAAGACTTTCCTAGGTCGAATATGCATGAATTCTGACCTTTTGGCAATCCTCACTAAGGGCGAAAAATACTTCTGGTTGAACAACCTCTTGAAGTCCTTCCATGTCTGCGACTCTCCCTGGGTGTCTACTAGGTTAGTCCACCAGGTGTCTGCGTCCCCTGAGAAGGAAAAAACTGCCAACCCAGACGTCTTGCTATCCTCTAACCTCAAAAGTCACTGGATCTTCTCATGACTCCTCATGAATTTCTCTGCCTCTAACATATCTGAATGTCCAATAAACTTCGTCAGTCTATAACTCTCGTACTCCCTAGTCAGTTTAGCCATAGGCGTCAAATCAAAGTCAAGATCTCTTTATATCGGTATCAAAATTACTAGCGCTACTATCTCGGGTAGTACGGGTACTATGAAAGTAACTAGTGTTGCATGCATCGTAGATCATGTCAGAGTCGCCTGATGTGTAGGCACACTCGTGTCTGGTGTGGAAACCGATGTAGGTGTCGATGGTGATGGCAATTGTCCCCTAAGAAGAGTCCAAAATCTCATCCTGAGGTCTTTCCTGTAAAGTAACCCTCTGTCTCAAGGCCTGAAAGTCTGCTGGATCATTAAGGCTTGGACCTGCAGCTCCAATCTAATAACCGGTGTCCTGCTAATTCACCATCACGGTCTGCAAAGGCAAATAATGAGCTACGATTAGTTTTCTTAACTACCGTTAATAGTATATAATACGTATCCATCAATTAACATGTATAATCCAAACTTAGTTTCCCAACTCTCCTCACTTCCCAAATAATACACTATGTTAGATTCATAGAATTTTCACTCTAAGTTCAATTGTGTCCTAACTTTAAATTTGTATTTTAGTGGAGTTATGGTTACATAGAGTTAAGGTATAAACGTACTCTTTAATACCAACTGTGGCAGCTCCAGACCCTACAAATTGGGCTCCGCTTAGTCTAAACCTACATGGACCTTCGGTCAACTCTTGTAGAGTCAACGAAGGCTTAGTCAACCTCATCTCCGAGTTATTCAATCATTAGTTGCCTATTTGATTTGTTATTTAATTTAACAAGTCTTAATGTTTGCGCAACAAAATCCAAGATATTTAAAGTAACTTAAATAGATAAATGGTAGTCGGGACATGCCTAGGTGTGTAAATCCTGTAAAAGTAGATCTCATGTATATATTTGGTGATAAACAGTGTGAAGAAGTGTCATATACATGTATCAAACATCTAAAAACCCAAAATGAACCCTAAAGTAACTAACAACATAAATATATATCATATGTACATTCGAAAATACCAAAATAAATCTCTTATAGTAACAAAGAGAAGCTAACTCTGAGGGAAGCTCAAAGGAAGTCACCGATCACAGGCTCCTTACCTCTACTACTAGAGGGACCTGCAATTGTCACCAAAGGCGGAGACAATTCGAGTGAGTAAATTCAGAATAAGTTCATCAGCAATTTAGATTAAACAAAAAAAGAGTCCAGAAATCATGTTGGAAAGAAATAAGTTGTTGAGAAAGAATCAATAAAACGCATGGTAGACAGACTGTAGTGGTCAACAGTAGGGACTAAGTGACCTAAAAGCAAAGGATAGGGAGTAAGTGGTCCTGGCACTCTACATGTGGCCTCAAAGCCACTTAAACTGTGTAAGTGTCTAACACTGATGGGGGGGTGAAAGTTGCGTCGCTCGAACCTAATCTGTTAGGTATTATTGGCTCGCTTGAGATGCAGCTCGAGAAAACACTCTAAAGGGAGCCACAAAATAACCCAGATGCTAAACTACAATGGAACTCGAATACATGAGAGGAGCCACGACACATGGAGGATGCCCACTCAAAGAATTCAGGCCCGTCGGGGAGCCACGAGAGCTAATTGGCTGCTCAACTCGCAAATGGACACAACTAGACTAGACTGCTTAGATCCTAGGTCACTCGGTAGGGAGGTAGAGTCCAATAATAGCAATAATTCCATCAAATGTAGCAAGGAAATGAAAAGAATTAATATTTAATTTCTTACTGGTTTACTTACCTCAGTACGCAAAATCAAGTAAATCGCAGCTCCTACATGCCTCGAAATACATACTCGATACTAGTTCCTTAGGCTCCTGGAACCAATTTAAAACAACCTAGGTGTGGTTGAGCCTATTTGATATTTAGATTTTGAAATCCCAAAATAATTCAAAAGAAGGAAATTATAGTGTTGACATGCTTTTCAAGGTGAATTTCGGTATAAAAATCATTGAAAACCTATAAACTCACTTTTCTAGAATTTTTCTCACTTTTCCTATTTACTATTTTTCTTATTTTTTATTTTATGTTATTTTTAAAAATTAAAATGTGTAAAAATACATTATTTTTATTAAAAATGAGGTTTAGGCCCCCTGAATCGGGTTCGGGCTGAACTGGACCCGGTTCAACCCTGTTAGCCCATCCCGTTAAGCCATCGTGCAATCCCCCTCTATTTTTCTTCTTTTGCACGAAAGAGAGAGAGTGCAGGTCCAGCCCCCTCCCTTTTTTTCTTTTCCTTCTTTTTTTCAACAAAATCAACATTACTTCTTTTTTTTCTTCTTCAACATGATCAACAATAGCTCTCTCTCTCTCTCTATATATATATATATTTCCTTTAAATCAACCCAACTAAAACCAATTCCACTTAAATCAACTCACCAACAATAAATTAATCACATATACTATGTATTAAATCCATAACTTCAAAATTAAATGAAATTAAATGTTAACTTACTTGGTTTAATTAGGATGTCCAAAGAAATTGGTCTTCTTCTTCCTCACCACCAACTATACAACACCTCTAACTTAAATAAAACCTCACCCTTTTTTTCTCCCTCTTTTTATACTATCATTAAGTGGGTGAACCACTACCGCACGATTTTCTTTATTTAACTTTTTTTTATTAAATTTGCCATTATCTCTTCATAAACCTCAAAAATTTGACTGCTCATAATTCTAATCTATTTTTTTTTAATTCAAATTTGTGAAATGATTGAAATGTTATTTATAAGTTAGGCATTTCAATTAAATGAGTTCCATTAGATCAATTAAAATTAATATTGTTGACCTACCAGAATACCAGTGTACACACACATCTCGAGGACTACGCTCACTCATTAATTTGACAACAACGTCAATAAAGTTGTGCGTGTACACATAGAAAAACATAAAATATTCAAGACATCACACACAAATAAGATTATTGAAGTATTACCTCGGTGTCGACGTTCGAGTTTTGACAAAGTCACGATGTAGGATTAGCCGCCATGTCAAAGTCCGATTAGGCAACTGATTAGGATTAGATTTATTACGGTCATTACAGTAAACTAGATCAAGGATCACCATTTCATTATACCAATATATATAGATAAGTAGTGGATTTTGCATGTAAATCATTTCATATTTTTATACAAAGAGAAGGAGAATTGGAGTGAAATCAACAATTTCTGAGGAAAGTTTTGGTGGATTGAAAAGTCTTGGATCAATTTTGAGGTGTTCTACAACTAGGTAAGCTAATCTACACTTGCAATTTGAGAAATTCACAAAAAAACTGTAGGCTTTTGTTTAGTTCTGATTTTTCAGAAATTACAGTAGGCAAATGAATTTGTTCCCAAACTCTAGTTTCATTTTTATGTTCCTTGTGAAATTTCACTAATTGTACTACAATGAAGTTTTGAGTTTGGATTTATTTTCATAAATTTATGACTTTTTGAAATTGTAAGGCCAAATTTGAATTTTTGCATGTTGTATTATGAACTAGCTTTTGTAATTTGGTTATAACTTCCTCATTTTAAATCAAAATGGACCCATTCGGGTGACATTTGAAAGCTAACTTATATGGGAACAACTTCTTCCTCTAAAATATTTTGAAATTCGAATGTTTTCATATCTTAAAATCCTCCTCAACTTTGAAAATGAATATGAAATTCTTGGGTTTACAATTTTGCTAATATCTTGTTGTTTTAAACAGAACTACTACATTTCTTATTTAATTAAGCTCATCTCTTAGTACGATGTTCTAGGATATGTTAGTAAGCTTCAAAAAAAATCACGAGTTTTTAAGCTATGATTTAGGATAAATGAATTTTTCATAGCAGCTGGCCGAGACCTAAAACTTTTTTAAGCCATTGTGGTAAAAAATTTATATCTCCTTTGATTCTTATTGAAATTGAGCAAAACTTATAGTTTTGGAAAGCAAACACATAGCTCTAAAAACTTCTTTTTGTGCTACAATACATAATTTTGACATTTTAGTAATTGAAACCAACTCACAAGTTGTTGTACTAAAACTTTTTTTTGATAAAGTATATTTGGACATAAACAACTTATTAAAGGGGCTGATTTGAAAAATTAGAATTTACAACCACTTAAAACCAACTCCAATAGCTTATACGTGTCATAAAGCACCTTAATTAACCTCAAGAACTTAGAAGAGAGTTTTGAGAGTTCGGGTACGTGTTTTGGGGTGTCGAGAGTCCAGTTAAGCTATGAAATTTGAATGACTTGTAAGTAAGCTAATTGAGGTATTTCTTTCTATTTCATTTCCTATTTTGTTTCTCATATATAGCCTTTTAAATTGTTTCACCTATTATACTCCTAATGCCATGACTTTTGTGTCTTATCTCATTACGTGAGCTCGTTGTCATAATATTATTGATGTTGAATGATCTTCATTAACTTTTATTCTCGTGCGTAGCCATTCTTTGCTGTTATGGATAGTTATTGTGTAGAATAGCATGCTATAAAGAGAAATTAATGGTGGTTTTGTAATTCCTATCCTTTGTGCTTTATATTAGAAAACTAAGTTTTAGAATCCCAAACTGAGTCCTTTCTTTATTATTGAAAGTAGTTATTGTAGATAGGACCATTATATGATAGAGATAAGCAGCACATGGGGTCACTTGATTTTGGGGATGTCAGAATCTGACCATAAACTTGTGCGGCACACAAGGTATGGGACCCGGGGTAATTGACAAGATGTAACGACCCTTTCCTTAATCTAAGGCACCACCTGGCCTAATCCCATCATTACGTCCTAATCCTAGCCACGTAGAACTTAATAACGTATTAGTCAGCCTTTCTAATAAACCTTGCACCATTCTCATGACTAAATAATATTGCAGAGTTAATCAAGATTTTATATAGTTTAAAGATTAGTCAGTGGAAGTCTTGACAATCATACGAAAGTCATTCATATAAAATCTAAGTGTGGAAACCACGAAACAATGATCACATGCATATATATAACAAAAAGGTGATAACTATATATGAACATGTATTTGGTTAGTATACTATATGTCATCTTATATATATAACCCTAAAAGTATATATAAGACATATATAAGTTGTACAACAAAATCAAAACCTACGAAATTAGAAGTAACAACAACTCCAAAGGCTCAGAGGTAGTCACCGATCTTCTCCTTGCCCGGTTTGCTACTCGATGGATCTGCACCCACCACTATAAAAAGGATGGTGAGTACAGTAATGTAGAAAGTAACACTGAGAGACATTTATCAACATTTCCAAACATAATAAAAGAAGATTTTTCACAATACATACATTCATTATACAACAATAGCTATAGATACACAAACACATTACTAAACAATATAACATCAATGAACTATTCCAATGAACCACACATATTAAATTGTGTACCTAACATGTTAGCCTAGTAATACCCTATTGATCACGTAGACCTTGGGTAGTCATTTATTTAGCACGACATATTGACCTCATGTAATAGGTCTGCACATATAGTACTTCAGTATTATATTTGTTGGTCACCGCATCATTATGCATCTCATTATTAGTTATGAAACACGGCATATCGACCTTATGTAATAGGCCCGCACACATAGTACTTCGGTATTACCCTTATTGGTCACTGCTTAAACATTTCATCAACCTTGTATGAAAGGTCCATGACAATAAATAGTAAACTATACTTACATCCCCAAGTCTTATACCCCATGTGCTTCCTATACCCCAAGCCACATCATGAAACCTAAACACTCATATTATAATTTAACTACAATACACAATTAAGTAAACACATAAATAATGGCATACAAACTCAAGCAAGTATAACAATTTACACAACTGTCAACAAGCAGCAACATCAAGACATGAAATGGATAGAAATATCTTAATCAGTTTAATTATCTCTAGGCAAATGTTTTAGCTAATCCGGTCTGCCGACACCTCGAAACACATACCTGAACCATTGAGATTTTTCCCTATGCTGCTGGTACCATTAGACATGTTTTATAATGTGTTTAGACCCTTTGTTAGGGTGTTAAACTTGTTTAAGGATTTTAGGTTCTAGTTAGGAAATTGCAGATTTTGTGCTTTCACAGCACATAACGCACTAGGTGGAATGTCTAGTGTGCTAATGAACTCATTAGCGCATTGGTCAACCTAATTAGCGCGCTACATGTAGGTAGCACACTAGCTAGCATGTCTTGCGCGTTATGTGCAGGAAAACCTCAAATTTTGCACTTGAATTATGAGTTTTCTCCACAAATGGCTAACTCTAATACCTTAGGATCTCTTGTACTACACCTCCATAGACCCCAAAACACCCACAACAACAGCCATACTTAAATTATATCACAAATTCATTAACTAATCACAAATCTAATAGTGTAGCTAAGCTTACCAAGATGTTGAATACTCCTAGCTTGATCAACACCTTTATATCACCAAATCAACTTCATCACCTTGCTAAACTTCTTTGATGTCCTTTACTTTACTTAACTTCTAAGTTAATGAATGAAAATGAAATGGTTTGCATGGGTTGATTTATTCAATCTTATATATATAGATAAGGTTGATTAATATCCCTTTGATATTTATATACAAACATATCTCGAGACCAATCTAATGGCCTACATCTTGACACAATTCCACAAACTGTCCACTAACTCCATCTTAGTAACACAAACTAAAACTCAATTATTCTCTTGATGTGTCAACACGTATCCCAAGAATAATCAAATGACTATTATTTAACTTATTAACTTAGGTTTCTTTTAATGTAAATCAACTATAGCCACTTCAAATTTAGTTATTTAAGCTGTATCAACTTAAATTAACTTACCACATCACTTTCTACCCCAGTCCTACGCCAACATGCATTATGAGGTGCGTCCCTGCTCACGTCTCGACCTCTATATACTAGTAGGAATGACTTACTATGTCTACACATATACAATACATTAGGCATTCATCATACCATAAATAATATATTACTCGGTCTTACTGTTGGTTTAGTGTACCTGTACTCAAGCCACGTCACGGGTCGGTAACCTTAATTACATACCAAATCCACTATTAGAAGTTTGGGTTGTTATAGCTCATGCCCTAAATAGTGGAATAAAGTTTGTGTGATGTAACTCACGGCTGACCGACCCTTAATCATTACTGCCTAGCTTAAGGTCAGTCTCATTTTGTTTAGCTGAAGTCTCTTATATTATATATTTGTTTATGCTTTTTTTCGCTATTATTATGGTTTCAAGTACTTTCTTGTATATTTGGGAATGTGGATAAGTGCCTCTCAATTTTACTCTCTATTTTACTATGCTCATCGTTTTTTTTTATGATGGTGGGTGTAGAATTGTCAAGTAGTTGGTCAGGTAAAGAGAAGATTGGCTACTACCTCCGTGCCACTAGAGTGCTGCTATTTCAGATTTAGTAGGTTTTTGAGATTTTGTTGCATGACTTATCTATGTCTTTGATTTACTTTTAGGTTGTATATTTTGGGTTAAGTAATAGTTCCCTGACAAGACACATGTTTGTTATACAGTTATCGTTGTTTTATCCTCTATTTACATGTGATCATTGTCACATGTTTTCCACACATACGTAGAATTTATATTAATTGCTTCTACCAATTTATTAAGACTTCGGCTACATAATATAAGTTATAAAAATTTTAACTAAATCTGAAATAACAACAATAATGAGAACAATGTAACACTTATTCTGAACGTGTTTTACAAGTAAAATAGGATAAATGACTAACTAATATGTTATTAAGTCCTTACATTAGGGCTTAATAAGGGGATTAGGTCGGGCGAAGCTTTAGATTAAAGAAGGGCTCGTCACATTTCGAATCAAAGCCAATGTTTTAAATAAGCAACGTACAAACTTCAATAAAACATAAATTTTAGTTATGGAAACTTGATGTTCCTTGCATAGAATCCATTAGTTGGGAAGTGAATGAAAGTGAGATGGGAAGTTTTTTATATGTACATGATAGTTTCTATATATATGTGCAATATCTACGTAGTAGCTAATTCACGTTCGCTATCAACTGTAAACATAGATGGTTGATTCACGCGATAGCGAGGATGCGGGTGCTAGTGGAAATCACCATCCTACTTTTATGGATGATTTGTAGAGGCTGTCTGACCTGGTATCGGCTTAAGGAAAATAGTTGACCAACTTCCTTACCATAATGATAGCTTGTTTTGCTCCAATAGCATAGACACTGGCCCCCAGAAATACTGCTACGCCTACGTTATTGACACTAGAGCTTCATATTATGACACTATTAGCTCCAATAGTACATGATATTCCGGTTGTGACAGTATCGATAATAGAGAAAGTTGATTCCGTATCGTCTCCCACTCCCATATTTTCTAGTATGCCAAGCAAGGATCAGTTGGCGAAGGGTTTCATCAAACTAAAGCTAGTTTACTTTGATGTATAAAGAGACTTTGAGAAGATAAAAAAATGAATATTGTCTCAAGAGAAGTTTTATAAGGTATTGAGGATTGAAGATAGACTTCATGAAGAGATGTCATCGTACACACTACAAAAAGATACATATATTTGGTGGGGTATGGCAATACAGACTGATGAAGCCTTTGAGTTTTATGATGCATTCAAGAAAGAGTTTTATCAGCAATGTTTTTGACTTATAGTTAGAAATAGGTTGAGGAAGGTGTTTTCAAATCTAAGATAGGGATCTAATGAGTAAGCAATAAACTATAAGGATAGATATGAATACTTAAGGTAGTTTGCTAGAGACTTAATGAGAGATGACTCATAGGATATGTATCACTTTGGAGATGGACTATGGACAAACATAGGGTATAATGTGGTTAGTTCAGTTACCAAGACCGTCTGTGAGATTTATGCGCGGGCACTTTTTCGCGAGACTTACTATTTCAGCATAGTCATAGATAGGAAACTATTAAAACATGCATTGTTATCTGATTAGGCTGCATAGTTTAAGAGGAGGAGGTAGAGAGGGAATGGACAGAGGAGATGGGAGACAGGTTCTCATGGATCGAGGGCAACCATAACTTACACACCGGTTGTGCCCTATGCATCATACCCAACTCTAGTTCAGAGTATAGTTGGCAGACCTCCCTTGCCACCTCCAATCAAATCAGTGTTACTAAATCCTACTATGCCAACACTTATACCACCACCAATGCCACGACAAAAACAATAAGGTGGTAGAGGTAAAGGTAGAGATAGAGGCTGAGATGGTTCTCAAAAAGGACAAATATAGTCATATAGAAAGGCTAGGGATAAGGCATAGGGTCAACGTAGGCCAATCAATTGCTACAAGTATGGTTAGGTTGGCTACTTGGTGAGAGATTGTCTATAACCGACAACAGTTTACCCATAATAGAGCCGTGAGGGAGTTCATATAGTAGTTCTGCCATATGCAAATACCACCTGAGGTATCATTAAAGGTATAATTTCTATTCATGGTAAAGATTTATATTTCGTATTTGATTTGGGTTCTACTGTATCTTTTATTGCTCATCGCATGATAGGCATTCTAGGGTTTACAACGATTAAAGTTAATGTGCATTTAATGTTGAGTGCCACATCCGAGGATAGAGTTTACCCTAATAGTTTAGTTGAGGGATGTCTTATAAAGATTCATGAGGTGGAGTTACCTGCAGACTTCAGGGTTATCGAGTTTTTAGGCTTCGACGCATTGTGAAAGATGGATTGGCAAGCAGAATATGATGCTCATATCGACTATTTCAGTAAGACAGTGACATTTAAGACCTCGGGCGTTTGGTTCTCATATATAGTGGTAGTATAAAAAGATTCGATAGCGTGAGAGGTCGACTTGCAACTAGTGAAGAGATGGTGACTATAGTAACATTTTATATAGTAGCAGAGATTCAAGGACTCAAACTTGAGGACATTCCAATGCATTACGAGTTTCCATATGTGTTTTCGGAGGACTTACATAGTTTTCCACCGCCGAGAGAGATAGACTACATCACCCCTTCCATGTTGTCGTGATCCTATTTCTATATTGTCATACTGTAAGGCTCTTAGAGAGTTAGAGGAGTTAAGGCGTAAGCTCTTAGATATGGGACAAAAGGGATTCATCACCCTTTCCATGTTTTCATAAGGTGCACTCATCCTGTTTGTGAAGAAGAAGGATGACTCTTTGAGACTATGTATCCATTATAAACATTTGAACAAGGTCATAGTTAGGAACAAGTAACCACTACTATGGATTGAAAACTTATTTGACCTGCTGAGAGGAGTACAATTTTTCTCTAAGATAAAGCTGAGGTCAGGGTATCATTGGCTTAGGATCAAGAATTATGATAGGTCCAAGACACCATTTAGCATAAGATATTGATAGTATCAGTTCACGGACATGCCATTCGGGCTGATCACTCCCTTGCCATGTTTATGGATTTGATGCATTGGGTGATGAAAGCATTTCTTGACCACTTTATGGTAGTTTTCATTGATGATATATCGATATACTTGAAGACTCAAGAGGATAATGAGCAGTATCTTAGAGAGCTGTTGAAAGCTAGGAGGGAGCACAAACTTTATACCATGTTTTAGTCATGTTGCTGTGGCGAATAGGAAATTATTCAAAGTTTTAGTCTTGTCACTGAGGCAGCAGGAATTGCAGTGGATTCGGGCAAGATCAAAACTATTATAGATTGGCCAGCACCGATGTTAGGTACTGAGATCATGCATTTTTTGGAGTAGGGAGGATATTACCACAGATTCATGAAGGATTTCTCAAAGATCTCTTTATCAATTGCTAAATTGACTTAGAAGGACATTGTGTTTGATTGGTATGAGTTGGAGTAGGCATTTGCTCAGTTGAAGAGGTTATTGAACACTGTACAAGTATTAGTGTTGCTAGAGGAAGAACAAGGGTTCTTAGTGTATACAAATGCTTCTCATACGATTCTAAGTTGTGTACTGATGCAGGACAGAGGTATAGTGGCTTATGCCTTCAAACAGCTGAAGATACATAAGAAGAACTATCCTACTCATGATTTAGAGTTGGTAGCGGTGGTGTTTGCTTTGAAGATATGGAGACATCTTATATATGGAGTGAGATTCATAATTTACACTAATCATAAGAGTCTGAAGTTTCTCTTTACATAGAAAGAGCTGAATATGAGACATGGCAGATGGTTGGAGTTCTTGAAGGACTACAATTTTTCATTAGAATATCACCCTAGAAAAGTCAACGTAGTTGCAAATGCGTTGAGTGAGATATCAAGTAAAGATGTCAAGGTTGTTAGATGTTATATGACACATGCTCGAAGCAGCATCAATAGTGATTCGGTTATATATTCCTATAGACACTCGAGAAATGATTTATGCACAGATGAGATTGTCAGGACCCAAATCTTTAATCCCCATTTTAATTCCTTAATCAGGATCATCGACCCTTGATGTGGGACCTACATCGTAATACGTGCACTGACCGAGGCACGTGACTGAGGTATATTGTATTTTGTATTGATGTATGCCTAGTGCTATATATTGTGTAGATTCCTAAGTCGGTTTGTATAGTTGTAGGCGTCGAGACGGGAGCGAGGACACGCCTCGAGTAGCGTATGAGCTGGGGAACCGGGTAGTTAGCATTTTGGTAAGTCTTATTTAATACTAATATGAAATAAGTAACTACTTATAAGCCTATGGTTAGGTTTGTTAATGTAAATCAAAATAAAGGCCTATAGTTGAGTAAATTAAATGGAAAGCATAGGATTGGTCTAGAGATACACATTGGCACATCTAGGAACTAGTTGAGTAATGAAATGGTGTCACTTGAGTTTGAGTTAGTAGAATATATGGCAAGAGGTGGACCATTAGATATTCGTCGGATACATAAATCCATGGAGATCAAGGGCTAGGAATGATCATCACCTTAATATATAATATTAGTGATCAAACAACATGCAAACCAAATCACTCATTCATTTTTGCTGGAGAAGAAGAAGGAATTGCTGGAGAGGAGTGAATCATCAAGGTGTTGAAGGAATCTATGGGAGAAGGTGAGAAATTCAGTGCTACATCAACTAGGAATACATCTTTTTAGTTAAAATTAGAACAAGTTCTGGTTTTAGGCTAATTTTAGATGGTATATGATTGAGTATTTGCAATTAATTTATATATTTAGATTCCTCATTTCAAGCTAATAATCAATCTATATTGAAGTTCTTAATTTGGTTTTTAAATCATATAGATATGAATTTTTGAAGTTGCAACACCAAAACTAGAATTATGCATGTTGTATTAGGAATCAACCTAGGTAATTTAGTCATAATCTACCCATTTTAGATCCAAATTGATCCATACCAGTGGAATGTGATAGCTAATTTTAAGGGGAACAACTTTGCTTAAGTGGGATTATTTTGATTCAAATGTTTTTACGTCCAAATATGCTCTACAAATAGGTACTGGAATTAAAAGGAAAGTTTTGAAACTGAAATTATTAAGGGAATAACTCCCTAACTACTAATCCAAATGAGGTGATCTTTTAGTATGTTGTATTTGGATATAAGTGATGTCTTGTGACCAAATATCACATTTTTATTAAATATAGATTAAGAGAAATAGATTTTCTAATTCTGCTAGTCGGATTAAATTCTAATTAGACCTATGTTTAGTAAAATCATGACATCTCTTTCATTTTAAATCAAACTTTTGCAAACTAAACCTTTCCGCAAAGCTAAGAGAAAAACCAAAAATAATTATATTGATGTAGGATTTCGATATTTGGACCATCTTATGCCTAAAAGTGCATTACAATGTAGGACTGAAATTGAAACTTAATTTAGTCTTTAGGGGCTAATTTAGAAATATTGATTTAAATTCTATTGAACTAATTTAAATACACAATAAACACAACTAAGTTGAACTTAAAACCACTATATTTGAACTAATGAGATGCCAAATTCAGGAACTTAGGAAAAGGGTACAGGAGAGCGAATAAAAGAGTTAGAGTATCGGGAGGCCAGTAAAGCTAGGACTTTACTTTGTTGTTTTGAGTATACCTAATGAAAAATTTACTTAGCATCTCATTTCTATTAATTGTTGTCCTTGCATAGTCCTTTTGACTATTTTACCTTTGTATTATGATATCTTGTGTTCTTTGTGTGTATGCTTACTTGATGAGTCTAGTTTACATGATATCCATTCATTTGATTTGATTCATTGATTTCATCCCATGCTATGTCTATTTTTGTTGTTTTAAATGTGAATTAAATGATAAATAACATGCTATTAGGCTAGTGAGTATCTTATAAATGTTTAAGAGGACTTGTATTCCTTATTTGTTTAAGTGTGTAGATGTGCATATGCCTTAACAATCCATACTTGGTATTTCTTGAAATTTAAAAAGTAGTTTTCGCATTAAGGTCCCGTACTTGATCGAGGAGTGTGCGACTCACGGGGTTAGAGTCCCTGGGGATGTCGGCACATGTTACTTGACACTTGACACTGTATGACACTTGGGGTTAGAGTCCATGAGGTGGTCTATACACCGGGGTTAGAGTCATTTGTAACACTTGGGTTAGAGTCCCTTGTGCTATATGATTATTGAGTCCCATTTATATGCTTTTAAATACCATTTGAATATTTGGAAATGAAAACTAAACTTGCATCAGGGATTATTTTTTATTCTTGTACTCACCGTCCTTTTTATGAGGGTTGGTGCAGAGCCATCTACCAGTAGACCGGGTAAAGAGAAGATCGACGATTATCACTATGCCCGCGGCGCATCACTGCATCGAATGTAGGTTTTCTTTTTGGTATTTTGATTGTATATGTTATGTATGTCTTTCATATACTATTTGGGGTTGTATATTGGGTTGAGCGTTACTCTCCCCGACTTGACGTATATTATTTTATTGTTTCTCTGCATTTTAAGGACTTTATATATGTGATGTCATTTCCTAGTTTTCCACACGGATTTTATAAATGGATTCCGCATAAGTTAATAATTGTTTCTGCATAATCAATAAGACTTTCGCTAATTAATTAATTTAAATAAAATGTTTTAATTAACTCTAAATTTTATAAACTGGTAAGACTAGTTTATTACTTATCCTGAACACGAGAAGAAGGAGTCTAGGTTATAAAGGCTGACTAATACATAGTTAAGTCTTGCGTGGATATGATTAGGGCTTAATTACGGGATTAGGCCGGGCGGTGCCCTAGATTAGGATACGGGTTGTCACAGAGATTATAGAAAATATCTACAGAGAGAGTGTCAAAGGGCTAGAGGGTCGATATTCTATACTCTAAATTTAGTGAGTTAGCTCAGGGTGGTGATTGTGTTCACCGGACAAAAATGACAAATCAATGTTTGAGATATAAAGGCAGAATGAGGATATTGTTAGTAGCAGAGCTGAGAGATATGGTTCTTCAAGATTCACATTGTTCTCGATTCACCGTTCATCTAGGCAGGACCAAGATGTATCATGACACAAGGAGACAGTTTTGGTCGCCTAAGATGAAAGCAGATGTATTAGAGTTCATTATGAACTGTAAGATTTGCCAGTAGGTGAAAGCTGAGCATCAGAGACTTAGAGGGTTATTACAACTGATTCCAAATCGCGATGGAAATGGGAAGACATTGCCATGGAATTTGTCAATAGATTGTTGAATACTACCAGATGACACGATTCTTTTTCGGTGATTATGGACATATTGACAAATTCTGCCCATTTCTTATCAATCGCAGCTTATTACATATTTGACCAGTTGAGTGTATTATTCGAGAGAGATTATTAGGCCGTATGAGGTACCTTTGACTATCACGTTAGGCATAGACATTATGTATACGTTCAGAATGTGACAGAGTATATAGGAACAATATGGTATGCGCCTATAGTTCAACACAACTTTTCACCCTCAGACTGACGGGTAGACTGAGAAGTTAATTCAGGTTCTTGAGGACATGCTATGGGCTTATGTATTAGAATTTGATGGATCTTAGAAGGAGTACCTATTATTTTGTGAGTTTTCATACAAGAACAATTATTAGGCTACCATCAAAATAGCGCCATTCGAGGCTTTATATAGCAGACCATTTCGTTCACCATCGTGTAGGGCTGAGCCATATGACCGAGAGCTAGTGGGGGCCTAAGATTGTTGTTGATCACATGGATAAGGTATGAGAGATTGTTTATAGGCTTAAAGAGGCCCAAAAGAGGCAGAAGAAGTATAGACACAAATCGCTACGATCTCACCTACACCGATGAAGTTTTTGTTATTTAAAGGTTTCTCCTAAGAAGTGTCTTTAAATATTTACGTTAAAAGGAAAGTTAGCACCAGGATTCATCGGGCCTTTCAAGATTAAAAGAAGAGTCGAGAAAGTGGCATATGAGCTTGAGTTACCTCCACAGATTTTAGGGATTCATCCAGTCTTCATATCTCTATGTTTCAACATGCTAAGTCGAAGGCAGGTGAATGACCGACGGTTGGCTTGAGTCATATTAATCTGAGTGAGGATGTTACTCGTTAGGAGTATCTAGTTTAGATCCTAGACTGAAAGGTATAACAATTAAGTGGCAAATCTATCTCAAAGGTGTTAGTCAAGCGACAGTTCCAGTGTGACTCGAAACTTACTTGGGAACGAGAAGACTATAGGCGAGATAGGTTTATGTAGCTTTTCGGGTTAAGTATAATCCTAACTTGAATTCTAATTTTGAGGATGAAATATTCATTAGTTAAGAAGATTTGTCGCAACCCAAAATATTTAATCCTAGTTTATTCCATAATCAGGATCACAGACCAATGACGTGGAACCTACATCGAGATACATGCACTGATCGAGGCATGTGGCCAAGGTATATTCTAGTTTTGTCGTGATTTATTTCTAGTGTATTATTGTATATGTATTGACTTATTAAGTAGCCTCTACTTGTATAAAAACGTTGAGATGTGAGAGGGGATGCGCCTTGAGACAAGTGTCAGCGTAGGACTAGGGTAGACAGTGATGTGGTAAGTCTTAGTTTAATTAAATGTGATTTAAAATAATTAATCCATTGTGCCTTTAGTAAAACTTATATAATTGTGACTAAGGTTAGAAAAATAAAACAATAGGCATTGATATACCTCGAGACACACATTACTATCATCACTAAAGTATGGATAAGTTGGTAGATTTTAGGACAAGATATGAGCTATAATATTGTCTTAGAGATAAGTGTGTAAACTAGATCATGGTTTACCATTTGATTATACCACTATATATACATAAATAGTGGACTTTGCATGTAAATCATTTCACATTTTTATACAAAAAGATGGAGAAGGAGATTTGGATTGAAATCAACAATTTTTCTATGAAAGTTCTATTGGATTGAAAAGTTTTCTTATCAAGTTTGAAGTGTTCTAGAACTAGGTAAGCTAATCTACACTTGCAATTTTAGAAATTCAACAAAAATCTGTAGGTTTTTATTCAATTCAGGTTTTAAGCAATTATAGTAGGCAAATAATATTATTTTCAAAATTTAATTTCATATTTGGATTTCTTATGAAATTCCACTAAATCTACTATAAAGAACTTATGGATTTGGATTTATTTTCATAGCATTATGAATTTGGATTTATTTTCATCGCATGTTTTATTATAAACCAACCTCAATAATTTGATCACAACTTTCTCATTTTAAGTCAAAATGGACTCATTCCGATGGCATTTAAAATTTAACTCAAAGGAGAACAACTTTTGCCTACTTAAATATTTTGAAATTTGAATGTTTTTCATGTCTTAAAATCCTTTGCAACTTTGATAATTAATTTTAAATTTATGGGTTCACAATTTTGCTAAAGTCATATTTTTTAGCATAAATCCCTCATTTCTTATTTGATTGAGCTCATCTTTTAGTATGATTTTTTAGGATATGTTAATAAGCTTCAGTAAAAAAATCATGATTTTTAAAGTTATGGTTTAAAAGAAATGGATTTTTCATAGTTGCTAGTCAAAACCCAAAATTGTTTTGGGCCATTGTGGTAACATTTTCATATCTCCTTCGATTCTTATCAAAATTACGTAAACATTATAGTTATGAAAAGTTAAGACATAGCTCTAAAAACTTCTTTTTAGGCTAAAATACATAATTTTAACATTTTGTTAATTAAAATAAACTCACAAATTTTTGTAGCAAAACCGTTTTTTTACTAAAGTAGATTTGAACATAAATAACTTATTAATGGGGCTGATTTGAAAATTGGAATTTATAACCACTTAAACCAACTCTAATAGTTTGTACAAGTCCTAAAGCACTCTAATTAATCTTAGGAACTTAGAAGAGTGTTTTAGGAGTTTGGATACACATTTAGGGGTCTCGGGAGGTCGGTTAAGCTAGAGAATTTATGGGACTTGTAAGTAAGCTGATTGAGATTTTTCTCTCTATTTCATTTCCTATTATGTTTCTCAGATACAGTCTTTTGAACTGTCCCCTATTGTACTCATAATGTCATGCCTTTTGTGTCTTTATCTCATTACGTGAGCTCGTTGTCATGATATTATTGATGTTGAATGATTTTCATTAACTTATATTCTAGTGTGATGCCATTTTTCGTTGTTTTAGCTAGTAATTGCATAGAATAGCATGCAATAAGGGACATTAATGGTGGTATTGTAATTCCCATCCTCTATGCTTTATGTAAGCAAACTTAGTTTTGGAATCCTAAACTAAGTCCATTCTTGATTATTAAAAGTAGTTCTTGTATGTAGGACCATTATACGATAGAGATGAGTGGCACATATTCTGGGGATGTCGGTGCGACACACGGGGTGTGAGACACAGGGTAGTCGACCAGTATATATGTTTGAGGCATTTCTTAGAGTGCTCACGCCCTATATAGTGGAACAAGGTTGATGTGATATAAGTGACGACCAACAGGCCCTATATCTATACTGCTTAGCTTAGTGTCAGTCTTATTTCGTTTAACTAAAGTATCTTATAGCATATACTTGTTTCTACTTTCTTTACTATTATTATGCTTTCAAATACTTTCTTGTATATTTGAAAATATGGATAAATGTCTCTTAGTTTTACTTTCTATATTATTGTGCTCATCGTCCTTTTTATGACGATGGGTGTAGATCCATCGAGTAGCAGTTTGGGCAAGGAGGAGATTGACTACTACCTCTGAGCCATTAGAATGTTGCTACTTCAGATTTTATAGGATTTTTAGATTTTGTTGTATAACTTATCTATGTCTTTTATTTACTTTTGGATTGTATATTTTTGGTTGAGCATATTTTGGGTGGAGCAATAGTTCCCTGATCAGACACACGTTTGTTATACTATTATCATCATTTTGTCCTTTATGTACATGTCATCGTTGTTACTTGGTTTCCATACATACTTAGGATTTGTATTAATTGCTTATACTAGTTTTTTAAGACTTATGCTGCATAATATATAAGTTATAAAAGTTTTAATTAACTTTGAAAAACATCAATAATGACAATTGTGTAATGATTATTCTGAACACATTTGACAAGGAGAATATGATAAAAGGCCAATTAATACGTTGTTAAGTCTTACATGGCTAAGATTAGGTTTAATGACAAGATTAGGCTGGGTAAAGACCTAGATTAAGGAAGGGTTGTCATATTTGGTATCCGAGCCAAAATTTTAAATAAGCAACATGTAAACTTCAATAAAACACAAATTTTAGTTGCGGAAACCAGATGATCCTTGCCTAGAAACCATTAGTTGGGAAATGAATGAAAGTGAGATGGGAAATTTTTATATGTGCATGTTAGTTTCTACACGTATGTACATTTATATATGCAATATCTTCGTATTAGCTGATTCACGTTCGTTATCAACTAGCAGACATATATGGTTGATTCAGGTGACAGTAGGGATTTGGGTGCTAGTGGCAGCTAGCCTCCCATTTTTGCGGATGATCTATTGAGGCTGTCTGACTAGGTATCGACTCAGGGACAATAGTTGTCTGACTTTATTGCCATGATGATAGCTCATTTTGCTCCACTAACACAAACACTAACCCTCCCCCCCACTACTATTACTTTTACATTACCGGCACCAGTGCTTCCCACTAGGACACCAACAGCTCCAGTAGTACGAAACATTTCGATTGTGTTAGTATGAGTAGCACAAATAGTCGATATAGTACTATCTCCAACTCCCACATTTTCTAATATTTCAACCAAGGTTCAGTTGGTGAAAGATTTCATTAGACTAAAGCCATTTTAATTTGATGGACATAGAGAATTTGATTATATAGAAAAGTGGATATTGTCTCAACAGAAGATTCAAAAGGTCTTGATGATTGAGGGTGGATTTCGGGTAGAGATCTCATCATACATATTATAGAGAGATGCGAGTGTTTGGTGGCGTACGACGATAGAGACTGATGGAGAATTTGAGTTTTGGGGTGCATTTAAGAAAAAGTTCTATCAGTAGTATTTCCAACTTGCAGTGATAAAGAGTTTGAAGAAGGATTTCATGAATCTGAGACAGGGAGCTGATGAGTCAGTGATGAGCTATAGGGATATATATGACTATCTGAAGTAGTTTGTTGGAGATTTAGTATGAGATAACTCAGAGGATGTGTATCACTTAGGAGATGAACTGAGGCCAGATATAAGGTATTATGTGGTGCGTTCAGGTGCCAGGACACTTATGAGACTTACTATTTAGGCAGAGTCTCAAACAGGACACCGTTAAGACCAAAAGTGTCTTCTGACCAGGCTACATAGTTTAAGATGAGGAAATAAAGGAGCAAAGGAGATAGATGAGGTGTTCTTATGGATCGAAGGCAACCACATCTTACACACTAACATCTTAACCTACTCTAGTTCAGATTATAATTGGCAAACCTCCCTTACTACATCTAATCAGACCAGCATTACCAGCTACTACTATACCATCACTTCTTGCACCACCAGCGCCGCGAAAATAACAGTAGGGTGGTATATGTAGATGTCGATATGGTTTTTGAGAGGGATAGAGAAAGTCATAAAGATAGGCCAAGGATTAGGTACAGGGTCAGTGTAGACCGATAACTTACTATAAGTGTGGTCGGGTTGGTCATTTGGTGAGATATTGTCTACAGCTGACAACAGTTTACCCAGAGCATAGTCGTGAGGGAGCTCATATGGTAGCTCAACAGTTTTACACTTCAACACATTGTTAGGGATAGTTTGGCTAGCATTATCACGCTCATATCGACAATTTCAGTAAGACAGAGATATTTAAGATCATAGGGCGTCTGATTTTCATATATAGTAGTAGGATACCAAGAGTCGATGGCGTGAGAGGTTGACTTTCCACTAGTGGAGAGATGGGGACTCTGTTAGCATTATAAACAGTAGTAGAGAATCAAGACATTTTGGTAGTATGCAAGTTTCTAGATGTGTTTTTTTAGGACTCACCTAGCTTACCACCACCGAGAGAGATAGTTTTCATCATTGAGTTGGTACCATGCACAAGGCCTATTTTTATAGTACCGTATCACATGGCTTCTAGAAAGTTGAAGGAGTTGAGGAATCAGCTCCAATATTTTAAACAGAAGAGATTTATCACTCCTTCCATGTCACCATAAGGAGCACCCATCCTGTTTGTGAAGAAGAAGGGCGGTACTTTGAGACTGTCTATCCATTATAAACAGTTGAACACACTCACAGTCAAAAATAAGTATCTACTGCCACAGATTGATGACTTATTTGATTAGCTAAGAGGAGCACAATTTTTCTCCAATATAAACTTAAGATCGGGTTATCATCAACTTAGGATCAGGAGGTTGAAGACAACATTCAACACGAGATATAGACACTATCAGTTCACAGATATGCCATTTGGGCTAACCAACGCCCCCGCCATGTTTATGGATTTAATGCATCAGGCCATGAGATCATTTTTTGACCGCTTTGTGACAGTTTTCATTGATGACATATTAATATACTTGATGACTCAAAAGGATAACAATTTGTACCTCAGGGAGGCATTGTAAACTTTGAGAGAGCATATATTCTATGCAAAGTTCAGCAAGTGTGAGTTTTGACTTTGAGGAGTCGTTGGTTAAAATCTATATGTTCTCCTCTACGTGCTCCCGAAAAGTAATGGACAAAAGTTGCATGAATACATGACAATCGTGGCTTTTCATCAAGAACATCTTCAACTTCTTAGAATTTATGCAACATCTGATATTAGACACGTAACTATCAGAGAAGTGCAAGTCTTTAATCTACTTACACAACACTTATTTTCTCTATTTCTCAAACGCATATCATGCCTTTGGATATTTCTTAGAAACTAGATCGTAATGAAGTTTTGGCCGATGACACATCACCTTTAAGACCTCCTTAAACTTTAGGTTATCTTTCTTCTTCCCTAACACGCTTATGATTGTGTTGAAAATGTTATCAAAAACATTTTTCTTGATGTACATTACGTCTAGGTTACGCCTGATAAGGTTCGTCTTTCAATACGATAAGTCTTACATTATGCTTTGTTTTCTCCACCCCACTAGTTTTCAAGACTTTGTTGTTTATAGTATCTGATCCCAATTTAGTAACCTTCATTTGCCCTAAAGCTCTACTATGTTTAAATAGTAGTATTTTTCATTGCGACATTTTTGGACATCAAATTTTCTCCTTATTGAGCAAAATGGTACAATGTTGCACAACTAGTTTTATGAACTCCTTCACGTACCCACAAACTCCAATCGAGTGTAACTGCCTTCAATGCGGTTGTACATCCAATCTCGAGACACAGACATCTCGAAAACCTAAGGTAGCATAATAAACACACACACACATACACACATACACACACCAAACACTATATATAAATTTTAGTCGAATGTTAACCACAATTAGTTGAATTGGCTACATTTACATGTACTTTGCATAATATATATTTTGTTTCAGACTTTATTATAAACTATCATGATTTTATTTCAATATATATCTAGCTAGCATATTTATTAATTTTGAAGTCCTCTATTTTTTTTTTAATATATATCTATGTAGTATGAGTTTTTAAATGCTTAATTTATTTTATTTAAGATTTATTCTATTTTATTATGTTTTTTTTGTATATATACCATAAGTACTACTTTTTTCATTAATTAAAGTTTTGAAGTACATTTATATAATTGTACATATAGTATATATTATTAGAACTTTCTTACAATATATATTGTTTAAGTAATAGTTTTTAAGTATTTTTTTATACAAATGTATAGTATAAGTTCTATATATAGTATAATTTGTACATCATATAGTATATATATATATATATATATATATATATAAGTTTTTAAGTGCTTTATTTTGTTTTCAAATTTCTTTATTTAATTAAATTTTTCTTTCATTACATATAGTATAAGATCTATATATATAGTATAAAAGAGTTGTTATATATTCATATATATATATATATATCGATCAATTATATATTTTATTTTTTAATATATATTTTCTTTAATTAATTTTAAAGTGCTTTATATATGTTTGTATATCATTAATTATTTTTTTAATTTACTTTTTTAACAATAATTTTAATTCAACTCAACTTACTATACTTTTTTTCACCAAAATTATAAGACATTACAAAAAAAATACATATCAATATAAAAATTCATATATAAACATCACAAATATAAACAAAAACTAAATTACGATTACCCATTTTATTTTCACAAATATAAAAAAATCATACAAACATCACAAACCAACAAATAATTTTATTTTTCACCAACAAAAATTACAATTGCACATTTTTAATATACAAACATCACAAGTATATATACACATTTATTTAAATTAAAATAAAAAATCATACCTCTGGCATTGGCGGTATGCGGCACCTAAATAGGCAGGGCGTGGCAACAAGTAGCGGGGGCGGCAGCAACGGCGAAGCTGATAGGGAAGGCGCCAGTGATAATAGAGAAAGAGAAAGGAGATGAGGGACACTGATTAGTGGGGGCGAGGGTTAGTGTCACGGCCCAAATTCCTAATCCTTGTTTAATCCCTTAATCAAGATCATTGAACAGTGAAGTGGGATCCGGATTGAGATACGTGCACTGACCAAGGTACTGTGGCCAAGGTTTATGTTAGATTAAGTGAGATGTATGCCTAGTGTATTATATATATGTAGACTATTAAGTCACTCCTACTTGTGAATAGATGTCGAGAAATGAGCGAAGATGTGCCTCAAGATGTATGCAAGAGTGAGACCGGGGTAGAAAATGATGTTGTAAGCTAAATTAAGGTAATGTGGTTTAAATAGCTAAATTTGATGTGGCTATATTTTCATTTGTATAAATGAAGCCTAAGTTAGAAAGATGAAACATTAGCCATTGATGTTCCTCGACATACGTGTGGACACATCACAAGACCAATTGAGTTATAATGTTTGTCAATACAAACGAGTTAATGGATTGTAGAGTCATCATGTAAGCCATCATATTGATTTAGAGAGGAAGGTTTTACATGAGATGAAAGGCTCACCTAATATATATATATATAAGATAAGATGGGATAAACACTCAATTCATTTGCATTTGATCAAAAGTAGGGAAAAAAGATATGGAGAGAAAGATCAGGGCATTTGTAGAGAAATTCTAGTGAATTTGAAGGAATAGATCAAGTTAGAGGTGTTTTACAACTTGGTAAGTGATCTACACCTTTAGTTTTGTAAAAAATTATAAATTAATGATTTGATGATGATATATATGATGTGTAAGATGTTGTTGCGGCTATGGAGAATGTATTGGGTCTCTGAAGGAGAAGAATAGAGATCCAAGGTAATGGAGATGGCCATTTAGAGGAGGAAACCTAGAAATTCGAAATGTAAAATATGTTAGATTTCCTACGCTTAGTGCGTCAGGCATGCTTGCTAGTGTGCTAATGAATATGAGTATCGCGCTAATGGGGCCTCTTACCTGCTAGATATAATACCCAGCACGCTAGATGCTCTAGACAACAAAAATCCTGCAATGTAGATAAAAAGTTTAAAATACTTTAACTTAGCTTAAACCTATATAAAACTATCTGAACACACTCTAAACCATACTAAATGGTACCAGGAACCTAAGGAAGAATCTTGAGGGTTCGAGTACGTGTTTTGATGGAGTCAAGAAATAGATTAACCTAGAAACTTTGCGTGAATTGTAAGTAAATTGATTGAAATATTTATTTTCATTTCTTTTATATTATGTTTTTCAATCTTTGACAGTCATTTGGACTAATTTAGCTATTGTAATATAGATGTCATGACTTTGTTGCTCTACCTCACTTCATGAGTTTGTTATCATGGCAATGTTTGATGTTTAAATGATTTCATTGATTGTAAATCATGTGCTATGTCATTATTGTTTGTTGAAAGAATTTAGTCAAATGAAATAGCATGGTATTAGGTAGGTGATTTATCGTATTGAAAATCTATTCCCTTTATGAATTAGTTATGCAATTATATTGTTGGATTCTCAAGTCGTGTCATTTCTTGAGTTATGAAAGTAGTTCTTGTATCTATGACCATGATATGATGCACACATAGAAGTCAAGCTGGATGGAAGAAATGGCAGAGTGCAATAGGGGTGATTTGTGATCGAAATGTTCCTACTAAGTTAAAAGAAAAATTTTATAGGACTGCAATTAGGTCAGCTATGCTCTATGGTAGTGAATGTTGGGTGGTAAAGCAACAACAATTACATAAAATGAACGTAGTAGAAATGATGATGATCAAGCAGATGTGTCAAAAAACTCGTAGTGATAAAATAAAAATATAGAAATTCAAAGACAAGTAGGAGTAGCACCAGTTGATACAAAGATTAAGGAGGGATTTGATCACTTGCAAAGACGACCTACAAATGCCCCACTAGAAAACTTGACTCAATAGAAACTATAAAAATTCAACGAGGTAGGGGTATACCAAAGTTAACATAAGATGCAATAATTAGGAGGGATTTGAATTGTTTGGAAAGCTCACCATCAATTGCACTTAATTGAACACAATGGAAGATTTTAATCCATGTAGTCGACCACAATTAATTTAGGAGTGAGGCTATGTTGTTGTTGTAAGTGTGTCATTCAACATACACAAATAAGAGAATTAGCGCACTACTATATTTTTCAACTCTCTTTCTCTCAAAAATGCAAACACAACCACCACCACCCCCTCTCAAACCTCATTTTAGGGCCAATCTCCCATTGATTCGACTAAGAATCAAACTCGTAAGAAAATCTTTAGGCCGAGGACAACGTGTGCAATGTTGATTGGGTGGGAAAAAGAGGGGATATGTGTAACAACCCAAATTTAAATTCGATGATTAACGGATAATTTTGAATTATTAAATGTCCAATACTCGATCTAAAGTCGCGGTAAGTCAAAGAGCTCGAATAAAAAAAAATTAATTTTTTCTAGTGTGCTATTGCATGTAGTATACGGTATCATGATTGGAAAAGTTTAATTAAATTAAGTTCGCATGACAATGAGACTTTAGGATATTAATTAGGTGACAAATGGTTAAGAAATAGTTCAAATAAGGTTTATGTGTGTTAATTGTGTAGATGTTAGAGTCACTCAAATGCCTAAGGGATTTAGTGCAAATTGTTAACCTTTGGATCTAAAGGCTGAGTGGTGATCCATATATCTTGTCGTAACAAAATACGAGGTAAAAATGAGTAAGTGAGATTGTCTTACTTGAAAATAAAATAAAAATAAATAAATCAATAAAAAACCTTAAGATAAACGAACCATATTTCGTACTCACAACATGGAGGGCGAGACCGCGGACGACGACTTGGGGGTGAACGATGGCGGAAAGTATGGCTCTAACATGGGTGCATGGATCCGGTGAGGAGTCACAAAGGAGGAAAAAGAAGAAAAAATGAGAAAAGGAAAGAAAGAACAAAAGATACCTACTTAGGGCTTTGAAAAGAGATGATTTCTTGCTTTGAGATTGTGAAAATTGTGCAGATCTATGCTAGATTTCAACTCTCAAAAGATTTTTAGAGTAGAAGACTCTATTAAAGAATAGGTAAGACTCCAACTCTTTTCAAATCATGTTCTAAGTTTAATTCGGTTTAAAATGGTTGTGTTATTGTTGAATTAGGCTAAACAAGCATTTTTTTTTATCTTGATCGAGCTTGAGTTTTATGGGTTCTTTGTCCTTGTGAATGATTTAGGTTGGTTTGATGAAATTGAGGTTAATTTATGTTAGTTTGATAAAACCATTTTTAAGTTACCCATCATGTGCTTGATAAAATGTCTCAAAGAGAGTCTAATTGATTTTTTTTCAAATTTTGAAAGGGTTTTAGCTAATTTGCATTGAATTTGTAAAAACCCTTTTGAATCGCATAAAAGGTGTTTGATGAAATGTCTGAAATGAGCCCTACTTATTTTCTTCAAACTTTAATGCAAGGACTAGTAATTGGTAGTGGTAAATCTTGAATTCTAATTGATTTCTATAGATATTTTGGTAAAAAAAGGGTTATGGAGCTCAAATAGAGTTTTATGAAACTTTAATTTTGTTTTAAACACATGGTTGGTCCAATTTAGCTTTGAAAAGGTCTTGCATTGGTTTTAACTAATTCGCATTGAATTTTTTTAAACAGATTGTTTATTCGCTATGACTTTGTTTCTTCTCACAAAGAGTTTTAGCCCTTATTGATGATTTGGACTTATGTACAAAGAACTCAAAGTCTTGTAAAAGGGTATTTAAATACGGTTGAGCTCTCTTGAATAATTAATTTTAACTTGAAGTTTCATGCACTTTTCTTTGTTTTGTTTCAATGCATCCTTATCCTAAAATCTCTTGATCTAAGTTTTCTTCTAGTGTCTTAGATTATTTGAATGAAAAGAAAGATTTCATTTGGTACTAATTTGATCAATTATTTCGTACTTGTTTGATTTACTTTTGGTTGCTAAATGACTATCTATATTAGGTAGTATGATGTTTTATTTGAAATTAGATGATTAGTTTTAATTTCACTCCAAGTGTTTGATGAAATGCTTAAAACAACATTTCTTATTCCAATTGGGAATAAAGCCTTGGTTTGACATATCCTAGGATCAACAATACTATTTATATTACAAACAACTTGAGCAAAGGCAAGAAATTGTGTTTGATGCAATGAAAGCATTATATCACTATATTTTCTAAAAAAGATGGTTTTAAGGGGGCCACATTCTAGTTTATTCATTCTTGTTAATATTATTGTGGTTGTAGTTCTTGGTGTTTACTATGCCAAGTGCTTAAAAAAAAAATTAAATCGGAAGGAACTCATAAAGTAGGACGATAGAACTTCTCTAATTTTAGAACATATGATTGTTAGTTAGATTCTTATGAATGATTTTTAATTAAAAGAATTGCGTTATTTTCCCTGAGCTAGGTTAGGCTTATCGGAGTGGAGTCATACTTAAATTTTTTGTTTTGACTTCATATGGTGTCCTACTTACTTGATTCTACATAACTTAAGTTGTAATCTAATCAAAAGTGACACCTCATTGATATCATTGATTCTGATTTTCGTAAAGCTAATTCTATTTTTCTTATTAAATGATGATAATTATAGTTGTAAATACTTCATAATTTATTAACTTTTTTCTCATGCTAAATTAAAGGCTGCAAAAGTTATTTTGTTAAAGTTTCAATACTTGTCAAAAAATTTTACTAATTTATTTTATATTATTCCTTTTAATTGAAAGATATATGTAGACTTAATTTATTTAACAAATTAGTTTTCGTAATGCGTTTGTGATATTTTTCAGAGTGTTAAGTTGTAGAAGTGAAAATTAGCGACATTTTAAAAAAAAATATCTTTAAATGAGACTTTTGATAAATGACTTGTATATGTGTTACAATATCTCTCTATAACATTTTGTTTATTTAATATCTTTCGTTTTTTTCTTAATCATTATTAATATTATTTATAATTGTGTTGCAGGTGCAAACCATAATTTTTGAGTTGAAGGAGATCGTGTGAAATGTATCTTTTGCAAGGATGATAAAGAATATTTTGTTGTGTTTTTTTGTAGATGTTATCAAAAAATTTGTATGATAAAATTTGTTAGATGTATCTTTTTGTTTAAAAATGGTAGACGTGTATATAACTCTAATTTTTGTATGCACTTCATTTTAAATATAATATTATGTTTTGCTCTTTAGAATTGTGAATCGACACAATTGTGAATATTATTTATTTTAGGTTCTTTCAAAATAAAAAAATATTTTAATTTAAATTTGTTTAGAAATACAAGTACAAAACTACGACATTTATTATATGTCATTAAAATTAATGATGCAGCATTCATGCAAGTAATAAAAAATTTATGCAACATTCTTTTAAAGCTATTAAATAAAAGTAATACAACATTAAATTGCATGTCGTGGCTTTGATTATAACAATTTCCTTGTATGTCATTAACTTATACAATGACTTTCTTTATAAATTCTTAAATCTCAGTTTTCATCAAAAGTAGAACCACAATAACATTAAAAAATGCTTATGACGACACGCTGAAAATGTTATTGAAGTTTGAAAGATTTTCTTAATAGCAATCTCTTGGTATATCATTAACTTATACAATGACTTTCTTTAGAGGTTGTGAAATCTCAGTGCGCATCAAAAGTAGAACTATAACAACATTAAAAAATATTTGTAACGACATGCAAAAAATGTCTACCAAAACTTTTGATTACAATCATTTCGTGTGTCGTTGATTAATACAATGAAACTTTGTAGATGTCATAAAATCTCAAAGTACATCAGAAGAAGAAATATAACAACATTCAAAAATTATTTTGATAACTTGCGAAAAATGTTGTTAAAACCTTAATAGTTTTGACGACATCAAAGTAGAGCACTTATCGCTACGTGTTGTCTTACGTTTAATATGGCAAATATTGCATGTTGTCGTAGGGTTAATTTTTGTAGTGATGTAAAGACATTTATGAGATTATTTATGCCCTAAATAGTGGAATAAGGCTGACATGATGTAACTCAAGGCCTACCGGCCCTTTATCATTACTGCTTAACCTAGCGTCAGTTTCATATTGTTTAACTAAAGTACTTATAGCATGATTCTTTTTTAGTATAGTTGCTATTGTTATGCTTTCAACTACTTGTATATTTGGAATTGAAGATTAATTTCTCTTAGTGTTACTTTTTAATTTCCTGTACTCACTGTTCTTTTTGTGATGCAAGGTGCAGATCCATTGAGTAGCAGATTGGGCGAGGAGAAGATCGACAACTACCTTTGAGCCACTAGCTGCTGCTATTTCTGGTTTTTGTAGGTCTTAGTTTAGTTGTATAACTTATATATCTCCTATATATGCTTTTGGGGTTTTATTTATGGTTTGATAGATAGTTACCCGACTACACACATGTAGATATATGTTTAGCGTCATTTTATTATTTATATGCATGTAATCTTTGTTTTCTTTGTTTTCCACATATTTAGGATTCATATTAATGGTTTTTGCTAATTTGTTAAGACTTCTGTTGAATAATGAATAATTTTTAACTCAAGTAAGTTTTAATTAAGTATGAATCACTAATAAATATGAGAATAGTGACATGCTTATTTAAAATGTAACTAATGAGGAGAAAAGTCTGAAAAGGCTAACTAATAGGTTTTTAAGTCTTATGTGTTTGAAATTAAGACATAGTGATGGGATTAGGTTGAGCGATGTCCTTGATTAAGGAAGGGGTTGTGACAGTTAGAGTCATAGAGGGTGGTGAGATCAACTTAGGGAGGGTGTTAGGGTTTTAGAGGATGGGGGCAGCGGTGAGGCAGCAAGGGGAAGGAGGCAAAGAGAGGGTAAGGGATTAGGGTTTGATCGACGGAAGAGAAAGGAGGGATGGAGGTTGTTTGGGTTTGGGGCAGTGGTGAGGCAGCAGAGGGGTTGGCAAGGGCTTAAGGTTTTAATCGATAAAGGAGAAATGAGGGAGGGAGAGGGAGGATGTCATTTGGGCGTAGGTACCGCCAGAATAGTGATGAGATTAGTGATGGGGAAACCTCGTAGCTTATCCGACATGCTACCCTCTCCCCTTACTGCCACGTGGCAGGCTCCACCGCCATTTAGCCAAGGAAAATCCCCATTGGGCGGGAATTTTCCTACCCGGCCATTAGCGACGGGAGCCATCGCTAATGTACCATCCGAGAGTTTCATAAACTTGATTAGGTGACTGATTAATATTTTTAGATTTAAAATGGAATTTAGGTGTTTGAGATGGGACCCACACATTACGGACCAGAGGTCATAAGTCAAAATATTATTTTCGTGTGTCACGTGCCTATTTGATGTATTATACACTGCTTGGTCGTGAAACTGACTTAAATTAGAGCCGATACGTGGTGTATGAATGTTTCAAAGCGCATTGGGAAATTTTCAATTCTTGATGGACATAAGTCGTGGGGTTGCGTGCACACCTGAGTGTACTCGTTTGTGCGCACAAAGAAATGATAAACGCTCGAATATAGTTGTATATATATTTATGTATATTGTATATATAAATGTATGCATTCAAAATAATTAATAAATCGGTGGGCTCCTGGTGACACGTAAGGTCGAGGGTGACACGCGTGGAACATACAATTATGTGCATGCCCAAGGGTGCTCGTTGATGTGCACCATGAGTTTATAGGCGTGAAATACAATGTTATTTATATATTTATATATAGTTATATGTATATATATATATATAAAAGTGAATGATATAGTTTAAATTAAATTAAATTATATATAGCACTCACCTTGATATATAAGTAGCTTGAACATTAAGGAGGTGAATGGTCTTGAACACTGATTTTGAAAAGGATATTCATGCCTCGCGATTTGTCTCATTCCATCTTAAGAAGGATAAATGTGTATTTGTATGCATGTGTCGAATTCAGAGTCACTTTCAAGAAAAGTTCCTTTATTCCTAGTCCTTTAGATCGATCTCGAGATTCGTACATATGAATCTCGAGGAAATCTCATATTTATCTCAAACAAGGGACATTGCCTCAACTATGGTTTCAAAACTGGAAACCAAAAGAGAGTAAAATCAAGACAGAAGAGATCGAATCAAAGAAAGAAGGAGATCAAAACTGTAAGGCTAAAGACAATAGAGACGAAAGAGATCGACAAAAGTAAGATTAGGTGTTGTTGTTGATGTTGTTTATTGGTTATTGATATTGGTTTTGTTAATGTTAAGTTTTTTAACAATGGAGATGGATGTAAGGCTCAGCCAAACTGTAGTGTAGTTCATCCGAAGAAGGAGACGGTAGGGGTCATCTCCCTTGCACAGACATGCCTAGGGGTTTGGTTAACCCAACCCCAAATGAGAAAAAAATGAAAAAAAGAAGAGAGAATGATATGTAGAGGCAAAGGAGAAAAGGTGTGAGGAAGAATGGGTGTTTGATCCCAAAATTGGACTAAACCAGATCCAGTTTAGTTGAACTAGACCGGTTCGGTTCAGTTGTCAAACCCCACTTTATGAAAAAAAAAAAAAAAAAAAAAAAAAAAAAAAAAAAAGGCTAGAAATTAGGAAAAAATTTTAAGTCAACTAAATTGAAATTGTGAATTTTTATGAAAAATGAGGATTTCAGAATTTTTTTAGGTTTTTATATAAAGGTTTTCTTTGTAATACGTGGTACGATACCCAAAAATATCCAAAAAAAGGAAAAAAGATTTTAAGCCCAATTAAAGTTAAGTTTTTAGGCCAAATCGCAATTTGGAGTCGAGACTGGGACTCAAACATTCGAGGAGTTGATTTAGAGAGATTCTGGGTTTTTAGTACTTAAGAATACCAAAATAACTCAGGAATTAATCGAAAACTTAAGAAATTCGAATAAGAAACTTTTATGGATTTCTCAACGGTTTTAGGTAATGTTAAGGATCCCCAAACTACTCAGACCGAGACTCGAGGAATAGGTTCAAAGTACGCGAAAGCCGGAGAATATGTGTGAGGCTTCGCAACCAATTTTGAGTTCGTTTGGTTTAAGTAAATGCTATAGTGATGTATACTATTTAATAAATATCTTCGTACCTGTAATATCATCATATTCTTCATTGCATTTAATCATTCTTGGTCATGCATGCGCGGGGAGAGGGCATAAGCTTGTTTCGAAGTATGATTTGCCTGAGATTAGATTTCAATCCTACCTCAAATGTCGGCTAGTAAGACTAGTTCCATAGTCAAATGCCTACAAGATATCTATCATTTCATGATTTATTAATACTATCTCCATACTATTTTTGGAAGTTGACATCTTATTATAGTTAGGAGACACAAACAGAGTGGATTGTGTATCATGTTGACGCATATATCTTATTGATTATTTGCAAAATACAATTACATATCTCCATGTATCAAACTAACCATTGCAGGAGTACAAATCAGTGTAGATGTTTACTTACCTGATATCTTCAGGTTGTTTTTTATGGTGTCAAGTTTTATATGCAAGTTAAGAATGGATTAGACTCAAAGATTATGGTGATTATTTTCAAATTTTAAAGTAAATTTTGTTTTAAATTATTTATATATATATTGTTTTTTTTCTTGGCGGTGAGTATAGGAGGTCAAGTTTCGTTGAATGCATGGTTATGAAAGTCTCTTAAATTAGTTTAAAATATGTTGAGATGTTTATATTTCAATCTTGGTCTATTTGAGATTGTAAAATTATAATTAAGCTATCAGAAACTCTAAGTTAGTTTATAAATTTGAATTTGATATATATTATAAATTGCGGGGAGTTATTACTCCTTATAGGCAACTCCATATTCTGCTATTTATTAGGCGAGTTTTTTGACTGGCCACTTTTAGGAGAGGTGCTGCCGAAATTTTTATAAAATACGAATATGATTTCCTAATTCGCTCTAATAAAATAAATTAAAAATCGAATTAGTTGAGTATCTAAATTACAATTTGAAGCATTATTAAGGATTGAAATAAAGATTATATGGAAGTCAAATATAGAAGAATAAAATGGGCAGACTAGATTATCAAGGGATTAAGGTAATATAGGTCAGTCAGTCGTCTTAATGAAGAGAGGACTGACAGCTAACCCTGGCACTAAATTGGTCAATGGGGTCAATGAGACCCCTATTGTAGATTCGTAGCTAAATAGCACCGGGGAATAGCCCTTCGCTATTCCTCGTCGCTATTCGAAGCATTTTTTGTAGTGGAAGACGTGTGAGAAGAATACACATAGAAAATTTCTATAATTTCTTTACGTTTTTTTCTTTGTATAATGATTTAATTATTATTGTTCCATTGTTTTTTAATTCTCAGGTTAAGAGTAAGCCACGGTTTGGTTACAAAAAAAATATGAGGCAGTTTGAGATAAATTTAGGTTGTGGAGCTAACATATCTTAATGGGTTTTTAGGTTGAGACTTGTGGACTGGATGCAAATTTGATCTATTAATTTATTTTGATATTGTATTGTAAACTGTTATGGAGATGTGAGCCCTTCTTGGCATTCTCCCATTATTTTTTATTAGGTACTTAAATTTGGCGGAAGTCAATTTTTTGGGGAGACTTTGTCCTAGTTTTATTTTAGGAATTGAAATCAATTGGAATGTGATTTCCTAATTTGTTCCACTTTATTGGTGAAAGAATCAAGTTTTGATCGTCTGATTAAGGGATTTAGATTAAATTATTGATGAAAATCTTGACATTTTTCGATAGGCTAACTAGATTATTAGAGAATTAAGGTAATCTAGGACGGTCAGTCATCCAAATGACGAGGGGCTGACAAAGTTGGTATCAGAGCCTAGGTTTTGCTTAATTGAGGATAATTTTGGTTGGAAACCAAATTGTGATTGAATGCGGAAATGACTGTGAGCTGGAATATTTGATTGTTGTATTATGCTTGTGTTGTATGTATGTATGTATTATTTCTAGATATGTGATAGAAAGTTTATTCTCCTTGTTTGTTGAATACTTAACTCTTATGAAACGATGAGTTAAATTGGAACAAATAATAAAAGAGAGAATAGACTTATGAAACAAAACTAAGCGTGATTGGTTATGAAATGGACTTGTGAAATTCGAGTTCACGAAGGTGTTGTAAATAGTTCGATACCAATATAACTGATGAAAGTATCAATTACGAAACCAAAAGGAAATTAGTTGAAAAGAAAGTCCAAATGATTCAGGTACATAAGTACTGAACATGAAGTACTTTAAAATTGAAATTATCGAACTATTTCAATTATGAAAGGTTTAAGAAAGTGTTAAAATGGACTTAAATTAAGTCTCAAATGATTGAGAATCATTTAATAAGTATGAAAAATGAAATCGAGACTTATAGGAAGTATAAGATATGAATATCTTGGATTTTAGAATGAGGTTAATACCAGTTAAACTAGTAACTCGGTAAGACCAATTCTATAAAGTATTGGTTTGATTCATAACGGACTGAGAATTATTTTCGAAAGAGTCTCAAATGAAAGGAAAAAGGAGATACGTGGTTTCAAAAATAAAAATTAATTAGATAAGCTGAATTTGACTGAAAAATCACAATGGATTGTGATTGGATCAATCAAGTTGTCTAAGTCGGTTTCTACTAAAATAAAATACTTCGAAGAAAAGTGTTGTCTCCTTTGCAAACCATGGTTTAAAGCAATCAGACAGCTTCAAAAAAAAGTATGGAATGTTTTTTATTGTTTATTACTCAAATTACTTATTCACAAGCAACGTTGAGTATAATGGTTCTTTGAGACGAATAAAGTAATGATAAAAAAATAGAAATACACGAGCTAGAAGTGATCTTTATTAACACCTGATTAGCTGTTATGAAACAAAGATCAACAAAAAGTCTAACTTAAAAATGAAAAGTGCAGTTTTAAAATTAACGGAGTTGAGATTGAGGAAAATGTATGTTATGAAAATGGCTAGGATTTGCTATTAAATAAAAGACAAGTAGTTGTGTTTTAAAATTCAAGGTACCCAATAGTCATTTTTAATGAAATTAAGTTATGATGCTTATCACTACAACTTAAAATATAACTAAAGAATAGATAAATGTATTGATTGAGAATCAGTAAGTGATTTGTCTAAGGCATCACTATGAGCTCCTCTATTGCGAAAATCTTTATTTGTAGGACGTAAAGGATTGAAATAGCATCCTTTAAGATTTTAATTAGTCGTTAAGTTAATCAAATGAGTTTGAAACTTCAAGTTCTTCTATCTCCTCAATTGAACAATAACATAAATGAATTCATCAAAAGTAATTTGATGAATAGTAAGGCACAAAGTTATCTTATATAGTCCTTTGAAAAGTACCAAATTTATTTTTGAGAAAAAAAAGTCAGGAAATTTGAGACTAATGAAAAAAAATTAAGGCAATAACAAACAGTAGAACTATTTGAGTTGCAAATTTTCTCTATTTTGAATAAAGGTTAGTCAAGGAAGAATTCAATGTCATATTATCACTAGCTAAGTTTTCGAAAAGAGACGAGATATAAATTACTTTTCTAAGTCAAAATTAAGGAGTTGTAAGTAGCATAGGTGTTGAGCAAAGTTGTCATAAGTTTGTAAAAGGACAAAGAACAATATAAATATGAGAATAGCTAAGATTGGCAAAAAAAATGAATGGAATAGACTCTGTCTATAAAATAAAATGAGACGTAGAGATGACTTGTGACTACTGGAAGTGACACGAATGGACTTTTTTAGTCAAGGTAAGGCACTACAGTAGTTGAGCATGACCAAAAGTCTAAGTAACTTCGTTTCATAATCATGATTCATTCACAGCGTAGATGATCGGTGTGACGTCAATCATCTTTGAATAATCAAGTGAATTGATGATAGTTGGAATAAAAGAGTCTATGAACTTTCATTAGAGAAAATTGGAAGCTGAAATATAGGCAACTAATTGGTCAAGACATTCTCACATTAATATGAAAAAGGGAATTTCATGTCAATGAGTCTCGATAAGTTTTAGGATGTCAAACTATAAGTTTGATGAAATTTAATATATCTTCACAAGTATCTTACAAAAATTCAAACTCCAAATGTTGAAAGTTTTGAACCAAAGTAATATACAACTGATGTTAGTGAATACGTGGTATATTAGTTCAAGTATAGTGCTACACCACGTGATTAGTCAGTGTGGAGTTTGAAGCACTAGATTATTTTAACTTTGAGTTGATATAAGATACCTGTAAGGATGGTGAAGATACAAAGATAAGTAAAAATGAAAAGAGGTGCACGACTTACAACTCAGTTATTATCCCTGGTGGTTTGAATTTCTGAATAGAGGAAAATATGTTTGACTTAATATGTTTGAAGAATTGAATATTCTTTATAGTAATTTGAGTAGAGCCAAAGATGTGTATTGAGTTAAGGCAAAGATAGACACCATATTTACAAATTGTATGGAATACAAGTTAAAAATTGTACTATAATAGTATAACCCTAGAATATGTCAATATCTCTGTTTAGAAATGTATGTCTACTCAACTTAAGGATAACATTCACTATTTAGGTAATGAGAGAAGTTGGTAACCGGTAAGAGATTAAAACGTGAGTTGATTTGAAATCTCAAAAATTGGAAAAAATGGTGGAAACCGAAGAAGTTATTAATCCAATATGGGAGTGATTGGTAGTTAAGCAAATATAATGAGGTTCATTGTGAACTAATGGATGGATAATGATTTGACAAAGTTAGAAAAGGCGTTTTCTAACAAGTCAATGAAAAAAGTTAAATAAATAGGTTGACGAATTGGAATTGTTAATTTTTTTCTAGTCCACAATATAAATAATATTGTAAGTAGACATTTAAAGAATGAGTGAGAGCTGCACAATGTGTCCGATTTCATTTTCTTATCGGATTTAAATTCGAGATCTTTTTTCATGAAATGATATATGTAATTAAAGATCTATAGTATCGGATTACTTATGTAATTTCAGGTTTCTATTAAGAAACGCTTGAATGGTGATGGATTAGATAGATACGCAACTCTAATTAGTATATAATACTGTACTCAAATATTATTTGCATCACTATATACATATTTATACTGATGATAGTCTAAGAATAGATCGACCGATAATTCTGATGAAAATATGATTAGTGATGAGAAAACAAATTGGTATGTGTATACCAGAGTTTGGTAGATAGGGAAAAGAATTATCAATAGTTTATGAAATTGTTATCAATTAAGAATGAAAATGGTCTTATGAAGAGCATGATAAGCTAGATTTTAATAAGTATTGATGCTTGACTGGGATTCAAGGCATGAAATGGGAAATGAACCATGATTCTTAGATATTCCTCAAAGTTGATTGTTAACTTCTCAGAAATTCACTGATTGTGAGGATTGGCAAAATAATGAAATTACACATGGCGAGCGTGCACAATAAACTTCTCACATATTTATAAGTAGTAGCGATAAGCAGGGTATCGTCTCCATAGGGATTTTGCAAACTTCTTAGGAAAGTGGATTTTTTATTTTTTATTTTACTTTAATTAATTTAATCAAAATGGGAATTAAACTCTATCTAATTAAACTATGTAAATAAACTAACTTAATTAAACTAATTAAACTAAAATAATTCAAATCAAGTAGCCAATAAAAGATAAACATCTAAACAAAACCTCTGAAACAAAGAAAGGAAATTGGATTGCCTCTAAACATTCAAACTTAACAGAACTTAACAAACGTATAATACTAGTTATAATAATATCATGGAGTCTTTAGTTCATTAAATCGAATATCATAATAGGTCGATAGCCTTTAAGCCAGTCACTGATTTTCCTATGTATAACGGCAAAAAGCCATATTCTTATCATTTTAATTCTATTTATTGGATAAAACGCAATAAAATCGAAATTAAGATAGTATTAGCACTCCATGAAAATCATGTCTAATCTAATCCAAATAAAAAACTAGAATAAACTAGTCAATAAATAACTTAGAACACAATCATCTAGAACATCCACTCGAAAAATTTGCCCTATAGATTACTCCTAGTTACTACTTCTATATAATTATTGTCAATAATTATAGTAGAATTAGAATAAAAATATCATAATACATATTTGCAACTATGCATGCAAAATAACAAGCATTAGTTATAATACACAAAAACGACTTGTTAATAATTGACGTAAATGATTGGTTTAAAGTATTAAGCATTATATTCCATAATTATAACTCACAAGCAATCCGATTGAATTCATGTTCAGAGTTTTTGTCTAGATTAATGAACTACTCACACATATTAATAATAAACATCGCAATAAACAAATAATTGAAATATATTAATGTAAAATACCTCTATTAAATAAGTCTTGAGTTTTCAAAACGTCTTAAAAAGCAATGAACAATGAACTAAACTGTCACGCCCTAAAATTTTTAATCGTGTTTTAATCCTTAAATAGGATCACCGACCCATAACGTAGATCCATATCATGATGCGCATGCTGATCGAGGCATGTGGCCGAGGTATATGTTACATTTGCATGATAATTTTCCAGTGTATCTTACATGTGTAGACTGCTAAATCACCTTTACTTGTTATTTATAGGTGCCGATAGGTGAGCGAGGACACGCCTCAAGATTTGTGCAATTGTGGGACCGTTTAGAGAGTGACATGGTGAGTCATTTATTTAATTGGATGTATTAATGTGGCTTAATTAGTTAGATTTGATGTGGCTATAGTTGATTTATAATTAATATCACCTAAGTTAGTAAAATAAAACAATAGTCATTTGATGTTTATGGAGATACGTATGGACACATCAAGAGACCTATGGAGTATGATTTGATGTTAGCAAAGGTGAGTTATTGTAGAGTTAGTGAAATTGAAATAAAATGAAAGTCATTAGATTAGTCTCTAGATAAGTGTGAACATTTAGATCAATGGCTATAAATCAATCATACCTAACTATATAAATAAGTGTTTGGGATGAACATGCAAATCATAGATTCATTTAGAAAGAAAATCTTGAGGTGATTTGTTGTTGGAATTGGGGTTTTAATAGATCAAATTCATCATCCAATTGAAAAGATCAAGCTAGGAATCAAGCAAAGACTTAGGTGGTGAAGTTTATTATCTTTGCATGTTTAATTTTATGAGCATGGGGTTTTGAATTAGGAGTTGTAATAAAAATATGTTTGGAAACCTTTTTCATTGTTTTTATGAGCTAAATGAAGCACAAGTGACTCCTTAAAATCTTGATTTTAGAAAATTAAAGTTTTTGGTAAAATTAGAGGTGTTAGTTTCAATTCTGGTTTTTTTGGTGATTTCAGATGGTAAATGATATCATTTCAAAAATTAGTTTACATATTTTAATTCTTTATTTCAAGTTGATAATTTGGCTATTAAGAAGTTCCCAATGCGGACTTGAAATCAAAAAGTTATGAATTTTACAAGTTTTTAAGTGTTCTTGAATTTTTCAACAAAATGCATGTTTAAATCTCCAAATTTTGATATAATAGATGAATTATATGAAGTTTTTGGTGTATGTTTGATGGAGGAGGATGTTACGAATCCCTGGTGGGGAGAACAGGGATCTTGGGCTTTGAAGGAGGCCATTCCCGATAGAAAACTCAGAATTCTGGTTGCAGAGTTCTGAGTTCTATCACTCCTAATGCGCTAGAGAAATTCTCTAGCATGCTAAGCAGCTCTAGCGCACTAGATAAAACTCTTAGCATACTAATAGGGGGTCATTAGCGTGCAAGATAAATTACCCAGTACGTTGGGTATGCTGACAGCACCAAAAGTCTACATTTTTTCAAAATACACTTAACCTATTTAACTTAGCCTAAAACTCAAACTAAATTTCTAAAAACACTCTAATATGTACTAAATTATATCTGGTCTCAGGGGTTCGGGTATGTATTTTGGGGTGTCGAGAGGTCGTTTAAACTAGGAATACATTGCGTGATTTGTAAGTAATCTTGGTGAGGTTCTTATTTATATTTCATTCCAATTATGTTCTATTTTACAATCTATTTGACTATGAAAGGCCTTGTATGTTGATATCATGAATTTATTTCATATTATACTCATTATATTGGTGTTTTTTATCATGATATCATTTGCTTATAGAAATCATTGACTTTATTCTCGAGATCTATGTCTTTTTTGCTGTTTGATAAAAATGTGATCGAGAATAGCATGCTATTAGGATTAGAGTAATGAGATTGCAATATACATCTGGACTTGTATTTTTTGAATGTTGGCTTTGAAGCATATTTGTCTTTTCTTGGAATCCATAATGCTAGTCTTCCTTGAAATTCTAAAGTAGTGGTAGACTTTAGGGTCCATTACACGATTATGAGATCCACCATATACGGGGTCACTAGACTATCGAGGATGTCGGCAGGATGTCGGCACTCACCACTACACTTGCGTATCACACGGGGTATAAGACCTAGGGTAATCGGCAAGTATATATACATCTATTTACGCGTAGAGCTCAGCTGCACCTTTGAGGATTTGGATATGGACGATCATAGAGTCGTAGAGCACATCTCCGACCTTCGATAGAGGTGTAGAGCATAGCTCCACCCTAAGATAGTGGAATAAAGGCCTAGTGATAGGACTCATGGCTTACTGGACTTGGATTATTACTACTTAGCCTGTGTCAGCCTCATATTGTTTAACCATGGTATTTCCTAGCATATTTCCCTTTCATCACTTATGTGCTATATTTATGTTTTCAAATGCAAGTTGATTATGTTTGGATATGTACAAAAGAATCTCCAGGAATTACTTTATTACTTATTGTACTCACCGTCCTTTATATGACGGTGGGTGTAGATCCGTCGAACAGAAGCCCGGACAAAGAGAAGATCGACGACTATCTCAAAGCATTCGACGATTTTCTATTTCCTATTTTAGTTCTCAACTTTTGATGTATTATTTCTTTTTGTCTTTTCTATACTTTTTGGGCTGTATATTGGGTTGCGTGTATAGTTCTTTGAGACTTGGTAATCATTGTGTTATTATCCTTATGCATATGTTGTTTCCTGGTTTCCACACTTAGGATTTTAAATAATTGCTTCAGCTTAACTGTTAAGACTTTTGCTAAGTGTTTTTATTTGAATAAAATTTTAATTAACCCTAAAATTCAATAATAATGTGACATGTGTATTACTTATTCGGAACGCGTTTAACAAGGAGAATAGGGGAAAAAAGCATGACTAATACGTAGTTAAGTCTTACGTGGTTGAGATTAGAGCTTAATTACGGGATTAGGCCGCGCAGTGCTTTGTTTAGAAAAATGTGTCGTCACATAAACTAAAACCTAATTGAAAAGACTTTAAAACTAATAATGGCTAATAGAGGGAACTTAATTTCAAAGCCCTAGGGTCCTATTTATAGTTTCCTAATGTGTACATATCATAGATAAACTCAAGTTCCTTGTTCTTATCTTAAGAACTCATCATTGATCTCAATGAATCCACTTTGTGCTCAAATCACTGAGAAACTATTTTGGTGCTTCACCAATTCGGGCAGCGAATCCTGTGTATTTTGGATTCCCCGGGAAATTGCTGAAATATTTTATGCACTTTCTCCTGCACTTAATCAAATTCTTCACTTTTAATCTCATTTTCTTCCATTTCTTCACTTTTCCTTATTAAGTCATGAAATCACAAAAACAAGAGAATACCCAGTGTAATATCATCATCTTCATCTAAATTCAACCTAAATTACACTATAAAACATGTCTAATATTGACTTGTTACATAGACAACTTTTCATTAAACAAGGAATTTGGAAATAAAAAACTGAATTGTTTATGATCTTTACCACCAAGTTGTTGTATACGGTGAAGATGATTGGGTTCAATCAATTGTTTGACCTTAGAAATACTTTTACAGGTCTGGATTAAAAGAGTTGTATATGAATGATCATTGTCTCATATCTTTTTTAGTTCGGTAACATGTAAGTTTGAATTTCGAGGACGAAAATCTTAATTTGTTGGGAAGATTGTAAAATCTGAGAATTTCATAAACTTGATTAGGATGTTAATTAAGTATTTTTGGATTTAATTTGAGATTCAAGTATCCGAGGTGGGACCCACGCGTTATGGACTGAGATCACATGTCTAAATGTTATTTTTGTGTGTTGTGTACTTAGTGGACATATAATACTCTTTTCGTTGCAAAATATGGTCAAGTTAGGGTCAAGACGATGTGTCCATGTGTTTCAGAGCGCATTGGAAAATTTTCTCAATTTTTGACGCACATGGGTCGTAGGGTAGTATGTACGCCCAAGTATACTCATTGGCACACACCACGAAATGATAAATGCTTGAATCTAGGCGTGTATATATATTTATATATATTGTGTTTATAAATATATATTCAAACTAATTAATAAGTTTATGGACGCCTAGTGACATGCGAGGTTGAGAGGGTGACACGTAGGAGATGTACAATAGTGTGCACACCCGAGGGTGGTCGTTGGCGTGTACAACAAATTTATAGGTGCATCGAGATATGCATAGCGTGAATATCGAGGAAGTGAATAGATGACAATTGGTATTTTGGAGGAAATATCTATGCCTTAAGATGGGTGGTATCACATCTCAAGAATGATCAAGGTTTCACATGATATGAGTATGTTAAGTCAGTGTTACTTTAAGGAATGTTCCTCTAGTTTATGGCCTTTGGAAAGGCTCTGAGATTCGTCCATACAAGTCTCGAGGAAATTTTGTATTTACTTTCAAACAACACACATACCGCCTAATCAATTCGCCATTTCGACAATGAGTGGGTCAAACCAGAGGTTTTGTGACAAAGAGTGAGAGATCTCGAAATTGTGGAGATAAAAAAAAGATTGGAGAGAACAGAGAGATTGAAACCCATGGTGAGATGTTCATGTTTTTATTGTTGTTTGTGTCGTTGATGTTGTTGGTGTCTCCCCTCTCAATAGTGCCTTAGGGTTAAGCGAAATCAAACCCCAGTGATCAATCGAAAATCAAAAGGAAAAAATAATTAATTCATATGAAGAGGAGAGCAGGGCTTCAAGAAAGAAGAAGGGGATAGGCCCATGAACCGGGCTTGGTTCGGCTCAGTTAAGCCAAACTCGGTTTGGCTCAGTTTCGGCTCAAATCTGTTTCCTAATAAAAAAAGAAAAGAAAGAAAAGACTGGAAATTGGAAAAAAAATCCGTAAAATGGGATTTTTGAACAAATTAATTTACCTTGTGTATTTTTATGAAAAATGAGGATTTCAAAATTTTCTCAAGGATTTATACCCCGATTTTCCTTATAAAACAAGTTACTATACCCGAAAATGTTCAAAAAGTTCTTAAAAAATTTTAATCCTATTCAAGGTCAATTTTCGACAATGAACCATAATTTGAAGTCAAAATTGAGATTCAAACATCCGAGGAGTTGATTTGGAGTGATTCTGAGTTTTAAGGACTTGAGAATACCAAAATAACTAAAAAATTGATCGAAAACTTAAGAAATTCGAATACGAAACTTATCTGAGTTTTTCAATGGCTTTAGGTAACGTCAAAGAAATCGAAACCATTTGAAATGAGTCTCAGGGAATAGGTTCGAAGTACATGAATGTCGGGGAACATTGTGTGAGGCTTCGCAACCAACTTTGAGTTGGTTTGGTTTTAAGTAAACCCTACAATGACCTTTACTATTTTTTGAATATCTTTGTACCTATAATTGCATCATAGTTTGCATTGCATTTCATCATTATCGGTCATGCATGCAAGTGAGAAGGGGATAAGCTTGTTTCGGTGTTTAGTTTTCTTGAAATTAGATTTCAATCAAACCTCAAACGTCGGCTAGTGAGACTAGTTCCGGAGTCAAATGTCGACAAGTTATCTCTGCATTTCATGATCTCTTAATATTGTCTACATACTATTTTTGGAAGTCGACTTCTTATTATAGTTAGATGACAGAAATGGAGTGCATTGTATGTCATGTTGATGCATATATCTTATTGATTATTTGAAAATGCAATTATATGTATCCATGTATCAGACTAATAATTGCACGAGTACAAATCAGTGTACATGTTTACTTACCCAACATTCTCGAGTTATTTGTTATTATGGCTGGTACACGGTGAAGTCGTATGAGAAGAACACACATAGAAAATGGTGATTTTTTTTACATTCTTTTTCTTTGTATAATGATTTAATTATTATTCCTCCATTGTTTTGGAATTCTCGGGTTGAGAGTAGGCCATCGTTTGGTTACAAAAGAAAACTATGAGGCGGTTTGAGATAAATTTCGGTTGTGGAGCTAACATATCTATAAGTGGGTTTTAAGGTTGAAACTTGTGGATTGGATGCGAACTTGATCTCTTAATTCATTTTGATATTGTATTGTAAACTTTTATGGAGATTTGAGTATTTCTAGACGTTTTCCCACTGTTGTTTATTAGGTACTGAAATTTGGCATTAGTCAGTTTTTAAGGGAGACTCTGTCCAAATTTTGTTTAAGGAATTGAAATCAATTGGAATATGATTTCCCAATTTGCTCCATTTTATTAGTGAAAGAATTCGGTTTTGGTAGTCTGATTAACAATTATTTAGGTTAAATTATTGATTGAAATCTTGAGGTTTTCTAATAGGCTGACTAGATTATAGGAGGATTATGGCAATATAGGTCAATTTTTCATCCTAATGATGAGGGGATGACAATTTGGGGATGATTATTGATGATTTGGGCATGCAGAATTGCATTTCCGCAGTTCTGTGTGACCCTAAAGTGCAATCCACCAAAATGTGTAGCGCACGCAAGGTTTTAGGCAACCTTGGGACAATTTTGACTAATTTTCACAAAATGGTCATATCTCTTTCGTTTTAACATCGTTTTGACAATTTGCATATCGTCGAAAAGCTTTAAGGGAGAGGAATAACCTAGAACCAATACATTTCAAAATTTTGATTTTTTTTGTTTATAAAAAATGGACTTAAATTCATGGTTTGTGCGAATGGAAATGTTTTTTTAGTGTCTGGATATTAGGGTTTTTCGAGGTGTTTTTTTTAGGTTTTTCTAACATTGTTTAGAATGGAGCCTTGTAATATAATTTAGATGTCTCTTGATTTTGGTACCATTCTGAGTTTTCTAACACACTTTTCTTGCTGGTTTTTTGGTTTAAGGACTTGACATTTTAACACTTACCTCATATTTAAATTGTTTTCCAAATAAAGAGATTTAAACCACTTTAAATGATTTTAATCAGGAATTATAACTTATATTATGTCGATAAATATTGTGGTTTGTGTCTTGAGCTTTGTAAAGTCCTTTATGGCATTTTTATCTGAGTTTGGAGTTGTTTTTAGGATAAATAACTTAATGAAAAATGCTAAAAATAATGCAATGGACTAAACAGAAAATGAAATGATAAACCAAGTACTATACTAAGACTTTAACACTCTCAAACCAAATAGAATGAATACCGACTTATAGAGGCTATAGTCATGTATTAAGGTCAATTTTGGAGGGTTGTGGAAACCACGAGAGTCAATATTTTAAGGTAATTGAGGTAAGTAAACCAGCTAGAGGATCAATTTTTGTTATTGTCATATTCTTAAATTTATTTCTTGTTATCTCATTTACTTGGACTCTATTCTATATAGTTGAGTGTTTAAGGCTTGTGTGTGTTAGGATGGTACTCATGGGTTTTGCGCAGGATGGAAAAATTTGACCTCACCTCGAGTACTAGATCATAGGTAGAAGATGTAGCCGAGGTATTCGAGGCACTGTTGATGCCCCTACGCTACACCAAATTGAGTTTGTCGACTTGGAGAGTCAGGGTTCTAGAAAGTCAAGTAATGGCATCCACTTTCGATGGAGACCACTTAGACGTCTTCCATTGACTCCTAGGCACATTTTATTCGTTGTAACCGCTTTCTAGTCCATTTATCAACCATATTTATTTACTTTCATGTCCTTTAGATTCTCGCATGATATTTAGACTTTTTTTTAAAATTCATGAATTTAATTGAAACTTTACTAGCTTGACTCGCTGGAATTGTCTCCTGCATGGTGACAATTATAGGTGCTTCATTTAGCAAAGAGCAGGGAGCTGATGTTTGGTGCCATCACCTGAGTTCCCCTCAGAGTCGGCTTCTACTTTTGCTACCCGTAGGTCCTTTTGTGTATTTATATTATACATGCATTGTAAAACGGGTTTATGGATTAAGTGCAATACTTGATACATGTATATTTACTTTTTGTCACCATATACACATGATTTGAGTTCATGCACGCATTTCGAGGCATGTTTCCACTTACACCTCAATGCATATAAATAATAAATGAAGTGTGATTTCATAATCTACATATATACACACATACACACACACACACTAGAAAATCGCCAAACAAATATAAAATATACCATGGCCACACGCCAAGGTCAAACAACGTATCTGTCGATGGATCCCACGTCATTGGTCGGTAATACTGATTTCAAATAAAATAAGGGTTAGAAATTTTGGTCGCTACAGACAGTACCAGGTAGGTAATGGTGAAGGTAGTGGTGGTAGGTATGAGGGGGGTTAGGGTAATTTGGTTAAAAATTTGAAAAAATGGGTATGCATTTGGGTTATGTGTTGTCTATAAGGGCACGAGTGTGCGAAAACTTCAAACGAAAACCTTTTGACAACTAATATTACTAAAGCTAATTTTCTATTTAAAGCATTGATGGCATGTTCAGTACACCTTATACCTAACTTTCCAGAGTCCATTGGATTAAATTATGTACAGGATTAGGAGTTGGATTAGTTGTTAATTCCAATTGTTCGCTTGACTATTTTAGGGTTCAGATTACATGTTTTAATTTCTTGTTAAATTACTTCCCTACCCCTCTTCTTATCAAATAAAAAAAATCCAAACCTCTTGCATCGCTAGAGAACTCAGGCAATTCATTAACGGTTGCTCTTTAATTGCAATTTGAAAAATAGGAAATATAATTCATTAGATACACATTGAGATGAGTGAACTCTAAATCTGACACCTTATAACGATGATACAGAACATGAAAACTCAAAACCACCTCCCCAATAATGGTTGAAACTAGACACAAATCTTTGAGCTTCAAACATGATCTCTTTAATCCCCATAAAAAAAAGCTTTTTTTCCAACTTAATCCTAACACTGGATCTTTCGCTCTCCACAATCAAAATCCCACCTTTTTTATAAGATTCAAATCTCACATCCACAAACACCCTCGATTTCCTAATTAACTGTGATGGTCCGGTTCCCCAAACAAGATGCGAGAATTTCGTAAACATGATTGGGATGCTAAATAAGTATTTTTAGATTTAATTTGGAATTTAAGTATCAGAGATGGAGCCATGCATTATGAACTGGAGATCCTAAGTCAAATATTATGTTTATATGAAGAGTGACTAATTAGTGTATTATGCACTATTCCGACACGAAATATGGTCAAATTGAAGTGTATATGAGGCGTCCGTGAGTTTCGAAGGGCGTTGAGAATATTTCTCAATTTTTGAAGAAATTGGGGGTATTTTTCAGAATTTAATTTGGATCTAAATAAATAGATAATCATGAAATGAAATAGAATAATTAATAAATTGGTGGGCGCCTAGTGACATGTAGTGTCGAGGGTGACACGTTTGGGATGTACACTAATGTGCACGTTCGAGGATGGTCATTGGCCCGTATGGTGAATTTATAGCCGCAAAATATATACGTGTATACTTATTTATAAATAATATAGTTTATATATATAAATATATAAATCAATCCTATAGTTTAATTCAAATAAAAGTATACATTAGATTCGTCTCGAGATACTTAAAGAGTTAGCATCAAAAAAGAAAATTGTTGAACCTTGGTTGTTGGAGAAAATGCCTCGAGATTTGTGTCATTCCATCTTAAGGAAAATCAAGTGGTGCATAGATGTGATTGAGTAATTAATTATAAAACCATTTGATCTACCTCGAAATATGCAATATGTATCTCGAGGAGATCAATACAATTGATTTTGCTTAAGTCGGTAAGTGGTGATTATCTTGTTAATAATAGCCAAAAAAGATTAACCTCGAGATATGCAATACATATCTCGAGAAAGATCAAATTAATAAAAAAACCTATTAGATCTACCTTGAGATTTGTGCAATCCGAATCTTAAGGAAATGTACTATATATTTAACTAACACACCTCCTCTACATTTCTACCGAGAGGGAGAGAGTGGGAGAGAGTGAATTCGAGAGATTGTTCAAACATGAGATATAGAAGGATCGAGATCGTGGATGAGGGTAAGTTGTTGTGTTATTGTGAATCGGTGTGACTGTGATGTATCGTCACTATTGAGAAGTTGATTATTGTTGATTATTGGTGTTGTTGTATGTTGTTGCTCTTGGGTCTTTAATGGCAGTTGGGGATGGAAGGCTTGAGCCATCCGAGGAAAGAAACGACCTCATCTCCCTTCCCTGAGAGCCTACAAACCTAACTAATAAGCCAATAAAGAAAAAAAATGATGGAACTGTAGAGCAGAGGAGTTAGGAGGAATAATATGGGTTTGATCCCTAGACCGAACCGAGCCGAGTCCGGTTCAATGGTCAAACCCTCCTTTATAAATAAAAGAAAAAAAAAAGAAAATGTTATAACATTGGAAAAATTCCAAAAAATAGAAAAAATATCAGAAAAAAATTATGTTTTTGACCAATAAATCGAAATTGTGGATTTTTATAAAAATGAGGACTTCGAGATGTTCTCAACGATTTATACCAGACTTTTCCTTGTAATACATATTATGATATCCAAAAATGTATGAAATTTAGAAAATTATTTAAAAGCCTAGTCAATAATGATTTTTTTGATTTCAAACCGCAATTTGTTGTTGAAATTGGGATCTGGACATTCGAAAAGTTGATTTTGGAGTGATTTCGGGTTTTTAGGACTTGAGAGTTCCAAAATAACTCAAAAATTAGTCGAACACTTACAAAACTCAAATAAGGAACTTATCCGGATTTCTCAATAGTTTTAGGTAACGTCGAGGATCTCAAAAGAACTTGGAATGAAGGTCAGAGTAAAGGTTCAAAGTACATGAAAGCTGGAGAAATGTTGTGTGAGGCTTCGTAACCAATTTTGAGTTAGTTTGGTGGCAAGTAGACTTTATAGTGATCTTTACTATATATGAAATTTATCTTTGTGCATGTAATTATATCATAGTCTGCATTGCATTTTATTATTCTTGGTCATGCATACATAAAGTGTAACAACCCAAAAGCTTAAAATACCCACATCGGTGGTACTTCGGTAAATTCTTGTATGAAACCCTAATTATAAAAGAAACCACTATAAACCATATCTACCACTAATTAATCTATAAACCCTAAATTCAAAAAGAGATGAGACCTTGGGTGGTGTTGGTGACATAAAGTAGTGGTGGAAGGTACAAATCATCTCCTTATTTGTTTTGTTCTTATTTTTTTAATCTAATTTGGTAAAAGTTTTAGTACAGAGCCCCGCAGAGAGGCGACGCCGCCATGGCATCGTTAGCGAAGGTGGTGGCAGTTCGCTGCCGCCGTCGCCAGCGAGAGCGTGAATCGCCGCCACCGTCAGAGGGCAGGAAGTGGCCATGGGGGCCACCACATTAGTCCATCACAACCTTTTGCCCGAGGGAGTGATAGAGGGGAGGACCCTCCCCCATGATGCATAAGCAGGACTATCTTGCGTCTTACCCAATACACCACTAGGGCCAAATTGGCCCCTGTTCTTTAAATCAGGGGCCAATTGACCCATGGTTCACTTAAACAATAAAATAAATAAAAATAATAAAAATAATATATATAGTATAAATGAAAATAATATATACGTATATAAATATATAAAAACAAATTTTTGACTTCAAACAAAGGGTTGTCGAGTCCCCGAGGAAAACAGACCGGGTCCTACCCCTCGACCCTCGTATCGGGCTACGGGGGACCCGCGAGACCCACACTAATGGGACCTAAAATAAATTTGATGTCAAATTGGAATTTTAAATGTGACTTATCATTGAGGTGATATGTATTAATTATTTAGATTCACAAAACGGTTCACGCCGAACCCCGAGCGCGCGAGGACCGGGAAAGGATATCGCAGTGGGTCGAGATAAGTGGGAAGCTTGCTCAATTATCAAACATGCTATGCTATTAGATATTATTAGGTCTCATGATTTTAATTCAAGACTTGGGGAATGTGTTGCAACTTATAATTGATTTGAATGTGATTATTTATAGATTGTGAATGTGTCGCCCTTTGCTCATGTTGTCTTTATCTCATATTCGTGGTTTTCGCCACTATTTGACTATTTCGTGGTCACCACCACTATTTAAAAATTACGTGGTCGTTGCCACTACTTGCATATTTTATGGTCATCGTCATTTCTCGAGTTATACCTTAAGATCGATCCATGAGATTGTTGCACACATTGGTGATGGCTTTGGATGAACCTACTATGGACTTGATGGGGTTAGTCATGGGGCATAAAGGCCTTTATGTCAACTGATGATTTACATCTCTTCGAGAGTAGGGGAATCAGTCACCAGATTCTTGTCAATAACTAGTACGCATTGAATGGAACCTGACTTACTATATTGTTATGCTTTTACGATAGCTCTCTTAAATCACCTTTGCATGATGATTTTATTTATAAATGTTTTATCCTGTTTATGTGATGCTTTATGAAGTTGACTATGGATAATCACGAGATACTATTTTTCTCTGTCTTTACTTTTAATTCATGATAGACTCATATGACTATTAGGTCTTACTTGTATGTTTAATAGTTGAGCGGTTTTTCCGCATTACAGAGCTCTGTTGGTTCTTTTAGCTCACCCCACTTACTCCCCAAGTCCATCTTCATTGATATCAGCTTGAGATAAAGCGAAGCATAAAACTTTGCCTTTGATGTGAACTTTACATGCTATTTATTTTATTGATATTCAAAACATCTAAACATGGGTTGTATTAAGTACTTAATGGGGTAGATTCTAATCCTCGAGACTTGTTGACTTAGTAACTTGATAGTATAGATTTGCAGTTATTTGGGTATACTTGAATACTTTTGTTTAGACTTATTTATATAACATATGAAAACCTTTGTGACATCCGAGAATTTTATAAACTTAATTAGTCGGCTAATTAAGTATTTTCAGATTTAATTTGGAATTTAAGTATCCGAGGTCGAACCCACGTGTTACAAATCAGAGATCATAAATTTTAATATTATTTTTTGTGTGTTGTGTGTCTATTTGATGTGTTATATACTATTTCGATGCGAAATAGGGTCAAGTAGAGTTTATACAAAATGTCCATGAGTTTCAAAACGCGTTGAAGTTTTTTTTTCAATTTTGGTAATTTCAATATTTTGTCTCGAGATACGTGTCGAGATGGGTGCTGAGATAATTAAATTGTCGACCCAAACTTTAGTTTTGAATTTCACGACAAATAATTAAATTTAAGTTACAAATTCGAATTTGTACGTTGAAACTAATTTAACGAGTCGACGTGAGCCCTACACCGCAATTTTCATGCGAGATGGCTTGTCAGAAAATTTTGGAGCGCTTTGGTAAATTTTCCAATTTTGGCAAAATTGGAGTATTTTCCAGAGATTTATTTGGACGTCAATTAAAAAGATATTCATGAAATTAAATACAATAATGAATAAATTGATGGGCGCCTAGTGACATGCGGGGACGAGGGACGTATGATGTACAATATTGTGCACGCCTGAGTTTGGTCGTTGGCGCGCATGACAAATTTATAGCCATGAATATATATATGGATCATATAGTTTAATTGAAAAATTAAAGTATACATTGGATTAGCCTCGAGATACGCGTAGCGTGATCATCGAGAAAATAAATAATGGACGATTTGGTGGTTGTTGGTGATATGTATACACGTCTCAGTTTGCATGTAAGTGGGATTGAAGGTACTGTGAAATGAGACAAAGTTGTACGAGATCTTGTTTCAAGGTTCGTGTCGATTAACAGTGTTTGAGGTTGAGATTGGGTCCAAAGTAGTGCAAGTTTGGTTAAGTATAGCAAGAGGATTGGTCCATAATTAAGATTTTTGGAGTTTCGGTGTGACCAAACTTGTGTTATGGACATCTAATAAAAATGGATTGATTTGTCGAGAGTTTGGTTCAATTTGATGAAAAATCGAGTCGAAAACAAGCACCGAAAGTCAAAATACGTAAAAATACGGATTTTGAGAATCAATAAATAAAAAGAAATTAAGCTGCTGACAAGCAGTTAAGTACTTATATATAAATAGAAAAAAAATAAAAAAAAGAATTGATTCATTTTCAACAGAACGTTAAGTGTTCGTGGTTCATAAACGTCTATGCATGCTCCCGACGTCTGATTTTCACTTAGTTTCTTTCCGAAAAATTGTGGAGCATTGCGATACGATCAATTTGAGCTAAATTTTCACGGTGGAAACGAGGTATTCGGCCCACAATTTTGTAAATTCTCAATGTTGGGTATTTATCTTCAATTCAATTTGAATTCTCGCGATTTTTTTATTTCTTTCGCAAAGTTTTAATAGAAATTAGTAGGAATTGTTGTTAATTGGTATATTGGGTTGATTTGCGTCGATTTGGATAAATTTCACCGACGTGGGGTTAGGATTTTTAAGAGGTGAACTAATGCAATTATGTTAATAACTTTTTCGGAGATGTTTTAATAGTTGATATTGATTATTGGTTTTAATCTAATTTGACTCCATGGGCTGTGAAAATATTTTGGTGTTAGTATTGGGTTGTTTCGTAGTGTTTGTTGTCGAGTTTTGAGGATTTAGTTGTGAAAATTTTAATTTGGAGAACTTTTTTCTTTCAAAATAAATAAAGTTTGTCAAGTTGATAAGCTATATGGGAAAATATATAACGTCTCCGTCAGTGATCCGATTTAAGTGTTCTTAGAGTCTACGAAAAGTAGGACATGAGTACTACAGATTTCATTTAGGTCATCATAAAAAATATTGAGGTTTTCAAGGTTAAAAAGCTACCCCAATTTAGCTAGTTGAAATCGTTATATAAATTAATATTTTTGGAAATTGTTCTCAAGTGTACTTTGATCGTTATTTTCATTAAGTTTCATGATATGATTTCACTTAAAGCTTGACCTATAATATAATAGAGTATGCAAGAAAGCTATTGGACCCATTTTCAAGGTTATTCGACGCTTGGGGACCCTGAAAATTAAGCTTAAAGTTGGTTGTTTGTAGGATTAAGTAAATCTCATGGTAACCTTTACATTGTATGAGTGTTTCTCGATTATAATTGCATGCACGATTTATCACTGCATATTTTTTTGTCATGCATTCACGGACACCAGAGGAAAGAGGCCTTTGGGGGTCTCATTATGTTCACTGGCTATATGTTTGGTAGGATGAACACCATGGTGCTATGACTGGAGTCATTAATCTTTGTTGAAACTTGTTTCAGATGGGTTGTTTTGTGATACTGGCCAAGATCATACTTAATGGAGAGTCGTGGGCATGGCTTCTCGAGGGACTTCCTCTCAAACTCATGAATCTTTATAACTGTTTACCCACCACTTTTCGAAAGATGTCTTCTGATTGTGTCGATCAACAGAAATTGGACGGATTGCATACTTGTATATTTATGACTCTTTGCAACATTATTGTTCATTTAAATTCTTGGAATAAAATGCATTTGATTATTATAGGTGTACTAGATAGTGTGGGATTTACTTATTTGACATTATCGAATTTTTATAATTGGATAATGACAGGTTCTAGTGGCGGCAAGGGAAATGGAAGCTTTCCAACTGTATGAAAGTTGTTTAGTTCTTTTCTCTATTAATGTAATGATTTTGAATATATTATATTATATAAATAGGTCTTTTGGTTCGAGTGTGATTAGGATTGCCTTTGGAATGGCTTGAATGGTTTTTGAACGAGTAAAAATAATTTTTTAGTTATAGTAATGATAGTTTAAAGTTTTGATACTTTAAATCAAGTTAGAATGAATATATGATTTAGTTTATGCATTATATATTGTTATGGGTGGATTGTCAGTCCTTCGACATTTCCAACAAATTTGAGTAGGTTTTGCTAAAGATTTCTGAAGGCCAGGATATTCGGTGTAGGCTTAAAAATAGAAGAGATGCTATAGAGATTTTTTTACGGAATTTTTTAAGATTATTGAATTCATTTATATGAACTTTACCATTTAATATTCAATTTAGAATCCTTTGTGGTTAATAGAATTTTATAATTGATGATAATAAGATCTTAGTATTATTTTTTTATTGATACAGAGGTTAAGGCCGTTAGATTATCAAATGACTAAGGTAATCAAGGTCGGTTACATTCCCAAATTAGGTAGGGTCTGACACCTTTTAGTTTTAAAATCCAAAATTATTGTTTCATATATACAGTTGTATAGTTCTACAAGTTCAATTAGGTGTGTCAAACCGTTATTTAGGTCTAGTTCAGGTATCGGGCTTCGGTAACGGTTTGGGTCGAGCGACCCGACCCTAGGTCAAAGGAGGTTTTCCATAGTTGGTATCAGAGCATAGATATTAGAACCTAGGAAAATCGTTTAGGTTAGTGAAACCTAAGTTGTAGAGCTTTTAAGTTAAAGTTCAAGTTTAAGTCAGACAAATCAATAGTATTGGACATTGGTTCAAGTTGACTAATGAGCATAAATGACCAATCCCGGGATGGGAAGGGATTAAAAAATTGAATAATGTTATTTTCCTTGTGTTATGATATCTTTCACATTTAGATATTTTATTTACTCTCTTGATTAATTTGCACTTATTTACCCTGCAGTTGCATTATGGGCATTCAAAGCGGAAACTCCTACAATTCGAAGGAAACTCAGGATAGGGATGAAAGAAACTTGCGTGCTCAAATGGAGCAATACATGACTACTATGGCCGAACATACCAAAAGGCCATTCATGACATGACTTCCATTCAAGACCAGAGATTGGCGGATTTGGCGCAATCGCAAGAAATGAACATGGCCTGCATACTAGAGCTGATATAGCAGGGAAACACAGGGGTGGCAGTGTGAGCACTTGTGAGATAGGGGCCTAACCCTCCCTTGGTGCCTATACGTGAGGATCATCTTGTGGAGGAGGGGGTGGGTTTTGCTACAGCTGCAACTACCGTACCTGTGGTGGACGGAGATCCGAGGCTTGCTAGTGGGGCAAGATACAGAAAGAATTTATGAAATATGATGAACCGCACTTTTATAAGGAGCAAGACCCTATTGAGGGTGAGGCGTGGATACTAATCATGGATAAAAGGATGAAGACTATGAATATTGATGAGTGGACCACAGTATCGCTGGTAGCATTTTTGTTAGAATACAAGGCACATAAGTGGTGGATAACTATCAAGAGGATACAGGGAACTGATATGAATTGGCCCTAGTTCAAACGTTTATTTTATGAATAATGGTTCCCAAAGCCTGTGAAGGATGCAAAGATTCGAGAGTTCCTTGCCTTAGTACAGGGTAACATGTCAATAGCTGAGTATCCATCAAAGTACAATGATCTGCTAGAGTTTGCACATGAGTACGACCCGATAGAGAAGATTCATTAAAGGAGATTTATCGATGGACTGATGCAGTATATTAGTGCTATGGTAGCAACATTCGAGTCTGAGAGGTATCACCAAGCATACCGTCGAGCACTTGAGTGTAAGGTAGCACTTCGTAGGGGTTTCATGCAATTTCAGTTAGGATCTGATTAGTGTGGTTATGGTAAGCTTACCTTTGGGGGTTACCAGAATAGTCATGGCGGCGATTTCAAGAAACTCAAGTTTGCAAAATCTTCAAGTGATCATTCACCTTATGGTGTAGCATTGAGGGCACCACATAACTTAATAGGGACCACCACACATTACCCTCGACTACATAAAGTGTGGCGTACCACTACCACCTCAACCACAAAAGTCAACACAGACATCTCAAACACCATGACCAACATGTTTTAATTGCGGCCAAGTGAGCCGTTTTAGAAAAAAAAATGTCCAGATTTATGAGCATGTCTTAAGGGTAGAGTGACCCAGAAAACGAGTAGTGAAGTGCACGCGGCTGTTGAACTGGATCCCGGACCCACTGGATGGCAGGTAACATTTACCTTGAGATTGATACTTAAGATTGGTGCATACATCGGTGTTGACTTTGGACAAACCTACTATGGACTCGATGGGGCTACTCAAGGGGCATAAAGGCCTTTTTGTCAACTAATAGTTTACATCACTTCAAGAGTACGAGAATCGGTCACCGGATTCTTGTCAATATCTAGTACGCATTGAATGGAATCTAACTTACTATAGTATTATGCTTTTATGATATATCTTTTGAATCACCTTTGCATGATGATTTTATTTATAAATGTTTTTATGTTCTTTATGATATGCTTTATGAAGTTAACTAAAGATAATCGTGAAATACTCTTATTCTCTATCTTTACTTTTAATTCATGACAAACTCGCATGATTAGTAGGTATTACTTATATGTTCGATAGTTGAGCGGGTTTTCCGCGTTACTGAGGTCCGTTGGTTCTTTAAGCTTACCCTAGTTACTCCCCAAGTCTATCTTCATCGATATCGGTGCAATATAAAAGGAATGCGATAATGTAGAGCTTTGCCTTTGATGTGAACTTTGCATGCTATTTATATTATCGATATTCAAAATATCTAAACATGGGTTGTATTAAGTACTTAATGGGGTAGATTCTAATCCCCGAGCCTTGTTGACTTAGTACCTTGGTAGTATACGTTTGCACTTATTTAGGGATTCTTGAACACCTTTTTTTAGAATTATTTGTTTAACATATGAAACCTTTTTACTTTTAAAATATGCAATTATTGTTTCATTTGTGTAGTTCGGTAGTTCCACGTGTTCAATTAGGCGTGCCAAGCCGTTATTTGGATCTGGTTTAAGTGTTAGGCTTAGGTAACGATTTAGGCCAAGCGACCTGACCCTTAGTCAGCTTAGTGTCATCATAGAGAGAATGAGGGGGATAAGGTTGTTTTAGAGTCTGGTTTAACTGAAACTAGGTTTTTGTCCTGCCTATATGCCATCTAGTGAGACTAGCGGAGTCTAACGTCAACAAGTTATCTCTGCGTTTCATGACTTCTTAATATTATCTCTATGTTGTTTTGGGAAGTTGGCATCTTATAATAGTTAAAAGACGGCGACATAGTGGATTGCATGTCATGTTGATGCATATATCTTATTGTTTATTTGAAAATGCAATTATATGTCTCCATGTATCAAACTAACAATTGCAGGAGTATAGATCAATGTAAGAATTTACTTACCTGACATCTTTGAGTTGTTTTTAATGGTGTCAGATTCTATACGAAGGCAATGGACGAATGGATAAGACTCGAAGATTGTGGTAATTATTTTCAAAAGTTAAAGTAGAGCCTTGTTGTAAATTATTATATATATATATATTATTTTGGTGTTCATAGGGTGAATGTAGGACATGAAGTTCGTTGAATGGTCATAAAAATCTCCTAAATAAGTTTAAAACAAGTTAAAAGGGTTCACGTTTCAATTTTGGCCTATTTGGGATAGTAAAGTTATGATTAAGCTATCGGAGACTCTTAAGTTAAGTTATGAACTTGAATGTGGAATATATTGTGAACTGGAGGAGTTCTAAGTCCTTCTAGGCCTCTCACAATTTTGATGTCTATTCGGTGAAAGTTTTCCAACATACCATTTTTAAGGGAGGTGCTGCCGAGATTTTTATAAAATACGGATGTGATTTCCTAATTTGATCCAATCAAACAAGTTAAAAACTGAATCAATTGAGGATCTAAATTTGCAATTTAGAGCATTGTTATGGATTGTAATAAAAATTATTTGGTGGTCAAAGTCAAAAGAATGGATTAGCCTAACTAGATTATCAGGAGATTAAAGTAATATAGACAGACCAGTCATCTTAATGACAAAGGGGGATGCCAAACTTGGTGTCAGAGCCTAGTTTTGGCTCAATTGAGGATAAACCTTTGTTAGAAACCAAAGTGTAATTAAGCCTGATTAGTTGGGAAGTGACCATGAGCTGGGGCATTTGAGTTATTGTGTTATATTTGTGTTCTATGTATGTATTATTGCAAGATATGCGATAGAAAGCTAAGATATGCGATAGAAAGCTTAATCTCCTTGTCCGTTCGATAATTAACTCGTAAGATTCGATGAATAATATTAGAAACAAATAATTAAAAAAAGAGAATAGGCTTATGAAACGAGACTGAGCGTAAATGGATGTGAAATAGACTTGTAAAGTCCAAAATTCATAAGATGTTGTAAGTAGTTCGGTACTAAAATAATTGATAAAAGTATTAGTTATTAAATCAATGGGAAATTGGTTGGAAAGGAAGTCTAATGATTCTGCCACATAAGTACTGAACATGGATTTCTTTTAGAAATTGAAATTATCGAACTATTTCAATTATAAGACTCTCAGGGAAATGTTAAAATGGTCTCAACAAGTAAAACAGAGACACATAGTTCAAAAAATAGATATTGATTACATAAACTTGGTTTTGACTGGAAAGTCACTATGAGATTGTGAATAGATCAGTCAAGTTGTCTAACTTGGTTTCTATAAAAATAATACTTTAAAGCAAAGTATTGTTTCTTTTCTGAGTTAAAACAAAAAGTAAAAGTGGAATAGAACCATGGTTTAAAACAATCAAACGACTTCTCAAAAGAAGTACTAAGATTTTTTATTGTTTATCACTTAAGTTACTTATTCATTAGCGACGTTGAATATAGTGGTTGTATAAGTCGAATAAAGAAATGATAAAACAAATGGAAATACATGAGTTAGAAGTAATCTTTGTTAACACCAGATTGGGTGTTGTTATGAAACAAAGATCAACAAAATTTCTAACTTGAAAATGAAAAGTGTAGTGATAAGATCAACTTCTTAGAAGTTAAGGTGTTGGGGAAGTGGTTTAATAACAGCTTGGATTAGCTATTAAACAATAACATAAGTGATTATGTTTTAAGATTCAAAGTACCCAATAATAACTTATAATGGCATTTAGTTATGACGTTTATTACTATGACTTAAAATATAATCAATGAAGAAATAGACTTACTGATTGAGTATCAGTAAGTAATTTGTATAGGACATTAAAATAAGCTCCTATATTGTAAGAATTTCCATTTATAGGACTTAAAAGATTGAAATAACATCCTTTAAGAGTTTGATTAGTCATTAAGTTAATCAGAGTTTGGATATTCAAATTCTTTTATTTATTCAATTGAATAATAATGGAAAAGTGAATTCGTCGAAAGTAATTTGATGATCAGTAAGATACTTTGATATCTTACAAAGTCTCTTAAAAAGTACCAAATTTCTTTTTGAGAAAAGAAAAGTTGAGAAATTTGAGACTAATGAAAACGAGTTAAGGCAATAATAAACAACAAAACTGTTCGAATCACAAAATTTCTCTGTTTCAAATAAAGATTAGCTAAAAAACTTCAGTTGATTGAATAATCATAAGGAAGTATATTATCCTTAGCTAAGTTTTCAAAAGAGAATAGATATAAGTTGCCTTTAAGTAAAGATTGAGGAGTTGTAAGTGGCTTAGGTATTGAGCAAAGTCGTGATAAGTTTATAAAGGGGTCAAGATTGAGATCAATATGAGAATAACCGAGATTGATAAAACCTAAATGCTTTAAACTTCGTATATCTAATAAAATGAGACATTGAGATGACGTGTGATAGTTGGAAGTGACATGAACGAACTCATTTAGTCAGCACCAAACACTAGAGTAATTGTGCATGACCAATGAGTCACTCTGTTTCATAATCGCGATTCATTCACAACATAGAAGACTAGTATAATGCGTTCACTTGTCTTTGAATAATCGAATGAATTGATGACAGTCAGTATAAAAGAGTCTATCAAGTTTTGTTGGAGCCAATTGGAAGTTGAAGTATAGACAAACAAATGGTCAAGGCATTCTCACATTATTATGAAAAAGGGAATTTCAGGTCAACGAGCTCCAATATGACTTAGGATGTCAAACTATAAGTTTGATAGAAATTAATATATCTTCACACTAGAACAATTTCGGTATTTAATAGAGATTTTTAAACCCCTATTAAAGGGGGTGTTATTAAATAACACCTAATTGAAAAGAGTTTTAAAAAACCTCTATGTAATACATGCATTAAAAATTAAAGCATAACACATTTTCACATGACATTTAATAACACTCTATTTAATAAACCTCTATTAAAGGTCAAAAATGTTCTAGTGTCACAAGGATCTTACGAGAAATCAGACTCTGAATGTTGAAAGTTTTGAACCAAAGTAGTATATAAATAATATCAGTGAATAGGTTGTATATGGTTCAAATGTAGTCTCACACCACGTGATCAGTCAGAGGTAAAGTTTTAAAAAATATGAGATTATTTTAAATTGGAGATGACGTAAGATGTTTGTATGATGGCGAAGATATAAATGAAATGAGAAGGGATACACTACTTACAGCTCAATTAGTTTTTATTATCCCTATTGGTTGAAAATATTGAATAGAGAACAATATATCTAACTAGATATGTTGGAAGAATTCAATATTCTTCCATTATAATTAAGGGAAGTAAGAAATGAATTGAATGGAGGCAAAGAGAGATATCATATTTATAACTTGTATGATATACAAGTTAAAAGTTATACTATGAGAGCATAATCATGAAATATGTAGATATCTCTATGGTAAAGCCTATATTTGCTCAAGTTAAATATAACTATCTCTATAAAGGTAATGAGAAAATTAAGTGAGCAATAATAATTGAGATTGATGACTAAGTGATTAAAATGTGAGATTATGAGATATCTCATTAATTGAATGTAATAATGTTCTTGGTGAACTCATAAGTAGAAAATGATTTGACAAAGTTAGAAAAGTCGTAATTTTCTAACAAGTCAAACGAAAAGTTAAGTGAATTGGCTGACGAGTTGGAATTGATAATTGCTTTATAGTTCACAACATAAATGATATTGTGAGTAGATATTTAGAGAATGAGTGAGAGTTGCACAATGTGTCAGATTTTTCTCCGATCGAAATTAAGATCTCTTGTCTTGGGGTGATAGACATAATTAGAAATCTATTGTTATGGGATGACTTGTGTAATTCCCGATTTCTATAGAGAAACGATGGAATGATGATGGATCACGTAGACAAGCAACTCTACTTTGTATCTAATATTGTACTCAAGTATTATTTGCATCACTATATAAATATTTAGACTAATGATTGTTTAAGAATTGATCGTCCAACAATTCTGATGGAAAAATGATTAGTGATGAGAAAGTAAACTGGAATGAGTATACCAGAGTATGGTGGATGGGGAAAGAATTATCAATATTTTGTGGAATCGTTATTAGTTAAGAATAAAAATGGTTTTATTGAAAAGCAAGATAGGCTAGATCTTGTTATGTATTAATGCTTGAATGAGATTCAAGACGTGAAATAATTTGTATAATAAAGTTTATTGGATATTCCACAAGGTTGATCGTTTAACTCGTCAGAAATTCACAAAATGCCACATTGGTAGAGAAGTTATAACGTTCCATTAAACCAAAAGTTTTTAAATGGAAAGTCAAAATAAATATGATCTCTACCACTGAGTTATTAATTACAACGAAAGTGATTGAGTCCACTTAACAATTCACCTTGGAAATAGTTTTACAGTTTTGTATAAAAAAAGTTATATATAAAGGATCATTTTTTCATATATCTTTTGATTAAGTAATATGTAAGTTTAAATTTCGAAGACGAAATTTTTAATTATTTGGGAAGAATGTGACATCTGAGAATTTTGTAAACTTGATAAAGATGCTAATTAAATATTTTTAGATTTAATTTGGGATTTAAGTATCTGAGGTGGGACCCACGCACTACGGATCAGATATCATAAATCTAATATTATTATTAGTGCTTCTCATGACTAATTGGTGTATTATACACTATTTCGGTACGATATATGGTCAAGTTGAAGTGTGTATGCAGTGTCCATGAGTTTCGCGTCGCATTGGGAATATTTATCAGTTTTTGACAAAATTAAGGTGTTTTTTGAAATTTAATTTGGATTTAAACTGAAGAGATAATCAAGAAATTAAATAAAATAATAAATAAATTGGTGGGTGCCTAGTGACACGCAAAGTAGAGGGTGACACGCATTGGATGTACAGTAGCATGTACGTTTGAGGATGATCGTTGGTGCGCGTGGCGAGTTAATAGCCGCGAAAATACATAGGTGTATATATATTTTTATATATAATATAGTTTTTCTATATAAATATATATAAATCAATCCTATAATTTAATTCAAATAAAAGTAAACATTAGATTCACCTCTAGATAAGCGTAGCGTGACCATCAAGGAAGGGAGTGGTTGAACGTTTATTGTTGGAGAAGGTTTGTCCATGCCTCGAGATGCATGTCATACCGTGTCAAAGAATATCAATTGGGGCACGGATGTGATTAAGTGGTTAAGTATAAAACCATTTGATCAACCTCAAGATACGCGATAAGTATCTCGAGGAGATCAATACAATTCATTTTGCTTAAGCCGGTCAGTGGCAATTATCTTGTTAATAACAAAAGAATTAACCTTGTGATACGCAACACGTATTTGGAGAAAGATCTAATTGATGAAAATAAATCATAAGATCTGTCTCGAGATTCGTGTGATGCAAATCTTGAGAAAATTTTCTAATCTTCAACCAATACACTAGCGTCTCCTTTGTATTTCGACCAAAAGGGAGAGAGTGAATTCGAGAGATTGTTCGAACATAAGAGACAAAAGGATCGAGACTAAGGATGATGGTAAGTTATTGCATTGTTGTGAATTGGTGTGACTGTGTTGTGTTTTCGTCATTGTTAAGATGTTGATTGTTATTGATCTGGTATTTGACGTGTGCCAATGCTTCAATAAAGTAAAGTTTCTTAAACCAACTATTTTGTAGAATAGCGGCAAAGGGTCGATCCCACATAGATTGGTAGTCTTTCTTAGGTTAAAAACAACAAAAAAGGAAAATCGGGGGTTTTAAAATAAATATTAATTTAACTAACTAATCTAACTAAACTAAATAAATAAAACAACTAAACTAATTTTGAAAACAATTAATTAATACCTAAGTAACCCTAGGTCTACAGTTCCACAAATCAGGATCAAGATTAAATGGCAATCATGGTCTTCAATCTTTCCTAAAAAGTCATTAATTTATATTATCCTAGATTAGCTATAGAAAATCAACATTCGCCAGAAATTATGCGTTCCCTTAATCTCGATAGCCATAACATCTACCACTAACTACTTCCCTAATTAATGTATAAACCTAGACATCCGCCAATCGGGGGTTTAACACACTAAGCGCAGTAATATGGGTTTTTGGGAACACTAATCATAAATAATCGGAGCGTGTCCGCTCCCAATTTAACATAGGTTTAATTATTGCACACTCAAGAACCGAAAGGGTTGGACGGCAAACGGGTGAGTGTTTGTCACTTTATTGGTCCAAAAGCACAATTACACGAATATTAATGGTCCAAATAACTGTAGATTGTCCACCTAAAAGCATGCATCGGTCGTATACATACCCTAGATCTAAACCATAATCCTTAAAAGCAACAACAATGAAATAGGAGAATTTAAACTAAATTAAATAATAAAATAAAAGATCTCACATAATATGCTATGAATATATGATCCCGACTTGTTTCCCCTCCGACTAGGGCAAAGAGTTAATTAGTCGAATATCATCGTCGAAGAAAGTCGATAACAAAACAATAATATTCGTCCTCAAAATAATAAAACCTAAGTTCATAATATATAAAACTACTAAAAATTGGTATTGGGAGGTGAGAGAAACTAATTTTGGTTGTTGGGGAAGTGACTCGTGCGCCGAGGAGCATTGTAGGGCTGTTTTTGGATCAAAAACTGGTGTCCGCCACGTGTCTGGATCACATTGGTTCATTTCCTGCTGGAGCGCTAACGTGGCGTCACCTAATTGGTCCAAAGCTACTGTGATGACGTTGTTGGGCGTAGAGGTGCTGACACGTGGCGGCAAGATGGCGGAGAAAAATTGCGCACTCAGCCGAAATTCAGGGAGATGGTGCTGACGTGCATCCCGAGGAAATCGAAGAGCAACTGTGCGAGGAGAAATGTTGGACACGCTGTACGTTTGTGCTCGCTGACATGGCGGTTCTTGATTGGAGGAGAGAATGGACACCGCTAACGTGGCAGCGTCTAATTGGTTGAAATATGTCGTCTCATATTTTCCCACCGCGCAACACGTAACTCGAAGCAAACTGTCCGGCATTCGATTTCTGCATGTAAATACTCCATTTTGAGTATTTTTCTGCCACGAATTCAACCGCGCACTCCGTTCCACCTGAAAATGACCAATAAATATAATTAATATATATTTTAGAGACTTTCCATATTTCAATATACTAAAATAAACTACTAAATATATATAAATACTGACTTATCAGTGTTGTTGCAGGTTGTTGTTATTGGGTCGTAAATGGCAGTTGAGGATGGGAGGTTCGAGCCATCTGAGGAAGGATACGACCTCACCTCCTTCCTAAAGAGCATGCAAACCCATCTGATAAACCAATCGAGAAAAAATTGATGGAACTATTAAGCAAAGGAGTTAGGAGGAAGAAGGGAGGTTAAATCCCTAGACCAAAACGAACCAGGTCCGATTCAAGTGAATCTAGCCAGACCTGTTCAAGAGTCAAACCCTTTTTATAAATAAAAGAAAAGAAAAGAAACTGCTGGGACTTTGAAAAAAAATTATAGAAAAATCGAACAAAATTATATTTTTAGACAAATAAATCGAAATTGTGGATTTTTATGAAAAATAAGGATTTTGATATTTTCTCGAGGATTGATACCGAAGTTTTCCTCCTAATATGTGTTACGATACCCGAAAATATCTGAAATTTAAAAAATAGTTTAAAAGCCAGATCAAAGTTAATTATCGATTTTGAACTAAAATTTACAGTCGAAATTGGGATTCGGACTTCTGGTGGGGTTGATTTTGGAGTGATTCCGAGTTTTTAGGACTTGAAAGTACGAAAATAACTCAAAAATTAGTCAAAAACTTGCAAAATTCAAATAGGGAACTTATCCGGATTTCTCAATGGTTTTACGTAACGTCGGGGATCTAGAAACCATTTGAAACGAAGCTCGGATAATAGGTTTAAAGTACGTGAAAGCCAAAAAAATGGTGTGTAAGGTTTCGTAATCAACTTTGAGTTAGTTTGGTAGTAAGTAAAACCCTTTACTGATCTTTACTATTTATGGGATTTTCTTTATACTTGTTATTGTATCATAGTCTGCATTGCATTATGTCATTCTTGGGCATGCATAGATAAAGTGAGTTGAGGGGATAAGCTTATTTTGGAGTCCAGTTTGATTGAAACTAGGATTCAGTCCTGCCTTTAAGCCGTTTAGTGAGACTAGTGGAGTCTAATGCTGACAAGTTATCATTGTTTTTCATGATCTATTAATACTGTCTTTATACTGTTTTTGACAGTCGACGTCTTATTATAGTTAAGAGACAATGACAGAGTGGATTGCATGTCATGATGACTCATATATCTTATTGTGTTTTTAGAAATGCAATTGCATGTCTCCAGGTAGGGTTGCAAGTGGGGCAAGGTGGAGCGGGGATCATAATTTTTTAATTTGCTCCAATAAAATAAGTCAATAACCAAATCAGTTGAGGATATAAATTTGGAATTTAGAGCATTATTAAGGATTGTAATAAAATTATTTGGAGGTCAAAGTCAAAAGAACGGATTCAGCAGATTAGATTATCAAGAGATTAAGGTAATCTAGAATGGTCGATCGTCTTAATGACGAAGGGGCTGACACAACTAAAGACATGGATGGATATCAACTCGCCATCACAGGTGCTAGTGGAGAAAAATGTATGCATGGTACTACCATGGTGACTGGTATCTCCAATTTTAAACTAGATCCTTCAAATATTTACTTTAATCTATTGCCTCTCTTCCTCTTCCTTTTATTCTCGGTCAATGCTGGTGTATCGTCAATCAGAATCTCTGCTTGTACTACCATAGAAAACATATCTAGTGTAATAGATAATGTCGGTGCTATAAATAGCTCGAGAGCTTGCAATACAGTGTTAGTAGTAGCCGATACAATTGAAGTTTCAGTTGCTGAAAACGCTGTTATAGTAGGCTCGGCAGGAACAACTGGGGAAACCAACTGAGGAGCTCAATCGAATGTTATCCCTAAGCATCTACTGTGTCAGTCCAACATTGTATATAATTATTCGTAACAATATGTACCTCAAGTGTCGGTAGTACTACAGTCAAAATAGTAGCAGTAGAAACGAACTGTGCAAGTGCGGACATACGCATCGTCATATCTGTCATGAAGTCGGACAACTGCTGACGCTGTGCTGCAACACAATCGAATAGCCTCCGAAAATCCTCGGCCTATATGGTATACCAGTTACTACTTTCACTACCATCTCCACCCTCTCGCAGATCTGCCATCGTAGTCTACATGTTGATAACAATCGTGACATCAGCTACTATGTAAATGTCGCATATATATACACGTACAAAACATAACATATACACATAGAAATTCCTAACTCAGATTCACTCACTTCCCAACTAATAATTTATAGACAACGACCATCTAGTTTCCACATCTAAGATTTGTGTTTTATTCAAGTTTTATTTTTTACTTATCGAGAACTTAGATTCTCATACCAAATATGACTAAAACATTGGTATCACAATTTCAAACAACTTTATAATATGCCCCTTAGGCTCCTCTCCCTTCGGTTCTAGAACCTTTGCTATGATACTTCAGTTAAAAAACATTAAGATGATGCTCGATTAACCAATAATGATTTAAGGCCAGTTGTCTATGAAATTATGTCACATGAACTTAATTTCCACTATTTAGGGGTAGATATAGTCATAATGCCCATTTCATATATATATATATATATATATATATATATATATATATATATATATAGAATTACTTGCTGACAACCCTGAGTACCATACCCCTTGTCCACACAAGCTAGTGGTGAAATGCCGACAACCCCGAAATCTAGTGACCCGATTTGACGCCCATCTCTATCATATAATTGTCCTAGATACAAGAACTACTTTGGCATTTCAAGAAATGGCACAATTTAGGAACCCAACAATGTGATTGCATAACTAATGCATAAAGGGAATGGATTCATAATACCATAGATTTTCTACCTAATAGCATGCTATTCTACTTGATTTACACACTTAACAAACCAAGAATGACATAACACATGAATAAGAGTCGATGAATACCATTTAAACACAAACCAATTCCATGACAACAAATTCATAGAATGAGATGAAAAAAAAAAAGTCATGGCATCTAGAGTACAACAGCACATCAGCCCAAACGACTGTAAACAAGAAGCATAAAGAAATGGAAAGGATATCTCAATTAATTTACTTACAAACCACGCCAACCTCATATGCTAATCCGATCTTTCGACACCTTATATAAAACTCGTACCCGAACCTTTGATACTCTTCCCTAGACTCCTAGTATCATTTGATATGTGTTAGAATGTGCTTAAACCCTTAGTTAAGGTGTTAAGCATGTTTAAGGTGTTTGAGTTAAACTTGGGAAATTGTTGTCAATGTGCTGTCAAGGGCAACTAGCTAGCTAGCATGGCTATCGCGCTACAAGCAAGAAATCCCATAAATTATGCCCTCCACTAAGGACCCAAGATACCCACCATAGCAACAACCTCAGCATACACTTCATATAAATTAATTAAGGAAAATGATATTTTGACATACTTTGGGTACATACATTGGATACAAAATGGTCTAGAACTTATTGAGATACGGGCGACACAAACTCCAACAAAATTTAGACTATTGTGTATCCAAAGTATGTCAAAATATCATTGTCCATCCATTAAACCATCGAAATATACATGAGTTTTTAATTAAAACTCAAGAACATACCTAACACTTTGATTGATCGTAACTTGGCCAATTTAACTCTGAATTTCAAACTTCTTTATAGAAAATTTAATGGATTTTCGCAAGGAATCCAAATATGTAAACCAGTTTCGAAAATAACTTCATTTACCTTATGAAATCACACAAAAATCAGAAATGAACTCATACCTCTAATTTTAATTAAAACTTTGTTAACTAATTGTGTAGATTGACTTACCTAATGGTGTAAGTCTCTTAGCTTAATCATCACCTTCCAAATCACCATAAATTCACCAACAACTTGCTGATTTTCTTCACCAAATCCTTCCTCACCAGATTCCTTATTCTCTAAGTTATGAAATAAGAATGATTTCCAAGCTTCATCTCATTAACTTATATACGTACTAGTTTTTACACGTGCTATGCACGTTGGAGCCCACTCACTACGCTTACAGGAAGACAATCAATTGTTGTAAATCTAGAAAAAGTTATTGAAATGGAAGCTCGAAGAATGTTTTTCTATTTGTGCAATTTGTCATCGAGTAAAGCACGTGGATTAGTATAGACATATAGTAAATCAAAATAAATTAAAACTTGGCATTTACATGCATGACATAGAGGTACTACTATGTTGGTTATGTAATAATGGCTGCCTATAATAATAATAAAGGAAAATTGGAGATAAAAGTTCATAATTCCTTATTATTTTAACAAGTCTATTAAGCGTCATTGTTTTTTTTTTTTAAAAAAAATAAAGAATTAAATTAAGAAATGAACAATAAGATATATAAGTAATATAACAAGAAGAAAGAAAAGGAAACAAGTTTTTTTCTTTTTTTTTGGTAAGACGACCAGTCGATGCACTGATCACGTGTCATGCGTGCCAAATATAACTCACAATGGAGTAACAACCACAAGGGTGTAGTAGTGGTAAATACGTGGTCGAATCCAGAGGACTTGAGTTTTACTTTAAGTTAACTAAAAATGGGGATTTTTAGAAAGTTCAAGGAAATAATTAACTAAACTAGTTAAAATAAAAAGTTCGCAAAAGATAATATCGATGAGATAAAACACCAAGGTCTACGGTTCCACAAGCAAGAATCAAGATTCAATGGCATATTATGGTCCTCAATCTTTCCAAAAAGTTATTAATTCAAGTTCTCCTAGATTAGCTATAAAAAATCGATGTCTGCCAAAAATTCCTAATTCCCTAAATCTCAATAGCTAGGACGTCCGTCACTAACTACTTCCCTAATTAATGTATAACCCTAGACATCTGCCAATCGGGTTTAACACACTAACCGCAATAATAAGGATCCATGGGAATACTAATCCTAAATAACTGAATCACGTCCGCTTCCAGTTTAACGTAGATTCAATTGTTGAACACTCAAGAACCGAAAGGGTTTTATGACAAACGGGTGAGTGTTCATCACTTTATTGGTCCAAAAGTATAATTACGGAAACAAATGGTTCAATTAATTATAGATTGTCCACCTAAAAGCATGCAATGGCTATATACACACCTTAGATCTAAACTATAATCCTTAAAATCAACAACAACGAAATAGGAGAAAATAAATTAAATTAAATTAAAATCAAAGATCTTACAATTTTATGCCATTAATCAAGAATCTCACTTGTTTCCCCTCCAAACTAGCCAACGATTGATTTAGTCGGACATGATCTTTACAATCACCAAGTATGAAAAGTTGTGTGTGGCGACTCTAATGTCGACTCCTCGGATGAATACCCTAGTTTCTAATATGAAAAACCACTGAAAATTGTTCTCTGGAGGTGAGAGAAACTAAATTTGGGGGTAGGTCTCATAACACGTGTAGCAATGAGCATCTAGGGTTGTTTTTGGCTTGAAAATTAGGGTCAGCCACGTGTCAATGCGTAATCGAATGAGTTGTCGCACGACACGTGTCATGATGTGAATGGAGAAGCAGCTGCTTCATGACGTGTTGGATTAGTGGAGATTGCCATGTGTCGCTCGGCTGTGCATTGTGACAATCGCACAAAGTCGCCGAAGAAATGGGAGAGTGTGGCAGCACGAATTCTAAGGAGAAGACGCAGCTGAGGCAGGGGGAAATGAATTGTTATGACGCTATGCAGGTGAGCTGGACAAATGGAAGCTGACAAATGGCAGCTGGTGGCCAATGGAGATCAAACGAGTGGCGGACAGGAAATGAAGAGAAATCACTTGACTTTGTGACCGATTTCATAGGAAAGAACCATACACACATCTCGAGGAAATCTAACAACTTTGAAGAACGCGTGTCTTAAGCATGTCTCTAGGGCGTTACTTGGTTTGTCATCTCCTATTCTACCCACTGTGCAGCATGTAACTTGAGGCAATTCGTCTGGTATCTGATCTTTGCATGTAAATACTCTATTTTAAGTATTTTTCCTCCCTGGATTCAACTGTGCATTCCTTTTCACCTGAAAACGACAAATAAATATAATTAAACATATATTTTGGTGACTTTTTACATTAAACACATTAAAATAAACTTCTAAAATGCTATAAAAACCAACTTATCAAATACCCCCAAACTTAAGACTTTGCACGTCCCGAGTAAAGGTGTAAATGAAAACACAAACTAAACTAAACCTATACCCGATTCAAAACTCATGGAGTCCCTTTGATTTACATAGCTACCAAATTAACAAGCAACTCAGAAAACTTCGGAGTTATGATATGTCAAGACTCGCAACTCAAACACAATTAAGATCACACTTTAAAGACATAGATTCGGTCAATACAAAGGGCATCAACCACTCACGAGTTTTCTTGGTCTATACATTTAGGCACTCCAGTTTAAAATCTCACTTAATTAAGTGAAAGCAGTTGAGCTAAATCTTTTATTTGAGGAGTTTTCATAACTTTCACCTTTATTCATCTTATTTTCTCTATTTTTTCACAATTGTTTTTTCAAGTAATATGATCCATGCTACATTTCTTATGAACCATTTTTCTCACTTTTTCCACCAGAAGAGTCTCTGCTCCATTTCTTATGGAACCTGTGGGACTCTCTGTTTTTTGAAAAAGACTCATGTTAGCCCTTCTCACTTCCCCCGTGATCAAGCAAATCCCCTAATGTGGGTTAAAATATTAACGCTTGCACAAGTTTGACCATCTACTGCTTTTGGTATCTAGCACAAAGCCCAACCATCAACTAAGTCCCTAATCTTGAAATCATAAAAATGCTGAAGTACAGACTCAATTGAGTGTTTCTCCTCATTTTTGCTAAGTTTCAAGTCAAAAAGGCAATCATAGTGTACTCATCCACAACCAAAGGCGTGAAACAAAGTCTCGGGTGACTCTAAATACAACATATGAAACATATGACACTATGTAAGGTCTAAATGCAAGAATAAACATAGATAGACACATGTCTACTAATAATAATAATAATAATAACTTTACTAAATGCATACATGAAAATGTATCATATCCTCGTGAAAAAGAGGATAAAAGTATCAATGACAAGAAAAGAGGAATGGAAAGATACGAGAATGAGAATAACACCACCATTACCATCCGGTAATCGCATAATTTCAAAAAATTTAACGATCATACCTACGGCGTTTAATAAGAAAATCCATCAGACACAATCCACAATCCCTAAAATACCTCCAAACCTATTCTGAACCTTGTCCATAAGGCTCAAAACAAGTCAAGAGGTCCACACATAGAAAACAAAGAAGAATGTGAAAGAACACGATAGATATAAGAAGAAGGAAATTATACAAGTTCATGCATAATGATAAAAATACTAAAATGAATGAGCAAAATAATATTTATCAAAATTTGGGCTACCTCCCGGTAACGCTTTTATTTAAAGTCGTAGGCTCGACCTGGTCTGAGTTAGTCAATCAGGCAATGGCTTCAGCTCAAGTGTAGGAGCTTTGACCAAAAGGGAGAAAGTTTAGAGTCGGTACTAGGCAACTCCAAATAATAGACATTTGGAGGTAGGGGTTGGAATGAATCCAACTCTAAAACAGCATCCTGAACATCAGTATCGAGGATCTGAACACACTTGTGGACATGAGAAGTGTCGAAATGATTCTCTTAACACTATTTTAACTTCATCATCCCCACTCGTAAGCAAGGTCTGCTCAACGAATGGATCCACATAGTCCATAGTATACACCATAGAAGACACGTCACTGGGGTATCGCATCGCATCATAGATGTTAAATTTGATGACTTCACCATCAAACTCCAAGGTAAGAGATCCATCATCAACATCTATCTTCGTCTTCACCGTTTTCAAAAATGGGCGTCCAAGGAGCACTGACAAAGCATTAGGAATAGTTCATCTTTCGTATATACTACGTAGAAGTTAACATGAAACCAAAATTCGTTCACTAAGATTAGAACGTCCTCGAGAACACAAACGGGCCTGACAACTGAACGGTATGCCAAGTGAATGACAATATCAGTCTCCTCTAATGGGCCTGCATTCAATGGCTCATAAATAGATAATGGCATGACATTAATGCAAGCGCTAAGGTCGCACATAGCTCTCTGAATTCTTACATCACCTATTACACAAGGCACTGAGAACATCCCAAGATCCTTACATTTAGGAGATAACTTGTTTTGTAGGATAGCCGTGACGGTTTCTCCCATTTGAACTTTTTCATTGCCTTTTAGTTTCCCTTTATTAGAGCAAAGTTCCTTAATAAACTTTATATACCTAGGGACTTGCTTCAGAACGTCGATGAGTGGAATATTGATTTCCACTCACCGAAAGGTCACGAGAGTTTCTTTCTCTTCCTCATTTTTCTTATCTAGAATGAGTCGTTGTGGAAAACGAGGTCTGACCTTAAATGTGGGCAGTGCTTCCTTTTGAGTAGTCACCATTTGTTTAGGGACAGACGGAGTCACTGCTAACTTGTGTTCTTCCTCATTTGCTTGGTCTTTGGCATCAGATGACCTATTGTTCCTTTTGGGTCCCTTCAGCTCTTTACCGCTTCAGAGTGTAACTCCATTAGCACTCACATTAGGATTCGTGAAAAGTTGCGAAGGCGACTTTTCCTTATACTCAAAATGTCCACTTTGTTGTGTCATTTAGTCTGTTTGAACTTGAAGAGTTTAGACCGCTGATTTGGTTTCACTAATGGATTTCACCGTGGTAGCCTTAAATTAGACCATCTCACTCATAAATTGGCTCTGTTGAGCCATAAGAGCTTTGAACATATCCTTAAGTGAAGAAGAATTATTGGAGAGTGTAGGTAATAGTTGACCTCTCAGGACGAAAGTCTGGTATTTTTTATTTTGAGGCCCGTAACTAAAGTTTGGGTTGTTTCTAGCCATTGCATGATTGTATGTATTCCCAAATGGGACTCTAGGTGGTCCCTTGAACTGATTACCCATGACATTGGCATGTTGATTGTCCTCTAAGAGAGTAGGAGATTCATCAGTTGCATGATTTGTGGCTGTACAAATGCCAAAAGCTTTGACTTGCACTTTGCTAGAGGAAAGGAGATGCTTCATCATGGAGGTCAGTTGGTCAATTTTCTAATCAGTAGAACTCGAGACACACCTTGCAGTCAGACTTCGGTAAGCACTAGCATCAAGATCACCATAAAGGCGTGACTATTGTGCAATTTCCACATACAGTTGCTTCATTTGGGTTAGATTTTTATCTCGTATGCGACCCTACACGCATTATCAATCATGCGTCGTTTTATAGGCGACATGCCAACATAGAATAAATGGGCAATGGCATTCTCAAACTAGCCATGCTGCTGGCAGCCAGCAATTAATCACTTATAGCGATCCCAATATGCACCAAATGATTCACCCGACTTCATTTTGATGCTGCATATATTCTTAATGAGCTGAGCAACTTTATCCTCAGGGAAGTATTCATTTAAAATCGCAATTTTCATCTCATTTCAGGAGTTAATGCAACCAGGCGGAAGGTATAAAAGCCATTCCTTGGCTTTGTCCTTAAGGTAAAATGGAAAAGATCTAAGCTGAACTATGTCCTCATCTGCATTTGAGGGTTTCATTGACTTGCAGTTAGTCTAAAACTCCTTCAAGAAAGTAATGGAGTCTTCATTCACGCCAGCATGAAAAGATGGTAAGAGATGAATAAACCCAGTCCTCAACTCAAAATCTTCAGCTTTATCCGGATAGTTGATACAGCGAGGTTGTTGCGCCAAAAGAGCTTGAAGCTCTTGAGTGGTGTGCCTTATAGTTATTTAGCGATTTTCAGCCATATTCAGAGGATTTTAGCCTTATTGTTGCCTAAGTTGGGTCTTTCTAATCCACTTATGCAATGTTCTCTTCTGTTCAAGATCAAAAGGTAACAGTGAACTTGTCGATTTTGACCGAGTAAGGTGTGGTAGCATAAAACTAATTAAAAAAGGAAAACTAAACTTAGAGTAAGGATTAAGTCCCCGGCACTGGCGCCAAGATTTGATTACGTGTCGTGTATGCCAAATATAACCTGCAATGGAGTTACCAACCATGAGGGTGTAATAGTGGTAAATTGTCACGACCCAAATAATTAATACACGATTAATTTTTTGATCAGGACCAAATTACCTGTGATGTGGAACCCGCAGCGAGATAGGTATCACTACCGAGGCACGATGGCCGAGGTAAGTGTTATATTTGTGTATTGTATGGCTAGTGTACTACTATATATTTGTAGACTACTAAGTCAATTATATGGATATGCAAATACCGAGATGAACTAGGACTTACCTCGTGTTGCGTGCCGACGTGGGTCGAGGTAGTAGCTCGTGGGGTAAGTTTTATAACTTAATTTAAATTGTGCACTACACATGTGAGTTTAAATTATGCACTACACATGTGACTTTAATGTGGTCGCATAAGGATTTATATTAATGGGCCTAAAGTAGAGAAATCAAATGGGACTCACTAGATTTACATCTAGACACAGAAACACATTCAAACCAACCCAAATCATATCTATTAAGTCAAAGAACCACATTAGTCAATCTCCATCTCCTTAAAAAATTACGAATAGAGAAGAAACTGAAGAGAAGAAGAAGAAGGGAGAAGGAGAAAGGACAGAGAGAAAGAGAGACCGAGACCGAATAGGAGCTCAAGGTGAGTTGAGTGTTGTTGTTGGTTGTGGCATCGTTATTGTTGAAAACGTTTGTCTTGGTTTATGTTGGTCGGTCATGGTGAGATGGCTCTGCTTCTCTAAGGAAGGAGATGACTATGAGGTCATCTCCTTCCCAAAGGTGGTCTGAGGTTAGGGCCGAACCCAACCCCAGCAAAATCCAATAAAAAAAATGAAACAGAGCAGATGTTCTGTTTCATGAGGATGAAGACAGTGGTCCTGAACCGGGCCGGTTCGGCTAGGGTGAGCCGAACTCAGTTCGGCCTGGTTCAACCCAATCCCATATATATATATATATATATATATAAAGAAAAAGAGAGGAATTTTGTGAAAAAAATTCCAGAAAGATTAGGAAAGATTCTGAAAAAAATTATATTTCGACAAAACAAAAATGAAATTGATCAATTTCCAAGAAAAAAATTTCGGACGAGACTTTTGCGGAGTTTTTACCTCAAAAAGCGCGAAATTAGCAAATTTATCTCAAATCCGATTTTGACCAATTTAAAACTTTTAAATAATTAATTTTGAAGCTAAATTGATAAATTGTCAAATGTTAGGACCCTAAAGGAGATCTAATGGGGTGTTGGGTGCGTATAGTGACGCGACAAGAAGCCGGATAGCTTAGGAATTGTTGTGGTATGTAAGAAAACTGAGTGAGATATTTATTTACATTCCATTCCATTTATTTATTCATTCTCAATTATTCGAACTGAATTTACCTTTGAAATTCATATGTTATGCCTTGTTTATTTCTCATTTTAAGACGTTGCTTATAGCATAATTTGTTGTTTATATACTATCATTTATTGTAATTCCTATACTTTGTCATGTTGATTGTTGTGTTTGGAAGTAAGTGATATAGCATGCTATTAGGTTAGTTTTTTTATTTTGACTCTAATCTTTTGTGCATTAGTATGCAGTAACATCTCTTGGATTCTATTACCGAGTAATTATTGAAAATGAAAGTGGTTCGTGTGGTTAGGGTCACTTAATGATAGAAATTAAACTTTCATATGGGGTCACTAGACTTTTCGGGATGTTAGGGAATTTCTCAACTACCTTGCATGACACACAGGGTAATGTGCCTCGAACGGAGTAACCGGACCTCGGGGTTTGTTGGCGCAAGAATAACTTAGGTGAGCATGACAAGTTTTAAAACTCAGGTATGTTAGCAAGTATACATTCCAGTGACGACTACTTCACTTGGAATAGAAAAGGCGTAATCGTAAGTACGACCTTTTGAAATTATGATTTAGAGCTCAATTTGTAATGAAATGATATAGAGCAGAGCTCAAATTGTAGTGGAAAGGCTTATCTGATGTAGCTCACGGTCGACCGACCCTAATCCATTGTTACTTGGCCTTGAGTCAGTTTCATATTTGGTTAACACAAGTATCTATTTTCATGATGTTTCTTTTAACATAGTTGCTAATTAAATTATGCCATTTGATACTTGTTGTCTGTTTGGGAATGTGGATCAATGTCTCTCAGTATTAGTTAAATAATTTCATGTACTCACCGTCTAGTTTATGACGGTATATACTACGTAAAAGTTAACATGAAACAAAAATTCGTTCACTAAGACTAGAACGTCCTCGAGAACACTAAGGGGTCTGACAACTAAACGGCATGTCAACTGAATGACAATATCAGTCTCCTCTAATGGGCCTGCATTCAATGGCTCATAAATAGATAATGGCATGACATTAATGCAAGCGCCAAGGTCGCACATAGCTCTCTGAATTCTTACATCACCTATTACACAAGGCACTGAGAACATCCCAAGATCCTTACATTTAGGAGATAACTTGTTTTGTAGGATAGTCGTGACGGTTTCTCCCATTTGAACTTTTTCATTGCCTTTTAGTTTCCCTTTATTAGAGCATAGTTCCTTAATAAACTTTATATACCTAGGGACTTGCTTCAGAACGTCGATGAATGGAATATTGCTTTCCAATCACCGTATGGTCACGAGAGTTTCTTTCGCTTCCTCATTTTTCTTATCTAGGATGAGTCGTTGTGGAAAAGGAGGTATGACCTTGAATGTGGGCAGTGCTTCCTTTTGAGTAGTCATCATTTGTTTAGGGACAGACGGAGTCACTGCTAACTTGTGTTCATCCTCATTTGCTTGGTCTTTGGCATCAAATGACCTATTGTTCCTTTTGGGTCCCTTCAGCTCTTTACCGCTTCAGAGTGTAACTGCATTAGCACTCATATTAGGATTCGTGAAAAGTTGCGAAGGCAACTTTTCCTTATACTCAAGATGTCCACTTTGTTGTGTCATTTAGTCTATTAGAACTTGAAGAGTTTAGACCGCTGATTTGGTTTCACTAAAGGATTTGTCATTGGTAGCCTTAAATTAGACCATCTCACTCATAAATTGGCTCTGTTGAGCCATAAGAGCTTTGAACATATCCTTAAGTGAAGAAGAATTATTGGAGAGTGTAGGTAATGGTTGACCTCTCAGGACGAAAGTCTGGTATTTTTTATTTTAAGGCCCGTAACTAAGTTTGGGTTGTTTCTCGCTATTGCGTGATTGTATGTATTCCCAAATGGGACTCTAGGTGGTCCCTTGAACTGATTACCCATGGCATTGACATGTTGATTGTCCTCTAAGAGAGTAGGAGATTCATCAGTTGCAGGATTTGTAGCTGTACAAATGATACAAGCTTTGACTTGCACTTTGCTAGAGGAGAGGAGATGCTTCATCATGGAGGTCAGTTAGTCAATTTTATAATCATTAGAACTCGAGACACACCTTGCAGTTAGACTTCGGTAAGCGGTAGCATCAAGATCACCATAAAGGCATGACTATTGTGCGATTTCCACATACAGTTGCTTCATTTGGGTTAATTTTTTATCTCGTATGCGACCCTGCACGCATTATCAATCATGCGTCGTTCTATAGGCGACATGCCAACATAGAATAAATAGCAATGGCATTCTCAAACTAGCCATGCTGCTGGCAGCTAGCAATTAATCACTTATAGCGATCCCAATATGAACCAAATGATTCACCTGACTTCATTTTGATGCTGCATATATTCTTAATGAATTGAGCAACTTTATCCTCAGGGAAGTATTCATTTAAAATCGCAATTTTCATCTCATTTCAGGAGTTAATGCAACCAGGCGGAAGGTATAAAAGCCATTCCTTGGCTTTGTCCTTAAGGCAAAATGGAAAAGATCTAAGCTGAAATGTGTCCTCATCTGCATTTGAGGGTTTCATTAACTTGCGGTTAGTCTAAAACTCCTTCAAGAAAGTAACGGAGTCTTCATTCACGCTAGCATGAAAAGATGGTAGGAGATGAATAAACCCGTACCTCAACTCAAAATCTTCGGCTTTATCCGGATAGTTGATACAGAGAGGTTGTTGCGCCAAAAGAGCCTGAAGCTCTTGAGTGGTGTGCCTTATAGTGATTTAGCGATTTTCAACCATATTCAGAGGATTTTAGCCTTATTGTTGCCTAAGTTGGGTCTTTCTAATCCACTTATGCAATGTTCTCTCCGGTTCAAGATCAAAAGGTATCGGTGAACTAGTCGATTTTGACAGAGTGAGGTATGGTAGCATAAAACTAATTAAAAAAGGAAAACTAAACTTAGAGTAAGGACTAAGTCCCCGGCACTGGCGCCAAGATTTGATTACGTGTCGTGTATGCCAAATATAACTTGCAATGGAGTTATCAACCATAAAGGTGTAATAGTGGTAAATTGTCACGACCCAAATAATTAATACACGTTTAATTTTTTTATCAAGACCAAATGACCTGTGACGTGGGACCCGCAGCGAGATTCGTGTCACTACCGAGGCACGATGGCCGAGGTAAGTGTTATATTTGTGTATTGTATGGCTAGTGTACTACTATATATTTGTAAACTACCAAGTTAATTCTATGGATATGCAAATATCGAGATGAACGAGGACTTACCTCGTGTTGCGTGCCGACGTGGGTCGAGGTAGTAGCTCGTGGGGTAAGTTTTATAACTTTATTTAAATTGTGCATTACACATGGGAGTTTAAATTATGCACTACACATGTGACTTTAATGTGGTCACATAAGATTTATATTAATGGGCCTGAAGTAGAGAAATCAAATGGGACTCACTAGATATACATCTAGACACACAAACACGATTCAAGCCAACCCAAATCATATCTATTAAGTCAAAGAACCACATTGGTCAATCTCCATCTCCTTAAAAAAACATGAATAGAGAAGAAACTGAAGAGAAGAAGAAGAAGGGAGAAGGAGAAATGACAGAGAGAAAGAGATAGAAAGAGAGACCAAGACCGAATAGGAGCTCAAGGTGAGTGGAGTGTTGTTGTTTGTTGTGGCATCGTTGTTGTTGAAAACGTTTGTTGTTGTTTATGTTGGTCGGTCATGGTGAGATGGCTCGGCTTCTCTAAGGAAGGAGATGACTATGAGGTCATCTCCTTCCCAAGGGTAGTCTGAGGTTAGGGCCGAACCCTACCCCAGTAAAATCCAATAAAAAAATGAAATAGAGCAGATGTTCTATTTCATAAGGATGAAGACAGTGGTCCTGAACCGGGCCAGTTCGACTCGGGTGAGCCGAACTCAGTTCGGCCTGGTTCAACCCAATCCCATATATATATAAAGAGAAAAATAGAGGAAAATTGTGAAAAAAATTCTTGAAAGATTAGGAAAAATTCTGAAAAAATTATATTTTGACAAAACAAATAGAAATTGATCAATTTCCAAGGAAAAAATTTCGGACGAGACTTTTACGGAGTTTTTACCTCAAAAAGCGCGAAATTAGCAAATTTATCTCAAATTCAATTTTGACCAATTTAAGACTTTTAAATAATTAATTTTGAAGCTAAATTGATAAATTGTCTAATGTTAGGACCCTAAAGGAGATCTAACGGGGTGTTGGATGCGTATAGTGACGAGACAAGAAGCCGGATAGCTTAGTAATTGTTGTGGAATGTAAGTAAACTGAGTGAGATATTTATTTACATTCCATTCCATTTATTTATTCATTCTCAATTATTCGAACTGAATTTACCTTTGAAATCCATATGTTATGCTTTGTTTATTTCTCATTTTATGACGTTGCTTATAGCATACTCTATTGTTTATATACTATCATTGATTCTAATTCCTATACTTTGTCATGTTGATTGTTGTGTTTGGAAGTAAGTGATATAGCATGCTATTAGGTTAGTTTGTTTATTTTGACTCTAATCCTTTGTGCATTAGTATGCAGTAACATCTCTTGGATTCTATTATCGAGTCATTATTGAAAATGAAAGTGGTTCTTGTTGTTAGGGTCATTTGATGATAGAAATTCAACTTTCATATGGGGTCACTAGACTTTCCGGGATGTTAGGGAATTTCTCAACTACCTTGCATGACACACAGGGTAATGTGCCTCGAATGGGGTAACCGGACCTCGGGGTTTGTTGGCGCAGGAATAACTTAGGTGAGCATGACGAGTTTTAAAACTCCGGTATGTTAGCAAGTATACATTCCGGTGACGACTACTTCACTTGGAATAGAAAAGGCGTAATCGTAAGTACGACCTTTTGAAATTATGATTTAGAGCTCAATTTGTAATGAAATGATATAGAGCAGAGCTCAAATTGTAGTGGAAAGGCTTATGTGATGTAGCTCACGGCCGACCGACCCTAATCCATTACTACTTGGCCTTGAGTCAGTTTCATATTTGGTTAACACAAGTATCTATTTGCATGATGTTTCTTTTAGCATAGTTGCTAATTAAATTATGCCATTTGATACTTGTTGTCTGTTTGGGAATGTGGATCAATGTCTCTCAGTATTACTTCAATAATTTCATGTACTCGCCGTCTAGTTTATGACGGTAGGTGCAGATCAGTCGAGTAGCAGACCGAGCAAAGAGAAGATTGGCGACTACCTCTGAGCCGGTGGAGAACTGCTACGACATATTTTTTTACGTTTTGTATTCTTCTATAATACATTTTTTATGTACATGTTATTTTTACTTTTGGGTTGAGTGATAGGAACATCTGACTAGACACATGTATATATCACCATTTTTGTTTATATATACATGAGATCTCTGTTTCCTGGTTTTTCCACAATAGGTTAGGCCTTATGTTACAATTTCCACCAGTAACTTAAGAAGACTTCCGCTGAATAACTTGTTAGTTTGAAATATTTAAATTAACTCTGATTTGTTAGGTAGTTGAACTATCTAGTTGACTGTAGGTGGGTTCGTGTTTTTAATATGACATAATTGGTAGGTTTTTAGGTGTTTAAATAAGGCTGACTAGTTCCTTGTTAAGTCCTATATGGGATATTAGGCCTTAATGAGGGATTAGGTCAAACGGTGCCCTTATTTGGAGAAGGGGTCGTCATATAAATATGGGGTCGAATCCACAGGACTTGAGTTTTACTCTAAGTTGACTAAAAATGAGGGGTTTTTAGAAAGTTCAAGGAAACAATTAACTAAACTAGCAAGAATAAAAAGTTCACAAAAGATAATATCAATGAGAGAAAACACCTAGATCTACGGTTCCACAAGCAAGAATCAATATTTAATGGCATATTATGGTCCTTAGTTTTTCCAAAAAGTTATTAATTCAAGTTCTCCTGGATTAGCTATAAAAATCGACGTTCGTCAGAAATTCCTAATTCCCATAATCTCGATAGCTAGGACGTCCGCCAATAACTACTTCCCTAATTAATGCATAACCCTAGACATCCGCTAATTGGGTTTAATACACTAATTGCAATAATAAGGATATGCGAGAATACTAATCCTAAATAACTGAATCGAGTCCGCTTTCGATTTAACTTAGATTTAATTGTTGCACACTCAAGAACCGAAAGGGTTTTATGAAAAATCAGGTGAGAGTAAATGAATTGTTATGACGTTTTGCAGGTGAGCTGGACAAATGGAAGGCTGATACATGGCAGCTGGTGGCCAATGGAGAGCAGACGCGTGGCAGACAGGAAGTGAAGAGAAACTGCACGACTTTGTGACCGAATTCATGGGAGAGAACAATGCATCCATCTCTAGGACATCTAACAACTCTAAAGAACGCGCGTCTTAAATGTGTCACTCTGGGGCGTTACTTGGTTCGTTGTCTCTTATTCTACCCACTGCGCAGTACGTAACTCGAGGCAAATTATCTAGCATCTGATCACTGCATGTAAATATTCCATTCTAAGTATTTTTTTTTGCCCTAGATTCAACCGCGCACTCCGTTTCACCTGAAAATGACCAATAAATATAATTAAATATATATTTTGGAGACTTTCACATTAAACACATTAAAATAAACTACTAAAAACCTATAAAAACCAACTTATCATGCACCAATTTATTAATCAATTAGGAAAGGGAAATAGAAATAGTAGGAAACAAAATATAAAGATTAAATTAAACAATATATATATAAAGGGCAAAAATGAAGTTTCAAGTGACGAATGAGTCTTTCACGATTGGTGCTTATTATATTACTTATATATATGCATAAGGTTGATTCCTAACCATTGATCTTAATGTGTAAATGTATCTTGAGACTATTCTAATAGCTTATAACATGACTTGCAAATCACTAACTCTACATATATACATATATATATATATAGGTTGATTCTTAGCCATTGATCTTAATGTGTATACATATTTCGAGACTAATCTAATATTATAACATGACTTGCAAACTACTAACTCTACCTTGCTAACATCAATTTTATGTTTAATTGGTCTCTTGATGGTTCCACACGTATCTTGGGGAGCATCAAATGGCTATTGTTTTATTTAGCTAACTTAGGTTTCATTTAATATATATTAATTTATAGCCATATCAAATTAGCTAATTAAGCTACATTAACTTTAAACTAACTTATCACATCACTCTCTACCCTGATCCCATGCCGGCATGCATCATGAGGCGCGCCCCTGCTAATGTTTCGACAACTATATACAAGTAGAAGTGACTTAATAAGTCTACACATATACATCACACTAGGCATCCATCACTCAAAAATATTATACTATTTGGTCCTCACATTGAGTATTCGGACCTTGTACCAGCTCTCAGTCTATGTCATGGGTTGGTAACCCTAATTAAGGACTAATTTACTATTAGGTAGATTGATATGATTTATGGTCCTCCAGTTCCTTCAATCCAGTGGTTTTCCCAATACCCAAATTTCAAAAATCATATCAATTTACCTAAGATAGCTCTTTTCCAGTGTAGAGAGGACCCTAAAAGCGAAATTTGACGCGTTTCACGAACTAGGTCTCTCGGAATCAATTAATTTTGTTGTTATGGAGAATGTGCTAAGTTATGGGTTATTTCAATAAAAGTACAACACAAGCACTCGGACTAACTAATGAGACAAAAATAGTGATTTTGTTTAGTCACCAAATGTATGTATGGGCTAGTCTTTTTCATTACCTAATCATACAAAGCTAACATTGGATTACTTAATTCTAAATGGCTAATTTGACCTAAGAAGGTGAACCAAACGTGTCATGAGTAGTTTTTTTTACTATTACTACAATTTCATGAGGAGCAACATCCTCTTAATAATTAAGAGGTAATTTTGTCCCAATTACAAACTCATAATTAGTAGCATAAACTTATTGCAACTAACATTTAATAGACATATCATATTAGGCATAGTAGATCCATAGAACTTATAATAGTCACAAATAGACCTGATCATGGGCTTAAGTACCATCCCGACCCACCTAAGCCGTGGAAAAATATTTGGACTTAGCGGGCAGCCCATTTCAAGAAAAGTCATGCCTGGTCTAAGCCCATTTAAGCTTACTTAAGAAGGGGTTGGGCTTGAGCCACCTTAGAAAGTCTAAGCCCGGTCCAAATATTAATATACTAATATATTTTAAAATAGTTAGTAGTATAGATGGGAGTTGATCCTTAGACGACCTAATGCTCACATTAAGTGAGGCTATGCTCAGATTAAGTGAGGCTTACCATTTGAGCAACTTTCTTTTTTGCAAGACAAATGAATATTTAATATATACATAGAAACACATATGGTATTGGAAAAGTCCATAAAGACTTTATTAAATGAATAAATAATTTATTTTTATATTTTTAATATTAAAATATTTATATATGGACTTGATGGGCTGGGCTTGGGCTTCGTCTTTTTTACATGGTTTGGGTTTGGGGCTATATGTAGGCCCGCTTATATCGTGACCTTGGCTTGAGCTATGGTTCTTAAGCCCAGGCCTGTTTAGGCCCAACTCAAGCCCGACCTATGAACTGCACGTCTTGTCGCAATGAATCGATATAGCCTATATAGGTGTGACAAAAGCCAACGTAACTACCAGGTTCCAATTGATTTGGATTATTCTAACAAGATTCATGATGGACTTGGACTAATCAAATATCAACTGAAGGTCTAACATTTATTATGCATTCCACAAGACTCGAACATTGGTTCTCTCAATGGAAATGTAAGACCTTGGTCATCATAGCTACTCTACAATGCTTTGAATAGTCAATGCTTAAAATTAATTTCTAGTTGTCGCCACCAAAATGTTAATATATTTTTATTTGGGTGAACGGTATATAATAATTTAATGTTTTATGGAAATAATTAAAGTGCAAACTAGCAATATATATATATATATATATATATATATATCTAAGCCTTTTTTATTGTATGCATATATAACGGCCCGCACTAATTAATCCAAATTAATTGAGTAATTATAGATTATGACCCTAAGCTCGGATCCACGTAGATTTATCGACAAGTCTAGGACACGTATGACTAAAAGATATTCTTGTCAAACGTGTCGAGTTTGGCAAAGAACATAAGAGAAACCTAAACAAGCGGGAGTGATTAACTAGATAAGTCGGAGTTTAAAACGGTTGATTGTGGTTTAAAATTTGTTATGGAATTTAAAAAAAAAAGTCAAACAAAACTAAACAACACTCAACCTCTACAATGCGGACACCTCACCGCATCAATGACATCACTCGTTCAGATTTTCTCTTTCTTCATTTAAACCACAAAACCTCTCTCTCTCTCTCTCTCTCTCTCTCTCTCTCTCTCTCTCTCTCTCTCTCTCTCTCTCTCTCTCTCTCTCTCTCAACCTCTCGTGGCTTCTCTTTCTCTCTCGGTGCTCTCACCACCCCTCACTTTAAGTTTCCTTCCCTTGACCTCCGGCAACCCCACTTATGATTGGTGACCCCTCCTTGCTCGAGACTTCACTCTCCTTGACCTCCCTCACCATTATCGAGGTATGTGATTTAGCTTTTGTGGGATGTGGGTTTGTTGAAGAAAATAGGGTTTACATTGTGGTTTTGGGGTGGATATATGTATGTGCATCGAGATTTGTGTTGAGATATTTAGGACTATTTTGACAGTTACTTCAAGATTCGTGTTGTATGTCACGATTTTAGGGCTACCTTGGAATTCGTATCGATGAGTGAGACGTAAAAGGTGCATCGAGATGCTCGTTGAAGTTACACATATCTCGAGATAACCTCGAAATGTGTGCTAATTTTTTTAATAATATTAAACTACCTTGATATCTACGCCTTGATGTTGATGCATTTGATGGTTGCCTTAAAATTCATGTTGATTTTGGAGCATAGATTATCGCCTTGAGATACGCACCAAAATCGCACCTATCTCGAGATTGCCTCGTGATGTGTGGTATTTTTTTAAAATAAATAAATAATAAAATAATAAACAATAATAATCTCATGTAACGGCCTGTTTAATTAATATCAATTAACTAGCAAATCTCAGATTATGACCTTGAGCTTAGACTCATGTTCACATCACGGAAAAGTTTAGGGCACGCCTAATGAGGTAAATTTTATTATTTTTTGTATGGCGCATGTTTATTTGTTTTATTATTATTTAATAATTCGGATCGTACTAGATAATAATTACATTTGGTCGTGTAGTGCTTGAGTAGTGACGAGAGTGTACGACGTCACGGTTTGCGCGTAACGCAGGTATATGGGGTAGTCAGGGGTTTAGATGTCACATCGCCCATCTCATCACATCACCTATCAAATCACCATACTCACACCCTTACCTCACTTTCTCCCTCCTCTCTCATTTAAATCAAAAGAAAGAAAAATCTATCTTCTTTCTCTCTCTACCCGAACCGCACTATGCTCTCCCTCTCAATTTTTCATCGTTTAAGATTCTTCTTCTAACTCTCCATCCCCAAGCTCTCCATCACTCTTTCAACTCAATTTCACATATCTCGTGTTGCTCTCTCCTCTCGATGGCCCTCGCGTAGATCTCCAAATCAAGGTGAGTGTTTGTTGATTTTGTACGTTTTTGGTGGAGAAATTAAAGCTTAATGGTGATTATGTAGTTGTCGTGTTGTTGTTTATGTGGTTGTTGTTGTTTAAAAAAATTACAAAAAAGGGTATCTATCTCTCCAGAGACGATTTAAAAGGAGGGTCGGGCTGAGCTGGCCCAAGGGCGGGTTTCCAAGCCCTAGGCTAGTCGGGCCAAGCCGGCCCAAACCAGGCCCGGTTCAGGCCCAACCCACCCATAAATTAATTAATTAAAATTAAAATAATTAAAGTTTTAATTAAATACAATTCTAAATAAAACTAATTACTAAAAAATAGGAAAATTTGGTATAAAATTATGGGAGAACCCAGAATGTCAAGAAAAATAAAAAATTGAGAAAGAGATTGAAAAGTAGTTTTCGAGGCTTTTTAGAGTGTTTGGTACTCCGGTATAACCCGAAAAGTGAGCCAAAAATTAAATTTGTTAGAATAAAATTTCAAATTTTTGGTCTCACATTATAAACTCACTCAAGACGACTCTAAAATAATTAAAGCGGTATAATTGGACATCAGGGACTTATGAGACCAACTTTGGGTGTCGTGTGCATCTCGAGGCATGAGCAAGACATTTTGGAGGGTTATTTGTGATTGCTTGATGTAACTAAACCCATGAAAAAATCAGTTTAGAATTACTTATTTCCATCCTAAATCTATTTATTTCACATTACTTTCACCAGTTCGGCTTGCATGTTTACTCTATTTCCGCGTGTGCTTATGTATAGTCGAAGGGACAGTATGACCCATTTCTGGCTTTCTCGTAGATGACTATCTGATTGTTGTTGCGATGTTGGTCATACCTTAAACTATGCATAGATTTCTCTATGTGAGTCGATGATCTCGAGATCAGGTTGATGTGAGGCTCGCCTTCATCACAAAGTTCCTCTCCTTTAAGGCGTTAGGTGGAAGTCTACCTTTCGACCAGCAGAGTTCCTCATTTCGACCGTGAAGAGCAGGCGAGGATTACTTTGCCTCTAGGGCTTTCTCGGTTAAGTATTTGCGTCTCTAGGCTCGACAACTATACACCACACGCGTGTTCCATATTCTTGATTATCTTAGTGACTTATATTCATGCTTTACATTCCTGTTTATTTACTTTATCTGCATGAATTGTAGTCATTTTTCTTGGATTTCCAGTAAATACTAACTGAATTTATCTAGAATTTACTCACTGGGACTTGTCATTTTTTTGTGGCAAATTACAAATTATACGACAAGTCGGATCTAAAGAGCTATAGTAGCTTCACGTGTAAGTGTTTGTATTTATGTATGTACTATCTTTTAGGAAACATTTTGAGAGACTTATTACCTTATACATGTATTTCGACATTTATTATACCTTTTTGTTTCCATATTGATGTACATGGTTTCTTTTGTTGGGTTTCCACCCCATGGGTTTGTTAATTAATGCAAAAATTCATTTATATTACTGATTTTCATATTATTAAGACTTCAGCTATTTAGATAACATAAATGAATCAAAATAAACAAATTAAGCTGTAAAACTCTATAATTTAGTATATCTCGATTAAATAATCATTTAAACATCGAAATTGACTAAGTTGGATTACTATATGGTTAGTTCGCGAGCCATCATGGACAAGTGTGCAATAGACGTGGCATGACCTGGTGACTTGTATAGCGACGTGGAAATGCCCAGTTTGCCTCGGAATCTAGGGCCGTCACAGTTGTTATCAAAGCTTAGGTTCTGGCAAACTAGGGGAAAGTTTAATATAACCGAATAAAACTTATAAACCAACATTTGATATGGAAACTCAAGGATACTAACTTAGAACATTTAGTTGGGAAATGTAATGTCAGGGATTATATATGTGTTATGTCTTGGTTGTATTATATATACACGTACTACGAGTTTTATCCAATACGAGAATACCGTTGCATACATAAATGAGCGGCAACCAATTGTAGTTAGTGATGGAGCCATGACGAGTGATACTACACCTGCAATTATTTCTGATTAGGTTTTTCTTAAGATTGTTATTACATATGATTGATAGTTGGTAGAGATAGGTGATTGACGAGCTGATGCAACAAGAGATACGCGCGATGATTGACGTAGATCCGACAAAATAGAAGACTCGTACAACGATAACCAAACCTTCACTAGAGACAATACAGGCCAAGTGGATTACTATGAAAGTGAAAAGGGTTAAGTGGAGACGAGGGTGAAGTTTAAGGAATAGTCAGCCAATGTCAAAACAAATATGCAACAATTTCTAGTGCGACCATAATGGACAAAAGAAAGAGTGTAGTATATGCCAACGACTTTGACATCAGCACCACTATAAAGTAGTCAAACGACATCACTAAAGGAGAAACAACCAGTTATTTGCTTCGAATGTGAGCAACTATGACATTATAAGATTAAATGTTCACAGAAACTCGGTGTTGTCAGTTGCAACATCATCGATAATAGTGATGTCGTTATAGGTTAAATCCCTAGCTTGGGAGGAGTTTGAATATTATGCTAAGGGGAATATTTTTCTACTAGTTCAATTCCTATATGATTAGAGATGGTGACGTTATATCATTTTATACCTAGCTATGTAATAAATGAGTTAGGTTTTGACCATATTTAGAGTCAACACATACCTTAGTCTTGACATGGCAGCCGAAGGTAAGGTGTTACTCTAACCAAATTAGGATGGATGCATATTCTAGGTTGGTAGACGAGAATTTCTGAGAAGGTTTTCGTAAGCTAGGACTTAGGAGCTTAATGCGCCACCAGATTGGTTACTGCAATAGGTAAGGAATGGCAGTTAAAAAAATAAAGTTTAAAAAACCCATTGAAACATAGATATCACACTTAAAGATCTTGACGAGAATATGATGTATGATGATTATTTCATGCATATCATGGGTTGTGAGTCGAGAATTTCTATTGGCTTGAATGCCATTTAGGGAATGACATATGCAAGACAGGAAGACCCTTTGCCTGAGCTAACACGTACAAGATGTGTAGTATGATGGCTGGCATTTATGAGTGGGATCTAGCTTATAAAAAATCATACATGATAGTTCAAAAAAAAGATGTCTAGTTTAGACAATACTATAGCACCAGAGATCGTTACCTCGATGATCAAGAAAATGTAAGGGATGTGAGACAAACAGGTTTTTAATAAACTCTATAGAAGCAAATAGTGTTGAGATGACTCAGAGCTGCAGGAAAACAAGTACAGACTCATTTAGCTCCAGCCAAAGCACTAGAGTAGTCTTGCATGAATAGTAGCCTAAGTAACTCCATTATTGTGCCACGATTTGTTTGTGATCTATGAGGTCAGTGGGGGCTCTACTGCCACCTCTTAGATAGAGAACAAATCAGAAGTGCAAGCTGAGATAGAGTATGTCAATATTCATGAGGTCAAAAATGTATGAATATTCATGAGGTCAAAAATAACCTCAAGCCAACCTAAGGAAAAGGTTGTTTTGAATTTCTCACAAATCTTTAATTGACTCAATCGCAAGAAATCTTGCACTTGAGATCAGTCTGACCCATATGAGAACTTGCAGAACATTTGACATAATGTCTCAAAGAAACATGGAAAGCCATAAAACTCAGAGATTAGGACCGAACTAAGTGTGTGCGAGTCACTAGTTCTGAGGTTCAGAAGGTTTAAGTAGTGTGGCGAAGCAGAAAAAATCCCAAGTAATGTATAATGATTCAAGTCTTGAATAATTAGTTTAGACTCGCCACAAGAACAAATGGTTCTTTGATCTTTCAGTATGTTATGTTTTTTTGACAAGTCTACAGGAGAAGCTTAGAAGATCTTAACAAGGCCCACTGAGCCAAACCTTGTTAAGACCAATTAGATAGTGGGATGCCCACACTAGGAGAATAACACAAAACCCAAATCCAAGACAATTTTGTCGCGGTTAAAAATAATTTTTTAGTCATTTCGCTGATAAAGTTGAAGACTCTAGATACAAATTAAGGATGAAGAGTACGATTTTAACTCAGGAAGTCCAGGAGAAGACATTAAGAGACGAAATTGGAATTAGCAGGAGGGTTTTTGTGATGGCCCCTCTTCTAATCTAGGGCACCGCCCGGCCTAATCCCGTAATTAAGCCCTAATCATCTCCTCACAGGACTTAACTACGTATTAGTCATCCTTTCAACTTACACCTTTATTAAATGAGTTTATTAGCGGAAGTCTTATTGATTATGCGGAAGCAATTTATAATATCCTAAGTGTGGAAAACCAGGAAATGCCATCGCATAAATATATATAGTCTTCAAAATTCATTGAAACGATAAAATGGTCTAAGTCAAGTCGGGGAACTAACGCTCAACCCAATATACAACCCCAAAAAGTATATGAAAGACATATATAAACTATACAATCAAAATATCAAAAGAAGACCTACAATCGATGTAGTGATGCGTCGCGGGCTCAGGGATAATCACCGATCTTCTCCTTGCCCGGCCTGCTGGTAAACGGCTCTGCACCCACCGTCATAAAAAGGACGGTGAGTACAAGAATAAAACAGTAATCCCCAATGACAAGTTTTTTTTTGTTTCTTTTATTTCTTCTCCGGTGAGGGGTTGGGGTGGTTCTTCACCCCAACCCCGGTGGGCTGATGGCAGGGGAGGCCCCTGCCATCACCACCGTGAGCATGGGGTTCGACCATGGAGGCCGAACCCCCCCCCCTCCATGCTTGGTCCCGAACAACAAACAACAACAACTGCTAAAAACTCACCTCAATTGTGTCTCTGGCTCTCTTCTTCCTCCTCTCCTTCTTTCCTTCCTCTCCTTCGATTTTTCTCTCTGTTTTGGTTGATCGTTTGTGTGGGTATGTAGTGGGTGTAAGTGGAGATGGAGGTGATGAGTGCGTGTCTGTACGTGGTGGTGGAGGGTGGACAGCTGGTGAGTTTGGTTAGACATGTGTGTGCAGCTGTTCGACTTTTTGTATGGCCATGTGTTGGGGTGTTGTTGTGGTGACACCATTACGACACTCGCTGCGTTTTCAGGTGTTTCGATGCCCGTTTTCGCGACTGAAACGGAATGTCCGCCTAACGTCGTGTCGTTAGTTAAAAAAATATAGTTCATATGTGTATTTCTTTTTGTTTTCCTCTACATAATATTCAATTTTTGTCAACTACCCGGCACCCGCGTCGGCATGCATATCGAGACGTGTCCCCGCTCTCGTCTCTACGTCTAAAACCATACCAAATGACTTAGTAAGTCTACACAGTACATAACACTAGGCACACATCAATACAAAAATACAATCTACCTCGGCCATGTGCCTCGGTCGGTGCACGTATCACAGTGTGGGTCCCACGTCAAAGGTCGGTGATCTTGATTAAGGAATTTAAACCAGGGTTAGAGATTTGGGCCGTCACAATTTTAGCAGCAAGTATTAGGTTTGACATCTTGATAGTAAATAGAAGATGAGTGTTGTCTATAAATCGAGAATCTATACATGCACGACTCTTAAGAGAATCAAGGGAATTAAGGGTCAACCTTATCGTATGAGTAGTTACTCTCTTTAGGTCTTGGTATACGCGAGGTACAACTTAGTTAGGTATACGCCTCAAAGGGGCACGATGAGACAATATGTGAATTATAAATGAAAGTATGTTACTCATGACGAATGTAGTCGTAGAATTGTTAAGACATTGTTACTGCCTAAACATACGTATGTGCCCAGAAAATAACACGATTTTGCTTCTATCTGATGCATAAGTTAGAGTTTGTGACAAACACTTGATAGCGACGCAGTTAGTTGACTCGAGATTCATATCACAAGAGTTTGAATACATAGTCAGGTTTGATTTGGTGTCAACTACTAATCACATTTCAGACTATGTATGCAACGAAACACTTTAGAAACAACATGGTCATATTGTGCTACGGACTCAGGAAGAAGTTTTGAAAGTATAGCTAGAAAAGTCGATGCTATAAGCAAATCACAAGGACGCGCGTTTTTAACCATGTTCAAGAATCTAGAACTTGTTTTCATATGAGGTTAAACATTCGAGTTTCGAGTGGAGTTCGATAGTTAATTGTGCTTATTTAGCATAATAAAGTAATTTTAGATACCTTAAAGGTAATTAAAAACAAAAAAAGCAAAACGACGAAGTAGTGTCTGATAATACTTTTATTACAATCGAGTAACTTGACAAGTTTTTGGGTAGGACATGATCCGAGATGGTAGATTGCATGGTTGCTAATAGAAATGACAGAAGAGCGAAGGTATTGCCACGAAAGTTTTATTCCCATGTCAATTTGGCATGCACCTTTATCTCGATAAAACACAATTTTCTCCAAATTTAGATACAAAAGTCAATGTAAATGTCCAGGGCACCCAATTATATTCAAGTGACATGTGAAAAGAATATGATTTATGTGAGCGCTTAAAATGAGATTGATTGGTCAAAGAATTTAAGACTTTGAAGTAAAAACCAGATTGAGGTCTTATACGATAACAAATAATACTGACAAGTTGAGTCGGGATGGTTCCTTGAGATACGTAGGGTCACATAGGTAGAATCAAACACATATGACGGCGTTCTAGACTGTTGAGCAAACATGAAAGAAATACGCGAATAAGTATCATGATGGGCTGAACTATGAGGTAGACCACTAGTCTACTTGAAGGTGTCTCTCTTAAAGGGTCACAAGAGATTTGAGATCAAGGGAAAACATACAACGAGATTCATATGTTCGTTTCAGATAACCCAATGAGTTAGGGAGGTCGTTTATCAGTTAAGATTGTCAAGCCAGTTGGTAGGGGTTCATGATATTTTTCACATTTCTATGTTGAGGCTGGCTAGATCAGGACCGAGACCGATGGTTGATATGACTAAGATCTAGGTCAGACCAGATGTGACCTATGGGGAGGACCCCATTGAGATAGTGGATCGTAAGGTACAAACTCTCAGGAGGAAGGAAATATCATTTGTACTCATTCGTTGGCAGTATCATAAGAACGAAGGCGTCACCTGGGATAGAGAATCTATCATGGGAGAGCAATACCCTCACTTGTTCCAAGGTTAAGATTTAATTTAAATTTGAATGTAGATATGAAATTCCTTTTAGTTGGAAATATTGTAACGACCCGCTTGAATTAGTCCCGATTAACTAAAAAATCTTAAATTATGACCCGAAGCTCAGACTCACGTTGACTTCGCGGAAAAGTCTAGGGCATGCCATACGAGGTAAATTTTGTTATTTTTATGTGGCGCGTGTTTATTTATTTTATTATTATTTAATAATTTGTGTTGTACTAGTTAATAATTACATTTGGTCGTGTTATGCGCATGTAGTGATGGGTGTGCAACATCACAGTTTGCGCGTAACACGGGTGAATATGGTAGTTAGGGGTTTCGATGTCACATCGCCCATCACATCACATCATCCATCAAATCACCATACTCACACCCACACCTCACTTTCTCTCTCCTCTCACATTTAAATAAAAAGGGAAAATCTCTTTTTTTCCTTTCTCTATTCGAACCCACTATTCTCTCCCTCTTAATTTTTCATTGTATAAGCTTCTTCTTCCAACTCTTCATCATTAAGCTCTCCAACACTCTCTCAAATCGGACTCACATCTCTTGTGGTGCTCTCTCCTCTCGGTGGCTCTCGCGATGATCTCCAAATCCATGTGAGTGTTTGTTGATTTTATAAATTTTTGGTGGAAAAATAAAGGCTTTAATTGTGATTGTGTTGTTCTGGTGTTGTTGTTGATGTGGTTATTGTTGTTGTTGTTAAAAAAATACAAAAAAGGGTCTTTGGAGATACAAATTGGAGGGAGGAAGGGGGTAGCCAGGTGGGTTGGCCCTAGCTACCCCCCAATTGGGCTGGGCCTGACTTTCCAGGCTCGGGGCGAGTCGGGCCGAGCTTACCCAAACCCAGGCGGTCCAATTAGGCCGAACTGAGCCCAACGGAATTGGGCTCGGTTCATGCCCAACCCACCCATAAATTAATTAATTAAAATTAAAAATAATTAAAAATTAAATTAAATACAATTTTAAATAAAACTACTTAAAGAAAAATAGGAAAAATAGGTAAGAACTATGAAAAATCCAAAAAATAAGGAAAAATATAAAAAATGAAAAAAAAAAAGATTGAAAAGTAGTTTTCAAGGCTTTTTTGGGCTTTTGGCACCCTGGTATAACCCAAAAAGTGTGTCAAAACCTAAACTTGTTGGAATAAAATTTCATATTTTTGGTCCCACATTATAAACTCACTTAATGCGACTCTAAAATAATTAAAATGGTATAATTGGACACCAGGGAGTTACGAGACCATAACCGAGTGTCAAGTGCGCATCTCGAGATGTAAGCATGACATTTTGGAGGTAAGTAAATCCACTAGAAAATCAGCTTAGATTTACTCATTCCTTTGTAAATTTATTTATTTCATATTACTTTTCGTCAGTTTGGCTTGCATGTTTACTCTATTCCCACGTGTGTATGTGTATGGTTGAAGGGATGGTATGACCATTTTTCGGCTCTCTCGTAGATTACGATTTGATTGTTGCACAGTGTTAGTCATACCTTAGACTATACGTGAGATTTCTCTCTGGAAGTCAATGATCTCGAGAGTGGGATGACATGAGGCTCACCTCCGTCACAGAGTTCCTCTCCTTTGAGGCATTGGACAGAAGTCTACCTTCTGACCAATAGAGTTCCTCATTTCGATCGTTAAGAGGAGGCGGGGATAACTTTACCTCCAGGGCCTTTTGGTTTAGTATTTGCATCTCAGGGCTCTACTTCTATACACCACACTTGTTTTCCCTATTCTTGATTATCTTAGCAACTTATATTCATGTTTTACATTCCCGTTTATTTACCTTATCTGCATGAATTGTAGCCATTTTCTTGGATTTCTAGTAAATGCTAACTGAATTTCTTTAGGATTTACTCGCTGTAGCTTGTCATTATTTTTTGTGGCAAGTTGCAGATTATACAACGATTTGGATCTAAAGAGCTATAGTAGCTTCACATGTAAGTATTTGTGTTTATGTATGTACTATCTTTTGGGAAACATTTAGAGAGAATTATTACCTGATACATGTATATCAACATTTATTATAGCTTTTTGTTGCCCTTATTGATATACATGATATATTTTTGCTAGGTTTCCACCCCATAGGTTTGTTAATTAATGTAAAAATTCATTTACATTACGTATTTGCATATTATTCAGACTTATGCTTTTTAAATAACATAAATGAATCAAAATAAACAAATTAAGTTGTAAAACTCTATAATTTAGTATATTTTGATTAAATAATCATTTTGACTAAGTTAGGTTATTATATGGTTAGTTCGTGGGCCATCATTGACAGGTGTGCAAATGACGTGGCATGACCTGATGACATGTCCAGCGACGTGGTGATGTCCGGTTTGCCTCGGGATTTGGGGCCATCACATCTCAAGATTTTTTAGTCGAATATTTATATAAAAGAAAAGAAAATTCACATAAATTGTTACACACATCTCGAGATTCCCATGGGTTCTTATTGATCAAAGAGTAATAAATAAATAAAAATATAATGTATAAAAGTTCTATCTCGAGATGCATGAAATCAATAGTGTCTATGAGCATCCTCGAGATTTATGTAACAATTCAAAATACATTAATGATCCAATCGAGGTTCATCTCGATAAATGTGCAATAGACTCAAGTCGAGGTCAACCTCATCATGTGTGTGTGATTCAAATAAAATACAAATAATTTTGGATATGATATTAATTAGAGATAATTGAATGATTTAGGGAATTTGAACGGGTCGATTGCAAAATGGGAGTGAGGATCAGTATTTGAATAAGGTATCGGTAAGATTGAGGTAAGTAAACTCACGAGAAAGTCAAATTAGAATTTACTTATTTCCTACGTAATTTACTTATTCCACATTTCCTTTTCTCCAGTTCGGCTTGCATACTTACTAGATTCCTGCGTGTGTCTGTGTATGGTCAAATAGACGGTATGGCCCCTTTCCGACTCTTTCGTAGATGATTATTCGATTGTTGCTATGGTGTTGTATATACCTTAGACTACGTATGAGACTTCTCTTCACGAGTCGATGATCTCGAGAGTGGGTTCACATGAGGCTCGTCTCTGTCACAGAGTTCCTCTCCTTTGAGACGTTGGGCAAAAGTCTACCTTTTTACCAACAGAGTTCCTCATTTCGACCGTGAAGAGGATGCGAGGATTACCTTGCTTCCAGGGCTTTCTCGGTTTAGTATTTGTGTCCTAAGGCTCAACAGCTATAATCAACACTCGCGTTCCATATTATTGATTATCTCAGCGACTTATATTCATGCTTTACATTTCCGTTTATTTACTTTATCCGCATGAATTGTAACCATTTTTCTTGAATCTCCTATGAATATTAATTGAATTTCTCGGTGATTTAATCACTGGAACTTGTCATTATTTTTTGTGGCAAGTTGAAGATCGTACAACAAGCTAGATCTAAAGAAGTACAATACCTTCACTTGTAGGTGTTTGTATTTAAGTATATAATACTTTTGGGATCATTTTGGAAGACTTATTACGTGATACATGTATATTGACACTTACCATACCTTTTGTCGCCTTTATTGATATACATGGTATATTTTTACCGGGTTTCTACCCCATATTAATCAATACAAAATTCGTTTACATTATTTATTTGCATATTATTAAGACTTCCGCTCTTAAAATAATTTAATTAAATCATAACAAACAAGTTAAGTAGTAAAACTTTATAACTTAGTATATTTTGATATAATAATCATTTAAATATCGAAATCGACGATGTCGGATCATTTGATTGTTGGTACGCGGGCTGTCATGGACAAGTGCGTAGGTGCACGGCATGACCTGGTGACGTGTCCGAAGACGTGGTGGTGCCCAGTTTGCTTCGAAATTTGGGGTCGTCACAACATGCATTTTGTGAAGCTCTTATTTTTACCATATCGACTTAACAACAAGTGTGTGTGTGTGTGTGTATGTGCATATATATATATATATATATATATATATATATATATATATATATATATATATATATTAAGAAAGAAACAACTTGCCCCTATTAATGTTTGAATCAAAACCTCTTATTCCTAAAACCTCATACCAAATTATTGGGCTACCCAATTGGTTGGTAACATATTTTACATTAATATCTTTTTATAAAAATGAGGCGATACTCCATGTGTATATGTGTGTGTGTGTAAAAAGTACAAACACAAAAAGAATATACAAAAGATGGGGTTTACAAAAACAAATACCAAGAAATGGGATGTCATCCTTGCTCACCATAAACATTGTTGCTAGGTCGTTCTTAGATGCCCTAATGCGTTCTTTCATGTAGATTGAAAGCCCATGCCAAATCGGCCCAATAAAATGCCCCATAACTAATCTCAAAAAAAAAAAGTGAACAGAGGTAGAAAACGCATCAAAATGCTCCCCCAACCACAACCACAACCACAACCACTCTCGCCACCACACCTCTGCCCGTCTCAAAGACGCCCTCTCCCGTGCCCTCGTCCTTGCTACCCCTTCGTCGGTCGCCTCTGCCCTCGCTCCCACTCCCCCTCCTCCTCGAAGTCCTCTACCTCCCCAATACGCCTTCTTCATCGAAGCCACCACTTCCACCACATCCCTCTTCGACCTCCTCCATCGCCCCCTCTCTCCTCCACTCACTACCGCAAACCCCTTCTCCCTCCACGTCCTCCCCTTTCCTCCCTCCCCTTTCTCATCATCCAACTCACCTGGCTCCTCAACGGCGTTGCCGCCCTCTCCTTCGCCTTCAACCATTGCATCATCGACGACATCAGCACCTCCTTTTCCTCAACTCCAACCCGCCAAACCCTCCTTTATAACAAACGCAACTCCGAGAAACCCCCTCGGTCACCCTCTCGCACAAACCTACCATCGCCACCTCCCCCAAACCTCCAATGGAAAAGAAAAGGAAAAAAAAAAAAAGAAAATGGAAAATGGGCTCACTGACGTCCATGGCCACCGAAGCAGGTCTCGTCAACCTCAGTAGCCCCAAAAAATGGTGTTTTTTCAAAAGTAAAGCACATTTACAATTTATTTCACAAAATAAGGTGGTGTACTTTGAATTCACAAAAATAGTCAATAACGCCTTTTGAAAATGCGTTATTGCCTTCGAGGTTGGTGAGGTGGCGGTGAAGATGAAAATGCACTATCCATACAATTGCCCCGCCACCTCATCGCCACCTCACCAACTTCCAATAACACCTTTTCAAAAGGCGTTATTGCCTATTTTTGCAGTTGTTGAGGTGGCGGTGACACACGCACATATCGAAGTGGACAACCCATGCAAACGTCACCCATGTATGCCGATGTGCAGATTTCATGCAAATGTCAAACACGTCTGTCGAGGTGGGCGACCCATGTAAACTCATGCAAACGTCACGCACGTGTCTCGAGGTGGTAAAGCCAATGTCAACGTCACGCACGTATCTTCTGGTTGACAATCCATGCAAACGTCATGCACATATCTCGAGGTGTGCAATTCATGCAAACGTCATGCACGTATCTCGAGGGGCATATTCACTACAAACCATAGACCTCATGTAAACGTTAGCACGTATTGCGAGGCGGACAACCCGTACAATCCATAGGCGCTATTCGGTCGGCCCATGTTTATGTGGTCATCCTACGTGGACCGTGTCACGTATTGCGAGGCGGACAACTCGTACAACCCATAGACGCTATTCGGTCGGCCCATGTCCACGTGGTCATCCTACGTGGACCGTGTCACGTATTGCGAGGCGGATAACCCGTACAACCCATAGGCGCTATTCGGTCGGCCCATGTCCTACGTGGACCGTCTACGTCAGCAAAAAATCCACCCACTTTTGATAGCGCCTTTTGAAAAGGTGTTATTGCGAGAAAAAAAAACACAACTTTATTTTTCGGATTTAAACTAAAAATATTAGTACTTTCATAATTTTTTCCCCAAAAAATAGAGGATCTAGAGGTAGACTCTCAAAAGGGTTGATGTGGCGCTAGGGTTTCTCTTAACAAAAGGAAAGAAACCCAAGAGAGGAAAACGATGCATATTTCACACAATATAAAGATGCTTAAACTAATAACAATAATAAATTAAATAATCCATTTGTAATTACATGTGTGGACTCAGTACGTATATATAATTAATTTTTCTAACAAATTTGCCTTTTGCATTCTCATGCATGTCCTATAAAAACTTATTGCCCGTATATTACTTTTACGTAATATATATGTGCTCGATTATATACAGTCAAAAAAAAAAATACTTGCTAGATAAATAACACGTGCTAATCGTCAAGCATATTGTTTAATTCCATGAGAACTATATAGAATTATAGATGGTTGTGGTAACAAGCCTAACAACGGGGAAATGAAAAAGTAGATTGTGTTCTCTAAAGCTTTAGAATTTAGATGTTGATTCGTCGTACATATTGGACCATATTAATTAATTAACTCTTTTTATACTTTCTTTTGTACGGAAAAAACCACAATGCACACTTTTTAGCACAAGATATGTCGGCCACGCACTTAGTGGTTTGACTATTAAATTGCAGTCGACATTTTGGTTTGTGGCCTTTCAAAGGTGATTATATTGATAACATATACCCGCTTCATCGCAAGAAAAAAAATGCTTGTTGATCTGTTAAAGTTCGAAAATACATGCATGGCTTCAAAAAGTTGAGTTTTAATTTGTTCATGTATGAAGTCAGGTTCAAATAGGCTAGACTAACAAGTAGGAAAGTTAGTCCTTTGGGTCTATATTAATTCCTACTTTATGGTCCACTTGGACAATTAATATTGCATGCATGCATAAGGAAAATGGGGTACTTTAGCAAATACTCCAACTGATGGGGACATCAAATAATAAAACATCGAAGCATGCGTTATGCAAATCTCGAGGACCATTTAACACACGTAAATAGAAAATCTCAAAGGGTAATGCTATTTGGACTCGTGAGTCCGGACTCAAAACTTTTTTTAATTTCAAATACATCCTTGAGCAATTAATGAAACAATCATAATCACTTGTAAAATTTTATTATACCCTTTAAATATTTACAAAAATTTTAAAAACTACCCTATGAGTCCGGACTCATGAGTCCAAGTAAACTTATTGAATCTCAAATACTTTAGGAGTCGTAGCGAGTGCCTTTTTTTTTTTTTGGTGTTTGCCTAAGTTCTTTTAAGAATGCTTACGCCAATCCAACAAAAAACAATGTGCCCTGAACAAATGTTAAATAAATGGAGCTAGTTACCACACGTACTTAAATAGGATTTGTGACTGTTTAATTAAATGATACAAATCATACAATCAATAATCTTGTTTTGTGTAGCACTTTGAATTTGAGTTGCAACCACCACAAACCCCCTAAACTAATTCTCTCACTAGCCATAAAAGTCCTGTCATCATCAGTTTTTCTTTGCAAATTTTGAATAATTGAAGCACTGCGGTCCTGGTCCGGACCACTCTAGGGGCTTAACAAGCTTTGAATGTTAGAGAAGAATATAAACATTAAAAATTAATCAGATTAGACTTAGTTAATTTGATAACTTTTTGACCCTTTAAATCCAAGAATAAATCTGTCGGCATGATTTAGACTATAGTTTGACGTTTAATTTACCCACTGAAAAATGTGAACCTCTTTTGCTAACAAAGCTAAGGATCGATTTGCGCTCATGCAACTATATATTGTATTGGAACTTTTTGTTAGTTTATCTTTTTATTAAATGAGTAATTGTCATGATCTTTCTTATTGAAAGTTTTAGTTTTTTTTTTTAAAAGAAACAACTTTTTGCACCCATCAAAGTTTGAACTTATGACATTTTACTTCCAAATTCCGTACCAAATTGGTTGAAAGTTTTAGATTTGATTTCTTCCCTTGAAGTTTAGTTTCACTAGAACAATTTAGGCTTTTTATAACACTTAATTGATAGAGGTTTTTGAGTAACCCCTATGTATTAGATGATTAAGGTTTCTATAACACTTAATTCATAGAGGTTTTAATTAACCCCTATGAATTAGACAAGTAAGACTTTTAATAGGACTAATTCATAGAGGTTTAGAAAACCTCTATGGAAAGTTGACCCAAGAACAAAATTCGCTCGCCCCACTCTCACTCACTCGTCTCGCTCGCTCGCACTGGTCTCTCGCTCGCTCGCTCGCACTGGTCTCTCGCTCGCTCTGGTCGCTCTGGTCGCTCGCTCGCAGTCGCTCTGGTCTCTCGCTCGCCACGCTCGTCTCGCGCTGTGAGCGATTTTGCTTGATTTCTCGCGCGAACGAAGTTCGACTTCTTCTAGGGTAAGGTATCCAATCCTCTCTCACGTCGTTGTGTTATGGAATCTTCATTTCTCTAGCTAACGAACGACCTCATTCATGCTGTGCGAGGCTTTGACACCCACGATCGTCGACATTTTGGTTCGGTTAAGTGGATTCAACTTCTTAGTTGCTCGTTTTTGTGTGATTTTGATGGTTCTAGTATGTTGACTTGAATTCGGTTCGTTGTGTGGATATTTTTTGTGAAATTGCTCATTTGAATGTAGGTTTTGTGGATTTGATGAAGTGGATGATTAATTGATGATGTTGAATCGTTGCAAAGTGTTCGAAAAGTAGGAAAGTGAAATCTCATTTTGATTTTTCGAACCTTTGAAATGAAGCTATGTTTAGGTAAATCTAGGGTTGATTTTGACCTAGGAAAGGTAGATTTGAGTTTAAATAATGAGAATCCCCGATGTTAGGCACCGAATCGAGAGCTAGTACTTGAATATTTGTCTACTTGTTTGCATTTTTCTAATTACTATCACTACTAATCGCTTTTGTCTAAGGTTGAGAAAATGTGTATATATATACTTTGATCTCACTGAGGTGGAAAGATATTGATCTATTCCAAAGCAGTAAAAAGACTCATTGGAATAGGTGCCCCTTGTTCAATGGATTAAAACCTATTATCATAGATAGCCATGGCTTCTCAGAGTTATCCTAATCATGCTTGTCTTGTTCTTGGATCCATTGGATTTTTTAGTGCCATTGGAGTAAAGTCCACCCTAATCATAATGGAAGTAATCCCTTTTCTTGTTTTGGCTGTAAGTTCTTTTTCTTAAAACGTTTTAGTTTTTACATTGATTAACATATACTACTTTTAAGTCTAGATACTTTAAAAATCTAATGTGATGTTCCATATTTTAATGTATTTCTATAAATCAACCTTTCTTTCAACTATCAATTAAAATTGAATGTTTCCAACCTTGATTGATATGGGTTCTTAGATATGCTTTGTCTACTACTGCTTAAGCTTGGAAATAACACCTTCATCTCTTTTATTGTTCTTTTGAAGAATGTTTACCCTTTTAAAATCATACGAATTACACTTTTGTGTTTTCTAGTATGTGCGTAGTGAGTAAGCACTTGATACTGCATTCTTATAAAAAGTGCTTAATAATACAAATTCCCAATTTGTTATGTGACCTCTGACCATTTACGCATCTGAATAGAACCTGAATTGCGGCAAATTGAACTAATTACACTGAACAAATTCTGTTTATGAACATCTTTTTTTTGTTATGCATTTGGTTTGGAGCGTCAATTCGGAGATTTTAATTGTCTTAAGGTCTGAACGGCACTACAAGAAAGCCTTGAGTGGTCTTAAAACATTGGAAGAAGACTTAATTGCTGGCGATGACATGAACGATATTGTTCCTTTGCCGTAGGGAGTAAAATAAAGTAATTAAAGGAAAGACATTATATGGCATCAGGTTGACTTGGTACGCAATGTTGGCTCCACAAAGAGATTTGAATCTGCTGTTGAGAAAGTGTTATTTATTATATATTCAGAAACTTAGAAGTCTTTCCTAAATGCTGCTACTGTTTTCATGTTTTACCAGATTTTAAGAAATACACTCACTACAGTGATCTAACAAGGAAAGGTTAGCCAAGCGTGTTTTTGTTTAAGGTACCTAACTCTATGAAATTGATGCATCATGTTCTATCTAATTTAATTTATCCATGTCTATTTAGTTTTCCTGAAATACGATCCCTACTTTGTTTCTTCTGGTTTGGATGAAGCATACCTCGATATAACAGAGGTCTGCAAAGAAAGGGCTATCAGCAGTGTAGAGGTGAGTTAGCATATGCATGATTTTTTGCTCCTTTGATAGTGACGTGCTTTCGTGTTTAGCATCTTGAACCATGTTCTCGCTTGTCTTACCAAAGATTGACTTCTTGTTTTTCCTTAACATAGATTGTTTGAAGAACTAAAAAATGTGTTTATAGGGAAACTGGTCTCACATGCAGTGCTGGAGTAGCTCCAAATCGCTTACTTGCAAAGGTTATTCCTGTTTCTCAAATGATTATGTGTCATGCACTAATTTTGTAAAGTTGGTTTGCTCCAATTTTGACGTACTAAAAACTGAATACTATATGATATAAGAAAGTAGGAGCGCTTTCTTTCTAATTTCATAGTCGATGACTTTAGACATCATCTTATTTGTATGGGGTTATAAGAGAGATAATTATATTGGATTATTATGGTGGTTTTTTGTATTTGTTTTCTTTCCAAGGAAGCTTTTAATAACTGTTTGCTTGTATTGAGCCACATCTTATTTGTATGATCACCATAAAGTAGTATAAAAGTGTTTTTTTTTCCTTGTCCATAGTTGTTGCTTAATAATTCCAGTACATCTGGAATGGTTCTGTTTGTTGAGTGGTTAGCACTTCTTTTCTTTTTTGGCTTAACGATTGAGCTTTTTTTCGTTTAAGTTAACACTTGAGCTTCTTTAATCTGTAGCATTTTTACTCCCGTTCGGTTATTTGCTTATAGTTGGTGCAATACTGGTTTCAAGATTTGTGTTGAATCTAGAAAAAGACAAAATGTAGTTATTACGCATTTTTACCCAATTGCTGATGCATGAGGTGAAGCATACATTAGTCTTTGTTATGGTTGTTTGGAAGAAGTTCCCTTCCCATGATATTTGTAATTTTGTACCCTCTCTCTTTTGTCAAGTGTAAATTTATATATCTGACGCCCTGATAAGTGATGATGTCTTGTTGGGTGCGAATATAGGCCACATGTTTCAAAGAGTATTAAGGGCGCGGACGTTCGCTTATTATGATTATGTTCATCGACTTGGCATGGAAGTCATGGACTTCTAAAGTCATCATTAGGCTTTTTGGTATTTGTTTTTTGCAAGGAAGCTTCTAATGACTATTTGCCAAGATTGAACCACGTCTTATTTGTATGATCATCATAAAGTAGTATTTTTTTTTAATTGTTTTCCATAGTTGTTTGCTTGATAATTCCAAGACAAATGGAATGGTTTTGTTGGTTGAGTAGTCGTGCTTCTATGCCTATGTATATATCATCTTTGTTTTCTCCTCTTTTGCCTTTTGTTGCCGTGTTAATGTGTTTACGATAATTTCGGTAGATCTTTGGAATGGTTGTGCTTGTTGACTGGTTAGTGCATCTATGCTTTTTTATACAAGATCATTCTCGTTTTTCAACTTTTCTACTCTTTCTTTTTTTTTACAAAGACCTAATTCATAGGGGTTTTTAGTAACCTCTATGTATTCATGTACTGCCATATATCTAATGTAGAGTTGTCAGAATGAAAGTTTTGGTTATTTTCCACGGTTGCTGCACGAGTTGTAAACAAACAAAAATGTTTTGCATATGTAATGGGGACAGCTGAAAGGGAGATCAGAAAAACGTAAAGCAATAGCATTCTTTCCTTTCTAACGACTCTCAAAATCCCCGAGAGACATCTCTATGTATCGGTTTCAATTTTATAGTGGATTTCTTAGTCAAAATCGCATGCAAAGTTCTTTTTTTCGCAATGCGCTTTGTTCTGTTAGTTTTTGTAGCTAGAAATGTTTTGCATAACTGTTTCTTTTCGAATTTTCATGAAGGGACTAGGGATAACGCACAATGAATGGGGTGTAACTGTGCTTCCTATGGTAAAAATTTTATAGCAACTCAGTTTGTGGATTAATATCCCTTTCTTAACATCCGATCTATTTTCAATTCTTTTGTGCTTTTCTACATTGAATCTTACCCTTAAGACAACCAACAGTCATTTTCTAGACCACAACAATGGCACAGTCAATCATCACAATGGTTTAGATTTGGCTAGTTTTGTGGTTTGAGTGAATCCACACATTTGGTATGTTGGACTTTACACAACATTGTGGGGGCAAAACATGAAGCACTACTATGAAAAAACTGGTGGTATTTTTTTTATTTTTGAAGATATTGCCCATTATTCCTATTAACATTAGGACAAGAACGCTAGGTATCAATCAATATTAGAGTAACAAATGCTAATAACAGGCCAACAATTTCAATCTTTAAAAAAGTTTTTGAAGTTTTCGCAACTTTTTCTCAGCTAAGCTTAGAAGGCTGGGATGGAGATCATCAATAGGTCTGTGGCAATTAAGGATCACGTGGAGGGTGCACCAGAAGAGTCTAATTTTGAGCTGAGAACTGATGTTATAACCGCAGAATTGACACTCGGGTCGAACGATGTCTTAGTCAAGAATTTGTATTTGTCAATTGATCCTTATCAGTTGAACAGAATGAAGAAGTACAATTTTTCGCATGAGACCTCCAATTTTGCAACCCTTCTGGCTCCCGACAAGGTAAGGCTTCAATTAGAAATCGGTATTCTTTGTGTTTATTTAAGCCTTTATAGGCCTGTATGGGATTTTTTTAGAGGTTAACTGCATCGAAAGCTGGTAAGAGAACCGGAGATTCATTATCAAGAGAAGGGGAGAATCTGTTTTCTAGTTTTTCTGATCTCAGTTAAATTGATTCATAAAACAGTACCAAAATAGTTTGAGCAATAAAAATATTATCTTCTGCCTAAGTTGATGACGTTGAGTTCTTGACATAGACAATCGATTCTTGACATAGACAATCGACGGTTATGGTGTTGGAAGAGTGGTTGCTTCAGCCAAAGCAGGATTTGAAAAAGGTGATCTGGTAGCTGGGGTCATTGGTTGGGAGGAATACACCTTAGTTCATGAAGGAACAATGCTGAACAAGTTGAGCACCAGAGAGTTTCCATTAAGCTACCATGTTGGGATTTTAGGTACCTTGACTAAACTCCCTCACTCGTTCTAATAAAAATTTAAATTTCGTCGAAAGATAAAAAGGATTTGTTCAACTTTATAAAACATGCTCGTCAAGGTAGCTTGCCAAATTGGTCCTATGTTGAACAAAAAGTTCTGAAATGGTACTATTTCTTTTATGCAGGCTTTAGTGGCCTCACAGCTTATGGTGGATTTTACAATTTATGCAAACTAAAAATTGGGAGAAAGTCTTTGTATATGCTTTAGCTTCGGATCGATTGGGAATGTGGTTGGACAATATGCAAAGCTATTTGGGTGCTATGTAGTTGGTTGTGCTGGTACCAAACAAAAAGTCTCTCTCTTCATGGAACTAATAGTTCAATGTGACATATATAACAAACCAACTTATAAACTGGAACTAATAGTTCAATGTGATGTTTTTCACAGGTAGAACTACTCAAGAATAAGCTCGGTTTCGATGATGCATTCAACTACAAAGAAGAATCAGATCTGAAGTCTACCCTCAAAAGGTCATGATCTCTACTGACCGAGACAATGATTGTGTGAAGTTAAATTTTAGTTCTCTAGCAAACTCATGCAATTCTTTGTTCCTCCACTTTATGTTTCAGATACTTTCCCGGCGGCATTGATATATATAATCTTGGATTTTTTGATTATTATGAATACTAATTTTGGATCTATATAATCTCATTTTGTAGAGTGATACCCAAGACCCTCTTCGTCAAATTCTGAATATGATAATGGTACTTTGAAGCCGTCTTCCATTCCTGACACATTATACATATGTCTAGGTGGCACATTATATGTATGTATAGGGCAACAACAATAATGCCCATGTCATGGGAACTTTATTTATACACACACACACACAAAATTTAAATTTTATAGTTTCTTGCTCTAATGAAGTAACATCAGAAGGATGATATGCAGGTCTTAATAAGGGAAAGCCTGGATTGCTTGCTCATTATATGAAGGTAATATTCAAGATGTTGTTTTCATAAGTCATTATATTATGTACTGCAATTGAAAAAATTGTTTGTGTTAAAGCTTATTATTTTATCCTAACCTTTCTAGATTATTGTATTCCAATTCAGTTTTTAACTTAAACTACCTCCTCTCAGTTCAGTTTGTTGTATTGCAATTGAAAAAATTGTTTGAGCAGCTAGAAATTACAAGGTTGTTCAGTTCCCTTTTCGCTCTACGAGTGCTTGTATTGTATTTCCTTTTCTGAAGAATTCATTCCTTACTTTTAATCAATGTGTGCAGGGGCTCCAAGACAAGATCCAACTGGTCCCTATAGACTTATGGAAGAGGCCTGCCTGGTACAAGGAGAAAGTCTACCCCAAAAATAAGGTAATCGTCGCTGAACATGATTAGTTTTATTACTTAATTTGTTGGTGAATGTCTAGTTGTTTGCTCTTATTGGATTTTCAAGAAGAAGATGTTGGCTTTTCTGATTGCTATCTGAATTAGAATGATATATTCACTTTCAGTGTTGGCGATTCTAAAACAAAAATCCTATTGTGGTTTCACTTGTTACGTATGCGCGAAAATGCTAGCTTATTAACTCTTTTTTTGTATGTTAATGAATATTGAAGTCCCTCTTGAGGTAAAGGTGGTGTTAGTATTCTTGTAATGCAGCATCTTTAGACAAGCTATAAAATTGTTGTGGCACGTCATGATTCTCGCTTTCCTGGCTTATTTTTTTGGCATGTTTAGGCGAGTTTTAATTTTGATAACCTGTTCTCCGAGGCAATGACAAATGGCATTGGCGGAATATGTTATAGTTAAAATTGGAGATTTTGTTCTTGGGATTTCGAGAAGTGCTGATAAACAAAAAACATTTTGTACAGGTCGACGATGACTTGAAACAAGGCGTTCCTGGTGCCATTCCTATTCCTCCTGATGATGCTTGAGAAAGAAAAGGTTATTCTTTGCACCGGTAGCTAATGTGGAATCAATGATTAGGGCCGACGAAAAGTTATCGCCCCTGAAAGAACTACAGTGAAAACCATTCCTTCAAATAGAATGCATTATCTGCTTTGCTCTTTCTTCAAAGTGCGGCTTGTAGTTCAATGAAGTTTCGCCATGTAGGGACATATATGGCGCACTGGATTCCAAGGCAACGAGTTGGAAGCAGTAGTATTTGACGACGTGGTTGAAGCTCTCAAAACGTGGCATGCTTCAGGCATAAAGGTTTTCCCTTTCTTGTTTATTATGATTAAGCTTGGCTACTCCATTTTGGAAAAGATTATGAGAATACTTTTCTTGTAAATTATGTACAATTTACTATGACTTTTCTGCGGCCTAACATTTGTGCTTACCTCGCTTGCGTGTGTACATATATTCTAGCGGTAGCAGGGAGGCTCAACGTCTTATATTCGGTAACACAAATTTTGGAGACTTGAGAAAATACTTGTGTGGATTTTTTGACACCACAATAGGGCAAGTCATTATTCCATCAAGTTGAACTCATACTATGTTCTTTGTGTGTCCAAGTTATTGAATCTTATCTTTTTGTTTCTACATGAAGAAATAAAAGAGAAGCACGCAGTTACTTCGAAATCTCATAATCGCTTGGAGTAGATAAGCCGTCGGATATCTTATTCTTGACGATGTTGTTCCTGAAGTCTGCAAATGCTAAAGCGACAGGTAAACAATTTTTTGACCATGAGCAATACACATACAAAAGAGGCAATTACTGTTTTAGAAAAATGTTGAAGCCGTTGTACATTTACTTAGTTTTCCAACCTACACAATCTATACATTAGAAAACTATGACATTTCACTTCAGTTGTGGAGGTCCAATTGATATTGTTTGAGCTACAACTCACATTATTGTTGATCTCTTGCAAAGAGATTTCTTTTTTTCAGGCCAGGGAACGCACCGCTTCCCGAGAATCACGAGTTCAAAACCATCAATTCCTTTCTAGAGATCTGAATATCGGAGAACAAATCCAGCTTCTGTAAATGATGACAAATCAATGTAAGTTAATCTACTTTCTTTTAAAACACACATTGTGTCTAATGAAAGATAGCAAGTTTCTATGTCAATCTCCTTGTTTAGGCATGGGCATAGTGGTTATTAACTTTGTCGAAAAACACTAATTTGAAGTAAAAACAGTAAAATTGAAATAGGCCTTTCTTTCCATGTTAATTTTTGTTCCCCCTCCACATTGGTTGGTATTTTATTTTTATTTTTATTTTTTATGGTCATAAGTGCCTGAACTATTAGATTGAAAACCAATGGAAAACGCCGTAAAGATCAATTGTTGAGGTTTTAGGGTTGATGGAATAAAAACTACTTTCTTTCTTTGTCAAGAAGAAATTGTTGCTTGTGTCCTGAGTTTTGGTGAGATTTGTTACTTGGTGAAAAGAGGCATCTCTTGTTGCTTGTGTCCTGAGTTTTGGTGAGTTTTGGTGAGATTTGTCTATGTTCAGCAGTGATAAATATATATCTTCTTTCTTTTGTTATTGCTATCGTTGTCATTGCTTTGTTGTCTTCATGTGCAACTATTACAGTTGGTTTTGTTTTCATGTACAAACTATATATTATGTACTTAGTAACTTGAGCAAAATTTATACGCAGATCAAAGAGAAGCACATCATTGGATTGGGCGATGCGTCATGACATAATTCTTGGGATTGCTATAGGAGTTTTATATCTTCATCAAGACTCCAGATTAAGAATTGTTCATAGAGACTTTAAAGCAAGTAATGTTCTACTAAGACGCGAAGATGAATCAAAAGATTTTTGATTTTGGAATGGCAAGAATATTTGTTCAAACTTTACATTATTGATTGAATGAAATAATAATATTGTGAGTGGAATGTAGATATATTTGTATATTTTCAATTGAAAATGGAAATGAAAATTAATTCTGAGCATTTTTCAGCTATTATTTTTTTAAAATTACATTTGATAGGGGTTTGAAACCCCTATGTAAGCCTATAATATAGAGGTTTCAAACCCCTATGAAATCACTACAATTGATAGGGGTTTGAAACCCCTATGTAAGCCTTTGAAGATATTATAGAGGTTTGAAACCCCTATGAAATAGCCAAGATTTGATAGAGGTTTGAAACCCCTATGAAATAGTCAAGATTTGATAGAGGTTTGAAACCCCTATGGAAGCTTGGAAGATAAGATAACACCTTAAAAGATAACACTTTTCATAGAGGTCAAAAACCTTTATGAAAAGTCTTTCATGGAGGTTCAAAACCTCTATGAAAAGTAGAATTTGTTCTAGTGTTTTCTCTTATTGTTAGAAAAGTTTTTAGAAGTTTGGCTTTTTTAATGTATAATAAGTAAGCGACTCGGTGCTTAAGTAATTAATTACACGATCTATGCTAGCTAGCTAAATCTTATATGTATGAAATCAACCTCCTAATAACTGCATGATTGTAATATATGCATAGATATTGAAAAAAAGGAAAGTACTAAAGGTACACAATAGAGGGGATGGTTCAGTGGCTATTTATGAAGCAGGGTGCCCGATCTTTTATGCTGATATTGAGATGAGAGGAAGCAATTTGAGTGAAACGGTCCTTTCGGATATGCATGGACAAAAATCAAATGGATCAACAACATTTTAGAGGTCGTGATGCCACTATTTTCATTCAATAGATATGTAATTGACAGGGCTCTCTGATTCGAATATGGAGGATTGATAAGAATTGAATGCAAGTTGTGGTTGTACTGAGGGATAATGATGGTAAAGGATAGGCTAGCTTCCATGACGCATTGATTGGTGAAGGAAACCCGCCCCTTTTTACTCCGCTAACACCTATTGCTAAATAACTCCTAGTCGAGGAATTTCAGAAAAAATGCCTTCTGGGTGGTGGGATATAGCAGTAGTAGTATTTCAAACAGCTACGATACTTGAATAGTCATTAGTATAGCAGTCTATCTATGTGACTGCAGGCAGATAGATTGAAGCTCGGCCATTGGTGGATAATAGAGCTACGTTTGTATGTGAGACAAAGAATAAGGTGGACACTATCATGGTGGAAGGGGATGTGGGAGCCAAAGGATGGTTGCCGAGATATACAGATGATAGCTAAAATACCATTGGGAAGGATGCAAGATTGCTTGTCATGAGCAATGGATTAAGGTGAAAGGACTACCATATAACATGTTCAATGAGGTGGCGTTCATTAAGATCGCAGAACACTACGAAAGATTGTTAGAGGTGGCCCGATGCACTTTGATAGGTCCAATCTCGCTTATGCATTCTTGAAGGTTAAGGGTCCAAAATAAAGAATAGAAGTGTGGTAGGTTAAACTTCGGAGAATAGCAGCACTCTAGCAATGGAAAACATACATGCGAAAATACCGCAATCTGACAAGGGTGGTAGTGGTATGGCAGTACGGCCTAGAGACAAAGGAAAAAGACCCAATCAGATGTGAGGAGCCTCCTGGCAATATCTTAAATGAGAGTACGCTTTTTAAACAACAAGCCATCACCTACGACCTATTTTTTATCCAAAAGAAAATATGAATAGGTGGGGCAAAAAGGGAGGTAAGATAATCCAAGAGCAGGCAGGGAAAAAGGTACAAATAGTAGGTATGGGGAACTTGTCTCAAGGTGTACATGTTAGTTGGAGATTGTACCAAATCCTAGAGACTTAGAAGGAAAAGAAAATATATGGTGTCACATACAAATGTCACATCGAAAAAGCTTAGGGGAAGAGGCATGGAAGTATCTCACACATACTCTAGGGGTGGGTGGGTCTATGGAAAGAGGTCTCAACCAAGAAATGTATGGGAATCTCGAGGTCACAACTACAGATGATGGCACCTTTGCCCCTTAAACGTGCTTAGGTGAGTTGGATAGCCTAATTGAGTTGGTAGATAACATAAGCCTAACTCAAATAGTAGTACTAATGGATACCCCAAGTACTATTGGGATTGGTCTTTTAGATGGAACCGAATTTCCACAGGAGAGAGTTGGGTTTTCTCAGGAATATGGAGATGATAGAATTAAGAAATGAAATGGGCTAAGCAAGGGAGCATTCAGGGTTGTGAGGGTTGAGGCCACTCGAGCAAAGAAGATCATCAAGTTTGTTTGCTAAGACATCTGATGAAGAACCTTAGAATTTGGAATTTGGGATGATGTTGTCCCAGAGACTATACCCATTGAGGATGAATCTTCTTCCTCAGAAGAGGATGAATCTTAGGCTATGGGTTCAAATGAAGTAGGAGGGGATCTGAATAACAGATAAGAGTATTGGCTAGAGGATTCTGCTATGACCCCAAGGATGCATGGTAATAAAGAAACAAAATGCCATACTACTAATGATGTTTGGGATGTAGATGCCCTTATCTTATTACAAATGTTTAGATAGAACGAGGCCATTATAGTCCCCTCGGACGATGTGCTTGAAGGGAGGAATGAGGAAATGGAGAATGTTACAAAAGCATGCTCCATAGCAGAGCCTAAGGGCACTCAGATCCGTATAATAAATATTAAATTAGATGAATATGAATTTCTTAAGGAGGTGGCAGAGGTGAAGGTTATCTTTGTACAGATGTATGGATTGGTGATAAAAAAAGAGAAGCAAACATGGGCCTCTACTAGCAAATAACAACAATAAACAAGAAAATAAGATGAAGCGCTTCGGTTTGTGATTGACTATGAGGGCAAACAAGACAGGAGGGGATGTGGCATTTCCCTATGAAGATTCTTTTATGGAACATATGGGGCTCAGGGATGGCTAGTAAGAGTAATGCTATTAAAGATTATATATGTGCTTTTAATCATGACATTGTGGTTTTGCAGGAGGTTAAGGAGGAAACAGTTGATCGACGATTTGTGGATGTATTTGGCACTGTAGATTCAAGGAATGGGTAGTGCTCCCTCCAATTGGTACTCGATGTGGTATTCTTATAATGTGGGATACTCGGTCTACGAAAGTCATTGAGAGTATGTTGGATGCGTTTTTAGTGTATATTTAAGTCTAAGATGAGAAGGAATGGATTGGTGGTTATCATGGATCTATGACCATTTACTACGATAAGTCGTAACAAATTTTGGGAAAAGTTGGGTTCCTTAGCTGGGTTCTGTATGCCGAAATGGTGTGCAGTGGGTGAATTTAATGTGGTTCGATTCTTGGGGGGAAAAATGAATAGTAGTAGGATTACAATCAGTATGAGAAACTTTGATGAGCTAATAAATGAGCTCGAGCTAGCCGATCCACCATTGATGAATAATGAGTTCCCATGGTTGAATGGTAGGACAATACCGATATGCTCCAGATTAGACAGGATACTATTCATAAACGAAGGGGGACAAAGATTCCAAAATATTCGACGGCTTGTGGGGGTCAGGAATATAAGTGATCATTTTCCACTATTGATTGAAATAAGGCAGTGAGATAAGGTCTAAGCCCTTTTAAACTTGAAAACATTTGGCTTCAGCATTCGGTGTTCCCTCGTGCCTTTGAGCCATGGTGGAAAGAATGTAAGACAGGAGGTGGTGCTGGATATGGATTCATGCAAACACTCAAGAAGATGAAGGAAGATGTAAAAAGTGGAATAAGGAGGTCTTTGGATGTATACAAACCAAAAAGAGTATGTGCCTTCGAAAGTTAAAAGGCCTAGACAAAAATGAGGCAATGAATAATTGGTGTGAGGTGAAACAATTAGAGAAAATAAGCACCTTACAAGAGTTTGATTAGACACTATTGATGGAGAAAAGAGTGTTATGACATAAACTCAAAACAAAATGGTGTCACCAAGGGGACAATAATACTAAGTTCTTTAACCGACTTATGAGTTCACGAAGAAGTAAGAATTATATCTCTAGATTGAAACTGGAAGGGGTATTCACAAATGAGCCGATGGAGATTGAACATGCTATTCTCCAAGATCTTAAGAGACTATATATGAAAGAGAAACATGATAACTGGGAAGTTCATGGGGTGGATTGGGTTCTAGCAGTTGAGTCCCTTGAGTAACCATTTTCCGAAGCTGAAGAGTGGAATGCTATTGCTAGTTATTGCGGAGAGAAACCACCAGGGCGAAATGGATTCAGTATGGAAGTGTTTAAGTCCTACTGGGGTGTCATGAAAGTAGACATAATGGAGGTTTTCATTGAATTCCAAGGGAATGGGAAGATTGGCTGGAGCATGCATTTGCCTAATCTCAAAAGGATCGAAATTGGGAAGTATTCATGATTTTAGACCTATTAGTCTCACTACAAGTTTGTATAAAATAATTGGGAAGATTCTAGTCAATCGGCTATGACATGTCATAGATTCTACCATTGCCAAGGAAAAATGCTTTCGTAGGGAGAAGACAAATGTTAGACTCTGTGATAATAGCAAGTGAGATTGATGAGGAGGCTAAAGTCAAGAAGAATAGAGGTTTTATGTTGAGACTTGACATTGTTAAGGCCTACGACAAGGTTGAATGGGACTTCTTCGATTATGTTCTTAACATGAAGGACTTTGGAACCATATGGCGAAAATAGATTAGTGGATGTGTTTCTTCAATTAACTACTCCATCATGATTAACGGGTGCCCAAGGGGAAAATCAATGCTCAGCGTGGTCTAAGACAGAAGGGCCCCCTATCCTGTTTCTTTTTATATTGGTGGAGGATGTGCTAGGAAGAATGATTAACAAGGCCAAGCTAAATGGGCAGGTACGAGGATTTGATGTTGGTCGGGACCATGTAAGTGTTTCGCATCTTCAATTTGCGGATGATTCCTTGCTCTTTATGGAAGATTGTAACGAGTCCATGCAGCAAATGATGAATGTGTCTTTTGCACCATCTTCAGGCCAAAATTAAATGAGGCAAAATGTTTTCTATCCGGGATTAATGTAGAGAACGAGGTGGTGCTTAACAAGGCGAGAATGATCAACTGCCAAGTAGGGGATGGTCGATGCAATACCTTGGCATGCCTTCAAGGATCACCTAATCGAAAGGCATTTTGGGATCCCATTATAAAGAAGATCTCTAAACGACTAGAGGGTTGGAAAAAAAAAGGTTTGTATCGAGATGAGGGAGGATGGTATTGATTCAGGCAGTGTTACAAGCCCTTCCTTCATATAACCAATCCATGTTAAAGTCTCAGCAGGTGTTGCAAAGGCAATAGAAGCACGAATTAGGCATTTCTTATAGAACCGTATGGGGAATGATGTGGCAGCCCCGCACTCCAAGGCTGCCGAACGAGCTGCTCCACTAGCCCCACAGCCCTGCCGACGTCATCACCACGTCAATGCTCCTTGATAGCCATGTTATTCATCGTATTCTTTATATTATTTGCCAATTATTCAAGATATGCATTAAGTTCCATGTATGGCTTGTGTTTTTTAGAGTTCTAAGTAAGCAACCAATAAATTTACAGTGGAAGTTTTATAGTACATAAACATTAAATTTCATTAACTTTTAAGTTTTATAAAGCATTAGTTCTCATATGTAAGACCCAAAAAAAGTACATTGCATATCAGGCAACAACAAATTGTGAAAACCAAATATATATATACATGTACAGTGTTATCAAGTCTCCCATTACCCCAAAAGTAACGAAACATCAAAATGAACACGTAAGTCTCGAACTGTAGGCAATCAGAGATAGTCGCCTAAGACCTCCATGCATTTACTAGTACTAGGATCTGCACTCAGTCATCACAAAAAATAGATGACGAGTCTAGTGAGTAAGACCCCAAGGGAAAACCACCAAGCATGCAATAATAGAGAAGCCAAGAATAATGTTAAATAAGCATGCGAAAATACAGGCAACTGTAAGATAATTGCATGCATAACTAACACCAATAGAGACCTAATAATTATGTCACGCGTAGCAAACTAGACCATACTTCGTCAATCTGAATGATCTCAGCGACTTGTACCGCACTGGCTTACATTCGAACTACTAGCAGAGGATCGGTCCGTATCACAACCCGTCGAACACGTGCATCAATGAGGTCAGCAACTCAGGTTGCCATTCACCAAGGGCGTAAGTGACACGTATTATGGTCTAGCATACTAGAGCCCATACAACACAACACTCGAATAAACCCAGGCGGTGACCAAAACTACCTATCATTATTTTAAACCAAACAATGATAGAATATGGAAAATGAACAGTAAAAAATACTAGATAGCACAATTGAAACAATTAAATACTCAAGATGTGTTTTTTAAGGGATTTATGCACTTCAAAACGCATTCCAAAGCCTAGCAAACACCCTGATCTCATTCCCAACCTCCTATCAACTCTTAGTTCTATGGTGTCGATTTGATAAGATTTCGGTATTTAGATATCTATTTCATTGCATAATTGAAATAAAATTATTATTAAGATTCTTATGCTTTCAAACGTCCCTTGTGGGCACAGAAGTCCCTTGTAGGTACAGACATCCTTGTGAGTATAGGTGTAACGGCCCAAATTAATTAAATTAGGATTAGCATTAATCCCGGGGATTGACGATCGTAATTCAGGCATTACGTAGTAAGCTCAGTTGGATCAGACACGAGAATCGAGGAAATATGTTATTTACGGATGGTGATTTTGTATATGTGGTGTTTAAAATTATTATTATTATATTGCACTACATGTGTGTATGTTGCTATCGGGCAAGTTTGTGTAATAGGTGTTCGCCTCAAAAGGTGTTCCAATGCGGATATCGGTTACGTAAACTACGGGTACACTAGAAACTCGACTAATTCATGTTAAGTTGACTAGTTAAAAAATTAAAATGGGTAATGTAATCATAGGCTAAGTTGATTAAATTCAAACAATAGGCTATGATGTACTTCGAAGTGTGTGTCGAGACGCGGGGCATTGGGTTCCGGGTAGTTGATGGGTTTTGGGATCACAAATTTGTCAATTTGGTAAATAAAAACACTAACCAAATGTATCATAATGGGCCTAAAGTAGTTTAATTAAAATAAATAAATCAAGGCCTATAGTTTGGTTAATTAATTGGAAACCATAGGACTTTCCTAGAGATACACATTGGCACATCTAGCAGCTATGGCAGTATTAATTTGTGTCACTTGAGTTTGGTTATTGGGAGTTAGTGGGCTAAGTGGCTAGAGGTGAAGAGCAATATAAACCTCGGGATACGTAAACACATAGAGATCAATGGCCAAGAATCAAGTTCACATTAATATATATACATTGATGATTTGATCAAACAAATGCAACCAAACCATATATATTTTCTGAAAAACCAGATAGCAAAGTAGGAGATTGGGAGATGGAGATCATCAATTGAAGGTTAAGTTGAAGGAGAAAAGAAAAGGTAATCGTCTTCTCCATCTCATTTACATGAGAATGAACTCAAAGTTATATGTGTCGGTGAAATTGGAGAGTTGAAGATTAGTCACTGATGTTGATGAATTACCAGTATTTTATGGTTTCAACTGGGAATTTACAATGGTTTTAATGGAAAATTGGGTTTTTGGTAAAAAATTGGAAAACTAGTAATTGCATGAAGATTTTTGATTTTTGATCAAAATTTTGTTATGAGGTTGTTTTAGTTGATGTTTTGGAATTTTAAGTGGATAATATGTTTGTAAGGTCTAAGTAGCTAATTGGAAAATTTGGGACATAATTCTCTTATTGAGAATTTTGTCACAAAGGGTAATTAACACGCTAACTAGACCTATTAGCGCGCTAATGATTATGGGCACTTAACTATTTTTCAAAATGAAGAACATTAGTGTGCTAAACAGATCCCCTAGCGTGCTTACTCCACCTAGCGCACTAGGTAGACCCATTAGCACGCTAATGCCAGATAAAAACTGAATTTAAGTACTGATTTGGGATTTTTGACTTAAATAGATACCCAAACACCTATAATCATATTAAATATGTAAAATTGGACTATAGGGACTTAGGGGACAGTAGCTCAGGTATCGGGAGCTTGTCGAGCCGGATACTGGAGTTTGGGGAAGTCGGAGCGCGGATTGAGGTGCGTAAGCCCATTGGAATGCTTCACAAAATTCATGGTTTGTTTTATCGATATCAAATTACATGTATGACTATTGGTAGGCACATATGGGGTTTCCGCTCCTATTTCGATTTGCATATATTGGTTGTGGTTAAATTGCTTGCATAGGTTACTTGTGAGAGTGCTCGTGTCGATGGTAGTAGAATATATCTACGATCGTCAGGAGGGATTAGGGTGGTCCTGAAGTATAACAGCGTCAAGAAGGGACCATGTCGTTTACTGAAGTTGGGGTTTAGTCATTGTAAGCTTGTAAGTATATACATGGTTCCTATTTGATTTATCAGTTACTGGCTGGTGTAGGTAAGGGTTTTCTCATGATTATACTGATGTTTAATGATTAATGTTTTATTTCTGAACTGGTTTAATTGGTGTATGTTGTTTATTTATTTCACGCTACTGATTTTGCTTGTCGTGTGCTGCCTACATTAATGGGAATATAATGTACTGTTTCCAAGTGTTATATTCGCATGTCTCGCAGATTACCAATTTTATTTCATGAATATCGTGTGGACTTCTCTTAAGGTTTTACTCATTGAACTCGTCACTTTATTTGTTAGGTGGCTGAGTGTAGATCCTTCGACGAGCAAGGGCAATGAAGTAGTGGGCGACTACCTCTGAAATTGTTGAGCCAGCTCATGTGTGATATCAATATGTGTTTATTTTACTTTTGTTGGGTTTTGGGGACCATAGAAAATTGATTACATGTATATGGAACTTTTGTTATACTTATCTCGTCTTGATATATACATGGTATCTTTTGTCAGTTTTTCCGCTACTTAGGATTGTTAAATACTACATAACTTACTTAATTTAAGACTTCCGCTGTAAAATTGTACTATAACTTGATAAATTAATTAAATCGCTAACTAAATTATTAATGCCAATATAAGATTAATTAGCGTAACAAGGGTTAACTGAAAAAGTGTAAGCAATCAGATAGGTCACGGGGCGTCAAGGATAAGTGGGTCACAACGTGGCAAGGCTTGGTGACGTGGAATGTGACATGGCGGGTAGCAACGCGGCCCAGATACTGGGGCCGCTAGAATAGACGTCCTTATGGGTACATATGTCCCAATAGGTACAGACGTCCTTGTGGGTACAGGCACTATTCATTATCTTCTCCATCGGCCCAATATGTATGATAATGACCATAATCTAAACACCAAATCTCGATCCGAATCATGAATTATTGCTCACCATGAGCCTTAATTTATTATGTTCAACTATAGGCATAGGCATTTATTTTTTTAACTTAGCCTATTAAGATCTTAGGGATATGAATCACATTAAGTAGCGCACATAGTCTCACATGTCAATGTATTCGTGGTCCCACTAGTACCGACTAACCTGGCACCCAATGCCACGCACCTCGACACGCATCTTGAGGCGCATTATATTTTCACTTTATTTGATTTACTAACTTATGCAGTAATTTAATTAGACATCACACTCTAATTTTTTATCCAGTCTAGCACCCCCGAGTCACTCTTACCTGATTCTCGCGTCGATACGCTTCCCAAAGTAACTCCTAGTCATACCATCTCACTCGATAGCAGCGTACACACATGTGATGCAATGCAATACAATACATAATGATTTTAAACACCGTATTATAAACGATCATCATCCATAAGTAACATATTCCCTTGATTCTCGTATCCGAGTCAATCGAGATGTCTACGTAACGCCTGAATTACTTCCATTAATCCTCGAGATTAATGCTAATCTTAATTTAATTAATTTTGGTCGTTACAATTCTTTCCAACTAGGGAGAATTTCGTCCTGTAATCTAAGGCAAATGATATCTCATATCATGGGATTATTTAAGAACTCTAGTAACCTAAATGAATTTAGTGCTAGATTTTTCTTCTTTCTGGATCTCAGATGTAACTTATCTAATTCGTTCTGCAACTCAACAGTAGCAGAACCAGTGATGAAACTACTGCTAATCTCTTTTAGAAAAAATAAGCTGTGGTAGAATAACAAACAATACCATTGCTTGTCGTTTTACGAAGTTGAAAAAGATATGATGAAACCACAGATGAATCCACTATCCCTTCCGTTCATCAATTATTCTCTTCAAGTAGACGGTTAATGTAGGTGGAAATATTAATGACGCCACACGTTCTTGGACATGATCAACCTTATCGATGTGTACATTGTAGATAAGTTGTAATTCTCCTACCATGTATTCAAAAATTCACAAAAAGCACTAACATAATAACTCGTTAAGGCACAAGATATCATACCCTCAACGCGATGTCTAGTCGTCTCTTTGTCCGGTCGAGCAATCATATAAAATCTCTCTCCGGCCTGAGGTACTAGTGAAGCTCTCCAACTATTAAAGCTGAAGTGACATCTTCGTCTACACCTGAAGCATACGCATCTATCCCCAAATCTCTGACCTCGGTCTCTCTGAGCCTTTTCACGACCTCCATATTCCTGGTCTTGTCTATAGTGATGTCTTGGTTACTCTGTCGGTGCGGGCGCAATGGTATGTACTACATGGTTGTCATTATATTTGTACTAATCAGACGGATAGCCATCTCTATGATCACGATCATCTTCGGAGCTCATATCATGTTGTCGATCACCAGTACAGTCCTAGTCAGATCAATATCTCTTCCTTTTCTGTTTTCGATATAACCTCAAACTCTACCTTGGCTGCATCTTTGACCCAACAGATACGAGTCTGCCATCTTTCAACAAAAGTAAAGTCTTTTGCGTGAGTGCTTGGTCATACATCTCCTGTAAAATGCAAGCCCAATCGACACAATAGCACTGGTAATGATCTTCTCCTATCCTCTAACGAAGTAGTAGATCAGCTTTCTCTTTGTCCCCAAAACGCCCGTGGCAAACTACATTAAATATTGTTATCTCTCCATATACTAAAGAACATATTGGTTACCCTGTCACAGTGCCATAAACTCCTCTTTTAGCCTCAGTTTTACCTTAACTAGTATGTCCTCATTATCGAACAACTGACAAAACTCCGCCCAAGTCGTCAGATCTGGATGAGTGTTACAATACGTCATTCACCAAACTGTTGCATTTTCTTGAAAATAAGACCTTGAAACCCGTGCCTGTATGTTTTCCTTGACTCTGAGCAGCTTATGCGCCCGCTGATGTGATAACAACCATATCTCAGTAGCATTCGGGTTGCCGCCTCCCTAGAAGAATCCAAGCTAAAATTTAATAAACTTCTTGATCAGCTTGGCCTCAAGTGACAAAGTGAACTTAGAAGTAGTAGCCTACTGCTCTGTAATCATCGGTGTCGGTGTGGGAGTCGGCGTATCAACTGGTGCAACAACTGGTGTTGCTGCATCTACTCGTGTCTCCTGAATTACTACCTAAACAAGCATCTTTGGGATAGTCAGGGCGACGATCGTTAAAGTGGTAGTAGTTGGTATTGCAAGTACTGTAGGAGCTACTCTGCTACAGCAACTGTCGCGGTCTAACTGTAGAATCTCAGCTAACTGAGCATCATTAGCAGCGACTCGGTCTTCAACATAGTTATAGTAAGAGTGGTAATGGTCCTAGTCGGATCGCTAGTTTGACCAATCTTTAACGGAGTAATATGTTGTTCGTCCATCGTGATATGCATTTTGAAACATGTGTTGGATCAGCCTTGGTATATATACGCATATAGTGTATAACACACAACAAAAACATAACACATGCATAACTCTAACTCCACTCGCGTCACTATCACTTCCCAACTAGAGTTTTAAGGCAAGTACACCAGGTTTCCACATCTAAGGCTTTATTCATTAAGTATTATGGTCTTTTGTTATTAATTCTAGAGGTTCCTTAAACCATTGCACTGATTCTAACTGTGGCAGCCCCGCCCTTCGAGCCTGTCGAATGAGCAACCGTGTGGGTCCCGAAGCCCCATCGACGTCACCGCCATATTAATGATTCTTGATAGGCATGCTATTCATCATATCCTTTATATTATTTGCCAATTATTCAAGATATACATTAAACTATAATAATGACTCGTGTTTTTTAGAGTTCCTGGTAGGTAACCAATAAATATACATTGGAAGTCTTAAAATGTATAAAAATTGAATTTAATTAACTTTTAAGTTTTATAGAGCATCATTCCTACTATGAAAAACCCAGAATATAGTATATTATATATCAATTGACAACAAACTATGAAAAGTAAATATATTCATGTACAGTGTCTATCAAGTCTCCCATAACCCCATAAGTAACAAAACATCAAAATGAACACGTACTAGTAAGTCTCAAACCGTGCGCAATCAGGGATAGTCGCCTAAGACCTCCTTGCCCTTACTGGTACTAGGATCTGCACTCAGTCATCACAACAAAATAGATGACGAGTCTAGTGAGTAAGATCCCAAAACAAAAGCACCGAGCATTCAATAATAGAGAAGCCAAGAATAATGTTAAATAAACATGCAGAAATACAGGCAACTATAATATAATCGCATGTATAACTAACACCAATAGAAACCAAATAATTGTGTCATGCGTAGCAAACTAGACCATACTTCGTCAATTCAGATGATCACAACGGCTCGTACAACACTAGCTCAAGACCGAACTACTAGCGGGGGATCAGTCCCTATCACAACCCACCGAAGCAGCTTGGGTTTCCATTCACCGAGGGCGCAAGTTACACGTGGTATAGTCTAGCTTACTGGAGCCCATACAACATAACACTCAAATAAACCTCGGTGGCGAACAAAACTACCGACTGTTATACCAAACCAAGTAGTGATAGAATATAGAAAATGAACAGTAAATAATAGTAGATAGCATAATTGAAACAATTAAATACTCAAGATGTGTTTCTTAAGGAATTTAAGCACCTCAAAACGCACTCCAAAGCCCCGCAAACACCCCGATCTCGTTTTCAACACCCGCCTATCAACTCCTAGGTCCCTAGTCTCAATTTGATAAATTTTAGGTGTTTAGATATACGTTTTATTGCATAATTGAAATAAAATTATTATTAAGATTTTTGTGGTTTAAAACGCCCCTTGTGGGCATAGAATTCCCTTGTAAGTACAAACGTCCTTGTAAGTACAAACATCTATGTGGGAACAAACGTCCCTGTGGGTACATACATTATTCATTATCTTTTCCGTTAGCCCAATATGTACAAGAATGACCATAATCTAAACACCAAATCTCAATCCGAATTATGAAATTCTTGCTCACCGTGAGCCTATTTGACCTTGATTACTCCCAATCAACCCAAGACAATTATAATGACCATCTACATTGATAGAATTAATGGTTTTTAACATGCATTTTCATGAAATTGGAATTGAAGAAAGACATGGAATTTATACCTTGTAAATGTCTTTGCTAGCTTGAATCCTTAGCTTGAACTCACCATCAATTTGGTTCAAATCCCCCTATATCTCAAAATTTCAGCCACCAAACCTTCTCTTGCCCAAGAAATCCTAATTCTTCTTAAGTGTTGTGGTCAAGAACTTCACTAAGGGTTCTTTTATACCTCATGTTTATGATCCTAAACATTCATCTATGATTACTTTCCCATCCCAAGATGATCTTATGGTCCATAACCCAAGTAGTCCATCCCTAAGTGACACTTCTAAGACACTCATCAATCCTTAAAAACCATAATCATAATCAAAGGGCCTTAATTAATTATGTTCAACTATGGGCATTTATTTTTCTACCTTAGTCTATTAAGATCTTAGGTATGAATCACATTGAGTAGCCTACATAGTCTCACGTGTCGATGTATTCGTGATCCCACTAGTACCGACTAACCTAGCACTCGATGTCTCGCATCTCGAGGCACGTCATATTTTCACTTTACTTAATTTACAAACTTGGGCGATAATCTAATTAGACATCACACTCTAGTTCTTTACCTAGCCGAGCATCCCCAGGTCACTCCTACTCGATTCCCGCAACGACACGCATCTCAAGGTAACTCCCTGTTACACCAACTCGCATGATAGCAACGTACACACATGCAATTGAATATAGTACATAATGATTTTAAACACCGCATTATAAACGATCATCATCCATAATTAACATATTCACTTGATTCTCATATCCGAGTCAATCGAGTTATCCACATAATGCTCGAACTACTTTTATTAATCCCTGAGATTAACGTTAATCCTAGTATAATTAATTTGGGTCGTTACAAATGAGGGTGCAATGAGCTTAGTGACCTGGGACATAGTTAAAATGTCTCGAAGGCAGGGAGGGCTAGTCATTGGGGATCTCACTATTCGAGACATGGCTCAAATTATGAAATGGGGTTGGCACTTCCACAAAGAACCAAACTTGATGTGGAGGGGTGTGATTAAAAGCTTACACGATTTGGATAGGAATCAATGGGATTGCGATAGTTTGAACTATGCAACATCGAGTTCTCCCTGGAAATTTGTGTATGCTTGTATGGAGGATCTCAATGAGGGGCTCAAATATTATGTTGGGGATGGGCGAATAACTAAATTTCGGGAGGATTGTTGGGTAGGGGACTCAGCCTTGAGAGTAGAGTTCCCGATTCATCCATAGAGTATCTCAAAAGCAGAGGATGATGGTGTCGAACATGTGGGTGAGTGGTGTAGGGTGGGACCTAAAGTTGCGGATACGCCTCTCTACGAAAAAGATTGAAGCAAGAGACACATTACGAATTTGATTACAGAGTATCACTCTGGTGTACAAAAAGAGGACGGATGAACCTGTAGTGCAGATAAAAGTGGGAACTACTATGTTAGCTCGGGGTTCAAGGTCGTATCTCAACAAGAGAGAAACCTTAAGTTCCTTGCATACAAAAGAATTTGGAAAGTCCTGGCACCTTCAAAAATAAAATTGTTCACATGGACAGTATGGCTTGATAAGGTTAACACTGTAGAGTTATATCATGTAATACAGAGCTGTTTATGTAGATGTTTATGTTAACTGATGTGTATGTATTGAATCTTATTCTCTGGTGTAATGTACTACAGGTTTATTTTAGTTTGTTCTAGGCAGTTGTAACTAGGGGGTACAATGTACACCATATGAGTTTGTATATAAACAATGTACAATGTAATTTTGAGATTAGATTGAATAAGAAAGATTGACAGTTCTTCTGTATTTCATTGTTTCATCGTGTACAATGTGTACTGTTACATTGATCAGTTCGATCTTTATTGATCATTGATCTGCTGTTGGTGTTTGAGTTTGTTCATGGTATCAGAGCAGGTTCTACAGTTCTTGATTTGTGTTGTTTTTTGGTTGAATTGACTGTCTGAACATGGCATCTGTTCATGGTTCTGTAAGTTCTTCAATTCGAAATGGAGCAGGGAGAGCTCCTGAAACAGGTGATCTTGGAGTTGAGAGTTCTTATCTTCTTCAAGGATATGATCATCCTGGTATGGTACTTGTCTCCAATTCTCTTACTGGTTCAAATTACTTGTCTTGGAGTCGAGCTATGATGATTGCGTTAGGTGCAAAAACAAAGATTGGTTTCATCGATGGTAGATGTTTAAAACCAGAATCTCCTGATCCTAATCTTGACCGATGGATCAAGGTGGATTATATGGTCACTTCTTGGATCTTGAATTCTATTTCAAAGGATATTGTTGAAGCTTTCCTTTATACAACCTCTTCTTTTGATCTATGGAATGAATTAAAAGCAAGGTTTGGAGAATGTAATGGTCCTCTCTTGTACCAATTGAAACGAGATACTGCTTCTATAAGTCAAGGAGATCTATCACTTTCACAGTACTATACAAAACTTAAGAAACTTTGGGATGAACTGAGTTGTTTAGCTCCTTTACATGTGTGTGAATGTGGAGCATCAGCGGCAATGGCTATTCTGGAGTCTAATGATAGGCTGATGCAGTTTTTGATGGGCTTGAATGATATGTATGATCATATTCGTAATCAAATATTGGTGATGGATCTATTGCCAAGTATAAACAAAGCTTACTCTATGGTTCTTAGAGTTGAAAAACAAAAGGAGGTACATGTTAGCTATTCACCTGTGATAGATACAGCCATGATGATGAAAACTACCAAAATAAATTCAGGTTCATCTGGTTCAGAAAATGTTCATAGGTTTGCTGGAAAAGGAAATCAAAGGAAATTTGTCAATAAAGATGATATGTTTTGTGATCATTGTAAGGCAAAAAGGCATACAAAAGAAACTTGTTTCAAACTTCATGGATTTCCAGATTGGTACAAAAAAGACCTTGACAAGAAGCATATGTCAAATAATTCAAAGTCTTTTGTGAATTTGATGGAATCACCTCTGGATGTACAAGATGCAGGATCACCTCAGTTTGAAGATTTTCAGTCTAATATAGTAGCAATGATACAGCAGGGGATTGAGAATTTCATGAAAGGAAAGTCTGTTTCAGATGCAGGAGCTTCTACACATGTGAATTCAAATTATATCTCGATTTTACAGGTAGCTCATATAAAAGATTTTCCAGTTCTTGTTCCTCTTTTAATTCAGATGCTTGGATTATTGATAGTGGAGCAACAAATCATATGTGCACTAGATATGATTTACTTGCTAATGTCACTGTCTTAACTAAACCTGTTATGGTTTGTTTACCTGATGGACATACTGAAGAGGTTAATTGCATTGGAGATGTGAAGCTGAGTTCAGACTTAGTTCTTTCTTCTTGTTTACATATAAACTCATTCAAGTATAATCTTTTGTCAGTTAGTAAGTTACTCTCATCTACCAAATTGACAATTGAGTTTTATCCATCGTTTTGTGCTATACAGAACATTGAGAGTTCTCAAGTTCTAGTTGTGGGAAGGATGGTTGGAGGACTATACATACTGGATTCCAATTCTTTTCATAAAGATGTCATTGCTTCATTTGTGTCTCCTTCAGAATTATCATTAGCCTACTGTAATAATGCTACTGATAATTTTTCATGGCACTGTCGATTGGGGCATCCTTCTGTTCATGTAACAAGACAACTTGATATGTTACTTAACAGTCATTCAAGTGTAAAACATACTGAACCTTGTGATGTTTGTCAGATGTCCAAACAATGCAGATTGGTTTTTCCAGTGAGTTATATTCAAACTTCTTGTCCTTTTCAGTTGTTACATATGGATATCTGGGGACCATATAAGCAGTCTTCCATTCAAGGAGCTCATTATTTTTTACTATTGTGGATGATTTTAGTCAATTCACATGGACATTTTTGATGAAACATAAGTCCTTGACAGGCAACATCATCAAACAGTTTCTAGTTTTCATTCAAACTCATTTCAAGGTCTCAGTTCAAACCATTAGGGCTGATAATGGGACTGAGTTTTGTAATAAAGATTGTCATGCTTTGTTCTCTGGTTTGGGAATTGTTCATCAAAGATCAACACCATATACACCTCAAAAAATGGTGTTGTTGAAAGAAAGCATAGACATTTACTTGCAAGTTACAAGAGCCTTGATTTTTCGGTCTAATTTGTCCACAAAATTCGGGGAGATCTTTGTTCTTATCGCCACATACATCATTAACAGATTACCTTCTCAGTTACTGAAATGGAAGTCTCCTTATTGTCTTTTATTTGGAAGAATACCAAATTATTCTTCTTTAAAGACTTTTGGTTGTTTGTGTTTTGCTAAAAATGTTTCACCAAGCAAATCTAAGTTGGATTCACGAGCTATTAAATGTATCTTCATTGGTTATTCTCCTGGACAAAAGGCTTATAGACTGTATAACATGGCCACACATACATGTTTTGTTTCAAGAGATGTGATTTTCTTTGAAAAACAGTTTCCTTTTCATAAAGATACTGCAAGTTCAAGGTGTCCTATGCCTATTCCTTATGGAGATAGTTTTGATTACTTGAGAGACATTCCAGCTCATATTGCTCCTACATCAGCTACTGTACCTCCTTCTCAAGATTTACCCATCAATGAAACATGTTTTGATGTCCCTGAAGCTGTATCTTCTGTACCTACTAATGATGCATTAGTACCTAATACTAATGATGATTTCCATGAAGATGTCCTGCCTCCTACTGCTGTTGTTACTAGGAAAAGTACTCGTGCAGTTCATAAGCCTTATGGCTAAATGACTTTGTTCTAAACAATGTAGAGGCATTTGTTTTCGCTTATACAATAGTTCCTCTATCTACTGGTAACCCTCCTACATTTCCTTTTATTCACTCTCCAAACATCACTGCTAGTTACAAGTGCTTCCTGGCTGCTGTTTCAAATATAAAGGAGCCTACTAGTTATATTCAAGCTCAGTATGATCCTGTTTGGGTTGAAGCAATGAATAAGGAGTTACAGGCTTTGGAAACTAATGGTACTTGGAGTCTTACTACTCTACCACCTGGTAAAAAAGCCATTGGTTCTAAGTGGATTTACAAGGTTTTTCATCCTGATAGTTCCTTGGATAGATGTAAGGCTCGTTTGGTTGCAAAAGGTTTTAACCAAATTGAAGGTGTTGATTATATTGATTCCTTCTCTCCAGTTGCCAAGAATGTCACTGTTAGAATTGTTTTATCCTTAGCAGCTGCTCGAGATTGGCCCTTACATCAATTGGATGTTAACAATGCCTTCTTACATGGCTATATAGATGAAGATGTTTACATGAAGCCACCTGATGGTTATAATTTGGCTTCACCTAATCAAGTCTGCAAGCTTCAAAGATCCCTGTATGGTTTAAAGCAGGCCTCTCGACAATGGAATCATGAGCTTACAACTAAACTTCAATCTTTTGGTTTTAATCAATCTGCTCATGATCCCTGCTTGTTTACTTACAACACTGCTGGTCAATTTTTGGTGTTGTTGGTTTATGTTGATGATGTTCTTATTACTGTTACTTCACTTGAGTTAATTGATCAAGTTAAGACATTCTTACATACATTGTTCACCATTAAGGATCTTGGTCAAGCTCGTTATTTCCTGGGTTTGGAATTGGTTCGATCTTCTTCAGGTCTTTATGTTCATCAACGCAAGTATGTTCTTGATCTACTTAATGATGTCGGTCTTCTCATGGCTAAACCAGCTGCTACTCCACTCCCTCGTGACTGCAAGTTTATTGATCCTGATTCACCTTTGTTAATTGAAGTTGATAGATATAGAATACTCATTGGTCGTCTTCTTTACCTGGGATTCACTCGTCCTGACATTAGTTATGCCACACAACAATTAAGTCAGTATGTTCAAGCCCCTACAGAGCAACATTGGTCTGGTGCACTTCATGTTGTACGATACCTTAAGGGTACTCCTTCCCAGGGTATGTTCTTCCCTGTTCAGCAGGATCTCTCTGTTGTTGCTTATTGTGATTCAGATTGGGATGCTTGTCCTCTTTCTCTGAAATCTATCACTGATTATTGTGTGTTCATGGGATCCTCTTTGGTTTCTTGGAAAACTAAGAAACAAGCTACTGTGTCCAAGTCCTCTGCTGAAGCTGAATATCGCAGTTTGTCTTCCACAGTTTGTGAGTTATTGTGGATTTCATATATCCTTAAGGACTTACATATTCCAATTTCCCTTCCAATACCTCTTTGGTGTGATAATCAAGCTGCAATACATCTATCTGCTAATCCTATTTTTCATGAACATACTAAGCATTTGGAAATTGATTGTCACTTGGTTAGACATCAGTTCAAGTCTGGTTTTGTTCTTCCCCAGTACATTTATACTCGGTTACAGTTGGCTGACCTGTTTACCAAATCTTTACCAGCTCCTTTGTTTTCTGATTTATTGTCCAAGATGGGTCTATGTGATTGGCATAGACTTCCATCTTGAGGGGGGGATGTAGAGTTATATCATGTAATACAGAGTTGTTTATGTAGATGTTTATGTTAACTGATGTGTATGTATTGAATCTTATTCTCTGGTGTAATGTACTACAGGTTTATTTTAGTTTGTTCTAGGCAGTTGTAACTAGGGGGCACAATGTACACCATATGAGTTTGTATATAAACAATGTACAATGTAATTTTGAGATTAGATTGAATAAGAAAGATTGACAGTTCTTATGTATTTCATTGTTTCATCGTGTACAATGTGTACTGTTACATTGATCAGTTTGATCTTTATTGATCATTGATCTGCTGTTGGTGTTTGAGTTTGTTCAAACACTCGTGATATTATGCAGTGAAGATGGGCTCACTTATACCTGTAACCAAGGTAGTACATATTATGCTCCTATCATATTTTTATTAGGTGCAAGTATGTGTCTAAGCTATGGTCATGGGTGTTAACGGAATTAGAATTATGGTGGTCTGCACCCCGGTGTGTTGTGGAAGTATTGAATGATCAGTTTGTATGCTGCCCTGGACCAAGAAGAAAGCTTCTTTAGGAGGCTTGTTCAACTACGCTATTGTCGGAGGTGTGGAAGGAAAGAAATGCGAGAACATTCGAAAGCAAGGAAAGTTCGGTGGGTGAAATGAATGACATAATACATGTTGCGTTGTAGTTGTTGGATAAGAAAATCCTAAAAGATTTAAAGGGGGAACTATACCAGGGAAGATGGTGTAATATTATTGTGATGGATGACATGGGATGAGGGTAGTAAGCAACAGAAACGACAGCGCAGTGAAAGGATGGAATGTTTGTGGAGGAGGGATGAACAGATGGAAGAGGGGATGTTTGTAATTTTTGCTTTCTCATTTTTTTAAGTCCGGTCGTATTAACGCAGGTTCAACCAAGTTGATTCGGTAAAAACACTACATCATGTCTTGGCAAAGTCTTCAGTAATGGCTCAGCCATATGTGGGGGTGTTTATCATATTTAATTATTCAGAGGGATGACGGGTTTTTCCCCTACTACACTGGTAGGGTTTTTTTCGACTTAGTTTAAGGAAACATATTGTTTCTCTTCGCGTGTACATAACATACTTACTACAATAGAATAAAGTCTTGTTCATATAAAAAAAAACTATATGATTGTATTTGTATATAATGATCTCAATGTTAAATAAAATATATATAAATACACCTTTTATATATATATTAATGTGAAGATAATATAAAGAGATAATTGAATCTCATCTGTTTTTGTCAAAATAAATAAATAAATAAATAAGTCTCATAAGTTGTTTAACATGTTAAGTAACCGTGACTTGTTTGCAAGTCTAACATAGATAATTAATTGAATTGGCCAAACAGCTAGTCCAAAGCCTGACGGTTTTGGCTTGGATTGCGAAGTTGACGTATACAAGATGCCCAATAGCTCTTCAATTGCGTGTCAAACGATCATACTTACTTTAATTTCATTATTCATCGTAAATCTACTCGGACAACACACGGGTTTGCATCTTGCAAGAAATTAATATGTTCTTAATGAAGACGACGGTGACATATCTATCAAGAAAACTCAGCCTACTTTGACATTATTAACGTTCATCAACTTCGTTTGTTAGTCGTATCATAATCATGTTTACTATATAGGAAATCCTTTCCACGAAATCTGTTACAGTTGTAGACATTTTCTTATGGAAAATACTAAAACAGGGAGCGGCTAAATGGACCCCAATTTTAAAAAAAAATTTAATGCATGTGTGAAATGACCCAATTGCCCCTCCATATACATAGGTTTTTACTTACTCATGCCCCGCTCACTCAAACCTCAGTCACCCCTCTCTCGAATCGCGCTCTCACTTCCGGCCCAAATCCGAAAAATCCGAGTGAAATCATATCGATTCGACTCCGTGGGTGTATTCCCCACCTATTTTCATATTTATTTCTAGGTTTTCTTGGGTTTTTTTTCTTGCGTTTTTTGAGTCGGTAGTAGTGTTTATGGTTTTGCTATTGGGTTTAGGGCTTTTAATTTGGAGCTCGGATGGCACAAAATATCGATAGAACCGAGAATATATATATCTAGCGATTACGAGCAAAACTCACTAATTTTATGGTCGATTTCATGTTTTTTTTTTTTTGAGTTTTGAAATTTTTGTGTTCGTTCTTGTTACCCGTGGGGTTCAGACACACATGGTCGAGTCTACTTTGGAAGTCTCAGTTACATAAGTTCGAGACCTCTCTAGAGATTTCATCGACTCCTACGAGACCAACACCAAACCTCTATATTATCATTAAAGGATTACATAGGGGTTTCAAACCCCTATCAAATGTTAAAAAAAAAAAAAAAAAAAAAAAGAAAAAAAACTGAAAATGCTCAAAATTAATTTCCATTTCCATTTTCAATTGAAAATATACAATTCTACATTCCACTCGCAATATTATTATTCAATCAAGAAACAAAGTAACTTATATTAAAAGAAACATTTAGCTTTTCCCAAAGAGAGGGATATTGTTCTTCCCAAAAATGGAACTCCGCACGAGAGATGGCAACATATGAACAACAATCTTGTTGATGTTGATGATAAGGGGGAACCCGTGAGTTTTTGTACCACGTCTCTCAAGTCGCTCTTGTTGATGTTGTACAGTTGGTGTTGTTTTTGTTGTTGAGGGTCTTGTTGTTGTTGTTGATGATGGGGTTCAAGTGGGGGAGGTGGGGGTCTTCTGGATCGGCTTGGAAATCTTGTGAGATGCCCTGTTGAGTCGCTTTAAGTAGTGGTCACTCTGTTGCTTCACTTCTCTGTTCTCATCTCTCGTTGTTGTTGTTGTTGTTTTTAGAGATGATGAGGATTGGGAAGTGTTGTTAATCTGTGGTGGACATGTAAGCTGATTCACATTTTGAAATGAATAAGAGCAAACAGAATTTCTCCAACACTAAAGTCTGCATTGATTTACATATAAGCCGATTCACATTTTGAAATGAATAAGAGCAAACGAGAATTTCTCCAACACTAAAGTCTGCATTGATTTACATATAAAGTGATTCACATTTTGAAATGAATAAGAGCAAACAGATTTCTCCAACACTAAAGTCTGCATTGATTTACATATAAGTTGATTCACATTTTGAAATGAATAAGAGCAAATTGATTTACATATAAGAATTTCTCCAACACTAAAGTCTCGCATTGATTTACATATAAGTGATTCACATTTTGAAATGCGAGATGAGAATATTTATCTAAAGTTAGAGCAAACAAATTTCTCCATTGTATTTGCATAAGGTTCATGAACTTTCAAGAGGGACTTCAATATTCATTAACATACAAAAAAGAGTTAATAAGCTAGCATTTTCGCGCATACGTAACAAGTGAAACCACAATAGGATTTTTGTTTTAGAATCGCCAACACCGAAAGTGAATGTATCATTCCAATTCGTATAACAATCGAAAAAAGCCAACATCTTCTTCTTGAAAATCCAATAAGAGCAAACAACTAGACATTCACCAACAAATTAAGTAATAAAACTAATCATGTTCAGCGACGATTACCTTATTTTCGGGGTAGACTTTCTCCTTGTACCCATCCTGCAGTCTTACTAGTGTGTAGCGACAACCCATCCCGCCAAAAAAAAAAAAAAAGAAAGTTAGCTTATTTTTGAAGAAAAATAATAAGCTAGGTATGACATGTTTCCATGGTATAGAAGCCGAGAGATTGTTCCAAAGATGGGTAGGATTGAAGTGAAGAAGATCATGGTACCATAGAGAATCTTCACCCTTATTTGGACTATTTAAGAGGGTAGAGAGGAAGAACTTACACTTGATCACATTGTGTTTTCAAATAATTTAAAACCATTCCTCCTCTCTTCCCTCCTTTTCATCCTTGCCTTTTCCCCGCAAGATCTTATCATTCTCCCTTTTGGTTGCAGTTTCGAGCACGTGAGACCAGACAAGCAAACTGCGGGCACTCAAAGTGGGACAAACGTATTGGAACACTCACACTTCCATAACTTGTTCGAGATCTCTCCCCACTTGTGAATCAATATCACCAATGCCCATTACATAAACTTACGTACAACAGAAAACATCATATAATTAGCAATTTTTCCTATCATGTAAAGCATGCTCTCTTTGTTTGATATCATTATATTGAGAAGAGAAGTATTTCTAATGTAGAGTTGATTTCTTCCCATGAAATATTGCATAATAACTCAATGAGCTTCCACAAGACAAGAAAAATAATCCATATGTCATAAGCCAAGCAAAAATCACAATGCCGTAATGGGAAAAAATATTAACTCACTTGTCGCTTGCAATAGTTGTCCCGACGACCATAGTTCCCTAAACCGATGGAGTCCGCATTGACTCTATGTAAGGAAGCCAAAGTTTCAGCGCTTGCACTTGTATATGGCCTTCCGCTTTTATGAGGAGCAACTCCCCGACATCACGAAAAAAGTAAAATAAATAGAGTGCACAAAGCCAAAAGAAGATTAAACATCGTGAACAAAATCAAGAACCCAAGTGTGCACAAAAGAGACACATAAAGCAACACAGGCAAAAGAAATATATACTAGTGGAAACTACTTAGGTAGCTTAGGATCTATAAAGATCCGTCCTTCCAAGAACTCCATGATGTAAAAATCGGTTCCAATTACACTCGAGATCGCAGTACACAAGCGAAGACCTTAGGAACAGGAACATCTCGTATGAGCGCCCAAAGCAAAGCAAGAACACGAAACATTAAAACACCCAATAATCTTAAAGAACTCCAAACAAGTCATTTTATGCATACCCGGGTAATGTAGCAATAACTACCATTAGCACCAGTTCCCGTGCGTTCCTCATCCATCCAATAACTTTATTGCACAAACAATCTCATCCACAATCAATCAAAATTGCACTTGTTCTTCATCTCATCACCAAAAAGATCACACCTTTTACTCCAAAAAATCAATACCAACTAATCAGTGTCCTAAAAAACCATTCTTTTCGCTTTCGATTGAACTATATCATCTCCAACAACAACAACAACAACATAGCCTCGGTCCCAAATTAACTGGGGTCGGCTACATTGATCAAGCTTTTCCATTGTGCTCGATTAAGTGAACTATATCATCTCCAATTGACCAAATTCAACACTAAAACAACACAAACATAGAATCGAAACCTCAAAAAACACAATCCAATCCAATCCAATCCAATCCAACCAAACCTCACCCGAAACTCTCTATCAACGGCATGCGCAGACTAAACAACTTCCCAGGAGGCTTCTTCCTCAAGCACGAACAAATGAAACAAATGCGACTAATGAATCAACAATAGCCTTGGAAGGTTTTCCTTTGTTAAGCAATAACTCAAATAAAATTGGTGTTAGCAAAGGGGAAAACCCTCAATCAATTAATTACCAAAGCGAGATCAATGACATCAAAAATAGTAAAAGGTAGTACTCTACTTACAAGAAAAGGACCGGCAAAAAGGCAAATTAGCGAAGCCAGGCTCACCAATAATGAGCAACCCATTGCATGAATCCACAAAGTTCGCAAGAAAAGGTAGTACCCTAAACCCTAACCCAATTGTTGTTGTTGTTGTTGTTGAGGGTCTTGCATAAATATGCATGCCATCGCTCTCACTCTCATCACCGCATGAATCACTAAACAAGTCCCGATTTCATAATCACCAACATCAACAACATCTTCCCGAAAACCCCATCACCATTTATCAAACAATAGTGATTTAGAGCATAAAAAATGGTGAGAAACAGAAAAATAAAAAATACCCATATGAGAAAATGAGTTAAACTTGTTACTTAACAAGATTTCATGCTCCGCCTCAACCCAATAATATTTTTTCATGCAAATGTTTCCAAAGCACTCCCTAGTGTTTAGTGGAGTGTACACGAAAAAAAGTGCCACGAACGAAGAAGTCTAATTAGGTAATACAAACTTAAATTTATATAATCATTCTTTGAAAGCAATCATGATTTCGAGCCTTCATTTTGACAACCTCTTCACAAATATATCCCGTCCACAAATAATTTACCCCGAAAAATATAATATGCCCACTTGATTTAAACTCTAAACTTTCATTAAAACAACAAGAAGAACAAGAAGTTCAAGGAACTTAATTGTGTAAAAGATATGTACCTTATACACCGAACCAAACCCACCATCCCAAGCTTGTTAGCGGGAGAGAAGTTTTCTGTTGCTATAATCATAGAATCAAGATCAAAAAATGGTAGTTCAAACATTGCACTACTTTCTTCATTTGTCCCTAAAGAATGCAAATTTTGTAGTTGCTTTTGAGTTCTCTCTTTCTGCATGGAACCTAAAAATTGCAAGGAAACAATTAAAATGAAAATGCTTCAAGAAATTGTTTTTGCTGTTCAACAAGTCAAAATGGCAAAGGCCTTTTTCATTACCACGTTCTTTTGCTTTTTTGAAGAAACAACAAAAGGCAGATATCAAGATGAGGAATCCCACTTCAATTTAGCATCAACACGAACAAACAAGTCTTGTCCCCACTCAGAAAGTCTCTTACATCGAAGTCACGAAACCAGGCGATGCAACCATTTCCATTTTAGTCACGTAAGCACTAGAATACGCAAGATATAAACGAGAACAAATATGGAACTCTAGATGACTTGCATTTAGGACATGCATCTAAAGCTTCATTTTCCTTCCTAAATAAGCAACAATCATTCAACAAGCATGAATCTTTTCATAATGAAGCTCATCAGCAACTTCTTCACCTCTTGCAACGACTTAGAAATATTTTCAAACATGTCACCAGTCATTAAAACCATTATTAGTCCCTTGTACAAAATCACTCAGAAAGTCTCTCTTCACATCGTTCATCCCCACCATCTCTTTCATCCCTAACAACTCCATCCCCTTCATCCCTAACAACTTCATCCTCATCATCTCTAGTCACTCTTTGAAACTCCAGTAGCGATGCAACCACTTCCATCATTTGCGACGGGGCTAAGCACTATCCAATCCATATATGATTATATGCAATATCACACTTCACACGCATGTTTCGACAGTTTGACAAGGAACCTAATTCCTTCGGATGCTTTCTCTAAAACATGCATTTGCTCCTTTACAATATTCTTTTGAAACTCTAATACAAACAAAAAAAACTTTAAATAGTAAGTTTCAACCTTACAAAAAATATGAATGCTTCTATTACTATAAAAAGATAATATTAACCTCGAATGTCTCGACCCAACCTTTATCCATCTTGAGATTGTAATCTTTGCTCTGTTAAATTTGAAGAACGTTAATATCTATTACCTCCTTTTTGTTTAAAATTATTTGTACATATTTTAAATTTCTCACTTATTGCAACGATGGAAAATTAATGTTAATCATATATGTACATCTAATAAAAATCTAATTAATTTAGTTTTAATCCGAAAAATTAATCCGAGTGAAATCATATCGATTTTTCACTTGACAATCACAACTTTACACAAGACTCCCAAAATATTAGAGAGGAAAAATGTCGCAAATGTCGCAGTCTATCTTACCATTCGTACAAATCGGCGTACATAAAAGACAAAACGTAAAAGCATAAGTTCAAAGTATTCCCTATGAAAAACACCTATTTTCATATTTGTTCTAAAAATAAAGTGTAGGAGAGAGTGGGTGGAGAGTGAGAGGAAGGGGCCATGAAGCTAGCCCCCCCCCCCCCCCCCCCCCCCCCACATAAGCAACGCAAAGCATATTTCTTTTTCTCTTGTTCGAGCAATCACAACTTTACACAAGACCCAAAATATTAGAGAGGAAAAATGTCGCAAATGTCACAGTCTATCTTACCATTCAGGACAAATCAGCGTACATAAAAGACAAAACGTAAAAGCATAAGCGCAAAAATTACAAAGCAAGCAATTCAAAGTACAAACATGAAAGAGAGGAAAACAAAGGAAACACAGATGAAAGGGAAAACTACCTATGAAAAACATAGATATTGTCTTCTTCCCGAGATGAGTAAAAATAACAAAGGAAGGCGATAAATATAAACTTCAAGACACGGTTTTCTTGGGTTTTTTTTGGAAATTTGTATTATTAAGCACTTTTTATAAGAATGCTCTTGCGTTTTTGAGTCGGTAGAGTAGTGTTTATGGTTTTGCTATTGGGTTTAGGGCTTTTAATTTGGAGCTCTTACTTCCATTATGATGGCACAAAATATCGATAGAGAAAAGCGAGAATACAGTAATAAAAATGCGATTAATTAAACACATGATAGGATAACTCTGAGATATATCTAGCGATTACGAGCAAAACTCACTAATTTTATGGTCGATTTCATGTTTTTTTTTTTTTAAACTCAAATCTACCTTTCCTAGGTCAAAATCAACCCTAGATTTACCTAAACATAGAGTTTTGAAATTTTTGTGTTCGTTCTTGTTACCCACACAACGTGGGGTTCAGACACACATGGTCGAGTCTACTTTGGAAGTCTCAGTTACATAAGTTCGAGACCTCTCTAGAGATTTCAGTCGACTCCTACAGAGACCAACACCAAGACCGAGACCTCTTCAAAGGTCTCGGTGGGAGTCGACCGAGTCCTCTAAAGATGTCTCTCCGAAACCCGTGAGCAACACTTCATCACTTCTAAGGCACGGGGTAAGCAATTGTATTTCTAGAATTTATGAAAATAAAGGTGGGGTATGTTTAGCAAAATCAGGGCATGCTTGAGTAATATGAAACGTTTAGCAAAAACTGGGGTCCGTTTAGCCGCTCCCCTAAAATAACACTCATAAACCGAAGAACAGAAAGTACCCCGTGTGATGCATCTCGAGATACATTAACTCGCATCACCAGGTAAACACGTACGTATTTTGGATTACTCGTATTTTTTCTTTCCATTAATTGGAGACGCAATTGAAGATGGTTTTTGTTCCAAGAGATTTGTGGCATAAGAAAATCTAAGATTTTCTTTTTCTTGTTTTTAACTTCAATGGGAGTCGAACCAACTACCTCCTTAAACTTTGCATTTTAGCACGTAATAACCGCATCCATTTCACTACATGCTTTGGCTAGAAAATTAAGAAATTATATTAAGCATAGTATATGTTCTTTCCTATTCTCTAGACAATTAGTTAATTAAAGATAACATTGATTACCATTTTTTCCGCAAGATCTATCAGAAACAAAGCTAGTTTTTTTTTTTTTTTTACAAGAAATAAAGCCAGTTAATTACTATAGATTAAAATTTAGTGAAGTACTATATATTTTCTCAAATCTCGTTCAAATTAAGGTCATTTTGCGCCAGAATATTATGGATGTAATTAAGGAGTATAAGATGACCAAATTAATAATGTGCAATAATATACTCATTGTACATATATTGTAAGCATACAAAAGGGACAACTTTGATTGAATTATTCTATTCTAAGTCGAACAAGAACCAAATAAGAATGAAATTCGTGTTTATTAACCAACTCTCAATTTCACAAAAAAAAAAAAAAAAAAAACTAGCATGTATATTTACCTGAATTTCTCACACCCATGAGAAATTGAAATAGAAACAAGAGCTATATATATAGCTAGCTAATTAACTAGCTATCTGCAATTAATAAACAAATGATACTGTCCTTAATTAACTGTTAATTAATCTTGCTGTTAATATTGGTATTGCTTGTAGGAGGAGTAACATTGCTGCTGTTGATGACTGTGGCAGCCACCGCGGCGGCGCCGCTATTCGGATTCCCGCCACCATTAATTATCGACGATATTGCGGCCGCAAGCGCTGCAGTGAAGTTGGGGTCGGAAGTAATGGCTGCAGTGGCAGCACTCACAGTGTCAGCCAATGATGGCAACCGCTGCTGCACAGGTTGCATGAGTTGTGGCTGTGAAATTGACTGGTGAGCAACTTGGGCAGCTGCTTGGTCTGCTTGATCATGTGATGATGATGACGACGACGACAATTGAAGCCCAGAGAACTTGGACTGATTGTATAGAGACTGACCAAAGAGTTGGGCTAATGGTTGTGCTGACTGTTGAGGTGGGCTCATGAATGGGAGATGGAATTGAGAATTGGGTGACCTTTGGAATGCTAAGGGCTTTGGTGTTTGAGTTAGGTCTAATGTAACAGTGGGAAAAGGGGCTGAAGCCGAGATCGTCGCCACGCTCGATGAACAAGGTAGGAGAGTTCTTGTTAGGAAGTTTGAGTTGATTAGGCCGTCGGCGCTTGGCATTGATCCTGATAACAGCATTGATGCTGCTGCGGATGTTGTCGATGCCATTGCCATTGCCGCGGGTGGGAGTGGATGATTGTGGTTCCCTTCGTAGGTTGTTATCAATATTGTTCTGTCCTCCGCGCAACGTTGAACCTGAAAACATCCATGATCAACATTCAATAACAGGACTCAAGAACTTCTATTCTAGCTTGTTCAATATTTGAAGAACAATTGTTTTTTTTTTTTTTTAATAATTGCCAAAAATATACGTAGGCTAAAAATAATGTATTTTCCAAAATAAAGTCTGAAAAGAATATAAACCAATGCAGAAGGGGAAAAATAAGGCGTAGTAGTCTCTATAATGGTATTTGAAAAACAATTCAAGAAGATAAAATGTATAGAACTCACTTGTTTGCGAACTGGGCATCCAGCGGCCATGGTGCACCGGTAGTAGGCTCGAGGGCATGGGTTTCCTTTCGCCATCTTTTGCCCGTACTTACGCCATTGGCATCCATCAGTAATCTGAATTTGAACATAAATTGTTCGAATGGGCGTAAGTAATTACAACTTAGAATATAATTTTTCTTATAGTGATGTGATCATCTGGTGAACTTACCATTGGGGCTTCGGAGCGAGCTCGAACCGAAACACGAGCCTTCCTCATGGTGGCTTCAGACGATAACGATTGTTCCGCATTCTTGAGCCCATTCACTTTAGGGGCCTTATTATTAGGCCAACCCTGTGAATCAGCCTGGTCTGGGCTATCTTCCCTCCCACTGTGATTCCCAAAATCACTCTTCTCATTATTATGATGATGATGATGTTGATGATGATGATCAATTGGAGCAACAATCTCCATATTGTTACGCGGCGATTTCGAGCCGCGGCAGCTTCTCGTCTCCGATGAAGACTGTGAAGGCTCTTCATGAGCATCAGCAGCAGTGCCAGAAGGCCTTAGATCTAAGAACTGTCTTGGAACCATCACGAGCCCCTCGCAGCGACCTTCTTCCTCGACCAAGTTATTCTTCTTATGATCTTCATGTATCGTCTGCGGAAATGATAGAAATTCAAATTGATTTCGAGTTCGAATAATCTAATTAAAAATTTCGACCTCATCATTGATATTAATTTGTAGTTATTCTATTACTTATAAAAAGATAAGAAAAAATGGTGAAAAATAAGAATTGTATTTGGTTTAATTAATGAATTAGTCTCCAATAGTTAATTACCTCATCATTATTGGCAACTTGGGCAATTCGTGATTTCTGTTCTTGTTGTTGTTGTTGCATCAACGCCATTATATGCATTTGCAATGCGTTGTAGTTGTTGTTGACTTGCGTGAGCATCCCTTTCAATCTCTGATTCTCATCGTTCATCCGGTCTAGCTCTGCTTGAAGAACAGCCAACTGCACAAGTACAATAACCCAAATCAAAATCAACATGAATTATAAGAATATTTATATACACAAATCCAAATGAAATTATAATCATCAAAACATGCACCTATAAATTCATACAATCATATATACCTCAGTTTTCCTTCTCTTATCTTCCATCATCGGCGGCGACAGTACTCCGTCGTCCACCGTGGACTGATCGCTGCTTGTGTTTGCCGTCAGGAGATTCAAACCCGTCTAGAATCGATCGCATCAAAAAAATTCAAAAAAAACTCAATCAATAATTAATACTCAAAATTAACCAAATTAAAATCTTAATTAATAAATTGATCTCTCATTTTCACTCACATTGATTTCAAAATTGAATGTAGTCGGACCAACATCCTCCTTCTTAACATCTTTACACCTCTTCTTAGCATCATCAGAGAAAAAATCCATCTCTCTTTTGTTATCATTTTCATGACCATTGACACCCATCGAGAAGTCCATCAGGTCGAGCTTCCGCTTCATAAAACTCTTATCGTCAACCCCCACCGGAGACCGTATACTCCGATGGTGATGCGACAAGAACTCGATTGCACCACCACCCCCACCTTTAATGTCCATCCACAATCAACAACAATATAACAATTTAATTGAGAGAGCGACTCAGTCAGGAGTTGTGAATGGGAGCGGAGTCACAAGAGTTTAGAAGTGTTAGGGAGGGTGGGTATATATAAAAAGAGGTGGAATTGTCTTCTCAAAAACAAAAACAAAAAAAGAGGTGAAGTTGAGGGAGAGAGAGAGAAAGGGTCAGATATTGCGGTGGCGTCAGACGGTGCGTCAGTGATGGACAGTTGGCGGTGGGCCCGTTGCGTGGGAGGGTTCGAGGTTGCTTCGTTTATTATGGGTTTCGTTTCTTCGTCTACTTTTGGTCAAATCACGGTTTGACTCCTTCTCGTTCTGCCCTGTATATCAAGATGAAAGAAAAGAAGTAGGAGAAGAAATCCACCGTCCCGATTGGCCCGCCGCACTGCACGTGAGAAAGGATCTTAGTCAACGAATATGTGGGCCCCTTACCTGCTCTTCCTCTCTCCCCGTCTTTTCTCCCACTTTGACTCATGACTCTCTCTTTCTTACGTGCCACTTTTTAACTAATTTTTTATTCTGCCTCTTATTATTTTTATGAGTTTTTTTTTTTTTTTTCTTTTTCAACTCTTTCAAGTTGAGACAAGTGGGACCGGACCTGGTCTCGGCTTGGACTTCAACCGGCTCCGATTATTAGGGGATTTTTTTTAATTTATTTTGAGGGCCGCTAAGGGCACCCCACCATTTAATGAGGGCACCCAACTTATTTGTAAAAATTTCAGCAAAAATGGAAAAGACCATTTTGCCCCTGTATATATATAATGGTTCAAACCCCACAAATCATTTCGACAAGGAGTTAGGGCACCCCACCAGCAAGCTTCAACCACAAAGCCACAGCAACATTGCGTTTGGCGAAGAGCTGATCGATTCTTGCTCGTCCGACAGCGATGTAACAATGTTTGACAACCATTTTCGGGTTTTTTTGAACTGTTTAGTTGCGTATAACAGTGAAAATGATGATTTGTTTGTCAACGTAGGGTTTGGTAATTTCTTCAAATCCGAAGTTGTTTCCACTGTATAATGGAGGATCGTAATGCTTCGGTGCCAGAGGAGGTCGTCCTTGAGGTAATTTTGCAAATGTTTTTGTGTTTTTTTTGCGGTTATCCGAAGTATCTGTCTGGGTGTGCGATTGTTTCGGCCTCGCAGGACCGAGATTTATGGTAATGTCTCGGTCGCAAAGGATCGAGAGGTTTAGGGTAGGTCACGGTCTGGAACGACCGAGGGTACTGGTAACTCTCGGTCTCACGTAAACGAGACTATGAAGAAAGTTTCAGAACTGTACAACCGAGAACTGATTTTTTTGGGTTTTTTTGTGATTGTCTGTACATTTTGGTTGATTATAATGTTACACTTTTTTGTATTGCGGGTAATGCCGTTATCTTGTAATTTTCCAGACTACAAGGACACTTTTACACCTTCTAAGTCATTCCCCTCTCGAGAAGCGGCAATTTCATGGCTTCAACTGATTGGTGGCGAGAACAAGTTTGTGTTAGTAACGAAGCGCTCGGATGCGGGGGCATTAAGCGAAGGGGAAGGGTGAAAATTGCTGTGGCAGTCCGGGACATATAGGGGACTGGCTCAGAGAGTTGGAAAGGGGAAAGCGGCAAAAATCTTAAAGAAATCAAGGAATGACGAAAAGGCGAGGACTCACACTAGTACGAAGAAATGTGGATGCCATTTCCAAATTAACGTCAAGGAGAATGCTGACTCCTTATGGTATGTCACTGTGATTTGTGGGAGGCACAATCACGACACCGCGGGAAGATTGGATAAGGGGGAGGAGGAAGTTGAGGATGCGGGGGAGGACTGAAAGTGAGCAAATCGGGGGAGATTAGTCCACCTTCGTCTTTTGTGGAGTGCGAGCGGGAAGTTGAGGATGCGGGTGTGAGGACACCGGGGTCTCCAACCGGAGGCACCCCAAATGTCGGAGGCACCCCAATCTCCAATCGGATTTGAGTCCTCCCACTCCACAAAAGCTTCTAGGCGTAAGAAATGCAAGGTTCCACAAATGCGTCGTGCCAGTCGACGCACGCAAAGTGGATCTAACATGGCTTATAGTCATTGCTTAGAACCGGATTGGTTGCCACATGTTGATGCCATTATCGATGTGGTTTCCGATGGGAACTGTGGATATAGGTGTATAGCCTCTGGGCTTGGACTTGCCGACGTAGACGGGTGGAGGATTGTGCGTAGACGGATGTACGATGAGATTATCGGGTATGAATACCTATGGCGGGAAGTGCTTGGCTAGAGTTTCGAGCCTGTCAAGAATGCGGCGCATTGCCCAGAGAATCAAGAGGGGGCATCTTTCAAAGAATGGTTGACACTTCCAGACATAGGATTGTTAGTATCCACCGCATTCAATGTCATTCTCGTCAACCTCTCGCATGGGAGTGCCTCCACATTCCTACCTCTACGTAGTACTCCAACGTCGTCATTGCACAACAGACTTATCATTGCAATGGCGAATGAAAGGAATATCCATTGGGTTAGGGTAAGTTCTATGATTTTTTGTGAATTGGTTTGTTTCCCCCTTAATCGGGTTTGTGACAATATCTTCTATGTTCTACTGTTCACTTTGACAGGTGCAGTTGCGTGTGAATGCACCGCTGCCATCCTTATATCCATCGTGGGATCGGTACGTTGAGGATTGCGCCAAAGGTCGGCGAGATGGATTCGTTTTTCGAAACATTGCGCCCATTGCAACTGCTGATCATGAAGCCACCATACCTGTTGTAGATTTAGATACACCGTAGGTTAAAGCTTGTACCTAGACGGCTAAACATTTAGAAAGTTTGCCAATTCGTCTGAATGTTCTATGTATATGCAAATGTTGTGTTGTGTTTTAATTGTTGTTTACTTATGGATGGACCCTTTTTAGAGTCAGTTTGAATGTTACGGAGATTTATAATTAATTAAGGTTCGGTGCAAATTGTCGTGCTGGATTTTCAATCTTGTATTGTTAGTTTGACGACTACGGAGATATGGTTGAAACTGTAATGTTCAAATTCATCCATTTATGATGTCTCGATCAAGCAGGTTCGTGAAACAACCCGTATTTTCGGTCACCAATGACCGACAAGTATTCCAATATATCGTTCTTGTATAACCGAGTCCTATTTCAATTTCTCGGTTGTACACCACCGAGATGGATTGACCATTTCAATTCGCCTGACTCTCGTCTTATGACGACCGAGCCTACTGAGACCCTATCGGAAGTGGACAACCGATACGCAGTTAACTCTTCCGGTCTTCGTGGCCGAGACTGCGACTTCCCAAAAATATTATATGTCTCGGCCAACGCCGAGATGGTTGACACAGTCTCTGGCCTGTGTGGCCGAGAACCACGATTTCCCAATTTATTTACATTTGAAAAAACCGCCACACACACATTACATCTACTCTACCAAATGTAACTTAATTCGTCGATCTTCAACCGAGCCCTAATTTGGAGACGAAATCGGTTCACACACCGGACCCTACAAAATGCAGAAACCTAGAACAACGAAGGAGAAACACACGGCGAGGGACGGAGAACACGATTTCGGGGATTCCTCTCACTGGTCGGTTCAAAACAAATGAATTCTTCCACCAAGAATTCGGTGAACGAGGGTGGTGGTGGTGGTGGGGGTGGTGGGGTGCCCAGGGGTTTGCACGAGGGTGGGTGAGAGGGTTTTTTGCACGAGGGGCATTTTCGATATTTTGGGTTTATTTTTTGGGTGCCCCAGGTAAATCGATTTGTGCCCACATTAACTGGGTGCCCTCATGAAATGGTGGGGTGCCCTTAGCGGCCCTCTTTATTTTTAGGGTAGTGCTAGGTGCACTCAATGAATCCAGACTCAAATAACAATAAAGACTTATATATCATTTTGAGTACTATTGGTGTTAATTAGGGGGTAAGGGTAATTATGTCTTTTTATATAATTGGGTAATTTAAGTTACTAGTAAAAATCGTTTGAGTTTGGACTCAGAGAGTCCAAATAGATTTCTTGTTGTTTTTTTATTACATATATTGGTGACCATACATTGCACTAAATCAAAAGCAATGAGAGAGAGTTTGATTCATCTAGATAACTCCAATTTGTTTTGAGATTTCCAATCTCATTAACTAATCACTCTGGTGAGCAACCGGTTCTCTTCCAAACCCTATAATTATTTTCTTGATTTTTTTTAAGTAATTTTTTATTTTGAACCATCGCTAATCATCTTTTTCTATCAGCATTGGTTCCGATCACAAATTTTTGCACGTTATTCATCTAATATAATGCATTTCTAGTCAGATTTGTGAAGATTGACTTCATTCTTGTTGCGATACATCTTCTTCAATAGTTATGAATGAATTTGTGTGGCAGTCGGGTTTGGTCTTTTTTTTAACTTTTTTTATTTTATAATTAATTAATTTTCTTCCCTAGCTAGTTGAAAGTTTTTTTTAATTTGTCTTCTCTTATTGGAAGTCTTAAGTTTTACTTCTCTAGTTGGAAATTTTATTATTCGTTATGTAGTTTTAATTCAACGGTATTTATGTATGGACATGCGTTTCAACGTTGTAGACACCAGTCTTTGATGTCACGATTTTCGATTTCACAATTGTATTCACAGCCAAATTAAAGGCAGTTCTTTTAAAACAAATATGATTAGCGATCAATGTACTTATTAATTTTATGTTTAATCATATATCAAGCTAAGAATGATTAATGAAGTTTCTTTTAAAAAAAATAATTTTGGGATTAAGACAATGCGGTGATTGTACACTAATTAATGGCCTTGCAATTGACATTCATATATGTAAATCATCATCTTAATCCATATCTTGTGGTGAATGATCCTGTAACAATTTCTTGCAAAGACATGTTTCCTTTAGAGCCGGTTTATACACACCCAAAATTTCATAAAGGCACCTAAATTTTGAGTACACTTTAAATTCAAGTTTCAATTGATGAGAGCACTCCAACATTTTTACCAAAATACCATTTCATCCAAATCGAAGCACCCAACTCCAAAACCTTGGTCGAAATATCTATCTTACGTTCGGCGACATGTAACCGAGACTTATCTTCTAGGTTCTTCATAGCCCAATCGAACCTCTTTAGTGGGATTTGGTTGAAAATTGTCGACCTAAAATTCGGCGAGGTGCACTAAACGAGAGATTCTGATCTGCGAGGCCGATCCACTTGATGATGTCTTACAAACCACAAGAAGTGTGTGTGGAGGGATGATGGTGTCATGCACAAAACGAGAGAAAAAAGGTGGCGAGGCGCACTAATCGTAGTGAAGGACATAAGGGTCATTTTGCAATAGAATTGACTTTTTTTGTTGGGTGCACTAAGTAAATAGTGGGGTGTGTATAGCCGGGCTCTTCTTTTATATTCAACTGATAACATTGAGATGTATATATAAGAGCATCTCAAATGGTAATATGGATTTAGACCATGAATTGGTGCCGCATCATGGATGTAGTGAGGATGTCTATCCTATGTAGCACTAGATAGACATTCACCTCTTAAAATAATCTCAAATGGTAATGTGGATTTAGACCATGGATCGATGAGTTGACACTTTTATTTTCAATTTTCATAATATTAAGTGCATCTCTAATTGTAACATTGATTTAGACTATGGATTGGTCCCACATCATGGATGTGGAGAGGATGTCTATCCTACGTGGTACTAGATAGACATTCACCTCTTAAAATGATCTCTAATGGTAATATGGATTTATACCATAGATTGATGAGTTGACACTTTTATTTTCAATTTTCATAATATTAATAAAGGCTTGAAAAAAAATAAAAACTTTAAAAGAATTAATAATGCTGACGTGGCAATCTACCATAATGTCTAGAAGTAGACATTATAGTAGACATCCTCCACTTTGATTTCATGCCACATAAGATGAACATTATGAATCCACGGTCTCATTGGAGATACTCTAAATAAGTGAATAACCAACCAAGCGGGGGTAGCTCACTTATTTAATACGTCCAAGGCAGCTTGAATAAGAGGTCTAGGGTTCGGTCTCAATGAAGACAACTTGGTTTCTGTCTTAATATATATATATGTGTGTGTGTGTGCATCAGTACACATCAAGATATAATTAAGGGAAGTGGGACTTGCAAGAAAATTATAATGAATCATTTAGACCGTCATTTGGTTTCTGCAACCAAAATTCAAACTCTTTTGAAAGAGAAGAAAACACATTTCTTTATTCATTTATTTTTTTCGCTTGCGTTGGCTTGATAGATACGGTTGATTAATTAATTAAACCAGAAGTCTAATGACTGGCCAGTAGGTATATACATTTATTGTGTGTGAGAAATAAACACTGTTGTTGCTCGGTCCATTTGCAACCACGTTTTAAATAAAACTTCAAAGCTGGTGACACAATATATGTTGACCTTTTACTAGCCTACATTAAATTCGTATCTTCAACACCCGTATTTTTTGGAATAAAAATATAATAAAAGTATAAATAATCTTTTTTTTTTTTTGGTGTAGTATAAATGAATTGGAGGGACAAAGAAAGCTCGATATGGAAAGCAAAGGTTGAAATTTAGGAAAATTGGGTCTGCCAAAGTGAGAACAGAACTTTGTGGCGGTTGAATCGGATCCATATATAGTTATATACTATACAGTGCCTCGCAATGGAGACACGACTCCCCCGTTGTATGGAAAAAGAAAAGCTTTGTTTGTGTATACCTACTATTCATGTAAAGACATGTAAAATGAAAATGTATATTGAAAATGATTAATTATATAAATTTAACTTTTTTTATTTAAGTGAGAGTCATCAAGACCGCTCCAAATTAATTTTACCTTTTGGCAAGTGACGTCTCTACCATCTCATCATCGAAGATGTTTTAATTGGTAATTAGATTAATAAATTTAATTAATAATTAATTAATTAGAAATAAAAAATAAAAATATATATGTACAAAACCACAACTAAGACAGCTCAAATAGCATCAATTATACAAAAAAGATAATTATAAAAATACTATTGACTAATTACATTATATCAATAATTATAATTAATGGCTCAGTGCAAGTGAACAAGACCAAATATAGAACCATTTGTACTTATAAAAACATATTGATTCACTAGCTAATTATAATTATTTCAAATAACATCCAGTTGTCATGAATTATTATTTAAATGTGATTATAATGTGAAATAATGTAACAATATATTTTTTTGATGAATAGGAGGCACGCAATACTCCTAATGTGACAATAAATTAATGAGTGTACTGTTCTCTACAAATATCGATCCAAAACACAACGATGTACAAAACAATACTAGAACCATAACTAATGAAATTCAAGGGGTGTCCAAACCTTAATTTTTTAGCTTTTTTTTTTTTTTTTTTTTTTTTTAGTTTGATTGATTATATGAGAGTAATTAAGTCGGGCGCCTCAACCCTATAATTCATTGAAATCGAAAGCACATATAATGTAGCTACCGAGAATCGAACGAACGACATATGCCTCAGTTTAATTCTCTTTTCTTTGCCACTGCAACAAACTTTTTGGGTGTTATGGAAAAAAAAACTCAAAACTTCTAACAAGAGAAAGACAAATCTAATATTAAATAAAAGCCGCAAGAAAAGTACCAACCCGAGCAACAATTATAATAATAAATCCACGTGAAATCGTTGAGAAAATGGACACGTTAAGGAGAAGAGTGTGATCGATTGAGGCTGATCGAGGCTAATAGTGCATATCAGATCGAAAATTACAATAAGGATGAAACCAATCTTTTCAAATTTGAATATATATATATATATATAGTTTATTTGATAAATAAGAACACAAAAGATGTAACTGAAACTACAAAAATTCACGTGGAAGGTTCAAGCTTATTTAAAAATATAAAACTAGATTCCGCCTAATAATATAAAACTAGAATGAAAAAGAAAGAGAAATCAAGATGGCCAATATAACTTAATTAAAATAATTAATTAAGATAACTATGAAATTGAAAATTGATGTTCCATAACCTTTCAAAAATAATTTATTTTGTGAAAGGTAAGGTAGGGGATTGGGACTTTTAGGTTTAGATATTGAATTAGAGGTAGGGAAAGAGAAAGGTGAGGTGGGCCGCATTGTTTGACAAGAGGTCAATGACATAGCACGGAAGGTGAGGGGATCACGTTACGGATGAACGATCCTAGAAAGCACGTGATTACTGCTTTGCCACACTTATTCTCTTCATTTGTGTTTGTGTGTGTGCATGCATGTATGTGTTATGGAGATTGCAATGTCCTCCTATTTATATATCTACGTCGTTATCTTTATCTTAATTAGCTCCTTAGCTCTCGTGAGTACGAAAAAAGAAGAAGACTGAAGACTTTAATTCACTTTTACCTTGTGAACCAAACATAGAAAGAATAAATATACATCACCAAAGACGACTAGTCGACTACCGTGATTTTTTTTCTTCGACAAATCTACCGCGCGTGATAATTTTAATTTCAAAGAGAATAACATGCATAAAAAGCTAAGTTTTTTTTTATATATTTTGCAAGTCATAATATATTGGTATTTTTACTAATTTGGCGCCCACATTTTTGTATGAAGCCGAGAGTTTAAACTATGTCGTATATTGTATAAGCAATTATCTATCCAAACCAACCAACGGCCTTGTTCGCTGGATGGTATTATGTGGTCACTTGTGTATGTAATAGGTTAGAGCCTTAAGTTTAAGTTACAACGTGGCCTTGTTTGATTTGGAATATCAATTGAGACAAGTTGATCGCTTTTTTTTTTATAAGAAAATTATTTTTTTTAGCTCATAAAAAAATGCATATATTAATTTTTTACTGTGCGAAATGTTAATTTATATACCTGGGGCGTGTTGACTATATATATCTTTTACCTCAAGTTTAAGTTACAACATGGGAGCTTTCATTGAAAAATAAAATTGAAATTCGAAGCCTTTATCTTTTTTTTTTTTTTAATTAGCAAATTAACTTTGAAATTTTTTTTTTTTCTAAACATTTATATTCACGTTGGCAAAGTATGAGGCAGAAGGGACCTTCTTTTGGGTAGCCGCCTAAGGTGGTTGCCCTTCTCGCCAGCCCCATACTATGTAGGCGCATGCCTCTGCGTCTCCTCGACCTAACTTCATCACTAAAGCAGTTTTTGTTGGCTATGTGCATGCATTCGATCCATAAAATGATCCATAAAATAACCTTTTGTCTGCAATGACCATGTACGTACACATAGAAGGAAAGAAATCTTTGAGTGTGTTAAAGCAAAGATTACTATAATATATAGGGCTATTTCAACGAGTGAAGGAATAAAGAGAAATAATCATAACTTATTTTATTCATTTCACTACAAAAAAATCGCAAATCAGAAACGGAATTTTCCGTTTCTGATTTGCGAAAATTCCGTCTCTCGAATTAAATCGAAACGAACGAGAGACGAACGCGTTCGTCTCGAAACGTCGTCGATACGATCGAAACGGAAAATGGATTCCGTTTCGATTAGAGACGAATAATAGAGACGGAAAATATCCGTTTCGATTAGAGACGGATTTAGAGACGAAATTAGAAACGAACGAGAGACGAACGAAATGGATTTTATTTCGAAATGGTAAATTTGTAATTGCATTCGTCTCGATTCCGTTCTTGATTAGCAACGGAATCGAGAGACGAATTAATAAATTTATGAATTCGTGTCGATTCCGTTTCTAATCGACAACGAATCGAGAGACGAATCGAGATCGGAATGCAAAGAGTCCGTCTCGATTCCGTCTCTAATTAGAAACGAATCGAGACGGATTATTCCGTTTCGATTCCGTCTCGATTCCGTTGCTAATTAGAGACGGAATCGAGAGACGAATTAATATTTCCGTCTCGATCCGTTTGTGATTGATAAAAATATTTCGGAAAATTAGAGACGGAATAGCAACGGAAAATTTGAATTCCGTTGCTAATCCGTCTCTAATTTTCTCGTTTTGTTTAAATATGGCACGGATACATAAGCCAATCGATTCTCCAACCTAAAAATCAAAATACAACCCGATATGACATACTCCATCGCCTGCACCCTCCAACAACTCCTTGAGGGTGCTAACATCCCCCAAAGAAGCCAAATTGCGCATCCATACATCAAAAATATATATCAACAAAAATTCAAAAGAGAAGGAAAAAATGTGAAACTCAAAATTAGCCCAAAAATTTATATATCGACTGAAAGTTGTAATGTATTACAAAAGCTCCATAAATTTGGAAGTATACACAAAAACCAACCACACCTATCGTTCAACAAGCAAAAAAAAAAAGAACACTCACAAAAGGTCCAAAATTTGGAAGTATACACAAAAAGGACTTCATTTAATAAGTCAAACGCAGCTTTGAAGCATTTCGAATCTCCATCCGAGGGCAACAACCAAAGTGAGTATGCACTGAAAGAAGTAGGCAAAGGAGAGATTAATTAGTTTGAGGTCCTGCAGTTAGCGCGCTAATTCCAAATTAGCGCGCTAATTAGCCACTTGCCAGATATTTTTCACTTTTGGAAATCAAGCTTTAAATTTGTAATTTTTGATTTCCTGGCTTCCTAACACGGCTATAAACGGTCATATGGGAATTTCCTATCATGATATAACCACCACAAACTTGGTTTTAACATAAGGAAGACAACACACATTCAAAACTGCAAGATCTACAAAGAGAAGAATGGCATAAGTGCAAGAATGCTAAAAGGGAAAAGAGGAAAGTTAAGCACAAACCTATCATGTAAGTATGATTCTAGAACTCATCCTCCCACCCAATCTAAACTCTTGTGTGCTCCAAAGGCGACAAGCCATGTGTTCCTACTCAAAAATAAAATAAAAACAACCAGCTGGGATTCAAGAAAAGCATTGAAGAACATAAAAAAACCATACAATGTTGAATAAGAATTCCTCTCAAAAATAAACATGATCATCAAGCAAATGCAGTCACAGACTGAAGTTGGTGTCAATGTTGCTATTTTCCTACGCATAGGAGATGGCGAACAATGTTTCTATAAGATGGACCTATCATGTAAGTTGAGTTGTAAAACATGTATAACATGTTTTATAAGGGATGGTTACGTCCCGGCCGAGTTTAAGGGTCGCTAACACAAAGGGATAAATTAATTAGTTTGAGGTCCTGCGGTTAGCGCGCTAATTCAAGTATTAGCGCGCTAATTAGCCACTTTACGCCAGGATTTTTGACTTTTGGAAATCAAGCTTTCAATTTGAATATTTGATTTCCTGGATTCCTAGAACGGCTATAACCGGTCATATTGGAATTCCTATCACTATAAAACCACCAATAACTTGGTTTTAACATAAGGAAGAAGAAACACATTCCAAAATTCAAGATCTACAAAAAGAAGAAATTTGATTTTTTAGAAGGAGCAATAGGAGATCACTATAAAATCACCAAAAACTTGGTTTTAACAATAATATACTAGTGTTTGAAACAAAGTAAACCACCAACAATAAACTCATTCAAGTAACTTAAAAAGTCTACACGACAAACTATTGAAAGGAAGTGATTCAAATCGCTAATTAAAATAGAATAGCCAAGAGAAGATTCACCTCGATAAGCACCTAAGCCACCGCCCCCAAAGCCTCCATAACCCCCACCAAGCTCATCCCCTCCACTATACCCACCACGCCTACCTCAGACACTGGAGTCCTATAAGGACCAAAATCACCACCACCAAAAAAAGAATGAGTTTAACATGCAAATGAAACAAATCGTCTACAACATGCTCATCGTCAAAAGCAATGAACCCATTCCCTCGAGAACGATAGGAAAAACTAAAACCCGCCTTTCCGAAAACAGAAAAATAAAAGTAAAGGAACTTCATCATCGAACCTTCTACTCCATCGAGGCTTCAACAAACCACCATCGTCCGCAGTAAATTCATTGTCCATTTATTTTCTCGTATATCTTAGTTGGCTTCGACGCCCGGTTGATGCATAAGTTATCATGGATTTTATTTTTAATACATTATCCTCCCCAAAATAAATTTTTTTACCTCATTTAAGTAAAATATACTATAAGTAGCGAATGTTAGCGAGAATTAATCCATGGGAGAAGAAAACATCTTGTTTGTTGTGTGCAAATCTTATGCGTTGCGGGTTCTCTCGAGTGCTATGATGAAGAAAGTGGTAGAATCGACGAGGGAGCAACATCTTCATGCCATAGCAAATGAATTTGGGAAATCGATAAAGGGTCCTTTTCCGGTCATCTCGTGTTGAGAACATGTAGGCTATTCTTCTTCTACGGACATGCCATAATAGAAGAAGAAGAGCCTACATGTGCCGAACACCGATGACCGAAAACGACCCTTTATCGACTTCCCAAATTCATTTGCTATTGCATGAAGATGTCGCTCCCGTCGATTCTACCATTTTCTTCATCATAGCACTCGAGAGAACTCCGCAACGGCTTAAGATTTGCACACAAACAAACAAAGATGTTTTCTTCTCCCATGGATTAATTCTCGCTAACATTCGCTACTTATAGTATATTTTACTTCAAAACAAAAAAAGAATTGGGGGAGCAAAAGCGAAAAAAAATAAAATCCACGATAAAATATGGAACATCGACCTAAAAATGCACAAAAAGAAGTGTGAATCATAAAGTAATTCGATGAATTTCTAAAGTTGTCTACACTATAAAACTTTTAATCTAAGCATTTGAAACAAACAACAAGTGAAGTACCTATGTATCACCAACTCGCTCATCTCTCGAGAGCCACGCTTACGTCTCACGCCCAACATTGTCCCCTTGTTGGGGTGGATCGACCGGATCTATTTGCGGCGGCTTGTTGCTTGGTCATGAGGTGGCGGTGGTGGTGGCGGTGGTGGTGGTTGGTGCTTGAGATAGGTCTATTTCGTCCATGTCCATCCCAAGACGCCGTTGCATGAAGTGCATAACCTTTCGTAGTTGCTCCGCAACGACATCGAACTCGCCCGCGGCACCACATCCGGCGTCTGCGACGTGCTAGCACCAGGAGTTCCGTATCTCCTCTTCTTTCTCCCTACGGACCCGAGTCCGTAGACACGTCCTTTGGAGGACTCACCCGCCACATTGAGGTACACCGCCTCATCATCCACCGATTGCTCCGGTGTAGCTGGTCGCCTCCGACGTCGCTCTGGAGCCTATCCCGCATATATGCACAACAAACAAAGTACATGATATGGGGTAAGTGATAGACTTAATAATCTATTTTCCATTTCATTTCTATACTTACATAGAACCGCTCTACGATCTAGTATCGATGAATGTCGTCTGTCGTGATTAACGGTGTGGAGATGCAAGTACAAATCATTCACCGACGGTGGCGTCTCGGATGAATCACTGCGTGCGAGACCAAGCATAGTGAACAAGAGTATAAATGTACAAAATATCCTAAATGTTAAAAAAACTAACCAATCTTTCTTGGGTAGTCGCAAATGACACGGAACCACCACCGTGCTTCGAGGGTCCAGTCCCAGGTCCTTCGACCTCGGTGTTCCTATTCTCCGTCGCTTGCCTAGACCTAGCCTCGGAAGTCCTCGCTCTCCCGATCGCAAGTATCTCCTCCATGCCTCATCTCGTAACATAAATGGTCGCGCCCGATTCTTCTTCAACTTGTGCATCAACGCGGTGTACCTTGTCCCCGCAAGCTTGTCGTACGCCGCCGCACGAGATCCTCGGGAAGCGCATCATCCCATCTAAAAAATATCTACAAAATGGCGATTGCTATTGTTAGCACTTATTTGAGAAAATAGTATAAATCATAAGGCACATGGTAGTCTTGTTTACCTTCCATTGTCGCCGATTTGGTCTTTTTGATGAGGCGGTACAGACTTCCAACAATACCCTTCAGAATCATCCATCGTTTAAAAACTTTTGTCATCCTCCGTGCACAAAAGTGCGAAGGATGCAACTCCCTGTGTTTCATGAACATGCATATCACCTTAACTACTTATTCAATATTTGACATCCATATTGAAATTGACATATAAAAGTTAAACGCAAACTTACGTATCATTGGCAATCAGAGTGATAGGGATCCCCTGCACGCGAGGGGCCTCCATCCCTGGCCTCTGAGGTGGGCGCGGAGGGCCTGTCACCTCCAACCCTGCTCTTACGTCTTCCTCTCGGGATGCTGCCGGTGATGCTGTGGCTGGGGGTGCAGGCCTCGTGGGTAAAGGAGTCATTGATGTCGGAGAAGGTGTGGGGAAGTGTGTAGTAGGCATAGTCCTTGATGACGAAGAAGATGGTACAGACGACCCCGACGGTATGGAAGGGGAAGGTGACGCTGCGGCTGTATCGTGCTCGAGAGACCGAGAAGTCGGAATCGATGATGGAGGTATCGAACCACGACCTCCACCGCCACGATGGCCTCCTAATGGCAAACCTCGACCTCCCTACGACCACGTCCGCCATGATACCTAATTAACAATATTCACGAGTAAAACATCATAAAATGGCGGCATAATGAAAAAAAGAAGAAATTCAATCTATATTATTGGACTTAATAAGAACAAAATCCATGCAAATAAAAGTAACTACATTATTGGTCGTTGACATATCATATACAAACTTTATTCGCTATCATCCGTTTCAAATTCACTCTCATGAGTAGAAGGTGATGATTCTTCTTCGATTCGCTCCACTATAAACTTCATCGCTTGGACCCGCTTCAACAATAAATCGAGTCCCAGTCGGAACATCCAGTTGTTGATATCGGCGTCTGCATCATCGACTACGCACGTGGTGGGCATCCCATCTTGGAAAGCAATCTCTGCAGAGCCCTGGTCATTATCGTCTTTGCTAGTTTCCTCGTCGGCGAATTTTGGTGACAAAGAACAAACTGCTAGCCATTCTTGTCGATCGTTCCGCATAGAAGGGTACGAAAGGTAGTAGACTTGAGTGGCTTGCATTGCCAGTACAAATGGCTCGTAGTTGTTATATCGTCGACTTCGTTGAACCTCTACCAATTGAAGTGTTGGGTGAGTCCTCACACCATGATTCGGTGTAGGGTCATACCATTCGCACTTAAACAAGACCACACGTTTGAGGCCGGTATACTCAATCTCCACTACCTCTTGCAGGTACTCCATAATAGTTATGGGAAACATCAGCGTAGTTTGAACCCTTCACCAAAACACCGCCGCTGCGTCGATCTATTAACGTCATATGTTGCGGAGTGGAACTTATACCCATTAACAAGGTAACCAGGGTAGACAGGTACATGATCGACTAGGACCAACAGAAAGATCAACGAGCGTCTCGTCAACTATAGAATTCCGAGCCTATTCGACAAAATTAGAGATGCAATATGACACATTAGTTATGGGAGAAACATTTGAATCTATAACGTACAAAAAGTAATGCCCTTACATATGTTTGAAACCAAATGGGGAAGTTGTGCTCTAGACTACTATCAACTTGCGACTCCCCATTGCTTGAGTGATTTCATCGACGAATATCCTAGAAGAAACGAACGTGTAAGTCGGATGTATTAATAATGTATGAACAATGAATGTACTTGCATTAATGAAAGAAATTGATGGACATACGAACGTAAGGAGCGATCTCTGGACAATTGAGCGATGTACGAATGAGCGGCATTATACTCTCGCTCTGTTAAGTACCGCTCCTTCGACTTGCCCATGGGTCGACCGGATAAGTGAAAATTGAGAAATTGCCAACGAAGTTCGGTGTGGGCCCGATACCGCCATCGTCGTTACGTGGCACTTTGTCATGCAACGTAGAGACGTGATCTTCGAAGTAGTAAGAACAAAAGGATGTGACCTCTTCGACCAAATAAGCATTACACATGGAGCCCTCAACCTTCGCTTTGTTTCGCACATTGTTCTTCAAATGTTTAAGGTACCTATATGAATGTTATAGGAAATGTTTATATAAAACCTATTGAATGGGAAAATAATATCAAGGGCTCAAGATAGTACCTCTCAAATGGATACATCCATCGAAATTGAACGGGACCGGCCGACGGGCTCGTAGGCCAAGTGGATTGGTAGGTGTTCCATAGAGTCAAATAGGCTTGGAGGGAAAATTTTTTCCAACTTGCAAATGATTTTTGGAATTTCGACTCTAAGACCTCCATATCTTGGATACTTACACATTTCGCGATAGGGGACCGGAAAAATAGGCTTAATTCGCTAATTGCAACCCAAACCGGGTTTGGGAGAAGTTCTCTCGAATGCAATTGGTATCAACCGTTGCATGAATATATGACAATCATGGCTCTTCATGCCGAACATTCGCAGCTTTCTTTGGATCTACACATCGACCAAGATTCGATGCGTAACCATCAGAAAACGCAACTTTTCAACCCACTCGCACAATTTTTGTCTTCTTGATGTATCAAGAGCATAGCACCCAAGACGTAAGTATTTGTCGCCGAATCAATGTGTTGAGAAGGTCGGTGACAATATTCACGAATATCTTGCCTCGATTTTGCATTGTCCTTACTCTTGCCCGGACACACATAATAGTGTTGAAAATGTTGTCAAAAACATTTTTCTCGATGTGCATGACATCTAAGTTGTGGCGGATCAAGTTTGTCTTCCAATACGGCAAGTCCCGAATATGCTCTTCTTCCTCCATCCCGAATTCTTAGCTATCCGCCCATTCACGATTCGCGCCGATTTCGTCACCTTCATCAAGCCAAACGATTCAATTTCGCCAAAATTTCTTCACCAGATCGCAAAGCGGGCGGATCATCGATTATGACCATTTTGCCTCTAATGAAATTTTTTTGTCTTTCCTTAATGGTGATGACTTCTCCAAGAAACGACGATGACAATAAACAAACCACGATGTCTTACCTCCATTTCGCAATTGAAATGCATTTGTATCCTCCATACAATATGGACAAGCGTACTTACCGTGTGTGCTCCAACCGGACAACATGCTATATGCGGGAAATCACTAACGAATCCATAAAAGGGCAACTCGCATGACAAAATTTGTCTTGGTGGAAACGTCGTATGTAACCACCCCAATGTTCCATAAATCTTGCAACTCTTTCACAAGCGGTTTGAAGGAACACGTCGATTTTCTCGCTTTGGGCTGGTCGGTCCAGGAACGATAACCGTTAAGAACATAAACTCAGATTTCATGCACATCGACGGTGGAAGGTTGTAAGGAGTCAAAATCACGGGCCACGAAGAGTACGATTTCCGAAATCCCAAATACTTGAAAACCATCGGTGCACAATCCTAAACGAACATTCCGAACCTCGGCAAAGTCTTTATTGACGTCATTAAAATGTCTCCAAGCAATCGAATCGAACAGTGTTGCATAACATCTTCAAAGCGATGAATGATCTCCATGCCATCGCATATGTTTTGCGGTTGACTCGTACGCATACAATCGTTGCAACCGAGGGCCCAAAGGGAAGTAGTACATTCTTTTGCAAGGGCGGTTTTTTGTGTTCCGACCACGACCTCGTCGATGTGCAACGTATCGTGATTTCCCACATATTTTACATGACGTCAACTCGAGTCCACTCCCCAATAAATCATACATTGGTCCTCACAACAATCTATTTTCTCAACAGTGTGTAGACCTAGACCTCGCATTAGTCTTTTAGTGGCATAAAAATTCTCAACCATTGAGTTGTCATTTGGCAAACAATCCTTCATGAGTTTAATGATTTCATTATACCCTCGTTCGTATATATGATGTTCGGACTTGATCGCAAGTAATCTTGCCATTGCGGACAACGTTGTCATGGTTTCGCAACCAGGCCACAATTGTTCCCTACTTGCATCAATCATGTCATATAGTTGGCGTGCTTGGGGTTTGGTGATTCTTCCACGACATTCCAATTGAAACTTGGACCTGCCACGTTGTCTAGCATCTCGCGGTAAGGTGTCGGATCGTAGCCTCGAACATCGCATCATCAATATGGCAATCCATTGCGTGAAAATTTTGCGGCCCTTCATCTCCGTTCTCACCATGTTCGTACCAACCGCTGATATCCCCGGACAAATCCATACCTACATAGGTGGTGCTCAACCGTTTCGACGTCCGTGCACGAACAAGTTGACATTTCTTAAAATTGCACGGACATCTAATCTTCCGTTCACTTTGGTATGTAGGACAATGTTGTTTTGCAAATGATATAAATTCTTTAACCTTCGCCGCGAATTCAATTCGAACATAACCGTTGTCGAGCTAGGTTGTACATCCAGATCTCTGTTTGTAGACGACATTCCTAGTCGAACGTAACCCTTGTCGAGCGGTTGTCTATTCAAGTAATGAAATAATAATGATTAAGATGATAAAAAGCCTCCAAAATGGAGAATATTGTAAATCGGAAATGCGATCTACACCATCTAAAGAGAACAAATTGATAGCTAAATGAAAGAACGAGGTTCGCACATTAATGAGTCATCACAATCTAAAGAGAAGGAATTGATTGAGTTATGTTCTTTATGTAAGAAGCTTGGGCATTATCAAAAGGATTGTTGTAAATGACTCATAATAAACATGTATAACATGTTTTATAAGGGTTGGTTAGGCCCTGGACGAGTTTAAGGGTCGCTAACACAAAGGGAGAAAAACTTTTTTTTGAGTTCTCTCGTAGTTAGCGCGCTAATTCCAGAATTAGCGCGCTAATTACCCTCTCGCGATATTTTTGACTTTAGGAAATCAAGCTTCACATTGGAATTTTTGAAATCCTGGATTCCTAACACGGCTATAAACGGTCATATTGGAAATCCTATCATGAGAAAACCACCACAAACTTGGTTGTAACATAAGGGAGAAGAAACACATTTCAAAATTCAAGATCTACAAAGAGAAGAAATTTGATTTTTTAGAACGAGCAATAGGAGATCTTTGTGGTCGTTGTTAAGTCCTCAAATCCAAAGACCTTTGAGGCTTTCAAAGGAATATAAGAGTCTACACCATCTAAAGAGAACAAATTGATAGCTAAGTGAAAGAACGAGGTTCCCACATTAAACTCATGAATAGAGAATAAATTGCCAAAGTTAGGAAGTCATTAATGAGTCATCACAATCTAAAGAGAAGGAATTGATTGAGTTATGTTCTTTATGTAAGAAGCTTGGGCATTATCAAAAGGATTGTTGTAAATGACTCATAATAAACATGTATAACATGTTTTATAAGGGTTGGTTAGGCCCCGGACGAGTTTAAGGGTCGCTAACACAAAGGGAGAAAAAACTTTTTTGAGTTCCCTGCAGTTAGCGCGCTAATTCCGATATTAGCGCGCTAATTACACTCTGCGATATATTTTGACTTTTGGAAATCAATCTTCACATTTGAATTTTTGAGTTCCCGGATTCCTAACACGGCTATAAACGGTCATATTGGAAATCCTACCATGAGAAAACCACCACAAACTTGGTTGTAACATAAGGGAGAAGAAACAAATTTCTAAATTCAAGATCTACAAAGAGAAGAAATTTGATTTTTTAGAAGGACCAATAGGAGATCTTTGTGGTCATTGTTAAGTCGTCGAATCCAAAGACCTTTGAGGCTTTCAAAGGAATATAAGAGTCTACACCATCTAAAGAGAACAAATTGATAGCTAAGTGAAAGAACGAGGTTCCCACATTAAACTCATGAATAGAGAATAAATTGCCAAAGTTAGGAAGTCATTAATGAGTCATCACAATCTAAAGAGAAGGAATTGATTGAGTTATGTTCTTTATGTAAGAAGCTTGGGCATTATCAAAAGGATTGTTGTAAATGACTCATAATAAACATGTATAACATGTTTTATAAGGGTTAGTTAGGCCCCGGACGAGTTTAAGGGTCGCTAACACAAAGGGAGAAAAAACTTTTTTTGAGTTCCCTGCGAGTTAGCGCGCTAATTCCAAAGATATTAGCGCGCTAATTACCCTCTCCAGCGATATTTTTGACTTTTGGAAATCAATCTTCACATTTGAATTTTTGATTTCCTGGATTCCTAACACGGCTATAAACGGCCATATTGGAAATCCTATCATGATAAAACCACCACAAACTTGGTTGTAACATAAGGGAGAAGAAACACATTTCAAAATTCAAGATCTACAAAGAGAAGAAATTTGATTTTTAGAAGGAGCAATAGGAAATCCTATCATGATAAATCCTATCATGATAAAACCACCTCAACTTTGCAATGCTAACAAGTATTACGACTTTAATATTCCTGGATGCCGCATATAATGTACGTAGGAACACCTAACACCCCAAATATGTATTGATAGATGGAAATTATATCTAAGTCTGCATGGTTAATTTAAATTGGAAAGTCTTTCAAGATAAAATAGCTTCTTGCCTTCAACTCCGATGTTTACTAGAAAATCATCCATCAAATGAACCATAGCGGAAACTTAAATAATTCTCATGTCACCCGACGGATTATTCCATAAATTTGCGGAATTAGATAAACAAGGGGACTAGAACGCCAACCGACGAGACGCAAATTTTTCGCAATATAACAGCCAAGCGATTCAAGATTTCCTCAAAACCGACAAAAGGTGAATGATCTCTATGAAAGCTCAAGAGCTCTTGATCATGAGTGTTGCTCGCATTATAATGAACATTAAAAAACAAATAAGAAATGAAGATTGTAGTAAGACTCCAAAACAAAAAATTCCTTGCTAACCCGATCCGAATCGAGACCGAGAGAGAGCGAGAGATCTCGGCGATGACGGAGACCGCGCGACGAGACGGAGAGACCAGAGAGACGAGCAAGACCAGAGACGGAGAGCACCGAGACCCGGGACGGCGAAACGAACACCACCGGGAACAGACGTCCGTAGCGAGCACCGTAGCGACCGGCTCGCACGACGGACGGAGAGACGAGACGATCGAACGGGATGGACGTCAGGGGACGAGACGATCGGCCGGCGCGACGAGACGGAGAGACGGATTTAGGTTTTGGGGTTTTTCGTGGGAATGATTTGGGGATTTGGTGTTTTGTTGCGGGGGGGGGGGGGGGGGGGGTGGGGTGTGGGAAGGAGAAGACGCTACCAGGATCGGACAAAATACAAATCTCGAGGAATGATGAACGGCCATAAGAAATGAAGAATTTGGCGGGAATGGTGGCGCCAATTTTCAGAGACGGAATTTAATTCCGTCTCTAATTCCGTCTCTAATTCCGTCTCTGATCCGTCTCAAATCCGTCTCTCGAATATTTCCCCGTCGTTATTCTGTCGCTAACTGTTACATTTAGAAACGGAACTTATTCCGTTTCTAATTCCGTTTCTGATTTAGAAACGGAAATAAGTTCCGTTTCTAATTCCGTTGCTGATTTGCTGTTTTTTTGTAGTGTTTAAATCAGATTTTACTGTACGACTGCAATTTTTCCATAATATGTACATGCTCCTAGAATTAGTACCGTTGGCGCCCAAAGAAAAGGGGCACTTCAAAAAGTCTAAATAAGATGATCTATCCATCTCTTTTTCTTCAAACTTCCATTCAAACATAATGCCATGCAAAAGTAGAAGTTGTTGATTATTCGTATACGGTTTCAACTCATTTTCCAAACCCACGTGATCCAATTAACCAGCTTGCGTGCCTTCTTCAACTCTCTCCTTTATGCACACACGTTTGAAAAAAAAAAAAGAAAAACAGAAAAAAGAAGATAGCAACCACGTAAATGTTGAGACTACCACACATTCATTTGTTGCTTTTGTGTCTAAAACAAGCTTTCGGGCTGTCTTAATATATAGGTGGGGTTTTCGGAAATAAATGCATGAAGTTTAGGTTAACCGATATATCATAGAGTATGCATATACAGAAAAAATTACAAAAGTACGGTAGATTTTAGTTTAAATGAGCAAAACAAGTGGGATTTTTTATTTATTCGAAAAATAGAGTATATCGCCTTTTGAAAAGACGCTATTAGTTGGGGGAGATTTTTTCGGCTTACGTGGACACATAAATAGCGTCTTTTCAAAAGATGCTATTCGTGTTATTCATCCACATATATAGATGTCCATGTCAATGTCGTTGGAGGGTGTTTACACAAATAGCTCGTGTAAATATCCACGCGGACATCCACGTCAGATGTCGACGTGGGCAAGAACACCCAAATAGCGCATTTTTGCGCTATTTGTGTGTTCTTGCCACGACGACTCGAGGTACACAGATAGCGCCTTTTGCATGGCTCGCCCACCTCGACATACGTGCGTGACGTTTCCATGTGTTGTCAACTAAGAGATACGTGTGTGACGTTTGCATTGACTTTACCACCTCGAGCCACGTGCGTGGCGTTTGCATGAGTTGCACGAGGTTGCATGGGTTGCCCACCTCGACAGAAGTGCCTGACATTTGCATGAATTCTCCACCTAAGCATACATGAGTGACACTTGCATGGGTTGCCTATATCGATATGCGTGCGTGTTGTTTACATGGGTTGTGTACCTCGAGATACGCGAGTGACGCGGTTCGTCCATCTCCATAGGCACGTATCGTTCGTAGGGCAAAAATTTTTGTATAGATAACTCATTTTCGAAAGGAGTCATTCATAGAGTTTAGAATTTTGTATAGATATATAGCTTCTTTTCAAAAGGAGCTATCCATTCAAATGTCTTCCACCTCACTACCATCCATGTCACCTCATCATCAATAGCTCCTTTTCAATAGGAGTTATACATTAGTTTTGAAATTTAAAAGTAAACCCCACTATTTGGTGAATTACAAACTAAAGTCACCCCACTTTTTGAAAAATACCTGCATATACATACATGGCAGTCAACTAATTAGTGAAGTGGTCAATTTGTATGAAAATATGTATGAATCTTGAGATCGTTATTATCAAATTAATAAATTAATGAGTATGGTCTCCATTCATAAAAAAATTAATTAATTAATTGTCTTAATTACTGACTAAGTACGTGGATGACTCTCTGGTTTGATATGAATTATTTGTGTAAGAGGTAAGAGAGTTCGAGCCCTCAGAGTGGGTGAGTTGTTGGGTGAGTTGTTGTTTCCCTCTTATCAAAAAGAAAGAAATAAATAGATAAATGGTATTATATAAATTGTGTCAACAAATTATATATGGGACCTTCTGTGAGGTACAAATATTGAAGTGTAGTTTTAATCATTTAATTTTTCAGTCAAACAAAATTCGATCATTTTCTAGTGCATGCCCATACTTGTATAAAAGGTTTGTTCAAGATTGAGTAATTAGTTGCTGTAATCAGAAAGTACCTAATCATAAGAATTTTCTGCAGCTAAGTACAGCTCATCATCAGACGTAACCAACCATACAAAAACTTATAAAGGGATTTTTGATAATTTGATGCTAATTCACTACTCTCTGTACATTTCATGAGAGAATATTGTCTAAAATATTTAAAGTACTACCAAGTAATAATCATTAATTAATTTAATTTACATAACCAATTGATTAGGTGACCCAATAATTTGATATGAGATTTGAAAGTAAGATGTTATGAGCTTCGAACCCTGGGGCAAAGTAGGTTGTTTCTTTAATTTCTTATAAAAAATTATTTAATTTACATTAAAAAATATTATACAAGAACTTATATATATATATATATATATATATAAAAGTCGGAGGAGAGAGGAAGTTAAGAAGCTGTCTCCTCTCATCATTCCAATTTTCTATTTCCCCCGTTTTCTTATTTTCTATTATTTATTTATTTCTATTATATAATACGACATGCCAACCCCCACAACTACAACAACGCCTTTACATTCGTAAAATTTATAGCGGGAATAAAACTTGCAGTGCACTCCATTTCATGTATTTGCCAATGATTTCGAGTTGAAAAAACTCATTTTAATCATCTATTCGTTGATAAAGATAACCATGATTAATTATTATTTAATAGATGCATACATAATACTTACTTCAATGAATCTGATATTTACTGGGTACATACAAAGCACTGATTTTTTTTCTTCTTAAAACAGAGATTAAATAAGATCTCTTTAGGATTCTCAAACACAGTAATATTAAGCAAAGATGCGTGGAAATGTCATAGTACTCACACACTAAACCTAAAGCTCACAGCCTCACAGACGCATATGCTTAACTTCATCTTATTTAGCTATATCTTAGCCGATCAATACTCATTCGATAGGAAAACAAAATTATACTTACGTCTTAACGTTTTTTTTTAAAACTATAGGTCTCTCCACCTCGACTATTCTATATAGGATCAAGTCGGTCCTACCAAACTCATTGACCAGGATAAATACCAATAAGTTTTCGTTATTACGCTATTCCCTATTTAAAAATTAACATATTTTTAAGGATGTAAAATAATTTAATAAACCTTCTACCGTATAATTTCAATAACACCCGCGTGGAGTATAGGGAATGACTAGTTATATTACACATTAGGTGTGCAGTTGCCAGCTTATCTTCGGTTGATATATTTATAAAAATTAATAAAACCAATAAGTTTGATATAAGTATCATAAACAAAATGAAAAAAGTTGGGAGATAATTTTGTAACTATAAGCCTATAATGTGTGTTCAGTTGTCTTGATAGGGTTGAATTAACAAACATCAGATTAGTTGGCTATGGTCTAGATGTAATCCGTATTTGATGACTTGTTTGGTTGGTATGATAAAATTTAAATGGATTAAGACAAATGGCATTTTTACCCCTCCCCTTATAAATATCCCAACAACAACCAAATGACTTCATCTCGAACCCTACTTGGCCAATGGTAATGTCTGATCCCAACTTGGCGGAGGAAGGAATGAATTCTGATAAGTTGCTCATTATGCAATTATATATAGTTTATTTATATTTTTTATGTATAAGTCCCTAAAATATTAGCCTAATTGCATTTATTTGTTATTTTCAGGGTTAATGTAATACGCGGTTGAATCCGAGGCGAAAAACTACTCAAAATAATGTATTTATGTAACGACCTAAATTTAATTCGCCGTTATTAATGAAGTGGTTGCAGACGTGGCTGGCAGCTCAAATGCTCGTAGGACCTATAGCTAGGATAGTGCATGCCTAAAGCTAGGTAAATAATTATTTTGTGTGCTGATTTGTTTAATTTACGATGTTTACGTTGAAATGGATTAAACGAATTCGTAATATATGTATTTATATTACATTTGACGTGTGAGACTGTGTTAAGTATTCGCATTGATATGCATGTCGATGTGGGTAACGAATAGTCTAAAAGACTAAATACTAGGTCGGGAAAATAATACACACATAAAATGAATAAAATGCGTTAAATACTTAATATGTAATGCCTATTTGATGGTTAGAGACATGGTAGTACGCGTATGTCACATTTCGGGACGCGAACCGGGCGTCGAAACACCTGAAATATCACTTTTTGGGTTAAGAACAAGTGCAGGAATGTCATTGGTGTCACATTTGGAATCATTAGAGGTTGGAAATGGAGCAAATGGAGCTCATTGGATTGCCTTGAGATGTACAAATGAGGAGAGATGCATATTGGACTATAAAAGTCAATTTGACTTTAGTTTCCACCACCTTTTCTCTCTCCTTATCTCTAAATCCGAAAATAGAGACCAAAAGACAAAGGTTTTAGAGTGGCAAATTGATCATTAGAGGAGCTTGGAGTGGTAGATTCATCAAATTAGGGTGAGATCGATTCACAATTACATCAACTTTCTTTATCTTTTGGTATAAATTTTGAGGTGTTTGTGTAAATCCTATATGGATTGTTATGTGGTTGTTAAGTAGTTGTTTTGGTGGGTTTTAAATGCTATAAAGTTCAGTGGTTTGAGTTGTGGTGGTTATTGTTGGCGGTGGTGTGGTTGAGAACCCAAAGTTTTCAGCAAAACTGTTGTCCAGAACGCGATTAGCGCGATAGGTAAAAATATTGTGCGCTAATGTTCTTCCCGACGAAGAATGTTTAGCTACCTAGGAATCTAGTGCGCTAATCCCCAAACCTAACGTGCTCTAGATATTACAGATTTTACATTATTTTTGCTAAGTAACATAAAAGACATCCAATTGACGAAAAATCAATTATAAATGGAAATATGTCATTTCGGGCGGTAATTTGGATATCCGGGATTCGACGAAGTCGGATTGGGGGTTATTTATCGGGACACAGAATGAAGTTTGAGGTGTGTAGTATCCTAATTGAAATTTCTTGAGCAGTAGTTTATCTTTATTTTTGAATTCATATTATGTCTTTCAATACTCTATTCTTGGTTTGATTTAAATACACGGATGTTGAGGCTTTCCCTCCGTGCCATTTCTGTGTGTATGTCCATTAGGCCATAGCACGTGTGCCAGTGATCTCGATGAATAGGTCGACCTGAGAGACGCGTCGGGGTACGTGTGGGTGCGTCGTTGGTTCCACGCCGACCACCTAGCAGATCAAGATACTGGCCTTGCTTGAGTGTTACTTGTCTGCAGTAATATGTGGAGTGTCTCAAGTAGCGCTAGTCTAACCCTAGGCTCCAGGAACACTCTTTGATCGTTCGCTATTACTCATGCATGCGATGAGCACATTTGCCTGTATTTATTTCCGCATGTTTATTTAATAATTTTATTTGAATTCCAGTATTTACTTTCCGTATTGCTCACTTAATTTTCATGGGAATACTCACTCTGGACTCGTCATCTGCCTTTTTGTGATGACTTAAGTGCGGATTTAAGTACAAGTCGTGGCAAAGGAAAACTTGTGGAGTACCAGTAATTAAAAGATATTGATTCAGGCTTGTACGTTTGTATTATATATACTTTGTTTTTATTTAAGGGATTTGGGATTGTGAGATACTTCAAGATTCTATAATTTTGATATTTTAATACATTGAGGGGTAGTTTTGGCCTATGATGGTATATGAGTTTTTCACATTAGGTATCAAAGTTAAACGCATGAGTATAATGTTTAATATTTTAGATTATCATGATAAAAGACTTCCACTATGATTTATTATGGTTTAAAATCACTACAAAAAACAGCAAATCAGAAACGGAAATTTTCGTCTCTGATTTGCATAAATTCTGTCTCTAATTAAAATCAGCAACGGAATAGAAACGGAATATATTCCGTCTCTAAAATCGTCGTCGCTGATTCAATCAGAAACGAAAATGTGATTGCGTTTCTGATTTAGAGATGGATCAGAGACGGAATAAATTCCGTTTCTAATCAGAGACGGAATTTATTCCGTCTCTAATTCCATTTCTGATCAGAGACGGAATAAATTCCGTTTCTGATTATTTCTGTCTCTGATCCGTTGCTAATCAGAGACGAAATTTGATCCGTTTCTGATTCATGTATCTAATCCTCAAAAATTGGAGACGGAAATAGCAACGGAATCTCTGGATTCCGTTGCTATTTCCGTCTCTAATTTTTATTTTTGTTTAGTTTTTAAAGTCTTATATATATATATATAGGTCTCAATCCAAGCACATTTAACCTGCCAATATATAATACAAATCATAGCTAAATAATATATTGATATTGCACAATTTTATATAAACTTAACATATCCATAAAATTATCTTTTCTCAATGTACTGTACACGAAACAAAAAAAACAATCTAAAAAGTTTCTATATCGTATCTTTCTACAAAAGTAAAAGGAAAAATTGTTCTAAATGAAATTTTCGCATATTGTTTCACTAGTCTTTGCAGCTGAAACCAAGTCAGGAACAAAGCTTTGCCACTTTGCCGACCACTCATGCTTTAAAATCTGCATTTTCAAAATTATACATTCAGTAGTAAGTAGACAAAACGAAACTGAAGAATGTAACCAATTAGTCGAGCATAGAGATAGCTATCAGTCTTACTTCCTCTATGACCTATTTTTCCACAAATTCCAGTTTCAAATAAGAATCCTACTAATCTCTATTGGGACATTATTGTAATATAATGGCGTAGTAAACCATTTTATACCGCAAAGATGGTAAGATAACATTAACAAAGCAAGTTCCACTAGATATATTGCATATAATGAATTTATGATGGAAATTTAGAGAACTTAATCAAGCGGTCAGATAAGTCTATACCTGATTGCCCTTCTTTATTGCCTTGGATTGTTGAATACTGTTCAAAATCCCGAATGGTAAGTTAAGTCAAAAATCCATAAGCAAGGAAATCAACAAAACTAGCAAAGACAATATACCATCGTAAAAATAAAGGTTGCCAATCATAATCAAAGAACAGTTCAGATATTCCTTTCGAGATGAATAACCATTACCGCCAAATTATTAGAATTCTAATCAAAACGGTGGCTCTATAATTTCATGATTTGATCCAACCCAAATCAACTTTGAATTGCAAAACATGTGAAAGACAATCAATCAATCACACTTTATTTAAACTCGAATAAGTAATGAATTGATGTAAAATGTCAAATAGCTAAAAAAACCTTAAAAAAACTTCTTCGCTTTTCATTCGTGTTTGCATTGATGTAAAAAGACGTAAGAACTACGAATATCGAAAAAAGAATAATTGGCTAGCTTTCAAAACCATTTATTCGGTTTATCTCACACATCATATGGGCGATAAATACAAAAAGTATAGAGCGAGAAATGAGATAATGTAATATGAACATGCATATATGACCACCATTGGCAGCAACAGAGAAAACCATAAATGGATATCAATAGTACCTAGGCCAAAAGAAAGAAAGAAGGACGTAAATATTATAAGAAATACTAGAACATTTTTGACCACAACATTAGTATAGAATACAAGAACAAAAGGAAGATGGAAGATGGAAACTGAGAACAAAAGGAAGTAAATATTATAAGAAACACTCAACTATGCAACTTCTCCTAAGTTGTTCACTCGCGTTTAAAAAGGCAGTCAAACAGTTTGTTGTTTTAGTTTTTTTTACTTTCTTGCTAGGAAGATGGAAACTGAGAACACAACATTAGTATAGAATACAAGAACAAAAGGAAGTATCCAGAAAGAAAATAAGATGCACCAATGCACTCCAATGTAATTATGTAACATCACCTATGTTTGAATAGAGCAAATAACATGCAAGCCTTAATATCATAGGTTCAAATCCCAACTACTTGACCGACTTATGATATAATATTCATCAAAGAACAACTACATCAGTTACTATTGGATGAACAGACAACTACTTTAGTCAAGAGAACATATAGAGAATACCGTGATGAATCTGCCACTATTATGCAGTTTTTTTGAGCTTAAAGAGGGAAATGTTGATAATTAGTTGAATAAACAGAATAGATAACACAGAGTATGCTTGTGGGATGCTATATTAAGCACATTTCAATCAAGCTAATAGCACGCGTATTAATTAAATGGACTTGGAAATTTAACCATACAATCAGTGTCAAAGAAAAGATTACAAACGAACTGCAAATTTGACCTGCACGATCATATTCAGAAAATTTAACGTCATATTATCATCCGAGATGGTGGTAGGTGCAGTGTTTCTTAACTTCATCGTACATACATACATACATGTATATGATGTTACTTTACCATGAACATCATGAAATAAATAAAGGAATTGAATATTTGAAATAAAAACCAAGCTTAATAGCGCCAAAACAGTAGCACAAACGAAATATAGGGAATGCAAATGAATTTAACCTTACTGACAATAACTAAAACAACTAAGATATCAAATTATTTTCTCACTTTTTTTTTGACAAAATGAATAAAAAAACGAATCAACATATAAAATGAAGCTGGTTTACTAGTAAATGGCAACATATAATAAGAGAAGAAATAAAACAGGAAATTATATGATTCAGGCACTTCAAATTAGAAGTAACTTAACCTCTAGCAATCAAGGACATTCATGTCAAACTGTAATGTGATTTTCCTAGATTCAAAGGTGCACCAGACACTTTCAAAGTACTTCTTCAGCATTCATACTAATACTAAATGTATACCTTGCGACATGTCTCGTGGTGCAATTCCTCTTTGTCGGGGCCTTGTGGAAGTACAATTCCTCAATCTGTATACTCTACTACTATCTCGCAAAATTTGAAATTTTTAATCAACCGCAAGCCAGAAGTAACAAAAAACATGCAAAACAAAAATGGAGGCCAGACTTAATGGCATTGCAGTTCAGAAATTTCAGACCCAGAAACCTAAATAATCTGTAGAGAAGTAAGATACTTTACTTTTTACTCAAGATGTCAAATAGAGTGAGCAGATAACACTTAATGCCAATACATCAGAACATAAAGAAACATGTTTAAACAAAAATTTTGCAACCAACTTATTCATGAATCATCTCCCATGCAGAGAAAACAATTAATTACACAAACTGGAAAGATATTCTGTGACAGTGAATTTGTCATGCACCCTAAAACTCTAAAACATCAGTAAGAGACATGATTTCATTTTCAAAAGCAATAGTAATCAAGTTAATAATCCTCTATGATACGCAGTTACGCACGGATCCCTTAATGAGCATCAAAATTTGTGAATGAATCACATCAAAACATGGCACATCCAAAAGCACAATCAGACGGTGACATTTGAACCAAGCTATAGCTATGCATAGGATGGTTCGTAGTTGCTCCCATGGTACGCGCTCACAATCAATCACAATGAAATTTTTTCAATGTGCATGTGAGCAAATCAATCCATTAATAGTAGCCCTAGAATATTCAAAGCTTTTAGGTGTGATGGTACATACGGAACTTTCCTAGCTACCATATCTAAATAGGTTGTTAATTAGGAAAAGATAGTTCTCGACAGTTGCGATCTAGTACTGAAGCTCTTCTAATAGAGATTTACCTTCCAGTGACTCGAGATAATTTTATTAAGATGGAAAAAAAATCTTCGTAAAAAAATATAAACATAAACTCACCCTCATATTTGATAAAATCCCCGTAGGTACAACCATTACTTTTAATCATCAACAAAAGATAAAAGGTTTTCCATAATGTAATCAAATTTTAACCTGCCTATTGTGTAGCAAATGGTGGAGCACAAAGATCACCTCTGATACAAATCTCTAGAATTGGTCAAGTAGACGGGCCAGATTGTTTGATGGTTCTATCTTACCAAGAATTCTGGCACTTTTCACCCCTTTAAAGCCCTTGATCAATCCATTGAGTAATCCAGAGTGTTGGCCTCATGGAGGAAGACCAAATGGTAAGCAACATACAATTATTACTTCATACAAAGTTGCTTGAAACGAGTCAAGATATCTATAATTTCTAGCAAACTCTCCAAAAATTAAACGCTAAAATATTGAACCAATATATGAAAGACATTATGGTATGGGAAACCAATATATTGAAACTATAAATTAGCATGATTGCGCTCAAGTTGAAGCTGAGATGATATTTTGTAGGAAAATAGGATTAATAGCAAAATAATATTAGATAAAAATAGAAAATGGCAGACAAAAAGTTAGAATTTTTGGCTTCTATATTTCACTCGTCTCCGAACTTCACTGAATTACCAGACCTCCACACAAACTGAAAAAAAGCACAAACAAAACAGCTTACATTACTTAAGCAAAGAAAAATGAAGAAGAAAATAGAGTAAACCAGCTGCACATTTGAAGTACCTGTTTACATTTTTTTACAGCAAATCCACCTTCCCTTAGTCTTAGGGAACATTTCCAGCTAAAATCACCTTATGTTACTAGAAAGAGTTAAAGAAAAGTTGCAAACATGCATTTTTCGACATTGAAAAATAACTTCATAAAAGTAAGATTCAAATCTAACTCCTGATTCACAATGACGGCAAGATTACAATCGAAATACAGATAAATATGCCTAATTCAAACAACAATTACTAAACCAAGTCCACCATATTTATATATGATGTTGATATATAATTAAAATATACATGTATAAGAGAGTAATATGCACATCTTCAGCTACGAAGAAATAAACGGTGCATCAATAGTCCAATGGCAGGAAAAATCACAGTCAAGTCTGCGCTTATACTTACAAGTCACGCAAACAAATCATTTATTAAAATAATTTTGCATCTTTGTTCAGTGAGACGGCGTAAGACAACACACAACAGTGAATCAATACATGAATACCTAACAATCAGTCACGACACGCGATGCATGAATCCGATATCCATGAATTAAAACAATTAAACGAGAGTCTAAGAATCGACAAAAACGAATGTACAAGGAAATAATACATAAAAGGCTTTCCTTTCAACCTTCCAAGAATCAAATCTAAATGTAGAACCAGATCTATGAACAACAAAAAACACTAAGCAGATCCAGATCTACACAAAATAATAATCAGTCAACACGACATGATAATCACTGACTTTGAAGCCACAAACGATTCAAATCTAAAATCCAGAACAAGATCAACCACGATGCTCAACATTGGAAAGCAAAGAACATTATCACAAACAAATTGAATCCAAGCTCGAAAGGAGAAGAGAAGATAGAATCTCACCTCGGCCGTCACGGAGAATGAGATTCCTCTCGCAAATCTCCGCAACAAAACCCTAGCGAAGCGAGAGAAGAGAAGAAGACTTGTGGCACTAGGGTTTGCTAGTTAGCACCACATTTTATAGCAACAAAACCCTAGCAGAGAGCGGTGAGAGAGAGAGAGGGTGAGAGAATGAGAGCAGAGAGCCGCGAAAGAGAGAGAGAGATAGAGAGCAGAGAGCGGCGACGGTGAGAGAGAGAGAGCAGAGAGCGGCGACGGTGAGAGAGAGCGGTGACGGTGAAAGAGAGAGCAGAGAGCGGTGACGGTGAGAGAGAGAGGAGAAGGCGGTGACGGTGAGAGAGAGCGGCGGTGACGGCGAGAGAGAGCGGTGAGGGAGAGAGGTTTCGTTGAGAGAGAGAGCGGTGAAGGAGAGAGATTTTAGGGAGAGAAAGAGTTTTGGTCCCCATTTTTGAATTATCGAGATCGAAACATGCACGAATCTCGAGACGTAACAGACGGTTGTAATAAATAAAAATTTTGGTGGGAATGTTGGCGCCATTTTTTAGAGACGAAATTAATTCCGTCTCTATTTTCGTCTCTGATTCGTCTCAATTCCGTCTCTGAATTAGTCCGTCTCAATTCCGTCTCTAACTAATTTTTTTAGAAACGGAACTTATTTCCGTTGCTAATTCCGTTTCTAAATTTCATTTTCCTTGTAGTGAATGATCCTAATAGATGACTTGAGTTCGGTAACAATTTAGATAGTAAATTGTTGTTTATATGATTAAATGGTGGAGGAGATTTCACGCGGGACAAAGCTGACGCTGGTAGGCCAAGTTGTGGGCCCACATTGGCCCCCGTGGCGGTTCATTTGGAAAATGGGCTATTACATGCAGTGATAAGCTGTCAGAGGATTTGTCTTGATTTACGCATTGAACAGTTTATTAGTAAGTGACTAATGCCAAGTGACGCACGGACGTATCACAGTTTAGTCACTTGCAACCAGAGCCACTGGACCTGCCTCGAGATGTGTTTGGTGCTAGCTCTCACATATTCGATCTTTCATGGGAGCTTCCTCTCCATTTCGCGCGCCACGTGTCTGCCTCCCATTGGTCCTACAATGATAGTAGTAGCTCCATCTTCTCACCCAGCTGCCTTTTGATTCTCCTCAGGATACGAGCTATATCGTCTCCTACATCTTCGCACGAGCACTCAAGCCTACTTTTCGTCTCCTTCCAGCCACAATGTGTATCATCTCTAGTACTCAACATGTATTCTTTAGCAATAGCAACCAACTAGCGCTGCCACGCCAGCTACTTGGTAATCCTCAACCAATCACGGGCTGCCACGTGTCCAGCGATGAAGAAAAAGCCCAAAACAGTCACAGATTGTCCTCGGTGCACGTGTATTTAATGATACATGAAAATCACATTTTAGGACCAATTTTAGTAGTTTCTCACAATTAGGACTTAGGGTATGAAATTAGCAAGGTCGACATACATATATTTTAGGGGACTCTCCCTCTCGGCTATTCTATTCTCCTCTCTCCCTCAACTTCCGTTTCTATTCTTTTTTGTGTTCTTCTATGAGAGACTAAACTCATGGCCTAAGAAAAACTTTGAGGGAGGTTTGACTACTTTTATTCATAGATTTATGAGATTTATTTATTTTAATTTCATTACTTTTTATTGCTATTTTATTTTCTTTGGTATTGACTAAATAATTAGAGTTAAATTCATATTTAAACTCGAATTCTTTTGTCGGTGAGTCGTAAGCATCCGTCCTTATGTAATAAGACCACACTGGTGGTAATTGACCCTACCAGTTGATTCGCCTCTTTTGGGACTGGTCAAGTACCTTAAGAATCTTGGTTAAATTAGACGCAATAGTGATCCGGTTGTCTAGGTGTAGTGCCTTCACAAAACCCATTGCGGTCATCGTGTTAAATCTAATGCGCTTGAGTGTAGAGTTATACGTTTGGTTAGGGAAATAGTCATTGTCGTACCTTGGCTATCGAGATTAGGAAGTGTGAGGAACCGCGTACGTTACCGGACCTATAGCTATACTAGGATACTTTTGATTTCTATATTTTGCATAAATCGAAGACCAAATCCAATCTTTTATCGAACCGAACTTATATGTCTTGACCTATGTATTTTTGTATTAATTGGTTCTCAAGTAATTTTCATTACTTTATTGTTATTTAGATTATTTAATTTATTTATTTTCTTAAACTCCCGATTTCCCTTTTTGTTGTTTTTAAACTTTAGAAAGAATATTTATCCCTATGGGATCGACCATTTGTTACTACCTACAAAATAGTTGGTTCATGCACTATATTTTATTGACGCGTTCGGTGCGCATCAATTTTTGGCACCGCCATTGCCGGAGATTAGTTTTGTTCTTTCTTTGGTCTTTATTTATTTATTTATTTTCTTTTTTTATCTAGTCCTTTGCCCTTAACACTTTTGCAGGTAATTCCATAATGGCCTCGTACTTCCACAACTATGGTCAACTCAATGACTCATTCTATTATGGTGTGAATGGGGTAGGTATGTCACGTAATGAACACCAATTTTCTAACTCGCAATTTTTTGTGCAACATGTCGGGGTTTATGGAAATTGTGGGGAGTAATTTCATCCCACGTATGCTTGATAACAATCATCGTGGTTCTAGTTATGCTTCGCTACAACCCAACTTCTATATGTCTAGGTAAAGTCCACAGATTCTTTAATAGGAACGAAGAACTCACTACAAAAAATGGCTATTTAGAAACGGAATTAGCAACGAAATTGAGTTTCGTTGCTAAAAAAAATGGTTTGAGACGAAATTGAGACGGACTAATTCAGAGACGGAATAGAAAGAGATCAGAGACGGAAATAGAGACGGAATTAAATTTCGTCTAAAAAAAATGGTGCAAACTTTCCCACCAAAACTTTAATTTTTTACAACCGTTCATTTCGTCTCGAGATTTGTACGTGCTTCGATCTCGATGATTCAAAAATGGGGACCAACCAAAACTCTCGCCGAAATCTCTCTCTCTCTCTCAACTCTCTTTCTCTCTCAACGCTCTCTGCTCAACCCTAAACGCTCTCTGCCTTCTCTCTCTAACCGGTCTCTGCTCTCATCGTCACCGTTCACCGCTCACCGATCTGCTCTCTTTCCCTCTCTCTCTCGCTCTCTCTCCGATCCCCGCTCACCGCTCTTTCTCGCTCACCGACCGATCCACCGCTCTCTTCCCTTTGCTCGATGTGTTGCTCACCGCTCCCATCACCGCCCTCTGCTCTCTCGCATGCATAGGTCGATCTCTGGTCGTTCTCTCTCTCTCACCTCTCTCACTGATGCTTCCTAGTTCTCCCTCTATCACCGCACTCTCTCTACCGTAATCTCTCTTCCTAGATAGTACATTCGATCTAAAAACTGGGGATATCAAGGATTGGTATCCGAAGAATCCTATGCCGAGAGTGCTGACACCCCTTTAAGAAAACTTTTTACTTACATTGTTAAGATTGAAGTTCAAAACATTTACATCAGCTTGGGAGGAGCGAGCGTTTCATCTGGTGGGGGATCTGCAGAAATTTTTTTTAGTAGGAAAGCTCAACCAGGTTTCACTGCAACTGATGTTAATGTTGATGAGGTAAGTCAAGTCAGTGATCGAGATTGTCTTACTTATTGGGGGCAACGATACATTTTTTCTGATGCTTTGATTGGGTTTTAGGTGAGAATGGTCATTGATGAGGATCTTGAGGGATTTGGTTTCTCTGGGAAGAATGAATTGATAAATGGGAATGCAGTTATAATCGGATTCTTGTTGTTACTGGATTTTGAGCTCTTGACTGGTAAAGGCCTTCTCAAGGGGACGGGTTTCTTGGATTTTCTTTATTCTGCTTCAAATGCTTTCAAGTAGGCATGGCCACGATTGTCCTTTTCACATATGTCGTTTTGGATCATGAATTGAGAGCTAACAATTTCTCTCTCCCCCCTTTTACACATTGCATGATGTATAAGTTCATACGTAGTTATTTCACTTGTTTTGTGAGTGTTGTTGAACCGCTTTTCTCTTCAAATTCTTTTCGTGTAATTTTATTGGTATGTTCTTCAATAGTCTGTACATTCATTTGAATTTACTCATCTTCTAATGCTCAATTGTACTCTCAATGTGTTGGTTCTATTTGTATGAGCTTATACGGGCAACTCTGACAACCTTGCATGCATTTCTTTCGTGGATTCCCTTGGGCTATATTTTCGAATCGTCATTGGTTTGTTTGCTGATTTTATAGGAATCTTTCTTTACGGTGCTTAACAGAGGTAGTCCCTGTTCTGTGCTTTCACCAATGCTATTCATTCACGCTTCACATTTTACTGACATATTTGCCTTGTTGTGGTTTGCGAAGGTTGCTGCACTTCAGTTTGGGGAATTCTATGACATGCAGTATGTGAAAATGTTTACTGTCTTCGTGATTCAATTACAGGTAGCCTTTTTTTTTTGAGCAACATGTTTAAATAATTATAACTTTTAGCCTTTGCTCAAACTTCCTTTACTTAACCAATTGCTCTATTTCTATTTTTTGAGCAGCATGTTTAAATAATTTTCTAGGATTATTGGTTGCGCAGTAAATTAAAAATCTTTCCAAGGGAATTAATTTTCTAAAAGTGTTTTCTCATGAACCTTTTTTCCATAAATTTGTTTTCTTGTGGTATTGGTTGTCTTTGTCATGCGTATTTGAAAATGGTGTTTAGCAATTCTGCAGTAAATATCCGCAGAGTGAAGGTACTAATTATCTCTATGTCTGATATGAAGCGGAGTAAAAACTTACCAAAAGCTATAAACATTGGATTCTTATTCCGGATCTTAAACCTCTATTGCAAGTGTTATTTCATTTCAAAAGTTAATAGAAAAATCACCAGAAACTTACCATTGCTTCCAAGGGTTAGATTTCTGTCCATAAAAATTAGTAGAAACTTTACTTGATAGAAAACTTACCATAGGTTGTCTATTGTTTTGTATAGTTTTTTGGATAAGTATTGTTTTGTATAGTTAAGCCTTTTGTCTGATACATGGTTGCAAAACAATTTATGCAATATTCCCATGTTTTAGCGGACAACTCATTGTTTCCAAGGATAAGTATTTTTCATACGAGTAAGTGTTAAATATCAAAATTTCTAAGGTTGCACCACGAAATTCCTAATCAAACCATGGGTGATGATATGAATAGGATGGCTACACAATGGAAGTAACTGGTGCAGAAGGAGTGCACGTTCTTGTTGCTTCAAAAGCAAAACCAAATCGCAATTTCGAGAGCAATTTGGATAGGAGATTTTTAGTGAGCTTCTTAAATGTAAGTTCTCCCAAATGTGTTTTCTTCCATAATTCATCATTATCTTTTTTTGTACTCTATAATTGTTACAGTTTACACCATAACTTCATTGCATAGTAACTAGTACTGTGGAGAAAAAAATATCTGCATAAAAGAAAGTTGTGTTAATTCCTCCCCTTTTTTGTCAAGTTCCTTGATCGATAATGTCGTTTATAGTTGTCACTTGTTACATGGCTAGTGAAGTTAACATTTGTCTAGCTTTAATTTTCCCGAATGGTCAGAGCACTTTAGTACAGTTTTCATCTAGTTTTTATGTTCAATTTTGCTGAACGGACTAACTGATTTGTTCAAAAAGGTTTTCTGAATGATGGTATCTTATTGTGTGTGTTTTATGAGCTTTGATGTTGTGATGTCTTTGGAGCTTCATGATGTTGTGCTTTCTTTCTCGACCTTAAATCTTAATCCCCTTCTTTTCTCTCTCAACTATGTGAATCCTTTAATTGTTCTATGGATGTAGGGCTTCTTGGATTTTCGGTTTCGCAGGGCGCCTATCTAGTTATATATGTTTAACCTTCACTAATTATCAAGTTATATTGCTTCCTATTGTGCATATATTTTACTTCTTAATTTGTTCTATGTGTCATGGTTGTTTGGTTTTTACATGCGTTTTTGTCGATTGATAAGTTATGTAAGATAGTTGATTTGCAGTATCGTTCCATTCTTTTGTCTCAGATTCTGATCACTTATGTATGATTTCTGATCACCATGTAGAAGATGTTTGGTAGAGGTTAAAGTTAATTTGAAATGTCAGATATCCCATTTGCATTTGTAAATCTTTAGTTTACAATTTATATAGTATTTTCTATCCAAGCTGATTTGGTTGGTTCCTTTGCTTTTACAAATTTCTCTTCTGCTGATGATGGTATTCAGGAGTTGTCCTTGACATCTCCCTTGTAGTCTTATGGAGTTAAAAAACTTTCCTGGATTACCATCAAGCATTTGAAATGCAACTATGTAGTTTTTGTAATCCTCTTTAGTAAGTTTCAGGGAATTTTTGTCACAACTTAGGCTGTAGTGTTCAAGCTGATGTGTTTGCAATTCTTGCATTCAATTTTGCTGCATACATTCTTTTCATGTAAGAAATCATCTTTGTTTACAAGAATTCAATTTGTTGGAAATGTTTGTGAATAGAAGTGCATGTGAAGTTCATGTTGCTTTGAAATGTTAAAGGTGGCGTTTTCTTTTTAGTTTTAGAGGTGGTTTTGTTGAAAATATATTATGATTAGCTTCTTATTTTAAAATTTAAAGTTTCTAGAGATTTATTTGAGGGTTTTTATTTATTTATTTATTTTTTAGTATAAAGGTAAGGACATTAAGCTTTGTTATGTGGAGCTAGAGCAATTGTATCTTACGCTGCGATTGCTCCTAGACTCCATGCTTAAGCGTTTTCTTTCATTTGTTTCATATTCTATCTAAAGATAATCATCAACTTTATTTTTTTTACTTATCTCTTCATTTTCTTTTTTATTAAATTAATTTCACCTCATCTAAAATCTTTGGATTATATAATATCTTTTATCCTTTCAAAATAATTACTTAACTTTCATGCTTTACAACAACAACATAGCCTCAGTCCCAAGTTAATTGCGGTCGACTACATTGATGAAACTCTTCCGTTGTGCATGTGCTCGATTTAGTGCAATTGATGGAGTGCTCCATTTTCATGCTTTTACAATTTTGTATTTTATATGATATGTTGTTTGGTCGTGAAGGAATATCTCCTTTCTTTTTTTTCATTTAGAAGTTTATTTTATTTAAATTTTGCTGCCTTCTCTACTTAATTGATAAATGTAAGATTTGCACTATTTCTTAAGTACAGATTCATATGGAGGTTGCATAATTATTTAACTTAATTGATAAATGTAAGATTTGCCTTCTCAACTTTATTTTTTTTACTTATCTCTTCATTTTGCTGCCTTCTCAACTTAATGCTACTATTAACAAAATATTGTTGATCCATACAGGCTAAGCTCAAAAGAAGACGTCAGGAGTTGACCCAGACTACACCGGACCAGCCGGTGGATGATGAGGTGGTGTACTACAAGGTGGCGGATGACTGTCCCAAAGGATATGTCTACAGTCTCAGGTCGTTATGGAGAAAGAAGAGAAGATACGTAGATCCAGATGCTAGCACATCCCAGATGCTAGCACAACGAGGGATGGACAACTTTATGATACTTAAGTATTTTTATGGTTGTTGTAGAACAATGAGAATTGTAGTTTTTTTATGGATACTTATGTATCTTAAACATTTATTATACTTGACTACATTTCATGAATACATAAATCTTTTTTAATATCGAAATTTATGTTTTTTCTCATTTGAATCTTTGTTGTTGATATTTATTGTTGATTTGTGTATGTATGTTGAATTCTATTTTTTTGGGGATGTTAGCACCCCCAAGGAGTTGTTGGAGGGTGTGTAGGCGATGGAGTAGGTCCTATGGTTGTATTTTAAGGTTTAGAGGTTATAGAGAACCAATTGGATAAAGCTTAGGTTTGAAAACTAAAAAAACGGAATTGAGATGGATTAGCAACGGAATTCAGAGATTCCGTTGCTATTCCGTCTCTAATTTTCGAGGAATAGATGCATGAATCGGCAACGTATCAGAGATGGAATTATTTTATCCCGTCTCTGATCCGTTGCTAATTAGAGACGGATCAGAGACGGAATCCAATAATTATGTCTCTGATCTGTTGCTAATAAGAGACGGATCAGAGACGAAATGCAATTACAATTGTACCATTTTAAAGAATTTCCATTTCTGTTCCGTCTCTGTTCCGTTTCTAAATTCCGTCTCTAATCCGTCTCTAATCGGCAACGGAAACACATTTCCGTTGCTGATTGAATCAGTGACGACGATTTTAGAGACGGAATAGATTCCGTCTCTGTTCTGTTGCAGAATTGAATTAGAGATGAAATTTATGCAAATCAGAGACGGAAATTTCCGTTTTTGATCTGCTATTTTTTTTAGCGACTATTGTAGACATTAAGCGACATATGATCTTCGACTGGCTTTCTCAAAGCACTACTCGTCAGCCCTTGCATGATGATATGCAGCATATAAACCCAAAGTTGTGAAAGTTAGAAACTTAAGTTATTACTACACTTAAACATTTGATGGATGAGAAAGAGTTTTCTCAACAACCAATTTCTGACTCAGAGGAGACCGTGAATGTTGCTACATTAAAAAGTATTAAGTTTAATGAGTTCTCAATTGTGGACGAGTACTTGAGCGAACCAGAGGAAACACTAGAAGATTCTTCACATGAGCCGAACATTACCACTGTACAAAATAAAGATGAAGTTGAGAAAGAAATTGAAGTCATTTCAGAAAGAGAGCGAGGAAGACCAACCTCTAGTGTTGGTGAAACCACCCACCCTCCTATGTATATTTGTTAAACCTTATAAGTGGTGGAAGTAAAAGAGCGTTCACAGATTTTCTACACTACTGACACCTTTATATTGGATGATCATGATGCGACATATTCTTTTATGTTGGAAGTCCCGTATGAGCTCCCAAATCCGAAGGAGGGCATGCCTATTTCATTGCCCAAACATGTAGATGTGCCATTTGTTTTTGACATCTCGAAAGGAAAGGGCATCACGTGATGAATCACACCAAGTCTAGCCAAAGACTTAAAAGAAAAACGCTCGTTGGGAGGCTAACCAGCTTTATCACTTTTATTGCTTGCATTTATTTTATTTCAATTTTGGTTTAATTTTATTTTTTATGTTTAATAAAACTCTAACTTGGTTTCTTGGAACTTTTGCAGGTGGTATGAATGTTCGATGAGCACTGGAGCACCCCTTGAGTTTTGTTAGATTTGGCTTTAGATTACATTTTTTAGCATAATTTGAGCATCTTTAGGGAATTAACATATTATTAGGGTTTTAGGCGTTTTGAGACTTGGTTGGGACATATCCAACTTAAGTCGCTGCATTGGTGGCAGGTATTTGAGTAGAACCAAAACCGTAGACTTCATTTCATCATCTTGTTGATTTCACCCTTAGTTGAAAGACTTCATGCTTGCGAGACTTAATATGAATCATTTGAGTTAACTCCTATGCTTATTAGTTCTTGCTCTTATTATGATGATTTTCTTTCATAGTTTCCTTAGTCACCTAGACATGAGAGATTTTGTGCATTCACTAGTTTTTAGAGACTTTTATTATGCATGCATTTGTATCATGTTCTTATTTATTTATCCATGTTCTTTTCCACCACTATTCTTTTTCTTTTTGTTGCATGCATTCCTCCACTTGTTTCGAACCTTGAGGATAAGGTTCGGAATAAGTTTGAGAGTACTTTAGGATTTGTGGATTGAGTTGGGTGGATTAGACTTCTTTGTGAAAGATCGCATGTGAGATCTTTTAAATTTTCAATTATATGCGGTTATATGTGGTTGATGGATGGTAATGGTGGTGTTTAGTGTCATTTTATTCTTTCGTCATTTCTTTTCCTTCCATACTTCTCTTTCTCATTTCATTAGGAGTTGATACACTTTAATGCATGTATTTAGTATAGTTTTCATTTTTATATTGTTAAGAGTCACATGAAATTTTGTTTCATGCCTTTGGTTGTGGATGAATACTCTATGATTTTCTTTTTGACTTGAAACTTAGGGAAAATTAGGAGAAACATTCACTCGAGTCTGTAGTCTGACATTTTTATGATTTCATGATTTGGGACTTAGTATGATGGTTAAGCCTTGTGCTAGATACAAAAAGGGAGAAACGGTCAAAATTGTGCAAGTGATAATATCTTAACTCGCTTTGAAGAATTTACTTAATCATAGTGAAATTGAGAAGGACTAACATGAGTTTTCTTAACAAAAATATAGAGAGTCATGCAGATTCCACAGGAAATGGAGTAAGGAATCTTGTCGTGGGAAAACGTGAGAAAATCGATTTCCATATGAAATGGAGTAGGGGTCGTATTATTTGGAAAAATATGTGGAGAAAAAATAGAGAATATATATAAAATGAATAAAGGCGAAAGTCTATGAAAACTCGTGAAATAAAAAGATTTAGTTTGAGTGCTTATAACTAAATTAAGCGAGATTGCAAACTTGCATGCTTGAATGTATAGACCAAGAAAACTTGTGAGTAGTTGATGACCTTTACCTTGACTGTGTCTATGTCTTTAAAGTGTGATCTTAATTGTGTTTCGGTTGCGGTTCTTGACATATCATAACTTCAAAATTTCTTGAGTTGCTTATTAACTTGACAACTATGTAATCTAAAAGAACTTCATGAATTTTGAATTGGGTATAGGATTAGTTAAGTTAGTGCATAACTATATTAGGAGTTTAGTTTTTTTGTGTTTTGTCATTTACGCATTTGCTCTAGACGTGCAAAGTCCTAAGTTTGTGGGTATTTGATATGTTGTTAATTATATAATTATATATAGTTTATTTATTTATTTTTTATATTTAAGTCTCCAAAATATTAGCCTAATTACATTTATTTGTTATTTTCAGGGTTAATGGAGTGTGCGGTTGAATCCGATATCAAAATCTATGCATAATAGTGTATTTGCATGTAGTGATCAACTGCTAGAAGATTTTTCTCAAATTACGCATTGCACAGTTTATTAGCAGGTGACCAGCAGGCCAAGCGATGCAGGGGAGTAACAAAGTTTAGTCACTCATAACCGGAGCCACTGGACCTACCTCGAGATATGTGTGGTGCTAGCTCCCATATATTTGGTCTTCCATGCGAGCTTCCTCTCCCTCTTCACGCACCACGTGCTGCCTCTCATTGATCCTGCATGGTCAGCAGTAGCTCCATCTTCTCTACTCAACAACCTTCTGATTCTCGAGATACGTGTTGTACCGTCTCCAACATCTTCGCAGGAGCACTCGTGCCTCTTTTTCTCCTCCTTCCAGCTGCCACGTGTCTTATGTCCAGCAATCAACACATCTTCTTCAGCAATATCAGCCAACCAGCGCCTACTACGTCATCTGCTTAGCAGCTGCCAACCAATCACTGGGCTGCCACGTGTCCAACAATATAGAAAAATTCTAAAATAGCCACAGATTGTCCTCGGCACACGTGTAAATAATGATACACGAAAACCACATTCCAGGGACCAATTTTAATAGTTTTTCACAATTAGGACTTAAAGGTATTAAATTAGCAAGGTCGACATACATACATTTTAGGGGACTTTCACTCTCGCTATTCGATTCTCCTCTCTCCCTCAACTTCTTTTTCTATTTTTTTTAGTGTTCTTCCATGTGAGACTAAACTCATGGCCTAGGCAAGATTACGATGGAGGTTTGACTACTTTTATTCATGGATTTGTGAGATTTATTTATTTTCATTTCATTGTTTTTCATTGTTATTTTATTTTTTTAGTATTAATTGAATAATTCGAGTTAAATTCATATTTAAGCTCTGATTATTTTGCTAGTGAGTTGTAAGCATCCGTCCTTATGCAATAAGACCACACTAGTGACAATTGACCCTACCAATTGATTCGTCTCTTTTGGGTCTGATCAAGTACCTTAAGAATCTAGGCTAAATTGGACACACAAGTGATCCGGTTGTCTAACTGTAGTGCTTTCACATAACCCATTGCGGTCATCGTGTTAAATCCAATGCACTTGAGTATAGGGTTATACGTTTAGCTAGGAAAATAGTCATTATCATACCTTAGCTATCGATATTAGGAAGTGCGAGGAACCGAGTACGTTACTAGGTCTATAGCTACACTATGATACTTTCGATTTACATATTTTACATAAATCGAAGATCAAATCCAATCTTTTATTGAACCGAACTTGTATGTCTTGACCTAGGTAATTTGTATTAATTGAATTTCAAATAACTTCCATTGCTTTTTTGTTATTTAGATTAGTTAATTTATTCACTTTATTAAACCCTCGGTTTCCCTTTTTGTTGTTTTTAAACCTTAAAATGAATACCAATCCCTGTGGTCCTTTGCCACTACCTATAAAATAGTTGGTTTATGAACTATATTTTATTGATGCGTTCGATGCTCATGAGGTTCGGTTGCGGGAAGGCGCGTCGATGGGAAGGAGTGTATATAGGATGGAATGCTTACGGGAAGAAATATTTGCGAAAAGAGACGACGATGGTTTGAGAGTCTTCCTGGTTCGATCCGTAAAGCAAGGAAGATGATCATGGGAGATGACGAGACACAAGGGAAGAACCCCTGAATCCTAACTAAGTGAAGGAGATGAGTTCAATGAGAAATGAACACAGACTTGTTTTTCATAATGATCTTGTTGTTCTTCTTCTTGTTGTTGTTGAGGGTAGAATGAAAAATATTGCACTCCCAAAGATTTGGATTAACTAGCGAGTAGGTTTTAGGTCATATACATTAGTCACATGGATAAATGATTAATATAGTGCAATCTGTTTCTTTAACTAGTTCGCCCAAGTGAACACCGAATTAAAAGTTAGTGAAAAGATTAACGCTTTAGTCAACTCAACTGAACACACCTTAAAAGGTTAAACACATTATTTTTAACTAACATGAGTAAAAGGATTGAAAATTATATTAGTACATAAAGGGTGTCGATTATAATCATGAAAATTGATTGCCCTAACTTCCTCTTTTCTTTTGGTATCTGCTATTGCTGATATCAAAATAAATAGGCCTCGTTTGGTTCATTTTTGTCAAATTACTGTGCCAGCAAAGTTAACTCATTTGAGTTAATATACCATGAAAGATCATATTTTCATATTTGGTTCAACTTTAAACTTGTAGGGAAGTTGCAAATTTTTAAACAGTAAAAGATATGAATGGAACAAAAAGATGGAGGTAGGTAATAAAAGGTAATTAATAAGGGTAATTGTGTCCATAAAACCCCAAGAGATAACTCTCCTAAAGGGGTTGGGGAAGATATTTGTCACCCTTAGGTATGAGTTGGGATATAACTTGGAGGAAAGTTAGGTAACCAAACAAGATTAATTCGAACTCCCCTCCAAGTTATCTCCCAATGAGAGTTGACTCCACTTCTAACTAAACAAGACAATATTATCACACACATAAGTCTCAAATTAGTACTTTTTTAGTTACATACTTAGACACATGATATAGATCAAAGTAATTCCACACGTATCTCGAGGCATAGCGATTTTTCCAAAAAAAAAAATCAACATCCATTGTTAGGGTAGTTTTTACTGAGATGATTTTTTAAAAAAAATCACCATTTATTATGATTTTTGTTTTTATATAAGATTTAGACCCAATTATCATTTTGACAGCTACATGCATTAATGACTCTTAAATATGTGTACAAGTAAAAAGAAATTATACAAATTATCCATTTAGATCTAATAGTCGAAAATGAAAATCATATTTATAGCGATTTTCTACGATCACTATAGTAGAATAACGACACCCTATATATTTTTGAGTTGGGCCAAGCTATATGCACCCCACAAGACCTTATGTGCAAGACACATGATTAGTGCACCCCATAAATTGTTAAGGGCACCAAGCAAACATTTCTTTTTCCTGAAATGCCCTTAATTGTTTGGAAGGGCACCTCATAGAATCGAGGGAAAAGGTGAAGAAGAAGCCATAGCCAATACTTTGTGTAGATGATCTGTGGACGGGAGCGAAGCGATGCAGCACGAGCCCTGGAAGTTGGTTTCGTGGACGAGAGGAAGAGCATGTAGGTTGTGTGTGCGGCTGTGGTGGTTCCAATTTGGGTTTTCATCATTTTTGTAAGGTGAGATTGTTGGTGTTTTTTATGTTATTGTTGAAGTTCTTTGTTTGTATACATGTTATTGTGAAATGGGTTGAAGTATTATGTAGTTTCGTTGAAATTATATGGTCGTCTCTGGTTATACCACACAGGACTAAAGAGATGGCTTTAGCTCGGTCGAAGGTGACCGAAGTAGAGCCTATGTTTAGTTGTAAGGTAGGGCCATGATAGACATCACTCAATTCATTTTGGTTGTTTTATACAAATTCTTTCTTGATCGTAGTCAAATTTGATTGTACAAATTGAGTATTTGCGTAGGAAATAGGTTGATTATTTTGATATGGAATGTTCGGTTGGGTGTGACCGAACAAAGAATTAATCATTTGGTCATATCCTACTAAGCAAATTGGGTATTTACTTATTTGTTAAGTATTGGTTTAGTTCGGTACATATCAACCGAGTTAACCATTATTGCTCGGTCATGTACTACCGATCTAAATGAATTAGCTCGGTCACGTATCATCGAGCTAAATGAACTTGCTCGATTGGTACCGACCAAACAATTTGAGTTTGTTCGGTCACTATCCACCGAACAGACCCATTTATAGGCACCAATTATTATGTGATTTTATATTAATATATGAATGATTGTGTATTGATTTGGGGATCAATTTTCTTTACTTTCTTTTAGGTATGGCTCGTACTAAGACTATTAGAGGTGGAGAGAATAGTAGTGCCCCGAATAGAAAGCGTCTTAGCTGGAGAGCTCAAACCGTTTCTTATAGGAAATCGAAGGAATTGGGACGAAAATCTAAAGACCTTGATGAGGATTCCGGGGCACAGGTCGAGGATGTACAAGGGAGGGAACTGTCAGTTCACAAGACCTTCTTCATCCGATTCAAGCGAAGAAGATATGGAGCAGGGCATTGAGGAAGGGGGTTCCACTGAAAAAAAAGTTGGAGACGAGTCCGGATCAGAAGATGGAGATGATGATAGTGACGGAGATGAGGAAGGGGAGAGTGAAGAAGAAGAAGAAGAAGAGGAATAAGAAGAAGAAGAAGAAGAAGAAGAAGAAGAAGAAGAAGAAGAAGAAGAAGAATAAAAAAAAAAAGGGAGAGCGAATAGTAGGATATACGCGAGCAAGTGGTCAAAGAAAGATGACCACGTGATAAAGGCCTTGATAGTAAGGCCAAATGTTCCACATCAGGGAACAAGTCTGTCCAAAGGGCAGCAGGTGATGACTTTTCAAGAACTTTTTCCGGTGGGCCATCAAATAGGAATGTGTTGAAAAGTAATAACTATCACGTCGGTGCAACCATTTGGAACAACTAGGTAATCTTTTTTCAATTCATAATCAAGTTTATTTTGACTATGTGTAGTTTCAATAATTCAGTTACTTATAACATTTAATTTGTTATCCTTCAGGAACGTCCCTTACTTAGATGATCAACCAAGGTGCCCAGTTGGCACAGTGGGATTCGAGTAAGTGTCACCGAGATGCGGCTGGCCTAGATAAGATCATTCGGGCGTCTGGGCTTAGGTCACTGATGCTCATACGGGAACGCGCACAAGACGCTCATATCTGCCTTCGTGGAGAGATGGCAGCCGGAGACCAACACATTTCACATCCCCTTTGGTGAAATTTCAATTACATTGGACGACATCAGGAAGTTGTGCTGATTCCTGTTATGGGAAAGGTAGTTGATTGCGAAGCCATGTCAAGTGGCAAAGCAATCGAGTTAGTGTGTCGGACCCTTGGTGTATCGGAGGCCGAGGCAAATAAGCAAGTTAATAAAGATTTGAAAGTGAACAAATCATGGCTTAAGGGGCAACGGGGTGTCAAACCCAAGCCGCTGAAGAAAGGCAACGTCAAGACCCAGTTGTTCCCCCAGTTGAGTGCACAGCCCGAACGTACTTGTTGTTTATGCTCGGGTGCACTCTTTTTGTTCACAAGTCGGGGACCTTGGTGTCGGTACAACTTCTACAGTCGCTAGAAGAGTTGGACCAGATTAGGATGTATGCATGGGGTGCAACAGCTTTTGCCTACTTGTACCGACAGCTTGGGGTGGCAACTTGGGTGGATGTTTGTCAGATTGCGGGATATCTGACGTTGCTTAAGGTATTTATGTTATTTTCCTTTTTTAATGTGGTATTCGTTGTATTTGGTAATATGTAATTACTTATTTGTGTTACTCAATTGTAGGGATATGTGTTTGAGCACTTCGATCTTCATGAAGCCCACAGGAACACAGGGTACGTTGACACCTTCCCATGTGTCAGTAGGTGGGTTGTTAAAAAAGAATAAGGGCTTAATGTTACCACCTCCCGAGGCTTCGCATAAGACTTGACAATGCTCGATCCAGTAAGGTGGGTTTGCAACTTGATTTTATTACAATCGAAGTTATTTCTACAACTTGTCAAATGATTTCTCTTATGTCTTCCTTTATTAGTTCCTTACTCCACTATTCGGAAGGACGATGACATTGCAGAGCTCGCTTTCTATACAGGGACCATCAAGTACATGGGGATTGTTGAGCCATATCACCCCGATAGAGTTTTGCGACAACTCGGGCACATGCATCGCATCCCCTCGGCTCCATAAAACCTTACACGAGCACAACGAGGAAAGGTCGTAGCTAGTAACGTGGTGAAGTACAATTTCCAAGTCGAGATCTGGGAGAGGTGGCAAGATCACGTTTTGTCGGCTAGATCACGAGGACCACGTGCTAATGTGCCGTGGGAGGCGATTGAGGATTACATCGGGTGGTTCAATGAGATTTCACACCTGATCATTACAAATCCCGTGTAAACGAATGTTGAAGGTGATCTTGAGGATGACATCTACGCTGTAATTTCTATATACGGTTGTTTTCATTTGTCAATTTAAAATATAACATTAAAGTAAATTCATTTGGTTGTTTTGTGATGTGTTGTTTCCATAGCGAGTAAGGTGGGCCGTGGATGTTGTCGTAGCCTGGAAGGCGTTGCCCCCGAGTGAAGGAGATAGGGCATCCGTATTGAAAATGTATGATGAGGTGTTGAAGCACCTAACGACCATTGGTGTTTTCAGTCCGTCCGGCACCCCCACATCCGGTGCCACCGAGTCCCAACGTCCAAGCAATCTGGGAGATGGTGTTTCGCTTATGAGTAAAGGAAAAGAGCTAGCAACATCCGAACAACCGGCCAAGAATCTCAAGCATTGAACTTGTTGTAAATGTGCAAGACCTATATGTTCTTTTTGTCATTTAATGTGTGTTGCACTTGTTCTTATTGTTTACAACTTTGTATGTAATTATTAAGTCTTGGTCACAATTCAACCCTTATTTGAATGGTTTGCGTTCTTCATATAAGTTTTGAACTAGTTGTAACTGTTGAATGGTTCTCAACTTAATAATGTGCATCATTTGAACATAAATTTAAAGATTTCTACTTCATTCGGTCATACAGGTTAGTCTCATTTTTGTATGTTCGGTTAGTATCCACCGAACAAACGCAAGTAGCGCGACCTACATTTCAACCGAATAACATTGCTATATGGATGTTAGTTTTACTCGGTAGGACACCACCGAATAAAATAAGCAAGTTTGGTTATTCTCAACCGAGCAGTTACGAAATGCTCGACCTATAGTTCACCTGAATAACATTGCTATATAGATATTGGTTTTACTCGGTAGGACACCACCGAAGAAAAGTGAGCTAGTACGGTTATTCTCGACCGAGCGGTTATGAAATACTCGAGCATGTACCACCGAACAAAATGTTATAATGGATAATAGTATCATTCGGTGCTAAACAACCGAATGATATAAAATAGTAAGGTGGGAGTAGACCGATTGTATATAATATTCTCGGTAACATACGACTGAATATTATATTATGAGATATAAAGAATTCGTTCGGTGAGAGTGCACCAACTAATATAATAACTTTCGGTAAGCTCTGACCAAGCGGGCATTGTTTCCATGGTTGTGTGCGACCGAACAAAGTTATGACATATATTGTTCATGGAAAATAAAATTCATGGGACAAATAACACAACCTATTTCATACTATTCACTGTCTATATATGAAGTTTAAAAGTAAGGCGTTTGCTAATGTACAAAAATATCATCCAACGATGTTCAATGTAACAGGGGTACAAAAAAATCGTTACAACGACAATTCAACAATTTTCATATTTTGAATTTACCAAAATTGGATGTTACACACTTGCTATACAAACCCACTACAATCATAGTGTGTCCAAGTGAATAGTAGTCGGAGTACCAAAAGTAGAAGGTGTCGCTGGGAGTTTCCAATTCAAGTTTGCACACCAAGGTAAGGCCTCTGATTGTATGTCATTTCGCCACCCTGGATACAATTGAGGAAAAGGGGCATCCGCCTTGAACAACACATATTAAAAAATTTGAACCCGTGAACCTTGGGCAAGAATTAAGACGTATAAAAATGTATACATTTATATGACTTTTTACCTATATAAAATGGTTGTTATTAGCGTAGGTCATCCCAATTATAACTCAATCACTCTACGAAACTGGTGGTGCGCCCCTGAGTGGAATGAATGTCATACTACCTAAGGGTGATAGGGATACAAGAATGACACTGTAACGCGTAGCAATCACGAGCCCCAAATCGGGCATACACATCCACTTGTCAAGCAGAGCATCATTGCTATTGTGGTAATGTTGGACGAAGAGTAGGACCGTCTCAAAGTGATTTCCACCAAGAATTGGACGCCAAATATTTTGGTGGCCTTGAAGCTCCGAGTACAAGTAATTTCGGATTTGTTTCTACGCGTCGTCTTCGTGACGCCCCAGACTAGCTGCAATGACATGGTAGCTACAATTACTATCTCCTTTTACATTATCAATCCTCTCAATGTGATCAAGCCACTCTTTCAGTGTGACACAGGAATAACGATCCCTACACACATCATGCATTAATGTACGCGTTCTATGAACCATGTGAGGTACTAGATGAGTAATCTTCATTGGTATCATCTCTAGGTGCAGTACATGCTCAAAGTGAGATGGATTTGTCTTTGTAGATGTGTCACCATTCTCGTCATCAAGTTCGACCTTATTTACTTTACCCTTTCTTTCTTTACTAAGTTGTGATGACTTTCCCCTTATCTTCACTTTAACCCTTAGGGAAAATCGAGGACACGGACGAGGGATGACTAATCTTTCGAAGTTGTTGCACAATCCTCATGTGCATATCCTCAATTTCGATAGTTTTAAACCTCTCAATCAGACTTTGGGTTTTCGCTTTGAAATTATACTCTGTTCGATTTACTGATTGCTCGTGATTCATGCTTAACTTTTTCCATTAAATATGGATATCATCAAGTGGTATTGGTGAAGCTGCCAATTGGTGACTTGTAAGTTCATGGGCACAAGAAAGTCCAAATGTCTTCTACGAAACACAACGACATCTATATGGATCAATCCCAACATTTTCGGCCATTTCCAACTCTTTTTGGATTCTACCCAATGCCGCTTGTGAAACAAAAACTCACAAGACGCAATACAAGGTGTCACCAAACCTGTGTTGCACTACATTCAAACTTGTCTCAAAAGACGCATTGATCTTAGTATGTTGGCCAACAACCATACTATCAATTACCTACCACAAATCCACGAATGTTTATTGCGAATGTCCGAGATGTCTTTTTAGGGTATTATGTGTACTTTCGACTCAGTCGGTCGTAGTCTGTCCAAAATGCAATGATCGGTCAGTCCATGCTTTGAGAAACCATCCCTCGTAATCTCTAATCCTTGTATCCATTAGATAATCAAGCAATCCATGAACACAAGCATATTCGGCTTCCATCCTTGACATCCTACAATTGAACACGGATTCAGAAGTTGCACTTATCAAAACATTCCACATACTTTGGAAAAGGTTGAAGTCTTCTGTCCGTACGAAAAATTTCTTCATTTTCGCTGCCACACCTCGATTAATGTGCCAGGTGTAAAGAAGGCGAGTGGACGTGGGAAAAATCAACTCAATTGCTTTCATCGATTCCGACTCCCTATTAGTTACAATCACACTCGGTTTACCCCGCCCATCCATGAGGTTATTAACATTCTCTAACACCTACATGTAGTTCTCTTTTGTCTCTCTTGACGTAAATGCAAATCCGACGGCGAACGCGAGCTCAGTTGAAGTCACACCGATGATCTCAAATAATGGCATGCGATAGCGATTGATCTTGTAGGTGCAATCCATAATCAAAACGTAAGGAAAACATCGAAGTAATTTTATAGAGTCAGGATGAGGCTAAAACAACTGTATCACAATGTCGATTTCCGCGTTTTTCCTATGCCACGAAAGATAAACATGTGTGTCTAACAAATGCATGAGTTGTTGCATTTGTGGTATCCCCCAAGCCTCGGCTAGCATTTATTTTTGCTTTGTGTTGTATATCGTACACAAGGTTGATGCGTTATCTGCATCCTTTTTCTTTAAGGTGTCCAATATCTCTCAGGGCTTAATGTTTCATTGCATCATCTGTATAACCACGACGCTTTCTTCTGGAACTAACCGACCGACCCTCCTTATAACAACCAACTTCGTGATTATGCCGCCTACAGACCACTGTCACATGCCATAAACGGTCTTCATGTTCCTTTATGTTTATAGCGAATGGACATCCACATTTTTTTGTCCCAGTTCTTCTCCTTGATACCCCTTTTAAAACCTCCTCTTTCTCATCTATCACAATTTTTTCCTTACCAATATTCTTGACTAGCTTTCATTTTCCTAAGCCTTTGGGCGTCACCCCTATAATTACCATACCTCTCGCACACCATGTTAACCCTCCCCCGGTGACGGCCATCACCTCTTGCATCATAATTCTTCGTGACAATAACGAAATTGTTACTTGATCCCCAACTTCGAACCTATTTTACCAACTCATCCCTACTTAGAAATGGCCCGTTGGGGTTGAAGTCATTTGTGTAGTCCATAAAGTTAAAAGAATACAACAATCCTTGCAAAATAGTAACTAACAACATCACGAAGGCCCTTCAATCAATACTCACATAAAACAACACAATTTAAGTAGTTCGGTCACCTCCAACCGAGTACACATCAAATGTTTGGTTACACACAACCGACCTACAGTTGACCGGGCGGTGGGTATCGACCGAACATAACGCATTCGAACGGTCTTATCTAACCGAACAAAGTGGCGAGCAAAAATAGTCCAAAAAAACACAACAAACTTTACAAACAAATAAAATAAGAAGATATACAACACAAAATCTTGGGAGCTCAATAAACACCAAACAACAATAACGAACAATGCTCTACAACACAAAATTTTGTACAACTCCATTAAACCAAATCAAGACATTCAAACCATCAACTTTCATGAAATGCATGAAGAGATCGACTCTTACAATGGTATTGTTCGCCGAAATGCAACTTCTCGTCCTTGATAGTCGTCGGTGGTCGGAAGAGATTGTCGGAGACAAAGGTGATGGTTTGTGGGGTGCCCAATCGTGACAGATAAGATAGATTAGGAAGTTTTTTTTTGAGTTTTTAGGGGTAAATAGGTCATTGGGACTGAGGGCAATTTTGGAAATGATTTCAATAATTTTTGGTGGCTTGCACTTAAGGTTTTGTGGGGTGCACATAGCTTAACCCTTTCGAGTTCATATATATTGTCACTGATTTTGGCGAGTTCATATATATTGTCACTGATTTTGACATTACTAGACTCACGAGTACAAATGTACAATAATTTCATAACAACTGATTATGGAAATAATATTCAAAAGAAAACAAAGGGATGTCGACATATTGACTCTTCAACAGCATTCACTGTTCTTTCGCTTCAAACCCTTCAATTTGCAGCCACATGACCCAAGAAAGCGAGATGCGCGCGCTTGCTGCGCTTCATTAAACAAAAACTGCAATGTTGACTTAATTAACCTACTACGACATGTGGCACCACCGCGTGCCAACCCACAACGTCAATAAATCGCAACTGAGATTGATGGACGGTCAAAGATTAAAGAAAAATTATTGACTTTTTGAGGACGGCGTGTAATATACTTTTCACACTCAATTGATTACGGAATTTCCGAGACCTATACTTCGCTAATGATTAGGTGCTATCGGTAGTATGTTTGGTACTCTACCATCTTGGCTTTCTGTGGTGACACCTGCCAGGCTGTGATATGAGACGACAATAAGAGAATGGGAATTTGATTAACAAATGGTGCTCGGGTGTATAGGAGCAGGAGTCTAATACAATTTGAAGCATGTCGACGCCATTTCTATTCAATGACTAGAAAAGCTGGTCATATTGAAGGGGCTAATTCATTAATTAGAGAATAAGTTTTCAACGCAGCAAATTGAATGCAAGCTATATAGTACTTATATACGCATTGAAAAAATTGCCCAAAAATAGTATACAACAAAGAAGTCTGAAACTCTCAAATATACTGTAGAACATTTCCATAGAAATACTTAGAAGCATTACCTTTTCTATTATTAATAGTTTCCTTGCTTCTTTCACTGCAAAAAAAAAAAAAAAAAAAAAATTTCGTTCGATATCGGATACAGAAGAAACACGATTGCCACAACATTTTTGATAATTTTTAGAATTAGTTTTGTAAACAATAGAAAAGCACATATTCTAGAAACTACAAAGTTGGGAAAGAAAAAAAAAATAAAATAAGGCCAAATGATCAAAATATCTACCTTTACAAGTTGTTTCAATTAATTATAATCTAACCTTTTAAAACCTCTTTCACTTTTCTTCTTCTTTATTGGCGCTGTGTGGTCTACAATTGGGTACCCTAAATGGTAAAAAAAACCTCCGCTCTGGCTAACCCTCTACTGTTGCCTCGCCGGTGAGATTCTGTCACGGCCCAAATCTCTAACCCCGTTTTAATTCCTTAATCAGGATCACCGACCATTGATGTGGGACCTACACCGTGATACGTACACCTACCGAGGCATGTGGCCGATGTATATGGTATTTTTGTATCGATGTATGCCCGGTGTTATATATTGTGTAGACTTACTAAGTCATTTTGTACGGTTGTAGGCGTCGAGACGAGAGCGGGACACGCCTCGATATGCGTGTCGACGCGGGTACCATACGTGGATATGATTAGGGCTTAATTACGGGATTAGGCCGGGCGGTGCCCTAGATTAGGAGAGGGGCCATCACAGATTCCGACGAGATCACTTCGATCTATGACCTCCCTCAACCTTGTCTAAGTTTTTGCGTCCGTTAGTGTAACATATTTGAGTAACTGAGTACGTGGAAAGGATTAGGGAAGTTGTCGAGGGGTAGGTTGAAGAAATCAATTCTGTAAATTTGAGGGTTTGACCATATAGAGCTTTGATCTGTAGGTAGAAAGACCGCCTCATCAACTCTAGGATGGCGTTAAATATGGGGGGAGACTGGCTGGTGGCTGTCCGAAAAGGCAAGCAAAATGTAACAAAAAAAAGGAGTAGAGAGGGAAGGGGGGAGTAAGACCGAACGTATGGCATTTTGTGGTTGAAACAAAACAAATGATGGTTGAGCGTCTCAAGGAGGGGCCCATGAAGATCTACGAATATGCTGCCAAAGAAACGTTCTCGGTAATGGTAGACTCAAGAGTAGTAAACTGGACGATTAAGGTTATTGGGGATTTTGTGCAGAAAAAAACGAGAGTACTCACCCAAGGTTTTGGCATGAGGGAATGATACATTATCGATTCAGAGATCAAACAATGGTCGGGAGGCGTTTCTAAAGATATTAAAACTCAAAGGAAGGGGGAAACAATCGGTAATGGTTCTGGGGGGAGAGGCAAATCGAGCATGAGAAAATTTTCATGCAATCTTTGTTGAGCTACATAAGGAGGTGGGAGGTTGATCTAGTTCGAGACATAATAATAATCAAAACAAGGGGACCAAGGGGGCAATGGCCATTGGAATGAGTACAGGGAGAGCTTTGCTAGTGGAGGCGCACCGTGCTCTACGACGGAGGATAGAAGGACAATCGTAGGGAATGAGACTGCAACAGTTACTCGGAGGCAGGAACTGTTGAACATTGAAGTTCAAGTTTTGTATTGGAAAATAACAAAACCTTTAGTTCCACATAGGAGAGAAAGGTTTGGTTTTCTCACTTAATATATGTTCCAACTCACTTCACTATTGTTTAAGTGAGAAGTGAGTTAGAATGAGTGGACCATGGGGTTCACTAGGAAGTCACCCTAATTAAATAATCTTTGACAATGGCCTTGGGCCTTGGGGCCTTTGGGGCTTTGGTTTGTTCAAGACTTAGCCATTCATAAACATAGTTTTTATTTTTCGTTTTTTATTTTTATTTTCGTTTTTGAAATAATACAAAAGAGCACCAACAGTTGCTAAGTTCGAATTAGGAGTTAAATAACTATCAATTAGTGGCACACTAATTAAGACCACTAATTAGATAGTTATGGAAAAACTGTCCACTAATTGGACAGTTAGATGGTTATCTATATCAGAGGAGTCTTTTGACAGAGGAAAATATGCTTTTTCGGATATAAAATTTCAAGTTTTTTGTGTTTCATTAGAGAGAGACGATTTGCAGTTTGAAGGTTCTTTGATTGGTGCTTTAATCAAAGAATAGGCCAGTTGTATCCTGGGGACAGAACTCCTAGTTGAATTCTGCACCGAGTTGGAGGAAATTATTCTGTCTTAGGACATTGCTCTTTGCAAGCCTCTGTTAAACTTTGTTTATTAATCTTCTTTATTGTTTAATCAGCATGTTTAGTTGCTTGTGATAACAGTGCCATGTTCAGATTTATGTTTATTATAGATTGCTTGGTCTAACAATCTAAGTCAAAATAATATATATATAACTTCGAGAATTTCATATCTTATTTTATACTTGCTTGTTATTATTGTTTTCTGATTCGAATATACTTGGTGTTTTGTATATCTTAGAATCTGAATCTGAAATGGCATCATCTCATATTGTTAATGATAAGACCGCATCCAATTCTAAGGATGAGAGGCCTGAAAAGTTTAAGGGACTTGATTTCAAGATATGGCTACAGAAAACAATTTTCTGGTTGACCACTATGAATTTAGCCAATGTCATCAGAGAGGAGGTTCCTAAGACGGATGAGAGTCCGATCACCAAGGAAACCATGATGACAATCGAGGCATGGAAAAATTCGACTTCCTTTGCAGAACTATATTCGAATGCAGACTTGATGACACTCTATATGATGTTTATTCTCGAGTGTGAGACTCGCAAAAGATGTTTGGGACATGCTTTGGAAAAGAAATATCGAATCAAGATGCGGGAGCAAAAAGTTCGTGGTTGGCAAATTCTTGAAATATAACATGGTCGACTCAAAGTCTCAGTGAAGCAAGTTGAAGAACTGCAAGTGTTGATTCATGAGTTACATGCCGAGGGATGTATCGTGAATGAGCATTTTCAAACTGGTTCTATCATTGAGAAATTACCTCCATCTTGGAATGACTTCAAGGTGTATCTGAAGCATAAGCGTAGAGATACGTCGATTGAAGACTTGATCTTGAGGTCATGGGTTGAAGAAGATCATAGGAAAGGAGACAAGATGGAAGGAAGTGACATTGATGCAAAGGCAAACATGGTGGAAGGAAGCAATTCCATAGTTCAGAAATTCCAGAAGAAGAATTTCAAAAGAGGAGCACCCACCAAACTGTTTGCACCGAAGGGGAAGAATTTTAAGAAAATCCAAGGAAGTCATTGGGTATGTGGAAAACAGGTCATAGGGCCCAAGATTGTCGTCATAAGAAAGATCAGAATCATGGCAATTCTGGTTTGAACAACCAAGCGAATATTGCTGATGTCCAAATTGATGAAATGGACATTGATCTCACTGCTGTTGTGTCTGAAACTAACATGGTCTCTGACACTCGGGGTTGGTGGATTGACACTGGTGCGACTCGACATATTTGCAGCGACAAAAGCTTGTTTTCATAGTTTCTTCCTATTAATAGTGAAGAAAAGCTTTATACGGGAAATTCATCCTCTTCAATGGTTGAAGGCGAGGGCACTGTTAAGATGAAGTTCACTAGCGGGAAAATAGTCACTTTCCTCAATGTGTTGTATGTTCCTGAGATCAGGAAGAACCTTGTATCTGGCCCTTTACTTAACAAAAAAGGGTTCAAGTTGGTGTTTGAGTCTGACAAGTTTGTTCTCACCAAGGGTGGGATGTATGTAGGAAAGGGATACCTCACAGAGGGTCTCTTTAAGCTCAATGTTGTAATTGTTAACTCTACTGGTAATAGAATGATCGTTTCTGCGTATATGGTTGATTCATTTAATTTATGGTATGCTAGATTAGGACATGTGAATAAAAGATCTATTTAAAGAATGGTTAAGTTAAATCTATTGCCTAAGTTTAACATTGATTTAAATAAAAAATGTGAAATATGCACTGAATCAAAATTTGCTAGGCAAACTTTCGAATTTGTCCAAGAGAGATCAAATGAATTATTAGGATTGATTTATTGTGATCTTTGTGATTTTAAAATCTATCCCTACTAAAGGGGGAAAAATTATTACATCACATTTATTGATGATTGTAGTAAATATTGCCAAGTCTATTTGATAAGAAATAAAAACGAGGCCTTAGATATGTTTAAAATATATAAGGCAGAGGTAGAAAATCAATTAGACAAGAAAATTAAGGCATTAAGAACATATAGAGGTGGAGAATATGAATCTGCTGAATTTGCAGAGTTATGTAGCAAATATGGAGTTATACATTAAACGACTGCACCCTATACACCTCAACAGAATGGTGTAGCAGAAAGGAAAAATAGAACTCTAAAAAATATGATTAATTCCATGTTGATTGATTTTGGACTTTCTCAGAAATTGTGGGGTGAAGCGTTACTCACCGCAAATCACATTTTGAATAGAGTGCCTTTCAAGAAATTAGATAAATCTCCGTTTGAGATATGGAGAGGCAGAAAACCCACTTACAAAACTTTGAAAGTGTGGGGTTGCTTGGCAAAGGTCCAAATTCCCTTACCAAAGAGAACTAAGTTAGGACCTAAAACTGTAGATTGTGTGTTCATTGGTTTTGCTAAGAACAATGCAGCATATAGATTCTTAGTAGTTAAATCACATATTTCTGATATAAGTGAAAATTCTATTATTGAATCTATTGATGCTGAATTTTTTGAACACATTTTTTTCTTTTAAGGAAAATCAAAGTGGTTCGTCACTTAAAAGAACTGCTGAAGAGAGTTTAGGCGAACCATTTAATTCTAAGGTTCAAGAACAAGAGTTAGAACCTAGAAGAGGAAAAAAAAGTTAAGGTCACAAAAGACTTTGGACCTGATTTTGTTAACATGTTAACTGAAAATGAGCCACAAACTTATAAAGAAGCTATGTCCTCACCAGACGCTCCATTTTGGATGGAAACTATCAATAGTGAGATTGAATCCATTTTACAAAATAATACGTGGGAATTGGTTGATCTACCATCGGGAATCAAACCAATTGGATATAAATGGATCTTCAAAAAGAAGCTAAAGGCTGATGGCACTATTGAGAAATACAAGGCACGTTTGGTTGCTAAAGGATATAGACAAAAAGAAGGTTTGGATTACTTCGACACTTATTCTCCTGTTTCAAGAATAACTTCCATTAGGATGTTAATTTCCATAGCTGCTTTGTACGACATGGAAATACATCAAATGGATGTTAAAACAACATTTTTAAATGGAGAATTAGAAGAAGAGATTTATATGGATCAACCTGAAGGGTTCGTAGTAAATGGCCAAGAAAATAAAGTTTGTAGACTTGTTAAGTCTTTGTATGGACTTAAACAAGCTCCGAAACAATGGCATGAGAAATTTGATCATACTATGATGGCAAATGGTTTTAAAATAAATGAATGTGACAAATGTGTGTACATTAAAGAAATGAAGAACTCGTTTGTCATAGTATGTCTCTATGTTGATGACATGTTAATTATGAGCTCAAGCAAGGATGCCATAATGTCAACAAAGAAGATGTTGAATTCTAGTTTTGACATGAAAGACTTAGGTCTAGCTGATGTAATACTAGGAATTCAAATCAAAAGGAATAACGAAGGTTATATCCTAACACAATCTCATTATGTTGAGAAAATCTTAAAAAGATTCAGTCAATTCGATTGCAAACCTGCTCCAACTCCTTTTGATGCAAATTGTCATCTAAAGAAGAACTCTAAAGAGTCGGTTTGTCAATTAGAATATTCTCAAGTTATTGGGAGTTTAATGTACCTGATGAACTCTACTAGACCTGATATTGCTTATGCAGTAAGCAGGTTAAGCAGATACACAAGTAGTCCAAATGATGATCATTGGACAGCATTGATTAGAGTTCTAAGGTATCTCAAGTATACCTTGAATTATGGATTAGTTTATACAAAGTATCCACCAGTGCTTGAAGGCTATAGTGATGCAAATTGGATTTCTGATAATACAGAAACCAAATCAACTAGTGGATATGTATTTACATTGGGTGGAGCAGCAATTTCTTGGAAATCAACAAAACAAACGTGTATAGCACGATCCACCATGGAATCCGAATTCATTGCTTTGACAAGGCAACTGAAGAAGCTTGAATGGCTAAGAAATTTCTTAGAAGATATTCCTTGCTGGCCAAAACCAGTCACAACAATATGCATACATTGTGATAGTATGGCAGCACAAGCAAGAGCTAAAAACAACATATATAATGGTAAGTCGAGACATATAAGACGCCGGCATAATACTATAAGACAATTACTGACAAGTGGAGTAATTAGTATTGATTATGTTAAGTCTAAGGAAAACATTGCAGATCCTTTGACTAAGGGCTTACCAAGAGATCAAGTGAAGATATTATCGAGGGGAATGGGATTAAAGCCTATAGAGTAATTCAAGTATGGCGGAAACCTAACCTAGCTGATTGGAGATCCCATGGTCTAGGTTCAAAAGGCAAACTGGTTAGACTTGAATTAACAAACAGGACACACAATTACCTGTTCCTATGATGAAGTAAGTGTGTTGATAAGATGTTTAGGGTATGCAATATGCATTTAATGACATAGTAATGTCACCTATATGGTAGTAAATGTGGGGTCGCATTTATGAGAATGAAATTAGGCTAAGTTCTCTAAAGCTATCATGAAACCAGGATCTGTTCATGACCAAAATGAACAAAAACGTATGAACTGCATTTGGATTCAAGTCATGAGTAAGACATATTGTCTTGGTTTACTATGAAAGTGAACAGTTCAAGATAAATAAATACATCAACTGCGTCACAAAGTAAACCCGATATGCTTTACTAAGGTTAGTTCAAGTCTTTACGACACCCTTCCTTATAAGCATGACTTGATCATGTCTCTCTCTCGTGTATAATTATAATTTTTGTTTATGATTTGGCAAAGTTAAGACATATGGGGTGTTCCGATTTCCAATACAAAAGTGGGGTATTGTTGAACATTGAAGTTCAAGTTTTGTATTGGAAAATAACAAAACCTTTAGTCCCACATAGGAGAGAAAGGTTTGGTTTTCTCACTTAATATATGTTCCAACTCACTTCACTATTGTTTAAGTGAGAAGTGAGTTAGAATGAGTGGACCATGGGGTTCACTAGGAAGTCACCCTAATTAAATAATCTTTGACAATGGCCTTGGGCCTTGGGGCCTTTGGGGCTTTGGTTTGTTCAAGACTTAGCCATTCATAAACATAGTTTTTATTTTTCGTTTTTTATTTTTATTTTCGTTTTTGAAATAATACAAAAGAGCACCAACAGTTGCTAAGTTCGAATTAGGAGTTAAATAACTATCAATTAGTGGCACACTAATTAAGACCACTAATTAGATAGTTATGGAAAAACTGTCCACTAATTGGACAGTTAGATGGTTATCTATATCAGAGGAGTCTTTTGACAGAGGAAAATATGCTTTTTCGGATATAAAATTTCAAGTTTTTTGTGTTTCATTAGAGAGAGACGATTTGCAGTTTGAAGGTTCTTTGATTGGTGCTTTAATCAAAGAATAGGCCAGTTGTATCCTGGGGACAAAACTCCTAGTTGAATTCTGCACCGAGTTGGAGGAAATTATTCTGTCTTAGGACATTGCTCTTTGCAAGCCTCTGTTACACTTTGTTTATTAATCTTCTTTATTGTTTAATCAGCATGTTTAGTTGCTTGTGATAACAGTGCCATGTTCAGATTTATGTTTATTATAGATTGCTTGGTCTAACAGGAACAACATAATCAACGATTTGGGCAAGTTTGAATGGAGGATTGTGAACCAAAATTTTTGTATTTAGATCATCAATAACCAGTAAATGGGAAGATATTGAAGAAAGATTTGCCACGGAGTTGCAACATAAGGTCACGGTGAAAGAAGTTGGACAACACCGTGCCATTTTTTCTGCAGATCTCTCGAGGAGAGAAAATAAGTCATGCACAGAGCCGCAATGGTCAGAAGTGATCTCAATGATAAGGTTTACGACTAGAAGTCCATGGCACATCGGGAGGAACAAATGGGGTGCACTAAACTATTGGATTGACATAGGTGGGTTACCATTTTCTCTATGGAATCAGAAGTCTTTTCGGGCAATTGGGGAAAGATTCGATGGTTTATTAGAGGTTAATCCTTAAACATTGCATAGGAGAAAACTCGATTATGAAAAAATCAAGGTTAGAGGTAGATTGAAAGGTTTTTATGACAAAGCCCTTAAAATTCCTTGTACTGGAGAAGGAGGAGCCAAACTATCAATTTGCAGGGCCAAGCCCCATGAGCAACAGTATTGCTTCAGCGAACGAGAGAGGACGATGGTTTACAAGAAGGAGGCAACGCTCGAGTACGAGCCAGCGGTGGTCAAAAGGACCCCGATGAAGGATACGACGGAGCCACCACCTCCAAACATTAATCATCAGGAAGGAGGCGTCGATCAGGCAGTTGACAAAATTGTATGACATTCAAATGTAACAACAGAAAACAGGGCACACGACATCGATAAGCCACGTGAAATAACAGACAAAGGGACACACACCCAATGTTAAGTGACTTGAGTGGAAATCAAGAACCCCCAATGGACATTTTACATTAAGTAGAAAGGGACAACACACTGGTATAGCCTATCGAAAGAGGCGCCTGTTCGAGTCCAGGGTGGAGGCGGCAATTCAGACTCGTGAAAGTCTCATAGTCTCAAAAGTCGTATCGAAAGGCGTAATAGAAGAGGGGGTGCGGATGGCTCAAATACAGCGTGTGAAAATGGCCACAAGCCCATGAAGCTATTACCTAAAGATGGTGTAACCCTTTCCACCTACAAGTATACTCATATATGAGTCCAAATCAACATAGAAAAAGTAGAGGCTCGGTGGAAGCTGACGCTTAGGGCCCACATGAAACTAACAAAATCGAGGCTTCGCAAGACGCCTCCTTAAAAACAAGCAGGTAGAGCAAAAACAAAGATATCATCGTGGAAGGTACACGAACAAAGAATAGTTAAAGCATGGACTTAATGGCCTCACTGCAAATAGGAATCATTCAAAAATCACCTACATCGGAACAAGGAAGGCATCACTGATGGTGGAAGAGAAACACGCACAGATAAATATATCTATTGATGGCCCGTGGAGGGTGACAATTACCGTGAAGGTATTGCGCAACATGTCGAAATGGTGGATAGGAACTCGATAGACAATAATGAAAGTAATGATTCAGAACCATTAATATAGGAGAAACAACATAATCAATAGAGGGCATACGACTAGGAGGATGAGGTGGTTTCGGAGACTCAAATGCCACTGAATCAACTTACAAGACGGATTACACAAAGACATCTTCGTGAAATAGTGGAGAAGGAAATTAAATCAATCAAGGAGTTATTTGCGCAAAGAGAGGCGTTAAGGCTGTTAATGTGGGGTACGAGGAGCCTGAAAAAAAAAGGTACAAAATCAACAAAAAAAGCCGGAGGGTGCCATAATGGATATGGGTACACAAAACCAACAACATGAGGGGATATATAAGCGGACAGAGATATCATCAAAGCTAGAAGTGTTGATTCTCTGCGATCAAAACGAGGAAGAGAATGAGATCTCTATGGAGGAAAAAAATCATACGCGACACTCGGGGGAGGGTTCTCTCCCACTTTCATAATTTCTCTCACAATGTGGGATGTAGATTACAAGAATCCCCAAAGAAAAAATAAGCATTAGTAATGAACTAAAGAGGCCTAAATGGCATATGAATAATGACGGAGTTAGGGATAGGAGGGATCTTGGAGGTTAATAATGAAGATTAATTGTTACTTGAAATGTTAGAGGAATAAATGCGGTATGTAAGAGGAGGATGGTTATAGAAGAAATGAAATTACTAATCCAAATATAGTGATAATACTAGAGACTAAAAAAAGAACATGGATCATTTCGATATTAATGGGACTTGGAGGTGTAGACATAAGGAGTGGGTGTTCCTCCCTTCAAATGGAACTAAATGGAGGATTGTCATTATCTGGGATGTGGGAAATGTGGAGGCCACGAACAGTCTTATGGGAGAATTCTCTATTTCAACTCAAATTGATAGATATGACGGTTCGAAGTGGTGGCTATCCGAGGTGTACGGGTATTTAACTCCAAGGGGTAGGGAATTTTTTTGGGAAGAGATTGGGGCTTTGTTCGGGGTATGTGGTCCTAGTTGGTGCATAAGAGGGGATTTTAATGTGACAAGATCCGTTGCAGAGAAGCTGAAGAGTTCTGGGCAGACAACTAGTATGGCTAATTTCAATGAGATGATAAGGGAAATGGAGTTTTTTTTTATCTATCGAAGCTAAATGGGAATTTTACTTGGTTGAACTTTCGTATCGAGCCTATATAAACGAGACTAGATAGGTTCATGTTTACAAATGATGGGGGAAAGCTTTCTTAATGTGAGAGAAAAGTTAGGGGATATGGTTACCTTTGATTACTTCCTGGTTATTCTTGAAATGGGAGTGGTCAAATGGGGGCCATCGCCATTTAGATTTGAAAAAGTATGGCTTAGTTATAGAATATTTGTAGGGGAGCAAGAACTAGTGGGATCTATATGAGATGGATGAGGTGACTGGGGCATAAGTTCATGGTGAATCTTGCCAAACCGAAAGTGATTTTGAGGAAATGAAATAGATATGAATTTGGCAAAATGTAACACAAAAAGAATGAAAAGAGAGCTATAATAGAACAACTAGATTTAACAGAGGCCAATATGAGGTGGGGGGCCCAACGAATAGCACAACAGGCAGACGCAAAAGATGAGTTGGAAAGAATATTACTAGTAGAGAATAGGATGGTCGTGCAAAAGATGTGGGTGAGTTGGGTTATAGAGGGTGATGCTAACACTAAATTCTTTTATAGGCTCTTAAAAGCTCGGAAAAATAAGAACTTTATCGAATGGCTAAAATTGAGCAATGGAGTTTTCATAGAGGTCGTAGAGCATATTTCATGTGGATTGTCGAATTTTCTCAAAACCCTATACTTAAGCAATACATGGGAAATTGAAGAGATGGCTTGGGAACTAATACCGGAGCATGCGACGGGTAACATTGAGAGGTGTTTCATAAAAGAGGAAGTTTTACAAGGGATATGCAGTTGCGAAAGGGAAAAGGCCCCAAGACCAAATGGGTACACTTTTGCTTTCATTAAGCAATGTTGGGGCTTGTAAAAGCAAGATATTATGATATTTCTCATAGACTTCCATCACAACAGAGTGATGAACTAGAAGGTTAACAAGACATATATTTGCCTAATACCGAAAGGAAGTCAATCGGGAAGTGTAGAGGACTATTGACCGATTAGTCTCGTGACTTCCTTATATAAACTGTTAGCTAAAGTTTTAGTAGAGAGATTAAAGGGGGTCCTTTACTATACACTGGCCAAAGAGCAGAATGCCTTCGTCCTGGATTGACAGATGTTTGACCCAATCCTTATCGTAAGTGAGGTTGTGGAGTACACACGAAAGAAGAAATTGACATGATATGTGCTGAAATTAGATTTTGTAAAGGCTTATAACCATGTGGAATGAGGGTTATTGGATTATGTGTTGGGAAAGAAGGGTTTTGTAAGCCGATAGAGAAAATGGGTACGAGGGTGTGTCTCTTCCGCAAATTACTCAATATTGATCAATAGAAGAACGAAGGTGAAGTTTGATGGGGAACGAAGATTGCGATAGGGTAATCCATTGTCACCATTCCTACTCATCCTAGTCATGGATGTGATAGGACGAATGATAAACGCGGCCAAGTCAAATGGAATGGAAGAGGGCCTCGAAGTGGGAAGGTAAGTAGTTTATGTTACTCATCTTCCTTATGCGGATGATTCTCTCATGTTTCGAACTTACTAAAATCATACGATTACAAATTTAATGTACATTATCCATTATTTTTCTGTCATTTCAAGGTTGAAACTCGATTTGGCAAAATGTAACCTATTGGCATTAACATTATATAGAAGCACATTGAAAACAAAGCAAGGGATATCGGTTACGGCATATGAGGGTGGCCACTTAAGTACCTAGGCCTACTGTTAGGGGGAATACCTCCATTCAACAAATTTTGGGAGCTCGTGTTGCTGAGAATTTAAAAGCGACTTGACGGATGGAAGAGATGGTTCCTATCAAAAGGGGGACATGTAACTTTAATTAGTTCAATCTTATACGCTTTACACACTTATTTCTTGTCTATCTATCGCATTCCTGCAACTGTTTCGCAAAGGATTGAAAAGCTAATGTGAGACTTTTTGTGGGAAAGAATGAGTGTAGACTTTTCAAGGGCTTTGTTCGCTTGGGAACAAGTGAGACTTTCAAAGAAACTCAGAGGGCTGGGTTTCGACAACCTACAACTGAGGAACAAAGTACTTATTTGCAAATGACTATGGAGATTCCAAAGGGAATAGAACACACATTGGATGACGACCATCAAGAGCATATATGGCGTTGACCAAAACCAATGGAACCCCGGTAACTATTTTAAACCATCATATAAGGCTCCATGGCGTTTCATCGATGATGGTCATTTATTATAACCTTATTATGAAAATTTTGTTGAACATGATATGAAGATCATCAATCTCGAGACCGAGCAACAAATTCTGCAAAGTAAGGAAATGGAGTTCAATGTTTGCATCCACGTGAGTGAAACTGTTACAAATGAAACTATTACATTATGGATGTATTAGAAACTGCATATTAAAAAGAAAAAATAAAAAAATAGTAACCTGAAGTTCAACATCAAGAAGAGAAGCAGTCGGCGGACGAATAATTCACTGATGAGCAACTAAAGCTTCAAGATTTAGGATATATGATTGAAAGTTACAATGATGATTTAGGGAAACTTTTCCTCCACTTGATGAATAGTGACATCAGTTTCCCTGGTGTTTTACTTGACACATGAGCTGATATGAATATTTTACTAGAACAATGGTGCAGAAAAACCAAGTTGAAGATTAATTTTGGTTGTGTTTGGCACGCACAAGCTAACTTATCAGCTAGTTTATTAACTAGATTATAAACTACTTTTACCAATAAGCTGTGTTTGGTTAACTAGCTTATTTTCAAAATAGATGCTCGTGGGACCCGCAGCTAGGATTGTGCACATACGGAGTTAGGTAAATAGTTACTTTATGTGCTGATTTGTATAATTTGCAATGATTATATTGAAATAGAGTAAATGACATCGCAATGTATGTGTTTATATTACATTTGACGTGTGAGATCATGTGTTAAGTATTCGCCTCGATATGCGTATTAACGTGGGTACCTACTAGTCTAAACAACTTAACACTAGGCCAGGGGAAATAATACACACATAAAATGAATAAAAAGGGTTAAATAATTAATTTGTAATGTATATTTGGTGGTTAGAGACATGGTAGTACGCGTATGTCGTGGTTCGGGACGCAAAATCGGGTGTTTGAACACTCGAAATGTCACTTTTTGAGTTAAATACAAGGGTGAGTGTCACATCGGTGTCACGATTAGAGTTATAAGAGGTTAGAAAAGAAGTAAGTGAAGTTCATTTGATTTCCTAGAGATGTGTAAGTGAGATGAGATGCCAAATTCTATAAGTCAATTTGACTTCAAAACCACCACCTTTTCTCTCTTCTCATCTTATAATCTGAAAATTGGAAGAGAGGAAACAAGGGTTTGGTGCTCAAACTTGGTGATTCAAGGAGCTTGGAGGGGTGAAATCATCAAAAGCAAGGTGAGAACCACAAACACTTCAACTTTCTTTATCTTTTTATCTCAATTTTAGAGGTGTTAGTAATTGTTTGGTGGTTGTTGGTGTTGTGGTTGTTACTGGTTTAGTGGGGTTGTTAAAAAACCAAGAATTTTCAGCAGTTTTACCATCCAAATTGCAATTTGCGCGCTAATTACGTCACCTAGCGCTCTAATGTTCTTCCTAATGAAGAACATATAACTGTTTGAGAATTAACGCTCTAATTCCCAGACCCAGAGCACTAGATCCTGCGGTTTTGACATTATTTTTGTTAAGTGACATAAAACACATCCAAATGACTAAAAGTCAACTATAAATGGAAATAGGTCATTTCGGGTGGTAATTTGGGATAATTGGGACTAGGCGGAACCGTACTTGAGGTTTTTCTGGGACTCAGAGTGCGGTTTGAGGTATGTAGTATCACAACTGAAATTTCTTGAGCGGTACTTTATTTTGCTTTTGAATTAATATTCTGGCTTTCATTACTCTATTCTTAGTGTGATATAATGGACAAACGTTGAGGCTCTCCCTTCGTGCCATTTCTATGTGTACGTCCCCTAGGCCATAGCACGTGTGTCTGCTCGATGAATAGGGCTACTCAAGAGTCGTGTCGGGTACATGTGGGTGCATCGCAGGTTCCACGCCGACCACCTAGCGGATCTAGATACTGGACTTGCTTGAGTGCTAGTCGACGACGGTAGTCTATTTGGAGTCTGAAGTATAGCGCTAGTCTGACCCTAGGCTCTAGGAACATACACTTCGAGCTTCCACTATTACAAATGAATGCGACGAGCACAGTTGCTTGTTTTTATTTCCGCGTGGTTATTTAATAGTTTTGTTTAAATTCCAGTATTTACTTTCCGTATTGCTCACTTAATTTCCTTGGGAATATTCACTCTGGATTCATCATCTGTCTTTTTGTGATGGCTTGAGTACAGATCCTAGTACGAGCCATAGCAAAGAAAAACTACATGAATACTTGTGATTCAGAGACATTTAGCCATGCTTATACGTTTGTATATATCTATTTTATTTTATTTTGGGATTTGGGATTGTGAGATAGCTTTGGACTCTATATTGTTGATATTTTGATACATTGAGGTACATAATTGATATATGATGGTATATTAGTTTTCCACTGTAGGTATCAGAGTTAATTGCGTGACTTTAATATTTTATGTATTGTTTCTCATGTTTAAAGACTTTTGCTGTGATTTATTTGGGTTTAAAATGATCTTAGCAGATGACTTGAGTTCAAGAACAACTTAAACAGTAAATTCTTGTAATTTGAGGTTAATAATGATTAAATGGTGAATGAGTTAGCATGTGGGATACAGCTGGCACTGGTAGGCCAGGTTGTGGGCTCGCATCGGCCCCCGTTGCGGTTCATTTAGAAAATAAGCTGTTATATTTTGGTATTAGATTAAGGTTAATGAACCTAGAGGAATTGGAAAGTAACTCTAATACGATTACATTTGTGGTATAATTCAAGGATAAACCTGATGAATAAACTGTAGATACGGAAACCTAAAGGAATTGCATAGAGTCCTAGTTGGGAAGTGAGGTAAGATGGGTAGAAATCGGGGGATATACGTGTTATGTTTTAGTTGTAATATATATACGATACACGTATATTGGTATAGAGGCTGACTGGATGCACGATCTTCGATGTAGATACCGATGAACGGACATCCATTAGATACCACTCAGCCCGAGGTCCGAGATACTAGCGATCCAATGAGACCGACCTTGACATTGGAGTCATTAGCAACGGACTATGGATGATAGGTTCATAATGCTTATAGAGATGATGAGAACTTGGGATGCTCAGGAGACTAAGATAGCTCTGACTACTACTTTGGCTACACCGATGATGACTACTCAGGCAGTTGTAGCTCTTACTTTAGTCGAGGCTTAGGTGCAGGTGGCAGTATCTGAAACATTGACCGAAAGGGCTACACCTGTAGCAGTACCAGTGGAGGCTGTGGTGGTGCTTACATCTACTACTACTGAATAGCTAGCAGTGGCATCGACTTCAGGGAGCCAGATGACATTAGAGTCTAAGAAGATGAGGAACTTTCTTAAGTCCTTGCAAGGATATTTTTTTGGGGTCAGAGACCCAGAGGTAGCCATGAGATAGTTGTTATCCCATGAGCCGCTACACGACTTGCTTCGGGTCGAGGAGATTGGTCGACCAAGGTTATCGAGTTTATGTTTAAGAGCCGATGCGGCCATATGGTGGACTACTTACACAGTGACTCATCCTGCCGTGACTACTTGGGAATAGTTCTAAGCATTATTTATGGATGAGTACATACCGATGGAGGTCAGAGTCTGCTTGATGGAGGAGTTTTTATCCTTGATGCAAGGTGATATGTCAGTCACAGTATACGTGGAAAGTTATCGATATCTACTATCGTACTCCATGGACATAGCTGGTACTGATCGGCTGTATATATATTACTTTGTCTGAGGTCTAGATGAGAGGATTGCGAGCACTGTGTTATCTAGTGTAGCTCGTACATTGGCTGAGATCTACAACAAGTCCTTCGCACACAAGACATACCTGGTTCAGAGTGATAGTTAATTAGTGATTCAGGTTGCGTTGCAGGGTCAACAGAGGCAGCCAATTTCGAGTTCTCGGTCTGATTAGAGATCGAAAAAAAATTGGAGAGACTAGGACCGACATAGATAGGGCTAGAGACCTCGCCAAGGTGATGGCAATCTGATCAGGGTTGCAAAGGTGACAGTGATAGGCATGATGATTGTCAGTTAGCATATTCTACGACTTTTGCACCAGTTTATCAGCCTAGATAGTAGAGGCAGGATAGAGGTCGAAGAGGCCAAAGTCGAGACCAGGGTCAGACGCGAAGTTAGATGATTTATGACATATCAGAGACCCGTACTTGTTACCGATGCAGTCAGGTGGGGCATATTGTAGCAGATTCTTCCAAGCCAACACCATTACCACCACAGACGGAGCAGGATAGAGATATGACACAAACTGATGCTTTTGGGGTTGCACAACCAGACCAAGAGGTGAACAGACAGATAGTTGAGGGTACATAATATGTTTGTGGTATTCCTATGCATTTTATGATGGATTCTGGTAGCACACTGTCTTTTGTTTCTGGATGCATAGTAGGAGAGTTAGGGTTACCTGCATAGACCTTAAATGCATAACTTGTTCTCGACACGGCAGGTAGGGATAAGATCTGCCCTAACTGGATATGCCGAAATTATGTAGTAGAGATTAAGGGACATTAGCTACCGACTTATTTGAGAGTGTTAGAGTACTTGGAGTTCGACGCGATATTTGGGATGGATTGGTTGTCGTCTTATCACGCATATATCAACTGTTTCAGCAAGACTGTGACGTTTGACATTGAGGGGATTCCAAGGTTTACATTTGTCGGAGTTGCGTCTACATTACCTATCACTCGAGGCAAATTAGTGAGATCGCAGGAGATGGAGGCATATGCGGCTATGGTTGAGCCGAAGTGTAAGACGGTGCTTAAAGTTGAGGATGTCCTTATTGTCTACAAGTTTCCAAACGTGTTCCCTGATGATTTGCCTGGATTGCCAACACCAAAAGTTGTGGAGTTTATCATTGAGTTGATTCCTGGGACTCAGCCAATCTACAGGAAACCATATATGATGTCAGCATTGAATCACGAGGAGTTGAGGATCCAATTAGAAGACATACTACATAAGGATTTCATTCACCCTAGTATGTCACTTCGAGGAGCTCCAATTCATTTGTAAAGAAGAAGAAGAAGGACGGCTCGATGCGGATATGTGTGGACTACCAGAAGCTGAATCGGGTAACAATTCAAACTCGTTACCCACTTTTGAGGATTGATGATTTATTCGATCAGTTGGTTAGGGCCAAGTTCTTCTCGAAGATCGATTTATGATCAGGATACCATCAGTTGAGGATTCGAGAGGAAAATGTGGAAAAGACCGCTTTTAGTACTCGATACGAACTATTCGAGTTTACGGTCATGTCATTTCAGCTAACTAATGCACCAGCGATCTTCATGGATTTTATGCACAGGGTACTGAGGCCATTTCTTGATCGATATGTCATTATGTTTATCGATGACATCCTGATTTACAGTACGACTCGTGTGGAGCACAAGAGGCATCTCAGAGATGTGTTAGAGACGCTGAGAGAGCACAGATTGTATGCCAAGTTTAGCAAGTGTGCATTCTGGCTAAGTGAGGTGAAGTTCTTGGGATATGACAACAATGATCAGGGCATATCTGTTGATGGAGACAAGATTCAGGCGATTATTGACTGGAAGACATCCGAATCTGTATCTGACATTCAGAATTTTCTGGGTTTGGCATGATATTACAGGCGCTTTGTGTAGGACTTCTTGATGATTGTAGAGAGGCTCACTATGAAGGATGTTAGATTTGAATGGTCCTAAGAGTATGATGATACTTTCTGGGAGCCGAAGAGGAAGTTGACTTCAGCACTAGTGTTGGCATTACTGGTAGCAGGTAAAGGTTTTTCCATCTATACTGATGCATCGGGCACTGGATAGGGTAGCGTGTTGATATTGGATGGACACCCAGTGGCCTATTTATCTCGACGGTTGAGACCTCAAGAGGTAAACTATCCAATGCACGACTTGGAGCTTGTGGCGATCGTGTTTGCACTAAAGGCCTGAAGGTATTACCTATATGGTGAGAAGTTCGTGTTGTACACATACCATCACAGTTTGAGGTACTTGTTCACTGAGAGGGAATTGAACATGTGACTGCGGCGATGGCTCGAGTTACTGAAGGATTATGACTTCGCCATTGAATATCATTCAAGTAAGGCGAATGTCGTAGTAGATGCACTTAGCAGGAGCGGCATCAAGAGCTAGAAAGTACTGCGACATATGACACAGGAGAACGGGTTACTTGAGGCATCGTCGATGTTGTGTTTGACATAGGCTATTGCTGAACTATATATTTAATGTCAGATGAGAGTTCTACCATTGTCTTTAGAGAGGGTAGCTGAGTTGCAGAGAGCTGATGATCGATATTTGCAGATCAATGGCCTGGCTCAGGATTTTGGGTGCACCAAGTGGTCTGAGGGGTCAGACAGGTGCTTGAGACACAAGGGTCGATTATGGATACTAAGGGTATCAGAGCTCAGGGATAGCATTCTCGAGGATGTACACCGGTCGTGGCATACATGTCATCCAGGTCAAACCAAGATGTATCACGATCTACGGAGAATGTTTTGGTGGTCGGGGATGAAGGCTGACGTGGGTAAATACGTCTAGAGTTGTCGCATATGCCAGCAAGTGAAGGCTGGGCACAGGAGACTGGCCGGCTTACTACACTCGTTGCCCATTCCTCAGTGGAAGTGGGAACACGTTACCATGGACTTCGTTAGTAGCCTACCTTAGACGACTAGGGGAAACGATGAGATTTGGTTGGTTATCGATAGGTTGATGAAGTCGGCGCATTTTATACCGATTGCCATGAGATATTTTGTTACACAGCTGAGTGTTATCTTTGAGAGATAAATTGTTAGAGTGCACGGTGTACCGGTCTCCATTATTTCTGACAGAGATCCAAGGTTTACATCGAGACTCTGGGAGAGTATGCGGGAGCAATTTGGCATTCGCTTACAGTTCAGTACTACGTACCATCCTCAGACTGATGGACAATGGAGCGATTGATTCAGATTCTTAAGGATATGCTCAGGGCATGTATATTACAGTATTGTGGGTCATTAGAAGATTACCTAACTTTGTGTGAGTTTGTCTACAATAACAGCTATCAGACGAGTATCGGGATGCCACTATTTGAGGCACTTTATGGTAATCCATAAAGGTCACCAACATGTTGGGCGTCACTGTAAGATACAATGGCTATAGGACCTAAGGTTGTTGCGGACCATACTGAGAAGGTAGGACATATCAAGCAGAGACTTCAGACGGCGCATGATAGGCAGAAGAAATATGCGGACAAGTACCTTGAGGCCCTGGAAAGGTCATCAGAGGTTTAACATTAAAAGGAAACTAGCACCAAAGTTCATCGGGTCGTTCAGAGTCGAGGAACGCGTCGGTAGCGTGTCATACCATCTGGAGTTGTCACCGCAGTTGGCAGGGGTGCATCCAGTATTTCATACTTCCATGGTAAGGCTGGCTAGGTCGGGACCGAGGCCTATGGTTGATATACGTCTAATTGAGGCACAACCCGACGTGTCATAAAAGGAACATCCTGTGGAAATCATGGATAAGAGGACTCAAATTTTGAGGAATATGGAGATCGCGAAGGTTTTGGTCAGATAGCTGCATCACAGGACCGAGGGACTCACCTTGGAGCATGAGTCTATTATGCGACGACGATATCCCCACTTATTTATCGGTGAGTATTTAAGTTTAATTTAAATTTCGGGAAAAAATTTCACCTAGTTGGGAAGAACTGTAACGGCCTGAAATTAATTCACCGTTATTAATAACATGGTTGCAGACGTGATTGATATCTCAGACGCTCGTGGGACCCGTAGCTAGGCTTGTGCACGCTCGGAGCTAGATAAATAGTTACTTTGTGTGTTAATTTGTATAATTTGCGATGTTTATATTGAAATAAAGTAAATGACATCGCCATGCGTGTGATTATATTACATTTGACGCGTGAGACCATATTTTAAGTATTCACCTCGATATGCATGTCGACGTGGGTACCGAGTAGTTTAAACGACTCCACACTAGGCCGGGGGAAATAATACACACATAAAATGAATAAAATGGGTTAAATAACTAATTTGTAATGTATATTTAGTGGTTAGGGACATGGTAGTATGCTTATGTCCCAGTTCGGGATGCGAAACCGGGCGTCAGAACACTTGAAATGTCGCTTTTTGAGTTAAATAAAACGGTGAGTGTGCCATCGGTATCACAACTGGAGTCATGAGAGGTTAGGAAAGAAGCGAGTGAAGTTCATTTGGTTTCCTAGAGATTTGTAAGTGAGATGAGATGCAAAAATCACATATATAAGTCAATTTGACTTCAAAACCACCACCTTTTCTCTCTCTTAATCTTATAATCCGAAAATTGGAAGAGAAGAAACTTAGTGATCAAGCTTGGTGATTCAAGGAGCTCGGAGGGGTGAAATCATCAAAAGCAAGGTGAGAACCACAAACACATCAAATTTCTCTATATTTTAATCTCAATTTTAGAGGTGTTGGTGATTGTTTGGTGGTTGTTGGTGTTGTGGTTGTTGTTGGTTTGGTGGGGATGTTAAAAAAACCCTGGATTCTCAATAGTTTTGCTATCCAAAACGTGATTAGCATGCTAATGACATCACCTAATGCGCTAATGTTTTTCCTGATAAAAAACGTATAATTGCCTGAGAATCAGCGCGCTCATTCCCAGACCCAGCGTGATCCTGCAGTTTTGACATTATTTTTGTTAAGTGACTTAAAACACATCCAAATGACTAAAGTCAACCATAAATGGAATTATGTCATTTAGGGCGTAAATTGGGATATCTAGGACTAAGCGGAGCCTGGCCGGGGGTTATTTACGGGCATCAGAGTGCGGTTTGAGGTGTGTAGTATCCCAATTGGAATTTCTTGGGCAATAATTTATTTTGCTTTTAAATTCATATTCTGGCTTTTATTACTTTATTCTTGGTGTGACATAATGGACGGACGTTGAGGCTATCCTTCCGTGCTATTTCCGTGTGTACTTCCATTAGGCCACAACACGTGTGTCAGCTCGGCTAATAGGGCTACACGAGAGTCGTGTCGGGCACGTGTGGGTTCTTTGCAGGTTCCACACCGACCACCTAGCGGATCTAGATACTGGAATTGCTTGAGTGCTACTCGCCGGCAGTAGTTCGTTGGGAGTCCGAAGTATGGCGCTAGTCTGACCCTAAGCTCTAGGAACACACACTTTGATTTTCCACTATTACATATGCATGGGATAAGCACAATTGCCTATTTTTATTTCCGCTTGTTTATTTAATAGTTTCGTTTAAATTCCAGTATTTACTTTCCGTATTGCTCGCTTAATTTCCTTGGGAATACTAACTCTCGACTCATCATATGTTTTTTGTGATGGTTCGAGTGCAGATCCTAGTACGAGCCGTGGCAAAGGCAAGCTACCCGAATACTTGTGATTCAGAGACATTTAGCCGGGCTTGTGCGTTTGTATATATCTATTTTGTTTTATTTTGGGATTTGGGATTGTGAGATAGCTCTGGACTTTATACTGTTGATATTTTGATACGTTGAGGTACGTGATTGAGTTTTCCACTGTAGGTATCAGAGTTAATTGCATGGCTTTAATGCTTCATATATTATTTGTCATGTTAAATGACTTCTGCTGTGGTTTATTTGAGTTTAAAATGATCTTAGCAGATGACTTGAGTTCAGTAACAATTTAAATAGTAAATTATTGTAATTTGAGGTTAATAATGATTAAATGGTGAATGAGTTGGCATGTGGGACACAACTGGTGCTGGTAGGCCCGATTGTGGGCCCCTATCGGCCCTCGTGGTGGTCCATTTGGAGAATAGGCCGTTACATACCATATTTAGGCTAGTATATTTATTCTCTCCTTTTAACTCTCTTTTGGGAGATCCTCAATCGGGATTCGTTAGTTAAATCACCAGCCGTTTTCATGTTTTTAAGTGAGAATTAACTCAGTGATTTTAGCTTTATACTAGGATTCGCTAAACTAATCACTGGACTATCGAGACCGATTCTCAGTTATTTCACTGGCGATTTGTCAGTAATTTCACTTAAACCCCAATTCGTTGAGCACGAATCCATGTTCTTACAAAATAAAACACTAAATCACCAACAATAAACTCTTTCATACCTAAAACCCTTGCATCCATTCTATTAATTAATCGATTTTTGGCCTAGATTAACCCCTCAAAGCTTGAGTTAAAGCTTATTTAAGTGCATCCTACCTTGATTGTGAGTGTTTCAACCCTATAAATTCTGAATCTAAGTTCATACAACCTAGTTAGGGCTTTGTTAGTTTTTTTTTTCAAATTGAGGCTTGGATAGGCTGTCTAAGGACCTAATAGAGCATATTACTTGAGAAATTCACTCTCAAGAAGGTAATGAATCAATACTGTAACATCCTTTTGATTTAGACATCTTGAACGAAAATCAGTTTTTGATTATATTTTCAAACGAATGTAATTTTTGAGTTTTTATTGCAAATTGTTTATGAAAAAAGGTTTTTATAAAAATTCTCAATTCAACTATGGGTTTTCAAATAAGTGTGGGGGTCTCTACAAATGTTTCCAATTTATAAATACTTTTGATAGATATATCGATATAAATATTTTATACGTATTACTTTCAACTCTTTCGAGACTATATGCTAAAACCTTTTCAAAAACTTGTTTTGCTTACCTTGTTAGTTGGATTTTCAACTACAAGATCTCGATTTACTTGTTTTATCATAGTTGAGTTACTCTACGATGGGAGGAGGTAGATGAAGAAGTAGGAATAGTAAACAAGACAAGGGGAAAGGGTTTGTGCAAGCACAACAAAAGTAGAATATACGAACCACCTAATGAATATTATACGGACGAGGGCTATTATTAGAGAACCTAGACCTGGGAGGGCTGAACTTAGAGAACAATCTCCATTGTCATTTGATGAGGAAAAATATTTTGAGAATCCGAACCCTAGTGACTTAGTGTCTTATGACCCTTCTTTGTTTGTGAGATCGAGAGCTCAAAGGAGATACTATAGTGATAGGAAGAGAATCATAATTCCTAAAAAAGGGCTCAATATTCAAAATTAGAGTAAGTATGAGGAAAAAACTGTGAGCATCGTTAGGGATAAAATATTGGAGCGACTTCTGCGAGACTATGCGGGAAGAGGAGAAAGAGGATTGTCAAATTCTAAAATTTTTAAATCAATCATTATGATTAATCTGGGATTAACAAATCTTAATTATGGTTTAAGCCGCGAGTCAAGAGCTGAGGACCGGTGAAACAGAGATTGGCAGCAAGTGAATGAGTTCAGTAGTTCCTCATATAAAATTATTGACTCTAGAGATATGGTAATATGGAGAAGAAAAAATTGTTTGAAGCACCAACAGAGCCGGAAGCGCCCCTTGTTTTAAAGAGAGGAGGGCGGGCATGTAATTTTATTTTGTGTGATGTGTGCTTAGTGTTATGTATTATATCTTATGTTATTTTATGAAATTTAAGTTAATCGAATAAATTCAAAATTTCACGAGGTTTTGTCTCTAGATACATGTCAAAATGATTGTTGAGAAAATTAAATGATGAACTGAACTATCGTTTAGAATTAAATGAAAAACAAGTGTATTTAGGTTTAAAAATCCAAATTCGTACATTTAAAATGAATTAATGAGCCAAAGTGGAGATTTTGCCTCGATTTGCATGCAAGTCGGGATCGCAAGTAGTATGAAATGAGAACGAAGTTGATGCAAGATATTGTTTTTGAGTTTTGTGTCGATTGATGGTGGTCGAGGTTGACATTGGGTCTGAATTAGTGCAAGTTTTGGTTAAGTATGGTAAGAGGATTAGTCTAGAAGGTTTTAGTATGTCATGGACAAAGTTAAGATTTTTGCGGTTTCGGTGTGACCAAAATCAGTGTTATGAAAGTTTTATAGAATTAAACTATTATGTTTAGAATTTTGCTCGATTCGGTAAAAAAATCGAATTGATAAAAGCATTGTGTCAAACCCCACCTAATTAGGGTATCTGACCGGCCTAGATTACCTTAATCACTTGATATTCTAATAGTCTTAAACTCTACATCAATAAACAATTAAGAATAAGGTCTTGTAATCTTCAGTTATAAAACCTTATTAACCATAAATGATTCTAAAGTGAATCTTAAACCTTAAAACTTCGTAGAAATTAATTATATAATCCTCAAAGTTCATTTAGATTGATTACATTATCCTCAAAATTTTGTAAAAGTTTTTCGACGGCATCTCCTCTATTTCTAAGCGTACACCAAAAATCTCAGCCTTCAAAAATATTCAACAAAACCTGCTCAACTTTGGTGAAAATGTCAAAGGACTCACAATCCACCCCATAACAATACATTGCATCAACTAAATTATATATTCATTCTAACTTGATTTAAAGTATCAAAATTCATAAACTTGCATTACCTTAGTTCCAAAATTATTTCAATTCATCCTAAAATCGTTTCAGCCATTCCAAAGGAGATCCTAATCACACTCGAACCCATAAACCCATTTATACAATATAATATGTTCAAAAACCAATACATACATAGAGAAAAGAACTAAGCAAGTCACATGCAGTTGAAAAGCTTTTCCTTTCCCTTGTCCCCACTAAGACCTATCATTATCCAATTATAAAAATCTGATAATGTCAAATAAGTAAATCCCACACTATCCAATACACCCGTAATAATCGAATGCATAATAATCCAAGAGATTAAACAAATAATATAATCCAAGAAATTTAAATACAACAAGTGAATTCATCCCCTTTTTACTATCCGACCATAATTAGATAATGTTCTCCGAAAGTGGTAAATAAACAATAATAAGGACTCATGCTCGGGGAGAATAATCAAACGAGTCTCATTTCTCGAGTCCATCAAAGTATGATATGGTTTAACATCATCTCATGATAATCATGTGATGCAAAGTATCAGTGACTTTAACCCCTCAAGTATAATATAGTTCTACCCTATGCATAGTCATGTAGACACTTAAGTTCTACCCCGTATACACAATCAGGTAGCATAATGTACCTTGTGCACACATTCAGGTAGACACTAAATAGTTTTACCCGATAATACAGTCAAGCAAACACTATAAGGATACTCAAATCGCCTTATCCTCCTAACCTGTGTATGCATGTACAACAAAAATGCAATATCAAAGATCAATGCAATTTATACGAAATTATAATCATACAATGTAAAGGTTACTATGAGATTTACTTAACCTTACAAATGCGATATCGCAACTCCCTTGCGCTCCGAGTCGGTAAACTAATCTACATTGGGCTCTAATCGCAGTCCTACAATTCATTAATATGTCCAGTAAGCTTCCACAACAACTTCACCATTTTTTCAATTATTTGCAATTAAATTGACCCAATCGCGTCCCAAAACCCTTAAAATACTTCTAAAATAAATTATACGATGCTCAAGTTTCATTTTTGACTCAAAGTTATTGTTCGACATCGAGAATTACATTATCCAGGCTTAAATATAACTTTTTAATAATTTTTATATATTTATCGATCTTACTTGACCCGAAAACCCCTGAATCCCTTCAAACAACTTCTCGGATGTCCAAATCCTAATCTTGACTCCAAATTGTGATTCTAAATCAAAAATTACTTTAGACTAGACTTTAAAATAATTTTTTAAGTTTTGGACATTTTCGGGTATCGTAACACGCACTACGAGAAAACCCCTAGTATAAATCCTCGAGAAAATCCCAAATTATTTATTTTTCACAAAAATTCACAATTTCAATTTATTTAGCTCAAATATATTTTTTCTAAGTTTTTTATGAATCAATAGCATTTTTCTCCTCTTTTTTTTTATTTGGGGTTTGACCCCCTAAATCGGACCCGATTCGGTCTGGTTTAGATCAAACCCCATCCTCTTACTCCTCATGAAAATAACATTTGATTTTTTTAATTCGATTTTTTATTAGGGTTGGGTTTGGCCCCAACCCCAAAGGCGTTTGGGCAAGGGGATGGCTAGGGAGCCATCTCTTTCCTTGGACCAAACCTCCACAACTCTATCTCCTCTAACCTCCAATAAAAAACCAACAACACAATATACAACGGTGATCAACATCCAACAAACTTCAACAACACAACTCACCTTATACCCGCCTCCATCGTTGATCTCCTCTCTCCATCATTCTCTTAGTCTCCTTATGTCCCTCTTCCTCTCGGTCTCCCATCTCCAAATTTCGATTTCGAAATCAAAATTGAGACACAAAGGAGAAGATTCTGGTTTTGAAACAATATATATTAGATTTCTTCGAGATTCGCATTACGAAAATCTTGAGAAAAATCTAACGATTCATTTTTATAATATAAATTTGATCTTCCTTTCAATACGTACTACGTATCTCGAGGTCAATCTTTATTTCAAAACAACATTAAATGAGGTGGTTAGTTGATCTAAGGATATATATATATAGATCTCCTCGAGATTCATATCGCATGAACCTCAAGGCATATCTAATGATTCACTTATTATATATGCATTGATCTTCCTTGAGATACGTATTGTGTATTGCGAGGTCAATCAAGTTGATATCAACTAGATAAGCACCACCACTTGACTGACTTACTATGAAATGAATTATTGTGATCTCCTTGAGATATGTATTGCGTATCTTGAGGTAAGTCAAATGGTTTTATATATAAAATCAAACAACCTTAATTTTCATTGAGATTGGACGTCACGCATCTCGAGCCGTAGACAAATAATCTTACTAACTGCAACATTCAACCATTTCTCATACTCAACACTCACGCTACGTAACTCTCAAGGCACATCAAATTTATATTTTTATTTAGTTCAAACTATAGGATTCGTTTATGTACTTATATATATAAACTATATTATATGTAAACATATATACACCTATTGCATTTTTGCGGCTATAAATTCGCCACGCGCACCAATGTCCATTCTCGGACATGCACATTATTTTATATCTCATGCGTGTCACCCTCGACCCTGCGTGCCACTAGGCGCGCACCAATTTATTAATTATTTTATTTAATTTCATGATTATCTCTTCAATTTATATTTAAATGAAATTCCAAAAAATACCTAAAAATTATTAAAAATAAAAAAAGTTCTCCAACGTGCTCTGAAACTCGAGAACACTGCATACACACTCTGCTTGACTTTATTTTGCATTAAAATAGTATATAATACATCAAATAGGCACACGACACACAAAAAATATTAAAATCTATGATCTTCAATCCGTACCACATGGGTCCCACCTCGGATACCTAAATCCCAATTAAATATGAAAACACTTAATTAGTTACCTAATCAAGTTTATAAAATTCTTAGATGTCACACGCTGGAAGTTTAAACACGTTAACATAGGGATTTTGGGAGTTAATAAATAAATAGAAATTAAGCTGCTGACAAGCGGCTGAAGGTTTATATATAAATATATATAACAAAAATTAAAATCGAAACATTTTCATTTCATTTCTATAGAACATTCTAAAGGTTCATTCCCTAACCCTTTCAACTCGGGTTTTTTCTCCATAATTTTCGTACGTCTGATTTTCACTCGGTTTCTTTCTGCAACACCGTAGAGCATCATGAGATGGTCGGTTCGAGTTAAGTTTTCATAGTGGAAATGATATATTTGTCTCGCAATTTAGTAAATTCTTAATGCAGGGCATTTTTTCACAATTCAATTAGAATTCTCATGAGTTTTCAATTTCATTCGTAAGGTTTCTATAAAAATTGGTAGGAATTGTTATTAATTAGTATATTGGATTGATATGCATCAATTTCGGATAAATTTCACCAATGACGGTTAGAATTTTGGTGAATTAAATTGATAAAATTCAGTTGATAACTATTTTGGAAGATGTTTTATAGTTGATCTTGATTTACATAGGGTTTCAGGATGAATTAATTATTGGTTTTGATCTAATTTGAATCCACGGGTTGTAGAAATATTTTGGTGTTGGTATCAAGTGGTTTCATGGTGTTTGTTATCGAGTCTTGAGGATTTAATTGCGAAAAATATTGATTTTGATAAGTTTTTCAATTCGAAATAAATAAAGTTTGCCTAGTTGACAGACCATATTGGAAAATTCATAAATTCTTCGTCAGTGATCTGATTTGATTATCCTTGGAATCTATGGAAAGTAGGATATGAGTACTACAAGTTCCTTTTAGGTAATCATGACAAATATTAATGTTTCCAAGGTTAAAAAGTTACTCCAAGTTAGCTAGTTGAAAACTAGTTGAAGTTGTTATAAATTATTATTTTTAGAAACAGTTATCGAGCATACTTTGGCTGCTGTTTTGTGGGGTTTTACTATTTGGTTTTACTGAAGTTTGACCCTTAGCATAATTAGGTATGTGAAAAAGCTATTTGAACCATTTTGAGGGTGATTCGATGTTGTGGGACCCTAAAAATTAAGCTTGAAGTTGGATGTTTGTAAGGTTAAGTAAATCTCATAGTAACCTTTACATTGTGTTATTATAATTTTGTATAAATTGCATTGATCATTGATATTGCAAATGAGTCTCCATATAGTGTTTACTAGACTATGAGTACATGGTAGAACATTATATTATGCTTTAAGGGCTAGAGTCACTAATACTTTGCATCACGTGATTATTGAGAGTTCACGTTAAGCTAAATCATACACTGATAGGCTAGAGGAACGAAACTCATTTGGTTATCCTCTCTGGGCATGAGTCCTTAATACTATTTACTTACCACTTTTAAAGGATATCAACTGGTTGTGGTCGGATAACGGAAACATGATGGATTCACAATTATATTTAAATTCATTTGATTATTTATTTTTCGTTTAATCTCTGGGATTATTATGGATTTGATTATTACAGGTGTACTGGATAGTGTGGGATTTATTTATCTAAAATCATCGAATTTTTATTGTGGCAGCCCCAAATTCCAGGCCGCCTTAAGATCTCTCCATGTCGCATCCCACGCCACTAAGCCGTGTCACGTAATGGCCCACTTATCCTTGACGCCTCGCGACCTAACTTGTTGCTTACATTCTTCCAGCTAACCCTAGTTATGGTAACTAACCTTTACACAAGTATTAATAACTTAGTTAGCTAATTACTCAATTTATAAGGTTATATGATAATTTTATGGCGAAAGTCTTTTAATGAGTAACTTATGCAGTATTTAACAATCATAAGTAGTGGAAAACCCAGCAAAAGATACCATGTATATATTAAGGAGAGATTGGTATAACAAAAGTTTCATATACATGTAATGAGTATTATACAGTCCAAAAAAACCCAACAAAAATAAATAAATAAATGCATATTGTAGTCTCACACGAGCTGGCTCCACTATCTCAGAGGTAGTCGCCCGCTACCTCCTTACCCTTACCCTTGCTCGTAGAGGATCTGCACTCAGCCACCCAAAGAATACGTGACGAGTCCAGTGAGTAAAATCCCAAGAGAAGTCCATATAAAATTCATGAAATAAAATTGATAAACTACTATTCATGCAAATATAACTCCTGGCAACAATATGTTATATTCCCATGAATGTAGAAAACATATGACAAAGAAAAGCAATAGCGTGAAAAAAAAAACAACATGTACTAATTAAATAAGCTTAGAAATGAAGCAATGATCAGTAAACATCCGTCTAATCACGAGAAAACCTTTACCTAAACAAGCGAGTAATCGATAAATCAAATAGGAACCACTTATATACTTACAGGCTTACAGTGACTAAACCCCAACTTCAATTACCGGATGAACCCCTCCAAACGCTTTTTCAAGTCAAGGGAACATCCTAAATCCCTCCCGACAGCCGTAGATATATTCTACTATCATCGACACGAGCACTAAACACAAGTAACTAGTGCAAGCGATTTAGTCATAACCGATATATACGTAAACCGAATAGGAGTGAAAACCCATGCGTGCTCACCGGCAGTCACACATGATATGCAATATCGACGAACCAAACCATGAATCCTGTGAAGCATTCTCATTGGGTTTACACACTTAATCCACGCTCCGACCTCCCCAGACTCCCGTAACCAACCCGTCAAGCTCCCCGACACTGATCTTCGGTTCGCTAAGTCCCTGATGTCCATTTTTACTTGTTTAGCTTGTTTATAAAGGTGTAGATATGTATTAGGTAGAAAATCTCTAAAACATTCCTAAATTCTCATTTTCATCTGTCATTAGCGCACTAATATTTCTACCTAGCGCGCTAAGAGGTTGTATTAGCGCGCTAGAAATTTTAACTAACGCGCCATTGTTCTTCGTTGCAAAGAGCAACGACACACTCAGGACAGTTAACGCACTAATATTTTCAATTAGCGCACTAATTGCCTTCTAGGACAAAATTCTCAATTCGAGAACTCTGTCCTAGACCTCTCAATTAGCTATTCTATCTAGTCTATTACCCCCTCCTCATCAAAATAACCTTAATCCATGAATCAGAACATTCCAAACATCAATGTACATCAATTTTTCACAAATCATGCATTTACCACCATCTCCATTAACCACCAATTTCACCAAAACTAACTAAATCAGTGATAAATTCTCCTTATATATATAATCTAATGACATGAAATGCATCATATTTACATAGCAAACCAGAAGCTAAACCATCAACTCGAATTTCACCTAACACACCCAAAAATGGGTTCATTTGCAAGCTTAGAAGGTTGAGAAGGTGATTACCAAGGTTAGATCACTTAGTTTGATGCCTAGGTTGTTGAATTCCCAGCTCCAAATCTGCATGAAAAAAATAAGTGAGTGTTGTGATCAAAACACTCTACTAACTCTCCTATATATGTTTTATGGAATCAATTGTGTGTACGTATCCCGATGCATATCTTATCTTTCACAAGCATGCTATCCTATTCCTTTTGGTGACTCCAATAACACACTCATCATCTAGTAACATACACTATGCTAATTTAGATGTCGATCTCATGGCCCCTTTTATTCAATGTAAACTATATGCTTCCTTTTATTTTATTAATGTCACATTACATTAACCCTTATTCAACTATATGGTTAGTGTTTTATTCATAAAATTAAACCAACTCATAGTCACACTAACCCTCGGCTACCCGTACTCGGTGCCCCGAGTCTCGACACGCCTTTCGATGCGAACACCCGTTACACAACCTCACCCGATATCAACATACACACATGCAGTGCAATATAATCATAATAAATTTAAACACCATGTTTACATAACCACCATTTCATAAATAACATATTTCCTCGGTTCTCGCGTCCGAGCCAACCAAGTTATCCGTGTGACGTCTGAATTACAACTGTTAATCCCTGATATTAAGGCTAATCCTAGTTTAATTAATTTGAGCCGTTACATTGGGTAATGACAGGTTCTAGCGGCAACAAGGGAAATGGAAAGCTTTTTGACTGTAAATGATTTGATCAGTTTCCTTTTCTCTATGTATGTATTATTCTTTATTATAGGATATTGTATAAAGGGGTTATTAGGTTCGTGTGTGGTTAGGACTTGGAATAGTTATAATAGTTTTGGGATGGGTTGGAATACTGTAGAGCTAAGGTAATAATGGTTTATGGATTTTTAAAACTTAAATTAGGCTAGAATGAATAAATTATTTTTGTTATTGCGATATTTATTGTTATGGATGATCATGAGTTATTCGGCATTTCAACCAAGCTAAGCAGGTTTTGTTGAAGATTTCTGAAGGCTTAGTTTTCCAGTGTAAGCATAGATACCGAGGAGGTGCTGTCGAAAAGTTTTTACAGAATTTTACGGATTATTTAATCAATCTTACTGAACTTTGAGGTTTGAAATTTACTTTAAAATCCTTTATATTTGATAAAGTTTTACATTTGATAATTATTGTGATAGATTTTGTCGATTAATTGATGGTGAGATTAAGACACGTTAGAGATACCTCCGGAGAGGGGATTCACACTTGATAATGAAGGGCATCCAAAATTTATTAAAACCACCTATTTTAAGAAGATTACGAAAAGTTGGAGTTATATTATTGAAGCATGTTTTTATCCAACAAAGCAACACTTTGAAGTGAAGAACTCTAGAGCTGCTCCACTTTATCATATAGTTATAAAGAAGAGTTATATTGATGTTGGGAAGATTCTATATAATTCTATAAAGTTTGCCATGTAGACCACGAAGAATGAAAGACTACCATTCTAGATTTTGATCACTGAATTGTGTAAGAAAGCTAGGGCGAGATTTGATAGTGAATTCGATGTACTGCCCGATATGACCATAAATGATGTGTGAGTACAATGAATGAAAATGTGGTAGGATACAATAACTCAGAGAATGAAAAAGAATCATTCAAAGCAATAAATGCGAGAGAAGCAAGAAGGTGAAGCACAACTAGAAACAGAAAGAAGATAAGAGAAGACGCACAAAGAGCGACGAAATTAATGGCTAAAATTAACGTTTCGAATATTGCAATGAGTTTGACACCATCTTCTTCATAGCCAAGGAAGAGAATTTTTTCAGACCATATTTTCTTCACGTATGTGTAGCCAGATGAATATTCATCGCAATAACGAAATGATAGCACCAAACGAGAGGACTTTACAACATTATCATTCTATGTCTAAGTGAAGACATGATAGTTATTTGCATGACTCAAGGAGAAGCGTTGACATATCATTTCTCGAGTTGAAATCCCAACTGGGACTTACATTCTAGCGTATAGTTATGTTTCCTAATCTTTTACATGAATGGATGAAGATAATGAAGCTAATGATGAACTTGCATCTGGCCAGTGCCGTGTGTAAGTTTTTATTTTCTCTTATATGCAACGAATGAATGATACAATTTATTTTTCTTGGTGATATTTTTGCTAATGAATATAATATGTTCCCTTTTGCATTCCATTCATTTAAAAATTAACGAATTCCATAGTTGCATATTTACTTACATTTTTATTACAAATATCCATTCATTTATGTTTCACGTGGTATTTGTTATGTTGGAAATCTAACTTAATTTTAAAACCTTGAGGACAAGGTTTGAAATGAGTTTGTGGGTATTTTAGGTGAAATATGACAATAATAGCAAAGAAATGAAAGAAAGGTAGAAGATAAGTTCAAAGTCTTTTTATCCGATATTTAAGTAAGTTGACAAAGTTTTTAAAATTTCTTCCGATTTTAAGTAATGAATTTTGTTTTGCTTTATTTTTAGTTAGAATGATATTGAACATAGAATAGATTTTTGAACGGAAGTGGTATTTTTACTACCCAAGTGAGTTTTATGTTAGAAGGAATCAATTTTTATATCATTTTTTATTAACTCTACTACTTAGTATGTATACTAAATTAAATACCTTGTGTTAGTCATGAGAATAGGTAGAAGATCGAAACAATAGTGCAAGATTAAGAAGACGGATTTGTAAGAATCTTGTTATACAAAATCTATCAATTAAGTATTTTTATAATATATATATATATATATATATATATATATAGAAATTTAGTATGCCACCATTGAAAGAAGAAATGAGTTAGAAATCGATGAAATTATATAAGTTAGAAAGAATATTTTCTTCAATTTTAGTGGATAGTGAGAAGTGTTAGCTGTTAGGTTTTGGGGTTCATACGCAGCGGAGATTACAAAACAATTTTGACAAAAACCCCAACAGGATCCGAATCTAATTCCATTAAAAACGTTTAAACCATGAAAACTTAATCATACCTCAGTCGCAATGTACCTTTCTGAAGGTTAATCGATCTCTAAGGCGCGCCAACGACGAACGCCTCTCTACCGGTAGTCCACACACGAACAATGCGTAGAGATTCGAAGTGCTAGCTTCGAGAGAATACCAAACTTTTTGTTTCTCTCCAAAACGATCCAAAGCATACCAAAAACCCTAAGTCGTTTCTAAAACGAAAATAGAGTTTCAGCCTTTTGATCTTTTTTTTTACCTGTGTTCTAACTTAAAGCGTTTATTTATACAACCCTTGTATATAGACGGTTAAGTAAATTACACATATACCCTTACTTAAAGAAGTATAAGTGTAATACACCACAAGGACGTTTCTGTCATGAATTTTATCACATAAAATTCATTTTTCTGAATCATCTTAAAATCTAGCAAAACCATTCTTAGTGTGCGACCCAATAGGCTCATACAACGTTGGCAGTGTACCAAAACATATTTTGGTATACAAGTCATAAGTTGCCTCTAGCAAGACATTATGACTACCCGAGTCATACGAATATCAAATCGATACAACCTAATCAATAGTGTATATAACATCCTTTTGTCACACGATATCCTTTTGATCAAACATAAGGCATGGAATTGTCATCCAACATGTTCAATCGTACTAGTCTCGATCTCTAGGTAGATCGAAAACATCCAAGTGACATTGATCAATATCAATTCACTTAGACTAGGCCTTTTAACACTAATCTAACACATCGAGGGATCCACTAGATATCTCTCTTTATATCGAGGGACAAATTCTATCTCGATTACACAACTTCATCACATTGCTCACACAAGAACCAATCACAACCTTTATAATCGTCCGGTTAAAGACAACGTTTGATTGTGTCAAATCACTGTGTTCCTAATGTTGAAGTCTCTGGTAATCTCAAGTCAGAGGACTGGAATATATACATATCATGAGAAATAACAATGACTTAATCCATGTGATGTTCTCGTAGCGGGTCGGTCCAATACTTTGTTCCCTAACAAGTACTCGTGATCTTGATTCGTATCCCTGTACGTATAATCATCATATGATCATCAATCAAGACTCACACTAGTCTTAATTCATTATAGTTCCCAGTATAATGATCGACTAGGGACATTTAGGATATTTATGTAAATACCCATAGATCTTATTATAATGTAAACATGCAAATTAATTATAATAAACAACAAATGAAATCCTCTATTTTATTAACTAAAAGTAATCATAAAGACAGTTAATGGATTGACCTAGGGCACATGCCCCATCATTAGCAAGAGCTTACAAATATAGAGAGAGTCCTATTGATTCCGAAGGAAATGAAGCAGAGAATCTATAATGATAAAAATGTGAGAATGTCCAAAGGAAATGAAGCAAGGACTCAAAAGCAAAAGCAAAAGAAATATAATAAAAAAAACTAATTAAAATGGAGTAGAAAAGAAAATGATAGAAGAAAAAGATGGATGTTCATAAACTCTTCGAAAAAAAGATTTAACTCAAGTGCTTGAAACTAGAGTTGAATGAAGTATCTCTTGATCTAACATATTTAAAAAGACATTCATTGGTATCTTAGCAAAATTCCTATTGATTTTGATTGTGGTACTATTATAAAGTATTTTATGAAATTAAAGCTAATTTAGTGATTTTCGTGTCTCGATTTTCTATTCTAGTTATCGTAAGTTTAATACTTTTCGGTGGAAATTGAGAAAACCTATATTTTCTACTGGCCTTGGTAATGTAATTTAAGTTTTGAAGAGTATTACATTAGGTGGTTGAGTTATAATGAAGGGATGTTTTGTTTTTTCGAATCATTTTATTTTATCGCAACTTTCATTTACTTGTGGGTATTATGTTCTCATTTGTAAATCACTTCTATTTCAAAATTTATATTATTTAAAGTTAAGATGAATGAGATTGAACTCTGTTTATAAAGAATGGAAAGAGAATATGATTGAGAGTATTCATTCACTCGAGACAACAAAGTGCTGAGTTTGGGGGTATTTGACAAGTCGATAATTAGACATGTTTTATAGTGTAATTTAGGTTGATTTTATACATAAATGATGATATTACACCAAGTATTCTCTTATTTTTGTAATTTCAGGATTTAGATAGGAAAATGAATGGATGGAAGAAAAAGAGCAAAAAGAGCAAAATAATCCACTAGAAAAGAAATCCAGTGATTAGCTAGCGATTTGAATTTACACTGAAAATCATCATCTAAATGGTAGCATAAAAAAAGCCAACAAATCCATAGCAAATTGGAGAATACAGTAGAAATCGTCAGCTGAATCGATAGAGCACTGAGAGCTAAACTCAGGGATTTGTATACTACTTAAGAATCGCTGAGGTTGGTGATAGATTCTCTATATAAGAATAAAGAATTTATACTATTAGGGAAACTATATATGACCAGAAAGCTTCGAAATAACTCTCTCTTTTCTTTCTTATTATCTTTTTATATTTCCATTACTTTTCTTTTGTCTTTTAAGTTTAGTCTTATATGTGAAGCAAGATTGGAGTTTTGATCAAGATGTATTTATTTACTACATATTACATTGTTTATTCTAGCATGAGTGAATAGATAGTTAATCTAAAAAAGTCATAGACATGTAATATACTTTGGATTGTTATGTAGTTATAATTATGAAATGACGTACATAATGTTTTAGATCAATTTATACACGTCAATCACGGATTAAACAAGTTGTTTTGTGTATTACAACTAGTGATTCTTTATATTAAGTGCATAGCGGTCAATATGTTCCTTAATATAGAGTGTCAAAATCTATGTCTATAGTTATCGACAACAATTATAGAAGTAGTATCTATGATTAATCTATAGGGTTTTTCCTCAGTGGATGTTCTAGATAATTGTATTCTAAGTCTTTTATTACGCGATTTTGGTTAATATTGGCTTAGATTATGTATGATTTTCATTGAATGTAATGCTATTGTATTTCTACGGTGTTGCATTTTATCCAATGTGTAGATATATAATGATGAGAATGTAGCTTTTCCATTGAATTTAGGAAAATCGGTGGCTGGCTAAAGGCTATTAACCTATTATGAATTAGAATTTAATGATTCCAAGATTTCCTATGATATAATTATAACTATGCTTTGAAGTAATATTATGTTCTAGTTTTTGAAAGCAATCCAAGTATATTATAATGTTTAGTGGGGGTTTGTTTTGATCTTTGTTTAAATATTTCATTTATATTAATTTATTGATTATTTGAATATTAGTTTGAATTATTAGTTTACTAAAATTTGAATTGTTTATGGTTTAGTTATTTTAATCAATTAGTTAGTTTGTTTGCATATTGTTAGTGTTTAATTCTCGTTTGATTAAATTAATTAAATTAAAACAAGTTAAATCTGGTAAAACTTTAGGGTGGCCTTGATTCGTAAGAGATTTGAAAAGTCCATGTGAGGACGATATCTCATTTACCAATAATACAAAATAAAAAAAAATAAAAAAAATTATTGTGCACACTCTACACATGTCAATGACCACCCAATTAAGAAAAGGAAAATTAAATATCTCTAAGTTATCAGGTGGTTTGGGTTCTACTTATTTGGACCATTCACCCGAGGGAACTTTAATCTCAACGTGGAATAAATTTGTGCTAATCAACCCAATAATAATTGCATATTCAACCAAAGCGAATTGTCGAAACATGAGCAACCCAAACAATAATTTTGGTATATGAGCAACCAAATCAACAAATGAAATTACCTCTACACAATTTTCAACTGTCTTGTTTGAAACAGCCCTTGAAACATGATCATGGGAGGCGGAGATCAAATTTAACAATGAAGTGGAATCGACAAGATTCAATTTCTCATCATTAGGGTTCACCTCCATATAAACTGGCGTTAATAATAGAGAAATCATTTCTGATTCTTCTTGTCGCCTTTGTATTGATTCCATTCGCAGCGATGAATCAACTTAAGATTCATTAGGAACATTAAAGAGCGATGAAAGCAATGAAGGATAGATGGCCAGAGTCATGGAATCATGGCCCACCTCGTACTAATATACATGAGACACGACGATAGGAGCATTAAAAGCATAATCGCAATGTAGCATCCCCTATCTTAGGGCGACACCCAACCTGAAACCCTAAAATAAGCCTGGTACACCTGTCAAACTCAATTAGGGTAATAGTACATTCGTCCTTTATACTTGATAATCACAATTACAGTATATCTTATATCTAATAAATAGTTGAAAACATAGCGGAATTAAGTTTTTTTCGATAAAATATAAGATAAACAGAAACTAGCATAAACCTCGATCGTAAAATCATATCTCAACTTAGTTTATTACAAATTATTAATTCAATATAATATATAAATAGTAGGGAATTCAATTCACCATAGAGAAGAATATGAATAATCTTATATGTTCCTAAGTCGAAATGCATGTCGAGAACCTGAAATGTTAATTGGGGATGAACGTTCCAACTTGCTCAGTAAGTGATTCTCATAGATGTATGAATTATCAACTAACATCAATAAATTAATTAATAGCAATATGAATTCAAAACATATCTATTCAAGCATTAAAATGATATAACACTAGATAACGAAATGCAAGTTCGCAGGTCAATAGCAACTGTACTCGTGACTTGTATTTTCATTTCAAAATTGAGTTGTAAACTCGCGTTACCCTGAATTACGGTCATAGAACCTCACACTTCGGCCGACGTGTGGTTTTTGTGGTGTATTTAGGCATAGTGTAGCTACCAACACAAATAGGAAAACAACAATCAGGTACCTCAAGGTTGCTGAAGGGAAGGTGTAGGTAGCTAGTCGATCACTTTCATCGTCACTCCAGTACGATTCGCCTGTTGTACCTATTTATGAATAATTTCTCATAAAGTAGTTTTGTAAACATAATTAAGTCACAGTACATTGCCCCATTTCCTCGATCCATGAACTATGTGCACAAAATATACTAATTACGTTGCATAGTTGATAAGAATACGAGTCCCACTTACCTTTGCCGAGCTCTCCTAATTTTTTACTGATTTACACGACTTTCGAGATTTATAAACCTTTCCTCGTCGACCAAGAACCTAAAACTAAACCAATTATCATTAAGTTGGGTCCAATATTCATTCATTAGAACCCCTAAATCAATCCTCATCGAATTCGGAATCAATTTATCAAATTTTAGGTCAATATGATCATTCATGTTTTTCGAGGTAAAAACCATAGTATAAAGTCTTGCATGAATCCCAAATTTTGTGTTATTTTATAGAAATTCATCAATTTCAATTTATTAGGTTAAAATATTATTTTTGGGATTTTTCTTTATTTTTTTGGAGTTTTTCTCTATTTTCTAGCATTTCTCCTTTATCTTTTTTTTTTAATTGATGGTTCGACCATGAACCAGACCTAGTTAAGTCAAGTTCGGGTCAAACCCCATTTCTTCTTCCTCCAACAGCCCCTGTTCTAACTCTAAATCAACATTTTTTAATCTCAATTAGAGAAGGGAGATGACATCCGACATCTTCTCCTTCCTCGGACGAACTACTCTTGTAGTTCGTCCGAGCTCCCTTCTCCTCTGTCAACAACAACACCGACAACATCAACGCCATTAACATCAAAGACAACCACCCAACTACAATGAGAATGATCAACAATAACTTGCTTACCATTGTTTTAGAGCTATATCCCTCTATCTCCAACAATCTCTCGGTCTCTTAATTACGATCTCTCCTATTCAATCCCTCTATTTCGAAATGAAAATAGGTGTGGCGATGTGTGTGTGTGTGTGTGTGTGTGTGTGTGTGTTAGAATATATATATATATATATATATATATATTAGATTTCCTCAATATTCGTACACACAAATCTTGAGGTAGACATAAAGACTCATTTCGTTTCATTTATATTTTGATCTTCCTTGGAGTACGTGTTACATATCTCGAGGCCAATCTTTTGGCCATTGAACAAAATCAATATAACCTTTTAACTGACTTACTTCGATCAAATACATTGATCTCTTCGAGATACGTAATACGTGTCTCGAGGTAGATCTTATGGCTAACTGTAATCAATCCATTCACCACTTGATTTTCCTAGTGATGTGGTCACATGCATCTCGAGGAGTTGATATTTCTTCCACCATCAAACGTTTCACATATTCACCTCCTCGACTCAAGCATCACACGTATCTCAAGGTCAGTATAATGTATATGATTTAAACACTAGGATTCATTTATATATATTTATATACATAATAATATATATTTAAATAACTTGTATTTCGCGACTTTAAATTCACCACACACGCCAACGACTATTCTCGAGCATGCACATTATTGTACGTCTAACGTGTATCCCCCTCGACTCCACGTATCACTAGGCACCCACTAATTATTAATTATTTATTTATTTCCAATAAATATATATTTATATATACAATTTATATATAAATATATAGGCCTATATTAACACACCTATAACTTCGCCGTACCCGCCAACGAGTTCACTCGGGCGGCACGCTACCCCACGACCCATGTGTGTCACCATTGACCTACACATGTATTATAGGTCCCATGATTTGTCAATTATTCAATTATAGGCAAACAAATTTGATTATTTCTCTAATTAATAATACAAACCATACAAGCACCAAACAATACACAAATCCACGTAGACGCTAATCGAGACAAGTTGGGCTTAACCACGAGCTTAACTCAGGTTAATTAGAATTAGGACTAATGCTAATCACCTACTTAAGCTAAAGGGTTGTTACGGTCTCCTCGATTTAAAATAATTTCTTCCTCAAAATTAATGGAAACGTACAAGTTACCAGTAGTTTCGAAGAGAAATGGAAATTGCTCTTTCACATATAACTCCCGTTTCCAAGTTATTTTTTCATTTTCATGAAATAACTATTTTCTCTTAATTCAAACCTAGAAAGCCCTTTCATATATGAGACTTTCAAAAGTACAATAAAATTGTCTTTTGAACTCTCCAATAATCTATGATGCTTGACTCCTCAATATTTTTATTTTAACCAAGTTTTAGTTATAAATCACCTAGTCTGTCATACCATCTCTGTGTAGCTCTTTTTTTATTTCATTTTTTGCAAAAGCTATACTCCAATTTTAGTTATGCACATCAACGTACAATAAAATTGATTATATTCAGCTTTATCATTTGACGATGTAATCCACTGATTACCTTTATTATCAGAGAGCTCACACAAAAAAAATCTATTTTTTTCAATGGTTAAACATTAAGAGACACAAGCACAAAATATTCATTCTTAAGAACCAAGATTAGCAGCTCGGTTTCTTCATCAACACAAGGAAAATATCATGTACTGAGATTGAGAATAGTTTTCTACTATATCGATAACTTCTTCCACCGCTGGAAGCAAGTCTTAGATCTCCGTTCGGGGAATCAAACACTGAAACCATATCATCTCACATCTCTATATACAAATATCATGCTCAATCCGTCAAAAGAACAACATAACATCACAGACAAGAATTTACGGACTTCTGTCAAGCTATTAACTATAACTCATACATCATTGTGTTGATGCCAAAATCTAGTTAATTTTATTAAATAATCACCACTTATGTTATCTATCTACTATCAGATATAGACAAAAGTTTACTTAACCCTTTAGATTTTTATTATCCAGTCTCAACCTACTAAATAACTCTCATATCTTTTTATGAATTTAACAACATATTCATCGCCTCAGACAATCCAAAATCTTCTCGTATACCTCAATACGATATAGCATTGCCTGTATAACCTATATAAAGAGATCTATGAGGTCATCAAAGTAATTCTTGCATAAAATCCTTTTCAAGTTGAGATTTTTTTCTCATAATATAATACGCCCAGTACAATTCCAATAGATAGTCTAATCAAAATATTAACTCTTAATAGCCAAATCCTGGCATGTCAAGTGAGTCTAATTAGACTTCTTAATCACCTTATCACCCAGTTAATCAGGCTCTTGGCTCAGCGCCAATCTAAGCTTCAAAGAATACATCTGTAATTATTAATTTCAACAACTCAATTGATGATGTGCCTGCTCATGACTTTATTTTATTATCATTATTACACATCTATCTCATGAGATAGTATTGAGAAGTTCCTATTATAATTACATTTTATGTTCTTTTCTCTACTTAAAGTATTAATCACATCAATCACTTTTTTTGGGTGATTTTCTCTGAATGAATTTATTATATTCATGAATTTAGGTTACTCACTTCACCTCCAATTCCTTCCACTCTGATAATATACTCTTCCAACTCTCATAGCTTGAAGATCTCTAAATCACATTGCACCAACTCTTTGGTATTCATAGTTCTCATTTGTCTTCTGGTGTTTCCTCTAAGATTCTCTACTCTTATGGATCACTAAGTCTTTACAAATTCCTTCCGCTTAGACATGTCAATATTTCAAACCCTACGATGAATGAATGAACTTGCATAACATATCCAATTGAATATATTCACATAAAATTTAGGATTTATACCCATATCTTATTACCTTAAATCTCAGCTCTAGGATTTATCTTTGCAGTTTATTCCATTCATTGTTTGAAATACATCATAAGTTTTTACTCTACAAACGATGCCTTAAACCATTTGGTACGACTACCAAAATAGCTACTTCACTATAGTTCTTCTCAACTTTCCTTGAACTATATAATAGTATAAACTACAATACCTTATTCCGTTGGTCAACACACAACTATCTAAAATAAAGTATTAGGCTAAACATTTTACTTTTTCCATATTCCAGGTATAACCAAGCAATTATTGTAGTCAAGCCATATTTCAATTTCCTCATAAGGCATTCGTGTGTCACTTAAGACTCAACTCAATTTCAATGTTAGGTTAATTGAACCTACAACACAATAGTATTATAAATCTTTGTATACGTTATTTATATCATTCAATTATTCCAACATATCACTACCTTTTTTATTCTGTGTTGAATATAAGACAATTCTCTAACTGTCTCAAGCTTTATCAAGTCCATTGACTAACAATTCACTTTCAACACATGTCTGAGCGACTTACATTTGAAGTTTAATATTAGCACTTGTAATCCTTGGTATAAATCAATTTATCGTCAGAGTTCCCATGACTTTGCGATAATGCTTGTACCTTTTTCTAAGTCTTTAAACCATTTTATATTATCATTGATAACACAATGATAATCTTATTCCAATAGAGTTCAACAACTTTACGTTTTCCATTTACGAACAAAGCATGAGCATTAGTTACTTTTCATAGTTTCCACTATGATTTATATCATTATCAAGCCATTGCCTGACTTCATTTTCATATATTCCTAATTCTAATTGTAATAGCCCAAATTAATTAAACTAGGATGGGTGTTAATCTCAAGAATTAAAGGTCGAAATTGGGGCGTTACGAGGACGACTCGGTTGACTCGGACACGAGAAACGATGAAATATGTTATATATGGATGGTGGTTGTATATATGTGGTATTTAAATTTATTATTATATTGCACTGCATGTATATATGTTAATATCGGGTGAGGTTTTGTGATAGGTGTTCGCGTCGAAAGGCGTGTCAATGCGGGTGTCGAGTAGGCGAACTACAGGTACACTAGGAAACTCCACTAATTCACATTAAGTTGATTAGTTGTTGAATTAAAATAGGTAATATGACCATAGGTTAAGTTAATTCAATTAAAATGATAGATGGTGTACCTTATATTTCGTGTCGGGACGCGAGGCACTGAATGTCGGGTAGTCGAGGGTTAGTGGGACCGCAAGTTGATAATTTTTGGTGAATAAAATCATTAGCCATAGATATTATGTGGGCCTAAGCTAAGGTGTATAAATTCAATAAATAAAGGCCTATAGTTTGAGTAATTAATTGTAAACTACAAGATTGTCCACCTAAACACATCTAGGAACCATGTGAGTAACAAATTGGTATCATTTGAGTTTGGTTAGAGGGCTAAGTGGCAAGAGATGGATCACTAGATAAACCTCAGAATACATAAATACAAGAGGATCAAAGGTTAAAAATACTTCTCATTTTAATATATATATATATATATAAGATGATTTATCAACACATGCAAATTTAAACAACTACATTGTTGGGAAATCAAAGAGAAAAGAGAGATTTTGAGCTAGATTTCCGGAATTTGGAGGTCAAATTGGTGTATAAAACTTTGGTAATCTTCTTTTCATCTCCGGCACTTTCATTTGAGCCCATTTTTGTTAAAATTTGATGAAATGCAAGTTAAAGGAGATCACTATTTTTGATGTTAGCTTGATGAATTACATATTTTATGAGCATATAAATGGAAGATTTACAATTGGTTTTGAAGAATTAAGCTTTTTGAACAATTTGAAAAAAATAGTGGAGTTTTATGAAATTAATTAATTTCATCTAATTCATGTTTTGAGGTAGATGTAAATGATGTTTTACAGTCAATTTAACATGGAGAGGGTGTTGAATGGGGTTTAGTTAGCTAATTGGGGACTTTATGACATAATTTTCGAGTTGAAAATTCTGTCACGTAGGGCAATTAGCGCGCTAATGATTCTGGGCATAAACTCAAATTTAGTTTCTTGATTAGCACACTAATAAGCCCTATTAGCGCACTAACTTGACACCAAAAACTCTATAAAAATGTATTTTAAGAGTCAATAGAAACTAAATTAATCTTAAACCCATTATATTTGAATTGAGAAGACACCGAACTCAGAGATATCGGGTATGGGAGCTAGTCGGATTGGATTCGAGAGTCCAAGGAAGTCGAAGCGCGAGTTGAGGTGCGTAAATTGAGAATGCTTCGTAGAATTTAGTTCGTTTTTCTTATGCGTGTGATGGGTGCCGAAATGTTTTCCTTACCGGTTTGTCTAAATGATTAATCAATTTATCGTTGTTTTTACATCGAGATGTGTGGACGAACTTTGGTACACTATACCATAGTACGTGTGATCATGCCCTCGGTGAATTGCGACTCGAGCTGCAGCAATGGACACGTATCGGTGTCTCAACGAATTTGGTCAGCTCCACGAGGACTAAGGACGGGACAGTGGAGGTGGTGGAAGAAACCTTTCGAAAGATCCTTAGCTCCGAAGTATGGTATAACCTGCTACATGTGAAACATCTTTAGGTTTTCATCAAGGATATTTACGTGTATATTGACTTAACTACGGTGTATTTACATTCTCGTTTATATCATTCACTGCTATTATGCCTTATTTTTTAGCATGATTTATTGGTATGTAGTAGTTGTTAATTACTTCTTGTTTGATTATTGTCTGTTGCGCTGTGTTAACTGTCATGGTATGTTGCCAGAATCTTTTGTATTGCCCTATATTCATGTAAGTATGTATTTCAGTTGCCAAATAGCATACATGCTTGACTTATACGTCTATTTGATTTCTTGTTGAATATTATGTGGACTTCTCTTAGGAATTTACTCACTGGACTCGTCACTGTATTTATTGGGTGACTGAGGGCAGACCTTTCTACGAGTAGCAACAAAAGAAAATATTGGGCGACTACCTCACTTTGCTGATGGTCTTGGACATTCTCGTAGGTGTTTATATTATTTTGATTTTTTTTATTTTTATTTTGGTTATTGGAGGACTTGAGATGACCTTGTACATGTATATACCATATGTTATGGTACTGTCGCTTATATACAAAGTACTTTTCTGGGTTTTCCACATTAGGACAGGCTCGTATTGATAATGGTTATCATGTTAAATTACTTTACCTAATTGTATCAATTAAAGCTTCTGCTGATTTAAGTTAACTTGTAAGATACAACACACTAGTATGGTTAGGATTATAATAAACTACAAATTAGTGAATCTATTAAATATTTAACTACTTAAAGAAAATAGGTTAAGAAAATACGAAAATCCACTAACTAATTTAATAAAATACACATGGACATGAATTTCGAGATATGAGAAGAACGGGCAGGTGCCAGATACGTGTAACTGGGCCCACCGGGTGAGAAGTGCATGGAGACACGTCACCCTGGGCGGTAGGGCCGCCATGGTTGCTATCAAAGAGAGGTTTTGAGGAAGCCTCAGAATAAGTTTATTGGAATTGAATAAAACTTAAACATACAAATCTTAGATGTGGAAACCCGATGTTATGGCCTCGGAACTTTAGTTGAGAAGTGATGTGAGGCGGGTAGAGTTAGGGTTATACACGTGTTATGTTTTTACTGTACGTTATACGTTGTACACGTATATAAATATCGAGGCTGGTATGAAGCACGTTTCTCGATGCAGATCATAAACAGACAGTTGACTACGCCTCATGAGATCAGACAGACTAGTGTTACAATTAGGGATACCCCTATTATCGCGAGTGTGGAAGATCGACTCGCAACCCAAAAGACTCGGATGATCGAGGTACTTCGATTATTACAGGATCAGGCCGCCGCACTTACGACACTCTCTACAGCTATGACTACAGCATCTCGAAACCCAGTAGTAGTAACTGCAACCTAATTAGAGCTAGAGTCCATCTAGCGTAGCATAGGTAATGAATATAGGAGAATTAGACAGAGGACGCAAGAGGAGTACATGTTGACATTTGAAGGTCCTCATACAGGTAGGGAGCGTGATCCAGTGTCCCCATTTCGAGCATAGTAAATAGGAAATTCGAGCCAAAGTTCAAGGAAACAGCGAGGAAAAGCGAAACGACAATGTAGGTGTTTTCGACGTGGCCAACATGGACATGATAAGAAAGATTGTCCTTGGAGACAAGTGTCAGTTACCATAGCGCCACCTACGCAGAGTTAGATTTGCATAATGACGAGCCTGCATCATTGGGACAGGAATGCCATCTAGTGTGTTCTCACTGCGAAGTAGAGAGGAATCATCATTTCAACTGCCCATTGATCTTTATCCATCTATATCAGTGATATCATTACAGGTTAGAGCTCTAGTTCAGGAAGTTGATATGTAGTATGTAGAGGTGAAAATCTTGAATGCCAAGTCATTTTGTATAGTTAGTGAGAACTTTATGTTTTTGCTACATTATATGTGTAAACTTCTGGTTAAAGAAGATAATGGTGAATGCAAGTGATTATATGTGGTTATTTCATGCTAAAGGGAACAAAAATGGTTTAGTTAGAGGCTACGCAGTCTATGCACATTTCGGAGCATGACACAGCTGTCGGGACATGATAGTTTCCATCCTAGTTGACTTAGGATACGTAGCTTAGATCTCGACAGGACATAGGGGGTATGATGGCAAGGTCATACAAGCAATGAGTTGTGGGTTGAGGGTGCTTTTAGTTGAAGATCTACAAAAAGACAATAATGGCAAGACTTAAAACAAAGAATTTCAGAAGTGTACAAGTAGGGGAAGTGATAGAGATTTGGTAGGTAGAGACATACTAGGATAGGTAGAAGATGCGAAACAGGGGAGTGAAGATATACACCTTTAGTTCTAGCCAGAGCGCACTGGAGTCAATCTCGCATTATAATTTGAGTAACTCCACAAAAGTTTATGATGGCCATAAACAGTGAGGTCGATGGGGGCCCACACTGCCACCTCATCTCGAAAATGACAATTCAATAAGTGTAAGCCAAGAAAAAGCTTACAATTGTGCTAGAAGATATCGAACAAATCATTGATATTAAGGTTTAAATCAAGCTCAATGAAGATGGACAACTAGGACCAGGGGCTATATAGGTTAGTAGGACAAAATGGAATGCATGAGATTGTTGGGAGAAATTTAATAGTTGTACACAGAGTAAGTGAAATGGATAGGCATCGTGATAGAGAAATAGAACCGCCATATGACTTGTAGATTTAAGAATGTGAAGATATAAAGCTTTTGAAGACACGAGAGTAAAAAGAATGAAAATTTTCACTAATGAATGAGTGGTACTCTCCATTAGGTATTGTATACAAGGTGTATGACCTTATTAAGCATACAATGTAAAAGGCAGAAGGAGACGATACATGACTTATACTTGAACAAGAGTTATTCATGATGGTTATAGTTACAGTGTCATTAGATCAGATTTCACTGCCTAAGTTAGAGTCTTGTGCTGGGAAACAATAGAAAAGTACCATGGTTGTGATGGTATGGACACATGCAAAATTAATCAAAGTACGACCGAAACAATTGGTATTTGACGCTTGATAATGAGAATGAACATTGTTAACTATGTTCGTGGTCATGACTCGCCTTCAGATAAGGACGAGTAATAACTAGACCATAACATGTGTATCAGGAGTCCTCGGTGGATAACGACCCGAGCTATTGTAATGGTAGCTATGTTGGTGCATCGTAGGTCTACACCGACCACCGAGAAGACCAGGTATTGGGCCAGTTGGGTGCACTCACTGGTGGGAACCTGAGAGGAAATTCGAAGTATGGTCTAGTCGAGTTTGGGAGTGAGTTTGGAAATTGCGAATGTTTCTTACCAAAGTTTACTCCCTATGAGAAGAAGAACAGAAGATCAGGACTAACGCCATTGTGAATGTTTTCTGTTATAACTTCATCCCCATGAAGATGAAGAGATGAAATATTGTATTAAAGGCCTAGCTTGGCACATTATGTGCGGGGCAACGCCTAAGGATACAGTTATGCGAAGGTTTGAAGGGTTGTAAGAAGGGTCTTGCTGGGCACATTGCGTGTGGGGCAGCGCCTAAGGATACAATTATGTGAAGGGCTATTGGGTAATGGGCCAGTGGAGTGGGTCAGATACGCCAACTGATGGGTACCTAGTATATTGAAGAATGGTGAAAAAGGATAGGTCGTGGTATGACATGAGATTGTCATGGTGAACTAAGAAAGGCTTACTGTTATGAGAGTAAGGGATTAGAGAAACTTGAACACAGAAATCGAACTGAGAATAGGTTGCGGGGACGTTGGGAAGAGAGTGACTGATTTTGACAACCTAGGCAAAATGCGCCTATCTCAAGGTAACACTACGATCCCAGTAATGGAGTAGGAGATGTGTTTAAGGGACTATAGAGTGAGACTATCAAGGAGTGCGGCGAGGTCACACGGGGATAGGTTTGATGAACTAGAATGTACTCGAGATTTAAATTTCGAGGACGAAATTCTCCTAGTTGGGAAGAATCGTAATGACCCAAATTAATTAAACTAAGATGAGCGTTAATCTCGAGAATTAATAGTCGAAATTCAGGCTTTACGTGGACCACTCGGTTGACTCAGACATAAGAACTGAGGAAATATGTTATATATGGATGGTAGTTGTATATATGTGGTGTTTAAATTTGTTATTATATTGCACTGCATGTGTATATGTTGATATTGGGCGAGGTTGTGTGATGGGTGTTCGCATCGAAAGGCGTGTCGAAGCGGGTGTCGAGTAGCCAAACTACGAGTACACTAGGAAAATCCACTAGCTCACATTAAGATGATTAGTTGATGAATTAAAATAGGTAATATTACCGTAGGTTAAGTTAATTCGATTAAAGTGATAGGCTATGGTGTACCTTATATTTTGTGTCGGGACGCGAGGCACAGAGTGTCGGGTAGTCGAGGGTTAGTGGAACCGCAAGTCGATAATTTTTGGTGAATAAAACCATTAACCATAGATATTATGCAGGCTTAAGCTAAAGTGAATAAATTCAATAAATCAAGGCCTATAGTTTGAGTAATTAATTGTAAACTATAGGATTGTCCTTGAGATACACCTAAACACATCTGGGAACCATGCGAGTAACAAATTGGTGTCATTTGAGTTTGGTTAGTGGGCTAAGTGGCAAGAGATGGATCACTAGATAAACCTCGGAATACATAAATACATGAGGATCAAGGGTTAAAAATACATCTCATTTTGATATAAATATATAAGATGATAGATCAACACATGCGAATTTAACCAACTACATTGCAGGGAAATCGAAGAGAAATGAGAGATTTTTGGCTAGATTTCAGGAATTTGGAGGTCAAATTGGTGTATAAAACTTAGGTAATCTTCTTTTCATCTCCTACACTTTCAATTGAACCCATTTTTGTGAAAATTTGATGAAATGCAAGTTAGAGGGTTAGATCCCTGTTTTTTATGTTAGCTTGATGAATTACATATTTTATGAGCATATAAATGGAAGATTTACAATTGGTTTTGAAGAATTAAGCTTTTTGAACAATTTGGAAAAATTAGTGGAATTTTATGAAATTAATTAATTTGATCTAATTGATATTCTGAGGTAGATTTAAATGATGTTTTGGGGTCAATTTGACATGAAGAGGGCGTTGAATAGGGTTTAATTAGCTAATTGGGGACTTTGGGACATAGTTTTTGAGTTGAGAATTCTGTCATAGAGGGCAATTACCGCGCTAATGATTCTGGGCAGAAACTCGAATTTAGTTTCGCAATTAGCGTGCTAATAAGCCCTATTAGCGCGCTAACTCGACACTAAGAATTCGATAAAAATGTGTTTTAATAATGTAGCTAATTGAAACCTACTTTTAACACACAGATTCTTAGATTTACTATTTTTCACTTATTTTGAAGGAATTAACCTAATAAAAGACTATTTAATAATTTTTAGGTTTTGAAATAAATATTAGTTTTAAGAGTTAATATACATTAAATTAATCTTAAACCCACTATATTTGAATTAAGAAGACACCGAACTCAAGGATATCGGGTAGTGAGAGCTAGTCGAGTTGGATTCGGGAGTCCAAGGAAGTCTGAGCACGGGTTGATGTGCGTAAAACCCTTGAGAATGCTTCACAAAATTTAGTTTGTTTTTCTTATGCATGCGATGGATGCTTAATTGTTTTCCTTACCGGTTTGTCTAACTGATTAATCATTTTATCGAGGTTCTAACACCCGGATGCATGGACGGACTTGGGTACACTATACTATAGCATGTGTGATCATGCCCTCGGTGAATTGCGACTCGAGCTGCACCAATGGACACGTATCGGTGTCTCAGCGAGGACTAAGGACGGGACAGTGGAGGTGGTGGGAGAAACCTTTGGAAATATCCTTAGCTCCTAAGTATGGTATAGCCTGCTACACGTGACACATCTTTAGGTTTTCATCAAGGATATTTACGTGTATATTGACTTAACTATGGTGTATTTACATTCTCGTTTATATCATTCACTGCTATTATGCCTTATTTTTTCGCATGTTTTATTGGTATGTACTAGTTGTTAATTACCGCTTGCTTGATTATTGTCTGTTGCTCTGTGTTAACTATCATGGTATGTTGCCAGAATCTTTTGTATTGCCCTATATTCATGTATGTATTTATGTTGCCAGATGGCATACATGCATGACTTATACGTCTATTTGATTTCTTGTTGAATATTATGTGGACTTCTTTTGGGAATTTACTCACTGGACTCGTCACTGTATTTGTTGGGTGACTGAGTGCAAACCTTTCTACGAGTAGCGACAAAAGAAAAATATTGGGCGACTACTTCACTTTGCTGAAGGTCTTGGACATTCTCGTAGGTGTTTATATTATTTTGATATTTTGGTTTTTATTTTGGTTATTGGAGGACTTGAGATGACCTTATACATGTATATACCATCTGTTATGGTACTGTCGCTTATATACAAAGTACTTTTCCGGGTTTTCCACATTAGGACAGGCTCGTATTGATAATGTTTATCATGTTAAATTACTTTACCTAATTGTATTAATTAAAGCTTCTCCTGATTTAAGTTAACTTGTAAGATACAACCCACTAGTATGGTTAGGATTATAATAAACTACAAATTAGAGAACCTATTATTTATTTAACTACTTAAAGAGAATAGGTTAAGAAAATATGAAAATCCACTAACTAATTTAATAAAATACATGTGGACACGAATTTCGAAACATGAGAAGGGCGGGCAGGTGCTGGACACGTGTAGCTGGGCCCACAGGGTGAGGAGTGCACGGAGACACGCCACCCCGGGGCGGCAGGGCTGCCACACTGATCTTCAATAACTGACAACCAGATCTCAACTAATTCTTGAGAACAATAGGTTTCATATGATAGACCGAATTGAGTTGTCGATTATAGACAATGAATATTCATTCTTAATTTAATTCAAACTAGTTCATCATTTGAGTAGATTTCTCAAACTCACTTAATTCCCATAATACACCGAAGTAAGTCTGCCAGAGAAAACTGTTGAAGGTATTGTGACTGGTCTCACTTCGGTCCTAATGGCATGCTCAGTTCTCCTTCCTCTAGTCGCATCCACTGATTTCCTCACATTAGAAAGACAAGAAGTTATAATTGATCTTGGTTGAAGTTATATTTTAATCATGCATCAGTGTTCTAGATTAATTCCCTCCCTTCTCTCACTTTCAAAGTGACCAACCAAAAGGAGTAATGGTGATAATTTATTAACTATGTTGCATTCACTAGAACAAATTAGGCATTTTATAGCACCTAATTTATAAAGGTTTTCAATAACTCCTATGTATTGCTTTTTATAACATTTAATACATAGAGGTTTTTAAGTAACCTCTATGTATTAGATGATTAGGCTTTTTATAACACATAATTCATAGGGGTTTTTAAAAACCTCTATGTATTAAGTTATTCAAACTCAACGTCTCATCCAGGCATCATTCACAAGGGACTCCACATCTCATCCCAGCTATAACTTCTCTGAACTTCCACAGTTTTCGAAGATTGAAACAACATATATAGATTGCGACGAACGCTGCTCTTTTTCAATCGGATCGAAACTCAAAAGCACAAATCAAGCTAAGAATCGACGGATTGTTGAAAGAAATCAATCGTTAATCGCTAACGACGAATCGCTATTGCTAGGAAGAGAACCCCTAGATTGATTAGGGTTTTGAGTTGGTTCACGCAGAGGAGATGACCGGCTTGAGCGACAGAGCGTGGAGGAGGAGGAGCTGCGATAGCAGCAGCGACGGCGGAGGAGCTGCGAGAAATGGCGAACGGAGGACATCACAACGCGGTGCTGATCACAGGCGTGGGAAGAGTCCTCGGCAGAGCCCTAGCCATCGAGATGGCTCGATTGGATCTGCTCCAGTACGAGGAGGCGCGGCCGCTGCTCGATTGGATCTGCTCCAGTCTTCGGTCTTCCAATGTCCTCTCTCCCGCCGATCTCTCGCTGTGAGTGATCGATCTTCTCTTATGATGACGATGATGGTGATGATCGTTTCGCTGTTCTTCGATTCGTTTGTTCTGGTGGATTTTGTACTGATTTTGGATGAATTTCTGGCTCAGAATTGAGTTTCTAGGGTTTGTTTGATGGATGTTAGGTCGCATTGGTGTTTTCTTATGTGTTAGTGCTATAGAGTGTTGATTCTGCTGAAAATTTGGGAGAATTGTGGTTCTCTGGACTCTGAATCTGTTGGTTCTACTTTAGGTTGCTGATTGTTCGGCGATGGTATTCAATTTGTTTGTTTAGATGAAATTTGTACTTATTTTGGTTGAATTTCTGGTTTGGAATTGAGTTTCTAGGTTTGGTAGATAGATGTTAGGTTGTATTTGCGTTTTTAATGCGTTAGGCCTAGAGCACGTTCATTCTGCTGAAAATTTGGAAGAAATGTGGTTCTTTGGACTTTGAATCTGTTGGTTCTACTTTAGGTTGCTGATTGTTTGGTGATAGTTTTCAGTTTGTTTGTTTAGATGGAATTTGTACTATCTTTGGTTGAATTTCTGGTTTGGAATTGAGTTTCTAGGGTTTGGATGTTTGCTTGCATTGGCCTTTTTCTCATGTGTTAGTGCTAGAGCGTGTTGATTCTGCTGAGAATTTGGAAGAAATGTGATTCTCTGAATCTATTGGTTGTACTTTAGGTTGCCTATTTTTCGGAGTATTCAATTTGTTCGTTCAGGTGAAATTTCTACTGATTTTGGTCGAACTTCGAGTTCGGAATTGAGTTTATAGGGTTTCGCTGGTGGATATGAGGTTGTATTCGCGCTTTAGTGTGTTAGTGCAAGAGCGCATTGAATATGCCTAGACTGGCGTTGTCTTTGTGTTAGTGATGGAGTGCATTGATTCCGCAGAAAATTTGGGACCAATGTGGTTTTCTGAATCTGTTGGTTGTACTTTAGGTTGCTGATTGTTCGGTTATATTATCTGAATTTTCCTTCTTGTATTAATTAGATGCATTTGCACTCTTTGTTCAATCTTGAACATTAATTTCATTTATAGAAGTTTTCTTATTTAGGCGTGTGTATGATATCCGAGGCATCTATTTTATATTTCATTTGATTGTTCAAATCGAGCATCGTATTGTTTAACATTTAACATCGTATTGTCAGCTCACCACATAAATGTTGAGAAGTCTGTTCTTAGAGTAAATCAAGCTGGAAATCTGATCAGTGTAAAACACTAGTTAACCTTTGATTGTCATGCATGTTAGCACTGCCGACCGACCGCTTTACGCAACAACTTACTTTAGATGGTCACATTCGTTGAATTGTCGATAGGATTATGTGATTTTCAGGGGGTACTATAGGTTTCAGTTGGAATCAACAGACTCTATTTTGTCATACTTTCTATAGGAAGCAAGGGCGAAGGAGAGTGAAGATAAGAACTTACATGTGCGGATGGGAGGAGAAATGCATGAAGACATCCCTCTTTTCTATTCAGATCTCATGCCACTCTTGGTAGGTCATGGCAGTCTTAATTTCTAGGATGTTTGACATTCAAAACATGCTTTATTTGTTTTATGTATTACGAGCCTTCAACGTAATTAAAAGAGATTTGAATGCTTTGCAAAGCTCACCATCAATTGCACTTAATCGAGCACAATGGAAAAGTTTGATCCATGTAGCCGACCCCAGTTAATTTGGGACTGAGGCTATGTTGTTGTTGTTGTTGATTACGAGCCTTCAACGACTACATCTTGACATATTGCGTTATGCAGTCTGCCATGCAATAAGAATGATCAATTTCTATGGATAGGTTAATGAAGGACCAAATATTGGAGAAGAAGCTTATGTCTGGATGGGGTCCTTAGTTCCTTTGGCAGTTGATGTCGTGAATGGGCATTTTACCTTCGTAACGCTAACAGAAGCCACAGCACACCGGCTTTATTTCCCTGCATACGATAAATTTCTCAAAGAAATCGCCAAGTAATCAACTTCTCTCGCTTTGATCAACATTTGTCTATTTTCTATGATCGGATATAAGAAATTGCTGTTGTTTTTGAGGTCCTGACACTTAATTTATGCCGACCGAGGCATTGAACCTATTGGTTCATCTCTGTTCGGAGTTACATCGCTTACTTTTATATGTTCTACTTGAGTGACTTATATTCACACTTTTAGGAGTGATTGTAATTTGTATCCTCTAACTTTTTTTTGGGAAGCTTTATTGATTTTTGTTCGTATTTTCAAGCTGTTGCGGTTGATATGACTTTCATAGCTAGGTAATGTTCTCTGTTGCTTCTTCTGGATTCAATCCGTCTGACATTGAAACCAGTGCTCAGTAACAAATTATTACACAGCTGAAGGAAAGGTGATTGATTACTTTTATTTTAAAGCACAGGAGGTTCTTTTGTTCCTTTTTTTTTTCTTTCATTAGTTGTTTGATATTGAGGTAGAAAGTTGATAAATTGAATGGTATCCAGAGAGAGTGAGAGAGATAGAGGAGTGATGGATGTCTCTATCCTTATAATGGTTGAAGTGAAGTACAATAAGATTCTGGTGCTTCACTCCTGATAATTGTAGTGCACTGAGGTTGTCAAGAATGAGAACAGAATGGAAAATGGTTATGTTGGTCTACGTGTAAGATGGAAAGGGATGTGCACATTAAAAAATCTGGATCTTTTTTTGAGAGGTATTCGAGGGAAAAGTTAACAGTCTTCTCAGCATCTCTGAAAGCCTTTTTTTTTTTTTTTTTTTTTACCTTATTTGAGTTCCTAATTTTTTCAATATATTTTGGTCTACTGTGAAGTTGCTTCTCTTGTGGAGGAGGTAATAAGAGAAAATCGTGAGTGCAGCCCCTTCCATCGCATTTGAGATGTTTTTTTTTTTTTTTTTTTTTTTTGCGTTACTTAAGTTTTGATTTCACTTCCTACTTCCAAATCAAGCACAAAGCATGGTTAGCAGCAGGTTACTATAAATTTAATTGTTACAGCTTACATTCTCAAGTGCGAGGTTTAATTCATTTCTCAATACTTTCTGGCCATGAATTAGGTAGCTTAACATTATGAAGTAATTGGAAATGTTAGGGTGACATCCTTTTGGAGGTATTCGGCATGCTATATGTATGTCTGCATCCACAACACCTGTACAGCTATGATGCATAGTAGTCATCTTTTCTTGTGTTCTTCAACTCCATACGATACGGTTAGCGATACTGAAAGTGATTGTATTGTGACGCAGCAATAATGGAAGTGTTCTCAAAGTGAACATACATTGTGATGAGTGTAAGCAGGATGTCAAGAAACTACTGCAGAGAATTGAAGGTACCCTCTTATGCTCTTCTTCCCAACTTCTTGTTTTTGGTTTTCTGTTCAAAACTTTTTTGTGGTCATTTGGGCTTTGTTGTTTGCAATCAAATTGTATTTACTAGTTTGAGACGTGTTACAAATTTGGGGGGTTACTGATTCTAGCTGTTATGTGATGTTTGAAAATTTTAGAAGGCTTTTCAGTGTCTAGGCTTTTCAGCTAGACTAGTGGAAATTTTTCAGTGATTTAGACTTGGTACTGTGAGAGCCTATTTGGAATCTATCTTGAAAAAAATAATAATATATGTTTTTTTTTCTTAGTACTATTGGTTTGTTTCAATTATTGTTGCGTATACAAAGCTTGTGATTGATTGATTTATTACCTTCGGAATGCTGCAGTTATTTCAATTTGATGTAATTTTTGTATTCATGCTACTCACATTCTCTTGTGTTTTATCAAATTGCCCCAGGATACCTTGGCATATGTTCTCGACTATCCTCAAAAGCCCATTGTTACCACTCGTGCCATGGAACACTTGCATTTTAGGCAGTTGCCTGCTGGCATTGTAAGCACCCATTCATTCCTAACAATTTCCCCCATTCTGCATAATCTTTTTCACTTTGGAAGCATCTGAGGTCTTTTTGGTCGCTCCTTTGTTTGGATCCATTATAGAACGCGATTGTTGCCATTACGTGCTACTCTGGATATAACCAAGAAGATTCTGTCATTATGAACCAATCTTCAATTGACTGTGGATTCTTCCGCTCACTGTTCTTTCGTTCATACAGGTAATCTGATTTGTATTGGCCATTTTATCTGAAGTTGCTTTTCTGCCAAATAATCATTAAATTGACATTGATTCATTTTCAGAGACGAGGAAAAGAAAATGGGGACCCTGGTAAAAGAGGAATTTATATATATATATATATATATATATATATATATATATATATATATATATATAATTCAATTGGATGCATGTTTGAAATATTATAATTTGTTTTGGTTTCAGACCCTGATAGGAAAAAAGAGCTATATTGGAAGAAAAGGCTTGGAATACTAATCGGAATAGCAGAAGGTCTAGAGTATCTGCATAGATATTGTGAAGTGAAGGTTGTTCACAGAGATATTAAGTCTTATAACATTTTACTAGACATGAAATACAGAACGAAGATCGCGGATTTTGGATTGGCGAAGCTTTATGCAAATGAAGGTGCCAGCTTATTATACACTGCAGTTCAAGGCACATTGTAAGTGTACTTAATTAATTTGCTAGTATATATATATATTTGTGTGGCAATATATGTTACAAGTAGTAATTAATTAATCAACTGATGATATTATGGCATGGCATAACTAAAGAGGGTACATGGCTCCAGAGTAGATTGCTAAAGGGCTGTTAACTAAGAAAGTAGATGTCTACAGTTATGGCGTTCTTGCCCTTGAAATCGTTAGCAGAGTGCAGAACAACAAGTTCAAGCAAACCGAGTACAATTTCTGAGTGACTTGTTGTTCTTTTTTAGATCGAATTGGTGTCATTGCTGCCATGTTGGTATTAATTGGTATATATGATAGCTTGACTGAAAACGTATGAGCTTAGTTTATAATGCTCTCCTGATCTTCTTCTTTAATTCTCTTCAATCTCTCTTCTTGCTTTCTTTGTTACCCAATTTTCTAATCAGCAAATCAGTTGCATCAGTTTTATCTTCTAGAAGCTTTTTCCTTTTTATCTGTGTTTTATCAATGTTAACTTATCCTCTCAATGCTGCACATTGGTGATGTTCACTCTTCAATTTTGACATCTAACATGCAGCTGTTATTTCCTGGCATTGAACATGTATATATATATATATACACTTTGTGAACTGGAAATCGGTGATTAACATGTTATTAAAAAGTCTTTGTAAGTTTGTATTGAAATCATCTAGAGCATTGGATACATCTTCCACTTTCTTAAGCATTACCTTGTTGGGATAGTTGATGAAATCGATGCGTTATCGTTGGACCTTGCGAGTTTTCTCTATCTCAGGGTCTGCAGCCACAGAACTGTGAGTTCCCTCCTGCTATTTTTCTTTCATGTCCTGGACGGTGATCGATTGACTGAAGCTCATTTCAATTTAAAATATTTAATGTATTTCATCATTGATCCACTACTGGGTAGCTTGAAGCTAGCCATTTAACATGATGCTTTCAACTTAGAAGATCCACTTGCCAATGTTGTTGAATTAATTTTCAGTGTTTTTTTAAAGATCGGTGTTCCTAAAAAAAAAATTGCATCCATGGTATGGGACATCCACTTATTGCATTTTGTCTTTGCTATGCTTTTCTTTCAGATCTTTTACATCTATGTGTGTGGATAAGACTAAATGGGAAGATTGCCAGTGTCTTCTCAATAATGCATACTTCATTGTTTTTTTAATGCTGATGACATGAATCTGAGATAGAACAGGTTGTGCAATTATTCATTTATTTGTCCACAGTATTCCATGAGGCGATCTGAGATAGAACAGGTTGTGCAATTATTCATTTATTTGTCCACAGTATTCCATGAGGCGAGTTGTTGCAGAAATAAGCCTGCAATATTATCATATATATTGATCAGTTCACTTTTCTAAGCATTCAGTAATCTCCGTGGTGGTTTTACGCTATTGAAATTTACCCAGTACTTAAAAATTTGTTGGGAAGTACCTAATTTCCTAATAACATATCTAGTATCTTAGAAGTTTGTCTTTTTTCCATTATAGACAGTTAGATTGGGCGCTTACGTTTTTCAATGTATCAACCTGAGAGCAATGTAAAGTTATCTGAATTGGGTTTTTCTCATTCATTTACACTGCTTCTGCATCCTCCGTGTGAGATCCATGGTCACACTGCAATACTATGTTATGGTTGTCTCGGTTATAACTGTACATTTTAGTTTGCTTGCCTTTACATTTGTTCTGAACATTTCAATGATTTGTGGAACCTAATTTTATCTATATGATGCGAGTCGAAATGGGAATCCATTAGTCAAATTTGTATCTGTAGCAGCACCACTGCACAAACAATGTTTTTTCATTTGCCATATCTAATGTAACATAGCATGCAGAATCAAAGCTAAAGAACTGAACTTCAACAAATGTTTGAAGTCTTGAAGAAACCTGGCAAGTACAAGGTACAAAGTTTCAGATACCTCAGTTGTTATTTCTTTCAGCCTTACTGTTAGATACAATTCAATTCATTTGTATTCAGCCCCCACTTATGGGAGGAATGAAAGCCAACTCATCTCTATGTTTAACAACTGCAGACCCAGCAGTGTACTCCTCATTCAAAGCCAGGACCATGCACCCACTAATCTGTTCTAAGCTAGGGAACTTGTCCAACACTCTGCCGCAGCACTCTTGGGCAGTAGCACCACAAGGCACTTGAAGCAGCATTTCTCCTAGCCCCGTAAGATCGCGAGCTCTCGCGAAGAACAGAACCTTTACTTCAATTGCTGAATTTCGCAGAAAAGAAACACCCTCCACACAGCAGCAACAATGTTGCAAGCATGGCCATTAGGCCATCAGTAGTCACAGCTAATCACTTGAACAACAACAACAACAAGTATAGTAAACTATTTTGTTAGCAGCAACAACAATGTTTCAAACAATGAAAAACTGAGTTTTGTTGATTGGTTTCGTGAAATGTGTAGCTATCAATTTGTTGTTTTATTGATTGGTTGTAGAACACTGCGAATTTCTTAATGGAATAATAATATTGTGAATGGAATGTAGATTTGTATATTTTCAATTGAAAATGGAAATGTAAATTAATTTTGGGCATTTTCAGCTATTATTATTTTTTTTTAAATTACATTTGACAGGGGTTTGAAACCCCTATGTAAGCCTTTGACGATAATATAGAGGTTTCAAACTCCTATGAAATCACTACAATTGATAGGGGTTTGAAACCTCTATGTAAGCCTTTGAAGATATTATAGAGGTTAGAAACCCCTATGAAATAGCCAAGATTTGATAAAGGTTTGAAACCCCTATGAAATAGTCAAGATTTGATAGAGGTTTGAAACCCCTATGTAAGCTTGGAAGATAAGATAACACCTTAAAAGATAACACTTTTTATAGAGGTCAAAAACCTCTATGAAAATGTATAGCACGTTTAGTTAACCTTAGGCGTAAATGGACAAATATCGTGATTAGGGATTACACTTGTCATTAACATTTTAGTTCTTGGTGTGTTATGTAGCACTGGCTCTCCCTTATTTTTGAAGTCACTATAAGTGGCCTGCCGGATGCATAAACAATACATCTCGACAATGCATTCATTCCCCTCGTCTTCGACAACCTTCTCTGTCTGTGAATACCACTGCTAACCAATCAAAATCTTGCAAGGATTTTGTACGAGAATATATAGGATTAACCAAATAATTCTCAATTTAAGCTTCAATATTTCTTGTATATATAAATTAAAAATTGACATGCCCGGCCAGTTTTTGGAAGACACTTTGGAGTATTAAGGCCCCAAGAAAGGTTTTGTTCTTCTTGTGGAGAAGTATCACTGATGTGCTCCCTACAAAAGAAGCACTGTAGAAAAGAAAAATGGCTCCAAATCCACTCTGTCCCTTGTGTGGTAAGATTGATGAGTCCCCCACCCATGTTTTACTTGTGATTTTGCAAAATCATTTTGGTTTGGCACTCCATGGGGACCTCGTTGTCCCACAAAGAGGAATTTCACAGTGTGTAACTTTTGGAAAAACTTGATTAGAACCTGTCTGAAGAAGGCTAAAGGAGATGTATCTTGTAGTGGTGCGTCTTCGGGGCTTGGCATTTATGGAAGAATATAAACGAATTTATTTTCAGAGGAGGTACAGGAAGTCCCAGTTCAGTGCTAGTTCATACTGCGAGTCAGGTTCCTGAGTACCGCGAAGCAATGGAGGAAAGGACATCTGCGATTGCTATCCCACCAATAGAAATTCAAGTCCCTGGTGTTTTTATCATTTTTTTGGATGCAGCTAGAGTGAAGAAACTGGAGAATTAGGAATTGGATGGGTCCTTGCTTCACAATCTGATAAGATTATCAAAGCAGGATCACCTTTCATTGGGGCAACACCCTCTGTGGAAATAGGCGGAGATGCGGGCCGTATTATTAACTCTACAGAACTATTGTAATTACAAAGAGGTGGCGAAAGTTTATTTCGATGTGAAGCTCGTGATTGAAGCACTCAACTCTTCACCTTCTATTTGTTGTGATCTAGCTCGATCCATTGATATTTGATATCCGAAGTCTTATTAAGGATAGAGACCCACTCGATTTCAGTTTTTGTGTCATTCCCATTCATTTGGAATTAAACTCCCTAGTGTTATACCAGACTCCATCATTTAGTTGTCCCTTTTCAACCTATATTTTAGGGATCTCCAATCAGCTAGGTTGGGTATCTACAATGGATTCTATAGCAGACATAGTATCACAGTAGATACAAATGGCTAACACAGTTTTTGATCAACAAGGAATATCTTCTAAAAAATTCTTAAGCCATTCGGCTTCTTCACTAGCTTTATCTCAAGCTATGAATTCAGATTGCATAGTAAATCTAGTTATGCACGTTTGTTTAGTAGATTTCCAAGATATGACATCATCTATAAGTATGAAAACATATTGTTGGGTCCGCCTGCGCCTTTATACGTGCGTCTGCAGATCTCACTAGCACAGATATTATCCCCAACTTAATAACCGGGTGTGGAATTTTACTTTAAAAAATCTCAGTACTTTTTAGGAAAAGATTAACACTTAAGTACTTAATTATATGGAGTCACAATACTTAATTAATTAACCAATGAAGGACTCCAATTCACACATCTCCAACACATATCTACTTGTAGATTTAGTATCCTGAATATATGATATCCAGTTATCATCACTATATCCTTCTAGAACAACAGGATATTTCGTATAATGCGCAATCGCCGCAATGCATAATTCTTTATAATGCGCAATGCATAATTCTTTGTGTACCTTAGATATCTAACTACTCTTATCATTGTTTTCCAATGATCTCTCTCTGGATTGCTTGCAAATCGACATAATTGATTTACTACACATGTTATGTCAGGTCTCGTGCATGACATGGCATACATTATACCGCCAAGTATATGCGAATACTCCACTTGATCTATGGGTTACTCTTTATTTTAAATTAGATTCACTAACATCAATTGGTGTCTTTATTCGACTTGTGTCATATTTATTGAATCAATTCCATATCTTCTCAATATAATGATATTGAGAGAACACCAATCCATTCGCTATCTTAGAAATTTTAATGCATAAAATAACATCGACAACTCTCATATCTTTCCTCTCAAAATTTTGTGTCAACGTTTTCTTTGTATATTTGATTATAACTTTATCATTGCTTATAATCAACATATCATCCACGTTTATGCAAACTATGACAAAGCTTTAAGATGTGTCTTTGGCATATACACACTTGTCACATTCATTGATTTTGAAACCATTTGATAACATGACATTGTCAAATTTAATATGCCATTGTTTCAGGGCTTGTTTCAATCCATATAAAGATTTATCAAGTTGACACATTTTTTGCTTTTGTCCCGGTACAACAAATCCTTTCGGTTGTTACATGTATATTTTTTCTTTTAATTCACCATTTAAAAACGTCGTTTTAACATCCATTTGATGAATTTCAAGATTGTTTATTGCACCGATTGCAATTAACATTCTTATGGATGTTATCATCGTTACCGGTGAATATGTATCAAAGAAATCATATCCCTCTCTTTGTTTAAAGCCCTTGGCTACGAACCTAGCCTTGTATTTATCAATTGAACCATCCGCCTTTAATTTTCTTTTAAAAATCCATTTACACCCCAAAGGCTTCATACAATATGGTAAATCCACCAATTCCCAGATACAATTGTGCATAATTGATTCAATTTCGTTATTGATCGTTTATTTCCATAAATGAACTTTGGACGTAGATATAGCCTCTTTAAACGTTTGAGGTTCATTTTCAACATATAAATTAGAAAATCATGACCAAAAGATTTTGCAATTTTTGTCCTCTTACTTTTTCTAGGTTCATCCTCTTTATTTAGAAGATTACTACGATTCGCATAATCACAAATTCTTTTGTTAGAATTTGGTTTCAAGGAATATATATGCATTACTACTATAACCATAGCCAACGATCGTACTGTAGAATTATATCATGTAACAGGGCTGTGTAACAGGGCTGTTATATATGTAGCTGTGCTGTTGTAGTTGTGTTGTTTTATGTAACTGTTTTTATGTATACTGATGTATGTGATGTAATGTACTACAGGTTTATAATAGCATGTTCTAGGCAGTTGTAACTGGGGTGTACAATGTACACCATGCTAGTTTGTATATATAGAATGTACAATGTAATTTTCGATATATGCAATAAGAGAAAAAGTTCTTCATTGATTCATTGTGTTCGCCACATTGATCGAGATGTTCTCGTTTCTTGTTATTGATTCACTGTCAATGTGTGAATCTGTTCTTGGTATCAGAGCAGGTTATATTGTTCTCTTGATTTGTTGATTCTGATTGAATTGGTGTCTGATCATGGCATCTGTTCATGGTTCTGCAAGTTCTTCAATTCGAAATGGAGCAGGGAGAGCTCCTGAAACGGGTGATCTTGGAGTTGAGAGTCCTTATTTTCTTCAAGGATCCGATCATCCTGGTATGGTACTTGTCTCCAATTCTCTTACTGGTCAAAATTACTTGTCTTGGAGTCGAGCTATGATGATTGCATTGGGTGCAAAAACAAAAATTGGTTTCATTGATGGTAGATGTTTAAAACCAGAATCTACTGATCCTAATCTTGATCGATGGATCAAGGTGGATTATATGGTCACTTCTTGGATCTTGAATTCTATTTCAAAGGAGATTGTTGAAGCTTTTCTTTATACAACCTCTTCATTTGATCTATGGAATGAATTAAAAGAAAGGTTTGGAGAATGTAATGGTCCTCTTCTGTACCAATTGAAACGTGACATTGCTTCTATAAGTCAAGGAGATCTGTCACTTTCACAGTACTATACCAAACTTAAAAAACTTTGGGATGAATTGAGTTGTTTAGCTCCTTTACCTGTGTGTGAATGTGGAGCATCAGCTGCAATGGCTGTTCTGGAGTCTAATGATAGGCTGATGCAGTTTTTGATGGGATTGAATGATTTGTATGATCATATTCGCAATCAAATATTGGTGATGGATCCATTGCCAAGTATAAACAAAGCTTACTCTATGGTTCTTAGAGTTTAAAAGCAAAAGGAAGTACATGTTAGCTATTCACATATGATAGATACAGCCATGATGATGAAAGTTACCAAAATGAATTCAGGAGTTTCAACCAATGTTCATAGGTTTGCTGGAAAAGGAAATCAAAAGAAATATGTGAATAAAGATGATATGTTTTGTGATCATTGTAAGGCAAAAAGGCATACAAAAGATACTTGTTTCAAACTTCATGGATTTTCAGATTGGTACAAGAAAGACTCTGACAAGAAGCAGATATCAAATAATTCAAAATCCTTTGTGAATTTGATGGAATCACCTCTGGATATACAAGATGCAGGATCTCCTCAATTTGAAGATTTCCAGTCTAATATAGCAGCAATGATATAGCAAGGGATTAAGAGTTTCATGAAAGGAAAGTCTGTTTCAGCTGAAGGAGCTTCTGCACATGTGAATTCAGTTCTATCTGATTTTACAGGTAGCTCATATAAAAGACTTTCTAGTTCTTGTTCCTCTTTTAATTCAGATACTTAGATTGTGGATAGTGGAGCAACAAATCATATGTGTACTAGCTATGATTTGCTTGCTAATGTTACTGTTTTAGCTAAACCAGTTATGGTTTGCTTACCTGATGGACATACCAAAGAAGTTAATTGCATTGGAGATGTGAAGCTGAGTTCAGATTTAGTTCCATCTTCCTGTTTACATATAAACACATTCAAGTATAATCTTTTGTCAGTTAGTAAGTTACTCTCATCTACTAAACTGACAATTGAGTTTTATCCATCATTTTGTGTTGTATAGAACATTGAGAGTTCTCAAGTTCTAGCTGTGGGAAGGATGATTGGAGGACTATACATACTGGATTCAAGTTCTTTTCATAAGGATGTCATTGCTTCATTTGTGTCTCAAATGCATTTATCACTAGCTTACTGTAATAATGCTACTGATAACTTTTCATGGCACTGTCGATTGGGGCACCCTTCTGTTAATGTAACAAGGCAACTTGATTTGTTACTTAACAGTCATTCAAATGTAAGACACAATGTACCTCGTGATGTTTGTCAGATGTCCAAACAATGCAGAGTGGTTTTTCCATTGAGTTCAATTCAAACTGCTTATCCTTTTCGGTTGTTACATATGGATATATGGGGACCATATAAGCGATTCTTCTATTCAAGGAGCTCATTATTTTTTGACTATTGTGGATGATTTTAGTCGATTCACATGGACTTTTTGATGAAACATAAGTCCTTGACGGGGAATATCATCAAACAGTTTATAGTTTTCATTCAAACTCAATTCAAGGCCTCGGTTCAAACCATTAGGATGATAATGGTACTTGAGTTTTGTAATACTGATTGTCATGCTTTGTTCTCTGGTTTGGGAATTGTTCATCAAAGATCAACACCATATACACCTCAACAAAATGGTGTAGTTGAAAGGAAGTATAGACATTTACGCAAGTTACAAGAGCATTGATTTTTCACTAATTTGTCTACAAAATTCTGGGGTGATGCTATTCTTACTGCCACATACATCATAAACAGATTACCTTCTCAGTTGTTGAAATGAAAGTCTCCTTATCATCTTTTGTATGGAAGGATACCAAATTATTCATCTTTGAAGACTTTTGGTTGCTTATGTTTTGCTACCAATGTTTCACCAAGTAAAACCAAATTGGATTCACGTGCTTTAAAGTGTGTCTTTCTTGGTTATTCTCCTGGACAAAAAGCTTATAGATTGTACAACATGGTCACACATACATGCTTTGTTTCAAGAGATGTGATTTTCTTTGAAAAACGGTTTCCTTTCCATAAAGATACTGCAAGTTCAAGATGTCCTGTGCCTATTCCTTGTGATGACAATTCTGATTATTTGAGAGATGTTCAAGCTCCTCTTGCTCCTACATCAGCTATTGTACCTCACTCTCAAGCATTGCCTAATGATGAAACATTTCTTGATGTCCCTGAAGTAGTATCATTTATGCCTACGAATGCTACATTGGTACCTCCTACTAATGATGATTTACATGAAGATGTTCTGCCTTCTACTGCTGTTATTACTAGGAAAAGTACTCCTGCTATTCACAAGCCTCTTTGGATGAATGATTTTGTTCTAAACAATGTTCAAACATCAGTTCTTCCTTCTGCAATGATTCCTTTGTCTACTGGTACCCCTCCTACATTTCCTTTTATTCATTCTCCAAACATTACAGATGATTACAAGTGTTTCCTAGCTGCTGTTTCAAACATAAAGGAACCTACTACTTATATTCAAGCACAACATGATCCTGTTTGGATAGAAGCAATGAATAAGGAACTACAGGCTTTGGAAGCTAATGGTACTTGGAGTCTTACTACCCTACCACCTGGCAAAAAGGCCTTTGGTTCTAAATGGATTTACAAGGTTAAACTACATCCTGATGGTTCATTGGATAGGTGTAAGGCTCGTTTGGTTGTAAAGGGATTTAACCAAATTGAAGGTGTTAATTATACTGATTCTTTCTCTCCTGTTGCCAAGAATGTCACTGTTAGGATTATTTTATCCTTAGCAGCTGCTCGAGATTGGCCTTTACATCAATTAGATGTTAACAATGCCTTCTTACATGGATATATAGATGAAGATGTTTACATGAAGCCTCCTGATGGTTATAAGTTGGCTTCATCTAATCAAGTCTGTAAACTTCAAAGATCCTTATATGGTTTAAAGCAAGCTTCTCGACAATGGAATCATGAGCTTACCTCTAAACTTCGATCTTTTGGTTTTATTCAATCTGCTCATGATCCTTGCTTGTTCACATATCACACTGCTGGAAAATTTTTGGTGTTGCTGGTTTATGTTGATGATGTGCTTCTTACCGGTCCTTCACTTGAGTTGATTAATCAAGTTAAGACATTTTTACATACATTGTTCACCATCAAGGATCTTGGTCAAGCTCATTACTTCTTGGGTTTGGAATTGGTTCGATCTACTTCAGGTCTTTATGTTCATCAACGCAAGTATGTTTTAGATTTACTTACGATCTTTGGTCTTACCATGGCAAAACCAATTTGCTACTCCACTCCTCGTGATCGCAAGTTTAATGATGTTGATTCCCTTTGTTCATTGAAGTTGATAGATATAGAAGACTCATTGGTCGTCTTCTTTACCTGGGATTTACTCGTCCGGACATTACTTATGCCACACAAAGAATTAAGTCGGTTGTCCAAGCCCCTACAGAGCAACACTGATCGGTGCACTTCATGTTTTACGATACCTTAAGGGTACTCCTTCACAGGGTTTATTCTTTCCTGTTCAAATGGATCTTTCTGTTGTTGGTTACTTGTGATTCAGATCAAAAGCTGTCCTATTTCTCGGAAATCACTCACTCGGCTATTGTGAGTTCATGGGATCTTCTTTGATCTCTTGGAAAACAAAGAAACAAGCTACTTGTGTCTAAGTCATCTCGAAGAGTTGAATATCGTAGTTTGTCTTCCACAGGTTGTGAATTATTGTGGATTTCTTACATCCTCAAGGATTTAGCTATTCCTACTTCTCTTCCAATTCCTCTTTGGTGTGATAATCAAGCTGCAATCCATCTCTCTGCCAATCCTGTTTTTCATGAACGTACCAAGCATTTGGAAATTGATTGTCACTTGGTTAGACATCAATTCAAATCTGGTTTTGTTCTTCCAAAGTATATTTCCACTCGGTTACAGTTGGCTGATTTGTTTACTAAGTCTTTACCAGCTCCTTTATTCTTTGATTTGTTGTCCAAGATGGGTCTATGTGATTGGCATAGACATCTATCTTGAGGGGGGATGTAGAATTATATCATGTAACAGGGCAGTTATATATGTAGCTGTGTTGTTGTAGTTGTGTTGTTTTATGTAACTGTTTTTATGTATACTGATGTATGTGATGTAATGTACTACAGGTTTATAATAGCATGTTCTAGGCAGTTGTAACTGGGGTGTACAATGTACACCATGCTAGTTTGTATATATAGAATGTACAATGTAATTTTCGATATATGCAATAAGAGAAAAAGTTCTTCATTGATTCATTGTGTTCAGTTACATTGATCAGATGTTCTATTCTTGTTATTGATTCACTGTCAATGTGTGAATCTGTTCACGTACAAACAATGGTTTTGGGTTCAATTTTAACCGTACCTTTTTTTAATTAGTTTTTTAGCCAGAGAACCCCACACTTATCTGGTATTCGTGGACAATTAATTAGTAACATATATTCATTTTGGAATATATAACTATCAAAATTAGGGCTTGCGTGCAATTAAACTAATTGCTTCTTACCCCCACAATTCTGATAATATGATGTTAATCCATATAACATCCTTAGAAGAGGAGTCACTCAACAATATATCTTTTGGACTTCTTTAAGGAATATCATAAGTTCCTTATTAGTTAACATAGGTATAATTATTGTAGAATTATGTACAGAGTTAATGCTGTTGGTGTTGGTGTGGACAGAGCTGGTGTGGACAGAGCTGTTGATATGTTACACAAAGGTGGTGTTGTTTATGTTAGTTAATAACTATGTATTGAATCATATATTCAGTGTAATGTACTACAGGTTCATGTTAGTTTGTTCTAGGCAGTTGTAACAAGGGGGTACAATGTACACCATGTAAATTTTATATATAAGCAGTACAATGTAATAAACAGAGGGTTTTTGATGAAATAAGATCAGATTACATTGTTTCATCGTGTACAAAGTGTACTGTTACATTGATCAATGATCTTCATTGATCATTGATCTGCCGTTATTGATCTGCATTTGTTCATGGTATCAGAGCAGGTTCTGTGAGTTCTTGATTTGTGTTGTTTGTTGATTGAATTGACGGACTGAACATGGCATCTGTTCATGGTTCTGTGAGTTCTTCAGTTCGAAATGGAGCAGGAAGAGCTCCTGAAACAGGTGATCTTGGAGCTGAGAATCCTTTACTTCTTCAAGGATCTGATCATCCTGGTATGATACTTGTCTCTAATTCTCTTACTGGTTCAAATTACCTGTCTTGGAGTAGAGCTATGATGATTGCATTGGGAGCAAAAACAAAGATTGGTTTTATTGATGGTAGATGTGTAAAACCAGAAACTACTGATCCTAATCTTGATCGATGGATCAAGGTGGATTATATGATCACTTCTTGGATCTTGAATTCTATTTCAAAGGAGATTGTTGAAGCTTTTCTCTATACAACCTCTTCTTTCGATCTATGGAATGAATTAAAAGAAAGGTTTGGAGAATGTAATGGTCCTCTTCTATACCAGTTGAAACGTGACATTGCTTCTATAAATCAAGGAGATCTGTCACTTTCACAGTACTATACCAAACTTAAGAAACTTTGGGATGAACTGAGTTGTTTAAATCCTTTACCTGTGTGTGACTGTGGAGCATCTGCTGCAATGGCTGTTCTAGAGTCTAATGATAGGTTGATGCAGTTTTTGATGGGGTTGAATGATATGTATGATCATATTCGCAATCAAATATTGGTGATGGATCCATTGCCAAGTATAAACAAAGCTTACTCTATGGTTCTTAGAGTTCAAAAGCAAAAGGAAGTACATGTTAGCTATTTGCCTGTGATGGATACAGCCATGATGATGAAAGTTAATAAGATGAATTCAGGTACTTCAACTAATGGTCATAGATTTGCTGGAAAAGGAAATCCAAAGAAATCTGTGAATAAAGATGATCTGTTTTGTGATCATTGTAAGGCAAAAAGACATACAAAAGATACTTGTTTCAAACTTCATGGATTTCCAGATTGGTACAAGAAAGACTATGATAAGAAGCAGATATCAAATAATTCGAAATCCTTTGTGAATTTGATGGAATCACCTCTGGACATACAAGGTGCAGAATCATCTCAGTTTGAAGATTTTCAGTCGAATATAGCAGCAATGATACAGCAGGGGATTGAGAATTTTATGAAAGGAAAGTCTGTTTCAGAGGCAAGAGCTTCTAATCATGTGAATTCAAACAGATTCGATTTTACAGTAGCTCATACAAAAGATCTTCCAGCTTCTTGTTCCTCTTTTAATTCGAGATGCTTGGATTGTGGATAGTGGAGCAACAAATCATATGTGTACTAGCTATGATTTACTTGCTAATGTCAATGTTTTACCTAAGCTTTGTTATGGTTTGCTTACACGATGGACATACTAAAGAAGTAAATTGCATTGGAGATGTGAAGTTCGAGTTCGACTTAGTGCTTTCTTCTTGTTTACATATAAAATCATTCAAGTATAATCTTTTGTCGCTAGTAAGTTACTCTCATCTACTAAACTGACAATTGAATTTTATCCATCATTTTGTCTTTGTCATGAGAACATTGAGAGTTCTCAAGTTCTAGGCATGTGGGAAGGATGGTTGGAGGACTATACATACCTTTGGATTCAAGTTCCTTCCATAAGGATGTCATTGCTTCTTTTGTATCACCTTCGAATTGTCATTAGCTCACCGTAATAATGCTACTTGATAAGTTTTCATGGCATTGTAGATTGGGGCATCCTTCTATTCATGTAACAAGACAACTTGATATGTTACTTAACAATCGATCAAGTGTAAAACATATCTTGAACCTTGTGATGTTTGTCGAGATGTCCAAACAATGCAGATTGGTTTTTCCAAATGAGTTCTATTCAAACATCTAGTACTTTTCAGTTGTTACATATGGATATATGGGGACCATATAAGCAGTCTTCCATTCAAGGAGCTCATTATTTTTTGACTATTGTGGATGATTTTAGTCGGTTCACATGGACATTTTTGATGAAACATAAGTCATTGACAGCAACATCATCAAACAGCTTTTTAGCTTTCATTCAAACTCATTTCAAGGTCTCGGTTCAAACCATTAGGACTGATAATGGAACTGAGTTTTGTAATAAAGATTGTCATGCTTTATTCTCTGATTTTGGAATTGTTCATCAAAGATCAACACCATATACACCTCAAAGAAAATGGTGTTGTTGAAAGGAAGCATATACATTTACGCAAGTTACAAGAGCCTTGATTTTTCGGTCTAATTTGTCCACAAAATTCGGGAGATCTTTGTTCTCACCGCCACATACGTCATCAACAGATTACCTACTCGATTCTTCAAGTGGAAATCTCCTTATTGTCTTTTATTTGGAAGAACACCAAATTATTCTTCTTTAAAGACTTTTGGTTGTTTGTGCTTTGCTACAAATGTTTCACCAAGCAAATCTAAGTTGGATTCAAGAGCTGTTAAAAGTATATTCATTGGTTATTCTCCAGGACAAAAGGCATATAGACTGTATAACATGGCCACACATACATGTTTTGTTTCAAGAGATGTGATTTTCTTTGAAAATCAGTTTCCTTTTCATAAAGATTCTGAAAGTTCAAAGTGTCCTCTGCCTATTCCTTCTGAAGATAATTCTGATTATTTGAGAGACATTTCAGATGTTAATGATCCTACATCAGCTACTGTACCTTCTTCTCCAAATTTACCTATTAATGAAGCCGTTTTTGATGTCCCTGAAGCTGTCTCTTCTGTACCTACTAATGATACATTAGTACCTCATACTAATGATGATTTACATGAAGATGTCCTGCCTCCTACTGCTGTTGTTACCGGGAAAAGTAATCGTGCAGTTCATAAGCCTCTTTGGCTGAATGATTTTGTTCTAAACAATGTAGAGACATCTGTTTTGCCTTATACAACAATTCCTTTATCTACTGGTAACCCTCCTACATTTCCTTTTATTCATTCTCCAAACATCACTGCTAGCTACAAATGCTTCCTAGCTGCTGTTTCAAATATAAAGGAACCTACCAGTTATATTCAAGCTCATCATGATCCTGTTTGGATTGAAGCAATGGAAAAAGAGTTACAGGCTTTGGAAACTAATGGAACTTGGAGTCTTACTACTCTACCACCTGGTAAGAAAGCCATTGGTTCTAAATGGATCTACAAGGTTAAACTTCATCCTGATGGTTCTTTGGATAGGTGTAAGGCTCGTTTGGTTGCAAAAGGTTTTAATCAAATTGAAGGTGTTGATTATACTGATTCCTTTTCTCCAGTTGCCAAGAATGTCACTGATAGAATTGTATTATCTTTAGCAGCTGCTCGAGATTGGCCCTTACATCAATTGGATGTTAACAATGCCTTTTTACATGGATACATAGATGAAGATGTGTACATGAAGCCACCTGATGGTTATAATGTGGTTTCACCTAATCAAGTCTGCAAACTTCATAGATCTCTATATGGTTTGAAGCAGGCTTCTCGCCAATGGAATCATGAGCTTACAACCAAGCTTCAATCTTTTGGTTTTACTCAATCTGCTCATGATCCCTGCTTGTTTACTTACAACAATGCTGGTCATTTTTTGGTGCTGTTGGTGTATGTTGATGATGTTCTTCTTACTGGTACTTCACTTGACTTAATTGATCAAGTCAAGACCTTATTAAAGACATTGTTTACCATTAAGGATCTTGGTCAAGCTCGTTATTTCTTGGGTTTGGAATTGGTTAGATCTTCTTCAGGTCTCTATGTTCATCAACGCAAGTATGTTCTTGATCTACTTACTGATGCTGGTCTTCTCATGGCTAAACCAGCTGCTACTCCACTCCCTCGTGATCGCAAATTTGACATCCCGATTCACCTTTGTTACTTGAAGTTGATGATATAGAAGACTTATTGGTCGTCTTCTTTATCTAGGATTCACTGTCTGATATTACCTTTGCCACACAACAATTAAGTCGGTATGTTCAAGCCCCTACAGAGCAACATTGGTCTGTCGCCCTTCATGTTTTAAGATATCTTAAAGGTACTCCTTCCAAGGGTCTGTTCTTTCCTCGTCCAAAGAAGATCTTTCTCTCGGTTGCCTATTGTGATTCGATCTGGTCGCTTGTCCTATTTCAAGGAAATCTATCACTTGGCTATTGTGTGTTCATGGGATCTTCTTTGGTTTCTTGGAAAGCTAAGAAGCAAGCTACTGGTGTCCAAGTCTTCTCTGCTTTTGAATATCGCAGATTTGTCTTCCACAGCTTGTGAGTTGTTGTGGATTTCATATATTCTTAAGGATTTACATGTTCCTACTTCACTTCCAATACCACTTTGGTGTGATAACCAAGCTCGCAATACATCTATCTCGCTAATCCAGTTTTTCATGAACGTACTAAGCATTTAGAAATTGATTGCCACTTGGTTAGACATCAGTTTAAGTGTGGATTTGTTCTTCCTCAGTACATTTCTACTAAGTTACAATTGGCTGATTTATTTACAAAATCTTTATCAGCTTCTTTGTTTTCTGATTTATTATCCAAGATGGGTCTATGTGATTGGCATAGACTTCCAACTTGAGGGGGGGATGTAGAATTATGTACAGAGTTGATGCTGTTGGTGTTGGTGTGGACAGAGCTGGACAGAGCTGGTGTGGACAGAGCTGTTGATATGTTACACAAAGGTGGTGTTGTTTATGTTAGTTAATAACTATGTATTGAATCATATATTCAGTGTAATGTACTACAGGTTCATGTTAGTTTGTTCTAGGCAAATGTAACAAGGGGGTACAATGTACACCATGTAAATTTTATATATAAGCAGTACAATGTAATAAACAGAGGGTTTTTGATGAAATAAGATCAGATTACATTGTTTCATCGTGTACAAAGTGTACTGTTACATTGATCAATGATCTTCATTGATCATTGATCTGCTGTTATTGATCTGCATTTGTTCAATTATCTAACAAAATTATTGATAGTTATCATATGATTAACATGATATATTAAAGGATAACAAAGATCAATGTAACCAAAAGCATAATATTTGCACCAAAACTATCAGATGAACGAAGTCGCAAACCATATAGCAAACATATGGATTAACCACTCATATATGCACATATATACTAATATATGCACAATTATATAATTACTAGTTATTTTTTTGTCATACCACTTCATATCGCGTAGACGCACAATATATAGCATAAGCATTGGGAGTGTCTCAAAAGGTCAATAGTTAATAAAGCATGTATAATTATCATCCAAACTTTAGGATATAATCTAATAGATTACACAAACATGCTTCTTTGTATAAACTTCATTTGTACATGAATACAATGATATAGATAAACAGAGACGTGCCTTTTGCGATTCTGCGAGTACTTAGTTGATTTTTTTATACTAATTATTGAATTAATTAACATGCCCATTGGATTAATAATATGTGAACAAACTCAGAATCAACAGCAGATCAGTGATCAATAAAGATCAAACTGATCAATGTAACAGTGCTCATTGAACACGATGAAACAATGAAAACATAAGAACTGTCAATCTTTCTTATTCGATCTATCTCAAAATTACATTGTATTACTTATATACAAACTCATATGGTGTACATTGTACCCTCTAGTTACAACTGCCTAGAACAAACTAATATGAACCTGTAGTACATTACACCAAAGTATATGATTCAATACATACACATCAATTAACATAAACAGCTACATAAACAGCTCTGTATAACTCTACAATATGCCTCCTCCCAATTAAGTCCAAGGATCTCATCAATGCATGCGTGGCTGCCAAAAAATATGGCATTATCCACAGAGGCACTAATATCCCACGATACAAGTGGACAATTGATTCAAATTAAATATGACCATTAATACATAATTTCATCATTTCATGAATGTTCTATAAAAAAAAAAAAAAAAAAAAGATCCAAGAACATGACACATGATTAAATAACACATTCACGTGATAAAATCATACCAAACTATGTATTAAGCCATTGTAACCAATTACATGGGCTCGTAAACATCATCAGCGATGTAATTAATAAAGAAATAAATGCGTACCTTCTTTTTTTCTCTTTTTTTCTGAATCACGTCACAATAGAACCAATAAGTTTCTCAAATAGACACACCTTATTCAATCTCTTGCGACATCATGCGTAAATGTAGAGCATATTAGTATTGTCTTAAACTTATTGGAATCATGAACCTCCACTCCGTCGCTTGGTGGAGTCATGGCTTAATTGACGTAGAAAAATAGTCTGAACTTGATGAATTGAAGAAATTGTAGATGGAGGCTAGAGTTTAATACTCTATGTCCTTAAGACAATAATGTCCGGATCCAGCAATTCGTGCTCGCGGTTGGTAGCACTTGTGACATCTAAGAATTTTATAAACTTAATAAGGATGCTAGTTAAGTATTTTCAGATTATATTTGGAATTTAAGTATCAGAGGTGGGACCCACACGTTTCGGATCGGAGATCATAAATTCAATATTATTTTTTGTGTGATGTGTGCATATTTGATGTATTATACACTATTTCGACCCGAAATAAGGTCAAGTGGAGTATATACCCCCGATGTCCGTGAGTTTTGGAGTGCGTTGGAGAATTTTCTCCAATTTTGATAATTTTGGGGTTATTTTGGGAATTTAATTCGGACATAAATTGAATAGATAATCATGAGATTAAATAAAATAATTAATATATTAGTGAGCGCTTAGTGACACGAGGGGTCGAGGGTGACATGAGTGGGATATATAATTGTGTGCACACCCAAGGGTAATCGTTGGCGTGTATGGCGAATTTATAGCCGTAAAAATACATAAGTGTATATATATTTATATATAAAGTTTACATATATATATATAAACAAATCTTATAGTCTGAATTAAATAAAAGTATAAATTGGATTCACCTCGAGATACGCGTAGTGTGAATGTTGCTTTTGGTTAGGAATATACGCGTCTCGATATGTGTACTGTCAAATCGCGATTAAGGTTCAAAATCACACTACACACTATATTAAATAATGCTTAAATATATATTTATCATGTATATTGGGTTGAAAGACTAGACTCCTCGACCGGTGCATGATTTTACACTATTTCTCGCCACTTTTGATATAAATACATGTGATCTATTTCTTGGTTTCTGCATATAGGTGTTTCGTGATTTCTTTCACAATATTATTTAAGACTTCCGCTAAATTATTAAAATGTATAAAAAAATTTAATTAATTATGAAAATTATGAATAATGAGAAAGGAGAAATACTTATCCTGAACATGAGTTACGAGGAAAATAAGACAAAAGGCTGACTAGTACATTGTTAAGTCCTACATGGCCGGGGTTAGGGCTTAATGACAGGATTAGGCCAAACAGTGCGCTGATTAGATGTTCAAGCTATCACATTGTCGTCCTCCCCTCCCCTCTCTCTTTCCCCTTTTCCAAATCTAGTCGAGTTACCTGACAGATGTAGAAAACGGGCGAGAAAGGGTGATGGAGGTGGGGGGAGAGGAGGCCAACAACGATGAGGATGGCGATAATTAATTTAAAACGAAATAATTAATAAAAAAACTTAAAACAACAACAAATAATTAATAAAAACCCTAAACCTAATTAATTTAAAACAAGAAAATAATCTAAAAAAACTCTAACTGTCAATAAAGAAAAGAGAGAGGAGAGAGGCGGCCGCATTTTTAACTAACTAATTGGCGGCTATGATGAAGGGAGGCGACAACTTTTACGAAGGAAATGGAGAAATGAGAGAGTTTGAGTGACAAGTGTAGAGGTAGAAAGGAATGGGAGATCGAGAGACGTTCAGAGAGGGGGAACGGAGAGTAATGGTGAAAGTAGAAAGAGAGGGCGGAGGCGGTGGTCAGAAGGAAGCAGAGAGGAGAGAAAATGAAAGAAAAGAGGACATGAGGAAATCATGAAAGAAATGGGGATTACAGTTTAATTGGGAAAATGAGTTGTTTGACTCTCAGTTATCAATAAAATAGCTACGCATTAGTGACAGATAGGTATGTCATTAATCTATCGCTAACAGAGAATGAGGCCTCGTTAGAGCGACATGTATACATATCCGTATCTCAAGGCTTGTTGCTATTCAGTCACTAAATCTAATGACAAAATAGCTACGCATTAGTGACAGACAGGTATGTCATTAATCTAATGCCAAATTAGCGGCATATTAGCAACAAGTTATGGTTTATTGTTAATTTATGTCGTTAGTTTAGCGACAGATACTAGTCTGTCACTATTTTTTGTTACTATTTGACTATTTTTATAGTGTTTAGATAGGTTCTCGTTGCACCAATTACGCTCAAATATAGGCCCTATTGATTCATTATGACTAACCTAAATTTTACGGATCTAATATACTTTATTCGGTATGTCCCCTAAATGTTAGTTATCTATTTTGTGCTACTAATTATGAGTTTGTAATTGGGGTGAAAATACATCTTAATTATGTGGAGGTTACTCCTCGTGATCTTGTAATATTAATAAGAAAACTGCTCAATGCTTTAAATAGAAAATTAGCTTTGGCAATATTATTTTTTTGGAGTTGCTATTTGCCTACTGGTGCCTTCAGTATCCATACCATATAACTTACATGCACACCTCTCTCATACCTACTGCCACCACCTTCACCATTGCTTCCAATCTCACTACTGACACCTTCTCTCTCTCTCTCTCTCTCCCTCTCTTTCTCCTTTTTTCATATATAGTCGAGTTAACAAACAGATCTAGAAAGGGAGAACAAGAGAGAGAAAAATGGTGATAAATGTAGTATCCCCAATCCTGATTAGGGCAGACGATACCTAGCCTGAAACCCTAGCTAAGCCCCAGTACACCAGCCAGAATTAACTGGAGCCAGCAGCATCTCTTTCCTTACTCGATAAACTTAACCTGTATATTAGTATCGAAATATAAATCAAAGTATACGCAGTGAAAATTAAAAATTTTTCGATAATAAAAATAATGTACTTAAATTAGGAGTTTATAAAAATTTATACTTATTTAAAAAACCTCCCAACCTTGTTATATTACAACAATATAATTCAAACAATATATATACAAGAAGACTCATTACATCAAAGAGAAAATAGTAAAACTCATAAATCTTCTATTTCCCTTTCGCTAAAGCGCTGGACTAAGAACCTGAAATGTTAAATTTAGGGTGAGCATTTAAACTTTCTCATTAAGTAAGGATTCACATAATATCAACATTCCATATAATAATCAAGAGTGATATGCGATAACAGCTAATAAGTTCATGGAAAGCAAATAATTTAATAAATAAATAGACGCAAGTCAAATAGTCAATGGTTATTACATTGTGATTCTCATTTCATTTGTAAAAGTAGGTCGATTACCCACCGACCCCATTAATGCGATTACTAGACCAATACATTGCTCGATGTGTCATTTAGCCAATCCATTAATGTTCAATGGTTCTATCCTAAATGCTATGGTGAATATGTAATCCACTCAACCTATTTGGCTGAGTAGGATTTAACATTAAGGCAGAGAACTAAACACATATCCTATACAACCTATTCTCAACTCTAGGGTTCACTTCGCATATCACATCATATATAGTTTTCCATTTTATTAAACACATCACAGTATACATAACCCCCTCATTCGGTCCATAAACTATATGCACTACATATACTACAATATTCATGCAATATTGATAAATAAGCGAATCCGTTTTTGCCTCCATTCGATTTTGTTTCTAATTTCCTAACTTTCTAAGCTACTCGACTTTTCTCAGTGTTTGATAACATATCACAAACCGTTTGAGATCGATAAAAGCTTATACATTATGTTTCAAGCCCTTAAATCAGTCCCTAAGTCCTAAGAAAAATACATGAATTAATCAGCAGAATCGATGTTTTCTGAAGTGGAGCGCGCTTCCTCATTTGGTGAAGCGTGCTCCACCAATTGCTCTCCTAACTGTTCTTGATGGGACTGCCTTTCTCTGCTACAGGGAGCGTTATCCATCATCGAGTGTTCAACAAAGAATAAGGCAACAGCCCATGTTCACCTACAAATCCAATACAAAAACAACAAATCACTCCCCATTACTTCAGGGAGGGACTTTAATAAGATTTTAATCCATTTCCAAAATCAAACAACAACCACAATTCCAGAGATTCATCTCTAGTTCAACTGAAAATTTAAAACTAAATATGAAAGATCTATAAATCGCTCACGAATGTTCAATTCAGTTGTGGAAAAAGTTAAATCTAGTTGTGATGATCTCTTTTTTCCTTCATGGCTATTCTCACGATAGATCAAACCCTCAGTTGCTTCTATTTTCTCTCAACCGATCAAACACTAATAAGTATGAATCGGTTTTAATTTATATATATATATATATATAGATCTTCTTTGAGATATGCATCGCTCTAGCTATCTTGAGGTTGATCAAGTGATCATTGTGTTAAAGTGACACACATCTTAACACAATCTATAACTTTTGCTCATCTCGGAGCGATCCAACAATCCATAATAATCAAATTAAACTTATATTTTTATTTATATATTAATATATATACATATATATATATATATATATATATATATATATCTTGTATATTTTATTGCCAATAAATTCACCAGACATGCCAATGGATATTCTTGGGTGTGCACATTATTTTCATGACTCTCTCATAGCACTTGGTACCGGCAATTTATTAATCGATTTTTTATTCCACTATTTTAGGCTTATATAAATTTTTGATTGATACAACAACCTATAAATTTACTAAACATGTCAACAAACACCAAACATCATACAAACCCATACACACGCTAATCGAGGTATGTCGAATTTAAGCACAAGCCTAACTCGGGTTAATTAATTAGGACTCGATTTAACATTAATCACCAACTTAAAGTAACGTGTCATTTCAATGGAGGTGGGAGGGGAGGTCGGAAGCGATGAGGATGGTGACGACAGCGGGACAACAGTGATGGCAGCGCGGTTGCAAGGGAGGTACTGGGGTGCGAGGGATTAATTTGGTTAAGAATTACAAAAAGAGATGTGTGCAAGGGCATTGGCTGTTTTGTAAAGCCAAGCTCTTTTTTTGTCAAGAGTTCTTGTCAAAATTTGAAATTTACTTGAAAAAAAAAGATGTATTTGTTATTTTGGGCCGTAAGGCTTGAGCTCAGCCCAAAAAAAAACTCTAGAATAGTTGGACATTTAACGGTTTCAACTCGTTTGCGTTCCCACTTGTGCGCGTGTGGCCCAACACTCTTCAGCCCCATTAATTTGCAAATGGTATCATAGCAAGATGAAAAGCTTGTGTTTGAAGACTTAGTTAGGCTAGCAGGGAGTCTAGACCCATTTGTGTCGACCTACGAATTATAAGGACAGGCCTTAGGGATGTTTGTGCGGACCTCTAACAATATATATATGTTTGGCAAGCGATAATCTAAATCCGGTTGCATATGAGGAGCGTTATAATATATAATCCCACATAAGAAATACAAAAAAAGTTACTGTGGATTAAATCCTAGCGTAAATCAATTGATTTTATGCAAGATGAATCCCAACCCTATTAATATGCCCACGGGTGCCTGTGTGAATCATTTTTTTTTGTCATATCCCTAATCGATATATCCAGGCGAGCCTAATTTTCTTTTTTGTGTTGCTTGGCTGTATCGCTAATTGATATCATCAATTGGGCTCATTTTCTCACTGATCATAACAATAGACACCAACAAGACTTTAAATATAAGTTCAAATATATAAGTCTTAATTACCAAAAAAAAAAAAATTCAAATGAGGCTATGCCAACTTATTGCAATCTATATAGTAAGTACTAAACAGAAACTACCGCATATCTATGGGCTTTTGCGGAGTTCTATGATCTAATAACCATAAGCACGACATGCAGTCTTCACTGATGCAAATCCAGACTTTTTGCCTAACACATTGAAATCATCCTCGTCTCTCTCTTTCCCTCCCCACTGTCATCACAATAACATCTAATTGGTAGAAATTCCTCATCGAATGTTTTGGTTCAGGTACTTGTGGAGTAATAAACTCCATGATGATCACCTTCCCATCATCGTGCACACTTTCGTGCGCTTCCTCAACAACTTCAAGCAGTGCTCGTCGCTCCAATTGCGAGTCATGTTCTACAAAAGGTTCATTTAATTAGTATAAAAAAAATGTATATAGTTAGCTAGCTAGCTAGACTTGTCTATATTGAAATGTCATAAAGTAGGTTTTCTTATTAAAAAAATATTGAAATGGCGTATTTTCATGAAAATGGCTTCGGCTTTGGGAATATTGCTTTCGAACATATCTCCTCCAACATGTTCCACCCCTAATTCAACAATCAAATTAAAACAGTTAATTAATTAAAAATATGCGCGGAAAAAGTGATGTAGTGCCCAATGTTTTTAAATAGATATATTTATAGGGACGTGAGATGTAAGTATTCTGACCTCTTTAGTTTTTTGATAATTTTTTAAAAAACTGGAGGCAATACTCCTGTAATATATATATATATATATATATAAGTAAATGGAAATACAAGTCTATATGGGTGGCTATATACAAAATGCCAAAGGACACAAAAAAACAGAGGCAAACCAAAACAAATGTGGCCAGAGCCCTATTCACTACATATAACTAGGCAAAAGTGTAGCAAGTGTCCTCCAAAAAACCCAGCACATTTGCTCCCATACGTTCCGAGCGTAGTATCCAACTGTCAGTCCCTCAATAGCGTGACTCGAGTAGGCTGGGCTAGGCAGCAAGAAACCTAGCCAATGACCGAGTTCAGGAGGGCTCGGCTAGTTCCATAAGGTTCGGTTGCGGGTGAACATGCGAAATGGTGCATAGGTGTTAAGGGGGTTACGCCTTGGCACGACAGCTTGGCACACCTTGCTACACCCTGGCACGACTTGGGTACGCGACTTGGCGCGAGGCACGGACCCTGGGCGAGCGCACGCGTGGATGAGCACGCATGGACGTGCACGGACGGATGATAGCGCACATGGACGGGCGAGCATGGGCGCGCGTGCGTGGGAGCGCGCGCAAGGACAAACGCGCATAGACGAGCAGGGGCAAACCTTGGCATTCCTTAGCACGACGCCTTGGCACGAGCACGGGCAAACCTTGGCACACTTTGGCACGAGCGCGGGCATGGGCAAGACTTAGCGGATTCTTTGGCACGAGCAAGGCGGTCGACAAATCTTGACTTGGGCGTTGACCAAGTCAAAGTACGTTTGGTCTCATTTTGGGATGTTTTCTATTGGAGCTGAGGAAACGGCTTAACATCTACTATAGGGAGAGGTGTGCTTTTTCCCTGGGGCGGCATGGGCGAAGTAGCAAGGACCCTCGAGCATGCCTTGGGCGCAATGTCAAGGCACGACCCATGGACGGACCATGGCGTCGGCCACCCCCCGAGCCGGTGGGACTCGACCGAGCCCCGGCTAACACCCGAGGTGCCTGGGCACGACCGGGTACCATCAAGCAGCCCCTGTCCCGTAAAGAAACATGGGCCATGTCCCTTGTGGCGTGGCTGGACCAAGTCAAGACGGTTCCACGCGGTTGAGTAACTACCTTGGTCATGGGCTGGAGCCATGACCAAGGCACGACCAAGGAAGTCCCGAATACCAGGAACATGTTGCAATTGACCCAGTGATGGTGGCGGTTATGGAACGATGTGGCAGCAAGGGAGGAAGGCAGTTGGGTAACCGCCTTGACCACAAAGGAAGTGGTGTTTTACTTGTTCTATGGACTGATGTACACAGGACATGTGTCCTAGTTAGTTACGTAACTACCTATTGGCTGGTCTATAAAGCCAAGGGCTCTAAGCTTGGGAAAGCATAGAGTTCCGGTGTTGTATTCCCAATTGAGAGCTAGTAAAAATGTCTCCTTATTGTCAATTGCTTGTTGTCCCTTTAATTCGAGTATTGGTGTGCTGAACTAAGGTGGCCCTTAGGCACCACGGGTTCGGTTGAGTGAGAAAATTTTTTTAGTGAAAAACCTCTCTTTAATTGGCCCCGTGACAATATGTATCAGAGCCTCGTTCGAAAACGATGGCGACCCGAGCAGCGAGCGATCTAGGTGGGAGGGTAGCTCACCTAGAACAAATGATGGCAATAATGGCGGTCTTGGCGGACAAAGCAGAGTTTTCAAGGATAGCGCAGCGCCTTGAAGGCTTGGAAATGTTGGTGGCTTCCTTGGTGGCTAGAGGAGAGTCACAAGAAGCCATGATAGCTATGTGGGAATCCAAATTTGAGGAACTGGTAGCAGAGGTGCATTCTATGGGAGAACTCACTAGGGAAAATGCCACGAGCATGACTATGGAGGTAGGCCTGCTCAAGCAAGTCGTAGGCAGATCCTTGGAGGTTACCGTTGCGGCAAAGCCTAGAACAAAGGTATCAGAACCAAAGAAATTCTCGGGCAAGCGGAGCTCGAAGGAGCTTGAGAATTTTCTTTGGGACATGGAGCAGTACTTTGCTACTGCTGGGATAGAGGAGAGCCAAAAGGTCATTCTGACCTCCATGTACCTAGATGGCGATGCGAAACTTTGGTGGAGAACCAGAGTAGATGACGATGCGGCTGCAGGCAGACCGAAGACTATGGAGTGGGAGGTGCTGAAACGGGAATTGAAGGATCAATTCCTACCCACAAATGCGGCATGGCAAGCGCGGGAGGCCTTGCGCCAATTGAAGCAGAAAGGGACGGTTAAAGAATACGTGAAAGAATTCTCTTCCTTACTGCTTGACATCAAAAATATGTCCGAGGAGGACAAGTTGTTTAATTTCACTATAGGATTGCAAGGATGGGCGCAGTCGGAGTTGCGGAGACAAGGTGTGAAGAACTTGCCGAGTGCAATTGCAGTGGCGGATAGTCTTGTGCATTACAAGACTAGCGGTACTTCTTTTGAATCAAAAGAAACGAAGTACTAGGAGAAGGATCGAGCTGGTGGATCCAGGAAGGAGGAGGAGCCTTCTTCAAAATTCGATGCAGTGCCAAAGCATCAATGGCGAAAAACGGTTGTTTTATATGTTACGGTCCTCACCAGGCAAGGGATTGCCCAAAGAAAGAGAAGCTGAATGCGATTGTTGCGGATGAACCAGAGGCACGGATGAATCCATCGTTGTTGCTGAACACAGTGCAGGTGCACAAGGCTGTGGCATCAGTGGGGCTGATGTTCGTGGAGGCTCAAATCAATGGCCAGACGGTGAAGGTACTAATTGATTCGGGAGCCACACATTCGTTTGTTGCAGAAAACCTAGCTCGGAGGCTGGGATTGCAGCTTGCCGAGAGTGCAAGCATGGTGAAGGCGGTCAATTCTGAACCAAAGAAGGCTATGAGTGTGGCCTTAGACGTGGACATTCGAATCCACACTTGGGAGGGCAAGGTAAATCTGATTGTTGCTCCGTTAGACGACTTCGAAATCGTTGAGGGAAATGATTTCTTAATGGCTGGGAAAGTAGTCGTGATTCCATCCTTTCATGGCCTGCTGATCATGGATGAAAGGGAACCGTGCTTTGTTCCAGCAATGCGAGGCGGGAGCGAGGGAAATATATTAAGGCTGACGACACTGCAAGTAAGGAATCAGATGGAGAAGTGTTGCTTTCGTGGGCAGCAGTCTGGTGGACAGGCATAATTGGGGTGTTCGATGAGGGCGTCGAAAATCTTTGCGGGGGATGTTTGTCAGCCCCTCAATAGCGTGACTCGAGTAGGCTGGGCTAGGCAGCAAGAAACCTAGCCAATGACCGAGTTCAGGAGGGCTCGGTAGTTCCATAAAGTTCGGTTGCACGTGAACATGCGAAATGGTGCATAGGTGTAAACGGGGTTACACCATGGCACGACGCTTGGCACGGCAGCTTGGCACGCCTTGCCACACCTTGGAACGACTTGGGTACACGCCTTGGCGCGAGGCACGGACCCTGGGCAAGCGCGCATGGAGGTGCGCGGACGGATGAGCGCGCATATGGACGAGCGCGCATGGGCGCGCGAGCACGGACAAGCGCGCATGGATGAGCGCGAGCAAACCTTGGCACACCTTGGCACGACGCCTTGGCACGCCTTGGCATGACGCCTTGGCACGCCTTGGCACAAGCACGGGCAAACCTCGGCACGAGCGCAGGCACGGGCAAGACTTAGCAGATTCTTCGGCGCGAGACAAGGGTTGACAAATCTTGACTTGCGCGTTGACCGAGTAAAAGTACGCTTGGTCTCATTTTGGGATGTTTTCTATTGGAGCTGAGGAAACGGCTTAACATCTACTATAGGGAGAGGTGTGCTCTCTCCCTGGGGCGGGATAGGCGAAGTAGCAAGGACCCTCGAGCATGCCTTGGGCGCAATGCCAAGGCACGACCCATGGACGGACCATGGCGTCGGCCACCCCCCGAGCCGGTGGGACTCGACCTAGCCCCGGCTAACACCTGAGGTGCCTGGGCGTGGCCAGGTACCATTAAGCAGCCCCTGTCCCGTAAAGAAACATGGGCCACGTCCTTTGTGGCGTGGCTGGACCAAGTCAAGACGGTTCCAAGCGGTTGAGTAACTACCTTGGTCATGGGCTGGAGCCATGACCAAGGCACGACCAAGGAAGTCCCGAATACCAGGAACATGTTGCAATTGACCCAGTGATGGTGGCGGTTATGGAACGATGTGGCAGCAAGGGAGCAAGGCAGTTGGGTAACTGCCTTGACCACGAAGCCAGTGGTGTTTTACTTGGTCTATGGACTGATGGATACAGGACATGTGTTCTAGTTGCTTATGTAACTACCTATTGACTCGTCTATAAAGCCAAAGGCTCTAAGCTTGGGGAAGCATAGAGTTCCAGTGTTGTATACCCAATTGAGAGCTAATAAAAACGTCTCCTTGTTGCCAATTGCTTGATGTCCCTTTAATTCGAGTATTGGTGTGTTGAACTAAGGTGGCCCTTAGGCACCACGGGTTCGATTGAGTGAGAAGAATTTCCTAGTGAAAAACTCCTCTTTAATTGGCCCTGTGACAACCATGTTTGTAACCTCAGCCTTTTAATGGGTGAGTAGAGACTTCAAGCAGTTCTTTTTTGATACTTTTGGATTAATAAAGCCTCTCTCTTTAATTTTTAATTTTTTTTAAATGTACGAAAGACCAATCAAGTGAATAGCTCATTTATATGGTGGGGGTACTCTTCCGTTAGAAGTTGAGGGTTCAAGCCTTAGCGCTATAAGCAGGTAATTGTGGATTCTTTCTTATCGAAAAACAAAATTATGCAAGAGTACTCATCAATTAATTATCATATGCATGCATCAACCAAATCCATATCATCACGTAAAATACAATATTTTCATACGTACTTGGAATCACGGGTGCTTCTTCTATCACTCGAGGCAAGTCAAAGTTGATTACTTTAATGGACGGGTATTTCCTACTAATAAAACTACTGCCAGTTCCAACCCCACCACCAACGTCAATCAATGATTTTAAACCCTCAAAACCATTGTAAATGTCCATCATTTTTTCCATCACAACTGTTGTCAAGCTGTATTGTGACTTATTGTAGATTTTCCCAATATTTGGGTCCATCTCGCATTCATCCATCGCTATCGAGTGTTCATTCACCTTGCCACCTTCAAGCACCATGTGCTTCAAATTAGCCCTGCAATATGTGTCTAACAAATTAATAGACTTTAATATATTACTAGTGTGCTAAAAAAATGGGTTTACTTTTCCTTGAAAAAACAAATGGCTTTACTTATTTTCTATTACATAAAGATGGAAAAAACATTTTTTTTATTAAGAAAAAAACCAAAACTTGTCCTTAAGGTTCAAGCTTTTGACCTCTTACCCAAGTAACCTCATACCATGCAAACTAGTGAGTTGTTCACTTGATTTAAAGATGAAAAAAACTTAAAAATGCAAGTTAGGTTTCGGCCTTTGTTAATTTCATTAGTGATGTTGTCCAAGAATTGACTAGTACATTGTTGGAATGTTAGTATAAGGTGGCAGTTCGGAAGAATTGATTAGTGCATTGTTGGAATGTTAGCATAAGGTGGCAGTTTGATAATTTTGCAGACTTTTGAACTTTTATGAATTAAAACTTTTACAAAATGGGCGAACAATCAAAAGTCACCACTTTTAATCATGAACTGCACTATTTTTCGACCAAATTCCATCACTTAGGCCTGAAATTTACGTTTTTCCTTTTTGCTATTTTCACTAATTAATTATGATAAAAAAAATTACATCAAAAAATTTATAACATTTTGCTTGTGTAGTTTAGGGGTATGCCACACATCCAATCATTTTTCTATTTTTAGTTTTCAATATACATGCATAATTATGGTTGAAGAAATACTGCATTATAACAATAAATCATAGTTCAGATCTTTTCGTATTTGTTATATCTCATCAATATAATCCGATCAGAAGCTACAAATTAGGTTCTAGTTTATTTTAAAACAAAATTATACTGTTACTTGTGTAGAAAACATATTACTACGAAAATACTTTTAACTTATGATAGAAAATTACAAAAAAAAATATTATATGAATTAGCTATACTATCTATTAAGAAATATGTAATGCGTAATATTAATTAGTTATCAACAAATCATAAATAATAGGCTTAAAAAACGAATCATAGAGAATAATGCGTCTTTGGAAGGATACAGTAACTAAATTTAATCGACTTTATTCAATTGACAATTATATTTTTTTATGGTAGATTTAAATATTTATGTTTTGATAAAAGAAAATTGGCAGTAAAGTCATTTTTACTATTCTTGGCTTTCTTTGAGTTGTCAATCACCTCTTAACTCCGTCAATTATAAGTGTTATTCTTTTTATTGCTTATCTCAAGTTTAAAGAAAAGAAGTAAAAATAACCTTTTTTTTTTACTAAGTTGAACTTAAAAAATACATTTATTTTAATATATAGAAGACCTTATTTTTCAAGTTTCGCTCTCGAGTTCAATAATGAGAGGCCAAGTATAGCCCCATATTATCATTAGCTCAACTAATTATTAAGGTTATCCCAGTTTTTCGAAAACTAAAATGATCAATTAATACACTTTTTCTTATATAAAAGAAACCATCATCTTTATCTTACCTTCAATAGAACTTCTATAAATACTCTTTTGAAAAATGTGTGCATAAATGTCAAATCTATATATCAATACACTTTTAAAAAATGTGTGCATAAATGTCAAATCTATATTCCAACTTTCAATAGATGCGTGACTTCTGGGGTGCCATTCTAATATTTCTCAAAAAGTTAAATAATTTTTTGACATCATTGATCAATCAATTTTTATTTAATATATAGATGTATGACTTTCAACGTTGACGTTGCTTTTGGGTGTGAGTCGAGTAGTAGCACTTCCCTTAATTCTTTTTCTAGTGTATACGATGCGCACATCAAACATGCAGGCATATGGCGATGTGAACAACTCGAAATGTAGTGCAAGTGTATTCCAAGGTGTATCAGTTAAAACGCGATGGGCCTTGAGATGCAGGCTTAACAGTCCCCATTCCAAAAATATTGATAGGAAGAAGAGAAATTAATTAAGATATAGAACTAACTAGGCGGTATAGTAACCCTTCTGCAACACCAGCGGCAGAAACCAAGACATGGACAACCCATCCTCTCTCTTAGCCAAGTACTTGGTCGTCGCGGTCAACCCGCACCGCCTCTCAACGCACCCATTCTCGAGCATCACCGGCGAGCAACCGAGCACCGAGTGGCTCACCAAGAGGCACAATATCCTGTCGAGCATCTAGGCTGCACGATCAGCGTTTTGGGACTGTGATGGCTTACTATGATCTCTGACGCAGATAGGTACACGTCAGGACCCGCTTTAGCTAAGACCTCGAAGACCTCGAGATCCACGACGGCCTTGAGTGCCCACGATAACGCAACGCTAGAGGACAATTGCATTGCAAAGAAGAAATCTTCCTCGTCGTCTATGTTGTTCTTGATTTGATGATGATGATGATGTGCCTGTCCGCTTTCCATGATACTAATATGATAATTAAGGTGAGATTGGGTAGTTAATTAATTAAGCAACTTTGAAGGTGATATATGAAGTTGCTTCATCTGGTGGTGCATAGTTTATATAGTGGAGTGCGTGTCGTGATGAGTAGAACGGTTTTGCCACTCGTGAGTTGTGAGATCCAAAGATAAAAATAAGACCCACAAAGGTATTTGGTTCGAGTGGCAAGGGACTCAATTTACATTGTGAAGTTTTGACTTTCGGTATTATAGATTAAAAAAAGTTAGGAAGAACGTTAGGGAGTGACGAAACTAAAGGAGGCATGGGGGCGATCGCCTCTAACTCTTGGGACTCCTAAAGTACCCCTACGTAGGGTACCAAACCTCAACGTTTTCATTTATCCCCTTTATGGTCGATATATGCTCCTTATATGATAAGTGTAGCATTGTAAAAAAAAATGATATATTTGAAGTGTCTTGAGTGTGACATTGTCAAAAAAAATTGTTATAATTAGTTTTTCATACTAATTAATATATTTTTTTGTTTGGAAAAAAAGTTAAAGTTAAGATTCACCTTTAACAAGATTTTCTGGTTTCGCCACTGCTGTTAGGTGTGATAGTGCTTAAGTGTGGATTCAATCGATCGGTGTGCGCAGGGCTGGCAATTCGGGTCATGAAACGTTTAACACGACACGACACGTCATAAACTTGTCGTGGGTTTGACATAAGTGGGTCTGGGTCATAAACAGGTTAACCTTTTTATACACGGTTAATAAACGAGTCATTAACATGTTAACCTGTGTGACTCGTTTATGAATTGCTTAATTATATACATATATAACTTATAATTTACATATAATTAATCACTCATATAAATACAACTTTTTTGCTCATTAAACTTGAATATATCTCTTATTTCTATGTTAACTTCATATAACCTTGTAGTTGGGTTATTAAACTTGAACTTGACTTTTTGAGAACTTGTATTTTTCATTATTAAACTTAGATTTTGGCCATTTCTATGCGATAACATTGATATAACTTGGTAGGTGGGTTTATATTTTAGGTTGTTTGTATTGATTTTGTAGTGAGATATCATTAATCTAGTAGCATGTTTAACGGGTTGATAAACAGGTACATAAACGAGTCGAGTTAAACAGGTTAAACATGACATGTTTAATAAACGTGTTATATACAGGTTACATGTTTATTAAACGTGTCGTGTGTCATGTTTGCAAATAATGACTCATTTAATAAACACGTCGTGTCCGTGTTTAGGATAATTGGGTCGTAACTCATTTACGACACGACACGACACGTTTACGACTCGCTGACACGAATTGCTAGCCCTAGGTGTGTGAGATTGACGTATGTCAAATATTACGAATAAAGAAATCAAAAATAAATTTGCTTGTTGATAAAAATTACATAATTAACATAGTTATATTCTCCATTCGCTCCATAATATTTATGACAATATGACTTGTACATAACAATTTATCAATTTAGGTACAAGCTTAATTCTTTAAAATTCTTAAATTGGTCGAAATCGGTCAAAATCGAATTCAAGACCAATTTACCGATTTTACGTTTTTCGAGATAAAAACCCCAGTATAACGTCTCAACCGGCTTCCGAATTCTTCCCTTTTTATAGAAATATCGAATTTAAATTGATTTGGGTCACGAATATATTTTTCACTATTTTTCTGAAATTTGCCTGAATTTCTTCCATATTTTATTCTATTTTCTGAAATTTATTTTATTAAAAACCAGTTTCATTTAATTAAATAATAATATAAAATATATTTTATTGGGGTGGGTCCAGTTAACCCGACCCGATCTAGTCGGAAACGGGTCAACCCGGTTGACCCGGTCCAAACGGATCCTGGTCGGTCTGCCCGCTCCCCTCAGGTCAAGGTTGGCTTGGCCCGCTTGTAACACAGAGCTGCTGCTCTGTTTTGATTTTTTTTTTCTTTTCTTGAGGCGTTGGGGTTGGCTCCCAAACCCAACCCCAACTGGTTTCGATGGCAGGGAACATACCCCTACCATCTCCCCCACACCTCTCTCGGCCATGGAGGCCGAACCTCCATGGCCATTACACCAACAACAAACCACACAACAACAATGACAACACAAACGATAACGCCAAATCCAGTCACCTTGCGTTCACTTCGTGGAGCTGTCGGTCTCTCTTCTTTCTGCTTTTTCTTCTCTTCGGCTTCGTCACTGTTTTTCTTCCTCTTCTCTATTTCGATTTTTTTGTTTTTTTGTTTTTTGATGTTGGACTTTGTCGGATTCAATTTGACCAATTTATATATATATATATATATATATGGGTTATATACATAATATGGGTGGCTTGAATGTGAGCCACACCTCTCAACCCACACACATATATTGAGGCACATCGGGTGGATTTTCTCTCAACACTTGTCCCTGTTCACTTCAAGTGAGACAAATATTTGACACCCTTTCTTGAGATGTGTGTGAGTATCTAGATGTATATCTAGTGTTGTATATTTTTTCTTTCCTTTGGCCCATTGTATATTTAATTTAATGCGACCACATTCCTATAGCCACTTATTAAGCCAACATTAAATCATATTTAATTATATTTGAGCCCACGTTGGCACGCGACTTGAGGCGCGTCCCCGCTCGTCTCAGTATCTGCATACATGTAATGACTTAGTAGTCTACATATATATAGTAGACTAAGCAAACAACACAACAAATATAATATTTACCTCAACCACCGTATATGGCTCGCACGTATGATCACCAGCTCTACTTAATACATCCAAACAACAAAATAATCATAATTATATATACACACCTAAATACAACCATTCATGACTATATAGTGTCACAATGATGCCCATCAACAGAGATCTTTAATTACAAAGAAAGAAATTACCAAAAGTATGGCATTTTTCCAAGTACCAGTAATATTTCCATCCATTGCCAAGTGTGGAAGTTTATGAGCAATACAGTTACCCTCGCGACGCACCCTAGAAAATTTAAGACCAAATTAGACGCTCATTGAGTTATGTAATTTCATTGATCACTGGTCCAAATACACCGGACACTTGTCGCTTGCAGTGCTTGGAACGCCACCTGTGAGTCAACTTCGATAACACCAAGGGAGTCTGAGATCCAAACAATCCCAGATGGGGACAAGTTTTTATACTAGTAAAGTGGTGATCACGTATTTGACCAAAAACAACAAAAAAGTGGTGATCACGTGATTAACTTACGCGGCAACGTACATGTGGCAAAGCATCTTTTCAAGTACTGTTACTACCTAATCTAGCGTTAAATTGAACATAATTTAATGTCTATCGATGTAAGGAACTTATTAAATACAAATTGTTGTCCTTTGTTCCACAATATTAAATATTTTATCAAAAAATTTATTTCGACTCTTTGAGTCCAGACTCAAATAATTTTTACTAATAATTTAAAATACCTATCTAAATAAAAATACCTAATTACCATCACCTCTAACAACAATATACATGACACATTCACCACCTCCAGACAGTCGACACCACTCGCCCGCCCCGCCACCGACTGCCGCCGCCACTACGCCGACCATCGCCGATTATGCTTCGATTTCTGGTGGATTCATAAAATGATGATTAACTATGCTTTTGGAGGGATGCTCATGATTTTTGCCAAAACTGATGAAAACGTATGATAGCATACTTTGTACATACATAACTGAAGCGAAATTCCTAGCCCTGTATTCCAACTTTTGACAATATAGTCACTTTCTTTTCAAAAAAAAAATTCTCTCCGTCCTTCATTTCTTCTCTCCCTCGGCCTCTAACGGCGCTCTCTCTCTCTCTTTCTCTCTCTCGGCCAGATCTGACCGAAAGAGGCAGCAAGATTTGGCCATCTCTATTACGGCCAGATCCGGCCGGGAGAGGAGCTGGGGAGACTAACCGGAAGAGTGGGTGGTCGGTGGTGGTGAATGATGACGATGGCTTTGTCGGTGGCCGAAAAGGTTGACATTGGCGGCAATGGGTCACGTGGCGGCAATGGTCGGCGTTGGTAAATGATTGAAGAAGAAAAGGAATTTGCATAAAGGGTATTTTAGTCTTTCTACTAGTTTGAGTCTGTAATCATTGAGTCCATCTAGCACTGTTACTACCTAATCTAGTGTTAAATCGAACATAATTTAATGTCTATCGATGTAAGGGACTTATTAAATACAAATTGTTGTCCTTTGTTCCACAATATTAAATATTTTATTTTCAATTTAAACCTATTCTATTTACTTCTTCTGGTATTTATATAAGTAGTTTTAACAAAAAAACTTGTTCAAAATTGTAGGTCATTTTCTGAATTCAAGAGTGTATTTATTTCATTTTTACACATTTTTCCCTTATACAATTCAAACATTTATGATTCTTAAATTCTTCAATTCATTTAATGTAAAATGACATATATGTAAATTACACTCGTAATTAAAGTTGTCTTAATTCTTGTGTCCTTACTTTAAACGACTTATATAAATAATCAGAGGAATTTAAAGTAGTTACAATAACACTCTATGACACTTTAGGTTTTGTTATTTGAAATCATGAGTCCAAACTCAAAAGTTTTTTTATTTTTATTTTTAATTTCAAAGTAATTATCAAGCGATTAATGAATCAAACACAATCACTTGTAAAATTCATTTGACACCATTTAAATATTTATAAAAACAATAAATCTACTTGGAGACATGAGTTCGAACTCATAAGGAGGTTTTTCAAATTTTTACAAATACTTAAAGGTTAACAAAGGAATTTTACAAGTGATTGTGTGTGCTTCATTAATTACTTGAGAATGACTTTGAAATAAATAATTTTTTTGAGTCCGGACTCATAAGTCCAAATAGCACTACCCTTATAAAAATAAAAAAAATCCCCTCTATATAGAGCCCTTGTAGATTTTACAGGTAAATCAATCATTATCTTAATTAATTCTAGTGAAAATTACAAATGTGATAAATATTGCAGAACGGAAGGAGTGATATTGTCCTAGTCCCGATGAGTCACAGACGTATATGTGATGCATCTCTAATCACACAACTGATCATTAGCGTCCAACGCATGCTTAATTTAAGAACAAAAAATCTATTTGGAGTTTTTATTAGTAATTTAAGATATTTAACTAAATAAAAAGACCCAATTACATTCACCCCTAACATTAATACACATCAGACTCATTCACTTCCTCCACCACCACACCTCTACTCGCTGATCACAACCCCGATCACGCCACCCCGTCGCTCATCTCCCTCTCTCTCAACATTAGAAGCAAAAACAAAGATGAAATCTGAAAAACGATAAGAAAACACCAAATTGAGCCAAGATTCAGACCAAAAACATCAAATCACGAAATGGTGACGGTGGGGGGCAGACGGCGACACTAAATGATGAATGGTGAAGTGAATAAGAAGATAATGGATTTGAACTAAGGGTATTTAAGTCGTTGTGCTTATTTGAGTCTGGACTCAAAGAGTCCATCTAGCACTACTTTAAAAAATGAAAATGATTTTTTAACATTTTTATGGTACATACATTTGCTACACAATGCTCCAGATTACCTAAGAATTCATGCATGTAGCGCATCCCAATTAAATCTATACTCACTAAAACAATTTCGGTATTTAATAGAGGTTTTTAAACCCATATTAAAGGGGGTGTTATTAAATAACACCTAATTGATAGGAGTTTTAAAAAACCTCTATGTAATACATGTATTAAAAATTAAAACATAACAAATTTTCACATGACATTTAATAACACTCTATTTAATAGGGGTTTTAAAACCTCTATTAAAGGTCAAAAATGTTCTAGTGACAATTGTGTAACAAATGTATGTCTTTTAAAATGTTAAATTATAAATACAATCACTTGTAAATTTTCTTTGATACCCTTTAAATATTTGTAAAATTTTTAAAACCCCTCTATAAGTTCAGACTCATGATGAATACAAGTAAATTTATTGTTATCATAAATGCCTTTTGATTTACTTTTCACACTCCATTCATAAACTTACACTTGATTGAAATTGTTAATTTTTGCATTGATATATGTGTGCATGGTGACCAACTTACATCCATGAGAGTGTGTGTGAAATTGACATGTAATTAAAGATTGCATCAAAATCTAGAGTCATCATACAAGAAGCCAAACTCATATATATATATATATATATGCAACAAATGACAACGACAACTCACACCTCAACACACATTGGCTCAGAAGATTTCGTATGCACCTCGAGATGTAGGTGTACACAAATCTCAGTACATAGTATTTTCTTATATATATATATATATAGATAGAGAGAGAGAGAGAGAGAGAGTCATACGCATACATATATAGTGAGTCGTATGCGCGTTCTTCGCTTTTACCACCAATTCTTCCTCCTAATGTACTTTCTCTTCATTTTGTTCTTCATCACACTAGAACGAATTTAAGTTTTGATAGAGGTTTTGAACCTTTATCAAAGACTTTTCATAGAGGTTTTTGACCTCTATGAAAAGTGTTATCTTTTAAGGCGTTATCGTATCTTCAAAGCTTACATAGGGGTTTCAAACCTCTATCAAATCTCGGCTATTTCATAGGGGTTTGAAACCTCTATAATTAATATCTTCAGAGGCTTACATAGGGGTTTCAAACCCCTATCAATTATAGTGATTTCATAGGGGTTTGAAACCTCTATATTATCGTCAAAAGCTTACATAGAGGTTTCAAACCCCTATAAAATATCATTTAAAAAAAAACAATTAATGGATGAATGCCCAAAATTATTTATATTGAACTACAAAACAATATATCCATTCGCTAAAATGTTGAATAACCGTTGTATATTCATAACTTGTTCAAAGAACCTACACAGAACTTGTTCAACGACAAACTAAATAAATAGTCCACAACTTCCTTATTTGCAAAGGAACATTAAATGCCAATGAATGCAAGCGCAATTTAAGCACGATAGTGCTGGCAATGGTGGATTTACTGCAAGGGAAGCAAAGATAGATGCAAGTCAGAAACTATTCAAGAGATGACGAAACTCGATACTAATTGAAATAGTGTTTGGTAATCCTTCGGCAATTTTGTCTCATCGAGTAATGAAATAAAGCCTTGTTCTTAATAATCTTAATTTCTTCTAAATCTCAATTTGAATGGTCTCAATTTTTCATTTAGTCATTTTCACTCACTTTCCAGTAGTTCTTTCTTGGAATCAAAGCATTTCATAGAGAATCAATAATCCGCAAAGAAAGTGGAAAACCTCCTGAGCCATTTCTGTCATATCATTTGAGGTTTTTTAAACAACAATAAATGGCATTGCATATTCGAAAAAGTATTCTAAATAGTAATTCTATTTCTAATGTTGTTAGAAGATAAATATTTGGTACGTCGATTTGTATGCATCACATCACATGTCGTTCATAGTTCGAGATGCATTTGCCAATACAAAATTCGTTACGAAGTATGCCCCTAATTCATAAAAAAAGTCCACCATGGATGCATGTTTAATTAGCGTAAAATTTGTATACATTTCTTAGTCTGTCTTATTACCAAAATAATATAAGCCGTAAACTCATCATTTCTCAAGAAGTTTGAACTATCAAAAGAAAACATCGTAGAGTAGTTAATTACTTAATTAAGATGATCAATGTCCAACTATTCACAAAACATAACATGGTCATAATATTGTTGTCTAACAACAACAAAAAACCTAGATCCTTAATTAACTAAAATTTAGTTCAACAAATAGATTGACCTTGGAAAAAGTATATATTCTATTCAGATGATCCACAATAAATTTTAGTAGTTATACAAGCTCATCATAGAGTTAGCTAACACAATGGAATAATATGAATAAAAGAGTTAGCGACCCTAGAATAAAGTGGTGGAACCTAAAACATAGTAAACAAGTAAAGTTTAGAGAAAAACTACTAAAGGAAAATGTTTGGAATCTTGACTTAGATGCTAATACAATGTGGCTAGAAATGAGTAGTTGCATAAGGAGGGTGGGATCAAACATATTAGGTATATCTAAGGGCTTGGGACCTCTAAAGAATGAAACATGGTGGTGGAACGAGGATGTCCAACGAGCAATTAAGACTAAAAGAGAGATGTATAGGAAAATACCTAAGTGTCAAGATGAAGATGCGTACAATCAATATAGAGAAGCTAGAAAATAAGCTAAAAAAGTAGTTAGTCAAGCTAAAACAAATTTCATTGAAGATTTATATACAAGGTTAGGTAATAGAGATGGCGAAAAATATATATATATAGGCAAGCCAAATTAAGAGATAAAAAGAAACAAGATCTAAGTCATGTAAGATGTATTAAGGATGAAAATCAAAATGTTTTAACGCGCGAGGAGGATATTAAGAAGATATGGAGAAGTTACTTCGATAGTTTATTTAATGATGACCAAGTTGATACTATAATAGATGAAAACCCACACAAAGAAAGAATTATAAACTATACAGGCAATATTAGAATTGTAAAAGTTAAAGAGGCATTGATAAGAATGAAAATAAGGAAAGCATGTGGCCCAGATGAAATACCCATAGTTTGGAAATGCTTAGGAGAAATCGGATTGACTTAGTTAGCAAAACTTTTCAATAAAATTTTAAAATCAAAACGGATGCCAATGGATTAGAGAAGAAGCACGCTTGTGCCAATCTTCAAAAATAAAGGAGACATTCAAAGTTGGTCAAACTACCGGGAATTAAACTTATGAGTCACACTATGAAACTGTGGGAGAGGATAATTGACAATAGGCTAAGGAAAGAAACAACAATATCAGAGAACCAATTTGGTTTCATGCCTGGGAGGTCAACTATGGAGGCAATTTTCCTTGTAAGACGATTGTTAGAAAAATATAGAGAAAATAAAAAAATCTTCATATGGTATTCGTAGATTTAGAAAAAGCATATGATAGGGTCCCTAGAGATGTTCTTTGGTGGGTTCTAGAAAGAAAAAGTGTGCATGCTAAATACAAAGACACTATTAAGGATATGTATGATGGAGTAGTAACGAGTATAAAGACATTTGGAGGAGCTACAAAAGAATTTTCCATTACGATAGGACTACATCAAGGATCGACTTTAAGCCCATATCTATTTACTTTAGTTATGGATGAACTAACTAGACATATTCAAGAGGACTTACCATGGTGTATGCTATTTGCAGATGATATTGTCTTAGTGGACGAAACTAAAGATTGAGTGAATAGGAAATTAGAACTCTGGAGGAATACATTAGAATCTAATGACTTTAAGTTGAGTAGGACGAAAACTGAATACATGCACTGTGAGTTTGGAAACACTAGACATCGAGATGGTGGAGTGGTAAAATTAGGGGAAGTAGAAGTTCCTAAGGTAAATCACTTTAGATACTTAGGATCAATCATACAAAATGATGGTAGCATTGAAAATGATGTCACACATAGAATTCAAGCTGGATGGAAGAAATAGCGGAGTGCAACAGGGATGATTTGTGATCGACATGATCCTACTAAGTTAAAAGAAAAATTTTATAGGACTACAATTAGGCCAGCTATGCTCTATGGAAGTGAATGTTGGGCGGTAAAGCAACAACAATTACATAAAGTAAACGTAGCAGAAATGAGGATGCTAAGGTGGATGTGTGGTAAAACTCGTAAAGATAGAATAAGAAATATAGAAATTCAAAGACAAGTAGGAGTAGCACCGATTGATACAAAGATTAGGGAAAGGCGGTTGCGAGGGTTTGGTCACCTACAAAGACGGCCTACAAATGCCCCAACTAGAAGACTTGACTCAATAGAAACTGTAGAAATTCGACGAGGTAGGGGCAGACCAAAGTTAACGTGGGACGCATTAATTAAGAGGGATTTGAATGGTTTGCAAAGCTCACCATTAATTGCACCTAATCGAGCACAATGAAAAAGTTTGATCCATATAGCCGACCTAGTTAATTTGGGACTGAGGCTATGTTTTTGTTGTTGTTGTTATACAAGCTCATCATAATCCACTTGTTTCATCTAAGCTTAATGGTTATTCCTACTTTATCTACGATAAATCTTCTTATTAGTCATACGAGCTCATCATGGACTAGTTTCACCATGGTTATTTCCATTTACCTACGTGTACTACATTTCAACAACACTGAAATTGCTTTTCACAAATTTGTAATCAAGTTAAAAATAGCTTTTTCAAGAAATAGTTGTGGAAATAGCTGTGTTGATACTCTTAAACTAATAAATCAAGAAAAATGTTAGGAAAAAAGAAATTAAGGGCCAGCATAAAATAAAATAAAAATATTTTTTTGGTGAAAGAAATAAGGAAAATATTAGCATGCCTCAACACTAGTTAACTGATGAAACTACCTTTGCCATTGTTGTCGAAAAAAGGGAGAGCGAACAACCGCTTTCTAATGACGCCGTGATGGTGAGTTCGAGCTATCAGCTCTTGACCCTCATAGCAACCTTTTGGAATCTCGGTCGATCCTTCAGCAACACCTTTTTCGACTCGTCATAGTAGGTAATTCAGTTCATCGGTTTCTCCATCCGCCTCGACCAATGGTGCTTCAAATATATGAAAAACCAGAGTATGTGCTGCGAATAAGCTTATGAAAAATATATACAATACAACACCGGTGTACAATACAACACCAGTGTGCATATGTTGCATTATGTATTATACTTACAGAACTAGTAATGATTTTCAAACTAGTATTAGAGCTATGTTGTTCATATAGTAGTTTTTTGGCAATTAGGTTTCATTTAAAATTTGTTAAACTCAAAACATGTTGTCATGATTGAAAAAGAAGAAATGTCTTAAGAGCGGTAATAGAACTGACCTCTTTCAAGAATTCATTTAAATATGAAGCATCTAAGTTCTGAGCCACATTAAGAATGAAAGTTATATTTATGAACCTGTCATCTGTTTCATCTCCTGCGATAGTTCTAGTTCCATCCCTGCCAGTGGTTGTACTGCTCGTATCAGTAGTCTTGTTTCTTTGCATTGCACTATTAGCCAATCGGAACAAACTATCTCGAATGAAGAGCCTTATTTTCATATCCAGCTGCCGAAATGGTAAAACTATTTTCAATGTGATTGGGATTGAATTAAGTCGGGATCAGCGCAAGCTCTACTCGCCGATTCAGGATCACGAAATGTAACCTATACACGCAATACATTAAATTTTTTTTAAAAAAAAAACGTTCATGTAACAAACAAATTTAAAGAAAGCAAATTAAACAAAGAATGAGAGACATATATATACAAAGCCATAGCCTTTAAATCTTCCAGTGGTCTTATCAGTGATGATAATAGCTTCAAGAATGTCTCCAAACTGCTCAAATTATCGGTGCATTTTTTGCGTTTGAGTCTCCCAAGCTAATCCTCCGATGAAGACTTTGGTGAACGTGGTGTCGCCGAATTATTATTCATAGATAGACAAGAAGCAATTGGAGAGGAATCTTCAAATCAAGGTGATAAACACCCTGCTATGGCAATAGTCAACAACATTAATAAGTTGCTGGAAATAGCGCTTGGCTTATGCGGTGCAAACATGTCACTTACAATTTTATCAAAGAGCTCCCCTCTAGTTACAAATTCCAGAACAATAAAAATCTTTGTCTTGCTTCCCATCACCTGACATAAAAATCAATTTCAATCACTAAATGAGAATACCATAGTAGACCACAGAAATTCAATCCACCATCATGATCTCATCAAATCATTATAAGCATAAAACTGCAAATTACTTTCAAACCCAACACCTAAATGGTGGCTTATGCGACGCATTCCTTGATTTGATCATGGATAAATTCTTAGACAGCTCAGCTTATGATAAAGGGATTTTCATTTACAAAATTGAAACATAGTTCTTGTGCCAGCTTAGGAAACATTTAAATAAAAGAGCATAAAAAGAATTTCTCAAGAATAACGAAGGAAATCAAATCTTAAAATACACGCATACCCCATACAATTGAACCACATTTGGATGTTTGATTAACTTCATTGTTTCTATTTCGAGCTTTATCTACACCAAAAATCACCATAAAGACAAGTTAAAAATTGTTGACAAGTTGTTTCATTATGGATGTTATAAATTGGTTAAAAGGCAAAGAGATCACAAGATTCTCCAATCGGTTCAGTAAATCATATGTCTAAATATGGACCATAGAAATTAACAGAAAAATAGAAGTCAATTTGCTAATAAGTTACAAATTGGGACATCCGAGAGTGGAACGAGAGTGAAGACTCCTTCACTTGCACATGTTACAGGTTGAGGAGGAAGATGCAACCAGTAAACATTGACATTTACCAAAAGGCCTATAGTTCCAAGCCCAAAAATAATTATTGTAGATCCTTCGAAGATATCAGCAACCCTCCAAGCTGCACCAATACCTAATAACATGAAATCAAGCAGTGTTGAGTTAATTAGATCCAGTCGAAATGCTACAATAACAGTGAATTGATCAAGTGCTTTCGTTGAAATTTAATATAATCTTGCCAGTGACTATTGATGTATAGCACGGTCGAAGGATACCCATCTGCATAATTCTGCATTAAAAAGTAATAATTTGCACTAAATATTTACATCATGTCAAATCATGCTTCATCATGTCGTGCGTATAGGGATGAACCAACCAACAAGTTAAGCATATAGATAAGCTCAAATTATTAATCGAATATCCAAAAAAAAAATGATCCATTCATAGGAGTTTTGTCGAACATATGATGGGCAAAACCAGCTAATTAAAGAGAGAAAACTATAATTAATGGAAAAATCAATGACTTTAATTGGCCAACAATGTAACCACCAAACTTTCCAGATTTTACTGAAATCAAATAACTTATTGAGGAAATGCAAGATTTCTCAAATTTTAAAATCCGAAATTGACCAACAAGAACACGAAACAAAAATGACAAATTCTTTTTAAAGAGAGAGGGGTAGGTGATGTTACTTGTTAGTGTGTGTTGCTAAAAACCAAAATTGTTGTAGTGTTTTCTCGTCGCCTTCTATGCAACAACCTAAGAGCCTAACAAGATTTTTGTGTTGCAGTTTCGCTATAAGCATCATCTCATTTTTTAGCTCTTCGAGTCCTTGTCCCGAATCCCTCGATAGCCTTTTTACAGCCACTTCTTGTCCGTTTAGTAATGTACCCTACAAGTTACAACAAAACCATTTAACTCAATGCCATCGCTCTAGCTATGTATCAAGCATTTTTTTTAGCATAATCCCTGGTCTAGAACTTCCGTTCAAGTTAGTGAAATCACTGGTACAAAACTAGAGAAGTTTATGGTATTGTTTGAAAACTAGAGAAGTTTATGGTATTGTTTGAAAATTGGACAAGTTTATTGTATGGTTTGAACTCCCCATGCCAAATATTGTAAAGGCAAAGTGATCTATAAATGTTTGAAAAAAAATTAATAACGATATTAGAGGCTATACACAAAAAGCTTTACCTTGTAAACAGGCCCGAAACCGCCCTGCCCAAGCTCATTCGCAGAACTGAAGTTATGTGTAGCAGCAGAGACGCTTGCTAAGCTGAACAATGGCAAATCTGCATCCTAGATTTCACCCGTCGAATTCTTATTTATATGCGACGGTTCATTTTTATTTGATGTTGGCTTGGTACTGAAATCAAACTGCAGCAAATCTTGGCTTGTGTCATTGTTCCCTCGATTATTGCAAATGAATAGCAAGGTTTATATCCAATCTATATATGTAAGAACTACTTAGATGGAATTGACATAAATATATGAATGACTAAGCTACCTTCTCGTTTCCTTTTCTCCTCCATATGAAACAACCAAAGAATGGTACTTATGCATAGCATTGACAAACCTAGGGGCAAGTGCCACTACCAAAGACAAGTTTGCTCTTATTTCCCGAATCCGAAGACGATGAATTATTATTTATCGCGTCTGCAACCGAAAACTCAACACATCAGAAAAATCTTAACTGGTAAGTTGTATGAGAAAATCTTTCTACTGAACAATCAAATTAGTTAGGGTCGGCTTCATGGATCGAACTCATCCATTGTGCTAAATTCAATGAATTGATGGAATGCTTTCTAAGTCCTTTAAATCCCTCATAATTAATGCGTCCCAAGTTGGCTTCACTAGATCTCATCACCTAAGCATAATACTTCACTTGCTCATGCTCATAAAGACTTCCTTTCCTTGCTTAGAAAAGACCTTTCACTCGACCTTCGTGAATTGAAGATCCTTTGGATAAACGTTGCACTAGTAGGACTTACAATGCATTATATATGTTAAAAGCATGTTCATACACAAACTCAACTGACAGATCTGCAAAGTACTGCTAATATTTACTATGAAGATGTACGGTGAGCCAGATAAAATTCCAATGATACAAAAACCAAAAGTGATTTCCTATCACAATGCGCAACCATGCAGATTACAATTCCTAATAATTTTGCCAATTCAAGTTCAATAATTGAAAAAAGTAGCATTTCATGAACGGAAACAAATGCGTTGTTTACCGCCACAATCACTCTTGCCTATAATAAATCTATCTTCAATTAGATATACAATGCATACACTTAAGACTACAAGTGCCAATAAGGCAATGTACCTTTTTTATTTCATCGATTAGCACAACAGATTTGAAACTTGTCATTGCTTGGTCACTTCCTCTCCATCTCAACAGATCTGAAACCAACGCACCTTAAAGTGAAGACCGAGATCTAAACCTCTCGCCTTAAAAGTTGAAACCACAAACGCAATAAATCGACAGATCTGAACCAAACAACAAATTCGACAGCCAAAATCATCAAAAAATGAATATTGAATCAAACATGAGACATAGAGAGAGAGAGAGCTCACATTGAGATGTTAGGGTTCTGTGGAGACGACTCCACGTGGAAATCGATTTTGCGATTGATCAAGCGAGTGCGATGAGACAGTCGATGAGGAGATGAAGGCGAGGACGACAGAGTTGGGGGAGGATGATGAACCGATCGATTCTGCGACGACGATGACGGACGAGTTCGAGCGAGTGCGAGCGAGTGCGAGTGAGTGTTGATGATGGGCGAGTGCGATGATTCTGCGATGACGATGATGATGACGGACACAGATGATGATGATTCTGCGATGACGATGGGAGCGCGAGTGTTAGTGCGAGAGTGAGTCCGATGACGATGACGGATGGTGGCATTTGATTGTTTGGGCCAGAGTTTCCATAGAGGTTTTTTTAACCTCTATGAATTAGTGCTATTAAAAGCCTAATTGTCTAATTCATAGGGGTTAATTAAAACCTTTATCCATTAAGTGCTATTAAAAGCTCAAATTGTCTAATTCTTGGGGGTTAATTAAAACCTCTATCTATTAAGTGCTATTAAAAGCTCAAATTGTTCTAGTGTCACCACCCTTGTACTCACCGTATACAAACTCCAATTAATCAAAACTATTAAAAAGAGCCTCCCACCAAGCCCACCCGGCGCACTCCCTATTATAGGCCACCTCTGCCTAGTACTCTCTGCTACTCCTTTCCACCGCACCTTACAAGCCCTCTCCTCCAACTCCACCTAACATGTCGATTACATGCTCCTCAAACTCGGCGTTCGCAACGTCATCGTATAATAATAGCTGAAAATGCCCATAATTAATTTTCATTTCCATTTTCAATTGAAAACATACAAATCTACATTCCACTCACAATATTATTATTCCATCAAGAAATTCGCAATGTTCTACAACCAATCAATAAAACGACAAGTTGATAGCCACATATTTCACGAAACCCGCTAAAATGATTGAAAATCAAACAAATATTGAATCTTAAACAAAAGTGATTCCTTCAACAAGAAGAAGGGAAACAAGAACCTCAAGAACATCCGTGATTCCTTCAACATAAAATCTATTCGTTTAGTGAGTTTGAACACCAACCCTATAATTTACAATGCTTCTAACTGTATGATTAAAAATGCAGGCACACATTAATTAGCATATATCACAAAATCAAACAGGACAAATGGGTATGTGTTAATTAAAGCAATTAATAGAGATTTTACCTGCAGTGTCCCAAAGACCAAGACTCACATTATGCCCATCAACCACAACACTTGCACTGAAATTGTCAAAAACAGTGAGAACATAGTTCTGCACATATTATCAAACAGGACAAATGGCGTAAACTATCTTTAGAAGCTGAGACTGTTAGCAGTACCATTCCCTGAACATCATGCGCAGTGAATTAATGAAAGAAAACCCATTTCCAAGTTCACTGTTGTAACAGAAATAGACTTGTCAATTAGGTTCCATGTCATTCCAATTAATATAGCATTTTTGTATGGTTAACGAGACTAGCTTACTCATCTCCGCATAGATGTAGGAGAAGGATACGATGGTTTTGAATCTGTCCAAGTAAGAATCGACAAAAAATGCTCCTAGAGGTGTGAGAATATATGTAGCTCCAATCCATGCAGTCCATGACATGCTTTGCGGCGTCTGGTAGTGACTCGTGCATCTCCAAAATCAAGTAGGGAGCCATGTTCACAACAATTGCAAAGAAGTCTAGCCTCTCCACCACTTCATTTATTGCAACATCATATACATTTTGGTTTTTCTTCAATCAGTTGAATGAGAATTCAAGTAATACACAGATAATAGAGTTTGGGATGATTAATTAAAGTGCGAACCTATGATGAAAGGCGATGCCTTCCACCCCCCAGTTCTCCGCTTGTCAGCAATTCTCCCTCGAACGTCCAAGCATCCATTGCTCATCAACCACAAATACAAAAAAGAAGATAAGGAATAGAGAAAAATAGTGTGCACGGTGAGGAAAGTGATGCTGGTGTAGGAAATCAGAAGGGCAAGTTTTCCCTACAGCCCCATCTCCCACAGTCACAGCAATGGGCAGACTTGTAGGATAAATGATGAATTGAAAGTACATGTTTCAACAAAAAATCACCAAGTTTCCAATCAAAGAACCGTGATCATCCAATTAAGTTGAAAAGTAGACCCCTACTGCCAACTAACCTCTCTTAGCTTATGCTGTAATTCAGCATTCCTTAGATTGAGCTCCTCAATTTCTTTATTTAACTTCAACCTTTCCACATCTTTACCATAGTCAACATTTTGGGCATTCTTGGTTGATTTTGATTGCTCAAATCATTGCCTAGCTTTATGAGAAATAGTAATTAAAATAATAGCCACATAATTGAAAAGAGTTGATGCAAAATAGAATCACGAAGACTTTTGGAACCTAACATAAGATAAATGGTAAACAGAACTTCCATAATATGAAGACTACTTGTCCACTGATCAAACAATTGCAGCTAATGAATTATAATAGTATTTTAACAGCAAACTACTGTTAAGTTAATCCTGATTTAGACAATCTTATAATTTCTAGTTAGTTTTTTTTTTATATTCAGTCCTAGAGAAGTATCTCCCAGTGAAAAAATTATATGCAAGATTAAAATCACAGATATTGAAATAATTAATTAATCAGCACCTCACCTTAATATTTCCGCCGTAAACGATAATGCTTGGTCGATTAAGCCTGCCCATTGCCATATATAATTGAATCAGCCAACCAGTCATCTATAAGATTGAACATAACAATAGTCAACATGATTAACTAAACATTAGCAAAAAAAGAAGGATAGACTTTCGGCTATTGCTTTAAAACTTAACGATCACATTGGACACTATAAAAAACAGCAGATCAGAAACGAAAATTTATGTATCTGATTAGCATAAATTCCGTCTCTAATTCAATTCTACAACGGAATAGAGACGAAATCTATTCCGTCTCTAAAATCGTCGTCGCCGATTCAATCAGCAATGGAAATGTGTTTCCGTTTCTGATTAGAGACGGATTAGAGACGAAATTTAGAAACGGAACAGAGATGGAACATAAATGGAAATTCTTCTAAATGGTACAATTGTAATTGCATTCCGTCTCTGATCCGTCTCTAATTAGCAACGGATCAGAGATAGAATTATTATATTCCGTCTCTGATCTGTCTCTTATTAGCAACTGATCAGAGACGGAATACAATAATTCCATCTCTGATCCGTTGCTGATTCATGCATCTATTCCTCGAAAATTAGAGACGAAATAGCAACGGAATATCTGAATTATGTTGCTAATCCGTCTCAATTCTGCTTTGTTTAGTTTTTCAACCTAAGCTTAATCAAATTGGTTCTCCATAACATCTAAACCTGAAAATACAACCATAGGACCTGCTCCGTCGCCTGCACCCCCTCCAACAACTCCTTGGGGGTGCTAACATCCTCCAAAAACGTAGAATTTGACATACATACACAAATCAACAATATATATCAACAACAAAGATTCAAATGAAAAAAAACATAAAATTCAATATTAAAAAAGATTTATATATTCACTAGACTTAGTCAAGTATAATAAATGTTTAAGATACCTAAGTATCCATGAAAAAACTACAATTCTCATTGTTCTACAACAACCATAAAAATACCTAAGTATCATAAAGTTGCTCATTCCTCGTTGTGTTAGCACCTGGGATGTGCTAGCATCAGGATCTACGTATCTTCTCTTCTTTCTCCATAACGACCTGAGACTGTAGACACGTCCTTTGGGACAGTCACCCACCACCTTGTAGTACACCGCCTCATCATCCACCGGCTGGTCCGGTGTAGTCTGGGTCAGCTCCTGACGTCTCTTTTAGTGCTTAGCCTGCATGGATCAACAATATTTTGTTAACAATATAATAGTAGCATTAAGTTGAGAAGGCGGCAAAATGAAGAGATAAGTAAAAAAAATAAAGTTGAGAAGGCAAATTTTACATTTATCAAACGTGTTCAAATATACTAAGTCCTATTGCAAACTAAAAATCATAATCCTACAAGATTGAAGGATTTTTTAAAATTCTATTTGGAGGTGGATTTCATGAATCTTTATACTAATTGTTTCATTTATAAGTCAACCGTCAAACTTCCATAAAAACTAGTTCCAAGTCCCTCCCCTTAAGTGAATGTCAGCCCATTTTTTAGTAAAAAACCATGCAACAATTATCAGGGATCACTAATGATTATAGTAAAATTAAAGAACTCTAATTATGGAGGTTTATAAACCTCAACAATGACAAAATTCCATTTTGAGAATCTAATCAATCACCACATAAACAACACAATATTATATAACTGATTACACATGGATCGACAGGTACTCTTTTCCCTTGGAGATTCAGCTTTGGTTGGAAGGAAGTCTCGAAGTGCTCATCATAGGAAGTTCCTCACTTTATGTGGGATTTTAATTGTTAAAAAGTAGACGCATCATGGAAGCACATTTAAAAGATGAGAATCACTAAATTCATGTTGTGGAGCAACTTATTAGAACATAAAACCTGCAAAAGTACTCTTTCATTAAAAATACCTGGTTATATGAGCTGCAATCACAACACATCAGCATCTTCAAGAAGATCCAGGAAAATGAGATCTTGTCAAAAGAGCAAGCCGATTACATTTGCTAGTTCCTAATAGCATAAGAAAATAAATCAAGACATATATAAATGGATGTCGCGTTACCACAACGGATGATAAAGTGTGCAAGTTAAATAATTTGCTAAGAAAAACAATAATATGGAGACATAATCCAATTTCATGAAAGAAAACGAATACCCGTTTCACGAGAACCTTTTTATGAGCTTAAAATGAGAGAATTACATTCTAGGCTAGAACAATGATGTTTGCAGTAATGACGTTCGCAGGGCTATCACTGAAGCAACGACGGTGGATGCAACATTAAGAGTTTCGATTATGGCATTCCATGGCAAATAACAAATAAACAATCAAATTTCATGCTATCCACAGTTTGCTAATACTTTTTATCTAAACAAGCAAAGAAAGACAAAATGCAAGTGCGCATACCGAGTTTCCAAAGTTCTAAGTCAGTTTACTACGATAGTGTCATTGCGTAATTTTACTATACCGCGGTGAAAGATCAAACTCATGAGCTGTTGCATAAATATCTATTTACTTGTGTACCAGATCATGGAATCAAACAACAAAGAACCTCAAAGAGGCTCGTACTTTTCTCTGCAGCATTACACTATGCACACTAAGCAAAGATAAATGGAACCAAGAAAAAGACACTATGCCAACCTAAATATTACGTAAAAAAAAATTGCAATGTAGAACAATTGGTAGGTAATCATGTAAAGCCTTACTGAATATTGACTGTTTGTTCCGCGACGGTTGCCAGACCCTGCATTAGTCTTCCAATCTCAACTGTATCACCTCAAACATGTCCTCATCAGACCTGTCATCTCCAATGCAAAGAATAAAATCAAGTAACAATCCCTTCTCATGCATTGTCGAAAGCATTCATTCCGCCACAAGACCCTTGCTCACACCTTGAAAGAATCCAACCCCAAAAATTACGATGCAACTCGGATATTTTGCGACAATGTGATAAGCTTGTATGGTAAAATTAATACAGTTTTATACCTGTGGCTTAACCACCACTATACTTTGCCCGCTTTTGACAGATATCGGTTCATTCGCGAGAACACTTTCGAGATGATCTAGGAGCTCCTTTGCTTGGCAATACCCAGAAATTGGGATCAGCATCTTCATAACACCATACTAATGAAGTTTCCTTGTCTTCTATAGTGGATCCATCAGTTGCCTCAGTGTATAACTTCATCACTGGCTCTGCGATTTGTTTCCAACTACATTCTGCAACCGGTACACATGTTTCCCACTCGGCGCCTTGCTTCAGCCTGCAATCATGCATTAAATTGAACTTATAGTACTAATCAGCATCCAAACATTCATTGAGGGGAATCAATAAACATATAACATCATCTACTTCATAGATTAGAAGTCTTAAGTCCCATAGTTTCTAATTTAGGGATATGTTTTCCTATTTATGCCATATACCGGAAAGTCATAAGTACAGGATAGCCGTACGGCCCATTATCAACTTTTTCAAAGTTTTTATACCAAGTTCACTTTAAAAGGTTTGATAAGAGAACAACATTCAATTAGCTCAAGGGAAAACCCACTCTATATGGCAAAGCAATGGACGAGGACTGTTAACCAACAGAAACATATAGCTATGTGTTGGAGGGTAAACATCAATTGTAAGAGAAGAATAACCAAGAGCCTCATAACTAGATATATTCGGAGCAAAAATAACTAAAAAATGGTTCAAATAAATACCGTAATTTTCTAGAGTAATCAATGAAAACCAAGTTAAGAAATTAACCCTTTGCAACAACTCCAGCCCTTCAACCTGCTTCTTGAATAAAGCCTGAGATTGGACACCTCGTTTGAGTCTTTGATATTGAATAAAGCCTGAGATTGGACAGCAAGATCGTGAACATATGTAATAGGCTCTGTCCTAGATCCCCTTATGGGAAGAGCTCTCCGCTCAAACAAAATAGCCAATAAGCAAGAGACCAAAAAATGTTCAAGAAAGAGAATCAATTCTTAAAAAGCCCAAAACATATATAACATACCAAATAAGCAACTTTATTGCCATGCTTTTACGAGCGATCACCATGTCCATTTGTACTATCAAACATAACATTTGATTGTGAATGGGAAACTTGCAGTTCGCCATACAACCACATAAAACTATTTACAATTGCAGAGCGCAAAGCATTTACTCGATCATCTTTTTTCTTAATTAATGGCAAAGAAGCAATAACAAGACTGGTGAGATTTCGCGCGAGGAATTTTTCATGTATAGGCTTGTAGTGCTCATTGCGTCAATATGTTTAACTAACTTACTAATAATCATGCTAAATGCTTGACTTAACAAACAGTTTTTAATAACTTTAGAGGTTTAAGATCATCTTTTGTACATGTTTACGATAGGTTTTCTTATTTGGAATGTTAAGATTAGCCTACCATCATCTATTGTATATGATAAGATCAATGCACTGCAAGTAATAGATAAATTGAAAATGAAATAAACAAAATCATAACACCAAGATCTTGTTTACGACGTTCAAGTTAGAGTTGTCATTAACAAGCCTGGGCATTTGCCCTTTAGTTGATTAGGGAGCAAGACTACTAGGAACCAGATTCTCGATAAGAGGCTTGACAGTTCTTTTATTTTATTTTTCTTGATTCACTTTTAAGCAAGGTTACTTAAATCATGTTCCTACATTAGCATCGAAGAGAGCAGCAAGGCAGGAGTAGAAATTATAGCAAAAAGCCTTAGTCGCAAGATATAATGTTGAGTCATAGGATCGAATCGGTAGCATCAAGTTCCCGACAAACTTGCTTACATACGCCACTTTCGCGGCCTTCTTGACATTACATTAATGGTTCGAAGAGAACATGATTGTAGGATTAAGAATGATTATAAAAGAGTAGCATAAACAAAAGTTATCACGAAATTTTCTCAAATAGAATTGACTTACAAAGTTATATGCAAATGCCCACCAAAGATTTTGCTTTACGGTCTTCATTGTCAATCGCTCAGCTCAGAAGCATCCAGCAACTACATTCAAGTGATCGGATTCAAGCTCCAACGTATATTTCATCGTTTTCAAGAAAAAGAATGAAGTACTTTCCTCAGATTGTTGTCTCTGATACTGAATTATAACTTGGAAGTACATGAGCAAAATAAGAACACTGTGGCTCTAAACCATGTGCTTTCACTCATTGCATAGGTTTGTATATTTGCAATGCCATGTAGGTGTTTCTTTATTTTAGATTCAACAAAATGAAAACTAAGAATTATATAGGCGGCCAAAGATTGATTCAAAATAACAGCAGCGAAAAATAGTAAACATAAAAGGAGGCCAGAACTGATGGGGCATGTGCCCTAGGTCAATCCATTAACTGTCTTTATAAATACTTTTAGTTAATAAAAATAGAGGATTTCATTTGCTATTTATTATAATTAATTTGCATGTTTACATTATAATAAGATCCATGGGTATTTACATAAATATCCTAAATGTCCCTAGTCGATCATTATACTGGGAACTATAATGAATTAAGACTAGTGTGAGTCTTGATTGATGATCATATGATGATTATACGTATAGGGATACGAATCAAGATCACGAGTACTTGTTAGGGAACAAAGTACTGGACCGACCCGCTATGAGAACATCATATGGATTAAGTCATAGTTGTTTCTCATGATAGGTATATATTCCAGTCCTCTGACTTGAGATTACCAGAGACTTCAACATTAGGAACACAGTGATTTGACACAATCAAACATTGTCTTTAACCTGGACGATTATAAAGGTTGTGATTGGTTACTTGTGTGAGCAATGTGATGAAGTTGTGTAATCGAGATAGAATTTGTCCCTCTCATATAAAGAGAGATATCTAGTGGATCCTCGATGTGTTAGATCGTTAAAAGGCCTAGTCTAAGTGAATTGATATTGATCAATGTCACTTGGATGTTTTCGGTCTACCTAGAGATCGAGACTAGTACGATTGAACATGTTGGATGACAATTCCATGCCTTATGTTTGATCAAAAGGATATCGTGTGACAAAAGGATGTTATATACACTATTGATTAGGTTGTTTCGATTTGATATTCGTACAACTTGGGTAGTCATAATGTCTTGCTAGAGGCCGCTTATGACTTGTATACCAAAATGTGTTTTGGTACACTGCCAACGTTGTATGAGCCTATTGGGTCGCACACTAAGAATGGTTTTGCGAGATTTTAAGATGATTCGAAAAATGAATTTTATATGATAAAATTCATGACGGAAACGTCCTTGTGGTGTATTACACTTATACTTCTTTAAGTAGGGGTATATTTGTAATTTACTTAACCGTCTATATACAAGGGTTGTATAAATAGAATCTTTAAGTTACAATACATACATGAAGAAAAAAGAACAAAACTCTATTTTCGTTTTAGAAACGACTTAGGGTTTTTGGTATGCTCTGGATCGTTTTGGAGAGAAAAACAAAAGGTTTGGTATTCTCTCGAAGCTAGCACTTCGAATCTCGGCCACCGTTCGTGTGTGGACTACTAGTAGAGGGCGTTCGTCGTTGCTGGCGCCCTTAGAGATCGATCAACCTTCGTAAAGGTATATTGCCACCGAGGTATGATTAAGTTTTTCATGGTTTAAACGTTTTAATGGAATTAGATTCGATCCCGTTGGGGTTTTTGTCAAAATTGTTTTGTAATTTCCGCTGCAAGTATGAACCCCAAAACCCAACAAGCTGGTATCGAGCCTTCGAGTTTGATTCCATTAAATTCATTGCATGTTTTCTTCTGATATATACATGATATATGATTGAAAGCATGTTAATAGTTGATGTATATGTGATATACATAAGTTTCCTGTGAGATTTATTATCATGTTTTATGTATATGATACATATATTCGTGATTTAATTAAAATCGCTTTTACATGCTAATAACCATGTTAGGTTAATTCAAATAATTTCAATGAATTGAATTTCGTGTTTTGAGATCCATGACACCATTAGGTATAATCTTTATTTTTCATGTATTGATGCATGGATGAAATCTCTGTAATTCAGTATGCATATTTAGGTTACATTGTCTTACATTTCTTGAATTGTATAAGGCTGAATATTAATTCGAAACTAATATGATTAGGTTCGATTGGGATAGTAGTTCATGATACATATTTGTGATTATCTGGATGAGGACCGAAATTGCAAATAATTAATTTTCGAAATTGTTTATTTATCTCTTATATCTATTTTGTTATGAACTTTCTATTTTATAAAGATAGATAACAAATTATAGTAGGAGATATAATCAAAATCGGTTTCGTTATCCCTATTGGATAGGAGATAAATATGGAGAAGTTTGTTATTGGTGATATGCTAGGATTCAAATATCTAAAGTCCTAATTGGATTAGGATAAGATGATTAGTTAGATGTGGGCCTGGGTTAATTAAAAATGTTTTAATTGACTTAATTTTGGATAAATTAAGGGGTAAATTTAGTATAGTAAAATCAGCGAAAAATATGATTTTCTATAGCGAATTTCAATTTTCGGAATTGAGATTCGTCTTCTAAAAAAAAAAAAAAAAAAAAAAAAAAAATCAAACTGGCCAGTGGGACCGCCGTCTAACTAATCCTAGCGCAAGGAAATTCTTTTATTGGTGAATAGTATAGAAATTTCCAAATTGTTTAGTGATTGAACAAATCAATAGAATATATGATATTTCATTGTTTACATAAAAATCACTAAAACAGAATAAAATCCCTCTATTAAATTTTAAGTCTCATGTCATCCATTTTTAAACACTAGTCAAGGCCTCGATCACACTAATACAGTTTCAGCCATAGCTGGGTGTATTGTGTTATCTTGATGAGACAAGTTGGGTAAGAGTTACCTAAATGTTTAAAATGGTCCGACTTAATAAAGCCATCAAAATAGTTTTGAGCTTTAGGCAAATGATGAGATAAAAACATGCTAAGACATAAGATGTCCCGTATCTCATAAAAGGATCTAAAAATTACATAAGATGTAATTGGTAACTGTTACCTACCTAAATAATCTAGTTTTGTGTTTCATGCCATAGCTGTCATAGAATTAGGTGAAATATGGATTTTAGTCCCCTAAATAAAAGTACGTTTTAGGAGGGTTGTTAATTTAGTGGGAGTCTATTCCTCTATACTAAAATAAACTTTGCATAATCTTTATTGTAGATCAATGGCCTCTTCAAGTAACAATAATCCCCTCGTCATCGCGATCCATCCTTGAGAAGGATAAACTATCTCGAGACTAACTTTCTTGACCGGTTCGAAACTTGAGAATTGTTCTTAAGCATGAACGCAAGTTGTATGTCCCGGATGCTCCAATCCCGAGGACCCACCACCAATGCTACAAAAGTCGTGAAGGATGCGCATAGTAAGCATGTCAACGATTCTACCGATGTTGCATGTATTATGTCGGCAACTATGGTTCCCGAACTTCGTAAGGACATGGAACTAATGGAAGCCTACGACATGGCTATAACGCTGAAGGAAATGAGCTAGGCAAGAAAGGTTCGAGACAGTCAAAAACCTACATTCTTGCAAGATGACTGAGGGTGCGTCAGTTAGTCCTCATGTTCTGAAGATGAAGGGCTATGTTGACCAGCTTGATAGACTCGGATTCCCCATAAGCCAAGAGTTGGCTACGGATTTGATCTTGAATTCATTACCAGAGAGTTACTCACAATTTGTGATGAACTACAATATGAATAATATGGAGAAATCAATTTCAGAGTTGCATTTGATGCTCAAAACCGCTGAACAAAATATCAAGAAATAGTAATGTGTCGATGGTCCAAAAGGGAAAGGGAATGAAGAAGAAAGGCAAAGGCAAGGCTAAAGTTGCCAAGGCTGTTGCTGCACCTGTCGCAAAGCCTGTGGAACAAGTCAAGCCTCAGCCTGTTTCTACTTCGAAACACCCAAAAGAAAAAGAAGGAAATTGTCATTTCTGTCATGCACCTGGACATTGGTTCAGAAATTGCAAACTCTATCTGGAAGATCTAAGGAAGAAAAAGGGTAGTGCGACTACCACTACAGTATTTATGTTATTGAAATTAATTTATCTACTACTGATTCCTGGGTATTAGATACCGGATGTGGATCTCACATTTGTATAAATGTGCAGGGACTCACCAGAAGTAGAAAGTTGAAGAAAGGAGAAGTCATCCTCCGCGTAGGGAATGGAGCAAGAGTTGCTGCCCTGGCTGTTGGATCATATGACTTAGTTTTATCTAGTGGACTTATTTTAACTTTAAATAATTGTTATTTTGTGCTCATTGAGCGAAAAACATCATTTCTGTTTCATGTTTGGATATGGATGGTTTTGATTTTATTATTGCTAATAATAGATGTTCCATTTCTCGTAAAGGCATATTTTATGCAAATGCTGATTTGTATGATGGTCTTCATATTCTAAGCATGAAAAAGTCCACTGATACTCCAATCTTTAACATAAATACAAAGAGGTTCAAGTCAAATGATTTGAATCAAACCTATCTTTGGCATTGTCGTCTCGGGCACATAAATGAGAAACGCATAACGAAGCTCCATAAAGATGGACTTCTAGATTCATTTGATTTAGAAACATATGAAACGTGCGTATCTTGTTTATCGGGCAAGATGACTAAAAGTCCCTTTACTCGGACACAAGAAAGGGCAAGTGATTTATTGGGTCTAATACATACCGATGTATGCGGTCCTATAAACACAATGGCTAGAGGAGGTTATCGGACTTCATTACATTTATCGATGATTTCAAAGAGATATGGTTATGTATATCTTATGAAACATAAAGTTCGAATCATTTGAGATGTTTCAACGTTTCAAAATGAAGTGCGAATCAACTTGGTAAAACTATCAAAACACTTCGATCGGATCGAGGTGGTGAGTATTTAAGCCAAGAATTTGATGATCATCTTAGAAATTGTGGGATTGTCTCCCAATTGACTCCACCAAAGAACTCCACAATGGAATGGAGTTTCGAAAGGAGAAATCGAACCTTATTAGATATGGTTCGATCTATGATGAGTCATGCAGATCTTCCATTATCCTTTTGGGGTTATGCATTACAAATCGCAGCTTTCACTCTAAATCGAGTTCCTTCTAAAGCGGTTGATAAAACACCATATGAGATATGGTACGGGAAGAGACCTAGTTTGTCTTTTCTTAAGATTTGGGGTTGTGAGGCTTACGTAAAGCGACAAGTCTCGTAAAAACTAGCACCTAAATCGACAAGTGTTTATTTGTGGGTATCCTAAGGAAATAAAAGGATATTACTTTTATAATCCCACCGAGAACAAAGTGTTTGTTGCTCGGTATGGTGCCTTTATGGAAAAACAGTTTATTTCAAAAGACACTAGTGGGAAAGAAATAAATCTTGAAGAAGTTCAAGAATCACAGGTAAACACTCGAATCAAGCATCGGAAGTTCAACAACGTTCCGAACCAGCTTGAACCTCCACAAGTGACACAAGGCCCACGTAAATCTAGTAGGGTAAGACATGAGCCGAGAGATTCGATTTCTCATTACCGATAGTCGTGATGTGTTGCTTATAGACCAAAATGAGCCCACCACTTATCGAGGCTATGTCTGACCAGACTCGGATAAATGGCTAAGTGCCATGAACTCGAGATGCAATCCATGTATGATAACCAAGTTTGGAACTTGGTTGATTTACCTGAAGGTGGTAAGACCATTGGATGTAAATGGGTTTTCAAGAAGAAAACCGACATGGATGGCAAAGTGTATACTTTAAAGCAAGACTTGTAGCAAAAGGTTTCAGAGCAGACTCAAGGTGTTGATTATAATGAAACTTTTTCACAAGAGCCATGCTTAAATCCATAAGAATTTTAATTGCCATTGCTTTGCATATTATGACTATGAAATATGGCAAATGGATGTAAAAACAACATTTCTTAATGGAAAGTCATTGAGGACGTGTATATGACACAACCTCGAAGGTTTTGTACATCCCGAGAATTCTAGGAAGGTATGCAAGCTTCAAAGATCCATTTATGGATTAAAGCAAGCTTCTCGAGTCGGAATCTTCGTTTTGATGAAGCAATCAAGGATTTTGATTTTATTAAGAACGAAGATGAGCCTTGTGTATACAAGAAGGTCATGGGAGTGTAGTTGTTTTTCTCGCAATCGTATGTTGATGATATATTACTCATTGGAAATGACATCCCAACATTGCGTAATGTCAAGTCTTGGTTAGGGAAGTGTTTCTCAATGAAAGACTTAGGAGATGCAGCCTATATCCTAGGGATAAAGATCTATAGGGATAGATCTAAGAGGCTAATCGGTCTAAGTCGAGTGCTTACATAGACAAGGTGTCTTGAATAGGTTCGGTTTTGCAAGACTCTAAAAGAGGATTGTTGCCAATGTCTCATGGGATAAGTCTCAAGAAGACTCAATGTCCTAAGACAAATGATGAGCGAGACCGTATGAATAAGATTACATATGCATCGCTATTGGATCTATCATGTATGCCATGTTATGCACTCGACCCGATGTATCATATGCTTTGAGCACTACGAGCAGATATCGACGATCCAGGTGAGAGTCACCGGATAGCAAGAAAGAACATCCTTAAGTACTTAAGAAGGACTAAGGAAGTGTTCTTGGTCTATGGAGGTTTTGAAAATGATCTAGTTGTAAATGGTTACACGAGATGCAAGTTTTCAAACTGATATAGATGATTTTAGATCGCAATCTGATATGTGTTTACTTTGAATGGGGTGCGAAAAAGTAAGTCGAAAAGTTTGAAGCAAGAGATCATGGCGATTCTACAACAAGTGAAGTAGTATATTGCAAATGTCCGATGCAAAGAAAGGAGGCGCTTTGGATCAAAAAGTTCATTTCGAACTAGGTGTGGTTCCGAGTATTGCTAACCCTGTTTGTTTGTATTGTGACAATAACGGGGCAATAGCACAAAGCCAAGGAACCTAGATCACACCACAGATCCAAACATATACTCAAAGCGTTTTCATCTCATCGAGAAATTATTGAGAGGGGAGACGTAAAGATTTGCAGAGTACCTACTGAAGACAACGTTGCAGATCCATTGACAAAAGCTCTTCCACAAGCAAAACATGATGGTCATGTTAGATCATTAGGCATTAGATGCATGTATGATTGGCCCTAGTGCAAGTGGGAGATGATGGGGCATGTGCCCTAGGTCAATCCATTAACTGTTTTTATAAATACTTTTAGTTAATAAAAATAGAGGATTTCATTTGCTGTTTATTATAATTAATTTGCATGTTTACATTATAATAAGATCCATGGGTATTTATATAAATATCCTAAATGTCCCTAGTCGATCATTATACTGGGAACTATAATGAATTAAGACTAGTGTGAGTCTTGATTGATGATCATATGATGATTATACGTATAGGGATACGAATCAAGATCACGAGTACTTGTTAGGGAACAAAGTACTGGACCGACCCGCTATGAGAACATCATATGGATTAAGTCATAGTTGTTTCTCATGATAAGTATATATTCCAAATCCTCCGACTTGAGATTACCAGAGACTTCAACATTAGGAACACAAAGTGATTTGACACAATCAAACGTTGTCTTTAACCTGACGATTATAAAGGTTGTGATTGGTTATCATGTGAGCAATGTGATGAAGTTGTGTAATCGAGATAGAATTTGTCCCTCTCATATAAAGAGAGATATCTAGTGGATCCCTCGATGTGTTAGACTCGTTAAAAGGCCTAGTCTAAGTGAATTGATATTGATCAATGTCACTTGGATGTTTTCACCTACCTAGAGATCGAGACTAGTACGATTGAACATGTTGGATGACAATTCCATGCCTTATGTTTGATCAAAAGGATATCGTGTGACAAAATCATGTTATATACACTATTGATTAGGTTGTTTCGATTTGATATTCGTACAACTTGGGTAGTCATAATGTCTTGCTAGAGGCCGCTTATGACTTGTATACCAAAATGTGTTTTGGTACACTGCCAACGTTGTATGAGCCTATTGGGTCGCACACTAAGAATGGTTTTGCGAGATTTTAAGATGATTCAGAAAAATGAATTTTATATGATAAAATTCATGACGGAAACGTCCTTGTGGTGTATTACACTTATACTTCTTTAAGTAGGGGTATATTTGTAATTTACTTAACCGTCTATATACAAGGGTTGTATAAATAGACGCTTTAAGTTACAATACATACATGAAGAAAAAAGAACAAAACTCTATTTTCGTTTTAGAAACGACTTAGGGTTTTTGGTATGCTCTGGATCGTTTTGGAGAGAAAAATAAAAGGTTTGGTATTCTCTCGAAGCTAGCACTTCGAATCTCGGCCACCGTTCGTGTGTGGACTACTAGTAGAGGGCGTTCGTCGTTGCCAGCGCCTTAGAGATCGATCAACCTTCAGAAAGGTATATTGCCACTGAGGTATGATTAAGTTTTTCATGGTTTAAACGTTTTAATGGAATTAGATTCGGATCCTGTTGGGGTTTTTGTCAAAATTGTTTTGTAATTTCCGCTGCGTATGAACCCCAAAACCCAACAAGAACATGATAAGCTTAATATTAAGAGAGGAGGCAACATTTCCTAAAAGAAAAGTTGAAGTAGAATAAATTATATTGCACGCGTAATATACCTGTGAAAGCCCTCTCCGTCCTTCCTTCTTCAAACCCAATGCCTCATCTGTCATTCCTGCTTAGGGTCCAGCAGCGACGAACGGCGGTGAACAGTTGCGACGGCTTAGGGTGCGGCGAGGGCACACGGGAATGGCTTCGGAGGCTCCAATCTCCGGCAGACGGCGACGGCAGACCTGACGACCTCGTCGTGGCTTCAATCGCAGCAACGACAAATTTAGGTGAGAGAGAGAGAGAGTTGACGATGAGTGAGATTCCGGTGAGAGAGAGATAGCGGTGGACGGTGAGTGAGATTTTCGTGAGAGAAGGCGGTGACAGAGAGAGCAGCGAGAGAAAGAGAGAGAGAGAGAGAGATAGATATCTGCCGTCGAGAGAGATTAGGCTGTTTTGGGGAGACAACGTTTTCGGAGGGACGGAGAGGGTTGATGGTGAGAATCGGGAAAGAGAGAGTGAGCGTTGTAGAATCGGGAGAGAGAGAGGGAGCATTGTAGGGTTGATGGTGAGAATCGGGAGAGAGAGAGGGAACGTTGTAGGGTTGATGGTGAGAATCGAGAGAGAGAGAGGGAGAGTTATGTGGTTGGTATTTTATTTTTGAATCATCGAGATCGAAGGATGCACGAATCTCGAGATTTGATGAATGGTTATAAAAAAAGTTTTGGTGGGAATGTTGGCGCCATTATTTAGAGACGGAGTTTAATTCCGTCTCTATTTCCGTCTCTGATCTCTCTCTATTCCTTCTCTGAATTACTCCGTCTCAATTCCGTCTCTAACCACTTTTTCTTAGCAACTGAACTTAATTCCGTTTCTAAATATCGTTTTTCTTGTAGCGGGAGCAATTTAAGAAAACAGACGAACAAATAATTTGAAAAGGCAAAAATATATGGCATCAAAGACATGAAATGAATCAAATAACATTTAGTAGTATATTTTGAGGGATGGATTGATAATTACAGCTTCAAAAACATTTCCACTATTTCACTCATGCCTCATATATATTTCACTAGGCATGGTTTCATACCTACCATGGTGGCCGCTCATGTATGCCTAAAACCTGTAATTAAAAACTACAATTCTGGTTGTATTGCAAAGGTTTGAATAAATATATGTAAAAAATCAACAAATAAATATATGGTAGATCAAATGGTTATCTTAAATTCAAAATAGAAGCATAAAAACTAGGTTTTCGGTTTTCTTTTCTTCTTTTCACAGCTATTAGCCACCAATGGCAATGAAAATTCAAACAAGCAATTTCGACAACGGTAATTCATATAAAATATGAAAAAAATGCAACCTGCTAGAGACGCATACCTCTATGGCCATCTAAATTCAATAATGTCAGCATCAAACTGATTATATTTCTATAAAGTTTAAATCTGCAATTGGAATGGATAGATTCGTCTCTTTCTCAACAATATCAACATCAAACTGATTCCAACCTTGTACGAGGTTACCAAATTGATCTTGTTGATGTATAAAAACTTCTAGCTTGGAAAATATCCTCAAAGCGTTTGTATCATATTTCGATTTTGTTGTGCACTTGCTGATATCCAACTGTCCTGTTAAAATGCACTAAGCTACATTATACTACATTGAAATCTACAAAGCTGTGACACTGATAAAATTGGTAAATGCAATATCATTATTTGCTCTCTATGAAGCTGTGGATCAAATAAAGAAACATTAAACATCACAACTCACAAGAAAAAGAGCGAATAACGGAAGCCAAGTCTTCTCAATCAATTGCATTTCAATAATATTGTTAAAAACCGTATTCTCGGTATTTATGAGGCTTTTGTAGCGTACGAAATATACTAGTATGCTCTTAGATAGAACAACTACGTACTATAACTTCGTTGTGGATAGTATCCACATCAAAACCTTTGTTCTAACTTCTAATTTAGCCATAGTGTCATTGGTTTCAAGCATCGGATCTTCATCAATTGCGCGCAAAAAACTATGGAGAAAACATTTTCCCCTGACTGATTAATTGAGTTGTAAACATCAATTAAATTGTAGGTTAGAGTCTGGTATACTATAGTCTATCACAAAATAGGCATAATTATAGAACTGAAATCTTGGCAAACCACATCAGACGAGGTTGCAATTCAAACATAGGCATAACTTCAAGTCTACAATATCAATTGCGTCCTGAATAATTTAGAAAAGAACATAAATCAACTGGAATCACATCTTCATGAATAACTAGATGAAATCGTAGACTATAAACAATCACAAGCAAACACAGAGGGATTGGAGTGGATTCTTCACATTTTCATCAATCGTGTTGTCAATAGTTGAGAAAAGCAACAATTCAGATCGGATCACAGAGAAACACACAAGGATTGGAGTGAAAACACGAAGAATTAAAGAAATAGAGATGAGATTGGACGATCGTCGACCTATGATGTCAGGAACGCCTACCAAACCAATGGCGTTATGAGCGAAAAGAGAAACAACTTCGTCATCACGAACGTCGAGATGGAAGAGGATATGACGGTGGTCGGGATCAGAATTGAGGATCAGTCCGAGAGATTCGAGGTCGTAGAAATCATGAGAGAAGCCGAAGACGGTGTGGCCTCTGCGAGCCATCTCGATGGCTAGGGCTCTGTCGAGGCCTCTTCCCACGCCTGTGATCAGCACTGTTTTGTGATGTCCTCCGTTCGCCATTGCTCGCAGCTCCTCCACCGTCGCTGCTGCTATCGCAGCTCCTCCACCTAATACATAGAGGTTACTTAAAAACCTCTATGAATTAGGCGTTATAAAAAGCAATAATAGGGGTTATTGTAAACCACTATGAATTAGGTGCTATAAAATGCCTAATTTGTTCTAGTGTAAATAACATAAAAATAAGTTATTTTATGTTATTTATGTTATATAAATAAGATATATGATTATTTATATATATAATTCATTTAGATCCTTATAACGATTAATTATATGATTATATACCTTCCAAAAAAATTATAAAATTATATGATTAATATACTTAATTGTATCATATCCTTTTAGGTACTCAATCAACTATTCTTCAAAACAATTTTTAATTGATATAAGCTAGATTATATTAACATTTCGATACTAGCTACTACATTATCCGCCGTCAATTAGATTATCAACTATTAGGTAGATTATCAGCTAGTGTTGCTAACCAAAGCCTTAATGGTTAACTATATTTAATTATTTATTTCATTTAATAAAAAAGAGCAAGTACTAACTGTAATTTATTTTTATTTTTGAGAAAATCATGACTGAGAGATTTCTCCCTGTTGTATTAATAGGAATCCCTCCAGGGGTTTTGATTACAAGTGATGGATACTATATATCAAGTAAGCAAATAGATATGTGTATATTGAAATGCCAACATGCACGGCTCGCGAGTATGATCACCTGCTCTACTTAATACATCCAAACAACAAAATAATCATAATTATATATGCACACCTAAATACAACCATTCATGACTATATAGTGTCGCAATGATGCCCATCAACAGTGATCTTTAATTACAAAAAAAGAAATTACCAAAAGTATGGCATTCTTCCAAGTAACAGTAATATTTTCATCCATGGCTAACTGTGGAAGTTTATGAGCAATACAGTTACCCTCACGACGCACCCTAGAAAATTTAAGACCAATTAGACGCTCATTGAGTTATGTAATTTCATTGATCACTGGTCCAAATACACCGGACACTTGTCGCTTGCAGTGCTTGGAACGCCACCTGTGAGTCGACTTCGTTAACACCAAGGGAGTCTGAGATCCAAACAATCGCAGATGGGGACAAGTTTTTATAATAGTAAAGTGGCGATCACGTATTTGACCAAAAAAAACAAAAAAGCGGTGATCACGTGATGAACGTATGTTGCAACGTACATGTGGCAAAGCATCTTTTCAAGTCTTGTTACTACCATCTGGCGTTAAATTGAACATAATTTAATGTCGATCGATGTAAGGCACTTATTAAATACAAATTGTTAGTCCTCTGTTCCACATTGTTAAATATTTTATTTTTAATTTAAATCTATTCTATTTACTTCCTCCTCCGGTATTTATATAATTCGTTTTAACAAAAAAATTTTGTTCAAAATTGTAAGTCATTTTTGATATTCGAAAGTGTATATATTACATTTTTACCATTATATAATTCAAACATTTATGATTCTTTAATTATTCGATTCATTTAATGTCAAATGACATATATGACGCGTGTCGTGCGTGCCAAATATAACCCGTAATTGAGTTACCAACCGCAAGGGTGTAGTAGTGGTAAATACGGGGTCGAATCCGCATGACTTGAGTTTACTCTAAGTTAACTAAATATGGGGGTTTTCAAGAAAATCAATAAAACAATTAATTAAACAAGCAATAATGAAGAGTTCACACAAATTAATATCAATAATGAAAAGTTCCCCCAAATCTCCAGTTCTACAAATCAGAATCAAGATTCAAAAACAATCATGGTCTCGAAAAGTTATTAATTTAATTCTCCTATATTAGCTATGGAAAATCGACAACCGCCAGAAATTCCTAGTTCCTCTAATCTCGATAGTCAGGACGTCCGCCACTGACTACTTCCCTAATTAATGTATAACCCTAGACGTCCGCCAATCAGGTTTAATACACTAACCGCAGCAATTTGGATCTATGGGAACACTAATCCTAAATAACCGGGTTACAACCGCTACCGATTTAATTTATATTCAATTGTTGTACATTCATCGACCTGAAGGGTTTTACGGCAACCGGGTGAATGTTTGTTACTGTATTGGTCAAAAAGCACGATTACACGGATGCTAATATTCCAAATAACGGTCGATTATCAATCATAATAATTAAAATCAACAACAATGAATTAGGAGAAATTAAATTAATTAGATAATAAAAATAAAAGATCTCACATAATATACTTTGAATCCATGACTCCGACTTGCTTCCCTGTCGACTTAGGCGAGAAGTCGACTAGCCGGACATTGTCGCACAAAAATAACTACTAAAACTAATCTAAATTCCACAATTATTCCTAATTCATGGTGTTGAGAGATATCTCATTAATACAAAGTGAAGCCTATTTATAGAGCTTCTGGACACCATTTTTTTTTTGGTTTTTGGAGGTGATTCGTGAGTCGAGGAGCATCGTACGGGTGTTTTTGGATTAAAAATCGGCCACTGCCACGTGTCGCATTGTGATTCGTTTATTTTTCCTGCGCCGCCACGTGTCGCGCTGTGATTGGACCTGCCCTGTCACTGCGCTGACGTGGCGGCATGTGATTGGTCGGGACAGCGCGTCAGCACGTGGTCATCTGGTGTGTGCGTGTCACTAAACAGCCACGTGGCATGATCGGATTAGACCGACCAGATCTAATGACGAGTCTGGGCGAATGGCATCACGTCACGTGGCGTCCATCTGGCAGCGCAAAGTCGCGCGAGTTCGTGCGAAATACTGGGAGTCTGTGCGTTTGCGCATCTCGAGGCCGATCGATGGGCAGCTGAAGCGAGGAGAAGAAAAGCTTGGGTGACGTGTATGCTCGAGATGACGTGGCAGCATGTGATTAGTCACACTGATGTGTTTTCGCTGACGTGGCGCTCTCTTATTGGTCTTGCTGGGCTGTATGTGCGTCACTGTGTGCGTCACTGCCCACTTGTCGCTCTCTGATTGGACCGATAGGATCTACTCCAATGAAAACGCGCCACGTGTCATCCTCTGATTGGCTGGAACGCCCTGTCTGCTATTCGATACACCGCGCAATGCGTATTTCGAGGCAAATTGTCCGGTGTCCGATTACTACAAGTAAATACTCCATTTTGAGTATTTTTCTCCCACGAATTCAAACGCGCACTCCGTTTCACCTAAAAATGACCAAAAGATATTATTAAATATTTATTTTAAATCCTCTTAATAATTAAATATACTAGAATATGCTATTAAATACATATAAAAATACGACTTATCAAATACCCCCAATCTTATGACTTTGCACGTCCCGAGCAAAGGTGTAAATGACAACACAAATAAGACTAGACTCATTGACTCAACTAACCATATTCCCGACCCAAATTCATGGAGTTCCTTTGGTTTACATAGTTATCAAATTAACACGAAACTCAGAAAATTTCAGAGTTATGATATGTTAAGTCTCGCAACTCAAACACAATTAAGATCTCATTTTCAAAACATAGACTCGGTCAATACAAATGTCATCAACTAATCACGAGTTTTATTGGTCTGCAAGTTCAGAATATTACTTAATATAGTGAAAGCACTCGAACTAAATCTTTTATTTGAGGAGTTTCACAACTTTCGCCTTTAATTCAATATTATTTTCTTTTTCTTTTTTTTATTTTTTTTTATTTTTTATTTTTTTATTTTTTTTTTTCAATACGGTCCCTGCTTCATTTCTTATAGACCGATTTTCTCACTTTTTCTTACCACAAGTTTCTCTTCTCTATTTCCTGTGGAAACTTGTTGGACACTCTACACTAATAAAACTCTTGTTAGTGCTTCTCACTTTCACTATAATTAAGCAAGTCCTCCAATGAGGATTAAAATAATATAACTTGCATAAATGTGACCGTTTACTCATTTTCGTTATCTAGCACTAAGTACAACCATCATCGAAGTCTCTAATCATGAAATCATAAAAATGCAGAACTACGAACTTGATTGAATATGTCTCCTAATTTTCTCTAAATTTCAAGTCAAAAAGGCAACTGTAATTTACTCATCCACAACCAAAGGCATGAACAAAGTTTCGGGTGACTCTAAAACATACTAAATGTATACATGACGGTGTATCAATTCCTAATGAAATGATAAAAGAATGTGAATGGATAAGAAATGAAAGAAATGGAAGAAATGATATAAAACACCACCGTTACCATCCAATATCTGCATATAATCGCATAAAAGAAATTAAACGATCTCACCTGCGGTCTTTCAAAAAAATTCATCCAAAACAATCCTCAATCCCTAAAGCACCCCCAAATGTATTCCGAACCTTGTCCTCAAGGTTCAAAACAGGTCAAGGAGGTACACACATAGAAAACAAACAAGATGGTGAACGAATATGATAGAGATAAAACAAAGGAAATGATACGAAGTCATGTAAAATACGAGAAAAAAAAATGAACATAAGTAAACTAAATAATACTTAGCAAAGTTTGGTCTGCCTCCCAATAGCGCTTTTGGTTAAAGTTGTTAGCTCGACTTGGTCGGAGTCTGTCAATCAATATAGACTGGCGTCGCCAGTGAAACGACCTCCATATCATGGCTCGGGAAATCTTCATAGAAGATCTTCAATCTGTGGTCGTTCACCTTAAACACCTTACCAGTCTCTATACTCTGAATCTCCACTGCTCCGTGATCATACACTGCACTCACAATATATGGTCCTGTCCACCTCGATCTCAGCTTACCTGCAAAAATCTTAAGACGTGACTGAAATAAAAGTACTTTCTGACCAACACGGAAAGATTTCCAAGAGAGATTGCTATCATGGAACGCTTTCATTTTTTCTTTATATATCCGCGCATTTTCATACGCGTCGTTCCTGATCTCCTCCAACTCTTGGAGAGTGAGCTTTCTCTCATTACCCGCTTCATCGAGCTTCATATTAAACTGTTTCATAGACCAGTAAGATTTATGCTCGAGCTCGACTGGCAGGTGGCAAGCTTTACCAAACAAAATGCGATATGGGGACATCCCAATTGGCGTTTTAAACGTCGTTCGGTAAGCCCAAACCGCATCATCAAGACGTGTACTCCAATTTCTATGAGTTGGATTTACCTTTTTTTCTAAGATGGATTTGATCTCTCTATTAGAGACCTCTGCATGGCCGCTCATTTGGGGATGATATGCTGCAGAAGTTCGATGAGTGACATTATATCTCCTCATAAGGTTTTCAACCATACGGTTGCAGAAGTGAGTGCCTCGATCACTGATCAGGGCACGCGGGGTACCAAACGTTGCGAAAATCCTCGATTTGAGGAATTCACATACCACTTTAGAATCATTAGTGCGTGTAGCCTTAGCTTCCACCCACTTAGACACGTAGTCCACTGCCAAAAGTATGTAAACATTACCAAATGACACTGGAAACGGTCCCATAAAGTCTATACCTCATACATCAAATATCTCGCAAATATGAATCGGGGTAAGTGGCATTTGGTCTCGATGACTAAGGTTACCAGTTTTCTGACAGTTAGGACAAGTCTTGGTAAACATGTATGAATCATGGAAAATGGTGGGCCAGTAAAACCCTATCTCAAGAACTTTCCTAGCTGTCCGACGAGGACCGAAGTGGCCACCGCAGGCGTAAGTATGACAAAAAGTCAGTATGGAATGACTCTCACTCCGAGGAACACAATGCCCGATAACCTGGTCGGAGCAAAACTTCCATAAGTATGGGTCATCCCATACATAATATTTAGCATCACTCCTTAATTTATGCTTCCAAGCCTTCGAAAGGTGAGGAGATAACTCACCCGAAGTGATATAGTTCACCGAATCGGCGTACCAGGGGAGATCTTCCATAACGACATAAATGTGCTCGTCAGGGAAATCATCCATTAGAGGGGTAGGACTTTCAACATTTTTAATTCTGCCGAGATAATCTGCAACTAGATTCTCTGCACCACTTTTATCTTTGATTGTGATGTCAAACTCCTGTAGTAGGAGTATCCATCTAATGAGCCTAGGTTTGGCTTCCTTTTTGCTCATCAGGTACTTCAAGGCACCATGATCAGAGTAAATGATAACCTTGGTACCCAAGAGATAAGGCCGAAACTTCTCAAGTGCGAAGATAACAGCAAGGAGCTCCTTCTCAGTAGTGGTGTAGTTCATTTGAGCTGCGTCTAGAGTACGAGAAGCATAGTAAAAGACATGTGAAGCTCTCCCGACTCTCTGTCCTAAGACTGCACCCACTATAATCACTAGCATCACACATAATCTCAAATGGGAGCTCCCAATTAGGGGCCTGAATCACCGGTGTGCTAGTAAGTGAGTGTTTCAGTGCATCAAATGCACTCTTAAATGCCTTATCAAACTCAAAAGGTATGTCCTTTTGAAGTAGACAGCATAGAGGCAGTGCGATTTTAGAAAAGTCCTTGATGAAAAGACGGTAAAAACCAGCGTGTCCAAGGAAAGATCGAATTTGCCGCACATTCGTAGGGTAGGGAAGTTTCTTAATAACATCAATTTTAGCTTGGTCTACCTCTACGCCTCTAGTTGAGACAATGTGTCCCAAAATAAGACCTTGGTCCACCTTAAAACGACACTTTTCATAGTTCAGAACCAAGTTCTTCTCGATACACCTGTGAGAACTTTTGTCAGATTGTTTAGACAACTATCGAATGAATCACCGTAGACGGTAAATTCATCCATGAAGACCTCAATGAAATGCTCAACAAAATCTGAAAAGATACTCATCATACACCTTTGAAATGTGGCAGGGGCATTGCATAACCCAAAGGGCATGCGCCGATAGGCAAAAGTGCCAAACGGACAAGTAAAAGTCGTTTTTTCCTGGTCTTCAGGTGCTACCGGTATCTGATGAAAACCAGAATAACCGTCAAGACAACAGTAATGAGAACGACCAGCTAGTCTCTCCAACATCTGATCAATGAATGGTAGGGGAAAGTGATCCTTCCTGGTGGAAGCGTTTAATTTCCTGTAGTCGATGCATACCCGCCATCCATTTTGAATACGGGTTGGAACCAACTCACCATGTGAATTGGTGATTACTGTGACCCCCGTTTTCTTAGGAACCACATGGATAGGGCTTACCCATTTACTATCAGAGATGGGGACCAGCATCAAGGAGCTTCGGTATCTCCTTCTTCACTACATCCATCATGAGCGGATTGAGCCTCCTCTAGGCTTCCCTTGTAGGTTTCGACCCTTCTTCCATATATATATGATGCATGCAAGTGGAAGGGCTTAAACCTTTGATATCCGCTATGGTCCACCCAATAGCCTGTTTAAACTCCCGGAGTACTCGAAGGAGCCTCTCTTCCTCTAAATGTGTAAGTTTGGCTGAGATGATCACAGGGAGTGTGTCATTCTCGCCCAAAAACATGTACTTTAAGTGCTCAGGTAACGGCTTCAACTCAAGTGTAGAAGCTTTAACCAAAGAGAGAGAAAGTTCGGAGTTAGAAGTAGGTAACTCCAAATAATGGACTCTGGGGGGCAGGGGTTGGATTGAATCCAACTTGAAAACAACATCTTCGATATCAGTATCGAAGGTCAGATCACTCTCGTGGATTTGAGTAGTGTCAAGATGATGCTCTAACACTACTTTAACTTTATCACCGCCACTCGTGAGTAAGGTCTGCTCGACACATCACTGGGATATCGCATCGCATCGTATATGTTAAACTTGATGACTTCACCATCAAAGTCCATGGTAAGGGATCCATCGTCAACATCTATCTTCGTTTTCGCCGTTTTCAAAAACGGACGTCCAAGGAGTACTGACGAAGCATTAGGGAATGGCTCCTCTTTCATATCGACCACATAGAAGTCAGCAGGAAACACAAACTCGTTCACACGGACTAGAACGTCCTCGAGAACACCGACAGGTCTGAAAACGGAACGGTCTGCTAACTGAATGACAATTCCAGTCTCCTCTAATGGGCCTGCATGCAATGTCTCATAAATGGACAATGGCATGACATTAATGGAAGCGACAAGGTCGCACATAGCCCTCTGAATGCTTACATCACCTATAACACAAGGTACCGAGAACATCCCAGGATCCTTGCATTTAGGAGGCAACTTCTTTTGTAGGATAGCCGTGACGGTTTCTCCCATTTGGACTTTTTCGTTGCCTTTCAGTTTCCCTTTGTTAGTGCATAGTTCCTTAAGAAACTTTTCATACCTAGGGACTTGCTTCAAAGCGTCGAGGAGTGGAATATTGATTTCCACTCGCCGAAAGGTCTCGAGAATTTCTTTCTCTTCCTCATTTTTCTTATCTAAGATGAGACGTTGTGGAAAAGGAGTTTTGACTTTAAATGCGGGCGGTGCTTCCTTTTGAGTAGTTACCACCTGTTTAGGGGCAGACGGAGTCACTACTACCTCGCGTTCTTCCTCATTAGCCTGGTCTCGGGCATTAGATGACCCATTGTGCCTTATGGGTCCCTCCAGCTCTCTACCACTACGGAGTGTAACTGCGTTAGCACTCGCGTTAGGATTCGGGTAAGCTTGCGAAGGCAACTTTCCTTTATCCTCGAGACGTCCAATCTGTTGTGCATGCTGGTCCACTTGAACTTGAAGAGTTCGAACCGTCGAATTGAGTTCAATAAAGGATTTCTCGGTGGTAGCCCTGAATTGCTTCATTTCATTCATAATTTGGCTTTGTTGGCTCATCAGGGCTTTAACCATATCCTCAAGTGAAGAGGAATTAGTGGAGGGTGTACGCAACGGTTGACCTCTGGGGATGAATGTCTGATAATTCTGATTCTGAGGCCCATAACTGAAGTTTGGGTTGTTCCTGGTCGTGGCATGATTATAGGTATTCCTGAATGGGACTCTAGGTGGCCCGTGGAAATGATTACCCATGGCATTGACCTGCTGATCATCATCAAAAAGTGTAGGACATTCATCGGTTGCCTTATTTGTGGCAGCACAGAAACCACAAGCTTTGACTTGCACTTTACCAGATGAGAGGAGACGATCCATCATAGAGGCTAGGTTATCGCTTTACGGTCGGTGGAACTCGAGACATTGCCTGTAGTCAGACTTCGGTAAGCAGTAGCATCGAGATCACCATAAAGGCGTGACTGTTGTGCGATGTCCTCATACAGTTGCTTCATTCGGGCTGGAGTTTTGTCGCGAATGCGACCCCCACACGCATTATCAATCATGCGTCGTTCTATGGGCGACATGCCAGCATAGAAGAATCGAACTATGGCCTTCTCAGATTGGCCATGCTGCGGGCAACTAGCAAGTAATCGCTTATAGCGTTCCCAATATGCGCCGAATGATTCGCCCGGTCTCATTTTGATGCTGCATATATCCTTGATGAGCTGAGCAACTCTATCCTCAGGGAAATATTCATTCAAAAATGCGGTTGCCATATCATTCTAGGAATTAATGCAGCCATGCGGAAGGTAGAAAAGCCATTCCTTGGCTTTATCTTTAAGGCGAAATGGAAAAGATATGAGCTTAACTGTTTCCTCGTCCGCATTGGAGGGTTTCATTGACTTGCAGATAGAATGAAACTCCTTCAGGAAAGTGATAGGATCTTCATTCTCGTCACCATGGAAGGATGGTAGGAGATGAATGAACCCAGACCTCAACTCAAAGTTTCCTGAATTATCCGGATAGTTAATGCAGAGGGGCAGTTGCGCCAAAAGATCTTGAAGCTCTTGATTGGCGTGACCCATGGTGACTTGGTGTAATGCAGCCATGTTCAGATGATTTTGGCCTTCCTGTTGCCTAAGTTGGTTCTCTCTGGTCCACCTATGAAAAGTTCTCTCTGGTTCGGGGTCAAAAGGCAATAATGAGCCGGCCGATTTGGACCGAGTGAGGTGTGGTAGCATATAAAAAAAAAGGAAAAGAAAATATAATTATGTGGTTATAACTAAGCTAAAGAAAAAAAATAATAAATTAATTACTAATCTAACTAACAAGTAAAGTAATAAAGTAATAAAGAAAAGAAAAAAATACAAAAAAAAAAAAACGTAACAAAAAAAAACTAAAACCTAACCAACTAAAACGTAAAAACAGAAACGTAAAAAAAACAAAACGTAATAAAATATATTAATTATTAATCTACCTAAACCAACTGACAAGATAAATAGATTAATTAAACTAATGTTAAAAAATAATTAATATAACTAACGAACACCTAAACTCAAAGTAAAGACTAAGTCCCCGGCAACGGCGCCAAAATTTGACGCGTGTCGTGCGTGCCAAATATAACCCGTAATCGAGTTACCAACCGCAATGGTGTAGTAGTGGTAAATACGGGGTCGAATCCGCAGGACTTGAGTTTACTCTAAGTTAACTAAATATGGGGGTTTTCAAGAAAATCAATAAAATAATTAATTAAACAAGCAATAATGAAGAGTTCACACAAATTAATATCAATAATGAAAAGTTCACCCAAATCTCCAGTTCCACAAATCAGAATCAAGATTCAATAACAATCATGGTCTCAAAAAGTTATTAATTTAATTCTCCTAGATTAGCTATGGAAAATCGATAACCGCCAGAAATTCCTAGTTCCCCTAATCTCGATAGTCAGGACGTTCGCCACTGACTACTTACCTAATTAATGTATAACCCTAGACGTCCGCCAATCAGGTTTAATACACTAACCGCAGCAATTTGGATCTATGGGAACACTAATCCTAAATAACCGGGTCACAACTGCTACCGATTTAATTTATATTCAATTGTTGTACATTCATCGACCGGAAGGATTTTACTGCAACCGGGTGAATGTTTGTTACTGTATTGGTCTAAAAGCACAATTACACGGATGCTAATATTCCAAATAACAGTCGATTATCAATCATAATAATTAAAATCAACAACAATGAATTAGGAGAAATTAAATCTATACTATTATAATAGCAATGGATCAGACACAAACTTCATTAACTCAATCTATGCGTTCTCCGTTAAAGCCGAGTCTAAGAGATCTTCTTCCCCACCTGCCACCAACAATGACTTGGTATGTAATCCTAGAACCAGATTAGTAAGTGATTTGGTTGTTACTCTTTATTTTCATCTCGATCTTTTCTTTTCCTGATTAACATTGTTGATGATATGTGTGGAATTGATTTGGGTATCCATTTGTTTGTAAATCTATATAATTTTTTTAAAGCCCTGAATCTTTGTAATTTAAATTGGCAATAATTAATGGAATTTTAGAGAGTGTTGGTTTACAATTTAATGGTGAGTATTTGGTGTGTAATTAATGCGAGTTGGCTCCTTTGTAGATTTGGAATGTTGCATTCATGGAGGTGGGTGAGGTTGCATTATTTTGAATAGAAAGGTTGGTTAGTTGGGGCTTTTGAATGTTATCCGTTCTCTTTTTTTTTTTTTTTTTCCTTTTTTTTTTTTTTTCTTTTTTTTTTTTTTCATATGGTTTTTTTAAGATAGTTGGATTTGAGTAATGTTGATTTATTTTTTTTATCTGTCACTCTAATTTATGCTGGTGGATCTTTTTTTAGAAGATACAAGAAATTCGATTTGAGCCAAGTAATAGCCATGTCCGAAGAATTCATCTATGTGAAATTTCTCTCCTAAAACGCAGCCAAATTAAGTTTGATTTGAGCAGAGTTGATGATGTTTACATCAGAGCCACTTGAGAAGAGGTCGGTGCAACAAGTTCTCGCTTATAAGATCCAACCTCTCAGGTTGTCACAAAATAAAAGCATCACCAATATTGTAAATTTCGTCTCTCACAAAAACTATTTTGTATTCGATTCCCATTTCGAACGGCGATGGAGAAGTAGTGTAGCATACAAGAAAAGCAAAAAGGTTGTTATTGTGGGCATCTAGGGAGTCTGCAATTGAGAGAGATGGTGCTCTGTTAGTGGGGATCTTGATCAATTAACTGACTATTCTGCAAGGGCTGGAAAGTCTTGGAATCAACTTCGAACTTAATGAACCTCTCAATACATGGTGCCCTACTCCCTTTTGAATAACGATTTTCGAAAGGCTCGATTTTTATTTTTATTTTTTGAGTTGAATAGCTCAGTTTTATGTTACCCTTATCTTTATTTTTTGAAGATGTCTTTTTGTAAAATGTTTTTTTTTTTTGGGGTAGATGATTTTTAATTAGTACTAATTACGTGTGAATTTTTGGTCAAATATGAACATGTGAATTTCTTTCGGTTCAATGGAACATGTGATTGATTGCCTTGAAGTTAGCCTTATCAAAAAAGAAATTGTTCATAACCAAAAAGAAATTTGCTACAAGTCACAACATTCACAAGACAATTAGAACAACAACAAGAACACTTATAATTATTTTTGACAAAAATAATCTTATAATTAAGATTAACAAGTGCTGCCTGAAAGAAAAAAAAGATTATCATTAAGAGAATTTTCTTTTGATTCAGACGTATAATTAAATTTAAAACTAAGAGTATAGAGATATAGTTGTATCATGTTTCTATTTGTTATTAAGTGACTCAATGGAGTTTAACACTCATTCAGTTGATGCTTCAATTTTTATTTGTTTCGATAGCCACAATTGATATGATTTATGTGTATCTACATAAGGTATATATATATTCAACCTTTTTTCGATAATTTTTTTTTTAAAATGTTTAATTTGGGTTTGTATTGGTAATAAGAGGTGTTGTGCATCACGTGCGGAGCACGTGCACGCTGACTAGTTAATTAGATAATAAAATTAAAAGATCTCACATAATATACTTTGAATCCATGACTCCGACTTGCTTCCCTGTCGACTTAGGCGAGAAGTCGACTAGCCGGACATTGTCGCACAAAAATAACTACTAAAACTAATCTAAATTACACAATTATTCCTAATTCATAGGTGTTGAGAGATATCCCATTAATACAAAGTGAAGCCTATTTATTAGGGCGGACAATTTGGGTCATGAAACGATTAACACGACACGACACGACACGATACGTAATAAACATGTCGTGGGTTTGGCTTAAGTGAGTTTGGGTCATAAACATGTTAACACGTTTATACACGGTTAATAAACGAGTCATTAACATTTCAACCTGCTCAACTCGTTTATGACTTGCTTAACACGGCTAAAGAATAATGTATAAATAATAAATATTGTATAATAAATAGATTGATACAAAATTCACCTATTTGAATGCATGTTAATAGCATGATTTATTTATTTTATTTATAGACATCTTTTATCATATTTTATTTTATATTTGAGAGGAAATATTCATTTTACTTTTAATATATTATTTATGTTTTCGATTTTATTAATAATTATTTATTAAGAAAAAAAAACTTTTCGCCAAAGTAAAATTTAGATATTTTTTTAGATGATTCTTATAATTTTGTTTATGTTATTATTACGAGTCATTTTTGCTTTATTTTTAAGAGTAATAAAGACTTGAATGAAAAAGTAAAGTAAAACTAACGACTACATACAACCATATTATATTTTATTGGTTATTTAGTATGTTTTTTAGAATTTAATCATTTAGATATATTTTTAAAAAATGGTAACTTATTAATAAAAGTTTAAATAAAATAAAAATTTTAAATACAATATTTAATAAGTGGGTGACACGATTACACGACATGTTTAACACACGACCCACTTAGACACGAAAACGATTAACACGACTAATAAACATGTCATGTAATGGGTTTGCATTATATGGGACACGACTCGTTTACGACACGACACGTTTACGACTCGCCGATACGAATTGCCACCCCTACTATTTATAGAGCTTCTACACACCATTTTTTTTTTTTTTGGTTTTTGGAGGTGATTCGTGAGTAGAGGAGCATCGTACGGGTGTTTTTGGATAAAAAAATCGGAAATTGCCACGTGTCGCGTTGTGATTCGCTGATTTTACCTGCGCGCCACGTGTCGCGCAGTGATTGGACCTTCCCTGTCACTGCGCTGACGTGGCGGCATGTGATTGGTCGGGACAGCGCGTCAGCACGTGGTCATCTGGTGTGTGCGTGTCACTAAACAGCCACGTGGCATGATCGGATTAGACCGACCGGATCTAAGGACGAGTCTGGGCGAATGGCGTCACGTCACGTGGCGTCCAGCTGGCAGCGCAAAGTCGCTCGAGTTCGTGCGAAATACTGGGGGTCTTTGCTTTACGCATCTCGAGGGCGATCGATGGGCAGCTGAAGCGAGGAGAAGAAAAACTTAGGTGACGTGTATGCTCGAGATGACGTGGCAGCATGTGATTAGTCACACTGATGTGTTTTCGCTGACGTGGCGCTCTCTTATTGGTCTTGCTGGCGTTGTGTGTGCGTCACTGCCCATGTGTCGATCTCTGAGTGGACCGAAGTCCAATGAAAACGCGCCACGTGGCATCCTCGATTCGCTGGAACGCCGTCTTCTATTGACGCACCGCGCAACGCGTATTTCGAGGCAAACTGTCCGTTTGTCCGATTACTACAAGTAAGTACTCCATTTTGAGTATTTTAAATTACATTCAATCAGCGCACTCCGTTTCACCTAAAAATGACCAGAAAATATTATTAAATATTTATTTTAAATTCTCTAAATAATTAAATATACTAAAATATACTAATAAATATATAAAAATACAACTTATCACCTAAAAATTTTCAGAAAATATTATTAAATATTTTTGATGTATGATTTTAGTATTTTTATATGTATTTAATAGCATATTCTAGTATATTTAATTATTAAAAGGATTTAAAATAAATATTTAATAATATTTTTTGGTCATTTTTAGGTGAAACGAGTCGCTATTGAATTATGTATGTAAAATACTCAAAATGGAGTATTTACTTGCAGTAATCGGACACCGGACAGTTTGCCTCGAAATACGCGTTGCTCGTTGTGTCGAGTAGGAGACAGGCCGTTACAGCCAATCAGAGGATGACACGTGGCGCGTTTTCATAGGAGTAGATCCTGTCAATCCAATCAGAGAGCGACACGTGGGCAGTGACGCACACACTGTTCCAGCAAGACCAATAAGAGAGCGCCACGTCAGCTCGAGCATACACGTCACGCAAGCATTTCTACTCCTCGCTTCAGCTGCCCATCGATCGGCCTCGAGATGTGCTGTCACACAGACTCCCAGTATTTCGTACGAACTCACCCTTCTGCGGAGCCAGCTGGACGCCACGTGGCGCGACGCCATTTGCCCCGACGTGTCATTAGATAATGTCGGTTTAATCCGATCATGCCACGTGGCTGTTGAGTCACACGCCCACGCGAGATGTCACACGCCCACGCGAGATGACACGTGCTGACGCGATGCCGGACCAATGAGAGTGCGCCACGTCATCGCGGTGATCGTGACGGTCCAATCACTTAGGATATTATATATATAGTGAGTCGTCCGCGCGTTCTTCACATTTACTACAAATTCATTCTCCTAATGGACTTTCTCTTCATTTTGTTCTTCATCACCACCCTTGTACTCACCGTATACAAACTCCAATTAATCAAAACTACTAAAAAGAACCTCCCACCAAGCCCACCCGGCGCACTCCCTATTATAGGCCACCTCCGCCTAGTACTCTCCGCTACGGAGCCTTTCCACCGCACCTTACAAGCCCTCTCCTCCAGCTCCACCCAATATGCCGATTACATGCTCCTCAAACTCGGCGTTCGCAATGTCGTCGTCCTTTCTTCACCTCACGCAGTCGAAGAATGTATCCACAAGAACGACGTGGCCTTCGCCAACCGCCCCCACTCCATCGCCTTCGACTACTATAGCTACAACTACACTCAAATTTCCATGAGCGACTACGGCCCTCACTGGCGTAACCTCCGCCGCTTCACCACCGCCAATATCTTCTCCTCGACAAGTCTCCATGCATCGTCCGACGTCCGCCATGACGCTGTTCGATGCCTCCTTAGAGACCTCTATAAGAGCACCAACAATATTGGCGCCCCTCAAAAGATTGATCTCAAGTCGAAGTTCTTTGAGCTAACTTTCAATTCTACAATGTCTATGTTAACAGGGGAGCCTATTGGGGATGGGTTGTGCCATACTAAAGAGAATAATTGGTTTTTCGATGTTCTTCGAGGCGCTAAGGCGCCGATCTTGTTCTTGGCTCCAGGAGACTATCTTCCGATCTTCAACTATTTTGATGTGTTTAAGGTTAAGCAAAGTTTGGCAGCCAGCAGTAAGAATAGAGATGCTTATTTCGAAGAGATAATAGAGAGATATCGTTCAAACTGTTTGGCGAAGAAGAAACCCAAGTCAATATTGGATGTGTTGTTTTCTTTGCAACAAGAGCATCCTGAGCAATATAACCACGTGATCGTCAAAGGGATCATACTAGTAAGCTAATCCCTCACTGCCATACACAAAAAATACTTAATTTCTCATTTTATTAATTTTTAATCTTTCATTGTCTCAAATAATAATATTACTTGAACATTTTTCACATTTAATAGAGATTTTAAAATCCCTACTAAATAAAATGTTATTAAATATCATGTGAAAATGTGTTACGTTTTAATTTTTAATACATGTATTACATACATAGAAATTTTTTAAAACTCATATCAATTAGGTGTTATTTAATAACACCTTCTTTAATAAAAATTTAAAATTTTTTATTAAATATCGAAATTGTTCTAGCGTATATTATTTCCACATATATATAAATATAAACTAAAGGAAGATCTGGGCCCTCAAGTCACATCGAGGTGGTGTTTAGTAACTCAACGTCTTATAAATTTTTAGTGATTATTCATTACCACTTTTTTTTTTATAAGAACTTATATTACAGTACATCCAAATAAGAATATAGTACTTCCACATGTATATAAATATATAAATATAAACTAAAGGAAGATGTATTTTTTTAATCAGAACAAATTTGGTGAGGTTTTAATTGTTTTGTCTTATTGGAGTCAAGTTGAAGATTTGAAGATACGCCAAATTACAGAGCATATATAGGTGTGGGTGCAGAAGATATGCAAGAACATAAGCGTAGGTGTGTATGGAGAGAGAGGGAGAGGAACATATTGCTTTCGTATCAAGAAAAGAGTGTTAATTGAGAGTTATCTCATTGAAATATTTTCATATTTGATTTAACTTTAAATTTGTAAGAAAGTTTTAAATTTTTAAACAATAAAAAACACGAATTGACAAAAATAGTCTTCAAACAAGAGAGAGATGAGTAATAAAAAGGTCATTAACAATGAGTTAATTTTGTCCATAACTCCTGGTATGTAACTCCCTAGGGGTTGGTGTGGAGATATTTCACACCATAGGGTGTAAGTTGAGAGATAACTTGCGGGCAAGTTGGGCAATCAAACAAGATTAGTTCTCAACTCCCTATTAGTTATCTCCTTGGAGATATCTCCACTTCATACCAAATAAGACCTTGGTTTGAAAAATATTCATAAGCAGAAAAAGTCGATGAGTTGCTTATGAGGAAAATTACTTAATTAAAAAGTTAAAAAAAAAAATTAACTTATTTATTAAGAAATTTTTCTTCTTATTCTTTAAAAGATTTATCTAAATACGTGCTACCAAATACAATCAAAGTCTTCAAAAAATAGTAGTTTCATTCTTATCAAAAAAGAAAAAAATCTTGATAGAGGCAAGTTGGTTAATTAATTTCTTTCTTATAAAAAATAATAATAACAATGATAAAATTAATACTTCACAAATTAAACTATCTTCCATTGTCTCCATCAGTTTTTCTTAATCGAAAAAAAAAGTTAATCAATTTATTTAATTAGAACGTTCTTTTTTTTTGAAATGATTTAATTAGAATGTTTACTTTATGTATGAATTTATTTTATGCAGGCCATGTTCAATGGCGCCACAGACACAACAGCCATGACCTTAGAATGGGCAATGTCACTACTACTGAATAATCCCGAGAAGCTTAAAAAAGCTCTCGACGAACTTGACCACAACATTGAGCCGCACCGCCTTCTCGAAGACTCGAATCTCTCCAACCTACCCTACATTCAATCCATCATCCAAGAAACGCTAAGACTCTTCCCACCTGCACCGTTCCTCTTCCCTCATGTGTCAGCAAGTGATTGTAAGGTAGACCAGTATGATGTGCCAAGTGGCACGATTATAGTGGCCAATGCGTGGGCAATTCACAAGGACCCAAAGGTGTGGCCGGAACCTCATAAATTCATGCCCGAAAGGTTCATGCAATCGCAGGGCTTAGGACAAGGCGATAGCAACAATAAGTTTAAGTTTATACCATTCGGGATTGGGCGTAGAGGCTGCCCTGGTGATGGATTAGCTATGCACACCATAACATTAGCTTTGGGTTCAGTTCTTCGGTGCTTTGAGTGGGAGAAAATTGGTGATGAACCAATCGATATGAGTGAAGGGGTTCAGTTCCTTTTGCCTAAGGCCAAGGCTTTAGAGGCCTTGTGTAAGCCTAGGTCAGAGATGTTAAGTGTTCTGTGTAAAATCTGATATAAAGAGTGGATTAGTTAGGTAATCGAAGGAATAAATTTCTCGCTTAATTTGCCATCTATTATCTCTGGAAGAAGTTGCAAGTAATAGTTTTTATGTTGTTCTTAATATTAATATAAATATATATAGTACATAATGATTCTGACTATTCTTTTAATCCCACCCTATTAACATTTTTTCATAAAGTGAAATACAAATAATTATATCTAAGATTCTAAATAAATTTGAAATATTGAATGTAAACACAGCAGCGTAGCAAACCGCGCATGCCTAGCTAGATTAGCTGCATGTGGTTGAGAATGTAAATAATTGTGGTCTTGTATTATTTAACTTGATTGAATAATTAGAAATAATTTAATTATCTCATACCTATCGCGAAGGTATATAATTGATGAAGTCCAAGAATTAGCTTGCAAATTCTTGGAAAATATGATTGAAAGATATGACAGGATGGCATTTTGGTAATTTCGGTGAAGTTCGAGAATTTGAGTTTCGGCGTTCCGGGGGCATGGGTTGATTGGAAACGGTGTGGAGATCACGAGTCGCGGCTATGGCGTGTCTACGACGTTTTTCGGTGAAATTCCATCGTTTCGCCCTACGAAACGGTAATTTTGCTATTTTAGGAAAGTTTTGTTTAACTTATAGCTTTCATTAGGAATTTCCGTTTTTATTACCGTTCACGGCATTTGTTGTTATTGTTCGTCCAGTTTTCAGTTTATGTCTTTTAGGGCTTTTTGGACTTTTGACTATTTTTGGCAAATTTTAGGGTTTCGCTATTTAAGCGACCTATTGGATGTAATTCAGAGTTTTTGGTTGGAATAAAAGAAATTTCGAACTTTGGCTTAAGTTCTGACCTAGATCGAGTTGTTCGTGGATTCGTTCAACTAGTTTAGAAGATCTCCGCTGTGTCAATTGGTATCAGAGCATGTTTCAGAGTTATTGGAGAAATCATGACGCCGAAGAGGAACCAGCAGCGTATCGAGGAGGTGTATGACCGTGACAAATTGGCCAAATAATTGACCAACGTATGGGCGCGGTGGTAGAATAGTTAACTGCCAGAATCGATCAGTTGTTAGGTCGAAATTTGGATCGTGTCTGTAACCATCGAAGGGAACTTGTTGGTGATGATCCAGTAAGAGATTCTTCTAGTGAAGGGGAGGATGAGTATGTTAAGGCACCAAGGAGGCGCTACAGGCCGCGTACGGTCGAGGATGATCGCAAACGGTGGGAGTTTGGGATAAAACGGAGGTCCCAAAATTCCATGACACCCTTCAATCGGAAGAATTCTTGGACTGGCTGACGTCAGTTGAAGAAGTCATAGAATTCAAAGGTGTGTTTGAAAATAAGCGTGTGCAACTGGTTGCGACCAGATTCCGCAATAGGGCCACGGCTTGGTGGCAACAACAGAAGTTGATGTGGAATAGGAATGGAAAGGCGAAGATTACCTCGTGGGAGAAGATGAAAAAGTACTTACGAGCTGAGTTCTTGCCTTACAACTTCCAACGCCTTATGTATAAGAGGTTGCAAAATCTGAGACAAGGGGAAAAGTCGGTAGATGATTACGCTAATGAGTTTTATCAGTTAGTCGCTAGAAACGAACTGCAGGAAACTAACGACCAATTAGTGGCGCGGTATATTGGTGGACTGAGGGTGCAGATCCAAGATGTCGTCAACATGTTTGATCCGGCTTCCTTATGTGCCGCGCACCAGCGAGCATTGTTGGTGGAGAAACAACAGCGTCGGGGTGTGAGTAATGATTCCAGTAATGTTAGTGTTGGGACAACCAATACTGGAGGTAATACCGCGACAATTAACCCTGCTAGTCGCACGAACAGACCTAGCACTAGTAGGATTAAATGCTTCGGTCGTGGCGAAGTTGGTCACGAGAAGTTAGAATGTAAAGGGAAGAAAGCTCTCTTTATTGAGAATGAAGAGGAAAACGAAGGGGAAGAGGCCAACATCACCGCAGAACCAGGCTTTGATATTTTTGACAACACGGAAGAGGAGATCGTAATTGTAGATGCGGGTAATGCCTTGGTTGTGAGGCGTTCTTGTATGAATCCTAGAACTGTCGTTGATGATGAGTGGCTGCGGAATAACATCTTTCGGTCCAAGTGTACCATCTTAGGCAAGGTGTGAATGTTCATGATTGATGCAGGCAGTTGCGAGAATATCGTCTCAGTTGAAGCGGTTCAGAAGTTGGGCTTTGCAACTGAACAACACCCCAGACCCTACAAGCTAGCTTGGCTGAAGAAGGGTGGTGAGCTGAAGGTGTCGAAGCGCGCCTTGGTGATTTTTCTATTGGTGCTAACTACAAGGATTCAGTCAAGTGTGATGTTGTAGCTATGGATGCTTGCCACTTGTTACTGGGATGTCTTTGGCAGTTCGATATGGGAGTTGTGCATGATGGCAGAACCAATAAATACATCCTTATGTTCGAGGGAGCGAAGATTGTGCTAGTACCCGCCAAGGATTCGGAGGAAGTTAAGCCTACTAAAGAATCTAGCAGCTTGCTGTCTTTGGCAAAATTTGAAGATGAATTATATGATTCTGAGATAGTTTACATCTTGATGGGAAAGGAGGTAGATAGAGATGTTGATGTTCCTGAAGCTGCAATTCGTATTATGAAGGAGTTTTGTGATGTTTTCCCTGATGAGATGCCAGAAGGACCGCCACCATTGCGTGATACTCAGCATCAGATTGACCTTGAACCTGGTGCGTCACTACCTAATAGACCACACTACCGAATGAGTCCCAGTGAGCATGAGGAGTTGCACAAACAGGTTGAAGAGTTATTGGTGAAGGGATTCATCCGTGAAAGTCTGAGTCCGTGTGCAGTACCAACCCTCCTTACACCAAAGAAAGATGGCTCCTGGCGGATGTGTGTGGACAGTAGAGCAATCAACAATATTACTGTCAAGTATCGCTTTCCTATCCCTCGTTTGGATGATTTACAAAACAGGATTTGAAGAGTGGGTACCACCAGATTCGCATTAGAGTTGGGGATGAGTGGAAGACTGCTTTTAAAACCAGGGAGGGGCTGTATGAGTGGTCAGTCATGCCGTTTGGGCTGTCAAACGCACCTAGCACCTTCATGAGAGTCATGAACCAGAGCTTGAGACCTCTGATAGGCGAGTGTGTTATGGTATATTTTGATGATATATTGATATACAGTACTAACGAGGAGGAACACCTCCAACACGTACGAGATGTTCTGACTATCTTGCATAGGGAGAAGTTCTATGCTGTGATGAAGAAGTCCTCATTTTTGACACCGAAGGTCCTTTTCTTCGGCTATGTCATTTCTGGAGAAGGGTTGCAGGTTGATGAGTCTAAAGTAGAAGCCATTCGCACTTGGCTTAGACCCACCACCGTCACGGAGGTTCGCAATTTTCATGGGTTGACTTCTTTTTACAAGCGGTTCATTCCACACTTCAGCAGTATCATGACCCCGATTACAGACTGTGTGAAGGGCGTAAAGTTTGGGTAGAGCAATGAGGCGGATGAAGCATTCCAACTGATCAAGGTGCGATTAGCCACCGAACCCATTCTGGTGTTACCAGATTTTCACCTACCTTTTGAGTTGCATAGTGATGCATCCAAGGTAGGCATTAGAGCTGTCTTGAGTCAGAATAATGGCCGGTTGCCTATTTCAGTGAGAAGCTGTCTAGGGCGAAGTTGAGGTATAACACATACGATGTGGAGTTCTATGCAATGGTACAAGCCGTGAAGCATTGACGACATTATCTTTTTCACTGAGAGTTCGTGCTGTTTACAGACCATGAGGCATTGCGACACTTACATGGGCAGAACAAGGTCTCAGCCAGACATACTTCCTGGGTGGCCTATTTGGAGCGCTTTACTTTTAAGGTGAAACACAAGTCTGGTGTGACCAACAGACTTTCTGATGCCCTGAGCAGACGAAAAAGTTTGTTGAGCCGCATGACCATTGAGGTACCTGGGTTTTCCTCATTCTCTGATTTATTTACTAGTGATCCTTTTTTTGCTACTAATGCGGAGAAGGTGCGGAGTGGGGAACGTCCTGATTACACACTCCATGAGGGTTTCTTATTTCGTGGCAACCAGCTTTGCATTCCTAATTGCAGCCTGCGATTGGTGATTATTAGAGAGTTGCATGGAGAGGGACATGTTCGGCGTGATCGCACTTTGCAGCCGGTGAAGGCCTCTTACTTTTGGCCTACCATCCGCAAGGAAGTGGACAGATATGTGCAGCGGTGCCGGACTTGCCAATTTTCGAACGGTACCGCAACTAATGCCGGTCTAAATATGTCTTTGCCCATTCCAGAACAGTCATGGGTTGATATTAGCATGGATTTCGTGCTGGGGTTGCCTAGAACATAACGGGGAAATGACTCTATTTTTGTGGTGGTTGACTGTTTTTTCAAGATGGTTCATTTCATCCCATGCGAGAAGACCACAGATGCTGTAAAAGTGGCTCAGCTGTTCTTCGGGAGGTGTATATATTGCATGGCCTTCCTACCTCGATTATTTCAGATCGGGACACCAGATTCCTTAACCATTTTTGACGCGGTTTGTGGGCTATGGTGAACACGCAGCTAGAATTTAGCAGTGCTCATCATCCGCAAACAGATGGGCAGACTGAAGTTGTCAACGGTTCGTTAGGCAATCTTTTGAGGAGCTTGGTTGGTGAGAATCTCAGGAGTTGGGACGTCAAGTTGAGTTAGACCGAATTTGCGCACAACCATGCTGTTAATCGAAGTACCGGGTTTAGTCCTTTTAAGGTTGTGTATTTAGTACTACATCGAGGTCAGCTTGATATGTTACCAGTGCCAAGTAATACTAGATGGCATGGTAAGGCAGAAGACTTTGTTAGTGGGCAGCAAGAGATTCATCAATCTGTCAAAGATAACTTGCGGAAGGCTGCTAACAAGTACAAACAATATGCAGATTGGAAGAAGCGTCGCGTGGAGTTTGAAGTGGGTGACTTTGTGTGGGCAGTTCTCACTAAAGACCGGTTCTCTGTGGGTGATTACAAAAAATTTTCAGTTCGGAAGATTGGTCATGTGGAGGTTCTTGAGAAAATTAATCCTAATGCTTACAGATTGAAGTTGCCAAGTCACATTCGCACGGCTGATATATTTAATGTCAAGCATCTTGTTCCCTATTATGGGGATACGTCTGATAATGACAATTCGAGGGCGAATTCTGTCCACCTTGGGGAGAATGATGAAGTCCAAGAATTAGCTTGCAAATTCTTGGAAAAATATGATGGAAAGATATGACAGGATGCCATTTTGGTAATTTCGGTGAAGTTCAGGCATTTGAGTTTCAGCGTTCCGGGGGCATGGGTTGATTGGATACGGCTTGGAGATCACTTTCATTAGGAAAGTTTTGCCCCCCGAAACGACAATTTTGCTATTTTAGGAAAGTTTTGTTTAGCTTATAACTTTCATTAGGAATTTCCTTTTTTATTGTCGTTTGTGGCATTTGTTGTTATTTTTGCTTAGTTTCCAGTTTATGGCTTTTAGAGCTTTTTGGACTTTTTACTATTTTTGGCAAATTTTAGGGTTTCGCTATTTAAGCGACCTATTGGATGTAATTCGAAGTTTTTGGCTGGAATAAAAGAATTTTCGAACTTTGACTTAAGTTCTGACCTAGATCGCGTTGTTCGTGGATTCGTTCGTCTGGTTTAGATGATCTCCGCTGCGTCAATAACAAAGCCGCAGACGTTCCCAAACTATGCAAGGGAACTACATCAAGTTTTATTGATTATGGATACTCGATCCAGCCCCCAATCACAATCACAAAATCATTCTAGAGGATGCTCGTGGAGTCGCACATCCCAAACTGCGCTTAATTTAATCTTTTTGTTTGAGCTTATCACTTTTAATTTCTTTACAAAAAATTAATTTGTTAATTAATTAATTAATAAACGGTATGCAATATATATGATCATAAAATAAATAAATGGAATGCACTTATCTACTTGTTATAGCAGTGCAAATTGTTTGTTGCATTGATGAGCATTGTGTGACGGCTAGCAACTAGCTTGATGGTAGATCAAATTAAAAACAGCAACAGGTGCTCGTCGGCCACTCGATCTGTGCAACATGCCGACATGATCAAGTCCATCGCCTTTCAAAATCCAACGCTCTCCATCAATTGTAATGTCTAATCTCAACACTATCAAGTGTATCAGCTGTCTCCTCAAAGTTTCAAAGAACCAATTCTGTACACTACAAAACAAATCAAATAAACCAATATTTTTCTAGCCAAGAAATTAAGGACTATAGAGAAAATTAAGAATGCAGCTTTGCTCTAATAAGAATTATTCGAGATTCGCAGATTAAAACAAGACTATACTGAAGGTTTCCCCACTACAAATTGGGCAATCGATCCGGTAATAAATCCCACTCAAGTGTCAGGGTGCATCGATGACAATAGACCCTGTGCCCACAAGCAACAAAAGCCGAAAGCCGGCCTTCGCCTTCTTCTGAGACAATTAACGTGTGATTGTCCATCTGGTACTCCTCCCATTTCCTGATCCTCAACTTGATTTGATGCTGCAACATTTCTTGATTAATGGCATTGTCTACGCTGCTACCAATTAATCTTTTCATTCCCTCCATTTCCTTAAAGGAAGACACAAATCTTTCCATTCTTTCCAGTTCCTTAAAAGAAGATACAAGTCTTTCTATATACTCCAGTTCATTAAAAAAGTGATACAAGTTCATTGGATTCAAGATAAGGTCATTATTCCGAAAGACAAGGCTAAGATGAAATTAATATAAGTTCAAACAAGAACAACAATTTCTTATAATTAGGTTGAAAGCATTGTCAAATCTTTAGAATATATTGATAAACATATATAACAGGTATGTGCAGTTGTATGTCATTATATAGCTTGTACACGCACGAGATTACTCATGCAGATTAGAAGATGGTCATGGATTAACGGAATGAAGTTTAACGAAAGAAATATTGTTATTGCATGCAACCACAAATCATGTAGCACGCACCCTTATTTAGCATTTGATACTTGTCAAGTGATAGCACATTACCTCTTGATAGCATAACCTTATATGCCTAAAGAAACTGATTCAAGGAAAATGCCACTCCAAAGCGCGCAGAACAGTTCTTTGACATGCAAGATCTGCTACCATCTGATCCTTATTCTTATCAGACCAGCGATGGAAAATGCCGATGTGAATGTTATTCAACACACAAACCATCACTAGAACATTTTTTTCCTTTAATAGAGGTTTTAAAACCCATATTAAATAAAGTGTTATTAAATGTCATGTTAAAATGTGTTATGTTTTCATTTTTAATACATGTATTACATAGATGTTTTTTAAAACTCCTATCAATTAGGTGTTATTTAATAACACCCCCCCTTTAATAGGGGTTTAAAAACCTCTATTAAATACCAAAATTGTTCTAGTGCATTTATAGGTTAAAAAAAACATAAAAGCTTCAACCTCCGCTCACCCTTCTAATGGGAACTAAATGTGCAAAATATATCATAATTTACAAATCACAATTTACTTCCATGAGCAAAATATCCAGACATGCTATGTGGACTTGAGCGAATTGTTGAAAACTAACTAACTAACAACAACATATCCTTGGTTTCAAATTCATTAAGCTCGGGTAGATGGATCAAACTCTTCCATTGCGCTCGATTAAGTGCAATTGACGGCGAGTTTTCCAAACCATTCAAATCCCTCCTAATTAATGCGTCCCAAGTTATCTTTGGTCTACCCCTACCTTATCGAATTTCTTCGATTTTTATTGAGTCAAGTTTTCTAGTGGAAAAGTCGTAGGCCAACTTTGTAGGCGACCAAATCACCGCAACCGCCGTTCCCTAATCTTTATGTCAATTGGTACAACTCCTACTTGTCTTTGAATTTCTGTATTTCTTATTCTATCTTTAGGAGTTTTACCACGTACACATCCACCGAAGCATCCTCATTTCTATTACGTTCATTTCATATAATTGTTGCTACTTTACAGCTCGACATATTCACTTCCATATAGCATAACTGACTTAATTGCGGTCCTATAAAATTATCCTTTTAACTTAGTAAGAACATTTCGATCACAAATCATCTTTGTTGCATTTCGCCACCATCCAACTTGGATTCTGTATACGTGTGACATCATTCTTAATATTTCCATCATTTTCTATGATTGATCATAGGTATTTGAAATGGTTCACCTTAGGAACTTCACTACCCCTAATTTTACTACTCCATCATTTCGATGTCTAGTATTTCTTAACTCACAGCGACTTTTCGAAAACCACTAACATAAAATATGGAAGGTCCTTGCAAGACTTAATTTGAGGAATTATCTATGCAGAAGATGTAATAAGAGATAGAGCATGTTTTTTTACACATGTGCTTGCAAAACTTACAAGGTATGCTTGAATAAAAAAGTCACATAGAAATGTATAGAGAGAAAGAGGAACGAGTTGTAGATGTTGATAATTAAATAGCGACAAGAGCCTTCCAATAAGCTTATAACAACTATATATAACAAAATGAGAATCTCCTGCCAGAACAAAAGGTACATGTAAATTGTAAGAAGGAACTAAAAACAAAGACATTTAACAATAGGTATACAACGAGAAAGATGAATAGATTTTACTTTCCACATTAAATTCAACTGCAACAGAAACAACACAAAATGTCGAAAGCATTTACCATAGTTATAGCTATTCAAGTATTTCTCCAGATCAGCAAGTTGTTATGACTTTCTCCAATGCACCTTTCTTTGATGGCCAAATTCTTCAATGCATCTTTAGCTACTATACATGCATTTCTCCTAATGAACAAGATGTCATTGCATTCTATCTTACATCTTGAGGAAGTGCATCACATATGGCACCCGGCTAGCCCAGTGCCAAAAGTGGGTTACTGTAGCTCCAATAACTGGGCCTTCATTTAGGGCCATTAGGCCCCTTGGGTCGGACATTGGTCTTGCATCTATTCCAATATCATTCGCGATCCTCGAACAAAACAATAATTTTTTTTAAACAAAAGGTGTAGAAATCTAAAATTAATTTGATGGCCCAATAGTTTAGTATGAGGTTTGGGAGTACGAGGTCACGTATTCTGCCTTAGTGGCGCAAGTTGTTTCTTTTTTATAAAAAAAAAACATAGAGATGAAAGCAACAACAAAAGATGCAACATACCATTGTAAACGATGCACACTTTTGTTTGTTTTTTTTTTCCAAAATATAGACCACGACTGCTATATCAAAATTGCTAGGCGTCAACACGTCAGGCTTCCGAATCAGCCAATTCTAATCCACGGCCGACTTCGTTTGAATAATGCCTTGAACAACGACAAGCATCAGATCTGATTAGGCGCCATTAGCATAATCGGAAGTGCTCGAGATGGATCGAAGATGAGAAATGTTAAGGAAACTATAGTAGTTTTGTATTTGTGTTTTGATTATGACTTTGAGTTAGTCTATGAGTGTGTTTAAGATTTTCTAGTTGGATTAGGAGTATGCTTTGTTAAGCTCTATAAATAAGATCACCCTATCATACTTAATTTGTCCACATTAATACAATTTTTAGACTCTTCTTTGAAATCTATCATGGTATTAAAGCTTGATTTTTAGTACTAGGTCGGTCGACGACTGCTCTGTGGTGCTTACATTAATGTATTATCATTTTCGCTTCTTTGATGCCCATTTCTTCTTGATCTATTTGTTTCCCTTATTTTCCTCTTTGATTTGTTCTTGTGCTTTGTATTCGTCTTTGCCCTATTGCCTCTGCTCATTAGGCGCAAGATTTGCTTGTGTGATTAGCCTGCTGGTGGGTACATCCTTGTCCGATCATCTATCCGAAAGTTCTCTACCTGTGTGCATCTTCTGTTCATCAATCAACCTTTACTTGCTCGCATACATCCACCCGAGCGCTTAGCCTTGCTTGCCCGTGAAGAGAGATTTGATATTCTGATGTCTGAGCAAGTCAAAAACAGTTGGAAAGCTTTCTCTTTCCTTTATCGTCGCTACAACCTGTTATTACCCGATTATAAAAATTCGATAACGTCAAATAAATAAATCCTACACTATCCAATACACCTATAATAATCAAATGCACAATAATCCAAGAGATTAAACGAACAATATAATCTAAAGATTGCAAATTCATCCTCTTTATGTATCTGCCCACAATTAGATGATGTCATTCGAAAGTGTTAAGTAAACAGTAATAAAGACTAATGCCCAAATAGGATAACAAAATGAGTCTCGTTCCTCGAGTCTATCAAAGTATGATCTGGTTCAACGTGATCTTACGATAACCACGTGACGCGAAGTATCAATGAATTTAGCCCCTCAAACATAATAAAGTTCTACCCTATACACACAGTCAGGTAGACGCTATATAGTTCTACCATGTATACATAGTCAAGTAGCTTAATATACCCTCTACACATAGTCAGGTAAACATTATATAGTTCTACCATGTACATACAATCATGTAGACCCTATAAGGAGACTCGAATCAACCTTATCCTCCATTCCTGTGTATGCATGTACAATAAAAATGCAATATCAAGGATCAATGCAAGTGATTTGACACTATCAAACGTTGTCTTTAACCGGACGATTATAAAGGTTGTGATTGGTTACTGTGTGAGCAATGTGATGAAGTTGTGTAATCGAGATAGAATTTGTCCCTATCATATAAAGAGAGATATCTAGTGGATCCCTCGATGTGTTAGATTGTTAAAAGGCCTAGTCTAAATGAATTGATATTGATCAATGTCACTTGGATGTTTTCAGTCTACCTAGAGGTCGAGACTAGTACGATTGAACATGTTGGATGACAATTTCATGCCTTATATTTGCCAAAAGGATATCGTGTGACAAAATGATGTTATATACACTATTTATTAGGTTGTATCGATTTGATATTCGTACAACTTGGGTAGTCATAATGTCTTGCTAGAGGTCGCTTATGACTTGTATACCAAAATGTGTTTTGGTACACTACCAACGTTGTATAAGCCTATTGGGTCACACACTAAGAATGGTTTTGCGAGATTTCACAAATGATCAATTTCGAACTTAATTTATGAGGTTCTCAAAGTGTCGAATCACCCTGAAAATGCTTCCAATAGCTTCTTTACATACCCCATATATTAAGGGTTGTTAGAGTAACACATTGAGTAGGAGTAGTGTGTACCATACTGAGTGTAGAAAGCAAGTGTGAAAAGTTATTGTAAAAGCATGCGAGACTTGTAACTGATAGTGTGTAGTAGAGAGCTCTAAGTACTTAAAAGTAGATCCCTACTGCCAACTAACATCTCTTAGCTTATGCTGTAATTCAGCATTCCTTAGATTGAGCTCCTTAATTTCTTTATTTGACTTCAACCTTTCCACATCTTTACCATAGTCAACATTTTGGGCATTCTTGGTTGATTTTGATTGCTCAAAGTCCTTGCCTAGCTGTATGAGAAATAGTAATTAAAATAATAGCCACATAATTGAAAAGAGTTGATGCAAAATAGAATCATGAAGACTTTTGGATCCTAACATAAGATAAATGGTAAACAGAACTTCCATATTATGAAGACTACTTGTCCACTGGTCAAACGATTGCAGCTAATGAATTATAATAGTATTTTAACAACAAACTACTGCTAAGTTAATCCTGATTTAGTCTATCTTCTAATTTCTAGTTAGTTTTTTTTATATTCAATCTTAGAGAAGTATTTCCCTTTAAAAAAATTATATGCAAGATAAAAATCACAGATATTGAAATAATTAATTAATCAGCACCTCACCTTAATAGTTCCGCCATAAACGATAACGCTTGGTTGATTAAGCCAGCCCATTGCCATATATAATTGAATCAGCCAACCAGTCATCTATAAGATTGAACATAACAATAGTCAACATGATTAACTAAACATTAGCAAAAAAAGAAGGATAGACTTTCGGCTATTGCTTTAAAAACTTAACGATCACATTGGAGCAATTTAAGAAAACAAACGAACAAACAATTTGAAAAGGCAAAAGATATATGGCATCAAAAACATCAAATGAATCAAATAGCATTTAGTAGTATATTTTGAGGGATGGATTGATAATTAAAGCTTCAAAAACATCTCCACTATTTCACTCATGCCTCGTATATATTTCACTAGGCATGGTTTCATACCTACCAGGCCACTCATGTATGCCTAAAACCTGTACTTAAAAACTACAATTCTGGTTGTATTGCATAGGTTTGAATAAATATATGTCAAAAATTAACAAATAAATATATGGTAGATCAAATGGTTATCTTAAATTCAAAATATAAGCATAAAAACTAGGTTTTGAGTTTTTTTTTTTTTTTTTTTCACAGATATTAGCCACCAATGGCAATGAAAATTCAAACAAGCAATTTCGACAACGGTAATTCATATAAAATATGAAAAAATGCAACCTGCTAGAGACGCATACCTCTATGGCCATCTAAATTCAACAATGTCAGCATCAAACTGATTCTATTTCTATAAAGTTTAAATCTGCAATTGGAATGGATAGATTCGTCTTTTTCTCAACAATGTCAGCATCAAACTGATTCCAACCTTGTACGAGGTTACCAAATTGATTTCGTTGATGTATAAATACTTCTAGCTTGGAAAATATCCTCAAGGCGTTTGTATCATATTTCGATTTTGCTGTGCACTTGCTGATATCCAACTGTAATATTAAAATGCACTAAGCTACATTATACTACATCGAAATCTACAAAGTTGTGACACTAATAAAATTAGTAAATGCAATATCGTTATGTGCTCTCCATGAAGCTGTGGATCAAATAAAGAAACATTAAACATCACAACTCACGAGAAGAAGAGCGAATAACGGAAGCCAAGTCTTCTCAATCAATTGCATTTCAATAATATTGTCAAAAATCGTATTCTCAGTATTTACTAGGCTTTCGTAGCATACGAAATATACTAGTATGCTCTTAGATAGAACAACTACGTACTATAACTTCGTTGTGGATAGTATCCACATCAAAACCTTTGTTCTAACTTCTAATTTAGCCATAGTGTCATTGGTTTCAAGCATCAGATCTTCATTAATTGCGCGCAAAAAACTATGGAGAAAACATTTTCCCTTGACTAATTAATTGAGTTGTAAACATCAATTAAATTGTAGGTTAGAGTCTGGTATACTATAGTCTATCACGAAAGAGGCATAATTATAGAACTGAAATCTTGGCAAACCACATCAGATGAGGTCGCAATTCAAACATAGGCATAACTTCAAGTCTACAATATCAATTGCGTCCTCAATAATTCAGAAAAGAACATAAATCAACTGGAATCACATCTTCATGAATAACTAGACGAAATTGTAGACTATAAACGATCACAAGCAAACACAGAGGGATTGGAGTGGATTCTTTACATTTTCATCAATTGTGTTGTCAACAGTTGAGAAAAGAAACAATTCAGATCAGATCACAGAGAAACACACAAGGATTGGAGTGAAAACACGAAGAATTAAAGAAATAGAGATGAGATTGGACGATCGCTGACCAATGATATCAGAAACGCCTACCAAACCAATGGCGTTATGAGCGAAAAGAGAGACAACTTCGTTATCACGAACGTCGAGATGGAAGAGGATATGACGGTGGTCGGGATCGGAATAGAGGATCACTCCGAGAGATTCGAGGTCGTAGAAATCACGAGAGAAGCCGAAGACGGTGTGGCCTCTGCGAGCCATCTCGATGGCTAGGGCTCTGTCGAGGCCTCTTCCCAAGCCTGTGATCAGCACTGTTTTGTGATGTCCTCCGTTCGCCATTACTCGCAGCTCCTCCGCGTCATTTCGCGTTATATCGCGCTCCTCCACCTAATACATAGAGGTTACTTAAAAACCTCTATGAATTAGGCGTTATAAAAAGCAATAATAGGGGTTATTGTAAACCACTATGAATTAGGTGCTATAAAATGCCTAATTTGTTCTAGTGTAAATAACAAAAAAATAAGTTATTTTATGTTATTTATGTTATATAAATAAGATATATGATTATTTATATATATAATTCATTTAGATCCTTATAACGATTAATTATATGATTATATACCTTCCAAAAAAATTATAAAATTATATGATTAATATACTTAATTGTATCATATCCATTTAGGTACTCAATCAACTATTCTTCAAAACAATTTTTAATTGATATAAGCTAGATTATATCAACGTTTCGATACAAGCTACTACATTATCTGTCGTCAATTAGATTATCAACTATTAGGTAGATTATCAGCTAGTGTTGCTAAACAAAGCCTTAATGGTTAACTATATTTAATTATTTATTTCATTTAATAAAAAAGAGCAAGTACTAACCGTAATTTTCTTTTTTTTTTTGAGAAAATCATGACTGAGAGATTTCTCCCTGTTGTATTAATAGAGAATCCCTCAAGGGGTTTTTATTACAAGTGATGGATACTATATATCAAGTAAGCAAATAGATAATTGTATATTGAAATGCCAACATGCACGGCTCGCGAGTATGATCACCTGCTTTACTTAATACATCCAAACAACAAAATAATCATAATTATATATACACACCTAAATACAACCATTTATGACTAAATAGTGTCACAATGATGCCCATCAACAATGATCTTTAATTAGAAAAAAAGAAATTACCAAAAGTATGGCATTCTTCCAAGTAACAAGATAATATTTCCATCCATGGCCAATCGTGGAAGTTTACGAGCAATACAATTACCCTCACGACGCACCCTAAAAAATTTAAGACCAATTAGACGCTCACTGAGTTATGTAATTTCATTGATCACTGGTCCAAATACACCGGACACTTGTCGCTTGCAGTGCTTGGAACGCCACCTGTGAGTCAACTTCGATAACACCATGAGAGTCTGAGATCCAAACAATCGCAGATGGGGACAAGTTTTTATACTATTAAAGTGGTGATCACGTATTTGACCAAAAAAAAAACAAAAAAGTGGTGATCACGTGATGAACGTTTGCCGCAACGTACGTGGCAAAGCATCTTTTCAAGTACTGTTACTACCATCTAGCGTTAAATTGAGCATAATTTAATGTCGATCGATGTAAGGGACTTATTAAATACAAATTGTTAGTCCTCTGTTCCACAATGTTAAATATTTTATTTTCAATTTAAACCTATTCTATTTACTTCCTCCTCCTAGTATTTATATAATTCATTTTAACAAAAAAAAATTGTTCAAAATTGTAAGTCATTTTTTAGATTCAAAAATGTATTTATTACAATTTTACCTATTTTACCATTATATAATTCAAACATTTATGATTCTTTAATTATTCGATTCATTTAATGTCAAATGACATATACATAAATTACACACGTAATTAAAGTTATCTTAATTCTTGTGTCCTTACTTTAAACGACTTATACAAATGACCGGAGGAATTTGAAGTAGTTATAATGACACTCTATGACACTTTGGGTAGTGCTATTTTGAATCATGAGTCCAAAATCAAAAGTTTTAAGTTTTTTGTTTTTTATTTATTTTTAATTTCAAATTCATTATCAAACAATTAATGAAGCAAACGCAATCACTTGTAAAATTCCTTTCATACCACTTAAACATTTATAAAAATAAAAAACCCCTCTATATAGAGCCCTAGTAGATTTTATAGGTAAATCAATCATTATCTTAATTAATTCTTGTGAAAATTACATATGTGATAAATATTACAGAACGGAAGGAGTGATATTGACCTAGTCCGGATGAGTCACAGGCACATATGTGATGCATCTCTAATCACACAACTGATCAGTAGCGTCCGATTCATGCTTAATTTAAGAACAAAAAAATTCTCACTACAAGGAAAATGAAATTTAGAAACGAAATTAGCAATGGAATTAAGTTCTGTTGCTAAAAAAAATAATTAGAGACGGAATTGAGACAGACTGATTTAGAGACGGAATTGAGACGAATCAGAGACGGAAATAGAGACGGAATTAAATTTCGTCTATAAAAAATGGAGCCAACATTCCCACCAAAACTTTGTTTTCTTATAACCGTTCATCAAATCTCGAGATTTGTGCATCAAATCTAGAGATTTGATGAGTGCCCCTCCCCCAAAAAAAAATCCCACAAGTTCGGTCTCGGTCTCGTTCTTTCTCTCTGCTCTTTTCTGTCTGAGCCCCAACCCTCGCGTTCCCTCTCGCCTCCGTCAACGCCGCTGCCCTTTCCAACGCCGAAGCCCTCGCATCTGCCATCTCTCCCTCAACCTTCACCTCGCACCGCCATTAATCTCTGCCCTTTCGCCTCTCAAACCAACCAACCAACCAACCATCTCGTTCGCCATCAAAGTGTTCTCTCCATCAACACAGAGTCAGAGATTAATCGCGCTATTAGGGTTTCACTGTAAATCCTCTTTTCATCCACCGAGCGATGGCGATGCAGGCGGTCGGGATGAGCTTCTCCAAGATCGTGCTCCTTAGCGGAGCCGATAATCTCAATCGTTCCAGAAAACTTGATTGTTTTTAATGATCTCTTCGCGATTGTTGTCTGATTTTGATTGATTCATTCAATTGTTGTTGTAGCTTACACTGCCTCGATCATGGCGACGAATGGCCAATTGGCGGATATTCTGGGCAGACTTCAGGTACCTCACTCACTGAAACCGTTTTTAGGGTTTTTTTGTTGAAATTTTGCTGTTCTATCTTTTCGTTCTATTTTGTAAGTTAATGGGGATAAGTAGGATTCGATGTGGTTAGTTTGTAGTGATTTGAGAGTTTTGAAGGATTGAAAATCGCCGAAAATTGAACGAAAGCAACTCTTTCATTGTCTGCATTTGGCTGCTACTTAAATTGTCGAGTCTTTGGTGGTGATACTTGTAGCGGACCCTAACTATATTGAGCATGTATCATTTCCAAGATTAGCATTCTTTGGTCTTCGGCATTGTCGAGTTTGGATTTATCACCAGAAGATTGGAACTTGAAGACAAATAACAAAGGGTTCAAGTTTTTAATGGTACGAGGACAAATATGACATACTAACAAATTTCACAAAGTGAGATTCTTTGCTTGCTATGACAAGCAAATTCATGCTTGTTATAATCTCTTGTTGTAGTCGCAACTTTATTTACTTGAGGGGTTTCAATTTACGTGCTCCGAAGTATATCTCTTAGAAATATTTTATTAAGTCGTTCCATTAATTTTTTCTCACTTACTTGACTTATAGTTGTGTTCTAGTAAGTTTGTTGTTCATTAATATATATATTTTTAACCAACGTGTTCAATAGGATCGCATCAAGCCTGCTTCCCGCTTCATTCAAATTCTACTTTAAGTTGTATCTGGTTTTTTTTTTGGGTTTGTCATTGTTTTAGCAATTGAAGATGATACTATTTGGTTTTAATGATTGGAAAAGGGTAAAATGCCGAGTTGCTTTTCTTTTTTGGTCTACATTGAAGTAGTATAACTGATCTGGTTGCAATTCCTTACATTTCAATGTTACATATATGATTCTGAACTTGTTTCATCTATTGACTGTACGAAGAAATTATCACGCGGACTTGAAATGGTTTAGACCTTTGTAATGGAAAGATGAGGAATGGCTGCAATCTTCGATCATGCATTTTAACATGTTGCATTCCGTACTAGGATGTTTCCTAATTTGCATGCATGCTATACGCTCGTACTGTCTAATTTTTTTTCTCTTTGTAGGCCCGTTCTCTAAGATATCCAAATTCAGCTCGTTCGTAAAACAAATGTGACTCTTTCACCTGAGGCTCACTAGCTTGGTGGCATTTTCGAAGAATAGCAGCTCTCCTGTGCTTGTGTTAAAGCCTCTCTGGTATGGAAACTTTTTTTAATCGACTATTATGTATTGGTAGTGTTGATTTTCCTTCCCTTGAACTTCCAGTTTCTTGACATTCTCCTTCGTACTTTGAGAAAAGAAGAAATTAAAACATTTTTTACCTTGCATCCGCCATCATATTAACTACCATTTATTCATTAGGTAGGCCTAAATGTGCAAGCAAGTGTTTTAATTTTTCTATGAAATGAAAGGTCAGGCAACTTATATTCTTTGTTCCTGAGTACGTCTTGCATCCGCCATCATATTAACGGTTTTTTGTACCAAAAAAAAAATGTTGTCCTAACCAATCTAGAAGTTACTTCCCCTGTTATTAAACAAAAGATTTTCATAGTAGTTCTCTTATGATAGGAGCACGGTTAAAGAATCTCCAAGGAGAAAGGGATCCACAGCATAGAATACATAGCTTGGAATTGAGTTTTTCTAGTGGCACCCTTGATAATTGTTTCCAAAAAAGGGATCTTTTTTAGTTGTAGAGATGGTCCTTGCATTCTTGGAATCATTTTGATTATTCTATATTCCACCTAATAAAACCTCATTGATCAAAACTAAGTCTGCCCTCTTTTTAGTGAACGCATTACTGAGTCCACATTTTCTTAAGTTTATTCATTTTTTGTTTTCTTTTTGTGTGCTATTGGTCTTGATTAGTCCATATGAGAGTGACGTTTCTTAACTTGATCTTTTCATGGACGAGGCTTGAACTTAAAAACCTATAGTTACGAAGCATTGAGTCCCGTCCACGCAACTCAAATTAGTTCTGGATTTATTTGTTGATAGGAGAATAGGGTACTAATTAATATATTACATAGATAAATGAGTCCAAGTGTTTTAAATTTTTAATAGCTTAAATTCAGTGAACCACACCTATATGATACGAGAGAATATCTCTTAGACATATAAGTTGATCAATGATTGAAATTTGGATATAATGTTGTTCTTTGTTCACTATTGAATTTGCACTTATGCACATTCCTCCATTGGATTCTTTTTTATTTGGATGAACTTGAATTCAACTACCTGTCATGACTAAGTTCATTGGATGACACCTCAATACCCGGAAATGATATTCCTGAAGAATGTCTTTGTCATTGTGTGCATTACGTTTTTCTACTTAGGCGATGTCGTTATATGTGTGAAATCATGCTCCTTCAGAGTCATCTTCTTTTACGATATCGCTAATGTTTCATGTATATAGTAGTTGATACTACATTTCCTGCTTCCAGATTGTTTGTCAAAACTTGGAAAACCTTTCTCCTAAAGGAGAAGCATGGGTGGTATCCCACATCTCATCCTATTTTCTATAATGTCATTTTCAAATGTCCTATCAGAGGTGATATTTTAGTTGATTGACCTGATAGAATAGTTAGCAGAAAAGAAAGAAAGTGATAGTTTACTTTTACATCCTTTTCATTTGATTTTTAGAACTTTTAATGCTTAGCCTTAGATCTATCTTATCTATTTTTAATGGACCTATATTTATCCTAATGTTTTGATGCAATCTGCTTTCTAATTCCAAAAGAATAACATCAGCAAAATCATAGTGTTGACGTTATGTAATTTGGATGGTGTACGTGTTGTTTTAATGTCGTTTGCTTGGGCGCTTCAAAGCTAATTACCAGGTAGTAAACTTTTCTGCATTTAATAAGTACAAATAGCACGTTTGATGTTAGAATAAAGCTAAATGCATTTCTATTTTTCTCTTACATTTTTTTCTATCTAAATACAATGTATATGGCTGAGTCTAAGATGGACATGTGAAATTGTAATTTGGTATTTCTCAATGGTATTGCTGCTCATGGTTGGGATTTGTGTATTTGGTATTCGTGCTTGATTTTTGTTATAGGATTCGTGCATTCGGATATTTGGATCACACCGGTTTTAGAGTTGTAACATATTGATCTTGCTGGATTTTTAGCTTAACTGCAGTGAAGGAGTTGTGACTTTATTTGATGGATTTTTAGCTTAACTGCAAATCTGATAATCCGAAACATGCACCTAGAAGTTGAATCTTATTTCCCAGTCCAGTAGATGAATATGTGGTCCTCCTTGATTGTCTGCAAAAGTTCATAGGATTCACTCTTCCCCTTGCAATTAATTGAATTAATGAGACATTGTAGCAGTTGATTGTCTTAACACAAAAGTCTATTTGTGTGATTGCAGGTGCTGAGGCAATGTTTGCTGATCTTAGTCATTTTTCTGTGCTCTCGATTCAGGTATTTACTGTGCATTTGCTTTTACAGTTCTGATTTTTTTTAAATTGCTAAAAATCTCACTTTCACTATAAAACTCAAAGACTGAGCATAATTATTCAATCTCACTTTCACTATAAAACTCATTTTATTTGCTGTTGTTGTTGATGTAGAGTGTGACCGAGTCGCAAGATGGATCGGCATTATTCATAACAGTAGCAAAATACTTATCCCCATCGCGCCATGATATCGATCGTAGTAGGAATTACGTCGATGTGCAAAGGCACGACGCGCCATGCAAACTTCAACTAGAGGATTATCCTCGAAAGACAACAAAGGAACCTCTTCTTCACTTGAAGCTGATTCTTGTATCATGGTAGCGGAGCATGAGTTGGAGATGCAAGAATCAAAGGGATCTACTTCGTGAAAACACGTAATCATATGCATAATTCTTTCCTTTTCAAAGTTATCAACTAGTCGCTGATGTATGTGTGTATATTTATACGTAAATTGCATTCTCATGGGGAATTCCCAACACGATGATCAATTGATGAGGAGAAATGTTATACTCAAAATTTGTTGTTGATATATATTGTTGATTTGTGTATATATAAATCCTTTTTAATATTGAATTTTATGTTTTTTCTTAATTGAATATTTGTTGTTGATATATATTGTTGATTTGTGTATGTACGTCAAATTTTGTTTTTTTGGGGGATGTTAGCACCCCCAAGGAGTTGTTGGAGGGGGTGCAGGCGATGGAGCAGGTCCTATGGTTGTTTTTTCAAGTTTAGAGGTTATGGAGAACCAATTGGATTAAGTTTAGGTGTGAAAACTAAAAAAAATGCGAAATTGATGAATCAGAGACGGAATGCATGATTTTCGTCTCTGTTCCGTCTCTGATTAGCCACGGATCAGAGACGGAATGCATGAACAATTGTACCATTTAGAAAAATTTTCATTTTTGTTCCGTCTCTGTTCCGTTTCTAAATTCCGTCTCTAATCCGTCTCTAATCCGTGTCTAATCAGAAACGGAATCACAATTCCGTTCTTGATTGAATCGCGTCGACCAAATCAGAGACGGAATTTATTCCGTCTCTGTTCGGTTGCAGATTAGGATTAGAGACGAAATTTATGCAAATCAGAGACAGAAAATTCCGTTTCTGATTTGCCATTTTTTGTAGTGTCTATTTGGACTCTTTGAGAAGAGTTTTGTAACGGTCCGAAAATTTGACTTGTGCCACGTGTCAAGTCAAAGTCGTATGTGGGACCCACTCATCGAAATACGTATGTCCGAATCCAATTTGAGATAAAAATGCTAATTATGCGAGGAATTCGGTGAACCGAAACACGAAGTGGGAGGCGCCTCGAGTCACGTGCCGACGTGAGACCGAAATAATGACTCTATATGGTTTAAAATGTGTATTGGATATGTCTCGTGTTGCGTGTAGCGCGGGTATTGAGATTTGAAAATGAGGCGGGTTGGTGCCTCGAGATGCGCGCTGCTCGATTGTTGAGTTTGCCTCGAGAAGCGCGTTGCACGAATCTCGAGGACATTTTGATTTAAAATCAAAATGGAAAATGCATATATATTAAATATATAATATATTATATATATATATATATATATATATATATATATAAATATAAAGTAAAAAGGAGGATAAGGAGTGAGAAAAAGAAAAAAAAGAAACCAAAAAGCTCGCGTAAGGAAGAGAAGGAGGGAGGAGAAAGAGAGGAAGGAGGCGATCGGCGGCGCGCGCGACGCGGAGGCGGCCAAAGGGGACTCGCGGGGACGACGATCGACCAAGCAGCAGCAGACACACTGCTTGCTGCGCGACGACGGCGGCGGCAAGCTAGCTAACGGCCGCGACTTAGCGATCCGGCGAGCGGAGGAGCCGCACGAAGCGCGGGCGGATCGGCTGGACGGCGCGCGGCGCGGTGGGGACGATGAGCGCGACGGTGGCGCAAGCGGCGGCCACGGCGTGGACGGGCAAGCAGAGCTCGCGCAGCGCTCTCGCCGCTGCTGGATTTCGCAAGCGCGACGAGGACATGGCGAAGAAGCGCAGCCAGCAGTGGTTTTGCGCGCCGCGCCGGAGGTGAGGGCAGCGCGCATGCCGCGGCGCGGTGGCGCAGTTTCGACAGGTCAGTCGCGCAATTTCGATGAAATCGCGACGACGCGAAGGAGATGATGTTTATTCACCTAATTTGAGTTGTGAATTGAATGATTTTTAGTAAAATAGACTTAAAATGTTTAAATGAACACCAGGGACTAGGAGTCGGGTGTCGGATGCGTAAATCGAGACGCGAGTGCCGTTTTGAGGTTCGCGAATTTCGAGGTAAGTAAACCAGTTAGGGACTTATACAGTATTTCATGTTTATCCATTGACTGTTGTTATTTACTGTTTTGTGATAACTTATTGTTGTTTCACTGCAAAATTATGCCCAACTATGCCCATATGTGTAGTTCGCTGGGGTTAACTCGCTCGCACACACATATGGGGGAAACATAGAAGATGTATATGTCTTTCAGAGTAATTGGGAAGACATATACATCTACCTTGGGAGTATCACTCATTGATGGATTGTTTACAGTCTTGTATATTCATGCGTGTTTATTTCTTTCGTTATATTTGCATTAATTTGACTGCTTTGGATATCATGAACTGTTGCTTTGGATATGTCCTACATGATTTACTTACCTGGGCTCGTCATTCTTATGTTTGACTGAGTGCGGCGCCGCGAACGAGTAGCGAAGGGAAGGCTTCATAGCTAGGTGATTTTTTTTGTATAATTTGTAGTTTTACTCTCCTCTGATGATATTGACTGGGTTCCACAATTAGGTTGCCTAACTCCCTGAATTTTTTTGTTGAGTTATTGAATTTATTAGTTCCTTCCGCTAAAATTGTAAAACTCGAAAAACATTAATAACTCAACTGTACAACTGTAAATGTTGAATGTACTGATAATGATGGGTTGTAAGGCTGACTAGGCCTGCGTTGACCTTGCGAGACTGGCTCGGGGTCCACGTAGGTTTAGGCCGGGCGGGGCCCAATTTGTGAAAAATTGGGGCCGTCTCAAGTTTTTTTGAGTAATTTAAGATATTTCACTAAATAAAAAGACCCAATTACCCTCACCCCTAACATTAATACATATCGACTCATTCACTTCCTCCACTACCACACCGACTGCCGCCACCGCCGTCAACCGCCACCGACCGCCGTCATCTCCTCTCTCTCTGAACATTTGAAGCAAACATAGAGATGAAATCTGCAAAACGATAAGAAAACACCAAATTGAGCTGAGATTCAGACCAAAAACATCAAATCACGAAATGGTGATGGTGGAGGGCACGAGGGCGGCAACACTAAGTGATGATTGGTGGAGTGCATAAGAAAATGAATTTGAACTAAGGGTATTTAAGTCTTTATGCTTATTTGAGTCTACACTCAAAGAGTCCATCTAGCACTACTTTAAAAAAATGAAAATGATTTTTTAACATTCTTATGGTTCGTACATTTGCTACACAATGCTCTAGATTACCTAATAATTCACGCATGTAGTGCATCCTAAATAAATCTATACTATTGTGTAGCAAATGTACGTTTTTTTAAATGTTAAATTATATATACAATCACTTGTAAATTTTCTTTGATACCTTTTAAATATTTATAAAATTATTAAAACCCTTTATAAGTCCAAATTTATGACAACGAGAACTCACACCCCAACATACAATGACATACAATGCCTCAAGAATCCGTGCACCTTGAGAGGCAGGTGTACATAGTATTAAAATGATTTTTTAATGCATGATTTTAGTATTTTTATATGTATTTAATAGCATATTCTAGTATATTTAATTATTAAAAGGATTTAAAATAAATATTTAATAATATTTTTTGGTCATTTTTAGGTGAAACGGAGTGCGCGGTTGAATTCGTGGTGGAAAAATACTCAAAATGGAGTATTTACTTGCAGTAATCGGACACCGGACAGTTTGCCTCGAAATACGCATTGCGCGGTGTGTCGAATAGCGGACAGGGCGTTCCAGCCAGTCAGAGGATGGCACGTGGCGCGTTTCCATTGGAGTAGATTCTGTCAATCCAATCAGAGAGCGACACGTGGGCAGTGACGAACACACAGCTCCAGCAAGACCAATAAGAGAGCGCCACATCAGCTCGAGCATACACGTCACCCTAGCATTTCTTCTCCTCGCTTCAGCTGCCCATCGATTGGCCTCGAGATGCGCTATCACACAGACTCCCAGTATTTCGCACGAAATCGCGCGTCATTGCGGAGCCAGCTGGACGACACGTGGCGCGACGCCATTTGCCCTGACGTGTCATTAGATAAGGTCGGTTTAATCCGATCATGCCACGTGGCTGTTGAGTCACACGCCCACGCGAGATGTCACACGCCCACGCGAGATGACCACGTGCTGACGCGCTGCCCGACCAATGAGAGTGCGCCACGTCATCACGGTGATCGTGACGGTCCAATCACTTAGGATTATATATATAGTGAGTCGTCCGCGCGTTCTTCACATTTACTACAAATTCATTCTCCTAATGGACTTTCTCTTCATTTTGTTCTTCATCACCACCCTTGTACTCACCGTATACAAACTCCAATTAATCAAAACTACTAAAAAGAACCTCCCACCAAGCCCACCCGGCGCACTCCCTATTATAGGCCACCTCCGCCTAGTACTCTCCGCTACGGAGCCTTTCCACCGCACCTTACAAGCCCTCTCCTCCAGCTCCACCCAATATGCCGATTACATGCTCCTCAAACTCGGCGTTCGCAATGTCGTCGTCCTTTCTTCACCTCACGCAGTCGAAGAATGTATCCACAAGAACGACGTGGCCTTCGCCAACCGCCCCCACTCCATCGCCTTCGACTACTATAGCTACAACTACACTCAAATTTCCATGAGCGACTACGGCCCTCACTGGCGTAACCTCCGCCGCTTCACATCGCCAATATCTTCTCCTCGACAAGTCTCCATGCATCGTCCGACGTCCGCCATGACGCTGTTCGATGCCTCCTTAGAGACCTCTATAAGAGCACCAACAATATTGGCGCCCCTCAAAAGATTGATCTCAAGTCGAAGTTCTTTGAGCTAACTTTCAATTCTACAATGTCTATGTTAACAGGGGACCCTATTGGGGATGGGTTGTGCCATACTAAAGAGAATAATTGGTTTTTCGATGTTCTTCGAGGCGCTAAGGCGCCGGTCTTGTTCTTGGCTCCAGGAGACTATCTTCCGATCTTCAACTATTTTGATGTGTTTAAGGTTAAGCAAAGTTTGGCAGCCAGCAGTAAGAATAGAGATGCTTATTTCGAAGAGATAATAGAGAGATATCGTTCAAACTGTTTGGCGAAGAAGAAACCCAAGTCAATATTGGATGTGTTGTTTTCTTTGCAACAAGAGCATCCTGAGCAATATAACCACGTGATCGTCAAAGGGATCATACTAGTAAGCTAATCCCTCACTGCCATATACAAAAAATACTTAATTTCTCATTTTATTAATTTTTAATCTTTCATTGTCTCAAATAATAATATTACTTGAACATTTTTGACATTTAATAGAGATTTTAAAATCCCTACTAAATAAAATGTTATTAAATATCATGTGAAAACGTGTTACGTTTTAATTTTTAATACATGTATTACATACATAGAAATTTTTTAAAACTCATATCAATTAGGTGTTATTTAATAACACCTTTAATAAAAATTTAAAATTTTTTATTAAATATCGAAATTGTTCTAGCGTATATTATTTTCACATATATATAAATATAAACTAAAGGAAGATCTGGGCCCTCAAGTCACATCGAGGTGGTGTTTAGTAACTCAACGTCTTATAAATTTTTAGTGATTATTCATTACCACTATTTTTTATAAGAACTTATATTACAGTACATCAAAATAAGAATACAGTACTTCCACATGTATATAAATATATAAATATAAACTAAAGGAAGATGTATTTTTTTAATCAGAACAAATTTGGTGAGGTTTTAATTGTTTTGTCTTATTGGAGTCAAGTTGAAGATTTGAAGATACGCCAAATTACAGAGCATATATAGGTGTGGGTGCAGAAGATATGCAAGAACATAAGCGTAGGTGTGTATGGAGAGAGAAGGAGAGGAACATATTGCTTTCGTATCAAGAAAAGAGTGTTAATTGAGAGTTATCTCATTGAAATATTTTCATATTTGATTTAACTTTAAATTTGTAAGAAAGTTTTAAATTTTTAAACAATAAAAAACACGAATTGACAAAAATAGTCTTCAAACAAGAGAGAGATGAGTAATAAAAAGGTCATTAACAATGAGGTAATTTTGTCCATAACTCCTGGTATGTAACTCCCTAGGGGTTGGTGTGGAGATATTTCACACCATAGGGTGTAAGTTGAGAGATAACTTGCAGGCAAGTTGGGCAATCAAACAAGATTAGTTCTCAACTCCCTATTAGTTATCTCCTTGGAGATATCTCCACTTCATACCAAATAAGACCTTGGTTTGAAAAAGATTCATAAGCGAAAAAGTTGATGAGTTGCTTATGAGGAAAATTACTTAATTAAAAAGTTAAAAAAAAATTAACTTATTTATTAAGAAACTTTTCTTCTTATTCTTTAAAAGATTTATCTAAATACGTGCTACCAAATACAATCAAAGTCTTCAAAAAAAAGTCTTCAAAAAACAGTAGTTTCATTCTTATCAAAAAAGAAAAAATCTTGATAGAGGCAAGTTGGTTAATTAATTTCTTTCTTATAAAAAATAATAATAACAATGATAAAATTAATACTTCACAAATTAAACTATCTTCCATTGTCTCCATCAGTTTTTCTTAATCGAAAAAAAAAGTTAATCAATTTATTTAATTAGAACGTTCTTTTTTTTTTGAAATGATTTAATTAGAATGTTTACTTTATGTATGAATTTATTTTATGCAGGCCATGTTCAATGGCGCCACGACACAACAGCCATGACCTTAGAATGGGCAATGTCACTACTACTGAATAATCCCGAGAAGCTTAAAAAAGCTCTCGACGAACTTGACCACAACATTGAGCCGCACCGCCTTCTCGAAGACTCGAATCTCTCCAACCTCTCCTACATTCAATCCATCATCCAAGAAACGCTAAGACTCTTCCCACCTGCACCGTTCCTCTTACCTCATGTGTCAGCAAGTGATTGTAAGGTAGACCAGTATGATGTGCCAAGTGGCACGATTATAGTGGCCAATGCGTGGGCAATTCACAGAGACCCAAAGGTGTGGCCGGAACCTCATAAATTCATGCCCGAAAGGTTCATGCAATTGCAGGGCTTAGGACAAGGCGATAGCAACAATAAGTTTAAGTTTATACCATTCGGGATTGGGCGTAGAGGCTGCCCTGGTGATGGATTAGCTATGCACACCATAACATTAGCTTTGGGTTCAGTTCTTCGGTGCGTTGAGTGGGAGAAAATTGGTGATGAACCAATCGATATGAGTGAAGGGGTTCAGTTCCTTTTGCCTAAGGCCAAGGCTTTAGAGGCCTTGTGTAAGCCTAGGTCAGAGATGTTAAGTGTTCTGTGTAAAATCTGATATAAAGAGTGGATTAGTCAGGTAATCGAAGGAATAAATTTCACGCTTAATTTGCCATCTATTATCTCTGGAAGAAGTTGCAAGTAATAGTTTTTATGTTGTTCTTAATATTAATATAAATATATATAGTACATAATGATTCTGACTATTCTTTTAATCCCACCCTATTAACGTTTTTTCACAAAGTGAAATACAAATAATTATATCTAAGATTCTAAATAAATTTGAAATATTGAATGTAAACACAGCAGCGTAGCAAACTGCGCATGCCTAGCTAGATTAGCTGCATGTGGTTGAGAATGTAAATAATTGTGGTCTTGTATTATTTAACTTGATTGAATAATTAGAAATAATTTAATTATCTCATACCTATCGCGAAGGTATATAATTGATGAAGTCCAAGAATTAGCTTGCAAATTCTTGGAAAAATATGATTGAAAGATATGACAAGATGACATTTTGGTAATTTCGGTGAAGTTCGGACGTTTGAGTTTCGGCGTTCCGGAGGCATGGGTTGATTGGAAACGGTGTGGAGATCACTAGTCGCGGCTACGGCGTGTCTATGATGTTTTTCGGTGAAATTCCATCGTTTCGCCCTCCGAAACGGTAATTTTGCTATTTTAGAAAAGTTTTGTTTAACTTATAACTTTCATTAGGAATTTCCGTTTTTATTACCGTTTGCGGCATTTGTTGTTATTTGTCGTCCAGTTTTCAGTTTATGGCTTTTAGGGCTTTTTGGACTTTTGACTATTTTTGGCAAATTTTAGGGTTTCGCTATTTAAGAGACCTATTGGATGTAATTTAGAGTTTTTGGATGGAATAAAAGAATTTTCGAACTTTGGCTTAAGTTCTGACCTAGATCGAGTTGTTCGTGGAATCGTTCAACTGGTTTAGAAGATCTCCGCTGCGTCAATTGGTATCAGAGCATTTTTCAAATATTGGAGAAATCATGCACCAAGAGGAACTAGCAACAGATCGAGGAGGTGTATGACCGTGACAAATTGGCCAAATAATTGACCAACGCATGGGCGCGGTGGTAGAATAATTAACGGCCAGAATCGATCAGTTGTTAGGTCAAAATATGGATTGTGTCCGTAACCATCGAAGGGAACTTGTTGGTGATGATCTAGTAAGAGATTTTTCTAGTGAAGGGGAGGATGAGTATGTTAAGGCACCAAGGAGGCGCTACAGGCCATGTACGGTTGAAGATGATCGCAAGCGGTGGGAGTCTGGGATGAAAACGGAGGTCCCAGAATTCCATAACACCCTTCAATCGGAAGAATTCTTGGACTGGCTGACGTCACTCAAAGAAGTCATATAATTCAAAGGTGTGTTTGAAAACAAGCGCGTGCAACTGGTTGCGACCAGATTCCGCAATAGGGCCACGACTTGGTGGCAACAACGGAAGTTGATGTGGAATAGGAATGGAAAGGCGAAGATTACCTCGTGGGAGAAGATGAAAAAGTACTTACGGGCTGAGTTCTTGCCTTACAACTTCCAACGCCTTATGAATAAGAGGTTGCAGAATCTGAGACAAGGGAAAAAGTCGGTAGATGATTACGCTAATGAGTTTTATCTGTTAGTCGCTAGAAACGAATTGCAGGAGACTAACGACCAATTAGTGGCGCGGTATATTGGTGGACTGAGGGTGCAGATCCAAGATGTCGTCAACATGTTTGATCCAGCTTCCTTATGCGCGCGCGCATAGCACAATGAAAGCATTGTTGGTGGAGAAACAACAAATGTCGAGGCATGAGTAATGATTCCAGTAATGTTAGTGTTGGGACAGCCAATACTGGAGGTAATACCGCGACAATTAACCCTGCTAGTCGCACAAACAGACCTAGCACTAGTAGGATTAAATGCTTCAGTTGTGGCGAAGTTGGTCCCAGGAAGTTAGAATGTAAAGGGAAGAAACTCTCTTTATTGAGAACGAAGAGGAAAATGAAGGGGAAGAGGCCAACTTCACTGCAGAACCAGACTTTGATACTTTTGACAACACAGAAGAAGAGTTCGTAACTATAGATGCGGGTAATGCCTTGGTTTTGAGGCGTTCTTGTATGACTCTTAGAGCTGTCGTTGATGATTAGCGGCTGCGGAATAACATCTTTCGGTCCAAGTGTACCATCTTAGGCAAGGTGTGCACGTTCATGATTGATGCAGGCAGTTGCGAGAATATCGTCTTAGTTGAAGCGGTTCAGAAGTTGGGCCTTGCAGCTGAACAACACCCCAGACCCTACAAGCTAGCTTGGCTGAAGAAGGGTGGTGAGCTGAAGGTGTCGAAGCGCGCCTTGGTGACTTTTCTATTGGTGCTAACTACAAGGATTCAGTCTGGTGTGATGTTGTAGCTATGGATGCTCGCCGCTTGTTACTGGGACGTCCTTGGCAGTTTGATATGGGTGTTGTGCATGATGGCGGAACCAATAAATACATCCTTATGTTCAAGGGAGTGAAGATTGTGCTAGCCAAGGATCCGGAGGAAGTTAAGCCAACTAAAGAATCTAGCAGCTTGCTGTCTTTGGCAAAATTTGAAGATGAATTATATGATTCTGAGATAGTTTACATTTTGATGGGAAAGGAGGTAGATAGAGATGTTGATGTTCCTGAAGCTGCAATTCCTATTATGAAGGAGTTTTGTGATGTTTTCCCTGATGAGATGCCCGAAGGACCGCCACCATTGCCTGATACTCAGCATCAGATTGACCTTGAACCTGGCGCATCACTACCTAATAGACCACACTACCGAATGAGTCCCAGTGAGCATGAGGAGTTGCACAAACAGGTTGAAGAGTTATTGGTGAAGGGATTCATCCGTGAAAGTCTTAGTCCGTGTGCAGTACCAGCCCTCTTTACACCAAAGAAAGATGGCTCCTGGCGGATGTGTGTGGACAGTAGAGCAATCAACAAGATTACTGTCAAGTATCTCTTTCCTATCCCTCGTTTGGATGATTTACTTGACCAATCGAGTGGAACAAAATTTTTTACAAAACATGATTTGAAGAGTGGGTACCACCAGATTCGCATTAGAGTTGGGGATGAGTGGAAGACTGCTTTTAAAACCAGGGAGGGGCTGTATGAGTGGTCAGTCATGCCGTTTGGGCTGTCAAACGCACCTAGCACCTTCATGAGAGTCATGAACCAGAGCTTGAGACCTTTGATAGGTGAGTGTGTTATGGTATATTTTGATGATATATTGATATACAGTACTAACGAGGAGGAACACCTCCAACACGTACGAGATGTTCTGACTATCTTGCATAGGGAGAAGTTTTATGCTGTGATGAAGAAGTCCTCATTTTTGACACCGAAGGTCCTTTTCTTCGGCTATGTCATTTCTGGAGAAGGGTTGCAGGTTGATGAGTCTAAAGTAGAAGCCATTCGCACTTGGCCTAGACCCACCACCGTCACGGAGGTTCGCAACTTTCATGGGTTGGCTTCCTTCTACAAGCGGTTCATTCCACACTTCAGCAGTATCATGACCCTAATTACAGACTGTGTGAAGGGCGTGAAGTTTGGGTAGAGCAATGAGGCAGATGAAGCATTCCAACTGATCAAGGTGCGATTAGCCACTGCACCCATTCTGGTGTTGCCGGATTTTCACCTACCTTCTGAGTTGCATAGTGATGCATCCAAGGCAGGCATTAGAGCTGTCTTGAGTCAGAATAATGGCCTGTTGCCTATTTTAGTGAGAAGCTGTCTAGGGCGAAGTTGAGGTATAACCATACGATGTGGAGTTCTATGCAATGGTACAAGCCGTGAAACATTGACGGCATTATCTTTTTCACTGAGAGTTCGTGCTGTTTACAGACCATGAGGCATTGCGACACTTACATGGGCAAAACAAGGTCTCAGCCAGACATGCTTCCTGGGTGGCCTATTTGGAGCGCTTCACTTTTATGGTGAAACACAAGTCTGGAGCGACCAACGGACTTGCTGATGCCCTGAGCAGACGAAAAAGTTTGTTAAGCCGCATGACCATCGAGGTACCTGAGTTTTCCTCATTCTCTGATTTGTTTACTACTGATCCTTTTTTTGCTACTAATGTGGAGAAGGTGCGGAGTGAGGAGCGTACGGATTACACACTCCATGAGGGTTTCTTATTTCGTGGCAACCAGCTTTGCATTCCTAATTGCAGCCTGCGATTGGTGAATATTAGAGAGTTGCATGGAGAGGGACATGTTCGGCGTGATCGCACTTTGCGGCTGGTGAAGGCCTCTTACTTTTGGCCTACCATCCGCAAGGAAGTGGACAGATATGTGCAGCGGTGCCGGACTTGCCAGTTTTCGAAGGGTACCGCAACTAATGCCGGTCTAAATATGTCTTTGCCCATTCCAGAATAGTCATGGGTTGATATTAGCATGGATTTCGTGCTGGGGTTGCCTAGAACACAACGGGGAAATGACTCTATTTTCGTGGTGGTTGACTGTTTTTCCAAGATGGTTCACTTCATCCCATACAAGAAGACCACAGATGCTGTAAAGGTGGCTCAGCTGTTCTTTCGGGAGGTGTATAGATTTCATGGCCTTCCTACCTTGATTATTTCAGATCGGGACACCAGATTCCTTAACCATTTTTGGCGCTGTTTGTGGGCTATGGTGAACACGCAGCTAGAATGTTGCAGTGCTCATCATCCGCAAACAGATGGGCAGACTGAAGTTGTCAACGGTTCGTTAGGCAATCTTTTGAGGAGCTTGGTGGGTGAGAATCTCGGGAGTTGGGACGTCAAGTTGAGTTAGACAGAATTTGCGCACAATCATGCTGTTAATCGAAGTACCGGGTTTAGTCCTTTTAAGGTTGTGTATTTAATACTACATCGAGGTCATCTTGATATGTTACCAGTGCCAAGTAATACTAGATGGCATGGTAAGGCAGAAGACTTTGTTAGTGGGCTCAAAGAGATTCATCAATCTGTCAAAGATAACTTGCAGAAGGCTGCTAAAAAGTACAAACAATATGCAGATCAGAAGAAGCGTCACGTGGAGTTTGAAGTGGGTGACTTTGTGTGGGCAGTTCTCACTAAAGACCGGTTCTCTGTGGGCGATTACAACAAATTCTCGCCGGAAGATTGGTCATGTGGAGGTTCTTGAGAAAATTAATCCTAATGCTTACAGATTGAAGTCGCCAAGTCACATTCGCACGGCTGATATATTTAATGTCAAGCATCTTGTTCCCTATTATGGGGATACGTCTGATAATGACAATTCGAGGGCGAATTCTGTCCACCTTGGGGAGAATGATGAATTCCAAGAATTAGCTTGCAAATTCTTGGAAAAATATGATGGAAAGATATGACAGGATGCCATTTTGATAATTTCGGTGAAGTTCGGGCGTTTGAGTTTCAGCGTTCCGGGGGCATGAGTTGATAGGATACGGCGTGGAGATCACTTTCATTAGGAAAGTTTTGCCCTCCGAAACGACAATTTTGCTATTTTAGGAAAGTTTTGTTTAGCTTATAACTTTCATTAGGAATTTCCGTTTTTATTGCCGTTTGTGGCATTTGTTGTTATTTTTGCTTAGTTTCCAGTTTATGGATTTTAGAGCTTTTTGGACTTTTTACTAGTTTTGGCAAATTTTAGGGTTACGCTATTTATGCGACCTGTTGGATGTAATTCGAAGTTTTTGGCTGGAATAAAAGAATTTTCGAACTTTGACTTAAGTTCTGACCTAAATCGAGTTGTTCGTGGATTCGTTCAACTGGTTTGGATGATCTCCGCTGCGTCAATAACAAAGCCGCAGACGTTCCCAAACTATGCAAGGGAACTACATCAAGTTTTATTGATTATGGATACTCGATCCAGCCTCCAATCACAATCACAAAATCATTCTAGAGGATGCTCGTGGAGTCGCACATCCCAAACCGCGCTTGATTTAATCTTTTTGTTTGAGTTTATCACTTTTAATTTCTTTACAAAAAATTAATTTGTTTATTAATTAATTAATAAACGGTATGCAATATATATGATCATAAAATAAATAAATGGAATGCACTTATCTACTTGTTATAGCAGTGCAAATTGTTTGTTGCATTGATGAGCATTGTGTGATGGCTAGCAACTAGCTTGATGGTAGATCGAATTAACAACAGCAACAGGTGCTCGTCGGCCACTCGATCTGTGCAACATGCCAACATGATCAAGTCCATCGCCTTTCAAAATCCAACGCTCTCCATCAATTGTAATGTCTAATCTCAACACTATCAAGTGTATCAGCTGTCTCCTCAAAGTTTCAAAGAACCAATTCTATACACTACAAAACAAATCAAATAAACCAACATTTTTCTAGCCAAGAAATTAAGGACTATAGAGTAAATTAAGAATGCAGCTTTGCTCTAATAAGAATTATTCGAGATTCGCAGATTAAAACAAAACTATACTGAAGGTTTCCCCACTACAAATTGGGCAATCGATCTGGTAATAAATTCCACTCAAGTGTCAGGGCGCATCGATGACAATAGACCCTATGCCCACAAGCAACAAAAGCCGAAAGCCGGCCTTCGCCTTCTTTGGAGACAATTAACGTGTGATTGTCCATCTGGTACTCCTCCCATTTCCTGATCCTCAACTTGATTTGATGCTGCAACATTTCTTGATTAATAACATTGTCTATGCTGCTACAAATTAATCTTTTCATTCCCTCCATTTCCTTAAAGGAAGACACAAATCTTTCCGTTCTTTCCAGTTCCTTAAAGGAAGATACAAGTCTTTCTATTTACTCCAGTTCATTAAAAAAAGTGATACAAGTTCATTGGATTCAAGATAAGGTCATTATTCCGAAAGACAAGGCTAAGATGAAATTAATATAAGTTCAAACAAGAACAACAATTTCTTATAATTAGGTTGAAAGCATTGTCAAATCTTTAGAATATATTGATAAACATATATAACAGGTATGTGCAATTGTATGTCATTATATAGCTTGTACACGCACGAGATTACTCATGCAGATTAGAAGATGATCATGGATTAACTAATGAAGTTTAACGAAAGAAATATTGTTATTGCATGCAACCACAAATCATGTAGCACGCACCCTTATTTTTCATTTGATACTTGTCAAGTGATAGCACATTACCTCTTGATAGCATAACCCTATATGCCTAAAGAAACTGATCCAAGGAAAATGCCACTCCAAAGCGCGCAGAACAGTTCTTTGACAGGCAAGATTTGCTACCATCTGATCCTTATTCTTATCAGACCAGCGATGGAAAATGCCGATGTGAATGTTATTCAACACACAAACCATCACTAGAACATTTTTTTTTTCCTTTAATAGAGGTTTTAAAACCCTTATTAAATAAAGTGTTATTAAATGTCATGTTAAAATGTGTTATGTTTTCATTTTTAATACATGTATTACGTAGAGGTTTTTTAAACCTATCAATTAGGTGTTATTCAATAACACCCCCCTTTAATAGGGGTTTAAAAACCTCTATTAAATACCAAAATTGTTCTAGTGCATTTATAGGTTAAAAAAAACATAAAAGCTTCAACCTCCGCTCACCCTTCTACTAGACCTTATCATGTTTGTAAATTGATCAAGGTCATTTATGGCTCGAGGCAATCCCCTCGTGCTTGGTTTGATAAACTGAAATCTACTATTCTTCAGTGGCAGTTCTACAATTCCAAAGTTGATACTTCATTATTTGTTTTCAAACTAGGCTCTTCTTTGGTTTACATACTCATCTATGTTGATTATATCTTAATAACAGGGAATTTACCTATACTAGTTCAACAATTCATTGATAAGTTAAACAAGGTACTGGCACTCAAAGATTTGAGGGAACTTAGCTTCTTTTTAGGCATCGAAGTAGCACGGGACTCTTCTGGATTTTATCTTAATCAGGCTTAATATGTTCATCAACTCATTCATAAGGCGAGATTCGACAATTTGAAACCTGCAAACACTCCTGTAATTGCTTCGACACAGTTGTACAAGGATGATAATCCTTTGTTCTCAAATGTCACTCAATATAGAAGTATTTTTAGGAGGTTTACAGTTCCTCACTCACACCAGGCCTGATATTTCTTATATTGTGAGCAAACTTAGCCAATTTCTAATATGTCCTACAATGGAACATTGGCAAGCTTTGAAGCGTGTCTTACGGTACTTGAAAAGTACTGCATTCTCCTATCTTCATATTATAGCTTCGAGGGAGTTAGTTCTTACTAGGTTTGCTGATACTGATTAGGCTTTATCTCTAGATGATTGTCGCTTCTTAGCGTGCTATTATTTTGGTGGTTCCCTAGTCTCCCGGCGCCTAAGAAGCGCATGTTGTTGCAAAATCTTCTCAAGCCGAGTACAGAGCACTAGCTCGGTCTCGCTGCGATCTTGCCTGGATCCAATCTCTACTTGGTGAAATACATTTTCATCTCGCAACTATTCCTATCATCTCGGTCCGATGACATGGGTGCAGTGCTTTAGCTTTAAATCCAAGTGTTTCACTCTTGCACCAAACACATAGAAATTGACATCCATTTTATCCGTGACAAGGTTTTAAATCATACTTTGGAGGTGCGCTATGTTCCAACGTTTGACCTAATTGTAGTCCGCTTGTGTATTCAATTGAGATTTTAATAAACTTTTGGTTACTTTTATAAGTTGATGACTTTTCTAAAGTTTGTAGATTTTTGTAGATTTTTAAAGACTTTGATAAACTTTTAAATAAACTTCTTTTTGATGACTTTTATCAACATTTAAGATTTTTAGTGACTTTTATGAACTTTTTAAACATGATTTTGGTTGATACTAGTAAATTTTTGTGATTTTAATATTGAAACAAATATTTTGCACTTTATTATAAAAAAGACGAATAATTATATTTATTTTTCTTAAGAACTACTATTAATTTTTTAAAAGTATTTTTATATTTGAATAAAAAATCATGTAGACATAGTAATGAATTACGACTATCATTCTGCCCATCAACCACAACAATTGCACCGAAGTTGTCAAAAACAGTGAGAACATAGTTCTGCACATATATTATCAAACAGACAAATGGCGTAAACTATTTTTAGAAGCTGAGACTGTTTGCAGTACCATTCCCTGAACATCATGCGCAGTGAATTAATGAAAGAAAAAAACCATTTCAAAGTTCACTGTTGTAACAAAAATAGACTTGTCAATTAGGTTCCATGTCATGCCAATTAATATAGCATTTTTGTATGGTTAATGAGACTAGCTTACTCATCACCGCATAGATGCAGGAGAAGGATACGATGGTTTTGAATCTGCCCAAGTAAGCATCGGCAAAAAATGCTCCCAGAGGTGTGAGAATATATGAAGCTCCAATCCATGTAGTCCATGACATGCGTTGCGGCGTCTGGTAGGACTCGTGCATCTCCAAAATCAAGTAGGGAGCCATGTTCACAGCAATTGCGAAGAAGTCCAGCCTCTCCGCCACTTCATTTACTGCAACATCATATACATTTTGGTTTTTCTTCAATCAGTTGAATGAGAATTCAAGTAATACACAGAGAATAGAGTTTGGGATGATTAATTAAAGTGCGAACCTATGATGAAAGGCGATGCCTTCCACCCCCCAGTTCTCCGCTTGTCAGCAATTCTCTCTCGAACGTCCAAACATCCATTGCTCATTAACCACAAATACAAAAAAGAAGATAAGCAATAGAGAAAAAGAGTGTGCACGGTGAGGAAAGCGTTGCTGGTGTAGGAAATCAGAAGGGCAAGTTTTCCCAACAATTTCCATCTCCTACAAATGATCGCATGAAGTGCGGACTTGTAGGATAAATGATGAATTGAAAGTACATGTTTCAACAAAAAATCACCATGTTTCCAATCAAAGAACCGTGATCATCCAATTAAGGTTAAAAGTAGATCCCTACTGCCAACTAACATCTCTTAGCTTATGCTGTAATTCAGCATTCCTTAGATTGAGCTCCTTAATTTCTTTATTTGACTTCAACCTTTCCACATCTTTACCATAGTCAACATTTTGGGCATTCTTGGTTGATTTTGATTGCTCAAAGTCCTTGCCTAGCTGTATGAGAAATATTAATTAAAATAATAGCCACGTAATTGAAAAGAGTTGATGCACAAGAGAATCACGAAGACTTTTGGATCCTAACATAAGATAAATGGTAAACAGAACTTCCATAATATGAAGACTACTTGTCCACTGGTCAAACGATTGCAGCTAATGAATTATAATAGTATTTTAATAGCAAACTACTGCTAAGTTAATCCTGATTTAGTCTATCTTCTAAAATCTAGTTAGTTTTTTTTTTATATTCAGTCTTAGAGAAGTATTTCCCTTTAAAAAAATTATATGCAAGATAAAAATCACAGATATTGAAATAATTAATTAATCAGCACCTCACCTTAATAGTTCCGCCATAAACGATAACGCTTGGTTGATTAAGCCAGCCCATTGCCATATATAATTGAATCAGCCAACCAGTCATCTATAAGATTGAACATAACAATAGTCAACATGATTAACTAAACATTAGCAAAAAAAGAAGGATAGACTTTCGCCTGTTGCTTTAAAAACTTAACGATCACATCGGAGCAATTTAAGAAAACAGACGAACAAACAATTTGAAAAGGCAAAAGATATATGGCATCAAAGACATGAAATGAATCAAATAGCATTTAGTAGTATATTTTGAGGGATGGATTGATAATTAAAGCTTCAAAAACATCTCCACTATTTCACTCATGCCTCGTATATATTTCACTAGGCATGGTTTCATACCTACCATGGCGCCACTCATGTATGCCTAAAACCTGTACTTAAAAACTACAATTCTGGTTGTATTGCATAGGTTTGAATAAATATATGTAAAAAAATTAACAAATAAATATATGGTAGATCAAATGGTTATCTTAAATTCAAAATATTAGCCACCAATGGCAATGAAAATTCAAACAAGCAATTTCGACGACGGTAATTCATATAAAATATGAAAAAAAAATGCAACCTGCTAGAGACGCATACCTCTATGGCCATCTAAATTCAACAATGTCAGCATCAAACTGATTCTATTTCTATAAAGTTTAAATCTGCAATTAGATTGGATAGATTCGTCTTTTTCTCAACAATGTCAGCATCGAACTGATTCCAACCTTGTACAAGGTTACCAAATTGATTTTGTTGATGTATAAATACTTCTAGCTTGGAAAATATCCTCAATGCGTTTGTATCATATTTCGATTTTGCTGTGCACTTGCTGATATCCAACCGTCCTATTAAAACGCACTAAGCTACATTATACTACATTGAAATCTATAAAGTTGTGACACTAATAAAATTGGTAAATGCAATATCATTATGTGCTCTCCATGAAGCTGTGGATTAAATAAAGAAACATTGAACATCACAACTCACAAGAAGAAGAGCGAATAACTGAAGCCAAGTTTTCTCAATCAATTGCATTTCAATAATATTGTCAAAAATCATATTCTCAGTATTTATGAGGCTTTCGTAGCATACGAAATATACTAGTATGCTCTTAGATAGTACAACTACGTACTATAACTTCGTTGTGGATAGTATCCACATCAAAACCTTTGTTCTAACTTCTAATTTAGCCATAGTGTCATTGGTTTCAAGAATCAGATCTTCATCAATTGCGCGCAAAAAACTATGGAGAAAACATTTTCCCCTGACTGATTAATCGAGTTGTAAACATTAATTAAATTGTAGGTTAGAGTCTGATATACTATAGTCTATCACAAAGAGGCATAATTATAGAACTGAAATCTTGGCAAACCACATCATATGAGGTTGCAATTCAAACATAGGCATAACTTCAAGTCTACAATATCAATTGCGTCCTCAATAATTTAGAAAAGAACATAAATCAACTGGAATCACATCTTCATGAATAACTAGACGAAATTGTAGACTATAAACGATCACAAGTAAACACAGAGGGATTGAGTGGATTCTTCACATTTTCATCAATTGTGTTGTCAACAATGAGAAAATCAACAATTCAGATCGGATCACAGAGAAACACACAAGGATTGGAGTGAAAACACGAAGAATTAAAGAAATAGAGATGAGATTGGACGATCGCTGACCTATGATGTCAGAAACGCCTACCAAACCAATGGCGTTATGAACGAAAAGAGAGACAACTTCGTCATCACGAACGTCGAGATGGAAGAGGATATGACGGTGGTCGAGATCAGAATAGAGGATCAGTCCGAGAGATTCGAGGTCGTAGAAATCACGAGAGAAGCCGAAGACGGTGTGGCCTCTGCGAGCCATCTCGATGGCTAGGGCTCTGTCGAGGCCTCTTCCCACGCTTGTGATCAGCACTGTTTTGTGATGTCCTCCGTTCGCCATTGCTCGCAGCTCCTCCGCCGTCGCTGCTTCTATCGCAGCTCCTCCGCTTAATACATAGAGGTTACTTAAAAACCTTTATGAATTAGGCGTTATAAAAAGCAATAATAGGGGTTATTGTAAACCACTATGAATTAGGTGCTATAAAATGCCTAATTTGTTCTAGTGTAAATAACATAAAAATAAGTTATTTTATGTTATTTATGTTATATAAATAAGATATATGATTATTTATATATATAATTCATTTAGATCCTTATAACGATTAATTATATGATTATATACCTTCCAAAAAAATTATAAAATTATATGATTAATATACTTAATTGTATTGTATCCTTTTAGGTACTCAATCAACTATTCTTCAAAACAATTTTTAATTGATATAAGCTAGATTATATCAACGTTTCGATACTAGCTACTACATTATCTGCCGTCAATTAGATTATCAACTATTTGGTAGATTATCAGCTAGTGTTGCTAAACAAAGCCTTAATGGTTAACTATATTTAATTATTTATTTCATTTAATAAAAAAGAGCAAGTACTAACTGTAATTTTCTTTTTTTTTTTTGAGAAAATCATGACTGAGAGATTTCTCCCTGTTGTATTAATAGAGAATCCCTCAAGGGGTTTTTATTACAAGTGATGGATACTATATATCAAGTAAGCAAATAGATAATTGTATATTGAACTCGCCAACATGCACGGCTCATGAGTATGATCACCGCTCTACTTAATACATCCAAACAACAAAATAATCATAATTATATATACACACCTAAATACAACCATTCATGACTATATAGTGTCACAATGATGCCCATCAACAAGTGACCTTTAATTACAAAAAAAGAAATTACCAAAAGTATGGCATTCTTCCAAGTAACAAGAATATTTCCATCCATGGCCAACTCGTGGAAGTTTACGAGCAATACAATTTACCCTCACGACGCACCCTAAAAAATTTAAGACCAATTAGACGCTCATTGAGTTATGTAATTTCATTGATCACTGGTCCAAATACACCGGACACTTGTCGCTTGCGGTGCTTGGAACGCCACCTGTGAGTCAACTTCGATAACACCAAGGGAGTCTGAGATCCAAACAATAGCAGATGGGGACAAGTTTTTATACTAGTAAAGTGGTGATCACGTATTTGACCAAAAAAAAAAAAAAAAGTGGTGATCACGTGATGAACGTATGCCGCAACGTACGTGGCAAAGCATCTTTTCAAGTACTGTTACTACCATCTAGCGTTAAATTGAACATAATTTAATGTCGATTGATGTAAGGGACTTATTAAATACAAATTGTTAGTCCTCTGTTCCAGAATGTTAAATATTTTATTTTCAATTTAAACCTATTCTATTTACTTCCTCCTCCGGTATTTATATAATACATTTTAACAAAAAAAATTTGTTCAAAATTGTAAGTCATTTTTTAGATTCAAAAATGTATTTATTACAATTTTACCTATTTTACCATTATATAATTCAAACATTTATGATTATTTAATTATTCGATTCATTTAATGTCAAATGACATATACATAAATTACACACGTAATTAAAGTTATCTTAATTCTTGTGTCCTTACTTTAAACGACTTATACAAATGACCGGAGGAATTTGAAGTAGTTATAATGACACTCTAACACTTTGGGTAGTGCTATTTTGAATCATGAGTCCAAAATCAAAAGTTTTAAGTTTTTTGTTTTTTGTTTTTTATTTATTTTTAATTTCAAAGTCATTATCAAACAATTAATGAAGCAAACGCAATCACTTGTAAAATTCCTTTCATACCACTTAAACATTTATAAAAATAAATATAGAGCCCTAGTAGATTTTATAGGTAAATCAATCATTATCTTAATTAATTCTTGTGAAAATTACATATGTGATAAATATTACGTAAACGGAAGGAGTGATATTGACCTAGTCCTGGATGAGTCACAGGCATATATGTGATGCATCTTTAATCACACAACTGATCAGTAGCGTCCAATTCATGCTTAATTTAAGAAAAAAAAAATCTCACTACAAGGAAAATGAAATTTTGAAACGGAATTAGCAACGGAATTAAGTTTCGTTGCTAAAAAAAATAATTAGAGACGGAATTGAGACGGACTAATTTAGAGACGGAATTGAGACGAATCAGAGACAGAAATAGAGACGGAATTAAATTTCGTCTCTAAAAAATGGCGCCAACATTCCCACCAAAACTTTGTTTTCTTATAACCGTTCATCAAATCTCGAGATTTGTGCATCAAATCTTGAGATTTGATGAGTGCCCCCCCCAAAAAAAATCCCATAAGTTCGGTCTTGGTCTCGTTCTCTCTCTCTGCTCTCTTCTGTCTGAGCCCTAACCCTCGCGTTCCCTCTCGCCTCCGTCAACGCCGCTGCCCTTTCCAACGCCAAAGCCCTCGCATCTGCCATCTCTCCCTCAACCTTCACCTCACACCGCCATTAATCTCGCCTTTCGCCTCTCAAACCAACCAACCAACCAACCATCTCGTTCGCCATCAAAGTGTTTTCTCCATCAACACAAAGTCAGAGATTAATCGCGCTATTAGGGTTTCACTGTAAATCCTCTTTTCATCCACCGAGCGATGGCGATGCAGGCGGTCGGGATGAGCTTCTCCAAGATCGTGCTCCTTAGCGGAGCCGGTAATCTCAATCGTTCTAGAAAACTTGATTGTTTTTGTTGATCTCTTCGCGATTGTTGTCCGATTTCGATTGATTCATTCAATTGTTGTTGTAGCTTACACTGCCTCGATCATGGCGACGAATGGCCAATTGGCGGATATTCTGGGCAGATTTCAGGTACCTCACTCACTGAAATCGTTTTTAGGGTTTTTTTGTTGAAATTTTGCTGTTCTATCTTTTCGTTCTGTTTTGGAAGTTAATGGGGATAAGTAGGATTCGGTGTGGTTAGTTTGTAGTGATTTGAGAGTTTTGAAGGATTGAAAATCGCTGAAAATTGAACGAAAGCAACTCTTTCATTGTCCGCATTTGGCTGCTACTTAAATTGTCGAGTCTTTGGTGGTGATACTTGTAGCGGACCCTAACTATATTGAGCATGTATCATTTCCAAGATTAGCATTCTTTGGTCTTCGGCATTGTCTAGTTTGGATTTATCACTAGAAGATTGGAACTTGAAGACAAATAACAGGGTGGGTTCAAGTTTTTAATGGTACTGAGGACAAATATGACATACTAACAGCCTTCGCAGTGAGATTCTTTGTTTGCTATGACAAGTAAATTCATGCTTGTTATAATCTCTTGTTGTAGTCGCAACTTTATTTACTTGAGGGGTTTCAATTTATGTGCCCCGAAGTATATCTCTTAGAAATATTTTATTAAGCTGTTCCATTTATTTTTTCTCACTTACTTGACTTATAGTTGTGTTCTAGTAAGCTGTTGTTCATTAATATATATATTTTTAACCAACGCGTTCAATAGGACTGGCATCAAGCCTGCTTCCCGCTTCATTCAAATTTACTGCTTTAAGTTGTATCTGGTTTTTTTTTGGGTTTGTCATTGTTTTAGCAGTTTGAAGATGATACTATTTGGTTTTAATGATTGGAAAAGGGTAAAATGCCGAGTTGCTTTTCTTTTTTGGTCTACATTGAAGTAGTATAACTGATCTGGTTGCAATTCCTTACATTTCAATGTTACATATATGATTCTAAACTTGTTTCATCTATTGATCGTACGAAGAAATTATCACGCGACTTGAAATGGTTTAGACCTTTGTAATGGAAAGATGAGGAATGGCTGCAATCTTCGATCATGCATTTTAACATGTTGCATTCCGTACTAGGATGTTTCCTAATTTGCATGCATGCTATACGCTCGTACCTGTCTAATTTTTTTTCTATTGTAGGCTCGTTCTCTAAGATATCCAAATCAGCTTCTATTCGTAAAACAAATGTGACTTTCCCACTGAGGCTCACTAGCTTGGTGGCATTTTCAAAGAATAGCAGCTCTCCTGTGCTTGTGTTGAAGCCTCTCTGGTATGGAAACTTTTTTTAATCGACTATTATGTATTGGTAGTGTTAATTTTCCTTCCCTTGAACTTCCAGTTTCTTGACATTCTCCTTCATTATTTGAGAAAAGAAGAAATTAAAACATTTTTTACCTTGCATCCGCCATCATATTAACTACCATTTATTCATTAGGTAGGCCTAAATGTGCAAGCAAGTGTTTTAATTTTTCTATGAAATGAAAGGTCAAGCAACTTCTATTCTTTGTTCCTGAGTACGACTTGCATCCGCCATCATATTAACAGTTTTTTGTACCAAAAAAAATGTTGTCCTAACCAATCTAGAAGTTACTTCCGCTGTTATTAAACAAAAGATTTTCATAGTCGTTCTCTTATGATAGGAGCTCGGTTAAAGAATCTCCAAGGAGAAAGGGATCCACAGCATAGAATACATAGCTTGGAATTGAGTTTTTCTAGTGGCACCCTTGATAATTGTTTCCAAAAAAGGGATCTTTTTTAGTTGTAGAGATGGTCCTTGCATTCTTGGAATCATTTTGATTATTATATATTCCACCTAACAAAACCTCATTGATCAAAACTAAGTCTTCCCTCTTTTTAGTGAACGCATTACTGAGTCCAAATTTTCTTAAGTTTATTCATTTTTTATTTTCTTTTTGTGTGCTACTGGTCTTGATTAGTCCATATGATGTTTCTTAACATGATCTCTTCATGGATGAGGCTTGAACTTAAAAACCTATAGTTAAGAAGCATTGAGTCCCGTCCACGCATCTCAAACTAGTTCTGGATTTATTTGTTGATAGGAGAATAGGGTACTGATTACTATATTACATAGATAAATGAGTCCAAGTGTTTTAAATTTTTAATAGCTTAACTTCAATGAACCACACCCATACGATACGAGAGAATATCTCTTAGCAATATAAGTTGATCAATGATTGAAATTTGGATATAATGTTGTTCTTTGTTCACTATTGAATTTGCACTTATGCACATTCCTCCATTGGATTCTTTTTTATTTGGCTGAACTTGAATTCAACTACCTGTCATGACCAAGTTCATTGGATGACACCTCAATACCCAAAAATGATATTCCTGAAGAATGTCTTTGTCATTGTGTGCATTACGTTTTTCTACTTGGGCGATGTCGTTATATGTGTGAAATCATGCTCCTTCAGAGTCATCTTCTTTTATGATATCGCTAATGTTTCATGTATATAGTAGTTGATACTACATTTCCTGCTTCCAGATTGTTTGTCATAACTTAGAAAACCTTTCTCCTAAAGGAGAAACATGGGTGGTATCCCACATCTCATCCTATTTTCTATAATGTCATTTTCAAATGTCCTATCAAAGGTGATATTTTAGTCGATGGACCTGTTAGAATAGTTAGCAGAAAAGAAAGAAAGTGATAGTTTACTTTTACATCCTTTTCATTTGATTTTTAGAACTTTTAATGCTTAGCCTTAGATCTATCTTATCTATTTTTAATGGACCTATATCTATCCTAATGTTTTGATGCAATCTGCTTTCTAATTCCAAAAGAATAACATTAGCAAAATCATAGTGCTGATGTTATGTAATTTGGATGGTGTACGTGTTGTTTTAATGTCGTTTGCTTGGGCGCTTCAAAGCTAATTACCAGGTAGTAAACTTTTCTGCATTTAATAAGTACAAATAGCTCATTCGATGTTAGAATAAAGCTGAATGCATTTCTATTTTTCTCTTACATTTTTTTCTATCTAAATACAATGTATATGCCTTGTTTAGCAGAAAATGAAATCATTACAGTATCCTTTCATATGGCTGAGTCTAAGATGGACATGTGAAAATATAATTTGGTATTTCTCAAAGGTATTGTTGCTCATGGTTGGGACATCCTTCTCTTATTAGGCCATTGGCCATACTTTCCTTTGACCTATATATGATCCTTAATATATCAAATCCATGTGATTTTGTGGGATTCGTGTATTTGGTATTCGTGCTTGATTTTTGTTATGGGATTCGTGTATTCGGATATTTGGATCACGCTGGTTTTAGAGTTGTAACATATTGATCTTGCTGGATTTTTGGCTTAATCATGAAGGAGTTGTGACTTTATTTGATGGATTTTTAGCTTAACTGCAAATCTGATCGTCTCTAAACATGCACCTAGAAGTTGAATCTTATTTCCCAAATTCAAGAGATGAATATGTGGTCCTCCTTGATTGTTTGCAAAAGTTCATAGGATTCACTCTTCCCTTGCAATTAATTGAATTAATGAGATATTGTAGCAGTTGATTGTCTTAACACAAAAGTCTATTTGTGTGATTGCAGTTGCCGAGGCAATGTTTGCTGATCTTAGTCATTTTTCTGTGCTCTCGATTCAGGTATTTACTGTGCATTTACTTTTACAGTTCTGATTTTTTTTAAATTGCTAAAAATTTCACTTTCACTATAAAACTCAAAGACCGAGCATAATTATTCAATCTCACTTTCACTATAAAACTCATTTTATTTGTTGTTGTTGTTGATGTAGAGGGTGACCGAGTTGCAAGATGGATCGACATTATTCATAACAATAGCAAAATACTTATCCCCATCGCGCCATGATATCGATCGGGTAGGAATTACGTCTGATGTGCAGTGCACGACTGCCATGCAAACTTCAACTAGAGGATTATCCTCGAAAGACAACGAAGGAACCTCTTCTTCACTTGAAGCTGATTTTTGTATCATGGTAGCGGAGCATGAGTTGGAGATGCAAGAATCAAAGGGATCTACTTCGCGAAAACACGTAATCATATGCATAATTCTTTCCTTTTCAAAGTTATCAACTAGTCGCTACTATATGTGTGTATATTTATATGTAAATTGCATTCTGCGATGGGGAATTCCCCAACACAATGATCAGTTGATGAGGACAAATGTTATACTTAAAATTTGTTGTTGATATATATTGTTGATTCATGTATATATAAATCCTTTTTAATATCGAATTTTATGTTTTTTCTCGATTGAATATTTGTTAATGATATATATTGTTGATTTGTGTATGTATGTCAAATTTTATTTTTTTGGGGGATGTTAGCACCCCCAAGGAGTTGTTGGAGGGGGTGCAGGCGATGGAGCAGGTCCTATGGTTGTTTTTTCAAGTTTAAAGGTTATGGAGAACCAATTGGATTAAGCTTAGGTGTGAAAACTAAAAAAAAGCAGAATTGATGAATCAGAGACGGAATGCATGATTTTCGTCTCTGTTCCGTCTTTGATTAGCCATGGATCAGAGACGGAATGCATGAACAATTGTACCATTTAGAAAAATTTTCATTTTTGTTGTCTCTGTTCCGTTTCCAAATTCCGTCCCTAATCCGTCTCTAATCAGAAACAGAATCACAATTCCGTTGCTGATTGAATCAGTGTCGACCAAATCGGAGACGAAATTTATTCCGTCTCTCGTTCGCATTGCGATTAGGATTAGAGACGAAATTTATGCAAATCGAGACGGAAAATTCGTTTCGATTTGTTTTTTTTTGTAGTGTCTATTTGGACTCTTTGAGAAGAGTTTTTTGAGTAATTTAAGATATTTCACTAAATAAAAAGACCCAATTACCCTCACCCCTAACATTAATACATATCAGACTTATTCACTTCCTCCACTACCACACCGACTGCCGCCACCGCAGTCAACCGCCACCGACCGCCGTTATCTCCTCTCTCTCTGAACATTTGAAGCAAACACAGAGATGAAATCTGGAAAACGATAAGAAAACACCAAATTGAGCTGAGATTCAGACCAAAAACATCAAATCACGAAATGGTGATGGTGGAGGGCGGCAACACTAAGTGATGATTGGTGGAGTGCATAAGAAAATGAATTTTTACTAAGGGTATTTAAGTCTTTATGCTTATTTGAGTCTACACTCAAAGAGTCCATCTAGCACTACTTTAAAAAAATGAAAATGATTTTTTAACATTCTTATGGTTCGTACATTTGCTACACGATGCTCTAGATTACCTAATAATTCACGCATGTAGTGCATCCTAAATAAATCTATACTATTGTGTAGCAAATGTACATTTTTTTAAATGTTAAATTATATATACAATCACTTGTAAATTTTCTTTGATACCTTTTAAATATTTATAAAATTTTTAAAACCCTTTATAAGTCCAAATTTATGACAACGAGAACTCACACCCCAACATACAATGGCATACAATGCCTCAAGAATCCGTGCACCTTGAGAGGCAGGTGTACATAGTATTATATATATAGTGAGTCGTCCGCGCGTTCTTCACATTTACTACCAATTCATTCTCCTAATGGACTTTCTCTTCATTTTGTTCTTCATCACCACCCTTGTACTCACCGTATACAAACTCCAATTAATCAAAACTATTAAAAAGAACCTCCCACCAAGCCCACCCGGCGCACTCCCTATTATAGGCCACCTCCGCCTAGTACTCTCCGCTACGGAGCCTTTCCACCGCACCTTACAAGCCCTCTCCTCCAGCTCCACCCAATATGCCGATTACATGCTCCTCAAACTCGGCGTTCGCAATGTCGTCGTCCTTTCTTCACCTCACGCAGTCGAAGAATGTATCCACAAGAACGACGTGGCCTTCGCCAACCGCCCCCACTCCATCGCCTTCGACTACTATAGCTACAACTACACTCAAATTTCCATGAGCGACTACGACCCTCACTGGCGTAACCTCCGCCGCTTCACCACCGCCAATATCTTCTCCTCGACAAGTCTCCATGCATCGTCCGACGTCCGCCATGACGCTGTTCGATGCCTCCTTAGAGACCTCTATAAGAGCACCAACAATATTGGCGCCCCTCGCAAGATTGATCTCAAGTTGAAGTTCTTCGAGCTAACTTTCAATTCTACAATGTCTATGTTAACAGGGGAGCCTATTGGGGATGGGTTGTGCCATACTAAAGAGAATAATTGGTTTTTCGATGTTCTTCGAGGCGCTAAGGCGCCGATCTTGTTCTTGGCTCCAGGAGACTATCTTTCGATCTTCAACTATTTTGATGTGTTTAAGGTTAAGCAAAGTTTGGCAACCAAATGAAGAAGAATAGAGATGCTTATTTCGAAGATATAATAGAGAGATATCGTTCAAACTGTTTGGCAAAGAAGAAACCCAAGTCAATATTGGATGTGTTGTTTTCTTTGCAACAAGAGCATCCTGAGCAATATAACCACGTGATCGTCAAAGGGATCATACTAGTAAGCTAATCCCTCACTGCCATACACAAAAAATACTTAATTTCTCATTTTATTAATTTCTTATCTTTCATTGTCTCAAATAATAATATTACTTGAACATTTTTGACATTTAATAGAAATTTTAAAATCCCTACTAAATAAAATGTTATTAAATATCATGTGAAAATGTGTTATGTTTTAATTTTTAATACATGTATTACGTACATAGAAGTTTTTTTAAAACTCATATCGATTAGGTGTTATTTAATAACACCTTCTTTAATAAAAATTTAAATTTTTTTATTAAATATCGAAATTGTTCTAGCGTATATTATTTCCACATATATATAAATATAAACTAAAGGAAGATCTGGGCCCTCAAGTCACATCGAGGTGGTGTTTAGTAGCTCGACGTCTTATAAATTTTTAGTGATTATTCATTACCACTTTTTTTTTATAAGAACTTATATTACGGTACATCCAAATAATAATACAAGATTTCCACATGTATATAAATATATAAATATAAACTAAAGGAAGACGTATTTTTTTAATCGAACAAATTTGGTGAGGTTTTAATTGTTTTGTCTTATTGGAGTCAAGTTGTAGATTTGAACATATGCCAAATTACAGAGCATATATAGGTGTGGGTGCAGAAGATATGCAAGAACAAAAGAGTAGGTTTGTAGAGAGAGAGAGGGAGAGGAACATATTGCTTTCGTATCGAGAAAAGAGTGTTAATCGAGAGTTATCTCATTGAAATATTTTCATGTTTGATTTAACTTTAAATTTGTAAGAAAGTTTTAAATTTTTAAACAATAAAAAACACGAATTGACAAAAATAGTCTTCAAACAAGAGAGAGATGAGTAATAAAAAGGTCATTAACAATGAGGTAATTTTGTCCATAGCTCCTGGTATGTAACTCCCTAGGGGTTGGTGTGGAGATATTTCACACCATAGGGTGTAAGTTGAGAGATAACTTGCAGGCAAGTTGGGCAATCAAACAAGATTAGTTCTCAACTCCCTATTAGTTATCTCCTTGGAGATATCTCCACTTCATACCAAATAAGACCTTGGTTTGAAAAAGATTCATAAGCGGAAAAAGTTGATGAGTTGCTTATGAGGAAAATTACGTAATTAAAAAGTTAAAAAAAAATTAACTTATTTATTAAGAAATTTTTCTTCTTATTCTTTAAAATATTTATCTAAATACGTGTTACCAAATACAATCAAAGTCTTCAAAAAACAGAAGTTTCATTCTTATCAAAAAAGAAAAAAATCTTGATAGAGGCAAGTTGGTTAATTAATTTCTTTCTTATAAAAAATAATAATAACAATAATAAAATTAATACTTCACAAATTAAACTATCTTCCATTGTCTCCATCAGTTTTTCTTAATCGAAAAAAAAAGTTAATCAATTTATTTAATTAGAATGTTTTTTTTTTTGAAATGATTTAATTAGAATGTTTACTTTATGTATGAATTTATTTTATGCATGCCATGTTCAATGGCGCCACAGACACAATTTAGAATGGGCAATGTCACTACTACTGAATAATCCCGAGAAGCTTAAAAAGCTCTCGACGAACTTGACCACAACATTGAGCCGCACCGCCTTCTCGAAGACTCGAATCTCTCCAACCTCCCCTACATTCAATCCATCGTCCAAGAAACGCTAAGACTCTTCCCACCTCGCACCGTCCTCTTCCCTCGTGTGTCGCAAGTGAGTGTAAGGTAGACCAGCATGATGTGCCAAGTGGCACGATTATAGTGGCCAATGCGTGGGCAATTCACGAGACCCAAAGCCGTGGTCGAACCTCATAAATTCATGCCCGAAAGGTTCATGCAATTGTAGGGCTTAGGACAAGGCGATAGCAACAATAAGTTTAAGTTTATACCATTCGGGATTGGGCGTAGAGGCTGCCCTGGTGATGGATTAGCTATGAACACCATAACATTAGCTTTGGGTTCAGCTTCTTCTGTTTTGAGTGGGAGAAAATTGGTGATGAACCAATCGATATGAGTGAAGGGGTTCAGTTCCTTTTGCCTAAGGCCAAGGCCTTAGAGGCCTTGTGTAAGCCTACGTCAGAGATGTTAAGTGTTCTGTGTAAAATCTGATATAAAGAGTGGATTAGTTAGGTAATCGAAGGAATAAATTTCTCGCTTAATTTGCCATCTATGATCTCTCGGAAGAAGTTGCAAGTAATAGTTTTTATGTTGTTCTTAATATTAATATAAATATATATAGTACATAATGATTATGACTATTCTTTTAATCCCACCCTATTAACATTTTTTCATAAAGTGAAATACAAATAATTATATCTAAGATTCTAAATAAATTTGAAATATTGAATGTAAACACAAAGAAGTAGCAAATCGCGCATGCCTAGCTAGATTAGTTGCGTGTGGTTGAGAATGTAAATAATTGTGGTCTTGTATTATTTAACTTGATTGAATAATTAGAAATAATTTAATTATCTCATACCTATCGTGAAGGTATATAATTGATGAAGTCCAAGAATTAGCTTGCAAATTCTTGGAATAATATGATTGAAAGATATGACAGGATGTCATTTTGGTAATTTCGGTGAAGTTCGAGCGTTTGAGTTTCGGCGTTCCGAGGGCATGGGTTGATTGGAAATGGTGTGGAGATCACGAGTCGCGGCTATGGCGTGTCTACGACGTTTTTCGGTGAAATTCCATCGTTTCGCCCTACGAAACGGTAATTTTGATATTTTTGGAAAGTTTTGTTTAACTTATAGATTTCATTAGGAATTTCCATTTTTATTACCGTTCGCGGCATTTGTTGTTATTGTTCGTCCAGTTTTCAGTTTATGGCTTTTAGGGCTTTTTGGACTTTTGACTATTTTTGGCAAATTTTAGGGTTTCGCTATTTGAGCGACCTATTGGATGTAATTCAGAGTTTTTGGCCGAATAAAAGAATTTTCGAACTTTGGCTTAAGTTCGACCTAGATCGAGTTGTTCGTGGATTCGTTCAACAGGTTTAGAAGATCTCCTCTGCGTCAATTGGTATCAGAGCATGTTTCAACGTCATTGGAGAAATCATGCCGCCGAAGAGGAACCAGCAGCTTATCGAGGAGGTGTATGACCGTGACAAATTGGCCAAATAATTGACCAACGCATGGGCGCGGTGGTAGAATAATTAACTGCTAGAATCGACCAGTTGTTAGGTCAAAATATGGATCGTGTCCGTAACCATCGAAGGGAACTTGGTGGTGATGATCCAGTAAGAGATTCTTCTAGTGAAGGGGAGGAAGAGTATGTTAAGGCACCAAGGAGGCGCTACAGGCCGCGTACAGTTGAAGATGATCGCAAGCGGTGGGAGTCTGGGGTGAAAACGGAGGTCCCAGAATTCCATGACACCCTTCAATCGGAAGAATTCTTGGACTGGCTGACGTCAGTTGAAGAAGTCATAGAATTCAAAGGTGTGTTTGAAACCAAGGGTGTGCAACTGGTTGCGACTAGATTCCGTAATAGGGCCACGGCTAGGTGGCAACAACAGAAGTTGATGTGGAATGGAAAGGCGAAGATTACCTCGTGGGAGAAGATGAAAAAGTACTTACGGGCTGAGTTCTTGCCTTACAACTTCCAACGCCTTATGTATAAGAGGTTGCAGAATCTGAGACAAGGGGAAAAGTCGGTAAATGATTGCGCTAATGAGTTTTATCAGTTAGTCTCTAGAAACGAACTACAGGAGACTAACGACCAATTAGTGGCGCGGTATATTGGTGGACCGAGGGTGCAGATCCAAGATGTCGTCAACGTGTTTGATCCGACTTCCTTATGTGCAGCGCACCAGCGAGCATTGTTGGTGGAGAAACAACAGCGTCGGGGTGTGAGTAATGATTCTAGTAATGTTAGTGTTGGGACAACCAATACTGGAGGTAATACCGCGATAATTAACCCTGCTAGTCGCACGAACAGACCTAGCACTAGTAGGATTAAATGCTTCGGTCGTGGCGAAGTTGGTCACGGGAAGTTAGAATGTAAAGGGAAGAAAGCTCTCTTTATTGAGAATGAAGAGGAAAACGAAGGGGAAGAGGCCAACATCACTGCAGAACTAGGCTTTGATACTTTTGACAACACAAAAGAGGAGATCGTAACTATAGATGCGGGTAATGCCTTGGTTGTGAGGCGTTCTTGTACGAGCCCTAGAGCTGTCGTTGATGATGAGTAGCTGTGGAATAACATCTTTCGGTCCAAGTGTACCATCTTAGGCAAGGTGTGCATGTTCAAGATTGATGTAGACAGTTGCGAGAATATCGTCTCGCTTGAAGCGGTTCGAAAGTTGGGCCTTGCAATCGAACAACACCCTGCACCCTACAAGCCGCCTTGGTGAAGAAGGGTGGTGAGCTGAAGGTGTCGAAGCGCGCCTTGGTGACTTTTTTTATTGGTGCTAACTACAAGGATTCAGTCTGGTGTGATGTTGTAGCTATGGATGCTTGCCACTTGTTACTGGGACGTCCTTTGCTGTTTGATATGGGAGTTGTGCATGATAGCAGAACCAATAAATACATCCTTATGTTCAAGGGAGTGAAGATTGTACTAGTACCCGCCAAGGATCCGGAGGAAGTTAAGCCTACTAAAGAATCTAGCAGCTCGCTATCCTTGGCAAAATTTGAAGATGAATTATATGATTATGAGATAGTTTACATCTTGATGGGAAAGGAGGTAGATAGAGATGTTGATGTTCCTGAAGCTGCAATTCCTATTATGAAGGAGTTTTGTGATGTTTTCCCTGATGAGATGCCTGAAGGACCGCCGCCATTGCCTGATACTCAGCATCAGATTGACCTTGAACCTGGTGCGTCACTACCTAATAGACCACACTACCGAATGAGTCCCAGTGAGCATGAGGAGTTGCACAAACAGGTTGAAGAGTTATTGGTGAAGGGATTCATCCGTGAAAGTCTGAGCCCGTGTGCAGTACCAGCCCTCCTTACACCAAAGAAAGATGGCTCCTGGCGGATGTGTGTGGACAGTAGAGCAATCAACAAGATTACTGTCAAGTATCGCTTTCCTATCCCTCGTTTGGATGATTTACTTGACCAACAGAGCGGAACAAAAATTTTTACAAAACAGGATTTGAAGAGTGGGTACCACCAGATTCGCATTAGAGTTGGGGATGAGTGGAAGACTGCTTTTAAAACCAGGGAGGGGTCAGATGAGTGGTCAGTCATGCCGTTTGGGCTGTCAAACGCACCTAGCACCTTCATGAGAGTCATAAACCAGAGCTTGAGACCTTTGATAGGCGAGTGTGTTATGGTATATTTTGATGATATATTGATATACAGTACTAACGAGGAGGAACACCTCCAACACGTACGAGATGTTCTGACTATCTTGCATAGGGAGAAGTTCTATGCTGTGATGAAGAAGTCCTCATTTTTGACACCGAAGGTCCTTTTCTTCGGCTATGTCATTTCTAGAGAAGGGTTGCAGGTTGATGAGTCTAAAGTAGAATCCATTCGCGCTTGGCCTAGACCCACCACCGTCACGGAGGTTCGCAACTTTCATATACAAGCGGTTCATTCCACACTTCAGCAGTATCATGACCCCAATTACAGACTGTGTGAAGGGCGTGAAGTTTGGGTAGAGCAATGAGGCAGATGAAGCATTCCAACTGATCAAGGTGCGATTAGCCACTGCACCCATTCTGGTGTTGCCGGATTTTCACCTACCTTCTGAGTTGCATAGTGATGCATCCAAGGTAGGCATTAGAGCTGTCTTGAGTCAGAATAATGGCCTGTTGCCTATTTCAGTGAGAAGCTGTCTAGGGCGAAGTTGAGGTATAACACATACGATGTGGAGTTCTATGCAACGGTACAAGCCGTGAAACATTGACGGCATTATCTTTTTCACTGAGAGTTCGTGCTGTTTACAGACCATGAGGCATCGCGACACTTACATGGGCAAAACAAGGTCTCGGCCAGACATGCTTCCTGGGTGGCCTATTTGGAGCGCTTTACTTTTATGGCGAAACACAAGTCTGGAGTGACCAACAGACTTGCTGAAGCCTTGAGCAGATGAAAAAGTTTGTTAAGCCGCATGACCATTGAGGTACCTGGGTTTTCCTCATTCTCTGATTTGTTTACTACTGATCCTTTTTTTGCTACTAATGTGGAGAAGGTGCGGAGTGAGGAGCGTAAGGATTACACACTTCATGAGGGTTTCTTATTTCGTGGCAACCAGCGGTGCATTCCTAATTGCAGCCTGCGATTGGTGATTATTAGAGAGTTGCATGGAGAGGGACATGTTCGGCGTGATCGCACTTTGCGGCTGGTGAAGGCCTCTTACTTTTGGCCTACCATCCGCAAGGAAGTGGACAGATATGTGCAACGGTGCCGGACTTGCCAGTTTTTGAAGGGTACCGCAACTCATGCCGGTCTAAATATGCCTTTGCCCATTCTAGAATAGTCATGGGTCGATATTAGCATGGATTTCGTGCTGGGGTTGCCTAGAACACAACGGGGAAATGACTCTATTTTTGTGGTGGTTGACTGTTTTTTCAAGATGGTTCACTTCATCCCATGCAAGAAGACCACAGATGCTGTAAAGGTGGCTCAGCAGTTCTTTCGGGAGGTGTATAGATTGCATGGCCTTCCTACCTCGATTATTTCAGATCGGGACACCAGATTCCTTAACCATTTTTGGCGCAGTTTGTGGGCTATGGTGAACACGCAGCTAGAATTTAGCAGTGCTCATCATCCGCAAACAGATGGGCAGACTGAAGTTGTCAACGGTTCGTTAGGGAATCTTTTGAGGAGCTTGGTGGGTGAGAATCTCAGGAGTTGGGACGTCAAGTTGAGTTAGACAGAATTTGCGCACAACCATGCAGTTAATCGAAGTACCGGGTTTAGTCCTTTTAAGAATGCGTATTTAGTACTACATCGAGGTCATCTTGATATGTTACCAGTGCCAAGTAATACTAGATGGCATGGTAAGGCAGAAGACTTTGTTAGTGGGCTGCAAGAGATTCATCAATCTGTCGAAGATAACTTGCAGAAGGCTACTAAAAAGTACAAACAATATGCAAATCGGAAGAAGCGTCACGTGGAGTTTGAAGTGGGTGACTTTGTGTGGGCAGTTCTCACTAAAGACCGGTTCTCTGTGGGTGATTACAACAAATTTTCAATTCGGAAGATTGGTCATGTGGATGTTCTTGAGAAAATTAATCCTAATGCTTACAGATTGAAGTTGCCAAGTCACATTCGCACGGCTGATATATTTAATGTCAAGCATCTCGTTCCCTACTATGAGGATACGTCTGATAATTACAATTCGAGGGCGAATTTTGTCCACCTTGGGGAGAATGATGAATTCCAAGAATTAGCTTGCAAATTCTTGGAAAAATATGATGGAAAGATATGACAGGATGCCATTTTGATAATTTCGGTGAAGTTCAGCGTTTGAGTTTCAAATGTTCGGGGGCATGGGTTGATTGGATACGGCTTGGAGATCACTTTCATTAGGAAAGTTTTGCCTTCCGTAACGACAATTTTGCTATTTTAGGAAAGTTTTGTTTAGCTTATAACTTTCATTAGGAATTTCCTTTTTTATTGTCGTTCGTGCATTTGTTGTTATTTTTGCTTAGTTTCCAGTTTAAGGCTTTTAGAGCTTTTTGGACTTTTTACTATTTTTGGCAAATTTTAGGGTTTCGCTATTTAAGCGACCTATTGGATGTAATTCGAAGTTTTTGGCTGGAATAAAAGAATTTTCGAACTTTGACTTAAGTTCTGACGTAGATCGAGTTGTTCGTGGATTCGTTCAACTGGTTTAGATGATCTCCGCTGCGTCAATAACAAAGCCGCAGACGTTCCCAAACTATGCAAGGGAACTACATCAAGTTTTATTGATTATGGATACTCGATCCAGCCCCCAATCACATCACAAAATCATTCTAGAGGATGCTCGTGGAGTCGCACATCCCAAACTGCGCTTGATTTAATCTTTTTGTTTGAGTTTATCACTTTTAATTTCTTTATAAAAAATTAATTTGTTAATTAATTAATTAATAAACGGTATGCAATATATATGATCATAAAATAAATAAATGGAATGCACTTATCTACTTGTTATAGCAGTGCAAATTGTTTGTTGCATTGATGAGCATTGTGTGATGGCTAGCAACTAGCTTGATGGTAGATCCAATTAACAACAGCAACAGGTGCTCGTCACCACTTGATCTGTGCAACATGCCGACATGATCAAGTCCATCGCCTTTCAAAATCCAACGCTCTCCATCAATTGTAATGTCTAATCTCAACACTATCAAGTGTATCAGCTGTCTCCTCAAAGTTTCAAAGAACCAATTCTATACACTACAAAACAAATCAAATAAACCAACATTTTTCTAGCCAAGAAATTAAGGACTATAGAGTAAATTAAGAATGCAGCTTTGCTCTAATAAGAATTATTCAAGATTCGCAGATTAAAACAAAACTATACTGAAGGTTCCCCACTACAAATTGGGCAATCGATCTGGTAATAAATCCCACTCAAGTGTCAGGGCGCATCGATGACAATAGACCCTATGCCCACAAGCGACAAAAGCCGAAAGCCGGCCTTCGCCTTCTTCTGAGACAATTAACGTGTGATTGTCCATCTGGTACTCCTCCTATTTCCTGATCCTCTACTTGATTTGATGCTGCAACATTTCTTGATTAATAACATTGTCTATGCTACTACCAATTAATCTTTTCATTCCCTCCATTTCCTTAAAGGAAGACACAAATCTTTCCGTTCTTTCCAGTTCCTTAAAGGAAGATACAAGTCTTTCTATTTACTCCAGTTCATTAAAAAAAGCGATACAAGTTCATTGGATTCAAGATAAGGTCATTATTCCGAAAGACAAGGCTAAGATGAAATTAATATAAGTTCAAACAAGAACAACAATTTCTTATAATTAGGTTGAAAGCATTGTCAAATCTTTAGAATATATTGATAAACATATATAACAGGTATGTGCAATTGTATGTCATTATATAGCTTGTACACGCACGAGATTACTCATGCAGATTAGAAGATGGTCATGGATTAACGGAATGAAGTTTAACGAAAGAAATATTGTTATTGCATGCAACCACAAATCATGTAGCACGCACCCTTATTTAGCATTTGATACTTGTCAAGTGATAACACATTACCTCTTGATAGCATAACCTTAGATGCCTAAAGAAACTGATCCAAGGAAAATGCCACTCCAAAGCGTGCAGAACAGTTCTTTGACAGGCAAGATCTGCTACCATCTGATCCTTATTCTTATCAGATCGGCGATGGAAAATGCCGATTTGAATGTTATTCAACACACAAACCATCACTAAAACATTTTTTTCCTTTAATAGAGGTTGTAAAACCCTTATTAAATAAAGTGTTATTAAATGTCATGTTAAAATGTGTTATGTTTTCATTTTTAATACATGTATTACATAGAGGTTTTTTAAAACTCCTATCAATTAGGTGTTATTTAATAACACCCCCCTTTAATAGGGGTTTAAAAACCTCTATTAAATACCAAAATTTTTCTAGTGCATTTACAGGTTAAAAAAAACATAAAAGCTTCAACCTCTGCTCACCCTTCTAATGGGAACTAAATGTGCAAAATATATCATAATTTACAAATCACAATTTACTTCCACGAGCAAAATATCCAGACATGCTATGTGGACTTGAGCGAATCGTTGAAAACTAACTAACTAACAACAACATATCCTTGGTTTCAAATTCATTAAGCTCGGGTAGATGGATCAAACTCTTCCATTGTGCTCGATTAAGTGCAAATGATGGCGAGTTTTCCAAACCATTCAAATCCCTCCTAATTAATGCGTCCCAAGTTATCTTTGGTCTACCCCTACCTTATCAAATTTTTTCGATTTTTATTGAGTCAAGTTTTCTAGTGGAAAAGTTTGTAGGCCAACTTTGTAGGCGACCAAATCACCGCAACCGCCGTTCCCTAATCTTTATGTCTATTGGTACCACTCCTACTTGTCTTTGAATTTCGTATTTCTTATTCTATCTCAAGGAGTTTTATCTCGTACACATCCACCGAAGCATCCTCATTTCTCATTACGTTCATTTCATATAATTGTTGCTACTTTACAAATTTCCAACATATTCAATTCCATATAGCATAACTTACTTAATTGCGGTCCTATAAAATTATCCTTTTAACTTAGTAAGAACATTTCAATCACAAATCATCTTTGTTGCATTTCGCCACCATCCAACTTGGATTCTATATACGTGTGATATCATTCTTAATATTTCCATCATTTTCTATGATTGATCATAGGTATTCGAAGTGGTTCACCTTAGGAACTTCACTACACCTAATTTTACTACTCCATCATTTCGATGTCTAGTATTTCTTAACACACAACGACTTGTCGAAAACCACTAACATAAAATATGGAAGGTCCTTGCAAGACTTAATTTGAGGAATTATCTATGCGAAAGATGTAATAAGAGATAAAGCATGTTTTTTTACACATGTGCTTGCAAAATTTACAAGGTATGCTTGAATAAAAAAGTCACGTAGAAATGTATAGAGAGAAAGAGGAACGGGTTGTAGATGTTGATAATTAAATAGCGACAAGAGCCTTCCAATAAGCTTATAACAACTATATATAACAAAATGAGAATCTCCCGCCAGAACAAAAGGTACATGTAAATTGTAAGAAGGAACTAAAAACAAAGACATTTAACAATAGGTATACAACGAGAAAGATGAATAGATTTTACTTTCCACATTAAATTCAACGGCAACGAAACAAAGACAAAATGTCGAAAGCATTTACCATAGCTATAGCTATTCAAGTTTTCTCCGATCAGCAAGTTGTTATGACTTTCTCCAATGCACCTTTCTTTAATGGCCAAATTCTTCAATGCATCTTTAGCTACTATACATGCATTTCTCCTAATCAACGAGATGTCATTGCATTCTATCTTACATATTGAGGAAGTGCATCACATATGGCACCCGGCTAGCCCAGTGCCAAAAGTGGGTTACTGTAGCTCCAATAACTGGGCCTTCATTTAGGGCCATTAGGCCCCTTGGGTCGGGCATTGGTCTTGCATCTATTCCAATATCATTCGCGGTCCTCGAACAAAAAAATAACTTTTTTTTAAACAAAAGGTGTAGAAATCTAAAATTAATTTGATGGCCCTATAGTTTAGTATGAGGTTTGGGAGTACGAGGTCACATATTCTGCCTTAGTGGCGCAAGTTGTTTCTTTTTTATAAAAAAAAAAAAACATAGAGATGAAAGCAACAACAAAAGATGCAACATACCATTGTAAACGATGCACACTTTTGTTTGTTTTTTGTTTTTCCAAAATATAGACCACGACTGCTATATCAAAATTGTTAGACGTCAACACGTCAGGCTTCCGAATCAGCCAATTCTAATCCACGGCCGACTTCGTTCGAATAATGCCTTGAACAACGACATGCATCAGATCCGATAAGGCGCCATTAGCATAATCGGAAGTGCTCAAGATGGATCGAAGATGAGAAATGTTAAGGAAACTATAGTAGTTTTGTATTTGTGTTTTGATTATGACTTTGAGTTTGTATATGAGTGTGTTTAAGATTTTCTAGTTGGATTAGGAGTATGCTTTGTTAAGCTCTATAAATAAGATCACCCTATCATACTTAATTTGTCCACATTAATACAATTTCTAGACTCTTCTTTGAAATCTATCATGGTATCAAAGTTTGATTTTTAGTACTAGGTCGGTCAACGACTGCTCTGTGGTGCTTACATTAATGTATTATCATTTTCGCTTCTTTGATGCCCATTTCTTCTTGATCTATTTGCTTCCCTTATTGTCCTCTTTGATTTGTTCATGTGCTTTGTATTCGTCTTTGCCCTATTGCCTCTGCTCATTAGGCGCAAGATTTGCTTGTGTGATTAGCCTGTGGTGGGTACATCCTTGTGCGATCATCTATCCGAAAGTTCTCTACCCGTGTGTGTCTTCTCTCTGTTCATCAATCAACCTTTACTTGCTCGCATACATCCACCCGAGCGCTTAGCCTTGCTTGCCCGTGAAGAGAGATTTGATATTCGATGTCCGAGCAAGTCGAAAAAACAGCTTGGAAAGCTTTCTCTTTCCTTTATCGTCGCTAGAACTCCGTTATTACCCGATTATAAAAATTCGATAACGTCAAATAAATAAATCCTACACTATCCAATACACCTATAATAATCAAATGCACAATAATCCGAGAGATTAAACGAACAATATAATCTAAAGATTGCGAATTCATCCCCTTTATGTATCTCGCCACAATTAGATGATGTCATTCGAAAGTGTTAAGTAAACAAGATAATAAAGACTAATGCCCAAATAGGATAACAAAATGAGTCTCGTTCCTCGAGTCTATCAAAGTATGATCTGGTTCAACGTGATCTTACGATAACCACGTGACGCGAAGTATCAATGAATTTAGCCCCTCAAACATAATAAAGTTCTACCCTATACACACAGTCAGGTAGACACTATATAGTTCTACCATGTATACATAGTCAAGTAGCTTAATATACCCTCTACACATAGTCAGGTAAACATTATATAGTTCTACCATGTACATACAATCATGTAGACACTATAAGGAGACTCGAATCAACCTTATCCTCCATTCCTGTGTATGCATGTACAATAAAAATGCAATATCAAGGATCAATGCAAGTGATTTGACACTATCAAACGTTGTCTTTAACCGGACAATTATGAAGGTTGTGATTGGTTACTGTGTGAGCAATGTGATGAAGTTGTGTAATCGAGATAGAATTTGTCCCTATCATATAAAGAGAGATATCTAGTGGATCCCTCGATGTGTTAGATTGTTAAAAGGCCTAGTCTAAATGAATTGATATTGATCAATGTCACTTGGATGTTTTCAGTCTACCTAGAGGTCGAGACTAGTACGATTGAACATGTTGGATGACAATTTCATGCCTTATATTTGCCAAAAGGATATCGTGTGACAAAAGGATGTTATATACTCTATTTATTAGGTTGTATCGATTTGATATTCGTACAACTTGGGTAGTCATAATGTCTTGCTAGAGGTCGCTTATGACTTGTATACCAAAATGTGTTTTGGTACACTACCAACGTTGTATAAGCCTATTGGGTCGCACACTAAGAATGGTTTTGCGAGATTTCACAAATGATCAATTTCGAACTTAATTTATGAGGTTCTCGAAGTGTCGAATCACCCTGAAAATGCTTCCAATAGCTTCTTTACATACCCCATATATTAAGGGTTGTTAGAGTAACACATTGAGTAGGAGTAGTGTGTACCATACTTGAGTGTAGAAAGCAAGTGTGAAAAGTTATTGTAAAAGCATGCGAGACTTGTAAATGATAGTGTGTACTAGAGAGCTCTAAGTACTTAAAAGTAGATCCCTACTGCCAACTAACATCTCTTAGCTTATGCTGTAATTCAGCATTCCTTAGATTGAGCTCCTTAATTTCTTTATTTGACTTCAACCTTTCCACATCTTTACCATAGTCAACATTTTGGGCATTATTGGTTGATTTTGATTGCTCAAAGTCCTTGCCTAGCTGTATGAGAAATAGTAATTAAAATAATAGCCACATAATTGAAAAGAGTTGATGCAAAATAGAATCATGAAGACTTTTGGATCCTAACATAAGATAAATGGTAAACAGAACTTCCATAATATGAAGACTACTTGTCCACTGGTCAAACAATTGCAGCTAATGAATTATAATAGTATTTTAACAACAAACTACTGCTAAGTTAATCCTGATTTAGTCTATCTTCTAATTTCTAGTTAGTTTTTTTTATATTCAATCTTAGAGAAGTATTTCCCTTTAAAAAAATTATATGCAAGATAAAAATCACAGATATTGAAATAATTAATTAATCAGCACCTCACCTTAATAGTTCCGCCATAAACGATAACGCTTGGTTGATTAAGCCACCCCATTTGCCATATATAATTGAATCAGCCAACCAGTCATCTATAAGATTGAACATAACAATAGTCAACATGATTAACTAAACATTAGCAAAAAAAGAAGGATAGACTTTCGGCTATTGCTTTAAAAACTTAACGATCACATTGGAGCAATTTAAGAAAACAAACGAACAAACAATTTGAAAAGGCAAAAGATATATGGCATCAAAAACATCAAATGAATCAAATAGCATTTAGTAGTATATTTTGAGGGATGGATTGATAATTAAAGCTTCAAAAACATCTCCACTATTTCACTCATGCCTCGTATATATTTCACTAGGCATGGTTTCATACCTACCAGGCCACTCATGTATGCCTAAAACCTGTACTTAAAAACTACAATTCTGGTTGTATTGCATAGGTTTGAATAAATATATGTAAAAAAATTAACAAATAAATATATGGTAGATCAAATGGTTATCTTAAATTCAAAATATAAGCATAAAAACTAGGTTTTGAGTTTTTTTTTTTTTTTTTTCAGATATTAGCCACCAATGGCAATGAAAATTCAAACAAGCAATTTCGACAACGGTAATTCATATAAAATATGAAAAAAATGCAACCTGCTAGAGACGCGTACCTCTATGGCCATCTAAATTCAACAATGTCAGCATCAAACTGATTCTATTTCTATAAAGTTTAAATCTGCAATTGGAATGGATAGATTCGTCTTTTTCTCAACAATGTCGATCAAACCGATTCCAACCTTGTACGAGGTTACCAAATTGATTTCGTTGATGTATAAATACTTCTAGCTTGGAAAATATCCTCAAGGCGTTTGTATCATATTTCGATTTTGCTGTGCACTTGCTGATATCCAACTGTCATATTAAAATGCACTAAGCTACATTATACTACATCGAAATCTACAAAGTTGTGACACTAATAAAATTGGTAAATGCAATATCGTTATGTGCTCTCCATGAAGTTGTGGATCAAATAAAGAAACATTAAACATCACAACTCACGAGAAGAAGAGCGAATAACGGAAGCCAAGTCTTCTCACTCAATTGCATTTCAATAATATTGTCAAAAATCGTATTCTCAGTATTTACTAGGCTTTCGTAGGATACGAAATATACTAGTATGCTCTTAGATAGAACAACTACGTACTATAACTTCATTGTGGATAGTATCCACATCAAAACCTTTGTTCTAACTTCTAATTTAGCCATAGTGTCATTGGTTTCAAGCATCAGATCTTCATTAATTGCGCGCAAAAAACTACGGAGAAAACATTTTCCCTTGACTGATTAATTGAGTTGTAAACATCAATTAAATTGTAGGTTAGAGTCTGGTATACTATAGTCTATCACGAAAGAGGCATAATTATAGAACTGAAATCTTGGCAAACCACATCAGATGAGGTCGCAATTCAAACATAGGCATAACTTCAAGTCTACAATATCAATTGCGTCCTCAATAATTCGGAAAAGAACATAAATCAACTGGAATCACATCTTCATGAATAACTAGACGAAATTGTAGACTATAAACGATCACAAGCAAACACAGAGGGATTGGAGTGGATTCTTTACATTTTCATCAATTGTGTTGTCAACAGTTGAGAAAAGAAACAATTCAGATCAGATCACAGAGAAACACACAAGGATTGGAGTGAAAACACGAAGAATTAAAGAAATAGAGATGAGATTGGACGATCGCTGACCAATGATATCAGAAACGCCTACCAAACCAATGGCGTTATGAGCGAAAAGAGAGACAACTTCGTTATCACGAACGTCGAGATGGAAGAGGATATGACGGTGGTCGGGATCGGAATAGAGGATCAGTCCGAGAGATTCGAGGTCGTAGAAATCACGAGAGAAGCCGAAGACGGTGTGGCCTCTGCGAGCCATCTCGATGGCTAGGGCTCTGTCGAGGCCTCTTCCCAAGCCTGTGATCAGCACTTTGTTTTGTGATGTCCTCCGTTCGCCATTACTCGCAGCTCCTCCGCCGTCGCAGCTGCTATCGCGGCTCCTCCACCTAATACATAGAGGTTACTTAAAAACCTCTATGAATTAGGCGTTATAAAAAGCAATAATAGGGGTTATTGTAAACCACTATGAATTAGGTGCTATAAAATGCCTAATTTGTTCTAGTGTAAATAACATAAAAATAAGTTATTTTATGTTATTTATGTTATATAAATAAGATATATGATTATTTATATATAATTCATTTAGATCCTTATACGATTAATTATATGATTATATACCTTCCAAAAAAATTATAAAATTATATGATTAATATACTTAATTGTATCATATCCATTTAGGTACTCAATCAACTATTCTTCAAAACAATTTTTAATTGATATAAGCTAGATTATATCAACGTTTCGATACAAGCTACTACATTATCTGTCGTCAATTAGATTATCAACTATTAGGTAGATTATCAGCTAGTGTTGCTAAACAAAGCCTTAATGGTTAACTATATTTAATTATTTATTTCATTTAATAAAAAAGAGCAAGTACTAACCGTAATTTTTTTTTTTTTTTTTTTGAGAAAATCATGACTCGAGAGATTTCTCCTGTTGTATTAATAGAGAATCCCTCAAGGGGTTTTTATTACAAGTGATGGATACTATATATCAAGTAAGCAAATAGATAATTGTATATTGAAATGCCAACATGCACGGCTCGCGAGTACGATCACCTGCTTTACTTAATACATCCAAACAACAAAATAATCATAATTATATATACACACCTAAATACAACCATTTATGACTAAATAGTGTCACAATGATGCCCATCAACAATGATCTTTAATTAGAAAAAAAGAAATTACCAAAAGTATGGCATTCTTCCAAGTAACAGTAATGTTTCCATCCATGGCCAACTGTGGAAGTTTACGAGCAATACAATTACCCTCACGACGCACCCTAAAAAATTTAAGACCAATTAGACGCTCACTGAGTTATGTAATTTCATTGATCACTGGTCCAAATACACCGGACACTTGTCGCTTGTAGTGCTTGGAACGCCACCTGTGAGTCAACTTCGATAACACCATGGGAGTCTGAGATCCAAACAATCGCAGATGGGGACAAGTTTTTATACTATTAAAGTGGTGATCACGTATTTGACCAAAAAAAAAAAACAAAAAAGTGGTGATCACGTGATGAACGTATGCCGCAACGTACGTGGCAAAGCATCTTTTCAAGTACTGTTACTACCATCTAGCGTTAAATTGAGCATAATTTAATGTCGATCGATGTAAGGGACTTATTAAATACAAATTGTTAGTCCTCTGTTCCACAATGTTAAATATTTTATTTTCAATTTAAACCTATTCTATTTACTTCCTCCTCCGGTATTTATATAATTCATTTTAACAAAAAAAAATTGTTCGAAATTGTAAGTCATTTTTTAGATTCAAAAATGTATTTATTACAATTTTACCTATTTTACCATTATATAATTCAAACATTTATGATTCTTTAATTATTCGATTCATTTAATGTCAAATGACATATACATAAATTACACACGTAATTAAAGTTATCTTAATTCTTGTGTCCTTACTTTAAACGACTTATACAAATGACCGGAGGAATTTGAAGTAGTTATAATGACACTCTATGACACTTTGGGTAGTGCTATTTTGAATCATGAGTCCAAAATCAAAAGTTTTAAGTTTTTTGTTTTTTATTTATTTTTAATTTCAAATTCATTATCAAACAATTAATGAAGCAAACGCAATCACTTGTAAAATTCCTTTCATACCAACTAAAACATTTATAAAAATAAAAAACCCCTCTATATAGAGCCCTAGTAGATTTTATAGGTAAATCAATCATTATCTTAATTAATTCTTGTGAAAATTACATATGTGATAAATATTACAGAACGGAAGGAGTGATATTGACCTAGTCCGGATGAGTCACAGGCACATATGTGATGCACCTCTAATCACACAACTGATCAGTAGCGTCCGATTCATGCTTAATTTAAGAACAAAAAAATTCTCACTACAAGGAAAATGAAATTTAGAAACGAAATTAGCAACGGAATTAAGTTCCGTTGCTAAAAAAAATAATTAGAGACGGAATTGAGACAGACTGATTTAGAGACGGAATTGAGACGAATCAGAGACGGAAATAGAGACGGAATTAAATTTCGTCTATAAAAAATGGAGCCAACATTCCCACCAAAACTTTGTTTTCTTATAACCGTTCATCAAATCTCGAGATTTGTGCATCAAATCTCGAGATTTGATGAGTGCCCCTCCCCCAAAAAAAAATCCCACAAGTTCGGTCTCGGTCTCGTTCTTTCTCTCTGCTCTTTTCTGTCTGAGCCCTAACCCTCGCGTTCCCTCTCGCCTCCGTCAACGCCGCCGCCCTTTCCAACGCCGAAGCCCTCGCATCTGCCATCTCTCCTCAACCTTCACCTCGCACCGCCATTAATCTCGCCTTTTCGCCTCTCAAACCGACCAACCAACCAACCATCTCGTTCGCCATCAAAGTGTTCTCTCCATCAACACGAGTCGAGATTAATCGCGCTATTAGGGTTTCACTGTAAATCCTCTTTTCATCCACCGAGCGATGGCGATGCAGGCGGTCGGGATGAGCTTCTCCAAGATCGTGCTCCTTAGCGGAGCCGATAATCTCAATCGTTCCAGAAAACTTGATTGTTTTTAATGATCTCTTCGCGATTGTTGTCTGATTTTGATTGATTCATTCAATTGTTGTTGTAGCTTACATTGCCTCGATCATGGCGACGAATGGCCAATTGGCGGATATTCTGGGCAGACTTCAGGTACCTCACTCACTGAAACCGTTTTTAGGGTTTTTTTGTTGAAATTTTGTTGTTCTATCTTTTCGTTCTGTTTTGTAAGTTAATGGGGATAAGTAGGATTCGGTGTGGTTAGTTTGTAGTGATTTGAGAGTTTTGAAGGATTGAAAATTGCCGAAAATTGAACGAAAGCAACTCTTTCATTGTCTGCATTTGGCTGCTACTTAAATTGTCGAGTCTTTGGTGGTGATACTTGTAGCGGACCCTAACTATATTGAGCATGTATCATTTCCAAGATTAGCATTCTTTGGTCTTCGGCATTGTCAAGTTTGGATTTATCACCAGAAGATTGGAACTTGAAGACAAATAACAGGGTGGGTTCAAGTTTTTAATGGTACTGAGGACAAATATGACATACTAACAGCCTTCGCAGATGAGATTCTTTGCTTGCTATGACAAGTAAATTCATGCTTGTTATAATCTCTTGTTGTAGTCGCAACTTTATTTACTTTAGGGGTTTCAATTTACGTGCTCAAAGTATATCTCTTAGAAATATTTTATTAAGTTTGTTCCATTAATTTTTTCTCACTTACTTGACTTATAGTTGTGTTCTAGTAAGTTTGTTGTTCATTAATATATATATTTTTAACCAACGTGTTCAATAGGACTGGCATCAAGCCTGCTTCCCGCTTCATTCAAATTTACTGCTTTAAGTTGTATCTGGTTTTTTTTTGGGTTTGTCATTGTTTTAGCAGTTTGAAGATGATACTATTTGGTTTTAATGATTGGAAAAGGGTAAAATGTCGAGTTGCTTTTCTTTTTTGGTCTACATTGAAGTAGTATAACTGATCTGGTTGCAATTCCTTACATTTCAATGTTACATATATGATTATGAACTTGTTTCATCTATTGACTGTACGAAGAAATTATCACGCGGACTTGAAATGGTTTAGACCTTTGTAATGGAAAGATGAGGAATGGGGCAATCTTCGATCATGCATTTTAACATGTTGCATTCCGTACTAGGATGTTTCCTAATTTGCATGCATGCTATACGCTCGTACTGTCTAATTTTTTTTCTTTGTAGGCTCGTTCTCTAAGATATCCAAATCCGATTCATTCGGAAAACAAATGTGACTCTCCCACCCGAGGCTCACTAGCTTGGTGGCATTTTCGAAGAATAGCAGCTCTCCTGTGCTTGTGTTAAAGCCTCTCTGGTATGGAAACTTTTTTTAATCGACTATCATGTATTGGTAGTGTTGATTTTCCTTCCCTTGAACTTCCAGTTTCTTGACATTCTCCTTCGTACTTTGAGAAAAGAAGAAATTAAAACATTTTTTACCTTGCATCCGCCATCATATTAACTACCATTTATTCATTAGGTAGGCCTAAATGTGCAAGCAAGTGTTTTAATTTTTCTATGAAATGAAAGGTCAGGCAACTTATATTCTTTGTTCCTGAGTACGTCTTGCATCCGCCATCATATTAACAGTTTTTTGTACCAAAAAAAAAATGTTGTCCTAACCAATCTAGAAGTTACTTCCCCTGTTATTAAACAAAAGATTTTCATAGTCGTTCTCTTATGATAGGAGCTCGGTTAAAGAATCTCCAAGGAGAAAGGGATCCACAGCATAGAATACATAGCTTGGAATTGAGTTTTTCTAGTGGCACCCTTGATAATTGTTTCCAAAAAAGGGATTTTTTTAGTTGTAGAGATGGTCCTTGCATTCTTGGAATCATTTTGATTATTCTACATTCCACCTAATAAAACCTCATTGATCAAAACTAAGTCTGCCCTCTTTTTAGTGAACGCATTACTGAGTCCACATTTTCTTAAGTTTATTCATTTTTTGTTTTCTTTTTGTGTGCTATTGGTCTTGATTAGTCCATATGAGAGTGACGTTTCTTAACTTGATCTTTTCATGGACGAGGCTTGAACTTAAAAACCTATAGTTACGAAGCATTGAGTCCTGTCCACGCAACTCAAATTAGTTCTCGATTTATTTGTTGATAGGAGAATAGGGTACTAATTAATATATTACATAGATAAATGAGTCCAAGTGTTTTAAATTTTTAATAGCTTAAATTCAGTGAACCACACCTATATGATACGTGAGAATATCTCTTAGACATATAAGTTGATCAATGATTGAAATTTGGATATAATGTTGTTCTTTGTTCACTATTGAATTTGCACTTATGCACATTCCTCCATTGGATTCTTTTTTATTTGGATGAACTTGAATTCAACTACTGTCATGACTAAGTTCATTGGATGACACCTCAATACCCGGAAATGATATTCTGAAGAATGTCTTTGTCATTGTGTGCATTACGTTTTTCTACTTAGGCGATGTCGTTATATGTGTGAAATCATGCTCCTTCGAGTCATCTTCTTTTACGATATCGCTAATGTTTCATGTATATAGTAGTTGATACTACATTTCCTGCTTCCAGATTGTTTGTCAAAACTTGGAAAACCTTTCTCCTAAAGGAGAAGCATGGGTGGTATCCCACATCTCATCCTATTTTCTATAATGTCATTTTCAAATGTCCTATCAGAGGTGATATTTTAGTTGATTGACCTGATAGAATAGTTAGCAGAAAAGAAAGAAAGTGATAGTTTACTTTTACATCCTTTTCATTTGATTTTTAGAACTTTTAATGCTTAGCCTTAGATCTATCTTATCTATTTTTAATGGACCTATATTTATCCTAATGTTTTGATGCAATCTGCTTTCTAATTCCAAAAGAATAACATCAACAAAATCATAGTGTTGACGTTATGTAATTTGGATGGTGTACGTGCTGTTTTAATGTCGTTTGCTTGGGCGCTTCAAAGCTAATTACCAGGTAGTAAACTTTTCTGCATTTAATAAGTACAAATAGCACGTTTGATGTTAGAATAAAGCTAAATGCATTTCTATTTTTCTCTTACATTTTTTTCTATCTAAATACAATGTATATGCCTTGTTTAGTAGAAAATGAAATCATTACAGTATCCTTTCATATGGCTGAGTCTAAGATGGACATGTGAAATTGTAATTTGGTATTTCTCAATGGTATTGCTGCTCATGGTTGGGATTTGTGTATTTGGTATTCGTGCTTGATTTTTGTTATAGGATTCGTGCATTCGGATATTTGGATCACACCGGTTTTAGAGTTGTAACATATTGATCTTGCTGGATTTTTAGCTTAACTGCAGTGAAGGAGTTGTGACTTTATTTGATGGATTTTTAGCTTAACTCGCAAATCGATAATCCGAAACATGCACCTAGAAGTTGAATCTTATTTCCCGATCCGAGTAGATGAATATGTGGTCCTCCTTGATTGTCTCGCAAAAGTTCATAGGATTCACTCTTCCCTTGCAATTAATTGAATTAATGAGACATTGTAGCAGTTGATTGTCTTAACACAAAAGTCTATTTGTGTGATTGCGGGTGCTGAGGCAATGTTTGCTGATCTTAGTCATTTTTCTGTGCTCTCGATTCAGGTATTTACTGTGCATTTGCTTTTACAGTTCTGATTTTTTTCAAATTGCTAAAAATCTCACTTTCACTATAAAACTCAAAGACTGAGCATAATTATTCAATCTCACTTTCACTATAAAACTCATTTTATTTGTTTTGTTGTTGTTGATGTAGAGTGTGACCAGAGTCGCAAGATGGATCGGCATTATTCATAACAAAGAGCAAAATACTTATCCCCATCGCGCCATGATATCGATCGGGTAGGAATTACGTCGATGTGCGGTGCACGGCGCCATGCAAACTTCAACTAGAGGATTATCCTCGAAAGACAACAAAGGAACCTCTTCTTCACTTGAAGTGATTCTTGTATCATGGTAGCGGAGCATGAGTTGGAGATGCAAGAATCAAAGGGATCTACTTCGTGAAAACACGTAATCATATGCATAATTCTTTCCTTTTCAAAGTTATCAACTAGTCGCTGATGTATGTGTGTATATTTATACGTAAATTGCATTCTCATGCGATGGGGAATTCCCAACACGATGATCAATTGATGAGGAGAAATGTTATACTCAAAATTTGTTGTTGATATATATTGTTGATTTGTGTATATATAAATCCTTTTTAATATTGAATTTTATGTTTTTTCTTAATTGAATATTTGTTGTTGATATATATTGTTGATTTGTGTATGTACGTCAAATTTTGTTTTTTTGGGGGATGTTAGCACCCCCAAGGAGTTGTTGGAGGGGGTGCAGGCGATGAAACAGGTCCTATGGTTGTTTTTTCAAGTTTAGAGGTTATGGAGAACCAATTGGATTAAGTTTAGGTGTGAAAACTAAAAAAAATGCGAAATTGATGAATCAGAGACGGAATGCATGATTTTCGTCTCTGTTCCATCTCTGATTAGCCACGGATCAGAGACGGAATGCATGAACAATTGTACCATTTAGAAAAATTTTCATTTTTGTTCCGTCTCTGTTCCGTTTCTAAATTCCGTCTCTAATCCGTCTCTAATCTGTGTCTAATCAGAAACGGAATCACAATTCCGTTGCTGATTGAATCAGCGTCGACCAAATCGAGAGACGGAATTTATTCCGTCTCTCTGTTCGTTGCGATTAGGATTAGAGACGAAATTTATGCAAATCAGAGACAGAAAATTCCGTTTCTGATTTGCCATTTTTTGTAGTGTCTATTTGGACTCTTTGAGAAGAGTTTTGTAACGGTCCGAAAATTTGACTTGTGCCACGTGTCAAGTCAAAGTCGTATGTGGGACCCACTCATCGAAATACGTATGTCCGAATCCAATTTGAGATGAAAATGCTAATTATGCGAGGAATTCGGTGAACCGAAACACGAAGTGGGAGGCGCCTCGAGTCACGTGCCGACGTGAGACCGAAATAATGACTCTATATGGTTTAAAATGTGTATTGGATATGTCTCGTGTTGCGTGTAGCGCGGGTATTGAGATTTGAAAATGAGGCGGGTTGGTGCCTCGAGATGCGCGCTGCTCGGTTGTTGAGTTTGCCTCGAGAAGCGCGTTGCACGAATCTCGAGGACATTTTGATTTAAAATCAAAATGGAAAATGCATATATATTAAATATATAATATTATATATATATATATATAAATATAAAGTAAAAAGGAGGATAAGGAGTGAGAAAAAGAAAAAAAAAGAAACCAAAAAGCTCGCGTGAGGAAGAGAAGGAGGGAGGAGAAAGAGAGGAAGGAGGCGATCGGCGGCGCGACGCGGAGGCGGCCAGCAGGGGACTCGCGGGGACGACGATCGACCAGCCAGCAGCGCGGCGTGGCTTGGCTGCGCGACGACGGCGGCGGCGGCAACTAACTAGCAACGGGCGGCGCGACTTAGCGATCCGGCGAGCGGAGGAGCTGCACGAAGCGGCGCGCGCGGAGGCTGATCTGGACGGCGCGGCGCGGTGGGGACGATGAGCGGCAGACAGTGGCGCAAGCGGCGGCAATGGCGTGGACAAAGCGCGGCGCGCGCGCGCGCGTCTGCGCGGCTGGATTTCGCGCGCGCGACGAGGACATGGCGAAAAGCGGCGCCAGCGCGGTGGTTTTAAGCGCAGCGCGAGGGGTGGAGGCCGCGCAGCGCGCCGATGGCGCTTGTGGCGCGATTCGGCAGTCAGTCGATCGCGCAATTTCGATGAAATCGCGACGACGCGAAGGAGGTGATGTTTATTCACCTAATTTGAGTTGTGAATTGAATGATTTTTAGTAAAATAGACTTAAAATGTTTAAATGAACACCGGGGACTAGGAGTCGGGTGTCGGATGCGTAAATCGAGACGCGAAGTGCCGTTTTGAGGTTCGCGAATTTCGAGGTAAGTAAACCAGCTAGGGACCTATACAGTATTTCATGTTTATCCATTGACTGTTGTTATTTACTATTTTGTGATAACTTATTGTTGTTTCACTGCAAAATTATGCCCAACTATGCCCATATGTGTAGTTCGCTGGGGTTAACTCGCTCGCACACACATATGGGGGAAACATAGAAGATGTATATGTCTTTCAGAGTAATTGGGGAGGCATATACATCTACAGTGGGAGTGAAAGTACTATGCCCATATGTGTAGTTCGCTGGGGTTAACTCGCTCGCACGCACATATGGGGGGAACATAGAAGATGTATATGTCTTTCAGAGTAATTGGGAATACATATACATCTACCTTGGGAGTATCACTCATTGATGGATTGTTTACAGTCTTGTATATTCATGCGTGTTTATTTCTTTCGTTATATTTGCATTAATTTGACTGCTTTGGATATCATGAACTGTTGCTTTGGATATGTCCTACAGGATTTACTTACCTGGGCTCGTCATTCTTATGTTTGACTGAGTGCGGCGCCGCGAACGAGTAGCGAAAGGAAGGCTTCATAGCTAGGTGATTTTTTTTGTATAATTTGTAGTTTTACTCTCCTCTGATGATATTGACTGGGTTCCACAATTAGGTTGCCTAACTCCCTGAATTTTTTTGTTAAGTTATTGAATTTATTAGTTCCTTCCGCTAAAATTGTAAAACTCGAAAAACATTAATAACTCAACTGTACAACTGTAAATGTTGAATGTACTGATAATGATGGGTTGTAAGGCTGACTAGGCCTGCGTTGACCTTGCGAGACTGGCTCGGGGTCCACGTAGGTTTAGGACGGGCGGGGCCCAATTTGTGAAAAATTAGGGCCGTCTCAAGTTTTTTTGAGTAATTTAAGATATTTCACTAAATAAAAAGACCCAATTATCCTCACCCCTAACATTAATACATATCGGACTCATTCACTTCCTCCACTACCACACCGACTGCCGCCACCGCCGTCAACCGCCACCGACCGCCGTCATCTCCTCTCTCTCTGAACATTTGAAGCAAACACAGAGATGAAATCTGGAAAACGATAAGAAAACACCAAATTGAGCTGAGATTCAGACCAAAAACATCAAATCACGAAATGGTGATGGTGGAGGGCACGAGGGCGGCAACACTAAGTGATGATTGGTGGAGTGCATAAGAAAATGAATTTGAACTAAGGGTATTTAAGTCTTTATGCTTATTTGAGTCTACACTCAAAGAGTCCATCTAGCACTACTTTAAAAAATGAAAATGATTTTTTAACATTCTTATGGTTCGTACATTTGCTACACAATGCTCTAGATTACCTAATAATTCACGCATGTAGTGCATCCTAAATAAATCTATACTATTGTGTAGCAAATGTACGTTTTTTTAAATGTTAAATTATATATACAATCACTTGTAAATTTTCTTTGATACCTTTTAAATATTTATAAAATTTTTAAAACCCTTTATAAGTCCAAATTTATGACAACGAGAACTCACACCCCAACATACAATGACATACAATGCCTCAAGAATCCGTGCACCTTGAGAGGCGGTGTACATAGTATTAAAATGATTTTTTAATGCATGATTTTAGTATTTTTATATGTATTTAATAGCATATTCTAGTATATTTAATTATTAAAAGGATTTAAAATAAATATTTAATAATATTTTTTGGTCATTTTTAGGTGAAACGGAGTGCGCGGTTGAATTCGTGGCGGAAAAATACTCAAAATGGAGTATTTACTTGCGATGTCGGACACCTTCGACGGTTGCCTCGAAATACGCGTTGCGCGGTGTCGAATAGCAGACAGGGCGTTCCAGCCAGTCAGAGGATGGCACGTGGCGCGTTTCCATTGGAGTAGATTCTGTCAATCCAATCAGAGAGCGACACGTGGGCAGTGACGAACACACAGCTCCAGCAAGACCAATAAGAGAGCGCCACATCAGCTCGAGCATACACGTCACCCTAGCATTTCTTCTCCTCGCTTCAGCTGCCCATCGATTGGCCTCGAGATGCGCTATCACACAGACTCCCAGTATTTCGCACGAAATCGCGCGTCATTGCGGAGCCAGCTGGACGACACGTGGCGCGACGCCATTTGCCCTGACGTGTCATTAGATAAGGTCGGTTGAATCCGATCATGCCACGTGGCTGTTGAGTCACACGCCCACGCGAGATGTCACATGCCCACGCGAAAAGACCACGTGCTGACGCGCTGCCCGACCAATGAGAGTGCGCCACGTCATCACGGTGATCGTGACGGTCCAATCACTTAGGATTATATATATAGTGAGTCGTCCGCGCGTTCTTCACATTTACTACAAATTCATTCTCCTAATGGACTTTCTCTTCATTTTGTTCTTCATCACCACCCTTGTACTCACCGTATACAAACTCCAATTAATCAAAACTACTAAAAAGAACCTCCCACCAAGCCCACCCGGCGCACTCCCTATTATAGGCCACCTCCGCCTAGTACTCTCCGCTACGAAGCCTTTCCACCGCACCTTACAAGCCCTCTCCTCCAGCTCCACCCAATATGCCGATTACATGCTCCTCAAACTCGGCGTTCGCAATGTCGTCGTCCTTTCTTCACCTCACGCAGTCGAAGAATGTATCCACAAGAACGACGTGGCCTTCGCCAACCGCCCCCACTCCATCGCCTTCGACTACTATAGCTACAACTACACTCAAATTTCCATGACCGACTACGGCCCTCACTGGCGTAACCTCCGCCGCTTCACCACCGCCAATATCTTCTCCTCGACAAGTCTCCATGCATCGTCCGACGTCCGCCATGACGCTGTTCGATGCCTCCTTAGAGACCTCTATAAGAGCACCAACAATATTGGCGCCCCTCAAAAGATTGATCTCAAGTCGAAGTTCTTTGAGCTAACTTTCAATTCTACAATGTCTATGTTAACAGGGGACCCTATTGGGGATGGGTTGTGCCATACTAAAGAGAATAATTGGTTTTTCGATGTTCTTCGAGGCGCTAAGGCGCCGGTCTTGTTCTTGGCTCCAGGAGACTATCTTCCGATCTTCAACTATTTTGATGTGTTTAAGGTTAAGCAAAGTTTGGCAGCCAGCAGTAAGAATAGAGATGCTTATTTCGAAGAGATAATAGAGAGATATCGTTCAAACTGTTTGGCGAAGAAGAAACCCAAGTCAATATTGGATGTGTTGTTTTCTTTGCAACAAGAGCATCCTGAGCAATATAACCACGTGATCGTCAAAGGGATCATACTAGTAAGCTAATCCCTCACTGCCATATACAAAAAATACTTAATTTCTCATTTTATTAATTTTTAATCTTTCATTGTCTCAAATAATAATATTACTTGAACATTTTTGACATTTAATAGAGATTTTAAAATCCCTACTAAATAAAATGTTATTAAATATCATGTGAAAACGTGTTACGTTTTAATTTTTAATACATGTATTACATACATAGAAATTTTTTAAAACTCATATCAATTAGGTGTTATTTAATAACACCTTCTTTAATAAAAATTTAAAATTTTTTATTAAATATCGAAATTGTTCTAGCGTATATTATTTCCACATATATATAAATATAAACTAAAGGAAGATCTGGGCCCTCAAGTCACATCGAGGTGGTGTTTAGTAACTCAACGTCTTATAAATTTTTAGTGATTATTCATTACCACTTTTTTTTATAAGAACTTATATTACAGTACATCCAAATAAGAATACAGTACTTCCACATGTATATAAATATATAAATATAAACTAAAGGAAGATGTATTTTTTTAATCAGAACAAATTTGGTGAGGTTTTAATTGTTTTGTCTTATTGGAGTCAAGTTGAAGATTTGAAGATACGCCAAATTACAGAGCATATATAGGTGTGGGTGCAGAAGATATGCAAGAACAAAAGAGTAGGTTTGTAGAGAGAGAGGGAGAGGAACATATTGCTTTCGTATCGAGAAAAGAGTGTTAATCGAGAGTTATCTCATTGAAATATTTTCATGTTTGATTTAACTTTAAATTTGTAAGAAAGTTTTAAATTTTTAAACAATAAAAAACACGAATTGACAAAAATAGTCTTCAAACAAGAGAGAGATGAGTAATAAAAAGGTCATTAACAATGAGGTAATTTTGTCCATAACTCCTGGTATGTAACTCCCTAGGGGTTGGTGTGGAGATATTTCACACCATAGGGTGTAAGTTGAGAGATAACTTGCAGGCAAGTTGGGCAATCAAACAAGATTAGTTCTCAACTCCCTATTAGTTATCTCCTTGGAGATATCTCCACTTCATACCAAATAAGACCTTGGTTTGAAAAAGATTCATAAGCAGAAAAAGTTGATGAGTTGCTTATGAGGAAAATTACTTAATTAAAAAGTTAAAAAAAAATTAACTTATTTATTTAGAAACTTTTCTTCTTATTCTTTAAAAGATTTATCTAAATACGTGCTACCAAATACAATCAAAGTCTTCAAAAAAAAGTCTTCAAAAAATAGTAGTTTCATTCTTATCAAAAAAGAAAAAAATCTTGATAGAGGCAAGTTGGTTAATTAATTTCTTTCTTATAAAAAATAATAATAACAATGATAAAATTAATACTTCACAAATTAAACTATCTTCCATTGTCTCCATCAGTTTTTCTTAATCGAAAAAAAAAGTTAATCAATTTATTTAATTAGAACGTTCTTTTTTTTTTGAAATGATTTAATTAGAATGTTTACTTTATGTATGAATTTATTTTATGCGAGGCCATGTTCAATGGCGCCACAGACACAACAACACCATGACCTTAGAATGGGCAATGTCACTACTACTCTTTGAATAATCCCGAGAAGCTTAAAAAAGCTCTCGACGAACTTGACCACAACATTGAGCCGCACCGCCTTCTCGAAGACTCGAATCTCTCCAACCTCCCCTACATTCAATCCATCATCCAAGAAACGCTAAGACTCTTCCCACCTGCACCGTTCCTCGTACCTCATGTGTCAGCAAGTGATTGTAAGGTAGACCAGTATGATGTGCCAAGTGGCACGATTATAGTGGCCAATTTGTGGGCAATTCACAGAGACCCAAAGGTGTGGCCGGAACCTCATAAATTCATGCCCGAAAGGTTCATGCAATTGCAGGGCTTAGGACAAGGCGATAGCAACAATAAGTTTAAGTTTATACCATTCGGGATTGGGCGTAGAGGCTGCCCTGGTGATGGATTAGCTATGCACACCATAACATTAGCTTTGGGTTCAGTTCTTCGGTGCTTTGAGTGGGAGAAAATTGGTGATGAACCAATCGATATGAGTGAAGGGGTTCAGTTCCTTTTGCCTAAGGCCAAGGCTTTAGAGGCCTTGTGTAAGCCTAGGTCAGAGATGTTAAGTGTTCTGTGTAAAATCTGATATAAAAGTGGATTAGTCAGGTAATCGAAGGAATAAATTTCACGCTTAATTTGCCATCTATTTTCTCTGGAAGGAGTTGCAAGTAATAGTTTTTATGTTGTTCTTAATATTAATATAAATATATATAGTACATAATGATTCTGACTATTCGTTTAATCCCACCCTATTAACGTTTTTTCATAAAGTGAAATACAAATAATTATATCTAAGATTCTAAATAAATTTGAAATATTGAATGTAAACACAGCAGCGTAGCAAACTGCGCATGCCTAGCTAGATTAGCTGCATGTGGTTGAGAATGTAAATAATTGTGGTCTTGTATTATTTAACTTGATTGAATAATTAGAAATAATTTAATTATCTCATACCTATCGCGAAGGTATATAATTGATGAAGTCCAAGAATTAGCTTGCAAATTCTTGGAAAAATATGATTGAAAGATATGACAGGATGGCATTTTGGTAATTTCGGTGAAGTTCGGGCGTTTGAGTTTCGGCGTTTCGGAGGCATGGGTTGATTGGAAACGGTGTGGAGATCACTAGTCGCGGCTACGGCGTGTCTATGATGTTTTTCGGTGAAATTCCATCGTTTCGCCCTCCGAAACGGTAATTTTGCTATTTTAGAAAAGTTTTGTTTAACTTATAACTTTCATTAGGAATTTCCGTTTTTATTACCGTTTGCGGCATTTGTTGTTATTTGTCGTCCAGTTTTCAGTTTATGGCTTTTAGGGCTTTTTGGACTTTTGACTATTTTTGGCAAATTTTAGGGTTTCGCTATTTAAGAGACCTATTGGATGTAATTTAGAGTTTTTGGATGGAATAAAAGAATTTTCAAACTTTGGCTTAAGTTCTGACCTAGATCGAGTTGTTCGTGGAATCGTTCAACTGGTTTAGAAGATCTCCGCTGCGTCAATTGGTATCAGAGCATTTTTCAGCGTCATTGGAGAAATCATGCAGCCGAAGAGGAACTAGCAGTGTATCGAGGAGGTGTATGACCGTGACAAATTGGCCAAATAATTGACCAACGCATGGGCGCGGTGGTAGAATAATTAACTGCCAGAATCGATCAGTTGTTAGGTCAAAATATGGATTGTGTCCGTAACCATCGAAGGGAACTTGTTGGTGATGATCTAGTAAGAGATTTTTCTAGTGAAGGGGAGGATGAGTATGTTAAGGCACCAAGGAGGCGCTACAGGCCGCGTACGGTTGAGGATGATCGCAAGCGGTGGGAGTCTGGGATGTAAACGGAGGTCCCAGAATTCCATAACACCCTTCAATCGGAAGAATTCTTGGACTGGCTGACGTCAGTCAAAGAAGTCATATAATTCAAAGGTGTGTTTGAAAACAAGCGCGTGCAACTGGTTGCGACCAGATTCCGCAATAGGGCCACGACTTGGTGGCAACAACGGAAGTTGATGTGGAATAGGAATGGAAAGGCGAAGATTACCTCGTGGGAGAAGATGAAAAAATACTTACGGGCTGAGTTCTTTCCTTACAACTTCCGACGCCTTATGAATAAGAGGTTGCAGAATCTGAGACAAGGGAAAAAGTCAGTAGATGATTACGCTAATGAGTTTTATCGGTTAGTCGCTAGAAACGAACTGCAGGAGACTAACGACCAATTAGTGGCGCGGTATATTGGTGGACTGAGGGTGCAGATCTAAGATGTCGTCAACATGTTTGATCCGAACTCCTTATGCGCGCGCACCAGCGAGCATTGTTGGTGGAGAAACAACGGCGTCGAGGCGTGAGTAATGATTCCGATAATGTTAGTGTTGGGACGGCCAATCGGAGGTAATACCGCGACAATTAACCTGCTAGTCGCACAAACGGACCTAGCACTAGTAGGATTACATGCTTCGATTGTGGCGAAGTTGGTCCCGGGAAGTTAGAATGTAAAGGGAAGAAACTCTCTTTATTGAGAACGAAGAGGAAAATGAAGGGGAAGAGGCCAACTTCAGCTGCGAGAACCGGACTTTGATACTTTTGACAACACGAGAAGAAGAGTTCGTAACTATAGATGCGGGTAATGCCTTGGTTGTGAGGCGTTCTTGTATGACTCTTAGAAATTTGTCGTTGATAATTAGCGGCTGCGAATAACATCTTTCGGTCCAAGTGTACCATCTTAGGCAAGGTGTGCATGTTCATGATTGATGCAGGCAGTTGCGAGAATATCGTCTCAGTTGAAGCGGTTCAGAAGTTGGGCCTTGCAGCTGAACAACACCCCAGACCCTACAAGCTAGCTTGGCTGAAGAAGGGTGGTGGGCTGAAGGTGTCGAAGCGCGCCTTGGTGACTTTTCTATTGGTGCTAACTACAAGGATTCAGTCTGGTGTGATGTTGTAGCTATGGATGCTTGCCGCTTGTTACTGGGATGTCCTTGGCAGTTTGATATGGGTGTTGTGCATGATGGCGGAACCAATAAATACATCCTTATGTTCAAGGGAGTGAAGATTGCGCTAGCCAAGGATCCGGAGGAAGTTAAGCCAACTAAAGAATCTAGCAGCTTGCTGTCTTTGGCAAAATTTGAAGATGAATTATATGATTCTGAGATAGTTTACATTTTGATGGGAAAGGAGGTAGATATAGATGTTGATGTTCCTGAAGCTGCAATTCCTATTATGAAGGAGTTTTGTGATGTTTTCCCTGATGAGATGCCCGAAGGACCGCCACCATTGCCTGATACTCAGCATCAGATTGACCTTGAACCTGGCGCGTCACTACCTAATAGACCACACTACCGAATGAGTCCCAGTGAGCATGAGGAGTTGCACAAACAGGTTGAAGAGTTATTGGTGAAGGGATTCATCCGTGAAAGTCTTAGTCCGTGTGCAGTACCAACCCTCTTTACACCAAAGAAAGATGGCTCCTGGCGGATGTGTGTGGACAGTAGAGCAATCAATAAGATTACTGTCAAGTATCGCTTTCCTATCCCTCGTTTGGATGATTTACTTGACCAATCGAGTGGAACAAAAATTTTTACAAAACATGATTTGAAGAGTGGGTACCACCAGATTCGCATTAGAGTTGGGGATGAGTGGAAGACTACTTTTAAAACCAGGGAGGGGCTGTATGAGTGGTCAGTCATGCCGTTTGGGCTGTCAAACGCACCTAGCACCTTCATGAGAGTCATGAACCAGAGCTTGAGACCTTTGATAGGTGAGTGTGTTATGGTATATTTTGATGATATATTGATATACAGTACTAACGAGGAGGAACACCTCCAACACGTACGAGATGTTCGACTATCTTGCATAGGGAGAAGTTTTATCTTTGTGATGAAGAAGTCCTCATTTTGACACCGAAGGTCCTTTTCTTCGGCTATGTCATTTACGGAGAAGGGTTGCGGGTTGATGAGTCTAAAGTAGAAGCCATTCGCACTTGGCCTAGACCCACCACCGTCACGGAGGTTCGCAACTTTCATGGGTTGGCTTCCTTCTACAAGCGGTTCATTCCACACTTCGACGGTATCATGACCCTAATTACGGACAGTGTGTGAAGGGCGTGAAGTTTGGGTAGAGCAATGAGGCGAGATGAAGCATTCCAAGCCGATCAAGGTGCGATTAGCCACTTGCACCCATTACGGTGTTGCTTGGATTTTCACCTACCTTCTGAGTTGCATAGTGATGCATCCAAGGCAGGCATTAGAGCTGTCTTGAGTCAGAATAATGGCCTGTTGCCTATTTTAGTGAGAAGCTGTCTAGGGCGAAGTTGAGGTATAACCATACGATGTGGAGTTCTATGCAATGGTACAAGCCGTGAAACATTGACGGCATTATCTTTTTCACTGAGAGTTCGTGCTGTTTACAGACCATGAGGCATTGCGACACTTACATGGGCAAAACAAGGTCTCAGCCAGACATGCTTCCTGGGTGGCCTATTTGGAGCGCTTCACTTTTATGGTGAAACACAAGTCTGGAGCGACCAACGGACTTGCTGATGCCCTGAGCAGACGAAAAAGTTTGTTAAGCCGCATGACCATTGAGGTACCTGAGTTTTCCTCATTCTCTGATTTGTTTACTACTGATCCTTTTTTTGCTACTAATGTGGAGAAGGTGCGGAGTGAGGAGCGTACGGATTACACACTCCATGAGGGTTTCTTATTTCGTGGCAACCAGCTTTGCATTCCTAATTGCAGCCTGCGATTGGTGAATATTAAAGAGTTGCATGGAGAGGGACATGTTCGGCGTGATCGCACTTTGCGGCTGGTGAAGGCCTCTTACTTTTGGCCTACCATCCGCAAGGAAGTGGACAGATATGTGCAGCGGTGCCGGACTTGCCAGTTTTTGAAGGGTACCGCAACTAATGCCGGTCTAAATATGTCTTTGCCCATTCCAGAATAGTCATGGGTTGATATTAGCATGGATTTCGTGCTGGGGTTGCCTAGAACACAACGGGGAAATGACTCTATTTTCGTGGTGGTTGACTGTTTTTCCAAGATGGTTCACTTCATCCCATGCAAGAAGACCACAGATGCTGTAAAGGTGGCTCAGCTGTTCTTTCGGGAGGTGTATAGATTGCATGGCCTTCCTACCTTGATTATTTCGAGATCGGGACACCAGATTCCTTAACAATTTTTGGCGCTGTTTGTGGGCTATGGTGAACACGCAGCTAGAATTTAGCAGTGCTCATCATCCGCAAACAGATGGGCAGACTGAAGTTGTCAACGGTTCGTTAGACAATCTTTTGAGGAGCTTGGTGGGTGAGAATCTCGGGAGTTGGGACGTCAAGTTGAGTTAGACAAATTTGCGCACAATCATCTTTGTTAATCGAAGTGGGTTTAGTCCTTTTAAGGTTGTGTATTTAATACTACATCGAGGTCATCTTGATATGTTACCAGTGCCAAGTAATACTAGATGGCATGGTAAGGCAGAAGACTTTGTTAGTGGGCTGCAAGAGATTCATCAATCTGTCAAAGATAACTTGCGGAAGGCTGCTAAAAAGTACAAACAATATGCAGATCAGAAGAAGCGTCACGTGGAGTTTGAAGTGGGTGACTTTGTGTGGGCGGTTCTCACTAAAGACCGGTTCTCGTGGCGATTACAACAAATTCTCGATTCGGAAGATTGGTCATGTGGAGGTTCTTGAGAAAATTAATCCTAATGCTTACAGATTGAAGTCGCCAAGTCACATTCGCACGGCTGATATATTTAATGTCAAGCATCTTGTTCCCTATTATGGGGATACGTCTGATAATGACAATTCGAGGGCGAATTCTGTCCACCTTGGGAGAATGATGAATTCCAAGAATTAGCTTGCAAATTCTTGAAAAATATGATGGAAAGATATGACAGGATGCCATTTTGATAATTTCGGTGAAGTTCAGGCGTTTGAGTTTCAGCGTTCCGGGGGCATGAGTTGATAGGATACGGCGTGGAGATCACTTTCATTAGGAAAGTTTTGCCCTCCGAAACGACAATTTTGCTATTTTAGGAAAGTTTTGTTTAGCTTATAACTTTCATTAGGAATTTCCGTTTTTATTGCCGTTTGTGGCATTTGTTGTTATTTTTGCTTAGTTTCCAGTTTATGGATTTTAGAGCTTTTTGGACTTTTTACTAGTTTTGGCAAATTTTAGGGTTTCGCTATTTAAGCGACCTGTTGGATGTAATTCGAAGTTTTTGGCTGGAATAAAAGAATTTTCGAACTTTGACTTAAGTTCTGACCTAAATCGAGTTGTTCGTGGATTCGTTCAAATGGTTTAGATGATCTCCATTGCGTCGATAACAAAAAGCGCAGACGTTCCCAAACTATGCAAGGGAACTACATCAAGTTTTATTGATTATGGATACTCGATCCAGCCTCCAATCACAATCACAAAATCATTCTAGAGGATGCTCGTGGAGTCGCACATCCCAAACCGCGCTTGATTTAATCTTTTTGTTTGAGTTTATCACTTTTAATTTCTTTACAAAAAATTAATTTGTTTATTAATTAATTAATAAACGGTATGCAATATATATGATCATAAAATAAATAAATGGAATGCACTTATCTACTTGTTATAGCAGTGCAAATTGTTTGTTGCATTGATGAGCATTGTGTGATGGCTAGCAACTAGCTTGATGGTAGATCGAATTAACAACAGCAACAGGTGCTCGTCGGCCACTCGATCTGTGCAACATGCCAACATGATCAAGTCCATCGCCTTTCAAAATCCAACGCTCTCCATCAATCGTAATGTCTAATCTCAACACTATCAAGTGTATCAGCTGTCTCCTCAAAGTTTCAAAGAACCAATTCTATACACTACAAAACAAATCAAATAAACCAACATTTTTCTAGCCAAGAAATTAAGGACTATAGAGTAAATTAAGAATGCAGCTTTGCTCTAATAAGAATTATTCGAGATTCGCAGATTAAAACAAAACTATACTGAAGGTTTCCCCACTACAAATTGGGCAATCGATCTGGTAATAAATTCCACTCAAGTGTCAGGGCGCATCGATGACAATAGACCCTATGCCCACAAGCAACAAAAGCCGAAAGCCGGCCTTCGCCTTCTTTTGAGACAATTAACGTGTGATTGTCCATCTGGTACTCCTCCCATTTCCTGATCCTCAACTTGATTTGATGCTGCAACATTTCTTGATTAATAACATTGTCTATGCTGCTACAAATTAATCTTTTCATTCCCTCCATTTCCTTAAAGGAAGACACAAATCTTTCCGTTCTTTCCAGTTCCTTAAAGGAAGATACAAGTCTTTCTATTTACTCCAGTTCATTAAAAAAAGTGATACAAGTTCATTGGATTCAAGATAAGGTCATTATTCCGAAAGACAAGGCTAAGATGAAATTAATATAAGTTCAAACAAGAACAACAATTTCTTATAATTAGGTTGAAAGCATTGTCAAATCTTTAGAATATATTGATAAACATATATAACAGGTATGTGCAATTGTATGTCATTATATAGCTTGTACACGCACGAGATTACTCATGCAGATTAGAAGATGATCATGGATTAACGGAATGAAGTTTAACGAAAGAAATATTGTTATTGCATGCAACCACAAATCATGTAGCACGCACCCTTATTTTTCATTTGATACTTGTCAAGTGATAGCACATTACCTCTTGATAGCATAACCCTATATGCCTAAATAAACTGATCCAAGGAAAATGCCACTCCAAAGCGCGCAGAACAGTTCTTTGACAGGCAAGATTTGCTACCATCTGATCCTTATTCTTATCAGACCAGCGATGGAAAATGCCGATGTGAATGTTATTCAACACACAAACCATCACTAGAACATTGTTTTTTTCCTTTAATAGAGGTTTTAAAACCCTTATTAAATAAAGTGTTATTAAATGTCATGTTAAAATGTGTTATGTTTTCATTTTTAATACATGTATTACGTAGAGGTTTTTTAAAACTCCTATCAATTAGTTTAAAAACCTCTATTAAATACCAAAATTGTTCTAGTGCATTTATAGGTTAAAAAAAACATAAAAGCTTCAACCTCCGCTCACCCTTCTACTAGACCTTATCATGTTTGTAAATTGATCAAGGTCATTTATGGCTCGAGGCAATCCCCTCGTGCTTGGTTTGATAAACTGAAATCTACTATTCTTCAGTGGCAGTTCTACAATTCCAAAGTTGATACTTCATTATTTGTTTTCAAACTAGGCTCTTCTTTGGTTTACATACTCATCTATGTTGATTATATCTTAATAACAGGGAATTTACCTATACTAGTTCAACAATTCATTGATAAGTTAAACAAGATGCGGCACTCAAAGATTTGAGGGAACTTAGCTTCTTTTTAGGCATCGAAGTAGCACGGGACTCTTACGGATTTTTATCTTAATCAGGCTTAATATGTTCATCAACTCATTCATAAGGCGAGATTCGACAATTTGAAACCTGCAAACACTCCTGTAATTGCTTCGACACAGTTGTACAAGGATGATAATCCTTTGTTCTCAAATGTCACTCAATATAGAAGTATTTTTAGGAGGTTTACAGTTCCTCACTCACACCAAGCCTGATATTTCTTATATTGTGAGCAAACTTAGCCAATTTCTAATATGTCCTACAATGGAACATTGGCAAGCTTTGAAGCGTGTCTTATGGTACTTGAAAAGTACTGCATTCTCCTATCTTCATATTATAGCTTCGAGGGAGTTAGTTCTTACTAGGTTTCTTTGTCGATCGATTAGGCTTTATCTCTAGATGATTGTCGCTTCTTAGCGTGCTATTATTTTGGTGGTTCCCTAGTCTCTGACGATCTAAGAAGCGGCATGTTGTTGCAAAATCTTCTCTTGAAGCCGAGTCTGAGCACTAGCTCGATCTGCTGCTTCGATCTTGCTGGATCCAATCTCTACTTGGTGAAATACATTTTCATCTCGCAACTATTCCTATCATCTGGTCCGATGACATGGGTGCAGGTGCTTTAGCTTTAAATCCAGTGTTTCACTCTTGCACCAAACACATAGAAATTGACATCCATTTTATCCGTGACAAGGTTTTAAATCATACTTTGGAGGTGCGCTATGTTCCAACGTTTGACCTAATTGTAGTCTGCCTTGTGTATTCAATTGAGATTTTAATAAACTTTTGGTTACTTTTATAAGTTGATGACTTTTCTAAAGTTTGTAGATTTTTGTAGATTTTTAAAGACTTTGATAAACTTTTAAATAAACTTCTTTTTGATGACTTTTATCAACATTTAAGATTTTTAGTGACTTTTATGAACTTTTTAAACATGATTTTGGTTGATACTAGTAAATTTTTGTGATTTTAATATTGAAACAAATATTTTGCACTTTATTATAAAAAAGACGAATAATTATATTTATTTTTCTTAAGAACTACTATTAATTTTTTAAAAGTATTTTTATATTTGAATAAAAAATCATGTAGACATAGTAATGAATTACGACTATCATTCTGCCCATCAACCACAACAATTGCACCGAAGTTGTCAAAAACAGTGAGAACATAGTTCTGCACATATTATCAAACAGGACAAATGGCGTAAACTATTTTTAGAAGCTGAGACTGTTTGCAGTACCATTCCCTGAACATCATGCGCAGTGAATTAATGAAAGAAAAAAACCATTTCAAAGTTCACTGTTGTAACAAAAATAGACTTGTCAATTAGGTTCCATGTCATGCCAATTAATATAGCATTTTTGTATGGTTAATGAGACTAGCTTACTCATCACCGCATAGATGCAGGAGAAGGATACGATGGTTTTGAATCTGCCCAAGTAAGCATCGGCAAAAAATGCTCCGTAGTCCATGACATGCGTTGCGGCGTCTGGTAGGACTCGTGCATCTCCAAAATCAAGTAGGGAGCCATGTTCACAGCAATTGCGAAGAAGTCCAGCCTCTCCGCCACTTCATTTACTGCAACATCATATACATTTTGGTTTTTCTTCAATCAGTTGAATGAGAATTCAAGTAATACACGAGAGAATAGAGTTTGGGATGATTAATTAAAGTGCGAACCTATGATGAAAGGCGATGCCTTCCACCCCCCAGTTCTCCGCTTGTCAGCAATTCTCTCTCGAACGTCCAAACATCCATTGCTCATTAACCACAAATACAAAAAAGAAGATAAGCAATAGAGAAAAAGAGTGTGCACGGTGAGGAAAGCGTTCTTTGGTGTAGGAAATCGAGAAGGGCAAGTTTTCCCAACGACCCATCTCTCTACGATCATGATGAGTGGGCAGACTTGTAGGATAAATGATGAATTGAAAGTACATGTTTCAACAAAAAATCACCATGTTTCCAATCAAAGAACCGTGATCATCCAATTAAGGTTAAAAGTAGATCCCTACTACGCCACTAACATCTCTTAGCTTATCTTTGTAATTCAACATTCCTTAGATTGAGCTCCTTAATTTCTTTATTTGACTTCAACCTTTCCACATCTTTACCATAGTCAACATTTTGGGCATTCTTGGTTGATTTTGATTGCTCAAAGTCCTTGCCTAGTTTGTATGAGAAATATTAATTAAAATAATAGCCACGTAATTGAAAAGAGTTGATGCACGAGAGAATCACGAAGACTTTTGGATCCTAACATAAGATAAATGGTAAACAGAACTTCCATAATATGAAGACTACTTGTCCACTTTGGTCAAACGATTGCGACTAATGAATTATAATAGTATTTTAATAGCAAACTACTTTGCTAAGTTAATCCCGATTTAGTCTATCTTCTAAAATCTAGTTAGTTTTTTTTTTATATTCAATCTTAGAGAAGTATTTCCCTTTAAAAAAATTATATGCAAGATAAAAATCACGAGATATTGAAATAATTAATTAATCAGCACCTCACCTTAATAGTTCCGCCATAAACGATAACGCTTGGTTGATTAAGCCAGCCCATTGCCATATATAATTGAATCAGCCAACCAGTCATCTATAAGATTGAACATAACAATAGTCAACATGATTAACTAAACATTAGCAAAAAAAGAAGGATAGACTTTAAATTTGTTGCTTTAAAAACTTAACGATCACATCGGAGCAATTTAAGAAAACAGACGAACAAACAATTTGAAAAGGCAAAAAATATATGGCATCAAAGACATGAAATGAATCAAATAGCATTTAGTAGTATATTTTGAGGGATGGATTGATAATTAAAGCTTCAAAAACATCTCCACTATTTCACTCATGCCTCGTATATATTTCACTAGGCATGGTTTCATACCTACCATGGCGGCCACTCATGTATGCCTAAAACACAGTACTTAAAAACTACAATTACGGTTGTATTGCATAGGTTTGAATAAATATATGTAAAAAATTAACAAATAAATATATGGTAGATCAAATGGTTATCTTAAATTCAAAATATTAGCCACCAATGGCAATGAAAATTCAAACAAGCAATTTCGACGACGGTAATTCATATAAAATATGAAAAAAAATGCAACCTGCTAGAGACGCATACCTCTATGGCCATCTAAATTCAACAATGTCAGCATCAAACTGATTCTATTTCTATAAAGTTTAAATCTGCAATTAGATTGGATAGATTCGTCTTTTTCTCAACAATGTCAGCATCGAACTGATTCCAACCTTGTACAAGGTTACCAAATTGATTTTGTTGATGTATAAATACTTCTAGCTTGGAAAATATCCTCAATGCGTTTGTATCATATTTCGATTTTGCTGTGCACTTGCTGATATCCAACCGTCCTATTAAAACGCACTAAGCTACATTAGACTACATTGAAATCTATAAAGTTGTGACACTAATAAAATTGGTAAATGCAATATCATTATGTGCTCTCCATGAAGCTGTGGATTAAATAAAGAAACATTAAACATCACAACTCACAAGAAGAAGAGCGAATAACGGAAGCCAAGTTTTCTCAATCAATTGCATTTCAATAATATTGTCAAAAATCATATTCTCAGTATTTATGAGGCTTTCGTAGCATACGAAATATACTAGTATGCTCTTAGATAGTACAACTACGTACTATAACTTCGTTGTGGATAGTATCCACATCAAAACCTTTGTTCTAACTTCTAATTTAGCCATAGTGTCATTGGTTTCAAGAATCAGATCTTCATCAATTGCGCGCAAAAAACTATGGAGAAAACATTTTCCCAGTGATTGATTAATCGAGTTGTAAACATTAATTAAATTGTAGGTTAGAGTCTGATATACTATAGTCTATCACAAAGAGGCATAATTATAGAATGAAATCTTGGCAAACCACATCATATGAGGTTGCAATTCAAACATAGGCATAACTTCAAGTCTACAATATCAATTGCGTCCTCAATAATTTAGAAAAGAACATAAATCAACTGGAATCACATCTTCATGAATAACTAGACGAAATTGTAGACTATAAACGATCACAAGTAAACACGAGAGGATTGGAGTGGATTCTTCACATTTTCATCAATTGTGTTGTCAACAGTTGAGAAAATCAACAATTCAGATCGGATCACAGAGAAACACACAAGGATTGGAGTGAAAACACGAAGAATTAAAGAAATAGAGATGAGATTGGACGATCGCTGACCTATGATGTCAGAAACGCCTACCAAACCAATGGCGTTATGAACGAAAAGAGAGACAACTTCGTCATCACGAACGTCGAGATGGAAGAGGATATGACGGTGGTCGAGATCAGAATAGAGGATCAGTCCGAGATTCGAGGTCGTAGAAATCACGAGAGAAGCGAAGACGGTGTGGCCTCTGCGAGCCATCTCGATGGCTAGGGCTCTGTCGAGGCCTCTTCCCACGCTTGTGATCGACCTTTTTTTGTGATGTCCTCCGTTCGCCATTGCTCGCAGCTCCTCCGCCGTCGTAGCTGCTATCGCAGCTCCTCCGCTTAATACATAGAGGTTACTTAAAAACCTTTATGAATTAGGCGTTATAAAAAGCAATAATAGGGGTTATTGTAAACCACTATGAATTAGGTGCTATAAAATGCCTAATTTGTTCTAGTGTAAATAACATAAAAATAAGTTATTTTATGTTATTTATGTTATATAAATAAGATATATGATTATTTATATATATAATTCATTTAGATCCTTATAACGATTAATTATATGATTATATACCTTCCAAAAAAATTATAAAATTATATGATTAATATACTTAATTGTATTGTATCCTTTTAGGTACTCAATCAACTATTCTTCAAAACAATTTTTAATTGATATAAGCTAGATTATATCAACGTTTCGATACTAGCTACTACATTATCTGCCGTCAATTAGATTATCAACTATTAGGTAGATTATCAGCTAGTGTTGCTAAACAAAGCCTTAATGGTTAACTATATTTAATTATTTATTTCATTTAATAAAAAAGAGCAAGTACTAACTGTAATTTTCTTTTTTTTTTTTTGAGAAAATCATGACTGAGAGATTTCTCCTGTTGTATTAATAGAGAATCCCTCAAGGGTTTTTATTACAAGTGATGGATACTATATATCAAGTAAGCAAATAGATAATTGTATATTGAACTGCCAACATGCACGGCTCGCGAGTATGATCACCTGCTCTACTTAATACATCCAAACAACAAAATAATCATAATTATATATACACACCTAAATACAACCATTCATGACTATATAGTGTCACAATGATGCCCATCAACAGTGACCTTTAATTACAAAAAAAGAAATTACCAAAAGTATGGCATTCTTCCAAGTAACATAATATTTCCATCCATGGCCAAGCTGTGGAAGTTTACGAGCAATACTGATTACCTCACGACGCACCCTAAAAAATTTAAGACCAATTAGACGCTCATTGAGTTATGTAATTTCATTGATCAACGGTCCAAATACACCGACACTTGTCGCTTGCGGTGCTTGGAACGCATACACAGTGAGTCAACTTCGATAACACCAAGGGAGTCGAGATCCAAACAATAGCGAGATGGGGACAAGTTTTTATACTAGTAAAGTGGTGATCACGTATTTGACCAAAAAAAAAACAAAAAGTGGTGATCACGTGATGAACGTATGCCGCAACGTACGTGGCAAAGCATCTTTTCAAGTAATCTTGTTACTACCATCTAGCGTTAAATTGAACATAATTTAATGTCGATTGATGTAAGGGACTTATTAAATACAAATTGTTAGTCCTCTGTTCCAGAATGTTAAATATTTTATTTTCAATTTAAACCTATTCTATTTACTTCCTCCTCCGGTATTTATATAATACATTTTAACAAAAAAAATTTGTTCAAAATTGTAAGTCATTTTTTAGATTCAAAAATGTATTTATTACAATTTTACCTATTTTACCATTATATAATTCAAACATTTATGATTATTTAATTATTCGATTCATTTAATGTCAAATGACATATACATAAATTACACACGTAATTAAAGTTATCTTAATTCTTGTGTCCTTACTTTAAACGACTTATACAAATGACCGGAGGAATTTGAAGTAGTTATAATGACACTCTATGACACTTTGGGTAGTGCTATTTTGAATCATGAGTCCAAAATCAAAAGTTTTAAGTTTTTTGTTTTTTGTTTTTTATTTATTTTTAATTTCAAAGTCATTATCAAACAATTAATGAAGCAAACGCAATCACTTGTAAAATTCCTTTCATACCACTTAAACATTTATAAAAATAAATATAGAGCCCTAGTAGATTTTATAGGTAAATCAATCATTATCTTAATTAATTCTTGTGAAAATTACATATGTGATAAATATTACAGAACGGAAGGAGTGATATTGACCTAGTCGGATGAGTCACGGGCATATATGTGATGCATCTTTAATCACACAACGATCGATAGCGTCCAATTCATGCTTAATTTAAGAACAAAAAAATTCTCACTACAAGGAAAATGAAATTTTGAAACGGAATTAGCAACGGAATTAAGTTTCGTTGCTAAAAAAAAAATTAGAGACGGAATTGAGACGGACTAATTTAGAGACGGAATTGAGACGAATCGAGACGAGAAATAGAGACGAAATTAAATTTCGTCTCTAAAAAATGGCGCCAACATTCCCACCAAAACTTTGTTTTCTTATAACCGTTCATCAAATCTCGAGATTTGTGCATCAAATCTTGAGATTTGATGAGTGCCCCCCCCAAAAAAAATCCCACAAGTTCGGTCTTGGTCTCGTTTCTCTCTCTCTCTGCTCTCTTCTGTCTGAGCCCTAACCCTCGCGTTCCCTCTCGCCTCCGTCAACGCCGCTGCCCTTTCCAACGCCAAAGCCCTCGCATCTGCCATCTCTCCCTCAACCTTCACCTCGCACCGCCATTAATCTCTGCCCTTTCGCCTCTCAAACCAACCAACCAATCAACCATCTCGTTCGCCATCAAAGTGTTTTCTCCATCAACACAAAGTCAGAGATTAATCGCGCTATTAGGGTTTCACTGTAAATCCTCTTTTCATCCACCGAGCGATGGCGATGCAGGCGGTCGGGATGAGCTTCTCCAAGATCGTGCTCCTTAGCGGAGCCGGTAATCTCAATCGTTCTAGAAAACTTGATTGTTTTTGTTGATCTCTTCGCGATTGTTGTCCGATTTCGATTGATTCATTCAATTGTTGTTGTAGCTTACACTGCCTCGATCATGGCGACGAATGGCCAATTGGCGGATATTAAGCGATTTCGGTACCTCACTCATTGAAATCGTTTTTAGGGTTTTTTTGTTGAAATTTTGCTGTTCTATCTTTTCGTTCTGTTTTGGAAGTTAATGGGGATAAGTAGGATTCGGTGTGGTTAGTTTGTAGTGATTTGAGAGTTTTGAAGGATTGAAAATCGCCGAAAATTGAACGAAAGCAACTCTTTCATTGTCTGCATTTGTTGCTACTTAAATTGTCGAGTCTTTGGTGGTGATACTTGTAGCGGACCCTAACTATATTGAGCATGTATCATTTCCAAGATTAGCATTCTTTGGTCTTCGGCATTGTCTAGTTTGGATTTATCACCAGAAGATTGGAACTTGAAGACAAATAACGGGGTGGGTTCAAGTTTTTAATGGTGCGAGGACAAATATGACATACTAACGACCTTGCAGTGAGATTCTTTGTTTGCTATGACAAGTAAATTCATGCTTGTTATAATCTCTTGTTGTAGTCGCAACTTTATTTACTTGAGGGTTTCAATTTATGTGCCCCAGTATATCTCTTAGAAATATTTTATTAAGTTTGTTCCATTTATTTTTTCTCACTTACTTGACTTATAGTTGTGTTCTAGTAAGTTGTTGTTCATTAATATATATATTTTTAACCAACGTGTTCAATAGGGATTTGGCATCAAGCACTGCTTCCCGCTTCATTCAAATTCTTGCTTTAAGTTGTATCTGGTTTTTTTTGGGTTTGTCATTGTTTTAGCGGTTTGAAGATGATACTATTTGGTTTTAATGATTGGAAAAGGGTAAAATGCCGAGTTGCTTTTCTTTTTTGGTCTACATTGAAGTAGTATAAGCGATCTGGTTGCAATTCCTTACATTTCAATGTTACATATATGATTCGAACTTGTTTCATCTATTATTTGTACGAAGAAATTATCACGCGACTTGAAATGGTTTAGACCTTTGTAATGGAAAGATGAGGAATGGCTGCAATCTTCGATCATGCATTTTAACATGTTGCATTCCGTACTAGGATGTTTCCTAATTTGCATGCATGCTATACGCTCGTACCTGTCTAATTTTTTTTCTATTGTAGGCTCGTTCTCTAAGATATCCAGTCCGGTTACGTTCGAGAAAACAAATGTGACTTTCCCACTGAGGCTCACTAGCTTGGTGGCATTTTCAAAGAATAGCGGCTCTCCCGTGCTTGTGTTGAAGCCTCTCTGGTATGGAAACTTTTTTTAATCGACTATTATGTATTGGTAGTGTTAATTTTCCTTCCCTTGAACTTCCAGTTTCTTGACATTCTCCTTCATTATTTGAGAAAAGAAGAAATTAAAACATTTTTTACCTTGCATCCGCCATCATATTAACTACCATTTATTCATTAGGTAGGCCTAAATGTGCAAGCAAGTGTTTTAATTTTTCTATGAAATGAAAGGTCAAGCAACTTCTATTCTTTGTTCCTGAGTACGACTTGCATCCGCCATCATATTAACAGTTTTTTGTACCAAAATAAAAATGTTGTCCTAACCAATCTAGAAGTTACTTCAGCTGTTATTAAACAAAAGATTTTCATAGTCGTTCTCTTATGATAGGAGCTCGGTTAAAGAATCTCCAAGGAGAAAGGGATCCACAGCATAGAATACATAGCTTGGAATTGAGTTTTTCTAGTGGCACCCTTGATAATTGTTTCCAAAAAAGGGATCTTTTTTAGTTGTAGAGATGGTCCTTGCATTCTTGGAATCATTTTGATTATTATATATTCCACCTAACAAAACCTCATTGATCAAAACTAAGTCTTCCCTCTTTTTAGTGAACGCATTCCTGAGTCCAAATTTTCTTAAGTTTATTCATTTTTTGTTTTCTTTTTGTGTGCTACTGGTCTTGATTAGTCCATATGATGTTTCTTAACATGATCTCTTCATGGATGAGGCTTGAACTTAAAAACCTATAGTTAAGAAGCATTGAGTCCCGTCCACGCATCTCAAACTAGTTCTGGATTTATTTGTTGATAGGAGAATAGGGTACTGATTACTATATTACATAGATAAATGAGTCCAAGTGTTTTAAATTTTTAATAGCTTAACTTCAGTGAACCACACCCATACGATACGAGAGAATATCTCTTAGCAATATAAGTTGATCAATGATTGAAATTTGGATATAATGTTGTTCTTTGTTCACTATTGAATTTGCACTTATGCACATTCCTCCATTGGATTCTTTTTTATTTGGCTGAACTTGAATTCAACTACCTGTCATGACCAAGTTCATTGGATGACACCTCAATACCCGAAATGATATTCTGAAGAATGTCTTTGTCATTGTGTGCATTACGTTTTTCTACTTGGGCGATGTCGTTATATGTGTGAAATCATGCTCCTTGAGTCATCTTCTTTTATGATATCGCTAATGTTTCATGTATATAGTAGTTGATACTACATTTCCTGCTTCCAGATTATTTGTCATAACTTAGAAAACCTTTCTCCTAAAGGAGAAACATGGGTGGTATCCCACATCTCATCCTATTTTCTATAATGTCATTTTCAAATGTCCTATCAAAGGTGATATTTTAGTCGATGGACCTGTTAGAATAGTTAGCAGAAAAGAAAGAAAGTGATAGTTTACTTTTACATCCTTTTCATTTGATTTTTAGAACTTTTAATGCTTAGCCTTAGATCTATCTTATCTATTTTTAATGGACCTATATCTATCCTAATGTTTTGATGCAATCTGCTTTCTAATTCCAAAAGAATAACATTAGCAAAATCATAGTGCTGATGTTATGTAATTTGGATGGTGTACGTGTTGTTTTAATGTCGTTTGCTTGGGCGCTTCAAAGCTAATTACCAGGTAGTAAACTTTTCTGCATTTAATAAGTACAAATAGCTCATTCGATGTTAGAATAAAGCTGAATGCATTTCTGTTTTTCTCTTACATTTTTTTCTATCTAAATACAATGTATATGCCTTGTTTAGTAGAAAATGAAATCATTACAGTATCCTTTCATATGGCTGAGTCTAAGATGGACATGTGAAAATGTAATTTGGTATTTCTCAAAGGTATTGTTGCTCATGGTTGGGACATCCTTCTCTTATTAGGCCATTGGCCATACTTTCCTTTGACCTATATATGATCCTTAATATATCAAATCCATGTGATTTTGTGGGATTCGTGTATTTGGTATTCGTGCTTGATTTTTGTTATGGGATTCGTGTATTCGGATATTTGGATCACGCTTTGGTTTTAGAGTTGTAACATATTGATCTTGCTTTGGATTTTTAGCTTAAGCTGCGGTGAAGGAGTTGTGACTTTATTTGATGGATTTTTAGCTTAACTGCAAATCGATCGTCTGAAACATGCACCTAGAAGTTGAATCTTATTTCCCGAGTCCGATAGATGAATATGTGGTCCTCCTTGATTGTTTGCAAAAGTTCATAGGATTCACTCTTCCCCTTGCAATTAATTGAATTAATGAGACATTGTAGCAGTTGATTGTCTTAACACAAAAGTCTATTTGTGTGATTGCAGGTGCCGAGGCAATGTTTGCTGATCTTAGTCATTTTTCTGTGCTCTCGATTCAGGTATTTACTGTGCATTTACTTTTACGGTTCTGATTTTTTTTAAATTGCTAAAAATTTCACTTTCACTATAAAACTCAAAGACCGAGCATAATTATTCAATCTCACTTTCACTATAAAACTCATTTTATTTGTTGTTGTTGTTGATGTAGAGGGTGACCGAGTTGCAAGATGGATCGGCATTATTCATAACAATAGCAAAATACTTATCCCCATCGCGCCATGATATCGATCGGGTAGGAATTACGTCTGATGTGCAGTGCACGACTGCCATGCAAACTTCAACTAGAGGATTATCCTCGAAAGACAACGAAGGAACCTCTTCTTCACTTGAAGCTGATTTTTGTATCATGGTAGCGGAGCATGAGTTGGAGATGCAAGAATCAAAGGGATCTACTTCGCGAAAACACGTAATCATATGCATAATTCTTTCCTTTTCAAAGTTATCAACTAGTCGCTACTATATGTGTGTATATTTATATGTAAATTGCATTCTGCGATGGGGAATTCCCCAACACAACGATCAGTTGATGAGGACAAATGTTATACTTAATATTTGTTGTTGATATATATTGTTGATTCATGTATATATAAATCCTTTTTAATATCGAATTTTATGTTTTTTCTCGATTGAATATTTGTTAATGATATATATTGTTGATTTGTGTATGTATGTCAAATTTTATTTTTTTGGGGGATGTTAGCACCCCCAAGGAGTTGTTGGAGGGGGTGCAGGCGATGGAGCAGGTCCTATGGTTGTTTTTTCAAGTTTAGAGGTTATGGAGAACCAATTGGATTAAGCTTAGGTGTGAAAACTAAAAAAAAGCAGAATTGATGAATCAGAGACGGAATGCATGATTTTCGTCTATGTTCCGTCTTTGATTAGCCATGGATCAGAGACGGAATGCATGAACAATTGTACCATTTAGAAAAATTTTCATTTTTGTTGTCTCTGTTCCGTTTCTAAATTCCGTCCCTAATCCGTCTCTAATCAGAAACAGAATCACAATTCCGTTGCTGATTGAATCAGTGTCGACCAAATCGGAGACGAAATTTATTCCGTCTCTGTTCTGTTGCAGATTAGGATTAGAGACGAAATTTATGCAAATCAGAGACGGAAAATTCCGTTTCTGATTTGTTTTTTTTTTTTGTAGTGTCTATTTGGACTCTTTGAGAAGAGTTTTTTGAGTAATTTAAGATATTTCACTAAATAAAAAGACCCAATTACCCTCACCCCTAACATTAATACATATCAGACTTATTCACTTCCTCCACTACCACACCGATTGCGCGCCACCGTCAAATCAACCACCGACCGCCGTCATCTCCTCTCTCTCTGAACATTTGAAGCAAACACAGAGATGAAATCTGGAAAACGATAAGAAAACACCAAATTGAGCTGAGATTCAGACCAAAAACATCAAATCACGAAATGGTGATGGTGGAGGGCACGAGGGCGGCAACACTAAGTGATGATTGGTGGAGTGCATAAGAAAATGAATTTTTACTAAGGGTATTTAAGTCTTTATGCTTATTTGAGTCTACACTCAAAGAGTCCATCTAGCACTACTTTAAAAAAATGAAAATGATTTTTTAACATTCTTATGGTTCGTACATTTGCTACACAATGCTCTAGATTACCTAATAATTCACGCATGTAGTGCATCCTAAATAAATCTATACTATTGTGTAGCAAATGTACATTTTTTTAAATGTTAAATTATATATACAATCACTTGTAAATTTTCTTTGATACCTTTTAAATATTTATAAAATTTTTAAAACCCTTTATAAGTCCAAATTTATGACAACGAGAACTCACACCCCAACATACAATGGCATACAATGCCTCAAGAATCCGTGCACCTTGAGAGGCAGGTGTACATAGTATTATATATATAGTGAGTCGTCCGCGCGTTCTTCACATTTACTACCAATTCATTCTCCTAATGGACTTTCTCTTCATTTTGTTCTTCATCACCACCCTTGTACTCACCGTATACAAACTCCAATTAATCAAAACTATTAAAAAGAACCTCCCACCAAGCCCACCCGGCGCACTCCCTATTATAGGCCACCTCCGCCTAGTACTCTCCGCTACGGAGCCTTTCCACCGCACCTTACAAGCCCTCTCCTCCAGCTCCACCCAATATGAAGATTACATGCTCTTCAAACTCGGCGTTCGCAATGTCGTCGTCCTTTCTTCACCTCACGCAGTCGAAGAATGTATCCACAAGAACGACGTGGCCTTCGCCAACCGCCCCCACTCCATCGCCTTCGACTACTATAGCTACAACTACACTCAAATTTCCATGAGCGACTACGACCCTCACTGGCGTAACCTCCGCCGCTTCACCACCGCCAATATCTTCTCCTCGACAAGTCTCCATGCATCGTCCGACGTCCGCCATGACGCTGTTCGATGCCTCCTTAGAGACCTCTATAAGAGCACCAACAATATTGGCGCCCCTCGCAAGATTGATCTCAAGTTGAAGTTCTTCGAGCTAACTTTCAATTCTACAATGTCTATGTTAACGGGGAGCCTATTGGGGATGGGTTGTGCCATACTAAAGAGAATAATTGGTTTTTCGATGTTCTTCGAGGCGCTAAGGCGCCGATCTTGTTCTTGGCTCCGGGAGACTATCTTTCGATCTTCAACTATTTTGATGTGTTTAAGGTTAAGCAAAGTTTGGCGACCAATGATAAGAATAGAGATGCTTATTTCGAAGATATAATAGAGAGATATCGTTCAAACTGTTTGGCAAAGAAGAAACCCAAGTCAATATTGGATGTGTTGTTTTCTTTGCAACAAGAGCATCTGAGCAATATAACCACGTGATCGTCAAAGGGATCATACTAGTAAGCTAATCCCTCACATTTGCCATACACAAAAAATACTTAATTTCTCATTTTATTAATTTCTTATCTTTCATTGTCTCAAATAATAATATTACTTGAACATTTTTGACATTTAATAGAAATTTTAAAATCCCTACTAAATAAAATGTTATTAAATATCATGTGAAAATGTGTTATGTTTTAATTTTTAATACATGTATTACGTACATAGAAGTTTTTTTAAAACTCATATCGATTAGGTGTTATTTAATAACACCTTCTTTAATAAAAATTTAAATTTTTTTATTAAATATCGAAATTGTTCTAGCGTATATTATTTCCACATATATATAAATATAAACTAAAGGAAGATCTGGGCCCTCAAGTCACATCGAGGTGGTGTTTAGTAACTCGACGTCTTATAAATTTTTAGTGATTATTCATTACCACTTTTTTTTTATAAGAACTTATATTACGGTACATCCAAATAATAATACAGTACTTCCACATGTATATAAATATATAAATATAAACTAAAGGAAGACGTATTTTTTTAATCAGAACAAATTTGGTGAGGTTTTAATTGTTTTGTCTTATTGGAGTCAAGTTGTAGATTTGAACATATGCCAAATTACAGAGCATATATAGGTGTGGGTGCAGAAGATATGCAAGAACAAAAGAGTAGGTTTGTAGAGAGAGAGGGAGAGGAACATATTGCTTTCGTATCGAGAAAAGAGTGTTAATCGAGAGTTATCTCATTGAAATATTTTCATGTTTGATTTAACTTTAAATTTGTAAGAAAGTTTTAAATTTTTAAACAATAAAAAACACGAATTGACAAAAATAGTCTTCAAACAAGAGAGAGATGAGTAATAAAAAGGTCATTAACAATGAGGTAATTTTGTCCATAGCTCCTGGTATGTAACTCCCTAGGGGTTGGTGTGGAGATATTTCACACCATAGGGTGTAAGTTGAGAGATAACTTGCAGGCAAGTTGGGCAATCAAACAAGATTAGTTCTCAACTCCCTATTAGTTATCTCCTTGGAGATATCTCCACTTCATACCAAATAAGACCTTGGTTTGAAAAAGATTCATAAGCGGAAAAAGTTGATGAGTTGCTTATGAGGAAAATTACTTAATTAAAAAGTTAAAAAAAAATTAACTTATTTATTAAGAAATTTTTCTTCTTATTCTTTAAAATATTTATCTAAATACGTGTTACCAAATACAATCAAAGTCTTCAAAAAACAGAAGTTTCATTCTTATCAAAAAAGAAAAAAATCTTGATAGAGGCAAGTTGGTTAATTAATTTCTTTCTTATAAAAAATAATAATAACAATAATAAAATTAATACTTCACAAATTAAACTATCTTCCATTGTCTCCATCAGTTTTTCTTAATCGAAAAAAAAAGTTAATCGATTTATTTAATTAGAATGTTCTTTTTTTTTTTGAAATGATTTAATTAGAATGTTTACTTTATGTATGAATTTATTTTATGCATGCCATGTTCAATGGCGCCACGACACAATTTAGAATGGGCAATGTCACTACTATTTGAATAATCCCGAGAAGCTTAAAAAGCTCTCGACGAACTTGACCACAACATTGAGCCGCACCGCCTTCTCGAAGACTCGAATCTCTCCAACCTCCCCTACATTCAATCCATCGTCCAAGAAACGCTAAGACTCTTCCCACCTGCACCGTTCCTCTTCCCTCGTGTGTCAGCAAGTGAGTGTAAGGTAGACCAGTATGATGTGCCAAGTGGCACGATTATAGTGGCCAATGCGTGGGCAATTCACAGAGACCCAAAGCTGTGGTCGGAACCTCATAAATTCATGCCCGAAAGGTTCATGCAATTGTAGGGCTTAGGACAAGGCGATAGCAACAATAAGTTTAAGTTTATACCATTCGGGATTGGGCGTAGAGGCTGCCCTGGTGATGGATTAGCTATGCACACCATAACATTAGCTTTGGGTTCAGTTCTTCGGTGTTTTGAGTGGGAGAAAATTGGTGATGAACCAATCGATATGAGTGAAGGGGTTCAGTTCCTTTTGCCTAAGGCCAAGGCCTTAGAGGCCTTGTGTAAGCCTACGTCAGAGATGTTAAGTGTTCTGTGTAAAATCTGATATAAAGAGTGGATTAGTTAGGTAATCGAAGGAATAAATTCCTCGCTTAATTTGCCATCTATGATCTCTGGAAGAAGTTGCAAGTAATAGTTTTTATGTTGTTCTTAATATTAATATAAATATATATAGTACATAATGATTATGACTATTCTTTTAATCCCACCCTATTAACGTTTTTTCATAAAGTGAAATACAAATAATTATATCTAAGATTCTAAATAAATTTGAAATATTGAATGTAAACACAGCAGCGTAGCAAACTGCGCATGCCTAGCTAGATTAGTTGCGTGTGGTTGAGAATGTAAATAATTGTGGTCTTGTATTATTTAACTTGATTGAATAATTAGAAATAATTTAATTATCTCATACCTATCGTGAAGGTATATAATTGATGAAGTCCAAGAATTAGCTTGCAAATTCTTGGAATAATATGATTGAAAGATATGACAGGATGTCATTTTGGTAATTTCGGTGAAGTTCGAGCGTTTGAGTTTCGGCGTTCCGGGGGCATGGGTTGATTGGAAATGGTGTGGAGATCACGAGTCGCGGCTATGGCGTGTCTACGACGTTTTTCGGTGAAATTCCATCGTTTCGCCCTACGAAACGGTAATTTTGATATTTTTGGAAAGTTTTGTTTAACTTATAGATTTCATTAGGAATTTCCATTTTTATTACCGTTCGCGGCATTTGTTGTTATTGTTCGTCCAGTTTTCAGTTTATGGCTTTTAGGGCTTTTTGGACTTTTGACTATTTTTGGCAAATTTTAGGGTTTCGCTATTTGAGCGACCTATTGGATGTAATTCAGAGTTTTTGGCTGGAATAAAAGAATTTTCGAACTTTGGCTTAAGTTCTGACCTAGATCGAGTTGTTCGTGGATTCGTTCAACAGGTTTAGAAGATCTCCTCTGCGTCAATTGGTATCAGAGCATGTTTCAGCGTCATTGGAGAAATCATGCCGCCGAAGAGGAACCAGCAGCGTATCGAGGAGGTGTATGACCGTGACAAATTGGCCAAATAATTGACCAACGCATGGGCGCGGTGGTAGAATAATTAACTGCTAGAATCGATCAGTTGTTAGGTCAAAATATGGATCGTGTCCGTAACCATCGAAGGGAACTTGGTGGTGATGATCCAGTAAGAGATTCTTCTAGTGAAGGGGAGGAAGAGTATGTTAAGGCACCAAGGAGGCGCTACAGGCCGCGTACAGTTGAAGATGATCGCAAGCGGTGGGAGTCTGGGGTGAAAACGGAGGTCCCAGAATTCCATGACACCCTTCAATCGGAAGAATTCTTGGGGGCGACGTCGATTGAAGAAGTCATAGAATTCAAAGGTGTGTTTGAAACCAAGGGTGTGCAACTGGTTGCGACTAGATTCCGTAATAGGGCCACGGCTAGGTGGCAACAACAGAAGTTGATGTGGAATGGAAAGGCGAAGATTACCTCGTGGGAGAAGATGAAAAAGTACTTACGGGCTGAGTTCTTGCCTTACAACTTCCAACGCCTTATGTATAAGAGGTTGCAGAATCTGAGACAAGGGGAAAAGTCGGTAAATGATTGCACTAATGAGTTTTATCAGTTAGTCTCTAGAAACGAACTACAGGAGACTAACGACCAATTAGTGGCGCGGTATATTGGTGGACCGAGGGTGCAGATCCAAGATGTCGTCAACGTGTTTGATCCGACTTCCTTATGTGCAGCGCACCAGCGAGCATTGTTGGTGGAGAAACAACAGCGTCGGGGTGTGAGTAATGATTCTAGTAATGTTAGTGTTGGGACAGCCAATACTGGAGGTAATACCGCGACAATTAACCCTGCTAGTCGCACGAACAGACCTAGCACTAGTAGGATTAAATGCTTCGGTCGTGGCGAAGTTGGTCACGGGAAGTTAGAATGTAAAGGGAAGAAAGCTCTCTTTATTGAGAATGAAGAGGAAAACGAAGGGGAAGAGGCCAACATCAACTGCGAACTAGGCTTTGATACTTTTGACAACACAAAAGAGGAGATCGTAACTATAGATGCGGGTAATGCCTTGGTTGTGAGGCGTTCTTGTACGAGCCCTAGAGTTGCATCGTTGATGATGAGTAGTGTGTGGAATAACATCTTTCGGTCCAAGTGTACCATCTTAGGCAAGGTGTGCATGTTCAAGATTGATGTAGACGATTGCGAGAATATCGTCTCGATTGAAGCGGTTCGAAGTTGGGCCTTGCAATGAACAACACCCTGACCTACAAGCCGACTTAGGTGAAAGAAGCGGTGGTGAGTGAAGGTGTCGAAGCGCGCCTTGGTGACTTTTTTTATTGGTGCTAACTACAAGGATTCAGTCTGGTGTGATGTTGTAGCTATGGATGCTTGCCACTTGTTCTTGGGACGTCCTTTCTTTGTTTGATACGGGAGTTGTGCATGATAGCAGAACCAATAAATACATCCTTATGTTCAAGGGAGTGAAGATTGTGCTAGTACCCGCCAAGGATCCGGAGGAAGTTAAGCCTACTAAAGAATCTAGCAGCTCGCTATCCTTGGCAAAATTTGAAGATGAATTATATGATTATGAGATAGTTTACATCTTGATGGGAAAGGAGGTAGATAGAGATGTTGATGTTCCTGAAGCTGCAATTCCTATTATGAAGGAGTTTTGTGATGTTTTCCCTGATGAGATGCCTGAAGGACCGCCGCCATTGCCTGATACTCAGCATCAGATTGACCTTGAACCTGGTGCGTCACTACCTGATAGACCACACTACCGAATGAGTCCCAGTGAGCATGAGGAGTTGCACAAACAGGTTTAAGAGTTATTGGTGAAGGGATTCATCCGTGAAAGTCTGAGCCCGTGTGCAGTACCAGCCCTCCTTACACCAAAGAAAGATGGCTCCTGGCGGATGTGTGTGGACAGTAGAGCAATCAACAAGATTACTGTCAAGTATCGCTTTCCTATCCCTCGTTTGGATGATTTACTTGACCAACAGAGCGGAACAAAAATTTTTACAAAACAGGATTCGAATAGTGGGTACCACCGGATTCGCATTAGAGTTGGGGATGAGTGGAAGACTGCTTTTAAAACCAGGGAGGGGCTGTATGAGTGGTCAGTCATGCCGTTTGGGCTGTCAAACGCACCTAGCACCTTCATGAGAGTCATAAACCAGAGCTTGAGACCTTTGATAGGCGAGTGTGTTATGGTATATTTTGATGATATATTGATATACAGTACTAAAGAGGAGGAACACCTCCAACACGTACGAGATGTTCTGACTATCTTGCATAGGGAGAAGTTCTATGCTGTGATGAAGAAGTCCTCATTTTTGACACCGAAGGTCCTTTTCTTCGGCTATGTCATTTCTAGAGAAGGGTTGCAGGTTGATGAGTCTAAAGTAGAATCCATTCGCGCTTGGCCTAGACCCACCACCGTCACGGAGGTTCGCAACTTTCATATACAAGCGGTTCATTCCACACTTCAGCAGTATCATGACCCCAATTACAGACTGTGTGAAGGGCGTGAAGTTTGGGTAGAGCAATGAGGCAGATGAAGCATTCCAACTGATCAAGGTGCGATTAGCCACTGCACCCATTCTGGTGTTGCCGGATTTTCACCTACCTTCTGAGTTGCATAGTGATGCATCCAAGGTAGGCATTAGAGCTGTCTTGAGTCAGAATAATGGCCTGTTGCCTATTTCAGTGAGAAGCTGTCTAGGGCGAAGTTGAGGTATAACACATACGATGTGGAGTTCTATGCAACGGTACAAGCCGTGAAACATTGACGGCATTATCTTTTTCACTGAGAGTTCGTGCTGTTTACAGACCATGAGGCATCGCGACACTTACATGGGCAAAACAAGGTCTCGGCCAGACATGCTTCCTGGGTGGCCTATTTGGAGCGCTTTACTTTTATGGTGAAACACAAGTCTGGAGTGACCAACAGACTTGCTGAAGCCTTGAGCAGATGAAAAGTTTGTCAAGCCGCATGACCAATGAGGTACCTGGGTTTTCCTCATTCTCTGATTTGTTTACTACTGATCCTTTTTTTGCTACTAATGTGGAGAAGGTGCGGAGTGAGGAGCGTAAGGATTATACACTTCATGAGGGTTTCTTATTTCGTGGCAACCAGCTGTGCATTCCTAATTGCAGCCTGCGATTGGTGATTATTAGAGAGTTGCATGGAGAGGGACATGTTCGGCGTGATCGCACTTTGCGGCTTGTGAAGGCCTCTTACTTTTGGCCTACCATCCGCAAGGAAGTGGACAGATATGTGCAGCGGTGCCGGACTTGCCAGTTTTTGAAGGGTACCGCAACTCATGCCGGTCTAAATATGCCTTTGCCCATTCTAGAATAGTCATGGGTCGATATTAGCATGGATTTCGTGCTGGGGTTGCCTAGAACACAACGGGGAAATGACTCTATTTTTGTGGTGGTTGACTGTTTTTTCAAGATGGTTCACTTCATCCCATGCAAGAAGACCACGATCTTTGTAAAGGTGGCTCAAAGAGCTTCTTTCGGGAGGTGTATAGATTGCATGGCCTTCCTACCTCGATTATTTCGAGATCGGGACACCGATTCCTTAACCATTTTTGGCGCGGTTGTGGGCTATGGTGAACACGCGGCTAGAATTTAGCGGTGCTCATCATCCGCAAACAGATGACGATGGGCAGATCAAAGTTGTCAACGGTTCGTTAGGGAATCTTTTGAGGAGCTTGGTGGGTGAGAATCTCGGGAGTTGGGACGTCGAAGTTAAGTTAGACAGAATTTGCGCACAACCATGCAGTTAATCGAAGTACCGGGTTTAGTCCTTTTAAGAATGCGTATTTAGTACTACATCGAGGTCATCTTGATATGTTACCAGTGCCAAGTAATACTAGATGGCATGGTAAGGCAGAAGACTTTGTTAGTGGGCAGCAAGAGATTCATCAATCTGTCGAAGATAACTTGCAGAAGGCTACTAAAAAGTACAAACAATATGCAAATCGGAAGAAGCGTCACGTGGAGTTTGAAGTGGGTGACTTTGTGTGGGCAGTTCTCACTAAAGACCGGTTCTTTGTGGGTGATTACAACAAATTTTCAGTTCGGAAGATTGGTCATGTGGATGTTCTTGAGAAAATTAATCCTAATGCTTACAGATTGAAGTTGCCAAGTCACATTCGCACGGCTGATATATTTAATGTCAAGCATCTTGTTCCCTACTATGAGGATACGTCTGATAATTACAATTCGAGGGCGAATTTTGTCCACCTTGGGGAGAATGATGAATTCCAAGAATTAGCTTGCAAATTCTTGGAAAAATATGATGGAAAGATATGACAGGATGCCATTTTGATAATTTCGGTGAAGTTCAGGCGTTTGAGTTTCAGCGTTCCGGGGGCATGGGTTGATTGGATACGGCTTGGAGATCACTTTCATTAGGAAAGTTTTGCCTTCCGTAACGACAATTTTGCTATTTTAGGAAAGTTTTGTTTAGCTTATAACTTTCATTAGGAATTTCCTTTTTTATTGCCGTTCGTGCATTTGTTGTTATTTTTGCTTAGTTTCCAGTTTAAGGCTTTTAGAGCTTTTTGGACTTTTTACTATTTTTGGCAAATTTTAGGGTTTCGCTATTTAAGCGACCTATTGGATGTAATTCGAAGTTTTTGGCTGGAATAAAAGAATTTTCGAACTTTTACTTAAGTTCTGACGTAGATCGAGTTGTTCGTGGATTCGTTCAACTGGTTTAGATGATCTCCGCTGCGTCAATAACAAAGCCGCAGACGTTCCCAAACTATGCAAGGGAACTACATCAAGTTTTATTGATTATGGATACTCGATCCAAATTTCCCAATCACATCACAAAATCATTCTAGAGGACGCTCGTGGAGTCGCACATCCCAAACTAAGCTTGATTTAATCTTTTTGTTTGAGTTTATCACTTTTAATTTCTTTACAAAAAATTAATTTGTTAATTAATTAATTAATAAACGGTATGCAATATATATGATCATAAAATAAATAAATGGAATGCACTTATCTACTTGTTATAGCGAAGTGCAAATTGTTTGTTGCATTGATGAGCATTGTGTGATGGCTAGCAACTAGCTTGATGGTAGATCCAATTAACAACAAACAGTGCTCGTCACCGCTTGATCTGTGCAACATGCCGACATGATCAAGTCCATCGCCTTTCAAAATCCAACGCTCTCCATCAATTGTAATGTCTAATCTCAACACTATCAAGTGTATCACCGCTCCTCAAAGTTTCAAAGAACCAATTCTATACACTACAAAACAAATCAAATAAACCAACATTTTTCTAGCCAAGAAATTAAGGACTATAGAGTAAATTAAGAATGCGGCTTTGCTCTAATAAGAATTATTCGAGATTCGCAGATTAAAACAAAACTATACTGAAGGTTCCCCACTACAAATTGGGCAATCGATCTGGTAATAAATCCCACTCAAGTGTCAGGGCGCATCGATGACAATAGACCCTATGCCCACAAGCGACAAAAGCCGAAAGCCGGCCTTCGCCTTCTTCTGAGACAATTAACGTGTGATTGTCCATCTGGTACTCCTCCTATTTCCTGATCCTCTACTTGATTTGATGCTGCAACATTTCTTGATTAATAACATTGTCTATGCTACTACCAATTAATCTTTTCATTCCCTCCATTTCCTTAAAGGAAGACACAAATCTTTCCGTTCTTTCCAGTTCCTTAAAGGAAGATACAAGTCTTTCTATTTACTCTAGTTCATTAAAAAAAGCGATACAAGTTCATTGGATTCAAGATAAGGTCATTATTCCGAAAGACAAGGCTAAGATGAAATTAATATAAGTTCAAACAAGAACAACAATTTCTTATAATTAGGTTGAAAGCATTGTCAAATCTTTCGAATATATTGATAAACATATATAACAGGTATGTGCAATTGTATGTCATTATATAGCTTGTACACGCACGAGATTACTCATGCAGATTAGAAGATGGTCATGGATTAACGGAATGAAGTTTAACGAAAGAAATATTGTTATTGCATGCAACCACAAATCATGTAGCACGCACCCTTATTTAGCATTTGATACTTGTCAAGTGATAACACATTACCTCTTGATAGCATAACCTTAGATGCCTAAAGAAACTGATCCAAGGAAAATGCCACTCCAAAGCGTGCAGAACAGTTCTTTGACAGGCAAGATCTGCTACCATCTGATCCTTATTCTTATCAGATCGGCGATGGAAAATGCCGATGTGAATGTTATTCAACACACAAACCATCACTAAAACATTTTTTTCCTTTAATAGAGGTTGTAAAACCCTTATTAAATAAAGTGTTATTAAATGTCATGTTAAAATGTGTTATGTTTTCATTTTTAATACATGTATTACATAGAGGTTTTTAAAACTCCTATCAATTAGGTGTTATTTAATAACACCCCCCTTTAATAGGGGTTTAAAAACCTCTATTAAATACCAAAATTTTTCTAGTGCATTTACAGGTTAAAAAAAACATAAAAGCTTCAACCTCTGCTCACCCTTCTAATGGGAACTAAATGTGCAAAATATATCATAATTTACAAATCACAATTTACTTCCACGAGCAAAATATCCAGACATGCTATGTGGACTTGAGCGAATCGTTGAAAACTAACTAACTAACAACAACATATCCTTGGTTTCAAATTCATTAAGCTCGGGTAGATGGATCAAACTCTTCCATTGTGCTCGATTAAGTGCAAATGATGGCGAGTTTTCCAAACCATTCAAATCCCTCCTAATTAATGCGTCCCAAGTTATCTTTGGTCTACCCCTACCTTATCAAATTTTTCGATTTTTATTGAGTCAAGTTTTCTAGTGGAAAAGTTTGTAGGCCAACTTTGTAGGCGACCAAATCACCGCAACCGCCGTTCCCTAATCTTTATGTCTATTGGTACCACTCCTACTTGTCTTTGAATTTCTGTATTTCTTATTCTATCTCAAGGAGTTTTATCTCGTACACATCCACCGAAGCATCCTCATTTCTGTTACGTTCATTTCATATAATTGTTGCTACTTTACAGCTCAACATATTCAATTCCATATAGCATAACTTACTTAATTGCGGTCCTATAAAATTATCCTTTTAACTTAGTAAGAACATTTCAATCACAAATCATCTTTGTTGCATTTCGCCACCATCCAACTTGGATTCTATATACGTGTGATATCATTCTTAATATTTCCATCATTTTCTATGATTGATCATAGGTATTCGAAGTGGTTCACCTTAGGAACTTCACTACACCTAATTTTACTACTCCATCATTTCGATGTCTAGTATTTCTTAACACACAACGACTTGTCGAAAACCACTAACATAAAATATGGAAGGTCCTTGCAAGACTTAATTTGAGGAATTATCTATGCAGAAGATGTAATAAGAGATAAAGCATGTTTTTTTACACATGTGCTTGCAAAATTTACAAGGTATGCTTGAATAAAAAAGTCACGTAGAAATGTATAGAGAGAAAGAGGAACGGGTTGTAGATGTTGATAATTAAATAGCGACAAGAGCCTTCCAATAAGCTTATAACAACTATATATAACAAAATGAGAATCTCCCGCCAGAACAAAAGGTACATGTAAATTGTAAGAAGGAACTAAAAACAAAGACATTTAACAATAGGTATACAACGAGAAAGATGAATAGATTTTACTTTCCACATTAAATTCAACGGCAACAGAAACAGCACAAAATGTCGAAAGCATTTACCATAGCTATAGCTATTCAAGTATTTCTCCAGATCAGCAAGTTGTTATGACTTTCTCCAATGCACCTTTCTTTGATGGCCAAATTCTTCAATGCATCTTTAGCTACTATACATGCATTTCTCCTAATCAACAAGATGTCATTGCATTCTATCTTACATATTAAGGAAGTGCATCACATATGGCACCCGGCTAGCCCAGTGCCAAAAGTGGGTTACTGTAGCTCCAATAACTGGGCCTTCATTTAGGGCCATTAGGCCCCTTGGGTCGGGCATTGGTCTTGCATCTATTCCAATATCATTCGCGGTCCTCGAACAAAAAAATAACTTTTTTTTAAACAAAAGGTGTAGAAATCTAAAATTAATTTGATGGCCCTATAGTTTAGTATGAGGTTTGGGAGTACGAGGTCACATATTCTGCCTTAGTGGCGCAAGTTGTTTCTTTTTTATAAAAAAAAAAAAACATAGAGATGAAAGCAACAACAAAAGATGCAACATACCATTGTAAACGATGCACACTTTTGTTTGTTTTTTGTTTTTCCAAAATATAGACCACGACTGCTATATCAAAATTGTTAGACGTCAACACGTCAGGCTTCCGAATCAGCCAATTCTAATCCACGGCCGACTTCGTTCGAATAATGCCTTGAACAACGACAAGCATCAGATCCGATAAGGCGCCATTAGCATAATCGGAAGCGCTCAAGATGGATCGAAGATGAGAAATGTTAAGGAAACTATAGTAGTTTTGTATTTGTGTTTTGATTATGACTTTGAGTTTTTATATCAGTGTGTTTAAGATTTTCTAGTTGGATTAGGAGTATGCTTTGTTAAGCTCTATAAATAAGATCACCCTATCATACTTAATTTGTCCACATTAATACAATTTCTAGACTCTTCTTTGAAATCTATCATGGTATCAAAGTTTGATTTTTAGTACTAGGTCGGTCAACGACTGCTCTGTGGTGCTTACATTAATGTATTATCATTTTCGCTTCTTTGATGCCCATTTCTTCTTGATCTATTTGCTTCCCTTATTGTCCTCTTTGATTTGTTCATGTGCTTTGTATTCGTCTTTGCCCTATTGCCTCTGCTCATTAGGCGCAAGATTTGCTTGTGTGATTAGCCTGCTGGTGGGTACATCCTTGTGCGATCATCTATCTGAAAGTTCTCTACCTGTGTGTGTCTTCTGTTCATCAATCAACCTTTACTTTCTCGCATACATCCACCCGAGCGCTTAGCCTTGCTTGCCCGTGAAGAGAGATTTGATATTCTGATGTCTGAGCAAGTCGAAAACAGTTGGAAAGCTTTCTCTTTCCTTTATCGTCGCTAGAACCTGTTATTACCCGATTATAAAAATTCGATAACGTCAAATAAATAAATCCTACACTATCCAATACACCTATAATAATCAAATGCACAATAATCCGAGAGATTAAACGAACAATATAATCTAAAGATTGCGAATTCATCCCCTTTATGTATCTGCCCACAATTAGATGATGTCATTCGAAAGTGTTAAGTAAACAGTAATAAAGACTAATGCCCAAATAGGATAACAAAATGAGTCTCGTTCCTCGAGTCTATCAAAGTATGATCTGGTTCAACGTGATCTTACGATAACCACGTGACGCGAAGTATCAATGAATTTAGCCCCTCAAACATAATAAAGTTCTACCCTATACACACAGTCAGGTAGACACTATATAGTTCTACCATGTATACATAGTCAAGTAGCTTAATATACCCTCTACACATAGTCAGGTAAACATTATATAGTTCTACCATGTACATACAATCATGTAGACACTATAAGGAGACTCGAATCAACCTTATCCTCCATTCCTGTGTATGCATGTACAATAAAAATGCAATATCAAGGATCAATGCAAGTGATTTGACACTATCAAACGTTGTCTTTAACCGGACAATTATAAAGGTTGTGATTGGTTACTGTGTGAGCAATGTGATGAAGTTGTGTAATCGAGATAGAATTTGTCCCTATCTTATAAAGAGAGATATCTAGTGGATCCCTCGATGTGTTAGATTGTTAAAAGGCCTAGTCTAAATGAATTGATATTGATCAATGTCACTTGGATGTTTTCAGTCTACCTAGAGGTCGAGACTAGTACGATTGAACATGTTGGATGACAATTTCATGCCTTATATTTGCCAAAAGGATATCGTGTGACAAAAGGATGTTATATACTCTATTTATTAGGTTGTATCGATTTGATATTCGTACAACTTGGGTAGTCATAATGTCTTGCTAGAGGTCGCTTATGACTTGTATACCAAAATGTGTTTTGGTACACTACCAACGTTGTATAAGCCTATTGGGTCGCACACTAAGAATGGTTTTGCGAGATTTCACAAATGATCAATTTCGAACTTAATTTATGAGGTTCTCGAAGTGTCGAATCACCCTGAAAATGCTTCCAATAGCTTCTTTACATACCCCATATATTAAGGGTTGTTAGAGTAACACATTGAGTAGGAGTAGTGTGTACCATACTGAGTGTAGAAAGCAAGTGTGAAAAGTTATTGTAAAAGCATGCGAGACTTGTAAATGATAGTGTGTACTAGAGAGCTCTAAGTACTTAAAAGTAGATCCCTACTGCCAACTAACATCTCTTAGCTTATGCTGTAATTCAGCATTCCTTAGATTGAGCTCCTTAATTTCTTTATTTGACTTCAACCTTTCCACATCTTTACCATAGTCAACATTTTGGGCATTATTGGTTGATTTTGATTGCTCAAAGTCCTTGCCTAGCTGTATGAGAAATAGTAATTAAAATAATAGCCACATAATTGAAAAGAGTTGATGCAAAATAGAATCATGAAGACTTTTGGATCCTAACATAAGATAAATGGTAAATGTAAACTTCCATAATATGAAGACTACTTGTCCACTGGTCAAACAATTGCAACTAATGAATTATAATAGTATTTTAACAACAAACTACTGCTAAGTTAATCCTGATTTAGTCTATCTTCTAATTTCTAGTTAGTTTTTTTTATATTCAATCTTAGAGAAGTATTTCCCTTTAAAAAAATTATATGCAAGATAAAAATCACAGATTTTGAAATAATTAATTAATCGGCACCTCACCTTAATAGTTCCGCCATAAACGATAACGCTTGGTTGATTAAGCCAGCCCATTGCCATATATAATTGAATCAGCCAACCAGTCATCTATAAGATTGAACATAACAATAGTCAACATGATTAACTAAACATTAGCAAAAAAAGAAGGATAGACTTTCGGCTATTGCTTTAAAAACTTAACGATCACATTGGAGCAATTTAAGAAAACAAACGAACAAACAATTTGAAAAGGCAAAAGATATATGGCATCAAAAACATCAAATGAATCAAATAGCATTTAGTAGTATATTTTGAGGGATGGATTGATAATTAAAGCTTCAAAAACATCTCCACTATTTCACTCATGCCTCGTATATATTTCACTAGGCATGGTTTCATACCTACCAGGCCACTCATGTATGCCTAAAACCTGTACTTAAAAACTACAATTCTGGTTGTATTGCATAGGTTTGAATAAATATATGTAAAAAAATTAACAAATAAATATATGGTAGATCAAATGGTTATCTTAAATTCAAAATATAAGCATAAAAACTAGGTTTTGAGTTTTTTTTTTTTTTTTTTTTTTTCACAGATATTAGCCACCAATGGCAATGAAAATTCAAACAAGCAATTTCGACAACGGTAATTCATATAAAATATGAAAAAAATGCAACCTGCTAGAGACGCGTACCTCTATGGCCATCTAAATTCAACAATGTCAGCATCAAACTGATTCTATTTCTATAAAGTTTAAATCGCAATTGGAATGGATAGATTCGTCTTTTTCTCAACAATGTCAGCATCAAACTGATTCCAACCTTGTACGAGGTTACCAAATTGATTTCGTTGATGTATAAATACTTCTAGCTTGGAAAATATCCTCAAGGCGTTTGTATCATATTTCGATTTTGCTGTGCACTTGCTGATATCCAACTGTCATATTAAAATGCACTAAGCTACATTATACTACATCGAAATCTACAAAGTTGTGACACTAATAAAATTGGTAAATGCAATATCGTTATGTGCTCTCCATGAAGTTGTGGAGTGGATTCTTTACATTTTCATCAATTGTGTTGTCAACAGTTGAGAAAAGAAACAATTCAGATTAGATCACAGAGAAACACACAAGGATTGGAGTGAAAACACGAAGAATTAAAGAAATAGAGATGAGATTGGACGATCGCAGACCAATGATATCAGAAACGCCTACCAAACCAATGGCGTTATGAGTGAAAAGAGAGACAACTTCGTTATCGCGAACGTCGAGATGGAAGAGGATATGACGGTGGTCGGGATCGGAATAGAGGATCAGTCCGAGAGATTCGAGGTCGTAGAAATCACGAGAGAAACCGAAGACGGTGTGGCCTCTGCGAGCCATCTCGATGGCTAGGGCTCTGTCGAGGCCTCTTCCCAAGCCTGTGATCAGCACTGTTTTGTGATGTCCTCCGTTCGCCATTACTCGCAGCTCCTCCGCCGTCGCTGCTGCTATCGCGGCTCCTCCACCTAATACATAGAGGTTACTTAAAAACCTCTATGAATTAGGCGTTATAAAAAGCAATAATAGGGGTTATTGTAAACCACTATGAATTAGGTGCTATAAAATGCCTAATTTGTTCTAGTGTAAATAACATAAAAATAAGTTATTTTATGTTATTTATGTTATATAAATAAGATATATGATTATTTATATATATAATTCATTTAGATCCTTATACGATTAATTATATGATTATATACCTTCCAAAAAAATTATAAAATTATATGATTAATATACTTAATTGTATCATATCCATTTAGGTACTCAATCAACTATTCTTCAAAACAATTTTTAATTGATATAAGCTAGATTATATCAACGTTTCGATACAAGCTACTACATTATCTGTCGTCAATTAGATTATCAACTATTAGGTAGATTACCAGCTAGTGTTGCTAAACAAAGCCTTAATGGTTAACTATATTTAATTATTTATTTCATTTAATAAAAAAGAGCAAGTACTAACCGTAATTTTCTTTTTTTTTTTGAGAAAATCATGACTGAGAGATTTCTCCCTGTTGTATTAATAGAGAATCCCTCAAGGGGTTTTTATTACAAGTGATGGATACTATATATCAAGTAAGCAAATAGATAATTGTATATTGAAATGCCAACATGCACGGCTCGCGAGTATGATCACCTGCTTTACTTAATACATCCAAACAACAAAATAATCATAATTATATATACACACCTAAATACAACCATTTATTACTAAATAGTGTCACAATGATGCCCATCAACAATGATCTTTAATTAGAAAAAAAGAAATTACCAAAAGTATGGCATTCTTCCAAGTAACAGTAATATTTCCATCCGTGGCCAACTGTGGAAGTTTACGAGCAATACAATTACCCTCACGACGCACCCTAAAAAATTTAAGACCAATTAGACGCTCACTGAGTTATGTAATTTCATTGATCACTGGTCCAAATACACCGGACACTTGTCGCTTGTAGTGCTTGGAACGCCACCTGTGAGTCAACTTCGATAACACCATGGGAGTCTGAGATCCAAACAATCGCAGATGGGGACAAGTTTTTATACTATTAAAGTGGTGATCACGTATTTGACCAAAAAAAAAAACAAAAAAGTGGTGATCACGTGATGAACGTATGCCGCAACGTACGTGGCAAAGCATCTTTTCAAGTACTGTTACTACCATCTAGCGTTAAATTGAGCATAATTTAATGTCGATCGATGTAAGGGACTTATTAAATACAAATTGTTAGTCCTCTGTTCCACAATGTTAAATATTTTATTTTCAATTTAAACCTATTCTATTTACTTCCTCCTCCGGTATTTATATAATTCATTTTAACAAAAAAAAATTGTTCAAAATTGTAAGTCATTTTTTAGATTCAAAAATGTATTTATTACAATTTTACCTATTTTACCATTATATAATTCAAACATTTATGATTCTTTAATTATTCGATTCATTTAATGTCAAAAGACATATACATAAATTACACACGTAATTAAAGTTATCTTAATTCTTGTGTCCTTACTTTAAACGACTTATACAAATGACCGGAGGAATTTGAAGTAGTTATAATGACACTCTATGACACTTTGGGTAGTGCTATTTTGAATCATGAGTCCAAAATCAAAAGTTTTAAGTTTTTTGTTTTTTATTTATTTTTAATTTCAAATTCATTATCAAACAATTAATGAAGCAAACGCAATCACTTGTAAAATTCCTTTCATACCACTTAAACATTTATAAAAATAAAAAACCCCTCTATATAGAGCCCTAGTAGATTTTATAGGTAAATCAATCATTATCTTAATTAATTCTTGTGAAAATTACATATGTGATAAATATTACAGAACGGAAGGAGTGATATTGACCTAGTCCGGATGAGTCACAGGCACATATGTGATGCACCTCTAATCACACAACTGATCAGTAGCGTCCGATTCATGCTTAATTTAAGAACAAAAAAATTCTCGCTACAAGGAAAATGAAATTTAGAAACGAAATTAGCAACGGAATTAAGTTCCGTAGCTAAAAAAAATAATTAGAGACGGAATTGAGACAGACTGATTTAGAGACGGAATTGAGACGAATCAGAGACGGAAATAGAGACGGAATTAAATTTCGTCTATAAAAAATGGAGCCAACATTCCCACCAAAACTTTGTTTTCTTATAATCGTTCATCAAATCTCGAGATTTGTGCATCAAATCTCGAGATTTGATGAGTGCCCCTCCCCCAAAAAAAATCCCACAAGTTCGGTCTCGGTCTCGTTCTTTCTCTCTGCTCTTTTCTGTCTGAGCCCTAACCCTCGCGTTCCCTCTCGCCTCCGTCAACGCCGCCCGCCTTTCCAACGCCGAAGCCTCGCATCTCGCCATCTCTCCCTCAACCTTCACCTCGCACCGCCATTAATCTCTGCCCTTTCGCCTCTCAAACCGACCAACCAACCAACCATCTCGTTCGCCATCAAAGTGTTCTCTCCATCAACACAGAGTCAGAGATTAATCGCGCTATTAGGGTTTCACTGTAAATCCTCTTTTCATCCACCGAGCGATGGCGATGCAGGCGGTCGGGATGAGCTTCTCCAAGATCGTGCTCCTTAGCGGAGCCGATAATCTCAATCGTTCCAGAAAACTTGATTGTTTTTAATGATCTCTTCGCGATTGTTGTCTGATTTTGATTGATTCATTCAATTGTTGTTGTAGCTTACATTGCCTTGATCATGGCGACGAATGGCCAATTGGCGGATATTCTGGGCAGACTTCAGGTACCTCACTCACAGAAACCGTTTTTAGGGTTTTTTTGTTGAAATTTTGCTGTTCTATCTTTTCGTTCTGTTTTGTAAGTTAATGGGGATAAGTAGGATTCGGTGTGGTTAGTTTGTAGTGATTTGAGAGTTTTGAAGGATTGAAAATTGCCGAAAATTGAACGAAAGCAACTCTTTCATTGTCTGCATTTGGCTGCTACTTAAATTGTCGAGTCTTTGGTGGTGATACTTGTAGCGGACCCTAACTATATTGAGCATGTATCATTTCCAAGATTAGCATTCTTTGGTCTTCGGCATTGTCAAGTTTGGATTTATCACCAGAAGATTGGAACTTGAAGACAAATAACAGGGTGGGTTCAAGTTTTTAATGGTACTGAGGACAAATATGACATACTAACAGCCTTCGCAGTGAGATTCTTTGTTTGCTATGACAAGTAAATTCATGCTTGTTATAATCTCTTGTTGTAGTCGCAACTTTATTTACTTGAGGGGTTTCAATTTATGTGCCCCGAAGTATATCTCTTAGAAATATTTTATTAAGCTGTTCCATTAATTTTTTCTCACTTACTTGACTTATAGTTGTGTTCTAGTAAGTTGTTGTTCATTAATATATATATTTTTAACCAACGTGTTCAATAGGACTGGCATCAAGCCTCGCTTTCCCGCTTCATTCAAATTCTATGCTTTAAGTTGTATCTGGTTTTTTTTTGGGTTTGTCATTGTTTTAGCGGTTTGAAGATGATACTATTTGGTTTTAATGATTGGAAAAGGGTAAAATGCCGAGTTGCTTTTCTTTTTTGGTCTACATTGAAGTAGTATAACGATCTGGTTGCAATTCCTTACATTTCAATGTTACATATATGATTATGAACTTGTTTCATCTATTGATCTGTATTTAAGAAATTATCACGCGGACTTGAAATGGTTTAGACCTTTGTAATGGAAAGATGAGGAATGGTCGCAATCTTCGATCATGCATTTTAACATGTTGCATTCCGTACTAGGATGTTTCCTAATTTGCATGCATGCTATACGCTCGTACTGTCTAATTTTTTTCTCTTTGTAGGCTCGTTCTCTAAGATATCCAAATCCGGTTACGTTCGTAAAACAAATGTGACTCTCCCACCTGAGGCTCACTAGCTTGGTGGCATTTTCGAAGAATAGCAGCTCTCCTGTGCTTGCGTTAAAGCCTCTCTGGTATGGAAACTTTTTTTAATCGACTATCATGTATTGGTAGTGTTGATTTTCCTTCCCTTGAACTTCTAGTTTCTTGACATTCTCCTTCGTACTTTGAGAAAAGAAGAAATTAAAACATTTTTTACCTTGCATCTGCCATCATATTAACTACCATTTATTCATTAGGTAGGCCTAAATGTGCAAGCAAGTGTTTTAATTTTTCTATGAAATGAAAGGTCAGGCAACTTATATTCTTTGTTCCTGAGTACGTCTTGCATCCGCCATCATATTAACGAGTTTTTTGTACCAAAAAAAAAATGTTGTCCTAACCAATCTAGAAGTTACTTCCCCGTTATTAAACAAAAGATTTTCATAGTCGTTCTCTTATGATAGGAGCTCGGTTAAAGAATCTCCAAGGAGAAAGGGATCCACAAAGATAGAATACATAGCTTGGAATTGAGTTTTTCTAGTGGCACCCTTGATAATTGTTTCCAAAAAAGGGATCTTTTTAGTTGTAGAGATGGTCCTTGCATTCTTGGAATCATTTTGATTATTCTACATTCCACCTAATAAAACCTCATTGATCAAAACTAAGTCTCCCTCTTTTTAGTGAACGCATTCACGAGTCCACATTTTCTTAAGTTTATTCATTTTTTGTTTTCTTTTTGTGTGCTATTGGTCTTGATTAGTCCATATGAGAGTGACGTTTCTTAACTTGATCTTTTCATGGACGAGGCTTGAACTTAAAAACCTATAGTTACGAAGCATTGAGTCCTGTCCACGCAACTCAAATTAGTTCTCGATTTATTTGTTGATAGGAGAATAGGGTACTAATTAATATATTACATAGATAAATGAGTCCAAGTGTTTTAATTTTTTAATAGCTTAAATTCAGTGAACCACACCTATATGATACGTGAGAATATCTCTTAGACATATAAGTTGATCAATGATTGAAATTTGGATATAATGTTGTTCTTTGTTCACTATTGAATTTGCACTTATGCACATTCCTCCATTGGATTCTTTTTTATTTGGATGAACTTGAATTCAACTACTGTCATGACTAAGTTCATTGGATGACACCTCAATACCCGAAATGATATTCCCGAAGAATGTCTTTGTCATTGTGTGCATTACGTTTTTCTACTTAGGCGATGTCGTTATATGTGTGAAATCATGCTCCTTCAGAGTCATCTTCTTTTACGATATCGCTAATGTTTCATGTATATAGTAGTTGATACTACATTTCCTGCTTCCAGATTGTTTGTCAAAACTTGGAAAACCTTTCTCCTAAAGGAGAAGCATGGGTGGTATCCCACATCTCATCCTATTTTCTATAATGTCATTTTCAAATGTCCTATCAGAGGTGATATTTTAGTTGATTGACCTGATAGAATAGTTAGCAGAAAAGAAAGAAAGTGATAGTTTACTTTTACATCCTTTTCATTTGATTTTTAGAACTTTTAATGCTTAGCCTTAGATCTATCTTATCTATTTTTAATGGACCTATATTTATCCTAATGTTTTGATGCAATCGCTTTCTAATTCCAAAAGAATAACATCAAGAAAAATCATAGTGTTGACGTTATGTAATTTGGATGGTGTACGTGCTGTTTTAATGTCGTTTGCTTGGGCGCTTCAAAGCTAATTACCAGGTAGTAAACTTTTCTGCATTTAATAAGTACAAATAGCAAGTTTGATGTTAGAATAAAGCTAAATGAATTTCTATTTTTCTCTTACATTTTTTTCTATCTAAATACAATGTATATGCCTTGTTTAGTAGAAAATGAAATCATTACAGTATCCTTTCATATGGCTGAGTCTAAGATGGACATGTGAAATTGTAATTTGGTATTTCTCAATGGTATTGCTGCTCATGGTTGGGATTTGTGTATTTGGTATTCGTGCTTGATTTTTGTTATAGGATTCGTGCATTCGGATATTTGGATCACACCGGTTTTAGAGTTGTAACATATTGATCTTGCTGGATTTTTAGCTTAACTGCAGTGAAGGAGTTGTGACTTTATTTGATGGATTTTTAGCTTAACCGCAAATCGATAATCCGAAACATGCACCTAGAAGTTGAATCTTATTTCCCGAGTCCAAGTAGATGAATATGTGGTCCTCCTTGATTGTCTCGCAAAGTTCATAGGATTCACTCTTCCCTTGCAAATAATTGAATTAATGAGACATTGTAGCGCTTGATTGTCTTAACACAAAAGTCTATTTGTGTGATTGCAGTCTTTGAGGCAATGTTTGCTTGATCTTAGTCATTTTTCGTGCTCTCGATTCGGTATTTATTGTGCATTTGCTTTTACGCTCGATTTTTTTCAAATTGCTAAAAATCTCACTTTCACTATAAAACTCAAAGACTGAGCATAATTATTCAATCTCACTTTCACTATAAAACTCATTTTATTTGCTGTTGTTGTTGATGTAGAGTGTGACCGAGTCGCAAGATGGATCGGCATTATTCATAACAGTAGCAAAATACTTATCCCCATCGCGCCATGATATCGATCAGGTAGGAATTACGTCTGATGTGCAGTGCACGACTGCCATGCAAACTTCAACTAGAGGATTATCCTCGAAAGACAACAAAGGAACCTCTTCTTCACTTGAAGCTGATTCTTGTATCATGGTAGCGGAGCATGAGTTGGAGATGCAAGAATCAAAGGGATCTACTTCGTGAAAACACGTAATCATATGCATAATTCTTTCCTTTTCAAAGTTATCAACTAGTCGCTGATGTATGTGTGTATATTTATACGTAAATTGCATTCTGCGATGGGGAATTCCCCAACACGATGATCAATTGATGAGGAGAAATGTTATACTCAAAATTTGTTGTTGATATATATTGTTGATTTGTGTATATATAAATCCTTTTTAATATTGAATTTTATGTTTTTTCTTAATTGAATATTTGTTGTTGATATATATTGTTGATTTGTGTATGTACGTCAAATTTTGTTTTTTTGGGGGATGTTAGCACCCCCAAGGAGTTGTTGGAGGGGGTGCAGGCGATGAAGCAGGTCCTATGGTTGTTTTTTCAAGTTTAGAGGTTATGGAGAACCAATTGGATTAAGTTTAGGTGTGAAAACTAAAAAAAATGCGAAATTGATGAATCAGAGACGGAATGCATGATTTTCGTCTCTGTTCCATCTCTGATTAGCCACGGATCAGAGACGGAATGCATGAACAATTGTACCATTTAGAAAAATTTTCATTTTTGTTCCGTCTCTGTTACGTTTCTAAATTCCGTCTCTAATCCGTCTCTAATCTGTGTCTAATCAGAAACGGAATCACAATTCCGTTGCTGATTGAATCAGCGTCGACCAAATCAGAGACGGAATTTATTCCGTCTCTGTTCCGTTGCAGATTAGGATTAGAGACGAAATTTATGCAAATCAGAGACAGAAAATTCCGTTTCTGATTTGCCATTTTTTGTAGTGTCTATTTGGACTCTTTGAGAAGAGTTTTGTAACGGTCCGAAAATTTGACTTGTGCCACGTGTCAAGTCAAAGTCGTATGTGGGACCCACTCATCGAAATACGTATGTCCGAATCCAATTTGAGATGAAAATGCTAATTATGCGAGGAATTCGGTGAACCGAAACACGAAGTGGGAGGCGCCTCGAGTCATGTGCCGACGTGAGACCGAAATAATGACTCTATATGGTTTAAAATGTGTATTGGATATGTCTCGTGTTGCGTGTAGCGCGGGTATTGAGATTTGAAAATGAGGCGGGTTGGTGCCTCGAGATGCGCGCTGCTCGGTTGTTGAGTTTGCCTCGAGAAGCGCGTTGCATGAATCTCGAGGACATTTTGATTTAAAATCAAAATGGAAAATGCATATATATTAAATATATAATATTATATATATATATATATATATAAATATAAAGTAAAAAGGAGGATAAGGAGTGAGAAAAAGAAAAAAAAAGAAACCAAAAAGCTCGCGTGAGGAAGAGAAGGAGGGAGGAGAAAGAGAGGAAGGAGGCGATCGGCGGCGCGACGCGGAGGCGGCCAAATAGGGACTCGCGGGGACGACGATCGACCGCCAGCGGCAGCGACGCGTGGCTTGGCTGCGCGCGACGGCGCGGTCGGCAACTAGCAACGGCGGCGCGACTTAGCGATCCGGCGAGCGAGGAGCCGCACGAAGGCGCGCGGCGGATCGCTGGACGGCGGCGGCGCGGTGGGACGATGAGCGGCGACGGTGGCGCAAGCGCGGCGCGCGGCGCGGACGAGCAGCGGCGCGCGCGCGCGTCAAGCGCTGCTGGATTTCATGCAGGCGCGCGCGACGAGGACATGGCGAAGAAGCAGCAGCGCGGTGGTTTTAGCGCGCGGCCAGTAGGGCCGGAGGAGGTCAGCGCGCGCCGGTGGCGCGATTTCGCTGACAGTCGATCGCGCAATTTCGATGAAATCGCGACGACGCGAAGGAGGTGATGTTTATTCACCTAATTTGAGTCGTGAATTGAATGATTTTTAGTAAAATAGACTTAAAATGTTTAAATGAACACCAGGGACTAGGAGTCGGGTGTCGGATGCGTAAATCGAGACGCGAGTGCCGTTTTGAGGTTCGCGAATTTCGAGGTAAGTAAACCAGCTAGGGACCTATACGGTATTTCATGTTTATCCATTGACTGTTGTTATTTACTATTTTGTGATAACTTATTGTTGTTTCACTGGCAAAATTATGCCCAACTATGCCCATATGTGTAGTTCGCTGGGGTTAACTCGCTCGCACACACATATGGGGGAAACATAGAAGATGTATATGTCTTTCAGAGTAATTGGGGAGGCATATACATCTACAGTGGGAGTGAAAGTACTATGCCCATATGTGTAGTTCGCTGGGGTTAACTCGCTCGCACGCACATATGGGGGGAACATAGAAGATGTATATGTCTTTCAGAGTAATTGGGAATACATATACATCTACCTTGGGAGTATCACTCATTGATGGATTGTTTACAGTCTTGTATATTCATGCGTGTTTATTTCTTTCGTTATATTTGCATTAATTTGACTGCTTTGGATATCATGAACTGTTGCTTTGGATATGTCCTACAGGATTTACTTACCTGGGCTCGTCATTCTTATGTTTGACTGAGTGCGGCGCCGCGAACGAGTAGCGAAGGGAAGGCTTCATAGCTAGGTGATTTTTTTTGTATAATTTGTAGTTTTACTCTCCTCTGATGATATTGACTGGGTTCCACAATTAGGTTGCCTAACTCCCCGAATTTTTTTGTTGAGTTATTGAATTTATTAGTTCCTTCCGCTAAAATTGTAAAACTCGAAAAACATTAATAACTCAACTGTACAACTGTAAATGTTGAATGTACTGATAATGATGGGTTGTAAGGCTGACTAGGCCTGCGTTGACCTTGCGAGACTGGCTCGGGGTCCACGTAGGTTTAGGACGGGCGGGGCCCAATTTGTGAAAAATTGGGGCCGTCTCAAGTTTTTTTGAGTAATTTAAGATATTTCACTAAATAAAAAGACCCAATTACCCTCACCCCTAACATTAATACATATCGGACTCATTCACTTCCTCCACTACCACACCCGATCGCGCCACCGCCGTCAACCGCCACCGACCGTCGTCATCTCCTCTCTCTCTCGAACATTTGAAGCAAACACGAGAGATGAAATCGCAAAACGATAAGAAAACACCAAATTGAGCCGAGATTCAGACCAAAAACATCAAATCACGAAATGGTGATGGTGGAGGGCACGAGGGCGGCAACACTAAGTGATGATTGGTGGAGTGCATAAGAAAATGAATTTGAACTAAGGGTATTTAAGTCTTTATGCTTATTTGAGTCTACACTCAAAGAGTCCATCTAGCACTACTTTAAAAAAATGAAAATGATTTTTTAACATTCTTATGGTTCGTACATTTGCTACACAATGCTCTAGATTACCTAATAATTCACGCATGTAGTGCATCCTAAATAAATCTATACTATTGTGTAGCAAATGTACGTTTTTTTAAATGTTAAATTATATATACAATCACTTGTAAATTTTCTTTGATACCTTTTAAATATTTATAAAATTTTTAAAACCCTTTATAAGTCCAAATTTATGACAACGAGAACTCACACCCCAACATACAATGACATACAATGCCTCAAGAATCCGTGCACCTTGAGAGGCAGGTGTACATAGTATTAAAATGATTTTTTAATGCATGATTTTAGTATTTTTATATGTATTTAATAGCATATTCTAGTATATTTAATTATTAAAAGGATTTAAAATAAATATTTAATAATATTTTTTGGTCATTTTTAGGTGAAACGGAGTGCGCGGTTGAATTCGTGGCGGAAAAATACTCAAAATGGAGTATTTACTTGCAGTAATCGGACACCTGACAGTTTGCCTCGAAATACGCGTTGCGCTGTGTGTCGAATAGCAGACAGGGCGTTCCAGCCAGTCAGAGGATGGCACGTGGCGCGTTTCCATTGGAGTAGATTCTGTCAATCCAATCAGAGAGCGACACGTGGGCAGTGACGAACACACAGCTCCAGCAAGACCAATAAGAGAGCGCCACATCAGCTCGAGCATACACGTCACCCTAGCATTTCTTCTCCTCGCTTCAGCTGCCCATCGATTGGCCTCGAGATGCGCTATCACACAGACTCCCAGTATTTCGCACGAAATCGCGCGTCATTGCGGAGCCAGCTGGACGACACGTGGCGCGACGCCATTTGCCCTGACATGTCATTAGATAAGGTCGGTTTAATCCGATCATGCCACGTGGCTGTTGAGTCACACGCCCACGCGAGATGTCACATGCCCACGCGAAAAGACCACGTGCTGACGCGCTGCCCGACCAATGAGAGTGCGCCACGTCATCACGGTGATCGTGACGGTCCAATCACTTAGGATTATATATATAGTGAGTCGTCCGCGCGTTCTTCACATTTACTACAAATTCATTCTCCTAATGGACTTTCTCTTCATTTTGTTCTTCATCACCACCCTTGTACTCACCGTATACAAACTCCAATTAATCAAAACTACTAAAAAGAACCTCCCACCAAGCCCACCCGGCGCACTCCCTATTATAGGCCACCTCCGCCTAGTACTCTCCGCTACGAAGCCTTTCCACCGCACCTTACAAGCCCTCTCCTCCAGCTCCACCCAATATGCCGATTACATGCTCCTCAAACTCGGCGTTCGCAATGTCGTCGTCCTTTCTTCACCTCACGCAGTCGAAGAATGTATCCACAAGAACGACGTGGCCTTCGCCAACCGCCCCCACTCCATCGCCTTCGACTACTATAGCTACAACTACACTCAAATTTCCATGACCGACTACGGCCCTCACTGGCGTAACCTCCGCCGCTTCACCACCGCCAATATCTTCTCCTCGACAAGTCTCCATGCATCGTCCGACGTCCGCCATGACGCTGTTCGATGCCTCCTTAGAGACCTCTATAAGAGCACCAACAATATTGGCGCCCCTCAAAAGATTGATCTCAAGTCGAAGTTCTTTGAGCTAACTTTCAATTCTACAATGTCTATGTTAACAGGGGACCCTATTGGGGATGGGTTGTGCCATACTAAAGAGAATAATTGGTTTTTCGATGTTCTTCGAGGCGCTAAGGCGCCGGTCTTGTTCTTGGCTCCAGGAGACTATCTTCCGATCTTCAACTATTTTGATGTGTTTAAGGTTAAGCAAAGTTTGGCAGCCAGCAGTAAGAATAGAGATGCTTATTTCGAAGAGATAATAGAGAGATATCGTTCAAACTGTTTGGCGAAGAAGAAACCCAAGTCAATATTGGATGTGTTGTTTTCTTTGCAACAAGAGCATCCTGAGCAATATAACCACATGATCGTCAAAGGGATCATACTAGTAAGCTAATCCCTCACTGCCATATACAAAAAATACTTAATTTCTCATTTTATTAATTTTTAATCTTTCATTGTCTCAAATAATAATATTACTTGAACATTTTTGACATTTAATAGAGATTTTAAAATCCCTACTAAATAAAATGTTATTAAATATCATGTGAAAACGTGTTACGTTTTAATTTTTAATACATGTATTACATACATAGAAATTTTTTAAAACTCATATCAATTAGGTGTTATTTAATAACACCTTCTTTAATAAAAATTTAAAATTTTTTATTAAATATCGAAATTGTTCTAGCGTATATTATTTCCACATATATATATAAATATAAACTAAAGGAAGATCTGGGCCCTCAAGTCACATCGAGGTGGTGTTTAGTAACTCAACGTCTTATAAATTTTTAGTGATTATTCATTACCACTTTTTTTTATAAGAACTTATATTACAGTACATCCAAATAAAAATACAGTACTTCCACATGTATATAAATATATAAATATAAACTAAAGGAAGATGTATTTTTTTAATCGAACAAATTTGGTGAGGTTTTAATTGTTTTGTCTTATTGGAGTCAAGTTGAAGATTTGAAGATACGCCAAATTACAGAGCATATATAGGTGTGGGTGCAGAAGATATGCAAGAACATAAGCGTAGGTGTGTATGGAGAGAGAGGGAGAGGAACATATTGCTTTCGTATCAAGAAAAGAGTGTTAATTGAGAGTTATCTCATTGAAATATTTTCATATTTGATTTAACTTTAAATTTGTAAGAAAGTTTTAAATTTTTAAACAATAAAAAACACGAATTGACAAAAATAGTCTTCAAACAAGAGAGAGATGAGTAATAAAAAGGTCATTAACAATGAGGTAATTTTGTCCATAACTCCTGGTATGTAACTCCTTAGGGGTTGGTGTGGAGATATTTCACACCATAGGGTGTAAGTTGAGAGATAACTTGCAGGCAAGTTGGGCAATCAAACAAGATTAGTTCTCAACTCCCTATTAGTTATCTCCTTGGAGATATCTCCACTTCATACCAAATAAGACCTTGGTTTGAAAAAGATTCATAAGCAGAAAAAGTTGATGAGTTGCTTATGAGGAAAATTACTTAATTAAAAAGTTAAAAAAAAATTAACTTATTTATTAAGAAACTTTTCTTCTTATTCTTTAAAAGATTTATCTAAATACGTGCTACCAAATACAATCAAAGTCTTCAAAAAAAAGTCTTCAAAAAATAGTAGTTTCATTCTTATCAAAAAAGAAAAAAATCTTGATAGAGGCAAGTTGGTTAATTAATTTCTTTCTTATAAAAAATAATAATAACAATGATAAAATTAATACTTCACAAATTAAACTATCTTCCATTGTCTCCATCAGTTTTTCTTAATCGAAAAAAAAAGTTAATCAATTTATTTAATTAGAACGTTCTTTTTTTTTGAAATGATTTAATTAGAATGTTTACTTTATGTATGAATTTATTTTATGCAGGCCATGTTCAATGGCGCCACAGACACAACAGCCATGACCTTAGAATGGGCAATGTCACTACTACTGAATAATCCCGAGAAGCTTAAAAAAGCTCTCGACGAACTTGACCACAACATTGAGCCGCACCGCCTTCTCGAAGACTCGAATCTCTCCAACCTCCCCTACATTCAATCCATCATCCAAGAAACGCTAAGACTCTTCCCACCTGCACCGTTCCTCGTACCTCATGTGTCAGCAAGTGATTGTAAGGTAGACCAGTATGATGTGCCAAGTGGCACGATTATAGTGGCCAATTTGTGGGCAATTCACAGAGACCCAAAGGTGTGGTCGGAACCTCATAAATTCATGCCCGAAAGGTTCATGCAATTGCAGGGCTTAGGACAAGGCGATAGCAACAATAAGTTTAAGTTTATACCATTCGGGATTGGGCGTAGAGGCGCCCTGGTGATGGATTAGCTATGCACACCATAACATTAGCTTTGGGTTCAGTTCTTCGGTGCTTTGAGTGGGAGAAAATTGGTGATGAACCAATCGATATGAGTGAAGGGGTTCAGTTCCTTTTGCCTAAGGCCAAGGCTTTAGAGGCCTTGTGTAAGCCTAGGTCAGAGATGTTAAGTGTTCTGTGTAAAATCTGATATAAAGAGTGGATTAGTCAGGTAATCGAAGGAATAAATTTCACGCTTAATTTGCCATCTATTTTCTCTGGAAGGAGTTGCAAGTAATAGTTTTTATGTTGTTCTTAATATTAATATAAATATATATAGTACATAATGATTCTGACTATTCGTTTAATCCCACCCTATTAACGTTTTTTCATAAAGTGAAATACAAATAATTATATCTAAGATTCTAAATAAATTTGAAATATTGAATGTAAACACAGCAGCGTAGCAAACTGCGCATGCCTAGCTAGATTAGTTTGCATGTGGTTGAGAATGTAAATAATTGTGGTCTTGTATTATTTAACTTGATTGAATAATTAGAAATAATTTAATTATCTCATACCTATCGCGAAGGTATATAATTGATGAAGTCCAAGAATTAGCTTGCAAATTCTTGGAAAAATATGATTGAAAGATATGACAGGATGGCATTTTGGTAATTTCGGTGAAGTTCGGGCGTTTGAGTTTCGGCGTTCCGGAGGCATGGGTTGATTGGAAACGGTGTGGAGATCACTAGTCGCGGCTACGGCGTGTCTATGATGTTTTTCGGTGAAATTCCATCGTTTCGCCCTCCGAAACGGTAATTTTGCTATTTTAGAAAAGTTTTGTTTAACTTATAACTTTCATTAGGAATTTCCGTTTTTATTACCGTTTGCGGCATTTGTTGTTATTTGTCGTCCAGTTTTCAGTTTATGGCTTTTAGGGCTTTTTGGACTTTTGACTATTTTTGGCAAATTTTAGGGTTTCGCTATTTAAGAGACCTATTGGATGTAATTTAGAGTTTTTGGATGGAATAAAAGAATTTTCGAACTTTGGCTTAAGTTCTGACCTAGATCGAGTTGTTCGTGGAATCGTTCAACTGGTTTAGAAGATCTCCTCTGCGTCAATTGGTATCAGAGCATTTTTCAGCGTCATTGGAGAAATCGTGCAGCCGAAGAGGAACTAGCAGCGTATCGAGGAGGTGTATGACCGTGACATATTGGCCAAATAATTGACCAACGCATGGGCGCGGTGGTAGAATAATTAACTGCCAGAATCGATCAGTTGTTAGGTCAAAATATGGATTGTGTCCGTAACCATCGAAGGGAACTTGTTGGTGATGATCTAGTAAGAGATTTTTCTAGTGAAGGGGAGGATGAGTATGTTAAGGCACCAAGGAGGCGCTACAGGCCGCGTACGGTTGAGGATGATCGCAAGCGGTGGGAGTCTGGGATGAAAACGGAGGTCCCAGAATTCCATAACACCCTTCAATCGGAAGAATTCTTGGGCTGGCTGACGTCAGTCAAAGAAGTCATATAATTCAAAGGTGTGTTTGAAAACAAGCGCGTGCAACTGGTTGCGACCAGATTCCTCAATAGGGCCACGACTTGGTGGCAACAACGGAAGTTGATGTGGAATAGGAATGGAAAGGCGAAGATTACCTCGTGGGAGAAGATGAAAAAGTACTTACGGGCTGAGTTCTTTCCTTACAACTTCCGACGCCTTATGAATAAGAGGTTGCAGAATCTGAGACAAGGGAAAAAGTCAGTAGATGATTACGCTAATGAGTTTTATCGGTTAGTCGCTAGAAACGAACTGCAGGAGACTAACGACCAATTAGTGGCGCGGTATATTGGTGGACTGAGGGTGCAGATCCAAGATGTCGTCAACATGTTTGATCCAGCTTCCTTATGCGCAGCGCACCAGCGAGCATTGTTGGTGGAGAAACAACAGCGTCGAGGCGTGAGTAATGATTCCAGTAATGTTAGTGTTGGGACAGCCAATACTGGAGGTAATACCGCGACAATTAACCCTGCTAGTCGCACAAACAGACCTAGCACTAGTAGGATTACATGCTTCAGTTGTGGCGAAGTTGGTCCCAGGAAGTTAGAATGTAAAGGGAAGAAACTCTCTTTATTGAGAACGAAGAGGAAAATGAAGGGGAAGAGGCCAACTTCACTGCAGAACCAGACTTTGATACTTTTGACAACACAGAAGAAGAGTTCGTAACTATAGATGCGGGTAATGCCTTGGTTGTGAGGCGTTCTTGTATGACTCTTAGAGCTGTCGTTGATGATTAGCGGCTGCGGAATAACATCTTTCGGTCCAAGTGTACCATCTTAGGCAAGGTGTGCATGTTCATGATTGATGCAGGCAGTTGCGAGAATATCGTCTCAGTTGAAGCGGTTCAGAAGTTGGGCCTTGCAGCTGAACAACACCCCAGACCCTACAAGCTAGCTTGGCTGAAGAAGGGTGGTGAGCTGAAGGTGTCGAAGCGCGCCTTGGTGACTTTTCTATTGGTGCTAACTACAAGGATTCAGTCTGGTGTGATGTTGTAGCTATGGATGCTTGCCGCTTGTTACTGGGATGTCCTTGGCAGTTTGATATGGGTGTTGTGCATGATGGCGGAACCAATAAATACATCCTTATGTTCAAGGGAGTGAAGATTGCGCTAGCCAAGGATCCGAAGGAAGTTAAGCCAACTAAAGAATCTAGCAGCTTGCTGTCTTTGGCAAAATTTGAAGATGAATTATATGATTCTGAGATAGTTTACATTTTGATGGGAAAGGAGGTAGATATAGATGTTGATGTTCCTGAAGCTGCTATTCCTATTATGAAGGAGTTTTGTGATGTTTTCCCTGATGAGATGCCCGAAGGACCGCCACCATTGCCTGATACTCAGCATCAGATTGACCTTGAACCTGGCGCGTCACTACCTAATAGACCACACTACCGAATGAGTCCCGGTGAGCATGAGGAGTTGCACAAACAGTTGAAGAGTTATTGGTGAAGGGATTCATCCGTGAAAGTCTTAGTCCGTGTGCAGTACCAACCCTCTTTACACCAAAGAAAGATGGCTCCTGGCGGATGTGTGTGGACAGTAGAGCAATCAATAAGATTACTGTCAAGTATCGCTTTCCTATCCCTCGTTTGGATGATTTACTTGACCAATCGAGTGGAACAAAAATTTTTACAAAACATGATTTGAAGAGTGGGTACCACCAGATTCGCATTAGAGTTGGGGATGAGTGGAAGATCTTTTAAAACCAGGGAGGGGCTGTATGAGTGGTCAGTCATGCCGTTTGGGCTGTCAAACGCACCTAGCACCTTCATGAGAGTCATGAACCAGAGCTTGAGACCTTTGATAGGTGAGTGTGTTATGGTATATTTTGATGATATATTGATATACAGTACTAACGAGGAGGAACACCTCCAACACGTACGAGATGTTCTGACTATCTTGCATAGGGAGAAGTTTTATGCTGTGATGAAGAAGTCCTCATTTTTGACACCGAAGGTCCTTTTCTTCGGCTATGTCATTTCTGGAGAAGGGTTGCAGGTTGATGAGTCTAAAGTAGAAGCCATTCGCACTTGGCCTAGACCCACCACCGTCACGGAGGTTCGCAACTTTCATGGGTTGGCTTCCTTCTACAAGCGGTTCATTCCACACTTCAGCAGTATCATGACCCTAATTACAGACTGTGTGAAGGGCGTGAAGTTTGGGTAGAGCAATGAGGCAGATGAAGCATTCCAACTGATCAAGGTGCGATTAGCCACTGCACCCATTCTGGTGTTGCCGGATTTTCACCTACCTTCTGAGTTGCATAGTGATGCATCCAAGGCAGGCATTAGAGCTGTCTTGAGTCAGAATAATGGCCTGTTGCCTATTTTAGTGAGAAGCTGTCTAGGGCGAAGTTGAGGTATAACCATACGATGTGGAGTTCTATGCAATGGTACAAGCCGTGAAACATTGACGGCATTATCTTTTTCAATCGAGAGTTCGTGTTTGTTTGAGACCATGAGGCATTGCGACACTTACATGGGCAAAACAAGGTCTCAGCCAGACATGCTTCTTGGGTGGCCTATTTGGAGCGCTTCACTTTTATGGTGAAACACAAGTCTGGAGCGACCAACGGACTTCCTGATGCCCTGAGCAGACGAAAAAGTTTGTTAAGCCGCATGACCATTGAGGTACCTGAGTTTTCCTCATTCTCTGATTTGTTTACTACTGATCCTTTTTTTGCTACTAATGTGGAGAAGGTGCGGAGTGAGGAGCGTACGGATTACATGTTGGGTTTTGGGGTTCATACGCAGCGGAGATTACAAAACAATTTTGACAAAAACCCCAACAGGATCCGAATCTAATTCCATTAAAAACGTTTAAACCATGAAAAACTTAATCATACCTCAATCGCAATATACCTTTCGGAAGGTTGATCGATCTCTAAGGCGCGCTAACGACGAACGCCTCTATCGGCGATCCACACACGAAACGGCGTAGAGATTCGAAGTGCTAGCGTCGAGAGAATGCCAAACCTTTTTGTTTCTCTCCAAAACGATCCAGAGCATACCAAAAACCTAAGTTGTTTCTTAAACAAAAAAAAGAGTTTTTGGCCTTTTGATCTTTCGTATGTGTGTTCTAACTTAAAGCGTCTATTTATACAACCCTTGTATATAGACGGTTAAGTAAATTACACATATACCCTTACTTAAAGGAGTATAAGTGTAATACACCACAAGGACGTTTACGTCATGAATTTTATCACATAAAATTCGTTTTTACGAATCGTCTTAAAATCTCGCAAAACCATTCTTAGTGTGCGACCCAATAGGCTCATACAACGTTGGCGGTGTACCAAAACACATTTTGGTATACAAGTCATAAGCGGCCTCTAGCAAGACATTATGACTACCCAAGTTGTACGAATATCAAATCGATACAACCTAATCAATAGTGTATATAACATCCTTTTGTCACACGATATCCTTTTGATCAAACATAAGGCATGGAATTGTCATCCAACATGTTCAATCGTACTAGTCTCGATCTCTAGGTAGGCTGAAAACATCCAAGTGACATTGATCAATATCAATTCACTTAGACTAGGCCTTTTAACGAGTCTAACACATCGAGGGATCCACTAGATATCTCTCTTTATATGAGAGGGACAAATTCTATCTCGATTACACAACTTCATCACATTGCTCACACAGATAACCAATCACAACCTTTATAATCGTCCGGTTAAAGACAACGTTTGATTGTGTCAAATCACTTGTGTTCCTAATGTTGAAGTCTCTGGTAATCTCAAGTCGAGGACTGGAATATATACCTATCATGAGAAACGACTATGACTTAATCCATGTTATGTTCTCATAGCGGGTCGGTCCAAGTACTTTGTTCCCTAACAAGTACTTGTGATCTTGATTCGTATCCCTATACGTATAATCATCATATGATCATCAATCAAGACTCACACTAGTCTTAATTCATTATAGTTCCCAGGTATAATGATCGACTATGGACATTTAGGATATTTATGTAAATACCCATGGATCTTATTATAATGTAAACATGCAAATTAATTATAATAAACGACAAATGAAATCCTCTATCTTTATTAACTAAAATTATTCATAAAGACGGTTAATGGATTGACCTAGGGCACATGCCCCATCATCTCCCACTTGCACTAGGGCCAATCATACATGCATCTAATGCCTAATGATCTAACATGACCATCATGTTTTGCTTGTGGAAGAGCTTTTGTCAATGGATCCGCAACGTTGTCTTCGATGGGTACTCTGCAAATCTTTACGTCTCCCTCTCAATAATTTCTCTCGATGAGATGAAAACGCTGAGTATATGTTTGGATCTGTGGTGTGATCTAGGTTCCTTGGCCGTGCTATTGCCCCGTTATTGTCACAATACAAACAAACAGGGTTAGCAATACTCGGAACCACACCTAGTTCGAAATGAACTTTTTGATCCAAATCCTCTTTCTTTGCTTGCATCGGACGGACGCCGCAATATACTCGACTACATTTGTAGAATGCACTGATCTCTTGCTTCGAACTTTTCCACTTCTGCACCCCCATTCAAAGTAAACACATATCCAGATGCGATCTAAAATCATCTATATCGGTTGAAAACTTGCATCTGTGTAACCATTTACAACTAGATCATTTTCAAAACCTCCATAGACCAAGAACACTTCCTTAGTCCTTCTTAAGTACTTAAGGATGTTCTTTACTTGCTATCCAAAGTGACTCTCACTGGATCTGATGATATCTACTTGTAGTGCTCAAAGCATATGATACATCGTGTCGAGTGCATAACATGGCATACATGATAGATCCAATAGGCCGATGCATATGGAATCTTATTCATACGGTCTCGCTCATCATTTGTCTTAGGACATTGAGTCTTCTTTGAGACTTATCCCATGAGACATTGGCAACAATCCTCTTTTAGAGTCTTGCAAACCGAACCTATTCAAGCACCTTGTCTATGTAAGCACTCGACTTAGGCCGATTAGCCTTTTAGATCTATCCCTATAGATATTTATCCCTAGGATATAGGTGCATCTCCTAAGTCTTTCATTGAGAAACACTTCCCTAACCAAGACTTGACATTCGCAATGTTGGGATGTCATTTCCAATGAGTAATATATCATCTACATACGATGTACCCGAGAAAAATAACTACACTCCCATCGACCTTCTTGTATACACAAGGCTCATCTTCATTCTTAATAAAACCAAAATCCTTGATTGCTTCATCAAAACGAAGATTCCAACTCAGAAGCTTGCTTTAATCCATAAATGGATCTTTGAAGCTTGCATACCTTCCTAGAATTCTCGGGATGTACAAAACCTTCGAGTTGTGTCATATACACGTCCTCAAGCGACTTTCCATTAAGAAATGCTTTGTTTTTACATCCATTTGCCATATTTCATAGTCATAATATGCAAGAATGGCAATTAAAATTCTTATGGATTTAAGCATGGCTACTGGCGTGAAAAGTTTCATCATAATCAACACCTTGAGTCCACTGAAACCTTTTGCTACAAGTCTTGCTTTAAAAGTATGCACTTTGCCATCCATGTCAGTTTTCTTCTTGAAAACCCATTTACATCCAATGGTCTTACCACCTTCAGGTAAATTAACCAAGTTCCAAACTTGGTTATCATACATGGATTGCATCTCAGAGTTCATGGCACTTAGCCATTTATCTCGAGTCTGGTCCGTTACATAGCCTCCGATAAGTGGTGGGCTCGTTTTGGTCTATAAGCAACACATCACGACTATCGATAATGAGAAATCCGAATCTCTCTCGGCTCATGTCTTACCCTACTAGATTTACGTGGGCCTTGTGTCACTTGTGGAGGTTCAACTGGTTCGAACGTTGTTGAACTTCCGATAGCGGTTCAGTGTTTACCCGTGATTCTTGAACTTCTTCAAGATTTATTTCTTTCCCACTAGTGTCTTTTGAAATAAACTGTTTTTCCATAAAGGCACCATACCGAGCAACAAACACTTTGTTCTCGGCGGGATTATAAAAGTAATATCCTTTTGTTTCCTTAGGATACCCCACAAATAAACACTTGTCGATTTAGGTGCTAGTTTTTCTCGAGACTTGTCGCTTTACGTAAGCCTCACAACCCCAAATCTTAAGAAAAGACAAACTAGGTCTCTTCCGTACCATATCTCATATGGTGTTTTATCAACCGCTTTAGAAGGAACTCGATTTAGAGTGAAAGCTCATGATTTGTAATGCATAACCCCAAAAGGATAATGGAAGATCTCGCTCGACTCATCATAGATCGAACCATATCTAATAAGGTTCGATTTCTCCTTTCGAAACTCCATTCCATTGTGGAGTTGCTTTGGTGGAGTCAATTGGGAGACAATCCCACAATTTCTAAGATGATCATCAAATTCTTGGCTTAAATACTCACCACCTCGATCTGATCGAAGTGTTTTGATAGTTTTACCAAGTTGATTACGCACTTCATTTTGAAACGTTCGAAACATCTCAAATGATTCACTTTATGTTTCATAAGATATACATAACCATATCTGCTTTGAAATCATCGGTAAATGTAATGAAGTCGATAACCTCCTCTAGCCATTGTGTTTATAGGACCGCATACATCGGTATGTATTAGACCCAATAAATCACTTGCCCTTTCACTTGTGTCCGATAAAGGGACTTTTAGTCATCTTGCCCAAGAACAAGATACGCACGTTTCATATGTTTCTAAATCAAATGAATCTAGAAGTCCATCTTTATGGAGCTTCGTTATGCGTTTCTCATTTATGTGCCCGAGACGACAATGCCAAAGATAGGTTTGATTCAAATCATTTGACTTGAACCTCTTTGTATTTATGTTAAAGAGCTGGAGTATCGAGTGGACGTTTTCATGCTTAGAATATAAAGACCATCATACAAATCAGCATTTGCATAAAATATGCCTTTACGAGAAATGGAACATCTATTATTAGCAATAATAAAATCAAAACCATCCATATCCAAACATGAAACAGAAATGATGTTTCGCTCAAAGTGAGCACAAAATAACAATTATTTAAAGTTAAAATAAGTCCACTAGATAAAACTAAGTCATATGATCCAACGACCAGGCGACAAAGAACTCTTGCTCCATTCCCTACGCGGAGGAGACTTCTCCTTTCTTCAACTTTCTACTTACGGTGAGTCCCCGCACATTTATACAAATGTGAGATCCACATCCGGTATCTAATACCCAGGAATCACTAGTAGATAAATTAATTTCAATAACATAAATACACCGTAGTGGTAGTCGCACTACCCTTTTTTCTTCCTTAGATCTTCCAGATAGAGTTTGCAATTTCGAACCAATGTCCAGTGCATGACGAAATGACAATTTCCTTCCTTTTCTTTTGGGTGTTTTGAAGTAGAAACAGTGGGGCTTGACTTGTTCCATAGGCTTTGCGACAGTGCAAAGCAACGACCTTGGCAACTTTAGCCTTGCCTTTACCTTTCTTCTTCATTCCCTTTCCTTTGGACCATCAACACATTACTAGAGGGTTTCTTGATATTTTGTTCAACGAGTTTTGAGCATCAAATGCAACTCGAAATTGATTTCTCCATATTATTCATATTGTAGTTCATCACAAATTGTGAGTAACTCTCTGGTAATGAATTCAAGATCAAATCCGTAGCCAACTCTTGGCTTATGGGGAATCCGAGTCTATCAAGTGGTCAACATAGCCCTTCATCTTGAACATGAGGACTAACCGACGCACCTCGGTCATCTTGCAAGAATGTAGGTTTTTGACCGTCTCGAACCTTTCTTGCCTAGCTTGCTGTTGGAACATTTCCTTCGAGCGTTATAGCCATGTCGTAGGCTTCCATTAGTTCCATGTCCTTCGAAGTTCAGGGAACCATAGTTGCCGACATAATACATGCAACATCGGTAGAATCGTTGACATGCTTACTATGCGCATCCTTCACAACTTTCGTAGCATTGGGTGGTGGGTCCTCGGGGATTGGAGCATCCAGGGACATACAACTTGCGTTCATGCTTAAGAACAATTCTCAAGTTTCGAACCGATCAAGAAAGTTAGTCCCGAGATAGTTTGTCCTTCTCAAGATGGATCGCGATGACAGGGGATTATTGTTACTTGAAGAGGCCATTGATCTACAATAAAGATTATGCAAAGTTTATTTTAGTATAGAGGAATAGACTCCCACTAAATTAACAACCCTCCTAAAACGTCTTGTTTATTTAGGGGACTAAAATCCATATTTCACCTAATTCTATGACGGTATGGCATGAAACATAGAACTAGATTATTTAGGTAGGTAACGAGTTACCAATTACATCTTATGTAATTTTTAGATCTTTTTATGAGATACGAGACATCTTATGTCTTAGCATGTTTTTATCTCATCATTTGCCTAAAGCTCAAAACTATTTTGATGGCTTTATTAAGTCGGACCATTTTAAACATTTAGGTAACTCTTACCCAACTTGTCTCACCAAGATAACACAATACACCCAAACTATGGTTTGAAACTATATTAGTGTGATCGAGGCCTTGACAAGTGTTTAAAAATGGATGACATGAGACTTAAAATTTAATAGAGGGATTTTATTACGTGTTTAGTGATTTTTATGTAAACAATAAAATATCATATATTCTATTGATTTGTTCAATCACTAAACAATTTGGAAATTTCTATATTATTCTCCAATAAAAGAATTTCCTTGCGCTAGGATTAGTTAGATTAGCGGTCCATTGTGGCCGATCAATGAAGCGGTGGTTCCACTGTACCGGTCAATGACGGGGGTAATGTGGGGCAGCTGAGCGCCGCCAGATTTTTTTTTTTTTTTTTTAGAAGACGGATCTCAATTCCGAAAATTGAAATTCGCTATAGAAAATCATATTTTTCGTTGATTTTACTATACTAAATTTACCCCTTAATTTATCCAAATTAAGTCAATTAAAACATTTTTAATTAACCCGGACCCACATCTAACTAATCATCTTATCCTAATCCAATTAGGACTAATCTTATCCTAATCCAATTAGGACTTATCTTATCCTAATCCAATTAGGACTAATCCTAATCCAATTAGGACTTATCTTATCCTAATCCAATTAGGACTTATCTTATCCAAATCCAATTAGGACTTATCTTATCCTAATCCAATTAGGACTAATCTTATCCTAATCCTATTATATCACCAATAACAAGATTCTTGATATTTATCTCATATTCTAATTTGTTATCTATCTTTATAAAATAGAAACTTCATAACAAAATAGATATAACAATATAAATAATTAATTTCGAAAATTAATTAATTATAAATAAATAATTTCGAAAATTAGTTATTTGCAATTTCGGTCCTCATCTAGATAATCACAAATATGTCATTGAATCATGAACTACTATCCCAATCGAATCTAATCATATTAGTTTCGAATTAATATTCAACCTTATACAATTCAAGAAACGTAAAACAATGTAACCTAAATATGCATATTGAATTACGAGAGATTTCATCCATGCATCAATGCACAAAGAATAACGATTATACCTAATGATTTCAATTAAATCACAAATATGTGTATCATATACACAAACGTGATAATAAATCTCAAAGAAAACTTATGTATATCACATATACATCAATTATCAACATGCTTTCGATCATATATCATGCATATATCGGAAGAAAACATGCAATGAATTTAATGGAATCGAACTCGATGGCTCGATGCCACTTGTTGGGTTTTGGGGTTCATACGCGTGGAGATTACAAAACAATTTTGACAAAAACCCCAACAGGATCCGAATCTAATTCCATTAAAAACGTTTAAACCATGAAAAACTTAATCATACCTCAATCGCAATATACCTTTCGAAAGGTTGATCGATCTCTAAGGCGCGCTAACGACGAACGCCCTCTATCGCCAGATCCACACACGAACGGCGGCGAGATTCGAAGTGCTAGCGTCGAGAGAATGCCAAACCTTTTTGTTTCTCTCCAAAACGATCGAGCATACCAAAAACCCTAAGTTGTTTCTTAAACAAAAAAAAGAGTTTTTGGCCTTTTGATCTTTCGTATGTGTGTTCTAACTTAAAGCGTCTATTTATACAACCCTTGTATATAGACGGTTAAGTAAATTACACATATACCCTTACTTAAAGGAGTATAAGTGTAATACACCACAAGGACGTTTACATCATGAATTTTATCACATAAAATTCGTTTTTCGAATCGTCTTAAAATCTCGCAAAACCATTCTTAGTGTGCGACCCAATAGGCTCATACAACGTTGGCAGTGTACCAAAACACATTTTGGTATACAAGTCATAAGCGGCCTCTAGCAAGACATTATGACTACCCAAGTTGTACGAATATCAAATCGATACAACCTAATCAATAGTGTATATAACATCCTTTTGTCACACGATATCCTTTTGATCAAACATAAGGCATGGAATTGTCATCCAACATGTTCAATCGTACTAGTCTCGATCTCTAGGTAGATCGAAAACATCCAAGTGACATTGATCAATATCAATTCACTTAGACTAGGCCTTTTAACGATCTAACACATCGAGGGATCCACTAGATATCTCTTTTATATGAGAGGGACAAATTCTATCTCGATTACACAACTTCATCATATTGCTCAAACAGTAACGAATTACAACCTTTATAATCGTCCAGTTACAGACAACGTTTGATTGTGTCAAATCACTGTGTTCCTAATGTTGAAGTCTATGGTAATCTCAAGTCAAGAGAATGGAATATATACCTATCATGAGAAACAACTATGACTTAATCCATGTTATGTTCTCATAGCGGGTCGGTCCAGTACTTTGTTCCCTAACAAGTACTTGTGATCTTGATTCGTATCCCTATACGTATAATCATCATATGATCATCAATCAAGACTCACACTAGTCTTAATTCATTATAGTTCCCAGTATAATGATCGACTATGGACATTTAGGATATTTATGTAAATACCCATGGATCTTATTATAATGTAAACATGCAAATTAATTATAATAAACAGCAAATGAAATCCTCTATCTTTATTAACTAAAATTATTCATAAAGACGGTTAATGGATTGACCTAGGGCACATGCCCCATCATTACACACTCCATGAGGGTTTCTTATTTCGTGGCAACCAGCTTTGCATTCCTAATTGCAGCCTGCGATTGGTGAATATTAAAGAGTTGCATGGAGAGGGACATGTTCGGCGTGATCGCACTTTGCGGCTGGTGAAGGCCTCTTACTTTTGGCCTACCATCCGCAAGGAAGTGGACAGATATGTGCAGCGGTGCCGGACTTGCCAGTTTTCGAAGGGTACCGCAACTAATGCCGGTCTAAATATGTCTTTGCCCATTCCAGAATAGTCATGGGTTGATATTAGCATGGATTTCGTGCTGGGGTTGCCTAGAACACAACGGGGAAATGACTCTATTTTCGTGGTGGTTGACTGTTTTTCCAAGATGGTTCACTTCATCCCATGCAAGAAGACCACATATGCTGTAAAGGTGGCACAGCTGTTCTTTCGGGAGGTGTATAGATTGCATGGCCTTCCTACCTTGATTATTTCAGATCGGGACACCAGATTCCTTAACAATTTTTGGCGCTGTTTGTGGGCTATGGTGAACACGCAGCTAGAATTTAGCAGTGCTCATCATCCGCAAACAGATGGGCAGACTGAAGTTGTCAACGGTTCGTTAGACAATCTTTTGAGGAGCTTGGTGGGTGAGAATCTCGGGAGTTGGGACGTCAAGTTGAGTTAGACAGAATTTGCGCACAATCATGCTGTTAATCGAAGTACCGGGTTTAGTCCTTTTAAGGTTGTGTATTTAATACTACATCGAGGTCATCTTGATATGTTACCAGTGCCAAGTAATACTAGATGGCATGGTAAGGCAGAAGACTTTGTTAGTGGGCTGCAAGAGATTCATCAATCATCAAAGATAACTTGCGAAGGTCGCTAAAAAGTACAAACAATATGCGAGATCGAAGAAGCGTCACGTGGAGTTTGAAGTGGGTGACTTTGTGTGGGCAGTTCTCACTAAAGACCGGTTCTCTGTGGGCGATTACAACAAATTCTCAGTTCGGAAGATTGGTCATGTGGAGGTTCTTGAGAAAATTAATCCTAATGCTTACAGATTGAAGTCGCCAAGTCACATTCGCACGGCTGATATATTTAATGTCAAGCATCTTGTTCCCTATTATGGGGATACGTCTGATAATGACAATTCGAGGGCGAATTCTGTCCACCTTGGGGAGAATGATGAATTCCAAGAATTAGCTTGCAAATTCTTGGAAAAATATGATGGAAAGATATGACAGGATGCCATTTTGATAATTTCGGTGAAGTTCGGGCGTTTGAGTTTCAAATGCGTTCGGGGCATGAGTTGATAGGATACGGCGTGGAGATCACTTTCATTAGGAAAGTTTTGCCCTCCGAAACGACAATTTTGCTATTTTAGGAAAGTTTTGTTTAGCTTATAACTTTCATTAGGAATTTCCGTTTTTATTGCCGTTTGTGGCATTTGTTGTTATTTTTGCTTAGTTTCCAGTTTATGGATTTTAGAGCTTTTTGGACTTTTTACTAGTTTTGGCAAATTTTAGGGTTTCGCTATTTAAGCGACCTGTTGGATGTAATTCGAAGTTTTTGGCTGGAATAAAAGAATTTTCGAACTTTGACTTAAGTTCGACCTAAATCGAGTTGTTCGTGGATTCGTTCAACTGGTTTAGATGATCTCCATTGCGTCAATAACAAAGCGCAGACGTTCCCAAACTATGCAAGGGAACTACATCAAGTTTTATTGATTATGGATACTCGATCCAGCCTCCAATCACAATCACAAAATCATTCTAGAGGATGCTCGTGGAGTCGCACATCCCAAACCGCGCTTGATTTAATCTTTTTGTTTGAGTTTATCACTTTTAATTTCTTTACAAAAAATTAATTTGTTTATTAATTAATTAATAAACGGTATGCAATATATATGATCATAAAATAAATAAATGGAATGCACTTATCTACTTGTTATAGCAGTGCAAATTGTTTGTTGCATTGATGAGCATTGTGTGATGGCTAGCAACTAGCTTGATGGTAGATCGAATTAACAACAGCAACAGGTGCTCGTCGGCCACTCGATCTGTGCAACATGCCAACATGATCAAGTCCATCGCCTTTCAAAATCCAACGCTCTCCATCAATCGTAATGTCTAATCTCAACACTATCAAGTGTATCAGCTGTCTCCTCAAAGTTTCAAAGAACCAATTCTATACACTACAAAACAAATCAAATAAACCAACATTTTTCTAGCCAAGAAATTAAGGACTATAGAGTAAATTAAGAATGCAGCTTTGCTCTAATAAGAATTATTCGAGATTCGCAGATTAAAACAAAACTATACTGAAGGTTTCCCCACTACAAATTGGGCAATCGATCTGGTAATAAATTCCACTCAAGTGTCAGGGCGCATCGATGACAATAGACCCTATGCCCACAAGCAACAAAAGCCGAAAGCCGGCCTTCGCCTTCTTTTGAGACAATTAACGTGTGATTGTCCATCTGGTACACCTCCCATTTCCTGATCCTCAACTTGATTTGATGCTGCAACATTTCTTGATTAATAACATTGTCTATGCTGCTACAAATTAATTTTTTCATTCCCTCCATTTCCTTAAAGGAAGACACAAATCTTTCCGTTCTTTCCAGTTCCTTAAAGGAAGATACAAGTCTTTCTATTTACTCCAGTTCATTAAAAAAAGTGATACAAGTTCATTGGATTCAAGATAAGGTCATTATTCCGAAAGACAAGGCTAAGATGAAATTAATATAAGTTCAAACAAGAACAACAATTTCTTATAATTAGGTTGAAAGCATTGTCAAATCTTTAGAATATATTGATAAACATATATAACAGGTATGTGCAATTGTATGTCATTATATAGCTTGTACACGCACGAGATTACTCATGCAGATTAGAAGATGATCATGGATTAACGGAATGAAGTTTAACGAAAGAAATATTGTTATTGCATGCAACCACAAATCATGTAGCACGCACCCTTATTTTTCATTTGATACTTGTCAAGTGATAGCACATTACCTCTTGATAGCATAACCCTATATGCCTAAATAAACTGATCCAAGGAAAATGCCACTCCAAAGCGCGCAGAACAGTTCTTTGACAGGCAAGATTTGCTACCATCTGATCCTTATTCTTATCAGACCAGCGATGGAAAATGCCGATGTGAATGTTATTCAACACACAAACCATCACTAGAACATTTTTTTTTCCTTTAATAGAGGTTTTAAAACCCTTATTAAATAAAGTGTTATTAAATGTCATGTTAAAATGTGTTATGTTTTCATTTTTAATACATGTATTACGTAGAGGTTTTTTAAAACTCCTATCAATTAGGTGTTATTCAATAACACCCCCCCTTTAATAGGGGTTTAAAAACCTCTATTAAATACCAAAATTGTTCTAGTGCATTTATAGGTTAAAAAAAACATAAAAGCTTCAACCTCCGCTCACCCTTCTACTAGACCTTATCATGTTTGTAAATTGATCAAGGTCATTTATGGCTCGAGGCAATCCCCTCGTGCTTGGTTTGATAAACTGAAATCTACTATTCTTCAGTGGCAGTTCTACAATTCCAAAGTTGATACTTCATTATTTGTTTTCAAACTAGGCTCTTCTTTGGTTTACATACTCATCTATGTTGATTATATCTTAATAACAGGGAATTTACCTATACTAGTTCAACAATTCATTGATAAGTTAAACAAGGTACTGGCACTCAAAGATTTGAGGGAACTTAGCTTCTTTTTAGGCATCGAAGTAGCACGGGACTCTTCTGGATTTTATCTTAATCAGGCTTAATATGTTCATCAACTCATTCATAAGGCGGGATTCGACAATTTGAAACCCGCAAACACTCCCGTAATTGCTTCGACACGCTTGTACAAGGATGATAATCCTTTGTTCTCAAATGTCACTCAATATAGAAGTATTTTTAGGAGGTTTACGATTCCTCACTCACACCAGGCCTGATATTTCTTATATTGTGAGCAAACTTAGCCAATTTCTAATATGTCCTACAATGGAACATTGGCAAGCTTTGAAGCGTGTCTTACGGTACTTGAAAAGTACTGCATTCTCCTATCTTCATATTATAGCTTCGAGGGAGTTAGTTCTTACTAGGTTTGCTGATACTGATTAGGCTTTATCTCTAGATGATTGCCGCTTCTTAGCGTGCTATTATTTTGGTGGTTCCCTAGTCTCCTGGCAGTCTAAGAAGCGGCATGTTGTTGCAAAATCTTCTACTGAAGCCGAGTACAGAGCACTAGCTCAGTCTGCTGCTGATCTTGCCTGGATCCAATCTCTACTTGGTGAAATACATTTTCATCTCGCAACTATTCCTATCATCTGGTCCGATGACATGGGTGCAGGTGCTTTAGCTTTAAATCCAGTGTTTCACTCTTGCACCAAACACATAGAAATTGACATCCATTTTATCCGTGACAAGGTTTTAAATCATACTTTGGAGGTGCGCTATGTTCCAACGTTTGACCTAATTGTAGTATGCCTTGTGTATTCAATTGAGATTTTAATAAACTTTTGGTTACTTTTATAAGTTGATGACTTTTCTAAAGTTTGTAGATTTTTGTAGATTTTTAAAGACTTTGATAAACTTTTAAATAAACTTCTTTTTGATGACTTTTATCAACATTTAAGATTTTTAGTGACTTTTATGAACTTTTTAAACATGATTTTGGTTGATACTAGTAAATTTTTGTGATTTTAATATTGAAACAAATATTTTGCACTTTATTATAAAAAAGACGAATAATTATATTTATTTTTCTTAAGAACTACTATTAATTTTTTAAAAGTATTTTTATATTTGAATAAAAAATCATGTAGACATAGTAATGAATTACGACTATCATTCTGCCCATCAACCACAACAATTGCACCGAAGTTGTCAAAAACAGTGAGAACATAGTTCTGCACATATTATCAAACAGGACAAATGGCGTAAACTATTTTTAGAAGCTGAGACTGTTTGCAGTACCATTCCCTGAACATCATGCGCAGTGAATTAATGAAAGAAAAAAACCATTTCAAAGTTCACTGTTGTAACAGAAATAGACTTGTCAATTAGGTTCCATGTCATGCCGATTAATATAACATTTTTGTATGGTTAATGAGACTAGCTTACTCATCACCGCATAGATGCAGGAGAAGGATACGATGGTTTTGAATCTGCCCAAGTAAGCATCGGCAAAAAATGCTCCCAGAGGTGTGAGAATATATGAAGCTCCAATCCATGTAGTCCATGACATGCGTTGCGGCGTCTGGTAGGACTCGTGCATCTCCAAAATCAAGTAGGGAGCCATGTTCACAGCAATTGCGAAGAAGTCCAGCCTCTCCGCCACTTCATTTACTGCAACATCATATACATTTTGGTTTTTCTTCAATCAGTTGAATGAGAATTCAAGTAATACACAGAGAATAGAGTTTGGGATGATTAATTAAAGTGCGAACCTATGATGAAAGGCGATGCCTTCCACCCCCCAGTTCTCTGCTTGTCAGCAATTCTCTCTCGAACGTCCAAACATCCATTGCTCATTAACCACAAATACAAAAAAGAAGATAAGCAATAGAGAAAAAGAGTGTGCACGGTGAGGAAAGCGTTGCTGGTGTAGGAAATCAGAAGGGCAAGTTTTCCCAACAGCCCCATCTCCTACAGTCGCAGCAGTGGGCAGACTTGTAGGATAAATGATGAATTGAAAGTACATGTTTCAACAAAAAATCACCATGTTTCCAATCAAAGAACCGTGATCATCCAATTAAGGTTAAAAGTAGATCCCTACTGCCAACTAACATCTCTTAGCTTATGCTGTAATTCAGCATTCCTTAGATTGAGCTCCTTAATTTCTTTATTTGACTTCAACCTTTCCACATCTTTACCATAGTCAACATTTTGGGCATTCTTGGTTGATTTTGATTGCTCGAAGTCCTTGCCTAGCTGTATGAGAAATAGTAATTAAAATAATAGCCACGTAATTGAAAAGAGTTGATGCACAAGAGAATCACGAAGACTTTTGGATCCTAACATAAGATAAATGGTAAACAGAACTTCCATAATATGAAGACTACTTGTCCACTGGTCAAACGATTGCAGCTAATGAATTATAATAGTATTTTAATAGCAAACTACTGCTAAGTTAATCCTGATTTAGTCTATCTTCTAAAATCTAGTTAGTTTTTTTTTTATATTCAGTCTTAGAGAAGTATTTCCCTTTAAAAAAATTATATGCAAGATAAAAATCACAGATATTGAAATAATTAATTAATCAGCACCTCACCTTAATAGTTCCGCCATAAACGATAACGCTTGGTTGATTAAGCCAGCCCATTGCCATATATAATTGAATCAGCCAACCAGTCATCTATAAGATTGAACATAACAATAGTCAACATGATTAACTAAACATTAGCAAAAAAAGAAGGATAGACTTTCGGCTGTTGCTTTAAAAACTTAACGATCACATCGGAGCAATTTAAGAAAACAGACGAACAAACAATTTGAAAAGGCAAAAGATATATGGCATCAAAGACATGAAATGAATCAAATAGCATTTAGTAGTATATTTTGAGGGATGGATTGATAATTAAAGCTTCAAAAACATCTCCACTATTTCACTCATGCCTCGTATATATTTCACTAGGCATGGTTTCATACCTACCATGGCGGCCACTCATGTATGCCTAAAACCTGTACTTAAAAACTACAATTCTGGTTGTATTGCATAGGTTTGAATAAATATATGTAAAAAAATTAACAAATAAATATATGGTAGATCAAATGGTTATCTTAAATTCAAAATATTAGCCACCAATGGCAATGAAAATTCAAACAAGCAATTTCGACGACGGTAATTCATATAAAATATGAAAAAAAATGCAACCTGCTAGAGACGCATACCTCTATGGCCATCTAAATTCAACAATGTCAGCATCAAACTGATTCTATTTCTATGAAGTTTAAATCTGCAATTAGAATGGATAGATTCATCTTTTTCTCAACAATGTCGGCATCGAACTGATTCCGACCTTGTACAAGGTTACCAAATTGATTTTGTTGATGTATAAATACTTCTAGCTTGGAAAATATCCTCAATGCGTTTGTATCATATTTCGATTTTGCTGTGCACTTGCTGATATCCAACCGTCCTATTAAAACGCACTAAGCTACATTATACTACATTGAAATCTATAAAGTTGTGACACTAATAAAATTGGTAAATGCAATATCATTATGTGCTCTCCATGAAGCTGTGGATTAAATAAAGAAACATTAAACATCACAACTCGCAAGAAGAAGAGCGAATAACGGAAGCCAAGTTTTCTCAATCAATTGCATTTCAATAATATTGTCAAAAATCGTATTCTCAGTATTTATGAGGCTTTCGTAGCATACGAAATATACTAGTATGCTCTTAGATAGTACAACTACGTACTATAACTTCGTTGTGGATAGTATCCACATCAAAACCTTTGTTCTAACTTCTAATTTAGCCATAGTGTCATTGGTTTCAAGAATCAGATCTTCATCAATTGCGCGCAAAAAACTATGGAGAAAACATTTTCCCCGATCGATTAATCGAGTTGTAAACATTAATTAAATTGTAGGTTAGAGTCTGATATACTATAGTCTATCACAAAGAGGCATAATTATAGAACTGAAATCTTGGCAAACCACATCATATGAGGTTGCAATTCAAACATAGGCATAACTTCAAGTCTACAATATCAATTGCGTCCTCAATAATTTAGAAAAGAACATAAATCAACTGGAATCACATCTTCATGAATAACTAGACGAAATTGTAGACTATAAACGATTACAAGTAAACACAGAGGGATTGGAGTGGATTCTTCACATTTTCATCAATTGTGTTGTCAACAGTTGAGAAAATCAACAATTCAGATCGGATCACAGAGAAACACACAAGGATTGGAGTGAAAATACGAAGAATTAAAGAAATAGAGATGAGATTGGACGATCGCTGACCTATGATGTCAGAAACGCCTACCAAACCAATGGCGTTATGAACGAAAAGAGAGACAACTTCGTCATCACGAACGTCGAGATGGAAGAGGATATGACGGTGGTCGAGATCAGAATAGAGGATCAGTCCGAGAGATTCGAGGTCGTAGAAATCACGAGAGAAGCCGAAGACGGTGTGGCCTCTGCGAGCCATCTCGATGGCTAGGGCTCTGTCGAGGCCTCTTCCCACGCTTGTGATCGAAGACTTTGTTTTGTGATGTCCTCCGTTCGCCATTGCTCGCAGCTCCTCCGTAAATCGTTGCTTTGCTATCGCGCTCCTCCGCTTAATACATAGAGGTTACTTAAAAACCTTTATGAATTAGGCGTTATAAAAAGCAATAATAGGGGTTATTGTAAACCACTATGAATTAGGTGCTATAAAATGCCTAATTTGTTCTAGTGTAAATAACATAAAAATAAGTTATTTTATGTTATTTATGTTATATAAATAAGATATATGATTATTTATATATATAATTCATTTAGATCCTTATAACGATTAATTATATGATTATATACCTTCCAAAAAATTATAAAATTATATGATTAATATACTTAATTGTATTGTATCCTTTTAGGTACTCAATCAACTATTCTTCAAAACTATTTTTAATTGATATAAGCTAGATTATATCAACGTTTCGATACTAGCTACTACATTATCTCATGTCAATTAGATTATCAACTATTAGGTAGATTATCAGCTAGTGTTGCTAAACAAAGTCTTAATGGTTAACTATATTTAATTATTTATTTCATTTAATAAAAAAGAGCAAGTACTAACTGTAATTTTCTTTTTTTTTTGAGAAAATCATGACTGAGAGATTTCTCCCTGTTGTATTAATAGAGAATCCCTCAAGGGGTTTTTATTACAAGTGATGGATACTATATATCAAGTAAGCAAATAGATAATTGTATATTGAACTGCCAACATGCACGGCTCGCGAGTATGATCACCTGCTCTACTTAATACATCCAAACAACAAAATAATCATAATTATATATACACACCTAAATACAACCATTCATGACTATATAGTGTCACAATGATCCCCATCAACAGTGACCTTTAATTACAAAAAAAAGAAATTACCAAAAGTATGGCATTCTTCCAAGTAACAGTAATATTTCCATCCATGGCCAACTGTGGAAGTTTACGAGCAATACAGTTACCCTCACGACGCACCCTAAAAAATTTAAGACCAATTAGACGCTCATTGAGTTATGTAATTTCATTGATCACTGGTCCAAATACACCGGACACTTGTCGCTTGCGGTGCTTGGAACGCCACCTGTGAGTCAACTTCGATAACACCAAGGGAGTCTGAGATCCAAACAATAGCAGATGGGGACAAGTTTTTATACTAGTAAAGTGGTGATCACGTATTTGACCAAAAAAAAAAACAAAAAAGTGGTGATCACGTGATGAACGTATGCCGCAACGTACGTGGCAAAGCATCTTTTCAAGTACTGTTACTACCATCTAGCGTTAAATTGAACATAATTTAATGTCGATTGATGTAAGGGACTTATTAAATACAAATTGTTAGTCCTCTGTTCCACAATGTTAAATATTTTATTTTCAATTTAAACCTATTCTATTTACTTCCTCCTCCGGTATTTATATAATACATTTTAACAAAAAAAATTTGTTCAAAATTGTAAGTCATTTTTTAGATTCAAAAATGTATTTATTACAATTTTACCTATTTTACCATTATATAATTCAAACATTTATGATTATTTAATTATTCGATTCATTTAATGTCAAATGACATATACATAATAAATTACACACGTAATTAAAGTTATCTTAATTCTTGTGTCCTTACTTTAAACGACTTATACAAATGACCGGAGGAATTTGAAGTAGTTATAATGACACTCTATGACACTTTGGGTAGTGCTATTTTGAATCATGAGTCCAAAATCAAAAGTTTTAAGTTTTTTGTTTTTTGTTTTTTATTTATTTTTAATTTCAAAGTCATTATCAAACAATTAATGAAGCAAACGCAATCACTTGTAAAATTCCTTTCATACCACTTAAACATTTATAAAAATAAATATAGAGCCCTAGTAGATTTTATAGGTAAATCAATCATTATCTTAATTAATTCTTGTGAAAATTACATATGTGATAAATATTAAAGAACGGAAGGAGTGATATTGACCTAGTCCGGATGAGTCACAGGCATATATGTGATGCATCTTTAATCACACAACTGATCAGTAGCGTCCAATTCATGCTTAATTTAAGAACAAAAAAATTCTCACTACAAGGAAAATGAAATTTTGAAACGGAATTAGCAACGGAATTAAGTTTCGTTGCTAAAAAAAATAATTAGAGACGGAATTGAGACGGACTAATTTAGAGACGGAATTGAGACGAATCAGAGACGGAAATAGAGACGGAATTAAATTTCGTCTCTAAAAAATGGCGCCAAAATTCTCACCAAAACTTTGTTTTCTTATAATCGTTCATCAAATCTCGAGATTTGTGCATCAAATCTTGAGATTTGATGAGTGCCCCCAAAAAAAAAAATCCCACAAGTTCGGTCTCGGTCTCGTTCTCTCTCTCTGCTCTCTTCTGTCTGAGCCCTAACCCTCGCGTTCCCTCTCGCCTCCGTCAACGCCGCTGCCCTTTCCAACGCCAAAGCCCTCGCATCTGCCATCTCTCCCTCAACCTTCACCTCGCACCGCCATTAATCTCTGCCCTTTCGCCTCTCAAACCAACCAACCAACCAACCATCTCGTTCGCCATCAAAGTGTTCTCTCCATCAACACAGAGTCAGAGATTAATCGCGCTATTAGGGTTTCACTGTAAATCCTCTTTTCATCCACCGAGCGATGGCGATGCAGGCGGTCGGGATGAGCTTCTCCAAGATCGTGCTCCTTAGCGGAGCCGGTAATCTCAATCGTTCTAGAAAACTTGATTGTTTTTGTTGATCTCTTCGCGATTGTTGTCCGATTTCGATTGATTCATTCAATTGTTGTTGTAGCTTACACTGCCTCGATCATGGCGACGAATGGCCAATTGGCGGATATTCTGGGCAGACTTCAGGTACCTCACTCATCTTGGATTTTTAGGGTTTTTTTGTTGAAATTTTGCTGTTCTATCTTTTCGTTCTGTTTTGGAAGTTAATGGGGATAAGTAGGATTCGGTGTGGTTAGTTTGTAGTGATTTGAGAGTTTTGAAGGATTGAAAATCGCTAAAATTGAACGAAAGCAACTCTTTCATTGTCTCATTTGGTCGCTACTTAAATTGTCGAGTCTTTGGTGGTGATACTTGTAGCGGACCCTAACTATATTGAGCATGTATCATTTCCAAGATTAGCATTCTTTGGTCTTCGGCATTGTCAAGTTTGGATTTATCACCAGAGAAGATTGGAACTTGAAGACAAATAACGGGGTGGGTTCAAGTTTTTAATGGTACGAGGACAAATATGACATACTAACGACCTTCGTGAGTGAGATTCTTTGTTTGCTATGACAAGTAAATTCATGCTTGTTATAATCTCTTGTTGTAGTCGCAACTTTATTTACTTGAGGGGTTTCAATTTATGTGCCCCGAAGTATATCTCTTAGAAATATTTTATTAAGCTGTTCCATTAATTTTTTCTCACTTACTTGACTTATAGTTGTGTTCTAGTAAGTTGTTGTTCATTAATATATATATTTTTAACCAACGTGTTCAATAGGACTGGCATCAAGCCTGCTTCCCGCTTCATTCAAATTTACTGCTTTAAGTTGTATCTGGTTTTTTTTTGGGTTTGTCATTGTTTTAGCAGTTTGAAGATGATACTATTTGGTTTTAATGATTGGAAAAGGGTAAAATGCCGAGTTGCTTTTCTTTTTTGGTCTACATTGAAGTAGTATAACTGATCTGGTTGCAATTCCTTACATTTCAATGTTACATATATGATTATGAACTTGTTTCATCTATTATTTATCTGAAGAAATTATCACGCGACTTGAAATGGTTTAGACCTTTGTAATGGAAAGATGAGGAATGGTCGCAATCTTCGATCATGCATTTTAACATGTTGCATTCCGTACTAGGATGTTTCCTAATTTGCATGCATGCTATACGCTCGTACTGTCTAATTTTTTCTCATTAGGCTCGTTCTCTAAGATATCCAAATCCAGTTCTATTCGAAAAACAAATGTGACTTTCCCACTGAGGCTCACTAGCTTGGTGGCATTTTCAAAGAATAGCACTCTCCTGTGCTTGTGTTGAAGCCTCTCTGGTATGGAAACTTTTTTTAATCGACTATTATGTATTGGTAGTGTTGATTTTCCTTCCCTTGAACTTCCAGTTTCTTGACATTCTCCTTCATTATTTGAGAAAAGAAGAAATTAAAACATTTTTTACCTTGCATCCGCCATCATATTAACTACCATTTATTCATTAGGTAGGCCTAAATGTGCAAGCAAGTGTTTTAATTTTTCTATGAAATGAATGGTCAAGCAACTTCTATTCTTTGTTCCTGAGTACGACTTGCATCCGCCATCATATTAACAGTTTTTTGTACCAAAAAAAAATGTTGTCCTAACCAATCTAGAAGTTACTTCCGCTGTTATTAAACAAAAGATTTTCATAGTCGTTCTCTTATGATAGGAGCTCGGTTAAAGAATCTCCAAGGAGAAAGGGATCCACAAAGATAGAATACATAGCTTGGAATTGAGTTTTTCTAGTGGCACCCTTGATAATTGTTTCCAAAAAAGGGATCTTTTTAGTTGTAGAGATGGTCCTTGCATTCTTGGAATCATTTTGATTATTATATATTCCACCTAACAAAACCTCATTGATCAAAACTAAGTCTGCCCTCTTTTTAGTGAACGCATTCCTGAGTCCAAATTTTCTTAAGTTTATTCATTTTTTGTTTTCTTTTTGTGTGCTACTGGTCTTGATTAGTCCATATGATGTTTCTTAACATGATCTCTTCATGGATGAGGCTTGAACTTAAAAACCTATAGTTAAGAAGCATTGAGTCCCGTCCACGCATCTCAAATTAGTTCTGGATTTATTTGTTGATAGGAGAATAGGGTACTGATTACTATATTACATAGATAAATGAGTCCAAGTGTTTTAAATTTTTAATAGCTTAACTTCATGAACCACACCCATACGATACGAGAGAATATCTCTTAGCAATATAAGTTGATCAATGATTGAAATTTGGATATAATGTTGTTCTTTGTTCACTATTGAATTTGCACTTATGCACATTCCTCCATTGGATTCTTTTTATTTGGTGAACTTGAATTCAACTACCATGTCATGACCAAGTTCATTGGATGACACCTCAATACCCTAAATGATATTCTGAAGAATGTCTTTGTCATTGTGTGCATTACGTTTTTCTACTTGGGCGATGTCGTTATATGTGTGAAATCATGCTCCTTCAGAGTCATCTTCTTTTATGATATCGCTAATGTTTCATGTATATAGTAGTTGATACTACATTTCCTGCTTCCAGATTGTTTGTCATAACTTAGAAAACCTTTCTCCTAAAGGAGAAACATGGGTGGTATCCCACATCTCATCCTATTTTCTATAATGTCATTTTCAAATGTCCTATCAAAGGTGATATTTTAGTCGATGGACCTGTTAGAATAGTTTGCAGAAAAGAAAGAAAGTGATAGTTTACTTTTACATCCTTTTCATTTGATTTTTAGAACTTTTAATGCTTAGCCTTAGATCTATCTTATCTATTTTTAATGGACCTATATCTATCCTAATGTTTTGATGCAATCTGCTTTCTAATTCCAAAAGAATAACATTAGCAAAATCATAGTGCTGATGTTATGTAATTTGGATGGTGTACGTGTTGTTTTAATGTCGTTTGCTTGGGCGCTTCAAAGCTAATTACCAGGTAGTAAACTTTTCTGCATTTAATAAGTACAAATAGCTCATTCGATGTTAGAATAAAGCTGAATGCATTTCTGTTTTTCTCTTACATTTTTTTCTATCTAAATACAATGTATATGCCTTGTTTAGTAGAAAATGAAATCATTACAGTATCCTTTCATATGGCTGAGTCTAAGATGGACATGTGAAAATGTAATTTGGTATTTCTCAAAGGTATTGTTGCTCATGGTTGGGACATCCTTCTCTTATTAGGCCATTGGCCATACTTTCCTTTGACCTATATATGATCCTTAATATATCAAATCCATGTGATTTTGTGGGATTCGTGTATTTGGTATTCGTGCTTGATTTTTGTTATGGGATTCGTGTATTCGGATATTTGGATCACGCTGGTTTTAGAGTTGTAACATATTGATCTTGCTGGATTTTTAGCTTAACTGCGGTGAAGGAGTTGTGACTTTATTTGATGGATTTTTAGCTTAACTCGCAAATCTGATCGTCTGAAACATGCACCTAGAAGTTGAATCTTATTTCCCAGTCCAGTAGATGAATATGTGGTCCTCCTTGATTGTTTGCAAAAGTTCATAGGATTCACTCTTCCCCTTGCAATTAATTGAATTAATGAGACATTGTAGCAGTTGATTGTCTTAACACAAAAGTCTATTTGTGTGATTGCAGTCTTGAGGCAATGTTTGCTTGATCTTAGTCATTTTTCGTGCTCTCGATTCGGTATTTATCTTGTGCATTTACTTTTACAGTTCTGATTTTTTTTAAATTGCTAAAAATCTCACTTTCACTATAAAACTCAAAGACCGAGCATAATTATTCAATCTCACTTTCACTATAAAACTCATTTTATTTGTTGTTGTTGTTGATGTAGAGTGTGATCGAGTTGCAAGATGGATCGGCATTATTCATAACAATAGCAAAATACTTATCCCCATCGCGCCATGATATCGATCGGGTAGGAATTACGTCGATGTGCAGTGCACGACTGCCATGCAAACTTCAACTAGAGGATTATCCTCGAAAGACAACAAAGGAACCTCTTCTTCACTTGAAGCTGATTCTTGTATCATGGTAGCGGAGCATGAGTTGGAGATGCAAGAATCAAAGGGATCTACTTCGTGAAAACACGTAATCATATGCATAATTCTTTCCTTTTCAAAGTTATCAACTAGTCGCTACTGTATGTGTGTATATTTATATGTAAATTGCATTCTGCGATGGGGAATTCCCCAACACAATGATTAGTTGATGAGGACAAATGTTATACTCAAAATTTGTTGTTGATATATATTGTTGATTCATGTATATATAAATCCTTTTTAATATCGAATTTTATGTTTTTTCTCGATTGAATATTTGTTAATGATATATATTGTTGATTTGTGTATGTATGTCAAATTTTGTTTTTTTGGGGGCATGTTAGCACCCCCAAGGAGTTGTTGGAGGGGGTGCAGGCGATGGAGCAGGTCCTATGGTTGTTTTTTCAAGTTTAGAGGTTATGGAGAACCAATTGGATTAAGCTTAGGTGTGAAAACTAAAAAAAAGCAGAATTGATGAATCAGAGACGGAATGCATGATTTTCGTCTCTGTTCCGTCTTTGATTAGCCATGGATCAGAGACAGAATGCATGAACAATTGTACCATTTAGAAAAATTTTCATTTTTGTTGTCTCTGTTCTGTTTCTAAATTCCGTCCCTAATCCGTCTCTAATCAGAAACGGAATCACAATTCCGTTGCTGATTGAATCAGTGTTGACCAAATCGGAGACGAAATTTATTCCGTCTCTGTTCTGTTGCAGATTAGGATTAGAGACGAAATTTATGCAAATCAGAGACGGAAAATTCCGTTTCTGATTTGTTTTTTTTTTGTAGTGTCTATTTGGACTCTTTGAGAAGAGTTTTTTTGAGTAATTAAAGATATTTCACTAAATAAAAAGACCCAATTACCCTCACCCCTAACATTAATACATATCAGACTTATTCACTTCCTCCACTACCACACCGACTGCCGCCACCGCCGTCAACCGCCACCGACCGCCGTCATCTCCTCTCTCTCTGAACATTTGAAGCAAACACAGAGATGAAATCTGGAAAACGATAAGAAAACACCAAATTGAGCTGAGATTCAGACCAAAAACATCAAATCATGAAATGGTGATGGTGGAGGACACGAGGGCGGCAACACTAAGTGATGATTGGTGGAGTGCATAAGAAAATGAATTTTTACTAAGGGTATTTAAGTCTTTATGCTTATTTGAGTCTACACTCAAAGAGTCCATCTAGCACTACTTTAAAAAAATGAAAATGATTTTTTAACATTCTTATGGTTCGTACATTTGCTACACAATGCTCTAGATTACCTAATAATTCACGCATGTAGTGCATCCTAAATAAATCTATACTATTGTGTAGCAAATGTACATTTTTTTAAATGTTAAATTATATATACAATCACTTGTAAATTTTCTTTGATACCTTTTAAATATTTGTAAAATTTTTAAAACCCTTTATAAGTCCAAATTTATGACAACGAGAACTCACACCCCAACATACAATGGCATACAATGCCTCAAGAATCCGTGCACCTTGAGAGGCAGGTGTACATAGTATTATATATATAGTGAGTCGTCCGCGCGTTCTTCACATTTACTACCAATTCATTCTCCTAATGGACTTTCTCTTCATTTTGTTCTTCATCACCACCCTTGTACTTACCGTATACAAACTCCAATTAATCAAAACTATTAAAAAGAACCTCCCACCAAGCCCACCCGGCGCACTCCCTATTATAGGCCACCTCCGCCTAGTACTCTCCGCTACGGAGCCTTTCCACCGCACCTTACAAGCCCTCTCCTCCAGCTCCACCCAATATGCCGATTACATGCTCCTCAAACTCGGCGTTCGCAATGTCGTCGTCCTTTCTTCACCTCACGCAGTCGAAGAATGTATCCACAAGAACGACGTGGCCTTCGCCAACCGCCCCCACTCCATCGCCTTCGACTACTATAGCTACAACTACACTCAAATCTCCATGAGCGACTACGGCCCTCACTGGCGTAACCTCCGCCGCTTCACCACCGCCAATATCTTCTCCTCGACAAGTCTCCATGCATCGTCCGACGTCCGCCATGACGCTGTTCGATGCCTCCTTAGAGACCTCTATAAGAGCACCAACAATATTGGCGCCCCTCGCAAGATTGATCTCAAGTTGAAGTTCTTCGAGCTAACTTTCAATTCTACAATGTCTATGTTAACAGGGGAGCCTATTGGGGATGGGTTGTGCCATACTAAAGAGAATAATTGGTTTTTCGATGTTCTTCGAGGCGCTAAGGCGCCGATCTTGTTCTTGGCTCCAGGAGACTATCTTTCGATCTTCAACTATTTTGATGTGTTTAAGGTTAAGCAAAGTTTGGCAACCAGCAGTAAGAATAGAGATGCTTATTTCGAAGATATAATAGAGAGATATCGTTCAAACTGTTTGGCAAAGAAGAAACCCAAGTCAATATTGGATGTGTTGTTTTCTTTGCAACAAGAGCATCCTGAGCAATATAACCACGTGATCGTCAAAGGGATCATACTAGTAAGCTAATCCCTCACTGCCATACACAAAAAATACTTAATTTCTCATTTTATTAATTTCTTATCTTTCATTGTCTCAAATAATAATATTACTTGAACATTTTTGACATTTAATAGAAATTTTAAAATCCCTACTAAATAAAATGTTATTAAATATCATGTGAAAATGTGTTATGTTTTAATTTTTAATACATGTATTACGTACATAGAAGTTTTTTAAAACTCATATCGATTAGGTGTTATTTAATAACACCTTCTTTAATAAAAATTTAAATTTTTTTATTAAATATCGAAATTGTTCTAGCGTATATTATTTCCACATATATATAAATATAAACTAAAGGAAGATCTGGGCCCTCAAGTCACATCGAGGTGGTGTTTAGTAACTCGACGTCTTATAAATTTTTAGTGATTATTCATTACCACTTTTTTTTTTATAAGAACTTATATTACGGTACATCCAAATAATAATACAGTACTTCCACATGTATATAAATATATAAATATAAACTAAAGGAAGATGTATTTTTTTAATCAGAACAAATTTGGTGAGGTTTTAATTGTTTTGTCTTATTGGAGTCAAGTTGAAGATTTGAACATATGCCAAATTACAGAGCATATATAGGTGTGGGTGCAGAAGATATGCAAGAACATAAGAGTAGGTTTGTAGAGAGAGAGGGAGAGGAACATATTGCTTTCGTATCGAGAAAAGAGTGTTAATCGAGAGTTATCTCATTGAAATATTTTCATGTTTGATTTAACTTTAAATTTGTAAAAAAGTTTTAAATTTTTAAACAATAAAAAACACGAATTGACAAAAATAGTCTTCAAACAAGAGAGAGATGAGTAATAAAAAGGTCATTAACAATGAGGTAATTTTGTCCATAGCTCCTGGTATGTAACTCCCTAGGGGTTGGTGTGGAGATATTTCACACCATAGGGTGTAAGTTGAGAGATAACTTGCAGGCAAGTTGGGCAATCAAACAAGATTAGTTCTCAACTCCCTATTAGTTATCTCCTTGGAGATATCTCCACTTCATACCAAATAAGACCTTGGTTTGAAAAAGATTCATAAGCGGAAAAAGTTGATGAGTTGCTTATGAGGAAAATTACTTAATTAAAAAGTTAAAAAAAAATTAACTTATTTATTAAGAAATTTTTCTTCTTATTCTTTAAAATATTTATCTAAATACGTGTTACCAAATACAATCAAAGTCTTCAAAAAACAGAAGTTTCATTCTTATCAAAAAAGAAAAAAATCTTGATAGAGGCAAGTTGGTTAATTAATTTCTTTCTTATAAAAAATAATAATAACAATGATAAAATTAATACTTCACAAATTAAACTATCTTCCATTGTCTCCATCAGTTTTTCTTAATCGAAAAAAAAAGTTAATCGATTTATTTAATTAGAATGTTCTTTTTTTTTGAAATGATTTAATTAGAATGTTTACTTTATGTATGAATTTATTTTATGCATGCCATGTTCAATGGCGCCACAGACACAATTTAGAATGGGCAATGTCACTACTACTGAATAATCCCGAGAAGCTTAAAAAAGCTCTCAACGAACTTGACCACAACATTGAGCCGCACCGCCTTCTCGAAGACTCGAATCTCTCCAACCTCCCCTACATTCAATCCATCGTCCAAGAAACGCTAAGACTCTTCCCACCTGCACCGTTCCTCTTCCCTCGTGTGTCAGCAAGTGAGTGTAAGGTAGACCAGTATGATGTGCCAAGTGGCACGATTATAGTGGCCAATGCGTGGGCAATTCACAGAGACCCAAAGCTGTGGTCGGAACCTCATAAATTCATGCCCGAAAGGTTCATGCAATTGTAGGGCTTAGGACAAGGCGATAGCAACAATAAGTTTAAGTTTATACCATTCGGGATTGGGCGTAGAGGCTGCCCTGGTGATGGATTAGCTATGCACACCATAACATTAGCTTTGGGTTCGGTTCTTCGGTGTTTTGAGTGGGAGAAAATTGGTGATGAACCAATCGATATGAGTGAAGGGGTTCGGTTCCTTTTGCCTAAGGCCAAGGCCTTAGAGGCCTTGTGTAAGCCTACGTCGAGAGATGTTAAGTGTTACGTGTAAAATCGATATAAAGAGTGGATTAGTTAGGTAATCGAAGGAATAAATTTCTCGCTTAATTTGCCATCTATGATCTCTGGAAGAAGTTGCAAGTAATAGTTTTTATGTTGTTCTTAATATTAATATAAATATATATAGTACATAATGATTATGACTATTCTTTTAATCCCACCCTATTAACATTTTTTCATAAAGTGAAATACAAATAATTATATCTAAGATTCTAAATAAATTTGAAATATTGAATGTAAACACAGCAGCGTAGCAAACTGCGCATGCCTAGCTAGATTAGTTGCGTGTGGTTGAGAATGTAAATAATTGTGGTCTTGTATTATTTAACTTGATTGAATAATTAGAAATAATTTAATTATCTCATACCTATCGTGAAGGTATATAATTGATGAAGTCCAAGAATTAGCTTGCAAATTCTTGGAATAATATGATTGAAAGATATGACAGGATGTCATTTTGGTAATTTCGGTGAAGTTCGGGCGTTTGAGTTTCGGCGTTCCGGGGGCATGGGTTGATTGGAAATGGTGTGGAGATCACGAGTCGCGGCTATGGCATGTCTACGACGTTTTTCGGTGAAATTCCATCGTTTCGCCCTACGAAACGGTAATTTTGATATTTTTGGAAAGTTTTGTTTAACTTATAGATTTCATTAGGAATTTCCATTTTTATTACCGTTCGCGGCATTTGTTGTTATTGTTCGTCCGTTTTCGGTTTATGGCTTTTAGGGCTTTTGGACTTTTGACTATTTTTGGCAAATTTTAGGGTTTCGCTATTTGAGCGACCTATTGGATGTAATTCGAGTTTTTGGCAGGAATAAAAGAATTTTCGAACTTTGGCTTAAGTTCTGACCTAGATCGAGTTGTTCGTGGATTCGTTCAACAGGTTTAGAAGATCTCCTCTGCGTCAATTGGTATCAGAGCATGTTTCAGCGTCATTGGAGAAATCATGCCGCCGAAGAGGAACCAGCAGCGTATCGAGGAGGTGTATGACCGTGACAAATTGGCCAAATAATTGACCAACGCATGGGCGCGGTGGTAGAATAATTAACTGCTAGAATCGATCAGTTGTTAGGTCAAAATATGGATCGTGTCCGTAACCATCGAAGGGAACTTGGTGGTGATGATCCAGTAAGAGATTCTTCTAGTGAAGGGGAGGAAGAGTATGTTAAGGCACCAAGGAGGCGCTACAGGCCGCGTACAGTTGAAGATGATCGCAAGCGGTGGGAGTCTGGGGTGAAAACGGAGGTCCCAGAATTCCATGACACCCTTCGATCGGAAGAATTCTTGGACTGGCTGACGTCAGTTGAAGAAGTCATAGAATTCAAAGGTGTGTTTGAAACCAAGGGTGTGCAACTGGTTGCGACTAGATTCCGCAATAGGGTCACGGCTAGGTGGCAACAACAGAAGTTGATGTGGAATGGAAAGGCGAAGATTACCTCGTGGGAGAAGATGAAAAAGTACTTACGAAATTTGAGTTCTTGCCTTACAACTTTCAACGCCTTATGTATAAGAGGTTGCGCGAATCGAGACAAGGGAAAAGTCGGTAAATGATTGCGCTAATGAGTTTTATCGCTTAGTCTCTAGAAACGAACTACGGGAGACTAACGACCAATTAGTGGCGCGGTATATTGGTGGACCGAGGTGCGAGATCCAAGATGTCGTCAACGTGTTTGATTCGACTTCCTTATGTGCAGCGCACCAGCGAGCATTGTTGGTGGAGAAACAACAGCGTCGGGGTGTGAGTAATGATTCTAGTAATGTTAGTGTTGGGACAGCCAATACTGGAGGTAATACCGCGACAATTAACCCTGCTAGTCGCACGAACAGACCTAGCACTAGTAGGATTAAATGCTTCGGTCGTGGCGAAGTTGGTCACGGGAAGTTAGAATGTAAAGGGAAGAAAGCTCTCTTTATTGAGAATGAAGAGGAAAACGAAGGGGAAGAGGCCAACATCACTGCAGAACTAGGCTTTGATACTTTTGACAACACAAAAGAGGAGATCGTAACTATAGATGCGGGTAATGCCTTGGTTGTGAGGCGTTCTTGTACGAGCCCTAGAGCTGTCGTTGATGATGAGTAGCTGTGGAATAACATCTTTCGGTCCAAGTGTACCATCTTAGGCAAGGTGTGCATGTTCAAGATTGATGTAGACAGTTGCGAGAATATCGTCTCAGTTGAAGCGGTTCAGAAGTTGGGCCTTGCAACTGAACAACACCCTGCACCACACAAGCCGACTTAGGTGAAGAAGGGTGGTGGTGAAGGTGTCGAAGCGCGCCTTGGTGACTTTTTTTATTGGTGCTAACTACAAGGATTGATCCTGTTGTTGTAGCTATGGATGCTTGCCACTTGTTCTTTGGGACGTCCTTTGTTTGTTTGATATGGGAGTTGTGCATGATAGCGAGACCAATAAATACATCCTTATGTTCAAGGGAGTGAAGATTGTGCTAGTACCCGCCAAGGATCCGGAGGAAGTTAAGCCTACTAAAGAATCTAGCAGCTCGCTATCTTTGGCAAAATTTGAAGATGAATTATATGATTATGAGATAGTTTACATCTTGATGGGAAAGGAGGTAGATAGAGATGTTGATGTTCCTGAAGCTGCAATTCCTATTATGAAGGAGTTTTGTGATGTTTTCCCTGATGAGATGCCTGAAGGACCGCCACCATTGCCTGATACTCAGCATCAGATTGACCTTGAACTTGGTGCGTCACTACCTAATAGACCACACTACCGAATGAGTCCCAGTGAGCATGAGGAGTTGCACAAACAGGTTGAAGAGTTATTGGTGAAGGGATTCATCCGTGAAAGTCTGAGCCCGTGTGCAGTACCAGCCCTCCTTACACCAAAGAAAGATGGCTCCTGGCGGATGTGTGTGGACAGTAGAGTAATCAACAAGATTACTGTCAAGTATCGCTTTCCTATCCCTCGTTTGGATGATTTACTTGACCAACAGAGCGGAACAAAAATTCTTACAAAATAGGATTTGAAGAGTGGGTACCACCAGATTCGCATTAGAGTTGGGGATGAGTGGAAGACTGCTTTTAAAACCAGGGAGGGGCTGTATGAGTGGTCAGTCATGCCAATTACAGACTGTGTGAATGGCGTGAAGTTTGGGTAGAGCAATGAGGCAGATGAAGCATTCCAACTGATCAAGGTGCGATTAGCCACTGCACCCATTCTGGTGTTGCCGGATTTTCACCTACCTTCTGAGTTGCATAGTGATGCATCCAAGGTAGGCATTAGAGCTGTCTTGAGTCAGAATAATGGCCTGTTGCCTATTTCAGTGAGAAGCTGTCTAGGGCGAAGTTGAGGTATAACACATACGATGTGGAGTTCTATGCAACGGTACAAGCCGTGAAACATTGACGGCATTATCTTTTTCACTGAGAGTTCGTGCTGTTTACAGACCATGAGGCATCGCGACACTTACATGGGCAAAACAAGGTCTCAGCCAGACATGCTTCCTGGGTGGCCTATTTGGAGCGCTTTACTTTTATGGTGAAACACAAGTCTGGAGCGACCAACGGACTTGCTGATGCCCTGAGCAAACGAAAAAGTTTGTTAAGCCGCATGACCATTGAGGTACCTGAGTTTTCCTCATTCTCTGATTTGTTTACTACTGATCCTTTTTTTGCTACTAATGTGGAGAAGGTGCGGAGTGAGGAGCATACGGATTACACACTCCATGAGGGTTTCTTATTTCGTGGCAACCAGCCGTGCATTCCTAATTGCAGCCTGCGATTGGTGATTATTAGAGAGTTGCATGGAGAGGGACATGTTCGGCGTGATCGCACTTCGCGGCTGGTGAAGGCCTCTTACTTTTGGCCTACCATTCGCAAGGAAGTGGACAGATATGTGCAGCGGTGCCGGACTTGCCAGTTTTCGAAGGGTACCGCAACTAATGCCGGTCTAAATATGTCTTTGCCCATTCTAGAATAGTCATGGGTCGATATTAGCATGGATTTCGTGCTGGGGTTGCCTAGAACACAACGGGGAAATGACTCTAATTTTGTGGTGGTTGACTATTTTTTCAAGATGGTTCACTTCATCCCATGCAAGAAGACCACAGATGCTGTAAAGGTGGCTCAGCTGTTCTTTCGGGAGGTGTATAGATTGCATGGCCTTCCTACCTCGATTATTTCAGATCGGGACACCAGATTCCTTAACCATTTTTGGCGCGGTTTGTGGGCTATTGTGAACACGCAGCTAGAATTTAGCAGTACTCATCATCCGCAAACAGATGGGCAGACTGAAGTTGTCAACGGTTCGTTAGGGAATCTTTTGAGGAACTTGGTGGGTGAGAATCTCAGGAGTTGGGACGTCAAGTTGAGTTAGACAGAATTTGCGCACAACCATGCAGTTAATCGAAGTACCGGGTTTAGTCCTTTTAAGAATGCGTATTTAGTACTACATCGAGGTCATCTTGATATGTTACCAGTGCCAAGTAATACTAGATGGCATGGTAAGGCAGAAGACTTTGTTAGTGGGCTGCAAGAGATTCATCAATCTGTCAAAGATAACTTGCAGAAGGCTACTAAAAAGTACAAACAATATGCAGATCGGAAGAAGCGTCACGTGGAGTTTGAAGTGGGTGACTTTGTGTGGGCAGTTCTCACTAAAGACCGGTTCTCTGTGGGTGATTACAACAAATTTTCAATTCGGAAGATTGGTCATGTGGATGTTCTTGAGAAAATTAATCCTAATGCTTACAGATTGAAGTTGCCAAGTCACATTCGCACGGCTGATATATTTAATGTCAAGCATCTTGTTCCCTACTATGGGGATACGTCTGATAATTACAATTCGAGGGCGAATTTTGTCCACCTTGGGGAGAATGATGAATTCCAAGAATTAGCTTGCAAATTCTTGGAAAAATATGATGGAAAGATATGACAGGATGCCATTTTGATAATTTCGGTGAAGTTCAGGCGTTTGAGTTTCAGCGTTCCGGGGGCATGGGTTGATTGGATACGGTTTGGAGATCACTTTCATTAGGAAAGTTTTGCCTTCCGTAACGACAATTTTGCTATTTTAGGAAAGTTTTGTTTAGCTTATAACTTTCATTAGGAATTTCCTTTTTTATTGCCGTTCGTGCATTTGTTGTTATTTTTGCTTAGTTTCCAGTTTAAGGCTTTTAGAGCTTTTTGGACTTTTTACTATTTTTGGCAAATTTTAGGGTTTCGCTATTTAAGCGACCTATTGGATGTAATTCGAAGTTTTTGGCTGGAATAAAAGAATTTTCAAACTTTGACTTAAGTTCTGACGTAGATCGAGTTGTTCGTGGATTCGTTCAACTGGTTTAGATGATCTCCGCTGCGTCAATAACAAAGCCGCAGACGTTCCCAAACTATGCAAGGGAACTACATCAAGTTTTATTGATTATGGATACTCGATCCAGCCCCCAATCACATCACAAAATCATTCTAGAGGATGCTCGTGGAGTCGCACATCCCAAACTGCGCTTGATTTAATCTTTTTGTTTGAGTTTATCACTTTTAATTTCTTTACAAAAAATTAATTTGTTAATTAATTAATTAATAAACGGTATGCAATATATATGATCATAAAATAAATAAATGGAATGCACTTATCTACTTGTTATAGCAGTGCAAATTGTTTGTTGCATTGATGAGCATTGTGTGATGGCTAGCAACTAGCTTGATGGTAGATCCAATTAACAACAACGAATAAAGTGCTCGTCAGCCACTTGATCTGTGCAACATGCCGACATGATCAAGTCCATCGCCTTTCAAAATCCAACGCTCTCCATCAATTGTAATGTCTAATCTCAACACTATCAAGTGTATCAGCTGTCTCCTCAAAGTTTCAAAGAACCAATTCTATACACTACAAAACAAATCAAATAAACCAACATTTTTCTAGCCAAGAAATTAAGGACTATAGAGTAAATTAAGAATGCAGCTTTGCTCTAATAAGAATTATTCGAGATTCGCAGATTAAAACAAAACTATACTGAAGGTTCCCCACTACAAATTGGGCAATCGATCTGGTAATAAATCCCACTCAAGTGTCAGGGAGCATCGATGACAATAGACCCTATGCCCACAAGCGACAAAAGCGAGAAGCGAGCGCCTTCGCCTTCTTCTGAGACAATTAACGTGTGATTGTCCATCTGGTACTCCTCCTATTTCCTGATCCTCAACTTGATTTGATGCTGCAACATTTCTTGATTAATAACATTGTCTATGCTACTACCAATTAATCTTTTCATTCCCTCCATTTCCTTAAAGGAAGACACAAATCTTTCCGTTCTTTCCAGTTCCTTAAAGGAAGATACAAGTCTTTCTATTTACTCCAGTTCATTAAAAAAAGCGATACAAGTTCATTGGATTCAAGATAAGGTCATTATTCCGAAAGACAAGGCTAAGATGAAATTAATATAAGTTCAAACAAGAACAACAATTTCTTATAATTAGGTTGAAAGCATTGTCAAATCTTTAGAATATATTGATAAACATATATAACAGGTATGTGCAATTGTATGTCATTATATAGCTTGTACACGCACGAGATTACTCATGCAGATTAGAAGATGGTCATGGATTAACGGAATGAAGTTTAACGAAAAAAATATTGTTATTGCATGCAACCACAAATCATGTAGCACGCACCCTTATTTAGCATTTGATACTTGTCAAGTGATAACACATTACCTCTTGATAGCATAACCTTAGATGCCTAAAGAAACTGATCCAAGGAAAATGCCACTCCAAAGCGTGCAGAACAGTTCTTTAACAGGCAAGATCTGCTACCATCTGATCCTTATTCCTATCAGATCGGCGATGGAAAATGCCGATGTGAATGTTATTCAACACACAAACCATCACTAAAACATTTTTTTCCTTTAATAGAAGTTGTAAAACCCATATTAAATAAAGTGTTATTAAATGTCATGTTAAAATGTGTTATGTTTTCATTTTTAATACATGTATTACATAGAGGTTTTTTTAAACTCCTATCAATTAGGTGTTATTTAATAACACCCCCCTTTAATAGGGGTTTAAAAACCTCTATTAAATACCAAAATTTTTCTAGTGCATTTACAGGTTAAAAAAAACATAAAAGCTTCAACCTCTGCTCACCCTTCTAATGGGAACTAAATGTGCAAAATATATCATAATTTACAAATCACAATTTACTTCCACGAGCAAAATATCCAGACATGCTATGTGGACTTGAGCGAATCGTTGAAAACTAACTAACTAACAACAACTTATCCTTGGTTTCAAATTCATTAAGCTCGGGTAGATGGATCAAACTCTTCCATTGTGCTCGATTAAGTGCAAATGATGGCCAGTTTTCCAAACCATTCAAATCCCTCCTAATTATTGCGTCCCAAGTTATCTTTGGTCTACCCCTACCTTATCAAATTTCTTCGATTTTTATTGAGTCAAGTTTTCTAGTGGAAAAGTCTGTAGGCCAACTTTGTAGGCGACCAAATCACCGCAACCGCCGTTCCCTAATCTTTATGTCTATTGGTACCACTCCTACTTGTCTTTGAATTTCGTATTTCTTATTCTATCTCAAGGAGTTTTATCTCGTACACATCCACCGAAGCATCCTCATTTCTCGTTACGTTCATTTCATATAATTGTTGCTACTTTACTGACTCAACATATTCAATTCCATATAGCATAACTTACTTAATTGCGGTCCTATAAAATTATCCTTTTAACTTAGTAAGAACATTTCAATCACAAATCATCTTTGTTGCATTTCGCCACCATCCAACTTGGATTCTATATACGTGTGATATCATTCTTAATATTTCCATCATTTTCTATGATTGATCATAGGTATTCGAAGTGGTTCACCTTAGGAACTTCACTACACCTAATTGTACTACTCCATCATTTCGATGTCTAGTATTTCTTAACACACAACGACTTGTCGAAAACCACTAACATAAAATATGGAAGGTCCTTGCAAGACTTAATTTGAGGAATTATCTATGCAGAAGATGTAATAAGAGATAAAGCATGTTTTTTTACACATGTGCTTGCAAAATTTACAAGGTATGCTTGAATAAAAAAGTCACGTAGAAATGTATAGAGAGAAAGAGGAACGGGTTGTAGATGTTGATAATTAAATAGCGACAAGAGCCTTCCAATAAGCTTATAACAACTATATATAACAAAATGAGAATCTCCCGCCAGAACAAAAGGTACATGTAAATTGTAAGAAGGAACTAAAAACAAAGACATTTAACAATAGGTATACAACGAGAAAGATGAATAGATTTTACTTTCCACATTAAATTCAACGGCAACAGAAACAACACAAAATGTCGAAAGCATTTACCATAGCTATAGCTATTCAAGTATTTCTCCAGATCAGCAAGTTGTTATGACTTTCTCCAATGCACCTTTCTTTGATGGCCAAATTCTTCAATGCATCTTTAGCTACTATACATGCATTTCTCCTAATCAACAAGATGTCATTGCATTCTATCTTACATATCGAGGAAGTGCATCCCATATGGCACCCGGCTAGCCCAGTGCCAAAAGTGGGTTACTGTAGCTCCAATAACTGGGCCTTCATTTAGGGCCATTAGGCCCCTTGGGTCGGGCATTGGTCTTGCATCTATTCCAATATCATTCGCGGTCCTCGAACAAAAAAATAACTTTTTTTTAAACAAAAGGTGTAGAAATCTAAAATTAATTTGATGGCCCTATAGTTTAGTATGAGGTTTGGGAGTACGAGGTCACATATTCTGCCTTAGTGGCGCAAGTTGTTTCTTTTTTATAAAAAAAAAAAAACATAGAGATGAAAGCAACAACAAAAGATGCAACATACCATTGTAAATGATGCACACTTTTGTTTGTTTTTTGTTTTTCCAAAATATAGACCACGACTGCTATATCAAAATTGTTAGACGTCAACACGTCAGCTTAGAATCACCAATTCTAATCCACGGCCGACTTCGTTCGAATAATGCCTTGAACAACGACAAGCATCGATCCGATAAGGCGCCATTAGCATAATCGGAAGTGCTCAAGATGGATCGAAGATGAGAAATGTTAAGGAAACTATAGTAGTTTTGTATTTGTGTTTTGATTATGACTTTGAGTTTGTATATGAGTGTGTTTAAGATTTTCTAGTTGGATTAGGAGTATGCTTTGTTAAGCTCTATAAATAAGATCACCCTATCATACTTAATTTGTCCACATTAATACAATTTCTAGACTCTTCTTTGAAATCTATCATGGTATCAAAGTTTGATTTTTAGTACTAGGTCGGTCAACGACTGCTCTGTGGTGCTTACATTAATGTATTATCATTTTCGCTTCTTTGATGCCCATTTCTTCTTGATCTATTTGCTTCCCTTATTGTCCTCTTTGATTTGTTCATGTGCTTTGTATTCGTCTTTGCCCTATTGCCTCTGCTCATTAGGCGCAAGATTTGCTTGTGTGATTAGCCTGCTTAGTGGGTACATCCTTGTGCGATCATCTATCTGAGAGTTTTCTACCTGTGTGTGTCTTCTGTTCATCAATCAACCTTTACTTGCTCGCATACATCCACCCGAGCGCTTAGCCTTGCTTGCCCGTGAAGAGAGATTTGATATTCTGATGTCTGAGCAAGTCGAAAACAGTTGGAAAGCTTTCTCTTTCCTTTATCGTCGCTAGAACCTGTTATTACCCGATTATAAAAATTCGATAACGTCAAATAAATAAATCCTACACTATCCAATACACCTATAATAATCAAATGCACAATAATCCGAGAGATTAAACGAACAATATAATCTAAAGATTGCGAATTCATCCCCTTTATGTATCTGCCCACAATTAGATGATGTCATTCGAAAGTGTTAAGTAAACAGTAATAAAGACTAATGCCCAAATAGGATAACAAAATGAGTCTCGTTCCTCGAGTCTATCAAAGTATGATCTGGTTCAACGTGATCTTACGATAACCACGTGACGCGAAGTATCAATGAATTTAGCCCCTCAAACATAATAAAGTTCTACCCTATACACACAGTCAGGTAGACACTATATAGTTCTACCATGTATACATAGTCAAGTAGCTTAATATACCCTCTACACATAGTCAGGTAAACATTATATAGTTCTACCATGTACATACAATCATGTAGACACTATAAGGAGACTCGAATCAACCTTATCCTCCATTCCTGTGTATGCATGTACAATAAAAATGCAATATCAAGGATCAATGCAAGTGATTTGACACTATCAAACGTTGTCTTTAACCGGACAATTATAAAGGTTGTGATTGGTTACTGTGTGAGCAATGTGATGAAGTTGTGTAATCGAGATAGAATTTGTCCCTATCATATAAAGAGAGATATCTAGTGGATCCCTCGATGTGTTAGATTGTTAAAAGGCCTAGTCTAAATGAATTGATATTGATCAATGTCACTTGGATGTTTTCAGTCTACCTAGAGGTCGAGACTAGTACGATTGAACATGTTGGATGACAATTTCATGCCTTATATTTGCCAAAAGGATATCGTGTGACAAAAGGATGTTACATACTCTATTTATTAGGTTGTATCGATTTGATATTCGTACAACTTGGGTAGTCATAATGTCTTGCTAGAGGTCGCTTATGACTTGTATACCAAAATGTGTTTTGGTACACTACCAACGTTGTATAAGCCTATTGGGTCGCACACTAAGAATGGTTTTGCGAGATTTCACAAATGATCAATTTCGAACTTAATTTATGAGGTTCTCGAAGTGTCGAATCACCCTGAAAATGCTTCCAATAGCTTCTTTACATACCCCATATATTAAGGGTTGTTAGAGTAACACATTGAGTAGGAGTAGTGTGTACCATACTGAGTGTAGAAAGCAAGTGTGAAAAGTTATTGTAAAAGCATGCGAGACTTGTAAATGATAGTGTGTACTAGAGAGCTCTAAGTACTTAAAAGTAGATCCCTACTGCCAACTAACATCTCTTAGCTTATGCTGTAATTCAGCATTCCTTAGATTGAGCTCCTTAATTTCTTTATTTGACTTCAACCTTTCCACATCTTTACCATAGTAAACATTTTGGGCATTATTGGTTGATTTTGATTGCTCAAAGTCCTTGCCTAGCTGTATGAGAAATAGTAATTAAAATAATAGCCACATAATTGAAAAGAGTTGATGCAAAATAGAATCATGAAGACTTTTGGATCCTAACATAAGATAAATGGTAAACAGAACTTCCATAATATGAAGACTACTTGTCCACTGGTCAAACAATTGCAGCTAATGAATTATAATAGTATTTTAACAGCAAACTACTGCTAAGTTAATCCTGATTTAGTCTATCTTCTAATTTCTAGTTAGTTTTTTTTATATTCAATCTTAGAGAAGTATTTCCCTTTAAAAAAATTATATGCAAGATAAAAATCACAGATATTGAAATAATTAATTAATCAGCACCTCACCTTAATAGTTCCGCCATAAACGATAACGCTTGGTTGATTAAGCCAGCCCATTGCCATATATAATTGAATCAGCCAACCAGTCATCTATAAGATTGAACATAACAATAGTCAACATGATTAACTAAACATTAGCAAAAAAAGAAGGATAGACTTTCGGCTATTGCTTTAAAAACTTAACGATCACATTGGAGCAATTTAAGAAAACAAACGAACAAACAATTTGAAAAGGCAAAAGATATATGGCATCAAAAACATCAAATGAATCAAATAGCATTTAGTAGTATATTTTGAGGGATGGATTGATAATTAAAGCTTCAAAAACATCTCCACTATTTCACTCATGCCTCGTATATATTTCACTAGGCATGGTTTCATACCTACCAGGCCACTCATGTATGCCTAAAACCTGTACTTAAAAACTACAATTCTGGTTGTATTGCATAGGTTTGAATAAATATATGTAAAAAAATTAACAAATAAATATATGGTAGATCAAATGGTTATCTTAAATTCAAAATATAAGCATAAAAACTAGGTTTTGAGTTTTTTTTTTTTTTTTTTTTCACAGATATTAGCCACCAATGGCAATGAAAATTCAAACAAGCAATTTCGACAACGGTAATTCATATAAAATATGAAAAAAATGCAACCTGCTAGAGACGCGTACCTCTATGTCCATCTAAATTCAACAATGTCAGCATCAAACTGATTCTATTTCTATAAAGTTTAAATCTGCAATTGGAATGGATAGATTCGTCTTTTTCTCAACAATGTCAGCATCAAACTGATTCCAACCTTGTACGAGGTTACCAAATTGATTTCGTTGATGTATAAATACTTCTAGCTTGGAAAATATCCTCAAGGCGTTTGTATCATATTTCGATTTTGTTGTGCACTTGCTGATATCCAACTGTCATATTAAAATGCACTAAGCTACATTATACTACATCGAAATCTACAAAGTTGTGACACTAATAAAATTGGTAAATGCAATATCGTTATGTGCTCTCCATGAAGTTGTGGATCAAATAAAGAAACATTAAACATCACAACTCACGAGAAGAAGAGCGAATAACGGAAGCCAAGTCTTCTCACTCAATTGCATTTCAATAACATTGTCAAAAATCGTATTCTCAGTATTTACTAGGCTTTCGTAGGATACGAATTATACTAGTATGCTCTTAGATAGAACAACTACGTACTATAACTTCGTTGTGGATAGTATCCACATCAAAACCTTTGTTCTAACTTCTAATTTAGCCATAGTGTCATTGGTTTCAAGCATCAGATCTTCATTAATTGCGCGCAAAAAACTATGGAGAAAACATTTTCCCTTGACTGATTAATTGAGTTGTAAACATCAATTAAATTGTAGGTTAGAGTCTGGTATACTATAGTCTATCACGAAAGAGGCATAATTATAGAACTGAAATCTTGACAAACCACATCAGATGAGGTCGCAATTCAAACATAGGCATAACTTCAAGTCTACAATATCAATTGCGTCCTCAATAATTCAGAAAAGAACATAAATCAACTGGAATCACATCTTCATGAATAACTAGACGAAATTGTAGACTATAAACGATCACAAGCAAACACAGAGGGATTGGAGTGGATTCTTTACATTTTCATCAATTGTGTTGTCAACAGTTGAGAAAAGAAACAATTCAGATCAGATCACAGAGAAACACACAAGGATTGGAGTGAAAACACGAAGAATTAAAGAAATAGAGATGAGATTGGACGATCGCTGACCAATGATATCAGAAACGCCTACCAAACCAATGGCGTTATGAGCGAAAAGAGAGACAACTTCGTTATCACGAACGTCGAGATGGAAGAGGATATGACGGTGGTCGGGATCGGAATAGAGGATCAGTCCGAGAGATTCGAGGTCGTAGAAATCACGAGAGAAGCCGAAGACGATGTGGCCTCTGCGAGCCATCTCGATGGCTAGGGCTCTGTCGAGGCCTCTTCCCAAGCCTGTGATCAGCACTGTTTTGTGATGTCCTCCGTTCGCCATTACTCGCAGCTCCTCCGCCGTCGCTGCTGCTATCGCGGCTCCTCCACCTAATACATAGAGGTTACTTAAAAACCTCTATGAATTAGGCGTTATAAAAAGCAATAATAGGGGTTATTGTAAACCACTATGAATTAGGTGCTATAAAATGCCTAATTTGTTCTAGTGTAAATAACAAAAAAATAAGTTATTTTATGTTATTTATGTTATATAAATAAGATATATGATTATTTATATATATAATTCATTTAGATCCTTATAACGATTAATTATATGATTATATACCTTCCAAAAAAATTATAAAATTATATGATTAATATACTTAATTGTATCATATCCATTTAGGTACTCAATCAACTATTCTTCAAAACAATTTTTAATTGATATAAGCTAGATTATATCAACGTTTCGATACAAGCTACTACATTATCTATCGTCAATTAGATTATCAACTATTAGGTAGATTATCAGCTAGTGTTGCTAAACAAAGCCTTAATGGTTAACTATATTTAATTATTTATTTCATTTAATAAAAAAGAGCAAGTACTAACCGTAATTTTCTTTTTTTTTTTTAGAAAATCATGACTGAGAGATTTCTCCCTGTTGTATTAATAGAGAATCCCTCAAGGGGTTTTTATTACAAGTGATGGATACTATATATCAAGTAAGCAAATAGATAATTGTATATTGAAATGCCAACATGCACGGCTCGCGAGTATGATCACCTGCTTTACTTAATACATCCAAACAACAAAATAATCATAATTATATATACACACCTAAATACAACCATTTATGACTAAATAGTGTCACAATGATGCCCATCAACAATGATCTTTAATTAGAAAAAAAGAAATTACCAAAAGTATGGCATTCTTCCAAGTAACAGTAATATTTCCATCCATGGCCAACTGTGGAAGTTTACGAGCAATACAATTACCCTCACGACGCACCCTAAAAAATTTAAGACCAATTAGACGCTCACTGAGTTATGTAATTTCATTGATCACTGGTCCAAATACATCGGACACTTGTCGCTTGTAGTGCTTGGAACGCCACCTGTGAGTCAACTTCGATAACACCATGGGAGTCTGAGATCCAAACAATCGCAGATGGGGACAAGTTTTTATACTATTAAAGTGGTGATCACGTATTTGACCAAAAAAAAAAACAAAAAAGTGGTGATCACGTGATGAACGTATGCCGCAACGTACGTGGCAAAGCATCTTTTCAAGTACTGTTACTACCATCTAGCGTTAAATTGAGCATAATTTAATGTCGATCGATGTAAGGGACTTATTAAATACAAATTGTTAGTCCTCTGTTCCACAATGTTAAATATTTTATTTTCAATTTAAACCTATTCTATTTACTTCCTCCTCCGGTATTTATATAATTCATTTTAACAAAAAAAAATTGTTCGAAATTGTAAGTCATTTTTTAGATTCAAAAATGTATTTATTACAATTTTACCTATTTTACCATTATATAATTCAAACATTTATGATTCTTTAATTATTCGATTCATTTAATGTCAAATGACATATACATAAATTACACACGTAATTAAAGTTATCTTAATTCTTGTGTCCTTACTTTAAACGACTTATACAAATGACCGGAGGAATTTGAAGTAGTTATAATGACACTCTATGACACTTTGGGTAGTGCTATTTTGAATCATGAGTCCAAAATCAAAAGTTTTAAGTTTTTTGTTTTTTATTTATTTTTAATTTCAAATTCAATATCAAACAATTAATGAAGCAAACGCAATCACTTGTAAAATTCCTTTCATACCACTTAAACATTTATAAAAATAAAAAACCCCTCTATATAGAGCCCTAGTAGATTTTATAGGTAAATCAATCATTATCTTAATTAATTCTTGTGAAAATTACATATGTGATAAATATTACAGAACGGAAGGAGTGATATTGACCTAGTCCGGATGAGTCACAGGCACATATGTGATGCATCTCTAATCACACAACTGATCAGTAGCGTCCGATTCATGCTTAATTTAAGAACAAAAAAATTCTCACTACAAGGAAAATGAAATTTAGAAACGAAATTAGCAACGGAATTAAGTTCCGTTGCTAAAAAAAATAATTAGAGACGGAATTGAGACAGGCTGATTTAGAGACGGAATTGAGACGAATCAGAGACGGAAATAGAGACGGAATTAAATTTCGTCTATAAAAAATGGAGCCAGCATTCCCACCAAAACTTTGTTTTCTTATAACCGTTCATCAAATCTCGAGATTTGTGCATCAAATCTCGAGATTTGATGAGTGCCCCTCCCCCCAAAAAAAATCCCACAAGTTCGGTCTCGGTCTCGTTCTTTCTCTCTGCTCTTTTCTGTCTGAGCCCTAACCTCGCGTTCCCTCTCGCCTCCGTCAACGCCGCCGCCTTTCCAACGCCGAAGCCTCGCATCTGCCATCTCTCCCTCAACCTTCACCTCGCACCGCCATTAATCTCTGCCCTTTCGCCTCTCAAACCGACCAACCAACCAACCATCTCGTTCGCCATCAAAATGTTCTCTCCATCAACACAGAGTCAGAGATTAATCGCGCTATTAGGGTTTCACTGTAAATCCTCTTTTCATCCACCGAGCGATGGCGATGCAGGCGGTCGGGATGAGCTTCTCCAAGATCGTGCTCCTTAGCGGAGCCGATAATCTCAATCGTTCCAGAAAACTTGATTGTTTTTAATGATCTCTTCGCGATTGTTGTCTGATTTTGATTAATTCATTCAATTGTTGTTGTAGCTTACACTGCCTCGATCATGGCGACGAATGGCCAATTGGCGGATATTCAGGCGGACTTCAGTACCTCACTCATCGAAACCGTTTTTAGGGTTTTTTTGTTGAAATTTTGCTTTGTTTCTATCTTTTCGTTCGTTTTGTAAGTTAATGGGGATAAGTAGGATTCGGTGTGGTTAGTTTGTAGTGATTTGAGAGTTTTGAAGGATTGAAAATTGCCGAAAATTGAACGAAAGCAACTCTTTCATTGTCTGCATTTGGCTGCTACTTAAATTGTCGAGTCTTTGGTGGTGATACTTGTAGCGGACCCTAACTATATTGAGCATGTATCATTTCCAAGATTAGCATTCTTTGGTCTTCGGCATTGTCAAGTTTGGATTTATCACCAGAAGATTGGAACTTGAAGACAAATAACAGGGTGGGTTCAAGTTTTTAATGGTACTGAGGACAAATATGACATACTAACAGCCTTCGCAGTGAGATTCTTTGCTTGCTATGACAAGTAAATTCATGCTTGTTATAATCTCTTGTTGTAGTCGCAACTTTATTTACTTGAGGGTTTCAATTTACGTATCAAGTATATCTCTTAGAAATATTTTATTAAGTTGTTCCATTAATTTTTTCTCACTTACTTGACTTATAGTTGTGTTCTAGTAAGTCGTTGTTCATTAATATATATATTTTTAACCAACGTGTTCAATAGGATTGGCATCAAGCTCTGCTTCCCGCTTCATTCAAATTCTTGCTTTAAGTTGTACCTGGTTTTTTTTGGGTTTGTCATTGTTTTAGCGAGTTTGAAGATGATACTATTTGGTTTTAATGATTGGAAAAGGGTAAAATGCCGAGTTGCTTTTCTTTTTTGGTCTACATTGAAGTAGTATAACTGATCTGGTTGCAATTCCTTACATTTCAATGTTACATATATGATTCGAACTTGTTTCATCTATTATTGTACGAAGAAATTATCACGCGGACTTGAAATGGTTTAGACCTTTGTAATCGAAAGATGAGGAATGGCTGCAATCTTCGATCATGCATTTTAACATGTTGCATTCCGTACTAGGATGTTTCCTAATTTGCATGCATGCTATACGCTCGTACTGTCTAATTTTTTCTCTTGTAGGCCCGTTCTCTAAGATATCCAGTCCAGGTTACGTTCGGAAAACAAATGTGACTCTCCCACCTGAGGCTCACTAGCTTGGTGGCATTTTCGAAGAATAGCAGCTCTCCTGTGCTTGTGTTAAAGCCTCTCTGGTATGGAAACTTTTTTTAATCGACTATCATGTATTGGTAGTGTTGATTTTCCTTCCCTTGAACTTCCAGTTTCTTGACATTCTCCTTCGTACTTTGAGAAAAGAAGAAATTAAAACATTTTTTACCTTGCATCCGCCATCATATTAACTACCATTTATTCATTAGGTAGGCCTAAATGTGCAAGCAAGTGTTTTAATTTTTCTATGAAATGAAAGGTCAGGCAACTTATATTCTTTGTTCCCGAGTACGTCTTGCATCCGCCATCATATTAACAGTTTTTTGTACCAAAAAAAAAATGTTGTCCTAACCAATCTAGAAGTTACTTCCCCTGTTATTAAACAAAAGATTTTCATAGTCGTTCTCTTATGATAGGAGCTCGGTTAAAGAATCTCCAAGGAGAAAGGGATCCACAGCATATAATACATAGCTTGGAATTGAGTTTTTCTAGTGGCACCCTTGATAATTGTTTCCAAAAAAGGGATCTTTTTTAGTTGTAGAGATGGTCCTTGCATTCTTGGAATCATTTTGATTATTCTACATTCCACCTAATAAAACCTCATTGATCAAAACTAAGTCTGCCCTCTTTTTAGTGAACGCATTACTGAGTCCACATTTTCTTAAGTTTATTCATTTTTTGTTTTCTTTTTGTGTGCTATTGGTCTTGATTAGTCCATATGAGAGTGACGTTTCTTAACTTGATCTTTTCATGGACGAGGCTTGAACTTAAAAACCTATAGTTACGAAGCATTGAGTCCCGTCCACGCAACTCAAATTAGTTCTGGATTTATTTGTTGATAGGAGAATAGGGTACTAATTAATATATTACATAGATAAATGAGTCCAAGTGTTTTAAATTTTTAATAGCTTAAATTCAGTGAACCACACCTATATGATACGTGAGAATATCTCTTAGACATATAAGTTGATCAATGATTGAAATTTGGATATAATGTTGTTCTTTGTTCACTATTGAATTTGCACTTATGCACATTCCTCCATTGGATTCTTTTTTATTTGGATGAACTTGAATTCAACTACCCATGACTAAGTTCATTGGATGACACCTCAATACCGGAAATGATATTCTGAAGAATGTCTTTGTCATTGTGTGCATTACGTTTTTCTACTTAGGCGATGTCGTTATATGTGTGAAATCATGCTCCTTCGAGTCATCTTCTTTTACGATATCGCTAATGTTTCATGTATATAGTAGTTGATACTACATTTCCTGCTTCCAGATTGTTTGTCAAAACTTGGAAAACCTTTCTCCTAAAGGAGAAGCATGGGTGGTATCCCACATCTCATCCTATTTTCTATAATGTCATTTTCAAATGTCCTATCGTAGGTGATATTTTAGTTGATTGACTGATAGAATAGTTAGCGAGAAAAAGAAAGAAAGTGATAGTTTACTTTTACATCCTTTTCATTTGATTTTTAGAACTTTTAATGCTTAGCCTTAGATCTATCTTATCTATTTTTAATGGACCTATATTTATCCTAATGTTTTGATGCAATCTGCTTTCTAATTCCAAAAGAATAACATCAGCAAAATCATAGTGTTGACGTTATGTAATTTGGATGGTGTACGTGCTGTTTTAATGTCGTTTGCTTGGGCGCTTCAAAGCTAATTACCAGGTAGTAAACTTTTCTGCATTTAATAAGTACAAATAGCACGTTTGATGTTAGAATAAAGCTAAATGCATTTCTATTTTTCTCTTACATTTTTTTCTATCTAAATACAATGTATATGCCTTGTTTAGTAGAAAATGAAATCATTACAGTATCCTTTCATATGGCTGAGTCTAAGATGGACATGTGAAATTGTAATTTGGTATTTCTCAATGGTATTGCTGCTCATGGTTGGGATTTGTGTATTTGGTATTCGTGCTTGATTTTTGTTATAGGATTCGTGCATTCGGATATTTGGATCACACCGGTTTTAGAGTTGTAACATATTGATCTTGCTGGATTTTTAGCTTAACTGCAGTGAAGGAGTTGTGACTTTATTTGATGGATTTTTAGCTTAACTGCAAATCTGATAATCCGAAACATGCACCTAGAAGTTGAATCTTATTTCCCAGTCCAGTAGATGAATATGTGGTCCTCCTTGATTGTCTGCAAAAGTTCATAGGATTCACTCTTCCCCTTGCAATTAATTGAATTAATGAGACATTGTAGCAGTTGATTGTCTTAACACAAAAGTCTATTTGTGTGATTGCGAGTCTTTGAGGCAATGTTTGCTGATCTTAGTCATTTTTCTGTGCTCTCGATTCAGGTATTTACTGTGCATTTGCTTTTACAGTTCTGATTTTTTTTAAATTGCTAAAAATCTCACTTTCACTATAAAACTTAAAGACTGAGCATAATTATTCAATCTCACTTTCACTATAAAACTCATTTTATTTGTTGTTGTTGTTAATGTAGAGTGTGACCGAGTCGCAAGATGGATCGGCATTATTCATAACAGTAGCAAAATACTTATCCCCATCGCGCCATGATATCGATCAGGTAGGAATTACGTCTGATGTGCAGTGCACGACTGCCATGCAAACTTCAACTAGAGGATTATCCTCGAAAGACAACAAAGGAACCTCTTCTTCACTTGAAGCTGATTCTTGTATCATGGTAGCGGAGCATGAGTTGGAGATGCAAGAATCAAAGGGATCTACTTCGTGAAAACACGTAATCATATGCATAATTCTTTCCTTTTCAAAGTTATCAACTAGTCGCTGATGTATGTGTGTATATTTATACGTAAATTGCATTCACACGATGGGGAATTCCCAACACGATGATCAATTGATGAGGAGAAATGTTATACTCAAAATTTGTTGTTGATATATATTGTTGATTTGTGTATATATAAATCCTTTTTAATATTGAATTTTATGTTTTTTCTTAATTGAATATTTGTTGTTGATATATATTGTTGATTTGTGTATGTACGTCAAATTTTGTTTTTTTGGGGGATGTTAGCACCCCCAAGAGGAGTTGTTGGAGGGTGCGGCGATGAAGCGGAGTCCTATGGTTGTTTTTTCAAGTTTAGAGGTTATGGAGAACCAATTGGATTAAGTTTAGGTGTGAAAACTAAAAAAAATGCGAAATTGATGAATCAGAGACGGAATGCATGATTTTCGTCTCTGTTCCATCTCTGATTAGCCACGGATCAAAGACGGAATGCATGAACAATTGTACCATTTAGAAAAAATTTCATTTTTGTTCCGTCTCTGTTCCGTTTCTAAATTCCGTCTCTAATCCGTCTCTAATCTGTGTCTAATCAGAAACGGAATCACAATTCCATTGTTGATTGAATCAGCGTCGACCAAATCAGAGACGGAATTTATTCCGTCTCTGTTCCGTTGCAGATTAGGATTAGAGACGAAATTTATGCAAATCAGAGACAGAAAATTCCGTTTCTGATTTGCCATTTTTTGTAGTGTCTATTTGGACTCTTTGAGAAGAGTTTTGTAACGGTCTGAAAATTTGACTTGTGCCACGTGTCAAGTCAAAGTCGTATGTGGGACCCACTCATCGAAATACGTATGTCCGAATCCAATTTGAGATGAAAATGCTAATTATGCGAGGAATTCGGTGAACCGAAACACGAAGTGGGAGGCGCCTCGAGTCACGTGCCGACGTGAGACCGAAATAATGACTCTATATGGTTTAAAATGTGTATTGGATATGTCTCGTGTTGCGTGTAGCGCGGGTATTGAGATTTGAAAATTAGGCGGGTTGGTGCCTCGAGATGCGCGCCGCTCGGTTGTTGAGTTTGCCTCGAGAAGCGCGTTGCACGAATCTCGAGGACATTTTGATTTAAAATCAAAATGGAAAATGCATATATATTAAATATATAATATATTAAATATATATATAAATATAAAGTAAAAAGGAGGATAAGGAGTGAGAAAAAGAAAAAAAAAAAGAAACCAAAAAGCTCGCGTGAGGAAGAGAAGGAGGGAGGAGAAAGAGAGGAAGGAGGCGATCGGCGGCGCGCGCGACGGAGAGGCGCCAGGGGACTCGCGGGGGGACGACGATCGACCGCCAGCGGCGACAAGCAACGTGGCTTTGGCTGCGCGACGACGGCGGTCGAACTAGCATCGACGGCGCGACTTAGCGATCCGGCGAGCGGAGGAGCGCACGAAAGCGCGCGGGAGGCTAACTGGACGGCGCGCGGCGCGGTGGGGACGATGAGCGGCGACGGTGGCGCAAGCGCGCCACGCGCGCGTGGACGAAGCAGCGCGCGCGGCGTCTCTGCGCGGCTGATTTCGCGGCGGCGCGCGCGACGAGACATGGTGAAGAAACGAGCGCGCGGTGGTTTTGCGCGCCGCGAGGGGCCGGAGGCCGCGGCAGCCGACGGTGGCGCTGATGGCGCGGTGGCTAGCGATTCGACAGTCGATCGCGCAATTTCGATGAAATCGCGACGACGCGAAGGAGGTGATGTTTATTCACCTAATTTGAGTTGTGAATTGAATGATTTTTAGTAAAATAGACTTAAAATGTTTAAATGAACACCAGGGACTAGGAGTCGGGTGTCGGATGCGTAAATCGAGACGCGAGTGCCGTTTTGAGGTTCGCGAATTTCGAGGTAAGTAAACCAGCTAGGGACCTATACAGTATTTCATGTTTATCCATTGACTGTTGTTATTTACTATTTTGTGATAACTTATTGTTGTTTCACTGCAAAATTATGCCCAACTATGCCCATATGTGTAGTTCGCTGGGGTTAACTCGCTCGCACACACATATGGGGGAAACATAGAAGATGTATATGTCTTTCAGAGTAATTGGGGAGGCATATACATCTACAGTGGGAGTGAAAGTACTATGCCCATATGTGTAGTTCGCTGGGGTTAACTCGCTCGCACGCACATATGGGGGGAACATAGAAGATGTATATGTCTTTCAGAGTAATTGGGAATACATATACATCTACCTTGGGAGTATCACTCATTGATGGATTGTTTACAGTCTTGTATATTCATGCGTGTTTATTTCTTTCGTTATATTTGCATTAATTTGACTGCTTTGGATATCATGAACTGTTGCTTTGGATATGTCCTACAGGATTTACTTACATGGGCTCGTCATTCTTATGTTTGACTGAGTGCGGCGCCGCGAACGAGTAGCGAAGGGAAGGCTTCATAGCTAGGTGATTTTTTTTGTATAATTTGTAGTTTTACTCTCCTCTGATGATATTGACTGGGTTCCACAATTAGGTTGCCTAACTCCCCGAATTTTTTTGTTGAGTTATTGAATTTATTAGTTCCTTCCGCTAAAATTGTAAAACTCGAAAAACATTAATAACTCAACTGTACAACTGTAAATGTTGAATGTACTGATAATGATGGGTTGTAAGGCTGACTAGGCCTGCGTTGACCTTGCGAGACTGGCTCGGGGTCCACGTAGGTTTAGGACGGGCGGGGCCCAATTTGTGAAAAATTGGGGCCGTCTCAAGTTTTTTTGAGTAATTTAAGATATTTCACTAAATAAAAAGACCCAATTACCCTCACCCCTAACATTAATACATATCGGACTCATTCACTTCCTCCACTACCACACCGACTGCCGCCACCGCCGTCAACCGCCACCGACCGTCATCATCTCTCTCTCTCGAACATTTGAAGCAAACACGAGAGATGAAATCGCAAAACGATAAGAAAACACCAAATTGAGCTGAGATTCAGACCAAAAACATCAAATCACGAAATGGTGATGGTGGAGGGCACGAGGGCGGCAACACTAAGTGATGATTGGTGGAGTGCATAAGAAAATGAATTTGAACTAAGGGTATTTAAGTCTTTATGCTTATTTGAGTCTACACTCAAAGAGTCCATCTAGCACTACTTTAAAAAAATGAAAATGATTTTTTAACATTCTTATGGTTCGTACATTTGCTACACAATGCTCTAGATTACCTAATAATTCACGCATGTAGTGCATCCTAAATAAATCTATACTATTGTGTAGCAAATGTACGTTTTTTTAAATGTTAAATTATATATACAATCACTTGTAAATTTTCTTTGATACCTTTTAAATATTTATAAAATTTTTAAAACCCTTTATAAGTCCAAATTTATGACAACGAGAACTCACACCCCAACATACAATGACATACAATGCCTCAAGAATCCGTGCACCTTGAGAGGCAGGTGTACATAGTATTAAAATGATTTTTTAATGCATGATTTTAGTATTTTTATATGTATTTAATAGCATATTCTAGTATATTTAATTATTAAAAGGATTTAAAATAAATATTTAATAATATTTTTTGGTCATTTTTAGGTGAAACGGAGTCGCGGTTGAATTGGTCGTGGCGGAAAAATACTCAAAATGGAGTATTTACTTGCGATGTCGGACACCGGACAGTTTGCCTCGAAATACGCGTTGCGCTGTGTGTCGAATAGCAGACAGGGCGTTCCAGCCAGTCAGAGGATGGCACGTGGCGCGTTTCCATTGGAGTAGATTCTGTCAATCCAATCAGAGAGCGACACGTGGGCAGTGACGAACACACAGCTCCAGCAAGACCAATAAGAGAGCGCCACATCAGCTCGAGCATACACGTCACCCTAGCATTTCTTCTCCTCGCTTCAGCTGCCCATCGATTGGCCTCGAGATGCGCTATCACACAGACTCCCAGTATTTCGCACGAAATCGCGCGTCATTGCGGAGCCAGCTGGACGACACGTGGCGCGACGCCATTTGCCCTGACATGTCATTAGATAAGGTCGGTTTAATCCGATCATGCCACGTGGCTGTTGAGTCACACGCCCACGCGAGATGTCACATGCCCACGCGAAAAGACCACGTGCTGACGCGCTGCCCGACCAATGAGAGTGCGCCACGTCATCACGGTGATCGTGACGGTCCAATCACTTAGGATTATATATATAGTGAGTCGTCCGCGCGTTCTTCACATTTACTACAAATTCATTCTCCTAATGGACTTTCTCTTCATTTTGTTCTTCATCACCACCCTTGTACTCACCGTATACAAACTCCAATTAATCAAAACTACTAAAAAGAACCTCCCACCAAGCCCACCCGGCGCACTCCCTATTATAGGCCACCTCCGCCTAGTACTCTCCGCTACGAAGCCTTTCCACCGCACCTTACAAGCCCTCTCCTCCAGCTCCACCCAATATGCCGATTACATGCTCCTCAAACTCGGCGTTCGCAATGTCGTCGTCCTTTCTTCACCTCACGCAGTCGAAGAATGTATCCACAAGAACGACGTGGCCTTCGCCAACCGCCCCCACTCCATCGCCTTCGACTACTATAGCTACAACTACACTCAAATTTCCATGACCGACTACGGCCCTCACTGGCGTAACCTCCGCCGCTTCACCACCGCCAATATCTTCTCCTCGACAAGTCTCCATGCATCGTCCGACGTCCGCCATGACGCTGTTCGATGCCTCCTTAGAGACCTCTATAAGAGCACCAACAATATTGGCGCCCCTCAAAAGATTGATCTCAAGTCGAAGTTCTTTGAGCTAACTTTCAATTCTACAATGTCTATGTTAACAGGGGACCCTATTGGGGATGGGTTGTGCCATACTAAAGAGAATAATTGGTTTTTCGATGTTCTTCGAGGCGCTAAGGCGCCGGTCTTGTTCTTGGCTCCAGGAGACTATCTTCCGATCTTCAACTATTTTGATGTGTTTAAGGTTAAGCAAAGTTTGGCAGCCAGCAGTAAGAATAGAGATGCTTATTTCGAAGAGATAATAGAGAGATATCGTTCAAACTGTTTGGCGAAGAAGAAACCCAAGTCAATATTGGATGTGTTGTTTTCTTTGCAACAAGAGCATCCTGAGCAATATAACCACCTGATCGTCAAAGGGATCATACTAGTAAGCTAATCCCTCACTTTGCCATATACAAAAAATACTTAATTTCTCATTTTATTAATTTTTAATCTTTCATTGTCTCAAATAATAATATTACTTGAACATTTTTGACATTTAATAGAGATTTTAAAATCCCTACTAAATAAAATGTTATTAAATATCATGTGAAAACGTGTTACGTTTTAATTTTTAATACATGTATTACATACATAGAAATTTTTTAAAACTCATATCAATTAGGTGTTATTTAATAACACCTTCTTTAATAAAAATTTAAAATTTTTTATTAAATATCGAAATTGTTCTAGCGTATATTATTTCCACATATATATATAAATATAAACTAAAGGAAGATCTGGGCCCTCAAGTCACATCGAGGTGGTGTTTAGTAACTCAACGTCTTATAAATTTTTAGTGATTATTCATTACCACTTTTTTTATAAGAACTTATATTACAGTACATCCAAATAAGAATACAGTACTTCCACATGTATATAAATATATAAATATAAACTAAAGGAAGATGTATTTTTTTAATCAGAACAAATTTGGTGAGGTTTTAATTGTTTTGTCTTATTGGAGTCAAGTTGAAGATTTGAAGATACGCCAAATTACAGAGCATATATAGGTGTGGGTGCAGAAGATATGCAAGAACATAAGCGTAGGTGTGTATGGAGAGAGAGGGAGAGGAACATATTGCTTTCGTATCAAGAAAAGAGTGTTAATTGAGAGTTATCTCATTGAAATATTTTCATATTTGATTTAACTTTAAATTTGTAAGAAAGTTTTAAATTTTTAAACAATAAAAAACACGAATTGACAAAAATAGTCTTCAAACAAGAGAGAGATGAGTAATAAAAAGGTCATTAACAATGAGGTAATTTTGTCCATAACTCCTCGTATGTAACTCCCTAGGGGTTGGTGTGGAGATATTTCACACCATAGGGTGTAAGTTGAGAGATAACTTGCAGGCAAGTTGGGCAATCAAACAAGATTAGTTCTCAACTCCCTATTAGTTATCTCCTTGGAGATATCTCCACTTCATACCAAATAAGACCTTGGTTTGAAAAAGATTCATAAGCAGAAAAAGTTGATGAGTTGCTTATGAGGAAAATTACTTAATTAAAAAGTTAAAAAAAAATTAACTTATTTATTAAGAAACTTTTCTTCTTATTCTTTAAAAGATTTATCTAAATACGTGCTACCAAATACAATCAAAGTCTTCAAAAAAAAGTCTTCAAAAAATAGTAGTTTCATTCTTATCAAAAAAGAAAAAAATCTTGATAGAGGCAAGTTGGTTAATTAATTTCTTTCTTATAAAAAATAATAATAACAATGATAAAATTAATACTTCACAAATTAAACTATCTTCCATTGTCTCCATCAGTTTTTCTTAATCGAAAAAAAAAGTTAATCAATTTATTTAATTAGAACGTTCTTTTTTTTGAAATGATTTAATTAGAATGTTTACTTTATGTATGAATTTATTTTATGCAGGCCATGTTCAATGGCGCCACACAGACAACAAGCCCATGACCTTAGAATGGGCAATGTCACTACTACTGAATAATCCCGAGAAGCTTAAAAAAGCTCTCGACGAACTTGACCACAACATTGAGCCGCACCGCCTTCTCGAAGACTCGAATCTCTCCAACCTCCCCTACATTCAATCCATCATCCAAGAAACGCTAAGACTCTTCCCACCTGCACCGTTCCTCGTACCTCATGTGTCAGCAAGTGATTGTAAGGTAGACCAGTATGATGTGCCAAGTGGCACGATTATAGTGGCCAATTTGTGGGCAATTCACAGAGACCCAAAGGTGTGGTCGGAACCTCATAAATTCATGCCCGAAAGGTTCATGCAATTGCAGGGCTTAGGACAAGGCGATAGCAACAATAAGTTTAAGTTTATACCATTCGGGATTGGGCGTAGAGGCTGCCCTGGTGATGGATTAGCTATGCACACCATAACATTAGCTTTGGGTTCAGTTCTTCGGTGCTTTGAGTGGGAGAAAATTGGTGATGAACCAATCGATATGAGTGAAGGGGTTCAGTTCCTTTTGCCTAAGGCCAAGGCTTTAGAGGCCTTGTGTAAGCCTAGGTCAGAGATGTTAAGTGTTCTGTGTAAAATCTGATATAAAGAGTGGATTAGTCAGGTAATCGAAGGAATAAATTTCACGCTTAATTTGCCATCTATTTTCTCTGGAAGGAGTTGCAAGTAATAGTTTTTATGTTGTTCTTAATATTAATATAAATATATATAGTACATAATGATTCTGACTATTCGTTTAATCCCACCCTATTAACGTTTTTTCATAAAGTGAAATACAAATAATTATATCTAAGATTCTAAATAAATTTGAAATATTGAATGTAAACACACGAACGTAGCAAGCTGCGCATGCCTAGCTAGATTAGCTTGCATGTGGTTGAGAATGTAAATAATTGTGGTCTTGTATTATTTAACTCGATTGAATAATTAGAAATAATTTAATTATCTCATACCTATCGCGAAGGTATATAATTGATGAAGTCCAAGAATTAGCTTGCAAATTCTTGGAAAAATATGATTGAAAGATATGACAGGATGGCATTTTGGTAATTTCGGTGAAGTTCGGGCGTTTGAGTTTCGGCGTTCGGAGGCATGGGTTGATTGGAAACGGTGTGGAGATCACTAGTCGCGGCTACGGCGTGTCTATGATGTTTTTCGGTGAAATTCCATCGTTTCGCCCTCCGAAACGGTAATTTTGCTATTTTAGAAAAGTTTTGTTTAACTTATAACTTTCATTAGGAATTTCCGTTTTTATTACCGTTTATGGCATTTGTTGTTATTTGTCGTCCGTTTTCGGTTTATGGCTTTTAGGGCTTTTTGGACTTTTGACTATTTTTGGCAAATTTTAGGGTTTCGCTATTTAAGAGACCTATTGGATGTAATTTAGAGTTTTTGGATGGAATAAAAGAATTTTCGAACTTTGGCTTAAGTTCTGACCTAGATCGAGTTGTTCGTGGAATCGTTCAACTGGTTTAGAAGATCTCCTCTGCGTCAATTGGTACCAGAGCATTTTTCAGCGTCATTGGAGAAATCGTGCAGCCGAAGAGGAACTAGCAGCGTATCGAGGAGGTGTATGACCGTGACATATTGGCCAAATAATTGACCAACGCATGGGCGCGGTGGTAGAATAATTAACTGCCAGAATCGATCAGTTGTTAGGTCAAAATATGGATTGTGTCCGTAACCATCGAAGGGAACTTGTTGGTGATGATCTAGTAAGAGATTTTTCTAGTGAAGGGGAGGATGAGTATGTTAAGGCACCAAGGAGGCGCTACAGGCCGCGTACGGTTGAGGATGATCGCAAGCGGTGGGAGTCTGGGATGAAAACGGAGGTCCCAGAATTCCATAACACCCTTCAATCGGAAGAATTCTTGGGCTGGCTGACGTCAGTCAAAGAAGTCATATAATTCAAAGGTGTGTTTGAAAACAAGCGCGTGCAACTGGTTGCGACCAGATTCCGCAATAGGGCCACGACTTGGTGGCAACAACGGAAGTTGATGTGGAATAGGAATGGAAAGGCGAAGATTACCTCGTGGGAGAAGATGAAAAAGTACTTACGGGCTGAGTTCTTTCCTTACAACTTCCGACGCCTTATGAATAAGAGGTTGCAGAATCTGAGACAAGGGAAAAAGTCAGTAGATGATTACGCTAATGAGTTTTATCGGTTAGTCGCTAGAAACGAACTGCAGGAGACTAACGACCAATTAGTGGCGCGGTATATTGGTGGACTGAGGGTGCAGATCCAAGATGTCGTCAACATGTTTGATCCAGCTTCCTTATGCGCAGCGCACCAGCGAGCATTGTTGGTGGAGAAACAACAGCGTCGAGGCGTGAGTAATGATTCCAGTAATGTTAGTGTTGGGACAGCCAATACTGGAGGTAATACCGCGACAATTAACCCTGCTAGTCGCACAAACAGACCTAGCACTAGTAGGATTACATGCTTCAGTTGTGGCGAAGTTGGTCCCAGGAAGTTAGAATGTAAAGGGAAGAAACTCTCTTTATTGAGAACGAAGAGGAAAATGAAGGGGAAGAGGCCAACTTCACTGCAGAACCAGACTTTGATACTTTTGACAACACAGAAGAAGAGTTCGTAACTATAGATGCGGGTAATGCCTTGGTTGTGAGGCGTTCTTGTATGACTCTTAGAGCTGTCGTTGATGATTAGCGGCACATGCGAATAACATCTTTCGGTCCAAGTGTACCATCTTAGGCAAGGTGTGCATGTTCATGATTGATGCAGGCAGTTGCGAGAATATCGTCTCAGTTGAAGCGGTTCAGAAGTTGGGCCTTGCAGCTGAACAACACCCTAGACCCTACAAGCTAGCTTGGTCAAGAAGAAGGGTGGTGGTGAAGGTGTCGAAGCGCGCCTTGGTGACTTTTCTATTGGTGCTAACTACAAGGATTCAGTCTGGTGTGATGTTGTAGCTATGGATGCTTGTCGCTTGTTACTGGGACGTCCTTGGCAGTTTGATATGGGTGTTGTGCATGATGGCGGAACCAATAAATACATCCTTATGTTCAAGGGAGTGAAGATTGTGCTAGCCAAGGATCCGGAGAAAGTTAAGCCAACTAAAGAATCTAGCAGCTTGCTGTCTTTGGCAAAATTTGAAGATGAATTATATGATTCTGAGATAGTTTACATTTTGATGGGAAAGGAGGTAGATAGAGATGTTGATGTTCCTGAAGCTGCAATTCCTATTATGAAGGAGTTTTGTGATGTTTTCCCTGATGAGATGCCCGAAGGACCCCCACCATTGCCTGATACTCAGCATCAGATTGACCTTGAACCTGGCGCGTTACTACCTAATAGACCACACTACCGAATGAGTCCCAGTTAGCATGAGGAGTTGCACAAACAGGTTGAAGAGTTATTGGTGAAGGGATTCATCCGTGAAAGTCTTAGTCCGTGTGCAGTACCAACCCTCTTTACACCAAAGAAAGATGGCTCCTGGCGGATGTGTGTGGACAGTAGAGCAATCAACAAGATTACTGTCAAGTATCGCTTTCCTATCCCTTGTTTGGATGATTTACTTGACCAATCGAGTGGAACAAAAATTTTTACAAAACATGATTTGAAGAGTGGGTACCACCAGATTCGCATTAGAGTTGGGGATGAGTGGAAGACTGCTTTTAAAACCAGGGAGGGGCTGTATGAGTGGTCAGTCATGCCGTTTGGGCTGTCAAACGCACCTAGCACCTTCATGAGAGTCATGAACCAGAGCTTGAGACCTTTGATAGGTGAGTGTGTTATGGTATATTTTGATGATATATTGATATACAGTACTAACGAGGAGGAACACCTCCAACACGTACGAGATGTTCTGACTATCTTGCATAGGGAGAAGTTTTATGCTGCGATGAAGAAGTCCTCATTTTTGACACCGAAGGTCCTTTTCTTCGGCTATGTCATTTCTGGAGAAGGGTTGCAGGTTGATGAGTCTAAAGTAGAAGCCATTCGCAATTGGCCTAGACCCACCACCGTCACGGAGGTTCGCAACTTTCATGGGTTGGCTTCCTTCTACAAGCGGTTCATTCCACACTTCAGCAGTATCATGACCCTAATTACGGGACGTGTGAAGGGCGTGAAGTTTGGGTAGAGCAATGAGGCGGATGAAGCATTCCAACCGATCAAGGTGCGATTAGCCACCGCACCCATTCTCGGTGTTCTTGGATTTTCACCTACCTTCGAGTTGCATAGTGATGCATCCAAGGCAGGCATTAGAGCTGTCTTGAGTCAGAATAATGGCCTGTTGCCTATTTTAGTGAGAAGCTGTCTAGGGCGAAGTTGAGGTATAACCATACGATGTGGAGTTCTATGCAATGGTACAAGCCGTGAAACATTGACGGCATTATCTTTTTCACTGAGAGTTCGTGCTGTTTACAGACCATGAGGCATTGCGACACTTACATGGGCAAAACAAGGTCTCAGCCAGACATGCTTCCTGGGTGGCCTATTTGGAGCGCTTCACTTTTATGGTGAAACACAAGTCTGGAGCGACCAACGGACTTCCTGGTGCCCTGAGCAGACGAAAAAGTTTGTTAAGCCGCATGACCATTGAGGTACCTGAGTTTTCCTCATTCTCTGATTTGTTTACTACTGATCCTTTTTTTGCTACTAATGTGGAGAAGGTGCGGAGTGAGGAGCGTACGGATTACACACTCCATGAGGGTTTCTTATTTCGTGGCAACCAGCTTTGCATTCCTAATTGCAGCCTGCGATTGGTGAATATTAAAGAGTTGCATGGAGAGGGACATGTTCGGCGTGATCGCACTTTGCGGCGGTGGTGAAGGCCTCTTACTTTTGGCCTACCATCCGCAAGGAAGTGAACCAGATATGTGCAATGGTGCTTGGACTTGCCGATTTTCGAAGGTACCGCAACTAATGCCTAATGCTCTAAATATGTCTTTGCCCATTCCGAATAGTCATGGGTTGAGATTAGCATGGATTGCGTCTTTGGGGTTGCCTAGAACACAACGGGAAATGACTCTATTTTCGTGGTGGTTGATGTTTTCCAAGATGGTTCACTTCATCCCATGCAAGAAGACCACAGATGCTGTAAATGTGGCTCAGCTGTTCTTTCGGGAGGTGTATAGATTGCATGGCCTTCCTACCTTGATTATTTCAGATCGGGACACCAGATTCCTTAACAATTTTTGGCGCTGTTTGTGGGCTATGGTGAACACGCAGCTAGAATTTAGCAGTGCTCATCATCCGCAAACAGATGGGCAGACTGAAGTTGTCAACGGTTCGTTAGACAATCTTTTGAGGAGCTTGGTGGGTGAGAATCTCTGGAGTTGGGACGTCAAGTTGAGTTAGACAGAATTTGCGCACAATCATGCTGTTAATAATCAAGTCCGGGTTTAGTCCTTTTAAGGTTGTGTATTTAATACTACATCGAGGTCATCTTGATATGTTACCAGTGCCAAGTAATACTAGATGGCATGGTAAGGCAGAAGACTTTGTTAGTGGGCTGGAAGAGATTCATCAATCTGTCAAAGATAACTTGCAGAAGTCTGCTAAAAAGTACAAACAATATGCAGATCAGAAGAAGCGTCACGTGGAGTTTGAAGTGGGTGACTTTGTGTGGGCAGTTCTCACTAAAGACCGGTTCTCTGTGGGCGATTACAACAAATTCTCAGTTCGGAAGATTGGTCATGTGGAGGTTCTTGAGAAAATTAATCCTAATGCTTACAGATTGAAGTCGCCAAGTCACATTCGCACGGCTGATATATTTAATGTCAAGCATCTTGTTCCCTATTATAGGGATACGTCTGATAATGATAATTCGAGGGCGAATTCTGTCCACCTTGGGGAGAATGATGAATTCCAAGAATTAGCTTGCAAATTCTTGGAAAAATATGATGGAAAGATATGACAGGATGCCATTTTGATAATTTCGGTGAAGTTCAGCCGTTTGAGTTTCAGCGTTCCGGGGGCATGAGTTGATAGGATACGGCGTGGAGATCACTTTCATTAGGAAAGTTTTGCCCTCCGAAACGACAATTTTGCTATTTTAGGAAAGTTTTGTTTAGCTTATAACTTTCATTAGGAATTTCCGTTTTTATTTTCGTTTGTGGCATTTGTTGTTATTTTTGCTTAGTTTCCAGTTTATGGATTTTAGAGCTTTTTGGACTTTTTACTAGTTTTGGCAAATTTTAGGGTTTCGCTATTTAAGCGACCTGTTGGATGTAATTCGAAGTTTTTGGCTGGAATAAAAGAATTTTCGAACTTTGACTTAAGTTCTGACCTAAATCGAGTTGTTCGTGGATTCGTTCAACTGGTTTAGATGATCTCCGCTGCGTCAATAACAAAGCCGCAGACGTTCCCAAACTATGCAAGGGAACTACATCAAGTTTTATTGATTATGGATACTCGATCCAGCCTCCAATCACAATCACAAAATCATTCTAGAGGATGCTCGTGGAGTCGCACATCCCAAACCGCGCTTGATTTAATCTTTTTGTTTGAGTTTATCACTTTTAATTTCTTTACAAAAAATTAATTTGTTTATTAATTAATTAATAAACGGTATGCAATATATATGATCATAAAATAAATAAATGGAATGCACTTATCTACTTGTTATAGCAGTGCAAATTGTTTGTTGCATTGATGAGCATTGTGCGATGGCTAGCAACTAGCTTGATGGTAGATCGAATTAACAACAGCAACAGGTGCTCGTCGGCCACTCGATCTGTGCAACATGCCAACATGATCAAGTCCATCGCCTTTCAAAATCCAACGCTCACCATCAATTGTAATGTCTAATCTCAACACTATCAAGTGTATCAGCTGTCTCCTCAAAGTTTCAAAGAACCAATTCTATACACTACAAAACAAATCAAATAAACCGACATTTTTCTAGCCAATTTCTAATATGTCCTACAATGGAACATTGGCAAGCTTTGAAGCGTGTCTTACGGTACTTGAAAAGTACTGCATTCTCCTATCTTCATATTATAGCTTCGAGGGAGTTAGTTCTTACTAGGTTTGCTGATACTGATTAGGCTTTATCTCTAGATGATTGCCGCTTCTTAGCGTGCTATTATTTTGGTGGTTCCCTAGTCTCCTGGCAGTCTAAGAAGCGGCATGTTGTTGCAAAATCTTCCATCGGCCGAGCACAGAGCACTAGCTCAGCCTGCTCTGATCTTGCTGGATCCAATCTCTACTTGGTGAAATACATTTTCATCTCGCAACTATTCCTATCATCGAGTCCGATGACATGGGTGCAGTGTGCTTTAGCTTTAAATCCAGTGTTTCACTCTTGCACCAAACACATAGAAATTGACATCCATTTTATCCGTGACAAGGTTTTAAATCATACTTTGGAGGTGCGCTATGTTCCAACGTTTGACCTAATTGTAGTCTCGCCTTGTGTATTCAATTGAGATTTTAATAAACTTTTGGTTACTTTTATAAGTTGATGACTTTTCTAAAGTTTGTAGATTTTTGTAGATTTTTAAAGACTTTGATAAACTTTTAAATAAACTTCTTTTTGATGACTTTTATCAACATTTAAGATTTTTAGTGACTTTTATGAACTTTTTAAACATGATTTTGGTTGATACTAGTAAATTTTTGTGATTTTAATATTGAAACAAATATTTTGCACTTTATTATAAAAAAGACGAATAATTATATTTATTTTTCTTAAGAACTACTATTAATTTTTTAAAAGTATTTTTATATTTGAATAAAAAATCATGTAGACATAGTAATGAATTACGACAATCATTCTGCCCATCAACCACAACAATTGCACCGAAGTTGTCAAAAACAGTGAGAACATAGTTCTGCACATATTATCAAACAGGACAAATGGCGTAAACTATTTTTAGAAGGCAGACTTTGCTTGCGCATACCATTCCCTGAACATCATGCGCAGTGAATTAATGAAAGAAAAAAACCATTTCAAAGTTCACTGTTGTAACAGAAATAGACTTGTCAATTAGGTTCCATGTCATGCCGATTAATATAGCATTTTTGTATGGTTAATGAGACTAGCTTACTCATCACCGCATAGATGCAGGAGAAGGATACGATGGTTTTGAATCTGCCCAAGTAAGCATCGGCAAAAAATGCTCCCAGAGGTGTGAGAATATATGAAGCACCAATCCATGTAGTCCATGACATGCGTTGCGGCGTCTGGTAGGACTCGTGCATCTCCAAAATCAAGTAGGGAGCCATGTTCACAGCAATTGCGAAGAAGTCCAGCCTCTCCGCCACTTCATTTACTGCAACATCATATACATTTTGGTTTTTCTTCAATCGGTTGAATGAGAATTCAAGTAATACACGAGAGAATAGAGTTTGGGATGATTAATTAAAGTGCGAACCTATGATGAAAGGCGATGCCTTCCACCCCCCAGTTCTCTGCTTGTCAGCAATTCTCTCTCGAACGTCCAAACATCCATTGCTCATTAACCACAAATACAAAAAAGAAGATAAGCAATAGAGAAAAAGAGTGTGCACGGTGAGGAAAGCGTTGCTGGTGTAGGAAATCAGAAGGGCAAGTTTTCCCAACAGCCCCATCTCCTACAGTCGCAGCAGTGGGCAGACTTGTAGGATAAATGATGAATTGAAAGTACATGTTTCAACAAAAAATCACCATGTTTCCAATCAAAGAACCGTGATCATCCAATTAAGGTTAAAAGTAGATCCCTACTGCCAACTAACATCTCTTAGCTTATGCTGTAATTCAGCATTCCTTAGATTGAGCTCCTTAATTTCTTTATTTGACTTCAACCTTTCCACATCTTTACCATAGTCAACATTTTGGGCATTCTTGGTTGATTTTGATTGCTCAAAGTCCTTGCCTAGCTGTATGAGAAATAGTAATTAAAATAATAGCCACGTAATTGAAAAGAGTTGATGCACAAGAGAATCACGAAGACTTTTGGATCCTAACATAAGATAAATGGTAAACAGAACTTCCATAATATGAAGACTACTTGTCCACTGGTCAAACGATTGCAGCTAATGAATTATAATAGTATTTTAATAGCAAACTACTGCTAAGTTAATCCTGATTTAGTCTATCTTCTAAAATCTAGTTAGTTTTTTTTTTATATTCAGTCTTAGAGAAGTATTTCCCTTTAAAAAAATTATATGCAAGATAAAAATCACAGATATTGAAATAATTAATTAATCAGCACCTCACCTTAATAGTTCCGCCATAAACGATAACGCTTGGTTGATTAAGCCAGCCCATTGCCATATATAATTGAATCAGCCAACCAGTCATCTATAAGATTGAACATAACAATAGTCAACATGATTAACTAAACATTAGCAAAAAAAGAAGGATAGAATTTCGGCTGTTGCTTTAAAAACTTAACGATCACATCGGAGCAATTTAAGAAAACAGACGAACAAACAATTTGAAAAGGCAAAAGATATATGGCATCAAAGACATGAAATGAATCAAATAGCATTTAGTAGTATATTTTGAAGGATGGATTGATAATTAAAGCTTCAAAAACATCTCCACTATTTCACACATGCCTCGTATATATTTCACTAGGCATGGTTTCATACCTACCAGGCCACTCATGTATGCCTAAAACCTGTACTTAAAAACTACAATTCTGGTTGTATTGCATAGGTTTGAATAAATATATGTAAAAAAATTAACAAATAAATATATGGTAGATCAAATGGTTATCTTAAATTCAAAATATTAGCCACCAATGGCAATGAAAATTCAAACAAGCAATTTCGACGACGGTAATTCATATAAAATATGAAAAAAAAATGCAACCTGCTAGAGACGCATACCTCTATGGCCATCTAAATTCAACAATGTCAGCATCAAACTGATTCTATTGCTATAAAGTTTAAATCTGCAATTAGAATGGATAGATTCGTCTTTTTCTCAACAATGTCAGCATCGAACTGATTCCGACCTTGTACAAGGTTACCAAATTGATTTTGTTGATGTATAAATACTTCTAGCTTGGAAAATATCCTCAATGCGTTTGTATCATATTTCGATTTTGCTGTGCACTTGCTGATATCCAACCGTCCTATTAAAACGCACTAAGCTACATTATACTACATTGAAATCTATAAAGTTGTGACACTAATAAAATTGGTAAATGCAATATCATTATGTGCTCTCCATGAAGCTGTGGATTAAATAAAGAAACATTAAACATCACAACTCACAAGAAGAAGAGCGAATAACGGAAGCCAAGTTTTCTCAATCAATTGCATTTCAATAATATTGTCAAAAATCGTATTCTCAGTATTTATGAGGCTTTCGTAGCATACAAAATATACTAGTATGCTCTTAGATAGTACAACTACGTACTATAACTTCGTTGTGGATAGTATCCACATCAAAACCTTTGTTCTAACTTCTAATTTAGCCATAGTGTCATTGGTTTCAAGAATCAGATCTTCATCAATTGCGCGCAAAAAACTATGGAGAAAACATTTTCCCCTGACTGATTAATCGAGTTGTAAACATTAATTAAATTGTAGGTTAGAGTCTGATATACTATAGTCTATCACAAAGAGGCATAATTATAGAACTGAAATCTTGGCAAACCACATCATATGAGGTTGCAATTCAAACATAGGCATAACTTCAAGTCTACAATATCAATTGCGTCCTCAATAATTTAGAAAAGAACATAAATCAACTGGAATCACATCTTCATGAATAACTAGACGAAATTGTAGACTATAAACGATCACAAGTAAACACAGAGGGATTGGAGTGGATTCTTCACATTTTCATCAATTGTGTTATCAACAGTTGAGAAAATCAACAATTCAGATCGGATCACAGAGAAACACACAAGGATTGGAGTGAAAACACGAAGAATTAAAGAAATAGAGATGAGATTGGACGATCGCTGACCTATGATGTCAGAAACGCCTACCAAACCAATGGCGTTATGAACGAAAAGAGAGACAACTTCGTCATCACGAACGTCGAGATGGAAGAGGATATGACGGTGGTCGAGATCAGAATAGAGGATCAGTCCGAGAGATTCGAGGTCGTAGAAATCACGAGAGAAGCCGAAGACGGTGTGGCCTCTGCGAGCCATCTCGATGGCTAGGGCTCTGTCGAGGCCTCTTCCCACGCTTGTGATCAGCACTGTTTTGTGATGTCCTCCGTTCGCCATTGCTCGCAGCTCCTCCGTCGTCGTAGCTGCTATCGCAGCTCCTCCGCTTAATACATAGAGGTTACTTAAAAACCTTTATGAATTAGGCGTTATAAAAAGCAATAATAGGGGTTATTGTAAACCACTATGAATTAGGTGCTATAAAATGCCTAATTTGTTCTAGTGTAAATAACATAAAAATAAGTTATTTTATGTTATTTTATGTTATATAAATAAGATATATGATTATTTATATATATAATTCATTTAGATCCTTATAACGATTAATTATATGATTATATACCTTCCAAAAAAATTATAAAATTATATGATTAATATACTTAATTGTATTGTATCCTTTTAGGTACTCAATCAACTATTCTTCAAAACAATTTTTAATTGATATAAGCTAGATTATATCAACGTTTCGATACTAGCTACTACATTATCTGCCGTCAATTAGATTATCAACTATTAGGTAGATTATCAGCTAGTGTTGCTAAACAAAGCCTTAATGGTTAACTATATTTAATTATTTATTTCATTTAATAAAAAAGAGCAAGTACTAACTGTAATTTTCTTTTTTTTTTTGAGAAAATCATGACTGAGAGATTTCTCCCTGTTGTATTAATAGAGAATCCCTCAAGGGGTTTTTATTACAAGTGATGGATACTATATATCAAGTAAGCAAATAGATAATTGTATATTGAACTGCCAACATGCACGGCTCGCGAGTATGATCACCTGCTCTACTTAATACATCCAAACAACAAAATAATCATAATTATATATACACACCTAAATACAACCATTCATGACTATATAGTGTCACAATGATCCCCATCAACAGTGACCTTTAATTACAAAAAAAAGAAATTACCAAAAGTATGGCATTCTTCCAAGTAACAGTAATATTTCCATCCATGGCCAACTGTGGAAGTTTACGAGCAATACAGTTACCCTCACGACGCACCCTAAAAAATTTAAGACCAATTAGACGCTCATTGAGTTATGTAATTTCATTGATCACTGGTCCAAATACACCGGACACTTGTCGCTTGCGGTGCTTGGAACGCATACCACACATGAGTCAACTTCGATAACACCAAGGGAGTCTGAGATCCAAACAATAGCAGATGGGGACAAGTTTTTATACTAGTAAAGTGGTGATCACATATTTGACCAAAAAAAAAAACAAAAAAGTGGTGATCACGTGATGAACGTATGCTTAGCAACGTACGTGGCAAAGCATCTTTTCAAGTACTGTTACTACCATCTAGCGTTAAATTGAACATAATTTAATGTCGATTGATGTAAGGGACTTATTAAATACAAATTGTTAGTCCTCTGTTCCACAATGTTAAATATTTTATTTTCAATTTAAACCTATTCTATTTACTTCCTCCTCCGGTATTTATATAATACATTTTAACAAAAAAAATTTGTTCAAAATTGTAAGTCATTTTTTAGATTCAAAAATGTATTTATTACAATTTTACCTATTTTACCATTATATAATTCAAACATTTATGATTATTTAATTATTCGATTCATTTAATGTCAAATGACATATACATAAATTACACACGTAATTAAAGTTATCTTAATTCTTGTGTCCTTACTTTAAACGACTTATACAAATGACCGGAGGAATTTGAAGTAGTTATAATGACACTCTATGACACTTTGGGTAGTGCTATTTTGAATCATGAGTCCAAAATCAAAAGTTTTAAGTTTTTTGTTTTTTGTTTTTTATTTATTTTTAATTTCAAAGTCATTATCAAACAATTAATGAAGCAAACGCAATCACTTGTAAAATTCCTTTCATACCACTTAAACATTTATAAAAATAAATATAGAGCCCTAGTAGATTTTATAGGTAAATCAATCATTATCTTAATTAATTCTTGTGAAAATTACATATGTGATAAATATTACGAACGGAAGGAGTGATATTGACCTAGTCCGGATGAGTCACAGGCATATATGTGATGCATCTTTAATCACACAACTGATCAGTAGCGTCCAATTCATGCTTAATTTAAGAACAAAAAAATTCTCACTACAAGGAAAATGAAATTTTGAAACGGAATTAGCAACGGAATTAAGTTTCGTTGCTAAAAAAAATAATTAGAGACGGAATTGAGACGGACTAATTTAGAGACGGAATTGAGACGAATCAGAGACAGAAATAGAGACGGAATTAAATTTCGTCTCTAAAAAATGGCGCCAACATTCCCACCAAAACTTTGTTTTCTTATAACCGTTCATCAAATCTCGAGATTTGTGCATCAAATCTTGAGATTTGATGAGTGCCCCAAAAAAAAATCCCACAAGTTCGGTCTCGGTCTCGTTCTCTCTCTCTCTCTCTTACATCGAGCCCTAACCCTCGCGTTCCCTCTCGCCTCCGTCAACGCCGCTGCCCTTTCCAACGCCAAAGCCCTCGCATCTGCCATCTCTCCTCAACCTTCACCTCGCACCGCCATTAATCTCTCGCCCTTTCGCCTCTCAAACCAACCAACCAACCAACCATCTCGTTCGCCATCAAAGTGTTCTCTCCATCAACACGAGTCGAGAGATTAATCGCGCTATTAGGGTTTCATCAGTAAATCCTCTTTTCATCCACCGAGCGATGGCGATGCGGGCGGTCGGGATGAGCTTCTCAAGATCGTGCTCCTTAGCGGAGCGGTAATCTCAATCGTTCTAGAAAACTTGATTGTTTTTGTTGATCTCTTCGCGATTGTTGTCCGATTTCGATTGATTCATTCAATTGTTGTTGTAGCTTACACTGCGTCGATCATGGCGATGAATGGCCAATTGGCGGATATTCTGGGCAGACTTCAGGTACCTCACTCACTGAAACCGTTTTTAGGGTTTTTTTGTTGAAATTTTGCTGTTCTATCTTTTCGTTCTGTTTTGGAAGTTAATGGGGATAAGTAGGATTCGGTGTGGTTAGTTTGTAGTGATTTGAGAGTTTTGAAGGATTGAAAATCGCCGAAAATTGAACGAAAGCAACTCTTTCATTGTCTGCATTTGGCTGCTACTTAAATTGTCGAGTCTTTGGTGGTGATACTTGTAGCGGACCCTAACTATATTGAGCATGTATCATTTCCAAGATTAGCATTCTTTGGTCTTCGGCATTGTCAAGTTTGGATTTATCACCAGAAGATTGGAACTTGAAGACAAATAACAGGGTGGGTTCAAGTTTTTAATGGTACTGAGGACAAATATGACATACTAACAGCCTTCGCAGTGAGATTCTTTGTTTGCTATGACAAGTAAATTCATGCTTGTTATAATCTCTTGTTGTAGTCGCAACTTTATTTACTTGAGGGTTTCAATTTACGTACTCAAGTATATCTCTTAGAAATATTTTATTAAGTTTGTTCCATTAATTTTTTCTCACTTACTTGACTTATAGTTGTGTTCTAGTAAGTTGTTGTTCATTAATATATATATTTTTAACCAACGTGTTCAATAGGACTGGCATCAAGCTCTGCTTTCCCGCTTCATTCAAATTCTTGCTTTAAGTTGTATCTGGTTTTTTTTGGGTTTGTCATTGTTTTAGCGCTTTTGAAGATGATACTATTTGGTTTTAATGATTGGAAAAGGGTAAAATGCCGAGTTGCTTTTCTTTTTTGGTCTACATTGAAGTAGTATAACTGATCTGGTTGCAATTCCTTACATTTCAATGTTACATATATGATTATGAACTTGTTTCATCTATTGACTGTACGAAGAAATTATCACGCGGACTTGAAATGGTTTAGACCTTTGTAATGGAAAGATGAGGAATGGCTGCAATCTTCGATCATGCATTTTAACATGTTGCATTCCGTACTAGGATGTTTCCTAATTTGCATGCATGCTATACGCTCGTACCTGTCTAATTTTTTTTCTGCTGTAGGCTCGTTCTCTAAGATATCCAATCCGCTTCTTCGAAAAACAAATGTGACTTTCCCACCCGAGGCTCACTAGCTTGGTGGCATTTTCAAAGAATAGCGACTCTCCCGTGCTTGTGTTGAAGCCTCTCTGTATGGAAACTTTTTTTAATCGACTATTATGTATTGGTAGTGTCGATTTTCCTTCCCTTGAACTTCCAGTTTCTTGACATTTTCCTTCATTATTTGAGAAAAGAAGAAATTAAAACATTTTTTACCTTGCATCCGCCATCATATTAACTACCATTTATTCATTAGGTAGGCCTAAATGTGCAAGCAAGTGTTCTAATTTTTCTATGAAATGAATGGTCAAGCAACTTCTATTCTTTGTTCCTGAGTACGACTTGCATCCGCCATCATATTAACAGTTTTTTGTACCAAAAAAAAATGTTGTCCTAACCAATCTAGAAGTTACTTCCTCTGTTATTAAACAAAAGATTTTCATAGTCGTTCTCTTATGATAGGAGCTCGGTTAAAGAATCTCCAAGGAGAAAGGGATCCACAGCATAGAATACATAGCTTGGAATTGAGTTTTTCTAGTGGCACCCTTGATAATTGTTTCCAAAAAAGGGATCTTTTTTAGTTGTAGAGATGGTCCTTGCATTCTTGGAATCATTTTGATTATTATATATTCCACCTAACAAAACCTCATTGATCAAAACTAAGTCTGCCCTCTTTTTAGTGAACGCATTACTGAGTCCAAATTTTCTTAAGTTTATTCATTTTTTGTTTTCTTTTTGTGTGCTACTGGTCTTGATTAGTCCATATGATGTTTCTTAACATGATCTCTTCATGGATGAGGCTTGAACTTAAAAACCTATAGTTAAGAAGCATTGAGTCCCGTCCACGCATCTCAAATTAGTTCTGGATTTATTTGTTGATAGGAGAATAGGGTACTGATTACTATATTACATAGATAAATGAGTCCAAGTGTTTTAAATTTTTAATAGCTTAACTTCAGTGAACCACACCCATACGATACGAGAGAATATCTCTTAGCAATATAAGTTGATCAATGATTGAAATTTGGATATAATGTTGTTCTTTGTTCACTATTGAATTTGCACTTATGCACATTCCTCCATTGGATTCTTTTTTATTTGGCTGAACTTGAATTCAACTACCTGTCATGACCAAGTTCATTGGATGACACCTCAATACCGGAAATGATATTCCTGAAGAATGTCTTTGTCATTGTGTGCATTACGTTTTTCTACTTGGGCGATGTCGTTATATGTGTGAAATCATGCTCCTTCAGAGTCATCTTCTTTTATGATATCGCTAATGTTTCATGTATATAGTAGTTGATACTACATTTCCTGCTTCCAGATTGTTTGTCATAACTTAGAAAACCTTTCTCCTAAAGGAGAAACATGGGTGGTATCCCACATCTCATCCTATTTTCTATAATGTCATTTTCAAATGTCCTATCAAAGGTGATATTTTAGTCGATGGACCTGTTAGAATAGTTAGCAGAAAAGAAAGAAAGTGATAGTTTACTTTTACATCCTTTTCATTTGATTTTTAGAACTTTTAATGCTTAGCCTTAGATCTATCTTATCTATTTTTAATGGACCTATATCTATCCTAATGTTTTGATGCAATCTGCTTTCTAATTCCAAAAGAATAACATTAGCAAAATCATAGTGCTGATGTTATGTAATTTGGATGGTGTACGTGTTGTTTTAATGTCGTTTGCTTGGGCGCTTCAAAGCTAATTACCAGGTAGTAAACTTTTCTGCATTTAATAAGTACAAATAGCTCATTCGATGTTAGAATAAAGCTAAATGCATTTCTGTTTTTCTCTTACATTTTTTTCTATCTAAATACAATGTATATGCCTTGTTTAGTAGAAAATGAAATCATTACAGTATCCTTTCATATGGCTGAGTCTAAGATGGACATGTGAAAATGTAATTTGGTATTTCTCAAAGGTATTGTTGCTCATGGTTGGGACATCCTTCTCTTATTAGGCCATTGGCCATACTTTCCTTTGACCTATTTATGATCCTTAATATATCAAATCCATGTGATTTTGTGGGATTCGTGTATTTGGTATTCGTGCTTGATTTTTGTTACGGGATTCGTGTATTCGGATATTTGGATCACGCTGGTTTTAGAGTTGTAACATATTGATCTTGCTGGATTTTTAGCTTAACTGCGGTGAAGGAGTTGTGACTTTATTTGATGGATTTTTAGCTTAACTGCAAATCTGATCGTCTGAAACATGCACCTAGAAGTTGAATCTTATTTCCCAGTCCAGTAGATGAATATGTGGTCCTCCTTGATTGTTTGCAAAAGTTCATAGGATTCACTCTTCCCCTTGCAATTAATTGAATTAATGAGACATTGTAGCAGTTGATTGTCTTAACACAAAAGTCTATTTGTGTGATTGCAGGTGCTGAGGCAATGTTTGCTGATCTTAGTCATTTTTCTGTGCTCTCGATTCAGGTATTTACTGTGCATTTACTTTTACAGTTCTGATTTTTTTTAAATTGCTAAAAATCTCACTTTCACTATAAAACTCAAAGACCGAGCATAATTATTCAATCTCACTTTCACTATAAAACTCATTTTATTTGTTGTTGTTGTTGATGTAGAGTGTGATCGAGTTGCAAGATGGATCGGCATTATTCATAACAATAGCAAAATACTTATCCCCATCGCGCCATGATATCGATCGGGTAGGAATTACGTCTGATGTGCAGTGCACGACTGCCATGCAAACTTCAACTAGAGGATTATCCTCGAAAGACAACAAAGGAACCTCTTCTTCACTTGAAGCTGATTCTTGTATCATGGTAGCAGAGCATGAGTTGGAGATGCAAGAATCAAAGGGATCTACTTCGCGAAAACACGTAATCATATGCATAATTCTTTCCTTTTCAAAGTTATCAACTAGTCGCTACTGTATGTGTGTATATTTATATGTAAATTGCATTCTGCGATGGGGAATTCCCCAACACAATGATTAGTTGATGAGGACAAATGTTATACTCAAAATTTGTTGTTGATATATATTGTTGATTCATGTATATATAAATCCTTTTTAATATCGAATTTTATGTTTTTTCTCGATTGAATATTTGTTAATGATATATATTGTTGATTTGTGTATGTATGTCAAATTTTGTTTTTTTGGGGGATGTTAGCACCCCCAAGGAGTTGTTGGAGGGGGTGCAGGCGATGGAGCAGGTCCTATGGTTGTTTTTTCAAGTTTAGAGGTTATGGAGAACCAATTGGATTAAGCTTAGGTGTGAAAACTAAAAAAAAGCAGAATTGATGAATCAGAGACGGAATGCATGATTTTCGTCTCTGTTCCGTCTTTGATTAGCCATGGATCAGAGACGGAATGCATGAACAATTGTACCATTTAGAAAAATTTTCATTTTTGTTGTCTCTGTTCCGTTTCTAAATTCCGTCCCTAATCCGTCTCTAATCAGAAACGGAATCACAATTCCGTTGCTGATTGAATCAGTGTCGACCAAATCGGAGACGAAATTTATTCCGTCTCTGTTCTGTTGCAGATTAGGATTAGAGACGAAATTTATGCAAATCAGAGACGAAAAATTCCGTTTCTGATTTGTTTTTTTTTTGTAGTGTCTATTTGGACTCTTTGAGAAGAGTTTTTTTGAGTAATTTAAGATATTTCACTAAATAAAAAGACCCAATTACCCTCACCCCTAACATTAATACATATCAGACTTATTCACTTCCTCCACTACCACACCGACTGCCGCCACCGCCGTCAACCGCCACCGACCGTCGTCATCTCCTCTCTCTCTGAACATTTGAAGCAAACACAGAGATGAAATCTGGAAAACGATAAGAAAACACCAAATTGAGCTGAGATTCAGACCAAAAACATCAAATCACGAAATGGTGATGGTGGAGGACACGAGGGCGGCAACACTAAGTGATGATTGGTGGAGTGCATAAGAAAATGAATTTTTACTAAGGGTATTTAAGTCTTTATGCTTATTTGAGTCTACACTCAAAGAGTCCATCTAGCACTACTTTAAAAAAATGAAAATGATTTTTTAACATTCTTATGGTTCGTACATTTGCTACACAATGCTCTAGATTACCTAATAATTCACGCATGTAGTGCATCCTAAATAAATCTATACTATTGTGTAGCAAATGTACATTTTTTTAAATGTTAAATTATATATACAATCACTTGTAAATTTTCTTTGATACCTTTTAAATATTTGTAAAATTTTTAAAACCCTTTATAAGTCCAAATTTATGACAACGAGAACTCACACCCCAACATACAATGGCATACAATGCCTCAAGAATCCGTGCACCTTGAGAGGCAGGTGTACATAGTATTATATATATAGTGAGTCGTCCGCGCGTTCTTCACATTTACTACCAATTCATTCTCCTAATGGACTTTCTCTTCATTTTGTTCTTCATCACCACCCTTGTACTCACCGTATACAAACTCCAATTAATCAAAACTATTAAAAAGAACCTCCCACCAAGCCCACCCGGCGCACTCCCTATTATAGGCCACCTCCGCCTAGTACTCTCCGCTACGGAGCCTTTCCACCGCACCTTACAAGCCCTCTCCTCCAGCTCCACCCAATATGCCGATTACATGCTCCTCAAACTCGGCGTTCGCAATGTCGTCGTCCTTTCTTCACCTCACGCATCGAAGAATGTATCCACAAGAACGACGTGGCCTTCGCCAACCGCCCCCACTCCATCGCCTTCGACTACTATAGCTACAACTACACTCAAATTTCCATGAGCGACTACGGCCCTCACTTTGGCGTAACCTCCGCCGCTTCACCACCGCCAATATCTTCTCCTCGACAAGTCTCCATGCATCGTCCGACGTCCGCCATGACGCCGTTCGATGCCTCCTTAGAGACCTCTATAAGAGCACCAACAATATTGGCGCCCCTCGCAAGATTGATCTCAAGTTGAAATTCTTCGAGCTAACTTTCAATTCTACAATGTCTATGTTAACGGGGAGCCTATTGGGGATGGGTTGTGCCATACTAAAGAGAATAATTGGTTTTTCGATGTTCTTCGAGGCGCTAAGGCGCCGATCTTGTTCTTGGCTCCAGGAGACTATCTTTCGATCTTCAACTATTTTGATGTGTTTAAGGTTAAGCAAAGTTTGGCGACCCGAGCGGATAAGAATAGAGATGCTTATTTCGAAGATATAATAGAGAGATATCGTTCAAACTGTTTGGCAAAGAAGAAACTCAAGTCAATATTGGATGTGTTGTTTTCTTTGCAACAAGAGCATCCTGAGCAATATAACCACGTGATCGTCAAAGGGATCATACTAGTAAGCTAATCCCTCACCATACATACAAAAAATACTTAATTTCTCATTTTATTAATTTCTTATCTTTCATTGTCTCAAATAATAATATTACTTGAACATTTTTGACATTTAATAGAAATTTTAAAATCCCTACTAAATAAAATGTTATTAAATATCATGTGAAAATGTGTTATGTTTTAATTTTTAATACATGTATTACGTACATAGAAGTTTTTTTAAAACTCATATCGATTAGGTGTTATTTAATAACACCTTCTTTAATAAAAATTTAAATTTTTTTATTAAATATCGAAATTGTTCTAGCGTATATTTTTTCCACATATATATAAATATAAACTAAAGGAAGATCTGGGCCCTCAAGTCACATCGAGGTGGTGTTTAGTAACTCAACGTCTTATAAATTTTTAGTGATTATTCATTACCACTTTTTTTTTTATAAGAACTTATATTACGGTACATCCAAATAATAATACAGTACTTCCACATGTATATAAATATATAAATATAAACTAAAGGAAGATGTATTTTTTTAATCAGAACAAATTTAGTGAGGTTTTAATTGTTTTGTCTTATTGGAGTCAAGTTGAAGATTTGAACATATGCCAAATTACGAGCATATATAGGTGTGGGTGCGAGAAGATATGCAAGAACATAAGAGTAGGTTTGTAGAGAGAGAGGAGAGGAACATATTGCTTTCTTATCGAGAAAAGAGTGTTAATCGAGAGTTATCTCATTGAAATATTTTCATGTTTGATTTAACTTTAAATTTGTAAGAAAGTTTTAAATTTTTAAACAATAAAAAACACGAATTGACAAAAATAGTCTTCAAACAAGAGAGAGATGAGTAATAAAAAGGTCATTAACAATGAGGTAATTTTGTCCATAGCTCCTGGTATGTAACTCCCTAGGGGTTGGTGTGGAGATATTTCACACCATAGGGTGTAAGTTGAGAGATAACTTGCAGGCAAGTTGGGCAATCAAACAAGATTAGTTCTCAACTCCCTATTAGTTATCTCCTTGGAGATATCTCCACTTCATACCAAATAAGACCTTGGTTTGAAAAAGATTACAAAGCGGAAAAAGTTGATGAGTTGCTTATGAGGAAAATTACTTAATTAAAAAGTTAAAAAAAAATTAACTTATTTATTAAGAAATTTTTCTTCTTATTCTTTAAAATATTTATCTAAATACGTGTTACCAAATACAATCAAAGTCTTCAAAAACAGAAGTTTCATTCTTATCAAAAAAGAAAAAAATCTTGATAGAGGCATGTTGGTTAATTAATTTCTTTCTTATAAAAAATAATAATAACAATGATAAAATTAATACTTCACAAATTAAACTATCTTCCATTGTCTCCATCAGTTTTTCTTAATCGAAAAAAAAAGTTAATCAATTTATTTAATTAGAATGTTCTTTTTTTTGAAATGATTTAATTAGAATGTTTACTTTATGTATGAATTTATTTTATGCATGCCATGTTCAATGGCGCCACAGACACAATTTAGAATGGGCAATGTCACTACTACTGAATAATCCCGAGAAGCTTAAAAAAGCTCTCGACGAACTTGACCACAACATTGAGCCGCACCGCCTTCTCGAAGACTCGAATCTCTCCAACCTCCCCTACATTCAATCCATCGTCCAAGAAACGCTAAGACTCTTCCCACCTGCACCGTTCCTCTTCCCTCGTGTGTCAGCAAGTGAGTGTAAGGTAGACCAGTATGATGTGCCAAGTGGCACGATTATAGTGGCCAATGCGTGGGCAATTCACGGAGACCCAAAGCTGTGGTCGAAACCTCATAAATTCATGCCCGAAAGGTTCATGCAATTGTAGGGCTTAGGACAAGGCGATAGCAACAATAAGTTTAAGTTTATACCATTCGGGATTGGGCGTAGAGGCTGCCCTGGTGATGGATTAGCTATGCACACCATAACATTAGCTTTGGGTTCAGTTCTTCGGTGTTTTGAGTGGGAGAAAATTGGTGATGAACCAATCGATATGAGTGAAGGGGTTCAGTTCCTTTTGCCTAAGGCCAAGGCCTTAGAGGCCTTGTGTAAGCCTACGTCAGAGATGTTAAGTGTTCTGTGTAAAATCTGATATAAAGAGTGGATTAGTTAGGTAATCGAAGGAATAAATTTCTCGCTTAATTTGCCATCTATGATCTCTGGAAGAAGTTGCAAGTAATAGTTTTTATGTTGTTCTTAATATTAATATAAATATATATAGTACATAATGATTATGACTATTCTTTTAATCCCACCCTATTAACATTTTTTCATAAAGTGAAATACAAATAATTATATCTAAGATTCTAAATAAATTTGAAATATTGAATGTAAACACAAAGAACAGAGCGTAGCAAGCTAGCGCATGCCTAGCTAGATTAGTTGCGTGTGGTTGAGAATGTAAATAATTGTGGTCTTGTATTATTTAACTTGATTGAATAATTAGAAATAATTTAATTATCTCATACCTATCGTGAAGGTATATAATTGATGAAGTCCAAGAATTAGCTTGCAAATTCTTGGAATAATATGATTGAAAGATATGACAGGATGTCATTTTGGTAATTTCGGTGAAGTTCGAGCGTTTGAGTTTCGGCGTTCCGGGGGCATGGGTTGATTGGAAATGGTGTGGAGATCACGAGTCGCGGCTATGGCGTGTCTACGACGTTTTTCGGTGAAATTCCATCGTTTCGCCCTACGAAACTAGTAATTTTGATATTTTTGAAAGTTTTGTTTAACTTATAGATTTCATTAGGAATTTCCATTTTTATTACCGTTCGCGGCATTTGTTGTTATTGTTCGACCAGTTTTCAGTTTATGGCTTTTAGGGCTTTTTGGACTTTTGACTATTTTTGGCAAATTTTAGGGTTTCGCTATTTGAGCAACCTATTGGATGTAATTCAGAGTTTTTGGCTGGAATAAAAGAATTTTCGAACTTTGGCTTAAGTTCTGACCTAGATCGAGTTGTTCGTGGATTCGTTCAACAGGTTTAGAAGATCTCCTCTGCGTCAATTGGTATCAGAGCATGTTTCAGCGTCATTGGAGAAATCATGCCGCCGAAGAGGAACCAGCAGCGTATCGAGGAGGTGTATGACCGTGACAAATTGGCCAAATAATTGACCAACGCATGGGCGCGGTGGTAGAATAATTGACTGCTAGAATCGATCAGTTGTTAGGTCAAAATATGGATCGTGTCCGTAACCATCGAAGGAACTTGGTGGTGATGATCCAGTAAGAGATTCTTCTAGTGAAGGGGAGGAAGAGTATGTTAAGGCACCAAGGAGGCGCTACAGGCCGCGTACAGTTGAAGATGATCGCAAGCGGTGGGAGTCTGGGGTGAAAACGGAGGTCCCAGAATTCCATGACACCCTTCAATCGGAAGAATTCTTGGACTGGCTGACGTCGACGTTAGTTGAAGAAGTCATAGAATTCAAAGGTGTGTTTGAAACCAAGGGTGTGCAACTGGTTGCGACTAGATTCCGCAATAGGGCCACGGCTAGGTGGCAACAACAGAAGTTGATGTGGAATGGAAAGGCGAAGATTACCTCGTGGGAGAAGATGAAAAAGTACTTACGGGCTGAGTTCTTGCCTTACAACTTCCAACGCCTTATGTATAAGAGGTTGCAGAATCTGAGACAAGGGGAAAAGTCGGTAAATGATTGCGCTAATGAGTTTTATCAGTTAGTCTCTAGAAACGAACTACAGGAGACTAACGACCAATTAGTGGCGCGGTATATTGGTGGACCGAGGGTGCAGATCCAAGATGTCGTCAACGTGTTTGATTCGACTTCCTTATGTGCAGCGCACCAGCGAGCATTGTTGGTGGAGAAACAACAGCGTCGGGGTGTGAGTAATGATTCTAGTAATGTTAGTGTTAGGACAGCCAATACTGGAGGTAATACCGCGACAATTAACCCTGCTAGTCGCACGAACAGACCTAGCACTAGTAGGATTAAATGCTTCGGTCGTGGCGAAGTTGGTCACGGGAAGTTAGAATGTAAAGGGAAGAAAGCTCTCTTTATTGAGAATGAAGAGGAAAACGAAGGGGAAGAGGCCAACATCACTGCAGAACTAGGCTTTGATACTTTTGACAACACAAAAGAGGAGATCGTAACTATAGATGCGGGTAATGCCTTGGTTGTGAGGCGTTCTTGTACGAGCCCTAGAGAGTCGTCGTTGATGATGAGTAGCTGTGGAATAACATCTTTCGGTCCAAGTGTACCATCTTAGGCAAGGTGTGCATGTTCAAGATTGATGTAGACAGTTGCGAGAATATCGTCTCATTGAAGCGGTTCAGAAGTTGGGCCTTGCAACTGAACAACACCCCAGACCCTACAAGCCAGCTTGGCTGAAGAAGGGTGGTGGGCTGAAGGTGTCGAAGCGCGCCTTGGTGACTTTTTTTATTGGTGCTAACTACAAGGATTCAGTCTGGTGTGATGTTGTAGCTATGGATGCTTGCCACTTGTTACTGGGACGTCCTTTGCTGTTTGATATGGGAGTTGTGCATGATAGCAGAACCAATAAATACATCCTTATGTTCAAGGGAGTGAAGATTGTGCTAGTACCCGCCAAGGATCCGGAGGAAGTTAAGCCTACTAAAGAATCTAGCAGCTCGCTATCTTTGGCAAAATTTGAAGATGAATTATATGATTATGAGATAGTTTACATCTTGATGGGAAAGGAGGTAGATAGAGATGTTGATGTTCCTGAAGCTGCAATTCCTATTATGAAGGAGTTTTGTGATGTTTTCCCTTATGAGATGCCTGAAGGACCGCCACCATTGCCTGATACTCAGCATCAGATTGACCTTGAACCTGGTGCGTCACTACCTAATAGACCACACTACCGAATGAGTCCCAGTGAGCATGAGGAGTTGCACAAACAGGTTGAAGAGTTATTGGTGAAGGGATTCATCCGTGAAAGTTTGAGCCCGTGTGCAGTACCAGCCCTCCTTACACCAAAGAAAGATGGCTCCTGGCGGATGTGTGTGGACAGTAGAGTAATCAACAAGATTACTGTCAAGTATCGCTTTCCTATCCCTCGTTTGGATGATTTACTTGACCAACAGAGCGGAACAAAAATTTTTACAAAACAGGATTTGAAGAGTGGGTACCACCAGATTCGCATTAGAGTTGGGGATGAGTGGAAGACTGCTTTTAAAACCAGGGAGGGGCTGTATGAGTGGTCAGTCATGCCGTTTGGGCTGTCAAACGCACCTAGCACCTTCATGAGAGTCATAAACCAGAGCTTGAGACCTTTGATAGGCGAGTGTGTTATGGTATATTTTGATGATATATTGATATACAGTACTAACGAGGAGGAACACCTCCAACACGTACGAGATGTTCTGACTATCTTGCATAGGGAGAAGTTCTATGCTGTGATGAAGAAGTCCTAATTTTTGACACCGAAGGTCCTTTTCTTCGGCTATGTCATTTGTAGAGAAGGGTTGCAGGTTGATGAGTCTAAAGTAGAATCCATTCGCACTTGGCCTAGACCCACCACCGTCACGGAGGTTCGCAACTTTCATATACAAGCGGTTCATTCCACACTTCGACGGTATCATGACCCCAATTACGGCTGATCGTGTGAAGGGCGTGAAGTTTGGGTAGAGCAATGAGGCGAGATGAAGCATTCCAACCGATCAAGGTGCGATTAGCCACTTGCACCCATTCTCGTGTTGCTTGGATTTTCACCTACCTTCCGAGTTGCATAGTGATGCATCCAAGGTAGGCATTAGAGCTGTGTCTTGAGTCGAATAATGGCACATTTGCCTATTTCAAAGGTGAGAAGGCTGTCTAGGGCGAAGTTGAGGTATAACACATACGATGTGGAGTTCTATGCAACGGTACAAGCCGTGAAACATTGACGGCATTATCTTTTTCACTGAGAGTTCGTGCTGTTTACAGACCATGAGGCATCGCGACACTTACATGGGCAAAACAAGGTCTCGACGGACATGCTTCCCGGTGGCCTATTTGGAGCGCTTTACTTTTATGGTGAAACACAAGTCTGGAGCGACCAACGGACTTGCTGATGCCCTGAGCAGACGAAAAAGTTTGTTAAGCCGCATGACCATTGAGGTACCTGAGTTTTCCTCATTCTCTGATTTGTTTACTACTGATCTTTTTTTTGCTACTAATGTGGAGAAGGTGCGGAGTGAGGAGCATACGGATTACACACTCCATGAGGGTTTCTTATTTCGTGGCAACCAGCTGTGCATTCCTAATTGCAGCCCGCGATTGGTGATTATTAGAGAGTTGCATGGAGAGGGACATGTTCGGCGTGATCGCACTTTGCGGCTGGTGAAGGCCTCTTACTTTTGGCCTACCATTCGCAAGGAAGTGGACAGATATGTGCAGCGGTGCCGGACTTGCCAGTTTTCGAAGGGTATCGCAACTAATACCGGTCTAAATATGTCTTTGCCCATTCTAGAATAGTCATGGGTCGATATTAGCATGGATTTCGTGCTGGGGTTGCCTAGAACACAACGGGGAAATGACTCTAATTTTGTGGTGGTTGACTATTTTTTCAAGATGGTTCACTTCATCCCATGCAAGAAGACCACAGATGCTGTAAAGGTGGCTCAGCTGTTCTTTCGGGAGGTGTATAGATTGCATGGCCTTCCTACCTCGATTATTTCAGATCGGGACACCAGATTCCTTAACCATTTTTGGCGCAGTTTGTGGGCTATTGTGAACACGCAGCTAGAATTTAGCAATGCTCATCATCCGCAAACAGATGGGCAGACTGAAGTTGTCAACGGTTCGTTAGGGAATCTTTTGAGGAGCTTGGTGGGTGAGAATCTCAGGAGTTGGGACGTCAAGTTGAGTTAGACAGAATTTGCGCACAACCACGCAGTTAATCGAAGTACCGGGTTTAGTCCTTTTAAGAATGCGTATTTAGTACTACATCGAGGTCATCTTGATATGTTACCAGTGCCAAGTAATACTAGATGGCATGGTAAGGCAGAAGACTTTGTTAGTGGGCTGCAAGAGATTCATCAATCTGTCAAAGATAACTTGCAGAAGGCTACTAAAAAGTACAAACAATATGCAGATCGGAAGAAGCGTCACGTGGAGTTTGAAGTGGGTGACTTTGTGTGGGCAGTTCTCACTAAAGACCGGTTCTCTGTGGGTGATTACAACAAATTTTCAGTTCGGAAGATTGGTCATGTGGATGTTCTTGAGAAAATTAATCCTAATGCTTACAGATTGAAGTTGCCAAGTCACATTCGCACGGCTGATATATTTAATGTCAAGCATCTTGTTCCCTACTATGGGGATACGTCTGATAATTACAATTCGAGGGCGAATTTTGTCCACCTTGGGGAGAATGATGAATTCCAAGAATTAGCTTGCAAATTCTTGGAAAAATATGATGGAAAGATATGACAGGATGCCATTTTGATAATTTCGGTGAAGTTCAGGCGTTTGAGTTTCAGCGTTCCGGGGGCATGGGTTGATTGGATACGGTTTGGAGATCACTTTCATTAGGAAAGTTTTGCCTTCCGTAACGACAATTTTGCTATTTTAGGAAAGTTTTGTTTAGCTTATAACTTTCATTAGGAATTTCCTTTTTTATTGCCGTTCGTGCATTTGTTGTTATTTTTGCTTAGTTTCCAGTTTAAGGCTTTTAGAGCTTTTTGGACTTTTTACTATTTTTGGCAAATTTTAGGGTTTCGCTATTTAAGCGACCTATTGGATGTAATTCGAAGTTTTTGGCTGGAATAAAAGAATTTTCAAACTTTGACTTAAGTTCTGACGTAGATCGAGTTGTTCGTGGATTCGTTCAACTGGTTTAGATGATCTCCTCTGCGTCAATAACAAAGCCGCAGACGTTCCCAAACTATGCAAGGGAACTACATCAAGTTTTATTGATTATGGATACTCGATCCAGCCCCCAATCACATCACAAAATCATTCTAGAGGATGCTCGTGGAGTCGCACATCCCAAACTGCGCTTGATTTAATCTTTTTGTTTGAGTTTATCACTTTTAATTTCTTTACAAAAAATTAATTTGTTAATTAATTAATTAATAAACGGTATGCAATATATATGATCATAAAATAAATAAATGGAATGCACTTATCTACTTGTTATAGCAGTGCAAATTGTTTGTTGCATTGATGAGCATTGTGTGATGGCTAGCAACTAGCTTGATGGTAGATCCAATTAACAACAGCAACAGGTGCTCGTCAGCCACTTGATCTGTGCAACATGCCGACATGATCAAGTCCATCGCCTTTCAAAATCCAACGCTCTCCATCAATTGTAATGTCTAATCTCAACACTATCAAGTGTATCATCTGTCTCCTCAAAGTTTCAAAGAACCAATTCTATACACTACAAAACAAATCAAATAAACCAACATTTTTCTAGCCAAGAAATTAAGGACTATAGAGTAAATTAAGAATGCGGCTTTGCTCTAATAAGAATTATTCGAGATTCGCAGATTAAAACAAAACTATACTGAAGGTTCCCCACTACAAATTGGGCAATCGATCTGGTAATAAATCCCACTCAAGTGTCAGGGCGCATCGATGACAATAGACCCTATGCCCATGAGCAACAAAAGCGAAAGCCGCCTTCGCCTTACGAGACAATTAACGTGTGATTGTCCATCTGGTACTCCTCCTATTTCCTGATCCTCAACTTGATTTGATGCTGCAACATTTCTTGATTAATAACATTGTCTATGCTACTACCAATTAATCTTTTCATTCCCTCCATTTCCTTAAAGGAAGACACAAATCTTTCCGTTCTTTCCAGTTCCTTAAAGGAAGATACAAGTCTTTCTATTTACTCCAGTTCATTAAAAAAAGCGATACAAGTTCATTGGATTCAAGATAAGGTCATTATTCCGAAAGACAAGGCTAAGATGAAATTAATATAAGTTCAAACAAGAACAACAATTTCTTATAATTAGGTTGAAAGCATTGTCAAATCTTTAGAATATATTGATAAACATATATAACAGGTATGTGCAATTGTATGTCATTATATAGCTTGTACACGCACGAGATTACTCATGCAGATTAGAAGATGGTCATGGATTAACGGAATGAAGTTTAACGAAAGAAATATTGTTATTGCATGCAACCACAAATCATGTAGCACGCACCCTTATTTAGCATTTGATACTTGTCAAGTGATAACACATTACCTCTTGATAGCATAACCTTAGATGCCTAAAGAAACTGATCCAAGGAAAATGCCACTCCAAAGCGTGCAGAACAGTTCTTTGACAGGCAAGATCTGCTACCATCTGATCCTTATTCTTATCAGATCGGCGATGGAAAATGCCGATGTGAATGTTATTCAACACACAAACCATCACTAAAACATTTTTTTCCTTTAATAGAGGTTGTAAAACCCATATTAAATAAAGTGTTATTAAATGTCATGTTAAAATGTGTTATGTTTTCATTTTTAATACATGTATTACATAGAGGTTTTTTAAAACTCCTATCAATTAGGTGTTATTTAATAACACCCCCCTTTAATAGGGGTTTAAAAACCTCTATTAAATACCGAAATTTTTCTAGTGCATTTACAGGTTAAAAAAAACATAAAAGCTTCAACCTCTGCTCACCCTTCTAATGGGAACTAAATGTGCAAAATATATCATAATTTACAAATCACAATTTACTTCCACGAGCAAAATATCCAGACATGCTATGTGGACTTGAGCGAATCGTTGAAAACTAACTAACTAACAACAACATATCCTTGGTTTCAAATTCATTAAGCTCGGGTAGATGGATCAAACTCTTCCATTGTGCTCGATTAAGTGCAAATGATGGCCAGTTTTCCAAACCATTCAAATCCCTCCTAATTAATGCGTCCCAAGTTATCTTTGGTCTACCCCTACCTTATCAAATTTCTTCGATTTTTATTGAGTCAAGTTTTCTAGTGGAAAAGTCTGTAGGCCAACTTTGTAGGCGACCAAATCACCGCAACCGCCGTTCCCTAATCTTTATGTCTATTGGTACCACTCCTACTTGTCTTTGAATTTCGTATTTCTTATTCTATCTCAAGGAGTTTTATCTCGTACACATCCACCGAAGCATCCTCATTTCTTACGTTCATTTCATATAATTGTTGCTACTTTACAGCTCAACATATTCAATTCCATATAGCATAACTTACTTAATTGCGGTCCTATAAAATTATCCTTTTAACTTAGTAAGAACATTTCAATCACAAATCATCTTTGTTGCATTTCGCCACCATCCAACTTGGATTCTATATACGTGTGATATCATTCTTAATATTTCCATCATTTTCTATGATTGATCATAGGTATTCGAAGTGGTTCACCTTAGGAACTTCACTACACCTAATTTTACTACTCCATCATTTCGATGTCTAGTATTTCTTAACACACAAACTTTGTCGAAAACCACTAACATAAAATATGGAAGGTCCTTGCAAGACTTAATTTGAGGAATTATCTATGCAGAAGATGTAATAAGAGATAAAGCATGTTTTTTTACACATGTGCTTGCAAAATTTACAAGGTATGCTTGAATAAAAAAGTCACGTAGAAATGTATAGAGAGAAAGAGAAACGGGTTGTAGATGTTGATAATTAAATAGCGACAAGAGCCTTCCAATAAGCTTATAACAACTATATATAACAAAATGAGAATCTCCCGCCAGAACAAAAGGTACATGTAAGTAAGAAGGAACTAAAAACAAAGACATTTAACAATAGGTATACAACGAGAAAGATGAATAGATTTTACTTTCCACATTAAATTCAACGAAACGAAACAAAGACAAAATGTCGAAAGCATTTACCATAGCTATAGCTATTCAAGTATTTCTCCGATCGGCAAGTTGTTATGACTTTCTCCAATGCACCTTTCTTTGATGGCCAAATTCTTCAATGCATCTTTAGCTACTATACATGCATTTCTCCTAATCAACAAGATGTCATTGCATTCTATCTTACATATCGAGGAAGTGCATCACATATGGCACCCGGCTAGCCCAGTGCCAAAAGTGGGTTACTGTAGCTCCAATAACTGGGCCTTCATTTAGGGCCATTAGGCCCCTTGGGTCGGGCATTGGTCTTGCATCTATTCCAATATCATTCGCGGTCCTCGAACAAAAAAATAACTTTTTCTTAAACAAAAGGTGTAGAAATCTAAAATTAATTTGATGGCCCTATAGTTTAGTATGAGGTTTGGGAGTACGAGGTCACATATTCTGCCTTAGTGGCGCAAGTTGTTTCTTTTTTATAAAAAAAAAAAAACATAGAGATGAAAGCAACAACAAAAGATGCAACATACCATTGTAAACGATGCACACTTTTGTTTGTTTTTTGTTTTTCCAAAATATAGACCACGACTGCTATATCAAAATTGTTAGACGTCAACACGTCAGGCTTCCGAATCAGCCAATTCTAATCCACGGCCGACTTCGTTCGAATAATGCCTTGAACAACGACAAGCATCAGATCCGATAAGGCGCCATTAGCATAATCGGAAGTGCTCAAGATGGATCGAAGATGAGAAATGTTAAGGAAACTATAGTAGTTTTGTATTTGTGTTTTGATTATGACTTTGAGTTTGTATATGAGTGTGTTTAAGATTTTCTAGTTGGATTAGGAGTATGCTTTGTTAAGCTCTATAAATAAGATCACCCTATCATACTTAATTTGTCCACATTAATACAATTTCTAGACTCTTCTTTGAAATCTATCATGGTATCAAAGTTTGATTTTTAGTACTAGGTCGGTCAACGACTGCTCTGTGGTGCTTACATTAATGTATTATCATTTTCGCTTCTTTGATGCCCATTTCTTCTTGATCTATTTGCTTCCCTTATTGTCCTCTTTGATTTGTTCATGTGCTTTGTATTCGTCTTTGCCCTATTGCCTCTGCTCATTAGGCGCAAGATTTGCTTGTGTGATTAGCCTCGCTTGGTGGGTACATCCTTGTGCGATCATCTATCCGAAAGTTCTCTACCTGTGTGTGTCTTGTTCATCAATCAACCTTTACTTGCTCGCATACATCCACCCGAGCGCTTAGCCTTGCTTGCCCGTGAAGAGAGATTTGATATTCGATGTCCGAGCAAGTCAAAAACAGATTGGAAAGCTTTCTCTTTCCTTTATCGTCGCTAGAACCTGTTATTACCCGATTATAAAAATTCGATAACGTCAAATAAATAAATCCTACACTATCCAATACACCTATAATAATCAAATGCACAATAATCCGAGAGATTAAACGAACAATATAATCTAAAGATTGCGAATTCATCCCCTTTATGTATCTGCCCACAATTAGATGATGTCATTCGAAAGTGTTAAGTAAACAGTAATAAAGACTAATGCCCAAATAGGATAACAAAATGAGTCTCGTTCCTCGAGTCTATCAAAGTATGATCTGTTTCAACGTGATCTTACGATAACCACGTGACGCGAAGTATCAATGAATTTAGCCCCTCAAACGTAATAAAGTTCTACCCTATACACACAGTCAGGTAGACACTATATAGTTCTACCATGTATACATAGTCAAGTAGCTTAATATACCCTCTACACATAGTCAGGTAAACATTATATAGTTCTACCATGTACATACAATCATGTAGACACTATAAGGAGACTCGAATCAACCTTATCCTCCATTCCTGTGTATGCATGTACAATAAAAATGCAATATCAAGGATCAATGCAAGTGATTTGACACTATCAAACGTTGTCTTTAACTGGACGATTATAAAGGTTGTGATTGGTTACTGTGTGAGCAATGTGATGAAGTTGTGTAATCGAGATAGAATTTGTCCCTATCATATAAAGAGAGATATCTAGTGGATCCCTCGATGTGTTAGATTGTTAAAAGGCCTAGTCTAAATGAATTGATATTGATCAATGTCACTTGGATGTTTTCAGTCTACCTAGAGGTCGAGACTAGTACGATTGAACATGTTGGATGACAATTTCATGCCTTATATTTGCCAAAAGGATATCGTGTGACAAAAGGATGTTATATACACTATTTATTAGGTTGTATCGATTTGATATTCGTACAACTTGGGTAGTCATAATGTCTTGCTAGAGGTCGCTTATGACTTGTATACCAAAATGTGTTTTGGTACACTACCAACGTTGTATAAGCCTATTGGGTCGCACACTAAGAATGGTTTTGCGAGATTTCACAAATGATCAATTTCGAACTTAATTTATGAGGTTCTCGAAGTGTCGAATCACCCTGAAAATGCTTCCAATAGCTTCTTTACATACCCCATATATTAAGGGTTGTTAGAGTAACACATTGAGTAGGAGTAGTGTGTACCATACTGAGTGTAGAAAGCAATTGTGAAAAGTTATTGTAAAAGCATGCGAGACTTGTAAATGATAGTGTGTACTAGAGAGCTCTAAGTACTTAAATAACTACAAGAAAGGTAAACAACTTTCTGTTGCTGAACATAAAGCATTTCCAAATCTGTTATGTTTTTGCTCGTACGTTCTTGATGAATCTTCATATGGTATCAGAGCCCTAGAAGGCATAGATCACCATGGAAGACGATCCTTCGTTATCAAGTCAGAATCCAAGTCATGCAGTAATGGCCGATCTACCAGTTGAAGGTCCTGGAGCCAATACCAATGCTGGAATGGAAAGAATTGGAAGTTTTGAAGTTGTCACTACAAGAAATGGAGGAAATAAAGTTTCTCGAGCTGGAATGGAAGTTCAAAACACATCTGGTTATGGTATTTCAGGTCTGTCTTCTGTCGTTGTTCCTTTTGGACATTCATTAAGTCAATCTATATCTGTCAAGCTAGATGAGAATAATTACTTGTTGCGGAAGACATTGTTGATGCCTGCAATTAGAAGTTACAATCTAGATGCGATATTGATGGGATATGTACCATGTCCAAACAAATTTGATCTACAAACTAGTGCTTTAAATCCAAGTTATCAAGATTGGAACTCCAAAGACCAACTATTGTTACACATTATCTAGAATTCTCTATCCCTAAATATTACATCCTAGACCATGAGAGTAGCATCATCATCATCATCATCATCATCATCATCATCATCATCATCATCATCTGCACATGTAGTTTGGGAAGCTATTGCAAATTTGTGTAGAGCTCAAAACAAATCCAAGATTCAAGTATGTAGGAATAACATACTGAAAGCTATAAAAAGATAAAAAACCATGATACAATACCTACAACGTTCGAAAGAAAATGCAAATAATCTGGTCTCTGCTGGTGCTCCAATGTCTGACACTGATTTAATTTCAAGTGCTTTTGTGGTTTAAATTCATAATATACAACATATGATGCAGTGTTGCATGAGAAACCTATGTTAACTTGGCATGAAATGTATGTATCTTTGTTAGGGTTTGAAGCTATACTTCAACAGGTGCATAATGTAACTGTAAATCTGGGAAACATGAGTGTCACTCCAGTTGCTAATGCTGCATTTGTGAAGTTATCTAATGGTTCTCATGGGAACAAAGTTCATGAACAACATGTCAGTATAGCCATCAAAGAAGAGGAAATGATGGACATAGAGGTGGTTTTCATGGAAAGGAAATAGAGGCAGAGGATGAAGTAGATATAATGGTGGGAATAGGCTTATATGTCAAATTTGTAAGAAACCTGGACATGAAGCTTCAATTTGTTATTACAGGACTGATATGTCATATGGCTCAGGGAATTCACAGTATTCATATGGGAATCAAAATGCTACTCATTCAACTCCTTTCAAGCTACCAACTCCTACTCCAAATGCATTCTATGCTGCTGGAAATTCATCTCAGTCATTTGCCTCACCTGAATCTGTCTCTGACCAAACTTGGTATGCTGATAGTCGTGCCTCCTCCCATGTGACCAATGACATGAATCAGCTCTACAACTGATCTCCTTATGTAGGCACTTCTTCTCTAACAGTAGGGAATGGTCATGTCCTGCCAATTGATTATATTGGTTCTATTAAATCTACAAGTATATCTCCTCATCTACAATTACATCACACTCTTTCTGTTCCTCACATTGCAAAAAATCTTCTCAGTGTTTCTCAATTAACTAATGAAAATCTCGTGTTTGTTGAATTTCATTCCAAACATTGTTTCATAAAGGATCTTCAATCCAAGGAGACTACTCTCAAAGGGCAGCTTAATGATGATTTATACCAATTCACTTCGAAATAGGACTCGAGCCCCGTTGAACAGAATTTTAATTCAGTTCCTATGATGACAGTCACGAATTCCATTCATCCACTTCAGTTTGGCATGCAAGATTAGCTCATCCTTCAGCTTAAGTATTAGCTTAAGTACTGCGAAGTTGCAATGTGACAGAGAATAAAAATAGTGTATCTTATTTTTGTGAGGCATGTAAACTAGGAAAAATACATTCTCTTCCATTTCCTAGATCCATAAATCATGCTTCTAGTCCTTTGGCTTTAGTACACATTGATGTTTGGGGACCTTCACTAATAAAATCGACTGATGGATACATGTATTACATTCACTTAATTGATGAATTTTCAAGATTCACTTGGATTTATCCTATTGAAAGCTAAGAGTGAAGCTTTAACTTTGTTAATTCAGTTTAAAAATCTGATGGAAAATCAATTCTCAACTCGTATTAAGTGTGTTCAATCTGACTGGGGAGGTGAATATAGACCATTTAAGAAATTTTTAGTTGCTAATGGAATCATGTTTCGGTATCCTATACACTCATCAACAACATGGCAGAGCAGAACGTAAACACAGGCATTTAGTGGAGTATACTCTCACTCTCCTTGCTCAAGCATGTCTCCCTTATTCATTCTGGTGGGATGCTTATAGCTCAGCTGTTTTCATGATTAATCGATTACCAATACCTGTGTTAGCTGGACTGTCTCCTTACCAGGTTCTATGAAAATCTCCTCTTAAGTATGATTTACTCAAGAGTGTTTGGCTGTGCCGGTTTTCCTTACTCGAGACCCCTATAACAACCACAAGTTCAAGTATAGGTCAGAGAAATGTGTTTTCATTGTTATAGTCCTCAAGACAGAGGTTATAGATGTTTAAGTACTACTTGAAGGGTTTACATCTGCAGGAATGTCTTGTTTAATGAAGATGACTTTCCTTACCAAGAGTTGTTTACAATTCAAAGTTGTCATGGTGTACCTTATATTACATCATTTCAAGTTACTATGACACCAACAGTACAATCCGTACCTGTTAGGTCCTCTCAGTCCTCACTACCTTAAGTACATCATAACCCTCATGCGTTGGTACCTACTACATTCAATAAGTTGAATTCTTTCCACGCCTCATCTAAGAGTGGAATTTATAAACCAAAAGTGTTCACTGCTAGTGTTGATTCTCTCACTTCAGAACCTACCTCAACTAATAAAATTGGTAAATGCAATATCATTAACAGACATAAGGCTCGTTTAGTTGCCAAAAGGCTATACTCAAATACCAGGGGTGGATTTCAAGATACTACTTACAATCCCGTAGTTAAGTCTTCTACCATTTGTATTGTGTTAACTCTGGTTGCTTCTTTTTCAATGGAGTGCAAGGCAATTGGACATTAATAATGCATTTCTCCATGGCCGGTTAACAGAGACAGTGTATATGCCTCAACTTGAAGGATTTGTGGATTCTACTAGACCTTATCGTGTGTGTAAATTGATCAAGGTCATCTATGGCTTGAGGCAATCCCTTCGTGCTTGGTTTGATAAACTGAAATCTACTATTCTTTAGTGGCAGTTCTACAATTCCAAAGTTGATACTTCATTGTTTGTTTTCAAACAAGGCTCTTCTTTGGTTTACATACTCATCTATGTTGATTATATCTTAATAACATGGAATTTACCTATACTAGTTCAACAATTCATAGATAAGTTAAACAAGGTACTGGCACTCAAAGATTTGAGGGAACTTAGCTTGTTTTTAGGCATCGAACTAGCACGGGACTCTTCTGGATTTTATCTTAATCAGGCTGCATATGTTCATCAACTCATTCGTAAGGCGGGATTCGACAATTTGAAACCTGCAAACACTCCTGTAATTGCTTCGACACAGTCGTACAAGGATGCTAATCCTTTGTTCTCAAATGTCACTCAATAGAGAAGTATTTTTAGGAGGTCTACAGTTCCTCACTCACACCAGGCCCGATATTTCTTATATTGTGAGCAAACTTAGCCGATTTCTAATATGTCTTACAATGGAACATTGGCAAACTTTGAAGCGTGTCTTACGATACTTGAAAAGTACCGCATTCTCCTATCTTCATATTATAGCTTCGAGGGAGTTAGTTCTTACTAGGTTTGCTGATACTGATTGGGCTTTATCTCTAGATGATTGTCGCTTCTTAGCGGGCTATTATTTTGGTGGTTCCCTAGTCTCTGGCGCGTCTAAGAAGCGACATGTTGTTGCAAAATCTTCTCTCGAAGCCAAGTACGAGCACTAGCTCAGTCTGCTGCTGATCTTGCCTGGATCCAAACTCTACTTGGTGAACTACATTTTCATCTCACAACTATTCCTATCATCCGGTCCGATGACATGGGTGCAGGTGCTTTAGCTTCAAATCCAGTGTTTCGCTCTTGCACCAAACACATCCGGTCCGATGGTTTTGAATCTGCCCAAGTAAGCATCGGCAAAAAATGCTCCCAGAGGTGTGAGAATATATGTAGCTCCAATCCATGTAGTCCATGACATGCGTTGCGGCGTCTGGTAGTGACTCGTGCATCTCCAAAATCAAGTAGGGAGCCATGTTCACAGCAATTGCGAAGAAGTCCAGCCTCTCCGCCACTTCATTTATTTCAACATCATATACATTTTGGTTTTTCTTCAATCGGTTGAATGAGAATTCAAGTAATACACAGAGAATAGAGTTTGGGATGATTAATTAAAGTGCGAACCTATGATGAAAGGCGATGCCTTCCACCCCCCAGTTCTCCGCTTGTCAGCAATTCTCTCTCGAACGTCCAAGCATCCATTGCTCATTAACCACAAATACAAAAAAGAAGATAAGGAATAGAGAAAAAGAGTGTGCACGGTGAGGAAAGTGTTGCTGGTATAGGAAATCAGAAGGGCAAGTTTTCTCAACAGCCCCATCTCCTACAGTCACAGCAGTGGGCGGACTTGTAGGATAAATGATGATTGAAAGTACATGTTTCAACAAAAAATCACCATGTTTCCGATCAAAGAACCGTGATCATCCAATTAAGGTTAAAAGTAGATCCCTACTGCCAACTAACATCTCTTAGCTTATGCTGTAATTCAGCATTCCTTAGATTGAGCTCCTTAATTTCTTTATTTGACTTCAACCTTTCCACATCTTTACCATAGTCAACATTTTGGGCATTCTTGGTTGATTTTGATTGCTCAAAGTCCTTGCCTAGCTGTATGAGAAATAGTAATTAAAATAATAGCCGCATAATTGAAAAGAGTTGATGCAAAATAGAATCACGAAGACTTTTGGATCCTAACATAATATAAATTGTAAACAGAACTTCCATAATATGAAGATTACTTGTCCACTGGTCAAACAATTGCAGCTAATGAATTATAATAGTATTTTAACAACAAACTACTGCTAAGTTAATCTTGATTTAGTCTATCTTTTAATTTCTAGTTAGTTTTTTTTTATATTCAGTCTTAGAGAAGTATTTCCCTTTAAAAAAATTATATGCAAGATAAAAATCACGGATATTGAAATAATTAATTAATCAGCACCTCACCTTAATAGTTCTGCCATAAACGATAACGCTTGGTTGATTAAGCCAGCCCATTGCCATATATAATTGAATCAGCCAACCGGTCATCTATAAGATTGAACATAACAATAGTCAACATGATTAACTAAACATTAGCAAAAAAAGAAGGATAGACTTTCGGCTATTGCTTTAAAAACTTAACGATCACATTGGAGCAATTTAAGAAAACAGACGAACAAACAATTTGAAAAGGCAAAAGATATATGGCATCAAAGACATGAAATTAATCAAATTGCATTTAGTAGTATATTTTGATGGATGGATTGATAATTAAAGCTTCAAAAACATCTCCACTATTTCACTCATGCCTCGTATATATTTCACTAGGCATGATTTCATACCTACCATGGTGGCCACTCATGTATGCCTAAAACCCGTACTTAAAAACTACAATTCTGGTTGTATTGCATAGGTTTGAATAAATATATGTAAAAAAATTAACAAATAAATATATGGTAGATCAAATGGTTATCTTAAATTCAAAATATAAGCATAAAAACTAGGTTTTGAGTTTTTTTTTTTTTCACAGATATTAGCCACCAATGGCAATGAAAATTCAAACAAGCAATTTCGACAACGATAATTTATATAAAATATCAAAAAAATGCAACCTGCTAGAGACGCATACCTCTATGGCCATCTAAATTCAACAATGTCAGCATCAAACTGATTCTATTTCTATAAAGTTTAAATCTGCAATTGGAATGGATAGATTTGTCTTTTTCTCAACAATGTCAGCATCAAACTGATTCCAACCTTGTACAAGGTTACCAAATTGATTTTGTTAATGTATAAATACTTCTAGCTTGGAAAATATCCTCAAGGCGTTTGTATCATATTTCGATTTTGTTGTGCACTTGCTTATATCCAACTGTCCTATTAAAATGCACTAAGCTACATTATACTACATCGAAATCTACAAAGTTGTGACACTAATAAAATTGGTAAATGCAATATCGTTATGTGCTCTCCATGAAGCTGTGGATCAAATAAAGAAACATTAAACATCACAACTCACAAGAAGAAGAGAGCGAATAACGGAAGCCAAGTCTTCTCAATCAATTGCATTTCAATAATATTGTCAAAAATCGTATTCTCAGTATTTACGAGGCTTTCGTAGCATACGAAATATACTAGTATGCTCTTAGATAGAACAACTACGTACTATAACTTCGTTGTGGATAGTATCCACATCGAAACCTTTGTTCTAACTTCTAATTTAGCCATAGTGTCATTGGTTTCAAGCATCAGATCTTCATCAATTGCGCGCAAAAAACTATGGAGAAAACATTTTCCCCTGACTGATTAATTGAGTTGTAAACATCAATTAAATTGTAGGTTAGATTCTGGTATACTATAGTCTATCACAAAAGAGGCATAATTATAGAACTGGAATCTTGGCAAACCACATCAGATGAGGTTGCAATTCAAACATAGGCATAACTTCAAGTCTACAATATCAATTGCGTCCTCAATAATTCAGAAAAGAACATAAATCAACTGGAATCACATATTCATGAATAACTAGATGAAATTGTAGACTATAAACGATCACAAGCAAACACAGAGGGATTGGAGTGGATTCTTCACATTTTCATCAATTGTGTTGTCAACAGTTGAGAAAAGAAACAATTCAGATCGGATCACAGAGAAACACACAAGGATTGGAGTGAAAACACAAAGAATTAAAAAAATTGAGATGAGATTGGACGATCGCTGACCTATGATATCGGAAACGCCTACCAAACCAAAGGCGTTACGATCGAAAATAGAGACAACTTCGTCATCACGAACGTCGAGATGGAAGAGGATATGACGGTGGTCGGGATCAGAAAAGAGGATCAGTCCGAGAGATTCGAGGTCGCAGAAATCACGAGAGAAGCCGAAGACGGTGTGGCCTCTGCGAGCCATCTCGATGGCTAGGGCTCCGTCGAGGCCTCTTCCCATGCCTGTGATCAGCACTGTTTAGTGATGTCTGCCGTTCGCCATTGCTCGCAGCTCCTCCGCCGTCGCTGCTGCTATCGCAGCTCCTCCACCTAATACATAGAGGTTACTGAAAAACCTCTATGAATTAGGCGTTATAAAAAGCAATAATAGGGGTTATTGTAAACCACTATGAATTAGGTGCTATAAAATGCCTAACTTGTTCTAGTGTAAATAACATAAAAATAAGTTATTTTATGTTATTTATGTTATATAAATAAGATATATGATTATTTATATATATAATTCATTTAGATCCTTATAACGATTAATTATATGATTATATACCTTCCAAAAAAATTATAAAATTATATGATTAATATACTTAATTGTATCATATCCTTTTAGGTACTCAATCAACTATTCTTCAAAACAATTTTTAATTGATATAAGCTAGATTATATCAACGTTTCGATACTAGCTACTACATTATCTGTCGTCAATTAGATTATCAACTATTAGGTAGATTATCAGCTAGTGTTGCTAAACAAAGCCTTAATGGTTAACTATATTTAATTATTTATTTCATTTAATAAAAAAGAGCAAGTACTAACTGTAATTTTCTTTTCTTTTTTTGAGAAAATCATGACTGAGAGATTTCTCCCTGTTGTATTAATAGAGAATCCCTCAAGGGGTTTTGATTACAAGTGATGGATACTATATATCAAGTAAGCAAATAGATAATTGTATATTGAAATGCCAACATGCACGGCTCGCGAGTATGATCACCTGCTCTACTTAATACATCCAAACAACAAAATAATCATAATTATATATACACACCTAAATACAACCATTCATGACTATATAGTGTCACAATGATGCCCATCAGCAGTGATCTTTAATTACAAAAAAAAAAAGAAATTACCAAAAGTATGGCATTCTTCCGAGTAACAGTAATATTTCCATCCATGGCCAACCGTGGAAGTTTACGAGCAATACAGTTACCCTCACGACGCACCCTAAAATATTTAAGACCAATTAGACGCTCATTGAGTTATGTAATTTCATTGATCACTGGTCCAAATACACCGGACACTTGTCGCTTGCAGTGCTTGGAACGCCACTTGTGAGTTAACTTCGATAACACCATGGGAGTCCGAGATCCAAACAATTGCAGATGGGGACAAGTTTTTATACTAGTAAAGTGGTGATCACGTATTTGACCAAAAAAAAAAAAACAAAAAAGTGGTGATCACGTGATGAACGTATGCCGCAACGTACGTGGCAATGCATCTTTTCAAGTACAGTTACTACCATCTAGCGTTAAATTGAACATAATTTAATGTCGATTGATGTAAGGGACTTATTAAATACAAATTGTTAGTCCTCCGTTCCACAATGTTAAATATTTTATTTTAAATTTAAACCTATTCTATTTACTTCCTCCTCCGGTATTTATACAATTCATTTTAACAAAAAAAAATATGTTCAAAATTGTAAGTCATTTTTGAGATTCAAAAATGTATTTATTACAATTTTACCTATTTTACCATTATATAATTCAAACATTTATGATTCTTTAATTATTCGATTCATTTAATGTCAAATGACATATACATAAATTACACACGTAATTAAAGTTATCTTAATTCTTGTGTCCTTACTTTAAACGACTTATACAAATGACCGGAGGAATTTGAAGTAGTTATAATGACACTCTATGACACTTTGGGTAGTGTTATTTTGAATCATGAGTCCAAAATCAAAAGTTTTAAGTTTTTTGTTTTTTGTTTTTTATTTATTTTTAATTTCAAAGTCATTAACAAACAATTAATGAAGCAAACGCAATCACTTGTAAAATTCTTTTCATACCACTTAAACATTTATAAAAATAAAAAACCCCTCTATATAGAGCCCTAGTAGATTTTATAGGTAAATCAATCATTATCTTAATTAATTCTTGTGAAAATTACATATGTGATAAATATTACAGAACGGAAGGAGTGATATCGACCTAGTCCGGATGAGTCACAGGCATATATGTGATGCATCTCTAATCACACAACTGATCAGTAGCGTCCAATTCATGCTTAATTTAAGAACAAAAAAATTCTCACTACAAGGAAAATGAAATTTAGAAACAGAATTAGCAACGGAATTAAGTTCCGTTGCTAAAAAAAATAATTAGAGACGGAATTGAGACGGACTAATTTAGAGACGGAATTGAGACGAATCAGAGACGGAAATAGAGACGGAATTAAATTTCGTCTCTAAAAAATGGCGCCAACATTCCCACCAAAACTTTGTTTTCTTATAACCGTTCATCAAATCTCGAGATTTGTGCATCAAATATCGAGATTTGTGCATCAAATCTCGAGATTTGATGAGTGCCCCCCAAAAAAAAATCCCACAAGTTCGGTCTCGGTGTCGTTCTCTCTCTCTTTCTGCTCTCTTCTGCCTGAGCCCTAACCCTCGCGTTCCCTCTCGCCTCCGTCAACGCCGTTGCCCTTTCCAACGCCAAAGCCCTCGCATCTACCATCTCTCCCTCAACCTTCACCTCGCACCGCCATTAATCTCTACCCTTTCGCCTCTCAAACCAACCAACCAACCAACCATCTCGTTCGCCATCAAAGTGTTCTCTTCATCAACACAGAGTCAGAGATTAATCGCGCTATTAGGGTTTCACTGTAAATCCTCTTTTCATCCACCGAGCGATGGCGATGCAGGCAGTCGGGATGAGCTTCTCCAAGATCGTGCTCCTTAGCGGAGCCGATAATCTCAATTGTTCTAGAAAACTTGATTGTTTTTGTTGATCTCTTCTCGATTGTTGTCTGATTTTGATTGATTCATTCAATTGTTGTTGTAGCTTACACTGCCTCGATCATGGCGACGAATGGCCAATTGGCGGATATTCAGGCGGACTTCGGTACCTCACTCACTGAAACTATTTTTAGGGTTTTTTTGTTGAAATTTTGCTGTTCAATCTTTTCGTTCTGTTTTGGAAGTTAATGGGGATAAGTAGGATTTGGTGTGGTTAGTTTGTAGTGATTTAAGAGTTTTGAAGGATTGAAAATCGCCGAAAATTGAACGAAAGCAACTCTTTCATTATCTGCATTTGGTTGCTACTTAAATTGTTGAGTCTTTGGTGGTGATACTTATAGCGGACCTAACTATATTGAGCATGTATCATTTCCAAGATTAGCATTCTTTGGTCATCGGCATTGTCAAGTTTGGATTTATCCACAGAAGATTGGAACTTGAAGACAAATAACAGGGTGGGTTCAAGTTTTTAATGGTACGAGGACAAATATGACATACTAACGACCTTGCAGATGAGATTCTTTGCTCGCTATGACAAGTAAATTCATGCTTGTTATAATCTCTTGTTGTAGTCGCAATTTTATTTACTTGAGGGGTTTCAATTTACGTGCCCGAAGTATATCTCTTAGAAATATTTTATTAAGTTTGTTCCATTAATTTTTTCTCACTTACTTGACTTATAGTTGTGTTCTAGTAAGCCGTTGTTCATTAATATATATTTTTTTAACCAACGTGTTCAACAGATCGGCATCAAGCCTGCTTCCCGCTTCATTCAAATTCTTGCTTTAAGTTGTATCTGGTTTTTTTTTGGGTTTGTCATTGTTTTAACAGTTTGAAGATGATATTGTTTCGTTTTAATGATTGGAAAAGGGTAAAATGCCGAGTTGCTTTTCTTTTTTGGTCTACATTGAAGTAGTATAACTGATCTGGTTGCAATTCCTTACATTTCAATGTTACATATATGATTCGAACTGTTTCATCTATTGATTTGTATGCGAAGAAATTATCACGCGGACTTGAAATGGTTTAGACCTTTGTAATGGAAAGATGAGGAATGGCTGCAATCTTCGATCATGCATTTTAACATGTTGCATTCCGTACTAGGATGTTTCCTAATTTGCATGCATGCTATACGCTCGTACCTGTCTAATTTTTTTTTGTTGTAGGCCCGTTCTCTTAGATATTCAGTCCAGTTCTCTTCATAAAACAAATGTGACTTTCCCACCTGAGGCTCACTAGCTTGGTGGCATTTTCAAAGAATAGCAGCTCTCCTGTGCTTGTGTTGAAGCCTCTCTGGTATGGAAACTTTTTTTAATCGACTATTATGTATTGGTAGTGTTGATTTTCTTTCCTTCGAACTTCCAGTTTCTTGACATTCTCCTTCATACTTTGAGAAAAGAAGATATTAAAACATTTTTTACCTTGCATCCGCCATCATATTAACTACAATTTATTCATTAGGTAGGCCTAAATGTGCAAGCAAGTGTTTTAATTTTTCTATGAAATGAAAGGTCAGGCAACTTCTATTCTTTGTTCCTGAGTACGACTTGCATCCGCCATCATATTAACAGTTTTTTGTACCAAAAAAAAATGTTGTCCTAACCAATCTAGAAGTTACTTACCCTGTTATTAAACAAAAGATTTTCAAAGTCGTTCTCTTATGATAGGAGCTCGGTTAAAGAATCTCCAAAGAGAAAGGGATCCACAGCATAGAATACATAGCTTGGAATTGAGTTTTTCTAGTGGCACCCTTGATAATTGTTTCCAAAAAAGGGATCTTTTTTAGTTGTAGAGATGGTCCTTGCATTCTTGGAATCATTTTGATTATTCTATATTCCACCTAACAAAACCTCATTGATCAAAACTAAGTCTGCCCTCTTTTTAGTGAACGCATTACTGAGTCCACATTTTCTTAAGTTTATTCATTTTTTGTTTTCTTTTTGTGTGCTACTGGTCTTGATTAGTCCATATGAGAGTGATGTTTTTTAACTTGATCTCTTCATGGACGAGGCTTGAACTTAAAAACCTATAGTTAAGAAGCATTGAGTCATGTCCACGCAACTCAAATTAGTTCTGGATTTATTTATTGATAGGAGAATAGGGTACTAATTACTATATTACATAGATAAATGAGTCCAAGTGTTTTAAATTTTTAATAGCTTAAATTCAGTGAACCACACCCATACGATACGAGAGAATATTTCTTAGCAATATAAGTTGATCAATGATTGAAATTTGGATATAATGTTGTTCTTTGTTCACTATTGAATTTGCACTTATGCACATTCCTCCATCGGATTCTTTTTTATTTGGATGAACTTGAATTCAACTACCTGTCATGACTAAGTTCATTGGATGACACCTCAATACCCGAAAATGATATTCCTGGAGAATGTCTTTGTCATTGTGTGCATTACGTTTTTCTACTTCGACGATGTCGTTATATATGTGAAATCATGCTCCTTCAGAGTCATCTTCTTTTACGATATCGCTAATGTTTCATGTATATAGTAGTTGATACTACATTTCCTGCTTCCAGATTGTTTGTCATAACTTGGAAAACCTTTCTCCTAAAGGAGAAGCATGGGTGGTATCCCACATCTCATCCTATTTTTTATAATGCCATTTTCAAATGTCCTATCAGAGGTGATATTTTAGTTGATTGACCTGTTAGAATAGTTAGCAGAAAAGAAAGAAAGCGATAGTTTACTTTTACATCCTTTTCATTTGATTTTTAGAACTTTTAATGCTTAGCCTTAGATCTATCTTATCTATTTTTAATGGACCTATATCTATCCTAATGTTTTGATGCAATCTGCTTTCTAATTCCAAAAGAATAACATCAGCAAAATCATAGTGCTGATGTTATGTAATTTGGATGGTGTACGTGTTGTTTTAATGTCGTCTGCTTGGGCGCTTCAAAGCTAATTACCTGGTAGTAAACTTTTCTGCATTTAATAAGTACAAATAGCTCATTTGATGTTAGAATAAAGCTAAATGCATTTCTGTTTTTCTCTTACATTTTTTTCTATCTAAATACAATGTATATGCCTTGTTTAGTAGAAAATGAAATCATTACAGTATCCTTTCATATGGCTGAGTCTAAGATGGACATGTGAAATTGTAATTTGGTATTTCTCAATGGTATTGCTGCTCATGGTTGGGACATCCTTCTCTTATTAGGCCATTGGCCATACTTTCCTTTGACCTATATATGATCCTTAATATATCAAATCCATGTGATTTTGTGGGATTTGTGTATTTGGTATTCGTGCTTGATTTTTGTTATGGGATTCACGTATTCGGATATTTGGATCACACTGGTTTTAGAGTTGTAACATATTGATCTTGCTGGATTTTTAGCTTAACTGCAGTGAAGGAGTTGTGACTTTATTTGATGGATTTTAGCTTAACTGCAAATCTGATCGTCCGAAACATGCACCTAGAAGTTGAATCTTATTTCCCAGTCCAGTAGATGAATATGTGGTCCTCCTCGATTGTCCACAAAAGTTCATAGGATTCACTCTTCCCCTTGCAATTAATTGAATTAATGAGACATTGTAGCAGTTGATTGTCTTAACACAAAAGTCTATTTGTGTGATTGCAGGTGCCGAGGCAATGTTTGCTGATCTTAGTCATTTTTCTGTGCTCTCGATTCAGGTATTTACTGTGCATTTACTTTTACAGTTCTGATTTTTTTTAAATTGCTAAAAATCTCACTTTCACTATAAAACTCAAAGACTGAGCATAATTATTCAATCTCACTTTCACTATAAAACTCATTTTATTTGTTGTTGTTGTTGATGTAGAGTGTGACCGAGTTGCAAGATGGATCAGCATTATTCATAACAGTAGCAAAATACTTATCCCCATCGCGCCATGATATCGATCAGGTAGGAATTACGTCTGATGTGCAGTGCACGACTACCATGCAAACTTCAACTAGAGGATTATCCTCGAAAGACAACAAAGGAACCTCTTCTTCACTTGAAGCTGATTCTTGTATCATGGTAGCGGAGCATGAGTTGGAGATGCAAGAATCAAAGGGATCTACTTTGTGAAAACACGTAATCATATGCATAATTCTTTCCTTTTCAAAGTTATCAACTAGTCGCTGATGTATGTGTGTATATTTATATGTCGATTGCATTCTGCGATGGGGAATTCCCCAACACGATGATCAGTTGATGAGGACAAATGTTATACTCAAAATTTGTTGTTGATATATATTGTTGATTTGTGTATATATAAATCCTTTTTAATATCGAATTTTATGTTTTTTCTCAATTGAATATTTGTTGTTGATATATATTGTTGATTGTTGTATGTATGTCAAATTTTATTTTTTTGGGGGATGTTAGCACCCCCAAGGAGTTGTTGGAGGGGGTGCAGGCGATGGAGCAGGTCATATGGTTGTTTTTTCAAGTTTAGAGGTTATGGAGAACCAATTGGATTAAGCTTAGGTGTGAAAACTAAAAAAATGCGAAATTGATGAATTAGAGACGGAATGCATGATTTCCGTCTCCGTTCCGTCTCTGATTAGCCACGGATCAGAGACGGAATGCATGAACAATTGTACCATTTAGAAAAATTTTCATTTTTGTTCCGTCTCTATTCCGTTTCTAAATTCTGTCTCTAATCCGTCTCTAATCCGTCTCTAATCAGAAATGAAATCACAATTTCGTTGCTGATTGAATCAGCATCGACCAAATCAGAAACAGAATTTATTCCGTCTCTGTTCCATTGCAGATTAGGATTAGGGACGAAATTTATGCAAATCAAAGACGGAAAATTCTACTTCTGATTTGCTGTTTTTTGTAGTGTCTATTTGGACTCTTTGAGAAGAGTTTTTTTTGAGTAATTTAAGATATTTCACTAAATAAAAAGACCTAATTACCCTCACCCCTAACATTAATACATATCAGACTCATTCACTTCCTCCACTACCACACCGACTACCGCCACCGCCATCAACCGCCACCGACCGCCGTCATCTCCTCTCTCTCTCCGAACATGTGAAGCAAACACAGAGATGAAATCTGGAAAACGATAAGAAAACACCAAATTGAGCTGAGATTCAGACCAAAAACATCAAATCACGAAATGGTGATGGTGGGGGGCACGAGGGCGGCAACACTAAGTGATGATTGGTGGAGTGCATAAGAAAATGAATTTGAACTAAGGGTATTTAAGTCTTTATGCTTATTTGAGTCTACACTCAAAGAGTCCATCTAGCACTACTTTAAAAAAATGAAAATGATTTTTTAACATTCTTATGGTTCGTACATTTGCTACACAATGCTCTAGATTACCTAATAATTCACGCATGTAGTACATCCTAAATAAATCTATACTATCGTGTAGCAAATGTACGTTTTTTTAAATGTTAAATTATATATACAATCACTTGTAAATTTTCTTTGATAACTTTTAAATATTTATAAAAATTTTAAAACCCTTTATAAGTCCAAATTTATGACAACGAGAACTCACACCCCAACATACAATGACATACAATGCCTCAAGAATCCGTGCACCTTGAGAGGCAGGTGTACATAGTATTATATATATAGTGAGTCGTCCGCGCGTTCTTCACATTTACTACCAATTCATTCTCCTAATGGACTTTCTCTTCATTTTGTTCTTCATCACCACCCTTGTACTCACTGTATACAAACTCCAATTAATCAAAACTATTAAAAAGAACCTCCCACCAAGCCCACCCGGCGCACTCCCTATTATAGGCCGCCTCCGCCTAGTACTCTCCGCTACGGAGCTTTTCCACCGCACCTTACAAGCCCTCTCCTCCAACTCCACCCAATATGCCGATTACATGCTCCTCAAACTCGGCGTTCGCAACGTCATCGTCCTTTCTTCACCTCACGCAGTCGAAGAATGTATCCACAAGAACGATGTGGCCTTCGCCAACCGCCCCCACTCCATCGCCTTCGACTATTATAGCTACAACTACACTCAAATTTCCATGACCGACTACGGCCCTCAATGGCGTAACCTCCGCCGCTTCACCGCCACCAATATCTTCTCCTCGACAAGTCTCCATGCATCGTCCGACGTCCGCCATGACGCTGTTCGATGCCTCCTTAGAGACCTCTATAAGAGCACCAACAATATTGGCGCCCCTCGCAAGATCGATCTCAAGTTGAAGTTCTTCGAGCTAACTTTCAATTCTACAATGTCTATGTTAACAGGGGAGCCTATTGGGGATGGGTTGTGCCATACTAAAGAGAATAATTGGTTTTTCGATGTTCTTCGAGGCGCTAAGGCGCCGATCTTGTTCTTGGCTCCAGGAAACTATCTTCCGATCTTCAACTATTTTGATGTGTTTAAGGTTAAGAAAAGTTTGGCGACCCAAAAGAAATAAAGATGCTTATTTCGAAGAGATAATAGAGAGATATCGTTCAAACCGTTTGGCGAAGAAGAAACCCAAGTCAATATTGGATGTGTTGTTTTCTTTGCAACAAGAGCATCCTGAGCAATATAACCACGTGATCGTCAAAGGGATCATACTAGTAAGCTAATCCCTCACTGCCATACACAAAAAATACTTAATTTCTCATTTTATTAATTTCTTATCTTTCATTGTCTCAAATAATAATATTACTTGAACATTTTGACATTTAATAGAGGTTTTAAAACCCCTACTAAATAAAATGTTATTAAATATCATGTGAAAATGTGTTATGTTTTAATTTTTAATATATGTATTACGTACATAGAAGTTTTTTAAAACTCATATCAATTAGGTGTTATTTAATAACACCTTCTTTAATAGAGGTTTAAAAACCTCTATTAAATACCGAAATTGTTCTAGTGTATATTATTTCCACATATATATAAATATAAACTAAAGGAAGATCCGGGCCCTCGAGTCACATCGAGGTGGTGTTTAGTAACTCAACGTCTTATAAATTTTTAGTGATTATTCATTACCACTTTTTTTATAAGAACTTATATTACAGTACATCCAAATAATAATACAGTACTTCCACATGTATATAAATATATAAATATAAACTAAAGGAAGATGTATTTTTTTATTCAGAACAAATTGTTTTAATTGTTTTGTCTTATTGGAGTCAAGTTGAAGATTTGAAGATACGCCAAATTACAGAGCATATACAGGTGTTGGTGCAGAAGATATGCAAGAACATAAGAGTAGGTGTGTATGGAGAAAGAGGGAGAGGAACATATTGCTTTCGTATCGAGAAAAGAGTGTTAATTGAGAGTTATCTCATTGAAATATTTTCATGTTTGATTTAACTTTAAATTTGTAAGAAAGTTTTAAATTTTTAAACGATAAAAAACACGAATTGACAAAAATAGTCTTCGAACAAGAGAGAGATGAGTAATAAAAAAGTCATTAACAATGAGGTAATTTTGTCCATAACTCCTGGTATGTAACTCCCTAGGGGTTGGTGTGGAGATATTTCACACCATAGGGTGTAAGTTGAGAGATAACTTGCAGGCAAGTTGGGCAACCAAACAAGATTAGTTCTCAACTCCCTATTAGTTATCTCCTTGGAGATATCTCCACTTCATACCAAATAAGACCTTGGTTTGAAAAAGATTTATAAGCAGAAAAAGTTGATGAGTTGCTTATGAGGAAAATTACTTAATTAAAAAATTAAAAAAAATTTAACTTATTTATTAAGAAATTTTTCTTCTTATTCTTTAAAAGATTTATCTAAATACGTGTTACCAAATACAATCAAAGTCTTAAAAAAAAAGTCTTCAAAAAATAGTAGTTTCATTCTTATCAAAAAAAAAAAATCTTGATAGAGGCAAGTTGGTTAATTAATTTCTTTCTTATAAAAAATAATAATAACAATGATAAAATTAATACTTCACAAATTAAACTATCTTCCATTGTCTCCGTCAGTTTTTCTTAATCGAAAAAAAAAGTTAATCAATTTATTTAATTAGAATGTTCTTTTTTTTTTAAATGATTTAATTAGAATGTTTACTTTATGTATGAATTTATTTTATGCAGGCCTATTCACAGGCGCCACAGACACAACAGCCATGACCTTAGAATGGGCAATGTCACTACTACTGAATAATCCCGAGACGCTTAAAAAAGCTCTCTACGAACTTGACCACAACATTGAGCCGCACCGCCTTCTCGAAGACTCGAATCTCTCTAACCTCCCCTACATTCAATCCATCGTCCAAAAAACGCTAAGACTCTTCCCACCTGCACCGTTCCTCTTCCCTCGTGTGTCAGCAAGTGAGTGTAAGGTAGACCAGTATGATGTGCCAAGTGGCACGATTATAGTGGCCAATGCGTGGGCAATTCACAGAGACCCAAAGCCGTGGTCGGAACCTCATAAATTCATGCCCGAAAGGTTCATGCAATTGCAGGGCTTAAGACAAGGCGATAGCAACAATAAGTTTAAGTTTATACCATTCGGGATTGGGCGTAGAGGCTGCCCTGGTGATGGATTAGCTATGCACACCATAACATTAGCTTTGGGTTCAGTTCTTCATTGCTTTGAGTGGGAGAAAATTGGTGATGAACCAATCGATATGAGTGAAGGGGTTCAGTTCCTTTTGCCTAAGGCCAAGGCTTTAGAGGCCTTGTGTAAGCCTAAGTCAGAGATGTTAAGTGTTATGTGTAAAATCTGATATAAAGAGTGGATTAGTTAGGTAATCGAAGGAATAAATTTCTCGCTTAATTTGCCATCTATTATCTCTGGAAGAAGTTGCAAGTAATAGTTTTTATGTTGTTCTTAATATTAATATAAATATATATAGTACATAATGATTCTGACTATTCTTTTAATCCCACCCTATTAACATTTTTTCATAAAGTGAAATACAAATAATTATATCTAAGATTCTAAATAAATTTGAAATATTGAATGTAAACACAACAGCGTAGCAAACTGTACATGCCTAGCTAGATTAGCTGCATGTGGTTGAGAATGTAAATAATTGTGGTCTTGTATTATTTAACTTGATTGAATAATTAGAAATAATTTAATTATCTCATACCTATCGCGAAGGTATATAATTGATGAAGTCCAAGAATTAGCTTGCAAATTCTTGGAAAAATATGATTGAAAGATATGACAGGATGTCATTTTGGTAATTTCGGTGATGTTCGGGCGTTTGAGTTTCGGCGTTCCGGGGGCTTGGGTTGATTGGAAACGGTGTGGAGATCACGAGTCACGGTTATGGCGTGTCTACGACGTTTTTGGCGAAATTCCATCATTTCGCCCTCCGAAACGGCAATTTTGCTATTTTAGGAAGTTTTGTTTAACTTATAACTTTCATTAGGAACTTCTGTTTTTATTACCGTTTGCGGCATTTGTTGTTATTTTTCGTCCAGTTTTCAGTTTATGGCTTTTAGGGTTTTTTGGACTTTTGACTATTTTTGGCAAATTTTAGGGTTTCGAAAGCGACCTATTGGGTGTAATTCAGAGTTTTTGGCTGGAATAAAAGAATTTTCGAACTTTGGCTTAAGTTCTGACCTAGATCGATTTGTTCGTGGATTCGTTCAACTGGTTTAGAAGATCTCCGCTGCGTCGATTGGTATCAAAGCATGTTTCAGCGTCATTTGAGAAATCATGACGCCGAAGAGGAACCAGCAGCGTATCGAGGAGGTGTATGACCGTGACAAATTGGCCAAATAATTGACCAACGCATGGGCGCGGTGGTAGAACAATTAACTGCCAGAATCGATCAGTTGTTAGGTCAAAATATGGATCGTGTCCGTAACCATCAAAGGGAACTTGTTGGTGATGAGCCAGTAAGAGATTCTTCTAGTGAAGGGGAGGATGAGTATGTTAAGGCACCAAGGAGGCGCTACAGGCCGCGTACAGTTGAGGATGATGGCATGCGGTGGGAGTTTGGGATGAAAACGGAGGTCCCAGAATTCCATGACACCCTTCGAACGGAAGAATTCTTGGGCTGGCTGACGTCGGTTGAAGAAGTCATAGAATTCAAAGGTGTGTTCGAAGACAAGCGTGTGCGACTGGTTGCGACCAGATTCCGCAATAGGGCCACGGCTTGGTGGCATCAACAGAAGTTGATGTGGAATAGGAATGGAAAGGCGAAGATTACCTCGTGGGAGAAGATGAAAAAGTACTTACGGGCTGAGTTCTTGCCTTACAACTTCCAACGCCTTACGTATAAGAGGTTACAGAATCTGAGACAAGGGAAAAAGTCAGTAGATGATTTCGCTAATGATTTTTATAAGTTAGTCGCTAGAAACGAATTGCAGGAGACTAACGACCAATTAGTGGCGCGGTATATTGGTGGACTGAGGGTGCAGATCCAAGATGTCGTCAACATGTTTGATCCGACTTCCTTATGTGCAGCGCACCAGCGAGCAATGTTGGTGGAGAAACAACAGCTTCGGGGTGTGAGTAATGATTCCAGTAATGTTAGTGTTGGGACAACCAATACTGGAGGTAATACCGCGGCAATTAACCCTGCTAGTCAAACGAACAGACCTAGCACTAGTAGGATTAAATGCTTCGGTTGTGGCGAAGTTGGTCACAGGAAGTTAGAATGTAAAGGGAAGAAAGCTCTCTTTATTGAGAACGAAGAGGAAGACGAAGGGGAAGAGGCCAACATCACTGTAGAACCAATTTTTGATACTTTTTACAACACAGAAGAGGAGATCGTAACTATAAATGCGGGTAATGCCTTGGTTGTGAGGCGTTCTTGTACGACTCCTATAGCTGTCGTTGATGATGAGTGGCTGCGGAATAACATCTTTCGGTCCAAGTGTACCATCTTAGGCAAGGTGTGCATGTTCAAGATTGATGCGGGCGGTTGCGAGAATATCGTCTCAGTTGAAGCGGTTCAGAAGTTGGGCCTTGCAACTGAACAACACCCCAGACCCTACAAGCTAGCTTGGCCGAATAAGGGTGGTGAGCTGAAGGTGTCGAAGCGCGCCTTGGTGACTTTTTTTATTGGTGCTAACTACAAGGATTCAGTCTGGTGTGATGTTGTAGCTATGGATGCTTGCCACTTGTTACTGGGACGTCCTTGGCAGTTTGATATGGGAGTTGTGCATGATAGTAGAACCAATAAATACATCCTTATGTTCAAGGGAGTGAAGATTGTGCTAGTACCCGCCAAGGATCCGGAGGAAGTTAAGCCTACTAAAGAATCTAGCAGCTCGCTGTCTTTGGCAAAATTTGAAGATGAATTATATGATTCTGAGATAGTTTACATCTTGATGGGAAAGGAGGTAGATAGAGAAGTTGATGTTCCTGAAGCTGCAATTCCTATTATGAAGGAGTTTTGTCATATTTTCCCTGATGAGATGCCAGAAGGACCGCCACCATCGCGTGATACTCAGCATCAGATTGACCTTGAACCTGGCGCGTCACTACCTAATAGACCACACTGCCGAATGAGTCCCAGTGAGCATGAGGAGTTGCACAAACAGGTTGAAGAGTTATTGGTGAAGGGATTCATCCGTGAAAGTCTGAGTCTGTGTGCAGTACCAACCCTCCTTACACCAAAGAAAGATGGCTCCTGGCGGATGTGTGTAGACGGTAGAGCAATCAACAAGATTACTGTCTAGTATCGCTTTCCTATCCCTCGTTTGGATGATTTACTTGACCAATTGAGTGGAACAAAAAATTTTACAAAACAGGATTTGAAGAGTGGGTACCACCAGATTCGCATTAGAGTTGGGGATGAGTGGAAGACTGCTTTTAAAACCAGGGAGGGGCTGTATGAGTGGTCAGTCATGTCGTTTGGGCTGTCAAACGCACCTAGCACCTTCATGAGAGTCATGAACCAGAGCTTGAGACCTTTGATAGGCAAGTGTGTTATGGTATATTTTGATGATATATTGATGTACAGTACTAACGAGGAGGAACACCTCCAGCACGTACGAGATGTTCTGACTATCTTGCATAGGGAGAAGTTCTATGCTGTGATGAAGAAGTGCTCGTTTTGGACACCGAAGGTCCTTTTCTTAGGCTATGTCATTTCTGGAGAAGGGTTGCAGGTTGATGAGTCTAAAGTAGAAGCCATTCTCACTTGGCCTAGACCCACCACCGTAACAAAGGTTCGCAACTTTCATGGGTTGGCTTCCTTCTACAAGCGGTTCATTTCACACTTCAACAGTATCATGACCTCAATTACAGACTGTGTGAATGGCTTGAAATTTGGGTAGAGCAATGAGGCGAATGAAGCATTCCAACTGATCGAGGTGCGATTAGCCACTGCACCCATTCTGGTGTTGCAAGATTTTCACCTACCTTTTGAATTGCATAGTGATGCATCCAAGGTAGGCATTAGAGCTGTCTTGAGTCAGAATAATGGCCTTTTGCCTATTTCAGTGAGAAGCTGTCTAGGGCGAAGTTGAGGTATAACACATACGATGTGGAGTTCTATGCAATGATACAAGCCGTGAAGCATTGACGACATTATCTTTTTCATTGAGAGTTCGTGTTGTTTACAGACCATGAGGCATTGCGACACTTACATGGGCAGAACAAGGTATCAGCCAGACATGCTTCCTGGGTGGCCTATTTGGAGCGCTTTATTTTTATGGTGAAACACAAGTCTGGTGTGACCAACAGACTTGCTGATGCCTTGAGCAGACGAAAAAGTTTGTTAAGCCGCATGACCATTGAGGTACCTGGGTTTTCCTCATTCTCTGATTTGTTTACTACTGATCCTTTTTTTGTTACTAATGTGGAGAAGGCGCGGAGTGGGGAGCGTACTGATTACATACTGACGCGTGTCGTGCGTGTCAAATATAACCCGTAAAAGAGTTACCAACCGCAAGGGTGTAGTAGTGGTAAATACGGGGTCGAATCCGCAGGACTTGAGTTTACTATGAGTTAACTAAATATAGGGATTTTCAAGAAAATCAATAAAATAATTAGTTAAACAAGCAATAATGAAAAGTTCACACAAATTAATAATGAAAAGTTCACCCAAATCTCCAGTTCCACAAATCAGAATCAAGATTCAATAGCATTCAATGGTCCTCAATCTCTCCAAAAAAAAATATTAATTAAATTTCTCCTAGATTAGTGATGGAAAATCGACATCCGCCAGAAATTCTTAATTCCCCTAATTTTGATAATCAGGACATCCGCCACTAATTTCCCTAATTAATGTATAACCCTAGACATCCGCCAATAAGGTTTAATACACTAACCGCATTAATATAGATCTATGGGATCACTAATCCTAGATAATCGGTCGCGTCCGCTCCCGATTTAACCTAGATTCAATTGTTGTACATTCAATGACCGAAAGAGTTTTACGGCAACCGGGTGAATGTTTGTTACTTTATCGGTCTAAAAGCACAATTACACAGATACTAATATTCCAAATAACGATAGATTATCAACCTAAAAGTATGCACAGGCCTCATACACACCCTAGATCTAAATCATAATAATTAAATCAACAACAATGAATTAGGAAAAAATAAATTAATTAAATAATAAAATTAAAAGATCTCACATAGAATGCCATAAATCCATGATTCCAACTTGCTTCCCCTTCGACTTGGGCGAGAAAAAGAAATTAGCCGGACATTGTCTTCAAAAATCTCTACTAAAAATTAATTGAACTCCCTCCCCAAATTGCTAATCAAATCCCCCTATTAATAATACCAAGGTTCTTAATATATAGAAATACTCCGAATTGGTCTAAGATACTAATTTTAGGGGTTAGGGACGTGACTCGTGCGTCGAGGAGCGTCGTACGGGTGTTTTTAGATCAAAATTCGGACTCTGCCATGTGTCTGCACACGATTAGCTATTTTTTCTATGAGTCTGCCACGTGTCCCGCTGTGATTAGCCGACCGCTGCACCGCCTCTGATGTGTCGCCGCGTGATTCGCAGAGATCCTGCGCGTGCTAGCTGTGCTTTCTATTTGTGTTTGCTGACGAATCTCCACGTGGCGCGGCGTGATTAGCTGAGATACCTATGAATGACCCGTTGGACGAATGAGACCTCGCCACGTGTCATAACGGCATGGAAGAAATCGTACAAGAGTCGGCGAATTACTGGGATTTTGTGATGTCTTGCATCGCGAGGCCTATCGACGGCTACTGAAGCGTGATGATTGGCTTGCGGTGCTGACGCGGCGTACGCGTGGCATCTCCTGATTGGTCCCGCATCACTTGCGCGCGACGTGGCGTCGTCTGGTTGGCCGGAACGTTTCGTTGGCTATTCGATACATCCGACATCCGATTGCTTCAAGTAAATACTCCATTTTGAGTATTTTCCACCACGAATTCAACCGCGTAGTCCGTTTCACCTAAAAATGACCAAAAAATATAATTAAATATATATTTTAAATACTTTTAATAATTAAACATATTAAAATAGACTAATAAATACCTATAAATAACGACTTATCAAATACCCCCAAACTTATGACTTTGCACGTCCCGAGCAAAGGTGTAAATGACAACACAACTAAACTAGACTCCTAATATAATAATAAATCCTATACCCGACCCAAATTCATGGAGTTCCTTTGGTTTACATAGTCACCAAATTAACAAGTAACTCAGAAAATTTTAGAGTTATGATATGTCAAGCCTCGCAACCCAAACACAATTAAGATCTCACTTTCAAAACATAGAATCGGTCAATACAAAGGCCGTCAACTAATCACAAGTTTTCTTGGTCTATACATTCAAGCACGCAAGTTCAAAATATTACTTAATATAGTGAAAGCACTCGAACTAAATCTTTTATTTGAGGAGTTTCACAACTTCCGCCTTTATTCATTTTTTCATTTTTCATTTTTATTATTTATTTTTTTTTCCAAAAAAAAATTTTCTTTTTTTTTCAATTAAAACGGTCCCTGCTCCATTTCCTGCGGACCGCTTTTCTCACTTTTTCCCACCACAAGTTTCCCTGCTCCATTTCCTATGGAAACTTGTAGGACACTCTACTTTTTTTTATGAAAACTCCTGTTAGTAGTTCTCACTTTCACTATAATCAAGCAAATTCCCCAATGTGGGTTAAAATAATACAACTTGCATAAATTTGACCGTTTACTCATTTTCGTTATCTAGCACTAAGTCCGACCATCATCTAAGTCTCTAATCATGAAATCATAAAAATGCAGAGCCACGAACTCGATTAGATATGTCTCCTAATTTTCTCTAAGTTTCAAGTTAAAAAGGCAACTGTAATTTACTCATCCACAACCAAAGGCATGAACAAAGTTTCGGGTGACTCTAAATAAATAAAACATACTAAATATATACATGAAAGTGTATCAATTCCTAATGAAATGAAAAAAGAATATGAATGGAAAAGAAATGAAAGAACTGAAAGAAATGATACAAAACACCACCATTACCATCCAATATCCGCATATAACCGCATAATAAAAAAATTAAACGATCTCACCTGCAGTCTTTCGCAAAAAATCCATCCAAAACAATCCACAATCCCTAAAACACCCCCAAACTTATTCCAAACCTTGTCCTCAAGGTTCAAAACAAGTCAAGGAGTCCACACATAGAAAACAAACAAGATGGTGAAAGAATATGATAGAGATAAAACAAAGGAAATGATACAAAGTCATGTAAAATACTAAAAAAATGAAAATAAGTAAACTAAATAATACTTATCAAAGTTTGGGCTGCCTCCCAATAGCGCTTTTGGTTAAAGTCGTTAGCTCGACTTGGTCGGAGTCTATCAATCAATATAGACTGGCGTTGCCAGTGAAACGACCTCTACATCATGGCTCGGGAAGTCTTCATAGAAGATCTTCAATCTGTGGCCGTTCACCTTAAACACATTACCAGTCTCCATACTCTGAATCTCCACTGCTCCGTGATCATACACTGCAGTCACAATATATGGTCCTGTCCACCTCGATCTCAGCTTACCTGCAAAAATCTTAAGACGTGACTGAAATAAAAGTATTTTCTAACCAACACGGAAAGATTTCCTAGAGAGATTGCTATCATGGAACGCTTTCGTTTTTTCTTTATAAATCCGCGCGTTTTCATATGCGTCGTTCCTGATTTCCTCCAACTCTTGGAGAGTGAGCTTTCTCTCATTTCCTGCTTCATCGAGCTTCATATTAAACTGTTTCACAGCCCAGTAAGATTTATGCTCGAGCTCGACTGGCAGGTGGCAAGCTTTACCAAACACAATGCGATATGGGGACATCCCAATTGGCGTTTTAAAAGCCGTTCGGTAAGCCCAAACCGCATCATCAAGACGTGCACTCCAATCTCTACGAGTTGGATTCACCGTCTTTTCCAAGATGGATTTGATTTCTCTAGTAGAGACCTCTGCTGGCCACTCGTTTGGGGATGATATCTTTGTAGAAGTCCGATGAGTGACATTATATCTCCTCAGAAGGTTTTCAACCATACGGTTGCAGAAGTGAGTGCCTCGATCACTGATCAGGGCAAGTGGGGTACCAAACGTTGCGAAAATCCTCGATTTGAGGAATTCACATACCACTTTAGAATCATTAGTGCGTGTAGCCTTAGCTTCCACCCACTTAGACACGTAGTCCACTGCCAAAAGTATGTAAACATTACCAAATGACACTGGAAACGGTCCCATAAAGTCTATACCTCATACATCAAATATCTCGCAAATATGAATCGGGGTAAGTGGCATTTGGTCTCGATGACTAAGGTTACCAGTTTTCTGACAATTAGGACAAGTCTTGGTAAACATGTATGAGTCATGAAAAATAGTGGGCCAGTAAAACCCACTCTCAAGAACTTTCCTAGCTGTCCGACGAGGGCCGAAGTGGCCACCGCAGGCGTAAGTATGACAAAAATTCAGTATGGAATGGCTCTCAGTCTGCGGAACACAACGCCTGCTAACCTGGTCGGAGCAAGATTTCCATAAGTACGGGTCATCCCATACATAGTATTTAGCATCGCTCCTTAATTTATGCTTCTGAGCCTTCGAAAGGTGAGGAGATAACTCACCCGCAGTGATATAGTTCACCAAATCAGCGTACCAGGGGAGATCCTCCATAATGGCATAAATGTGCTCGTCGGGAAATCATCCATAAGAGGGGTAGGACTCTCAACATTTTTAAGTCTGATGAGATGATCTGCAACTAGATTCTCTGCACCACTTTTATCTTTGATTGTGATGTCAAACTCCAGTAGTAGGAGTATCCATCTAATGAGCCTAGGTTTGACATCCTTTTTGCTCATCAGGTACTTTAATGCAGCATGATCAGAGTAAATGATAACCTTAGTACCCAAGAGATAAGGCCGAAACTTCTCAAGTGCGAAGATAACAGCAAGGAGCTCCTTCTCAGTAGTGGTGTAGTTCATCGAGCGAGCCGCGTCTAGAGTACGAGAAGCATAGGAAATGACATGTGAAGCTCTCCCGACTCTCTGTCCTAAGACTGCACCCATTGCATAATCACTAGCATCACACATAATCTCAAATGGGAGCTCCCAATTAGGGGCCTGAATCACTGGTGTGCTAGTAAGTGAGTGTTTCAGTGCATCAAATGCACTCTTACATGCCTTATCAAACTCAAAAGGTATGTCCTTTTGAAGTAGACGACATAGAGGCTGTGCGATTTTTGAAAAGTCCTTGATAAAACGACGGTAAAAACCAGCGTGTCCAAGGAAAGATCGAATCTGCCGCACATTCGTAGGGTAGGGAAGTTTCTTGATAACATCAATTTTAGCTTGGTCTACCTCTACGCCTCTAGCAAAGACAATGTGTCCCAAAATAAGACCTTGTTCCACCATAAAATGACAGTTTTCATAGTTCAGAACCAAGTTCTTCTCGATACATCTGCTGAGAACTTTTGTCAGATTGTTGAGACAGCTATCGAATGAATCACCATAAACGGTAAAGTCATCCATGAAGACCTCAATGAAATGCTCAACAAAATCTGAAAAGATACTCATCATACACCTTTGAAAGGTGGCAGGGGCATTGCATAACCCAAAGGGCATGCGCCGATAGGCAAAAGTGCCAAACGGACAAGTAAAAGTCGTCTTTTCCTGATCTTCGGGCGCTACCGGTATCTGATGAAAATCGGAATAACCGTCAAGACAACAGTAATGAGAACGAACAGCTAGTCTCTCCAACATCTGATCAATGAATGGTAGGGGAAAGTGATCCTTCCTGGTGGAAGCGTTTAATTTCCTGTAGTCGATGCACACCCGCCATCCATTTTGAATACGGGTTGGAACCAACTCACCATATGAATTGGTGACTACTGTGACCCCCGTTTTCTTAGGAACCACCTGGATAGGGCTTACCCATTTACTATCGAGATGGGGTAAATGACACCAAAGCATCGAGGAGCTTCGAGATCTCCTTCTTCACTACATCCATCATGAGCGGATTGAGCCTCCTCTGGGCTTCCTCGTAGGTTTCGACCCTTCTTCCATATATATATGATGCATGCAAGTGGAAGGGCTTAAACCTTTGATATCCGCTATGGACCACCCAATAGCTTTGTTTAAACTCCCGAGTACTCGAAGGAGCCTCTCTTCCTCTAATCGTGTAAGTTTGGATGATATGATCACGGGAATGTGTCATTCTCACCCAAAAACATGTACTTTAAGTGCTCGGGTAACGGCTTCACTCAAGTGTAGGAGCTTTAACCAAAGAGGGAGAAAGTTCGGAGTTAGAAGTAGGTAACTCCAAATAATGGACTATTGGGGGCAGGGGTTGGATTGAATCCAACTCGAAAACAGCATCTTCGATATCAGTATCGAAGGTCAGATCACTCTCGTGGATTTGAGTAGTGTCGAGATGATGCTCTAACACTACTTTAACTTTATCACCGCCACTCGTGAGTAAGGTCTGCTCAACAAGTGGATCCACACTGTCCATGGTGCATACCACAGAAGACACATCACTGGGGTATCGCATCGCATCGTAGATGTTAAACTTGATGACTTCACCATCAAACTCCATGGTAAGGGATCCATCATCAACATCTATCTTCGTCTTCGCCGTTTTCAAAAACGGACGTCCAATGAGTACTGACGAAGCATTAGGGAATGACTCCTCTTTCATATCGACCACATAGAAGTCGGCGAAACACAAACTCGTTCACTCGGACTAGAACGTCCTCGAGAACACCGACAGTCGACAACGAACATGCGCTAACTGAATGACAATACCAGTCTCCTCTAATGGGCCTGCATGCAATGTCTCATAAATGGACAATGGCATGACATTAATGGAAGCGCCAAGGTCGCACATAGCCCTCTGAATGCTTACATCACCTATAACACAAGGTACTGAGAACATCCCAGGATCCTTGCATTTAGGAGGCAACTTCTTTTGTAGGATAGCCGTGACGGTTTCTCCCATTTGGACTTTTTCGTTGCCTTTCAGTTTCCCTTTGTTAGTGCATAGTTCCTTAAGAAACTTTGCATACCTAGGGACTTGCTTCAGAGCGTCGAGGAGTGGAATATTGATTTCCACTCGCCGAAAGGTTTCGAGAATTTCTTTCTCTTCCTCCTTTTTCTTATCTAAGATGAGACGTTGTGGAAAAGGAGGTTTGACCTTAAAAGTGGGCGGTGCTTCCTTTGGAGTAGTTACCATTTGTTTAGGGGCAGACGGGGTGACTACTACCTCGCGTTCTTCCTCATTGGCCTGGTCATGGGCATTAGATGACCCATTTTGCCTTTTGGGTCCCTCCAGCTCTCTACCACTACGGAGTGTAACTGCGTTAGCACTCGCGTTAGGATTCGGGTAAGGTTGCGAAGGCAACTTTCATTTATCCTCGAGACGTCCAATCTGCTGTGCATGTTGGTCCACTTGAACTTGAAGAGTTCGAACCGTCGAATTGAGTTCAATAAAGGATTTCTCGGTGGTAGCCCTGAATTGCTTCATTTCATTCATAATTTGGCTTTGTTGGCTCATAAGGGCTTTAACCATATCCTCAAGTGAGGAGGAATTAGTGGAGGGTGTAGGCAACGATTGACCTCTGGAGATGAATGTCTGATAATTCTGATTCTGAGGCCCATAACTGAAGTTTGGGTTATTCCTGGTCGTAGCATGATTATAGGTATTCCCGAATGGGACTCTAGATGGCCCTTGGAAATGATTACCCATGGCATTGACCTGCTGATCATCATTAAAAAGTGTAGGACATTCATCGGTTGCATGATTTGTGGCAGCACAAAAGCCACAAGCTTGGACTTGCACTTTACCAGAGGAGACGAGACGTTCCACTATAGAGGTTAGGTTATCAATTTTCTGGTCCGTGGAACTCGAGACATTGCCTGTAGTCAGACTTCGGTAAGCAGTAGCATCGAGATCACCATAAAGACGTGACTGTTGTGCGATGTCCTCATACAGTTGCATCATTTGGGCTGGAGTTTTGTCACGAATGTGACCCCCACACGCATTATCAATCATGCGTCGTTCTATGGGCGACATGCCAACATAGAAGAATCGAGCTATGGCCTTCTCAGATTGGCCATGTTGCGGGCAACTAGCAAGTAATCGCCTATAGCGATCCCAATATGTACCGAATGATTCGCCCAGTCTTATTTTAATGCTGCATATATCCTTGATGAGCTTAGCAACTCTATCCTCAGGGAAATATTCATTCAAAAATGCGGTTACCATATCATTCCAGGAATTAATGCAGCCATGTGGAAGGTAGAAAAGCCATTCCTTGGCTTTATCTTTAAGGCAAAATGGAAAAGATCTGAGCTTAACCGTTTCCTCGTCCGCATTGGAGGGTTTCATTGACTTGCAAATAGAATGAAACTCCTTTAGGAAAGTGATAGGATCTTCATTCTCGCCACCATGAAAGGATGGTAGGAGATGAATGAACCCAGACCTCAACTCAAAGTTTCCATTATCCTGGATAGTTGATGCGAGAGGGAACATTGCGCGCCAAAAGAGCTTGAAGCTCTTGATTGGCGTGACCCATGGTGATTTGGTGCAATGCAGCCATGTTCAGAAGATTTTGGCCTTCCTGTTGCCTAAGTTGGGTCTCTCTAGTCCACCTATGAAAAGTTCTCTCTGGTTCGGGGTCAAAAGGCAATAATGAGCCGATCGATTTGGACCGAGTGAGGTGTGGTAGCATAAAAAAAAAAGAGAAGGGGGAGAAAAAAAAAATGGAATTCAGGGGTTATAACTAAGCTAAAGAAGAAAAAATAATAATAATAAATTAATTACTAATCTAACTAACAAGTAAACTAATAAAGTAATAAAGAAAAGAAAAATAAAATAAAAAAATAAAACGTAAAAAAAAACAAAAAACTGAAAACGTAAAAAAACAAACTGAAAACGTAAAACAAAAAAAACAAACAGGAAAACGTAAAAAAAAACTAACAGAAACGAAAAAAAAAACGAAAACGTATTAATAAAATCGTAAACGAAAAAAACGAAAACGTAATAAAATATATTAATCGCTAATCTACCTAAACCAATTGACAAAATAAATAGATTAATTAAACTAACTAACACCTAAACTCAAAGTAAAGACTAAGTCCCCGGCAACGGCGCCAAAATTTGACGCGTGTCGTGCGTGCCAAATATAACCCGTAAAAGAGTTACCAACCGCAAGGGTGTAGTAGTGGTAAATACGGGGTCGAATCCGCAGTACTTGAGTTTACTATGAGTTAACTAAATATGGGGGTTTTCAAGAAAATCAATAAAATAATTAGTTAAACAAGCAATAATGAAAAGTTCACACAAATTAATAATGAAAAGTTCACCCGAATCTCCAGTTCCACAAATCAGAATCAAGATTCAATAGCATTCAATGGTCCTCAATCTCTCCAAAAAAAAATATTAATTAAATTTCTCCTAGATTAGTGATGGAAAATCGACATCCTCCAGAAATTCTTAATTCCCCTAATTTTGATAATCAGGACATCCGCCACTAATTTCCCTAATTAATGTATAACCCTAGACATCCGCCAATAAGGTTTAATCCTAATCCTAGATAACCGGTCGCGTCCGCTAGCGATTTAACCTAGATTCAATTGTTGTACATTCAATGACCTGAAGAGTTTTACGGCAACCGGGTGAATGTTTGTTACTTTATTGGTCTAAAAGCACAATTACACAGATACTAATATTCCAAATAACGATAGATTATCAACCTAAAAGCATGCACATGCCTCATACACACCCTAGATCTAAATCATAATAATTAAATCAACAACAATGAATTAGGAGAAAATAAATTAATTAAATAATAAAATTAAAAGATCTCACATAGAATGCCGTGAATCCATGATTCCAACTTGCTTCCCCTTCGACTTGGGCGAGAAAAAGAAATTAGCCGGACATTGTCTTCAAAAATCTCTACTAAAAATTAATTGAACTCCTTCCCTAAATTGCTAATCAAATCCCCTATTAATAATATCAAGGTTCCTAATATATAGAAATACTCCAAATTGGTCTAAGATACTAATTTTAGGGGTTAGGGACGTGACTCGTGCGTCGAGGAGCATCGTACTAGTGTTTTTAGATCAAAATTCGGACTCTGCCATGTGTCTGCACACGTTTTGCTGTTTTTTCAGCGTCTCTGCCACGTGTCCCTCTGTGATTGACCGACCGCTGCACCGCCTCTGATGTGTCGCCGCGTGATTCGCGGAGATCCTGCGCGTGCTAGCTGTGCTTTCTATTTGTGTTTGCTGACGAAGCTCCACGTGGCGCGGCGTGATTAGCTGAGATACCTATGAATGACCCGTTGGACGAATGAGACCTCGCCACGTGTCATAACTGCATGGAAGAAATCGTACAAGAGTCGGCGAATTACTGGGAGTTTGTGCTGTCTCGCATCTGGAGGCTTATCGACGGCTCCTGAAGCGTGATGATTGGCTTGCAGGTCTTGACGCGCGTACGCGTGGCATCTCCCGATTGGTCCCGCATCGTGCCGCGCCGACGTGGCGTCGTCGATTGGCCGAACGTTTCGTTGGCTATTCGACACATCCGACATCCGATTGCTGCAAGTAAATACTCCATTTTGAGTATTTTTCCACCACGAATTCAACCGCGCAGTCCGTTTCACCTAAAAATGACCAAAAAATATAATTAAATATATATTTTAAATACTCTTAATAATTAAACATATTAAAATAGACTAATAAATACCTATAAATACCGACTTATCACATACTCCATGAGGGTTTCTTATTTCGTGGCAACCGGCTTTGCATTCCTAATTGCAACCTGCGATTGGTGATTATTAGAGAGTTGCATGGAGAGGGACATGTTCGGCGTGATCGCGCTTTGCAGTTGGTGAAGGCCTTTTACTTTTGGCCTACCATCCGCAAGAAAGTGGACAGATATGTGCAACAATGCCGGACTTGCCAGTTTTCGAAGGGTACCGCAACTAATGCCGGTCTAAATATGTCTTTGCCTATTTCAGAACAGTCATGGGTTGATATTAGCATGGATTTCGTGCTGGGGTTGCCTAGAACACAACAGGGAAATGACTCTATTTTTGTGGTGGTTGACTATTTTTTCAAGATGGTTCACTTCATCCCATGCAAGAAGACCACAGATGTTGTAAAGGTGGCTCAGCTGTTCTTTCGGGAGGTGTATAGATTGCATGGCCTTCCTACCTCGATTATTTCAGATCGGGACACCAGATTCCTTAACCATTTTTGGCGCAGTTTGTGGGCTATGGTGAACACGCAGCTAGAATTTAGCAGTGCTCATCATCCGCGAACAGATGGGCAGACTGAAGTTGTCAACGGTTCGTTAGACAATCTTTTGAGGAGCTTGGTGGGTGAGAATCTCAGGAGTTGGGACGTCAAGTTGTGTTAGACAAAATTTGCGCACAACCATGCTGTTAATCGAAGTATCGGGTTTAGTCCTTTTAAGGTTGTGTATTTAGTACTACATCGAGGTCGTCTTGATATGTTACCAGTGCGAAGTAATACTAGATGACATGGTAAGGCAGAAGACTTTGTTAGTGGGCAGCAAGAGATTCATCGATCTTTCAAAGATAACTTGCAGAAGGCTGCTAACAAGTACAAACAATATGCAGATCGGAAGAAGTGTCACGTGGAGTTTGAAGTGGGTGACTTTGTGAGGGCAGTTCTCACTAAAGGCCGGTTCTCTGTAGGCGATTACAACAAATTCTCTGTTCGGAAGATTGGTCGTGTGGAGGTTTTTGAGAAAATTAATCCTAATGCTTACGGATTGAAGTTGCCAAGTCACATTCGCACGGCTGATATATTTAATGTCAAGCATCTTGTTCCCTATTATGGGTTGATTGGATACGGCGTGGAGATCACTTTCATTAGGAAAGTTTTGCCCTCCGAAACGACAATTTTGCTATTTTAGGAAAGTTTTGTTTAGCTTATAACTTTTATTAAGAACTTTGACTTAAGTTCTGACCTAGATCGAGTTGTTCGTGGATTCGTTCAACTGGTTTAGATAATCTCCGCTGCATCAATAACAAAGCCGCAGACGTTCCCAAACTATGCAAGGGAACTACATTAAGTTTTATTGATTATGGATACTCGATCCATCCCCCAATCACAATCACAAAATCATTCTAGAGGATGCTCGTGGAGTCGCACATCCCTAACTGCGCTTGATTTAATCTTTTCGTTTGAGTTTAGCACTTTTAATTTCTCTACAAAAAATTAATTTGTTAATTAATTAATTAATAAACGGTATGCAATATATATGATCATAAAATAAATAAATGGAATGCACTTATCTACTTGTTATAGCAGTGCAAATTGTTTGTTGCATTGATGAGCATTGTGTGATGGCTAGCAACTAGCTTGATGGTAGATCAAATTAACAACAACAACAGGTGCTCGTCGGCCACTCGATCTGTGCAACATGCCAACATGATCAAGTCCATCGCCTTTCAAAATCCAACGCTCTCCATCAATTGTAATGTCTAATCTCAACACTATCAAGTGTATCAGCTGTCTCCTCAAAGTTTCAAAGAACCAATTCTATACACTACAAAACAAATCAAATAAACCAACATTTTTCTAGCCAAGAAATTAAGGACTATAAAGAAAATTAAGAATGCAGCTTTGCTCTAATAAGAATTATTCGAGATTCGCGGATTAAAACAAAACTATACTGAAGGTTTCCCCACTACTAATTGGGCAATCGATCTGGTAATAAATCCTACTCAAGTGTCAGGGCGCATCGATGACAATAGACCCTATGCCCACAAGCAACAAAAGCCGAAAGCCGGCCTTCGCCTTCTTCTGAGACAATTAACGTGTGATTGTCCATCTGGTACTCCTCCCATTTCCTAATCCTCAACTTGATTTGATGCTGCAACATTTCTTGATTAATGGCATTGTCTATGCTGCTACCAATTAATCTTTTCATTCCCTCCATTTCCTTAAAGGAAGACACAAATCTTTCCATTCTCTCCAGTTCCTTAAAGGAATATACAAGTCTTTCTATTTACTCCAGTACTTCATTAAAAAAAGTGATACGAGTTCATTGGATTCAAGATAAGGTCATTATTCTGAAAGACAAGGCTAAGATGAAATTAATATAATTTCAAACAAGAACAACAATTTCTTATAATTAGGTTGAAAGCATTGTCAAATCTTTAGAATATATTGATAAACATATATAACAGGTATGTGCAATTGTATGTCATTATATAGCTTGTACACGCACGAGATTACTTATGCAGATTAGAAGATGGTCATGGATTAACGGAATGAAGTTTACGAAAGAAATATTGTTATTGCATGCAACCACAAATCATGTAGCACGCACCCTTATGTAGCATTTGATACTTGTCAAGTGATAGCACATTACCTCTTGATAGCATAACCTTATATGCCTAAAGAAACTGATTCAAGGAAAATGCCACTCCAAAGCGCGCAGAACAGTTCTTTGACAGGCAAGATCTGTTACCATCTGATCCTTATTCTTATCAGACCAGCAATGGAAAATGCCGATGTGAATGTTATTCAACACACAAACCATCACTAGAACATTTTTTTCCTTTAATAGAGGTTTTAAAACCCATATTAAATAAAGTGTTATTAAATGTCATGTTAAAATGTATTATGTTTTCATTTTTAATACATGTATTACATAGAGGTTTTTTAAAACTCCTATCAATTAGGTGTTATTTAATAACACCACCCTTTAATAGAGGTTTAAAAGCCTCTATTAAATACCAAAATTGTTCTAGTGCATTTATAGGTTAAAAAAACATAAAAGCTTCAACCTCTGCTCACCCTTCTAATGGGAACTAAATGTGCAAAATATATCGTAATTTACAAATCACAATTTACTTCCATGAGCAAGATATCCAGACATGCTATGTGGACTTGAGCGAATTGTTGAAAACTAACTAACTAACAACAACATATCCTTGGTTTCAAATTCATTAAGCTCGGGTAGATGGATCAAACTCCTCCATTGTGCTCGATTAAGTGCAATTGATGGCGAGTTTTTCAAACCATTCAAATCCCTCCTAATTAATGCGTCCCAAGTTATCTTTGGTCTACCCCTACCTTATCGAATTTCTTCGATTTTTATTGAGTTAAGTTTTCTAGTGGAAAAGTCTGTAGGCCAACTTTGTAGGCGACCAAATCACTGCAACCGTCGTTCCCTAATCTTTATGTCAATTTGTACCACTCCTACTTGTCTTTGAATTTCTGTATTTCTTATTCTATTTTTAGGAGTTTTACCACGTACACATCCACCGAAGCATCCTTATTTCTGTTACGTTCATTTCATATAATTGTTGCTACTTTACGGCTCAACATATTCACTTCCATATAGCATAACTGACTTAATTGCGGTCCTATAAAATTATCCTTTTAACTTAGAACATTTCAATCACAAATCATCTTTGTTGCATTTCGCCACCATCCAACTTGGATTCTATATACGTGTGACATCATTCTTAATATTTCCATCATTTTCTATGATTGATCATAGGTATTAGAAGTGGTTCACCTTAGGAACTTCACTACCCCTAATTTTACTACTCCATCATTTCGATGTCTAGTATTTCTTAACTCACAACGAATTGTCAAAAACCACTAACATAAAATATGGAAGGTCCTTGCAAGACTTAATTTGAGGAATTATCTATGCAGAAGATGTAATAAGAGATAGAGCATGTTTTTTTACACATGTGCTTGCAAAACTTACAAGGTTTGCTTGAATAAAAAAGTCACGTAGAAATGTATAGAGAGAAAGAGGAACGGGTTGTAGATGTTGATAATTAAATAGCCACAAGAGCCTTCCAATAAGCTTATAACAACTATATATAACAAAATGAGAATCTCCTGCCAGAACAAAAGGTACATGTAAATTGTAAGAAGGAACTAAAAACAAAGACATTTAACAATAGGTATACAATGAGAAAGATGAATAGATTTTACTTTCCACATTAAATTCAACGGCAACAGAAACAGCACAAAATGTCAAAAGCATTTACCATAGCTATAGCTATTCAAGTATTTCTCCAGATCAACAAGTTGTTATGACTTTCTCCAATGCACCTTTCTTTGATGGCCATATTCTTCAATGCATCTTTAGCTACTATACATGCATTTCTCCTAATCAACAAGATGTCATTGCATTCTATCTTACATCTCGAGGAAGTGCATCACATATGGCACTCGGCTAGCCCAGTGCCAAAAGTGGGTTACTGTAGCTCCAATAACTGGGCCCTCATTTAGGGCCATTAGGCCCCTTGGGTCGGACATTGGTCTTGCGTCTATTCCAATATCATTCGCGGTCCTCGGACAAAACAATAACTTTTTTTTAAACAAAAGGTGTAGAAATCTAAAATTAATTTGATGGCCCAATAGTTTAGTATGAGGTTTGGGAGTACGAGGTCACTTATTCTGCCTTAGTGGCGCAAGTTGTTTCTTTTTTATAAAAAAAAAAAAAAACTTTGAGATGAAAGCAACAACAAAAGATGCAACATACCATTGTAAACGATGCACACTTTCGTTTTTTTTTTTTTTTCCAAAATATAGACCACGACTGCTATATCAAAATTGCTAGGCGTCAACACGTCAGGCTTCCGAATCAGCCAATTCTAATCCACGGCCGACTTCGTTTGAATAATGCCTTGAACAACGACAAGCATCAGATCCGATTAGGCGCCATTAGCATAATCGGAAGTGCTCAAGATGGATCGAAGATGAGAAATGTTAAGGAAACTATAGTAGTTTTGTATTTGTGTTTTGATTATGACTTTGAGTTAGTCTATGAGTGTGTTTAGGATTTTCTAGTTGGATTAGGAGTATGTTTTGTTAAGCTCTATAAATAAGATCACCCTATCATACTTAATTTGTCCACATTAATACAATTTTTAGACTCTTCTTCGAAATCTATCATGGTATCAAAGCTTGATTTTTAGTACTAGGTCGGTCAACGACTGCTCTGTGGTGCTTACATTAGTGTATTATCATTTTCGCTTCTTCAATGCCCATTTCTTCTTGATCTATTTGCTTCCCTTATTGTCCTCTTTGATTTGTTCATGTGCTTTGTATTCGTCTTTGCCCTATTGCCTCTGCTCGTTAGGCGCAAGATTTTCTTGTGTGATTAGCCTGCTGGTGGGTACATCCTTGTGCGATCATCTATCCGAAAGTTCTCTACCTGTGTGTGTCTTCTGTTCATCAATCAACCTTTACTTGCTCGCATACATCCACCCGAGCGCTTAGCCTTGCTTGCCCGTGAAAAGAGATTTGATATTCTGATGTCCGAGCAAGTCAAAAACAGTTGGAAAGCTTTCTCTTTCCTTTATCGTCGCTAGAACCTGTTATTACCCGATTATAAAAATTCGATAACGTCAAATAAATAAATCCTACACTATCCAATACACCTATAATAATCAAATGCACAATAATCCAAGAGATTAAACGAACAATATAATCTAAAGATTGCGAATTCATCCCCTTTATGTATCTACCCACAATTAGATGATGTCATTCGAAAGTGTTAAGTAAACAGTAATAAAGACTAATGCCCAAATAGGATAACAAAATGAGTCTCGTTCCTCGAGTCTATCAAAGTATGATCTGGTTCAACGTGATCTTACGATAACCACGTGATGCGAAGTATCAATGAATTTAGCCCTTCAAACATAATAAAGTTCTACCCTATACGCACAGTCAGGTAGACACTATATAGTTCTACCATGTATACACAGTCAAGTAGCTTAATATACCCTCTACACATAGTCAGGTAAACATTATATAGTTCTACCATGTACATACAATCATGTAGACACTATAAGGAGACTCGAATCAACCTTATCCTCCATTCCTGTGTATGCATGTACAATAAAAATGCAATATCAAGGATCAATGCAAGTGATTTGACACTATCAAACGTTGTCTTTAACCGGACGATTATAAAGGTTGTGATTGGTTACTGTGTGAGCAATGTGATGAAGTTGTGTAATCGAGATAGAATTTGTCCATCTCATATAAAGAGAGATATCTAGTGGATCCATCGATGTGTTAGATCGTTAAAAGGCCTAGTCTAAATGAATTGATATCGATCAATGTCACTTGGATGTTTTCTGTCTACCTAAAGATCGAGACTAGTACGATTGAACATGTTGGATGACAATTTCATGCCTTATATTTGACCAAAAGGATATCGTGTGACAAAAGGATGTTATATACACTATTGATTAGGTTGTATCGATTTGATATTCGTACAACTTGGGTAGTCATAATGTCTTGCTAGAGGTCGCTTATGACTTGTATACCAAAATGTGTTTTGGTACACTACCAACGTTGTATAAGCCTATTGAGTCGCACACTAATAATGGTTTTGCGAGATTTCACAAACGATCAATTTCGAACTTAATTTCTGAGGTTCTCGAAGTGTCGAATCACCCCGAAAATGCTTCCAATAGCTTCTTTACATACCCCATATATTAAGGGTTGTTAGAGTAACACATTGAATAGGAGTAGTGTGTACCATACTGAGTGTAGAAAGCAAGTGTGAAAAGTTATTGTAAAAGCATGTGAGACTTGTAAATGATAGTGTGTACTAGAGAGCTCTAAGTACTTAAATAAATACAAGAAAGGTAAACAACTTCCTGTTGTTGAACAGAAAGCATTTCCAAATCTGTTCTGTGTTTGCTCGTACGTTCTTGATGAATCTTCATATGGTATCAGAGCCCTAGAAGGCAAAGATCACCATGGAAGACGATCCTTCGTTATCAAGTCAGAATCCAAGTCATGCAGTAATGGCTGATCTACCTGTTGAAGGTCCTGGAGCCAATACCAATGCTGGAATGGAAAGAATTGGAAGTTTTGGAGTTGTCACTACAAGAAATGGAGGAAATAAAGTTTCTTGAGCTGCAATGGAAGTTCAAAACACATCTGGTTATGGTATTTCAGTTCTGTCTTCTGTCATTATTCCTTTTGGACATTCATTAAGTCATTCTATATCTGTTAAGCTAGATGAGAATAATTACTTGTCGCGGAAGACATTGTTGATGCCTGCAATTAGAAGTTACAATCTAGATGCAATATTGATGGGAGATGTACCATGTCCAAACAAATTCGATCTACAAACTGGTGCTGTAAATCCAAGTTATCAAGATTGGAACTCTAAAGAACAACTATTGTTACACATTATCTTGAATTCTCTATCCCTAAATATTACATCATAGACCATGAGAGTAGCATCATCATCATCATCATCATCATCATCATCATCATCATCTGCACATGTAGTTTGGGAAGCTATTGCAAATTTGTGTAGAGCTCAAAACAAATCCAAGATTCAAGTATGTAGGAATAACATACTGAAAGCTATAAAAGATAAAAAACCATGATACAATACCTACAACGTTTGAAAGAAAATGCAAATAATCTGGTCTCTGCTGGTGCTCCAATGTCTGACACTGATTTAATTTCAAGTGCTTTTATTGGTTTAAATTCATAATATACAACATATGCTGCAGTGTTGCATGAGAAACCTATGTTAACTTGGCATGAAATGTATGCGTCTTTGTTAGGGTTTGAAGCTATACTTCAACAGGTGCATAATGTAACTGTAAATCTGGGAAACATGAGTGTCACTCCAGTTGCTAATGCTGCATTTGTGAAGTTATCTAATGGTTCTCATGGGAACAAAGTTCAAGAACAACATGGTCAGTATAGCCATCAAAGAAGAGGAAATGATGGACATAGAGGTGGTTTTCATGGAAAGGAAATAGAGGCAGAGGACGAAGTAGATATAATGGTGGGAATAGGCTTATATGTCAAATTTGTAAGAAACCTGGACATGAAGCTTCAATTTGTTATTACAGGACTGATATGTCATATGGCTCAGGGAATTCACAGTATTCATATGGGAATCAAAATGCTACTCATTCAACTCCTTTCAAGCTACCAACTCCTACTCCAAATGCATTCTATGCTGCTGGAAATTCATCTCAGTCATTTGCCTCACCTGAATCTGTCTCTGACCAAACTTGGTATGCTGATAGTGGTGCCTCCTCCCATGTGACCAATGACATGAATCAGCTCTACAACCGATCTCCTTATGTAGGCACTTCTTCTCTAACAGTAGGGAATGGTCATGTCCCGCCAATTGATTCTATTGGTTCTATTAAATCTACAAGTATATCTCCTCATCTACAATTACATCACACTCTTTGTGTTCCTCACATTGCCAAAAATCTTCTCAGTGTTTCTCAATTAACTAATGAAAATCTCGTGTTTGTTGAATTTCATTCCAAACGTTGTTTCATAAAGGATCTTCAATCCAAGGAGACTACTCTCAAAGGGCAGCTTAAGGATGATTTATACCAATTCACTTCGAAAGAGGACTCAAGCCCCGTTGAACAGAATTTTAATTCAGTTGCTATGATGACAGTCACGAATTCCCTTCATCCACTTCAGTTTGGCATGCAAGATTAGCTCATCCTTCAGCTTAAGTATTAGCTTAAGTACTGCGAAGTTGCAATGTGACAGAGAATAAAAATAATGTATCTTATTTTTGTGAGGCATGTAAACTAGGAAAAATACATTCTCTTCCATTTCCTAGATCCATAAATCATGCTTCTAGTCCTTTGGCTTTAGTACACATTGATGTTTGGGGACCTTCACTAATAAAATCGACTGATGGATACATGTATTACATTCACTTAATTGATGAATTTTCAAGATTCACTTGGATTTATCCTATTGAAAGCTAAGAGTGAAGCTTTAACTTTGTTAATTCAGTTTAAAAATCTGATGGAAAATCAATTCTCAACTCGTATTAAGTGTGTTCAATCTGACTGGGGAGGTGAATATAGACCATTTAAGAAATTTTTAGTTGCTAATGGAATCATGTTTCGGTATCCTATACACTCATCAACAACATGGCAGAGCAGAACGTAAACACAGGCATTTAGTGGAGTATACTCTCACTCTCCTTGCTCAAGCATGTCTCCCTTATTCATTCTGGTGGGATGCTTATAGCTCAGCTGTTTTCATGATTAATCGATTACCAATACCTGTCTTAGCTGGACTGTCTCCTTACCAGGTTCTATGGAAATCTCCTCCTAAGTATGATTTACTCAAGAGTGTTTGGCTGTGCCTGTTTTCCTTACTTGAGACCCCTATAACAACCACAAGTTCAAGTATACGTCAGAGAAATGTATTTTCATTGTTATAGTCCACAATACAGAGGTTATAGATGTTTAAGTACTACTTGAAGGGTTTACATCTGCAGGAATGTCTTGTTTAGTGAAGATGACTTTCCTTACCAAGACTCGTTTACAATTCAAAGTTGTCATGGTGTACCTTCTATTACATCATTTCAAGTTACTGTGACGCCAACAGTACAATCTGTACCTGTTAGGTCCTCTCAGTCCTCACTACCGTAAGTACATCGTAACCCTCATGTGTTGGTACCTACTACATTCAATAAGTTGAATTCTTTGCACACCTCATCTAATACTACTTCTGATACCTCTATGCCTACCACTTCACCATCAGAACCTCTGGCAGCATAGTCACAACTACATTTATCACTAACATTATCAACATCACCACTATCACCACCTCCATCCTCACCATCACCACCATCACCGGTGTTACTAGTATCACCTGATTCTTCTCATCCTATGATCACTCGTTCTAAGAGTGGAATTTACAGACCAAAAGTGTTCACTGCTAGTGTTGATTCTCTCACTTCAGAACCTACCTCAACTAATAAAATTGGTAAATGCAATATCATTAACAGACATAAGGCTCGCTTAGTTGCCAAAAGGCTATACTCAAATACCAGGGGTGGATTTCAGTACTACTTACAGTCCCGTAGTTAAGTCTTCTACCATATGTATTGTGTTAACTCTGGTTGCTTCTTTTTCAATGGAGTGCAAGGCAATTAGACATTAATAATGCATTTCTCGATGGCCAGTTAACAGAGACAGTGTATATGCCTCAACTTGAAGGATTCGTGGATTCTACTAGACCTTATCATGTGTGTAAATTGATCAAGGTCATCTATGGCTTGAGGCAATCCCCTCGTGCTTGGTTTGATAAACTGAAATCTACTATTCTTCAGTGGCAGTTCTACAATTCCAAAGTTGATACTTCATTGTTTGTTTTCAAACAAGGCTCTTCTTTGGTTTACATACTCATCTATGTTGATTATATCTTAATAACAGGGAATTTACCTATACTAGTTCAACAATTCATTGATAAGTTAAACAAGGTACTGGCAGTCAAAGATTTGAGGGAACTTAGCTTGTTTTTAGGCATCGAAGTAGCACGGGACTCTTCTGGATTTTATCTTAATCAGGCTTCATATGTTCATCAACTCATTCATAAGGCGGGATTCGACAATTTGAAACCTGCAAACACTCCTGTAATTGCTTCGACACAGTCGTACAAGGATGATAATCCTTTGTTCTCAAATGTCACTCAATATAGAAGTATTTTTAGGAGGTCTACAGTTCCTCACTTACACCAGGCCTGATATTTCTTATATTGTGAGCAAACTTAGCCGATTTCTAATTTGTCCTACAATGGAACATTGGCAAGCTTTGAAGCGTGTCTTACGATACTTGAAAAGTACTGCATTCTCCTATCTTCATATTATAGCTTCAAGGGAGTTAGTTCTTACTAGGTTTGTTGATACTGATTGGGCTTTATCTCTAGATGATTGTCGCTTCTTAGCGGGCTATTATTTTGGTGGTTCCCTAGTCTCCTGGCAGTCTAAGAAGCAGCATGTTGTTGCAAAATCTTCTACTGAAGCCGAGTACAGAGCACTAGCTCAGTCTGCTGCTGATCTTGCCTGGATCCAATCTCTACTTGGTGAACTACATTTTCATCTCATAACTATTCCTATCATCTGGTCCGATGACATGGGTGCAGGTGCTTTAGCTTCAAATCCAGTGTTTCACTCTTGCACCAAACACATAGAAATTGACATCCATTTTATCCGTGACAAGGTTTTAAATCATACTTTGGAGGTGCGCTATGTTCCAACGTTTGACCTAATTGTAGTCTGCCTTGTGTATTCAATTGAGATTTTAATAGACTTTTGGTTACTTTTATAAGTTGATGACTTTCTAAAGTTTGTAGATTTTCGTAGATTTTTAAAGACTTTGATAAACTTTTAAGTAAACTTCTTTTTGATGACTTTTATCAATATTTAAGATTTTTAGTGACTTTTATGAACTTTTTAAACATGATTTTGGTTGATACTAGTAAATTTTTGTGATTTTAATATTGAAACAAATATTTCGCACTTTATTATAAAAAAGACGAATAATTATATTTATTTTTCTTAAGAACTATTATTAATTTTTTAAAAGTATTTTTATATTTGAATAAAAAATCATGTAGACATAGTAATGAATTACGACTATCAAGATAGTAACGTAATAAATAAGTAAATAAATATCAACAAAACAAATATGCAAATGAATAATCTTTTAGTGGCAAAAAAGAACTAAGTAATATCATTGTGTGTAAAAATTTTGCACTTTTTTTTTACTTAAGTAAAAAAAGTTTATATCTTTTTCTTTAAGAATGATAGTTTAAAATTTTTAAAATGCACTTCTTGCATTTGAAAAAAAAAATACATGATTATTTTCTCCAAAAATAATAATAATACATTTTTCGATATTATAATTACATACTTAATAAACAAAACTTCTATAAAAAAAATCCTATAAAATTTACAATGATGCCAAAGTGAGATCTTGTTAATAACGACATCATTTTCATTTTCATCAACATAAACATTAGAATATAATGAGTGAGCAATGAAATTCACGAGTTGTTGAGTGATTGGAGACGTTGATAAAAACAATTGATAAAAAAAGACATTATGAACAATGAAGTCCTTATTGAATAATAGAACCAACAAAAATTAGAAGTCTCTAAAAGTTTTTGGGTTGAGGTGAGGAGAAGTTGGAGATTTGTTTATGTGTATTTTTATACAAAAAGTCTATAAAAGTCGAGATTTGTAACCAAACTACAAAAGTCATCAAAAAATTAAATACACCTTACTTTTAGAAACTCTCTATAAGTTTAAATTGAATACCCCTAACTTTTATAAACTTTTAAAAAGTCTATAAAAGTTCACATTGAATACACTTTACTTTGAGAAACTCTCTAAAAGTTTTAATTGAATACACCTAAACTTTTTTAGTAATTAAAAATAACAAAAAAATCTATTAAAATCTTAATTGAATACACCCATGCTAAACTTTTTTAGTAATTAAAAGTAACCAAAAATCTATTAAAATCTCAATTGAATACACCCATGTAAACCTCTTTCTCAACATAGGTTTAGATTTCTTAAGTCTAAGTGGGAGTAATTGATTTACCCTCCAATTTGAGGGGGGGACGTGAGAGTAACAAATTGAGTAGGAGTAGTGTGTACCATACTGAGTGTAGCAAGCAAGTGTGCAAAGTTAGTTATAAAAGCACGCGAGACTTATAAATGGTAGCGTGTACTATAGAGCTATATGTACTAATATAAATACAAGAAAGGTAAACAACTTTCTGTTGTTGAACAGAAAACATTTCCAAATCTGTTATGTGTCTGCACATATGTTCTTAATGAGTCTTCCTAAGGGTCAAGCTATAAGTGAAATCATATCATAAAACCCAATGAAAACTGCAGTTAAAGTACGTTAGAGAATAGTTTCGAAAAATATTAATTTATATAACCGTTTCAATTATCTTTCAAATAGCCAACTTGAGGTAAGTTTTTAGCCTTGAAAACTTTAATATTTGTTATGATGACCTAAAAGGAACTTGTAATATTCATGTCCTACTTTTTATAGACTCTAAGAACACCTAAATTGGATAATTGATGAAGAAGTTATGAATTTTCCCATATGACCTATCAACTAGGCAAACTTTATTTATTTTGAACTAAAAAACTTCTCCAAATCATTATTTTTCGCAATTCAATCCTCAAAACTAGACAACAAACACCACAAAACTACTTGATACCAACATCAAAATATTTTCATAACCTGTGGAATCAAACTGGATCAAAACCAATAATCAATTCATCCAGAAACCCAATGTAAATCAATATCAACTTTAAAACATCTCCAAAATAATTATCAATTGAATCACATTAGTTCAATTCATCAAAACCTTAACCCATGCCAGTGGGATTTATTCTAAATAAATCCAAATCAACCTAATATACCAATTGACAACAATTTATACCAATTTCTATCGAAACATCGCAAGGGAAATCAAAAAATTGCGAGAATTCAAATTAAATTGTGGAAAAATGCCCTACATTGAGAATTTATTCAATGTGAAAATGTGGCTTGAACTAATCGTCTCGCGATGCTATTCAATGTTGCGGAAATATATCAAGCAAAAATCAGATGTAGAGAGCTCTGCGAGCAAAAGTGTTTACGCAGAGGGTTTAGAGAACGAACGTTGGAACATTCTGTTGAAACGAAATGAAATTGATTTGATTTTTATTTTTGCTATATATATTTATATATACACCTTCAGCTGGTTGTTAGCTGCCAATTTTAACGTGTTTTGACTTCCAGTGCTTGTTTTCATTCCCATTTTTTCATGAAATTGAGCCAACTTCAACAAAACAGTCCATCTTCATCAAACATCCATAAGACTGGTTTTAATCATATTAAAACCCCAAAAATTTTAACTTTGTCTATGACACATCAAAGTCTTTTGGACCAGTCTTCTTGCCATACTTAATCAAACTTACACCAATTTGGACCCAATCTTAACCTGGATCACTAAAAATCGACACAAAACCCAAAACAAAGTCTTACACCAATTTCGTTCTCATTTCACACTACCATTGATCCCGACTTGCACGTAAACTGAGGCAAAACCCCCCACATTGGCTCGTTAAATTCATTTAAAGTTCAAAATTTAGATTTTTAAACTTAATTACAATATTTTTCACAAAATTCGAAATGATAGTTTGAGTCGACTTTTTAACTCTACCGAGATTCGTCTTGACACACATCTCGAGATAAAATCCAGTAAAATTTTGAATTTACTTATTTAACTTGAATTTCAAAAAATAACATAATATAATAATACAAAACACTAGACACACATCACAAAAAAAAAATTACATATATATCTCTGTTTCACTGGTCCTTAGCTCCTAACTCGTGGTTTAAACCATAATTAGTCTCTGTAATCCCTGATTAGCCATAATTACTAATTTTAAGATTTCGGGATTTGACAGTTGATCTGCTTCTCAACGAACCTTAGATTTGCTGTCTTTGGTGGTCGTTGATCTGTTTTGCAATGAAATTTAGATTTTTTTAGGTTCACTGATTCGATTCGCAACCTCAAGTCGGTTTTTATGAACCATTTTGAGTTTAAGGGATAGTGTTAAGGAAACTATAGTCGTTTTGTAGTTGTGTTTTGATTATAACTTTAAGTTAGTCTATGAGTGTGTTTAGGATTTTCTAGTTGAATTAGCCGTATGCTTTGTTCACCCTATTGTACTCAATTTGCCCGTACGAATACAATTCTTATACTCTTCTTTGAAATCTATCAAGAAATCCAGACATATGAGCGACAGACTTCGCTGAGAGCAGAGGATGAGAAGATGTATTCACAGCCAACTAGCAAAGTATGATAAAGCAAAGCGATAAGACACTGCAAAAAAATGGTTAATTAGAAATGGAATTAGCAACAGAATTTAGTTCCGTTGCTACGGATAAATAGTTAGAGACGGAATCATTCAGAGACGAAATAAAGAGAGATCAGAGACGAAAATAGAGACGGAATAGAGACGGAATTAAATTATGTCTCTAAATAATGGCACCAACATTCCCACAAAAAGTTTAATTTTTTGTAACCGTCCATTACGTCTCGAGATTCATGTATGCTTCGATGCGAAGAATTGAAAAATGGGGACGGATATAGAGACCCCCCCTCTCTCTCTCTCAACCCATTTTCACCTCCAACAACCCCCTCTCTCCCTTCTCAAATCTTTCTCTCAAAACCTCACCAGCCTCTCTGTCTCTCTCTCTCGACCGGTTTCTCTCTGCCTCTCTCTCCCCGAAATCTGTCTTCGAAACCCTTAAATCGTTGCACCGTCTGTCGGAGGTTGGGGCCTTTGTCGTCGCTGCGGGTTGTTGTCGCATCTACCGGAGGTGGTGCAGTCTGCGGTCGCTGCCTCCGAAGCCATCGCCGACTGTCGTCGCTGCCTTTGAACCCATCACCATCTGCCTTCACCCTCTGGCGCCCCTGCCTGTGCAGCCCCTACCGCTGGTCACCGCTGCCTCGAAAACCATCGCCGCTAGATGAGCCCTCTACCGCTGCTGACTGTACAGCCCCCGCCGCTGGTCGCCGCTCTTCGTTGCTGCCTCGGAAACCATCGCCGCTGCCTTGGAAACCATCGTCGTTGGCTGGGCCCTCTGCCGCCGCTGCCTGTGCAACACCCGCCGCTAGTCTCTGCTCTTCGTCGTTGCCTCAAAAACCATCGCTGCTGGATGGACCCTCTGTCGCTTCTGCCTGTGCAGCCCCCGCCGGTCGCCACTGTTCATCGCTGCCAGGTGAGGTAATCTCTCCATTGATATACCCTTTTCGATCAGTTTCGCAAATAATAGAACCAAAATAAGATCGATTTTTCCAATTTGAAGTTCTAGCATAAATCTTCAATGTCTTAAAGAAGTGGATTTTGAATCATGAAATGAACTATAAATATACTACATGTTTCTTTTACAAACAAATAAGACTACAAATTTTTATATAGTCTTTTAAAGATGATAACAATTTTATTCCGATAGTTCTTTAGATCGTAGATGAGATCATGAATTCAAACTGAAAGATTTAACTTTATACTCCTTATGATTGTAACCATTGAAGCTTTATTAACAATAGTGCCATCTTTTTGCTTCAATATTAAAATGAATAAAAAAATTACATGTGTAATACATATAATAAAGTAGAAATAAGAAAATAAAATGTTAGGTTTACTAGGAAAATAGACCGAATAGAATTTTTGATACCCTCGTTCCCCTTTGTCAATCATGTTAGGAGAAAGCAACTGAATAAGATCAATAAAAAAGGTAACGATGATAAGTTCTTTACAATTTTAAGCCTACTTTTGGTGTACACACTAGTTTTGGAGTCATTAAGAATGACTTTAAATGTATAGTTATTTTGTAATGAAGATTGGTTCATTTTAAGCAAACACTTGCATAAGTTTTTGTAATTAGATCCCTTACGAATTCTAAAGACACTTATATCTTGAAATATAGGAGGATAACATGTTAAGAAACAATTGAACATTTGGTTAAACTTAATCAATCATTGTAATATCTGGTAAACCATTCAATGTCCTAAACTAAACCTCATTCTAAAACCATGGTCAACGCAATAAGCCCTTAAAAAAATGAGTCTAGCTTTTATATTAATTATTCTTATAAATTATTCAATTAAACTTGACAATCAACGTAAGCATTTTAACCACAAATTACAAACCACTGCCTTTCGTTTGAACTACAATGCAGTTGTCAAAAGTAAATAGATTACCCTGAGTACATTTAATATAAGTCTATGTGAATACTAAGTCTTTGCATTGCATAATGTTTAAGTTCATCGAAATCTCAAGTACACTCTAAGGCCTAGTTGTCATTTTCTATAAATTTAAGTTCAATTAGCCTACAGAGACAACTGCTCATGTTTGTTCTCATTCACACATCACTTTGTAAATTTAACAAAAAAAGAGATTTAAGGAGAAAGTCAACAACTTGCTGAAGGAAATATTTTTAGGCTTTGGTTAGAAAATTATGAGTTTTAAAGCCAAGGTTTAGTATTGAAAACCACTTGAAAACCTAAAAAAAGTTAAAATTAAATTTGTTAGGACACTGTTAGAGCTTGAAAGGACTTACAAGGTGTGAAACACGAGTTTGGAGTGGTCGAGAGTCGGTATAGGCAACGAATTGCGTGCGTTTGAGGTAAGTAAACCCTTTGAGGCAATTCTCTTTATTTCATTTCCATTTCTGAGTTGACATTAAATCATTTGAATTGTTTTACTACCGATCTTATATTGGTAATGTCATGCATTGTGTATTACTATCTACGATTTCTTTGGCTAAAATAATCGTGTTAAAAATTGTCACATAGCATTCTTTATCTTGACTTCGTTCTATGATTGAATTCCTTTAATGTTGTTGATTTATGAGATATTGAGTTTCTTTCTAAATAACATACTATGATTTGTGTTCCTGTATTTATTGGTGAATGTACACACATATGTCAATATGCTTATGGTGTGATGCTTGTTTGTAAATTCTAAAACATGAAGTCTTCAATAGGAATGATTTAAGGAGCCAACCTTTGTACTTGCCCTTACTTAATGAGTTGCAGTGTGTTATGACTGATAGTAATGTAGGTACATCTATTCATGATTTGTTGGAAATGAAATACTGGGTGCTTGGCGTTAAGAAAGTTGAAATCAACAAAAGGAACATAAGCCACAAACATACATGAAGTTAGAAAATTTCTTCCTAAGATTAGGAGTACTACATTCAATCCAAAAACAAACATGAAGTCGGAACTCAAAAAATGTAAAGTTTGTTTTGTTTTATGTTATTTGTATTAAACCATATGTATTCAATGCATACAAATAAAGCTTTTTGTTAATATAGTTAGGGAGGTTCTCAGATTCCCCCTTCTAATAAATTGTGTAAGTTGGGCACACAAGTAGACCTGTACCGTCGGAAGTTATTAAACTAGTTGACTAATTGAATTACGCAATTACATAGGAATGTCTTCTACAAGTCGAGACTGGATGTACAACCGTCTCGACAACGGTTTCGTTCGAATTAAATGTCGTCTACAAGTCGAGACGGAGCAGACCTATCTCAGCTACAGCCACCACCACCACCACCACCACCACCACCTCCATCACCTCATGAGTAGCAGCAGCCGCCGAAAATAGATCCCGCCGATCCACCACAGCAAAAGGACAATGTTGAGTGAGAGATGTAAGAGTGGCTTACGAGAAATGAGCAGCTTGGTGATACTTAGGTATTTTTCTTGTTGTTTGTGTAACTTTTGAGATTATAATTTTTCTTTTGTAGATAACTTTTATAGTTGTTTACATAACTTTTAGATTGATAGTTCTTTTTGTGCATATTTAGAGGATTGGAAGTTTTTTGTTGGTGGTTGTTGAATAATAGGATTGGTGGTTTTTGTGAATACTTAGAAATTTGGAACATTTATTATACTTGGCAAGCTTTCATGGATATATAAATCTTTTTCAACGTCGAATTGTACATTTTTTTCCTCGTTTAAATATTTGTTGTTGATATATATTGTTTATGTATGTATGTCAAATTCTATTTTTTTGGGGGATGTTAGCACCCCAAGGAGTTATTGAAGGGGGTGCAAGCGATGGAGCAGGTCCTATAGTTGTATTTTCAAGTTTAGAGGTTATGGAGAACCAATTGGATTGATCTTAGATGTGAAAAATAAACAAAACATACAAACAGAATTGAGACGGATTAGCAACAGAATTCAGAGATTCCGTTGCTATTCTGTCTCTATATGCCGAGGAAATAGCCGTACCAAACTGGGTAAGACTAAACTTAGATACGAAATAGAGACAGATCAGAGACGAAATTCTTGAATTCCGTCTATGATCCGTTGCTAATCAGAAACGAATCAGAGACGAAATTCAAGCATTCCGCCTCTGATTCGTTGCTAATCCAAGCATTCTGTCTCTGATCCGTTGCTGATTAGCAACGGATCAGAGACGGGACTTTACCCTTAGGAAAAATTCCATTTCTGTTCCGTTTTTTGTTCCGTTTCTAATTCCGTCTCAAATCCGTCCCTATTCAATCTTTGATCAGCAACGTAACACATTTTCGTTGCTGATTAAATTAGCATCGACATACTTAGAGACGGAATTAATTCCGTCTCTGTTCTGTTACAGAATACAGTTAGAAATGGAATTTATGCTAATCAGCAACTAAAATTTTCGTTTCTGATCAACTGTTTTTTGTAGTGAGACCATCTAGGGTTTATTTTTCTAAAGTAGGAGTGTCCCTTAAATCCTATTTGATTGGACTGAAGAGCAAAATGTTCCAATAAAAATAACAAATTTCGGAGGAAAATAACATTTTCATGCATTTGATAGCCTGCATTTTCTCGCGGAACATTTTTCACAATTGCTATTTTTTCATATTAAGACCCATATATTTTTCCAACTATTATGGTGAGCAAATTGAGTTTTCTATTGAGAAAATGTGAGTTTCCATATTAAGACTCATTAAATTTATATTTTAAATATGAAAATTAATATATTTAATGTATTTGGTAATTTTTCATATTTATTTCAAAACTTTTTATTAGAGAGTTTTGAGGAAAAAACTATTATATATGCAATCAAACACATATAGGAAAATTCTCTTTCGAATATTTACCTGGGAAAACTTTCTTAAGAAAATGTTCTTTCCTATAGAACATTTTCTTTGCAATCAAACGTGCCTTAGGGAAATGTTAGAATGACAACGTTATGGCCTAGTTTGGTTCGTTTTTGCTAACTTACAGCGTTAGTTCAGAGTTATCTCATTGGAGTTAATATTTTCATGTTTGGTTCAACTTTAAACTTGCAGGGCAATTTTAAATTCCTTACCAATAAAAAATATGAATTGACATAAAAAACCTTCAAACAAGAGAGAGAGATGGATAATAAAAGGGTCATTAATGAGGGGTAATTGTGTCCACAACTCATGGGAGATAACTCCCTAGGGGGTGGTGGGGAGAAATCTCACAACCTAAAGTGTAAGTTGAAAGATAACTTGCAGGCAAGTTGGACAACCAAACAAGATTAGTTCCCAACTCCCTGCAAGTTGTTTCCTAAGAGATAACTCCGCCCCTAACCGACCATGGCCTATGTAACAATAAAATGCACAATAGATGTGGCATATGGGGCCCATGTCAAAATCTCATAAAAGGACGCACCATCCTCATTTTGATATGGACCTAAACGCCACATTAGCTGTTATTGTGACGTAATGTTGTCCTTCTAGCATTTTCCCTTGCCCCTACACTACTATGTATCGTTTTATGTCTATAAATTGAATTCTTCTTTTGTTCCAAAAAAATAAAATATAATTGAATTCTTTTACACAGTAGATACAATGCTTCAAATATAAGCTTTCACTCATAAATTAAGAGTCACCAAAAGCACCCTAATTGTGCATAAGGGCAACTCAATGATTTAATTTTATTGAACTTTCATTTTTTTTTTTTGTCAAACATTGAACTTTCATTGAAGATGACTTATATGCCTCTCACTAAAATATAATCATTGGTATGCCCTTATACACACCTAGTGCCCTTCAACGCTTCTCTAAATTAATTTTTTTAAATTTGTTATGCCCTTCTACCCCTTATCAACTTATAAATATTCATAAAATATATTTCCTAAATTATCGAATTGACATTTTGAGTTTTCTTATAGAACTTAATGAGCAAATACAATTTGTATATTAATCTGGATTTTTCCTTTTTAAAATAAAAGTTATTTTATTGATTGTAAATAACACCTGTCCAAAACTTGTACTTGATCATGAAAGTTGTTAGATAATGAATTATAATTAATAAAAACACACTTAAGTTATAAGGAAGGTCGCCCCTTTCCTAAGAATAGTCAAAGCCGAAGTACTTAATCAGGGAGTTGTTGAAAAAAGTTCGCACATCCATTTACCGTATTTATCAAATTAAGAAACACACACAACACTAAAGTAATTAGGAAAGGAGACGCACAGGCATTCAAGTAGGTTTTGTCTGACATAACTAGTTAATAATCTGGCTGATAGCAGAATATCTATCTGAAAACTGATAAATCTAACTGATAGCTAAAAAGCTACTAACTGATAGCTGAGAGCTGATAATCTAATTGATAGATAAAAAATGTTTGAAAAAAAGTTGATTTAAGTAGTTGATTAATGTTAAATGACAAGCAAGGACATGCTTATATTTGAATATTAAATACATTTATTGTACCAACATATTATTTGTAATTGGTAAAGTACTATTTATGTAACTGATATAAGCATATTATTCATATAATATTAAATAGCTATGTTTGAAATAACTTATACAAACGTAATATTTGGCTGAAAGCCCTTTAATTACAAGCAAATTAAGCAAATTACTTATGTTCATACTCCTATTTAGTTTTTGTAATTAAGTGTATCAACATATTTGGTCGAAAACACTCTTCTATAGGAAACAAAACTTTTTTGAAGAGGTATAAATTTGTACATATAAATTACTTGTCTTGGAAACCATGGGTTCATCAAGCTTGATAACGTTTACATGTCCCTTAATCGGAACGACCTCCCATAAACCTTCCCCACCAAAGCATTGATCAAGCTAGGCTGACCCCAAGCTCTGGTGGCACCTCATCCTCCTCGACCCAGCTAGGCCGGCCCTACTTTAATGAAATGGGAGGGAGATTCCTAACCGCCTATCATAGAATTGGGTGAAAATCACCCTTCCCACATCCGTCTTCGCTAGTTCGTGCAGGTATTTCCGCTAAAAATCCCCATACCAGGCAAGCCATCTGAATATGTACCCACAATAAGTTTCCATTGTGTTTGCATGGAAATCCAGCCCCACTTACGGTCCAGCCCATGAGCTTTAACCCATAATCCCACCCTGTTACGAATCACCATCCACACTTCAAACGACGTTCTCTATGTATCTCGAAAATACGGGTATTCCTTTCCTCCCATATCGACCACAAATTTGCCTGGAGAGCGTACTCCCAGAGAATCAGTCGTCTCAACCCCGTGCCTGCGAACACTGCATCATCCAAACAAGCTACTACAATAACAGGGAAACGTCATTGCAGTCCTAACTCTTGCAGTACTAGTGTACATATTTGTGATGAATATGAGCAGCTAAGGACAAGTGGTTTATTGTTTCACAATCTTAAAAGCATAATGGGCACTGGGAGGGAAACAACGCCTAGTCCAGGCGACGAACTATTAACAGGAGCGAATTCAGGATTTTAAGTAGCCCTGGGCTAGACTTAAATACTAATATGCATTTTTTTTGGAAATTTTTTTTTTGAAAATACTTTTGTAATGTAGAAAAGTTGACACTCACTTAGTGACATCTCTTGACTTTCCTCGACATGTGTGTCTGCACGCATCTTGATGCCTATTAGAGGGACGCCAACAAATATGTTACTTTTTTGAGTTGCAGTATATAGTAGGGCTTTTTTGTTTAAATAAAGAATTTCGAAAATATATCATTAAGTGTTAATTATATTTTTCTTTAGGAAGAAAGATGATGTAGCTACCAACTACATTATACTATAAAGTTCATATCGATTCCGATCAGGACGATGGATGTGCAATTCAAATTCAATTACGTTGTTACACCAACTACTCCACCATCAAAATTAGCGCTTTTTATTTTTACTTCAATGGGAATCGAATCACCGCCTCCTGAAACATTGCCTTTAGGCAAATGACGTCTATGCCAAAACTAGCTCACTCTAATTGTATTTCAATAACACCAGTTCAATGAAATAAACATTTTTTTTATTGAATCAATGAAATAAACATTAAACTTTACTAAACCTTTTTCTTGCTTTTCCTTCTCTTTTATTTATTTATTTTTTGCTTAAGAGGGAGTCGAACATATGACCTCCCTACTTACCTTTTAGCAAGTGATATCTCACCGAAATGCTTTTGACTCTTTATTTATAATTGAATGTCGACAAATGAACTTTACTTAATTTGTTTTCTTTTACTGATTTTTTATTTGGGTGGGTTAGGCTTGAAAAATCTTAATTATGGGTGGGCTAAACTTTTTTTAAAAAAGAGTGGCATATGTATATATAGGAGGTTACATGTATCTTGCACTGGGCTATAGACCAGGGCAAGATACATGTAGATCCACCCTGACGACGTTGTAGTACCTCTGAAGTGTTGATTTTGTGATGGAAGAGAAGCCAACAAAAAGATTGTACTTTGGACAGGTTGTATGTGTGTCATAAAACATTGATGGCTGGGCATGGTGCCGATCCCTCCTCCTTTTATGAATTGTTTGCCAAATTGTATTGAATAATAGCAAACGTTCCCAAGACGCCACACTCCTCGATCCTCCCTATGAGGAACCAATCAAATGGACTATACGATATCCATAAGGCGTGTTATCTAATTAATCTCCACCCTGCAACCCTCGCGCCATAATTGTAGATTCCATGTGACTATTGTCTCCACCCTAATCTTACCGTCAACCATATCCCAGATTGATCCTTCTTGATTATGAAAGAGATTATAAATGTTTGGGAACATAGTTTGAAAAGTCTGTACCCCACCCCATATTTCTGACCAAAACCGAATGTGTTGGCCGTTACCGACTCAAAGAATGGTCCCTCTAATAAAATCTTCCTTGCATGACATAATGTATCGCTAGGGGCTGCGAAAGGGAGTTCTGTGTACTAGGTTTGAGTCCCATCCCTTTAGGTTCATCCAAAAATGACTTTGTACCACTTCTACCCATAATGCGTTTAGTTCATGTTGAAATCGCCAAAGCCATTTCATAGAAAACTCCTTATTTGATGCCTCCAAGTCGTCCTTAACTCTCTTAGTTTGGTTATATAGTCTCATGTGATTAAACTTGTGGATCTTCCTTTACCCATATTTGTAGAGTTATATGTATTGTACAACATTGTAGTGTATTGTATCATATAGACTGTTATGTATTGTATCATGGGCTTATGTTAGTTCACTTCAGTTAGTTACAACAAGGGTGTGTAATGTACACCTTCCCTATGTATATATAAACATGTATATTGTATTTTGTAGATGATGAATAACAGAATGTATATTGTTCAGTAGTACATTTCTTGATCTTCTGTTGTGTTCATTGTTGTTCATGGTATCAGAGCAGGTCTTCATTGTTGTTTGATCTGTTTTTCGAGTTTACTCTTTTGAGTGTGTGATCATGGCGACCATTCATGGTTCCTCAAGTTCCTCGATTCGAAATGGAGCAAGAAGAGCTGTTGATTTAGGAGACTATGGTGTAGAGAGTTCTTATTTTCTTCAAGGTTCTGATCATCATGGTATGGTACTGGTTTCTAACTCTCTTACTGGTTCCAATTATCTTTCTTGGAATAGAGCAATGTTGATTGCTTTGGGAGCAAAAATAAAGCTTGGTTTCATTGATGGAAAATGTTTGAAACCAGATTCAAATGATTCTAATTTGGATCGATGGATCAAAGTGGATTATATGGTAACTTCTTGGATTTTGAATTCCGTTTCAAAAGAAATCGTTGAAGCTTTTCATTATACTACTTCATCTTTTGATCTACGGAATGAGTTGAAAGAAAGATATAGAGAGTGTAATGAACCTCTCTTATATCAACTCAAACGAGAGATTTCCTCTATCAGTCAAGGAGATCTTTCTGTCTCACAATGTTACGCAAAGCTTAAGAAATTGTGGGATGAATTGAGTTGTTTGGTTCCTTTACCTTTCTTGTGAGTGTGGAGCCGCAGCAAAGATAGATGTTCTTGAGTCTAACGACAAATTAATGCAGTTTCTGATGAGTTTAGGTGATATGTATGATCACATTCATAATCAAATCTTAGTGATGGATCCCTTACCAAATATAAACAAGGCATACTCTATGATTCTTAGAGTTGAGAAATAGAAAGAAGTTCATGTTAGCTATTCACCTGTAATGGATATATCTATGATGATGAAAACTAACAAAGTATATTCTGGCTCATCTAGTGGAACTAAATTTGCTGGTAAAGGGAATCACAAGAAATTTGTTAATAAGATGAATTATTCTGTGATCATTGTAAGGCAAAAAGGATACCAAAGAAACTTGTTTCAAGCTTCATGGAGTTCCAGATTGGTACAAGAAAGAGCTCGAAAAGAAAATGATGAATAATGGTTCTAAATCTTTTGTAAACATGATGGAATCACCTCTAGATATACCAGATGCAGGAGCATTTCAGTTTGAAGATTTTCAGACTAATATTGCAGCGATGATATAGCAAGGCATTAAGAGTTTCATGAAAGGAAAATGTATTTTAGCTGAAGGTGTCCCTGCTCGTGTGAACTCTGCTGTTTCTGAATTTAAAGGTAGTTCACAAAAAAAACCTTCTAGCTTTAATACATCATTTAGTTCAGATGCTTGGATTGTGGATAGTGGAGTGCATTAATTATGATTTGCTTGTTAATATCACTACTTTGGCTAAACCTGTTTCAGTTTGTTTGCCTAATGGTCATACTAAAGAAGTTACTTATATAGGAGATGTGCATCTCAGTTCAGACATAGTTCTATCTTCTTGTGTACATATAAACTCATTCAAATACAATCTTTTGTCAGTCAGTAAGCTCATTTCTTCTACTAAGCTGACAGTTGAGTTTTATCCATCCTTTTGTGTTATACGGAACATTGAGCATTCTTAAGTTCTAGCTGTAGGAAGGATGATTGGAGGTCTCTACATATTAGATTCCAGCTCTTTCAATAAAGATGTCATTGCTTCGTTTGTGTCTCCTACAGAATTATCATTAGCTTGTTGTAATAATGCTAATACTAATTTTTCATGGCATCATCGTTTGGGCCACCCTTTTGTTACTGTAACAAAACACCTTGATTTGTTACTTAACAATTCTTCAACTGGAGGAAACAACGTACCTTGTGATGTTTGTCACATGTCTAAACAATGCAGACTTGTTTTTCCATTGAGTTCTATTCAAACTTCTTTTCCTTTTCAATTGTTGCATATGGATGTTTGGGGACCATATAAGCAACCTTCTCTTCAAGGAGCTCATTTTTTCTTGACAGTTGTGGATGATTATAGTCGATTTACATGGACTTTTTTGATGAAAAATAAGTCATTGACAGGAAATCTCATCAAGTAGTTTTTAGCTTTTATTCAAAATCATTTCAAAGCATCTGTTAAAACCATTAGGACTGATAATGGTACATAATTCTGTAATCAAGATTGTCAAGCCTTGTTTTCTGATTTGGGAATTGTACATCAAAGATCTGCACCTTATACTCCTCAACAAAATGGTGTAGTTGAAAGAAAACAACGTCATCTGTTACAAGTCATAAGAGCTCTCATTTTTCAATCTGGTGTATTCACTAAATTTACATATCTCATCAATCGGTTGCTAAAATGGAAGTCTCCTTATCACCTCTTATTTGGAAGGTTACCAGATTATCTCTCATTGAAGACTTTTGGCTGTCTATGTTTTGCTACTAATGTTTTTCCAAGTAAAACAAAGTTAGACACAAAAGCATTCAAATGTATTTTTCTTGGCTATTCCCTTGGACAAAAGGCTTATAGGTTGTATAATTTGGCAACACATGCTTGTTTTGTTTCAAGGGATGTGATTTTCTTTTAAAATATGTTTCCATTTCAAACTGTTTCTTCAGGTTCAGATTGTCCATTGCCTATACCTTATAATGACACATCTGATTCCTTAAGAATTGTACCTGCTTTTGCTGCTGTACCTAATTCATTTGATTCATTAAACAATATACCTGATTCTGCTGCTATGCCTCATTCTAGGGAGTCTCCTGTTGAGGCTCTTCATCATGATGAAGTACCTTCTGATATTGAAATGCCTGACTCCTCTGTGCCTACTACTAATTCATTTGTGCTTCCTACTGATGTTGTAGTGCCTTCAGATGCAGTTGTTCCTCGCAAAAGTCTTCGTGCTATTCACAAGCCTCTTTGGATGAATGATTTTATTTTGAATAATGTTCATACAACTGTCTCCATTCTTGTAGAACCTGTTCTTTCTGCTGGTACACCTCCAACATTTCCTTTCATTCATTCTTCTCACATAACTGCTGATTACAAGTATTTTTTGTCTGTTGTTTCAACCATAAAAGAGCCTACTTGTTATAATCAAGCTTAACATGACCCTGTTTGGGTCGAAGCAATGAATAAGGAATTACAAGCTTTGGAGGAGAATGGTACTCGGAGTCTCACTGATCTGCCTCCTAATAAAAAGGCTACTGGTTCCAAATGGGTTTACAAGGTCAAGCTTAATCCTGATGGCTCATTGGATAGATGTAAAGCACGTTTGGTTGCAAAATGATTCAATCAAATTGAAGGTGTTGATTACACAAATTCATTCTCTCCTATTGTAAAGAATGTAACAGTCATGATTGTTTTATCTTTGGCGACTGCTCGTAATTGGCCTTTACATCAATTGAATGTTAATAATGCATTTTTACATGGTTATCTTGATGAAGATGTTTACATGAAACCTCCTGATGGTTACACTTTGGCCTCTCCTAATCAAGTTTGCAAACTACAACGATCATTATATGGTCTTAAGCAAGCTTCTCGACAATGGAATCATGAGTTTACTTCTCAGTTTTAGTCTTTTGGTTTCATCTAATTTGCTCATGATCCTTGTTTGTTTACATACAACATTGCTGGTCATTTTCTGGTGTTACTAGTGTATGTTGATGATGTTCTTCTTACTGGCACTCTCTTGAGATGCTTACCAAGGTCAAAGCTTTCCTGCACAACTTGTTCACCATCAAAGATCTAGGCCAAGCTCGTTATTTTCTGGGATTAGAGTTGGTTAGATCTTCGTCAGGACTTTATGTTCATCAACGTAAATATATCATTGATTTACTTAATGATGGTGGCCTTACCTTTGCTAAACTAGCAGCAACTCCTCTTCCTCGTGACTGTAAATTTGATGATGTTGATTCTCCTTCGTTACTTGAAGCTGATCGATATAGACGATTACTTGGACGTCTTCTTTACTCGGGATTCACTCGTCCTGACATTACATATGCCATACATCGGTTAAGTCAGTTTATTCAAGCTCCCACTGAACAACATTGGTCAAGTGCTCTTCATGTTCTATGGTATCTTAAGGGTACTCATTCTCAGGGATTGTTCTTCCCTATTCAGTTGGATTTACATCTCGTTGCCTACCGTGATTCTGACTGGGCTGCATGTCCTATTTCACGTAAGTCTCTCACTGGTTATTATGTCTTCATGGGTTCTTCCTTGATCTCATGGAAAACAAAGAAACAAGCTACAGTTTCTAAATCCTCTGCTGAAGCTGAGTATAGGTGTATGTCTTCCATAGTTTGTGATTTGTTATGGATTTCTTATATCCTTAAAGACTTAGGTGTTCCAACCTCTCTTCCTATCCCTCTTTGGTGTGATAATCAAGTTGCAATTCATCTATCTGCCAACCCTATTTTCCATGAACGAACAAAACATTTGGAGATTGATTGTCATTTGGTTCGTCATCAGTTTAAATGTGGTTTCGTTCTTCCACAATATGTTCCTACTCGATTACAGTTAGCTTATTTGTTTACCAAATCTTTACCAGCTCCTTCTTTTTCTGCCTTATTGTCCAATATGGGGCATAGACTTCCATCTTGAGGGGGGATGTAGAGTTATATGTATTGTACAACATTGTAGTGTATTGTATCATATAGACTGTTGTGTATTGTATCATAGGCTTATGTTAGTTCACTTCAGTTAGTTACAACAAGGGTGTGTAATGTACACCATCTTTATGTATATATAAACATGTATACTGTATTTTGTAGATGATGAATAACAGAATGTATATTGTTCAGTAGTACATTTTTTGATCTTCTGTTCTGTTCACTGTTGTTCAATATTAGCTCATAGGAAGCTCTTTATCATGGAAGTGATTCGGTTTACTAATCCCTTGGACATTTCGAATAACTATAGAAAACAAGGTGGGCAGGGCTAATAGAACGGTTTTCAGCATGGTAACTCGACCCTAGTTGGATAGCCAACCACACTTCCACTCGTCAATGCGGTGGCTTATCTTTCTGATCCCAAGATCCCATAATTCTTTATTAAGGGGAGATGCATCTAGAGGGAGGCCAAGGTATCTCATAGGCCACTCTGATGAAGTCCAAGAATTAGCTTGCAAATTCTTGAAAAAATATGATGGAAAGATATGACCGGATGACATTTTGGTAATTTCGGTGAAGTTCGGGCGTTTGAGTTTCGGCGTTCCGGGGGCATGGGTTGATTGGAAACGACATTTTTCGACGAAATTCCATCGTTTCGCCCTCCAAAACGACAATTTTGCTATTTTAGGAAAGTTTTGTTTATCTTATAAATTTCATTATGAATTTTCATTTTTATTGCCGTTTGCGGCATTTGTTTCTATTTTTCGTTTAGTTTCTAGTTTAAGGCTTTTTGGACTTTTTACTATTTTTGGCAAATTTTAGGGTTTCGCTATTTAAGCAACCTATTGGATGTAATTCACAGTTTTTGGCTGGAATAAAAGAATTTTTGAACTTTGGCTTAAGTTCTGACCTAGATCGAATTGTTCGTAGATTCGTTCAACTGGTTTAGAAGATCTCTGCTGCGTCAGTTAGTATCAAAGCTAAGTTCAGCGTGATTGGAGAAATCATGCCGCCAAAGAGGAACCAGCAGTGTATCGAGGAGGTGTATGACCATGACAATCTGAATCGACAAATTGGCCAAATAATTGACCAATGCATGTGCGTGGTGGTAGAACAATTAACTGCCAGAATCGATCAGTTGTTGGGTCAGAATATGGATCCTGTTCGTAACCATCGAAGGGAACCTGTTGTTGATGAACCAGTAGGAGATTCTTCTACCGAAGGGGAGGATGAGTATGTTGAGGCACCGAGGAGGCGCTACAGGTCGCGTGTAGTTGAAGATGATCGCAGGCGGTGGGAGTTTGGGATGAAGACGGAGGTCCCAGAATTCCATGGCACCCTTGAACCCGAAGAATTCTTGGACTAGCTGGCGTCAGTTGAAGAAGTCCTAGAATTCAAAGGTGTGCCCGAAAACAAGCGTGTGCAACTGGTTGCGACCAGATTCCACAACAGGGCTACGGCTTGGTGGCAACAGCAGAAGTTGATGCGGAATAAGAATGGAAAGGCGAAGATCACCTCGTGGGAGAAGATGAAAAAGCACTTACGGGCTGAGTTCTTGCCTTACAACTTCCAACGCCTTATGTTTCTTGCATGATGCTATCCTCGAAAGACTCATATGTCCAATTTTTTTAGAGGGCCGCTAAGGGCACCCCATCTATTAATGAAGACACCCAGTTAATGTGGGCACAAATCGATTTACCTGGGGCACCCAAAAATTAAACCCAAAATACCAAAAATGCCCCTCGTGCAAAAAACCCTCACACCCACCACCACCACCACCACCTTCACCGAACCCCCCGAGCACCCCACCACCCCCACCACCACCTTCACCGAACCCCGAGCACCCCACCACCTCCGCCGAACCAGGCAAGAACTCATTTGGTTTGAACCGACCAAAGTGAGAGGAATCCCCGAAATCGTGTTTCCCGTGTCTCGCCTTGTGTTTCTCCTTCGATTTACAGCTTTTTTGCAGTTCGTAGGGTCGTGGTGTGAGACGATTTCATCTCCAAGTTAGGGTTCGGTTGAATAGTTAAAGAAATGGGAATTCGCGGTTCTCGGCCACATAGGCCAGAGACTGTGCTAACTGTCTCGGCCTCGCATGGCCGAGACAAAAGCTACATTTTTGGGAACTCGAAGTCTCGGCCACAAAGGCCGGAAGAGTTCACAGTGTCTCGGTCACGCATGGCCGAGAGTACTCTAGTTCTCTCGGCCGAGACATGACGAAAGCTACAATTAGTGGTAGGTAATGTGGTGTCGGTGGTGTACAACCGAGAATGTGCTCGTATTCTCGGTTGTACACTGGCGTACCATACTGTGACCTAAGTACACCTCTCGGTCCTTTAGGAACGAGACATCACCATACATCTCGGTCCTGCGAGGCCGATACAATCACGCACATCGACAGAAACTTCGGATAACTGCAAAAAAAACACAATAAATTTGCAAAATTACCTCAACTTCGACCTCCTCTTGCACCGTAGCAGTACAATCTCCATTATATAGTGGAAACAAGTTCGGATTTGAGCAAATTACCAAACCCTACGCTGACAAACAAATCATCATTTTCACTGTTTTCCACAACTAAACAGTTCTAATAAACTATCGTATGGTTGTCAAACATTGTTAACTCGTTGTCGGATGATGTCAATCCGCAAGAATCGATAAAAAGTCGACAAACGCAGTGTGGATTTGTGGTTCAACCTTGTGGTGGGGTGCCCTTTTTCTTTGTCAAAATAATTTGTGGGATTTGAATCATTATATATACAGGGCGAAAGGGTATTTTCCAGTTTTGCCGAAATTTTTACAAAAAATTTGGGTGCCTTCATTAATAGGTGGGGTGCCCTTAGCGGCCCTTTTTTTATATTGAGAAACTAACGATTGTGAGGCACCTAGGTGATATGTAGGAGATTGATAGCATTCTTGGCGTCCCCTAATTGTGAAGGTATATAATAGGAAGAAGCCCAAGAATAGGGAATCACCCACGGTCCAGCCTGGCTTGACTTCTGACCATGGTGGGTCCCCTAATGTGGTGCAACACGTCTCTCTGCAGGCGTCATGTGCGTGTGGGATGCATGGCAGGTAGGGTGTAAGATGTGGTCTTAGGTGTGTGTGAGTATAAACGGCTTAGTGAGTGGGATTATGATGGGTAGGTAGTATAAATAGTATTGTCTTTGTTATTGATGTAAGAACTGTTTTGTGTTTTTGGTTTTAGGTGAGAGGAGAGGTGTGTCTCCATCTCTAGGTTTAGGGTTTCCACTCTTGAGTGTGTAGTTCCCTATTCTATCGGATTATCAATTAAAAAACTCGAGACGACCCCCTCTTTCTACCTACGAGCTTATCATTGGTATCAGAGCACGCCTTCGACAATAGAAGCTCGAATCGAGTTCACGGAGGAGCAGTTGTAGAAGATCCCAGCGTTAACGATCGCTGTCGGAGGTCTGGAAACATCGGTAGGTGAACTCCGATAAGAGATCCAGAGCCTTGTACAACATATCAAGGCCTCCCATCTGCATAGCAACACACCAGCTTCACGGATCAGCCAATTTGGGGAAGGGACCTCTCGATTGGGTCCAAATATGTTAGATTCAGGATATGTGGTGGGTGGTGGAAAATCGAAGGTTTTCGATGTACAGGATGGTTCCAGATGTAAGGAAGATTCAGATGCCCACATACAACGGTGAGGAACTGTTGGTTTTGTTCAACCAAACGGAGCACTACTTCGCTCTCCATGAGATGACAGAGGTGTCGAGGTTGAGCCGTGCGTTTCTGTCTTATCAGACCAGCCCAAATTTGACTACAAATGGAAGAAAGAAGGAAACCGTTCTCATGCTAGTGGATCCGTCGAGTCTTGCCTAACAATTCTTTTCGATTCGTCAAGAATCCTCGATGGCGGAGTACAGGGAGTGTTTTGAGCTCCTTTATGTGCAGTTGGAGGGTCTCTCAGAGAATTTCGCTATGTCAGTTTTCATCAACGGTTTGTTTAACCAGATCAGGCCGAAGGTGATGGTGGAGCCACCGCAAACGCTCCACGGTGTGTTCGAGAGGGCGACTCAAGTAAAGAAGAAACACCGCCAGGGAGACGCGATTAGAATGGGTTCCTCAGTAACCCCTCGAGCTCAGTTGTCTTTGGGCTTTCATCCAAAAGTGAGTCACGGACACACATGATTCCAAGCGCAACAAGAGAGTTTGGGCCCACAAGTCATAAAGGGCCCACTTCGACCGGGGTCTCTCCTAAAACCAGTTCGTCTTCGTCCAGTGCCTCAAGCCCAACTATTTCCAATTCCACCACACCCAAAGCTTCTCCTCCCTAGTTCAAGTGTGTAACGGAGGCAGACGTTGAGATAAGGCGCAAATAGGGACTCTGTTATCGGTGTGACTCGAAATGGGTTGCAGGCCACCGTTGCCAGAGAGAGGAAGGAGTTACGGGTGATGTTAGTAGACGATGAGGAGGAGAGCTCACCTTCTTCCCCAACAAGTCCAGAGTAACCTACAGACTTAGTGACTATGGAACTCTCGGCTCACGCAGTAGAGGGTCAACCTTCCCCACGCACCATAAAAATAAAAAAGGATGTTAGGCACGGTGGAGGTGGTAGTACTAATTGACAACGGACCGTCACACTTCATCTCTCCCACTGTTGTCAAAGCTCTCCAACTACTTGTCGAAGCTATCGCGGAATATGGGATCTTAGTAGTGGGGGTGGAGCACAATTATAGGGGTTCGGGGTGTACAGGGATGTGGGGGTTTAATTCCAGTGCCTATCTATGCTGGCTGATTTTTTCCCTATTCCTAGGAGGCCCCGATTTGATTTTTGTAATGCAGTGGCTCATGACGCTGGGGTCACGACTGATGATTGGTTGAACGGGGATCCTTCACTACATCGAGCCTTAGTCTCATGTAAGTCCCTTGATTTCTTGGTGGGGTACTTTTTAATTGAATGTTGTGGAATGGATTCTGCTGATTCTGACAATCTTTCTCTTGTTCCTGATCCATGTGTTCGTGATGTCTTGGCTTCTTTTTCTTCACTATTTGAGCTCCCCAATTCTTTGCCTCCTTCATGTAGTTGCGATCATTCGATTATCCTCAAGGAGGGTTCAGGTCCAATTTGGGTGAGGCCATACCGGTATCCTCAAATACTGAAGTCAGAAATCACTACAAGAAAAATGTGAAATTGCATCAAAACATTGCAACAGATTGAATTTGTTACTAAACAACAACAAATCAGCAACAATTTTGCATCAGAAAGAGCGTTTGACTCAGTTGACCAAAAAGAAACAAATTAGTGACAGATTTGTGACAAAAATTGTGACATTGTATTTTATCATTGATCTGTCGCTGATTTCTCCCGCCATTAATTTCCCGCCCATTTTGTGACAGATCTGCGACAGATCAGCTACATAACCTAATTTGTCGCTGATCCGTAGCTAAATCTGTGATAGATCTGCTACAGATCAGCGACATACATAGTCTGTTGCTGATCTGTTGCTGATCAGCGACAAATTAATTTTTGTCGCTGATCAGCAACAGATCAACAACATTGTCAGCAACAGAATAATCAGTTGCTTGATCCGTCGCTGATTAGCGACAAATTAGCAACGAAAAAACAGCAACAGACTAGTCTGTTGGTGATATGTCACTAATTTTGAAATTGTTTTTTTCAAACCAGGGGCTCTCCTATTTGGATAAAAAATCCAATGGTGCTCTTAAGTAACCAATCCAAATTGTTTAATTTTCAGGTAATGTAGTAATTTAAAAAAATTTCATTTTCTATTGGTGCTTTTTGTTGCAAATTGCACTTTGAAAAAACTTGCGAATTGATTAATTAACGGTTTTCATTAAGTGCAGAACCATTGATAAATAGGCGGTTTCCTAAAATCAAGGATTCTATTTTTACTGGAAAACAACACCTTTACATAAAAAAAATAAAAACCACGTTTAAAAAGTTTTTGAATCCAAACATTATATTTTTCAAGATCTATATCTATATGTATACTATATCTATCTATCTATTCAATATTAATGACAAAAATGCTTAATTTCCTAATGTGCCCCTACTTTCAATTTTGTCATAGGATAGAGCAAAAAAAAAAAAAAATTACTTTGAAGGTAGTTTAGGAAAATCCCATTTTTAATTAAAAGATATATCTCGATTATACATGAAAACTTAAAATATATAGGAATGCCATAAAATTTGCCTTCGATATACTCGGTGGGATTAGTTAGTTGATTAACAAAGACTTAAAAGGGTTAATTAAGATCTATTGTTAACTCATGATATGCGAGTTACACAAGAAAGTATGTGATGTTATCATGATTGTTCAGTGATCGAATCAATGTCAATTATGCATTATATTTTATCTAGTGTCAATAGACGTACGGGGACGAGCGTAGACATTTTTTTATTGTTGTTTTTTTAGAGTAAACATGCATTGAACTTTGAAGAAGATTAAATGCAAATTTTATTTTTAGTCAACATTTACAAACTACAATGATGTATTTGTGACGAAAATGGCAAAAGTAATTTTTTTAGGCAACTCAATGCATGGTGAGAATTGCAGTCGTAACTTAATTTCCCTTGTGATAGTCATATACTTTCCCTTAAATACTTTCTTTCTAATTGATTTGAACCATTTAAATAAAGAATATATAATTTGGGGAAAAAAAACGTGTATACATTTGGTAATTTAAGCTTTTTCATAAATTTGGTTTAATGATCGATGATGAACAATCATGATTTTGATTAAATCGTGAAATCATAAGGGTTTATGTGAATATATAATTATTTCGTATCCAATCAATTAATTTTCAAACGAAGCTAATTTCTCTCTAATTAAGTTTGTATTTTTTTTAATGCAAATGCAAGTCAAATGCATTATATATGCAAGTCATCTCTAATTATATACATATAGTTTGTTGCCGATTTGTCGCCGTTCAAATGACAAATCAAGAATAGATCATATTATCCACGTAGGCAAATCAAAGAATGATTTTGATACGTTGCTTTGAACAGCATCAAAATAACAACAAATGTCACGTAGGCAAATCAGCAACAGATTGTGATATGTTGCTGATCAGCAACAAACTAGCAATAACAACTCATCAACAGACTAATATGTTGCTGATTTGTCACTAATTTCTAAATGGTTTTTACAAATCATTTTCTCTCATCTTCTTCCCTCCAAATCCATTTCCATCCTCACCCCATCGTCGGTTTGCCCGCCGCACCGTCACTGGAGACCCGCCGCCACCACCGTCGACGTCGTCATCGGCGCCATCGCCGGTCGCTACCGCACCGCCGGTGCGCTTCGCTTCCTGCACTCCGAGCCGCTGCTCTCCAGATCCGCCACGCTCCAGACTCGAGCCGCCCTGCGCGACCACATTACCATTGCGCATGCCGGCCCGCCCTGCGCGGCGGCGCAGCAGCCATTAGCGCGGCCAAGACAGCCCGTCAGCCGTGCCGTGCGTTCCTCGACCACCGCGCCGCCGTTCATCGGACACCTCGCCGCCGCTGCAGGTCGGATCCGCGCCGTCGCAGCTCGAACTTCCCCTAGCCGCCTTCGGCTTCTCCTAGACTGAGTTTCGGGTATCATTTGCGGTTTGCATTTTCTTGAAAATCTATTTTGCTATTTTTGTTGATTTTTGATTTTATATGACTACCGAAATTTATATATCTATGGTCTGATTTTACATATCAACGAGATCTTATTCGAAAGTAGCGACAACGCGACAACAACAAATTAACAACTCAATTTTTTGTTGCTAAACAACAACAAATTAACGTCTGAACAATCTGTCGCTAAACAACAACAAATAAACAACTAAACAATCTGTTGCTATACAACAACAGATCAACAAAAACGTTAACTAAAGTAAGGTTTTAAACGAGCATGTGTCATACTAATAATGCCCGTTTTATTTTGTGTGCAAGTGTAAATGATGTTCGGAATGTATGTTTTTAACTTGTTCATTTTGTGCCTTTGTATGTTTTTATGTTATGCTCTATAAAATTTTTATTTCCTTGTAACGTGCGTATTTAAGTTATCTTATATAGTTTATATATTTCACATTAATCACGCAAATCACCAAACTAATGGAGTTAAAATTTAGCAACTTAAATGTAAAATGTATCCTAATGAAGTAGCAACACATTTAAATATATTTAGTTTTTTATGTAAGCTGTTATAATTGGGAGTGAGGCTATGTTGTTGTTGTTGTTGTTGTTGTTGTTGTTGTTGTTGTTGTTGTTGTGGCATTTAAAATTTTATAAGTATATACGCACGAATAAGAATATACAAATTGAAAAATTTTATTACAACAACAATGAAAAATAAAACCAAATTTAACCCATTTCATCAAACTACTTTACAACACTTTAGCAATTGTACCAAAAAAAAAAGTACGTGACAAAAGTTGTGAACAAAGATCAAATTTTTATCCCTTTTTGATTACAACACCCAAGACTTTTACAAAATAGCGAAATACGTGGCAATATAAAATACTTATTAATTTATAAAAAAATGCATAAATTATTGAATCTCGAATGTAAGTATGAAATTTACATGATTCTTGAAGGTAGTTAGAGGTTATAGAAGAGACTTAGTTAACATAGTTGAAGAAAAGAGATTGCAGAGGTATCACTTGTGAACTACGACTTGTGTAAAAAAAAATAGCTTAATATAAATTGAATAAATTAAGAACTTCCAATTCTTATTCAGTTTATAGAATTTATAGGTATGTATCTATATTAAAATCTCAAGGTTATTTATATTCCAATTTATAGAATATTAATTGGATTATTTTCTGAATATATAGTTATTTTGTAGGATTTATATATTTAAGAGTTGATAAGATTTTTTCCAAGGTTAGGTTGAAAAAACTTAGGATCGAGATGTCTACTAATCGAGAATGGATGTATAGTCGTATTGAAAATGGCTTCACTCGACGAGAGTTCATAAATGGCGTGAACGAGTTCATCACATACGCGAAGACGCACTGCATGACATTCGCAACTGAGGGAAATATTCGGTGTCCATGCAACCATACGAAGTGTCGTAATCGTTCATACTATGATGTTGACACCGTAGAACTTCATATTCTTCGTCAGGGCTTTGTTCCGGGATATCACTGTTGGTCGGAACATAGGGAGGAAGATAATATGTACACTCAAAATGTGCCCGACGAACCTAGCAATACGATGAGAATTGATGACCACGAAGGAACGCAAACGGTCAATTATTCTACATCGTATCATGAGATGGTGCGCGATTTGGCTGGTCCGAGTTTTAATTGGAGCCATGCGAAACGACCAACTCCTGGAGCGGAAAATTTGTATGATATGTTGGACGCAGCAAGTCAGCCGCTATGGCAGGGTTGCGAGAAGATGACGAAATTGTCGGCGGTCGCGAGACTCTTAAAAATCAAAGCAGAAAATCATATTTCTGAAAAGGCGTTCGATGAAATTCTTCAATTTTGTAAAGATGCATTGCCGAGTAACAATTGTTTAGTCGATAGCTTTTACGACACGAAACGACTAATGCAAGGAATGAGGCTACCAGTCTAGCAAATTGATTGTTGCAAGTCCATGTGCATGATTTACTGGGGCGATGATTCAGAGTTGACGACGTGTAAGTTTTGAGGTGAGTCAAGGTACGAACAAACTAGAAGTGATGGACGGAGTGGCGTGCCGCGGGCTCGGAAAAAAATGTATTACTTCCCCCTAGCACCTCGATTACAACGCTTATTCGCGTCTGAAGCGACTGCGAGGCATATGCGTTGGCATAGGGAACACGTTTCAGATGGCATCGTCATGCAACATTGTTCCGATTCTACTGCATGGAAACATTTCAATGATGTGCACATCGAATTCAGCGCCGAGATTCGTAATGTTCATTTAGGTTTGTGTACGGATGCTTTCCAACCATTTGGCCACTCTGGAAAACAATACTCATCGTGGCCTGTAATTCTCACTTCTTACAACCTACCCTATTCAATGTGCATGAAGAAGGAGTTAATGTTTTTAACTGTCATCGTACCGGGGCCGACAAATCCTTCAAATCAGATTGACGTCTTCCTACAACCTTTGATAAAAGAGTTGCAAGATTTGTGGCATGATGGGGTACTTACCTACGACATTTTCACCAAGACCAACTTCAAACTCCGAGCTGCACTAATGTGGACTGTTAGCGACTACCCTGCATATGGTATGTTGTCTGGTTGGAGCACACATGGAAAGAGAGCTTGTCCTTATTGTATGGATGACACAGATGCATTCCAATCAAAACATGGTGGAAAAACCTCTTGGTTTGATTGTCATCGTCGGTTCCTACCGCGTGGGTCCACCTTAAGAAGTGATAAGAACGTATTCAAACACGATACAACTTGTCGAAAAGGACCACCGAAATTAAAATCGGGGGAACAAATTCTGGCTGAAATTGAAGCTTTGGGACTTATGAAAGTAGCTGAAATCGAAGCTGTTCATGTGAACAAAGAGATTGCCAAGTATTCGGGGTGGAGGAAACGAAGCATATTTTGGGACTTACCATATTGGAAGACGAACCTCATTAGGCACAATTTGGATGTCATGCACATTGAAAAAAATGTTTTCGACAACATTTTTAATACAATTATGAGTATCCCTAGGAAGAGTAAGGACAATGCCAAGTCGAGACTAGATGTAAAAGATATTTGTAACCGACCTTTCCTCGAATATGACCCTGCGTCAAATTCTTATCCCAGAGCGTCTTATACACTCGATAAACGTCAGAAGTATTGTGTGATTGTGTTAGACAGTTATGCTTCCCTGATGGGTATGCTTCGAATATTAGTCGATGTGTCGACTCGCACAAATTGAGGATGTTTGGCATGAAAAGTCATGACTGCCATGTGTTCATGCGGAGGTTGATTCCTATTGCCTTTCGTGAGCTACTAGAGGAAAAAGTGTGGATTGCAATTAGCGAGTTAAGTTTATTTTTTCGAGACTTCACTGCTAGGAACCTTAATATGGCGCAAATCAAGCTGTTGCACTCTAACATTCCCAAAATATTATGCAAGTTGGAGCAAATATTCCCGCCGAGTTTTTTTGACTCAATGGAGCATCTCCCAGTACACTTGGCATACGAGGCACATATCGCCGGACCAGTACAGTTCCGGGGGATGTATCCATTCGAACGGTAAATTTTTCGAACAATCTACATTTACTATATGAAATACGTAACATCTTAGCTATGTTATATTTGGTTATTGCTACCTAATTTGATGAACATAATGCCCCAATGTTTCTTCTCATCATATAGGTATCTCAAGCACTTGAAAAACAATGTTAGAAACAAGGCGAAAGTTGAAGGGTCGATATGTAATGCTTACTTAGTTGAAGAATCAACTTCTTTCTGTTCCTTCTACTTCGAGGATCATATTAGTACTGTGCACGAAAGAATCCAACGAAATGATGCTGGTGTAGTAGGGCCGAGTGTTGCTAACAATGGTGCATTATCGATTTTCCTTCATCCGGGGCGACCGCTGGGCAAAGCAAGGAAACGATATCTCACGTCGGATGAGTATGTTGCAGCTCATCAATATGTGTTACTAAATTGTCCTGAAGTAGTCCCGTTCGTAAGGTATTAAAAATCAGTGTCATTTTAGATTGACATTTTTTATATTCGGTGTATAATCTCATATCATTTGTCGTAGCATTTTCAAGTCAATCGTTCGTTTTTAAGAACCGAACATCACCGATGAAGCTATTGAGATCGAACTTGAGCAACAATTTGCGGGCTGGTTCTTGCAATATGTACGTAATTGTTTATATATGCATACGTCCCTTTACCTTTCTTGGTCGATTATAATATTGTAAATTTGAGTCTACTAGGCTGAACAAAACGATGTGCCAGAGGCGATTCGTCAAATTTCTCAAGGACCAATGCGTTCATGTACGAGTTATCATGGATATCTCATTAATGGATATAAGTTTGACACACTTTTATATGGTACGAACAAAGCAACCAAAAACAGTGGTGTATGCGTCAAAGGTAGGAACGATACTTATTATTACGGTGTACTCCGAGACGTAATTCGAATTGATTACCATGATGGGTCGCTTCAAACAATGCTGTTTAAGTGTGATTGGTTTGATCCTACTCAAAATGGTACACAACTTCTTCGTAAACTGGGGTCGGTAGAAGTTCATAAAAATCGTCGGTTCAATAGGTACGAGCCTTTCATATTGGCAATGCAAGCACATCAAGTTTATTATCTTCCTTACCCTTCCATCGGAAGAGGGTTGCGAAGTGATTGGTTAGCTATATGCAAGCTTCAACCAAAGTTCATAGATGAAAGCAATGTGATTAGTTCAGAAATGGCAATCTCGGACAATGCATTTCAAGCGGATCAAAATGAGAATATGGACATCGTGGAAGTAGATGTAGATCCTTTTGCATCGGCAACTGTTGGTCCGACAAGCGAAATTGTGCCTGACAACGATGAATTTGAGACTAATGCGGACGATGAAGAAGATGAGTTCACATCGTCATCAGACATTGGTTCCGAAAATGAGTTTGAGTGATCGGTGTGAGTCTTTAGTCCAATATATCTATCAACTTGCTTGAAATATGATTTTCACGATATATAAATTGTATCTCTAACAATGTTTAAATTATGAATCAACTAAATTATTTGTTTATGCAATAGATATATATATATATACCATTTTATATGGCGAGACGTAGGGGGCGTGGTAATCCAGAGGATGAGGACGTGGAGGACATCAATAGACATCAAGAGGAGACTAGCACCACTGGACGAGACACCCTGTCGCACCATGCTACACCTACCCATCCGGATGGTCGTTACTCGTTACATTATACTCACGGATGGTCACACGTGACTCGTCTATACCCGACTTATGCCCCCGGACCGTCGTCATCACATTATACCTCCTCATCGCCTCCCGATCTTCCATATCCATATCAACATGGCACACCATCACCTCCGGTTCATACCCTCCCACCTCAGCTTGGTTTCATTCCATCCTCATCACATCACTCTGCACCATCACCTTCAGCAGATGTATACCCACATGACCATGGTATCAGGTCGTCTTCATCACATCACGCCACACCATCACCTTCAGGTCATCCCGCGCATTCTCCTGGAGTTGGCGACGAACACAATTCTACATCTCGTCGGCCCCCAGCACCACATCGACATTCATTCGCGAGGTCATTCAGTAGTAGGTTGCGGTCATCGATACCACAACTGCTTGATGAGATCCCTGATTTTTTCAGACCTTCGACAGCCCCCGCGGATGTCGAAAACCCTCTTACTTATCTCATTGTTGAGCATGGCTTGTACGTTACTCTTGACAAAAAATCTACGTCCAATATATAGAAATAGATGAATTTTTCCTATACTAACTTAAATGACGAAATGGTAGGTTACACTCTTCTTCCGTGGCGGCAAAGAAAATGAGTTTAGTTTTTAAGAGCGGATATTTGAAAGAAGGATGGAAATGAGAATATGTCCCACAAGCCCAACGAGATATATACTGGCTGCGTTGGAAGGTCAGTAACTTCACATCAACCTTTTCGTCGTCGATAGCGGTGGAACAAGTATATGAGCATAGAAATGATAATGTTTTCATAATACTTCTTCATCTGTAGTGTTCTTCACTTGGGACTTGCCAATGTCTTTTGCGATATATGATGCTTGGTGTCGGAGGGTAGCCATCCGGTACATGGGCAATATATATCTCATCGCGAAGAAAAGAATTTACTTAACAGAAGAGGTGTTCGACCATTACAAGCGAATGCGAGCAACAGATGAAGCATTCAAGAAAAAATCCGAGCAGATGAGCAACAATAGAAAGTCCGAGGTGGGAGGGCCGGGCACTGGTATTTCGCTGCATAGCGCTGGAAGTATATCCGCTAGACAGCATGGTGATACGTTGGTACGTATATATACAGAAATAGCGAGTTTTCGCGTGAACCGAGATAAAAACTATTAATCCTGTAACAATGTTGTAGGAGAAGAAGCTTCAACGCCGTCCAACATGGAAGGAGATGTTTCGACACCTCCACACCCATGGCCATGACGGACAATCATTCGCAGATCAGAGATCCGCGAAGATTGATGTAAGTAATATGAATTGCATATATGTAACTAGTTCGAGACAACACATGTAGCCCATCAATTTAAAAGAAACTAGTAGAGTTAACTATAATTTCATACTTTTTAATGCAGATGAACTCACTCGGAGATTAGAGGAGATGTCCACCCAGACCCCCGACACATCGATTGACGAGGATGCCGTTTATCTTGAGGTGGTGCAAGAGGTCAAGGGACGTGTATACGGCTTAGGGTCCCAAGGTTATCATCGTAGCATATCTTCAGGGGGAGCAAGCTCATCTCGAGAACCGACGTACGGACTGCATGAGTTGGAAGAGCTCCAGCGGGACCACCAAAGGTTGCAAGAAACATTGCCGAAGGATCGAATGGAAAGACAAGAACAAATGCAGAGGGGCAAGATGGAACGGCAAGAAGAAACTCGAGAGATGCAGGACCGGTTAGCATGTTGGAGGGATTGTTGATGCAGCACCTTGGCATTAGGTCCCACGTGCCTCCGACACCGCGGACTCCACCATCACCAGGAGCATAGCGTTCTGGTCCTCAGAGTGACGACCACCCTGGTCATTTAACGACTGAGATAACACCTTCTCAATCTGGGCACCCGCATGATCACCGATCTGGGCATTTGATCTATCCACATAGAAGGATGTCTGAGGATCAACGTCATCTTTTGGATGATCATGATGAGTTTATGGAGCAACTTATGCCACCTCCGCGACCACCGCCACGGCAAGAGTGACTGGATGTCCTATCTTGTTCAATGGTAAACTGTTATTCTTGAGTAATGTATATCTAAACATTTTTTCCATTCTAATGTAGTCGATGTGATTACTTCATTTTGCAGGTATGTGCAACGGTCACGTTTGATATGGGTGTTGCATAAGGAGGCAAACTTACCTCACCAATTGGGTTGCAAGTTTCAAAGAATCCTTTGGTATGTGCATGATATACATAGTTTAATATTGACATTATAGTTTAATATTGTAAGCTTAGTTTGTTATGTTTTCCATAAACTATTGTACGTACCTTAAATAAATGCGCATGACATACATAGTTTAATATTGGCATTATAGTGATACTTAACTTAGAATATCGAGTGAACACTCCACGTACACATATATATCCATAGATTTGGTATCGTCAATGCCCACATATAACATGTTAATAAGTTTCTCTGATTCTGTTGAAAAAATGAGAAAATACTTGGCATGGGATTCAATGTTTGTTGGAGTAAGGGGACACCTCACAAGAGACATAACAATATAAGATTATCTACCAAATATATATTGTTTAAGACAAGTTTCTTGTAGGCACTATAAAAGAGGACTTTTCACAATTTACTTAGGATTATATTCAAAAGTCCATTCCCTATTTTAAATATTTATTTAGTATTATATGTGATTCATTGAATTAAAAAAGATAGACGTCTCTTATGAAAAAAAAATATTTATTTAGTATTATGGGGTAACTTAACGGTGCCTTCAAGACACCGTAGTACGCTATGTTTTCTAAATACACGATCTTCGTCATTTATTTGTGATTAGTTAGTTGATTAAGTAATGTCTTTTATGGTCAATAAGTCTACCTTAGCAACCCTTTTATTAACAAATTGAGTGTCTCCATGCAACCCAACACATAACTTGGCGACATATTTTGAGATTTGTTCTCATGCTTTTATATACATAATATAAATTAACTTGACTTGATTTTTCCGTTGTTGTTGTCTATGTTCAAACTTTGATCTAATTTCTTCCTACTCATTTGCTTTAATAGGATGTAAAATGTTTGTATATAACCATTACGTGTCTAAATGCATGTTAGTTGATGGATGAAAATATTGAAGTCGAAATGTTTTTAGCATGGTTCATTTATGGGCTGCATGATGTCTTCTTTTATGTTTTTAACTTCTTATATATATGAATGAATGTACAAAAGGAAAGAAATTGAAAAAATGCATGGAATGTCATGTATGGAAGTTCTTTCATTCCCTTTTGAGTTGGAAATTTTTGTGTGTGTCACTATGGACGATCTTTTATGTACAAAATCGATGAGCAAGGCTTCATTTCATGATTTTTTCATTTGTGTTTGAATATTTTTATTGCATTTCGAATATTGTTCACGTTATTCCTTTCCGTTTTCAGGATTTGGATGGGACACGCACTCCTAACCCCATAAATTGTATAGTGTCTATCTTGTATCGGTGACACAATTGGGTAAGGGTGTGAGATTTACATTGTAGATATATACGTAAATTAATTTATGTTGCCATCTTAATTTGTGTAGTATTTTGTATTTTGTTGGATAATGTTCATTTAGTATTATATAATATACTACTAGTTCATTATGAAATGTTAATCTCCACATTTTGTAGATATTGTTTTGTCGAATTTTGATAATATACAAACAATTATTCAATTTTAGTTTTAATTGCAGCAGGAAAAATTATTTTCTTTTGTTCGATTTTACTGCTGCAGGAATTTACTATTTACAGTGAACTGTAATTTTATAAAAAAATTACCATTCCAAATCAGCAACGGATTTGGTCTGTTGCTGATTTGCACAGTCAGCAAAAAGTTGTCTGTTGCTGATCTGTCGCTGTTTTGCAACAAATCAAGAATAGACGCTTTTTTGTTGATCAGTGTAAATCAAGAAAAGGTTTCTATTGCTGATCTGTCGCTGATTTGCAACAGATCAAGAATAAATACATTTTGTCTTGATCAGTATATCGAAAAAGACAAAGTCTCATTCTCGATTTGCAACAGATTTGCAACAAAACCTCCTTTTCCAATCGCAACATAATTTTTTCGTTGTTGTTCAAGAATGATTTACATCACAAATCTGTTCTTGAACAAAGAATGAAAAAAAATCTGTTGCTAACTTCAATCTGCGACAAATAGTTTAACAACAACTCTAATCTGTTGCTGATCTGTTGTTGAGTCCCTTAGCAACAAATCCGTACCAATTCAACAACAGATTAGTTTGTTGCTGTTTCCTTTTTTCTTGTACTGAATCGAGAGAAGGATCTGCGAGATGTTGGCTACGGGTATCATACAGGCGAGTAACAACCCCTTCTCAAACTGGTTATATTGGTGAAGAAAAAAGATAGAAGTTGGCATTTCTGCATTGATTACCTTGCCCTGAATAAGGCGACCATCCCTGACCAATTTTCCATTCCCAACATTAACAAACTACTTGATGAGCTTCACGGGGCCTGTTTTTTCTCCAAGCTCGATATTCGGTCAGGGTACCACAAAATACAGATTAATCCAGCTGATGTGCCTAAGTCCGCCTTTAAGACGCACGAGGGTCATCACGAATCTCTTGTTATGTCGTTTGGTTTATCAAGTGCTCCAACCGCATTCCAAGCTTTTATGAACTCAATCCTTAAGGGCTTCATTCGTCGCTTCATCTTAATATTCTTCGACGACATCTTGTTCTATAGTCAGATTCTTTCGGAACATTGCCACAATTTGTCAGAGATTTTGACGATTTTGAAGACTAACTCCTTCTTTGTCAACCTGAAGAAATGTTGGTTTGCCCAATCTAGCTAGGATTATCTAGGCCACATTATATCCTGAGATGGTGTGTTAACAAATCCCACCAAAGTGCATGCGATGGGCTCGTGGCCCTTACCTAAGTCCCCCAAGGAGCTTCAGAGATTCCTCAGATTAATAGGCTACTACAGGAGATTTGTAAGGGATTATGGAAAGATGGTTGTGCCTCTCACCTAACTTTTGAGGAAAGATGCTTTCAATTGGAGTAATGAAGCTTCTTTTGCGTTTGAATGACTAAAGAAGGCAATGAAAGAGGTCCCCATTCTTGCGTTACCCAACTTTGAAAAGTTATTTGTAATCGAGACCGATGCTTCCGGGGTCAGGGTTGGAGCGGTCATTTCTCAAGAAGACTAACCCATTGCATTTTTCAGTCAGGCCCTATACCCACGGTCAAGGTTCGAAACTTTGACTTCGCCTATTACTTCGCTCACTTAAAATTCAAAATTAATTTGAGGAAGTTAACTTCGACGATGGAAGTTTGACAAAAATTCGTTAGTGTATGGAAGTTTACGGAATTTCACTTGAAAGTTAGAAAACTTAAGTTTGTTCGTAGAGATGTCAGGAATATACTTAATCATACAACAATAATGCATAAATATGGTTTTATCAACTTCCATCGAAGTTTCCAAAGTTTCTGTCGAAGTTTGTTCAACTTCCACGAAACATGACAATTTTACTTCGTGTTTTATGAACTTCTATCGAAGTTTTCGAAGTTCAGTCGAAGTTAGCAGAAGTTGAGTCGAAGTTTTGCAATTTTTCAACTGCCCTTGAACTTCGCTTTGCTCACCTCAACATTGACAAACATCTCCCGAACTTTGGAGAAGTTTGTCGATTTTTTAAACTATGCCCACGGTCCCGTGCCAAATCAGCTTATGAACGCGGGTTAATCGCTATCGTCCTTGTAATACAAAAGTAGAGACATTACCTTCTAGGCCGTCAGTTTTCGGTGCGCACAGACCAACGTAGCCTCAAAATACTTGTCGAAACAACGTGAAGTCACCTGAGTATCAATAATGGTTAGTTAAACTGATGGGATTCCAATTCGACATCCACTACAAACCAGGGTCATCTAATTTAGTGGTAGATGCCCTTTCCCGTTATCCTTTTACTTCAACTCCAGCTTCGTCCATCGAGCTCTTCTATGTCTCTGTGCTCTCTTATGATGACGAGACTCGACTCCTCTCTGAGGTTACCTTGGACCCGTTCCTCTCCTCCATTCGGGAGGCACCGCTCCAGGATGTCACAACCAAGCCAGGATGGACCCTTCACTACAATCGGCTGCTCCATCACAACTGGTTAGTGCTATTTGCTTCCTTTAGTCTTAAGTCTAAAATTCCGGCCGAATTTCACTCGAGATCAGCAGGGGAGCATGGGGGTTTTTGAAGACATGCGTTTGGATTGCGTCTGAACTTTTTTGGGTAGGAATGAGAAAAAATGTAAAGGACTATGTGGTTGCTTGCGATGTTTGTCAGCGTCACAAATACGAGACCTTAGCCCCAAACGGCTTCCCTCAACCTCTTCCAGTGCCCACAGCGGTATGGGAGGATATTTCACTAGATTTTATAAATGGACTACCCATATCTCATGGTTACGACGCTATATTGGTGGTAGTGGTTCGGTCAAGTAAGTATGCGCACTTCCTTCCTCTTAAGCACCCTTTCACAACAAAAACAGTGACTGAAAGTTTCCTCTAGGGGTGGTCCGTCTTCATGGGTTCTCGCATAAGATAGTGTCGGATCGAGATAAAATTCTCGAGAGTCATTTTTGGAAAGAGCTTTTCAAGCTTCAGCACACTCAGCTCAACCGTGGTTTGGTCTACCATCCACAAAGTGACGGGCATACTCAAAATTGTTAACCATTGTCTTGAAACATACCTAAGGTGTTTTATCAGTCAACGCCCCGAACTTTGGTCAGATTGGCTCCATTAGGCAGAGTACTAGTACAATACCTCCTTTCATTCCCCCTTGAAGTGTTCTCGCTTTAAGGTAATCTATGGAAAAGAACCTCCTCCTCTCATTAATTATGGTGTCCCTGCTGCCTCCACACAAATTAATTTGGACTTGTAGTTGCGAGGCCGCAATTTGGCTCTACAAGAGCTGCATGCTCAGTTAACCCTTGCCCATAATCGGATGAAGCAACATGCCGATCAATCGCGTAGCGAATCGGTGTTCGCAGTGGGCGATTTGGCATACCTAAAATTGCGTCCATATAGCTAATCAACAGTGGTTCGGCAATCTAATGTAAAGTTAAGCCCACCGTTCTATGGACAATATGACATTTTAGCTCAAGTGGGGTCGGCGGCTTATAAGCTGGCCCTGCTCATGATATCGACCGTCCACTTTGTATTTCATTTCTCCATGCTCCGACACACGGTAGGCTGCTCCCTGTCTCTCATGTCTTACCTCCTTTTCCACAAGATTCGTTAATTGCTCCCACAGAGCCAGAATGTGTGTTGGCATATCGTCCTTCCTTTGTCGGACCTGAAGTGTTGGTTAAATGGGTACACCTTCCTCAGTCTGCTGCCTCGTGGGAACTTGTTCACCACGTACGTAAGACATTTTCGAATTTCTACCTTAAGAACAAGGTGGCTATCCACGGGGGAAGTACTGATAGTATTTGTAAGCGTCCCCTAATTGCGAAGTTATATAATAGGAAGAAGCCTAGGACCAGGGAATCACCTACGGTCGAGCCTAACTTGAGTTCTGACCATGTTAGGTCCCCTGATGTGGCACAATACGTATCTCCGCAGGCGTGATGTGCGTGTGGAATGAGTGGCGGGTAAGGTGTGGTCTTAGGTGTGTGTAAGTACAAATGGCTCAGTGAGTGGGATTATGATGGGTAGGTAGTATAAACAGTACTATTCACCTGAGCATGTCACCATGGGGTGCGCCAGTTTTGTTTGTGAAGAAGAAAGACGACAACCTGAGGTTGTGCTTCGACTACAGGCAGCTGAATCGGGTGACCGTGTAGAATAAGTATTTGCTTCCTCATATTGATGATTTGTTTGATCAGCTGACGAGAGCTCAATGGTTATGAATCTCATGAATAGAGTACTGGAGGCTTATCTGGATAGATTTGTGATTGTATTCATTGATGATATTCTCATATATTCCAGACCTCGTGAGGATCATGAGGAGCATCTCCGGGCAGTTCTGCAGACTTCGAGGGAACATCGGTTGTATGCCAAGTTCAATAAATGCGAGTTTTAGCTTCAGGAAGTTAGATTTTTGGGACATGTAGTTGAAGCCAGTAGAGTATTTGTGGATCCCGCTAAGATTAGAGCAGTGATCGATTGGCCTACATCGACTACACTGATCGAGATACGCAATTTTCTGGGTTTGACTGGTTATTATCGTCATTTTGTGTAGGTTGTTTCCTGAATTGCTGCACCAATGACTCGATTGACTCAAAAGAACGTGGAATTTGACATGGATAAGAGTTGCGAACATGCATTTTCCACTTTGAAAGAGAAGCTGACGACTGCACCAGTTTTGGCATTACTTGAGTCAGGGAAGGATTTGGTTGTGTATACGGATTCTTCGAAAGTTGGCTTAGGTTGTGTGTTGATGCAATAAGGCAAGGTGATTGCATATGCATCTCGACAGCTCAAGATTCATGAAAAGAACTATCTGGCGCATGATTTAGAGTTAGCCGTTGTGGTGTTTACATTGAAGATTTGGCGACATTACCTGTATGGTGTGCGATTTGCTTTATTCACTGATCACAAGAGCTTGAAGTACCTATTCTCTTTAAAAGAATTGAATCAGAAACAGAGCCATTGGTTGGAGTTCCTGAAGAATTATGACTTTGTGCTTGAGTATCATCTAGGGAAGGCCAATGTCGTTGCAGATGCTTTGAGCGGGAAAGGATCTAATGCTGATATAGTAGTGTATCATATGACTCACGAGTATGTGTTACTTGAGGTCGCCAAGTTGATGAGTTCAGATGATGTACCGACTACTCGGACATAGATTTGTGGTCAGATGAGGATGCAGACTGTTTCGATTCAGGCCGTACTCGACGGACATCAAGCCGACGAGTTGTATAAGCGATTCAACGATATGACTTAAAGTTTAGATTATCCAGAATGGAATCGATCTATAGATCCATGTTTGAGGTTTCGAGGACAACTGTTGATTCCATCAGTGGCTGAGATGCGCACTGAGATACTTTAGGAGGCTCACCGTTCACGATTTTCTATTCATCCGGGTCAGACTAAAATGTACGCAGATATGCGATATCTCTTTTGGTGGCCGGAGATGAAAGTTGATGTTTCAGATTTTATTCGAGCGCGTGAGATATGCCAGCTTGTTAAGGCTGAGCATATTCCCTTTCCGTAGTGGAAATGAGAGCATATTGCTATAGATTTTGTTAGTGGTTTACCTCGATCTCCTCGTGGATATGATAATATATGGGTGATCGTGGACAGGATGACGAAATCTGCGTATTTTATACCAGTTTCCACTACACACAAAGGTGATAGATTGAGCAGTCTCTATGAGCAAGAGATAATCAGATTACACGGAGAACCGTTGTCTATAGTGTCAGACAGAGGACCATAGTTTACTTTATTGTTGTGGGAAAGCATGCATGCACAGTTTGACACTAGGCTTGACATGAGTACGGTGTACCATCCATAGGGCAGTCTAAGAGGCTTATTCATATGTTAGAGGACATGCTCAAAATGTGTGTTTTGGAGTACAGAGGATCTTGGGAAGAGTATCTTCATTTGTGTGAATTTGCTTATAAAAATGGTTTCCAAGCTAGTATTGGAATGACACCATTCGAGGTGTTATATGGCAGACCGTGTAGATCGCCATTGTGTTGGGCAGAGCCTAAGGATGTGGTTACCGTTGGGCCGGAGATTGTTGTGGATCACACTGAGAAGATATGGTAGATTCGACAGAGGCTGAATAATGCACACGACAGATAGAAGAAGTAATACGACAAATACTATGACGAGACTAGGTTCATCGTACATTTCACATTTTGATGTTGAGACTAGCTAGGGCAGGACCGAGACCGACTATTGAGTTGGGACAGATTGAGGTTTAACATGACGTAACTTACGAGAATAGGTCGATAGAAATCATTAACCGCAGAGTACATATTCTCAGGAACATGGAACTATTTATGGTCTTAGTTTGTTGGCAGTATCATAGGACATATGGACTCACCTGGGAACTCGAGTTGACGATGAGAGAGCGATACCCTCAGCTATTTTTTGCAATGAGAATTAAGTTACGGTTAAATTTTGGGATGAAATCTTATTTAGTCGAGAAGAACTGTGACGATCCATTTTATTAATGCGGTTAATTATCTCGCAATTGCGGACATGGAAGCCAGCTCAAATCCACGTAGACACCGCGGGTAGGCTAGGACACACGTCGACCAGTTACACTGGTTAAATTGTGTGTTGGATGGCTTAGTTGTGTGCAATTTATTCAATTATTAGTTAAATACATCGCATGTGTGTATGTTGAATCACGAGAGCGTGCAAGGTTGTATGACGGGTAGCTGCCTCGAAGTGAGTGCTAATGTGGGTATCGAGAGGCGAAATACAAGTACACTAGAGAAAACTCAATAAACTTACATAAACATGTCTAGGTTATCAAGTCGATATAATTAATGTAACTATAAGCTTATTAAATTAACTTGAATAATAGGCTATGACGCACCTTGAAATGCGTGATGAGACGCGGGGCACCAGATACGGGTAGCCGAGGGTTAGTGTGATCAGGAGTTGGTTTAATTTGATAAATACAACACTAGCCATATGGTTAAATAAGACTTAATGTAATGTGACATTAGTAGAATAAATGAGAGACTATAGTTTACATTAAATAAAATGGGCCATGAAATGGACATCTAGATTAACATAGCGAGTGGTACTAGATGATGAGTGTGCTATTAGAGTCACCAGGAGGTGTATAAGACAACATGCATGTGAACCACAAGATATGTCTCGGGATACGTACTCACAATTGATTCCAACTAACATATATAGGAGAGTTGGCGGAGTGTTGATCACAACACTGACATAGAAATGCATACAAACCAGTAAATCAAAGGAAGAACAGAGGATTTAGAGCTGGGAACTCAACAACCTAGGCATCAAACCAAGTAATCTAACTTAGGTAATAATTTTCCTCATCTCCTACACTTTAAATTGAACCCATTGTCATATGCCTTGGTGAAATTTCGAATTTTCTCATGAATGCTCTGAATTGTGATGAAAACTTGATCAATTTCATGTTGTTAGATCGTATTATTAGAGGATTGATTGCTATTCTAACTAGAATTTCTAGTTTTGAAGAAATTGGAGAGTGTGATGAATGCATGAATTTATGGAAATTGATGTATATTGATGCTTGGAATGATCTGATTGATGTATTGAAGTTATTTTGATAAGGAGAGGGTAATAGACCATTTAGAATAGCTGATTGAGAGGGCTAAAACAGAATTCTCGATTTGAGAATTCCGTCCCAGAAGGAAATTAGAGCACTAATTGGAATTATTAGCGCGCTAACTGTCCTGAATGTCCAGCTGTTCTTCAAAACGAAGAACAATAGCGCGCTAGTTAAATTTCTAGCGCACTAATTCCATCTAGCGCGCTAGGTATACCCCCTTAGTGCGCTAACTCAAAACTAGCATGCTAGGTAGACAAATTAGCGCGCTAATGATGGATAAACTATGAAGTTAAGGGTTTTTTTTGTTATGTTTCAACTTAATACATATCTAAACACTTATAAATGACCTAAACTTATAAAAATTAGACCTCAAGGACTTAGTGGACTGTAGCTTGGTGTTAGGGAACTTGTCGGGTCGGATCCGAGAGTCTGTGAAGGTCGAAGAGTGGTGTAAGGTTTGCAAAAACCAACTGAAAAACTCTGAGTATTTATTCTGCTTACATGTTGTTTCTATCATTCATTGTTGTTCATTATTCTATTCGGTTACTTGGACATTGGTTGAGGTTACTCAGTGAATGGCGACATAAGCTTGCATTGGTGCACTTGTCGGTGACTCAACAGATTTGGCCAGTGTCGCGAGGGACCATGTGTCGGGCCAATTGGACGCGACCACTGGTGGGAACTTGGTGACCCGAAGTACAGTCTAGTCCCTCTGGAGCGAGCGCACACATTTGTTAGCTAGTCTGTTGTTTATTCATGCGATGAGCCATTTATAGTTGTATGTTTTATATTCACATGTTTACTTGACAACATTTTTTGTATTTCCTTTACTTTATCATATGAATGCTCAGAGGCGTTTCTTAGGATTTTACTTACTGTACTCGTCATTTGTCTTTTCGTGATGATTGAATGCATATCCTAGTACCAATAGGGGCGAGGGGGTCCTAGGCAACTACGTCTGATTGCCCACTATCGAGGACCTACTTGTATGTGTTTATTTTAGTATTTTGTATATTTTGGGTATTGGGAGACTTGAGATAACACCGTATATCTATATATACTCGTTGTGGTGATGTCGCTTGCATATAAAGTACTTTCCAGGGTTTCCGCAGTAAGTTTTGCCTTTGAACAATGTTTATCATGCTAAATTACCTTGTTTAAATGGTATTAAGTAAGACTTTCGATTAATATGTTAACCTTTAAAATACAATCCATTAGTATGGTTAGGACCTCAATAAATTGCCAACTAGGTCGCAATTGAAACAGTTAGATTCCTACCGGGAAAGGACAAAGCATATAAGGATAATATACTAATTTATCGGATAATACACTGGTCGACACGATTTATGAGATATGGAGAGGACGGGCAGGTGCCGAACACGTATAGTTAGGCTAGTCGGCAAGGAGTACATGGAGACACGTCACCCCGGGGCGGTAGAGGTCGCTACAGATTTTCATTAAGAATTTTTTTTGGAGCGGTTCCTTCCTTGCACGATAGTATGTTTTGCCAATTTTATTGTAATTATTGAATATTATTGCTTTAGATTACACTAGGAAATATTGGGATCGAGTGATATAGGATATGCATGTTTATCCGATGATTTCAAAGTTCCACACTGTAGGTTGTTTCACTTTTATTAAAATCTGAGTTATTTAATCTTGTCTTAAGTTTAATTCCACTACAAACTATTATGTAAAAGACATAACTTAATAACTCAACGGAAAAATACAAATTTAATTAGAAAATAACTATTGGAGGCTGACTAGGCCTGCGTTGACTTTGCGAGGATTGACTCTGGAGTCTACATGGGTTTAGGTCGGGCGGGGCCCGATTTTATAGGAAACTGGGGTCATCACAAATAGATCCTTCTATCTTGACGATAACGCCTTGGCAATGACTTTGTATGGAGAAATCACCAAGCTAATTGGCTGATACTCTGAGACTTTCCATGCTTGTTTTTTTTTGGAATTAGAAAAATATAGGTGTTATTTGTTGCCAAGTTGATAACTCCATTTGCATAAAACTCTTCCATTACCATTATCAGCTCAATTTTTATTATCTCCCACCATTCCTTATAGAATTCCATAGTATACCCGTCGGCCCCTATAGCTTTATCCCTACCATAATCCACGATGGCTTGCCAGACTTCGGCCTTCAAAAATGGTGTTTCAAGGAGACTTTCTTGCATAGTAGTAATGGACCCTAATTAAATCCCATCCATCTCCCATTTGACGTACTCTTCTTTACGATATAGCTCAGCGTAGAAATCAAGAATCATCTGCTGGATAACGAGCTCATTTTCTGTAAACACCTCATCTTCACCTTGTAGTTTGCTGATGTAGTTCTTGTTTTTACGAACATTTAGAACCCGATGATAATATCTAGAGTTGGTGTCTCCTTTTCGCAACCATTTCACCTTCGCTTTCTGTCGGAGCATGCGATTCTCGCGAACTAGGAGATCCGCCAACTCAGCCCACAATACCTCTCGGCTTCCTTTTTATTTATATCCCAGGCACCAAGGGACTCCTTTTGATCAAGCCTTGCATCCCCTGAATTAAGTCATTTTTCTTAGTGTGTACCAGCCTAAACACGCTTTTATTCCACTATTTGATATGCCCCTGGATCAACTTAAGTTTATTCGAGAACGCATACCCATTTGAACTCAGAGAGTGTGTGCTTTTCCACCATTGTTGGCACTGATTTTTAAATCCGCTGTGTCATAGCCATATGTTCTTAAAACGGAATAGTGTTGGCCCCCATCGGAAAGGCCCCATGTCAAAGATGATGGGCTAGTGATCTAAGGTGGCTCGGTGTGACGACCACTTCTACAAAATAAGGCATCGCTCGGCCTAATCCCGTAATCGAACATTAATCCAAATCACATAGGACTTAATTACGTATTAGTCAGCCTTTCGTCCCTATATTCCTCAATCACATGTTACAATATCTTATTAAAGTCAGAGTTAACTAAAATCCCTTTATCATATTATGCGGAAGCTTTCATTATCCAAAATCCTAAATGTGGAAAACTAGGAAAATATAGCATCAAATGCATGTATATATACGGAACTAGTCACTCAACCCAATGTACAACCCAAAATGACATAAACAATAATAATACAACAAAAGTCAAGACATACAAAATGAGTAAGGAGAGTCGCTGAACTGCTTAGAGGAAGTTGTCGATCTTCTCCTTCCTTAGTCTGTTGCTGCTCAACGGACCTAAGCCCATCGTCACAAACTAAACGGTGAGTATAGTAATATTTAAGTAATAATTAGAGAATTTTATGCCACATTTCCAAAATATAAGAGTGGAATTTAAAAGCATAAATAGCAAAAGAATAGTTGAATCAAATAATGCAAGTAAATACCACAGTTAAAAATGTAGAAACCGACACAGGCTAAGTCAAGATGATTTACGTCCATTCGGCGGTGAGAACTATCACCTAACCTTTCCCATAACTATATGAAGTTGCGCTTAACATATCTCTCACACATAGTGGAGCTGCGCTCTATGCTTATACAACATCAACCTCATTCTTGCCGACCACACCGAGCCCCATAACTCGGGCACCGCGCAAGTCTAGTGGTGAGTGCCGGAACCCCGGTAGACTCATGTCCCCGTGAACTGTGCATCTCTCATACAATAGACACTAAATAATCCCTACTTTAGTTTCAAAGACAAATAATTACAAATCTCTACGATTCTAAAACAAGTTAGGCTACAAAGCCCAAAGGAAATAAAGTACAAGTTCAATCTAATTCAAGTTATCCTAATAACATGCTTTTCACCAATTCATTATTAAAAATGACATCAAAAATAGGAATTGGAATCAATGAAACACGTCACAAGACATCATGTCACAATATCCAATCATGAATAGACACAAGAATAACATGATGTTAGATTACAAATAGCATTGTCTACAAATAGACAAAGAAAGCAATAAGAGAATAAAATGAAATATAGAATTCTCATAACTTTACTTAAAATTCACACGCTTGTCCTAACCTATCCGATCCCTTGACCCTTCGAAATACGTGCCCAAACTTCTGGGATCTCCGCTTAGTCCCCTAGAGTTGTTTGACAAGTGTTAGAGTAGTGTTTAAACCATGTTTGGACTTGGCTGATTTTTAGTACTAGCTGGGAAATTAGAGCGCTAATTATGAACAGTAGCGTGCTAATTGCCGTATTAGTGTGATACATCGGTTGTCTAGCGCGCTAACCAGTATTAGAGCGCTAGATTTTTGACCTAGCGCGTTATGTGCAGCAGAACCCAAAATTCTGCACTTCGAATACTGAATTTTTGCCACACATAGGCCATGTTTTCACCTTAGGGACCCTCATACACATTACATGAGGTCCCTAACACTTATCCCAACACACAACAACAACAACAACAACAACAACAACAACAACAACAACAACAATTTACATGAATTTACCAAGTGCATGGAGTGAAGAACTTACCTCACTTGAAGAACACTTTCTTCTCCACCAAAACTCCACTAATTTGCACACTTATCCTCCTCCAAATTCACACCAGTAGCCCCTCTTTACTTTCTTCTTCCTCTCCTACCGATTTTTGTGATGAAAAGATGAGATTTGTTGACTTCAATGGTTAATTTGACTATGTTGATATGTTTGAATGGTGGCCATTGATCATTGTGTGCACACGTGTCTCAAGGCTCATTTCATGGTCCACCTTGTTCCACTTGTCCCTCAAGTCACCTTTGAGTGACTCAACATGTGGACATATTGTCTTATGATGAGTTTATGCATGTCTCGATACACATCATGTGCTTGTTGTTTAATTTTCCAACTTTAGGCACATTAACATTAATTCAAATGTGACCACATTAGCCACTTATTAAACTAACATAAATTGATATTTAACTCACTTAAATTAAGATTACCCCGATAAGTTGTTACATCAGTCCCACATCGACACGCGACTCGAGGTACGTCCCTGCTCGTCTCGATACCTATACACCCGTATAAACTTGACTTAATAGTTCACACATATATAATACACTAGACATACATTACAACAAATATAAAATATACCTCGGCACTTGCCTCAGTAAATGGACATATCTATAGGTGAGCTTATTTAAGGAAGTAAACACGGTTAGCAAATTTTGGTTGTTACTCTCGATTACCTATTGTTTGTATACCTTTTATAAAACGGTCCCCCCACTCTTTTGTAAATAGAAAACGATCAAGCCTTGCACAAATTGGGGTTTCCCTAAAATTTTACCAAGTGAAAGTACCATTTGTGAGTAGGGGTTAATCAGTGACAACTCATGCACTAATTGATCAAAAGCTCTCATACTCGTAGTCACTCGAAAGCTGTTCATCTTTTCATCCAAGTATCTAACAACATTGTAATCCCCTGCAATGCACCAATTGGGATTACATAGGCCATGAAAGGCACCCAACTCTTCCTAGAACTCGTTCCTCCTAGATGCCGACGCTGGATTGTAGACTCTCATAAGCCATTATTGTGACCTCCATCTTTACTGAACAGGACTGAAACAGAGAATTCCCCAATTAAGCTATCTTCGACATTGATTCGTCTCACGTCCCATATAATGGCTATACCTCCCCTCGTTCCCACAGATGGCAAAACTAACCATCTCTTGTGTCTACTCCCCCAAATCCTCGAAACTAAGCCTTTATCCATTTTAGTTGTTTTTGTTTCTTAAATGATCAGCACGTCCGAATTAAGCCTTTTAACTTCCTCTTTGACTACTTGACGTTTGGTTTCCACGCCTAGACCACATATATTCCATGAAACTATTTTCATTGAGATAATTATATGTACCCTAGGACCGACCCTTAACTGCACATTTCAATTGCCTACTTGATGTTCCTCTTGTCTGGCCCATTGTTGATTCCGCTATGATGTCTCTTAAGTTCCCATTTCATACTGGCCTCCCTTGATTCCTCTACTAATCTTTGTTGGACCGTGATGCCACATGCACCCATAACTTGAACCAAATCGGATTTGTCGAATATCTTTGTATCAGGTTGAAGTATTTGTACTGGAACGAGCTCCAAGGCCGGGGTGAGGGCCAACACCACATTATGGATCTCATTTGTCTCTCCACCATCTTGCTTCGCTCTATCCTGAATTAGGGGAGGCTGGTCGAATTCAGCTTGTTGCCTGAACACTACCTGCAAAATAATCTCATCAACCTGCTCGATGACACTATCTGTGAACAAAATTCTCATCATTAACCACTGAATTGAAAGGAATTATCGACTTATCTCTCAGTAGGGGAGGTTCCAAAAGATCAAAATCCTTTGTAGTATCCTCCCCGAGCTCCGTCGTGTTTGGTACGATCTCCGACCTAGATGATTCTGCCCTCGAAGATGGATAATCAAATATGTCATCCCCTAGCTCCACATCAGCTTTGAGTTAGATGGTTGGTTCTTTGTGTGATGGATATTTAGCATCGCCATTAATTGTGAAAGATCAATTTTTTGAATTTAACGGATTTGTCTCTCCTCCTTGGATAAAACCCTTTGAAAAGCTCGGGTTTCCACTTCCCATCATGTCTAGTGAAAAGTTCGAGAATATGGGCTCTGCCTTATTGATTAACTCTTTTTGGACGTGGGCTCCCGGATTACGACAAGAGGGACTACCCAAAAACAACAGAGGAGCACACCTACTTCCCTCCGATTGGGCCTCTATACATCTGCCACTTTGCCTTCATCAATTTGTATTCCCTTGCCTGGAACGTGTAAAATGCCACCTGTTCTCTGCTTTGTGTCCAATCCGCCCTCAATGATAACGAAACCTTTTTGTTTTGGGACCACACATGAAGGAGCCGCCTATACACCCTATGGGCCTTCTTGAGAAACGTACTCTCCCCTCATTTCAGCGTCTCTCTGTGTTCTTACTACGATCTTGGTAGCATGCTTTTTTCCCTTACCTGATAAGGCGGCATGCACTATGTATGTGCACCCCTGACTTGACGGCCTCCTTTCTACCGTCACAGGTCTCCCTAGCCTCTCCTTTTTGTCATTTGTACAGAAGAAGGACACGTCATCATCTTCTTTCTTTATATTTGTTTCTCCAAGGTTTGACTAGCCTCCTAAAGGAGACCTCCATATGTTGCTCTAATCTGCTGAAATACTCCTTCATTCCGCATGTGGACTGGGAGGCCCTTTTTTTGGATCCAATCCTTATAACATGAGAAGAATTGAATGTCACTATGGTGATGAAGCGCCCAGCTCTCTGTTTTGGTCATAAGGGCACCCCCCCAGTTCTTTCCCATATCGCAGCACTCGGTTTTTCTCCTTCTTATCCTTACAATACATTATTGCACGATCAACTCCAAATGGAATAAGCTAAATGACTATGTTCTGACCGGCCCTAATGATGTACTCCATAAATGACGAACAATGTGTGGAAACAGAGTGAAAGACCACAACATCTAAATGCCTCTCGCTCGTCTTTGAGATACAAGGGGTTATTTGGTTATGTTTTCTCGGAATGTTGGGCACGTGTATACGAAAACTCTCCTCGAGGGGTATCAAACTATGACCCCTTCGATGTGTTGGTTTTTGTGTGGGCCCCACACACAAAAAATGAAAAGTCAACACATAAAGCAACTAATTGGTTGTGGAATAAGAATCTTGGAGAGAGAAAATAGGAAAGAAAATTAGACTGAATTAACGAATTGGAATATACTTCTAATTAGCCAGCTTTTGTGTTTTTTGGCAATTCTTTTTCTCTCTTCTACGTTGTGCGTTCAAGGCGGTGAATGCAACAACAATTTTCTCTACATTGAAGATACATCAAGATCTTGAATCTGAAGACTCGCGGCAAAGTCTTTGGTGGTTTCTTGGTGATCAAGAAAGGGTACAATTTGAGGGTGGAGTTTTTCAAGATCTTGGTGTGACCATTCAAGTTCTTTGAAGGAGTATTCCTCAATTGAGATTCTTGTACTCTTTATTCATATAGTGGATTTATTCGGAGTTTGGCCTGTGGTTTATTTTTCCTCTGATTTGAGAGGGTTTTCCACGTTAAATCTTGTGTTCTTTGTGGTGTGATTGGTTTGGTGCATTGTTTGTGGCTTAGTAAATTTTATTCATCTGTTTCTCAAGTTGAAGGGGTTACTTTCTTGTTGAGTAACCCCAACACGATGGTGGGGCGTTTTGAGCCCCGATTGTGGGGCTATAATCCGGGCTCAATATCTTGAAGAATGCAGACCGGTCCTTGCCTTTGTCATCTAGAATCAAGATGGACATAGATCGATTGGGACCCTCCATAGCCTCAGGAGCTTGCCGAGATGATTTTCCATGATTTGGACAAACAACATCCTAGTATCTCCCTGGAAGCTTCTCTGAACCCACTCTTCTCTTTTAAGGATACCTTTGGCAACTCTCTACAGCCATACAAACTGCCTCGCGTCAAGTCTAACATTGTATTGTCGTCCCAAGGCGCTCTTCCGGATGTGAATATCATTGTTTTGGAGGAAAGAAATGGTGAATCTCTTACGCTCAGCCCAAAAACGTCTCCATTGACAGCCCTTGAGAAGATGGTCGTCCCGCTTAGTGAATGCCCATTTCTTACTTGCCAGTCCTATTTGACCGCTCCTATCCCATTCGCTACCACCGGTGCCTTCACTTCGCTTCCTTCTGCGTCAGACTACCTCGACCCAATTGCTCTCCATTTGCACGACCTGCAGAGAAGGTACAAACCTCTTTTTGGTCAAAAACATTTTTTTTAAAATTTATATATATTACGTATGTATCGTATTTTTTAAGTAAAATATATCTATTTTGCAAAAAAAGAAAAATGCTAAAATGATACCTCAAATGATACCCGAGTGACAACTTTATGGCATGACGTATAGGTCCCACGTAAAAATGAGTATCCGCAAAATAGTTGATCATGCATAACATGCGTGGTGTATATTTCAAATCGTGCACAACGGCTCCCATAGATGTGGGCTCACACGCTACGTCACAAGAATGTCACTTAAGGTGTCATTTAGAGTGTCATCCTAGTATTTTTCAAAATAGAACGTAACATGTATGTTAGGGCTGACAAAAATACGGGAACGGACAAAAACGGGACTGGACACCCATTTCAAAAATGTTTAAATTTGATGTCCGGTCCCGGTCCCGTTTTTAAAACGGGCACGATTTTTTTGTCCAGTCCCGTATGTTTTACAAATATACGGGACCTGTTTTGCCCGTTTTTTTTAATATAATTAAATATTTTGATTCATCCTACCGTCTTCCACCTCCTCAAAATCTAAGAATTCGAAGTTTCAGATTCAATGAATAAATTTCATTAGTCCTATCAATCTTCTCTGTTCGTTAGTACGTACTTTATAGTATAAACAAAATTAAGGTGCAGCAACTTTGTAGGAGATCATAATGACAAGAACAACAATACACATAATTTCTCTAAAAAAATAAATAAATAAAAATCCCCACATCTAATAAGATTGAAACACGCGCATTCACAACATAAATTAAGAATACCCAAATCAATTAATCGATCATCAAAAGAATTCTATAGTAGTACCAGTACTTGAAGGTGCATCATGATCATGCTGAGGCTCAGTCCCTAGCCGAAGCTCCAAGTCCAAATCTTCCTTGACCGACGAACTAGGGCTTGACCGAGCCCTCTCTTCACTACCATGACTGACCAATTCTTCATAGTTGTTCGCGTTCATTGGAGCCTCGACAAACAAGGGTAGCTGATAAATTGTTCCTACTCGATCTTCGAGTTTGGCCCTATCTTTTCGATGAATATTCATGTGGCCTCCGAGGGCCTGCGCGTTAGAAAAGCCTCTCTTGCAGAAGTTACACTCGTATGACCTAGCAGCTTGATGGTCAGTAGCACCGCGGCCGAGGATGACGAGGGGGCGTCGGAGGGGCGGAAGAGGTAGAGAAGAGCCAGGCGGCGAGGAGGGAGAGTGGGTGGGAGAGGAGGGAGAGGGCGAGGACTGCGGCGAGTGAGACGCGGAGAGGCAGAGAGAGTGAGAGGCAGGGAGAGAGACGCGGAGAGACAGAGAAAGTGAGACGAGAGTGAGACGCGGAGAGGCAGAGAGAGTGAGACGCGGAGACGCGGAGAGAGAGAGGAGAGGGGGAGGCAGAGAGAGTGAGACGAGGAGAAGCAAAAAAAACCTAAAATATATTGTGAAATTACTTATATGCCCTTCAAATTAATCAATAAACGGGTACCCGTTTTTTAAGAATTTTTGTCAAGTCCCGGTCCCGTATGTTTAAACGGACAAAAAATATTGTCCAGTCCCGTATGTTTTTCATAAAAATACTGCCTGGTCCCGTTTAAAACGGGACCGGACAAAACGGGCAAAACGGGACCGGGCACATTTTGCCAGCCCTAATGTATGTAAGATAAGTATGTTTTCTCTTTCTCTAAAAAGAGATAAGTATTTATTATTTTCAAAAGCAAGAAAGATAAGTATGTATTTTCTATTCATAAGTGGACTGAAACAAATATGCGTACCTAATTTTCCGGATGATTTCATTGGTCGAAATATCAATTTTCCCCATTTGAGGGCACTGCGGGAAACACAAATTTTTGTAATAAAAGATACTCAAAGTACATAGCGTCTAAGTAACTAAATTACCATCTAAATTATTTTTCAAATAGTTGATAAGCTAATTTATACTTGTCAAAATAATAGTGCCAACATGCTTATTCATAGTACAACAACTAAAAAACATATAACAAAATAAAACGACTTGCTTAGTGGAAATTAATCCACTTAATTAATTAGAAGATCAAGCCATGAATATGCAGCTTCTCTTCAGTGATCCGGTCCACTTGTTCGGCCATTTGAGGTGTCAAATGACTCATCCAATCCCCCACCTCGCCTTTCCTAAAAAAAATGCTTATTCTCAATAATCCAAGTTTTTCCACTTTGGTTCACCTCCAAATTCTTCAAATTCTCAAAGCTACACAATTTGATAATATTTTCTACAACCCCTTCACTCTCTTCCTCATTAGAGAAGGGACACCCCAAATGCCTAGCCAATCTCTTTACTTGAGACTTGATGTTATCTTTCATCTCTTCAAACTTCATAAACAATATCTTCTCTGGCCTCTCCAAGCTCACTTTCCAGTACCCTAACATATGTCCCAAAAGGGACCATGTAGAATTATACAGAGTTGTTTTAGAGATGTTTATGTAGCTGTTTATGTTAATTGATGTGTATGTATTGAATCATGTACTTTAGTGTAATGTACTACAGGTTCATATTAGTTTGTTCTAGGCAGTTGTAACTAGGGGGTACAATGTACACCATATGAGTTTGTATATAAGCAATACAATGTAATTTTTGAGATTAATTGAATAAGAACAGATTGATAGTTCTTCTGCATTTCATTGTTTCATCGTATTCAATGAGCACCGTTACATTGATCAATGATCTTTGATCTGCTGTTGATGTTTTGAATTTGTTCAGACCATACGTCGAAACTCCCCTACAAAACATGTCATGCGCTTTTTCTATTGGAAATGGCCCGAGCTCTACGGGTCTTCCTTTGATCACAAAGTGCCATAAAGACACCATGGTGTCCTTGGGATCCCGGCATAGAAAAACTACCCGTGTCGGCGCCTTTATAATCGACTCTGGCAAGGACGTGTATGGCAAGTGAGTAGCAAAAATCCTTGGAGAAGAAGAGACATCAAGAACATCACTTCCTCCTTTGAAGCCATCAAGAATCTCCATAAAGGGGACGAGGTCATGAGGATTATGTGTGAGCAAAGGGTGTTGGGAAAGTTCGGTGTAGCGGGAGCGGTGCATGATTGCGAATGCTAGAGACTTCAACCAAGTTGTGCCTGATTTAGGCTGAGTGACTAAGATCACGTCGGTGTTGCGGGCTCGAAACCGTCGTCGACAAGCCATTACGTTGAGTAAAGTTTTGCGACGGTACCAGAAGCCTTGTACTTATAGCTATAGTCTGTGATCCAGCCTTTCTCCTTTGGGCCTCGATCAATTCTTTGAACTCTCGGATCTCTTGTTGTGAATCATCATTCACAAAATTGTTGGTGGTGGTGTCCATATATGCTCGTTAAGCTAAGAATATAAGTTAATATTCAATATATATATATATATATATATATATATATATATATATATAAATATAAAAAGCACGAATCACAAATTTTTGAGTGGTAATGAAATTTATCTATTTGCCCTTTTTTTATCTCCAAATCAACCTTTTCTTTTGTATCCAAATCAAACTTTAACTCCTTATCAATCCACTATATGTTTTTTTTTCTTTATTTCCAAATCAATCATGGACTCATTCTCATCAATTCAATACACTTTTTTTTAGGAAGTAATGTACTAGCATGATTAGCTTGTTTTTTCATTCACATCTTATCTCGATTACATTAGAGAATATTGATAAGCTAAAAAAGGTACTTGTATTTCTAATTTTTAAATTTTAATTACAATTTTAAATTTTGTTAATAAATTCTTAAAAATTAATTCCCGCGAGCGGAGCAAGCGGGGGAATCGTGAGTAGTACGTCTTGAAACTAGTATATATATATATATATATAATTGATTAGCTCCCCTGTTTCATGGCATGGAATTAATTAGAAATCCATCTTCAATATATATATATAGTGGGAAATATTGCTACATTAATTAATAAGAGACAACTCGCACGAAAAACACATTTTTGGTTCTCATTCAAATTTACGTTCTTTTCTTTTTCTATTTCAAAACACTAGTGCGATTTCTTCTTCAACTCGAAATATTAATTCATACAACCACGGTTTACCTAAGTGGATTGATATCCCGGTTGTCTCATGTTGTGTGTGGTCTAGGGCCTTGTAATAAATTTGCGCTATAAAATAAAACAATAAATTTATCTGAACTCATGATTTCCAAATAGACCTGTTCATGGCCGGGCTCGAGCCGAGCCCAAACGGCCAGGCCTAACTTAGCTCAAACTCGACCCATTATATATATGCATGACTACACATAGGCCCAAGTCTGGCCCATGTAAAAAATGGAAGCTCAAGCCCAACCCATCAAATCTATGAATAAATATTTTAATATTAAAAATCTAAAAAATAAATTATTTATTCATTTAATAAGTTTTTTATGGACTTATTTGACACCATATGTGTTTATATATGTATATAGAATATTAATATATTTTGCAAAAAAGAGGAGTGACTCAAATGGTAAGAATTACTTAATATGTGCATTAGGTCATATGATCAAACCTCCCGTATAACACATAATTTTAGAATATATTGGTTATAAACTTATATTCGGGCATACTTGGGCTTGGGCGAGTCGATCGGGTATTCGAGCCCAAGATCATTATAGAGGGCCTTGTAATAAATTTTTAAAAAAAATTAAAAATTTATATTCCACCAATTTGTAGAGAGATGTTTCTATAATAAGAACATTTTTAAAGGACGATTTAAAAAAATGAGTCCGTACTCATGAGTCCAAATAATACTACCCTGAAAATGTGATATTTTAGAGCTTTAAGAAAGTTCCTTATTGCATAACATCTCTTTTTTTTAGGTGTCCCACACGATGTCGGGCTTCAACTGCACCGGTTAACCTATGCTCAAGCACTGTCAAGCTCCATATAAGGACAGCCCTCCCAGTCCAATTTTTTAATTCACAAAACTCGAACTCAAGACCTCGATTAAGGAGATCGAGTCCCCCTACAACTTAAGCCAAGTGGTGGTTGGTATTGTAGCATCTCTTTGATAAATGTAAGGGTAATGCTATTTGGACTTGTGAGTCCGAACTCAATTTTTTTTTTTAATTTCAAATACATCCTCGAGCAATTAACGAAACAACCATAATCACTTGTAAAATTTCTATTATACCCCTTAAATATTTACGAAAATTTTAAAAACCTTCATATGAGTCTGGACTAATGAGTCCAAGTAGATTTATTGTAAATGTAAATAGTGATTTTTTGCATTAATTATCCTCAGATGTCCAATGTCCGTAGCCTTAATTAGGGAGACCTGAATCCCTTAAATTAATTTGGATAGACGTATCTTTCAACTTAAAAATTAATGATCAATGCTCTGACACTATAGCTACCACATGAAAATTAATTTGGATAGACGTATCTTTCAACTTTCAAATTAATGATCAATGCTCAGACACTATAGCTACCACATGGAAATTAATTTGGATAGACGTATCTTTCAACTTTCAAATTAACGATCAACTAGTTGTTTCCCTGCGTTGCGTGTGAAGATCTTCATAATTTATATGTATGAAAAAGGGCAAAAAAATAGGAAAGTTACAAAATGATGGATGTCGTAGTTGATCACTAAGTCAATCAAAACTATATATAAAAAATAAAAAATAAAAATCGACGTGCTCGACCCTTTATATAAGCCAACGCATGGTCGGTGGCGTATCCATGTAGGCCTTGCCCTGGGCCGTAGCCCAGGGCAAGGCCCATTTTTTTTTTTTTTTTTTTTTTTTTTTTTTTTTTTTGTCGAAGGCCCAAAAGCACAATTTTGCCCACCCCAACCCTTATTTCGTTAAGAACAAGTAAATTAGCAAGAACGCACGACCAAAAAAAAAAAACTCTCGGCTTCTCGGCACTTTCGTGTAATTCTCACACTCACCGAATGTAAGTTTTTTACATTTTCTAAGTTTTTTGGAGCAATATTTTTTAGATTATATTGTCTTGTGTCTTCTACCTCTATTCTTTTTGTGTTTGAAGAAACCAATTCATCTATTTGGGACTAATTTCATTGCTCCACATTTATTTATTTTTTCACTAGATTGCACTATATTACAAGGATAGATTAATATTTCTTTTACAAAGTGCGAGTAAAGAGGTACGTTAGTTCATAATTTTTTTTTTGTATGTCTTTTTTTGAAGGGATATTTTTTTAATGTGGAAATCATTGAGCAAAGATATATATATGCTAGTTCTTAATTTTTATTAACTTGTTGATTTTTTATGTTTAGTTAGTTGAATTTTTTTTTAATAAGAAAGAGATCGATTGTACAATTATGTTGTAAAAAATCTCATATTTTTGACAACATAGCTTATTTGCAATAACATATCACACAAAAAGAGTAAATCATCATCAACAAATCTCAATTATTTTCCTTATCAGATGTTTGGTTAGAGGAAGAGAAGTGTACTATGGAAGTAATTAAAAGTAGTATCTACATAGAACAAAGTTATTTATAGTTCCACTAGTGTTAGTTGACCATTCAAAAAAGATAATTGTTAAAATAATCAGTTATTTTCAGATAATCCATTAAATGTCAAATAGCCTTATTTTCACTTCTTCTACCTGGCTACCTTCACATAAATCAAACACATTAGAATGTCATTGACACAAACACACACACACACACACACACACACACACACACACACACACACACACACACACACACACACACACACACACACACACACACACACAAAAAGTCATAAATATTCCAACAGTAACGTATAGATTATATATATATTAAACTAAAGAGTATATACATATTGTATATAATGTTATAATATATATATATTATATATATTGCAAAACTAGTTTGAAGTAGGTTTATATATAAATTAAGATAAAAATTGATAAAAAAAAGGGTGATTGAGATAAAGAATCCAATATATATATATATATATATATATATGTATATTGCAAAACTAGTTTGTACCGATAGAAGTTTAATTTGTTAAGTACAAACTTAACAATGCATCAAATCCAATTTTTTCAAAAGTTATGATAAAAAATGTATAATTAAGATAAATATTTAATTTATTATGTATATAAGTTAGCAACATTAGTCCATTTTTATTTTGTTTTTATGTTTCACATGTTTTTTTATATCTTTGATCATATACTATTTACATTGATTGAATTATGAGAATAAAAAGAAAGTTTTCACGACTTTAATATTTAAGGAGACATTTTTTCTTTTAAGGATAGCATACTAGCTTCGGACTAAACTCTATGGAGCGTCATGGTAACAAAAGAACGAAGACAATTTTTTCCTTTTTTAAATCAAGTGGGGAGACATCTAAGGTTCGCAATCTTTCTCCATCAGTTGTTGAGGCTTCATCTCATGAGGAAGCGAGACCTTTAGAATCTTTAACTCGAGAAGTTGATATTGATTATGATTCTCTTGGAAGAGATTCGGGCTTGCGTACTCCAATACGACAATATTCCTTCAATGTGCGAGATGAAATTAGATGAGCATATATAAAGATGGGCCCTTATCAACCTAAGTTGCCGGAATACCCACGAAGTCTATTCGGAAATCAATATCGTCGCTTTCAACCAAAATGGTTTGGAGAATTTCAATGGTTGGAGTATTCTCCTTCAAAGGATGCGGTATTTTGTTTCCCGTGTTATCTTTTTGAGAATGGTAATACACCTCACTGCACATTAACTAATAGAGGATTTAAAAATTGGAAGAGAGTTAATCAAGGGGTTAATTGTCCATTCTTGATACATATGGGAAGTATCAATTCGCCGCATAGAAATTCTGTACAATTTGTTGAGGATTCGTCGAATGTTACTCAACACATTGACAGGGTGATAAATGCAGAAACTTCAGACGATGTTCGAAAAAATCGGTTGCGGCTTAAGGTTACAAGTGAGGTTGTTCGATGGCTTAGTTTACAAGGATGCACATTTAGAGGTCATCGTGAAGGTTCAACTTCAGAAAATCGAGGAAATCTCATAGAAATGTTAAAGCTTATGGGTAGATTAAATATTAACATTGAGGATGTTATACTCGACAATGCTCCAGGAAATGCAAAGTACACCTCACCAAATATTCAAAAAGAGATTTTGCATATTATGGCTAACATGGTGAGAACAAAAATTCGCGAAGAAATTGGAGATAAAAAGTTTTGTCTATTAGTTGATGAAGCCAAGGATGCAGGAGGCAAAGAAGAAATGGCAATTGTGTTGAGATTCGTGGATGGTCAATGTTCAATTAAAGAGCGTTTTTTCGATATTGTCCAAGTCGAAAACACCGCTGCTTCAACACTTAAGAAAAGTGTATGTACCTCTCTTGCTCGATATAACTTACTTATAGATGACTTGCGCGGTCAAGGATATGACGGTGCTAGTAACATGCGTAGGGCATGGAATGGGTTGCAAGCTTTATTTCCCAAAGACTGTCCATATGCATATTATGTGCATTGTTTTGCTCATCGACTAAAACTAGCATTAGTTGCAGCTTCTAAAAAGGAACCTTCGATTTGGTTACTCTTTTCAAAGTTGTCTTCTATTGTTAACCTTATAGGTTCTTATTCAAAACGCCTTACTGAGTTTCAAGCCTTTCAAGCTGTAGAGATCGCACGTAAAGTAGCTAGTAGTGAACGTGAAACTGGTAAAGGAGCTAATCAAATTGGAAGTTTACAACGAGCAGGAGAAACACGGTGGAGCTCTCATTTTGATTCTATTTGCAGTGTGATTGATATGTATTGGGCAACGATGCAAGTGCTTAAAAAATGGTTAGTGATGGATCTACTGATGATATTCGTGGTGAAGCAAAAGGTGTTTTAATGATGATGGAAACTTTTGATTTCATATTCATGTTGCATGTAATGCATAGAATTATGGGAATTACAGATATGCTTTGCCGAAATTTGCAAGAAAAAACTCTAGATATTCTGAATGCGATAAATTCAATTGCCACAACAAAAGTATTTCTTCTAAAATCACGAAATGAAAGATTTGATCACCTTTTGATGTGTGTGAATTCGGTTTGCATAGAGTATGAAATCGAAACAGCTGATATGAATGCTTGGTACAAAGATGGCACAGGTCGTTCTTGTCAGCAAAAAAGTCTCGTCACAGTTGAGCATCATTACCACTTTGATGTGTTCAATTCCGCGATTGACTATCAATTCCGAACGGCCAGGCCTAACTTAGCTCAAACTCGACCCATTATATATATGCATGACTACACATAGGCCCAAGTCTGGCCCATGTAAAAAATGGAAGCTCAAGCCCAACCCATCAAATCTATGAATAAATATTTTAATATTAAAAATCTAAAAAATAAATTATTTATTCATTTAATAAGTTTTTTATGGACTTATTTGACACCATATGTGTTTATATATGTATATAGAATATTAATATATTTTGCAAAAAAGAGGAGTGGCTCAAATGGTAAGAATTACTTAATATGTGCATTAGGTCATATGTTCAAACCTCCCATATAACACATAATTTTAGAATATATTGGTTATAAACTTATATTCGGGCATACTTGGGCTTGGGCGAGTCGATCGGGAATTCGAGCCGAAGATCTTTATAGAGGGCCTTGTAATAAGTTTTTTTTTTTAATTATAAATTTATATTCCAAATTTGTAGAGGGATGTTTCTATAATAAGAACATTTTTAAAGGACGATTCAAAAAAAATGAGTCCGTACTCATGAGTCCAAATAACACTACCCTGAAAATTTGGTATTTTTAGAGCCTTAAGAAAGTTCCTTATTGCATAAAATCTCTTTTTTTTAGGTGTCCCACACAATGTCGGGCTTCAACTGCACCGGCTAACCTACACTCAAGCACTGTCAAGCTCTATATAAGAACAACCCTCTTAATCCAATTTTTTAATTCACGAAACTCGAACTCAAGACCTCGATTAAGGAGATCGAGTCTCCTTACAACTTAAGCCAAGTGGTGGTTGGTATTGTAGCATCACTTTGATAAATGTAAGGGTACTGCTAGATGGACTCAAAGAGTCCGAACGGATTTTTTGTAAATGGGTACTGCTAGATGGACTCAAAAAGTCCGGACTCAAACAACGAAAAAGACATAAAGACCCTTAATTTAAATTCATTATTGGTGTTTGGGGGTTGAGGGTAATAAAGTCATTTACTTAGATAGATATCTTAAATTAATAATAAAAAAATCTTTGGGTCCGGACTCAAAGAGTCCGAAGAGATTTTTTAATGTAAATAGTGATTTCTTGCATTAATTATTCATCGATGTCCAATGTCCGTAGCATTAATTAGGGAGACCTGAATCCCTTAAATTAATTTGGATAGACGTATCTTTCAACTTAAAAATTAATGATCAATGCTCTGACACTATAGCTACCACATGGAAATTAATTTGGATAGACGTATCTTTCAACTTTCAAATTAATGATCAATGCTCAGACACTATAGCTACCACATGGAAATAATTTGGATAGACATATCTTTCAACTTTCAAATTAATGATCAAATAGGTGTTTCCCTACACTTCGCGCGTAAAGATCTTCATGATTTATATGTATAAAAAGGGGCAAAAAATGGGAAAGTTACAAAATAATGAGTGTCGTAGTTGACCACTATGTCAAGCAAAAACTATATATATAAAATAAAAAATAAAAAATAATAAATAAAAATCGACGTGCTCGACCCTTTACATAAGCCAACCCATGGTACTTGTGCACAGGGGCGTATCCACGTGGGCTTTGCCCTGGGCTGCAGCCCAGGGTAAAGGCCCAATTTTTTTTCTTTTTAAGCCCATTTACTTCGAGCCCACCGTAAACATCTCTTAAACCATATAGTTGAGAAAGAAAAAAATTAGCAACCCCAACGCACACAAGCAAAAATTAACAATGCCAACGCATACACGCAACTCGCAAGACGCTCTACGCACACGCTATCAAATAAAAAACTCTCGGTACTTTCTTGGCACATTTGCAGGCACACCCATTGAATGTAAGTTCTTTACATTTTTTAAAGTTTTTTGGAGCAATGTCTTTTCAAATTCTATTGTCTTGTACCTTCTACCTCTATCCTTTTTTGTGTTTGAATAAATCAATTCATCTTTTTAGGATTAATTTCATTGCTCCACATTTATTTTTCTTTACTAGATTGCACTATATTACAAGGATAGATCGACGGTTCTATTAGATAGTGGAAGCAAAGAGGTATGTTAGTTCATAGATTTTTTTTGTTTGTATGTCTTTTTTTGAAGGGATATATTTCGTAATTGGAAATGACATCTTTTTCATTGAACAACCTCCAATAATACCTAGATTAATGGTATAGTTGAATAGAGATTCATTCTACGAGGCAAAAATTATATATGTAGTGTTTGGCAAAAATTATATATGTAGGGATATTTTTTCAATTGGAAATGACGTCTTTTTGGCATCTTTATGTAACTTATGTTCCAAGTTTTCAGCCTCTTTCTCAAGAATTCAAAAACTAATATCTACCAAATGAAATAAAATCATTGATAATCTTATCTGACATAGATGAAGTAATTAATGAATTCGATTATTGAAAGCAAATGAGACTGCAACTTAAATAAGTCATTTTCTTCATGATTTATATATAATTTATTATTTAAGTATTATTTTTATTCTTTACCTAACAATAGAATTTATATTTGATTCTATATTATTTATGTTTGCAGCTGATGCAATTTTCAATGATCGTATCATGTTTGTGACAAATAGACATCAATTTTTTAATTACTCTCAAAATTTAAGGTACTTCAGTCGAACTCATTATTTATTGATTTGGTTTCGATTTGATATATTATAATTGATTGTGTTCATATGTTTTTTTTATTTGTTTAATAGTTTGTGGCTTAATTTATGTAATAACCATGCTAATTTTATATTTGTCATGGAGGCATACATATATTGTGGTATAATTTATTTAAAGCATACATAATAATATATAAAAATAATAATTTTAAAAAAATTTATAGCCTAGGGCTATCAAAAATCCTGGATTCGCCCCTGCTTGTGCATCCATTCAAACACAAAAAACCCCTACAAACATGTGCACTTGGAGACCCAAACAAAAATTTAGATAATTGCCAAGCACTCCCCAAAAATTCTTCAAACTGGATGCGCGAGAATTACTGCGTACAAGAATGGATGGGAAGTGAAATTTATAGGGGGAATAAAGCTTGCACTACACTCAATTCCATGTATATGCCCATAATTTTTAAGAACTTTTACCACACTTCATTGCATGCATTTGCCCATGATTTCGAGTAGAATGTACGAATTCTATTAATTCATTCGTTGATAATATAATCAATATTAATTATTAATAAATGCGCACATAATAGATAATTATATATCTTAGGACGATCGATAATAGAAATAAGTAAATAATAAAAATTAAAAAATTAGAAAATTAGAATTGTGAGAGGAGGTAGCTTCTGAACAGAATGTAGTAATTCTATTAATCCATTCATTGATAATATATCTATTATTAATTATTAATAGATGCACATATAATAGATAATTATATATCTTGGGACAATCGATAATATAAATAAATAAATAATAAAAAATTAAAAAATTAGAAAATTAGAATGGTGAGAGGAGGTAGCTTCCGAACTTTCTCTCACCTCCGACTTATATCTATATATATATATATATATAATCTATATTTTTAGAAAAAAAATATACAAGATGGTTTAAAAAATAATTACTTATAAATCATTGAAGTGACCATTCATTAACAAAAAAAAGAATTCGAATGAACTTAATTGTTGTTTCAGTGCCCTAAACGGTATATATAAAAAATGTTGCGGTAACCAAATCGATGGTGTAAGATTCAAAACAAAGAATATGAATACATCATTAATTAAACGGTCCTTTAGTTGTTCAAAGTTGGATTTAAAATAGTAAATAACACACATATATATAATTATCTTAAAATTAAAAATTAAAAAATTAAAAAAATTTTAAAAACAAAATGGTAGAAGGAGAGAGCTTGTGAAACTTTGTCTCTTCTTTAACTTTTATATATATATATATATATATATATATATATATATAGATGCTCAGACACTATAGCTACCACATGGAAGGAGCGCCAGCATGCAAACAATATTATTTTCTCAACAAATTAAGCATGTTTTAAATTTACATTGTACGGACTGTATAAAAGTAAAACCATTAACAACAGATAACATGTAAATTTTTTTTTTCTTTTATTGCACCGTTTAATGATGCCTTTTGGTAGGGCTGGCAAAAATCTGGGATCGGATATAAACGGGACCGGACACCCATTTCTATAATGATTAAATTTAGTGTCCGGATCCGGTCCCGTTTTTGAAACGGGCAATTTTTTTTTTGTCCAGTTCCGTATGTTTGTAAAACATACGGCTCCCATTTTGTTTGCATTTTATTTTTAAATATGATTAAATATTTTATTTATCAATTATTTTTTTTTTTTAAAAAACCCCTCAACTACAACTTACAAGTCTACAAGTCACCAATTACCAAAAAATAAATATTAAATATATTGTAAACAATCATCACAAATAATCACAATAAAAACTAAATTACAATCATACATGCATTTTATTTTTCAAAAATATAAAAAAATAATACGTATCAACGTAAAAAACTATTATAAAATTTTATTCAAACAATTTAATGTTTCAACAAAAAAATTATACAATTGCACATTTTTCATATAAAACATCATAATTACCTATATCGGGTACCCATTTTTTAAGAATTTTTGTTCATTCCCGGTCCCGTATTTTTAAACGGACAAAAAACATTGTCCAGACCCGTATGTTTTTCACAAAAATATTGCCCGGTCCCGTTTAAAACGGGTCCGGACAAAACCGGACAAACGGGACCGTGCACATTTTGCCAGCCCTACATTTTGGTCTCGTTTGACTCATTTGGCCTCACTTGTAAAAAAGTTTTCTTGCGAGACAATTAACTCAAAGGAAAGTTTATGTTTTCACGTAGGTTCGTCGTTAAACTTAAATAAAAGTTGTAAAATTTAAAAACAGCTAAAGATATGAATTGACATAAATATCTTTTAAACATGGGAATTGATATAGAGAAAGGATTTATAATGGGTAATTTTGTCAATTTCTCATCGAGGAGATAACACTCTTAGAGAAGAGTGAGAGAATTAACTCTCCTTTGTGTGTGCGAGTTGAGAGATATCTTATAGAGAAGTTGGCATTGCAAAGCCAACTAAACAAAATTACTTGAAATTTACTTTCGTGAAGATATTTCACTCTCTCCAACTCCCCCCAACCAAACAAGACCTTCATCTTTTTTTTTGTGTAAAAAGGGGAACTCAACCATAAAAATAGAATTTACAAAATGTCAGGTAAGGCACATCCTTATTGAGATGGCGAGACTTGAAACAAACATATATTCATTACCCACTCAAACTTGCGCACAGGAGACTCGAAATACCAAATCGGTAAGATAAAGTAGCTAGGGCCTTCAGTCGCACAAGAATTGGCATTGCCAAGGGCAAAACACTACAAAAAATATACTAGATTAGTGATAGACTAACCCGTCGCTAATTTGGGATGACCCGTCGCTAAAATAGGTTAGCGACGAGGACCTCGTCTTTAATTTCTTCGTTGCTATTTTGATTTTGGCTACTGGTGTAAAAAAATAGCTACATATACCTTTCGCAATAACCCATTGCTTTTTTTGATATGTGTAATTGGTCAACCATGTTCGACTACCATGCCACCAAAATTAACGATGAGTCCTCGTCGCTAAGGTCATTGCCATTGTCTGACACGTGGTTGGCCTGATAGCCACGTAAGATGGGAATAGCAACGGGAACCCGTTGCTAATTTTAAAGAATTGTTTTTTAAATCTTTTTTATTTTGTGTTTTTAAAAATAGATTTATTTATTTTTATTATTTAATATTAAAATTATTTTTTTATTTTGAAACAGTTTTTAATTACAAATAACAACTTTTTTATTCTTAACAATTTTTTTTTAAATAAGATTTTTTAAAAACAATTAAATATAAAACAAATTAAAATAAATAATTCAAATAAATAAAGAAATAAATTAAATAAATATAACAAAAGAAAGTTTACAAGTATAAAAATGTACAATAAGATAAAAGGTGCATGTGACAAAATAATATGAAAAAATGGTCCAAAGTCTAAAGTCTAAATAAGTGCATACATTAGAAGACTCAATCGTCGAGATTGTGGTCGGACTTTGAGTCATCATAAACATCTCCTGGAGGTGCAGATAGAATTCCAAGTCTGTCCATTAGAGCCTACTCCATGTGACCTAACTGTCCTTGCATCTTTCGCAACTAGTCACGGTTTATGGTTTTATCTTGGATAACCTATAAAAGATTTGTTTGCATCTCCTTAATTGTTCCTCATCAACAACTTAATGGGCCCATCATTAGCAGACATAGGTCGAGAAGATCCTGCACTCCAACATGTCTACCACTCGACCCCGATGGTGTCTACCCTAGTCCATATGTTCGTCCTTTATCGTTACGCTCCACGACAGATAAATACTGCTTAGTCTCATCAGTCTGCGTATTAGGACCCTGCAACTGTGTGAGCTGCACCAACTAGGATTAAATACATATCATATATATAACTCCGTCATAATCTTTGATATGGAAGTACAAGCATACTCCAAAGCGGTCGTGGGTCGAACTAATTTGTCCTCCTATAAAACATATGTTTAACTAGGATTAACTATGAAACTTAATATATATACATATATGAATTTATTATAGCATGACCTATCAGTCTCTCTGAGTGTTGATAGATGGATACGAAACCACCTATATGCATAATTACACCATACCGGGTCCCCTTATCTCAGTTCTTCGATTCTTGCTTGCTTGCTTTGACTTCTTTTTGAATTTAGGGGTGGACCGCATCTTCTTGTAGTGCACGAAGAACTCGCTAGATATGCGGTCAGGCTGTTTATCTTTAGAACACATCTTGCTAATGAAGTCGACGTACCAAGTGACAATTTGCCTATCATATGCCTCTCTAATAGTTCCGTCATCCAATCCATCCCAATCAAAAGAAATATATGTACAAAAATATTGAAATTTAAATATTTCTAAAATAATAGAAAATTTAGTCTATATATACTACGTAAAAGAAACAAACTAGACTTAAATACTTTTTTTACCTTTCATTGATTCCAGTTATATCCCGCATGTGGTTAGGAACAAACTCCAGAGAACAACCATCCTTATGTAAGGAGTACTTATATGCCCTAGTCATCACTCGTGCAGCTCTGTGCGATGGGAGCAAATTGCGTGCACTAAATTGAAAATATAAGTTATACCAAAATTACAGTAAATTATTGAAACGTAGGTATGTGTAATTAAATTATGTATACTTACTATCTCTTATCCTTCACAACAAAAGATATTCACTCCCATCCTTTGTTAGTAGTATTGTTTCTTGATATGCTAACTGCATGAACGCCTCGTCGTCCACGTAGGGGCAGTACTGATGGACGGGTCACTCAAACGGTGTGCTGAAGAACTCAGTGACTGTGATGCATACAAATCAGAATGGCCTAATGGTGGGGCTGTACTATGGTCATGCGTTTGGTCCTGCTGATTTGAAAGAGATGCTGATCCCCCAATGAAAAAATAGGCACAAGACCTGGCCTCAACGTAATTTGACCAGCGACAGGTAGAGTGATTAACGATGAAAGAATCATAGAACGCATCTCCACAAAGGTCGGATCATCGACAAATATAGATGGTAAATACATAAAAGTTGAAGGGGGATGTGCTGGATGTACATAAGATGAGGGGTGTCTGATGGAATAAGAGGACATGTTGGGAGGCGGATATGAGTACTGATGAAAGAAAGGGGCGTGCAGGGGGTGATGCTGTTGAGGGGCGTCACTTTAAGCTGTATCATTTTAACGCATCAACCACACGATTGATCTCGAGATAACGCGACGCGTATCTCAAGAAAAATCCATATAAATAAACAAAATCTGATCGTTATCTTCAGATCATTCAAGGATTTGCAAGAAGAGGAAGAGGGTTCGGTCGATTCCGGATCAAAGGGAGGTCATTTCCGAAGCCGAATTCGATCAAAATTAGCTTAAACGAATTAGAAGCTTGCGATCATCACTTTAGTAAGTTTGGTTTTCAAGTTTTTTTAAATTCGATTTAGTGGCGATGATCAAAATTTATTGAATTGAAGTTGTTGTTGATTATAAAAAGTTTATAACCTTATTAGAGGTCCTCCTTGGTGGTTTAAGAATGTAATTGTTGAGTTTGGATGTGATTTGGGTCGAATTAGATCAGCAGAGGTATGTTGTTTTTGTAGGTCTGGTGCGAAAGCGCACTTGGCACTGGCCATAGCACGCTACGCGTACTAGGGAAGATGATTGACTTATGGATAACGCGCTACTAGACCCCTGAAATCAACAATTGTGCTGTGTGTTATGACTAATTTTTAGGGGACTTAGGGATTGGTTTAGGGGTTCTGCATATAGTGTATTGAACCTATATTGATCCCAAATGATTGGTGATAGGTTGAGAAACACTGAGGAAGAGTGAGATGACCGAAATGTTAGGAATTTTAGATGGAGACTTAAACCCGAGGTAATTGCGGATTTGCTTATTTATCAATATTACTTGGCTATTTAATATATAGCTAATGTAGTTATTAGATTGAAATGGGGGATTATGTACAATGTGATGGTTTCTAACGAACAAAAAATGGTGTCTCACGCGATCCACGATAGTAACTCCTCAGGACTGAGACTAGGTTGTATAGTACTTGGGCTTGATCTTCTAGTCTATACATAACTCCTACTCAGTTTATAGGTTGCGTGGGTTACATATTTACTAAATGGTTTAGGATAGAATCATTGGGCATTAATCGATTGGCTAAACATCACATATGTGTGGTGTGTTGGTTTAGCACTCGTATTAATTGCCCCGGTGGGTAATCGACCCTAGTTTTATAAATAAAACGGGGATCACAATGTAATAGTCCTAATACATTTGCATCTGTTTATGTATTGAATTTATATGCTTTTCATATTCTTGTTAGATATCATTGGTGCACGTTGTTAATACATGATATCCTTGCCTATTATATTGAATGTTGATGGTTATGTGAATCCCAACTTACTGACCAAGTTGGAGTGCTAACCCTAATTAACATTACATGTAGATTCGACGAGCGTTACGATTACAGGATGGAGAAGTTATAAGAGTCTTGAACTTCTCTTTGATGTAATTGTTTTCTCTGGTCTTATATATTGATGTTGAATTACAGTTTTATAATATCACACGGAATGGGTGATTATATAACGAGGTTTATTCCGATTTTTTTTAACACTGTATATCTTATTTTGGTTATTGTAAAAGGTTTTAAATATCCTATGCGTATATGATTTGTTTTATTTTGACAATCGATATACAGTAGTGCTTATTAGGCGTAGGTGGTAAGGCTGCTGGCTCTAGTTAAGTCTGGTAAGGGTAATCTAGGCTTAATTAGGGTTTCAGGTTGGGTATTGCCCTAATCAAGTTAGGGGATGCTACAGTTTGGTATCAGAGCAATGATTTAGAAATCCTTGGTTAGCAATGGTTTATAAATCTCGGAATAATGATTTATTAGAATCAAGGAATAACTCTGATAGAGTGTGGTGCAAGAGTTTATAGTGTATCACTTTTAGGGATAAAGTGGTTATAATGATACAATTGGGTATCATGGACAAAGCTCTGACCCTAAATTCACTTATGAATTGTGTTAAAAGTGAATGTTAGCCTACTTTAAAGTTTAAGGTACTTTGATTACCATAATAATGGAACCTAAGTTTATCAACTTTGAGAGTTGTGTCGAGTTATGAATAAACTTAGGGTTTAATTAAAGATTTTTATCGTGATTTTAGGGGGTAACCAAAAAGATAAAAGATTGAGATATGTTATTTATTGTGTATACTATATCTATATGGTAGATATGAAGGTATATTTTTCCTGAACGATAATAAGATGGTTGAAGTCCATCTATTTCTCATAATATAAGAAAGTGTTGGGGGTAAGAGTTCCGGAGAGTCTTAACCTCAGGGAGACAAAAAGAAAAGACATAAGAACACTTATAAAGATAAAATAAAAGTCTTCTCCAAGTAACATTTTCAATGATATTTGTCCTTCCTGATATTATTAGATAAATAATAGTCAGTGAAGAAATATTGGTTGGATCAAGACCTTGAGGTGTGTATTTGGAGAATGGAAATTGTAAAACAATGAAATACAAAATAACTTTCAATGAAACTCAAAGATGGCGGACCATTTTGAGAGGTGATTTAATACTAGTATTGGGACTAGTATGAAAATAATAAAAGTTATTCAATTAACAAATTAGTTGTTAATGATAAAGGTATAATGGAGATTAGGAAACCACTAATGCAGTTACAATTCATAAGTTGTTATGAAGTTGATATTCCAGTTATGGTGTGAATCCATATTGGAATAACAAGTGGTTTATTAGATAATAAAAGACAGTTAAATCCATAATATAGCAATGAGTTGGTAAGATATCATAGTCTGATCTATTAGACTGGTATAATCTAAATTGGGGAGAATGAGTGGTCAGTGAATTTGTGGATTTAGGGAATCCAAGGATTAATGTGTAGTAGTCGTAATAAGTATTCATTACTCAGGATTGACTATTCGTTCTAAAAATAAATGAAATCAATGGTTCTCAAGAGGAAGTTGAGATTTGATTTTCACAGTGTAATGATCAGACCTAATGATATATATCTTTATAAGATAGTTACAGACGGGTACTAGATCATTTAAAATGGATGGTAAAAACCACTAGAACTTACTAGAACTTATGCTGTTTTCATAAATTAAGGGTGTAAAGTGAAAGAAAACCCTATTATAATGAAGTTGATACTGTGTTATCAATAATAACATGGGATCTTTGAAGACTTAGAGAATGCACGAGCAATTACCATACATAATTGGAATTGGTAACAATAAATTGGTTCGGACCAGAATTTTGCAAAGTGCCATTGCTAAGTTTCAAAGGTTAATAAAATGGTAAGGATGTCGAATATTAACAGTAAATCAGGGGATTTGACTATGATTGAGATAATATGTGGTTGTCCTAAACTCAACACAAAGATAAAGAGGGGAAAATACGCTTAAAATAATTGGATATTATTAACGATTGATACAATGATTTTTGATATCGTTGTGTGACTTATTCAGTTAACTCAAGTATGTGATGGTTATATGTTGGAATCGAATACAAGGATGCCTTGGAGGAAGGTGAAAGTATAGTTTGGTTACAATGTTTGCTTGTCAAAACTTAAATTGTGGAAGAAGTTAGAGGTTCAACCTAAGACTTCTGATTTAGGTAGAAATGTGTGATGACACAAGAAAGCAAAATTACAGCTATTATTTTTACATATAAATAGTTCCAGATTTGGGAGAAGAACTATTGGAGATTTCTAATCTTGAAATAGCTAATTTGGTAGTTGTACCAAATATGGAAAGGCATCGCTTGTAAATTAAGAAGAAAGGTTGTTGATGATCTTTTAATCATTTTTTGAGATTAATAAGAATCTTATTGGAATCATTAAAAGATAACATGAGAATATGACACTAGTGGACTGGTGTAAGAGTAAGTAGCGAATTTCAAAATGTGGAAGTCTAAAAAAATAGAAATTTTCAGAGTGATAGAAATAGAATGTAAGAAAGTAACCTTAAAAATTTCCTAAGAGTTAGGAATCTACTCTGAAACATCACTCATCAAGGTGATTGTGTTGACAATACTTTGAAAAGAAAGGAACAAATGTTATAGTTATAATAAAAGTTGTTCAATAATATCTCTTAGGTGAGATATTTACTGATGACCAAATAAAAGTTCTGCACAAGCACATTATCAGCTGAGTTATCTAGATCATTAACTATAAGTCTGTTCTTTAGAGCTCAGATTGGAGTTGAGCTAATAACGATTGAAATGAGTGATGTGTTATTGAAAGAGATTGATTGAGATTAACAAGTAAATTAAGGCTGACTACTAATTATTGATATTGGAAAGGATGATCTCAGATCAAAACATTGAGCATGTAAGGAAAGTTCTTATAACTTGAAATAAAGAGTGAGGCATGAGTGTTGTGAAAAATCTCATAAATGAAATATGAGATACATTAACAGGAGGAAGCCGAGTAATTTTAACTTGGAGGGTTATATTGTTCTTGCTTATATAAATGATATTTCATGCTTAGAAATTCGTGATGAATGGTGACAATTGAAGGTTATTGATATAATTGTAAAACTGACAGAGTTCAGAAATTTCTTGCCAGTACTGTGGTTTAAATCCTCGTGAAAATGTTAGCGAGATGTATATGTGTGGAAGAGTTGAGAGTTGTGAAGAACCCGTATTAATATTTCGGTAAGGAACCAAAAATTTGTTTCTCAGGGGGGAAGAGATGTATAATAGCTGGGAAGGACCTTTCTTAATCTTAACATAATATATCAGAAATTGGCCATGGTTTCCAAAAACTTTATTTTCCAAGCTTGTGACTTAGAAAGTATGAGTTACTAGAAGAATTATTTATTGTGTGAGTTCTCTAATGTTGATTTTAGCAGGCTGTATATAAGTTGCGGTATTTACCTTAAAAATTTGTATGTTTTACTTCATCGATTATTGGTAGGATGAGAAGTAATGACACGAATTAGTTACAGCCTGAGTAATATAGAACTACACATAAAGGTGTTATCAGACTGTCGGTATACAGTTGCAACTTAGATATATGAAGAAATGTAGCTATTAATAGAGCTTCTCAATTTAGACTTCATGAGGAAGTGACGGTGATGATGATTTGTATGATTTTAGCCGACACGTCATCGACTGGGAAAGCTAATTACATAGCTACTAATATGATCTTTTGAGTTTAGATTCGAACTAAATTGGAGAAGATTCAGTGGTGATTGGTTGTTAGAAAGTTAATCAGGATTATGTAGAGCGTTAAAGGTTAATAGTTAGGGTAAATTATTCTAATTGGTAAGTGTCTGATAATGGTGCATTATGGTTCAGGGATAGATTATAGATTCCAGTGTAGGGGTCAGGTGATGTAGGAAGTGCTATGGAAGTCTCAAAGATCTCTTTACTGTTTTCATCCAGATAGTAGTAAGGAATATCAAGAAATAAAGCGCCTTTATTTATTATTAATCTGGGATGAAAAAAGATGTCGTGGGGATAATGAAGAGAGATTATATATATCAGCAAATGAGTGCTGAGCATAGGAAATCAAAAGGGTACTGGATTCTCTGCCTACTCTTGAATGAAAATGGGAACGTAGATCGGTGGATTTTGTTTCCAGTTTATCTCTGAGTTAGCTTAAGCACAATACGATAAAGATTATAGTTAGTAGAATGACGGAGTCTGCGCATTTCTTGCCAGTTTCTTTGTGAAATCCTCTTGACTGTTTATGCAAAATGTACATACATGAGGTGTTAGATTTATGGGTGCTTCGGTGTCGACTATTTCGAAAAAGGGATTCGAGATTCACATTTGAAGGATGGAGTGAATTATTGCGACACCTGTGGAACTGATCTTAACCTCGGTATGGTATACTACCGGCAGACTAATGGGTAGACGGAGTAATAAATTTTGGTGCTAGAGGATATACTTCGAGCTTTTGTCTTGAAGTTTAATAATAACTAGAAGAGCTACATTTCTCTGTATGAGTTCATTTGTAAAAACAGTTGTCAAGCTAGAATGGAATGCTCCTTTGAAAATTTGTATGGTCAACCATGTCATTCATTGGAGTATATGGATAAGGGTTGAGATGCGAGTTTAATGGACGCGAAATTGATTTCGAACTACAACCTAATTAAAACAAAAGAGATACGCCGATAAATATCACATGTGGTTGGAGTTTTCAAAAGACAAATATGTTCTATATGTTTGAACTATGGCGTAAGTTAGCTTCAAGGTATATTGGGCTATACAAGAACGATTAATCATGGTACTGATAGGTTAAAGTTGTATCCTCAACTAGTCGGATGTTTAAAATGTCTTCCATGTTTCAATGTTTTATAAAACATAGACTTAGTTCACTCAAAGGATTAGTTGGAATGAATGTGATTTCTGGGAAGACTTATCTTACGAAAAATAGTTAAGGGTACTACTTGATCGTAAGAATTAAAAATCTGAGAACCAAAGATATTTCTTTGGTTATAGTGAAAGGAGAATTTCGCAAAGATGAGGAACAAACCTGAGAGTAGAAGTATGCAAAATAGTTTCCATTTCTCTTCGAAACTGCAAGTAATTTCATATTACTTTAGTTTCAAGGACGAAATTGCTTTAAATTGGGGAGACTGTAACGACCTATTACCTTAAGCTGGTGATTAGTACTAATTCAAATCTTAATTAATCCGAGTAAGGCTCGAATTAAGTTCGGCATACCACGATTAGCGTGTGCGTGCATTTGTATGATGTATGGTGTTTATTTGAATTGTTAAATCGATGTATATATAGGTTGTCATATAATACGGAAATTATACACAAGCCTATAAAATGAAAATAACCTAATAAACAATGGTTTACCGGGACACCAAGTGTGACGAGGGAGTCGTGGCAAGAGTGCGCGCGCTTAAGGACACTTGTAAGCATGTCTGATGAGTTTATTGGTGAATAATACGTGATATATTTATATATTTATATGTTTTTCAATATATAACTATATATATTGGAAAATAAGATAATATTAGAAATATATGGATTATCATATCATCTCGAACGAAACGTAAGTGTTTGATGTGTCAAATTTTGCGTCACTTTAAGTTATGTCATTTTAACACATCAACCATGCGATTGGTCTCGAGATAGCACGACGCGTATCTCAAGAAAAATTCATAGATATAAATAAAATATGATCATTATCTTCAGATCATTCGAAAATTCACGAGAAAAAGAGGTAGGTTTGGTCGATTCTGGATCGAAGGGAGGTCGTTCCGGGTGCCGAATTCGATCAAGTTGAGGAGCTGAAATGGATTAGAAGCTAGTGATCATCACTTTGGTAAGTTTGGTTTTCAAGTTTGTTGAAGTTCAATTCGGTGGTGATAATCAAAATTTGTTGAATTAGGTTGTTGTTGATTGTAAATAGTTTATAACCTCATTAGAGGTCCTCCCTTGTGATTTGGGAATGTAATTGTTGAGTTTGGATGTGATTTAGGTCGAATTAGATAAGCACATGTATGTTGTTGTTGCAGATCTGGTGCGCATAATGCACTAGGCACTGGCCATAGCGTGCTACGCATCTGGGGAAGATGATTGACTTATGGATAGCGCGCTATCCATATTAGGTAGTGCGCTATTAGACCCCTGAAACTAGCAACAATGATGTGTTTTATGACTAATTTCTAAGGGACTAAGGGACTGGTGTAGTGGTTTTAAACACAGTGTATTGAACCCATATTGATCCTAAATGATTGGTGATAGGCTGGGAAACACCGAGGAAAAGTGAGATGACCTGAAAGTTAAGAAATTTAGATGGAGACTTAAACCCGAGGTAAGTACGGATTTGCTTATTTATCAATATTGCCCGGCTATTTGTATATATAACTCATGTAGTTATTGGATTGAAATGAGATATTATCTACACTGTGATGGTTTTTCAAACGAACAAAAAATAGTGTCTAATGTGATCCCCGAGAGTAACTCCTCAGGACAGAGACTATGTTGTATAGTACTGGGGCTTGATCTCTCGGTCTATACGTATCTCCTACTCGGTTTATAGGTTGCGTGGGTTACATATTCATTAGAGGATTTAGGATAGAACCATTGGGCATTAATCGATTGTATAAACATTACATATGCGCAGTGTGTTGGTTTAACGCTCGTATTAATTGCGCCGATGGGTAATCGGCCCTAGTTTTATAAATAAAATGGGGATAATAGTGTAATAGTCCAAAGACATTTACTTTGCATCCATTTGTGTATTGAATTTATATGTTTTTCATATTCTTATTAGATATCACTGGTGCATGTTGTTATTGCATGATATCCTTGCCTTTTTATATGGAATGTTGATGGTTATGTAAATCCTTACTTACTAAGCAAGTTGGAGCGCTCACCCCTATTAACATTACAGGTATATCCGCAAGCGCTACGATTCCGAGATGGATAAGTTATAGGAGTCTTAAACTTCTCTTCGATGTAATAATTTTCTCTGGTCTTATATATTGGTGTTGAATTACAGTTTTATAATGTCACATGAGATGGGTAATTATATAAACGAGATTTATTCCAGTTTGTTTTTAATACTGTATATCTCATTTTGGCAATTGAAAAATGTTTTAAATATCCATTGCATATATGATTTATTTTATTTCTACAATCGATATACAGTAGTGTTTATCAGGTGTAGGTGGTAAGGATGCTGGCTCTAGTTAAGTCCGATAAGGGTAATTTGTGCTTAATTAAGGTTTCAGGCCAGATATTGCCCTAATCAGGTTAGGGGATGCTATAGCGCGTGTCGTTTTTTGCGCTATGTGACAATGTGTGAAACTTTTAGCCATTAATAAGATACACGTGATGAACTAAGCAAAGTCGATTTAGGCCGTACGAAAGCATTAGGAGTGTTGTATCTTGAATATATAACGATGCCTACAGTCGAAACATTTTTATGATAAACTTTATTTTTAATTAAATAACAAAACAAGAAGAATTATGTTAATATGTATTTATTAATAACGCACAAATTGTTGTAACCAAGTTGAGAATTGCTTCTTAAGACGTTCATCGATTGCACTTTGTGTGACATTAGGCTTTTTGAACGCAAATCCGATACGTACATCCTAACGGAAGATGAAAGAAATAAAAGATTACGATTGAATATAATAACATTATTAAAAAAATTGACATGAAAAGTATGTATTGTCACGTATTTAGGTATACCTCATGAAAGGAGCGACTTCAAGACAATTTTACAACATATATGCATGTGTGGCGTTACACTCATTATCCATGAGATAAAGCTTCTTTGATCTCCCAAATGCTGGATCCAGATGGGTGAAAATTGGGAAGTTGCCTTGAAAATTTTGAGTTGGGTAAACTTCGCCATCGTAATTGCGGGGCGGACGGTTGTGCAAGGTGGAGACGTGTTCCTCAAAATAATAGGAACAAAACGCAGTTGCCTTTTCCACTAAATAATCATTGCTTATTGAGCCTTCATCCTTTGTCTTATTCCTAATATTATTTTTTCAAATGTTTCAAATACCTAAATTCATAAAGGTAAATTAGGTAGATGTATATTTTAATGATTTTCATCATGTACGACAAAAGTAGATAGGAGATTAGTATAATTAATTACCTCTCGAAAGGATACATCAACTAAAATTGTACTAAGTCAGTAACGATAGCTTTGTGTGCTAGATGGGTAGGGAGATGCTCTATTGAGTCGAAAAAATTTGGCAGAAAGACTTTTTCTTGCTTACACATTATCTTTGGAATATTTTCATGCGAAAGTCATAGATTCTCAACATTTAAATTTCTAGTAATTAAATCTATAAAGAAAATGTGCTTAACTCGCTGATTGCAATCCATATGTCCTCCTCTAAGAGATCTCAAAAAGTAATTGACAAAAGTCGTTGCATAAATACATGGCTATCATGGATTTTCATCCCAAACATCTTCAACTTCTTAGAATCTACGCAGTGGCCGATGTTAGACGCATAATCATCATGGAAGTGCAAGTCGTTTATCCACTTATGCAACACGTGTTTTCTCTGCTAGTTAAGAACGAAGCTCTAGATGATGAAAAATCTCCTTTAAGTCCTCCCTAAACTTTGTGTTATATTTCGTCTTCCCTATCACATTCATGATTATGTTGATCTTGTATAAAATATTTTTCTCGATGTGCATTACGTCTAGGTTGTGTTTGACAAGGTTTGTCTTCCAATGCGGCAAGTCCCACAATATGCTTCATTTTCTTCACCCACTAGTCTTTGAGACTTCATTGTTTTTAACATCTAATCCCAATTCAGTAACCTTCATCAACCTTAAAGTTTTAATTTCATGCTAGATATCTTCATATGATTTATTAGCCGGTGGCTTGTCTGATATGATTTTATCACTATGGAAGACTTGTCTTTCCTCTCCTTTGAATATCGTGACAAGAAACATCGATGTTAAATGAGCTAAGTCAATTTCCTGCCGAACCTTAATCGGGAATTGTTAGTATCATCTATACGATTAGAGCAAGTTATCCTTTCGTGCGTGCTCCTTCTCGACAACATGTTGTAGGCTGAAAAGTCATTGACAGTCTACATGAATACATCGTGCATTTGAAAGTTCGTCTTAGTCGATATATCGTAGGTAGGCGCTTCATTATACCACGAATCCTATAATTCTTTCACCAATAGTTGGAGAAACACATATATGTTTTGCGACGTATTAGTCGATCGATCACTGTTAAGAACACCACTTCTTTCTCTTTGCACATCGATGGAGGTATACGATGTTAAAATCACTAGCCACGAGGAGTACAGCTTACCGGTCATTTTGAAATATTGGAACTCATCAGTGTATAACCCAAGTCGAACATTATAAATCTTGGAGCTGCGCGTAAGGTTCACTTGATTGAAGTGCATGGAATCAGAGAAATGCTGCATATTATCCTCAACTCTGACGTGTTCTGCGTGTCATTGCATATATTTTGCTGCGACGTTCGATGCAAATAAACATTGTAAAAAAGGTGCTAAGGGAAAGTAAAGTATTGTCTTGTATGGACATTTATTGGAGTTAAATCTAAGTTCTCCACAAACTTGCAATATATAAGGTCGGAGTCGGGCCGCCAATAAACCATGCATAATTAGGGACAACAATTGATTTGCTCATACAACAAATCTTACCAATGTATAAAAATTTTACATTTATAAAAGTTATATACCAAACAATCTTATTTGATCAGACAACATGTCTTTGCAGACCTGCAAGAATTTTTCAAATGCTTGCTTTGAAATATGGTGATTCAACTTTATCGTCAACAAACGTGTCATTGCTGAGAGTTTTGTCGTCTTTTGGCAACCTGGCCAAAAAGGTTCATTCGCTTCATTAATCATTTCGAATAAATGTTTGGATTCAGGGTTAGGCTCCTCCGCACGGTTCCAATAGAAACTCAGCCCCGCATTGTCATTTATCACATGATGATATGACGTCGGATATTCGCCCATAGGATCATCATCTTCATCGTCCACATCGTTTAATAGTTCTTCCGACCCCATGCTCTGTCTAACAATAATATTCGAGAATGAATCCACAACTCACTACATGAAGCTCTACTATTTTTACATCGTGATTTTTCTTGTCGTGACATTTTCGGCAAGGACATCAAATTTTTGATTCGTTGAGAAAAGTAGTGCAAAGTTGCATGGTAAACTCTATGAACTCCTTCACGCCAGCTACAAATTCCAATCGAGTGTAACCGCCTTTAATGCAGTTGTACAACCAATCTTGAGACACAGATGTCTCGAAAAACCTAAAGTACCATAACCCTAATGAACACACACACACACACACACACACACACACACACACACACACACACACAACACAATATATATATATTTTAGTTGAATGTTAGCCATAATTAGTCGAATTGGTTGCATTTTCACGTACTTTGCATAGTATATATTTTGTTTCAAACGTTATTATAAATTATTAGAATCATTTCGATTTATATCTACCATAATTATTTAATTTTAAGTGTTTTATTTTGTTTCAACTTATTTTGCTTAAACTTTATTTTGCTTAATTATAGTTTTTTTTCAAGTATATACACTATAAGTACTATTTTTTTCATTAGTTAAAGTTTTAAAGTACATTAATATAATTGTACATATAGTATAAATTATTATAATTTTCTTTCAATATATATAGTTGAATTATTAATTTCATTGGTTTATTTAAATTTTTTGTCATTACATATAGTATAACTTCTATATATATATATATATATATATATTATAAAAGTGTTGTTATATATATTTTTGTTCAATCAATTGCATGTTTTCTATATTTTATTTTTGAATATATATTTTCGTTAATTAATTTTAATGTGTTTTATATTTATATATATAGTCCTTTATTTTTGTCCTAATTGAAATGTAATTTTTTTAATTAATTTTTATTGTTAATAAAACGAAGGGGCAATTTTCGCATTTACAGTCATAGAACCAAGTACATTAATTCACTAACCCTATTTGTTCAAACAAATTGCCATTGATTTGGTTGTAAATGCAAAATCGAAATATATAGTTTGATAATCAAGAATTACTTTCTACAACGTTGAAACTCATGACAATACACAAAACTACTAAAACCACAAAATGAATAACAAAACTTCCCAACAATGAGAAGAAAACCTAAAACTTCCCAACGAGGAGAAGAAAACCTAAATATTTTGTTAGTAAAGTGTACATCATTAATATTTTTATTTTACTTTTTTAACAATAATTTTAATTCAACTCAACATACTATATATATTTATTTACTTTTTCTCAACAAATTATAACACATTAAAAAAAGTACGTATCAATATTAAAAAAAGTATAAACAAACATCACAAATAATCACAATAAAAATTAAATTACAATCATATATGCATTTTATTTTTTAAAAAAATATAAAAAAATACATATCAACATAATAAAATTATTATAAAATTATATTCAAACAAATTAATGTTTCACCAAAAAAATTATAGAATTGCACATTTTTCATATAAAACATCATAATTACACATTAATTTTAATTAAAATAAATAAATTAAAATCAATTCACAAATTAAAAATCACATTAAAAGAAAAAAATAATGCTTGAGGCACTGAGAAATGCAGCATCGAAATGGGCGAGGCGAGGAGGCGAGCAGTAGCCTAACGGGGCAGATGAAGGTAAGGCGAGCAGTAGCGAGGGATGGTAGTGAAGTCGAGAAGAGGCTGGCGGATCGAGCCGAAAGAAAGAGAGGAAATGAGGACGATCGGAGAGGGAGAGGTTAGGTCAGAGGCGGAGGCGGGTGAAGTGTGGTGGCGGTTAGAGGTTTGGGTGATATGGGGGCGGGTGAGGTTGGGGGACAGCGGCGGCGCTGTGTGCTAGAGATATATATATAGAGAGGAAACGAATAGGGTTTACAGGCAGCAGTGATTGAGAGAGAAGTGATCGAGATGAGGAGGGATGAGAGAAAGGGGGGGTTTTATCGTGGGAGGCGTCCCTCATTAGGGTCGGGATTAGTGACGGTTCTCCCCATTGCTAATCCTACATGTTGTCCTCGCTAGTACGACCGCGTGGCGGGTACAACTGCAACGCAAGCGCCATTGGGCGGGAATTTTTCTGCTAAAAGATTAGCGACGGGGGCACTCGCTATTCCCGTTGCTAATCTTGTCAACGGGTCAGATGACTGCCCCCGTCGCCAATCCCTCGCCATTCAGCGACGGGGAATAGCCCATCGGTATTGGTGCCAATGTTTTGTAGTGGAAAGAAGATGTTTACATGGTAAATACGTCAACTAAGAGCATCTCCAATACAACTATGGATGGTAGTGAAAATGGATGCCACATATGATAGATAAACATTGATTCTTAGATCATTTCCAATCACAACACTTAGTGCAACTTTTGCACTATTTTAGTGTAACTTTTACACCAAATCTTGATACTTTTCTCCAACCCAACGACATTATCTTTTACACTATCTTACTTCATTATTATTTTATTTATTTTAGCATTTTCGCATTCATTTTCTAACATTTTCTTAAACTATAATCTTTTATATATCTCGAATATAGTTTTTTATATATCTAAAACATAATAATTAAAAGAAGATTAACATACTTAAAAATGAAAAGAAATATATATTTTTGAAAAAAAAGTTTAAATATTAAATCTGGAATCATTTAATTATATTAGAATAAAAAGATAACCACAAATCTTAAATGGGATAAATGTGATATCTTTAAAGATATAAAAATACATACAAAAATATAAAAATTGCGAACAATGTCGCACCAAATTGGTGCATCACTGTTGATGTGTGTTATCGGCATGGGATAACGCACATAAAAATAGCGCAGGGCTGGAGGAAACCCTGCTCCATTTTCATTGCCACATCAACCAACCAGCGGAAAAATTGCACTGGTTGGAGATGCTCTAAAGGAAGGCTCTCTAATTCAACCATGTATTTTGAAATTGTAGGTGATGTGGCGAAAATAAAAGTAGAGAATGTCTACCCCAATGTCTAGATCTACTTCTAGACATTGGTTGGGGCAAGCATTCTGTCCATTGCTACATCATCATTTTTTATTTATAGAAATTAAGAAAAAAACAAAACAAAGTTTTTTAACTCCACATAAGGACAAAAAAGCCAAAAGAAAGGTCTTAATATACATCATACATTGGAGACCATTTTTTTAGTTTGAATATTTATCTAGTTATGAAAATGGTGCATAGGTTAGACATCCTTCTCAAATTGATGAGGTGGCACCAATCTATAGTTTCAATCTACATTTACCATTGGAGATGCTCTAAGACCAACAGTTTGGGAGCCGACGAAATAGAGGCAATGGATGGTGTTCCATCCCTGATTTTAATAAACTTATATTATGAGTTAATTATGAGATTAGTGAGTCTTAATCATGATACATGATGTAGATTAGGACTTAGATCGGTGAAAAAGAGAAATCATGTAACGGCCCATAATTTACTAATAGTAAATTAGTTCTTAATCAGGGTTACTGACATGTGACGTAGCCTGAGAGCAGGTACACTGCCCTAATACTCGACTTGAGGACCAAAAAATATATTAATTTTTAGCGATGTATACCTAGTGTAATATATTTGTGTAAGCTTATTAAGTTACTTCTACGTGTATATAGAATTAGAGATGTGAGCGAAAATGCATTTTGAGATGCGTGTCGACGTGGGACGGGGGTATAGAGTGATGTGGTAAATCTTAATTTAAGTTAATATGACTTAAATAGCTAAAGAAATGTGCCTATAGCTCAATTTACATTAATGTAACTTGTAACGGCTCAAATTAATTAAACTAGGATTAGCGTTAATTTTGGGGATTAATGAAAATAATTCGGGCATTACTCAGACAACTCGATTGGTTCGAACACGACAATCGACAGAATATGTTAATTATGTATGATGATTGTTTATAATGCGATGTTTAAAATTATTATTTACTTTATTGGGTTGGAGTAACCCGAGGATGCTAGACTAGGTAAAGAACTAGAGTGTAATGTCTAATTAAATCATAGCCTAAGTTAGTAAATTAAATACAACAACAACAACAACAATAACAACAACAACAACGACAACAACAACAACAACAACAACATAGATTCAGTCCCAAATTAACTGGGGTAAGTTAGTAAATTAAATAAAATAAAGATATTTTGTGCCTCGAGATACGTGTCGAGGAGCGGGGCATCGAGTTAGTCGGGTACCAGTGGGACTACAAATACATCGACATGTGAGACTATGTGGGCTATTCAATGTGATTAATATCCCTGAGATCTTAATTGCCTAAGTTAGAAAAATAAATGTCTATAGTTGAACATAATTAATTAAGGCTTATTGACTTTGAGGAGATGATCCTAGACTATGGTTTTTAAGGATTGATGAGTGTCTTAGAAGTGTCGCTGAGGGATGGACTACTTGGGTTATGGATCATAAGATCATCTTGGGATGGAAGAGTAATCATAGATCAATCGTTAGGATCATAAACATGCGGTATAAAGAACGCATAATGGAGCTCTTGACCATGCAAACACTTAAGAAAAACTAAGATTTTTGTGACGGCCACAGTTCCACAACCCAAACTGGGCCCCGCTCGGCCTAGACTTACGTGGACCCCAAGTCAATCTTTGCGACATCAATGCAAGCCTAGTCAGCCTTCCTAATGATACATGAGTTTCCAAAGAAAAAAACAGAGAGGCGCAAGTAGTCCCGACTAATAAGTCGTTAAGTCTTGGAAAAACATCAAGACTAGGGTTCTAGGAATCGGTACACTTATAAGTCCTAAACCCATGAGATAGTGAGACTTCCTGGAACAACCACGCTAAGAACTTGCACCCCGTCAAAATCGGTAACCGGTGTAGTGTATCCTGAGGTCATAACGCGGGTATGTTACCTCAGCCCGCCACTCCTTCCAAGGACCACCGTTGACTCAGCTCGAGGAGATTCTACGATTGCTTCGAGCGTATGCAACTATAATACCGGCCCCTTCCACACTCGTCGCCACCACACTGTAGAGCAGACAGTTGTCGCATCCCACTATTCCGGTGACCTCGCTCACGACCACTACTACCGAGATATTGCCAGCAGTCACTACACAATTGACTACGCCGACCGTGGCACCGATGTTGATTCCACCCTTGAAGATCACATTCGAGACCTTCTTATCAGTTGAGATGAAGTTGATCAAGGAGCTCGTTCGTGTTCAGTCAGACTACTATCATAGAGGCAGAAACCCAGAGGTGGCTGGGAAGTGGATCCGTTTGACACGAGAAACGTCACGGACTTTTGAGGACTGACAACACCATGCGAGATAAGGTTTTCGGATTCATGCTCAGGAAAGATGCTGCAGTATAGTAAATCGCCCACAAAGCCGCCCACGGAGAGCCGAGTACTTGGGCAAAGTTCAAGAAATTCTGCTATGATCTGTATATCCCGATCGAGGTTCAGCTGAGACTGATAGATAAGTTTTTGACGCTGGGGCATGATGGCCGGACAGTGCCGCAAAAACATGGAGAGATTCGCACGCCTGCGTACCTTGCGATGGACGAAGCCGGAACCGAGCGACTTCAGGTCCATTATTTTATTGAAGACACTGATTAGAGATTGAGGGAGCGCAGATTGTACCTCAAGTCCAGTAAGTACGAGTTTTGGCGTTGGAGGTGAAGCCCTTGGGACACGTGATCAGCGATAGAGGTAATTCGGTGGACCCGAGTAAGATTCACGTTGTCATCGACTGTCCTACACCAGAGTGCGCGATAGACATCAGGAGCTGTTAGGATTGGCAGGATATCATCGGCGCCTTGTGTAGGACTTCTCCAAAATTGCAACGCCAAAGACCAGATTGACCAAGAAGGATGTAATCTCTCATTGGTCCGTTGAATGTGAAGCGACTTTCACCGAGTTAAAGAAAGAGTTGACTTCTGCACCGTTGTTGATGTTGCACGAGCCGACCAAAGACTTGAATATTCTTACGATGCTTTGTGGCACCGGACTGGTATGCGTCCTGATGCAGAGAGATAAGTAATAGCTCATTTATCGCGTTAGTTGGGGATTCATGTGAGGAGCTATCCAATGCACAACCTGGAGCTCCTAGCAGCCATGAGTCTATCACAGGTTCCAGATACTGCAGAGGCATATATTTGCGGGCAGACGCGAGGACCGACGATATCTATTCCAGGCGTCTTGGAATGTCGGAGAGCTGATGTGATGTATCAGAGGTTCAGGGACATGACACAGAGTTTAGGTTACCCAGATTGGCACGAGTTCGTTGATGAGTGTTACACCCAGACAGATTGTGGGTTCTGGCAGTGGCAGGGTAACACGTTGAGCTTTTTCAAGAGGCTTACAACTCCAGGTACACAGTGCATCCCAGCAGGACCAAAATGTATCAAAATATGCGACGGTTATGTTGGTGGTCAGGGATGGAGGCAGATGTCAGTCAGTAGGTGAGGGGTTGTGAGGTGTGTCAGCCCGTTAAGGCTGAGCACAGGAAGCCTGGAGGACTATTACAGCCACTACCTATCCCATAGTGGAAATGGGAACACATCATTACGGACTTCGTTAGTGGGTTGCCGATGACTTTGTGCAAGTACGATGCCATTCGGGTAGTCGTGGATCGACTGACGAAATTAGCGTATCTTATCCCAATCTCCATGAAATATAGTTTTTCACGGTTGTGCATGCTCTTCGAGCGAGAAATCGTCAGACTGCACGGGGTGCCAGTATCTATCGTGTCAGACAAAGACAGTTGACTTACTTCGCAACTTTGGCAGGCCATGCAGGAGCAGTATGGTCCCAATTTGCGGTTCGGCGCAGCTTTTCATCCGCAAACTGACGGGCAGTCTGAGAGACTTATTCAAATCCTTGAGAACATGCTCAGAGCCTGTGTGCTACAGTTTGGAGGATCATGGGATGATTTTTTGCCACTTTGTGAGTTTGCCTACAACAATAGCTATCAGGCTAGTATCGAGATGCCACCATTCGAAGCGCTATACGGAAAACCATGCAGATCGCCAGCTTGCTGGGCAGAGCCCGAGGACGTAGCTGCCGTAGGGTTTGAGATCGTTGTAGATCACGCAGAGAAAATTAAGCCGATTCGTCAAGGGGTTACAGGCTGCTCAGAACAGACAAAAGGAGTACGCGAACGAATACCGCGACGTGCTAAGTTATGAAGTGGATGATTTATTCTACTTGAAGGTTTCTCACTTGAAGGGCCTCATTGCAGAGAGAGAGTCTACAGTGCGAAGGCGATACTCCACTTGTTCCAAAGTAGAGATTGGATTAAGTTTGAATTTCGGGAGGAAAGTCCTTTTAGTTAGGAAGATTGTAACGATCCGTTTTAACCAATCCCAATTAACTGATAAATTACGGGTTAATATCATAAGCTCAGACCCACGCGGACATCGTGGAAACGTCTATGGCACGCCTAATCAAGGAAATATGTTATTTTTTGTATGACGAGTGTTTAACTATTTTATTATTATTTAATAGTTCGTGCCGCGTTAATTAAGAATTTTGCTTAGTCGCGTTTTGCCCATATAGTGACGAGAGTGTGCAACTCGCGGAGTGCGCGTAATGCGGGTGTACAGGGTAGTATGAGATTGAGTTGTCGCATCACATCACACATCACATCACATGTCACATCAAGCCCATCCCTCATCATTTATATCTTTGTCCTTTCTCTCCAAATAAAAAAAAATTCCTTTAAAAAAAAACGTGAGAGATAAACATCAGGAGAGTGAGAAGAGAGAGAAAGAAGAGAGAGAAAGAAGAGAAAGAGAGAGAGAGGAGAGAAGAGTGAGGAAAGAGAGCACCAAAGAGATGGAGAGGGACGGTGGCGGTGAGAGCGGCTCCGGCGAGGCGAGCGGGACGCGGATCAGCAGCGCCGGCGATGTTGCGGCCCCAACAGTGGCGGAGAGGGATCCAGCAGTGGCGGCGAGGAGAGGCGTCAGCAGTGGCAGTAGCAGCCGGCCGCGGATGAGCATACCGGCCGTGAGCAGCGGTTGCGAGTGGCGAAGAGAGGCGGCAGAGGCGCGGCGCGGCGTGGAGGCGGATGGCGATTAGCAATATCGGCGAGGGAAGAGACGAAAGAGGGAGAGAGAGAGAGCAGCTACGACTGTGGAAGATCGGGGGCGGCGGTGATGCCTGCGCGGCGTCTGCAGCACACGGCAGCGGTGCCGGCTAGGCCGCCTCGGCAGCAGCGGTGGCGGCGCGCAAGATGGCAGCGATGGTGTCGCGGGCAGCGGCGCGGTGGCTGCTTTGACAGCGATGCGACGGCGGCAGCGGCGTGGTAGCTTGTTGCCGAAACAATCGATCACTGGTATGGTTCGACAAGTGTGCAAAATATTAAACTTTTTGGAATAAAAGTTATTATCTCAAATTTTGGTATCGCATTATAACTCATTTGATGTGACTCTAAAATAATAAAAATGGTATAAATGGACACCAAGGACTTAAGAGGCTATAGTCGGGTGTCAGGTGCGTATCTCGAGGCGTGTGCGAGATATTTTGGAGAGACAATTGCGATTGTTTGAGGTAAGTAATCACACGAGAAAATTAGTTAAAATTCTTTTATGGCACTTACTTTATTTCGCATTTCAATTATTCCATTGTGCTATTTATTGATGTTCAATTACTGTTCATCCACTCCCACGTGTGTATGTGTGTTTGTCGACGGGGTCGGCATGGCACGGATTACACCCCAAGGCTAGCTACCCCGCGCTGTTCGAGTAATTGGCCATGTTAGGGCTACGCGGTGACTATTCTTCGCGAAACTCGTAGGTTTAGAGATGTTTGACGTAGTCCAAAGTTTATGTCATGGGTTCCTCTCGAGAGATGTTTGGATAGGGTTATATTGTTCAATGGTTCCTCTCATTCGACCGTGAGATGTTTGGCGCGGTGGTCGTCAATGGTTCCTCTCAGTTTAGCTACGATAATTCTCAGATATCGACCAGGGTTCTCTGTCACGTTACACTCGTGTCCAAATTTGACTTCTTAACGACTTATTTTCATGCAATTATTTTATTCTTGTCCTTTATTTAAATTGCATGGACTATAACCGTTTCATTGAAATTCGTGAATATTAGCTAACTCTCTGGGATTTAATCACTTGGGATTTGTCATTGTTTTTGGTGACAAATTGTAGATCTTGCGACGAGCCGAGGCAACTACGACTGAGTTAGGAGAGCCCGTCATTTGCATAGGTGTTGTATGTATCTATTTACTATTTTTATGAATTTTTGGGAAGGACTTGTACACCTGATACATGTATATGCTCACCTTTTGTACTTTTGTTGCTCTTGATATACATGGTATCAAATGCCGAGTTTCCACACTATAGGGTTAATCATACCATGCAAACTTTTTATTTCTACCGTGTTTGCATGCTTCAAAGACTTCCGCTTAAATGTTAATTTATAATAATTTGATAAATCGTGAACAACTTAACTTAGTCAATTTAATCTAAATATCCATAAAAACTTTCATAAATATTAAGTTAAGGCGAATATGGTACATATAAAGGTGTAGGTCGCAGGCAGTCAAAATTAAGTGTGTGGCGATGTGGCATGCTTGGTGACGTGTCTGGCGATGTGGCGGTACCCGGTTTGCCTTAGAGTTTGGGGCCGTCACAGGGGACTCTCATAACCATTCACAAAACTTTACATCCTACACTCGCCCCAAGAACTGAAAAACAATAACAACTTAAAAGAATAATTTACTTTAAATTTTGAAACAATCACCACAATTCATCGAGTCTTACCCATTCTTCCCCTGTCCTCATATAGAATTTGACTCCATTAAAAACAACTCGAAGATGTCATGTAAGTAAATCCATACATTGATCTGTACGCCTGCGATTGTTAGTTTGATAAATGGAGATATGTAATTGCATTTCCAAATAAACGATAAGATATATGCGTCAACATGACATGCAATCCACTAGGTTGCTGTCTCCTTACTATAATCAGATGTAGACTTCCAAAAATAGTAAAGAAACAATATTAAGAGATCATGAAATGCAGAAATAACTTGTTGGCATTACATTCCACTAGTCTCACTAGACAGTGTGGAGGTAGGATTGAAACCTAGTTTCAAGCAAACCAGACTCTGAAAAAAGGTTATCCCGCTTATTCTCTCTATGTATAGATTACTTAGAATGGTGAAATGCAATGCAAACTATGATGCAATTATAGATATAAAGATATTCATAAATAGTAAAGATCACTATAGGGTTTACTTACCACCAAACAAATTTAAAGTCAATTGCGAGACCTCACACAATGTTTCCTAGGCTTACGCACTTCAAATTTATTCCCCGAGCTTCGTTCGAGTGGTTTCAAGATCCTAGATGTTACCTAAAACCATTGAGAAACCCGAATAAGTTTCCTATTCGAATTTCTTAAGTTTTCTACCAATTTCCTAGTTATTTTGGTATCCTTAAGTCTTAAGAACCCGAAATCACTCCAAATAAACTCCTTATATTTTTGAATCTCGATTTTGCCTGGAAATTGTGATTCAAAATAAAAAATTAATGTTGACCAGGCTTTTAAATAGTTTTTCAAAATTTTGGACTTTTTCGGGTATCAAAATATGTATTACGATAAAGCTTTGTATAAATCCGAGAGAGAGTTCCAAAATCCTTATTTATCATAAAAATCCACAATCTCAATTTATTTGTCTCAAATATATATATATATATATATATATATATATATATTTATTTTTTCTTCTATTTTTTGGAATCATTCCCAATTTCCCTGCCTTTTTTTATTTTCGTAAAATTGTAATTTGGGATAAGGCGGTGTGTTGGTTTAAAAATAAATATAAGATTTTCTCGAGATTTGCATCGCACGAGTCTCAAGGTAAATTTAATGATTCATTCTCATTGTATATTTGATCTTCCTCATATTACGTGTTGCATATCTCGAGGATAATCTTAGTGACTATTAACAAAATCATTATGTAACGACCCATTTTTTAAAATAGGACACCGTCTGGCCTAATCACTTCATTGAGCCCTAATCTTAGCCATGTAAGACCCAACGACGTATTAGTCAGCTTTTTTGTCATATTAACCTCGTTATTCGTGTTCAGGATAAGTATTTCTCAATTCATCGTTATTTAAGATTTTAGACTTAATTAAGACTTTTTACAGTTTTCAAATGATTAGCGGAACAGTTATGTGGAAGCAATTTAAATGAATCCTAAATTGTGGAAACCGGGAAATAACATTAAGTGCATATAAATATAAAAAATGGGAAGCCGTGTGATAGTGAAGTCTCAAGTCCGGAAATTATACGCTCAACCCAATATATACATCCCAAAAAGTATAGTAAACATAGAGTAGATAATACGTCAAAAGTTGAGACCTACAAGATAGGAAGTAGAAAATCACCGAATGCTAAGAGATAGTTACCGATATTCTTCTTGTCTGGCCTGTTGATTGATGGATCTGTACCAAGCATTACAAAAAGGACGGTGAGCACAATATGTAATAAAGTAATACCTTGAGATTTTTATATATATTTCCAAACATAATCGGCTGGTATTTGAAAGCATAAATATAGTAAAGAAGTGCTAAAATGGAGATATGTTAGAAAATGCCACAGTTAAACAAAACGAGACTGACACATGCTAAGTAGTAATGATATAGGTCTGGTCGACCGTTAGTCTTATCACATAAGCATTAATTCCACTATCTCAAAGTGGAGCTATGCTTTACACCCCTATCGAATATCGGAGCTGAGCTCTACGCCTCCGTAATAACTCATTTATATATCCTTGCCGACTACCCCGAGTCTCGTTTACCTATGTGACATGCAATTTTAGTGGTGAGTGCCAACATCCACGGTAGCTAGTAACCCCGTGTGTTGCGCATCCCATATCGTGTAATGGATCCCATATTCTATCACTATTTTATAATATCAAGAAAGACTCGCATCGAGGATATCAAGATAAGGAAATATGCTTCAAAGCCAATAATTATAGAATACAAATCCATATGCACTCCAATTTCACTACTCAAATCCTACCAGCATGCTATTCTCGATCACACTTTCATCAAAATAGTAAGAAAGACAGAAAATAGGAGAATAAAGTCAATGAATCCGTAAGCGAATGATATCATGATAGAAACACCTATATAATGAGTAGAATATGAAACAAGTTCATGATATCATATTTCAAGGCATTTCATAGTCAAAATAGACTGAAAAACAGAGCATAATTGGAATGAAATATAAACGAGAACCTCGACAAGATTACTTACATGTCATGCAAAGTATTCCTTAGCTTAATTGACCTCTTGACACCCCAAAATGCATACTCAGACTCCCGAAACTCTTCCCTAGGCTTCTGGTAGAACTTAGTATGTATTAGAGCGTGTTTAGACCCTTAGTTTGGGTTTTAGGCAAGGCTAGATAGGTTAACTTTGTTTTGAGAAAACTTATGAAAACACATAAAACTTCGAAAATTCATAACTTTTTGGTTTTAAATCAAAATTGGGAACTTCTTAATAGCCGGATTATCATATTGAAATGAGGAATTCAAAAATATAACTAATTTTGAGATCCAACACATATACAAACATGAGTTTGACATGTTTAGTTTCATGACTTAAAAAAACATCAATGTTTTTTACCAACAACCTTTCATTTCAAACATAAAGGTTCAAGGACTCGCTTAATGCTTCATTTAGCTCATAACATCAGTGAAAAAGGTTTCCAAACTTATTTTGATAAAAACCTCTTAATTCAATACCCTATGCACATAAAATTAAGGCATGCATTTTTTTTTATTAAATTCAAGAACACACCTAACATTTTGATTGATCATAACTTAGTCAATTTAACTCCAAATTCCCAATTTCCTTATCGAAAATTTAATGGTTTTTCACAAGGAATAGAAATATGTAGACCAATTTCAAAAATGATTTCATTTACCTTCTGAAATCACATAAAAACTAGAACTGAACTAACACCTCTAATTTTGCCAAAACTTTGTTAACTAGTTGTATAGATTTACTTACCTAATGGTGTAAGCCCATTAGCTTGATCATCACCTTTTGATTCATGAATTTTTCCAGCTACAAGTTGAGTTTCTACTTAAGGTCTCTTTATCTCTCTACATGTTGTAAATGAAACCTTATTTGCACGTTCATCACATTTAAACTTTATATATAAATGTAAGATGAATTTGAAACCCTTGGTCTTGTTGTGTACACCCATCTCTAACTTAATCTAATGAATCATAACTTGATCTCAAATCCATTAGCTTCCACAAACTCATCCTTAGTAACACCATATTTAACTCAATTTGGTCTTGCGATGTATCCACATGTATCTCAAGGAATATCAACAACTAATGTTTTATTTAGCTTACTTAGGCTACATTTAATATTAATCAAATATAGCCACATTAACTTAATGTTAGCTTACCATATAACTCTCTACCCGGTCTTACGATTGCACGCATTTCATGGCATGTCCCAGCTCACGTATTGACACCTATAAATAATAAGTAAATGTGACTTAATAGTCTACACATATACAATACACTAGAAAATCATCAAAAAATATAAAATATAAATCGGCCACGTGCCTCAGTCGGTGTGTGTATCATGATGTAAGTCCTACGTCTTGGGTCGGTGATCCTTATTAGGATTTAAAACACAATTATAAATTCGGCCCGTGACAAATCTTCGTAGCTAATAGAAATTTCGTCCTCAAAATTGAAACTCAAGTTAAGTTTATACCCGACTAGAAAAGGTACGAGAATATATCCGTTATATAGTTTTTCTGCTCCTAAACGAGTTTTGTGTTGTCGTGGAACTGCCACTTGATGAGTATTTTTGGGATAGACTTGTTCATTAACTGTTGTACCATTCAATCCAGGATATGATTAGGCTACTCCTCATAAGTAATATTCTTACTCATGTCAATTTGACTCAACTCAACTATCAATCGTACTCTTTTCCTCGACTCAGCTAGTCATAGCATTGATATATGGAAAATCGGATGAATCCCTGACATCTGTGGAGGTAGCTCGAGCTCGTATGCAATTCTCCTAACTCGTTTCTTAATCCTGAAAGGCTCGATAAACCTCGATGCAAACTTGCCTTTCACCTCAAATCTCTATAGACCTTTCTGAGGGGAAACCTTTAAATAGACAAAGGCTTCATCATTGTACACGAGATCACCGCGATACTTTTCTGCATACTTCTTTTCTCTCTCTTGGGCACCTTTGGGTACCTAATCGATCTGTCTGATCTTCTCCATGAGGTGAACAACAATCTCAGGCTCCAAAATTACCTGTTCCTCTGGTTCGGCCTAACACGATGGCGAGTGACACGATCAACCATATAAAACATCAAATGACACCATCTTAATATTGGCATGATATTTGTTATCGTAAACGAACTCACAAAATGGTAGGTACTCTTCCCAAGATCCTCAAAAGCTCCAATACACAAGTTCGAAGCATGTCCCCGAGGACCTCAATCGACCTTTCAGTCTGCCCATTTATCTGAGGATGAAAAGCTATACCGAACTTTAGGCACGTACCATACTGCTCTTGCATACTTCACCACATCTTGGGCGTATGCGTAGAATCTCTATCTAAAGTGATCATCAATGGTACTCCATGTAGGCTGATAATGTCTCGCTCAATAATATACTCAGCTGATCAAACGTGTAATGCGTTACTATAGGCAGGAAATGAGCCCCCTTGATCAATCTATCAACAATCATCCATATCAAATCATGTCTCCGGGTAGTCCTCGGTAGTCCTTTGACAAAATCCATAAAGATGTTGTAATGACAAGCTACCTTAAACTGGTGATTAGCACTAATTCAAATCTTAATTAACCCAAGTTAGGCTCGTGGTTAAGTTTGTCGTACCTCGATTAGCATGCGCACACATTTGGATGATATATGGTGTTTGTTTGAATTGTTAAATCAATTTATATATATGTTGTAGTATTATAAGGAAATTATACACAAGCCTATAAAATGGAAAATACATAATAAATAATGATTTACTGGAACACCAAGTGTGACGAGGTAGTCGTGGCATGAATGTGCGCGCTCAAGAACGCTTGTAAGCACATTCGGTGAGTTTATTGGTGAATAATACACGAGATGTATATATTTATATGTTTTTAGATATAATTATATATTGGAAAATAAAACAATAATGAAATTATATGGATTGTTTTATCGTCTCGAACGAAATGTAAGTACTTGATGTGTCAAATCTTGTGTCACTATAAGGAGTGTCATTTTAATGCATCAACCACGTGATCGATCTTGAGATAGTGCGACTTGTATCTCGAGAAAAATCCATACATAAAAACAAAAACTTATCATTATCTCATTCGTTCGATCCTTCAAGAATTCGGGAGAGGTTCAACTCGATTTGGATCAAACGAGGTTGATTTGGGGAGCTAAATCAACGTGAATTGAGGAGCTTAATCGAATCAGTAGCTTGAAAGCATCACTTAGGTACGATCTATTCATGTGTTTATCAAATTTCAATTCAATGGTGATGCTAGAAGTTTAGTTAATTATGTTGTTCGATGATTAGAAGTGGTTTATAACCTCATTAGAAGTCCTCCCTGATTGATTTTGGAGGTTTATATTATTGTTTGGATGAATTTGGAGGAACTGGTAGGGAAACAGTGGCCGCTGACCCGCTCACTGTTGAGGCAGTGCAGGGTGGACCACGTTCCACCTCACAGAGGAGCGCGCTCCCTTCGTCATTGAAGATGAACCCAGCTGCTTGAGCGCGCCCTACCAAATAAGGAAGCGAACTCCCACCTTTGAAAACAACAAGTTGCTGTATTTTACATATAATTTCTGGAGGACTTAGAGACAGGTCAAGTGTTTTCAATATAGTATATTTGGCCTAAATTGAGTACAAATGATAGGTGATAGGTTGAGGAGCACCAAGAAAGTTTCTAATGGCTGAAAAGTTAACAAGTTTAGACGGAGACTAAATTCAAGGTAAGTATGGATTCGTTTAATTCTCAACTTTGTCTGGCTCTTCTAGTATATATTGTTCATGTACTTTATGGACTAAAATGGGGGATTATGTACATTGTGATGGTTTTCAATAAATGAAAAATGATGTGTAATGTAACCATGTTATAACTCTTGGTTTTGAGAATAGGTTTATAGGAGATGGGTTCCCTTCCCAGCCTATATATAACTCGTGCTCAATTCGATAGTTTGTGTGGATTACATACACACTAGGGAGTTTGGGATAGAACCATTGGGCATTAATGGATGGGCTAGAGAGCACATATGCACAATGTGTTGGTTTAGCAATTGCATTAATGGCGTCGGTGGGTAACCGACCCTAGTTTTACAAATAAAATGGGAATCACAATGTACTAGTCCAAGGCATTCACTACAAAAAAACGGCAAATTAGAAACGGAATTAGAAAGGGAAATAAGTTCCTTTGCTAAAAAAATAAGTTAGAGACGGAATTGAGATGGATTAAATTAGAGACGGAATTGAGACGGATTAGAGACGAAAATAGAGACGGAAATAGAGATGGAATTAAATTCCGTCTCTAAAAAATGGCGCCAACATTCCCACCAAAAATTTTATTTTTTACAACCGTCCATTAATATCGAGATTCGTGCGTATTCGATCTCGACGATTCAAAAATAGGGACCCAAGACTCTCACACACACTCTCTCTCTCTCTCTCAACCCTCTCTCTCGCTCAACCCTAACGCTCTCTGCCTTCTCTCTGCCTTCTCTCTCGCTCAACCCTAACGCTCTCTGTCTTCTCTCTCGCTCAACCCTAAACGCACGCTCTCCGCCTTCTCTCTCGCCCGGTCACCGCTCACCCCGCTCCCCGCTCACCCCGCTCACCGCTCATCGATGTCGCTCCCTCTCCGCTCTCTCTCCAATCCCCGCTCTCTGCTATCTCTCCGCTCACCGACCGATCCACCGCTCTCCGCCCTCTGCTCGATGTGTTGCTCACCACTCCCATCACCGCCCTCTGCTCTTTCGCTTGCATAGGCCGATCTCTGTTCGTTCTCTCTCTCTCTGACCTCTCTCACCGTTCACCGAAGCTTCCCACTTCTTGGTAGGGGTTGTGGGGTTGAATATTTGGCCAATGCCCGAATCAGTGAAACATGGGAAGCAGAGTTTGTTTCTCAGTAAAGATTTTGCGCTTAATACCGAGGGGAGCAAGTATTCAGATTCTTCTAGTATTCCCAAAGATGGCTTCTCCAGACTTCTTGATCTTATGACCATTCCCAACTGCTCAAGAGATTGCATGTTGTGATTTTTTCGCCTGATGACAAGGTAATCTTTCTTTGAGCATTTTATTTGTTCATTAGATTCTGAAAAGTCTCTTAATTGATTTTAATTTCCATGCCTAACTAACCTGCCAAGTTCACAATCGAATGAAAATATCAATCAAGTATTCCACTGATGTTTTGGTCCCCTATCACCCTGGTAATATTCAAACTCCTACTATTATTTACCAATGTGAGTCTATGATAATGTCCTGTCTAGATGTATTCAAATAAGAATTACTTGAACTGGCATTCCATTCTTTAAATCTTACTCGCTACTTAAACTTATATTCAATGTATTAACTGTATGTATGTCTTATGCACTTACTTGGTTTAAGTTTCCAACATGGTAGTAGTTTCATTTTCATTATATGAAAATGTTCCTTAATTCCTCATGTTTACCAATCAAATCCATTTCTTGTCTTGCAATTGTTCTAACTAATTCCATCTTATAGGAATGTGTAATTAGAGCAAGTTTCCCTAGCTGATTTTACATCAATAGTATATTCCTTGCAGGTAAACCCAATAGAACATGCCAAGGAAAGATTTCTATTTAAAGGGGCACTTTAAGTCTAATTCTTTATGATTTCCACTTCAATCAGTCCATTAAAGTCCTTGATAACTCATATCCAACACTACTAAATATCTCGATGTCAAAGAAGTTTCCTCGCTCTTTTGTACCCTTTCAATAAGCATAACCAATTATGGTTAGTTATAGCTTGCAACACTACAATTTTTCAAAACTCTATTTCCCAAAGGCTACCACTCTCCCAATGTCTTTCCTTTCATTTCTACGTTGGGTTACGCTCTCGAATGTCAGTTGTCGTACCACTCATACTGTACAAGCTAGCTTATGTTTCTTGACCAGTTCTTGACACCATCAATTGGGTCCTTTAAGAGCTTTGTAACAATTATAATTAGACCAAAGTCTTCCCAAAGAGTAAGAAACAAAAGCCCTAAGATTTCAGCACATACATGAATCATAGACACCCATATTTGAGTATGAAATGAAAGAAAGCTTGCTACCTAGGCTTTGAATCACTTGACACTTCAGTTCCTTCTCTTCGTTCACAAGTTCTTCTAGCTCCAAATCACAAAATCTCAGAACAAATCTTGTTGTAATTTCTTTCTTCTCTTAATGCCTTTAGAGAATAAAAGCCATTTTATAGTTTAGTAATTAAAATCTAGCCACTAGATGAACTTTGTATCTCTCAATCTCATAAATCTCTTAGAAGATCTATGACTTCTTATTTAATGGAACATGCACTCCATAGATGCACTCCGAATCTGGAACACAGTGTTGTACCAAGATATAGGTAAGTGCTAAAAACTTTACTATGATGTATTGGAGCTGTTTAATGATAAGTAACATTTCACATAAAATGGAACTAGTATGTACATGCATATTTTAGTATTTAACTTGTTTTGCCTCAGCATTGCCACCTTGCCTCAACGAGGTGGATTTGATAATAATTAATTTATTCTTACTATTATGATTTTTAATATTCTATTCTTGCACTTAATCGACTCTTTCTGTTGATTATTTTTTCTGTTTCTAATATTGTTTGTATTGTCACAGTTGTTAATTTGACAATGATCGATCTTCTTGGGCTAACCAAAGTGGCTGTTGGTAAGTTCTATTGTTTTGCAATTGTTGGAATGCTAAAATCTGGTTCCAGCTATCCAATTAACATCGAAAGCACATTTGTTTTTATTGTTGCGGTTTTGTCTCTAACCGATTAAATGGGGGCATTGTAGAGGGCCAACCTGATAGCATTCTGCAAGAAATTGAGAACATGGTTCGATCTTTTATTGAAAAGGTAACATTTTCAAAAGTTCAGTTGGTATTGTGTTAAGATAGAGTTATATTGTAAGAGTTGATTGTATCAGCAGTGACACCAACATTTATTTATGTAATTTAGGTTTATACTCTATGCATTGCTTTAAAGGGAATACTGGCCTTTACGACTTTTTGGTATAGTGCTACGTTTGGTATTAAAATATCTAGATTCATCATTGAAATCCCTTGCAATGTCCTTTAGAAGAAAAGTTACCCTTGGATTCTTTAAAGATTTGTGAGAAATGATTTTTTTTGTGTGTGAAATTTATTTAATTAATATTTGTGTTATGGAGACTATTCTGAAGTCCATAAAATTGCTTCATTGTTCATGTCTGTATTTGATCCTTTTCTACTCTATTCTTATGGCTCCTTGTCGTGAAGTTTATTCTTTGTTCATAAATATTGTTATAGATGGACATATCTTTATAAATATATTTTCAATATCTTCACTTTTGTGCATATCATGCAGCCAAACTGCATAATTCTTGCCATTTCACCGGCGAACCAAGATCTTGCAACCTCTGATGCAATTAAGATTTCTCGCGAAGTTGACCCAAAAGGTAAGCTTCTTGACCTTGTTGACGCTAAGTAGTCACTGCAGCACTAATTTTGGCCGTTGATTAAGATTTTTAAGCTGTAGGTTTCATTTTGATTAAAAGTCACTTGAAGTTCTGAATTTACTTGGTGTAACTTCCCAGGGGAGAGGACATTTGGGGTCTTGACAAAGATTGATCTTATGGATAAGGGCACAAATGCGGTTGATGTAAGTTTGCTTACTCATATTCGATGCATTATTTGATGTAGAAGTCCTTTTTGTCTACTAAGTTAACCATCCTTGATTAGTGGTGATTTGAATTGATACATATCAAGTATATGTTGTAGAAGAGTTGTATATGCAAAATTCAAGAAGTACCTTGACTGTTTAGACGACTGTCAAAATCGCAAGCTTTTCATAATTATCAACAGGATAACTATTATCGGACTGCATTCTTGAATGAGCTTTCTAGTGGGCCTTGGTCTATTATACTTGTACTAAACATTAACTGGGGTTCTACAGATACTAGAAGGCAAATCTTATAGGTTACAATTTCCTTGGATTGGTGTTGTTAATCGTTCTCAAGCTGATTCTTTGCATTGCCACATGAAATGATCTAATTTTATGAGGTCCATGCTACTCATATCTTGTCCTTGCTCCATTGATCCAATGATTTGTTTTCCCAACAGACAAATTTGACTTAGATATATGCTTTAGAGTATTGATTCATAGTTCCTTTAGGCACTGTTGAAAATGCTTGAAGGAACTGTGAGTGCACCCTTTGTATTGTTACAGTTTTTTTGCTTCATTAATAATTTTCTTAGAGTAGACGGTGTGGATTTTAGCTATCTCTATGGCCTTCATTCATATTTCATCTCGAATTGTCTTTCATGATTTCTAGGAGAAGAAAAGAGAGTTTTTTTGCAGTTTCGTATTTTTTATCATGAGTTTGATCTATTTTGCAATATTTACAGAGCGTATCAGTAGGTGACTAGTTCTTCGATCGAGTGGGAGTTAGTGCCATTGATTGCCCATATCCCTGTGACAATACCTGCCATAATCTGGTTTCCAAGTGAGAGATGAGGAAATTAAAGCATATCATGTAACTTTTATAATTGTTTATATGACTTTTAGATTGATAATTCTTTTTGTGCATATTTAGAGTATTGTAAGTTTTTTTTTTGTGGTTGTTGAACAATAGGATTGGTGGTTTTTATGAATACTTAGAAATTTGGACCATTAGTTATACTAGACAATTTTTCGTGGATATATAAAGCTTTTTCAAATTTCAATTTTTACATTTTTTTTCTCTCATTTGAATATTTGTTGATATATATTGTCGATGTATGAATGTCAAGTTTTGCTTTTTTGGGGGATGTTAGCACCCCCAAGGAGTTGTTGGAGGGGGTGCAGGCGATGGAGTAAGTCCTATGGTTGTAATTACAAGTTATAGGTTGGAGAACCAATTAGAATATGTTTATGTTTGAAAATTAAACAAAAATGAAAATTAGAGACGGATTAGCAACGGAATTCAGACATTCCGTTGCTATTCCGTCTCTAATTTTTCAGGAATATATCATGAATCAGCAACGGAATCAGAGACGGAATGCAAAAATTCCGTCTCTGATTCCGTTTCTGATTAGCAACTGAATCAGAGACGGAATTCATGACTTTAATATTTCCGTCTCTGATTTCGTTTCTGATTAGAAACGGAATCAAAGACGAAATGCAATTACAAATGTATCATTTTAAAAAAAAATTCCATTTCTGTTCCGTCTCTGTTCCGTTTCTAATTTCCGTCTCTAAATCCGTCTCTAATTAGAAACGAAATTTATTCCGTCTCTAATCCGTTTCTGATTAGAGACGGAATCAAATTTCCGTTTCTGATTAAATTAGCAACGACGATTTTAGAGACGGAATTTATTCCGTTTCTGTTCCGTTTCTGATTTCAATTAGAGACGAATTTAGGCAAATCAGAGACGGAAAATCTCGTTTCTGATTTGCTGTTTTTTTGTAGTGATTTTTTTTTCATCTATTATCTATTGATTTATATGATTTCCATATTCTTGTTAGATATCAATGGTGCATGTTGTTATTGCATGATATTCTTGATTACTATATGGAATGTTGATGGTTATGTGAATCTCTACTTACTAAGCAAGTTGGAGCGCTCACCCTAATTAACATTATAGGATAATCGTCGAACACTACGACTATGGGATGGAGAAGATGTAGAAGTCTTAATCTTCTCTTCGATGTGGTGACTCTCTCTGGTCTTATATATGAGTATTGAATTACAGTTTTATATTATCACAATGGATGGGTGATTTGTATAACCAAGGTTTATTTTAATACTATATATCGTGCTTTGAATTATCAAAAAATGTTTTAAATCTCTACTGCGTTTATTAATTATTTTATATCGATAATCGATAATCGATATATACTAATGTTTATCAAGTGAAGATGGTAAGACTGTTGGCTCTAGTTATGTCTGGTGAGGATAAGATGGGGTTAATTAGGGTTTCATGCTAGGTATCGCCCTAATCATATTAGGGAATGCAACAACTTGGTATTAGATCACTGGTTCAAGGTTAAAGCCTAGGTCAAAGCTATATTTACAACTTTGGTATTAGAGACAAGGTTTAAGAGCTTTTTTATATAGAATAACTCTGATATAGTTAGGTGTCAGAGTCTAAGGTTTATCACTTTTAGGGATAAAGTGGTAATAGTGATATAGTTCGGTATTATTTACAAGGCTTTGACCCTAAATTTACTTTTGAATGGTGTTCGAAGTAAATGTTGTTTTACTTTAAAGTTTAAGGTGTATCAGAATAATTAATAACTGAACCTAAGTTTATTGACTTAAAGAGTAGTCTCGAGTTGTGAATAAGCTTAGGGTTAGATAAACGGTTTTTATCGTGATTTTGGGGGTAACCAAAAAAAAGACTGAGATATGTTATTTGTTTTGTATACTATACCTACGTGGTAGATATGAGAGTTGTGTTTTTCTTAAACGATAATAAGATGGTTGAAGTCCATCTATTTCTCTTAAATGAGAAAGTGTTGGAGGTAAGAGCTCAGGAGAGTCTTAACCTTGGGGAGACAAAAAATAAATACATAAGAAAAGTTACAAAGATTAAATAAAACTCTTCTCTAAGTAACATCTTTAATGGTCCTTGTTCTTACTGATATTATTAGACAAATAATTGTCAGTGAAGAAGTATCTATTGGATCAAGACCTTGAAATGTGTATTAGGAGAATGGAAATTACGAAACAATAGATTACTCAATAACTTTGGGGAAAACTCAAAGGTGGTGAACCACTTTGAGAAAATATTTAATACTAGTATTGAGACTAGTTGCGTAAGTAATGGAAGTTATTCAGTAGATAAATTTATGGTTAATGATTAAAGCTTAATGGAGGTTAGGAAACCACTAATACATCTATACTTCATAAGTTGTTATGAAGTATAGAAATTATAGTTATGGTATGAATCCATATTGGAATAACAAGTGGTTTGTCCATTAATAAAAGACACTTTAATCCAAAATATAGCAGTTAGTTGGTAAGATATTCGAGTCTGATCTACTAGATTGGAATAGTTTAAATTGGGGAGAATGAGTGGTCAATGAAATTGAGAATTTTAGAAATCCAAAGAATAACATAGTAGTGAGAATAAGTATTTATTACCCAGGATTGGCAAATCATTCTGAAAATAAGTGAAATCAGTAGTTCTCAAGAGTTTGTTGAGATCTGATTATCACAGTGATATGACAGAGTTGAGGATATGTTTATAAAATGATTTTAAGCAGTTGCTGGATCATTTCAAATAGGTGGTGGACACTACTAAAATTTATTAGAACTCATGCTATATTCACAAATTAAGGGTGTAAGTATGGAAAACCCTATTATACTGAAGTTGTTATTGTGTTATCAATAATAATATGGAATCTTTGAAGACTTAGAAGATGCATGAGCAATTATAGTATGAAATTGTAAATTAGTAACGATAAATTGGTTCAGACCTGATTTTGCAAGTGTTAGTGCTAAATTTTAATTTTTAATTAATGGTTTAAGTATTTAATATTAATAGCAAATCAGGGGATGACCGCGTCCTATATTCAACACAAAGGTAAAAAAAAAGGAAAGTAAGCTTGAAATAATTGAATAATACAAACGATTGATCTAGGGATTTGTAATATCGTTGTGTAATTTATTCGGTTACCTCAAGTATGAGATTTTTATAACTTGAAAGCAAATACAAGGATGCCTTGTTAGAAAATGAAAGTATAGTTTGACTACAATGTTTGCTTGATGATACCTAAATTATGAAAGAAGTTAAAGGTACATCCTAAGACCTTTGATTTAGATAAGAATGTGTGATGACACAAGAAAGCAAAATTGTAGTTATTACTTCTACATATATAGTTCCATAATAGAGAGAAGAGCTATTGGATAATGCTAATATTGAGATAGCTAATTTGATAGTTTTACCAAATATAACAAGACATCACTAGTAAGTAAAAGAAGTAAGCTTATTAATGGTCATTTAATTATTCTTTGAGATTAATAAGAATCTTAGAGGAATCAATAAAAAGGTAACCTAGAAATATAACACCAACGGATTGGTGTAAGGTCCAAGTAATGAATCTTAAACCGTGGAAGTTTGAAAACCTGAAATGTCAGAATGATAAAAATGAAAGGTAAGATAGATACCTTGAAAGTTCCTAAGTGTTAGGAATTCACTATGAAACATCACCCATCAAGGTGATTATGTTCATAATGCCTTGATTAGAAAAGGACAGAGGCTATAGTTATGATAAAAACTAGTCAGTAATAATAATCATAAAGGAATCAATAAAAGATGTTTATTGATGCCAAATGAAAGTCCAGCGCATGCATATCATCGGCTGAGTTGCCTAAATCGATAACTACAAGTATGTTCTTTGGAGCTCAGATTGGAATTGAACTAATGACAATCAATTAAGTGATGAATTATAGAGAAATTGATTGAGATTATCAAGTAGGTCAAGGTTGACTAATAGTTATTACCATTTAGAAGGAATAATCTCAGATCAAAATATTGAGCATGTAAGGAAAGTATTAGAACTTGAAACAAAAAGCAATACAGAAAGAAGCTAAATAATATTAACCTTGAGGGTATATTATTCTTAACTTATATGATGTTATAATTGTAAAAATGACAGAGTTTAAAAACTTCTTGCCAGTATTATGGTTTAAATTCTCGTGGAAAAGTATGTGATATATATGTGTGGAAGAATTTAGAGTTATGGAGAAGCAGGATTATTATTTCGGTAAGGAACCGAAAGTCTGCTTCTTAGGAGGGAAGGGATGTAGAATAGCTAGGAGGGACTTTTCAATCTTAACACAATATATCTACAATTAAACTTAATTCTAGAGAATGTAAACTTTTGAGCATGTGACTTGAAAGATATTAGTTACTAGAAAAAATACTTACTATGCGAGTTCTTTTATGTTGATTTTAACATGCTATATATGAAGTTGAGGTATTTACCTTAAAATTTTGTATGCTTTACTTTATCGTTGATTGGTAGGATGAGAAGTAATGATGCAAGTTAGGTTCAGATTGAGTAATTTAAAACTACAGAGAAAGGTATTATCAAACTGTCAGTATGCAATAGCAACTGAGATATATGGAGAAAATGTAGCTATTGATAGAGCTTCTCAATTTAGACTTCATAAGGAAATGACAGTGATGATGATTTGTGTGAGTTTAGCTGACATGTCATCAATTGAGAGAGCTAATTCTAGAGCTACTAATATGTTATTTTGAATTCAGATTCAAACTAAATTGGAGACAATTTAGTGGTGATTGTTGTCAGAAAGCTAATCAGGACTATATTGCGCGTTAGAGGTTAACAGCTAGTGTAGATTATCTTGATTGGTCGGGTTTCGATAATGGTGCATTATGGTTCAAGGGTAGGTTACAAATTCCAATTCAGGATTAGTAAGGCAAAAAGTGCTACGGAAATCTCATAGATCTCTTTATGATATTTATCTAGATAACAATAAAAAAATAAAAATATCATGAAATGAGATGCCTTTATTTATTGTTGATCTGGGATGAAGACTAATGTTGTTAAGTTCGTAAGGATACATGAGAAATATTAGCAAGTTAAGGCTGAGCATAGGGAACATGAAAGGTTTTTGGCATTCGCTGCCTATTCCTAAATGGAAATGGAAACAAAGATTGGTGGATTTTACTTCCAGTCTACTTTTGAGTTAGTGTAAGCACAATACAGTATGAATTGTAGTTAACAAGTTGATGGAGTATGCGTATTTCTTGCAAGTTTCCATGCGAAATCCTCTTGACTGATTATGTAAAGCATACATACATGAGCTGTTTGATTTCATAGTGCTCCAGTGTTGACTATTTCAGATAGAGATCCAAGATTCACATTTAGAGGATGGAGTGAATTGCTGCGATAACTGGGGAACTATTTTTAACCTTAGTATGGTATACTACTGGCAAATCGATGAATAGCTGGAGTAATTGATTTTTGGTGCTAAAGGAGATACTTTGAGCTTGTGTTTTGAAGTTTGGTAGTAACTGGAAGAGATACATTTTTTGTGTGAGTTCTTTTATAGTAACAACTACACAACTAATATTGGAATGCTCCTTTGAAGTTTTGTATGGTCAACCATGTCATTCACTAGAGTGTCTGGATAGTGGTTGAGATGCAAGTTTGTTATAGTTGGAATTGATTCAAAACTATACAGAGGAAATGTAGCAGATTCGCCATCGTTTGACTACAACACAACTAAAATAGAAGAGATATGCCGATAAATATCATAGGTTGTTGGAGTCTTCAATGGAGAAATACGTTCTATTAAAAGACTCACCAACGAAAGAAGTCGTATAGGTTTAGATTGTAAGGTAAGCTAGATTCAAGGTGTATTAAGTCGTTCAAAATACAAGAAAGGACTAATCCTCGTATTTATATGTTAAAGTTGCCTCCTTAGCTAGTCGGCGTTCTTAATGACTTCCATGTATCAAAACATTGTAAAACAGAGACTCTATTCACTTCAAGGATGGGTTGGAATGAATGTGATCTTCGAGAAGACTTATTTTACGGTGAGCAATCAATTGGGTTACTTGATTGTAAGATTATAAATATGAGAATCAAAGAGATTCCTTCGGTTAAAGTGAAATGGTGATTTCACAAAGTAAGGAACTAACCTGGGAGCGGGAATTCTATAAAAGGAACAGTTTCCATTTCTTTTCGAAACTACAAGTAATTTCATATTTACTTTAATTTCGAGGACGAAATTGGTTTAATTTTGGGAGACTGTAACGACCTGTTACCTTAACCTGGTGATTAGTACTAATTCAAACCCTAACTAACCCGAGTTAACCTCATTGTTAAGTTTGGCATACTTCGATTAGCGTGCGCTTGCGTTTGCTTGATGTATGGTGTTTGTTTGAATTGTTAAATCAATTTATATATATATATATATATGTTGTAGTATAATAAGGAAATTATACATAAGCTTATAAAATGGAAAATACACAATAAAAAATGATTTACCGGGACACCTAGTGTGACGAGGGAGTCGTGGCATGAATGTGAATGCTTAAGGACACTTGTAAGCACGTTCGGTGACTTTATTGGTGAATAATACATAAGAATATAGGGATTATTTGATTGTCTCGAATGGAGCGTAAGTGCTTGATGTGTCAAATTTTGTGTCACTATAAGGAGTGTCGCTTTAAAGCATCAACCACATGATCGGTCTCGAGATAGTGCGACGCGTATCTTGAGAAAAAACCATATATAAAAACAAAACTCATAATTATCTCATTCATTCGATCCTTCAAGAATTTGGGAGAGGTTCGATTCGATTCGGATCAAAGGAGGTTGATCCGAGGAACTAAACCAACATGAATTAAGGAGCTTAAACGAATCAATAGCATGAGAGCATCACTTAGGTATGATTTGTTCATGTGTTTTTTAAAGTTCAATTCAATTGTGATGCTAGAATTTTAGTTAATTATATTTTTTGATGAATATAATTGGTTTATAACCTCATTAGAAGTGCTCCCTGATTTATTTTGGAGGTTTATATTATTGTTTGGATGAATTTGAAGGAATTGGTAGGGAAACAATCTGCTCACTGTTGATACAGTGCAAGGTGGAGCGTGTTCCACCTCATAGAGGAGAGCGCTCCCTTCATCAATGAAGATGAACTCAGCTGTTGGAGTGTGCCCCCACCAAATAAAGAAGCGAGCTCCCACCCCATAAAACAACAAGTTTGTTGTATTTTACATATAATTTTTGGAGTACTTAGGGACTACTCTAGGGTTTTTCAATATAGTATATTGGACCTAAATTGAGTATAAATGATTGGTGATAGGTTGAGGAACATCGAGAGTGTATTCGATGGCAGGAAAGTTAGGAAGTTGGACGGAGACTAAACTCGAGGTTAGTATGGATGCGTTTGATTATCAATTTTGCCAGGTTATTCTAATATATGTAGTTCATGTTCTTTATTGACTGAAATGAGGGATTATGTATAGTGTGATAGTTTTCAATTAACGGAAAAATGGTGTGTAATGTGACCATGCTATAACTCCTAGTTTTGAGAATAGGTTTATAGGAGACGGGTTCCCTTCCCGACCTATATATAACTCATGCTCAATTCGATAGGTTGTGTGGATTACGTACACACTAGGAGGTTTGGGATAGAATCATTGGGCATTAATGGATGGGCTTGAGAGCACATATGAGCAATGTGTTGGTCTAGCAATCGTATTAATGGTGCCGGTGGGTAATCGACTCTAGTTTTACAAATAAAATGGGAGTCACAGTGTACTAGTCCAAGACATTTGCTTTGTATCTGTTATCTGTCGATTTATATGATTTTCATATTCTTGTTAGATATCATTGGTGCATATTGTTATTTCATGAAATTCTTGATTACTATGTGGAAAGTTGATGGTTATGTGAATCCCTACTTACTAAGCAAGTTGGAGTGTTCATCCTAATTAACCTTATAGGATAACCGACAAGCGCTACGACTATGGGATGGAGAAGAAGTAGGAGTCCTGATCTTCTCTTCGATGAGATGACTCTCTCTGGTCTTATATATCTGTATTGAATTACAATTTTATATTATCACAAGGGATGGGTGATTTGTATAACCAAGGTTTATTCCAGTTTGTTTTAATAATGTATATCATGTTTTAAATTATCGAAAAATCTTTAAGTTTCTATTGTTTTTTCTTAATGGTTTTATATCGATAATTGATATACGGTAGTGTTTATTAGGTAAAGGTGGTAAGGCTGCTGGCTCTAGTTAAGTCTAGAGAGGATAATATGGGCTTAATTAGGGTTTCAGATCGGGTATCGCCCTAATCAGGTTAGGGGATGTTACAGATGTCTTCCCAATTCCATCATGGAATAGGAGGAGGCTGTAACAACCTTTTAGGTCTGCGATGCTTAGCCTCGCCTATTGATAGAACCCATAGTTCTTAATGAACTAAGATACATCTACCTTCAAATCAGGCCGCTAAAAATGCCTCTGCATGTCGCAATACATCTTGGTCTTCCTTAGGATGAACGGTGAAACAAGAATGGCGTAAATCCCAAAGAATATTATATCTCAACTCCGGTTCCTCCGGTATCCACAATCTGCCTTTGTATCTTAGACACTGATCTATAGTCTTTACCGATTCTGTACCCTATGTACTCTGCGCTAACTCACTAAATCTCAAGTATAACATGTCGATCCTCTGCCCCTTAGACACTCTCTATGTAGACAAAGCCTGTAATCTCATCTGTGTGCAAATCATTATCTGGGTGTCAGTAGGAACATCTGGCTGACTCTCTATCACCGCTGCTTCAAGAAAACCATACTCATGCATCATATGACATTTGAAAATCTCGCCAACTCTAGTCAGTCTCCTTTGCAATGCTTCTACAACCACATTCGCTTTCCTGGTGATACTCCAAAGAAACGTAGTAGTTCTTCAAAAACTCCAGTACTTGCGATATCACATATTCAACTCTTTCGGTATGAAAAGATACTTTAGAATTTCGAAAGCAGAAAAGATTAAATTTCTCTCAATATAGATGATGTCTCCACACCTTCAGTGCAAACATAAATGCTGACAACTCCAAATCGTGAGTTGGGATAATTCTTCTTGTGTATCTTCAGCTATTTAGAGGCATAAACAATAACTCATGTGCCCTACATTAGTACACAACCTAAGTCTATATAAGAAGCATCTATATACACTTGAAATCCTTATTCAACCTATGACAACACCAATATTGGCGCAGTAGTCAACAATCTCTTCAACTCTGCAAATGCCTTCTCTCAGGTTTATCTACTGAAAAGTGATGTCCTACATTGTCAATCTAGTAATCGGTGAAGCGATCTTCAAGAAATCCTTCACAAATCGACGATAGTACCCTACCAAACCCAAAGAAATCCTTATCTATATCACTTACGTCGGTGTCGGCCAATCCACGATAGCTTGAATTTTGGTCAGATCCATTGCAATCCTTGCCGCCCTAACAACGCGACCTTAAAACTAAACCTCCGAAAGCTAAAAATCATACTTGTTGAACTTGGCAAATAGTTGGTGCTCCCTCTAAGTCTATTGTAACGACCCAAAAATATTTTATCTTTGTTTGACGACGTATACTATATATGTATATTTGTATTGCACGACGAAGTTTATTTTCTATAGCGCGAGTATGGTTCACCGCTAGATGCGCATATTCTACGGATAAACAGGTGAATGGCTATATTAATGAGTCTTCAGTGAAATGGGCATTTAGTGCAACTTGAACTATTTAATGACTGAAGTAGTAATAAGTTGATGTCAAAACCCAAAGTTAAGTTAATAAAAAATAAATTAAGCTAATGTGGTCACCTTAGATTGATCTTGAGATGTGTATTTGACACTTCAATTAATTCAAGTCAAATATGTGTGTGTTGGGTGTTATTTGGAAGTAAAGTGAAATGATATAAAAGGAGTAGTGAAGAGGCTTTTGTAGTGTTTTTGTTTTGAAAAAAGAGAAAAAGGTAGAGAAGGAATAAAAGAAGAAAGAAGGAGAGGGGAAGATCCATGGAGGACTCAAGTGTGGCTTCCATTATCTAGGTAAGCCTCTCCTAGTTCTTTTCGTTTCTAGGTGGAGATGGTTGTTTGAATGGAGAGTTCTTATCAAATATCAAATGGGTTATATAACCCCAAATCCAATATGTGTTTCACAATAATGCATTTTCATTGCTTTAATAGATACATGGTGGCTTTATTTATTAAGATTGTTGTGGAAATTATGAACAATTATTTTTGAAAAAAAAAAAAAGAAATGAGGGACCTTGTTGCGCATTCGTGTATATATATATTATAGTATATATATATATACATGTATATATATACATATACGTACATACATGTATATATAACATGAACTTGTTTGAAAAAAAAAGAATAAAAGTCTAATTTTGAAAAAAGTAATTGAGCCGAGGCTTGCTCAACATAGTCTGACCCGAGATGTGGCCAATGTGGTCGCAACTCTAAGAAAAACTCAAATTTTAGAAATTTGAGGTAAATGGGAAGAAAATTAAACTAAATAAATTATTTGTGAAATAGGGACCTCTAACACACTTAATTAAATGCAAATTGACATCAAAGGCATAGAGAACTAGTTTATGGTGTCGGGTTCGTATTGCGGGGTACGAGTGGGCCTTTTCGGAGCCGTTTTGATGGCATTTCAAAGCGTTACAGGTAAGTAAACCACTTGGGGCCTTAACATGATTTCATTTGGTCATTTATTGGTTAGTGTTCCTTTGCAATCACTTATCTTTAAATTCAATGCAATTGGTCATTCATGATATATTTTTGTAAATTGATATGATTACATCTAATTGTCGTTCTTGTGATAGCTTTATACATGAGTTCTCTTATTTATTGGAAATATGTTATCCTTGTTAAATCATTGATTATGCACTCTTTGGATTCCGTAATGAGTGACCTAGGGTCTAAGTGGGCGATATGATAGTTACGAGCGCAGTGAAAATACTTTTTGATCTTTTCCTCCACCGCGAATACACGGACTGTTAGACTTACCTAAGCCCACAATTTAAGATTGATGAAAGTCAAGCTGGTAGAAGTGGCTGCGGTCTGCTAAAGTTGATGGACCCAATCTAAACTATCGGACAAGTGACTTAGCTACGTCCACCGACCATCTTGAAAGTCAAGTTATAGTCCTTTATCGCACTTGATGAACTTGGAGCACATAGATATCTTTGTTTTATGTACTCGCCACTCAATTATTCATTGATATCTTTATTAAATTGTGAATCATGCTTTATTCATTATTTTGTGGTAATGATCGCATGATTATTTGATTAACTATTTATTTGACATTTAAAATACTGTTAAGACTCTTCCGGCTTTACTCACTAGAATTGTCTCCATGTAGGTGACAATTGTAGGTCTCTCTAGTAGCGAGTGCAAGGAGCCGATACTTGGTGACTTCCTCTGAGCTTCCCTCAGAGATGATTTCTACTTTTTCTATTCGTAGGTATAATTTTTGTAAATATGTATGTATCGTTTTTGTTTAAAACTGCTTAATGGGTTGAACGAACACTTGGATACATGCATATGCTATTTTCCTCATTTTTGACACCTAATACGTTTGAGATCTACTTTGCAAGGTTTCCAAACATAAGGTTGTCTCATCGTCATGTTAGATTGAATTATTCTCATTTTAATTCTTTTATTTTGGCTGCGCAATTCATTAAGACTTGTTAAACTTAATAACAACTTTGATAAGTGAATAAACTGTAAAGGTAAAGGTAAAAGAAGCTAAATAGGCTTACATTGGCCCCGTAGGGGTTGACAAGGGGTCCACATATGTCTAGGTTGGGCATGGCCTAGTTTGTAGGAACTGGAGCAGCTACAGTTGGTATATGAGTGCAAGGTTTATACCTTAACTCTATGTAACCCACAACCTAACAAAAATACAAACATGACTTATAAAGTTAGAATACCAATGAACATAGTGTGGAACCCTATGATCCTGACTTAGAATCTTAATTGGGAAGTGAGGTGATTTGGGGATAATGAAAACTAGAATTATACATGTTACTTGTTGATATGTATTTTATATATCGATAGCTATGGAATTCAATTAAGACTCGTAATCTAAATTTGTAGATCGCGATGGTCGATTAGCTAGAGCCTGGTGATCAGAGTAGAGCCACATGTTTTCTGTATATTGACGCGATGGAGTTTCAGATTTGTTCACATAGGATTGAGTCTCAAGACCATCATTTGGACGATACTTTGACCATTCGTAAAGGATTATATGATTATTACCATCATTATCTACACTCGCAGCTCCCATACTTTTTACAACTCACTCGACACCAGCTACTGATGTGGTTCCCTACTTCTATCTATAGTAGCGCCAACCTTGAAACACGTTATCTTTCATATGACAACAGATGCTAAGTTGACTAGAGAATATGAGAAGTTCAGATATTAAGAGAGTCCATGGCGAGCCGAAATTGATTGAGGCAGATTGATTCATCAAAAGTCATAAGAAAATACAATGGCTTCAAAGGATCAATGATAGTCGGAAGACTGGGTTAGCTGCATTCTCGCTTCAGGGCAACACTGACAAATGGTGGACCAATTTAATAGCTACACTTGGAAGCAAATGAAGTTCAAGAAGCGCTACAATGAGAAGTATTATCTGTTGTTAGTAAGGGTCTATAAGAAAATGGAGTTCATGAACATCAAGCACATGCAAGACGATTCAATCATGTAGTATAAGGGTAGATATCAATGTTTATTGCAGTTTGCAGGAGGTGTTGGAGATACTGACAAAGATCAGGTTCATTTCTTCCGCGAAGGATTATTGGCGAGTATCAGAGGGTCAGTTTTGAGTAATGAGCCAGAGACTCTACAAAGAGCTTATGACCACTATCTCACTAGAGAAGCGTACATTCGTACTCAACCTGATGAGAGTTATATCTTGCAGAGCGAGGTCCAGCCCGTACAAAGATCAGGATGGGATAGAAAGGGAAATAGGAACTAGAATCAGGATCGCAATTTTTGCGAGAGTCATGGCACATAATTAGTTGAACCAATAGTGCAACCAACACTTATTATAGTAGTTCTACATATTCTGACGCCAAGTTCTATCAATCGACCACCTTAGAAAGTGCAACTAGTACAGTTGCTGCCTTCGCAAGGCACCGAGAGTAGACGTGGAGGTAATGGTAGTAACGTGTGTTCCCATTATAGAAATCTAGCGCATTACAGAAACAATTCTCATTGTTGCGGAGCTAAAACTAGTGGCAACGCGTAACCATGCTACAAGTAAGCTTTGGTTGAGATGTTGTAACTTTAACGCAATTGGTAAATCGAGAATATTTGAAATACTCGCGTGAGTGGGCATTTAACTACAAGTGATTACATAGTCGCGACTACAATGAACTATTAGTTAAGTGACCTAATCAAGCCCATTGTTCGTATTGTTAGTTAGCAACCTATGAGTCTGCAGTATGAGACTGTCAGTTAAGTGGCTTAACAAAGTCCACAGTTCGGTTGTAAGTTAAAATTTGTTAATAAAGTGACCTTGGAAGTCTGCAGTTCATGTTGTCAATAAAGTGAATTTGTAATTCCGCAGTACGAAGTCGTAAGTCAAATGACTTGCCAAAATCTACAATTCAAATTAAAAAAGAAAAAAATTGTTATTCGAATGAGCTAGTTAAGTCCATAATGCATACTGTCAGTTAAGTGGCTTTGTGATACCACAGTATGGCATTAGCAGTCAAGTGATTCGACTAAGTCTACAATTTACAATATAATTCAAACAATTAGTTAATGAGTTCTTAGGGAAACCACGGTTTAAGGTTACAAATTGAGCTGTTAGAGAAATTTATTTGTAAGTCTGTAGCTTGACGAGGTTATTGTAAGTTAATTTCAAATGACTGTGGGCCCAAAATTTAGAGAGATATCCAAGTTCCCTAAGTTGCATTTGATGAGTCCTCATGAGTTGTAGTGGAGGGACATGTTAGCTAGCCTTCCTAGCTTTACGTTTCTGGTGAGGATTTTCTTGAATTAAATATAATTTCGAGGACAAAATTCTTTTTAGTTGGGAAGATTGTATTGACCGAGAAAATATTTTATATTTATTTTCCAAATCTATAATATAGTCACGTCATAAAAATAAATTAATAGATATGCATAGTAATTGTGTATTGGTGTGACTAATGCGCGTATTATATGATACATAGTTACTTAGAGATGGAATTAGCCTAAGTGAAAGGAAAAAGGAATTATTAAATGGTGTAAATAAAAAATAATGGCAAGGATTGTAAATATACATGAGGGCATATATGTAAAAGGCATAAAAAGATGGACTTAATGTGAGCTCTAGGATTATCCTAGCACTTAAGTTCATCTTGATGAGATGAAAGGTTGGACTTAGTCCACCAAATCCTAGCTTCTCTAACAAGCTATACAACCACTTTTAGGGCTTCTAGCCACTTTTAAGCTATGAGAGAACTTGATAAGAGAACCCTATGAAGCTTTATTGGTGGATTTGGTGGAAGACAGGGAATTCACATCAAATGCACACGAAGCTAGGTACATCATTCATCTTCCTTCTCTAATCTTCCACTCTTTGATTTGTTTTTTCATAAGGTTTAAGGTAGAGATGAATCGTGATATTTGGGTTTTGAGTATGCATTCTCGGATTTGTATTGTATCCAATGTTTTCAAGTGGATTTACAAGGGTTTTGATGTTCAAATGTTGTTCTTCACATTCCCGATAATTGTATATATGAATTGGGAGCCTTCATTAATGAATTGATGCAAATATGTGATGAACATATGGGTTTTCATGATGGGTATGTGTTGAATTCGAGATTAGTGGTAATTGTGGAGTACTTTGATTTTCGGATTTGACAAATCCTTGATGGTTTGGTAAAGTTTTCTTTTTCAAGTTTTCAACAAGAACAATTAATAGATTTGAGCCTTGATGTTTTGATATCAAATCGATGGTTTTGGTTTTAGAAAATGTGTTTGGGGGAACGATTTACTAAATTCTAAGCCAAGGGAATGTCGAGGAAAGGCCGAGGGAGTTTTGGGGGACGTCAAGACTCAATTGGAGAGTCAGAGGGCAAACAGCCTGCACAACGCTGCAGTTATCGTCCTTGCAAAATCCCAGCTCTTTACTTCAACTTTAAATGGCCATAACTTCTTCGTTTTAACTTTGATTTTGCATTTCAAAATCCATTGGAAATCTTAAGGAAAACTTAACAACATGAGATTGATAAACAACTCATAATGAGTTTTTAACTTCCTCAAGAATTTATTGGAAATTAAGAGCACCATTAAGGTCTTAAACTCGAATTTGAGTAAAAACTCTGAGTACGGGCCTACCCATGGTCCAGAATTCTTAATAAACTTATCCGAGAGTGTTGTGACCTTAATAAAGTGTGTATAAAATGTAGATACTCGAGGAACGTTGTGGGAACTTATAAAAGGTTCGAAATTAGGGTTTAGGAGCTCTTGAGTTAAGTAGGGTTGCTCTATTATCAATCATGTCATGCTAGTAGACGTGCTAGGATTTTATTTCAGTAATTGGTATACGAATTACTTGGAATTTGCTTGATATCTTTCATTGATATTGGTTATCATGTCTTTTTGTTACTCTATCTCTTAGATGCCAGTGGAATTGATATACGTCAAATTAATGAATATACTTGGTACCGCGGTTGGAAGGTCGGAGGCATCTGGTCCTCCTTCGATATGACTCTATGGTGTTTTGCTAGACTTGTGAACCTCAAGCTTTCTGATCCGCAGTGTAGGGGGAAGGATAAGCTATGCAAAGTCAATAGGTTTTAGACTTGTGAACCTCGTGTTGCCTAAACCGCACCATTGGGGGGAAAGATAAGCTAAGACCTAATACACGATAGGACTGTTGGCATTCAGACTTGTGAACCTCTTGTTGCCTAAACCACAACATAAGGGGAAGGATAAGCTATTACCCATTGTCCAGTTGGATATATCAGTTTTTACTTCTTTAGACTCTAAAGGCACTCGATATCATCGTTATCCTTGTTGAAGTAACGATTGGGCATTGTTGTTCTTTTATCTTGCTATATTATTATGTTAGATTATGTATATCTTAATGCCCAAAAAATGATAATGGATCTTATGATCTAAGTTGTTGAAATCTAGTTTGACTATATTTCTAGGTACTACTTTGATCATTAATGGTAGAGCATGCTTACTTTGCAGACTTTATAGGATCATCGGTTGTATGTTAAATTTAGCAAGGGCGAGTTTTGGGTTTTAGAGGTAAAGTTCTTAGGTTACGTCGTGAATGCATCAGGAGTTTTCGTAAATCCAGCTAAAGTTGATGTCATCACAAAATGGCCGCAACCCACTATGGTGATGGAGATTAGAAGTTTTCTGGAATTAGCGGGTTACTATCGAAGGTTCATAAAGGATTTCTCAAATATCGCAGCACCAATGACAAGGCTAACGCAGAAGAATGTTCAATTTGAGTAGACTGGAAAATGCCAGAATGCTTTCGAAGAACTATAAGATAGGTTGACATCAACACCTATATTGGTACTTCCAAAGGTAGGGAAGGAGTTTGTTCTATACACTGATGCTTCAAAGACTGGGTTAGGATGCGTATTTATGCAAGAAAGGAAAGTTATAGCTTATGCTTATAGGCAACTGAAGATACATGAAAAGAACTATCCAACTCATGATTAGGAGTTAGCAACAATTGTGTTTGCTATGAGATTGTAGATGTATTACTTGTATGGCAAAAATTTCACGATGTTCTTAGATCATAAGAGTTTGAAGTATTTGTTTATTACAAAGCGAGCTGAATTCGCAATAAAAGCGATGGCTGTAATTCTTGAAAGATTTTTACTTCCCTCTTCAGTATCATTTGGGAAAGCAAATGTTGTGGTTGATGCTCTAAGTCATGTGAGAAAAGAAACAAGATATGTAGGCATGATGATGGCAAAAGTTTAAGTTACTCGAGGAAGCTTCGGTGATGTATATTCATGAAATTAAATAGAATAAGTCAGACGTTTCAGGTTCCTCATCACGGGTTCAGATGAGAGCAGAACCAAAGGCTATTTTGAAAATTATAGACTGTCAAAGGTTTGATTCAGAGTATAGCAAGTACGGATCACATGCTAATACTAAAGAATCTCCAAATTAGAAGCTTTCGACAGACGGAGCATTAAGGTTTAAGGATAGGCTATGGATTCCATTATATGCGCAATTGCGATAGGATTTACTTTGGGAGTCAAATCGATCTCGCTATATTATTCATCTGAGGAGCACTAAGATGTACCATGATATGAAATGAATGTACCCATGGTTAGGGATGAAATCGAATATCGCAAAGTATATCCAGGATTATGTAAATTGTAAGCAAGTGAAAGCGAACCATCAGAAACCCAGAGGGATTTTGAAACCTTTACCTATTCTTGAGTGGAAGTATGGACATATAGCCATGGACTTTGTGACTTAATTGCTGACGACCAGGAAGAAACTTGATGTGGTTTGGGTTATCGTAGATCGTTCGACTAAGTCTGCACGCTTTATTCCAAATTCAATGGGGGATCCAATAGACAAGCTGAGAGGGAAATATCTTGATGAGATCTTGAGGCTACAAGGTGTCCCTGTGTCTATTGTTTCGGATCAAGATCCATGGTTTACTTCCAAGTTTTGGAAGGGTTTACAGACTAGGATGTGAACCAAGCTCAATCTCATCACTTCATTTTATCCTTAGTCAGATGGCCAAACTGAGAGACTTATTCAGATACTTGAGGATATGCTTAGGGCTTATGTGTTGGATTTCTGTGGGAGTTGGGAGTATTATCTATCGTTGTGTGAGTTTGCATACATCAACAGGTCTCCAGTGTGTTGGACAAACGTTGGTGACACGGTGCCGATTAGACCAGAGATTGTGTAGGATCACACTGAAAGGATTAAGCAGATTAGGCAATGATTATGTATCGCATAAAACTGGCAAAAACGTATGCCGATAGGTATCATCGAGAGATTTTTATCAAGGAAAAACATCACGTGTTGCTTAAGGTTTTACCAATGAAGGAACATTATAGATTTGGTCTTAAAGGGAAGCTTGCTTCAAGGTATATTGGACCATTCGAAGTGATTGAACGGGTGGTTCCAGTTGCATATAGATTGGCTTTGCCACTTCAATTAGCGAGAGTTCATGATGTGTTCCACATTTCTATGTTGCGAAAGACGCTGACTAAGCATACCTCAGGAGTCGATTATAGTCAATTGAACTTAAGAGAGATATGTCATATGAAGAACAACCGATGCAGATCCATGACATGAAGGTTCAAAAGTTTCGCAACAAGAGGATCCCACAAGTTTAGTTGCAGTGGCAATTCCATGGAGATGAAGAACTAACTTGGGAACGAGAGGACTATAATGCGAAGCTTTCCCAGATCTCTTCAATTATCAAGGTATGACTTCCTTTTAGTTTCGAGGATGAAACCTCCGAAAATTGGGAATACTATAACACCCCTAACTTTCCAAATCTATAAATAGTCTCGATGTAAAAATAAATTAATAGATATGCATAGTATTCGTGTATTGGCGTGACTAATGTGTGTATTATATAATAACTAGTTACTTAGAGGTGGAATTAGCCTAAGTGAAAGAAGAAGGGAATTATTAAATGACGTAAATCAAGAATAATGGCATGGACTATAAATATACATGAGGGCATATATGTAAAAGACATAAAAAGATGGACTTAATATGAGCTCTAGGATCATCCTAGCACTTAAGCTCATCTTCATGAGATGAAGAGTTGGATTCAATCCACCCCCTAGCTTCTCTAACCAGCTATACAAACCACTTTTAGAGCTTCTAGCCACTTTTATTTGAATAAGCAATGGGAGAACTTGTGAAGAGAACCTTAGGAAGCTTTGTTGGTGGATTTGGTGGAGGAGAGGGAACTCACATCAAGTGCACACAAAGCTAGGTAAATCATTTATCTTCCTTCTCTAATCTTCCGCTCTTCGACATATTTATTTTTCTCATAAGGTTTAAGGTAGGAGATGAATCATGATATTTTTTTTGAGTATGTATTCTCGGATTTATGTTAAATCCAATGTTTTCAAGTGGATTTACAAAGGTTTTAATGTTCAAATGTTGTTCTTCACGTTCTTAATAGTTGTATATGTAGTTGGGAGGCTTCCTTGATGAATTGACGCAAATATGTGATTAACACATGGGTTTTCATGACGGGTATGTGTTGAATCCGAAATTGGCAGTGATTGTGGAAATGGTTTTGATTGTACAGTACTTTGATTTCTTGGTTTGACAAATCCTTGATTGTTTGGTAAAGTTTTTTTTCAAGTTTTCAACAAGAATAATTAATAGATTTGAGCCTTGATGTTTTGATATCAAATCGATGGTTTTGTTGTTAGAAAATATGTTTTAGGATCATATTTACTAAATTTTGTGCCAAGGGAACGTCAGGGAAGGTCAAGAGGAGTTTCGGGGAGTCGGAGTGCAAACAGCGCGGTGACTACCGTCCTTGCAAAATCCCAATTTTTACCCCGACTTTAAATGACCATAACTTCTTCGTTTTAACTCCGATTTTGATGTTTCAAAAACCGTTGGAAAGCTTATGGAAATCTTAAGAACATGAAATTGATAAAATTCTCAAAATAAGTTTTTAACTTATTCGAAAATGTGTTGAGGAACACCGTGGGAACTCATAGAAAGTTCGGAATTAGGATTTAGCAACGGCAAATGGGGTTTGCTCTATTATCAATCATGCATGCTAGTAGATATGCTAGGATTTTATGTCAGTAATTGGTCTATGAATTACTTGGAATCTACTTTATATCTTTCATTGATATATTGCTTATCATGTCCTTTTTTGTTCCACTATTTCTTGATGCTTGTGGAACTGATATACGTTAAATGAATATACTTGGTACCGCAGTTGGAGGGTCGGAGGAATCTGGCCTCTCCTCGAGTATGACTCTACAGAGTTTTTCTAGACTTTTGAACCCCAAGTTTACCGATTCGCAATGTTAGAGGAAGGATATGCTATGAAAAGTCTATAGGTCTTTAGACTTGTGAACCTTGTGTTGTCTAAACCACACAATAGGGGGAAGGATAAGCTAAGACTTACTACATGATAGGATTATTGGCATTCATACTTATGAACCTCTTGTTGCCTAAACCTCAACATTAAGGGAAGGATAAGCTGTTGACTTTTGTCCAGTTGGATATATCGGTGTCACTTCTTTTGACTCTAAAGGTATTCGATACATCATTATCCTTGTTAAAGTATTGGTTGGGCATTTGTTCTTTTATCTCACTATATTATTATGCTTAATTATGTATATCTTAATGCTCAGAAAATGATAATGGATCTTATGATCTAAACTGTTGAAATCTAGTTTGATTATATTACTATGTATTATTTGGATGATTGATGGTAAAACAGACTTCCGCTTAACTGAGCCTGTTGATATATTTCGTTCGCCCTACTACTTTCTGCTAGGTACTTCAGATGCTACTTAGGACAAAGGAATTAATGTAATAAATGGAGGATTTATTTAGGTAGATGTTTGAACCCATAATACGTGATTCAGTTTATGTTTAATATGGTATGCAAAACTATTACATTTAGTTCCGCATTTTATTAGACAATAAAGGATTTATTATATTATGCACCTATTAGCATGGTTTAGTCTATCTTATAGGATGATAGGGTTTATTTTCGCAGGTTAAGGCTGACTAGATCATCACCCGACATCACTGTTGGGGCATGTGCCCTAGGTCAATCCATTAACTGTCTTTATGAATACTTTTAGTTAATAGAATAGAGGATTTCATTTGCTGTTTATTATAATTAATTTGCATGTTTACATTATAATAAGATCCATGGGTATTTACATAAATATCCTAAATGTCCCTAGTCGATCATTATACTGGGAACTATAATGAATTAAGACTAGTGTGAGTCTTGATTGATGATCATATGATGATTATACGTATAGGGATACGAATCAAGATCACGAGTACTTGTTAGGGAACAAAGTACTGGACCGACCCGCTATGAGAACATCACATGGATTAAGTCATAGTTGTTTCTCATGATAGGTATATATTCCAGTCCTCTGACTTGAGATTACCAGAGACTTCAACATTAGGAACACAATGATTTGACACAATCAAACGTTGTCTTTAACCGAACGATTATAAAGGTTGTGATTGGTTACTGTGTGAGCAATGTGATGAAGTTGTGTAATCGAGATAGAATTTGTCCCTCTCATATAAAAAGAGATATCTAGTGGATCCCTCGATGTGTTAGGCTCGTTAAAAGGCCTAGTCTAAGTGAATTGATATTGATCAATGTCACTTGGATGTTTTCAGTCTACCTAGAGATCGAGACTAGTACGATTGAACATGTTGGATGACAATTCCATGCCTTATGTTTGATCAAAAGGATATCGTGTGACAAAAGGATGTTATATACACTATTGATTAGGTTGTATCGATTTGATATTTGTACAACTTGGGTAGTCATAATGTCTTGCTAGAGACTGCTTATGACTTGTATACCAAAATGTGTTTTGGTACACTGCCAACGTTGTATGAGCCTATTGGGTCGCACACTAAGAATGGTTTTGCGAGATTTTAAGATGATTCAGAAAAATGAATTTTATGTGATAAAATTCATGATAGAAACATCCTTGTGGTGTATTACACTTATACTTCTTTAAGTAAGGGTATATGTGTAATTTACTTAACCGTCTATATACAAGGGTTGTATAAATAGACGCTTTAAGTTAGAACACACAGACGAAAGATTAATAGGCTGAAACTCTATTTTCGTTTTAGAAACGACTTAGGGTTTTTGGTATGCTCTTGATCATTTTGGAGAGAAACAAAAAGGTTTGGTATTCTCTCGAAGCTAGCATTTCAAATCTCGGTCGTTGTTCGTGTGTGAACTGCTGATAGAGGGCGTTCGTCGTTGGCAGCGCCTTAGAGATCGATCAACCTTCAGAAAGGTTTATTGCGATTGAGGTATGATTAAGTTTTTCATGGTTTAAACGTTTTTAATGGAATTAGATTCGGATCTGTTGGGGTTTTTGTCAAAATTGTTTTGTAATTTCATTGCGTATGAACCCCAAAACCCAACAATGTGGTATCAGAGCCTTCGAGTTTGATTCCATTAAATTCATTGCATGTTTTCTTCTGATATATACATGATATATGATTGAAAGCATGTTAATAGTTGATGTATATGTGATATACATAAGTTTTCTGTGAGATTTATTATCATGTTTTGTGTATATGATACATATATTCGTGATTTAATTGAAATTAGTTTCTTGTTCTATGATCCATGATACCATTAGGTTCGATTGGGATAGTAGTTCGTGATTCAATTACATGTTTGTGATTATTTGGATGAAGACCGAAATTGCAAATAATTAATTTTCGAAATTATTTATTTATAAATAATTAATTTTCGAAATTATTTATTTATAATTAATTAATTTTCGAAATTATTTATTTATCTTGTTATATCTATTTTGTTATGATGTTTCTATTTTATAAAGATAGATAACAAATTAGAATATGAGATAAATATCAAGAATCTTGTTATTGGTGATATACTAGGATTCAAATATCTTAAATCCAAATTAAATAATTAATTTTCGAAATTATTTATTTATCTTGTTATATCTATTTTGTTATGAAGTTTCTATTTTATAAAGATAGATAACAAATTAGAATATGAGATAAATATCAAGAATCTTGTTATTGGTGATATGGTAGGATTCAAATATCTCAAGTCCTAATTGGATTAGGATAAGATTAGTCCTAATAGGATTAGGATAAGATTAGTCCTAATTGGATTAGGATAAGATAAGTCCTAATTGGATTAGGATAAGTTAGGATAAGATTAGTCCTAATAGGATTTGGATAAGATAAGTCCTAATTGGATTAGAATAAGATTAGTCCTAATTGGATTAGGATAAGATGATTAGTTAGATGTGGGCCCGGGTTAATTAAAATGTTTTAATTGGCTTAATTTCGGATAAATTAATGGGTTAATTTATGATAATAAAATCAGCGAAAATTATGATTTTTTATAGCGAATTTTAATTTTCTAATTCGATTAAATGTCTTCTAAAAAAAAAATCTCCAAATTGTTTAGTGATTGAACAAATCAATAAAATATATGATATTTCATTGTTTACATAAAATTACTAAAACTGAATAAAATCCCTCTATTAAATTTTAAGTCTCGTGCCATCCATTTTAAACACTTGTCAAGGCCTCAATCACACTAATATAGTTTCAGCCATAGCTGGGTGTATTGTGTTATCTTGGTGAGACAAGTTGGGTAAGAGTTACCTAAATATTTAAAATGGTCCGACTTAATAAAGCCATCAAAATAGTTTTGAGTTTTAGGCAAATGATGAGATAAAAACATGCTAAGACATAAGATGTCGCGTATCTCATAAAATGATCTAAAAATTACATAAGATGTAATTGGTAACTGTTACCTACCTAAATAATCTAGTTCTCGTGTTTCATGCCATAGCTGTCATAGAATTATGTGAAATATGGATTTTAGTCCCCTAAATAAACAGTACGTTTTAGGAGGGTTGTTAATTTAGTGGGAGTCTATTCCTCTATACTAAAATAAACTTTGCATAATCTTTATTGTAGATCAATGGCCTCTTCAAGTAACAATAATCCCCTCACATCGCGACCCATCCTTGAGAAGGATAAGCTATCTCTGGGACTAACTTTCTTGATGGTTCGAAACTTGAGAATTGTTCTTAAGCATGAACGCAAGTTGTATGTCCCGGATGCTCCAATCCCCGAGGACCCACCACCCAATGCTACGAAAGCTATGAAGGATGCGCATAGTAAGCATGTCAATGATTCTACGATGTTGCATGTATTATGCTTGGCAACTATGGTTCATGAACTTCGAAGGACATGGAACTAATGGAAGCCTACGACATGGCTATAACGCTCAAGGAAATGTTCCAACTGCAAGCTAGACAAGAAAGGTTCGAGACAGTCAAGAACCTACATTCTTGCAAGATGACTGAGGGTGAGTCGATTTAGTCCTCATGTTTTGAAGATGAAGGGCTATGTTGACCAAACTTGATAGACTCGTATTTCCCATAAGCCAAGAGTTGGCTACGGATTTGATCCCGAATTCATTACCAGAAAGTTACTCACAATTTGTGATGAACTACAATATGAATAATATGGAGAAATCAATTTCAGAGTTGCATTTGATGCTCAAAACTGCTGAACGAAATATCGAGAAACCCTCTAGTAATACGTTGATGGTCTAAATGGGAAAGGGAATGAAGAAGAAAGGCAAAGGCAAGGCTGGAGTTGCCAAGGCTGTTGCTGCACCTATCGCAAAGCCTATGGAACAAGTCAAGACCCGGCCTGTTCCTGTTTCAAAACACCCAAAAGAAAAGAAAGAAAATTGTCATTTCTGTAATCAAACCTATCTTTGGCATTGTCGTCTCGGACACATAAACGAGAAACGCATAACGAAGCTCCATAAAGATGGGCTTCTAGATTCATTTGATTTAGAAACAAATGAAACATGCGTATCTTGTTTACTAGGCAAGATGACTAAAAGTCCCTTTACTGGACACAGTGAAAGGGCAAGTGATTTATCGGGTCTAATACATACTGATGTATGCGGTCCTATAAGCACAATGGCTAGAGGAGGTTATCGGTATTTCATTACATTTACCGATGATTTCAAAGCAGATATGGTTATGTATATCTTATGAAACATAAAGCCGAATCATTTGAGATGTTTTGAACGTTTCAAAATGAAGTGCAGAATCAACTTGGTAAAACTATCAAAACACTTCGATCGGATCGAGGTGGTGAATATTTAAGCCTAGAATTTGATGATCATCTTAGAAATTGTGGGATTGTCTCCCAATTGAGTCCACCAGCAACTCCATAATGGAATGGAGTTTCCGAAAGGAGAAATCGAACCTTATTAGATATGGTTCGATCTATGATGAGTCATGTAGATCTTCCATTATCCTTTTGGGGTTATGCATTACAAACCGCAGCTTTCACTCTAAATCGAGTTCCTTCTAAAGCGTTTGATAAAACACCATATGAGATATGGTACGGGAAGATACCTAGTTTGTCTTTTCTTAAGATTTGGGGTTGTGAGGCTTACGTAAAGCGACAAGTCTCAGAAAAACTAGCACCTAAATCGACAAGTGTTTATTTATGGGGTATCCTAAGGAAACAAAAGGATATTACTTTTATAATCCCACTGAGAACAAAGTGTTTGTTGCTCGGTATGGTGCCTTTATGGAAAAACAGTTTATTTCAAAAGGCACTAGTGGGAGAGAAATAAATCTTGAAGAAGTTCAAGAATCACAGGTAAACACCGAATCATTCTTCGGAAGTTCAACAACGTTCCGAACCGATTGAACCTCCACAAGTGACACAAGGCCCACGTAAATCTAGTAGGGTAAGACATGAGCCGAGAGATTCGGATTTCTCATTACCGATAGTTGTGATGTGTTGCTTATAGACCAAAATGAGCCCACCACTTATCAGGAGGCTATGTCTGGACCAAACTCAGATAAATGGCTCAGTGCCATGAATTCCAAGATGCAATCTATGTATGATAACCAAGTTTGGAACTTGGTTGATTTAACTGAAGGTGGTAAGACCATTGGATGTAAATGGGTTTTCAAGAATAAAACTGACATGGATGGCAATATGCATACTTTTAAAGCAAGACTTGTAGCAAAAGGTTTCAGGCAGACTCAAGGTTTTGATTATGATGAAACTTTTTCGCCAGTAGCCATGCTTAAATCCATAAGAATTTTAATTGTCATTGCTGCATATTATGACTATGAGATATGACAAATAGATGTAAAAACAACATTTCTTAATGGAAAGTCACTTGAGGACGTGTATATGACACAACTCGAAGGTTTTGTACATCCCGAGAATTCTAGGAAGGTATGCAAGCTTCAAAGATCCATTTATGGATTAAAGCAAGCTTCTCGGAGTTGGAATCTTCGTTTTGATGAAGCAATCAAGGATTTTGGTTTTATTAAGAACGAAGATGAGCCTTGTGTATACAAGAAGGTCATTGGGAGTGTAGTTGTTTTTCTGGTACTGTATGTTGATGATATATTACTCATTAGAAATGACATCCCGACATTGCAGAATGTCAAGTCTTGGTTAGGGAAGTGTTTCTCAATGAAAGACTTAGGAGATGCAGCCTATATCCTAGGGATAAAGATCTATAGGGATAGATCTAAAAGGCTAATCAGTCTAAGTCAGAGTGCTTACATAGACAAGGTGCCGAATAGGTTCAATTTGCAAGACTCTAAAAGAGGATTGTTGCCAATGTCTTATGGGATAAGTCTCAGCAAAACTCAATGTCCTAAGACAAATGATGAGCGAGACTGTATGAATAAGATTCCATATGCATCGGCTATTGGATCTATCATGTATGCCATGTTATGCACTCGACCCGATGTATCATATGCTTTGAGCACTACAAGCAGATATCGATCGATCCAGGTGAGAGTCACTTTGGATAGCGAGAAAGAACATTCTTAAGTACTTAAGAAGGACTAAGGAAGTGTTCTTGGTCTACGGAGGTTTTGAAAATGATCTAGTTGTAAATGGTTACACAGATGCAAGTTTTCAAACCGATATAGATGATTTTAGATCGCGATCTGGATATGTGTTTACTTTGAATGGGGGTGCGATAAGTCGGAAAAGTTCGAAGCAAGAGATCGTGGCAAATTCTACAATAGAAGTTTGAGTATATTGCAAAGATCCGATGCAAAGAAAGGAGGCGATTTGGATCAAAAGTTCATTTCTGAACTAGGTGTGGTTCCAAGTATTGCTAACCTTGTTTATTTGTATTGTGAAAATAACGGGGCAATAGCACAGGCCAAGGAACCTAGAACACACCACAGATCCAAACATATACTCAGGCGTTTTCATCTCATCAGAGAAATTATTGAGAGGGGAGACGTAAAGATTTGTAGAGTACCTTCTAAAGACAACGTTTTGGATCCATTGACAAAAGCTCTTCCACAAGCAAAACATGATGGTCATGTTAGATCATTAGGCATTAGATGCATGTATGATTGGCCCTAGTGCAAGTGGGAGATGTTGGGGCATGTGCCCTAGGTCAATCCATTAACTGTCTTTATGAATACTTTTAGTTAATAGAATAGAGGATTTCATTTGCTGTTTATTATAATTAATTTGCATGTTTACATTATAATAAGATCCATGGGTATTTACATAAATATCCTAAATGTCCCTAGTCGATCATTATACTGGGAACTATAATGAATTAAGACTAGTGTGAGTCTTGATTGATGATCATTTGATGATTATACGTATAGGGATACGAATCAAGATCACGAGTACTTGTTAGGGAACAAAGTACTGGACCGACCCGCTATGAGAACATCACATGGATTAAGTCATAGTTGTTTCTCATGATAGGTATATATTCCAGTCCTCTGACTTGAGATTACCAGAGACTTCAACATTAGGAACACAATGATTTGACACAATCAAAAAGTTGTCTTTAACCGGACGATTATAAAGGTTGTGATTGGTTACTGTGTGAGCAATGTGATGAAGTTGTGTAATCGAGATAGAATTTGTCCCTCTCATATAAAAAGAGATATCTAGTGGATCCCTCGATGTGTTAGACTGTTAAAAGGCCTAGTCTAAGTGAATTGATATTGATCAATGTCACTTGGATGTTTTCAGTCTACCTAGAGATCGAGACTAGTACGATTGAACATGTTGGATGACAATTCCATGCCTTATGTTTGATCAAAAGGATATCGTGTGACAAAAGGATGTTATATACACTATTGATTAGGTTGTATCGATTTGATATTTGTACAACTTGGGTAGTCATAATGTCTTACTAGAGACTGCTTATGACTTGTATACCAAAATGTGTTTTGGTACACTGCCAACGTTGTATGAGCCTATTGGGTCGCACACTAAGAATGGTTTTGCGAGATTTTAAGATGATTCAGAAAAATGAATTTTATGTGATAAAATTCATGATAGAAACGTCCTTGTGGTGTATTACACTTATACTTCTTTAAGTAAGGGTATATGTGTAATTTACTTAACCGTCTATATACAAAGGTTGTATAAATAGACGCTTTAAGTTAGAACACACAAACGAAAGATTAATAGGCCGAAACTCTATTTTCGTTTTAGAAACGACTTAGGGTTTTTGGTATGCTCTTGATCGTTTTGGAGAGAAACAAAAAGGTTTGGTATTCTCTCGAAGCTAGCACCTCAAATCTCGGTCGCTGTTCGTGTGTGGACTGCTGATAGAGGGCGTTCGTCGTTGGCAGCGCCTTAGAGATCGATCAACCTTCAGAAAGGTATATTGCGATTGAGGTATGATTAAGTTTTTCATGGTTTAAACGTTTTTAATGGAATTAGATTCGGATCCTGTTGGGGTTTTTGTCAAAATTATTTTGTAATTTCCTCTGCGTATGAACCGCGAAACCCAACAATCACTGGGTTATCTTGAGGGGGTTTAGCGATGGTTTAGGCCAAGAGGTCCAGGCCTACCAGGGTTTGGATCGTCATTGCATTTTCATTGCTTTAATAGATACATGAAGGCTTTATTTATTAAGATTGTTATTGCAATTATAAACAATGAGGGAACTTGTTGTGCATTCATGTATGCATACATACATACATACATACATACATACATACATACATACATACATACATACATACATACATACATACATACATATATATATATACACGTATATAACACGATTATGTTTTGGGAAAAATATGAATAAAAGGCTAATTTTGATAAAAGTAATCGAGCCGAGACTTATTCAACATAGGCCGATCCAAGAAGTGGCAATTGTGGTCGCAACTTGAAAAAAAATCTCAAATTTTAGAAATTTGAGGTAAATGGGAAGAAAATGATACAAAATAAATTATTTGTGAAATAAGGACTCTACAACACTTAATTAAATGCAAATTGACATCAAAGGCATATGAAACTAGTTTCGAATGTCGGGTGCATAGTGCAGGGTACGAGTGAGCCATTTCGGAGTCACTTTGATGGCATTTCAAAGAATTATAGATAAGTAAACCATTTGGGACCTTAACATGATTTCATTTGGTCACTTATTGGTTAGTGTTCCTTTACAATCAATTATCTTTATAAATTCAATGCAATTGGTCATTCATGATATCTTTTTGTAAATTGATATCATTACGTTATATTGTTGTTCTTGTGATATCTTTATACATAAGTTCTCTTATTTATTAGTCAGCCTTTACCACCTAGACACCTCTTTTCTCGCGTTCAGGATAGGTAATACACTAGTCCTACCAGTAAATTAAAATTCAAAGTTAATTAATTAATTAGCGGAAGTCTTATTGATTATGCGGAAGCAATGAGTAACTTATGCGGAAGCCATTTATAAAATCCTAAGTGTGGAAAACCAGGAAATGACATCACATATATAAAGTCCTCAAAATGTAGTGAAACAACAAAATAGTCTAAGTCAAGTCGGGGAACCAATGCTCAACCCAATATACCACCCTAAATAGTATCGGAAAGACGTATATAACATATACAATCAAAATATCAAAAGAAGACCTATAATCGATGCAGTGACACGCCGCGGGCTCAGGGATAATCGTCGATCTTCTTTTTGCCCGGCCCGCTGGTAAATAACTCCACATCCACCACCATAAAAAGAACGGTGAGTACAAGAATAAAACAGTAATCCCCGATGACAAGTTTAATTTGCATTTCCAAATATTTAAATGGTATTTAAAAGCATATAAATGGAAAAACTGAAAAATAAACCATATGCGAGTAAATACCAGAGTTGAACAAGTGATACTAACACTAGGCTAGGTAGTGGTTATTTAGGTCTGATCGGCAGTGAAACGTGTCACTCCGACCCAATAATCATATAGCACAAGGGACTCTAACCCAAGTGTTACCAGGGACTCTAACCCCGGTGTGTAGACCACCTCAGGGACTCTAACCCCGAGTGTCATACAGTGTCCCAAGGACTCTAACCTCGGTGCATAGACCACCTCAGGGACTCTAACCCCGAATGTCATACAGTGTCAAGTAACATGTGCCGACATCCCCAGGGACTCTAACCCCGTGATTCGCGCACACCTCGATCGAGTACGGGACCTAAATGCAAAAACTACTTTTTAAATTTCAAGAAATACCAGGTATGGATTGTCAAGGCATATGCACATCTACACACCTATACAAATAAGGAATACAAGTCCTCTTAAACATTTATAAGATATTCACTAGCCTAATAGCATGCTATTTATCATTCAAATGACATTTAAAACAATAAGAATAGACATAGCATGAGATAGAATCAATGAATTAAATCAAATGAATAGACATCATGCAAACTAGACTCATCAAGTGAGCATAGACACAAAGAACACATGATTTAAGAGTACAATGGCAAAATAGTCAAAAGGACTATACAAGAACAACAATTAATAGGAAAGAAATGCCAAGTAAAATCGCCATTGGGTATACTCACAACAACAAAGTAAAGTCCTAGCTTTACTAGCCTCCCGTAACTCCAAATCTTGTATTCGCTCTCCCGTACCCTTTTTCTTAGGTTCCTGAGTTTGGTGTCTCATTAGTTCAAATATAGTGGGTGTAAGCTCAATTTAAACATCACCGACATATAATTTTCCCTAATTTTTATTTATTTTATCGACATATAATTTTTTCCATTTTTTTCTTTCATTTTTCTTCCTTTTTTCTTTTTTTTTCTCTTTTCTTTTTTTATTTCTTTTGGGTTGGGTCGACTATCCACCACCTTCCTCTCGATCGACCCGGTCGATCGGGAGGAAGGAAAATTTTTTTTTTTGTTCTTCTCTCCTTCAGTGATGGGTTGGGGTGGTTCTCCACCCCAACCCCGATGGAGCCGATGGCAGGGGAGGTACCCCTGCATTCACCACCGCGGTCATGGGGTTCAGCTAGGGAGGCCGAACCCTAATTCTCAGCTACCCAAGCAACAACGACAGTAACGACTCACCTTACTCTCCTTCCCAGCGCATCACTTCTCCTCCTCCTCTCATTTTCTTCTTCTTCCTCTCTCGGTTTTCTTCCTCTTCTTCGGCCCGATCATTGATCGTTTGTGTTTGCATGTGTTGTGTGTGTATGGAGTGTAGGTAGGAGTGTTTGGTGGGCACGTGGTGTGGCATTGGACAAGTGTAGTGTATTTTAAGACAAGTGTGTGTTGTTGTATTTGTATAAGTGACACCTAACCGTGACACCACTAAGACACTTGTCTGTGTTTTCGGGCGTTTTGATGTCCGGTTTCGCGTCCGAACCGTGATATCCACGTACCATCGTGTTGTTAGTCATCCAATATATATTCCATATGAGTTACTTGACATATTTTTATTCAATTTGTTTATTTTCGTTTCCCTGACCTAATATTCGGTCCCGTCAACTACCCGGTACCCGAGTCGACACGAATATCGAGGCATTTCCCCGCTCTCGTCTCGACGCCTACAATTGTACAAATTAACTTACTAAGTCTACACAATACATAACGGTAGACATACATCAATACAAAAATACCATATACATCGGCCACGTGCCTCGGTCGGCGTACGTATCACAATGTAGGTCCCACGTCAAGGGTCGATGATCCTAATTAAGGAATTAAAACGGGGTTAGAGATTTAGGCCGTGACAATCCCATCGTCGTGTTAGATTGAATTATTGTCGCTTTAGTTCTTTTATTTCTGCTACGCTATTCATTAAGACTTGTTAAACTTAATAACAACTTTGATAAACGACTAAACTGTAAATGTAATGCTAAAAAAGGATGATTAGGCTTGCGTTGGACCACGGGGGTTGACTTGGGTTCACATTTATATAGGCCAGGCGGGGCCTAATTTGATGGAACTGGGGCCGTCACAATAAAGTCTTCAAGAGGTGCTGCTCGTGATCCTCTCATGTCCTCAAATATATTAATATGTCGTTGATGAAGACTATCACGAAGCACTCAAGAATTATAACGAACTGTTACCTTAAACTGGTGATTAGTGTTAATATAAATTCGAACTAACCCGAGTTAGGCTTGTGGTTAAGTTCGACATACCTCAATTAGCGTGTGCATGTGTTCGTGTGATGAATCGATGTTTGTTTAGAAGGCTTAGTGAGTTTGTGGGTTGTAGAATAAAAGAAGAGTTTATATACAAGCCTATAATCAGAAAATAAGTAATTAAACAATAAATTGTGCATATACCAAGTGCGACAAGGGGCCGTGAAATGAATGTGCACACCCGAGAACACTCGTAGGCATGTCCGGTGAGTTTATTGGCAAGAGAATACACGAAATATATATAGTTATATCATAAATATATATATTAAAATTAAAAGTTGTCTTGAATTATATGGATCTTTTGATAAGCCTCGAGATGAGTGTAAGTGTCGATGGTATTATAATGTGTCACTTTAAGAGGTTTTATTTTAACACATCAATTACTCGATCAACCTCGAGATAACGTGGTGCGTATCAAGACAAAAATTCATATCTACAACTACAACTACAACAACAACTTAGCCTCAGTCCCAAATTAATTGGGGTCGGCTACATGGATCAGACTTTTCCATTGTGTTTGATTAAGTGCAATTGATGGTGAGCTTTCCAACCCATTGAAGTCATTCCTAATTTATGCATCCCATGTTAACATTGGTCTACCCCTACCTCGTCGAGTTTCTACAGTTTCTATTGAATCAAGTTTCTAGTGGGGGCATTTATAGGTTGTCTTTGCAAGTGACCAAACCATCGCAACCGCTCTTCCCTAATCTTTATATCAATTAGTGCTACTCGTACTAGTCTTTGAATTTCTATATTTCTTATTCTATCTTTACAAGTTTTTCCACACATCCACCTAAGCATCCTAATTTCTGCGACGTTCATTTTATATAATTGTTGTTACTTTACCACCCAACATTCACTACCATAGAACATAGCTTGACTAACTGCGGTCCTATAAAATTTTCATTTTAACTTAGTAGAAACATTTCAATCTCAAATCACCCATGTTGCAATCCACCATTTCTTCCATCCAGCTTGAATTCTATGTGTGACATCATTCTCAATATTACCATCATTTTGTATGATTGATCCTAAGTATCTAAAGTGGTTCACCTTAGGAACTTCTACTTCCCCTAATTTTACCACTCCGTCATTTCAATGTCTCGCGTTTCTAAACTCACAATGCATATATTCAGTTTTCGTCCTACTCAACTTAATGCCTTTAGATTCTAATGTATTCCTCCAGAGTTCAAGTTTCTTATTAACTTCATCTTTTGTTTCATCCACAAAGACAATATCATCTGCAAATAGCATACACCATCGTATATCATCTTGAATCTGGCTAGTTAGTTCATCTGCAAATAGCATACACCATCGTGTATCCTCCAAATGTCTTATACTCATTACTACTCCATCATACATATCTTTAATAATGTCTATGTATCTAGCATGCACTCATTTTCTTTCTAAAACCTACTAAAGAACATCTCTATGGACCCTATCATATGTTTTTTTCCAAATCTATGAATACCATATGAAGATTTTTTTTCTTTTCTCTATATTTTTCTAATAATCTTCTTACAAGAAAAATCGCCTCTATAGCCGACATCTCAGACATTAAGCCAATTGGTTTTCCGATATTATTGTTTCTCTCCTTAGCCTATTATTAATTATCATCTCTTAAAGTTTCATAGTGTGACTCACAAGTTTCATTCACTGGTAGTTTGAGCAACTTTGAATGTCTCCTTTATTTTTTAAGATTAGCACAAGCGTGCTTCTTCTCCAATCCATTGGCATCCATTTTGATTTTAGAATTTTATTGAAAAGACTTGTTAATTAAGTCAATCCAATTTCTCCTAAGCATTTCCAAACCTATATGGGTATGTAATCTAGACCATATGTTTTCCCTATTTTCATTCTTTTCAATGCCTCTTTAACTTCTGTAATTCTAATATTGCGTGTATAGTTTATATTTCTTTCTTGGTGTACATTATGTATGCTACATAGTCGGTCCTAAATCTGAATAAAAGGGGACTCAGACGCCCATTTTTTATACCGAAAAATAGGGGAGGGAGGCCCCAAGCTCATTTTCCATTCTTGGAAAATGGTGGAGGGTTGCAATAGGTTGATAGCCAGTGTAAAACTTTTGTCACTTTTCATGAAATGGATCAAAGAATCCATATATATAAATCTAAAATCATCAAACTCATCCTCAGTTCATTCGATTGATTGAGAGAGAAAGAGAGGAGAGTAGATGAGGGTTTTGAGATTTTGAGGAATCAATCAGAGGAGTGAATTCAACGTTAATTGAGGAGCTTAAACAACTAGAAATCAGAGATCGTCACTGTTAGTAAGTTTGATTTTTATATTTTGAAGTTTAATTAATGGTCGATGATGTTATCTATGTGAGTTTTTGTTGTTTATGACTTGAAATGAGTTGTTACCTCACTAGAGGTCCTCCATAATGATTCGGGAGAGTGTTGAAGGGTGTTATGAGGATTTGGTAATGGAATAATGGTTGCTACCTTGTTCGCTATTGAGAAAGTGCAGGGTGGTGTGCGCTTCACCTAGTAGAGGAGCATGCTCCCTCCATTAATTAGGGCAAACCCAGTTGGTGGAGCATGCCCCACCAATTAAAGAGCGCGCTCATGCCCCAGAAAATAACAATTCTCTCGTAATTTACTTAGAATTTCCCAAATTGTTGGTGACAGATGTAAGGGTTCTAAACATATGGTATTAGACCTATATTGATCACAAATGGTTTGTGATAGGTGTTGGAACACAGGGAAAGCGTTAGTGACCCGAAAACTTAAATGGGGGACTATGTACACTGTGATGTTTTTAATAAAAGAAAATCGGTGTTTGATGTGATTCACGAAAGTAAGTTCTTGGAATCGAGACCGGGTTATACAGGACATGGGTTGTAAAGTCTCGTGCCCTTAACCTAGTGATTAACATTTATCTAAAATCTAATTAGCTAGAGTTAGGCTCTTAATTAAGCCCGACTTATCTCAATTAGCGTGTTAGCGAAATTGTTGTGATGTATTGTGTTTGATCAGTATGAGAAATAATTAATGTGACTATAGATGATTAATTTGAATTAATATAAAACCTATAGTTGGAAAATAAATGATAAATAAATCGATTGTATGCCTAGTGTGACACATGTAAATCGTGGAGGATCACACGGAGAAACGAGGAGGCAATATATACACTCGGGTGTATTTATTGGCATACATAGTAAACGAATTAGTTGTAAAATATATAGGTGTATACATATATTTATGTATGTTGATATATAAATATATATATATATGGAGGCGATTTTCCTTGTAAGAACATCGTCGCCCGGATCTAAAGAGAAATGAGCAAGGGTTCCCACACAGAGGACAGATGTGGGTAAAGAAGCTAGTTCAAAGCAAACACGAAAAGAAAAACAAAAACAAAATCATAGATATGGATACTATATCTTTTAGACAAAATAGAAATAGAATAGGAAAACAAACACAAAAGGGAGAAAAATTCGTTTAGAAACATGGAACATAGAAACACTTACAGGAAAGTCAATAGAACTAGTAGATACTATAAATAGAAAGAGAGTTAATATTGCTTACCTCCAAGAGAAAAAATGGGTAGAAGCAAAGAGTAGAGAAATAGGAAACATAGGGTTTAAATTGCAATACACTAGTATAGATAGAAAATGTAATGGAGTAGGAAATCTTGTGGATAATGATTATAAGGATAAGGTCGTAAAGGTTAAGATCATGGGCGACAGATTGATTCTAGTTAAATTAATTATTGGAGATGAAATGATTAACATACTTAATGCATATGCACCACAAATAAGTCAATACTAGAGCATCAAACGCGAATTTTGGGACGTTATGGATGGATTTATGCAAAGTATACCATTAGATAAAAAGGTTTTATTGGAAGAGGTTCAAATAGGCATGTCGGGGGTAAGTAATGATGGGTTCGAGATAGTTCATGGAGGTTTTGGCTATGGTAATAGAAATGAAGAACAAGAATCAATCTTAGAATTTACTTCAGCATACGATCTTGTCTTAGCAAATACTTGTTTTAGGAGAATGGAGTCGCACATAATTACTTTTAGTAGTTGTAATAACAAGAGTCAAATAGATTTTCTTTTAACAAAAGAATCGATAGAAAAACATTTAAAGACTGCAAAGTAACACTTGGTGAAGCGCTTACTACCCAACATAAGTTAGTAATACTTGATATTGATTTAGATGCTAATACAATATGGAAAGAAATGAGTAGTTACATAAGGAGAGTATATTCAAATGTATTAGGTATATCTAAAGGCTTAGAACCACCAAAGAAGGAAACATGGTTGTGAACGAGGATGTCCAACTAGCAATGAAGACAAAATGAGAGATGTATAGAAAATACCTAAGTGTCAAGATGAAAATGCGTACAATCAATATAGAGAAGCTATAAAACTAGCAAAAAAAGTAGTTAGTCAAGCTAAAACAGATTTCATGGAAGATTTATATACAAGGTCAGGTAATAGAGATGCTAAAATATATCTATAAATATATATATAGGTTAACCAAATTAAGAGATAAGCAGAAACAAGACCTAAGTCATGTAAGATGTATTAAGGATAAAAATCAAAATGTTTTAACACGCGAATATGATATTAAGGAGAGATGGAGAAGTTACGTCGATTGTTTATTTAATAATGGCCAAGTTGATATTATAGTAGATGAGAACCCACACCAAGAAAGAAATGTAAATTATACATGCAATATTAGAACTCTATAAGTTAAAGAAACATTGTAAAGGATGAAAATAGGGAAAGCATGTAGCCCAGATGAAACATCCATCAAGGTTTGGAAATATGCTTAGGAGAAATTAAATTAACTTGGTTAACAAAACATTTCAACAAAATTTTAAAATCAAAATGGAAGACAATGGATGGGAGAGGAAGCATGTTTGTACCAATCTTCAAAAATAAAGGAGACATTCAAAGTTGCTCAAACTACCGGGAATTAAACTTATGAGCCACATTATGAAACTTTAGGAGAACATAATTAACATAAAGTTGAGGAGAGAAACAACAATATCTGATGACCAATTTGGCTTCATGTTTGGAAGGTCAACTATAGAGGCGATTTTCCTTGTAAGAATGTTAAAAAAATATAGAGAAAAGAAAAAAAATATTCATATGGTATTTTTAGATTTAGAAAAAACATATAATAGGGTCCCTAGAGATGTTCTTTTATGGGTTCTAGAAAGAAAAAAAAGTGCATGCTAGATATATAGACACTATTAAGGACATGTATATTTGAGTATTAACGAGTATAAAGACATTTAAAGAAGCTAGAAAAGAACTTTCCATTACTATAAGACTATATCGAGGATCGGCTTTAAGCACATATCTATTTACTTTAGTTATGAATGAACTAACTAGTTATATTTAAGATGATACACCATGGTGTATGTTATTTTCAGATGATATTGTCTTAGTAGATGAAACAAAAGATTAAATGAATAGAATATTAGAACTCTAGAGGTATACATTAGAATCAAAAGGTTTTAAGTCGAGTATGACGAAGACCGAATACATGCACTGTGAATTTAGAAATGTTAGACATCGAGATGATGGAGTGGTAAAATTAGGGGAAGTAGAAGTTCTTAAGGTGAACCGCTTTAGATACCGAGGATCAATCATACAAAATGATGGTAATATTGAGAATGATGTCATATATAGAATTTCAAGCTAGATGGAAGAAATGGCGGGGTGTAACAGGGGTGATTTGTGATCAAAATCTTCCTACTAAGTTAAAAGAAAAATTTTATAAGACTGCAATTAGGTCAGTTATGCTCCGTGGAAGTGAATGTTGGGCGGTAAAGCAACAACAATTACGTAAAAACAAACGTAGCAGAAATGAGGATGCTTAGGTTGTTATGTTGTAAGACTCGTAAAAATAAAATAAGAAATGTAAAAATTCAAAGACTAGTAGGAGTAGCATCAATTGATACAAAGATTGGGGAAATGCAGTTGTGGTAGTTTGTCACATGCAAAGACAGCCTACAAATGCCCTCACTAGAAAACTTGACTCGGTAGAAACCATAGAGATTTGATGAGGTAAGGGTAGACTAAAGTTAACATGGGACACATTAATTAGAAGAGATTTGAATGGTCAGGAAAGCTCATCATCAATTGCACTTAATCGAGCACAATGGAAAAGTCTGATCTATGTATTCGACCCCAATTAATTTGGGACTAAGGCTATGTTGTTGTTGATATATAAATATATATAAATGAAACCTATAGTTGGAAATAAAATAATTGAAAAAAAACTATGGGACACCTAATACCGTATGTGGCTCAATGATCACGCACATGAGTCGTGGGGTAGTATGCATGCCTGAGTGTACTTGTAACGGCCCACTCTAATTAATCTCGATTAACTGACAAATTTCAGATTAAGACCCTCGGCACAGGCCAACGTAGACGTCGCGAAAAAGTCTAGGGCACGCTTAACGAGGTGAAATTTGTTATTTTTTGTGGCGAGTGTTTATTATTTTATGATTATTTAATAATTCGTGCCGCACTAATTGAGAATTACGCTTGTTCATGTTGCGCGCGTGTAATTACGAGAGTGTGTGACTTCCCGGTGTGCGCGTAACGCTGGTGTACGGGGTAGTATGAGATTTAGCTGTCACATCACACATCACATCACATTACATCACATCAAACCCATCCCTCATCATTACCTCCTCTCCTCTTCAAATGATTAAAAGAAAATTCTTTATTTATAACCAGGAAGAGAGAGAATGAGAAAGAGAGAGAGGGAGAGGAACGTTGAGAGAAGGAAGAGGGAAGGAGAGAGAGAGAGGGAGAGAGAGAGAGGGAGAGAGAGAGAGGCGACGGGAGGTCGAGGACGGCTTGCGGCGGAGCTCACCGACGGCACCGGCGGACTCCGGCAACGGCTCCAGCATCGGTGACGCTCGTGAAGACCTCCATTGATCAAGGTGAGTGAAATTGTTATGAAGGTCACCCAAAAGGGGGGGTGAATTGGGTTACCGAGTAGTTATTGCCCTTTTAAAACTTTATGCTCAAATTACAACTATAATGCATACACTATCAATGAATATATATATGCTATGCAAGTGAATGGAATGGAAGAGATGGAAAGTGACACACGATTTATAGTGGTTCGATCCAACGATCTACGTCCACTACCTAACCTCCCCGTCTAGGATTTTTAACCCCCACTTATATTGCAAATAAGTGTTACAACCTAAGCATACAAGCCTAGAGTGCCTAATTACAATTAGGACTTCCCACCTAGCCGCAACTAGGATTTTTGTCTAGAGTTCCTAATTACAATTAGGACTACCCACCTAGCCGCAACTAGGATTTGTGCCTAGAGTTCCTAATTACAATTAGGACTACCCACCTAGCCGCAACTAGGATTTGTGCCTAGTTTCAACTAGGTCTTCCCCTTTGACTTAGATTCCACTAAGTCTTACAATCATTCAAATACAATAAGTTGCTGAAAAATAATGAGATACACTTTACAACACAAAGTGGTATCAAATTCAAACACTAGCAAGCCTCCTAGAGCCTAACAACTCTTATGCATGCAAGTATGAGAATAAATGGAATATGCAAATATGTTACTGATTTTGTTGCAAATCCCAAATGTGAAATCGTTTTAAAAACTTAATATATTAGTGTAAAACCGATTTCAAGTCTAAGAACAATAGTTTAACAAAAATCAAGTTTAAGTGCAAAACTTTTGTTCAAATCAATCTTAGGGTTTGATAAAATAAATTTAAGTGCAAAACCCAGGAAGAAGGTGTTCAAACACACAACAAAATGATTTTCAAATCAAATACACAAAACTATGTAGATTAAGCATAAGCAAGATTTTAGATCTAGGACTTTCTTACAAACAAGAGAATGACAAAAGAGATCAGCTCTGAAGAGATTCTTGTACTCTTTTGAAAGCCTCGAAAGTGCTGGATTAGAGAACTAAAGAACAGCCACAAAGATCTCCTTTTGCTTCTTCACAAAAATCAAAGTTCTTCTCTTTGTATATTTTGAATTTTTGAATGTGTTTCTTCCTTCTTCTAACAAAACCATTGTCTTGGTGGTTTTATAATGTTGGGTATTCCAACTTGACAGTTTATGACCGTTCTAGGGATCCAAGGGTCCAAATTTGATCAAGAATTCAAATTAAAGTGTGTTTTCCATTAGTCAACAAAAACTGTCAGAATGCAATTAGCGCGCTAATGCCGAGACCTAGCGCGCTAACTCTGCACTTAGCGCGCTAATGAAATCATTAGCGCGCTAACTGCAGGGACCTCAAAATAATTATTTTGTCCCTTTGTGTTAGCGACCCTTAAACTCGTCCGGGACCTAACCAACCCTTATATAACATGTTATATACGTTTATTATGAGTCATTAAGCCTAATTGGGTGGTCCGGATATTTTTACAAATCCCGAAAATGGAAATTCACGATTTCATAATGTATCAGGGGCTTTTCTGCAAATTTACAGTTTTCTTTTCGAAGACCTTTCAAAAACGAGTTTTTCTTTTTCGAAAACATTTACAATGATCTCTAATATGCAAATGACCATCCACACAAAATTTCACATTGTTTAAACTCATAGACCTAGTTATGTGTTTAAATTCCATTTTGAAACTTGAAGTAAACTTATAGCTTTGAAAAATGATTTAAGAAACTTGATATGCATGAACTAATGCATTTGGCTTGCGTGAAAGAATTTGTATACCTTACATTGAAATTACGAATTGCGGCTTGAACTTTCATCTTCATTTCTTCATTAATGCCGAGTCTTGAACTTGTATTTCTTGAGTACCCTTGATATGTTGTTTTGCATCCTTTAACAAAAACTGAAATACACTAGATGTTTATTAGTACATTTTCACCTTGTTTGTTTCCATCAAAATCTCGGTCGGAGTGTGAGTGACTAACCCCTAAGTCCAACATGTTATTGTTGTTAAGTTGTTGATAGTGTTGTTGTTGTTGAAATTGTTGTTGTTGTGAATGAATAAGAAGAAGAAGAAGAAGTAGAAGAACAAAAAAAGGGAAACATTGTCTTTGTTATGTGCAGAGACAATGTGGAGGAGACGAGCCAACAGGCTGGGCCTGCTGGCCTATCCCCATGGGCCGGGCTGGCCAAGCCCCTATGGGCCGGGCTGCCCAGGGCCTAGGCAGGCCGGGCTGCCTAAGCTCGGGTTGGGTCGAGCCAGCCACACCCCGGTGGCCCCGGTTCGGGCTCAACCCACCCTAAATTTATTTTATTTAATTAAAAAGTTTAAAATATTTGCGCTACATATGTTGTACACTATATGCGCTACATAGCCGGTCCCAAGTCCGGATAAAGGAGGAGGACTCTGACGCCCATTTTTTCATACAGAAAAATGGGTAAGGGAGGTCCCAAACTCACTTTTCATACCCGAAAAGTGAGGGAGGGAGGCCCCAGGCGCATTTTTCATTCTTGGGAAATGGAGGAGGGTTGCGATAGGTTGACAGTCGGCGTAAAACTTTTGTCACTTTTCATGAAATGGATCTAACATATATAAACGTTGGGGCGTTCCCACCTAGCGACGCGCTGCATCGGAGCCCGGGTGTAGTGAGAAATGAGCAAGGGTGTGTTTCACATCGCCGCTGGGTGTGAAGAAAAATGAGCAAGGGTTCCCACACATAGGACGTGTGTGGGTAAAGAAGTAGTCCCTTCACATCGTCGCCGGATGTGAAGAAAAATGAGCAAGGGTTCCCACACAAAGGACGGGTGTGGGTAAAGAAACTAGTTCAAAACAAAAACAAAAACAAAAACAAAAAACAAAATCATAGATACGAACACTAGATCTTTTAGACAAAATAGAAATAAAAAAGAAAAACAAATACAAATGGGAGAAAAAACTCGTTTAGGAACATGGAACATAGGAACACTTACGGAGAAGTCAATAGAACTAATAGATACCATGATTAGAAGGAGAGTCAATATTGCTTGCCTCCAAGAGACAAAATGGGTAGGAGAAAATAGTAGAGAAATAGGAAGCACGGGGTTTAAATACTGGTACACTAGTATAGATAGAAAATGCAATGGAGTAGGAATTGTGGTGGATAATGATTATAAGGATAAGGTCGTAGAGGTTAAAAGAATGGGGGATAGATTTATTCTAGTTAAATTAATTATTGGAGACGAAAAATTGAACATACTTAGCGCATATGCACCACAAGTAGGATTAAGCGTGAGCATCAAACGCAAGTTTTGGGATGATATGGATGGATTTATGCAGAGTATACCATTAGATGAAAAGGTTTTTATTGGAGGAGATTTAAATGGGCATGTCGGGGTAAGTAACGACGGGTTTGAGAGAGTTCATGGAGGTTTTGGTTACGGTAATAGAAATGAAGAAGGAGAATCAATTTTAGAATTTGCCTCAGCATATGATCTTGTTTTAGCAAATACTAGTTTTAGGAAGAGGGAGTCGCATATGATTACTTTTAGTAGTGGTCATAACAAGAGTCAAATAGATTTTCTTTTAACAAGAAAAATAGATAGAAAACTATGTAGAGATTGCAAAGTAATACCTGTGAAGCACTTACTACTCAACATAAGTTAGTAGTACTTGATATTAAGCTAACACAACGGAATAAAATGAATAAAAGAGTTAGCGACCCTAGAATAAAGTGGTGGAACCTAAAACATAGTAAACAAGTAGAGTTTAGAGAAAAACGACTAAAGGAAAATGTTTGAAATCTTGACTTAGATGCTAATACAATGTGGCTAGAAATGAGTAGTTGCATAAGGAGGGTGGGATCAAACATATTAGGTATATCTTAGGGCTTGGGACCTCCAAAGAAGGAAACATGGTGGTGGAACGAGGATGTCCAACGAGCAATTAAGACTAAAAGAGAGATGTATAGGAAAATACCTAAGCGTCAAGATGAAGATGCGTACAATCAATATAGAGAAGCTAGAAAACAAGCTAAAAAAGTAGTTAGTCGAGCTAAAACAAATTTCATGGAAGATCTACATACAAGGTTAGGTAATAGAGATGGCGAAAAATATATTTATAGGCTAGCCAAATTAAGAGATAAAAAGAAACAAGACATAAGTCATGTAAGATGCATTAAGGACGAAAATCAAAATGTTTTAACGCGCGAGGAGGATATTAAGGAGAGATGGAGAAGTTACTTCGATAGTTTATTTAATGATGGCCAAGTTGATACCATAATAGATGAAAACCACACCAAGAAAGAAATGTAAACATACACGCAATATTAGAATTGTAGAAGTTAAAGAGGCATTAAAAAGAATGAAAAAAGGGAAAGCATGTGGCCCAGATGAAATACCCATAGAGGTTTGGAAATGCTTAGGAGAAATCGAATTGACTTGGTTAACAAAACTTTTCAATAAAATTTTAAAATCAAAACGGATGCCAATGGATTGGAGAAGAAGCACGCTAGTGCCAATCTTCAAAAACAAAGAAGATATTCAAAGTTGCTCAAACTACCGGGGAATTAAACTTATGAGTCACACTATGAAACTGTGGGAGAGAATAATTGACAATAGGCTAAGGAGAGAAACAACAATATCAGAGAACCAATTTGGTTTCATGCCTGGGAGGTCAACTATGGAGGTGATTTTTCTTGTAAGACGATTGTTAGAAAAATATAGAGAAAAGAAAAAAGATCTTGATATGGTATTCGTAGATTTAGAAAAAGCATATGATAGGGTCCCTAGAGATGTTCTTTGGTGGGTTCTAGAAAGAAAAAGAGTGCACACTAGATACATAGACACTATTAAGGATATGTATGATGGAGTAGTAACGAGTATAAAGACATTTGAGGGAGCTACAAAAGAATTTCTCATTACGATAGGACTACATCAAGGATCGGCTTTAAGCCCATATCTATTTACTTTAGTTATGGATGAACTAACAAGACATATTTAAGAGGATATACCATGGTGTATGTTATTTGCAGATGATATTGTATTAGTGGATGAAACCAAAGATGGAGTGAATAGGAAATTAGAACTCTGGAGGAATACATTAGAATCTAAAGGCTTTAAGTTGAGTAGGACGAAAACTAAATACATGCACTGTGAGTTTGGAAACACTAGACATCGAGATGACGGAGTGGTAAAATTAGGGGAAGTAGAAGTTCCTAAGGTAAACCACTTTAGATACCTAGGATCAATCATACAAAATGATGGTAACATTGAGAATGATGTCACACATAGAATTCAAGCTGGATGGAAGAAATGGTGGAGTGCAACAGGGGTGATTTGTGATTGACATGTCCCTTCTAAGTTAAAAGGAAAATTTTATAGGACCGATGGAAGTGAATGTTGGGCGGTAAAGCAACAACAATTACATAAAGCGAACGTAGCAGAAATGAGGATGCTTAGGTGGATGTGTGGTAAAACTCGTAAAGATAGAATAAGAAATATAGAAATTCAAAGACAAGTAGGAGTAGCACCAACTGATACAAAGATTAGGGAAGGGCGGTTGCGATGGTTTGGTCACCTGCAAAGACGGCCTACAAATGCCCCAACTAGAAAACTTGACTCAATAGAAACTATAGAAATTCGACGAGGTAGGGGCATACCAAAGTTAACTTGGGATGCATTAATTAAAAGGGATTTCAATGGTTTGCAAAGCTCACCATCAATTGCACTAAATCGAGCACAATGGAAAAGTTTGATCCATGTAGCCGACCCCAGTTAATTTGGGACTGAGGCTATGTTGTTGTTGTTGTTGTTGTTGTAAAAAGTTAAAAATATAAATAAAATACATTTTTAAATCAAATAAATATTATAAAAATAGGAAAAATAGTTAGAAAATTATGGAAAAATTCAAAAAAATCAAGAAAAATATAATAAATTGAGAAAAAAATACGAAAAGTAGTTTTGATGACATTAGGGGCGTCGATACCCTGATATAATTTGAAAAGTGCGTCAAGAATTAAACTTTTTGGAAACAAAAGCTCAAATTTTTAGTCACACACTATAAATTCACTTAATGTGACTCTAAAATAACAAAAGTGGTATAATTGGATATCAGGGATTAAGGGACCATAATCGGGTGTCGGGTACGTATTTCAAGGCGTGTGCTGGACATTCAAAGGCATTTTGCGATTGTTTGAGGTAAGTAAACCCACGAGAAAATCAGCTTAGAATTACTTATTTTCATTGTAAATGTTTATTTCACATTTCTTTTCGTCAGTTCAGCATTCTTTTTACTCTATTCCCGCGTGTGTCTGTCTATGGTCGAAGGGACGGTGTGACCCCTATTTGGCTCTCTCGTTGATGACGATCCGATTGTTGCTACGGTGTTGGTCATACTCTAGACTACGAGTGAGATTTTTCTCGGAGAGTCGATGATCTCGAGAGCGAGTTGACGTGAGGCCCACGTCCATCACAGATTTCCTCTCCTTTGAGGCGGTGGGTGGAAGTCTACCATCCGACCAACAGAGTTCCTTATTTTAACCGATAAGAGGGGGTGTAGATTCTCTCACCCCTAGGGCCTTCTCGGTTTAGTGTTTTTGTCCCAGGGCTCGACAGCTATACACCACACTCGCGTTCCACATTCTTGATTATCTCACGACTTATATTCATGATTTATGTTCCTGTTCATTTACTTTATGTGCATGAATTGTAGCCGTTTCCTTGGATTTCTTGTGAATACTAACTGAATTTCTCTGGGATTTACTCACTTGGAACTTGTCACTATTGTTGGTGGCAAGTTGCAGATTCTACGACGAGCCGGGGAAAGGCGGTGATTGGTGACTACCTCTGATTTGGAGCGCCTCCACTAGCTTACTCGTAGGTGATTATATTTACGTATACATATTTTGGGATCATTTTGGGATACCTTTAACCTGAAACATGTATATTGACGCCTATTATACATTTTTGTCGCCTTAACTGATATACATGGTATCCTTTTTGTTGGGTTTCTACCCTATAGGTTATTAAATATTGCATAACTTGTTTACATTAATTATATGAATGTTATTAAGACTTCTGCTACTAAAATAACTTAAATAAATAAAAAAAAATGAATTAAGTTATAAAACTTCATAACTTAGTATATTTTGCTAAAATAATAATTTAAATATCAAAATTTACTAAGTTGGAGTATTAGATGGTAAGTTTACAGGCCGTCACAGACAGGTGTGCAGGTGACGTAGCATAGCTTGGTGACGTGTCCGGTGACGTGGCGGTGCCCGATTTGCCTCTGGATTTGAGGTCGTCACAGTTGGTATCAAAGCTTAGGTTGAAGCGAACCTAGTGGAAAGTTTTGAAAATTTCATAGCCTAAGATATTGTGATACCAACGTCATAGTTGGTATCAGAGCTAAATTCTAGAATACTATGGACAATTTATGGAAGTGTTCGAAATTATGATATAAACATCACAGTTGGTATCAGAGCTTAGGTTCAGGCGAACCTAGGGAAAAGTTTAATACAACTGAATAAAACTTAACAACAAACATTAGATGTGGAAACCCAAAGATCCTAACTTAGAACTTTAGTTGGGTAGCGAAGTGAGCGGGTAGTACCAAGAGTTATATGTGTATATATTGATTGTAATACTTATGTACACGTATTACAACGGTGATTTGCGGCACGTTCACGATTTGCAGATCCAGCATTAATGGACACCTAGTTCTTCATACGGATGATGGGGGCCAGACGAGCGGCTCGACGCCTGCCGACTCGATCAGACCTTGCGCGACACGGTTGCCTTTCATATTTTGCAGCTCGAGGAGATTCTTCAATTACTTCGAGTGCAGGCACCGGCCACACCGGCCCTTGCCGCACTCGCCGCCACCACTATTGTAGAGCAGACAGTTGTTGCCCCGACTGTTTCGGCGACGCCGCTCACGTCCATTACCACCTAGATACTACCAGCAATCACTACACCATCGACTACACCGGCCGTGGCACCTACACTGATCCCACCCCAGGATATCGCATATGAGACCTCCTTATCAGCTGAGGCGAAGTTGATTAAGGAATTCATTCGTTTTCAGCCAGGCATCTATCATGGAGGTGGAGACCAAGAGGTAGCTGGGAAGTGGATCCTTTCACACGAGAAACTTCACGGACTTTTGTAGATTCAAGACAGCATACGGGCTAGGATTTTTGGATTTATGCTCACAGAGATGCTGCAGTATGGTGGACCGCCCATACAGCCGCCCACGAAGAGCAGAGTACTTGGGCAGAGTTCAAGAAATTCTTCTATGATCAGTATATACCGATTGAGATTCAATTGAGACTAAGGGAGGAGTTCTTGACACTGAGGCAGGGTAACTGGACGGCGTCGTAATAGATGGAGAGATTCACATACCTGCTTACTTTTGCGATGGACGTAGATGGGATTGAGCGACTTCAGGTCCTCTACTTTATTCGAGGACTCCGACCAGAGATTGGGGGCGCGATTGTGTCGACAGGAGCCAGGACTGTACCGAAAGTTTACGAGAGGGCGTTGGCCCATGAGACATTTTTGATGTGGAACGACGCCGCCCCCCGCTCCAATGCATCGCGACAGCCATAGAGGCCAGGGGAGGTCAAACAGGAAAGGCAAGAGGAATCGTGATCAGAGAGATCAGAAGGGACTGAAGCGCAGATATGATGACGTTTAGACGATCAGCACAAATGCAAGCTTAATGCAAGCACGCCTACGGCGCAGGTTATGGTAGTTCAACAGCCGTAGAGACAGACTCAGGGTCAGGTTCAGAGAGGGAGAGACGGAGTCAGTAGTGGCAGGGATGGGGTCATAGGGCTAGTGGAAAGCAGGGCTCCGGACATAGGCAGAATGTCACGTGTTTTAGATGTAGGCAGAAGGGGCACTATAAGAGTGAATGTACCAGGGAGTCAGCACCACCACTAACAGCTCAGCCAGTTCAAGCGAGGGAGTAGGTGCACGCAATTGTCGCCCCAGATCGTGACGCGTCTCGGCAGCTCGTCGAAAGTAAGTTGATTATTTTTTGTCGCCCTATGCATACATTGATAGATTGTGGTAGTACGTTATCATTTATTTCAGGACGGATAGTAGGAGAGTTGGGTTTGACACCTGAGAGCGTTAGCACCCACCTTATCCTCGGTACGGTCGCTGGGGATAAGATATATCCTAATAGAATTTGTAGAGATTGTCTAGTCGAGATTGGTGTTCATCAGTTACCCATATATCTCCGAGTATTATAGTACTTAGAGTTCGATATACTCTTAGGCATGGATTAGTTGGCGGCATACCACGCGTATTTGGACTGTTTTAGGAAAACCGTCATTTTTCAAATACCAGGGATTCCCGATTTCACCTTTACCGGAGTCGCGACATCACTTCCGATCACGAGAGGAAGGTTAGCTACCACTCAGGAAATGTATATCCTAGCAAGGATAGTTGAGTCTGATGAAGGGCTAGTGACCAGACTTGAAGATGTCCCAGTAGCACGTGAGTTTCCATATGTTTTTCCTGAGAATCAACCTGGATTACCCCCGCCTAGACTGGTAGAGTTTATGATTAAGTTAGTGTCAGGCACGCGGCCCATAGCAAGCAGACCTTACCGTATGTCACGGCCAGAGCACGAGGAATTGAGAGCCCAACTAGAGGATCTATCGACGAAAGGTTTCATACACCCGAGTATGTCACCCTGAGGAGCACCGGTCTTATTTGTGAGAAAGAAATACGGTAGTATGAGGATGTGTATATACTACCAAAAGTTAAATCAGGCGACAATCATGAATAGGTATCCCTTGCCCAGGATCGATGACCTATTCAACCAGTTGGCCGGAGCACGGTTCTTCTCCAAGATTGATCTGAGATCTGGATATCATCAGGTGCAGATCAGAGAGGAGGATGTACCTAAGACGACGTTCAACACACGTTACGACTTATTTAAGTTCACTGTCATGTCGTTTGGGTTATCAAACGCGCTAGCTGTGTTTACGGATTTGATGCATCGAGTCTTAAGGCCGTTTTTAGATCGATTCATAATAGTCTTAATCGATGACTTCTTGATTTACTCCAGGACCCATGAGGACCACGATGGGCATCTTAGAGAGACGTTGAAGACTTTGAGGGAGCACAGGTTGTACGCCAAGTTCAGTAAGTGCGAGTTTTGGCTTTCTGAGGTGAAATTCTTAGGACACGTGATCAGCGACAAAGGTATTTAAGTGGACCCGAGTAAGATTCACGCTATCATCGACTGGCCTACACTAGAGTGCGTGATAGACATCGGGAGCTTTTTAGGATTGGCAGGATATTATAGACGTTTTATACCAGACTTCTTTAAAATTGCAGCGCCGATGACTAGATTGACCAAGAAGGATGTGACCTTCTATTGGTCTAGTGAATGCGAGGCGGCCTTCACAGAGTTGAAGAAGAAGTCGACTTCCGCACCGTTGTTAGTGTTGCCCGAGCTGGGCAAGGAATTAACTGTTCATACGAATGCTTATGGAACCGGATTGGGTTGCGTACTGATGTAGGGAGACAGAGTGATAGCTTATTTATCGCGTCAGTTGAGGACCCATGAGAGGAACTATCCAGTGCACGACCTGGAGCTTGCAGCGGTTGTATTTGTACTGAAGGTGTGGAGACACTACCTTTATGGTGAGAAGTTCACATTGTATACAGATCATAAGAGTTTGAAGTATCTTCACCCAAAGGGACCTGAATATGAGACAACGATGGTGGTTGAAATTGCAGAAAGACTATGATTTCGTCATCGAGTATCAGCCTGGGAAAGAGAATGTTGTAGCAGATGCCCTTAAGGAGAGGATCAGACAATGAGACATTAGTTTGCAAGATAACTCACGAGTTTGGTTTACTCGAGGCGGCAGCAGCTATGGGTTTGTTAGAGGTTCCAGATACTGCAAAGACACAAATTTGTTGACAGATTAGAGTATCAACGGTATCTATTCCGCGCGTCTTGAAGTGTCAGAGGGCTGATGTGATGTATCAGAGACTCAGGGACAAGGCACAAAGTCTAGATTACCCAGATTGGCGCGAGTTCGTTGATGACTGTTTGAGACACTGAGGTAGATTGTGGATTCTAGCAGTGGCAGAGTTACGCGATGCTATTCTTTAGGAGGCTCATAGATCCAGGTACATAGTGCATCTCGACAGGACCAAAATGTACCATGATATGCGATGATTATTTTGGTGGCCAGAGATGAAGGAAGATGTAGGTCGGTATGTGAGGAGTTGTGAGGTGTGTCAGCAGGTTAAGGCTTAACACAGGAAGCCTAGAGGACTATTGCAGCCACTACCTATCCTGCAATGGAAATGGGAACACATCGCTATGGACTTCGTCAGTGGGTCGCCAATGACTTTGCGCAAACACGATGCGATCTGGGTAGTCGTAGATCGACTGACAAAATCAGCGCATTTTATTCCAATCTCCATGAAATATAGCTTCTCACGGCTGATCACGCTTTTCGAAAAAGAAATTATCACGCTTTTATTCCAATCAGAGCCAGTATCTATAGTGTCAGACATAGACAATCGACTTACTTCGCAGCTTTCGCAGGCCATTGAGGAGCAATATGGTACCGGATTGCAGTTCAGCACGACTTTTCATCCACAGACTGACGAGCAGTCTGAGAGACTTATTCAAATTCTTGAAGACATGCTCAGAGCCTTTGTGCTATAGTTTGGAGGGTCATGGGAGGAGTTTTTGCCACTTCGTAAATTTGCCCACAACAATAGCTATCAGGCTAGTATTTGGATGCTACCATTTGAGGCGTTATACGGGAGACCATGCGGATCACCAGCTTGCTGGGCAGAGCCCGACGACGTAGCTACCATTGGACCTGAGATTGTTGTAGATCACACAGAGAAAATTAGGTAGATTCGTCAAATGTTACAGGCTGCTCAGGATAGACAAAAGAAGTATGCAAACAAGTATCGCGATGGGCTGAGTTATGAAGTTGATGATTGGGTCTACCCGAAGGTTTCTCCCTTGAAGGGCACCAGAGATTTGGGATCAAGGGAAAGCTTGCACCTAGATTCGTTGGTCGTTTCAAATAGTCCGACGAGTTGGGGAGGTTGCTTATCAGTTGAAATTTCCGAGCCGGTTGGCGGGGGTGCACGATGTTTTTCACATTTCTATGTTGAGACTAGCCAAATCAGGACCGAGACCGATGGTTGATATGACAAGGATCGAGGTCAGACCAGATGTGACATATGAGGAGCTCTCCATTGAGATAGTGGATCGCAAGGTTCAGACTCTCGGGAGGAAAGAAATACCACTTGTACTTGTTCGATGGCAGTATCATAAGAACGAAGGCCTCTTTTGGGAAAGAGAGTCTATCGTGCGAGAGAGATACCTCCATTTGTTCCAAGGTAAAGATTTAATTAAACTCGAATTTCGGGACGAAATTCCTTTTAGTGGGGAAGATTGTAACGGCCCGCTCTAATTAATCTCGATTAACTAATGAATTTCAGATTAAGATTCTAAGCTCAGACCCACGTGGACGTCGCGAAAAAGTCTAGGGCACGCCTAACGAGGTGAAATTTGTTATTTTTATGTGGCGAGTGTTTATTATTTTATTATTATTTAATAATTCGCAACGCGGTAATTAAGAATTGCGCTTGTTCATTTTGTGCACGTGTAGTTACGAGAGTGTGCGACGTCGCAGTGTGTGCATAACGCAGGCGTACGGGGTAGTACGGAATTTAGTTGTCACATCACATCACATCACATCACATTAAACTCGTCCCTCATCATTACCCCTTCTCCTCTTCAAATGATTAAAAAAGATTTCTTTCTTTATAACTGGGAAGAGAGAGAAAGAGAACGAAAGAGTGGGAAGAGAAGGAAGAGAGAAGGAAGAGGGAAGGAAGAAAAGAGAGAGAGAGAGAGAGAGAGAGAGAGAGAGAGCAGACAGACAGAGACGAGACAGACAGAGAGACAGGCAACGGGAGGTCAGGGACGGCTCGCGGCGGAGCTCACCAACAGCGCAGGCGGACTCCGGTAACGGCTCCAGCAGCGACGACGCTAGTGAAAACCTCCATTGATCAAGGCGAGTGAAATTGTTATTGTTATTAAGTTGTTGATGGTGTTGTTGTTGTTGTTGAAATTGTTGTTGTTGTGAATGAAGAAGAAGAACAACAACAAAAGGGGGGGACATCATATCTGTTGTGTGCAGAGACAATGTGGAGGAGACGAGCCAGCAGGCTGGGCCTGCTGGCCTATCCCTATGGGTCAGGCAGGCCAGGCCCTAACGGGTTAGGCCGCCTAGGGCCCAAGCGGGCCGGGCAGCCCAGGCTCGGGTCGGGCCGAGCTGGCCCGACTCGGGTGGCCCCAGTTCGGACCCAACCCACCCTAAATTTATTTTATTTAATTAAAAAATTAAAAATAAAAATAAAATACATTTTTAAATCAAATAAATATCATAAAAATAGGAAAAATAGTTAGAAAATTATGAAAAAATTCAAATAAATCAAGAAAAATATAATAAATTGAGAAAAAAAATACAAAACGTAGTTTTTATGACATTTGGGGCGTCGACACCCTGATAAAATTCGAAAAGTGCTCCGAGAATTAAACTTTTTGGAGACGAAAGCTCAAATTTTTAGTCGCACACTATAAATTCACTTAATGTGACTCTAAAATAACAAAAGTGGTATAATTGGATACCAGGGACTTAGGGGACCATAATCGGGTGTCGAGTACGTATCTCGAGGCATGTGCGAGACGTTCAAAGGCATTTTGCAATTGTTTGAAGTAAGTAAACCCACGAGAAAATCAGTTTAGAATTTACTTATTTTCATTGTAAATGTTTATTTCACGTTTCTTTTCGTCGGTTCAACATTCTTTTTAATCTATTCCCGCGTGTGTCTGTGTATGGTCGAAGGGACAGTGTGACCCCTTTCCGACTCTCTCGTTGATGTCGATCCGATTGTTGCTACGGTGTTGGTCATACCCTAGACTACGGTGAGGTTTTTCTCAGAGAGTCGATGATCTCGATAGCGAGTTGATGTGAGGCCCACCTCCATCACAGATTTCCTCTCCTTTGAGGCGTTGGGTGGAAGTCTACCTTCCGACCAACAGAGTTCCTCATTTTGACCATGAAGAGGGGGTGTAGATTTCCTCACCCCAAGGGCCTTCTCGGTTTAGTGGTTTTATCCCAGGGCTCGAAAGCTATACACCACACTCGCGTTCCACATTCTTAATTATCTCACGACTTATATTAATGCTTTTTGTTCCTGTTCATTTACTTTATGTGCATGAATTGTAGCTATTTCCTTGGATTTCTTGTGAATACTCACTGAATTTCTCTGGGATTTACTCACCTGGAACTTGTCATTGTTGTTGGTGGCAAGTTGCAAATTCTACGACGAGGCGGGGAATGGCGGTGATTGGCGACTACCTCTTATTTGGAGCGCCTCCACTAGCTTACTCGTAGGTGATTGTATTTACGTATACATATTTTGGGATCATTTTGGGAGACCTTTCACCTGATACATGTATATTGACGCCTATTATACATTTTTTTCGCCTTAACTGATATACATGGTATCCTTTTTGATGGGTTTCCACCCTATAGGTTGTTAAATATTGCAGAACTTGTTTGCATTAATTATATGCATGTTATTAAGACTTCCGCTACTAAAATAACTTAAATAAATCAAAACAAATGAATTATGTTATAATACTTTATAACTTAGTATATTTTGCTAAAATAGTCATTCTAATATCAAAATTTACTAAGTTGGAGTATTAGATGGTAAGTTCGTGGGCCGTCACAGACAAGTGTACAGGTGACGTTGTATGGCTTGGTGACGTGTCCGGCGACATGGAGGTGCCCGATTTGCCTCGGAATTTGGGGCCGTCACAGTACTTGTTGAAACGCGCGAAGAAATTCTAAACGCATGAATATATGCGTTTATATATGTGATACGTATAAATATATATATTCAAAATAATTAATAAATTGGTGGCGTCTAGTGAAACGCGGGGTCGAGGGAACATGCGTGGGACGTATAGTAGTGTGCACGCTCTAGAGTGGTCATTGGCGTGCATGGTGAATCTATAGATAAAATAATACATAGGTATATATATTTATATATTTGATATATATATATATATATATATAACCTATAGTTTCATTTGAATTATTTAAATCATTGGATTTGCCTCGAGATACCCGTAGCTTGAGCGTCGAAAAGGTAAATAATGAACTATTGGTGATTTAGAGAAGTTATTCATGCCTCGAGATGTGTTTCATCCCATCTCAAGAAGAATCAATAAGCATGTGGTTATGTTGGTTTCTAAACCATAAGATCAATCTCGATATGCGTCACATATCTCGAGGAGATCAAAAAAATATTTGATATGTGTAAATCAGTTATAGAGTAGTGGGTTTGGTAATAGCTACAAGATCGATCTTGAGGTATGTAACACAAATCTCGAGAAAGATCAAAATGTAAAATGGAAAAGAAATAACCATCAAATATGTCTCGATATTCGAGCTATGTGAATCTCAAGAAAACTCATATTTATCCAAAAAACCACATCGTCTATACCATTGTTTCGAAACCGAAAGAGGGAGAAGAAATCAAAACTAAATTAGAGACAAGGAGAGCTCGAGACCGTGAGGAATAGGAAAAATCAATGAGTTAGGTAAGGTTGTTGTTGTTCGTTTGTTCCTACTGTCGTTGTTGTTGATGGTTGTTGTTAAAGGAGGTTGTAACGGTGGAGATGGAGGTTTGGGAGGGGGGACTCGATTGTCCAAGGTAGGAGGTAACCTGGGGGTTTCCCCTATCAAGAATGCTTTGGGGTTAGGACGAACCTAACCCTAGTGAGTCGATAAAAAATGAATTGGTTTTGCTAGAACAGGGGAGTCGAGAGGAAGAGAAGACGGTTTGATCCCTTCAAACCTACCTGAACTAGATCTGGTTCAAAGATCAAACCCCTCTTCACAAATAAAAGAAAATAGAAAAGATTCTAGAATTTAGTAAAAGAATTCTAAAAAATTAATAAAAAACATTATGAAAAAGAAATTTGAACAAATAAGTATAAATTGGATATTTCTATAAAAGTGGAGAATTTGGAAGTCTGTCGAGACTTTATACGAGGTTTTTACCTCAAAAATCATTAAATGGTCATAATGACCTAAAAATTGGTAAATTGGTTCCAAATTCGATTAGGACCAGTTTAGGGACTTAAATGTGATGTATTAGACTTGTAATGACCTAAGATGATTTGTGATAGGTTTTTGAACATTGGGACAAGGTCGTATGACCTAAAAAGTGAAGAAATTGAAAATGAAACCTAACCAAGGTAAGTATGGATTCGTTTGATTAACAACTTTGCCTGGCTATGTAGTATATTTAGTTCATATAGTTTATGCGCTTGAAAGGAAGCTATGTACACCATGATAGGTTTTAAATAAATGGAAAATGGTGTTTAATGTTACCCATGAGAGTAACTCCTGATTTTAAGAATAGGTTTCTAATAGATGGGTAACCTTCCCGGCCTATATATAACTCCTACTCAATTCGTTAGGTTACATGTATTACATATTCACTAAGAGGTTTCGGATAGAAGCATTTGGATAGTGACAAGTGGTCAGACAGCACATACACGCAATGTGTTGGTCGGGTTATGATGTCACTGTACCTGATGTGTAATCAACCTTAGTTTTATAAAAATGGGGAAAATCCCAGTGTAATAGCGACTAACTGTATGAATTGCCTCTGTTTATCTATTAGATTATACGTTTGTTCATATACCCTGCTAGATATGACTAGTTCATGTTGTTACTGCATTTCATTCTTGATTATTATATGGATTATTGATAGTTTATGAATTTGTACTTACTGAGCAAGTTGGAGGGCTCACCCCAATTAACATTTCAGGAATATCAACGAGCGCGACAACTATTAAAAAAGGTTTAAGAGTCTTGATCTTCTTTTCGATGTAATGATTTTTCCCTTATTCATATAATGCATTGAAGTATAGTTTTGTAATATCACAAGGGTTAGGAGGTTTTGTACAACCGAGGTTCATTCTGGTAAGAATTGTTATTGTATATCTTGTTAAATATTGCAAAAAGTTTTTAATTTCCACTATGTTTATTATTTTCTTTATTATCGATATTGGATATACAATTATTTTTATCAGACGTAAATGGTGAGGCTGCTGGCTCTAGTTAAGTCTGGCTAGTGTACCAAGGTTTAATTAAGGTTTCAGGACGAACGATTCCTTAACTAAGTTTTATCATTTTCGAATTGTTTTTGAAATAAGTAATAACTTGGATACAGTTTGGTATCAAAGTTTAAGGTTATTGGCCCTGATATATCTTGATACCTAAGTTTATTAACTCTGAGAGTCGTCTCGAGTTACAAAGAAGCTTAGGATATAATAAATGATTTTTTATCGTAATTTTATGGGTAGCCAAATGGTAAAATACTGATTTATGTTACTTATTATGTGTTATTATATCTACGTGGTAGATATAAATGTTATGTCTTTCCTAAATGACAATAAGATGGTTGAAGTCCTTCGATTTCTCATGATATGAGAAAGTATTGAAGGTAAGAGCTCAAGAGAGTCTTAACCTCAAGGAACGTGAAAAGAAAAGACATAAGAAAAACTTATAATGATGAAAAAAATTAAATTCATTTATCGAGTAACTATCTTCAGTGGTCTTTGTTCTCGCTTATATTACTCAAATAATAATAGTCAGTGAAAAAGTATCTATTGGATCTAGATCTTGTGACATGAATTAGGAGAACTAAATTTATGAAATAATGAGATACCGAATGACTTTAGATTGTAAGTCACTTTGAGATGAGACTTGATACTAGTATTGAGACTAGTTGAGCAATAATGAAAGTTGTTCAGTAAATAAATTAGTAGTTCATGATAAGAGCCTATTTAAGGTTAGAAAACCACTAATGTATTTATACTTCATAATTTTTTATGAAGTAGAAGTTCCAAATATGATGTTAATCTATATTGGAATGACAAGAAATTTATTGGAAAGTGAAAGGTGAAGTTGAGAATTCAAGACTGAGAAAGTTCGAAGATAGTTTAATCTCGAACATAGCAGTGAGCCAGTAAGATATCTTAGTCCGATCTTTAGACTGGTACATTCTAAGTTGGGGAGATTTAGTGGTCAATGAAAATAAGGATCCGAGGAGATCAAAGAATAATATACAATAATGGGAATGAATATTCATTCCCATTATTGACAACTCATTCTGATAATAAGATGAATTTAACTGTTCTCAAGAGTTAGCTAAGATTTGGTTGTCTTCACAATAAGATCAGAGTTAAGGATATATAAATATGCTCTCAAATGATAACTGAATCACTTTAAGTAGATGGTGAAAATCATTAGAACTCACTAGAACTCATTCTATGTTCATTAATGAAGGGCATAAGATTTTTGAACTTTATCTTAGTTAAGTTGTTATTGTGTTATCGATGACAAGATGAAGTCTTTGAAAACTTAGGAGGTGCACGAGTATTACTGTAAAGAGTTGTAAATCGTAACGAAAAATTGGGTCATGCCAGATTTTGCAAATGTCAATACTAAGTTTCAAATATAAATTAAATGTTTAAGTGTTGAGTTTTAACTGCAAATCGACAAATTTGACTATGACTGTGACAATTTGGGATTGTCGTATATTCGACACAAAGTAAAAAGAAAAAAAATAATCTTGACATAATTAAATAACACAAATGATTGATCCAATGATCTTTAATATCATTGTGTGATTTATTCAATTAACTTGAAGTATAGTTTGACTACAATGCTTGCTTGATTGTACCTGAATTGTAGAAGAAGTTAGAGGTTCATCCTAAGACTTGTTATTCAAGTAAGAATGTATGTTGACATAATAAAGAAAAATTGTAGCTTATACTTCTATCTATATAGTTTAAAAAATTCGAGAAAAAATATTGGAGATGGATAGTCTCGGATAATTATTTTTGTATTTGTACCAAATATGGAAAGGCATCACTTGTAAACTAGAGGAAAGGTTTGTTAAGAGTCTTTTAATCATTCTTAGACATTATTGAGAATTTTAAAAGAATCAATAAAAGACAATCTAGAAGTATAAAAACCAGCGGATTGGTGTTAAGGTAAATTGTCGAGTTTCTATAGTTTGAAAAGCGTAATCGTCAAAGTGACAGAAATTGCATGTGAGATAGAGAACCAGGATTTCTTCAATGTTAGGAATTCACTCTAACACATCACTTATTAAGGTGATTGTGTTGACAATACCTTGAATAGGAAGAGGACAGGGGATATAGTTACGATGAAGGCTAATTAGTAATATCTCTTGAGTGAGATGTATACTGGTGACTAATTGAAGACATCTGCAGCCACATCATCAACAGAGTTGACTAGATTGGTAATTACAATTCTGTTATTTGAAGCTCAGATTGGAGCTGAGTTAATGATGACTGATTAATTAGTAAATTTATAGAGAAATTGATTAGGACGAAAACCGAATACATGCACTGTCTTAGTGGATGAAATTGATTAGGCCCCATGGTGTATGCTATTTGCAGATGATATTGTCTTAGTGGATGAAACTAAAGATGGAGTGAATAGGAAATTAGAACTCTGGAGGAATACGTTAGAATCTAAAAGCTTTAAGTTGAGTAGGACGAAAACCAAATACATGCATTGTGAGTTTAGAAACACTAGATATCGAGATGACGGAGTGGTAAAATTAGGGGAAATAGAAGTTCCTAAGGTAAACCACTTTAGATACCTAGGATCAATCATACAAAATGATGGTAACATTGAGAATGATGTCACACATAGAATTCAAGCTGGATGGAAAAAATGGCGGAGTGCAACAGGGGTGATTTGTGATCAAAATGTCCCTACTAAGTTAAAAGGAGAATTTTATAGGATTGCAATTAGGCCATCTATGCTCTATGGAAGTGAGTGTTGGGCAGTAAAGCAACAACAATTACATAAAATGAACGTAGCAGAAATGAGGATGCTTAGGTGGATGTGTGGTAAAACTCGTATAGATAGAATAAGAAATATAGAAATTCAAAGACAAGTAGGAGTAGCTCCAATTGATACAAAGATTAGGGAAGGGCGGATGCGATGGTTTGGTCACCTGCAAAGACGACCTACAAATGCTCCAACTAGAAAACTTGACTCAATAGAAACTGTAGAAATTCGATGAGGTAGGGGCAGACCAAAGTTAACAAGGGATGCATTAATTAGGAGGGATTTGAATGATTTGCAAAGCTCACCATCAATTGCACTTAATCGAGCACAATGGAAAAGTTTGATCCATGTAGCCGACCCCGGTTAATTTGGGACTGAAGCTATGTTTTTGTTGTTGTTGTTGTAATAGAGAAATTGATTGAGATTATCTAGCAAGTCGAGGTTTGACTTCTACTTATCGATATTTTATATGGATAATCTCATATCAAAACATTGAGCATGAAAAGAAAGTTCTTGAAATTCAAACTGATAAGTGAGGCAAGATTGTTATAAGAATCCCATGGATTTCTTTAAAATATTCATTCAGGGGAATCCAAAATCATTATGATAAAAATGATTATTGGTGACCTGAAATGAAAGTTGACAATGTCCATTTTATCAAGAAATATGATATATATCAGCAAGTGGAAGATAATTGTAATTAACCTTAAGGATTATATTACTCGTACTTTATATATGAATGGAATTTCATGTTCAGAATCTGATAATGGATTAACCTAAATTACAATGGCAACTGAAGGTTGTTGATGTTGTAGTTGTAGGACTAATAGAGTCTGCAAATTTCTTGCCAGTATCGTGGTTTAATTCTTATGGAAAATTGAGTGAAATATATATCTGTAGAAAAAGTTGAGAGTTATGGAGAACAAGGATCATCATTTCGGTGAGGAACCGAAAATCTACTTTCCAGTGCAGAAGAGATGTATAATGGCTGGAGGGGGCCTTTCTCAATCTCAACATAATATATTTATAACTAATCTTAGTTCCAAAGAATATAATTTCTGCTTGTGACTTGGAATGTGGTAATTAGTGAAAGAAATATTTCGTTGTGTGAGTACTCGGTATTGATATTATTAGGCTATAGATAACGTAGGGATGTTCCCTTAAAACTTTATATGCTTAACTTCGTTGTCAATTAGGTATACAAGTTAATTGGAACCTAAATACTTTAGAACTACACAAAAGGGTGTTAGCAAACTGTCAGTAAGCAATTACAACTCAGACAATAGAAAGAATATGCTGACAAGCATCATAGGTAGGGGTGTCAATGGGGTGGGGATTCCCCGTAATAGGGACGGGGATGGGGAATTTGAATGGGTACGGGGACGGAGATAAGGTAGAAATTGGAACCCGGCGCGGGGATCGGGATGGGGAGGAAAATATCCCCGTGGGAATACTCAATGGGGATACCCGTACGTCCGCAAGGAATCTCCGTTGTCATGAATAAATATATTTTGTGTTTTATATATACGCATATAAAATATCATATAACATATAGGTGTATATATATTATATAAAAGTATATATTACCATAAAAATATACTTATCTCGTTAACTGCACACCAAGAAACATATTGCAGGATATTATATAAAAATAAAAACATATGATAATTAATCTAAAATAAATAGTATATATGTTTCTTAAAAAAAATATACTATGCGGTAATTCTACAAGTTCCCATATGATAAATGCACATTATAGTAGTCATTGATTAACCTTTGGTGTACGCATTGCATTGTTTGCACATCGACTTTGATACTATAATGATACCCATTGAAAATATTATGCTTTTAGTTTTATTTAATATTATTATATTAGAACTTATAAGAGTAGGAGGATCGAAAAAATAAAAATAAAAAAATTTATTACTTGACTATTATTTGAGAGAGAGAAAGAGAAGGAATATACATAATATTCCACCGCCAATATATGCTTACAACGAACTAAAATTTATTTATATATGCCAAATATTGAACATATTTACTCATCCTATCTAGAATTTGCTAAATATATTTACGAAGTATTTTTTCTTACAAAATTTATTGATTATATGTTTTGAATTGTTTTTCACCATATTATTAATTGAATCCGAAAACATAAACCTTAAATCTAGTTTCCTCACATACATGATTTTTTTCATAGTAGTTGGGCAGGCGAGTTGAAGATCCAAAATCTAATTATTGAATCGGTATCAGATTGTCTCATTTCAATAACAAGAAGCATGAGACCAAGTTATAACTTAGGTTGTGTGTTACGTTCAAAGACAAGTAAATGGGATATTACGACGCCATGAGAAGTGGAAAATTTGTTAGGTTCGAAGACAAGCAAATGTAGTTGCTTACTAGTTAGCAAAATCATTGCAAGGTAATGATGTAATCATTATTTGGAGTAATGTTCCAGATAAAAATAAAGAAATATATAGTATTATTAGAAGTGTATCATAATTAAATATGATCAAATATTTTTTGTGGCGGTTTTTTTTGTTTTCGAAAGTGAAATAAGATATTAAAAAATCACATATGTGGCTATTACTATATTAAATACATAACTTAAGGTTTAGGGTCTTGGACCTTTTAGTTTTTATTGGTTAAATAAGACTACCGATTAAAAATTACTTTACTATATTTGCTTTTAATCGGTAACCTTATTTAACCAATATAAACCAAAAGGTCATGACACCTGAACCCTAAACCTTAACTTATGTATTTAATATAGTAATAGTTGCATACATGTTTTTTTTTTTAATTCTAGTTGAATGAATTATCCTATTTTGCTTTTGAAAATAAAACCCTATACCAAACTTTAGTGATAGACATTCAATATCAAATAAAGTTCAACTAGCTCTGATACCAAATTGTCGTTTTTCAAAAAACTCAAATATAAAATTGGTCGGATAGTCTGGAAAATATTCACCGGGAAACTCTAGATCAGTGAAACTTTTGATAGGATAATGATATATAAATAGAAGATTGCAAACATGAGTAGATAGATCAAGATCAAGGTTAAAGGACATACAGACTCTAAGACTCAATAAAACTTTGAACATTATACTTGCTTACAAACTAGATGACTTGCTTATTCTTTCCAAAACTCGATGATCAACGACATATACAAAGCTCTATTTATAGATAAAACCGACGTGCTATCGTGAAAAGATAGCCCTACAAAACAAAGACACGCATTACAGACAAGATATCATAACAGACAAGATAAAAATAGTTGACAAGATAAAAAGTAACCTAATCTTTTTACTGTAGCTTTTCTTTATACTATATGACTTTTGACTTTTGAGGCAATTGTCTAAATAAGAGATAAGATGCTTGAGACTTTTACGATAAGAGGTAAGATTCTAGATAAATGCATCGTTATTCGTTATGTGTAGTGATGTGATGGCATTAGGCAGGTAGAACAACCTAGAAGCATGAGCTTATAAGATGATTGGCAAGGGCCAGATGGCAAGAAATTCCTGGAAGCATGGGCTTGATAATGGATGAATGAATGGCATGGGCTTGGATAACTCATTTTTTTTTCTTTTTTTTACATCATATAAAATTCACAATACCGAAGTAGCGATTCGTGACGCAAGGTCCGCCATAACTCATAATGAATAAAATCAGCATAGTGCAATGGTTCACGGTAATTTACATAAACTTTAATTTGTGGACGATTCATAAGATGCCATGTTGCGATGAGGAGGTTTCCTTGAGACGGAGACCAATATTCAGCAAAGGCAGCATAGATTGCTAAATGTTGAGGAATATCTAGATGAACTTGAGAAAGTATTCGTGCAGGAAAGGTGTCAACACCATGGGGAAAGAGATTTGCAAGAATTTGGTCTAATAATAGACGTTATATTGAGGGAAGTTTGTAGAGCACTGGATAAGCCCATTTATAAACCAACAACGTAATCAATGTCTTGAGTGTCAGAATCACCGTCTGAATGGGTTTTGGATGTCCTGGAAAAAGCAGAATATTTATCTTCAAATTGTTGAAAGCGAGCTTCCATATTCTTCTCGAGTTGTTGAAAATTTTGTTGAAAAGTAAACAGTTGTTGTATAATTTTAACGGCAAGATCTAGTTGAATAGTAGAACTGAGCCTACCAATGTGTTCTTGGATGCTGTAGGTTTTTGCACAGGAGAAGTGAGGTTAATGTCTTTATAAGATCGTGCAAGAGGAGGGAAATCAGTAACCTTAGTAGGAGTAGAGATAGGAGTTACAGTTGAGGCTTGGATAGAATCAGCTTTAAATTTGTCCCACAATTTGATCAGGATATCTTGAGATAAATAAGTATAGGTAGCATTACGGATAGTAGTGATTTTATGTGTATTATATTGCCATTTGAGGATCCAAGGGATTGAATGTTTATGAAGAAACTGGAACATGGATAATTTTTCAGCTTCAAATTTCTCATAAACTTCAGGAGGAAAAAACCCAATATTTGGTCTAAACTTTATCCACCATTCGAGCATAAAGCATGCAGGGAGATTGAAACGTAGAGATTTCTTGAAAGTAATGTACTAAGAATGCCCAGAGGTGGGATCTTTATAAAACAAAATATTACGTCAGGCGTCAATATAATCTTTGTAGTTGACTTGCAATGGAGGTTGATCAGCGACGAGTGCCATAGCTAGATACATATAAGGACTGTGACTAATAGAATGATGTTGAGACCATTATGAACTTGATAAAACCTTTTGAATTTAGAATTTAGAATAAGCGATGTCTTCCTAATTTGAATGCTTGAAATGTTCAATAAAAACGGATTGGGTATTGGTGAGTAGAGCTTCGTAGAATTTTATTGTAACATTGGGTCGATTAGGAATAAAATGCAAGGAAGGAGGCATGATAAGTTTAGCTTGAGTATCAATAGATTTTTCTAAAAATTCATAATCTATGAGGGTAACTAAATGTCGAGAACTAAACTTATAACTAGACTTATGAACATCAACTTGGTTATAAGAATTAAATAAAGGAGAGAATTTATTAGAAGTTGGAGAAGCGGTGAGATTTGCCTGTACCTGCCATGAGCTGTATGCAATGAAGTTGAGGAGTAGTAAGAGATTCTCGGGATAAAAAGTCGGGAAGAGAATTGTGCTCACCCTTTATATATTCAATATCAAAATCGAAAATACTTATAAGTGCTTGCCATCGTGCAAAAATTTGTTTTGAAACTAAGTTTTTTACATCTTTAAAAAGAATTTCTTTAGAAGCTTTGCAATCAACACGAATTAAAAACTTTTGATTTAAAACATCTGATTGAAGTTTTTGAACACATAAAACAATCACTAGAACTTTTTTTTTGATGGTGGAATAGTTTAATTGTGCTTTATTCCAAAGTTTAGGCGTGTAACAAACTAATTGTTCGATTCCACCATGGGATTTTTGGAGTAAAATGCCGCCATAGCCTATGTCAGATGCATCAGTCTGAATGATTTTAGGATAAGTGCGATTAGCAACATGCAGACAAGGAAGAGATTTAACTTTAGATTTAATAAGTTGAATAGTTTGTGTATGAGAGTTAGCCCATTTAAAAGGTATGTCTTTCTTTAAATGAGATTGAAGAGGTTATCGATCGAATGCCGAGAGTTTATAAAAATCTGAAAGATAATTTAAACAACCAAGAAATTGTTGTAGTTGAGTTTTATCAGTAAAACGATCAGGAAATTTGTCGGCGAAATCAATAACTCTATTTACTGGGGTAATGGTTTGATTAGAAATTTTAAAACCAAGAAAAGCAACAGATGTTTGAAATAGCTTAATTTTCTTTTGAGATAATACAAGACCATTATTAATAATAATATTTTGAAATTAATGGAGATGTTTCCAATGCTGATCGATAGAGGATGAAAAGATTAGAATATCATATATATAAACAATAATATAAATTTTATAAGGATTAAAAATATCATTCGTAATTTTTTGAAATTCTGGAGGAGCATTTTTTAAACTGAATGGCATAACATTCCATTGATATTGGTCAAAAGGAGTATTAAAAGATGTTTTATAGCGATCTTCAGGGTTAACTTGAATTTGCCAGAAACCCGATTTTAAATCAAATTTAGAGAAAATAATGGCAGACGTAATGCACTTAATAAGATCATATTTATTTGGTAGAGGATACCGAATTGTTTGAAGCACTTTATTTAATGGTTTTTAATTGATAACTAATCGAGGTGCACCACATTCAAGTTCATGAGCATTTTCTACATAAAATGCATTACAACTCCAAGGGGATGTAGAAGAAGTGATTAATTTTTTTCTTATTAAATCTTTTATTTCATGATCGCTTAATTTTAATAGTCTGGAATTCACTTGTGAGCGATTGGCTTTAGTAAGTATTTTAGTTTCATCAAATGTATCTATATACGGAAGAGAAACTTGATGATGTTTTTGGTTCCAAAAGGCAGAAGGTATTTCAAAACAACATTATTGTTGGAGATTTTCTTGAAATATAGGTAATTTTTCTTGTTGTAGAGTTTGAATATTAGTAACTGTTGGTTGTTTTTTATTTACTTCGGCTAATAAAGAAGCCATCGAGTATTTCTCAGGATCTAACTCAATTTGTTTTTTTAAAAAAAATTTAGCTCGTTTGGAAGAGCCAATATCTTCATGTTTATTATTATTTTGTTGAACTATTTCTGTAAAATATTTATATTTTAAAGAAGGATCAGTTATTTCATTTCCTATTTCAAGAATGAGTTCTTCATGAGCGGTTAACACATTTATTTCAGTGACAGAGAAAGAAGATGATGTATTAAGCATATTGTCAGGATAATGACAAGAGGACTCACTTTTAGAATGTGCTGTTATAGTATGTTATTTTTTAGATTTATTTTTGGAATAACATTTATTAGCATAATGGCCAGGTTTGCCACATGAATAGCAAAGATTTGTCTTTCTATTAGATTTAGTAGACTTAAATTTATGTCTCGTCTTCTTTGATGGTTGATAAGTTGCAAAGGTTCATTTCTGATAATATTTAGGTAATCTTCGTAGTTTGGATTGCAAGGAGAGGGTTTAGTTATATCTAAATCATGAGCAAAATCATAACAGAATGTTCCTAATTCATTCTTATTATTTTGCTTTTCTTTGGCTAATTGGCGCTTTAATTTCATATCATTACAAATGGCTAACCCAGTTTGCTCAATTGCAAGTATCATATCACCAAAAGTTACGGTTGCATAATTAATGGATCCTTGACCTTGATCTTTAAGTAATATTTTAACCTTTTCAACAAATGTTGAAGGTAATCCAGCAATAAACTGATCTTTGCAAAATTGAAAATCATGTGTTGTAGAGAAATCATAGACTTTTGATAGAAATGTATCTTTATACCAGCAAAAATCACTTAAAGTTCGACATCGAAGACTTTGTAGTTGATCACGTAATTTTTCATCAAGGAGGTTTAGACCGCCAACAAAATGCCAGATAATATTGGAAAGAAGTGTATTAACACCATTATATTTTTGATGACCCAAATGATCGAGTATGGGATTTCCTTGAGCATCATTTTTGACAGAGGCGTATATATCATTTCTTTGTTGATTTGTTAATACGGTATTCCACTATCCATATAATTTTCTAGTAAATCCTTAAGTGATAGCTTTCGCGATATGTATTTCAGCATGATCTGCTATTTCACAAGCTTTAGCATAAATTTGCAGTTGTAGAATTATTTCGGAGATACGAGCATTAGAGAGGCCATCAATATTCCACTCATACAAAGAATTACTATCAAATTTAATACGATGTTGTTTTGGCTCTTCTAGGAATAGATCAGCTGGAGAAAAACGACAATAATATTGTTTTCTGAATGTAGCGTAAGAAGATTTATGAGGTGTCTGTTTTCTATATGAAGATCTTTTAATACGCTGAATATTTATCGAAGAGGTAGAAGTATCACTATCACTATCTATATTATCAGTAATAGAGGATTGAGATATAGGAGGAGTAGAAGGACGATCATTTTGCCTAGGAGGAGGAGAAGGAATATCTTTGTTTAGAGTTGCTATAACATGAGCTTTTTCCTTTTTCTTCATAACTGAATCTAAGGTTTCTAATTGCTGAGCAATACGGTCTAATAGTTCAGAAGATAAGGTTGATTTAGCTTTAAATGGAGGAAATGTAGAAAAGCGATTTGGAAATGATTGAGTTATTAAGGATTCAGGAATATTGGGAGGTACGTTTATAGGGTGTAAGGTATGAGATGTAGAAGGCTTATTTATTTTATCAATAGTGGTATTATTTTTAATAGTAGATAGATATAAATTTTTAAAATTATTTTGTTCAATAATATGATTTAAATCCTTTTTTGTAAGAGATATATCTTCTTCAAATGGAGTTTTAAACGAAGTTGCTTTAATATTATCATTAATCTTTATAGGAGCTAAAGGAGGTTGTGATTGATTGTATTTTTCACCTTAGGTTCCTTCCCATGGAGTATTAATTTTGAACATAAGATTTGGATTAGCCGATGTTAAATAATCAAAGAAAGGAATATTTTCTTGAACTTGCTTTAAATAAGAAAAATATTTTTCGCGAAGAATTGCTTGTTGAGCATAGGAACATAATTTACAAAATAATGATTTTAGAGGATGTTGTAAAAATTGTTGTTTTAACAAATTATAATCATATTGAAAAGATGATTCTTCTATTTTAACCATATTAATTTGATATTCACTACATTCATTAATACTAACATGATCGTCATTGAGATTAGAATAAATAGGATAGGCGACATGTGTGGGTTGAGTTTGTTCTACCTTAGGAGGTATGACTGGCTTTCTAAAGCTTTGACTATAGGAAGAAGAAGTAGATCGTCGTGCAGCAAAAGCGATTTCTACTTTACCATCGTCTTGAGTTATGATATGATCTATTTCAGCAGAAGTTGTAGAATTGTGTTTTTCTTCAATATTTTTATCATAAATCATCCATTTTGATGGAATGTTTATATCTTTCCACTGTAATTGGGTTGGAGTAACAGTTTTGTTTTGAATGTTAGTAAGAAATAATGTAGAAGTTCCTTTTTGAAGGTTGGAATACGCAACATTTGGAATTATAATATGCATCAGTTTATAATAAATGCGATAGATGACAGCGACATTAGAGCAAATACCTTTCATGTTAAAACCTTGTGTATAAATGCCTAAAGTGACAGATCTATGTGCAAATTGGTCATGTAAACTTAATGAGAAATTAGGAAAACAATCAAAATAGATTGGACCTTTGGCGAGACTAGCTTCAATCATTCCTAATAAGGAATCATTAAACTTCATGTCATTTGTCACGAACAGATACTAAAACTGATGTATTAAGTCCTAATGTTGTTAAAGGGTTTATTTTCTCTAGTGGAATTAAAAGAATTTCTTGTCCATCTTCATCTATTGATTTTGTATCTTCTTCTAATTTAATAATATAATCTTTGTGTTTTGAAAATGAGCCTTGTTTATAAACATCTTTAGGCTTGATGATAGGCATATCCCAATTTTGAAGAGATTGTTCTATTTGAGAGAATGAAATTTCATGAATATTTTTTTAAATCAATAGTTGTAGTCTGTTTAAGGATAATATCAGGATTTTGAGAAGCAGAAAAGGATGCAGACTCGAATTTTATAGAAGGTTTATTTGAAAGAACACTTTTCATTTTCTTTACTAATTCACTCATGTTAACAAACTGAAGTTCACTCACTTGGTCAACGACTTACAACTAGACTTACCTCCTGCTAGACTTATAACGCGACTAGGAAAATGCTCGTGAAAATCCGTTGAACAGAATGAAAGTAAATGAATGAAAATTGTGCTTTTTAGAAAACCCGATCTAATAAAACTGAGAGTGTCAATACTATTCTGATTCTAAGATTGAATATATAATCGAGCTGAGCTTTACTAATGATGCTTATACCGTATAGAAAATATAGCATATCCACAAAGGAACAACTAAACAAAACATGAATACTTACAGCTTTATGATAATCACTGGCTTTGATACCAAATTGTCACTTTTCAAAAAACTCAAATACAAAATTAGACGGATAGTCAGGAAAATATTCACCAGGGAGCTCTGGATCAGTGAAATTTTTGATATGATAATGATATATAAATGGAAGATTGCAAACAGGAGTAGATAGATCAAGATCGAGATCAAGATCAAGGTTAAAGGACATACAGACTCTAAGACTCGATAAAACTTTGAACACTATACTTGCTTACAAACTAGATGACTTGCTTATTCTTTCCAAAACTCGATGATCAACAACATATACAAAGCTCTATTTATAGATAAAAACGACACGTTATCGTGAAAAGATAGCCCTGCAGAACAAAGACACGTATTATAGACAAGATATAATAATAGACAAGATAAAAATAGTTGACAAGATAAAAGGTAACCTAATCTTTTTACTATAGCTTTTCTTTATTGTGTATCACTTTTGACTTTTGAGGCAATTGTCTGAATAAGAGATAAGTTGCTTGAGACTTTTGTGATAAGAGATAAGATTCTAGAAAAATGCATCGTTATTCGTGATGTGTAGTGATGTGATGGCATTAGGCAGGTAGAACGACCTGGAAGCACGAGTTGATAAGATGATTGGCAAGGGCCAGATGGCAGGAAGTTCCTGGAAGCATGGGCTTGATAATGGATGAATGAATGTCATGGGCCTGGATGACTCATTTTTTTTTCTTTTTTTTACGTCATATAAAATCCACAATACCGAAGTAGCGGTTCGCGGTGCAAGGTCCGTCATAGCTCCTAATGAATAAAATCAGCATAGTGCAATGTTTAGGGTAATTTACATAAACTTTAATTAGTGGACGATTCATAAGATACCATGCTGTGATGAGGAGGTTTCCTTGAGACGGAGTCTAGTTTTCAGCAAAGGCAGCATAGATTGCTAAATGTTGAGGAATATTTGGATGAACTTGAGAAAGTATTCGTGCAGGAAAGGTGTCAACACAATGGGGAAAGAGATTTGCAAGAATTTGGTCTAATAATGGATGATGTATTGAGGGAAGTTGTAGAGCGCTGGATAAGTCCATTTATAAACCAACAACCTAATCAATGTCTCGAGTGTCAAAATCACCGTCTGAATGGGTTCTGGATGTCCTGGAAGAAGCAGAATATTTATCTTCAAATTGTTGAAAGCAAGCTTCCATATTCTTCTCGAGTTGATGAAAATCTTGTTGAAAAGTGAATAGTTGTTGTATAATTTTATCGGCAAGATCAGGTTGAATAGTAAAACTAGAGCCTGTCAATGTGTCCTTGGATGTTGTAGGTTTTTGCACAGGAGAAGTGAGGTTAATGTCTTTATAAGATCATGCAAGATGAGGGAAATCAGTAACCTTAGTAGGAGTAGAGATAGGAGTCACAGCTGAGGCTTGGATAGAAGCAACATTAAATTTGTCCCACCATTTGATCAGGATATCATGCGATAAATAAGTGTAGGTAGCATTATAGACAGTAGTGATTTTATGTGTATTATATTGCCATTTGAGGATCCAAGGGATTGAATGTTTATGAAGAAACTGGAACATGGATAATTTTTCAGCTTCAAATTTCTCATAAACTTCAGGAGGAAAAAACCCGATATTTGGTCCAAACTTTATCCACCATTCGGCCATAAACTACGTAGGGAGATTGATACGTAGAGATATCTTGAAAGTAATATACCAAGAATGCCCAGAGGTGGGATCTTTATAAAACAAAATAACACGTCGGGCGTCGATATAATCTTTGTAGTTGACTTGCACTGGAGGTTGATCAACGACAAGTATCATAGCTTGATATATATAAGGACTGTGACTAATAGAATGTTGTTGAGACCATTCTGAACTTGATAGAACCTTTTGAATTTTGAATTTAGAATAAGCGATGTCGTCCGAGTTTGAATGCTTGAAACGTTCAATAATAACAGATTGGGTATTGGTGAGTAAAGCTTCATAGAATTTTATTGTAACATTGGGTCGATTAGGAATAAAATGCAAGGAAGGAGGCATGATAAGTTTAGCTTGAGTATCAATAGATTTTTCTAAAAATTCATAATCTGTGAGGGTAACTAAATGTCGAGAACTAAACTTATAACTAGACTTATGAACATCAACTTGATTATAAGAATTAAATAAAGGAGAGAATTTATTAGAAGTTGGAGAAGCGGCTGGAGATTTGCCTGTACCTGCCATGAGCTGTATGCAATGAAGTTGAGGAGTAGTACGAGATTCTCTGAATAAAAAGTTGGGAAGAGAATTGTGCTCACCCTTTATATATTCAATATCAAAATCGAAAATACTTATAAGTGCTTGCCATCGTGCAAAAATTTGTTTTGAAACTAAGTTTTTTACATCTTTAAAAAGAATTTCTTTAGAAGCTTTGCAATCAACACGAATTAAAAACTTTTGATTTAAAACATCTGATTGAAGTTTTTGAACACATAAAACAATCACTAGAACTTCTTTTTTGATGGTGGCATAGTTTAATTGTGCTTTATTCCAAAGTTTAGGCGTGTAACAAACTAATTGTTCGATTCCACCATGGGATTTTTGGAGCAAAATGCCGCCATAGCCTATGTCAGATGCATCAGTCTGAATGATTTTAGGATAAGTGCGATTAGCAACATGCAGACGAGGAAGAGATTTAACTTTAGATTTAATAAGTTGAATAGTTTGTGTATGAGAGTTAGCCCATTTAAAAGGTATGTCTTTCTTTAAAAGAGATTGAAGAGGTTGTCGATCGAATGCCGAGAGTTTATAAAAATCTGAAAGATAATTTAAACAACCAAGAAATTGTTGTAGTTGAGTTTTATCAGTAAAATGATCAGGAAATTTGTCAGCAAAATCAATAACTCTATTTACTGGGGTAATGGTTTGATTAGAAATTTTAAAACCAAGAAAAGCAACAGATGTTTGAAATAGCTTAATTTTCTTTTGAGATAATACAAGACCATTATTAATAATAATATTTTGAAATTAATGGAGATGTTTCCAATGCTGATCGATAGAGGATGAAAAGATTAGAATATCATCTATATAAACAATAATATAAATTTTATAAGGATTAAAAATATCATTCGTAATTTTTTGAAATTCTGGTGGAGCATTTTTTAAACTGAATGACATAACATTCCATTGATATTGGCCAAAAGGAGTATTAAAAGCTGTTTTATAGCGATCTTTAGGGTTAACTTGAATTTGCCAGAAACCTGATTTTAAATCAAATTTAGAGAAAATAATGGCAGACGTAATGCACTTAATAAGATCATATTTATTTGGTAGAGGATACCGAATTGTTTGAAGCACTTTATTTAATGGTTTTTAATTGATAACTAATCGAGGTGCACCACATTCAATTTCATGAACATTTTCTACATAAAATGCAGTACAACTCCAAGGGGATGTAGAAGAAGTGATTAATTTTTTTCTTATTAAATCTTTTATTTCATGATCGCTTAATTTTAATAGTCTGGAATTCACTTGTGAGGGATTGGCTTTAGTAAGTATTTTAGTTTCATCAAATGTATCTATATACGAACTCCACCTATGTTGCACACTATGTGCGCTACATAGCCGGTCCCAAGTCCGGATAAGGGAGGAGGACTCTGACGCCCATTTTTTCATACCGAAAAATGGGTAAGGGAGGTCCCAAACTCACTTTTCATACTCGAAAAGTGAGGGAGGGAGGCTCCAAGCTCATTTTCCATTCTTGGGAAATGGAGGAGGGTTGCGATAGATTGACAGCTAGCGTAAAACTTTTGTCACTTTTCATGAAATGGATCAAACATATATAAACGTTGGGGCTTTCCCACCTAGCGACGCGCTGCATCGGAGCCCGTGTGTAGTGAGAAATTAGCGAGGGTGTGTTTCACATCGCCGCCTGGGTGTGAAGAAAAATGAGCAAGGGTTCCCACACATAGGACGTGTGTGGGTAAAGAAGCTAGTTCCTTCACATCATCGCCCGGATGTGAAGAAAAATGAGCAAGGGTTCCTACATAAAGGACGGGTGTGGGTAAAGAAGCTAGTTCAAAACAAAAACAAAAATGAAAACAAAAACACAATTATAGATAGGAACACTAGATCTTTTAGACAAAATAGAAATAGAAAAGAAAATCAAATACGAAGGGGAGGAAAAATTCATTTAGGAACATGGAACATAGGAACACTTACGGGGAAGTCAATAGAACTAGTAGATAGCATGATTGGAAGGAGAGTCAATATTGCTTGCCTCTAAGAGAAGAAATGGGTAGGAGAAAAGAGTAGAGAAATAGGAAGCACAAAGTTTAAATTGTGGTACACTGGTATAGATAGAAAATGCAATGGAGTAGGAATTGTGGTGGATTAGGACTATAAGGATAAGGTCGTAGAAGTTAAAAGAATGGAGGATAGATTGATTCTAGTTAAATTAATTATTGGAGACGAAAAACTGAACATACTTAGCGCATATGCACCACAAGTAGGATTAAGCGTGAGCATCAAACGCAAGTTTTGGGATGATATGGATGGATTTATGCAGAGTATACCATTAGATGAAAAGGTTTTTATTGGAGGAGATTTAAATGGGCATGTCGGGTAAGTAACGATGGGTTTGAGAGAGTTCATGGAGGTTTTGGTTACGGTAATAGAAATGAAGAAGGAGAATCAATTTTAGAATTTGCTTCAACATATGATCTTGTCTTAACAAAAACTAGTTTTAGGAAGAGGGAGTCACATATAATTACTTTTAGTAGTTGTCATAACAAGAGTCAAATCGATTTTCTTTTAACAAGAAAAAATAGATAGAAAACTATGTAGAGACTGCAAAGTAATACCTGGTGAAGCACTTACTACTCAACATAAGTTAGTAGTACTTGATATTAAGCTAACACAACGGAATAATATGAATAAACGAGTTAGCAACCCTAGAATAAAGTGGTGGAACCTAAAACATAGTAAACAAATAGAGTTTAGAGAAAAACTACTAAAGGAAAATATTTGGAATCTTGACTTAGATGCTAATACAATGTGGCTAGAAACGAGTAGTTACATAAGGAGGGTGGGATCAAACATATTAGGTATATCTAAGGGTTTGGGACCTCCGAAGAAGGAAACATGGTGGTGGAACGAGGATGTCCAACGAGCAATTAAGACTAAAAGAGATATGTATAGGAAAATACCTTAGTGTCAAGATGAAGATGCGTACAATCAATATAGAGAAGCTGGAAAACAAGCTAAAAAAGTAGTTAGTCAAGCCAAAACAAATTTCATGGAAGATCTATATACAAGGTTAGGTAATAGAGATGGCGAAAAAAATATATATATATATATATATATAGGCTGGCCAAATTAAGAGATAAAAAGAAACAAGACCTAAGTCATGTAAGATGTATTAAGGACGAAAATCAAAATGTTTTAACGTGCGAGGAGGATATTAAGGAGAGATGGAGAAGTTACTTCGATAGTTTATTTAATGTTGGCCAAGTTGATACTATAATAGATGAAAACCCACACCAAGAAAGAAATGTAAACTATACATGCAATATTAGAATTGTAGAAGTTAAAGAGGCATTGAAAAGAATGAAAATAGGGAAAGCATGTGGCCCAGATGAAATACCCATAGAGGTTTGGAAATGCTTAGGAGAAATCGGATTGACTTGGTTAACAAAACTTTTCAATAAAATTTTAAAATCAAAACGGATGCCAATGGATTGGAGAAGAAGCACGCTAGTGTCAATCTTCAAAAATAAAGGAGACATTCGAAGTTGCTCAAATTACCGGGGAATTAAACTTATGAGCCACACTATGAAATTGTGGGAGAGAATAATTGACAATAGGCTAAGGAGAGAAACAACAATATCAGAGAACCAATTTGGTTTCATGCCAGGGAGGTCAACTATGGAGGCGATTTTCCTTGTAAGACGATTGTTAGAAAAATATAGAGAAAAGAAAAAAGATCTTCATATGTTATTCGTAGATTTAGAAAAAGCATATGATAGGGTCCCTAGAGATGTTCTTTGGTGGGTTCTAGAAAGAAAAAAAGTGTATGCTAGATACATAGACACTATTAAGGATATGTATGATGGAGTAGTAACGAGTATAAAGACATTTGGAGGAGCTACAAAAGAATTTCCCATTACGATAGGACTACATCAAGGATCGGCTTTAAGCCCATATCTATTTACTTTAGCTATGGATGAACTAACTAGACATATTCAAGAGGATATACCATGGTGTATGCTATTTGCAGATGATATTGTCTTAGTGGATGAAACTAAAGATGGAGTGAATAGGAAATTAGAACTCTTGAGGAATACATTAGAATATAAAGGCATTAAGTTGAGTAGGACGAAAACTGAATATATGCACTGTGAGTTTAGAAACACTAGACATTGAAATGATGGAATGGTAAAATTATGGGAAATAGAAGTTCATAAGGTGAACCACTTTAGATACTTAGGATCAATCATATACAATGATGGTAACATTAAAAATGACGTCATACATAGAATTCAAGCTGGATGGAAGAAATGGCGGAGTGCAACAGGGGTGATTTGTGATCGACATGTTCCTACTAAGTTAAAAGAAAAATTTTATAGGACCGCAATTAGGCCAGCTATGCTCTATGGAAGTGAATGTTGGGCGGTAAAGCAACAATAATTACATAAAGTGAACGTAGTAGAAATGAGGATGTTTAGGTGGATGTGTGGTAAATCTCGTAAAGATAGAATAAGAAATATAGAAATTCAAAGACAAGTAGGAGTAGCACCAATTGATACAAAGATTAGGGAAGGGAGTTTGCGATGGTTTGGTCACCTGCAAAGACGGCCTACAAATGCCCTAACTAGAAAACTTGACTTAATAGAAACTGTAGAAATTCGACGAGGTAGGGGCAGACCAAAGTTAACATGGGATGCATTAATTAAAAGGGATTCGAATGGTTTGCAAAGCTCACCATCAATTGCACTTAATCGAGCACAATGGAAAAGTTTGATCCATGTAGCCGACCCCAGTTAATTTGGGACTGACGCTATGTAGTTGTTGTTGTTGTAAATGTATCTATATACGGAAGAGAAACTTGATGATGTTTTCGGTTCCAAAAGGCAGAAGGTATTTCAGAACAACATTGTTGTTGGAGGTTTTCTTGAAATATAGATAATTTTTCTTGTTGTAGAGTTTGAATATTAGTAACTGTTGGTTGTTTTTTATTTACTTCGGCTAATAAAGAAGCCATTGAATATTTCTCAGGATCTAACTCAATTTGTTTTTTTAAAATTTAGCTCGTTTGGAAGAGCCAATATCTTCATGTTTATTATTATTTTGTTGAACTATTTCTGTAAAATATTTATATTTTAAAGAAGGATCAGTTATTTCATTTCCTATTTCAAGAATGAGTTCTTCATGAGCGGTTAACACATTTATTTCAGTGTCAGAGAAAGAAGATGATGTATTAAGCATATTGTCAGGACAATGACAAGAGGACTCACTTTCAGAATGTGCTGCTATATTATGTTATTTTTTAGATTTATTTTTGGAATAACATTTATTAGCATAATGGCCAGGTTTTCCACATGAATAGCAAAGATTTGTCTTTCTATTAGATTTAGTAGACTTAAATTTATGTCTCGTCTTCTTTGATGGTTGATAAGTTGCAAAGGTTCATTTCTGATAATATTTAGGTAATCTTCGTAGTTTGGATTGCGAAGGAGAGGGTTTAGTTATATCTAAATCATGAGAAAAATCATAGCAAAATGTTCTTAATTCATTCTTATTATTTCACTTTTCTTTGGCTAATTGGCGCTTTAATCTCATATCATTAGAAATGGTTAACCCAGTTTGCTCAATTGCAAGTATCATATCACCAAAAGTTAAGGTTGCATAATTAATGGATCATTGACCTCGATCTTTAAGTAATATTTTAACATTTTCAGTAAATGTTGAAGGTAATCCAGCAATAAACCGTTCTTTCCAAAATTGAAAATCGTGTGTTGTAGATAAATCATAGACTTTTGATAGAAATATATCTTTATACTAACGAAAATCACTTAAAGTTCGACATCGAAGACTCTGTAATTGATCACGTAATTTTTCATCACGAAGGTTCAGACCGCCAGCGAAATGTCAGATAATATTGGAAAGAAGTGTATTAACACCATTATGTTTTTGATGACCCAAATGATCGAGTATGGGATTTCCTTGAGCATCCTTTTCGACAGAGGCGTATATGTCATTTCTTTGTTGATTTGTTAATACAGTATTCCACCATCCATATAATTGTCCAGTAAATCCTAATGTGATAGCTTTCGCGATATTTATTTCAGCATGATATGCTATTTCACAGGCTTTAGCATAAATTTGCATTTGTAGAATTATTTCGGAGATACGAGCATTAGAGAGGCTATCAATATTCCACTCATATAAAGAATTACCATCAAATTTAATACGATGTTGTTTCCGCTCTTCTAGGAATAGATCAGCTGGAGAAGGACGACTATAATATTATTTTCTAAATGGAGTATAAGAAGATTTATGAGGTGTCTGTTTTCTATATGAAGATCTTTTAATACGCTGAATATTTATCGAAGAGGTAGAAATACCACTATCACTATCTGTATTATCAGTAGTAGAGGATTGAGCTTTAGGAGGAGTAGAATGACGATCATTTTGCCTAGGAGGAGGAGAAGGAATATCTTTGTTTAGAGTTGCTATAACAGGAGCTTTTTTCCTTTTTCTTCATAACTGAATCTAAGGTTTCTAATTGTTGAGCAATACGTTCTAATAGTTCAGAAGATAAGGTTGATTTAGCTTTAAATGGAGGAGATGTAGAAAAGCGATTTGGAAATGATTGAGTTATTAGGGGTTCAGGAATATTGGGATGTATGTTGATAGGGTGTAAGGTATGAGATGTAGAAGGCTTATTTATTTTATCAATAGTGGTATTATTTTTAATAGTAGATAGATATAAATTTGTAAAATTATTTTGTTCGATAATATGATTTAAATCCCTTTTTGTAAGAGGTATATCTTCTTCAAATGGAGTTTTAAAAGGAGTTGTTTTAATATTATTGTTAATCTTTACAGGAGCTAAAGGAGGTTGTGATTGATTGCATTTTTAACCTTGGGTTCCTTCCCATAGAGTATTAATTTTGAACATAAGATTTGGATTAGCCGATGCTAAATAATCAAAGAAAGGAATATTTTCTTGAACTTGCTTTAAATAAGAAAAATATTTTTTGCGAAGAATTGCTTGTCGAGCATGGGAACATAATTTACAAAATAATGATTTTAGAGGATGTTGTAAAATTGTTGTTTTAACAAATTATAATCATATTGAAAAGATGATTCTTATATCTTAACCATATTAATTTGATATTCACTAAAGTCATTAATACTAACATGATCGTCATTGAGATTAGAATAAATAGGATAGGCGACACGTGTGCGTTGAGTTTGTTCTACCTTAGGAGGTATGACTGGCTTTCTGAAGCTTTGACTATAGGAAGAAAAAGTAGATGGTCGTGCAGCAAAAGTGATTTCTACTTTACCATCGTCATGAGTTATGATATGATCTATTTCTGCAGAAGTTATAGAATTGTGTTTTTCTTCAATATTTTTATCATAAATCATCTTTTTTATCACAACATTGAGCAAAAAAAGAAAGTTCTTGAAATTCAAACCGATAAGTAAGGCAAGAATGTTATAAGAATCTCATGGATTTCTTTAAAATATTCATTCAGGGGAATCCAAAATCATTATGATAAGAATGAATTGTTGGTGACCTAAAACGAAAGTTGACAATGTCCATTTTATTAAGAAATATGAGATATATCAGCAAGTGGAAGATAATTGTAGTTAACCTTAAGGATTATATTACTCTTACCTTATATATGAATAGAATTTCATGCTCGGAATCTAATAATGGATTAACCTAAATTATAATGGCAACTGAAGGTTGTTAATGTTGTAGTTGTAGGACTAATAGAGTCTGCAAATTTCTTGCCAGTATCGTGGTTTAATTTTTATGGAAAATTGAGTGAAATATATATATGTGTAGAAAAAGTTGAGAGTTTATGGAGAACAAAGATCATCATTTCGGTGAGGAACCGAAAATCTATTTTCCAGTAGGAAAGAAATGTATAATAGCTGGAAGGGACCTTTCTCAATCTCAACACAATATATTTATAGCTAATCTTAGTTACCGAGAATATAATTTCTGAGCTCGTGACTTGGAATGTGGTAATTAGTGGAAGAAATATTTTGTTGTGTGAGTACTTTGGTATTGATATTATTAGGCTATAGATAACGTAGTGATGTTCCCTTAAAATTTTATATGCTTAACTTCGTTGTCAATTAGGTATACAAGTTAATTGGAACCTAAATAATTTAGAACTACACAAAGGGGTGTTAGCAAACTGTCAGTAAGCAATTACAACTCGGACAATAGAAAGAATATGTTGACAATCATCATCATAGGTAGGGGTGTCAATGGGGCGGGGACTCCCCGTAACAGGGACGGGGATGGGGAATTTGAATGGGTACAGGGATAGATATGGGGTAGAAATTGGATCCCCGCATGGGGATGGGGATGGGGAGGAAAATATCCTCACGGGAATAATACTCAATGGGGATACTCGTACGTCCGCAATGAATCTCTGTTGTCATGAATAAATATATTTTGTGTTTTATATATACGCATATAAAATATCATATAACATATAGGTGTATATACATTATATAAAAGTATATATTACCATAAAAATACAATTATCTCGTTAACTGCACACCAAGAAACATATTGAAGGACATTATATAAAAATAAAAACATATGATAATTAATCTAAAATAAATAGCATTTATGTTTCTTAAAAAAATATATACTATCCGGTAATTCTACAAGTTCCCATATGATAAATGCACATTATAGTAGTCATTGATTAACCTTTGATACTATAATGATACCCATTGAAAATATTATGCTTTTAGTTTTATTTAATATTATCATATTAGAACTTATAAGAGTAGGAGGATCGAAAAAATTAAAATAAAAAAATTTATTACTTGACTATTATTTGAGAGAGAGAAAGAGAAGGAATATACATAATATTCCACCACCAATATATGCTTACAGCGAACTAAAATTTATTTATATATGTCAAATATCGAACATATTTACTCGCCCTATCTAGAATTTGCTAAATATATATATACGAAGTATTTTTTCTTACAAAATTGATTGATTATATGTTTTGAATTGTTTTTCACCATATTATTAATTGAATCCGAAAACATAGACCTTAAATATAGATTCCTCACATACATGATTTTTTTCGTAGTAGTCGGGCAGACGAGTTGAAGATCCAAAATCTAATTATTGAATCGGTATCGGATTGTCTCATTTCAATAACAAGAAGCGTGAGACCAAGTTATAACTTAGGTTGTGTGTTACGTTCAAAGACAAGTAAATGGGATATTACGACGCCATGAGAAGTGAAAAATTCGTTACGTTCGAAGACAAGCAAATGAAGTTGCTTACTAGTTAGCAAAATCATTGCAAGGTAATGATGTAATCATTATTTGGAGTAATGTTTCATATAAAAATAAAGAAATATATAGTAAAATATTTATTAGAAGTGTATCATAATTAAATATGATCAAATATTTTTTGTGGCAGTTTTTTTTTCGAAAGTGAAATAAGATATTAAAAAATTACATATGTGGCTATTACTATATTAAATACATAAGTTAAGGTTTAGGGTCCTGGACCTTTTAGTTTTTATTGGTTAAATAAGATTATCGATTAAAAATTACTTTACTATATTTGTTTTTAATCGGTAACCTTATTTAACCAATAAAAACCTATAGGTCATGACACCAGAACCCTAAACCTTAACTTATGTATTTAATATAGTAATAGCTGCATACGTGTTTTTTTTAATTCTAGTTGAATGAATTATTCTATTTCGTTTTTGAAAATAAAACCCTGTACCAAACTTTAGTGATCGACATTCAATATCAAATAAAGTTCAACTGGCAAGAATAATAAATAAAAATAAAGTTCAACAATACCTATAATTTATAGGCAAAAAAAATTGTAACGTTTTTTTTTTACAGAAAAATTTGTAACGTATCTTGTTAAGAAAAACATGATGAAAGCAAGTAATTAATATGATTTATTAATGATGTAGTCTCGTAGTGTTTAGACCATCGAATTTTAATGTTATTACAAATCAACATGATGAAGGCAAATAGTTAATTTGATTAATTAAAAATAATTACTTAATTGATATTGTTTATATATCTACTAGTAACTAGTAAGTAAACATTAATTAATTATAGTATTACATATTCTACTTCTACGAGACTAAAATTGAGTAAGTTTTTGAACAAAAACAACTGAGTTAATTAATATTCACTTATTTGAAATGCATATTCAATTTCACAAAATGAGTTAATTAATATTTATTTTGTCAAACAAAAAAGTTACATCCCCCTAGTTAGGGCTAAAGTAAAGTGTTCTAACAAGTTACAAGAGTCACAAGACTCGCATCTTTGATGCAACCCCGTTTTGAGGGTGGAGTAGAGGTTGCAAACTCGCAAGTGCTCCGGCTTAGATACTTCGCATTGCTCAAAATGGTGAGTCGCCATCTTCGATTCCTCTTTCTCTTTCTTTATCTTTTATAGTTCTTTCTTTTGGATTGGTTTGACTTTGCATATCTTCTCCTTCCCTTCTTTAAAAGTATAAAATAATAAGTATATGCCATTTGAGAGCAACCCATCAAACAAGAAGGGCCGGAGCACCAACAATCCATCTCTGCTCCTCTTTCACACCCTCACATCAGTTCTTTTCTTTTGTCTTCAAGTGCTTTTTTGTGGTGTTGCTACTTTACTCTTTTTAATGTATTTTTTTATGCTTTTAAGTATATAATATCATGCCCCCATCTTCTTGAATAATTAGAATTTGTCAGGATTCAGGAGCTTTGTTCAATAACTTTTAAGGTGGACTTTTAACTCATTGTTGTCTTATATGTTTAAGTTATTTCCGAATTTCAAGATATACTCTTATTTACTTGTCTTTTAGTCGTCGTGATTTTGGCAAGGTTTTAGTTGTTACTTGGAATGGAAAGGATGCTTGTATTAAAAATTGTGTTGGATGCTTTTATGTACTTACGAATAGAGTTAGTTTCCTAAATTTAATAACACCTGTGAGTTCATGAATTGTTGAAGAGTAAATGCATGCATTAAAAGCTGTGTTGTTAAGATAAACTTCATTTTTTGTACTCTCTAGCCTTTTTTATTTCTTTTAGATTGACATAACTACTCCATCAAATTTCACTGTTCAATCGACACCAACTGTGGATGTTGAATGTTTGATGCCTCCTCACCATTCCATTGGCACGCCTATTGACTCAAGTACCATACCAAATCAAATTGATATGGGAGTTCATGGAGAAGTAGAAAAGGTATTAGTTTTAGGAAAGAAACGGAAGCTTAAATCATAGGTTTGGAGCCACTTCAAGATCGACACGGTAGCGGAGAAAGAAAAAGCTATTTGCAATTATTGTAAGAAAAGATTAGGAGGAGATCCAAGAAATGCACTAAGCACTTGGCAGATCATTATAAAACTTGCCTAATGCGAAAATCTCAAAAAGCTAAAGGGAAGTCTCAAAAGAAATTAGTAGTAGAAAAAACACACGAAGGAAAAAATCAAGTCGTGTTTAAGGAATTCAAACAGGAAGTATCAAGGAGAGAGATGGGAAATTTGTGATACTCCATGAACATCCATTGTCTATTATTGGACAAATAGGCTTCAAGAGATTAGTCACAAGTCTTCAACCGCAATTCACGATGATGAGTAGAAATACTCTTAGAAGTGATATTCTTCAAGTTTATGAGTTCGAGAAGAAAAAAACAATGAAGTTGTTGTTAAGTAATAGTAGTAGATTTGGAATCACTACGAATGTGTGGACTTCCCAAAATAAAAAACGAGGATATATGGCGATCACGACACATTGGATTGATTCAAATTGGAAATTACAAAGTCGAATGCTAAAGTTTTTTTTTTTGGTGAATTAACACTAAGGTATTTTAATTTTTTGTATTTTGAATAGTTATATTTCTTTGTTAGTTCAATTTCCTAGAAAATGTATAGTTTTTGTGTTTATAAATATATATTTTTTGCACTCTTATCTTAGTGATGTTATTTTTTTTTTATAGATTTGTATATGTACCTTGTCCACATACATCAAATATTTTGTGTGAAGAACTCATGAACTGCTTTTTGGTTTGGAACATCGATCGAAAGTTATCAACTTTAACCATTGATAATTATACTACAAATGATTCCATCATTTATCTTCTTTTGGCGAAGCTTAATTGGAGTACTTTAATTCTTAACAGAGAGTTCTTCCACATGCGTTGTTGTGCACATATTCATAATCTAATTGTGAAGGATGGGATGTCAGTGATGAAAGTAGTACTTGAGAAAATTCGTGAAAGTGTTTCCTTTTGGAGATCAACTCCCAAGAGAGTCGAGAAATTTAAAGAAGCATGTGGACAACTTGGATTGAGTTATTCCAAAAAACTAGCACTTGACTTTACGACGAGATGGAACTCGACATTTATGATGCTTGAGACTGCTTTGAACTATAAGGATGTGTTTCCTTATCTCAAACAGCGTGAAACTCTTTACAAATCATTGCTTACTAATGAATAATAGGCGTTAGCTAAAGATCTTTGCGAGATGTTGCGTTTATTTTACAATGTGACTAAATTATTTTCAGGAAGGAAATACCCTACTACAAATTTCTTTTTTCTGAACTAATGGAAATTAAGTGGACTCTGAATAGATGGGTTGGAGATGCAGATGAAGTGGTTAGGAACATGGCTACACTAATGTTGGAAAAACTTAACAAGTATTGGGATGTGATTCATGGGATAATAGGAGTTACGATTTTGTGTTGGATCCTGAGCCCGAGGTGCATCACTGTATCAATTGTAGGTCTTCTTTTAGTATTTTGATTGTATATGTTATATGTCTTTCAGATACTATTTGGGGTTGTATATTGGGTTGAGCGTTAGTTCCCCGACTTGACTTACACTATTTTACTGTTTCAATGCATTTTGAGGGCTTTATATATGTGATGTCATTTCTTGGTTTTTCACACTTAGGATTTTATAAATGGCTTCCGCTTAACCAATAAGACTTCCGTTTATTAATTAATTTAATAAAAAAAATTAATTAACTCTAAATTTTATAAACTGGTAGGACTAGTGTATTACTTATCCTGAACACGAGAAAATAGGCGTCTAGGTTGTAAAGGCTAGCTAATACGTAGTTAAGTCTTGCGTGGATATGATTAGGGTTTAATTACGGGATTAGGCCAGGCGGTGCCCTAGATTAGGAGAGGGGCCGTCACAGTTGGTATCAGAGCATAGGTATTAGAACCTTAGGGATAAATAAGAAAAACATGAACTCGTATAAAACATAAACATTAGAAGTGGAAACTAGATTATCCTTGCCTAGGAACTATTTTATTGGGAATTGAGTGAAGGTGAGATGGGGATTTCTTATATGTAAATGTTAGTTTCTATATGTATATATATAGGTTATGCCACGTAGTAGCTAATTTGCGTTCGCTATCCACTTGAAGACACTGATGGTGGATTCGCGCAAGGCCGGAGACACCGGAGCTAGTGCAATCAGCCTCCCACCGTATCAGTTGATAATATTTAGAGGATGTCTGACCGAAGGACCGCTTAGGAGCAACAGGTCACCGATTTCATCGCTTACATGTCGGCGCAGATGATTGCATTGGTTTCGACCGCCCCCGTCACCACAGCTACTACTACAGCACCCCCGACCACGAGACTCAGCACTACGAGAGTTTGACTTGCATCTAGTGGAGAGATGGAGACTCTAGGTACCGTTATACGCAGTAGCGAAGAGTCAGAGACCCAGACTAGAGGAGATACCGGTTGTCAAAGACCTCCCATATATTTTCCTAGAAGATTTACCTGGATTACTGCCATCACGATAGCTAGATTTCATCATCGACGTAGTACCGGGTACCAAGCTGATCGCAATACCACCGTACCACATGGCTTCGGGGGAGTTAAATGAGTGGAGGACTCAACTTAATGATTTATGGGAGAAGGGTTTCATCACACCTTCGATGTCACCATAGTGAGTGCAAGTTCTGTTTGTGAAAAAGAAGGATGGCAGTCTGAGACTATGCATCGACTACAGACGACTGAATCGAGTGACAGTCAGAAACAAGTACCCACTTTCGTGGATAGACGATTTATTTAATCAGCTGAGATGAGCGTTGTTTTTCTCCAAGATAGACCTGAGATCGGGGTATCATCAGCTTAGGATCAGGGATGAGGATAGGTCCAAGATAGCATTCAACACCAGACACGGATACTACCAGTTCACGGTCATGTCAATCTGGTTAACCAACACCCCTACCGTATTCATGGATTTAATACACCGAGTACTTATACCATATCTCGACCGCTTCATGATAGTCTTCATCGAAGACATCTTGATATACTCGAGGACATGTGAGGATCATAAGCAGCACCTCAGAGAGACGTTGTAGACATTGAGGGAACACCGACTTTTCACTAAGTTCAGCAAGTGTGAATTCTTGTTTGCAGAGGTCAAGTTCTTGAGGCACGTTGTTGGAGCAATAGGGATTGCGGTAAATCTGGCCAAGATTCAGACTATCATGGATTGGCCGGCACCGACATCAGTACCAGAGATCAGGAGCTTTCTAGGGTTAGAAGGATACTAACATAGGTTCATGAAGGATTTCTTGAAGATCGCTTCATCGATGACGAGGCTGACATAGAATCATGTTGCTTATGAGTGGACTGAAAAGTGTGAGGATGCATTTACTAAGATAAAGAGGTCATTAACTACTGCGCCAATGTTAGTACTGTCAGAGGCTGAATAAGGATTTTTAGTGCACATAGATGCTTCTCATACGGGTCTAGGTTGTGTGTTGATGCAGGGCATCGGTGTTTTGGCATACTCATTGAGACGGTTAAAGATACATGAGAAGAACTACCCTACGCACGATCTAGAGTTGGCAGTGGTTGTATTTGCGCTGAAGACTTGGAGACACCTTCCGTATGGAGAGAGATTTACACTCTTCACTGATCACAAGAGTCTGAAATATCTCTTCACACATAAATAGTTGGACATGAGACACCGTAGATGGTTGGAGTTCTTGAAGGACTACGACTTTTCCTTGGAGTGTCACCCACGAAAAGCGAACGTAGTCGCAGATGCGCTGAGTAGGAGACCGACTAAATATCCTAAGGTGGTTAGATGTCAAATGATGCATAAGTACGGATTACTCGAGGCAACGACGATAGCATGTAAGACAAAGATGAGACTACAGAACGTATCTACACAGCGAGTGTCAAAGGGTCAGAGGACCGACCAGATGTACTCGAGATTCAGCGATGCAGAGTGTATAGAATGGGCAGAGCAACAGATCATTGTCTGAGATACCGGGGCAGGTTGTGGATACCAGAGGTGTCAGAGCTAAGAGATGAGATCCTTCAAGAGTTGCACCGTTCCAGATTTACCATACATATAAGCAGGAGTAAGATGTACCACAACATGAGGAGACATTTCTGGTTGTTTGGGATGAAGCCAGACGTGTCTAAATTCATCAGGAACTGTGGTATTTGTCAGCAAGTGAAACCCAAGCATTGCAGACCCGAGGGATTACTACAACCGTTTCCCATTCCTCGATGGAAGTGGGAAGACATCTCTATTAATTTTGTCAGAGGACTGCCTAGGACCACGAGGACACAAGACTCGATCTGGGTGGTAGTTTACATACTGAAGAAGTCTGCTCATTTCCTGCCAGTGGCGTCGCATTACACGTTCGATCAGCTAAGCGTACTATTCGAGAGGGAGATTATCAGGTTGCACGGGGTACCATTGAAGATCACGTCAGACCGAGATGCTACGTATACGTCCAGGATGTGGTGGAGTATGCAAGAACAATACGGTACGTGCCTACAGTTCAGTACGGCTTTCCACCTTCAGAGCGACGGGCAGACTAATAGATTGATTCAGGTCCTCGAGGACATGTTGCGGGCATGTGTGTTGGAGTTTGGCGGATCTTGGGCGAAGTACCTACCGTTATGTGAGTTCACTTACAACAACAGTTATCAGGCTAGCATTGAGATGGCACCATTTGAGGCTTTGTATGGCAAACCATGTCGTTCGCTATCGTGTTGGGCTGAGCCAAAAGACCGAGAGATAGTGGGGCCTGAGATTAATGTAGACCACACGGAAAAGGTCAAACTAATCCGTTTGAGACTTAGATGAGCACAGGAGAGACAGAATAGATATGCAGATAAGTATCGCGGTGATATCGCGTATTGCGAGGGAGCCTTTATCTATTTAGAGGTTTCCCCTCGAAAGGGTCTTCAGAGATTTAGAGTGAAAGGCAAGGTTGCACCGAGGTACATTAGGCCTTTCGTGATTAAGAAACGGGTCGGGAAAGTGGCATACGAGCTTGAACTGCCTCCACAGATGTCAGGGGCCCATCCAGTGTTCCATATTTCGATGCTTCAACTAGCCGAGTCGAATGCAGGTGTGCGACCAACAGTTGACTTGAGTCAGATCGACCTGAGCAAGGACATCTCTTACAAGGAGCATCTCATTCAGATCTTAGATCGGAAGGTGCAACAGTTGAGGAGCAAGTCCATCCCAAAGGTACTCGTCAAGTGGCAGTTCCACGATAACACGAAACTCACTTGGGAGCGGGAGGATTACATGCGAGATAGATTCTCGTTCATGTTCGAGTCGGTAGAACCACAACTTAAACTTAATTTCGAGGACGAGATTTTCATTTTGTTGGGAATATTTGTCAAGGCCTAAATCTCTAACCCTCGTTTTAATTCCTTAATCAGGATCATCGACCCTTGATGTGGGACCTACACTGTGATACATGCACCGACTGAGGCACTTGGTTGAGGTATATTGTATTTTTATTGATGTATGCCTAGTGTGATGTATCCTGTAGACTTACTAAGTCGGTTTGTACAGTTGTAGGCGTGGAGACGAGAGCGGCGACACGTCTCGAGTAGCGTGCGAGCTTGGAAATCGGGTAGTTAGCATTTTGGTAAGTCTTATTTAATACTAATATGAAATAAGAAATTACTTATAAACCTATGGTTGTGTTTGTTAATGTAAATCAAATTAAAGACTTATAGTTGAGTAAATTAAATGGAAAGCATAGGATTGGTCTAGAGATACACATTGGCACATCTAGAAACTAGGTAAGTAATGAATTGGTGTCACTTGAGGTTGAGTTAGTGGGAGTTAGTGGGATATATGGCAAGAGGTGTTCCATTAGATATTCCTCGGGATACATAAATCCATGGAGATCAAGAGCTAGGAAGGAACACCACCTTAATATATAACATTAGTGATCAAACAACATGCAAACCAAATCACCCATCCATTTTTGCTGGAGAAGAAGAATGAATTGTTGGAGAGGAGCGACTCATCAAGGTATTGAAGGAATCAATGGGAGTTGGTGAGAAATTCTCAAGCTAGGGTGCTACATCAACTAGGTACACACTTGTTAGTTAAAATTAGAACAAGTTCTGATTTTAGGCTAATTTCAGATGGTAGATGATTAAGTATTTGCAATTGATTTATATATTTGGATTTCTCATTTCAAGTTGATAATCCAGCTATATTGAAGTTCTTAATTTGGTTTTGAAATCATAAAGATATGAATTTTTGAGTTTGCGACACCAAAACTAGAATTCTGCATGTTGTATTATGAATCAACTTGGGTAATTTGGTCATAATCTACCCATTTTAAATCCAAATTGATCCAAACCAGTGGCATTCGAAAGTTTATTTAAAGAAGAATAACTTTACTTAACTAAATGTATTTTGATTCAAATGTTTTTATGTCCAAACATGCTCTACAAATAGGTTTTGAATTAAAAAGAAAGTTTTGAAACTAAATTTGTTAAGAGCATAACTCCCTAACTACTTATTCAAATGAGCTGGTCTTTTAGTATGTTGTATTTGGGTATATTTTCTGCCTTGTGGCCAAAACTCAAAGTTTTAGGAATTATAGATTAGGAGAAATACATTTTCTAAATCCGCTGGTCGGATTAAATTCCAATTAGACCTATGTTTAGTAGAATCATGACATCTCTTTCATTTTAAATCAGAATTTTGCAAACTAAACCTTTCTAGAAAGCTAATAAAGAGAGCAACAATAATTGTATAGATGTATGATTTTGATATTTGGACCATTTCATGCCTAAAAGCGCATTAAAATGTAGGACTGAAATTGAAACTTAATTTAGTCTTTAGGGGCTGATTTAGGAAGATTGATTTAAAGTCTATTGAACCAATTCGAATGCATTAAACATCATTAAATTGAGCTGAAACTCACTATATTTGAACTAATGAGACACCAAACTCAGGAACTAAGGAAAAGGGTATGGGAGAGCGAATACAAGATTTGGAGTATCGGGAGGCCAGTAAAGCTAGGACTTTACTTTGTTGTTATGAGTATACCCAATGACAACTTTACTTGGCATTTCATTTCTATTAATTGTTTTCCTTGCATAGTCCTTTTGACTATTTTGCCTTTGTATTCTTATATCATATGTTCTTTGTGTCTATGCTCACTCGATGAGTCAAGTTTGCATGATATTCATTCATTTGATTTCATTCATTGATTATATCCCATGCTATGTCTATTCTTGTTGGTTTAAATATGAATTGAATGATAAATAGCATGCTATTAGGCTAGTGAATATATTATAAATCTTTAAGAGGACTTGTATTCTGTATTTGTTTAGGTGTGTAGATGTGCATATGCCTTGACAATGCATACTTGGTATTTCTTGAAATTTAAAAAGTAGTTTTTGCATTTAGGTCCCATAGTCGATCAAGGTGTGCGCGACTCACGGGATTAGAGTCCCTGGGGATGTCGGCACATGTTACTTGACACCGTATGACACTCGGGGTTAGAGTCCCTTAGGTGGTCTACACATCGGAGTTAGAGTCCCTGGTAACACTTGGGTTAGAGTCCCTTGTGCTATATGATTATTGAGTCAGAGTGACATGTTTCACTGCCGACCAGGCCTAAATCACCACTACTTAGCCTAGTTTCAATATCACTTGTTTAACTCTGATATTTACTCGCATATGGTTTATTCTCCAGTTTTCCCATTTATATGCTTTTAAATACCATTCGAATATTTGAAAATGCAAATTAAACGTGTTATCGGGGATTACTGTTTTATTCTTGTACTCACCGTCCTTTTTATGATGGTGGGTGTAGAGACGTCTACCAGCAGGCCAGGCAAGGAAAAGATCGGTGATTATCCCTGAGCCAGCTGCGCGTCAATGCATCGATTGTAGGTATTCTTTTTGTATTTTGATTGTATATGTTATATGTCTTTCATATACTATTTGGGGTTGTATATTGGGTTAAGCGTTACTTTCCCTATTTGACTTAGACTATTTTACCGTTTCAATGCATTTTGAGGACTTTATATATGTGATGTCATTTCCTGGTCATCCACACTTAAGATTTTATAAATGGCTTCCGCATAAGTTACTAATTGCTTATGCATAATTAATAACACTTCCGTTAATTAATTAATTTAATAAAAAGTTTTAATTAACTCTAAATTTTATAAACTGGTAGGACTAGTGTATTACTTATCCTGAACACAAGAAAAGAGGCGTCTAGGTTGTATAGGCTGACTAATACGTAGTTAAGTCCTCCGTGGATATGATTAGGGCTTAATTGCGAGATTAGGCCGGGCGGTGCCCTAGATTAGGAGAAGGGCCGTCACAAGGAAAGACAGAAAATGATTTGTTACCATTTATTTTCTGAGTATGAATATAACGCTCGTAACAATCGAAACATGATCCATTCAGAAGACAACGCAATTGTGTCATCTCCATATATTCTTTGTGCATCTTCTACTGGTATTAATAGCGTCAACATTATTCGATTCGATGATGTGTTCACTCAGTGCCTTCAATCAACAAGTTTTGATGAATCTTGTAAAAGCGAACTTGATTTGTATTTTTAGGAGATACTTCGTCCTATGGCTGGAGATTTTGACATTTTTTACTACAGAAAACAAATGGAAGTAAGTACCCCATTGTGTCAAATATGGCAAGGGACATCTTAGCCATACCCATTTCTACCATCGCTTTTGAATCGACATTTAATACAAGTGGAAGATTGTTAACTCCTTATCGTAATAAGTTAAATGCTTATATTTTAGAAGCATTGATGTGTGCTAGAGATTAGATGTGGCCAGAATTTGTTGGAGAAGGTATCTATTTTATATATTTCATCAATTGCTTATTTTTTTCAATTTTTTTAAATGTAAATGGATTGACTTTTCAAATTAAGTACTCTTTTTTTATTTGTACAGTTACTACTTACTACTGTATTTATATAAAATAATTATTTTTTCTTTTCTTTATGGAGCAATCAAATGCTTTCTTTTGTCATTTTTCATCCAACAATGATGATGAGGAAGTGGATGATGACATAGTGGTTGATAACGATAAGGAGTGAAGGTATACATTGCTATACATTTTGTACATATTTTTAATAAATTACTTAATTTTCTCAAGGTCTCTTTTTGTTCTTTACATGGATTGACTTCTCTTATTAAAGCTAACTTGTATTGTGCTTTAATGAAACACTTATTTCTTTTTTCTTTATATTCTTGGTCAGTCAATCCAATGCTTCATTTTGTCACTTCTCACCCAACAAAGATGGGGAGGAAGTTGATGACGACTTAATATTTGATAAAGATATAAGGACTAAGAAGTGAAGGTATGAATTTTGGCTATGCATTTTATATATATTTTTGATAAGTTGTTTAATTTCCTTAATATTAATTTTTGTCACTTACATATGCACTAAGTTAATTTGTATTGTCCTTTTATGAAACAATTATTCATTTTTTTTATTCTTAATAGGTCAATCAAATTTTTAATTTTGTCATTTTTCATCCAACATGGGTGAGGAGGAAGATGGTGACTTAATGGTATAAAGACGAGGCTACTTTAAGAATGGTATTCAATTTTTATTTTGCATATTATAGGCAATGATTTTTTTGATACTTAATTACAAGTGTTATATGACGATGAATTGTGACGTATGTATTTCATACCTTTTTTTTTTGTTAGTTTATTTTAAGTATTATGTTTTTTTAGGTGATATGACGATTTTTTTCCCATGAGGATTTGAACGGGGATTCCACACGGGGAACTAAATGGAGAATAATTAATCTCCATGGAGATCCCCATCCCCGCACGGATAAGACGTAGATAGGGATAGGGATGAACATCCATCCTCGCATGGGGATAGGGATGAGGATGGGGATTTAAATTTTGAACGGATGGGGACGGGGAACCACTCCCCATCCCCGCCCTGCCCCATTGACACCCCTAATCATAGGGTGTTGAAATATTCAAAAGATATATGTATTCTTTTGAACTTCTCACATATGAAAGGGCAATGTAGATTCGAAAGTAGTTAAGGAAAGTTTGAAAATGATTATATACAATATATTCCATATCTTTATGTTGTTAAAGATAAATCATTTTGCGTTTAGTGTCGAGTAGAACGAAGTTGATCGAGATGAAGATTTATTAATCAAGGAATTGATTTAGGAAATAAGGAAATTACTCCCATATATCTTTGATGTTATAGTTAGATGATAAACTTTAATTTTGAGTACGAAATTGCTTAAGTTGGGGAGAATGTAACGACTTGTGTCTTTAACCTGGTGATTAACATTAATTTAAAATCTAATTAACTCGAGTTAGACTTGTGGTTAAGCCCGACTTGTCTCGATTAGCATGTGAGTGCGATTGTTGTGATGTATTTATGTTTGATTGCGTTAGAAATAATTAACGTGACTATAAGTGCTTAATGTGAATTAATATAAAACCTATAGTTGAAAAATAAATGATAAATAAATCGACTGTACGCCTAGTGTGACATACGTGAATCGTAGGGGATTACATGGAGAGACATGGAAGTAGTGTACACACTCGGGTGTATTTTTGGGCGTACGTAGCAAATGAATAATTCATAAAATATATATAGGTGTATATATATTTATATATGTTGATATATAAATATATACAAATAAAACCTATAGTTGAAAATAAAATAATTGAAAAAATTATGGGACACCTAATGTCGTGTGTGGGTCAAGGGTGACGCACATGGGTCGTGGGGTAGCGTGCACGCCCGAGTGTACTCATTGGCGTGCACTACAAAATTATAAAGGCATGAATATATGCGTATATATATATAAATGATATATATAAATATATATTCAAAATAAGTAATAAATTGGTGGGCGTCCAGTGACACTTAGGGTCGAGGGTGACACGCATGGGATGTACACCAGTGTGCACTCCAGAGGTTGGTCGTTGGCGTGCATGGTGAATTTGTAGATAAAATAATACATAGGTATATATAATGCATATGTATAACCTATAGTTTGGTTTGAATTATTTAAATCATTGGATTCACCTCGAGATACACATAGCTTGAGCGTCGAGGAGGTGAATAATGAAATATTGGTGATTTGGGAGAAGTTATTTACGCCTCGAGAAGCATGTCATCCCATCTCAAGAAGAATCAATGAGCATGTGGTTATGTTGGTTTTTAAAGCATAAGATCTACCTCGTTACGCATCACATATCTCGAGGAGATTAAATTAATATTTGATCTATGTAAGTCGGTTATGTGGTGGTAGGTTTGGTAATAGCCATAAGGTTAATCTCAAGATATGCAACATGCATCTCAAGATATGCAACATGCATCTCAAGATATGCAACATGCATCTCAAGAATGATCAAAATGTAAAATGGAAAGGAAATAACCATCAAATCCATCTCGAGATTCGTGCGATGCGAATCTCAAGAAAAAACTCATAATTATCCCAAAAACCACTTTTTCATTGTTTCGAAACCGAAAGAGGGAAAAGAAATCGAAACTAAACGAGAGACAAGGATAGCTTGAGACTATAAGGAAGAGAAGTCGATGAGATAAGTAAGGTTATTGTTGTTTGTTGTTGTTGCTGTCATTGTTGTCAATGGTTGTTGTTGTTGATGGAGGTTGTAACGATGGAGATGGAGGTTGGACGGTGGCCATTTTTTTCGGATTCGATTGTCCAAGGAAGGAGATGACCGGGGGTTATTTTTCTCCAGAGTGCCTTAGGGTTGGCCGAGCCTAACCCAGTGAGTCGATAAAAAATAAAATGAATTGGTTTTGCTAGAACAGGGGACTCGAGAGGAAGAATAAGGGGTTTGATCCCCCCGAACTAGGTCTGATTCAATGATCAAACATTTCTTCCCAAATAAAAAGAAAATTAGAAAACAAAATGCTTGAATTTAGTAAAAAAAATCTAGAAAATAGATTAAAAAAATTGTGAAAAAATATATATTATTTACCAAATAAATAGAAATTAGATATTTCTATAAAAGTGGAGAATTTGGAAGTCCGTTGAGACTTTTTATGGGATTTTTACCTCGAAAAATGTGAAATGCAATAATGACCTAAAAATTGGTAAATTGATTCCAAATTCAATTGGGACCAGTTTAGGGATTTAAATGTGAGGTATTGGACTTGTAATGACCTCAGATGATTTTTTATATGTTTTCGAACATCAGGCAAGGTTGTGTAACCCAAAAAGTAAAGAAATTGGAAATGAAACCTAACCGAGCTAAGTATGGATTCCTTTAATTTTCAAGTTTGCTTGGCTATATAGTATATTTAGTTCATATAGTTTATGGACTTAAATAAGAGCTATGACACAGTGATAAGTTTTTAATAAATGGAAAATGATGTTTAATGTGACCAACAAGAGTACCTCCTGATTTTAAGAATAGGTTTATAGGAGATGGGTTACCTTATCGACCTATACATAACTTCTACTCAATTCGATAAGTTGTATCGATTATATATTCACTAAAAGGATTTCGGATAGAACAATTGGACAGTGACAACTAGTCAGGTAGATCATACGCCCATTGTACTAGTCGGGTTATGGCGTCACTAGAGCAGATGAGTAATTGACCCTAGTTTTATAAAAATAGGGAAATCACAATGTAATAGCTACCGACTGTATGAATTGCATTTGTTTATCTATTGGATTATACAATTGTCCATATACCTAACTAGATATGATTGGTTCATATTGTCACTACATTTCATTCTTGATAATTATATTGATTATTGATAGTTATGTGAATCTGTACTTATTGAGCAAGTTGGAGCGCTCACCCCAATTAACATTTCAGGAACATCGAAGAGCGCGATAACTATTGGACAGAGAAGGTTTTGGAGTCCTGATCTTCTCTTTGATGTAATAATTCTTCCATTGTTTATATAATACATTGAATTATAGTTTTGTAATATCAAAAGGGTTGGGAGGTTTTGTATAATCGAGGTTTATTTTAGTTTGAATTGGTTTTGTATATCTTGTTTGATATCGCGAAAAGTTTTTAGTTTCCGCTATGTTTATTATTTATTTTATTATCGATATTCGATATACAATTTTTTATCAAGCATAGATGGTGAGGCTAATGGCTCTATTTTAGTCTGGCAAGTGTATCAGGGTTTAATTAGGGTATTAGGCTAAACAATTCCATAATTAGGATAAGGGTCATTACATGGGTTACGTTACAGGCCTATAGGTAACTTACGACTCAGTTTAATAGGTTGTGTAGATTACGTACTCATTAGGTGTAACGACATGTTACCATAAGCTAGTGATTATTGCTAATCCAAATCGTAAATAACTTGAGTTAGGCTTGTAGTTAAGTTTGGCGTACCTCTATTAGTACGCGTGTGGATTTGTGTGATGATTTGTGTTCGTTTGGAATGATTATTGAATTTATAGGTTGTAGTATAAAAAGAAAATTTACACAGAAGCCTATAATCAAAAAAAGTAATTAAACAATAAATTGTCAGTATATCAAGTGCAACGAGGGGGTCGTGAAATGAATGCGCACACCCGAGAACACTCATAGGCATGTTTAATGAGTTTATTGGCAAGCATATACATAAAGTAGATATATTTTAATATATTAAAATTATAAGTTTGGTTTGAATTATATGGATCGTAGGATTGCTTCGAAATGAGCATAAGTATTAATGGTGTTAACATTGGTGTCACTTTAAGGATTGTCATTTTAACACATCAATCACTTGATAAACCTCGAGATAATGTGATGTGTATCTCGAGAAAAATTTATATATATAAATCCAAAAGCTACAAGTTTATCTTCACTAACCAAATTTGGTCTATTCGGAAAGGGGAGATCAAATAGCTAAGGTTTTAATCTTATGAGGATTGGTTCAGAAGTTATTTCCGGTAGGTTTGTAGAGATCAAATTATGGTTGGAATAGAGATCATTATCTTGGTAAGTTCAGTTTTGAGGTTGAAGTTGAATTCAAAGGTAGGTGATGATTTCTCTGTGAATTATTGTTATTAATGATTGGAAATGAATTTAAACCTCACTAGAGATCCTCTCAAATGATTCAGGAAAGTTTTTGAGGTTGTTATGATGATTTGTGGATTGGACAGTGGTTGATGCCCTGTTTGCTGTCGAGACAATACAAGGTGGAGCGTGCTCCACCTAGTAGAGGAGCGCGCTCCCTTCATCAGATGGGACGAACCCAGTTGGTGGAGCATCCCCCACTAATTGAGGGAGCGCGCTCCCACCCAAAAAATAGCAATTATGCTGAGTTTTAGTTAAGATTTCTCGAGGTATTAGGGATTGGATTATGGGTTCTAAACATAGGGTATTAGACCTATATTGATCATAAATGGTGTGTGATAGGTGTTGGATCCTTGAGAAAGCTTGAGTGCCCAGAAAGTTAGAGAATTCTTAACGGAAACCTAAACCGAGGAAAGTATGAATTCGCTTATTTATCAAAGTTGCTATGATATTTTAGTTTATGTAATTCAATTAGTTTATGGACTGAATGGCGGACTATACACACTGTGATGTTTTTATTAAATGGAAAACTATGTTTAATGCGACCCAAAGAGTAACTCGTGGTTTCGAGAATAGGTTTATAGGATATTGGTTATCTTCCCGACCTATATATAATTCTTGCTCAACTTCATAGGTTGCGTGGGTTACATACATACTAGAGGGTTTCGGATAGAACCACTGGACATTCATGGATTGACTAGACCACACATCGGCCAATGTGTTAGTCTAGCAATTGCAATTATGATGTCAGTGGATATTCAACCCTAGTTTTATAAATAAAATAGGAATCGCAGTGTAATAGTCATTGACAGGCGAACTTGCATTTGCTATTTATTGAGTTTATGTTTTTCATAATTTCGTTAGTTAAAATTGGTGCATATTGTTTTGCATAATGTTCTTGGTTATTATATGGAATGTTGATGGCTTTGTGAATCCCTACTTATTAAGCAAGTTGGAGCGCTCACCCCAATTATTATTCAGGAAAACTGATGAACGCTACGACTATAGGATAGAGAAGATTTAGGAGTCTTAATCTTCTCCTCAATGTAATGAATCTTCCCTTGTCTTATATGTGTGTATTGAATTGTAGTTTTATAATATCGCAAGGGATGGGAGGTTTTTTATAACCGAGATTTATTCCGATTGGATTTAGTTTTATATATCATTTTTAATATCGATAAAAGTTTTAATTTTCGTTGCATTTGACATTTGTTTTGCATCAATATTCAGCATACAATTATGTTTATCAGGAGATAGAAGAAGAGGTCGCTGGCTCTAGTTAATTCTAGGAGGAATATCAATGCTTAATTAGGGTTTCAAGCTGAGTATCACACTAATCGAGTTAGGAGATTCCATCGCATGATATAATAGCCTAAGGTTTATCACTTTCGAATTAATTGGTAACTTTGATAGAATTCGGGATTAGAGACTAAGTTTAAGGGCTTTGTTACATTTAATAACTCTGATATAGTTTGGTATGTATCAGAGAATGGTCAAAGCCTACTCCAAATGTTAAGGTAATTAACTTTGATATAGTGTGTTATTAGACTTTACTTTAAATAATAACCTTATTACTTGGAAACGAGTGATAATTCGGATACAGTTTGATGTCAAAGTTTAAAGTTATTGACTCTGATATACCTTGGTACCATACCCTACGTTTATTAACTCTAAAAGTTGTCTTGAGTTACGAAGAAGCTTAGGACGTAATAAAAGTTTTTATCGTGATTTTGGGGCTATTCAAAAAATGAAAGACTGAGATATGTTATTTTTTATGCTTTATTATACCTACATGGTAGATAGAAGAGTTATGTCTTTCCTGAATGATGATAAGATGGTTGAACTCCATCAATTTCTTATGATATGAAAAAGCTTTGAAGGTAAGAGTTCAATAGAATCTTAACCTCGAGGAGTTTGAAAAAGAAAAAACATAAGGAAAACTTATAAAGAGGAAATTAAAGTCTTCTTTAATTAACAGTTTTCAATGGTCTTTGTTCTCACTGATATTATTAGAAAAATAATAGTCGGTGAAGAAATATATATTAGATCTAGACCTTTAGATATGTATTAGAAAAATGGAATTTATGAAGCAATGGAATACTGAATAACTTTGGGTGAAACTCAAAGATGGTAGACAACTTTGAGGTATGATTTAATACTAGTATTGAGACAGTTGAGAATTAATAAAACTTATTCAGTAAATAAATTAGTGGTTATCGATAAAATCCTATTTGAAGTTAGGAAACTACTAATGTAATTATACTTCATGAGTTGTTATGATGTAAAAATTCTAGATATGGTGTGAATTCATATTGGAAAGACAGACAGATTGTCAAGTAATGAATGGTGAAATTGAGAATTTAAAATAAAAAGATAGTTTAATCATACCATAGCAGTGAGTTGGTAAGATATCATATTCTGATGTTTTAGACTGATATAGTCTAAATTATGGAGAATGAGTTATTAATGAATCTTATAATTTGAATAATCCAAAAAAAATGTACAGTAATACGAATTAATATTCATTACCTAGGATTGAAAATTCATTCTGACAATAAGGTAAAACCAGCTGTTCTCATAATTTAGTTGAGATCTAGATATCATAGTGGTATGATCATACTTAAGGATATATTTAAAGATGATTTTAGGCGATAGCTGAATCATTTTAAGTAAATGATGGAAGCCAATAGAACTTACTAGAACTTGTGCTATATTCATGAATGAAGGGTGTTGAGTTTTGAAACTCTATTTTAATCAAGTTGTTATTATATTATCAATAATAACCTGGAATCTTTGAAGACTTAGAAGATGCATGAGCATTACCATGCAGAATTGTAAATTATGACGGTAAATTAGTTCAGACAAGATATTGTAAGTGTCAGTACTAAGTTTTAAAGTTAAATTACTTGTATGAGTGTTGAATATTAACAGCAAATTGGGGGATTTGACTAGGAATGACATAATATGAGATTATCATATATTCAACACAAAGGTAAAAGAGAAAAGTAAGCTTGAAATTAGTGAGTATTACAAACGATTGATCGAGGGATCTATAGAATTGTTCTATAATTCATTCAGTTAACTCAAGTATGAGGATTGTTGTAAGCTAAAATTAGATACAAGAATGCCTTGATGAAAGTTGAAGTATAGTTTAACTACAATATTTTCTTGATGATACCTAAATTATGAAAAAAGCAAGAGGTTTATTCTAAGACTTCTTATTAATGTAAGAATGTCTATTAACATAATAAAGAAAAATTGTAGCTTATACTTTCATATATACATATACATATATGGTTCAAGATTTGTGAAAAGCACTATTGGAGATTAATAATCTCAAGATAAGTAATTTGGTAATTGTACCAAATATGGAATGCATCGTTTGTAAATAAAAGAAAATGTTTGTTGAGAATCTCTTAATCATTCTTAAAAATTATTGAGAATCTTAAAAATAGTATTTCAAAGATAATCTAGAAATATAAAGACCAGTGAATTGGTATAAGTAGTGAATTTTCAAACTGTAGAAGTTTGAAAAGTGAAATTGAGACGACCCTCCCCCGACCTAGGGTCGAGTCGCCCGGCCCAAATAGTTACCAAAGCCCGATACCTGAACCAAGCCCAAATAACGACTTGACGTGCCCAATTCAACCTGCGGAACTACACGACAATACATATGAAATAATGATTGCGGAATTTAAAACTAAAAGGTTTCATATGTTAAGCAAATAATTCTAAACAAAGGTGTTTAAGTATCCCTAAGTAATTGCAAACGTATACTACCATGGTATTAAGTCAACAAGTCTTGAGGTTTAGAATCTACCTCATTAAGTATTTAATACAAACCATGTTTAGATGTTTTGAATATCAATAATATAAATAGCATTCAAAGCCCATATCAAAACCAAAACTCTACGCTATCGCCTTCCCTTTATCTAGCGCTGGTATTGATGAAGACGGACCTAAAGAGTAAGTGGGGTGAGCTAAAAGAACCAACGAAGCTTAGTCAATGCAGAAAACTTACTCAAACATCCAACACGTAAGTACTACTTAATAAAGATGCAAGATCTAACATAGAGTTGAAATCAGATCATCAAGCATTTAGTAGAAAGCATGGAAAATAAGATTCATATCTATAATTAAATGTAAACCATCCATTTTGTTCATTTAAGACAAGCTCCAAGATGCATTTGAGCCATACTAGCAAAAGGTTTGAAAATCATAAATGAAATTAAAGCATTCATGCATAGGGTACCACAAGAGATATACCTTAAAGAATAATAATATTTATAAGTCATTGGTCCATTCAATGTGTACTAGTTATTGACTTGATTCTGGTGACCGATTCCTTTACTGTTAATGTGATGAATATCGCTAGTGAACATAATGGCCATTGTGTCCCCCCAATGGTCCCATAAAACCAACAGTAAGTTCATCCAAGCCGTCGCCGATAGGTGCACCAAAATCACTTAAAGTTTTCATGAGAAGTTTACTACCGCTCAAGTCCTTGAGAATTTAGCCCCATCTACTTAGCCATGAGGGGTAATCCTAACTCCTTACCCAGGAATAGGTCATTCCATCTCCTTGCCCAGAAGAAGTAATCCCAATTTTTTTGGTGCAACACATATACAACCATAGATAAGTAAATAAAGTCAATAGCATAATGCAACCGATTCCCGAGTCTCGAGTTCAAATTATGAATCTTAATTATCTAATAACGTGTCATATTTGATACTTTAGTGAAGCTCCCCACTTACCTCGACTCGCTGCGACGCCTATAACAACTCCCAATACACTCGGGGCTTGATGTGAACCTTCGCACAACACTATACAATCATAATACATCTCATTGATAAATGTTTTAATTTAGATTAATTAAATTTTTCATTTATTGGTCTTTGAAATCCCCTAGTGTGGGTCTCGCGGGTCCCCTATCGCCCGATGAGAGTCGAGGGGTGGGACCCGATCGGTCTCCTTCGGAGATGTGATAGTGCTCCATTTGCAAACAAATATTTTGCTTTTATTTTATTATAATTTTATTTTATTTATTATTTATAGTTTTTTATTTTTATTTTTTATTTTTTATTTTTATTTTTCTTTTTTCTTTTTTCTTTTTCTTTTTCTTTTATTTTTTATTTGAGTTGACCGGTCAACTAAGTTGACCAGTCAAGTAATGTTGACTGGTCTAGGGTTGTTGACCCCTGGTTTCCAAACCAAGGGCCAACAGCCCCTGGTATATTGGTGGGCAGGGAGGAGGTTTCCCTCCCTGACCACCGATGGTGGTGGGGGGGCCAGCGTCGATCGGCATTGGTGCCTCCCCGGCGGTGGCGGTGACAGGGAAGCCGCCGACAGCGACAGTCCGTCGTTGGCGCTTCGGCCGCCACTCGTCTTGTCGACACCCCTTCATTTGGGGTTCCCCATTGGAATATTTTTACCAAATTAAATTGACATAGTTAATTATCCACCATAAATACAAGTTTGTAACTCATTTAAATAATAGAAGAAAGTGGGTTTACCTTCAACAGAGGTTTCTTAGACTTCAAAGCATCACAATTCCCCCTAAACAAGTCCCCTCTCCCTTTCTCTTTAACTTTTTGTGTGCGCACAAATGGAGGCTAGGGTTTACAATAAATTATATAGTGGGACCAATTTAGTTTAGGGTTTATGAAATTTACTAAATTATCCATAGGATGGGTGTTTTCAATTTTTGGGTCGTCACAAGAATTGTCAAAGTGATAGAAATATAATGTGAGATTGATACCTTGGATTTCTTAAATTGTAGGAATTAACTATGAAACATCATTCATCGAAGGTGATTGTGTTGACAATGCATTGAGTTGGAAAAAGACAGAGGATGTAGTTACAATAAAAGGTGCTTAGTAATATCTCTTGAGTGAGATGTGTAATGATGAACAATTAAAGTCCTGCACGGGCACATCATCAACTGAGTTGTCTGGATTGGTAACTACAAGTATGTTCTTTGGAGCTCATATTGGAGCTGAGCTAATAATGATTTATTGAGTGATGAATTATTAGAGAAATTGATTGTGATTATCTAGTTGATCAATGTTTGACTATTAGTTATTGGTATTCTACATTGTTATGGATAATCTCATATCAGAATATTGACTATGTAAAGAAAGTTCTTGGAATTTGAATCAAACATTGAGGCAAGTATATTATGAAAATCTCATGGAGTTCTTTGAAAAGGTTCGTTCAATAGAAATCAAAAATCATTGTGATAAGAATGAGTGGTGTTGACTTGGAATGAAAATTGACGGTGTCAATTTTAAAAGAAATACGAGATATGTCAGCAAGTGGTAGCTGAGTGTTTAACTTGGAATGTTATATTATTATTGTCATATATGAATGAAACTTCATGCTCAAGATTTTATGATGGATTGACCTAAGTTGTAATGACAATTAAAGGTTGTTGACGTTATAGTTGTAGAACTGATAGAGTCTAAAATTTCTTGCCAGTAGTGTGGTTTAATTCTCGTGGATGAGTAAGCAAGATATACGTGTGTAAAAGAGTTGAGAGTTTATGGAGTACTATGATTATTATTTCGGTGAGGAACTGAAAGTTTGTTTTCCCAATAGGGAATAGATGTATAATAGCTAGGAGGGGTCTTTTTCAATCTTAATACAATATTTCTACAGCTAATATCAGTTCCAAAGAACATAATTTATGAGCTTGAGACTTGGAAGGTTATAGTTAGTGGAATAAATAATTTGTCGTGTGAGTTCTCTTGTATTAACATTGTCAGGCTGAAAATGTTGTGGTGTTTCCCTTAAAAGGTTGTATGCTTAACTTCGTCGTCAATTGGTGTGGGACACGAAGTAAAGATATAAGCAAGTTGGAGCCTGAGTAATTTAGAACTACACATAAAGGTATTAATAGACGTTAGTATACAATTACAATTAAAATAAATGAAAAAGATATATAAGGAAGTGTAAATGGTAGAGTTTCTCAAGAACTATGACTTCACTCTAGAGTATAACCCAAACGAGCCAAATGGGGTTGTAGATGCCTTAAGTATGGGAAACAAAAAACATAGAAAATGTAGCTACTGACAGAACTTCTCAGTCTAGACTACTTGAGGAAGCATCTATGATGATGATTCATGTGAGTTTAGTCGAAACATCATCAACTAAGAAAGTTAATTCCAAAACTACTAATCTGTTTTTTTGAGCATAGATTCGGACTAAACCAGAGATGAGTCAATGTGTGATTGGTTATTAGAAAGCTGATCGGGATTATATAGTGTGTCAGATATTAATGGCTAGTGTAGATCGTCGTGATTAGTTAGTTTATAATAATGGTGCGTTATGGTTCAGGGTTAGATTGTAGATTCTAATTCAGGATTAGTTGAGGCAGGAGTTGCTACGGGAATCTCATAGATCTTGTTACTCTGTTCATCCAGATAATACTGAGATGTATTGCGATATGAAATGTGTTTATTAGTGGCTTGGGATGAAGACTGATATTGCTGAGTTTGTAAAGAGATGTGAGGTATGTCAGAAAGTTAAAGTTGAGCATGGGAAACCTAGAGGTTTATTACATTCTCTGCCTATTTCTCAGTGGAAATGAGAATATATATCGATGAATTTTATTTTTGGTCTACCTCTCAGTCATTGTAAGCACGATGTTATATGGGTTGTAGTTGACAGGTTGACGTAGTTTGCGCATTTCTAGCCAGTTTCCATGCGAGATCCTCTCGACCGATTATGTGAGGTGTTGAGATGTCATAGAGTTCTAGTGTCGATTATTTTGGATAGAGATCCGAGATTCACGTTCAGACTATGGAGTGAATTGCAGAGACAGTTGGGAACTTTTCTTAACCTCGGTCAGTTTACCATCTGAAGACTAATGAACGAATTGAGCGGTTGATCTTGGTGCTAGAGGATATACTTCAAGCTTGTGTCTTGTAGTTTAGTGGTAACTGAAAGAAATATATTTCTGTGTAAGTTGATTCAATACTACACAGAGAATTCAGCAGATTCGCTAGCATTTAACTACGACAAATCTAAAACAGAAAAGATACGCCAATAAACATCATAGGTTATTGGAGTTTTCAAGGGATAATCTCGTCTTGTTGAGATTCTCACCTATGAAAGGATTGTATAGGTTCAGATTGCGAGATAAGCAAGCTCCAAGGTACATTAGGTCACTCAGAATGTAAGAAAGACTTGGTCATATTGCTTACAGGTTTAAGTTACCTCCTTAGTTAGCTGGAGTCTGTAATGTCTTCCACGTGCCTATGCTTCGCAAAATGGAGACTAATTCACTCCAAAGATTAATTGGAATGAATTTGATCTTTAGGAAGACTTATCATACGACGAGCTATCAATTTAAATACTTGATCGTAATATTCAGAAGTTGAGGACCAAAGAGATTCCTTTGGTTAAGGTGAAATGACAATTTCACAGAGATGAGGAACTAACCTGGAAGCGGGAGTCTTATATGAAGGAGCAGTTTCCATTTCTCTTTAAAACTACAGGTAATTTTACGGTCACCTTAATTTCGAGGATGAAACTGCTTTAAATTGAGTAGACTGTAATGACCTATTTCCTTATGCTGATAATGATTAATGCTTATCAAAATCCTAATTAATCTTAGTTAGGCTCATGGTTAATTTCAGTGTACCTTGATTAGCATGTGCGTGGGTTTGTATGATGATTTATGTTTGTTTGAATTGCTTACTGGATTTACAGGTAGTAGTGTAAAAAAAAATTTATATACAAGCCTATAATCGAAAAATAAGAAATTAAACAATAAATTGCCGATACATCAAAGGCGACGAGGGGGCCGTGAAATGAATGTGCACACACGAGAACACTCGTAGGCATGTTTGGTGAAATTATTGGAGATAAAATATATGAAGTATATATATTTATATATATTTGACATATAAATATATATATATATATATATTAAAACTATAAGTTCGGTTTGAATCATATGGATCATTACTACCAAAAAAAAATTATATGGGTCGTTGATCGCCTTGAGGTAAGTGTAAGTATAGATGGTGTCGAAATTAGTGTCACTTCAAGGAGTGTCATTTTAACACATCAATCATTTGATCAGCCTAGACATATTGCGATGCGTATCTCGAGAAAAACTCGTATATATAAATCCAAAAGCTTCGAGTTTATCTTTACTGGATCCATCGAGTGAGAAAAAAAAAAGGAGAGAGATAGAGAAAGAAAGAAAGAAAGAGGGAGATCAAGCAGTTGACGGTTTGATCTTGTGAGAATGAATTCGGGAATAATTTTCAATGAGTTTGTAGAGATCATATCACGGTTAGATCAGATATCTTCATCTTGGTAAGTTGAGTTTTGAATTTGAAGTTGAATTTATAGGTAGGTGATGATTTCTCAGTGAATTATTGTTATTAATGATTGGAAATGAGTTTATACTTCACTAGAGGTCGTCTCTAATGATTTGAGAGAGTGTTTGAGGTTGTTGTGATGATTTGTGGATTAGACGGTGGCTGCTGTCACGACCCAAATTTATAATCTCTTTTATTTTTCGTAATTAGGATTACCGACCCATGACATGGGACCTACACCGTGATATATACATTGACTAAGGAGTGATGGTTGAGGTATAAGTTAGATTTGTTGTGATGTATGCCTAGTGTATTGCATATGTAAAGACAATTAAGTCACTCATACTCGTGTATAGGTGTCGAGACGTGAGTGGGGGACGTGCCTCGAGTTGCGTACTAACGTGGGACTGGGCTAGAGAGTGATGTGGTAAGTCTATTTTAAGCTTAGTGTAGATTTATATAATGGCTTTAATGTGGCTATAGTTTATTTTTAATTAAATGTAACCTAAGTTAGCATTTTAAAACAATAGCCATGTAATTTGCATCGAGACACATACTAGCACATCTAGAAAACCAATTAAGTTACCAGTTTGTGTTATTTAAATTAAGTTAGTGGAGGTAAGTGGAACATGTGTTAAGAGGTGTTCCGTTAGATAGGTCTCGAAACACGTGTGTGTAATTAGATCAATGGTTATCATTCATCTATATCCATTTCATTTATATAGTTAGAGATCAATTAATGCAAACCACATATTTTTATTCTCTTAACCTTAGGAGCTAAGAAATCATGCTGGAGAAGAAGAGAAATTGAAGAAATCACTTGATTGGGAGGATTTGGTATTTCGAAAGTGTGGGAGTTGTTCAATCTAGTGTACATCAACTGGTAATCTACTTACACTAGTTTATTTAGTTTAATTGGATGAATTCATGAATTTACTAGTATGTGTGCATGTTTTTATGTTGTTTATGTTGTCTTTGGGTTCCGAAAGTGCTTATGGAGATCTCCAAGGCTTTGGTGAAGCCTATGTGTGGAGTAAACTCATAATTCCAAGTTGCATAATTCTAGTTTTTCCAACACATATCGTGATAGGTAGGACAGTTAGTGCACAACCTTCAAGTAGCGCGCTGGAGACAGTGGTTAGCGCGCTAATGAGGCCACTAGCACGTTAATCAAATCTCTAAGCGCACAAATTGCCATGACACATAAATATCTGCAACTTTTCAAATTTGCCTAAACACTATAAATAAGCTTAATACTCTAAGTAAAGGTTCAAACACATCCAAAAACATGTTATATGATATCAGGAACCTATGAGAGTGTTACGGGGGTTCAAATATGAGATTCGGGTTGTTGAGAGGCCGGTAAAGCTAAGACTTTACATTGTTTGATGTGAGTATACTCGTTGGTTGTTTATTTATATTTCATTTCTAGTTTTAACTTGTTTGTTGTAGTATATATTGACTATATCTAGCTTTGTACTCTCATATTATGGACTTATTTGTTATTCCTCACTTGTTGAGCTTGGTTTCTATGATATTTTGATAAATTGAGTCCTTTTAAATCCATTCAGGTGCTATATTTCATTTCATGTTGTTTATCGTAAATGTTGTACAAATAACATGCTATTAGGAATTGTAGAGCTATGAATGGTTTTATGAACTTGTATTCTTTGGAGAGTTTGTGCTTAGTAGCGTTGCCAATTATTGGAGTCATTAATGAGTCAATTTCTTGAAATTATAAAGTAGTTATAGAATCTAAAGTCCATTACATTATGAGTCGATTGGCACATGGGGTTAGAGTCCCTGGGGATGTCGGCACTCGCCACTATGATATGACATACAGGTCAGAGTCCCTAGGGTTGCCAATATATATGGTTAGAGTCCCTTTGACACTGGGGTTAGAGTCCCTACTGATTTAGAGAGTGCGACACGACGCACGTCCTTTAGTGATTAAGGCTTCACTGACATATGTCGCAGTCGACCGGATTTATATCATAACTATTTAGCCTTTTTTCAGTTTCACTTGTTTAACTGTGGTATTTCTTGGCATATTATTGGTACTGGTCTTCCTTTATTCGATTTATACTTTTAAATACCATTTAGTTTGTTTTGGAAATGTGAATGAATTTGTCAGCAAGGATAACTATTTTATGATGGTGGTGCAAAGCCATCGACGAGCAGGCCGAGCAACGAGAAGATTGGCAACTACTTCTAAGCCGGCAATGTACATCCGCATCGACATTTTGTAGGTTTAAATGTTTTGTGTATCATACAATTTTATTTTGATACACTTTTGGGTTGTATATTTTCGAGTCAATAAACTAGTCTACACAAGGCTCCAATTACAGTCCTACAGTTCATCAACACGTCCTGTAAGCCTCCACAACAACTTCACCATTTTTTCGATTATTTGCAATTTAATTGATCCAATAGCATCCCGAAACTCCTAAATTACTTTTAAAATAAATAATTTGATGCCCGGATTTCATTTTTGACTCAAAATTATTGTTCGGCATCGAGAATTACGTTTTCTAAGCTTAAATATAATTTTTATAATTTTTTATGTATTAATCGGTCCTAATCGACCTAAAAACCTCAGAATCCCAACAAATAAACTCCTCAGATATTCCGATCCTAATTTTGACTCCGAATAGTGCTTTAGAATCAAAAATTAACATAGACTAGGCTTTGAAATAATTTTTCAAATTTCTGACATTTTCGGGTATCGTAGAACACACAATGAGGCAAAACCCTGGTATAAATTATCAAAAAAAATCCCAAATTCCTTATTTTCCATAAAAAAAAAAGTCCTTAATTTTCATCAATTTGTCCATAAATCCTATTTTCTGAGTTTTTTCCTATTTTTTAGATTTTCTTTCTATTTTCTACATTATTTAAAAAAAATTATGAAAGGTTTAATCCCTTGAACTGGACCAGTCTGGTTCAGTTGAACCAGACTCGGTTCGTTCGGTTCGGAGGACCAACCCCATTCTTCTTCCTCACGAGCCCCTGTTCCCTCCCAAAACCATTTTTATTTATTTGTTTGGCTCGCTGGGGTTGGGTTCGGCCCCAACCCCAGGGCACTCTTGGGGAGGGAGATGATCGTCCTTCCTCGAACAGCTGAATCCTCTTTCCCCAACCTCCATCTCTACTGTTGCAACAACACTCAAAAACGAACAACAATCAACGAAACCATAACAACTAGCAAGCTTACCTTCGATTCGTTTGATCTCCTCCCTCGCAGTCTCCCCTTCTCCCTCTCCTTCTCGATCTGAATCTTTCGAAATTCTTTTTATCATCCTCTTCTCTTGTTCGAATCAGTGAATATGGTTTACAATTGAAGATATATATTATGGTTTTTGAGACAAATCTAATGATTTTATTATATAATCAAAATTGGATATTCCTCAAGATATGTACTACGTATCTTGAGGTCAATATTTGTCTCCAAAATAAAGTTGAATGAGGTAGTGGGTTGTTTGGATATATATATATATATACTAGTTTCAAGACGTGCTACGCACGACGTGATTGAGATAAGATGTGAATGGAAAAAACAAGCTAATCATGCTAGGACATTACTTCCTCAAAAAAAGTGTATTGAATTGATGAGAATGAGTTCATGATTGATTTGGAGATAAAAAAAAACGTGCAGTAAATTGATAAGGAGTTAGAGTTTGATTTGGATACAAAAGAAAAGGTTGATTTGGAGATAAAAAAAAGTATGGGCAAATAGGTAAATTTCATTACCAAACGTATAGTGGATTGATAAGGAGTTAGAGTTTGATTTGGATACAAAAGAAAAGGTTGATTTGGAGATAAAAAAAAAAAGTATGGCAAATAGGTAAATTTCATTACCACTCGAAAATTTACGATTCATGCTTTTATATATATGATAGATATATATATATATATATATTATGATTTTCTCGAGATTCGCATTGCACAAATCTCGAGGCAAATATAATAATTTACTTATTTTATTGTTCTTCCTCGATATTGGGCATCACGCATCTCGAGGCATATAACACCTCACTAACAGCCACCGAATCATCCAACCATTTAAACTTTCTGATGCTCATGCTATGCGTATCTCGAGGAGCATCCAATGTATATTTCTTATTTAATTCAAACTATAGAATTGATTTATATATTTATATATAAACTATATTATTTATAAATACATATACATATATATATATATATATATATATATTTACGGCTATAAATTCGCCATGCACGCCAACGACCATCACTAGGCGTGCACACTATTGTCCATACAAGTGTGTCACCCTCAACTCCGCATTTCACTAGACGCCCACTAATTTATTAATTATTTATTTAATTTCGCGATTATCTCTTCAGTTTATATCAAAAATAAATTCCAAATAAATACCCGAAAATTACCAAAAATTGGAGAATTTAACAAAGCACTCCAAAACTTTCAAACAAGTGATCTCGTACGCAAATAGAGGTATTTTTCTCAAAATTCGAAACGATAGTTTAGGTAAACGTTTGAACTATCTCTACACTCATTTCAACATGTATATCGAGATCAAACCTTGAAATTATCAAAATTGGAGAAAATTCTCCAACGCGCACTAAAACTCACAGACACCACGTATACACTCAACTTGACCTATTTCGCATCGAAACGATAAACGTCATAGGTTTTTGGAGTTTTCAAGGGATGATCTTGACTAGTTAAAAGTCTCGACTATGAAAGGATTGAATAGGTTTGGATTACGAGGTAAGCTAGCTCTAATGTAAATTGGGTCGTTGAGAGTGCAGGAAAAGATTGGTCATGTTGCTTACATGTTAAAGTTGCCTTCTCAGTTAGCTTGAGTTCATAATATCTTCCACGTGTCCATGTTTCATAAAACGGAGACTTAGTTCACTCCAAAGATAGATTGGAATGAATTTGATCTTTGGGAAACTTATCTTATGACGAGCAATTGATTTAGATACTTTTATAATGACCCAAAAATTCTAACGCATGCCACGTGTTAATTTTAAGATAGTAACATGGACCTGACCTGATGTGGCAAGCATAGTCAATCCTCAGGAGTTGACACTGAGGTATGTTATTTATGTGTGGTGTATGTAATAGCTATTTTATACTCGAGAAGTGTCAAATTTCGGTAAATTATTAGTATGATTGTGTCGAAATGCGTGCGACGTGGGTATAGGGCTATTTAGAACGAAATAGCTTAGATGTACAAATTACCAATTTATATAATGAGATACTAAGCAAAGTAATTAACAAACTTGACTAAGTCAGATAAAACGCCGATGGACTGAATATGGATTCATCATGCCTCGAGATGCGGGTTGAGACGCGGGGCACTGAGTGCTAGATAGTCGAGAACTAGTATGAGATCAATACACAATGATAAGTCATTAATAGACTATCCAATTGAGTTAATGTGACTATGCTTATCTAAATAAAAAAATTACATAACTTATAGTTGGGAATGATTTATTGTGGCTTTTGATCCTTCTTGAGATGGTCTTAGGAAATGTCCTATTAGGAGAGTCAAGTTAGAAATGGTGTCAATCAAATATAAGGCTGAAGTAAATAAGGGCCTTTGGATGTTATATGGATTAGGATGTGATTATGATGAAATTAGATAGTATAAAAGTGAGACTTAACTCGTTAAAGCTCACATTCAAAGCAAGAACAAAAAAAATCCAGCCCTATTGAGAAGGTGAAACTTTTTGATTCATAGTGAAATGAGTTTTTAGGGGTTTTGCCCCCATCCATTAGTGAGATATTAATCTAGAGTATAGTGGTTTCAAGCTCTTGAAATGGTGTTCAAGAATTATCAAGAAACTTAATACTTTTATGTCTAAATTTGGGATTTTTAGTGTTGAATCATGCATGGACTGAATTTGTTAGTAAATGAAGGTATTATGCTTGAGTTTGTTACTTCATATGAGTATCACAAGTTGTTTTATACTGCTGAAAAAAATGTAATGAACTCATGTTTCATGTTCTTGGTGTTCTTGATGATGATGATGATGATGATGATGATGATGATGATGATGGAATGAATTTAAATAATTGATGGGTTGATTTCATGTATTCTAGATGCCTAATGATTTAGATTTTACTCCTATTCAGGTGTCTTAAATGGATTTTTTAATTATGGACGGAATTTATGTGAATTAAATCAATATTAAGTTCAAGAGGTTGCATCTCAAGTGTTTGATAAAATGCCAACTAAAAGAAAGGCACAATTTTGGGTAGGTTTTTGGCAAATATTTAGGACCTTTTTCGATGGTCTACACTAGTCTAAAAGTCACCAAGATTTGCAAAGAACATTAACATACTACAAATTTGATTCTCTAGAATTTTCAAGCTATTTCAATGAGTTTTAAATAGTTTTCGAAAATGATTTTGAAATAGAAAAAATGCGATTTCCTAATTTAGCTTAATTTTATTTGAGCACATTCTGGGCATCAAACAATGCTGAAATTGGACCAAAAATTTTAAAATATGTTATTATATCATTATGAAGGCTTCCACCAATCTTGTAATTCTTCGATGTGTCTAACTTAGTTTTCAAGTCGCATTTCAACTAAAAATCTCATACTTGTAAATAAGGACTTAAATTTCATTTGGAGTTGCAAATTGAGTTTTTGGACTAACAAATGAGATTTTATTTCTTGACAACCTTGGTTTTAAGCGTTTAGACTTCACAGAACCAACCTCGAGAATTTTAAAAAAAAATTATTTATTTTTAAGTCGTTTTCGAAGTTGTAGGAAAACTAACTTTCAAGTAATTATTTTGAAGTCCCTACGAGGTTGTTTTGCAAACTAATACTTTAAACTAACTTGAGATTGTTTCTAATGACCCCTAAATGGTTCAATAACACTCAAAAACAATTAATAAAGTGTGTTGAACAATATTAAATAAGTTCGGAAAATTTTTCGGACGAGTTAAGTGCTTAATGAGGACTTGAAATGGATAAAAAGAGCCATTAGACCCTAAATTTACTTGGAATTTATTGTAGGTCTCTAAATAAGATTGTTTAGCACTAATATGTCGAGTTGTATTGCTCACACAATAAGAACCTTTAATAGCAAAATACCAAGAACACAAAAGTGTAAAATTTCAAATGCGCAAGTTAGATTACAATTAAACTACATTAGCAACAATGATGCTAAATGCAACTTAAGGACTCTAACAAGTATATAACCAATCAAATGGACACCAAGTACTTAGCTAACTAGATTCAGGCGTCGGGGAGTAGATTAGGGCGTATTAGAGCCGCGAAAGTGCGTGTTATCGTTGATCAGAGGTAAGTAAACTAGCTAGAGGATCAATTCTGATTCTTATCATATTCTTGGATTTATTTTTTGTTATTCCATTTATGTGGACTCTATTCTCTATCATTGAGTGTCAAAGGCTTGAGTGTGTCAGGAAGGTACTCTTGGGTTTTGGTGCTAGATGGACAAATGTGACCTCACCCCGAGTACTAGATCGTAGGTAGTAGACATGGGCGAGGTATTCGGGGCATCGTTGATGCCCCCACGCTACATCGAACTAAGCATGTCGACTCGGAGAGTCGCAACTCTAGGAATTCGAGTACTGACACCCTTTCTCGATGGATTTAGACCACTTAGATGCATTCCCTAGACTCTTAGACACTATGTATCGCAATTATTATTTTCTAGTCCGTTTATCATGCACTTTCATTTACTTTTCTGTCTTTTAAATTCCTGCATAATACTTAGACTTATTTATTTAAATTCATGAATTGTGATTGAAGCTTTACTGGCTTTACTCACTGGAATTGCCTCCTTCGATGACAATTGCAGATCCACAAAAGAGTAAGGGCAAGGGGCCGATGATTGGTGATTCCTTTGAGGACTCTCGGAGTGGCTTCTCCTCTTGTTTACTTGTAGGTTTTTTGCGCTTTTGTGCCATATCTATATATATATATATATATGTTGTTACGATAACACTAGGGGACCTCTTTGGGATTTGAGCGACACTGATACATGTATATTCATGATTTCCTCTTACTGTAACAAAACGATATGTTATATCTTTGAATCGATTATATTTGTTTAAGTTTTGTTTCTGCTATTAAACTATTGAACTTACAAATTACAACGATTCAACTTTTAATCACCAAATAACTTATAATAATAAAAAAGCTGACTAGGCATGCGTTGACTTTATGAGGGCCGACTCGGGGGTCCATGTAGGTTTAGGCCAGGCGCGGCCCATTTTGTAGGGATTGGGGTCGTCACAACTTGATCAAAAGATTCAGAGGCTGAAAATCAAATAGATTTCTTTTGTTAAGGTGAAATGAAAATTTCACAGAGATAAGGAACTATAACCTGGAAGCGAAGATTTTATATAAAGGAATAGTTTCCTTTTCTCTTCAAAACTACAGGTGATTTTACATTTACTTTAGTTTCGAGGACAAAATTGCTTTAAATTGGGGAAATAGTAATGACCAGTTACTTTAAACTAGTGATTAGTGTTAATTTAAATCCTAATTAACCCAAGTTAGGATCATGGTTAAGTTCGGCGTACCTCGATTAGTGTGTGCGTGGGTTTGTGTAAATTGGTGCTTGTTTGGAATGTTTAGTGGATTTATAGGTTGTAGTATAAAAAGAGAGTTTATATACAAGCCTATAATTGAAAAATAAGTAATTAAACAACAAATTACCAGTACACCAAATGCGACGAGGGGGTCGTGAAATAAATATACACACCCGAGAACACTCGTAGGCATGTCCGGTGAATTTATTGGAGAGAAAATACAAGAAATATATATAATTATATATAGTTGATATATAATACTAAAACTATAAGTCGGTTTAAATTATATAGATCGTTTGATCAGCATCGAGATGAGCGTGAGTGTTGATGATGTCAAAATGTATGTCATTTCAACGCATCAATCACTCGATCAGCCTCAAAATAGCACGATATTTATCTCGAGAAAAATTCATATTGATATATATATATCCAAAATTATCAAACTTATCCTCAGTTTATTCGATTGATCGAAAGAGTGGGAGAGAAAGAGATAGAGAGAGGGATGAGAGTAGCTGAGGATTTTGAGATCTTGAGGAATCAATAAGAGGAGTGAATTCAATGTGAATTAAGGAGCTTAAACAACTGGAAATCAGATATCATCATTGTTGGTAAGTTTGATTTTGATATTTTTGAAGTTCGAATTGATGGTTGATGATGTTATCTTTGTTAATTATTGTTGTTGATGAATGGAAATGAGTTATTACCTTATTAGAGGTCCTCCCTAATGATTTGGGAGAGTGTTTAAGGGTGTTATGACGATTTGGTAATGGAACAGTGGTTGTTTCCCTATTCAATTTCGAGACAGTGCAGGGTGGAGCGCGCTCCCTTCATCAATTGGGATGAACCCACTTGGTGTAGCGCGCCCCACCAATCGAGAGAGCGCGCTCCCACCCCAAAAAATAGCAATTCAGCTGTAATTTACTTAAAATCTTCTAAGGTCATGGGACTAACATAGAGGTTCTAAACATAGGGTATTAGACCTATATTGATCACGAATGGTTTGTGATAGATGTTGGAACACAAGGAAAGCATGAATGACCCAGAAACTTAAGAAGTTTGAAAGCGAAAACCTGAACCGAGGTAAGTATGGATTCATTTATTTATCAATATTTCATAGATATGCTAGTATATGCAGTTCATATATTTTAAGGACTGAAATAGAGGACTACATACACTGTGATGTTTTTAATAAATGAAAAATGGTATTTAATGTGATTCACAAGAGTAAGTTCCTGGAACTGAGACCAGGTTATATAGGAGATGGGTTACCTTCCCGGCCTATATGTAACTTCCTACTCAATTTGATAGGTTACGTGGATTACATACTCATTAGAGGGTTTTGAATAGAACCACAAGACATTAATGAATTGACTAAACAGCACATCGGCTAATGTGTTGGTCTAGCAATAGCATTAATAGTGTCAGTGGGTAATCGACCCTAATTTTACAAATAAAATGGGAATCACATTGTAATAGTCATTGAATGTTGGATTTGCATCTGTTATTTATTGAACTATATGTTTTTCATAATCCGATTAGTTTTAATTGGTGCATATTGTTATTGCATTATGTCCTTAATTATTATATGGAATGTTGATGGCTTTGTGAATCCTTACTTACTGAGTAAGTTGGAGCACTCATTCCAAATAATATTTCAGGAATACCAATGAGCATTGTGATTAAGGGATAGAGAAGATTTAGGATTCTTGATCTTCTCCTCAATGTAATGAATCTCCCCTTATCTTATATATTTTTATTGAATTACTTTTTTGTAATATCACAAGCAATGGGAGGTTTTGCATTGTTGAGACTTATTTCAGTTGGATTTGGTTTTGTATATTGTATTTAATATCAAGAAAAGTTTTAATTTCCACAGCGTTTAATATTTGTTTTTACATTGATATTCGATATACAATTGTGTTTATCGGGAGATAAAAGGAGAGGTTGTGGGCTCTAGTTAAGTCTAGCGGGATTAACGGGGCTTAATTAGGATTTTGTCAGCCCCCTCGTCATTAAGACGACTGATCGGCCTAAATTATCTTAATCATCTGATAATCTAGTTAGCCTAATCTATTCTTTTACTTTTGACCTTAAAATACTTTGCATTTCAATCTTTAATAGAGCTCCAAAACTAAATTTACATCCTCAATGAAACTCAATTCATGATTTGTTCAATTGGAGCAAATTAAGAAATCATATCCATATTTTTTATAAAAATTTCGATAACACATACCCTAAATATGGCCTGCCGAAAAATTCACATAATAGAAAGCAAAATGAGGAGAAGCCTAGAAGGATTCACAACTCCCCACAGTTCACGATATATATCAAATTCAAATATATAATCCAATTTAGAGTCTCTGATAGTTTAATCATATAATCACGAATAAACCAAATTGAAATATAAACCTCTCAGTTTTTCTTAAACTAACTTAGGAGACTCTTATAACTATTCAAAGTAACTTCACATCCTACACTCACTTTATGAGTCCCAAAACAATATGTATAAACTATTTAAAATAAGAATTAAAATTTTAAAACTAAAAACATTCGCCAAGATCTTCGAGTCTTGTCCGTTATTCCTTGCCTTCACAAAAGATCTGACATCATCAAAAACAACTCGAAGATGTCAGGTAAGTAAATTCCTAGATTGATCTGTACTCCTGCAATTGTTAGTCTTGTACATGGAGACATGTAATTGCATTTTCAAATAAACAATAAATATATGCATCAACATGACATGCAATCCACTCTATCGTTGCCTCCTATCTATAATCAGATGTCGACTTCCAAAAATAGTATAGAGACAGTATTAAAACATCATGAAATGCAGAGATAACTTCTCGGCTTTAGACTCCGCTAGTCTCACTAAACGGCGTAGAGGCAGGATTGAAACCTTATTTTAATCAAACCAGACTCAGAAACAAGCATAACTAATGAATTTATGTCTTATTCAAATCATAAAATTCAGGTGATACAACGACCAAGAATGATAAAATGCAATGCATATTAGGATACAATTACATGTACAAAAATATTCAATCAATAGTAAATATCACTTTAGGTTTTACTTACCACCGAACCAACTCAAAGTTGGTTACGAAGCCTCATAAAACGTTCCTCAGCTTTCACATACTTTAACAAGTCCTATTTAAATCGTAAAATTTAGGTGTTAGAGTTACAACTCTATTTTAATACTTCAAAATCATTATTCAAGCTACAGTGGAGTTCAAACCACTCCAAAGTTCAACAACTTCTTAAGTCTTAAAACTTAATTAATGTCTTCAATTTCGGTCATAAACCACTTAATTGGCTTCAAAAGCAACTTACAAATCTAGTATAAATTTTAAATTGGGAATTTAACTCAATTGACAATCTTAATCTTACCAATTCCAAATTTCAACTTTACAACTTTAACAAATTCCAATTTACTCATTTTATCAACCTTTGGAGCTTTTTCCTTTGCCAAAACACCTAAATATTGCATTGCAATGTTTTTATAAGTTTTTCATTCATATTTCAAGTTAAAACTACCCTAAAATAAGCCTTCAACACTTAGTCAAATTATAGATAGTGCAGGTTTTTCATTAGCAAGACCCTATGTTCGACGCTAAATTTCAACCTTTAAACCAATGAATTTCACCACAAGCCTTATTGATCATTGAAATAGGATATACCAAGATTCAAACGAACCTATTTTCAAGTATTTTGGACATCTATAAGGTCTTTGAATCATTCGTCAAACATGACTACTCGCATCTGTCAAAATTGTGAACAATTTTGACAGTGGCTTGTAGGCTACTTTTGCATCACTTTTTTATTAATAAAACAAATGATTCTAAGTTTGTATCTTTCTATTATATAAAATATGAGAGACAAGGTTTAAAATAAGCTCGACCTCATGTAATTTGGATATTGTTTGACACCTCAACTTATCGACCCAACTTGTTTGCTTGCAAACAGTTTTCTATACTTAGCCAATTTTTGGACATTTGGGCAGTTCAAAACTGAGGTCGAGACCTCTGTTTATGCCTTCGAAAACCCCACCAAATTACAGGAAAATCCAAAACCAAAATATTGAGGGAAAAAAAGGATATATTTACTTCAAATCCCCCGATTTTCATTGCGAAATACAAAGAAACGAAGAAACTAACCATACCCGACTTTTTTTATCTCAACGGTTCAAAATTTTAAAATTTCAGACTCAAGAACCTCAACCTAGGTTTAAACAAGTCCAATTCGATTCTAAATCACTAAAACACGCTAAAATACATCAAAACCACTGATTTCCCATTCATTTCATCAATTAACGATCATCGATTAATTTCAAACCACAACACCGGTTCCTCCTGAATTTCAAACAAGTTCTAATTCCCTCACAACTGATTCACCATTAATTTAAGGAAAAAACGTGGAAACTTTCCTCAATCCACCTTTCTTCAATTCTTTCCATTATTCTTTCTTCGTCCTCAATGAGCCAGTGAAGTAAGGAACAGGAGTGAGAGAGACTAATGAGAAAGAGTTCGATGAGAGCTCGAGAGATTGATTTCCACAAAGAGAGTGAGAGACCAAGGGCAGGGAAATCAGAGGTTAGAGATGGAAGATGATGAAGACTGAATTGGAAAAAAGAAGAGACGAGTTGGAGAAGACGATGGGGGTAGTTTACTCAAAATGAAACTTGGTTTCGTTCTCACTGTCTTTTTTTTGAAGGGTTTGGATCAACAAATAACCACAATAGCATTTACGAATTATCAATCCACTCACTCCTCCAATGCCCTTTTTAGTCATTTCATTTTTGTTAATTTTTTTCTTCAATTTCTAAACCAATTTAAACCCTGAAAATACCTTAATTTCATCAAAAATTAGAAAAAATACTCACGCTCTCTGAAACAAGCGAACACCGCATCTACACCTCAACTTAACCATATTTCGCATTAAAATAGTGTATAATACATCGAATAGGCACACAACACACAAAAGTAATATGATCTTCGGTCCACAATGCGTAGGTCCCACCTTTGATACCTAAATCTCAAATTAAATTCGAAAGTAATTAATTAGTCACCCAATCAAGTTTATAAAATTTTTCGATGTCACAGGTTTCGGGCCGAGTATCGCCTTAATTGGGTTAGGGGATGCTACATAAACGGTCTAAAAACCTAATGCATCAAATTTATAAACATTACGAGGGCGTTGGTCAACCCAAACGACATGACCGTAAACTGATAATGCTTATATCACGTGCAAAATGATGTCTTGGACCTATCCTCCTCCCTAATCCTAAGCTCATGATACACCGATCTATGGTATATCGTAGAGAAATATTGTGCTCATCTCAGCTGATCGAATAAGTCATCAATCTGTGGCATTAGATACTTGTTCCTGATTATGTTTTTGTTCAATTATCTGTAGTCAATACATAATCGCAAACTACCATCCTTCTTTCTTACAAAAAGGACGGGCGCTCCCCATGGCGATAGAGACGGTGTAATGAATCCCTTATGTCCCAAATCTTGAAGTTGGGCCTTCAACTAATCCAACTCTTTTGGAGCCATGCAGTACGGTGGTATAGATGTCGATTTGGTGCTCGGTACCAACTCAATGATGAGCTCCACCTCTCGTGGCGGCGGTAATCCTAGTAAATCTTTCGGAATGACATTTAAAAACTCACAAATAATCAGAATCTCCTCAAGCCTCGGTCCCTGACTCATTGCCACTATATACAATATTAATAATGTCGCCATCTCCTCACCAGTCACAAGTCAGCCTGTCATGCTCCCAGCTCTCAATGTACTACTTATATATGTTAATATCGGACGTCCTGGGATTTTAAACATCATTGTCTTATCGAAATAGTCGATATGAGTGTAGTATGTTGATGACTAATTCATCCCGAGTAGTGCATCCAACTTTAACATCTCGAGGACTCTAAAATCAGCTGGTAATACTACCCCGCTAATCTCTAGTAGACATCACGTACATAAGCTATTAGGATAAACCATATCCCCAACCGCAACTCTTAATATCAGGTGTACATTAATCTTGATAACCCTAAGATGCCTATCATGCGACCGAAAATGAATGATATAGCAGACTTGGAATCAAATAAAATATGAGCATCTCTGCCATAAATAGAAACTATGCCCTCGATGAGAACTTGTATGGCATAGAGGTCTAGTTTCGCAACCATGTGGGCTCCCTTTCGACCCTACTATAGATATAATGGTGCTAGCTGTGAACAATCCCTCATAATGTGTCATACATGCCCACATTTATTTCATGTAATCAGCATACGCTGACCCTGTGTGTCACAGCCCAAATCTCTAACCCTGGTTTAAATTTCTAAATCAGGATCACCGACCCTTGACGTGGGACCTACACTGTGATACGTACACCGACCGAGGCACGTGGCCGAGGTATATGATATTTTTGTATTTATGTATGCCTAGTGCTATGTATTGTGTAGACTTACTAAGTCGATTTGTATAGTTGTAGGCGTCAGGACGAGAGCGGGGACACGCCTCGATATGCGTGTCGACACGGGTACCGGGTAGTTGACGAGATCGAATATTAGGTCGGGGAAAACGAAAATACACAAATTGAATAAAAAATTTGTCTAGTAACTCGTATGGAATAGATATTGGTGACTAACGACGCGATGGTACGCGAATATCACTGTTCGGACGCGAAACTGGGCGTCGAAACGCCCGAAAACACTGGCGAGTGTCCTAGCGGTGTCACGAACAGGTGTCACACTTGTCCCAACTCAAGTCACACTTGTCCCAACTCAAGCAACGCTTGGCAAAAAATTCAAGCCATGTGTCAACCACACTTACATGCACACAAAAACCCACCAAACACTCCAACCTACACCTACCCCCCCCCCCAACAACATGCAAACCAAACCACTCATTCATTCTTGCTGGAGAAGAATAAGAGATTGCTGGAGGGGAATGAATCATCAAGGTTTTGAAGGAATCCATGGGAGTTTGTGAGAAATCCTCAAGCTACATCAACTAGGTACACATATTGAGTTGAAACTTGAATAAGTTCTGGTTTTAGGCAAATTTCAGATAGTAGATCATTGAATATATGCAATTGATTTATATATTTAGATTCCTCATTTCAAGCTGATAATCCAGCTATATTGAAGATCTTAATTTGGTGTTGAAATCATAAAGATATGAATTTTTGAAGTTGCAACATCAAAACAGGAATTCTGCATGTTGTATTAGGAATCAACCTGGGTAATTTAGTCATAATCTGAACATGTTAGATCCAAATTCAACCACACCAGTGGCATTTGAAAGATAATATAGAAAGGAACAACTTTTCTTAAGTGAAGGTATTCTGATTTGAATTTTTTCATTTCCAAACATGCTCTACAAATAGGTGCTGGAATTATAAAGGACAGTTTTGAAACTAAATTTGTTAAGGGTATAACTCCCTAACTAATTATCCAAAAGAGCTAATATTTTAGTATGTTGTATTTCGATATATTTTCTGCCTTGCGACCAAAAATCGCATTTTTAGGAACTATATATTGGGAGAAATAGATTTTCTAAATCTGCTGGTCGGATTAAATTTCAATCAGACCTATGTTTAGTAAAAGCATGATATCTCTTTCAGTTTAAATCGTAATTCTGAAAACTAAACCTTTCTAGAAAGCTAAGAGAGAGATCAACAATAATGTTAATTATGGAGGAATTCAATATTTGAACCATTTCATGCCTAAAAGTGCATTAAGATGTAGGACTGAAATTTGAAACTTAATTTAGTCTTTAGGGGCTGATTTAGGATGATTGATTTATAGTCTATTTAACCAATTTGAATACACAATAAACACACTAAATTGAGCTTAAATTTACTATTTGAACTAATGAGACACCAAACTTAGGAACCTAGGAAAAAGGGTACGAGAGAGCGAATACAAGACTTGGTGTATTGGGAGGCCAGTAAAGCTAGGACTTTACTTTGTTGTTGTGAGTATACCCACTGACGATTTTACTTGGCATTTCATTCCTATAAATTGTTGTCCTTGCATAGTCCTTTTGACTATTTACCTTTGTACTCTTATATCATGTGATTATTTGTGTTTGCATGATATCCATTTATTTGATTTAATTCATTGATTCCATTCCATGCTATGTCTATTCTTGTTGTTTTAAATGTGAATTGAATGATAAATAGCATGCTATTAGGCTAGTGAATATCTTATAAATGTTTAAGAGGACTTGTATTCGTTATTTGTTTAGGTGTGTAGATGTCCCTATGCCTTAACAATCCATACCCGGTATTTCTTGAAAATTTAAAAAAGTAGTTGTTGCATTTAGGTCCCGTACTGGATCGAGGTGTGCGCGAATCACGGGGTTAGAGTCCCTGGGGATGTCGGCACCTGTTACTTGACACTGTATGACACTCGGGGTTAGAGTCCCTGAGGTGGTCTACACACCGCGATTAGAGTCCCCGGTAACACTTGGGTTAGAGTCCCTTGTGTTATATGATGATGGAGTCGGAGTGACACGTTTCACTGCCGACCGGACCTAAATCACTACTACTTAGCCTAGTGTCAGTATCATTTGTTTAACTCTGGTATTTATTCGCATATGGTTTATTTTCTATTTTTCCATTTATATGCTTTTAAATACCATTTGAATATTTGAAAATGCAAATTAAACTTGTCATCGGGGATTACTGTTTTATTCTTGTACTCACCGTCCTTTTTATGACGGTGGGTGCAGAGCCGTCTACCAGCAGGCCGGGCAAGGAGAAGATCGGTGATAATCCCTGAGCCCGCGGCGCGTCACTACATCGATTGTAGGTCTTCTTTTGATATTTTGATTGTATAGTTTATATATGTCTTTCAGATACTTTTTGGGGTTGTATATTGGGTTGAGCGTTAGTTCCCTGACTTGATTTAGACCATTTTATCGTTTCAATGAATTTTGAAGACTATATATATTTATGCGATGGCATTTCCTGGTATTCCACACTTAAGATATTATAAATGGCTTCCGCATAATCAATAAGACTTCCGCTAATAAATTCATTTAAAAAAATTTTAATTAGAAAAGGCTGACTAATACGTAGTTAAGTCCCGCGTGGATATGATTAGGGCTTAATTACTGGATTAGGCCGAGCGGTGCCCTAGATTAGGAGAGGGGCGTCACACTGTGCCTGACCCTAAGCAAGTCTCTATCCCTGTTTGGATCCATCTCGGCCACTACCTCTACCTCTACCTCTACATCGGCCTCAACCACCCTGTTGTTGTTGTCATGGTACCTATGAAGCTAGTGGTGTTAGAAGTGCTAATCGTTTCTGGAACGGGTAATGCTGGCCTGATCGGAGGCGGCAAGGGAGGTCTACCTCCTGAGCCCTAAGTTGGGCGGGATATGATGTGTAGGGTACGGTCGGTGTTTGAGGTGTGGACATCCCTGTTCCCTAAGAAATCTAGTCTCATCCCTCTCTGCCCCTCACCCATTTGTCTCCTCCTCTCATACTCGGCAGTATGCGCTGGTGATAAAGCTAAAGTTAATGTTTTCCCATCAATAACTCTGCCCAAATAGTACGTCTCGTGTGACGGTGCGCACTCATATATCTCTCCAAGTGTCATGGCACCTGTACTAACCACATAATATACAAGTCGAGCCTCGGACCGTCACCAAAGTGATATACATCTTCATAATCCTCTTTCACTAAGTCCCTAACAAACTGCATCAAATAACCATATCTATCTATGTAGCTCATCACTAATTCCTCTGCTCCCTGTCTCAAGTTCATAAACTCCTTCCTCAACCTCTTCATAACTGCATGCGGGAAGTGCTACTGATAGAACTTCTTCTTGAAGGCTTCCCAAGTCACAAAATCTCTGTGAGTACCTATCATAGCACGCTAGTAAATGTCGGCATTTCTCTCCAATGTGTAAGACGATAGCTTGGCTCAAAGTTTATCTTCAATCTTCATAATCTTGTGGCGCTTCTCTTGAAATAACACTCACTTCTCAATCTTCTCAAAACCTCTCATCCCATCAAATTGTGACATCCAAAAATTTTATAAACTTGATTAGGTGACTAATTAAGTATTTTCAAATTTAATTTGAGATTTAGGTATCTTAGGTGAGACCCACGTGTTATGGATCGGAGATCATAAATTAAATATTATTTTTGTGTGTTATATGCCCATTTGATGTATTATACACTATTTCGACATGAAATAAAGTCAAGTTGAAGTGTATATGTGGTGTCCATGAGTTCTGGAGCGTGTTGAGGAATTTTCTCCAAATTTGGTAATTTTTGGGTATTTTTTGAAATTTAATTTGAATATAAATTAAAGAGATAACCATGAAATAAAATAAAATAATTAATAAATTGGCGGGCGCCTAGTGACACGCGGGGCCAAAGGTGACACGCGTGGGATGTATTATAGTGTGCATGCCCAAGGGCAGTCGTTGGCGTGCGTGGCGAATTTATAGCCGCAAAAATACATAAGTGCATGTATACTTATATGTATAGTTTATATATATATATATATATATATATATATAAAACCAAATCCTATAGTTTGAATTAAATAAAAGTATATATTAGATTCGCATCGAGATACGCGTAGTGTAATCATCAAAAAGTTGAAATGGTTGAACGTTGCTATTGTAGAGATGTGTCCACGCCTTAAGATGTGTGATGACCAATGTCGAGGAGAATCGAGTGGTGTATGGTTATAAAACCATTTATTCTACCTCGAGATACGCAATATGTATATCGAGGTGATCAATATAATAAATCACCAGTAAGTCGGTCAATAGTGGTGATTATCTTGTTGATAGCTACAAGATTGACCTCGAGATACACAACATGTATCTCAATGAAGATCAAATAAAATAATGAAAAAGAATCATTAAATTTGCCTCAAAATTCATGTTGCATGAATCTCGAGGAAATCAAATATATATATATATATATATATATATCATATATATAAAAGCACGAATCACAAATTTTTGAGTGGTAATGAAATTTACCTATTTGCCCATACTTTTTTTATCTCCAAATCAACATTTTCTTTTGCATCCACATCAAACTCTAACTCTTTATCAATCCACTACGCGTTTTTTTTTTCTTTATCTCCAAACCAATCATAAACTCATTCTCATAAATCCAATACACTTTTTTTGAGGAAGTAATGGTCTAGCATGATTAACTTGTTTTTCCATTTACATCTTATCTCAATCACAATAGATAATATTGATAAGCTAAAAAATGTAATTGTATTTCTAATTTTTAAATTTTAATTACAATTTTAAATTTTGTTAATAAATTCTTAGAAATTAATTCCCGCGAGCGAAAGCGGGCGCGGGAATCACGTGTATCACGTCTTAAAACTAGTATATATATAACTAGTATTTATATATATATATATATATACTAGTTTTTAGACGTGCTTTGCATGTGGGAATCCTCTCGCTACGCTCGCGGAAATTCAATTCTATCACTTTCTTTTAATTATCAAGAAAATACAAATGAATTATACATATTTAATTTTTATAGTGATTTGATTTTGCAACATTCATATAATTAAAAAGTTAGAAGTACATAAATTTTCGCAAAATATAAATTATCCAAAAGATGTGTGAAAAATGTTATTACCAATGATTCTCGAATGTGTCATTTCAGTAGACAATAAGATTGGAAATAATTGTGAAAAAAAGGTTGAAAATATTAGAAAAAATATTTTGTACTTTTTTTTTACCAATACAAATTATTAATTTACTACAATAAATAATAATAATTTTGAGCCGCCTCGAATATTTGTGACGGATGGAAGTTGTTCAATATATGTTCGATTAGCAAATGAAGCAATTAACTTTCTAATTCATTTGCAACAACTTGTGGTTGTGTTGCTTAAATAGAGTGACATTGCTCCAATCTTTTCTCAAGTTTTAGACTGTTACAAAAAATGTCAAAACTGTTACGAATAACTTATAGTGCGACTAAACTCTATTTAAAGACACGTAATTACTTGGAGGAAACTACAAAATAAAATAAAAAAAGTTATTGATTAGCCAATTCAATTCGTACATTCCTCAACACATCTAGAAATGTCAAGTAATTTTTTTTCTTTTTTGTATACATCAAGTAATTCATACATACACCAATGACTAATGATACATGTCTACTAATTTAAAAACAAAGTTACATAGAAAAACTGAACAATCCCAAGATATTTTAGTCTTCCCCTCTTTTGTAAATCCTCGAACATATTAGTAAAGAAAGAATTGCTTCTCCTCAACTGCAAACTTCGCAAGTTATTATTACAGCCGACGGTTTCTACTTTCACTCTAGTTTTGAAAATTCAATTACCATTATATCCTCCACTACTGATGCATCAATCCCAATGAGAAAAACATCAATACACAAACACATTAGCATTTGCACAATATGCAGAATATAGTCATCGTACCAAAGAAAGCTAGAAATAATACTTAGAACTTACACAATAAACATGATGGGACAAGCCAATATGTTTCTATATATAGTTATGAGTCATGTCCGCACCAAAGAAAGTTATAAGTAATGGCGTACAAACCTTTATTTCATTTGACTATCATTCAAATTGTGATCATATAAAGAAAGGGGATTAAGAGTCATTTTGCCAGTGTTAATCACATGGAACCTTTAAAGAAGGTTGAAAGAAAAACAGAATTTATAAACTAAGGGAATTAAGAGTCATTTGTTCTAATTGTACCTATTTTGGCCATAGCTAGCAAGTGTTATGATTTCTTATGCACTTGAATAACAAAAGCAGCAACGCTCAAAAAATACATTATTTTAGCCAATGAAAGATTTTTAGTATTTGCTCTCACTTTCAACAAAATTCAGCTTAAGAATTGAACATAAAATTAAAACAAAAATCGCTATTTATAACAAATCACCAACCATTTACCTTTGATGATTCTCATTGGGCATCTCGATTAAAATAATTAAAAATAATAATTTTGACAACAAATCACCAATCATGATTGATTCGTAACGACAAATTACATATTCTCTTTTGTTTGAGGCATGTCATGCTACTAATATTAGTAGAAAATGAACTATCCTTCCATCACTTCTTCGATAATACTACTAAAAAAACAAGAAAAAGAAACTTTGAATTAAAAAAACATTCATACTATCAATTAAGAATACCCCTGATGTAATTTGATCAACAGTAACAATGTTTAAAGAATAGAAATGAACATTGAGAAGATGACTAAGAAACAAGAATTAATCTTACCGAAAAACAATTTTGCTTTTCGCTATCCCTAATTCCACAATATATATAGTTATGTGTCATGTCCACACCAAAGAAAGTTACAAGTAATGGCGTACAAACCCTTATTTCATTTGACTATCATTCAAATTGTGAACATATAAAGAAAGGGGATTAAGAGTCATTTTGCCAGTGTTAATCACATGGAACCTTTAAAGAAGGTTGAAAGAAAATTTGAACTTATAAACTAAGGGAATTAAGAGTCATTTGTTCTAATTGTACCTATTTTGGCCTTAGCTAGCAAGTGTTATGATTTCTAATGCACTTGAATAACGAAAGCAGCAACACTCAAAAAACACATTATTTTAGCCAAGGAAATATTTTTAGTACCCGCTCTCACTTTCAACAAAATTCAACTTAAGAATTGAACATAAAAATAAAACAAAAATCGCTATTTATAACAAATCACCAATCATTTACCTTTGATGATTCCTATTGGGCATCTCGATTAAAATAATTAAAAATAATAATTTTGACAACAAATCACCAATCATGATTGATTTGTAACGACAAATTACATATTCTCTTTTGTTTGAGGCATGTCATGCTACTAATATTAGTAGAAAATGAACTATCCTTCCATCACTTCTTTGATAATACTACTAAAAAAAAACAAGAAAAAGAAACTTTGAATTAAAAAAAAAAAACATTCATACTATCAATTAAGAATACCCCTGATGTAATTTGATCAACAGTAACAATGTTTAAAGAATAGAAATGAACATTGAGAAGATGGCTAAGAATCAAGAATCTTACCGAAAAATAATTTTGCTTTTCGCTATCCCTAATTCCACAATATAGATGTATTATTACTACTCAACAATCTTTGTGCAAATCTGCAACCTTCCTTCAAGAGCAATAGCTCAATAAGGAATAATTCAACGATGTTAGACATAGTACATTTCTTTTCAATGATTACAATTTGATCAAGACATTTTTTAGAGATTTAAATTCTCAGCAAAAAAAAAAAGAAAAAATCAACTGAAATCATACTATTTATCATAATCCTACAGCCGTAGGAATGACTCGTAATGAAATCAATTGATTCATTAGTAAATAAACTTATGGAAGAGTTTAAAAAATTGAAAAAAAAACATTGCCATTAAAGAATCACATTAATTGATTCAAAAGTGGTAAAAGGGGTTTTATTGATAATGCCTAACCTAATCCTTCTAAACAAAGGGAAGAAAAAATAAAATTGATTCTGCAAAGTTAAGCAGCGAAAAGAATATGCAATTAATTTCCTGAAAGAGTAATCCTCTAAAATGGTATAATATTGATACTAACGGTATTTGTAAGTTAAGGCAAGTCATAAGTGGCACCACCGCCTATAAGTATAACTCGTCACAACATGATAGCAAATGAAGGTTAATATTCAATTAACAACATAGCCTCGATCCCAAATTGATTGGGGTCGGCAACATGGATCAACATCTTCCATTGTGCTTGATTTAGTGCAATTGATGGTTAAAATTCAATCACAATTTACAAAAGAAGTGCGAAAGAAAATCTGATAAATGAAAGACCAAGATGATTCATTTGATAAACAACAATTCACTTGATATGAGCCTATTCAACATAATAATGGGCAACCTTAGGTTCTTAACAACCAGGATATCCAAAGCATGGTTTTGCCAACAACGCCTATCCCTATATCCACCACTACAATGCTCATCTACTATCTCAACCTCTCCTCCCCGTTTTGCCATCACCAACACTCAAATTTGAGACCGGCATCACACATTATCTAAAACATCACTCTCCTCCACCAAAACCTCAACTAAAAAGGACTCTTGAAACTTCCCTAGATTTTCAACCATTCTTCAACCTAGAGGCAATAGTCATAAAAATAGGAACTTTTTGAAAAGAGAGCATTCCTAATATGATTCTAGTGATCTCTCAAATCAACAATTTCTTCTAATTCATTCCAAAGTGATACATCATAAGCATGTTGATTAATAAACTAAAAAAATTGCATCAGTAAATTTAATAAATTCAAAAAGAATGTAAAGCAAACAAAACAAAGAAATCTAAAACATTCTTTACCTCGTAATTGGAGCTCCTAAGGAAAAATCACTCAAAAAGAATCTCAACCATTCAAAAAATTTTAAAAGTAAATTCTCTAACCTACAATGTATTAAGATGGGAAGCATTAATTAGGAGGGATTTGAATGGTTTGCAAAGCTCAACATCAATTGCACTTAATCGAGCACAATGAAAAAATTTGATCCATATAGGCGACCCCAATTAATTTGGGACTGAGGCTATGTTGTTGTTGTTTATCTATATCTCAGCGTGTTATTTCTTTTTTCTTCAATTCTCTCTATTTGTATTTGGCTTACCACCAAAATAGAAATGAAAAACAAAAATGAGGATCCAAAAATAATAAGCAAACAAAAGACGTCATACACGCGACTGATAAAGATAGGCTCACCGTGGATCACTTCCAGACAAGGATATATAAACCCAACCGATAGGCTTCACGAGTTCCGCAATTTTTATTTCCTGCAATGCAATCAAGAATCACTTAATGCAGTCAAGCATTCACATTCAAAAACTCCGTAGATTTTTGCAGTGGTTCAAGCAAAGAAACACCTTTAAATTATGGAACCCGTTGCCGGCACGAATGGAGATCTTGCTCGGCGTATAGCTCTCATCCAGCTTGAAATCCACGTAGAGGACGACAAGCTGAGCATCAGAGAAAAAACTACCAATTCAATAAAAAAAACTTCAATACCAAACAGTCAATCAATCGTTCAAGTAGAAACTCACTTGCAACTTCACTTTCTTCTCGAAAACCGAATGCTCACCAAATGAGGTCGCGCCGTCGGATCTGATCAGATCACACAAAAGCCATAAAAACCTCAATTGCAAGAAAAAACTAGAACCTGAAACCCTAGAAGCCCAATTCACGAACCCTAAAAAAGAAACGATCGATGAAGAGATCGAGGAGACGTACTGCCAGTAGGATTCGAGGTTGTCGTCACGGAGGAACTGGACGCCATTACCGGACTTGCAAGAGCTGACGCTCCAAGTGGCCTTCTTGGCCATCTCGCGAAGGTCGTCTTCAACGACAAAAAAAAAAACCAATTTTTACTCAAATTGCTGACCCAAACAACCAAATGGAGCAATTCCCGGAATCTGAAATTGCAAGATCTTCAAGTAGATCAAAAACCCAAGTCCACATTTTAATGACAAACAACTTTAGCAAGATCTACTCACCAAACAAGACAGACAAAGAAGAGACCCAAACAGGACTACTGCACCCACGACCAAAAAAAAAACATCAGGGACCCTCAGAACAAAACCCCTCAACCCCACTTCCTATCCATCTCAAACTTGCAAGAAAAAACAGCGAAATAATATCAATTGTTGATTGATTTTCTTAGATTTCTCTCAGCTGTTCAATCCACAAAGCACATAACCAAAAGGGGTGTGTGGCCTTGTGGGCTTAGCCCTTCAAAGCTTTCTCTTTTATGGAAATCAGTTGAGTTTATCCTCTGTTCATACATTAAAGCATGATTTACAGCTCTGTGTAAACATTGAACAAACAAAACAAAACCACGAGGATTTGATGAACACAGCAAATGAAGGTTGAAGATATTGGAAAGTGTGAGCAGGTAAGGAAGAAGAAAAAGTGATGAACAACCCCTAAACTTGAACCCCAAGATAACACGAACCCTCTAAATCCCGAATCTATCGATTGTGTGCATTCAATTTTTTTTTCAATAGATATGATGATCTCAATGACATCCAGCAATTAGAAATGTTCACACGTTTATATACACGTGATAACAACAACGAAAACAGTAGTCAATTGGGGAACCATGCTTTTTAAGGGATAGAGATATATTGAGAATATCAAATGGTTGTTAACTTTTAGATTTGCCTCGAGATTCGTATGATACGAATGTCGAAGAAATCTTATATTTATCCAAACAGCTTAACAGAACCGCCTCACCACCACTTCGATGATTTAACAAAGAGGGTTCGAGAGATACCGAGGGGGAGATGGAAATGGAGGGAGACCGAGGTAATTGAGAGATTGAAGGTGAGTTTATGGGTTGTTATTTGTTATTGTTGTTGATCGTTGATGTCGATGTTGTTGGTTGTGAGGTTTGTTAATGGAGGTTGGAGAAAATGGAAGGGAGACTCGGCTCGTCGAGGAAGACGATATCCAACTTGGGGTTGCAGTTAGGAGCCCAACCTCAAAGAAATTAAAATTAAAAAAATGATGAACTAATTTGTAGAGGACAACCAGGAAGAAGATGGGGTTTGATCCCCAAACCGGATCGGTCCGGTTCAGGGATCAAACCCCAATTAAAAAAAAAGACTAGGAAATTGAAAAAAAATCCAAAAAAATGAGAAAGATTCAGAAAAATATATTTGAGCCAAATAAATTGAAATTGTGGGTTTTTATGAAAAATGAAAATTTTGGGATTTTTTCGAGTATTAATGTCGAGGTTTATTCCTCGTAATACGTGTTACGATACCTAAAAATGTCTAAAATTTTAAAAAAATATATTTAAAAGTCTAGTCTAGTTTAATTTTTAATTTCGAATCAAAATTTGGAGTCAGAATTAGGATCCAAACTTCAGAGAAGTTGTTTATAGGGATTCCGAGGTTTTTCGGGTTGAGGAAATAAAATATAATAAATTGAAAAATTATATTTAAGCCTAGACAATGTGATTTTTGATGCCGAACAATAATTTTGAGTCAAAAATGAAATCCGAGCAAGGGAGAATTTATTTTAGAAGTATTTTAGAGGTTTCGAGACGCGATCGGATCAATTAAACTGCAACTAATTGGGAAAATTATAAACTTGTTACGGAAACTTATAAGATGTAAAAATAAACTGTAGAACCGCGATTGGAACCCTGCGTGGACTAGCTTACCAACTCAAAACATAATGGAATTTCGGTATCGCGTTTATAAGGTAATATCCCATAAAAATCATTACATTGTATGATCATAATTTTGTATAAATTGCATTGATCATTAACATAGCATTTTTGTTATACTTGCATACACTGGTAAGGAGGATAAGGCAATTTAAGTCTCCTTATAACGCATATTATACTGCAGCTATAGGACACTATATTATTCTTGAGGGGCAGGAGTCACAGATACTTTGTATCACGTGGTTATCATGAGATCACATTGAACAAGATCGTACTCTCAGAGTTTAGATGAACAAGACTCGTTTGGTTATCCTCTTCGGGCATAAGTCCTTAGTATTGTTTACTTACCACTTTCAGAGAACATTATCTAATTGTGGTCGGATAACAAAAACTGGATGGATTCACGGTTGTATTTAAATTCCTTGAATTATATTTCTTATTTAATCTCTTGGATTATTATGCATTTGATTATTACAAGTGTATTGGATAGTGTGGGATTTACTTATCTAACATTATCAAATTTTTATAATTGGATAATGACAGGTTCTGACGGCGACAAGGGAAAAGGAAAGCTTTCCGGCTGTCTGTGATATGATAGTTCATTTATGTCTTTGTATGCATTATGTTGAATATAATATTTTCTATAAATGGGTTTTGGGGTTCAAGTATGATTAGGATTTATTTTGAAACCGCTGAAACTGTGTTGGGATGAAATGGAATGCTGTGGAACTAGGGTAAAGGGTTTAAGGATTTTGAAAATCTAAAATAGGTTAGAATGAATAAATAATTTTTGTGAATGCAATATATATTGCTATGTGGTAGATTGTAAGTCCTTCGGCGTTTCCACCAAAGCTGAACAGGTTTCGTCGAAGATTTTTAAAGGCTGAGTTTTTCGATTTAGGCTAAAAAATAAAAGAGGTGTTGTCGAAAAGATTTTACGAAACTTCGAAGTTTAAGATTCACTTTAGAACCCTTAGTGGTTGATAATATTTTATAATTGATTATAACAAGATCTTATTATTAAAATTATATTGATGGAGAGGTGAAGGCTGCTAGATTATCAAGGAGTTAAGGTAATCTAGGCCGATCAGATGCCCTAATTAGGTAAGGTCTGACAAACTGTCTCTATTCAGGTAATGAAAGAAATTTGGTGAACATAAATAATTGAGGTTGATGATTAAGTGAAAGGAATGAAGTTTGTGGTGAACTCATGGATAGAAAATGATTTGACGAAGTTAGAAAGGTCATTGATTTTCTAACCAATCAAAGAGAAACTTAAGTGAATTAATTGACGAGTTGAAATTGGTTGTTACTTTCTAGTCCACAATATAAATAATATTGTGAGTAGACATTTAGAGAATGAGTAAGAGTTGCACAATGTATCAGATTTCTTTTTCTGATTAGATTGGGAATTCGAGATTTTTGTCATGGGATGAAAAATGTAATTATAAATCTATAGTCATGGAATGACTTGTGTAATTCCATATTTCTGTTAAGAAACGCTAGAAAAATGATAGATCAGATAAACACGCAAATCTACTTTGTATATGATGTCGTGTTCGAATATTATTTGCATCACTATATAAATATTTAGACTTATGACAGTCTAAGAATCGAGTGATCGACAATTATGATGAAAAGATGATCAGAGATGAGAAAATAAACTGGTATGTGTATACTTGAGTTTCGGTAGATAGGGAAAGAATTATCAATATTTTTCTGAACAGTATTCATATTAGAATGAGAATTGTGTTGTGAAAAGCAAAATATTATAGATCTTGCTATGTATTGATGCTTGAATGGGATTCAAGACATGAAATATGAAGTGAACTAAGGTTTATTAGACATTCCACAAAGCTGATTGTTAACTCGTTAGAAATTCACTAATTGCCCGGATTGGCAAAGCAATGAAAAAGACTTTTCATTAAACGTAGAATTTGGAAATGAAAAGTTGAAATGGTTATGATCTCTACCACTGAGTTGTTAAATACAACGAAAGTGATTGGGTCCACTTAATGGTTCACATTGAAAATGATATTTACAGTTTTGAATTAAAAGAGTTATGTATGAAAATTCATTTTCTCATATCTCTTTTGGTTCAGTAAACTGTAAGTTCAAGTTTTGAGGACGAGATTTTTAATTATTTGAAAAAATTGTGACATTTGAGAATTTCGTAAACTTGATTAGGATGCTAATTAAGTATTTTTGGATTTAATTTCCAATTTAAGTATCTAAAGTGGGACCCACGTATTATGGTACAAAAATCATAAGATATATTTTATTTGTATGATGAATGCTTATCGTGCGTAATATATGGTATTTTGTCACGAAGTCAGGTTGTGTTGAGGTGTATCCTCAATTTTCGGGGTTGCAAGTGCGTGTCTGAATGATACGAGTGAAAATATATTATTAGTTGTTCGAAAACTAATTAACCAAGTGTTAATCCTCACGTGAAGATTTTATCCCGATTTGCCTGCAAGTCGGGATCAGTGGTAATGTAACGTGAGAACGAAGTTGGCACAAGACTTTGCCTCGAGTTTCGTATCAGTTGGCGGTGGTCGGGGTTGATTATAGGTCCAAATTGGTGTAAGTTTGGTTTACTATGACAAAAGAAGTGGTCCAAAAGACTTTAATATGTCGCAGACAAAGTTAAGATTTTTGGGGTTTGATATGACCAAAATCTGTGTTATAGACTGTTAGGTTTTTAAGGTTCATACGCAACGAGAAATTCAAAGCGGATTTTTAAAAAACCCCAACAGGATCGAAAATAAGTTCCGTTAAACTAAATCTACGAAAGTAAATCATACCTTATTCCGTGATTTCCTTTTTGATTGTTCGATTTTCAAGACGTTCAAGTGCACGTCCTCTATCAAAAATCCACACACGAACCGTGACCACAATTTTGAGTGTTAGCCTCAAGAGAGATTGAAAACAATTTTTCTTTCTCTCCGTAAATCTAGAGAACCCAAAAATTGTAAAACGAAAATCTTATTTCGTTTTTAGGGTTTCACCCTTTATTTATATGTGTAGATAAGCTCTCACTTAAAATCATATTCGTAATACAACTATTGTATTTAGGCAGTTTAAGCAAATTACACATATGTCCCTATTAATAAGTTATCATATAACGAATTGTAAGGGTTTTTATGTCATGAGTTTTATCATATAAAATTCATTACTCTAGACCAATTGAAATTGCGTAAAGTTATTCTTTGTGTGCGACTCAATAGGTTCATGCGACGTTGGCAGTAAACCAAAAACCATTTTGGTACACAAGTCATAAGTGATCTCTAACAATGCATTATGACTACCCAAGTAGCATGAATATTAACATCGATACAACCTAAGTAATAACGTATCATATCCTTTTGTCGTGCGATATCCTTTGATTAAACATATGGAAAGTCACCCTTAATGTTCAATCGTACTAGTCTCGATCTTTAGGTACACTGAAAAACATCCAAGTGACATTGATTATATCAATTCACATAGACTTTTTTATTATCAGTCTATCTTATCGATGGATCCACTGATATCTCTCTATATGAGAGTGACAAATTCTATCTTGATTACACACCTTCGCATATTATTCAAATTTTTCGATTAAAACAACATTTGATTATGTCAAATTATCATGCTCCTAATATTGAAGTCTATAATAATCTCAAGTCAAATGACTAAATTATATATTTATCATGAGTAACACATATGACTTAATCCATGTAGTGTTCTCATAACGGGTTGGTCCAATACCCAATTCCCTAACAAGTACTCATGATCTTGATTCATATCCATATACGCATGATCATCACATGACCATCAATCAAGATTCACGCTAGTCTTAATTCGTTATAGTTCTCGGTATAACGACGGACTAGGGACATTTAGGATATTTCAACAAATACCCGTAGATCTTACTATAAGGTAAACGTGTAATCACTTATAATAAAACAACAAATAAAACCTTTATTTTATTAACTAAAATTATAAGATAAACAATGTTTGTAGATTACCTAGGGCACATGCCCTGACATAGACATTTTATGAAAATTGACTATTTCATCAATAATTTGGTTCAATTTGGTGAAAATTGGGTCAAAAATGAACGTCGGAAGCCAAAACACGTCAAAGTAGGAATTTTGATTATTAATAAATAAAAAGAAATTAAGCTGCTGACAAGCAGTTGTGGGTTTATATTAGGGGTGGGCAGCGGTTTTTGAAAAACCGCCCAAACCGACCAAACCGCGCGGTTTGGTTTGGTTTTTAAAGCTCGCGGTTTGGTCGCGGTTTGGAAAACCACCAAACCGCGATTCTGCGGTTTGGTCGCGATTTTCATTTTGGGAAAACCGCGGTTTAACCAAACCGAGGGTATTTTGGTAATAACCACCAAAAACCCTAAAGTGCTCAAACAAAACCAAAAAAAAAAGAAAAAATCTCTCACTTCTCTCACTCCTGTTCTCCCTCCAAACCGCTCACTCTCTCCGTCTCTCCAAAAATCTCTCCTCCCTCTCCTCCCTCTCCTCCCTCTCCTCCCTCCCGCCGCTCACTCTCTCCGTCTCTCGTCGCCTCTCTCTCTGGATCTCTGTCCTCCCTCCCGCCTCCCGCCACTCGCTTTCTCGTCACCTCTCATCCCTCCCGCCGCTCACTCTCTGGATCCAGGGTTTGGTGGTACGAAAGGGTTTTCTCCGCCACAGTTTTCGTCGAAAACTGTGGCGGAGAAAACTTTTCGAGCTTCCGTGACTGTCACTGCTGCCATGGCCGACCACACCAATGCCGACTCCAATCCCCGCCTCTCCGTCGACACTCACCCCCACGTCTCTAAAGGTCTGCTTCCCCTCTCGATCTCGCTCTCTCGCCGATTCTTTCGGTTATGGTTTTGTTCGATTTGGTTCTGGTTCTGAGGATGTTCAAACCGTGCGATTCTACGGTTGCGGGTTGTGTTTTGTTCAGATCGAATGGTTGATGAGTGGTTTTGTAGAAACCCTAGCTCGATTCTAGGGTTGCTGTTTTTTTTTTTTCTTGCTTTTTTTTAATGCTTGTTTTTTTTTGCTAATGAATAGATGAAAACCGCGAAACCAAACCGACCAAACCGCGCAAACCGCGGTTCGGTTTGATTCGGTTTTCAATTTTTGCGGTTTGGTCGCGGTTTGGAAAATCACCGAACCGTAGACCCTCGGTTTGGTTGCGGTTTTGTGGTTTTCACCACCAAACCGCGGTTTGCCCACCCCTAGTTTATATATAAAAAGAAAAAAAAAATGAAATGAATCTTGATTCATTTCATTTTTTTAACAGAACGAACTATTGTTGTTCGTTCTCTAAACCCTCTTAGTTAAATTTTCACTCTGCAAGCTCCCGACGTCCGATTTTCGTCCGATTTCTTTCAGCAAAATCATAGAGTATTGCGAGACGATCAGTTTGAGCTAAATTTCTACGGTAAAAACAAGGTATTCGTCCCGCAGTTTGGTCGATACTCAATATCGAGCATTTTCCTTAATTCAATTTGAATTCTCGCGATTTCTCAATTTCTTTTGCTGGATATTAATAGAAATTAGTATGAATTGTTGAAAATTGATGTATTGGGTTGATGTGTGCTGATTTGAAATAAATTCCACCGACGTGGGTTAGAGTTTTGATGAGTTTAACTAATGCGATTCAGTCGATAACTATTTCGGAGATGTTTTTAGAGTTGATATCGATTTAAATTGGGTTTCTGGATAAACGGATTATTGGTTTTGATCTAATTTGACTCTATGGGCTGTGGGAATATTTTGATATTGGAATCGAGTTGTTTCATTGTGTTTGTTGTCGAGTTTTGAAGATTTAATTATGAAAATATTGATTTGAAGAAGTTTTTCAGTTCAAAATAAAATAAAGTTTGTCTAGTTGGCATGTCATATTGGAGAATTCATAACTTCTCTATTAGTGATCCAATTTGAGTGTTCTTGTAGTCTATGAAAAGTAGAACATGTGTATTACAAGTTCCTTTCAGGTCATCAAGAAAAATATTGAGGTTTTAAAGGTTAAAAAGCTATCCCACATCGGATAGTTGAAAGCCAGTTGAAACAGTTATATAAATTAATATTTTTGGAAACTGTTCTCAATCGTACTTTGGCCAAAGTTTTTATTGGATTTAGTGATTTGGTTTCACTTGACGCTTAACCCATGTTATAATTGGGTATGCAGGGAAGTTATTGGATCTATTTTCAAGGAGATCCAACGCTCCAGGACCTATAAAATTTAGCTCAAAATTGGGTTGGTTATAAGTAAACCCTACAGTGATCTTTACTATTGATTGAATATATTTGCACATGTAACTGTATCATAGTCTGCATTGCATTTTATCATTCTTGATCATGCATACATAAAGAGAGTGAGGGGAAGCTTGTTTCGGAGTCGGATTTGCTTGAAACTCAGTTTCAATCTTGCCTCTACGCCGTCTAGTAAGACTAACTGAGTCTAACACCGACAAGTTATATATGTATTTCATTATCTCTTAATACTGTCTATGTACTATTTTTGGAAGTTGACATCTGATAGTTAAGAGACAGAGTGGATTACATGTTATGTTCATGCATAAATCTTATTGTTTATTTGGAAATGCAATTACATATCTCCATGTATCAGACTAACAATTGCAGGAATACATATCAATGTATGAATTTACTTACCTGACATTTTCGAGTTGTTTTTTATTATGTCAGATTATGTATGACGACAAGGAAAGAATGGACAAGACTCGAAGATTATGGTGATTATTTTCACAAATTATAGTAAATTCTTTTTTAAATTGTTTAGATTTATTGTTTTGAGATTTTTGGGGTGAGTTTAGGGCGTAACTTTCATTGAATGGTTATAAGAGTCTCCTATGTCAATTTAAAATATTTTGAGAGGTTTATGACTCAATTTTGGTCTGTTGAGGATTGTTAAGTTCTAATTAAGTTTTCGGAGACTATAAGTTAGTTTATTAATTTGAATATGATACATATTATGAACTGTGGGGAGTTGTGAGTCTTTTTAGGCTTCTTCCTAATTCTGTTGTCTATTAGGTGAATTTTTCGACAGACCATATTTATAGGAGGTGTTGTCGAGATTTTTATAAAAAAATATCGAGAATAATCCGTATTATTTCCTAATTTTCTCCAATTGAATAAATCATGAATTGAGTTTCATCGAGGATATAAAATTAGATTTGGAGCCTTAAAAGGGATTGAAATAATTATTATTTTGAAGTCAAAGTTGAAAGAACGGATAGGCCGACTAGATTATCAGAGGATTAAAGTAATCTAGGTCGGTCGGTCGTTCTAATGACGAGGGGTGACACTTTTATCATTATATATACATTTTCAAAGCGAAAAAGAGAGCAAAAAAAGCCATACTTTTTATATATATATATATATATATATATATATATATATATATATATATATATATATATATATATATATATCATCGATGATTCGATTTCTTCTTCAAATCACTAAATCCACCCCAATACACGCCATAAAACAAAGATTTCAAGACAAAATCGCCAAATCTGATACCTCTAAAATGCAACAGGGGTACTTATGGTTTGATCAACTCGAACGCATTATTTTTTTGATTGGACAAATTGAAACTAGGGGTTGTTCATAATAAAGTTTGTAATCTTTGCCGATATTGTTATGATGAGCTATGATGCGTTGTTTTAATTTAGGAAGATAATAATTTAACATTCTAGGAGACATACATTTGCTACACAATAACGTAGATTTAATTGAGATGTGCATACCCTATAAATTTTAAAAGAATCTACACCGTTGTGTAGCAAATGTATGTAACAAAAGAATGTCAAAAAATCATTTTTCCTTAATTTAATAGTTTATGGAAGTTGCTTAAAGTCGCTAATGTCTCAGTGTTGATGGAGATGAGGGTTGTGGTAGAAAATCATTTTCCATTGATTTTTACAAGTGACGTCTCGTTCATGTCAATAGAGATGCTTAGAGCATCTCCGACCACAAACACTAGAATAGTGTAACTTTTGCGATACGTTAATGTAACTTTAACACCAAATTTTGTTCTTCTCTAACCCACTACCTTTATCTTTCACGTATACTATCTCATTTTATTATTATTTTATTCATTTTTAAATGAGATATACATTATATGAAGTATAAAAATAATAAAAAATCTATTTTGACTCTTTGAGTCCAGATTCAAATGATTTTTACTAGTAACTTAAATTACTCAATTATATAAAAAGACATAATTACCCTTACCTCTAATTAACACCAATACTACTCAAAAGGTGTATATAAGACTTTATTGTTATTTGAGTCTAGACTCATCAAGTCCATCTAGCACTACCCTAAAAATAAATACAAAATCTATAAGATAATACTTAAATAGTGTTCAGTCTTAAAAATAGTGTCAAGTGTTGGTAGGAGATGCACTTAGATAGAAAAAGAAAAAGAAATAAATGAGACCAAAGGAGAGAGTGGATTATGTTATCCTTCTCTGGTTGATAGCCCCGATGAAGATGGCACGTAAACGCAAGGTTCCAGAATTTGTCCACCCTCCTCAATAAGCATCAATGCACGTTAATAAGCGCGATCCCAAGACCCACACACCGTACTCTCCACTTCTAAAACCTTAACCAACAACGTAGCCTCATATCACAGACCATCCATCAAAACCCAACTTTTCTCATCTCAAGAACGCATCATCAGCACAAATAAGACCAGGCTTCACTTAAGACCATATCTCGAGACACCAAATCTTGTCCTTGAAAGTAACGCATTGATATTTCGTTTGGTTCGATCCGCTACGCCTACGACACGTACTCCGTCGTCGCGAAGTCAACAATTTCTTGTTGGCGAAGTTATTCTCCATCAACGGTCACGATCGGTTGCTCGTGAAAGCAACGGCTGTGATCGCAGTCGCACAAGCCTCCAAAACCACCGCGCAGACTGGTAGTTGGGCTTCGGAAAGCTAGGTTTACGAAGTCTCTGGTCATTCCTTCGCTCTTCACATCGTCTTCACACGAACACTTCACTCGCTTCGTCTCGTCTCGTCTCGTCTGATCGGTGAGTCGATTCCGTGTTTCTGTTCGAATTTCTCGATTTTCTGACTGTTTATGTTGAGTTCGTGTTGTTTGTGGTTCAATTTGATCGGTGTGGTCGTCGATGTGGTCCTGTTTGTGATGAGAAAGTTAGGGTTTGCGTTTCTGATGCGTGTTTGATCAGGACATGGAGCTTTGTTATGTTATCTGTTGTTTCGATTTCAAGTTTGTGTTGATTGTTTGTTTGTTTGGATCGAATTGTTGTTTTTCGGCGAAATTTGATATGGATATATGGAAATTAGGATTCAGTGAAAACCGCATGATTTCGTGTTGTTTTTGGTTGTGAATTTCAGTGGAGATCACTTTTGATTGATGTTCGACTTTGAATTTAGTCTTGTTAAGCGACCGATCATTGAATTAGGAGTTCGTTTGTTTGGATTTGTTATGCAAATGGTTTGCATGATGGTTGTCGCGGTATATGCGGTAGAATTCCGATCAAATGTTGAAACTATGAGTTGTTTTGAATGATCTCACTGACCTTGCTTTGTATCTGAATTTGCAGGGGAAACATGCGTTGGTGCAAGCACGTTGTGGTAGCTCTTTACCTTTCATTTCTGTTGTTTTCGACTGGGTTTTCGTCGTCCACAGATGGACTAGTTAGAATTGGACTCAAGAAGAGGAGTTTAGATACAAATGAACAAATTGCTGCTAAGATTGAGGCCGCCGGAGGGGAGAAATTGAGAGCTTCGACGCGGAATTATCGTTTCCGCAACAACGTTGGAGATTCAGGGGATGTAGATATTGTAGGTTTGAAGAACTATATGGATGCTCAGTATTTTGGTGAGATTGGTGTTGGCTCACCCCCTCAGAAATTTACTGTGATTTTTGATACTGGCAGCTCCAACTTATGGGTGCCTTCTTCAAAGTGCTATTTCTCTGTAAGTTTTATCTGTTTTTAAGGATTTTTAGGGAGGTGAAATGGAATTTATTGCCATTTAAGTTTAAACTGAAATTTGTAGTAATAATAGAGATAACTGAAATGGCATGCATTTGATGCAGGTTGCTTGCTATTTCCACGCAAAGTACAAGGCCACCCGCTCAAGTACCTACAACAAAGATGGTCTGTAATTTCTTTCCTGTTCCCATTATCAATTTTAGGTGTCTAACTTGTTTGCTGTATCTGATATAATTACCATATGCAAGCAGCTCAACATATTTCTCTTTCAGTCATTCAAATGTATTTTGATTTGTCGCAATTCGAATATCAACCTGTTATGTGTTTTTGTTCCAAATTTAACAAGTCTGCTATATTAATCTTGAGTAATGTAACTTATTCATTTATAGCCATAAAAAATTGCCCAACATGTATAAGGTAAATGATTGGGTAACCCACTTTTCACACCTACATTTGACATGACACATGGTTGTGGTGGTCCTTAGAATTTTGCATCGAGATGTGTGTGCATGCGTCTCAAAGTGTATCCAAAGGACCACAACAACTAAGTGTCAAAAGTGGGTTAGCCTAGTATTCTCCTATCTCTAATTCTCCATGGAGTTTGTCCTACAATATTTTCGGTTGATCTCTGCTTCAAATCTTACAAGCTCACTTTTAGTTGTGCTTTCCCCTTTATGCTGACTTCTAATATTATCTGTCATCTAACTCTTTGCAAACTGTGGTAAGCTTTTCCATCTATTATTTCTTATTGAGAATTAATGAGTTGGCTGGCTATCATGATTAGTTGAATGAATCTTTTGATAGTGATTATTTCCTGAATCTTTGGGATGCCACGGATCAGATTTATATTTGCTGAACCTTTTATCTTCTTTTGTGGACAGATATTTCTATCATGCAGGATTTCTTGGGATTTTTTTTTCCTTTTTTTTGATATAGATGTTGCCTCACAATTTGTAAGTAATCAACTTCTCTCACTTCTTGCAGGAAAATCGGCTTCAATTCACTATGGAACTGGAGCCATTTCCGGTTTCTTCAGTCGAGACCATGTGAAAGTGGGTGATCTTGTTGTGAAGGATCAGGTGAAGTATTTCATATTTTTCTCTACAACGGGTATCTGAATTGAGTCTTTTGGAGTTTCACCCCCCTTCAATTTGATCATTCTGGCAGGAGTTTATTGAGGCAACAAGAGAACCTAGTATCACATTTATGGTGGCTAAGTTTGATGGTATCCTTGGCCTTGGATTCCAGGAAATCTCAGTTGGTAATGCCGTCCCAGTGTGGTAAGCTTCGTTGTCCAGTGTCAATGTAATTTGTAACGTAATGCAAGTTAGCCTATGAAGTTAACAAATTCAAATGCAGTGATGAACGGATCTTCCCTTGAGTTTTTAACTTATTGTTCAATGGTTGACTCTTCGATTCAGGTACAACATGGTCAACCAAGGGCTTGTGAAAGAGCCTGTTTTCTCTTTTTGGTTTAACCGGAATGCGGAGGAGGAAGAAGGTGGTGAACTTGTGTTTGGAGGCGTTGACCCCAAACACTTCAAGGGTGAACACACATATGTTCCTGTGACCAGAAAGGGTTACTGGCAGGTGTATAATTTGGCATACGAGTCTAATCTTGCTACAGTTTAGAAGATGTTGCCTACGTTTTTATTATAATAATTAACATAAGTTTTGTTTTTGAATATCCTGTATCAGTTTGACATGGGCGATGTCCTTATTGATGGTAAATCAACAGGTAAATAATTGCCTTGGTTACATCATTAACTGCTGTACCTCCTTGCTTCTTGCTGTTATTTTAAGCTGAAATAAGCAATTGGCTTCCAGGATTCTGTGCTGGTGGTTGTGCTGCAATTGCTGATTCGGGAACATCCTTATTGGCTGGGCCAATGGTACGTGCTACCGTACTTTAGTAGGTTATAACTTATAATGATGTTGCTACTGTGTGTTACTTCTCTCCTCCTATTATTTAATGTCTTGACACCATGTGATTATCAGAGCTTTGTTCTCTTTTGTTGAGAAGTCAAATGTTACACATGATTATCGATGAAACTGGACCCATTTTTTCAGATGAAATAAACGTGTGATCACTTCAGAAGTAAAATCTAAGGAAGATCAAGTCATGTGCTCTGCCTATCTTTATAATGTTCTCAGGGCCTGTTCATTATCCTTGTTGATGACATCCCATGCACTTGGGCTTCAAAAAAACAAATCTCGTGTGTGTAGGATGCATCACGGGATACGTTTGTGGGGCTTCGGTGAAGAAAATTAGTCCGTGGATAACTTTCATGAGTATTAGCAGATTTTGAAACAGTTATTCAAATTCTTAATGTATTTGTTTATAGATGCGACTACTGCATTGGCGTAGATGGATGTTAAACTAGTTAAAGTTTCTATCAGCTAGTTGAGCTCCTGATGATGCTGTCTATATGTATATATTTACTTTTTGATGAGAAACCAACTTATTCCTCTCAAACTTGCTCGTGAAAGACTTGAACCTCAACCTCACGTATAGGTGATCACATGCCAAATCATTGGAGCTACCACTTGGTTGGTGGTTGGCAATACATTTATTGACCAACTAAGTTTCCTTTCCACCCATGATGCTTGACGAGTGTTTTTTTTTTTTTTTTTTTTTTTTGAGGTGTAATCTAGCGGGGATTTGGACCGAGATTTTTTTTTTCTTCGAGAATTGAACAGAGGGAAAAAGAGCTACTTAATCGAATTGGAATTACCCATTGCCGTAGGATGGCCAACACATTTTGTCTTTATCTAAGTATTGCATGCATTCTCACTTGGCTTTGTTTCCTTGGGAAGAAATCCATTGGTTTATGTCTTTTGATTCTTGACTCAGTCCATGACATACTTCTGTCAGAGATTGAATTGTGTCAGTTTGACGTGCTTACTGTTTCATGATGTAACACCTTTTTCTCTTTGATTTATTTACTCTCTTTTTTGGACTTTTTTACATCTTAATTGTGTCTCGATATTCTGGACTTTGGAGCACTTGGTCTTTTCTTTGGGAATGAATGATCTAGTGTCCAAGTGGGAGAATTGGAATATCATTATACAGTCTGTGTTGAGCATTTATTTTAATCCATCTTATTGTGTTTTTTCTTCTATGTTCAATTATTTGTACTTGCTCAAGTCCGATGCTCTTATATTCCTTCTTGCAGGCAATTATCACTGAGATCAATCACGCCATTGGAGCTGCTGGCATTCTTAGCCAGGAATGTAAAACAGTAGTTTCACAGTATGGACAAATGATATTGGAGTTGCTCTTAGCAGAGGTATATTCTACTGTTTTGATTTCTGCAGTTTTCTATATTACATTTTGACTTACTGCTGTAGCTAGAAAAACTATATTGTCTGCTGTAGTACTGCTTTGAGACGATGATTTTCTGGTTTATGGTTTTATGCTGCAGGCATCACCCAAAAAAATCTGCTCCCAGATAGGTTTATGTACTTTTGATGGTACACGTGGAGTCAGGTTAGAGTGTTATTGGCTTTTAAGAAATTTTGCTTGCCATTGGCTATCGCTGTGGCCACTGTTATCATAAATTGTGTACTTATCGTAGTTCTCTCTTGTGCAGTGCTGACATTAAGAGTGTGGTGGATGAGGAGACCAAAGATGTGTCATCTGATGGTCTAAAAGATGATACTATGTGCTCTGCTTGTGAGATGACCGTTGTATGGATGCAGAATCAGCTCAGGCAGAATCAAACTCAGGAGCGCATTATGAACTATATTAATGAGGTAAGGAACTGCAAACTAAGTTAGCCATATATATGACTTCCTAGAGAGGAGCATTTTGTCAGTGTTCTTTAGTCTGTTGAAGTGTTGAACATAATTAACTCTGTGTGGTGCATAGTGTTTGAGGTGTAAACAAATAGTTAAGGCAACCATTGTTAATGCGCCTATGAGAATGAGAGTGGGGCAGAATTGCTTGAAAGTTGTATGTATTTGACTTGTGAAAGCATTTCATAATTGCATGGAGGTTATTAGTGATCGCAAGGTGTTGCCTAGGCATGTTGGGGCAAGCTGCCTCGCCAACCTGTGCCCTTCTAAGTAATTTTTAGAAAGTTGAAGGGGCTGATCAATTATGTTGAATGATATGAATACCTACCAAACAAAAAGAAAAACCTTAATACAATTAGTGTTAGATAAGGATAATGTTACTTGAGGACTTGTGATAAATGAATAATTATTCAGGGACCGTTTAATAAATATTTAGTTGACTGCCTAGCCTAGTTTAGGAAAATCGTTTAGGTGCCTTGCAATCCTTGGAGGTTATGCTTCATCGCACATTTTTACGGGATAAAGCTAGAGGTGTATTACAGCACAGGTTGATTGTTCTTATCTATATCTTTCCTTGTTATTAGAGGCAGAGCGTTTCTGTTTTTGCATTCGATAATATAAGGTCTACATGATGTGTCCAAACTATCTTGCACCGTCCTTTTCTTTTCTTTTTTTTTCATGCAGTCTTGAACCGTTCATACCATTTCTCAAATGGAATTGATTTTTGTTCCATTTTCTTAAATTGTTACATATTCATTATAGCGTTTGTGTTCCCGATGCACTTAAATTTACTAGAGTATTGTGCCATCCATTAATATTGTGATAGTATTTATAACTAAAAGAAGAAAGTATCCTTTACTTCTAATTTTTAGCTGTTAAAATCTACACTATATTGCTAAATCACTAACAGCTAATTGATAAGTTTATGAGAGATGGCTGTATGAGTAATGAGTTTTATACTAGTATATGGAAACAAGATTACATGCCTTAACTATCCGTTTCATGTATGTCATTATGGATCTTTCTTATTCATCAAGCACAGTTAGCAGTAGGCTTCATGTTTCTAGTGAGGCAGAAGGATCGTAGTTTTGCTTTAAAGTCTGAACTGTGCACATTTAATTGGATGAGGCACACTTCGATGAATGTAGCTGCTGCCACGTATGGCTGGTCTAAATAATCAACACGTAGTCATTTTACAATCATTAATTGCAACAAATGGTAATCCATGGGTTATTATGTAATTGTGAATATTTTCTCCATCAAGCAAGTTGATGAATGCTGTTGACGTACCATCTATTTCAGCAAAAGCACTTTCATGCCATCAATCTTGTACTTGATAGAGCATAAAAGTTGATGTCTTGTGGTTGTGGAGGAAGAAGGAAGATGAGTTTATTTGAAGTGGATCAACGGTATTCAATTTTGCATGATTGGTGGCCCTCTGTTTGAGGGCATCTGTGTAGTATGGCAATATTTGCTTGAAAAAATAATTTTTCAATCGTCATATGATAACATTAAAGCACAAGATCAACATCTTTTTGCTTCTCAAAGAACTATTACATTTTGAACTGGTTCATCTTTGTTGAATGAGTAATCCGTTATTATGTGTTAGTCACTTCACGTTCTAGTTTCCTATTAGATGTAATTGTTCTTGTCAAGAATTCCATTTTGAACTGGTTCATGTTCTCATTTCTCATTACAGCTTTGTGAGCGTCTCCCTAGTCCAATGGGAGAATCAGCTGTGGGCTGTGAGAATCTTGCTTCCATGCCTAATGTTTCATTCACCATAGGTGACAGGGTGTTTGATCTCAGCCCACCGCAGGTACGCTTTTCTCCTTGATTTTCCATAAATTCTTGTGCTTACTTCTAGTTTGCAGTTGCTATTTGCGGCTTTGATCTTCTTACAATCCTAGTTGGGTACTTGGTCAGTAAGTCCCTGATTTTCAGTATTGAGGTGGAATGGCTCTTATATCTTATGCCATTATATCCAACTTCTCGATAATTCATATTTGAATATGCACATGCTTCTGATTCTAATGTTGGATTTTCTTTTCTTTTTTTAAAGGAAAAAAAAATAACTGCAACAGATCTGCTCTTCATATGGTGTGATAGTTTAAAATATAACTGAGTTCGTTTTCTACAATTTTTATGCTCTCTGCGTTTATTAGTTTTTTGTTTGATTTTCTGGTTTACGGCACTTAGTGTCATTTGTTGATACAATTACTGTCTTATGTTTCTAACTCAATGACGAACACATTGAGCAGTACATTCTCAAAGTGGGAGAAGGACCGGTTGCTCAGTGCATTAGTGGATTTATTGCAATGGACGTGCCGCCTCCACGGGGTCCTCTCTGGTATTGCTTCTTCTTCTAAACCTATTTTTTGTGTACTGTCCCGTATCATGGTGGTGCAATGGTATCTAAATACTCGTTCATTTATAAATTAATGGAAGAATAGTCCGTAGGTTTTTCAAACATCAGTAATGTCAAAGATTTAAAATTCCATAAATGTTCAACTGCTGTGGGCACACACGTGCTGAACCCGGTTGCGCATTCAAAAATATGAAAATCTTAACCAAGAATTTTCTTAATGTTTTCTTTTGTGGTCATCATTCTAGACCGAGTTGGTCATTTTTTTTTATTAAAAAGACCAAAAAAAAAAAAAAAACCAATTTGTATTGACATAGCCATGATTTATAATGGAACCCTGAATAGTAAATGTACGTATCTTCTGAATGTGATTGTAGCGAAATTTAATCGTTCCAATGTGAATCATTGTGTTACTATAGAGTCCTTTCAGAAGTTGCGATGATGGAAACTTTATCAAAATTGCTGTAAAGATAACTTTAGCTGTTCTTGTTACCGTTAACAATACATTATTTTCTTCTATGCTTTCCATAATCTTTTCTTGCCTCCTCACTTGATGCATTACTTCCCATAGTAAGGTTTCATATAAAATGCATTAATTGATGATACTAAGCGTGAGCCGACTTAAACTACACATTGCAGGATCTTGGGTGATGTTTTCATGGGACAGTACCACACTGTATTCGACTACGGCAATATGCGGGTGGGATTTGCAGATGCAGCTTAAGGCATGGACTGTTACCTTTCCATCTCATTATCAGTGGTGCCAAAATTAAACTTATGCTCTAAAAGGCCACCTTTGCATGTATATATCTGTTGCTATATGCGTTACCAAGATTTCACACTTTTCAGACTTTGATGCTTGTATGTTGATAATTACGAGTACTTGAACAAACTTCAGCTTTCAACATGAAAAAAAGAAAAGAAAAAAAAGAAAAAAGAAAAAAATAATTTCGAGATCTGAATATTGTATGGTTTACTTGACGTTACACTTTCTTCTAATTTCAATATGCAACTTTTGAGTCTGAAACAGATGGGTAGTCTGTACTGATAGTCTAATATCATAAAATTCCATGCAATGAGTGATCGTTGCAAGATCTTCTGTTTTGACAGTCCTGGGTGTTCAAATATTTTTTCTGCTCCCTATACCAATTCTATGAGTGCCAATCAGGCACTCAACAGAAATTAACATAGTTGGATGATAGGTGGAGTTGGATGATAGGATTCGACAAAATTTTTGAAGTTTTGGCTGAATGATGGTTGAAATTAGAGCTTTAGATGGTGTTGAATTTCCATTATTTTGTAAGTATTATTTGTGGGATACAATAAGATTTGGGTTCTTTTCGAGTCATGTTTTTCTTAATTAATCATGGGTATTCAGACACTAGTTTGATTAGTCTAGTAGGCCCGAAGATTGTGTAAGCACTAGTGTGATCAGTCCCATGGGCTTTAGAATTGTGAAAAGAAATCATTAATGGCTCAACATTTAGCTGTCATGGAGAATTGAACTTGAAATTGTGCATCTAACTCACAATTTCGCCATCGCCCGTGCCGTTAGGCCAACTCATTCATGTTTTTTTAAAGTCAATGTTTTAGTATTCCCCAATCAAATTGTCTCAATTTTTCTGACGAGAAGCGCCTTTGGTCCAAGTTTTTTTAACAAGACATTCTCTCTTAGTTCCTATTTTAACTCAATCAATGTATAACAATAACTTCAAATGCAAGACAAGGCCTTTTAGATCCAAGTCTCTTCAAGATAATAACATTTACTGCAACTGCATGGAATGGTTGGTCCGACCATTGTAGCATATAATTTATAATCTCTGAATCTTTCTTTCTTCCCATCTGGGGATGGTTACCCATTTGAACATGTGATCAGTGATGCGCTGTACCTGAACCTTACCTACAACAATTTCTCACGTTTTTAATGTAACCCAGATGACACATGCCGTGCTTTGACAGTCTATTATACGTGGTCCACCAGTTCTATTTCAATGTCGTGCTTTCCATTCAAATGTTCAACTCTCATTTGGATTCATTGTAACAACATAACTAGCTTACAGAAAATGACTTGAATGTTATATACTTGTCCTCATGACGTACTTTTACCTATCTAGATAAGCCTTGAATGGTATTTAATTAATTTAATCGGCATATAAAGAGCCACATTCGACCTCTAATAATCTCGAAAGTGTGCAGAATTGTATATTAGTTTTAAAAAGTCTCGTTTAAGGCATGCATTAATTTATTCTTTCCACCTACAATCCTAATATTGTTTAATTAGAGGAGCATGTTGAGAGTGGAATTAATTTTTAATTTACATTTTTGGGAGGGAGAATGTTTCATTTCACTATACGTTACATTCATCAACACTGAAACACTTAAACTTTAGTCTACAATATTTTGAGTTCTTGGTTGTCAAGTAACTTAGGTCTGATATCATCTTAACTTTTATAAGTTGGTAAGCCAGGCCAGGCCAAGTCCAAGTTTATGAGAGAGCTAGTATGAGCATAGCTAAACTAGGTTTAGGCAAATAAATCCATTCGAACGTTTTAAGTCTTTAGTAAAAAGTATCCCAACGTTCTAATTTTTGCAAAAATATCGGAACCTTTTGATTGATTTCATGTAAATTGTATCATTTCTTATAATTATTATGTGGTAAACCACAATTAAAGTGATGAATGATTATTAGATTGCATACCCATTGATTTACGGCCTTGTTTGGTTTATTTTTGATTACTTACAGTGTTAGTTGATAATTATCTCCTTGAAGTTAACTCCTTGGAGTTAATATTTTCATTTTTAGTTTAACTTTAAACTCGCAGGGAAGTTTCAAGTTTTTAAACAATAAAAAATATGAATTGAAAAAAATAACATTCAAACAAAAGAAAGATGAGTAATAAAAGGGTCATTAATGAGGGAGTAATTTTGTCAACAACTCCTGGGAGATAACTCCTAGGGAGGTGCTGGAGATATATCTCACATCGTATGATATACGTTGGGAGATAACTTGCAATCAAGTTGGGCAACCAAAAAAGATTAGGTCTCAACTCTCCGTGAGTTATCTCCTTGGAGATATCTCTACCTCATACCAAACAATGCCTATATGAAATAATATTCTTAATTGTGGGCATAATTTCATATTCTTAAGTGTAATGCACTTAAATAATAGGAAGTGAGAACCCGATCGAGTTGCCACAACGGTAAGGGTGAAGTCAGGGTTGTGTGAGTTAAGCGCATGAAATCGATTTCGATTCTCCGTGTGATATGTTTGCTCGGGCCACTGGGATATATATGCCCAGACCGATTATGTAAGGGCCTCGTTGACTACAAAATATACCAGATTAGCAACCGGGAAACCCATCGTTAATTTGGTATTTCCCGTCCCGTCACTATACCGTGTTAGCGACGAGAATAGTGACAGGATCCCCGTCGCTATTTTTTTTTTTGCGAAGGGTGTCAGGTTTAGCGATGGGACACCGTCGCCATAGCCCATCAATAATGTGCCACGTGCTTTTGTTGAAAGTCATTTCTCATTGGCACGTGGACGTGTAGCTACAGGGGCCCGTCGCTAAAACCGTCGCCAAATCTTCCACGTGGTTGTTTATGAGCCACGTGGCTGGGGATTAGCGACGGGCTTCCGTCGCTAATTAGTATAAAATTTATTTAAAAAAACAGTTCCAAATATATATAAGCAAATTAAAATATATAAAATAAATATTTAATAATTTATAATATAAATAATTTAATTCAATATATAAAATATATAAAATATATATATTTTATAAAATATATATTTTTATATAAATTCGAAAACTAGTATATATGATATTAAAAAATTTATACAATATTTTTTTAATTTAATTAAGATTGATATTTAAATGAAATGTTTTAAAATCATAGTTTTTTTAAATAGTATTAAAACTTAAAAATTCTTTTTAAAACTTTATTAAAAATTCTAAATTATGAAAATAATATATTTTAATCTATACAATTTATTTAGAATAACAATAAGGGCAAGAAAATATAAGTAAATTAAACTAAATAACTGAAGTAAATAACAACTAAATAAAATAAATACAACAAAAGAAAGTTAATTACAAGTATAAAAATGTACAAAACAAGATAAGAACAACCTAAGGTTATTATAAATTATTATAATTTTATTTTGCCTCATTTTTATTTTTTTCTTAGTAATTTTATATTTTATTTCAATATTTGCAGTTAATTTTTAGGTGCTTCAATTTGTTCTAAAATCTTTTGTTTACTTCATTTTTTCTTCATTACATATATTATAAGTTTTATATATATATATATATATATATATATGTTATATAAATATTATTTTGTTCAACTAACTAAAAATGTCCTTATTATATATAGTTAAATTACTTTTAACTACTCTATATGTATATATAGTATAATATATTATACTCTTCTATTTTTGTCCTAATCAAAATTTAATTCGTCCAATGAATTTGTATCATTTTATTAAATTTTTATCAGTATTAATATTTCATTTTACTTGTAAACTTCGGACTTATATTTATTTCAACTTAACATAATTTATATATATAGTTATATATATATGAATACCAATCCTCCCTAGCTATATATATTGTATATAAGCGTTGTTATATAAATATTATTTTGTTCAACCAATTAAAAATTTCCTCATTATAGTTAATTTGCTTTTAACTACTCTTTATATATAGTATAATATATTATACTCTTTTATTTTTGGTCCTAATCGAAATTTAATTTGTCCAATAAATTTGTATCGTTTAATTAAAATTTTATCAGTATAATGTAGTGTATTAATATTTCATTTAACTTGTAAACTTCATACTTAATTTTATTTCAACTTAACGTAATTTATATATAGGGATATTCTATAATGGAGCTCATATATATCCATGTCATGGAAACCCCTCAAAATGTATTGTTCATTAAATGATTTGTGCATTTATGACGCCTCGATTAATGTGTTGGATTAGAATCCAAAGTTGTAAATAGTGTACCCATGACATGGGTATATATTTGATTCTCATAGTAGTAGTACTCATATATATATATGGGTAATGATATTTGGACTCGTGAGTCCGGACTCAAAACTTTTTTTAGTTTCAAATACATCCTCGAGCAATTAATGAAGCAACCATAATCACTTGTAAAATTCCTTTAATACCCCTCAAATATTTACAAATATTTTAAATACCTCCTTATGAGTCTAAACTCATTAGTCCAAATAGATTTATTGTATATATATACACACACTATATAATGTCAATCCTCCCTAGCTAGAATTCAATTACTCTGAAATTAATATTTTTCCTATATTACCCTTAATTTGATTTTTATAATTGCTTTTAAAACAGTTAAATAATAATTTAATAGACATATTTGGAATTCAACTTATTAAATTATAACACATTACAAATTAAAGAATACATATATATATATCATTACTAATAAAATTATATACAATAAACCTCACAAATAATCATAAGAAAAATTAAGTTAAAATCACACGCTTGCATTTTATTTGCACAAAAATAAAGAAATCATAAATATCAACATAAAAAAGATTATTTTGTTGTAAATTGGATGACCTTTTAACCAAACTTATGAATGATCACATTGTCAAGCATGACTCTCACATTGAATGTAACTTTTACACTCTACATAACTTGTATTCAACTCCAATGTATAATTACTTATCTATGTATTGTCATGTAACTTGTAATCCTCTCCAATGTACACCAACTCTTCCATGTATTGTCAATGTTGCTTGTGCTGTGTTTTATGACTCGTGGTGTATGTATAACTTGTACACATTATATAAGTACAATTATCATCATCACCAAATGGCCTATATAAAGGGTGCTAACCCCATTGTAATTCACACACCAAGTTGAATGAAAACTTCTCATTCGAACTATCTCATTTCTTCTCCTCTCCTTTGTAGTAGTTGTTTGTAGTAGTAGAAGTTCTTAGTCTTCTATTTTCCTTCTCTAGTTCTTAGCAAGTTCCAACTCAATTTACAACACGTTATCAGCACAAGCTTGCTCTAGCATTAAGGAGATCTTGAAGTTCAAGAAGGCTTGTTAAGGAGACAAAGCTAGGAAGGTATAACTTTTGTTATTTAAATAAGTTCAATTTACTTCTATATTATTATGGTTTCTTCCTTATATCTATGCATACTTTATTCATATGCTATGCATTATAACGTCACCGATTGCGAAAGTATGCTCTGTAGTTGCGTTTCGTACGATCTTCTACATCAGAAATCAAAAGTTAATGTGTGACATATAGTTTTTCTCTTAAAACTACAAACGATTAGTTATTGTTCTATTCTTGATTTTATAATAAAAATAATGCTATAAGTTTGAGTTGATAGTGGGTAAGCCTTGTCCCCTGTAAAGCTAAATATTGAAAGAGAGACGGGTTATTTCGTTTAAGGAGGTATGGTATTAAGTAGACTATGTCTCGCCACCCAACCTGGAGGTTGTCCCACCAACTCATATGAATAGTATATTTTGTTTATTAATGAATCAAGTTGTGAACATATATTTAATCATCTGTTATGTTTTTACATAAAAAGGGGAAACTATTTTATATTAAATTTATTTTCAAAATATTATTCAACCATAGTTGAACTTGTTGCTTTTTTATATTACCGACAAGAATTACTTGTTATGACCATTAGATACTACAATTTGTGAATAAAGCATATATGCAAAACTGTGTGTTGTACATAATCATTCACCAATTTCTCTTTAGAGATTTGAAAAGTGAATATTTCACTTTATATATCTTTTCACCTTATGGAGTTATATATATACATACCAAAAGGGTAATGCTCCAAAAGCTCAAAATGAGAGGTTGGGTCTCATGCTACAAAATTTAATCAATCAAATATTAATTATAATTCAACAATTTTAATTACCTCTATGTTGAGGCTATGTGGAAATATGACTGATGAGACAATAAAAATAAGATCACGTGACCCGCCTCGATTTATTGCTGCGACAAATTTCGAGTGCACACGTCAATCCAATAAATATTAAGGATTGATTTCTTGTCTCATGGTAGCTGAGTAAAATAATGAGATATTATAAATATAATATCGCTCCCGTCCAATCAGTTCAGCTTCAAATTAAGAAGCATATGTTGCATATAATGATCATGATCGCAATAATAAATTTATGGAAGTGGAAAAGGTGAAAATATCAGGTAAAGATCGTATTGACAATTCCACCAAAAATCGGAACAAAAGTAGTGCACCACTATACAACAACAACAACAACAACATAGCCTCAGTCCGAAATTAACTAGGGTCGGCTACATGGATCAAACTTTTCCATTGTGCTCGATTAAGTGCAATTGATGGTGAGCTTTGCAAACCATTCAAATCCTTATCCCATGTTTACTTTAGTCTGCCCCTACCTCGTCGAATTTCTACAGTTTCTATTGAGTCAAGTTTTCTAGTTGGGGCATTTGTAGGCCGTCTTTGCAGGTGACCAAACCATCGCAATCGCCATTCCCTAATCTTTGTATCAATTGGTGCTACTCCTACTTGTCTTTGAATTTCTATATTTCTTATTCTATCTTTACGAGTTTTACCACACATCCACCTAAGCATCCTCATTTCTGTTACGTTCACTTTATGTAATTGTTGTTGCTTTACCGCCCAACATTCACTTCCATAGAGCATAGCTGGCCTAATTGCGGTCCTATAAAATTTTTCTTTTAACTTAGTAGGAACATGTCGATCACATTGCACTCCGCCATTTCTTCCATCCAGCTTGAATTCTATGTGTGACATCATTTTCAATATTACCATCATTTTGTATGATTGATCCTAGGTATCTAAAGTGGTTTACCTTAGAAACTTCTACTTCCCCTAATTTTACCACTCCGTCATCTCGATGTCTAGTGTTTCCAAACTCACAGCGCATGTATTCAGTTTTCGTCCTACTCAACTTAAAGCCTTTAGATTCTAATGTATTCATCCAAAGTTCTAATTTCCTATTCACTCCATCTTTGGTTTCATCCGCTAAGACAATATCATCTGCAAATAACATACGCCATGGTATATCTTCTTGAATATGTCTAGTTAGTTCATCTATAACTAAAGTGAATAGATATGGGTTTAAAGCCGATCCTTGATGTGGTCCTATCGTAATGAGAAATTCTTTTGTAGCTCCTCCAAATGTCTTTATACTCGTTACTACTTCATCATACATATCCTTAATAGTGTCTAGGTGTCTAGCATGCACTCTTTTTCTTTCTAGAACCCACCAAAGAACATATTTAGGGACCCTATCATATGTTTTTTCTAAATCTACGAATACCATATGAAGATCTTTTTTCTTTTCTCTATATTTTTCTAACAATCGGGAAAATCAATATGTTGCAATTTTTTCCTTAGCTTTGGTTTTGTCCCACTGGGTTTTCCTAGCAAGGTTTTTAACGAGGCAATCAATAATATATTATACTGCAAATTAAGATTGACGAGAACATTGTACTCTTTTTCCTGTACTAGATTTTTTTCCCACATGGTTTTTCTAGTACAGGTTTTAACGAGGCATATTCTCTCAGCAAGTGTCATCCAAGAGGGAGTGTTGTAAATCGGATGACCTTTTAACCAAACTTATGAATGATCACATTGTCAAGCATGACTCTCACATTGAATTGTAACATCAAGCATGACTTCTACATTGAATGTAACTTGTACACTCTACATAACTTGTATTCAACTCCAATGTATAATCACTTATCCATGTATTGTCATGTAACTTCTAATCCTCTCCAATGTACACCAACTCTTCCATGTATTGTCAATGTTGCTTGTGATGTGTTTTATGACTTGTGGTGTATGTATAACTTGTACACATTGTATAAGTACAATTACCATAATCACCAAATGGCCTATATAAAGGGTGTTAACCTCATTGTAATTCACACACCAAGTTGAATGAAAACTTCTCATTCCAACTATCTCATTTCTTCTCCTCTCCTTTGTAGTAGTTGTTTGTAGTAGTAGAAGTTCTTAGCCTTCTATTTTCCTTCTCTAATTCTTAGCAAGTTCCAACTCAATTTACAATATATTCCAACATTTTAATCAATTTAACAAGTTTTTTAACAAAATATATATACATGAAATACATTTTTTAATTTCAAATTTTCAAGTTTTACATACAATAAAATATTTACAAATATATATCATATAAAAAAATAAAAAAAAGAATATATAAAATAAAATAAAATATTATACCTTACATAGTATATCAAAGGCGGTGATGAGGCGGATGCGAAGCGGAGCCGGTGAGGCCAATGCGGAGATAGGGAGGGTGACGAGGGTGGCAGGGGTGGCGTGGTGGAGGCACAGGGAGAGGGTTTTGGGGTCGAATGAGAGAACGAAGGGTTTGGGCGGGGAAAGAGAAGATCAAGGGTCGAAGGAGAGAGGGAGGGGAAAAGGTTTGGTCGTCAGTAGGGTTGTGGGGAATAGCGACGGGATTAGTGACAGGCTAATCCCGTCGCTATTCCCCACATGGCCCATTCCCTGTTCGCCAACTAAATAGATAATTAGGCAGGAAATTTCCCGCCCAAGAAATAGCGACGGGGCCGTCGCTAACCCCGTCACCATTTTGGTCAACGGGATCAGCGACTACCCACTATCCCGTCTCTATTTAGCGACAGGGAATAGCCTGTCGCTACTACAAACCTTTTTTGTAGTATCAAACTTACTTGGACACCCACGAATATTTAAAAAAAAAGTGAGAATAAAATTTACAAAAACTCAAATAATATTTCTAATTGTGCGGCGGACTGGATGACTAACTTCACAGCTCAACATGCTCTTGGGTCTTTTTTTTATTGATGTATGTCCTAATTAATGATTTATTTCCAATTCTTCGGGAGGATGCTTGTAGCGCATCATTTCCTAGACAACGTCCCCTGTAATTGCCTTTAGATCATTCTTGACCCCTGGCTACTAATTTCCAAAAAGGTTAGGATATTTCCGCTAAAATTGAAACATTCAAATATTTTTTGTGAAAATTTTGAAATGTTAAGATATATTTATATATATACCCTAGATATATATATATGATTTAGGTGGACGCTTTACCAAAATACTAACCCGAATTTATAATTAGTTATAGTATTTTTATTTTATCAATGTTGTAGGGTTATTCTCTTCTGACCAAAAAAAAAATGTAGGGTTATTCTCGACATCCACTTCAACCCCAAAAAAGGATAGGCAAAGGCAAATACTCACTCCTTCCAAAAATATATGTCGTTTTAGCTAGACCTGATCATGGGCTTGAGTACTCGCCCGACCCGCTCAAGCCTGTGAAGAAACTTTTTTTGATAAATTGGAGGCAATACTATATGTGCACCCACCAAGATTTGAACATTTGACATCTTACTTCCAAATCTCATATCATACCATTGAGCCACCCAATTAGTTGGTAAGCCTGTGAACAAATAATCGGGCTTGGACAACCCTTTTCAAGAAAAGTCTGGCCCCGACCCGAGCCCAAGTAAGCCCACGTTAAAATGGATTGGGTTTGGACCACCTTAAAAAGCCCAACCCGAGCTCGACTCGAATATAAGTTTATAATTAATATATTCTAAAGTAACAAGTGTTATATATATGAGAGGTTTGAACTTAGAACCTATTGCACACATTAAGTGATGTTTATCATTTGAGTCACTCCTCCTTTTCGTAAAATATATGAATATACTATATACATTCATAAACACATATGGTATTAAAAAAATCCAACAAAATTTATAAATGAATAAATGATTTATTTTAAAAAATTTTAATATTAAAAATATTTATTCATGGGTTTGATGAGTTGGGCTTGGGCTTTCCATTTCTTACATGGGCTGGGTTTAGGCTTATGTGTAGGCCTGCATATATATAGTGATTCGGGTTTGGGCTAATGTTCTTAGGCTCGGGCCTTGTTGGGCTCGGCCCAAGTCCGGCCCATGAACAAGTCTAGTTTTAGCTAAAGTTCTATTTCAAAAAATATACTCCCTCCGGTCGTTTATATAAGTAGTTCTAGCAAAAACTTTTTGTTCAAAATTGTAAGTCATTTTCAAAATTCAAGAGTGTAATTATTGCATTTTTACCCATTTTACCCTTATATAATTCAAACATTTATAATTCTTCAATTCTTCAATTCATTTAATGTCAAATGACATATATGTAACTTACACTCGTAATTAAAGTTGTTTTAATTCTTATGTCTTTACCTTAAACGACTTATATAAAAGACCGTAAGTAAGTCGTTTTATGAATTCAAACGAGCATTTATACTTATTAAACTTATTTTACCCCTTAATTAATCAAGTATTTACACTTTTTGGATAATTAAAACATTTTATATTTTTATGTCAAGGGATAAAAATATAATTTAAGCTTGTCATTAAATTTTTTTTTAAAGTTACTTTAATTAGTATGCTCCATCTAAAATAACTTATAATTAATTTTGAATGGAGGAAGTATATACCGCAATATATATTTCATGTATTTGGGAAGTTTAATTTTAACCCAAATATAAGGTACACTGAAACAACACAAAGAAAACACAAATTCAAGTGGCCGAAGAGTCAACCATACCCTTCCATGCCATCTTAAAGGCCACGTCGGCTCAAGTCAATTTTGATGCTTAGCAAAAACAAAAGGCATACAAAAACATACGAGTGACCTAAAAGGCCAAAAGAGGAGTCAAAGTGTAATCCACATGCACAAAAATACAATATAGTATTATATGGTTATCTTCATCTACACCGAAAGTTAACCAATATATATTTGTATATGTGTTTACGTTCCAATAAGCGTCATTTTCGCCAAAATTAATTTCATCTCTCCATGTGTCTTCATACAATGAAACAATTGTCCAATGCGTCCCAAACTCAAAATCTGACCAATATCATGCATTTTTTATGGCTTTGAAAAGACAAGACTCTCTCATGCCTCCTAGAGTTCCATCCATATGTATATATATCTACTCTTTGCCCAACTGATGGAAGCAAACACTATATGTTACATGAGTCATGACTATACTACTATTTTAATAGATGATAAGATGAATATCACATAAAAATTGTTAATTCATGAACATAGTCCTATATATGTTGAATGGATAGTGGGTCACGCATATTGAAGCACGTGGCCGAACCTTGGGTGGCCGCCAAGGCCAAGTTCAAAGATACAATCTCTAGATGCTGATTAAGGGGTCAAACGAGCAGATCAACATGAACTTTCTAAATCCATCATTTTTTCTTCGAAAGTTTGGAAAACTAGAATAGTTCAAATTTGGCTATTTTGGCTATATTTGAAGCTGATCTTCTTAATATTAATTTGTTCTTTTCTTTATTTGGTTCAAGCTTGTTGATTTTTTTTTTTTTTTTTTTTGCATTGACCACCAGTAAAGAATAATTTGAAGTCATTGGCTTCTATGAGTTTGAGTTAAATTGTAGGTTTTTTTGTAATTTCTTTTTATAAGAGAAAATCACAACTTGCTCACTGTAAGGCTTGAACTTCTAACCTTTTATCAAGTAACTCCATAATAAACTAGTGAGCCATCCACTTGATTGCACCCCGGCTTATGAGGCCAAACTAATAATTTAAAGGTCATTCGCAATCATGCTCTTAATGGTAGACCTTTATGCTTCTCATCGTGTTATATGCACCCTCCACCCCTTTCCTCTCGTTTCCTACACTCCACCTTCAACCCGCCTCTTGTGATTTATAGAGCATTATTGATTTGGCCTCATTTTTAGGAACGAAATGGTAGATAATTATGCAAAGGAATAAGATTTACCAGAGAAAGATTTTTTTATATATATTTTGTAGTTTTATGGCCTTTTTTAAGGAGACGTGTGATGTGACATCCGAGAATTTTATAAACTTGATTAGACGACTAATTAAACATTTTCGAATTTGATTTGGGATTTAGGTAACCGAAGTAGGACCTACGCGTTACAGATCGGAGATCATAAATTTTAATATTATTTTTGTGTGACGAGTGCATATTTATATATCATACATTATTTTGATACGAAATAGGTTAAGTAGAGTGTATACGCCAGTGTCCGTGAGTTCTGGAGCGCGTTGGAAAATTTTCTCCAATTTTTGATAAATTTGGGGTATTTTTTGGGATTTAATTTGGAGTTAAAAATAAGAGATAATCATAAAATTAAATAAAATAATAAATAAATTGGTGAGCGCTTAGTAACACGCGGGGTCGAGAGTGACACGCGTAGGATGTACGATAGTGCGCACGCCCGAGGTTGGTTGTTGGCGCGTGGCGAATTTATAGCTGCGAAAATACATAAGTGTTTATATATATATATATAATATAAATCAATCATATAGTTTAAGTGAAATTGAAGTAAGCATTGGATTCGCCTCGAGATATGCATAGCGTGCTCATCGAGGAGGTGAGATGCGTTCACGCTTCGAGATGTATGTTGTCCAATCTTGGGGAGAATCAAGCGGTGTTTGGTTACGAACCATTTGATCTACCTCAAGATACGCGATACTATCTTGAGGAGATCAATATAATTATTCACGGTGAGTCGGTCAAGATGTGGTGATTATCTTATTAATAATCACAAGATTTATTTCAAGATATGCAGTACGTATCTCGAAAAATATCAAATTAAATAATGATAATGAATCATTAGATTTATTGCTTCGGGATTTGTGTTATGCGAATCTCGAGAAAATTTTAATATATATCTATACCTCAACACACCGCCTCATTCATTTTTTAGAGGTAAAATTGACCTCGAGATTCATATTTCGAGGAAGTTCAAAGTTATATTATAAAATTGAAATCATTATATTTGCCTCGAGACTCACGTGATGCAAATCTCGAGAAAATCTAATTTATAGTTTGAAAATGAAACAGAAGTTCCTCCTCCTTTTAGTTTCACATACAAAGAGAGATCGATCGAGACCGAGAGGATAGTGGACAGAGTAAATCTACCGAGAGGAAGAGGAGATGAACGATAGATGCGGGGATAAGGTGAGTGTATTGTTCGTAGTTGTTGGGTTGTTGTTGATGTGTCGTTATTGGTTGTTGATGTTGGTTGTTGTATGTTGCTGAGGTTGTTAATGGAGGTGGGAGGAAGATGATGGCAGGGGAATGATCTCCCCTGCCCAATCCCAACTCAAGGTTGGAGTTGGGAGCCCAACCTCAATGAAATTGAATTAAAAAAGAGGAATTGTTGAAACTGGTTGCTGGAAGAAGAAAGTGGGTCACTACAAAAGGAAACTGGATTCGCAAATCCAATGTTTTCTATCGCTATCTCATGTTTGCGACGGGATTAGCGACGGGTTCATTAGGAGAAGAAATAGGCCGAGAAGATCCAGCTCTATCTCCACCTCTAGCTCCTCCAACTGTAGCAAGTCTGCGCCGCGACCTCGACGGTGTCCACCCTAATCCATATATCTGTCATTTGTCATCGTGCTCAACGACGGACAAATATAGCTCGGTCTCATCTATCGGGATGTCATGCTGCGACTGTGTCAGCTCAATCCGCCTACGCTGGATCGCTGTCTAAATTAAGAATTTAAAACATTTACAAGTCATTAATACATATCATTAATTAACTAAACAAAATTTAAAAGCAAAGCTATTTACTTACAACGATCTTCTCTACTCTCGAATCGAGGAAAGTTACGCCATCGTGATCTGTCGTATGGAAGTATATGCATAACACTAAAGCAGTCGGAGGTCGACCTAACTTCTCCGCCTATAAAACATATATTTAAATATGATTAAGTTTGAGACTAAATCCATGTATATTATATATATAAACTTATTATAACATAACTTACCAGCTTCTCTGCGTGCAGATAAATGAATATTACCACCAGTATGCACTGCGATCCCTGTACTGGGTCGCCCTATCTCAGTTCTCCGATTTTTACTTGCTCACTCTGACTTCTTCTTAAAATCAGGGGTGGACTACATCTTTTTATAGTGGTCGAAGATCTCAGCAGATACATGTGTGGGTTTCTTATCTTTCGAGCACATCTTGCTAAAAAAGTCGGCATACCGAGTGGCAATCTGCTTATCATACGCCTCTCTAATAGCTGCGTCATCCGATGGCTCCCAGTCGAATGACAACTATAAGTAAAAAATAATAAAATTTTAAATTTATCTATAAATATTTTTCAATTATATATTGTTTGTACATCTTATGTAAATGAAACGACATTAACTTAAATAATTTTACTTCCCATGATTCCAATAAATATCTCTCACGTGCTACGGGGCATGTTCCCAAGAATAACCATCCTTGTGCTGGGAGTGTTTGTATGCCCTAGTCATCTCCCGGACAACTCTATCAAACGAGTGTAATTTTCGTCCACTAAATTGAAAACGAGGCATTAGACCAAGTTTATAAGAAATAAGTAAACATAAAACTTCGTACATATACTTATTATCTGTCATCTTTCACGACCAATAATATTCACCTCGAGGGTTGGCTAGTAGTACTGTTTCATCGTCATCCACACGGGGCCGTACCTATGGACGAGTCACTCGAACGATGTGCCAAAGAACTCGACGACTGCTTTACCAGCTGAACCCTAGAGGGTGAGGCATGCAAATCATGATGGAGTGGTGGTGGGACTATACGGTGGTCGCGTGTATGATCATGAAGATGTGAGGGAGATGCTGATCCCCCTAATGAAAAAGTAAGTCCGACACTTGGCCTAAACATACCACGACCATCAACGGGTGGAATGGGTAGTGAGGAAAGTAAAATAGAATGCATCCGCATAAAGGTGGGATCAAGACCAAAAATAGATGGCAAAGACGTTAAAGACGTAGATGGATGTGCATAATGTGGGGGAGGTGTCTGATGGAGAAATAGGGTCTATTGAGAAGGGTGGTATGGGTACGGGTGAAATGGAGTATGTTGAAAAGGGTAGTATGAGTACGGATGCAGATTCTGATGACCCCGATTAGTTTGTGCAGGTGGAGTAGCATCATCATGAGAACGACGGTATGATCCATCCGATCGCCGATCTCTAGTAGCGCTGGTTCGACTACCAAATCGTCCACCAGAGCCCTCACCAAAAGATGGGGCATAATTTTTGCCTGACGACATAACTTTATAAGAAAAGACTAAGTTAGAATTTTGAGTTGAACCTCCAACATTTGAAATATTACGTAACAAGTAAAAAAATATAATTGCGTCATTTATTAACTGAACAAGATAGTATCATGGTTCGTCGTCACCGTCCTCATCATTCGATGAAAACTCGGAGTTATCGCTTTCATCGTCTTCTTTTTCGATGTCAGACATGTGTGTGCCACTAGGATCAGCTAGCAAAGTTGGAACATTGTTGCCAATATCGACTTCAGTACCATGTTTAGGTAGCTACTCCTGAAAAGTGTCTTATTTTATAGGCACGCTGTCAACGTTTTCGAGTAAGTTTTGTTCATCGATGGATTTCGGTTGAAGTCTGCACGTAGCTTGCCAATTGTTCTGTGCATTTCTTACACTTGGGTATGAAAGAAAGTAAACATGACTAGCTTGCATGGCTAGTATAAAAGGCTTGTACTTCTTCAATCACAGATTTCGATGTACATCGATGATTTTTAAGGATCGGTGAACTATTATCCCGACATTGATTGTGGGATCGAACCATTGACACTTGAACAACACAGTACATAGGAATCCACCGTATTCGATTTCAATCACTTCTTCTAATTGACTGAAAAAGTCATTGTCACATTGTGCATAATTCGTGCCCCTAACGCACACCCCGTTACTACGCATATTTTTGTTTGAGCGATGCGATACGCTCTAAAATTTGTAGCCATTAATAAGATACGCATGATATACGGTGCAAAGTCGACTAGGGCCGTATGACAACATTTGAACTGTTGTATCTTGAATAGATGATGGAGCCTACCACCATAATGTTTCACTCGTAAACTACAATTTCAAATAAACAACAAAAATAAAGAATTATTTTAATATGCATGTACAAATGACTTACGAATTGTTGAAACCAACTTGAGAAATGTTTCTCAAAATGTTCATCGATTGCACTTTGTGTAATATTAACGTATTTGGAACGTAACTCGGATACGTACATCCTAACAGAAGAATGGAAGAATGTAAGGATTGCGATTGAATAAATTAAAGATAATAATTAAGATTAAAGCATACCTAATGAATGGAACGACCTCGGGACAATTTAACAACACATATAAGTGTGCGACGTTACACTCGTCATCCGCAGAATATCGTTTCTTTGATCTCCCATAGGCCTGACCTGAGTGGGTGAATATTGAGAAGTTGTCATTAAAATCTTGAGTTGGTCCGACTCCACCATCGTAATTACGAGGCAGACGGTTGTGCGAGGTCCCTCAAAATAATAGAAATAAAATGCGGCTGCTTCTTCCACTAAGTAAGCATTACATATTGAGCCCTCAACCCTTGCCTTATTTCTAACATTATTTTTTAAATGTTTCAAGTACCTATATTTGTAAAAGTAGGTTAGTTAAAATGTATATGTTAATATGTGATATAAATTGTATACGAGTCTAGTTGATTACCTTTCAAAAGTATACATCTACCAAAATTGTACTATGTCGGCAAGGATAGTCTCATACACCAAATGGATAGGGAGATGCTCCATTGAGTCGAAAAAACTTGACGAAAATATCTTTTCCAACTTACGCAATATCTTGGGAATATTTTCATGAAAAATCCGAAGATTCTCAACATTTAAACTTCTAGCAGTTAAATATCCGAAGAAAATGTTTAACTCGTTATTTGCAATACATATGTCATCCTCTAAAAGATCCTGAAAAGCAATAGGCAGCAATCGTTGCATGAAAACATGACATGTGACGACCCCAGCACAAAACTGGGTCTCGCCCGGCCTAAATCCATTAGACCCCCAAGTCGTTCCTCGCAAAGTCCACGCAGGTCTAGTCTGCCTCCAATAGTTACTTTTTCATTAAATTTGTATTTTAACATTGAATTATTATGTTATGTATTTTATAGTGTAGTTTGCAACGGAATTAAACTTCAAGACAAGATTAAATAACTCAAGTTAAATAAAGGTGGAACAACCTACGATATGGAACCCTGAAAACAACGGATAAACATGCATATCCGGTGACCAACTATACACAAAACGATAATACATGTTATATCATCTCACTCGATCCCAGTATATCCCAATGTAATAAAAACTAGTAATGTACAATTATTACAACAAAAATGTTAAAACATACTATCGTGCAAAGGAAGGAATCGCTCTGAAAGTCCTCGAAGGAAGTCACCAATCACCGGTCATTCCCCTTTGCTTGTCTCTATCCGATCTGCACCCACCGTCACAACCTAGATAGTGAGTATAGTAAAATAGAACGTAATAACCAGAAGGATATAAACAGTAATTCATGAATCTTTTAAAAACAATCCAAAATATCATGCGAGTATTTAAAGACAAATAAAAACAAAAAAGTGCATGATAAACAAACCGACAGATATTCACAACGAAAATGAATGCCTAGGAATCAAAAGAGGCATATTAAGTAGTTTTAAATCTACAACAATCCACGACAATCCAGTACTCGGGGAAAACTCACGTTTGGTTGGGTAGCTGCACCCCCGTAGGTAGTGTTCACGTTTGCCCAACTAGCTATAATCCCAAGAGTTCCTTCTCGACACACTTAGGCCATAGACACTCGACCAAGGAAATAAGAATGGAATTCCAAGAAAAGACATTTATCAATAATGATAATAAATACGGAATATGAATTAATATGCATTCCCTTAACTGGTTTACTTACTTACTTGGGACTCATGCTATCCCGCCCTCGCAGCTCGAACACGCTCCCCAAAACAAACTCCCGAGATCTCCCCTTAGGTTCGTGAGAACCTATAACATGTTTTACATTGAATTATAGTGTTTTTGAGATTTTGGAAAATTTCAGCTTTGTGTGCTGCCAGGGCAATTAGTGTGTTAATTCTGATATTAGCGCGCTAATTTCAACATTAACGCGATACCTCGAATATCTAGCGTGCTAATTTTTGGCGTTAGCACGCTAACTCTAATATCTAACGCGTTATGTGCAGCAGAACACAGAATTCTGCATTTCGAGTTCTGAGTTTCCTATACACATAGGCCATGGTGATGCCTTGGGGACCCTCAAACATATTACTGGAGGTCCCTAACATCAACCATAACACAAAACAACACCCCATAACATCAAATTTGTCAGTTCATTGAATTGGCCAAGCTATGTTAATGGAGTTACTTAGCTTGATGAACTTGATCTTCTTCAGCAACTTCACTAAATTCTTAAGTCTCCCTTCCTCTTGATGAAACTCTAGTAGCCTCTCTTCTTGCTCTAAATCAATGAGATAAAAACTTAAGTGATAAGTTTGGTTGACTCATGCGATATATATAATTAGAGTTGACTACACATTAGCCACACATCTATTTGCACTTGCGTATCCCGAGGCTTAACTTTTGGACCACCTTCACACACTTGTCCCACAAGTCATGCATAAATGACTCCAATTATGTAGTCATTTGGTCTCTAGATTGGTCATACTTGTCTCGATGCAAATCATAAGGCCATTGATTTATTTTACTAACTTAGGCTTACTAATTGAATAACAAACATGGTCACATTAAAGCTACTATACAACTATAGTTAGTTCAATCTAAACTTACCCATAAAGCCGCTACCTTGGTCTTACATCGACACGCAACTCGAGGCACGTCCCCGCTCATGTCTTGGCTCACCGAATGCCCCGCATATACCTTACTCGCAAATTCTGCACGACAAATAAACTTACACTTGGACATTAGAAATTCACATTTGGATAGAAATAAATAATACATACACCACATAAAAATAAAATCTACCTTGGTGTCAACTCCAGAGGTTTCGACAAGTACTTTAAGTCACGACGGTCCAGTCAACGGTCCTGAAACGTGACACGTGGCACATTTAAATTTAAGGGTCGTTACATGACAATCGTGGTTTTTTATCCCAAACATCTTCGACTTCTTAGAATCTTCGCAGCGACCGATGTTAGCCGCATAACCATCAGGGAAGTTCAATTCCTTAATCCACTTACCACAATGCTTGTTTTCTTCGTTTGTCTAGCGCATATTGTGCATTGAGATATTTCTTAGAAATTAGATCATAATGAAGCTCTAGAAGATAACAAATCTCCTTTAAGTCTTCCCTAGACTTTGCGTTATCTTTCATCTTCCCTGACACACTCATAATTATGTTGAAAATATTGTCAAAGATATTTTTTTCAATGTGCATAACGTCTAGGTTGTGCATGATAAGGTTCGTCTTCCAATAAGGCAAGTCTCATAGTATGCTTCATTTTTTCCACTCGTTAGTCCTCGAGACTTCGTTGTTTATTGCATCTGATCCAAATTCAGTGACTTTCACTAGGCCTAACGCTTCAATTTCTCGCAGAATATCTTCTACTGATTTATTAGATGGCGGCTCGTCGGATACGATTCTATCTCCGCGAAAACTAGACTTTATATTTTCACTCGTTCGAATATCGCGACAAGAAACATCAATGACAATCAAACCAACTCGATTTCCCTTCGAACCTCAACTGGAAAGCGCCGGTATCTTCCATGTAATAAGGACAAACAGTCCTTCCGTGTGTGCTCCATCCCGACAGCATGTTGTACGCTGAAAAGTCGCTAACAACCCACATAAGTGCAACACGCATTTGAAAGTTTGTCTTAGTTAATACGTCGCAGGTAGGCACTCTGTTATACCACAACTCTTGCAATTCTTTCGCCAACGGTTGAAGAAACACATCAGTTTTTTACAACAGATTTGTTGGCTGAGTTATGATTACTATTAAGAACATCACTTCTTTCTTCATATATATCGAGGGAGGCAAGTTGCACGGTGTTAGAATCACCGGCCACGAGGAGTACGGTTTGTCGGTCAATCCGAAAGGTTGAAACCCATCAGTGCATAAGCCAAGTCGAACATTATGAACCTCGGAGTTGAACGTAGGGTTCACTTGATTGAAGTGGTTCCATGCCAAGGAATCGAAGCAATGTTGCATATTGCTATCTTCTCTGACATGTTCTGCGTGCCCCCACATGTGTTTCGAGGTAGTTTTCGAGGCGTACAAACATTTGAGACGATACGCCAAAAGGAAGTAAAGCATTGTCTTATGTAGGCGTTTGTTAGAGTTAAACCTAAATTCTTCGCAAAATTTACAAGATGTAAGCTCAGAGTTGAGCTCCCAATAAGCATGCATAAGCTGGGACAACAGTCAATTAGTTCATATGGAAGACCCAACTAGCGCATCAAGCCCTTACATTTGTAAAGGCTATTTATCAAATAGTTGTATTCAGGCAACATGTCTTTACATACTTGCAAAATTTCATTGAATGTTTGCTCTGAAATATGATGATTCGACTTTATCGTCAATAAACGTGTCAATGTTGAGAGTTTAGTCATCTTCTCGCAACCTGGCCAAAGCGGTTGATTCGCCGCGTCAATCATTTCAAAGAAATGCTTAGTTTCGGGGTTCGGCTCATCTTCACGATTCCAATCGAAACTGGGGTCTGTAATGTCTTGTATCATATAATGATATGATATCAGATATTCATCCATTAGATCATCACCTCCATCGTCCTCATCGCTTATTATTTCTTCATCCTCATGCGCGGTCCAACAATAGTAATCGAGAACGAATCCACCCCTCACTAGATGAAGCTCGACGGTGTCTACATTGTAGTATTTATCATTGCGACATTTTCGACAAGGACATCGAATTTTCGCTTCATTCAAGTAAGTGGTGCAGTGTTGCATGACAAATTTTATAAATTCCTTCACGCCATCCACAAACTCTAATCTAATGTAATCGCCTTCAATACGGTTGTACATCCAATCTCGAGATATAGACATCTCGAAAGACCTAAACAACCTCAATTGAATACATGTATACATCAATCACTATATAAGTTTTAGTCGAGTGTTAATCGTAACTAGTCGAATTGATTCATTTGCACATACTTTGTGTAATATATTTTATACATTTTAGTCTATTGTTTACTGTAATTAGTCGCATTGGTTGCAATATATACACATACTTTTGCGTAATTTTGCCTAATTTTTAATTTTTCCTTTGAAATTTTAAACTTTACTTCAATATTTCCAGTTTATAATTTTATTTTGTCTCATTTATATATATATATATATATATATATATATATATATATATATATATATATATATATCGTATATAAGCATCGTTATATAAATATTATTTGGTTCAACTAATTCTAATTTCTTTATTATAGTTAAATTACTTCTAACTACTCTATATTTATTTATAATATAATATATTATACTCTTCTATTTTTGTCCTAATCGAAATTTAATTTGTCCAATAAATTTGCATCATTTTATTAAATTTTTATCAATACAATTTACCGTATTAATATTTATTTAACTCGTAATTTCATACTTATTTTAATTTCAACTTAACATAATTCATATATATATATATATATATATATGAATACCAATTCTCCCTACCTATACTAAATATATATATATCGTATGTAAGCGTTGTTATATAAATATTATTTTTTTCAACCAATTACAAATTTCTTTATTATAGTTAAATTGCTTTTAACTACTCTATATTTATTTATAGTATAATATACTATACATACTCTTTTATTTTTTGCCTTAATCGAAATTTAATTTGTCTAATGAATTTGTATCATTTAATTAACTTTATACTTAAATTTGTTTCAACTTTAACATAATTTATTTATTATAGTTAAATAGATTTTAATTTGATTTTTTAAATTAGTCCAAAAAAATTAAATAATAGTTTAACGGACATATTTGAAATTCAACTAATTTAATACTAAAACTTTACAAAAGAAGTACATATATATATATATATATATATATCAATACTAAAAAAATCATACAATAAACATCACAAATAATTAAAAAAACAAATAATTAAATTCAAATCACAAGCATACATTTTATTTGTCACAACAACAATAACAACAACAACAACAACTTAGCCTCAGTCCCAAATTAACTGGGGTCGGCTACAAAAATATAGAAATAATAAATGTCAACATACATAATTTATTGCAACATTTTGATCAATTTAACAAATTTTATTCACCTAAAAATACATGAAATACAAATTTAATTTTCCAAAACTTTATTCCAACATAAAATACAAAATTACAAGTTTTTAATCAAACCATTACATTTTTTAATTTAACATGCATATATTTACAAAATTTATTCCAAATTTTCATTCTAACATAAAATACAAAAAACCTTATTTTTTTACAGAAAATACAAATTATCACACAAATTACAAAGTCTCACCAATAAATTATTATAAATCAACTTAAATAAAAAATATAAATAAATCAACTATAAAAAACACAGTATATAAAATAAATAAATAAAATTGTACCTAAATCCCAAATCAAGAAGGAGATGGGAGTCCGGGAGGTTGTGACGAGGCGGAGGCGGGGTGACCGGCCGAGGCGGAGGCGGATCGGCGGGGTGGACGAGGCGGAGGAGAAGGAAAGGAGAGGAGAGGGTCACGGTGAGGGAGATAAGAGGATCGAGAGGAGATCGGAGAGGAGAGGAGAGCTCGATGAAAACCAGAGAGGAAGATAAAAGGTTTTGGTCTAGATCTTATTTTTCGGATTAGCGACGGGAGTAGCGAAGAGGTAATCCCGCGGGAAAACTCCCGCCCAGAAAATAGCGACGCGGAGTCGTCGCTACCCCGTTGACATTTTTGTCAACAGGTTAGCTACGTTCCCCGTCACTGACCCGTCGCTATTGGCATCCATTTTTTGTAGTAGGTTTGGCCTAGACCAAACCGAATCGAGTCATGTTCAGCTAAATCGGACCGGTCCGGTTCAAGGGTCAAACCCCAATTAAAAAGAAAAGAGGAAAAAAATGTTAGAAATTGTGGATTTTTATGACAAGTAAGGATTTTGTGATGTTCTCGAAGATTTATGCCGAGGATTTTACCTCGTAAAGATTTTACCTCGTAAAGTGTTACGAGATCGAAAAATATTCAAAATTTGAAAAATTATTTTAAAGCCTATTTTAGGTTAATTTTCGATTCTGAATCACAATGTGAAGTCAAAATTAGGATTCGGATATCTAAGAAGTTGATTTGGAGGGATTCCGAGATTTTAGGATCAAAGAATGACCAATAAATATATATATAAATTGAAAAATTTATATTTAAGCCTAGACAACGTAATTTTCGATGCCAAACAATAATTTTGAGTCAAAAATAAAATTCAGACATCAAAGAATTTATTTTGTGAGTATTTTAAGAGTTTCGGGATGCGATTAGGTCAATTTAAGTGCAACTAATTGGAAAGAATTATAGAATTATTATGGAAACTTACCGGACTTACAAATTAATTGTAGGACCACAATTGGAATCTCTTGTGAACTAGCTTACCGACTCGGAGCATAAAGGAGTTGCGATATCGCGTTATAAGGTTAAGTAAATCTCATAGTAACCTTTACATTTTATGATTATAATTACGTATAAATTGCATCGATCCTTGATATTTCATTTTTGTTGTACATGCATACACGGATAGAGAGGATAAAGTCGATTTGAGCCTCCTTATAGTGTCTACCTTACTGTATGTACAGGGTAGAACTATATAGTGTCTACGTGCACATGGTATATTAAGCTATCTGAGTGTGTATATAGGGTAGAACTAGATAGTGTCTACCTTGACTGTGTGTACAGGGTAGAAATATATTATGCTTGAGGGGCTGGAATGACTAATACTTTGCATCACATGGTTATCATGAGATCATGTTGAACCAGATCATACTCTCATAGTCTAGAGGAACGAGACTCGTTTGGTTATCCTCTCGAGGCATGAGTCATTTTTATTGTTTATTTACCACTTTCAGAGAATGTTATCTGACTATGGTTTGATAACAAAAACAAGATGGATTAATAACAATTTTATTTAAACTATTTGAATTATATTATTCATTTAATCTCTTAGATTATTATGCATTTGATTATTACAGGTGTATTGGATAATGCGAGATTTACTTATTTGATATTATCGAATTTTTATAATTGGATAATGAAAGGTTCTAAACGGCGATAAGGGAAAGGGAAAGCTTTCCGACTGTATGTGACTTGCTTAGTTCTTTTCTCTAGCGTATGTATTGGTTTTTGAATACATTATATTGTATAAATGGGTTTCTGGGATTCGAGTGTGGTTAGGATCTGCTTTGGAATGACGGGAACGGTTTTAGGACTAATTGAGATCATTTGTAAGTTAAGGTAATGTTAGCTTAAGGTTTTTAATAATTCAGAACAGGTTAGAATGAATATATAATTTTGTAAATGCAATTTATATTGTTATGAGATGGATTGTGAGTCCTTCGGTATTTCCTCCAAAGTTGAGCAGGTTTTAGTGAAAATTATTGAAGGTCGGGATTTTCTGTTGTAGGTTTAAAAAGAGATGAGGTATTGTCGAAAAAATTTTACAAAAATTTTGAGGATAATTTAATTCATTTAAATGAACTTTGAGGTTTAAAATTCACGTTAGAATCCAATGTGATTAATAAAGTTTTATAATTGATGATTACAAAATCTTAATCTTAATTGTTTATTAGTGGAGAGGTTAATTAAGGTTACTAGATTATTAAGGGATTAAAGTAATCTAGGCTGCTTGGATGCCCTAATTAGACGAGGTCTGACACGTGAGAACCTTCATTTTTCAAGTGGTTCGGTCTCGCAAGTCTAAACCTCTAATTGGAATGTCGACCGGATAAAGAAGTGTATTCATTGTCTATACCAGGCGTGGTTTTAAATTCGGACACTAGTTTGTCTAGACGTGTTTTGTTTGAAATTCAAGTTGTCTGATTGTTCGGGTATGTTGCAATCATGAAAACTAACTTTTTATATTGAAATTAAGTCTCTTCAAATTTTAAAATATACATATATTATAATCTCCTATGATTGTAATTTTAAAAAAATAATGTCAAATTAAGTCTTAATAAATATTGCAAAGTATATATAAATCATTGTAACATTACTACAAATAATTCATGTAATTAAATATTTAATATCAAAAAACAAATGTTCAAGTATAAAAAAGCTAGAATTAAATTAAAATATATTGTACAGGCCCGATGTGATTCGGGGTTGCATGGCCTAGTCCAGACCCGACCCAATTTTAAATTTGGACAAGAGGTCTTTGTCCAGACCCGACTCGAGTTTGTCGAAACATTGTCCAAACACTTTTTTACTCCGGGTCGGATAAAATCGAGTCGGTGGGTCCGGACACTAAATATTGTCAGCCCTAATCAGAGCCCACCAAACTTCTAGTTCATGTTGATCAAAGCCTACCAAAACTCTAATTTAGATGTTTTCAACCAAATTTCAACAAAAGGGTCGATGGGACAACAATATTGAATCTCAAAACATAGGTCCACCCCTGGAACATCAAACCTGACAAAATTCCTCATAAGCAAACAAGCTCAATGATCAATCAAACAAAATGAAATAACAACAAATCACACCAACCCAAACCAAAATCATGCAAATACATAATATATATATACATATATTTATATATATCTTCAACGATTCGGATGACATTCCAATTGCTTAACATTTACCGAAGATGATCAAAATGCCAAGAAAGGACACTAATGAAATGCAAAAAATGTTAGATGAAGTAGATGCCTCATCATTAAACATACTCCTAAAGGACACTAATTTATAGACTCACATAAACATACTCCTAATCCAACTAGGAGACCCTAAATAGACTCGTACTCTAACTCGAAGTCCTAATCAAACTCAAACACTAATAACTCATAATCCTAATCAAACTCAAACACTAATGTAATTTAGATTACAACTCTAACATCCCCCCATAATCTAAATTACCTATCTGAATTAAAAAAACAAAACATCATCCCCCCATAATTCAGATTGTTGTGATCTTCCACTTGATCTTCTCTCGAATGTAGATCTCGACCTCCATCGACGATGTCTTTTATCGTTCACCCGCCATCTATCTCGCACAGCTTCATTAAAGTTAATAGGGGTCTGAATCCGCAAACATGGCATAATGAACTAAAATGCCATCATCGTCAACCGCATCATCGGAGGTAACCTGACAATCCTGAAGGCGAGCCGGCAACCTAGGATTCCTCTGTGGTCAATCACTCGTACTCTGGAGTCTAATACTTGTACTAGTCGAAACAGTGCTTGTGGTTGGAGAAATACTTGCTGAAGTAGATGCCTCATCATTAAACCTGATTGCGGCAGATTGAGCAATCCCCTTGCCTTTTGTGTCCCAAATCCATGCATCTGCCTCATCAAACAATACATCTCTGCTGACAATTACAGAGTTGGTGATCGGGTTATAAAATTTGTATGCTCCAATCCGCCCTGGAACATAGCCAAGAAAAATGACCTTCACGCCTTTGTCATCCAATTTCTTCTTATTAGCATCAGGAACATGAACATACGCGGTGGATCCAAACGCTTTTAAATGTCTGACACCTGGCTTGTAACCACTTCAAGCCTCTTCTGGAGTAAGATGAGACACTGCTATTGTGGGAGACCTATTCAGTAAATAAACTGAACATACAACCGTTTCAAATTTAAAAAATTAGGTAAACCTTTCGCTTTCAACATGCTACGAGCCATATCCATAATAGTCCTATTCTTTCTTTCTGCAACACCATTATGTTGTGGTGTATGCGGTGGAGTGATCTCATGCTTGATCCCATGATGATCACAAATATCAGAAAATATGGAGGACTTGTATTCACCACCGCCATCTGTTCTCAAAATCTTGATGTAGCGTCCACTTTGTTTCTCCACATACGCCTTGAATTTCTGAAAACAAGTGAACACGTCTGACTTGTTCTTAAGAGAATACACTCAAATCTTCCTGCTGTAGTCATCGATAAAAGTCGAAAAATATTTACTCCCTCCTAGTGAAGCTGTCTGCATAGGACCACAAAGATCTGAGTGAACCAAGTGTAATGGAGATTTGGCATGCCACGGAGTGTCAGAAGCGAATGATTGTCTTTGTTGCTTCCCTAAAATACACCCTTCATGAAACTGCTCAGGATGTCGAATAGCAGGCAATCCTTTCACTAATCTCTTTTAAGTGAGCAACGTCAAACTTTTGAAGTTCAGATGACCATATCTCAGATGCCATAACCATGACTCATCAGAAACAATGGATTTAAAACGCGGATAAGATCCAGTCTTAATCTCAATCCGAAATAACCTATTTTTCAAAGGAGATTTAAGAATGACAATACCTCTAGAGTCGAACATGGATAAATAGCCATCTTTCAAATTCATTGTGTACCCTTTCTCTACAAGCTGCCCCAGACTCAATAGATTGTTTTTAATTGTAGGCACATAAAGAACATCAGAGATATACTGATGATCATCGTTCTTCAACCGAATTAGAACTCTTCCTTTTCCTTTGACCGGAAGTTTCCTATCATCAGCGAACTTGACCTCCGTCGTCATTGACTCATCTAATTCGTCAAACAACTCTCTATTACCGCACATGTGGTTGGAGCATCCACTATCAAGATACCACGTGTAGTTTCATGAACATTATTGGCCTGACGAAACCATAAAGAGTGTCTGGGTACAATCATCGCCTTGGGCAAAAGACACGTGCGCAGCAGATTTTGCATGTTTTTTAGTGTTGCTAAACCTAACATTGATGTGAAATCAGCTTTTTTAAATGGCTACTTAGATGAAGTAGTTTATGTCAAGCAGCCACCGGGATATGTTCAAGAGGGCAGTGAAGGAAAAGTTTATAAGCTGAATAAAGCACTTTATGGCTTAAAACAGGCACCGCGAGCTTGGAATAAAAAAAATCGATGAATTCTTTCAGGGTTATGGACTGGAAAAGTGTGTTTATGAACATGCTTTGTATGTGAAGATTGATGCTTCTACTGGTACTGCAATGATAGTTTGTCTTTATGTTGATGATTTAATTTTCACTGGAAATGACATCAACATGATCGGAGACTTTAAGGCAGCTATGATGCGAGAGTTTGAGATGACAGACGTTGGTCTAATGTCATACTTCCTAGGCATTGAGGTAAATCAGCGAGATGATGGTATTTTTATATGTCAGAAACGATATGCAGCTGAGATCTTGAAGAAATTTGAGATGTCTAACTGTAATCTTGCTTCTACACCTGTGGAGGTTGGTACCAAGTTGTCCAAAACAGGACAAGATGCACCAGTTGACTCGACATATTTCAAGCAGATAGTTGGGAATTTGAGATACCTGACTTGCACTAGGCCTGATATTCTTTATGGCGTTGGATTGCTCAGTAGATACATGGAGCACCCTAGACAATCTCATTTGGTTGTGGCAAAGAGAATTCGCGTTATATCCGAGGTACTACTGATCATGGGTTATTTTATTCCGCTTCAAAGGATAATTCTTTGTTTGGCTATTCTGACAGTGATTGGGGAGGAGACCAGGATGATCGAAAAAGTACTTCTGGCTTTACTTTTTATTATGGTTCTACAATTTTTTCATGGTCTTCGAAGAAGCAGTCTGTCGTTGCATTGTCTACTTGTGAGGCTGAGTACATTGCAGCCGCCTCTAGTGCATGTCAGGCTATTTGGTTGCGAAAATTATTATCACAGATTCTTTTTCCGTGTAATGGCCCTACACCAATCTTTGTTGATAATGTTTCGGCTATTGATTTAGCGAAAAACCCAGTTACACATGGCCGGAGTAAGCATATTGATATGCGATATCACTTTCTACGTGATTAGGTGGAGAATAAAGAAATAGAGCTGGCATACTGCAGATCAGAGGATCAAGTTGCAGACTTATTTACCAAGGCATTGAAGATTGAGTCTTTCATGAAGTTCAAGGCTATGATTGGGGTTTGTCCAATCTGAATTATGGAGGGATGATTTTTAATTTAGATAGGTAATTTAGATTATGGGGGGATGTTAGAGTTGTAATCTAAATTACATTAGTGTTTGAGTTTAATTAGGATTATGAGTTATTAGTGTTTGAGTTTGATTAGGACTTCGAATTAGAGTACGAGTCTATTTAGGGTCTCCTAGTTGGATTAGGAGTATGTTTATGTTAGTCTATAAATTAGAGTTAACCCCCGCATTGTAATTAACGAGTTTATTACAGAGATTAATAAAGTGTGTCATTGCGGTGTCTCTAAACCTAACAAAAAACACCAAAAAATTACACCAAGACGATCAAAACAGAAACGATGGGAGTAGTGCGATTTGAGAATATTAGGTTTCATCATGGTTTTAAGAGTGAGGTGTGACTTTTGAGAGGGATAGGGTAGTTCAAGGCATTCAGTTAAAAAATGAGGTGTCCAAATATTGTCTAATTAATTTGAGTTTGTAGTGCCTTTAAAAATTGGTTTGCCTTCATGAATTAATGGTGGGGATCAACCATTTGGGTGGCCCAATGATTTGCTATGAGATTTGAAAGTAAGAGGTCATGGGTTCAAACCTTAATGGGTGCAAAAGTTGTTTCTTTTCTATAAAACAAATAAATTAATGGTAGGGGTGCCCAAATATTTCCATAAAATTATGACTTCAAAGAATTATGACTCTAAAGAGTGGAACAATGGATGAATATTGTTCTCATAAGATCCATTTTAAATTGTCAAAGCATTTTTAGTAAGATAGACGATGCATCACTTGTCAAAAGACAAAATTCAGAAGGTTGAAGTCAAAAATAAAAGTAAAATCCATTTAAAACGTAAGGTCATATATCACTAGAATTATAATTAATAAAAAAAAAATCTATGGGAAAAATTAGTGGGATGAATCAAAACTTCCAATAACGAATACAATACCTTGTTAATAATTAACACATGCTAAAGTGTCAAAGCATTTATGGTGGATGAACAAGACATCACTCGCCAAAAAAAAATTTTAGGAATTAAAATCATAAAAAATGAAAATAAAAAACAAACACACACGCGCTAAGTACGCTCAAGTTAATTGCGATCGGTAAGGTAGTGGGATTGACATGTTATTAGAAAATTGAAGAATATTGATCAACAAATTCATCTTACTATATAGTAATTGCGTCACTTTGTGTTGCAACAACTTATCTATATATAGTTATTTGACAAAAAAAAAGTATCTAATTAATTAGTTTGATTAACGTGAAGGGATTAGCAAAATCATCTCATAGCATTCATTAAACACCAATCAATTATATAATAATCGATTTTGTTAGCTGTTGTTTGGTAGACCTAACAGCATTCGTTACTGTGCTTCAATAATGTATGTTGTAGTAGTAATTATCCATGATTAGTTATTTTTCTCTTTCACTGGCTTGGACTTCACTTTGTAATTTTAGTTAAACTACTGCACACCCATAATGAGTGAAAACACATTGAAGTGAAGAAAATGAAGAAAGACTAGAAAAGAGGGTCTCGTCTCAATTCAATTCCCTTGCTTCATCATCACAAAATGGAACTAACAATTATGTACAGTTCTAAACGCAATTGTCTTGCTCATATGTTCTCTAACGTAAGCATGATCCAATCTTACCAACCATATATGTCAATATATGCAATTATATAATATGCTTGCCCCCAAGTAACCAATGTATATATATTTTGGCAAAATTTGAAAATAGAGAACAAAAGTATTAATCGGCTTTTCATGCCATGTATAAAAATGGTATTTTCCCACGATATCTATTCATACATTTGCTAAGTCCCGCTTTTTTATTAAAAAGAAAAAAAAATTAATTACGTTTTATCAACCCGATTTGATTGAATTAACTGAATATATATTATTCTGATTCAAATTTTTACCATTATATGTATCTTTTATATCTAAAGATTTTAGATGCAATTTTTTAATTTATGATATATTAATATTGAAAATCAGCTACTCTATTTTTGCAACTAAAATTGATTATGGACAAATAAGTAATATTTGTCAAATTTGTTGACAAAATTTGGTGTATTGTTCAGCTTAGGTGTCCCAAAACCAACTTCTGTAGTTGACCCGAATGTTCCACTCACACGTGGAGATACAAGACCAATTGGACCAGATATGCATCGAAGCACCGCAACGTAGTCATCCAATCTAGCAAACTTTGATGTCGTGTAGGACATCAAAAATTAGTCTGATGACGTCATCACTGATGACCAACCTCTCAACCCGCGTGGATGCCAACGTGACTCGCGCAAGTCTTAACGTCGAATGCCGTTAACGAGCACGTGAAAAATAACGGATTTATAGATGAAAAGACTAAGATGCCCCCAATTTGATTACGACCGCAACACGTGATTACCATGTCAATGCAGTAGGGATGGCTGGAGGGCAAGTAATCCCACGACGGACAGAAATTTACTGCAAGTGGAATTTAAATGAAGATGATGGTGGAGATGATAATAAAATCTCAGACAGATACAAGGATACGGAAATCGAGAAAAAAATATATTCGCGGAGATCTCCATTGAGAATCTTCGCAAAGAATTTCCATTAGTAATATACGTCAGGATCTCTGTGGGTATCCTAATTGAGAATCTTCATATATATAAAATACATATATATTGTATATATCAATTTATATAATATTACAAAGCTTTCACTCAAAACATTAGTGATAAACAAACTCTAATGTGATTTATAATTTTAACTTGTTTAGTTAATTATATATTTTTTTTAAATTGTTTACAACTATATTTATATATTTTTTTTTTTATTTATGTGAAATTTTTAACAATTGTGATCGTATGTGTATCACCATACTTTATAAATTTTTTAAAAAAAAAATTAAATGGGAAAAAATATTTATATAATTTTTTTTGACAAAAAATTAAGTACAGTCATTCTTTACAAAATTCTCGCAAGAATTCTAGTGGAGATCTTTAATGGAGAATGAAATGATAAAAGGTTTTTCCCCATTGAGATTCTTCTTCCCCGCGAAAATTAAGCGAGGACGAATATGAGGATAAAAATTCATCCCCACGTGAGGATGAGTATGATAATGGAATGATAAATTTTTTAGCGGGGATGGAGATGGAGATGGGTCCCCATCCTCTACCCTCCCCCACTTGCATCCTTAGCCAATGGTAAGTTTTTGTTTTTTTGTTTTTTTTTTTTGAAAACATGTCTATGGTAAGTCAATTAACTGATAAACACAATCTACGTACACATTGACACAGTAGTCTTTGAGATTTGTATGTACACAATCTTGATGCATGGTCGAACCAAATCCAACAAATGCATAGATTAACTAGTGCTCTTCAACAAGGTCAAAACTTTAATCTCAAATTAATGATTTAAATCCATTACATAAATTAAACTCTTTCACTTAACCTGCAACACTTGCTCTCACTGATGTGCTGTTAAAATTCTTCAAATTTTTTTTAACTAATAAATTTCATGTTATCTTAAGTCTACTCCTACACCTTTAGAATTTTTACTTTCTTGTTTTCTATCTCCTTCTCACATGCTCAGGCATTTCTAATGTATTGCACCAAAAATAATGTAATTCTTACAACATTTTAATGTAAAAAAGCAGCACAAAAAATATTATTCCCATCTCTAATCTTAAATACTAAATTTTACATTCAAAGATGGCTCAACACCTGTTAAATGAGTATATTCAAAAAAAAAAAACTTATTTTTTTAATATTATTGATCGATATTTAAAAAAGGTGGCCCCAAATATTAAAACACAAAAACAAATACGCTATTTTGGCGCGGGGATGGCACTGAATTAGAATAGACAAGTAACCTAGCGCTATCAGCTCTGGATTGAGATGCCCTTAGATTTATTATTGCTGTGAGAATCATTTGTACACCATTTATATCTCGGAAAGAACTAACGTATTAATTTGAAGTTAGGATACTTTTCAATGTTTTTAAAATTTACACTAGCAAATCTTTACTCAACACGCACTCAGCAATCGCCAAACCACCAACCGAACCCAACCCACAAAGTAAACAAAAATACCAACACACTCGGCACCATCACCTCCACACACGTACACTACGAAAAACGTGCGGCCATCGTCTACTCCACCTCATCACCGACGAGTGCCATAGCGGACAGTCGAAGTAACGCACTTTACCTACTTAATTTAAAATCAAAGCCACCCCATCCCTCCACGTTGTTGGAACGTACATAATTATAATTCTATTAAAACCAGAATATGTATATCATAATTAACACAAAAAGTTGTTATGCTTAAATACCAACTACAGCATATCATGCTTCGAAATAATTACAAAAAATTAAATAAATTATATCAAATGTTTGCGCTTTATGACAATATTTTAAAACAAAATTTTCTTTAATTCGGTGTATGAATATTGTAAGAGGTTCGTCCTTAGGATACAACTGGTTTGATCTTTGATTACACACCAATCAAAAATCTTTTCTTCTGCGCGCAACAACGAAATTAATCTCTCTCAATTAAAAAATCAAGTGAAGACTATATACAACAACAACATAGCCTCAGTCCCAAATTAACTGGGGTCGGCTACATGGATCAAACTTTTCCATTGTATATGTTTGATCAATTTCACGAAAAATGACAAAAGTTTTACGGTGATTGTTAACCTATCGCAGCCCTCATCCATTTTCTAAAAATGAAAAATGAACTTGGGACCTCCATCCCCCACTTTTCGAGTATGAAAAGTGAGTTTGGGACCTCCCTTACCCCTTTTCGGTATGAAAAAATAGGCGTTAGAGTCCTCATCCTTTATCCGAACTTGGGACTATCTCTTTTATAAATCAAAAACTACCTTTTCGAACAATTACAACTGTTTAAAATGAATTTATTAGTGTTGGAGTGGTTTATTAACCACCAATTATCTCTCTAAACACCTTTCCACAGTCTAAAAAGTGCGAATATTTAAACCATTAATACCCACTACGAAATTAACTAAAGTTAATGTAAAAAGTAAAAAAACTTGTGTTGTGAGCTTAGCTAAGTCATTTAATCATTAGCCCCAAAGGCCTATCAAAGACATATTAAATAACAAGTATATATTAATATGTATTAATCAATAGAGAATAATATTCACTAGAACAATGTTAGTCTTTAATAGAGGTTTTAAAACTTTATTAAATAGGGTGTTATTAAATAACACTTAATTGATATGAGTTTTTAGAAACCTCTATGTAATACATGTATTAAAAATTAAGTAGTGCTAGATGGACTCAAAAAGTCCGGACTCAAACAACTCATAAAGACCCTTAATTTAAATTCATTATTGGTGTTTAGGTATAATTAGGTCTTTTACTTAGGTAGATATCTTTAATTGTTAACAAAAAAATTTAAAAGAGTCCAAATAGATTTTTTGTTTTAAAATAACACTTCTAATAACACTTTATTTAATAAGAGTTTTAAAACTTCTATTAAAAGTCAAAAGTGTTCTAGTGATGTTTTTCTTCCAACTCCACATTAACTTAACCACTTACTTAAGTGGATGGATGATCTCTTATAATGTTTCTTTCTCATGTGGTACTAAATGATACAATGCAAACTTAATGAACTTCAAACTTCGACACAGGTATCACCCCCCCATTGGACACACCATGTGTGGGCCCAACCTACACTTTCTACCCAAAGAAGCAAAGGCGAAAAGAGATTTTATGCCACAAAGAATCGAGAATGGCGTGTGAGAGAAGCCACGTAACATGCAATGCAACCCTACGCAATGTAACGTAACGCATCAAATCTATATACTTCTACTATTACTAATACTATGGTTTTATACTTTTATATACTATAGTTCGAAATGTTATTAAATGCTTAACATGTTTTGTTTCAATGATTGGTTTGCTTAGAAGCCACGCCATTAATTGGTGGTGTGGTGCACGCGTTGAAGGCGTCGTGGCTCGTCAATGTGGCGTGGTTAGTTTAGGCATGGTCCGTCCAACTAACCGTAGGCGTGGATTGGTTGAGTCAGATGGACAGGTGGACGGACGGTTGATGAGCGTGGTTGGCTAACCTTCCAACCCCTCTCCACTTGTCAACTCAATTTTATTATTAGGCTCACTTAGTACATGAATACGTACCACACTACAAACATTACTCTAGTGGTACCTACCATTTCAGTAAGTAATTTAGTAGTTGTAACTTACTAATTGTTCCATACACGCGTTGAGTTAAAGATTATAAGTTCGAATTGTCTATTTCTTAAAGACATATCTTTTGTAGAATAAGGAGGTACGATACATTTAGAATAGCGATCCGTAATCATTGTAATCAATTTTTTTTATTTTTTTGAGAAAATATGGGACAATCTCGTTAAATTTATATTATCTCAAAAAGTATGTACACAAAAGGGATTGTGTACCCCAACATATATGTACAGAGATTCGTAATAATTCTAATACTACGACAACAACAACAACAACAACAACAACAACAACAACAACAACAACAACAACAACGACATAACCTCAGTCCCAAATTAACTGGAGTCGACTACATGGATCAAACTTTTTCATTGTGTTTGATTAAGTGCAATTGATGGTAAGCTTTGCAAACCATTCAAATCTCTCATAATTAATGCATTCCGTGTTAACTTTGGTTTGCCCATACCTTATCGAATTTCTACAATTTCTATTGAGTCAAGTTTTCTAGTTGGAGCATTTGTAGGTCGTCTTTGCAGTTGACCAAACTATCGCAACTGCCATTTCCTAATCTTTGTATCAATTGGTGTTACTCCTACTTGTCTTTGAATTTTTATATTTCTTATTCTATCTTTATGAGTTTTACCACACATTCACCTAAGCATCATCATTTCTGTTACGTTCATTTCTTATTCATAATAATTTTAATACCACAACATGCAACATAAAAAAAAAAAAAAAAAAAAATTAGCTAGCTACTATGGTGCTGATTGTTTTGTTTGTTGGTTGGTTGGTGTTATTTATAAGTTAGTATAACCTCTTTTGCAGTTTCGTTTTCTCTCTTATCTCTCTTACTTTACTCACCTTTGCTTTGATGTCCAAAAACGCTAACTTCTTATCCAAACTAACTATGCCTTTAATTATCACATTGTGTACCACAGCATTGCATCTCGTTGTGGCTATGTTTCTTTATTTTTACTTGCATTGATTGGAGAGCCTTATCTGATGGGTTGGCTGTGAATTGTATAACAGATGACTTTTGGGTGTAATATTATTGTATATGGAGAGTACAGACCAGTGTATCATGTGAGGGGGACTTTGGGGGGTAATTAATAAGTTAGTTGATTAAGTGAGCTGCTGGTGGGGTGGATATATATGTATGTGTGAACTGTTGAATAGTTAATGGAGTCAAATAATTTGAGCTTTGATTTTCTTTAGAAGTTTGGATAATACGGTACTAGACTACTAGCACCATCATTTGGACCGTTGATCAAAAGTCTCTTAATTAATTATATATAATTAATCATTCCAAAAAAAAATTATACTATATAATTATTTCGCTTGTGCAAGAATACTAGCTAGCTGCCTTCTTATACTATTATGATCTTATAGGCCCTAATTGATGAACAATAAATCTACTTGGACTCATGAGTGCCGACTCATATGAAGATTTTTAAAATTAGTGTAAATATTTAAGGGGTCTCAAATGAATTTTACAAGTAACTATGGTTGATTTATTAATTGCTCGAAGACATATTTGAAATTAAAAGAAGTTTGGATTCAATTTAAACAATGTGGATCTAATCTACCTAATTAACCACTATGTCAACCACCTCTAATTAATTTAAAGTCGAGCTTGGTTTTGTTCCACCAAGAAGACTTTTACTTTGAATTATTCTTTATTTCTAGTACTTAAAGTTGATATTTTGTTTAGGAGCTAATTTGTTATATAAATTAATTATTAGCTTTCTTACCATATTGTTTAATTTACCTTATGGACAAAGCAAGTCTTAATTATAATTTATCCATTACATTTGATTAGTTCACGATAGTCTCAAATTAATTTAATTTATCGTAAATTGAAAGATATTAATCACTTTTTATGAGAAGACATGTTTATATAGTTAAAGAAAGACGTTCCTACTAATAAAGAATATATAATCCTTTATTGGTTTCGTTGAGCAGAGACATAAATTGTACCTCTTGTGTAAGTTGATACGATTTGAATTTGAATTAGTCGGAGCTTAATGATCTTTCAAATATTGGCGAAAAGTAAAAATAATACTAGCACTTTTCCATGGATAAAAAGTGATAAAATTCATACAACGTGAATTCAACAACATTAGTTGTACAAGTACAACTCCACACCATAATTAACTGTAAAGTAGTAAGTAAAATAAAAGACCCTTTATTAATTAAAGACCAACCTCTCTGCCGCAAAGAATCCCACACTCGAATATACCTTTTTGTTCTAGATAAACAACAAAATGAAAACGCGTTCACACTTGACACCACTCCTTCTCTCGCAATCCTCGCACGTGCTCACGTGCTCTCACGTTTCTGAATTGGAATTACTTGAAGCGAAGGAAGCAACCGCCGCCCAGTCGGCCCATAGCTGCCAACCCTCTCTCCTCCAGACACGTGTCGCCTCCGTATCACATTACGTCCGTCCCTCGTTGTTTGTAACAAATTCCGTTACTTCTAACACCAAAAACACACATATAAATACTCACCAATAACCCATTTTGTCTTTCACTCAAAACAGAGCAAAAACAGAACAAAAACAGAGCAAAACAGAGCTCAAGAAACCAAAATTCTCAATTTCTTGCCATGGGGAGCTGGATCAGAGGCCGAACAATAGGCCGAGGCTCGACGGCATCGGTGTCGATCGCCACCGATGCTCAATCAGGTGACGTCTTCGCGGCGAAATCTGCGAAGCTTTCGAAATCAGAATTTTTACAGAGAGAACAGAGGATCCTCTCTTCTTTGAATTGCCCACAAATAGTTGGGTATATTGGTCACGATGAGACCACCGAACAAGGGCAGACGCTCTACAATCTGTTTATGGAGTACGTCCCCGGCGGCACCCTCACCGAATTGGTTCAAAAACAAGGGGGCTCAATCAAGGAATCCGAAATCCGGGCTCACACTAGAGAGATCCTTCGCGGTTTGAGCTACCTTCACTCGAGAGGCATAGCGCATTGTGACATTAAGGGGAGGAATGTGTTGATCGGAGCAGACGGAGCAGCGAAGATCGCCGATTTCGGTTGCGCCAAGTGGAATTACGAAAATTGTGACGGTATGGCGATGTCTGGGACACCGGCTTTCATGGCTCCAGAGGTCGCCAGAGAAGAGGAGCAAGGAATCAAAGCTGATGTTTGGGCGGTCGGGTGCACAGTGATTGAAATGATCACTGGGCACCCGCCTTGGCCTGAACTAGAAGACCCAATTTCAGCTATCTATAAAATTGGGTTTTCCGATGAAGTGCCTAAAATTCCCTCCTCAATTTCTGAAGAATTGAAGGACTTTTTGGGGAAGTGTTTGAGGAGAGATGGGAAGGAGAGGTTAACAGTGGATCAGTTATTGAAGCACTCGTTTTTGGTCGATTCGACGTCCAAGAATTCTCCGACGAGCGTGCTCGATCAGGACTTCTGGGATTCATTTGAAGAGGAGGAAGAAATGGAGAGGGCTAGTTCATCAAGAGATGGAGAAAACTCTTCTGTTTCGGAGAGGATGAGACAGGTTTCGTGTTTGAGGGCGCCGATTTGGGATTGCGAAGAGAATGGGTGACGATCAGGTGCGGCGACGAGGAGAGAATTAGCGAGAATTGTTCGAGTTCGAGCCAATTCGAAGAACCATTGATGACTAGTTTAGAGGAAACGGAGGTGCATGGAAGCGATGCTTTCAATTATATTAGCTGCATTAGTGAAATTAATGAACGTGATTGTTCGTTTGGTAGAGTAGTTTGTTCAAGAGATTGCACATGTAAATGTAGTGCTTGCAATCTCAATTTTGATTTACAAAGTGATTATATCATCTTTGATTCTAATTCGATTATTTTGAATCTCTAAACCCTCTCAATATCTCTTTCTTGTATATGTTTTTAATCAATCCATTCCAACTCTCGTGATTCCGAGGCTCCCAACAACGCTCCAACAGCGAACTTTCCGGTCAGTGAGATATTAAAGTCAAAATTTGAGTCGTCCTAAGGTGTGAAATGAGGAGAATTGAGTCAGTGAAAAGCGAGCAAGATAAGATCTCGGTTCTTGTGTTTTTGTTAAAGTATTTGGAGCCCGGACGGATTTCAGATTTACAGATGGAATCATCGGTGACAACTTCTGATAATTTTTTTTTAAGCTGTTGTGATTTGAATTAATGTGAAGGATTAAGGGTTTAAGTTTAATTATAGTAATGGTTAGTTAACATGATGTGATTGAACTAGGTTGCTAAATTTTTAACTTAAGTTTTAAGCCAAAACTGGTATATTATTTTATAGTTGTAGAAAAGATCTTTAATGATTTATTTTTGTTACAACCACTTTTGCATTAGTTCTTAACTTTAAGCAGAAGCTATGTTTGTTGATTTGGCCAGTGAATTAAGCATATTAAAGTGTTCTTTTTATTGGCTACAATTATCATTATATTAACAATTTAATTGTATCAGATCAAATTAGTGGTGTTTTTTTTTTTGGCATTGATGTAAAGTGAGAACCATTGAGACATCACAGATGACCGACTCATCAACTTGCCAAATGTGCGCATTTTAAGTGGTTGACTTTTGGAGAACTTAAAAGTCAACCCTTTTTGATAAATTTTTTTTTTTTAGGAAACTTTTTGATAATTATTTGAAAGGTCAAGTAAAGACGTAGGTTGAAGGCTAGGCACTGTACTAATTGTGCAATTCAACTTAAAAAAATCAAGGCATACAGCAGTCTAAGCAATGATTTTTAGTGTTTGGAAGTTCTAAGTGGTCCTTTGTTGATGTTGTTACTTGTGTGGTGGATGCATGCATATTGCGTTGACCTCTCTTTTTTAAATTTCAAAACGATGAGATAGTTTTATTTTTCAAAGTTTTTTCATTGGAAACAATGAATGAAACTGAGCACTTCACAAACAATATATTTGTACGTGACATGCTCCTGATACATGCTTTTGATAAATTAATAAATGTTGGAGTGGAGACGAATACGTTATGCAATTTAAACCTTGTTTAGTTAGGAATGAAGTTAACTCGCGAAAAATAACTTGGAGGGAAGTAAAAATTAATTTTATTTGGTTGTCTAACTTCTCTCCTAGTTATAATAGAGATATTTTTCCCACCCCTTAAGGGAGTTATCTCCAAAGAGTTTGTGAACATAATTACATTTTATTACTCACATCTATCTCTTTTATTTGAAGGATATTTATGTAAATTCATATCTTTTACTCCCTCCGGTTCACAATAAGTATTTTTTAGCCATTTTGAAATTTTTCACAACATTTGTCATTTGATAATTTCAATACACATTAATTACTTAATTGACTTTTATACCCTTCATAGAAAAAAGAAAATCTAATAATTACACATTAATGACTAGTGTAAGTAGAAGTGGTGGGGTTGGGAGAGATAAATAGTGATTTAATCATTTAACTGACACTTTCTTTTCTATCAAGATAATTAAATAACTTTCTTAAAAACTATGAACAATCTTAAAATGTCACTTAAAAAGAAACGGAGGGAGTATTATTTAAAAATTTACAACTTCTATATAAGTTTAAAGTTAAACCAAACATGAAAATATGATGTAAGTTGGCAAAAACAAACCAAACGAGACCTTATAGTGCGTGGAGTTAACTCACAATGAAAGATTATATTTTCATGTTTAGTTCAACTTTAAACTTGCAGAGAAGTTGTAAATTTTTAAATAATAAAAAATATGAATTGACATAAATATTCTTCAAATAAAAGAGATAGATGTGAGTACAACAACAACAACAACAACAACAACAACAACAACATAGCCTCAGTTGGGGTCGGTTACATTGTGACGACCCCTTCTCCAAATAAGGGCACCGCCCGGCCTAATCCCTTAATTAAACCATAATATCCCATATAGGACCTAACAATGAATTAGTCAGCCTTATTTAAACACTTAAACACCAACCAATTATGATACCACCTACGGTTAACTAGATAGTTCTACTGACTAACCTATGGTTGTTTATAAATCATAGTTAATTTAAATTTTCTATCTAACAAATTATTCAGCGGAAGTCTTATTAAGTTACTTGTGGACATAAGGCCTAACCTATTGTGAAAAAATCAGGAAATATAGATCACATGCATATATAAACAAAAGTGGTGATATATATAACATGTATCTAGTCAGATGATCCTATCACAAGTAAAAATATCATGTAAATATAAAATGTAATACAAAGAATGCAAAACGTATAAAAATATGTCGTAGCAATCCCTCACTGGCTCAGAGGTAGTCACCAATCTTCTCTTTGCCTAGTCTGCTACTCGTCTTATCTGCACCCACCGTTACAAACTAGACGGTAAGTACATGAAATTATTTAAGTAATACTAAAGGGCATCGATCCACATTCCCAAACAGGCAACAAGTATCAAACGACATAATTTAAATAGCAACTATGCTGAAAGAAACATCATGCGAAGAGATACTTGAGTTAACTAAATATGAAACTGACTCAGGGCTAAGTAGTAATGGATCAGGGTCGGTCGGTCGTGATCTTCATCACATCAGCCTTTCCACTACAATTTGAGCTCTGCTTATAGCATTTCATTACAACAAATTGAGCTATATATCATAATTTCAAAATGACGTACTTACAATTACGCCTTTTCAATTCCAAGTGAATTAGTCGTCACCGGAATGTATACTTGCTAACATGCCCGAGTTTTAAAACTCGTCATGCTCACCCAAGTTATTCTTGCGCCAACAAACCCCGAGGTCCGGTTACCCCGTTCGAGGCACGTTACCTCGTGTGTCATGCAAGGTAGTGAAGAAATTCCTTAACATCCCAGCAAGTCTAATGACCCCCTATGAAAGCTAAATTTCTATGATCAAATGACCCTAACCACAAGAACCACTTTAACTTTCAAGAATGACTCAGTAATGGAATCCAAGAAATGTAATTGCATACTAATTAATGCACAAAGGATTAGAGTCAAAATAAACAAACTATCCTAATAGCATGCTATATCAATAACTTCCACACACAACAATCAACATGACAAAGTATAAGAATTGAAATCAATGATATACACAACAGAGTATGCTATGAACAACATCATAAAATGAGAACTGAACAAGTCATAACATATGGATTTTAAAGGCAGTTCGGTTCGAATAACTGAGAATAAATAAAGAAATGGAATGAAATGTAAATAAATGTCTCAATCAGTTTATTTACATACACAACAAGTCCTAAGCTATCCGGCTTCTCGTCACGACGATGTACGCACCCAGAACCCTGTAATAGCTCATTTACTGTAACGACCCAAAAATTTGACTTGTGCCACGTGTCAGGTCAAGGTCGAATGTGAGATCTAATCGTCGTAATACGTATGTCCGAATCTCGGGTGGAGACACCGAGAATATCCTACAAAAAAACAAAAAAATCGAAACGGATTTTCCGTTTCGATTTGCAAAAAATTCCGTCTCGATTGCAATCGAAACGGAACAGAGACGGAATGCGTTCCGTCTCTGAAAACGTCGTCGCTGATACGATCAGAAACGGAAAATGGATTCCGTTTCTGATTAGAGACGGAATAGAGACGGAAAATATCCGTTTCTGATTAGAGACGGATTTAGAGACGAAAATTAGAAACGGAACAGAGACGGAACATAAATGGAATTTATTTCGAAATGGTACATTTGTAAGTGCATTCCGTCTCGATTCGTTCGTTGATTAGATTAGCAAATCGAATCGAGAATCGAGACGGAATTAATAAATTTATGAATTCCATCTCGATTCCGTTTCTAATCGACAACGAATCGAGACGAATCGAGAGACGGAATGCAAATGGTCCGTCTCGATTCCGTCTCTAATTAGAAACGAATCGAGACGAATTATTCCGTTTCGATTCCGTCTCTCGTATCCGTGTCTAATTAGCGACGGAATCGAGAGACGAATTCTTATTTCCGTCTCTGATCCATTTGTGATTGATACAAATATTTCTGGAAAATTAGAGACGGAATAGCAACGGAATATTTGAATTCCGTTGCTAATCCGTCTCTAATTTTCTGTTTTGTTTAATTATGACACAGAAACATAATCCAATTGGTTCTCCAACCTAAAAATTCAAATTACAACCCGATATGACCTACTCCATCGCCTGCACCCCCTCCAACAACTCCTTGGGGGTGCTAACATCCCACAAAAAAGCCAAATTGCACATCCATACATCGACAATATATATCAACAAAAAATCAAAAGAGAAAGAAAAAATGTGAAACTCAAAATTAGCCAAAAAATTTATATATCCACGGAAAATTGTCATGTATTACAAAAGCTCCAAAATTTGGAAGTATACACAAAAACCACCAATCCTATTGTTCAACAACCAAAAAAAAAAGAACACTTACAATCCTATAAATATGCACATAAAGAATTAAGTTTAATAACCAAGAACAAAATCCATCTAATGTTCAACACATCCAATCACCAACACTCCAACATGATCTGGTCGAATAAGAATAGCAAAAAGGACTTCATATAATAACTATAACGCAGCTTTGAAGCATTTCTGATTCTCCATCTGAGGGCAACAACCAGTGAGTATGCACCTGAAAGAAGTAGGCAAAAGAGAGATTATTGAACTAAGGATGTACATTGGAAGCGAATGAGAAAAATGGTGGATTTGAAGAAACATAGAAATTAATAATAATCATACATAAAAAGTCGGCTTCGAACCTATTTTTTAATTTCTTTACGATTGAGTTTGCTTTGGTCTTTTGTCAATTCAACACATATGTAGGTAGAGAGGAGTACTAGAGCTAATAAGGAACATGAAAGAGGATTAACTCATATTAAACATTAAATACAACACCATAGTCAATACATGAAGTTCCTTATGGAGACCCAATTTTCATTCAATTGAAAAGAAGACAACAAGGACAACAAGTCAAATAATAAAAACATGTTGTGTGCAAAGTATAAACAACACACACATTGTTGACTTTGATTTAGTGATTTGAAAATTAAGATGAAAGCATTAACAACATTATGGGGATTGTAATAGGTGCAATGAGAATAACATGGAGCTTTTAGCATTACAATAAGAAGAATTGACCATCATGTAAGTTGAGTTGGATTATTTATCAAGCTTTGAAAGGCATGCATTTCAACATGTATATGATAATGGTGAAGTGCAAGAATGCTAAAAGGAAAAAAGCGAAAGTTAAGCACAAACCTTTATCAATGCAACATTCACATCCATCAAATTTGATCCTAAACTCGATTTCATCCCATCTAAAAATGTTGTGTGCTCCAAAACAAACCAGCCATGTGTTCCTACTAAAAAAAAAAAATCCAAATGACATTCAAGAAATGCAAAGAAGAAAAAAGAAAAAAACCATACAATGAGGAATAAGAAAGCTTCCAAAAAAATACATGAACAAGAAGCAAATGCGATCAAGGACTCAAAGTTTTGTTGTTGTTGTGAGTTTGGGGTGTCACTGTTGCTATTTTCCTACTCATAGGAGATGGCGAACAATGTATCTATAAGATGGACCTATCATGTAAGTTGAGTTGGATTATTTATCAAGCTTTGAAAGGCTTGCATTTCAACATGTATATGATAATTAATGGTGAAGTGCAAGAATGCTAAAAGGAAAAAACTAAAGTTAAGCACAAACCTATCATGTAAGTATGATCCTAAACTCATCATCTCATCCCATCTAAAACCGCTGTGTGCTCCAAAGGTGACCAGCCATGTGTTCCTACTCAAAAAAAAAAAAAAACCAGCTGGGATTCAAGAAAAGCAATGAAGAAAAGAAAAAAACCATACAATGTTGAATAAGAAAGCTTCCAAAAAAATACATGAACATCAAGCAAATGCAAGAAGGACTCGAAGTTTTGTTGTTGTTGTGAGTTTGGGGTGTCATCTGTTGCTATTTTCCTACGCATAGGAGATGGCGAACAATGTATCTATAAGATGGACCTATCATGTAAGTTGAGTTGGATTATTTATCAAGCTTTGAAAGGCTTGCATTTCAACATGTATATGATAAGTAATGGTGAAGTGCAAGAATGCTAAAAGGAAAAAACTAAAAGTTAAGCACAAACCTATCATGTAAGTATGATCCTAAACTCATCCTCTCATCCCATCTAAAACTCGTTGTGTGCTCCAAAGGTGACCACCATGTGTTCCTACTCAAAAAAAAAAAAAATCCAGCTGGGATTCAAGAAAAGCAGTGAAGAAAAGAAAAAAACCATACAATGTTGAATATAAGAGAGCTTCCAAAAAAATACATGAACATCAAGCAAATGCAATGAAGGACTGAAGTTTTGTTGTTGTTGTGAGTTTGGGGTGTCACTGTTGCTATTTTCCTACGCATAGGAGATGGCGAACAATGTATCTATAAGATGGACCTATCATGTAAGTTGAGTTGGATTATTTATCAAGCTTTGAAAGGCTTGCATTTCAACATGTATATGATAAGTAATGGTGAAGTGCAAGAATGCTAAAAGGAAAAAACTAAAAGTTAAGCACAAACCTATCATGTAAGTATGATCCTAAACTCATCCTCTCATCCCATCTAAAACTGCTGTGTGCTCCAAAGGTGACCAGCCATGTGTTCCTACTAAAAAAAAAAAAAAAAAAAAATCCAAATGGGATTCAAGAAAAGCAAAAGAAAAGAAAAAAACCATACAATGTTGAATATAAGAGAGCTTCCAAAAAATACATGAACATCAAGCAAATGCAAGAAGGACTGAAGTTTTGTTGTTGTTGTGAGTTTGGGGTGTCACTGTTGCTATTTTCCTACGCATAGGAGATGGCGAACAATGTATCTATAAGATGGACCTATCATGTAAGTTGAGTTGGATTATTTATCAAGCTTTGAAAGGCTTGCATTTCAACATGTATATGATAAGTAATGGTGAAGTGCAAGAATGCTAAAAGGAAAAAACTAAAAGTTAAGCACAAACCTATCATGTAAGTATGATCCTAAACCATCCTCTCATCCCATCTAAAACTGCTTGTGTGCTCCAAAGGTGACCACCATGTGTTCCTACTAAAAAAAAAAAAAAAAAAAAAATCCAATGGGATTCAAGAAAAGCAAGAAGAAAAGAAAAAAAACCATACAATGTTGAATATAAGAAGTCATCATCTCATCCACCAACCTCTCTATTTTCCCACCTCTCTATTTTCCCATCAATCTAGATAGGAAGTCATCATCTCATCCACCAACACCGCTGTGTGCTCCAATAACAAACCACCATGTGTTCCTACTCCCAAAAAAAAAAAAAAAAAAATTGAGGTCCTCTCTTGCAGTGAAGAAAAAGAAAAAAACTCACAAAAACCAAGAGAAAGCTTCAAAAAAAAAGCTCACCAGCAGCAAGCAGAACTGAGATAGGAATGAAGTTTTGTTGTTGTTGTGACTTTGTGGTGTTACTGTAGCCATTTTTCTACGCATTGTATCCATAGGGATAGCTAATGCAGTCAAAATTGAAAAGAGTTACTCATTGATTCCATTTGAAACAGAAGAGAGAGGATCAACAGCCCTTCATGCCGAATCCAAAGAAACATTTCATCACCAAAGAACACCAAAAGCTCACCAGATCACTTCCACCATCCTACCATTTCACCAAAGAACACCAAAAGCAAATAAGAGTGTTAAAATTAGTGCTTTAGCCTACATAGTTTCTATTTATGTTAATTATTTAATTATGATGTGTGCGCTTCAAGATTTAGAAACTTCCTATTTCTTTTTTAAATTGGGAAGCTCATACTTCTTAGGAAAGATAAAAGATTTATGAGTTTATGTAATTCATGAAATAAAGAGACCAAAATTACTTTTCAAGTTGTGTGTGCAACAAGCTTTTTAAGTAGAACGAAAACAATGTATTTTGGACTCCTTTGTTCATTCTCTCCTATGTGTAGAATACAAGTCAATTGTAATTTCTATCTTTCATTGGCTTTAAAACCAAGAATAATTACCAACTTAAAGTTTGACTTTGAGTTTCAAATTATATTTTTGAACATATCCATTAGATTTTATCACTCAACAACCTCGCTTTAAAGTTAATAGACAAAGTGAAGAAAAGAAAAAGTCGAGAATTTTGTAAACTTCTATGATTGTTATGACGCAATTCAAGTTTCACAAAAACCTCTATATTTAAGAAATTAATTTCCATAAGGGATTGTCTTACAAAGCCTTGCCTTAAACTAACTTGAAATGTCTTCCAATGGACTTTGATTATTCAATAATACTTTAAAACAATAGGGAAAGTGTCTACAAACTTGTAACACCAAGTTTGGACATTTGTGCTAAGTTAAGTAGCAATAGGGTATTTAAAATGAGTAAACGACGCCTCTCGGGTTTATTCCTTCGCATCAAGCCTTCGTATATAGTAACAATGAGCAATTTGGGACTATGTGGACTTAGTATAAACTTGTTTAGGACACATTAAGAATGAGATTGCATCTATGCTATATAGAAAAGACTTAGATTGGTCTTCGCATCACATGGGCCAGCTTCCTCAATCAAGCCACAATCACTATATTTTGGGATCAGGAAGGGCATTTCTTTTAGTTGAAATATTTGCATAGACAGAACCCAATGAAATCCAAAGTAAAAGCAGCATAAATGAAGGTCCTTGCCTCGGAATAAAAGCCACCACTGCTAATCATTGAACTGGTTTGTTTGACACAACTGAGATTCAAGAAATCCCCTATATCTACTTGGCTAGTAAAAAAAGCATTTAAGACTAAATGGAAATGTCCTAATTAGTACGCGAGTTCGAATCTCCCATGGCATTGCAATCATATTATATCATAACATATATTCTTAATCATAGAACCCCAAAGACTCTATTTACAATAATCTGAGTTTTAAAATAGGCATCTTTGTGAATGAGTTGGGTTTTTGAATTACATTTTCTTGAATGGGGTTTAGCCCAATAACAAAACAATGAGCACAAAAACCAAACAAATTAAAACACAGCCAGATGATTGAAAACATTAACTTTCTAGAAACCTAATATACTTTAGCCGAGTAAGATGAGGTGCGAAAAGGCCATTCAACTATCACTAATGTAAAACGAAATGAAGAAGAAGGCAAAGATAAAGAAAAAATGTTCAATACCTAATGTTGGTTTGAGTCAAAGATGAAAGGTCCATCTTAGCTTTGTCATCGGTCCCAATAAGGCGCTCAAGTGCTTGATTGTCTTTCAAAAGATCAATGCCATCGTCTCTCTTGCTTGTCTCAAACAGGTCCCAAAGAAGGCAATCTCCAAACTCTCTCGTTACAACAAGTGTATAAGTACTTCAACAACTAACAAATAGCAACATGTTGAAAACGCAAAAAACGAAATAAGGAACTTCATCATCAATACCCTCCACTACATCAAAGCTTCAACAAACCACCATGAATTGCGGTACATTCATTGTTCATTTATCCTCTCGTATATCTTAGTTGCCTTGGAAGCCCATTTCATGCATAAGTTATCATGGATTTTATTTTTATACATTATCCTCCCCAAAAAAAATTTTTTTTACTTCGGTTTAAGTAAAATATACTATAAGTATAGATTGTTTGCAAATTAATCCATGGGAGAAGAAAACATGCTTTGGTGTTGTGTGCAAATCTTATGCCGTGCAGTTTTCTCGAGTGCTATGATGAAGAAAGTGGTAGAATTGACGAGGAGCAACATCTTCATGCCATAGCAAATGAATTTGGGAAATCGATAAAGGGTCGGTCGTTTTTCGGTCATCGTGTTGAGAACATGTAGGCTATTCTTCTTCTAGGGACATGCGATAATAGAAGAACAAGAGCCTACATGTGCTCAACACACGATGAACGAAAAACGAGCCTTTATCGACTTCCCAAATTCATTTGCTATTGCATGAAGATGTTGCTCCCCGTCAATTCTACCACTTTCTTCATCATAGCACTCGAGATAACCCACACCCCATAAGACTTGCACACAACACCCAAAGATGTTTTCTTCTCCCATGGATTATGCAAACATTCTCGTACTTATAGTATATTTTACTTAAAAACAAAAAAAAATTTGGGGGAGCAAAAGGTCAAAAAATTAAAATCCACGATAAAATATGGAATATCAACCTAAAAATGCACAAAAAGAAGTGTCAATCATAAAGTAATTCGAAGAATTGCTAAAGTTGTCTACACTATAAAACGTTTAATCTAAGAATTTCCACAAACAACAAGTGAAATGCAGTTGTATCACCAACCTGCTCATCTCTCGAGAGCCACGCTTACGTCTCACGCTCAACATTGTCCCCTTGTTGTGGTGGATCGACCGGATCTATTTGCGGCGGCTGTTGCTGGTCATGAGGTGGCGGTGGTGGTGGCGGTGGTGGTGGTTGTTGCTGAGCTAGGCCTACTTCGTCCATGTTCATCCCGAGATGCTGCTGCATGAACTCCATAACCTTTCGTAATTGCTCCGCAACGACATTGAACTCTGCCCGCGGCACCACATCCGGCGTCTCCGACGTGCTAGCACCAGGAGCTCCGTATCTCCTCTTCTTTCTCCCTACGGACCCGAGTCCGTAGACACGTCCTTTGGAAGACTCACCCGCCACATTGAGGTACACCGCCTCATCATCCACCGATTGCTCCGGTGTAGCTGGGTCCACTCCCTGACGTCTGCTCTGGAGCCTATCCTGCATATATGCACAACAAACAAAATACATGATATGGGTTAAAGTATACTTAATAATATTTTACATATCATTTCTATACTTACATAGAACCGCTCTGATCTAGTATCGATGAATGTCATCCTGTCGTGATTAACGGTGTGGAGATGCAAATACAAGTCATTCACAATGGTGGTGGCGTCTGATGAATCACTGCGTGCAGACCAAGCATAGTGAACAAGTGTATAAATGTACAAAATATCCAAGATGTTACAAAAAACTTACCAATCTTTCTTGGGTAGTCACAAAAGACACGGAACCACCACCGTGCTTCGAGGGTCCAGTCCAGGGCCTTCGACCTCAGTGTTCCTATTCTCCGTCGCTTGCCTAGACCTGGCCCGGAAGTCCTCGCTCTCCCGATCGCAAGTATCTCCTCCATGCCTCATCTCAACAAAAACCGGCGCACACGATTCTTCTTCAACTTGTGCATCAACGCGGTGTACCTTGTGCTCGCAAGCTCGTCGTACGCCGCCGCACGAGATCCTCGGGAATCGCATCATCCCATCTAAAAAATACCTACAAATTGGCGATTGCTATTGTTACCTCGCATTGAGAAAATAGTATAAATCATAAGGCATATGGTAGTCTTGTTTACCTTCCATTGGCGCCAGTATTGGTCTTTATGATGAGGCGGTACCGACTTCCAACAATACCCTTCAGAATCATCCATCGTTTGAAAACTTTTGTCATCCTCCGTGCACAAAAATGCAAAGGATGCAACTCCCTGTGTTTCATGAACATGCATATCACCTTAACTACTTCTTCAATAATTGACATCCATATTGAAAACGACATATAAAAGTCAAGCACAAACTTACGTATCATTGGCAATCAGTGTGATAGGGATCCCCTGCACGCGAGGGGGCTCCATCCCTGTCCTCTGAGGTGGCCGCGGAGGGCCTGTCACCTCCAACCCTGCTCTTACGTCTTCTTGTGGGGATGCTGCCGGTGATGCTGTGGCTGGGGGTGCAGGCCTCGTGGGTAAAGGAGTCCTTGATGTCGGAGATGGTGCGGGGAAGTGTATATTTGGCATAGTCCTTGATGACGACGATGATGGTACAGACGACCCCGACGGTATGGAAGGGGAAGGTGACGCTGCGGCTGTATCGTGCTCGAGAGACCGAGAAGTCGGAATCGATAATGCAGGTATCGACCCACGACCTCGACCGCCACGACCTCTATGGACCCCTCGTGTGGCCTGACCACGAGGCCAGTTGGTATTTCGCCGCCAGATGTCGGTCTTGCACACCTATTCCGCCTGGACGATGGCCTCCTAATGGCAAACCTCGACATCCCCTATGACCACCTCCGGCCATGATACCTAACAAAATAGCAATAAAACATCAGAGAAGGAGGGCATACAAAAATTAGAAATTAAGTCTAAATTATTGGACTTAATAACACAGGATCCATGCTAATAAAAGTAACTACATTATTGGCCGTTGACATATCATATACATACATTATTCGCTATCATCCGTTTCAAATTCACTCTCATGAGTAGAAGGTGAGGATTCTTCTTCTGAATCATCTCCACTATAAACTTCTTCGCTTGGACCCGCTTCAACAATGAATCGAGTCCCGCCTCGAACATCCAGATTGTTGATATCGGCGATTGCATCATCGACTACACACGTGGTGGGCATCCCATCTTGGAAAGCAATCTCTGCCGAGCCCTGGTCATTATCGTCTTTGCTAGTTTCCTCGTCAGCGAATTTTGGTGACAACAACAAACTTGCTAGCCATTCTTGTCGGTCGTTCCTCATAGAAGGGTACGAAAGGTAGTAGACTTGAGTGGCTTGCATTGCTAGTACAAATGGCTCGTAGTTGTTATATCGTCGACTTCGATGAACCTCTACCAATTGAAGTGTTGGGTGAGTCCTCACACCATGATTCGGTGTAGGGTCATACCATTCGCACTTAAACAAGACCACACGTTTGAGGCCGGTATACTCAATCTCCACAACCTCTTGCAGTACTCCATAATAGTTATGGGAAACATCGGCGTAGTTTGAACCCTTCACCAAAACATCGCCGCTTCTGCGTCGATCTATTAACGTCATATGTTGCGGAGTGGAACTTATACCCATTAACAAGGTAACCAGGGTAGACAGTACATGATCGACTAGGACCAACAGAAAGATCAACGAGCGTCTCGTCAACTATAGAATTCCGAGCCTATTCGTCAAAATTAGAGATGCAATATGACACATTACTTATGGAACAAACATTTGAATCTATAACGTACAAAAGTAATGACCTTACATATGTTTGAAACCAAATGGGGAAGTTGTGCTCTAGACTACTATCAACTTCCGACTCCCCCATTGCTTGAGTGATTTCATCGACGAATATCCTAGAAGAAACGAACATGTAAGTCGGTTGTCTTACTAAAATATGAACAATGAATGTACTACATTATTGAAAGAAAGTGACGGACATACTGAACGTAAGGAGCGATCTCTGGACAATTGAGCAGTATGTACGAATGAGCGGCATTATACTCCTGCTCTGTTAAGTACCGCTCCTTCGACTTGCCCATGGGTCGACCAGGATAAGTGAAAATTGAGAAATTGCCGACGAAGTTCGGTGTGGGCCCGAGACCGCCATCGTCGTTACGTGGCACTTTGTCATGCAACGTAAAGACGTGATCTTCGAAGTAGTAAGAACAAAAGGATGTGACCTCTTCGACCAAATAAGCATTACACATGGAGCCCTCAACCTTCGCTTTGTTTCGCACATTGTTCTTCAAATGTTTAAGGTACCTATATGAATGTTATAGGAAATGTTGATATAAAACCTATTGAATGGGAAAATAATATCAAGGGCTCAAGATAGTACCTCTCAAATGGATACATCCATCGAAATTGAACGGGACCGCCGACGGGCCTCGTAGGCCAAGTGGATTGGTAGGTGTTCCATAGAGTCAAATAAGCTTGGAGGGAAAATTTTTTCCAACTTGCAAATGATTTTTGGTATTTCGACTCTAAGACCTCCATATCTTGATACTGACACATTTCGCAGTTAGGGACCGGAAAAAAAGGCTTAATTCGCTAATTGCAACCCAAACCGGGTTTGGGAGAAGTTCTCTGAATGCAATTGGTATCAACCGTTGCATGAATATATGACAATCATGGCTCTTCATGCCGAACATTCGCAGTTTCTTTGGATCTACACATCGACCAAGATTCGATGCGTAACCATCAGGAAAACGCAACTTTTCAACCCACTCGCACAATTTTTGTTTTTTTGATGTATCAAGAGCATAGCACCCAAGGACGTAAGTATTTGTCGCCGAATCAATGTGTAGAGAAGGTCGGTGACAATATTCACGAATATCTTGCCTCGATTTTGCATTGTCCTTACTCTTGCCCTGGTACACACATAATAGTGTTGAATATGTTGTCAAAAACATTTTTTTCAATGTGCATGACATCTAAGTTGTGGCGGATCAAGTTTGTCTTCCAATACGGCAAGTCCCGTAATATGCTTTTCTTCCTCCATCCCGAATTCTTAGCTATCCGCCCATTCACGATTCAAATCTCGATTTCGTCACCTTCATCAAGCCAAACGATTCAATTTCGCCAAAATTTCTTCACCGAACGCAAAGCGGGCGGATCATCATTTATGACCATTTTGCCTCTAATGAAATTTTTTTGTCTTTCCTTAATGGTGATGACTTCTCCAAGAAACGACGATGACAAATCGAACCACGATGTCTTACCACCATTTCGCAATTGAAATGCATTTGTATCCTCCATACAATATGGACAAGCGTACTTACCGTGTGTGCTCCAACCGGACAACATGCTATATGCAGGGAAATCACTAACAATCCATAAAAGGGCAACTCGCATGAGAAAATTTGTCTTGGTGGAAACGTCGTATGTAATCACCCCATTGTTCCATAAATCTTGCAACTCTTTCACAAGCGGTGAAGGAACACGTCGATTTTCTTGCTTTGGGCTGGTCGGTCCAGGAACGATAACCGTTAAGAACATAAACTCAGATTTCATGCACATCGACGGTGGAAGGTTGTAAGGAGTCAAAATCACGGGCCACGAAGAGTACGATTTCCCGGAAAGCCCAAATACTTGAAAACCATCAGTGCACAATCCTAAACGAACATTCCGAACCTCGGCGGCGAAGTCTCTATTGACGTCATTAAAATGTCTCCAAGCAATCGAATCGAACAAGTTGTTGCATAACATCTTCAAAGCGATGAATGATCTCCATGCCATCGCATATGTTTTGCGGTTGACTCGTACGCATACAATCGTTGCAACCGAGGGCCCAAAGGGAAGTAGTACATTCTTTTGCAAGGGCGATTTTTTTGTGTTCCGACCACGACCTCGTCGATGTGCAACGTATCGTGATTTCCCACAAAATTTACATGACGTCAACTCGAGTCCACTCCCCAATAAATCATACATTGGTCCTCACAACAATCTATTTTCTCAACAGTAGACCTAGACCTCGCATTAGTCTTTTAGTGGCATAAAAATTTTCAACCATTGAGTTGTCATTTGGCAAACAATCCTTCATGAGTTTAATGATTTCATTATACCCTCGTTCAGATATATGATGTTCAGACTTGATCGCAAGTAATCTTGCCATTGCGGACAACGTTGTCATGGTTTCGCAACCAGGCCACAATTGTTCCCTACTTGCATCAATCATGTCATATAGTTGGCGTGCTTGGGGGTTTGGTGATTCTTCCACGGCATTCCAATTGAAACTTGGACCTGCCACGTTGTGTAGCATCTCGCGGTAAGGTGTCGGATCGTATCCTCCCATCGCATCATCAATATGGCTATCCATTTCGTGAAAATTTTGCGGGCCTTCATCTCCGTTCTCACCATGTTCGTACCAACTGTGATATCCCGGGACAAATCCATACCTACATATGTGGTACTCAACCGTTTCGACGTCCGTACACGGTACAAGTCGACATTTCTTAAAATTGCACGGACATCTAATCTTCCTTTCACTTAGGTATGTAGGACAATGTTGTTTTGCAAATGATATGAATTCTTTAACCTTCGCCGCGAATTCAATTCGAACGTAACCGTTGTCGAGCCGGTTGTACATCCAGCTCTCTACTTGTAGACGACATTCCTAGTCGAACGTAACCGTTGTCGAGCCGGTTGTCTATTCAAGTAATGAAATAATAATGATTAAGATGATAAGAAATCTCACTAATTGGAGAATATTGTAAATCGGAATAGCGATCAAGACCATTTAGAAGAAATTGATAGCTAAGTGAAAGAACGAGGTTCTTGTTGAACTCATGAATAGAGAATAAATTGACAAAGTTAGGAAGTCATTAATTTTCTAACTAGTCAATAACACACGATGTCTCGTGGTTTCATTTATGATCGTATTGTAATGTAATGTCTCTTTTCATATGATGATAGATGTAATTTGATCACTCTAGTCAACGGAAATTATTCCGTTTCTAATTCCGTTTCTGATTTAGAAACGGAACTTATTTCCGTCTCTAATTCCGTTTCGATTTGTCTTTTTTTTGTAGTGATAAGAGGCATACAAATACCACATAGTATCAACGCGTCTACTACTTGTTCACTCATACCTCCTTAAGGTTATAGGTTTATTCCATTCTCTAGAAATTTTATGTGAAATAGCAACATTAACTAAAAGAGTAATCCTAGTGTTTCTAATCCTAACTAGTAGTAGAAATTATATAATTATAGGTACTATTCAATCGTAACCAACAACACCTAACTAATCAATCATCCATAGCAAGTGCATGAATATGAAATTACTAACAACTATAACATCAAACGACAAAGTAATTACCTCAATACATGATTCTAATGTATTATAATGTTGATCATGACATGCTTTACCGATAAAATAAACATGGAATAACAACCAAATACGGAATCAATATAAATCTTGAATTGCTCAATTAAAAGGTTGAAATGAAATATTACATATTAATAAACCTAAAAATAGAACAAGCATAACCACAAAACACTATGCATGTAAGAGAAGAGCAGAACAAAAACTTCTAAACCAAACAAAAGACACAACATTAACTTAATAGATCAAGTGAAGAACACCAACTAATGCACATGAAAGCCAATCCGGGGGAAAATGTGAGCAGATACAATGTGAAGAGAATTCGGGTGTTAAAATTTTTTTTTTTTGTTACCTTGACGAGCAGAGAGCGGAGCGGTAAGCACAGAGCGACCAGAGAGCAGAGAGCAATGAAAGAGACGGAGATTCAAGATCGAAAATCAAAAAGAATCAGAACGATGTGCACTCATTCACTGCACAATCAACCACGTAACAAATCAAATCACTCAAGAACAGTTAAAATAAAACCTCAAAAAGTAATAACAATTAAAAGAAATTGAACTCTTTAAATATGTCACCCGATCAAGAGTTTGTTCCTTCACAGCTTCATAGACAATAAGGTAGTACTATAACACCGCCCATTGCCAAGACAATTTAAAAAAAAAAAAAAGGATTCCATGAGCGAATAGCTAAGACCTTTCAAGAAAATAATTTTTTTTTATCTATTTAGTAGACTAGTATAGGCAAAAGAAACTAAGAAAACCTAGTATACACAATGGTCACCACATTATGTTCATTTCCTATGTTTGAACATCAAGGCATATATATGATCGCCTTGCCTAGCGTAAATAGCTTCAGCTTCAAGTGAAAAACTATAACATATTTCATTCATGAGCATAATATTTGCAATGCTAACAAGTATTAGGACTTTAATATTTCGGATGCCGCAGATAAGGTACGTAGGAACACCGGACACCCCGAATATTTATTGATAGATGGAAATTTATGAAGTCTCACGCTTAATTTAAATTGGAAAATCTTTCAAGATAAAAAAAGCTTCTTGCCTTCAACTCCGATCTTTACTAGAAGATCGAACTATCAAATGAACCATAGCGGAAACTTAAATAATTCTCATGTCACCCTTGGTTTTCCATAAATTTTTTAAAATAGATAAACAAGGGGACTAGAATGCCAACCTGACAGACGCACATTTTGAGCAATTTGTTTGTAGCAGTTTCAGTATTTCCTCAAAACCGTCACAAGGTGAATGATCTCTATGAAAGCTCAAGACCTCTTGATCATGAGTGTTGGCTGCATTATAAAGAAAAAACAAAAAGAAAGAGATTATATCAGAATGTAGTAAGACTCCAAAACTACAAATGCCATTACAAACGCAATCAGAGACCAGAGAGAGCGAGAGTTGAGGGCGATGACGGAGACCAAGCGCGACGAGACGGAGAGACCAGAGAGAGACGACGAGACCGAGAGAGAGACAAGAGAGAGACCAAATAGCACGACCGAGACGGAGAGACGGAGACCGGCGCGACGAGACGGAGAGACCGAGAGACAAGCAGAGAGACCAAATAGCACGACCGGACGGAGAGACGAGACGATCGAACGGGATGGACGTTTGGGGACGAGACGATCGAATGATTTTGGACGAGACGGAGAGACAGATTTAGGTATTTGGGGTTTTTTCGTGAGACTGATTTAGGGATTTCGGGTGTTTTGTTGGGGGGGGGGGGGGGGAAAGAGGAGGGGGTGCCATGATCCAAGCACATACAAATCTCGAGGAATGATGAACGGTCATAAGAAATGAAAAATTTGGTGGGAATGTTGGCGCCATTTTTCAGAGACGGAATTTAATTCCGTCTCTAATTCCGTCTCTAATTCCGTCTCTGATCCGTCTCAAATCCGTCTCTGAATGTTTCCGTCTCAATTCCGTCGCTAACTTTTTAATTTAGAAACGGAACTTATTCCGTTTCTAATTCCGTTTCTGATTTAGAAACGGAACTTATTTCCGTTTCTAATTCCGTTTCTGATTTGCTGTTTTTTTGTAGTGTCGACGACGGCGCGCGGTGAATGACATGGAGCAACTGTGCGGTGGCGCGTTGTCGGACTGATCGATCCTCGACGAGAGGCGCGACTTCGACAAAGCTCGACCACACGATTGATTCAAATGGATTTTTGAAGGCCATGGTGAGGTTTACTTCACCAAATTTGGTATTGGGTTTTGAGGTTCATAAGTGGTGGAGATTACAAAATAATTTTGACAAAAACCTCAACAGGATCCGAATCTAATTCCATTAAAAAAGTTTAAACCAAGAAAACTTAATCATACCTCGGTCACAAAATACCTTTATGAAGGTTGATCGATCTTTAAGGCGCTGCCAACGACGAACGCCCTCTACCGGTACTCCATAGACGAACGACGGTCGAGATTCGAAGTGCTAGCTTCAAGAGAATACCAAACTTTTTTGTTTCTCTCCAAAACGATCCAGAGCGTACCAGAAAACCCTAATTCATTTCTGAAAACCAAAATAGACTTTTGGCCCTTAATCTTTCATACGTATGTTCTAACTTAAAGCGTCTATTTATACAACCCTTGTATATAGACAATTAAGTAAATTACATATATACCCCTACTTAAAGAAGTATAAGTGTAATACACCATTAGGACGTTTCTGTCATGAATCTTATCATATAAAATTTATTTTTCTAAACCATCTTAAAATCTCGCAAAACCATTCTTAGTGTGCGACCCAATAGACTCGTATAACGTTGGCAGTGTACCAAAACATATTTTGGTATACAAGTCATAAGCGGCCTCTAGCAAGACATTATGACTACCCAAGTTGTACGAATATCAAATCGATACAACCTAATCAATAGTGTATATAACATCATTTTGTCACACGATATCCTTTTGATCAAACATAAGGCATGGAATTGTCATCCAACATGTTCAATCTTACTAGTCTCAATCTCTGAAAACATCCAAGTGACATTGATCAATATCAATTCACTTAGACTAGGCCTTTTAACAATCTAACACATCAAGGGATCCACCGAATATCTCTCTTTATATGAGAGGGACAAATTCTATCTCGATTACACAACTTCATCACATTGCTTACACAGTAACCAATGACAACATTTATAATCGTCCGGTTAAAGACAACGTTTGATTGTGTCAAATCACTGTGTTCCTAATGTTGAAGTTATGGTAATCTCAAGTCAGAGGACTGAAAAATATACCTATCATGAGAAACAATTATGACTTAATCCATGTGATGTTCTCATAGCAGGCCATTCTAGTACTTTGTTCCCTAGCAAATACTCATGATCTTGATTCGTATCCCTATACTATAATCATCATATGATCATCAATCAGGACTCACACTAGTCTTAATTCATTATAGTTCCCAGTATAATGATCGACTAGGGACATTTAAGATATTTCTGCAAATTCCCATGGATCTTATTATAATGTAAACATGCAAATTAATTATAATAAACAACAAATGAAATCCTCTATTTTATTAACTAAAAGTATTCATAAAGACAGTTAATAGATTGACCTATGGCACATGCCCCAACATCTCCCACTTGCACTAGGGCCAATCATACCAGCATCTAATGCCTAATGATCTAACATGACCATTATGTTTTGCTTGTGGAAGAGCTTTTATCAATGGATCCGCAACGTTGTCTTCGGTAGGTACTTTGCAAATCTTCACGTCTCCCGTCTCCATAATTTCTCTGATGAGATGAAAACACCTGAGTATATGTTTGGATCCGTGGTATAATCTAGGTTCATTGGCCTGTGCTATTGCCCCGCTATTATCACAATACAAACAAATAGGGTTAGCAATACTTGGAACCACACCTAGTTCAGAAATGAATTTTTTGATCCAAACTGCCTCCTTTGCTGCATCGACGCTGCAATATACTCAACTTCTGTTGTAGAATCTACCTCGCCTCTTGCTTCGAACTTTCCCAAATTTACTCGCATCCCCATTCAAAGTAAACACATATCCAGACTGCGATCTAAAATCATCTATATTAGTTTGAAAACTTGCATCTGTGTAACCATTTACAACTAGATCATTTTCAAAACCTCCATAGACCAAGAACACTTCCTTAGTCCTTTTTAAGTATTTAAGGATGTTCTTTACTGCTATCCAGTGACTCTCACCAGGATCTGACTGATATATGCTTATAGTGCTCAAAGCATATGATACATCAGGTCGAGTGCATAGCATGGCATACATGATAGATCCAATAGCTGATGCATATGGAATCTTATTCATACGGTCTCGCTCATCATTTGTTTTATGACATTGAATCTTGCTGAGACTTATGCCATGAGACATTGTCAACAATCCTCTTTTAGAGTCTTGCAAACTGAACCTATTCAGCACATTGTCTTTGTAAGTACTCTGACTTAGACCGATTAGCCTCTTAGATCTATCCATATAGATCCTTATCACTAGGATATAGGCTGCATCTCCTAAGTCTATTGAGAAACACTTCCCTAACCAAGACTTGAAATTTTGCAATGTTGGGATGTCATTTCCAATGAGTAATATATCATTAACATACAATACCAGAAAAATAACTACACTCCCACTGACCTTCTTGTATACACAAGGCTCATCTTCGTTCTTAATAAAACCAAAATCTTTGATTGCTTCATCAAAACGAAGATTCTAACTTCGAGAAGCTTGCTTTAATCTATAAATGGATCTTTGAAGCTTGCATACCGTCCTAGAATTCTCAGGATGTACAAAACCTTCAGGTTGTGTCATATACACGTCCTCAAGCAGCTTTCCATTAAGAAATACTGTTTGTACATCCATTTGCCATATCTCATAGTCATAATATGCAACAATGACAATTAAAATTCTTATGGATTTAAGCATGACTACTGGGAAAAAGTTTCATCATAATCAACACCTTGAGTCTGCCTAAAACCTTTTGCTACAAGACTCGCTTTAAAAGTATGCACTTTGCCATCCATGTCAGTTTTCTTCTTGAAAATCCATTTACATCCAATGGTCTTACCACCTTCAGGTAAATCAACCAAGTTTCAAACTTGGTTATCATACATGGATTGAATCACAGAGTTCATGGAACTTAGCCATTTATCTGAGTCTAGTCCAGACATAGCCTCATGATATGTGGTGGGCTCATTTTGATCCATAAGCAACACATCACAACTATCAGTAATTAGAAATCCGAGTCTCTCTCGGCTCATGTCTTACCCTAACAAATTTACGTGGGCTTTGTGTCATTTGTGGAGGTTCAGCTGGTTCAGAACATTGTTGAACTTCCAGTAGCGGTTCAATTTTTATCTGTGATTTTTGAACTTCTTCAAGATTTATTTCTCCCAGTAGTGTCTTTTGAAATAAACTGTTTTTCCATAAAGGCACCATACCGAGCAACAAACACTTTGTTCTTAGCGGGATTATAAAAGTAATATCATTTTGTTTTCTTTGGATACCCCACAAATAAACATTTGTCAGATTTATGTGCTAGTTTTTTGAGACTTGTCACTTTACGTAAGCCTCACAACCCCAAATCTTAAGGAAAAATAAACTAGGTCTTTCCCGTACCATATCTCATATGGTGTTTTATCAACCGCTTTAGAAGGAACTCGATTTAGAGTGAAAGCTGCAGTTTGTAATGCATAACCCCAAAAGGATAATGGAAGATCCGCATGACTCATCATAGATCGAACCATGTCTAATAAGGTTCGATTTCTCCTATCATGAACTTCATTCCATTGTGGAGTTGCTGGTGGAGTCAATTGGGAGATAATCCCATAATTTCTAAGATGATCATCAAATTCTTGGCTCAAATATTCATCATCTCGATCTGACCGAAGTGTTTTGATAGTTTTACCAAGTTGATTCTACACTTCATCTTGAAACGTTCGAAACATCTCAAATGATTCAGCTTTATGTTTCATAAGATATATATAACCATATCTGCTGAAATCATCGGCAAATGTAATGAAGTACTGATAATCTCCTCTAGCCATTGCGTTTATAGGACCGTATACATCAGTACGTATTAGACCCAATAAATCACTTGCCATTTCACTGTGTCCAGTAAAGAGACTTTTAGTCATCTTGCCTAGTAAACAAGATATGCACGTTTCATATGTTTCTAAATCAAATGAATCTAGAAGTCCATCCTTATGGAGCTTTGTTATGCGTTTCTCATTTATGTGCCCGAGATGATAATGTCAAAGATAGGTTTGATTCAAATCATTTGACTTGAACCTCTTTGTATTTATGTAAAAGACGGGAGTATCATTGGACTTTTTCATGCTTAGAATATAAAGACCATCACACAAATCAACATTTGCATAAAATATATCTTTACGAGAAATGGAACATCTGTTATTCGCAATAATAAAATCAAAACCATCCATATCCAAGCATGAAACATAAATGATGTTTCTGCTCAAGGCAGTCGCAAAATAACAATTATTTAAAGTTAAAATAAGTCCACTAGGTAAGACTAAGTCATATGATCCAACAGCCAGGGCAGCAACTTTTGCTTCATTCCCTACGCGGAGGATGACTTCTCCTTTCTTCAACTTTCTACTTTTGGTGAGTCCCTACACATTTATACAAATGTGAGATCCACATTCGACATCTAATACCCATGAATCACTAGTAGATAAATTAATTTCAATAACATAAATACTTGTAGTGGTAGTTGCACTACCCTTTTTCTTCCTTAGATCTTCCAGATAGAGTTTGCAATTTCCGAACCAATGTCCAAGTGCATGGCAGAAATGACAATTTCCTTCCTTTTCTGTTGGGTGTTTTGAAGCAGGAACAGGTTGGGGCTTGACTTGTTCCACAGGCTTTGCGACAGCTGCATCAGCAGCATTGGCAACTCTAGCATTGCCTTTGCCTTTCTTCTTCATTCCCTTTCCCTTTTGGACCATCAACACATTATTAGAGGATTTTTCGATATTTTGTTTAGCAGTTTTGAGCATCAAATGGAACTCTGAAATTGATTTATCCATATTATTCATATTGTAGTTCATTACGAATTGTGAGTAACTTTTTGGTAATGAATTCATGATCAAATCCGTAGCCAACTCTTGGCTTATGGGAAACCCAAGTCTATCAAGCTGGTCAACATAGCCCTTCATCTTCAAACATGAGGACTAACTGACGCACCCTCAGTCATCTTGCAAGAATGTATGTTCTTGACTGTCTCGAACCTTTCTTGCCTAACTCGCTATTGGAACATTTCCTTCAGTGTTATAGCCATGTAGTAGGCTTCTATTAGTTCCATGTCCTTCTGAAGTTCAGGAACCATAGGTTCCAGCATAATACATGCAACATCAGTAGAATCGTTGACATGTTTATTATGCACATCCTTCACAGCTTTCGTAGCATTGGCTGGTGGGTCCTCAAGTTTTAGAGCATCCAGGACATACAACTTGTGTTCATGCTTAAGAACAATTTTCAAGTTTCTGAACCAGTCAAGAAAATTAGTTCCAGATAGCTTATCTTTCTCAAGGATGGATCGCAGTGATAGGGGATTATTGTTACTAGAAGAGGCCATTGATCTACAATAAAGATTATGCAAAGTTTATTTTAGTATAGAGGAATAGACTCCACTAAATTAACAACCTTCTAAAACATATTGTTTATTAAGGAGACTAAAATCCATATTTCACTTAATTCTATGACAGCTATGACATGAAACACAGAACTAGATTATTTAGGTAGGTAACATTTACCAATTACATCTTATGTAATTTTAGATACTTTTATGAGATACGGGACATCTTATGTCTTATCATGTTTTTTTATCTCATCATGTGCCTAAAGCTCAAAACTATTTTGATAGCTTTATTAAGTCAGACAATTTTAAACATTTAGGTAACTCTTACCCAACTTGTCTCACCAAGATAACACAATACACTCAGCTATGGTTGAAACTATATTAATGTGATCGATGCCTTTGACAAGTGTTTAAAATGCATGACACGAGACTTAAAATTTAATAGAGGAATTTTATTCAGTTTTAGTGATTTTTATGTAAACAATGAAATATCATATATTCTATTGATTTGTTCAATCACTAAACAATTTGAGAATTTTTATACTGTTCACTAATAAAAGAATTTTCGTGCATTAGGATTAGTTAGACGGCAGTCTCGTTGGCCAGTCAGAGGATCGGGGGAAGAAGGGGCAACGCCCCCATTTTTTTTTTAGGAGAGAATTTCAATTTCAAAATTAAAATTCGCTATAGAAAATCATATTTTTTGCTGATTTTATTATCCTAAATTAACCCCTTAATTTATCCAAAATTAAGTCAATTAAAACATTTTAATTAACCCGGGCCCACTTCTAACTAATCATCTTATCCTAATCCAATTAGGACTTAAAATATTTGAATCATAGCATATCACCAATAACAAAATTCTCGATATTTATCTTCTATCCAATAGGGATAACGAAACCAATTTTGTTAATATCTCATAATCTAATTTGTTATCTATCTCTTATCAAATAGAACTTCATAACAGAATAGATATAACGAGATAAATAAATAATTTTGAAAAATAATTATTTGCAATTTCGGTCCTCATCCAAATAATCACAAACATGTAATTGAATCATGAACTACTATCCCAATCGAACCTAATCATATTAGTTTCGAATTAATATTAAGACTTATACAATTTAAGAAACTTAAAACAATGTAACCTAAATATGCATACTGAATTACAGAGATTTCATCCATGCATCAATATACGAAAAATAAAGATTATACCTAATGGTGTCATGGATCACAGAACATGAAATTCAATTCATTAAAATTATTCGAATTAACCTAGCATGGTTACTTGCATGTACGAAACTGATTTCAATTAAATCACGAATGTATGTATCATATACACAAAACATGATAATAAATCTCACAGAAAACTTATGTATATCACATATACATCAACTATTAACAAGCTTTCAATCATATATCATGTATATATCAGAAGAAAACATGCAATGAATTTAATGGAATCGAACTCGATGGCTCTAATACCACTGTTGAGTTTTGGGGTTCATACGCAGCGGATATTACAAAACAATTTTGACAAAAATCCCAACGTGATCCGAATCTCATTCTATTAAAAACGTTTAAACCAAGAAAACTTAATCATACCTCGATCGCAAAATACCTTTTTGAAGGTTGATCGATCTCTAAAGCGCTGCCAACGACGAACGTCCTCTACTAGCATTCCACACACGAACGACGACCGAGATTCGAAGTGCTAGCTTCAAGAGAATATCAAACCTTTTTGTTTCTCTCCACAATGATCCAGAGCGTACTAGAAAACCCTTATTTGTTTCCGAAAATCAAAATAGAGTTTCGGCCCTTAATCTTTCATACGTGTGTTCTAACTTAAAGCGTCTATTTATATAACCCTTGTATATAGACGATTAAGTAAATTACACATATACCCCTACTTAAAGAAGTATAAGTGTAATACACTACAAGGACGTTTTTGTCATGAATCTTATCATATAAAATTCATTTTTCTGAACCATATTAAAATCTCGCAAAACCATTCTTAGTGTGCGACCAAATAGACTCATACAACGTTGACAGTGTACCAAAACACATTTTGGTATACAAGTCATACGCGGCCTCTAGCAAGACATTATGACTACCTAAGTTATACGAATATCAAATCGATACAACTTAATCAATAGTGTATACAACATCCTTTTGTCACACGATATCCTTTTGATCAAACATAAGGCATGAAATTGTCATCCAACATGTTCAATCGTACTAGTCTCGATCTCTAGGTACACTGAAAATATCCAAGTGGCATTGATCAATATCAATTCACTTAGACTAGGCCTTTTAACAGTCTATCACATCGAGGGATCCACTGTATATCTCTCTTTATATGAGAGGGACAAATTCTATCTCGATTACACAACTTCATCACATTGCTCACACAATAACCAATCATAACCTTTATAATCGTCCGGTTAAAGACAACGTTTGATTGTGTCAAATCATTGTGTTCCTAATGTTGAAGTCTCTGGTAATCTCAAGTCAGAGGACTAAAAAATATACCAATCATGAGAAACAACTATGACTTAATACATGTGATGTTCTCATAGCTGGTCGTTCCAGTACTTTGTTCTCTAACTAGTACTCGTGATCTTGATTCGCATCCCTATATGTATAATCATCATATGATCATCAATCAAGACTCACACTAGTCTTAATTCATTATAGTTCCAGTATAATGATTGACTAGAGACATTTATAATATTTATGGAAATACCCATGGATCTTATTATAATGTAAACATGCAAATTAATTATAATAAACAACAAATGAATTCCTCTATTTTATTAACTAAAAGTATTCATAAAGACAATTAATGGATTGACCTAGGGCACATGCCTCAATATTTGGTTGTGATTTGAATGACTTAATAACTTATCTTTAAAAATGTATAAATGGACACTAGGGACTTAAGAGGCTATAGTCGGGTGTCGAGTGCGCAAGTCGAGGTGTGAATGGGACGTCTTGTAGAAGATTTGCATTTCTCGAGGTAAGTAAAACCAGCTAGAAAATGCACAATAGCTCATTTTAGCTTATATTTTATTGATGTTATACTGTATCCTTTTCTTGGAACTCCCACCCACTTATGAGTGTCCGAGGGCCAATTGAGTCATACTAGTGTCTCCGATTGGAGTGGATTTCGGCTTGCAACCGAAGCCATGACCTCGAGTCACTTGACTATTTGGTCGGAATGATATGCGTTTTTATCCGGGGCACCGTTGATATTTCTCATTCACGACGTTCTAGGTACAGCGAGCGATGCCACGTCCTATGACCCGAGTCTGCTTGGTGTTGCAGCGACTCTATGACCCCGACCCTGTGGCACCCGCACTCGGTGGTCTTGGATTACTTGGGCTTCTCTTCTATTGTTTCATTTGACACTCATTTCTCGTTGTACTTTCATTGTTTTTACAATCTTATTATAATGCATTCCGTACAGTTTTCTTTCTATCTGCTTGACTTTTAGACTGCTTTATTTTATCTTGAATTACTGTTTAGATCTTACTAGCTTTTACTTACATGGGCTCGTCATTCTCGTGATTGACTGAGTGTAGAGTCGCAGACGAGTAAGGGAAAAGAACCAACATTAGGTGATTTGCTATAAGGCCATTGGTGCAACTTTACCTCTCGAGTTTGTGTAGGTTTTGTATTACTTATTTATATGTTATTTTTGGGTTGAAAGATATACATGAACATACATGTTTACAAGGTTCCACAATTAGATTGCCTAACTCTTTTACATTATTGTTGAGTTATTTAACTAATTGCTTCCGCTAAATGGTAAAAACTTGAGAAATACTAATAACTCAACTTGAAATTATGAATTTACTTATAATGATGAATTGAAAGGCTGACTTGGCCTACGTTGACCTTGCGAGACTGGCTCGGGGGTACACGAGAGCTTAAGCCGGGCAGTGCCCAGTTTGTGAAAAATTGGGGTCGTCACATTTACGGTCCTAACATTTGAAAATTTATCAATTTAGAGTCACTATTACTTATTTAAAATTTCTAAATTGGTCGAAATCAAATTCGATACCAATGTGCCAATTTCGCACTTTTCGAGGTAAAAACCTCGTAAAAGTCGCATCCGAAATTTTGAATATTTTATTTTTCATAAAAAATTATCAATTTCTGAAATTTAATTTTTCAGAATTTTTCCTAATTTTTTGAAATTTCTTTTTTTCTATTTTTTGAAATTTCTTTTATTAAAAATCAGTTTAATTTAATTAATTAATTAAATATATATTATTTTATTGGGGTGGATCCGTGTTAACCCGACCCGGTCCAGCTGGACCCGCGTCGGTCTGACCCGACGCATATAGGGTAGGCCAGTTTAGGCTACCCATATAGGGTCGGTTTTTTTTTTTTTTTTTTTTTTTTTTTTTTGGTTCGCTGGGGTTGGGTTCGACCCCAACCCCAAACCACCCTTGGTAGGGAGATGACCTCACAGTCATCTCTTTCCTCAGAGAAGCCGAGCCATGTTAGCTCACCATGACTGACCAACAACAACACCGAACTGCAACAACAACAATAACTCACACCAACGCACCTTGCGTTCCACTTTGAGCTCGATGTCTCTCTCTCATTCTCCTCCTTCTCCCTCTCGTCGGGTTTTTTCCTCTTTCTGTTTCGATTTTTCTTCACCGACTTTGGAGAGTAAATGGGATAAGGTTGGACTTGAGATTTCAATGTTTAACATCCTCAAGATTCGTGCAACACGAATCTCGATGCAAACCCAATCATTCACTCATATTTCCACCGCGTTAATGTTTGATCCAAACTTTCTCGAGTCTCACAAAATGTGTATCTCGAGGCAAATCCAATGCATATTATTTTCTTTTACCAACTATAGGCCCTGATATATAGATATGTTAAGTGATGTGTCCAATTATGGACCACTAACATATATATTTTTCATTCATTTTCTTAATGCAATATAATTTAACTAATTACGCTTACTTCATGAACCGCTAGCTCGGGCCCACGTCGACACACGACTCGAGTCGCGTCCCCGCTCGTCTCGGTATGTGCATACCCGTAAATGACTTAGTAGTCTACACATATACAATACAATTGACAAACAACACACAAATATAACATTTACCTCGGTCACCATGCCTCGGTAGTGACACGTATCTAGCTGCGGGTCCCACTTCACGAGTCATTTTGTCCTGATTAACGAATTAAAAGTGTATTAATTATTGGGCTGTGACAATATTTCCCAACTAATAGGAAGTTCTTCCTTGAACTTAATCTAAACGAATTTTAACATATATTTGACTCGAAGAGGTACGAAAATTTGTCCCGCATATAGTCTTCCCGTTCCCAAGTGAGTTCTGAATCTCCATGAAACTACCACTTGACTAATACTTTCGGGATAGACTTGTTTCTTAACTCTTGTACCTTTTGGTCAAGAAATTGAACTGGTTGCTCTTCATATGAGATATTTTCACTCAAATCAATCTGACTTAAATCCAATGTCGGTCTTTCGTCTGCCTTTGACTTAGCTAATCGAAGCATCGAAATATGAAACATCGGATGAATTCTCGAAATCTGTAGAGGTAACTTTAACTCATATGCAACCTTTCCAACCCGTTTCTTGATCTCGAAATGCCCGATGGATCTCGATGCTAATTTGCATTTCAAACCAAATCGTTGATGACCCTTACGAGGAGAACCCTTTAGATACACTAAAGTTCCCTCATCGTATATGAGATCGCTGCGATACATGTTTGCATACTTCATTTGCCTCTCATGGGCTCCCTTAAGCTTATGGCGAGTCTGTCTTACCTTTTCTGTGTGACCGACAACAATTTCAGGCCCTAACAAGTTTTGATCTTCTGGCTCAGCCCAACAAGATGGCGAGCGGCACGGTCTGCCATATAACGCCTCAAATGGCGCCATTTCAATGTTCGTCTAATAACTGTTAATGTATGAAAATTCACGCAATGGTAAATACTCTTCCCACGATCCGCCAAACTCAAGTACATACGCCATGATCATATCTTCGAGAGTTTGAATCAACCTCTTTGTTTGCCCATCAGTCTGAGGGTGAAAGGCTGTGCTAAACTGTAAGCGCGTACCATAGTGCTCTTGCATACTCCGCCACATCTTGGACGTATACAAAGCATCTCTGTTTGACGTAATAGTCAAAGATACTCCATGCAGCCTGATAATCTCTCTCTCGAACAATACACTCAGCTGGTCAAATGTGTAATGAGCTGCAATTGGTATGAAATGAGCAGATTTCGTTAATCTATCCACAATCACCCAGATGGAATCATGTCGAAGAAGAGTCATCGAAAGTCCTCGAACGAAATCCATGGCTATATCTTCCCACTTCCATCGTGGAATGGGAAACAACTGTAGTAATCTTCAATGTCTACAATGCTCTACCTTCTCTTGTTGGCGATCCCACAATTCTCGATATACTCTGATATGTCCGCTTTTATCCCAAGCCACCAAAAGTGTTTTTCATATCATGGTACATTTTGGTCATTCCCGGATGAACAGTGAACCGGGAACGATGAGAATCCTGAAGAATCTCATCTCTCGCTCTGCCACTGCCGTCATCCACAATCTGCCTTGAGATCTGAGACACTGGTCTGCCGTTTCAATCCAGTCAGCACACTCGAAACTCTAGGCTAACTCATTGAATCTTGAATATAGAATGTCATTTTTTGATCCTCTGACACTCTCTGAGTCGACACTGTTTGAATCCTCATTTGAGTACAAATCAGTACCTTTGTGTCGCTCGAAATATCTGACCGACTCATCATCGCCGCGCCTCGAGTAAGCCATACCCGTGCGTCATATGACAACTAAACGTTTCGACATCTCCAGTCGGAATCCTACTCAGCACATCAGAAACGACATTGACTTTTCCTGAATGATATTCCAAGGAAAAATCATAGTATTTCAAAATTCTAACCATTTGCGCTGTCTCATATTCAACTCTTTTTGTGTGAAGAGATATTTCAAACTCTTATGGTCAGTATAGAGTGTGAACTTCTCTCCATACAGATAATGTCTACATATCTTCAAAGCAAACACTACCACCGCCAACTCTAAGTCATGAGTTGGGTAGTTCTTCTTATGTACCTTCAGTTGTCTTGATGCATAAGCCATCGTACCCTTTTCTTGCATCAACACACAACCTAAACCCATATGAGAAGCATCCGTGTACACCATGAAACCCTTTCCAGCCTTTGACAATATCGTCACTGGTTCGGTAGTCAACAATTTCTTCAATTGAGTAAATGCCTCATCGCATTCCTCAAACCCTTGAAACTTCACGTCTTTCTGGGCAACTTGGTCATTGGTGAAGCGATCTTCGAAAAATCCTTTACGAACCTTTGGTAATAGCCTACTAACCCTAGAAAAATTTGAATCTTAGTCACTTACGTTGACACTGGCCAATCCAAAATTGCCTGAATCTTTGCTAGATCTAGAATAATACCTGCTGCTCCAACAACATGACCCATAAATTTGACCTCAGACAACCAAAATTCACTTACTGAATTTGGCATACAGTCTGTGCTCCCTCAAAGTCTGCAATGTCTCCCTGAGGTGTTGTTCGTGATCTTCTCGAGTCTTCGAGTACACCAATATATCATCAATAAACACGATAACAAAGCGGTCAAGAAATGGTCTCATCACTCGGTGTATCAAATCCATAAATATGGCAGGAGCATTAGTCAAACCAAACGGCATGATTGTGAATTGATAGTGTCCATACTTCGTACTAATCGCTGTTATGTATCTATCATCCCCCTGATCCTCAGCTGATGATACCCTGATCGTAGATCTATTTTGGAGAAAAATTGCGCTCCTCTCAGCTGATCAAATAAATCATCAATATGCGGTAATGGATATTTGTTCTTGACTGTGACCTTGTTCAATTGTCTGTAATCAACACACAGTCTCAAAGTACCGTCCTACTTCTTCACAAACATGATCAGTGCTCCCCTTGGTGATATCGAAGGTGTGATAAATCCCTTCTCGCTCAATTCTTGCCACTGTTTCCTCAATTCTTCCAGTTCTCATGGAGTCATGCGGTATGGTGCTATGGATATCGATTTCGTACCGGGCACCAACTTAATAAATAAATCGATCTCCCTCGGTGGTGGTAAAACATGTAAGTCTTTTGGAAACACGTGCGGAACTCGCACACAACTGAAATCTCTTCAAGTTTCGGTCCATGACTCTCTGTAACGATATATACCGATACCAAAGTCTCCATCTCCCCATTAGTCGCAAGCCGACCTCGAGTGCCATCGGCTCTCGGTATACTAGCGCTATACACGAACACTTGGCGCCCTGGAATCCCAAATATCACCGTTTTTGCAAAAGAGTCGATATGATCATGATATGACGTTGGCCAATCCATCCTTAGCAACACATCAAATTTCAGGAATTCTAGCACCCCGAAGTCTGTAGGTAACTCGACCCCGTCGATCACTATTGGGCATTTCTCAACTAATGCATTAAGGTAAACTTTATCCCCGTCTGTAGTACTCAAAATCAAATGGATTCCTACAATATCGGTTTCAACCCTAACATGTCGACCATGCGACCAAAAATGAAAGAAATGGTAGAACCCGAATCAAATAAAATATAAGCATGACGACCACAAATGGAAACCATACCCTCAATGAGTTTCCGTGTAGCGTCTGCGTCTGGCTGTGTAATCGTATGGACGACCTCTCGACGCTGTAGTGGAATCACAGTCACTGGCTGCGGGCCCCATGTCATAGATCATTTTGTCCTGATTAACGAATTAAACGTATATTAACTATTGGGCCGTAACATACATGGATCAAACTTTTCCATTGTGCTCGATTAAGTGCAATTGATGGTGAGCTTTTCAAACCATTCAAATCCCTTCTAATTAATGCATCCAATATTAACTTTGGTCTGCCTCTACCTCGTCGAATTTCTACGGTTTCTATTGAGTCAAGTTTTCTAGTTGGACATTTGTAGGCTATCTTTGCAAGTGACCAAACCACAGCAACCGCCATTCCCTAATCTTTGTATCAATTGGTGCTACTCCTACTTGTCTTTGAATTTCTATGTTTCTTATTTTATCTTTACGAGTTTTTTAACACATCTACCTAATCATCCTTATTTTTGCTACGTTCATTTTATGTAATTGTTGTTGCTTTACCACCCGACATTTACTTCCATAAAGTATAGCTGGCCTAATCGCGGTCTTATAAAATTTCCCTTTTAACTTAGTAGGAATATTTCGATCACAAATCACCCTTGTTGCACTCAGCATTTCTTCCATCCAGCTTGAATTCTATGTGTGACATCATTCTCAATGTTACCATCATTTTGTATGATTGATCTTATGGATCTAAAATGGTTTACCTTAAAAACTTCTACTTCCCCTATTTTACCACTCCGTCATCTCGATGTCTAGTGTTTCTAAACTCGCAGTGCATGTATTCGATTTTCGTCCTACTCAACTTAAACCCTTTAAATCTTAATGTATTCCTCCAGAGTTCTAATTTCCTATTCACTCCATATTTTGTTTCATCCACTAAGACAATATCATCTGCAAATAACATACACTATGATATATCTTTTTGAATATGTCTAGTTAGTTCATCCATAACTAAAGTAAATAGATATGGACTTAAAGCCGATCCTTGATGTAGTCATATCGTAATGAGAAATTCTTTTGTAGCTCCTCCAAATGTCTTTATACTCGTTACTACTCTATCATACATATCCTTAATAGTGTCTATGTATCTAGCATGCACTCTTTTTCTTTCTAGAACCCACCAAAGAACATCTCTGGGACCCTATCATATGCTTTTTCTAAATCTACGAATATCATATGAAGATTTTTTTCTTTTCTCTATATTTTTCTAACAATCGTCTTACAAGGAAAATCACCTCCATAGTTGACCTCCCAAGCATGAAACCAAATTGGTTCTCTGATATTGTTGTTCTCTCCTTAGCCTATCGTCAATTATCCTCTTCCAAAGTTTCATAGCGTGACTCGTAAGTTTAATTCCCCGGTAGTTTGAGCAACATTGAATGTCTCATTTGTTTTTGAAGATTGACACAAGCGTGCTTCTTCTCCAATCCATTGACATCCGATAGATGTGAGTAATAAAAAGGTAATTAATGAAAAGTAAATGTGTCCACAAACTCTTAGAAAATAACTCCCCTAAAAGGAGGAGTGGATGATATATATCTTACCTTTAGATGTGAGTTGAGATATATAATTTGGAGAGAAGTTGGGCAACCAAACCAGATTAGTTCCAACTCCCCTACAAGTTATCTTCAGGAAGTTAACTCCACCCCTAACCATACAATTAGGCTTAAGTTCATTGTCAAAGACTTCTTCATTATTTATGATTTATAAACAACGTAGGGATTAAGTGTGTCAATTGTCGCATAAGAGTGCTTTTTCTCTTACAATGTCTTATAGTACTTTTATATAATTGTTACCATCTTATTCCATCTAAATCTCTGCTAATTACCATTTTATTTATTTAATAGACTCTAACGACTTTTTTTTTTTGAAAAATATAGACTCTTACGACTTTATTGCAAATTATACCAAATAAGTGTGGAAGCCATTTACTTTTATTTTTCTTTGGACATAGAATGGTCTTTATTGCATAAAATTTTAAAAGACATGTGATATATCATATATTATCAAATATCAAGTGTTCTACCAAAAAAGAAAACAAAAAATATCATGGTGTAGTCAACACGTTGAGATGACATTGTTGATTGTGTAGTTGAATTTGCGAAGATGAGAAGCAGTCGGTGGTAGTGCTAAAAATGGCTCATGCGTGCCTCATCTACTCATAACTTATTAAATATAATTTTGACTGCAAATGGGGTTTTAACATATATACTATATATGGCCCATCTAATGAGACTTGTTCAACATATGGTCAGCCACAACGTCAACCTTAGCTCATTAATTCTTAAACCTTCAAAATTTTGAGCCACTTTTGGTCACCACTGTTCAATGTGTTCTTTGATTGACTTTGTTTTTTTGTTTTGTTTTTTTGTTTTTTTTTTTTGAGTTCTATATTTTCCTTAATAATAAATCTACTTGATGAACTCATCGGACTAGATTAATCATAGGGGGATTTTCACGTTCTTACAAATATTTAACGGGTATCAAAAATATTTTACAAGCGATTGTGTTCGCTTAATTAATTGATTGTGTTCATAAATAAAGGTCAATGGAAAGATAATTCAATTAATCTTAATATATATATTATAAAAAGGAGAGTATAACTCGAAGAAACTTTCAAAAAAACTTATAATAACTTATCTATAGTGATATGGACTAGAGACATTACTTGCTAAAAATAAATAATGGGGGACATCCCAAGTTGGACTCCAAATTGTCAAAAAAAAAAAAAAAAAAAAAAAAAAAAAAAAAACTTATAATAACTTGGTTGGTGTGAACAGAGGAGACTAATTATAAAGTCCTGCTAAGCCCGCCGCTTTACGTTACAAATACATCAATATTGGACATTAAATTAAAAACCGGGGCAAGATGATATGAGTTTCTTAATCTCTCTTTCTAAGCATCTGACCAAATACATATTTAGATCCTTTCATTTAATTACTTCATTAGTAGACTGGCTATATATAGTTGACTTCATGGGTCTAATTGCCTATTAATTCCAAGTTCATTCATGTTAACCTAACATGAAAAAATTGCACTTTATACATTATACACTCATGAGCTTGATCTAATTAATTTGCAAGTTCGCTACCGTGACTTCCTCCTTGATTTTGGCACCATCACCTGATGAGAACATTTTTTATGTACTCACTAATCATCTCTTCCTTTAAAAATTCCGAAAGCATTTATGTTGCCTGCTTGATCGATCTAGAAGTAATTAAGCCTTCTAGAAGAAATGAAATCAATTAATTAATTTAAAAGCCCTGATTGGTGGATATTCGATTATTCGATAGACTAACCAAAAAAAAAAACACATGAAATGATGCGTGCATGGCATGGCAACAAATTAAAACAGAGGAATTTAATGGTTCCAAAGCATGTTCTAAAAGGGAAGTCACACAGTGGGAATGATGAAAGATCAAGCTATCACACCAATATTAATAATAATTCATCCAATATCCATACACCCAATAACACTTTACTTTACGCAAATGTATGTGCTAAAAGGTGGAATATTATTTATATGATGAAAGCACTGGCTAGATAGAGAGAGAGAGAGAGATGTGTTGAGCTTGGATATGCTAGAATTCTGTTCACACGAGGAAACTTAAGGATCTATGTTAGTCACACATATGCAAGTATAATTGGTGTAAAGTGTCAAGTTTTTCTTTTTTAAATATAGATAGGATGCATGAGAGGAAGGAATTGATGCTCTTTATTCTTTAGGAATAATCATTTGTTAGGGAAAGAAAAGAACAAATTTCAGGAGATATGAGGAATATTAATATCCAATTGTTAGCTAGCTAGGATTCAAATAGAGAGAAATGTGTGAGCATCATGATGAAGGAAGCAAGGGAGAAATCAGATTTCATTCATGTAATAGCTAGAATAGCGCAACGGTGGCAAGGTCCACAAGGGAGAACAAGTTTAAGTCTTTCTGATTACGCGACGAATGTTAAATCTTTAATGGCCAAATTGGTTAAACTATCCCGACCTCTTACACTTTTTATTATTATACCATAGGCTTTTAAAATTATTTGATTTATATCCAAAGTCACAGTTTAACTCTAAATTTGATGAGTTAACACTTAAATAATAAATTTAATGATTATAAAAGTTGAGGTCAACTTTTAAATTTATTATTTTGGTGCTATATCATCAAATTAAGAGTTAAAAATGATTTAAAATACAAATTCAACCATCTATAAGAGTTATGGTATAATAACAATTTTAAAAAGGTTAAAATATAATAGCAAAAGAGATGAAAAGTTAGATATTTTAACCAATTAAGTTATCCTTAATTGATATTAGTCCAAGTTTGTTAGAATCTTAATAGAATAATTAATGTCTATAAATCTTCAAGTTCATGATGAGTTGGTAGAGTTTTGATAACTTATTTTCCAAATGGGTCCGGCCCGACCCAAGTTCGACTTGGCGTCACTAGGCTTGGGCTTGGGAAGAGACATTAAGAAACTCATAGTGTATGGTGCATTTAATGAGAAGGAGAAAGGAACTTCTGTCTGCTGATCCAAGTCGACGACCAAGACTTTAAATGATTGATAACTCAGCAAATGTCGAATTCGTTGCGCCTCGCTTGCTTCCTCTCCCTCCTGGTTTCTCTTTGTATCAATCACTGGTAATGCTATGGTAACTCATTACTAACACTCATTACGAGCACACACTTTGATTTTTTTATTTTTTTACACAATTTTGTAAACACCTCCAACAGACCACTTCCTTCCTATCTACACATACCATCACCCTCATCAACCACAAAATTGTAAACAAAATCGTGGTGCGTGATCGTAGTACTGGTTGTGCCTCGCTTTCTTCCTCTCCCTCCTGATTTCTCTTCGTACCATTCACTGGTAATGCAAAGGTAACTACGAACACAGAGTACACACCTTGATTTTTTTTATTTTTTTTACAATTTTGTAAACACCGCCCACAGACCAACTCCTTCCTGTCTACAGATACTATCACCCTCATCAACCACAAAATTGTAAAAAAAAATCAATGTACATGATCGTAGTACGTGAATGTCCGTAGTGGATCATCTTAGCATTATCCATATAAGTAATATAGTTTTCAGAACTTCTTGTTTAGTTGATTCCCATGTATAAGCTGCAGAAATGAAACCCTGCGACTGTTGCTCGAGTGCCTAAAAGCTTCGCTCGTGCACAAGTAAATGTTAAAAAGCCGACGAGACGTTGAGGAGATTCAATGCTTGCTGCATGGTGGGCTTGATACTTCCCTGTTGTAACATATCTAGTCATGCCTTCAATACAGCACAACAGACGATAGTTCATAAGCCACATGATTGTGATATCGATGATCCTACCAGGTCTGGAGTTATTTTGGACTGATTTTGGCTGCTGCTGCAATCAACAAAAATATGCTCTTCACCAACTAACATACAGTTGCAGATTACCTTCCCTCGACGTGGCAAACTGTTTCCATCCATTGTTCTTAGGTTTGAATCACAATTAATCCATCAAAACAGTAGTAAATTAATAACAGTAGGGATTAGAAGTAGTGGACAAAATGTGAAATCCAAATAGATATTCTGGTAGTTTCTCATTTCTATCCAAATCTAGAAACATGGATGCTAATGCTAATACCTGTATTCTATTTCGACAAATCATATATGATAAAAACTGCTTCAACTGCACTTTTTCTTTCTTGCCATCATTCGCAAGGTTCTCTATATTAAGATAATTAAACCTGTTTCCTACGGATGTATCCAAACATACGGCAAACACTTGAAAATAAACCCAAAAAATATTTTAATACCAGGCAATGAGGTCCTTCACGAACTCTTTTTGCTATCGGAGTGAGGAAGTTGCTGATCAATCGACTGCAATTGATTGCGAAGGTTCTGGTTATCCTCCTGTAGCCTGTCATACTCCATAAGGAACCCTTCTGATTGTTTCTTCAGAGCCGATACACTTGCTTCGGCATTCTCCACCTCTTTTTCCTTCTCCTTGATGTCAGACTCAAGCTGCTTAACCTTAGCCAATAAGCCATTGATCTCCTCTTCAGAGCCTTTAGCCTCCTCCGAATTTCCACTCTTAACATCCTCAAAAGCTCGGCTCTGTTTCTTTATGGTCTCCATGCTCTTCCTCAGTAAGCGGAGTTCTCTGATGTAGTGGTGCAGCCTATCTATCATAAGAGCGAGAAATAGAGAGAATCCTGACACAAAAAGACCAAAACCCCAAAATCAGCAGTGTAAGAATTGGTCATCTTTTGACCAAACAAGTGGATGGCTCACTGGTTCGGTATGAGGCTACTTGGGTAAGAGATCGGGATAGGGATGCAAATGGGGAGGGTAGGGGATGGGGACCTCATCTCCATCTCCATCTCGCTTAATAATTCGTCCCCCATCCCCATACCCATCCCCACGCGGGGATGAACTTTCATCCCCGTCCCCATCCCAGCTTAATCCCCGCGGGGATGGGGAATCCCCATGGGTTCATTCCCCATTGAAGATCCCCGTGGGAATTCTTGCGGGGAATTTGCGAAGAATCACCACGGGAAAATATTTTTTCCCACTTAATTTTTTTCAAAAAATTTATAAAAAGTACGGTACGCATACATAGTATCACAATTGTTGAAAATTCCAACCAAATAAAGTATAACATATAAATATAGTTGCAAACAATTCAAAACAAAACATATAATTAACCAAACAAGTTAAAATTATAAATCACATTAGAGTTTGTTAGTTTGTTTTTTTTTTTTTTTATCAAATTAGAGTTTGTTTATCACTAGTGTTTTGAGTGAAAGCCTTGTAATATAATATAAAATTGATATATACAATGTATATAGATGTATTTGATATATACAAGGATCTCCGCGGGGATCCCCAAGGGTAATCTCCACCAGGATCCCCAATAGGGATACCCACGAGGATCCTCACAGATATTACTAATGGGGATTCTCTGCGAATATATATTTTTTCCCATCCCCATACCCATATCTGCGTAGATATGAGATTTTATCCCCATCCCCACCTCCATCCGCATATAAATTCTCCATCCCCATCCCCGTTGCAGTGAATCCCCGTCCCCCATGGGGATTCCCCGCCTCACTTGCATCCCTAGGTCGGGAGCCTCATAGTGAACAAGTTTTGGTTTCTTTCTTATCAAAAAAAAGAAAAGAAAAAAGAATTGGTCATCTTTTGGGAAATAGGAAAATTGGCAATGATGAAACTATTGCGGAACACAATGTAAGAGTATTGCGCGATGAAAAATTACTCCATTATGCTAGTTAAGTTCCACAGTTAACCTAGAACACCTTATTGTTGGTATGAAACATAATCTACCCAACCAAATAAGACCATTATAACAGGCCCTAACCAATAGGAAAAGGATAGAGAACTTGAATGCTAACATATACAATACTTATATCCGAAAGATAAACCCACTCGATGGCATTCCAAGAGAATCTAGAGAAATGAGGCTATATCATTGAAATGAACAGCTTAATTAATATATATATATATATATATATATATATATAATTTGCCACATAAAAAGACATAGATATCAACAAAGATAATTGACATGAATGTCTGCTGTCCCTGCTTCAAGAATGCTAAACACGGCATCAAAGTAGAGAGAGTGCACTCGTACTGTTTGACTGATAAAGGCTATCATTCTTTCATCAGAATAAATAACAAATTGTTCTCTTCTCAGTGAGAAACTTCATACAAGAATAGCAAGGCATTGACAAAGACCACGCTGACCTATTTTTTGTATGCCTGAATGAAAATAACCATTTTCAGTCACATTGAGGAAAAGAAAATGAGAACTTTTTATTCCCTCCTACCCCATAGAACACATGAGTTATGGATCTCATTAAGTTTGAGGAAAGTAATTTAAATCTCTCACGACTCAACCCAAATGTCATTGAAGATTCATAAAATTAACGATACTTAGAGTACTGATCTGTTAGAATTTGACTAAAGGCGAATTAACTCTTGATGAAAATGGCATAGATATGCAAGGTTCAAAGCTGCAGACAAAAGTTTATGATTACTGCAAGTTCAATAAAATCTCAAAAGCCCGATAAAATGCATGAGGTCTACTTGCTACCTTCTTTTTTTTTTTTTTTTTAGAAAAGGCGTGCTACTGTTAATGCAACTACGTTAAAACCAATAGATTATCAGCAATTTAGAATGGCCATTAGCCACCACCATCTGGGAGTGAAACACCAACGCTAACCTGAAGTCCACCAATCCAAGGTAAAATAGAGGAAGAAAGAAAAGGGGAAATGATTTATAACACCATTTGAAAGTCAATATACTTTGCAATTCCAATTAATAAACAGCAGCGCCTATACTTCTATTAAAAATCGCTCAAGGACAACATAACATATTTCAACAAAAGACCATTACCAAGCACTTTATTTGCTATCCAACATAAAGCAAAAACCATTCTCCCCCCATACCGAACAAACTAATGCCATCTCAAATCCGTGCATTTACAATACAGTTTCATGGTTGAAACTGCGTCACATGACATCATTCAACAAAATATTCCAAATCTCAGACAATCCTAACAATAAGAATGTCCATACTCAACGCGCCCATCTCAGTATAGTTAGCATTAAAGAACTGTTTGAGATCAAATCCTAATGAGCCTTGCTCAAGTTAATCCCCATAATTTCAAGCGCAAACATTCACGTATACTTTGATCAGATAAACACAACCCTAACTACCCATGTTCCCCATTTCCGTCAAAGTTGCCTACTGTAGATGATCTCCATGAATCACAGTAAACAAGTCCACAAATGGGAACAAAGCAATTCCCGATTTTCCTTCCTCTTCGCCTAACATGAATCAGTCTTTCATCAAATTGTACACAAATCGCATTCCTTTGGATCAATATCAAATCAAAAAAGGCCACAGATCCAACTCCGCATCAGATCCATCATCACATTAACGATTAACCTAATCAAACCCCTATTAACACACAAACCTAATCAAATCCAAACCCAATTCAACAATCAAATAAAAAACAACCCTCAACATCCATGACCCACAACACCAGATCCGACAAATCCAAACAGTGATCCCAACAAAAACACAACCAATTCGCAAAACCCAGCCGACCCAATTCCAGAAACCCCAATTGAAACCAAAGCCCCAACAAAAGGAAACAAATTTCCAAACCAACAATGCTCAATTCCCAATGTTCAATGCTCACCCATTAGAGAGGCTTCGAGGAGGTGCCTTGCCATGATAACTTGGTCCGTCGGATTGACCACCCCACCGGCCTCGATCGAACGGTTCTGGATCTTGGCCATGCTGTACACGCTCGAAAGCAGAACTATGAACACCGTCCCCGCCACCGTCTTCGCCACCACTGGGCCTCTCCCGCGCTTCACCTTGTCCACGCCCATGATCACGAGTTTCCTTAACGGAGTCTTGAAGAGGAACAGCAGGATTAGAGCGGCCTCTGCCGAGATCACTGTGTAGAGTAGCTGAATCATCTCTCTTGATTGTTCACAAATTCACGAATTCAATAGAGAGATTGAAATTGATAGAGACGAAGAAGAACTGAAGAAGATGATCGATCATGATCGATCAGACAGTTTTGATTGTGAATTCGACGGCTCTGATTAGATCTGGGTGGGCCCCACAGACTCGGGTGTCGCCGTGTCGGCAACTATCGCGAATCCCGACAAGGGTGGCTGAAGTGAAGGACCTGTTTTGTCCGTCGATGTGCATCGGGATGGATACAGAAGGAATCGTGGGTTCCAAAAATTGGGGGGTTTTGATGAAGTGCTCCGCGTTGGTCTCTGCTAAAATGACGCAAGCACGTAGTTACTGTAGTGGAGTGGGCCAGGTAAAGGTGATTTGTTTTGAGGGGGCACGTGGGAAGGGATGATTGTGTGGGCCCAAGCGGATTGGTCACCAACGACAAGTCTTGTGTAGTGTGAAATCATTCAACCAACGTTTCCTAATGAGGGATATAACGGTGTTTTTCAAAAAGCAAGACGCATTTATATTATATTTCAGAAAATAAGGTGGTGTATTTTGAATTCATAAAAATAAGCAATAACGTTTTTTGTAAAGGCGTTATCATTTATGAAGGGTATGAGGGGGAGGTGAGGTGGTGGGGCAAATATATATAGATAGCTCATTTTGAAAAGGAGCTGTCTATACGAATTCTCTCCCCTATGACCACCACATGCATATGGAGATGGATGACCCGCGCCACTCGCGTATCTCGAGGTAGACAATCAATGTAAACAACGCGCACGCATATCGACGTGGACAACCCATGCAAACGTCACCCATGTATGCCGAGGTGGAGATTTCATGCAAATGTCAGACACGTCTATTGAGGTGGGCGACCCATGCAATCTCGTGTAAACGTCACACACGTGTCTCGAGGTGATAAAGCCAATGTAAACGTCATGTACGTATTGCGAGGCGGACAACCCGTGCAACCCATAGACGCTATTCGGGCGGCTCATGTTCACACGTCATACGTGGACAGTGTTTCACGGATAGCGCCCACGTCAGCGAAAAAAATCTACCCAACTAATAGCGCCTGTTGGAAACGCCACGTCGAGGTGGGTGACCCATGCAACCTCGTGCAACTCATGCAAAGTCACGCACGTGTCTCGAGGTGATAAAGACAATGTAAACGTTGCGCACGTATCTCCTGGTTGACAACACATGGAAACGTCATGCACGTATGTCGAGGTGAGCCAGCCATGCATATCCATAGTAAGCATGCAACTCACCCGGGTTGTCCGCCTCGCGATACGTGCGTGACGTTTGCATGGGGTCTATGGTCTGTAGTGGATATGCGTGGCTGGCCCACCTCGACATGCGTGCGTGATGTTTCCATGTGTTGTCAACCAGGAGATACGTGCGCGATGTTTACATTGGTTTTATTACCTCGAGACACGTACGTGATGTTTGCATGAGTTGCACGAGGTTGCATGGGTCGCCCACCTCGACAGACGTGCCTAACATTTGCATGAAATCTCCACCTCGGCATACATGGGTGACATTTGCATGGGTTGTCTGCGTCGATATGCGTGCGCGTTGTTTACATTTGTTGTCGACCTCGACATACGCTAGTGGCGCGAGTGTGAGGTGGCGATATGCGTGCGCGTTATATCACTATTTGGAGGCTTCATGGGTGCGAGGTGGCGGTGAGGTGGCGTTGAGTTGGCGAGGCAATTTGTATAGATTGCTCATTTTCAAAAGGAACTATCTATATAATTGTCTTCCACCTCACTGTCCACGTAGGACGCGCATATTACACAGATAGCGCCTTTTGAAAAGGCGCTATCTGTGTAATTTACGCCACCCGGCCCCGAACACATGGATAACGCCTTTTGAAAAGGCGTTATCCATGTGTCCACGTCAGCAAAAAAATTTTCCACTTAGATAACGCCTTTTCATTGGGCGGCATTGCCTATTTCCCCGAAATAAAAATATTTTAGCTCTATTTTTCTCGTTTAAAGTACAAACATGTGTACTTTTGTGGTTTTTTCGGATATAACTAGCATAATAATTACGGAGTAAAGTTAACATAGTCTCGGAGCTACAATTGCAAATGAAACTCTGGCTTGTTTGGTTAGACTTAGGAGTGGAACTGCAGAGTTAACTCTCTGTAGATAATTTGGGGGAAGTTAGAACTAATCTTAGGTCTTGTTTAGTAAGGGGTGAAGTTATCTCACAGGAGATAATTTATAGGGAGTTAGGAACTAATTTTGTTTAGTTGCCTAACTTGCTTGCAAGTTATCTCCAAATTTACTCCCTAAGGTGTAAAATATCTCACCACCACCTCCGAGAGAGAGTTATTTATCAGGAGTTGTAGACACAATTACTCCTCATTAATGACTTATTTATTACTCATTTCTCTCTTGTTTAAAGGCCATTTATGTCAATTCATATTTTTTATTGTTTAAAAATCTGAAACTATTCTACAAGTTTAAAGTTCAACTAAACATGAAAATATTAACTCCAAGGAGATAGCTCACAATTAACATTGTAAGTTAGGAAAAACAAACCAAACGAGGCCTTGGTAGATAATTTGAAGGGGAGTTGGAACTAATCTTATTTTATTGTCCAACTTTCCTCCAAGTTATCTCTCAAATCACATTCAAAAGTGATAGATATCACCCTCATGGTGAGTTCGGTTCGCATGATTGCGTAGCTAATCCATTGTTCACTTCGCATGATTAGATAATACAACGGATTAGCTAATCGCACAAACTATGAACTAAACTAAGTGACCCCTTACCCTTTCCTTAGTTAGTCCATCATCAAGTTCAACTTCTTTATTCAATATTCCTCCTTTGCTCCTCCCTTTTCGCAAACTCTGCTCTCTCTTTTTAACCCCCCAATCATTGAGGTTAAACTGATTTAGGTGAAACTAACTCGACCGAGTTCGATTTTGAGGGTTTCATATAGGGGTTGTGAGGACGATGAGGACAATGCAATCAAATCATGAGGACGTGAGGACGATTGTGGGGTTTTATATGGGAGATGTAAAATCGTCATTTTCATGAAACCACTTAAAATCTTATCATGCCAACCGAACAAGTCACCAATCCATAGCTATGTAATCCAATGTTTGCTAATCCGACCCTATCAAGACAACTCTATCAACCCGACTGAACACACCTTAAGGGAGTTATCTCTCAAGAGTTTACGGATATAATTACCCATCATTAATTACTTTTTATTACTCACATCCATCTCTTTTATTTGAAGGATATTTACGTCAATTTATATATTTTGTTATTTAAAAAATTAAAATTTTCTTATAAATTTAAAATTGAACCAACTATAAAAATATGATATTTCACTTAGAGTTAACTCTGCTCGCATTGTAAAGTGGCAAAAATCAAACCAATCGAGGCCTCCAAAAATGGCGACCCGTTTATGCGCTGTTAGTTGCATTTGTTGAGGTTGATATACGTAGGTTGGAAAATAGGACAATAATGGCAGCGACAAGATTAATTAATGAACGTTTGGGTTATGATTTCGTACCATACCGGTATTAATTACAGTATTAATTTGTGCCCCTTGCGCTTATCTATCTTTCATGTCCGCGGATGAATGTGTGTATTTGGCTTTTTTTTTTTTCCCTTGGAGGTGAAATGAAAATTTCATTAATTAGCAAAGGCTACCAGACATAGAATCAATATAGAATCAATTGTCATAATAAAAGTATACGATTCACTAATTTTTCTGTTCAAAAGAACATCAATTTGTCGTGAATTTAGATGTGAACGCGACTTTAACATTAAAACAATGTGACAATCATGGATTGTTCTCTACAAGCATTTGTAACACTTGACATTACACAAACTTCACTAGAAATACATAATAACACAAAATTTTCAACAAGTAGGGAAGAAAAAGCTATGACTTTCAACAAGGGAAGACTAACTATCTACTAAATGTAAAAACTTAAAAAAAATCTTCAATACAGCAGCCGGGTAGATACACGAATAATCGTTTAAGAGATATGTATTGGAGCAAGACTAGAATCAATCTTCACATATTTGAACAGGCCTATAATTTATTGAATGAATCAAATAAGATAAAATGTGATCTGAACGATCGCGGAGCAAAAGAAAAGAACAACAGTGGTTCAAGTTTTATTTGGCCGTTGAATTAGTTTATTGTTTTCGGATTTAAAAGCAACTCAAATAGTTAGTAGCGACTAGACTCACTACACTACGCAACTAGTCATGCCCCACTCTAAAGTCTTTAATACCATTAACGGCATCTACAACGGGGTATGGTGGGGTCCTATTGCACATCTAGCATTGTACGCTTCCATTCGCAAGCGTACAACACTGGAAGACGATCTTATGTCGATTGTTGGTCTAATGAGTGAGCCTACGTATGAAAATTTGTACATGGGTTTATGCGTTTTTTATTTTCCTTTTTAAATTATTCTGGGACCATTTAGACTTTTATAAGATTTTAACCACTCTAGGAAATAGTCTAATGATCCAAAGTTTGAAGGAAGCTTGAAATATTTACTAGTGGCGAACTTAGGAGTCACTAGCTGTGGTGGCCCTGCTGCCCCGGGGTGACTTGTCTCCATGTACTCTTTACCCGATGGGTCTAACTACATATGTTTGGCACCTGTCCGTCCACCTCTTGTCTCAAAACTCGTGTCCACGTATGTTTTATTAAATTAGTTAGTGGATTATCAATACTTTCTTAACTTATTTTCTTTAAGTATTTAATAGTTTATTCTAATGCCTAACCATACTAGTGGGTTGTATCTTACAAGTTAACATATATCGGTGAAAGCCTTAATTGATACAATTAGAATAAGTAACTAGCATGGTAAACATTATTTATACGAGCAAATCCTACTGTAGAAAACCGGAAAGAGTACTTTGTATATAAGTGACAATACCATAAACAAGGTATATATACATGTACCGTGTCATCTCAAGTCCCCCAATACCCAAAATAATACAAACTATCAAAATAAGCATGTACTAGTAGGTACTCAATGGCGGGCAATCATACGTAGTCACCTAGGATCCCTTTGCCCCTACTGGTACTAGGATTTGCACTTAATCATCACAAAAAGATAGATGACGAGTACAATAAGTAAAATCTCAAGGAACTCCTCTGAGCATTCGCGTAAATAAAGTAAGGAAATGCAAGAAGTACTGTCAAATAAACATGCGAAATGTAAAGATAGAAAATTGTAAATGGCTAAACGCATGAATAGATAATATATAAGCTAAAAAATGTTCGTGCTCGCTCCAGATGGGCTAAACTGTACTTCGGGTCACCAAGTTCCCACCAGTGGTCGCGCCCAATTGGCCTGACACTCGGTCCCTCACTGTGCTGGCCAAATTTGCTGAGTCACCGATACGTGTACCAAGGTCAAGCTCAGGTTAATTTTCATTGAGGGCTGGATCACACATGCTACAGTCTAGTGCATCATGAACACACAAATAGGAAATCCGGGAGAGTAACCTCAATCCACGTCCAAGTAACATAGTGGAATAGTAAAACAACAAGGAAATGATAGGAATGCATTTAAAATAGAATCAAATACTCAGAGTTTTTCAGTTGGGTTTTACAAACCTCAAACCGCTCTTCGACCTCCCTGAACTTTCTTATCCGACTCGACAAGCTCATAGACACCGAGCTATAGTCCACTAAGTCCCTGAAGTCTAATTTTATAAGTTTAGGATGTTTACAAGTGTTTAGACATGTATTAAGTTGAAGATCACCAAAACATCCCTTAAATTCATATTTTATCTGTCATTAGCGCGCTAATAGGTCTATCTAGCATGCTAGGTGGAGTTAGCGTAACTCCACCTAGCACGCTAGGTGAAATTAGAGCGCTACTATTCTTCATTTTGAAAAAAGTTGAAAACCCAGAACGATTAGCGCGCTAACCAACCCAGTTAGAGTGTTAATCGCCCTTAGTGACAGAATTCTTAAGTCGAAAATTATGTCATTCCCCTCTTAATTAGCTACCCAAACTTGGTTTACATCCTCTCCATACCGTAATGACTCCAAAACATCTGTTAAACTCATATCAGAACAATAATTAAGTCAAAAATCCTAAAATCCCAACATTCATTAGTTTTTTTTCGATTTCAACAAAATCCCAATTCATGAAAAACCAGTGATAAATCCTTAATAGAAACGATCATTAAACCCATAATTTATTAAGTTTCCATAAAAAATCAGAGATCTAACCCTCCAACTCGAATTTTACCAAAAACACACAAAAATGTGTTTGTTGAAAAGTGTATGAGATGAAGAAAATGATTATCTTAGTTTGATTAGTTGATTTGTCCTCTAAGGTATTGAATTCCCAGCTTGAATGACTTCCAAATCTTTGGTTTTCTTTAATCTTTGCATGTGAATGAGTTAGTGGAAATGAAAATCCCACTCACTTGTTATATATAGTTGTGGTCTTGATCAAGTGTGCATACGTATCTCGAGGATTATCTTGTGGTCGCATTTCAAGTTGTCCCATATCACTCGATAACTCCACTAACACACTCATCCCCTAGAACTACTCACTTGAAATCATCTAGATGTCCATCAATGGTCCACATTATTTAATTCAAACTATAGGCTTATCATTTATTTGATTTATGTACCTTAAGCCTTATTAAATCATATGGCTAGTGTTTATTTATCAAAATTAACTAACTCATGGTCCCACTAACCTTCGGTTACTCGATATCGGGTGCCTCGCGTCTCGACATGCATTTCGAGGCACACCATAGCCTATTGTTCTAATTTTAATTTAATTAGCCTATGGCAGTCTTACTCATTTCAATTGAATTACTTGGTCATATTTATGTGAGTTTGTCAAGTTTCTCTAGTATACCCGTACTTCACCTCTCGATATCCATATTGACACACATTTTGAGGCGACTACCCATAACATAACCTCGCACGATATAACCATTCAAGATACACACATGTGCCGTATTAACAATTAATTTCATAAAATAAAATGCATTGCAATTAAACAATACAACATACAATTTACTAGTATACCTAGGTCGACGTGTCTATTAGCCTACCCGCGGTGTCCACGTGGATTTGAGCTGGCGTCCATGTCTGAAATTCCAAAATAAATAACGGTGTTAATGAAATGGGCCGTTATAGTTCTTCCTAACTAAATAAAACCTCGTCCCAAAATTTAACAATACTGAATGTCATCCCGTGAAATAACTGAGGGTATCGTTCTCACATCGTTGACTCGAGCTCCTAGGTAAGTCCCTCTGTCCCATGATGCTGCCAATGAACTAGGACCTTAGTGAGCTCCATGTTCCTGAGAGTCTAAACTATGAGGTCAACGATCTCTATCTGCTTTTCCTCGTAAGTTACGTAAGGTCGAACCTCAATCTGCCCCAAATCAATCATCGGTATCGGCCTTGACTTAGCTAGTCTCAACATTGAAACGTGAAATGTCGGATGAACCTCAGCTAACTCAACAAGTAACTCTTGGCGATATGCGACACTGCCCACTCTTTCTGTGATCCTGAATGGTCTAATAAATGTCGGCGCTAGTTTCCCCTTAATACCAAACCTCTTCCAAGGGGAAACCTTCAGGTATACCATGTCGCCCTCCTCATAGCTCAGACCCTCATGATATTGATCCACGTATTTCTTATGTCTATCATGTGCAGCTCGTAACCTCTAATGGGTTTGTCTTATATTCTCTCTATGATCAACAATTATCTCAGGCCCATTGGTCACTCTATCTTTCGTTCTGCCCAACGTGCAGGTGATCAACAGGGCCTCCTATACAATGGTGGCATACCAATACTCATCTGATAGCTATTATTATATGCAAACTCACACAAAGGCAAATAATCCTCCCACGAACCCGCAAACTGTAATATACAAGCCATGAGCATATCCTCCAAAATTTGTATTTGTCGCTCTGACTGTCCATCATTCTCAAGATGATAAGCTGTACTAAACTGTAACCTGGTGCCAAATTGCTCCCGCATAGCCTCCCAAGGCCTCGAAGTCAACTTGGGATCTCTGTTCGATACAATAAAATCGACACCCATGCAATCTAATAATCTTCCGCTCAAACAATATGTTCAGTTGTGGGAACGTATATCTCATAGAAACTATAATGAAGTGAGCTGATTTTATCAGTCTATTAATCACAAACCAAACTGCATCGTGATGCCTCGATGTCTGCGATAGTCCACTGACAAAACCCATGGTGATGTGCTCCCATTTCCACAGTGGAATGGGTAATGGCTGTAACAGTCCACAAGGTCTCCTATGCTTAGCCTTCACCTGTTGGCATATGTGACAATGTGAAATCTGAGAATTTCCTAAACCGAATTAGATGACTAATTAATTATTTGCTTACGTAATTAGGTTGGGATAATCAACTAATAACTGAAAACCCAAAACAATTTGATTACCTAACGTGTCTCCTGTGCTTGTACGTAATTAGGTTGGGATAATTGAGTTTGATTACCTTGAGTAGGGAAATGTATTAGTAACGGAGTATGCAATAAGTTTAACAATTTGTTGATAGGCAGGTAGACAAATATGCCAGAAGTCAACAAATTCCAGAAGTTATACTGCAGTGTTAATGACGAGGCCAGGTAGCTAATGGTTTTGAAATGGCTGAATTCTTTCACAGAGATAAGGAAAGGCAACAGAAAGGTACCGTGGAAATGGGATCGGTTTTTGACAACCGTCAGGGGTGGCGAAGTAGGAAGGACAAAAGGAGGGAACGTTGGGGTAAAGTGGAAACTCGATGTCAGTATCATCTACCCCAGGTTCTATACGAGCTACTACTTTTCCTCCACCTGTTTCGAGGTTTGCTGAGAAATCTTCTCAGCCTTCAGCTACGAGTTCTATCCCGTAGCGACGTTCATAGTTTCAGTCGCAATCTCAATCATGATATTAGTCAGTTCCATCGACCTTTCAGCGCACACAGACATCGTCTCAGTCTCGGACACAATCATGAGGACAAGGTAGCAGAGTTGATCAGGGTTATACCCCGAGGACTACCAGTACACAAGCTTTGTCAATAGGCAGTAGACCGATTGGACCATGTTTTGAGTGTATATCGATAGGGCATCTTAAGAAGGATTGTCTTAAGTTAAATCGGGAATGAATTTCTTCATTATCAGTTCAGTCTAGACTTAAGGCCAGGGAATGTGTTCAGGTCATTGTTGAACCTGATTATCACGTGTCTTGCGTGCCAAATATAACTCGCAATCGAGTTACCAACCACAAGGGTGTAGTAGTGGTAAATATGGGGTCGAATCCACAAGACTTGAGTTTTACTCTAAGTTAACTAAAAATTGGGGGTTTTAAGAAAATTCAATGAAATAATTAATTAAACTAGCACAAATAAAAAGCTCGCAAAAATAATATCAATCAGAAGAAATCACCTAAGTCTATGGTTCCACAAACAAGAATCAAGATTCAATGGTATTTAATGGTCCTCAATCATCCCAAAAAGTTATTAATTCAATTTCTCCTAGATTAGATATAGAAAATCGACATCCGCCAGAAATTCCTCATTCCCCTAATCTCGATAGCCAGGACGTTCGCCACTAACTATTTCCCTAATTAATGTATAACCCTAGACATCCGCCAATCAGTTTTAACACACTAATCACAGTAATTTGGATATGTGGGAACACTAATCCTAAATAACCGGATCGTATATGTTCCCGATTTAACCTAGATTCAATTGTTGCGCACTCAAGAACCGAAAGGGTTTGACGGCAAATGAGTGAGTGTTTGTCACTTTAGTGGTCCAAAAGCACAATTACACGGATACTAATAGTCCAAATAACTATAGATTGTCCACCTAAAAGCATGCACTGGCCATATACATACCTTAGATCTAAATCATAATCATTAAATCAATAACAATGAAATAGGAAAATTTAAATTAAATTAAATGAAAATCATATATCTCACATAATATGGAATGAATCCATTATCCCGACTTGCTTCCCCTCGACCTAGGCAAAGAGTTGATTAGCCAAACATCGTCGTCGAAGAAAGTCGATGCTAAAATAATAATAGTCGGTGTTCTAAAAAAATAAAACCTAAGTTCTTTATATATAAAACTACTAAAAATTGGTCTCGGAAGGTGAGAGAAACTAATTTTAGGGGCTGGGGAGGTGACTTATGGGACGAGGAGCATCGTAGTGCTATTTTGGCTTGAAAATAGGAGTCCGCCACGTGTCACAGCATTATTAGTTTGCCTGCTGCCCGCATGCTGAGATGTCGTCACCGGATTTGGCCGAGAGAGGTGTTTGTGACGTGCTGTGCATGGGTGAGAATGCCACGTGTCAATACTTCATTGGAGAAGATCCCCGCGATGATACGCTGGCGCGTTGAGCAGACTCCACGTGGCACGCATAAGGCGGAGGGTGAGTCGCGCGAATCGAGCAAAAATCTGGGAGTCTGTGCGGATGCGCATCTCGAGGCAGATCGATGAAAGCTGAAATGCAGAGAAGAAACGTGGTGTGACGTGTATCAAGTCCTAATGAAATGAGAAAGGAATATGAATGGACAAGAAATGAAAGTAATGGAAGAAATGATATAAAACACTACCATTACCATTCGATATCCATATATAACCGCATAAAAAAATAAACGATTTCACCTGCGGTCTTTCGCAAAAGAATCCATCCAAAACAATCTACAATCCCTAAAACACCCCCAAACTTATTTCAAACCTTGTCCTCAAGGAATATGAATGGACAAGAAATGAAAGTAATGGAAGAAATGATATAAAACACTACCATTATCATCCGATATCCATATATAACCGCATAAAAAATAAACGATTTCACCTGCGGTCTTTCGCAAAAGAATCCATCCAAAACAATCTACAATCCCTAAAACACCCCCAAACTTATTTCAAACCTTGTCCTCAAGGTCAAAACAAGTCAAGACATCCATATGACAAAAAGAAGAAGAAAGTGGTGAAAAAAAATAGAAATGATAAAAACTCATGCAAAATGATAAAAAATATGAAAATAAATAAACTAAATGATACTTATCAAAGTTTGGGCTGCTTCCTATTAGGGCTTTTGGTTAAAGTCGTTGGCTCAACTTGGTCTGAGTCAGTCAATCAGTATAGACTAGCGTTGCAAGTGAGACGACCTCCACATTATGGCTCGGGAACTCTTCATAGAAGATCTTCAATATGTGGTCATTCACCTTAAACGCATTACCAGTCTCCAAACTCTGAATCTCTACTTCTCCGTGATCATACACCGCAGTCACAACATATGGTCCCGTCCACCTCGATCTCAGCTTACCTGCAAAAAATCTTAAGACGTGAATGAAATAAAAGCGCTTTCTGACCAACACGAAAAGATTTCCTAGAGAGATTGCTGTCATGGAAACGCTTTTTTTTTTATAAATCCGCGCATTTTCATATTCGTCATTCCTGATTTCCTATAATTTTTGGAGAGTGAGCTTTCTCTCTTTTCCTACTTCATCGAGCTTCATATTAAGCTGTTTTATAGCCCAGTAGGACTTACACTCGAGCTCGACTGGCAAGAGGCAAACTTTACCAAACATAAGGCGATATGGGGACATCCCAATTGGCGTTTTAAACGTCGTTCGGTAAGCCCAAACCGCATCATCAAGACGTGAACTCCAATATTTACGAGTAGGATTCACCGTCCTTTCCAAGCTGCTTGAGGACGTGTATATGACACGACCTGAAGGTTTTGTACATCCTGAGAATTCTAGGAAGGTATGCAAACTTCAAAGATCCATTTATGGATTAAAGCAAGCTTCTCGGAGTTGGAATCTTCGTTTTGATGAAGCAATCAAGGATTTTGGTTTTATTAAGAACGAAGACGAGCCTTGTGTATACAAGAAGGCCAGTGGGACTGTAGTTATTTTCTGGTATTGTATGTTGATGATATATTACTCATTGGAAATGACATCCCAACATTGCAGAATGTCAAGTCTTGGTTAGGGAAGTGTTTCTCAATGAAAGACTTAGGAGATGCAGCCTATATCCTAGGGATAAGAATCTATAGGGATAGATCTAAGAGGCTAATCGGTCTAAGTCAGAGTGCTTATATAGACAAGGTGCTGAATAGGTTCAGTTTGCAAGACTCTAAAAGAGGATTGTTGCCAATGTCTCATGGCATAAGTCTCGGTAAGAATCAATGTCCTAGGACAAATGATGAGCGAGACCGTATGAATAAGATTCCATATGCATCGGCTATTGGATCTATCATGTATGTCATGCTATGCACTCGACCTATGCTTTGAGCACTACAAGCAGCTATCGGTCAGATCCTAGTGAGAGTCACTAGATAGCAGTAAAGAACATCCTTAAATACTTAAGAAGGACTAAGGAAATGTTCTTGGTCTATGGAGGTTTTGAAAATGATCTAGTTGTAAATGGTTACGCAGACGCAAGTTTTCAAACTGATATAGATGATTTTAGATCGCAATCTGGATATGTGTTTACTTTGAATGGGGGTGCAGTAAGCTGGAATAGTTCGAAGCAAGAGATCGTGGCGATTCTACAACAAAAGCTTAGTATATTGCGGCGTCCGATGCAGCAAAGGAGGCAGTTTGGATCAAAAAGTTCATTTCTGAACTAGGTGTGGTTCCAAGTATTGCTAACCATGTTTGTTTGTACTGTGACAATAATGGGGCAATAGTACATGCCAAGGAACCTAGATCGCACCACAGATCCAAACATATACTCAGGCATTTTCATCTCATCGGAGAAATTATTGAGAGGGGAGACATAAAGATTTGCAGAGTACCTACTAAAGACAACGTTGCGGATCCATTGACAAAAGCTCTTCCACAAGCAAAACATGATGGTCATAGATCATTAGGCATTAGATGCATGTATGATTGGCCCTAGTGCAAGTGGGAGATGTTGGGGCATGCGACCTAGGTCAATCCATTAACTGTCTTTATGAATACTTTTAGTTAATAAAATAGAGGATTTCATTTGATGTTTATTATAATTAATTTGCATGTTTACATTATAATAAGATCCATGGTGTTTACAGAAATATCATAAATGTCCCTAGTCGATCATTATATTGGGAACTATAATGAATTAAGACTAGTGTGAGTCTTGATTGATGATCATATGATGATTATATGTATAGGGATATGAATCAAGATCACGAGTACTTGTTAGGGAACAAAGTACTGGACAGACCCGCTATGAGAACATCACATGGATTAAGTCATAGTTGAAGGTCACCCAAGAGGGGGGGTGAATTGGGTTACCGAGTAGTTATTGCCCTTTTTGAAATTTTATGCGCAATTTACAATTATGATGTATATATATATATAAGCGATGCAAGTAAAAGAAATGCAGGAAATATAAAATGACACGCGATTTATAGTGGTTCGATCCAACGATCTACATCCACTACCTAACCTCCTCGGTTAGGATTTCAACCCCACTTATATTACCAATAAGTGTTACAACCTAAGCATCACCTAGGATTTTCCCACTAGCCGCATAGGATTTTTCCCACCTAGCCTCAACTAGGATTTTTCCCACCTAGCCGCAAGCCCACCTAGCCACAACTAGGATTTTCCCACCTAGGATTTTCCCACCTAGCCAACTAGGATTTTCCCCCTAGCCTCAACTAGGATTTTCCCACCTAGCCGCAACTAGGATTTTCCCACCTAGCCTCAACTAGGATTTTTCCCACCTAGCCGCAACTAGGATTTTCCCACCTAGACTCAACTAGGATTTTTCCCACCTAGCCTCAACTAGGATTTTTCCCACCTAGACTCAACTAGGATTTTTCTCACCTAGCCGCAACTAGCCCACCTAGCTAACTAGGATTTTTCCCCTACCTAGCCTCAACTAGGATTTTTACCCACCTAGCCGCAACTAGGATTTTTCCCTTTCGACTTAGATTCCACTAAGTCTTACAATGATTCAAATACAACAATTTTGCTTGGAAATACAAAGATACACTTTACAACAAAAGTGGTATCAAATTCAAACACAAGCAAGCCACCTAGAGCCTAACTCTTATGCATGCAAGTGTGAGTATAAATGGAATATGCAAATATGTTACTGATGTTGTTGCAAATTCCAAATCTGAAATCGTTTCAAAAACTTAATATATTTGTGTGAAACCGATTTCGAGTCTAAGAACAAAAGTTTAGTAAGGATCAAGTTTAAGTGCAATACTTTTGTTCAAATGAATCTCAGAGTTTGATAATATGAATTTAAGTGCAAAAACTCAGAGAAGATGTTCAAACACACACCAAAATGATTTTCAAATCAAATACTCAAAATATGTAGATTAAGCACAAGTAAGATTGTAGATCTAGAAATTTCTTACAACCAAAAGAATGACAAAAGAGATCAGCTCTGGAGTGATTCTTGAACTCCTTTTGAAAGCCTCAAATGTGCTGGATATGTGAGATAATGAACAGCCACTAAGATCTCTCTTGTTTCTTCACAAAAATCTGATTTCTACTTTGTAGATCTAATGATTTTGAGTGTGTTTTCTCTTCTTGTTTAAAACCAAGTTTGATGTGGTTTTATAGTGGTAGGAATTCCAATATAGCCGTTTATGGCCGTTCTAGGAATCCAGGAAATCAAAAATTCAAATTCAAAGCTTGATTTCCAAAAGTCAAAAATTGCAGGCAGAGTGCAATTAGCGCGCTAAATACTGTGAGTTAGCGCGCTAACACTGTCTTAGCGCGCTAATGACATTATTAGCGCGCTAACTGCAGGGACTTCGAATAATTAATTTATCCCTTTGTGTTAGCGACCCTTAAACTTGTCCTAGGACCTAACCAACCCTTATATAACATGTTATACATGTTTATTATGAGTCATTAAGCCTATTTGGGTGGTCCAGATATTTTTACAAATCCCGAAAACGGAAATTCATGATTTCATAATGTATTAGGGGCTTTTCTGGCAAATTTTCGTTTTCTTTTTAAATACATTTCAAAAACGAGTTTTTCTTTTTCGAAAACATTTATAATGAACTCTAATATGCAAATGACCATTCACACAAAGTTTTCACATTGTTTAAACTCATTTACCTAGTTAAGTGTTTAAAATCCACTTTTAAACTTTGAAATCAACTTATGACTTTGAGAAATGATTTCGAAAACTTGATGTATGCATGAACTAATGCATTTGGCTTGCGTGAAAGAATTTGTATACCTTACATTGATTTTACAAATTGCGGCTTGAACTTTTCTTCTTCATTTCTTCATTTTTGCCGAGTCTTGAACTTGTATTTCTTGAGTACTCTTGAAGTGTTGTATTGCATCACTTATTCCAACAATCTCTTCATATTTCTTGAATACCCCTGATGTGTTGTATTGCATCCTTTAGCACAAACTGAAATACTTGATTAGTACATTTTCACCTTGTTTGTTTCCATCAAAATCTCGGTCGGAATGTGAATGACTAACCACTTAGTCCAACAATCTCCCCCTTTTTGATGATAACAAACAATGTGAACTTTAAAGGTGTAAAGACACAATCTAAATGTATATCACATTCAACACATCAATCTTTTCAAGTTTAACAACATTTAGCTTCAAATATGCAAGTTCAAAACCAACAACCAATCCTTTCAAGTTCAACACCATTTTTCTCCCCCTTTTGATATTATCAAAAAGCGGGGTCAAGCATCCACAATTTTTCTCCCCCTTTCAAGTATACCAATAAAAAACCAACAACTTTTTCAAGTATACCAATATATGTAGGTTAAAATTATCAACTTGATATCAGTTACAAAAATCAATAATATTAACGTATCAACCTGATACCAGTAAAAATGAGAATTATTAACCCGATACCAATATATACCAATGAAAATATCACCCTTTCATATCATCCTTTCAAAAAATATCACAATATCAAAAATATCACAATATCACAATATCAAGTTCAACTTTTTCTCCCCCGTTTGATATTATTAAACAATGGGGTCAAGTATCTGCAAAGATAGACACAATTTAAACAATATACCAAGATAAAAACATTCTCCCCCTTACGTTATGCATAGCAATAAAATTCTCCCCCTTACTTTATGCATGTTAATAAATAGCACAGTATACCATGATAAAAACATTCTCCCCCTCACTTTATGCAAATTAATAAAGAACATACGGAAGCGATACACATGCATAGACTAGAAAACATAGTGAAGCACAAAATAGCCATAAAGAAAACTCAGAGATACGCAAAAAAATCATGATATAAATAGCAAAAGTAATGAGATTGCATAATTGTGGCTTAACATGAGTTTGACCAATTAGAACACCTAAGACTAACATATTAGAGCCTAATGCTTATCTAGGTGTATCTAAACGCTTCTTCTAGACGATGGTGGTGGATGGTCAGAACTAGAAGCGTTGTCATCTCGCACTGGCCGAGCTGGAAGTCGTTGACTCTCTATACGACGAAGGCGATCACCATGATTCCGTAGAGTCGTCTCGACGACATTGAAGGATTGAGTCATGTAATCGTGCAAGTTTCTCAGCTGTGCCGATACATATGCCAGTGAAGGTGACATATTAGGAGGAGGTGTTAAGCCGCGGAATGTAGAAGGGTGTGGAGGCGGTGCTGATTCCTCGTGCTGCTGCTCCGAAACTGTAGAATCTTGAGCTCCTTCATTATCACCATCATTATCATCGTGGCTTGCAGTTCCCTCTTCATTTTCCTGGTCATCATCACCAAGGTGATAGCTGTACTCCAAATAATCTGGCGCATCAAAAGGATAGTCCGTAGAGAGAGGAGACTCGTAACCGCCGTGATGCTGACTAAATGGAATAGCCTCGTCCCTAGTCCACTGCTTCCTCTCACGAATATATCTGTATTTCATGGCTTTCAATGTGGCCATGTCAATGGAATCAAATATACTGAGAGGACGACCGCCTAACGCGAGATCTACTTGGGCAGACTCCAAGTAGGATGTGATAACATGAGCGTATGGAAGATGACGACCTGCGCTACATGTGCTAGTCATATAGCCAATGAGAATGTGGGGAAGACTGAGGGGTAGCATAAGAAATAGATGGCCAAGAATGAACATGTCAAGAAGGGTGACATAGTTCTTGCTACCACCTCTCGGAAGAACAACTTTGTGAAGTACCTTATGAAGAAGGTGAGGTACTAGTTTAAAGTCCGTATCCGTGATACCGGTCGGATAAACAGTTAAGTTACTTTCGGATCGAAGAAAGGAATTAAGAACTTCTAAACGGTCAAAAGGCCAACTCAAAAATTTGCATACAACCGTGGTCGAAGGAGGGTGCAATGGAAGGTGAAGCCGTTGAGCGAGATTTTCAGGTGTAATCTCAATGGCTCGGCTACCAACAGATGAACGGAGTATAAATTGATTTGAGGTTTCAAGGTTGGAATAGAAAACTCTAACTAGAGGAGGGTTGTAGTTAGACCTATACGTACAAAAAGTAGTCCACCCCGCCGCATCAAGAATTTCCCGAATTGGGAGATGAGCCTTATCAAAGAAGGCGACATCGACAACGGCGGGTCGAATGATTTTGGCGTCCGTTAGCCGTGGAGCCACTGATTCTAGTACGGATGAGGACTCATGGACGGCTTTTGCACGACCCTCTCGTAGTGGGGCATTAGCCGAAGGTGAGACAATGTGAGTAGATTCGGATTCATCACTAGATGAGGAGGAATGAACAATCCGTCGGCTAGAAGGACGTCGTGAGGACGTTGCTTGGGTAGGTCGAGATGGATTGGGAGCGGTAGGTGCACCCGATCGAGAAGAAGGGCGGTTTGAGGGGCGACATGTTGACATGTTGAAACGAAAATGGAAGGAATCAACAAAGAAAGGAGAAGATTTGTACCTTAGAAGAGTGGAGATCGCGGTGGAGAGGGCACACGGAGAGTTGATTTGGAAGAGGAGAAGAAGAAAATTCTGTGTGAGGTGAGTTTTTGAAAGAAAAGTTTATGTTATAAAACCCTGACCGATCGACATTAGCGCGCTAATAAGGTTTGTTAGTGCGCTAATTCCTCTCTGGAATTTTTGGGTCACAGGGCTGTTAGCGCGCTAATTCTTACTATTAGCGCGCTAATTCCTCTCTGGAATTTTTGACACAAAAATTTTGAACTTTTGCAATTTAGCTCCGATTCTTCTCAAACTTTATGGACACTTCACTAACATCGTATAAAAAGGTTTAGAATAGCTAAAACATATGTAGAAGGTCCGATTCTCGAAACATGCCTAACTCACGCCGAATTTTAAAAACTTGTTCTCTAGGCAAAGACTTAGTGAATATATGGGCACATGGATGAGTTTTAACATTTCCCTTTTGGATGTGATCACACAGAGAATGGTGTCTAATCTACGGTGCCACAATCATGCATCACATTCACTTTGTGCATTCAAACATGAACCATTTTGCATATTTATCTCATCAAAGTTAATGGCATAATCATTTTTATCTCTATATGCAATAAATAGGGTTTCATGCTTCTCATTCCTAACAATGCATTTCGATGATTCAAACATAACATGAAATCCTTTGTCACACAATTGACTAATACTAAGCAAATTATGTTTCAATCCATCAACAAGATAAACATTAGAAATAGAAAGTGATTTGTTACCGACGGTTCCCGAGACCAATAACTCTTCCTTTGTTGTTGTCTCCAAATGTAACCTTTCCACCATCATGCCGCTTTAGTTTAATAACTTGATGTGCATCTTCGGTCATGTGACTTGAGCACCCACTGTCCAAGTACCATGGGGTGCTTTTCCTCGCATCCTATACTATGGGAAACACACTAGATTTTGGTACCCAAACACCTTTGGGTCCGAGAGTGTTAGTGTCATAAACATTTTTAGCTACCCATGCTAGTTTACCCATTTTTACCTTTTGTAATGCACATTTCTCGACCATGTGAGTCTTGTTGCATTTATAGCATCTACGATCATCATTTAGCAATTTCTTGTAGCTTAACAAGTTTGCTCCGTAACCTATGCCTCTTTTATTAAGTGCACGTCGTTGTGCTCCTAACATCATGTCAAACATTTGTTTACCATTTGTAAACTTATGCACCGTGCTAGTCAAGTCCTCTACTTCCTTGACTAAAGCATCTCTTTCCTTTATGACTTCATTTAAGTCATTTTGGAGATCATCAATGATCTCATTTTGTGACTCTATTTCATTAATTGCAATGATCAAACTCTTTTTGAGTTGTTTGGTGTTTTTGACCTCCTTTTTCAACTCTTTCCTAAGCTCATCAAGATTTGGAACATCATTCAAATCATTAACATTATCAAAATTAAAGGAGTTAGAATTTACCTCGCCTTGTGCCATGAGACAAAATATTGCCTTCTCACTTTCTGATTCGGAGTCCGAACTTGAAGATGATGAGTCATCCCAAGTTGCTTTGAAACTCTTCTTTCCTTTGTCAAATACCTTCTTGGTTTTGCACTCCGTCTTGACGTGACCCGGTTTGCCGCAACCGTAGCATATTATTTCGTTTGGTTTTCCTTCCTTGCTTCCACTTCGCAGCTTCTTCTTGTACTTATCTCGTTTGTACACGGCCTTATTTAGCTTTCTTGAGATCATAGCTACTTCTTTCTCAAGATCATTTTCATCATATGATTCCTCATTTTCGATGACCTCTACTGATGCACTTGGGGAGCTACTTGCTTTTAATGCGATTTCTTTTCTTGAGCTTTTAGTCCCTCCACTTAGTGCTTCCAATCTTGCTCGGTCTTTTAGTTCAAATTCATGAACTGTTAGCTCTCCGCATAATGCATCGAATGTATAATCTCCAAGATTTTGAGCTGATTGGATAGCGTATTTCTTGGCATCCCATTCCTTAGGCAAGCCTCTAAGGAATTTATATACTGAAGTTTCTTGATCATAATTCTTGACTAGATTCTTGATCTCATTTAATAGCTTTGTGAATCTAGTGATGGCGGTAGCTATGTCTTCATCAGCCCCAACTCGGAAAGTTTCATAATGTTCCTCAAGTATTCTCAACTTGGTCTTCTTTACTTGTATGGTACCTTCATAATGTACCTCAAGCTTCTCCCATACTTCCCTTGCCGTTTGACACGCACTTACTCTGTTAAATTCATTTTCACTAAGTGCACAAAATAAGTGATTTACGGCTTGATCATTTGAAAGCTCAAGCTTTATCTCCTCCGTGGTGTACTCTTTCAATGGCTTATCCGGTGGAGTGTAGCCATTTTCAATTGCGTCCCATAAAAATCTATTTTGTGCTCGAATGTAAAATTTCATTCTTACTTTCCAATGAGCATAATTGGTTCCATCAAAATATGGAGGCCTACTCGAAGTGGTGCCTTCCCGAAGGCGAGCTGGATCTAAAGTTTGCATCCTTGCACAAAAACACTCAAAGATACGTTAGTAATACTTTGAGTAATAACCCGCTCTGATACCAATTGAAGGTCACCCAAGAGGGGGGGTGAATTGGGTTACCGAGTAGTTATTGCCCTTTTTGAAATTTTATGCGCAATTTACAATTATGATGTATATATATATATAAGCGATGCAAGTAAAAGAAATGCAGGAAATATAAAATGACACGCGATTTATAGTGGTTCGATCCAACGATCTACATCCACTACCTAACCTCCTCGGTTAGGATTTCAACCCCACTTATATTACCAATAAGTGTTACAACCTAAGCATCACCTAGGATTTTCCCACCTAGCCGATTTTTTCCCACCTAGCCTCAACTAGGATTTTTCCCACCTAGCCTCAACTAGGATTTTTCCCACCTAGCCGCAACTAGGATTTTCCCACCTAGCCTCAACTAGGATTTTTCCCACCTAGCCGCAACTAGGATTTTCCCACCTAGACTCAACTAGGATTTTTCCCACCTAGCCTCAACTAGGATTTTTCCCACCTAGACTCAACTAGGATTTTTCTCACCTAGCCGCAACTAGGATTTTTCCCACCTAGCCTCAACTAGGATTTTACCCACCTAGCCGCAACTAGGATTTTCCCTTTCGACTTAGATTCCACTAAGTCTTACAATGATTCAAATACAACAATTTTGCTGGAAATACAAAGATACACTTTACAACAAAAGTGGTATCAAATTCAAACACAAGCAAGCCACCTAGAGCCTAACTCTTATGCATGCAAGTGTGAGTATAAATGGAATATGCAAATATGTTACTGATGTTGTTGCAAATTCCAAATCTGAAATCGTTTCAAAAACTTAATATATTTGTGTGAAACCGATTTCGAGTCTAAGAACAAAAGTTTAGTAAGGATCAAGTTTAAGTGCAATACTTTTGTTCAAATGAATCTCGAGTTTGATAATATGAATTTAAGTGCAAAAACTCCAGAGAAGATGTTCAAACACACACCAAAATGATTTTCAAATCAAATACTCAAAATATGTAGATTAAGCACAAGTAAGATTGTAGATCTAGAAATTTCTTACAACCAAAAGAATGACAAAAGAGATCAGCTCTGAGTGATTCTTGAACTCCTTTTGAAAGCCTCAAATGTGCTGGATATGTGAGATAATGAACAGCCACTAAGATCTCTCTTGTTTCTTCACAAAAATCTGATTTCTACTTTGTAGATCTAATGATTTTGAGTGTGTTTTCTCTTCTTGTTTAAAACCAAGTTTGATGTGGTTTTATAGTGGTAGGAATTCCAATATAGCCGTTTATGGCCGTTCTAGGAATCCAGGAAATCAAAAATTCAAATTCAAAGCTTGATTTCCAAAAGTCAAAAATTGCAGTGAGTGCAATTAGCGCGCTAATATCTTGTGAGTTAGCGCGCTAACACTGCCTTAGCGCGCTAATGACATTATTAGCGCGCTAACCTGCAGGGACTTCGAATAATTAATTTATCCCTTTGTGTTAGCGACCCTTAAACTTGTCCTGGACCTAACCAACCCTTATATAACATGTTATACATGTTTATTATGAGTCATTAAGCCTATTTGGGTGGTCCGGATATTTTTACAAATCCCGAAAACGGAAATTCATGATTTCATAATGTATTAGGGGCTTTTACGCAAATTTTCGCTTTTCTTTTTAAATACATTTCAAAAACGAGTTTTTCTTTTTCGAAAACATTTATAATGAACTCTAATATGCAAATGACCATTCACACAAAGTTTTCACATTGTTTAAACTCATTTACCTAGTTAAGTGTTTAAAATCCACTTTTAAACTTTGAAATCAACTTATGACTTTGAGAAATGATTTCGAAAACTTGATGTATGCATGAACTAATGCATTTGGCTTGCGTGAAAGAATTTGTATACCTTACATTGATTTTACAAATTGCGGCTTGAACTTTTCTTCTTCATTTCTTCATTTTTGCCGAGTCTTGAACTTGTATTTCTTGAGTACTCTTGAAGTGTTGTATTGCATCACTTATTCCAACAATCTCTTCATATTTCTTGAATACCCCTGATGTGTTGTATTGCATCCTTTAGCACAAACTGAAATACTTGATTAGTACATTTTCACCTTGTTTGTTTCCATCAAAATCTCGGTCGGAATGTGAATGACTAACCACTTAGTCCAACAATAGTTGTTTCTCATGATAGGTATATTTTTCAATCCTCTGACTTGAGATTACCAGAGACTTCAACATTAGGAACATAGTGATTTGACACTATCAAACGTTGTCTTTAACCGGACGATTATAAAGGTTGTGATTGGTTACTGTTTGAGCAATGTGATGAAGTTGTGTAATCGAGATAGAATTTGTCCCTCTCATATAAAGAGAGATATCTAGTGGATCCTCGATGTGTTAGACTTGTTAAAAGGCCTAGTCTAAGTGAATTGATATTGATCAATGTCACTTGGATGTTTTCAGTCTACCTAGAGATCGAGACTAGTACGATTGAACATGTTGGATGACAATTCCATGCCTTAATGTTTGATCAAAAGGATGTCGTGTGACAAAAGGATGTTATGTACACTATTGATTAGGTTGTATCGATTTGATATTCGTACAACTTGGGTAGTCATAATGTCTTGCTAGAGGCCGCTTATGAATTGTATACCAAAATGTGTTTTGATACACTGCCGACGTTGTATGAGCCTATTGGGTCGCACACTAAGAATGGTTTTTAGAGATTTTAATATGGTTCAGAAAAACGAATTTTATATGATAAAATTCATGACAGAAATGTCCTTGTAGTTTATTACACTTATACTTCTTTAAGTAGGGGTATATGTGTAATTTACTTAACCGTCTATATACAAGGGTTGTATAAATAGACGTTTTAAGTTAGAATACACAACGCAAGATTAAAAGGCCGAAACTCTATTTTCGTTTTAGAAACGACTTAGGGTTTTTGGTATGCTCTGGATCGTTTTGGAGAGAAACAAGAAGTTTGGTATTCTCTCGAAGCTAGCACTTCGAATCTCGGCCGCCGTTCGTGTGTGGAGTACTGGTAGAGGGCGTTCGTCGTTGGCAGCCCCTTAGAGATCGATCAACCTTCAGAAAGATATATTGCGACTGAGGTATGATTAAGTTTTTCATGGTTTAAACGTTTTTAATGGAATTAGATTCGGATCCTGTTGGGGTTTTTGTCAAAATTGTTTTGTAATCTCCTCTGCGCATGAACCCCAAAACCCAACAACATTGTCACGTGCAAAATGCGCTGCATCGGTAAAAATGTTGATCATGCCGAAAAATTGCAACAAATATTGTGATCGAACAAAAAATATCATTTATAAAGATCTTCTTAAACATGTTGATGAAGACACTTAAACTTGTCAACTAATCGAATAGGTTAGTGCGTTGTGCTTATAATATTTATAAAATTGAATAAAATTTGGCACATTTTTGTAATTTTGCTAATATTTTCTTTTATTATGTACAATGTTGGTTGTTTGCACTTCAATTCTTTTTTGATTATGCATTTATCAATTTTTTAGTCATTTCCCAATTTTGTTAAAACTTGTTATCATGCCAGATTATTGGTAAAGATCTTCTAAGACCTTTTCAGCAAGCTCCAATTTTGTTTAATGTTAAAATACAATCTAAAAAGTTGATAATATTTGGTCAATAATTGTCTTGAGTGGCTGGTGTCTTGTTATGTATCATGATTTTCTGCGTTGCTTTGTTTGGTAAGTGTCAATTAAGCCTACTTTCGAGAATTAGTATTTTTATTTTTCTTTACTCATTACATAAATTATGTCCACTTTTAATTGATTATTCGGGCTTGAATCACGGTTTTTCACTTATGCATGTATTTGTTATAGTTCTTTAATATTTTGTAAAAACTTATCATGTTAGGCAATCTGGTGGAGATCTCCTGAGAAGAATTCTAATTTTTTTATGTTTTATATTGGATTACAACTATTGGAGTAAATTATATTTGGTTCACCATATCTTGTGAGTATGGCTATGTTAAAGATCTCTTCAAGTATCTCATTATGAGATATTTTTGCGAATCTATATTTAGTTCACGATTGGTACGACTACGTTGGGCATATTAAGTTATTGCATGTAGTATCACATACCCATAAAATTTTGCAAACGATACATTTTTCTTGGTATGCTGAGACATGGGTATGTCATCAGTCGTTTGCATATGTGAGATAGGAATATTAGTGCTACAATTTCATATGCCATCTTTTTTTTGTGAAAAAAATAATTTTGATTATTTTTTCCTTTCTTTAACTTGTTGCATATCTGATCATTTTTCAAAAGACCTTTCTTAGACAAAACAATTTTACCCAAAACCTTATGATCAAAGGGTTTGAATACGATATAGCATTTTGTTCTTGTGTGTAGTGATTTTGTTTTTCCTATTGGACTTATCCCTCTCTATATATAAGGTGTTTCTACCATGGAACCCAATTACATGGCATATTTAATGTGTTTTGCATTAAATGCACAACATCAATCACCATTAGATTAAAATTCTATAGTAATCCAATGATGAGATATGTAGTACCCATGACATGAGTATATATTTGAGCTTCATTGTAGAAACACCATATATATTTATATATAATTTTATATAATTATGAAACTACCATATAGCTTAACAATGCTAAAAATAGACATTATTGTTCTAGCAATGATCCATCTAACTGACTAAGTTACCTATCCATTGATTATTTGTATAGATTATCCACTATGATGCGACTATATCTTCTTAGATAAATATATATTTTGTGTGTTCTAGGCATTTAACAAAGAAATTGTCATATATAACTGTGTATTAGTGCTCATTTTCTTCTTTCATTTCCTTTTCCTTTTTTATGTTATTTGTGTCCTCAAACCCTTATTTGGTTTATTCCATGTGTTAAGTTGTCATAGTAAACTTTTTATTTCAATGGATGGGCTAGACCAATGTGATGACATGGTGTCCAAAAATGACCACGGGTTTTCTGCCATCACATAAAACAATGGTCCAAAAAAGTCTTCCTTCATAAAGGAAGGATACAAACCAAGACATTCAACTTGTTACTTGGTAGTCTTTATGTTTTTAGTGTTTGTATTATGTTTTTTAATATAATAACACTCTTAAAACCAAGAGATTCAACTTGTTTAAATATTAAAATAAATGTCTAAGACCAATTACTGATGTTAATGGTGCCCTCCAGCATAAATACCAGATGGTGAATGAGGAGTTAAGGAATGAAGCAAGTACACATGGATACATCTAATTCCTTTTGTTCATTACTCCAACTTTATTACTTGGTAGATTGTCGTCATTTTCATTTATGAGGTAACTTCTTTTACTCTTAGAAGCGTGGATCTATTTGGTTTTGTGTCTGTGTCATTTGTTTAAAAATTGTGTATTAATATCTAAATGGTTCATGAGAATGTCTAAATTTCTTATAATGAAAAAAAAAAGAAAAAATGAGAGGAAGAACTCAGATAATGGAATATGCAATTCTTATACATCAATGATAGACATATTTGATGAGGTCGGGAGGGTTTCATCGATGAAGTATGTTTCGGCAGATGCAAGAGCTGATATTGGAGGTCGATGTAGTTACGTACATACACCCCGCGTTATTGCATTGGTTTTCGAAGAATAGGGACTTGGAGGATATGAGAATTAATTAATTCTCATACTTACACTGTGTTGACGAAATATCTTTCTAGGGCTTCCAAGGTTGGGTGCATTTGTTTTCCTTCTTTCTTATGGATGAACTGGTTGTTTGGAGTTTAAAAGTTTCAATTCTATCGATTTTGTTATGCTTTGGTTAATGCTAGGGGTAGCAAAAGTGAAATGTGATTTGACATTAACTTATGTAATTTCGCCTGATAACTCATTTTATTTCAGCAAAGAATATACATTTTTATCGAGTGTTTACAATTGGGGTTACCCTTACAATTTCTTGGGAATGACCCTAACAGTTTCCAACAATTTTTTTGCCACTTAATTAATTAGTCATAAAGAAATAGTTTTACCTCAATGTGTTGTCAACATCTCTTTGTGTTTTAGAGTTTTAGTGATTTCTTTCTTTGATTTGTGTTAGGAGAGTTTTATGCTGCTGTTGAATTTTTGTTTCGATTTTGTTTTTAGGTATGTTTAGTACTTCTTCAGCTCTCTAAACGAATTATCTTTTTTGTGATTCTGTTCAACATAAGGTCTATGTTTTTGTTTCTCTAGGCATGACTTTGAAATGACAATTTGCAATTGGAAGAAACTTCATTTGAGAATGCATCGATTTTTATATCCAAAAATGTTGTTTTCGGAAGCAAAAGGTTAGTGCACTGTTCGTGTTATTTGTTAAGAATAAATGGCTTCTTGATATGGTTGTTTATTAGGGTCTCTTTTTTTTTGGTCTTTGTAGTTTTGATTGGTTATGAAGAGGATTCAGTGGTAGGTTCAGTAATTTCACCATATTCATTAATGGGAATGAGGATTACCTTTTCAGGGTTTATTTTGGTGTTGATTGTTTGATTAGTCTACTTTTTTGTTAAGAAGAGTGTATGTTTCTCTTTTCATTGTTTGAGGAGGATAACTTTTGTTTGGTTTGATTTTGGCTTATGTTGACATTAATTTTTTTAGGTTCTTATTTATAATTGTTAATTTATCTTTTGATTGTTAGTGAATAAATCATGATGAATAAGGTTTTTGAGTTTTTTTATTGATTCTGTGTTGATATTGACTCGGTTGTTGTGTGTGTTTTTGTTTAGGTTTCAGTTTATCAACAATATTGTAATTTTCAACCTCTTAACTACATTATTGTCCTTCATTTATTTGTTTAGCACTTCATCTTGTTTGTGAAAAAGTTGAAGAAGTAGATTTGAAATCAATCACGTGTTGGGAACTAGAGGGGAGAAACATTATCTTTTCGTCCTTTAAGGAGAAACTATACAATCAATATAATGAGAATATATCAGTGTCGAGGGCTCCGATACCATTGTACCAAATTGACTCACTAGTATAAAGTCAACAAATAAACCCATTTTTTGTTGTGAGACTTAAAAGTGGTAGATTTAATGAATGCTTGCAACCAATAATGAGTTATAAAATCCATATGAAAAGAGTTTTAAATGAATCATTTCATTTCTCTTGAGTCTTGACATTTTGCTTTATAATTAACCAAGCTAATATTCAAACTCACAATTTTCTCTTTTCGATGAATGTTCTAAGCTCTCTACGATTCTCTTTTTTTCTCTATTGAATCTTGTTCAAAGAACTGATGCTCTTATTTTTCCCGTTGTAACTATGATTTACTCTAACTCTGCCCATACTGGTTCGAGTATCCAATTTCTTATCCTTTAAAAATGCTACTTCCCTTAATCCTCTTTTGATCCGTTGTTATTCGTATATGTTGTTATCACGTGTTTCGGTTACTCAGTTTTGAGAGTTTTTGTTCTTCAAAGTTTTAATTTTAACAAGCTTTTAGATATATTTAGCTAAAATTCATAAATTAAAATAATTATTTGCTTCAATTTTAGAGCAGGCTTAGCTTTTCTCCTATCATTCTTTCATGATATTTTTATTTTTGGTTAAGAATGTAGTTTTTATGGGTGCTATTGACATCTATAGTGGTTCTTCTCCTTACGTTTCCATGGACACTTGCATTCATCATGCATCATCATCATTGCAAAGCCTTCAACCCTCTATTCAATTGAAGGAATCCACTTTTGAGTGACTCGAAATTGGAAGACTATCGTCTCGTCAACCGAGTCAGAGCGCATGGAGAGGGATGGTGGAGATCTCTCCAAGAAGCTGCAGGTGTGTTCTTTTTTTTTCTTTAATTATGTGTGTGGTTTTATTTGATATACAGGGTGGTCTGAAAATTGTATTTGGTTGGTTGATTTGTTGAGTTTTATTTTTTCGGGTTTTGAAAGTTGTGTGTTTGCAGGTTTGCTTAGATGTGGGAAGAGTTGCAAATGAAGAAGGAAGATGCGAACCAAGGAAAAAATTGGAAGTTGAGGACTTGGGTTAAAACAACCATTATGCACATGATCATGCTAGTATTTCATACATTACCAACATGGCTTTAGTTTACTTGGAGACGCGAAAGGTATGGTAGTTGAGGCCATTTTAGTATAAATATAAATACATAATGATGCATAAATCCGTGCTCGCTTAATAATATGCTTTTGACATGGTGAGATCAAGGATGATTTGCATTTCGTTTTACTGTTATAATTTAATCCTCTTGATATATAGGTTGTGCAGCTTGTGCACCAATATAAAATATTGACATAGCAAAAGAGCTATTATTAATTGAAATGTCAAATAAGCTAAAGCTCAAAGAAGAGAAGGGGTTAGAGAGATAAAGACACATTCATCCTATATGACATAGTATTTATGTTGGGCACCAAGTTTGAGATCAAAGTTGAGAAGGGGTTAGGGAGACAAAGAAAGGATAATTAGAGAGAAAAAAAGAGGGGAGCAATGAATAGGGAAGAAAAAGAGAGCGATCAAGGAAATGAAGGGGATAATTTTTTCATACCCTTTTATGTTTTTCATTCATGCTTATATAACTAAAGGAATTACATCCTTTGTGATGTGTGCATCACACACGTATGACTCATAGATAATATGCTTTAACAACTTAACATAATTATATAAATACTAACAGACTTGTGCAACAGATATCTAACAACTTATTTAAGCAACCTCAAAGGTTTTCACACCACTCGATTGCTCCTCCTAGGCTTGGGCTGTGTTGTAGTTGGGCCTCCATCGACTTGGTATGTGCCAATGCCTTGTGGTTTTGCATCATGAAAAACCTTGTCCTAAATGTTAAAATTAGGAAACTAACACTTGGAAGTAGTATAGTGTTCCCAAGTAGCTTCAAAATATTGTTGACCATTGAAATATAATTTGAAGATAATGATAAAACACTTATCCATAACTGCCAATGGATGCAACAGAGGATGGGGAGCTGAGTAATTCATCGGGCAGAGGACTTTGCAGAGAATAGGGATCTTTCTGACAATGCCTCAAAAGGGATACATGCAACACATTGTGGATTTTAGTAATAGAAAGTAAGTTCAGCTGATAAGCCACAACTTTAATTTTTTTAGGACTTTGAATGGACCATAGAAACATCGAGTAAGCTTGCCTTAATGACACTAATAATGGCATTCATTACTATTCCTTTTTCATGCTATTTAGAAATATCTTAAGTTACTTTACAATTTGTGGGAATTAGTAATGCGGCCATGAATCTACATAGTAGAGAAATCAACTTGGACTTGCCCTTTCTAAACCACGTTTTGCTTCAATCTGTTGGTTATTAATTTATTTTAATTTGTTAGAGATTTAGTTTTTTTTTTTACTTTTTATGTTGTCAAGCTATGCCACTTATATTCCTTCCTATGCTAAATTGCTAATCAATAACTACTCCTTGTGTATATTGTCAATAACTTGTGACAGGTAGGAATCGTAAGATATTATTTTTATTCCTTTGCATCGATTAGTTACGAATGTGCAAGATATGTTTTTTTGGTTGCTGGACAACAATGTTTTAAATTTGAGACACCATAAATTCTCTAAATACATAGTGTACAAGATTGTCTTCTTCAATGGTCTCTTTTTCCTTTTTCAACAAGTTCAACTTAGAGTTTAGCAGCATGTTCTTTTTATTGTATCGCTTCCCTTCCTCCCACATCACTTCTCTTTATATAAACTTTTGGTTTGGGTTTTAAAAGTTGTGTGTTTGCAGGTTTGCTTAGATGTGGGAAGAGTTGCAAACGAAGAAGGAAGATGCAAACCAAGGAAGAAAATTGGAAATTTAGGATTTGGGTTAAAATAACCATTATGCACACGATCATGCTAGCATTTCATAGATTATCAACAGGGCTTTAGTTTACTTGAAGACGCAAAAGGTATGGTAGTTGAGGCCATTTTAGTATAAAAACAAATACATATTGATGCATAAATCTACGTTCGCTTAATAATATGATTTTGAGATGGTGAGATCAAGGATTATTTGCTCTTTGTTTTACTATTAAAAGTTGTGATTAATTTTTAAAAATGATATGAGCACAATTGAAGAAAAACTAGATTTATACAATGGAAAATGATTGGTTGAGCCAATTTTTACACCTACTTACTATGATAATTTGAATTTTCTATCGAGATGTGTGTGCACATGTTTTGAAGTGTACTATCCAAAGTTCCACAACAACTTGGAGATAAATGTAGGAATCAAAAGTGGATTACTCTAGCATTAGGTGAAAATAAATCAATTTCAACTTCTCGCGAGGTTAGTTTAGTTTCTTGAAAAAATGCTATGAACATTATAGTATGCTGGAGATTTAGGTTTAGTTGAAGTTAGGAATGAACTGAGCTGTTTTGCTATGAGATTCTCAACGAGTTGAATTGATTTTCTTTTGGTCTATTAATTTTTTTAAGGGAAGTGATTTGGTCGTAATCTTCACAGTATTTGCTACTTGCCTTTTGTATTGTCTAATTTGTTTGGAGTCTCGAAAAAGCTACTATCGAAAAATCATGTTTAATATCCCTGCTTAGTGCTTGAAGGATGTGTTTCATAGTTTATTCGCTTAGAGTGAAAATGCAATTAAAGTAAATGTATTGCTAAACCAATCTAGCAAATCTTCAAGTTTATCTGCTCCAGTTGTCGAGTATTTCTTAGGTATTGTACTTTCACTTCCCATCAAACTAAGTATGCATAATGCAATATTATTGATGCTTCATGACATGCCAACGAGGCAACATTTTTCTTTTCAGCACAAGAGACTGCAAAATTTTTTGTTATTAGTTTTAATTTGAAGGTTCTTTATTATGTCGAAAGAGATCTTTTAGTGGCCCACGCCATTTCAATGTTGGTAGTGTCTGAGTTAATTGACCAATTATCTGCTATAAAGAAGTTGGTTTGTCTTGCCTCTTATCAAATCATCCTTAGGTACTAATCGTTTTCCCAAAATAATCCATTGTATCAAAGTCGAAATAAATATTTTTTAATCTCCTCTGTAATGGGGCCTAAACAACATTGTATGCGCACATTGTTTAAGAGAAAATGCATTACTTAAAATGATGTATATGATAGATGTAAAAAATTGTCGAGGTTAACCTCTTTTTGAACCATGGTTTAAACAATCGTAATATTATGTATTCTATTTTGTGTGCTTCTATTTTATGTTTATTTTAACTAAAGCACGTGTTTAGGAAATTTCTACCTATACGTTATTCTTTATTTCTCCTCCCTTTCTTTTATTTATTTTCATTTCGTGTTGCAGGTAGGATCAATGAATTGATTGGGTGACTTTCGAATTTAAGTGTTCATGCTTAAAAGAGAATCTCTTGCAATATTAAAATATTACTCCTCCATCTATGGGATAACTGATCTTCTACTTTTTTTTTCCTATATTTAGTTTATTCACTCCTTAAATTTGTCAATCTCATTTTCATTATTATAACTATATGTTATTGTATATAGATTTTATTCAGATATTTTGATATTTTTTTATATTGAATAAAGTCCTGATCCTATCAAAAATAGAAATTGTTGTTATATATAATTTTTGGTAATTAACTTCCCATCTCTTTATATTTTCAAGGGCAACTTTTCTTTGTAGATGTCGTTAATGTATTGCGTTTGATGCTTTGGATAATTACAGTGAAGATATTTGGTAAAATTTGTCTTTCTAAATACCTTTCATGCATGCTAGACTCTGCACATTGCCTTGTTTTTATTTGTTAATTCTTCTTCACCCCAGTGCCACCCTACATGTATGTCCACCTCCATTTGTTGTCCATAACTTCCAAAAAAAAAAAAAAAACCTTTTATGTACTCTGAATGCACCAAACGCAAAATGATCCATCTAAAATGGTTCCACCCATGTCATACCAAAACCTTCATCCCAAAAGTACATAAATAAAATGACCACCTATGAAGCTTAAAAAAGCCAACCTTCATTTTTATCATTATATTAGCTTAGATGTGATTGAATGGATCAATGGGTGTTTGTAACTATTGTTACAAAAAAAAGACTCTCTTAGAAAGTCAAAGGAACATGATTAAACATGATTAAGATTCAAGAGGTTTGAAACATAGTTCAAATTTTGAGTATTTTTTCATTGACATTATAGGCGTGTCGTCGCATTGTGCTATTTTTATCATACAACTCAATGCAGCGAGCCACAACCAAGCATAACCAATATATCTTTCCAACTAATTCTTTGCCATCTCTCTTCTTTTCTCAGTCTCGTCATATTGCAAGAATGTGAGAATTAGAGGTTACATACAAGTTACAACATGTCAAAAAGTATAACATCCAGCCTCTACAGTTTACACTAAGTTCAAATCAATATCATCCTATGGAACATATATTACCACTCCTTCCTGCTTTGCTGTCAAGAAGAATCTACTTGTTGAGAATATTGTTGCACCAATTGTTGATATGATAAAGTGTCATTTAAGGTCGAACATATAGGGATATTATGATGTAAAAAATAAAGATATGGCAAGATTCACTTACCCATTTCCTTTCACTTAAGACAAGGATTGTTGTCATTATTCTTTTTTTTATTTTCATCTGCAAAACTTCAACTAGACACTAAGATAATTCATGATTAGAGTGTTGTCGGTCAACGATGATAAAATAAATTTATTTGGAACTATTTTAGTCAATGTGTGATGAATCAGGTAAAAAGAAAACATTGTCTTGCCTTTGATGATGAGGTCCAGGTTCCATGTAGTAGCCCTGAAGATGGTGTTCGATATCGGCATTTGGCTTTTTCTAGTCTTTTTGTGTTATATGTATTTCTTATTGTTGTATCGGGGTATCCATCATAGGGGCTGTTTTATATGGGTGTCATACGAGGGTCAAACTAGCGTGTCATTCTTTATTCATTAAATAATAAACCATCATTGTGCATTTAATGACTTTTCCGCGTGGGATGACAATAGCAAATGAAGTTTCACAAAAGTTATATGTGAGTATGAATAGGAACATGACCACACCCATTTGAAAAATTCAAGTGATGGCTTAAATTTTAGGATAACCAAATAATGAAACAATCCAGAGATGACATGACAAGACTATTTGACATGACCATGAAAGAGAAAAAAAATGAGAGAACAAGAACACGCATGAGGGAAGGAAAAAATGAAGTACATGAGAGCCCACTTTTGGTTTGACATTACTTACCTAACATAATGTACAACCATGAGGCTGAGAAAGATGGAAGGGGAAAGAAGAATCAAGGTGCATCTTACCACATTTGGTTTGACATTACTTGCATCTGATTACTCCTTGCCCTTATTGTTTATTCTGTCTCGTAATCATGGTGCATCTTACCCATATCTTCTTTTGTCCTTCTCCATCATCTTCTTCATCCTTCCCATTCCCATTTGCAATCTATAAACGGATAGATTGCTAGCACGTTCAACACAACACAACCATCAGCTGAAGCTCTTTATAGTTTGCTTTCTTCCTTTTCAATTTTCTTCGCTTGAAGTGGCTAAGATGCCTAGAGTAAAGAAACTTTTGAAAGAGGTTGACCCAAATACTGTCAATTAGTATGCCGATGTCTACGTCCTTGAGAAGTTGCCTATAAAACATAGTAATACCAGTTATGTTAGGCAACAACGGCTGATTCTTGTGGATGAAGAGGTAAAGTCTTTATATCCAACGCACACAAATAGATTGACTTCAAATTTTTATGACTTCAAATTTGTGTTATACGCTTTCATCCAAAATCATTTCTAATTGTGTGATTCGTTTGGCGGTTGTTTATCAATGAATCAATAGGGGTATCGGGTCGAGGCAACAATATTTGGGAACGACATCAACCTATTCGAGTCTAGATTTCAAACTAACGTTGCATATCATATTTCAAATGCATTTGTAAAAGAAATTGAAGCTCGATATCGCATTGTCCCAAGTCCTCATCAATGGTCAATCTCCAAAAATATTCTTATCAAGAAAGTATCGGATTCTGAAACTTTTCCTCTAATAGAGGAAGTCAAGTTTGTAAAACTTGACGAAATCGATGAGTATTTAGATATAGACGAATACATTGGTATGTGTATGCCACCTCAAATTTGTTATTCTATAATCCATTAGTGAATGTTAATATTTTATGCATTTAACTCATTCAAATGTATAAACATTACAATGGTGCAGATATGGCAGTGCTTACTTTGATTGCAAAACCAAGAAGAGATGTGACCAAATGAAATGGACAACCAGAATCCTTGCAAGAGCTGATCGTAATTGATGAATGGTACGACATCTATATATATTGTCTTCATGCTCATGTAATTGAGTTCGATGCATATATTTGACATAGCTATGCATGTTTGGGTTTTGTAACAGTTGTATACCCATTAGATTGACCCTATGGGATGAATTTACTACAAGGATTGGTCCTTCCGTCGAAAAGAGAATTGCCAAAACACCGGTCTTAGTTTGTAGAAGGCTCAAAGTAGCCTATCATAGTGATAATCTTTTGTTTTGGAAGATTGTTATTTCACAACTCAAGTAAATACTTATGCTTCAAAATTACATTTAATGCACATGGATTTGTTTAGCAACACGCTCTTCATCAACCATTGATCTTGTTGATGACAGTGAAAGAGCCCAAACCTTGAGGCAGTGGTATGGTAACCAATACCAACTATGTATATGTAAGATAATCCATATTATTCTATTATTTATATAATTGTATTACTAATTGAGTTAATTCTCGTGTGTAATTGGTTTAATCGGAATTGCACTGTGATTAAAGATCTTATTAACAACGATGGAATGTCTATTCCCATCTATTTTCGTAATCCCATTGTTAGGCCCAATCAGCAGCGTCCCCTTATTACAATTGCAAATATCAACTCGATGTTAAATGATGTGAGAATCTTAAATTATTTACTTTATGGCAATGTTATTTTTATATTATTTATTAATCAACTATGCTATACATATTTGATGAAAAAAATTATGCTATACATTACATTATTTTTTTTCAGCAAGCACTGTTTTGCTTAAAGGTTACGATTGCAGTACCCAATGTGGAACAAAGTCTTTGGTTTATGAGTTGTCATAATTGTTCTAAGTTTATCAATGTTTAAGTAGGTGAAGTATTCTATTGTACCAATTATAATCATGAAGATGCACACGGCACTCCTTGGTATGTATAAATTGTTATGAATGTACATTTATGTATATATGAATTACAATATGCTTCTAACTTTTTCTTTATGTCACAAGGGCTCGCATTGAGGTAGAGCTTACTGATGAATTTGGTGCGCTTAAGGTTGTGGCTTATGGAAGTATTGTTGAGGATATTATCTCACTAAATGGCCAAGAAATCATGACAAAGACAATGGCAGTAAGTTCTCCTCCTACCTGTCTTTTAAAGATTTTTATTAGATAGGCTTATTAACATATATATTTTTTTATTCTTAAATGTCTCCAACCTCTAAAACTCTAAATGTTTCTTTGAATTGATCAGGGTGAAGCTTGCAAGCTCATGGGTGCTTCCAAATTAATGAAATATGCCTCCTTTTTTATGTCTATGTTCAAGCGGATAAGCTTGTTGACAATACAATCACTCGGTTTTTTCTTGTTGGAATATCACCTATCAATGTCAAAGTGGGTAATCTAGGTTTGAATGGTGATAACGAAAATATCGATGGGCCTCTGGTTGCCAATGCACAAACTTCACTTCTTTCCCAACTTGTGCCATGTAATACCGAAAAAATAAATTCAGTGTGTGGTAGTGCTCGTTTGAAAGAATCAAACGGTGAAGTCATTGTTGAGACAGGTGAAGTCATTCTCCACAACGTTGCTTCAGCGACTACCAGTTCAAAGAGAGAAACCTCTAATTTAACTAGCCGATCTTCGAAGCTATTGAAGCCAGTTGTTGTTGCTTTGGAATCTGCATCCACTTCATCAAGATGAGTTAGTTCGTGTTTTTACTTTTGTATATCATACTATATATAATGGTTGATCAGTTAATATTTTGGTCTATCCATGAATCATGTCATGGTATAGGTGTAAGTCTTTTGGGTATAATCAGTTTAAGTTGTCACTGGTGTTAGTTTAGATAGGTGCAAGTTAGTAGGCTTTTTTGGATATGATTAGATATGGCTCTGTCAAACTTCAGACTAAATTGTTGATGTATATGGAACCACAAATTTTTTGGACATGCTTACATATAGTTTGTCCATGAAATTTGTGAATGGTTCTTGCAAACTACTATTATAATAGTAAAAGATAAATTACTATAATTTGTCTCTTTGTGTGATTTTAGCTTCTATGGTCATATTTAAATTGCAAGGTAACAAATGAATACATAGACATGCTAATTTTTTTTAATGTAGTTACATACGCATGTTAAGTAAGAGTCGTTATTTTAGATTCAACATCAAACACCACACAATTAGAAGGCTATATATTCTTTTCCAAGTCAAATTATAAGACCCCTTTCTATATAGAAGATTAGTATCAGTTGATACACATCTCTTGTGTTCACAAGTAGTGTTTGTTGCCAGTATATGTTGAATTCACTGTCTTTTTATCTACTATCAGATCTTGAGAAGCTCACCATCCCAAGGGAATTTGTGGATATTGAAAAGTAGTGTTGAATCTGAAAACATGAATTGGTAAGATATATGCATCTTCGACATGCTAATCATTCAGCGTGTCTATTTTTTGAAGTGTTTGTTATTCTTTAATGATTGATTTTTCTATTGCTATTAGCAAACTGTTTTATTCTATTCAATGTTTTTGTATTATTATTTCAAAAGTTATGTTTTGCAAGTCTTACACCAATCGACATTTCAATCTTTTGTCAGATTTTCTTTTTAGTTGCCACTAGAGGCGCACTTCAAGTGACATATTACTAAAGAAGTTTAGAATCCAATTGTTAATTGTTGTTTTTATTGGAAATAAAATTTGAGATGTTAACAACCCAAACACGTTCTTTGAGATTTCGAAATAATTTCTTTTTTCAAGTTGATAAACATAATTTATAGGAATGTAGATATACATATTTTTTTTCAAATATGTAGATATACATATTTGAACTTTTCAAATTTTGTTGACATATTATTGAAATTGAACTCCGGGTTCCCACGTGCGCAAGTCCAAAAAACTAGTTACTATAAAAAAGCAAGAAATAGTACTTATTTACAATCAAACCAACGCAAGATGGTTAAAAGAATCCTTGCTTGCACATTCCTCATATTCCCTCATCTCGAAATTCCTATTAAATCACGAAAATCCAAAACTTATGAGTCACAGCTTAATTGTACTATTTTTAAACAATTTCTCATAATTAATTTTCATGTCATGTGTGTTTTTAAACTCCTTAAAACCCCGATAAGCTCTTTTTAAAAAAACTTTATAAATTCCTTGAAACCTCAATTTCATAATTGAATTCTTAATTACAGTACTGTGTGACTAATTTATGTCAAAAACTCATTTATATGAACTTTAGAATCCAATTTGGTGTTTTTAGCCTCAATCACCCTTAATCACACTTCCAAAGCAAAACCCTAGGTACGAAGTTTAGAAAAAATCCCAACTTTTCCATTTTTTTCATAGAAATCCACGATTTCTATTTATTTGGCCACAATCTTACTTTTTTTATTTTTTATAATTTTCAAGGATTTTTTGTATTTACTTTTTCAATTAAAACCCAATTATTTTATTTGAATGAAGGGGGTTCAATCTTTGAATCGGACCGTTTGGCTTAGCTGAGCCAAACCTAGAAAGTCATAAATCTAGGAATATATTTTAGATCTAAAAAACAAGGAGTATAGAAAAAAAAAAAAAAAAAAAAAAAAAAAAAAAAAAAACATTGCTTACACATAAGACGTATGTTGCTACTGTTGAGAAAGGTCGGCCACAAGGAGTGGACAATGAGAGAAATACTAGTTATAGGGTTTTTTGGTGACAGAGAAACCACGGTTGTCAACGTTTTTTTTTTTTTTTTAATTCAAATTTAGCTGTTCTATTTCATTCAAAATTTGAAGATCATTGGATACAACCAAATTAAACTACCTCAAATGGTGAATAATTAGATCCAAACTGTAGAATTAGCCCCTTTGCTTGGCCACGTACAAAAGATACTACCAAAAAAGAAATTGTATTTGAACGAAATAATCTTTACAAATAGCATCTCTACTCTTACAAGCTTGGCAAGAGAAAACAATTATCATGAATGAAAGAATTTTTACCAAGAACCATAAATGAATGAACAAATTCAGCACAATTTGCTGTGATTAGATAAGCATTTACACAAGTACTAGCCCAAAAAAAGATCAAATCAATTCAAAACAGTTTGCTTGCAAACTCTTCATGACCACCATCACAATCACCAAGTCTTCTAAGATCAGACAAGCTCCTCCCCAACTGCAAAGCCACCTTCATTTCCAACAACTCCCCATTTTCTCTCATCCCCACCTCTCTCTCCTCCAAAGCAGACTCTATGTTCTCTTGCAACAACTGAAATGACCCTGCACAACTCCTATACATCTCAAACACCATCCCCACTTGCCCCCCATGTTCTATTGTGTTCACAACACTTGCAAGTGCTCCACCAACAACTCCCATCACTACAAAAGGAGGAGAAGTAGTAGACCCAATAAAAGCAGACCCAATTGCTGCAATTGTTGTAAGCAATGGCCCTGTTATGGCCAAAACTTCGTTAACTTTCAACACCAATTTGCTTAATCTCATATACTCTTGCGAGTCCTTTCTCTTCAACACTCCTAAAACTCCCTTCATTTCCTTCTCAAGTGCTACACTCCACCCATTGTTCTTATCAGTGTTTGTGAGGCTTTTACGTTTTTGATCATGTTGTGGCCACCAAACAGCAGGGCTAACACTCTTTGGGAACTTGTCGAGCATGGCTCCGTTAAGTAATGGAAGCGGGTACGCTTTATCGAGGGCGAACACCTTCTCCATTGCGTCCTTTACGTCGGCGTGAGTCGGGGTTTTTTCGAGCGCCAATGTTGTTTTGATTTCGTTGTGGAGTTGCTTGAACAGCCTTGCAGCATTGCGCTGTTCTTCGGCTAATTGAGATGGCTGGATCTTGTTCATGGCAAGCATGATGGCGGTGGCGGCGGAGTATAGGAGAGTTGATGAGAGCTTTAGTGCTAAAAGGGGTGCTCCTGATCCTGCAATTGCTGCTAGGCCAGCCATTGTGGATGCTGTGATTGTGATTGCATTGATTGAAGTGAGGAGGAGATTGTTCCAGTTGTTTCGCTGCTCGCCAATGTTGGTGTGCATCTCTACTCTATCAGCTACAGCTTCCATGATTGCGTAAATCTCGGCTACCACCTCTGTTGAGCTCGACGCCTTATCGTCGTGCATGTCAAGTTTCAGTTTTCGCCCATTAGAGGTTGCAGTGTAGCAATCATCTATTCTAATTGAACTCTTCTTCAATTCCTCTAAAATTAAATTCTTTCTAGTTGGTAACTTTGGGAGAGATACATTAGACATTTGAGGTCTATTAGGGAGATGGAGAGTGGCTTTGATTGGTGGTTGAAAGAGCTTGTTGGCTGAGGCTTGAAGGGTAGCCATTACTTGGTGTTCTCAATGTGGTTGTGCTGAAAATGTGAGATGAGCTGATAAGTTTTTGTGAGACTTTGTGGGGTTCATGGAGTTTTTATAGAGGAGAGATGGTGGGAGTCTTGTTTGACAGAATCACAAGAGACTCAATTTTACCCATTCAAATCAAATTCAAATATTTGTTATTATCTTAAACTCAAATGTTTGTTCCTGTTCTGCTATTTTTATTTATATTGTTAGCTTGTAAAATCAACCTCATCTATTACTTATTAATTGAGCATTCAAAGTTGATAGATTGGACTGTATCTTTGTCTTGTTTTGTGTTCTTGCCTGGTCTCACAAATTTCATGGTCTGACTTTCAATTTGTAGAGTTGGTCAAGCCTTGAAACAGACAAATCTAGCTTACTCGGTGAAAGACCAATCAATGTTTTTCATGTTTATTCAATTATTTAATGGAAGAGGTTAGAGTTAGGGACTGCAAAAAAATGAGACCGGACATAAATGGGATCGAAGATTTACCTTATAATGATTAAAATTAGTGTTCGAATTTGTTTTCGTTTTTAAAACGGACACTTTTTTTTGTTTAGGCCCATATTTTTATAAAACATACGGCTCTCGTTTTGTCCTATTTTTATTTTTAAATATAATTAAATATTTCATTTATCAATTATTTAAAAAAAAAACCTCAACTACATGTCACCTAACATTCGATTACCAAAAAATAAATACATAATATTACAATTTTTTAATTTCTACTATAAACATCATAGATAAAAAAAATCTTCAAGGAATGCAAGGCAAAGCATCACATTACTATTGTCTAAGTTTTAAAATTACATGCCCAAATCACTAAAGTTTCAAAAAAAAAAAAAAAAAAGAGATCAACTCAATAGTCCAAATTAATCGCTAAACGGGTATCCTTTTTTTGAAATTGCTGCCCAGACCCGGTCCCATATTTTTAAACAGATACAAAAAATTGTCCAGACCCGTATGTTTTTCGCAAAAATATTGTCTTAACCCGTTTATAGCGGGTCCGGATAAAATCGGACAAACGAGTCTGGACAACTTTTGTGAGCCCTAGTTAAAGCAACTCACTTTGAAAATCCATATACTTTGGCACTTAGTGAACCCATATTGGTGTCTAGCTGTGAAATACAACTCGAGGTGTACACGTAACACCTTGAGATGTGCATTCACATTCCTCAAGATGTATCACATGGAGAAGCACCCTCTTGAACCCACTAAATGCTCAAAGTGGTGTCCAAAGTGGGTCACCATAACATTTATGTAACATTTGGTTTGGTTTTCATTAGAGACTTTTCTTCAATTTGTAATATTTATACGCTCTGTGAAGTAGGTCAAACCACAGAGTTGTTTATGTTGGCTTCCATTGCCAAATTGTTGTTCTTTTGTGAAGTTATTACCCGCTTCGTAAGGTTATTGTTCCAAGCTTCAAAGCATTGTATTATCTATTATCCTCTCGATATAATAGATTATATCCTTCTGAGTCTTAAACATGTGCAACATATTTGACAAAAAAAAAAAAAAAAAAAAAAAAAGTAAAAAGTAAAAAATAAATAAATAAGTCAAATCAATAATTTTTGGAGGAGTTGTTCATAAGTCACGATTTTCGTTCTTCAAAAGGCGTGCATGATTTATTTTAAAACTTCGACACGCGGCCAAGGTTTCTTTAATCATTATAAAATGTGAAAAAAAAGTCAAAATTAGACATAAGGACTATAAATTTCCTTCATAACTTAATTCATTATTTGATTATATGCTCAACTTTGGAAATTAATTTAAGATCTGTTTATAAAGGATAGTAGCTAGGAAAACTGCATCATTTGTTTTTAAGACTTCTGAATGCATTAGCAAAAACTAACTGCGAGAGGCAGCAGCGCGCTGGAGCGTCGAAGTGAGCATTAATCAGCATGTCACCATCCTTTCCCTTGCAGAAGTCCCTCATCATTTATTGGTTAATGCCAATGATCTTGCTCTGAGATTCAGAAATATTCCCCTAAACAATGTGAAGTTTCAGAAAATCAGTTTGTGTTCTAAGTATAAAAACAGTGGCAAAGGAATAACAAATTGCAGAAAGGAATGGAAAGCATACCAGCAGCAAGCAACAGAACTGTGAAAGATGACCCGGAATTGTAGCGGCATATATTGATGATTCACCCACCCGATGATTGGCCAAAACTGCACATTGTTTCATTCAGTATTTTTTAGAACATAATCCATGAACCAATATTTAACAAACTGGTGCAATCTATAGAGACGTAAGATACCATCCACGACGTCAACTGCACCGAGGGATAGTCCTTCTTGATCTTGCCCTTAACCTGTACCCAGGGTCTGCCTGCAAATTCAAGTGGGAAAAATATAAGATATGGGATAAGTAAGAGTCTGCTTTTCTGTTCCCTTAAGAGGCATATCGCTTGCGAAGTTGCCAATACCCTCAACAATGAAACCATAGTACAACATGAAAAGCATATTATTCCATGGGTTTGAAGTCAGTTGTTCCAACAACACCTGAAAAGGAGAAAATAATAAATAAAATAAAAATAGGAATGATAAAAACAAATTGTATGGAGACAATGATCATCAGTGTGCGAAATTCAGGAAACAGTTAAAATAATTGGCTTACCTTCCTTGCTACAGTTTTCGAATCCTTCTTCCCTTTGAAAATCTTGTCCATCAATATATGAAGATAATGCCCAAATGGTCCTCCATATGCAAAGCCAAAGAGCTGAAAGTAAAAAAAAAAAAAAAAAAAAAAAAATGAAGGAAAAAAAAAAGAGAATTCGTGTATCAAATTTTCAGTGAAAATAGCTTGCTAAAATTTAAGGTCAATATCCAGACAGAATAGAATGAGGAAAATTTTAGTGATAAAGGGATCCAAAAGATTCATATGAATCTTCATATCATATAAAAACAAGCAATTCATAACAGTAGTGTGAATGTTTATACATACATATACTGTACTTCCTATCAATAGACTCAACTCAAGGCTGTTTTTCCAATCCAGCAATTCCAAAACAGAACAATAAATGGTGATTGATCAAGTAATCTGATAGCCTCCCGTGTAGGCCTAGTTAGGACTATTTAAAGGTGGTGGGTCATATTAGTCGTTTCCTAAATGTTCTTGTGAGTTCCCATGTAGGCCTAGTTAGGACTTATAGGAGGCTTAATTCAGAGGAACCTGAAAGAGTAATTTACTTTAGGGAGAGTCTCAACCTCTCGAATGCTGTTGGGCTTTTGGCTTTTGGTTTCTTAGATCCTCTAGTGAGATTTCATCTATATGGCCAATAATAGTTCCATAACTTAATTCATTCTTCTATAATTTGTGTTGAATTTGAGCTTAGAGTTTGGGATTTTATCATAATCTTGACGAACTTTTTAATCCGTCTTGAAAGTGTAAATCCAATCAAAGTCATGTTCGCGTAATCACATGACAAAATGGATAGAATCTAAAAGTGTTACTTATATATATATATGGAAAATTTCATTAAGTTATAAATGTTTGATGTGTAAGCTATCCTAAGAAAAATGAATTGGTGATAAACTTTCTTAATGAAACATATCATTCTCACATTAAGTTGGCTTTTTGTTGAACTTGCTAGATATGAAAAATGAAAATGTGAGGTTCAAACCTTGGAACTTGACTAAAAACCTTGGTTTCTCCTAGGTCATGAGGTTGAGGTGCCAAATTGGCTCTTGCGAGATTAGCCAGGCCAAAGGCAAGGACACCCACAACTATTAAAAAAATTTGTGTGTCCATGGATCTAGATACACATCCAAACTCATGTTTGCAAATACTAGTTCCAAATAATTTTAAAGTGAAAGCTTCTAAAAATAATTATTTTACAACCAATTGTCTAGTTGCAATCCTGTTGGGTCGGCTTGTGCTCATTTGCATGGGCTTTGTATCTTTGTTTGTATCTATATCGTTCCCAACTTAACAACCTTGCTCTAGCTGGTGTGGGGGATTACTCCAAAATTCCTTGATACTTATATCCTTCAACGTGAAGTCATTCTTAACCGATGTAGGGCTATATTTCGGTTTGCGCATTCCCAACAATATACATTTTAGACAGAAATCAATCCAAGAGCACCAACCAAGTGGTAGCGTAATGTTTTGGTATGCGGTTTACCTATGGATGAGGATGAGGGTTTGGGTATCCCAGTGAGCAAGTTTGAGAGGGTAATAAGTGGGTTCCTTATTAAAAAAAAATCCATTCAAGAGTCTATATCGCATGAATTCTTGTTGCTATCATTTTAAGAAAAGGCAACTCGAAAAGCACCCACGACCACCAAGAATTGGGCCATCACCAAGCCCACTAGATCCACATTAATAGACATGCCTTTACACAACTCGAAGTGTAGTCTCTAGTAATTGTGGTCAAGGTTAAAAAAATTAAGAAAATGACCCCAAAAGCATGTGATGGAAATTTTCACTTGATACTAACAAACCAAAATACCAAAGTTAACTTAAGACGCATGAATTATGAGGGATTTAAATGATTTGTTGTTGTTGTACTAACAAACCAAAATAATGCACCAAAGAAAAAAGCAAAGAACACACCACAATAACGTACAGTTTAATATGGAAAATCCTCCAAGTTAAGAGGAAAAAAACCATGGGACAATCTTTGAAAGAATTCACTATGTGAATAAGGAAGCACCAAATACGTTAGCAATATCAGTGGCTCGAGATCCACCAACGGTGGAGGAAACCACACAAGATATATTTTTCTAAAAATCAATAATATTAAATGATCTCACCAAGAAGTTGCAGAAACGCACCACCCTCCAAAGTTTCCCTTGTACTTCTTTTTTGTTCGCTCAAAGTCACTAAGAGTACAGCGGAAATGAGGGTGCTAAGGTAGATATATGGTAAAATTCATAGAGCTAGAATAAAGAATACAAAAAGTCAAAGAAAAGTAGGAGTAGCACTAAGTAATGGAAAAAATAGGGATAAGGGTGGTTGCGGTGGTTTGTACACCTCTAAAGATGGTCTGCAAACACCCCAATTAGATAGCTTGACTCAACAGAAACCGAAAAAATTCGACAATGTATGGATACACCTAAGCTAACTCAGGACACATTGATTAGGAAGGATTTAAAGGATTTTGAGAAGCACACGATCAAGTGCACTAAATCAGACGCAATGGAAGAGTTTGATCCATGTAGCCCGATCCCATCTAATTTGGGATTGAGGCTTTGTTGTTGTTGAATTCATTCAGAACCTATCAGATGGTTTTTTCCTCTGATTTTGAGGGTTTTCCACATCAAATTGTGTATATTCATGTGGTGTGTTATTTGCTTCACTCTTTAGTGCATTATTTCGGTTTGGTAGTATCATGTGGAAATTCCCGTCATACAATTTTGGGTTCATTTTCTTGTTGAGAAACCCAAAATATCCTACATTTGATACAGCCTTGACCAAAGTAATTGTCTTATCATGACCATTTGGATTACCTATTAAACTAAATAAATTCTTCTCCATTCTAACTTTTATATTTAATTACTTCTTAAGGCAAGCAGTCGTATCATACTTCTTGGATCATCTTGTGAAAATCCATGCCAATTCATAATTTTAAAGTAGGGACATCCGATTCTTTAAATTGTACAGCATGCTCCTGCCTGGACTGCCCCTTCTCATTGTGCCATTATATACTACTATAGTCAAGATCGAAGATCAAAAATATAGCAAGATAATGAGAAAGCAAATCAATTAAGGTTGCTAAACTCAATAACAGAGATCCATTATATTCATCACAAAAATCAGATAAAAATAACAACAGTAAGAGGACAACTTTTTAGTTTTTACATATATCTAAAGAAGCTAAAACAAGACAATTGAGAATATCATTCATGAGATGAAAAATATGGAAAATTACTCTCCTTTTTAGTCCATTTAAATTCCTCCACCGAAGCGGATGTTAATAAGAGATCATGAATGCTACAAAACATTTTCATTTCTCCAGTGCAGTATACTCTTTATGGTACTGCATAAACAATAGAGGATGAGATGCCAAACAACTTTTCTTCAAATGTCCTTTCTCTTGTGCCATTGAGTCGTGGTGCTTCAACAAATTAATTAGTCTCGGGTCACCCTCTCCTCATAAGTGTATGGATCTTGTAATGGACAACAGAACTATATGGGGGAAGGACAAAAGGGGACAACTTATTGTCGAAATATGTAGCTGATTCAGTTTTTGATTGGAGAGGAACCAAAAAAATGTTTAAACTTAGAAGATACTTTCAACAATGTGATCAGATTTACAAAAATCTAAGAACTCAAGCCTTCTTTTGGCTGGCTCTGGTTATCTGGAATGAATTTTGAATTGATTTGAATTTGGTTCATGTTTCCTGAAGGTTGGGTTGCGTCTTGTTGGCGCATAGCTCTCTTGCTTTGGCCTTGGTTTCTTTAATGTCTTAGCCACTATTTTTTTTTTGGTAAATTCTTAGCCACTATTTTGAGATCAATGAAAAGTTCTTTACATCAAGCTCGTGAAAGAGAAAATGCAACCATCATAAGGTCGAATTAGCAGAAAATGGGACTCACGGCTAGGCAATACACTACAGAATAAGAATATGACATGATGGTTTAAAAAGCATACAAAGCTATGATAATGAAATTCAAATACATCACATGATTCAACCCTTTAGAAAACATTTGATCACTGCGAGTGACAAGTCAAAATCCATAACAAAAACACACATGGAAAGGATAAAATTCACTGAAGAAAACAAATGGGCAATGAAAACATGTGTGAATGAAGGTTTGCATGGTTGCATTGTTGAGCATTGACAATTTCGTCACTAGCCTTGAATGACTTGGCAATAGCCCAAATCACAAACCTTTTGAAATTTGATTGTTGAAATGCATTGATCTTACAAATTCTTAGTGCTAGAAAATGCAGAAGTATGGTACATAATTTTGATCATGCAAGTTACATGCTTGTTTTCACAAGACACTCACAGCCCAAAATTTGGACTCCTCAGCTCAAGGTCCTCCGAGAGGACCCAGACCCCCATTCGCAATCTTAAGCAAGCTATCCACATAATGAAATAAAAGAAATGAAGAGAAAGAAAGCAAATACCACTTTGAGTAGAAGCCTCTTGAGTTGAAGCTTCTGTATCCCCGTGAGCTTTTGAGCAACAGAATCACTCACTCCCGCCAACAAACCAGCAGTTAAAGCCTTCAATATATCCAACCAAATCAAACCACAAAACAAAATCTCAGAATCTACTCACCACCCAACAAAACAATTGACTCATCAGAATCCTAAATTTGATCACACAAAAGCAAAACTAAACAAAATCCTTTCCTTTTCTTTTCTTTTTTATAGCCGAGGTTATCCGAGCACCACTGCTGACACCAGACTAATAGTGGACTGGGGTCCTTAGTTGCTCACCACAGAAACCACCAAGAAAGAAATTGGAGGTGGAAAAGAGACTAGGTTTCAAACTCAACACATCTGCCTTGGTGAGCGTGTCAGAAAACTAAACTTACCGCTCGACCAAAGCTTATGGAGGCAAACAACAAATCAAGAAAAACCCACTTCGGAATCCACACAATAACCCCAAACAGCTTCAAATTGAGAATCAAATAGAGATAACAAAACCCATAACTGAAAACCCACATAGAGAGGAGAACAAAGTCGCTGAACAAAAGCAGAGAACAGAAGAAAATTGAACCTTTGTTCTCAAGGGGTGGCGTTGAAGCTGCACCAAGTACTGTTGCCATCCCCTCTTCACTATCTCTCCCATTAGATTCAAAGAGGGTGGTTGACGATTAACAGTGCAAATCACTCTATCGGATCGAAAACCCCCAAATTGCTCTGTTGAATTCGCTTTTTTTATATGGGCGATTGTGTCTCTGTTCAGGCGAAGAACCCGATTGAACGCAGAGAATATTTGTTGATTCCGTGAAAGTTGGCACTTGTATTGATAGTTGGAGCATCGTGTCGGGTACTAACATTGGGTAAATAGAGTGAGAGATCTCTTTCAGATTTTTTTGAGCTTCTTGAGTTTTTTGATGGTCCCGTCCCAACAAATAGTACATTAGTTGCCCTTGTTTGGCAAGATCTGATCTTTTTTATTTTTTATTTATTTATTTTAGTCAGGGCTACCCTGCACCTGAACTAAACCGACTACTCGAAGGGCCAGTGGGGCAACAGCTCACTTTTTAAAAATTTTATACATACTATAAATATATGTTATATAAAAAATAAATTTCTTCAAAAAAATATGTAAAATAAATTCATATTTATTAACAAAAACAAAGTCGAGCAAATGCAAAGGTGACTCAAAGTGGGCACTCACTTGTAAGTGTCCTTTAAATACACGTCGATTTTTGTGGATACACATATCGATGCATGAATCAATAAACACCCTCAAGTGTGTGTTTGTTACGTGTATCTAGTTTAGGTCAACCTATTATTTTCCTTGATTATATATGTATCATATTAGTAACTTTTTTAGAAATGCATGAAGTTAAAACATACCTTGCACACATTATAGAACCATCATATAATATTTAAGAAATTTTCTTTACACGTTTTAATATTTATAAGCAAAATTAAATAAAACTTTTTAAATTAAGAACTTATAAACTTAAAAAAATATATAATCTACGAAAAATCAAAAATTGTTTGTGGTGGGCCTAAAAAAAACTAGTCTTTATTTTTTGCATTTTCCTTGCACAAAAGCACTAGAGCACTAGTTTAATTAGCTTATCGAATTTTTTTATCCAACGATTGAGTTAGTGATTTGGAGACCATAACTTTAATGGTGGCTTATGTTGCTTTTATTCCAAAATTATTTTGAAGTCTTAATTTAGCTTTTATCCAAAATTAATATCTTGTATTTTCATGGTACAATGCATACAAAAGAATTATACTGCCTATATAGTATATGAAAATTAAGGGACCTCATTTTATGACTTTGCCTCGGGCCCCAAAATACTTTGACCGATCTTGCCGACTACTCCAAGCTCGCTTCGAGTCAGCCCATAATTTGGGTAAAGAGCTTTTAGGTGCTGGTGTGCGATGGCCCATTCCCTAATTGAGGGCATCGCCGACCTAATCTCATCATTAAGCCCTAATTTCAGCAACATAAGACTTAACAACGTATTAGTCATTCTTTTGTCTCATTCACCTCGTTATACATGCTCGGAATAATTATTATTCATTTCTTGTTAGTCATGATTTTCAAAGTTAATTAAAACTTTTAAAACATTTTAATATTATTAGCTGAAGACTTAATATAAACACCGACTGTGGAAACCGGGAAACAACGATTACATGTATAAAAACAACGGAACGACGATGATAGTGTAATAAACATGTGTTTGTGTGACGGCTCCAACCCTACAAATTGGGCACCGTCTGACACAAGGCCTCCGTTAACCCCCGGTAAACCAGTTCGGAGTTAATAAAGGCATAGTCAACCTCACAAACTGGTCTTCAATACCTTATAGTCCACACAACAGAGTGCATATATGAAATCATATGCGACGGAGATTAAATGTGATGAAAACCCGATAACATCTAAATTAAACACATAACGAGTTCTAGGTGTGGAAGCTAGAATGTAGAAACCCCGTACAACGAATACAATATACAAAGAATAGTATATCTCAACCCAAATACCCATTTATAAAACATAGTAATTATAATATAAATACATTAAATGACCTACATATGTCGCACATCAATGTTCTTGAGCTCAGAGATTATGCCTGTTATTGTCACCAAAAACGAATACAACCTGTTGGGGCATGTGCCCTAGGTCAATCCATTAACTGTCTGTATGAATACTTTTAGTTAATAAAACAGAGGATTTCATTTGTTGTTTATTATAATTAATTTGCATGTTTACATTATAATAAGATCTATGGGTATTTACAAAAATATCCTAAATGTCCCTAGTCGATCATTATACTGGGAACTATAATGAATTAAGACTAGTGTGAGTCTTGATTGATGATCATATGATGATTATACGTGTAGGGATACGAATCAAGATCACGATTACTTGTTAGGGAACAAAGTACTGGACCGACCAGCTACGAGAACATCACATGGATTAAGTCATAGTTGTTTCTCATGATAGGTATATTTTTCAGTCTTCTGACTTGAGATTACCAGAGACTTCAACATTAGGAACATAGTGATTCGACACTATCAAACGTTGTCTTTAACCGGACGAATATAAAGGTTATGATTGGTTACTGTGTGAGCAATGTGATGAAGTTGTGTAATCGAGATAGAATTTGTCCCTCTCAAATAAAGAGAGATATCTAGTGGATCCCTCGATGTGTTAGACTGTTAAAAGGCCTAATCTAAGTGAATTGATATTGATCAATGTCACTTGGATGTTTTCAGTCTACCTAGAGATCGAGACTAGTACGCTTGAACATGTTGGATGACAATTTCATGCCTTATGTTTGATCAAACGGATATCGTGTGACAAAATGATGTTATATACACTATTGATTAGGTTGTATCGATTTGATATTCATACAACTTAGGTAGTCATAATGTCTTGCTAGAGGCCGCTTATGACTTTTATACCAAAATGTGTTTTGGTACATTGCCAACGTTGTATGAGCCTATTGGGTCGCACACTAAGAATGGTTTTGCGAGATTTTAAGATGGTTCAGAAAAACGAATTTTATATGATAAAATTCATGACAGAAACGTCCTTGTGGTGTATTACACTTATATTTCTTTAAGTAGGGGTATATGTGTAATTTACTTAACCGTCTATATACAAGGGTTGTATAAATAGACGCTTTAAGTTAAAATACACGTACGAAAGATTAAAAGGCTGAAACTCTATTTTCGTTTAAGAAACGACTTAGGGTTTTTGGTATGCTCTGGATCGTTTTGGAGAGAAACAAAAGGTTTGGTATTCTCTCAAAGCTAGCACTTCGAATCTCGGCCCCCGTTCGTGTGTGGACTACTGGTAGAGGGCGTTCGTCGTTGCCAGCGCCTTAGAGATTGATCAACCTTCAGAAAGGTATATTGCGACTGAGGTATGATTAAGTTTTTCATGGTTTAAAAGTTTTTAATAGAATTAGATTCGGATCATGTTGGGGTTTTTGTCAAAATTGTGTTGTAATCTCCTCTGCGCATGAACCCCAAAACCCAACACAATCTCAGTGAGTAAATCCAGAAGAAGTTCAACAATAATTTAGATTAAACAATAAATAAGTCTATAAATCATGCAGGGAAGAAACGAAACTGAAAAGAACAATAAAGTGCATGATAGACATATTACTATGGTCAACGATAGAGACCAAGTGACCCTGAAATAAAGGATAGGTGCTTAAGTGGTCTTGACACTCTGTACATAGGCTCAAAGCCACTTGACTATGAGTAAGTGTCAAATATTGGTACAATGAGACCAAATTTGCTTCAATTGCACCTAATCCATTCGGCATTGTCGACTCACTTGTGCCGCAACCTGAGAAAACCTTCCCAAATGAGCCACAATCACAACTGAATGCTCAACTGCAATGGAATCCTTGAAGTCTTGTGAGGAGCCACGACACTTGGCGGATGCTCACTCAGAGGATTCAATCTTGTATAGGAGCCACGAGCGCAACTCGGATGCTCAACTCATGAGTAAACAATGACTCAATCCGACCATTTTAGACCCTAGGTCACTCGGTAGGGAAGTAGAATCCAACAATGGGTATCATTTCCATTAAAATATGCAAGGAAATGAAAAAATTAATATTGAATCTCTTACTGGTTTACTTGCAATACAATCGCATAAATCGCCTCGTCAAATCGATGATTCAAATAGCCTAGTTGAGTCTTTCTTGTGTATCTACAATCATACATAGTATAGCAAAGTTATTTTAGGGACCATTTGCTAAATAGAAATGCAGCTCAAATGAATTAATTCGTCAATTAGTTCTTTTAAAGACTCAACTCATTACATAAAAGGTTTAACATATTAAGCCAATCTTATATTAGTTTCACTCTTGAAGTTAATGAATATAAGTCTAGGAACCCTAAGTTCATAAAGTCTTTGTTCTAGTAATTTAAACCCAAACAACACATTTGTCCAACCATTTGGTTATATATGAAAGTCTATTCAAAGGTGTTAGATTTTCTTGGATTCATATAACTACCAAATATTGCTTCCAAGTAGTATATTGATTACGCAAGGCTAGCATTAATATTAAATAGATCTTTTAAATATGCAAGCCTACTTCCATGCTAGTAAAATGAATTTATAAGTTATTCTCATAAGTATTTACACCTAAACCTTTTCTAGGTTTGGTTAGGCTCAAACAAGTGATTTTAAAAGGTTCAACACTACCGAACCATTACTACTTAATTTCACGAAAGTCAAAACCTCTTCCAAGATCAATTTATGAGTAGTTTACTTCAATTAGTCAAGTGTCAATTATTATATCCTTAAAAATAGTTTCATATGATGAGCTTCATCATATCCATCTAATTACTCTTTTATCCATGTAAATTTCTACTCTTGAATTTGGAAAAATACTGCAAGTTTCCTTTCATGCATTATATCAAACACTTCGAGTGAATTCCTTCAATTAACTATATGTTTTAACTTCAAGCTTTTCTTCCTAATTATGTCCACAATCGCTACCTCACTCAAATCAAGTATTTCGAAGCATCAATGCAAATTTTAGAATGAAGTCTAACCATTGAGATTTTGAATCTTCACTTCAATAGTCTAAGTTGGAGTTAATTAATAAAGTTGAGTAAAAACCTAATTTGAGACACATTTTTTGTAAGTTCAAATGCATATTAGTTCAAATCGATCAAAACATGCTCAAAACTCGAAATGAACAAGTAAAAACCTTATTTGAGTCATTTTATCAAATATTTGGTGTGTATGTTCTACACACCAATTAGATTGATTCTTAATTTAGAAAAACAACTTCAAGTTCAACAACAACAATAACATATTGAAGGCTATTTCAAACTAAATCTAACTAACAACACTCATTTCGAAAGCAAATTGAACTTGAAGCATGATTTGAACAAGCATGAAAATCTCATATTAAAGCGAGGTTGAATTCAGTTCTTGAAATTGCATTAAAGTTAATAAATTGGGTTTAAAACCATTTTTATCTTCACTTGAAGACTTGAAGAAAATTATATAACACACTTTTGAGATATTTCCTCAAACACTTCATGTGTATTACCTAGCATTTTCATGAATTCAAATTAGTTTCAACCAATTAAATCTCCATTATCAAAATCCCTTAGACAAGTAGCCTTAATACTTGATTTGAAGATAAAATTACTATTTTGGAGGAATCAAAACTCACATTAATCAAACACGTATTTTAAAACAACCAAGTCAAAGTAAAATCGAATACAAATCGAGTTCAAGTGATCAAAAATTATTAAAATCTTCAACAACCAACTCAAAATCATCATTAAAAACTATGAATTCATGGATTCATTTAGTTTGAACTAAAATTTGGTTGAGAGTCTCACCGCCTCTAATGGAGCTTTCTAACTCTCAATCTCTTTCAAGACACATATTCTAATTTAGATCTAGCCATCATCTCCACCTCTTCAAACAAGACCTTTGTTCTCACTTATTTCTTTCCTCCTTCATCGAAGTCACGCCGGAGCCGCATTGCTTGTCGTCGCCCTCAACTGCGTCTCCCCATTCCTTCTTCCTCGGCGAGCTCGGCGCACCACTGTCGTGCGTTTTTACGCACAAAGGGTTTTCTACCCCTTTGTGCTTTCCTTGTTGTTTCGTAGTGGAATATGGATGAACATACATGTACAGCAACATATTGTATAGTCATGTAACTTGTAATCCTCTCCAATGTACAACAACTCTTCCATGTATTGTCTATGTTGCTTGTGATGTGTTGTATGACTTGTGGTGTATGTATAACTTGTACACATTCTATAAGTACAATTATCTTCATCACCAAATGACCTATATAAAGGGTGCCAACCCATTGTAATTCACACACCAAGTTGAATGAAAACTTCTCATTCCAACTATCTTATTTCTTCTCTCCTTCTTTGTAGTAGTAGTTTGTACTAGTAGAAGTTCTTAGTCTTCTATTTTCCTTCTCTAGTTCTTAGCAAGTTCCAATTCAATTTACAACACGTTATCAGCACGAGCTTGCTCTAGCATTAAGGAGATCTTGAAGTTCAAGAAGGCTTATTAAGGAGACAAAACTAGGAAGGTATAACTTTTGTTATTTAAATAAGTTCAATTTATTTATATATTATCATGGTTGCTTCCTTTTATTACATGCATCACTTCTATACTTTATTCATATACTATACATTATAACGTCACCGATTGCGAAAGTATGCTCTGTAGTTGCGTCTTGTACGATATTCTACATCAGAAATCAAAAGTCAATATGTGACATAACTAGTTTTCTCTTAAAACTACAAACGATTAATTATCATTCTATTCTTGATTTTATAATAAAATAATGCTATAAGTTTGAGTTGATAGTGGGTAAGCCTTGTCCCTGGTAAAGCTAAACATTAAAAGGGAGACGGGTTATCCCGTTCGAGGAGGCATGGCATTAAGCAGACTTTGTCTCGCCACCCAACCTGGAGGTTGTCCCACCAACTCGTACGAATAATACATTTGATTATTAATGAATCAAGTTGTGAACATATACTTAATCATATGTTATGTTTTTTTTACATAAAAGAAAAGAGAAAATTATTTCATATTATATTTACTTTCAAAATATTAATCAACCATAGTTGAATTTGTTACCTTATTATAATTCTTGTCATGATAATTAGATATTACAAATTATGAATAAAGCTTGCATCTATGCAAGGTTGTATGTTGTACACAATCATTTGCCAATATCTCTTTAGAGATTTAAAAAGTGAATATTTCATATATATTTTCACCCTTTGGAGTTATAAATATATAAATACCAAAAAAACGTAATGCTCCAAAAGCTCAAAATGAGCGGTTGAGTCTCAAGCTACAAAATTTAATCGGTCAAATATTAATTATAATTCCGCAATTTTAATTACCTCTATGATGAGGCTATGTGGAAATATGACTGATGAGACAATAAAAGAAGGTCACGTGGCTCGCCTCGATTTATTGCTGCAACAAATATTGAGTGCGCACGTCAATCCAATAAATATTAAGGATTGATTTCTTGTCTCATGGTAGCTGAGTAAAATAATGAGATATTATAAATATAATATCGATCCCGTCCAATTAGTTCAACTTCAAATTAAGAAGTATATGTTGCATATAATGATCATGATCGCAATAATAAGTTTATGGACGTGAAAAATGTAAAAATATCAGGTAAATGTCGATTGACAATTCCAAAAAAAAGTGGAACAAAAGTGGTGCACCACTACAAAGGGTAAATAATTATTGACAATGAGCGCTCATAATTGTGACATTTTTGGTCATATACGAAAGGCTATTTTGCCTAAATATTGTCATATATATACCCGAGAATTTTTGTGACATTTACCATGCCTTCAAAATCAAAGGCAAAATATTATGAATTTTTATCAATGAAATATGACTCTTTTCTAATTTGCCAAATATTATTTGTCCAGATGGATCAACAAATCATGTGTTCAAATCATGAATCAAATAAGAGCGATATATGTCTTGCTGATTGTGCTACAACGCACAATCCTTAAAAACAAAAATATTTCTCTAGTTTGAACTTAGCTGAGGCTAATGTTCAAACAATATCTGACATCTCCAATTTGATTAATGGCTCTGGAAGAGCAAATATTATGTTATCTGGGGGAACAACAATTCATGTTGACAATGACTTATACTCCAAAAAATCCAAAAGAAGTTTACTTAGCTTTAAAGATATTCGACAAAATGGATATATCATTGAAACCGTGAACGAAAATAATAGAGAATTTCTCTATGTCATATTGGTTTCAAATGGGAAAAAAGAAGTGTTAGAAAAACTCCTAGTTTTATCCTCTGGATTATATTTTACTCATATAAGGCATGTCGAAACGAATGTCGTCTTGAATAAGAAAATTAATGATCCAAAGACATTCATTTTATGGCATGACCGGCTTGGTCATCCAGGATCATTAATGATGCGAAGAATAATTAATAATTCGCATGGACATCCTTAAAGGAGTCACAAAATATTTTCAGCTGGTGATTATAATTGTGCTAGTTGTTCTCAAGGTAAATTGATAGTTAAACCATCCCCAAGTAAAATTGTTGCGGAATCCCCAGTTTTCTTAGAACGCATTGAGGGAGGCATATGTGGTCCTATTCATCATCACTGTGGACCATTTAGATATTTCATGGTTTTGATAGATGCATCAACTAGGTGGTCACATATTTGTTTGCTTTCAACCCGCAGTGTTGCATTTGCTAGACTTTTAGCACAAATCATTAAGTTAAGAGCACAATTCCCTGACAACCCAATCAAGACCATCCGTCTTGATAATGCCGGAGAATTTCAATCTCAAGCATTTAAAAATTATTGCATGTCTATAGGAATTACCATTGAACATTTTGTTCCACACGTGCATACCTAGAATGGTTTGGCAGAATCTCTGATCAAACGCATTCGATTAATTGACAAACTTTTAATCATGAGAACTAAGTTATCGACTTCAGTTTGGGGATATGCAGTCCTTCATGTAGCATTTAGCATTCGTTATAGGCTTACTGCATACCATGAACATTCCCCCATGCAACTCATTTTAGGTCAACAACCAAATATTTCACACTTGAGAATTTTTCGTCGTGTAGTGTATGTTCCTATACCACCTCCCAATAGAACTAAGATGGGTCCACAACGAAAACTTGGGATTTATGTTGGATTTAACTCATCGTCCATTATAAGATACCTTGAGCCCTTAACAGGGGATTTATTTACTGCACGTTTTGCTGATTGTCACTTTGATGAAACAATTTTCCCACCATTAGGGGGAGATAAGAAGTCGATTCAAAAGGAATGGCGCGAAATTGCTTGGAATGCATCAACTTTATCACATTAAGATCCACGCACAAATCAGTGTGAACTTGAAGTTCAAAAGATTATTCATTTGCAACAAATCGCAAATCAATTACCAGATGCATTTAATGATGCAAAACAAGTGACAAAATCACATATTCCAGCTGTAAATGCTCCTGCAAGAATTGATGTCTCTGTGCGACAAAATGTACAAGAACCAACGAAACGCTTAAAGCGTGGAAGACCGGTTGGTTCAAAGGATACAATTCCTCGAAAGAGGAAAATGGGAGTAAAAATAAATACAAATCAAAATACTCCAGAGAAAGCACAAGAATCTTTTGATAAGGATTTGTCAGAACAAGTTGATTCTGATGAGGAACAACTTCCTTTAGAAAATGAGGAAAAATATGAAAATAATGAGATCTCGATAAATTATTTAAACTCTGGTAAGATTTGGGATCGAAATGAAATTGTTCCTGATGATATATATGCTTTCAATGTGTCCTTTGAAAATATGTGAAAATGATGATGATCCAGAACCACTATTAGTGGGCGAATGTCAAAAAAGACCTGATTGGCAAAAATGGCAAGATGCTATCCAAGCAGAGCTAAACTCGTTAAGGAAACGAGAGGTTTTTGGACCGATTGTCCAAACGTCAGACGGCGTAAAACCTGTTGGATATAAATGGGTATTTGTACGAAAGAGAAACGAAAAAAATGAAGTTACAAGGTACAAAGCAAGACTTGTAACTCAAGGTTTCTCACTAAGACCTGACATCGATTATGAGGAAACATATTCTCATGTAATAGATGCAATCACATTTTGGTTCTTGATAAGCCTTGCTGTCACCGAAGGGCTTGATATGCATTTAATGGATGTCGTTACAGCATATCTGTACGGATCCTTAGACAGTGAGATATATATGAAAATCCCTAATGGATTTGTATTATCCGATGAAATAAAATCAAAACCTCATAACATGCATTCTATAAAAGTACAAAGGTCTTTGTACGGGTTGAAACAATCCGGACGAATGTGGTACAAACGTCTTAGTGATTATTTACTGAAAGAAGGATATGTAAATAATCCGTTTTGCCCATGTGTCTTCATTAAAAGATCATCAACAGGATTTGCGATTATTGTTGTATATGTTGATGATTTAAATATAGTAGGAAACCACGACGACATCGTTAGAACATCCGAATACTTGAAAAAGGAATTCAAGATGAAAGAACTTGGAAAAACAAGATTTTGTCTTGGTTTGCAAATTGAACATTTTTCAAGTAGAGTACTTGTCCATCAATCAAATTATATTAAAAAAATATTAAAAAGATTTTATATGGACAAAGCACATCCATTGAGCTCTCCAATAGTTGTCGGATCACTTGAAGTGGATAAGGATCCATTTCAACCTCATGAAAGTGATGAAGAGCTAATTGGTCCGGAGGTACCATATTTAAGTGCAATTGGTGCACTTATGTATCTTGCAAATTATACAAGACCTTACATTGCTTTTACTGTCAACCTACTTGCAAGATACAGCTCTTCACCAACTCGAAGACATTGGAATGGTGTTAAACATATTTTCTGAGATCTTCGAGGAACAAGTGACATGGGTTTATTCTACTCGAGAGGGGTAAAATTGAATCTCCAAGGTTATGCTGATGTTGGATTTTTATCTGATCCCCACAAGACCCGTTCTCAAACGGGATATGTATTCACTTGTTGTAATATTGATGTATCCTGGAAGTCAATAAAGCAAACTATGGTTGCTAGTTCTTCCAACCATTCTGAAGTACTTGCGATTCATGAAGCAAGCCGTGAATGTATATGGTTGAGAAACATGATTGAACATATTCAAGAATCATGTGGATTGCCTTCAATAAAAGAATCTCCAACCATATTATATGAAGATAACGCAGCATGTATTGCACAATTAAGTGAAGGATTCATAAAAGGGGACAGAACAAAACATATTTCACCAAAGTTCTTTTATGCGCATGAGCTTCAGAAGAATGGTGAAATTGATGTCAAGCAAATCCGATCGAGTGATAATCTTGCTGATTTATTCACAAAAGCATTACCAACTACGACATTTAAAAGGCTTACATATGGTATTGGCTTGCGGAAACTTAAAGACATTGCAAGTAAAGAAACCGAACAAGTTTCACCCATGTTCACATGAGGGGGAGTTATTGATTAGTGTATTGCACTCTTTTTCCCTTAGTTATGGTTTTATCCCATTAGGTTTTCCTAGCAAGATTTTTAATAAGGCAATCTTAACAATATTATACCCATCTTAATATTTACGAGAATAGTGTACTCTTTTTCTTTTACTATATTTTTTCCCACAAGATTTTTCTTAGTAGAAGTTTTAATGAGGCACAATCTCCAAGCAAGTGTCATCCAAGGGGGAGTGTTGTAGAATATGGATGACCATACATGTACACCAACATATTGTGTAGTCATGTAACTTGTAATCCTCTCCAATGTACACCAACTCTTCCATGTATTGTCTATGTTGCTTGTGATGTGTTGTATGACTTGTGGTGTATGTATAACTTGTACACATTCTATAAGTACAATTATCATCATCACTAAATGACCTATATAAAAGGTGCCAACCCCATTGTAATTCACACACCAAGTTGAATGAAAACTTCTCATTCCAACTATCTTATTTGTTCTCTCCTTCTTTGTAGTAGTAGTTTGTAGTAGTAGAAGTTCTTAGTCTTCTATTTTCCTTCTATAGTTCTTAGCAAGTTCCAATTCAATTTACAACAGTTTTCTCTTTTTTTTAACCAAGTCTTATCCGTTAGTATCTTCCTTGATCTATGAAATAACAAGATCTATGACTAATATTGTTCACCTTAAATTAGATCTAAAGGTCATTATTTCTCCCGGTCACTTTGTGACTCCAAAAGTTACACAATAAACACATGAAACCCTTTCTTAAACCATTTCTTAGCCATTTTTAAATAAATTAATAGCCTAAAGTCACGTCACGTAAATTTTATTTAATTAAGTCGAAATAATGTTGCGATACTATGTACTACACGCAGTATCACGTCAGGCATAATTGAAATTATTTTATGTTTCTTTTATAGATGTTCGAGCATTTCGACTCACCGCGACTCTTGGTCGGGTATTAACTACTAATAATTCGAGATTATCAATTAATCATCAAATTAAAAATATGGGTCGTTACATTTTGGTCGGGGAACTATCGTTCAACCCAAATATATACAAGTCAAGAGTAAGTAAAAGACATTAAGTAACTCATACAATAAAATATCAAAAACCTACAAAATCTGAAGTAGCAACGTGCAAACGGCTCAAAGGTAGTCACCGTTCTTCTCCTTGCACAGTCTGCTACTTAACGAATCTGTACCCACCGTCACAAAAAAGATGATGAGTACAGTAATGTAGAAAGTAACACTGGGAGACATTTATCTATATTTCCAAACACAACAAGAACACATCTAAATGCATATATATTCAAAACACAATAATACTGAAATACAAACATGTTGCAAAACATCTATAGTATCTCATATCCCGATTAAGGCGATACTCGGCCTGAGACCCTAATTAAGCTCTTGTAACCCAGCCAAACTTAATTAGAGCCAACAACCTCTTTATATGTATTTGATAAACTCAACATGTATATCGATATCGAATAAATAATTCAAAATATACGCAAAAAAAAATTAAAACTTTTTCGATAATTAAACGATATACATAAATTCAGAGTTTATCAAAACTTAAAACTCGATTATAAACCTCTCAACCATGTTCATATACAACAAAGTAACTCGAACAGTGTATATATATGTACAGGAAGGCTCATTACATCGTAGAGAAGATAATAAAACTCTTAAATCTTCTCTTTTCCCTTCGCTAAAGCGCTAATTTAAGAACTTGAAATATTAAATTTAGGTTAAGCGCTCCAACTTGTTCAGTAAGTAAAGATTCACAAAGCCATCAACATTCCATATAATAGTCAAGAACAATATGCAATAACAATATGCACCAATAAACTTACGAGATTATGTAAAACATATAATTCAATAAATAACGGATGCAAGTCATAATGTCAATGAATATTACACTGTGATTCTAGTTTTATTTGTAAAACTATGATCGATTACCCACTAACACTATTAATGTAATTGCTAAACCAACACATTTGTCAATGTGATGTCTAGCCAATCCGTTAATGTCCAATGATTTTATCCCAAACCCTCTAGTGAATATGTAATCCACGCAACCTATCTAACTGAGTAGGAGTTACATATAGGCAAGGAAGGTAACACATCTCCAATATAACCTATTCTCAATTCTAAGAGTTACTCTCGCGGATCACATTAATCACTGTTTTCCATTTAGTAAATACGTCACAGTGTACATAGTCCCTCATTCAGTCCATAAACTACGTGAACTAAATATATTAACACAGCCAAGCAACATTAATAAATAAGTGAATTCATACTTACCTCAATTTAGGTTTCTGATTACAAACTCCCTAACTTTTCGGGTCGCTAGCACTTTCCCAATAATCCAAAACCTATCACAAACCATGTGCAATTAATATAGGTCTAATATCCTATGTTTATAACTCTTAAGTCAATCCCTGGGGTTCATAAGCAGAGAAGAATTCAAAATAATTTTTGAAAAACTCAAATAAGATCGAAAATAAGTTATATTAAACTAGATCTACAAAAGTAAAGCATACCTTAATCTGTGATTTCTTTCTCTGATTGTTCAATTTTCAAGACGTTCAAGTGCGCGTCTTCCATAAAAAATCCACACATGAACAGTGACAACAATTTGGAGTGCTAACCCCAAGAGAGATTAAAATGTTTTTTCTCTCCCAAAATCCAGAGAACTCAAAAATAGTAAAAATGAAAATCTTATCGGGTTTCAACCTCTATTTATATGTGTAGATATGCTCTCTTAAAAAAATCTATTGTAATACAACTATTGAATTTAGGCAATTCAAGCAAATTACACATACACCCTTTTAATAAGTTATCATACAACAAATCGTAAAAGCTTTTATATCATGAATTTTATCATATAAGATTCATTATTCTGGACTAATTGAAATTGCGCAAAATCATTCTTTGTGTGCGACTCAATAGATTCATTCAACGTTGGCAATGAACCAAAACTATTTTGGTACACAAGTCATTATCGGTCTCTAGCGATGCATTATGACTAAAGTAGTATTAATATCAAAATCGATACAACTTAATGAATAATATATAACATATCATTTCGTCGTGCGATATCCTTTGATTAAATATAAAACATGGAAACTCACCTTTAATATTCAATCATAGTAATCTCAATCTTTAGATAGATTGAAAATATCCAAGTGACATTGATCATATCAATTCACTTGGACTTGACCATTTAACAATCTAATATATCGAGAGATCTACTGATATCTTCTCTATGCGAGATGGACAAATTATATCTTGATTATACATCTTTACATATTATTCACATGATAATCAATTACAACCTTTATAATCATCCAATGTTTGATCGTGTCAAATTATCATGCTCCTAATATTGAAGTCTATGGTGATCTCAAGTCAAATGACTAAATGATATAGCTATCATGAGTAACACATATGACTTTATTCATGTAGCGTTCTCATAACGGATTGGTCCAGTACCTTGTTCCCTAACAAGTATTCATGATCTCGATTCGTATCCTTATATGCAAGATCATCACATGACCATTAATCAAGATTCATACTAGTCTTAATTCATTATAATTCTCAGTATAATGACCGACCAGAGAAATTTAAGATATTTCAACAAATACCCATAGATCTTATTATAAGGTAAACATGTAATCACTTATAATAAAACAACAAATGAAATCTCTATTTTATTAAATAAAATTATAAGATAAAAAATGTTTTTAAATTTACCTAGGGCACATTCCCCAACGCTAAGACTTCAGGAAGTTTTAATTAAATCTTAGTATAGTTGTTGTTTTCTTAGTGTGAGGGTGTTCCCTTATTTGGTGGGGCGTGCTCCACCAGTTGGGTTCGTCCCAATTGATGAATGGAACGCACTCCTCTGATACATGGAGTGTGCTCCACCCTACACTGTTTCGACGGTGAGCTGGGCACCAACCACTGTCCGATCCATAAAACAACAGCCAACACTCCCCGAATACATCAGGGAGGACCTCTAGTGAGATGTAAAATCATTTACAATCATTAACAATAACAATTTTCATAGACATCATCACTACCTATTGAATTCAGCTTAAAACTCAAAAACTAAACTCACCAACAGTGATGATCTGTGATCTCTAGTTGTTTAATTTCCTGAAACTACGTTGAAAAATATCATGAATCAATCTTTCAATTTCCCAAAATCCTCAGCCGCCTGTCTCTCACTCTCTCTCAATCAATTTGTGAGATAAACCTGAAGGTTTCGATTTAAATATATTGTCACTGCTCAAATAATTAATGCACGTTTAATTCGTTAATCATGGCCAAATGACCCGTAACGTGGGACCCACGGCGAGATACGTGTTACTACCGAGGCACGATAACCGAAGTAAATGTTATATTTGTGTGTTCTTTGACTAGTGTATTGTATATGTGTAGACTACTAAGTCATTTCCGGGTATGCAGATACCGAGACGAATGGGGACTTACCTCGTGTTGCATGCCGACGTGGGACCGAGGTAGCAGCTCGTGGGGTACGTGTAACTAGTTCAATTTTATTACATAAAATGAAAAAGGAAAAAAAAACTAAATTAATATAAATTAGTGGTTGTAAGGTAGCCATATATATATCAAAGTCTACATTATCTCATTTTGATCTCTCCAAATTTGGAAAAAAAAAAAAAACAGAGAAGAGGAAGAACGACCAAGAAGAAGGAGAAGGGAAGGAGAAAAAGAGAAAGAGACCGAGATCGATGTTGACGCAAGGTGAGTTAATTTCGCGTTGTTGTTGTGGTTTTGTTGTTGGCCGCCATGGAGGGTCGGCCATGGAAGGCTCGGCCTCTATGGCTAAGAAGCGTGAGGAAGAAGATGGCAGGGGTATCTTCCCTGCCATCAACTTCAGTTGGTTTGGGGTTGGGAGGCAACCCCAACGTTCCAGCGAGAAAAAAGAAATTGCAAAAGCAGCAACTCCGCGAGCAAGAAGAATATGGGGGGTAGCCGGGTCGGCTACCCCATGCGAGTAGGGTCGGGTTGACCCGGACCCACCCTAAAAAAATAATAAAATATATATTTCATTATTTTAAGTAAATTAAACTGATTATTAACAAAATAAATTCCAAAAAATGGATAAAAATATTGAAAAATCAGGAGAATTCCAAAGAAATAGGAAAAAATATATTTGTGACCCAAATCAATAGAAATTAGATATTTCTATAAAAATGAAGAATTAGGAAGTTAGTCGAGACGTCATACCGAGGTTTTACCTAAAAAAGCAAAATCGGCAAATTGGTCTCGAATTCGATTTGGACCGATTTCGACCAATTTAAGAATTGTACATAATTAATCTTGTCTCTAATTGACAAAGTATTAAATGTTAGGACCGTAAAGGAGCTATTACGGGGTTTGGGTGCGTACATCGACGCTATGACTTGTTCAGTTCTCATTTGATGATGTTGCCCATAGCATACTTTGTTGTGTATATCATTGATTCCAATTCCTCTATTTTGTCTTGTTGATTGTTATGTATGAAAGTCAGTGATATAGCATGCTATTAGGTTAGTTTTGTTTGTTTTGCCTCTACTCCTTCGTGCATTAGTATGCAGTTATATCTCTTGGATTCTATTACCGATTCATTATTGAAAGTGAAAGTGGTTCTTGTGGTTAGGGTCATTTGATGATAGAAATTCAGCTTTCATGCGGGGGTCACTAGACTTTTCGGGATGTTAGGGAATTTATCCACTACCTTGCATGACACACGGGGTAACATGCCTCGAACGGGGTAACAGGACCTCGGGGTTTGTTGGCACAAGAATAACTTGGGTGAACATAACGAGTTTTAAAACTCGGGTATGTTATCAAGTATACATTCTGGTGACGACTAATTCACTCACAATAGAAAAGGCGTAATCGTAAGTATGACATTTTGACATTATGACATATAGCTCAATTTGTATTGAAATGCTATAGAGCATAGCTCAAATTGTAGTGGAAAGGCTGATGTGATGAAGATCACGGCCGACCGACCCTAATCCATTACTACTTAGCCTTGAGTCAGTTTCATATTTGGTTAACTCAAGTATCGCTTTGCATGATGTTTTTTCAGCATAGTTGCAATTTAAATTGTGCCATTTGATACTTGTTGCCTATTTGGGAATGTGGATCAATGTCATGACGACCCCTCTCCTAATCTAGGGCACCGCCTGGCCTAATCTCGTAATTAAGCCCTAATCATATCCACGTAGGTCTATCTTGGAGAAAAATTGTGCTCCTCTCAACTGATCAAATAAGTCGTCTATCCGCAGAAGTGGGTACTTGTTTCTGACTGTCACTCTGTTCAACTGCCTACAATCGATGCGTAGTCTCAGACTGTCATCCTTCTTCTTCACAAACAGAACTGGCACTCCCCACGGCGACATCGAATGTGTAATGAACCCCTTCTCCCCCAAATCCTTAAGCCGAGTCCTCAACTCCTCTAACTCCATCAGAGCCATGGGGCATGGCGGTATCGCGATCAGCCTGGTACCCGATACTAGGTCGATGATGAAGTCTAGCTCTCGCGGTGGCGGTAATCCTGGTAAATTCTTTGGGAAAACATCTGGGAAGTCTTGAACAACTGGTATCTCCTTTAGTCTGGGTCCCTGACTCTCCGCTACTGTGTACAACGCCACCAGGAGTCTCCATCTCTCTACTAGATGCAAGCCAAACTCTCGTAGTGCTAAGTCTCATGGTCGGGGGTGCTGTAGTAGTAGCTGTGGTGACAGGGGCGGTCGAAACCGGTGCAGTCATCTACACCGGCGTGTAAGCGATGAAATCAACAATATGTCGCTCCTGAGCGGTCGTCTAGTCAGAGATCCTCTAAAAATTGTCAACCGATATGGTGGGAGGCTGACTACCGTTAGCTCCGGTGTCTCCAGCCTCGCGCGAATCCCCCATCGGTGTCTTCAAGTGGATAGCGAACGCGAATCGGCTACTACGTGGCATAGCGCATATATATACATATAGAAACTAACACGTACATATAAGAAGTCCTCATCTCACTTTCACTCAATTCCCAACAAAATAGTTCCTATGCAAGGATCATCGGGTTTCCACTTCTAAGGTTTGTGTTTTATACAAGTTCGTGTTTTTTTCTATTTATCCCTAAGGTTCTAATACATAGGCTCTGTCACCAACTGTGACGCCCATCCCCTAATCTAGGGCACCGCCTGGCATAATCCCATAATTAAGCCTTAATCATATCCACGCAGGACTTAACTACAGCTTTTACAACCTAGACGCCTCTTTTCTCGTGTTCAGGATAAGTAATACACTAGTCCTACCAGTTTATAGAGTTAATTAAAACTTTTTATTAAATTAATTAATTAGCGGAAATCTTATTGATTATGCGGAAGCCATTTATAAAATCCTAAGTGTGGAAAACCAGGAAATGACATCACAAATATAAAGTCTTCAAAATGCATTGAAACAGTAAAATAGTTTAAGTCAAGTCGGGGAAACTAACGCTCAACCCAATATACAACCCAAATAGTATATGAAAGACATATATCCTATACAATCAAAATACCAAAAGAAAACCTCCAATCGATGCAGTGACGCGTCGCGGGCTCATGGATAATCGTTGATCTTCTCCTTGCCCGGCCTGCTGGTAGACAACTCTGCACCCACTGTCATAAAAAGGACGGTGAGTACAAGAATAAAACTGTAATCCCCGATGACAAGTTTAATTTGCATTTCCAAATACTCAAATGGTATTTAAAAGCATATAAATGGGAAAACTGGAAAATACTCCATATGCAAGTAAATACTAGAGTTAAACAAGTGATACTAATACTAGGCTAAGTAGTGGCGATTTAGGTCCGACCGGCAGTGAAACGTGTCACTCCGACTCAAGAATCATATAGCGCAAGAGACTTTAACCCGGGTGTATAGACCACCTCAGGGACTCTAACCCCGAGTGTCATACAGTGTCAAGAAACATGTGCCGACATCCCCAGGGATTCTGACCCCGTGATTCGCGCACACCTCGATCGAGTACGGGACCTAAATGCAAAAACTACTTTCTAAATTTCAAGAAATACCAAGTATGGATTGTCAAGGCATAGACACATCTACACACCTAAAAAAATAAGGAATACAAGTCATCTTAAACATTTATAAGATATTCACTAGCCTAATAGCATGCTATTTATCATTCAATTTACATTTAAAATAACAAGAATATACATAGCATGGGATATAATCAATGAATCAAATCAAATGAATGGATATCATGCAAACTAGACTCATCAAGTGAGCATAGACACAAATAACACATGATATAAGAATACAAAGGCAAAATAGTCAAAAGGACTATGCAAGGACAACAATTAATAGAAATGAAATGCCAAGTAAAGTTGTCATTGGGTATACTCACAACAACAAAGTAAAGCCCTAGCTTTACTGGCCTCCCGATACTCCAAATCTTGTATTCGCTCTCCTATACCCTTTTCCTAGGTTCTTGAGTTTGGTGTCTCATTAGTTTAAATGTAGTGGGTTTAAGCTCAATTTAGTAGTGTTTATTGCGTATTCAAATTGGTTCAATAGACTTTAAATCAATCTTCCTAAATCAGCCTCTAAAGACTAAATTAAGTTTCAATTTCAGTCCTACATCTTAACGCACTTTTAGTCATGAAATGGTCGAAATATCGAAATCCTCCATCAGTATAATTATTTTTGGTCTCTCTCTTGGCTTTTCAGAAAGGTTTAGTTTAAAAATTCCGATTTAAAATGAAAGAGATATCACGATTTTACTAAACATAGGTCTAATTGAAATTTAATCCGACCAGCAAATTTAGAAAATCTATTTCTCCCAATATATAGTTCCTAAAAATGTGATTTTTGGTCACAAGACAGAAAATATACCCAAATACAACATACTAAAAGATCAGCTCGTTAGGGAGTTATGCCCATAATAAGTTTAGTTTCAAAACTTTCTTTTTTAATTTCAGTACCTATTTGTAGAGCATGTTTGGACATAAAAACATTTGAATCAAAATACTTTCGGTTAAGCAATGTTATTCCCCTTTAAATAAAATCTCAAATGCCACTAGTTTGGATTAATTTGGATCTAAAATGGGCAGATTATGACCAAATTACCCAGGTTGATTCCTAATACAACATGCAGAATTCTAGTTTTGGTATTGCAACTTCAAAAATTCATATCTTTATGATTTCAAAACCAAATTAAGAACTTCAATATAGCTGGATTATCAGTTTGAAATGAGGAATCTAAATATATAAATCAATTACAAATACTCAATCATTTATCATCTAAAATTAGCCTAAAATCAGGACTTGTTCTACTTGGGTGTATTCAATTGAGATTTTAATAGACTTTTGGTTACTTTTATAAGTGAATGACTTTTAAGAAGTTTTAGATTTTGGTAGACTTTTAAAGACTTTGATAAACTTTTATGTAGATTTCATTAGGATGACTTTTATCAACATTTAAGATTTTTAGTGACTTTTGTGAACTTCTTAAACATGATTTTAATGATACTAATAGATTATTGTGATTTTTAAAATGAAACAAATATTTTGCGCTTTATTATAAAAAAAAAGTAAATAATTATGTTTTTTCTTAAGAACTATTAATAAATTTTTTAAAAAGTATTTTTGTATTTTAGTAAAAAAAAACATATAGACATATTAATGAATTATTCTCAAGGTAGTAGCATAACAAATAAGTAAATAAATATCAACATAATAAACAGGTAAATAAATCATCATTTAGTGGTAGAAAAGAATCAAGTAAGATCATTGGAAATATTTTTTTCAGAGAAAAGATCATTGGAAATATTAGTGTAAAAATCTTGCACTTTATTTTTTTGTTTAACTTAAGCAAAAAAGTATATTTTTCCTTATTAATGATAGTTTAAGTTCTAAAAAATGCACTTCTTGCATTTTAAAAAAATTATACAATTATTTTCTTCAAAAAATAATAATACTACACTTTTTGATATTATAATAATACACTAAATAAACGAAACTTCTTTGTCAAAAAAATATCAAAAATGTATAGTGATGCGAGAATGATATTTTGTTAATAATGACATCAATCCATTTTCATCAACATAGATATTAGAGTATAATGGGTGAGCAATGAAATCCAAGAGTTGTGGGGTGATTGGAGAAGTTGATAAAAACAATTGATAAGAAAAAGACCTCTGGTAAACAATGAAGTCCTTATTGAAAAATGTAACTAACAAAAATTAAAAGTCTCTAAAAGTTTCTGGGTTGAGGTGAGGAGAAGTCGAAGACTTCTTTATGTGTATTTTTATGCAAAAAGTTTACAAAAGTCAAGATTTGTAACCAATCTACAAAAGTCACCAAAAAATCAAATACACCTTACTTTTATGAACTCTCTAAAAGTTTAAATTGAATACCCCAAAACTTTTGTAGACTTTTTAAAAGTCTATAAAAGTTCATATTGAATACACCTTACTTTTATAAACTCTCTAAAAGTTTTAAATGAATACACCTAAACTTTTTTAGTCATTAAAAGTAACCAAAAGTTTATTAAAATCTCAATTGAATACACTCTTCCTAATTTCAACTAAAAAGATGTGTACCTAGTTAATGTAGCACCCTACCTTGAGAATTTCTCACCAACTCCCATGGATTCCTTCAACACCTTGATGATTCTCCACTCTCCAACAATTCCTTCTTCTTCTCCAACAAAAATGAATGAGTGATTTAGTTTGCATGTTGTTTGTGACGGCCCCGATTTCCCACAAACCGGGCCCCGCCCCGCTTAAGCCCACGTGGACCCCCGAGCCAGTCTCACAAGGTCAACGCAGACTTAGTCAGCCTTCCAATCCCTCATTATACGCAATTTCACCATTTTAAGTTGAGTTATTAATATTTTGCAAGTTTTACAGTTTAGCGGAAGCAATTACTACAAATAAATAACTCAATAGTAATTGAAAAGAGTTGGGCAACCTAATTGTGGAACCCAGTAAATATGTTGTCATCAGAGGAGAATAATACACGAGATAGAAAATTTTCACCTAGGTATGGAGCTTTCCCACTGCTACTCGTCTGCGGCTCTGCACTCAATCAAACACGAGATTGATGAGCCCAGGTAAGTAAAATCCAGTAGAATCTAAACAGTAATTCAATATAAAATGAAACAGTATAAAAAGTCATGCAGATAAAAAGAAAATTGTACGGAATGCAAGAACATGAGACTGTAAAACAATGAAAGTACAATGAGAATGAGTGTCAAAGGAAATAATATAGAGATGTGCCCAAGTAGTCTAAGACCACCGAATGCGGGTGCCACAGGGTCTGGGTCGCTGAGTCGCGGCAACGCCAAACGGACTCGGTCATAGGATGCGGCATCGTCGTACCGAGAATGTTGCGAATGAGGGATATCGACGGCGCCCCAGATAAAACACATCTCATTCCAACCAAATTCTGTGACTCGAGGTCATGGCCCCGGTTGCGAGTAGGCGACCACTCCAATCAGAGACACGAGTACGAATCACTTGGCACTAGGACACTCGTAAGTGAGTGGGAATTCCAAGAAAATAGACATGATTCAACATCAAACAAACATGCAAGCTCAATGAACTACTGCACATTTTCTAACTGGCTTTACTTACCTCGAAATCCGTAATTCGTCCTCAAGACGTCCCGCTCACGCCTCGAATTGCGCACCCGACACCCGACTCTAAGTCCCTGGTATCAATTTATACCATTTAGGGTCATATTACTTAAATAATTCAAATCGCAACTAAAATTAGGTGAAGTACACCTCACCTCCATCGCGTCGTCGAGATTCGTCGAAGTCACGCCTCCAATTGGTCCGACAACGCCATCGCGTCGTTCAACGCGCCAACGTCGAAGCATCGCCACCGTCGCTACCGCGCCGCTGTCGGCGTCGCTGCCGCACCACCGCGGCTGCCGGCGTCGCCGAGCCGCGCGGCGTCCATCGCCGGAGCTACGCCGCCGCCCTCGTCCGGTTCCTCACGGCGTCCGCGTCGCCCGCCACTAGCTTCTGCCGCCGCTGCTGGTTAGCTCATGCCGCCGCGCTCGCTGCATCTTCTCGCCGCTGCAGCGTTTGCTGGCCATCGTCCGCGCCGCCGCTCGACCAGCCCGCTAGCCTGCCGCTACTGGAGCCGCGTCGACGTCCCGCAGTCCACGCCGGAGCTCCAGCCACCTCCATCAGCCCCTCCGCCATCTCTTTCTCTCGGATCTCCTTCTCTCTCTCCTCTTCTCTCTCTCTCCCCTCTCTCTCTCTCTCTCTCTCTCTCTCTCTCTCTCTCTCTCCTTCTCTCTTATCCGATCTTTCTTCCTCAAAAAGAAATCAAGTGTCCTCGAGATTCGTGCGAAGTGAAACTCGATGCACATAAAAAACAACATATTTATTCAATTGTTTTCCTTAAAAATTGGGCATCACGCATCTCGAGGCACCAACCCGCCTCATTTCACAATCTCGATACTCGCGCTACACACATCACGAGGTCTATCAAATGTACACATTAATACCACATAAAGCCATTATGACTACATTAAGCCACTATCTCGGTCCCACGTCGGCAAGCGACTCGAGGCGCGTCCCCGTTCGTTTTTCAGCTCACCGCATTCCCCACATATACTTTTCTCAATAATTAGCATTAAAATCTCAAATTGAACATTCTCGGTATCTCCACTCAAGATTCGGACATATGTATTCGACGAGTGGGTCCCACATACGACCTTGACCTGGCACGTGGCACAAGTCAAATTTTTGGGCAGTTACATTGTTTGATTACTAATATTATATATTAAGGTGATGTTCCTTCCTAGCCCTTAATCTCCATGGATTTATATATCCCGAGGAATATCTAATGGTCCACCTCTTGCCATATATCCCACTAACTCAACCTCGAGTGACACCATTTTATTACTCACCCAGTTCCTAGATGCGCCAATGTGTATCTCTAGACCAATCTTATGCTTTCCATTTAATTTACTCAACTATACGCCTTTAATTTGATTTACATTAACAAACACAACCATAGGCTTATAAGTAATTCCTTATTTCATATTAGTATTAAATAAGACTTACCAAAATGCTAACTACTCGGTACCCCAGCTCGCACGCTACTCGAGGCGTGTCCCCACTCTCGTCTCGACGCCTACAACTGTACAAACCGACTTAGTAAGTCTACACAATACATAACATTATGCATACATCAATACAAAAATACGATATACCTCAGCTACATGCCTCGATCGGTGCACGTATCCCAGTGTAGGTCCCACGTCAATGGTCGATGATCATGATTAAGGAATTAAAATGGGGTTAATGATTTGGGCCGTGACAAATGTCTCTCAGTATTACTTAAATAATTTCATGTACTCACCGTCTAGTTTGTGACGGTGGGTGCAGATCAGCCCAGTAGCAGACCAGGTAAAAAGAAGATCGGTAACTACCTCTGAGCCAGTAAAGGACTACTACGACATATTTTTTTATGTTTTGCATTCTTTGTATTATGTTCTTAAATACATGTTGTTTTTACTTTTGGGTTGAGTGATAGGAACATCTTACTAGACGCATGTTGTATATATCACCACTTTTGTTTATATATGTATGTGATCTATATTTTCTGATTTTTCCACAATAGGTTAAGCCTTAGGATCTCATTTCCACTAGTCACTTAATAAGACTTCAGCTAAATAATTGGTAAGATATTTTTTTAAATAACTCCGATTTATAGACAACCATTGGTTAGTCACTAGAACAATTAGGTTAACTGCAGGTGGTATCATAAATGGTAGGTGTTTAAGTAAGGCTAATGTAACGGCCCGAAAATTTGACTTGTGTCACGTGCCAGGTCAGGGTCGTATATGTGGGATTCATTCGTCGGGATACATATTTCCGAATATACAATTTGAGATTATAATGCTAATTGTTGATAAAAGTATATGTGCGAAATTCGGCGAGCCGAAACACGAACGGGGATGCTCCTCGAGTCGCGTGCCGACGTGGGATCGAGATAGTGGCTTAATGTGGATATATTGACTATAATGGTTTTAATGTGGTCACATTAAAATCATATACATTGGATACGCCTCGTGATGCGAGTGGCGCGAGTATCGAGATTGCGAAATGAGGCGGGTTGGTGCCTCGAGATGCGCGCTGCTCAATTTATAAGGAAAGCATTAAAAAATATTTTTGATGTGCCTCGAATTTCGCTCCGCATGGATCTCCAAGGCACAAGTTTACTTAATGAAGAAGAAATCAAAAATAAATAAAAAGAGTACATATATATATATATATATATATATATATATATATATATATATATATATATATATATATATATGTGGATAAGGTGTGGTTTGTATCCACACATTTTAAAAAAATGAAAGAAAACAGTGGCGAAGAGGAAAAAAAATGAGCTAAAGAAAGAAAAAAATGAAGGAGATGGAGAGAAGAAGAAGAGACCGGGAGAGAGAAAGATTGGGAGAGAGAGTCTGTGACAACCCCTCTCCTAATCTAAGTCACCGCCCGGCCTAATCCCGTAATTAAGCCCTAAACATATCCACATAGGACTTAACTACGTATTAGTCAGCCTTTACAATCTAGACGCCTCTTTTCTCATGTTCACGTACCCATTTATAAAATTTAAAGTTAAGTAAAACTTTTTATTAAATTAATTAATTAGCGGAAGTCTTATTGATTATGCGGAAGCAATGAGTAACTTATGCGGAAGCCATTTATAAAATCCTAAGTGTGGAAAACCAGGAAATGACAACACATATATAAAATCATCAAAATGTAGTAAAACAACAAATTAGTCTAAGTCGAGTCGAGGAACTAACGCTCAACCCAATATACCACCCCAAATAGTATCTGAAAGACGTATATAGCATATACAATCAAAATATCAAAAGAAGACCTACAATCGATGCAATGACGAATCGCGGGCTCAGGGATAATTGTCGATCTTCTCTTTGCCCGGCCTGCTGGTAAACGGCTATGCACCCACCGTCGTAAAAAGGACGGTGAGTACAAGAATAAAACAGTAATCCCCGTTGACAAGTTTAATTTGCATTTTCAAATATTCAAATGGTATTTAAAGCATATAAATGGGAAAACCGGAAAATAAACCATATGCGAGTAAATACCAGAGCTAAATAAGTGAAACTGACTCTAGGCTAAGTAGTGGTGATTTAGGTCCGGTCGACAGTGAAACGTGTCACTCCGACTCCATCATCATATAGCACAAGGGACTTTAGCCCAAGTGTTACCAGGGACTCTAACCCCGGTGTGTAGACTACCTCAGGGACTCTAACCCAGAGTGTCATACAGTGTCCCAGGGACTCTAACCCCGGTGCGTAGACCACCTCAGGGACTCTAACCCCGAGTGTCATACAGTGTCGAGTAACATGTGCCGACATCCCTAGGGACTCTAACCCCATAATTTGCGCACACCTCGATCGAGTACGGGACCTAAATGCAAAAACTACTTTTTAAATTTCAAGAAATACCAAGTATGGATTGTCAAGGCATAGGCACATCTACACACCTAAACAAATAAGGAATACAAGTCCTCGTAAACATTTATAAGATATTCACTAGCCTAATAACATGCTATTTATCATTCAATTCACATTCGAAACAACAAGAATAGACATAGCATGGGATAGAATCAATGAATCAAATCAAATGAATGGATATCACACAAACTAGACTCATCAAGTGAGCATAGACACAAAGAACACATGATATAAGAATACAAAAGCAAAATAGTCAAAAGGACTATACAAGAACAACAATTAATAGGAATGAAATGCCAAGTAAAATTGGCATTGGCTATACTCACAACAACAAGATAAAGTCATAGCTTTACTGGCCTCCCGATACATCAAGTCTTGTATTCGCTCTCCCATACCCTTTTTCCTAGGTTCCTAAGTTTGGTGTCTCATTAGTTCAAGTATAGTGGGTTTATTGTATATTCGAATTGGTTCAATAAACTTTATTTTATCGAAAAATAATTTTTCCAATTTTTCCAGGATTTTTTCCAAATTTTCTTTCATTTTTCTCTTCTTTCTTTCTTTTTTTTTACTGTTTGGGTCGGCAGCGGCTCGGCGACGCCGGCAGCTGCGGTGGCGCGACGGTGGTGCGGCAGCGGCGGTGGCGCGACGGTAGTGCCGGTGGTGGAGCGGTGACGGCGGTGGCGCGGCTTCTACATCGGCGTGGCGAACAACGCAATGGCGTTGTCGGACCGATCGGAGGCGTGACTTCAACGACGCGATGGAGGTGAGGTATACTTTACCTAATTTTAGTGTGATTTGCATGATTTAAGCAATCTAAATGGTACAAATGGACACCAGGGACTTATGAGGCTATAGTCGGGTATTGGTGCGCAAATCAAGGTGTGAGCGAGGCGTTTTGGGACGATTTGAATTGTTCGCAGAAAATGTAAGTAAACCAGCCAGGGACTTGTATAGTATTTCATTTCACTCCATTGGCTATTGTTGATTGCTTTGTGATAGTTTCCTTTCACTGTTGTTGATTGCTATGTAGTGATAGCTATCTTTGAAATTGTTGACGGTTGAGTTGTCCATTGGCAAGTGAGTCATAGTTACTATTTATCTGCGATATGAGCTCTTCCGTGGATATCTCATAGTCGCAAGGGTTAAGGCTGGAAGGCAGGTGTCTCGTCCTAAACCAGAGTCTGCTAGGTTTTTGCCGCGACTCAACGACCTTTTGGTCGGAACTCCTTGCTATTTGGCCTCATTTATCGCTTGTTTTGTTTACGGTCTTTTATATTTATGCGCTACATGTTCGTTTCTTTCTAATTGCATGAATTCGACTACTTTGGTTATTTCGAAATGCCGTACATATGTCTTACTGGATTTACTTACCTGGGCTCGTCATTCTTGTGTTGGACTTAGTGCGGAGTCGCAGACGGGTAGCAAAAGCGAAGGCTCCATAACTAGGTGAATTTTGGTATATCTTGTATTTACTCTCCTCTGATGATAACATATTTACTGGGTTCCACAATTAGGTTGCCTAACTCTTTTCTAATACTGTTGAGTTATTTATTTGTAGTAATTGCTTCCGCTAAATTGTAAAACTTGAAAAATATTAATAACTCAACTTAAAACTTTTGAATTCATTGATAATGAAGGATTGGAAGGCTTACTAGGTCTGCGTTGACCTTGCGAGACTGGATCGGGGGACCACGTGGGCTTAGGCGAAGCGGTGCCCAGTTTGTGGAAAACTGGGGCGGTCACAGTTGGTATCAGAGCCTAAATTTTGAGAATCTCATTGCTTAAGACATTGTGATACCAACGTCACAGTTACTGTGACGACCCCATTTCCCACAAATTAGGCCCCGCCCGGCCTAAGCCCACGTGGACCCCCAAGCCAGTCTCGCAAGGTCAACGCATACCTAGTCAGCCTTCCAATCCTTCGTTATACGTAAATTCACAATTTTTTAAGTTGAGTTATAATTATTTGTCAAGTTTTACAATTTAGCTGAAGCAATTTATTAAATTAAATAACTCAACAATAATGTAAAAAGTTAGGCAACCTAATTGTAGAACCCAGTAAAGATGTTATCATCAGAGGAGAGTAATACAAGATATACAAAAATTTCACCTAGCTATGGAGCTTTCCCTCGGCTACTCGTATGCGACTCTGCACTCAGTCAAACATGAGAATGACGAGCTCAGGTAAGTAAATCCAGTAGGACATATATACAGCATTTTGAAATAACCAACGCAGTCGAATTCATGCAAGTAGAAAGAAAGAAACAACGAACGTGTGAATAACTCAATCAACAAATCAATCGATAACTGAGGGTCCTGAATACAAACAAACAAACAACAAGAAGTTCTGACCAAAAGGTCGTTGAGTTGCGCAAAAGCCAGCAGACTCGGGTTTAGGACGAGACCTCAGCCTCTCAGCCCTAACCCTTGCGACTATGAGATATCCACCGACCTCGTGTTAGGATGAGACCCTTGCCTCCCAGCCCTAACACTCTCATATCGTAGATAACAGTAACCATGACTCACTTGCCAATGGACCACTTAACCAACAACAATTTTCAAATATAGCTATCATCACAAAGCAATGAACAACAATAATCAATCAAGTGAAAGGAAACTATCACAAAATAATGAACAATAACCAATTGAGTGAAATGAAATGATGTACAAGTCCCTAGCTGGTTTACTTACATTTTCCGCGAGCAATCCAATTCGTCCTTAAACGTCCGCTCATGCCTCGATTTGCGCACTCGACACCCAACTCATAAGTCCCTGGTGTCCATTTATACCATTTAGGCCTATTTTACTAACTCATTCAAAGCACCGCTAAATTACGTATCATAACACTCACCATGGCCTTCAAAGTCCATTTGAACCATTGCGTCGCCGAACTTCGTCGAATCGCACCCCTTGTCGACAATCGATCAGTCCGAACAACGCGCCACCGCGCCGTTGCCCCACTCTGTACACTGCGTCGTCGTCGTCGTCGTCGCCGCCGCCACCGCCGCCGCCAGTGCCGCCGCTCGCTGCCTCGCTAAAGACCGCTATCATTCACTCACGCTCGCTCGCTGCTCGCTCGCTGCTTTCGCCACACCACCGCTTGCTCGTCTTTCCACTACTCGTCGCCACTACTGCCGCGCCGCCGGCGCTGCTTGCGGCGGTGCCACTCGCTGGGAACGGTGCTGCTGCTGCGTGCGTTGTTGCTCGCGTTGTCGCCGTTCTTGCTCGCCGATCACCACTTCTCGCGCGCGCGCGCCGCTCTCTTCCCTACAGGTGGCCTCTCTCTCTCTCTCTTTCTCTTTCTCTCTCTTTGTATTTCTCTCTCTTTCTCTCTCTCTTCTTTCTTTCCTCTGTCCGCCGATTTTTTTTCTCTCTTCTTTCTCTCTCCCTTTTCTCTCTCACATCCGATTTATATATATATATATATATTATTTTTTATTATACATATATATGTATACATATATATACATAGATACAAACACATATATACATTTTAATTTTTACTTTCTTTTTTATGTGACCACATTAAAATCACTATAACCACATTACGCCGCTCTCTCGGTCCACGTCGACACGTGACTCGAGGCGTGTCCCCCGTTCATTTTTTGGCTCACTGCATTCCCCGCATATACTTTTCTCAACATTTAGCATTAAAATCTCAAATTGAACATTCTCGGTATCTCCACTCAAGATTCGGACATACATATTTGACGAGTAGGTCCCACATACGACCTTGACTTGGCATGTGGTACAAGTCAAATTTTTGGGGTGTTACGATCTTCCCAACGAATTAGAATTTCTTCCTCGAAATTTACGCACTTATATAGTGTGTTATGACTGAAGACCCAAGGCCATACCTGCCCAAGGCCATACCCGCCCAAGGCCATACCCCCATCTTACTCTGTAGGGCTGGGCTCCTCCACGACAAGCTGGGCTCCTCCGTGACGAGCTGGGCTCCTCCGTGACCTCCAAGCAACGAACACACCATCCACCTCCTCCCATCAATATATGTCAGGGCAACATCCTCGCAACATATATTGGAATACGAATGAACATATTAATCCAATGATCCACCGTCACTAACATACTCGTATCCACAGTATGTCCGCGAGAATGTAAATCAATTTCTCTGCCTGTCCATCCATCTCTCTATCCGGTTACGATGGGTAGTAGTCGAACCTTGTGCGACAACAACATGAATCTGCTCCTAGTTTTGTTGTGCCTACCCTCTGTTGTGAACATGTACTAGTGAAGTGACCTGGCTGTCCGCACTCCTACATAAGTAAGTTGAAATCTCGATTCGTATGGAACATGTTGTCTTTGTCCCTGTACTTGAACCTGACTAGACCTCTGTCCCTATCTATGCACTTGACTGGAACTCTGACACTGTCTCCAGTCATTGCCTCTGCCATCAACCCTCTGATGGTACTTATGCTGAGGATTTGACGGTGTTGGATACTGTAGTGCACTAGCGTAACTCTACGCTGAACCAACTAACATTGGTGCCATATACGCTGCATCTGGAGGAAACGCAACAGAGCCTACGCTCTGAGGTCGATCTCTTAGCCACGACCGTCTCACTCTCTTTTTCCTTCGATCATCTCCAAACCCTCGCACTAACTATAACGATGTCGATATGCAACCGGTACTCCGTCGCGTGTGTTCCCAAAGCTCTCGCCAGCCATAGCCCTCGCTTAAGCCTCATGTACTGTGCTCGGAGCCGTCATCACCCAACATAACCAACAAGTTCTAGGAAACCGTGTATGACGTAGTAAGCTTGGCTAGTGTCCGTGTCGGCCGTACCCCCAGTATACTTCATCACGCGTATATATCGATCCATGTACTACAACTGACTCACCGGTCCTCTATCGAATGGTATGAAACTCAGTCCTCTGCAGGTTACGGATTGTTCCCCATCGACACCTCCGTAGTACGCCACCAGACATCGACCTCGCCGACCAGTGGAGTTGATGATATACTCGGCTGCATTTGCGCTGGTATGGCCAGTACATCATGTATCTTCACGTGACCATATATGTCGCCTCAACGTACCCTCATACTACTTCTCCGGAAAAAACGCATCTGAAACGTGCGAGTCCTCCTCGCCTCAGCTGTAGCCCTAACACCCGTATCAATCGGCGTGCTCGGCATATCCTCGAGTAGTGTCTTAAATGTACGAAGTACGAGCTCAATCTGAACCTACGCCTCCTCAGCCACTGTAGACCCTGCTTAAACGGGAGAAGTTTCAGGTGGGTTGTGACCTATAAAAGCACACCCAGCCTAAATAGAGCCCTTAACAATCGAAAAATCTCCTGCGGTTGTTGGTAGTGTGATGTATGAAGTGCGATGTATGCAGCTCATCAGCACTCGCAAACCGCGAACCCGCGGCCTCACGATCATTCCTAAACCCAGCTCGAAACATCGCCGCATTTTCCATAGCCACGAATCCTCAAATCAGTAATAACTAAACAACTTGAAATGAATTTAATGAACTCTTTTGAGTCCTAAATAAGATCAAAATTCCTTTAAATGGCTTGAAAACCAATTCACAAGTTTGTTTTTGTCCTAAATGGCATTTCAAGTTTCAATTAGAAACCATTCCTTTTGTAATTCCAAAGTTTCGAATTGAAAAACCTTAAAAGTCCTAATTATCTCATTTCACTCCAAATGAATTGTTTCATTTTCCATTGGCTTCACCAAACCAACAATGCTATTGGTCTTAATTTATCAATTGAACTAACTAAATTCTAGTTTTACATTTTGTTGCCATTTTTTTCTCGCACTTTGGTATCTACTCGCTCTAATTCTATCAAAAAATTAATCATTACCAGCAATCTTCTTTATTATCAATTTCTCTGAATCCGATAAATTTATCATTAATCTTTTTCAATGCTACTCATCGCGTCTCACGCGATACACAAGAGTGAATATCGTATATCTTTCGATAATAATATAATACAACACATCAAATATCACATATAGTTCAAATTTTAATTTCTCCAACTCTCCTTACTTCCCAACGAAGACTTCAGTCAGGATCATAGGGTTCCACTCTAAGTTCAGGGTTCCTAACTTCCGCTGGTTTATGTCTTATGCTGGTTGTGGGTTAATTAAGAGCTAAATGTAAAAACATTAGCTTTGATACCAACTGTGACGTTGGTATCACAATGTCTTAAGCCATTAAATTTTTCCCTAGGTTCGCCTGAGCCTAAAGCTCTGATACCAACTGTGACGACCCCAATTTGCACAAATCGGGCATCGCCCGGCCTAAGCCCACGTGGACCCCTAAGCCAGTCTCGCAAGGTCGACGCAGACCTAGTCAGCCTTCCAATCCTTCATTATACGTAAATTCACAATTTTTTAAGTCGAGTTATAATTATTTGTCAAGTCTTAAAGTTTAGCGGAAGCAATTTATTAAATTAAATAACTCAACAATAATGTAAAAAGTTAGGCAACCTAATTGTGGAACCCAGTAAAGATGTTATCATCAGAGGAGAGTAATACAAGATATACAAAACTTTCACCTAGCTATGGAGCTTTCCCTCTGCTACTCGTCTGCGACTCTGCACTCGCTCAAACATGAGAATGACGAGCTCAGGTAAGTAAATCCAGTAGGACATATATACAACATTTTGAAATAACCAACGCAGTCGAATTCATGCAAGTAGAAAGAAAGAAACAGAGAACGCGTGAATATGCAAACTGTAAACAACTCAATCAACAAATCAATCGATAACTGAGGGTCCGGAATACAAACAAACAAACAACAAGAAGTCCCGATCAAAAGGTCGTTGAGTCGCGAGAAAAGCCAGCAGACTCGGGCCCCTGCCTCCCAGCCCTAACACTCTCATATCGTAGATAACAGTAACCATGACTCACTTGCCAATGGACCACTCAACCAACAACAATTTTCAAAGATAGCTATCATCACAAAGCAGTGAACAACAATAATCAATCAAGTGAAAGGAAACTATCACAAAATAATGAACAATAACCAATTGAGTGAAATGAAATGATGTACAAGTCCCTAGCTGATTTATTTACATTTTCTGCGAGTAATCCAATTCGTCCTTAAATGTCCGCTCACGTCTCAATTTGTGCACTCGACACCCGACTCATAAGTCCCTGGTGTCCATTTATACCATTTAGGCCTATTTTACTAACTCGTTCAAAGCACCGCCAAATTACGTATCATATGACTCGCCATGGCCTTCAAAATCCATTTGAACCCATCGCGTCGCCGAACTTCGTCGAATCGCACCCCTCGTCGACAATCGATCAGTCCGAACAACGTGCCACAGCGTCGTTGTCCCACTCTGTTCACTGCGTCGCAGCCGCCGCAGCCGCCAGTGCCGCAGCTCGCTGCCTTGCCGGCGCCGCTACCTCTGTCATGCTCTGCTGCTTACTCCCGCGTCTCGCTCGCGCTGCCGATACTCTCGCCACCGTTGCTCGTGCTGCCACTGCTCTCGCCACTACCGGCGTTGCAGTGCGCTGCAGGCCGGCATTGCTGCCGGTGCCACTGCTAGAGAACGGCGCTGCTGCCGTGCATTGTTGCTCGCGCAGTCGCCGCCGCTGCTCGTGTTGTCGTCGCAGCTGCTCGCCGATCTACCACTTCTCGTCGGCGCGCCGCTGCTCCTTCCCCGGTAGGTGGCCTCTTTCTTTCTCTCTTTCTTCTTTCTTTCCTTTTCCCCCGATTTTTTCTCTCTTCATTCTCTCTCCTCTTTCTCTCTCACATCTGATTTATATATATTATTTTTTTATCATACATATATATACATATATATAAACATGTATATATATACATTTTAGTTTTTACTTTCTTTTTTATGTGACCACATTAAAATCATTATAGCCACATTACGTCGCTATCTCGATCCACGTCAACATGCGACCCGAGGCGCGTCCCCTTTCGTTTTTCGGCTCACCGCATTCCCCGCATATACTTTTCTCAACAATTAACATTAAAATCTCAAATTGAACATTCTCGGTATCTCCACCCAAGATTCGGACATACGTATTCGACGAGTGGGTCCCACATACGACCTTGACTTGGCACGTACAAGTCAGATTTTCGGGCCGTTACAAGACCGACGGCTCGAATGTGAGTTTTCGTCGTTAATGTGTGGCTTGTTGTTGTTGTGTCAGTTGATGTTGGTGTTCGGGTGGCGAACTCGGACGAACTGCCATGGCAGTTCGTCCGAGCTCGAGGAAGCCAGGGGAGTACTCTCCCCTACATGTGAACTCCACTTGGGGTTGGGGATGGAAGCCCAACCCCAACGAAGAAGAAATTAAAAAAAAAAAAAAAAAATGTTGCCGAACCAGAGCACGAAGTACTTTGGTGAGGAAAAAGATCACCCATGCGGGTCGGGTCGGACCGACCCGAGCCTGGGTGGGCCTGGCCTGGCCGACCCTGACCCGAGGAGGCCGAGTCGGGCCGACCCAATAAAATAATAATTTAAATTTAAATTAAATTAAACTGATTTTTTTATAAAAATAAATTACACAAAATAGATTAAAATAGATAAAAAAAATTATGGAAAATTCTCGAAAAATATGAAAAAATTAGGGAAAGCTAGAACGTGAGTTCGAGGCTTTTTCGTGCATTCGGCACCTCGGCATAATTCGAAAAGAGTGTTAAAATTCAAATTTTGTTTGAAAAGAAAATGACAAATCTATGAGTCCATAGTATAATTGCACGTAATGCGACCCTAAAACTATAAAATGGTATAAATAGACACTAGGGGCTTATGATGCTAGAGCCAAGTGTCGGGTGCACAAATTGAGGCGTGAGTGGGATGTCTTGATTGCGATTTACAAATTTCGAGGTAAGTAAAACCAGTTAGAAAAATGTACAGTAGTTCATTGAGCTTGCATGTTTGTTTGATGTTGAATCGTGTCCTTTTCTTGGAATTCCCACTCACTTATGAGTGTCCGAAGGCCAAATGAGTCATACTCGTGTCTCTTATTGGAATGGTTGCCGGCTCGCAACCGGGGCCATGACCTCGAGTCACAGTATTTGGTCGGAATGAGATGTGTTTTATCCGGGGCGTCGTTGATATCCCTGATTCGCGACATTTTAGGTACGGCGATGCCACATCCAATGACCCGAGTCTGCTTGGCGTTACCGCGACCCTGCGACCCCGACCCTGTGGCACCCGCATTCGGTGGTCTTAGACTACTTGGGCACCTCTCTATATTGTTTCCTTGACACTCATTCTCGTTGTACTTTCATTGTTTTACAGTCTCATGATCATGCATTTCGTACAATTTTCTTTTTATCTGCATGACTTTTAGAATGTTTCATTTTATCTTGAATTAATGTTTAGATTATACTGGATTTTACTTACATGGGCTCGTCAATCTCATGTTTGACTGAGTGCAGATCTACGGTACGGCAAGAAGAATACTCTAGAGCTAGTGAATCTTTTGTATTGTTAAATATACTTGTTTTAACAACATTGGGGTTTTGGGCTTATATATCTTGTATTTACTCTCCTCCGATGATGATATACTTACGCAGGTTCCACAATTAGGTTGCCTAACTCCTTGATATTATTGTTGAGTTATTTCATTTAGTATTGCTTCCGCTAAACTGTAAAACTTGAGAAATATTAATAACTCAACTTAAAACTTTTGAATTTATTGATAATGATAGATTGGAAGGCTGACTAGGTCTGCGTTGACCTTGCAAGACTGGCTCGGGGGGTCCACGTGGGCTTAGGCTGGGCGGTGACCAGTTTGTGGGAAATTGGGGCCGTCATAGTTAGTATCAGAAATGAAGTTTTAAATACTCGGCTCTTAATTAACCCACAACCAGAATAAGACACAAACCAGCGGAAGTTAGGAACCTTGAACTTAGAGTGGAACTCTGTGATCCTAACTTGAGTCTTCATTGGGAAGTGAGGAGAGTTTGGGAAAATAAAAATGTATCATATATGGTATATTTGTTGTGTTGTAATATACTATATACGATATCGATAATTATACACTGATTCGAGGAATCGTGGCAATTGGAAAATGCGATGACGCTTCAGACCGGGTCTAGGAATGATCGTGGTGATGCAGGATTCAGGCAGGGCCTACAGTGGCCGAGGAGTCCCGGGATCAGGTTAAGCTCGTATTTCTTTCACTTGAGACAAAAAAAAGATATACTCGTAAGTTACTTGAGTCACGATTGTTAGCAATTGGCTGACCGCGACCAAATATAAGCGCCTCATAGTCTAAATTTATCTAGTTGTGCAAATTTCTTCCAAGCGCCTTAAAATTTTATCATCAATATTAGGATCGACCAAAGCAATATAATATCTAGCGACAAAAAATGCATCATAAAAATTGAATGAATTCTATAATATGAGATAATTGATGAAGGGCTTTCAATATGATAATGACTTGAGGACCATAGTAGAGGGTACCTAAAACTGGGGCCAATTCAACAATTTGAACAAATGGTGGGGTAAATTGAAGGTACAAACCCAAAGAAGCAAGGATAGAGAGGCACAAGGGATGTTGTGGAACCAGACAACCATTTTGATTGTCATATTAGTGAGATTAGTGAGTGGCTCATCAAACAAACAATGTGATGACCTGGTTTGATAGAATCTTTGAATCAAGTGTGGACCATACATGTCTGCAGGAGCCATGACCCATAACTTTTAAATGCACTTGAAACAAATTAACCAACAGATGCTAAATCATGGTAGCTCTTGATGTGGGTATAACAATAAATATATATATATAGATTGCCAAGCAAAGTAAAACTCAATCGAGAGAGTTCAACAATGCCTATTTATGTTCCAAGCAAGAATTTTAAAACTGACAATGTTTGAGACAAGGTAGAAGGTGAAGTGTTAGGAAAAAGAAATACATCAATAGGTGCCCTACAAATAGATTGTGAGACAAGTGGGATTACGCAGACTCTAAGGGAGCAGAGTGTTGAGATGACTTGAGAGAACTCCTTTAGCTTTGACGAAAGCTTTGGAGTAGTACTGTTGGATCAGAAGCCCAAGTAACTCCACCTTAGTGACACTATACATTTATAGTCTCAGGGTTGGTGAAGTCGACCATCACCTTTAGGGACTTATAAATGAATTAAGTGTTATGACCTTAGGTAGAGTCCGTGAATCGTTCTAATAGTTAGTGGCCACCTAAGTATAAATCTTACGAGATTGTAAATCTCAAGACTATTCACATTTTAAAATTTGTTCAGATGCGTTAGTAAATGTAGTGAAAGGAATTTTTGTGCAAGTAAACATGTGCGTTTAAAGTTGCTAAGAAAAGAATCACACACTTGACAAATCATGATAGAAAAGGGCAAACACTTATGAATCGAATGAATGGGTTACTCGAGAGAAGATTTTAAAGGACGCATATTTTCAACAGGCAAACGCACAAGTTTCAGAAGCATTATTTGGAAAAGTTGCACGGGGGTACTAACCTTGAGGCCACAAATAGATAATCATGTGAAGATACATGATGTACTGGCCATACTAGCGTAAATGTAGCCGAGTATATCATCAACTCCGTTGGTCGGTGATGTCGATGTCTTGTTGCATACTACGGAGGTGTCGATAGGGAACAATCCGTAACTTGAAGAAGACTGTCTTTCAAACCATTTGACAGAGGACCGGGGAGTCAGTTGCAGTACATGGATCGGTATATACGCGTGATGAAGTATGCTGGGAGTGTGGCCGACACGGACACCGACCAAGCTTACTACGTCATACACGGTTTCCTAGAATTTGTTGGTTATGTTGGGTGATGACGGCTCCGAGTACAGTACATGAGGCTTAAGCGAGGGCTATGGTTGGCGAGAGCTTTGGGAACACACGCGACGGAGTACCGGTCTCATATCGACATCGTTATAGTCAGTGCGAGGGTCTGGAGATGATCGAAGGAAAAAGAGAGTGAGACGGTCGTGGCTAAGAGATCAACCTCAGCGCGTATTGCGTTTCCGCCATATGCGGCGTAAATAGCGCCGATGTTAAATGGTCCAGCGTAGAGTTACGCTAGTGTACTACAGTAGCCAGCACCGTTAGATCCTCAGCATCAATACCATTAGAAGGTTGATGGCAGAGGTAATGGCCGGAGACAGTGTCAGAATTCCAGTCAAGTGCAGAGATAGGGATAGAGGTCTAGTCAGGCTCAAGTACAGGGACAAGGACAACATGTTCCATACGAATCGAGATTTCAACGTACTTGTGTAGGAGTGTAGACAGCCAGGTCACTTCACCGGTACGTGTTCACGACAGCGAGCAGGCACAACAAAGCTAGGAGTAGGTTCATGTTGTTGTCGCGTAAGGTCCGACTACCACCATCGTAACCTGATAGAGGGTACGAGTTGGGTTGAGACTCACTCGATCAGGGAGACTAATGGACAGTCAAAGAGACTGATTTACATTCTCGCGGACATACAACGGATATACGTATGTTAGTGACAGTGGATCATGAGATTAAAATGTTCATTCGTATTCCAATATATGTTGCGAGGATGTTGCCCTGACATATATTGATGGGAGGAGGTGGATGGTGTGTTCATTGCTTGGAGGTCACGGAGGAGCCCAGCTCGTCGCGGAGGAGCCAAGCTTGTCGCGGAGGAGCCCAGCTCGTCACGGAGGAGCCCAGCTTGTCGCGGAGGAGCCCAGCCTTACAGAGTAAGATAGGGGTAGGGCCTTGGGCGAGTAGGGCCTTGGGCGAGTATGACCTTGGGCGGGTATGGCCTTGGGCGGGTATGGCCTTGGGTCTTCAGTCATAACACACTATCGAATTGCGTAAATTTCGAGGAAAAAATTCTAATTCGTTGGGAAGACAGTAACGGCCCAAAAATTTGACTTGTGCCACGTGTTAGGTCAGGGTCGTATATGTGGGATCCACTCGTCGGAATACTTATTTCCGAATATCCAATTTGAGATTATAATGCTAATTGTTGAGAAAAGTATATGTGCGAAAATTTGGCGAGCCGAAACACGAACGGTGATGCACCTCGAGTCGAGTGCCGACGTGGGACCGAGATAGTGGCTTAATGTGGCTATATTGGCTATAGTGGTTTTAATGTGATCACATTAAAACCATACACATTGGATACGCCTCGTGATGTGAGTGGTGCGAGTATCGAGATTGTGAAATGAGGCGGGTTGGTGCCTCGAGATGCGCGCTGCTCAATTTATAAGGAAAGCATTAAAAAATATGTTTTTGATGTGCCTCGAATTTCGCTCCGCATGGATCTCGATGACATAAGTTTACTTAATGAGGAAGAAATCACAAATAAATTAAAGATATATATATATATATATATGGATAAGGTGTGGTTTGTATCCACACATTCAAAACAAAGTGAAAGAAAACAGTGGCGAAAAGGAAAAAAAAAACGAACCAGAGAAAGAAAAAAATGAAGGAGAAGGAGAGAAGAAGAAGAGACCGGGAGAGAGAGAGATCGGAAGAGAGAGACCGACGGCTCGAAGGTGAGTTTTCGATGTTAATGTGTGGCTTGTTGTTGTTGGGTCGGGTCAACACGGACCCGCCCCAATAAAATAATAATTAAGATTTAAATTAAATTAAACTGATTTTTTATAAAAATAAATTACAGAAAATAGATTAAAATAGATAAAAAAAAATTATGGAAAATTCAGAAAATTCTCGAAAAATATGAAAAAAAAAAATTAGGGAAAGCTAGAACGTGAGTTCGAGGCTTTTTCGGGCATTCGGCACCCCGGTATAATTTGAAAAGGGTGTTAAAACTCAAATTGTCTTTGAAAAGAAAATGACAAATCTATGAGTCCATATTATAATTGCACGTAATGCGACTCTAAAACTGTAAAATGGTATAAATTGACACCAGGGGCTTATGATGCTAGAGTCGGGTGTCGAGTGCGCAAATCGAGGCATGCGCGAGATGTCTTGATGGCCATTGACGAATTTCGAGGTAAGTAAAACCAGTTAGAAAATGTACAGTAGTTCATTGAGCTTGCATGTTTGTTTGATGTTGAATCATGTCCTTTTCTTGGAATTCTCACTCACTTATGAGTGTCCGAGGGCCAAGTGAGTCGTACTCGTGCCTCTGATTGGAAAGGTTGCCGGCTCGCAACCGGGGCCATGACCTCGAGTCACAGTATTTGGTCGGAATGAGATGTGTTTTATCCGGGGCGCTGTTGATATCCCTCATTCGCGACATTTTAGGTACGGCGATGCCGCACCCAATGACCCGAGTCTGCTTGGCGTTATCGCGACTCTGCGACCCCGACCCTGTGACACCCGCATTCGGTGGTCTTAGACTACTTGGGCACCTCTCTATATTGTTTCCTTGACACTCATTCTCGTTGTACTTTCATTGTCAGTCTCATGATCATGCATTTCGTACAGTTTTCTTTTTATCTGCATGACTTTTAGAATGTTTCATTTTATCTTGAATTAATGTTTAGATTCTACTGGATTTTACTTACATGGGCTCGTCAATCTCAAGTTTGACTGAGTGCTGATCTACGGTACAGCAAGGAGAAGACTCTAGAGCTAGTGAATCTTTTGTATTGTTAAATATACTTGTTTTAACAACATTGGGATTTTGGGCTTATATATCTTGTATTTACTCTCCTCTGATGATGATATACTTATGCAGGGTTCCACAATTAGGTTGTCTAACTCCTTGATATTATTGTTGAGTTATTTCATTTAGTATTGCTTCCGCTAAACTGTAAAACTTGAAAAATATTAATAACTCAACTTAAAACTTTTGAATTTATTGATAATGATGGATTGGAAGGCTGACTAGGTCTGCGTTGACCTTGTGAGACTGGCTCGGAGGGTCCACGTGGGCTTAGGCCGGGCGGTGCCCAGTTTGTGGGAAATTGTGGTCATCACAGCTGACTAGTTCCTTGTTAGGTCCTATAGGGGATATTAGGGCTTAATTAAGAGATTAGGCCGGGCGGTGTCCTTATTTTTAGTTGGGGCCGTCACATATATACATTTTCCTGGAGATATGCATCGCACTATCTCGAGGCTGATGAAGTGAATAAGGTATTAATGTGACACATCCTAAAGTGACACATATATTGACACCATCAATATTTACGTTCATCTCGAGGCAATCCAACGATTCATACAATTCAAGCCAAACTTATATTTTTATTATATATATTTATATATCAATTATATATGTTATGGAATATGGATGACCATGCATGTACACCAACATATTGTGTAGTCATGTAACTTGTATTTCTCACTTAATAGTACCTCCACTTGTCTATGTATTGTCATGTAACTTGTAATCCTCTCCAATGTACACCAACTCTTCCATGTATTGTCTATGTTGCTTGCGATGTGTTGTATGACATGGGGTGTATGTGTTGCTTGTACACATTGTATGAAGTACATTTATCATCATCACCAAATGGCCTATATAAAGGGTGCCAACCTCATTGTAAAAACACACCAAGTTGAATGAAAACTTCTCGTTCCAACTATTTCATTTCTTCTCTTATCCTTTGTAGTAGTAGTTTGTAGTAGTAGAAGTTCTTAGTCTTCTATTTCCTTCTCTAGTTCTTAACAAGTTCCAATTCAATTTACAACACGTTATCAGCACGAGCTTGCTCTAGCATTAAGAGATCTTGAAGTTCAAGAAGGCTTGTTAAGGAGACAAAGCTAGGAAGGTATAACTTTTATGAGTTCAGTTTATTTCTGTATTATCATGGTTGCTTCCTTTTATTACATGCTTCACTTTTATATGCATACTTTATTCATATACTATGCATTATAACGTCACTGATTGCGAAAGTATGCTCTGTAGTTGCGTCTTGTACGATCTTCTACATCAGAAATCAAAAGTCAATATGTGACATAACTAGTTTTCTCGCTATACTACAAACGATTAATTATGCTCTATTCTTGATTTTTTATATTGCAAATAGTGTTATGAGTTTGGGTTGATAGTGGGTAAGCCTTATCCCCGGTAAAGCTAAATATTGAAAGGGAGACGAGTTATCCCGTTCGAGGAGGCATGGTTTTAAGTAAACTTCGTCTCACCACCCAACCTGGAGGTTGTCCCACCAACTCATACAAGTCGTACATTTTGCATATTAATAATCAAGTTGTGAACATATATTTAATCGTATATTATTTATTTTTTATAAAAGAGAAAAACTATTTACTCAATTTCTTGACATATTTTCAGACTATGGCAAACCTTCAAAAACTTGAATTTGTTGCTCTTGATATCACTGGAAATAATTATTTGCCATGGCAACTGGATGCCGAGATACATCTCCAAGCTAAAGACTTAGGAGAAACTATTATAGAAGGAAATGAAACATCAATGCAAGATCGTGCGAAAGCACTGATATTCCTTCGCCATCATCTCCATGAAGGTCTGAAAAGTGAGAATCTCACTATAAAAGATCCTCTCACCTTGTGGTTAAGCTTGAAAGAGCGATATGATCACCAAAAGACGGTGATATTTCCAAAAGCCCAAAACGATTGGCTGAATCTTAGGCTGCAAGATTTCGAAATAGTCAGTGAGTATAACTCCACCATGTTTAATATTACCTCTCGTTTGAGGCTTTGTGGAGAAAATATATCTGATGAGGCAATGATGGAAAAAACATTCAGTACTTTTCATGCCTCGAATCTGTTGTTGCAACAACAATATCGAGCGCGCCAATTTAAAAGGTACTCATAATTAATTTCTTGTCTCATGGTGGCTGAACAAAATAACGAGCTTCTATTGAAGAACCACAACTCCCGTCCAACTGGTTCCGCTTCAATTAATGAAGCAAATGCAACATCTTATAATGACCATAAAAAGGGTCATGGAAAGAAAAACCATGGGCGTGGAAATGGGAAAGGATCAATCAGCAAAGATCGTGGCAAGCCCTATTCTAAGTTTCGTGGCAATAAGTTCCAAAATAAATGGAATAAGAATGATGCCGTTCAGAATAAGGGGAAAAATATTGCCGAAAATGGGCATGCTCGTAATCGTGACCAACCATGTCACAGGTGTGGTCTAAAAGGCCACTGGGCTCATGTATGCCGCACGCCTAAGCATTTTATTGATCTTTATCGAGCCTCATTAAAGGAGAAAGGCAAAACAGTTGAGATGAACTTCACTGTCGGAGATGGCTCGTCGGACATCAATTATATGGATGTCCCGAATTTTCATGATGATCCAAACACTAATCTCGATATTTTTAATGATCATATGTAACGATTTTAAATAATTCTATGTACTGATTTTTGTTATGCTTTTTAGTTATATGTACTAGTTTCTTATTATGAATGAAACATGACTCTTTTTTCTAATTTGCCAAACATTATTTGTCTAGATGGATCAACAAATCATGTGTTCAAATCATGAATCAAATAAGAGCGATATATGTCTTGTTGATTGTGCTACAACACACACAATCCTTAAAAACAGAGAATATTTCTCCAATTTGAACTTAGCTGAGGCTAATGTTCAAACAATATCTGGCATCACCAATTTGATTAATGGCTCTGGAGGAGCAAATATTATGTTGCCTGGGGGAACAACAATTCATGTTGACAATGCCTTATACTCTGAATAATCCAGAAGAAATTTACTCAGCTTTAAAGATATTCGACAAAATGGATATCACATTGAAACCATGAACGAAAATAATAGAGAATTTCTCTATGTCACATTGGTTTCAAATGGGAAAAAAGAAGTGTTAGAAAAATTTCCAGCTTTATCCTCTGGATTATATTTTACTCATATAAGGCATGTCGAAACGAATGTCGTCTTAAATAAGAACATTAATGATCCAAAGACATTCATTTTATGGCATGACCGGCTTGGTCATCCAGGATCATCAATGATGCGAAGAATAATTAATAATTCGAATGGACATCCTTTAAGGAGTCACAAAATATTTTCAACTGGTGATTATAATTGTGCTAGTTGTTCTCAAGGTAAATTGATAGTTAAACCATTCCCAAGTAAAATTGTTGTGGAATCTCAGTTTTCTTAGAACGCATTCAGAGAGACATATGTGGACCTATTCATCCTCACTGTGGACCATTTAGATATTTCATGGTTTTGATAGATGCATCAACTAGGTGGTCACATGTTTGTTTGCTTTCGACCCGCAATGTTGCATTTGCTAGACTTTTAGCGCAAATCATTAAGTTAAGAGCACAATTCCCTAACAACCCAATCAAGACCATCCGTCTCGATAATACCGGGGAATTTCAATCTCAAGCATTTAAAAATTATTGCATGTCTATAGGAATTACCATTGAACATTCTGTTCCACACGTGCATACCCAGAATGGTTTGGCATAATCTCTAATCAAACGCATTGAATTAATTGCTAGACCTTTAATCATGAGAACTAAGTTATCAACTTCAGTTTGGGGACATGCAGTCCTTCATGCAGCATCTATCATTCGTTATAGGCCTACTTCATACCATGAACATTCCCCTGTGCAACTCATTTTAGGTCGACAACCAAATATTTCGCACTTAAGAATTTTTGGTTGTGCGGTGTATGTTCCCATACCACCTCCCAATAGAACTAAGATGGGTCCACAACGAAAACTTGGGATTTATGTTGGATTTAACTCATCGTCCATTATAAGATACCTTGAGCCCTTAACAAGGGATTTATTTACTGCACGCTTTGCTGATTGTCACTTTGATGAAGCAATTTTCCCACCATTAGGGGGAGATAAGAAGCCAATTCAAAAGGAATGACGCGAAATTGCTTGGAATGCATCAACTTTATCACACTACGATCCACGCGCAAATCAGTGTGAACTTGAAGTTCAAAAGATCATTCATTTGCAACAAATCGCAAATCAATTACCAGATGCATTTAATGATGCAAAACAAGTGACAAAATCGCATATTCCAGCTGTAAATACTCCTGCAAGAATTGATGTCTCTGTGCAACAAAATGCACAAGAACCAACGAAACGCTTAAAGCGTGGAAGACCGGTTGGTTCAAATGATACAATTCCTCGAAAGAGGAAAATGGGAGTAAAAATAAATACAAATCAAAATACTCTTGAGAAAGCACAAGAATCCTTTGATAAGGGTTTGTCAGAACAAGTTGATTCTGATGAGGAACAACTTCCTCTAGAAAAAAAGGAAAAAGATGAAAATAATGAGATCTCAATAAATTATTTAAACTCTGGTAAGATTTGGGATCGAAATGAAATTGTTCCTGATGATATATTTGCTTTCAATGTGTCTTTTGAAATATGTGAAAATGATGATGATCCAGAACCACGATCAGTGGACGAATGTCAAAAAAGACCTGATTGGCAAAAATGGCAAGATGTTATCCAAGCAGAGCTAAACTCGTTAAGGAAATGAGAGGTTTTTGGACCAATTGTCCAAACGCCAGATGGCGTAAAACATGTTGGATATAAGTGGGTATTTGTACGAAAGAGAAACGAAAAAAATGAAGTTACAAGGTACAAAGCAAGACTTGTAGCTCATGGTTTCTCACAAAGACCTGGCATCGATTATGAGGAAACATATTCTCTTGTTATAGATGCAATCACATTTCGGTTCTTGATAAGTCTTGCAGTCTCTGAAAGGCTTGATATGCATTTAATGGATGTCGTTACAGCATATCTGTACGGATCCCTAGACAGTGAGATATATATGAAAATCCCTGATGGATTTGTAATATCTGATGAAATAAAATCAAAACCTCATAACATGCATTCTATAAAATTTCAAAGGTCTTTGTACGGGTTGAAACAATCCGGACGAATGTGGTACAAACGTCTTAGTGATTATTTACTGAAAGAAGGATATGTAAATAATCCACTTTGCCGATGTGTCTTCATTAAAAGATCATCAACAGGATTCGTGATTATTGTTGTATATGTTGATGATTTAAATATAGTAGGAAACCACGACGACATCGTTAGAACATCCGAATACTTGAAAAAGGAATTCGAAATGAAAGAACTTGGAAAAACAAGACTTTGTCTTGGTTTGCAAATTGAACATTTTTCAAGTGGAGTATTTGTCCATCAATCAAATTATATTGAAAAATTATTAAATAGATTTTATATGGACAAGGCACATCCATTGAGCTCTCCAATGGTTGTCAGATCACTTGAAGTGGATAAGGATCCATTTCGACCTCATAAAAGTGATGAAGAGCTAATTGGTCCGGAGGTACCATATGTAAGTGCAATTGGTGCACTTATGTATCTTGCAAATTGTACAAGACCCGATATTGCTTTTGTTGTCAACATACTTGCAAGATACAGCTCTTCACCAACTCGAAGACATTGGAATGGTGTTAAACACATTTTTCGATATCTTCGAGGAACAAGTGACATGGGTTTATTTTACTCGAGAGGGGTAAAATCGAATCTCCAAGGTTATGTTGATGCTGAATTTTTATCTGATCCCCACAAAGCCTGTTCTCAAACGGGATATGTATTCACCTGTGGCAATACTGTTGTATCACGGAAGTCAGTAAAGCAAACTATGGTTGCTACTTCTTCCAATCATTTCGAAGTACTTGCAATTCATGAAGCAAGTCGTGAATGTGTATGGTTGAGAAACATGATTGAACATATTCAAGAATCATGTGGATTGCCTTCAATAAAAGATTCTCCAACCATATTATATGAAGATAATGCAGCATGTATTGCACAATTAAGTGAAGGATTCATAAAAGGGGACAGAACAAAACATATTTCACCAAAATTCTTTTATGCGCATGAGCTTCAGAAGAATGGTGAAATTGATGTCAAGCAAATCCGATCGAGTGATAATCTTGCTGATTTATTCACAAAAGCCTTACCAACTTCGACATTTAAAAGGCTTACATATGGTATTGGCTTGCGTAAACTTAAAGACATTGCAAGTAAAGAAACTGAACAAGTTTTACCCATGTTCACATGAGGGGGAGTTATTGATTAGTGTATTGCACTTTTTTTCCCTTGGCTATGGTTTTATCCCATCGGGTTTTCCTAGCAAGGTTTTTAATGAGGCAATCTTAACAATATTATACCCATCTTAATATTTATGAGAATAGTGTACTCTTTTTCTTTTACTATATTTTTTCCCACAGGGTTTTTCTTAGTAGTAGTTTTAACGAGGCACGATCTCTAAGCGAGTGTCATCCAAGGGGGAGTGTTATGGAATATGGATGACCATGCATGTACACCAACATATTGTGTAGTCATGTAACTTGTATGTCTCACTTAATAGTACCTCCACTTGTCTATGTATTGTCATGTAACTTGTAATCCTCTCCAATGTACACCAACTCTTCCATGTATTGTCTATGTTGCTTGTGATGTGTTGTATGACATGGGGTGTATGTGTTGCTTGTACACATTGTATGAAGTACATTTATCATCATCACCAAATGGCCTATATAAAGTGTGCCAACCTCATTGTAAAAACACACCAAGTTGAATGAAAACTTCTCATTCCAACTATTTCATTTCTTCTCTTCTCCTTTGTAGTAGTAGTTTGTAGTAGTAGAAGTTCTTAGTCTTCTATTTCCTTCTCTAGTTCTTAACAAGTTCCAATTCAATTTACAACAATATAAATATATATACATTTTGTGCATTTTCTCGCCAATAAATTCATCGGACATGCCTACGAGTATTCTTGGGTGTGCACATTCATTTCACGACCCCTTGTCGCACTTGGTGTGCTGGCTATTTATTATTTATTTATTTATTTTTTGGTTATAGGCTTGTATATAAATTCTCTTATTATACTACAACCTATAAATTCAATAAACATTCCAAACAAACACAAATCATCACATAAACTCACACGCACGCTAACCAAGGTTCACCGAACTTAACAACGAGCCTAACTCGTGTCAATTAGGATTCGGGTTTACACTAATCACCAGCTTAAAGTGATGGGTCGTTACAACATCACAACCAAACGAAGTGAGATCGACACAACCGTTAAGAATGAACTAATTCCAGTCAACCGTATGACAAACACATTAGCCTACACATTACTTTTTTTATCACATAGACCTCAGGTAATTACTTTTTTTATCACATAGACCTCTAGAAAAGAGACGATTTGGGAGGAAATGGGCCAGGCCGGGTTGGCCCAAATCCAACCCGGTTTAGCTGACCCGAGCTAAACCCGGTTGAGCTAACTCGGGCTCGACCCAGTTGCGTCGAATCGGGCCTTACCCGATTGGGTCAGGCCTAACCCGGTTCTGGGGCCCACCCCATATTAAATAATAATTTATTATTTTTAAAATAATTTAAATACAATTTTAAATATAATAAATCATAGAAAAAATATGATAAATAGGTAGAAAATTATGAGAAAACTCATAAAAATCAGAGAAAATATAAAAATTAGAAAAAGATAGAAAAATGGGTTTTGAGACTTTTTTAGGTATTTGACACCCCGGTGTAACTCAAAAAGCGTGTCACAACTAAAATTTGGAATAAAGTTTTAATTTTTTATTTTACATATATAAAATCATTAAATGTGACACTAAAACATCTTAAAATGATAAAATTGGACATCGGAGAATTAGGATACTAGTCGGGTGTCGGGTGCGCAGTTCGAGACGCAAAAACACGTCTTTTCGGAACAGTTTCACGAGCTTCGTGGTAAGTAAACCCACGAGAAAGTCATTTTAGAATTTACTTATTTCTCTTGAAATTTACTTATTTCACTTTTACTTTTTGTCGGTTCTGCTTTCATATTTACTTTTTTCCCGCGTGTGTTTGTGTATGATCGAAATGACAGTATGACCCATTTCTGGCTCTCTCGTAGATGACGATCTGATTGTTGCTACGGTGTTGGTCATACCTCATACTACGAGTGAGATTTCTCTCCACGAGTCGATGATCTCAACAGTGGGTTAACGAGAAGCTCGCCTCCGTCACAGAGTTCCTCTTCTTTGAGGCGTTGGGCGGAAGTCTATCTTCCGACCAACGGAGTTCATCATTTCGACCGTGAAGAGAAGGTGGGGATTATCTTGCCTCCAGAGCCTTCTCGGTGTAGTCTTTGTATCTCAGGGCTCGACAACTTTACACCACACTCGTGTTCCATATTCTTAATTATCTCGGCGATTTATATTCATGCTTTACATTTCTGTTTATTTACTTTATCTACATGAATTGTAGCCGTTTTTCTCGAATTTCCTATGAATACTAGCTGAATTTCTCTGGGATTTATTCACTGGAACTTGTCATTATTTTTTGTGGCAAGTTGCAAATTATACAGCGACATGGGTTTAAAGAGCCACAGTAGCTTCACTTGTATGTATTTGCATTTATGTGTATAGTATTTTTTTGGGGATCATTTTGGGAGACTTATTACCTGATACATGTACATTAGCACTTATTATACCTTTTTGTCACTTTTATTAACATACACGATATCCTTTTATTGGGTTTCCACCTCATAGGTTTGCTAATCAATGCAAAATTTGTTTACATTATTTGTTTGCGTATTATTAAGACTTCCGCTATTTAAATAACATAGATGAATCAAACAAATTAAGATGTAAAATTCTATGATTTAGTATATTTCGACAAAATAATCATTTAAGCATCGAAATTGACTAAGCCAGATCATTTGATAGTTAATTCGCAGGTTACGAACAGGTGACCTAGTGACATGTTCGGTGACGTGGCGGTGCCTGGTTTGCCTCGAAATTTAGGGTCGTCACACTTCGGTATTAACCTAATTGGTCGTCGTTTGTTCATTTTATCAACCTCACATAGTAGTTCGTCATCACTAACTAGTTGGAATAACGACATCCCAGTGTCGCATACCCTGTGTGTTGCGTACACCCCAAATCAAATCAAGAAACCTAAACAAATATTCTAATTTGACAACAATCAAAGTTTAACATGCATACTGAATTTAAGGCATGACATACGAAATACAAACATGCAACTAGTCCAAACAACTGTAACCGGGAAGTAACAACAAGAAATGAAATATAGAGAAATATTTCAATCTGTTTACTTACAAAAGCACACAATTCCTAACTTAAACTGACTTTTGACCACTCCAAACTCGTACTTGGACTAGTGAATTCTACCCCGAATCGCACTCGACAGCCCTATGTAGTCTACTAAGCATGTTTATTATGTATTCAGATTGGTTAAATGAGTTTTAAGTTGATATTCCAAAATCAGCCCTAAATTACTAAATAAAGTTTCAATTTTGGTTTGTGTTGCTGCACATTTTTGGGCATGAAAACATTCAAATCTTTAAACCTTCCCATAAGTCGAAATTGTTCGTCTCTGTCTTAACTTTCCAGAACTATGAAGTTTGTGCAATTTCGATGAGAATCGAAGGAGATATGAAAGTTTTACCACAATGACTCAAAATAGTTTTAGATTCTGACCAACAACTTTGTAAATTTCATTTCTCCTAAACCATGACTTCAAAACTCATGATTTTTTTATTAAAGCATAAAAACATATCCTAGAACATCATATTAATACTAAAAGATGAGCTCAATCAAATAAGAAATGAAGAATTTATGACCAAAATACAGAGACTGATTTATGACAACAACATGCAGAATTTCTAATTTTGTCTTACAACTTCGAAATTTCAGAAGTTCATGAAAACTAATCCAAATACATAACTTCTTTATAGTAGAATTAATGGAATTTCATAAAGAATCTAAATATGGAGTTAGATTTTGGAAAAAAAAAAAGTCATTTGCCTACTAAAACTGCTAAAAAGCCAGATTTGAACTAAAACTTATAACTGTTGTTTAAATTTCTCAAAGTGGTGATATAGATTAGTTTACCTAAATGTGTAGCTTCCTTAACTCGATCATCACCTACTAAATATCTAAATTCTCACAGCATAATGTTGCATCATCTCCCCCAGATCTCCTCCATTTGCATGAAATTTTAGATGATAAGGTTGAGACCCTACTAAGTTATATTTACACAGTGATGAGACTTCATTGTAGCCTTTGATCTTGTATATATACTTATCTCTAGGAAAACCCAACAGCCGAAAACTTGGTCCCACAACCCATTAATTCATCCATTTCAACACACTTTATTTACTTAAGTTACATAAAGATGTGACAACACACATATCGAGGCATATTAATGCTTAGTTTTTATTTCTCTAACTTAGGTCGCATTTATAAGATTTCAACCATAGGCACATTCAATTAACTATTTTAATCTCATTTAATAATTAAACTATGACTTACTACATCACTCTCTACCTCAGTCCTACATCGGCATGCACCTCGAGGCGCATCCTCGCTCACGTCTAAACGTCAATATATATAAGTAGAAGTGATTTACTAAGTCTGCACTTATACAATGCACTAAGCATCCATCACACTAAAAATAATATATTACTCAGTTTTTATAACAACCCAATTTTAATTATGTTGTTATTATTTATTATTTTCAGACTCGTACACCAGCTCAGATCCGCGTGGATGTCGTAGATAGATCAGGATACGGCTGACTACGTAAATAGTGATTTTTGCGTAATTGTTTGCCTATTTGTGATGGTGTATGTTAAATTATCTTACCTAGCATCGCATGTGTGTACTTATATCGTTGAATCGAGCGAGATAGTCTAACGGGTAGTCGCCTCGAATTAACGTGTCAATACAGGTGTTGAGCGAACGAAATGTGGGTACACTAGGTCGAAAAAATAATTGGATAATCAAATTAATTAAATGTAAAAAATATTATTGATAAACACAATCTAGGCCAATTGATTGAAATTGGCGACTATGGTACGTCTCGTTATGTGTGCCGAGGTGCGAGACACCGAGTAACCGAAGGTAATTGAACAAGACTAAGAATTTGGTGTCTAATGATGTGCAAGTGGGAACATGCCACATACACACTTAATACCCTTAAAATGAGGATCTGCACTCATTCCTCACCTCACTCCACGTTTTCTTCCTCTCCACCTCTCTTCAACACATAAAAAGTGTGTAACCAGATAAAGAACAAACAAATTCTTATAGGGGTTGGTTGATTGAGGGTGGGAGATTTCATGAGTCTCTTGGAGTTTTGAAGGGAATTGATCAAACAAACAAGCAATCAAGGTGACCATCTTTATGTTCTTTCGAATTTCCATTAAAACGAAGCTTGAATGGTTTTTTAATGGTGATGGTTGATTGTTGGTTAAATGTTGGAGAAAACTTGATATTAATGTTGTAGGTGGTGTTGGTGTTCTTGAAGCAACCCCTGGACCGCCCGACCGGTTGGACCGGGTTTGACCCGGTTCAAGGACCCGCCCATTTATTTAAATAATATAATATTAAAAAATAATTTAAAAATAGTTTTAAATTAAATAAATTATAGAAAAAATAAGAAAATAGGTAGAAAATTATGAAAAAATCAAGAAAAATATAAAAAATGAGAAAAAGATAGAAAAATAGTATTCGAGAATTTTTCGGGCGTTTGACACCCCATTATAACTCGAAAAGTATGTCAAACCAAACTTTTTGGAATAAAATTTTCATATTTTTGGCGACGCATTATAAATTCACTTAATTTGACTATAAAATAAAATGTTTTAACTGGACACCAGGAACTTAGGAGACTATAGTCGGGAATCGAGCGCGTATCTCGAGACATGAGTAGGACTTCGGAGTGCATTTTTGTGGTACGTAAAAATCCATTTGAAGGTCGTTGAGGGTTTACTTTTCCATTTGTTGATTTTCTATTCCTTGTTATTGTACTATATTTCGTGATACATTTGTGTTGGTGGTTGTGTTACTCCTATCTAATGTTCGTAATGTACTTATGGCACACTAAGTTGTAGCACGTGTGATCAGGCACTCGCTAAATTGCAACCCGAGTTGCATTAAAGGTGCACGTGTTAGAAACGCACCACGAGGAACCAAGTGAAAGGAAGTGGGGGCACCCACCGAAAGGATCCTGGGGTCCGAAGTACAGTCTAGTCTGACCGAGACGATTACACACTTTGTTTCTCTGATGTTATCTATTCATGTGATGTTCGTAGCACAGTTGCATGTTTAGTTTCCACATGATTATTTAACATGATTATCGATATCTATTTATTTTCTTATAAATGCTCAGTGTACTTCGTTTGGAATCTTACTGATTGTACTCTCCATCTGACTTTTTGTGATGGTCGAGTGCAGATCCCAGTACTAGTAGGGGCAAAGGGATTTTTAGTGACTTCAATTGATTGCCCGCGGTTGAGGACCCACTAGTATGTATTATTTCGATATTTTGCTTTACTTTTAGGGTATTGAGAGACTTGATAGACAATATACTTGTATATATTACTGCTTATTAGTATTGTCACATATATACAGAGTACTTTCTCGGGTTTTCCAGTGTAGGACTTGCTCTTATAAATGATGTTTTACATGATGATGAACTTATTTGTTTTACTTACTCGAAATTTAAGACTTCCGCTATTTTAAATGCAAAAATTGTCTGACTAAATTGATTAACCATATGAGTTAACCCACATATCAAGAAGTCATGACGTAGCAAAGGACGTTAGTGGCGCGTGAGACCCAGTGGGTTAATGATCTGACAGGACTGCGGACCGCGACACTCCACATGGCGACCTCGAGATTTGGGCCCGCAACAGTTTTTGTGTCGAGTGTTAGAATTGTGTACTCGCTCTCGAGCCACGTCACAAATCAGCGACCCTTAATTACTGACCAAATCCACCATCTAAAAGTCGAGCCGTTACATGGTGTCTCCATCTGTATGACTCAAACTCGAGCCACAACTTAAGTGACCCAAGTGTCGAACCACTTGGACCAACAAATTAAGTCGTTGGTATTTTTGTTTTACTCTTATTTATGAGTGTTTGAACCTTTTTCAATCCCTCTTTAATATGGTTCAACTAATTTCATTAAAGTTAGTCAGGCCCCTTACATAACCCCGTAATCGTAAGAAACCAAAAAATATATTAATGCAACCAATAATTGAACCTATGACATCCGCCTCCATCAGAGTTGCAACGCTCGTTTTTTCTTGCTACTGCACTACACCTCTAAGAGGCAAATCTAAAATCATGGTATTTTAGCCAAAGTATATATGGTGAGATGGATAAGGTATCACTTGCTGAAAAAGTAAGGTTTAAAGAGGTCGTGGGTTCCACTCCCAAAGGGTCGGCCCTGAAGATGGGCGACCGCCCCGGGTCCCTACCCCCTTCAGGGCCCCCTTTTCTTAAAAAAAGATTATATATTAATATATAAAGAATTTATGTTTTTCATAATTAAAGAATTTCTGCTTCTTAAATAATAAAACGTTGCTTAGCAAATTATTCATGTATTTTTAAATTAAATTTTAAATTTTAACTTTCTACTTGTATAAGTAGCTCTTTCGACTCATTATTTCCTTCTTAATGACATTATCTTCTTATTTGTATATGAGTATTGCACTTTACTTTTTTTAAAAGTATGATTGACTTTTACTTAATGTGAAAACTTTGAATATGTTTTAATAGTCTTTGATCGCACTATTGTGTATCAATTGAGTAAGTTTTTTTTATGAGACTTGATTCGTCGAACGCGTATAAGAATTCATTTTTTCATAGATCTATAATCGAAGGCCTCTAAATAGTAATTTCGTCCAGGGCCTCAAATACTTTATGCGACGACCCTCATCTTAATTAAGGAATCGTTCTGCCTTAAACCCTAATTAAGCCTCGGTAAACCAGATCGTGCCTAACTAAAACCAGCAGCCTTACACTTATACCTATTCACAAACATGTATATCGTATATCGAACTAAAACAATTATTAAACGCAGCGAAAATTAAAAACTTTTTTTTTCGATATAAACACGATATACAAAACCAATATAAATCTCGATATTAAAACCTAAATCATAACCCTGATTATTTCAAATCAATAAGTCAATACAATATTTATAACAAGGTCTTTCAATGCATCGAAGAGAATATACTAAACTCCTAAATCTTCTCTATTCTCGAGTCGAAGTACACGCTAATTACTTGAAATGTTAAGTTGGGTGAGCTCCTACATGCTTAGTAAGTGACTCTCATAAATCCATCAACTATCAATTAAATATCAAAGAATAATATATAACAACATGAATCCAAATCATAGCTATCATGGCATTGAAATAATATGAACAATATACAGACATATGCATGTTCATGGGTCAATTGCAACTGTACCCATGACTTGTATTTTCTTTTTTTGTTTTGATAAAAAGAGTTGTATACTCCCGTCACCTAAAACCCCACCACAGAATCACTGGCCGGTAATTATGTAATGTGTTAAGACCTAACGTAGCAACCCGCTCTTAAATGGAAAGCATCAACGGAGTATTCGCGATGCTGGGGACTCGTACTAAGTGGCCACCCAATGCAAGATCCCGCCCCAGTCGGATTCGCTCTTGATGAACCTCTTCCCGAATTTATTTTGAGGTCTTAAAATACTTTTGATAAAACATAGGTCAAGTCATGGTACATTGCCCCATTCCTAGTCCATAACACTATGTGCCCCACTAAATACTAATTTACATTGCATAATTGATAAAAATATAAGTCTCGCTTACCTGCACTGAGCTTTATTAACTTTTTACCCACTTATTTACCCCTGCAATCCTCAGTCTATTTCCCATCAATCACAAACCTAAAATAAGTTGATAATCATCAATTCAAGTCCAATTCTTATTGGTTAACAGTCTTGAATTGATCCCATTTGAATCATAAATCAATTTGCTAGTTTTTAGCTCAATTTCACTATTTCACACTTTAAGAGGTAAAACCCCGGTTATAAAGTCTCTTGAAAATCCCAAATTCTCCATTTTTTTATTTATTTTTGTTTTCGTTCGCTGGTTCGCTCCCATAGCGACCTTGGGAAGGAAATGATCGTGAGAGGTCGTCTCCTTCTTGGCAGCAGAACCTCCACCATCGTCAACCCAAACAACAACACCAATCGATCCCCACACGGGACGAATCTAGGATTTTAAGTAGACCTGGGCTAGACTTAAATACTAATATGTATTTTAAAAAAAAAAACATTTTTTTTTAAAAAATACTTTTGTAACGTAGAAAAGTTGACACTCACTTAGTGACATCTCTTGAGTTTCCCCGACATGTGTGCCCGCACGCATCTTGATGCCAATTAGAGGGATGCCAACAAATACGTGGTATATAGTAGGGTCTTTTTTTGTTTAAATAAAGAATTTCGAAAATATATCGCAAGTGTTAATTATATTTTTCTCTAGGAAGAAAGATGATATAGCCACCAACTACATTATACTATAAAGTTCATCTCGATTCCGATCAGGACGATGGAGGTGCAATTTAAATTCAATTACGTTGTTACACCAACTACTCCACCACCAAAATTAGCTCTTTTATTTTTACTTCAATGGGAATCGAATCACCACCTCCTGAAACATTGCCTTTAGGCAAATGATGTCTCTACCAAAACTAGCTCACTCTAATTTTATTTCAATAACACAAGTTCAATGAAATAAACATTTTTTATTGAATCAATGAAATAAACATTAAACTTTGCTAAACCTTTTTCTTGTTTTCCGTTCTCTTTTATTTATTTATTTTTTGCTTAAGAGGGAGTGGAACACACGACCTCCCTGCTTACCTTTTAGCAAGTGATGTTTCACCTGAGATGATTTTGACTCCTTATTTTTAATTGAATGTCGACAAATGAACTTTACTTAATTTATTTTCTTTTATTGATTTTTTATTTGGGTGGATTAGGCTTGAAAAATCTTAATAATGGGTGGGCTAAACTTAAAAAAGAAAAAAGAAAAAAGAAAAAAAGTGGCATATGTATATATAGAGGTTACATGTATCTTGCCCTGGGCTATAGACCAGGGCAAGATACATGTAGATCTGCCCCTGCCACACCATTAACGACAACCCAACAACGAACTCACGACAACAACAACGAATTCAAAAACCATCCTTATTTTCGATTCGTGATCCCTTTCCTTCGCCTCTCCATCAATCTCACAGTTACGCTATCTCCCAGTTTCGATTTCTTCTTCTTCTTCTTCTTCTTCTTCTTCTTCTTCTTCTCCTTTCTCACTCACGCTTTCTCTCTTCTCGGTCTCGAAGTTGAACTGAACAGAAAGAAATTGGTTTTAGGTTTAATAGGATAACTATTTGATTTCATCGAGATTTGTGCAACACGAATCTCGAGACAAATCTAATGACCATTTCCTTCACAACCGCCTTATGTTTTGATAAAGAAATTCCCGAGTTTTGCACTACGCGCATCCCAAGGTGAATCCAATTGATTTAAATAAACTAAACCAAAACTTTAGGTTATTTATATATTTATATATATACCAATTATATATATATATATAAATATATACATCTATGTATTTCCTCATTTAAATATATATATATATATATATATATATATATATATACAACATATATAAATATATATATATACATAAATATATGTATTTATGCATTTATAATTTCGTCATGCTCGCCGATGAGTACACTCGGGCGTGTATGTTACTCCACGACCCATGTGCATCACCCTTGACCCACACACGGTATAAAGTGTCCCATGATTTTCCAATTATTTAATTTCAACTATATTTTATTTATATATATTTATATATATCAACATATATATATATATATATATATATATATATATATATACATAAATATATGTATTTATGCATTTATAATTTCGTCATGCTCGCCGATGAGTACACTCGGGCGTGTATGTTACTCCACGACCCATGTGCATCACCCTTGACCCACACACGGTATAAAGTGTCCCATGATTTTCCAATTATTTAATTTCAACTATATTTTATTTATATATATTTATATATATCAACATATATATATATATATATATATTAGGGCTTTTCTGCTTGCCACGTACGCCAATGAGTACACCCAAGCGTACACCTTGCTTCCACGTTTCACCGTGTGATCCCCCACGATTTACATGTGTCATCCCAGGTGTATCGTCAATTTTATTTATTATTTTCTCACCAACCAAACACAATACAGCACAACAATCACACTCATACGCTAATCGAGACAAGTCAGGCTTAACCGCGAGTCTAATTTGGGTTAATTAGATATCAATTTAACATTAATCACTAGATTAATAATATGAGTCGTTACACTTTAGATCGGCCTGCACTCCCACTAGAGTTATTTTTATTTTTATTTTTTCCCCAACACAACACATTTTGTTTTTTAATTATTTCAAGAGAGACATTTCTACCCTGCCCCTAGGCTACCCAAGCAAACAATTCGTAATTTTGAATTAGCAGATGTTGACTACATGGACTAAAATAAGTATTTATTTAGTTGAAATGTAATCTAATTGATTGATTAATATTGTAAATCATTTTTCTAGTTAATGTAGTAGTTTAGGTTGTATTAGGTCTAAGATATCCACGGGTGTGTGGGTGTGTGTGTGTTTTTTTTTACTAAAGTGGAAGCTGAACTAGGACCTCTCCAAACTTTGTCTTTTAACAAGTTATGCTTCTACCATATAACTATAAATGTTGTCTTTGAATTCCTTGTGTTGATTATGTGTTTTTGTTTCCAAACGACGACAATAAAAAAGGGCTTGCTATTTGCACAACCACTTTTGCCTTTCACACACAACCTATACATACACATGCATTTGTTGATCAAAAAACCCTTTCACACCCGACCCACCTTCCTCCTCTCCACCTCCTCATGATCACTGTCACTGCCGTTGCCACCATCTCCTCCGCCTAAGTCTGACGCACATTATACGAGTCGGATGAGTATAGTCAAGCCTATGAATAGGTCTAAGTTAAATTACCCTTTGTTTACTTCCAAAGCAACGAAATAGGGTTCCAAGGAGAATCAATTTTTTATTTAACTATTTTCAAAAGAAAATTTAATATGTAAAAGCGAGTTAAATAAGTCCGGGCGAGAGGTTTGCCGCCTTTAGGTCCTACCAGACTTGGGTCTGGAGGAGATTAGTCGAGAATTGTTAGCCCAGCTCGGATACTCCTCCCGACTTAAAATAATAATAATAATAATAATAATAATAATAATAATAATAATAATAATAATAATAATAATAATAATAATAATAATAATAATAATAATAATAATAATAATAATAATAATAATAATAATAATAATAATAATAATAATAATAATAATAATAATAATAATAATAATAATAATAATAATAATAATAATAATAATAATAATAATAATAATAATAATAATAATAATAATAATAATAATAATAATAATAATAATAATAATAATAATAATAATAATAATAATAATAATAATAATAATAATAATAATAATAATAATAATAATAATAATAATAATAATAATAATAATAATAATAATAATAATAATAATAATAATAATAATAATAATAATAATAATAATAATAATAATAATAATAATAATAATAATAATAATAATAATAATAATAATAATAATAATAATAATAATAATAATAATAATAATAATAATAATAATAATAATAATAATAATAATAATAATAATAATAATAATAATAATAATAATAATAATAATAATAATAATAATAATAATAATAATAATAATAATAATAATAATAATAATAATAATAATAATAATAATAATAATAATAATAATAATAATAATAATAATAATAATAATAATAATAATAATAATAATAATAATAATAATAATAATAATAATAATAATAATAATAATAATAATAATAATAATAATAATAATAATAATAATAATAATAATAATAATAATAATAATAATAATAATAATAATAATAATAATAATAATAATAATAATAATAATAATAATAATAATAATAATAATAATAATAATAATAATAATAATAATAATAATAATAATAATAATAATAATAATAATAATAATAATAATAATAATAATAATAATAATAATAATAATAATAATAATAATAATTTGAATGAACATTTTATGAATAGCTGATAACGAGGAGACCTTAGCGTGCACAATGTAATGACAAAACCAAACAATCCGAGCCCATACCGACTGACCCAAAGAAACACAGGCCCGAGCCCAAACTGTGGCGTGAATTATTTTGTGGTGTGGCGTGGTGTGGTGTGTCCATTCTTCCAGTAGTTTCGCGGGTCGCGGCGTCCCCACACCCCATTCCACATAAAAGCCGCCACAACCCCACCTAAGACTTCCAAATATCTAAACAAATCAAACACATCCAATCTCACCATTACACCTTCAACACGTACAAATTGACCTCAGAGCATGGTCACCTAACCTGCATCATCAATTTCAACTTTCTATCATATTACCGTTAGAATGAGATGAGCCACCACCATTGATCGACCACTCCCCCTGGAACTAAAGAAATAATATTAGTTAACAAATGGTTTTGGGTGAATAAAATATAATTGTTGAGGGTTCTTTTGTTTTATTATTAATTTATTATTTATTATCAATTTGTTTTAGTACAATAATTCAAATTGTTTTGGACTGATTTATTAATCAAAAACATCATTCCCTGTTTATTTGTCAGCGAATAATTCTTTTTTATTTTTTTGCAAATGATTAACGTGATACTTTTTTTTTATAACTTTTGTTTATGCTGCATAAACAACTTTTATATTATCTTGTACCGTTTGATGTTTTCCTTTTTGGTAATTATGATTTTCAAAAATATTTTTACCTTCTTTTCCTTTTAATAAATATTTGTCCACCAAAGCAAAATATTTATTAAACAAACTCTTTTTTTACTACTTCAGAGGGAGTCGAACCTACGACCTCTCTAAACTTTGTCTTTTATCGACAAGTGATGTCTTATTAATTCACTAGAGATGCTTTGACACCAAACAAACTCTTAATTTTATTAAAAAGCTTGTGGCTTTTTAAAAGTGTTTTTAAACTTATTTTTACTTTTTATAAATACTTATTTATATAAAAAATATATACTGAACAAACTTGTAGGACTATACTCGTACATCTTAGAAGTATTTATAAACTCGGTTTTACTTTTTATAAATATACTGCCAAAGTATCTTTGGGGAGATATAAGTATCACTTGCCAAAAATCAAAATTTTGGAGGTCGTAAGTTCGACTCCCACTCACCTTAAAAAAAACTTTTTATAAATATACTTACACTTGTGAAGTTATAAGCAGTTATGGTACCAAATACCCCTCCTTAAATGAGAACCTATAAGAGCATCTCCGATGGAACCATAGATTGGGTTGAAAATGGATCCACCAATGACACAATTATATTCAACCCAAAAAATGTTATATAATGGGACCATGGATTGTGAATGTCTAATTGATGTGATAAAGAATTAAAGTGGATGATGTCTATCACAATGTCTACTACTTTAGACATTGTACTCCATTGCCACATCATCATTGTTTGTTAGAGCATCTCCAATGGTAACTTGGATTTAGAGCATGAATTGGTGCATTTTCATGGATGTTGAGATGATGTCTATCATATGTGGCATTAGATAGACATTCAAATTTCAAAATGATTTCTAATGGTAATGTGGATTTAGACTATGCATTGTGACTTTTTTTACTTTTTATAACAAAAAATGATGATGTGGCAATGGAATATAATGTCTTGAAGTAAACATTGTGGTAAACACCCTCACTTTGATTCCTTGCCACATCAGCTAGACATTCACAATCCATATCCATTGAATATTATTTTTTGGGTTGCATGTAGATTGCGTCATAAGTGGATCCATTTCCACCTCAATCCGTGGTTCCATTGGAGATGTTTTTATAGAAAGTCAAAAAATTCACAATCCATAGTCTAAATCCACATTACCATTGAAGATCATTTTGAAATTTAAATGTTTGTCTAATGTCACATAAGACAAATATCCTCCCTGCAACCATGACAAAACACCAATTCATGCTCTAAATCCACATTACTATTGGAGATGCTAAATGAGACCATGGATTGGGGTGGAAATAGATTCATCTATAATACAATCCACATCCAACTTAAAAAATGTTCTCCAATGGGACCATAGATTCATAACGTCCATTCTATGTGGCATGAAATCAAAGTAGATGGTGTTTATTACAATGTCTACTTCTAAACATTGTGGTAGACTGTCACATCAATTTTATTAATTCTTTTAACGTTTTTATTTTTTCGAGCCTTCATTAATACTATAAAAATTGAAAATAAAAGTGTCAACTTATCAATCCATAGTCTAAATCTACATTACCATTGGAGATGACCAATATCTATCTACTGCTATATATAATTGACATCCTCTTCACATCCATGATGTGCCCCCAATCCATAGTCTCAATCTATGTTACCATCGGAGATACCGTAAGCAATAAATCTCACTTTCACCCATCAAATTCCACGTGTACCAATTCAGCGTACGCAGGAAGGGAACCGTGTTATGCCCACCCCGCTTCCTCTCTAGAGAGAGAAGCGCGACCGTGGAAGGCCATTTTTTGGTTGCATTTGTTCGAGTTTACACGCGCAGGAGGCATGTTTCCTTTTTGAACTTCCCTTCCAAACCCTACGTTCGATCCGACTTTCACAGCTCTTCGTCTTCTTCGACGACATACGATTCTCTCATCCTCTCCTTTCCTCTCTCAGATCCATTCGCGGTCGCAGCTCGGACGCTTCGTTCTTCTCAGTTCGAGGTTCTCCCATTCCTGACCTATCGTTCGCTGTTCTTCTTGCTGTTCGCCGATTTTCTGTGCGATTCTTGGATCTGATAGCTTGTTTTGTGAAATTATTGTCGGAATCGATCGAGTCGTGGTTTCGTTGCGGATTTTGTGTGAAATTGTTTGGAATTTGTGATTTCGTCTTCAGGTTTGTCTGGAGAGGAGCAGGGGCAATGATGTTGGGGATTATAAGGCGAAAGGTTGTCTCTAATGGTAGTTCGGTACGGAAATCTGATTTTTTTCTTGTTTATGCATTTGATGTTGTGTTTTCAGTTGAGTTGTGTCGGGATTTGATGGTTTTCTGAAGATTAGACATTTGTTTTGGTAGATTTTAGGTCAAGTGCAGCGGATTCGTCCTGCAACATCGGCGCAACGATGTAACGCGACGACTGTAAAAGATGTATGGTTGCTATAACTTCTCTCTTTGATCTTTTCGAAAGTTATGAATTTTGTGGTTTGGTTTGCAGCTTATAACGATCAGTTGAGCGATTCTCATTCTTACTCTTGATATTGAGTCTTCTAAAGAATTTAAATTCCTTAGGGTTGCAAAAAATAAGGTGCTCGATTGAGAATTTCTCAGAGAGATAATTCAAATTCAATGTTGGTTGAGTTTCTTATGTTTACTATGCTTTCCTTTATTGGTAGAGAATCTTTATTGGCAGTTTATAACTGTTCGTTTAGCAAGTTATGAGTGTTTAGTTCAAAGATTTGCCTTGCTTATATGAAAACACAATTTATACTTCACATTGGGTCGAAATTGCCATGTTCTCGAACAGCTACTAGCAATAGGTACGTTGATGGTATTATGAATATGTTGTTGAACGTCAGGAAAAAGTAATAAGGTGAATGAAATGAAGTTAATTGACGCACGCGTTGAAATGAGAATATAAAATATGTAATTTAGTACGAGGTTACATACTGAATCTGAGAAGGAATTTTTAAAATTCCATATTTAGGTCCTCCATGAATTTTTGGTTGAAGTTAGTATTTGATATAATGGTTGACTGTTCACATCACGCGTTTAAATCATCAGAGCATTTCCCTGACCACACGGGTTCATCTACAAGAGTCTACTTTATCCATTAGTATATTAAGCATTCCTTTTATTAGCTATGACTGAGATGTTGCACCTTGCCCTTATGAAGCAACTTTTGACAAGGAGCTCGTGTTCAACTTTATCTCTTAAAGTTTCAATTTCAGTTAGCTTTGGAGTTACTTTTTTTAAATTACATACTCGAACATCATCCCTTATTATTGCCAAAGGTTTTTCTTTTTTAGGGGAAGTTTTTGACTCATTTAAGTTCAACTTCTTATGTATGGGTACAGGCGATAGTTCTTGTACGTGGAGCTCAGCGTGTTCAGTGCTTCAGCTCCCATCTTTTGCCTGGTAATGAAATTTATGCCTTTTACTTGCTTCTTAGCAATTCTGATTAAAAAAAAAGTACAATTCCAATTTTTATAGACTGAATGTGATGAATTTCTATGCTGTCGCTACAGGTGTTCCTAGTTGTTCAAAGCCTGTGAGGTCAGTCGATGCTTTCCGATCTTTATACTTTTTATCATTTTATATGTTATTGGAGCTTTGCCTTGATGGATATCATCTTGCTCCTTATTTTCATAACTTCCCAATTTTGGGAGGAGAGCTTAAGATCTAATTTATGGCATATTTTGGAAGAGGGTTGTGAATTTCTTGGCCCATTATAATATTTTTAACTTTCTCAATTTTAACAGGGAGTTTATCCCCATACTTAGAGCAATCCATCCACTTCTATATCAGAGCAGATCATTTTCTTCAGAAGGTGGGAAAACTAGTAAAAGTTGAATGGATCATTTTATCGGATTGTCACTACAATTTTAGCCTATTTGTATTTTCTTAACAAAACAAAACTTTGATGTGTTCATTTTGAATTGAAGGTGACGTAGTTGATGCTGTTGTCCCTTACATGGGTGAATCTATCACAGATGGAACATTGGCGAAATTCTTGAAAAGTATGTTGTCCATGTGAAAGGATTGCTGTAGTGTTGCATTTTCTTTTTTCATTATTCATTATAATGAACAATCTCGCATCGCACTTATTTGAAGTCAAACACGTTCTTTCCATTTTAGTGAGTTTGTTCTTTGTATTTACATTTTTATTGGGAATTCATGCCATTATTATTGGTTGCAGAACCTGGTGATAGTGTTGCAATAGATGAGCCAATTGCTCAAGTTGAAACTGATAAGGTATTTCCTGGTTAGAGTCCCATATCGATTAGCAAGAGATATTCCCAGGGTACATCTAATGACTTTTGAATTTGTATTGGCACCAGGTGACGATAGATGTTGTAAGCCCTGAAGCTGGGGTTGTTCAAAAGGTATAGCTTTGAAATTATTTTTAGAGAGATTTTTTTTTTCCTCCATGTTGTGAACTTGCAGTTGAAATTTCCTCTTTCGGATTTGTTTTTGCTTGCTTCTATCTCAAGCTTGTTGCCAAAGAAGGTGATACCGTGGAACCAGGAACCAAGATTGCAGTCATTTCAAAGTCTGGTGAGGGGGTATCACATGCTGCTCCATCAGAAAAAGCTAAACCTGCTAAGGATGCTCCTAAGCCTTCCCAAAAAGCAGAAGATCCAGAGCCACAAGCAAAGACCGTTGTAGCCAAGGAGAAGCCTAAGGCACCTTCATCTCCATCTCCTAAAACCTCAGCTTCAGAACCCGTTCTGCCCCCTAAGGAAAGGGAAAGAAGGGTGAGTCCTAGTTAAGAGCATTTCTTTGTTTTACGGTTTGACCTGTAAATAAAGAAAGCTTAGAAAGGTCAGTTTATTGTTGGCTTTTGTGCTTAATAGTTCTAGAGTTGCTATAATTCGTATTGCAGGTTCCTATGACAAGGCTTAGAAAACGTGTTGCAACTCGTTTGAAAGACTCTCAGAATACTTTTGCAATGTTAACTACATTTAATGAAGTTGATATGTAAGTTCTTATGACAAATTTCTCATCCAGCCACCCCCAGCTTATGATTAAACGAGATCTTCTGCTTTCTGTCAGTCATTTTGCATTGTAGATGGAGTACTGCTAGCACGGTCTGATACCCGTTTTTGGTCATGTGATGTAGGACAAACTTGATGAAGCTTCGGTCTGACTACAAAGATGCATTTGTGGAAAAGCATGGTGTGAAATTGGGACTTATGTCAGGTTTTGTGAAGGTATGTGTTCTTGTGCTTCATTTATGCACACCAGAGTGATTGTGGAATGCATTTAAAATATTTCCTATGATATTCCAGGCTGCGGTTACTGGGCTGCAGCATCAGCCTATTATTAATGCTGTCATAGATGGAGATGACATCATATATAGGGATTATATTGACATCAGTATAGCAGTTGGTACTCCAAAGGTAATTCTCTACCCTGTTTTTGGTTCATCCGTTTCTGTTTTGTTAAGTCCGTATTGCTTGATAAGGATATTTTGAGGAATTGTGCGGGCCTTGTATCTATGTAATTTTGATTCTTGCTTTATTGTTTCTTCTTTTTTTATTTTTAATTTTAGCATCCTCTTCTCGTTGCTACTTTTAGTTGTCTTTCGCTCCTCTTGCATGGGGATGAAACGATAGGTCTATAGATTGGTTGGCAATAATGGAGGGATAATTGAAGAACAGGTTTATTTTATTTTTATGTGGTTCAGCTAGAACAGACTAGTACATCATTTGTTGATAGATTTAATGAATTTTATGTTTTCACTTAAGTTTTGGTGTGTGACATTTGAAGAACAAAAAGAGTCCATGTAAAAAGGATTGCAAGGTGCCAAGGCGATTACACTGACGAAGGAGAGGTGGTGCCTTAGTAGCACCTAGGCAACAAAAAACCATCTAGAAGCCTTCGAATAGTTGATTATTTATTTATATGTTTCTATATTACACTAAGGCCTCATTTGGAGGGCATGGACTGGAGTTGAGAGAAAAACATTTAAGTTTTGTTTTGTTGTGCGGTATTTATGTTAAATAACTTACTTTTAATGAACCCTTTCAGTTGTCTTCAGAAATCGTTTATTCCTCTGGTACTCACTATCTCAATTGATGAATGAAATTTACTTGTTTGGGCCTCAAAAAAAAGAAAAAAAGAAGAAAAAAAGAAGAAGAAAAGCTTACCCTGAGTGCCATTTTTGTAGAGCCAATATATAGATTGAACTACCTCAAGTTTTTTATTCTATGCTCTAAATGTGTAAAAAGAGGCATTTCTATCATTAAATCATTTGTTTATGATGCTTCTTTTTACTGAATACATTTCTTCGCATGGACTACTTTTTTTTTTTTTTTTTTTCCATTTTTATAATAACATGGGTGTCAATCTTTTTTAGCCCCTCCTTATTTTCGTTCGACTAAATCCCATGGGAGTTAGTCAGGTGTCCAACCTTAAAACTCGAGACAAAGCAAGAGTTACAGGGGTGTATTCAATTGGGATTTTAATGGACTTTTGGTTACTTTTAATTACTAAAAAAGTTTAGGTGTATTCAATTAAAACTTTTAGAAAGTTTATAAAAGTAAGGTGTATTCAATGTGAACTTTTATAGACTTTTTAAAAGTCTATAAAAGTTTTGGGGTATTCAATTTAAACTTTTAGAGAGTTTATAAAAGTAAGGTGTATTTAATTTTTTGGTGACTTTTGTGGTTTGGTTACAAATCTAGACTTTTATAGACTTTTTGTATAAAAATACATAGAAAGAAATTTTCAACTTCTCTTCACCTCAACCCATAAACTTTTAGAGACTTCTAATTTTTGTTGGTTCCCTTATTCAATTAAGACTTTATTGTTCATAAGATATTTTCTTATCAAATGTTTTTATCAACTTCACCAACCACTCCACAACTCATGGATTTCGTTGCTCACTCATTATACTCTAATATCTATGTTTATGAAAATGAAGTTGTTATTAATATATAAGATGTCATTCTTGCATCATTGTACATTTTTATACGATTTTTTTACAAAGAAGCTTCGTTTATTAAGTGCATAATTATAATCTCAAAAAGTGTAATATTATTATTTTTGAAGAAAATAATCATTTTTTTTTCAAATGCAAGAAGTGCATTTTAAGAAATTTAAACAATTATTCTTAAAGAAAAAGCATTAATTTTTTTACTTAAGTAAAAAAAGTGCAAAATTTTTACACAATGATCTTACTTATTCTTTTTTGCCCCTAAAAGTTTATTCATTTACCTATTTGTTTTGTTGATATTTATTTACTTTTTTGTTATGTTACTATTTTGATAGTTACTCATTAATATGTATATATGATTTTTTTTATTAAAATATAAAAATATTTTGAAACGAATTAGTAATAGTTATTAAGAAAAAGCAATATAATCATGCCTTGACCGATTATCAAAATCATGTTTAAGTAATTCACAAAAGTCACTAAAAATTTTAAATGTTGATAAAAGTCATCAAAATGAAGTTCACGTAAAAGTTCATCAAAGTCTTTCGTACTTTATTTGTTATTTTTACAATATAAGTTTTTAATAACCCTAGTAGTTAATTTTGTCAATTAAAAAGTAACCGAAGCTTTAAAAAATGTGCAAGAAGTTCATCAAAGTCAATGTTCATGGATGTTTATCAAAAGTCATCAAAATTAAAAGTTTATCAAAGTCTATCAAAGTCCTTAAAAAAGTCCATCAAAGTTAATAAAAGTCATCAAAATAAAGTCTATCAAAGTCTACCAAAGTTTTTAAAAGTCTACAAAAATCTACAAGTCTCTAAAAGTCATCCACTTATAAAAGTAACTAAAAGTCTAATAAAATTTCAATTGAATACACCCCCCTTAATGTAGCTACCTAGAAAGGCTAGAATTGAACCCATGACTTTTGCCTCAGAGATTTATAATGCTCCTTCCTTTTTCCCTGCACCACGCCCCTTGGGGATGGGGACTTTTTTTGTCTAACCTTTATTGTAAAAATTCATGTTTTACATTGTTTAGAGGGAGAATGTTCATTAATGCATGATTTAATCTTTATCAGCACTAGTAAGTTAGTTTGCTGATGTAATTCATTTTACTTTGTTAAGGGACTTGTTGTTCCAGTCGTCCGCAATGCAGATAGAATGAATTTCGCCGAGATAGAAAAAGAGATCAATACCCTTGCAAAAAAGGCAACTGATGGAACTATCTCAATTGATGAGATGGCCGGTGGTTCATTTACTATATCCAATGGTGGTGTCTACGGAAGCCTTTTAAGTACCCCAATCATCAACCCCCCACAGGTATATATGACAATCTGCTTACTTATTGAGCAATGTGTGAGATTTTCACAATGTTAATTAGAAATTTGACGATTAAATTTCCTTTTGACAGTCGGCTATCCTCGGTATGCACTCAATCGTGAGCCGTCCAATGGTGGTTGGAGGAAACATTGTTCCAAGGCCAATGATGTACATCGCATTGACATATGATCATCGGCTAATTGATGGTAGAGAAGCCGTTTTCTTCTTGCGAAGGATCAAGGATGTCGTGGAGGACCCTCGCAGGCTTCTCCTTGACATATAAAATGCCATAATTGATTATTCGAAGAAACCTTGATTTACTGGTACACAGATTTTGATCTATTTTGGAAACTATCGACCAAAAATAAGTCAGTCTTAAGACTGAATTTTGTAGTTCCGTTGGGTAGCCTTCAACGGATGCTACAATTGCGGCCTGGAGTTTGAAGCGAGACTTTTTTACATTTAAGAACTGTTTTGTATTTGCGGTTGTGTTGCCCTTTTTTTGTTCCCTCTCCTCACTAAAGATGCTTGGAGGTAACACCTAAAACTGTTTTTTTATTTGTATCATAGATGTTCCTCGCATCAATAATTTATTTATACTTCACATTTGCCTCAATAGTATATGTTTCTGAAGCCTTTATACTGTTAAAATTTTTATGGCTGCAATTTCAACTCGACCAGCCTATCATACAACCTATTCTAATTTGACCATTTGGTTTTACTCCGTTCGGTTATAAATATAAGTTATTTAAGGTAAATGTACGAGAATTATGATAATTTTAATTATAAGTATAATTTAAACATACGTGATTTGATATTAAATGAATTGAAAAATTGAATAATCAGAAATATTTGAATTGTATAAGGGTATAATTGGTAAAACAAATAATAAATATATTTTTAATTTTGAAAATTACTTATAATTTTGATAATGTTGTAAATTAAGTTGGAACTTGCTAATAATTAGAGAAGGAAAATAGAAGACTAATAACTTCTACTACTACAAGGAGATGAGAAAAAAATGAAATAGTTGAAATGAGAAGTTTTCATTCAACTTGGTGTGTCTTTACAATGAGGTTGACACCCTTTATATATGTCATTTGGTGATGATGATAAATGTACTTTATACAATGTGTACAAGCAACACATACACCTCATGTCATACAACACATTACAAGTAATTTGACAATACATGGAAGAGTTGGTGTACATTGAAAATGGTTACAAGTAACATGACAATACATAGACAAGTGGAAGTACTATTAAGTGAGAAATACAAGTTACATGACTACACAATATATTGGTGTACATGCATGGTCATCCATATTTCATAACATTCCCCATCGGATGACACTTGCTTAGAGATTGTGCCTCGTTAAAACTTCTACTAAGAAAACCCTGTGGAAAAAATATAGTAAAAGAAAAAGAGTACACTATTCTCATAAATATTAAGATGTGAATAATATTGTTAAGATTGCCTCATTAAACACCTTGCTAAGAAAACTCAATGGGATAAAACCATAGCTAAGGGAAAAGGAGTGCAATACACTAATCAATAACTCCCCCTCATGTGAACATGAGTGAAACTTGTTCAGTTTCTTTACTTGTTACGTCTTTAAGTTTACGCAAGTCAATACCATATGTAAGCCTTTTAAATGTCGTAGTTGGTAAGCCTTTTGTGAATAAATCAGCAAGATCATCACTCGATCGGATTTGCTTGACATCAATTTCACCATTCTTCTGAAGCTCATGCTCGTAAAAGAATTTTGGTGAAATATGTTTTGTTCTGTCCCCTTTTATGAATCCTTCACTTAATTGTGCAATACATGCTGCATTATCTTCATATAATATGGTTGGAGAATCTTTTATTGAAAACAATCCACATGATTCTTGAATATGTTCAATCATGTTTCTCAACCATACACATTCACGACTTGCTTCATGAATTGCAAGTACTTCAGAATGACTGTAAAAAGTAGCAACCATAGTTTGCTTTACTAACTTCCATGATACAACAATATTGCCATAGGTGAATACATATCCCGTTTGAAAACGGGCCTTGTGGGGATCAGATAAAAATTCAGCATTAGCATAACCTTGGAGATTCAATTTTACATCTCTCGAGTAAAATAAACCCATGTCACTTGTTCCTCGAAGATACCAGAAAACATATTTAACACAATTCCAATGTCTTCGAGTTGGTGGAGAGCTGTATTTTGCAAGTAGGTTGACAGCAAAAGCAATGTCAGGTTTTGTACAATTTGCAAGATACATAAGTGCACCAATTACACTTAAATATGGTACATCCGGACCAATTAGCTCTTCATCACTTTCACGAGGTCGAAATGGATCCTTATCCACTTCAAGTGATCTGACAACCATTGGAGAGCTCAATGGATGTGCCTTGTCCATATAAAATCTTTTTAATATTTTTTTAATATAATTTGATTGATGAACAAGTACTCCACTTGAAAAATGTTCAATTTGCAAACCAGACAATGTCTTGTTTTTCCAAGTTCTTTCATCTCGAATTCATTTTTCAAGTATTCAGATGTTCTAACGATATCGTCGTAGTTTCCCACTATATTTAAATAATCAACATATACAACAATAATCACAATTCCTGTTGATGATATTTTAATGAAGACACATGAGCAAAACAAATTCTTTACATATCATTCTTTCAGTAAATAATCACTAAGACGTTTGTACCACATTCGTTCGGATTGTTTCAATCCGTACAAAGACCTTTGTAATTTTATAGAATGCATGTTATGAGGTTTTGATTTTATTTATTCGGATATTACAAATCATTCAGGGATTTTCATATATATCTCACTATCTAGGGATCCATACAAATATGCTGTAACGACATCCATTAAATGCATATCAAGCTCTCAGTAACCGCAAGGCTTATCAAGAACCGAAATGTAATTGAATCTATAACAGGAGAATATGTTTCCTCATAATTGATGTCAGGTCTTTGTGAAAAATCTTGAGCTACAAGTCTTGCTTTGTACCTTGTAACTTCATTTTTTTCGTTTCTCTTTCGTATAAATACCCATTTATATCCAACAGGTTTTACGTCATCTGACGTTTGAACAATCGGTCCAAAAACCTCTCGTTTCCTTAATGAGTTTAGCTCTGCTTGGATAACATCTTTCCATTTTTGCCAATCAGGTCTTTTTCGACATTCGTCCACTGATCGTGGTTCTGGATCATCATCATTTTCACATATTTCAAAGGACAAATTGAAAGCAAATATATCACCAGGAACAATTTCATTTCGATCCCAAATCTTACCGGAGTTTAAATAATTTATTGAGATCTCATTATTTTCATTTTTTCCTCTTTTTCTAGAGGAAGTTGTTCTTCATCAGAATGAACTTGTTCTGTCAAACCCTTATCAAAGGATTCTTGTGCTTTCTCAGGAGTATTTTGATTTGTATTTATTTTTACTCCCTTTTTCCTCTTTCGAGGAATTGTATCCTTTAAACCAATTGGTCTTCCACGCTTTAAGCGTTTCGTTGGTTCTTGTGCATTTTGTTGCACAGAGACATCAATTCTTGCAGGAGCATTTACAGCTGGAATATGTGATTTTGTCACTTGTTTTGCATCATTAAATGCATCTGGTAATTGATTTGCGATTTGTTGCAAATGAATGATCTTTTGAACTTCAAGTTTACACTGATTTGTGCGTGGATCATAATGTGATAAAGTTGATGCATTCCAAGCAATTTCGCATCATTCCTTTTGAATTGGTTTCTTATCTCCCCCTAATGGTGGGAAAATTGCTTCATGAAAGTGACAATCAACAAAACGTGCAGTAAATAAATCCCCTGTTAAGGGCTCAAGATATCTTATAATGGACGATGTGTTAAATCCAACATAAATCTCAAGTTTTCGTTGTTGACCTATCTTAGTTCTATTGAGAGGTGGTATAAGAACATACACTTCACAACAAAAAATGCTCAAGTGTGAAATATTTAGTTGTTGACCTAAAATGAGTTGCATGGGGGAATGTTTATGGTATGCAGTAGGCCTATAACGAATGGTAGATGTTGCATGAAGAACTGCATGTCCCCAAACTGAAGTTGATAACTTAGTTCTCATGATTAAAGGTCTGACAATTAATTGAATGCGTTTGATCAGAGATTCTGCCAAACCATTCTGGGTATGCACGTGTGGAACAAAATGTTCAATGGTAATTCCTATAGACATGCAATAATTTTTAAATGCTTGAGATTGAAATTCTCCGGCAATATCAAGACGAATGGTCTTGATTGGGTTGTCGGGGAATTGTCCTCTTAACTTAACGATTTGTGCTAAAAGTCTAGCAAATGCAACATTGCAGGTCGAAAGCAAACAAACATGTGACCACCTAGTTGATACATCTATCAAAACCATGAAATATCTAAATGATCCACATTGAGGATGAATAGGACCACATATGTCTCCCTGAATGCGTTCTAAGAAAACTGGGGGTTCCACAACAATTTTACTCGGGGATGGTTTAACTATAAATTTACCTTGAGAACAACTAGCACAATTATAATCACCAGCTAAAAATATTTTGTGACTCCTTAAAGGATGTCCATGCGAATTATTAATTATTATCTTCGCATCATTGATGATCTTGGATGACCAAGCCGGTCATGTCATAAAATGAATGTCTTTGGATCATTAATTTTCTTATTTAAGACGACATTCGTTTCGACATGCCTTATATGAGTAAAATATAATCCAGATGATAAAGCTGTGAATTTTTCTAACACTTCTTTTTTCCCATTTGAAACCAATGTCGCATAGAGAAATTCTCTATTATTTTCGTTCATGGTTTCAATGTGATATCCATTTTGTCGAATATCTTTAAAGCTGAGTAAATTTCTTCTGGATTCTTCAGAGTATAAGGCATTGTCAACATGAATTGTTGTTCCCCCAGACAACATAATATTTGATCTTCCAGAGCCATTAATCAAATTGGAGATGTCAGATATTGTTTGAACATTAGCCTCAGCTAAGTTCAAATCGGAGAAATATTTTATGTTTTTAATGATTGTGTGCGTTGTAGCACAATCATCAAGTCATATATCGTTCTTATTTGATTTATGATTTGAACACATGAGTTGTTGATCCATCTAGACAAATAATGTTTGACAAATTAGAAAAAGAGTCATATTTCATTAATAATAAGAAACTAGTACATATAATTAAGAAACATAACAAAAATCAGTACATAAAATTATTGAAAATCGTTACATATGATCATTAAAAATATCGAGATTAGTGTTTGGATCATCGTGAAAATTCGGGACATCCATATAATTGATGTTCGACGAGCCATCTCCGACAGTGAAGTTCATCTCAACTGTTTTGCATTTCTCCTTTAAGGAAGTTTGATAAAGATCAATAAAATGCTTAGGCGTGCGACATACATGAGCCCAGTGGCCTTTTAGACCACACCTGTGACATGGTTGGTCATGATTACGAGCATGTCCATTTTCATCAGTATTTTTCCCTTATTCTAATGACATCATTTTTATTCGATTTATTTTGGAACTTATTGCCACAAAATTTAGAATAGAGCTTGCTACGATCTTTGCTGATTGACCCTTTCCTATTTCCACGTCCATGGTTTTTCTTTTCATGACTCTTTTTATGGTCACTATAGGATGCTGCATTTGCTTCATTAATTGGAGCGGAACCAGTTGGACGAGAGTTGTGGTTCTTCAATAGAAGCTCATTATTTTGTTCAGCCACCATGAGACAAGAAATTAATTATGAGTACTTTTTAAATTGACACGCTCGATATTGTTGTTGCAACAACAGATTCGAGACATGAAAAGTACTGAATGTTTTTTCCATCATTGTCTCATCAGATATATTTTCTCCATACAGCCTCAAACGAGAGGTAATATTAAACATGGTGGAGTTATACTCACTGACTGTTTTGAAATCTTGTAGCTTAAGATTCAGCCAGTCGTTTTGAGCTTTTGAAAATATCACTGTCTTTTGGTGATCATATCGCTCTTTCAAGATTAACCACAAGGTGAGAGGATCTTTTATAGTGAGATACTCACTTTTCAGACCTTCATGTAGATGATGGCAAAGGAATATCAGTGCTTTCGCACGGTCTTGTATTGATGTTTCATTTCCTTCTATAATAGTTTCTCCTAAGTCTTTAGCTTGGAGATGTATCTATGCATCCAGTTGCCATGACAAATAATTATTCTCAGTGATATCAAGAGCAACAAATTCTAGTTTTTGAAAGTTTGTCATAGTCTGAAAATATGTCAATAAATTGAGTAAATAGTTTTTCTCTTTTATATAAAATAAATAATATACGATTAAATATATGTTCACAACTTGATTATTAATATGCAAAATGTACTACTTGTATGAGTTGGTGGGACAACCTCCAGGTTGGGTGGCGAGACAACGTCTCCTTAAAACCATGCCTCATCGAACGAGATAACTCGTCTCCCTTTCTATGTTTAGCTTTACCGAGACAAGGCTTACCCACTATTAACCCAAACTCATAACACTATTTGCAATATAAAAAATCAAGAATAGAGCATAATTAATCGTTTGTAGTATAACGAAAAAACTAGTTATGTCACATATTGACTTTTGATTTCTGATGTAGAAGATCGTACAAGACGCAACTACAAAGCATACTTTCGCAATCGGTGACATTATAATGCATAATATATGAATAAAGTATGCATATAGAAATGATGCATGTAATAAAATGAAACAACCATGATAATATAGAAATAAATTGAACTTATTTAAATGACAAAAGTTATACCTTCCTAGCTTTGTCTCCTTAACAAGCCTTCTTGAACTTCAAAGTCTGCTTAATGCTAGAGCAAGCTCGTGCTGATAATGTGTTGTAAATTAAGTTAGAATTTGCTAAGAACTAGAGAAGGAAAATAGAAGACTAATAACTTTTACTATTACAAGGAGAGGAGAAGAAATGAGATAGTTGAAATGAGAAGTTTTCATTCAACTTGGTGTGTCTTTACAATGAGGTTGACACCCTTTATATATGCTATTTGGTGATGATGATAAATGTACTTTATACAATGTGTATAAGCAACACATAAACCCCATGTCATACAACACATTACAAGTAATTTGACAATACATGGAAGAGTTGGTGTACATTGGAAATGGTTACAAGTAACATGACAATACATAGACAAGTGGAGGTACTATTAAGTGAGAAATACAAGTTACATGACTACACAATATGTTGGTGTACTTGCATGGTCATCCATATTTCATAACAGATAAAATTTTTTTGGAAGAAAGACTTATATTTTTTATCGAATTGAGTATTTGAAAATTTTATAAACCTATCGATCCAACCTACCCACCCCCTCTATACATGTACATAGCACGCTATGGCACAATCACTCATATTGCTCGATCATTACCTGTCATTAGACACTGCTCACTAAACGTCGCTCCCCCATTCGCACCACACCACTGGCCCTCTTAATTTTTATAGTGTGCTAGGTTGACTCACTTTGAGTATCGAGATAGCCGCGAAAGAACATTAATAAGACGAAAATTTTCGGTTGATTAATTCTCCCCTTATTACATTCTAGCAACTTTAATTATATACTAGATAAGACTTCAAATTTTACTAAAACTTAATCAAATAAAGATAAATTCTATTTAGATAACAACCAAACTTAAAATACTCTTAAAACAACTACAACTCTATGTTTATCTTTCTAACTAAACTGATCCACATCAACATTCGTAACTCTATCGAAAAATAATATCTTAAGCTAATTAAACACAACTACGATTACTTAAGACTCAAAACCAAAGAAACTTAATCTTCATTAGTTTTCTCCACTCGAAAAAAACTCATCCTCTAGTTTGAATATAATGGAATCTTAGGATCATGAAAGTGAGACAAATCTGTCATATTAAAGGTGTTTGAAATACTCATGGTGGCTGGTAAATCTACCACGTATGCATTATCATTGATCTTCTTCAAATAGCATATGGATTATAGTTCTTACGCTGTAAATTACTATAGGTACCCAACGAAAAATGCTCCTTAAATAGAAACACCATTACTTGATCACTGACATTGAAAACTTCTTGACGCCTTTGTTTATCAGTTTCAGTCTTGTACTTTTTGTTGGCTGATTCTAACCTCTATTTCACCTCCTTATGAACTTCAATAACCTGCTCCGCCAAATGCTTTGCATAACACTAGTTACATCATAGGCAAATTAGATTAAGCGTATGTCGTGGAACCTTAGCATAAACTATATAGAAAGGAGATCGTCCAGTGGCATTGTTAACTACACTGTTGTAGGAAAATTTAGCTTGGGGAAGTGCTAATTCCCATTGCTTTGGCTTATCTGTGATGACCCCAACCCTACAAATCGGGCACCGCTCGAGACTAGGCCCTTCGATAAACCAGTGAGGAGTTAATAAATGCCTAGTCAGCCTCACATACCGGTCTTCAGTACATGATAATCCACACAACGTAGTATATATATATATATGAAATCATATGAAACGAAAATTAAATGCGATGAAAACCCGATAATAAATAAATTAAACACACAACGATTACTAAGTGTTAAAGCTAGAATGTGGAAACCCCGTACAATGGTTATAATGGAGTGCAGCTACACCGTCCTTAGATCATTACTACTTAGCCGAGTGTTAGTTTCATTTTGTTTAACTTGAGTATTTTATAGCATGATTCCAATTCAGCATAGTTCCTTTTATTATATTTTCAGATACTTGTTGTATATTTAGAAATGTGAACAAATGTCTCTCGGTGTTACTTTTTACTTTCCTGTACTCACTGTCCTTTTTATTACAGTGGGTGCAGATCCATCGAGTAGCAAACCAGGCAAAAGGAAGATCGGGGACTACCTTTGAGCCAGTGGAGTGTTGCTACACCAGATTTTTCGGGTTTTGATTTTGTTGTATGACTTTTATATGTCTTTCACATACTTTTGGGGTTGTATGTATTATGGGTTGAGAGATAGTACCCTGACTAGATACATGTTAATATATTTTTATCGCCGTTTCATTATATATGTATGCATGTGATCTTTACTTTCTAGTTTTCCACAAATCTAAATATTATGTTAAAAGCTTCCGCTAAATTGTTAAGACTTCCGCTGAATAAACTTTTAATTGATAAATTTTAGTTAACTCTGATTTATTAATTGACATAAGATAAAAGAAAAGATTATTTGAAGAATTAACTAGTAAGAATAAAGATTTTGGAAAGGCTGACTAATTCCTTGTTAAATCCTACATGGTGAGGTTAGGGCTTAATGACAGGATTAGGCCAGACGGTGCCCTAATTTGGGAAAGGGTCGTCGCAACTTGTTAGAACATTCTTTTCCTACCACACGCAACTAATATGTGCCTTGGAACCTAAAAAATTTCAAAATCTTCAATGCATACCAAGTATACCTAGTTGATTTCTCAAATTGATAATATCCAATAATGCGATTATTTTAAAAAACTCTAACTCCTTGAGGTACACAATAAAAAATTTCTCATTTCACTAATTTTAGGCTAGAACAGATTAGTCAACCCTAACATAATTTACATATCATGGATAAACAAGAAAGTAATACTTTTGACATGTTAACCAAGGTATGCATAACTATTCACTACATATCTTTCATTCAACGAGATTTTTTTTTACATCAATCATTAGTTCTATTAGTTCATGAATTCCTTATCTACACTAGAGTGTACTTTTTTTTGATCAAGGAATTACATGTACTTTAAGTGTCCTTGCATTTCTATATCAAATTTAGATGTCTAAGATAGTCAACAAAATAAGAGAATAATAGCATATGATTTGAAAACTCCAAACTACTCAAACTTTACAACTTCTATATCAAATTTAGATGTCTAAGATAGTCAACTTGACCACTTAGACCCTAGGTCATTCAGTAGAGAAGTAGTGCCCAATAATAGGTATCATTTCCATCAAAATATATATGCAAGGAAAGAAAAAGAATTAATATTGAATTTCTTACTGGTTTACTACAATTAACCATGTAATTCGCCAAGTCAAGTCGATCCTTCAAATAAACTGATCGAACCCTCCACGCATATCTACAATCAAACAATGTATAACACAATTGTTTTAAGGATCGTTTGCTAAGTTGAGGTTTAGTACGTAACTTAATGGAACTAATTCATCCACTAGCTCTTTTCGAGATTTAACTCATGATATTGGGAACTTAGCCCACTAAGATGATCTTATATGAGTTTCACTTTTGACTTAATAAATATAAATCTCGGAAACCCAAGTTCATATAATCATTGTTCTAGTAATTTAAACCCAAACAATACATTTGTCCAAACATGTGGTTATATATGAAAGTATATTCAAAGGCTTTAGGTTTTCTTGGATTCATATAACTGCCAAATATAGCTTCCAAGTAGCATAGTTGATTACGCAAGGCTAGCATTAATATTAAATAGTTCTCTTAAATATGCAAGCCTACTTCCATGTGCTCGTAAAATGAACTTATAAGTTATTCTCATAGGCATTTACACCTAAACCTGTTCTAAGTTTGGTTAGGCTCAAACAAGTGATTTTAAATGGTTCAACTCTACCGAACCAATGGCTCAAAAACAAGTCAAAACATCTTTCAAGATCAATTTATAAGTTGTTTACTTCAACTAGCCAAGCGTCAGTTATTATATCCTTAAAAATGCTTGCATAAGATGAGTTTCATCATATCAATCTAATTAATTGCTCTTTTATCCATGCAAATTTTTACTCTTGAATTTGGAAAAAGAAGACAAGTTTCCTTTCATGCATTATATCAAACACTTGGATTGCATTCATTCAATGAACTATTTTCACTTCAAGCTTTTCTTCCTAATTATGTCCACAATCTCTACTTTACTTAAATCAAGTATTTCAAAGCATCAATGCAAATTTAGAATGAATTCTAACCATTGGAATTTTGAATCTTCACTTCAATAGTCTAAGTTGGAGTTCATTCATGAAGTTTAGTAAAAACCAAATTTGAGACACAATTTTTGTAAGTTCAAATGCATATTAGCTCAAATCGATCAAACCATGCTCAAAACTCGAAATGAACAAGTAAACCTTATTTGAGTCATTTTATCAAACATTTGGTGTGTATGTTCTATACACCAACTAGATTGATTATTAATTTTGAAAAACAACTTCAACAACAACAACAACAACTCATTCAAGGCTATCTCAAACTTAATCTAACTAACAACTACTCTTGATTCATGAGTTTGATCTAAACTTAAACTTAAAAGAGAGTTAGATATTGCCAAAACAGTTTAATGGAGCTCCAGCTTCAAATTAGTTTAGATCTATCCATGTCTTCTCCATGATTTCAAGCAAGATCTCACCTCCTTCAAATCTCTCGAGCAATTAATCCCTCTTGTTCAATCTTCCTTCCCCTTCCTTTTTATCTTCCTTTCTTTCTTCCTCCTAAGCTCACCGTTATCGACGTTTACCTCGCCGAAGTTATCTCTCGCCGTCGCATCGCCGACGCGTCTCCTTTTCACGGTTTCAATGAGTTCGCCCTCCCTCCTGGTCAGGGGCGAATCCAGGATTTTTGATAACCCTGGGCTATAAATTAAAGATATAAAAAACACGTGAAACATAAAAATAAAATAAAAATGGACTAATGTTGCTAATTTATATACATAATAAATTAATTTTTTTATCTTAATTATACATTTTTCTTAACAGAAGGCATACAGAAACCATTAGGTTTTTAGATAGACATTTAAAAAATAGCATTGTGTCCGATTTATGCAAAACCCCCTAATCCTTATCCCTAGTCCGAAGTTTAGAACACCCTGACCTATTAGAACTCATTTACTTAACTTTCTTAATCTAAAAGTAGCCACGTAACCTTTATTTGACTATTTTTTGTTTACCATAACAAATTCAATTTCCAAAAATTTTAGTTTCAGCATTATATGGACAATTCATATAGTGCTTTCTAACCCATTACAATTTGAGTTGGGACATAATTAGAAGGAATGTGATTGAGCTTGGATGTGGTAAAATGGGTGAGATTAACTTGAACTTCTGCATGTTAATGATTTATTGCCTCTTTATATGATAAATGATGGTAAGGCTCCGAGTAGTCTTATCTTTATATCTAAGGCATTTTACCGGCTAACTTCATTTTCATCCATTTGGACATTCATTACTAGACATCAAATCAACAAATTATGTTGAACTGTATAAAAATATGAGATTTTTGACAACATAGTTATACAATCAATCTTTTTCTTATAAAAAAAATCCAACTAACAAAACATCAAAAACCAACAAGTTAAGAAAAATTAAGAACTAGCATATATTTTTGCTCAATGATTTCCACATTAGAAAAATATCCCTTCAAAAAAAGACATATAAACAAAAAAAAAATCTATGAACTAACATACCTCTTTGCTCGCACTTTGTAAAAGAATCATTAATCTATCCTTGTAATATAGTGCAATCTAATGAAAAAAATAAATGTGGAGCAATGAAATTAATCCCAAAGAGATGGATTGGTTTCTTCAAACACAAAAAGAATAGAGGTAAAAGACACAAGACAATATAATTTGAAAAGACATTGCTCCAAAAAACTTCAAAAAATGTAAACAACTTACATTCGGTGAGTATGAGAATGGCGCGAATGCGCCGAGAGTTTTTTTTTGTCGTGCATTCGTTTTGGTCGTATGTGCGTTGCTAATTTTTTTGTTCTTAACGTAGGGTTTGGGAGATTTTCGGGGTGGGCTTAAATGTGTTTTTGGGCTTAAACAAAAAAAAAAAGAAAAAAAAAAAATTGGGCCTTGCCCTGGGCTGCCCATATAGATACGCCACTGCTCCTGGTGCGTTTCCTTGTTGAACGAAATATGGCAAGCCTTTATTTCGTTCAACCTTTTTTTAATTTTTTTTTCTTTTTTTGAGAAAAAGTCTCATCCACCCATCTCTTTCTTGATCCAGGACAAAACATGAATCTATGGTTGATATTGTTTGAACCATTTCTTAGCTACTTTAAAATAAATTAATAACCTAAAGTATCGTCGCATGAATTTAATTCAATTAAGTTGAAATAATGTCGCAATACCATATATAACACGTAGTTGCGCGCCAAACATAGTTAAGATTATTTTATGTTTCTTTTATAGATGTTCGAGCATTTTGAATCACCGCGACTCTCGATCGGGTATTTACTAGTAATAATCGATATTATTGATTGATTATCAAATTAAAAATTGGGTCATTACATTATCACAACGAATACTTTGAAAAAAACTCTCCAAAGTTTTATTAACAACCTCAGTTTGCCCATCAATTTGAGGATGAGCAATGCTACTATACATGAGAGATGAATTAAATAACTTTCATAGAGAACGCCCAAAATGACTAAGAAACTTGATGTCTCGATAAGAATTAATCGACTTGGAACTCCATGTAATCGAACCACTTCCTTGAAAAACAAACGAGCAATACCCACAACATTTGAAGTCTTCCTACAAGGAAGAAAGTGAGCCATCTTCAAAAACATGTCAACAACCACAAATACCAAATCGACGCATCTTTGAGTTGTAGGTAGACCCAACACAAGTCCATTGAAAAGTTTTCCCAAATACTTTCAAGTACATGTAAAGGCATGTACATGATTGAGGCAAATAAAATCCCTTTTTAACAATTGCAAGAGTCTTGTCATGCCCCGTGTGACCCTTAGACCTCCATCGTGCAAATCACTAAAATCACTAATCACTTGTTCTCATAGAGAAGTTTTAGGCAAACATAGCTAATTCTCATTCATTAAGTACCCGTCAAACACGTAAAAATCATCAACCAAATGTTGATTAGAAAGCTTACTCTACACCTCAATGAAGTCCTCATTATGCTCATAATCACCTTAAGGTTGTTCAAACAAAAGAATCTCATTGTGCAAAGTAAGCAACAAAGAAGCTCGTCTACTCAACGCATTTGTAACTTAGTTGTGAACCTCAGACTTGTGTCGCAACTTGAAAGGAAGATTTTGCAAAAACTGATCATCTAGCATGGATGCTCCTGATCGTGCTTTTTGACTGTTTATGAACTTTAATGCCTCATGAACTGAGTATAACACACACTCTTTAGCCACTAGGTAATGCTCCTAAGTCTTTAAAGCACGCACCACCGAGTAAAACTCCTTGTCATAAGTACTCCATCGCCGCCTAGCATCACCGAGTTTCTCGCTGAAAATACTAAAGATTTAATGACCCGTTACCTTAAGCATGTTATTAGAGTTAATGTTGGGGCATATGCCCTGGGTCAATCTACAAACATTATTTATCTTATAATTTTAGTTAATAAAATATAATTTTTCTTTTGTTGTTTTATTATAAGTGATTGCATGTTTACCTTATAATAAGATCCATGAGTATTTGTTGAAATATTCTAAATGTCCATAGTTGGTCATTATGTTGGGAACTATAATGAATTAAGACTAGTGTGAATCTTGATTGATGGTCATGTCATGATCATGCGTATAGGGATACAAATCGAGATCATGAGTACTTGTTAGGGAACAAGGTACTGGATTGACCCGCTATAAGAATACTACATGGATTAAGTCATAGGTGTTACTCATGATAGGTGTATCATTTAGTCATTCAACTTGAGATTATCATTGAATTCACTATTAGGATCATGGTAATTTGACAAAATCAAACGTTGTCTTTAATCGAACTGTAACTGCCCAAATTTCTAATAGTGGATTTGATCCATAATTAAGGGTTATCAACCCATGATGTAGCTCAAGAATGGAAACACGAACCCAATATTCGGCACGAAGATCGAGTTATGTATTGGTTATGGTATGATGAATGCTTAGTGCATTATATATGTGTTGACATAGTAAATCACTCATACTTGTGTATAGAAGTCGATCGAGATGTGAGTGGGGACGCACTTTGAGATGGGTGTCAGTGCGAGACTGGGGTAGAGAATGATGTAGTAAGTTAATTTGAGTTAATATAGTTCAAACGGTTAAATTAAATGTGGCTATGATGTGATTTACATTAAATGTGCCTAAGTTAGCAAGTTAAAACATTAGTCATTAATATTTCTCGAGATACGTGTTGACACATTAAGAGACTAATTAAGTTTCAATTGGTGTTAATTAGAAGTAGTTAATGGAGAGTTATTGGAATTGTGGCAAGATGTAGACCATTAGATTAGTCTCGAGATGCGCGTACACAACAAGATCAATGGCTATTAACAAACCTTATCCTTCATATATAAATGCATGAAATGAACATGCGATTGATCTCATTTTCTAAACTTTGAGAAGAAGTAAAACGTTGGGGAGAAGATCAATGAATTTGTTGATGAACTGCTAGTAGATTTAGAGGTGTGATCAAGAAATTGGAAGATCATCAACTAAGTAAGTTAGTTTTATAGTTAGTTTTGAAAAGTTTGAGTAATTGATGAATTTGTTGATCATTTATGAAATGTGAGCTGATTTGATTATTGTGAAGGATGTAATGGGTCTCTAGTGGAGGAGAATAGGGACCCAAGGCTTTGGAGAGGGCCATATGAAGGATAAAACTCAGAATTCGAAGTGCAGAATCTTGGATTTTCCTGTAATTAGCTCGCTACCTATGTATAACACGATAACAAGTTTGAATATCCCGCTGGTCATGCTATCCAACACACTAGGTGCTCTGACAGCACAAAATCTATAATTTCCTAACTAGAGCTTAAACACCTTAAACAAGTTTAACATCATAACTGAGGGTCTAAACACATTGTAAAACATGTCTAATTGTACTAGTAGCCTAAGGAAGAGTCTCACAGACTCGGGTACATGTTTCAAGGTATCGAGAGGCTAGATTAGCTAGGAAATTAGCGTAGAAGTAAGTAAACTAATTGATACATTTCTCTCCATTTCATTTTTTGTTATTACTTCATTGAACTGCTTTGTTTGTTGGATTCTTAGTGCTATGATTGGTGTGCTTTATCTTATTATGTGATTTTTGTTAAACTAGAATATGTGTGTTTAGTTCTCATGATGTGGTTTGGGGTATACGTGACACACGGGGTATGAGACTCGGGGATGTCGGTATAATTGACTAGTTAATGTCATGAACCTACCATATAAAGTTAACGAAATGATTAAGCGGTTATTAATTAAAATAATACTGAAGTACTATGTGAATGGGCCTATTATATGAGGTTGGTATCCTGTGTTTCGCAACCAATAAGGAGAATGCCTATGTGTACAACTAAATAAGTAAGCGGCGATCAATTAAGGTAATATCGAAGTACTATGTGTGCATACCTATTGCATGAGGTCGATATGCCTTGCTAAATAAATGACTACCCAGGGTCTATGTGATCAATAGGGTAATAACTGAGCTAATGTGTCAGGTACAGAATTTAATATGTGTGGTTCATTTGAATAATCTATTGATGCTATATTATTTGGTAATGTGTTTGTGTATTAATGATTATTGTTTTATAATGAATGTTTGTATTGTAAGATGTTTTTCTTGTTGTGTTTAGAAATATGGATAACTGTCTCTTAGTGTTACTTTCTACTTTCTTGTACTTACTGTCCTTTTTATGACGGTGGGTGCAGATCCAAGGAGTAGCACACCAGGAAATGAGAAGATCGACGAATACCTCTGAGCCAGTGGAGAGCTGCTACCTTTGTTGTAGGTTTTTAGTTTTTGGCTTTGTGGTATGACTGTCTTTTATACATTTTTAAGGATATATACTATGGGTTGTGAGATAGTTACCTGACCAGACATGCGTTGATAGATAGTTATCGTCGTTTTGTTTTATATATATGCATGTGACCTTTGTTACTTGGTTTTTCGCATACTTAGGTTTTATATGAATGACTTCCGCTGAATAATCTTTAAACTGTATAAAATTTTAATTAACTCTGAAATACTATTTAGTTATGAGAATGGTGTAAGGTTTATTAGAAATATTAACTATACATTTTTAAGTTCTACGTGGCTAGGATTAGGGCTTAATGATAAGATTAGGCAGGGCAGTGCCTTAGATTAAAGGAGGGACTGTCACAGTTAGTATCAGAGCCTAGGTTTGTAAAATCTAGGCAATGGAATATTAGTTGATTCAATAAATAGGAAATGAAATGTGAATAAAACACAAACTTTAGATGTAGAAACCATATGATCCTAACTTAGAAACTATTAGTTGGGAAGTGAGTGGATGTGAGTTAGGAATTTTATATGTATGTGTTATTTTTGATGTGTATATCTATACACGTTATGTCATGTAGTAGCTGATATCGCGTTCGCTATAAATTTATAGATAGTGATGGCTAATTCACGCGATAGTATGGATATGGGTGCCAGTGGTAGTCAACCTCTATTTCTATGGATGATCTACAGAGGTTGTCTGACCGTGTATCAGCTCAGGGGCAGCAGTTGACCGATTTCATCACTATAATGATAGCTCATTTTGCTCCATTGGCACATACACCAGTTCTTACAGTTACTACTACACCTGCGTTACTATCGTCAAAGCTTCCTACTACTATGACAACAATAGTTCGTGTGGTACAAGCTATACTTTCAGTAACAATACCAGGCATAGAGACAATTGATACAATGTCTCTTACTCCCACATCTTCTAGCTCGATAGCAGAGGTTCAGTTAGTAAAGGATTTCATCAGGCTGAAGCTGGTGTATTTCGAGAAGATTGAGAAGTGGGTGTTGTTTCAGGAGAAGTTACATAGGGTCTTGATGGTTAAGGATAGACTTCAGGCTGAGATTTCATTATATACACTGTAGAGAGATGCTGATGTCTGGTGGCGTGCGACGATAGCTTCAGATGGTGATTTTGAGTCTTAGGATACCTTTAAGAAGAAGTTCTATCAGCAGTATTTTTCACCTGCATCGATGAAGAGGTTGAAGAAGGAATTTATGGACATAAGATAGAGACCTAATAAGTCGGTGGCACAGTATCGAGATAGATACGACTCTTTGAGGCAGTTTGTCGAGACTTGGTGAGAAATGACTTAGAGGATCTATACCATTTTGGAGATGGACCGATGCCTGATATTATATATTATGTTGTCAACATCGAAACTTGGCCACTTAGTGAGATATATAAACGTGCTCTCTCCCACGAGACATATTATTTTGGTAGAATTGCTAATGGGACAACGTGAGGTCTAAGAGATACAACAGATTTGTGTACTAATCTTGAGAGGAGGAGCCAGGAAGGTAAAAGACATAAGTTGTACTGAGGGATTTTAGTGTGTAGGACTAGCAACAAATGCAATCTCGATAGAGCATAGTTCGTATGTACCTACCTTGCCAGCCCCAGTTAGGTTAACATTATCAACCCCTCAAGCACAACAAGTATCGGGCAGCAGAGACCAAGATGCATCGATACAAGGGCAAACTTAGATCGTATCTACATGATAGAGGAGATCTTCGACATGTTACATATGACGTCAGGTCGGACATATTGTTCGTCAGTGTCCACAACAAGAGAGTTATCAGCCGACGGCATCACAATCACATGCCAGAGAGAGAAAGCTCAAGTAGTGCAGGATCAGAGCTACAGACGTTACACGACCATACTAAGGGTAAGTGAATTTATTTATTTTTGCATTATGTATGTGTATTGTTTGCTTTGCGCATAATATTAAATTGAATTGTCGATAAATAAGGAGTAATGTTATCTGAATAAGAAATATCTAAAACTCCTTAAATAAATTATGCTTAGAAGAATTTCTCTTAGTACTATGACCAAAGTGATGTGTATAGTTGATGATATAAAGGAGCTTGCTATGTATAGACTTACTTGTTGAGATGTGTGAACCCAGGTTGAAATGTTCAATAGATCAACCTATGGTAGTTGTGAAAGGCGGGCTTTGGGGCTAGTATCATTTCAAGTTTTGGCTAAGGTAATTACAATGAAATAGCGAAAAAAATTGAGTATGAGAATTAAGAATAAGTAAATTTCAGGGACGAAATTCTTATTAGTTGGGGAGATTTTAATGACCCAAATTCCTAATAGTAGACTTAGTTCGTAATTAAGACCTGTGACATGGCTCAAGAACGAGTACACGAACCTAACACTCGGCCTGAAGATCGAATAATGTATTGGTTGTGGTATGATGAATACTTTATGCATTATATATGTGTTGAAATAATAAGTCACTCCTACTTGTGTATAGAAGTTGAGACGTGAGTGGGGACGTGCCAGGAGATGCGTGCTAACATGGGACTAGGATAGAGAGTGATATGGTAAGCTAACTTTAGTTAATGTAGCTTAAATGGTTAGATTAAATGTGGCTATGATGTGATTTACGTTAAATGTACCTAAGTTAGCAAGTTAAAACATTAGTAATTGATATTCATCGAGATATGTGTTGACACATCAAAAGACCAATTGAGTTTCAATTGGTGTTAGTTAGATAGAGTTAGTAGAGAGCTAGTGGAATTGTGGCAAGATGTAGGCCATTAGATTAGTCTTGAGATGAGTGTACACATCAAGATCAATGACTATTAACAAACCTTGTCCTTCATATATAAATGCATGAAATGAACATGCAATTGATTTCATTTTCTATACTTTGAGAAGAAATAAAGTTCTGGAAAGAAGATCAGTGACTTTGTTGATGAACTGGTGGTAGATTTTGAGGTGTGATCAAGGAATTAGAATATCATCAACTAGGTAAGTTAGTTTTGAGAAATTTGAGTAATCGATAAACTTGATGACCATTTATGAAGCGTATGCTGATTTAATTATTGTGGAGGATGTATTTGGTCTCTGGTGGAGGAGAATAGGGATCTAAGGATTTGGAAAGGGCCATATGAAGGAAAAAATTCAAAATTCGAAGTTCATAATTCTAAGTTTTCCTGTAATTAGCGCGCTACCTACTTGTAGCGCCACAACAAACAATTGGTGGAATCAACGACGGAGAATAGCGACGGGCTATTCCCCTTCTTTATTTAGCGATGGGATTGCGACGGGGGTCGTCGTTGACCTTGTTGACCAAAATAGCGATGTGGTTAGTGACAATCCCTATCGTTTTTCTTTGGGCGGGAGATTTCTCGCCCAATAGCCAAACATTTTTGCCATTCGGCTGTCCAACAACCATGTGGAAGATGGGAATAGCATACACGTAGAGAAATAGTGACGGGATTAGCCCGTCGCAAATCTCGTCGCTATTTCCCCATGTTAAACAAAAAACCCTTATTCTTCCCCATTTCCGATCACTTTCGACCTTCTCCTCCCCTGCTGCACTTCCCTTCTCTCCCTTGCACCAACCTCCTTCTCCTCCCCTGCACCGACTCCAAACCCTCCTCATCCTTTTTCGACTCACCGCCCTAGCTCGAGCTCGACCCCTAAACCCAAACCCCCGCCACCTCAAACCCTCGGCCACCGAACCCCGCACCCGCCCTTGCCCTCCCCCTCCTCCTTCGACTTACGATCCCTCTCTCTTCGACTACGCCTTGCCGATGCTCGGCTTGCCACCCCGCGCCGCTCCTCGCTGGTGTCGCATTCCGCGATGCCTTAGGTAAAAATATAGTTTTTTAAATTTAAAAATATGGAATATTGTATTCTTTGATTAAGTAAAATATATGTATGTGTGATTTTAATTTTTTAATATGATATTTTTATTGTGAAAAATAAAAATGAAATGCATGTTAATTTGATATAAATTTTTTAATTTTTGAGAAAAAATAAAATGCTAGTTTGATATGATTTTTTTAAATTTCCACTTTTTAAAATAAAATGCATGAGGCTAGATATATGATTTTTTATAATTGTGATAAATATAAAACTCATGTAAAATACATGTTTGATGTGTAATTTTATAATAATTGTATTGTTTGATTTAGAATTATTTATATTTGCGAAAAAGAAAATTCATGTATGTGTGATTGTAATTTCTTAAGATGATTTATTTATTGTGAAAAATACAAATGAAATGCATATTTGATATGAATTGTTTTAATTTGTGAAAAAAATGTAACTACTTTGATATGATTTTTTAAAATGTATGAAAAAAGAAATGCATGTTTGATATATAGGATTTTTTATAATTGTGAGAAATAAAAATAAAAATCATGGAAAATGCATGTTTGATATGAAATTTTTATAATTGTTTTATTTTTTGTTTACTTTTTATCGTCATGATTATTTGTGATGTGTTATAATCTGTTATTATTAATTTGTAGAGAAAAAGTAAAATAATATGTATATATCGTTGCGGCCCTCGCCGCCCCGGGGTAACGTGTCTCCGTGCACTCCTTGCCAGCCGGCCCTACTACACGTGTACGACACCTGCCCGTCTTTTTCCTGTCTCGAAATTAGCATCCACTTGTGTGTACAACGTATAAATGACATATGCGGCGGAAGTTGTTCGTAAATGCAATAAATATTAATCAATTCAACAAATCCTACTGTTGAAAAACCCTGAAAAGTATTCCGTATAAGTAAACAATTGTACCCTAATATCATGATATTCATTAGTTCCCAAAAGAATCAAAATATCAAAACAAAAACACACGTATAAGTAATCCTCAACGGTCGGTAGTCATAGGTAGTCACGTAAGATCCCCTTGCCCTTACTTGTACTCGGATCTGCACTCAATCATCACATAAGAAAATGGATGACGAGTCTAGTCAGTAAAATCCCAAGGAACTCCTCCGAGCATTCAAATAAGCAAATGGAATTCAATAAATACTGTTAAATAAACATGGAAAATGTAAATAGACAACTGTAAGTAGGGCATCACATGCATAAATAACAATAAAGTGCAAATGTGTGTGTTTGTTCCAGTCAGACTAAACCATACTTTTGGATTTCCTTACAGGATCCCACTAGTGGGCGCACCCAACTAGCTATCACCTGATCCCTCTCAGTGGCCGGCGTAGACCTACGACGCACCGACACATGTAGCAGTTCCTTAGCTCAGGTCGTTATCCCCCGAGAACTCCTGATACACATGCTATGGTCTAGAATGCATAGACACACAACGAAAAATTCGATAGGAGTAACTCAACCAACCGTGCAAACAACGACAAGATATAAATATAGAAATGACCACAAGGAAATACTGGAATTGAATGGAAATGCAAATCAAAATAAATACTCAAGAGTTTTTCCATTGGGTTTTACAAACTCACAACGCGCTCCACTACTCCGTAATCAATCCCCGAGTCTAAGTCCATTGGGTCCTTGGTCGCCAACTGATCGCCCGTGTCCACCTATGACCATTTATTAATAATTCTGATTTAGTATGACAATTTATAACAAATTTCTAAAACTTTTAGGCCAAATTGCCCATTTCGCGCTTTTCGAGGTAAAAACCCAGCGAAAAGTCGCGTTTGACATTCCCACATATTTTCTTTGAAATATTTAGCAATTTCCATTTATGTTATCGAAATATATTTTTTTCAAAATTTTCCCAATTTCTCGAAATTTTTCTTTCATTTTTCTTTTTTTTTTTTTTTTTTTTTTGGGTCGGACCCGACCCAGCCCTGGACCAGAACAGGTCCAGGCTCGACCCATAGGTAAAGCCTGGCCCGTTCTGGGCCCGGCCCATGCAGGGGGTGCACACGAGCGCACTCGCTCGTGCTCGTGCACTATCTTCCCCGATCGAACCACTGGTTCGACTGGGAGAAAAAGTTTTTTTTTTCTTTTCCTCTGTGGTTTGGGTTGGGGTTGCTCTCCACCCCAACCCCGGTGGACTCGATGGTAGGGGAGGCACCCTTGCCATCACCATCACCACCCGGTGGCCGAACCCTTATCTCGCCACCACGACCAAACAGAAACCCACAACAACAACGAGGACTCACCTCGATCGTGACGTCTCCATCTTCTCTTCTCTCCTTCTCGGCTTCTTCTCCTACTCCTCCGCGCGTTCCTTCTTCACTTTCTCAGCCTCCCTAGGGTGTGTGTGCGTGCGTGCGGTGTGCTTGTGTGTGAGGTGAGAGAAAAGGTGGTGAAGTGTGGTTTATATAAGGATTGTTTACTTTGGTTGCTTGACTTAAAAGTGTGACATAGCTGAGACACTCGCCCATTTTTTCGAGCGTTTCGACCCCCAATTTCGCGTCCGAACTGCAATATATGCGTATCGCCGCGTCACTAGCCGCCTAATACTCATTCCATATTAGCTACTTGTCTAATTTTTATATAATTTGTGTGTTTTAGTTTCCCAGACTTAATATTCGGTCCCGTCAACTACCCGATACCCGCATCGATACGCATATCGAGACGAATACAGTTCTCACAATCTCCCACGTATTTTTATGCAACATACACACATGCGATGTATTTCAATAAACTTCACCGCAAATAAGCATCCAATACACAATAACTAGCATACCTAAGTCCCTGTGTGTCCTAGCCTACCGCGGCGTCTACGTAGATCTGAGCTGACGTCCATGTCTGCAAATTTAATAAATTGGGTCGTTACATATATAGAATGTTGAGTGGAATTAAAAACATTGTTTAAAATTATATAAACTTAAATTATGTCCATTTCATTAAGAAAAGTTTCGCATAAATGGACAAAAAACGTCATATATAAGTTAGAAAATATGTAATGAACTAAAAACATAGAGCACTTTAAAATTTATTACTTTAAAATTAAATAAAGGAAATAAATTTTAAAAAATATATAATTGATTGATATAGATGAAATAGTACAATGCTTTTACACTATATATATAAGTTACACATTATGTAATGAAATAAAAACTTAGTTAAACACAAAAACTTAAAAATAAAATAAAGCACTTTAAAACTTACATACTATATATTTGTATAAAGAAGCTCTTAAAAAGTAATAATTATTTACGAATATATAACAACGCTATTATATTGAAACAAAATAAAATACTTTAAATTTTGAGATAAAGTAGCTTGTACTTATATATAGTATATATATAATAATTTATATTACGTACTATTAATGTACTTTAAAATATTAATGAATGAAAAAATAGTACTTATATATATATATATATATATATATATATATATATATATATATATATATATATATATATATATAAAAAGACATTCAACTAAAATGTATAATATATATATATATATATATATATATATATTACGCAAAGTAAGTACAAATGCAATCAATTTGACTAATTACGGTTAACATTCGAGTAAAATCTCTAATATATATTACGCAAAATATGTGCAAATGCAATCAATTCGACTAATAACGGTTAACATTCGACTAAATTGTATATAGTGATTGGTGTGTAGGTATGTTTAATTAGGGTTCTTTAAGTCTTTCGAGATGTCTGTGATGTATATAGTGATTGGTGTGTAGGTCTATTTAATAAGGGTTCTTTAGGTCTTTCGAGATGTCTGTGTCTCGATAATGGATGTATCACTACATTAAAGGCGGTTACACCTGATTGGAGTTTGTCGTTGGCGTGAAATAGTTCATAAAATTTGTCATGCAAAACTGCACCACTTTTCTGAACGAAGCAAAAACTCGATGTCATTGTCAAAAATGTCGGAACGAGAAATAATATGATGTAAACACAGTAGAGCTTCATCTAGTGAGTCAAGGATTATTCCTGAATATTATTGTTGGACCGTTCATGGGGAGCAAGAGTTATTAAATGATGCGGACGATGAAAGTGATGATTCAATGGACAAATATCCAACGTTATATTAGCATATGATACACGACCATGCGGGGCTGAGTTTTAATTGGAACCGTAAGGAGGAGCCAAAACTCGAAACCAAATTTGTATGAAATGATTGAAGCAGTAAATCAACCACTTTAGCCTAGTTGCGAGAATATGACAAAACTCTTAGCAATAATGTGTTTGCTGACGATGAAGTTGAATCACTATATTTCGGAGCAAGCATTTGACAAAATATTGTAGGTATGTAAAGACATGTTGGCTGAAGACAACTGTTTGGTTGATAGTTTTTACAAATGTAAAAGTTTAATGCAATGGTTGGGCCTACCATCTGAGCGAATTGATTGTTGTCTTCAATTATGCATGTTTTATTGGGGCCCCAACTCCGAGCGGAGAACTTAGGTTTAACTCTAACAAATGCCCGCATAAGACAATGCTTTACTTCCCTTTGGCGCCTCGTCTATATCATTTGTTCGCGTTGAAAGCTACTGAGAAACACATGCAGTGGCACGCGGAACAAGTAAGAGATGAGGGTAATATGCAACATTGCTCCGATTCCATGACATAAAACCACTTTAATCAAGTGAACCCTACATTCAGCTCCGAGGTTCATAATGTTTGACTTGGCTTATGCACAGATGGGTTCCAATCTTTTGGAATGATCGACATACCGTACTCCTTATGGCCGGTGATTTTAACACTATACAACTTACCTCCTTCGATGTGTATGAAGAAAGAAGTGAATTCTTAACAGTGATCGTACCCGGACCAACCAATCCATCGTAAAAAAATGATGTGTTTCTCCAACTGTTGGTGAAAGAATTGCGGGATTTGTGGTACAACAGAGTGCCTACCTACAACGTATCAACCAAGACAAACTTCCAAATTTGCGTTGCAGTTAGATGGATGGTGGCGACTTTCCGACATACATCATGTTGTCAGGATGGAGCACTCATGGGAGGATAACTTGTCCCTATTGTATGGAAGATACCGACGCCTTCTAGTTGAGGCTCGGGGAAAATGACTTGGTTCGATTGTCATCGACCTTTCTTATCGCGATATTCGAAGGAGAGGAAATACAAGTCTAGTTTCCGCAGAGGTAGAATAGTATCCGACAAGCCATCGGCTAATAAATAAGGTGAAGATATATTGCATGAAATTGAAGCTTTAGGGCTAATGAAGGTCACTAAATTGGGTTCAGATGCTATAAACAACGAAGTTTTGAAGATTAGCGGGTGGATAAAATGAAGCATATATGACACTTACTTTATTGGAAGACGAACCTTGTCAGACACAACCTAGACGTAATGCACACCGACAAAAATGTTTTTGACAATATTTTCAACACAATCATGAGTGTGCTAGGGAAGATGAAAGTTAACGCAAGGTCTAGGGAAGACTTAAAGGAGATTTGTAATCGTCCAAAGCTTCATTATGATCTAATTTATAAGAAATATCCAAAGGCATGATATGCGCTTGAAAAGTGGAGAAAACAAGCATTGTGTAAGTGGATTAAGGAATTGCGCTTCCATGATGGTTACACGTCTAACATTGGTAGCTGCCTAGATTCTAAGAAGTTGAAAATGTTTAGGATAAAAAGGCACAATTGTCATGTTTTCGTGCAACGATTATTGTTGATTGCTTTTTGAGATTTCTTAGAGGAGGACATATGGATTGCAATTAGTGAGTTAAGAATTTTCTTTAGAGGTTTAACTGCTAGAAATATTTTCGCCAAGTATGGCTTTTGCATGAAAAAACTTCTAAGATATTGTGCAAGTTGGAAAAGATATTTTCTCTAAGTTTTCTCAATTCAATGGTGCATCTTCCTATTCATCTGGCGTACGAGGCTATCCTTGCTGGCCCAGTACAATTTCGGTGGATGTATCATTTTGAGAGGTAATCAAGTATACTTGTATATAATTAAAATATACAGTTAATTAATTTACCTCTACCAAATGTAGGTACTTGAAATATTTAAAAAATAATGTTAGGAATAAGGCAAGGGTTGAGGGCTTAATATGTAATGCTTATTTAGTGGAAAATGGAGCTGCACGTTGTTCTTATTATTTCGAGGAACACGTCTCCACCTTGCACAATCGTCCACCCCGCAATTGCGATGGTGGAGTTGGATCAACTCAAAATTTTGATGACAACTTCTCAATCTTCACCCACCCAGGTCGAACCTATTGGAGATCAAAGAAGTGTTATCTCACGGATGATGAGTGTAATGTTGCACACTCATATGTGTTGTTAAATTGTCCCGAGGTTGCTCCATTCATTAGGTATACATTAATACGTTTCAATTCACAATTTTAATGTCAATTGTTTAATATCTTTAATCTTTTCAATCGTAATCCTTAATTTCTTTCATTTTTCTATTAATTAGGATGTATGTATCGGAGTTGCATTCCAAGCAACCAAATATTATGCAAAATGCAATCGATGAACATCTTGAGAAACATTTCTCAAGTTGGTTTCAACAACTCATACGTCATTACTACTTGCATAAAATATAATTCTTCTTTTTTGTTACTTATTTGAAAATAAAGCTTATCAATGTAGCATTTTATGGCTGTAGGCTCCATCGTATATTCAAGATACAACACTTCAAATGTTGTCGTACTGACCTATTCGACTTTGCACCATATATCATACATATCTTTTTAATGGCTACAAATGTCAGACGGTATCGCATGGCACAAGCAATGATACGCGTAGTAGCGGGGAGTGCGTTAATGGCACAAATTACACATAATGCAACAATGACTTTTACAGGCAATTGCAAGAAATAAGATAAATCGAATATAATGGATTCTTATGTACCGTGTTATTTAAATGTGAATGGTTCAGTCCCACGTTTAATTGTCAGGACAAGAGTTCACTGCTCCTTAAAAATCACGATGTACATAAAAATCTGCAATTACATAAGTACGAGCCTTTCATACTAACCATACAAGCTAGTCAAGTGTACTTTCTTTCATACTTAAGTGTAAGAAGTGCATATAACAATTGGCAAACTACGTGCAAACTTTAGCTGAAATTCATCGATGAACATAACTTGGTCGAGAACGTAGACAGTGCGCTTACACAAGAAGACGCTTTTCAAGAGCAGCTACATGAGCATGATATTGAGGTTGATATTGGCAAAAATGTTGCAATTTCGCTAGCTGATCCTAGTAGCGCACACATGTCAGACATCGACAAAGAAGACGATGAAAGCGATAATTCTGAGTTTTCATCAAACGATGAGAACGACGACGACGCACCATGATATATGTGACGACCCCACTTCCACAACCTAAACTAGGCCCCGCCCAGCCTAGACTTACGTGGATCCCAAGTCAATCCTCGCGACGTCAATGCAAGCCTAGTCAGCCTTCCTAACCATTTATCATTACATTTTTAGTGAGTTATTCAAATTTGTAAGTTATCAAAGTCTTACACTAAATTAAACCCAATCTCAACCTCGACTACTGCCAAATGACACAAAACTCGAGGTAAGATTCACCTACACATTTTCAAAATTAATTATTTTAAATTGTTCAAACTTTTGTATAATAAATAATACATGCATCATACAAAAATAACATACCTCGGTATCTACACCCGAGACTTGGACATATGGATCACGACAAGTAGGTCCCACATACGACCCTGAAATGGTACGGACACGAGTTAGAGTTTTAGGGTCGTTACAACATAGCTATTTTAGTTGGTAATTGATGCGAAACTTAGTATCATATTTGTTCACTTGTTACGTAATATTTCAAATATAGGAGGTTTATATGTAATCATTTCTAACTTAGTCTTAATTTTTCTATGAAGTCATGTTGTCAGGCAGAGGATATAATCCAACATCCAGTGAGGTATCCGATGGACGTTCTGATGGACGATCCAGAGGACGATTCAACGCTATCATAGATCGATGATCGGGACATTCATACCCACGATCTCGTGATGATGCTACTCCACCTTCACATTCTTGTCAGGGCCAACAAACTCAGCATCAACATTATTCACATCCTCCCCCACAGTAGGCCCTGTTCTTTCATCCGTACCCATATCACCCCTCCCAGGAGACCTTTTTTTTTCATCAGACACATCCTTTTACCTTATGCATATCCAACACATCCCCTACATCTTATATGTCTTTGGCGTGTATTTGGTGATGATCCCACCTCTATGCATATGTATTCTACACTACTTTCATCGCTACCCACTCCAGCCCTCTATGGTCGCTATTAGGGCTGGCAAAATGTGCCCGGTCCCGTTTTGCCCGTTTTGTCCGGTCCCGTTTTAAACGGGACCGGGCAATATTTTTATGAAAAACATACGGGACTGGACAATATTTTTTGTCCGTTTAAACATACGGGACCGGTACTTGACAAAAATTCTTAAAAAACGGGTACCCGTTTATTGATTAATTTGAAGGGCATATAAGTAATTTCACAATGTATTTTAGGTTTTTTTGCTTCTCCTCGTCTCACTCTCTCTGCCTCCCCCTCTCCTCTCTGCCTCCCCCTCTCGCGCGTCTCACTCTCTCTCTCGCCTCTCCGCGTCTCGCTCGCCGCGAGCCTCGCCCTCTCCCTCTCTCTCCCACCCACTCTCCTCCCTCGCCGCCCGGCTCTTCCTCTACCTCTTCCGCCCTCCGACGCCCCCTCGTCATCCTCGGCCGCGGTTTCTCCGACCGCGAAACCCTAGCCCTCCTCATCATCAACGACCCCACACTATCGATCACGCGCCACCGCCAAATCGGCCAACCGTAATCGGAAAACAACTCACAAGTTCGGCCCGAAATGCGGCGGCGACCAACAGGCCCCAAACTCAATCTCCCAAAACCCTAGCTCGATCTCCCCCTCCCCCCATCAAGACCCGAGCTTTCCCACGATTTCTGCGCCGCCGCTCCACCCGCCTCGTCTCCAAGATGCACGTCGGCCGCCCCAAGTCCGCCGTCGCCACCCGCTTCTCCTCCGCCGCCGAGGAGGCCTTCGAGCAGGCCCTGGACCTGGACCCCAACGCCAACGCCGCCCTCATCTACGTCTTGCGCAGCTTCCAGGGCAAGCTCTCCGGCTCCAACGACTACAATTACTTGCTCCGAGAGTTCGGGAACCGCGGCGACTGCTCCAAAGCGGTCTGCTGCGACCGCGACCACCCCGCCAGTGGCGTCTAGGGTTTGATTGAGAGGTACAGATTTGGATCTGTCGTTTTATTGGTGATTTGATTTTGATTTGATTAATGCTATTGTTTGTTGAAATTTATTCATTGAATCTGAAACTTCGAATTCTTAGATTTTGAGGAGGTGGAAGACGGTAGGATGAATCAAAATATTTAATTATATTAAAAAAAATGGGCAAAACATGTCCCGTATGTTTGTAAAACATACGGGACTGGACAAAAAAATCGTGCCCGTTTTAAAAACGGGACCGGGACCGGACATCAAATTTAAACATTTTTTAAATGGGTGTCCAGTCCCGTTTTTCTCCGTTCCCGTATTTTTGCCAGCCCTAGTCGCGATACGTTTAGGCCAGGTGTTAGACCTACTTTTTCATCAAGGGGGTCAAAATCTCCCTCATATCTGCATGATCAGACGCGCGACCACCGTTTGGCCCCACCATCAGGTCATTCTGATTTGCATGTCTTGCCCTCTACGAGTCATCATGCAGAGCATGTGTTACAGTCGTCGAGTTCTTCAGCACATCGTTTGAGTAAACCGTCTATAGGTATGACCCCACGCGGACGACGACGAAGCAATACTACTACTACTTAAGCCTTGAGGTGAATATTTTTGATCGTGAAGGATGACAGATAGTAAGTTTACGTACTTTAAGTTCAAATATTTACGTTCGATTAACTTATTATAAACTTGGTCTAACACCTTGTTTTAATTTAGTGGACTTAAATTGCACCGTTAGATAAAGCTGATTGTGTGGTGGCCCGCGCCACCTCGGGGTGACGTTTCTCCGTGTATTCCATGCCAGGTGGCCTAACTACACGTGTACGACACCTTCCCGTCCTTCTTTTGTCTCAAATTTCGTATCCAAGTGTGTATATATGAGATATGTAACGAAAGTTGTACGTAAATGCAGAAAAAAAATTATTAATCCACGTAAACCAAACCTAGTGTGGAAAAAAAACTCTGAAAAGATGATTGTACCATATCAAGTTCCTATATACAATGTCATGTCACTCCCCAGTTCCCAAACATATCAAAATATCAAAATAAAAACACACGTACAAGTAAGTTTCAACGGTAGGCAGTCAGATGTGGTCTCGTAAGATCCCCTTGCCCTTACTTGTACTAGGATCTGCACTCAATCATCATAGAAGAAAACGAATGACGAGTACAGTCAGTAAAATCCCAAGGAACTCCTCCGAGCATTCAATAAGCAAATGGAATTCAGTAAATACTGTTAAATAAACATGCGGAATGTAAACATGTAATTGTAAGTAGGGCATCGCATGCGTAAATAACAATAAAGTGCAACTGTGTGTATGTCTGTTCCAGTCAGACTAAACCATACTCCGGGATTTCCTTTCAGGATCTCACTAGTGGGCACACCCAACTAGCTATCACCTGATCCCTCTCGGTGGTCGGCGTAGACCTTCGACTCACCGACACATGTAGCAGTTCCCTCGGGTCGTTATCCACCGAGCACTCCTGATACACATGCTATGGTCTAGAATGCATAGACACACAACGATAATCCGGTGGGAGTAACTCAACCAACCCTCCAAAAGATGACAATATCTGAATGTAATTTAAGCACAAGAAATACTGGAAATGAATGAAAATACGAAACAAAATAAATACTCGAGAGTTTTCCCTTTGGGTTTTACAAACCTCACAACGCGCTCTCCTATCCCGTAATCAATCCCCGGGTCCAAGTCCACTAGGTCCTTGGTCGCCAATTGATCACCTGTGTCAACCTATGTCCATTTATCAATAATGTAATTTAGCATGACAATTTTCAACAATTTTCAACAATTTTTAGGCCATATTGCCTATTTCGCATTTTTCGAGGCAAAACCCCGCAAAAAGTCTCGTCTGAAATATCCGAATATCTTGTTTTTCATAGAAATTCATAAATTTCTATTTATTTTATGGAAATATATTTTTTTTTTCAATTTTCCCAATTTTTCGAAATTTTCCAAAATTTTCCAAAAATTTCTCAAATTTTCATCCATTTTTTTTTGTTAACTGTTTGGGTCGGGTCGGACCCGACCTGGCCCAGTCCGGGTCTGGTTTGGGTCGGGTCGACCCAACCGGGTCGGACCGGTTGGGTCGACCCGACCCGGCCCTGGACCAGAATGGACTCGGCCCTGGACCAGAATGGTCCAGGCTCGACCCACGGGCCGAGCCGGGCCCATTCCATGAGGGGATGCACACGCGCGCACGCTCGCTCGCGTGTGCATCTTCATTCTCTGATCGAACCAGTGAAAACTGGTTCGATTAGATTTTTTTTTTCTTTTCTTCTATCCCTTCTTCTCCGATGATAGCCACCCCAACCCCGGTGGAGCCGATGGCAGGGGAGGCACCCCTGCTATCCCACCGTGGCCATGGGGTCCGGCCTCCATGGCCGTACCCCATCCTCCACCCCACCGTCACCCACCCGAAGCAAAGGCAATCACCACCCACACTCACCTCAATCTCGTGCCCAGCTGCTCCTCCTCCTCTCCTTCTTCCCTATTTCTCCTTCCCTTCTCCTCTCCACGCTCCTTTCCTCTCGGCCTCCCAATTTTTTTTTTAATCGGGAGTATGTGTGAGAGTGTGAGAGATAGGTGTAGGTGAGGTGAGAGAAAAGGTGATAGTGAGGTATGGATAAGGATTGAAATGTTGACTTTTTGGCTCGACACCAAAGTGACACAACTGGGACACTCGCTCATTTTTCGGGCGTTTTGAAGCCCGATTTCGTGTCCGAACCGCCGCGTCACAAACCGCCTAATACCCATTTCATATAGTAATTTGGCCAATGTTATTTAATTTGTGTGTTTTAGTTTCCCCGACCTAATGTTCGGTCCCGTCAACTACCCGGTACCCGCGTCGACACGCATATCGAGGCGAATACAGTTCACACAATCTCGCACGTATTTTTATGCAACATACACACATGCGATGTATTTTAATAAATTTTACCGCAAATAAGCATCTAACACACAATACCTAGCGTACCTAAGTCCCTGTGTGTCCTAGCCTATCGCGTCGTCCACGTAGATTCGAGTTGGCGTCCACGTCTGCAAATTTAATAAAATGGGTTATTATAGTTCTTCCCAACTAAATAAAATCTCGTCCCGAAATTTAACTGTAATTAACGTTTCATACCAGAGAATAGCTGAGGGTATCGCACCCTCATCGTCGATTCGAGCTCCCAGGTGAGTCCTTCCGTCTTATGATGCTGCCAACGAACCAGGACCTTTGCGAGTTCCCTGTTCCGAAGAATCTGTACTCGACGGTCAACGATCTTTATCGGTCTCTCCTCATAGGTCGCATCAGGCTGTATCTCCACCTGTCCCAACTCAATCGTCGGTTTCGGCCCTGACCTAGCGAGTCTTAACATAGAAATGTGAAATGTCGGATGGACCCCAGCTAACTCATGTAACTCCAACCGATATGCAGCAGTGCCTATTCTCTGTGCAATCCGGTATGGTCCAATGTATCTCGGCGCCAACTTCCCCTTAATGCCAAATCTCTGTTGACCTTTCGAAGGAGAAACCTTCAGATACACCATATCGCCCTCGTCATAGCTCAGACCCTCGCGATACCTATCTGCGTATTTCTTCTGTCGATCTTGTGCAGCTCGCGGTTTCTGACGAATATGTCGAATTTTCTCTGTGTGATCAACAACTATCTCAGGTCCTACTGTCGCTTTATCTTCCGGCTCTGCCCAACACGCAAGTGATCTACAGGGCCTCCCATACAATGCCTCAAATGGTGGCATGCCAATGCTTGCCTGATAGCTGTTATTGTATGCAAACTCACACCGCGGCAAATAATCCTCCCACGAACCCCCAAAATGTAATATACAAGCCCTTAGCATATCCTCCAAAATATGGATCAGTCGCTCTGACTGTCCGTTGGTCTGAGGATGATAAGCCGTACTAAACTGCAACTTGGTGCCAAGCTGTTCCTGCATTTCCTCCCATAGTTTCGAGGTCAATCTGGGATCTCTGTCTGACGCGATAGAAACTGGCACCCCATGAAGTCTAATAATCTCCCGCTCAAATAATATGCTCAGCTGAGGAAACATGTATTTCATCGAGATTGGAATGAAGTGAGCCGACTTCGTCAGTCTATCAATCACTACCCAAACTGCATCGTGACGCCTCGATGTCAGCGGTAGCCCACTAACGAAATCCATAGTGATATGTTCCCATTTCCACTGTGGAACGGGCAATGGCTGTAATAATCCACCAGGTCGTTTGTGCTCAGCCTTCACCTGCTGGCAAATGTGACAACCCCTAACGTACGCACCTACGTCAGCCTCATCCCTGGCCACCAGAATAGTCGCTTCAAATCATGGTACATCTTGGTCCGACCAGGATGAACTGTGTAACGAGACCGGTGTGCCTCCTCTAGAATCCCGTTCCGTATCTCCTGATCCGCAGGTATCCACAATCTCCCTCGGTATCTCAAACACCGATCTAGTGGTTTCTGCCCAATCAGTGCATTCCGGATTCCGTGACAGACCACTGACCCGCTCATAGAGCCCATCAGCCCTCTGACACTCGGCAACCCGTTCAATCGATACGGTCGGTATCCTCAACCGACAACATATGTGATGTTCCGCTATACTCGACAACTCGACCATGCACATAACTGATGCTACCTATAATAAACCATGCTTATGTGTCATCTGCTGTAGAATAGTCTCACTGTCAAGTCCACTCCTGCTCAATTCGTCTGCTACAACGTTCGCTTTGCCAGGGTGATACTCAATAGCGAAGTCATAGTCCTTCAGCAATTCCAGCCATCTCCGCTGACGCATATTCAGATCCCTTTGTGTGAAGATGTAACGTAAACTCTGGTGATCTGTATACAACACAAATTGCTCTCCATAGAGATAGTGTTTCCAAGCTTTCAGTGCAAAGACGACCGCTGCAAGCTCCGGGTCGTGCACTGGATAGTTTCCCTCGTGGGGTCTCAACCGTCTGGAAAGATAGGCAATTGGTCTACCATCCTACGTCAACACACGTCCAAGACCAATGCCCGATGCATCTGTATATACATTCAATATCTTGCCCGGCTCAGTCAATGTCAATACTGGTGCAGATGTCAATCTCCGCTTCAATTCACAAAAGGCCTGCTCACATTCATCTGACCACTCAAATCTGACATCTTTCTTAGTCGGTCTCGTCATCGGCGCTGCAATCGAGGAAAAATCTTGCACAAATCGCCGGTAGTATCCAGCCAGTCCAAGGAAACTCCGTATATCAGCCACAGACTCAGGCGTTTTCCAATCAATGATCGCTCGAATCTTTTCTGAATCCACTGAGATACCTTGCTCACTAATGACATGGCCTAAGAATTTCACCACACTTAACCAAAAGTCACACTTACTAAACTTGGCGTACAGTCGGTGCTCTCTCAGTGTCGTCAAAACTGTCCTGAGATGTCCCTCATGATCCTCACGAGTCCTGCTATAGATCAAGATATCATCGATGAATACTATGACAAATCTGTCCAAATACGGCCTCATAACCCTATGCATCAGATCCATGAAAATTGTTGGAGCGTTCGTCAGCCCAAATGGCATAACCGTGAACTCAAATAACCCGTATCTCCTGCTGAAAGCCGTTTTCTGGATATCCTCTTCTCGAATTCTCAACTGGTGATAACCTGAGCGAAGGTCAATCTTCGAGAAGAATCTGGCACCCTTCAGCTGATCAAACAGATCATCAATCCTAGGAAGTGGGTAATGGTTCCTCACAGTTACCTTATTCAACTTCCTATAGTCGATGCACATCCTCATCGTACCATCCTTCTTCTTCACAAACAGTATTGGAGCTCCCCAAGGTGACATACTAGGGTGAATGAAACCCTTCTCCAACAGCTCATCCAACTGTCGTCTCACCTCCTCCTACTCCGCTGGTGCCATCTGGTAAGGTCGATTGGCAATCGGCTGCGTCCCCGGTAGCAACTCAATTATAAACTCAACAGCTCGTTTCGGGGGCAATCCGGGTAAATCATCTGGGAATACATCGACAAAGTCTTGAACCACCAAAACGTCTTTAATGCGGACCTCCGTTCGAACCTCCGGCTCAACTATCGCCGCAAACGCCTCCATCTCCTGCGCCGTAGCTAGTCGGCCTTTCGTGATGGGTAAATTAGTTGCCGATCCAAATAATCTGAACTCCGGTATTCCAGGAATATGAAACTCTATCCTCTTGCCGTAACAATCTATCCGTGCATGATAGAATACTAACCAATCCATTCCGAGCAGTGCGTCAAACTCTAAGTACTCCAATACTCGAAGATCGGCTGGTAGCTGATGTCCCTCCACCTCTATCATCACGTCGCGAATATTCGATTAGGGTATATCTTATCCCCAGCAGCCGTACTGAGGACAAGATGTGGTTCTAGTGTCTGTGTAACTAACCCTAACAATCCAACAATACGTCCATCAAGAAAAGATAAAGTACTACCAGAATCGAACATAGCATGCATGCGACGACCGAATATAAGTAATGTACCTTCAATAAGCTGTCTGGTCGCCCCACTATCTAGCTGTGCTAACGTATGAGCTCTGTCTCTGGCCTGGTCTGATGCTCGCCGTGGCGATGGTGGTGTCCGACAGTCTGCCCTCAAGTGTCCCCTCTGCCCACACCGGTGACATCTACGGCTCTCCAGTCTACCCGTCTGTCCGTCTCCAGATCTCAGACCATGACCCCGGTTTACCTGACCCCTGTCATGTCCCCCCTGATCTCGACCCAGACGGTACTCCTGTGGTTGTGCCCTCTGTCGATCCACTGGTGCTGAGGTGATAGCAAGAACTGGCTGTGGCTCCTCATATCGGAATCGCCCCAGCCGCCCCTCTCCCGTCTATCATTTCTCCGACCACTATCCGAATGCTCCATTGGCCTCTTCTGCCTCTGACTAGACTGAGAACTCTGCCCTGATTGTACCTCCCTACCAGTCACACGTCGACCAGCCCTCTGCAGTAGGTATGTCTCATGAGCCAATGCCCTATCAAAGATCTCCTGCAGTGTCGTGGCTCCGGTCGAGACAACGGCTGACGCAATCCTATCATCAAACCCTCGGGTGAAATAGTATATCTGTAAGCGTTCCGTACCAGCGACATCTAAAGAGAACTGTAGCAAATGTCGGAATCTCTCCATATACTGCATCAAAGTCCGATTTCCCTGTCGCAGGGCTAGGAACTCCTCCCTCAGCCTCAACCTAACCTCCATAGGTATGTACTGATCGTAGAATAGCTTCCTAAACTCAGCCCATGTCAGCGGCTCCGGATGAGTATCCGTATATGTCGTCCACCAAACTGCCGCATGTCCTCTCAAACAAGCTCCTGAAAGTCGTGCCTGTACTGTCTCGTCGTTCCTCATCAGTTTATGGAAACGCTGATGGGACACTATCCATCTCCCAGCAGCCTTGGGGTCACCGCCTTCATAAAAGAATCCAGCCAGGAACTTCAAAAACTCCCTCAATAGCTTCGCCTCTGGTGCCAAGACGAATGCTAATGTAGTAGGGGTATCAATAGTGGGAGTGGCAATAACCTGATCCGTAGTCGTGGGTGGAGGCGTGAGAGTCGACGTCTCTAAAGGAACGACAACTGCGGTAGCTGTCTCTGTGGGTGCCTCTGCCGCTACCCCCGAACTGGTGTCTGGGGTACAGCAGGAACAACTGCTGTCTCCGCCGATATAGTCACGATTCATCTCTCTACCGAAGTAAGTGCGCGCCTTTGCGATCTCGCTCTCGTAGAAGCCGTAATACCTCGGCCATCTTTGTCTCCTGTGCCAAGAGTCTATCCTCCATATTCGTCGTAACCGAGACATCCCTAGCCGCATCACTAGTCTGTCCAGTCTCCACTGGCGTACTAGACTGTCCGTCCATGATCTCATCGAGAATGCGCTACGGATCAGTCTCGAGGTATTACGTATAACATATAATAAAATGAAAATATAACACGCATATAAGTTCTAACTCTACCCGCCTCACATCACTTCCCAACTAAAGTTCTAAAGAACTAACTTCGGGTTTTCCACATCTACGTTTGTTGATTAAGTTCTATTGTCATAGGATTTTCTCTTTGCTCTGATACCAAATGTGGCGGCCCGCGCCGCCCCGGGGTGAAGTGTCTCCGTGTATTCCATGCCAGGTGGCCTAACTACATGAGTACGACACCTTCCCGTCCTTCTTTTGTCTCGAATTTCGTATCCAAGTGTGTATATATGAGATATGCAGCGAAAGTTGTACGTAAATGCAGAAAAAAAATATTAATCCATGTAAACCAAACCTAGTGTGGAAAAAAAAACCCTGAAAAGATGATTGTACCATATCAAGTTCCTATATACAATGTCATGTCACTCCCCAGTTCCCAAACGTATCAAAATATCAAAATAAAAACACACGTACAAGTAAGTTTCAATGGTAGGCAGTCAGATGTGGTCTCGTAAGATCCCCATGCCCTTACTTGTACTAGGATCTGCACTCAATCATCACATAAGAAAATGGATGACGAGTACAGTCAGTAAAATCCCAAGGAACTCCTCCGAGCATTCAATAAGCAAATGGAATTCAATAAATACTGTTAAATAAACATGCGGAATGTAAACAGGCAACTGTAAGTAGGGCATCACATGCGTAAATAACAATAAAGTGCAACTGTGTGTATGTCTGTTCCAGTCAGACTAAACCATACTCCGGGATTTCCTTTCAGATCTCACTAGTGGGCGCACCCAACTAGCTATCACCTGATCCCTCTCGGTGGTCGGCGTAGACCTTCGACGCACAGACACATGTAGCGCTCCTCGGGTCGTTATCCACCGAGCACTCGATACACATGTTATGGTCTAGAATGCATAGACACACAACGATAATCCGGTGGGAGTAACTCAACCAACCCTCCAAAAAATGACAATATCTGAATGTAATTTAAGCACAAGAAATACTGGAAATGAATGAAAATACGAAACAAAATAAATACTCGAGAGTTTTCGCTTTGGGTTTTACAAACCTCACAACGCGCTCTCCTATCCCGTAATCAATCCCCGGGTCCAAGTCCACTAGGTCCTTGGTCGCCAATTGATCACCCGTGTCAACCTATGTCCATTTATCAATAATGTAATTTAGCATGACAATTTTCAACAATTTTCTACAATTTTTAGGCCATATTGCCTATTTCGCGCTTATCGAGGCAAAACCCCGCAAAAAGTCTCGTCCGAAATATCCGAATATCTTATTTTTCATAGAAATTCATAAATTTCTATTTATTTTATGGAAATATATTTTTTTCAGAATTTTCCCAATTTTCTGAAATTTTCCAAAAATTTCTCAAATTTTCCAAAAATTTCTCAAATTTTCTTCCATTTTTTTTTTTTTTTTTTTTTTTTGTTAACTGTTTGGGTCGGGTCGGACCCGACCCGGCCCGGCCCTGGACCAGAATGGTCCAGGTTCGACCCACGTGCCGAGCCTGGCCCATTCTGGGCCCGTTCCATGAGGGGATGCACACGCGCGCACGCTCGCGCGCGTGTGCATCTTCATCCTCTGATCGAACCAGTGAAAACTGGTTCGATCGATTTTTTTTTTCTTTTCTTCTATCCTTTCTTCTCCGATGATGGGTTGGGGTGGCTCTCCACCCCAACCCCGGTGGAGCCGATGGCAGGGGAGGCACCCCTGCTATCCCACCGCGGCCATGGGGTCCGGCCTCCATGGTCGAACCCCATCCTCCACCCCACCGTCACCCACCCGAAGCAAAAGCAATCACCACCCACACTCACATCAATCTCGCGTCCCAGCTGCTCCTCCTCCTCTCCTTCTTCCCGATTTCTCCTTCCCTTCTCCTCTCCACGCTCCTTTCCTCTCGGCCTCCCAATTTTTTTTTTAATCGGGAGTGTGTGTGAGAGTGTGAGAGATAGGTGTAGGTGAGGTGAGAGAAAAGGTGATAGCGAGGTATGGATAAGGATTGAAATGTTGACTTTTTGGCTTGACACCAAAGTGACACGTCTGGGACACTCGCTCGTTTTTCGGGCGTTTTGAAGCCCGATTTCGTGTCCGAACCACCGCGTCACAAACCGCCTAATACCCATTTCATATAGCAAATTGGCCAATGTTATTTAATTTGTGTGTTTTAGTTTCCCCGACCTAATGTTCGGTCCCGTCAACTACCCGGTACCCGCGTCGACACACATATCGAGGCGAATGCAATTTACACAATCTCGCACGTATTTTTATGCAACATACACACATACGATGTATTTTAATAAATTTTACCGCAAATAAGCATCCAACGCACAATACCTAGCGTACCTAAGTCCCTGTGTGTCCTAGCCTATCGCGTCGTCCAAGTAGATCCGAGTTGGCGCCACGTCTGCAAATTTAATAAAATGGGCCGTTACAAATTGGGAGATGACTAGGGCAATATAAACACTCCATGCATAAGGATGGCTATTCTTGGGAGTTTGTTCCGCAGCACACGCGAGATGTTTATTGGAATCAATATAAGGTAAAAATGTTTAAGTTAAAGTTGTTTCTTTTACTTAGGATTTAGAGACAAAAATCGAAAAGGTTTTTAGTTATATTTAAATTTTAATATATTTGCACATAACTTTCTTTTGATTAGGAGCCATCGGATGACTGAGCCATCAGAGAGGCGTACGATAGGTAAATTGCCACTCGATACCCCGATTTTATTAGCAAGATGTGCTCCATAGTTAAAAAGTCGACACATGTATCTACCGAGATCTTCGAGCATAATAAGAAGATGCGATCCACCCCTGACTTCAAAAAGAAGTTAGAGTGAGCAAGCAAGAATCGGAGAACGGAGACAGGGGATCCGGTACGGGTGTAGCAGTGCATACATGTGGTTCTATATCCATCTATCAACACGCAGAGAGGATCGATGGTAAGTTACGTTATAATAAGTTCATATATATATATATATAGATATTAAGTCTCAAACTCAATCCTCTTTAAATATCGACTATTTCGTAGGAGGAGAAATTAGGTCGACTACTTTGAAGTCGTGCCTATACTTCCATTCCAAAGATCATGCCAACGTAACTTTCCTTGATCAGAGAGTAGAGATGATTGTCGTAAGAAAATATTTTTGTTTATAAATTTTGTTTGGTTAAGTAATGATAGGTATCAATGACTTCTATATATGACTTGTAAATGTTTTAATCCTTCATTTAGACGACGATACACAACAGACGCATTGAGCTCATACAGTCATAACTTGACATGTTGATTGATGAGATTGAGTTATAATTGTCCGTCGTGGAACGTCAAAAGACGGACATATGGACTATGGTGGACACCATCAGGTTGAGGTGTAGACATGCTAGAACAGGAGCTAGAGCAAGAGCAGGAGCAGCATCTTCTCGGCCAATTTCTGCTCATAATGAGCCCATTGAGTTGTTGAGAAATGACATTAAGGAGATGCATGCGTCACTTCTACGGGTTATGCAGGATAACACCTTAGGTTGTGACGAGTTGCGAGAGTTGCAAGGACGATTAGGTCGCATGGAGCAGACTTTAATGGACAGAGTTGAGATTTCATTCATGCCTCCAAGAGATGTTCATGACGACTCCGAGACCGACGACGATCCCGACGATTAAGTTCTGTCTGATGTATACCCTTGGGATTTTATATATGGAACTCACACATACCTTTTATCTTGTTTTGTACATTTTACACTTGTAACTTTCTTTTGTTATATTTATTTCATTTAGTTCTTTATTTACTTCAATTATTTAATTTAATTTGATTATATTTATTTGCATAACTGTTATTCCAAACAAATCGTTTCTTTCACCAAAACAAAAATATAAAATTTTAATAATGTTTAAAATAATAATTATCATTTTAATCGAAATTTTAATAAACTAAAATATGACCTTTTATAATTGAAAATATTTTATAAAGTTTTAAAATTAATATTTTATTTTTAGTATTAATTTTAAAAATAAATATTATTATTTTTAAAACGATTCATTTTAATATTAATCTTGATGAAATTAAAATTCTATTTATTTTAACAATAAAATGTTTTATAATATTTTAAATAAATAATTATTACTTTTATATTACTTTTAATAATTTTTTAAAATTATTATTTTTTAAAATAAACATTTTACCTATTTTCAAAATCAGAAAATAAAAACTAACATTTTTTTTTAAAAAAATTCAAATTAATTATCGGCGGGCATGGCGACGGCCTCCCGTCTCTAATAGTATGACACCTGGCTGGCTCGCCTACTACGTGTCTAGTTGGCAACGGTAGTTAGCGACGGGGGCCCGTCGCTAAAGTTGATGACGTGGTAGGAATTGTGCGTTGACGAGATACACGTGTCCGATTTAATTACGGGTATTGGCGACGAGAATAGCGACGAGTTCTCGTCGCTATTTGCGACACTCGTAGCGAAAAAAAATTAGCGATGAGGAAAATAGCGACGGGTGTCCCCGTCGCTACTATGTTATAACAACTGGACGTACCGGATTATCAACGGGAATACCGAATTAGTGACGAGATTTTTCGTCGCTGATTCGGTACATTTTCGTAGTGCGCACTAATAAGTTTGAATAACGCGCTAAGTGGGTCATTAGCTTGCTAGTTATGCTATCCAGCCCGCTAGGTGCTCTGACAGTACAAAATCTACAATTTTCTAACTAGAACTTAAACACCTTAAAACAAGTTTAATACCCTAACTAAGGGTTTAAACACATTGTAAAATATGTCTAATGGTACTAGGAGCCTAGGGAAGAGTCTCAGAGGTTTGGGTACTTGCTTTGAGGTATCAAGAGGTCGGATTAGCTAGGAAATTAGCATAGAGGTAAGTAAACTGATCGAGATATTTCTCTCCATTTCATTATTTTGTTATTGCTTCATTGAATTGCTTTGTGTGTTAGATTCTTGGTGCTATAATTGGTGTGCTTTATCTTATTATATGATTTTTGTTAAACTAGAATATAAGTGTTTAGGTTTCATGATGTGATTTGTGGTATACACGACACACGGAGTATTAGACTCGGGGATGTCAGTATAGCTGATTAGTTAGTGTCACAAACCTACCATATAAAGTTGATAAAATGATTAAGCCGTGACCAATTAGGGTAATACCGAAGTACTATGTGTGCGGACCTATTACATGAGGTCGATATGCCATGTTTAACAACTAATAAGGAGAATGCCTATGTGTACATCCAAATAAGTAAGCAACGACCAATTAGGGTAATATCAAAGTATTATGTGTGCAGACTTATTACATGAGGTCGATATGTCGTACTAAATAAATGACTACTCATGTTCTATGTGATCAATAAGAAAATAACTAGGTAAATGTGTTAGGTACATAATTTAATATTTGTGATTCATTTGAACAGTTTATTGATGCTACAATGTTGGTAATGTGTTTGTGTATCAATGATTATTGTTATGCAATGAATGTTTGTATTGTGAGATAATTCTCTTGTTGTGTTTCGAACTTTGGATAAATGTCTCTTAGTGTTATTCTCTACTTTCTTGCACTCATCGTCCATTTTATGACTGTGGATGCAGATCTATCGAGTAGTTGTGACATCCGAGAATTTCATAAACTTGATTAAAAGGCTAATTAACTATTTTTTTGGATTTTATTTGAAATTTAGGTATCCGAGGTGGGACTCATGCATTACGGATCAGAGATCATAAGATATATTTTGTTTTTGTGTGTAGTGATGTATTTTACATTTTTTTTATCGGCATCCGGGGGTGTGTTTAGGTGTATTCTTAGTTTTTCATACATGGGGTTGCAAGTGCGAGACTGAAGGGCATAAGTGAAAATAAATATTACTTGTTCGAAAACTGATTAACCAAGTGTGAATCCTCACGTGAAGATCTCATCTCGGGTTGCGTGCAAGTCGGGATTAGTGGGGGCAAGAAAACTAGTCCGTAAGTGTGACGACCCCTACTACTAAACAGGGCACCGCCCAGCCTAATTCTGTAATCAAGCCTTAATCCGACTAACATAAAACTTAATTACGTATTAGTCAGCCTTTCGTCCCTATATTCCTCCAAAAATTTCAATTCCATTATCATTATATATTATCCACTGTCAAGGTAATTCCAATTCCATTATCATTAAGCGAAAACATTCATTTTCCAAAAATTCATAAGTGCGAAAACTAAGAAAAGATAGCATCACATATATAGGACGCTATGCACTCAACCTAATGTACAACCCAAAATGACATAAACCATAATAAATACAAAAAAGTCGAGACATACAAAATGAGTGAGGAGAGTCACCGAATTGTTTAGATGAAGTCGCTGATCTTCTCCTTCCCCGGTCTGTGGCTGCTTGACGGACCTACACCTACCGTCACGAACTAGACAGCGAGTATAGTGATATTTAAGTACTAACTGGAGAATTTCATGGCACATTTCAAAAATAAATGAATAAAGTAGCGAAATAAATTGCTGAAACAAGAAATGCAAGTAAATACCATAGGCAAAGATGTAGAGACAGACACAGGCTAAGTCGAGATAATCCCTACTTTACTTTCCCACTACTATATGGAGCTGCGCTTAACATATCTCACACAAATAGCGGAGCTGCGCTCTACGCTTTACAACATCAATCTCATACTTGCCGACTACCCCGAGTCTCATAACTCGTGTGCCGAGCAAGTGTAGTGGTGAGTGCCGGAACCCTGGTAGACCCAAGTCCCCGTGAACCGCGCATCTTTTGTGCAATGGACACTAGATAATCCCTTCTTTACTTTCAAAAACAAATAATTTCAAAATTCTAGGATTCCAAAACAAGTTAGGCTACAAAGCCCAAAGGTAATCGAATACAAGTCCAATTAAGTCCAAATTATTCCATTAGCATGTTTTTTTTATCAATTTTGTTCAAGAATGACATCAAGTGTAGGAATCAGAGGCAACGAAACAATTAACAATGCATCATGTCACAATATTCATCCATGAATAGATACAAGAACAACATGATGTGCGAGTTCAAGTAGCATTGTTTACCAATAGACCAATAAAGCAATAAGAGAATGAAATGAAATATAAAATTCTCACAGTTGTACTTACAAATCACACAATTGTCCTACTCTATTCGATCCCTTGACAAATTCGAAGCGCGTGCCCAAACGCCTGAGTTCTTCCCTTAGTTTCCTAACATTTAGTAATGTCTCAGTTATTCCAAATCGAAGTCGCGAAAAATTTCTAAAAAAATCTCGTTTTTATTTATTTTCGGCCAATCGACTCATTTCATGTTTTTCGAGGTAAAACCCCCCAAAATGCTGGTCCGAAATTTCAAATATTTTATTTTTTCTAGAAATTCATTATTTTCTATTTGTTTTGACGAACTACAAATTTTCAAGATTTTTCCCTATTTTTTTTTGGAATTTTCCCAAATTCTAATGTATTTTTCTCTTCTTTTTCTATTTTTTTAATTTGGATTTGGGTGAATCGGGCCGAACCGGCTTCGAACCGGCTCGATTCAGGACCGTCTTCTTTTTCTTCCTCAACAGAGCACACAATGCTCTATTTTTTTTTTTTGCTGGGGTTTGGCTTCCATCCCCAACCCAGGTTGGATTCGTGTAGGGGAGACGACTCCCCTGCCATCCCGAACGTCGGATAATAACAACACCCGTGACCAAACAACAACAGCAAACTACACAACAACAAACCACAAAACACCACAGTACTAACCTTACGTTACTTCTCTCTCTCTCTCTCTCTCTCTCTCTCTCTCTTTCTCCTTCTTCTTCCTCCTTCTCAATTTCTCTTTGATTTTCGGTTTTCTTCTTCTCTGTTTTTTTTCCTCTCCACCGCCACCGACTTTGAGAGATAATGTGATAGAGTTGGACTTTGATTCATTTGACCCATATATATATATATATGGATTGATGTGTTTGTAAGCCACATATCTCCAACCATACACATATCTCGAGGCACATCAAGTGGTCTTACTCACACCACTTGTCCCTTGTGTCACTTTCAAGTGACTCCAATATTTGACACCCTTTGTAGAGATGTGTGCGTGTACATATCTATGCCCATCTAGTGGTGTATGTTTTAATGCTTTACTTTAGGCCTTTTTTTTTACATAGATATTTTTACTAGAGGTGGCCACATATATACCACTAATTACCCAACAATTCACATTTTATTTAAATAAATTAAACTTACCCCTAATATGTCGCTACCTCAATCCCACGTCGACACACGACTCGAGGTGCGTCCCCGTTTGTCTCGGTATTTGCATACCCATAAATGACTTAGTAGTCACTAGGCATACAACACACAAATATAAAATGTACCTCAGCCCTTGCCTCAGTAAACAGATATATCACGGTGTGCGTCCCAAAGTATGGGTCGTCGAGCCTGTGTAAAAACAATAACACAGTTAAAAACTTTGGGCCATTACAGTAGGATTTTAGTATGTCGTGGACAAAGTTAAGACTTTTAAGGTTTTGGCATCAACAAAAAAAGTATTACAGACATTTTATAAAGATGGACTATTTTGTCGAGAGTTTGGTTCAATTTGGTGAAAAATTGGATTGAAAGCAAGTGTCGGATGTTAAAATACGTTAAAATAGGAATTTCCGAAATTAATAAATAAAAAAATTAAGCAGTTGACATGTAGCTGAGGGTTTTATATATGAATATAAAAAATAAAAAAATAAAATGAAACGAAAGTTTCATTTCTAAACAACAGATCGTCAAAAAGTTTGTTTCCCTAACCCTCTCCGCGCACTCTTTCACTCTGCGATCTCTCAACATTTGATTTTTACTCGATTTCTTTTTGCAAAATTTTAAAGCATCACAAGAAGGTCGGTTTGAGCTAAGTTTATGCAGTGGAAATGATGTATTTGACCCGCAATTTAGTAAAAACTCAATTAGGCATTTTTCTCAATTCAATTTGAATTCTCTCAATTTTTTGATTTCTTTCGCGGGGTTTTCATGGAAATTGATAGAGATTGTTGTGAATTGATATTTTGGAGTAATTTGCACTAATTTGGAATAAATTCCACCGAGGGCAGGATTTTAATGAAGTGAACTAATGCGATTAAGTTGATAACCATTTCGGAGATGTTTTATAGTTGACATTGATTTACATTGGGTATCTAGATTAATTGATTATTGGTTTTGATCCAATTTGACTCCATGGGCTATGAAAATATTTTGATGTTGGTATTTGAGTAGTTTCGTGGTGTTTGTTGTCGACTTTTGAGGATTTAATTACGAAAATATAGATTTGGAGACGTTTTTCTGTTCAAAATTAATAAAGTTTGCCTGGTTGAGATGTCATATTGGAAAATTCAAAACTTCTCCATCGGTGATCCGATTTGAGTGTTCTTGGAGTCTATGGAAAGTAAGACATGAGTACTACAAGTTCATTTTAGGTTATCATGTCAAATGTTAAGGTTTTCAAGGTTAAAAAGTTACCCCAAATTGGCTAGTTGAAAGAGTTGGCTAGTTCAAAGCAACTTGAAATAGTTATATAAATTAATATTTTTGGAAATTGTTCTCTAACGTACTTTGGCCGCAGTTTTCATTGGGTTTAGTGATTTGGTTTCACTTGAAGTTTGACTATGTTGGGAAACTAATGGATCCATTTTCTAGGTGATCCAATGCTCCGGGAACCCCGAAAATTAAGTTCAAATTGGTTTGGTTGTAAGTAAACCTTACACTGATCTTTACTATTTATGGAATATATCTTTATACCTATAATTGTATCATAGTATGCATTGCCTTTTATCATTCTTGGTCATGCACACATAGAGTGAGTGAGGGGGATAAACGTGTTTCAAAGTCTGGTTTGATTGAAACTTGGTTTTAGTCCTGCATCTATGTCGTCTAGTGAGACAAGCGGGTCGACAAGTTATCTCTGCATTTCATGATCTTTTAATATTGTCTCTGTATTATTTTTGAAAGTTGATATCTGATTACAGTTCGGAGATAGCAACAGAGTGGATTACATGTCATGTTGACGAATATATCTTATTGTTTATTTAGAAATGCGATTATCATACTGACAATTGCAAGAGTACAGATCAATGTAGGAATTTACTTGCCTGATATCTTCAAGTTATTTTTTACAGTGTCAGATTCGATATGATTAAGTCAAGGGACAAACATATAAGACTCAAAGATTGTGGTAATTGTTTTCAAAAGTTAAAGTAAATTCTTGTTGTAAATTATTTTTATAGATAATTTCGAGATTCTTGGGATGAGTGTAGGACTTGAAGTTACGTTGAATGGTTATGAAAGCCTCCTAATTTAGTTTAAAATAAATCGAGAGGTTTATGTTTTAATTTTTTATCTACTTTGGGATAGTAAAGTTGTGATTTAGCTATTAGAGAGTTAGTTTATAAATTTGAATTTGTTACATATTGTGAACTGCGGGAAGTTGTGAGTCCTTCTAGGCCTCTTCCTAATTATGTTGTCTATTAGGTGGAGGTTTTTCGGCAAGCCACTTTTAAGGGGGGTGCCGTCAAAATATTTATTAAATATATATATGATTTCTGAATTTGCTTCAATTAAACAAACCATGAATTGAGTTTCACCGAGGATATAATTTAGTTTTGGAGCCTTATTAAGGATCGAACCAATTGTTATTTTGAGGTAAAAATTGAAAGAATGAATTAGGCTAATTAGATTATCAGAGGATTGAAATAATCTAGGCCAATCAGTCATCTTAATGATGAGGAGAAGGACAAACTAGGTATTAGATCCTAGGGTTGGCTCAATTGAGGATAAACTTTGGTTAGAAACTAAAGAGTCATTGAGCGTGATTAGGTGGGAAGCGACTGTGAGCTGGGGTATATGAGTTATTATGTTATGTTTGAGTTGTATGTATGTATTATCGCTAGATATACGATAGAAAGTTTATTCTCTAAATATGTTTGATACTTACCTCGTATGATATGACGAGTAAGATTAGAAACGGATAATTAGAGAGAGAGAGAATAGACTTATGAAATGGTAACTGAACGTGATGGACGTGAAATTGACTTTTGACATCTGAATTTGCAAAAGTGTTGTATTTAGTTCGGTACTAATATAACTAGAGAAAGTATCAGTTATGAAACCAATAGGAAATTGATCGAAAAGAAAGTCCAAATGATCATAAGTACTGAATATGGATTTCTTGAAAACCAAAAGTATAGAACTATTACAATTATAAAACACTCAAGAAAATACTAAAACAGTTTCAACAAGGAAAATGAAGACACGTGGTTTTGAAAGTAGAAATTGATTAGATAAACTGAATTTGACTGAAAAATCACAATGGGATTGTGATTGGACCAGTTAAGTTATCTTAGTCGGTTTCTACGAAAATAAAATACTTTGAAGTAAAGTATTATCTCCTTTCCGAAACAAACATCAAGTGAAATATGGAATAGAACCATGGCTTAAAACGATCAAATGACTTTTAAAAGAAGTACTAAAACTTTTAATTGTTTGTTACTCAAGTTACTTATCCATAAGCGACATTGAGTAAGTGATTCTATGAGTCAAATAAATAAATGATAAAAAATAGAAATACACGAGTTAGAAGTAATCTTTGTTAACATCAGATTAGGTGTTGTTATGAAACAAAGATCAACAAAAATCTTTGACTTCAAAATAAAAAGTGTAGTGATAAGATCAATGTGTAAAAAGTTAAGATATTGGGGGAGTGGTCTAATAATAGCTAGCTATTAAACATTAACACAAGCGATTTTGTTTTGAGATTCAAAGTACCCAATAATCACTTCTAATCAAATTAAGTAATGATGTCTATCACTACAACTTAAAATATAATTAATGAAGAGATAGATGTACTGATTGAATATCATTAAGTGATTGGTATAGTATGTTAGTATGAGCTCTTATATTGCGATAATTTCCATTGATATGAATTAAAGGATTGAAACAATATCTTTTAAGAAATGATTAGTCATTAAGTTAATTATAGTTTAGAATTTAAATTCTTTTATCTGTTCAGTTGAATAATAATGGAAAGATGAATTTGTCAAAATTAGTTTGATGCACAGTAAGACACCAAGTTATCTTACGTAGTCTCTTAAAAAGTACCGAATTTCTTTTTGAGAAAAAAAAAGTTGAGAATCTTGAGACTAATGGAAACAAATTAAAGCAATAACAAGCAGTTTAAATTCTTGAGTTGTAAAATTTCTTTTTTTCGAATAAGGAATAGCTAAGGAAGACTTCAATTGATTGATTGAATGATCATAAGAAGTTGTATTATCCTTAGGTATATTCTCAAAAAGAGAAAAAATATAAATTGTCTTTCTAAGTCAAAATTAAGGAGCTATAAGTGGCCTAGTTGTTGAGCAAAAATTCTAGTAAGTTTATAAAGGACCAAGATTGAGATCAATTTGAGAATAGCTAAGATTGAAAAAAACTGAATGGAATAGATTGTGTATTAAATAAAATGAGATGTTGAGTTAACTTGTGACTGATAGAAGTGACACGAACATAATCCTTTAGTCAAAGACAGACACTGAAGTAATTGTACATAACTAAAAGTCTAAGTAACTCATTTCATAATCACGATTTATTCACAGTGTAGAAGAATCGTGAATCGCAACACTGGTCTTTGAATAATCGAATGAGTTGTAAGGTTTGGTATAAAAGAGTCTATAAATTCTCATTGGAGTCAATTGGAAGTAGGGTTGTAAGTGGGGCGGGGTGGGGTGGGGATTGTGATTACCGTCCCCGTCCCCATGGGTCGCGAAGCGGGGATTTATTTTTGCAAAATCCCCTCAGAGTGAACTTTGCCGCTCCACGCCCCACCTCCCGAGGATCCTAGCGGGGCGGAGAATTCCCACGGTGCCCCATCAATTTTGTAAGAAAATACCTATTTTGATATTCATTCCTTGGGTCATTTTGACACTTAAGTACTACTTTCTCAATTTTTTTAAGACTATTTTTCTTAAATTGAAGGAGTAATGTAGATTTATTTAGTTGATTAAGTTACAAGTTATCATACTTAACTAATATATAAGATTCCCAAAACTAGTATGACAAATATATTTCAATGATGTTCTAAATATAATTTTATATATCTTTATTATATAATATATATTATAATTAATTTAATGATAAAAACGTATTTTATTGTTGGAGATCTCGAGTCTCATTCCATATATTACATATGTTTTAAGTAAGAAAGTTATATAATCTTTTTTTGTAAAAATATAAAAAAATGGAGAATCTTATGTAAGGCATGCGGGGCGGAGAATCTCCGTTGGGTGAGAACAATTCTCATCCCCGCGTGCCTCGTGCCCCACCCCGAGGGGAGCAAAAAGTGGGAAATCCTTGCCCCACTAGGGCGGGGTACCGCGGGGAATGAGGATTCCCCGTGGCGGCCTCAAATCTCAAGGCAATCTAGGCCCCGCCATGCCGCCGGATACGTCACTAGGTTATGCCACGTCATCTGCCTTCCTGTCCATGATGGCCCGCGACAAGTACTCAACCTTTTCATTTAGCCAAACTATATCAAATATCCTATGTTTTATGAAAATATGTTCTTAATTTAGTTTAGTTAGTCTATCCATTTACCTCACTTATTTTATTTGATAAGTTATTTAGTTGTTCCTTGGTCTTTTCAACTAACACGTGAGTTATCATTAATAGCGGAAGTCTTTTATTTTTGATAAAGCAAATGATACATATCATAAATTTACTTCATTAAAAAACCCTAAGCAGTGGAAAACCCATCAAAATGATACCATGTATATATAAGACGACAAAATGTATAATATGATCAATATACATGTATCAGTGTATCAAGTCTCCCAAAACATACCCAAAAGCAGTAACATAATGTACACAAACACCTACGAGATGGGCTAGCGAGGCTCTCGAAGATCAGATGAAGTCGCCAAGTACGGCCTTCCCCTGGCTCGTCGTAGGATCTACACTCGGTCATCCATGCAAAAAGTTGATGGCGAGTCCAGTGAGTAAATCCCCAGAGAAACGCAAGTTACATTTAATAAGAATGTAAATAAAGCAGCCACAAATCATGCTAGTTAATAAGAAATGTACTGAAAAGGGATAATAAGCATGAAGATAAGTCATTAGGAAAGCAATAATGTCGAACGCGAGTGTGGTATGTATCTGCCGAACTTTGGGACTAATAACATTGGACCGAGGAGACTCTGGTGACGAAGCAACTCCCCGCCACCGCTCCAAGGTCAATGAGGAACCTTGTTGGTCGGGAGTTTAGAACTCCCAGCCAACTGCCTCAAATGAGAGGAATCTATGTCAAAGTTAACTCCTCTCGACACCATCTCTCGAATCATCGATTTCCGAAGAAATTCTCACGCGTAGCCTAAGGCATGACTGGAGCCGTAGCAACAATTGGATCGCTAATCACGAGAGAGCGGGTGAGGGGTCATACCGTCCCGTCGACCATATACAAACACACGCAGGAGTGGAGTAGTCAAACAAACCCAAATGAGAATAATATAGTGGTATAATGACATAAAATAGTAAATAAATGCTAAGTGTTTTTTTGGTGGGGTTTACTTACCAAAATGCGATAAAACCTAGTCCTAGTTGCTCGCTCGTCCCCGAAATACCCGTCCGTTAGTCCCTAAGCTTTCCTAGGCCTCAAGCATCGTACATACCAATTTTAATAATTTATGGTCACATTAATTGATTCTTTATTGCGGGAACAAAAATTAGAATTTTTTTTTTTTTTTTGTTGCGACACATTATTTTCTTTTAATTGTGACACATTTTTTTGGTTACACGGATTGCAAAATGCCTAAAAACTTCTCAAAACCTAATTTTATACATTTTTCCAATTCCTCATATTTTTTATGATTTTTTCGAATTATTTTGAAATCTTTATTTATTTTTTACATATTTTTCTATAATTTATTGTATTTATTTTGTATTTTATTTTAATTTAAATTAATTTTTGATTTTTTTAATAGAGTTGGGCCCACCTGAACCGGGTCGGACTAGGGCCGGCCAAACCTAAGCTCGTACGCACACATGAAGCGTGCGTACGAGCTCCCTCCCCCCAAATCGATTTGTAGGGGGCCAGAGACGAACTTTTCTTATTTTTTCCTTTTCTTTCTCCTTCACCAATCAACAACAACAACAAATCATCAAATCATCACCACCATCAACATGCAATCCATTATTCATCAAGAACACCAAGAACTTCAACATGTATGTATCACCATTAACACCCATTGAACAAAACTTTATCATAACTCGAATTAATGGAAATTAGAGTTGCAATTCACCATTTTGAGTCCAAAAATGGTAGAAGATTACTTGAAATTCGTTTTTTTAATCAAAAACCCCCAGCTTGCATTGATGCACCTAAAGCATGAAATCCATAAGAAAGGATGAGGGTTTGATTGCTTAAACTTTGATGTGTTGAATCCTTCCACAAATCTCTCTCCACCGATCTTTGAAACCCTTGCAAATCTCCAACTCCAGCTACTCCTCTTTTCTCTACATGAACTAAAGTTCTATGCATGTTAGAGAGACAAAATGGTCTAAGTGCCATTTATATAGTAGGTCACTTCATTATGTTCTAAACACACACATCTCGAGGTCCATCAAGGGCTATCATTAAATCCGCCCAAACTTGTGTTACACATGTGTCAATTTAATAAGTCAATATAGGGTTTTCTAAATAATTTTCTTACTTATGGCAAAATTCCCCTATTAGCCTAATTACACATCTTAGGCACGTTAATGACTTAATTAGCTTAGCTTATTTAAATTACCATAGGCCTATTATTTTGGTGACATTAGTCTAGCCAGATGTTTATTTGAAATACACATACAAAAATTAGGCTAGGTACTTGTCTAATAGACTACCTGGCGACGTCGCACATCGCGAGGCGCGTTGGGTCCATTTTTGACCTATTAGTATTTTGTTCAACTTGGGTCCAGTTTGTTTGATTATTTAGCTTAAAGTATCATTGTATATTGATAATTTACGCGTCTAAGCTATTACATTCCCATACTCTCTTTGCACGCATCTCGAGGCGCTATTCGTCGCATTCGCAACTCACGTAATACACGATAATCAATGGTACACATAACGTAATGTTATAATTCATAGTAAAACAACCATAATAAACAAACATCACACAAATATAACATTATAAATTATACCTTGGTAGGCGTGCCCTAGACTAATCCGCGACATCCACGTGGGTTTGAGTTGAGTCATAGTCTGAAATTAGATAATTAAATCATCCTTAAATCAGTGGGTCATCACATTCCCTACCCCACTTGCAACCCTAATTGGAAGCCTAAGTATAGGCAACTAATTGGACAATACATTTGAAAGGAATTTCAAGTCAACGAGTCCCGATAAGACTTAGGATATCAAACTATAAGTTTGATGGAAATTAATATATCTTCATAAGGATCTTATGATAAGTCAAATTTCAAATGTTGAAACTTTTAAACCAAAGTTATATACAATTGATATAAGTGAATATGTTGTATATTGGTTCAAATATAGTGTGCACTGCGTGACTAGTCAGTGGTGTAGTTTAAAGCACTAGTTATTGAAAATTGGGGTTGATGTAAGATACCAGAAATGATGGTGAAGATACAAATGAAAATGAAAAATAAGCACAAGTTACAGCAGTGTTAGTCAGTAGTATCCCTATTGGTTGGAAATGTTAAATAGAGGACATTGTATTTAACTTGATATGTTTGAAGAATTGAATATTCTTCCATTGTAATTGAGCAGAAATGAAAAAAAGAGAACATATTTATAAACTTGTATGCAATACAAGTTAAAAGATATACTATTAGAGTATAATCATTAAATATGTCGATATCTCGTTTAGAAATGTATATCTACTTAAGTTAAAGATAACCGTCTCTATTCAAGTAATGAGAGAAGTCTAGTGAACAATAATGATTAAGATGTAAAATCTCAAAAATCCGGAAGTTAAGTGAAGGAATGAGGTTCTTGGTGAATTTATGAAAACAATGATTTAACGAAGTTAGCAAAGTCGATAATTTTCTAACCAATGAAATAGAAAGCTAAGTGAATTGATTGATGAGTCAGAATTGGTAATTGCTTTCTAGTCCATAACCTAAATGATATTGTGAGTAGACATGTAGAGAATGAGTGAGCATTGCACATTGTGTCAGGTTTCATTTTCTAATCAGATTATAATTTGAGATCTCTTGTCATGAGATGACAAATGTAATTAGAGATCTATAGTCATGGAATGACTTGTGCAATTCTGGGTTTCTATTGAGAAACATCGGAATGATCATGGATCGGATAGACACGCAACTCTACTTTGTTTCTCATGTCGTGCTTAAATATTATTTGCATCACTATAAAAATATTTAGACTTACGATAGTCTAAGAATTGATCGATCAACAATTAAAATAAAAAGAAGAATAGTAATGAGAAAGTAGACTAGTATGTGTACTAGAGTTTAGTGGATAGAGAAAGAATTATCAACAGTTTATGGAATTGTTATCAATTAAGAATGAAAATAGTGTTATAAAAAATAACGTAGGCTAGGTCTTGCTAAGTATTAATGCTTGAATGAGATTCAAGGCATGAAATGTGAAGTGAAATAAGGTTATTGAACATTCCACAAAGTTGATTGTTTAACTCATTAGAAATTCACAATGTCAGGATTGGCAAAGTAACTGAGATAACTTTTCATTAAACCAAAGAATTGAAAATGAAAAGTTCTATTTATGATCTCTACCACTGAGTTTTTAATTACAACGAAAGTGATTGGGTCAACTTAACGATTCACCTTGGAAATGATTTTTACAGGTTTAGATTAAAAGAGTTATACATGAAGGATCATTTTCTCATATATCTTTTTGTTCATTAATCTGTAAATTTAAATTTCAAAGACGAGATTTTTAATTAGTTGGGAAGAATTGCGATATCTGAAAATTTCTTAAACTTTATTAGGAGGCTAATTAATATTTTTCAAGTTTTATTTAGAATTTAGGTATCTGAGGTGGGACCCGCGCATTACAAATTAGATATTATAATATATATTTTATTTTTGTGTGCTCTGTGCTTAATGATGTATTATACACTATTTTGTCGGAAAGTAGGGGTGTGTTAAGGTATATCCACAATTTGTCATACTCGGGGTTGCAAGTGCGTTCTGAAGGGTACGAGTTAAAATAAATTATTAGTTGTTCAAAAATTAATTAACCAATTGTTAACCCTCACGTGAAGATTTCATCTCAATTTGCGTGCAAGTCGAGATTGGTGGTAATGTAATGTGAGAACGAAATTGGTACAAGACTTTGCCTCGAGTTTCATATAAGTTGGTGAAGGTCGCGGTTGAGATTGGGTCTAAATTAGCGCACGTTTGGCAAAGTATGGCAAGAAAATTAGTCCGTAAGATTTTAGTATGTCGTGGACAAAGTTAAGATTTGTGGGGTTTTGGCGTGACCAAATCCAGTGTTATGAGCGTTTTATGAAGATGAATTGTTTTCTCGAGAGTTTGGTTCAATTTGGTGAAAAATGAAATCGAAAGCGAGCGCCGGATGTTAAAGTACTTCAAAATAGGAATTTCTAGAATTAATAAATAAAAAGAAGTTAATGTGCTTACAAGGAGGTTAGGGTTTTGTATATAAATATGTAAAAACATCAAATAAAACGAACGTTTCATTTCTAAATAATAGAACGTCAAAGCGTTTGTTTCCCTCACCCTCTCCGCGCACTTTTTCACTCTGCGATCTCTCAACATTCGATTTTTGTCCGATTTCTTTCTGCAAAACTTTAGAGCATCACAAGACGGTCACTTCGAGCTAAGTTTCTGTGATGGAAATGATTTATTCGACCCGCAATTTGGTAAATACTCAATTGAGGCCATTTTCCTCAATTCAATTTGAGTTCTAGTGATTTTTCAATTTCTTTCGCCAGGTTTTGATATAAATTGGTAAAGCTTGTTGTGAATTGATATATTGGATTGATTTGCGCCAATTCAGAATAAATTTCACCGACGTAGGTTAGGGTTTTGATGAATTGAACTAATGCAATTAAGTTGATAACCATTTTGGAGATGTTTTATAGTTGATATTGATTTACATTGGGTTTCTGGATGAATCGATTATTGGTTTTGATCTAATTTGACTCCACGAGCTATGGAAATATTTCGATGTTGGTATCTAGTGGTTTTGTGTGTTTTTTGTCGAGTCTTGAGGATTTAATTACGAAACTATTGATTTGGAGACGTTTTTCTGTTCAAAATAAATAAAGTTTGCCGAGTTGACATATCATATTGAAAAATTCGTAACTTATCCATCGGTGATCCGATTTGAGTGTTCTTGGAGTCTATGGAAAGTAAGACATGAGTGCTAGAAGTTCCTTTCAAGTCATCATGATAAATATTGAGGTTTTCAAGGTTGAAAAGTTACCCCAAGTTGGCTAGTTGAAAGGAATTTGAAACAATTATATAAATTAATATTTTTGGAAACTGTTCTCAAGCGTACTTTGGCCGCAGTTTTCATTGGATTTAGTGATTTGGTTTCATTTGAAACTTGACCCATAATATAATTGGACATGCAAGGAAGCTATTGGATCCATTTTTAAGGTGATTTGACGATCCAGGAACCCCAAAAATTATGTTCAAAGTTGGTTTGGTTGTAAGTAAACCTTACTGTGATCTTTACTATTTATGGAATATATCTTTATACCTGTAATTGCACCATAATCTGCATCGCATTTTATCATTTTTCGTCGTGCATGCATAGAGTGAGCGAGGGGGATAAGTTTGTTTCAGAGTCTGGTTTGATTGAAACTTGGTTTCAGTCCTGCCTCTACGTCGTCTAGTGAGACTAACGGGCCGACCAGTTATCTCTACATTTCATGATCTCTTAATATTGTCTCTATACTATTTTTAAAAGTCAACATCTGGTTATAGTTAGGAGACAGTGACATAGTGGATTGCATGTCATGTTGACACATATATCTTATTGTTTATTTAGAAATGCAATTACATGTGTCCATGTATCTGACTAATAATTGCAGGAGTACAGATCAATGTAGGAATTTACTTGCCTGACATCTTCGAGTTGTTTTTGATGGTGTCAGATTCAATATGAAGTCAAAGGACAAATGGACAAGACTCGAAGATTGTGATAATTATTTTCAAAAGTTAAAGTAAATTCTTGTTGAAAATTGTTTTTAAATATATATAATTTTGAGATTCATGGGATGAGTGTAGGATGTGAAGTTATGTTGAATGGTCACGAGAGTCTCCTAATCTATTTTAAAATAAATCGAGAGGTTTATGTTTTAATTTTTGGTCTACTTTGGGATAGTAAAGTTGTGATTGAGTTATTAGAGACTCTAAATTAGTTTATAAATTTGAATTTGTTACATATTGTGAACTATGAGAAGTTATGAGTTTTTCTAGGCCCCTTCCCAATTTTGTTGTTTATTAGGTGGAAGTTTTTTGGTAGGCCATTTTTAGGGGAGATGCCGCCGAAATCTTTATTAAATACGGATATGATTTTTGAATATGCTCCAATTAAATAAATCATGAATTGAGTTTCATTGATGATATAATTTAGTTTTAGAGCCTTATTAAGGATTGAAGTAATTATTATTTTGAGGTTTAAGTTGAAAGAATGGATTACGTTGACTAGATTATTAGAGGATTAAAATAATCTAGGTCAGTCAGACGTCTTAATGACGAGGGGGCTGACAAACTTGGGACAGTAGCAAACCAGACAAGGAGAAGATCGACGACTACCTTGGAGCTAGTGGAGGGTTGTTGCCTTTGTTATAGGTTTTTGGTTTTGTTGTATGACTTATATATATATATATATATGTCTTTTATACACTTTTAGGGATATATACTTTGGGTTGTGAGACAGTTACCTGACCATACACATATTGATATATAGTTATTGTCGTTTTGTTATATATATGCATGTGATCTTTGTTACCTGGTTTTCCACACACTTAGATTTATATGAATGGCTTCTGTTAAATTGTCAAGACTTCCGCTGAATAATCTTTAAACTGCATAAAATTTAAGTAACTCTGAAATACTTTTTAATTACGAGAATGTGTAAGGTTTATTAGAAAGGCTGACTAATATGTTGTTAAGTTCTACGTGGCTAGGATTAGGGCTTAATGACCGGATTAGGCCGGGTAGTGCCCTAGATTAGGGGAGGGACCGTTACATGGACGATTATAAAGATTGTGATTAGTTACCTTGTGAAAAAAGTGTGAAGGTGTGTAATCAAGAGATAATTTGTCTCTCTCTTATATAGATAGACATCAATGGATCACTTGATATGTTTGACTGTTAAATGGCCAAGTCCAAATGAATTGATATGATCAATTTCACTTGAATGTTTTCAATTTACCTAAAGATCGAGACTAGTACTATCGAACATTAAGTGTGACTTTCAATGCCTAATCAAAATATATCGAATGACAAAAAGATATGATATATGTTATTCATTAGGTTGTATCAATTTTGATATTCATGCTACTTAGGTAGTCATAATGCGTTGCTAGAGACCGCTTATGACTTGTGTACCAAAATAGTTTTAGTTCACTACTAACGTCAAATGACTGTATTAGGTCGTACACAAAGAATGACTTTGCACAATTTCAATCGGTCTAGAGTAATAAGTTTTATATGATAAACTTTAAAAACGCTTACAATTTGTTAGACGATAACTTATTGATAAGGGTGTATATGTAATTTGCTTGAATTGCCTAAATACAATAGTTGTATTATGAATATTTTTTTAGTGAGATTATCTACACATATAAACAGAGGTTGAAACCCTAAAATGAAATAAGATTTTCTTTTTTGTTATTTTCGAGTTCTCTGGATTTTGGGAAAGAAAGAAAACAAATTTTCTATCTCTATCGGGTCTAGCCATTCGTGTGTGGATTTCTAATAGAGGACGCGCACTTGAACGCCTTGAAAATCGAACAATCAAAAAAGAAAATCACGGATTAAGGTATGGTTTACTTTTATAGTTCTTGTTTAATGGAACTTATTTTCAATTCTGTTCGGGTTTTTCAAAAATTGTTTCGAGTTTTCCGTTGCGTATGAACCTCAAAACCAGTAGTTAAACCGGATTCTAATTAACTCGAGTTAAGCTCGTGGTCAAACTCAGCGTACCCTGATTAGTGCGCGCGCTATGGCATGAATTTATTGTGTTTAGATGGTTTAATAATGAATTAAATACACCATATGCTATTAATATAAATTAATATGAGCTTATAGTTGGGACTTAAATAATTAATTAATAAATTACCGGTACACCTAGTGCGATGAGGGGACCATAGAATGAATGTGAACTCCTGAGCATACTATTTGTCACATTCGATTAATTTGTAGGCATTAAAACATAGGTATATATGTATTTATAGGGTTGGCAAAAATACGGGAACGGACAAAAATGGGACCGGACACCCATTTCTATAATGATTAAATTTGGTGTCCGGACCCGGTCCCGTTTTTAAACCGGGCACTGTTTTTTTGTCCAGTCCCGACTCCCGTTTTGCCTGATTTTTTTTTAATATGATTAAATATTTTATTTATCAATTATCTAAAAAAAAAACCCTCAACTACAACTACAAGTCACCAATTACCAAAAAATAAATACATAATATCACAATTTTTTAATTTTCAATATAAACATCACAAAAGTTTTTAAAAAAATATCACCTCAAATTCTCAATAGTCCAAATTATCAAAGTATATCTTCACCTCATGCATCAACAACAACAACATAAAAAAGTTCATGACACAAACACTTAATATAAAAGTAAGTGTAGTTCTTCAAATCATCCCACACAATTCCACATCCTTCAACTCTCTGTGACTCCGTCTCTAACCCCTCAACCTCAAGTCATTCATCTGAAAGACATTAGAAAAAAAAATGTTTTCATTAATTGTAAAAGCTCGATCATTTAAACATAAGAATAAATAAAGCAACAGTACCTAAACTTTCAACTTCATCATCTTCGTCACCCACATCTTCTACCTCCACATCATTTGAAGCTTGCCCAGAAGTTGTGGGATTGAGATCTATTTTCAATTTCAACATTTCTGCATTGATATCATCAAACTCTTTCTTTCGAGCATCTACATAAAAAAATAAAAAACCAAACACAACAAATCAATTTAGACTTATAGTTTACCAATCAAATAACTAATTATATAATGCTCACCAAATTTGTTCTTCAACTTTGCTCCATTCACCCAATCACGACAACATATCAATGCTTCAACATTTTTAAATAAAAGAGAATTTCTATACTTGTCAAATGTTCTACCTGTTGTACTAAAAGCTGACTCTGAAGCAACAGTAGTTAAAGGAATGGCTAAAATATCACGTGCCATCATACTCAACTTTGGATATCGATATTGAACAGATTTTCAAAAATCTATGATGTCTAAATTCTTCTTTCTATCAAGCAATGGCTCATGCAAGTAAATATCCAGTTTTGATTGTTGTTCATTAAAAACATCATCACCTTGGAAAAAGTCATAACCCTAACACACAATTATAAACAATAAGATAATCATAAAGTAAGAACCACAACTAAATCAAACACTAAAAAAATCATAATTGTAGAACATACCATAACATATAGATCATCTTCTCTTATATCATTTGCTTCAACAAATTGTGGCGTTTGGTTGCTAGTGGATGAAACATCTCCACTTGAATGATTAAATTCATGAGAATATGTCTCGAACAACAATTGAAGTTTATCGCGAATTATAGCAACCTTGAACTTGCCTTCATCACCATAAATCTTTGAAAAAGCAAAGTCGACCACTTTTGTTTTGTACCGAGGATCTAAAATGACACCAATTGCCAATATTTCATTACAATCCTTCCAATACTTGTCAAATTTTAATTACATTTTTGAAGCCATGGATCGAATGAAATGATTCGGGTTATTCAATTCATCCTTCAACTGAGCTTGAATTTTCCATATTCCATGAAAGAAAAGATTTATTGTCGGATACTTTGCACCAAAAAATAGATTAGTTAGATCATAAAATATTTTCAAAAACTTAAAAACATATTCCACTTGATTCCACTCTTCCAACTCAGGACAAAATACATAATTTGTGTCACTCAAAGCAAGATGAGCAAAAACATTACGATAATATAACGCGGATTCAATCATGAGGTATGTAGAATTCCATCTTGTAACCACATCTTGCACCAATCCTTTCTTGCAATCGAATGCCAATTGTGTAGCACAATCCAAAAACTTTTTCCTTCGAGACTATGATCCTTTTACAAACTTGATACTATCACGAACTTTTTCAAGGATCTTTTCAATTTCTTTAAGACCATCTTGGACCATAAGATTTAAAATATGTGCACAACATCGCATATGAAAGAAATCACCACCAACTAGCAATGCATCCTTAATTCTCAAAGTATTTTTAAAAATTCCAACAAATGTGTCATTTGCGCTTGCATTGTCTAATGTAATGGAAAACAACTTCTTATCTAAGTTCTAAGACCCTAACAAAGCAGAAATTTTCTCGACAATTGCTACACCACTATGTGGAGGTGGCATAAAACAAAAATTCAAAATCCTTTTCTGCAACACCCAATCCTCATCAATATAATGAGCAGTCAAAGTAATATAACCATCAAATGTAATGGAAGTCCGCATATCAGAAGTCAAACACACTCTCCCTGGAAGAGATTGCAACAAATTAAAAAGTTTTCTCTTCTCCCTTTTGTAGATTTTTAATATATCTGCCTTGACTGTGTTTCTCGAAACACACTTAATTTCAAGAACAAGAGAGGTATAAGAGTACTTAACATATTCATAGTCCACAAAGGTGAAAAGTAATTCATGCATGATAACTATCATTGCCATATTTTCACGATGAACTCTGAAATCATAATTTATAGACCTCAATCCCATATTCCCCATAACTGACGATTCTAATATCATTTGTCCCACATCACGATTACCAGAATGACTATAATTAGGACAACCAGATAAGTGTCGTTTCATGTCATTTGTACCATTATTACCGTCAGCCAAAATAACACTCATACAATGTTTGCATTTCCCTCTCTTCCTATTATTCAGATACTCAGAAGTGCCAGGAGGAATTACAGTAAAATCATCCCACACTTTAGACTGATTTTTCCTCTTTTTTGAGGAGGATTAGATGCAATGCTATGCATATTATCACCCATGACGTTGCAATAATATAAAATGAAAATCATATCTAAATCTAGTGGATTAATCTCATTAACAAAATATGAAGAATGCACAGTTGCACACAAAGGAATAAAATCGCATTACATTCTTTTTTTTCCTAATCAAATAAAGGCAATTATGCGAACAAAAAATAAATAACGTCTAGTTAATTAGTAGAGGCCATAATATATATATATAGATAATTGAATATAAATTAAATCAAATGATGCATGTTATTTGCTTAAAGGGAAGGTGAAGGTATGTGGTACCAGAGAGGAGAGACCGTGAGAGTTGGGACTCGGGAGTGAGAGGAGAGACCGAGAGACCACGATTCGTGAGAGTCGGTGGGAATTGGGGTCACGTCCTCTTAAATGAATGAACACAATGTCAGTTACTAGTTACTGTTAACAATATGGGTGAAACAGTTTTCCATTCGAGACATTCAACACTTACCAATTCGACCAATTCTAATCCCAGACCGAGGAGAGTGAGAGGCGGAGCCGCGCGTGAGGCAGCGAGAGTGAGAGGCAGATGGAGGCAAAGAGAGTGAGACTCTGGAGTGAGAGGCAGAGACGACTGTGAAGGTGTGAGGCACAGAGAGTGAGAGGCGGACGGAGGCAGAGAGAATGAGACTTGGGAGTGAGAGGCAGAGAGTCAGAGACGAATGTGATTCCGTGAAGGCGCGAGGCAGAGAAAGCGAGAGGCGGATGGAGGCAGAGAGAGTGAGACTCGGGAGTGAGAGGCAGAGACGACTGTGATTCTGTGAAGGCGTGAGGCAGAGAGAGTGAGAGGCGGAGAGAGTGAAACTCGGGAGTGAGAGGCAGAGACGAATGCGAAGGCGTGAGGCAGAAAAAGCGAGAGGCAGACGGAGGCAGAGAGAGTGAGACTCGGGAGTGCGAGGCAGAGACGACCGTCTGGCAGAGAGAGTGAGAGGCGGACGGAGGCAGAGAGACTGACACTCGGAAGTGAGAGCCAGAGACGACTGTGAAAGCGTAAGGAAGAGAGAGTGAGAGGCGGATGGAGACGCGCCGTGCGTGGCCGTGAGCCGCGGTGCGTGGCCGTGAAACGCGAGGCGATGAGAGACGATCGTGAGGCGAAGCGAGGCGGTGAGAGTCGAGAGTCGAGACGGTGAGAGGCGGAGTGAGGCGTTAGGGTTTGTTGAGCGAGGAGATCAGGGAGGGACAGGGACTCGACACTCGAGGTCGAGCCGTTGAGGGAGATGAGATAAATCATAAATCTCATAAAAGTTAAAAGCTTTAAATACATTGCGAAATTACTTATATGCCCTTCAAATTAATCATAAACGGGTACCTATTTTTTTAAAATTTCTGCTCGAACTCGGTCCCGTATTTTTAAACGGACACAAAAAATTGTCCAGTCCCGTATGTTTTTCACAAAAATATTGCCCGAACCCGTTTAAAACGGGTCCGGACAAAATCAGACAACTTTCGTCGGCCCTATGTATTTATACATAATCGATATATAAATATATCTAAATAAACCTATACTTTGATTTAATTAATTTGGACCACTAGATCGCCTCGAGACGAGCGTAAATGGAGGACGTGTCATTGTAGGAAGAATGTCACTTTAAGACAATCCCCATTAGATCAGCTTCAAGATTGCATGATGCGTATCTCGAGAAAATCCATATATATAAAAACAAAACTATTTCAAACTCATCACTGTTGCATCGAACTGTTGATCGAGAGAAGTAGGCGAGGATTTGATTTTCTGAATTCAAGGTATCGAAGGGAGAGAGACTGATCAAAGGAAATTGAATCGCAAGTACTTTGGTTATTTGACATAATCGATCGGTGAATTAGTAAGTTTTCAGCTTTTACTTTTATTTTGGAGAATCAATTGAATCCATGAATTTGTGATAAATTTTCGTTGATTAATGGTTAGTGGTATCGATAGATGAAAGTCCTCATTTGAGGCGTTCCCAAATGATTTGGGTAATGACTTGGTGATCGAATAGTGTTTGATCTCTGTTAAGATACTTTGATTGTAAAGCGCACTCCCTACAGAAGGAAGAGCGCTCCCTTCGTAAATATTGATGAAGCCGGATGGTGGAGCGCGCTCTCACCTTAGAAAACAACAATAATGCTGAATTCTCATAGTAATTTCTGAGGGGGGTTCTAAACTTGGATTATTAAGCATATATTGACCTTAAATAGTATGTGATAGGTTCTTAAACACTAGGAGAGGTTTAAGTACATCGAGTCTTAGTGAATTTGGAACGAAACGTAGAGAAATTCGACAAAGGTAAGTGAGACTCGTATTCTTATTAATTATGCTTTGTAATTTAGTATATTTAGTTCATATAGCATAATGGATTCGGAATAGGGCAACGTACTGTGATTTGACCATTTTAAATGTGAATTTTTTTTTAAAATGGTCGATAAGGTGGATCGGGACTGAGGATTGAAAATGTTATCCTGAAAATGGATTCCACCCTTTATCCTAATAAATGAAAAAAGTTAGCCTGAAAATGGATTTCGCCCTTTTACCCTCAGTTAGCCGGAGTTTTACATTAGTCACTATTGTCCAATTAGAGTTGGTACTTAGTCAAGTTTGAATAAACCAATTGAATTTCATGTCGGGCAACATGTGGATTGTGCGATTGTATTCTCAAGTGACGTGAGAGTACAAATCTGTAATTAAATTCAAACTAAAAATCACGAGTACGGTTGCATATTGCCCATTTGACTTGCATTCTGTTATTTATTGTTTATATTAAATTCAATGTCTGAATAGATATGTTTTCGATTCATATTGCTATTCATTGATTCATTGATACAAGTTGATGATTGATATATATTTATAGGCATCACTTACAAAGCAAGTTGGAACGCTTATACCCGTAATATTTCAGGTTTGCAAGTCGACGCTTCGGCGAAAGGAAAAGGGAAGGTTTATGAGTTTTATCGTCTTCTCTGCAATGTAATGAACCTTCCTTATATATACCGTTTGAATTATATTATTGTAATATAACATGGTTGAGAGGTTTTGTAATTGTGATTTGGCTTTGATAAACTCTGGATTTTTGTATATCATTTATATTATCGAAAAAATTTATAATTTTTGCTGCATATATCTAGTTTTATATTTCGATATCAATATACATGTATAGTTTATAAGGTACGAGAGATGATTTTGTGTCTAGTTAATTCAGCTGGTGTACTCTTAATTAGGGTTTCAGGTCAGATATCGCCCTAATCGGGATAGTGAATACTATAATAAGCCTCTTTTCCAGTGAAAGTACAACCTTAACTCCAACTCCACTTGCATCACGCTCAACTTCTAATAGTATATCAAAATTTCGCAAGGCAAAAATCGAAGCAGTGCAAACCTTCTCCTTCAGAATAGCCAAATTGTTGGATGTTTCTTCTCCCCAAGAAAACTTGTCTTTCTTGAAGCATGTCATTATTAGGGGCAGCAATGGTGCTAAAACTCTTAATGAAACGCCTGTAAAAAAAATGGCTAAACTATGAAAACTACGAGTCGGCTACTCTCGAATAGTTTTGATCTTAGTGTCATCCATATGTATATCTTCAGCAGAAACAACAAATTCCAAGAACAACTGTCTATTAGTTAGAAAATTGTATTTCTTAAGATTAACATAGAGTCGGTTCTCCTTCAGAGCCGTTAAGACTTGCCGCAAATGCAACAAGTGAGCCATTTCAGATTGAGTATAGATCAAAATGTCATCAAAATAAACTACCACGAACTTGCTAATAAAAACTTTCAATACATGGTTCATCGGACGCATGAAAGTACTAGGAACATTGGATAGGCCAAATGACGTAACAAGCCACTCAAATAGTCCTTCTTTTCTTTTGAAGGATGTCTTCTGCAAATCACCTAGTCGAATACGAATCTGATGACACCCATTCTTCAGGTCAAGTTTAAAGAACCACTGAGCTTCATGCAATATGTCTAACATGTCATACAACCTTGGAATCGAGAATCTATAGCCCATTGTGATTCGATTGATGACCTGACTATTAACGCACATCCTTCAATTCCCATTTTTCTTAGGAGTTAATAATGCGAGGACTCATGCTCTCCCGAATATGCCCTTTATATAGTAGTTCTTCGACTTTCTCCATCAAAACCTCAGTTTCCTTTGGATTCTTCCCGTAGTGTGGTAGGTTGGGTAGACTCGCTCCAGGGATAAGGTCATTATAGTGTTGGATGTCTCTTATATGTGGTAACCCAGTAGGTATCTCCTCTGGCATTAAATCGTGGAATTCTTGCAATAAAAGATGAACCAATGCTGGGTGCTCCTCCACAGTCAATTCACCTTCCACTATTAACACAAACTACTATTAAGTCATGAATCTGCTGTTGGGGCATATGCCTTAGGTCAATCCATTAACTGTTTTATGAATACTTTTAGTTAATAAAATAGAGGATTTCATTTGCTATTTATTATAATTAATTTGCATGTTTACATTATAATAAGATCCATGGGTATTTACAGAAATATCCTAAATGTCCTTAGTCGATCATTATACTAGAAACTATAATGAATTAAGACTAGTGTGTTGGGGCATGTGCCCTAGGTCAATCCATTAACTGTCTTTATGAATACTTTTAGTTAATAAAATAAAGGATTTCAATTGTTGTTTATTATAATTAATTTGCATGTTTACATTATAATAAGATCCATGGGTATTTACAGAAATATCCTAAATTTCCCTAGTCGATCATTATATTGGGAACTATAATGAATTAAGACTAGTGTGAGTCTTGATTGATGATCATATGATGATTATACGTATAGGGATACGAATCAAGATCACGAGTACTTGTTAGGGAACAAAGTACTAGACCGACCCGCTATGAGAACATCACATGGATTAAGTCATAGTTGTTTCTCATGATAAGTATATTTTTCAAGTCCTCGACTTGAGATTATCGAGACTTCAACATTAGGAACATAGTGATTTGACACTATCAAACGTTGTCTTTAACCGGACGATTATAAAGGTTGTGATTGGTTACTATGTGAGCAATATGATGAAGTTGTGTAATCAAGATAAAATTTGTCCCTCTCATATAAAGAGAGATATCCAGTGGATCCCTCGATGTGTTAGACTGTTAAAAGGCCCAGTCTGAGTGAATTGATATTGATCAATGTCACTTGGATTCTTTCAGTCTACCTAGAGATCTAGACTAGTACAATTGAACATGTTGGATGACAATTCCATGCCTTATGTTTGATCAAAATGATATCGTGTGACAAAAGGATGTTATATACACTATTGATTAGGTTGTATCAATTTGATATTCGTACAACTTGGGTAGTCATAATGTCTTGCTAGAGGCCGCTTATGACTTGTATACCAAAATGTGTTTTGGTGCACTGCCAACGTTGTATGAGCCTATTGGGTTGCACACTAAGAATAGTTTTGCGAGATTTTAAGATGGTTCAGAAAAATGAGTTTTATATGATAAAATTCATGACCGAAACGTCCTTGTGGTGTATTACACTTATACTTCTTTAAGTAGGGGTATATGTGTAATTTACTTAACCGTATATATACAAGGGTTGTATAAATAGACGCTTTAAGTTAGAATACACGACGAAAGATCAAAAGGCTGAAACTCTATTTTCGTTTCAGAAACGACTTAAAGTTTTTTGGTATGCTCTGGATCGTTTTGGAAAGAAAAATAAAAGGTTTGGTATTCTCTCGAAGCTAGCACTTTGAATCTCGGCCGCCGTTCGTGTGTGGACTACTGGTAGAGGGCGCTCGTCGTTGGCAGCGCCTTAGAGATCGATTAACCTTCAGAAAGGTACATTGCGACTGAAGTACGATTAAGTTTTCATGGTTTAAACGTTTTTAATGGAATTAGATTCGGATCCTGTTGGAGTTTTTGTCGAAATTGTTTTGTAATCTCCGCTGCGTATGAACCCCAAAACCCAACATAGTGTGAGTCTTGATTGATGATCATATGATGATTATACGTATAGGGATATGAATCAAGATCACGAGTACTTGTTAGGGAACAAAGTACTGGACCGACCCGCTATGAGAACATCACATGGATTAAGTCATAGTTGTTTCTCATGATAGGTATATTTTTCAGTCCTCTGACTTGAGATTATCAGAGACTTCAACATTAGGAACATAGCGATTTGACACTATCAAACGTTGTCCTTAACTAGACGATTATAAAGTTTGTGATTGGTTACTGTGTGAGCAATGTGATGAAGTTGTGTAATCGAGATAGAATTTGTCCCTCTCATATAAAAAGAGATATCTAGTGGATCCCTCGATGTGTTAGACTGTTAAAAGGCCTAGTCTAAGTGAATTGATATTGATCAATGTCACTTGGATGTTTTCAGTCTACTTAGAGATCGAGACTAGTACGATTGAACATGTTGGATGACAATTCCATGCCTTATGTTTGATCAAAAGGATATCGTGTGACAAAAGGATGTTATATACACTATTGATTAGGTTGTATCGACTTGATATTCGTACAACTTGGGTAGTTATAATGTCTTGCCAGAGGCCGCTTATGACTTGTATACCAAAATGTGTTTTGGTACACTGCCAACGTTGTATGAGGCTATCGGGTCGCACACTAAGAATGGTCTTTGCGAGATTTTAAGATGGTTCAGAAAAATGAATTTTATATGAAAAAATTCATGACGAAAACGTCCTTGTGGTGTATTACACTTATACTTCTTTTAAGTAGGGGCATATGTGTAATTTACTTAATTGTCTATATACAAGGGTTGTATAAATAGACGCTTTAAGTTAGAACACACGAACGAAAGATCAAAAGGCCGAAACTCTATTTTCGTTTCAGAAACGACTTAGGGTTCTTGGTATGCTCTGGATCGTTTTGGAGAGAAAAACAAAAGGTTTGGTATTCTCTCGAAGCTAGCACTTTGAATCTCGACCGTCGTTCGTGTGTGGACTACTGGTAGAGGGCGTTCGTCGTTGGCAGCGCCTTAGAGATCGATTAACCTTCAAAAAGGTACATTGCGACTGAGGTATGATTAAGTTTTCATGGTTTAAACATTTTTAATGGAATTAGATTCGGATCCTCTCGGGGTTTTTGTCAAAATTGTTTTGTAATCTCTGCTGCGTATGAACCCCAAAACCCAACATAGTGTGAGTCTTGATTGATGATCATATGATGATTATACGTATAGGGATACGAATCAAGATCACGAGTACTCGTTAGGGAACAAAGTACTGGACCGACCCGCTTATGAGAACATCACATGGATTAAGTCATAGTTGTTTCTCATGATAAGTATATTTTTCAGTCCTCTGACTTGAGATTATCAAAGACTTCAACATTATGAACATAGTGATTTGACACTATCAAACGTTGTCTTTAACCGGACGATTATAAAGGTTGTGATTGGTTACTATGTGAGCAATATGATGAACGTGTGTAATCAAGATAGAATTTGTCCCTCTCATATAAAAAGAGATATCTAGTGGATCCCTCGATGTGTTAGACTGTTAAAAGGCCTAGTCTAAGTGAATTGATATTGATCAATGTCACTTGGATGTTTTCAGTCTACTTAGAGATCGAGACTAGTACAATTGAACATGTTGGATGACAATTCCATGCCTTATGTTTGATCAAAAGGATATCGTGTGACAAAAGGATGTTATATACACTATTGATTAGGTTGTATCGATTTGATATTTGTACAACTTGGGTAGTCATAATGTCTTGCTAGAGGCCGCTTATGACTTGTATACCAAAATGTGTTTTGGTACACTGCCAACGTTGTATGAGCCTATTGGGTCGCACACTAAGAATGGTTTTGCGAGATTTTAAGATGGTTCAGAAAAACGAATTTTATCAGATAAAATTCATCACGGAAACGTCCTTGTGGTGTATTACACTTATACTTCTTTAAGTAGGGGCATATGTGTAATTTACTTAACCGTCTATATACGAGGGTTGTATAAATAGACGCTTTAAGTTAGAACACACGTACGAAAGATCAAAAGGCCGAAACTCTATTTTCGTTTCAGAAACGACTTAGGGTTCTTGGTATGCTTTGGATCGTTTTGGAGAGAAAAACAAAAGGTTTGGTATTCTCTCGAAGCTAGCACTTTGAATCTCGGTCGCCGTTCGTGTGTGGACTACTGGTAGAGGGCGTTCGTCGTTGGCAGCGCCTTAGAGATCGATTAACCTTCAGAATGGTACATTGCGACTGAGGTATGATTAAGTTTTCATGGTTTAAACGTTTTTAATGGAATTAGATTCAGATCCTGTTGGGGTTTTTGTCAAAATTGTTTTGTAATCTCCGCTGCGTATGAACCCCAAAACCCGACATCTGCCTAGTCTCCTTGATCTCAGCCTCAAAATTTGAAGAAATGGAGGAAAGGTTGGTTTTGTTCCCATTGCTTTGTACCCTACGCCTCACATGCAATAACATATACTTGATACTCACATTTTTTAGCATGTACACATTAGTCCTACTCGAGTGTTTAACATCGACATCATATTGCCTCGGGTGACTAAATAACAACTGGTAAGCATCTATGTCAACTACATCATAATAAACCGTATCGGCGCATTTACCAATTGAAAATGGACTCTTATAACGTTCAGTTACCTCCACCTTTGTTGTTGTTGTCTTAATCCACCCTAAAGTATAAGAATTAAGGTGTTTTCTATCGATAAATCAAGTTGTCGTATTGCCTATTTGTCGATTATGTTTTCGCAACTTCCACTATCAATTATGACACTGAACACCTTATCATTGATGGTGAATCTTATTTTAAATAATTATTGGTGTTGGTTGTCCCTCGCATGCTTAGAGGATGACATTAAATGTTAGACCACGCAAGTTGTAATGACATCCAAGTCATCATCATCATCCGCCTCACACGAAACACCATCCTCGTTACTTTCCCATTGCACAATGTTTAGTCTTTCATATAGGACATTCATTTTATTTGTGGCTCGGTTGATTGAAATTGGAACACTTATTAATGGAGGGTCTAGTGTACGAATTTTTTGACTTCTTGAATTATGTTGTGGTTGGCTACAATTGTTTATTTGTCACCTTATCATCTGGTTGTCGACCACTTCCAATGCTGCTGCCGGATACATTGGTGTCTCTTCCCCTATCATACGCTCAGGTCGATAGTTATCATAATTCCTTCTATTTCGCTCTTGTTGCATTAAATCTGCTTTTAACATCACGCTCTTTGCTTCAGTAATGGTGCGAATAACCGGTACACCTATTATGTCCCTCAAGGACTATTTTGATCCTTCCACGTAACGAGCAACTTGCTGCCCTTCAGACTCAAGAAGGTTATTCCGTTATGCTAGCCTCATAAATTTAGTCGTGTATTCACGCACAATTCGAGTTCCTTATTGGCAGCGTTGATAGTGCTGAAATAAGGTTTGCTCGTAGTCTGGTGGCAAAAACTCTCGTTGCAACATGTGTTTCATCATATACCATGTCCTGACAGGACCTTTTCCTTCCCTCTCACGACGTGCTTGAAGTCGTTCCCACTATGTGAACGCTATCCCTTTGAGCCGACAAGCCACCAATCAAACCTGCTTCTCAAAAGGGTCTCTAAGTAGTCAAAGAACATATTGATTTCTGCTGTATAGTCTATGAATTCTTCAATGTTCGCTCTGCCATTGAATTGGGGTATGTCTACTGATAAGTCAATATTTATAGGTTTTTAGTAGTTTATTTTAATGTATTTAATATAGAAAGTTTCTAAAATATATATTTAATTATATTTATTGGTCATTTTCAGGTGAAACGGAATGCGCGGTTGAATTCGTGGCGAAAAATACTCAAGATGGAGTATTTACTTGCAGTGATTGGATCCCGGATAGTTTGCCTCGAGTTACGTGTTGCGCGGTGGGTAGAATAGGAGACAACATATTTCAACCAATTTGAAGCTGTCACGTCAGCGCATAGCTTCTTTCAACCAATCACACGCTACCAAGTCAGCGGTTCTCCTATCACAACATGACACGTTGCAACTCCCCATAAATTCGCACTCTAAGCGATTTCTCAACCAAACCGCCTCCACCGGACACGTGTCATCACCTAACGCTCCAACTAACGTCACTCGAGTCTTCTTGTCCAATCAATGCATTCCACGCGTCACAGTCCGGGCTATCGAGATTAAGGGAACGAAGAATTTCTGGCGGATGTCGATTTTCTATAGCTAATCTAGGAGAATTTAAATTAACTTTTTGGGAAAAATTGAAGACTATGATTGCCATTGAATCTTGATCCTGATTTGTGGAACTGTAGACCTAAGTGTTACTTAGGTGTTCAATAATTGTTTTCAAAGTTATTTTAATTATTTTATTTAGTTAGTTTAATTAGTTAGTTAAATTATTTATTTAAAACCCCCGATTTTTCCTTTTTGTTATTTTTGACCTAAGAAAGACTATTAATCTCTGTGGGATCGACCTTTTACCGCTATTCTACAAAATAGTTGGTTTAGGAGACTTTATTTTATTGACGCGTTCGGCGCACGTCATCTACCTTCAGCCTGAAGTCTCCAAAGCCTCTATCAAAGCCTTTATCGAAACCTCCATCTCTTCCCCTAATCATGTTGCACAATAGGTAACGATCGAACCAATTTGGTTTGTAGTCGTACTCCTCTATTAAAACATCGAACTCTTGTTGCCTTAACCGAAGTTTTGCATATGCGATAAACCTAAGATTGGGGATTAGCCTGTCACAATGGTCACCAAGATCTCCCTCTGCTCTTGGCCTTTCATGAACATTCTGCCTCCCATGTGCTTCGAGCCCAACAACATCTAAACTTTCTACAATCTCCTATAAACGTTCCTTGAAACCCTGGAATTTGAGATCCATCCGTTGCTCTAAATGTTGCTCCAATCATTGCAACGTTTTGTCTCCTTGAATAGGAGCTTCACTCCTCTAAACACCATCTTGAGGGCCACTACTACCACCTAGTGTTGTCATGCTTTTGATACTCCCTAACGTAGCGTAGCAATTCAATAATCTGTTAATTAACAAATCTGATTAATTTTTCTCAACTTGGAAGTAGAATCGAAATTGAAAAAAAAATAACACTAATAAAAATGAAATTTTCGATTGATTAATTCTCTCCTTGTTACATTCGTACAACTTTAATTATATACTAAATAAGACTTCGAATCTGACTACAACTTAATCAACTAAAGATAAATTCTATTTAGATAACAACCAAACTTACAAGACTCCTTAAACAACTACAACTCTATGTTTATCTTTCTAACTAAACTGATCCACATCATAATTTCTAAATGCTTTATCGAAATAAATAATATTTTAAACTAATTAAACACAACTGAAATTACTTAATACCAAAAACCAACAAAACTCAATATTCATCACCGCACCGCACCTACTTGATAGGTGTCACACCTACTTGATAGGTGCCACACGCTGAACCTCGAGATGCACATCATGCTTGCATCAAACGCACCAACCAGGTACGACTTTCTTGGCTGCCAAAGCGAGTCAATTGATCATTATGTATTTCTCAATCACGATAGCCCGTACTGGTAATGTTGTTATTGACTAAATGAATATTCTAATAAAGAATTTAATTTTTCAGATTGGATGGAGAGATAGGGTAGTCAGGTTGAAATAACTGCCCTCTAAAATCTTTGTAGGTAGTGGAGCGAAAAAAGTAAGTCAAGTTAAAAGTCAAATCAATGTAGCATACTTATACCTAATGCCTACAAAAGGTGAGTGCTAGGATGCCCCCTTAAAGCAGTTTCCTTTACAAAGTTCGAACGTGCCATTACTTTTTGCATGTTTGGTAAAACCTGTGTTTGTGGGTTACAATTACCAAAGCCAAACAATAAGTACAAGCAATAGCTATATCAAATAAACGATTCCACATCTATGAAATTATATATTCAACTGTGCAACTTAACTGCGTTATCGCTTGAGTTGATGGAGCAAAATAACATGCTACTTAACAAAAAAATGATGTACCCAGGCTGCAAAAATTCATTTTTGCCATACGAATATACAGTTACTAGCTTATACTGTAACTATCTACAGAGCTTGGCGTGTTCCGTGATTTAAACCATTGTCCGCCTTAAACTGTTGGCTACAAAAACTGGATTACTAAGTATGTTAATGACGTTCAGCAACTAAGAGATAAAGCGCAGGCATGAAAAAAAAAATCCCCGCATACTTTGAAGGCATTCCGTACCATCTCTTAGAGTTGTGTTTTAGGTAACTCTCACGAGACAGTGATCAACGATGCGTGAACAAGAATTGCAGATCTTGTGCAGTCAACTTCCCCATAGCCTCGTTAGAGCCACCTACAGTCCTGTCGAATAACAACACTCCAGGTATAATAAAGACTGGAGAGGGAAAAACCGCGTTATAAAACTAAATAGTCTTACCCTTCAAAAACCAATTCCTTCTTCTCTTGTAGCCTCAAAATTCTCTCTTCAACAGTATTCTCGATAATAAACCTCACGATCCTAACAAAATGACGAACATTAGTTATTGTCCAAGAAAACAAAAGATCAGGGGTTGTAATTTTTATTGCTGAGTAATGCTGGGCGTCTAAAAGGACTATGTAGTAACGAATCTTAGTGGTAGTTTATATTGCAACAAGCGGTTAATTACCTTATTGGCTTATACTGCCCTATTCGATGGATTCGATCTTGGGCCTGTCGCTCCACTGCAGGATTCCACCAAGGATCCATCACGAAAACCTGCACGTAAATCATAACCAAGTAGGAATGACGATTAAAAGAGGAAAAAAAAGAGAAGGAAAACATGTGACGGGAAAGATTAGATATGATTGGAATGTATGCATTACTGGAACAGGAACAATTGCTATCGATTACACAAACTAGATATATTATAATTAAAATTTGAAAGAAACAGGAGAAATGGATGCTCACATGAGATGCAACTGTAAGATTAAGTGCAACACCTCCAGCCTTCAAACTCATGAGGAAGATCCTGCACTCAGGATCTTCAGTAAATTTCTTTATGGCAGTATCTCGTGCAGACATTGTCATAGAACCCACCAACTGTACACACTGTATGCCAGACTGCAGAAGATTACACATGATCACTAAATGGAATATATTGTTCGCTTTAGGACACCAAATTCTAAAATTCATGCTTTACCGTTTGAAGAGCATGGCGTACTAAATCCAGAAAAGACGTGAACTGGCTAAAGACGATTCCTTTAGCAGAACAATCTCGTTCCACCATGAACCTGATCTCTTCTCTCTTCAACATCCATTCAAAGCAACTATCAATGACGAGTGCAACAAGCGGAAACATACAATCGCAAATTTCGCAAACTCAAGAAATTTTAGGAAAACGGAAACAAAACTAGTCAGTTATGCCAGAAGTACAAATATGAGAATGATCACTCACTTTTGATGGGTCAGAATAAAATGAGAAATAAGATCAATATGTTCAGTCGTTTGGAACCAGCAGGAAAAGGTATTCCAATTCGGGAGGTGACGAGTAGGTTATCATTGCAAAGATCTATATATGCATGCGCCAACATGTTTCGTGATTTAAAATGTTCATTAAGAAATTTGAACTAAATAATTGCAATTACCATTTAAAATGCACATGGTTTTGAATTTTGAAAAGAATTATTTAAATAAATAGAAAGACTAAATGTACAAACTCTATACTTTTATCTTTGGATATTGAATTGTTTGCAAATGCGACAAATAATTTTTTTTTTTTTTATTCAAGTTAAACCAAGCAGGCAGACATGAAATTTTTTATTTATATAGACTGGAAACCATATCTATATATCGAACCAGAAGCTATCAACTACCTAAGCTTTCCCTGCTTAGTATCTATGTAGTGGATTCAATTGTGACAAGTTTTTCCTATAAAAAAGTTGCAGATAATTTTTCCCCATTATTTGAGGTATGAATTGGGCACAAACTGAACATAAGCAGAAAATAACAAGTAACTTCAATTCTCAAAATAAAAAATCTATAAGTATAACTTAACTATCTTATTATGAGGCCTAAAGTCAATTCTTCATAAATAAAAACCGGGACCCCAAAGATCTCAGTTGATATGATATTTAGCTTCTATCAAAGGGAAGATCAAAGAGATCAAATCATTTTTACATAACAAGAAATGTGCAACAATCAGCTATATATCTATCTACTTTAGGATGCCGAGGAGGGAGGTCAAGTATTAGCTCAATGATGATTCAAACACAAGTAGAGGCTGTACAGCCAATTCTAAAATGTAAAAGCTAAAAGAGAAATCAAAACACATGGTTCCTGCAAACATACCAAAGCTTCAATTTTTGTACTTGTTTGGAAATCTTCAAGGTGAATTTTGTTCAGAATACTTGAAGATCTAAAACCCTTAACGGTTGGTTTACTTTTCTGGTCCCTAGGATTAAATTTTTCTGTAAAATCAACAGACAACTGCTCCGAACAGGAAGGGCATGAAGCTTGACCTAAATTCGCAGAGTATTCTAATAAACAAGCCTTGCAAAAGATATGCTCACACGAGGTAGACTGCAAAAAAAAAAGAGAGGTGAGGAAGCAAAATTGCAAAAGCAAGGAAATTATTGAGCAGAAATAAACTGATCTTCCTATAAGAGAAATTCCAAGAATAATAGCTCACCACAGGTTCTGCTGCAGGGTGAGAACAGATACCGCAGTCTGGTTCATCATTGTTGCTACTTGCATCGTGCTCCAATGCACTTGCATTAGAATAGACTACAAGGTAAGGGTGATTAACTGCCTGTGCAAATTATAATAATCAGGACAAGAAACTATCTAAAAGACTGTCCATTCATAGAAAAGGAAAGCAGCATGGAAGTTATTGCAATCAGTAAGATGTTATATGTATTGGGTACGAGTGTAACAATTGAACTTGACCTATACTTGAGTGAACACCTTCACAGTGAATCAGGTTTTCAGTTTCAAGTTTTCTCAGGAGTGGCACTAACAACTTGAGGATGATGCCTTATCCCACTTCTTAACATGCTTCAAATATGCATAAAAACAACAACAACAACAACAACATGTGCCTCAATCCCAAATTAGTTGGGGTCTACATAGATCAAACTCTTCCATTGCACTCAATTTAGTTCAATTGATTGGGTTCTTTTCAAGTCCTTTAAATCCCTCCCAATCAATGTGTCTCAAGTTAGCTTCGGTACATCCATGCATCGTCTAATTTCTTCAGTTCCTATTGAGTCACATTTTCTAACAGGGGCATTTATAAGCCATCTTTGGAGGTGTACAAACCACCGCGTCCCTAATCTTTGCGTCAATTGGTGTTACTCCTACTTTTCTTTGAATTTTGATATTTCTAATTCTACGAGTTTTACTACCATCCACCTCAACATCCTCATTTTCGCTACATTCATTTTTTTTTTTTTTATGAAATGTTGCATTCATTTTATATAGTTGTTGTTTCTTTAATGCCAACATTCACGTCCATAAACCAAAAACCCAAGTTATTCTTGTTTTCCTTTGTTTAAATATTATCTTTCATCCTTTAATGTCCTCTAAAAAAAATAAAAATAAAATCTTTTCACTCTTGAAAATGATTGAAGCCAAATTTCAGTCCAAGGACATGAACCAGTAACAAGATGGATATAGCAAAAGTTTAAAGTTTATGCGCTATCTTACTAAAAGAAAAAAAGTTCATGCGAGATAGACCATGCTTCTGAAAATCATAATTGCCAAAAAGATATCAGAGACCAGCATCCTGGTCATATTCTCACTTCAAAGATTCTAAAAAGCAAAAATCTAATGGCATGCGTGGAGCGATTTGCTTCTGTAAGTTTTGAACTAGACATTTTGCTGGGTTGTATGCTCTCAGAACGGACACACCACACCATCCTTTTCCTCACTGAGAAACAAGGTAGTACCTTCAGCAAGAAAAAGTATAATACACATAAAACCAATCCACTAAAAACTTCATCCAGAGTCAGTAAAGATTTAATCCAATTAATTGAGCTCAGACAACAACAACAACATAGCCTCAATCCCAAATTAACTGGGGTCGGCTAAATTAATTGAGCTCATGGTTTACAAATGTTGATAATAAACAATAGGTAAAAAAAATGTATATATCTACTTATTTTACGGTACCAGACCTTTTTTTATCAGAAAAAGTTGAACACATGCACAACGCACTAAGCAACTCCATCTAGAGCCAACCAAGGGGTTAAGCCAATCATAGTTGACAGATAAGTTAACACAACCTAGCAAGCAACACAAACAAATGGCTCGAGCTACAGTAGCGATACACTTAATCATCATTAAAATCAGGCTAAGAAAATACCCAACTTTAGCTTATCTAGACTGATAACAACAGAATATTGATATTTATTTCGCAGGTGACGATAGTCAACATTTCTATAACAAAAAAATTATGAAATCACAATCTATAAGGTCACATATTCCAAAAATAGCAATTTCTTTGTGAAGATCGTATCCATATTCAAAGCCTTAGAAAGTAACTCAATCACCTGCCGCAGCCGTGTAAGAAGATCAAATATATGAGCATAATTATTCATCAAAGTTCCAGCTTCCATGTACCTGCAAAGGTCAAACCATATTATGTTCAGCAGTGTCCCACAAGTTGCAATTACCATGAACCAATGTCACAAATAAAAGAAACATTTGCCAATGTAAATGTTGAATAGGACTCACAATTTCCTCATAAACCTTGCCCAACAGTCACTCTTAAAGAGTTAGAATACATATCAAAATTGTTTGAAGAGGAAGTGCAAACAGGTAACATTACATATTTATTTAAAATGAAGCAGACACTATTTTATAACAACAGAATTGACGAGGACGAAAAAAAAAGAGCATCATTTTCTAGAAAAATCTATGATAGGAATAAATATAAAGGAAACAAATGCTTAGTTCAAATAGAACATTATAGAAACCTATTATAACACAACAAATATAGCATGATATTAAAAACATAAAACTATGATTAAAATCAAAAAAATATAGAAAAGAAGCAAATGAATTATTCTAACAAACAAGCAAGCAAGCATACAAATTTGAAAAAAATGCATGAGTAAAGACACGTTTCGACTGCACAAAAAATAATTGTAAAGTTTGCATATGGCACAAAATTCAGTAAGGCTACTTCTAAACCAATTATAGACAAAATTGAAGGAGACAAAAAGATTGCAATATATTGACGCACGCGTTAAACTCAAGTTCACTCTGATTATACAGCGCCTTATAATAATCTTCTTCTTGCAGATCCATAGAATCACGCCTCAAGGTTACCTGATAAACAGTAATATTAAGAAGCTAATGAATGCCATTGGATATAAGTTACACACATCTACAAAGCTATGAAATGGAGCAAAACAACTCACAATCCTAGGCGGAAGAGCAAGATCTGCTGCCCTGCCATTCTTAGTGCGCCTAAGGAGAATGCTTTTCAAAAGTTTGTATTTCAACAAAATCATAGCTCTCTTTCCCCTTGATTTATCCGCGTGAAATGCAATAGGTGTAGCTACATACTACAATGAAAAAAAAAATTCATAAATATAAAAAACAAAAAATCACATTTTCTCCCTAATAATAATAAGGGTAAATAGCAAAATATATCCAAACATTTAAGGTTTTTTATAAATTTATACTAACGTTTCATTTTTTACAAAAACATCCTAGCATTTTGAAATTATGTATATTGTATCCTATGAATAAATTTGGGTTGTTTTGAGATTATTTTTAACCATGTTGTTGCAAAGGGAAGAATTTCTCCCAATCCATCATGTTATGGCCTTTTATGGGCTACAATTTGTAAGGTGAAAATGGGGAGATTTTAGGATAAATTTATAAAAACCTAAAACTTTATGATGTATTTGTAAAAATTGAAACGGATGGATAAATTTGTAAGAAACTTAAAACGTTAGGATGTATTTGTCAAAACTGAAGCGTTAGGATAAATTTGTAAAAAACCTTAACGTTAGGATACATTATATTATTTTCCCTAATAATAATTGATGATGATGATGATGATGATGATGATGATAATAATAATAATTGTTTCAACAAAACCTAATTCCACTGTTTCCACATATGTAAAACATTATATACACTACATAACCAGTCCAAGTCTGAATAAAGGAGGAGTCAAAAACTCATTTTCCATTCCTTGAATATAGGGGAGGGGCATCACAAACTCATTCTCCGTACTTGGAAAAAGGAGGAGGGTTGCAATAGATTGACAGTCATCGTAAGACTTTTGTCACTCTCTATGAAATGGATCAAACATATGTAAACGTTGGGGCGTTCCCGCCCAGCGACGCATAACATCGAAACTCGAGTGTAGTGAAAAATGAACAAGGGTGTGTTTCACATCGTCGCCGGGGTGTAAAGAAAGATATAAAAGTTGACCCCAACTAATTTAGGATTAAGGCTTTGTTTTTTTGTTTTTTTTTTTTTTTTTTTTTTTTTTTTTTTTATTATTTAACGCAAAACCTATTCTCCATAACAAAATATCAAATACATAAAAAAAAATCTTCTCGGCTCGAGCATAAACTATAAAGAAACGAAAACATATTTCAAGTTACGAAGCATGTTTTCTGCATTTAGGGGTGGCAATTTGGGTCACGACACGATAACACGACACGAACACGACATGCTTTAAGCGGGTTAGGGTTTGACATAAACGAGTTTGGGTCATAAACGATTCAACACGATTAGACGCTACTAAAATACGGGTCATTAACAGGTTAACCTGCTTAACTCGGTAATGACACGTTTGACACAATTAAAGAATAATGTATAAGTAATAAGTAGGTTATAATAAATAAATTAGTACAAAACCACCTATTTAAGAACATGTTAATAACGTGATTTATTTTTTATTTGCATATACATCTTTTATCATACTTTATTTTATTTTTAAAAGAAATATTTATTTTACTTTCATATATTATTTAAGTTTTACATTTTGTTAATAACTATTTATTATTAAAAATGTTATAAATTTTTCCCCAAAATAAAATAGCGAATTTTTTTTGGAGGATCCTTATAGGTTTTTATATATTTTCTGAAAAAAAAAAATCTTATATGTTACTAGCTATGAGTCATTTTCTATCTATTGTTAAAACTTATATAAGACATGAATAAAAAAGAAAAGTAAAACTTAAAGACTAAAATTACATTAGATTTTATTGGCTATCTAATTACGTTATGTTCATTTAAATTTATTTATGTAGATATATTTATAAAAGTTGTAAACAACTTATAAAAGTTTAAATAAAATATTTAATAAATGGGTGACACAAACACACATGTTTAACACGACTCATTTCGACACGAACACGATTAACACGATTAATAAACGAATCGGGTTTGGGTTTGCCTTATATGGGCATGGTTTAAAAAATCGCCGAAGTTCGGGCGAAGTTTGTCGACGTTGAGGCGAGCGAAGCGAAGTTCAAGGGCAGTTGAAAAATTGCAAAACTTCGACTCAACTTCGGATAACTTCGACAGAACTTCGAAAACATCGATGGAAGTTCATAAAACATGAAGTAAAATTGTTATGTTTCGTGGAAGTTGAACGAACTTCGACTGAAACTTCGAAAACTTCGCCTATGCTAAAAATATACTTAAAATTCGGAATATCCTCCGCTGACATGAGTTTTATGCATTATTGTTGTATGATTAAGTATATTCTTAGCATCTCTACGAAGAAACTTGAGTTTTCTAACTTTAAAGTGAAATTCCGTAAACTTCCGTACACCGGTGAATTTTTGTCAAACTTCCATCGTCGAAATTAATTTCCTCGAATTAATTCTGAATTTTAAGTGAGCGAAGTCATAGGCGAAGTCGAAGTTTCAAACCTTATATATGGGTCATGACCCATTTGACACTACACGAACACGACCTGCTAACATTAATTGCCACCCCTACCTGCATTCAATAGAGCAAGATGGAAATGTAGGATCCGTGTAGCCAATCCTGAGATTCCTAACTAAATTGGGACCGAGGCTTTGTTGTTGTGGAGAGTATGTTTCCTCTAGAGTCTTTTTTGTGAACTACTGTTTTGAAGAAACAAAAAGCACAATAGTAGCAAATATAAAAAGTAAAAAGAGAGGTCAAAGATAGGCAAGGCACATAATAGTTAAGATTGTGGACTTACTCTGTTCCACCAGCAAAAATGTTTCACAGATTTATGAGGGCAGTTTGGACAATCCTTTGAACTGCAGCAATAGTGATTGAAATGAATGATTACAAATGATGAAAGTGCCAACATAAGGATATAATTTTTTTTGAAAAATTAAATAAACAATGAGATAAACCTAAAAAGATCCACTGAGAAACAAATTCACATTGCAAATTAATAGAACAAAAATGAGGAAAAAAAACAAAGTCATCCAAAACCCAAATTCACAGCTCCTATCCCGCAGGATAGCAGATTAGATCAAGTAATTGTGGTCCAGCCAATTTTACAAAACATATACAACCTTAATTTTAGACTTAGTCTTACCAAACATCAAGCTTCCTTTGTTATATCTTGCTCCTTCGTTAAGTGTTTATGGGCCGAATCAAGGGAACTCATTCTAAGAATACAACAACAACAATAACAACAACAACAAAACCTTAATCCCAAATTAGTTGGGGCCTCTCTACGAATACTAAAGGCTTTGAAATTGTGAGGGTATCTTACGTAACAACTTTAGAGATGGAATGCTTTAAAGATCAATGGAAATTTAGAAAATGGCTCGTTATGCAAACTACAACCATTTATGCGGGTATGTTCCTTCATGAATGGGAGATTCAAGATCTTGTACGTTCTAGGTCTCTGAAGGGCTTTCTGCTTCCAAGCTTGCAATTACATATCCATTTCTATTTGGATGAGCGGTTGAACTAATCTTTGGTTGCCTTTATCAACGCTGATAGGGTAATGGACCAGCTTTGGGGCTTTTACGGTTTTACCATCTAAGAATCTTGATCTCACTTTGTAGAAACACTTACCAATTAAAAAATTTCACACCTACAATGAATGTTAGTTTTGTGGTATTGAGGAGGTGACAAATTGAATATAGAATGTAAGCATAAAATAATGAGTGAAGACTTACGGAAAATCAAGTACTTTGCAATCACAGTCCCGACATAAATAATAGGAGTAAGGAGTTATTTGCAGGAAACGAACCTGTATTGGAAAAAAAGAATTATGGGGGAAACAATACAAGCAACTGTCAAACAAATAAGAATTTAAGGCGCACAAACCAGAGAATAAAGCTCCCCCACACGATTTTGAAGAGGCGTTCCACTTAGAGCCCATTTGTATATAGATTTCAAAGAAAGAATAGCTTTTGTAGTGTTGCTTCGTCTATCCTTTATATAATGTGCCTACATCAATGATGTAGAATGTTAGTTTGTCATAAAAGTGCAAATATTTCACTTACATCATGTTAGGATGAGTCCAAGAACAAGGACGAAAGGAAAAGAGAGAAAAAGTGACAATATCACAGTCTCATAATGGACTAGTATTTTTTTCTAAAAATGGATAAAGTTTTATTGTTTTTGCAGTTTGTCTAAGTCCAAGTGTCGATTGCATCAGCCTACGGGTTCGCACACATGACACGACATACCATTTATCAAAACCTTTATGTATGGACAAGTCTTTCCATTTCTTGAAAAAAACACTGTTTTCATAGCAAACCCAATCCAACCCAGCCTTATAAAACACTTAATCACAGTCCATGGTATTGGTGTTGTTCTTCTTTACATGAGCAAAATTAGCATAAACTATCTGCTGTCATTCTTAATTGATAGAGCTCTACCTCGAATGCCAGAAGAAAAACCAAATTAGAACATGGTGCACTGCACTGAAAACATAGTTTAAATTATTAGAACAGTGAAGGAGTAACTGTAAATTAACCTCATCCAATATGATACGGGCCCACTTCACAGAATGCAGAACTGAATTATTGATAAGTGAGCTTTGTTCAGGATTGGGTGAATTCTCCTTTGAAGAATTAATGTCAGATTCCTTTCTTTTCTTCTGTTGTTTCTTCTTCATCTTCGCATCCATCTCCACATTAAATTTTCCTTTCTTAAGCTTAATCTTATCTACTTCTTCAGCAGACTTGCTGTCAAAAGACTTCAACTCCCGTTTCCCTTTCTTCCTCACTTGTTTGGACTGCCTCTCTGTTTTAATGGCATCAGGCCCGCAAAAATACCGCAGATGAGTAACCATTTTGTCATGATAATAATGCTTTCCACACCAGTTACATTTCTCCTTGGGCGGCATCACATGCTTTCTATATTCCGCCTCGACAGTTGAATAAGTAGTAAGAACAAAATCATAATCAGAAAATTGACTGAGTTTCTTCCGTCGATTGGCTCCATGGTATATCAGCACTTTGGTGCTTCCTTCTCTTGTATACATAGCTATTTCATTCTTCCACTGCGTAACAGCTACTAACGGACAGATAACAAGGGTGCACTTAAGTTCAGGCAAGCCCATTGATGAACTCGGTGTTGAAGAATGCACTCCAGAATCAAAACCGGTGCTAGAAATAGCTCTTTTGGCAATAACAAGTGCAACTGCTTGAATAGTCTTCCCCATCCCCATTTCATCAGCAAGGATACCGCCTCTACAAAGAGAATCCTCCTGTTTCAATGCCCATGCCAGCCATTCCCTTTGGTACCGAAGCAGAGGCAAAAGCAAATCCGAGGGCGCCTCGGCAACTTCCTCAATTTCATCCTGATCATCCAAATCTACCTCTTCATCTTCATTCTCATCAACCCATCTCTCATTCTCTTCCTCCCAAATCTCCCACAGCAATGCCGGCATATTTTCCTCTTTCCTTCCTCTCCTCCCCCTCCTCCTCCTGTTTCGGTTTTCCGGAACAACATTTGGAACAACATTTGGAACAACATTCTCAACAACAGCATCTCTCTCCCTATCTTCACCTTCCAGTTCCCTCTCCTCCACCAATACCTCCTCCTTCCTCGCCTTCTTCTTCTTCTTCTTCTTCGAATCCTCTCCCGAATCACAACAACCATCAGATTCATGCACACTCGAATCGGACAAACATAAATAATCGGATCCGCCACTTTCACTATAATTATACACAACATCGTCATCATCATCATCGCCATTGTCATCATCCGAAACAATAACCTCATCCCCTTTGCTCGTCGAAGCGCCACCTACATCTAAACCATTCATCAATCACAACTCATTCATTTTCACCAAAAAAACAACAACAAAACTAAACCGCATACCTAAATAGTCCACTTCGTGGTAGCACCAACACCTCCTCCTTCACAACCAGGATCATCGCCACCTGCTCCACAACCATTACTCGTCATTTCGGTAAAATCGCGCGAAAAACAAACCAATCGGAAGAATCGAGAAAGGCGAGTCAAGATTTTACCTTCTTCGTCGTCATGGATCGAACCGACGATTCTCGATCGAAGCTTCATAGGTGGAAATCGGTGGAAGAGATTCCGAAGGTAGGGTTAGGGTTTGAGTGATTTCGGAGAAGTGACGAGCTGGTAATGGCGGAATGTAAGGATTAATGCTTTTAGGGACGACGAAATGGTTTTCTGACTTAAGTGAGTTGGCATCGGTGCATTTTCACATTGAGATTTTTCATGTTTTTCAAACCCACTTCGGCCACGAACTTGATATACCTCGAGAAATGTGAGCACATATCTCGAGGCTTTACGTAAATAGAAGGACACTCATTCGGACTCATTATATGCCTAAAGAAGTGTTTAAAGTAAGTTAAAAAATTATTTTTTATTTTCGAAGGGAAATAATATTGTAACTTAAAAACTCAAAACTTGTTGTCCATTTTCGAGAGCATGAATGCCAAGGTACATCATTCGACACACAAATATTGGGGTTAAATTTTTAATTATAAAAATATATTTTATATATAAATGCACTTAGACACTAATTCATCTATTGAAAATGATTGAAGTACTTACTTTGGGCACGCAATTCAGCGCACCTACCAAGGTGCATCGTTGATACACCTCGAGCTATTTGGTAGGTGTATCGAATTGGGTGCCTAGCATCTTTCTTCACTTATTATTTATTTATATACATTTGAAATCTAAACTTTGTGATTTAAGTTAATTTTTCTTTTTGGTTGAATAAGTTAATTATTTTCATATTCAAGTATACATTTTAAAAAGCTATCAAGTCAAATAATTGTAGAAAATGTTGAAACTAATACATTAGAATTAAAAGTCATATTTATTTTTCTTATTAATCATAACTTTCTTTATTAATCATTGGAATTACCAAAGTTCTAAAATATTAATTTTATAATTATCAATCCGCACAACTTGATTCAGGTCGACCCGCATTCAATAAATTGGATCAAATTGGATTAGCAAAATAAATGGATTGAACTGAATTGCGAATTCTTAACCAACAATAATTGGATCAAATTATGGATTAACTCTAATTGTATTGGATCCAATCCGTGTGCACCCATAAATAATAAGAGTGAGACCCTTCATCCTTTATTCCCACTTGAGAGTGAGTTTTGTGTTGCAACTCTTGAGAGTTTGGTTGTTTTTTTTTTTTTTTTTAAAAACATCTATATCACTCTACGTCGAATACCATCAATTGCACTCAATCGAGCACAATGAGAAAAATTTGATCCATGTAACCGACCCCAATATATTTGAGACTCATGCTAAGTTGTTGTCGTCATCGTCTATCTCACTCTGCCCCCAACAAAACCTCTCTCAAATTAGACGTAAAGTGATTATTAATACTCACATTTGCAACCTACATGGTTTTTGACGACGACGACAACAACAACAAGCGCGCGCACACAAAACTACTACATGGTTCAGGTGGTTTTGAGCAGATCCGACGTTAAATCGATTATTTCATTAATGTTGCTGCAATCAGATCCAGTCAGTCTCTCTAAACTCAAATACAAAATTTATACCTAATATTCTCAAGATCCAGAATGTGCTCTAGCCACAGCTTTCACTACTATGAAATTATAAATGCCACTCTTAATTTAGTATCTATGTTAGAGCACAACATCACTTCTGATGTAATGGAACAAACTAAGCATGTCACCTGACAAAATATAACACGTTTGGCCGCAAAACTTCATGTTTGCAATATGCATACACAGTAACCAATTTATACTGTAAGTCTGTAACTATCTACAAGGCTTTGTGTGTTCAGTGAACTAAAACATTGTCTACCCTCAACTGTTATCTACAAAGACTATAGACATTACATACAGCATGTAAATGGCGTTCAACAATTAAGAGAAACCTCAAGCATGAAATAGAAATCCATGCACATATCAAAGCTGATTCAAGCTACCTCTTCATTCTACTCGACATTCTCAGAGATATGTTTCATGTGATACTCATAAGACAACGGTTAATGACGTTGGAACAAGAATTTCAAATCAGCTTTTCTCAATGTCCACGGAGCCTTGAAACCACCAACAGTCCTGTCAAATAATAACACTCCCGGTTTAATAAAAAGCGGAGAGGAAATCAAGTAATAAACCTAATAGCTAGGCTTACCCTTCGGAGTCCAATTCCTTTTGCTGCAGAAGCATCATCATTCTCTCTTCGACAGTATTCTCCATAATAAATTTCACGATCCTAAGAAAATAATGAACATGAGCTATTGTCTAAGAAAACAAAGACTGAGGGGTGCTATTGTTATTGCTAATAAAAGGAGTAATGCTTGGTAATTAGAAGGACTAAGTGGTAATGAATGTTAGCGGTGGTTTATATTGCATCTAGCAGTTAATTTACCTTATCGGCTTATACTCTCCTATCCAATGGATTCGATCTTGGGCATGTTGCTCAATTGCCGGATCCCACCAAGGATCCATCATGAAAACCTACATGTAAATCATAAATGAGTAGAGAGACAATTAAAAGAGAGAGAAAAAAAAAAAAAAAAAGGCATGAGAGAGATAAAAATGATTGGAAATTTGTGCTAATGGAACAGGCACGATTGCTATCGATTTCAAAGGTAGATATTATAGTTAAATACATCATAATCAAATCTCAAAAAAAAAAAAAAAAAAAACCACATCAGAATTAAATGCTCACATGAGATGCAACTGTGAGGTTAAGGCCAACGCTTCTAGACTTCAAACCCACGAGGAAGATTCTGCACGCTGGATCGTTAGTAAATTTCTTTATGGCAGCATCTTGTACAGCAAATGCCACAGAATCAAACCATTGGACACTCTGTATGCCAGACTGCAAGATTACACACAATCACTAATTGGAATAAATTGTTGGCTTTAGGAACATCAAATTTTAAAATACATACATCACCTCTTGAAGGGCATACTGTATTAAATCCAGAAAAGATGTGAAATGGCTAAAGACAATTCCTTTTGCAGAACGATCTTGCTCCACCATAAATCTGATCTCTTCCCTCTTCAACATCCATTCAAAGCAACAATCAATAAGGGGGCGCAACAAGAGGAAACATAGAAACACAACTTATGCAAACTCAAGAAACTTGAAGAAAACATAATCAAAACTAGACAGTTATGCTAGAAGTACATACATGTGAATAATTAACCATTTTAGATGGGTCAGGAGAAAATGAAAATGAAAAATCAGATCAATGAGTTCAAACACATGGAAGTTGGAAGTCATTCCACTTGAGGAGGTAACAACTAGGTAATCATTGCATAAGATCTCCCAGTTATGCATGAACAACAGTACCATCATGTTAGCAGGTAGCTTAGTATGCAAAAGCGCCTGAGTTGAAGCAGAATGACAAGTCAAGTGATGGAAGATAGAAAACTAAAGCAATAGATAAATGAATATGATTAATTAACTAACATTCACAATTGAAAAATGATGAAGTTAAACTCCTTTAAAATAACAAACAACAACAACAACTCAATCCCAAATTAGTTGGGTTAGCTTAATGAATCAAACTCTTCCACTCCACTCGATTCAATGTTCTTGATGCCTTACTTACAAAATCATTCCTAATCAATGAGCCCCAAGTTGTCACAGGCCTAATCCTACATTGTCAAATTTCTTTAGTTTCTACTGTGTCATTTTGGGGTATTTGCAAGCTGTGTTTAGATGTATCCAAATTATCACAACCACCGTTCACTATTTTTTGTGTCAATTGGTGTTATTCCTACTTTTCTTTGAATCTCTGTATTTCTTATTCTATATTTTACACATTTTATATCCACCTAAGCATCATCATTTCTGCTACACTCATTTTATACGGGTGTAGTTTCTTACCGCTCAACATTCGAATATTCATTATTTAGAAATTTGAAATACGCAATTGCAATTTTCATTTTCTAAAATGCATATGGTTTTGAATAATGAAATGGTCTTTATTTAAATAGAAAGACTAAATATACAAACTGTCCAATTTCCTCTTTGGGTTTTGAGTTGTTTCCAAATTTGACATATTAAACTTTTGTTATTCAACCTAAACCAAGCAAGCATAGAATTTTTCAGTTTTTAAAGATTAGAAACCATATCTATATATGGTACTCGATGCTATCAACTTACCTAAGCTTCCCTTACTGTGTTATTGTCTATGTAGCGGATTCAATTGTTGATTTTCCCCATATGAATTTGCACAAACCGAGCATTTTCGATTCTCAAAAGAAACGAGCTACATCTATGACTTGACTATTTATAAGGTCTACAAGGCCTACAGCCATTTCATTGCAAATAGAAACCGGGATCACGAATCTCAGTTGATATGGTATCTAGGCTCCATCAAAGGAAAGAACAAATAGATCAAGAAATTTTTATATGAGAGTATTGTGATGAATCACAGGGGAAGTATCAAGATCGAAGTCACACGAATATGCTAAAAGCTAAACAAACACAACGAAAACAAGAACACACGAAGTTATGTGAAAAACCCTGAAATCAGAGAAAAAACCACGAGCAAGAAACAATATATTCTACTATAAATAGTTTAGTACATAAAAGAAAAACCCCCTCTATCTAAATCCCAGAAAGAAGCCCCAACAAAATTAAATCTCACAATGTCGTGTACTTGCTCGTAGGCTTGTATGCTACAACATACACTCGGCCAAGGTTCGAAACTTTGACTTCGCCTATGACTTCGCTCATTTAAAATTCGGAATCGATTCGAGGAAGTAAACTTCGACGATAGAAGTTTGACAAAAATTCGCCGGTGACGGAAGTTTACGAAATTTCACTTAAATGCTAAAAAACTCAAGTTTCTTCGTAAAGATGCTAGAACTATACTTGATCATATAACAATAATGCATAAAACTCATGTCACCGGAGGATATTCCGAATTTTAAGTATATTTCTAGCATAGGCGAAGTTTTAGTCGAAGTTTGCACAACTTCCACGAAACATAACAATTTTACTTCATGTTTTATTAACTTCCGTCGATGTTTTCGAAGTTAGCCGAAGTTGAGTCGAATCTTTGCAATTTTTCTACTGCGTCTAAACTTCGCTTCGCTCACCTCAACATCGACAAACTTTGCTCGAACTTTGGCGAAGTTTGTCGATTTTCAAACCTTGCACTTGACTCTCAATTAGCACCACAACCCTTTACAGTCAATGTGCTACACTGCATATATATATATATATATATATATATTATCCTTATGTGTATATTCCCATGTGTTCTCCTTATGTGCGTACACCACACATATTAATTAGCAACTCCTAAGTTGACTCCAACTTAAATAGTAACTCCTAATTGGAATACACCACATAACGTGTTGCATGCAAACAATTGATTGTTTCGTACCCTAACTCCAATTATACTACTAATTAATATCGTGCATAGCTCATGTTGGGCTCCAATTTGAGTCTGACTCAAATTATGGCAGTTTGAGCCAATTAATCAACATATCTTCACCTTGGCGGAAACTCACCACCTTGATTTTTCCACACCGCCCTCTCGGACCACCATCCTCAACACCAAGAATGAACCAAGTCCAGTCCAGCCTGTTTCGACTTACCAACACCCGAAACCCGCTTCTTGATCAACTTCTGAGGCTTTAACCTTGCTTCACGTTTCTGCACAAAAACAAGCAAGTTCTTCCTCACGCCCATCATGAGCAACGAAGACTTCTAGAATATTTTCAATACTCCACCTCGCCTAGAGCACCTATAACCCTTAGAATATAATTCAGAAAGAGAAATTAGAACTTGAGTACAACTCGACGCATGTCAACATTTTGAAGCATTATGGCGCGTGCATTAAACAACTTCATCTAAACTTCACCGACTCTCAATACCAATCGCAAATAGTCGTCAACCATCGACATAACTTTGTCACATGTACAACTTGCGCATAATTACTGATCCATGCCATATGTATGCACACATATCCTGTGGCCTCACTGTCAATTACACATTCTCCTTATGATCACTAATCATATTATTTGTTGGATTCATAGGATAATTATGATAAGATCCCATATAGAGAGCCACATAGAGTTGGTTAGAGGGACACATTATAAATAGGGGTGAGTTAGTTGGTTTAAGGGGGAATTTGAATGTAATTGGGCACTCTTGGAGTGATTGGGTTGAGAGAGTTTTAAGACTCTTCTCTGGGGTTACTTTTATGTTCTTGTTCTTTGTGTTATCGTTGTGGAATTCACAAATCAATCAATCAAATATGGGTGTCCTATCAAATTACTATCTATCAGTCTTAAGAACTAAAAATTTGTGAAATCACCTTCAACGATGGAATCCCCCTTTGTTGAACCGAAGCTTTATGTCGAACGTGCTCATTTTCCTTTCCTATTATTGTAGTTTCTCTTGAGATGTCATAGTTGACTGCATCTCCAATAGACCGGTTTCCCGTACTTATTGGAATCCTTCACAGCAGCTACCAAATTCGAGTTTTCAGATGACCTATTTTTTCACCCTTCATAATCTTTTCTTCAAATATTAACATGGTAGTGACCTCTACTAAACTAATGGTCTCATTCTCGTACATCATTGTTGGCTTCATGTTCATGAACGAAGACGGAAGTGACCAGATGAGCTTGAACGCCTAATCCTCATCTCCGATTTGCACTTTCAATTCCTCAAATTCAGAGACAATCTCGTTAAGAGCACTTAGATGATCAGTAATTCTTGTACCTTCATCCATCTTCAGGTGATGGTATCGCTCATTTAGGTGAAAAATCGGTTAGACATGGTCTTCGTTATATACGCTCTCTAATTTTTCCTAAAGACCTTTCACCGAAGAAATATTCCTCATGTTCGAACGAATATTATTTGTCAAATTGAGTCTTATGAAGCTTGCTAGTCTTAAATCCAACTCTTCACAATCATCATCACTTTCCTTCCCACGATGCTTCAAAGCTTGACGTAGCTCGGATTGAATAAAAAAATCTATGACTTGAATTTGCTACAAACCAAAGTTCATCTTCTTGTCGAAGTTCCGTATCAAACTTTCTCGCACTTGTGAGCTTAGACATCTCTGAAACTTCACCTTAATAGTGTAATCCCCTCAAATCTAAAACTTGGCTCTAAAACTATATTATTGTGATGAATCACCGTAGAAGTCCGAAAATCGCAGTCACACGATTACACCCAATGGTAAGAGCATCTCCAATGATAAATGCGAATAGTGGCTGTGGATTTTTGCCACATCATCAATGTGGAGAGAATGTCAACTCTAGTTGACATAAATACACATTCGATGTTTAAAATAGTCTCCAATGGATAATGTGGATTGCACCCTCTATCCATGAGGTGGCAACTTCTTTTTTGAATTTAATAATTATTAAACGAATATGTTTTATTGATAAGTATTAAACGATTATGTTTTTTTTTTTGGGAAGTATTAAAAGATTATATATAGTTTAAAAAAATAGCATTGTTTGTATTTATCCTTTTTTGTAAGACTTATTTGTGATTATCTTATTTAGGATGAGTACAAAAAAAAAATTAGAGAATAAAAAGGGTAAGTATGTTTATAAACAAAATAAAAAAGTTTATAGTATAAAACTATAGAAAACGCAAAAAAAAATAGTTTTGATTTTTTTTGTGGCTTTTCCTGTATTTTTATAATTGGTTTTTTAAGAGGTTACATAGCACATACCGTCTATCGCATCCTCTAGAAATAGAGGGTGCGGTAGAAAATGTGGACGGTTATTTGGACACGTCATCTCTACAGTGTTAATCCACATTACCATTGGAGAGAGCTTTTTGGTCAGGATGTCTATTTTATCCTACATGTTCCACATCCACCCCCAATCCACATCCCCATTGGAGATGCTCTAAACAAACACAAAAATTTACGAGGAAAACCCTAAAATCATAGAAACAAAACACAAGCAAAAATCAAGGTATTCCACCATCAATAGTTTAGTACATAAATGAAAAACCTCCTCTATCTAAACCGAGATAGAAACCCCAGCAAGATTCAATCTTACGGTGTCGCATACCCGCTCGTATGCACATACGCTACAACACACTCAGCTCTCAATTAGCACCATAACCCATGCGTTAATGTTCTACAACGCACATATATATTCCCATGCGCTATCTCTATGTGCCACACAACGCATATTAGTTAGCATCTCCAAAATTGACTCCAACTTAAATAATAACTCCTAAATGGAATACACCACATAACGTGTTGCATAAAAGCAATTAATTGTTTCCTACCCTAACTCCAATTATATTACTAATTAATGTCGTGCATAGCTCATGTTGGACACCAATATATGTATATATATATATATATATATATATATATGTATATATATATAATACCCATACAGCCGAAAGGTTGAATTCATCAGAATTTATTTGTACTTCCACAAGGCGAGACAATTCTAAAATGTTGATGGTAAAAGAGAGATCGAAACACATGGTTCTGGTATACATACCAAAGCTTCAATTTTTGTGCTTGTTTGGAAATCTTCAAGGCGAATTTTCTTCAGAATACTTGAAGATTTAAAACCCTTCACATTTGGTTTACTGCTCCGATTTCTAGGAGACATCTGCTTCCCACAGGTAGGGCATGTAGTTTGACCTTGATCATCAGCGATTTCTTCTAAACAATCCTTACAAAAGATATGCTCACAAGATGCAAACTGCAAAAAAAAAAAGGAAAAAAAAAAAAAAGAGACCGAAGATGGAGAGGTGAAGAAGCAAAATTGCAAAAGTTAAGAAATTATTGCGCGGAAATAAAAAGATCTTCCTATAAAAGAATTCCAAGAATAATAGCTCACCACTGGTTCTGCTGCAGGTTGAGAACAGATACTGCACTCTGGTTCATCATTATCACTACTTTTATTGTGCAACACACTTGCATAAGAAAAGTTTACAAGGTAAGGGTGATCTACTGCCTGCACAAATTATGAATCATTGATGGGCAAGAAACTATCAAGAAAGATTTTGCTTCCATAGAAAAGGAAAACAGCAAATAACCTATTGCAATCAATAAGATCTTAAAAGTAATAACCAGGAGTAGAACAACTGAACTTGACCAATACTTATTCCCATAAATTGAAAGTTCTCTCATAAAAATATTTCAACATTGAAATAAACTGAAACCAAATGCAGTTCAAAGAAATGATACAGTAACAAGATGGATATAGCAAAGTTCAAAGTTTATGCCTGATAGACCATACAGCATTCTGAAGTCTGGACTTCATAATTGCTAAAAGATATCAGAGACTAGAGTCCTGGTCATATTACCACGCCAATGATCATAGCAAAGTAAAATATCTCATGGCAGGAACTAAAATGGAGTTATTTGCTTTCGTAGGTTTTGAACTAGACATTTTGCTGTGTTGTATGCTCTCGGGGTGAACATCCCCACACCATCCTTTTCATGGTTTTGTTTACTTCTTTAATTAGTTACAGTTATCCTCACTGAAAAACAAGGTAACATGGTTTTCACCCTCCGTCACCGTTTCTTAACCTTTATCCAGAAAAAAGTAGAACAATAAAATCCCAATGCACCAAGCAACTCCATCCAGGGCAAAGAATCAATCCGATTTATTTAGCTCAGTCATGGTTCAGAACTGTTGAAAAAAAAAAAACAGTTGGTAAAAAATTGTAATATATACACACTTATTTACAGTAACTGACCTTCCTTCTTTATCAGAAAAAGTTGAAGAGCAACTAAGCAACTCCATCTAGAGCCAAAAAAGGGATACTAAAAGCCAAACACAGCTGACAGATAAGTTCTGACCAACTAGCAAGCCACACAAACAAATGGCGCAAGCTACAGGTTATATACACTGAATCATTAAAATCAAGCTAGAAAAACACCCATTTTAGCTTCTCTAGTCTCAAAAGAATAAAATATTGATATTTCCTTGGTAAGGATAGCTGAAACATTTCCTAACAAAAAATATGAATCACACAATCTATAAGGTCATATATTCCAAAAATATATAGTTCTTGGTGAAGATTAAATTCATATTCAATGCCTTAGAAAATAACCAATCACCTGCCGCAGCTGTCTAAGATAGCCAAATATGTCAGCATAATATGGCCCCGAAGTACTAAATTTCAAATACCTGCAACGATCAAAACATATAACATACAGATGAGTCTCAGAAATTGCAACTACTATGTAACACTGTCACAACTAGAAGGAATTTTTGGAGATGCAAATGTTAAAATAAACAGGACAGCAATTTCCTCTTTAACCTTGCCCAACAGACACTCTTAAAAAGTTTGAATGCATAGCAAAGTTGTATGCAGAGTAAGTGCAAATAGGCAAAATTAAACAACAAGAAGCATTAATTCCACCTTAGTTGGGGAAAAGGCAAAATTAAACATTTATTTAAAATGACGCAAACACTATTTTATAACAACAGACTTAACAAGGAATTTTTTTCTAAAAATCCGTGATAGGTTTAAAGAAAAATAAAAGCTTAGTTTGTATGGAACAATTTAGAGATCCATTATGTAGAAAACAACAAATATAGAAATCAAAGCATGTTGTTCAAAGCATAAACACATGATTAAATCAAAATATATATAGAAAAGATGCAAAAGAATTATTCAAACAAACTAACAACCACGCAAATCTGAAAAAATGAATAAGCAAAGCCACATTTCAGCAAAACCAATTATAGACAAAATCAAAGGAGACAAAAGATTGCAATATATTGACGCACAAATCAAATTCCTGCACACTCTGATTATACAGCGTCTTGTAAAAATCTTGTTCTTGCAGATTCATACAATCACGCCTCAAGGTTACCTGATAAACAGAAATATTAAGAAGCTAATGGATGTAAAAGGATAAGAGTTTCACAAAGCGACAAAATGAAGCAAAACAACTCACAATCCTAGGCGGAAGAGCAAGATCTGCTGCCTTGTCTTTCTTAGTTCGTCTAAGCGAAATGCCTTCCAAGATTTCGTATTTCAGCAAACTCATAGCTCTTTCTCTCTTTGATTGATTCCGATGTTGTGAAAGAGGTTTTACTACATGCTAAAATGAACAAAATTTAATATGCATCAAAAAAGAGAAACACATTTTCTCACTAATAATAATAATAATAGTAGTAGTAGTAGTAGTAGTAGTAGTAGTAATAATAATAATAATAATAATAATAATAATAATAATAATAATAATAATAATAATAATAATAATAATAATAATAATAATAATAATAATAATAATAATAATAATAATAATAATAATAATAATAATAATAATAATAATAATAATAATAATAATAATAATAATAATAATAATAATAATAATAATAATAATAATAATAATAATAATAATAATAATAATAATAATAATAATAATAATAATAATAATAATAATAATAATAATAATAATAATAATAATAATAATAATAATAATAATAATAATAATAATAATAATAATAATAATAATAATAATAATAATAATAATAATAATAATAATAATAATAATAATAATAATAATAATAATAATAATAATAATAATAATAATAATAATAATAATAATAATAATAATAATAATAATAATAATAATAATAATAATAATAATAATAATAATAATAATAATAATAATAATAATAATAATAATAATAATAATAATAATAATAATAATAATAATAATAATAATAATAATAATAATAATAATAATAATAATAATAATAATAATAATAATAATAATAATAATAATAATAATAATAATAATAATAATAATAATAATAATAATAATAATAATAATAATAATAATAATAATAATAATAATAATAATAATAATAATAATAATAATAATAATAATAATAATAATAATAATAATAATAATAATAATAATAATAATAATAATAATAATAATAATAATAATAATAATAATAATAATAATAATAATAATAATAATAATAATAATAATAATAATAATAATAATAATAATAATAATAATAATAATAGTAATAATAATAATAATCTTATCTTATGTATATATGTATATATCTTATATATGACGGAAATACCTCTTAGGATTGTGGTGAAGCCAAAATAGCCTTTATTACAAGTTTACCCTTACAAGTCAAGTGTAACAAATTCTCTTTCCAAATCATGTCCTTACAACAAATAATAGCATACATGTCTTTTTTTTATTTGTACATGTCTAAAACAAAGTAAATGCAATCGCTTGATGTGCAAGATCAAGTATGGTGAGTGCCACGTGGTAATTGATGAATAGAGGTAGGGAGAGATAAGTAACTTCACGTGGGATAGTGGGTAGTTTTTCTAATTAAAATATTAAAAAAATGGGAGATGGCCAACTTAACGTGGGTACGTGGTTAAAGAAAAATTCCACTACTTCACAGTTCAATCCATGCACAAAAAAGAATTCCAACCAGTTCTATTTGATATACATATATGGTAATATTTAACTTTTGCATTGAGATTATTTAATGTTTAACTCAATGTCGACAAATTTATCCAGGCTAAGATTGTGCATCACGTGCAGAGCACGTGCCCATCCACTAGTATATATAATGGCAATCCTCTGAGGTGGTTGTTAGTGAAGCCAAAATAGGCTTTATTACAAAAGTACCCCTTTAAGAAGTATCTGAATTTTTGAGTTTCCACGTGTCCTTTAGAAAAAAGAAGGGCAAACATGACATTTACTTTCTAACTAAAGAACACACTTTACTTAGACTAGTGGGGGGGCACATGGCTATGCACATGCAATATATTTAGTAGACTAAACAACTAAACCAATTCAATTGAAAGTAACTACCCAAATCAATCACTAACGTTTTCTTTCTCTTTAAAAAAGTCTCTCTTCTTCTCTTTCTCTCTCGTGAATCATGGGATAATGGTTATCACTTTTAAATATCCACTTTTAAGTTAGTTAAGTCAAATTTACCTAAATACCCCTACTTTTATTTTTTCAAAGATTTTTTCATCCAATGAAACGTTAACATTTATGGGCAATTTCATCAATAAGGCTATTTTGGCTTCAAGAATATCCTAGGGGGTATTGCCATTATATATAAGATACTTATAACCGTCTCGACTTTCCAACATTCACGTTCTTCGATGATAGACTTCTAAAGAAAATGGTGATAACTACTTGTTATCTAGTAAAGTAGTTATTTTTAAAAAGATTGAGATTAGCGGGCGTGAACCCTATCTTTTAATTTGTTGGATATTTTATATATAATGCTCAAAGTAGACAATTAGGTTGTTTTTTGTAGAAGAAACGATAGAAGTACATCGATGAAGAAACGATTTCAGCCGGGATTAATGATAATTTAGATAACGTTGAGATGAATGGATCATTAAAAGCCCTATTATTGAAGGATTGATCAAGAAAAATAACATTCAAGTACTCTCCAACACCAAGAAATTGCTGCACTTCCATGTTCACTAGAGTCCGGCGTTATTTCGTTCATTTTTTTATTTTTTGTTTCACAAACATTTTTAATGTACTACATTAAAAACCTGTACTCACCCTTCTATGTAAAATAAGATGAGTTTGTCTCTCTGACAAGTTTATCTATATTACTTGCTTTTGTGACGGAGAGAAAGAGAAAAAGACAAGCCCATGAGTAATGCGCCAGTGAGGGAAGATGGAGCATCTGAACCATGACTATGAGGCTTTCACGGACTAATGCTTGTTGGAGAATCCTCAAAATGCTAATAGAGGCAGTGTGAATGTGTAATTTTATTAGATTTGAGAAAATCATAGTAATTTTTTATATGAGAAATCATAAAGATTTTTGAAACATGCTTTAGTAAGATTTTATAGTTTGCTATATGGCACCAAAGATTTTTCTGAGGCTCTGTTGTAAAATTTATCTCCTTACAACTTTGAATCGCAAACTATGAAGTTGTACACTCATTTGCTTAATGCTTCAATATATGTTTATTTTTAATTTGAATTTTTATCGATAACGAAGATTGATACAATTCATGTGTATCTAGGCGACATATATATTCTATATCTTTTTTAAAGTCTTTCCTTCTTTTTAAGTTTTTAATATAATTTGGATTTGTGTTCTTAGCTCTTGGAGGGATTTGAATGACTTGGAAAGCTCATCATCAATTGAACTAAATTGAGCACAACGGAAGAGTTTGATCCATGTAGCCGACCCCAATGAATTTGGGACTGAGGCTATATTGTTGTTGTACTGTGACTGAGGCTATATTGTTGTTGTACTGTGACCCAGTAGTAGTAGTAGTAGTAGTAGTAGTAATAGTAGTAGTAGTAGTAGTAGTAGTAGTAGTAGTAGTAGTAGTAGTAGTAGTAGTAGTAGTAGTAGTAGTAATAATAATAATAATAATAATAATAATAATAATACTAATACTAATACTAATACTAATACTAATAATAATAGCACCAAAAGGATTATAGTTAATAAGTGCTTATGCAAATCTATTCTCCATAAGAAAAGATCAAATACAAAAAGAACTCCTCAGCTTTAGGATATACCGTAAAGAAACAAAAATATTATTTCAGATTTTAGAGTATGTTTCCTGCATTTAATAAAGCCGAATGGAAATGTGGGATCCATGTAGCTAACCCCAACTTGATTGGGACTGAGGCTTCGTAGTTAAGGTGAGTTTGTTTCCTCTAGAGTATTTTTTGCGACCATTCATAAGAATCAAAAAGCACAATAGCAGTAAAAATAAAAGTAAAAAAGAGAGGACAAGAGAAGTAACGGCAGAGAAAGGTGAAGATTGTAAGACTTACATAGTTGAACCAGGAAATATGCCTCGCAGATTTATGAGGACAGTTTGGACAATCCATATAACTGCAGTATTGGTGATTGAAAAGAATGATTACAACAACAACAACAACAACATAGCCTCAGTCCCAGTTGAAAAGAATGATTAGGTATAAATAAAAGATAAGAAGTGTCAACAAGGATATAAGAATGTTAACAAAATCAAATAAATGATGAGGTCAACCTAAAGAGAGCCACTGAAAAACAAATTCATATTATAAATGACTCTTAATAGCACAAAAATGAGGAAATAAGCAAAGCAAGTCATCCAAAACCCAATTTCACAACTTCAGACCCGCAGGATAGCAAATAAGATGAAGTAATTGCTTGTCCAATCAACTTTATTTTTGCCAGCCAACTTTACTAAAGACATACGTGGTAATATTAACCTTAATTTTTAGACTCGGCCTTAGCAAACATCAAGCTTCCTTTGTTATAGCGAGTTCTTTTGTTGGGTGGTAATGGGCTAAATGAAGGAAGTTATGTAAATGAGTACAAAAAACTCTGAAACTGTGAGGGTTTCTTCAGTAACAACTTTAGAGGGAATTCTTTTAAGATCAAAGGAAATTGACAAACATCTTCTTTAGCAAATTGCAACCATTTCTGTAGGTACATTCCTTCATGAATAGGAAATCCATGATCCTACAAGCATAACTATGTTACCTAGACCCGGTTATGGAGGTCAAGAGTGGCTATATCAAAACATTTAGACACATAAGCTTAGATACGTGCTAACGAATGCATACTAGCCTATAAAACCTCAATTCTTTTTTGTTTTCCATATTTTTTCCCACATTGGGAAGCTTTTGTCATTTTATTTTTCTTTTGCATCTTGAATCTTATTTATACAAAGAGCTCTTAAATTGCAATGTCCAGATTTTTTGAACTGTCAGATTCGTTTCAAGTGTCTACACGAGTACTTCGGGTTAGAGTGAAAGGTCCAGATAACATAGGATCTTAGCGTTCAAAGAGGTCGTTGCTTCTTGTTGAAGATGAAAAAGTCATCCCACACCAACTAGATGAAAAGAAAGACAATGGCTCATGAGTTTGGAGGGGGAACTTTTGAAAAGCCTTGGAATTTTGGAAATCACAATCACTCTCAACCTAAAGCCTACATTACAACTAGTCACTCCACACTCGTAACACTTGGACCGTGCCTAACAACCCATGAGCCAAGGTCGAAGAATTTGAGGTCCAACTAAAATGGAGGTTAAAAAAAAAAAGCAAAAAAATGATAAAAGCCAGACCAAAGTTAGAAGACATGTGGTCTCCGAGGTTCAAAGAGTACAAACCCAAGAAGTAAAAGAGGCCTCGGAGACTCAAAAGAGCACAATCCCAAGCTAACAATGAAGAAAGGGAGACCTCCAAGTTGATTACTAAAGATGAGTCACGACTAGGCTAGACCAATTGGACTTGAAGGGGAGTGTTGGAGATGAAAGAATAGTCTCACATCGATTAGTTGAAAAGAAAGGCAACTTGTTCGTTTGGAGTGAGAACTCTAACTTGCTTTAGCATTTTGGAGAATGTACCCACTCTTAAGCTAATGCCAACATTATAACTAATCTCTCCATCCACACTCAAGATAATTGGACCGGGCCTAACACATACAAAACTATACACTTCCAGCTTACATTTCTATTTGGATAAGCAGGTGGACTAATCCTTGGTTGCCTTAAACTTAATAGGGAAATGGACCACCTTTAGGGCTTTTCTATTTAAGAATTTTGATCTCGCTCCATAGTAACACTAACCAACCCGCAAATTTCACTCCTACAATGAATGTTAATTTTGTGGAACTGAGAAAATGACAAATTGAAGCTACAAAGCAAGCGTAAAATAATAAGTGAATACTTACGGAGGATCAAGTGGTTTGCAATCACAGTCCCGACAGAAGGAATAAGAGTAAGGAGCAATTTGTAGGAAACGAACCTGTAATTGACAAAAAAGTATATGAGAGAAATATACAAGCAATAGTCAAACAAATAAGGATTTAAGGTGCACAAACCAGAGAATGAAGCTCCCGCAAACAATTCTGAAGAGGAATTCCAATTAGAGCCCATTTGAACAAAGATTTTAAAGAAAAAATAACCTTTGCAGTTTGGCTCCATCTATCATTCATACAATGTGCCTGCATAAATGATGTAGAATGCTAGTTTGTCATTGAAGTGAAGATATTAAGCTTCAGTCATGTTAGGGTGAGCCCATAGACAAGTAAAAAACAAGAAAAAGTAACAATCTCACTATGGATTTTTTTTTTTTTTTTTTTTTTTCAACTTGTCTTAGTCCAACTATTGATTGCATCAACCTTTGGGTTTACATACAAATTACCATTTATCAAACCCTTAATGTGCAAGTATAAGGTTTTTCAATTTTAGTGATAAACTCTGGTTCCACAGAAACCCTAAACAGCCTTATGAGACGCTTAATCACAGGCTATGGAATTGGGTATTATTCTTCCCAGACATGAGCAAAATTGGCATAACTATCCATTGCCATTCTTAAATTGTAGTGATTAGAGCTCCACCATGAACACCAGAAGAAAAACTAGAGCATGGAGCACTCGCTGAAAACATAATTTTAAATAGAACAGTGAAGCGTGAACTGTAAATTAACCTCGTCCAATATAATACGGGACCACATCACAGAATGCAGAACAGAATTATTGACAAGTGGACTTCGTTCAGGACAAGCAGGATCCTTCTCTGAAGAAGTAATATCAGATTCATTTTTTTTCTTCCGTTGTTTATCCTTTTCTGCATTAATTTCTCCTTCCTTGAGCTCAATATTATCTCCTTCCTTGAGCGCCATGACATGCTTTTTATATTCCACCCCAACAGTCGAGTAAGTAGTCAAAACAAAATCATAATCCGAAAATTGAGCAAGGTTTTGCCTTCGATTAGATCCATGGTATATCAGCACTTTGGTGCTTTCTTCTCTTGTATACTTAGCTATTTCATTCTTCCACTGCGTAATAGCTCCTATCGGACAGACAACAAGAGTGCACTTAAGTTCAGGCAAGTCCATGGAGGACTTCATTGTCGATGAATGCACTCCAGACTCAAAACTGGTGCTGGATATTGCTCTTTTGGCAATAACAAGTGCAACTACTTGAATAGTCTTGCCCATCCCCATTTCATCAGCAAGGATACCACCTCTACAAGGAGAATCCTCCTGCTTCAAGGCCCATGTCAGCCATTCCTTTTGGTACCCAAGCAGAGGCAAAATCAAATCAGAGAGCATCTCAGTTTCTACCACATTTCCCCCCTCCTCCACCAATACCTTCGCCTTTCCCTTCTTTTTTTTTGAATCATCTCCCACAGCATATTCATCAGATTCAACCACACCTGAATCAGACACCAAATAATCGGATACACAATCACAAGAATCAAACCCAAGAAACCCTAATACCACTCTTCACACAAATAAAACACCATTCTCCAAGTCCGCCATTTTATCTTCTCTACAGCAACAAAGCCCCAATTCCAACAGGGACCAAACTCTTCTATTGCGCTAGATTTAGTGAAATTGAAAGAATCAAGAAAACCAAACCACGTACCTTGTTCCATATCATCATATCCGTCCACTACCGAAGAAGAACCACCTCCTTCACAATCAAGATCATCAGCACCTTTAAACAACAACCGCGAATCAGTACCGCGTCGGAATCTCTCAAAAACCAAATCGATGGCCACAATAAACGAAGAAATCAAGAAATGCAACTCAAGATTGTACCTCCTTTGTCAGGATTCGAACCAATCACTCTCGGTTGCACCTTCATAGTCGAGAATCTGGGATTAATCGCAGAGATTGCGAATCTAGGGTTAGGGTTTGAGCGAATTCGCAGAAATTACAGACGAGATTTTGTGGGTTTTGTGTTTGGGGACGAAATGGTTTAGAGAGTGTTCGAGTGTGAGCTCGGCGGGAAAAGTCCATTTTATATGCGTGTTTATGACGTCATCCGCCTCAGCTCTTACGTAAGGAGTACAGCTGTCGTATCTCACTGTGCGCGAAATATTCCGGCACTTTCAGATGCCAAGAGCAATCCGGATTCCGATGTAAAGTGGAGGCTAAGGACTTGTTTGCTTCACCTTAACGGGAAGTGCCTTTTATAGGGGAGTGATACTACTTAGGGGAGGAAGTTCACGATTTTATGCTTGATTAAGATTTTTAAGTCTTTTAACTAAAAAATAAAGAGTTCGGTTAAACCTAATTATGTTTATGTTGTAACAACTCCTATTATAAGTTCACCTCATTTATTTTTTAAAAAAGTTTAAATTTTTATGAAAAAAATGAGTTAAGAGTCATCGTTAATATTGTGGGGCCGTTACCTGCCCGAGCCTTGAAGTAATTTAGAAAATCACATTAATTTTTAAGATGAATATATCAAATTTTCTTACAAAAATGTGGGGTGAACTTATTAATAGGGGTTGTTACTGTTATACCAACCAATCTGTAATAATATCTTAATACTGTAAACAAAACGAAATTACAATAACTTAAAAAATAAAACTAAATAAGTAAAAAAAGTTATAACTGGAGGCTTGCGAATTTCGCAATGTCCTTAGAAAGAATAGTTTCCATGATTTGGTGATGAAATCTCTTTAGAAATTTATCCTCAAGATTCAACCGGTGTGCTCTTCCAAATTCTAAGATCACCAAATTTGGAAGTCTGTCAAACATTACCCTTTTTCTCTCTCACAATAATTATATTTTGAAAATAAAATAGAGTAAATAATCATTGTTTGAATAAGACTTAAATAGATGTTAAAGAGATCTCCAAACAACACACCTCTTTAATTTCAAAATTAATAAATATGTTTGGGTTTAACATGTCACAACTGTTAACACACTCCAACTATAATAACTATAAAACAGTTAATTAAAATCGAGAAATTAATTATTGTTTAGTTAATCCTGAAATTAAAAAAATTAAGTAGTAAAAATAAAATTATGTCTTATAACCAATCAAGCCAAAGCCCAAAGCCCCAAGGCTCAATGACCATATTTGACTTAAAATATATATGGGTCATCTTAGTACCCATGTGCACCTATATGCACCCCATTGGGCCATCCACTTCAACTCTTTGCCTTAAAATAAAGTTGGTTAGGTTGCTTTTATATATAAAGTGAGAAAGTGGTTTTTGGTTTTCTAATGTGGGACTAATGTTTTCTTTCAAACATACTAGAACAAAAGCTTGTTCCAACAGTTACAACATAGATAGGTTTGGTTTAACCAAACTCAAAAATAAATTAATTCTTATGAAGCTGAATATTGAAAGTAGATATTTAAAAGTGATGAGACTTGAGAGTGTAGATATTGAGGGTAACATTGTCCTTACCTATACAAGAATCGAAAGTGTGTCTCCGTAGGGCACCCATAATAACTATGCAATGCTAGTGCATTGCACGATCAATTATTTACAAGCCCAATGTAGGCGTGTATTTGGTAAAAAATAAAATAAAATAATTTTTTTTGTGTGTTAATCCTTTTTTATTTACAACAATTTTTTTTTGTATGTTAGTGATGTGATTATGGGTCCCATAAAGTGTGTAGTGGAGGGTTTAACTATTGTAAAGTGAACTGTAGTATAGAAGAGTATAGTAGAATGATGATGTGGCACTCCACTAACCTTAAAATGAGTTCAACCACTATGGTTGCATTACACGCCCGGCTCCACTGTGTAACTACTTGTTATCTTAAGCTGGTGATTAATGTTAATTCGAATCTTAATTAACCCGAGTTAGGTTCGTGGTTAAGTCCGACGTACCTCGATTAGCATTTACGTAGGTTTGTATGATGATTGATATTTGTTTGAATGCTTAATGAATGTTATAGATTGTGAGATTAATAAGAAATTAATACAAGCCTATAATCAAAAAATAAGTAATTAAACAATAAATAGTTGGTACACCAAGCACGACGAAGGGGTCATTAAATGAATGTGCACACCCAAGAACACTCGTAGGCATGTCTCGTAAATTTATTGGTGAAAAAATACACGATATATATATTTATATATATATATATTTGATATATAAATATATAAATATATATATATATATATATATATATATATTAAAAACTATAAGTTGGTTTGAATTATATGGATCGTTTGATCAGCCTTTGATATAAGCGTAATTGTTGATGGTGTTAAAATGCGTGTCACTTTAAGAAGTGTCGTTTTAACACATCAATCACTTGATCAACCTCGAGATGGCGCGATGCATATCTCGAGAAAAATTCATATATATAAATCCAAAATCATCAAACTTATCATCATTTCACTGATTGATAGAGAAAGTGAAAGGGATATAGACTGAGGGTTTGATCAGGAGGGGTGGATCAGGAGAGGATTTCCTACTGAATTGAGGAGCTTAAATAGCCATGGATTAGATATCGTCACAACGGGCGAGTTTGGTTTTTGAGTTTTAAGTTGAATATGATAGTTTTGTTTATAATTGAAAATGAATTGTTACCTCAATAAAGATCCTCCCTGATGATTTGGGGGAGTGATTGAAGTTGTGGTGATGATTTAGTGATGGAACAGTGCCTGCTGCCATGTTCACTATTAAGGCAGTGCGGGGTGGAGCACGTTCCATCGACTAACGCTCCTTTCATCAATTGAGATGAACCCAGTTGTTGAGCGCGGCCCACCAATTGAGGGAGCCCACTCCCACCCCAAAAAAATAACAAATAAGCTGAGTTTTGATTAGAATTTATGGAGGACTTAGTGTAACGACCCATTTTATTAAAATTACAGACATGGACGCTAGCTCAGATCTACGTGGACGCCGTGGTAGGCTAGGACACACGGGGACTTAGGTACACTGTTTATTGTGTGTTGGTTGCTTATTTGCAGTGCAATTTATTGAAATACATCGCATGTGTGTATGTTGCCTAACAATTCGTGCAAGATTATGTTAACTGTATTCGCCTCGATATGAGTGTCGATGCGGGTACTAGGTAGTTGACGGGACCGAATATTAGGTCGGAGAAACTAAAGCACAAATTACATAAAAAAAATTGGCCAAGTAACTAATATGGAATAGATATTAGGTGGCTAGTGAAGCGGCGGTACATGTATATCGCGGTTCGGACCCGAAGTCGGGCATCAAAACGCCCAAAAAAATGGGAGAGTGTCCCAGCCGTGTCACACTTTGGAAGGGATCAAGTCAACAAGCCTTATCTATACTTCACCACCACCTTTTCTCTCACATCTCTCACACACACATACACCCCACGGACACATACACACAGAGTGATCGGGAGACCAATAGGAGAAGAAGAAAAGGAGATGAGGCGGAAAAGAAGAAGAAGAAGCCGGGAAAGAGAGAAGTGAATGAGGAAACGTCACGATCGAGGTGAGTTTTAGTGGTTTTTGTTTGGTTTCAGTGGGGTAGCCGAGGGTGGGGTTCGGCCATAGGGGCCGAATTGGGTCAAGGTGGTGATGGCAGGGGTGTCTCCCCTGCCATCGACTCCACTGGGGTTGTGGTGGAGAGGAACCACAACCTAATCAACAGTAAAAAATTAAGAAAAATATTCTGATCAAACTAGTGGGGTGAGCCTGGACCGGTTTTGGCCCAGGGTCGGGTCCGAACTTTGTTGGTCGACCCGACCCAAGCCAAAAAAAAAAAAAAAACAAATAGAAAAGAGAAAAAGAAAAGAAAAGAAAAAGAAAATTGGGAAAAAAAATTTGGAAGAAATTGGGAAAATTTTGAAAAAATCATATTTCGATAAATAAATAGAAATTGATGAATTTCTATGAAAAATAACATATTTGGGAATGTCGGATGCTACGTTTGCAGGTTTTTGGGTCGAAAAGCGCGAAATTGGCAATTTAGCCTAAAATTTTAGAAATTGTCGTACTAAATCAAAATTATTGATAAATGGACATAGATGGATATGGGCGATCAATTGGCGACTAAGGACTAAATAGACTTGGACTCGGGGATTGATTACAGGGTATCAGAGTGCGTTGTGAGGTTTGTAAAACCCAATGGAAAAACTCTTGAGTATTTATTTTGCTTTGTAATTCCATTCAATTCCAGTATTTCCTTGTGGTCGTTCCTATATCTATATCTTGTCGTTGTTTGCACTGTTGGTTGAGTTACTCCCACCGGATTTTTCTGTTGTGTGTCTATGCATTATAGACCATAACATGTGTATCAGCAGTTCTCGGTGGATAACGACCCGAGCTAATGAACTGATACATGTGTCGGTGCAACGTAGGTTTACGCCGGCCACCGAGAGGGACCGGGTGATAGCTAGTTGGGTGCGCCCACTAGTGGGACCCTGTGAGGGTATTTCGAAGTATGGTTTAGTCTGACTGGAATAGACACACACACATTTGAACTTTATTGTTATTTATGCATGCGATGTCCTAATTATAGTTGCTTGTATATATTCTGCATGTTTATTTAACAATATTTATTGAATTCCATTTGCTTATTTGAATGCTTAGAGGAGTTTCTTGGAACTTTACTAACTGGACTCGTCATCCATTTTCTTTTGTGATGATTGAGTGCAGATCCGAGTACAAGTAAAGACAAGTGAATCTTAGGCGACTACCTCTGATTGCCTATTACCACGAACTACTTGTACGTGTATTTTGTTTTGATATTTTGATTCTTTTGGGAACTGGGGAGTATCATGACCTTGTACATGGCTATACATTATATGGTACAATTATCTACCTTTATATAGAGTATTTTTTAAGGTTTTTCCACAGTAAGATTTGTTAAATTGATTATTGATATTTTCTTGCATTTACGTACAACTTCCGCTGCATATGTCATTTATACGTTGTACACACAAGTGGATAGGAATTTCGAGACAGTAAAAGACGGGGTAGGTGTCGTACACGTGTAGTAGGGTCGGCTGGCAAGGAGTACAGGGAGACACGTCACCCCAGGGCGGCGAGGTCCGCCACAGTTGGTATCATAGCAAAGAGGAAGTCCTAAGACAATAAAACTTAATCAACAAACTTAGATGTGGAAAACCCGAAGTTAGTGCCTTAGAATTTTAGTTGGGAAGTGATGCGAGGCGGGTAGAGTTAGAACTTATATGCGTGTTATATTTTCATTTTATTATATGATATACGTATATACTTCAAGACTGATCCGGAGCACGATGCAAATTATGGACAGACAGACTGGTACGCCTTTTGAGACATGACAGACTAGCGATGCGGCTAGGGATGTCCCTATTATGGCGAGTGTGGGGGGATAGACTCTTGGCCAAGGAGATACAGATGACCGAGATATTACGACTATTACGAGAGCAGACCGCAGTAATGGCGACACTCACTTTAGCTAGAGATCTGGTAGTTGTGACCGTACCGATGGGGACATCTGTTGTTCCGGTGGTACCCAGACACCAGTTCAGGGGTTAGCAACAAAGGCACCCATAAAGACAGCTTCTGCAGTTGTCGTTCTTTTAGAGACGTCGACTCTTACGCCTCCACTCATGACGACGGACCAGGTTACTGCCACCCCCACTGTTGATAATCCTACTACATCGACATTCGTGCTAGCACCAGAGGTGAGGTTAGCGAGGGAGTTTTGGAAGTTATAGCCTGGATTCTTTTATGAAGGCGGTGACCCGAGGATGCAGGGAGATGGATAGTATCTCATCAGCGTTTCCATAAGCTAATGAGGAACGATGAAACTATACAGGCACTACTTTCAGAAGCCTGTTTGAGAGGGCATGCGGTAGTCTGGTGGACGACATATACTGATACTCATCTGGAACCGACGACATGGGCTGAGTTTAGGGAGCTATTTTATGATCAGTACATACTTATGGAGGTTAGGTTGAGACTGAGAGAGGAGTTCCTGGCCCCGAGACAAGGTAATCAGACCTTGATGCAGTATATGGAAAGGTTCCGACATTTGCTTCAGTTCTTTCTAGATGTCACCGGGACAGAGCGTTTACATATATATTACTTTCACCAGAGGGGTTGATGATAGGATTGCGTCAACAGTTGTCTCGATCGGAGCCACGACTATGCAGGAGATCTTTGACATGACATTGGCTCATGAGACATACATACTGCAAAGGGTTGGCAGACGGGTGACTGGTAGGGAGGTACAGTCAGGGCAGAGTTCTGGGTCGAATCTAAGGTAGAAGAGATTGATGGATCGTCCAGATAGAGGCTAGAGAGATGATAGACGGAAGAGGGGCCGTTGGGACGATTATTAGGGCAGTCAGTTCCGATAAGAGGAGCCACAGCCAGTTCATGCTATCACCTCAGCACCAGTGGATCGCTAGAGGTCACAGCCACGGGAGTACCATCAGGGTTGAGATCTGGGGGACATAACAGGGTTCAGGTAGACCGGGGTCAGGTTTTGAGATCTGGAGACGGACAGACTGGTAGACTGAAGAGCCGTAGATGTCACCGGTGTAGGCAGAGGGGACACTTGAGGGTTGACTGCCGAGTACCACTACTGCTACGGCGAAAGTCAGACCAGGCCAGTGAGAGAGCACATGCGTTAGTACAACCAGATAGCGGGGTGACTAGGCAACTTATTGAAGGTACATTACTTATATTTGGTCGCCATATGCATGCTATGTTTGATTCTGGTAGTACTTTATCATTTCTTGTTGAACGCATTGTTAGATTGTTAGGGTTTAGTTACACAGACACTAGTGCAACATCTTGTCCTCAGTACGACTACTGGGGATAAGATATACCCTAATCGAATATGTTGAGACGTGATAATAGAGGTGGAAGGACATCAACTCCCAACGGATCTTCAAATATTCGAGTACTTATAGTTAAACACACTACTCGGGATGGATTGGTTAACATCCTATTATGCGCAGATAGACTGTTACGGTAAGAGGATAGAGTTTCATATTCCTAGAATACCGAAGTTCGTATTATTTGGATCAGCAACTGACTTACCCATCACGAGAGGCCGACTAGCTACAGCGCATGAGATGGAGGCGTTTGCGGTGATAGTTGAGCCGGAGGTTCGGACGAGGGTACCGCTTGATGACGTTCCGGTGGTTAGGGATTTTGTTGATTTATTTCCATATGATTTACCCGGATTGCCACCGCCACGAGCTGTTGAGTTCATAATCGAGTTGATACTAGGGACGCAGCCGATTGCCAGTCGACTTTATCGGATGGCACCAGCGGAGCAGGATGAGGTGAGGCGACAGTTGGATGAGCTGTTGGAGAAAGATTTTATTCACCCTAGTATGTCACATTGGGGAGCTCCAACACCGTTTGTGAAGAAGAAATATGGTACGATGAGGATTGTGCATCGACTATAGGAAGTTGAATCAGGTGACTGTGAGGAACCGTTACCCGTTTCCTAAGATTGACAATATGTTTGATCAGTTGACGGGTGCCAGATTTTTCTCTAAGTTTGACCTTCGCTCACGTTATCACCAGTTGAGAGTTCAAGAAAAGGTTATCCACAAAACCGTTTTCAGCACGAGATATGGGTTATTTGAGTTCACAGTCATGTCGTTTGGGCTGCCGAATGCTCCAGCGATTTTCATGGACCTGATGCACAGGGTCATCAGGCCATATTTGGACAGATTCGTCATCGTGTTTATCGACAATATCTTCATCTATAGCAGAACTCATGAGGATCACGAGGGACATCTCAGGATAGTTTTGACGACACTGAGACATCACCGACTGTACGCCAAGTTTAGTAAGTGTGACTTTTGGTTAAATGCGGTGAGATTCTTAGGCCATGTCATCAGTGAGCAGGGTATCTCAATGGATTCATAAAAGATTCGGGCGATCATTGATTGGAAGACGACTGAGTCTGTGGCTAATATACGGAATTTCCTTGGACTGGCCGGATACTACCGGCGATTTGTGCAAGATTTTTCCTCGATCGCAGTGCCGATGACGATATTAACTAAGAAAGATGTCAGATTTGACTGGTCGGATGAATGTGAGCAGGCCTTTTGTGAATTAAAGCGGAGATTGACATCTGCACTAGTATTGACATTACCGGAGCCAGGCAAGACCTTGACAATATATAAAGATGCGTCGGGCATTGGTTTTGGATATGTGTTGATGCAAGATGGTAGACCAATTGCCTATCTTTCCAGACGGTTGAGACCCTACGAGGGAAATTATCTGGTGCATGACCTAGAGGTTGCAGCGGTCGTCTTTGCAATGAAGGCTAGGAGGCACTATCTCTATGGAGAGCGATTCGTGTTGTATACATATCACCAGAGTTTACGGTACATTTTCATTCAAAGGGATCTGAATATGTGCCAGCAGAGATGTCTGGAGTTGCTGAAGGACTACGACTTCGCTATTGAGTATCACATTGGCAAAGCAAACGTCGTAATAGACGCATTGAGCAGGAGTGGACTCGACAGTCAGATAGTTATGTAGCAGATGACACATGAGCATGACTTATTACAGTCAACATCAGTTACGTGCATGGCCGAGTTGTCGACTACGGTGGAACAACACATTTGTTGTCAAAAGAGGATATCGACCGTATCGATTGGGCATAAACCACAGATTATCGAGTGTCAGAGGGCTAATGGGCTCTATAAGCGGGTCAGTGGTCTGTCACGGAATCCGGAATGTACTGATTGGTCATAAACCACAGATCGATGTTTGAGATACCGAGGGAGATTGTGGATACCTGCGGATCAGGATATACGGGACGAGATTTTGGAAGATGCACACCGGTCTCGTTACACAGTTCATCCTAGTTAGACCATGATGTACCATGATTTGATGCGACTATTCTGGTAGTCAAGGATGAAGGTTGACGTAGGTGCATTTGTTAGGAGTTGTCACATTTGCCAGAAGGTAAAGGCTGAGCACATGAGACCTGGTGGATTATTACAGCCGTTGCCCATTCCATAGTGGAAATGAGAACATGTAACTATGGATTTCGTTAGTGGGCTACAACAGACATCGAGGCGTCACGATGCAGTTTGAGAAGTGATTGATAGACTAATGAAGTCGGCTCACTTTATTCCCATCTCGATGAAATACACGTTTCTCCAGCTGAGCATATTGTTTGAGTGGGAGATTATTAGACTTAATGGGGTGCCAGTTTCCATTGCGTCAGACAGAGATCCCAGATTGACCTCGAAACTATGGGAGGCAACGCAGGAACAGTTTGGCACGAGGTTGTAGTTTAGTACAGCTTATCATCCTCAGATCGACGGACAGTCAGACCGATTGATCCAGATTTTAGAGGATATGCTTAGGGCTTGTATATTACAGTTTGGGGGTTCATGGGAGGATTATTTGCCTCTGTATGAGTTTGCATACAATAACAGCTATCATGCGAGCATTGGTATGCCACCATTTGAAGCACTATATGGGAGACTCTGTAGATCACCTGCGTGTTGGGTAGAGCCGAAAGATACAGTGACAATAGGGCCTGAGATAGTTGTTGATCACACAGAGAAAATCCGACAAATTCGCCAGAAGCTGCAGCTGCACAGGATAGACAGAAGAAATACACGGATAGGTATCGCGAGGGTTTGAGTTATGACGAGGGCGATATGGTGTATTTGAAGGTTTCTCATTGGAAAGGTCAACATAGATTTGACATTAAGGGGAAACTGATGCCAAGATACATTGGGTCATACCGGATTGCATAGAGAGTAGGCACTATTGCATATCGATTGGAGTTACCTGCCGAGATAGCTGGTGTTCATCCGACATTTCGCATTTCCATGTTGAGACTCACTAGGTCAGGGCCGAGACCGACGATTGAGTTGGAACTCGCGAAGGTCCTAGTTCGTTGGCAACATCATAGGACAGAGGGACTCACTTGGGAGCTCGAGTCGACGATGAGGACACGATACCCTCAGCTATTCTCTGGTATGGGAATTTAGTTACAGTTAAATTTCAGGGCGAAATCTTATTTAGTCGAGAAGAAATCTAACGACCCATTTTATTGAAATTACAGACGTGGACGCCAGCTCAAATCTACGTGGACGCCGTGGTAGGCTAGGACACACGGGGACTTAGATACGTTATTTATTGTGTGTTGGTTGCTTATTTGCGGTGCAATTTATTGAAATACATCGCATTTGTGTATGTCACCTAATAATACGTGCGAGATTGTATGAACTGTATTCGCCTCGATATACGTGTCGACGTGGGTACCGGGTAGTTGACGGGATCGAATATTAGGTCGGGGAAACTAAAACACAAATTACATAAGAAAACTGGCCAATAACTAATATGGAATAGATATTAGGTGGCTAGTGACACGGTGGTACGCGTATATCGCAGTTCGGACACGAAACCAGACATCGAAACGCCCGAAAAAATGGGCGAGTGTCCCAACTGTGTCAAACTTTGGAGTCAAGGGAACAAGTCAACAAGCCTTATCTATACTTCACCACCACCTTTTCTCTCACATCTCTCACACACACATACACCACACGCACACATATACATAGAGTGATCGGGAGACCGAGAGGAGAAGAAGAAAATGAGAGGAGGATGAGGAGAAGAACCCGGGAAGGAGAGAAGACAAGGAGGAAACGTCACGATCGAGGTGAGTTTTAGTGGTTTTTGTTGGGTTTCAGTGGGGTAACCAGTTCTGGCCCAGGGGTCGGGTCCGACTTGGTTGGGTCGACCTGACCCAAACCAATCGTAAAAAAAAAACAAACGAGAAAAGAGAAAAGAAAAGAAAAGAAAAGAAAAGAAAAGGAAAATTGGGAAAAAAATTTTGGAAGAAATTGGGAGAATTTTGAAAAAATTATATTTCGATAAATAAATAGAAATTGATGAATTTCTATGAAAAATAACATATTTGAGAATGTCGTACTAAAACTGGTCTCGAAAAGCGCAAAATTGACAATTTGGCCTAAAATTTTAGAAATTGTCGTACTAAATCAAAATTATTGATAACTGGACATAGGTGGATACAGGTGATCAATTGGCGACCTAAGACTCAGTAGAATTGGACTCGTGGACTGATTGCGGGGTATCGGAGTGCGTTAATGGTTTGTAAAACTCAATGTAAAAACTCTTGAGTATTTATTTTGCTTTGTAATTCCATTTAATTCCAGTATTTCCTTGTGGTCGTTCCAATATCTATATCTTGTCGTTGTATGCACGGTTGGTTGAGTTACTCCCACCGGATTTTCTGTTGTGTATCTATGCATTATAGACCATAGCATGTGTATCAGGAGTTCTCGGTGGATAACGACCCGAGCTAATGAACTGATACATGTGTCGGTGCGTCGTAGGTCTACGCCAGCCACCGAAAGGGACCGGGTGATAGCTAGTTGGGTGCGCCCACTAGTGGGATCATGGGAGGGTATTTCGAAGTATGGTTTAGTCTGACTGGAACAGACACACACGCATTTGCACTTTATTGTTATTTATGCATGCGATGTCCTAGTTACAGTTGCTTGTTTATATTCCGCATGTTTATTTAACAGTATTTGTTGAATTCCATTTGCTTATTTGTATGCTCAGAGGAGTTCTTTGGGATTTTACTGACTGGACTCGTCGTCCATTTTCTTTTGTGATGATTGAGTGCAGATCCGAGTACAAGTAAAGGCAAGGGAATCTTAGGCGACTACCTCTGATTGCCTATTATTACGAACTGCTTGTACGTGTGTTTTGTTTTGAAATTTTGATTCTTTTGGAACTGGGGAGTATCATGACCTTGTACATGGCTATACCTTATATGGTATAGTTATCTACCTCTATACAGAGTACTTTTCTATAGTATGATTTATTAAATTGATTATTAATATTTTTTGCATTTACGTACAACTTCCGCTGCATATGTCATTTATACGATTTACACAAGTGGATGCAAATTTCGAGACATTAAAAAGATGGGCAGGTGTCGTACACGTGTAGTAGACATGGAGACCCCGGGGAGGCGACGACCGAAACACTTAAGGATTGAACTATGGGTTCTAAATAAAGGGTATTCGACATATATTGATCATAAATGGTTCGTGATAGGTGTTGGATCCCGAGAAAGCGCGAGTGCTCTAAAAGTTAAGGAGTTTGGAAATGGAGAATTAAATCGAGGCAAGTATAGATTCGCTTATTTATCAATATTGTTTGTCTATCTTAATATATATAGTTCATGTAGTTTATGGATTGAATGGGGGGACTATGTACATCGTGATGGTTTTAATAAATGGAAAACGATGTTTAATGTGATTTACGAGAGTAAGTTCTTGAGACTGAGATCGGGTTATATAGGAGATGAGTTACCTTTCGAGCTTATATGTAAGTTTCTACTCAATTAAATAAGTTGTATGGATTACATACTTACTAGAGGGTTTCAGATAGGACCATTGGGCATTAATGAATTGGCTAGATAGCATATCAGCCAATGTATTAATCTAGCAATCGCATTAAAGGCGTCAGTGGGTAATCGACCATAATTTTATAAATAAAATGAGAATTACAGTGTAATAGTCATTGACAGTTTGGTTTGCATATGTTATTTATTGAATTAAATGTTTTTCATATTCTTGTTAGTTATCATTTGTCCATATTGTTATTGCATAATGTTCTTGATTATGATATGGAATATCGATGGCTTTATGAATCCTTACTTATTGAGCAAGTTGGAGCGCTTGGCCCAAATTTAATATTTCAGGTTCGCGAACTAGCGTTTCAGCAAAATGCAATGAGAAGATTTAGGAGTCTTATAATCTTCTCTACGACGTAATGAACCTTCTTGTACATATATACACTATTTGATATATTTTGTTGTATATAAACAAGGTTAGAAGGTTTATAAATGAGGTTTTGAGTTTTGGTAAACTTTGTATTTTTGTATATTATTAGTTATCAGAATTTTTTTTAATTTTTCGCATTGTGTATGTTGAATTATTTATTCGATACCGATATATGGATTGAGTTTATCAGGTATTGATGGAGTGACTACTAGCTTCTAGTTATATTTGGTTGGGTTACCAAACTTAATTAGGGTTTCAAGCCGAGTATCGCCATAATCGGGATAGAGATGTTATAGCTTGGTATCAAAGCCTAGGTTTAAGGGCTTTGTTACTTTTAATAACTCTGATACAACTTGGTATTAGAGCCTAAAGTTTATCACTTTTGAATAAAGTGGTAACTCTGATACAGTTGGGCATCACAGATAAGGCTTTGACCTCGTTTTCATTTTCGAATTGTTTTCGAAGTAAATGATAGTAGATTCCTTCATACCAGAACTCTGAGAGTTGTCTCGAGTTATGAATAAGCTTAGGGTATGATAAATAATTTTTATCGTGATTTTAGGTAAACAAAAGATAAAAGATTGATATATGTTATTTGTTGTGTTTTATTATATCTACATGGTAGATATAAGAGCCATGTCTTTTTTGAATGATAATAAGATGGTTCATGTTTATCGATTTCTCATGATATTAAAAAACATTGAAAGTAAGAGTTCAAGATAATCTAATCCTCGAGAAAATTGAAAAGGAAAGACATAAAGAAAACTTATAAAGATGAAATTAAACTCTTCTTCTATTAAATGTTCTTAAAGGTCTTTGTTCTTGTTGATATTATTAGACAAATAATAGTTAGTGAAGAAGTATCTATTGGATCTAGACCTTGAGATACGTATTAGAAGAGTGGAGTTTATGAAACAATGGAATACTGAATGACTTTAAATGAAATTAAAAAATGGTAAGCCACTTTGAGTTTTGATTTAATACTTGTATTGAGACTAGTTGAAAAATAATGAAAGTTATTCGATAAATAAATTATTGTTAATGATAAAAGCCTATTTGAGGTTGGAAACCACTAAAGTATTTATACTTCATAAGTTTTTAAGAAAAAAAAATTCCAGTTATGGTATGAATCCATATTGGAATGACAAACAACTTGTTGGATAATGAAAGATAAAGTTGAGAATAGTAAACCGGTAAAGTTTGAAGAAATTTTAATCCATAACATAGCAGTGAGTTCGTAGGATATACTAGTTTGATGTTTTAGACTGGTATAGTCTAAATTAGGAGAATGAGTGGCAATGAATATGAGGATTTGAGAAATCTAAAGAATTATATGTGATAGTGGAAATAAATATTCATTGCCCAAGATTGAAAACTCATTCTGATAATAAGGTGAAATAAGTTGTTCTCAAGAGTTAGTTGAGATCCGATTGTCACAATGGTGTAATCAAAATTAAGGATGTATTTAAAGATGATTTCAAGTGCTTGCTGAATTATTTTAAATGGATAGTGGAAACCATTAGAACTTACTAGAACTCATCCTATGTTTATAAATAAAGGGTATACCATATTGTAATCAAGTTGTTATTGTGTTATCAATAATAACATGGAATCTTTGAAGACTTAGAGGATGCACGAGCATTACCATAAAGAATTACAAATTGTGACAATAAATTGGTTCAAACCATATTTTGCAAGTGTCAGTATTAAGTTTTAAGGTAAATTATGTGTATGTATGTTGAGTATTAACAACAAATCAAGAGATTTGAGTAGAATTGAGACAATATTGGATTATCGTATATTTAACACAATGGTAAAAGAGAAAAATAACTTTGAAATAATTGAATTTAACAAATGGTTGATCCAAGGATCTCTAGTATCATTGTGTAATTTATTCAGTTAACTCAAGTATGAGATTGTTGTAAATTGAAATCAGATACAAGGATTCCTTAAAAGAAAGTTGAAGTATAGTTTGATTATAATATTTGCTTGATAATACCTAAATTATGGAAGAAGTTAAAGGTTCATTTAAGACTTCTTATTTAGGTAAGAATATGTGGTGACAATATAAAACAAAATTGTAGCTTATACTTCTATACATAGTTCAAGATTTGTGAGAGAACTATATAATATTGATAATATCGAGATAGCTATTTCGGTAATCATACCAAATATAGAAAGGCATCACTTATAAATAAGATGAAAGATTGTTGAAAATCTTATAAGAATCACTAAAAGACAACCAGAGGTTCAAAACCTAGTGGATTGGTTTAAGGTTAAAATAGTGAATTTCAACTACGAAAGTTTGAAAAGTGAAATTGTCAAACTGATATATAGAAAAAAAAGTACGATATATACCTTGAGATTTCCTAAATATTATGAATTCACTCAGAAACATCACTCATTAGGTGATTGTGTTGACAATGCATTGAATAGGAAAAAAAGCTATAGTTGCAATAAGAGTTTCTCAATAATATCTTTTGAGTAAGATGTATACTGGTGAACAATTGAAGTTCTGCGTAAACACATCATCAGCTGAGTTATATGGATTGTAACTGCAAGTCTATTCTTTATAGCTCAGATTGGAGTTGAGCTAATGATGATAATTAAGTGATGAATTATGAAAAATTGATTGAGATTACCTTGTATAGGTTTGACTACTAGTTATTGATATTTGGTATGGATAATCTCATATCATAATATTGAGCATGTAAAGAAAGTTCTTGGAACTTGAATAAAAAATGAGGCAAGAGTGTTGTGAGAGTCTCATAGATTTCTTTAAAACATTCATTCAGGTGAAATCCAAAATAATTATGATAAGAATGAGTTATTGGTGACCTTGAATAAAAATTGACGGTGTCAATTGTATAAAGAAATATAAGATCTAACAATAGACTAAAGATGAGTGATATTAACTTAGAGGTTTACATTATTATCACCCTATATGAATGAAATTTCATGCTAAAAAAATTATGTTGGATTAACCTGAATTGTAATGACAGCCGAAGGTTGTTGATGTTGTAATTGTAGGACTTATAGAGTCTGTAAATTTCTTACCAGTATTATGATTTAATTCTTGTGGAAGAGTAAGAGGGATATATGTAGGTAGAAAAAGTTAAGAGTTATGAAGAACCATGATTATTATTTCAATGAGGAACCGAAAGTATATTTTTCAGTGAGGAAGAGATGTATAATAGCTGGGCGGAACCTTTCTTAAACTTAACATACTATATTTGTAGATGATCTTAGTTCCAAATAATATAATGTCCGAGCTTGTGACTTAGAAGATGTTAGATATTGAAAAAATATTTACTGTGTGAGTTCTCTGATATTGATATTATAAAGCTATATATGACGTTGAGGTGTTTTTTTTAAAATTTGTATGTTTTACTTCATTGTCAATTGATGGGATGAAAAATAATGATACAAGTTAATTTGAACCAGAGTAATTCAGAACTACACAAAAAGATATTAAGAGTTATTATGCAATTACAACTTAGATAAATAGAAAGAATATGTTAACAAAGCAAATGTGGTTGAGGATGCTTTGAGTAGGAGAATAACAAGCATAGAGAATGTAGCTAATGTAGAGTTTCTCAATTTAAACTTCTTGAGGAAGCATCTATGATGATGATTCATGAAAGTTCAGCTGACACATCATCAACTGAGAGTGCTAATTTGAAAGCTACTAATATGTTATTCTAGGCTCAAATTTGGACTTAATCGGAGATGATTCAGTGGGTGATTGGTTATTAGAAAGCTAATCAGAATTATATAGTGTGTTAGAGATTAGCGCCTAGTGTAAATCATCTTAATTGGTTAGTTTTTGACAATGGTGTATAACGGCCCAAATTAATTAAACTAGGATTAACGTTAATCTTGGAGATTAACGATCATAATTCGAGAGTTACATGGACAACTCGATTGACTCGGACAGGAGAACCGAAGAAATATGTTATTTATGAATGGTGATTGTAAATATGTGGTGTTTAAAATTATTATTATTATATTGCATTGCATGTGTGTATATTGCTATCGGGCGAGTTTGTGTGACGGTGTTTGCCTCGAAAGGCGTGTCAACGCGGGTGTCAATAAGGCGAACTATAGGTACATTAGAAAACTCAACTAATTCACATTAAGATGGCTAATTAATCAATTAAAATGGGTAATTTGACCATAGACCAAGTAAATTCAAATTAAAACAATAGGCTATGACATGTCTTCAAATGCATGTCGAGACACGGGCACCGGGTAATCGAAGGTTAGTGGGACCATAAGTTGGTTAATTTTGATAAACAAAACACTAACTATATACATTATAATGGGCCTAAGCTAATGTAATTGAATCAAATAAATCAATGTCTATAGTTTGGTTATTTAAATTAGAAACAGTGAGATTTTCCTTGATACGTGTTGACACATTTAGGAACCATGTCAGTAGCAAATTAGTGTCACTTTGATTAGGTTAGTGGGATACATGTCAAGGTGTGGATCATTAAATGAACTTCGAGATATGTAAATACATGGAGATAAATGGCTAGGAATCAATATTATCTTAATATATAAGATCAACACATGCAAGGAAACCATTTTCATTTTCGACTTACGAATCAAGAGAACTTGCTAGAGGAGGAGGTTGATGGAGAGAAGGAATCAATGGAAGATTGGTGAAAATTCCTTAAGCTAGGTGGTATATCAACTAGATACACATTTATTATGTCAGATTGAAATCATTTCTAATTTTTAGCTAATTCCAGAGTGTAGATGATTGAATATTTGCAATTGATTTATATATTTGAATTCCTCATTTGAAGTTGATAATCCAGCTATATTGAAGTTCACTTGCTCACTTTAGATCCAAATCGACCCAAATTGGTGGCATTTGAAAGCTTACTCAAAGGGTAACAACTTTGCTTAGCTGGAGATGTTGCAATTCAATTGTTTTCATGTCCAAAAATGCTCTACAAACAAGTGATGGAATTAGAAGAAAAGTTTTGAAACTAAACTTGTTAAAGGCATAACTCCCTAACTACTTATCCAAATGAGCTAGTATTTTAGTTGTTATATTTGGGTGTTGTTGTCTTGTGACTAAAAATCACTTTTTGGGAAATATAGATTATGAGGAATAGATTCTCTAAGTTCACTGGTCGGATTAGGTTCCAATTAGAGCTATGTTTAGTAGAATCATGATATCTCTTTCATTTTAAATCGAATTTTGCAAACTAAACCTTTTCGAAAAGTTAAGATAGAGATCGACGATCTTTGAATTGGTGGAAGATTTCAGATTTGGACCATTTCATTCCTAAAAATGCATTGTAACATAAGACTATATTGAGACTTAATCTAGTTTTTAGGTTTGATTTGGGAAGAGCAATTTGAAACATATTCAACCAATTTGAATACATAATAAACACACTTAACTAACTTCGGGGACTTAGGGGACTATAGCTCGGGTGTCAAGGAGCTTATCAGGTCAGATTCGGGTGTCCGGAGGAGTCGGAGCGCTTGTTGAGGTGCGTAAACCCATTGGAATGCCTAATAGAATTCATAATTTGGTTTATCGATTTCGCTTTTCATGTTTGACTACTAATGGACACACATGGGGTTTTCACTCCTATTTCGGTGTGCGATATATTGGTTGTAGCTAAATCGCTTGCATGGGTTACGCGTGATAGTGCTCGTGTCGATGGCAGTAGAATATATCTACGACTATCGGGAGGGATTAGGGTGGTCCTGATGTGTAACAACGTCGAAAAGGACCATGCTATTTACTGAAGTTGGGGTTTAGCTACTGTAGGCCTGTAAAGTATATACGTGTTTATCGATTATTGGTTGCCGGTGTAGATCGTTTTCTCGTGATTATAAGGATGTTTACTAATTAATGTTTTATTTCTGAACTGGTTTAATTGGTATATGCTATTTATTTGTTTCAAGTTACTAATTTTGCTTGTCGTGTGTTGCTTACATTCTTGGGAATATGACATACTGTTACCTGGTGTTATATTTGCATGTCTCGTAGTTTATCAATTTATTTCATAAATATTGTATGGAATTCTTTTGGGATTTTACTCACTGGACTCGTCATTGTATTTGTTGGGTGACCGAGTGCAGATCCTTTGACGAGCAAGGGCAATTGTAAGGAGGTATTGGTCGACTATATCTGAGATTGTGGAGCCAGCTCATGTGTGATATTAGTATGTATTTATTTTACTTTTGTTGGGTTTTGGGGACCATAAAACACTGATTACATGTATATGAAACTTTTGTTATACTTAACTCGCCTCGATATATACATGATATCTTTTGTCGGGTTTGTCACTACTTAGGATTATTGAATACTGTATAACTTACTTAAATTAAGACTTCTGCTATAAAATCTCATTATAACATGATAAATTGATTAACTGACTAATGTAATCATTAATAATTATATGTAAATTAATTAGCTAAGTTAAGATTAAATGGAAAAGTGTAAGTAGCCAGGTAGGTTGCAGAACATCAAGGATAAACGGGCCACGACGTGGCAAGGCTTAGTGACGTGGGATGTGACGTGGCGAGTAGCAAGGCGGCCTAGGATTTGGGGCCACCATATGGTGCGTTATGATTCAAAGATAGATTATGGATTTTAGCTTAGGATTAGTTGAGGCAGTAGTTGCTGCAAGAATCTCATGGATTTTTTTACTCTATTCATACAAGTAACCAAAAGATGTATCACGAAATGAAGTGTATTTATTGATGGCCTGAGATGAAGACTGATATTAATGAGTTTGTAAAGAGATGTGAGATTTTTTAGCAAGTTAATGCTGAATATAGAAAACCTAGAGGGTTACTGCATTCTCTACCTATTCTTGAGTGAAAAAAAGAATATATATATCGATGGATTTTGTTTCCGGTCTACTTCTGAGTCAACGTAAGAACGATGTTATATGGGTTGTAACTAAGAGGTTGACAAAGTTTGAGCATTTCTTGTTAGTTTCCATGTGAGATCTTCTTAACGATTATGTGAGGTGTATGTACTTAAAGTGTTAAGATTTCATGGAGTTCCAGTGTTGATTACTTCAATTAAAGATCTGAGATTCACGTCCAAACTAGTAACAACCCTAATAAATCTAATCCTAGTCAATTGCCTAATAGGAACGTGATTTGGCGGCTAATTCTACGTGGTGACTCAGTCAGAACTTAAACATCGACACCGAGGTAATAATTCAATAATTTTATTTGTGTGTGATACCTTGAATATTTTATGTTTATCTATTTGTGCACGCGTAACTTTATTGACGTTGTTGTTGAATTAGCGAGTGAGCAAAGTCTTTGATATATGCGCATACACGGATCTTTAGGTAAGTCTACGATATTGATTTAAGTTGGTCTAGTGGCACTTATTTAATTAAAATGCATAAGTTAAGTCATAAGGGGCATTTTAGTCATTTCATAAATTAAATTTTTTTAAAAATAAATTAAAATTATGAGGTGTCAACTTCTTGTAGTTTATGGAGAGATAATGACAAATTTGATAAAAAACTGAATAAAGAAAAATTGTGTGGTGGTGGTTCACTCATAATAGTAAGAGAGTATAAAGAGAGAGATTGAAATTAAATTTCTTTTCTAAGTTAGAGGTGGTGGTGAGGAAAAAGAGGAAAAATCATTTGATATGTGGAGATTATCTTGATTAAGCTAAGTAAGTTAACACTTAATTTTATTTAATTTTAGTATTTTATGGGTTAAATGCATGATGAATTTGATGAATCTATTGTTTATAATGTGATATTATTGAAATTGATTCTAGTTTGTTGATTTACAAAAAAAAAAAGTAAAGTAAAAATTTTCGTTATTGATTTTTGAAGGAGGAGAATAAATAAAGAAAGAAATAAAGGAAGTAAAGAAAAAAATATTATATATATATATTTACATTTTAATTTATAAAAATAACAGAAAATCAAAAAAATCAAAAAAATTCAAGAAAAATAGGAAAAATTTGGAAAAATAAGAAAAGTGAGAAAAAGTATAGAAAAGAGAATTTGGAGATTTTTCGAGGATTTTTACACTAGGATTCTCCTCAAAAAGGTGCAAATGCTATAACTTCCTTATTTTGAATTATTTTGAGATTTAAAAATAATAATCAAAAGTGCATCAAATAGGCTCAAACACACATAATTCATTATAAATCGATACTAAGGGCCTATGAGATTAGTGTCGAGTATCGGGTATGTATTTTGAGGCTTGTGGGAGCTGCAATTTACTTGATTTTGTGTATTGAGGTAAGTAAACTAGTAAGAAAACTCAATATTAATTTTTTTATTTCCTTGCTATATTTGATGGAATTATTGCTATTATTGGACTCTACGTCCCTACTGAGTGACATAGGGTCTAGGTGGTCCGGTTTAGTGGTGTCCACTCGTGAGTTGAGCAGTCGACTCGCTCTCGTGGCTCCCTGACGGGTCTGAATCCTTTGAGCTAGCGTCCTCCATGTATCGTGGCCCTTCTCAGGTATTCGAGTTCCATTATTGTTGAGCATTCAATTTTGTCTGTGGCTCCTTTTGGAATATTTTCACGGCTACGGTTTAAGCGAGCGAACCGTGCTTTGAACGCATTAGGTTAGACACTTATTTGACCCGGTTCACATATTAATGAATCCAAACTCACTGGGATTAATTAGTGACGGGACTAACACGTTTTAAAGTGGTTTAGTCCCATTTGAGCCCAGGAGTGTGTTGGAATTAAATGAAGTGTCAAAACCAAAACCACCATACTCTCTTATCATCTATTTTTGGGTCACTTGGTCTTTTGGTGTCAATTGCAAGTCCCTTTAGTTCATTCATGAAATTTAAAACCGAAATCCAAAGCGCAGGGGAGAGAAGAGAGTCTATGATCGGTGATTTCCTCGATGCAGCTTCTCAAAGTTAGCTCCTCTTTGTTACTACAGGGCGTAAGTTTATTTTTGATATTTTGGTGGTATTATTTAATCCACTACCATGCCTCTATGTCCGCCGGATATATATATTATGTTGTTGGTTACTTTGGGGTCTATTTTGGATTGTGAGAGTCGTTTGATACATGTATATGCCACTTCTTTTACACAATTGTCCCTGCTTTTGGTGTCAATTGCAGGTCCTTCTAGTAGCTAGTGTAACGAGTCAATGGTCGATGACTTCCTCTGAGCTTCCCTTAGAGTTAGCTCATTTTTGTTACGACAATATATACATGAGATCTACTTTTGCTTTGGGGTCTATTTTGGATTGTGATTTATACACACTTTAGGCATGTCCCGACTAGTGTTTACTTATTTAAGTTGCTTTAAATATTTTTTAGATTCCGCTACGTAAACATTAATACTTGTTAAAATAAATAACAAACTTAATACGCAACTAATGATTGTATAACTTGGATAAGAGGTTGACTAGGCATGCGTTGACTTTATAGAGTTGACTAGAGGTCCACGTAGTTTTAGGTGGGGTAAGGCCCAGTTTGTGGTGTTTGGGGCCATCACAAGACTATGGAGTGAATTGTAAAGACAATCGGGAACTATTCTTAACATCAATACGGTATATCATCCGCAGATTGATGAGCAACCTAAGCAATTGATCTTTGTGCTAAAGATATACTTTGAGCTTGTGTCTTGAAGTTTGGTAGTAACTCAGAAGAAATACATTTCTCTATGAGTTAATTCAGAACTACACAGATAGAATCAATGGATTCACCAACGTTTGACAATCACACGCTAAGACAGAAGGGATATGCCAATAAACATCATATGTTGTTGGAGTTTTCAAAAGACGATCTCATTCTATTGAAAGTCTCACTATAAATGGGTTATACATATTTGGATTGCGAGTTAAGCTAGCTCCAAGGTACATTAGGCTGTTCAGAGTGCAGGAAAGGATTGTTGTTGCTTACAGGTTAGAGTTAGCTCTTCAATTAGCCGGAGTTCATAATGTTTTACATATGTCTATGCTTCACAAGACGAAAACTCAATTCACTCCAAGGATTGATTAAAATGAATTTAATCTTCGAGAAAACTTATCTTACGATGACGCGATTCAGATAGTTGATCGTAAGATTCAGAGGTTATGAACCAAAGATTCCTTTTGGTTAAGGTGAAATGACAATTTCATGGAGATGAGGAACAAACTTGGGAGTGAAATCATATATGAAGGAGTAGTTTTGTAACTGCCCAAAATTTACTAATAGTAAATTAGTTCCTAACCAAAGTTACTGACCCGAGACGTGGCCCGAGGGCGAGTACACGATTCGAATACTCGGAGTAAGGATCGAGAAATGTGTTGGATTTGATGTGATGGATACCTAGTGTGATGTATTTTTTGTAGACTTATAAAGTCAGTTCTACTTATATATAAATATCGAGATGTGAGCGTAGAATGCACCTCGAGATACGTGTCGGCAGGGGACCGGGGTAGAGAATGATGTGGTAATTTATTTAGGCTTAATATAGCTTAAATAGTGATTTAATGTGGCTATAGTTAGTTTTTTTATTGAATGTACCTAAGTTATGATGATTCTCGAGACACGCATTAACACATCGAAAGAACAATTGAGTTAGAAATTGGTGTCAATTAGCATGAGATAGTGGAAAGTTAGTGGGATATATGCAATGTGTATGCCATTAGATGAGTTTTGGGATATGTATGTACTTAAAAATTAATGGCTATTAGTTAATCTTATTCATTTCATATATATATGGTTAAAGATCAACTCATGCAAATCAAACCAACTTCATTTCTATAACTTAGCAACTAAGGAAGCTAGCTAGAGAAATAATTGAGGAAGAAAATTAGAAACCAAAGAAGGGATTTGTGTTTGGGAGTTAGAAAATCAAGCTAGGTGAAATTTACAACTAAGTAATTCATCAACACTAGCAACATAGTTAATTGGTTGAATTCATGAATTAGATTATATATGGTTGTTGTTGATGTCTTAGGCTTTGAAGGTGTATATATGAGGGTTCCCAAAGCATTTGAGTAGCCTATGTGTGAAGAAAACTTGGAATTCTGATTTCAAAATTCTGGTTTTCCTAGACATAGTGCACTAGGTAGGTCAACAAGTGTACTAACTTCGATTAATGTGCTTAAAGAAAGTTAGGTAGCACGCTAATCATGGTACTTAACGTGCTAGGTGATTTGACAACATAAAAATCTGCAATTTTCTAAAATTTTTTAAAACACTTTAAATAGTCCAATACCCTAACTAAAGGTTTAAGCACATTAAAAAATATGTTATATGATATTAGGAACCTAGGCAAGTGTCATGGGGTTCGGATGCGAGTTTTAAGATGTCGAGAGGCCGAATAGCTATGAAATTGGCGTGTTTGTAAGTAAACTAATTGAGATATTTATTTACATTTCATTCATGTTTATATGTTCATTTCAGTCATTTGGACTGATTTGCTTTTTACTTCATATGCCATGACTTGTTGTTTTTTTCATTTCATGAGTTTGCTTTCATGGTATAGATTGTTGATTAAATGATTTCAATGACTCCAAATTATGTGCTATGTCATTTGATTGTTAATATATGTGGTCAGTGAAATAGCATGCTATTAAGTAGTAATTTATGGTATTGTATATTCTATTTCCTTATGCATTATATATGCAATTGCTTTGTTGGATTCCAAAACCATGTCATTCCTTGTAATATGAAAGTAGTTCTTTTATCTACGAACATTTCATGATAGAGTCCAACGGACGTACGGGTCTCTAGAACTTCCAGGGTGATCGGGATCTCTCTACTATCATGCGCAGCACACGGGTATGGAACTCGGGGTTGTTGACAAGCATAACTTTGGTTACTTCATGAGTTATAAGACTCATGGTTATTGGCAAGTATACATCTCAGGTGACTGACACTTGGGATAATTATAAAGGCGTAGAACACAGTTATGACCTTGACAGAGATGTGGAGCTCACCTCTATCCTTGTATAGTGGAACAGGCATTGGGATAGGACTCCCGACCATCTGGCTCTAGATCATAACTACTTAGCCTAGTTTCAGTTCCATTTTGATTAGCTAGAGTATCTTATAACATGATTTCCTTTCAGCCTTAGTTCATGTTATTATGCTTTCATATACTTTTGTATGTTTTGGAAATGTGAACAAATGTCTCTCAATGTTACTTTCTTTCATGTACTCACTGTCCTTTTTATGATGGTGGGTGCAGATACTTCGAGTAGCAGACCAAGGAATGAGAAGATTAAGGATTAATGTTAAGTCATCGGATGAGAGCTTTTGCTACTTTTATAGGTGATCATTTTGTGTAATTATTACTTAAGTCTTTTGTATAGTTTTGGGTTATATATTGGGATGAAGATTAGACTTTTCTACCGTTTCATGTGTTACTTTAGTTGGTGTTATATAATCGTCTATTTACTTGGTTTCCATGATAGATGTTTTATAAATACTTATGCTAATTTATTAAGTCTTTCGCTGATTATTAAGGTAATGATAATGATATCTTAATTAATTCTGATAATATTAAAATGAATTTAACTAGTTGATGAAGTTAATGAGGTAAAAGGTTGACTAATTCATTGTTGGGTTCTACGTGGTATGGATTAGGGGGGCTTAATAACTAATTAGGCTAGCGGTACCCGGTTTGAGGAGCCTGACCATTACAAGTGGTATCATAGCCTAAGTTCAGAGAACTTCATGATTTAAAGGTATTAAGATACCAACACAGGTGGTATTATAGACTAGGCAATGAAAGATTAGTTTATTCTATAATGTAATACCAACGACACAGTTGGTATTAGAACTTAGATTTATATAGCCAAGACAATGAAGTATAATTTTTCTATAATGTGATACCAACGTCATAGTTGATATCGGAACTAAAGTTATCAACAAATACACAATGAAACTTGAATAAAATGTAAATCTTAGATGTGGAAACCAAATGGTCCTTGCCTAAAAACTATAAGTTGGGAAGTGAACGGATGTGAGTTGGGATTGCTATGTTTATATGTTATGTTTTATACGTATATATATATATATGTAATATTTACATAGTAGCTGATGTCGTGATCGCTATCAACATGTAGACTACGATGGCAAATCAACACGATAGTGGAATCATAGTGTTAGTAGTAGCTAGCATACGGTTTCAGCTGAGGACTTCCGAAGTCTATCCGATAGAGTTACGTCGCGGGGTCAGTAGTCGGCGGATTTCATGTTAGATATGACAATGCATATGTCCGCATTTGCACATATAGTTTCTACCGCTACTACTTCGACTATAATACTACCGGCACTTGAGACACATTGTTACGATTGATGATATGTAGCGTTGAACTGAAACAATCACTACCTATGGACATCAGTTAACCAAACTTCTTAAGATTGTACAAGTGAACCTGGTTGCGTCGGTTATTTTCATCGAGCCTATTACGACATTAATTCCAACACCTGAGATTTCGATTGTATCAACTATTACCACCACTATACGACGAGCACCAGAGATACTTACAACGCCGATAATACCCATTTCACTATAAATGTTATCCGTGATAGTACCGATAAAGATATTTTGGCTGACACTACACAAGTATTGACCGAGAAATGTAGAAAGAGAATATAGGAAGATGATTAAAGAAGATGTGTGAAAGAGCGAGTTCCTCAAGATTGGAGATACCAATAACCACGGTAGTACTATGCATACACATTTATCCATTGGCACCTACGAGACCAAATAGATTTCCATCCATATATTTAGTTGTAATGGTTCCACTTATTTTTGTTCCTGATTTTTGCCAGTCGACCACCTCCGATAATATAACCACTGCAATAGTTTTAGCAAGTTCAAGGCAGTAGAGACCAGTATGCATCAAGGAAGGAGCAGAGACTCACTCCAAGGTCGACTGAGTTAACAGAGCAGAATAAATATATGATGTGTTGCAAATGTGGTCATGAGTGACACATCATGAGTTGCAATCCTCAGTCAGGGAGTAGATTTCCCATACCATCACGAAGAGATTAGTATGATCACCGTGTTACAAATGTACATTCAGACCGGGCCATGATGCACCAAGGCACACATCATGAGTGTAGGGCGGAGGAGACCACCGACATGATATAGGTGTCTTCAGGTTGGACACATGGTTTGTAAGTGTCCACAACCCATAGATTTTCTTCAGCCAAACATAAAGATTGTGGCGGCCCTCGATGTTCTTCTTGTCACCGGCCATCACATGTACGACACCTGCTCGTCCTTCATCTGTCTCGAATTTCGTATCCATGTGTGTGTACAATGTATATATGACATGTGCAACTGAAGTTGTACGTAAATGCAGAAAGATATTAATCAATTTAAACAAAACCTACTTTGGAAAAACCTTAAAAAGTATTATATTACTCCCCGGTTCCCAAAAGAATTAAAATATCAAAATAATCACATACGTACAAGTAAACCTCAACGGTAGGCAGTCAGAGGTAGTCACGTAAGATCCCTTTGCCTTTACTTGTACTCGGATCTGCACTCAATCATCATAGAAGAAATTGGATGACAAGTCCAACAAGGTGTTCAATAAATACCGTTAAATAAACATCCATGCAACCGTAAGTAGGGCATCGCATGCATAAATAACAATAAAGCGAAATGTGTGTACAGGACACCGACATGATATAGGCATCGCATGCAGTAAATAACAATAAAGCGGTGTCATCGGATTTCCTTCCAGATCCCACTAGTGGGCGTACCCAACTAGCTATCACCCGATCAATGACACGATGGTTCGTAATCCACCGTCCCGTGCTATGGTCTACAAACAACGATAAGATAAGATATAGGAAAAATTATAAGGAAATACTGGAATTGAATGGAATTACAAAGCAAAATAAATACTCAAGATTTTTTCATTAGGTTTTACAAACCTCACAAAGTAATCAATCCTCTGGTCTACTGGGTCCTAGTCGCCAGATCACCCGTGTGTCCATTTATCAATTATTTAATTTATCATGACAATTTTCAACAAATTTCTAAAAATTTTAGGCCAAATTGCCTATTTCGCGCTTTTCGAGGCAAACCCCCGCAAAAAGTTGCGTCCGAAATATCCAAATATTTTATTTTTCATAGAAATTCATAAATTTCTATTTATTTTATGGAAATATTTTTTTTTCAGAATTTCCCCAATTTTTTTGAAATTTCTCCAAATTTTTTCTTCTTTTCTTTTTTTTCTCTCTCTTTTTTTTATTTGGTTTGGGTCGGGTCGCCGACCCAACCGGCTTTGACCCGACCCGACCCTGATTAGAACAGTCCAGGCTCGCCCCATGAAGACAAGGCGCGCACACACGCTAATGTGTGCACATATCGAACCATTGATCGACAATTTTTTTTTTTTTTGTGATTGGGGTTGGGGTTTCTCTCTACATATGGTTACCCCCGCCATCACCACCACGACCCGTCCCTCCATGGCCGAACCTCCCGTCCTCATCCACAACCAAAACCACAAAAGACTATCATGACGTTTCCACATTCTCCTCTCCCTCCCGGTTGCTTTTCCTCTTCCTCTCCCTTTCTTCTTCTTCTTCTAGACCTCCCTAGGGTGTGTGGGGTGTGTACGGGGTATGTGTGTGCGTGAGGTGAGAGAAAAGGTGATGGAGTTTGTAGATAAGGATTGTTGACTTTTTATTTTAACACCACAATGTGACACAACTGGGACAATCGCCCATTTTTCGGCCATTTCGACGCCCGATTTTGAGTCTGAACCGCGATATACGCGTACCGCCTCGTCACTAGCCACCTAATACCATTGCATATTAGTTACTTTGTCAATTTTATATAATTTGTGTGTTTTAGTTTCCCCGACCTAATATTTGGTCCCGTCAACTATCCGGTACCCGCGTCAACACGCATATCGAGGCAAATACAGTTCTCACAATCTCGCACACATTTTGATGCAACATACACACATGCGAGGTATTTCGATAAATTTACACCGTAAATAAGCAACCAACGCACCATAACTACCATACCTAAGTCACCGCGTGTTCTAGCCTACCGCGATGTCCACGTAGATCTGAGCTAGCGTCCACGTCTCTAAATTGAAGAGACATTTATAAAATGGGCTGTTACAAAGAATGTGGTTAGAGATGGTGGCATTAGTCCGTAAAGATAAAGATTGATGCATAGTCAGGCAGCCTCGACGGCACCAAGAAGACAGTCGGGGTGCTACAGATGTAAACAAATTGGACATATGGTTAGACAATGTCAATAGCCTCATGACTATAAACAGTCTGCCATGTAGCCACAGGCTGGGCGTGGAGCTCACACGGAGACAGAGTCAAGCCTAGAGATGGCACACGACCCTGGTAAAGGTACGTATTTAATTATTAAATTAATCATTCACTGTTTAACTTAGATAACAATTGCAACACTAGTGATTTGAGAGTTAAAATTGATCATTAGACTAACAAGAATGACTAGAACCAATCCATAACACATGAATTAGTAAGATAATGAAAATAGTGTTTTCCGATAAGTACACTAAAAACTTTATAAGAAAGATTATGCCTAGTAAGATTTCTCTTGAGAACTATGACCAAAGTGTCGTATATTGTGATAATATGCATATGGTAACTAAGCATGGACTCACCTACGGTAATATATAAACCCAGGATATACAAACGTGGGATTCACTTGTGGTAAATGGAGAAATACGGACTTTAGGGCTAGTATCATTTAAAATTTTGACTATTGTAATTATTGAGAAAGTGAAAGAACAAATTTTTAAAAGGTGAAAAAACTAAGAGTTGTCTAGTAAATGACTTTGTTATTTTTAAAATGAGACTGAGTTGTGACATTAAGCTTATGATTAATTTTGATTTCGATGACTAAATTTCTATTAGTTTGGAAGACTGTAATGGTCCAAATTTACTAATAGTAAATTAATCCCTAATCAGGGTTACTGACTAAAGACGCGACCCGAGAGAGGGTATACGGTCTGAATACTTGGTGTAAAGATCGAGAAATGTGTTAGATTTACTGTGATGGATACCTAGTGTAATGTATTTTTTAGACTTATAAAGTCACTTATACTTATATATAAATGTTGAAACATCAGCGAGGACACACATCGAGATGCGTGTGTCGGGGGGGATTGGGGTAGAAAATGATATGGTTATTTTATTTAGGCTTAATATAGCTTAAATAGTGATTTTAATATGGCTATAGTTAGTTTTATATTAAATGTACCTAAGTTAAACAACTTAAAACAATAGTCATGTGATAATTCTCGAGACACGCGTTAACATATTTAAAGAACAATTGAGTTAGAAATTGTGTCAATTAGCATGAGATAGTGGAGAGTTAGTCGGACATGTGCCAAAGTGTAGGCCATTGATTAGTCTCCGGATACGTATCCACTTTATGATAAATGGCTATTAGTTAATTTTATCCATTTCATATATATGGTTAAAGATCCAACTCATGCAAATCAAACCAACTTCATTTATATAACTTAGCAACTAAGGAAGCTTGCTGGAGAAGTAATTGAGGAAGAAAATCAATAACCAAGGAAGGGATTTGATATTTGGTAGTTAGAAGATCAAGCTAGGTGGAGTTTATAACTAGGTAATTCACTAACACTAGCAACTTAGTTAATTGATTGAATTCATGAATTAGATGATATATATGGCTGTTGTTATGTTGTTGTTGATGTCTTGTGGCTCTGGAGGTGTATATGAGGGTTTAGAGATTAGACTTCCCTACTGTTTAATGTATTACTTTAGTTGGTGTTATATAATCGTATGTTTACCTGGTTTCCACATTAGATGTTTTATAAATGTTTTTGCTAATTTATTAAGTCTTCTGCGCTGATTGTTAAGGTAATGATAATGATCTTTAATTAACTATGATAATATTAAAATGAATGTTAACTAATTGATGAAGTTAATGAGGTAAAAGGCTAACTAATTTGTTGTTGGGTTCTACATGGTATGAATTAGGGCTTAATAACATATTAGGTCGGGCGGTACCGGTTTGGGGAGTCGGGCCATTACAAAGTTTTCATTTCTTTTCAAAACTACAAGTAATTTTATATTTACTTTAATTTCGATTACAAAATTGCTTTAAATTGGGGAGACTATAATGACTTGACACTTTAAGTTGGTGATTAATGTTAATCCAAATCTTAATTAACCTGATTTAGACTTGTAGTTAAGTCTGACGTACCTCGATTAGCGTGTGCATGGGTTTGTATGATGATCGATGTTTGTTTGGAATGCTTAATGAATTTTATAGATTGTGGGATTAATAGGAAATTAATACAAGCCTATAATTGGAAAATAAGTAATTAATCAATAAATAGTCAGTACACCAAGCGCGATGAGGGAGTCGTGAAATAAATGTGCACACCCGTGAACATTGGTAGGCATGTTCGGTGAATTTATTGGCGAGAAAATGCATGAGATTTATATATATATTTATATATATAAATTTGATATATAAATATATATATATATATTAAAAACTATAAGTTGGTTTGAATTATATGGATCGTTTGATCAGCCTCGAGATGAGCATAAGTGTTGATGGTTTAAAAATGTGTGTCACTTTAAGGAGTGTTATTTTAACACATCAATCACTTGATCAACCAGATGGTGTGATGTGTATCTCGAGGAAATCTATACATATATAAATCCAAAATCATCAAACGTATCCTAGAAGTCCTCTCTAATGATCAGGATGAGTGTTTCTAGAGATGATTTCCTATCGAATAAAGGAGCTTAAATAGTCGTGGATCAAAGACCATCACTACGGGTGAGTTTGGTTTTTGAGTTTTAAGTTGAATTCGACAGTTAGGTGATGATTTCTCTATCAATTGTTTTTTTTATGATTGGAAATCAGTTGTTACCTCAATAAAGGTTACTATGCGAGCAATGTGATGAAGTTGTGTAATCAAGATAGAATTTGTCCCTCTCATATAAAGAGAGATATCCAATGGATCCTCGATGTGTTAGACTGTTAAAAGGCCTAGTCTAAGTGAATTGATATTGATCAAAGTCACTTGGATGTTTTCGATCTACCTAGAGATCGAGACTAGTACGATTGAACATGTTGGATGACAATTCCATGCCTTATGTTTGATCAAAAGGATATCGTGTGACAAAAGGATGTTATATACACTATTGATTAGGTTGTATCGATTTGATATTCGTATAATTTGGGTAGTCTAATGTCTTGCTAGAGGCCGCTTATGACTTGTATACCAAAATGTGTTTTGGTACACTGCCAACGTTGTATGAGCCTATTGGGTCGCACACTAAGAATGGTTTTGCGAGATTTTAAGATGGTTTAGAAAAATGAATTTTATATGATAAAATTCATGACGGAAACGTCATTATGGTGTATTACACGTATACTTCTTTAAGTAGGGGTATATGTGTAATTTACTTAACCGTCTATATACAAGGGTTGTATAAATAGACGCTTTAAGTTAGAATACACGAACGAAAGATCAAAAGGCCGAAACTCCATTTTCGTTTTAGAAACGACTTAGGGTTTTTGGTATGCTCTGGATCGTTTTCGAGAGAAACAAAAAGGTTTGGTATTCTCTCGAAGGTAGCACTTCAAATCATGGCCGTCGTTCGTGTGTGGACTCCTGATAGAGGGCGTTCGTCGTTGGCAGCGCCTTAGAGATCGATCAACCTTCACAAAGGTATATTGCGATTGAGGTATGATTAAGTTTTTCATGGTTTAAACGTTTTTAATGGAATTAGATTCGGATCCTGTTGGGGTTTTTGTCAAAATTGTTTTGTAATCTCCGTTGCGTATGAACCCCAAAACCCAACAGTGGTATCAGAGCCTTCGAGTTCGATTCCATTAAGTTCATTGCATGTTTTCTTCTGATATATACATGATATATGATTGAAAGCATGTTAATAGTTGATGTATATGTGATATACATAAGTTGTCTTTGAGATTTATTATCATGTTTTGTGTATATGATACACATATTCATGATTTAATTAAAATCAGTTTCGTACATGCTAGTAGCCATGTTAGGTTAATTCAAATAATTTTAATGAATTGAATTTCGTGTTTTGTGATCCATGACACCATTATGTTCGATTGGGATAGTAGTTCATGATTCAATTACATGTTTGTGATTATTTGGATGAGGACTGAAATTGCAAATAATTAATTTTCGAAATTATTTATTTATAAATAATTAATTTTCGAAATTATTTATTTATAATTAATTAATTTTCGAAATTATTTATTTATCTTTTTATATCTATTTCGTTATGAAGTTTCTATTTGATAAAGATAGATAACAAATTAGAATAGGAGATAAATATCAAGAATCTTGTTATTGGTGATATACTAGGATTCAAATATCTTAAATCCAAAATAAATAATTAATTTTCGAAATTATTTATTTATCTTGTTATATCTATTTTGTTATGAAGTTTCTATTTGATAAAGATAGATAACAAATTAAAATAGGAGATAAATATCATGAATCTTGTTATTGGTGATATACTATGATTCAAATATCTTAAATTCAAAATAAATAATTAATTTTCGAAATTATTTATTTATTTTGTTATATCTATTTTGTTATGAAGTTTCTATTTGATAAAGATAGATAACAAATTAGATTAGGAGATATAAGCAAAATCGGTTTCGTTATCCCTATTGGATAGGAGATAAATATCAAGAATCTTGTTATTGGTGATATACTAGGATTCAAATATCTTAAATCCTAATTGGATTAGGATAAGATGATTAGTTAGATGTGGGCCCGGGTTAATTAAAATTTTTTAATTGACTTAATTTCGGATAAATTAAGGGGTTAATTTATGATGATAAAATCAAATGAAATTATGATTTTCTTTAGCTTAATTTTAATTTTCGAATTGAGATTCGTCTTCTAAAAAGAAATTCCAAATTGTTTAGTGATTGAACAAATCAATAAAATATATGATATTTCATTGTTTACATAAAATCACTAAAATCAATAACATCCCTCTATTAAATTTTAAGTCTCGTGCCATCCATTTTAAACACTTGTCAAGGCCTCGATCACACTAATATAGTTTCAAATTATAGTTGGGTGTATTGTGTTATCTTGGTGAGACAAGTTGGGTAAGAGTTACCTTAATGTTTAAAATGGTCCGACTTAATAAAACCATCAAAATAGTTTTGAGCTTTAGGCAAATGATGAGATAAAAACATGCTAAGACATAAGATGTCCCATATCTCATAAAATGATCTAAAAATTACATAAGATGTAATTGGTAACTGTTACCTACCTAAATAATCTAGTTCTGTGTTTCAAGCCATAGCTGTCACAAAATTAGGTGAAATATGGATTTTAGTCCCCTAAATATACAGTACGTTTTAGGAGGGTTGTTAATTTAGTGGTAGTATATTCCTCTATACTAAAATAAACTTTGCATAATCTTTATTGTAGATCAATGGCCTCTTCAAGTAACAATAATCCCCTATCACTGCGATCCATCCTTGAGAAAGATAAGCTATCTGGGACTAACTTTCTTGACTGGTTCAAAAACTTGAGAATTGTTCTTACGCATGAACGCAAATTGTATGTCCTGGATGCTTCAATCCCTGAGGACCCACCAGCCTATGCTACGAAAGCTCTGAAGGATGCGCATAATAAGCATGTCAACGATTCTACTGATATTGCATGTATTATGCTAGCAACTATGGTTCCTGAACTTCAGAAGGACATGGAACTAATGGAAGCCTACGACATGGCCGTAACGCTGAAGGAAATGTTCCAACAGCAAGCTAGGCAAGAAAGGTTCGAGACAGTCAAAAACCTACATTCTTGCAAGATGACTGAGGGTGCGTCAGTTAGTCCTCATGTTCTGAAGATGAAGGGCTATGTTGACCAGCTTGATAGACTCGGATTTCCCATAAACCAAGAGTTTTCTACGGATTTGATCCTGAATTCATTACCAGAAAGTTACTCACAATTTGTGATGAACTACAATATGAATAGTATGGAGAAATCAATTTCGGAGTTGCATTTGATGCTCAAAACTGCTGAACAAAATATCAAGAAACCCTCTAGTAATATGTTGATGGTCTAAAAGGGAAAGGGAATGAAGAAGAAAGGCAAAGGTAAGGCTAGAGTTGCCAAGGCTGTTGCTGCACCTGTCACGAAGCCTATGGAACAAGTCAAGACCCGGCCTGTTCCTGCTTCAAAACACCCAAAAGAAAAGGAAGAAAATTGTCATTTCTGTAATCAAACCTATCTTTGTCATTGTCGTCTCGGACACATAAACGAGAAACGCATAACGAAGCTCCATAAAGATGGGTTTCTAGATTCATTTGATTTAGAAACATATGAAACATGTGTATCTTGTTTACTAGGCAAGATGACTAAAAGTCCCTTTACTGGACACAATGAAAGGGCAAGTGATTTATTGGGTCTAATACATACCGATGTATGCGGTCCTATAAACACAATGGCTAGAGGAGGTTATCGGTACTTTCATTACATTTATCGATGATTTCAGCGAGATATGCTTATGTATATCTTATGAAACATAAAGTGAATCATTTGAGATGTTTCGAACGTTTCAAAATGAAGTGCGAATCAACTTGGTAAAACTATCAAAACACTTTGATCAGATCGAGGTGGTGAATAATTAAGCCAAGAATTTGATGATCATCTTAAAAATTGTGGGATTGTCTCCCAATTGACTCCACCAGCAACTCCACAATGGAATGGAGTTTCTGAAAGGAGAAATCGAACCTTATTAGATATGGTTTGATCTATGATGAGTCATGCGGATCTTCCATTATCCTTTTGGGGTTATGCATTACAAACTGCAGTTTTCACTCTAAATCGAGTTCCTTCTAAAGTGGTTGATAAAACACCATATGAAATATGATACGGGAAGAGACCTAGTTTGTCGTTCCTTAAGATTTGGGGTTGTGAGGCTTACGTAAAACGACAAGTCTCAGAAAAACTAGCACCTAAATCTGACAAGTGTTTATTTGTGGGGTATCCTAAGAAAATAAAAGGATATTACTTTTATAATCCAGTTGAGAACAAAGTGTTTGTTGCTCGGTATGGTGCCTTTATGAAAAAACGGTTTATTTCAAAAGACACCAGTGGGAGAGAAATAAATCTTGAAGAAGTTCTAGAATCACAGATAAACACCGAACACATCGGAAGTTCAACAACGTTCTGAACCAGTTGAACCTTCGCAAGTGACACAAGGCCCACGTAAATCTGGTAGGGTAAGACATGAGCCAGAGAGATTCAGATTTCTCATTATTGATAGTCGTAATGTGTTGCTTATGGATCAAAATGAGCCCACCACTTATCAGGAGGCTATATCTGGACCAGACTCGGATAAATGGCTAAGTGTCATGAACTCTGAGATGTAATCCATGTATGATAACCAAGTTTGGAACTTGGTTGATTTACCTGAAGGTGGTAAGACCATTGAATGTAAATGGGTTTTCAAGAAGAAAACTAACATGGATGGCAAAGTGCATACTTTTAAAGCAAGACTTGTAGTAAAAGGTTTCAGGCAGACACAGGGTGTTGATTATGATGAAACTTTTTCGCCAAGAGAGCCATGCTTAAATCCATAAGAATTTTAATTGCCATTGCTGTATATTATGACTATGAAATATGGCAAATGGATGTAAAAATAACATTTCTTAATGGAAAGCTGCTTGAGGACGTGTATATGACACAACCTGAAGGTTTTGTACATCCTGAGAATTCTAGGAAAGTATGCAAGCTTCAAAGATCCATTTATGGATTAAAGCAAGCTTCTCGGAGTTGGAATATTTGTTTTGATGAAGCAATTAAGGATTTTGATTTTATTAAGAATGAAGATGAGCCATGTGTATACAAGAAGGTCAGTGGGAGTGTAGTTTTTCTGGTACTGTATGTTGATGATATATTACTCATTGGAAACGACATCCCAACAATGCAGAGTGTCAAGTCTTGGTTAGGGAAGTGTTTCTCAATGAAAGACTTAGGAGATGCAGCCTATATCCTAGGGATAAGGATCTATAGGGATAGATCTAAGAGGCTAATTGGTCTAAGTCAGAGTGCTTACATAGACAAGGTGCCGAATAGGCTCAGTTTGCAAGACTCTAAAAGAGGATTGTTGCCAATGTCTTATGGCATAAGTCTCAGCAAGACTAATGTCCTAAGACAAATGATGAGCGAGACCGTATGAATAAGATTCCATATGCATCAACTATAGGATCTATCATGTATGCCATGTTATGCACTTGACCTGATGTATCATATGCTTTGAGCACTACAAGCGAGATATCGATCGATCCGGTGAGAGTCACTGGATAGTCAGTAAAGAACATCCTCAAGTACTTAAGAAGGACTAAGGAAGTGTTCTTGGTCTATGGAGGTTTTGAAAATGATCTAGTTGTAAATGGTTACACGGATGCAAGTTTTCAAACTGATATAGATGATTTTAGATCGCAATCTGGATATGTGTTTACTTTGAATGGGGGTGCGATAGTCGGAAAAGTTCGAAGCAAGAGATCGTGGCGATTCTACAACAAAAGTGAGTATATTGCGGCGTTCGATGCAAAGAAATGAAGCGATTTGGATCAAAAAGTTCATTTCTCGAACTAGGTGTGGTTCCAAGTATTGCTAACCCTATTTGTTTGTAATATGACAATAACGGGGCAATAGCACAGGCCAAGGAACCTAGATCACACCACAGATCCAAACATATACTCAGGCGTTTTCATCTCATCAGAGAAATTATTGAGAGGGGAGACGTAAAGATTTGCAGAGTACCTACTGAAGAAGACGTTGTGGATCCATTGACAAAATCTCTTCCACAAGCAAAACATGATGGTCGTGTTAGATCATTAGGCATTAGATGCATATATGATTGGCCCTAGTGCAAGTGGGAGATGTTGGGGCATGTGCCCTAGGTCAATCCATTAACTGTCTTTATGAATACTTTTAGTTAATAAAATAGAGGATTTCATTTGTTGTTTATTATAATTAATTTGCATGTTTACATTATAATAAGATCCATGGGTATTTACAGAAATATCCTAAATGTCCCTAGTCGATCATTATACTAGGAACTATAATGAATTAAGACTAGTGTAAGTCTTGATTGATGATCATATGATGATTATACATATAGGGATACGAATCAAGATCACGAGTACTTGTTAGGGAACAAAGTACTGGACCGACCCGTTATGAGAACATCACATGGATTAAGTCATAGTTGTTTCTCATGATAAGTATATTTTTCAGGTCCTCCGACTTGAGATTATCGAGACTTCAACATTAGGAACATAGTGATTTGACACTATCAAACGTTGTCTTTAACCGGACGATTATAAAGGTTATGATTGGTTACTATGTGAGCAATGTGATGAAGTTATGTAATCAAGATAGAATTTGTCCCTCTCATATAAAAATAGATATCCAGTGGATCCCTCGATGTGTTAGACTGTTAAAAGGCCTAGTCTAAGTGAATTGATATTGATCAAAGTCACTTGGATGTTTTCAGTCTACCTAGAGATCGAGACTAGTACGATTGAACATGTTGGATGACAATTCCATGCCTTATGTTTGATCAAAAGGATATCGTGTGACAAAAGGATGTTATATACACTATTGATTAGGTTGTATCGATTTGATATTCGTATAATTTGGGTAGTCATAATGTATTGCTAGAGGCCGCTTATGACTTGTATACCAAAATGTGTTTTGGTACACCGCCAACGTTGTATGAGCCTATTGAGTCGCATACTAAGAATGGTTTTGCGAGATTTTAAGATGGTTCAGAAAAATGAATTTTATATGATAAAATTCATGACGGAAACGTCATTGTGGTGTATTACACTTATACTTCTTTAAGTAGGGGTATATGTGTAATTTACTTAACCGTCTATATACAAGGGTTGTATAAATAGACGCTTTAAGTTAGAATACACGGACGAAAGATCAAAAGGCCGAAACTCTATTTTCGTTTTAGAAACGACTTAGGGTTTTTGGTATGCTCTGGATCGTTTTCGAGAGAAACAAAAAGGTTTGGTATTCTCTCGAAGCTAGCACTTCAAATCACGGCCGCCGTTCGTGTGTGGACTGCTAATAGAGGGCGTTCGTCGTTGGCAGCGCCTTAGAGATCGATCAACCTTCAGAAAGGTATATTGCGATTGAGGTATGATTAAGTTTTTCATAGTTTAAACTTTTTTAATGGAATTAGATTCGGATCCTGTTGGGGTTTTTGTCAAAACTGTTTTGTAATCTCAACTGTGTATGCCAAAACCCAACATAAAGGTCCTCTCTGATGATTTGGGGTAGTGTTTGAGGCTGTAGTGATGATTTGTTAATGGAACAGTGGTTGCTGCCATGTTCACTGTTAAGGTAGTCTTCAGAAAGCAACAAATAAGCTGAGTTTTAATTAGAGTTTTAGGAGGACTTAAGGATTGAACTATGGGTTCTAAATAAAGGGTATTAGACCTATATTGATCATAAATGGTTCGTGATAGTTGTTGGGTCCCTAGGAAAATGTGAGTGCTCGAAAATTTAAGGAGTTTAGAAATGGAGACTTAAACCGAGGTAAGTATACATTTGCTTATTTATCAATGTTGCATGGCTATCCTAGTATATATAGTTCATGTAGTTCATGGACTGAATAGGGGGGACTATATACATTGTAATGGTTTTAATAATTGGAAAATGGTGTTTAATGTGATTCACGAGAGTTAGTTCTTGAGACTGAGACCAGGTTATATAGAAGATGAGTTACCTTTCGGCCTATATGTAACTTCCTACTAAGTTAAATAGGTTGCTTGAATTATATACTCACAAAAGGGTTTTGGATAAAATCATTGGGCATTAATGGATTGGCTAAATAACACATCGACCAATGTGTTGTCTAGCAATCACATTAATGGGATCGTAGGTAATCGACCCTAATTTTAAAAATAAAATGAGAATCACGGTGTAATAGTCATTGACAGTTTGATTTACATCCGTTATTTATTAAATTAAATGTTTTCCATATTCTTGTTAGTTAACATTGGTGTATATTGTTATTGCATAATGTTCTTGATTATTATATGAAATGTTGATGGCTTTGTGAATCCTTACTTGCTAAGAGCAAGTTGAGTACTAACCCCAAATTTAATATTTCAGGTTCGTAACCTAGCACTTCAGTGAAAGGCAAGGAGAAGATTTAAGAGTCTTATAATCTTCTAAACGATGTAATGACCATTCTTGTACATATATACAATGTTTGATATGTGTTGTCGTATATAAACATGGTTGTGAGGTTTATAAACGGGGTTTTGAGTTTTGGTAAATTATGTATTTCTGTATATTATTAATTATCGAAAAAGTTTTAATTTTTTGCCGCGAATATTTTGAATTATTTATTCTAAAATGATATACAGATAGAGTTTATGAGGTACTGACGGAGAGGTTTGAGTTTATAAGGTTTCATGCCGAGAAGGGGTGAGAAAAACCGGCCAAATCCGCACGGTTTGCTCTAGTCATTTGAAAAACGTATGGTTCGCGGTTTTCATTTTGAGCTTAATTAGGGTTTCATGCCGAGTATCACCTTAATCGGGATATGAGATGCTTTTTGCACAATCTCGTTTTCGCCGCGAGAGACGAAGAGATATTATGGGCACAATGGGCATGTAGTGGAGACTCTATTGAATGGTAGTGTTTCGCCATCGTGCCATCCACTCAATGAAAAAAAAAACGTGGCCCGCCGGTTTTGGTGGTTCACGATTTGGTGGTGGTTTGAAAAATATAAACCGTAGACCATTCTTTTATTTTTTGTTTTTTAAATTCATTTTTTGTGTTTCATTACATGGGCACAATGGGCGTGTAGTGGAGTTGTTAAATAGTGGTTATTTTTAAATTCATTTTTTATGTTAAAAATGTTGTTATTTTTAAACGGTTAAAAATGTATTTGTTTTTTGACCGTTTTGATTTTTACTGCTCATATTCTTTTCAAAGTTTTTCATATTTTTACCATATTAAAAACTTTTTTCAAACCTATATATTTTACACAACACACTTCAACCTTTCAATCTTCTCTATTACACTGACACTTTCTTTTGCTTCCATAAATCTTATTTTTATTTTTGTGATATGGATCACAACAATCCCCTATCTACTCAAAATCTCTAAAATTCTCAAAATTTCTCAAGTTAATTTTTTCCACCAAACTTTCAAAATACCCAATTTCCTCAAAATCTTCAATATCTTCCAAAGACTCCTAAGTTTTCTTATATTATTAAAGTTGGAACAAAAAACTTGTGTGTCTTGTTCTATTGTTTTGAAGATAAAACATTTTAATTCCACATAGGAGACAACAAAGTACTTTCACACTCTATAATCTATAAGTGAAAGCAACTCAACATACTTTGTTTGGGACAAAGGGATAAGGAGTTGGGAACCCATTAGATGCACTTTGGTGCACATGGGTATATGGTGATCCATACATTTTTATGTCAAAGATGAGCCTTGGGCCTTAGAGCATTTGGGCTTTGACTTGGTTGTAAACATAGATTTAATTTCTACTTAAATTTTTTTTTTTTTAATTGATTAATTATCTGTTTTACAATTATTACAGTTGGATTTTTCAACAGTCATGAATGTTGAACTCAACGGATTATTTTTATTTTCGAAATTAAAGAGTTGTAGTTTTTTGGGAAACAACTCTTTAGCTATTATTTAAGTATGACTAGAACATAAATCACAATACTGAATTTTCAAAATTAATTGTTCAGTGAGAAAGAAAGAAATACAATTTGGCGGACTTCCAAATTGGTAATTTCTAAATTTAGAAGGGCTCTCTGGTTGAATCTTATGGATAATTTTTTGAAGAAATTTTATCACCAAATCGGGAAACAATTGTCTTAAGACATTGCTTATTTTCAAGCCTCCGATTAGAATATTTATTTGTTTATTTATTATCATTCTATTCTGTTGTTGGTTGTTTGTAATTTTGTTTTATTTATAGTATATAAGATCATTATAGATTGTTTAATTAACAATTTAAGATAGACTTGTAATTTCGGTTTCTTTGAAATTGTGTTCTATGGTGTATTTTACACTTACTAAAATGGAACAATCAAGTTCGAACAACTCTAAGAAGCATGAGGAAAAACCAGAGAAATTCAAAGGAGTGGATTTCAAAATGCTATTCTACTTGACAACCCTCAACCTTGCGAATATTGTAAGGGAGGAAAAACCTAAGATCAATGAAGATCGTCTCAGTAAGGAATCATTGTTGTTTAAAGAGGCTTGGAGAAACTCTGACTTTCTTTGTAGAAATTAAATCATGAATTATCTGGATGATACTTTATGTGATATATATTCATCATATAAACAACAAAGCAAGTTTGGGATATGCTTAAGAAGAAATATAAAACTAAAGATGTCGGGGCAAAGAACTTCGTCATTGGGAAGTTTCTCAAGTATGTCAAGATGGACTCCAAAAATGTAATTAAGCAAGTATAAGAGATTCATGTTCTGATTTATGATTTGCATTCAGAGGGTTGTTCTATCAATGACAATTTTCAAGTTGGTGTAGTAATTGAAAAGCTACCTCCTTCATGGAAAGATTTTAAGATATATTTGAAGCATAAAAGAGGGAGATGTCTTTTGGAGGACTTGATTATGAGGCTTCGAGTTGAAGAAGATCACCGCAAGGGAGATAAATTGAGGTACCTACATTCGTTGTGAAGGCAAATGTGGTTGAAGGAGAGACATCAAAGTCTAAGTTTTAGAAGTTTAAGAGCAAGAAAACTTTTACAAAGAGTGTCAACAATGTTGCACATAAAGCTAAGCCTTTTAAGAAGATAAAAGGAAACAATTAGGTTTGCGGCAAATCGGGACACTAGGCTCAAGAATGTTGTCACCATAAAGATCAATCTGCTGGAAATTCATCTCAACATAATCAAGCCAATGTCACTACTACTAATGAAGACTTGGTTGTTGTAATTTTTGAAGTCATTATAATTGACAATTTTAAGGGTTGGTGGATCAATACGGCTGCTACTAGGCACATATGCAATGACAAAAATCTATTTTCAACCTTTGAAGATGTCACCAATGATGAAAAACTCTACATATGGAATTCATCCACTTCAAGTGTCAAAGGGATAGGAAAAGTCTTGCTGAAGTTTACTTTTGGAAAAGTTCTTACTTTGATTGATGTCTTGTATGTTCCTTAAATTAGGAAGAATTTGATTTCGGGTCCTCTCCTTACTAAAAGGGGATTCAAACTTGTATTTGAGTCTGAAAAGCTTGTACTAAATAAGGGTATTGACTATATGGGTAGGGGATACGTAGTTGATGGTATGTTCAATCTGAATGTAATGGTTACTAATGTTATGAATAAAATGAAGTCTTCTATTTATATCGTAGATTCATATGATATTTGACATGCTAGATTAAGATATGTAAACAATAGATCCATACATAGATGGTAAATTTGAATTTATTGCCTAAGTTAAATATTGATTTTAAGCAAAAATATGAAATATGCACTAAATCAAGTTTGATAGAAAACCTTTTATGCCAATTCAAGAAAAGTCAAATGAATTTTTGAATTTAATTCAAAATGACCTTTATGATTATAAATCAACTCCTACACGTGGTGGGAAGAATTACTATATGACTTTTATTGATTTTTGTAGTAAATATTGCTATGTCTATATGATTAAAACTAAAGATGAAGCTTTTCATATGTTTAAGACATATAAATCAGAAATGGAAAATTAATTAGACAAAAAGATCAAGGCAATTAGAACAGATAGAAATTAATGGAAAATACGAGTCCACTAAATTTGATAAATTTTTAGAGAACATGGAATTATACAACAAACGACGGCACCATATACACCTCAATAGAATAGTGTTGCAGAGAGGAGGAATACAACTTTCAAAAATATGATAAATTCTATGTTAAATAGTTCAGGGCTTCCACATAATATGTGGGGTGAAGCACTACTTACAACAAATTTTATTCTGAATAGAATTCCATTTAAGAAAACAAATAAATCCGCTTATAAAATATGGAAAGGAAGAGTTCTTTCATACAAAATTTTGAAAATGCGGGGTTGTCTTGCAAAAGTTTAGATTCCTATTACTAAAAGAAGTAATGGCCTGTTCGGTTTATAGGATAGGGTGGATAAGTGGTGATACTAAATAATACCGGTGTTTGGTTCGAGTATAAAATTGTCCATAGAATTATTTTAACCAACAAGATTGGGATAATTAAAACCATGAATTCAATGGTATTATTTTATCCCAATCTTGGTGACTTTTAAATTACCAAAATGCCCACATCATAAACACCCAAACACACATTCATTTACTATTCTCGACTCTCCAACACTAGAAAACCTATGGTATGTGACATTAGTATATCAATATAGCACTATAGTTACCGTCCGCGCGCGAGTCATATCAACAAATCGTTTCCATGATCCCGAATCAACACTATCTATCGATGCCATATTTAGTACTTCTAAATATTTGTTCAAACTTCAACCGTATTTATTAGTTATATCGCGTGATCCTATGAGATCCACCACTAAATTTTCTATTTTCGTTCATGCTAATACAAATAGACAATTGTAACGACCCTAAAATTGCTAATAGTAAATTAGTCCATAATCAGGGTTACTGACCCGAGACGTGGCCTAAGAATGGGTAAACGGTATGAATACTCAGTGCAGGACCAAGAAATGTGTTAGATTTGATGTGATGGATGCCTAGTGTGATGTATTTGTGTAGACCTATTAAGTCACTCTACTTGTACATAGTTGTCGAGATGAAAGCGGGGATGCGTGCTCGAGATGCGTGTTGGCATGCGACCAAGGTAGAGAATGAATTAGGTAAGTTTATTTAGGCTTAAAAATAACTTATATAGTAATATTAATGTGGCTAAGGTTAATTTACATTAAGTGTACCTAAGTTAAGCAACTTAAAACAATAGCCATATGATGATTCTCGAGACACACGTTGGCACATCTAAAGACCAATTGGGTCATTTATTAGTGTCATTAGGCATGAGTTAGTAGGACACATATTAGGTTGTAAACCATTAGAATTGGTCTCGGGATACGTATGCACTTCAAGATCAATGGCTATTAGTTAACCTTATCTAATGCATATATAAAGTGAAGATCAACACATGCAATTAATTCATTTCATTTGAAACCTTAGAAGCTAAGTTTGCAGGAGAGAAGGAACTGCTGGAGGAGGAAAAGACTAGTAAAACTTTGAGTTGGTGAAGGTGGTGTGAATCAAGTTAGTGTTCCTCAAGTTACGTAACTTCTCTACACTATAAATTTAGCTCAAATCAATGAAGTCATGAATTGGGTGTTGTGGGTTGTTGTTTTATGTTGTGGTTGATGTCAAGGAACTTTAAAGTGTATATGGAGGTTCCTTAGGCATTAACATTGCCTATGTATAGAGAAAACACATAAAGTCCATTTGCAGAATTCTGGGTTTTCCTACACATAGCGCACTAGGTAGGAAAACTAGCGCGCTAACTTTGATTAGCCCGCTAGGTAATTTTGGTAGCGCGCTTATAAGGTCATTAGCGCGCTAGGTGCTTTGGTAGCACTAAAATCTAAATTTTCTAAAATTAACTTAAACATTTTAAACATATCCAATACCTTAAGTAAAGGTCTAAACACACTCAAAAACTTACAATATGATATCAGAAACCTTGGGAAGAGTTTTGGAGGTTCGAATACGAGTTTTGAGGTGTCGGGAGGCCGGAGTAGCTAGAAAATTGACGTGTTTGTAAGTAAATTGATTGAGATATTTTACTCCATTTTCATACCTTGATGTTGTTGTTTGTTTATAGTTGTTTTATATTGTTGTGCAATGCTTTGTGGGCTTACTTAACCGTATGTTGTTAAATTATATTTTTTATGTGCTATATGTGCTAAATTCTTGGTGTTGTTGTTGATACGTTGTTTCTTGTTATATTGTGATTGTGAAATTAGAATAAGTGTGTGTAAGTTATTAAGTGGTTTGAGGTGTACGCGGCACACGGGTATGGGACCCGGGGATGTCGGTATACTAATTAGATAATGTCACGTATCTATTATATGAGATTGATGAAATGACTAAACGGTGACCAAAAGGGTAATACTAATGTATCTGTGTGTACTGATCAATTACATGAGGTTGATAAGCAGCGTTGAATAACTAATAAGAGGAAGGTCTATGACTAAATGGTATAATACTAATGTACTGTGTGTACAGATCTATTGCACGAGGTCGATAAGCCGTGTTGATCAATTAATAAAGAGAAGACATATGACTAAGTGGCGACCAATAGGGTAATATCGATATACTGTGTGTACTCGACCTATTACATGAGGTTGACATGTCGTATTTCATATCCAATAAGGATTAAATTTATGTGAACAACTAAATCGGTGACAACCTAAAATGAATGTGATTAATTGGGTATGTTTGGGATAATGCTCTAAGTGCAGAATTTGAAAAGGGTGGTTCATTCGAGTAGTTTATTAATGTTATATTATTTGGTAATGCAATTGTGTGTCAATCATTATGAGGGTATAAAAATATATGTTTTATGAATTGTATCTCGTTGTGTTTGGAAATGTGGTTAAATGTCTCTCAATATTACATTCTACGTTATTTTACTCACTGTCTAGTTTGTGACGATAGGTGTAAATATGTCGAGTAGCAGATCAGGGAAGAGAAGATCAAGGATTAGTGTTGAGTCGTCAAATGAGATCTTCTGTTATTTTTGTAGGTGATCATTTTGTGTACATATTATTTAAGTATTTTGGTATAATTCTGGGTTATATAATGGGTTGAGAGAATAGACTTCCCTACTATTTCATGTATTAGTTTAAATGGTTTTATATGATCGTTGTTTTACCTAGTTGCCACTATATGTATTTTATAAATGTTTTCGCTAGTTTATTAAGTATTTTGCTGATTATTAAGGTAGTGATAACTATTCTTTTAATTTAACAATTGTTGTAAACTAAGTTGTAAGCCAACTAGAACTTAGTATAGAAAAGGAGACAAGTGAGAAATAGCTAGAGATGAGAATGTAGAAATTTCATTCAACTTGGTGTGTAAATTACAATGGAGTTGGAACCCTTTATATAGGCCATTTGGTGATGATGATAATTGTACTTATACAATGTGTACAAGTTATATATACACCACAAGTCATACAACACATCACAAGCAACATAGACAATACATGGAAGAGTTGGTGTACATTGGAGAGGATTACAAGTTACATGACAATACATGGATAAGTGATTATACATTGGAGTTGAATACAAGTTATGTAGAATGTACAAGTTACATTCAATGTAGAAGTCATGTTTGATGTTACAATTTAATGTAAGAGTCATGCTTGACAATGCGATCATTCATAAGCTTGGTTAAAGAATCATCCAATTTACAACACTCCCCCTTGGATGACACTTGCTGAGAGAATATGCCTCGTTAAAACTTGTACTAGAAAAACCCTGTGGGAAAAAATCTAGTATAGGAAAAAGAGTACAATGTTCTCATCAATCTTGATTTGTAGTATAATATTATTGAATGCCTCATTAAAAACCTTGCTAGGAAAACTCAATGGAACAAAACCAAAGCTAAGGAAAAGAGTGCAACACATTGATACACTTTGAGAGAATATATATATGCCTCATTAAAACCTTTACTAGAAAAACCCTGTGGGAAAAAAATCTAGTATAGGAAAAAGAGTACATTGCTCTCATAAATTTTTTATACGAAGTATAATAATGTTAGGATTGCCTTTTTAAAAACCTTGCTAGGCAAATCCAGTGGGATCAAACCAATAGCAAAAGGAAAATAGTGCAATACACTAATCAACCTTGATAAATAGTTATAATATTGTTAGAATTGCCTTATTAAAAACCTTTGCAAAGAAAACCAAGTGGGATAAAACCATAGCAAAGGGAAAAAGAGTGCATACACTAACCAATAACTCATTTTAATTCTCCCCCTCATGCTTACATTGGTGAGAGATCTTGTATATTTTGTTGCATATGAACATCATTTTCTATATGAGCCATTTAATGTTGAAGCATATGATTGCCACTCTTTTGCATATAGTACTTGCATTAAGTAACTTATTCATAACTTATTGCTACTGAATGATCCTTTGAACTTCGAGTTCATATTAATTTATACATGGATCATAATAAAATAAATTTAATACAATTTGATGTGTTTCAAGCAATTTCACGTCATTCCTTTTGGATTGGCTTATATCTCCCTCTAATGGTGAAAAAATTGTTTCATCAAAGTGACAATTAGCAAAATTTGCTATAAATAAATTCCCTATCAGGGATCCAATACATCTTATAATATGATTAATTGAGAGTTAAATCAATATAAGTCTCCTATTGATTTGCCTTGAGATAATCTCCAGCTGATAAAAAAAAACCCAGTTCGATAAAGGATGTCCGTGCGAATTTACGATATTTTCACATTATTGATAATTATGGATAATCAAATAGATATTTCCACATTATGAATGTCATTTGATTTATGACGACATTCATTTTAATGTCCCTTATATATTCCAGAATATTGTACCAGATATTGCCTGAACATTAGCCTCCGCTAAGTTCGAATTCGAGAAATATTCACTTTTATATTATAATGTACATGCATGTAGCACGATACACAAGACATAAACTCACCGCACATATTTAGGTCACGATTTAAACACATATCGATGTGCCTGTTTTATCAAGCCATTTTCAATGATAAAATTCATAATATTTTGCATTTGATTTTGAAGGCATAGTAAAGATCACGAAAATATTCGGGTATATATATGATAATATTTAGGCAGAATAGCCTTTCATATATGACAAAAAAATGTCACAATTATGAGTGCTTATTGTCAATAATTATTTTCCCTTTGTAGTGGTGCACCACTTTTATTTCAATTTTTGGTGGAATTGTCAATACGACCTTTACCTGATATTTTCACCTTTTCCATGTCCATAAATTTATTATTGCGATCATGATCATTATATGCAACATATGTTTCTTAATTTAATACTGAACTAATTGGACGGGAGCGATGTTATATTTATAATATCTCATTATTTTACTCAGCTACCATGAGATAAGAAATCAATTCTTAATATTTATTGGATTGACGTGCGCACTCGATATTTGTTGCGGCAATAAATCGAGGCGGGCCACATGACCTTATTTTTATTGTCTCATCAGTCATATTTCCACATAGCCTTAGCATAGAGGTAATTAAAATTGCGAAATTATAATTAATATTTGACTGGTTAAATTTTGTATCTTGAGATTCAACCGCTCATTTTGAGCTTTTGGAGCATTACCTTTTTTGGTATTTATATATTTATAACTCCATAGGGTGAAAAGATATATGAAATATTTACTTTTCAAATCTCTAAAGAGATATTGACAAATTATCGTGTACAACATACAGCCTTGCATAGATGCTAGCTTTATTCATAATTTGTAATATCTAATTATGACAAGAATTATAATAAGGTAACAAATTCAACTATGGTTGATTAATATTTTGAAAGTAAATGTAATATAAAATAAATTTCTCTCTTCTTTTATGTAAAAAACATAACATATGATTAAGTATATGTTCACAACTTGATTCATTAACAATCAAATGTACTATTCGTATGAGTTGGTGGGACAACCTCCAGGTTGGGTGGCGAGACAAGATCTGCTTAATACCATGCCTCCTCGAACGAGATAACCCGTCTCCCTTTCAATGTTTAGCTTTACCGGGGACAAGGCTTACCCACTATCAACCCAAATTCATAGTATTATTTACACTATAAAATCGAGAATAGAGCACAACTAATCATTTATAGTATAGATAAAAAAATTATGTATGTCATATTGACTTTTGATTTCTGATGTAGAAGATCGTCCAAGACGCAACTACAGAGCATACTTTCGCAGTCGCTGACGTTACAATGCATAGTGTATGAATGAAGTATATATACATAAATAATGCATGTAACAAAAATAAATTAACCATGATAACATAAAAATAAACCAAACGTATTTAAATTAATAAGAATTATACATTCCTAGCTTTGTTTTCTTAGCAAGCTTTCTTGAACTTCAAGATCTCATTTATGCTAGAGCAAGCTCGTGCTGATAACGTGTTGTAAACTAAGTTGTAAGCCAACTAAAACTTAAGTTGGACTTTCTAGAGACTTAATTATAGAAGGCATAAACTAAGAATTACTAGAACAAGTAGAGAAGAGGAGACAAGATAGAAGAGAGCTAGAGATGAGAATGTAGAAATTTCATTTAACTTGGTGTGTGCATTACAATAGGGTTGGCACCCTTTATATAGGACATTTGATGATGATGATAATTGTACTTATACAATACGTACAAGTTATACATACACCACAAGTCATACAACACATCACAAGCAACATAGACAATACATGGAAGAGTTAGTGTACATTAGAGAGGATTACAAGTTACATGACAATACATGGATAAGTGATTATACATTGGAGTTGAATACAAGTTATGTAGAGTGTAAAAGTTACATTCAATGTAGAAGTCATGTTTGATGTTACAATTTAATGTGAGAGTCATGCTTGAAAATGTGATCATTCATAAGCTTGGTTAAAGGGTCATCCAATTTACAACAACAATGATGATTTTGAAATGAATGTTAACTAGTGGACGAGGTGAATTAGTAAAAAGGTTGACTAATTTATTGTTAAGTTCAATAAGGTGTGGTTTAGGGCTTAATAACATATTAGGCCGGGTGTTACTCGGATCGGGAGGTCGGGCCGTCACAGTTGGTATCAAAGCCTAGGTTTGTAAGACCTAAGGTAATAGAGTATTAGTTGATTCAATAAGTATGAAATGAAAAGTGAATAAAATATAAACTTTAGAGGTGGAAACAAGATGATCTTTACCTAGAATGTAACGACCTGTTACCTTAAGTGGGATTATTACTAATCCAAATAGTAATTAACTTGAGTTAGGCTCAGGGTTAAGATCGCGTACCTTGATTAGCGTGTGCGTGCGTTTGCATGACTTTTGTGTTTGTTTGGATTTTGAAATTTAAATATAAATAGGTTGTGTATAATAACGGGATATATACAAACTTATAATGGATAAAATACACTATAAGCCATGAAATATCGGTACATTGTGAGCAACAAGGGAGTCGTGGCATGAATGTGCACGCTTGTGGCTACAAGTAGCCAAGTCTAGTGGATTTATCGGAGAAGAAATACGTGAGTTATATATATATATTTATATATAAGTATATATATATAAATATATATTTAAATTAAAAAAAAATGAAATTATATGGATTGTTTGATCTTCTCGAACGAAACAGAAGTACAAGATGTGTCAAAATTAGTGTCACGATAAGATGTGTCACTTTAACACATCAACGACTCGATCAATCTCGAAATGATGCAACACGTATCTCGAGAAAATTTATATATATATGAATCAAAAGTTGATGTTTATCAACTAAACGATTTATCGAAACCAAAACCAAGGGTTAAGGGGTTTGAAATTGATCGAGACAAGTCGTCAGAAGTGCAGAATCAAGCTTAGTTGAGGAGCTCAATCGATCACACAGCTCATGAGCATCATATAGGTATAATTTGTTTTATTGTTTATCAAAGTTAGAATTGTTGGTGATGCTAGGATTACGGTTGTTTAAGCCGATTGTTAATCCATTATGGTTTCTCACCTTACTAGAGGTTGTTATGGATTAGTTTTGATGAATTTGTGGCCGTTTCAAATGATTTGAAAGTGTTTTGGATTGATTCAGATGAGCATAATGGTGCTGTTGTTGCGGGTCTGGTACGCATAGTGCGATAGGCTTTGGCCATAGGGCGCTATGCGCAATGGGAGGATGAACTGACATGCAGGTAGTACGCTACCCACACCCAGATTAGTGCGGAACTGATTTGGAGTTGCTTGGTTTGTCGATATGCATAGGGACTATTTTAAGGGTCTTAATAGACTATAATACACTTATATTAACTACAATTGGTCTATGATAGGTGTTGATTAACCGGGAGAGAGTTTTAGACACGAAAAGTTAGGAAATTGGATAAGGACTTAGATCGAGGTAAGAACGGATTCATTTATTTATCATTATTGTCTGGCTATTTAGTATATAAAGCTCTTATAGTTGTTAGAATGAAATGGGGGGATTATGTATACTATGATGGATTTCAATAAATGAAAAACGATGTGTAATGACCATGCTATAACTCATGGTTTTAAGAATAGATTTATAGGAGATGGGTTCCCTTCCCGACCTATATATAACTCCTACTCAATTCAATAGGTTGTATGGATTACATATACATTAGAGGGTTTAGGATAGAACTATTGTGCATTTATGGATGGGCTATAGAGCATATCGGCCAATAGGCTGGTCTAGCAATCACATTAATGGCGTTGGTAGGTAATTGGCCCTAGTTTTATGAAATAAATGGGAATCATAATGTAATAGTCCAAATGACTTTCTTGCATTTGATTATGTATTGAATTTATATGCTTTTTATATTCTTGTTAGATATCATTGGTGCATGTTGTTATTACATGATATCATTGTTTACTATATCAAATGTTGATGATTAGTGTGGATCCATAATTAATGAGCAAGTTGGAGAGCTCGCACAAATTAACTATTTCAGGTTCGCAACCCGATGCTTCAACCAAAAGGAAAGAGAAAGTTTTAGAGTCTCGTGTCTTCTCTCTGATGTAATCAGCCTTCATGTATATATAAACTCTGTTTGACATATTTCGATGTATATAAACAAGGTTGGGGTGATTTACATATGGTTTCAAGTTTTGATAAACTCTGTATTTTCGTATATTTGTATATTTCAAAAAAGTTTTAAATTTTTTTCTGCGTAATTCTTTGATTCATTATCTCGATATGAATATACAGGTTGAGTTTATCAGGTATAAACGAAGAGGGTATTGGCTCTAATTAAGTCTTCCAAGATTAGTGGGCTTAATAGGGGTTTCAGGCTGGGCATTTTCCCTAATCATGATAGGGATGTCATAGCTTGGTATCAGAGCCTTAATTTTACCACTTTTAAAAGTAAAGTCATAATGTTGATACAGTTAGATATCATAAATTAGGCTCTGATCCTATTTCACTGTTGAATGGTTTTAAAAGTGAATGATAGCATAATATGTTGTACCGAAACCTAAGTTTATCGACTTTGAGATTTGTTTCGAGTTATAAATGAACTTAAGGTTTGATAAATGATTTTTATCGTGTTTCATTCAGGCTTGGGCTGTGTGTTGATGCAGGAAGGTAAGGTTGTAGCTTATGCTTCAAAGAAACTCGAGATTCATGAAAGGAATTATCTAGTTCATGATCTCGAGCTAGGCTGTAATGGTTTTTACTTTGAAGACTTGGAGGCACTATCTATACGGTGAAAGGTTCACAGTATTTTTAGATCATAAGAGTCTGAAATACTTATTTACTCATAGTGAATTGAACATGAGACAACGTGGATGGTTTGAGTTTCTAAAGGATTATGATCTCACTCAAAAGTACCACCCATGCAAAGAAAATGTGGTTGCTGATGCCTTGAGTAGGAGAAGAATAGGCAGAGAGAACGTAGCTATTGCCAGATTTTCTCACTTCAGACTTCTTGAGGAAGCTTCAATGATGATGATTCATTAAAGTCCAGCTGGTACATCATCAACTGAGAGAGCTAGTTCCAAAGCTACTAATATGTTCTTCTATGCTCATATTAGAGCTTAACCGAGATGATTCAACGGGTGGTTGATATTCAAAGATTTGATCACGACTATGTAGCTGTCGGGGGCTAGCAACTAGTATATATCATCTTGATTGGTCAATTTCTCATGACGTAGGCATTACGATCAGGGATAGGTTATGGATTCCAACTCGGGATCAGTTGAGGCAGGAATTGCTACGGGAACCTCATCGATCTCTTTACTCTATTCATCCGGGTAACACTAAGATGTATCATGATATGAAACGTATTTATTGGTGTCGGGGATGAAGACTGATATTGCTAAGTTTGTAAAGAGATGTGAGATATGTCGACAAGTTAAGACTGAACATAGGAAACCTGGAGGGTTATTGCATTCGTTGCCTATTCCTGAGTGGAAATGGGAGCATATATCGATAGATTTTGTTTCCGGTCTACTTCTGAGTCAGTGCAAACATGATGCAATTTGGGTTGTAGTTGACAAATTGACAAAATTTGCTCATTTCTTACCAGTTTCTATACGATATCCTCTTAACCGTTTATGCGAGGTATACTTATATGAGGTATTGAGATTCCATGAGGTTCCATTATCAATTACTTCAGATAGAGATCCGAGATTCACATCCAGGTTATTGAGTAAATTACAGAGGCAGCTAGGAACTGTGCTTAACCTCAGTACGACATACCATCATCAGATTGACGGATAGACTGAGTGGTTGATATTGCTACTTGAGGATATGCTTCGAGCTTGTGTCTTGGAGTTTGAAGGTAACTGGGAGAAATATATTCCTCTGTGTGAGTTCTCTTATAATAATAGTTATCAGGCTAGTATTGGAATGGCTCCATTTGAGGCACTGTATGGTCGGCCTTGTCAATCACCAGCGTGTTGGGCAAAGGTTGAAGATACAGTTTTATTAGGGCTATAGTTGTTTCAGGATTACACAAAGATGATACAATAGATTCGCTAGTGTCTAACTACATCGTAACTCAGACAAAAGATATATGCCGACAAACATCATAGGTTCTTGGAGTTTTCAAAGGAAGATTTTGTCCTATTGAAGTCTCACCAATGAAGGGTTTATATAGATTTGTGTTGCAAGGTAAGCTAGCTCCAAGGTATATTGGGCCATTCAGAGTACATGAAAAGATTGGCCCTGTAGCATACAGGTTAGAGTTACCTATTCAGCTTGCTAGAGTTCATAATGTCTTTCATGTATATATGCTACGTAAGACAGAGTCTCAATTCACTTCAAGAATTGATTGGAATGAACTTAATCTTCAAAAAGACTTATCTTACGATGAGCGACCGATTCAGATACTCGATCGTAAGATTCAGAGGCTGAGAGCCAAAGAGATTCATTTGGTTAAATTGAAATGGCAATATCACGAAGACGAAGAACTAACCTGGGAGCGGGAATCCTACATGAAGGAGCAATTTCCATTTCTCTTCGAGAATACAGGTAACTTTATGTTTACTTTAATTTCGAGACAAAATTGCTTTAAATTGGGAGACTGTAATTACCTATTACCTTAAGCTGGTGATTAGTACTAATCCGAATATTAATTAACCCGAGTTAGGCTCGGGTTAAGATAACGTACCTCGATTAGCATGTGTGTATGCGTTTGCATGACGTTTTGTTTTTATTTGGATTATGAATTTAAATATAAATAGGTTGTATATAAGAACGGGATATATACAAACCTATAATGGATAAAATACACTATAAGCCATGAAATACCGGGACACTATGAGCGACAAGCGAGTCGTGGCATGAATGTGCACGCTTGTGGCTACATGTAAGCAAGTCTGGTGGATTTATCGGCGAAGAAATACATGAGTTATATATATTTATATATAAGGATATATATATTGAAATTAAAAGGAAAATGAAATTATATGGATTGTTTGATCTTTTCGAACGAAGCGAAAGTACAAGATGTGTCAAAATTAATGTCATGATAAGATGTGTCACTTTAACACATCAACAAATCAATCAATCTCGAAATGGCGCAACGCGTATCTCGAGAGAGATTTATATATAAAAATCAAAAGTTGATGTTTATCAACTAAACGATTGATCGAAACCGAAACCGAGGGTTTAGGGGTTTGAAATTGATCGAGACAAGTCGTCGAGGTGCAGAATCAAGCTTAGTTGAGGAGTTTAATCGATCACATAGCTCGTAAGCATCATATAGGTATAATTTGTTTAAGTGTTTATCAAAGTTGGAATTGTTAGTGATGCTAGGATCACGGTTGTTTAAGCCATTTGTTGATCAATTATGGTTTCTCACCTTACTAGAGGTTGTTATGGATCAGTTTTGATGAATTTGTGACTGTTTGGGATGATTTAGAGGTGTTTTGGATCAATTTGGATGATCAGAATGGTGGTGCTGCTGCAGGTCTCGTGCGCATATCGCGTTACGCTTTGGCCATAGGGTGCTATGTGTACTGGGAAGGTGAACTGACATGCAGGTAGCACGCTATCCACACCTAGATCAGTGCAGAACTGATTTGGAGTTGGTTGGATTTTCAAGATGCTCAAGGACTGTTATCAGGGTCTTAAAAGATTATAATATACTTATATTAACTACAATTGGTCTATGATAAGTGTTGATTAACCGAGAGAGAGTTATAGACTATGAAAGTTAGGAAATTGGACAAAGACTTAGACCGAGGTAAGTACGGATTCGCTTATTTATCATTATTGTCTGGCTATTTAGTATATATAGCTCATATAGTTGTTAGAATGAAATGGGGGGATTATGTACACTACGATGGATTTCAATAAATGAAAAACGATGTGTAATGTAACCATGTATAACTCCTGGTTTTGAGAATAGGTTTATAGGAGATGGGTTCCCTTCCCGACCTATATATAACTCCTGCTCAATTCAATAGGTCGTATGGATTACATACACATTGGAGGGTTTGGGATATAACTATTATGCATTTATGGACGGGCTAGAGAGCATATCAGCCAATAGGTTGGTGTAGCAATCGTATTAATGGCGTTGGTGGGTAATCGACCCTAGTTTTATAAAATAAATGGGAATCACAATGTAATAGTCCAAATGACTTGCTTGCATATGATTATGTATTGAATTTATATGTTTTTTATATTTTTGTAAGATATCATTAGTGCATGTTGTTATTGCATGATATCCTTATTTACTATATCGAATGTTAATTATTAGTATGGATTCATACTTATTAAGCAAGTTGGAGCGCTCACCCAAATTAACTATTTCAGTTTGCAACCCAACACTTCAACCAAAAGGAAAGAGAATATTTAGGAGTCTCGTGTCTTCTCTCCGATTTAATGAGCCTTCTTGTATATATAAACTCTGTTTGACATATTTTGATGTATATAAACAGGGTTGGGTGATTTATATTTGGTTTTTTGATAAACTCTGTATTTCCATATATTTATATATATAGAAAAAGTTTTAAATTTTTCGTTGCGTAATACTTTGATTTATTATTTCGATATGAATATACATGTTAAGTTTATCGGTATAGATGGAGAGGCTGATGGCTCTAATTAATTCTTGCAAGGATTAGTGGGCTTAATTAGGGTTTCAGGCCGGGCATTTTCCCTAATCGGGATAAGTGATATCACATGGAATCTATTAGTTGGGAAGTGGGTGAATGTCGAGTATATATACGCGTTATGTCACGTAGTAGTTGATATCACGTTCGTTATCAAATTGTAGATAGCTAGATAGCGATTGCTGATTAACTCGATATAACATGGATTCGGGTGCTAGGACAATCAACCTCCTATTTTTATAGATGATTTATAGAGGTTGTCTGACCATGTATCAGCTCAGGGGCTACAATTGATAGATTTCATCACTATGATCATAGCTAGATTTGCTTCATCGACACATACGCCACTTCCTATTGTTAATACTACGTCTATACTAGCGTCGACAGAGTTTCCTACAATAACACCTATAGTTCACAGATTCAGACTATACCGGCAGTGACAATACCAGCCGTAGAGACGGTGGATACACCATCTCTCACTCCTATATCTTCTAGCTTAACGGCCGAGGCTCAATTGGTGAATGATTTCATCAGACTGAAGCCATTATACTTTGATGGTAAGCAAGACTTTAAGAAGATTGAGAAGTGGTTGTTATCTCAAGAAAAGATACATAGAGTCTTGAGGATTGAGGATTGACTTTAGGTTGAGATTTCATTGTACACATCGCAGAGAGATGCTGGTGTTTGGTGGCGTGCGACTATAGCTTTAGATGGTGATTTTATGTCTTAGGATGCATTTAAGAAAACGTTTTATCAGCAGTATTTTCCACCTGCAGTAATGAAGAGGTTGAAGAAGGAATTTATGGATCTGCGACAAAGAGTTAATGAGTCGGTGATGCAGTATCGAGATATATACGACCATTTGAGGCAGTTTACCTGAGACTTGGTGAGATATGACTCTGAAGATGTCTATTAATTTGGAGATGGACTAAGGCCTAACATCGATATTATGTTGTCAATGTCGAGCTAGGACACTTGGTGAGATATATGAGCGTGCTCTCTCCCACGAGACATTATTTTAGTAGGATTGTGGATGGGATAGTACGAGCTCTAGGAGTGGCGACAAATTTTAGTACTAATCTCAAGAGGACGAGATAGGAAAGTAAAGGACCAAGGAGTTGGACTGAGGGACCTCATAGTGTAGGGTCAACAACATTTACTATCTCAATGGAACATGGTTCGAATGTACCTATCTTGCTAGCTCTAGTTAGATTAGTATAACCAGCCCTCTCAGCACAAGCAGACATCAAAAGGTAGAGGCCATGATGCACTAATATAAGTGGCAGCCTTAGATTGTATCCATAGAATGGAGGAGAACTCCGACATGTTACAGATGTTATCGGTTGGACATATTGCTCTTCAGTGTCTACAGCCAGTGAGTTATCAACCAACAACATTACAACCACATGCTAGAGAAAGAGCTCAAGCAATGAAAGAATTAGACCCAAAGACGGTATGCAACCGTACTAAGGGCAAGTGAATTATGTTAATTATGCATTGTTTGACTTAGGTAACGGTAGCAATACTATTGATTGGAATTGAAATTGATCACTGGACTGACGAGAATAGCTCGAACTAGTCCATATCACATGAGTTAATAAAAGAATGAAAGTAGTGATGCATGTGGTAACTGAGCATAGACTCGCCCACAATAATATATATAAACCCAGGATATATGGACAGGGGATCCACCTGTGGTAAATGGAGAAATACGGACTTTGGGGCTAGTATCATTTGAAATTTTGACTATAGTAGTTATTGAAAAAGCGAAGAATAGATTTTTAAAAGATGAAAAACTAAGAGTTGACTAGTAAGTGACTTTATATTTTAAATGAGACTGAGTTGTGAGATTAAGCTTATGATTAAGTTTAATTTTGAGGAAGAAATTTCTATTAGTTGGGAAGACTGTAATGGCCCTAAAATTACTAATAGTAAATTAGTCCCTAATCAGGGTTACTGACCCAAGACATGGCCCGAAAGCGGGTACACGGTCCGAATACTCGATGCGAGGACTGAGGAATGTGTTAGATTTGATAATGGGTGCCTAGTGTGATGAATTTGTGTAGACCTATTAAGTCACTCCTACTTGTACATAGTTGTTGAGACGTGAGCGGGGATGCACCTCGTGATGCATGACAATGTGGGACCGGGGTAGAGAGTGAATGAGGTAAGTTTATTTAGGCTTTAAAATAGCTTATATAGTATGGCTAAGGTTAATTTACATTAAGTGTACCTAAGTTAAACAACTTAAAATAATAGCCATATGATGATTCTCGAGATACGCATTGACACATCTAAAGACCAATTCGGTCACTTATTGGTGTCATTTGGAATGAGTTAGCGAGACACATGTTAGGTTGCAAACCATTAGATTGGTCTCGGGATATATATGCGCTTCAAGATCAATGACTATTAGTTAACCTTATCTAATGCATATATAAAGTGAAGATCAACACATGCGATTAATTCATTTCATTTGAAACCTTAGAAGCTAAGTTTGATGGAAAGAAGGAGTTGCTAGAGGAAGAAAAAGACCGGTAAAACTTTGAGTTGGTGAAGGTGGTGTCAATCAAGTTAGTGTTCCTCAAGTTAGGTAACTTCTTTACACCATAGATATAGATCAAATCAATGAATTCATGAATTTGATGTTGTGGATTTTTGTTTTATGTTGTTGTTAATGTCAAGAAACTTTAGAAGTGTATATGGAGGTTCCATAGGCATTAACATGGCCTATGTGTAGAGAAAACATGGAATTCTGTTTGCAGAATTTCGGGTTTTTCTACACATAGCGCTAGGTAGGAAAACTAGCACGCTAACTTTGATTAGCGAGTTAGGTAATTTTGGTAGCACGCTAATAAGGTCATTAGCGTGTTAGGTGCTTTGGGCAGCACTAAAATCCGAATTTTCTAAAATTAACTTAAACACTTTAAACATATCCAATACTTTAAGTAAAGGTTTAAACACACTCGAAAACTTACAATATGATATCATGAACCTAGGGAAGAGTTTTGGAGGTTCGGATACGAGTTTTAAGGTGTTGGGGGCCGGTGTAGCTAGGAAATAGCTAGGAAATTGGTGTTTGTTTATAGTTGTTTTATTGTAACGACCCTAATCTAACTCGAGATAGTTTACTCCATTCTATACTTTGATGTTGTTGTTTGTTTATAGTTGTTTTATGTTTCGTTGTGCAATAGAAGCAAGAGAGACAACTTACGAGGTGAAGGGAGCTCCGGCGAGGAGCAGCAGCTCCAGCGAGGGAGAGCTAGATGCGGAGAAGGCAAAGGCAACACTGGCCAAGATGCGACGCAGGCGGTGTTACGGCTCAGAGGACCTGCTAGTGCAGACGCCAGCCGAGCAGCGCGACTCTAGCAGTAGAAAACCAGCAAGTTGGTCGGCAGCAGTGCGTACGGCGGCTCGCGGGCGATGCGGAGGCCACGAACGGCGTTTCCAACGACTTAGAGGTGGCACGGCTGTAGGGAGGACGACGAGCGGCGGCACGGTCCACCAGGTAGCGGCGAGGATGAACCAAGGACAGGACGCCGACGAGGAGCAGTGACGTCGGCGAGGAGGAGCCGTGAATCGCGACTCTGGCAAGAACGCGATGAACGACGTGGAGCAACGGCGCGGTGGCACGTTGCCGGACTTATCGATCCCGACGAGGCACAACAACAGTGGACAATGAGGCGTGACTTCGACGATGCTCGACGACGTGATGGATTGCTCGTGAAGAAGACAAAAGGCGTAGATCATGGCTATTTTAGAGTTGAGACCTCCATTGAAGGCAATGGTGAGGTTCTAAACCACATTGATTTCAACTACATGTCTAATTGATAAATCTTGTAGTCAATTCCGATATGGTTTACTTTAAGTGATTTGGTTTTGGTTTGAATGACTTAAGTAACTTAATTGAGAATAAATATGACCCCAAAATGGTATAAATGGACACCATGGACTTATGAGGCTATAGTCGAGTGTCGGGTGCGCATATCGAGGCATGCGCGGGACATTTTGAGGATGATTTGCGATTTCTCGAGGTAAGTAAAACCATCTAGGAAATGCACAGTAGTTCGTTTGAGCTTATATTTTATTGATGATGTATTGTATCCTTTTCTTGGAATTCCCACCACTTATGAGCGTCTGAGGGCCAAGTGAGTCACACGAGTGTCTTTGATTGGAGCGGTTACCGGCTTGCAACCGGGGCCATGACCTCGAGTCACTTGAGTATTTGGTCGGAATGAGATGTGTTTTATCCGGAGCACCGTTGATATCCCTCTTTCGTATTACTTATATATGTTGTTATCACACTTATGATACTTATGTAGGTTGAGAGATACACACGACTAGTATATCATTTTTTCCTAGTTATAACACTTGAAACAAGATATACATGAATGTACATATTTACAGGGTTCCATAATTAGGTTGTCCAACTCTTTTACAATTATTATTGAGTTATGTAATGTATTAATTGCTTCCGCTAATTTTTAAAACTTGAAAAATATTAATAACTGATAAGTTGGTATTTATAGGTATTTAATAGTCTATTTTAGTATATTTAATTATTAAAAGTATTTAAAATATATATTTAATTATATTTTTGGTCATTTTTAGGTGAAACAGAGTGCATGGTTGAATTCGTGGTGGAAAAATACTCAAAATGGAGTATTTACTAGAAGTGATCGGATGCCGGACGGTTTGCCTCGAAATACGCATTGCGCGGAGGATCGAATTGCGGACAGGGTGTTCCAGCCAATTAGGTGATGCCACGCCAGCCGTCTCCAGTCGCCGCAACCAATCCTACGTTGCCACGCGTCGCCACGTCAGCAGGAGATCCACGTCACCGGAGATCAAACTTCTCTTCATTTCAGACACCATCGATCGGCCTCGGGAGGCGCGACAGCACAGACTCCCAGTTATTCGCGCGAGTTGCGATTTTCTTCTCCGAGCCACTGGGTGCCACGCGGCGGTGTCTTATTGGCCAGACACGTCAATTGGCGAGACACGTCAATATAAGTGGCTCCGCCAATCCGGAAGCGACACGCGGCGCTGAGTCATTACCCACACAACGGAACGCACAGTTTCTCCGCGAATCATGCGGCGACAAATCAGCGCGGTGACAGGGACGGATGAATCACAGCGGGACACGTGGCGGCGACGTAGAAAAACAGCGAATCACGCTGTGACACGTGGCATAGTCATTTTTCAAGCTAAAAACACCCCTAGGATGCTCCTCGACGCGCGAGTCACCTCCAAAACCCTAAAATCAGTCATGAGTACGATTTTGGCTATTTATATATATATATATATATATATATATATATATATATATATATATATATAACCTATGTATTATGGACAATTAATTAGAGTTGTAAATAGATCAATTATTAGTTTTTAGTATAGATTTTTTAAGATGATGTCTGAGTAATTGATTTCTCGCCTAAGTCGAAGGGGAAGCAAGTTGGAATTATGGATTCATGGCATTCTTTGTGAGATCTTTTTATTTTATTATTTAATTAATTTAATTTCTCCTATTTCATTGTTGTTGATTTAATGATTATGATTTAGATCTATGGTATGTATGTGACCAATGCATGCTTTTAGATGTACAATCTATTGTTATTTGGAATATTAGTATCTGTGTAATTGTGCTTTTAGACCAAAAAAGTAACAAACATTCACCCGTTTGCCGTAAAACCCTTTCGGTGTTTGAATGTACAACAATAGAAATATAGAATCTAGGTTAAATCGGGAGCGGACGCGATCCGGTTATTTAGGATTAGTGTTCCGATATATCTATATTACCGCGGTTAGTGTGTTAAACCTGATTGACGGATGTTTAGGGTTATACATTAATTAGGGAAGTAGTTAGTGGCGGACGTCCTGGCTATCGAGATTATGGGAACTAGGAATTTATGGCGGATGTCGATTTTTTATAGCTAATCTAGGAGAATTCAAATTAATAACTTTTAGGGAAAGATCGAGGACCATTGAATGCTATTGAATCTTGATTCTGATTTGTGGAACTGGAGATTTGGGTGAACTTTTCATTCTTGATATTAATTTTTGTGAACTTTTTATTATTGTTTGTTTAATTAATTATTTTCTTGATTTTCTTGAAAACCCCCATATTTAGTTAACTTAGAGTAAACTCGAGTCCTGCGGATTCGACCCCGTATTTACCACTACTACACCCTTGCGGTTGGTAACTCGATTACGGGTTATATTTGGCACGCACGACAATAACTCAACTTAAAATTATGAATTTACTTATAATGATGGATTGAAAGGCTGACTAGGCATGCGTTGACCTTGCGAAGCTGGCTCAGGGGTCCACGTGGGCTTAGGCCAGGTGGGGCCCAGTTTGTGGGAATCTGGGACTGTTACAGTTGGTATCAGAGTCGGGTTGTTACTTATAGCTCTTGATTAACCCACAACCAATATAAGACACAATTAAAAATAGAGATATGACATAGTTAGAACTTAGAGTGGAACCATATGATCCTGACTCAGAGTCTTATTTGGAAAGGGATGAGAGTTGGGAAAATTAAAATTTGGACTATATGAGATATTTGATGTATTGTCTATTATTACTATCGATAGCTATATCATGATCAAGAAATCGCATTCTTTGCATATTGCGATGGCCAATCAACCCGAATTCAGCAATACCGGTTCGGGTGACGTTCAGGAAAGGTTAGATGCGATGTCCCAGCGAGTCACCTCACATGGCCAACAACTTTAGGGGATTCTCTGACTTTTGAGAGCACAGGTTATAGCATCGCCTTCTACATCTGCAACAGCAGCACCAGGGACTCAAGGCGGGAGTGCGCCGACAAGATACAGCCGCCATATTACGACTCCTACAAATACCGATCGAACTAATGGAGTACAGGTTCGGGTTGAGAGAGTACCACCAACACCCGATACATCGACGGATAATACGTCGAACACACCCACTTATGGGAGCACTCGAGTGACGGTTGATGCGAGGCAGTCTCGCGAGTTTCAGTGACATCACCCGGAGAAGTTTCACGATGGTACGTATCTCGGAGCAGCAGAGAAGTTTATGAGGAGTCATGAGAAGATTCATGATGTCTTGGTCACACCAGAGCATATGAGGTCGAGCATCTCATCAGCTTCATTGTTCGGGGAGGCTGATGTTTGGTGGCATAGCATGGTGGCTACAAAGGGGAAACCCATTAACTAGGCTGAATTCAAGGAGATGTTCAATCAAAAGTATTTCCCTCATATGGTCAGGAACATGAAGAGGATCGAGTTTCTAAACATTCAATAGGCGGCTGACGAGACAATGATGCAGTATATGGGTCGATATTTACGGTTGATGGACTATACCGGTGGCATAACTGATACAGACGCTGATCGGGCCTACTACTTCATGGATGGCCTATTGGGTGAGATCGGTTCTATGATGGTGACCACAGCTCCAGGAACGTTGCATGAGGCATATGAGAGGAGTTTGGCCAGTGAGACTTTTCTGAGCACGCATACTGGTACAGTAGACGCAGCTCCACCACCAGCACAACCAGATATTAGACCCGTAGATGAGGGAAGGAGGAAGAGACCTAAATAGTGGAGGTCGAGAGATTGAGCTCAGAGTGTGCGGTTCGTTGCATCTCCACCTCCTGCAGCGCGTATTGCGCCAATACCATCTGCTCCATTATAGAGTTATATCAACACACCACAATCTGCCGACACACGGTTCTTAGCGACAACAAGATATCAAAGGACTCGGGCGGTGGCGATAGCGATGGTAGGGCGAAAAGCGAGAATGGTCGAGAGATGTATGGACGAGGATAAAGTATTCTATCTGGATCAGGATCTCAGCGTACTTGTTGGGAGTGTGAGTAGTCAGGTCACTTCGCCAGTACGTGTCCACGATTGGGCAGAGGGCAACCACAGTAGAGTCGGAAGTAGGTTCATGTTGTTGCCGAGTCAGATCCAACTGCTACCCGTAGTCTGATAGTTTTATTTTCGATCGCTTGGTCGATAAGTTGGGTTTGAAACCCACTAGACTAAAGAGACTGATTCACATTCTTGCGGATGTACTGAGGATGTGTGTGTTAGAGACGGTGGACTAGGTCAATGGTACCAGACTCGCCAACCATGCGTACTTAAGCCCCAAAGCGCGTGTTCTAGTCTAGAGAGGCGAAAGACTGTTCCTAATATATGTTTCGAGGATGTTGCCCTTGCATATATTGGGGGAAGGACATAGATAGCATGAGAGGTCGCATAGGTGCATCCACACTGCTTTGAAGGTCTCGGAGGAACCCATCCAGCTGGCTTAGACCTGCAGGGGTATGGCCTTGGGCGAGTATGGCTTTGGGCTTTCACAAAAAAAGGTGAATTGCTTCAATTTCGAGGACAAAATTCTAATTAGTTGGGAAGACTGTAATGGCCCTAAAAATCTAACTCGTGACACATACCATTTTAGGGCTGTATGTGGGACCCACTCATCGTGATCTGTATGTCCAAATCTTGGGTGTAGACACCGAGGTATACCAATAGGGTCAAGTTAAGGTTTACATACGGTGTCCTCGTGTTTCAGAGTGCAATGGTATTTTCGTCAATTTTTGGCGAAAATGGGGTATTTTTCGGGGTTTAATTCGGACACGAAATCAAGGATATAATTATGAAAAAATAAATAAAGTGGTAAAATTACCAAAGAGAGAGAGATACGATAGTGAGAGGGGAGTCACCAAAAGAGAGAGAGAGAGCACACTAAGAGAATGAAGAGAGACAGCTTGCGGCTCCAGCGAGGGCGAGCTGGACGCGGAGACGGCGAAGGCGACACCGGCCAAAATGCGACGCAGCGGTGTTGCGCTTGGAGGAGCTTACGGGTGCGGATGCCACCGAGCAATACGACTCCAATGAGCAAAAAACCAAGCAAGTTGGTGGCGAAAGATGGCGTACCAACAACAACATGGCGATCGTGGAGGATGACGAGCGACGGCACTGTCCACCAGGTAGCGACGAGGATGAACCAGTAGGATAAGACGTCGGTGAGGAGCAGTAACGCCAGCGAGGATGAGCGGTGAACCAGCAACGACAACGACAACGACAACGGCAGCGGCGCGGTGAATGGCGCATTGCCGGACGATCGATCCCCGACGGGACACAAGAACAGTGGACAATGGGGCGTGACTTCGACGAAGCTCGACGACGCAATGGATTCCATGCGAAGAAGATGAAAGGCGTAGATCATGGCAATTTTAGAGTTGAGACCTCCATTGAAGGCCATAGTGAGGTTCTAAACCACATTGATTTCAACTACAAGTCTAATTGATAAATCTTGTAGTCAATTCTGATATGGTTTACTTCAAGTGATTTGGTTTTGATTTGAATGACTTAAGTAACTTAATTGAGAATAAATATGAGCCCTAAATGGTATAAATGGACACCAGGGACTTAGGAGGCTATAGTCGGGTGTCGGGTGCGCATATCGAGATGTGGGCGGGACGTTTTGAGGACGATTTGCGATTTCTCGAGGTAAATAAAACCAGCTATGAAATGCCCAATAGTTCATTTGAACTTATATTTTATTGATGTTGTATTGTGTCCCTTTCTTGGAATTCCCACACACTTATGAGTGTCTGAAAGCCAAGTGAGTCATACGAGTGTCTCTGATTGGAGTGGTTACTGGCTTGCAACCGGGGTCATGACCTCGAGTCACTTGAGTATTTGGTCGGAATGAGATGTATTTTATCTGGGGCATCGTTGATATCCTTCATTCGCAACGGTCTAAGTACAGCAGGCGACGCCGCAACCTAAGACCCGAGTCTGCTTGGTGTTGCCGCGACTCTATGACCCCGACCATGTGGCACCCGCACTCGGTGGTCTTGGACTAATTGGGCACCTCTCTATTATTTCCTTTGACACTCGTTTCTCGTTGTACTTTCATTTTTACAGTCTTATTATCATGCATTCCATATAGCTTTCTTTCTATTCGCATGACTTTTAGACTGCTTCATTTATTTCGAGTTACTGTTTAGATCCTACTGGCTTTTACTTACTGGGCTCAACATTCTTGTGTTTGACCGAGTGCAGATCTGCAGCCGAGCAAGGGCAAGACGCCGACACTCGACGATCTACTCTTAGGATATCAGAGCGGCCCTCCTCCGCACATTTTTGTAAGTTTTTAATTTCTTTTGTATTACTTATATATGTTGTTATCACACTTTGGATACTTATGTGGGTTGAGAGATACACTTTATATTGTTGTGCAATGCTTTGTGGGCTTACTTAACTGTGTATTGTTAAATTATATTTGTTTACGTGATATGTGTGCTAAATTCTTGGTGTTGTTATTGATATGTTGTTTCTTGTTATACTGTGATTGTGAAATTATAATAAGTGTGTATAAGTTATCATGTGGTTTGAGGTGTACGCGGCTCACGAGTTATGGGACCCGGGGATGTCGGTATACTAATTAGATAGTGTCACGTATCTACAATATGAAATTGATGAAATAACTAAACGTTGACCAAAAGGGTAATGTTGATGTACTGTGTGTATTGATCTATTATGCAGAGTTGATATGCCGTGTTGAATAACTAATAAGAGGAAGATCTATGACTAAACGGTGACCAAAAGGGTAATACTGATGTACTGTGTGTACATATCTATTGCATGAGATCGATAAACTGTGTTTATCAAATAATAAAAGGAAGGCCTATGACTAACCGACGACCAATAGGGTAATACCGATGTACTGTGTGTATTGACCTATTACATGAAGTTGACATGCCATATTTCATATCCAATAAGGGTTAAATTTATGTGAATAATTAAATTAGTGAAAACCCAAATGAATGTGATTAATTGGGTTTGTCAGGGATAATGTTCTAAGTACATAATTTGAAATGGGTAGTTCATTTGAGTATTTTATTGATGTTATATTGTTTGGTAATGCAATTATGTGTCAATCATTATTGTGGTATAAAGAATATATGTTTTGTGAATTGTATCCTGTTGTGTTTGGAAATGTGGTTAAATGTCTCTCAGTATTATTTTCTACATTACTGTATGCACTGTCTAATTTGTGACGGTGGGTGCAGATATGTCAAGTAGCAGACCAGGAAGGAGAATATCAAAGATTAGTGTTGAGTCGTCAGAGAGATCTTCTATTATTGTTGTAGGTGATCATTTTGTGTACATATTATGTATGCCTTTTAGTATAATTCTGGGTTGTATAATGGGTTAGAGATAGACTTCCCTATAGTTTCATGTATTACTTTAAATGGTTTTATATGATCGTCGGTTTACCTGGTTTCTAATATATGTATTTTATAAATGCTTTTGCTAATTTATTAAGTCTTCCACTGATTATTAAGTTAGTGATAACGATTCTTTTAATTTAACTCGGTGATTTTGAAATGAATATTAACTAGTGGACGAGGTGAATTAGTAAAAAGGCTAACTAATTCGTTGTTAAGTTCTATATGATGTGGTTTAGGGCTTAATAACGTATTAGGCCGAGCGTTACCCGGTTTGGGAGGTCGGCCCAATCTAGGAGGCCGGGTCGTCACAACAACACACAATAGATCACAATTATTATAGTTGACAAGTTCACTTTGAATTTTCTTCACTATTCATGAATTTTGTTCATTTAATTTGATGGGAAATGTGATAGTTCAAGTTACATTTGATTTTCTTAATGAATGGATATATTAGGCTTTTGCTTCTGAATGAATTTTCTTTATGTGTCGTTGAAGTTACTTTGATATGTATATTTGGCTTTGTAAGCTTGTTAAGGATGTAGGAATGAGTTTGCATATATAAAAGGACACTTTAGTAACTTCACATATTGAAATCAAGTTCAATCCCACCCTCTATGCTCCCAACCAAACAAGTCCCTCTATTGGGACTAATACCCAAAACCCATGTTATAATCCTAGTGTAAAATAATCTCATGATCTTGAAATTATTTTACATTTGTGATATTCATATCAATACTATTATTAAATCCAACAACAACAATAACATAGCCTCGGTCCCAAATTAATTAGAACTTTTCCAGTTAGGGCCTAAAACTATAGACTGTGTATTTATTGGTCTTGCTAATTATAATTCTGCATATATATTTTTGGTAATTAATCTCCCATTAGTGATATTCATATCAATACTATTATTAAATCCGTAGATGCTCAATTCTTTGAAGGACTATTTCCTTATAAAGAAGAAAATTTGCATACATCAATTAGATCTTTTTGGTTCTCCGATGTTGTTGTTTCTTTCCTTATTGTCAATTATCCTCTCCCAAAGTTTCATGGTGTGACTGAGCAACTTCGAATGTCTCCTTTGTTTTTAAAGATTGGCACAATCCATTGGCAACCAAGTCAATTCAATTTCTCCTAAGAATTTTCATTCTTTTCAATGCCTCTTTAACTTCTACAATTCTAATATTGCGTGTATAGTTTACAGTTCTTTCTTGGTGTGGGTTTTCATTTATTATAATATCAACTTGGCCATCATTAAATAAACTACCGTTTCTCAATTTCTCCTTAATATCCTCCTCGCGCGTTAAAACATTTTGATTTTCTGAGATGAACCATCTACTAGTAAGTAATGAAAATTCCCACCACAAAAAATAATTATATGCGACTCTCTCTTCCTAAAACTAATTAGATAACCAAAACTTGCGTTTGATGAAAAAGATAATAAAACTTGTGCTTCATATTTCTCTACTATTTTTTCCCTACCCATTTTGTCTCTTGGAGGCAAACAATAAATAAGCTTTTGGATAGATTTTATTAGAAAAGTCTTTTACGCAGGCTTCAACCTATCGCAACCTTCCTCCATTTTCCAATAATGTAAACATATAAAGAAGCTATAACAACATAGGTGGAGTTAGGCTATTTTATGGAAATAAGCCATAAATAGTGAAATAGAATCTATTATGAATAATCATACATGGGAATTGGTTGATTTACCTCCTGGTAATAAACCAATAACTTATAAATGGATTTTTAAAAGAAAGTTAAAAGCATGGTTGATTGACAAATATAAAGCGCGTTTAGTGGCTAAATGATATCGACAAAAAAAGAAAGGTTTGACTATTTTGATACTTATTCTCTTGTTTCAAGAATTATAGCTATAAGGATGTTAATCTCAATGGCTTCCATATATAATATAGAAATACATCAAATGGATGTAAAAATGACATTTTTATATGGAGAATTAGATGAAGAAATTTATATGGAACAGCCGAAAGGATTTGTCGTTAAAGTTCAAGAAAATAAAGTATGTAAACTTTTAAGTCATTATATGGACTTAAACAAGCACCAAAATAGTGGCATGAAAAATTCGACTATACTAAGATTGCAAATGGATTTAGAATTAATGAATGTGACAAATGTGTATACATTAAGGAAACGAAGAATTCATGTGTCATGGCATGGTTATATGTTGATGATATGTTGATCATGCCCACTAATATTGATATAATCATTTCAACTAAGAAAATGTTGAATTCTAATTTTGAAATGAATGATTTAGGTCAAGCAAATGTCATTTTAGGAATTCAAATTAAAAAAATGATGATGTATATATCCTTACTCAATCTCACTATGTTGAGAAAATATTAAAGAAGTTCAATCAATTCGATTGTAAACCAGCTCCTACTCCATTTGTTGCAAATTGTAAACTTAAGAAGAGTATTGATAGTGCAATTGATCAATTAGAGTATTCTTAAGTAATTGGAAGTTTGATGTACTTGATGAATTCTATAAGACCTGACATTGCTTATGCAGTTAGTAGGCTTAGGAGATATGCAAGCAACCCAAATGAAGATCATTAGGAAGCATTGATTAGAATGTTAAGGTATTTAAAATATACCTTAAGCTATGGATTGCATTATACAAAATATCCACTAGTACTTGAAGGTTATAGTGATGCTAACTGGATTTTTGATAATACAGAAATTAAGTCAACTAGTGGATATGTACTTTACTTAGGAGGAGATGGGATTTCATGGAAATCAATAAAGCAGACGTGTATAGCACGTTCGATAATGGAATCATAATTTATAGCCTTGATAAAGTTGTTGAAGAAGCATAATGGCTAAGAAATTTTCTAGAAGATATTCCATTTTGGCCAAAACCAATATCATCAATATGTATACATTGTGATAGTATCGCAGCACAAGCTAAAGCAAAACATAATGTATACAATGGTAAGTAAAGACATATAAGGCGCCGACATAATACTATAAGGCAAGTACTATCGACAGGAGTAATTGATATAGATCATGTAAAGTCAAAGGAAAATATTGCAAATCCAATGACAAAAGGCTTACCAAAAGATCAAGTCATGTTGTTATCGAAAGGAATGGGTCTTAAAACCATAAAATGAGTTAAGTCTGGAGGAAACCTAACCTAGCTAATTGGAGATCCTATGGTCTAGGTTCAATAAGCAAACTGGTTAGATAAGACTTGAAGTAGAACACACTTTTACTCATTCCTAAGATATAATGTTTGTTGTGAAAACGATAAAGGGTATGGTTTTGCATTTAATGACACCCAAAATGTCACCTATATGATAGTAAATGTGGGGTTGCATTTACGACAACCATACATGCTAAATTCTTTAAAGCTATCGTATAAAACTAGGATACGTCCAGACCAAAATGGGCAAAAACAACCGCATTTTAATTATTATAACATGCGTAAGGCGTATTGTATTGATTTACTACCAAAAAAAAAGTGAATAGTTCAAGATCTTCTATATCCACTGCCTCACTAAGTAAGTCCGATACGTTTTACTAAGGTTGAGTTCAAGTCTTAATATGACACTTTTCATGACAACATGACATAATATTTCTCTCATTTGTGCTTTAAAAAAGTTTGTGACTATGTTTGAAAGTCAAATTTGAATAGAAATGTGGAGTGACATAATTTTCTATTCTTGGAACAAAAGACTTGTGTGTCTTATTTTATGGTTTTGAAAAGAAAACATTTGAGTCCCACATAAGAGAACAACAAAGCACTTTCACACTCTATAAATGAAAGCAACTCAACATACTTTGTTTGGGACAAAGGGACAAGGAGTTGGGAACCCATTGGATGCACTTGGGTGCACATGGGTACAAGGTGACCCATATATTTTTATGTCAAAGATGGGTCTTGGGTCTTGGGCCTTAGGCCTTGGGGCCTTTGGGCTTTGGCTTGGTTGTCAAACATAGATTTACTTTTTACTTACATTTTAATTTTTCAGTAATTAATTTTTGAAATTAATTAATTGTTATACAGTTAATACAGTTAGGTTTTTCAATAGTCATGACCGTTGAACTCAATGAACTATTTTAATTTTCGAAATTAAAGAGTTGTGCTTTTTGGGAAACAACTCTTCAACTATTATTTAAGTTCGACTAGAACACAAATTACAATAGTGATTTTTGAAATTAATTGTTTTGTGATATAGAAAGAAATACAGTTTGGCACACTTCCAAATTGGTGATTTTTAAATTTGGAAGGGCACTCTGGTTGAATCATGGGGACAGATTTCTGAAGATATTTTATCACCAAATTGGAAAACAATTCTGTCTTAGGACAATGCTTCTGTGCAAGCCTCCGATTAAAATATTTATTTTGTTATTTATTATCATTTAATTATGTTGTTGGTTCTTTACAATTTTGTTTTATTTATAGTATATAAAATCGTTACAGATTGTTTGATTAACAATTAATGTCTTTTTTATGTCAATTAATTAATCGATATTTTAATATATTTAGGAGTGTCGATTTTTAAAGACAAATTAGCAAATTTTTGTGTTGTTGTGCTTTTGATTGATTTATTCTATTTATTTTTATTAATTTTTATCTAAAAATTTACTCCCTCCGTTTTTTTATTAGTTGTTTTAGACAATGTGTCTAGTCCAAATATCTAAGTCATTTTCAATATTTTAACTCTATTGTACCTATGGTACCCCTAGCACAAGCTGACTTCGAATTTAATGTGACTTACTCCCTCTCGAAACCAAGCAATTTCTTTCTCTCTCTCTCTCTCTCTCTCTCTCTCTCTCTCTCTCTCTCTCTCTCTCTCTCTCTCTCTCTCGAGACGAAGCACAACTTTGAGTATAGAGGAACTAGGAATTTCTCCAATTCTGGAAAATTATATGGAATATGGTGAGAAGTTTGAAGTTGGAGATACAATTGTGTGCAGTGAATCTCGATGGCACACTTTTAGCTTCTTCAGTTGGTTTCTTCAAGAATGGCAAATAGTTGTGTATAGCTAAGGAGTTTAATGCTAGGAATCATGCCGTAGTGGACGCACAGGTGAAAGAAATGCAATTGGCTTCTACTTTGTTTCCTCGTGTTTTGTTGAAAAATGTGGTTTTGCAGGTGCAGTTCAGTATTGATGATGTTCTTATTGTTGAAGAAGCCTAGAAGCCTTAGGCATGTGCAGTTCAGTATTGATGATGGTCTTTGTTTAATCATCTTTCTTCTTCTCCTACTTTCGCCATCAATGATTGATCAAACGAGCAACAAAGCAAAAAAAGCTCCAAAATAAAGTTTGCCCGATCTATCGAATAGGATAGACCGAGAAAAAATAAAAACTAACGGAACTTCAGTTTTCTCTTAAACGAGTTCCAAGAAAAAAAAAATGGAGGGAATAATTAAGAAGTTATTTTTTGTTATTTCAAAAATAAATATTAAAAAAATCAAAAATATATATTTAGATAGGTAAGAATAATAGTTATTTGTTGTGAAGTGTGGATGATCATGCATGCACACCAACATATTGTGTAGTCATGTAACTTGTATTGTCATTTTCAATGTACACCAACTCTTCCATGTATTGTCAATTACTTGTAATGTGTTGTATGACATGGGGTGTATGTGTTAATTGTCCCACATTGATTACTTGTAAAGTGTTGTATGACATGGGGTGTATATGTTAATTGTCCCACATTGCTAAGGCACATTTGTCATCATACCAAATGGCCTATATAAAGGATGTTAACCTCATTGTAAGAGCACACCAAGTTGAATGAAAACTTCTCATTCCAACTATCTCATTTCTTCTCTTCTCCTTTGTAATAGTAGTTTGTAGTAGTAGAAGTTCTTAGTCTTCTATTTCCTTATCTAGTTCTTAGCAAGTTCCAATTCAATTTACAACACGTTATCAGCACGAGCTTGCTCTAACATTAAGGAGATCTTGAAGTTCAAGAAGGCTTGTTAAGGAGACAAAGCTAGGAAGGTATAACTCTTGTTATTTAAATAAGTTCAATTTATTTATATATTATCATGGTTGCTTCCTTTTATTACATGCATCACTTCTATATGCATACTTTATTCATATACTATACATTATAATGTCACCGATTGCGAAAGTATGCTCTGTAGTTGCGTCTTGTACGATCTTCTACATCAGAAATCAAAAATCAATATGTGACATAACTAGTTTTCTCTTAAAACTACAAACGATTAGTTATTGCTCTTTTCTTGATTTTATAATACAAATCATGTTATAAGTTTGAGTTGATAGTGGGTAAGCCTTGTCCCCGGTAAAGCTAAACATTGAAAGGGAGACGGGTTATCCCGTTCAAGGAGGCATGGCATTTAAGCAGACTTTGTCTCGTCGCCCAACCTGGAGGTTGTCCCACCAACTCATACAAATAGTACATTTGATTATTAATGAATCAAGTTGTGAACATATACTTAATCATATGCTATGTTTTTTTTTTTACATAAAAGAAAAGAGAAAATTATTTTATATTATATTTACTTTCAAAATATTAATCAACCATAGTTTGAATTTGTTACCTTATTATAATTCTTGTCATGATAATTAGATATTACAAATTATGAATAAAGCTTGTATCCATGCAAGGTTGTATGTTGTACACAATCATTCACCAATTTCTCTTTAGAGATTTGGAAAGTGAATATTTCACTTTATATATATTTTCACCTTATGGAGTTATATATATATACATACCAAAAGGGTAATGCTCCAAAAAGAAAATGAGCGGCTGGGTCTCATGCTACAAAATTTAATTAGTCAAATATTAATTATAATTCCACAATTTTAATTACCTCTATGTTGAGGCTATGTGGAAATATGACTGATGAGACAATAAAAAGAAGGTCACGTGGCCCGCCTCGATTTATTGCTGCGACAAATATCGAGTGCGCACGTCAATCCAAGAAATATTAAGGATTGATTTCTTGTCTCATTGTAGCTGAGTAAAATAACGAGATATTATAAATATAATATCGCTTCCGTCCAATTAGTTCAGCTTCAAATTAAGAAGCATATGTTGCATATAATGATCATGATCGTAATAATAAATTTATGGACGTGGAAAAGGTGAAAATATTAGGTAAAGGTCGTATTGACAATTCCACAAAAAATTGGAATAAAAGTGGTGCACCACTACAAAGGGAAAATAATTATAGACAATGAACGCTCATAATTGTGACATTTGTTGGTCATATATGAAAGGCTATTTTGCCTAAATATTGTCATATATATGCCCGAATATTTTTGTGACCTTTACCATGCCTTCAAAATCAAAGATAAAATATTATGAATTTTATCATTGAAATATGACTTTTTTTCTTATTTGCCAAACATTATTTGTCCAGATGGATCGACAAATCATGCGTTCAAGTCATGAATCAAATAAGAGCGATATATGCCTTGCTGATTGTGCTACAACGCATACAATCCTTAAAAACAGAGAATATTTCTCCAATTTGAACTTAGTTGAGGCTAATGTTCAAACAATATCTAGCATCTCCAATTTGATTAATGACTCTGGAAGAGCAAATATTATGTTGCCTGGGGGAACAACAATTAATGTTGACAATGCCTTATACTCTGAGAAATCCGTAAGAAATTTACTCACTTTTTAAAGATATTCGACAAAATGGATATCACATTGAAACCATGAACGAAAATAATAGAGAATTTCTCTATGTCACATTGGTTTCAAATGGGAAAAAAGAATTGTTAGAAAAATTCCCGGCTTTATCCTCTGGATTATATTTTACTCATATAAGGCATGTCGAAACGAATGTCGTCTTAAATAAGAAAATTAATGATCCAAAGACATTCATTTTATGGCATGACCGACTTGGTCATCCAGGATCATCAATGATGCGAAGAATAATTAAAAATTCGCATGGACATCCTTTAAGGAGTCACAAAATATTTTCAGTTGGTGATTATAATTGCGCTAGTTGTTCTCAAGGTAAATTGATAGTTAAACCATCCCTAAGTAAAATTGTTGTGGAATCCCCAGTTTTCTTAGAACGCATTCAGGGAGACATATGTGGACCTATTCATCCTCACTGTGGACCATTTAGATATTTCATGGTTTTAATAGATGCATCAACTAGGTGGTCACATGTTTGTTTGCTTTCGACCCGCAATGTTGCATTTGCTAGACTTTTAGCACAAATCATTAAGTTAAGAGCACAATTCCCCGACAACCCAATCAAGACTATCCGTCTTGATAATGCCGGGAAATTTCATTCTCAAGCATTTAAAAATTATTGCGTGTCTATAGGAATTACTATTGAACATTTTGTTCCACACGTGCATACCCAGAATGGTTTAGCAGAACCTTTGATCAAACGCATTCAATTAATTGCCATACCTTTAATCATGAGAACTAAGTTATCAACTTCAGTTTGAGGACATGCAGTCGTTCATCCAGCATCTATCAGTTGTTATAGGCCTACTGCATACCATAACATTCCCCTATGCAACTCATTTTAGGTCAACAACCAAATATTTCACACTTGAGAATTTTTTGTTGTGTAGTGTATGTTCCTATACCACCTCCCAATAGAAATAAGATGGGTCCACAACGAAAACTTGGGATTTATGTTGGATTTAACTCATCGTCCATTATAAGATACCTTGAGCCCTTAACAGGGGATTTATTTACTGCACGTTTTGCTGATCGTCACTTTGATGAAACAATTTTCCCACCATTAGGAGGAGATAAGAAGTCAATTCAAAATGAATGGCGCGAAATTGCTTGGAATGCATCAACTTTATCACATTATGATCCACGAACAAATCAGTGTGAACTTGAAGTTCGAAAGATCATTCATTTGCAACAAATCGCAAATCAATTACCAGATGCATTTAATGATGCAAAACAAGTGACAAAATCACATATTCCAGCTGTAAATGCTCCTGCAAGAATTGATGTCTCTGCGCAACAAAATGCACAAGAACCAACGAAACGTTTAAAGTGTGGAAGACCGGTTGGTTCAAAGGATACAATTCATCGAAAGAGGAAAACGGGAGTAAAAATAAATACAAATCAAAATACTCCTAAGAGAGCACAAGAATCCTTTGATAAGGGTTTGTCAAAACAAGTTGATTCTGATGAGGAACAACTTCCTCTAACAAAGAGGAAAAAGATGAAAATAATGAGATCTCAATAAATTATTTAAACTCTGGTAAGATTTGGGATCGAAATGAAATTGTTCCTGATGATATATTTGCTTTCAATGTGTCATTTGAAATATGTGAAAATGATGATGATCCAGAACCACGATCAGTGAACGAATGTCAAAAAAGACCTGATTAGCAAAAATGGCAAGATGCTATCCAAGCAGAGCTAAACTCGTTAAGGAAACGAGAGGTTTTTGGACCAATTGTCCAAACGCCAGATGGCGTAAAACCTGTTGGATATAAATGGGTATTTGTACGAAAGAGAAACGAAAAAAATGAAGTTACAAGGTACAAAGCAAGACTTGTAGCTCAAGGTTTCTCACAAAGACCTGACATCGATTATGAGGAAACATATTCTCCTGTTATAGATGCAATCACATTTCGGTTCTTGATAAGCCTTGCGCTCTCGAAGGGCTTGATATGCATTTAATGGATGTCGTTACAAAGATATCCGTACGATCCCTAGACAAAGGAGATATATATGAAAATCCCCGATGGATTTGTAATATCCGATGAAATAAAATCAAAACCTCATAACATACATTCTATAAAATTACAAAGGTCTTTGTACGGATTGAAACAATCCGGACGAATGTGGTACAAACGCCTTAGTGATTATTTACTGGAAAGAAGGATATGTAAATAATCCGCTTTGCCCATGTGTCTTCATTAAAAGATCATCAACAGATTTGTGATTATTGATGTATATGTTGATGATTTAAATATAGTGGGAAACCACGACGACATCGTTAGAACATCCGAATACTTGAAAAAGGAATTCGAGATGAAAGAACTTGGAAAAACAAGACTTTATCTTGGTTTGCAAATTGAACATTTTTCAAGTAGAGTATTTGTCCATCAATCAAATTATATTGAAAAAATATTAAAAAGATTTTATATGGACAAGGCGCATCGATTGAGCTCTCCAATGGTTGTCAGATCACTTGAAGTGGATAAGGATCCATTTCGACCTCATGAAAGTGATGAAGAACTACTTGGTCCGGAGGTACCATATTTAAGTGCAATCGGTGCACTTATGTATCTTGCAAATTGTACAAGACCTGACATTGCTTTTGATGCCAACCTACTTGCAAGATACAGCTCATCACCAACTCGAAGACATTGGAATGGTATTAAACATATTTTTCGATATCTTCGAGGAACAAGTGACATGGGTTTATTCTACTCGAGAGGGTAAAATTGAATCTCCAAGGTTATGCTTGTGATGGCCCCAATTTTCCACAAAGTGGGCCCCGCCCAGCCTAAGCCTACGCGGACCCCCGAACCAGTCTCGCAAGGTCAACGCAGGCCTAGTCAAATTTTCGGTTACAATGCTGATGCTGGATTTTTATCTGATCCCCACAAGGCCCGTTCTCAAATAGGATATGTATTCACATGTGGTAATACTGCTGTATCATGGAAGTCAGTAAAGCAAACTATGGTTGCTACTTCTTCCAATGGAAATTCATGAAGCAAGTCGTGAATGTGTATGGTTGAGAAATATGATTGAACATATTCAAGAATCATGTGGATTGCCTTCAATAAAAGATTCTCCAACCATATTATATGAAGATAACGCAGCATGTATTGCACAATTAAGTGAAAGATTCATAAAAGGGGACAGAACAAAACATATTTCACCAAAAAAAATTTTATGCGCATGAGCTTCAGAAGAATGGTGAAATTGATGTCAAGCAAATCCGATCGAGTGATAATCTTGCTGATCTATTCACAAAAGCCTTACCAACTACGACATTTAAAATACTTACATATGGTATTGGCTTGCGTAAACTTAAAGACATTGCAAGTAAAGAAACTGAACAAGTTTCACCCATGTTCACATGAGGGGGAGTTATTGATTAGTGTATTGCACTCTTTTTCCCTTAGCTATGGTTTTATCCCATTGAATTTTCCTAGCAAGGTTTTTAATGAGGCAATCTTAACAATATTATGCCCGTCTTAATATTTATGAGAATAGTGTACTCTTTTTCTTTTACTATATTTTTTCCCACGTGGTTTTTCTTAGTAAAAGTTTTAACGAGGCACAAATCTCTAAGTAAGTGTCATCCAAGGCGGAGTGTTGATAAGTGTGGATGACCATGCATGCACACCAACATATTGTGTAGTCATGTAACTTGTATTGTTATTTTCAATGTACACCAACTCTTCCATGTATTGTCAATTACTTGTAATGTGTTGTATGACATGGGGTGTATGTGTTAATTGTCCCACATTGATTATTTGTAAAGTGTTGTATGACATGGGGTGTATATGTTAATTGTCCCACATTGCTAAGGCACATTTGTCATCATACCAAATGGCCTATATAAAGGATGTTAACCTCATTGTAAGAGCACACCGAGTTGAATGAAAACTTCTCATTCCAACTATCTGATTTCTTCTCTTCTTCTTTGTAGTAGAAGTTTGTAGTAGTAGAAGTTCTTAGTTTTCTATTTTCTTCTCTAATTCTTAGCAAGTTCCAATTCAATTTACAACATTATTTTATTTATTAGTATTATAGAATATGATGTGAATTTTTTAAAATGTGTTGAGTTTTTTAAAAAGAATGGTGTGATGTGATTGTGGGTCTAATAGAGTGTATAAAGGGTTTAACTATTGTGAGAGTACTTGACAAAAAAAAAAAAAAAACCTATTGTTGGAGTAAGTGTAATGGAGAAGAGTATAATAGAATGATGATATAGCACTCCACTAACCAATGTACCATTGTGGATGCCCTTTTGACCCCCAATTAAAAGTAAAGGTAATGTGGGTGAGCGAGCCGTTGAGGGTGAAATAGACATTTTTCTAAGTGATCACCTCTGTTTTCCCTCTCAACAGTCATTCCCACCAATATTCAAATTTCTGTTGAGACTATCTGAGCTGATGATGTCTTCAACACCTCTAACGCTCTGCCCTCCACAAACCCTCTCACAAATCAAACCAAAAACCTCCAAGACCCAAAACCCTCCATGGATTCCAACACCCAAGCTATTGTCTCAATACCCAATTCTCCATCTCCTCAATTCATGCAATAACATGACCCATCTCGCCCAAATCCACGCCCAAACCATCACTACCGGCATCTTTTACGACAACTTCGTCGCGTCTCGAATCCTCTCCTTCTCTGCTCTCTCTCCGAATGGCTCAATCGATTACGCCCGCCTTCTGTTTGATAAAATTCCCAAACCAGATGTGTTTATAGCAAATACTTTGATTCGCGCCTACGCGTTTAGTTCGCGCCCAATCGATGCAGTCTTGTTTTATGTTTACGTTCTAGAATCGGGTATCGTTAATCCTGATGTGTATACAGTTCCTCTGGTTTTAAAGGCGTGTTCGGAAATCGGGTCGATTTCGTTAGGGAAGGAGGTTCATTCTCATGTTGTGAAGTATGGGTGGTCTAGTGAGGTGTCGGTTTCAAATTTCTTGGTGAAAATGTATGCTAGTTGCGGGGCGATAGAGTCTGCGAGAATGGTGTTCGATAGGGTTAATGAATATGATGATGCTTCTTGGAACATAATGGTTGATGGGTATGTGGTGTGTGGCGATTTGAAGTACGCGCGAGAAATGTTCTATGCGATGCCGGAGAGAAATGTGGTTTCTTGGAGTGTGATGATCAATGGGTATGTTCAAAACAGCCTTTTCATGGAGGGGTTGGAGCTTTTTCAAGAGATGTTGAGTGAGAGTGTGGAGCCCAACGAAAGCGCGTTGGTTAACGCTCTTTCTGCGTGTGCTCATATGGGAGCTTTGGAGCAAGGGAAGTGGATCGAAGGGTATCTGAGAAAGCGTGGCGTCGATATCACTGTTAGAATTGGTACTTCTCTTATAGATATGTATTCGAAATGTGGCTATGTTGAAAGAGCACTTGAAATTTTTCGAGAGATCGGGGAAAAGAATGTACTGGCGTGGAGCGCGATGATTGGTGGGTTGGCTATTAATGGGCGAGGAAAGGATGCCATCGATCTCTTCTCCGAGATGGAGACTCGTGGAGTTGGGCCAAATGAGGTGACTTTCATTGAGGTTTTGAATGCATGTAGCCATTCAGGACTAGTTCTTGAAGGCTCTAAGTTTTTCGATTCTATGTCGATGGAGTATGGAATGAAGCCTAATGCCCATCACTACTGCTGTATGGTTGATCTCTACGGTCGAGCTGGGATGCTAGATGAAGCTCAAAATATCATCAAGAGCATGCCAATGAAGCCTAATTCTGCTATTTGGGGAGCACTCCTTAATGCTTGTAGAATACATGGAAACTCTGAGCTAGGCGAAAAAGTAGGGAGGCAATTGCTCGAGTTGGAGCCAAATCACAGCGGGCGTTATGTGCTCTTGTCGAATATATATGCTGCAAATGGTAGATGGAACCACGTTGCGGAACTGAGGAGAGTGATGAGAGAATATGGAATCAACAAGACGCCGGGGTGTAGTTTTATAGATTTGCTAGGCACTGTGCATGAGTTTGTCGCAGGAGATAATTCGCACCCGCAGAGCGAAGCAATTTATTCCCAATTGAGTGAAATGAATAGAGAGCTAAAGCTCATGGGCTACAAGCCTAACAAGGACCAAGTGTTGCTTGATATGGAAGAGGAAGAGAAGGAAACAGCTCTTAGTCACCACAGTGAGAAGCTAGCCATTGCTTTTGGCCTCATCAGTACTGATCCAGGAACCACCATTCGGATCACAAAGAATTTGAGAGTATGTGCAGACTGTCACTTGGCTACTAAACTAATATCGAAGATTTATAAACGAGAAATCGTTGTAAGAGATCGATGTCGTTTTCATCATTTCAGAGATGGGTCTTGCTCTTGTAATGACTTCTGGTGAATTCATTCTCCGGGTTTTTGAAATAGATCAACAAGTTTATCAATATTGTTTTCTTTTCCACAACATGAACAAGACAGATCAATCAGGCTGAACAGAAGCAAAGCATTCTGGTCCACCATGAATAGATCCTAGGAGTAACATGCACATAAATTGAACTAAAATCGCATTTTGCAGGCTCTCCATTATAGAACAAGAAATAGAACAGTAACAATTATTTCGGCATTGATGCAGTAGAAAAAAAAAAAAAAAGGAAATCAGTGTTGGTTACAGCATTTGAGTTCATCAGAATCAAGAGTCTGAAAAACTTGAGCTCAACTCTCTAGGATGGCTTGTAGTATTTTGCGGGAACAAATGGCATCTTAGTAATGACCGCATCGTAGGATTTGCCTCGAATTACAATCTTGAGTTCGGTTCCCACCTTGTGAGATCCAGATTTCACGTACCCCATGCTGATGTTTTTCTTGAGGCATGGACTGAATCCACCGCTCGTAACCTCTCCAAGGGCAGCTCCGCTGGTGTTGTGAATCTCACTGTGGCTTCTCGGGGGAGGACCGGAAGAGAAAAAGCCAACGCGTCTAATCTTTGGACCTTCCTCAATCTGCTTGAGGATCACATCTGCACCTAAGAAACCACCCTCCGCTCTTCTTCTCTTTCCAATGGCCCATGTAAGACCTGCTTCTACAGGTGTTATGTGTTGCTCCATGTCATTGCCATACAGGCATAATGCGGCTTCAAGTCGAAGACTGTCTCGTGCTCCTAAACCTGTCAACCTCACCTTCCCTTCAGATTTCTCCAAAATGGCTTTTGCAAGGTCCAGAGCATGTTCTGAAGGCACTGAGATCTCGAAACCATCTTCTCCTGTATACCTGAAAAAGGTCATACCGTCATAGGTAGAAACAATTCAGTCGCGATAATCTTTAGTGTCTCTTTACACATAGAAAAGAACAAATAAATGGACGACTATAAAGTTAAGAGTAACACACTAAGGTTAGTAATAGTATCGATAACATTTTGATTTGATAAGTAGGCATACAGCCAGTCCACTTGTTTGGAGAATAAAAATCTATTTCACCGGAGGGATTGAATAACTTCGAAGAATCTCAATGACTTTTTTAATAGGTATAAAATGTAAGCCAATAATATAGTCTTGAGTTTCTCTATTGATAATAGCAAAATGTAGTCTAAATCTTGATGTAACACTACATCCAATGGCTAGGATGAGATATTGTTAATGTGTTACTATTAGCAAATGGAGAAAAATAGCCATATTCCCAGATAGAAGCTAGACAGCGTTCCTTTCAGATAATTGTAAAAGGACATCAATCTTCTTGGCGTTTGCGGCAAAGCAAGCAAAATTATATTTGGCGAATCACTACCTTTCAGGTTCTTTCAGTAAAGATGTCAAAGAAAGCATTCTTCAGGGACGCAAATCTAATTCCTAACTAAGCTCCGTTAAGGAGCAAAGTTTATGTCAAACTGGAGTGGAGATAATTATTAAATTTGCTCTTATTACACAAAACATAATGCCAAATAATGAATTATAATTATCTGATTAACTTACAAAATCCAAGGCTAAAGGCAATTAATTACCAGAGAGAATAAGAGACCGGGAAACTTGCAGTTCAAAATCATAAAAAAAAACTCAATGATCCATCATGAATCAATTTCTATTGTCATGAAAAGGTCGGGAATCATAAATTAGTGAGAAATAGAGAAAGCATTGCACTGTGTAAAGAAAATCTAGGAAGAAGAAACAAGTAAAAATGAACTCTAGTTACTAATTACGACTTGGTGCACTCACCTAGAAATCCAGAAGGAAGGAGAAAAGAAAAGAAAAGGATTCATCATGAAAGCTTTAACAAGAGCATATACAAAACAAGTCTTCGCCCAAGAGAAAAAAAAAAGTTCAACTTAAAGGGAAAAGATATAAAACCAGCATACCCAGTTCTTGTGAGAAAACAATGAGCACCATTGATATCTAGTATTTTGAAATGCCCAAAATACAACTTGCTCAAATCCTCTTTTGTCAAATGTTGAAGAACTGAAGCGGCAAGAGGACCCTGCAACACAACCATCCATGGAGTTCCTTATTATGGATATAAGAACAATGAACGAATTCATTTAAAAAAAATGTTACTGGCACAATCCTTTATGTTGGACTTCAATTGTCTATATCCAAAAGGAAGTCAATATATGAAGCCACAATCATGAACAAACCCAATTTCTAAAGTTCCAAAAACACAAAAAAAAAAAAAAAAAAAAAAAAAAAAAAAAAAAAAAAAAACCCAAAGAACCTTATCCTAGAACAGGTTCCAGACAAACTTCGAGTGTGTTTCTAGGGGCGAAAGAACTAGTTGAGAGTCCGACTGTAGAACAAGAATCCTACCTGTAGAGCTAAGAGAGACCTCTCATCATGAATGTGCCATGAGACATCCCCACCCTTGGAGGTGAACGACTTCATATGCCCCTCAATATGCGCCAGATCCTTATCCCTACAACCTGCATTAACAACTAGATAAATGTGATCGTCCTTCACTTTGGTGATCACAGTATCATCAATTGAGCCTCCTTTCTCATTCGTAAATACAGACAGAGTTCCAGTCCCCGGAGCAAGCCCAGCTATATCACCAATAACAAGCTTCTCGAGAAACGGAATGCAATCCTTCCCCTTAAGGCTGAGTCCACACATGTGGGAAACATCAAAAAGGCTACCATTTTCCCTGCAATTCAAAGTAGAATCCATAATTGAGTCCTTGTACTGAATTGGCATGCTCCAACCAGCAAAGGGAACCATCTTTCCTCCATGTGCAACATGGAAGTCATAGAGAGCCGTCTTCTTGAGCTCGGCTTCTGAGGCAAAGCATCGACTTGCTAAGACTTTCTTCTCAGCGTGAGCAAGGCGGCGTGTGATTGACTGCCCAAGTTGCCACAGACCTCCTCTCATTTTGGTTAGGCGTTAAAAATAAGCCTGTCGAAATGATTAAAAAGAGCGACTGTGAGGGAGACATAAATGACATTCTATAAATAGATATTGAAGAAATGTGTTCAATCTGCCAAGAAATGGAACAAACACAAACCATTACTAAATCCAACAATGACGAAGAGTATACTCCGAAGAGTCTACGCAGCAAAAAATCGCTTAAGTTGATAACAATTGTGCACAAAGATCATGTTTCATAAGAAGCACAAACATGGATTCATGGAAGAAAATATGAAATCTCAAACTGGGAATCAAGCAATTCACCTAAAACGTCTTTAGAAAAAAAAAAAAAAAAAAAACCCATAAAATGCGCGCATTTGCGACGTTCTTGACCGAAGCGCTTCGACAGAAAGAGAGATACAAAAATGGGCATCGATAAAACCAAATTAACCACAACACCCAAAACAGCAAAACAACCCAGATGAGCAAAACAAGAGCAATCAACCAACAAGGCATCAGATTAGATCCAGTAATAGAAATCAAACAACATCACACTAGCAATTGCTCAAAAATTAGATGGGCAACTTAATCAGCCCAACGAGCACAAAAATCCAAATTGAAAATCACCAATAAGGGAAGAAACAATGCAGGTAAGATCAAACTCACCACAAATCCTAAAAGCGATCGATTGGCGTCAGTTTTTCATCTTCTTGCGTGCTTTTGAGTCTTGAAAAGATGAGGGAAAGGAGGGTTGGTGAGAAACAAAGAGTATTTTTAAATCTTAAAGAGAGAGAGAGAGAGAGAGAGAGAGAGAGAATATTTTTGGAAGTAAGTAGTGGGTGGCGCAGATCAAAGATGGGTGATAGCCCATCCACAGCGAGTGGTCATTGGTGACTTCGATGCACTCTGCGTCTATATCCTTCTAAAAGACTTTATGTGAATTTTTGTTTTCTTATCAGAAGTTTTAATTTTTGTTATGATTCGAGTATAATATGTGTTATCGTGTTCTAAATGTTTGTTATAAGAACATACTCAATAATTGTCAAATCGTTCTATTGTTTTAATCTTAGTTCTCAAAAGTTGACTTTAATGCAATTTAATGTTCATTTGAACAATTAAAATTAGCAAATCAATTTATCATGTTTTGTCCCGTTTTATTGAATATATTGAGAGCCATGGAGATTAATAACATTTTTATTTCTACAAAACAAATTACTAAATTAAGTTACATTGTCAAACCGTTGAATTAAATTGAGCTCAATGAAAACGTCTAATCCATATAACTAACCCCAACTAATCAGATGCCAAGACTTTGTGTGTTGTACTCTCTGTGTAAGTATCATCAAAACTAATAACATTGCATGTTAATGTTGCCCCTACCTCAAACATACAAGTGAAGCTAGTCATTGCTTCAACAACACCACCTCTCAAGGCAATTAGAAAAGCTTCGTATTGTCAGCGCATTCTTCCTAGCATAAACTTTTACCATGATCAGTAGGAGGGCCTCAATTCAAGCTTCATTATAACTTTGATCCATGAATTGGGCTCCCTCGCTTCAGAAATTACACCAATTAAACCATTCGGATCACACCAATTTACTACAAAATGCAAAACTAAGAAAAAGAATCGCTCGAGCTTGTGTACAACAATTTCTTCAACCAGTTTAAGGTTAGACCGAGGAGCATACTTATCGTTGGCATTTAAATTATAATCTTCCTAATGCACAACAAGAGAAAAACTACTAATCTTTCTTGGAGGAACATAATTTAACTTGTCAAAATTGGAGCCGAATGGTATGCAGCCATTCAGGCAAAGAGAAAAACTACAAATCTGACGAAGAAATGAGAACAGTTGGGTCTTTAAGAATCTTCCGTGCCCTCGAGTAAACGGCATTAGATGTTTCTGTCGTTCCCAACTGCAAATTTACAAGGGCAGGTAAGAGCTTTACTTATGAGATGCAAACAATAGATTTAAGATGACAATTGGTTAGCAAATGATTTAGCAAGATGCCTCTAAAAATCTCTCGATAAATGAGATGTGCAACTTAATTGAGAGAGCCGATTCAATTAAACTAGAAGAGAATTTTGGTGGAAATGAAAATGAGAAAAGACCATTAGATTAGATGAACGTAACATTCTAGGATTTCACAAAGACCTTGCAGATTTTCAGTGGCTGGAACTCATTTAATGTAGCTAAGGCATAATTTCAATTTTGATAGAATGCTAAAGCAGCAAGCATGCTGATAAAAGTGCTATTTGAAAAAATATTACCTTAATTTCCATGGAGTAATAATCTCGCCACAATCTCTCATCTCGGCCATAGGTAGTAAGTGCTGATTCATAGAGCTTGCGTGCATTTACAATGCCATCAATTTCTCCCACGGATCCTAGGTTTGCTTCCAACTCTATACAGTTCCGATAGAGTGCAAGACTGGGATGAGGTAAAGCCAAAAATCTGCATTCAATATGATGATATTATGAAAGGAAAAGTAGATTTAAAATTAACTCCAACTTTAATAGGTATCTGCAAGTGAGGCAAAACAGAAAAGGCAGTCATAAAGTGACATCACAAACAAATCCAAAAGTGGTGAAAAGGAGGAAGAAATGCAGTAACTATTGCGACCAAGATGACGAAAATTTGCATCGTGCGTGATTTGACAATCCATCTAAATCTACTATTATTTGCACAACAAGCAAATCATTACTACAGAATTCCCCAACCTGAACCATGTAAAGGGAACCGTCTTTGTAGTAGTTTAGTTCTGAGTTTCAACCTACTCATTAGTCATCATATCGTAAGTTTTGATTAGTTAGAATGGCCATGATCTTCCAACATACCTTTTATATGTCTCTCTTGCAACCTGAATCCCATCATTCTGTAGAACACAATTTACAATAGCAGAGGAAACTGAAAATGACCCTTCAGCACCTTGAGCTAAGAGAATCAGAGCTGCCTGAACAAGCTTACTGAAATATTTCTTTTTACTTGAAAAGAACTTGATAGCCTGCAAAACAATAAGAGGCAAGAAAATGAAATGAACCCAAAATTTAAGCAATGATCATGATGAGGGAACCCATTCCTCTAATTGAAGTGGGATAACAATGAAGCGCATCAAGTTTAAGTAGCTGAATGTCTAAACAGGATAGATCATAAAACAAATATTCCATATAAATGTAATTTTTCCAAGGCTCCGCTTTTTTTTTTTTTTTTACCAGAATCTTTGTTGAATAGTACAACTTTTGTTAATGGATTTGACTCCTAACAACAGGTGCGAGTTTAGCATGAGGACTTTAAATCACACGTAAGTCATCTGAGTTGCATCACCAATTGACCAAACTCTTCCATTGCGCTTGATTTAGTGCAAATGATGGTGTGCTTTCCAAATTATTTAAACTCCTCCCAATCAATGAGCCCTAAGTTATCTTCTGTCTATCCCTACCTCACCGAATTTCTTTAGTTTCTATTGAGTCGAGTTTTCTAGTGGGAGCATTTGTAGGTCATTATTAAAAGTGTCCAAACCACCACAACTGCTCTTCCATAATCTTTGTGTCAATTGGTATAACTCATACTTTTCTTTGATTTATGTATTTCTTATTTTATCTTTACAAGTTTTACTACACATCTACCTAAACATCCATATTTATGCTACGTTCATTTCATGTACTTATTGTTTCTTTACCACCCAACATTCACTTTATAAAACATAAATGGCTTAATTGCGGTCCTATAAAACTTTCCTATTAACTTGGTAGGAATATTTTGATCACATAACACACATATTGCACTCCTCTATTTTTCCATTTAGCTTGAATTCTATGTGTAACATCATTCTCAATATTATCATCATTTTGTATGATTGATCCTCGATATCTAAAGCAAATCACCTTAAGAACTTCTACTTCCCCTAATTTTACCACTCAATCATCTTGATGTCTAGTATTTCTAAACTCACAATGCATGTATTCGGTCATCGTCCTACTCAACTTAAAGCCTTAAGATTCTAATGTGTTCCTCCAAAGTTCTAATTTCATATTCACTCCATCTATAGTTTCATCGATTAAGACAATATCATCTGTAAATAACATACACTATGATGTATCCTCTTGAATATGCATATTTAGCTCACCATAACTAAAGTAAATAGACATGGGTTTAAAGTCGATCCTTGATGTAGTCCTATTGTAATAGGAAATTCTTTTGTGGTCCCTCCAAATGTCTTTACACTCGTTATTATTCTTTTGTACATATCTTTAATAGTGTCTATATACCTAGCATGCACTCCTTTTTCTTTCAACAACCCACCAAAGAACATCTCTAAGAACCCTATCATATGTTTTATCTAAATCTACAAATATCATATACTCTGATATTGTTGTTTCCATTCTTAGCATATTGTCAATTATCCTCTTTTAAAGTTTCCTAATATAATTCATAAGTTTAATTCCTTGATGATTTGAACAACTTTGAATGTCTCATTTATTTAGGGTTAAAAGGATGGTTAAACTCTTACCCTGTATTGGCTTTTCAAAACTCTCAAAAGTTCTTTTAAGACTGATGTTATATATGTATCGATTTGTGTTTAATCTTTCACTTTTGAATTTTATTTTTTAAGAGATCCAATTTTTGAAATACTAGCTCTAAATGGAAAATCCATAAAATGGTATTTCATTGTTTTAACTGGACACAGTGATTTCTTCTAATCAGATGAGTAGGTCTGATTTAAGATATCCAAAGTCTCAAATTGGTAAAACTATTTTTTAATTCGTTTTGGAATTATGTGCAACTACCCTTGATAATGACATAACAAAAAGTAGGGATTATTACAAACTTACAATAAAAAATACGGTGACTAACCGCAGAAATAAAGACGCATGAATGCAGAATAGGCTATTCAATTTTCAACATCAGCACTAGAAAAAAAAAATATTCAGAATTCAACAGGTCATTAACCCTAAGCTTACGTACAGAACAGTGTATAGAATGAAAAAAAAAAAAAAAGATTGCATACCATAAGCCATAAAGTCTCAGCTTCCGAAACTTTCACTTTTGCTAAAGCACTTTGAAGGAGCTCAAATAATGACCGAATTTCATCCTTATTTGCAGAATGAGAATTCTCTGTAGTCAATTTCATCCTAATTGAAACCTTAGAAACCCATAGCTTCACAGATTTTGAGAATTTACCCTTGCAAAACCTCTCTACCAGTTCTGCTGCCTCTTCTAATCTTCCCAATTGCATGTGGAGCAAAACCCATTGGTAAGCAAGATCCTCAGTTATGTATCCCATGCATTCAGCTTTTTTATATACCTTCAACAGCCTGGATGTAAACTCTATGGCATAATCAGGACTGCAGGCAAAGCCAAGGATGCTAGAATCTTCACTTTCAGGGGCAATAACATCCATCCAAAACTTTGTGTACTGAGAAAACATCTTGCTGCAAGGTATGATATTCAAAGCTTCTTCATATACCTGTGCCAAAGCACATCATGCAAATAAGAGATAGCATCAGAATGAAAGGCAATGGAGCATCAAATCACCGAAAGAAAATGATGTGTGAAATCCAATTAAACAGCTAAGAAAGGCTAACGAAAAATCAAATCGGGTATATCATAGTAAATGATCTTCTGATGTTCTGACAATGACAAACAAAAAAAGGGAAAGCATCTAGTTGATTAGATGCACAAAAGTAAATAATGTCAATGAAGTAACGGAATTTAAAGATCTTAAATCTTCAGTACACATTTACCATGGTAGCCTTGTCCAATTGGTGAAGCAAATCTGATTTATTGATATCGGTTGTATTTTTGAGATTTGCCATCTGCTGCCTGGCAAACCAATCCCAGAACTCAGGTTTATCAGCAAAATCCCTTTTCATGTCTTTCACTATTTTTTCCCTCAATTCTTCTGAATGTACCAGGTCAGTTGAGTCCAAAATATCCAAAAAGCACTTCCGCAAATTCATATTTGATGGAAGAGCCTCAAGAGCACCACTATAGATAGTTTGGAGAATGGCTGAAGCATGCTCCCTTAGGGCATCTTCTTGGTTCTCTGATTCTCCATCATCCACAGAATCATTAGCATTCCCTTGTTGTTCAAGTGACATAAACTCATCATCATCTCTCAATTGTTCCGCATTTGCATTGACGTGACTGTTAGCCAGTGTCCCTTTTTCTTCTCCAAGCAAAACCTTCCGAGCCTTCAATTTATTTAGGTAAGTCAACTCCATACGTAGATATTCAACCCATAGATACTCTGAATTCCGGCACACTCGCAAACCACTCTGCATAAGAGCCCTAGCTGCCACAACATTTAAATTCCGATCAAACTCCCACGCGGCAGCGTAAATCCAAAGCCCAGGGACATTTGGATGAAACCTAACAGCCTGAGCAAGGACCTGCAATAAAAATTCAACTGTATGTTTATATATCTCTCTCTTCTCATTTCAACATCCAATCTTTGAACAAAGCAAACCAAACAGATGAACAATAAAACACTTGCAACCCAACAAGATATCAAAACTAAACAATGTAAGACCGTTATGTGTCTCATAATCATAATATTGCTGAAACTTTTGAGGCTCTAGAGGGAGATAAGATTTGGGTTTAGGGTTTAGGGTTCTCTTCCAAGACATCCGATTAGAGTTTGTGTTATGTTTAGCAATCTCCGCTAGATCAATGGCTTCAGTAGGTAATTCTCTTATTGATCTATTTTAATAATAACAACATAGCCTCAATCCCAAAATTAGTCGGGGTCGGCTACATGGATCAAACTATTCCATTGCGCTCGATTTTGTACAAAACGCCCCAACGTTTATCTAATTTGTTTGATCAATTCATAAATAGTGACAAATTTACACTGGCTATCAAACAAACCGCTCATTGTTTCCACCAAAAATGTTCATAAAGCGATCAAAATTCGATGAATTAACCCAAACACTGATCATCCAATACAAGAAAACAACGCATACCAATTCACAAACACTCGAAAATGCCGAAAAGCTACGTAATTTACGCAAAACACTACCAAAACAAAGAATTCAAACATGTTACAGCCTTACAAGCCTAAATCATCAAACCCAATCCGAAAAAAGTGAACTCGATCAGCAACCACAATCTAATCCAACAAACTCAAAACCCTAAATTGCTGAAACATTAAGTAATTGAAGCAAAACACAACCAAAACAAAGAATTCAAACATGTAACGTGCATGAATCATGAAACCCAATCCGAAAAAGTGAGCTTTATGAACAACCACAATCGAATTCACTCCAAAAACCAAAACCCTAAAATTGGGCACGTACCTTCTTCATCCGCCCATGCCCCCTCTCTCTACAAAACTCCAGATACTGAAACCAAATTCCAATATCCCCCTTAAATCGCGTCGACGCCAACCGATAAACCTCGAGAATCCTCGAAACCCCGGCGCTATCAGAAACCAACCTTTTCATCATCTTCTTCTTCTTCTTCCCCTCTCCCTCTTCATCCTCCTCAGTCAATTTCCGTGACGCCGCCTTCTTTCGGAGGCGCCGCAGCGCGTCGAGTTGTTTCTCGTAATCGATGTAGTCGAGGAAGTCTTGCTTGAGAGGGGAGGGGCGCTTGAGCTTGTACTCGAAGTTTCTGCGGTTCTTAACGATCTGAGCGAGCTCTGGCTTGGTGAAGATGCGCTTGCGCTCGAGGTCTTCGATCTCGTCGAGCATGCGCTCGAGCTTGTACTGGACTGCGTCCGCCATTGTTGGTGGTGGTGGCTCGGATCGATTAGGGTTTCGAATTGGAGACGACGATCAACGTAATAGTTTGGTTTGCGTGGGTAAGATGGTCTGGCTTTGGTTTTGTAGGGCGCGTTTGGATGAGGGTTATAAAAAGGTTTTTGTTTGGGACTGAAAATGTCTTACTCACTTTTTTTTTTTTTTTTTTTTTTGAATAATGCTAAAGTGATCCACTACGGATACTCACTACGAGCATAACATTGATTTTTTTTTAACAATTTTGTGGTTGAGAAGGTGATAGTGTGCGTAGAGAGGAAGGAGGTGGTGTGTGGGAGGTGAGGACAAAATTATAAAATAAAAATAAAAAAATCAATATGCGTGCTCGTCGTGAATATCCCGAGTGTGTCATTTTGGCATTATTCTTTTTTTAACGATGCTTCATTTATCTCACTAAAGATGTTTTGACCATTCAATTGTTATCAATGTTAGTCTTGTTAGTATTACTAGTATAACATTTTTTTAATTATAGCTTAGGGGTATCCAAGCCACCGTTGCTGACATCGGACTGATGGTAGACCCGACTAATCCCTCGAAACCCTTAATCGTCCCCGCTAGGAAACCCAAAGAAAAATCCAGAGGGAGAAATGAGTAGGTAAATTTCAAACTCGACGGATCCGCCTTGGTCAGGGTGTTAGAGAACGAACTTACCACTTAACTAACCCCTGGGCCAGCATTACTAGTATAACATTTACAATGTATATATCATATGAAACAACTCATAGAAGAGCAATACCGCTCTAGTTATGGTGGCAATATTTTTTCAAATTCCACTCTTATTGATTGGTATATATATATTTGGATATTTAAAAACTTGGATAAATACTTCTTCTTCTTTTTTGACTTAAACAACACTGATATTCGGACTATCCGATTACTTTGGATTTGCCCCAAGTCGTGCACCGTATAGGTGGAGAGAGCTCATTCTCATGATTGAACTCGAATCCGTAATTAAAGGACAATAATCCACTTCTAGTTGTGCCAAAGAACCATTGGTACTTGGATACATACTTTTGCTACACAATTGATCAAGTTTGTTTGTGGGATACACACCTCTTAAAGCGTGCGTGGACACAACTTAATTCATGATCTAATAGACTCAACAACTGAGTTCAAAATAAAAAAAAAAACTAACTACTTAAAAAGGCAACACTTGTGATCAAAACTAAACTTTGTGTGATCAAGGCAGCCCATTTCCAAATCCATCACCATTCTCCCCACCAAGGCCTCCTCCCCCGCCTCCACCGCCACCTCCTCCACCTCCGCCGCTGCCACCTCCCTTACCGAATCCACCTCCATAACCACCACCATACCCAAAGCCAGACCCATCACCACCGCCGCCGCCGCTACCACCACCACCGCCACCACCACCACCACCGCCACCACCACCTCCCTTACCAAATCCACCACCATATCCAAAACCAGACCCAGCACCACCTCCATGCCCACCGCCGCCGCCACAGCCACCGCCTCCCCCACCGCCGCCAGCACCACCTAGTCCATTGCCAGAACCAAAGCCAGCCCCAGCACCATAACCAAATCCAGCACCATTGGCAAAGCCCATGTCACCACCAAGCTCAACTCCACCTGCACCATAGAAGAGGTGCTTCTCATTTTCCAAGGGACCCTTTTTGTGACAAGGTTCCTAATAGCATTAGTAGAACAAACAAGAGCGCTTAAGAGCACAACATGAGCAAGAAGCCTAGCAGTACTCATATTAATTTCCTAACGAGTTACTACTCACACTAAAATCCAAGTAATGTCGATAAACCTTTTTGTTGATTACTTGACAGATGAGATAGGTATATATAGATGTTGAGAGCGTCTAATGTTACATGCATGTAATTTAGTACTGGACGGTTGAGTTGATCTTAATGACACAAAATGTGTCTTCAAATAGTTATTAGAGCCAACTGCTCCTTTGATATGATAAACCAACCACCTTTAATTTGTTGATTTGAGAAGCAATGTTTTTGTTAATGATTTTTTGTTATTCAGATTTACATGCAAGGAATAAACAAACAAGAAGACTAGTTACTCATGAATTTCACTGTTTTCAAGCTGCCCATAAGTTGCTCAAGTTCAATTAAAACACCAACTCTGGTTCAAGGAATGGAAGAATTGGAACATTAATCTCTCGATAGTCAGTCAGCCGCCTCAACCCCATGACCTAGAGAAATGTCTAATATTTCAAGATCACTGCTTTAACATGTCTAGGGCATACAATAAATATCAAGATTATAATGTGCGCTACTTAATTGCTAAACTAGTCTGATAAGATGAATTATAATAATCCTCAATGTCACTGTTCGCTCGTCTTAACAATAAAATGATTCCACAATAAAGAATGTTTTCTAATTAAGCAATTCAATGGCCTCTACTCATTAAGCATTTTCCATAATTTCTTTGCATTAGAAAACCTTACCTAATTTGGGTGGCATTAGATGAATGGCTCTAATATATAGTACTCTTTAGCAGATATGACGTTTGTGAAGTTCATATGAAAAAAGGAATTGTACATGTAATTTCGGCGACCCATTAACACAAAAGTACTCCTAGACCCATAAAGCAGCTCCTAGGTCTCTGGTAAGTAGGGGTGGGCAAACCGCGGTTTGGCCGATTTGCAAACTACCCCCAAATCGTGAACCATTAAAACCGCACTCAAACCGCCGCCGGTTTGCGCGGTTTGGTCGGTTTGGTTTCACGGTTTTCTTGCGACCTATTTTCCAAAAAAAAAAAACAACAACAACTACCACCACCACTAGTGATGTTGTTGTTGGTGTTGGTTATCATACAATTAGTCAAGTGAGAGGCTATTGGTCACCGACTTACTGGTGGTATTCAAAGCCAGAACATTAGAGATAATTCTCTTGCGATGCGTGGAGGTGGGACTCGTGAATCTGGTGCGAGGCGGCGATGGAGGCGTGACCGGTGGGAGGAGGCGGTGCGAGGCGGTGGTGGACGCAACAACGGAGACGTTGATGGTTGGCACGGTGGGAGGTGGTGGCAATTGGTAAGAGGTGACGACAATAGGCGGTGGTGGGAGCCGTCGGGGGAGGGCAAATGCTTAAGCGTCGGCGATGAGATGTAGAGGAGTGAGGATGGACGGCTTAGAGATCGAGCAAAGCAAAAAGTTTTCCTTTTTTTTTTTTTTAAGTTTTAGGGTTTCTTGAGTTGTAAATATAAGATATTTACTAAAATACCCTCTATTTGGTGAACTGCGGTTTTTTTAAAATGAAAACTGCGACCAAACCGCGATTCTACGGTTTTTAAGTTTTTCAAACTACCCACAAACTGCAAGTTCTAAAAACCAGACTAGACCATGCGGTTTGAATGGTTTAGGTGGTTTTTCTGAAACCGTTGCCCACCCCTACTGGTAAGTAATCACGTTGAAAAGAGAGGAAATTTGGCCTGCAAGAATGTCAATAAGCTCTATAATGAGAAAACTCGAACTTAAAAAAGTATAGCAAATATTGAAAGCTATTATGATATATATGGATGAACAATTGACCAAGATTTTGGATAACCACATTGTCAAGTATGGCTTTGTCATTGAGTTGTAATATCAAGCATTGCTCTTACTTGTATTCATATCTAATGTACTTATTATTCCATGTATTGTCAATGTTGCTTGTGAAGAGTTGTATGACATGTGATGTATGTGTTACTTGTAAACATTGTCTAAGTACATTTATCATCATCACCAAATGGCCTATATAAAATGTGCCAACCTCATCGTAAAAACACACCAAGTTGAATGAAAACTTCTCATTCCAACTATCTCATTTCTTCGCTTCTCCTTTGTAGTAGTAGTTTGTAATAGTAGAAGTTCTTAGCCTTCTATTTTCCTACTCTAGTTCTTAGCAAGTTCCAACTCAATTTACAACACGTTATCAGCACGAGCTTGCTCTTGCACAAAGGGGAGATCTTGAAGTTCAAGAAGGCTTGTTAAGGAAACAAAGCTAGGAAGGTATAACTTTTGTTAATTTAAATAAGTTCAATTTATTCCATGTTGTCATGGTTGCTTTCTTTTATTACATGCATTACTTACATATACATACTTTATTCATACACTATGTATTACAATGTCACCGACCGTGAAAGTATGCTCTGTAGTTATGTCTTGTACGATCTTCTACATCAGAAATCAAAAGTCAATATGTGACATAACTAGTTTTCTCGCTATACTACAAATGATTAGTTATGCTCTATTCTTGATTTTTATATTGCAAATAGTGCTATGAGTTTGGGTTGATAGTGGGTAAGTCATGTCCTCGGTAAAGCTAAACATTGAAAGGCAGACGAGTTATCCCGTTCGAGGAGGCATGGTTTTAAGTAGACTTCGTCTCTCCACCCAACTTGGAGGTTGTCCCACCAACTCATACAAGTAGTACATTTTGTATATTCATAATCAAGTTGTGAACATATATTTAATCGTATATTATTTATTTTATATAAAAAAAAGAAAATTATTTACCCAATTTCTTGACATATTTTCAGACTATGGCAAACCTTCTAAAACTTGAATTTGTTGCCTTCGACATCACCCGCAATAATTATTTGTCATGACAACTGGATGCCAAGATACACCTCCAAGCTAAAGACTTAAGAAAAACTATTATAGAAGGAAATGAAACATCAATGCAAGACCGTGCGAAAGCACTTATATTCCTTCTTCATCATCTCCATGATGTTTGAAAAATGAGTATCTCACTATAAAAAATCATCTCACCTTGTGGTTAAGCTTGAAAGAGAGATATAATCACCAAAAGATGGCGATATTTCCAAAAGCTCAAAACGACTGGCTAAATCTTAGGCTACAAGATTTCAAAACAGTCAGTGACTATAATTCCATTATGTTTAATATTACCTCTCGTTTGAGGTTATGTGGAGAAAACATATCTAATGAGGCAATGATGGAAAAAACATTCAGTACTTTTCATGCCTCGAATCAGTTGTTGCAACAGTAATATCGAGCGTGCCAATTTAAAAAGTACTCATAATTAATTTCTTGTCTCATGGTGGCTGAACAATATAATGAGCTTCTATTGAAGAACCACAACTCTTGTCTAACTGGTCTCGCTTCAATCAATGAAGCAAATGTTGTCTCTTATAATGACCATAAAAAAGGTCAAGGAAAAAAAAACCACGGACATGGAAAAGGGAAAGGATCAATCAACAAAGATTGTGGTAAGCCTTATTCTAAATCCCATAGTGATAAGTTCCAAAATAAATGGAATAAAAATGACGCCGCTCAGAATAAGGGAAAGAATGTTGCTAAAAATGGGCATGCTCGTAATCGTGACCAACCATGCCACATGTGTGGTTTGAAAGGCCGTTGGGCTCATGTATGCCGCACGCCTAAGCATTTTATTGATTTTTATCAAGCATCCTTAAAAAGATAAAGGCAAAACAGTTGAGATGAACTTCACTGTTGGAGATGACTCGTCGGACATTAATCATATGGATGTCCCAAATTTTCATAATGATCCAAACATTAATCTCTATATCATTAATGATCATATGTAATGCTCAATAATTCTATGCCCTAGTTTTTGTTATGTTTTTTAGTTTATATGTACTAGTTTCTTATTATGAATAAAATATGACTCTTTTTCTAATTTGTCAAATATTATTTGTATAGATGGATCATCAAATCATGTGTGCAATTCACGAATCAAATAAGAGCAATATATGTCATGTTGATTATGTTACAACGCGCATAATCCTTAAAAAAAAGAGAATATTTCTTCAATTTGAACTTAGCTGAGGCTAATGTTCAAATAATATCTAGCATCTCCAATTTGATTAATGGCTTTGGAAAAGCAAATATTATATTGCATGAGGGAACAACAATTCATGTTGGCAATGTATTATACTCTGAAAAATTAAGAAGGAATTTACTTAGTTTTAAAGATATTCGACAAAATAGATATCACATTGAAACCATGAACGAAAATAATAGAGAATTTCTCTATGTCACACTAGTTTTAAATGGGAAAAAAGAAGTATTAGAAAAATTCTCAGCTTTATCATCTGGGTTATATTTTACTCATATAAGGCATGTCGAAACGAATGTTGTCTTAAATAAGAAAATTAATTATCCAAATACATTCATTTTATGGCATGACCGACTTGGTTATCCAAGATCATCAATGATGCGAAGAATAATTAATAATTCGCATGGACATCTTTTAAGGAGTCACAAAATATTTTCAGCTGGTGATTATAATTGTGCTGATTGTTCTCAAGGTAAATTGATAGTTAAACCATCCCTAAGTAAAATTGTTGTAGAATCTCCAGTTTTCTTAGAACGGGAGACATTTGTGAACTTATCATCTTCATTGTGGACCATTTAGATATTTCATGGTTTTGATAGATGCATCAACTAAGTAGTCACATGTTTGTTTGCTTTTAACCCATATTGTTGCATTTGTTAGACTTTTAGCACAAATCATTAAGTTAAGAGCATAATTTCCTAACAACCCAATCAAGACTATCCATCTTGATAATGCTAGAGAGTTTCAATTTTAAGCATTTAAAGATAATTGTATGTCTATAAGAATTACCATTGAACATTATGTTCCACGTGTGCATACCTAGAATGGTTTGGCAAAATCTCTGATTAAACGCATTCAATTAATTGATAAGCCTTTAATCATGAGTGACAAAATCACATATTCTAGTTGTAAATGCTCCTGCAAGAATTAATGTCTCTGTGCAACAAAATGCACAAGAACCAACGAAACGCTTAAAGCGTGGAAGATCAGTGGTTTAAAGGATGCGGTTCCTCTAAATAGGATAACGGGAGTAAAAATAAATGCAAATCAAAGTACTCACGAGAAAACACAAGAATCTTTTGATAAGGGTTTTTCAGAGCAAGTTGATTCTGACGAGGAACAATTGCCTCTAGAAAAAAAGGAAAAAAATGAAAATAATTATATCTCAATAAATTATTTGAACTCAAGTAAGATTTGTGATAGAAATAATATTGTTCATGATGATATATTTGCTTTCAATGTGTCCTTTGAAATATGTGAAAATGATGATGATCCAGAACCACAATCAATGGACGAATGTCGAAAAAAACTTAATTGGCAAAAATGGCAAGAGGCTATCCAAGCAGAGCTAGACTCGTTGAAGAAACGAGAGGTTTTTGGACCGGTTGTTCAAACGCCAGATGGCGTAAAACTTGTTGGATATAAATGAGTATTAGTACGAAAAAGAAACGAAAAAATGAGATTACAAGGTACAAAGCAAGACTTGTAGCTCAAGATTTCTCACAAATATTTGACATTGATTATGAGTAAATATATTATCCTGTTATAGATGCAATCACATTTTGATTTTTGATAAGCCTTGCAGTTTCTGAAGAGCTTGATATGCATCTAATGGATGTCGTTACAACATATCTGTATGGATTCATAGATAGTGAGATATATATATGAGAATCCCTAAAAGATTTGAAATATCCGAAAAAATAAAATCAAAAGCTCATAACATTCATTCTATAAAATTACAAAGGTCTTTGTAAGGATTGAAACAATCCGAACGAACGTGGTACAAACGCCTTAGTGATTATTTACTTAAAGAAAGATATGCAAATAATCCACTTTGCCCATGTATCTTTCTTAAAAGATCATCAATAGGATTCATGATTATTGTTGTATATGTTGATACGATAACAACAACAATAACAATAACAACATAGCCTCAGTCCCAAATTAATTGGGGTAAGTGGTTTACCTTAAGAACTTTTACTTCCCCTAATTTTACCACTCCACCATCTCGATGTCTATTGTTTCCAAACTCACAGTGCATGTATTCAGTTTTCGTCTTACTCAACTTAAAGCCTTTAGATTCTAATGTATTCCTCCAGAGTTCTAATTTCCTATTTACTCCATCTTTGGTTTCATCCACTAAGACAATATCATCTGCAAATAACGTACACCATGGTATATCCTCTAGAATATGTCTAGTTAGTTCATCCATAACTAAAGTAAATAGATATCGGCTTAAAGTCGATCCTTGATGTAGTCCTATCGTAATCGGAAATTCTTTTGTAGCTCCTCCAAATGTCTTTATACTCGTTACTACTCCATCATACATATCCTTAATAGTGTCTATGTATCTAGCATGCACTCTTTTTCTTTCTAGAACCCACCAAAGAACATCTCTAGGGACCCTATTATATGCTTTTTCTAAATCTATGAATGCCATATGAAGATCTTTTTTCTTTTCTCTATATTTTTCTAACAATCGTCTTACAAGGAAAATCGCCTCCATAGTTGACCTCCCAAACATGAAACCAATCGGTTCTCTGATATTGTTGTTTCTCTTCTTAGCCTATTGTCAATTATTCTCTCCCACAGTTTCATAATGTGACTCATAAGTTTAATTCCCCGGTAGTTTGAGCAACATTGAATGTCTCCTTTGTTTTTGAAGATTGGCACAAGCGTGCTTCTTCTCCAATCCATCGGCATCCGTTTTGATTTTAAAATTTTATTGAAAAGTTTTGTTAACCAAGTCAATCCGATTTCTCCTAAGCATTTTCAAACCTCTATGGGTATTTCATATGGGCTACATGCTTTCCCTATTTTCATTCTTTTCAATGCCTCTTTAACTTCTACAATTCTAATATTGCGTGTATAGTTTACATTTCTTTCTTAGTGTGGGTTTTCATCTATTATAGTATCAACTTGGCCATCATTAAATAAACTATCGAAGTAACTTCTCCATCTCTCCTTAATATTCTCATCGCGCGTTAAAACATTTTGATTTTCGTCCTTAATACATCTTACATGACTTAGGTTTTGTTTCTTTTTATCTCTTAATTTGGCTAGCCTATATATATATTTTTCGCCATCTCTATTACCTAACCTTGTATATAGATCTTCCATGAAATTTGTTTTAGCTTGACTAACTACTTTTTTAGCTTATTTTCTAGCTTCTCTATATTGATTTCATCTTGACACTTAGGTATTTTCCTATATATCTCTCTTTTAGTCTTAATTGCTCGTTGGACATCCTCGTTCCACTACCATGTTTCCTTCTTTGGAGGTCCCAAGCCCTTAGATATACCTAATATGTTTGATCTCACCCTCCTTACGCAACTACTCATTTCTAGCCACATTGTATTAGCATCTAAGTCGAGATTCCGAACATTTTGCTTTAGTAGTTTTTCTCTAAACTCTATTTGTTTACTATGTTTTAGGTTCCACCACTTTATTCTAGGGTCGCTAACTCTTTTATTCATATTATTCTGTTGTGTTAGCTTAATATCAAGTACTACTAACTTATGTTGGGTAGTAAGTGCTTCATCATGTATTACTTTGCAGTCTCTACATAGTTTTCTATCTATTTTTCTTGTTAAAAGAAAATCTATTTGACTCTTGTTATGACCACTACTAAAAGTAATTATATGCGACTCCCTCTTCCTAAAACTAGTATTTGTTAAGACAAGATCATATGCTGAAGCAAATTCTAAAATTGATTCTCCTTCTTCATTTCTATTACCGTAACTAAAACCTCTTTGAACTCTCTCAAACCCATCGTTACTTACCCCGACATGCCCATTTAAATCTCCTCCAATAAAAATCTTTTCATCTAATGGTATACTCTGCATAAATCCATCCATATCATCCCAAAACTTGCGTTTGATGCTCTCGCTTAATCCTACTTGTGGTGCATATGCGCTAAGTATGTTCTGTTTTTCGTCTCCAATAATTAATTTAACTAGAATCAATCTATCCCCCATTCTTTTAACCTCTACGACCTTATCCTTATAATCATTATCCACCACAATTCCTACTCAATTGCATTTTCTATCTATACCAGTGTACCACAATTTAAACCATGTGCTTCCTATTTCTCTACTCTTTTCTCATACCCATTTTGTCTCTTGGAGGCAAGCAATATTGACTCTCCTTCTAATCATGGTATCTACTAGTTCTATTGACTTCTCCGTAAGTGTTTCTATGTTCCATGTTCCTAAACGAATTTTTTCTCCCCTTTGTATTTGTTTTTCTTTTCTATTTCTATTTTGTCTAAAAGATCTAGTGTTCGTATCTATGATTTTGTTTTTGTTTTTGTTTTTGTTTTTGTTTTGAACTAGCTTCTTTACCCACACTCGTCCTATGTGTGGGAACCCTTACTCATTTTTCTTCACACCCGTGCGGCGATGTGAAACACACCCTTGCTCATTTCTCACTACACCTAGGCTCCGATGCGGCGGGGAACGCCCGACGTTTATATATGTTTGATCCATTTCATGAAAAGTGACAAAAGTTTATAATCAACCTATCGCAACCCTCCTCCATTTCCCAAAGGCCTCCCCTCACTTTTTCGGGTATGAAAAGTGAGTCTCATCGTTTTTCAGAACAATCCGAATACTCGAAAATAGTGAATTCTTTGTATATGATGAAAGAACTTGGAAAAAAAATGAATTCAAGATGAAAGAACTTGGAAAAACAAGACTCTGTCTTGGTTTCCAAATTGAACATTTTTCATGTGGAGTAATTGTCCATCAATCAAATTATATTGAAAAAATATTAAAAAGACTTTATATGGACAAGGCTCATCCAATAAGCTCTCAAATGGTTGTCAGATCACTTGAAGTGGATAAAGATGCATTTCGACCTCAAGAAAGTGAAGAAGAGCTACTTGGTCCGAATGTACCATACTTAAGTGCAATTGGTGCATTTATGTATCTTGCAAATTGTACAAGACCTGACACTGTTTTTGCTGTCAACCTACTTGCAAGATACAACTCTTCACCAAGTCGAAGACATTGGAATGGTATCAAACATCTTTTTCGATATCTTCGAGGAATAAGTGACATGAGTTTATTTTACTCGAAGGAAGTAAAATTGAATCTCTAAGGTTATGCCGATGTTGGATTTTTATCTAATCCCCACAAGGCTTATTTTCAAACATGATATGTATTCATCTGTGGTAATACTATAGCATCATGGAAGTCAATAAAGCAAACTATGATTGCTACTTCTTCAAATCATTCCGAAGTATTTGCAATTCATGAAACAAGTCGTGAATGTGTATGGTTGAGAAACGTGATTGAACATATTCAAGAATCATGTGGATTACATTCAATAAAAGACTCTCCAATCATATTATATGAAGATAATGCAACATGTATCGCACAATTAAGTAAATGATTTATAAAAGGGGACAGAACAAAACATATTTCACTAAAATTATTTTATGCACATGAGCTTCAAAAGAATGGTGAAATTGATGTCAAGCAAATCCGATCGAGCGATAATCTTGCTAATTTATTCACAAAAGTCTTACCAACTATGGCATTTAAGAGCTTGCATATGGTATTGGCTTGCGTAAACTTAAGGATATTGCAAGTAAAGAAACAGAACAAGTTCACCCATGTTCACATGAGAGATGAGTTATTGATTAGTATATTGTACTTTTTTTCATTAGCTATGGTTTTATCTCATTGTGTTTTCCTAACAAAGTTTTTAATGAGGCAATCCTAACAATATTTACTCATCTTAAGATTTATGATAACAGTGTACTCTTTTTCTTTTACTATATTTTTCCCACATAGTTTTTTCTAGTAGAAGTTTTGACGAGACATATTCTCTTAGCAATTGTCATCCAAGGGGGAGTGTTATGATATGGATGAACAATCGAGTAAGATTTTGAATAACCACATAGTCAAGCATGGCTTTGTCATTGAGTTGTAATATCAAACATTGTTCTTACTTGTATTCATATCCAATATATTTATTATTCCATGTATTGTCGATGTTGCTTGTGAAGAGTTGTATGACATGTGATGTATGTGTTACTTGTAAATATTGCCTAAGTACATTTATCATCATCACTAAATGACCTATATAAAGGATGTCAACCTCATTGTAAAAACACACAAAGTTGAATGAAAACTTCTCATTCCAACTATCTTATTTTTTCTCTGCTTCTTTTTAGTAGTAGTTTGTAATAGTATAAGTTCCTAGTCTTCTATTTTCCTTCTTTAGTTCTTAGCAAGTTTTAACTCAATTTACAACAAAAGCTACAATTTCAGGCTATTATTTTGTGATTTGAGTTATCAGAAAGCATTTTTATCAACAATAGATCATTCCATCTGAAAAAATGCAGTTGTATTTATTGAACTAGGTGATTGAATAGCAAGAGTTTAGTTTTACAGTTGTAATGGAAGTCCCCACAAATTTACAAGGTCATAATTAATTAAGGGTAAGTTAGCGAAATGAACCAAGCGAGGCCTAAGACGATCAAATGCAGATCCTGATTTGAAGAACTAAAGAAATACTCCATTGCGTCAAAAAAAAAAAAAAAAAAAAAAAGAAATACTCCATAGCTAAAGAACTCAACATAAATTGTGAAGATTGTAATTTGCATAAAGATAATCGATATATTCATTGACTTGCAATTATTTCCACAGATCTACAACATGGTTACAAAATTTTTCATTTCTCTCTAATCAGACGAGAAAAAAAAAAAAAATTACAAATCTGCTATTGGCAATAAGAAAGACATTGCTATCTACAATTGGATCTTTTTCTTTTAATATCAAATATGGTGATATCATACAAGGTTCAAATCATTGCCAGTTTAAACAACAGTCCAGTCATTTTCATCGGTTATTGATGATTCATCGACTTGGGGTGAATTGCTGGGCTTGGGAGGCTTCTTAGAGAACAGGCCAGGTTTTTTCAAGAACTGCCTGTCCTTAACCCCGAAGTTGATAGAAAGTTTCTTAAATCGACGCTTTGGCTCATCTGAACCTGTAGTTTCTTCTGATTGCTTCATGATCCTCAAGCACTCTTCAGGATTGACTAAGATTCTCTCTACAGTTTCATATACCTATAGAAGTTCATAAATCAAATTTTCAGAAAATGCAATCAGCCAATCGCCTGTGTGTGTGCATACCGAAGGCATATGTTAACAACTATGTCCGCTTCAAACCAGTAGATGGTTCATAGACAAAGCTTTTAAACTAAAGCAATCCCGCTAACATAAATTTACTTGGACTGACTTAATAGTCTACATCCTGAAGTTGGTGGTAAGCAAATGTCTCGAAGCATGTACAACCTACCTGGCAGAGATCGTCAACATTGTCAATCCAGGAATCTCCTTGGCACGTAGCAATGACATACTCTTTGCATTCATAAAACAGCTTAATCAAGCTATCGTTCATGGGCAGGATACCTTCTGCGATTGCCAACCCTGAACCTAGCTGAGAATTTCACAGGAGCACAACATTACTGCCAAGAAACAATGAACCTTAATTGGAGCATACACTTAAGTAGCTCATTCTGAAAATAGTACACTATAAGAAAATCATCCATATCCCACTGGCATAAGACCCCTGGTATTTTGTCCTTCAAACAAGAGCAGATTTTTCCAAAGTGGGAGACAATGGAGGGTGCAATAGCGGAAATGACACATATAGCCATACTCGGGGTTATAAGAAAAAATAAAAATCTTCAACTAATGGATCAAATACTAAATAAGAACCCACCACAAGTTTCAAAAACCCAATTAAATTGAGAATCAATCAAGAGACGCAAAAAAAAAAGTTTTAAATTTAAGACCAAAATAAAGTCTACGTTGCAAGGTAATAGTACCAAAGATACTTCGGGAACCACAATACAACTGCACCAGAACGTCCTTCTCAAACTGCAGTTAAGTTTTCGGACAAGAAACAAAAGTGGCAACTATTTAAATCAACCTAGCTCGGAATATTTTTTTGGGACTAAATATTCATCTTTGGATTTATTTTCCCTTTTTTCCAGGTTGCAACCATCAGTTATCGAACAAACAAGCATAAGCAAATTGAGAATGCCAGGGTAGATGAGAAAAAAAAAAAAAAAAAAAAAACTTACCAAAGAAACAAAAAGCTGTTGAAAAAGAAAAACAGGAGAAATTTCCTCAAAGGAATTCAAGATGCCTTCCCTACAAATATTTAAATCAAGCGAGCTCAGTCAATCATAATAGTTCATTTTTATTTTAATACTTCTTCAGTGAAAAAGTTTTTTCTTCTCACAAAAAACAAAAAAGAAAAAAAAAAGTCAAGGTGGCTGGTCATAGCAAAAACTTACACGGCCAAATCCTCATCATATAGAGGTGTCTGTTTAACAGCTGGTAATGGTTTCGCAGTTTCCCACAACTCACGCCATAAGTTACCTACAGTTGAATAAGACAATGCATCATAAGCACTAATTGATCGATAATATCCTAGACGACTTGAATACAAACACCATCCAGTTAGAGCTGCTTTCTGGACTCTGCCCTCACCACTAAATTCAATTTCAGCGGGTTCAAAGGAGACCATATTTTTGTTCCGTCTCATATAAGAGTGTAAAATATTCATGTTGGGAGTCTGCCTTGTGTTTGTGTCGTTTATACATCCACTGACATAAATTAGAATGCTCCTTTTATAATAAATGCATCAATGACGTAACTAAAAGCTATTAGAAAATAGCCATCTAAAATTCTACATCTCCTGAAACAAGCTAAAGACCAATGTTGCACCAGATGATATAAAGGACATCTTAGGTACTATAAAATCCTGACATCAGACGGAATGAGTAGATGATGTATTCAATTGTCTCCATTTCCATCCATATGGATGGATAGTAAATCTTGCATGCTAATATTTTTTTATTAATTCAAGGCTAGTCCCTTTTTTTTCTTTTCTGAAAAAATGTCATACCACACTTCTTTTGATTATGAAGAATGATAGCAACAACAACAATAACATAGTCTCAATCCCAAATTAGTTGGGGTCAGCTACATGGATCAAACTCTTCCATTACGAAGATGAAGAATGATAGCACTGGAAATATTTTGAAAAATGCAACTTAGAAATTTATTGAAGCTAAGATACTAATCAATGTTATAAGAATTGACCTTCTTTTTGCATTCGACTACTTAGTTGACCTCTTCTGGAAGCTACATCTCCTGAATCAATCGTATCCAAAGACGCAATATTTTTATCTTCCTCAACTTTGTTATCTGTTTCTGTCCAGTCTGGGGGAGAGTGCCATCTCACAAAATCTTCCAAAATGCACCCTGGGTTTGCAGCCTAACTTAAAGCAAAAAAAATAAAAATAAATAAAATTATGAAATGTTCAAATTTCATAAAAACTATAAATATTTTTATCACAATCACACATCACCTTGAAAGCCTGCATGTCGGAGAGCAGTTGAGAACATCCAGCACCAACACTGAACCACAAAAACATAAGGTTTTTAGTCACAAACCATCAAAATATTAAAGATAAAAAAGAAAGAAAGAAAAAGATCAACTGCCTCTAAAATGACATGATGTGCCAAAATAGGACCAGAAAAGACTAAAGAGGGAAAAGGCAACTCATTCCTTTAATCTAAAAGTACCATTGTATATTCCTACACTGTTCACATTATACCAGTATTGACATGGTGACATTTACGCCAACTCAAGCCTTTGCATGGCACCCAAATTTATAGATAAAATAATATCCTTTCAGATACACTCTTTCTCATCAAAAAGAGGAAGCAATTTCTTTATCAAAAAATAGGTCAAGCAATTAAGTATAGGCACGCAAACTGAAGTCTGGTCATTCATAAAAGGAACACAAAGTTCAAAGAAAAATTGAAAAGGAGAATTAATGATTTTCTGAGCGTACGAAACTGCACAAAACAAAAAAGATGATCAGAACCAGACCAATCAACAACAGTCAGATCTTTCATATGGTGGCACGAATGTCTCACGACACCAAAATTTTATGCAATGAAACACATGGGATAAATCTAACACTCAACCATATTAATCAACTGAACTCAACTCAACAAAGCCTTCTCCAACTATTGGCATTGGCCACATGAATATTTCTTCCGTCTATAAAACCTACTTATAGACTAAGCTAAAAGCCAGCAACTTCTAGAAATTAAAATTAAATATCCACTGATCATCAACATCTAAGCAACTGAATGAATTAGTTACTGAAGACTTACAGTAAACAGGAAGTTCAGGACCAATTACGGAAATATAACAGGACAGCACGCTTAGTCCCACATGCCATAAATGTGTTTCTTCGGGTCCTAGCTTTTCTCTGTCGAGCACTTTTTACATTTTTTTTCTGTTCATGTCTTTTAACTTTTTCTTCATGTGGCACTCTTTACTAAATAATAGGAATCATATAATTGGCATACTCCATTCAGCACTTATTTTTTGGCATTACTTATGTGATACACCTAACAAATGAGTTTTAGAATACGTATTTTACATAGTAACAAAAAAAAAAAAACTGAATTTCTTAATAAGAGGAAAATCCATAAAGTATTGTCTATTTTATTTAATAATATTAAACAGTTCATTGAAAATCTTTTTTCAGGGGCAAAATAACAATTAATTTTTAAGTAGTTGAGTTTTTTTTTTTTAATGAAATAGTTGTTTATTTTGAAAAGTCCCCAGACATCCTGTAGGGCTACAAACTAGTAAACATAAAAACTAGCTGAATGCCTTCGGAAAAAAAAAAAAAAAAAAAAAAAAAAAAAAAAAGCTAAACATTACCACAATGAGCAGATAAATTAATGGGTAGAAGGGAAGATGAGATTTTCTTCTTTTCAACACTAACCTCCCAGTTCGAAGCACTAACTCCTCCGTCTCTCTGATAAAATCTTCTGTAATAATAGGTCCCTCCTACATATGAAAAAATAACCAAAAGTCAAAATCAAAGAAGATTTGTCCAAATAAGTGGTCTGGTTTAACATGTTCAAACCTGGGTAATGGGAGAATATATTGGTTCACCAGTTTCTAACATAGTCAGACTTTCTGATGGGCCATCAGCTCCGAGTCGAAGGATAAAGTCCCCGGTGCTAACTTTAGCATAAAGGAGGAAACTGGAAGATAATTGACTGGGGACAATAACCAGGTCTTCACCATTTGAATTGGCTTCTCTCAGAATTGAGTTCAGTGACTCGGAGGCAATGGTATGGCGCCTTTTCCTGGATGTACAACAATTTATAACCTGCATTTCTTGATGCAAAAGACATGAATTTAGATCTGGATTGCCATCCAGAGGCACACGAGGTATTGATTGTCCATCAGACCAGAGTCTTCTCAACTGCACATGTGAAGGATTTTGTTAATGACCTCACAAGCTGAGAAGCTGCTTCATTCTAATCATTCATATGAACGATTTACAACATAAAATTATTTAAATGGTGATATCACGTGAGGAAAAGAAATATGAGAAACTTAATAAATATAGACAAATTAATCGGGATAATAATTATAAGGCATTAAGCATAGGAAAGCATCCAGAACAATGAACATAGAGAGTTCAAACCTTCAATCCAGTTGGGCAGAAAAATGAAACATAGAAAAAAGATAGGTTACAATATCTAATTATGATTTGAAATTCAGAAATACCATTAAAACCAACGCTGTAGTTATGCATGGATAAATACATGCAATGCAACCACAAACACAGAAAAAATACGTCTCCAGCCTAAAAGCTTCGCAACATTGACATAATAAATTTTCTGCCCTTTCATGAATTGTCAGTTTTACTGCTCATTGTATTGTACCTACAAGAATACCTAAGGGTTGCTGCACAATGCTATGATGAACCACCAAAACAATGCACTTACCATATAAATATATAATTAATAATAAACACTCGGCTCCTAGAATATGTAATTAGGGAGAAACCAAGTATATAAGAAGAAAGTTATTTGGGACAAACATATATCTCTCACTTCTCAGTCCTACGAAAGTGTAAATTGACCCTCCATTGCTACAACTGACTACTGAACTTGATTCTTTTAGTTTCAGAAAGTTAAAAAGGGAAACTTAATAATAAAAAATAAAAACATAGAACAACCACAGAAATCATTTGCTTATAATAAAAAACAACAAGGCCCGAATCCAAGATCAGTTGGCTTCGGCAGAAGGCATTTGTTGTTTTTTTTTTTTTTTAACTTCTGCAAGAGTCGAACTCACAACCTCCCTAAATCTTGCCATTTAGCAAGTGATATCTCATCCATCTCACCAGAGATGCTTTGGCGCAGGAGGCATTTGCTTATTAAAAAGATTATTGAACTGATGAAGATTTCTTCCGGGACAAGTTTCTTAAGTTTGTGTGATTTGTGTCAAGCATGTACTTACTTCTCCGACAACCTTGAACCAAAAGAGTGCCATTTTTCGTAGTGTTTTTATGCCTCCAATGATTTCAGAGAGTCTAACGACAAAGCTATCAGTTGGGGCACCATGAATATCTCTAGGAAAAGATGATATTGCTGAAGCAGCACCTTCTGTTCTTCCAGGTGAATGTCCCACTGCAGGTATCTTGCAGATATTATAAGGAAGTGAAAGACCATCAAGGGACAATGCATAAAATTAGGTCATAAAATTTAGGCAGTGGGAGGACAACTTTCAGATGAACTAAGTATAATTTTACCAGCGTCGAATAATAACTGGACCAATTGCAGGATTTCATCATTATCACTGAAATCGAGGTTGGTTTTTCTTCTTTCTCACGAAGTACGATTGATTTCATCACGGAAAAGCTTAAGCCCCCTCTCTCTCTGAGGGGTGAAGAGTCCCTAGATGATGCTAGAAAATCATTCATTGATTTATGCTTCTTTCCCGACCTATAAGCAATAAATAAATAACTTATCATCTAAATAAAAAATTAAGAAAATCCTTGAAGAATAATGATAGCAAATGAACAAACAACGAAATCAACAGGACTTCAAAATAAAACAACACAAAAACAAAAAAAAAATAATGAAATCATAATAGAAAATCACAACCTCGTAGATGCAGGAGGTCGAGGGCGAGATGCCAGATCCCTGATGCCTCAATTTCACACTTTAGTATAAATTTTACATATCAACTGTGTTTATTAATATCCCTACTAATGCAAAATTTTATAAATCTTGATCTTATTATAGCTTGCCGATAACATTATTTTCCAGCAAAGATTAATAGTTCTAAATTACAAACAGTTCCAAAAAAAAAAAAACCCTATAACAGTGGAAAAGATCTACACATCAGAAATGTGCCTTATCTTACTAAATAATATGATAAGGAAAAAAAAAAAGAATGACAGAAGAAAGAGCGAAGCAAGAGTTAGTTCAAACGTGGGAAGAATTATTAAGGTGGTCCTCAGACCAGCCAGGCTCAACCTATGCTTTGTATGTATCTAAGACTCTAAGTCAGTTTATGTGTTATCATTCAACCAAATTCATAAAAAGAAAACCATAACATACACCCGGACAAAGGCCTGGCCAATAAGCACCTTCATCATCCCCAGAAATGAAAAATCACCCGGCAAAAGATATTTCTATACAATGGTATTTTTATTTTATGGAAAAAAAAAAAAAAAAAAAAGAATAACTTACTCTACAGCTATTGCCAATTGCTTCACAGCAGCTGCTGGGGTGATGCTGTTTGATTTTGAAGCATTTCTCATACTCATGTTGGCATGGGAGGCCTTCTCACATCCCTGAAAAATAGAATTTCATTCAGCAGAAGCCCACTTACATTATACTGCACAATTAACAAGGAAAAGAAAAATTCTCTAGAACTACTATATTTTTTTTTATATCCATGGGCGTTCAAACCTTTTTCAGCCCCCATCCTTGTTTCGGTTCAACTAACCCTGCGGGAGTTGGTCAAGCACCCCAACCCAATAACCCGGGAGAAACCAAGGAAGGATACAATGTAGCTGCAACATTTAGAACCCACAACCTATGCCTCAGCTCAAAGCTATATTGTTCATCCAGTTACCACTGCACCAAACCCCTTAGGGGCAACTGCCACTCTAATTTGAGATCAAAATGATTACAACTATTATTGTCTGCCGCGAGCTTAAAAGATCAACTAACTCATAAAAGTTTTGACAAAAAAAAAAGCATAACTCCAAAATGTTCGACTATTAAATGTCTTCTAGTGATGCAAAGCATATTTGAACTGTAATGAACTTGCCCAAGAATAATTAGATGCTACACTTCGTACCTTCAAGGAACTACTCTCCATCTCCACCTGATCAAGATATTCCTCAAGGTCTGAAACATTTGAACTCAACTCCAAAGGTTTCTCCTTTCCTTCCCCTCCTGCTTTCTTTCTTCTCACATTCTTTATCCGATCTTGCCAGTCCTGTCTGCTACCTAATCCCAAAGGTTTCCATTTTGGACTCTTGAATCCATGTAAACGCTGAACACAAACAACATCACTACCAATTTCCGCTAAATACAATCAAGCAAATCAGACAATAACCTAATTTCACACGCAAAAACACAAATTTATGAACGACTTGCATTCACAGCTCCAATCAAACCGATTCAAAGACAAACTAGATCATTAAGAATTTGAAACAATAACCTAATTTCACGCTCATAAACACAAAAACCTCATGAACTACAACTCGCATTCACTCCAAATTCAAGACATAAATTTGCTTCGTCAACACTCACAACTCCAAATTTCAATCAAACCAACCGATTCAAAGACGAACCAAATCATTGAAAGTTTGAAACAATAACCTAATTTCACACTCAAAAACACAAAAACTCCTGAACAACAACTCGCGTTCACTCAAAATCCAAGATACGAATTGCCTTCACAGCTCAAAACTTCAATCAAACCTATCAATTCAAAGACGAACCAAATCATTGAAAGTTTGAAACGATAACCTAATTTGACACTCGAAAACACAAAATTCCTGAACAACAACTCGCGTCCACTCCAAATCCAAGACACAAATTAGCTTCAACAACACTCACGAATCGCATTCACTCCAATCAAACCAACCGACTCAAAAGACGAACCAAATCATCAAAACCGAAATCAATTTCACCTCTTCTCTGGTCTCCTTCGGCTGCGATTCCGGATTGAAACTCCTCTCCCTCTCGGATTGTTCTGTTCCCGATCAGAACACACGACAACGGAATCAAAGATGAGATCAGACACTCAAATCGAGATCAACAGAGAGAGAGAGAGAGAAGGAAATAAAACCTGGATGATGATGAAGATCGGACGGCTTGAAATCAGCTTTGATGTCCGTCAAGACTTTCTCCGCTTTTAACGCGGCTGAATGGAAGGCCGTTCTGGCCTTGGAAACGAGAGAAGATGAAGAGAGCGAGGCGAGGGCTCCATTTTTAGAGAGAGAAAGTAGAGAGAGAAAGCGAGGGAGAGAAATGTGGCGAGGTTGCAGCGCAAGAAGAGAGAGGAGAGGAGCAGAGGTCTTGCCTTTTTTTTCTTTTCTTTTTTTCTTCTTCGTCTCTTCTTCAGCTCTCTCTCTCTCTCTCTCTCTCTCTCTCTCTCTCACGCTTTGGAATTTTGAAGGAAGAAGTTGATTCTGTGCGCCCGGGGCAAATTAAGTTATATAACGCCACCAACTCTTTCTTTTTTTTTCATTTTCGAAATGTAAATTATAAAGTTGTTATATTTGTAAAAACAAATGTACAATGATATATGAATGCATGTTTGTTTATTACAAGCTAAATTAAGCTAAGTTATCACTGTCACAATTATAACCTCACAAACAGGTAGGTTGAAATACAGTAAATACTACACTTAAATCTTTGTAGTGAAGCGTCAAGAAGAGTTTATACTATTTAATATATTATGATATCCAGAACCCCAAGAATTAGCATTTTGTAACCAGTTTCCTGGTCCTTTTGATGTAGTAATGGGCTCATAAACCCACCTTTCAATCAAAAAATAAAAATAAAAATATATTATCCTACCAAAATTTCATGATGGGTTTGGACTTAGTAAAAAATAGAAATCTCAATTTTATCATGTAATCACGAGATAGATTTTATGTTCTTTGCTATGTGGATGGTGAGTGATCTGTGAGATTTTGACCACTGTGCATGGCTAATATATTCGGTACCAAAAAACTTTATTTATTAATTAAAAAATTATATTCTGTCACAGTTCTGAAGTAATAGTTTCCATTTCAAACTTTAGGAATAAAGCGAATTTAAAACCTTTGAAAAATAGTTTTGATGTCGTATAAATTTTGTTTGGCAAGTACAAACTTACTTGATTAGCTAGATTATAATCAAGCGAATAATTTGTGTTTGATAACTAAATTATTTTGTAAATTATTTTTAGCTCATAAGTTAGAATTGTAAACACTACCCAAGGTAGATTTTCAAAAAAAAAAAAAAAGTACTCTGCAATTTCCCAACTTGTACGCATCAAACTTTATGCACCAAAATATATACCAAAAATAAACGGACATAGAGATTTTGAGATTTGGTGTGCCCTAAATTTCCCAACTATATATATTATACCTATTGATGTGCCACACATATTTAGAGTATTAAGATAACTACGTTTGATTTTAAAAAATAAAAGATAAATATTTTTTAAGAAAATAAAAAATAAATACATTCTTTAGATAAAAAAAGATAAATATGTTTAGTCAAACAAAACATAAGTACAAATGTGTTAGGTGTCCAAAAAAAGATAAATATGTTTAAAAAAAAAAGATAAATACTTTCTTTCGACAACCTTAAAATCTATTAATAGAAGTCCAAAAAAAAACCTTAAAATCTATTAATTAATACTAAATTAAAATTTTACTTGAAAAAATAACTAAATTTAAAATATATTATTAAATATTTCTCTTTAGAATTATTATTAAATAATAAACAACAAATTGATTTGTAATATTGAATAATAATGTGTGTTGTAGAGAAGATTCATAAGTAATCTACGTAATAGTCACATGTCTTTTTACGTTATTTCATATTTTTCAGCCACTCGATCAACTATTTCTTCCAAATAAATTTAATTAATTAGCTAGATTATCAGCTTTCATCAACTGTCAGCTGCTAACTTTTCAGCTACCAGCTAGATTATTATTCGTTATTATTTAGATTATCTGCTATAATGTAGATTATCAGTTAGTGTTGCCAAATAGAATCATATATAATGATCTTACTCGACTCCAATGAGGATAAGTCAAGTCTAATTAATGAGCTTCAGATATGGGTGGTTTGATTAAAAAAAAAAGAAAAAAGAAATTATGTTCTAAATATATAGAAGATGAGTTAGGCTTAAACAAATCCATTCATGATCCTTATTTTTTTTTTTTTTTTGTCACCAAAAAAGTTCTTTTATTTAAATTTTTATTAATATATATATATATATATATATATATATATATATTGCTTTTTCTAAGCTCAATTATTTAGTACTTTCTTGAAAACTTCAAGAAAGATAACTTCATCAATTAGCGCGTTGACAAAAATAAAAATACTTGATCAATTTGGAGTGTCCCCAATCCACAAATGTCCGTAATTTAGTCCATGATGGACCGAATGGTCCTAATCGGATGTTTTAGGTAGGTTTCTATTCAATCAAAAAACATTTTAATTATGGTTTTCACTCAAACCACAATGAACGGGTGGTATTTGAAACTGCGTTAAATTTTAAAATCGATACATTAGGGTGTTTTTTTTTTTTTTTGTATTAAAAAGGGAAGGCCTCATGATTAAAAATATCATAGCATTTTTAAGTTGTATCAATTATATCTTTTTAATCTTTAAAATTTATCAATTATAGCATAATCTTTTCAATTTAGTATCAATTTATTCTTAATTATTTTTGGGCACTTATTTTTTTTAAATCAATTTAAATCTTGTAAGTTTTCTTTAAATAATCGCTCACATTAGTCACTTTACATCAAAGTTTTTTAAGCCCCATCTTTAAAGTAAATTTATGAAAACTCACAAAAATAATAATTTATAAATCAATATATGATACATTAATATTTTAATTCAAATTTATTTATTCATAGATCACAATAGCAAGTTAAAATCATGTGCATATATTCATATGATAATGACATAAATTAATTTATTGAAAGGTTACTTATAGTTGTTTAATTTGGTAAAAGAATTAACTATCTAAATTATGTATGTGATTGAGTGTAGCATATGTACACACAACTATATATGTGTATTGTACACATGAAGACATATATTTATTATAAATATTAAACTCTAATGCATATGTATGAATAAAATTTTAAAGTATGTTATAAGAAAGTTGAAGGGAATGATGTGTGAGCACATATTATGAAGGAAAAATGAGGTCAAATTAGTTGAAGATAAAATTGATATTAAATAAAAAAAGTTATGATATAATTAATAAATTTTAGATGCTATGATATAATTGATACACCTTGTAGATGATATGATATTTGTTTATCCTTTTTTTATATTAAAAGAGGAAGATGATTGTCCTGAAAAAAAAGGGCAGATGTGTACTTAACTAACGGGCAAAACTAAATATACTTTTTATATTACGACAAACGAACATATGGAGTATGAGATCACACAAAGATTTTGAAACTTTCGAGTTCTGAAATTCAGCTGATCGATTAGAGTGAGTATATCTCCATCGTGAATATCTTGAGGCGAGAGGTCACACAATCACGTGCGACACCATGTGCATTGATGCTATAGCATTGACAAGTGATAATAACTACAAAAATGTGCAATATGGTTGGTCCCTAATCAGCACAAATCTAAATTTTAATCGGTTTGATCAAATAGCGATGAATTTGCGATATATTAGCAACAGATTAAGTGTAACTTGATAAATAAGCACTGTAGTGGCTATCTCTGCCTAAATAGTACCGAGACATTTTGAAGTAAAACTCCACACTCGTGAGTTGATGGTGATTAAGTTGGAGACAATATTTGTACTAGTGAAATTCACGAACTTGCGGATATTAGAGCCGATGATTCGGTTGGGACAATGCTTGTCTGTTGATAGTCACGAGTCCATTGAGTTGTCTTTCCTCGAGATGAGCGATAATAGATCATGTGGTGAAGCATTTCGAAGGAAAGTCGGTGGAGGTGGAGTCACGACGCATGAGATTTTGGTTCACGGTGGAGATTGTTGGGATGTGTGAATCAAAATATAGTTCCACATCGGTTAAATGTGACTTGATAAATAAATACTTAAGTGGTTATCTCTCCTTAAATAGTATTGAGATTTTTGAAGTAAAACCTCATATTTGTGAATTGAAGATGATTAAATTGAAAACAATATCGCTACTAGTGAGATCCACGAACTCGCGATAAAAGCGCAAACGAGCCGAACAAATTTAATTATTTTTTGCAATGAATAATGACTAATGAATGATAAATCATCTTTTGTGAGATCGGTGAGATACCATTTATAGAAGGCAAGACTTGAGTTAGGTTGTCAGTTCAACTCTCTCCAAATTCAAAAATAATAATAATAAGGCTAAATATGTAATGATTAATGAATACATTACTTATATTAGTATACTCTCTTTGGAAAATGAAGCTCAAAGTTGTTGGTTGATTAAGTTATTTTATTTTACTTTATTTTTGTCAAGATGGTTGCTTGAAATTCACCAACACAACGCGTGATCTTTTGAGGGCCGCTAAGGGCACCCCACCAGTTAATGAAGGCACCCAAAGTATTTGTAAAAATTTCAGCAAAAGTGGAAAAGACTATTTTGCCCTTGTATATATAGTGATTCCAACCTCACAAATCATTTTGACAAAGAAAAAAGGCACCCCACCACAAGGTTGAACCACAAATCCACACACCGCGTTTGTCTGCGTTGATCGATTATTGCGGATTGTCATAATTCCACAAACAGGTAACAATGTTTGACAACCATATTCGTGTTTTTTAGAAAAGTTGAGTTGTGTATAACTATGAAAATGATGATTTGTTTGTGAACGTAGGGTTTGGTAATTTATTCCAATCCGAACTTGACTCCACTATATAATGGAGGATTGTACTGCTTCGGTGCCAGAGGAGGTCGTACTTGAGGTATTTTTGAAAATGTTTTCGTTGCGGTTAACCGAAGGTTCTGTCTGGTGGTGCGCGATTGTTTCGCCTCGCAGACCGAGATGTAATGTAATCTCTGGTCGTAGAGGACCGAATGTTTCGCGTATCCGACGAACCGTTAAATCCGATAGTATTCGTTGACTCTCGGTCGTACGTGAGCGATACCACTAAGCTAGTTGCGGCCATGTACGACCGAAAACATGTTTTTTTGGATGTTATTGTGATTGTGCTGTACATTTCGGTTGATTATAATGTTACACCGTTTGTATTGCAGTAATGCCTTTCGCCTTATTTCCGTACTACACGGACGCGTTTACACCTTGTAGGCCATTTCCAAGTAGAGAAGCAGCAGTTTCATGGCTTCAAATGATAGGCCGTGAGAACATGTTCGTGCTAGTGACAAAGCACTCTGACGCCGGTGGCATTAAGCGCAGGGGTAGGGTGAAAATTGCCTATGAGAGGTCAGGGACTTACAGGGGAATGTCACAAAGAGTTGGTAAGGGTAAAGCGGAAAAAATAGCTTCGAAACCAAGAAATGAAGAAGAAGACGAAACGGGGAGGACTCAAACAGGTACGAAGAAATGTGGATGCCCTTTCCTTATCAACGTAAAGGAAAATGCTGACTCGTTGTGGTATATCACTGTTATATGTGGGAGGCACAATCACGAGCCCGCAAAACACTTGGACGGCCATTCTTTTGCGGGAGATTGGATAAGGCGAGCAGAAGTTGTGGTGCAAATGACAAAGGGAATGTGAAGCCAAGGGACATCCTAAATACGTTGAAGCAAAGAGACGTTGGTAACGCATCGACAATGAGGACTATATATAATGCAAGACAAAAAGCCCGAAAGGAGGATGCGGGTGGGAGGACTCAAATGCAACAACTCTTGCACATTTTGGAGAAGAATAAGTGGTTGTCATGGCATAGGAAGGATCCCGATACGAATGTTGTCACGGAGTTATTTTGGTCACATCCCGACTCAATAAAGTTGGTCAGGTGTTTTCCATCGGTTATTTTGATGGATTGCACGTACAAGACAAATAGGTACCGAATGCCTTTGTTGGAGATTGTTGGCATCACTTCTACGCACTTGACGTTCTCCGTTGGGTTCGCATTCTTATCATCAGAGAGTCATGGGCATTATGTTTGGACACTTGAGAAGTTGAGATCCATATTGGATGGGTGGCCTAAGCCTGACGTGCTTGTTACCGATAGGGACTTAGCCCTTATTAGTGCAATAGAAGAAGTTTTTTCGGCCTCGTCTCACCTCCTTTGCTCTTGGCACATCAACAAAGTTGTTTTGTCTAAGACTAAGAAGATGTTTGGGGAGAACGATGGTTTTGCGCGTTTTATGGGTAGTTGGACGAGCGTGATGTATGCCAAGTCGGAGGCGTTATTTGAAGTTAGGGTGAATGACCTCCGTTTTGAGTTTGGGCATGTAAAGGGTCTTATGGAGTACTTGGACAACACATGGTTAAAGAGCTACAAGGAGAAATTTGTCTCGGCTTGGACAAATAGACTTCTGCACTTTGGGGAAACGACAACTCAGAGGGTGGAGTCTGCACATTCTACTCTGAAGGTACACCTTGGGAACAGTCAAGCTAATTTTGAGACTCTATGGAATGTGGTTGATGGACTCCTTAGAATCCAACACAACAATATCAAGGCATCGTTTGAGCTAAGTTTGAATGTCGTCCAACATGAGTACGTTGATGAGTTGTATCGACGATTGCGCGGTTATGTGTCTCAACGGGCGCTTAGCCTAATTAGAGATGAATTGGCCCGGGGAGAGGATGTTGGTCACGATTCCACTCGTTGTGGTTGCGCGATACGCACCACACATGGCCTTCCTTGTGCACATGAGCTTAACCATCATATATTTGCTGGGACGCCCATCCCTCTCCAGGACATTCATGTTTACTGGCGAAAGTTGAGTATGATACCTGAGAGTCCGGTGGACTCGTCTGGGTACAACGTGCACGATGAGATTGAAAGGGTGTTGGCAAAGTTTAATGCATGCAAGAATGAGGACGATCGACTCAAGATTATTCAAGCAATTTCGGGAGATTAGTCGACCGTCGTCTACTCCAGTGTTGTGCCGCCGCAAAAATTAAGACAAAAGGGAGGACACCGGGTCGTTGAAGAGAAAACACGAGTGTCCCGATTCTTCAACGAGACGGTTGCCGAGTGAGTTTGAGTACGTGCTATCGACTCTGGAGGCCTCAAGTTCTAGGCGTAAGAGAAGTAAAGTTGTTCCTAAACCGCTAGCGTCGTGGTAGTCGACGCAAGCACAACGCAACTAACATGGCTTACGGTCATTGCGTAGATCCGGATTTGTTGCTACATGTTGAGGGCATCATCGATGTGCTAGCCGATGGGAATTGTGGATATAGGTGTGTTGCGCATGGGCTTGGACTACCGATGACGACGGGTGGCGGATCGTCCGTAGAAGGATGTACGATGAGCTTATCGGGCATGAAAACCATTGGCGCGTTGTGCTAGGTTCAGTTACGAGAGTGTGAAGATTGCGGTGCATTGCGTAGAGAATCAAGTTGGTGCAACTTTCCAAGAATGGTTCACACTTCCAGGACATGGGATTGTTAGTAGCCACCGCAGCCAATGTGGTTCTCGTCAACCTATCGCGTGGGAGTGCCTCCACATTTCTACCTCTACGTAGCGCTCCACCATCCACCGGTCACAGCAGATCTGTCATTGCCATGATTAATGACAGGAATATACATTGGCTTAGGGTATGTGATGCGAATTTGGTTGAATTGTTATGTTGTTTCCCGACAATATGGTAATGGTGTACTGTTCACATTGACAGGTGTTGCTGAGCACGAATGCACCCTTGCCATCCGTATACCCGTCGTGGGTACGGTATGCTCAGGATAGTGCGAAAGGTTGGCGAGATAGATTCGTATTCCGAGACATCGCGCCCGTTGCAACTCTACTTGATGCCACCATATCCGTTGTAGATTTGGGTACACCGTAGTGTTACAACTGGAACAATGCAAATAGTTTGGTTGTACAATTTGTAATTTTCAAAGTTAGGATATAAAATGATTGAAAGTTAGTTTCATTTGTTGTTCAAAATGGTTATTTGGAACATTCGCTTTCGGTCATGCATGACCGAAACGAATGTTCACCATGGCGGTCATTCGCCACCGTAACTTAACGCTTAAGCTCGGCTATGAGAGACCGAAACCGTCCTTATAGTCTCGGTGATGGGTACCGAAAGTTCCACCTCGACATTCGGTGGCTTTGAGTGACCGACACAACATGAAAAAATTTCTTCGAATTCCAAACCACAAACATGGACAATGAAACATCATAAACAAATCATGATAATGTACTCAACAGTAAAGGAGACATATAAACTTTTAAAAAGTGTATGTAAAATGTAATACAAATGTCTATCCCTCCAACATTGAGGGTTGGTCATTGCTTGGGTTTTTTCACGTTCTTCCTTCGATACTCCTTCCCATGCATTCTCTTCTCGGGTGCCACCATCGGCCGAGGCAGGTGAGATGTGGCTCAAATGAGGGTGTGGAAGTGCTACCATGGTGGGAGTGCCTCGGGCCCGGTTCGGTAGGGCCGGTTGTCGCGTAGGGCCGGTTGTCGCGGTTGTGCTTGGTTGCGGTCGCGGAAATGTACTCGTGGGGGTGGGACTTAAATTCCTTCCCGAAAGGAGGTTGACCATGTCATTCGAGTGGTCCTAGCCGAGTCAAAAGTAGACATCTCTCGGGGAGGTCCATCCATCGCAACGCCGCGTCCAAGGCTCGCCTATTGCGCCGGTGAAAAATTTAGGGTTATCAAATACTACTCAACATTGCGGAAATAATTATAAGTGCCATATTACGTATAACCATTCCAATACCTCAAGTATCTCGTTCTCTCGCTATGGTTGAGGCGACCATTACACGGTCCTCAAAGACCGGATTCGTGATAACAGGATGAGACACTTTGACGAACCAAGGGAGGTAGTCCGGTGTAGCTAAACTCAAATATCGCCTTCTCGCCCCTAACTTCAGCAGCCAACACATGGTTCCTCCATCGCTCCCAATTGTCTTGTTCGAACTCATACTTGACGGAGTACTTGTTTGCAATCGGGCCTCTGTGTGTGCTTCCAATGGACTGGTAAGGAGGATCTCGGTATCGACCGCACGTGGCCAAACCGTCTTAGAATCCTCTCCGGGTGGTAGGGCTCCACCACATCCATGTACTTGATCTTCCCACTGTAAAAGGCCATCGCTTGCACAACGCCTTGTTCCCTTAAATTCACATATGGGTCCCAAGTGACCTACAAAATATTCAACATATAAGCGCGGGTGTAAACTAAATTACCAAATTTGAGTACGTGCTTAAGAGGACATCAGAGGCCATGGATAGGCAGCTCACCTCACTTGGTCGCAACCTATCCAAGGTTCTCCTAATGGCCCCGAGCTTGTCAACATTCGCAACCGTCTCGTGCTTTTGAATCCATCTGGAGACACGAGGGTGCACGTAGTCCACGTACTTCGCATTGGGCGTGGCCAGACCAAGTTTGAAATGGTCATACACCCATCCCTGCATATAACGTTACAATGTTAGTTACTCCACAATTGCAATTTGGGCGAATCGAACAAAAGAATGCCTATTCCGTATATTTAAAAACAAACCTCAAGCAATGTGAGGTAGCCAGCAATCTGGGACACTAGGACTCTCGTGGCGGACCCCAAGTGTCGATACAAGTAGGCCAACGCAAATGCTCCCCATGCGTAGTTCCCTACGTCGTCCAAGTCCTCAAGTAGCTTCAGCAGCGCGATCGACACCCGAGACCCACTCTTATCGGCAAAAAGAGTGCACGACAACAAGTACAAAGCAGGTACGTTCGGCCGTGCATTCCACAGAGGATAATTTCGGGTATCGAACCAGCTTTGGGGCACCATCGACTCTTCAACCAATGTTTGCGCACCGGGAGCCCTCGGTGATATTCACCTCCTCCTCCGCCTCCTCGGCGCTAACCCCAAGAAGGTTGGAAACCATCTTGATAGCGTCGGAGCGAGATTCCTCCGTGTACCTAGCAAATTTGTCCACTTCTACAACTTTGCCCGTCACAGGATCTTCGTGAGGAAGTTCGACATCCTCTAATGAGATAGACATTTCACCAAAAGGTAGGTGAAATGTGTTCGTCTCCGCCGCCACCGCTCCACAAATGCAGAGATCAACTCCTTGTTGGCCTTGCGGCATGAGCAGCCTATCGCGCATTCAACCCGAACGCTGAATAATCCTTCGAGTCCCGCCGTGTCCGGTGACACGATCGTAAATCCCATTCCGCTATTTGAGCTCCGTGATTGATACACTTAAGAACGGGCCGCTCCCGCAAATGTAAAAACATTTCGTCATTATGTGAAGACATGAGTGTTAAGTTAATAATTTCAATGATATTGAAATTACCTCATTCCTCCATATCGATAAAGCCACATGATCCTTGAAGCTCTTCAAACGCCCGTCGTCTATAGGACCACCGGGGAATGGAGCACGCGCCTCAAAAGCCACTTCGGCTCTCCTTCATCATGGCCACTCCACCTCTTCCGCTCCCCCCACATTACGATCTCGTGTCTATCATGGTCGTCATGGCATCCGAAGAGTCACCGCTACTTGACTCCGATGCATGCCCCTCCTCTTCTCCTCCCGCAACAACAAGATCCTCATGTCGCCCGCATCGAGGGTCGAACCCTCATCGTGCAAATGTAACCTTCCACGATTGCCATCTACCTTCGCCTTGCCCTTACCATCCCGATTCTCCTTCTCTTTCTCTTTCCGTACGATGTCGTTCTGGGGTCTCCGCCACCTCGCCTCTCGTTCGCCTCGGACCTCGGCTCTCCACCTCTTCCCTAGTCACCTAAGGTTTTTGGACGAGCCATACCCGCATAAATTACAACATATAAGCGCATGGAACAGATCCCAACTTAAATTTACAAAAAAAAAAGTCCAAATCATCCATTTCTTATGTCTCGGTCCAAGCTGTGTTTGTGAAACGACATATATTTTCTGGTCACCCATGACCGACAATTCCTCCAATGTATCGACATTGAACAACCGAGTCTAATGAAACGGTCTCTGCTTTTGCGCCACCGAGATGAATTGACCATTCGAATTCTACAAGCTCTCGCCACTCACGACCGAGCCTACCTTTACATTCACGCATGGTACAACCAATAGTACGCCCAAATTCTCGGTTGTACACCACCGCCACCACATTACCTAGAAGTACTTCCATCTCTCGTCACATTTCAACCGAGAGACCTATAGTCATCTCGGTGGTCGTAGGCGAGACTGTGTGATCTTTGTCGCCTTTGTAGCCGATAGCGGCTCGATTTCCCAAAATTTGGCTACTCTCTCGGTCATCCTTGTCCGAGAGCATAACCACATTCTCTTCCTCAGTGTGGCGAGAACTGCGAATTCCCGTTCTTACACTAATGAACAACCCACCACCGTAAATCACAACTACTCTTCCATGCCTTCATTAATTCTAGTTTTTTTCTAGTTACTGCTAGCTAGTCATCACCTTTTTTTTTTTTTTTTTTTTTGAGGAAATGTTTAGACAAACTTACTTAGCTAGCTAGAGGCACATGAGCTTGTACATCGATCAATCATGTATATACAAATTAAACATTTAAACATTTTGAGAAAGCATTCTTAAACTACGTACGGAAGCAGGTGTCAAAGGGTGTGTATGGTGTAGTGATTTCAAAGTGGGTATTAACAAAGTAGAGGTGATGAGTTCGATTCGGAGCAACCACACTATTTCTCCTTCGACCTTTGAGTTAGTGGTAGAGGCACCCCTAACCTCATAGAATTGGTTAGGCCTTAATCATGAGTAAGGGTGACAAAATAAGCCATGATACAATAACACGACACAATTAATACGGGATATTAACGAGTTAGTATTGAGCTTATGCGGGTTAGTGTCATAAACAAGTTGACAAGATTAAACACGATAGTTTATTTATGATCTATTTAACTCGTTTAAAATAAAAAGCTATCGTATATGTATTATTAATTATTTACAATTTTAAAAGTTCATTTAACAAAGTAAAGTATAATATGCAAGTTTCAATAGTCATTTACACTAAATCGTAGGAATAAGATAATATTTTGAAAAGAATTTTGTATTTTATATTACATATTTCGAATTATAAAATAATAAATTAAATAATATATTATGTAAATGTGTTAGTTGGGTTGACACGATAACACGAAAAATTAACAAGTTGATGTTAGGATTGAGGTTATGCGAGTAAGGGTCATAAACAGGATGACACAGATACGACACGTTAATCCATTTTGCCACTCTTAGGGTTGAGGCAGTTCGGGACACTCACTGTAATTAAAAAAAGAGAAGTTAATTCTTGGAACTCAAGTCTACTTTATTAGTTGACCATTAATTGCTACTATAAAAGCTTTCACTTGATACCCAAGGGATGCAATCCCAGTATACATGCGATAAAGAACTGAACTCAAAACTTAACCACAAATCCTCCACATAATTAATTTGTGGGAAGTGGGAATAATCAAACAAGTTGGTTCCTAAACCGCACTCAAAACTTGTCACATTTTGGTTGTGTAATCTTAGTTATTATCTTAGTCAAGATCGCCGATATGTGACGTGGAACCTGCATCGAGATACGTGTATTGATCGAGGCGTGTGGCCGAGGTATATGTTAGATTTGTTGTAATGTATTCTTAGTGTATTGCATTTGTGTAGATTACTAAGTCACTCATACTGGTGTATAGATACCGAGACGTGAGCAGGGACGTACCTCAAGATACATGCCGATGTGGGACCAGGGTAATGAATGATGTAGTAAGTTTACTTTAAGTTAATGTGGCTTATATAGTGATTTGAGGTGCTATAGTTTGATTTGCATTAATAAGCCTAACTGCCTAAGTTAGAAAAGATAAAACATTAGTCATCGATGATTCTCGAGATATGTGTAGACATATTACAAGAACAATTGAGTTATGAATTAGTATTATCAAAGGTGAGTTAGTGGAATGTAAAATTTGATGTGAGCCATTAGATTAGTCTTGAGATGTGTGTTTACAATAAGATCAATGACTATAACTTAACCTTAACTCAATATATACTCATAACTTAAAGGTCTCAAACTCGTAACTTAGGAGAGAAGGAAGTCTAGAGAGGAAGATGTGAGAGAGAAGATCAGTTAATTAAAAGAAACTCTAGTGGAATCGAAGGTGTTGGATTAAGCTATAGGTGTTTTAAAACTTGGTAAGTTGAGCTACACTATTAGTTTTGTGTAAATTGATGAATTATTGATATAATTGAAGTGTAAGCTGTTCTTATAGCTATGGTGGATGTTTCGGGTCTCTGGTGGAGAGAACATAGATCTAAGGCTTTGGGGATGGCCATGTAGATGAGAAAACTTAGAATTTGAAGTGCAAAATTTTGGGTTTCGAATTTTGAGTTTTTCTACACAGCGCGCTAGGCGTGCTTGCTAGTGTGCTAATGAGTAGGGCAGCGTGTTAAGGGGGCCTTTAGCACGCTAAATAAACTAACCAGCGCGTTAGGTGCTCTGGACAACACAATTTCTACTATGTAGATAAAAACTTCAAAATACTTTAACTTAGCCTAAATCCATATAAAACCATCTAAATATACTGTAAAACATATTTAATGACATCATGAACCTAGGGTAGAGTCTCGGGGTTTTAGGTATGCGTTTTGAGAAGTCGAGAGATGGTTAAGTTAGGAAATTTGCGTGAATTGTAAGTAAATCTATTGAGGTTCTTTCTCACATTTCATTTTCGTTATGTATTGTTGTTCAATAGTCTATTTTGACTAAATATATGCTTTGTAATCTGGTATCATGAATTTAAGTTGATCCTACTCATCCAGTGAGTTGTTTGATCATGATGTCGTTCCTTGAAATGACTCATTGCCTCTACTCTTGTCTATTGTACATGTTGGTTGCTTATGAATTGATTTATGAATTGAATAGCATGCTACTAGGATAGTTGTATTAATGTATCAAATATGGACTTGTATTCTTATATATAGTGTTTTTGAAAGCAATAACTTTTCTATATAGCTCTTGTCCATTGTACATGTTGGGTCCATTGCACTACATTGAGAGTAGCGACACACGAGGTTAGAGTCTCTAGGGATGTCGACATTCGCCACTATTATAACGCGACACACGTGGTTAGAGTCTTTGGGGTTGTCGGTAAAATGCACACGAGGTTAGAGTCCATGGGTTGTTTGGAACCAGATATTAAACTATGTGATAACACACACATCCTTTTTAAGTAGCTTTTAAGGCTTAAATGATGTAGATCACGACCAACCGGGCCTAAATAATTATTAATTCATCTAATGTCAATTTCATTTGGTTAGCTTTGATATTCATTGGCATATCTCAGTTTCAAGATTTTCTCACTATCTATATGCTTTTAAATTCTTTTTGTATACTTTGAAAATGTGGATGAAAATATCCAGATGTTACTTTCTACTTTATTGTACTCACTGTCCTTTTATGGCGTTAGGTGTAGATCCGACAACTGACAGGCTCGGCAAGGAGAAGATGACGCCTATCTCTGAGCTGGTGGCATGTGTTGATGTCTTTGAGATACATTTGGTATATATATACACACACATACACATATGATCAAACAAGTGTCGAGCGTGCACAATAATTTTTCGTATTTATCTATTATTTTGTAGAAGTGATAAATGGGATATCATCTCTACAGGGATTTTTCAAATCTCTTAAGAATTAAGGCTACCATAAAGTTTTACCGAATTTAACTTGTTTTAAACGTGAATTGAACACTTAATAATATGCCAACAAAATAAACAATTACTTAAAATAACTAAACTATAAAAACTTAAATTTAATAAACTAACCTAATATAATTCAAACTAATAATTCAAATAATCAATAAATCAATGTAAATGAACTATCTAAACAAATATCTAAACAAACCCCCACTAAACATTGTAATGTACTTTGATTGCTTTCAAATATTAAAACATAACATTACTTCAAATTATAGTTATAATTATTTCACATGGAATCTTGAAATCATTAAATCCTAATTCATAATAGGTTGATAGCCTTTAACCAGCCACTGATTTTCTTAAATTCAATGGAAATGCTTCATTCTTATCATTATAAATCTATACATTAGATAAAATGAAACATTATAGAAATACGATAAAATTACACACAATGAAAAACATGCCTAATCTAAGCCAATATTAACCGAAGCTGCATAATAAACAACTTATAACACAATCACCTAGAACATCCACTCGAAAAAAGTCATATAGATTAATCTTAGTTACTACTTCTATAATTGTTGTTAATAACTATAGACATAGATTTTGACACTCTATATTAAGTAACATATTGACTACTATGTAGTCAACATATATAATCATGTAACGGTTCGTTTTATTAATGTCATTATTTATTTCATAATTTCAGACATGAACACCAGCTCCGATCCACGCGGACACCGCGAGTAGACCAGGGCACACGTTGGCCTAGGTACATTAGATAATTGCGTGTTGGATTGCTTATTTGCGATGCAATTTATTAAATTATTTGTTAAATACATCGCATGTGTGTATGTTGAATAACGATATCGTGCAAGGTTGTGTGATGAGTAGTTGTCTCGAAGTGCATGTCAATGCGGGTACCGAGAGGCGAAGTAGGGGTACACTAGAAAAACACGACAAATTCATGTAATAGGACTAGGGAGTCCAATTTAAATGAGTAATGTAACAATAGGTTAATTAAATCAAAATTTGAACAATAGGCCATGGCGCCCCTCGAAATGCATGTCGAGACTCAAGGCATTGGATATCGGGCAATTGAAGGTTAATGGGGCCATGCGTGGTTAAATTTGATAAATAAGACACTAACCATATGGTTTTGAGAAGGCTTAATGTAATGTAACATCAATTGAATAAATGAAAGCCTATAGTTTGCTTTGAATAAAAGGACCTTGAGATGGACATCTAGATAATCATATTAAGTTACTATAGGAAGGGAGTGTGCTATTGATTCATCAGGAGGTTTAAGACAACATGCTTAAGAACCACAAGATAATTCTCGAGATATGTACGCACACTTGATCAAAGAAAACCATATATAAAGCAAGTTAGTGGGGTTTCGATCAAAACACTCAACTTCTCATGCAAATATAGAGAGAAATCTGAGGAAGAGAGGATCAATCAAGCTGGAATTTACACTTTGAAGACTAATTCGAGAGATCTAACTTATGTAATCTTCATATCCACCTTCTAATCTATCTAATGAACCTAACTTTGATATGTTTAGTGAATTTCGAAAATGTATGATGAGATCTCTATTTGTGGTGTAAATGTGACAAATTACATGTTGGTAGATCACATATGTAGAGAATTGATCATGAGTTTAGTTAGATTTGGTGATTTTTACGAAATTGGGAAGTTGTGTGAATGCATGAATTTGGATGAAATTGGGTTAAAATTTATGTTTTAGAAGTGTTTAGTTGTTGTTTTGAAGATAATTGTGTATGGGAAGCATGTATAAATCAATAGGGTAGCCAATTGACAGGAGAAGAGAAAATTCTCGACTTGAGAATTCTATTACAGGGACCGATAACGCGCTACTTGGAACGGTTAGCGCGCTAATCATTCTGGGTTGCTAACTGTTCATCGTCCCAAATAATAGTAACACGTTACATAATTCCCTTAACGCGCTACACATGTCCCATACCACACTAACCGCATATCAAAAATGGAAATTAAGGGCTGTTTTGGACCTTTTCAATTTAATACCTATCTAAACACTAGGAAATAACCTGAAACTACAAAAATTAGACTTCGGGGACTTAGTGGATCGAAGCTCGGTGTTGAGGAGCTTGTCGGATCGAATACGAGAGTCCGAGGAGGTTAGATAATAGTGTGAGGTTTGTAAAACCCAACTGAAAGACTCTGAGTATTTGATTTTGTTGTTAATTTCATTTCCATCATTTTCTTGTTGTTTCTACTACTCTATTCTGTTACTTGGACGTGGGTTGAGGTTACTCCCCTGGATTTCCTGGTTCTATGTTCATGATGCACCGGACAATAGCACGTGTGACCCGACCCTCAGTGAATGGCAACCCGAGCTTGCCTTTGGTGCCGTGTCGGTGACTCAGCGGATTTGGCTAGCGCTGTGAGGGACCAAGTGTCGGGCCAGTTGGGTGCGACCACAGGTGGGAACTAGGTGACCTGAAGTACAGTCTAGTCCATTTGGAGCGAGCACACATATTTGTTAGCTTGTCTGTTATCTATTCATGCGATGAGCCATTTACAGTTGTCTATTTTTATATTATGCATGTTTACTTGACAGTATTCCTTGCATTTCCTTTACTTTATTATATGAATGCTCAAAGAAGTTCCTTGGGATTTTACTTACTGGACTCATCATCTGTCTTTTTGTAATGATTGAGTGCAGACCCTAGTACCAGTAGGGGCAAGTGGATCCTAAGAGACTACATCTAATTGCTTGTTGTCGAGGACCTACTCGTACATATTTATGTTTGAGATTTTGTATATTTGGGGTATTGGGAGACTTGAGATGACACTGTACATGTATATTATACCTTGTTTGTGGTATTATCGCTTATATACATAGTACTTTACAGGCTTTTCCACAGTAGGATTTGCTCTTTTGAATAATGTTTACCATGCTAAATTACTTATACTAATCGTATCAATTTGATGTTTCTGCTGATTTATGTTAACTTGCAAGAAACAACCCATTAGTATGGTTAATCATTAGAATAAACTACAAATTAAGTAACAATTGAAATAGTTAAATACCCACAAAGAATAAGTTAAGAAAATAAGGATAATCTACTAATTAATTTGATAATGCACAAGTGGACACGATTTGCGAGACATGAAAAGGACGGGCAAGTGTCGAACACGTGTAGTTGGGCTAGCTGGCAATGAGTACATAGAGACACGTCATCCCGGGGCGGCAGGGTTGCCACAATCATTAGTTATAATACGCAAAAATAATTCATTTAATCTGTGATTGATGTGTATAACTTGATTTAAAGCATTAAATACGTGATTTCGTAATTATAACTACATAACAACCAAAGTATATTACATGTTTAAGGTTTGTTTAGATTAATTAACTACTTACTCGTGCTGAAAGTAAACAACGCAAATATGTAATTAAAAGGCATAATTAAATAAATAAATACCTCTTAATCAAAGCTCCAATGTTGCTTTACATATAAAATCAAACTTAAAAGACAAGAGGTTGAAAAGAAGAGTAATGGAAAGTTAAAAAGAGAATAAGAGAGAAAAGAAAGTTATTTCGAAGCTCTCTAGTACTATATATAGTTTCTCTAAGAGTACATATCCTAGATAAATACAAATTCTTCATTCTTATCTTAAAAAATCCCTCACCGACCTCAACGATTTATCATATATTCTTAAGTTGTACACAAATCACTGAGTAAATCATTGGAAATAACTCTCTGTGCTCCACCGATTCAGCTGACAATTTCTAGTACATTCTTCAATTCACTGTGAATTTGTTGGGACTTTCCTGCTACCGATTTAGGTGAAGATTCCTAGTGTAATTACAAATCGATGGACATTTTCTCCAGTTTGAATATTTTGCTATTATTCCTATTTTCTTCAATTTCTTAATTTTCCTATTTAAATCCTGAAATCACAAAAACAAGAGAATGGCTAATGTAATATCATCATTTATATAAAAATTAACCTAAATTACATTATAAAATATGTCTAATTATTGACTTGTCAAATACCCCCAAACTCAGCACTTTGTTGTCCCGAGCAAAGAAATACTCTAAATCATATTCTTTTTTCATTTTTTATATACTGATTTCAATCTAATTCATCTTAAATTTAAATAACTAAATTTTTTAAATAGAGGTGACCTTCAAATAGAAACATATTACCCACAAGTAAATAGAAGTTACGATAGAATAAATGATTTTGAGAAAAAAATGAATCATCCATTAATGATAACTCAACCACACAATGTGACATCCTTTAGAACTTAAAGTTCATTACCAATGCTAGTACACAATGTAAGTTTTCTCAATTTCCACTAACAAGTATCAAGCTTACGGTTAGGGCTGGCAAAATATGCCCAGTCCCGTTTTGCCCATTTCGTCCTGGTCCCCGTTTTAAACGGACCCGCAATATTTTTGTGAAAAACATACGGATCAAGGCAAAATTTTTTGTCCGTTTAAACATACGGACCGGGACTTGACAAAATTCTTAAAAAAAATTACCCGTTTATTGATTAATTTGAAGGGTATATATGTAATTTCACACTCTATAACCTAATTACACATCTCACCCTCTCGGCCTCTCACTCTCGCTTTCTCTCTCACACTCACATCTAACCGTCTCTCTCTCTCACTCTCTCTCTCTCTCCCTCACACTCACCTCACCGTCTCTTTCCCTCTCACACTCACATCTCACCGTCTCACGCTCACCGGGTCCGTCTCTCTCACGGTCTCTCTCGCCAAATCATCTGCTCTGCCTCTCCCGCCCTCTGCCATCGCCGAATGTGGCACCGATCTAAGAGGGCCGGCGACGAGGGGGGACGGCGGCGGGGGCGAGAACGAGAGGATCGAGGGTGGCGTAGAGAGAGAGGCCGAGAAGGGTGGGGGCGTGGTCGACAAGAGAGAGGCCGAGAGGGGTTAGGGTTTAAGGCGGGGCCGAGAGACGAGAGGGCGGGGAAGGGAGACGGAGAGGGAAGGACGCCGAGAGGGGGAGCGAGAGAGACCAGAGGGAGAGCAGAATCAGAGGGACGAGAGGAGGGAGACGGAGGCGAAAATGAGGGAGCGAAGAGAGCAGTTTAGGCTTTTTTGGGGTTTCGGTGTGGTTCTTGCTTTCTCTGAAGAACGAGAGAGAGAGAGAGAGACAGAGAGATAGACAAATCTATACAAATCTCTACCGGATCGAACGACTGATCGATTGATCGATAGCATCGAGAATCTGTGATCGGAGACCGAAATCTCGGCGGATTAAAGCAGATTTCTCCGTTATAGTCTGCAATTTGTGCCTTTTGTGGTTTGTTTGGTTGATTAGGGGTTTGTGCGAGATCCGGTGTAGATTTTTAACAATAAAAAACGGACAAAACCAGTCCCGTATGTTTTACAAACATACGGGACTGGACAAAAAAAAATTGCCCATTTCAAAAACGGGACCGGGTCTGGGCACCAAATTTAATAATTTGAAAAATGGGTGTCCAGTCCCGTTTATGTCCGTTCCCGGATTTTTGCCAGCCCTACTTACGGTAACTAAAATAAAACCTCAAAACACAAAAACCACTATATTAATCTTAATTTTAGAAAATACTTTATAATAGTATCATAATCAAAATCAATAGTAATTTTGCCAAGACACCAATGAATATGCCATTTAAAACATATAAGAAGTATTTCATTCAACTCTAGTTTCAAGTACTCAAGTTAAATCTTTTCTTCTAAGATTTTATGAACATCCATCTTTTTCATCTCACATTTGTTTCTACTACATTTTAATTATTTATTTTTAATATATATTTCTTCTATTTTTGCTTTTGACCCCTTGCTCCATTTTCTTTGGACATTCTCACATTTTCCCCACTATAGATTTCTTGTTCCATTTTCTTTGATTTTTATAGGACTTTCTATATATTTGTAAACTCTTGTTAACACTTCTCACTATTCTGTAAAGTTGAAGAAAGCATTATTTCTAACTTATAAAAATTCATAGGTTTTTAACCCATTTCTTCTTTTGATTGTGGCACAATAACTTTCTACATATGTATAACGACTCGTTACCTTAAGCCGATGATTAGTATTAATTCAAATTCTAATTAACCCGAGTTAGGCTCGTGTTAAATCCGGTGTATCTCAATTATCGTGTGCATGTTTATGTGATGATTTATATTTGTTTGGAATGATTAATGAATCTTATAGGTTGTAGTATAAAAGAGGATTTATATACAAGCCTATAATCGAAAAATACATTAATAAATAATAAATAGTCAGTACACCAAGTGCGATGAAGGAGTAGTGAAATGAATGTGCACATCTAATAATACTCGTAAGTATGTCCGGTGAATTTATTGGTGATAAAATACACGAGGTATATATATTTATATATATTTATATATATTTGATATATAAATATATATGTATGTATATATATATATATATATATATATATATATATTAAAAACTATAAGTTTGGTTTGAATTATATGGATCGTCAGATTGCTTCTCGAGATGAACGTAAGTGTTGATGGTGTCAACATGTGAGTCACTTTTTGTAACGACCTATTTTATTAACGTCATTATTTGTTTCATAATTTCAGACCAGGACACCAGTTCAGATCCACAAGAACACTGCAGGTAGGCTAAGACACACGTTGACCTAGGTACTTTAGCCATTTCTCTGTTAATTGCTTATTTGCGATACATATTTATGAGTTTATTCGATAATACATCACATTTTTGTATTTGTATTGTTATATTGTGCTAGATTGTGTGACGAATATTTACTTCGTAATGCGTGTCAACGCGGGTATCTGGCAAGCAAACTACGAATACATTAGAAAACACGACTAATTCATGTTAAGATGACTAGTTGATCAATTAAAATAAGCAACATAACTCTAAACTAAGTCAATCTAATCGGAACAATGGCCTATGGTATGCCTCTGAATGCTTGTCGAGATGTGAGGCACCGGGTACTGGGTAGCTAAGGGTTGATGGGACCATAAACTTGTTCATAAAATAGCCTAAGTGTACTAACTATAATTAATTTTAGGCTAAGTTAGCTATTTAAATAGTTGAATCTAATTTGCCTATAGTTAGAAAGAAATATTATGGACTATGGATGAACATTGAGATGATCATAGTGGAGTAATACTAGGCTATTAAGTGGTTCAAGGGAGTCATAAATCTATGTGTAACAACATTGATAAGGACCACAAGATAGTCCTCGAGATACGCATAGCATATTAGATCATAATAAACATATATATATATATATATATATATATATATATATATCAAATGAGGGGAGTTTCTCATATCCACTAACATAAAATTTATGCAAATTAGGAAAATCGGATAATAAGAGATTGATCTTGGAGTCTGAATTCAGCATTTGAAGGACAAATTAGGAAATCAAACTCAAGGTAATCATCTTTTTCACCTTCTACACATGAAAATGAGCTCAATTTGGTATATTTTGGTGTCAATTTGAATTTGAGGATTTGATCATTGTTTTTAATTAATCCTTGATGAATTACAAGTTTAATTAACATTGCAATAGAGAATTGTAAACTGATTTGGATGGAAATTGGGTTTTTGATGAAATTGACAAAAATTAGTGAATGCATGAATTTGATGATTTTGATTCAATTATTGTTGGTTCTGTTGTTGTTGATCGTGTTTTGGAGTCCCCATCGAGTAGAGAATGGGTTGACAATGCTAGGACAACAAATTGGGGGTGTTGGGGACATAATTCTCAAGTTGAGAATTATGTTACCCATCACAAATAGCGCACTACTTAGCATGCTAGACAGGACCAATAGCGCGCTAATGATAGATGAAAACTTAATTTAAAGGTTTTTTTTTTGAATAAATTTAAACTTAATACATTCTTAAACACTTGAACCAATTTAAACACATAAATTGGACTTCAGGGACTTAAGGGTATAATAGCTCTTATACTAGGGAGCTAGACGGGTCGGATCCGAGAGTTCGAGGAAGTCAAAGTGCTTGTTTGAGATTTGTAAAACCCATAGTGATATCACTTGAGTATTTAATTTTTGTTTTCATATTCCTTATGTCCATTCATGCATATCATCCTATTCCATTCTATTTTGGACGGTTGGTCGAGGCTATTCCCACCAGATATATTCGTTGTATGTCTATGACACACTAAACCATGACATGCATATCAGGAGTCCTCGGTGAATGACGACTTGATCTATTTTGTCGGTACGCATTTCGGTGTGTAGTGGGTCTACGCCGACCACCGAGAGGACCAGGTGATGGGCCAGTTAGGTGCACCCACTTGTGGGTTCTTGGGGAGAGAATTCGAAGTATGGTCTAATGTGACTTGGACGGGCACACATATTTGCACTTAATTGTTATTTACGCATGCGATGACCCCTTTTCAGTTGCCTGTGTAACTTTCTGCATGTTTATTTAACAATATTTATGGATTCCTTTACTTTATCCTTTGAATGCTCAATGAATTTCCTTGAGATTTTACTCACTAGACTCGTCATTTGTCTTTTGCGATGTCGAGTGTAGATCCTAATACCAGTAGGGGCAAGGGGATCCTAGGCGACTACATCTGATTGCACGCTGTCGAGGACCTACTAGTACGTGTTTATTTTGATATTTTATTTTATTTTAGGTATTTGGGAGACTGGAGTGACACTGTACATGTATATATACTGTCTTATGGTACTGTTGCCTATATACAAAGTATTTTTTGGGTTTTCCACAGTAGGGCATGCTCATATGAATGATGAACTTTATGCTTTACTTACTTTAATTAAGACTTCCACTGATTTATAGTTAAATATGATACAGTTAACTTGTAAAACGTTGACCACTAGCATGGCTAGGACTTGAATAAGCTACAAACAGCTAAACTTAAGGAAATAACTTTAAAAAAAACATGAATAACTGATAAATTAAACTAATAACACAAGGGGACATAAATATCGAGACTTGAGATGGACAGGCAGGTGCCGGACACGTGTAGCTGGGCCTACCTGACGAAGAGCACACTACTCGACGACCCCCCAGGGTGGCCTCATAGCGTGGGGCCACTAAACACTTTAAGAGTGTCATATTAGCACATCAATCATTCAATCAGTCTCGAGATAGCGCAATGAGTATCTCGAGGAAAACCATATATTTAAATTAAAACCTTTTAACTTATCCTCATAATTTGATCGAAAGAGAGAGGGTGAGAAGCTTACAGCTGAGGGTTTTGATTTAGGGGACTAATTAAAGGAGTCATCATAATGTGAATTGAGGAGCTTAAACAACTAGAAATCAAAGATCATCACTTTCAATAAGTTTGGTTTTAATATTTTTGAAGCTCAATTCGATAGTAGGTAATGATATCTCTGTAAATTGTTGTGTTTAATTATTGGAAATGGATTGTTACATCAGTAGAGGTCGTCCTTGATGAATTTTGAGAGTCTTGGCTATTGTTGTAATGATTCATGGATGGAATAGTGGCTGCTGCCCCTATTTACTATCGAGACAGTACAGGGAGCGCCCTCCACCTAGCAGTGAAGTGCGCTCCCTTCATCAATTGTGACAACCCAATGGGTGGAGTGCGCTCCACTCGTTGAGGGAGTGAGCTCCCACCGTAAAAACAACAACTATGCTATAAATTGGATAGAATCTCTTATGGTTTTATGGTCTGATTTAGGGGTTTTAAACATTTGGTATTAAACCTATATTAATCATAAATAGTTTATGATAGGTGTTGGATCACCGAGAAAGCGTAAGTGGCCCGAAAAGTTAGAGAATTTCTTAACGAAAACCTAAACAGAGGTAAGTATGGACTCGCTTATTTATCAATATTGATTGGCTATCATAGTATATATAGTTCATGTAGTTTATGGACTGAATGGGGAGACTATGTACATTTCTATAATTTTAATAAATGAAAAACGGTGTTTAATATGATTTATGAGAAGTAAGTTCCCGGAATTGAGATCGGGTTATATAGGAGATGAGTCATCTTCCCGGCCTATATGTAACTTTCTACTTAGATAGGTTGCATGGATTACATACTCACTAGATGGTTTTAAATAGAACCATTGGATATTAATAGATTTTCTAGATAGCACATCGACCAATGTGTTGGTCTAGGAATCAAATTAATGGTGTTAGTGGGTAATCAAACCTAGTTTATTAATAAAATGAGAATCAAAGTGTAATAGTCATTGACGGTTTGACTTACATATGTTACTTATTGAATTATATGCTTTTCATAATCCCCTTAGTTAACATTAGTGAATATTGTTATCGCATAATGTTATTGATTATTATTTGGAGTGTTGATGACTTTCTGATTTCTTACTTACTGAACAAGTTGGAGCCCTCACCTTAAATTTAATATTTCAAGTTTGCAAATTAACACTTTAGCGAAGGGAAAAAAGAAGATTTAGGAGTCTTATTATCATCTCTATGATGTAATGAACCTTCTTGTATATATCTACACTGTTTGAGTTATTTTGTTGTATATAAACAGGGTTGGGAGGTTTATAAACGAGGTTTTAGGTTTTGATAAACTTAGTATTTATGTATTCGATTAATTATCAAAAATTTTTTTTCGCCGCGTATATCTTGAATTATTTATTTGATATCGATATGTAGGTTGAGTTTATCAGGTACAGAGGGAGAGGTTGTTGGCTCTAGTTAAGTTAGGCTAGGTTACCGGGGCTTAATTAGGGTTTTAGGTCGAGTATCGCCCTAATCGGGATAGGGGATGCTACAGCTTGGTATCAGAGCCTAAGGTTTATCACTTTCGAATAAAATGGTAACTTTAATACAATTAAGTATCATAAACAAGGCACTAACCTCGTTTTCACATTTGAATTGTTTTTGAAATAAGTGATAACATATTCCTTTGTATTGGAACCTAAGTTTATCGACTTCGAGAGTTGTCTCGAGTTATGAATAAGTTTAAGGTATAAAAAATAGTTTTCATCATGTTGTGGGGGAAATTAAAAATGAAAACATTATTATATGTTTTTTGGTGCACATATTATTATTTATTGTATAGATATGATTTTCCCGTTTTCTCTGAATGTTACCCTAATGATCCTATCTCTCCTTTGACTGCGATAATCTAATGGCGGATCAGGGATAGGGTTCACAGAGGCATGGATCTCAAGGTAGCAAGGAAACCGAGGATCAATGAAAATCTAGAATGGAGCAACAAATGAGGGAACTGTTATGTTTCGGGGATCATGCGCATCGGAAGTTTTTGAAACCTTTTTCGAACATCCCCGAACAAAGATTCTATCAATTCTATTAAATTGATGTGTCAATTAAAAACCATACTTAACAAGAACAACTCCATGTCTTCCTTGTTTGGTGTTGATCAATTTCTTCAAGACGCTACTAGTGACGAATGTCCTCTATCAGAAATCCACACATGAACGAACGATCACGATCCGGAGTGCTAGCCCCAAAAATCCTAGGACAAAAATTCTCATAAAAGTTCTCTAGGAAAAATCTCTCTTAGGAACTTCATCCAACAACTGTGACCCTAATGTCTTATTTATAGTACACTAAGTCAAGTTGTAAAAGAACTTCATCTCCTAGTCACACTCCAAATAGAGTCCTAGATAAAGTCCAACTCTAAAAAGAATAGAGTCATAGAGAATCTACAATTAGTAATCCGATAAGAGTTGTAATTTATCTAAAACTCAAATAAGAATTAAAGTCATATTATAATTCCAATTAGAGTCCTATTCAAAATAGGATTTACTAAGAGACAAAATTTTTAGTCACACTAGAAATGTATGAGAATCTTGAATCCTAGTCAAACTAGGACATTTAATGAGAATCTTTAAAATGAATTTTATCAAATCGCGTCAATCTGTTCTGGAGTCCTAGTCAAACTAGGACATTTATCTTGAGTCCTATTCACTTAAAATTCATTAACTCAGACAATATTAAATTGCGCAAATTCGTTCTTTGTGTGGGACACAATAGGTTCATACAAAGTTGGCAGTGAACCAAAATCATTTTGGTATACAAGTCATAAGCGGTCTCTAGCAATGCATTATGACTACCCAAGCAGCGTGAAGATCAATAAATCGATACAACCTAATAGACAGTTTATATCATATCCCTTTGTCACGCGATATCTTTTGATTGAATATAAGACATGAATGTCACCTTTATAGTTCAATCTACTAGTCTTGATCTCGAGTAGACTGAAATTGCTAAGTGACATTGATCCAATCAATTCACTATACATGTCCATTAATCATTCTAACATATCGAGGGGCCCAATAGATATCTCTCTCTAAAAGAGAAGGGCAAAATTCCATCTTGATCATACAACATCCACACATTAGTCGAACAATGACTAATCATAATCTTTATAATCATCCGGTTAAAGACAATGTTTGATTGTATCAAATCATTGTGCTTCTAATGTTGGAGTCTCTGGTGATCTCAAGTAAAAGGACTAAATGATACAACTCTTATGAGAATCATTTATGACATTGACCATGTAGTGTTCTCATAGCGGGTCGGTCCAACATATGTTCCCAACATATACTCATTATCTTAATTTGTATTTATATATGTATAATCATCACATGATTATCAATCAAGACTCATACTAGGCTTAATTTATTATTATTCTCACAATAATAACTGACTAGGGATATTTAGAATAATATAATAATTATCCATAGATACTATTATAAAAGAAACATGCATCTACTTATAACAGTTAAACAACATTTATAGAATTGGCCTATGGCACATACCCCAACATTTCCCACTTGCACTAAGTCCAATCCTACACGTATCCAATACTGAGTAACATTAATGCATTCATAGTGGAAGAAGTTTGTTTATGTATCTGCTACATCGTTTGTTATTGTTGTTCTGCAAATCTTTACATTCTCTCTTTTATAAGACAAAACGCTCAAGTGATTGTTTAGATCTATAATGTGATTTAGGTTTCATAACCTAAATTTGTCCATTGGTTTTACAATAAAAGCCAACATTATTTCCAACACTTGGAACCACATCTTCTTCAATCATGAACCTTACGATCTAAATATTTCTTTGGTTGCATCAAATGTCGCTAAAAACTCAGTTTATGTTATAGGACTTGTTAGAGTGAGTTTAGAACATTGCCAACTCCTTGCTACGAAGTTAACACATATCCATATTGCGATCATTAATATTTTATATTAATTTGAAAGTTTGCATCGTGTAACCATTTACAAAACACATATATTTCAAACCTCTGCAAATCTAATAACATCTCTCAAGTACTTCTAAAGTAATTAAGAATGTTATTAATAAATATCCAATGACCTTCACTGGAATATATAAAATGTATGTATGTTTTACCCAAAGCATATGACATATCAAGTTGAGAGCAAAGTATAGCATATGTGATGATTCTCATAGCTTATGCGTATGAAATCTTATTCACGTTATCATACTCATCATTTGTCTTAAGACGTTGAGTCTTGCAGAGACTTATATTATAAGACATAAGTACGAATTCTTTTAAGAATCTCGTACACTGAAACCTTTTCAGTTATTTGTCTATATAAGCACTCTTATTTAAATCAATTAGCTCTTAGATCTATCTTCATATATCTATATCATAAGGATATAAGCCTTATTAGCTTAGAATCTCATTGAGAATCTTTCCTTAACCAAGACTTGACATTCTGCAGGGTTAAGACGTCATTTCCAATGAATAATATATCATTAACATACGGATTCAGAAAGATAATTGCGCTTCCACTAACCTTAATGTGTACACAAGGTTTATCTTCGATTCAATGAATGTAATTCATTAATTATTTCATCAATACAAAGATCCCAACTCTGATAAGCTTACTATAATCCATAAATGGATCCTTTAAGCTTGCATACCTTTCTTAAATTCTCAAAATAATAAAAAAAAACCCTTAAGTTGTATCATACACATCATTAAGGAGCATAAGACAATGCTATTCTTGACATCCGTTTGTCATATCTTATAGTCAAACTATGAAGTAATGACAATAAAATTCTAGTGCTTGAGTTTAGCTACTTGTGAAAATCTTATCATAATCAACACCTTGATTTAGATTGGGTTTTTCGATAAGCCCATGCTTTTAAGTATGCATCTTTTATTTTTCATGTCACTTTAACACATTTACATCTAATGGTCATACTATCTTTAGGTAAATAATTCAAGTTCCAAACTTGGTTAACATACATGAATTAAAATTCAAAATTAATAACACTTGTTTCTTCGTTCAGTCTATACAAGACATGTCTCTTGATAAGTAGTGATTCATTTTGATCCACTAAATACATCACAACTATCAATAATAAGAAATTTTAAATTTCTCTGGACAATTTCTAATTATTCTAGATTTTCAAAAGATATATGTTACTTGTATATACTCAACTAGTTCAAAACTTTGTTGATCTTCCTAAAGTGGTTCGGTTCTCATTTGTGGCACTTGAGCATTTCAAGATTTATCTTATTCCCAATAAAACACTTTACTTAGAAAGACATCATTTTTTAGCAACAAACATTTTGTTCTCAATTGTATAAAATAGTATCTTAGTGTTCAACCTCAATTTGACACAAAAGATTTAGACATCAAACTTTATGTGACTCAACTTCTTATGTAAGCCTCGCCGCCTCAAATCTAAAAAAAAAGAGACAAACTACGTCTTTTTATTCCTATCATATATGAAATTTTATCAAATACTTTAACGAAAATAAGGTTTAGTGCAAGTGCATTGGTTTCTAATGTATAACCTCAATAAGACATCGTAGGAAAGTTTGTGTGACACATCATAAATCAAATTATATCCTATATAGTTCAATTTCTCATCTTAAAACATCATTTCTCAAATGACGTTCCTAGTGGAGTTAATCGTAAGACAATCTCACAATTTCAAAGATGGTCACTTAAACTCTTGGCTCAAATATTATCCTCCTTGATCTTATCAAAGTATGTTAATAGTTTGCCAAGTGATTTTTTCTTTCTTATGCTCATTTTGAAATGTTCGTAACAATTCAAAATTATAACTTACTGATAGGATTTATAATTCATTATAAAATGAACGATTTCATTTTATGAAACACAAAATCCATTCTTTAAGGCTTTCTTTAGAACTTGGCAAAGTCTAGCTCGCAACTAAGGTTTCCGTGTCCGACACAAACACCTTTTGTAGCTTTTACCTTCCCTTTGTCTTTCTTTATTAAATTCCTTTATGTTACGAACCATCAAATATATATCTAGGCCCCTTTTTATTATTCTGTCTTACAATATTAAACATCATATGCAACTGTAAACAATGTTCTCCATGTCTTTCAAATTATGTAGTTTAAAACTATTTTGATGAATTATAAATTAAATATGTTGCCAACTTTTGATACATGAAGATTCAAGCCTTTTGAGATAATTAATATAGTTCTTTCAGTTCCAAACATAAAGATATATTAATAGGTTCTCAACCATTTTACAAGAATCTAGTAATTTTACAATCTTATGCTCTTCCCGTGTGACTTACTGTTGGAACATTTTACAAGATAATTAATATAGTTCTTTCATTTCTTTCAGTCGTGTCATTAGTTTCTATGGTCCCGAATCTTTCCTAAATCCAATTTTATATATTTGCTAACATGACATATAATCCTTGTACTAATAGATGATAGTTTAAAAGGAGCCATTAATTTAAGACATACATCTTTGTTTATATGGTTGATAACATTTATCAATTTTCAAATCAAAACAGGAAAATTAGATTTAAAATTATTTTATCCTTCTCAAGGATTGATCGCAGTTGCTATGAATTAGTGTTACTAGGAGTTTAACATCTACACTTAGAAGATTATGTAGAATAATTTATTAGTGAGTAATTAAACTCCCACTAAATCAATAACCATCGTAAATATCAATTTAGTGGTTTAAGATTTATATTTCACTTAATTTTGAGACAATTAAGGTGTGACACTCAAAATCAAGTTATTTAGGTAGGTCACCATTACCGATTGCATCATATGCAACTCTTAGGTTCTTTATGAGACCTATACATCATATGTCACAACATGTTATGTCTCATCTATGCCTAAAGCCCAAAACTATTTTGATAGCTTTATTAAGTCAAACCAATTTAAAACATCCAAGTAACCGTTATCCAGCTTGCTTCACCAAGATAACGCAATACACCCTACAAAGACAGACTCATATTGATATGATCGAGGCCTTGACAAGTGTTTAAAAATGGGTGGCATTCACTTAAAATTCTAATCGAGACATTTTTTTATCAAGTTTTATGATCAATGTAGTGTTTTACAATGATTAATTTTGGCATCTATTTAATTATGGAATACCATATATATACACCCAATATGCACATAATAAAGATTATTAAAATAAAACAAGAATAATCATCTTCATATATCAACAAGGCACTATAAAACAAATCAATGAAATTAAATACCGTAATAATTTCCCAAGTGCCTCAAAGATTATATTTTCATTAATCCCATTAATTAAATATATCTCCATATAATTTTTATCGAACTCTATTTAATTAAAACCCCTTTTAATTAAATACTCTAATTAATATTAATAATAGCCCCACTAATTAAATGGATATTAATTCAATTAAAATACCTTCTAATTAAATTAATTCAATCCAATTAATGATAAATAACCTCATCCAATTAATTGGTAATTAATCAATTAAAACTTCTTTCAATTATTATAAACAAAATTGTAATTCTATTACAACTTGGAATGGATAGCCTAGATGGCTAAGTCATTCCATCATTAAATTACACATATCTATGTACACAAATAGTGAGATCTTATCCGCTAAATTTGATGCGTACCCATTGACGCGCGCCGAATGCGTCAATAATATTAAAAATTACCTAAACCAACTATTTGCAGAATAGTGGCAAAGGGTCGATCCCACAGAGATTGGTATTCTTTCTAAGGTTTAAAAAATAACGAAAAGAGAAATCGGGGTTTTTTGAGAGAATGAATAATTTAATAAATTAACTAATCTAAATATAAACAAAATAATTAAAGCAAGGATATAAAATTGAAAATAAAATAATTAATAAAAATACCTAGGTCAAGACATACAAGTTCGGTTCGGTAAAAGATTGGATTTGGTCTTCGATTTATGTAAAATGTGCAAATCAAAATATCTTAGTGTAGCTATAGACCCGGTAACGTACGCGGTTCCTCGCTCTTCCCTGTCTCGATAGCCAAGGTACGACGATGACTATTTCCCTAATAAAACACATAACCACAATTCAAGTGAACTGGGTTGAATGCGTTGACCGCAATGGGCTTTGTGAAGGAACTACACCTAGACAACCGGATTACTAGTGTGTCCAATTTAGCCTAGATCCCTAAGGTATTCAACCGGTCCCAAAAGGGTCGAATCAATCAGTATGGTCGATTGCCACTAGTGTGGTCTTATTGCACAACTACGGGCGCTTACGACTCACTGACAAATAAATCAAGATTTAAACTAGTGTTTAACCTTAATTATTAAAACAATACCCAAGAAAATAAAATAATAATGAAAAGACTGAAATTAAAATAAATAAATCTCACAAATCCATTGATATGCGCAGTCAAACCTCCCTCGCAGTCTTGCATAGGCTAGAGGTTTTAGCCTCGCATCAAGAACACAAAGAAAAATAAAATAAAAAATAGGAAGAGATGCAGTTCGGCCCGAAGCCGAGAGGAAGAAAAAAAATCAAAACCCCCGAGAGAAAGAGCCCCCTCCTTATTTATTAAAATTTACCATGCCACGTGTCAGCGCGTGATTGGGTGACTTTTGCTGGTGAGCTGACGTGGCGCGCGGTGATTGGACCGACGCTGTCATCGCGCTGAGATGTCGCCACATGATTCGCGGAGATTCTGCGCGTTCGGTTATGTGTGGTGACTCGGCGCCACGTGGCGCCGTGTGATTGGCTGGAACACGTCACCGAAACGCGTTGGACGAATGAAATCACGCCACGTGGTGTCCACGTGGCTCGTGAAATCGTACAATAGTATACCGAAAAACTGGGAGTTTGTGCTGGCACGGATCTCGAGGCTGATCGATGGTGTCTGAAACGAAGAGAAGTTTGATCTCTGGTGACATGGCTCTCCTGCTGACGTGTCGTCTTCTGATTAGTGGCGGTAATGTAGAATGCTGATGTGGCGAAACCCGATTGGTAGGTAGCGCCGGTCGGCACACCTCCGCTTGCTGACCTGTCATCTTCTGATTGGCTAGAACACCCTGTCTGCTATTCGACCCACCGCGCAATGCGTATTTCGAGGCAAATTGTCCAGCATACGATCGCTGCAAGTAAATACTCCATTTTGAGTTTTTTTCCGCCACGAATTCGACCGCGCACTCCGTTAACCCTGAAAACAGTAAATAAACATAATTAGGCTAGTATTTTGGAGACTTGACAATAAAAATATATAAATAAACTATATATAATATTACATAATTAACGACTCAACACCCATTTTGTGCATGTGTGTGCATGACGATGCGACTACATCAACAACACCATGCCGATACTTTCACACTTTCGAATGTTGATTAATTGTATTAAACTCAATGATGCAACCATACATATAAAATATCATGATTGACTTATATATATCATATATATATCAAAAAAGGGCACATTACAATTTAATTAAATCATGCCTACTGACTCTAATACTACTGTTGGGTTTCGGGGATTATGCGCAGCGGAAGTTTTTAAAACCTTTTTCAAACATCCCCAAACAAAGATCCTATCGATTCCATTAAATTGATGCGCCAATAAAAATCATACCTTAACAAGAACAACTCCATGTCTGCCTTGTTTGGTGTTAATCGATTCTTTCAAGACGCTGCCAGATACGAACGTCCTCTATCAGAAATCCACACATAAGTGGATGATCACGATCTGAAGTTCTAGCCCAAAAAACCCTAAAACAAAAATTCTCACAAAAGTTCTTTAGGAAAAATCTCTCTCGGGAATTCTATCCAACAACAGTGACCCTAATGTCTTATTTATAGTACACTAAGTCAAGTTGTAAAAGAACTTCATCTCCTAGTCACACTCCAAATAAAGTCTTAAATAAAGTCCAACTCTAAAAAGAATAGATTAATAGAGAATCTACAATTACTAATCCAATAAGAGTTGTAATTTATCTAAAACTCAAATAAAATTGAAGTCATACTATAATTCCAATTAAAGTCATATTCAAAATAGGATTTACTAAGAGACAATCTCTAGTCACACTAGAAATGTATGAGAATTTTGAATCCTAGTCAAACTTGGATATTTAATGAAAATCTTCAAAATGAATTTTATCAAATAAAATTCATTAACCCAGAAAATATTGAATCGCGCAAATCTGTTCTTTGTGTGCGACCCAATAGGTTCGCACAACGTTGACAGTGAGCCAAAACCATTTTGGTATACAAGTCATAACCTGTCTCTAGCAAGATATTATAACTACCCAAGCAACATGAAGATCAATAAATCAATACAACCTAATAGACAGTGTATATCATTTCCCTTTGTCACGTGATATCTTTTGGTTGAACATAAGACATGAAATGTCACCTTTATAGTTCAATCTACTAATCTCGATCTCCGAGTAGACTGAAATTGTCAAGTGACATTGTGTAACGACCCCTACTTTTAAACAGGACACCGTTCGGCATAATCCCGTACTCAAGCCTTAATCCACATGATCTAATACTTAAGTACGTATTGGTCAACCTATCGTCCCTATAGTCCTCCAAATCCAAGTATTGATATATTATCCATTGTAAAGATAATTCAGATTCAATTATCATGTTAAGCGGAAGCATTAATTCTCTAAATATTCTTCGGTGTGGAAAACCAGGAAAAACTACAGCATCACATGCATGTGTATATACGAAACTATTCACTCAACCCACTGTACAACCCAAAATGACAAACAATAAGTGTGGCGGCCCTCGCCGCCCCGGGGTGACGTGTCTCCGTGTACTTCTTGCCAACTGGCCCAATTACACGTGTACGGCACCTGCCCGTCCTTACTCTGTCTCGAGATTCGTATCCACTTGTGTGTGTACGATGTATAAATGACAAATGCAGCGGAAGGTGTACGTAAATACAAGAAATATTAATGAGGTTAACAAACCCTACTGTGGAAACACCCTGAACATTTCAAAGTAAACAAATGTACCATATAAAACTAAGCAGGCACAAGGTCAAGTCACTCCCCAGTTCCCAAAAGAATCAAAATATCAAAATAATCACACGTACAAGTAGTCCTCAGAGGTAGGCAGTCAGAAATAGTCGCCTATTTGGCCTAAAAATGTTAGAAATTTGTTGAAAATTGTCATGATAAATTAAATGATTGATAAATTGACATAGGTTGACACGGGTGATCAATTGGCGGCCAAGGACACAGTGGACTTAGACCCGGGGATTGATGACGGGATAAAAGAGCGCGTTGTGAGGTTTGTAAAACCCAATGGAAAAACTCTTGAGTATTTATTTTGCTTTCGTATTTCCATTCTTTTACATTATTCCTTGTGATTTTTCCTATATCTATATCTTGTCGTTGTTTGCACGGTTGATGTGCCGTTACAATAAGCATAATACAACAAAGGTCGATACATACAAAATGGATAAGGAGAGTCGCCGAACCGCTCAGAGGAAGTCGTCGATCTCTTCCTTCCCCGGTCTGCTACTGCTCGACGGACCTACACCCACCGTCATAAACTAGATGGTGAGTATAGTGATATTTAAGTATTACATGGAGAATTTCATAACACATTTCCAAAATAAACGAATGGTATTTAAAAGCATAAATTAGCGAAATAAATTGCTAAAACAATTAATGCAAGTAAATACCACAGTAAAAGATGTAGAGATAGACACAAGCTAAGTCGAGATGATATATGTCCGGTCGGCGGTGAGACCTATCACCTACCTTTTCCCACTATGATATGGAGCCAACATATGTCGCTTTATAACATCAATCTCATGTTTGCCGACCACCCTGAGCCTCATAACTCGTGTGTCGCATAAGTGTAGTGGTGAGTGCCGAAACACTGGTAGACCTATGTCCCCATGAACCGTGCATCTCTCGTGCAATGGACACTAGATAATCCATACATTAATTTCAAAGACAAATAATTCTGAAATTATAAGATACTAATATAAGTTAGGCAACAAAGCCCAAAGGAAACCGAATACAAGTCTAGGTAAATCCAAATTATTCCATTAGCATGCCTTTTTATCTATTTTGTTCAAGAATGAAATCAAGTGTAGGAATCAAGGCAATGAAACAATTCACAAGGCATCATGTCATAATATTAATCCATAAATAGATACAAGAACAACATGATGTGCGAATTCAAGTAGTATTGTCTACCAATAGATCAAGAAAGCAATAAAGATTAATGAAATGAAATAAAAAAATTTCATAGTTTTACTTACAATTCACAGATTGTCCTAGTCTATTCGATCCGTCGACAAATTCGAAATGCGTGCCCAAACGCCTGAGGTCTCCCTTTAGTTCCCTAACATTTAGTAATATAACACTTTAGGCTAAATTGAAGTCGAGACTAAATCGAACATATTTTTATTTTTGGCAAATCGGCCCATTTCGCTCTTTTAGAGGTAAAACCCCCGAATAACGTCTCAACCGACTTCCGAATTCTTCAGTTTTTATGGAAATATCAAATTTCTATTGATTTAGGTCACAATATATTTTCCCTATTTTTCTGAAATTTTCCTGAATCTTTCCATATTTTTATCTATTTTTTGGAATTTATTCTATTAAAAATCGGTTTAATTTAATTAAATATTTAATTAAATATTTTTTATTGGGGTGGGTCCTGCTTAACCAGGCCTGGTCCAAGCGGACCCGGGTCGGTCTGACCCGCTCCCCTCGGGTCAGGGTTGGCCTAACCCGACTCACATGGGGTAGCCCAACCCGGCTAGCCCCTCATCTTCTTCTTCCTCGAGCCACGGACTCTGTTTTCTCCATTTCTTTTTTTCTTGAGGCATTATGGTTGGCTCCCAACCCCAACCCCATCTGATTTTGATGGCAGGGGAGACACCCCCGCCATATTCCCCACGCCTCTCTCGGCCACAGAGGTCGAACCTCCATGGCCACTACACCAACAACAAACCATACAACAACAACAACGACAACACAAAAAACAACGCCACTCAACTCACCTTGTGTTCTCGTCGTCTCTCTCTCTCTCTCTCTCTCTCTCTCTCTTCTTCTCTCATTCTCCTTCACTGTTTCTTTTTTCCTCTCTGTTTACCGATGTTAGAGACCAAATGGGATAAGGTAGAAGTTAAGTGTTTGATGTCCCCAACATTCATTCGACATGAATCTCGAGGTAAACCAATCATTTCCTCTTTGTCCACCACCTATATGTTTGACCACATATGTCTCGAGTCTCGCGAAAAGCATATCTTGAGGCAAATCCAATGCATATTGTTTTATTTTGCAAACTATAGGCCCATGTTATATATATACTAAAATTGTCATAAACCTTTATCGTAAAACCATATATCAATAATGTTTATTAAAATATAGTAACTCAATACAATATATAAATAGTAGGGAAACTTAATACCGTAGGGAAGACTATAAACTCTTAATCTTCTTTGTTTCTGAGTCGAAGCTCACGTCGATGACCTTAAATGTTAATTAGGGAATGTGCGCACCAACTTGCTGAGTAAGTGATGTTCATAAACATATCAATTATCAACTAATATCAATGATTAAATTAATATTAATATGAATCCAAAACATATTTATTCAGACATTAAAATGATATAACAGTAGATAATGGAATGCAAGTTCACATAATGTTTGCAACTGTACACGTTACTTGTATTTTCATTTTAAAACAAAGTTGTAAACTCTCGTACCCTGAATTATGACCCACCGAAACTCACACGTTGCACGACGTGTGATTTCTGTGGTGTATCTAGGTGTAGCGTAGCTATCAACTTAAATAGGAAAGCAACAATTGGGAGCCACGAAAACTCACACGTTGCCACATTTTAAGTCAATCCGACCATTTCACGTTTTTCCGAGGTAAAAACCTTAGTATAAAGTCTCCTATGAATCTTGAAATCTTCAATTTTATAGAAACTCATCAATTCCTATTTATTAAGTCAAAATATTATTTGTCGGGATTCTTCTTTATTTTTATTGATTTTTATCCATTTTCTAGCATTTTCTCTTTTTTTTTCTTGATTTTTTAAATAGAAAAGGACTTTGGGCCTGAATCGGGACGAATCGAGTTCAATTGGGCCAAACCGATTTTGACTCAACTGAGCCAAACTAGCCCGGCTTCCAGGGGCCCAACCCATTTCTTCTTCACGAACGAAATATAGCTTCATGTTGTGCTTCATTAAACAATTTTTAAAAAAAAAAATTGAAAGAAAGTTGGAAATCCAACCTTAGCTCGATTTGGAAGGGGAGATGACTCCCTTGGGTCGTCTCCCTCATCGGACGAACTGCACTTGTAGTTCGTCCAAGCTCTTTCAATTGCACCACCAACAACGATAGTCCCAACAACCAGAACAACGACAACGATCAACTATGACAACAACACAACAACTCAATTTTTGTTATCTCAGAGGTCGATCTCTCCCATCTCCCTCTCATCCGATCTCTTGAGTTATCAGTTCTCTCTCCTTCAAGTTCGATTTTCATTTCCACATAGAGGAGGCATTTTCGTTGGAGATAAACAAGAGATTTTCTCGAGATTCGTATTGCACGAATAGCAAGGAAGATCTAATATTTCATTTCTTGTTTTGATCTTTCTTGATATTTGTGTTATATATTTCAAGGCTGATCTTGTGGCTATCAACTAATTCATCCCTCATGATCGACTTAAATTTGGTTAAAATAAAACTTTTTTTGAGATTCGTATGCATGAATTTCGAAGTCGATCCAAGGGCATATAAATCAAAATGATACTTTTATATCACTTGCCCATTGATTCTTCTTTAAATATGTTTGCACGTATCTTGAGGCGTGAAAACCTCTCCAACAGCCAACGTTCCACATATTCACCTCCTCGACTCGAGTGAAACACGTATCTTGAGGTAAATCCAATGTATAATTTAATTTAATTTAAATTATAGGATTCATTTTATATAGGTCACGGCTATTCGAACCCCACATTTTACTCCCTTTACTCCATTACTTTAAGCAAAACACGTATACTTCGAGTTTACACTAGTTTGTTTAGTTAATTTGATGAATTCATGAATTAGATCATTTTATTGGTTTTTTTATATTATTGATGATACCTTGGGGTTTTGGAAGTGTTTGTAGAAGTGATTGTAGAAGTCCCCAAGGCATTTTGGTAGCTTATGTGTGGTGTAAACTCATAATTCTGGTTGTAGAATTTTAAGTGTTCCTGCACATAGTGCGCTAGGTAGATCAGCTAGTGCACAATTTTTGATTAGCACTCTAAAGACAATGGTTAGCGCTCTAATTTCCCTGAAAACATAAAAATCCGTAATTTTGCCAATTTTTCTAAACACTATAACTAAGCCTAAAACCATAACTAAAGATCTAAACGCATCCAAAAACTTGTTATGTGATATAAGGAACCTAGAAAAGGGTTACGAGGGTTTCGAATACGAGATTTGGAGTGTTGGGATGCCGGTAAAGCTAGCACTTTACATTTCTTGATGTGAGTATACTCGTTGATTGTTTATTTACATTTCATTTCTAGTTTTAACTTGTTGGTTGTAGTCTTATTGATTATGCCTAGCTTTATACTTTCATATCATGGACTGGTTTGTTATTCCTCACTCTCTGAGCTTGGTTTCTATGATATTTTGATAAATCGAATTCTTTTGAATCCATTCAAGTGCTATATGTAATTTCTTGTTGTTTTGCAATAAATGTACTATAAATAGCATGCTATTAGGTATTTGTGAGTTGTGAATAACTTTGTGGACTTGTATTCTTTGGAGAATTTTATGCTTTGTAGCATAGCCAGTTCTGGAATCCTTAATGAGTCATTTTCTTGGATTTATAAAGTAGCTATAGAATCTGGAATCCATTGCACTATGAGTCAATCGACATTCGGGGTCAGAGTCCCAGGGGTTTCCCATAAAAGGGGTTAAAGTCCCTGATGATACTAGGGTTAGAGTCCATGATGACATTGGGTTAGAGTCCCTATCGATATTAGATTGTGCGATACCACGCACGTCCTTTAGTGGTTAGGCTTCAATGACGTAGGTCACAGCCAATCGGATCTAGATCATAACGACTTAGTCTTGTGTCAGTTTCACTTTGTTTAACTATGATATTTTTTAGCATAATTGTTGTACAAGTCATTCTTTATTGAACTTATGCTTTTAAATACCATTTAGTTTTGTTTTTGAAATGTGAATGAATTTGTCAACGGGGATTACTGTTACTTTTTGTACTCATCGTCCTTTTTATGACGATGGATGCAAAACTATGGACGAGCAGGTCGGGTAAGGAGAAAATTGGCAACTACCTCTAAGCCAACAACATACCTCTGCATTGACACTTTGTAGGTTTTGATATTTTGTGTAATATACAGTTTTATTTTGATACACTTTAGGGTTGTATATTGAGTTGAGCATTTTAGTTCCCTGATTTATAATGACATCACACTATTTATATTCGCCACTTTGTTGCATGCGATCGTTGTTTTCCTAGTTTCCACATGCTTAGAATTTTTAATAATTGCTTCCGCATTATTTTTAATACTTTTGTTAAATTTTATAACTTTTAATAAGTTTTTAATTACTCTGAAACTTAATTGTAAAGTGACATGTATTTTATTTATCCTAAATACAAATAGTTGAGGAAATTTGGATAGAAAGGCTGACCAATATGTAGTTAAGTCCTGTATGGCTAAGATTTGGGCTTAATTATGAGATTAGGTCAGGCGGTGCCCTAGATTAGAAAAGGGGCCATCACATGCACGTAGCTGGACTTATTCCTTTAATATCAGTTTTGGTCCATCCTATTGCTCCTATAAATTATTTCAATACATTTATCAACTTATTTTCTTCTAGACTCACCAATTTATTAGAAATTACAACTGATAATTTATCATAGTCCCCTAAATAAACATATTTCAAATGATGTGATAAGGTTTTCATATCTAATTCTGGGACTTGAACAATAAAAGGTAAAAGTTTTTAATGAGACCTAGATAAGTCGAGGTAATAAGTAAGTTTTGGTAGTTCATTGTATGATTCCAAGGTACTTATTATCTATTTTGCTTCCTCATCTCTATTATCATTTTCTTCTAAATCTTCTATTACTAGTTCCAATTAATCTATTTTATCTTTTCTAAAAGATTTGTCTATCAGCGGATCTATCATATCTATCGTGCATATAGAAGAAACATCCATTGGATATTTCATTGCACCATATATATTAAAATTCACTTTATCATCATCTACTTCCATTGTTAATGTTCCATTTAAAACATCAATCTTTATTTTTTCTATTTTCAAAAATGGTCTTCCTAAGATTAGAAAAGTTCTATTAGAAAAATTATCTTCATTCGTATCTACGACATAGAAATCTACCGAGAAAACCAAATCATTAATCTTGACTAATACATCTTTTAGTAATATTATTGGTTTAACAGTAGATCTATCTGTTAATTGTACGACTATACCAATTTCTTCTAAATGTACATCTGTCATTTGTAAATAAATAGTTAAATGCATAACATTTATGGAGACTCCTAGATCATACAATGCTTTAGAAATTCTTATATTCTCTATCGTACATGGAACAAAAAACATTCCAGGATCAGAACATTTAGGATGTAACTTCTTTTGAATTAGTGCGAATACGTGTTCTCCTAGATTCACCTTTTTATTAAGCTTAATCTTATTAGTGCATGAATCTTTTAAAAGTTTATGATACTTAGCTACATTTTCAATGACTTCAAACAGATGTATATTAATTTATACTTTCTTTAATGTATCAGATATTTATTTTTCTTCTTGCTATTTCTTAGCATTTTTATTATCTTCCAAACGATGAGGGAATTGTGGTTTTATATAAATCAGTCTATCTTTATCAAGTTCATTACCCTTTTTGTTGGGAATCTTGTTACTCGTTAATTCAATTTCTTTCTCTAGTTATGCTTATATTTCTTTCCTAGAAATAAATTGGTCCGGCATTTTAGTTTCATCTATCTACTTACCATTTTTTAATGTTATAGCTAATGTTTTTTCATATAAAGTAGGGCAGGGTTGATATGATAATTTTCCTTAATTTACAAATTCACTCATTTGTGTTGCCATTTGACTTAATTGGTTTTTCAATTCGGTCATATCATTTTTTAATGCTTGAATTATTTGATTTTTTTCTTTCTACATTATTCAATTTTTATACCTTTGTAACCCTAATTGTTACATTCGGTTATGAGTAATTTGCATAACTATTAAAGTTATAATTAGGATCAATAAACCCATCATATTGGTTCATTATAGTATTAGCTTCTTCTATTATGTTTTTGTTGTTTCAAAGGGTATTCATCATTAGAATGACTTAACTCATTACAAGATTTTACTTTGCTTGATCTATCCTTTAGTAATAATTCAACCATGGCTTTTAGCTCATCTATCTTATCGTGCGGTGCTTTATATGTCCTATTCATGTTACTTCGATTATCTTTGGTCGGTTCACTCTTCTCACCATATTGTTTAGATTGTTTAGCCATTTTATTTATAGTTTCTCTTGCTAAAGTTGATTTTTTGTCAAGTAATGACCCTCCATATACGGTATCTAAGAATTTTCATTCTAAGTGATTTAATCCTTCATAAAAATATTGCATTAAAGTTTTTTCTGTAAATTCATACATTGAATGTTGGCGTATGTGCCCTAGGTCAATCTACAAACATTGTTTATCCTATAATTTTAGTTAATAAATGAGGTTATCATTTGTTGTTTTATTATAAGTGGTTGCATGTTTACCTTATAGTTGATTATTATACTGGGAACTATAATGAATTAAGGCTAGTGTGAATTTTGATTAATGGTCATGTAATGATCATGCATATAGAGATACAAACCAAGATCATGAATACATGTTAAGGAACAAGGTACAGGACCGACCCACTATGAGAACACCACATGGATTAAGTCATATGTGTTACTTATGATAGGTATAGCATTTAATCATTCGACTTGAGATTATCATAGACTTCAATATTATGAGCATGGTAATTTGACACAACTAGATCATCATTACTTCACCTAGTGTCAGCTTCATTTGTTTAGCTTTACTATTCATTGACATATCTCTGTTTTAGCAATTTTTTGCTATCTATACGCTTTTAAAAGCCTTTTGTATACTTTGGAAATGTGGGTGAGAATATCCAGATGTTACTTTCTACTTTATTATACTCATCATCCTTTAATGACAATAGGTGCAGATCCAATGACTAGCATGACCAACAAAGAAAAGATTGGTAACTCTCTCTAAGCTGGTGGTGTGCATTCAGTACTGACTTTGTTGGTTTTTGTTGTTTTGTTGTATTACGTACTTTATGTCTTTTAGATACATTTGGGTTGTATGTATATTTGGGTCGAGCGTTAGTTCCCCGACCTGACACATGTTTATTACATTGATTATCATCATTTTGATATATATACATATGATCGTGCTTTCTGATTTTTCACACCTAGGATTTGTATTTAATTGCTTCCGCTAAATCGTTCAGACTTCTGCCATTCAAATAATTATTAAAAAGTATTAATTTTCTTTGGAAATTTTTATAATATTAGAAGTTATGTGTTGTCTATCTTGAACAGGTGGATTTAGAAGAATCCGACTAAATGTTGACTAATACGTTGTTAAGTCCTACATAGCTGAGATCAGAGTTTAATGACGGGATTAGGCCGGGCGGTGCTCTAGATTAAATAAGGGGAATTCATAAAACTCTAATACAATTCAATGCGCTCAAACTCCAAATATCAAGGCAATTTAATTAGAGTTCTACTTAACTCTGAATTTTTTTAGAAGTCATTGTTATTTCTCTGAATTAGTCAATGTGTGATTGTTTATGCTTTTGTCTCAAATACCCTCAAGTCCAACTAGCAGCTAAACCAATTGTGATTTGACTTTAATTATATAGTCGTCAACTTCCAAACTAGCCATATCTTTTTCATTTTCCCTTGTTTAGCCTAGAGTTAATTTGCATTCATTTGAGTTTCAGAGGACTCTTTAATTTATTTTCTTCTTATACTCACTTATATTCTTTAAACCCCAGTGTCAATTTAATTTTGTTGGACTTCAGATTACCATGTACAGTTTTTTTACTATGTAAGTCCGTACCAAGTTTCAAGAGAGTACACAAGTAGAGAGATATTCGATCATTAAGGCATCTCCAACCCAACAACACTAAAATAGTGTAACTGTCACGACCCAAATTTCTACTCCTAGATTAATTTCCTTAAACTTGATTATTGACTCGTGACGTGGGACATCCATCGAGATACATGCACTGATCGAGGCAATGTGGTCGAGGTATATGTTAGATTTGTTGTGATGTATGCCTAGTGTATTGTATATGTTGAAACTACTACTCCTACTTATATATAAATGTCGAGACATAGGCGAGGACGCGCATCAAGATACGTGCTGGTGTGGGACTGGGGTATAAAGTGATATGGTAAGTTTAATTTAAGTTAGTGTAGTTTAAATAGAAATTCAATGTACCTATAGTTTGATTTACATAAATGAAGCTTAAGTTAGAAAAATAAAACATCAATCATAGATGTTGCTCAAGATTCGTGTGGACACATCATAAGACAAATTGAGTTGCAAATTGGTATTATCAAGAAAGAGTTAGTGGATTGTAAATCAAGATGAGAGCCATTAGATTAGTGTAATGATGAGTGTACACATTAAGATCAATGACTACAATTATATATATATATATATATAAATATAAATGGATGAAATGAACATGCAAATCACTCTCATCTCATTAGTTAGAAGAGAAGAAATTTTGAAATGTTGTTGGCTAGATTTCTAGGAAGATCATAGTATTTAGGATCAAATTCATCATCAAATTGAATAATTCAACCCTACTAAACCATACCCTATACCTAGGTAATGAATTTAACTATCTTTACATATTTTATTTTATGAGCATAGAGTCTTAAACTAGGAGGTTGTGATCAAAATGAATTTGGAGTGTTTTCTAAGGTTGACTTACATCAATTTGAGCTTTCATATCTATATCAAACTTTAATTTTCATTTTATAAAACTAGGTCAATTATCCATTAGCTACAGTGGCCCCATAACCTGACCAACACACTGCGCGTATGTGGTGTCTGACCACTTGTCACCTTCCATATGGTTCTATCCTAACTCTAAGTGAATGTGTAATATTTGCAACCTATTTAGCTACATAGGAATTAATATATATATATATATATGGAACCAACCCATTTCCTATAAAACCTACCCTCAACTTTTAAGGTTTACTCTCACTGATCACATCAAACGTTGTTTTCCTTTTGCATGAAAACATATCACAGTATACATAACTCTCATTCAAGTATATAAACTATATTAATTAAACATACTACATAGGCAGACAAAGTTGAAAATTAAATGAATCCATACTTACCTCGATTAAATTTCATTTCCAATTTCTTAACCTTTCGAGTCACTCGACCTTTCCAATTGTTTGAGAACTTATTACAAATCAATTGATGTCATATATGTCCAATACCTCACATTTAGAAACAGGTCCCTAAACCCTTAGAATTTTCATGTAAAACTCAACATAATTGCTATTTTCTGGAGTGGGAGTTCGTTCCCTCATTTGGTGGGTTATGCTTCAGAAACTGGGCTCTTATAGTTCTTGATGGGAGCGCACTCCACCCTGCACTATCTCGACAGTGAACAAGGCAGCAACCAACCATTACCAAACTACTAAAACATCATCAAACATTCCCTTAATCATGGAGGACCTCTAATGAGGTATAAACCCATTTAAAGTGATCAAAAACAACAATTCGTAAAGAAATCATCACCGACGTCAAGAACTAAACTTAAAACTCAAAACTAAACTTACCACAGTGATGATCTTTGATCAAACATTGGTTCAATTCCTCTTAATCACTTCAAATCACACGAACTCATCTCATGAATCAATCCTCTTTTCGAGTCAAACCTTTAAATGCTTCCTCACTCTCAATCGATGAAATAGTGATACGATTATGTTGGTTTTGAAGATATATAAGATATTTTCTCGAGATTTGCACACACGAATCTCGAAGCCAATCTAAGGAATGGAAATTTAAATATACACATTCCTTGAGATTCGTACATAAGAATCTCAAGAATGATCCCAAGAATATGAGGTTAAGGTAACAATCCTTAAAGTGACACCAAGTCGAACACCTTCACACACTTTCATATTTGATTATTCTTGAGATGGAATTGCACGCATCTCGAGCCACAACTCTAATGGACCCAAGTTTGGTGGCGCCTTGGGACCCGCCAACGTCGCATCCCACATCACCTAGCCTTGCAACATTATGACCGCTTATCTTTGACTTTTCCATCTAACCTTAGTTTCATTTTAGTTTTTATATAAGTATTAATGAATTATTTAGTCAGTTATTCAGTTTATCAAGTTATATTATGATTTTACAGCTGAAGTCTTTAAAGAGTAAATTATGCAACATTTAATAAATCCTAAGTAGTGGAAAACCCGACAAAAAGATACCATGAATATATCAAGGAGAGATAAGTAGAACAAAAGTTCTATATACAAGTAATCAATGTTCTATGGTCCCAAAAATCCAACAAAAGTAAATACATACATATTGTAGTCACACACGAGCTGACTCTACAATCTCAAAGGTAGTCGCCTAGTACCTCTTTGCCCTTGCCCTTGCTCGTCGAAGGATCTACGCTTGGTCACTCAACAAATACAGTGATGAGTCCAGTGAGTAAAATCCCAAGAGAAGTCCACACAATATTCATGAAATAAAACTAATAATCTACAAGACGTGCGAATATAACATCCGGCAACAATACGTCATATTCCCATGAATGTATACAACACACGACAAGCAAAATTAGTAGCATGATATAAATAAACGACACATACCAACTAAACATGTTAGGAAATAAAGCATTAATAAGTACACAAATGTATAACTACGAGAAAACCATGACCTAAACCAACCAGTAATCGATAAAATCGAATAAGAACCACATATATACTTATAGGCTTACAATGACTAAATCCTAACTTCAGTTACCGGATGAACCCTTCCAAATGCTGTTTCAAGTCAATGGAATACCCTAAGTCCCTCCCATAATAGTCGTAAGTATATCCTACTATTGTGGACAAGAGCACTAAACACAAGTAACCCATGCAAGCGATTTAGCCACAACCAATCAAACCAAAATAGGAGCGTGAACCCTCATGTGTGCCCACCAACAGTCACATATGTAATCTGACATCAATAAAATAAACCATGAATCTTGTAAGGCATTCAATGGGTTTACTCACCTCAATCTGCGCTCCGACTTCTCCGGACTCCCGAAATTCGACCCTACTAGCTCCTAGATACCTGAGCTACGGTCCCCTAAATCTTTAAGTCCAATTTTACATATTTAGTATGATTATAGGTGTTTGGATATGTATTTAAGTTAGAAATCCCAAAGCAATCCCTTCAATTCAATTTTATCTGGTATTAGCGCGCTAATGAGTCTAACTAGCGCTTAGGGGATCTGTCTAGCGCGCTACTGTTCTTCATTTTGAAAACAGTTAAGTGCCCAAAATTATTAGTGCGTCAATCGGTCTAGTTAGCGCGCTAATTACCCTATGCGACAAAATTCTCAACTCGAGAATCTTGTCCCAAACTCTCCAATTAGCTACTTAGACCCTACAATTGCATTCTCCACACCAAAGTGACTTCAAAACATCATTTAAATCAACTAAAATAACCTCTGTTAGATCAGATTCATCAATCCCATGAAATCCACTAGTTTTTCCCAAGTTTCATCAAAAACTCAAATTCTTTGAAATCAATTTATATTCATCAATGGAAAAGCTAATAATATTTATAACTCATCAATAATTCATCCAAGTTAGTGACCCATTCCTCAGTTTTCAACATTCCTCGATTATCAATCTTACATTAAAAACATCAAATTTTTAGTACAAATACTAATGTAGTAAGATTACCTAATTGATGTACCACCTAGATTATAAAATCCTCACCAACTCTCATTGATTTTTTCTTTCTCCAACAAAATCCATCTTCTTCTCCAGCAAGCTTGTTTTTTCATAGGTTTGTAAATAAAAAATGACTTACTTTGCATGTGTTAATCTTATATATATATATATATATATATTAAGGTATGATTTATTTGTAGCCATTGATCTTAAAGTGTTTACGTATCTTGAGGCTCATCTAATGGCCCATCTCTTGCGACTTAGCCCCCTTACACTCCACTAATTGTCTCCTAGTGACACCAATTTAACACTCACATGTTCCTAGATGTGCCAATGCAAATCTCTAGGATAATCCTATAGTTTTCAATTTAAATATCCAAACTATTGGCCTTGATTTATTTGATTTAATTACATTAGATTAGGCCCATTGTAATTCATTTGGTTAGTGTTTTTATTCATAAAAATAATCCAACTTATGGTCCCACTAATCGTCGACTACCCGGCACTCGATGCCCCACAGTTCAGCATGCATTTCAAGGTATGTCATAGCCTATTGTTTTTAATTTAATCGACTTAGTGTTTGGTTACATTACCCATTTTAATTGTTTAACTAATCAACTTAACGAGAATTAGTTAAGTTTCCTAGTGTACCCGCGGTTCACCTACTCGATACCGGCGTTGGCACGCCTTTCAAAGTGAACCTCGGCCCATCACACAAACTCGTCCGATAGCAACATACACACATGCGATGCAATATAATAATAATAATAATAATTTTAAACATCTCATATACATAGCCATCATCAATAAATAACATATTTCCTCGATTCTCATGTCCGAGTCAACCGAGTTGTCCACGTAACGCCGAATTACGACCGTTAATCCCCGAGATTAACACTAATCCTAGTTTAATTAATTTGGGTTGTTACGGTGACTAACCCTTATCACCAAAGTCCACACCTCCTTGCACTATTCACTTCCTCAATATCCTTGCTACATGTATCTCGATGTCATCCAATGCTTCAAACAATCCCAATCAAAACTATAAGATTCGTTTATATAATTTATATATAAATATGTAGATGATCATATATTTACGCACCTATAAACTCACCATGAACGCCAATGACCACCCTCGGCGTATATTGCACATCCCACACGTGTCACCTTTGACCTCACGTGTCACTAAGCGCCCACCACTTTATTAATTATTTTCTTTCCAATCACAGGTTTTATTTATATATCAATATATACACTAGAACAAATTCAGCTTTTGATAGAGGTTTTGAACCTCTATGAAAGACTTTTCATAGAGGTTTTTGACCTCTACGAAAAGCATTATCTTTTAAGGCGTTATCGTATCTTCAAACCTTACATAGGGGCTTCAAACCTCTATCAAATCTAGTTATTTCATAAGGGTTTGAAACCTCTATAATATCTTCAAAGGCTTACATAGGGGTTTCAAACCCCTATCACTTATAGTGATTTCATAGGGGTTTGAAACCTCTATATTATCGTCAAAGGCTTACATAGGGGTTTCAAATCCCTATCAAATGTAATTTTAAAAAAATAATAGCTAAAAATGCCCAAAATTAATTTCCATTTCCATTTTCAATTGAAAATATAACAAATCTACATTCCACTCGCAATATTATTATTCCATCAAGAAATTCGCAGTGTTCTACAACCAATCAACAAAACAACAAATCGATAGCCATACATTTCATGAAACCCGCTAATAATTTGTACCTCTGAATCCATCATCTACAAAATTCCTCTAATAATTTGTACCTCCGAATCCTTCCTCTGAAGACCTTCTTCGTGATTCTATTCTCCTCGAATTTGGGTATTCTGATTAAATTCCCCTCTTTGTGGTGGTGGTGATGATGAAGAATATCCGATGGTGATTTATGTCTCTTGATCCACTTATTGCCGACGAACTTGATATGTTGCAGGGTATATGACATGCCTTTTTTGTTCTTCTGTAAGTGCTAAATCCCATTCAGTTTTTCCTTTGACCGCCTTTTTCTGTAGCCTGATTGCAAAAAAATAAAGTTTGAGCAAACCATAGATAAAGAAGTTATATTGCAAAGATACCAAATGATACATCAGTAACATTTCTTACCTTCTCCAAATGTTTTAATGCCTCTGTGTAGGTGATTCTTTCAAATGAGCTAGTTGCGACGGATTTAAGGCAATCCCAAAGAGTGTTGTCTACTCTTTTTGCCATAAACGTAATTACTTCGGGGAAATTTTCTAGCACTGATTGACATAAGAACTTGATGTAATCCTCTGCACAGTTCGAGACATCCTAGTTTTGTTGCAACAAAAAAGTTAGCTTAGTTAGAAATGAAAATCTTAAAATCTACTAATGAGGAAGTAACTTTAATACATTGGTATCAACAGACCAGTCCCTCAAAAAAATATGTACCTCTAAGTCGGCAAAGGCCATCTCAAGCTCAACATTCCGCTAAATGCTTCGAAGGCTAAGATTTTTCTGCCCGAAATGTTGGTCCGAATATATAAACGTTACCAAGGGTGCGGGCATAGCTCTCTAGATGAAGCTGGTAGGATGCTATCAGATGCATTTCTTGTTCGGTCTTATATGTAATTTTAGAGGTTTATTTTTCACTCTCTTCCATATCCGAAGCTAGCCCAACCGTATTCTTAAGGCAAATCGTTTATTTTCATATCAACATAGATACCCAAGAGGCATTGCAGGCGTAACAAATGATTTTGTTGGAGTGACCTTTTGCACTTGAACTGATGTTACGACAATATATAATTGGAGCTTGTCATATATTAAATATATAAGTTTTGCAGCTCAATCTTTTTTTTCAAGGTATAAGGTATTAATTAAGTATTGCAAGAAATTAAACTCCGATAGAAACAAACACCGAAAATGGGATCTATACCTCGATGCGAGCAATGGACTCTAGAATGCTATGTAAGTAATCAACATCGATTAAGGGCATGGATGAAGCCTATGCAAGAACACAAATTATTATTCATATATAGACAAGAAGCAATTGGAGAGGAATGGGAGCATCTCGCCTTCAACTACAGGAAAGAGGTTGTTAGACAAATAGTTACTAAAACAATTGTAATGTGCACACCAACTATTAGCCTATTAGGTGAATCACAACAAACTTGCATTCCATTATCAATCAAAAGTCTAAATAATATACTGTTCCACAAAAAGAAGAATAAAAAGCATGAAAGAGGAGTAACAAGAGAATATACTAATAAAAAACTCTTCATTGGAGAGTAACAGAGTGATTGACATGAGTTGGGGATTAATTAGCGTGCAAACCAAGGAGCAATACTGCTAAACAACCAAGCAATTGAAGTTGTAGAAAGCCAATCGATCACAAGAAAAATCTATATAGGAACTGTAATTCATAAATCAGAATTGTTTTAAATTTGTACGCAAAATAATAGTGGAGAAATGAAGCTTAGATATAATTGAAGTTCAAGTCCCCTGTCACTAACTTGAATGATGAAAAGAAGTTCAGAAACAATACCTCATTAAGGTTACCTAAGTGGCCTATTATGAATACTTTTCCGGCTACTTTGTTCAATCCAAGGCCTAAGCTTAAATTGTACCTCTTCCATGCCCTTCTAACGATTTCGGAACTATCGATATATGAGGGGACGACCACTGCTGTGACAGTGTCATTAACCCATTCCTCCTTTTGAGTACAATTTTTCAAGCCCCAAGCCTCAACGGCAAGCTTGATCATGAAATTTTTGTTAAAGAACCATCATAAAACTTCAACAATAAGGATGTGATCATGCATGCCTATATAAAGAAAAAATAGATTACTGACCTAGTCGCTTTGGCTAAACGACTATGCCTTGCAATCACATTGTCGAGCCCTTCCTCGAAAAATAGATTACCTCACAGTCCCAAATGAAGTAGATGCCCTCGCTAGTCTCACTACAAAAAAAAAGCAAATCAGAAACGGAATTTTCCGTCTCTGATTTGCAAAATTTCCGTCTCTAATTGCAGTCAGAAACGGAACAGAGACGGAATCAATTCCGTCTCTAAAAACGTCGTTGCTAATTCAATCAGAAATGGAAATGCGATTCCGTTTCTGATTTAGAGACGGATCGAAAACGGAATAAATTCCGTTTCTGATCAGAGACGGAATTTATTCCGTCTCTAATTCCGTTTCTGATTAGAGACGGAATAAATTCCGTTTCTGATTATTTCCGTCTCTGATCCGTTGCTAATCTGAGACGGATCAGAGACGGAATTTGATCCGTTTCTAATTCATTAAACTGTTATTTCGTTGCTATTTCCGTCTCTAATTTTCATTTTTGTTTAGTTTTTAAAGTCTCTAATTAGCAACGGATCATATATATATATATATATATATATATAGGTCTCAATCCAAGCACATTTAACCTGCCAATATATAATAAAAATCATAGCTAAATAATATATTGATATTGCACAATTTATATAAACTTAACATATCCTTAACATTATCTTTTCTCAATGTACTGTACACGAAACAACAAAAACAATCTAAAAAGTTTATATATCGTATCTTTCTACAAAAGTAAAAGCAAAAATTGTTCTAAATGAAAAAAAAAAAAAATGAAGTGTTCCGAGATTATATAAAGTTGATTGTGCTTCAAATAATACTTGACTTCGTACAAATCACCCGAAAAAATCAAAAAGAAAAAATCACTAAATTATACAAACAATAATATGAATATAAACAATATTATGGGAGAACTACGTATCATCGCAAGCACAAGTGTATGAGCCAAACACAACATAAATAAGGTAATAAAGAAAAAGAAATTCATCATTATGGGAGAACTACGTATCATCGCACGCACAAGTGCTTGAGTGGTATTGAACCATTGGAACCATGCTTCAAGACGAATAAATGCTCTATCCAAGAATTATAAGATTTCGCTACTTTCACTAGTGAAAACTCATTCCGTTTGGTTCTACGAACAAGATCTAAGAATATAGGTAGATAAACGCAATTCTTTGGTCCAAGTCAAAAAAGAGAATGAAGGAACTCAATACAAAGAAAAACTTTACATTGCGAAATGTGAAAAATAGGAATGACTTTCATTAACCTATTTTAAACACACGATATGCACACAACAAAAATATGTTCTACAACTTTTTTAAGTTTGAAAACTTTACATTGCGAAGTGAAAAAAAGCTTAGAAGGTCCGATTTGGTTCCTTCTCATATCAAACAACTAGAATCATTCCGCATAAAGTTAATTTCTAGCAAAGTGAGAAGTGCAATCATATAGATGCTATTAGAAAGTTAATTTCTAGCAGTGAGTCATCCATGCAAACTAAATGGTGAAACTGAAATTAATAAAACCATAAAAATGCAAGGAGAAGGAAACAAACAGAAAGAATCAGTGTTAAACTTACTCAATGAATGGTACCCAATCATTACTATGTTTGGGAATGGTTCAATGTATCGAGTCTTGTTCCATTGTTGAGAGGCCGCTTCTAGATATGAACGCATACCTACAAGCCATGAACCTGGATCCCAACAACTCGCAAAAAGAATGAGAAGGAAAAACAAGTGAGAAAAGTGCGATAAATAGAACCATTTTCAAGTCCCTAAAAGGAAAAAGAATGATTCAAATTCACATCAATAGTTAGTCTAAAAAACAACCAAAGAGAAACATCTAACGTACCATTGCCACTGAATTCTCTAAACCGGCACTAATACCAAAATCTGTGATCTTCGGAATGTGGATATTTAAGAGAATAGGAATGTGGGCTCATAAACTATGAAAATTCATTATGCATAAAACAAAGAATCCATAAAATGATCAATTTGGGTCATAAGAAGATTCAATTAAAAATTAAAAAAAAGTCACCTGATGATCAATGTGGGCTCCTAGTGGACAAATCCCATAAGGAGAGATAACCACTTTAACCTCTTTTGCACATTTGCCACTCATTTCGGCCACCTTATTCATTATTTCATCCAACTGCAAGAGGAACTAAAAAACTTCAGCAGGAAAGAGTTTAACAACAGTAAGCATATTAAAAGTTAAAAGAGCAAAACTAAACGAAAAATAGTATTCATACAAGGGAGAAACAAATGGAGCCAAGCAGCCATTAAATCTTTCAAACAACTACCATGGGAATGTCATATATACATGCCAAACCAATCAAAAGAAATAGAATTAAATAACAGAGCAATAAAGTCTAAAAAAACTCAATGACCATTTGTAGAGAAATTTCAACGTTTAGTATTTTCCTCTCTGAATTCTTTCTGTATGGTACGTTTAATGATTAATCAATAAATCAAAAAGAATAAAAAAAGAATAAAAAAACCATAGTCAAATTCGGATGTTCGATTGGTTCTTTCTAGTTCAAAAGGAATCTAATCTGTTTTATTTCTGCAACACACCATTAAAGCCTCATGCCCTTCACGCCTCCTCTTTTCTTTTATTTCCCTATTTTGAAACTAGTGCAACAAATATTGTTATATAGTACTATAGTTTTCCCAGAGGAAGCTGCAACTTGTATGCTTTTAGTACAATGCTCCCATTACAAATTGAGTTTATTTGAGCACTAAAGAAATAAAAAGTGAGAACTCATTTTCACATGTAACATGAAGAAAGACAAGTTAGACAACAAGTGCAGAACATGATATCAATTTGTTTGATCCATCGTGAAAGTTTACCCAATGTGTAATTGTAAATTAACAAAATTATTGAGAACAAAAAGACTTTTTCCTTACAAGATTCGAGCTTTTAATAAAAAAACTCACCTAGACAAATTAAAGGAGTCATGTCTTTTTATCGAGTTAACATACTTTAATTAGGTCAATTGATTCTATATCTAGTCATGTATCGAGCCATTGATAGATTAATAAAATTCCTATTTCACTTCAAAAACAAAAAAATACATAAAATAGGTTGAAGATGCAACATACATACTTCAAACTTACAAAGTTTTCTCATGAGGGGCTGATCCACTTGATTCGATTTAGATATCTCCTCAACATCGCATGGATCCAAACGCAATCCGACCTAATCTTATTATCGATCCAACGGAGGACATGCTTTGGACGTCGAGGTTTCTTCAAACCGAGAAGACTAACACCGTTAGCGGATTGAAAATAAGGATAATAGGAATTGTTTGAGTTTATTTCCTTGAGATTCAATCTCGGTGGATCGCACTAGTTTGATTTCACAAACCGAAACTCACTCGATATTCTTCCAATAGATTTAGTTGCGAGATGGACATTGTAAGGTCAAGCCATCGATAAGCGGCAAGCCTCGTCACACGTAAGCGAAGTGGCACTCGCCGAGATGCACACTTCTCTCAGCTCAAGATTCGAGGAGGCTTATCAGAGGAGTAATTTTATGTACTTCAACTTTTACATACGTATTAAAGGTTTGGAATCACAAACAATTCTTCAAACAAACACTAGTCAATCAACAAGCTAAAAATCAAACGAGCGCACACAATGCAACAACCACATCCAAATCCACATTAGAAAAAATAAGACAAAATTGTCCATCTCCAGATCAAACCAGCTAATTTTGCGATGAATTTCTCCAATCAAGACAAGAACAACATCAAAATCAATAGTTTATCAACTCGGACCCTCACAATTCAGATCAGAAACAACAAAATTGCATCCTTAGCAATAACTACCATAAATCAAAATCGAGATCGAAACAGGACTGAAATTGATTACCTCGCTTTCAGAAGGCCAAGACGAACCTCGTCCCCATCGCCGCGCCCACCATGAAATCCCCATCGGCCCCAACGACGGCGGCCCACTTTCCGGAAACCCCGAATCCTCTCCACATCTTTCGCACTTAACACATCCACCACCTCCCCATCCTCCCCGCTCACCAACGGCGCCTAATCCACCAAGTTTCGCCAGAAAGCTCGCCGCTTTATCAAAATCGTACCGCGAAGACCCCGCCGCCACCGCCGCCTCCATACAATCCCCAACCCTAACCCCAATACGACCTCGAAACAAGCCCTAGAAGCTCGGACTTGTAGTCCCCGTTCTGGGTGACTAAAACGCAGGGGGAGGAGGCAAAATTGCCACCGAAATCGATGAAATCCGAGGGAGATTTGAAGATGGTGTCGGATGCGAAGGGGATGCGGCGGGACTTGGCGGAGCGGATAATGGAGTACTGGTCGAACGGGGTGTTGTTGTAGTGGACGATGGCGATGCCTCCGAGGACGAGGCGGCCATGGAGGACTCCGAGACGGTGTCCATCGGAGAGGCGACGCAGGGGATGGAGAGGTCGATGTTGAGAGAGAGAGACAAGAGCGCAAGCAGAGAAGAGAGAAAGAGAGTTGAGAGAGACGGTTTTTTTTTTAATTTGGACAATCAATTTTTGGGCGGCTTTATCCAAGTGTACACAAATCCCGAGATTTGATGAACGGTAATAAGAAACTCAATTTTTGGCGGGAATAGTGGCACCATTTTTCAGAGGCGGAATTTAATTCCGTCTCTAATTCCGTCTCTAATTCCGTCTCTGATCCGTCTCAAATCCGTCTCTGAATGTTTCCGTCTCAATTCCGTCGCTAACTTTTTAATTTAGAAACGGAACTTATTCCGTTACTAATTCCGTTTCTGATTTAGCAACGGAACTTATTTCCGTTTCTAATTCCGTTTCTGATTTGCTGTTTTTTTGTAGTGTCTCTCCATCTCTAACCACGTACTCATTTGGATCTACACAACACAACCACAATTGCATATCACACATAATCACTTTGCCATCAAAATTCTACATTGAATTAAAGTGGAAAAACACTTGAGAAATCTCTCTTTAATGAAAAACACAAACACATCACTCACAATGAAAAACACAAACATATCACACATAATAAGGCATGAAAATCTAACTCAAAACCATATCAATTATAATCCACAATTGGATGAGGTTCATGTACTTGATTAAATTACATGTAGTTGCTTCCTATATTAATAAGGTAAGGAAGAAGTAGTGTTTCTATTTTTTTATTATATCTCTGGATTCTGATACATACACATACAAATTTAAACAAACTTATAATCGGAGAAACAAGTATACATGTAGTTTAGGAAGAAGTAGTGTTTCTATTTTGTTTGGTCTCAATATGCATAATTGAGTACAACTAACCTGTTTAGGAAATATATTATCAATTCATAGAAGAAAATCATGTATGATCAGTTGATAAAACTTTAATTTCTTTTAAAAGTTGATTTATTTAGCATTTTAGAGTTGTATAACTACTAACTAGCTCGTTAACAAAATCCCTAAATCCCAATTGAAATCTACAAATTCTCTCAAAAGCAGACATAATCGGTCGCATTTCAAACAATCGACTACAAAATCTCATGAAACCCTAACAAAAAACCATGGCATACGCTCCAACTGATCTCGATTTCCAATCAAACAGAAAACAAACCCTAAAAAATACAGTCAACTAAGAATAAACTCACAGATTATGAAAACCAGTGCGAAACACGAATCGCTCCTTTGAATCCCCAAACAACAACACCAACAAGATGAGATCTTCCAAGAGTAGTGTCTATTAAAATTATCATTAGAAGAAAAAAACTTCATTATCACGAATACGTCGCCTTATTATCAATTTCTTGCAATCTTCGGTGGCCTCCAATGGTGAAAACATCGCTCATATCGATCACCATGAATCTCTCTAACTCACTACTCACTGAATCTGACGAAAACACTGGAAATCGAGCAAGATAATTTGATGGACGAAGCCTTCAATCCTTGAACTGAACAAATTCTAAAATATACAACCTAAAAACATCAAATCGCAAAATAGAAACCAAAATTAAACTCGAGTATAGCATTGTTTGTCTTGTTTGGTTCGTTTTCCTTACGTTTCAACGACAAATCGTCGATCCACAACCAAGTAATAAAACCACACAATCGATACAAGAAAACAATAAAGAACCAAAATCCCAATCGCCAGCAAGACCAATCGAACAAGAAAGTCATCTGGAAACCTAAAAAAAATAAATCAAAATCCGAATTCAGTTGCGAGTAGCGCTCACCATTCCTTGAACCACTTGACGGTAGGAGCCTTGGACTGGACGATCGGACGCTTATCAAATAAGTGAAACTCCATTGTTGCGTCTATCAAGTTCGACAAGCCTTTATCGAAGAGAACTGATGCGGTGGTTGGGACTAGGGTTAGGGTTTGGTGATCGAGAAAACAAAGAAGATGAATAGAGAAAGAGGAGGAGATGTAGAGAGAGAAATCGAGATGGGAATCGGAGAAACGATTTTGAGTCGATTTTGAGTCGATGAAAGTAGGTCGATTGAGAGCGGTTTTGAGTTTTAATAGCCTAATACATAGAGGTTACTAAAAACCCCTATGAATTAGGTGCTATAAAATCCTAATTGCTTAATACATGGGGGTTACTTAAAAACTTTTATCAATTAAGTGTTATAGAAAGCTTAATCGCCTAATACATAGGGGTTACTTAAAAACTTCTATCAATAAAGTGTTATAAAAAGCCTAAATTGTTCTAGTGATATAAACATAGATACACCTATATATTTTACGACTTCTCCATTCGTCACATACACCAACAAATACACTTGAACGTACACATTACTTTCACGTCTTTTCGTGTAATCCCACACGATTCACGTGCATCACACTAAGGGTACAGTCAATTTATTTATCATTTATTTTTCAACTATAGGTTTCAAATTAATTCACATTAATCACCCGTAGTTGCATTAATTATTTCTCACACCAATCAAACACAATACATCGCCACAATCGCATTCACACGCCAATCGAGATAATTCGGGTTTAACCACGAGCTTAACTCGAATTAATTATCTTTTGATTTAATGTAAATCACCAGGTTAAGGACACGAGTCGTTACAAGTGTTACTTTCTACTTCCATATACTCACCATTTTTTTATAACGGTGGGTTCAGATCCATCAAGTAGCAGATCAGACAAAGAGAAGATTGATGACTACCTCTGAGCCATTAGAGTGTTGATACCTCTTATATTGTAGGTTTTGATTTTTGGTATGACTTACATATGTTTCTAATATATTTTGGGGTTGTATATTATGGGTTGTGAGAAAGTTACCCGACCAAGCACATGTTGATATATTGTTATCGCCATTCTGTTATAAATAACACGTGATCTTTGCTTCCTGGTTTTTCACATACTTAGGATATATATTAACGACTTCCGCAAATTTGTTAAGACTTTCGCTAAATACGTTTAAGTTATAGAAATCTTAATTAACTCTCAAATATCAAATAGTACAAAGATGATTTAAATGCTTATTTGAAAAGTAGCTAATGAGGAGCTAAGATTGGAAAGGTTACTAATACGTTGTTAAGTCCTATGTGGTAGAGGTTAGGACTTAATGACGAGATTGGGTCGGGCGGTGCCCTAATTTGAGAAGGGATTGTCATAGTAACACTAACACTATTCATGTCTATTTTTGTGTAAACAGTAACACTAATAATATTCACGTCTTCAACCATCAACAATATCTTTTACACTATTTTACTTTTTTATCATTATTTTATTCAATTTTTTTTTTAGTTTATAAGTAATATAATCATAAAGATAACTTTATAAAACATATAAACAAAAAATAGAATAAAAAGGGTAAATAGTGAAAGATCTTGTGAATAGTGCCATACCAAAATGGTGGCACTATTTACAAAATGCGTTTGTGTTTTCTGTAGCTCTGATCTTTGGTGCTAGTTGAAGTTGGTCTTTCTAGTTATAAGTGTGGGCGTGCTTTAGTTAAGAGTGGTGATGGTCTTTCTAGTTATAAGTGTGGGCGTGCTTTAGTTAAGAGTGGTGAGTACACCATAATTAATGTGTCAAGTCATGAAGTCCCGTTGATCCAATAATTAGGTCATTGTCTTTCTTCTCAATTAGTTGATGGATGAGGATGACTATATTCTTCTTTTTCCATCTAACATACCCAAAAAAAAAAAAAAAAAAAAAACCAAAATTTAAGATAAAAAAGACTGACATGTACAGGCATGTACACGAAAATAAATTTATTATCAATAGGAGGAGGAGGGACCTAGCTAGCACAATTAAAAAGGTGAACTACTCCTAGTGATGAGGCCCGGTATTTACAAATCTAAAGACAGGTCAAGTGAAAGGCTATGATCCCCATACTTGGTCTGGTAATTGTCCTTGAGCTTCACTGAATTGGTTGCAGCTTTTGTGAACAAAGACAAGGACAATGAACTTTCAAGCACTCCCACATCACTAATCTGCTTGTGTTCCTCTGGTCCATTTCCCTGAAAATCCAAATAGCTAGGCAAATAAGTTAACCTATCGTATACATACATGGAAAGAGTTAACACATAGCATGTGAAGTGATTTAATCAAGAGAAGTACTACTTGAATGACAATGGGAAAGTCACACAGAAGTCACTTTGGGCCTTAATTTGAGTCATCCGTCTGCACCCCGAGATGTGGGCACGAACAAATCACAGTGCATAACACGTGGGTCGAGGCCGCATGAACGGCTTATGTGGGCCAATAAATCTATTGGGTGCGACTTACCCTTACCTATTATCATTTTGGTATCTTCCTTCAAACAATCGCCAAAGCAACAAAAAATAAAAAGTATTAAAAGAAAATAAGAATCAATGATATAGTGACTGTTTTATTGTACTTGGGCAGAACAGCTTTTGAGAAGATCATTGCAGATGATGTACTTATTTCTTGGTTTCATGAACTCTGCTGCAACTCCAAGATCTTGATACTTTGATTCTTCACAAGTAGTTTTCTTCTTGTACTGATCTTGCTTGTCTCGTCTATTTATTTATTTTTTTTCAAAAAAAATCAAAACAAACCCTCAAATCATAATGATGTACAGTTAATATAGAAGGCTAGCTAGCTATATATAAAAGGAAAATGGTTTCAAATAGGTAGCTAGCTAGCAATAGCCTTGCATACCCTTTTAAAGGCAAGTTTGTCTTCTTTAAGTTAACTATGCTGTTCCTGTTGTTGTAGAGTTGACGGTGATGTTGTTGGCCTCCATGTACGCTGTCATTGCTTGCAGAATATGCCTTGTGTTTCTTATTTTGATATTGCAATTGGCAATGCCTTGGCATGAAATTCCAACCACTATCCGCGCTGCTTCGAACAACAGCAGGTTGCGAGGATGAATTATTATTCCTATTTCCCGCGCGAACCTCTTCTAGGATATTAACAATCAAACATATTAAACAAAATATGGCAATTACGCATAAATGATTTCATTCGAATTATATATATATATATGTGTGTGTGTGTCCATCTTGTGATAGGTTGACAGCTGTAAAACTTTTGTTACTCTTGCCAACCCAATTAATTTTGCGATTGAGGTTATGTTGTTGCATGCATGTTTTATATCCATCAATCATCACTGTTGAATATTGCCGTCGATCAATGATAATACTATTAATAATTGATAATGTGTATGCAATATATATGTGTTAAACTTAATTCATATACGTATAGCTCATCGATCAGACATCGATCTTTGACATGCATGCATGCATAATGCGTTATAAAATTAATACACACATACCTTGCATCATCTGCTCATGCTTCATGCTCCTATACATCTGTGTAAGTAATAACAATTTGGCCATCACACGCAACAAATTAATCAAGTTAATAACATATATTAATTATTGGTTCTAGCTATCTGAGCAATTTGTACATAATTAAGAAAAAAAAAAGCTAACTATTAAGTAGTACCTGAAGATGACTCTTAACGTGAGATAAGGTGAGTCCCTTGATATCCATGGCTTCCCACACTTGCTTAGGCGTAGCCTCTTTAAATCAATTCATCAAATTAATCCCCCCAAAAAAAGAAAAAAAAATAAAAAACAAATAAATTATGGATCCACCAATATAAATTTTAATCAAAATAATCTTTTTTGTATATAGACCCGGTGAGGGTCCAGAAGGAGGGTACACAACCCCTCTAGTGTACATACTTTTTGAGATAATACAACTTGGAGGAGCTTATCTCATCTCTCAAAAAATAAAAAATAAAAAATAAAAAATGTCACAAATTAAGATATATTGATTATTAAGTCATAGAAGTTAATATTACTGTCTTCTCCACCAAGCTGGTGGATTGCATGAAGGAAATGGTCATGGAGATCCGGCGTCCACCGAAGGCGCGGGGTCTTGGATCGGCAGTACGGCCTGACACTGCTCGCCGGAATCCAACTGCTCTCCGGCATGATGTATTGGAGACGAGGAGGCCAAGTTCAGTGATGGGTGGGTTTGGAGGGCTTATTTGAAGGTCAAGGAAAGAAGTAGTAAAACTACTACTACTACTACTGCTGCTGCTACTATTGGGCTTCCTGAAATTGAGAGAGATTTCACACACTTCCTCCATAGAAAGAGAGAGAGAAGAAACTGAAGTTGGCGGAGCAGTGCAGTTAGCTAGAGAAACGAGAGAATATAGAGAATAAAAACAGTGGAGTGCCTCGTTCTCTCTTTTGTCTTCTTGTGTGTGATCATTTAATTTTCTCACACTCTCTTGTTCAACGGCTTGTGTGGAATATATAAAATTTCTGATTTATTGACTTGGAGCACTTGATAATTAAGTTTTTTTTTTCAACCCCTCCCTAACTCCTTTGATATACTAATCTTTGATCATTTTTCTTAAGAACGTTCAACCACGTACTTCAAAAAAACCAACTCCAGTGGACTCGAAATCTTGAATTGCTATAAAGGTGAGGAAATATCAAACCGGCTATATATAAAATTATAATATTAATAATTAATGTTAAAGGATTTATTAAAAAATTACTTAAGCACATCGTCAAGTAAATTAATTAGTTTAACTTAATTGAGCTTATCAATATTAAAAATCTTTTTTTTTTATTGTTAGGGTACATATCCGAGGCATATCCCCGATTAATTTCCATCTCAAAAAATATATATGACCATAAGTGCGATGACTTTAGCCAAAATTTTAAAATTTTCCATTTTCAAGATTCGAAAAACTCTAAAACTGATGAATACATGTAGCTGGCTCTAACTAATTAATTTGTAAATAATGCTTGTCATTATATAGCCACAACTGAAAATTGAAATGCATACAAAAATGAGAGGGGTGAACGTGAAATATAGCTTTTTCTATTGACTTCCACATGAAATAAGCTAACAATTGAAAAGCAACTGAGTAATTAAAGAATGTCCTTGATTTGGACCGTCAAATACGAAAAAAAGGTAAACATATACATGGAAGTATAAATGGAGGAATAGACAAGTTTGCTTTAGTCACGTTATCTTCACCACCCTTGCCTTGCTTTGCTTCTTACCCTCCCCCATTTTAAGGGTTAGTTTCCAAAAACATTCTTGTTATATTGAAATACATAACGCAACAAATCAACCTAATTTTAAGGGGTCATGCAGGGCTGACATGAACCCTGCTTGTCCGAGAGGAAACATCCCAAAACCGTATAGTTTCACAACTCCTCTCCCTCACCTCGCCTAGCTTTTACCCAACACCAATCTCTAATTTTGTTATTGTAGATTTTATTATTAATACATAAAAATAAATAAAATATTTATCTTACCAATAACCGATTAATAGTTGGGTTCAGTAGTAAAAAAATAAAAATAAAAAATGAATGCCATTTAATTTTTATCAAAAGAAAAATTAATCGAATACCATCAATTTAAACACACTTAGGTCCTAAATATTCTTAGATGCAGATTCAACCGTTGTTAACGTTGAAAATGTCACAAGCATTATCGAATTCTAATTTTTCGTAAACATTATTGAATTCTAATTTTGACATGTAGATATAACACCTGTCATTGGGAGGGTCATTTGATCAGTAATTTTTAAAACATTAGAGTAGTTGGAGCAATTCGTATACATGTCAGGTGATTCCAAAACCAAAGAATGAAAATATTTTAACAAAAAAATAAATAATATTTTTCAAAATTCATGACATCAATATTATTCATTGTTTTCTGCCACGTGGCTCAAGGGATGAGCAGTCACTTTAGTTGAGAGAGTTGCACGTAGATGTGAAACCGTCGATGAGTTCATCTTCAAAAAAAAAAGAAAAAAACGTAAATGCATGCTTTAGAGACCGACGATATGCATCGAGATTGGTTGTGGATGGAATTACCACGTTGAGATATATAGGATATATGTGATGATAGGGAATAATTATAGAGGGGTGACGTGAAGTGAATGTTTTTTTATGCGTTACGGCCAAATTGAGCAAAACCATTTTGCATGTCCGGACGTGCACCTGACAAACTGGAAATCAAAAGAGAAGCGTAAGAATATTCTCTGAATTACTAAAGTTGCAAGTCTTGCTAAGCTTAATTAATTAAATAACGTAGCCCCTTTTTTTGGAGTTTTTCAAGAAATAAAGTGGGTTTACTATTTTATTCATCAAATAGTGATGGTTACTTTAAAATTACAAAAGTAATGTATAATTCATTTTCAAAATGAGATATTGATGATTAGGTGGATGTATAGTATGATATAGTTGATGATGTGAAAGGAACTTGTATGAATAACTCATTTCGAAAAAGAGTTATTTATATAAAATACTAAAGTGTAAGAATGACTCATTCTTAAAAAGAGTTATTTGTTCGACTCAAATATCACACGCATGTATCGAGGTGGGGAACCCACGCAAACGACACGTGCGTATCGAGATGGACAACCCGCGTCACACACGTATCTCGAGGTACATAACCCGTGTAAATGACACACACGTATATCGACGTGAACAACCTATGCAAATGGCACGCATGTATCTTGAGGTGGAGAATTCATGCAAACGCCACGCACGCATGTCAAGGTGGGCGACCCATGCAACCTCATGCAATTCATGCAAACGTTACGCACGTATCTCAAAGTGTGCAACTCATGCAACCTCGTGCAATCCATGCAAATATCACGCACGTATCTCGAGGTGGACATCTCATACAACCTCGTCCAATCCAGGCAAACCATGCAAAGGTCACGTACGTATTTTGAGGTGGACAACCCATGTAACCTCGTGCAATTAAAGTAAAATCATGCAAACGTCACACATGTCTCGAGGTGGACAATTCATGCAAACATCACACATATATCTCGAGGTCGATAACTCATGGAAACACCATGCGCATATGTTGAGGTGGGCGACCCATGCAACCTTTTGCAAAACCATTAAAACGTCAGACACATATCTCGAGGTGGACAACTCATGCAACCTTGCGCAATCCATGCAAACATTACGCACGTATATCGAGGTGGATAACACATGTAAACAACACGCACGTGTCTCTAGGTGGACAACCCACTCAAACATCGTGCGTGCTTTGAGATACGTACCACGCATGTTATACACCAAAACCTATTTTGCGCACATTCATTTTTACTTTGGTCTCGCATGCCATTGCATAGGGCCGGTTGTCACTTGAAGTGACACTTTAATTATGTTTTTCTATATTATGTATAAATATATAAATAACTAATATATATTTTTATATTATATATAAAAATATAATATAATATATATTATATTATATACATACATAAATATTTAAATGTCCACGTGGGAGTCCATGTGGACCGATCGATTTGCATGAATAGCACATTTTCCGAATGTGCTATCCATGTAAACCCAATTTCAGTCCACGTGGACTAATCCATAAGATTTACATAAATAGCGCCTTTTGAAAAGGCGCTATTCGTGTGTCCACGTGGCCAACAAATTTGTCTCTCATTGATAGCATATTTTCAAAATGCGATATACATTAGATCACGAATATAAATAACTCATACTTATTTAAGTCATTTAAACTGCTTTTTGCAGTAAGTCTGTAATTTTTTCCTTTTTTTTAATTTTTTCCCTTTTTTGAACTCTCTCTCTCTCTCTCTCTCTCTCTCTCTCTCGTGAACTGAAATGGTGCTAAGTGAGCATGTATGTGTTAGTGTTGCGACGAATCATCGTAGAGCATCCAAAATTACTGTGGCGGGCCTCTCGAGGTCGCCACGTGGCACTACAAGAAAAAAAGCAAACAGCAACAAACTAATCTGTTGTTGAATTGGTACGAATTTGTTGCTAAGGGACTCATAATGATCAATCAACAGATTAGAGGTGTTGCTAAACTCTTTGTTGCAGATTGAAGTTAGCAACAGATTTTGGTTCTGTTCTTTGTTCAACAAAATTGTGACAAATCTGTTCTTGAACAACAACAAAAAAAATTTGTTGCAGATTGAAAAAGGAGTTTCCGTTGCTAATCATTGCAAATCAAAAAAAGAGATCTGTTGTCGATGATCATGCCATTGATTTACCTGATCAAGACATAAGACAGGCATTTATTCTTGATCTGATTGCAAATCAATGACAGATCAACAATGATCTCTTTTTTGATCAGAAAAACGAAGAAGACTTGGTCTCATTGTCGATTTGGAATGAAATTTTTTTAAATAAATTACAGTTCACTTGTAAATAGTAAATCTGCGATGAGAAATAGTAAATCTGCAAAAGATGGAAATTTGAAAAAAAAAAAAAAATTCCTGCTGCAATTAAAACTAAAATCGAAAAATTATTTGTATATTATCAAAATTTGACAAAAAATATGTACAAAATGTGGAGATTAACATTTCATAATCAACTAGTAGTATACTATATACTACTAGATGAACAATATCCAACAAAATACAAAATAATACACAAATTAAGATGGCAACACAAATTAATTTACATATATATCTATGTAAATCTCACACCCTTACCTAATTGTGCACCGATACAAAATATGCACTATACAATGTATGGGGGTAGGAGTGCTTGTCCCATCAAAATCCTGAAAATGAAAAGAAATAATTTGAACAATATTCGAAATGAAATCAAAATATTCAAATACAAATGAAAAAAAATTATATGTAATAAAACAAAGAATTAAGAAATTATTTTATTTTGATAATAATATCCAAGCGTTTAATAGAAATTAAAAAAGAATAAATATATCTAATAACAACAAGAACAACAACAAGAAGCCTTAACTAAAATCAAGCAAATGATATACTTTAATAGAAATAAAAAATGACAAACAATATAATTTTAATATTAGAAAGTTACAATGATTTTAAGCAAGGGAATGAAAAACACTAGGTAAAGAATAAATATATCAATAACATCACAGTATGTGAATATAATTTCAATATGAATGGCTTTTGACTTTACTTGCAATGGTCAAAGGTCTATGATAAATTAAAATAATGGAACTACTTGCCAACAATTTCGATCGAAATGTTGATTAATCTACAAACAATTTACTAATCTTCAACAAATGCAGCTCCTTGGTTTTTTGAACCATGAAAAATAGGAAGAAGAATTTAAAAAAAAAAAAAAAAAACTCGGCAAGAAGAGAATCTGCAATAAAGCCCTTTTGGATTCTCATCAAAATTCAGCACACACAAAACATAAAAAAAGAATAATTCGATTTTCTATTTTTCAACTTAATCAACATATATAATATACATCTAAACAAAAACAAATTTAAAGAAATCTTATAATAATTAGAACTTCTACTTCTAATCCAATACAAACATTAAAAATAGTGACTAGCTACCTAAAATATAATACTAGATAATTTTGTGTGCATATAACAAACACGAATTTTGAAATTCTGGAATGGCACATTGACAAAAAAAAATAAAAAAAATAAAACGAAAAATAAAAAATTAGTAAACCTTTTCTCATACTTATTAGTTAAGCTCTTATTATATATATTAGCTAGAGGAGAGGGATGTACTCAACTAATTACCCTTACTTAATTAACGACCTAATTAACATGCATTCATATTGGCTCTACCTATTAAAGAGTATTCATGAGTTTCATTAATTAATGCATTTCGTTTAATATATATGCGTCTATAGTTATTGCATTAAATCGAGATGAATAAAAATCGTTCAATCTATCATAACTAATTTAATTGAGAGCGATGAATATGAATTGAATTATTAAAGAAAGTCATGCGTGATGTTATGTATTGTAGGTCCATATAGAGGTGTCGACGTGCATATATTACATGTAGAGAGGTGGTGCATGCCCTAAATGAAAATTTGCATATTCTTATTCATGCGTATATACTTATAAAATTTTAAATACCACAACATATAAAATAACTTAAATATGCATGTTACAAGGAAATAAAAATTTGTTAGAGCAAAACATAAAAAGATACAAAGGCACAAAATGAACAAGTTAAAAACATACAAATCTACAAAATGAACAAGTTAACAACATAGCCTCACTCCCAATTATAAAAGCTTAAATACAAACTAAATATATTTAAATGGGTTGCTACCTCATTAGGATACATTTTACATTCAAGTTGCTAAATTTTAACTCGATTAGTTTGGTAATGTGCGTGATTAATGTGAATTATATAAACTATATAAGATAACTTAAATATGCACGTTACAAGGAAATTGAGTTGCTAATTTGTTGTTGTCGCTAGATATATAAATTTCGGAAGTTATATAAAATCATAAATCAACAAAAATACCAAAATAGATTTTCAAAAAAATGCAAACCACAAATGATACCCGAAACTCAGTCAAGGAGAAGCCAAAGGCGACCCGCGGCTGCGGAGGAGACGGCGCGGATCCGACCTGCAGCGGCGGCGAGGTGTCCGATGAACGGCATCACGGTGGCCGAGGAGTGGCGGGGCAGCGGCGGGGCTCCGGCCGAGCAGTGGCGCGCAGCGGCGTCGCTGGCCGAGAAGGGCAGGGGCGGGGCGTGCAGGGGCGGGCCGCGCAGCGGCGTCGCTGGCCGCGCAGGGCAGGGGCGAGGTGCGCAGGGGTGGAGCTGGGCTCACACCGGCAGCGCAGGGCGCGCAGCGGCGGGGCTGGCCGAGCAGCGGTGGGGCGCGCAGCGGCGGAGCGCGCTGGGCGCACAGCGGCGGGGCACGAAAGGCGCGCAGCGGCGGGGCTGGCTGGGCGAGCAGCGACGGAGCGCGCTGGGCGAGCTGTGCGCGCAGCGGCGGTGCTGGGCGAGGAGGGCCGGGGCGGGGCGCGCGCAGGGTTGCGCTCGCGCAGGAGCGAATGCAGCGGCGCGGGACCTGTCCGGCGGTGGTTGCGGAGGGTCTCCGGCGGTGGTCGCGGAAGGTCTCCGGCGGTGGTGGAGGGTTGGCAGTGAAAATGGGTTTGGAGGTGAAATGGGTTTGGAGAGGTGAAAATGATTTTGGAGGGAGGTGAAAATAGGTTTGAAGGGAGGTGAAAATATTGAAAATGGTTTGTAAAAAGTAAAATCATTTAGATATTGATTTTTAAATGGTTTGTTCCTAGTTTGTTGGTGATCAGCAACAGATCAAAATATGTTGCTGATTAGCCTACGTGGACAGCCTAGGTGGCATTTGTTGCTTTGTTTTGTTGCTGTTCAGACAACAGATTTGATATGTTGTTGATCACCTACGCGTGGACATCTTGATTAGATCTATTCTTGATTTGTTCTTTGTTCAAAGAACAAATCAAGAACAAACTAAATATATATCAATTTTGATATAAACATTAACTACATTATTCACATCTCCAACAATCAACACTGTAGTTAACACTATTAACTTTTTATCATTTTTTTATTTAATTCGATTTGCAATCTCAAAATAATACAATTACAAAGATTATTTAAAAAAATACCAAAACAAAAAAGAATAAAAATAATTAATAGTAATATGATATGTGAATAGTGCCACACCGAAATGATGTGACACTATTCATTCAACTCCATGACATTTTGGCAAAACATCACTGTAGCTCCACTTTGGCGCTTTATCGAAATCGAAAAAAAAAAAACTTTATTTATCCAAACTTCTAATATTAATGAAAATTTAAATTAAATCTATATGTATATATGTTTTCAATTTAATTTCAACATCTCATGAAAAGAAATTTAATTTCAACTAAAAATTTTAATTTCAACTACATCGCCTAGCTAAGGCGACCATGCGTTTACGATCATTCCAGAGTCCAAGGAAAAGAAAAGACAAAGCATAGATATATTTTGATGTAACTATATATATAATTAATTAAGGGCTTCCGAATTTGTTTTTAGCCATTTTTTTAATTTGGCTCATCCAATCTAATGGAAGTCGATCAATTTGTCCCAACTCCATGGTTCGAAAGAAACCAAGAAAATATAGTTGTAAGAATTAAATTAACTTGATGTCTCCGCCTCAATTAGAGTATATATATATGGATGCTCATTTTTTTTCCACTATGCACGCTATACCCCTTAAGGACCGTGAAGATTAAATATAAATAAACACTTGTGGACTGTTTTGATGATGTTGATATTTTGAAATGTATAGTTTGACAATTCAATTAATTTCATTATATATGTTTGGTAGTACAAATTTCGACAATGCCCTTTATTAAGTCTGTTTGGGCTTAATCTGGTTAACTATATACAAAACTTATCTTAATAAGATTAATCGATTAGCTAATTAATTTAAGTTTTCATGTACAATCGAGATATATGTTTTAATTAAAATTGGGGTTTTCCTAAAGTAGCTTCAAAGCGATTTTTTTTGTTGCTTTAGCCTATGACAAAATTGAAAGTAGGGGCACATTAGGAAATTAAACAATTTTGCATTAATATTGAATAGATAGATAGATATATAGATATATTATACATATAGATATAGATCTTGAAAAAAATATTTTTTGGGTTCCAAAATTTTTAATACGTGGTTTTTATTTTATTTATGTAAAGGTGTTGCATATTGTTTTCAAATAAAAATAGAATCCATGATTTTAGGAAACCGCCTATTTAATTATCAATGGTTCTACACTTAATGGAAACTGTTAATTAATCAATTCGCAAGTTTTTGTTCTAAGTGCAATTTGCAACATAAAACACCAATATAAAAGGGATTTTTGTTAAATTACTACATTACCTTAAAATTAAACAATATATTGGATTTTTTTATCCAAAAAGGAGAGCCCCTGGTTTGAAAAAACCATTTGAAATTTAGTGACATATCAAACAGAGTAGTGCATTTGCTTTGATTTGTTTGTTGCTAATTTGTCGCTAATCAATGTGCAGATCGACAACATATTTTTTTATTTGCGACAATCTGTAGTTGATCTGTCGCTAATCGCCAAATGCAAATTGAATCTGTTCTTTGGTTAGCGATAGATCAACAACGAATTGAATCTGTCGATCTCTGTAGCAGATCTCTGTCATGATTTAGCTACAGATCAATGACAAACTAGGTTTTGTAGCGATCTGTCGCAGATCTGTCACAAAATGGGCGGAAAAATATTGGGGAGAAATCAAGAATGAGATCAATGACAAAAAAATTTGTCACAATTTTTGTCACAAATCATCACGATTTGTTGCTTTTTGGTCAACCGAGTCAAATGCTCTATCTGATGCAAAATTGTTGCTGATTTGTTGTTGTTTAGCAACAGATTCAATTTGTTGCAATGTTTTGATGCTATTCCACATTTTTCTTGTAGCGTGGAGTGTCGCGGCCCCGCAATCTTATCAGATCCTAACGTCCTTTGCTACATCATGACTACTCGATATGCGTGTTAACTCTTTTCGTTAATCAATTTAGTTAGACAGTTGCACCACTTTTAGCATTAAAACAACGGAAGTCTTAAATTTGAAGCAAGTAAAACAATAAAACTTATCATCATATAGAGCATCATTTGTAAGAGCAACACCTATTGTGAAAAATCCGGGGAAAGTACTTTATATATAAGCAACAATACTAAACAATAATATATACAAGTACAGTGTCTATCCAGTCTCTCATTTCCCAAAAGTAAAGCAAAATATCAAAATCGAACGTAGTAGTGGGTCCTCGACCACGAGCAGTCAGATAAAGTCGCCCAAAATCTCATCGCCCCTACTAGCACTGGAATCTGCACTCGACCATCACAAAAAGCCAGATGGAGAGTACAATTAGTAAGATTCCAAACGAAGTACACCGAGCATTTATAAGAAAATAAATAGATACCAATAAACATGTCAAATAATCATGCGAAAACTAAACAAACAATTGTGCTAAGATCATCACATGAATAAATAACACGAGAGAAACAAAGTGTGTACTCGTCCCAGCAAACTAAACTGTATTTCGGACCCCCAAGATTCTTTCGGTGGGTGCCCCCATTTCTTTTCACTTGGTTCCTCGCGGTGCTTGCCCTATACGTGCATCCGTAATGCAACTCGGGTTGCAATTCACCGAGTGTCTGATCATACGTGATACAGCCTAGTGCGCCATAAGTACATTACAAATATCAGCTGGGAGTAGCTCGACCACCAACCCAAATATGTCACGGAATAGAGTACAATAACAAGGAATAGAAAATCAATAATGGAAAAGTAAACCCTTAGTGACTTTCAGATGGATCCTTACGTACCTCAAAACGCACTCTCATACCCCGTAATCAATCTCCGAGTCCAAGCCCACTGGGTCCTTGGTCGCTAATCGATCACCCGTGTCCACCTATGACCATTTATTAATAATTCGGATTTAGTATGACAATTTAGGACCAATTTCTAAAAGTTTTGGCAAAATTGCTCATTTTGCACTTTTCGAGGCAAAAACCCCGTAAAAGTCACATCCATAATTTCCAAATATTTTATTTGTCATAGAGATTTACGATTTCTATTGATTTTACTAAAATATAATTTTTCGGGTTTTCTAGATTTTTTCGATATTTTCCCAATTTTTATTCCCTTTTTTCTCTTTTTTTTATTTGGTTTGGGTTTAGGTCGTGTTGACCCAAATGGGTCGAACCCGACTCGGCCCTAGTCCAGAAGAGGTCCAGGCATGGGCCGAACTTGGCCCGTTATGGGCCCGGCCCATGAGGTGGCATCTTCCCTCCCGATCGAACCAAAGAACCGGTTCGATCGGGAATGAAAAAAAAAATTGTTCTTTTTTCCTCTGTGGTTTGGGTTGGGATTGCTCTTCACCCCAACCCCGGTGGACTCGATGGAAGGGGAGACACCCCTGCCATCACCACCACGATCCGGTTCGGCCTCCATGGTCGAACCCCTATCTCAACCACTATGGCCAAACCGAAACCCACAACAACAACGAGGACTCTCCTCGATCGTAACGTCTCCACCTTCTCTTCTCTCATTCCCGGCTTCTTCTTCTCCTCCTCCTCTCATTTTTTTCTTCTCTTCTCAGTCTCTCGATATGTGTGTGTGTGTGTGCATGGATGAGAGAGAGAGATGTAAGTGAGAGAAAAACGAGATGGAGTATAGATAAGGGTAAGCTTGTTGACTTTGTGTCTTTGACTCCAAAGTGTGGCACAGCTGGGACACTCGCCTGTATTTTTTGGAGTTTCAACGCCCAGTTTCGCGTCTAACCACAATATACGCGTACCGCAGTTACTAGCCACCTAATATCTATTCCATAATAGTTACTTAACCAAGTTTTTTATTTAATTTATGTGTTTTAGTTTCCCCGACCTAGTGTACCCATAGTTCGCTCCTCAATACCCGTCTCGACACGTTTCTCGAGGCGAACACCTTTTACACTATCTCACTCAATTTAATGATATAAACACACACATGTGATGCTAGGTAAATAACTTGATATACAACATTACAAATAGGCAAACAATCACACAAAATCACTATTTACCTAGTCAGACGTGCCCTGACCTATCTGCGGCATCCACGCGGATTTGAGCTTTTGTCCAAGTCTGAAAATATTCAATAATAACGGCGTAATTAAAATTTGGGTCGTTACAATTACAGTCACACAAATACATCTAAAGATATACAAACCATAGAAAAAATAAAAACACATATATCTACGACAAAAGAAAACTTGTCCCAACATAAGGGAAAAAATCACGGGCAAGAAATTAATAAGGCAATCTACTATCAATAGTACCTTAGTACACAAAAGAAAACGCCAATTTATTTAAACCCCAGATAGATGCTCATACAAAGATTCAATCTCATAGTGTCGCGTACTCGCTCGTAGGTCTGTACGCTACGACACACACTCGACTCACCACGACACTATATGTTACGTACCCGCTCAATAAAGCTCGTACGTTCAATACCATATATTCATATAAGCCGTGTAATGACCCTAAAAATCTAACTCGTGTCACGTGTCATGTCAAGGTCGTATGTGGGACCCACTCGTCGTGATCCGTATGTCCAAATCTCGGGCGTAGATACCGAGGTATATATTATTTTTGTATAATGTTTGTATTATACAAAAGATTGAACAATTTAAAATAATTAAATTTAGAAATGTGTAGGTAAGATCTTCCTCGAGTTTCGTGGCAGTTGGCGGTAGTCGAGGTTGAGATTGAGTTTAGATTGGTTAAATATGGCAAGAGAATTGATTTGTGAAAGTTGTGTATGTCGTGGATGAAGTTAAGATTTTGGAGTTTTGGTCATTATTTTGGACATTTTATGAAGATTGACTATTTTGTCGAGAGTTTGCTTCAATTTGTTGGAAAACGTAATCGAAAACGAGCACCGGAATTCAAAACACGTCAAAATAGGAAGTAATAAATAAAAAGAAATTAAGTTTATATATAAATATATATAAAACATGAAATTAAAAAAAAAATCTCATTTCATTGTTTCAACAGAACGTTTAGTTCGTTGTTTCCCTAAACCCCTCAATTTGGGTTTTCACTAGTGGAGCTCCCGACATCTGATTTTCGTCCGATTTCTTTTGACAAAAATCGTAGAGGATCGCAAGACGGTCAATTCGAGCTAAGTTTCTACAGCAGAAACGGGATATTCAACCCGCAATTTGGTAAATTCTTAATGTCATACATTTTTTCACAATTCAATTTGAATTCTCGAGATTTTTCAATTTCTTTCACGGGGTTTTGATAGAAATTGGTATGAATTATCGTTAATTGGTGTATTGGATTGATTTGCATCAATTTGGGATAAATTTCACCGACGTGGGTTAGGGTTTTGATGATTTGAATTAATGCAATTTAGTTGATAACTGTTTTGGAGATGTTTTTATACTTGATATTTGACTCCACAAGCCGTGGAAATATTTTGGTGTTGATATCGAGTGGTTTCGTGGCATTTATTATTGAGTTTTGAGGATTTAATTGCGAAAATATTGATTTTGAGTCATTTTCTAGTTGAAAATAAATAATGTTTGTCAAGTTGACATGCTATATTAGAAAATTCATAACTTCTCCATTTGTGATCCGATTTGAGTATTCTTATAGTCTATGAAAAGTACATCATAAGTACTACAAGTTCCTTTTCGGTTATCATGACAAATTATGAGGTTTCAGAGTTAAAATCGTAACTCTAGTGGGCTAGTTGATAATACTTTGAAGTTATTATAAAGTATTATTTTTAGAAATAGCTCTCGAGCGTACTTTGGTCGCAATATTTGTATGGTTTAAGAGTTCTCAACCAAGGATATTGAACTTGAATTGATATTAAATGATATCGGGAAATCTAAGGAAGAGATACGGAGGTTTAAGAACACGTTTTGGAGTGTCGAGATGCCGGATAGGCTAGGAATAAGCGTGTGGATCGAGGTAAGTAAACCAAATAGAAAATGCACGAGTATTTCATTTTAAGCTATTGAATATTGTTGTTCATTGCTTGTTATCTATCCTTGGAATTATGTTCTAATTGAGTTGTCCGAGGGCAAGTGAGTCAACGGTGGTCCTTGGAAGGAGTGGCGGCTGAGGTAACATACCAGCGTCATGAGCGCGAGACGCGCTGCACCGGATACTTATTTTGACGGGGTGTGAGGTCTTAGCGTGGTTGTTCCAGGAAGTCTCACTATCTCGTTGGTTTAGGGCTTGTGAGTGTACCGAGTCCTAGAACCCGAGTCTTGATGTGTTACCAAGACTCAATGACCTATTGGTCGGGACTAATTGTGCCTCTATTTGCATTCCCGAACGCTCATATATCGATTGCTTTTGTTTGATTTAGTCTTTATTTATTCATGTGTTCTTTATATCTTTCTTTCTATCTGCATGAATACGGATTGATTTATTTATTTTGAAATGTTGTTAGTATCCTACTGGCGTTACTTACCTGGGCTCGTCAATCTTGTGTTTGACTGAGTGCAGATCCGCAATCAAGTAAGGAAAAGGGGCCAGTGCTAGAAGATTTATTGTGAGGACTTTGGAGCGGTTTTGCCTCTCACATTTTTGTGTAAGTTTTGTATTACTTACGTATATTGATTTTTTTACACATGGGATATATATAAGTTTTGTGAGATATTTACATGGAGTATTTACGGGGTTTCAACACTCTAGGTTGTCCTAACTGATTTGTGTAGAGTTGTTTAGATTTGTTTAAGTTGAAATCGGTTCCACATAAACTTTGATGACTTGCAAATTTGAATAACTCACTATAACTTATGAAATATGGTTAGGAAGACTTACTAGGCTTATGTTGACGTCGCGAGGATTGACTTGGGGTCCACGTAAGTCTAGGCCGGGCGGGGCTCAGTTTGGGTTGTGGAATTGGGGTCGTCACAAGCCGCACACACCTACCTATATTTATAGTCGTACATAAATTATGTGCATGTTCTTCAACACTAACATGAACTCCTAATTGGACGCGAACATTAATTAATGTCTTGCAAAATAGTTAATTTGTACCATATACAAACTCCAATTACTAATTAATATTATGTACCACCACCGTATATTTATTAAAGGTAGTGCTAGATGGACTCAAAAAGTTCGGACTCAAACAACCAAAAAGACATAAAGACCTTTAATTTAAATTCATTATTGGTGTTTAGGGGTAGAGAGTAATTATGTCTTTTACTTAGGTAGATATCTTAAATTGTTAACAAAAAAATCTTTAGGTCCGGACTCAAAGAGTCCAAATAGATTTTTTGATTTATTAATTCATGTAAGACACTATAATTCAAGTACAACTCAAATTACAAAATTTGAGCCACTTAATTCAACAGGTAGGAACAGTTTTGTCACTTTTTCATGTCGTGACAATTGAAGCCCTAATTCCTTCTACTTCGAAATTCCAAGCAACATTGATTAACATTGATTGTTTTGACGAGGAGGTCTTGGTCTTGTTGGATCTATGCCCCGTTTTTTAGGGGCCTCTTTAGGAATACTTTTACTTTGAAGAGATCAATAATATGTACTTTAGTACGTACTCTGACGGACCAAGTAAATTAATAGTGATTTTATTTGACAAAAAAAGAAAAAATGAATAGTGATTTTGTCTCCATGCAACCATTTGATTTGGTGTGGCTTGAATTTATCTTTATCCTTCTTTTTTTTTAATCAGAAAGAAGCTGTTTATATATGTATACGTATGTCAAAAGATGTCCAAAAAGGTATGGGGAGGAATTTTTCATCCCATCCCAATTACATGCAATTCTATACAAAAATTGCTAATTGCTAAGTGCCTATGCTTTATCTTACAATGCACATATGAGTAATTGATGTAGATATATGGTTTAGGTCTGATATTATATATATATATATATATGCTTGCTTGCGGACTAGAATTTAATTAAGGAAAATGTTAATTTTACACGCTAGGCACACAGATCAGCGCACTCGCTAATCTGGCGAGTGACGTGATGCTGAGGGTCCCACCACAAATCATTTCATTTCTTTCCCTTTTTTATTTTTAAATTTGTCACTTCGGTCAGTACTTGCAACCATGACAATATTATTCAACTATCGCTCATGTACAATCATGTCAGTGGTTGTTAGTAGCTATCATTACAAAAACATGGTAGAATAGCATCAAAAAATGGTGACAGACAGAATATGTTACTAAACAACAATAAATCAGCAACAGTTCTGCATCAGATAGTCCGTTTGACTTGGTTGACCGAAAAACGACAATTCAGTGATAGATTTGTGACAAAAATTGTGACAAATTGTATGTTATCACAAATTTGTCGTTGATTGCTCCCGCCATAAATTTCTCATCAAAGTTGTGACAGATCTGATACAAATCAGCGACAGAATCACGTATGTCGCTGATCTGTAGCAAAGTAAAAAAAATGAGCTTGTGACACATCTGCTACAAATTAGCGACAGAAGATCAGCGATAGACTTGATCTGTCGATCTGTCGCAACAAAAAAAAGGGTAAAACTAAATAACTCATCCTCCTAGTCTTTTTTTCTCTGCAAACCACTTGAAACCCTTTGCCGCCGCTACCAAAACCCTTCGCCGCTGCCGCACAATCCTCGCCACCATCGTTGTCGTCATCGTCCATTATCGTCGTCGTCGACCGCGACTCCGCCGGCCCTCTCCTTCCTCTGCAACGCACGCCACACCCTCGACACCGCGATTCACGCAGCCGTTGAGCGCTCTTCTCCTCCGGCGCCACGCTGATCGCCTCTCGTGAACTCCGATGCTCGCGTCTCTTTGCCCCTCTCTCCTTCCACGACTCCGCTCGGTGAGCGCACGACGACGCCATCGGGCGTGCATCGCTCCGCCCCTGCCCCCTTTTTTTCGAAGTCGCTACTTCCCTCCGTGTCTCTTCTTTCCCCACTTTTTCGCCACTGCGGCCCCTTTTTCTGCCCCCGCTACTCGCCTCTCGCAACCACCGCCACGGCAATAGTGATTGGATGTTCTATCTTTTTTATGGTAAACTGTTAACAACGAGTAATGTATATCTTCACATTTTTTGCCCTTCTAATGTAGTCGATGTGATTCTTCATTTGCATGTATTTGCACCGGTAACATTTGATATTGGTGTTGCTTATAGAGAAGGAGTTGACAAGGCTTCTTTGTTTTTGCTGGGTAAGATAAAAATACTTTACAACTCGCATGTTGAATTTTATGTTGAGATTTCTGCATCTAATGTTTTGGAGAATGAGGGTTGATTGAGAGTGTATTTTGGTTTTACAAAGACCAAGTAATTGTGTTAAATAATAATGTCACTATATGCTTTTTGTGCAAAATTCTTTATAGGCAACATGGTGTTAGAGTTAACATTTGTCGGTGTTATATGTTTTTATTAGCTAATTGACTTATGAATCTAATCAAGAAAAATTAACTAAGACTTAATTACAAAAAGTGGAGACATTAATTTCTTGAAATATTTCCGCACTTGTGAATAAGTGGTGTTGGAATTAAACTTATTCTAGGAAATCTTGAAGTTGGAGCAATTCATGATATTAAATTACAAACAACAATAATTTGATGTCAAACTAGTGCAAGTTAAAAGTGATTTTTCCATAAAAGTGGAAAGTGAAAAAACTTCTATATTGGTCTTACTATACAAGGAACATGCGAACCAAACCACATGTGCTTATCAATAATCTTTCATGAAACATAGTTGGCTCAGTATGCAAGACTGCATCGGCACGTTTTTACTTCTATTTACATTTAGATGTCTCATTGTCCTCGTATGTTCCAATATTGAAAATATTGGATTCTCAATGAATGCACCTTTTGTGTTAGAATGAGTTTTGCTAAAAGCGACACTTGACCTTATATTTGATTGAAAGAGTGATCTATCTTGTACTTGACTTCTTTTTTTCTTTTCCTTGTCTTCTCTTTTTAATAAACGTATGTCTATTTGATTCTATTCGAATGATTTTGCTTTTTAGTTAACTTATTACATTGATCAAAGCTAGATGATGGACAAATCCGACTATATTAAACCTTAATTACCACTCCACTTTAAGTTGAGATCGATTTAACTATACTTTTTAAATAAATAGCCAACATTATCTCAAGTTGCTTAAGAATCGTATTTATATATATTAAGCTAGGATAGCTAGCTAGCTAATACATATTAAGATTCCCTAAACTAATTAAAGCATGTAAATGTTCGTAATTAGATCTTTGTTCTTATATATAATAATAATAAAAAGGTTACATATTTATCAAGATCAAGTGGGGATTTTTTAAAAATTATACATATATATATATATATATATATAAGTAGACTAAGATGTATCCAAAAAAGGATAGGAGAATTAGATCCACATGAAGCATAAACAAATATTAAATCGGACTTTGTTCATGCACTTGAATGAGAAATCAACTAAGGTATACTCTCAAATTGAGTAGTTTATCTAATCATATATGGTCCATTTCATTTTTCTCGGTGAAATGGACACCCCAAGCTGCTCAACTTGGTCTCTATATATAATATGTGTCTCCATCTTTTTAGGGTCATAACACGCACTTTTAATTTATGGATTAGAAATCCTTAACTCGTTGTGTGTATTTTTGGAGTGGTTGTGTTGGTCATGTTATCCATTGAGATAGAAATACCGTGAAAGATAATGTGTGTATTTAGAGACAACACTGTATTCAATTCACTTTAATTGGATGTGATGTTATTTTCATTTGTGTTGGAATATTTTGGTTGCATATGTCAAATATTGTTCAAGTTCCTTTTAATTTTCAGGATTTGGATGGGAAACGCTCTCCTAGCTAAAGAATTTGTATAGTGCCTATTTTGTATCGGTGCAAGAATGTTATAGAGTTTTTTGTAAACATTGTATATATATATATATATATATATATATATATATATATATATATATATATATATATATATCTGTGTGTGTGTAAATTAATTTGTGTAGCTAACTTTGTGTAGTATTTTATATTTTGTTGAATAATGTTCATCTAGTATTATATAGTATACTACTAGTTAATTATGAAATGTTAATCTCATCCTTTTGTAGACATTGTTTGTCAAATTTTGATAATATACATACATATTTCCAATTTTGGTATTATTTGCAGCTTTTCAATTTGTTGTTGTAGATTTTCTTGCAGCTTTTCATTTTACTATTTACTATGTACTATTTTTTTTTTCGAGAATTACCATTCGAAAATTACTACGATTACACGCCTTTTCAATGACAAATCAAGCAACATGACAGCGGTTTTTGCTAATTGGGCAAATCAGCGACAGACATTATCTCATGTCGTTTGAACAACAATAGATCAATGACAAAGACGCTGTCTTTCTTGATGGGCAAATCGAGAGACAGGATCCGTGTTTGTCGCTAAATAGCAACAGGTTTGCAACAGACACGAGTGTGCTAACTGGACTACTAGCGACAAATGTGTTTATGTTGTTGTTCAACGACATACGTTTGTCACAAATTTATCGCTGAACAACAACAAAAACACCAAATCTGTCACTAAGTTCAATCAGCAACAAAGAGTTTAGCAACAACTAATATCTGTCGTTGATTTGTTGCAGGGTACTAATTCAGCAACATATTAGTTTGTTGTTATTTAGGTTTTTTTTTAGTGTATCAATCAGAGCTGGCTCCCTCTTATGAGATGAATTTTAGCCAAGATTTTTAGCGGGAGATTCAAAATTCAAATTTTTTTCCACACCAAAACCACTAGTCCACCTCTCACAACCACATTCGACACTCATCCATTTCTCACCATATTCAAAATGCTAATCGATATTTGAATGGTGAAGTCGTCGAGAAAGAATTTTAGGTTGTTGAGTGCGAAGACATCAGTCACAACTTACTGAGAACTAAGGGAGGGAGTCCATAGTGGTCTGATGGTCTTAATTTGAACGTTTGTCTCTGTTTATCTATTTTGTTTTTCGCCTATTTTTTAATTTGAAGCTTCTATTCATGGTTTATGAATGAGGGTTTTTTGTTCGTTAATTTGAAAGTCTCATTCTTTCTTCCGTACATCACTCATAACTTGATGAGTACCCTGTTTTGGTGCTATTGATTTTAAAGTTAGTCTTTGTTCACTTTTTATGTGGTCAATTTATGAAGACTCTGTTATTGGTTTGTTGAGGATGGTTTTCTTCTTGCTTTTAAGTTTCTTTGTCCACTCTTATTTTGAAGCACAACTTCACACTGTTGAAGTCTACGTGAACATATCAATGGGTGGTGGTGCAAAAAGGTAATGGAAAATTTTTGTCTAATTAGTTTGATACTTAAGTCTTTGTCAATGAAGTTAAATATTTTGTCTTGATCATCATTTTCTCTGCATCATTTTGCACATCATTTGTTATAGCGTTGTAGTTGTATATGGCTAGTTAGAGTTATATTTCTGTAAGTTGAATAGCTTCGCACTTTTAGGAATATGCTAGAGATCTATGACGAAGATGACGAAGATGAATATGACTATTGTTGGTATTGTGGCGACAACGATCACTATAAAGAAAATTGCCCATAGAGAGACGAATGCCCAAAGTGCAAATGCGAGTTCTTATATAGGAGATGCGTTCGAGAAAAATGGGGATCGAGATCGAAACACAAGCGAGAGCAATGATGATTGTGGCTTGATTGAATGGGATGACATCCTTCTTCACTAATATACATCACTTCTTGGTGGGTTCGAATACATTTGCAGCAATCGTGATCGTGGCAGCAGCGCACAAAGTGTTGGCTTTGATCAATTGACAAGTTCATTCAACCAGAATTTGTGTATCACCAATGTCACGCCGGGAAGGGATGTGGATCTGAATGTTGCGGAGTCGAATGCTACTGTCACTATGAAGTAGTAAGCTGCTACTGTCACTATGAAGTAGTGTGCATTGTGGCAAATCATCTTCATTATGTAATTATGTTGTGTATTATGAGGGTTTACCAATGTAATCAAAATCAGTTGGTATTATGTTGACTTATTTGTTCATCTAATTGAAAACACTTATGTTTTCTATGATGATATTGTCGTCTTTAGTAATCCGAACAATTGTAGTGTGTATCACCCCAATAAAAATCCTCCCACCTGTTGAAAGTCAACCACATCAAGCATATTAAGGTGATGTCATTATATATGTACTGGTGTAGAGTAAACAATGTACACAAAGCATAACATTCAAAGCTTTCAAAAGAAACATATATGCATACATATCCTTGAGTATTGTTAGATCAACATCATTCAAGAAGTATTGCCATCAACGGGCAAAGTAGTTAGATAAACATCACCCTAAATGTGTTGCCAACAAGTGCAATGAAACAATATCACCATGTTCCAAAGCATATGTGAAGATTTTATCTAAACGTGCAATATAACTTGACCATAACTACCATAACCGAACATTATTTGTTTTGAAACACCACCATTAAAATGGGGCATTCACCAGGAGACACTCATTGTTGGTACGAAACAATTGCATTGCCTTTGTCGCAGCTAGTCTTGATGGCTTAAAGGATCTCTTTCCTCAACTCAGCCTCATGCACAAGCATGCGAGCCTCCAATTTATCAACTTGTGAGTCAAAGATAGCGTAGCTTATGCTTAGGTTGCTAATGAATTGGCGTTCAAATTCACCTAGTGCCCGACTCAAATGGTTCTTAAATTGTGCCATGTTTTCATCTTCTATATTGTCTAAGTAGCAGCAATCTTTGACGTTATTGCTTCTCTTGATTCTCGTTCTAGCCCCTTTAAAGTTTGCTACATCTCAGTGAGAGCTTGCTACGTGGTGTGTTGCATGGGCCCAAACTTTTTCATTGAACATATAAATATTAGTTTGTTTGGATGGTGATTACAAGTAACATAACAAAACACTTGACACAATTAATATATATCCAAATAAGCTTCAATTAAGGTAGCCTATTTGCATATGGAATGAATTCGTTACCTTTAAAAGCACACCGACTTGAGTACTTGGCCCTAATGTCTTCTCCATAAACTATGTGTTTGAAGTTCCCCCAATATCCTATACACACATGTACTCAATTTCAGAGATCAAAAAAAGTCTACTTGCACATCTAAAAGTCGTATGGCTTCTGTCATCATTATCTAACAAACCATTTGATATGGAAATTGTAATTACATGAGTGCCATGGTCATGAACAGTAACAAGAGTGACTGTTATTTCTTGAGTGTCCTCCATGTTGGTGACTGTCCCCTCCTGACTGTGTTGTTCCTTCATCTTGGTGACAGTCCTCTTCCACTGTTACACCCTGTGTACATCAAGTCCTTACAGTGAAAATAAAGTCTCATCGAATGAATGCAATAAGTAATCTTTGAAATGAAGGATTACATGAACCTCATAATCAAAAACCATGTTAGCTATCCCCTGTTATGTTTCTACCCCCTCTTGTGTTTCCTCCATCTTCTCAACTATCTGCTCAATTACCTACTCGGCTATATGCACATCCATCTCCTCATCATTGTGGCTTGGACTAATAGTTTCATGGTATGCATCGTAGTCTATAGAATGTCCTATCTATTTAAACTTTTTTGTAAAGTTATAACATAACAAAATGAATTCAAAACAACATATATATGCAAAATGTAGTCAATTGGCTTATACATGAAATTAAAGTGCAATATATTGTGGTTGTGGATATCCTCGTCGTCATCCTCATCGTGTTCATCTTCATCGGCTTAATCTTCAAACTCTTCTTCCTGATCAGCAGCTTGTAACTCAGTGACCTCTTCTCCATCTTGTTACTCATATTCGTTACTTTCATTAGCCTATTCATCACCAGAAGCTTTCTCATCAACAACTTCTTCGTCAGAAACTTCTTCATCACCAACTTTTAAATCATCAGCTTCTTTATCACCAGCAACTACCTCAGGAGTTTTCCCCTCATTCTATTCCTTGTCTCTATCCCCGCCTTCTTCATCAGACTATTTCTCTTCCATTTTCTCCTCATCTACTTCATCTGCTTCAAATTCTCCTTCTTCCATTGGCTGCCCAGCCAAACCATCCTAACTATTTTCTTCATCATGAACTAATCCCGACCACTTAGCCTGTTTTCGGGAAGTGGAAGCTATATCAGTCATCTTCTTCTTCCTGCTACCCTTGGTGGTAGTTGACTACGTGAGAGGGACGTACACCCATTCCCATTGATTCTTTGATAACGCATATGCCTTAGGTTACTCTCCCCAATGACATCGCTTCTATCATTTACTACATTCATAATTTCTTCTTTCGTTGGATATGGGACACCGGCCTTAATAAAAAGTTTATAGAGGTGGTTTCCATAAGCTATGCCCCTCGATGCATCTATTGTAGTCTTGTAAATCATGTTCACAATAATGGAACTGGATCGACTGACACTTCATTCATAACGGCCCAAACTATGAATACGTTGAAGTGACTTATACATGTCCTACTACCAATTCTAGGATAAAGTATGTATGCAACCTATCGATGCACAAGACGGGCCTCGCTCCCCAAATGTTGGTTTGTGCTCGACAGGGTTAATGCCTCTACAAAGTTACTCATGACCTTTCTTGAGTCAAAAACCTTTACAACTTATTCGAAATCAGATGAATCATCCACATGGTATTTACAATAGGAAAGTTAAACACCTTCCTAATGATATCGACATTTACATGTATACTCCACGAGTATATGTAGCTTTCAAGTGTTGTATGGTCATCATTGATTAGGTGCAAGTGTGCATAAAAAATAGATGTGTACTCCTCGTGAATGGGCATTTTAGTAGACAATAATCTAATCACCCAACTTTCTCAAACATAGCCCTAACGTTGATATATACCTCACCAAAGTACTCGAAATCTAACTATTATTAGTGGTTCTCTCTTCATGAATGTTGCTTGTCGTGCAGCGATGCTTTTGGCGATGTCCATGAAGTTTCTCCGCATGTCCATGCTTCCCGTAGTCACACCCTGCTCTCCTCCATCATCAATAATGAAGGGGTTTTTATAAGAAGTCTTTGGCAGCTTTGATGTGCGTGAAGTGATCAGCCTAGCACTTTTACAAGTGGGGGCGCAAACTCTTTCTCAATCTTGGGGGTTAAGAGATATGTGGTAGATCTCTTCTTTCCCTTTCCCTTCCCCTTCCCCTTCCCCATCTTCTTGTTCCCTACACTTGTTCTGCCTTTCGACTTGGATGCAGCAGAAGGGCTTTAAGCGAAAATGTGGATTACAAGAAGGTAGTTTTGGGAATGGGAGAATGTTTGGGTGTTATGACATCAGTAGGAGGTGAGACACTAGCAAGAGGTTTGGCAATAATGGCGAAGACAAGTTTGGATGTGACGGGGGTGGCCTTTCGCGAAGATGTAGGTATGCTAAGCATGTTGGGTTTAGGTTTGGCCATGGAAGGGGAGGTTTAGGTGCGTTAGCCTTCACCTTAGCAACATAAGGCTTCATTTTTAGCATCTGAGATGAACTGGGGCGGCTGCCTATAGGTTTGGCTTCCTTCATCAAGGGCATAATGGGTTTGGTTTCCTTTGTCGATGGCATAATGAGTTTGGCTTCCTTCGTCGAGGTCTTGTTGGATAAGGTTTTTTTAGTTGATGGCTTTGTAGCCTTAACGGTGGGATGTGTACTAAAGGTCTTTATCTATGATGGCTTTAGTTTGGGGGTACTTCCAGTTTTAGGATTCCCTTTTATGGTTAGTGGGAGAGGGTTGTTGTCGTCGCTCATCTTTACTGAAATGGTTTTGAGTGGAGAAGTTAAGAAAATCAAAAAATCTTCGAAGGTCGAGGGTTTGGTATTCAGATCAGAGAGGAAGAGGATATATGAAGAAGATGGTCAGAGAATGCCAATAAAAGTGGCTTTAGTTTTAGGTAAATGGGTAAGTGGGTGGTTGGAGTGATAATAACTGCCTCCATCCAAAAACAATCCACAACTTCTACATTCTTACCACTCATCTCGCTTGAAATGACTGTTATTCATTTCAAAATTTCAATTTCGAAATGAAATTGTCCATATCTCAGCGGTCCATAACAACACAAACTAATTAGACTCCCAAACCATGCACTCAAAACCCCATACATATTATGTAACACGCAGTCAAGCATTATTTGTCACACACATTAATGTACAAACTGCATTGTGACTAAACTAATTGGGCATAATGAATTTTAATTTCAATTTCAACTTCACTTCGAAAAATGTACAAAATTAGATAGTTCTGTGATATGTGTGGTGTTTTGAAGCTAAGTAGCATGTGACTTTACTTCGAAAAGAAAAGTCACGTGTGACTTAACCTCAACAAAAAATAGATTTTATGTATAATGTAGTTTCATGGTTCATAGTATGACTTAACTGAGGTAACAAAGAAATCATTGGAGGTACCAAAAGAAAATCACTTAGCTTGGTTGTTACAATATTGCTTATTGGCTAAGCCCTTCAACGAAGTCCTGTGAATCCTTTGACATAGCCCAATCTTCGGTGTCCATGGCCATGGGGTCATCCATAATAGTAATTTCAATCTGAAAGAACATCAAAATATATCACAAGTGATACATGGAAGGAAATACAATTAGGGTAAATGTAAGTAATACAATCGAACGAGTGCACATCTAATACACTCACAATGTTTGGATCACTATGATCAACCACCTTCTTCTTGCCATCCCCTATTCCATTTACCATTATATTTTCCCTTCAAAACTTCTTGTTCTCCATCATTTTCATTATTTCTCTTCACTTGTATGATTGCCTTAGTTAATTGGCCATACAATTACACTACAAAGTAAAAAACAAATTTGGTATTAAATAAGAGAATTCAAGTGATTGTATTTTACCTTTTTTTTTTCATTGTCATGGCTAACTCTTCGGTTCCTTTCATTATACTCCCTCGATGACGCCCCTTTTAATTATGAGGCATAAGGTCCTTCAATGGTGGGATTCCCCAAAAGGACCCTAGTCGAGGGTTCAACATTCTCTCTTTCATTTTCCATTTCCATTAGCTGTTTTTTGCAATTTCTTAATTGTCTTGAAAGCCAACTTCATCTTCCGAACACTTGTGCTACCAAAAATCAGTCATGGTCGCACAACGAGATAAGATTGCATCGTAACGGTCTAGTTATGAACTGACAGTGATCTCCAACTCTTCTATTCTTTATATCGAGCGTATACACGTTTATACTATTCTCCACCTATCCATTGTATATTTATGGGGAATCAACATCATGTCTAACTCTTGAATACACAGAGGACGTGACAACATACAATACCCCTAAACTCAAACTCCTGGCATATGCACAAAAACTCGTCATTTTCCTTGTCCCGATACACCGTGTAAAGGCGGGGTTGAGATGATGACATCCATGAGGAATGGTGATGTCTTGCACCTCGTAAATACTAAATCCAGGTCCATTTATATTTATCCTTGTCTTGCAATTCAATCGTTTCCTCTCTTCTTCTTGAAATCTACTGAAAAGTATGTCGGTATATATGGCATGAATCTAAATAACATATGAGAGATCAAACGATGTGTTACGATCCTTATGAAAGCACTTAAAGTCATGTTTTTCCTCCTTCTCATATTTTATTTTTAGAGCTAGATCATACTAAGATATAAATTGCTTTAAAGATGTCCTCGTGTTCAAATACCATCAAAGAAATGGTTCGTGTTCTCGCTTCTTTGAGTTGAAGACATCCCAACCTAAAATGTGTCCCTAACTTACACCGGAACCCACTCGTTCTTTATTTCATATAGAGAGGACAGCCAATGATGACTTGACACCCTAAATTCACATTTTTCTATCACGAGAGTTTAAGATTCTTCAAAGTTTTTTCCCTGGTTATTAAGTCATACACTGTATTCTTCATCATCCAAGTTTCTCAGGCAGCTTTTTCATGATATGCTACAAACACAATCTATGCTTCACACTAACAAGAAATCTTGCAATAGCAGCACCTATGAGGGACGCTGTGTTGGGTTTTGGGGTTCATACGCGGCGGAAATTACAAAACAATTTTGACAAAAACCCCAACAGGATCCGAATCTAATTCCATTAAAAACGTTTAAACCATGAAAAACTTAATCATACCTCAGTCGCAATATACCTTTCTGAAGGTTGATCGATCTCTAAGGCGCTGCCAACGACGAACGCCCTCTACTAGTAGTCCACACACGAACGGTGGCCGAGATTCGAAGTGCTAGCTTCGAGAGAATACCAAATCTTTTTGTTTCTCTCCAAAACGATCCAGAGCATACCAAAAACCCTAAGTCGTTTCTAAAACGAAAATAGAGTTTCGGCCTTTTGATCTTTCGTATGTGTATTGTAACTTAAAGCGTCTATTTATACAACCTTTGTATATAGACGGTTAAGTAAATTACACATATACCCTTACTTAAAGAAGTATAAGTGTAATACACCACAAGGACGTTTCTGTCATGAATTTTATCACATAAAATTCATTTTTTCTGAATCATCTTAAAATCTCGCAAAACCATTCTTAGTGTGCGACCCAATAGGCTCATACAACGTTGGCAGTGTACCAAAACACATTTTGGTATACAAGTCATAAGCAGTCTCTAGCAAGACATTATGACTACCCAAGTTGTACGAATATCAAATCGATACGACCTAATCAATAGTGTAAATAACATCCTTTTGTCACACGATATCCTTTTGATCAAACATAAGGCATGGAATTGTCATCCAACATGTTCAATCGTACTAGTCTCGATCTCTAGGTAGATGAAAACATCCAAGTGACATTGATCAATATCAATTCACTTAGACTAGGCCTTTTAACAGTCTAACACATCGAGGATCCACTAGATATCTCTCTTTATATGAGAGGGACAAATTCTATCTCGATTACACAACTTCATCACATTGCTCACACAAGAAACCAATCACAACCTTTATAATCGTCCTGGTTAAAGACAACGTTTGATTGTGTCAAATCACTTGTGTTCCTAATGTTGAAGTCTCTCTGTAATCTCAAGTCGAAAAATATATACCTATCATGAGAAACAACTATGACTTAATCCATGTGATGTTCTCATAACGGTCGGTCAAGATACTTTGTTCCCTAACAAGTACTCATGATCTTGATTCGTATCCGTATACGTATAATCATCATATGATCATCAATCAAGACTCACACTAGTCTTAATTCATTATAGTTCCCAGTATAATGATCGACTAGGGACATTTAGGATATTTATGTAAATACCCATGGATCTTATTATAATGTAAACATGCAAATTAATTATAATAAACAGCAAATGAAATCCTCTATTTTTATTAACTAAAAGTATTCATAAAGACAGTTAATGGATTGACCTAGGGCACATGCCCCATCACGCTGATCTGTGATAATATATGTTGACTTCTTCCCCATACATTCTAACCAAGTCTCAAAACACCATTCATAACTATCTTTACTCTCATTAGCAAACGGAGCACAACCTAACAAATCAAGTGCTCATGATGTTTTACCCCAACAAAAGGTGCAAATGACATGTCAAACTTATTGGTTAGGTAAGTGGTATCGAATGAAGTCACATCTCCAAAGTATTTGTAAGCGGTCCTTGACCGCAAATCAGACTAAAAAATATGCATTAGTTCATTATTCTTACCAACTTTGATTGCATGGAAAAAAGTCATATCATGCTTCTATTTCTTCAAAAATTACTGAAGTATTACCTTAACATCAACCTCTCCAAGCCTAAGTCTTCTTTTGACGCATCAATGTGGTTTTTGATATCTTTTTCATCGTATGTAAACTGATTAATCCCTCCAACACGTAGTGACTCTGCCATAATGACTTGCACATAGAAATTCATGTAATATCATTATTATGCAACCTCTTCTTTGTTGTCTCGCTAATAATTTTATTGCACTTGTACAATATGGACTTCCTTGGGCTCACTGCATGATTATGTTTAAAGAAACACCGTGTCACATGCCACTTTTCATCGGTGAATAATTGTATAACCATTCTTGTTTTGCATCCTCAACGTGAATATAAATCGTAATGTGTCTTCTCACTTGGCTTGGTTTGCCCTTCCCTACAACATGCAAACACACACTTGCAATTGATGTCGTTTAATATTCGTGGGGACCTTATTTCTATTCTGAATCATGCCCTCTTCACATATCTCTTCAATGTTAAATGAGCCTCATTATGGCTGCTAAAGGTCATTCTCACTTGAGGTGGTACCATTTCTTTGTCAACAAATTCAACTTCTTCATCCTCTTCACCATCGCCCTCTTCGTCATCACCTTCAAAATCATTTTCACGATTTTCATCAACAATAACTTTTCATGACGGGTTCAAGTGTGCCATGACAACCTGGTGAAAAAAAAAAGGTTTCATCATAGATAGTTCAAATTGGCTATAGTTCATATACCATGCCACGCAACTAAACCCCCCACATTAGGTATTGGCTATAGTTTGGAAGAAATACATGATCAGTTGGTATTTTCAATTATAAAACTAATTCAGTAAATACCTGCTAAACCTAGCCTAGACTTCAACTTTCTCAATCAAAACATACCGTAAATGACAGAATTTAAAGCTAACTCATACTAAATTTAACACATAGTATAGTAAATGCATTTCTATGAAAAATATATACTTCAAAACCCATATTTACTAACCTCGTTTACTAAAAAATAGAATCCAACCTCATTTACTAAAACATAGAATCCAATATTGAAGGCAACATACAATCCAACATTAAAGGCACTGCTTTGGTTGCTAATCACCAACATTCCTGAACAAAAAGTGAGAACAAAAGGGGGTTACCTCTGCCTTCGTCTGCGTTTCTCTTTCTTGGAATTTACTTTACTCAGCTATGTACGAGAGTGGTCCCGACCAAACCAGTTCTCAGTTGTGATGCTCTAGCTTTTGTTGTGGCAAAAAATCTCTTTGAAGAGGGAACATGACAAAATGTGATTGGGGAAAAGTGATGCAGCAGAGAACATGACGAAATGTGGTCAGGGAAAGGTGAATGAGTTGTTTTGGGTGGGAAAACCATTTGGATTTGGCGTCATAATATTAAATCTCCCGCCAAAGATTTTGGCTAAAATTCATATAAGGAGAGGGAGCCAGCTCTAACTGACAGACGCTTATAGCCACTGGCATGTACATGAAGAGTAGCCAAATAGTACTGTCAGGGCAGCAAGCACCAACAATTACAAACCGAAGTGACAAATTTAAAAACCACAAAAGGGAAAGAAATGAAATGATTTGTGGGTGAGACCCATAACGCCACGTCACCCGCCAAGTTAGCTGATGCGCTAACCGGGTGTGCCTAGCAAGTAAAATTAGCATTTTCCTTTAATTAGTGACTATATCTTTAGCCTTTTTTGGATGGTTGTAACATGCGAGGGAGAAGTACAAAGTAACTTTCCTAGTTTAATTTGTTACTTTTGACTCACTTTGTGGGATTAAGCTAGCTTTTTTTTTTGTATTATAAACAAATTATCATCAACGAAAAAAAAGTTGAGAGACCTCTAATTATTAAAGAAAAATCTAAAAAATCCTAATCAAGACTTAAAATTGAGTTTCTTAATTAAATCTCTAACAATGGTGTCCCTAACGGAAATATCTTATTGGCAACATTTTAACATTTTTTTGTTAGTCTACAGACGACCATCCAGTATCTGGACTTAGTTGACTACTCCGGGCTCGATCCGAGTCGGCCCACTAAGGCGTAAAGCTCTCCCAACGGGAAGTGGTTTATGTACAATCGCAAATTGTAAGATTTGCACAATTACCAATCACAATACGTCATGTGTTCATTTGATGAAGATAATAAAGGAAGGTGAATTTATTAACTTTTCTATTACTAATTTACTCCTTACTAATAAAGGAAAACGATTTTTTGACATCATCAAACACACCCCCGAAATTAATATACATCAACTTTAAGAGTCATCTGTGTGCATTTTATGATACACACCCTTTGTGTTATGCATCAAAAACTATGTATGCACGCATCTCGATGCATGAAAGGGTAAAGTGTAAAGTTATTCTCCACTAATTTAAGAGAAAACGTAAATTAAAATGAGGGTAAATTAGTAATAGAAAGATTAATAGATTTTCCTTCTTTTATTCTCTCCATCAAATGACAAATAGAGCGTTATCATTGGTAATTGTGCAAACCTTATAATTTGCAATTATATACAAGCCATTCCCCACCCAACTGTAGTTTATGCGTTCGTATAAAAACTCGAGACATCGATCTTAAGCTCGGGAGTGTTGAACCACTCCAACCCACCTACAGTTAGTAGCAACATTTTAACATTGTTATAAGCTTAAAGGATTGTTGGGCCCTGAACTCCCACTGGCTTAACTAATTCTTTTGGGCTCAAAGGTTTTCATGTCACAGCCCAATCGATTGGCCCAACAACAAGAAACCTCCTGCAATGCTGCGGAAGTAAATTTCTTTCATTTACTTCATTTCCCCTTCAATCAAAGGCAACAATTACAAAACAATGTCTTCCAAATGAGACCGTGAAATACATAACTATTGAGACAAAAAGAATACAAGAACATAGAAGGCGCTCGAGTTGAGCCTCAACGACATCTTACTGTATAAATAGAACCGATTGATAATCTTCTAATCATATAGGAGACCAAAGGCGACGGATCTGTAACTGTCACCCCTTCGTGGCAGAGAACAGGTCCAGTGGAATCTCTAGAGAGGCCTAGTTTTCCTTCCCAGAGGCGCGACCGCAAAGAAGAGCATTCTTCGGGATAGGATACTCGTCCCTCCATGAGTTTACCGGAGAGTAAACTCGAAGGTAGAACTGCTGGCCTAAGTATTGCCTTGCCCAGTTCTCTGATCTTATGTTCCACATTCCTACATTGTCCAAAGCCATGTAGATTGCAGTCCATGACTTTGGATACACCTGCTCACACATTCATCAAACAACACAAACACATACAAAATTAGTTAAAGCAGTTTTTTGGTCATGAGAGGATGAGTAATCAAATATCCTTTCCTACCTGAACAGTGCAGCGCGAGACGGTGTCCCTCAAGTTGTAACTTAATCTGCTTGCAGGTGTCCATTGGCCTCCATCCAAACTGCTCGTCCATCACACAAATTTCACAATTCAGACAGTTGGTTAGATTAATCTAGGGAATATGAAAAGAAAAATGAATGAACAAAATTCTACTGTGGAATTAATAAGCCGCATTACCCAACAACAAGAAGGAATAACCATTAATGTGCCATGACTGGACAGTGTCTTCGGAGTTCTCAAACACAATCTCAATATAAGCCCGAAAATCTGCAGCCATGACAGAGGTCTGGAGGTAGCCACCCCCACCGGTGGGATTGTCGGAAATGGTTCCGAGGTTAAAGACACCAGAGATTTTGAAGTAATCGGCAATTTTCAATGGTGTGTCAGCAGGGATGAAAGACACGCTGTTGACAGCATATCTCTGCTTGCCATTGATTATAGGAGCACTGTTCGCGAGTCTGATCGTTCGAGTGGTGTTAATTAGCCCATAATGGTAAGAGCCTTGTGGATTTGGTCTCGGGCCACTCGCAGTAAGATTCCATCTGAATCAAGAAAACATAACCAGAACATATGAGTAACTTCAACCAGATCGTCCACAAGTTAGGAAAATTATTAGTGGCATTAAGCAGTACTACTTGAGCTAAAGTCTGTGATGATGACCAGAAACTTGCCTAATAGATCTTGCTTGGTTGAGAGACCAATCTATCTGAATAGTAGGGCCACCGGGGGGAGGGCCAGACACAGCTCCAGCGGAGTTAGCGTAGTGGAGAATCGCGGTGGTCGTAAGAACTGGATTGGTGAAACGCGTTGAAGCAACAACGTAATAATCTTTAGGTGGTTGATCGGCTGTGACCAACACAGAGTAGGTTTGTCCCAGATGGACGTCAAGGGAGGAGTATATGTTCTGGAGTGTGTGAGATCCTTCTACCTCTACCAACTTCATTGTGTGACCCTGAATTCTAAAGTTGATGGAAGTCGTAAGACCAACATTCGATATTCGGAACCTATATGTCTTGCCTGCCCAAACAAGTAACAAAATGAGACCTCTTGTAATTTGTAAACAGTCCAAATTAATAACTGATGAATTTAAGAGAAGGGCAGTGAGATTTTAGTTACCTTGCTCGACAGTGAAAGTGTATCCGTTGGCTCCACGGCCATTGATGAGAAGTCCATCAGGAAAAGGAAGATTACTCCCACTGTCTAAGATAGCTTTCAAATCCTGAAAATCGCAAACGGTAGAAAATAAATGAGATTAATTTGATTTCACTCTCATAATTCATTTAGTACAAGAACTAGCAGTATACGCTTACAGTGTGATTTTTCTTGAACCAATCACCGGTAAGTATGGTGAAATCACCGTCCGGGGGAGGGAAAGGAACTGGTATTCTAGGACGACTTGCAATCGAAATGCCTCCAAAAGCTCCAGCGGCCTTATGGAATGCAAGCGATGGGAAGTAGTAGTAGCTACCGATCTGGTCTTTCACTTGAAGAATGTAAGTGAAGTTCTTCCCAGGTGGGATGGGGCAGGTGGTTCCATAGACACCATCCTCAAATGAATTCCTCCTCTGCTGTATTCCATTCCTGCAACAAAATTAGAGAATGAACAATCCATTACGTTCAAATCGGAACACATATACTACTGATCAAATTGCATCCTATCTTATGCAGGAAATGGTAGATGTTTTATGACATGAAAACATCAATGACAAAGATTCATTAGCAGTAATATTTTTTTTAATAAAAGTAAGAATTGAAATTCATTAGATTAAAAAAAAAGACAATTGACATCATCCTTCAAAAACTTTATATGCTAATAAAAGAAAAGAAAAAAAGAAAATTCATAAATGATATCAGTTTTCCATGCAATTGGATGGTGTGACTTTATCAGCATGGGTCAAACTCTTCTTCGGTATGAAAACTAGACATAATAGAATTGAATAAAGATTATTAATATGAAACAAACTTCCACCTCAACATGAGTTGATACCTCCAACTTTGCATTTGGCAAGAGATGTATCATCCATCTCACTAGAAAAACTTAAGCAAATTAAAGAAATTCAATACTATAGGACTAGACCTTAGATAAGTTAGGATGCATTAATTAAGGATTTAAAGAATTATAAAAACAAGACATCGATTGGATTAAATCGAACGGAGTAAAAGAGTTTAGTCAACCGAGCCAAGTACAGGTCAAGACAGTTCAAAAGTTCAAACAACGAATATTCCAAACAAAATTCCCATGTCCCATTGGGGTTAAAGAGATTCATGTAGGAAAGTCATCCTTAATTTTCAAACAGTTGGCCCATCTGCAACTGTTAGGCGTAAACTGGTCTATGGACCACAACTCTACTACATAAAGAGACACCAAGTAGCTAGACTCATTTCCATCTCATAAACATTCCCACATAAGACACATACCTTAAAGAGGTAGCAGTCCGGTTTTGTTGCAATTGAGTATGACAATATTAATTTGTAAAGTCGCTAATAGTAAAGTGCCACATGTTCAAAATAGTAATGTACGTTTACATTTTTACCCTCCACATGTATTATTTTGTACACATGACGCTTTGCTATTGGTCCCATTACAAACATTGTCATACTTAATTACAGCAAAACAGGGTCCAAAGAGGTGGGGTTGGCTTGGATTATCATGGCCAAACTAGAACAACTTAACCAACAAATCCTTGTGAGCACATGTTTGGAAATGAATATAGTTGGACAGTTGGATTGAAAAGACCAACAATATTTTGAGCTCCAACACAAAAATCCATTACATTGTTATGACTAGATTCCTTGCTTCCTCACTTTTTTAATGACAACCACTTGCCATGTGCCTCATTAAATTGGTCCCACCTCAATCTACCTAGCCCATAACCGTCAGATCCATTTGTAGATAATGAATCTCAGATCTGAAACGGACAGGTGTAGGGAATCGAAGGGCCCGTTAGGTAATTGGATCCGGAGTACGAGATCTACAGTTACCGTCCCGGCCCAATCACCGACAACAGTCCAACCCAGACATTCTTTAGGGTTAAGAAAACCCCACGTGCCATCAACATTACAAATTTTAAAATCCCCAAATTGCCCTCTTTGAATTTCAAACTTGCATAATTGTTTCAAATTTAGCTTTTCCCTATGCATGCACCACTGGCACGACCCGTACATAAGTGTTGCGTCTATTGATTTTTGCATCGAGATACATTCACGCATCTCAAGCATGTATTGCATAGACATTAGACACCGACCATATGTGTTGGATATGAGTGTGCATGCGTAGATCAAAGTCTTACAAAAACAACCATAATAAAGCCTTAATCTAGAGCTAGTAGGGTCGACTGACTAAATCAAAGTCTTTTACTCTACTCGATTTAATGCCTTCTAATGTTGTACTTCTAAAATTCTTTAAATCTTTTTGAATCAATGCATTTCTAAATTATCTTAGTTATATTCATACACAATTAAGTTTATGCAGTTTCTACTCTGATCTAAAATTATGTCATTTAATTACACAAAATCGAGGTGGAAGAAAGAGTTCAACTATGTAAACGATCTCAACTAATTCGGGATCCAGCTTTGTCGTAAATGTTTTTGTCCAAAATACAAAACCCAAAAATGTAGAAAAAAAAAGGAGGGACACATTAGTCATTTGATAAATCCTAGGGCCAGACCATGACTATCCAAGACTGATCAAGAAAACTAAGCGGATCCAAAAAGTTTCCTCTTTTCAATTGTTTCATGGAAAATAGCAATGCTCATTGACTCACACAAGTAGTTTATGAGGCCTGAACTTATGTATTATATATTAAGATCATCGACTGCATGAACTGCTCTTGTAAGTAAATTTGTGTTACAGTGCTCATTCAACCACTTCTCTTGTTTTATTATTCTTACCAAGAAAGGAGGAAGGGCTCGTCCAAGCTGTTGAAAACACTGATGATCAAGTTGTCATTGGTGACGCAATCAATCTTAGGGCCAGGAAACTGCCCGTTTATCAAGATCCCCTGCACCGCCACACACCGTATCAGTCATAACAAAAAAAAACAAAACAAATTATGTAACGAAGAAGAAAACGAAATGTCGGACGAAATAATAGTAATACCTGTTGTTTGACACCGAGAGGCCAAATGTCGCCGTAAGTGACGTTCCACGTGAAGAACCTGTAGGGATCTTCGCCGTTGACGCAAGAAGAAATTGTGAAGATTAAGAAGAGGAACGAACAGAGCACTTTGTTTTCTCTCATTTGGATCGCTAGATCTGGAAGGAATGGCGTGAGTCGAGAGCGATCTGACGACAAAAGGGTTGGCTGGTGGTGAGATCTGTGGATTTATGTGTGAAGCGAAAGAGTGGAGAGTGAGTGTGAGTGAGAGCGAGGTCTCGTTGGATTTAAAAGATGCGAGTTCCCCTCCACACGCGGCTTAGCCACCGCAGGCAGAACACAGCAAGTAACAAAAACGCGCTTCTACTATTTTACCAAACTGCCCTTCGCATTTATAATTTGTACCTTCTTTTTTTGAAAAATGATTTGTAATGGAAGCTGCTACAAGCTACCCACTTTCAGACACTGATTTTGAACACCTAGCAATCGTGCACCGTCGATACACCTCGAGATATGCTTTCAAGGTGCATTGAGCGGCGCATGATCATTAGTTGACCAAAGTCGATGTCTAAAGTGTGAGTACCTCAAACATTTTTCTTCTATAATTTAGTGCAAACACCTCGACGTATATCATATGAGTGTGTGTTTGTGCTGGGTTACAACGATACGATTCATATTATCCAAAAAAAAAAAAAAAAAAAATTCTTAGTAGACTTTCTCAAATAGGTTGTGCTTAGTGATCGTCTTTTTTTTTAAGAGAAATTTAATTAATCATTCGTGGATCAATACAGGATCAAAACTAGACATATAATCAAAATGAATTCGCTAATTCTATTTGTTCAAACAAACTGCCATTAATTTGACTGTAAATGAGAAATTGAAATAGTTTGACAAACAATGGCTATTCTCTACAATGTTGAAACTCACGATAACACACAAACAGAACTACAAAACGAATAACAAAACTTTTCAACAAGAAGAAAAAACTTAAAATTTTCCAACAAAGAGAAGACAAATCAAAGACTTCCAACTAGAGGAAAAAACTAACTATAAAATAAAACTAAAGACAAGATCAATTAAGTGTTGCATAAAATCCACGTAACGATGTTGATGAAGATGCAACGAAATAAAGATGAACCAATCTCCACAAATCTGATTAGATATGTTGGTTATTGTATATGAAGAAAATGCAAAAGATATTTGATTGGAATCATCGTTGATCATATTGGAACCACCACCGATCAAAGAGGATGCTCAACAGTGATTCAAGAACAAAAATCACAAAAGTAAATCAAGCAAAAAAAATTTAGGGTTTTGGAAAAAAAGAAAAAGAAAAGAGGCAGCTATGAATAACATAGATTTGTGAGGTGGATAATTAACACGACATTTATTTATTTTTTTTTAAAAAGAGTATAATCAAGTATTGTGAATCACATAATAAATATAAAGACCTTTAATTGATATTTAATTTAAATCCACTGTGGGTGAATCTTGGAACCCGGACAACCTCTTGTAATATATATTTACAATATGCATTTGATTATTTCTAAAATGTTTTAGATTATGTATCCGTCATTCGGTTGAACAATAAGCTAAGTTGTAATCTTCGGATAGGCTATTTTTGGACCAAAATCTATAAATGAAACGTAAAAAGACTATTTTTGGAGCAAAATCTGAATATAAATGCGAAGTCAAAGTTACTAACTTACTACTACGCTATGCACTAACCTTTTTTTTTGTTTCCATTAATAAATTAAAATAAAATAAGGTTGGAGGTGATAAAAATGGAAATTATTTAAAAATCAATAAAAAATATTTTTCTATAAGGAATTATTATTTTTGATATGAAGAGCAACAATTATCATACTCTTAGCAATCATTACAAGCATACGTACCTTGTTTATTTTCGGTGATACACATCATATATCAAACTTTTTTTTGTCAAATGATCATATTTCAAACTTTACGCAAATGGCATTATAGGAAGCCTCGCCTAGGAAGTAAGGTATATAGTATATGAAAGGAAAATAAAGCATAAATCATACATTAAAAGCCTTTTGGAAAAGGTTTATGAGAACACGCTAGCTAGTAAAAAGAGACAGTGCCTTGAATCAGGGTTTGAAACTTTGGCTTCTACATCAGTACTTGGACAGATGACTAGACTTTTTTTTTGTTGATTAATTACAAGCTTGCGCGTAAGGAGCAATCCTCACCCATTTAGAGACAATTGTTTCAAATTACAAGCTCACGGAGCAATTTCATCAAGCTTACTAATGTTCAATTAATGGACAAACCTAACCGATCTCATATAACTTAGTCTAAATATGACCCTTTGTTCCACAATATTGGCAATGTTCTTCTCGATATAAGTCTCTTTCAGCATGAGTCATTCGACGCTCTGCGGATGGTGGAGGTCGACGTTGTTTGATGATGATAATTAAGACAGTTGTTTGATTTTTCCTTACTGAAATGTCTTGGTTGTTGTGCTTTAAACCACGGCCGGTGGAAGTAAATTGGTTATCAACTGAGAACTTTTGTGTTCTTTGATGTTGGCTATAAAATGCCAATTGAGGAGAAATATGGTGAGTTACAACATTTGTGTTGTTGGAGAACCAACTACGTTGGCTTTAGAATGGTAGTTGTGAAGGTCTCATATTGAGGACCAAGACTAGTGAGGAGGCAAAATACTTTTTCTTTATCTGACATTAGTTTGCCTATGGTGGCAAGGTTGTCACATAATCCTTTGAAAAGAAGAATGCGATCCCCTATGGATTTACCTTCATCTTAGCGAAGATATGTTAGTTGTTGCTTGAGTGTGAACTCTCGTTCTTGTAAATCTTGTGTGTAGGCATTCTTAAGAGTTTCCCAACTGATTATGTTGTTTCCGAGACAACTATGAGTTCAAGCGCTTCCTCCGAAAGTGTCCCTATAAGCCACTCGCGAAGTTGACGATCAAATTTTCTCCATGCAATGAAATCATCAATTAATTTTGATGCATTTTTCTTTGGATCTATGTGTTCTGGTCTGAAATGTAAAACTTGGGAGGAGCCGATTCCTCATTTATGAGATGCCCCACCAAATCTTGACTTTCAGCCAATGCTAAAGCCTGTTCACGCCATAAAGGATAGTTAGTAGAAACAAGTTTCGAGTGAAGAAATTACCCACATTGAGAGATAGATTAATAGTACTCATGATCCCAAGAGCAAGCAATGCTCTGATACCAAGATAAAAATTAGAATGAGTACAAAACTTGAATTTGAATGTATTTCTTTTAATGATTTTACAATAGCAAGCTACATGTTTATATACACCATATAATTACATAAAAGGCAACATGCTTGATTGTTGCTCTTCAATAAGGTCAATGTTTCCATAAAAAAGATGATGAGAATATGGACCATAATTGATCTTGATTGTGTAATTTTCATCTTGGTCTTGATTGATTGAATTACTCCATATTACCATATGAGGCTTGACTACTAGCTCACACTAGCCTTTTTTAATTAAAATTTGAATTGCACCATATAAGGAAGATTATTTGTCCATATTTTCCTTCTTTTGAAGAATATTCTATTCGTCATGATCTTTACCTTTAATAAGTCCCTTCATTTCTTTTTAAGTGTCGTTTTAAAGGTGTTCACAGTTTTTCATAAAGTCATTTAATTATCTTGATTGATGAGAAAGTGACAGTTAAATGACTAAATCACCATTTATCTATCTTAACCCCACCACTTCTACATACACTAGTTATTAATATGTAATTATTAGATTTTCTTTTTCTATGAATAGTATAAAAGTCAATAAAGTAATTAATGTGTATTGAAACTATCAAATGACATATATGATGAAATATTTCAAAATGGCTAAAAAGTTTCTTATAAAGAAACGAAGAAAATATTAGCTAGGCAGGTCATGTAACTACCCTAATAAACCTAATCCTAATCACTCGCCTAATATGACCGTGAAGTGGCGGCAAATCCTACGTGGCAACTCGGTCGGAACTCGGGCGTCGACACCGAGGTAAATATAATATTTTATTATTGTTTGATGCTTGTATATATGTGATAAACACTTGTATATGCGAATTCTCATAATTTAATTGTCAAATTTATGAGCGAGAACTACCCCGTGATGTGCACATGCACGGGCATTTGGGTAAGTCGAGACGTTTGGTGTAATTTAAGCCACTTTCATAAGAATTAACTTAGTTCATGAATTGATTATTTAGGTTGATTCTAATACCTAAGTTACAATTAAATCAATTATATGTTTGATTAGCCTAAGTCTAATTTGATGTTTATTGGCTTTGGGATTAGCCTTGAGATGAGGATGTAGAAGTTAAACTAGGAAAATCTATGATCCTAAAAGCATGTGTTTTATATAAATTTTGTCCACATGATGAGGAGTATTGTTGGCACAATCTAGGCCACAAAACTAAGATAAAACACCACTCACTCTTCAAATCCTCTCTACCCGATTCATCGTCTTCCCAAGATTTGAGAGAGAAATGAGAGAAAGAGAAGTGGAGATTGATGGATGTTTGAGTTGGGTGGGAACATAAAAATAAAGCCTTGGTAAGTTTCTTCTTTACCATGATCTTGTCATTCTCATCTTACTTTATTAGTTCTATGTGCTATTAGATTTTGGGACTTAATGGAAGATTTAAACAACCCTTATTTGTTGAAGTTTTCAGAGTGGGAACCCTTATTGTTTTTTATGTCCATTATGGATGTCTTGTTCAAAGGGTGGATCATAGTGAATTGGGTTTAATGGATGATTTATTGTTGTTGTCATTGTGTTTATATGTGGCTGAAATAACCATATATGACTAGCCAAAATTTGTTGTGAGATTTAAAGCTGGCTACAACACCTGAAAGCAGTCAGTCATGGCTCAGTCGACCATAGTTCAATAAGTCGTAGCTCAACTATTCTTAAGTAGTCAATCTTGGCTCAGTCGACCATAGTTCAGTCAGTCGTAGCTCAATCATTCTTCAGCACAGTTGAATATGGTCGCTGCAAAACGTGTTTAATAGAATTAGGGCTCAACTAAATTGGATCATTACATTTTATATCATCGTGTCTTGAAACAGACAAATGTGGTTGTTACAGTCATGGTTTAGCCAATGGTGGCGTGGTCAATTAGAATTATTGTAGGTTGTGGCTCAACTTCCTACAATAGAGCCAAATAAGACTTTTACATAAAACTCATCTGAGTGTAAACCATTACACTTCAGAGTCCCAAATTAGTCATTTATGGCCTAACTAGTGATGTTGTAGCCATGGTCTAGATGGTTTACCTAAGAAATGACATAGCCGAATGCAAGCCATATCAACAATTAAACATAATTCAATCATTATTAACCTATCTAACTTTAGATAAGCCAATCACAAATACAGTCACTAAGGTTGAAATAATATTAAAGTTTAATTGTGAATTATGGTCTCTAACATGCCTAAATGAAATAAATGGATACCGGAACCCAATTGGTTAAAGTCAAGAATTGAGAACTAGTTTGGAGATGTGTAAGAGCTGTGATTTACTTGATTTTACGTTATTGAGGTAAGAAAGTCAATAACAAATTCAACTAATTCTTTTCATTTCCTTCTTATATTTGATGAAATGATTGCTATTATTGGACTATATTTCCCTAACGAGTGACCTAGGGCCTAAGTGGTCAAGTCTAGTCATGTCCACTGGCGGGTTGAGCAGTAGATCAGCTATCGTGGCTTCCCAACAGAATTATATCCTCTAAGTGAGCATCCGTCATGTGTGGTGGCTCCTCTCAGGTATTCGAGTTCCACTGTGGTTAAGCATCCGGCTAAGTTTGTGGCTCCCTTTAGAGCTTTTCTCGGGTTGTAGCTAAGGTGAGTCGATAATGTTGAATAGATTAGGTGCAGTCGAAACGACTTGACCCGCCACACCAATGATAGACACTTACACATTTTAAGTGGCTCTGAGCCCACGTGTAGAGTGTCAGGACCACTTACTCCCTATCATTTGCTTTTGGGTCATTTGGTCCCTTCCGTCGATCATTGTGGTCTGTTTATCAAACATTTTACTGTTCTTTCTCAACATTTTATTTCTAGGCACACGGTTTGTCACCAAATATATACATGAGATCTATTTTTGCAAGATTTCCGCATATAGGCATATCCCGACTATCGTTTACTTAAGTTTCTTTAAGTGTTTTTAAATTTCGATGTGTAAACATTATATACTTGTTAAACTAAATAACAAACCTAATGAGCAAATAATGATTGAATAACTTGGACGAGATGATAACTAGGCCTACGTTGACTCTGCGGGAGTTGACCGGAGGTCCACGTAGGCTTAGGCCGGGTGGGGCCCTATTTGCGGGGTTTGGGGCAGTCACAATTGGTATCAGAGCATAGGTTTATACCTTAACTCTATGTAACCCAAAACTCGACTAAAATGTAAATTTAAAGTGAGGACACAGCTGAACTTAGAGTGGAAATCCTATGATCTTGACTTAGAGTATTAGTTAGGAAGTGAGGAAAGTTAGGGAAACTAAGTTTGAATTACACACATTAATTGCAAAATATATATTATATATTATTACCGGTAGCTATAAAAACTAATCGAAGCTCGCCATTTGACTTTGTAGACCGCAATGGCCGATCAGCGGGACATCGGTGATCAAAGTGGAGCTATAAGTCCAGGCCTTATTGATCCAGCATAATTTCAGCCTAGACATAGAAGGTTCCTTCACATGATAGACATTTGGAGGAGATTTGGTCTCTTCTTAAGGGACAATTGCCATCACCATCGACACCTACAACGACTTCCACGCAGGACGCGAGTGCACCCATACCTCAGGCATCTCCGTCACGATCTACGGTACATGCAATACTAGTTACCGTCGTAGTCCCCGTAAATCCTAAGATAACAGGGCCAGCAGTTGCGACACTGACTGAGAGACATACTAGCTTTGATTTGACTCAGGAGGGTAGACTGACTAGGGAGTACAAGAGATACAGACCGAGGAAGTTCAGTAGAGATTTTGATGTATCGGGGGTAGAGAAATTCATCAGGAGTCATAAGAAAATCCAGAGACTTTTGAGGCTAGAGGATAGCAAGAGGCTTTGGTTGGTAGCTTTTTCCTTCTCAGGGGATGTAGACACCTGGTACCTACCTAGGGAGTGGCGCAGACAATGAAGAATTTCAACATATCATTCAACTAGAAGTTCTTTTCGCCCTCAGCGATGATCACTAAGAGGTCGAAATTCATGCATATTTGAAAAAGGATGGGAGAGTTCGTGATTCAATATATATGGAAGTTTCAGTAGTTGTTACCATTTTCTTATGGAACGGTCGACATTGATAGAGACCAAGTCCATTTCTTCTGCAAAGAGTTATTTACTGCCATTGGGTGCACAGTTGTTATGACCAAGCTGAGTAACCCTGGATAAGACTTACGAGGATGACGCCATACGACCAGTCGAGATACAATTGGTCAAAGTCTAGGGCGAAGATCTAAGTAGGGTCATAGTAGAGACAGGAAGAGGAAGATGAACCATCAGAGGTTCGGGAGAGAGAAGAGTGTAGGGTATATTGCACCACGCATCTAATTTATGCAGTTGTGCCTCCTCTGACATATAGTTACATGGGCAGATCTCCACATGCACCCAATCTTCTCTATTAAGGCAGCATATCAGGGCTACTGATAGTAGGGTTGGGGGTAGAGGTAGTAGCCAGTAGGGCTAGAGGTTAGGAAAGTAGAGCCAAAGGCAGAGCAGACAGTTTGGGCAATAGGGACCGAGACTATGTTTTAAGTGCAAATAGGATGGGCATATTAAGATCAATTGTCCGCAACTTGTTGGCGTACGGCAGAGTTTGCTGCAGCAACGATCCCAAGAGAGAACACACGTAGTGTAATGACTTGTTACCTTAAGTTAGTGATTAATGTTAACTCAAATTCTAATTAACCCAAGTTTGCATGATGGTCTGTGTTTGTTTGGATTGTTTATGAATTTTACAGGTTGTAGTATAAAAGGGATTTATATACAAGCCTATAATCGAAAATACATAACAAATAATAAATAATCGGTACACCAAGTGCGACGAGAGAGTCGTGAAATGAATGTACACTCCCGAGAATACTCGTAGGCATATCCGGTGAATTTATTGGCGAGAAAATACAAGAAATATAAATATATTTGATATATATTTGATATATAAATATATAATATTGGAAATTATAAGATTAGTTTGAATTATATGGATTGTCGGATCACCTCGAGATGAGCATGAGTGCGGATGGTGTCAATATGTGTGTCACCTTAAGGAGTGTCTTATTAGCACATCAATCATTTGATCGGTCTCGAGATAGCGTAATGCGTATCTCGAGAAAATATCCATATATTTAAAATAAAACCCTTCATACTTATCTCCATAATTCAATCAAGTGGGAGTAAGAGAGCTGAGGGTTTGATTTATGATCTTAAAAAATCACTCGGGAGTTGATTTGATGCGAATTGAGGAGCTTAATCAATCAAAATCCAGATATCATCACTTTGGTAAGTTTAGTTTTTATGTTTTTGAAGTTCAATTGATAGAATGTGATGATATCTCTGTAAATTATGTTGTTTGTTGACTGAAAATAGTTTGTTACCTCACTAGAGATCATCCCCGATGTGTTTTGGGAGTGTTGGATGTTGTCGTAATGATTTGTGGATGGAACAGTGGATACTGCCATGTGTACTGTCAAGACAATACAAGGTAGAGCGCGCTCCACCTAATAGAGGAATGTGCTCCCTTCATCAATTAGGATGAACCCAATCGATGGAGCGCGCTCCAACCAGTGAGGGAGCGCGCTCTCACCCCAAAAAATAACAGTATTGTTGTAATTTGATTAGTGTTTCTTGAAGTCTTAGGGACTGACTTAGGGGTTCTAAATATAGGGTATTAGACCTATATTGATCATAAATGATTTGTGATAGGTGTTGGATCCTCGAGAAAATGTGAGTGATCAGAAAAGTTAAGGAATTTGGAGCGGAAACCTAAACAAACAGAGGTAAGTATAGATTTACTTATTTATCAATGTTGTCTAACTATCTTAGTATATATAGTTCATGTAGATTATGGACTTAAATGGGGGACTATGTATACTGTGATGTTTTTAATTAAATGAAAAACGATGTCTAATGTGATCCATGAGAGTAACTCGTGGAACTGAGATCAGGTTGTATAGGACGCGGGGATGATCTCCCGGTCTATACGTAACTCCTACTTAGTTAGATAGGTTGTGTGAGTTACATATTCACTAGAGGGTTTCGGATAGAACCATTAGGCATTAATGGGTTGACTAGACAACACATCGGCCAATATGTTGGTCTAACAATCGCATTAATGGCGTCAATATGTAATCGACCCTAGTTTTATAATTAAAATGAGAATCACAATGTAATAGTCATTGACAGTTGATTTGCATCCATTATTTATTGAATTATATGTTTTCCATACTCTTGTTAGTTAACATTTGTGCATATTGTTATTGCATAATGTTCTTGATTAATATATAGAATGTTGATAGCTTTGTGAATCCTTAATTACTGAGCAAGTTTGAGCGCTCACCCCAAATTTAATATTTCAGGTTTGCAACCTAGCACTTCAGCGAAAGGTAAGGAGAAGATTTAAAAGTCTTGTAATCTTCTCTACGATGTAATGAATCTTCTTCTACATATATACATTGTTTGATATATTTTGTTGTTTATAAACAAGGTTGGGAGGTTTATAAATGAGGTTTTGAGTTTTAGTAAACTTTGTATGTGGCGGACCCCAAATTCTGGGTCGCCTTGGGACCCACCTCGTCGTGTTCCACATTACCAAGCCTTGCCACGTCATAGCCCACTTATTATTGACGCATCATGACCTACTTGATTGCTTACACTTTTCCAGCTAACCCTAGTTAGGCTAATTAATCTTTACATAGGCATTAATGCTTTAGTTAGCTATTTAATTAATTTATCATCTTATATTACAATTTAACGGTGGAAATCTTAAATTATGTAAGTTATGCAATATTTAACAATCCTAAGTATTGGAAAACCAGGCAAAAAATATCATGTATATATATATATATATATATATATATATATATATATATATATATATATATATATATATATATATATATATATATATATATATATATATATCAAGGCGAGATAAGTATAACAAGATTATCATATACATGTAATTAGTGTTCTATGGTCCCCAAAACCCAAGAAAAGTAAAATGAATACATATTGATATCACACACGAGCTGGCTCCACAATCTTAGAGGTAGTCACCCCGTACCTCCTTGCCCTTGCCCTTGCTCGTCGAAGGATCTGCACTCAGTCACCCAACAAATACAATGACGAGTCCAGTGTATATAAATTCCTAGAGAAATCCACACAATATTCATGTAATAAAACTTATTATCTACAAGACATGCGAATATAACACCTGACAACAATACGTCATATTCCCATGAATGTAAGCAGCACACGACAAATAAAATTAGTAGCATGAAATAAATAAACAACACATACCAACTAAAAACACTCGGAGAATAGAGCATTAATAAGTACACAACCATATAATCACGAGAAAACCCTAACCTAAACCAGCCAGTAATCGATAAAATCGGATAAGAACCACGTATATACTTATAGGCTTACAGTGACTAAATCCTAACTTTGGTTACCAGATGAACCCCTCCAGACATTATTTCAAGTCAAGGGAACACCCTAAATCCCTCCCGACAGTCGTAAGTATATCATATTGTCGTCGACATGAGCACTAAACACAAGTAACTCGTGCAAGCGATTTAGCCATAACGAATATAGACGAAAAACGAAATAGGAGTGAAACCCTCACGTGTGCCCACCAATAGTCACACATGTAATCTAATATCGATAAAACAAACCATGGATTCTGTTAGATGTTCTAATGGGTTTACTCACCTCAATCGTGCTTCGACCTCCCTGAACTCCCTAAATCCGACCCGACTAGCTCCTCGATACCTGAGCTACAGTCCCCTAAGTCCTTGAAGTCCAGTTTTACATATTTAGTATGATTATAGGTGTTTGGGTATGTATTTATGTAATGAAACGCTTTAATTAATCCTAATTAACTGACAAATCACAGATTTAAGATCCTAAGCTCAGACCCACGTGGACGTCGCAGAAAAGTCTAGGGCGCGCCTAACGAGGTAAATTTTATTATTTTTATGTGCGAGTGTTTATTTATTTTACTATTATTTTATAGTTCGCGCCGCGCTAATTGAGAATTATGTTTGGTCGTGTTGTGCGCTTGTAGTGATGAGAGTGTACAACGTCGCGGTGCACGCATAACGCGGGTGTACAGGGTAGTATAACATTGAGTTGTCACATCACACATCACATCACCATACCTAAACCCATCACTCACTTTTTCTCTCTTATCTTCAAAATTTTTGCAAAAACAAGATAGATGAGTTTAAAGAGAGAGAGAGAGAGAGAGAGAGAGAGAGAGATAGAGATAGAGAGACGACCAAGAGAGAGAGAGAGAGGTGAAGGGAGCTCTGGTGATGTGCAACGGCTCCGACGAGACTGGAGGTCGCGGACGGCGGCTTGCGGCGACGCGGAGGCCGCGAACGAGGTGGAGCGGCCGTTGGGGATGACGACGAACGGCGTTGCAGCAGTGAGTAATGGTGGATGCCAGTGTCCCAATGAAGGCGCAATAGCAACAACGAGAGAGGTGCGGCGGCGAGCGCGCGCAACGCAGTCCACCAAGACGCCGGCGAGGAGCAGTGATGCCGGCGAGGAGGAATGGTGGATCGGCAGCGGCGCGGTGAACGACGTGGAGCGACGCGGTGCGGTGGCGCATTGCCGGACCGATCGATCCGCGACAAAACACAACGATAGTGGACTAGGAGGTGTGACTTTGACGAAGCTCGACGATGCGAAAGATTGCCCAGGAAGAAGACGAAAGACATGAATTTTTGAAGTTGAGACCTCCATTGAAGGCCATGGTGAGGTTATAAACCACATTGATTTCAACTAAAGGCTAATTGATGAATCTTGTACTCAATTCTGATATGGTATACTTCGAGTGGTTTAGTTTTGATTTGAATGACTTAAGTAACTTATTGAGAATAAATATGAGCCCTAAATGGTATAATTGGACACCAAGAACTTAGGATACCATAGTCGGGTGTCGGGTATGCATCTCGAGGCGTGTGCGAGACGTTGTGAGGGCGATTTGCAATTTGTTTGAGGTAAGTAAACCCATAAGAAAATTAGTTAAAATTCATTTATGGTACTTACTTTATTTCACATTCCAATTTTCCATTATGCTATTTATTGTTGTTCATTTACTGTTAATCAATTCCCACGTGTGTATGTGTGTTTGTCGACGGGGTCGGGCATGGCACAGACTCACACCCCGGGGCTGGCTACCACGTGTTATTCGAGTAATTAGTCATGTTAGGGCTATGCGGTGGTTATTTCCCGCAAGATCCATAAGTTGAGAGATGTTTGACGAAGACCTAAGTCTTCGTCATGGGTTCCTCTCATTCAACCGTGAGATGTTTGGCGAGGTCGTCATCATGGGTTCCTCTTGATTTAGCTAAGACGATTCTCGGATGTCGACCAGGGTTCTCTATCACACTACACTCGTGTCCAAATTTGACTTCTCAATGACTTATTTTTATGCGATTACTTTATTCTTATTCCTTATTTAAATTGCATGAATTGTAACCGTTTTATTAGATTTCGTAAATATTAGCTAACGTTCTCTGGGATTTACTCACCTGGGACTTGTCATTATTTTTTGTGACAAATCACAGATCCTACGACAAGCCGGGGCAAGGGGGTCTTAAACGACTACCTCTGAGTTAGGAGAGCCTCATCAGTTTTTTTTTTTACGTAGGTGTTTGTATGCATTATTTACTGCTTTTATGAAATTTTTGGGAGGACTTGTATATCTGATACATGTATATGCTCATCTTTTGTACTTTTGTCGTTCTTTGATATACATGGTATCTCGTGTTGGGTTTCCACACTATAAGGTTATTTATAAAATGCAAACTTTTCATTTCTTCGATATTTGCATGCTTCAAAGACTTCCGCTTGATATTTAACTTATATTAATTTAATAAATCGCGAACAACTTAACCTAGTCAATTTAATGTAAATATTCATAAAAACATCCATAAATAATAAGTTAAGGCGAAAAAGATACGTACAAAGGTTTAGGTCGCGGGCAGTTAAAAATAAGTGTGCGATGACGTGGCATGCTAGGTGACGTGTCTGGCGACGTGGCGGTATCCGGTTTACCTCGAAGTTTGGGATCGTCTCAATTTAAGTCAAAAATATCAAAACATCCCTTTAAATTTAATTTTTTTTTGCATTAGCGCGCTAATGGGTCTACCTAGCGCGCTAGGTGGAGGTAGCGTGCTAAGGGATCTATCTAGCGCGCTACTGTTCTTCATTTTGAAAAACAGTTAGGTGCCTAGAATCATTAGCGTGCTAATCGGTCTAGTTAACGCGCTAATTACCCTTTGTGACAAAATTCTCAACTCGAGAATTCTGTCTCAAACTCCTCGATTAGCTACCTAGACCCTATAATTGCATTCTGCACTTAAAATAGACTCCAAAACATCCTTTAAACCATTAAAACCACCTCAGTTTAATCAAATTCATCAATTCTATGAAATCCACTAGTTTTTCCAAATTTATCAAAAAATCCATTTATTTAAAACTAGTTGTAAATCCTTAATAAAAATTATCACTAAACATATGTTTCATCAATTTTTCATCAAAACCAAATATCTAACCCTTTAATTTGAATTTTATCAAAAATTCACAAAAATGGGCTCAAATGAAAGTGTGGATGATGGAGAAGAAGATTACCTAAGTTTTAATCTTGCAATTGAGCTCCAAGGTGGTTGAATTCCAGCTTGACAATCTCCCTCTCTTCTCCAACGACCTTGAAAGCAAATTTGATTTCATTTGCATGTATTGATCAAACCATCCATTTATATTAAAATGGAATTGATTTCTAGCCCTTTATCTCAATGTGTTTACGTATCCCGAGATTCATCCAGTGACCTCTAGCCACTTAGCCCACTGACACTCCATTAATGGTCTCTTAATGACACCAATTTATCACTCACATTGCTCCTAGATGTGCCAATGTGTATCTCTAGGAAAGTTTTATGGTTTCTAATTTAATAACCAAACTATAGGCCTTGATTTATTTAATTTAGTTAACTTAGCTTAGGCCCATTATAATACATATAGTTAGTGTTTTTATTTATCAAAAGTTACCAACTTATGGTCCTACTAGCCTTCGGCTACCCGATATTGGTGCCCCACTTCTCGACACGCATTTCGAGGTACGTCATAGCCTATTGTTTTTAATTTAATCAACTTAGCATATGGTTAATTACCCATTTTAATTTATTAACTAGTCATCCTAACGTGAATTAGTCGAGTTTCCTAGCGTATCCGTAGTTTGTCTACTCACTACCCACATTGACACGCCTTTCAAGGCAAACATCCGTCACACAAACTCACGCGATAGCAACATACACACATGCGATGCAATATAACAATAATAATTTTAAACACCACATATAAACAATCATCATCCATAAATAATACATTCACTCGATTCTCGTGTCCAAACCAACCGAGTTAACCACGTAACACTCAAATTACGACTGTTAACCCCCGAGATCAACGTTAATCCTAGTTTAATTAATTTGGATCGTTACATTGTATTTCTGTATATTATTAATTATCGAATAATTTCTAATTTTCTTCTACGTATATTTTGAGTTGTTTATTCGATACCGATATACAGATTGAGTTTATCGGATCCTGATTTAGAAGTTGTTGTCTCTAGTTAAGTTTAGTTGGGTTATCAAGCTAAATTAGGGTTTCAGGACGAGTATCACCCTAATCGGGATAGGGACGCTACACGTAATGGCTCGAGCAGACCCACAGGCGACGTGACAACTTATAGAAAGTATGATTTATATTTTCGTTGCATGATGCATAGTTTGATTGATTTTAGCTCGACCGTGTTTTTCTATTTATGGGCGGATGGTAGATGAGTTAGGGTTGAAACCTAATAGGCTTAGCACCCATTTGATCCTCGGTACGGCATGGGGGACAAGATTTACCCTAATATGGTCTATAAGAGTTGTATCATCGAGATAGAGGGACATGAGATACCTATAGACCTAATAGTACTAGAGTTTTTAGAGTTTGATGCGTTATTAGGGATGGAATAGCTGGCAACATATCACGCACCATTGGATTACTTCAGTAAGACGGTCACATTATGGATTCTTAAACAGTTAGAGTTTAGTTTTTGCGGAGATTCGACACACCTTCAGAGCACCATAGGTAGAGTGGCTACGAGCCATGAGATGGAGACATTCGCCAGTATTCTGCGTAAAGCGGAGAAATTAGTGGTGACTTTTGAGGAGGTGCTCGTAGTGTGCGAGTTCACCGGTGTGTTTCCAGAGTATTTACCCGATCGCCACCACCACGAAAGATCGACTTTATCATCGACCTAACTTGAAGATTTTATGAATTTAAGATTTATTCATACTAGCATGTATCTATGGGGCGCTCCAATACTATTTGCGAAAACGAAAAATGGGAGTATGAAACTTTGCATCGATATAGGCAGTTGAATTGTGTTACAATAAAAAAATATCCACTTCCTCGTATAGATGACTTGTTTGATCAGTTGAGAGGTGTAGTGTGATTTCTCAAGATTGACTTGAGGTCGAGATACCACCAGCTCATGATCAATGATGAGGACAAAGAGAAGACTACCTTCAGTATACGTTATAGTCATTACGAGTTTGTTGTCATGTCATTTGGGCTAACAAACGCACCGGCAATATGTATGGACTTGATGCACCGAATGTTGAGGCATTACTTGAACCATTTCGTGATTGCATTCTTAAATGATATTTTAATATAATCCTGGACTCGTAAGGATCACAAGGTTCATCTCATGACAATTTTATAGATATAGTGGGAGTATCGATTTTATGCTAAGTTTAGCAAATGTGAGTTCTGGTTGTTAAAGGTCAGATTTCTTAGGCATATAGTTGGATTTAGTGGAGTATCAGTGGATCCCTCGAAGGTCCTCGACTATAATGGATTGGCGCACCCCACAATCGATGATAGATATTTGCATCTTTTTGGGTCTAGCAGGGTATTACTGGAGATTCGTGCGTGATTCCTCTAAGATCACGGCATCGATAACGAGGATGAATCAAAAGGATGTCATGTTTGAATGGGAAAAAGATTTGATCTGGCTTTCATGGAATTAAAGCAGAGATTGGTGACACTTCAAGATTAGTACTGCCAAAAGCAGGAAAGGACATGGTTATGAATATCGAAGTGTTGCAGGTCAGATTAGGGTGTGTTCTGATGTAGGGGGATGGTATGATTGCTTACGTGCTCGACAACTGAAGATTCATGAGACAAACTACAAAGTGCATGATTTAAAGTTGGCAACAGTGGTATTTGATATGAATATTTGGCGACACTACCTGTATGGCGAAATATTTACTTTATTCACTGACCACAAGAGTTTAAAGTATCTCTTTATGCAGAAAGACATGAATATGAGACAACGCAGATGGTTAGAGTTCCTTAAGAATTATGACTTTCCTTGGAGTGCCACCCAAGAAAAGTGATTGTAGCGGCGGACAAATTAAGTCGTAAGAGATCATATGTAGAGGTTGTTATTTATTAGATGACACATGAGTTTGCACTCTTCGAGGCGGCATATATAATAGGTTTAGTTGATATTTCAACTACTACAGAGACACACATTTATAGACAGATTAAGACTCGGCTTGTCTCTATTCATAGGTTTTTAGAGGGTCATCAAGCTGATGAGCAGTTCTAGAGATTTCATGAGTTGGCAGAGATTTTAGATCATCTATAGTGGATTCAGTCGATGAACTTGTGCTTGAGATATAAGGGATGATTGTGGATTCCATCAGTGGCTGAGTTACGTACAGAGATACTTCAAGAAGCTCACCGCTCACGTTATACCATTCATCCAGGCAGGACTTGTATGTATCGGGATATGAAATGTCTATTTTTATGGTCGGGGATAAAGGCGAATGTAGAGGATTATGTCAGGAGTTGCAGGAATTGCCAGCAGGTTAAGGATGAGCATCGGATGCCTAAAAGACTATTATAGTCACTTCTCATTCTTGAGTGGAAATGAGAGCATATTGTCATGGATCTAGTCAGTGTTTTACCTCAATCACCGTGCAAGCATGATAGTATCTGGGTGGTTATAGACAGACTAACCAAATTCGCACACTTCTTATAGGTTTTTACTTTCGAGCAGCTGAGCGTCCTTATGAGAGACAGATTGTCATACTTCACGGGGTACCATTATCTAATGTGTCAGACAAAGGATTATAGTTCACATCCATTTTGTAGAGGAACATGCAACCACAGTTTGACACGAGGTTACAACATAGTACGGTGTTCCACCCGCAGACTAATGGACAGTCAGAAAGACTGATTCAGGTGTTAGAGGACATGCTCAAATCTTGTGTATTAAAACACGGTGGTTCGTGGGAGAAGTATATAAAATTTTGTGAATTTACCTTCAATAATAGTTAACAAGCTAGTATCAATATGGCACCATTTTAGGCACTCTACAGTAGGCCATGTAGATCACTGGCATTAATATCACTTAGGCAAGATGTTGTGGTAGATCACACAGAGAAGATACGACTAACACGTCAGCATTTTTGAGGAACTCAATAAAGATGGAAGAAATATGTTGACAAGTATTGAGATGGGTTAGAGTACAAAATGAAAAATCTTGTCAATCTAAAAGTTTCACCATTGAAGGGTGACAAACGGTTCGGAGTCAAAAAAGCTCGCGCCGAGGTTTATAGGTCCTTTAAGAATTATAGAGAGAGTTGGTAAGGTTCCTTACAAGATCGAGTTACCACCACAGTTGGCAGGCGTTCATCCAGTGTTCCATATATCGATGTTGAGATTGGACAGGTCGAGATAGGGAAACAGACCAATAATGGACCTGACTTAGATTGACCTAGTCGAGGATATTACTTACGAATAGCAGCCTATATAGATTTTGGACTGCGAAGTACATAGTTTGAGGAACAATGACATCCCTTTAGTCCTCATCAAGTGGCAACATCAATAAGATGAGGAATTAACGTGGGAGCGGGAGTCCTGTATGCGTTAGAGTTTTATGTTTCTCTTTTGAATTTGGTAAGTGATTTTGTTTTAGATATTTCAATTTCGAGGACGAATTTCTTGTTAGTTTGGAAGACTATAATGACCCTAGTAAATCTAATCCTAATCATTCGCCTAATAGGACCGTGACGTGGTGGCAAATCCGATGTGGTGACTCGATCGAAACTCAAGCATCAACACCAAGGTAAATATAATATTTTATTATTGTGTGATGTTTGTATATATGTGATATACACTTATATATGCAAATTCACATAATTTAGTCGTCGAATTTATAAGTGAGAACTACCTCGAGATGTGTGCGTACACGAGCATTTAGGTAGATCGAGATGTTAGGTGTAATTTATGCCACTTTCATAAGAATTAACTTAATTCATGAATTGATTATTTAGGTTGATTTTGATACCTAAGTTAAAATTAAATCAATAATATGTTTGATTAGCCTAAGTCTAATTTGATGTTTATTGGCTTTGGGATTAGCCTAGAGATGATGATGTAGAAGTTAAACTAGGAAAATCTATGATCCTAAAAGCATGTGTGTTGTCTAAACTTTGGCCACATAATGGGGGTATTGTTAGCACATTCTAGGCCACAAAAGCAAGATAAAACACTACTTACTCTTCAAATCATCTCTAACCGACTCATCATCTTCCCAAAATTTGAGAGAGAAATGAGAGAAAGAGAAGTAAAGATTGATGGCTATTTGAGTTGGTTGGGAACACAAAAACAAAGTCTTTGTAAGTTTCTTATCTACCATGAACTTGTCATTCTCATCTTACTTTATTAGTTATCTGTGCTATTAGATTTAGAGGACTTAATGGGGGATTAAAAACCCTTATTTATTGAAGTTTTCACAGTTGGAACCCATATTGTTGTTGATGTCCATTATAGATGTCTCGTTTAAAGGGGATCATGGTGCATTGGGCTTAATGGATGATTTATTATTTTGTCATTGTGTTTACATATAGCTGAAATACCCAGATATGACTGGCCAAAATTTGTTGTGAGATTTAAAGTTGGCTGCAACACTTGAAAGCATACAGTCATGGCTCAGTCGACCATAGTTAAATAAGTCATAGCTCATCCATTCTTCTGCAGTAAATCTTGGCTCAGTCGAATATAGTTTAATCAGTCGTAGCTCAATCATTCTTCAGCATAGCCAAATATGTTTGCTGCAAAACGTGTTTAGTGGAATCAGGGCTCAACCAAATTGGGTCATTACATTTTATAGTTCAACATGTCTTGAGACAGCCAAATGTGGTTGTTACAATCATTGTTCAACCAATGGTTGCGTGTTCAGTTGGGATTATAGTAGGCCATGGCTCAGTTTCAACAAGAGACTCATCTGAGTATAATCCATTACACTTGAGAGTCCCAACTCAGTCGATTATGGCCTAACCGGTGATGTTGTAACCATGGTCTAAATAGTTTTCCTAAAAAAGGATATAGTCGATAACAAGCCATATCAACAACTAAACATAATTCAGTCAGTATTGACCTATCTAACTTTAGATCAACCATTCACAAATACAGTCACTAAGGTTGAAATAAGATTTAAGTTTAATTGTTAATTATGGTCTCTAACACGCCTAAATGAACTAAATGGATATTAGGAACCTAATTGATTAAATTTGGGTATTGAAAACTAATTTGGAGGTATGTGGAAGTCGCACTATACTTGATTTTGCGTTATTTAGATAAGTAAACTAGTAAGAAATCAATGTTAATTCTTTTCATTTCCTTGCTATATTTGATGAAATGATTGATATAATTGGACTCTACTTCCCTACCGAGTGACCTAAGGTCTAAGTGGTCAAGTCTAGTCATGCCCATTCACGGGTTGAGCAATCGACTAGTTCTCGTGGCTTCCCGACGAGTCTATATCATCTGAATAAGCATCCTCCATGTATTTTGGCTCCTCTAAGGTATTTGATTTCCATTATGATTGAGTATTCGGTTAAGTCTTTGGCTCCCTTTGAGATTTTTTCTAGGTCGCGACTAAGCCGAGCTGATAATGTTGAACGTATTAGGTGCGGTTGAATCGTCTTAACTCGCCGCACCAATGTTAGACACGTATACGTTTTAAGTGTCTTTGAGCCCACGTGTAGAGTATCAGGATCACTTACTCCATATCATTTGTTTCTGAGTCACTTGGTCCCTACGTCGATCATTGTAGTATGTTTATCATACGTTTTACTATTCTTTCTCAACACTTTATTTCTTTCTAGAATGATTCATGGACTTATTTATCGTTTAATCTGAATTATTGTTTAACTTCTTCTGGATTTACTCACTGGGGTTGTATCTGCTTTTGGTGATAATTGCAAGTCCCTCTAGTAACAGGGGCAAGGAGCCAGTGATCGGTGACCTTCTCTGAGCTTCCTTTAGATTCAGCTCTTCTCTATTATTGCAATAGGTTTATTTTTAATATTTTGGATTGTACATATGATATATAATTTTGTTTTTGGTTACAATGAGATTCATTTTGGGTTGTGAAATGTTTGATATATGTATATGACATTTCTTCACACTATTTGTCACCAGATATATATACATGAGATCTACTTTTGCAGGATTTCCACACCTAGGCATGTCCCGACTATTGCTTACTTACTTAAGTTGCTTTAAATATTTTGAATGTTGCGTAAACATTATATACTTGTTAAACTAAATAACAAGCCTAATGAGCAACTAATGATTGAATAATTCGGATAAGAGGCTAACTAGCTTGCGTTGACTCTTCGGGAGTTGACCGGAGTCCACGTAGGTTTAGGCTGGGTTGGGCCTAGTTTGTGAGGTCTAGGGCTATCACAGGTTATGACAAATGTATAGAACTTGTGTAACCTTAATTATTGGGCCGATGGGCTTGCATAACTACCCTTTATTTAACATACATAGCTAGATTAATTATTCTACCAAAATTTATGATGAACTAGTTAGAGTAAACAAAACTAAGGCATAAGGCTCAACTTCATTGCGTATTTAGTAACGAGTACGAGTAACATAAATTAGTTAATTATTAATTACTTAATCAATCGATACAAATTATACAACAATAAAAGTAGAGTTCCACACGTACGGTACGTACGTACCCACAACTATTTTTAAGTATATATAAGTTGTATAAAATATCTATATATATAAAAAGTCGGAGGAGAAAGAAAGTTAAGAAGCTACCGCCTCTCACCATTCCAATTTTCTATTTTTCTCAATTTTTATTTTTTGCTATTTATTTATTTCTATTATCGATTGTCCCAAGAGATATAATTATATATTATATGTGCATTTATTAATCTATTAATAATTAATAATGGTTATCTTATCAACGAATGGATTAATAGAATGAGTATTTTCAACTCAAAACCATGGGCAGATACATCGAATGAAGTGTAGTGTAAGTTTTATTCCCTTTATAAATTTCACTCCCATTCATTCTAATTGCAATCCACTTGATTTTTTCTCTTTCCCCTACAAAGAATAGTAAAAAATAGTACAATTCCGCATACTTTCTTCACTTCATTTTTTGATTCTTTACTTTGACTAAAATATGGTGTTGTTTTGAATTCAGCACTCGAACGGGCGGTCCAAATGTTTACCTTTACTGGTGTGATTTTTAGTATTGGACATATGATATAGTCATAATATCATCTAAAGATATTAATGTGGACACTTAGTTAAAGATGTAAAATAATTTAATAAACCTTCTATTGTATAGTTTCATTAAAACCTACGAAGCGCAGGGAAACAACTAGTATAATATAGAGGGTGATCGAACATGAAATCCATGAATCCATAAATCCGCGAATTCAATTTGATCCAATTTACTTAATTATAATTGGTTCATAACTTGAGTTTGTTAAATTGAATTGGGTTGCAATAGTTACAATCCGCATGGATTGAACCTGATTATGAATTATATATATTAATCTACGGATCTAATCTGCAATCTGGTTCGATTAAGTTTAATCCATATTAACATTGTATGTATACATATAAACTTAAAAATTATGAATTATACTGAAATTATATAAGCATTTGTGCTACTAATCCATGTATTATTTATTTGTATACACTTACAAATATAAAAATTTGTAATTTAAATTATTTCATTTCATGTTTAAGTACACATTTTATGCTATAAAGTCAAATAAATATAGAATAAATTAAAATTATTTTATTTGAACTAAAAGTCGTATCCACTAGCTGTTAAAAAAATTCATATCATCATTTTCTCACTAATAACAACTTTCTTTGTTACATATTAGAATTTACCTAAGACCATGTTTGGTTGAACAGAAAAGGAAAATTAATGTTCCAATGAAAATGAAAAACTAAGTGGGAAAATGACATTTTCATGCATTTGATAATCAAGATTTTCCCGCATAATATTTTCTCACAATTGTCAATTCTCCATATTAATACCTCATATATTTTCCTATATATTGTAATTTTTTGATAGGAAAGAAACAACTTTTGCACCTACCAAGATTTGAATCCAATATCTTTTACTTTCAAATCGCATACCAAACTATTAGGCCACCAAATTGATTTCTACATATTATAGTGGGCAAATTAAGTTTTCTTTTGAGAAAATAAGTTTTCATATTAAGACACATTAAATGTACTTTAAATATAAAATGTTTTTTAACCCATTCGGCTTCTTCACCAGATTTATCCATTACAATAAACTCGGGCTCCATAGTAAACCAATCTATGCAAGTTTGTTTGGTGGATTTCCATGAAATAGCAGCCTCGCCAAGTGTAAAAACATACTCGCTAGTAAACTGTAAACTTTGATTCTTCCGAATCAGATATCCAATTAGCATCATTGTAACCTTCCAAAATAGCAAGAAATTTACCAAAATGTAATCCATAGTTAATAGTATGCCTCAAATATTTTAAAACACGCATCAAAGCATCCCGATGTTCCTATCCAGGATTAATACTACATCTACTTAATCTATTCACTAAAAAAGCAATATCAGGTCTTAGTGCAATTCATGATATACATTAAACAACTAATAACACGAGAATATTCTAATTGTGATATACTTTTGCCAAAACTCTTCTTTAATTTACAATTAAAATCAAAATGAGTCTTAGCAAAATAACAATCAAATTGATTAAATTTCCTCAAGACATTTTCCATATAATGCAACTGAGATGGAATATAACCATTCAAATCTTTATAGACTTTAATAGCAAGTATAACATAAGCAGGATCTAGATCCTTCGTATCAGAATTTATAGATAACAATTTCTTAGTTTGATTCACAACATTTATATTAGATCATAAAATCAGCATATCATCAACTTATAAACAAATCATGACATGTGCATCATTATAACTTTTATAATAAACACATATATCAGCATCATTTATTTTGAAATCATTTGATATCATAACATTATTAAATTTCTCATGTCATTATTTTGGTACTTTTTTCAAACCATATAGAGACTTAATTAACTTAAAAACTTTATGTTCTTGTCATTTAACTACAAGACCTTCGGTCATATAAATTTCTTCATCAAGCTCACCATTTAAAAATGAGGTCTTAACATCCATTTGATGAATAACAAGATCATATATAGAAGCAATAGCAATAAGTAATTGAATAGAAGTAATTCGAGTAACAGGAGAATAATTATCAAAAAAATCTAATCCATATTTTTGCTTATATCGTTTGGCTACTAATCTAACTTTATATTTATCTATAATGCCATCAGATTTTGATTTCTTTTTAAAAATCACTTACAATCGATATGTTTGCAGCCTAAAAGTAAAGTTGTTAACTCCCTAGTGTGATTACTCATAATTAAATCTATTTCACTTTTAATAGCGTCATTTCAAAAGGGTGTGTCATATGAATTTATGGCCTCATGGTAAGTTTAAGGATCACCTTTTATTAGGAGGCTAATAAAATCTGGACCAATAGAAGTAGATTTTCTAGATCTTTTACTTCTTCTTGGTTCGATTTTAGAATTATTTTGAAGAGGCTAACCTGTTGAACCATAACCTTCTCTTTGTAAGGATATATATCTACAAAAAATCATACATCTCTATATTCAATGACAATATTAATAGTGAAAAAAACTTATATTAGATTTACATACAAGAAATCTATAAGAACTACTATTTAATGCATATCCAATAAAAACACAATCAATGGTTTTGGGACCAAATTTTGTTCTTTTCGCTAAAGGAATTGCAACTTTAGCTAAGCATCCCCACACTTTAAAATATTTATAAGAAGGAGGTTTCCTTTCCATAGTTCATATGGAGTTTTATCACTATTTTTCGAAGCAATTTTATTAAGCATATAACATGCCGTTAAAAGCACACACACCCCCCCCCCCCCCCCCACCCATCCCCCGACGATGGGGCATGTGCCCTAGGTCAATCCATTAACCGTCTTTATGAATAATTTTAGTTAATAAAAATAGAGGATTTCATTTGCTTTGTTTATTATAATTAATTTGCATGTTTACATTATAATAAGATCCATGGGTATTTACATAAATATCCTAAATGTCCATAGTCGATCATTATCTTTGGGAACTATAATGAATTAAGACTAGTGTGAGTCTTGATTGATGATCATATGATGATTATACGTATAGGGATACGAATCAAGATCACAAGTACTTGTTAGGGAACAAAGTCTTTGGACCGACCCGCTATGAGAACATAACATGGATTAAGTCATAGTTGTTTCTCATGATAGGTATATATTCAGATCCTCGACTTGAGATTACCGAGACTTCAACATTAGGAACACGGTGATTTGACACAATCAAACGTTGTCTTTAACCGGACGATTATAAAGGTTGTGATTGGTTACTTGTGTGAGCAATGTGATGAAGTTGTGTAATCGAGATAGAATTTGTCCCTCTCATATAAAGAGAGATATCTAGTGGATCCTCGATGTGTTAGGCTGTTAAAAGGCCTAGTCTAAGTGAATTGATATTGATCAATGTCACTTGGATGTTTTCGATCTACCTAGAGATCGAGACTAGTACGATTGAACATGTTGGATGACAATTCCATGCCTTATGTTTGATCAAAAGGATATCGTGTGACAAAAGGATGTTATATACACTATTGATTAGGTTGTATCGATTTGATATTCGTACAACTTGGGTAGTCATAATGTCTTGCTAGAGGCGCTTATGACTTGTATACCAAAATGTGTTTTGGTACACTTTGCCAACGTTGTATGAGCCTATTGGGTCGCACACTAAGAATGGTTTTGCGAGATTTTAAGACGATTGAGAAAAACGAATTTTATGTGATAAAATTCATGACGAAACGTCCTTGTGGTGTATTACACTTATACTTCTTTAAGTAAGGGTATATGTGTAATTTACTTAACCGTCTATATACAAGAGGTTGTATAAATAGACGCTTTAAGTTAGAACACACATACGAAAGATCAAAAGGCCAAAAACTCTTTTTTTTTTGTTTAAGAAACAACTTAGGGTTTTTGGTATGCTCGGATCGTTTTGGAGAGAAACAAAAAGGTTTGGCATTCTCTCGACGCTAGCACTTCGAATCTCGGCGCGTTTCGTGTGTGGATTTGATATAGAGGCGTTCGTCGTTAGCGCGCCTTAGAGATCGATCAACCTTCGAAAGGTATATTGCGATTAAGGTATGATTAAGTTTTTCATGGTTTAAACGTTTTTAATGGAATTAGATTCGGATCTGTTGGGGTTTTTGTCAAAATTGTTTTGTAATCTCCATTGCGTATGAACCCCAAAACCCAACGATGTGGTATCGAGCCATCGAGTTCGATTCCATTAAATTCATTGCATGTTTTCTTCGATATATGCATGATATATGATCGAAAGCATGTTGATAATTGATGTATATGTGATATACATAAGTTTTCTTTGAGATTTATTATCACGTTTGTGTATATGATACACATATTTGTGATTTAATTGAAATCATTAGGTATAATCGTTATTCTTTGTGCATTGATGCATGGATGAAATCTCTGTAATTCAATATGCATATTTAGGTTACATTGTTTTACGTTTCTTGAATTGTATAAGGTTGAATATTAATTGAAACTAATATGATTAGATTCGATTGGGATAGTAGTTCATGATTCAATGACATATTTGTGATTATCTAGATGAGGACCGAAATTGCAAATAACTAATTTTCGAAATTATTTATTTATAATTAATTAATTTTCGAAATTAATTATTTATATTGTTATATCTATTTTGTTATGAAGTTTCTATTTTATAAAGATAGATAACAAATTAGAATATGAGATAAATATCAAGAATCTTGTTATTGGTGATATAATAGGATTAGGATAAGATTAGTCCTAATTGGATTAGGATAAGATAAGTCCTAATTGGATTTGGATAAGATTAGTCCTAATTGGATTAGGATAAGATAAGTCCTAATTGGATTAGGATTAGTCCTAATTGGATTAGGATAAGATAAGTCCTAATTGGATTAGGATAAGATTAGTCCTAATTGGATTAGGATAAGATGATTAGTTAGATGTGGGAAATAGGGTTAATTAAAAATGTTTTAATTGACTTAATTTGGATAAATTAAGGGGTAAATTTAGTATAGTAAAATCAACGAAAAATATGATTTTCTATAGCGAATTTCAATTTTCGGAATTGAGATCCGTCTTCTAAAAAAAAAAAAAAAAAAAAAAAAAGCGGGCGTAGCCCCCTACATTTTACCCCGTCCGTTGGCCATGGTCAATGGAACCACTTGCATTGACCAAATCCAATGGGACCGCCAAAATCTAACTAATCCTAGCGCAAGGAAATTCTTTTATTGGAGAATAATATAGAAATTTCCAAATTGTTTAGTGATTGAACAAATCAATAGAATATATGATATTTTATTGTTTACATAAAAATCACTAAACACGAATAAAATCCCTCTATTAAATTTTAAGTCTCATGTCATCCATTTTTAAACACTTGTCAAGGCCTCGATCACACTAATACTGAGTTTCGACCATAGCTTTAGGTGTATTGTGTTATCTTGGTGAGACAAGTTGGGTAAGAGTTACCTAAATGTTTAAAATGGTCCGACTTAATAAAGCCATCAAAATAGTTTTGAGCTTTAGGCAAATGATGAGATAAAAACATGCTAAGACATAAGATGTCTCGTATCTCATAAAAAAGATCTAAAAATTACATAAGATGTAATTGGTAACTATTACCTACCTAAATAATCTAGTTCTATGTTTCATGCCATATTTGTCATAGAATTAGGTGAAATATGGATTTTAGTCCCCTAAATAAACGATGCGTTTTAGGAGGGTTGTTAATTTAGTGGGAGTCTATTCCTCTATACTAAAATAAACTTTGCATAATCTTTATTGTAGATCAATGGCCTCTTCAAGTAACAATAATCCCTGTCATCTGCGATCCATCCTTGAGAAGGACAAACTATCTGGGACTAACTTTCTTGGTTGGTTCGAAACTTGAGAATTGTTCTTAAGCATGAACGCAAGTTGTATGTCTGGATGCTCCAATCCCGAGGACCCACCGACCCAATGCTACGAAAGGCTTGTGAAGGATGCGCATAGTAAGCATGTCAACGATTCTACGATGTTGCATGTATTATCTTGCTGGCAACTATGGTTCTGAACTTGAAGGACATGGAACTAATGGAAGCCTACGACATGGCTATAACGCTTTGAAGGAAATGTTCCAACGACAAGCTAGGCAAGAAAGGTTCGAGACGGTCAAAAACCTACATTCTTGCAAGATGACGAGGGTGCGTCGAGTTAGTCCTCATGTTACGAAGATGAAGGGCTATGTTGACCGACTTGATAGACTCGGATTCCCATAAGCCAAGAGTTGGCTACGGATTTGATCTTGAATTCATTACCGAGAGAGTTACTCACAATTTGTGATGAACTACAATATGAATAATATGGAGAAATCAATTTCGAGTTGCATTTGATGCTCAAAACTGCTGAACAAAATATCAAGAAACCTACAGTAATGTGTTGATGGTCCAAAAGGGAAAGGGAATGAAGAAGAAAGGTAAAGGCAAGGCTAAAGTTGCCAAGAGTACATTCTTTTTCATCGCAAAGCCTATGGAACAAGTCAAGCCCCGACTGTTTCTACTTCAAAACACCCAAAAGAAAAGGAAGGAAATTGCCATTTCGTCATGCACTGGACATTGGTTCGAAATTGCAAACTCTATCTGGAAGATCTAAGGAAGAAAAAGGGTAGTGCGACTACCACTACGGTATTTATGTTATTGAAATTAATTTATCTACTAGTGATTCCTGGGTATTAGATACTGGATGTGGATCTCACATTTGTATAAATGTGCGGGGACTCACCGAAGTAGAAAGTTGAAGAAAGGAGAAGTCATCCTCCGCGTAGGGAATGGAGCAAGAGTTCTTTGCCCTGGTACATTTGGATCATATGACTTAGTTTTATCTAGTGGACTTATTTTAACTTTAAATAATTGTTATTTTGTGCACACTTAAGCGAAACATCATTTCTGTTTCATGTTTGGATATGGATGGTTTTGATTTTATTATTGCTAATAATAGATGTTCCATTTCTCGTAAAGGCATATTTTATGCAAATGCTTGATTTGTATGATGGTCTTTATATTCTAAGCATGAAAACGTCCATGATACTCCGAGTCTTTAACATAAATACAAAGAGGTTCAAGTCAAATGATTTGAATCAAACCTATCTTTGGCATTGTCGTCTCGGGCACATAAATGAGAAACGCATAACGAAGCTCCATAAAGATGGACTTCTAGATTCATTTGATTTAGAAACATATGAAACGTGCGTATCTTGTTTACTGGGCAAGATGACTAAAAGTCCCTTTCTTGGACACGGTGAAAGGGCAAGTGATTTATTGGGTCTAATACATGCGATGTATGCGGTCCTATAAACACAATGGCTAGAGGAGGTTATCGATACTTCATTACATTTATTGATGATTTCAATGAGATATGGTTATGTATATCTTATGAAACATAAAGTGAATCATTTGAGATGTTTCGAACGTTTCAAAATGAAGTGCGAAATCAACTTGGTAAAACTATCAAAACAACTTCGATCGGATCGAGGTGGTGAGTATTTAAGCCAAGAATTTGATGATCATCTTAGAAATTGTGGGATTGTCTCCCAATTGACTCCACCAAACAACTCCACGATGGAATGGAGTTTACGAAAGGAGAAATCGAACCTTATTAGATATGGTTCGATCTATGATGAGTCGAGCGAGATCTTCCATTATCCTTTTGGGGTTATGCATTACAAGCTGCAGACTTTCACTCTAAATCGAGTTCCTTACTAAAGCGGTTGATAAAACACCATATGAGATATGGTACGGGAAGAGACCTAGTTTGTCTTTTCTTAAGATTTGGGGTTGTGAGGCTTACGTAAAGCGACAAGTCTCGAAAAACTAGCACCTAAATCGACAAGTGTTTATTTGTGGGGTATCTAAGGAAACAAAAGGATATTACTTTTATAATCCCGAGAACAAAGTGTTTGTTGCTCGGTATGGTGCCTTTATGGAAAAACAGTTTATTTCAAAAGACACTAGTGGGAAAGAAATAAATCTTGAAGAAGTTCAAGAATCACGGGTAAACAACTGAACATCTTTGGAAGTTCAACAACGTTCGAACCGTTGAACCTCCACAAGTGACACAAGGCCCACGTAAATCTAGTAGGGTAAGACATGAGCCGAGAGAGATTCGGATTTCTCATTGCGATAGTCGTGATGTGTTGCTTATAGACCAAAATGAGCCCACCACTTATCGGGAGGCTATGTCTGGACCAGGACTCGGATAAATGGCTAAGTGCCATGAACTACGAGATGCAATCCATGTATGATAACCAAGTTTGGAACTTGGTTAATTTACTGAAGGTGGTAAGACCATTGGATGTAAATGGGTTTTCAAGAAGAAAAGCCGACATGGATGGCAAAGTGCATACTTTTAAAGCAAGACTTGTAGCAAAAGGTTTCGAGCGGACTCAAGGTGTTGATTATGATGAAACTTTTTCGCCGATAGCCATGCTTAAATCCATAAGAATTTTAATTGCCATTCTTTGCATATTATGACTATGAAATATGGCAAATGGATGTAAAAACGACATTTCTTAATGGAAAGGCTGCTTGAGGACGTGTATATGACACAACCTGAAGGTTTTGTACATCTGAGAATTCTAGGAAGGTATGCAAGCTTCAAAGATCCATTTATGGATTAAAGCAAGCTTCTCGGAGTTGGAATCTTCGTTTTGATGAAGCAATCAAGGATTTTGGTTTTATTAAGAATGAAGATGAGCCTTGTGTATACAAGAAGGTCGGTGGGAGTGTAGTTATTTTTAAGTGCTTGTATGTAGATGATATATTACTCATTGGAAATGACATCCCAACATTGCGAGAATGTCAAGTCTTGGTTAGGGAAGTGTTTCTCAATGAAAGACTTAGGAGATGCGGCCTATATCCTAGGGATAAAGATCTATAGGGATAGATCTAAAAGGCTAATCGGTCTAAGTCGAGTGCTTACATAGACAAGGTCTTGAATAGGTTCGGTTTGCAAGACTCTAAAAGAGGATTGTTGCCAATGTCTCATGGGATAAGTCTCGTGAAGACTCAATGTCCTAAGACAAATGATGAGCGAGGCCGTATGAATAAGATTCCATATGCATCGGCTATTGGATCTATCATGTATGCCATGTTATGCACTCGACACGATGTATCATATGCTTTGAGCACTACAAGTAGATATCGATCGAGATCCAGGTGAGAGTCACTGGATAGCGATAAAGAACATCCTTAAGTACTTAAGAAGGACTAAGGAAGTGTTCTTGGTCTATGGAGGTTTTGAAAATGATCTAGTTGTAAATGGTTACACGAGATGCAAGTTTTCAAACTGATATAGATGATTTTAGATCGCGATCTGGATATGTGTTTACTTTGAATGGGGGTGCGATAAAGTGGAAAAGTTCGAAGCAAGAGAGCGTGGCGATTCTACAACAGTGAGTATATTGCGGCGTCCGTCTGCGACAAAGGAGGCGATTTGGATCAAAAAGTTCATTTACGAACTAGGTGTGGTTCCGAGTATTGCTAACCTGTTTGTTTGTATTGTGACAATAACGGGGCAATAGCACGGGCCAAGGAACCTAGATCACACCACAGATCCAAACATATACTCGAGCGTTTTCATCTCATCGAGAGAAATTATTGAGAGGGAGACGTAAAGATTTGCGAGTACCTGCGAAGACAACGTTGCGGATCCATTGACAAAAGCTCTTCCACAAGCAAAACATGATGGTCATGTTAGATCATTAGGCATTAGATGCATGTATGATTGGCCCTAGTGCAAGTGGGAGATGATGGGGCATGTGCCCTAGGTCAATCCATTAACCGTCTTTATGAATAATTTTAGTTAATAAAAATAGAGGATTTCATTTCTTTTTATTATAATTAATTTGCATGTTTACATTATAATAAGATCCATGGGTATTTACATAAATATCCTAAATGTCCATAGTCGATCATTATACTTTGGGAACTATAATGAATTAAGACTAGTGTGAGTCTTGATTGATGATCATATGATGATTATACGTATAGGGATACGAATCAAGATCACAAGTACTTGTTAGGGAACAAAGTCTTGGATGACCAGCTATGAGAACATAACATGGATTAAGTCATAGTTGTTTCTCATGATAGGTATATATTCCGATCCTCGACTTGAGATTACCGAGACTTCAACATTAGGAACACGGTGATTTGACACAATCAAACGTTGTCTTTAACTTAGGACGATTATAAAGGTTGTGATTGGTTCTTGTGTGAGCAATGTGATGAAGTTGTGTAATCGAGATAGAATTTGTCCCTCTCATATAAAGAGAGATATCTAGTGGATCCTCGATGTGTTAGGCTGTTAAAAGGCCTAGTCTAAGTGAATTGATATTGATCAATGTCACTTGGATGTTTTCGATCTACCTAGAGATCGAGACTAGTACGATTGAACATGTTGGATGACAATTCCATGCCTTATGTTTGATCAAAAGGATATCGTGTGACAAAAGGATGTTATATACACTATTGATTAGGTTGTATCGATTTGATATTCGTACAACTTGGGTAGTCATAATGTCTTGCTAGAGGCGCTTATGACTTGTATACCAAAATGTGTTTTGGTACACTTTGCCAACGTTGTATGAGCCTATTGGGTCGCACACTAAGAATGGTTTTGCGAGATTTTAAGGCGATTGAGAAAAACGAATTTTATGTGATAAAATTCATGAAAAACGTCCTTGTGGTGTATTACACTTATACTTCTTTAAGTAAGGGTATATGTGTAATTTACTTAACCGTCTATATACTGAGGTTGTATAAATAGACGCTTTAAGTTAGAACACACATACGAAAGATCAAAAGGCCAAAAACTCTTTTTTTTTTTGTTTAAGAAACAACTTAGGGTTTTTGGTATGCTCTGGATCGTTTTGGAGAGAAACAAAAAGGTTTGGCATTCTCTCGACGCTAGCACTTCGAATCTCGGCGTTTCGTGTGTGAATTTCGATAGAGGGCGTTCGTCGTTGCGGCGCCTTAGAGATCGATCAACCTTACGAAAGGTATATTGCGATTAAGGTATGATTAAGTTTTTCATGGTTTAAACGTTTTTAATGGAATTAGATTCGGATCTGTTGGGGTTTTTGTCAAAATTGTTTTGTAATCTCATTTGCGTATGAACCCCAAAACCCAACACCCCTACCCCCCCCCCCCCGTACACACACACACACACACACACACAAATATTATGGTACTCCAAAACTATTAAGTAAATAATTAACCATATCGTACAAAGTTCTATTTTTTTCGTTCTGCTATGCCATTTTGTTGTTGAGAATATGGAGTCGTGGTTTGATGAATTATGCCATTTTGTTGACAAAATTCAGAAAAATAATTAGACTCATGTTCACCTCCTCTATACCTTAGCATTTTTATTTTCTTTTCTAATTGATTTTCTGTCTCAACTTTGTATTTCTTAAACATATTTAATGTTTCATCTCTACTTCTAAGAAGATAAACAACACAATATTTTTTGCAATCGTCTATAAAAGTTATAAAATATTTCTTTCCTCCTTTAGTTGGAATTAATTTAAGATCACAAAGGTCCGAATGAATTAATTGAAGAGGTTGTGTAGACCTTTCTACTCCCTTAAATGGTTTTTTAGCAAATCTTGACTCCACACATATTTCACATTTATGGACATCAATGGGCATTTTAGGAATTATTCCCAAATTCATCAATCTAGAAATAGATTTTTTATTTACATGACCTAGCCTTATATGCCATAAATTAAAACACTCAAAAAATAAGCAAAATAAGGCTTTTTATTAATAGCATCAAAAGTTACATTGAGTTTAAAAATTCCATCATCCATATAGCCCTTCCCTACAAACTCATCACTTTTGTTGATAACACACTTATCAGTTTCAAACACCATTTTGAGGCCCTTTTTACTCAAAAATAACCCCGACACTAAATTCTTTCGAATATCGGGAATATGGAGTACTTCATTGAGAGTAAGGATCTTTCCAAAAGTGAATTTGAGATCAACTTTTACTTTACCAATCAAAGCAGAAGTGGAAGAATTACCCATGTAAAGTTTTTCATCCCCTACTAAAGAGTGGGAGGAAAACATATCTCTATTAGAGCATATGTGTTTGGTGGTGCCAGTGTCAATCTACCAATATCTAGTGTTGCACACTAAATTCACTTTAGAAACAATTGCTGAAAAATGGATTTCTGTGATGTCGGCTTCGCTTGAGTCTTTGATTTTCAATTGAGCTTTCCTTTTTCTGCAATCAGTGGCACGATATCCGAGTTTGTACAAAAATAACAATTGTCTTTAATCTTTTGGATCTTGCCTTTGGGATGAAAAATAATTTTCCTCCCCTTGTGTTTGATGTGAGAACTAGGTGAATTTAGAACTTGAGTTCGCTTTGTCTTCCACCAAGTTTACTTTAGAAACCATTAAAGACAAATCAGTGTTATTCTATTTTTTCTGGTTATCTTCCTCAATTCATAGTCGAATGATCAAATCCTCAATCCCCATCTCTTTCTGTTTGTGCTTCAAATTATTCTTGAAGTCTTTCCGAGTAGGTGGTAATTTTTCAATTACATATGCCACTTGAAAACCTTCACTGATAATCATGCCTTCAACGTGAATTTCATGAATAATAATTTGAAGTTGTTCGGCTTGTGAGACGACTAATTGAGAATCCTCCATTTTAAAATCAAGAAAATGACCAACAATAAATTTCTTTATGCAAGTCTTATGATTTGTATTTCTTCTTAAGAAGATCTCATAACTTCTTTGCACCAATAATTGATGAGTACACCGTGTAGAGAACACTATCAAGATCATTCAATATATAATTATTGCACATGAAATCAGAGTGTTTCCATTTTCTATATGCATCCCTTTTTGATTGATTAGTTTCATCATCATTCAAAACGGGGGCTCTTCCTTGACAATATGTGTTAAATGCAACACTGTCAAGTAAAAGAATATATTTGATTGCCAAGTTTTGAGATTGGCCATTAAACTTCTCTGGCTTTTCATTATGCACAAAATTTTTTTAAGAACCATTACTATTCTTGCATAATCAATATAGTCCTTGAAAGTGAAAAACAAAATTTCGCTTTAGATTGTTAGAACTGTATCAATAATTAAAAAATGAATAAAAATCAATTAACAAAATCACAAACCTTAAAATTTGAATGAAAATTGAGGCGTGTAGGAACACGATCCTAAAGCGAAATTGTCCATGCACAGTATCGCGGTTTGATGGACAAATCACTCTCCAGATACATCAATCTTTTACGTTCTAATGGGTACTTCAAGATAACAAAGAAGTAGATGAAGATAGAATATTTTAGTATGTTCTTGAGTCTTTTGTGACTGTAATGTCTTCCTTTTTTATAGTCGCATTTGGTTGTTCGTTATTTCCTTCAAAATGGAAGAATTGTTAGGTTTAAAGACACCGCAATGACACACTTTACTAATCTCTAATAAACTCGTTAATTACAATGCGGGGGATTAACTCTAATTTATAGACTCACATAAGCATACTCATAATCCAACTAGGAGATCCTAAATAGACTCATACTTTAACTCGAAGTCCTAATCAAACTCACATACTAATCTAATTTAGATTATAACTCTAACATCCCCCATAATCTAAATTACCTATCTAAATTAAAAAAACAAAACATCATCCCCCTATAATTCAAATTGTAGTGATCTTCTACTTGATCTTCTCTCGAATGCAGATCTCGACCTCCATCGACGACATCATTTATCGTTCACCCGCCATCTATCTCGCACAACTTCCTTAATGTTGAACAGTGCACAATGCATTTGATTGCCTTTTTCATCAACGACATTATCATGGGTGATCTTACAATCCTGAAGTCGAGCTGGTTGTCCCACACTTCATTGTGGTCTGCAATTGCTAAGTGGGGTCTAGCGTCAATACCAACTGAAGTGGAAGCTTCATCCTCACATCTAATCATTGATGGTTGAGCAATACTCTTTCCTTTTATGTCCCAAATCCACGCACTCTTCTCATCAAACTTGACATCTCTGCTAACAATGACTGCCTTGGTAACTGGATTATACAACTTGTACGTTTCAATCCTCCCTGGAATATAGCCAATAAATATGACCTTCACGCCTTTGTCATCTAACTTCTTCCTGTTAGCATCAAGAACATGTACATATGCAGTGGATCCAAACACCTTCAAGTGTTTGACACTTGGCTTGTAACCACTCCAAGCCTCTTCGGGGTTATACGGGACATACCTTTTGTAGGGAGACCTATTCAGTAAATAAACTAAACATGCAACTGTTTCAGCCCAAAAAGGATCAGGTAGACCTTTGACTTTCAACATACTATGAGTCATGTCTATAATTATATTATTCTTCCTCCATGCAACACCATTATGTTGCGTTGTATGTGGTGGCATGATCTCATGTTTAATCCCATGACGATCACAAAACTTTGAAAATGTCGAGGACGTGTACTCACCACCACCATCTATCCTCAAAGTCTTGATGTAGCGTCCACTCTGTTTCTCCACGGTTGCCTTGAACTTCTGAAAGCAACTAAAGGCATCAGACTTATTCTTTAAAGTATACACCCAAATCATCCTGCTGCAGTCATCAATAAAAGTCATAAAATATTTGCTTCCTCCTAGTGAAGCAGTCTGCAGAGGACCATAAACATCTGAGTGAACCAACTGTAGTAGAGATTTGGCACGCCTTGGAGTGTTGGAAGCAAACGTTCGTCTATGTTGCTCCCCCAAAATACACCCCTCACAAAATTGCTCTGGATGTTGAATCACAAACAATCCTTTCACTAAATTCTTATGAGTCAACAACTTCAGACTTTTGAAGTTTAGATGACCATATCTTAGATGTCATAACCATGACTCATCAGAAACAATGGATTTAAAACACGGATAAGATTCAGTCTTAATCTCAATCTGAAATAACATATTTTTCAAATGAGACTTAAGAATGATCATACCTTTAGAGTCAAATACACAATGAGATGACTATCTTTGAAATTTACTTTGTACCTCTTCTCTAGCAATTGCCCCAAACTTAGCAAATTGCATGTCAATGTCGGTACATATAACACATCTGAAATATACTGATGATCACCATTCTCCAACTGGATCAGAATTCTTCCTTTTTTCCTTAACTCGAAGTTTCCTATCATCGACAAACTTGACCTCTGTCAACATCCGACTCATCCAACTCATCAAGAAATTCTCTATTGTCACATATGTGATTAGAGCATGCACTGTCGAGATACCACATATTACTCTGAGCATTCTCCTAGGCTGATGAAACCATCATTAGTGTCTAATGACACTCCTCATCTTGATTTGATCTGTCTCTCTCTCGGACTCCGACTCGACTCTACTCGATGATTGTTTTATCCTGCATTGTCTAGCTATATGCCCAAATTTGCGACAGTTGTAACACTAAATCTGATTTCTCTGTTGATCGCGACCTTCGTCTCGTCTACGACCTTTATTTCTATCCCACCACTTGCTGATTATTATTCTGACCTCTGCCATTGTTGTTGACTTTATCATGGCCTTTGAACCCATTATTCTTCTTTAGCTTCGGGACAACTGTAGTCTTCAATGTCTGCTCAGTAGGCTTGACTTTTTCACTTTTTTCATTGATTCGTTGCTCATGTGCTCGTAATGAACCAATGATTTCTTCAACTGACTTGGTCTCATAATCAGTCCCGGACTCCATAATAGCAGCTACTACGTGGTCGAACTTTGTGGTCAAGGTGCGCAAAATCTTCTCATTCACATCGAGATCGGCGACATCTTCGTCATTCATCTTTAATTGATTGACGATTGTCTGAACACGATTGGTGTACTTCTCTATATCTTCAGAGTCATCCATCTCGATCAACTCGAATTGTCGCCTCAAAGTTTGCAACCGAACTTTCTTGGCTTTCTGTACACCCTTTGTAGGACGTCTCTAAAGTGTCCCACGCTTCCTTTGATGTCTTTGCCAGTTGCACTTTCTCAAACGCCACATCATCAAGCGTTTGCAAAATAAAATAAAGTGTCTTCTGATCTTTCTTGCGAAGCTCTTTTGTGTCGAGGTAGCGGTGGCCCCTGGGTCTTCGAACCCATCTTCAACTACTGCGAGCAAGTCTTGAAAACTGAACAAGACTCTCATCTGAGTGCTCCATCTATCAAACTTCTTCCCATCGAATATTGGAAGAGTAGGTTGAACTTGATCGTTCCCCGATGTCGCCATAATTCACGCCAAATAAGAAAATCAAAAATCTCAATTTTGATTTCAACTCTCTGTCGCACACACTTTGAACAAATTGTTCAAATCTTTGTTTCTTCTCCAAAACAAGAAACGGGCACGCTTCAATCTCTCAATAGATGAGAAGCCCAAATTCTTTGTTCGATCTTGAACAAAGTCTCACACCGTAGATCTAAAATCTCGGTCTCACTCTCGATCTCGGGATCTCACTATTACTCGATACCATGTTAGGTTTAGAGACACACTCTTTATTAATCTCTAATAAACTTGTTAATTACAATGCGGGGGTTAACTCTTTATAGACTCACATAAGCATACTCCTAATCCAACTAGGAGATCTTCATAGGCTTTTGATCCTAATCAAACTCAAACACTAATCTAATTTAGATTATAACCATGGGTAGTCACGTTGTTTTATTTGAATTGAAGAGTTGTGATTTTCAATTCCAACGTTTTCTTTATGATAGGATATATTTAGTTTAAACTTATCAATTTAGATAACTAACTCTAAAAGATCCGTTTAATATAACTGACTTACAATGCGAGGGTTATCTCTAATTAAACTCACATGAAATACTCACAACTAGGAATCCTAACAACTCATACTAACTTGAATCAAAGTCAAACACTAATCTAATTTAGATTACAACTGACTAAGATTTTCAAATAGTCAGCTATATACTCACATATTTGATTAAATATTAGGGTTTAAATAGCTTACATATATTAACATTAAAACAGGACAGGGTTCCCAATTTGACATTTTCATTTTGAATTCAAAGGGGAATAAGTTTATATCCATCTTAAAAGTAGTTTAATCATGTTTTTTTATCCACTTTGGGCGCGCTTATTTGGCGTCAAAATAGTATGACTCAAACTAGCTAGCTAGTGTTGTTAGAACGAAAAGGGAAATTATAGATTGAAGTTTCAAGCTAATTGTGATTTGAAAGGAGGCACAAGTGAATGATTAATTAGTAAACATCAACATAATAATTGATCAATTGACGTGCTTTTAATCAAACAAAATGTTGTATATGTTACACAGACCAATCTATGATGTTTACCATTTTGATATAAATAACACGAAACTACAATAATTAATAACATAATTAAAATAACAAGTAAATTTAAAATTATCTAATCAGAAGCTTGCACATAATCAATGTCTTAAGAGAAATTTCTCTAAATTCGGTGATTGAATTTTCTCACAGAGATCTGCCTCTCAGATACAACTGGATGCCCTTTTGAAACAAAGTTTATCAATTTTGAAAGTCTGCTTCAAACTATGATTTGTTTCTCTCTCAAATAATGTGTTTCGAAAATCAAGTAAGTCTTCAATATTTCAATTCTACTTAAATAGAAGTTGACGCACTGTTTCAAAGCTTCGCAACTCTTTAATTCCGAAACAAATACCATTCGCATTATTAACAGTCGCACATGTTAACAACATAACGAAATTAATTGTCACACTAGTTAATTTCGAAATCACGAAATTAAAGAAAAATTAAACTAGAAAATGAAAAAATTGATTTTTTATAAGGCCAAACAATCTAAGCTCAAGCTTCAAGGTCCTATCGTTTACTTTAAATATTATATTATATTATATATATAATATGGATTCTCTAAAGCAAAACTTTAGAGCTAGTAATTATATTTAAAGAGCTTTCACTCTTTCAAATTTCTACTGTGGGACTTAAGAATTTTTTATTCAAACTCAAAGTCACAAGTTCCAACAGTATACATATGAGCTTTTTTGTACAATTTTTTCTCCCATCCTTCACTAAAGAAATGACTACAAAGATGGTAATTGTAAAGTTGTTCTTTGTTTAATCTTGTGAATGTGAAATAAAATAATTACTTGGTTAACTAACTCTTAAACTAGTACTAATGCACCTTTCACTCAAGAATCTTCTTTGATGCTTCTTCGTGAGTTGGTGTTACATGTGAATACCTCCCATTTGAAAAAAATATATATAAAAAATACAGATCCCAAAGAGCTAGCCTATGATTTTGACCATGCAGGTTGCTTCATTAATTTCTTTTTTGAAAATTCTTTTTCGAGCTATTTTGGATACCCCAATTTAGTCCACCCTTAATTGTGACATATGATTGTTGTATCAATGTATGTGTATTGATGTGCACACAAAATTTAATATTTATTTAAATGACTTCCAATAAATTTGACGTGTTTAAATTGCGTCAAAATAGTGGGGCTCACCTTTTTTCTTTCCTTCTCGTTTCTACCTTCAAGGGAGTGGCCTTGAGCCAGTACATATAAAATTAATTAATACCTATCATTTAATTAAAATCAGGAGTGGGCCAGTACGATGGCGGTGCTTCTCTGCACGGGCAGTTCATTCAACCCCGCTTAATTGCAAAAGGTTCCTCAGTACGCTTTGGTCTACTATTTTCATGTCATTCGGGGTGCATCTTTTAAAAAAAAAAAAGGGGGATGCGTGATGGGCTTATATTGATAACATTTTTAACACTACATGACACAACATACAATAAATATATCATGAGTTTGGTATAAATGGTATGGGTCATAAACATGTTAACATGTTTATACACAATTAATAATGTAGTCATTAACATGTTAACATGTTTAACTCGTTAATGACTCGCTTAATATGATTAAAGAATTATGTATAAATAATAAATATGGTATAATAAATAGATTGGTACAAAATTCACCTATTTAAATAATGTTAATAACATGATTTTTTTTTATTTGTAGATATCTTTTATCATATTTTATTTTATTTTGAGAGGAAATATTAATTAGCTTTTAATATATTATTTATGTTTTAAGTTTTAATAATAATTATTTATTAAGAAAAAATAAAATTTTCACTAAAGTAAAATTTAGATATTTTTTAGACGATTCTAATAATTTTGTATATGTTATTATTACGAGTCATTTTTGCTCTATTATTAAGAGTATAAAGATTTCAATGAAAAAGTAAAATAAAACTTATGATTATATACAACCACATTATATTTTATTTGCTATTTAATTATATTTGTTTGAATTTATTCATATACATATAGTTAAAAAAATAGTAAACAAATTATAAAAGTTTAAATAAATTAAAAATTTTAAATAAAATATTTAATAAATGAATGACACGAATATACGACATGTTTAACGCGACCCACTTAGACACGAAAATAATTGACATAATTAATAAACATGTCATGTAATAAGTTTTACATTATATGAGTCATAACTTGTTTACGATGCAACACGTTTATGACTGATCGACACGAATTGCCACTCGTAATTGCAATAGACATTAGGTGTATCTTTTTTTTTTTTGAACGTTACTGTATAAGGATCCTATGTAGGGCTGGCAATTTGAGTCATGAAACGATTAACACGACACGACACGACACGTAATAAACATGTCGTGGGTTTGGCTTAAGTGGTGCAGGTTTAGGTCATAAACATGTTAACACGTTTATACACGGTTAATAAACGAGTCATTAACATGTCAACCTGCTCAACTCGTTTATGACTCGCTTAACACGGCTAAAGAATAATGTATAAATAATAAATATTGTATAATAAATAGATTGATACAAAATTCACCTATTTGAATGCATGTTAATAGCATGATTTATTTATTTTATTTATAGACATCTTTTATCATATTTTGTTTTATATTTGAGAGGAAATATTCATTTTATTTTTAATATATTATTTATGTTTTAGATTTTATTAATAATTATTTATTAAGAAAAAATAAAACTTTTCAAAAAGTAAAATTTAGATATTTTTTTAAATGATTCTTATAATTTTGTTTATGTTATTATTACGAGTCATTTTTGCTTTATTTTTAAGAGTAATAAAGACTTGAATGAAAAAGTAAAGTAAAACTAACGACTATATACAATCACATTATATTTTATTGGTTATTTAGTATGTTTTTTGAATTTAATCATTTAGATATATTTTTTAAAAATAGTAACTTAATTATAAAAGTTTAAATAAAATAAAAATTTTTTAAATACAATATTTAATAAGCGGGTGACACGATTACACGACATGTTTAACACAAACGACCCACTTAGACACGAAAATGATTAACACGATTAATAAACATGTCATGTAATGGGTTTGCATTATATGGGACACGACACGTTTGCACGACATTCGACACGTATCTTTTTTTTTTTTGAACGTTACTGTATAAGGATCCTATGCTATACAGCCTTGGCACAGAAACGCATTTGTTAAAAGATGTCAGTGCCAACTCTCACAGCCAGCTAAGACGTCACAGCCAGCTATCACAACTATCGATAGCTAGTCAGTGCTTCCCAAACATGGACAGTCAGTCATCTGCGTATTCTATGCTGATTGCATCCCTCCATTAACACAAATCTTGTGTAAATAGGATGTTATTTGTTTCCAATCTTGCATTAGATATGAATTTCCATATTGTATATACTTAGATTTAGGACTTAAGACAACCAATGTAGTCAACTATATATGTGTACACATTACTATCGATAAAGAATCAATACAAAACAAATCATGCCAATAAGATTTTTGGGCATTTGTAATTGTTAGGGATGTGCATACACGTCTTAATGTGAAAATTAATGGACGCTTAGGGGACGCCAAAACATGTCTTTTACTGAGGCACAAGTAGGGTGTTCCTTAAATATGCAAATTTTTAATTGATTCATAATTTAAATTTGTTAAATTAGAGATTATTGCAATCTGCACGAATTAGATTAAATTTTGAATTATGCACCTTAATTTTGCAGATCCAATTCAAAATCCGATCTAATTAACTTTTATATATACATTACATTATATATACATTACATTATATATACATATATACTTTTAAAATCTTGAACTATATTTAGATGGTCTTATTATTTTTAATGCCACTAATTAATCTAATATAAGTACTTAAAAATTTAAAACTTTTATCTACTAAAAAAAATCTATTTTTTTGCAATTTAAGTTAATTCTTTTCATATTCACATTTTAAGTTATTTAGTCAAATAAATATAGAAAATGTTAAAACTAATATAATTTGAATTAAAAGTTGATATTCGACATTTTTCTTATTAATCATGATTTTCTTTGTTATTTATTGGGATTTGCCTAAATCTTAATTTAAAATATTAATTTTATAATTTTATAAATATTAATTTTATAATTGTCAATCCGCATAACTCGATCAAGTCATCTAATTCGTATTTAGTAAATTGGATCAAGTTAGATTAGCGAAATAAATAGATTGGATTGGATTACGATTTCTCAATCCGTGATAATTAGATTGGATTATGAATTGACTCTAATTGGATTAGATCCAATTTGTGGACACTCCTATGCACAACAACATTAATTTTCCTTATAACATGTAACACAATTCCTTTTCTTTAATTTTATTTTTCACTTAATATGGAAGGCAAATGTGAGCCTATAAAAGAGGCTACTCTCTTGACTCAATTTGCACAATTTAAAGAAGTTTTATAAAAAAAATTTGAGAAAATAAGGGAAATTCAAATAAAGCGTTATAATCATTATATATACTAGTCAATGGGCACGCGCTATGCGCGTGATTTTAAAAAAGAAAGTGGTTTTTAATAAAATAAATATATGGAGGAAGAAAACGTGAATAGAGGTTTTCAATAAAATAAACATATGGATGAAGAAACGTGAATAGAGTGGAGAAAGAGAATTGTGGAGGGGAGAGAGAGAAACGTGGAGGGGAAAGAGAGAGTGAAGAAACGTAAAGGGAAAGAGAGAGTAAAAAGGTGGAGGAGAGAGAAAAAAAAATAATCCTAATTCAATTTTCATCCGCACATTTAAAATCAAAACCGCTTATTAATTTGTAGTTATCAATGAAATTACTATTTTATCCCGAATTTAAATATTTGTATCAAAACACTTAAGGGCATTGTTGGAAGTTTTAGGCTTCTTCTGCGTCCATGTGGGATTCTTTATAATAGTATAGATTAAAAGGAGACCTCTGCGTCCATGTGGCTTCTTCAATGCTTCATTCGTGGCTTCTTCGTCATCATTCATTCGTGCCACGACACCAACTCCAATGTTAATGGAAATAAAATAACATATTTCATTGTCATGTAACACCTTCTCCCAATAATATTCTGCCACATCATTCTTAATTTAAAGCCATGTCATTCTCAATTTAAATACGTGAACAAAACTTACCACCCCTCAACTTCCACTAAATGAATACAAACCAATAATTATTCATAAAATGATAGGTTACAAAGATTAAGAATTTATAAGAAAATAGTAGCCTATGTGACAGTTTCCAGTAATTAAGAATTAATTAAAAAATAAAAAAAGTAATTAAGTATAATTTTCACCTAATAATGATTTTTTTATCTTATATGAATGTTGTTTTTGGTGATAAATCAATTAAAAAATAAAAAAAAAAATATTTAGGTTTCAATGATATAGATTCGTTGCTGCATCTATTGTTGTACTCTAATTTAAAAAAAATCCATTACTACTCATTATTACCTCATATTAATTAACAGGGGTATATTCAATTGAGATTTTAATAGACTTTTGGTTACTTTTATTGACTAAAAAAGTTTAGGGGTATTCAATTAAAACTTTTAGAGAGTCTCAAAAAGTAAGGTGTATTCAATGTGAATTTTTATAGACTTTTAAAAAGTCTCTAAAAGTTTCGGGGTATTCAATTTAAACTTTTAGAGAGTTTATAAAAGTAAGGTGTATTTAATTTTTTAGTGACTTTTGTAGATTGGTTACAAATCTTGACTATTGTAGACTTTTTGTATAAAAATACACATAAAGAAGTCTTCAACTTCTCCTCCCCTCAACCCAGAAACTTTTAGAGACTTTTAATTTTTGTTGGTTACGTTTTACAATAAGGACTTCATTGTTTACAAAAGGATTTTTTCTTATCAATGGTTTTTATCAACTTCTCCAGTCACTCCAAAACTCTTGGATTTCATTGTTTACCCATTATACTCTCATATCTATGTTGATGAAAATGGATTGATGTCATTATTAACAAAATCTCATTCTTGCATCACTATACATTTTTTATAGTTTTTTTTTTTTTTGACAAAGAAGTTTCGTTTATTTAGTGTATTATTATAATCTCAAAAAGTGTAGTATATATTATTATTTTTGAAGAAAATAATTGTATAACTTTTTTAAAATGCAAGAAGTGCATTTTTTTAGAATTTAAACTATCATTATTAAGGAAAAAATATAAATGTTTCCACCATTCAATTATTAAAAAATAATAATTTGTTTTCTTTTAGTTAAAGTCACAACAAAATTGAACATTATAAATCACACCCTAACTATCCCTACTTACTCGTACGTACTTACCCATTTGTTTTCTTTCCTAATTCTTATTAGGTAGGTATTTGTAGAGCTTATTTAGGCAATAGTTTATATGGATTTTTTATTATTTACATATTTTCTTTCTTATTTCTTAGGTTGGTATTTTTGGAGCTTAGTATTTTTGGTGCTTATTTAGGCAATAGTTACCCATTTGTTTTCTTTCCTAATTATTAGGTAGGTATTTGTGGAGCTTATTTAGGCAATAGCTTATTTTTTTTGATTATTTAAATATTTTCTTTCTTGTTATCAAAAAAATATTTTCTTTCCTATTTCTTAAGCAGGTATTTCTAGAGCTTATTTAGGCAATAGTTTATCTTTTTTTTTTTTTGAATTATCATGGTTATAGTTTCCTAATTTTTTTAAACACATATGTTAGTTTTTATGATTATCAATTTTTAATTTATCTTCATAATGAAAACTACTCTTCTATTGATCTTATTATTATTGACAAAATGATTTGGTTTTTCAACCGGATGTGATAGTTACAACATCCACCAACTAATCTAGAGCCACATGATAATAATTACTTTTTTTTTTTTCTATTTTGTTTCTTATTAAATAACATTTTGATTCAAGAAGGTTATCATATTCATTGAGGAATACAACGATATGTAATTATTTAATTGTGGATCTATATTTTATCTAATACTTAATATTTATTCTCTTCCACATATACGGCTAGTTATAAATTACGTCAAACCAAAGCTTGTTCGTGTCTGCATGTAAAAAAAAAGACCATTATCATTTGAAAAAAAAGACCTTTGTCGAGGTCGAAATAGAATGCCCTATTAATTAATATTGGGGTTCGTTTGATTCATTTTTGCTAACTTACGGTGCAAGTAGAGATAACTCCACGATGTTAACTCATAGTGTAAGTTCATATTTCATGTTTGGTTGAACTTTAAACTTACAGGGAAGTTGCAAAAATTTTAAAACGGTAAAATATACGAATTGACATAAATGCCCTTTAAACATATTTTTAAAATAAAAAAGATAATTTGTGAGGGACTTGGGAAAAAAATATTTTGTGAAGGGTATTTTTGTCTATTGAACTCCGGAGAAATTTCTCCCTATGAGGGAAAGGAGGAGATAACTTACCCCCTTCTATAAGTTGGAAGATATCTCACTTATTTACCAAACAAAGCTTTGGTATTTATGTATCCGAGCGATAGCGGTGTGGTGTCGAGTTTAAGTCGCAATAACTTTATTATATCATTGGATAATTTGGGGTATTAGGAAAGGGTAATGCTAGATGGACTCAAAAAGTCTGAACTCAAACAACCAAAAAGATATAAAGACCCTTAATTAAAATTCATTATTAGTGTTTGGGGGTAGAGGGTAATTATGTCTTTTACTTAAATAGATATCTTAAATTGTTAACAAAAAAATCTTTGAGTCCGGACTCAAATAGTCCAAACAGATTTTTTGATTAGGAAAGGTGATTCTAATCATATTTGGTAGGATCAGTAAAACTTTAATGACAAAGGACAATGGTACTCGGACACCCATGAATCTAAAATAAAAATAAAAAAAATAAAAAATTTATTTAGACTTTTTGAGTCCGGACTCAAATTTTTTTTTGTTAATAATTTATGATATCTACTTTTGTAAAAGGATAATTACCTCTTTTACTTAAATAAATAATGAAAATTAAATTAAAGGTAAAAAAATATTTTGATTGTCGAAGTCTGACTTTTTTGAAGAAATTTAAACATTTTTTGATAAAAAATACTGGTATTTATTACAGGACAATGCGACAATAATTAAGATATTTAATTGCTCCTTTTGAGTTCCGCGCCATCATCTCCCGCCATTTCGCGTGACAACTGGCGATTGCCGCGTTTGTCCCCGTGGAGAACATGTTTTGTTGCATATGCATGAATACAGTTATTCAAATATCGAGATCCATCAACCGTTTAAAAAAGTCAAGTGGTCGTCAAAATATTTGACGTGTTTTGTTGACTTTTCGGTGATCAGGAGTGCAGCACTCTCGAACCCTTAAAACACTGGTACGTTCGATTAGTTTTGCCGACACTAGCAGAAACCAGAAACTCAACTTTATTAGCTTCAATTTTTTTTTTTTACATGTGAAAAATGTATAAATTCCTTACCGTTAAAAATGTAAAAGCAAGTAGATGACTCCTTCTGTCCTTATTTCTTAAATTATATAACACACACTTTATATGTTGTAATTATATGTACTTAAACTTATTCATTAATTCTTATAGTTACAAATAAAGTATAACTTGTGACTTTAGACCTTCTAGTCATTATAACTAAAGGGCAATATAAAGAGGTCTATCTATGTAATGTGATATACCATGTTGGAATGAAAAATTATCTCATTTCTTCCTATTTCTTCTATTGTTATCTTTTTAGTTCATTGTCTTTACTTTCATAACTTTGTTCAAAGTATTTTACAACACATTATCAGCATGAGATCGTTCTACGCTAAGGAAGTCTAGTAAATTAATCAATAAAGCTAGAACAAATTCTACTTTTCATAGAGGTTTTGACCTCTATGAAAAGTGTTATCAAAGCTTGGGGTTTCAAACCTTTATCAAATCTTGACTATTTCATAGGGGTTTCAAACCTCTATCAAATCTTGACTATTTCATAGGGGTTTCAAACCTCTATAATATCTTCAAAGGCTTACATAGGGGTTTCAAACCTCTATCAATTGTAGTAATTTCATAGGGGTTTGAAACCTCTATATTATAGGCTTACATAGGGGTTTCAAACCTCTATCAAATGTAATTTTAAAAAAATAATAGCTGAAAATGACCAAAATTAATTTCCATTTCCATTTTCAATTGAAAATATACAAATCTACATTCCACTCACAATATTATTATTCTATTCAATCAATAATGTAAAGTTTGAACAAATATTCTTGTCATTCCAAAATAAAAAATCTTTTGATTCATCTCCGCGTCTTAGTAGAACATTACTTGCTTTAAGGTCTCTATGAACAATTCTTAATCTGGAGTCTTGATGAAGATATAAAACTCCTCTAGCAATCCCAAGAATTATGTCACGACGCATCGCCCAATCCAATGATATGCTTCTCTTTGATCTGCGTATAAATTTTGCTCAAGTTACTAAGTACATAATATATAGTTTGTACATGAAAACAAAACCAACTGTAATAGTTGCACATGAAGACAACGGCAATGACAACAGTAGCAATAACAAAGAGAAAGAAGATATATATTTATCACTGCTGAACATAGACAAAAAATCAATAAAGGAAACTCACAGTCACTGCAAGTTTGGGGGAAGTTGATAAGGAATTATACCAGTAACAATACATTAAGAGCTGAACCTCCAGAAGTTGCAGAACATTTGAAGCAAATGCCATAATTGGAAGGCGCAACAGCTTAAGAGCTCCAATGAGCGGCACGAATGAGGGACCTGAAAATGTAGAACTGCTCAACCAACATAAGTTTCACTGCATGATCATATTGCCAACACATACAACAAAATATGCAAAATGGCTTTCATTTATGGTGTTCAAGAACATAAAAGACATTATAGAGGAAGATGACCCAAATTAGTTGGGTCCTATAACAATGTTGATAATCCAACACCAATAATATAGCAAAGGGAGCTGTCGTAGATTGAGTTTCCTAAATAAATTAACTGTAATTTCTTAATCCATACTATTTTCATCAAACCACATGCTCCGGCCTCAACCCAATAATATTTATTATTTCCTTTTACCTACAAAATTTCATTCTAGAAATAAATCGATTTGGTCATTGTTAGTTGTCCAGTTTGAAGCATTACTTTTGAAAAGAGGCATCTGCATAAAAATCGAACCTACAAGCTAGTGTCGTTTCTATTTTTGCTTCATAAGAGTGGAAAGTAAGGAAATGAAAGGCGGCTTGGTCATCTATATCCGAGGTTGAGAGTTCAAGTCTACCCATGTGCAAAATTGAGAGTTAAGAGTTGGTTTCTTATAAAAAACAACGAAGCATATGAGAAATTCAAGGAGCATGATAAATATAATAGCAAACATTCACAAACCTCTTCTTTGCAAATTCATGTCAACCCATTCCTTCACCTATCTACCCTTGTCTTCACCCATATCTTCACCATATTAGCAATTGATGTTTCTGCTTCATATGGAACAACTGCAATGTCGAATATCATGTATGAAATATTTAATACAAGCACAACATATCAAAGGGCCAACTATAAATAATAACACACCAAATCTATAGCCTCGATTGTTTGTCTTTTCCTTGACTCATTCAAGCCTCAAACTAGTATCAGACATTTCAAAAGTTCGTTGAGTTTCTTGTGGATCAATGTCACTACCCCTTTCAGAATCATTCCTTAAAATGGTTATGAACCGGTTTAAATCATTGTGGATTGTCCCAAGGTCGAGTCCTAGGCGAGCAGATCTAAATTTAACAGGCAGCACATCAACAATGAAAATGGCTCCTTTTAGTGAGATTACATGAGAGAACGCATGAAAATATGTCCTTGCAGTGAGAGCATGTCCCAAAATATACATAAGCTAGTTACCAAGTGATTCAAATCTAGAGTCTTTGCCTTGCGCTGCCATTTCCTTCTTCGTCTGGATTTTCTTGCAACAAAAATGAATTATGAGATGCGAGAAAGAACCGAGAAGTCGAAAATTGAAATACATTTTAACAGAAGCAGTTTCACAAGAATGCACATACACAGATATTTAGCTCCTCCACTTTAGAGACAAATAACTCAGGGGTACCTCTATTCCTTTCTCCTTGTACCATTCTGCAGTCTGTTTCTCCCCACCAGTTCCGACACAAGTGTGGAAGCCCTGTTATGAGATTAAAAAATAAATAAATAAAAAAAGAGACAAACAAACTGAGCGATGAAAGAAATTTGGTATGAAGCAGTTTGGGGAAAATCGGTTATGAACATTAAATTGATCTCAAGTACAATGCATGGTTAGCCAAGTGAGTCAAATAAGGTAAAGCTTCGATTTTTGGTGCGAGTTTATTGTAACTTTATAACAACAACAACAACATAGCCTAAGATGATTGTAACTTTGTAAGCTAAAACAAATTCAATAGACAGACAAAATCGAAAGCAAACAATTCAAAATTCAATGAATGACAACCTAAGATGATTTGATAATGACTCGAAATAATTCAACTTGAACAAATAAGGAGGGGATCTTACCGGTAGGCGAGCCGGCTTTTTATCCAAAGGAATTAAGTAAAATAATTGCATTCCTTAATATTTGAATTAGAAAATAAAGGAATTAAGCAAAATAAGATATGATGTGCAATATCTACAAAGAATGAGAAAAGCCCAATTCAGATAACTTTACATTGCTCTCAGGTTGATACATTGAAAAAAGTAAGCGCCCAATCTAACTGTCTACAATCGAAAAAAGACACAAACTTCTAAGATACTAGAAAAAAGCAACCCAATGGGATAACTAATGAAGAAAATATCAATGATAAACAATGAACTGAGTTAAAATAGTGGACATCTTACTCTGAGGTATTCAACTAAATCTCCAACAACGTTCAAAATGTCCACCATAAAAAATGAGGAAGCAACTTCAAAGATCTAAGGAATCACATGTTAGAGCATACAGTTAATCTTAGAGCATACTATTTTCATGATGATAGATCTGGTGCGGAAACAATATGTGCCTACCTTGCAAAAACGCTCCTAGTTTTCCAGGTTGGTGGCCACAAGATTGTGAAGCTCTTCACCAGCCCATACAGGGCAGACACCAACAGACATGAGCACGCATGTTAAACCACCAATTAAGATTGTTGACAGTCTCTGATGAGCAAGCTCAACGATCCGATCGACTCGATAGCCCGAAACAGACACTAGACTGAATCTCAAAACATGAAATTCTGTTTTAGTCTGAACCTATGGAATGCTTAGACTGGCAAGAGTTAGGCCAGCCATCAAGTCATTCTTGAACTTAGTCGCCTTGTAGGCGCGACACCACCGGAGAAAAAAGTAAGATTTAATTGGCAATTTGACTAACAATTCGTAAAAATATAAGCTCTTTACCTCGTCAAAGCGCTCAGCCTCATTTGGTGATTCAGCTTCTGCAACTATAGCAAGTGTTGGAGGACCAATAAATAAATCGACATCGGTCTCAACCTCGAACTTCTCTAAATTGAATGTACATAGAGAGCAGAAGGACTAAATGTAAGCCTCAATAAGATTTAGATTGGGAAGTTGAATAGACGAAGTTTCAACACATATAAAGAAGAAAATAATAACAAAACTGATGTTCTAGTGCCATTTAAACTCGTGATTTGTGTAGCTAGTGTACTGATGTTCTAGTGCCACCATTTCCATGTACTTCCTCTGAGTAAGCCTTCAAAAAGTCCTTAAATTAAAACATCAATCTGGAGTAGGAAAATATATCTTACCAGGTGCATCAAGGCTTTTTGCCTCCTGTATCTCGATTGCATAATCCTCCTTCAACAAATAATGATAAAAATAAATAAATAAATAAATAAATTTCGGAATGTTTTACGTTTTAATCTTTTGAAATTCGAGAGGAGACAAAACCAAGGCATCAACGATAGAGGAAAAGTAACTTAAACAGAATTAAAGAGAGAGTATCAAAAGAAGGAAACTATAACCTTCCACAAGACATCACTAGCTAAATGCAAAAATGGCTCAAAGTAACAACAAAGCCTCGATCCCAAATTAGTCGGGGTCGGTGGTCAAAGTAAGAGGACAGAAAAGCCATGAGCTCATGGTTTTTGTGTCCATGCATAGACGAACGAATCATTTCATTGTCTGTAAGAAACTAAAAGAAGGAGGCAAAACTAATAACAGAAAAAAGGTTTAAAGGATAGCATTTAAGGATATAATTCCTGCAAAGTTAATTGGCACAAATGCTTGCTATGGCAATGATAAAGGTGTACAATCAGGCTCACCTACCTGATTAGTAGTCGTTATCTTTTTTGGAACTCGTTTTAGCTCCAATCCCACATAACTTGGATCAACAACGACTCTTTTTTGAAATCCTTGTGATCTATAATGATGGAAGCAACACACCTCTTTGTGGATTCCCACGCATCTTTCCATTATTTTTCCTCATCCTTGAATATGCGAAAATTATTCCTCTCTATGCTATGGTAGCCGCACTCTCCAAACCAGTGTCGCCACGATGAAGGGCGTTTGCCAAAAAAAAAAAAAAAAAGATGTTCATAAACAGAATTTGTGCATTCACTAAAGTACTTCAAACATAATATTACTTACACGCTTCACCTGGAATGGTAGAGCGATCCGTCGGTTGAGTTGCAAGTACATCATCATATTTTACCACTGTAGAAACCAGTTTGCTCAACATTTACTTTAATCCATATTTGCTCACCAACCTTTTCGCAGATTCGACCATATATGTAGAGACACACGCATGTATGTATGGAGAAGTGAGAGCAAAGCGAGAATGTATTTAAAGAAACACAAAAGTAACAAAGATTAGTCACATACAAAACACTTAAAACTAGACAAAATAAGCTCATTTTCTATATACGAGCAAAAGTAATAGAAAAGAAGATATTGAAACAAATATGAAACATTGAAACTCATCAAATTTCTAGCACCATCTATACGCTCTTCCCATCATCTGCAATCACAAAAAAATTAAATTCAGAGACACAAGATGAGTAAAAAAAATAAAAATGGTTGAAACGTACTTTCCTCAAGTGTTAGGTATGAAGACATGTTGTTTGGGCCATGGAATCGATTCCCCTAAAGCTTGCTCTATTGTCCTCATATTAGCTTGAGTCCTCCATATCAAAGCATTGTAGTCAATGGCTGTTTGCACCCACACCATGTAAGATCCAACTAGGAGCACCCTCCACAACATGTAGCGGGTCATCTATTGCAATCTCTCATTCAGCCACTGTATGGGTACCAACAACCCAATCGATCAACTTGCACTTCATTCCACACTTATTCGAAGAATTCCCGTTTTGTGGCTTCAATAAAAAATTATGAAGTTTCATTATCCGTAACATTTACATTCAATAGATTAATATTTTGTTTTACCTGGCATGTACAAGTGTGCCCGTCTCCCCCTTGTTGACCCTATCATAAAAATAACCTACACAATTTAAGAATGAATATTGTTCACGATATGAATAAGTACACATATGTGTATAGTGAAAATATCAATTTGTACCTGTTTATATTGATTGTAAACATAAGAAGATAAATCTTCATATTTCTCTCTCAAACCCATAAGTTCTTTGATGATAGCGTTATTCTGAGTTGTTGCACCTACACCAGTAGGAGTTACTCCAAAACCAAGACCTCTCACTCGACCTTGGTGTTCAGTACCAAAAATTTGTGAGATAGGTTAATTGATTGAGCAGTAGATTCCGAGCATTGACTTTGATTACATACATTGATTTTATCCTTCAAAACAAACAACTACTATTTGCATCAAATGGAAGAAAAACTTAATAATATAAAATATCAAAGATCTATTAGTTAATTCACCACAATTTCGGCAATTTCGGCATTGTGTGGTTTCCCGTTTTTATCTGAATGCCCTCTAATCCACACTTCAGCTCTGAAAACACTAGCACCGTCTTTTTCTTCAATCTATAAGCATAAAAACAATAAATAATACAAGATTAAAATATAAGTATAAGTAATAGAATAAATGAATAAAACTTGCCATCTCATATTCAAGGCGAGCATATCCTTTTCGACTTGTCGTATGCTGAATCGTTTGCTTCACTCTGATTTCCTTAGCTTTATTGCTTTGTTCACGAAAATTGCTAGATATCCTTTGTTTTTTGAACTCTTTCCATAACTTTTCATCAATTGTGGCAGGTTTCTCGTCGTTGCCATTTTCTAACTCCTTAGTAAGCCTTGATTTCTATGCTCCAAACAATCGCTCAATTCTTTGTAATATATGTTTTTCATGAAATGCTTTATCCGGAATTATAAATCTTTCCTGCAATGAGAATGAAACACAATCAAATAGAGTACTTTTTATAATTTTATATAATAAAAATAGAAGTCTAACCTCAATAAACTTCCATATTCTTTTCTTATTATCTCCCCTGAGTCGGCGCCAATCTGACAAAGTAATTGGCACCATTTCGCGTGACACGATTCCCAAGAAAGAAGAAAAGACATCTGCATTTTCACCAATGGGCTGATTTCTGTCATTGAAAGTAACGAGTACTTTTTCTTTCTGGCAAGTGAAGGAAGCTTGGTTGGACCTCTTTTCTTCCTTTGTTGTTGTTCTTCTTCTCGTTCTTCTTGTTCTTCTTCTCGTTCTTCTTCTTCTTGTTCTTGTTCTTGTTCTTCTTGTTCTCGTTCTTCTTCTTCTTCTTCTTCTTCTTCTTGTTCCTCTTCTTCTTGTTGTTCTCGTTGTTGTTGATTGAAGCTCCTAGTTATTGATTGAGAACGAGAGTCACATGATGAAGGAGGTGCTTCATATGTAGAACTCTGCGGACACCTTATCCTCACACCAACATTTGAGTTTCGACTCATCAATGCTTCTATAGCTTCCTTTTCTTTTCTTGCTCTCTTTTTTGCAGCTTTTGAACTCTATTCATTTAGGGAAAGAGAATATCATAATCAGTAAATGAGCACAAATAAATTCATCAACCTATAAAGTGATTAACTAAATCAATTTTTTACCTCTCCCTTATACATTTATTTTCCTCAAATCTACACATGCTATGTCAACGACAAAATAGATGGTTGTAAAAAAATGCCTGCAAATGCTCCAGTTAGTACATGTGAAAAGACAAAGAAAAGAAAAAGAGAAATTATTAACACAAGAATAAAAGAAGATAATAATATTGCTACGACTTAATCAGCCATAAAGTGATTAATATAAGCATTTGATTAGTCATTCGTGAACAAGGCTAAAACTTAACTCCATTACACAAATAGACCCTGACAATTCATTCTAACATAACTTTCATATTCATCGCAAGTGTCCAAATCTACACGCGATATGTCAACAACAGAAAACGATGGTTGCGCATTCTCGCCGTACATTGCAATATCATACAATCCTCGAGGAGGTGCCCTTAACACAACGCACCAGTTTGATGAATCATCTTCACTAGATTAAAACACTTGTAATGGATCATTATGATTGTGACATTGGTTAAAGTTTACTAGGGTAAACCCATCTTCAACTTTCATACCGTTTCCCTCATTAACCCAATCACACAAGAATAATGGAAATCGATATACAAAATAATCCAATATAATTATCTCTCTTATAACCCCATAATAATCAACTTCACTTCTTCTTTGTGCATTGTCCCGTGAACTTGATCTACAAAGGCTATCGACACCTTCAACAAACACGCCAGAATTATGAGTAACTCTTTCAATATCTCTTGTGTGAAACTTTAATCCATTAATTGCGTAACCTGAACAAGAAAGTGCATTTTTCTTGGTTTTCGAGAAATCCAATGCAACATGTTTGACACATCAACATTCGAGACTTAACTTTGTAAAGATATACACACGTAAGTTGTAAGCAAAAAATGCACGAGTTTTAAAATAATTGTTGGAATTAAACCTAAAAATATAGTTGAAGACCTTACAACCTTTTCTTCAAACCATTCATTAAATGTCCTTGTATGTTTCATCCATAATTGACTTGCACTCTTTCCAAGGCGTTTGTCTCTACGCTTCAACTCATTGATATGCATTCTAAACATATAAATTAAGAAATTGGATCAGGAATTCAAATCAATAAAATGATCTAATTAACCATCATACTTACTCCAAATAAGGTTCAACAATCTTCAAATTGAACAATATACATCGATGCGCTTTTTCCAACATATCGTCTGACAACATTTTTGTATATACTGCTGAGATTGGTTCTCCTTCCAGCATTGTCTCATTATGAATATCGTTGTCCTGACGTTCTTGATCTCCCATATCAGTTGATTGTTCCAACTTTCTACTGCAAAATCGCACGCACTCATCGGCAATGTAACATTCTGACATGCATCCCTCTGGCCTTGCTCGATTTTTACCATAACTTTTTAGCTTTTTCATATATCTTTCAAATGGATACATCCACCGGTATTGGACCGGTCCACCTAAGCGAGCTTCCTTTGCCAAGTGGATTGGTAAATGAACCATAATATCAAAAAATGAAGGAGAGAAATATCTCTCTAACATGCATAAAGTTTCCCCAATTCCATTACCAAGATCCAAGAGTTTATTTTTATCTACAACTCTTTGGCATAGTTCATTAAAAAAATTACAATATCGAAATATTGCAATCCGAGGTCCGTTGGGTAGAAGTCCCCTCAAAGCAACAAATAGCAATTGTTGCATTAGAACATGACAGTCATGAGATTTGAGACCTACAATGGTGCAATCCTTCAGTGATACATGATTTGCAAGATTGGATCCATAACCATCTGGAAGTTTCATATTTGACAATATTTGGCAAAATATATGCTTCTCAGCTTTAGAAAGTCTAAATGATCTTTGTTAGGAGATATATTCGACTCCCACGAACTTGAGGATGCAATCTTGCGCGAATTCCCATATTTTCCAAATCCTTTCGTGAACTAAGTCCATCTTTTGATTTACCTTTTATATCAAGAATTGTGCCAATAATGCTTTCGCAAACATTCTTCTCGATGTGTATAACGTCCAAATTGTGGCGTAAAACCAAGTGCTGAAAAGAACGATGAATAGTTTAATGCAATTTCAAATAATTAAAGAAATTTTTACACATCAACTTAGTATCACACTTAGTATCATACCTCCCAATATGGCAAACTAAAAAATATGGACATCTTCTTCCAGATTCCAGTGGTTTCAATGACCTCCGATGTATTATTCTTCCTTGATTTTTTCCTTTTTCTTTTCGTACCCCTTTCCCCTGATTCACATCTCTCTATCTTTTTGTCTTTTTCCCCCCAATCATTTTTGATATTCTTTACTGCATTTGCAACATCATATCCAATCATTACTTCAGGTTTTCCGCGCTTTTCACGAGTTCCATCAAATCAAGTACTTTTATTTCGAAAAATGCGATCACGCTCGAGGAATCGTCTGTGGCCCATGTATACAGTTTTCTTGCTTGAAGTCAACCATGTTGAACATGTGTTAACCCCACAAATTGGGCAAGCAAAATTTTCTTTTGTAAAACATCCAACTAAATTCCCATAAGCTGAAAAATCGTTGATCGTCCACAACAAAATTGCTCTCAAATTAAAAATGCTTTGAGTTGCTACGTCAAATACAACTACTCCATCATTCCACAACTTCATCAAATCTTCAGTCAAAGGTTGTAGATAGATATCTATGTCATTTCCTGGTTTCTTTGGGCCCGGAATTAATAATGTTAACATCATACTATCTTCCTTAAAGCAAAGCCAAGGAGGAAAATTGTAAGTGACTAACATTACTGGCCAACAACTATATGGAGAGCTAAAATCACGAAAAGGATTGAATCCATCCGCAGAAAGGCCAAGCCTAAGATTTCGAGGCTCTAATGCAAACTCAGGCCACTTGTGATTAACTAAATCCCATGCTATTGAATCTACTGGGTGTCGCATCTTACCATCTTGGCTCAAATGGGAAGAGTGCCACAGTAAATTTTTAGCTATTTCCAATGACCCATACATTCTTTTGAATCTCGGTATGATAGGAAAATATCTCAAGATCTTAGCAGGGAATTCTTTTTTGGTCTCTTTGTTGGATTTACTTACTTTCCATCTAGGTGACTTGCATTTAGGACATGCATCTAAAGCTTCATTTTCCTTCCTAAATAAGCAACAATCATTCACACAAGCATGAATCTTTTCATAATGAAGCTCATACTCCTTTAGCAACTTCTTCACCTCTTGCAACGACTTAGGGAGAATATTTTCTTGTGGCAACATGTCTACCACAATCTTCAATAGTTCATTAAAACCATTATTAGATAGACTATAAATAGCTTTATGCTTGTACAAAATCACGGCGGCAGAAAATCTGGTGTACTTTGTGCAACCTGAATAGAGAGGTGGAGTTATGTCCTCTTCAAATAACCTTTCGTCGTCAACTTGGATATTGACATCTTCTAGATCTTCATCCTCACCATCTCTTTCATCCCTAACAACTCCATCCCCTTCATCCCTAACAACTTCATCCCCATCATCTCTAGCAACTCCATCTCTTTGATCCCTATCAACTCCATCCCCATCATCCATTTCATCATCTTCATCCGTAGCAACTCCATCCCTATCATCCCCTTCATCCGTAGTAATTTCATCCCCTTCATCCGTAGCAACTCTACCCCCTTCGTCATTTGTGACTTCATTCCTTACAATGGGGCTACTCTCTCCATGATGGAACCAAATTGTATACATAGGATCCAATCCATATATGATTAGATGGTTGTATGCAATATCACACTTCATACGAGACATGTTTCGACAGTTTTGACAAGGACACCTAATTCCTTCTGGACGTCTTTCTCTAGCTTGAGCTTGAAGAACGAATGCATTTGCTCCTTTACAATATTCTTTTGAAACTCTAATACAAACAAAAAAAACTTTAAATAGTAAGTTTCAACCTTACAAAAAATATGAATGCTTATATTACTATAAAAAGATAATATTAACCTCGAATGTCTGGCCCAACCTTTATCCATCCTGAGATTGTAATCTTTGCTCTGTTAAATTTGAAGAACGTTAATATCTATTACCTCATTTTTGTTTAAAATTATTTGTACATATTTTAAATTTCTTGCATTTAAAATTAATAAGAAGTAACTCAATTATTGCAACTGATGGAAAATTAATGTTAATCATATATGTACATCTAATAAAAATCTAATTAATTTAGTTTTAGCTCATACAACAACAACAACATAACATAGCCTTAGTCTCAAATTAACTAAAGTGGAAAAGCACTTGAAAAATAATCAAAGACTAAGAGCACATATAATAAAAATCTGATTAATTAAACATAGGCATAAAACCTGTGTTGAAGGATTGGAGGAGTTACCTAAATAAACTCATTTTTGAAGTAGGTTATCAACCTCTTTTGCTTGTTGGTATGCTAACTCTTCAGTGCAAGTGACGACTACGGCTTTTAGAGTAGGATCATACCTAATAATAGTCCCAATATGCATCAATTAAAGGAAGCCAAGAATTGAGAGAAACACAAAATATAGAAAGAATTTGTTGAAATAGAACCAAGTGATACTTGCAGTGTGAGCAAAGAAATATACAAACACCGAAAGAAAGTTTTAACCTTGGTAATTTATTGATCGGAGACTCTTTCAAGTAAAGCCGCACTACGCCCCAAGAAAGGTGAAACTTTCTCCAACTCGATTTCAGCGCCTGCATATATATTGGAACAAGTGAGATTTTTGGATGAAGAATGCCTCAAATTGAATGATAATCAAAACCACGAGAAAATGCAGTACTTTAATAGATACGCAATGAAGCACTCTATCGGGGATTATCACGGACCTATTGCGGCAATCAACAACAACACAATATATACTAGTTCTTTCCATTATGCAAGATCATTGAAGAAAGAAAAAGTCAAAGAGGTGTACACTCTCGACAAATTCACTTGAGCTGAAATTTTCATAATATTTAATACTAAGGGAAGCTCGGTCTCGGTATTCATATATGCAAAAAGCGATTTTCAATATAACAATAGATGAAAAACCCAAAACACAATCAATTATCGCGAATCAACGATAATGAGCACACTTACATGCTTTAGGCCCTCATGCAAATGGCTCACCTCTGTGATATATGACATTTTAGTGCATACATTGATTCCTCTTACGTGCGTCTTGAATGAACTCGTAATCTGTAAACTATGCGTATTGAATGAACTTATTAGTGTAAGCGTAATGTCTGTAAAAATACAAATGAAGGCTAACCTACACTCTCGGTGGCAATTTGTCAACTATGCGTCTTGAATGAACTATGTCTGTAAATGAACTTCGAGCGTATTTGGTATCAATGCATTACCAGTTGGACTGATCACTGAACTTATTAGATCAAATTTTCCCCTCCAACTACCAAAATCAACGAATTCAACATCATTTCCTCTAATCGAACCTCACACAACAATCCACCCGTCGATTCATCGTTGACCTCTCGATCAATCAATCCACACAATCCACGAACCGATAACAAAACAATGAAAACCAGAGCATGGAATCAAGGAAATGAACAAAAACAACAACAACAACAACAAACACACCGTGACGAGTCATCGTCGGACCAATCGCGCGAAACTAGGGTTTCGGACTACGAAATCGAAGTCTCGGTGACGATTAATATGCATATGAGAAATACGAACCGAATTGAATCGAGGATCGATGCGGCGAATTAGGGTTTACGAGGGAGAGACGATTGATTGAATGAATGAACGAACAAATACCTTGTCGATTCGAATCCGATGGAGAAGCAAGCGCTCGTCGGTCACAGTGTGGAGTTGAGTTTGCGAGTCGCGATTGTGAGGCCGAACCAGAGGAACGGTGTGATTTGAATAGTCTAATACATAGGGGTTTCTAAAAACGACGTGGTGTTATAAAAACCCTAATCACCTAATACATAGAGGTTACTTAAAAACCTCTATGAATTAGGTGTTATAAAAAGTAATACATAGGGGTTATTGAAAACCTCTATGAATTAGGTGCTATAAAAAGCCTAATTTGTTCTAGTGATTGTTGCTTTACACAAAGCGCATTGGAGATCAAAGCTCGAGAGGTATGCATATTTTTTTGATTAAAAAAAATTCTCCTACTGCGCGATTTATAAATAGTTTTTGTAAGTCATATATTTAGGAATCATCACAACAACAAAAATGGTAGACAATAGCGACGGGGACACGTTGACGCAAATAGCGACGGGGGTACACCACTTGGCCGCGGAGTAGAGGGTTACGTGTGGGAATAACGTTGCTAATTTGGGATCTAAATCTCAAAAGCGCTCTCTCCCTCTCCCTCTCCCTCTCTCTCTCTGCTTGTTTTCCCTCTTTCCCTCACTCGGTCTCCCGTCCCCGTCCCCGTCCCCGTATGTCCTCGTCCTCTTTGGTTTGGCCCCCTCTTCCTTGGTCGTCCCACCTCGTGCCCCTTCTTAGCTAGCCCCCTCTGCCTCAGCCGACCGTCCCACCTCGTGCCCCTTCTTAGCTAGCCCCCTCTGCCTCAGCTGGTCGCCCCGCCTCTTGCTCCGGCTCGTCACAGCCGCTCTGCCTCGTGTTAGGTATATTATTTATTTTATATATTTTGTTTTTTGTTTTTCGGTTGATTTATGTATGTTTTTTGTTATTTAAGTTGATTTATCATCTTTTTTATGAGAATTTGTATTTTTTGCGAAAATTTATATTTTCTTTGAAAAAATTGAATTTTTGTATTTTATGTCAGAATGAGAATTTGGAATAAATTTTGTATATATATGCATGTTAAATTAAAAAATGTAATGGTTTGATTAAAAACTTGTTTTTTTGTATTTTATGTTGGAATAAAATTGTTGGAGTTAAAATTTGTATTTCATGTATTTTTAGGTGAATAAAATTTTTAAATTGATTAAAATGTTGGAATAAATTTTTTATGTTGATATTTATTATTTCTTTATTTTTGTGACAAATAAAATGCATGTTTCTGATTTGAATTTAATTATTTTTTGTGATTATTTGTGATGTTTATTGCATGATTTTTTTAGTATTGATATATGTACTTCTTTTGTAATGTGTTATAATTAAATTAGTTGAATTTCAAATATTTCCATTAAACTATTATTTCATTATTTTTTACACTAATTAAAAAATCAAATTAAAATCTATTTAACTATAATAAGGAAATTATTTTAAGTTGAAATAAATTTAAGTATAAAGTTAAATTGATTGGACAAATTAAATATTGATTAGGGCCAAAATAAAAAAAGTCTAATATATTATACTATATATTACATATATAGTAGTTAAAAGCAATTTAACTATAATAAATAAATTTTCAATTGGTTGAACAAAATAATATTTATATAACAACGCTTACATATGATATATATATATATATATATAGCTATGGAGGATTGGTATTCATATTTATAACTATATATATATATATATAAATTATGTTAAATTGAAATAAAAATAAGTATGATGTTTACAAGTTAAATGAAATATTGATATGGTACATTGTACTGATAAAAGTTTAACAAAATGATAAAAATAAGTATAAAGTTTAAAAGTGATTGAACAAGTACGAGTCTTTCATACTAGCCATGCAAGCTAGTCAGATATACTTTCTTTCATACCCAAGTGTGAGAAATGCATAGAACAATTGACAAGCTATGTGCAGACTTCAACCAAAATTCATCGATGAACAAAACTTAGTTGAAAACATTAACAGTGCGCCTACGGAACAAGAAGCTTTTCAAGAGCAGTTACCTGAGCATGATACTGAGGTCGATATTGACAACAATGTTCCAACTTCGCTAGCTGATCCTAGTGACACACATGTCAGAAGTTGACGAAGAAAATAATGAAAACGATAACTTCGAGTGACGAAATAACCATGATATTTCCCTGTTTAGTTGGTAAATGATGTAATTATTTTTTTACTTTTTACGTAATATTTCAAATGTTGGAGGCTCACGCGTATCTTGTTTCTAACTTAATCTTAATTTTTTTATAAAGTTATGTCGTCAGAGGCAGAGGATACGATCCATCATCTGGTGAGGGATACGATCCATCATCTGGTGAGGGATCCGATGGACGATCTGGTGGTCGATCCGGTGGACAATCCAGCGCTACTAGAGATCGACGATCAAGTCATTCACATCGACGATCTCATGATGATGTTACTCCATCACATCCCTCTATATCTTACATGTTTTTGCCATCTGTTTTTGGTGATGATCTCACCTCTATGCAAATATACTCTACTTTACTTTCCTTGCTACCCACTCCATCCATTGATTGTCGCGGTACGTTTAGGCCAGATGTCAGGCCTACTTTTTCATTAGGGGGATCAACATCTCCCTCACATCTTCATGATTGTATGCACGCCTACCGTACAACCCCACCATTAGGCCATCGTGATTTGCATGTCTAGCCCTCTACGAGTCATCAGGTAGAGCAGTCGCCAAGTTCTTCGACATAGTGTTCGAGTGACCCGTCCATAGGTACGACCCCACGTGGACGACGACGAAGCAATACTACTAGTTAACACTCGAGGCAATATTTTTTGTCATTAAAGATGACAGATAGTAAGTATACGTACTTTAAGTACGAATATTTACGTTTATTTTTTTTCATAAAATTGGTCTAACACTTCATTTTCAATTTAGTGGACGAAAATTGCACCCGTCTAATAGAGCTGCGCGGGAGATGACTAGGGCATATAAACACTCCTTACACAAGGATGACTATTCTTGAGAGTTTGTTCCGCAGCACATACTGAGATATTTACTGGAACCAATGGAAGATAAATTTGTTTAAGTTAAGGTTGTTTCATTTACCTAGGATTTAGACAAAAAATTGAAAAGTCTTTATAGTTATATTTAAATCTTATTATTTTTTGCGTATATCTTTCACTCGACTAGGAGCCATCGGATGGCGCGACTATTAGAAAGGCGTGCGGTAGACAGATTGCCACTCGGTACGTCGATTTCATTAGCAAGACGTGCTCGAAAGATAAAAAGCTTGTACATGTATCTACCAAGATCTTCGACCACTATAAGAAGATGCGGTCCACCTCTGATTTCAAGAATAATTCAGAGCGAGCAAGCAAGAATCGGAGAACTGAGACACCAGGACCGGGTATAAGGGTTGCAGTGCATATTGGTGGTTCAATATCCATTTATCAGAATGCAAAGAGGCTGGAAAGTTATGTTATAATAAGTTTATATATAATATATATGGATTTAGTCTCAAACTTAATCCTCTTTAAATATATGTTTTGTAGGCAGAGAAGTTAGGTCGACCTCCGACTACTTTGGAGTTATACCTATACTTCCATATATACTAAAGATCATGATGGAGCAACTTTCCTTGATTCGAGAGTAGAGAAGATTGTCGTAAGTAAATAGTTTTGTTTTTAAATTTTGTTCACTTAATTAATGATAAGTATCAATGACTTGTAAATGTTTAAATTCTTAATTTAGACGACGATCAGCGCAGACGAATTGAGCTGACACAGTTGCAGCCTGACACCCGATAGATGAGACCGCGTTATATTTATCCGTCGTGGAGCGTGACGACAAAGGACAAACATTGTCACGACCCAATAATTAATACGCATTTAATTCGTTAATCAAGACAAAATGACCCGTGATGTGGGACCCGCAGCGAGATACGTGTCACTACCGAGGTAAATGTTATATTTGTGTGTTGTATGCCTAGTGTATTGTATTTGTGTAGACTACTAAGTCATTTACGTGTATGTAGATACCGAGATGAGCGGGGACACGCCTCGTGTTTCGTGCCGACGTGGGCCCGAGGTAGCAACTCGTGGGGTAAGTGTAATTAGTTAAATCAAATCTAAAAAAAATGAAAAAAATGAGTGGCTCATTTTACGATGTTCATAGCATACTATGTTTTGTATATCATTGATTCCAATTCCTATACTTTGTCCCGTTGATTGTTGTGTGTAGAAGTCAGTGATATAACATGCTATTAGGTTAGATTGTTTATTTTGACTCTTATCCTTTGTGCATTAGTATGCAGTTACATTTCTTAGTATGCATTAGTACTCCTTGCCTGCTGGCCCAACTACACGTGTACGACACCTGCCCGTCCTTACTCAGTCTCGAAATGTATCCACTTATGTGTACAATGTGTAAATAGCATATTCAGCGGAAGACGTATTTAAATGCAAATTTTTTCATAAATCAATTAAACAAATCCTAAAATGGAAAAACCTTGAAAAGAACGAGATAAACAACGGTACCATATAAAACTAAGCATGTACAAAGTCATGTCACTCCCCAGTTCCCAAAAGAATCAAAATATTAAAATAATCACACGTACAAGTACTCCTCAAGGGTAGGCAGTCAGAAGTAGTTGCCTAAGATCCCCTTGCCTTTACTCGGATCTGTACTCAATAATCACGGAAGAATATGGATGACGAGTCTAGTCAGTAAAATTTCCATATGTTTATTTTTGTTTCCCCGACCTAATGTTCGGTCCCGTCGACTACCCGATACTCGAGTCGACACGTATATCGAAGCAAATGCAGTTCGCACAATCTCATTGTGTGTTAGTTTTCCCTGTCCTAATATTCGATCCCGTCAACTACCCGACACCCGCATCGACACACATATCGAGGCGAATACCATTAACGCACCCTCACACGTATTATTTTGCAACATACACACATGCGATGTATTTAAATAAATTACACCGCAAATAAGCAACCAACACACCATAAACATCCATACCTAAGTTCCCGTGTGTCCTAGCCTACCGCGACGTCCACGTAGATCTGAGCTGGTTCCACGTCTGTAAATTTAATATGGGCCGTTACAGGGCAGGGTGGGGCGGTGATCGTAATTACCATCCCCATTCCCGCGGGGTGTGGGGAGGGGATTTATTCTGTAAATTTCCCGTAAGGCCAATTTTGCCGTCCCACGCCCCACCCTGCGGGGATCCTCGCGGGCCGGGGAATCCTCGCAGTTCCCCATCAATTTTGTAAAACAATATCTATTTTGATCTTCATTCCTTGATCATTTTGGCACTTAAGTACTACTTTCTCAATTTTTTAAGAAAATATTTTCTCAAATTAAAAGATTAATGTGGATTTGTTTTGTTTTGTTGATTGAGTTACAAGTTACATACTTAATTAAATATATAAGATTTTCAAATATAGTATGAAAAATATATTGGGTTTTGGGGTTCATACGCAGCGGAGATTACAAAACAATTTTGACAAAAACCCCAACAGGATCCGAATCTAATTCCATTAAAACCGTTTAAACCATGAAAACTTAATCTTACCCCAGTCGCAATATACCTTTCTGAAGGTTGATCGATCTCTAAGGCGCGGCCAACGACGAACGCCCTCTACCAGTAGTCCACACACGAACGGCGACCGAGATTCGAAGTGCTAGCTTTAAGAGAATACCAAACCTTTTGTTTCTCTCCAAAACGATCCAGAGCATACCAAAAACCCTAAGTCGTTTCTAAAACGAAAATATAGTTTCAACCTTTTTTCTTTCGTACGTGTATTGTAACTTAAAGCGTCTATTTATACAACCCTTGTATATAGACGGTTAAGTAAATTACAAATATACCCCTACTTAAAGAATTATAAGCGTAATACACCACAAGGACGTTTCCGTCATGAATTTTATCATATAAAATTCATTTTTCTGAACCATCTTAAAATCTCGCAAAACCATTCTTAGTGTGCGACCCAATAGGCTCATACAACGTTGGCAATGTACCAAAACACATTTTGGTATACAAGTCATAAGCGACCTCTAGCAAGACATTATGACTACCCAAGTTGTATGAATATCAAATCGAAACAACCTAATCAATAGTGTATATAATATCCTTTTGTCACACGATATCCATTTGATCAAACATAAGGCATGGAATTGTCATCCAACATGTTCAATCGTACTAGTCTCGATCTCTAGGTAGACTGAAAACATCCAAGTGACATTGATCAATATCAATTCACTTAGACTAGGCCTTTTAACAGTCTAACACATCGAGGGATCCACTGGATATTTCTCTTTATATGAGAGGGACAAATTCTATCTCGATTACACAACTTCATCACATTGCTCACACAGTAACCAATCACAACCTTTATAATCGTCCGGTTAAAGACAACGTTTGATTGTGTAAAATCACTGTGTTCATAATGTTGAAGTCTCTGGTAATCTCAAGTCAGAGGACTGGAATATATATCTATCATGAGAAACAACAATGACTTAATCCATGTGATGTTCTCATAGCGGGTCGATCCAAAGATTACTTTGTTCCACTAACAAGTACTCGTGATCTTGATTCGTATCCATATACGTATAATCATCATATGATCATTGATCAAGACTCACACTAGTCTTAATTCATTATAGTTCCCAGTATAATGATCGGCTAGGGACATTTATGATATTTATGTAAATACCCATGGATCTTATTATAATGTAAACATGCAAATTAATTATAATAAACAGCAAATGAAATCCTCTATTTTATTAACTAAAAGTATTCATAAAGACAATTAATGGATCGACCTATGGCACATGCCCCGACAAAATATATTTCAATGATGTTCTAAATATATTTTTATATATCTTTATGATATAACACACACACACACACACACATATATATATATTATAGAATTAATTTAATGGTAAAAATAAATTTTATTATTGGATATCTCGAGTTTCATTTCATATATTACATATGTTTTAAGTAAAAAGTTATATAAATGTTTTTGTAAAAATATAAAAAATGGAGAATTCTATGCAAAGGATGTGAGGTGAGAAATCTCCGCGAGGCGAAAACAATTACCAGTCCCCTCCTTATCTCTTGTCCTGCCTCACGGGGAGCAAAAAGCGGGGATTCCTTTGCCCCACTGGGGCGGGCCACCGTGGGAAACGGAGATTCTTCGCCCCACTTGCAACCCTGCATGTGAGCCAATGTCTCTTGTGACCTGACATTGTTGTTGTCATTCTAGTCCCGTCCAAAAAACATTCCAAAAACAAAGAGGAAAGTTGAATTCGCATGACCGTTGCAAAAAGCGGGAAAACACTGAGATATAAAAGGCTTTCTCATTCAGTCATTGTTCACTCTTCACCTCTCTCTTCGCACTTCGTCCCTCTCCGGAAGTGCGAATCCAGAAGAACATGGAGGAATACGACGACGCGGAAGCCGAATCGCCAGTGAGTGATTCTCTAGGGTTCAGTTTTACGTTCCTTTCATTTATGTGTAAATTTCACATCGGTAGCGCAATCTGATTCGCGATTCGCAATTCCGGCTATCCGATTCCGAGACTCAATTCATGCTTAAGTGTGATTTCTGATCTATAAATGTCGAACTTTGCAATCGATCTAGTCTTTCTGTTCATGATCAGAGATTCAGAATGTTAGGGTTACACGACCATCGCATCTTTGAAATCCTTGTTTTCTAGTTATCGAATGTGTCTAGCTGAATTGATCTCTTCGGATCCGAAACTCGGCTTCTGTTGTCTGGTTTCTGATGTAAAATAGCAAATCGATCATCACCGATGGCGCTGCTGAGCTTACAACTAGGTTACAATTAGGGATTGTAGTGGCGAACGTGTTTTTTCCGTTCATTTTTCGAGAATCTTTAGTTTATATGACCTTTATGACTTTGGATTTATTGTAGTTAAGTTCATCAGTTGTCTAGGTAACATGATTGCTTCTGATCTGAGATTATGTTGATTTTGGTCTCATTTTCTCATGTGAAACGCACAACTGTGGCATTAGCGTTAGTGATAGTACCAATCAGATATATTCGTTTTTTGTTTATCAGGATCTCAGATTTACAGTTTCGTTTGATGCTCGTAACTCAAGTTTCTGGTTCCCAAACTTATTGACTGTCTTCCAAATTCTATTTCATCTTACGCTCAATATCTTCTCTCGTTTGAAGTGGAAATCGGATGGATTATTTAGTGATGCTTTGGAATGTAAGATCACTTCAATTCTTCAGAATTCATGTAAATTTTTCATCTAGTTCTCTATTTTTATGGTTTTCAGTTAGTATGCGACAGAACAATGTCAGACTGGCAGTCGAAGTTATGGACACTGAGATACTTCTATTTGTTTAAGATCTTTTTAACGAGAATGAAAAAACATCAGATGAACATTTTAAGTGAATGTCTTTCTTTTCGCTTTTTTTGATAAGTGAATGACATTGCTTGTTCTGCAACTTGCAAATGCAGGTATACATGGCATGCATCATGCAAGGAAACAGGTAAATTTATTAGCTATGTAATTTTTTAAACGCATTATTCCCTCGTGATAGAAAGTAGGGATATTGCTGAGGGAAGACAATTGTTACATGATTATTTGCAAACCTAATTCAGGTTTTCAAGCACCACGCGAGTGCCTCAATAAGATACTGTATCATAAAATCTTTTTTTTTTTTAAATTGATTGGAAAGCACATAATTAAGTGCACTTAGTCGAGTGCAATTGAAGAGTTTGATCCATATAACTGACCCCAACTAATTTGGGAATGAGGCTATGTTGTTGTTCTACATCGAATCTTATTTAATGTAATAACATGCTAATTATTTTCTTTTATTAAATGATTCACAAAGCTCAACTGAGAATTCAGAAGGATTTCCACGTTCTTCATTAACTCTGTGAGATTGCAGCTTTACTTGTTAGTTGTTACCAACAATATGTTGAGCTTGTATGATTAAACGTTGTTGATTCATCACATAACATTTTCTTTTTCTTTTCCTTTCTTTTTTGGGGAATCATATCACTTCCACCTACTTGATACATATGCTTAGCAAATGAAGTTATTAATTCTATTTTACCAGAATTGGAGTGGCTTACTATGATTCCAGTATACGTCAACTTTATGTGATGGAAGCTTGGGAAGGCGGAACTACAGACTTTCCCCTCATTGATCTTGGTATTTAGTTCATATCTCATTTTTTTAACTTTTGAGAACATTGACCTAATGGAAATTTAAGTTCTTCCATTTTCTATACCTTTTGATTGGATAAAAAGCTATACAATTGTTTTCTTTTTAATTTTTTGGAAGGCAGTTAGGCTTGGCAAGTATCGTTTGACAATCCCAATGTTATCAATTATTTATTTTATATTGACACGTTGCAACTTGTTTCATTGCTTCAAAGAATATGATCTTCTGCATTTTTTTAGTGGTTTCATTCATTTATCTTACTTACATTTGTTTCAGTAAAATATCAAGCCAAGCCTCAAATTATATATACAAGCACTAAGAGTGAAGAATCCTTCCTTTCTGCCTTGCAACGAGCGGGTTGTTGATTCCAATTCCTAAATAGATTAAAATGATACTTCTGATGACTATTTAGTCTTTTCTGACTCTGCCAGTTGTCGCAGATCAATTTGAATCTCCATCAGTAAAACTCATGAAGAGCTCTATATTCACTTATGAACAGGCTTGGCATAGGTATAAATGCAATGAATCCGACAGTAAAACTTCTTAAAATGAATGATATGCATTTTATTTTTTGATTTCAGGATATTATAAAAATTGGTCCTACTTTATCAGAAAAAGAAGTATTTCCAAATTTTCAGTCTACCACAAGCATTTTTAGTTCACCATTGATCTTTTTCTCTCAATATTTCAGATTGATGTATGTTCGAGTCACTGGCATGGATGATGGTTTGAACATGAAGGAGAGAATTTGTTTTGTAAGTTGTGAGCAATAAAAGTTCATATTTCGACATGGTTCACGGATTGTTTCATGGACGACAACAACAACAACAAAGCCTCAATTCCAAATTAGTTGGGGTCTGCTACATAGATCAACCTCTTCCATTGCACTCGATTAAGTGCACTTAGTCATGTGCTTTCCAAGTCTTGAATTTTTCCTAATCAATGCCATCCCAAGTTAGCTTACGCCTACTACCCCTGCATCGTCTATTTTCTTCAGTTTCAACTGAGTTGATTCTTCTGACTGGGCGTTTGCGGGCAGCCTGAATGCATTATGGAAATCACTATTAAATAGATTTGTGGAATTTTGTTTAGATATCTTTTTGTTAGGGTCCCTTTCACAAGTCTTGAAAATGTTACTTTGTGGAGTTCATGAAGTCTGATGTTTCGCATTGTTCGATATATGATTGGGCTTCTAACTTGACTTATTTTGACAATAATTGAGTAGTTGCATTCTAGTGCTACTTCACCCTACAACCTATCTCCTTCATCTATCCCACTCTATCCAGTTCCTATATCACTTGGAGCATTTCAATTTTTCATTGGAGGTTTGATCTTTACTCCTCCAACTAGTTCGGTTCTTGATTCCATATGTCATCTTGTGAAAAGTTGTTCTTACTTAGATTGCCATTGTCTAAATTGTTTATAACAGTCTATTATTTTGGTTACTGCAGCTGAATGCTATGATGGATGTTGGGAGTGAAGTCCAAGTTCGTGCAAGTGGAGGCCTTCTTGCAATATTGGAGAATGAAAGGCTCGTCGATACCCTTGAGCATAAGGAAGGCGGTAACACATCTATAGCTATTGATGGTGTGGCAGAAATATCATTGTATCCTTTTCTTGTTTCATTTTTTCTCTCTTTAGATGCTGGAACTTGAAGCATGAGGAGTCACCATTTTGTGTTCCTATAAATCTAAACTAAATTGTATCTTAAGTATAACTTATCAAACCTGGAACAGAAACAATTTTCTCAAGTTGGATGCAACAGCCCACGAGGCATTGCAGATTTTCCAAGTAGACAAGCACCCTAGTCATATGGGAATTGGGAGGGCGAAAGAAGGGTAAATAATATTTTGACAGTTCCTTTTTATTTTCTTCTTTTCTTCTTTTTACCAGTAATAAACATTTTTGATGTTCATAAACTGCAGATTTTCTGTTTATGGAATGTTTAATAAGGTATGAAATAACTACAGAGGTACAAAAGAACTACATTCGTTTCAAGTCTGCATAGTTTATGGACTCAATTTTTTTGGCTGTTGACTCTGTTTATTCCAGTGTGTTACTCCACTAGGCAGGCGTCTCATGAGGTGAAACAAACTTCATTAAGATATCTAAATAGTGATTTTGCAATGTTTGCAATCATGGCAATATTCAGCTGGTGGTTCTATTACACTATGGCACTTTTCGCAGAAATTGGTTCCTTCGGCCTATTCTCGACCTTGATAACTTGAACAGCCGTTTGAACACTGTATCCTTTTGATAACTTGAACAGCCATTTGAACACTATATATCCGTGATACCTTGGGCATAAATGTGTTGGAAAATTGATTGTGCTCCTTTAAATGGTGTTAGATATCATTCTTCCTTTGTTCTGAAGAGTTGATGGCCTCTTTACGGGAGACATTGAAATGTGTACGGGATGTTCCGCATATGCTTAAGGTGTACTTCAGGTTATCTTTGATTTTGTGTCTAATGTTCATTTTATATTGTCATTTCAATATCAACTCTTTGTTTCCCTTCCAAGTTAGTATTTCGTTGATTATGAGTGTTGTGGATTAAATCAGTGTTTGCTTCTTTTTCCCACATCCATTATCTTGTGTAAGCCTTGAACTTTTTTGTGTAATAAATAAATTATTTGTTATTGCATTTGAACTTTTCATATCATGACGTTCATTGTTTGCTTTCATGGCAAAAACTTCTGTTCACGTTCATGGAAGAAATTCAACTCTCCAAGTTCCTCATGCACAAGCAGCGACTGGTCTGCCTTTTTGAAGGTATACGTATACCCACCATTTCCTGTTAGTAGTTATGCTCTTTCTTTGGATGTAGAATGTTGTTGATTGAACTCATCTTCACGATGCAGATTGCATAATTTGAAACACCATATTGCATATTATTTCATTTACTAGAGTATTTCATGTTATTCATGTACCCATTCCTGTGGGAAGTTATTATTGTACAACATCTATTGTTGATATGACACCATGAAACATCAACTTAAATCTGCATAAGGGAAGCCGACTTTAAGATCCTTCTATTGATTGCGATTTTGACATTTCGTTTTGGAAATATTGGATACAAGCTTCTTTCTATTGCGCAAGCCATAATTTATCTTTATTGCATTGGATGTTTCGAACATCACAATTAGGTTGACAGCTTATTTGTTTATATCATTGTATGGTCATCACAAATCGCTTCTTGCAGAGCATTTGCTCACTCCTGCACATAAGGAATATACTTGAAGTTGGAATATCAGAAAATCTTCATGGGCATGCAAACTCTTTGAATTTGGACTTCGTTGAAAAGGTATTGAATCATTATGCTAACCTTATTCCAAATAAAAATTTGGAGCTTTTGTTATAAATGCTACGATGTTTGGTACTTCACGTTACCCACTAGTTAAAAGAACTTGGGATTAGATCTAGGTAATAGTCTTGGAAGCAACCATTACATCCTTTCCAATCTTACATATGATTGGTAATTTCAATTACAAGAGTTTTGTAGTTAATGTGAATGACTAAACTTGTTTGTTGATGATTCTTGACAGGCTAGTTCATCTATTTCTACAGAGTTGGTTTACGTCTCTGAACTGGTAAGCGAATGCAATTTGCGTGGTTTATTTATCTTCCTGTCGTGCATGCATTGCACATACGTAGCATGACAATGGTGAAAAATGGGATTTCTAGGGTTTTAGGAAGCATCTGCTTTGCCTTTAGGGCTTTCTCCTAAGATTTAAAAAATCTATCTATATCCAACTCAGATCAAAGCTGTCGAAGACCTTAAGAAGAAGACGCAGAATGTTGCAAGAAACTGAGAATATCCCTTGCGCCGTGCTCCATTTTTCAAGGAAAGCTGCAATAATTTTTTGGAAAAGCCCTGTTCTCTTTGTTTTTGAGCTTTCATTCCTCAATCCACTGATTCGTTCCTTCATATACCTCCCCACTTCCATAGCATACGGCTCAGCCAAAAAGCCATATCTTGCTGGTCAAAGCCTTTGCGAGTCCAATCTCTTTCTACCTCGGCACTGTCGTTTGGTTTTGGTTAGTTATAAAGAATGGGGTCTCGTGGAATTGTAGCTTCTTCTAGCACTAAGAAATATGGCTCTTGTGCATAACTTACAAAGGGAGCAAGTGATCCTTATGCTCAGATCTTGTGTATTAAAATTGTAGTCTCCCTGCACTACTGCTAATTACTTTATAAAGGCTTTAATAAACTGCTCTATGATGTTATCTTAATCATGGTACGCAACATCAATTTGTATATGGAAGTGAACATTGAGCGATAATGAAACAACAAATTGTAGATGTCTCAGTTATTTCTCCAGTAAAGAAAACTGATTCAGTGTTTTGGGTGTTACGAACTACTAGGAAGCACTAGCAAAACAATTAATGAAGTCTTTATCTTAACACTTTTCTATTACTTTGCTGGATTATTGTAGTAAACTTACAGTTATCCTCCCATTTTTTGGGGAAAAACAGGGATAGATAGTTTTTGAATTTACTTTGATAATTTAGAATGCATGCAACTGTCATCCAAATACAAAGTTCTAGATGTTTTGAAGAGATACTGGATTTTGTTAAGACATCCCCTCTAAGTTATTGTTCATTTATAATAAATTATGGGGTGTGCGTTTGTTTATCCTGGGACTTGGCTTTTATATGTTGTAGGTAATGGGAGTGATTAATGCTAATGGACCTAAGGAAAAAGGGTACGAGACAATGGTGAGGGATGGATTTTGTGATGAGGTAATGGTTTCAAGCTTTCTTGATTACTTGCATATTTACACGACAGCTTAGATTGTTCTCTAGATTCTTTTCCTTTTTCATTCCTCCTTTTCATCTCGTCTCTTGCCCATGTTTGAAGTTTTCAGTACAACATTCTTTTTGACCCCCTTCCTTTAGGGTGATATTTGAAATTACTATGACTTACCAGAATATCAAAGGTTAGTAATAAATAAAAGGTTTTTCTTTTCAAGTGGATGATGTATACATTTTACACAAATTAGAAAATCTTACTTATAAACCTTTTTCATGGATATATCTAATAATCCATTGAGGGTATCTCAACCACAAAACATTGTGATTTGTTGGTGCAAGAAGAAAATGATTTTCTAATGCGTTTCTTCAGATATCTTGATTCCTCTAAGTTCTTATCACAAAAAAGTTTTTACTCGGGGCGCTCATTCTCCCATTCTGCTGTGGCTCCAAACTATTGAAACTTCCTGCGAAAAATGCTTCTTTGCAATCCTAATTGGAGATTGTCTATGAATGTCTACGTTCTGCAAAAAGCTTCATGAAAAGTTCAAAAACTTGCGTGTCCTTCACAGTAAAACGTAGTAGCATGGTACAGTGTCATCATTGTGTGCCATGTTCGTGTACGTTAAACTTTGTTGCTATTAACTTATATGAGACATAAGGTGAGAAACTTCAATATAAGCTTGTTTCTATTCGATACAAATGACATCTTTGATTTTGAAATCTAGTTGGATGAATTGAGAAATATATACGAGGAATTGCCTGGATTTCTTGAAGAGGTACCAGTTTCATATATTCTCATATGAATTTTTCCTTTTTAAAGTTAAACCCAAATTTTTGACGTTTCCAAAATGAAAATTTTGTAGGTGTCGTCAATGGAGATTTCACGCCTTCCTTCCCTATGCGGAGATAAGCTTGTTGTGCCTTGCATCATTTACGTTCATCAAATAGGTCATTTATGTTTCTTTCACCTATTTTTTTAACTGTGCTTATTGAAAATTTTTTGAGCCTCTCATTTGGAATCAACTCTGCGTGGGAGTTGGCTACGTCTTGTTTCCATTAAAATTGCATTTTAAATTATTATTCTTAGTTGCTTATCTTAAGATAACTTCAATAACATAGTGGCCACCTCTTGTTTCCATTAGAGCTAGCACTTAGAACATTTTCTGTTGTAGATAGGTTGATAAAAAGTGATTTGCCCTAAGGAGCATCAGAATCTGTCTCAAACTACGCAAAGCACAAACTCTACAATATGCAGTGTCTTTCACAAAATTGGAACTTGAACGCTTTAAATATTCATTCAAGTTCAATTATCTAGAAGGTTTTAAAAATCTATTTTTTTTAGCCTTATTTGTGTGTGAACTGACAGAAATAATATATATATATATATATATCTGTATTCTCTATTTTGAACATGTTCTGCTAATTTCTTTGTTGATTGACCATTGACCTGGTTACAGATTCAAGATGCTAATTTTTGCATAAAATTATTTTATGTATCTAAAAAATCACAAATGGACTGATTTTCTGGGATGTCCATCTGCATATCCCTATTCAATTAGTTTAATAAATTATATTAGTGCGTGCATGACTTTTTTTCAGTGTGATATTGAGACATTCTTTAACAGAGCTTTATGATCATCAATATTTTAGATTCTAAAACTATTTTCTTATCCATTGGAACATTGCAGGATATTTGATGTGCATTTCTGTTGAACTTGATGAAGCCACACTAGCACTGCTTCCCGATTTTGAATTTGCTGTAAGGAGCTACTTTACTGGAGTCCAAACAAAAAGATGCAATTTTCTATATATAAATTACATTCTGATTAACATACAGAACATGTCTGCAAATGTTCTAATCAGTTTTCAGATGGCGATGGGGATACAAGAAAATTCTTTTACCGTACTTCCAGAACTCGAGAACTGGACAATGTCCTAGGTGATATATATCATAAGATTCTAGGTCTGTAGGATCCAGTTTATTCTTCCACTGCTACTTCTCCATAGTCTATACTGGATTTCATGAAACTATTTGTGGATTCTCAAAGTATGAATGCAGTGATAAATAATTTCTGATTCACTGTGTACCATGTTTCCTCTTTCTTTGTCACAGACATGGAGAGAGCAATCATTCGGGACTTGGTGTCTCATATTCTTTTGTTTTCCAGTCATATACTCAATGCTGTGCATTTTGCATCAGAACTTGATTGGTAACCAGCTTAAATTTTCTAAGATTTTACTGTTTTTTCTACTTGCTGCTAAACTTTGCATTTCCCTGAAAATGTTTCTGACCATTGTCCTTTAGTTTTCTATCATTGACAATTATTGCTCGCCAAAACAACTATGTGCGGCCTGTTTTGTCAGAGGAGTCAGTGATTGATATACAAAATGGAAGGTTTGTCCTCAGTTACGAATCTCAACTCATATTTATGTGTGATATAAAACATTTATTGCTATTACTTCTTTTATCAGTTTATAGAATTCATGAAGATATATACATTTGTACCAGGCATGTTTTACAAGAAGTGACAGTGGATACATTTGTTCCCAATAATACCATGATTCTTGATAATGGTAATTTGGTTTTCTTTGTAGTATAACTGTAATGGCAAACCCTTTAGTCTGAAAGGCTTAAATATCATATTTCAGGAAGGGTCAGCATCATTACTGGTCCTAACTATTCTGGCAAAAGTATCTATATAAAGCAGGTATTTGGTTTTCTATTCTCAAGTTATGTGTATTCATGAAGCTATTCTTAGTGTTTATTAGGTTGAAAAGATAAGAATTGTATATGTGCTCTATCATAGGGGATTAGTAAAACCATGCTTGCGATTAGAACGAGAGCCTTAGAGTGATGTACTAACACCATTGACAAATTGATCACGTTTGTATAAACCCCAACAACTATTTTTCAAATGTTGAGTAGAAATAGTATTCAAATTGAGTTGATAGTTCTTGTCCTCACTGTTGAAATTAGTGCTTTAGATATACCAATTATTTCTAATTTTGTTATTTGTGCGCAGCTTCATTCATTCTTATATTTTAGGAATTTGTTTTCTTTATGTGCGCAGGATTTAGTTAGTCCTATATTTTTGGAACTTTCTATATTTTTAGGAGATGTTTTAGTTGCTATTTTGTAGGTGTCTTAGATTAGAAGTTTTAGGATTTATTCAATTCTGTTTTTCCTATTAATATGCACGGCAATTAAGCCACAAATAAGAGAATCGAAAATTAAGTTTTTATTTTCTATTGTGTGCGGCTGTTCTATTGTGCGCTGCTGAATATTGTGAGAGCCTAAAACAAATATTTTTGGGACTTCATTATTGATTCTCTCCTTGTGAAAAAAGTGTCAATCTTTCTTCCTATCTTTCATTGATCTTCAAAACCAACAATTGGTATCAGAGCTTACATCTTAAGGGATCTGTGGAATGGATTCTAAAAATAGTTTCGACAAAATTTCTCCTCCAATCTTTAATGGAGAAAACTACCAACTTTGGGCGGTGAAGAAGGATGAAAAATAAGAGCAAAATTACAACTTTGGTGAATTTCGAGATGATTTCTTCTTCCCCAAACCTCTCCTCTTATAGAGCACCGGTCATGACCAGCTAGAGTGAAAATGGGGTAGTGGAGTTACTTGGAAGGAGCTTTGATGATTTGTGGGCGAAGATAGAGTAATGGAAAGAAGACCCACTCACCACTCTAATAACTTATTAATGAAATCCCGATGGTTAGCTCCATTACACACACACGCAAGTGCTAAGTGCGCTACAAATGACTCAAATCAAGAGCCATAATTTTACACACACTATGAAGAGTAAATATACAAATAAGTCAACCAGTGGGACTAAAGACTTATTTGTTTCAACAATCCCTCCATTACCACACAATCCTACAATGACTCAAATTAAGAGCCATAAAGAAAGAAAAACAAATAAGTCAAAGGCAAAGACTTATTTGTTTGCTGCCGTCTCAACGACCCTATTCACAAGAATTATGTCGCTCAAATCCGCGAAAGAGATTTGGGATTACTTGAAGAAAGAGTATGAAGGAGATGAAAATATTCGAGGCATGCAAGTTCTCAATCTAATTCGAGAATTCCAATTGGAAAAGTCGAAAGAATTTGAGATTGCAAAGAGTACTCAGATAGATTACTAATTGTTGTCAACAAAGTGGGCTACTTGGCACGGATTTTCCCTATTCAAGAATTGTAGAAAAGATCCTCGTCATAGTGCCAGGAAGATGTGAAGCATCTATCACCACTTTGGAGAACATGAAAGAACTTTCCAAGATCACGTTGGCGGAGTTGTTGAATGCCATGCAAGCACAAGAACAATGAAGATTTATGAGGGAAGATCGTGTTGTTGAAGGTGCTCTACAAGCCATGCATGAAGATCACAAGAAATTTTACAAAAAAGGTCCAACAACAAGTGGAGAAAACATGGGTAGAAACTCTTGGAGAAACTATCCACCATGTCACCACCGTGGGAAAAAAGGTCATCCACCATACAAGTGTTGGCAAAGACCGGATGCAAAGTGCACCAAGTGTGATAAGCTTGGACATGAAGCTGTGATTTGCAAAAGCGAGTCTCAAAATAATGAAGTTGAGGCCAAAGTTGTTGATCTATATGACGAAGATCAAATTTTTATTGCAAGTTGTGATTTAATTGAATATTCCAACAAAAGTTGGTTGATTGATAGTGGTTGCACAAACCACATGTGTCACGACAAAAAAATTGTTTAGAGACTTGAAGCCAATTAAAGTCAAGAAAGTCAGAAATGGAAACGGTGGTCACATCCTAGCAAAAGGAAAATGCACCGTTGCAATCACAACAAGTTCGGGTACAAAATTAATTTCGATGTTCTTTACATACCCGATATTGATCAGAATTTACTTAGTGTGGGGCAATTGATTGAAAAAGGATATAAAGTATCCTTTGAAGATTTGCATTGTGCTATTTTTGATGCTATTGGACATGAGATTTTGAGGGTTAAAATGAGAGGTAAAAGCTTCTCATTCAATCCAATGGAAGTGGAGATAATGAAGTCAATTCCTCACCTTCCAAAAATTTTGAATACAAAGAAGAAAGATGTTGCAAGACCTAAAAAAGGCAATCATTGCATGGAAGAAAGCCATTATTATTTAAGCTCCAACCGAAGATGTTTCAGAATGTGAGGTACTTTGTTGATATTCCACTGAAAACAAGGAAGCTTAATTTCGCTTAATTTCAACCAAGGAAATTCTCAAGTTCATGATGTTACCGGTTCTTTTGTACCCGGTGTTCTTACAACATGTGTTAATGGAGTTGGAAAAATTAACACATTGGATGTTCCTTCTAAAAGAAAGATTGGTGGTTCAATTAAAGGAGGAGATATAAGAATTGGTGGTTATCCTAAAGTTTAAGATTCATTGGTACATTATCCACAAATCAATGTGGAAGGTTTGATGTTATATTCAGATTGGTTGAGTCATCCTCCTGATATTATTTTAAGTCAACAAGTTCAAGCTCCTCAATTAGAAGATTGAAGTTTGTAGATCCTAAAGCAAGGAGGAGTGTTGAAATTGATGCTTTAGATCTACCAATTATTTCTAATTTTGTTATTTGTGCCCAACTTTATCCATTCCTAGATTTTAGGAATTTGTTTTCTTTACGTGCGCAGGATTTAGTTAGTCCTATATTTTTGGAACTTTCTATATTTTTTTAGGAGATCTTTTAGTTGCTATTTTGTAGGTGTCTTAGATTAGAAGTTTTAGGATTTATTTAATTCTGTTTTTCCTACTAATATGCACGACAATTAAGCCACAAATAAGAGAATTGAAAATTAAGTTGTTATTTTCTATTAGTTGCTCAAACTACCGGGTAATTAAACTTATGAGTCACACTATGAAACTTTGAGAAAGGATAATTGACAATAGGCTAAGGAGAGAAATAACAATATTAGAGAACCAATTTGGCTTCATGCCTGGGATGTCGACTATGGGGGCATTTTCCTTGTAAGATGATTGTTAGAAAAATATAGAGAAAAGAAAAAAATCTTCATATGGTATTCGTAGATTTAGAAAAAAACATATGATAGGGTCCCTAGAGATGTTCTTTGGTGGGTTTAGAAAGAAAAAGAGTGCATGCTAGATACATTGACACTAATAAGGATAGATATGTATGATTGAGTAGTAATGAGTATAAAGACATTTGGAGGGGCTACAAAAGAATTCCCCATTGCGATAGGACTACATCAAGGTTCGACTTTAAGTCCATATCTATTTACTTTAGTTATGGATGAACTAACTAGGCATATTCAAGAGGATATACCATGGTGTATGCTATTTGCAGATGATATTGTCTTAGTGGATGAAACAAAAGACGGAGTGAATAGGAAACTAGAACTTTGGAGGAATACATTAGAATCTAAAGGCTTTAAGTTGAGTAGGACGAAAACTGAATACATGCACTGTGAGTTTAGAAACACTAGACATCGAGATGATGGAGTGGTAAAATTAGGGGAAGTAGAAGTTCCTAAGGTAAACCACTTTAGATATCTAGGATCAATCATACAAAATGATGGTAATATTAAGAATGATGTCACACATAGAATTCAAGCTGGATGGAAGAAATGACAGAGTGCAACATGGGTGATTTGTGATCGAAATGTTCCTACTAAGTTAAAAGGAAAATTTTATAGGACCGCAATTAGGCCAGCTATGCTCTATGGTAGTGAATGTTGGGCGGTAAAACAACAACAATTACATAACATGAACGTAGCTGAAATGAGGATGCTTAGGTGGATGTGTGGTAAAACTCGTAAAGATAGAATAAGAAATATAGAAATTCAAAGATAAGTAAGAGTAGCACCAATTGATACAAAGATTAGGGATGGGCGGTTGCGGTGGTTTGGTCACTTGCAAAGACGGCCTGCAAATGCCCCCACTAGAAAACTTGACTCAATAGAAGCCGTAGAAATTCGACGAGGTAGGGGTAGACCAAAGTTAACATGGGATGCATTAATTAGAAAGATTTGAACTGTTTGGAAAGCTCACCATCAATTGCACTTAATCGAACACAATGGAAAAGTTTGATCCATGTAGCCGACCCCAATTAATTTGGGACTGAGGCTATGTTGTTGTTGTTGTTGTTGTTGTTGTTGTTGCAGCTGTTCTATTGTGTGCTGCTGAATATTGTGAGAGCCTAAAACAAATATTTTTGGGACTCCATCATTGATTCTCTCGTGAAAAACTTGTCAATCTTTCTTCCTATCTTTCATTGGTCTTCAAAACCAACACTCACCTCCATATATTCCTACAAACTTCTACGGAGCAGGACATATTTGATTGTGTTTAAATATTGTCAATGATTGTTAATTTGTTATCTTGCATTGTTTTACACTTTTCCTCATTTAAAGCCTTCAAGTTGAGTTGGACGAAAACTTGATAGATGCATTGTGAGTTTTTGAATATTAGACATCAATATAATGGAGTAATATATAAAGGAAAAGTAGAAGGTGAACCATATATATATATATATATATATATGTTTGAAAACCATGGGCGTCCGAACCTTTTTCAGCCCTTCCTTTGGTTCAACTAATCATATGGGAGTTAGTCGGGTGCCCAAACCTCATAATGCGGGATAAACTAAGAGAATATAATGTAGCTACCAAGAATTGAATCCATGACTTCTGCCACAATTAGAGTTATAGTGCTCTTTTCTTTGCCTCTTCACTACACCCTTGGGGGGCATAAGGTAAACACATTAAATATCAAGGATTAATCCTAAAAAAAGATGTTACCCATAGAATTCAAGTTGGATGGAAGAAGTGGACGACTGCAACAAGTATGATATTTGATTAAAATATCACTACTAAGCTAGAAGGAAAACTGTATAAGATTGCATTCATGCCAATTGTGCTTCATTGAATTGAATGTTGGGTGGTAAAGAAACAACATATACATAAAATGTGTGTAGCAGAAATGAGGATGCTTAGGTGGATGTATGGTGAAACTCATAAAGATAGAATAAGAAATACGAAAATTCAAAATACAAAAGAGTAGTGGCACCGATTGAGACAAAAATTAGGGAAGGGAGGTTGTCGTGGTTTGAACACCACTGAAGATGGCTTTCAAATGCCCCAGTTAGAAAACTCGACTCAATAGAAACTAAAGAAATTTGACGACTTAGGATAGAGATAGACCTAAGCTAACTTGGGATACATTGATCAGGAAGGATTTAAATGATTTAGAAAACACACTATTAAGTGGACTAAACTGCGCACAATGGAGGGGCTTAATCTATGTAGCCGACCCCTACGAATTTGAGATTGAGGCCTTGTTCAGAATCTTAAGATTGTTCATGGTTTTGTTGCATAAGACAGTATTTAAATTAGTAAAATTTGCTATCTGGGAAAATGCACGCCTAATGGTTTTTTGTTCATAATATTTTGTTGAATCGGTAACTTTGGAGTGTGAAACTGTGATAAGACCTATCACTTGTCAATTCGTGATTGTTTCAACTTTCAATGAACAGATTGAAATTATTTAGCAGTAAATCCATAAATTTCTTTCTTAGTAAGAAGAGAAGTGGGAAACATCATCAATAACTTCATGACTTTATCTCAGGTGGCTTTGATTGTTTTCCTTTCTCATATTGGAAGTTTTGTACCAGCAGAGTCTGCTACTATTGGCTTGACTGACAGGTTTGTTACTGGCATGCTATGCTTTGAGTCGACAGTCATTGATTATACTGTCATACATATATTTGTATTAGATTGTCAAAGTTGTAGAGATATTTTTTTGCAGGATTTTCTGCGCCACAGGAAGCAGGCTCATGACCACAGAACAATCAACATTTATGATTGACCTACATCAGGTTGGAATGATGCTTAGGTAATTTCTTAAAAAAATTGGCTTGGTGATCCATATGTCGGATGCCATTTTAAAAATGCTAATGCTGGTGGAATATTATTTCAAGGTTGCATAGCAATCCTAAAAAAAGTACCATGCACATGGATTACTCTAATTTTGTACTCTGGCAAACTTGGGACATGAGTTTGCATAATTGTGATCTTATCTCCTTGGAGCTTGTGACAATGCAACTGGAGAAATGGATTCAATTACACATTTTTGTTTATTTGATTAAAGTTTTTTCTCCGCTTAGTTTAATTATCTTTTTTCTTATAGGCAAGCAACATCACGGTCATTATGTTTACTGGATGAATTTGGTAAAGGTACTCTTACAGAAGGTAAGTATCTTCTGGTCAAGATTTTTCCTGCTGTGGTTTTGTCTTGCACATGAAACTATTAGTTTCTAAGTCTGATGACTGTTGTAAAATGCACTGTTATTGTCCATTTCAGATGGCATTGGTCTTCTTGGTGGAACAATAAATCATTTCGTGAATTGCAGTGATCCTCCAAAGGTCTGATGCTCTTATAACTTTCGAACAAAATGATTGCATCTGGTCGTCCTATTTAAGATGCTTAATTTCCTTCTTGTGCTACCCAAACTTCTCTTGCATTATTCCATGTCGTCTTGGTAATTATTGGTTGGTTCAGAGTTTATGTCATGGGCATCCATCTTTTTGTGATTCAGAGTAAGTTAGTCCCAAGGTTGTTGTCAATTTATTCATTATTTTGAAAGCATCCAAGCCAGCCATGCAACTAACATGATCTAAATAAATCTTTTTTAGTATGTAAAATCCTTTAAAGTTTACAAGTTCAATCTATATAGAGGGCATATCAACTGAAAGTAGTTTTTATCATTATTAGACGAAGAAACAATTATTTTTTGTTTGATGAGGTTAAACTTTCTACTTTTGAATAATTATTTGATTGAGTCTCCTCAAACTGATTTGCAGGTTTTGGTGTGCACCCACTTGACTGAGATATTCAGCGAGTCTTTCTTGCCCAAGGTTTTTTTATTGCTAGAATCTTTTGTTATAAAGTCTATGGCACTAGGGTGAAATATCTCATATTTTGTGAATTTTGACTTTTAACTTTGTTCAACTAATAAGCCTATATAATTTACTGTTCTTAGACAGAGAGAATCAAATTCTTCTCCATGAGCGTGCTGACATCTAACAGCAGCTGTACAAATGACGAAGATATTGTATTCCTTTACCGGTACATGCGCATTGCCTGCTCTTCTTATTGGTGTGAAGTAATCAAATACCCGTTTTGACCTTCAGCAGTAGTGTAATTAAGATTTAGTATTGTTCTGCTTGTAGAAGGATGAGCAGACAAATGATCCAAGGGTCTTTTATTGAAGGTTTCCTTCCAAATCATTTACTTGTATGGTAACATTCTAAGACATCTGGGATATTTCCTTGGCTGAAAAATCTTCCTTAAATGAGAACAACCATGTGCCAGTGAAGATCCTTAATCCTTCAGAGATTCCATTATTGGCTACATCTCATGTCAACGGATAGTTTCTCCTGAAAACCCAGCAGACCGGAAATGCCTTATCTTTGAACAATTGTGGCTTAGTAAATGTGAAAGGGAAATAAAGACATTGTTGGCGCGAGTTACTAGTCAGGATTTATTGTATGTGGTGTCTTATAAGTTTCCTGGCTTATTCGTGCTCTATAATTTTGTCCTCTTTATTCCTCTGATGGTAGAAAATCTTATTTGAGTCTTTTCTATAATAATTAAGCATAATTAAGCACTTTATTGTCACACAGGCTTGTTCCGGGACATTCATACTTGAGCTATGGTAAGCATAAGCTAATTTGCGTCAAGTTGGAGTACTTCATTTTACATTGTATCTGATTTTCCTTATTTGCAGGGTTGCATTGCGCTCTTCTTGCTGGTATCTTTCGTTAACTCATATCAAGTTTTATGCTTTTTATTATCGCTTGCCAGTTTATAAAATATGTTAAGTTGCTTCTTGAATAAATGAGTGGTATATTCTTGTTTTTGTTGTTTTTTGACTTGCAATGATGTCTCCATTTATTTATTTATTTATTTTTTCGAACAAATGGCTACTCTATTCACTACAACAATATGTACGTTGTTGATTAACACACAGACCTGAAGGGCTGGTGATGCTGTAATCTGCTGGGCTGATATTTATTTTATTTGGACTTACCGGCCCCTTAAATTTGATTTTCCAAGAAAGTACGAAACTAATTTAACGAGATGAATTTCGTTACTTCTCAGTCCCATTTCCTATTAGTTTTTTCTCTATTTTCTCCCCCCTCTCAAAACAACTAGATCTACTATAATTGATACTCTTCTGGTCGCTGCAGGACGAGGAACTCAGTTTCTATCTTATTCTAACTCTGCTATAGGTGAGATTGGCTCGTAACAGCTAACACATTGTTTATTTAGGTGTACCTGAAGAGGTTATTAAAAGAGCAGCCTCTATTTTGGCTGCTCTTGAAACAAATGAACAAGTTGAGCGATTATGCAATGAGAAAATATTGGCTAGAGATCAGCAATACAAGGTATGCCTCAATGATGTTGAGAAATATGACACTACTATTACTTTATTTAACGGCAGTTTTCAATTGTTTTTCTCGACTCTCAGAATGCGGTGGATAAGATGCTAGCATTTGATATTTGCAACGGTGATCTGAACCAATTCTTCCATGAAGTTTTTCCTTGAACCGAATGCTAAAACATCAAAGAAAGTAAGCATCTATAATTAATATTTTATGTTTCAATTCAATATTGTTTGTTCAATGATCCTCTCTCTCTTTCTCTAAAGTTAATTCAATACTGGTTAATATGCAAGTTTTGAGATGACGGGTTAAAATCCCACCCATATCAGGAAATAGGAAAATCATGAGGCAGTTTTCTGCATTTTATCATTATCCAAAGCTGCTTGAAATCTAAATATTAATAGTATATTTGTATTTAAATTAATATAAATGGATAAAAAACAACAGTATAAATCATGTTAACGTTTAATATCGTAATGTTTCTCAAGTCTAGTTTGAATTAGTTAAATTTGGGTTCAAACTTGCAATATTTCAAAGTTGGTTATCTCAGGTTCATATTGGAACTCATTCAAGCACATGATTGCTAGTAAGATGCATGAAAGTTATATTTTTTCCTGGACAGTAAGCATTGGGAATTGAAAATCTCTACCTATGCGATGTGAAGTTCTGTGTATAAGGGCAGTGTCCAAGGCTTGAGAGAGTGTGGAGATACTAGTTTATGTATAGGCTTTAATGGGCGAGCTCTCTAAAATGCCATGGGAAGATAGAGATCCTACTCCAAATTTATAAGCCATTGTCTTTTTGTGAATTAGTCAATGTGGGATTATTCTTTCATCTCCAGCATGCAAAAGCATTGAATCAATGTTTTACGTCTAATTACGCTAAATGCTTTTCATGAATTTTATGACTTATTTTCTATTCCAATAATGTTACTATCATTAACTAGATTGGCAAAAGCACATCAGATGATATCTAATGATCTGTACATGTTTTATTTGGAAATCCCTAACCATTTTTTGGTGAAAGATAAAAGAAATAGCTGAACATACAATGACACTTTTGCAAAAATTACATAATTTTGCTCTTGGAACTACTTGCCTTGAATTTTATACCGGACTTTTTTTTTGGCAAAGTATACTAGATTTTTATTAGCTTGACTAAGCATTCCCTTTCAATTATTTTCATGAATTTCAGCTGAGATTGACAACTTATGAGTCTATTCTAATTGGTGACTGCATCACAAGTCTGCATAAAAAAATCTGGCCTGCGTGTGTGAGCATCTTTTTCCGCAGGTATGACTTTAACTTTTTCTTTTTTTGAAGCCGGTATTACTTTAAATTGAGAACTTAATTTCTATCACATTGTTACGAGCTGTTTCACATTAACTGGAAATACGAACTGTTTTGGGCCGTCGAAAATGATGTCCGCGAAAATGCTATATGCTGCTTCTGTAGGGTGATATAAATCCCAGAAAACATGATCCCTCCTATTTGGACAATACTGTGATATAGGAATGCAAGGAATCTCGGCGTTGTTCTTTCCCAATCCACAACAAGCGGATGCAACCTCGACAAATCCTACAAAAAGAAAAAGAATTGTCAATCAAATCAACTAATAAAATCAGAAAAAAACAAATTATCAAATCAATCTTATATGCGTAGGTGTGTATACCATAGTTTGATGGTTTTTGAATGAATTGGAGTAAGATGCCAAAAGTGTCAGAGTAAGAGTATTTCATGTCCTTTAGCTCTGATTGCATCCCCTGCAACATAGACTTAACACCTTCGTAGAGCCTAGCAGACCAGTAGTTAGCCTCCTCATTGCAACCTCCAGTTTTGTTCTGGTTTCTCTGTGACGGGCAGCAGCCTATAGCCGTAACGCCTGCCACGAAGAACTTACGCGCACCCAAGTCATATATTTTCTGAGACAATATAAGTGGAAGAAAGAACAGATTGATCAACCAAAAGTTTAACGCATTAACTGTGTTTTAGTGATTAGTCTGGAATGCGAACTGGGCAGGCTTTATACCTTCAGTTGACCTGTTAGAGAGAGTGTGAGAGAATCGACAAACTGTTGAGGATTGCTTTTAGGAGGGGCAGTGGGGCTCGGGTCGAAGTACCCAAGAATGTCATTGCTTCCAATAACGATAACAAAGAGTGATTTTGATAGATAATTTTGGGCTGCTTCATTCCCTAGTTGTCGAACCAGTTCTTCCTGTACTATTGAAAGGTACTCTATTTGCTGGTTGAACGTAATCGATCGCCGCTGCGCAAACAATCAAATAAATGCTTCTGTTCAGTCATTCTCTGCTTTGCCATACCAAACATCCTATTTTTATCCTTTAGGCCTTCAACTTCCCTACACTTACGAAGTTGAATTTGATAGATGTGTTTCGTTAGTTTTCTGTTTCCCACTAAGTTAGATATTTAAAAATAGAACCAAGCTATATGCATCCCACTCTATGGCAACTCGAATTTGAGTGCACCTCCGAAAAAGTATGAGCGTACCTCGGCTTTTTCACCAAAATATCCCCTTGTCCCAACCGATGCAGGCTATCTCCAAAATCTTGATCAAACCCTCTCGAATCACGTTTTTCACTTCCACTTGGTGTATTTAGAAATGTTCTTTCGTTTCTTTAAGTTTACGGGTAATTTTTTAGTCTTTCTTGCTGTTCAACGACACAAGGGTGAGAAGTCAATTTTTTGTTAGGCAACACATGATTGAGACTTATCTTTTAGCTAGGATTGGTTAGAACTTTTTTGTTGAAACTTGGTTGATTATTACCGAACTAAAGGTTTGGTGGGCTCTGTTCGACTCTTTAATTAATGATTCAGTGGGCTCTGACGATCGATTTTTAACTAGAGATTCGAACCTGCGAGGCCGAACCACTCAACTATGCCCTACAAACCATATGAAGGAATAATGTCGGACGATGAAGGTGGGGTGCACAAAGTGAAAGGAAAAGGAGGGGTGTGCAAACTTTAGTGAAGGGCATAAATGTCATTTTCGTTAGAAATGACATTTACTTGGGTTGCCCTTATGAACATGGATGAGGTATGTATAGCGTGGATCTAAAAATATTTTATATTAATATGCAACGATCGTTGACTATAATATCCTTGCCTAATTGGGAATTGTAAGCAATACTTACTATGAGGTCGTTGATGGAGCCCAGTATTCCAAGTCGTGTGGCGTTCATGGTTTCATCAGTTTTTGTGCCTTTCAATATTCCAACGCTTGTCTCGTCTAAGATTCCAGCTCCTCCAGAAGCAAAGCTGACGCCTTTCAGAAAAGCTTCGCTCTTGTTGGGACCAGATGTAAGGGACAAATATGGTGGGGACGTTGGTATTCTTAGCTTCATTGCTGCTCAAAAAATAGGTCAGAACAACCAAATGTAACATTCCCATTCAAAAACAAAGAAAAAACATGCATTCCCACCGCTAACACCAATGTGAAGTTTTACTTTTAAAAGCCTCGGTATTATTTAGGAAGAGATTTATACTTAAGTGGGGCTATGTTTCGATCCGCACGTCTCCAACATAATTTTTAGAAACTAATTACATAAAGTATTAGATTTGAGTTACTAGGTACCTAGAAAATCTGCTGCATTCTTTCCATTGCTGAATCTTCCAAGTGGCTTCCCCGGTAAGTCCACACCATTGTGAGGGAAATTGGCTTTCGCCAGTGAGAGTGGAAGGTAATTGTTATTTCCGACATCAACCAGCGAGTCGCCTAACACGAAAATTGCCGGGACCGCCTGGCTGATCGACAAGGTAAATGACAGGCTGAGGGATAAAAAGAGGCAAAACAGATAGAGGCGTTGAGCCATTGTTGATACTTGAATGGAAAGTAGAAGAGGTCAAAGCCTCTCTTTATAAGTATCAACATTCTTGGAGAACTTTGAACCCATGCCTCAAACGTAGTGCAACCCATGCCTATACTTCAGGAACGTGAAAGGAAGCCAAATGCCTCAACAAATGAAAAATATTGTACATTGTTTGGGAGGTGTGGCAGACGTAATAATCCATGTAGTTCGGATCTAGCTAGCTTGCATATGTGGACCCAGCATAGGGCATGGTTTAAAACACACCTCAATATATTATATAATTATGCCCTTCAATAAAATTAAAATGGCCTATCCATCCCTCAAAGAATTGCAGCCCACCCAATAAAACAGAAGGAAAATGCAAGAATGGCAAAGCCCAAAGCATCTGAAGTCACATTGGGCATATAGGGTCCATGAGGCCTCGACTAGTGTGTTATACATCAAAATTTAATATGTCCACATTCTGAAGTACACACGGGCGACTCTTATGCCCAATGTGATTTTGGGGATAACTTGGGCATTGTCATTCTTGCTAGCAGGATAACCAGAAGAAGGAAACGGTCATGCTAACTCAAATTTAGAATATAAATTGTCTTACAAGCGAAAATGAATGTGTTAATTAATATTCATACAAATACACATTCCTATATGTATATGCTTGTATTTTATTTATATGAATGCGAGTCGTATACATATTTATTTTATTTTATTTTCGAAAAGGAATTAAGAATGAATTCATCAATAACTCTTTTTCTTCCAATCTTTCCTTATTTTTCACTTTTTCTTTTCTTGAATGTCTTTTTTTATTGTTAACATTTACTTCTTTAACATTTTCAAATTTGTACTATAAGTGCTTTCATTTTACATTTTTTTCTTCCAATAGCACACTTTTTGTATTAAAAAAAATCTTTCTCGCTATTAGTTTCTTTTGTGATATTTTTCATTTCATGTTGTTTTATTCATTTATTTTTGTTGTGGGGAAGGTGGATTATTGTAGCATGGTGTAGAATTTGGATGAAATCAGAACATCTACATTTTGAATTTGACTATTAGAATTGATTTGTCTATTATTTATCTATAAAGATATTATCCAGGCATTTTTTTTTATAAGAAAGCAAAAATTGCTTCTACCAAGGTTTAAAGTCATGACCTTTTACTCTCAAATACCATACCAAACTAGTGGGCCACTCAATTAGTTGGTATATTATCCAGACATTTAATTTGGATAAAATACTAGAATGACACCCTAAATTCATAAGCCTCGACATTAATGATCGCGTTATGCATCTCGAGATAATTACATGGCCTGGGCTTGAGGTGTATTATTAGACTTTTTTTTTTTGTACTTTTGTGAGAATCGAACTCACGACCTCCTCAAACCTGACCTTTTGATTAGTAATACATCTACCATCTCACCAGAGATGCTTTGACATTATTAGATGGTTTTATATGGGGCGTTTGTGTATTTTATTTAAAGTTTGGGGTGTAATGCAATTTTTTTTTTTAATTGTGTGCAAGGGGACGAAGCCCATACAAAATCTGTTATACTAGGCACATTCTCGGGAATTGACTCCCCGAATATCTTCTAACAAAAAAGATCTACTATAGTCATGTGGGTGATGCAATATGTTCATTCACTACTACTTAGTGGGCAAATAAAATTCTTGGCTCCGACGCCCCTGATCATATGTTGAATTAGAAGTCAAACATGTATGCATAACATGAGATTAGTTTTTTTTTTTTTCAAAGGAGATTAAAAAAATTCCAATCTGTAATTATTTGTCAAACCAATTGAAATAGTTGAGTTATAATAAAGGAGCATTCATTGAGAAAAAAGATATTTGGGATCATCATCATAAAATTATACATGAATTTAGACACCCCATTCAGCTATTTATGATTCTGTGCGTACTTGATGCCTCTTTTTCTGCAGGTATGACTTTAGTTTGAGAGGTTTGCTTAGTTTCTATCACATTGTTACAAGCTGCTTCACATTAACAGGAACCACGTACTGTGTTCGACCGTCGAAAATGGTGTCCACAAACTTGCTAGACACTGCTTCTGTAGGATGATATAAATCCCAGAAAATATGATCCCTCCTATTCGAACAAAACTTCGATATGGGAATGCAAGGAACCTCGGCATTGTTCTTACCCAATCCGCAACAAGCGGATTTAGCCTCAACAAAACCTACAAAAAGAAAAGAAATGAAAGGAATGAAAAATCAATCAAATAGGCGCCAACCAATCAAATCAGTAACACAAAATCTTCAAATTCAGATAGGTGTGTACCATAGTTAGATGGTTTTTGAATGAGTTGGAGTAATATGCCATATGTGTCAGAGTAGGAGTACTTCATGTCCTTCAGCTCTGATTGCATTCCTTGCAATATAGACTTAACACCCTCGTTGAGCCTACCTGACCAGTGGTTAGCCTCCTCATTGCACCCGCCAGTTTTGTTCTGGTTTCTCTGTGACGGGCAACAGCCTACAGCCGTAATGCCTGCCACAAAGAACTTACGTGCACCCAAGTCGTATATTTTCTGAAACAACATAAATTGAAGAAAGAATAGATTGATCAAATAAAAAATTTTAGGTATATTAGTCTGGGATGTGAAAGTGGGCAAGCACATTGTACCTTTAGTTGAACTTTTAGAGTGAGTATGAGAGAATCAACAAACTGTTGAGGATTGCTTTTGGGAGGGCTAGTGGTGCCTGATTTGAAGTACCCAAGAATGTCATTGCTTCCAATAACGATAGCGAAGAGTGATTTTGATAGATGAGTTTGGGCTGCTTTAGTCCCTTGTTGTCGAACCAGTTCTCTTTGTACTATTGAAAAGTACTCGATCTGCTGGTTGAGCGTAATCGATCGCCGCTGCGTAAACATTCAAATAAACACTAGCTTCGGTCATATTCTCTGCTTTTCTATCATTAGCATTCACCATGTTTTGCTTAAATATTCATATAAATGCATGTTTTGTTTGTTTAGTTTTATGGTCTCTTCTTGCAAGTCGATCTGTTTACTTTCCTACAACAAAGCCTTAATCTCAAATTAGCTGAGATCGGCTACATGGATCAAACTCTTTTATTGCGCTCGTGCTTTACTTTCTTATAGAAAAAGGAAATAGCAATCTGCAATCAATTTGTAATTCTTACCAAGAGTTCATCGGCGGTGCCTTCCAAGATTTCAAGACCCGTGGCGTTCAAGATTCCATTTACGGTGCCTTCCAAAAAGTCAACACTTGTCTCGTCCAAGATTCCAGCTCCTCCAGAAGCGAAGCTGACGCCTTTTAGGAAAGCTTCCCTCTTGTTACCAGCGCCTACGAGGGAGAGGTACGGAGGGGAGGTTGGTATTCCTAGCTTCATAGCTGCTCAAAAAGAATCTCAAAATGAGCAAATGCATGTACAGCATAATTGAAGCATAATACTGGGTTCACTTCATATCTAGTTTGAATCAAGATTGATGAACTCATAACTGTTGCGACTTACTGTTGTCATCGGTAATGGACGAAGTAATAGTCGAAGCAATACTTAGAAACTAATTACAAAGATAGGCTATTAGAGATTTGAGTTAATACGTACCTAGAAAATCTGCTGCGTTCTTTCCATTGCTGAACCTCCCAGTTGGCTTACTCCCTGGAAAGTCCACACCATTGTGAGGAAAATTAGCCTTGGCCAATGAGAGTAGAAGGTAATTGTTGTTTCCGACATCGACCAGTGAGTCGCCAAACACGTAAGCTGCCGGGACTGCCTGACTGACCGACGAGATGAAGAGGAGGCTGAATGATAGGAAGCAGCAAAGCAGATAGAGGTGTTGAGACATTGTTTGTATTTAATCAAAGGAAAAGAGCTAGCTTAAGGCTTCTCTATATATCTGGTTGTATGCTTGAAGAACTTTGAACACATTGCCACCGCAAACTTAGTGCAATCCATGTGTACACTTCATGAACGTGCGTGAAAGCAAGCCTAATACTTCACATTAATTTAGTAGACGAATGAACTGCACGGTGTACACAGGAAGTCACATCGGGAAATGCATCTCGAGATGTGGATATATACAGATTCTGATGCATCACACGAAGTTGTATGAATGGTTCATGCGGGTTGATGTATCTTTCAGTGTGATATACCAGTTGTCATTCTAGTATTTTCTAAAAAAAAAAAAAAAAAAGGACCGACCACGTTGGGTTCACTGGACGTGCAAACCACTACTAATCTTCTGCACTTGTTACGCGTCCATTTCTGTTTACATGCCAAATCACTAGACTATTCGCGATCATATATGAAGCTTTAGTATTTTATTTGGGAGGTGTGACCAACATGATAATCCATGTTCAGATCTACATATGTTAAAGAGGTCAACTGTACATGCAGAACATGAGATCCCCCCCAAAAAAGTAAAAAATCAGCAAGTACTTATTTGTCTGTCGATATGATAAAAGAAGAAACATGAGATCATAAAAAATTACACTGTAACCAAAAAAAAATATATACATGAATAATCTCTTAGACACCCCAACCCAGCTATTTGCCAATAGTTTGAGTACATTATTTGTTTTACATATATCAAATTAATTATGATTTAAAGGTTTATTATACTGCACCCAGTCTTTTTTTTTTTTTTGCATGTAATGCTAGGTCCATCTCACCAGAGATGCTTATACACTATATTGCACCCAATTAAGTTTTCAAAATATTTTCTGTAGTAATATGTATCAACACGATAACTGAATTTATGATCATCATGTTGCTATCCACCAATTATTAATTTATATGTAATAGATCAACTGTGAAGATTATGAAAAATTTAGTTAATTGGATTTCTTTCGATCAAGATTGAAAAATCCTCCTAAGTGCATGCATTCCAATTGCATTTTTCTAGATTCATTAGGACTCTTGAAACTTAATTTTACCTTTTTTCAGTTTTGGCAAAACGACGAGCGTGGTTTCTGATGTTACCGCGGGATAATTCTTGATTATGTTTATAAGTTTTTTTTTTTTTTTTGGTTACAATGTTTATAAGTTTTTATTTGTTAAAAAATTGTCATTAAACTTCAATTTTCTTTCAACTTTAAGGTGTTGATGTCTGTCAACCATAATTATAGTGTAGTGGTTGGAAATTACTTGTAAGTCCGTTTGTACTTCTTAGACTCAAACCTTCTAACTTTTAAGTTATATCTCGGCCAAACGATCAATCAATTATATCATAACTTTTGAAATTCATTAATTATATCCCAACCTTTTCAATTTACTATCAATTCTATCTTCGATTATAATTTGGGTACTTTTACTTTGAAATCAACATAATCTTCTAACTTTGTTTTCATGATTATCCACATTGATTCATTCCTTTTAAGCTTCATGTATAAATTAAGTGTATAAGGGCTCCTAAAAATAATAATTTATAAATCAATGATATATGCATTAATTAATAATTTAATTCAAATTTAATTAGTTTGTAAGTCACTAATGTAAGTTGAAAATTATGTGAATATACATATAATGAAAATGACAGCTAAAATTTATCAAAAGGTTATTCATAGTTGTTTAATTTGACAAAAGAAATATATCCCTAGATTACATATGTGTAGACATGTATACGCGGCTATGTGTATTATATACATAAATATTTATCATGAATATTGAGTTCTAAGTCTCTAATGTATATGTATGAATAATCTTTAAATGTGTAAAGTTGAAGAGAATCGTGTTTGGGCATATATTATAAAAGAAAAATTATCCATGTTAATTGAGGATATAATTGATAGTAAGGGTGTGTTTGATAACAAAAAAAAATTCAATGATGAAAAACTATTTTCTTAAGCAAATCTTCTTCAGAGAATTTTCTTAAGAAAATTTTCTTATTGTTGTTTGATAGTACGTGAGAAAATTTTCTTAATTTTTCATCTTGTTTGATAACAAATGAAATTTTTTTAAGAAAAACTTAACCTCATTCATTGTAAAAATATAATATGACTGCAAGACAAGAATGTTTATAATTGAAATTGATCTTTAAAATAGGTTTCAATGCATTTTTTTTATGAAACCCAACTATATATAAACAACGAGAATAGTTTCAATCATTTCAATGCATTAACTTGGTTAAGTTGGATTGAAACCCAACTATATACCAAGAGTATCATCTATCTGACTACGAGTGTGTGGCCACACCTTCCGTATGAACTACAACAGACATTTGCATTTGGCCACATCTACCAACACAAAATTGATCAATTAGGCCACAAAAATGGCTCCATGAGAAGCTCCAGGGTTGGCATAGCCTGGTCTGCAGACTAAACTCATGTGACGAAAGCATTCATTAAAAGTACATTGCTGATCTTCTAATACATTTATTGTCTTTTCTTGGGAATTTAATCAAACAGTTGCTGGTCTTGAATTCTATCCAAACAACTTGTTCAACTTAACTTATACATATAATCAAGAGAGATAAGCCAATAGAAAACTTCAACAAGAAATGCATGAATGCAATTCTATGAGCTTTAACAACTTTTATGTCCTTCAAAGCTTTCATGAGAATGAGCTATTAGTTTTGAAAGCAATTTCCATCTTCATTATGGAATCCTGGATATATGCTTCCAGATGTACATTCATGCTTTCCAAGTTCTAAACTAGTTTTGGGTCCAGATTCTCCTTTAAGAAAAATCGAAAAGATGGGATTTGTTTTGAAAAACCCATTTATAGAGGAGTTGTTAGTCTGCACTTAAACAACAAGTTTGAAGGCATGGCAAAGAATTTATAAAGATAGATTGGGAGCTCCTAATTTGCTCTCACGCTTCTTCTCTCATTGAACTTTAACCACGAATCTATGCAACTCTAATCTTGAACATCACGTTGAGAAGCACAAGATTTATGGCAGATAGATTGATGGAGGAGACAAATACTGATCAAAATTGAGAATAGAGAAAGGTAATTCTTCAGTCGATTGAAGATTTCTAGCAGAAAATGGAGTACTATCTATCTAATGCGTTGGTTAATCCCTCTACACTCACCATAGAAGCTGAAAACCACAACACAAAATTAATCAATTCGGGGCGAATTAGACCAAATTGAGCATTAAAAAGAGGGGTTTGTCAATGGTTCGTATCAGTTCTCTTCTTCATCTTCTTCGTTGTTGTTGTGTTGGTCTGAGGAAGACAAGAAGGCATGAGCATCTATGCCGAGATCGGACGCCCGCATGATACTTGATAAATCGTTAGAGTTTATAATTACAGTAGGTTGAGTTCGACTTTGGAGTCCGAGTTTGGGTCGTGCGAGAAAATCTCCAATTTCCATGTTGAAATAAGAGAAAATAAATGATGAAAATAAGATGCGTGGATTTTTTTTCTCGGCGGTTACAAAGTGTATCAAACACAAAATAAAACAGTTATATTAAAAAAAATACAATTTTCCATGATTTTTCTCATTTTCTTCGCTATCAAGCACACCCTAAATGAAAAATGTTAAGATATAATTAATAAATTCTAAAGGTTAGGTTATAATTGATATACTTTGTAAAAGTTATGATATTTTTTATCATTAGCCCGTATATCTCTCATTAAGTGAAGTGTCTACTATCGAACAATATAAAAAAAAGAAAAGAAAAGAAGAGCTTATTATTGTAATTCAGCTCAGACACGCAAGAATGAAAGTGTTATTATTGTAACTCAGTCTAGACACGCAAGAACGGACGTGTGATTATATCGAGGGACACCAATAGGTTATGTGTGTCAATATTGAGTCTCAATAGCATTTTCCAGTTTTTTTTTTAAAAGATTATGAATATTTCATCAATTATGAATTGTAAGTTTGTTGCAAAAATTTGTTCAATATATAGCAATATCTTGGCTGCGAGGCCGCTTTTCATCTTTCGTACTTCCATATCTCGTAAGAATATCAACGGCACAGCGATTTGCACAGTTTTCTCCGCACTCGTCTCGGGATTTTTTCCTTGATTAGTATGATTGGGTGTAAAAATTATCAACCTAACACACCCACCAAACTATTTCCCCATCTAACACACCTGTTGCCACGTAAGCGCCACGTAGCGTGTAGTGTGTTTGTCCCAGTGAAGTCGTGACTTCGGTCACGATTTCACTTTAACGAAATCGTGACCGAGATCACGATTTCATTACTAAAGTAAGGAAATCGTGATCTCGGGTCACGATTTCCGTTAAAGTGAAATCGTGACCCGAAGTCACGACTTCACTTTGACGCTAGAGACAAACCAGAACCAGATCTGGTTTCTCTCATTCTCTCATTTTCTTCTCACTGCCTTCTTCCTTCTTCTTTGTTTTTGTCCCACCGATCCCTTCCTTTTATTCCCACCGATCCCTTCCTTGAGCTCCACCAGATTGGCTCCATAGGTGCATATCTCCATCGTCAACTTCAGATCCGAACCGCAACCCACCGAAGTCAACTAATTTGTAAGATCTTTTTCTTTGGAGCTTTTGTGTGTTTATGGTTAATGTGGTTCATGTTATGTTGAATGTTTAAATTTTTGTTAAGTTTTTCCCACATTAGGCTGTTTTTTTAATTTTTTTTATGTTATTTAAATACATTCGGCTGGTTTGTTTTTTTTTTTTTTTTTGTTATTTAAATCGCGTGGGCTGTTTTTTTGGAGATATTGGATGTTAATGATTCATGTGGGTCAAGTCATCTTGTATGTTAAATTTTTTTATTTTTATGTATCACAATCAATTTTTTGTTTTTTTTTTTTTTTTTTTTTTAAGGCTGATTTTTGTTATCCGATTTATATTGGGCTGTTTTTTTGGAGATTTTGTATGTTAAAGCTTCATGTGGTTCATGTCATGTTGTATGTTTAATTTTTTGTTATTATTTTGTGTCACATTAAATTTTCTTTTTTTTTTTTTTTTTTTTTTTTTTTTTTTTTAAATTTGGTTTTTTTTTATCCGATTTATATTATTACTTTTTCCCAATTAGTTGATGTAGTATTAATGAAGCAAAAATCTCATATACATGTCCATACTTTAGTAGAAAAATTTCGAAGAATAAGGTACTTTGTAAGGTTGCTTTAAGGTCTCTTATATTCTAAGCTAGCTAGGGTAGTTGTTTATAATATATAATAGTTATTCGCATATAATAGTTGATTTGTTGCTGAATAAGGTACTTAATTTGATCACTAGGCTATTTATTAATATATATATATATATATATATATATATATTAATAAATTTACCACTACACCAATTCTATTAGGGTCCATAAGAAAAAATATGAATGTCATATTTATTTGAATTATGTACGCAATGAGTCATCTATATTCTACATATATAGATTGAAGAATGGGTGATCAAAGAGTATCGTTGTTGTGTTATATGAATGGAGACATGGTACAAGGAGCATCAGGAATTTCGTACACGAAACCGCCCATTCGACATCTCAGATCGAAGATTGGTTTAGGGTACGATGAACTTGTGCGTTATATCTGTAATTCATTGCAGATAGACAATGACTTACAGAGATTACACATGACATATCGATATCCAAATACATTGGAAGTGGATCGGCCAACTACATCCCATTGCCAATAGATGATGAGTCGAGTCTCAAAGATGTTTGGGACTTTTTGTCACAATTACCACCACCACATTGCATGGAGATTTATATCGCTGTAGTTCCGAGGCAACAATACAATAGTTCCAATTGCAATGTAGAGTTACATTCTGGAGCTGGACCTAGCACTCAACCAATTTTTGAGCATAGCCATTGTGCATCGCTGTGACGACCGCAAATCCCGAAATGGACGAGGATCCTCGTTCTGTGATGATATGAATACTAGCGAGGATGATGACTATTGCGGCGATGATGGGGATACCGGTGAAGATAGTAGCGAAGATGATACGAGACGATGAAGGGGATGATGGTCATCATGTAGATGATGGCATGATTCGATACGCGTTAAATCGAGTCATAGCAGATGATGGCTCATTATCTTGTCCCCCGATTTCGAACGAAATTGGGAACGATGATTTCTTCGATGAAGAGGCTGCTGGAATTGATGGTGCGCCAGTGGGTGTACGTGAATTTGTCGTTCCTTCCGCTGTATTTATGGAATTGAATAGTGAGGCAATGCAACCCCTCAATGAGCATGCAATGATCCCTTCTAGGGATCCAAGGGTCAAAAATGAATCAAAAATTCAAAATAAATTTCGTTTTCCAAAAGTCAACAAAAGCTGGCAGTGGGTAATTAGCGCGCTAATTCTGGGACCTAGCGCGCTAAGACTGGACTTAGCGCGCTAATAAACTTATTAGCGCGCTAACTGCAGGGACCTCAAAATAATTATTTTGTCCCATTGTGTAATCGACCCTTATACTCGTCCGGGACCTAACCAACCCTTATATAACATGTTATACATGTTTATTATGAGTCATTAAGCCTAATTGGGTGGTCCTGGATATTTTTACAAATCCCGAAACGTAAATTCACAATTTCATAATGTCTTAGGGGCTTTTACGCAAATTTGCGGTTTTCTTTTTGAAGACCTTTCAAAAATGAGTTTTTTTTTTCGAAAACATTTATAATGAACTCTAATATGCAAATGACCATTCACACAAAGTTTTCACATTGTTTAAACTCATAGACCTAGTTATGTGTTTATAATGAAGTATTTCTACTTGTTCATATGAAGTTTACAATGGAATTAATGACAACATTGGTAATGATTTTGGGTTTAAGCGCGATATGGATCCTGGCCCTGTAGATGACTCGGTTTTGACTATGCAAGCTCTCCATAGATCTACCCGCGTGTGGAATGGCCCGGTAATACTTATTTTCGCATGTTTCTCGACTTTTTTAGCTGCATAGCCACGGTTTAACTAATTGCACTTAAATCTCATATCTTCATAGGAGCCTGGTATATTGACTATCAGACGGAATTCATCTGCACTTCACCGGTTGGTCCAACTGGATCCACGCATAGTTGGGCATCTTCAGGAAGCTGGATTTTACGGGACTGCGCGAGTAGGCTTCATTTCAATTGATTGGCATCTCATAACTGCCCTTGTAGAGAGGTGGAGGCCGGAAACTCACACATTCCATTTCCCCGTCGGCGAGATGACTATAACCCTCCAAGATGTACAAATCATATTGGGGTTGTCGGTCGATGGATTACCAATTACTGGCCGCGTCGACCAAGATTACGATGCCTTGTGCTTGACACAACTCGGATTCCCTTTCCCAGAAAATAACGGGATTTGGAGGGCGGATTCAAATTCTAAGCAACTTTCAAGGTGGTTTCCAAACCTCCCGGACAATGCTAATGATGTGGAAGTGCAACGCTATGCGAGAGCATACATCCCGCAACTTCTAGGGGAACACTATTTGCAGACAAGTCGAACAACCTCGTTCACATCACATATTTGCAATTTTTGGAAGATTTCGAGGCGGTGGACGATGTACGGTTGGGGTAGTGCAACTCGGCTCACTTATATAGACAATTATGTCTTGCGGTGACATTGATGGAGTGAGATAGCGAGGTCCGATCATCTTATTGCAATTATGGGCATGGGATAGGTTGCCGTTTCTTGCACCAATAATGGGTAACGTTCTTGAGACCCCGTATTAGAAAACGAAGAATTCTTTCCACCTCCTCCATTTGGTCATAGGTAATTACTATTTTCTCACATTATAATTTCAATATCTTCATATCTATGTACATGTGCCGACATACATGCATTGCGTTTTTCTTTTTCATTTGTGAAGGTGGAAACATGCTTTGGAGACAACGGGAGCATCGATGCACGTCGACAAAGTACAGAGAAATGATAGACATGCAAAAACCGGATGAAGTAAGAGACATACAGAATTACTTCTCCACGTAGTGCCTTACACTTACATCATCTAATATGCGTTTCTTATTCATATCAAAATGTTTTTGTTGACTACAGGTAATATGGGAACCGTATCCCGAGCGATGATAATGGACCTACCTGCGTATTGTAGCAGTGGTCGTGCTATTTGGCGAACGAGAGCACCTTTGATTTTCTTCTGTGTAGTCGAAATGTATCATCCCGATAGAGTCATGCGCCAATTCGGTCTCAGGCAAAGGATACCACCTGTACAGAGCACAAACATTCAAATTGCATAAGATTGACTTGAGAGGAAGACGGATAAGGATTGGAGCGCGAGAACATAGTGCTTATGTCGCATGTGGAACGAACGTGCCTCCAATATTGCAACGATGAAAGCTTAGAGGAGCCAATGGACTTTTACAACCCGTATATGCTATGGTATCGTCGCATTACACGACGATTCATGTCTCCTCGTGGAGCTATTCTTTGAGGCCTTGGTAAGTACAATTTGATTTTTTTCATTCATGAATCCTTTCCAAATTGTTGTTTTCCTCGTACTTTAGCATAAAACTTCTTCAATATTTCATATGTAGGCACATGGCATTACTTCAATTCATCGGTTGACACTTTGGGTGATGATGTATCTATTGCCGTATTAGAGATGTAGGCTGCTTCGACTTTGATTGCAGACACGCAGATTATCGGATGCATAATGTGCCCAGTTCATTTCAAGCTTCTCATCATTCTTCCCATGCTGATACACCTTTGAGGCATGACACTCCATTGTATACTCCATCGGTGCCTTTCAACGAGTTTGGGACTCCACATACTCCTTCGTTCCTCCCACCATGACATTCGAGGCTATGGAAGCCTTTCCATTTGACACGGCACCTACATCTTCGCGTCATTTTCATGCAAGTCCAATAATGATGAATTTATCTGGGAGTACAAGTACTCAGGATGGCGGAATGCGGGACAACGATGATATTCAACCGAGAAGATGTTCAAAATCCGGGTGATGTGGGTCATTCGGATATTCCACTTGCACGAAATCGTAATGTCCGAGTCGTCGAAGAGAACACGGTGTGGGGCTGGAAGTCATTATTTGGGGTCGACTAGGACTTTTTCTATACTGTTATAAGTCATTTCCTCTTTATTCATTTTTGTCTTGTAGTTGATCACCAACCAATTTCATCATTTATATCAATTCAACTTTCAAGTTCTTTATTTTTTTTGAGTTTTAACTAATTTTTTCTTGATGTGTTTAACCTCTTGTATTCAAAAGTTGTGTATGCTATTATGTGTATGAAAAAGGTACTAAAGTATTTGGATTGTCAATGGTCTCCTCTCATGAATCATAAATAGCTTTGTCATCATTTTTCATGAATTAGTTGCGTGGGAGCACAAGAGCAAATTGGTTGGGAAAATGCATGCTTGTGGACATGATTCATGTAGCCTTGCTCCTTGGGGCTGCAAGGATACTACATATACCATCAATTTGCATGAAGTGATCAAACAAGCCGGCAGTAAAAAAAAATTTTTTTGGAGAGGAATTACTCTTGACTTCCATTGCATTGAAGAATACTTCTTTCCAATCCACATTTTTCAGCTTTAGAGTTGAAACATACAGTGGAGAACATCAACCACAATTTCACCTTTATTTTTTTCATTCTTAATAGATCATAACATATATAAAATGCATAGGAGATGCTTTTACATTGGTTGTAACCAAAAAATTTGTCCATTACTCATGCTGTTAACCACACATGTATAAGTTTAAGCCAACATTTGTGCTTGAGAATCAAAAATGTCATACAATATGTCATTTACCAAAAATGCAGGGAAAAAAAACTAAGCACAAAAAATACTAATCAGTAAAACGTGAGTTGCAGTCACGACTTCCATGTCAATGGAAAATGTGACTCTAAGTCACGTTTTCCAGTGACCAAAAAAAAAAATTTACGTGGTTGGTGATTAGGCGCTTACGTGGCAACAGGTGTGTTAGATTGGGAAATAGTTTGGTGGGTGTTTTGGGTTGCTAATTTTTTCTCCCAAACGTATTAATCAAGTAAAAACTCCCTCGTCTCGCGCGAAAAAGTTCAATTCGCGCGCAAATCTCTCTCTCTCATCGAGTCAAATTGAATCTCCAAAACAAGGATTTTCAGGTAATCGACGATTTAGCGAAAATCAATTTGATCTGGTGCGCTGAAATTTTGTTTGTGTTCAGGCGTTCAGGTCTTATTCGATTTTTCGCGATTGCTAGAGTTTTTTTGGTTATGTAGAAAACAGTGAGGATTTATTTCTAATAATTGTTGATCTCGTGTTGTTGATTGTTTCAGTTGTTTAGATTGGATAATCTATGTAGTGCCGTTGCACTTTAATTCAGTACAATGGAAAAGTTTGATCCTTGTAGCCGACACCAGTTAATTTGGGACTGACGCTATGTTGTTGTTGTTGTTGTTGTAATCTATGTAGTGCCAAAAAAAAAAAACTAAAAAAAAAAAAACCTAAAACCTTTACTTCAGAATTCAGTTGTATAATCTTGCACACTCTTTCATTTTCCTTGTCGTAGAAACTGCCAACGTTATCGCAGCCGATCCTTGTAGCCAGTAGGGTAGAATTAATTTTTGAGTGCAGTCGCAAACTGAGCCCAATTAGTAATTAGTAATTTGGGGTTCATTGTTCATATTCAACCGTGGTATGCGCTTCCCGCCATAAATTGAGAGCATGACCTTCCAATCTCAGCCTTGCAAAGCTGATTTTCTACGAATCTGAATAAAACTTGGTACTGAAGTAGACCTCCAAGAACTCTAACCAACCATGAAGTTGCTCTGGATCTAGTTCTTTGCTATAAAGAGAAATCTTCATTTTTGCATCTTTTTTTTTTGTTTGATAGGAAAGAAACAACTTTTGTACCTACCTTAACCCAGTTTTGCGTACTTCTTGCCCTTTAGAAAAATGAGGAGCCTTCACCGCTAACATAGAGAGACTTTGCATGAGTTTCATCATCATCTTCATGCTTTTCTTCATCTCGTTCATGTTTTCTGCAAGCTTTTCTACAAACACCCCTTAAGGATCTTGACAAGTTGGACATTTTTTTTTTCCTGCCAATTACAGGAACGATTGAAACTGATAGTGGTTGAGGCAGACAATTTACAAAGCGTAGTGTTGTGGACTAATTGAACTTACTATTTTTTTTTTTTTTTTTTTTTTTTTTTACGAATTACGATCTTAAAAATGGATTAGACTTGGCTCTAGTTGGCAAGATTATTAGTTCTTCATCATTGGAGACTTGAAAATTTGTACCCTAAAAACTTAATTCCTTAGATTTGCAAGTCTTCTTTGAGTTCTTTCTATGGCAACAAGAATCACCTTCAATTACAATTCTGAAAGTTTTTTGCAAAAATGTTGGTAGCTTTCATACTCAATTTGGCTTTAGATTAACCAATTTATCCTTGGTTTTTCAGTTATATCTTTGTTTTGAAATTTGTTCAGGAACACAAACTTGATAGCTTGATAAGCTCTCTCGAACCTCTGCATAATGGGAAAGAAATCAAAATCTAGCTAATTGACGTATGGCAGGATATATCAATCAATGCTGATGAATTCATATTGTATGTTTCATAGTGATTAACTGGGGAACGCGTTTCTTAATTTTATTTTTTTTTAAAGAAGAAAATCATAGTGTTACAAAGGTGACACTGCTCAGTTATTCTTATGATTTAAAGGGGCTTCTCTTGACTGTTATGCTCTTGACCTAATATTTTTTGATTAAGGATTTTTCAAAATAGACGAAGAGGGCAGTGTCAGCTTTTGTGTGCTTAATCCTTTAGGTTTCAAGCTGTATCTGGAGACATTTTTGTGCTAAAGTTTCATTCCTTCTACTTTTGGTTGAACATATTACCCTTTTGAAACTACGTTGATGTATTTTAGGACTGTTTTAACTTTTAAGTCCTCTCTCAGCTTGTTTAGGTAATTGAGTGTTTCTTTTTCGATTGTATTGAGAGTTTTATATTTGATAGTAAATGGGAATAAAATAAATAAATGCTTTTTAGTTGGTGAAAAGGTGTCTCTTTTTAGTTAATCTTTTTTGGGCGGGGGGATTCTCTTTTGTTACACAAACAGTTTTTTTTTTTTTTTTTTTTTGGTGGAGAGGAAATTGTCGAGCATTGCGGTTGGGGTTTAGACCGAGAAGAGACAATTTATTGATTGTTTCTATAAGCATTAAGTCAAGGAATCAATGGAAGAAGATAATCTATTTTTTCTTCCACTCCTTTTTAAAGGATAAAAATTTGTGATTCTTGGTGATATATATCCATCTATCTATGTGTTTCGCAATGGAAAGCACTCGAGGTAGGTAGTTGTGCAACTTTTTCACATGAAAAACTGGGAAGATTCCTTTAAACCTAATTTCTCCAAATGATTTTAGCAAATTTCCTATTTCATATAATGTTACTCGCATTGATTGAATTACAAAGCACATAAAAGACGATAGCTATATATTTTATACGGAAATCCCTAACCATATTTTTGTTACTTAAGAAATAATGAATCATATAATAAAGCATTGCAACAATTTAAAAACTTTTCATGTGGAATTATTTGCCTATATATATTGTTGGAGTGGATTCTTTATTAGCTTGACTATCCATTCCTGTTCCATCGATTTCATGAATTTTATCTGAGAGAACACTTTTATGGTTCTGACTTCTGAGTGCTGACTACATCACAAGAGACATGGAAAATTCTGGTATCCAAGGGAGCATCTTGTTCTGCAGGTACGACTTTAATTTGATAGATTCATTCAATGTCTATCACATTGTTACAAGCTGCCTCACATTCATCGGAAACATATACTGTTTTGGACCGTCGATAATGGTGTCAGCAAACATGCTAGACACTGCTTCTGTGGGATGATATAAATCCCAGAAAACATGATCTCTCCTATTTGGACAATAATTTGATATTGGAATGCAAGCAATTTTAGCATTGTTGTTTCCCAATCCACAACAAGCAGATTTAACCTCAACAAAACCTGCAAAAGAAAAATTAATCTAGTCAAGACAATTAATCTAATTAGAAACAAAAACTATCAAATAAGTCTCTATATATATAGATGCGTGTGTACCATAGTTAGATGGTTTTTGAATGAACTGGAGTATGAGGCCGAAAGCGTCAAAGTAGGAGTACTTCATGCCCTTTAGCTCTGATTCCATACCCTGCAATAGGGACTTAACGCCTTCATTGAGCTTACCAGACCAGTAGTTCGTCTCCTCTTTACAACCGCCAGTTTTGTTCTGATTTATCTGTGATGGAACACAGCCTATAGCCGCAACGCCTGCTATGAAAAACTTGCGTGCACCCAAGTCGTATATTTTCTGAAAAAATCAACAGATTGATCAACCTAAAAGTTAATATATTCTTTGTTTTAGTGATTAGTATGGGTTGCAAAATGGGGGAATATAATACCTTCAATTGATCTTTTAGAGAGACTGTCAGGGAATCGACAAACTGTTGAGGGTTGCTTTTGGCGGGGGGAGTGCTGCCCGAGCTGAAATATCCAAGAATGTCATTGCTTCCAATAACGATAACGATGAGTGATTTTGCTAGATAGTTTTGGGCTGCTTGAGCTCCTAGTTGTTGAACTAGTTCTCCCTGTACTATCGTGAAATACTCTATCTGCTTGTTGAATGTGAGTGATTGCCTCTGAGCAAACAATCAAATAAATGCTGCAATCAGATTCTCTGCTTTACTTGCTCCAACATCATTAATTTTGAGCAAAAACTCGCCCTATTCCCTTAAATCTTCAACAACAACAGTTACAGCATTTCTTCAATGCATTGTTTTTTCAACATTTTACAATACAAAATGTCTTGTGGAAGCACTATAAGAGAACATCATTGGTGGCAAATTTCTTGACTAGTTTGGTATGCATTTAAGATGTGTGCAGAATTTTTTAAGAATCTTCTTAGTCTTTTTGTTGTTGTACTAATCATTTCAATAGTATTTATAATTAGTAATGCAGTAAAACAGATTGTTGTACAAAACTCCATGCATTGAGATTTGTATACTTACAAAGAGTTTGTCTGTGCCATCTAAGATTCCAGCACCTCCAGAAGCGAAGCTAACGCCTTGGAGGAAAGCTTCGGTCTTGTTGGGAGCAGAGGCGACGGAGAGATATGGCGGGGACGTTGGTAATCCCAGTTTCAATGCTGCTCAAAATCCCAAAATCTTTATTAAAAAGAGAGGGACAATTACCATTTATGATGACAAAGCACTGTATAGTATACCCAACTTTTTAGTTCCTCTTTATGAATTTCGTGTGAACTTTTCTTCTTCACTCGTGAGTGATTGAAACTTTTTCTTTAAGGTCATTGAAGTTAGTGAAAGAAATGCAACCTCATGTTAGTGCTAATATGGAGACCAATAAAACTTAATTCTTTCTCTTTTTTAAAGTAATCATGGGTGTCCGAATCTTTTTTTCGGTCCCTCCCTACTTAGACTAGACTATTTATTTCTTTGAAAGTCAGTCAGCGCCCCAACCTCATGACCCAAGAGAAACTTATTCATTCATAGTATAGTCATAACTTAGCAATTTTGCCCAGCCAATGACTCTTTATGTGCTTTTCCAAGAAACAAAACTCATCTGCCAAATCTCAGTCACACTACTTTTGATGCATAAATTGACAAACAAGTATAGTGTCCTCATCTACAACCCACTAACTTGGCTCCTTTAGTGGAAAAGAGAGCAGAAATTAAGTAGAGAGCCAGAATGACAAACTTGAAAGATAATTATTTTCATAGCATAAAAGTGTATTTAAGTTCATCAATTCATGCAGTCTGAATCAAGTTTCATTAATTCACAACTGCTGCAACTAATCAACTATCATTAATCTTTATTGATACATAAGATTTGGCTAAATTAATTACTACCTACCTATAAAATCTGCTGCATTCTTCCCATTGCTGAACCTCCCGGTTGGTTTCCTCCCCGGAAAATCGACACCATTGTGAGGAAAATCGGCTTTCGCCACTGACAGTGGAAGGTGATTGTTGTTCCCGACGTCGATCAGTGAGTCCCCGAACACGAAAATTGCCGGGACCGCCTGGCTGATCGACGAGTTGAAGGAGAGGCTGAGGGATAAGAAGAAGAAGAAGCAGAGCAGATAGAGGTGTTGAGCCATTTGTATGTATGTATGTATGTATTGTATATACTTAGTAATTAATACAAAGAGTTCAAAGCCTCTATTGCTCCAAAACTGGGTGTTTAATTAGGACTTTGTAGATATGGGAGTGGCTTATAAAGTAGTGGTGGTGGACCTTAAACGTAGTGCAATCTATGAGTCACTGTAAAGTGTGAAAACAATTGAGGCAGTGCTAGCTTCCTTCACAATAATTAAAACCGCGTAGAACTGCTGGAACAAGCACTGCCGAAAACATTCTCTCTTCACATTGGAGAAGGAAAAATGAAAGATGAGATTTATTGTAGACTATTATGTGATGAAATTGACTTCCATGTGCAACATATCCAAAAATTACAACGTAGACGTGCAACCACACAGATTGATACGTGTTGTTATGTATCCAACTTTCTATGTCATGATAATGTGGAGCGAGAGATGAACATCGGTGACCCTATATATAACGGTTCCTTTCAAAATAGGAAGGGAGCCAAGAAATCAATTCAGATGGTGAATTTACAACAACAACAACATAGCCTCAGTCCTAAATTAACTTGGGTCAGCTAAATGGATCAAACTTTTCTATTATGCTCGATTAAATGTTATATGGTGAATTTATAATTAAAAAAATTAAGGAAAGGACAATGAGATTATGACTTTGTTTGGTAAGCACTGTTGAACTTTAAAGATATTAAACTTTAAAGGTTATTTGAGTTTGTATTGTATCCAATTTTTAGTCTCACATTTGTTTTTTTCCTTATAAAAGATCTTATACTTGAAGTAAGTGGTTAAGTGAATGTGAGGTTGGAGGAAAAGACGGTATTCTCCATTGATTAATACACATTAAATATATGTATTTGACAGGGCCTTGGGCCTTTAGGGCTAACGATTAAATAACTTAGTCAATTTACAATACAAGATAATTTTCTTTTTACTTTTTATATTAAATTTAGTTAATTTCGTATTTGGTAATTAGTGGTGAACAGTTACAAACTTTTAGCTTTTTAAAAGGTGTTTAATTAGTATGATAATTGGTGGTTAATGAACCACACCACTAATAACCTCGTTTTGAACAGTTGTAACTATTCAAGAGATGCAGTTTTTTGGTTTATAAATGAAAATGATCTAAACTTCATTAACTAAGAAAAATTTTCGAAATAGAGATTGTTTTCATTTGGTTGTTGAGAGAGATTTTCGCTGTTGCAGAAAAAAGAATTTTTAGTTAGTGTGTAATCAAAGATTAATCCTGTTGTATCCTGGAGACGAACCTTTTGCAGCATTTATACACCGAATCGAAGGAAATTTCGTCTTAGGACATTATCATTAAGTGCAAGCATCTGGTATCATTTTATCTAGTTCTTTGTAATTGAATTCAAGCATGATATATTATAGTTCAGTAAGATGCATGTTTTTTTGTATGATCTAACAAGTACAAATTATAAGGTACTTTAACAAATAAGTTGTGTTTAGTAACTAAATTATTTCAAAAATAATCTAGATGATCATATAGCATGCTGCGTTTTGTCAAAAAAACGCATTGGATGAATTTTTTTTCTCCTCTCTTGCCCTTGGATACGCAAATCGGTATGCCAGTTGAAAATTAGGCGCCTATTTGTTTTCGGCCTCTTCTACTGTTTACGTACACGTTATTTTTATTTTTATTTTATTTTTTTTAAGTTTGTACAAAAAAAATTTAGAAGTCAGTTTGTTCATGTCCTCGAAAAAAGAAAAGTTTGTATGCATTGATCTTAATTAAATATTTTGTTTTTTTCTTTAATTAAGGAAACGCATTCATCTAAAATATTAAAGATAAATATATAAGTGATTTGTTCTAAAAAGATAAATGTGTAACTTATGTATTTTTTTAGTCAAGCATAAGTAACAATGTTATACAATATTACATCTACATAATCGATTTTGTTTTGAAACACCAGTTGATTGGCACAACTAGAAGTAAGTTGAAAATAATAACGTTATATAGAGCTCCTCCACTTATACAGTGCGCGACTTGAGGCGAACTCGAAGTAGTCGAAAAGTCTAAATATCATGTGGTTTAATACAAAAAAAAACATTTTGAAAACCTTACAAATATATAATTATGAAATATATTAATTAGTTTTTATTTTATATAATTATTATACTTAATTATGTTATATGTCTTTTTGTGTCATTTTGCATTTATCACCTATTCAATCAGCTATCATTCTAGGGGTGGCAATTCGTATCGGCAAGTCGTAAACGTGTCGTGTCGTAAACGCACGTGTCGTGTCCCATATAATGCAAACCCATTACATGACATGTTTATTAATCGTGTTAATCGTTTTCGTGTCTAAGTGGGTCGTGTGTTAAACATGTCGTGTAATCGTGTCACCCACTTATTAAATATTGTATTTAATAACTTTATTTTATTTAAACTTTTATAATTAAGTTACTATTTTTTAAAAATATATCTAAATGATTAAATTCGAAAAAACATACTAAATAACCAATAAAATATAATGTGGTTGTATATAGTCGTTAGTTTCACTTTACTTTTTCATTCAAGTCTTTATTACTCTTAAAAATAAAGCAAAAATGACTCGTAATAATAACATAAACAAAATTATAAGAATCATCTAAAAAAATATCTAAATTTTACTTTGGCGAAAAGTTTTATTTTTTCTTAATAAATAATTATTAATAAAATCTAAAACATAAATAATATATTAAAAGTAAAATGAATATTTCCTCTCAAATATAAAATAAAATATGATAAAAGATGTCTATAAATAAAATAAATAAATCATGCTATTAACATGCATTCAAATAGGTGAATTTTGTATCAATCTATTTATTATACAATATTTATTATTTATACATTATTCTTTAGCCGTGTTAAGCGAGTCATAAACGAGTTGAGCAGGTTGACATGTTAATGACTCGTTTATTAACCGTGTATAAACGTGTTAACATGTTTATGACCCAGACCCACTTAAGCCAAACCCACGACATGTTTATTACGTGTCGTGTCGTGTCGTGTTAATCGTTTCATGACCCAAATTGCCAGCCCTATATCATTCCAAACAATTTTTAGTTGATTAGCTAGATTATGAGTTTTTCGCTACCATCTATCACTACAAAAAAACATCAAATCAGCAACGGAATTAGAAACGGAACTTATTTCCGTTTCTAAATCAGAAACGGAATTAGAAACGGAATAAGTTCCGTTTCTAAATGTAACGATTAGCGACGGAACCCGACGGGAAATATTCGAGACGGATTTGAGACGGATCGAGACGGAATTAGAAACGGAATTAGAGACGGAATTAAATTCCGTCTCGAAAAATTGGCGCCACCATTCCCGCCAAATTCTTCATTTCTTATGGCCGTTCATCATTCCTCGAGATTTGTATTTTGTCCGATCTGGCGGCGTCTTCTCCTTCCCGCACCCCACCCCCCCCCCCCGCAACAAAACACCAAATCCCCAAATCATTCCCACGAAAAAACCCCAAAACCTAAATCCGTCTCTCCGTCTCGTCGCGCATGGCCGATCGTCTCGTCCCCGGACGTCCATCCCGTTCGATCGTCTCGTCTCTCCGTCCGGCCGTGCGAGCTGGTCGCTACGGTGCTTTCGCTCTCGGACGTCTGTTCCCGTGGTCTTTGTTTCGCCGTCTGGTCTCTGGTGCTCTCTGTCTCAGTCTTGCCGTCTCTCTGTCTCTCCGTCTCGTCGCGCGCCTCTCCGTCATCGCCGAGATCTCTCGCTCTCTCGGTCTCGATTCGGATCGGGTTAGCAAGGAATTTTTGTTTTGGAGTCTTACTACAATCTTCATTTCTTATTTGTTTTTTAATGTTCATTATAATGCGAGGCAACACTCATGATCAAGAGCTCTTGAGCTTTCATAGAGATCATTCACCTTTTGTCGGTTTTGAGGAAATCTTGAATCGCTTGGTTGTTATATTGCGAAAAATTTGCGTCTGTCAGTTGGCGTTCTAGTCCCCTTGTTTATCTAATTCTGCAAATTTATGGAATAATCCGTCGGGTGACATGAGAATTATTTAAGTTTCCGCTATGGTTCATTTGATGGATGATTTTCTAGTAAACATCGGAGTTGAAGGCAAGAAGCTATTTTATCTTGAAAGACTTTCCAATTTAAATTAACCATGCGAGACTTCATAAATTTCCATCTATCAATAAATATTTGGGGTGTTAGGTGTTCCTACGTACATTATATGCGGCATCCGGGAATATTAAAGTCGTAATACTTGTTAGCATTGCAAAGTTGAGGTGGTTTTATCATGATAGGATTTATCATGATAGGATTTCCTATTGCTCCTTCTAAAAAATCAAATTTCTTCTCTTTGTAGATCTTGAATTTTGAAATGTGTTTCTTCTCCCTTATGTTACAACCAAGTTTGTGGTGGTTTTATCATGATAGGATTTCCAATATGACCGTTTATAGCCGTGTTAGGAATCCGGAAATCAAAAATTCAAATGTGAAGCTTGATTTCCAAAAGTCAAAAATATCGCGAGAGGGTAATTAGCGCGCTAATCTTTGGAATTAGCGCGCTAACTGCAGGGAACTCAAAAAAAGTTTTTCTCCCTTTGTGTTAGCGACCACTTAAACTCGTCCAGGGCCTAACCAACCCTTATAAAACATGTTATACATGTTTATTATGAGTCATTTACAACAATCCTTTTGATAATGCCCAAGCTTCTTACATAAAGAACATAACTCAATCAATTCCTTCTCTTTAGATTGTGATGACTCATTAATGACTTCCTAACTTTGTCAATTTATTCTCTATTCATGAGTTTAATGTGGGAACCTCGTTCTTTCACTTAGCTATCAATTTGTTCTCTTTAGATGGTGTAGACTCTTATATTCCTTTGAAAGCCTCAAAGGTCTTTGGATTTGAGGACTTAACAACGACACAAAGATCTCCTATTGCTCCTTCTAAAAAATCAAATTTCTTCTCTTTGTAGATCTTGAATTTTGAAATGTGTTTCTTCTCCCTTATGTTACAACCAAGTTTGTGGTGGTTTTCTCATGATAGGATTTCCAATATGACCGTTTATAGCCGTGTTAGGAATCCAGGAAATCAAAAATTCAAATGTGAAGCTTGATTTCCAAAAGTCAAAAATATCGCGTGGCTAATTAGCGCGCTAATCTTTGGAATTAGCGCGCTAATGCAGGGGAACTCAAAAAAAGTTTTTTCTCCCTTTGTGTTAGCGACCCTTAAACTCGTTCAGGGCCTAACCAACCCTTATAAAACATGTTATACATGTTTATTATGAGTCATTTACAACAATCCTTTTGATAATGCCCAAGCTTCTTACATAAACAACATAACTCAATCAATTCCTTCTCTTTAGATTGTGATGACTCATTAATGTGCGAACCTCGTTCTTTCACTTAGCTATCAATTTGTTCTCTTTAGATGGTGTAGATCGCATTTCCGATTTACAATATTCTCCATTTTGGAGGCTTCTTATCATCTTAATCATTATTATTTCATTACTTGAATAGACAACCGAAGCTCGACAAGGGTTACGTTCGACTAGGAATGTCGTCTACAAACAGAGATGGATGTACAACCGCTCGACAACGGTTATGTTCGAATTGAATTCGCGGCGAAGGTTAAAGAATTTATATCATTTGCAAAACAACATTGTCCTACATACCAAAGTGAACGGAAGATTAGATGTCCGTGCAATTTTAAGAAATGTCGACTTGTTCCGTACACTGACGTCGAAACGGTTGAGCACCACCTATGTAGGTATGGATTTGTCCGGGGATATCACGGTTAGTACGAACATGGTGAGAACGGAGATGAAGGGCCGCAAAATTTTCACGCAATGGATTGCCATATTGATGATGCTTGATGTTCGAGGCTACGATCCGACACCTTACCGCGAGATGCTACACAACGTGGCAGTCCAAGTTTCAATTGGAATGTCGTGGAAGAATCACCAAACCCCAAGCACGCCAACTATATGACATGATTGATGCAAGTAGGGAACAATTGTGGCCTGGTTGCGAAACCATGACAACGTTGTCCGCAATGGAAAGATTACTTGCGATCAAGTCGAACATCATATATCCGAACGAGGGTATAATGAAATCATTAAACTCATGAAGGATTGTTTGCCAAATGACAACTCAATGGTTGAGAATTTTTATGCCACTAAAAGACTAATGCGAGGTCTAGGTCTACTGTTGAGAAAATAGATTGTTGTGAGGACCAATGTATGATTTATTGGGGAGTGGACTCGAGTTGACGTCATGTAAATTTTGTGGGAAATCACGATACGTTGCACATCGACGAGGTCGTGGTCGGAACACAAAAAACCGCCCTTGCAAAAGAATGTACTACTTCCCTTTGGGCCCTCGGTTGCAACGATTGTATGCGTACGAGTCAACCGCAAAACATATGCGATGGCATGGAGATCATTCATCGCTTTGAAGATGTTATGCAACACTTGTTTACGATTCGATTGCTTGGAGACATTTTAATGACGTCAATAAAGACTTTGCCGCCGAGGTTCGGAATGTTCGTTTAGGATTGTGCACTTGATGGTTTTCAAGTATTTGGGATTTCCGGAAATCGTACTCTTCGTGGCCCGTGATTTTGACTCCTTACAACCTTCCACCGTCGATGTGCATGAAATCGAGTTTATGTTCTTAACGGTTATCGTTCTGGACCGACCAGCCCAAAGCGAAAAATCGACGTGTTCCTTCACCGCTTGTGAAAGAGTTGCAAGATTTATGGAACATTGGGGTGGTTACATACGACGTTTCCACCAAGACAAATTTTGTCATGCGAGTTGCCCTTTTATGGATCGTTAGTGATTTTCCCGCATATAGCATGTTGTCCTATTGGAGCACACACACGTAAGTACGCTTGTCCATATTGTATGGAGGATACAAATGCATTTCAATTGCGAAATGGAGGTAAGACATCGTGGTTTGATTGTCATCGTCGTTTCTTGGAGAAGTCATCACCATTAAGGAAAGACAAAAAAATTTCATTAGAGGCAAAATGGTCATAATCGATGATCCGCCCGCTTTCGGTCTGGTGAAGAAATTTTGGCGAAATTGAATCGTTTGGCTTGATGAAGGTGACGAAATCGGCGGCGAATACGTGAATGGGCGGATAGCTAAGAATTCGGGATGGAGGAAGAAGAGCATATTCTGGGACTTGCCGTATTGGAAGACAAACTTGATCCGCCACAACTTAGATGTCATGCACATCGAGAAAATATTTTTGACAACATTTTCAACACTATTATGTGTGTACTTAGGGCAAGAGTAAGGACAATGCAAAATCGAGGCAAGATATTCGTGAATATTGTCACCGACCTTCTCAACACATTGATTCGGCGACAAATACTTACGTCCTTGGGTGCTATGCTCTTGATACATCAAGAAGACAAAAATTGTGCGAGTGGGTTGAAAAGTTGCGTTTTCTGATGGTTACGCATCGAATCTTGGTCGATGTGTAGATCCAAAGAAACTGCGAATGTTCGGCATGAAGAGCCATGATTGTCATATATTCATGCAACGGTTGATACCAATTGCATTCGAGAGAACTTCTCCCAAACCCGGTTTGGGTTGCAATTAGCGAATTAAGCCTATTTTTCCGGTCCCTTCTTTGCGAAATGTGTAAGTATCCAAGATATGGAGGTCTTAGAGTTTGAAATTCCAAAAATCATTTGCAAGTTGGAAAAAATTTTCCCTCCAAGCTTATTTGACTCTATGGAACACCTACCAATCCACTTGGCCTACGAGGCCCGTCTGGCGGTCCCCGTTCAATTTCGATGGATGTATCCATTTGAGAGGTACTATCTTGAGCCCTTGATATTATTTTCCCATTCAATAGGTTTTATATCAACATTTCCTATAACATTCATATAGGTACCTTAAACATTTGAAGAACAATGTGCGAAACAAAGCGAAGGTTGAGGGCTCCATGTGTAATGCTTATTTGGTCGAAGAGGTCACATCCTTTTGTTCTTACTACTTCAAGATCACGTCTTTACGTTGCATGACAAAGTGCCACGTAACGACGATGGCGGTATCGGGCCCACACCGAACTTCGTTGGCAATTTCTCAATTTTCACTTATCCCGGTCGACCCATGGGCAAGTCGAAGGAGCGGTACTTAACAGAGCAGGAGTATAATGCCGCTCATTCGTACATCTTGCTCAATTGTCCGAGATCGCTCCTTACGTTCGATATGTCCATCAATTTCTTTCATTAATGCGATACATTCATTGTTCATACATTATTAATACATCCGACTTACACGTTCGTTTCTTCTAGGATATTCGTCGATGAAATCACTCAAGCAATGGAGGAGTCGCAATTTGATAGTAGTCTAGAGCACAACTTCCCCATTTGGTTTCAAACATATGTAAGGGCATTACTTTTGTACGTTATAGATTCAAATGTTTCTCCCATAACTAATGTGTCATATTGCATCTCTAATTTTGTCGAATAGGCTCGGAATTCTATAGTTGACGAGACGCTCGTTGATCTTTCTGTTGGGTCCTAGTCGATCATGTACTTGTCTACCCTGGTTACCTTGTTAATGGGTATAAGTTCCACTCCGCAACATATGACGTTAATAGATCGACGCAGCGGTGTGTTTTGGTGAAGGGTTCAAACTACGCTGATGTTTCCCATAACTATTATGGAGTGCTGCAAGAGGTTGTGGAGATTGAGTATACCGGCCTCAAACGTGTGGTCTTGTTTAAGTGCGAATGGTATGACCCTACACCGAATCATGGTGTGAGGACTCACCCAACACTTCAATTGGTAGAGGTTCAACGAAGTCGACGATATAACAACTACGAGCCATTTGTCTTGGCAATGCAAGCCACTCAAGTCTACTACCTTTCGTACCACTTCTATGCGGAACGATCGACAAGAATGGCTAGCGGTTTGTTCTTTGTCGACCAAAATTCGGCCGACGAGGAAACTAGCAAAGACGATAATGACCAGGGCTCGACGCGAGATTGCTTTCCAAGATGGGATGCCCACCACGTGCGTAGTCGATGATGCGGGCGCCGATATCAACAATCGGATGTTCCGACTGGGACTCGATTTATTGTTGAAGCGGGTCCAAGCGATGAAGTTTATAGTGGAGATGAATCGAAAGAAGAATCATCACCTTCTACTCATGAGAGTGAATTTGAAACGGATGATAGCGAATAAAGTTTGTATATGATATGTCAACGACCAATAATGTAGTTACTTTTATTTGCATGGATTTTGTTCTTATTAAGTCCAATAATATAGACTGAATTTCTTCTTTTTTTTCTTATGCCCTTATTTTATGATGTTTTACTCGTGAATATTGTTAATTAGGTATCATGGCCGGACGTGGTCGTAGGGGATGTCGAGGTTTGCCATTAGGAGGCCATCGTGGCGGTGGAGGTCGTGGTTCGATACCTCCATCATCGATTCCGACTTCTCGGTCTCTCGAGCACGATACAGCCGCAGCGTCACCTTCCCTTTCCATACCGCCGGGGTCGTCTGTACCATCTTCTTCGTCATCAAGGACTATGCCTACTACACACTTCCCCACACCTTCTCCGACATCAATGACTCCTTTACCCACGAGGCCTGCACCCCCGCCACGGCATCACCGGCGGCATCCCGACGGGAAGACGTAAGAGCGGGGTTGGAGGTGACGAGCCCTCCGCGGCCACCTCGAGAGGCCGGGGATGGAGGCCCTCGCGTGCGGGGATCCCTATCACTCGATTGCCAATGATACGTAAGTTTGCGTTTAACTTTTATATGTCAATTTCAATATGGATGTCAAATATTGAATAAGTAGTTAAGGTGATATGCATGTTCATGAAACACGGGGAGTTGCATCCTTCGCACTTTTGTGCACGGAGGATGACAAAAGTTTTAAACGATGGATGATTCTGAAGGGTATTGTTGGAAGTCGATGTACCGCCTCATCATAAAGACCAATACTCTGTGCGACAATGGAAGGTAAACAAAACTACCATGTGCCTTATGATTTATACTATTTTCTCAAATAAGTGCTAACAATAGCAATCGCCAATTTGTAGATATTTTTTAGATGGGATGATGCGCTTCCCGAGGATCTCGTGCGAGCGGCGTACGACGATCTTGCGAGCACAAGGTACACCGCGTTGATGCACAAGTTGAAGAAGAATCGGGTGCGACCGTTTATGTTACGAGATGAGGCATGGAGGAGATACTTGCGATCTTGGGAGAGCGAGGACTTCCGAGGCTAGGTCTAGGCAAGCGACGGAGAATAGGAACACGAGGTCGAAGGCCCTGGGGCTGGACCCTCGAAGCACGGTGGTGGTTCCGTGTCATTTGCGACTACCCAAGAAAGATTGGTTAGTATTTATTAACATCTAGGATATTTTGTACATTTATACTCTTGTTCACTATGCTTGGTCTCGCACGCAGCTGATTCATCCGAGACGCCACCGTCGGTGAATGATTTGTACTTGCATCTCCACACCGTTAATCACGACAGACGACATTCATCGATACTAGATCGGAGCGGTTCTATGTAAGTATAGAAATGAAATGTAAAATATTATTAAGTCTATCACTTACCCCATATCATGTACTTTGTTTGTTGTGCATATATGCGGGAAAGGCTCCAGAAGCGGACGTCGGGGAGGCGACCCGTGCTACACCGGAGCAATCGGTGGATGATGAGGCGGTGTACCTCAATGTGGCGGGTGAGTCTTCCAAAGGACGTGTCTACGGACTCGGGTCCGTAGGGAGAAAGAAGAGGAGATACGGAACTCCTGGTGCTAGCACGTCGCGAGAGCCGGGATGTGGTGCCGCGGGCGAGTTCGATGTCGTTGCGGAGCAACTACGAAAGGTTATGCACTTCATGCAACAAATGTCTTGGGATGGACATGGACGAAATAGACCTAGGCGAGCACCAACCACCACCACCGCCACCACCACCGCCACCTCATGACCAGCAACAAATGCCGCCAAAATAGATCCGGTCGATCCACCCCAACAAGGGGACAATGTTGGGCGTGAGACGTAAGCGTGGCTCTCGAGAGATGAGCGGGTTGGTGATACATAGGTACTTCACTTGTTGTTTGTTTCAAATGCTTAGATTAAAAGTTTTATAGTGTAGACAACTTTAGAAATTCATCGAATTACTTTATGATTCACACTTCTTTTTGTGCATTTTTAGGTCGATGTTCCATATATTTTATCGTGGATTTTATTTTTTTTCGCTTTTGCTCCCCAATTCTTTTTTTTGTTTTGAAGTAAAATATACTATAAGTAGCGAATGTTAGCGAAATTAATCCATGGGAGAAGAAAACATCTTTGGTTGTGTGCAAATCTTATGCGTTGCGGGTTCTCTCGAGTGCTTTATGATGAAGAAAGTGGTAGAATCGACGGGGGACGACATCTTCATGCAATAGCAAATGAATTTGGGAAGTCGATAAAGGGTCGTTTTTCGGTCATCGGTGTTCGGCACATGTAGGCTCTTCTTCTTCTATTATGGCATGTCCGTAGAAGAAGAATAGCCTACATGTTCTCAACACGATGACCTGAAAAAGGACCCTTTATCGATTTCCCAAATTCATTTGCTATGGCATGAAGATGTTGCTCCCTGTCGATTCTACCACTTTCTTCATCATAGCACTCGAGAGAACTCGCAACGACATAAGATTTGCACACAACAACAAAGATGTTTTCTTCTCCCATGGATTAATTCTCGCTAACATTCGCTACTTATAGTATATTTTACTTAAACTGAGGTAAAAAAATTTATTTTGGGGAGGATAATGTATTAAAAATAAAATCCATGATAACTTATGCATCAATCCCAGGCGTCGAAAGGCGGGTTTGTTGAAGCTTTGATGTAGTAGAAGGTTCGATGATGAAGTTCCTTTACTTTTATTTTTCTGTTTTCGGAAAGGCGGGTTTTAGTTTTTCCTATCGTTCTCGAGGGAATGGGTTCATTGCTTTTGACGATGAGCATGTTGTAGACGATTTGTTTCATTTGCATGTTAAACTCATTCTTTTTTTGGTGGTGGTGATTTTGGTCCTTATAGGACTCCAGGTGTCGGAGGTAGGCGTGGTGGGTATAGTGGAGGCAGTGAGCTTGGTGGGGGTTATGGAGGCTTTGGGGGCAGTGGCTTAGGTGCTTATCGAGGTGAATCTTCTCTTGGCTATTCTATTTTAATTAGCGATCGAATCACTTCCTTTCAATAGTTTGTCGTGTAGACTTTTTAAGTTACTTGAATGAGTTTATTGTTGGTGGTTTACTTTGTTTCAAACACTAGTATATTATAGTTAAAACCAAGTTTTTGGTGGTTTTATAGTGATCTCCTATTGCTCCTTCTAAAAAATCAAATTTCTTCTTTTTGTAGATCTTGAATGGTGGGTATGTGTTTCTTCTTCCTTATGTTAAAACCAAGTTATTGGTGGTTTTATAGTGATAGGAATTCCAATATGACCGGTTATAGCCGTTCTAGGAATCCAGGAAATCAAAAATTCAAATTGAAAGCTTGATTTCCAAAAGTCAAAAATCCTGGCGTTGGCTAATTAGCGCGCTAATACTTGAATTAGCGCGCTAACTGCGAGGACCTCAAACTAATTAATTTATCCCTTTGTGTTAGCGACCCTTAAACTCGGCCGGGACGTAACCATCCCTTATAAAACATGTTATACATGTTTTACAACTCAACTTACATGATAGGTCCATCTTATAGAAACATTGTTCGCCATCTCCTATGCGTAGGAAAATAGCAACATTGACACCAACTTCGATCTGTGATCGCATTTGCTTGATGATCATGTTTTTTTTGGAAGCATTCTTATTCAACATTGTATGGTTTTTATGTTCTTCAATGCTTTTCTTGAATCCCAGCTGGTTGTTTTTTTTTATTTTTTGAGTAGGAACACATGGCTTGTCGCCTTTGGAGCACACAAGAGTTTAGATTGGGTGAGAGGATGAGTTCTAGAATCATACTTACATGATAGGTTTGTGCTTAACTTTCCTCTTTTCCCTTTTAGCATTCTTGCACTTATGCCATTCTTCTCTTTGTAGATCTTGCGAGTTTTGAATGTGTTTTGTCTTCCTTATGTTAAAACCAAGTTTGTGGTGGTTTTATCATGATAGGAAATTCCCATATGACCGTTTATAGCCGTGTTAGGAAGCCGGGAAATCAAAAATTACAAATTTAAAGCTTGATTTCCAAAAGTGAAAAATATCTCGAGTGGCTAATTAGCGCGCTAATCTTTACCGGAATTAGCGCGCTAGCTGCGGGACACAAAACTAATTAATCTCTCCTTTGCCTACTTCTTTCAGGTGCATACTCACTGGTTGTTGCCTCGGATGGAGATTCGAAATGCTTCAAAGCTGCGTTTTACTTATTAAATGAAGTCCTTTTTGTGTATACTTCCAAATTTTGGACCTTTTGTGAGTGTTCTTTTTTTTTGCTTGTTGAACGATAGGTGTGGTTGGTTTTTGTGTATACTTCCAAATTTATGGAGCTTTTGTAATACATTACAACTTTCGGTGGATATATAAATTTTTGGGCTAATTTTGAGTTTCACATTTTTTTCTTCTCTTTTGAATTTTTGTTGATATATATTTTTGATGTATGGATGCGCAATTTGGCTTCTTTGGGGGATGTTAGCACCCTCAAGGAGTTGTTGGAGGGTGCGGCGATGGAGTATGTCATATCGGGTTGTATTTTGATTTTTTAGGTTGGAGAATCGATTGGCTTATGTATCCGTGCCATATTTAAACAAAACAGAAAATTAGAGACGGATTAGCAACGAATTCAAATTTTCCGTTGCTATTCCGTCTCTAATTTTCCGAAATATTTTTATCAATCACAAACGGATCGAGACGGAAATATTAATTCCGTCTCGATTCCGTCTCTAATTAGCAACGGAATCGAGACGGAATCGAAACGAATAATCCGTCTCTCGATTCGTTTCTAATTAGAGACGGAATCGAGACGGACTCTTTGCATTCGTCTCGATTCCGTCTCGATTCGCGATTAGAAACGGAATCGATACACGAAATTCATAAATTTATTAATTCCGTCTCGATTCCGTTGCTAATCGACAACGGAATCGAGATTTAATGCAATTACAAATGTACCATTTCGAAATAAAATCCATTTCTTTCCGTCTCTGTTCGTTTCTAATTTCCGTCTCAAATTCGTCTCTAATCGAAACGGATATTTTCCGTCTCTATTCGTCTCTAATCGAAACGGAATCCATTTTCCGTTTACGATCGTATCGGCGACGACGTTTCGAGAGACGAACGCGTTCGTCTCTCGTTCGTTTCGATTTAATTCAGAGACGGAAATTTCGCAAATCAGAAACGGAAAATTCCGTTTCTGATTTGCGATTTTTTTGTAGTGTATCGGCTAGATTATCAGCTAGTGTTACCCAACAGAGCTTATATACGTTTTACTATTATAGGGGTGTGGTTAGGGGCATCAGAGGCTACTTTTGTTTCATTTGTATCGCGAATGTTCTAAAGAAAATGACAAATTCTGTGAGAAAATGTCATTTTCATATGTTTGATTGCCAAGATTTTCTCGCAAAATATTTTCTCATAATTGCCAATTTTTCATACTAAGATCTATATATTTTCTCACCTATTATGGTGGGGAAATTGAGTTTTTTAATGAGAAAACATGAGTTTCCATATTAAGACACATTAAATTTATATTTTAAAAATGAAAATGAAAATACTTAATATATATTATATGGTAAGTTTTCATATTTATTTCAAAACTTGTTGTTGGTGAGTTTTGAGGGAAAAACTCTTATATGTGCAATAAAACACATATAGGTAAATTTTCTTTTTAATATTTATTGGGAAAAGCTTTCGAAAATATTCTTTTCCTATATAATATTTTCTTTTTAATCAAACATGTCCTTAAGTATTTTTTTTTTTTGGAAAATGCTACAAGTACTTAGTAAACACACTCATTCACCACACTCGATTATTTGGCACATACTTAGAACAAAAACATATCAAACAATTTTTTTTTCTTTTCTTTTGAAATACGCTAGAATAACACATTACCGATCGTGTTTTATGCACTTCGGAATGCATAACCTTGAATTTTGAACATAGTATTGTTATTTCAACATATAGAAATGATTGTTTATCCAAAAAAAATAGATAGAAAGGATTGAGGCAAGATTTTCTTTTATTGATTCTAAAGAACAAGAAGGAAAAACATATGTCAAAGCATCTCTGGTGAGGTGGATGATCAAAAGATAAAATTTGAGAAGTCATGAGTTTAACCCCCATTGAAATTAAAAAAAAAAAAAAAAAAAAAAAAAAAAAACATGTAGAGAAAATAAAAAAGGTTTTTTTTTTTTTTTTTTTGCATGTTTTTTTTTTTTTTTTGGTGGGAAGGGGAGTTTATTATAAACATAAAAATCTTAGTTGAGGCCTATATATGTTTAAGTAGTCAACCATACATACAGAAAATGAGATCCAAGGAAATAATCACAATAATTTGGCAAAACAAATGTGAAATTCGAGTTAGTTATTAGGGAGGAAACATGGGAATCGTCACAAAATTATGCACATATCTTTAAGATAGATATCAACACAACCATTTGTCAACAATTTCACTCACACCAGATGTATCTCAACTCTTAAAAAATATGTTTCGGCAAGTTAAAAAGATTTAAAGTTGCAAACTTAAAAGAGACACAAGTGAACAATTTAAGTTCTCAAATCAAGACAATGTTTGGTGGGTATTTCTATAATTAGTACGATGTAAGATAAAACTTCCAAGGATTAGTTGCACTTTAAACTAGATAACATGTTCATTTTTAAAAGTAAAACATCAATAACTACGTTTAGATTAAACAAAATGTATACATTAATACATGAAACCGACCAATGTGAAAAAGAAAAAAAAAAAAAAAAAAAAAAGGGCCGACCATTATATATTGGTGACCAGCACGTTGGTATATATCTTTAGCGATTTTGCATAATAATCGAATTGTGACGATGACTGAGAGAGAATTTCTTAGTGGGTTCCGTCAATATAGAAAAATCCCTCGAGTGGGTTCCATGTGGTATGACTGACGAAAAATGGAATGTTCAATACATTTGGATCTTTCTTTTGGGATGGAAAGAAAATGGGGTGTCTCAAATTAATGTACATATATTTTATGAACAAACAGTAGATTTTTCTTTTTCTATTTTTGATTAATCTAGTTTAGCAAAAGAAAGAAACGCTTATCTGCCAAAAAAAAAAAAAGAAGAATAAAGAGACCCTTTTTAGGGTGCTCCCTTTCAGAGTTAAAAAAAGGCTGAGCAACCAATAATTGGTTTGTTCGAAACGTGAAAAATCGGAAATCTATGCAACCAACAAATTAATAGAAAATTAAAGTAAGGGTAGTGCTAGATGGACTCAAAAAGTCGGACTCAAACAACCAAAATGACATAAAGACCCTTAATTTAAATTCATTATTAGTGTTTGGGGGTAGAGGGTAATTAGGTCTTTTACTTAGGTAGATATTTTAAATTGTTAACAAAAAAATCTTTGAGTCCGGACTCAAAAAGTCCAAATAGATTTTTTGTTAAAGTAAATAAACCACAACATCAGATATATTGACCTAGTTCGGTCCATGAACTACATTTGGGGGCCACACCCAGATATGGAAATTCACTAAGTTGAAAACTCAGACTTACACAAGACCCTTTTTAGTGACTTTCCCACCAATATTGATGAACTCTCTTTCACACTTACAATAGATTTTCTCCCTAGTCCCCTTGGTGTGTTGAGCTCCCCTCGACTAGACTACCCAATCCCTAGTGCGGGTCGAGATCCCCTTGACTGGAATACCCAAAATCCCCTTGGTGATAATTCAGAATTACAAGGAAAAATAAAATGAACACAAGTTCATAACTTGTAATCACACATTTCAAAGTTGTTGTGAAAACAATTACAATAAAAAGATCAAATACTCAAGACTTGAAAACACTTCAACGATGAATAATCTCTGGTAAGTCTTGATGCTTTATATACTCGTTGTTGCAGGTGGTTTGAGATTCTTCATATATATTTCGGATAAGACTCAATAATATGCAACAATCACATCTCAACAAATCAGTTGGCTTCAGATAACCTTTGTGGCAACTGATAAGATATTCTCTCTGTTGTAATAGCCATCATCGGTGTTTACTGGCACAACATTCAACTGAAAACAACTGCAACGTCTAGATAATAAGTAGTTTCAACTCCAAATCTAGTATCTCCAACAACCATATTGACATTATTTGTCACAATAAAAGAAAGCCAGAGAACATCACTCACTTGTGGATAAGACCCAAATCATAGGTATTCAACAAAGGTAGTTGTGATCACAAATGAGAGAAAGCCCTTGTACTCCCAAACACATATGCAATTCACAAAATCATGCATTATCATGTACAAAAACGAAGTAGGCAACTAACCATCAATACTCCCCCTAAATGCCACCAATAACAAAACCAAAACCAGCTGCAACACCAACTGTAACTTTTCCCTCACAACTTTTGGAAACTCTCCCCCTTTGTGACATAATAATACAAAGAAAACTTAGAATAATAAAACAAGTCTACTTACTGAGCAAATGAGGCTCTGTGGTAGCATAAGACTAGGTAGGCACTGTGGGAACAGAGAGCAGTGAAGAGGTTGTGGCAACAGTAGTTGAAGGATGCTTTGTGGCAACATGACTTATCGTAGCTTCGATAGGAACATGTACCACAACTCCATGTGCAAATAAAAACTAAACCAGAATATACTACCGGAACCTTTATTTTTGGTTTTTTTATGTGACAACTAGTGAATGGGCAAAATACAGAGACCCACTCTCCCTATAAAAATTCAAGCCTTGATCTATTTAATTTGTTTGCGAAGATGTCTGGCAATTGCTTCTCTGTGGGAACAGAGTGCAAAGGAGGCGTTGTGGTACCAGCGAACAAAGAAGGCACTGTGGTAACATAGTGCAAAGAAGGCGTTGTGGTAATCAAATCAGAACCCTACGTTGTGGTAAATGGATGTAATAGATAACAATTATTTGCAGTTCTTAAACCAAACATAACACATTTATCTCCCTTGTCAAACATATGACAATTGTCTTTGTTAAACTTAATATCCAAGTGTTGATCATACAACTGACTAATGCTAAGAAGATTTCCTTGCAAATTTTCGACATGTAGAACATCTTTAAGGACTGAGATTCCATCAACATGGAGAGTGCATTTTCCAATCACCCGACTTTGTGCTCCACTACCAAAAGTCACATGCCCCTCAAGGCAAGCTTGATAATTATGAAGAAAAGACTTATCACCTGTCATATGCTTTGAACATCCGCTATCAAAGTACCAATCTGACGAGGTAATAGACTTCAACGACATATGTGCGTCATTGCAAGCATGAGTCTGTTTGGAACCCACTCGTGTCGCTGTTTAGGAGAAGCATTATGAACTAATGTGTTTTTGATCCTTTTTGTGACACGTCTTTCTCTCTGAGACAATTCTCGAAGCATTTTATAGCAGCGAGGAAGCTTGTGACCCTTGTAGCCATAATAATAACATATTGGAATGAACTTCTGTGGTTTTTCTTGCATCACAGATTGTGAAAATGCCTTGACAAAGGTGACAACTCCTTTTGTTTGCGATGATGAACTTTCATTGACATAACAAGACCTTTATGATCTTTGAGATTTTTGCCTTGTAGAATAATATTATTAAGCTTGGCATTCCCTTTGTCATCATTTGCAAGGTACTTTCTGTTTGTGCTAGCTTGGCTTGACATGTTTTCAGCTCACGTTCTTTGTTGCAAAGAGCAATTTGGAGTGACTTCTTTTCATTCTCAAGATTTTGTACTATCATCTTCAAACTAATATTGCAATTAGCAACTTCAACCCATTTGTCATACATCTCCTTGTAAGCATCTCGTATGTCTACATCATTAACATGCTCATCAGAAATGGAATCATCATCAGAATCATATTCACTTACTAGTTCTGTTGTAACAGAAGATGCAATTGTTGCCATGGTAATAGATACTGTGAATGTTGGTGTGTTACCTATTGCTACAGAATTCATATCATATCATGTTGGTACAGATTTGTAAGAAAAATCTGGTGATGCTGAATGTGAAGATGTAGCTGTAGAGAATGCCACAAATTGACTGATATGGCTGGTATCACTGTCGGAATCAGAGTCACTCCATGTTGTAGTTAGCGACTTTTCGTTCTTATTGAGAAAATTTGGACAATCTTCTTAAATGTGTCTAACTCCACTACATTCTCTACATTTTCCTGAAAAACTCTTTGGATCAGTAGATTTAAAATAAGAACCAGAATTTTTGAAGTTACCTAAAGAGTTGCCTTGATAATTCATACATAACTTGTTGTACTTCCTTGTAAGTAAAGCCAAGTTATCATTGACTTTATTCCCACTATTGGCTTCAAGATATTGAGAGGCAACTCTAAGTGTCACCTCATTTTGCTTCTGTTGTTGATCAAGATGCATTTCATAGGTTGTCAACGACCCCATCAATTCATCAAACTTCATATTTTTTAAGCCTTTTGTCTCTTGAATGGAGGCTACCTTGACATCATATCTGCTTGGTAGTATCCGTATGACTTTCTCCACCATTTTTCTGTTGGAATATTTCTTTCTAATCTGTTGGGGTTGATTGGCAATATCTTTCAACTTTGCGATGTATTCAACAATGGTTTATTTCTTTCCCATCCGAAAGCCTCAAACTGAGATGATAGAAGAACTTTCTTTGAATCTCATATGTATTCATTTCCTTCGAACAATTTTTGAAAGATGGCCTAAGCTTCCTTTGCTTCATCGCATGATGAGATTAGCTTTAAATGTTCTTGGTTGACAGCGCTGAAAATGGCATTAAGACCCTCGGCATTGGCTAGAAGTAATCTCTCTTCATTTTTAGTCCATAGGTCCGGATTCTTCGGTGCATCATCTAGCGTAGGAGTTGTGCAGCCCTTTTCGATAGCACATCGTGCCTTCACATCAAGGGATAAGATAAATCCCTTCATTATAGCCTTCCAGTATGTGTAGAGTTGGTGCTAGTTAAGAGTGGTAGTCTCGTGGTGGAGACTCCTTTTACTTTCGTGGTGGAGACTCCCTCTGGTTGATCAGAATGAAGATATCGTGTCATAGATTTCCTGGATCTCACTAACTTTGTAAACAAAGAATTAGTAGTGTCTGCTCTGATACCAAATTGAAAAATCAAAAATCTATGCAACCAACGAAGTAATAGAAAATTAAAGTAAACAAACAACAACACCGGATATGTTGACGCAGTTCGGTCCACGACCTACATCTGCGGGGCCACGCCCAGATATGAGAATTCACTAAGTTGAAAACTCAGACTTACACAAGACTCTTTTCTAGTGATTCCCTCACCAATCTTGATGCACTCTCTTTCACACTTACAATATATTTTCTCCCAAGTCCCTTTGGTGTGTCGAGCTCCCCTCGACTGGACTACCGTGACGACCCCTCTCCTAATCTAGGGCACCGCTCGGCCTAATCTCGTTATTAAGCTTTAATCATGTCCATGCATGACTTAATTACGTATTAGTCAGCCTTTACAACCTAGACGCCTCTTTTCTCGTGTTCAGAATAAGTAATACACTAGTCCTACCAGTTTATAAAATTTAGAGTTAATTAAAACTTTTTATTAAATTAATTAATTAGCGAAAGTCTTATCGATTATGCGGAAGCAATTAGTAACTTATGCGGAAGCCATTTATAAAATCCTAAGTGTGGAAAATCAGGAAATGACATCATATATATATATATATAAACCTCAAAATGCAGTGAAACAATAAAATAGTCTAAGTCAAGTCACGGAAACTAACGCTCAACCCAATAGACAACTCAAATAGTATTTGAAAGACATATATAACATATACAATCAAAATACCAAAAGAAGACCTACAATCAATCCAGTGACGCGCCGCAGGCTTAAGGATAATCGGTGATCTTCTCCTTGCCCGGCCTGCTGGTAGACGGCTCTGCACCCACCTTCATAAAAAGGACGGTGGTACAAGAATAAAACAGTAATCCCCGATGACAAGTTTAATTTGCATTTCCAAATATTCAAATGTTATTTAAAAGCATATAAATGGGAAAACTGGAAAATAAACCATATGCGAGTAAATACCAGAGTTAAACAAGTGATACTGACACTAGGCTAAGTAGTGGTGATTTAGGTCCGGTCGGCAGTGAAACGTGTCACTCCGACTCAATAATCATATAACACAAGGGACTCTAAACCCAAGTGTTACTAGGGACTCTAACCCCGGTGTGTAGACCACCTCAAGGACTCTAACCCCGAGTGTCATACAATGTCAGGTAACATGTGCGACATCCCCAGGGACTCTAACCCCGTGAGTCGCGCACACCTCGATCGAGTACGGGACCTAAATACGAAAACTACTTTTTAAATTTCAAGAAATACCAAGTATGGATTGTCAAGGCATAGGCACATCTACACAACTAAACAAATAAGGAATACAAGTCCCCTTAAACATTTATAAGATATTCACTAGCCTAATAACATGCTATTTATCATTCAATTCACATTTAAAACAACAAGAATAGACATAGCATGGGATAGAATCAATGAATCAAATCAAATGAATGGATATAATGCAAACTAAACTCATCAGTGAGCATAGACACAAAAAACACACGATATAAGAATACAAAGGCAAAATAGTCAAAAGGACTATGCAAGGACAACAATTAATAGAAATGAAATGCCAAGTAAAGTTTCCACTGGGTATACTCACAACAACAAAGTAAAGTCCTAGCTTTACCGGCCTCCCGATACTCTAAATCTTGTATTCGCTCTCCCGTACCTTTTTTCTAGGTTTCTGAGTTTGGTATCTCATTAGTTCAAATATAGTGGGTTTAAGCTCAATTTAGTGGTGTTTATTGTGTATTTAAATTGGTTTAATAGACTTTAAATCAATCTTCCTAAATCAGTCCCTAAAGACTAAATTAAGTTTCAATTTCAGTCCTACATTTTAACGCAGTTTTAGGCATGAAATGGTCAAAATATTGAAATCCTCCACCAGTACAATTATTGTTGGTCTCTCTCTTAGCTTTCCAGAAAGGTTTAGTTTGCAAAATTCTGATTTAGAATGAAGGCGATATCATGATTTTACTAGACATAGGTCTAACTGAAATTTAATCCGACTAGCGGATTTAGAAAATCTATTTCTCACAATCTATAGTTCCTAAAACTGTAATCTTTGGTCACAAGGCAGAGAATATATACAAATACAACATACTAAAAGATCAGCTCCTTTGGATAAGTAGTTAGGGAGTTATGCCCTTAACAGATTTAGTTTCAAAACTTTCCTTTTTAATTCCAGCACCTAATTATAGAGCATTTTTAGACTTATAAACATTTGAATCAAATACCTTCAATTAAGAAAAGTCATTAGTCTTTAAATAATCTTTTCAATGCCACTGGTTTGGATCAATTTGGATCTAAAATGGGTAGATTATGACTAAATCGCCTAGTTGATTCATAATACAACATGCAGAATTCTAGTTTTGGTGTTGCAATTTCAAAAATTCATATCTTTATGATTTCAAAACCAAATTAAGAACTTCAATATAGCTAGATTATCAGCTTGAAATGAGGAATCCAAATATATAAACTAATTTGAAATAATCAATCATTTACTATCTGAAATTAGCCTAAAACTAGAACTTGTTCTAATTTCAATTAAAAAGATGTTTACCTAGTTGATGTATCACTCTAGCTTGAGGATTTCTCACCAACTCTAATGAGTTCCTTCAACACCTTGATGATTCACTCCTCTCCAGCAATTCCTTCTTCTTCTCCAGTAAAAATGAATGAGTGACTTGGTTTGCATGTTGTTTGATCACTAATAATATATATTAAGTGATGTTCCTTCCTAGCCCTCAATCTTCATGGATTTATGTATCCCTAAGAATATCTAATGGTCCACCTTTGTCATATATCTCACTAACTCCCACTATCTCAACCTCAAGTGACACTATTTCATTACTCACCTAGTTCCTAGATGTGCCAATGTGTATCTCTAGACCAATCCTATGCTTTCCATTTAATTTACTCAACTATAGGCCTTTAATTTGATTTACATTAACAAACACAACTATAGGCTTATAATTAATTCCTTATTTCATATAGTATTAAATAAGACTTACCAAAATGCTAACTACCCGGTTCTCCGGCTCGCACGTTACTCGAGGCGTGTCCCCGCTATCGTCTCGACGCCTACAACTGTACAAATCGACTTAGTAAGTCTACACAATACATAACACTAGGCACACATCAATACAAAAATATGATATACCTCGGCCACGTGCCTCGGTCTGTGCACGTATCATATTGTAGGTCCCAAGTCAAGGGTAAATGATCCTGATTAAGGAATTAAAACAGGGTTAAAGATTTGGGCCGTGACAACTGCCCAATCCTTGATGCGGGTCGAGATCCCCTCGACTAGAATACTCAAGATCTCCTTGGTGATAATTCAAAATTACAAGAAAAAATAAAATGAACACAAGTTCATAACTTGTAATCACACATTTCAAGGTGAGATGTTATGAAAACAATTACAATAAAAAGATCAAATACTCAAGAATTTGAAACACCTCAACGATGAATAATCTCTGGTAAGTCTTGATGCTACTTGTTGTTGCAGGTGGTTTAAGATTCTTCATATATATTCGGATAAGACTTAATAATATGCAACAATCACATCTCAACAAATCGGTTGGCTTCAGATAACCTTTGTGGCAACTGATAAGATATTCTCTCTGTTGCAACAACCATCATCGGTGTCTACTGGCACAACATTCAACTGAAAACAACTTCAACTTCTAGCTATAATGAGTAGTTTCAACTCCGGATCTAGTATCTCCAACAACCATATTATCATATCTTTATCCACACGTGATACAAATAATAGACAATTAGTACATTCAAAATGTGACACTAACAAAAGGCAAGGAACTCAGTTCCCATAAGTGATATATTAAGTTCAAGTCTCATGAATGCAAAAATTGGATTGGAAGAACCGCTCCTATAAATACGGAACTCAATAGTGCCTCAACGTACATTAGTTGGTGCAAATGGCGCTAGATATAATGTAGAAAAACCAAAAAAAATTTGAGGGAAAATACATTCAAGTCTTAAAAGACTATCTTTTGTGCGGTTTTGTAAAAGGAAAAAGCTTCACTTTGGGCTCCACACTGATCCAGTCAGTGCCCATGTGATACATCTACAGACATGTGCACACACATCTCGAGGTGTATTGCGTGGCAACCGATTGGGTCGGTACCCAAAGTGGTTATCATAGCAGGTTTCTCTGTATAAACCAAGATCATGTAATCGTATAACTAATCACCTCGCCAAATTGGCACTCGAGGTCTATAGAAATCCTTGGGCTCGAAGAGCGTTGGGCCACACATATATGGGCATATAATTGGGGTTGGAACTTATTTTCACAAAATCAATTGGTTTGTGCTAAGATCCAATCTACTCCACTCATATACCACACCAATTCTTATTATATTTCCGATGTGGGATTGTATACTCCAATGTGTGGACCGAAAGTTAGTCCCACATCGATTAAATGAGACTTCATAATGAAGAATGTAAGTGACGTTCTCTCCTTAACTAGTAAGTGATGTTCTCTCCTCAACTAGTATCGAGGTTTTTTAAGTTAAAACTCTACACTTAAGAATTGAAGATGATTAAGTTTGGGATAATATCGGTGTTGGCGGAGATCTAAGGGCTCGCGCATGCATGTGCGACGCGATCGGAAGAATTTGAATATGGTATTAGAGCTCATGGTTCGAATGAAACCTACGAGAAAACAACCTCTTTGATCACGACGACTTTCGGTCTAAGGTGGAGTGTTAAAGATATGTGGACAGAAAGTTAGTCCCATATCGATTAAATGAAACTTCATAATGAAATATATAAGTGATGATCTCTCATTAACTAGTACTGAGACCTTTTGAGTTAATACCCTACACCAAATAATTGAAGGTGGTTAAGTGTACTACAGTCATTAGGAAGACTCACTTGCCCATATTATTGTCTCAATTTGTACCCTCCCTTCAAATTTAATAGAATTCTACCATTTAAAGATATTTTCTAATTTATAAATGTAAATTAAGACCCTTCAAAATAAAAGTTAGTTTATTCTTAATATGTTTTTAGGACTTGCATATGTAATGTAGAAACGACACACTTGTTAGCATTCATTCGATGTGTCTCGAGATGTGTTCTCATTGAAAATCAAGGGCAGTAAGATAGGTGCGTGCCATTACTGATTACAAAAACATTTTCCTTTTTTTAAAGACTCTAAACCTGATTTTTATTTTTATTTTTTAAGTAGGTGCTCTTGACCTGAATTTGATGCTAACTATGGTGGCGTATTCAAGTATGGCTCCTCAAGAAATTTTAAAGACAGATAAAATGATAGAAAGGCTTCTCCTTTTATTCTCATTGTTTGCATCAAAGAACAATGTAGATGTTCACCAAAGAAAAGAAAACAATGTAGGTACCTCTGCTTTATGTTCTGTTCAATTGGACTACTACAACTTCACTAATTCTGTGCCCCTCACATTCCTCTCTTCCTTTCTTCATGGCAAAGAAGAATGTGATTTTAACAACCCAAGCTACCTATGTACTTGATCTTCTCTCATCTCACTCTTTGATTATGTAACTAAAAACTGAAAAAAACAAACATTTCATTAGTTTTTAAAGTGACACTACTGGTGCTTTCTGCAGGTCACACTAGACAATGGTTTGGTGAAGCTCACAATATCAAGACCTGCAGAAGGGTCTCTAACTGGCATACAGTATGGAGGGATGGACAATCTCCTGGATATGAAATCAAGTCAAGATAGTAGAGGGTATGCCATGATTAGTTAATCTCAACTTATATATCGACATTATTTTGCGTAATTAGCATGAAATTATGTTAACATAGGCTTGACATTTTTATTTTCTTGTGAGCACAGATTCATATTGAGGAGTGGCGTTTCGGTCTTCTATTGTTATTCGATCTTTGAGCTCCCAACGGGATCTCCTGCGCTTGATCTTGTGCAAACAAGAATGGTGTTCACTTTGAGGAGAGACAGGTAAATATATGGATCAATTATGATATGAATGGTGTTCAATTTTAGTGAAGGAGAGACATGAAGAAGGTATTTGGTCCATTTTTTGTGTACCTCAATTCCATTCCAAATGTATCTGAACTTTAATCAAAAAAACAGGTAAGGCAACATCAGTTCTTTTTTTTTTTGACATTTAAAATCATCTAACTATTATTTCTTTTCGCCCTCCACTAGTATTACTAATCCGGGTTAACATCAGTTTATTTTTCAGCTAATTGACTCTCTCAAGAAATCGAAGTTTTAAACACTTAACAGTTAATGAACATAATCGCCTGATCATTGTTATCTTTGTATATCATAATTTTTTTCAGTTAAAAAGGCTGTCTGAAGTGTCTTCCTGGCCATATAACTTTGTTTCTTCACTTTAATAATCAAGTTCTCATTTAAAATCATCTAACTGGTATTTCTTTGTTTATTTGCAGTTATGTTACCAAAGGCCTTATCCCAGTTAAAAATGCTTACGTTGGTCTACCGATTGAAGTTGAAAGCAAGGTCAGTGACCTAAACCTATGCCGCCATATTAGTAGGAATTGCTCTTTGTGTTAAGCAATGCTTTTAATGTTATCAGGGTTATCAGTCGTGGGTACAAACAGATTCAAATGGATATTTACCTTTGACAACGTTGTTCCCGGCGAATACAGTTTACATGGTTAGGTTCCAGGTTTTGTTGGGAATCACCTCAACAAGTACTTGTTACCATCTCTCCTGGTACCTAATTTTCACTTCCTCTATCGAAGACAATAATGTTGGATAGAAAAAATAGATAGTTTCATGCCATCATTGCAACCAGTTTTTTTTAGAGTCCACATATAGCTCTTAACAGGATGATAGTTCAATGTTTCAGGGTCACAGATATCCAGCTTGGGCATTTGATTTATGTTCCACCCAGAAATGGTTCAACTATATGGGAGATTGGCTATCCGGATCGCACCGCTCCAGGTTCCTTCGTTCCAGATTGTGAATCCATTATACATAAACAAGCTATTTGTCAACAGCCCTGAGAAGTAAAACTTGCTTTCCTACATAATCAATCTTACTGCAAGTGCACCTGATTTACTACTTCTCAAGTTCCATTACCTGAAAACACGATAACGCAGGTATTGACAGTATGGCTTCTGGGGCAGATACACAGATTTACAGACTCAATCCGATCTGGTTTTCACTATAGGCCGATGATTTGAAAAAAGATTGGTTTCTTGTACAGGTAGGCAAGTAGGTTTTTTCTCCCATTTTTATCTTCAAAGAATTCTCTATAGTGACACTACTGCTTGTATAAATCTTTGCCTACTAAGTTCCATCTGAATATTGACAAGCAGATTGGTCATAATTTTACAGGAGGGGAACTGAAAAGTATGTTCCAACAACATGGGAAATCAAATTTAATCTTGGTTCATTAACCAGCGGAAGCTACACGCTGAGAATGGCGTTAGCGTCAGCTGCAAGATCTGACATTCATGTAGAGATTATAACTTCAAAGTTATGGACAATCTCTTTTGATGAGTTTCCTAATGTGTTTGCTTCAACTGTAGGTCTATGCTAATAATCTAGATGGAAACCACCTTGTATTTCAAGTGCTTAACTTAGGGATGGATAACGCCGTCTGTCGCCATGGAATTCATGGACTGTATCGACTCTTCGATATAGAAATCTTTTGGACGCAATATTCCTCACACAGGCCAGGGGAGGACATGCTCTTTGTGGGATTTTCTATGATTATATGAGGCTTGAAGCTCCAGCAACTTTGAGAAGTCCTAATGATAAAGGGAATCTATAACAAGCATTCATTGATGAAGAACATGTAACAAACCATGAAACTCCTGTTTGACATGTCTGAATCTGATTTAAAATCCTGATACTCCCAATCATGTCTGCATTAAATCTCATATATCATCATTATTATCCTGTTCAGTACAAATATTGTTGTAATGATTCAACCTGATATATCATCACCATATCCTGTTAAGTCCAAATATTATTGTAATGATCAATGACAGGAAAATAGAGCCTATACTCACACATTTCTAAGATAAAATGATGGAAATAGCGCATATGAAAAGAAAATTAGGCAAGACCAGCACTTAAATATCAAAACACGAAAGATAACAGAGATGAGTATTACATGTTCAATAGTTGATGGTTAGAAAGTTAACCAAAATTGAGCTGTACAGTGTACAATGCCTTCACAAAAAATGCATCATAGTATAGGCTATTGAGTTCAACAGTTCAACCAAGCTCATCTACCCTTCCAACCCCACCAAAAAAAAAAGACTTTCTATACAACAAGCTCACGTCGAGTAGCGACGGAGATGGTCCCTAATTTTGAAACTTGTCGAGATTGTCCCTAATTTTGAAACTTTTTACAGATTGTTAACCAGTAAGCCATAGTGATCACTGGGCAAAACAGGCAGCATCAACTTCTTTACTTCATTCTTAATCTTCTTCTCCTTACAATATGAGAGACCTGGTATTGCATCTGTTCCAATCATATCAATCTCGCTTATTTCAAAATCCTTCAAATTGCACAAGAACCGGTCTAATCGCTTCTGGAGAGTTCTATTACCAGTTAGCATTTGATTAGTTTTTGTGTCGTATGTATATCCACGTTCCCCAGGCCTTAGCTCAGTCCAAGCATCCGTCCATCCATCAAGTAGGGGAAATTGTCCATCCTTAGCATCGTCCCAATTCATGTCACCAGCAAATATAATGTTGGGTGACCTATTGAGAACACTGACAGCCTCCTTTGCCTGAGCTACACGTTCCTTGCTGTACATCTGATCCCATGTGGGAGGGGCGGGGCAAGGGCTCTCAAGATGGGTGGTCGCAACCACCAATGTTTTGCCCATGCCAACTTCAATCTCTGCTACACAAAGTTCTCTCCCCATAACGGAGTTCCCGAAAGGCTTAGAGTTGAAGGATTTTACTGGCAACTTACTCACCTGAAAATCATTAAGAAAATGAGGGAGTCCTATCAACTATTGTATGTCAAGAGAGAATATCTCGATATCGATTGAACCAATTGAATCATACAATGTACGAGAACAAAATGGCAGTTCTAGCACAAAAACAAAGGTTGGTTTGACACCATTGAAAAGATCATAATATATGGAAGAAAAAAAGAAAAATTTCATAGGGTATAAGTAAACTGTTCTACAGTTTCCAAAAGAACGAGAGGTTGGTAAAAGAAATTATTAGGCAGCTCAACCATCCTAGTACTGCGAATTTCAAATGCCAACAATCAAGAATTGCAAAAACATTTCTACATGCAGCATTTCTTAGTGTACAATTCATCATACATAATAAGAAAGATGGACATAACAAGAACAAAATGGCAGTTCTAGCACAAAAGCAAAGGTTGGTTTGACACCATTGAAAAGATCATAATATATGGAAGAAAAAAAGCAATCATCAAACAGGTGAAAAATTTCATAGGGTATAAGTAAACTGTTCAACAGTTTCCAAAAGAACGAGAAGTTGGTAAAAGAAGTTTGCTAATATGATCAAAACTCAATTTGTCCGTTCAATCAAAATTCTTCGGCTTTAGAATACCGTGATTTTATGGCTGTGATTTCTTAAACAAAGGCACACCATTGTTCAACGCGTTCTGCCCATACCTCTCTCAAAAAATGGTCGAAATGAAAGAAAACATCGACATATCTTAGATTACGTCGACTGTCTGTCTGAAAAGTTTTGGGGAGAAGTTTGCTTTGAATTGTGTTTTTACCATTAATCGCCTTCCTACACCAAAAGTATTACAAAACGTCTCTCCTTTTGAACGATTGTATGGTACAAACTATTCTCATCTTCGGGTATTTGGTTGTGCATGTTTCGTTCTTCTTAATCCCCACTGAACATACCAAGCTTGAACCGCGTGCTCGTCTATGTTGTTTCCTCGGGTATGGCACGAACATAAGGGCTATAGGTGTTGGAATCCTCTTTCTAAGAGACTACGCATCTCCACCCATGTCACTTTTTGGGAAAATACAATGTTCTCTACCCTATCCAAATTCGACTGGCTTGTATCATGTCCTCACCATTTTTCACTAACCCCTCTATCGAGCTTTTTCCATCTCCTACCGCAGTATGTCGGATGAGCTCAATGATCGTGTTATTGTTCCCGCACCCGTCGTCGAAGAATCTCCCCCTGTTCCCGCACACTCGCCGGCTCTGCACGGGTATTCAACCTCCTCCTTACCTCCAAGATTATCATTGTTTTTCTGTCATTTTTCTTCTTTACATGAGCCCTCCTCCTATCGAGAGGCTAGTTCGACCCTTGTGGCAGGCAATGGCGGAAGAACCGAGTGCACTAGAGAAGACTCATACTTGGGACTTAGTGGAACTACCCTCGACAAAACTCCGATTGGATGCAAGTGGATTTACAAAATCAAAACTCGCTCCGATGGCTCTATTGAGAGGTATAAGGCTCGTCTGGTTGCTATTATTAGGCAGCTCAACCATCCTGGTACTGCGAATTTCAAATGCCAACAATCAAGAATTGCAAAAACATTTCTACATGCAGCATTTCTTAGTGTACAATTCATCATACATAATAAGAAAGATGGACATAACATGACTACGTGAGGGAGAAGCTGACCTGCATGCAGAAATACGGTCTTGTATTTGCCATCACATTCGAAACTGAGCAACGATATGTCTTCCACCAGTTTGATTGCTCAAAAATGCCATATATATTTGGTGTCACCTCCTGCATTGCATTACATTCCTCAATCAATATTTAGAATGAAAAAAATATATATATGATCATTTGCAAGTAATGCAACCAGACCTGGAAACAAATGACATCAGGAGAATGTTGTTGGATCAGTTCACCCAGTGCTTTCATCCTCTTATACATTTCCAGGTCTTCTCGAAACCAAACGTTGTAACTCATAATCTTCAACTTACTCGACCCAGCATCTCGAGCAGTCTCCTCGGCATTTTTTACACATTCTACATTTACTTCGGAATCTGCAGAAAACCAAATTTAGCAAAGCCTCTAGAGAACCGCAAATGGATACGATCAACACTACCAAAAAGATCACACAAATAAAACTGTCACAAGCACATAACATACGCCTTTAAGAGGACTATCGATTATTGAAGAAGATTAAGGGCATTGTAAACTCAGGAGAATCACAAAATCAAGCACATTGTACAATATATCTAAGTACGTACCCTTTAATGACTATAAGGGATAGTTTTTAACTTCACTAGCCCACCAAATCCATTAATTTGATATTCTAAAAACAAAGACTAGACCGATATTTATCAATTGAAAGAAAAAGAATTATCTTCAAATCCCATTTTCACACTCAATGATCCCAAACACCATCAATCATCCAGTGCCCAAGAAGCCCAGATCAAGTTAAAACCTAAATCCAATACCAAAACCCACCCACACCCAGTAAAGCTTCTTCGTTTCTTGACGATTCGACGCAGCGAGAAATACCCAAATCCTATTTTCACACTCGATGACCCTAAACACCACTAATCATCAAATGCCCAAGAAACCCAGATCAAATCAGGACCTACCCAATAAAGCTTCCTGATTTCGCGACGATCCAATGCAACAAAAAATGCCCAAATCCCATTTTCACACTCGATGACCCTAAACACCACTAATCATCAAAAGCCCAAGAAACCCAGATCAAATCAAGACCTACCCAAAAAAGCTTCCTCATTTCGCGACGATCCAATGCAACAAAAAATGCCCAAATCTCATTTTTTCACACACAATGATCCTAAACACTATTAATCATCAAATCACCCAACAAACCCAGAACAAATCCAAAACCAAAACCTACCCAGTAAAGCTCCCTCATTTCTTGACGATTTGGCGCAGCGAGAAATACCCAAATCGCGAAACCCATCAGAGTCCTCAGACCTCCCCTCCACAGTCTTCCTCTTATTACACCTCTTCAAAGGAAAAAACACGGAACCAATCGAAGAATCATCCAAGTCATCGTCAACAACAATGGGGTCCAAGTCTTCGAAATTGGAGAGGGAAGAGAGGGGCTTTGAGGTTCCGCAGACGTCGCAGGCGTCGGAGCTGAGTGGGTTGGAGAAAGTGCAGGCCTTGCAAGGCCAAGTGAGAGATGATGATGATGATGATGATGATGATGGTGGTGGAGAGGAGGGAGAGAGGCAGATCTGGCAATTGTGTTTTTGTGATGGGGGGTTGAGGAATGTGCACTTTGAACATGACCAAGACATTGGTTTGAGTCGGAGAGGTGGTGAGGGTCTAGGGTTTTTGAGGAGGCGGAGAGGGAAGAAGAGTAGTGAAGGAGAGGTGATGGAGCAGAAGAGCATTTGAAATGGTTTGGGGCAACGTAAGCCTACACTACACTCTAGAGTATTTGGAACATGCTTTTGCTTTGCTAGGGTACTCTAGTTGGGAACATGAAACATACCAAGCAGAGCACTTTGGATGTTGTTCATACACCACGAGATACGTACGTGTTGAGGTTTATTAGCACACTTAGGTAGGTGCGCTTAATTGAGTGCCTTGGAACACCTTCAATGGTATCGTGGGTTGGAGTGAAAATTGATCCACTTAAGATACAATGAACGTTCAACTCAAAAAAGTTCTCCGATTGAACCATAAAATGTGAACCTCTAACTAATGTGACAAGAAATCAAAGTATAAAATGTATACTTATATTTATCTAGTGAAAATAAGTGTCTCACTCCCACATATATGAAGTGGTGCGGTGACACGAATCTATGACCTCAATCCACATTACCATTGGTTACACTTGTTGAGCCTCAACATTAGCTTTCCCAACTCAATTTTTTGGCCTGCAACACACAAATTTGACTTGCGTGAACAAAATGGAGTCCCTAACCATTTTTTTTAAAAGGTAGCTTTCGAATTCGTACCACTTAACCAACCCATAATTAAATGGCATCTTTAACCCATATTCAAAGTAGGTTAAACGTACTTAAATTAAATTTAGATCATTAATGACAGAGTAGGACCAGTAGGTCACTTGCACTAATTAACCAGGCTAATTGGGTAGTTCTAGGTTGACCAGCTGTACACGAAATCCATCCTTCAAAAGCAAAATATCACAAAGAGATCCTTTAACACACTCCAAATCTCACTACACCCCATCCTTCAAAACTTATTTTACTCCCTTGAACCACTTTGAACCTACTTTTCACTTTACTTTTATAATTTTTTCTATCGGAGGGGTTTTTCAAAAAATAAGGTGACTTTACTTTTTTATTCACCAAATAGTTGAGCTAACTTTAAAATTCTAAAATTAATGTATAACTCATTTTCAAAAAGAGCTATTGATGATGAGGTGACATGCATGGTTGGTGAGGTGGAAGACACTTGTATGAATAGCTCCTTTTAAAAATGAGTTATTTATACAAAATACTAAACTTTATGAATGACTCCTTTTGAAAATGAGCTATTTGTTCAACTCAAATATCGCACGTCGATGTGGAGAACCCATGCAAATGACACGTGCATATCGAGATGGATAACCCGCGTCATTCTCGCATTTCGAGGTAGACAATCAATGTAAACGACACGCATGTATGTTAAGGGTGGAGAATTCATGCAAATGTCAAGCACGTCTGTCGAGGTGGGCGACCCATGCAACCTCGTGCAACTCATGCAACTTGTGCAAACATCACGCACTTATCTCGATGTAGACAACTCATAAACCTCGCCTAATTCATGCAAATATCACGCACGTATTTCGAGGTGGACACCCATGTAACCTCGTAAAATTCTAGTAAATCATGCAAACGACACGCAAGTGTCTTGAGGTGGTAAAGCTAATGCAAACGTCACACAAGTATCTCGTGGTTGACAACACATGAAACGTCATGCACGTATGTCGAGATGGGCGAGCCATGCATCTTTGTGCTAAGCATTCAAACGTCACACACATATCTCGAGGTGTGGAGAAGTCATGCAACCTCGTGCAATTCATACAAACCATGCGAATGTGAAGCACATATTTCGAGGTAGACAACCCAAGCAACTTGCTGCAGTCCATGCAAACTACCCAAACATCATGCACGTGACTCGAGGTGGATAATTAATGCAAACGCCAGACACGTATCTCAAGGTGGACAATCCATGCAAACGTCATGCGTACGTATCTCGATGGGACAACCCATGCATATCCATTACAGACGATGCACCCCATGCAAACATTACGCACGTATCGCGATGCGAACAACCCGTGCAACCCATAGTAACCATGCAACTCATCCTTTAAACTTTTGTCTTTCCCACGTGTATGTTCATGTGTACCGGAAAACAAGAATAGCGCATTTTGAAAAGGTGTTATTCTTGTTTGTCTTTTCCACGTGGACACTCAATAATATTTACACGAATAATGCATGTGCTATTCGTGTATATTGGCTCTAACCAATCCACGTGGACATCCATGTGGAATCCAAATAACATGAATAACGCCTTTTCAAAAGGCGTTATTCGTGTTATTTGTCCAACGCGAATCGGACACATGAATAGGGCCTTTTGAAAAGGTGTTATTCATATGTCCACGTAAGCCGTAAATTTTCCTCCCTAATAGCGCATTTTCAAAATGCGATTTACCTTATTTGACTAATAAAAAGAAAGCCCAACTTATTTTACTCATTTATGTTATAAAATGGATGGACACTTGTGCATGTATGTGACCACATTGTGAAGCATGGTTCTCACATTGAATTGTAATATCAAGCATGGCTCTCACACTTCATGTAACTTGTAATCATCTCCAATGTACACAAACTCTTCCATGTATTGTCTATGTTGCTTGTGATGTGTCGTATGACTTGTGGTGTATGCATAACTTGTACACATTGTATAAGTACAATTATCATCATCACCAAATGGACTATATAAAGGGTGTTAACCCCATTGTAATTGACACACCAATGTATGAATGAAATCTCTACATTTTTATCTCTAACTTCTTCTCTTTTCTTTCTTGTCTCATCTTCTCTACTTTTTTTAGTAGTTCTTAGTTTATGTCTTATATGTTTAAGTCTCTAGCAAGTCCAACTTAAGTTCTAGTTAGCTTACAACTTAGTTTATAATACGTTATCAACACGAAGTTGTTCTACAAGAGAGGTCTTGAAGATCAAGAAGCTTTTCAAAGATATAAAGCTAAGAAGGTGTACGTATAATTTTTATTAATTTAAATAAGTTCGATTTATTTCCATGTTGTCATGGTTAATTTCTTTTTTGTTACATGCATATTATGTAAATGTATTTTATTCATACATTATGCATTGTAACGTCACCGACTACGAAAGTATGTTCTGTAGTTGCGTCTTGTGCGATCTTCTACATCAAAAAATCAAAAGTCAATGTGTGACATATAATTTTTCTCTTAAAACTATAAATGATTAGTTATTGTTCTATTCTTGATTTTATAATACAAATAATGTTATAAGTTTGAGTTGATAGTGGGTAAACCTTGTCCCGGTAAAACTAAACATTGAAAGAGAGACGAGTTATCTCGTTCGAGGAGGCATGATATTAAATAGACTATGTCTCGCCACTCAACCTGAAGGTTGTCCCACCAACTCATACGAATAGTACATTTTGTTTATTAATGAATCGAGTTGTGAACATATATTTAATTATGTGTTATGTTTTTACATAAAAATGGGAAAATTATTTTATATTTAATTTATTTTCAAAATATTATTTAACCATAGTTGAACTTGTTGCTTTATTATATTACCGACAAGAACTATTTGTCATGACAATTAGATACTATAATTTGTGAATAAAACATATATGCAAGACTATGTTGTATTATACAAAATTTAAATCATTTATCAATATCTCTTTAGAGATTCGAAAAGTGAATATTTCACTTTATATTTCTTTTCATCCTATGGAGTTATAAATATATAAATACCAAAAAAGGTAATGCTCCAAAAACTCAAAATGAGTGAGTCTCAAGCTACAAAATTTAATCAGTTAAATATTAATTATAATTCTACAATTTTAATTACCTCTATGTTGAGGTTATATGGAAATATGACTGATGAGACAATAAAAATAAGGTCACGTGGCCCGCCTCGATTTATTGCTGCAACAAATATCGAGTGCGCACGTCAATTCAATAAATATTAAGGATTGATTTCTTGTCTCATGGTAGCTGAGTAAAATAATGAGCTATTATAAATCTAATATCGCTCCCGTCCAATTAGTTTATCTTCAATTAAGAAGCATATGTTGCATATAATGATCATGATCGCAATAATAAATTTATGGACGTGGAAAATGCGAAAATATATATCGATAAAGGTCGTATTGACAATTTCACCAAAAATTAGAACAAAAGTTGTGCATCACTACAAATGAAAAATAATTATCGATAATTAGTGCTCATAATTATGACATTTTTTTGGTCATATATGAAATGCTATTTTACCTAAATTTTGTCATATATATAATTGAATATTTATGTAACCTTTATCATGCCTTCAAAATCAAAGACAAAATATTATGAATTTTATCATTGAAAATGACTCGATAAAACATGCACATCGAGATGTGTTTAAATCGTGACCTAAACATGGGCGATAAGTTTATGTCTTGTGTATCGTGCTACATGCATGTACATTATAATATAAAAGTGAATATTTCTCGAATTCGAACTTAGCGAAGGCTAATGTTCAGACAATATCTGGTACAACAATTTTATTGTTAATGTCTTGTTCAGAAGAAGTCTACTCAGAATAATAGAAATTTTATCTATATGAATATATGAATATGATTTAATCTGAGTATAATATTCCCGACTTTAACTTCTGGAATATATAAGACACATTAAAACGAATGTTGTCATAAATCAAATGACATTCATAATGTGGAAAGATCTATTTGATTATCCATAATCATCAATAATGCGAAAATATCGTAAATTCGCACAGATATCCTTTATCGAACTTGATTTTTTTATCAGCAAGATTATCTCAAACAAATCAATAGGAGACTTATATTGATTTAACTCTCCATCAATTATATTATAAGATGTCTTGGATCCCTAATATGGAATTTATTTATAACAAGTTTTGCTAATTGTCACTTTGATAAAGTAATTTTCCCACCATTAGTGGGAGATATAAGTCAATCCAAAAGGAATGACGTGAAATTACTTGAAACACATCAAATTACATTAAATTTGTATATAGCAAATACTATATACAAAAGAGTGTCAATCATATGCTTCAACATTAAATGGTTCATATAGAAAACGATGTCCATGTGCAACAAAATGCACAAGATGTCTCACCCATGTGAACACGAGGGAGAGAATCAAGATTAGTTATTGGTTAGTGTATTGCACTATTTTCCCTTTGATATGGTTTTATCCCACTGAGTTTTTTTTGCAAAGGTTTTTTTAGTGAGACAACTCTAACAATATTAAAACTCGTATTTAGATTGATTAGTGTATTGCACTATTTTCCTTTCACTATGGTTTTATCCCACTGAGTTTTCCTAGCAAGGTTTTGAATGAATCAATCCTAACATTATTATATTTCATATAAAAAATAAAAAATAAATTATGAGAGCAATTAATGTACTATTTTTCATATACTAAAATTTTCCCACGAGGTTTTTCTAGTAAATGTTTTAATAAGACATTTATATTATCTCTAAGTATATCAATGTGTTGCACTCTTTTCCTTAGCTATAGTTTTGTCCTACTGGGTTTTCCTAGCAAGATTTTTAATGAGGCAATCAACAAATATTATACTACAAAATAATATAGTGACGACCCTAGTTCCCCACGACATTGAGCCTCGCTCAGTCTAAACCCATGTAGTGTTGGGGTATGTGCCCTAGGTCAATCCATTAACTGTCTTTATGAAATACTTTTAGTTAATAAAATAGAGGATTTCATTTGCTGTTTATTATAATTAATTTGCATGTTTGCATTATAATAAGATTCATGGGTATTTACATATATATCCTAAATGTCTCTAGTCGATCATTATACTGGGAACTATAATGAATTAAGACTAGTGCGAGTCTTGATTGATGATCATATGATGATTATACGTATAAGGATACGAATCAAGATCACGAGTACTTGTTAGGGAACAAAGTATCTTGGACCGACCACTTATGAGAGCATCACATGGATTAAGTCATAGTTGTTTCTCATGATAAGTATATATTACGGTCCTCGACTTGAGATTACCAGAGACTTCAACATTAGGAACACAAAGATTTGACACAATCAAACGTTGTCTTTAACCTGGACGATTATAAAGGTTGTGATTGGTTATCAAAGTGAGCAATGTGATGAAGTTGTGTAATCGAGATAGAATTTGTCCCTCTCATATAAAGAGAGATATCCAGTGGATCCTCGATGTGTTAGACTGTTAAAAGGCCTAGTCTAAGTGAATTGATATTGATCAATGTCACTTGGATGTTTTCAGTCTACCTAGAGATCGAGACTAGTACGATTGAACATGTTGGATGACAATTCCATGCCTTATGTTTGATCAAACGGATGTCGTGTGACAAAAGGATGTTATATACATTATTGATTAGGTTGTTTCGATTTGATATTCGTACAACTTGGGTAGTCATAATGTCTTGCTAGAGGCGCTTATGACTTGTATACCAAAATGTGTTTTGGTACACTGCCAACGTTGTATGAGCCTATTGGGTCGCACACTAAGAATGGTTTTGCGAGATTTTAAGATGGTTCAGAAAAATGAATTTTATATGATAAAATTCATGACGGAAACGTCCTTGTGGTGTATTACACTTATACTTCTTTAAGTAGGGGTATATGTGTAATTTACTTAACCGTCTATATACAAGAGTTGTATAAATAGACGCTTTAAGTTAGAATACACTAACGAAAGATCAAAAGGCCAAAACTCCTTTTCGTTTAAGAAACGACTTAGGGTTTTTGGTATGCTCGGATCGTTTTGGAGAGAAACAAAAAGATTTGGTATTCTCTCGAAGCTAGCACTTTGAATCTCGGTCGCTGTTCGTGTGTGGACTACTAGTAGAGGCGTTCGTCGTTGCGGCGCCTTAGAGATCGATCAACTTCGAAAGGTATATTGTGATTGAGGTATAATTAAGTTTTTCATGGTTTAAACGTTTTTAATGGAATTAGATTCGGATCTGTTGGGGTTTTTGTCAAAATTGTTTTGTAATCTCCACTGCGTATGAACCCCAAAACCCAACAGTGGTATCAGAGCCATCGAGTTCGATTCCATTAAATTCATTGCATGTTTTCTTCTGATATATACATGATATATGATTGAAAGCATGTTAATAGTTGATGTATATGTGATATACATAAGTTTTCTATGAGATTTATTATCATGTTTAGTGTATATGATACATATATTCGTGATTTAATTGAAATTTGTTTCGTACATGCTAGTAACCATGTTAGGTTAATTTGAATAATTTTAATGAATTGAGTTTCGTGTTCTATGATCCATGATACCATTAGGTTCGATTGGGATAGTAGTTCATGATTCAATTACATGTTTGTGATTATTTGGATGAAGACCGAAATTGCAAATAATTAATTTTCGAAATTATTTATTTATAAATAATTAATTTTCGAAATTATTTATTTGAAAATAATTAATTTTCGAAATTATTTATTTATCTTGTTATATCTATTTTGTTATGAAGTTTCTATTTTATAAAGATAGATAACAAATTAGAATATGAGATAAATATCAAGAATCTTGTTATTGGTGATATAATAGGATTAGGATAAGATTAGTCCTAATTGGATTAGGATAAGATAAGTCCTAATTGGATTTGGATAAGATTAGTCCTAATTGGATTAGGATAAGATAAGTCCTAATTGGATTAGGATAAGATTAGTCCTAATTGGATTAGGATAAGATTAGTCCTAATTGGATTAGGCTAAGATAAGTCCTAATTGGATTAGGATAAGATTAATCCTAATTGGATTTGGATAAGATTAGTCCTAATTGGATTAGGATAAGATAAGTCCTAATTGGATTAGGATAAGATTAGTCCTAATTGGATTAGGATAAGATTAGTCCTAATTGGATTAGGATAAGATAAGTCCTAATTGGATTAGGATAAGATTAGTCCTAATTGGATTAGGATAAGATGATTAGTTAGATGTGGGCCCGGATTAATTAAAAATGTTTTAATTGACTTAATTTGGATAAATTAAGGGGTAAATTTAGTATAGTAAAATCAGCGAAAAATATGATTTTCTATACCGAATTTCAATTTTCTAATTGAGATTCGTCTTCTAAAATGAAAAAAAAAAAAAAAAAAAAAAAAAAATCGGAAGGCGCTGCGCCCCTTCAGATTCCCCACTTTTTGACGGACGTGGGACCGCTAATCTAACTAATCCTAGCGCACGGAAATTCTTTTATTAGTGAATAGTATAAAAATTTCCAAATTGTTTAGTGATTGAACAAATCAATAAAATATATGATATTTCATTGTTTACATAAAAATCACTAAAAAGCTGAGTAAAATCCCTCTATTAAATTTTAAGTCTCGTGCCATCCATTTTAAACACTTGTCAAGGCCTCGATCACACTAATATAGTTTCACCATAGTTGGGTGTATTGTGTTATCTTGGTGAGACAAGTTGGGTAAGAGTTACCTAAATGTTTAAAATGGTCCGACTTAATAAAGCCATCAAAATAGTTTTGAGCTTTAGGCAAATGATGAGATAAAACATGCTAAGACATAAGATGTCCCGTATCTCATAAAATGATCTAAAAATTACATAAGATGTAATTGGTAACATTACCTACCTAACTAATCTAGTTCTTGTGTTTCATGCCATAGTCATCATAGAATTATGTGAAATATGGATTTTAGTCCCCTAAATAAACAATACGTTTTAGGAGGGTTGTTAATTTAGTGGGAGTCTATTCCTCTATACTAAAATAAACTTTGCATAATCTTTATTGTAGATCAATGGTCTCTTCAAGTAACAATAATCCCCTCACATCGCGATCCATCCTTGAGAAGGATAAGCTATCTGGGACTAACTTTCTCGATCGGTTCGAAACTTGAGAATTGTTCTTAAGCATGAACTAAGTTGTATGTCCCGGATTCTCCAATCCCCGAGGACCCACCACCAATGCTATGAAAGTCTTGTGAAGGATGCGCATAGTAAGCATGTCAACGATTCTATTGATGTTGCATGTATTATGCTTGCAACTATGGTTCTGAACTTCGAAGGACATGGAACTAATGGAAGCCTACGACATGTCTATAACGCTGAAGGAAATGTTCCAACAAAGAAGCTAGGCAAGAAAGGTTCGAGACAAGAAAAAACCTACATTCTTGCAAGATGACCGAGGTGCGTCGCTTAGCCCTCATGTTCTGAAGATGAAGGGCTATGTTGACCAGCTTGATAGACTCGGATTCCCCATAAGTCAAGAGTTGGCTACGGATTTGATCCTAAATTCATTACCAGAAAATTACTCACAATTTGTGATGAACTATAATATGAATAATATGGAGAAATCAATTTCAGAGTTGCATTTGATGCTCAAAAACTGCTGAACAAAATATCAAGAAACCCTCTAGTAATGTGTTGATGGTCCATAAGGGAAAGGGAATGAAGAAGAAAGGCAAAGGCAAGGCTAGAGTTGCCAAGGCTGTTGATGCATGATAAGTTAGTATTTTTATATATTTAATAGTCTATTTTAATATGTTTAATTATTAAAAGTATTTAAAATAAATAATTAATTATATTTTTTGTTCATTTTTAGGTGAAACGGAGTGCGCGGTTGAATTCGTGGCGGAAAGATACTCAAAATGGAGTATTTACTTGCAGTAATCGGATGCCGGACAATTTGCCTCGAAATACGCGTTCCGCGGTGGGTCGAATAACGGACGGGCTGTTCCAGCCAATCATGGTGCGCCGCGTCAGCCAGAGAATCCACATCACACGCAAGCAATTTCTCCTCGCACAGCTACCGTCGACATGCCTCGGGATACGAGACAGCACAAACTCCCAGTTTTTCGGTCGAGAGCGCGACTTTTGCGAGCCACGTGGGAGCCACGTGGCGGCGAGCCATTCGACCACCGAAGCTCTTTGACGTGGTCCAGCCAATCACGCTGCGCCACGTGGCGCTGAGTCGGCATACACAAAATAGAAAGCACAGAGCGCGACGAATCAGAAGGCGACAACACAGCGCGGTGCAGCTGGCGGTCAATCCGGTGCAGACACGTGGCGGAGACACAGATTTACAGCCAATCGGCTATTTACACATGGCGGAGTCCGAATTTTGATCTAAAAACACCCCTACGATGCTCCTCGACGCACGAGTCACGTACCTAACCCCTAAAATTAGTATCCTAGACCAATTTGGAGTATTTCTATATATTAGGAACCTTGGTATTATTAATAGGGGGATTGATTAGCAATTTTGGGGGGAGTTCAATTAGTTTTTAGTAGTAGTTTTTGAAGACAATGCCCGGCTAATCAATTTCTCGCCTAAGTCGAAGGGGAAGCAAGTTGGAATCATGGATTCAAAACATATTATGTGAGATCTTTTATTTTATTGTTCAAATTAATTTAATTTATCCTATTTCATTGTTGTTGGTTTACGGTCATTGAATGTACAACAATTGGATCTAGGTTAAATCGGTAGCGGACGCGTCCGGTTATCTAGGATTAGTGATCCCATAGATCTATATTAATGCGGTTAGTGTATTAAACCTTATTGGCGGATGTCTAGGGTTATACATTAATGAGGGAAATTAGTGGCGGATGTCCTGATTATCAAAATTAGGGGAATTAAGAATTTCTGGCGGACGTCGATTTTCTATCACTAATCTAGGAGAATTAAATTAATAATTTTTTGGGAAAGATTAAAGACCATGATTGTCATTGAATCTTGATTCTGATTTGTGGAACTGGAGATTTAGGTATTATTTAGGCATTATTTAGGAATTAATTAATTATTAATTAGTTGGTTTAATAATTAGTTAGTTATTTTAATTAGTTTAGTTAATATTTATTTGAAAACCCCCATATTTAGTTAACTTAGAGTAAACTAAGTCCTGCGGATTCGACCCCGTATTTACCACTACTACACCCTCGCGGTTGGTAACTCTTTTACGGGTTATATTTGGCACGCACGACACGCGTTAATGCACCTGTCGCAAAGCCTATGGAACAAGTCAAGCCCCAGCCTGTTCCTGCTTCAAAACACCCAAAAGAAAAGGAAGAAAATTGTCATTTCTGTAATCAAACATATCTTTGGCATTGTCGTCTCGGGCACATAAATGAGAAAAGCATAACGAAGCTCCATAAAGATGGACTTCTAGATTCATTTGATTTAGAAACATATGAAACATGCGTATCTTGTTTACTAGGCAAGATGACTAAAAGTCCCTTTACTGGACACAGTGAAAGGGCAAGTGATTTATTGGGTCTAATACATACGATGTATGCGGTCCTATAAACACAATGACTAGAGGAGGTTATCGGTACTTCATTACATTTATGATGATTTCAAACAGATATGGTTATGTATATCTTATGAAACATAAAGTTCTGAATCATTTGAGATGTTTCGAACGTTTCAAAATGAAGTGCAGAATCAACTTGGTAAAACTATCTAAACGCTTCGATCATATCGAGGTGGTGAGTATTTAAGCCAAGAATTTGATGATCATCTTAGAAATTGTGGGATTGTCTCCCAATTGACTCCACCAAAGCAACTCCACAATGGAATGGAGTTTCGAAAGGAGAAATCGAACCTTATTAGATATGGTTCGATCTATGATGAGTCATGCGAGATCTTCCATTATCCTTTTGGGGTTATGCATTACAAATCTAGCTCTCACTCTAAATCGAGTTCCTTCTAAAGCGGTTGATAAAACACCATATGAGATATGGTACGGGAAGAGACCTAGTTTGTCTTTTCTTAAGATTTGGGGTTGTGAGGCTTACGTAAAGCGACAAGTCTCGGAAAAACTAGCACCTAAATCGACAAGTGTTTATTTGTGGGGTATCCTAAGGAAACAAAAGGATATTACTTTTATAATCCCATTGAGAACAAAGTGTTTGTTGCTCGGTATGGTGCCTTTATGGAAAAACAGCTTTATTTCAAAAGACACTAGTGGGAGAGAGATAAATCTTGAAGAAGTTCAAGAATCACAAGTAAACAACTCAATCACATGGAAGTTCAACAACGTTGCGAACCATTGAACCTCCACAAGTGACACAAGGCCCACGTAAATCTAGTAGGGTAAGACATGAGAGCGAGAGATTCGGATTTCTCATTACGATAGTCGTGATGTGTTGCTTATAGACCAAAATGAGCCCACCACTTATCAAGAGGCTATGTCCGGACCAGGACTCGGATAAATGGCTAAGTGCCATGAACTCGAAATGCAATCCATGTATGATAACCAAGTTTGGAACTTGGTTGATTTACCCGAAGGTGGTAAGACCATTGGATGTAAATGGGTTTTCAAGAAGAAAACTCGACATGGACGGCAAAGTGCATACTTTTAAAGCAAGACTAGTAGCAAAAGGTTTCGAGCGGACTCAAGGTGTTGATTATGATGAAACTTTTTCACGCCGATAGCCATACTTAAATCCATAAGAATTTTAATTGCCATTGCTTTGCATACTATGACTATGAAATATGGCAAATGGATGTAAAAACAACATTTCTTAATGGAAAGCTCCTTGAGGACGTGTATATGACACAACTTTGAAGGTTTTGTACATCCCGAGAATTCTAGGAAGGTATGCAAGCTTCAAAGATCCATTTATGGATTAAAGCAAGCTTCTCGAGTCGGAATCTTCATTTTGATGAAGCAATCAAGGATTTTGGTTTTATTAAGAACGAAGATGAGCCTTGTGTATACAAGAAGGTCGAGTGGGAGTGTAGTTGTTTTTCCTAGATCTTGTATGTTGATGATATATTACTCATTGAAAATGACATCCCAACATTGCGAGAATGTCAAGTCTTGGTTAGGGAAGTGTTTCTCAATGAAAGACTTAGGAGATGCGACCTATATCCTAGGGATAAAGATCTATAGGGATAGATCTAAAAGGCTAATCGGTATAAGTCGAGTGCTTACATAGACAAGGTGTCTTGAATAGGTTCGGTTGCAAGACTCTAAAAGAGGATTGTTGCCAATGTCTCATGGGATAAGTCTCAAGAAGACTCAATGTCCTAAGACAAATGATGAGCGAGACCGTATGAATAAGATTCCATATGCATCAGCTATTAGATCTATCATGTATGCCATGTTATGCACTCGACACGATGTATCATATGCTTTGAGCACTACAAGCGGATATCGATCGAGATCCAGTGAGAGTCATTGGATAGCAAGAAAGAACATTCTTAAGTACTTAAGAAGAACTAAGGAAGTGTTCTTGGTCTATGGAGGTTTTGAAAATGATCTAGTATAGATGATTTTAGATCGCGATCTGGATATGTGTTTACTTTGAATGGGGTGCGATGAAGTGGAAAAGTTCGAAGCAAGAGACTCAAGCGCATTCTACAACAGTGTTTCGAGTATATTGCGAGCGTCCGATGCAAAGAAAGGAGCGATTTGGATCAAAAATGTTGGGGTATGTGCCCTAGGTCAATCCATTAACTGTCTTTATGAAATACTTTTAGTTAATAAAATAGAGGATTTCATTTGTCTTGTTTATTATAATTAATTTGCATGTTTGCATTATAATAAGATTCATGGGTATTTACATATATATCCTAAATGTCTCTAGTCGATCATTATACTGGGAACTATAATGAATTAAGACTAGTGTGAGTCTTGATTGATGATCATATGATGATTATACGTATAGGGATACGAATCAAGATCACGAGTACTTGTTAGGGAACAAAGTACTTGGACCGACCATTCGCTATGAGAGCATCACATGGATTAAGTCATAGTTGTTTCTCATGATAAGTATATATTACAGTCCTCTGACTTGAGATTACCAGAGACTTCAACATTAGGAACACAGTGATTTGACACAATCAAACGTTGTCTTTAACCGGACGATTATAAAGGTTGTGATTGGTTACTGTGTGAGCAATGTGATGAAGTTGTGTAATCGAGATAGAATTTGTCCCTCTCATATAAAGAGAGATATCCAGTGGATCCCTCGATGTGTTAGACTGTTAAAAGGCCTAGTCTAAGTGAATTGATATTGATCAATGTCACTTGGATGTTTTCAGTCTACCTAGAGATCGAGACTAGTACGATTGAACATGTTGGATGACAATTCCATGCCTTATGTTTGATCAAACGGATGTCGTGTGACAAAAGGATGTTATATACATTATTGATTAGGTTGTTTCGATTTGATATTCGTACAACTTGGGTAGTCATAATGTCTTGCTAGAGGCCGCTTATGACTTGTATACCAAAATGTGTTTTGGTACACTTTAACGTTGTATGAGCCTATTGGGTCGCACACTAAGAATGGTTTTGCGAGATTTTAAGATGGTTCGAAAAATGAATTTTATATGATAAAATTCATGACGAAAAACGTCCTTGTGGTGTATTACACTTATACTTCTTTAAGTAGGGGTATATGTGTAATTTACTTAACCGTCTATATACAAGAGTTGTATAAATAGACTCTTTAAGTTAGAATACACTAACGAAAGATCAAAAGGCCAAAACTCCTTTTTCGTTTAAGAAACGACTTAGGGTTTTTGGTATGCTCTGGATCGTTTTGGAGAGAAACAAAAAGATTTGGTATTCTCTCGAAGCTAGCACTTTGAATCTCGGTCGCCGTTCGTGTGTGTGACTACTAGTAGAGAGGCGTTCGTCGTTGCGGCGCCTTAGAGATCGATCAACCTTCGAAAGGTATATTGCGATTGAGGTATGATTAAGTTTTTCATGGTTTAAACGTTTTTAATGGAATTAGATTCGGATCCTGTTGGGGTTTTTGTCAAAATTGTTTTGTAATCTCCGCTACGTATGAACCCCAAAACCCAACAGTGGTATCAGAGCCATCGAGTTCGATTCCATTAAATTCATTGCATGTTTTCTTCTGATATATACATGATATATGATTGAAAGCATGTTAATAGTTGATGTATATGTGATATACATAAGTTTTCTATGAGATTTATTATCATGTTTTGTGTATATGATACATATATTCGTGATTTAATTGAAATTTGTTTCGTACATGCTAGTAACCATGTTAGGTTAATTTGAATAATTTTAATGAATTGAGTTTCGTGTTCTATGATCCATGATACCATTAGGTTCGATTGGGATAGTAGTTCATGATTCAATTACATGTTTGTGATTATTTGGATGAAGACCAAAATTGCAAATAATTAATTTTCGAAATTATTTATTTATAAATAATTAATTTTCGAAATTATTTATTTGAAAATAATTAATTTTCGAAATTATTTATTTATCTTGTTATATCTATTTTGTTATGAAGTTTCTATTTTATAAAGATAGATAACAAATTAGAATATGAGATAAATATCAAGAATCTTGTTATTGGTGATATAATAGGATTAGGATAAGATTAGTCCTAATTGGATTAGGATAAGATAAGTCCTAATTGGATTTGGATAAGATTAGTCCTAATTGGATTAGGATAAGATAAGTCCTAATTGGATTAGGATAAGATTAGTCCTAATTGGATTAGGATAAGATTAGTCCTAATTGGATTAGGCTAAGATAAGTCCTAATTGGATTAGGATAAGATAAGTCCTAATTGATTAGGATAAGATTAGTCCTAATTGGATTAGGATAAGATTAGTCCTAATTGGATTAGGATAAGATAAGTCCTAATTGGATTAGGATAAGATTAGTCCTAATTGGATTAGGATAAGATGATTAGTTAGATGTGGGCTCGGATTAATTAAAAATGTTTTAATTGACTTAATTTGGATAAATTAAGGGGTAAATTTAGTATAGTAAAATCAGCGAAAAATATGATTTTCTATACCGAATTTCAATTTTCGGAATTGAGATTCGTCTTCTAAAATGAAAAAAAAAAAAAAAAAAAAATGGGGCGCCCCTTACAATACCCCACTTTTGACGGGCCAGGCAACGGACCGCCGTAGTCTAACTAATCCTAAGCGCACGGAAATTCTTTTATTAGTGAATAGTATAAAAATTTCCAAATTGTTTAGTGATTGAACAAATCAATAAAATATATGATATTTCATTGTTTACATAAAAATCACTAAAACTGAGTAAAATCCCTCTATTAAATTTTAAGTCTCGTGCCATCCATTTTAAACACTTGTCAAGGCCTCGATCACACTAATATAGTTTCAGCCATAGTTGGGTGTATTGTGTTATCTTGGTGAGACAAGTTGGGTAAGTTACCTAAATGTTTAAAATGGTCCGACTTAATAAAGCCATCAAAATAGTTTTGAGCTTTAGGCAAATGATGAGATAAAACATGCTAAGACATAAGATGTCCCGTATCTCATAAAATGATCTAAAAATTACATAAGATGTAATTGGTAATCATTACCTACCTAACTAATCTAGTTCTGTGTTTCATGCCATAGTTTGTCATAGAATTAGGTGAAATATGGATTTTAGTCCCCTAAATAAACAATACGTTTTAGGAGGGTTGTTAATTTAGTGGGAGTCTATTCCTCTATACTAAAATAAACTTTGCATAATCTTTATTGTAGATCAATGGTCTCTTCAAGTAACAATAATCCCCTGTCATCGCGATCCATCCTTGAGAAGGATAAGCTATCCGGGACTAACTTTCTTGATCGGTTCGAAACTTGAGAATTGTTCTTAAGCATGAACGCAAGTTGTATGTCCTGGATTCTCCAATCCCCGAGGACCCACACCAATGCTATGAAAGTTTGTGAAGGATGCGCATAGTAAGCATGTCAACGATTCTATTGATGTTGCATGTATTATCTTGCGGCAACTATGGTTCCCGAACTTCGAAGGACATGGAACTAATGGAAGCCTACGACATGTCTATAACGCTCAAGGAAATGTTCCAACAACAAGCTAGGCAAGAAAGGTTCGAGACAAGTAAAAACCTACATTCTTGCAAGATGACGAGGGTGCGTCGGTTAGCCCTCATGTTCGAAGATGAAGGGCTATGTTGACCACTTGATAGACTCGGATTCCCCATAAGCCAAGAGTTGGCTACGGATTTGATCCTAAATTCATTACCGAAAAATTACTCACAATTTGTGATGAACTATAATATGAATAATATGGAGAAATCAATTTCGAGTTGCATTTGATGCTCAAAAACTGCTGAACAAAATATCAAGAAACCCTCTAGTAATGTGTTGATGGTCCATAAGGAAAGGGAATGAAGAAGAAAGGCAAAGGCAAGGCTAGAGTTGCCAAGGCCGTTGATGCACTGTCGCAAAGCCTATGGAACAAGTCAAGCCCCACACTGTCTCGCTTCAAAACACCCAAAAGAAAAGGAAGAAAATTGTCATTTACGTAATCAAACCTATCTTTGGCATTGTCGTCTCGGGCACATAAATGAGAAAAGCATAACGAAGCTCCATAAAGATGGACTTCTAGATTCATTTGATTTAGAAACATATGAAACATGCGTATCTTGTTTACTAGGCAAGATGACTAAAAGTCCCTTTCTTGGACACGGTGAAAGGGCAAGTGATTTATTGGGTCTAATACATACGATGTATGCGGTCCTATAAACACAATGACTAGAGGAGGTTATCGGTACTTCATTACATTTACGATGATTTCGTGAGATATGGTTATGTATATCTTATGAAACATAAAGTGAATCATTTGAGATGTTTCGAACGTTTCAAAATGAAGTGCGTAATCAACTTGGTAAAACTATCAAAACGATTCGATCATATCGAGGTGGTGAGTATTTAAGCCAAGAATTTGATGATCATCTTAGAAATTGTGGGATTGTCTCCCAATTGACTCCACCAAAGCAACTCCACAATGGAATGGAGTTTCGAAAGGAGAAATCGAACCTTATTAGATATGGTTCGATCTATGATGAGTCATGCAGATCTTCCATTATCCTTTTGGGGTTATGCATTACAAACTGCAGCTCTCACTCTAAATCGAGTTCCTTCTAAAGCGGTTGATAAAACACCATATGAGATATGGTACGGGAAGAGACCTAGTTTGTCTTTTCTTAAGATTTGGGGTTGTGAGGCTTACGTAAAGCGACAAGTCTCGGAAAAACTAGCACCTAAATCGACAAGTGTTTATTTGTGGGGTATCCTAAGGAAACAAAAGGATATTACTTTTATAATCCCGCCGAGAACAAAGTGTTTGTTGCTCGGTATGGTGCCTTTATGGAAAAATAGTTTATTTCAAAAGACACTAGTGGGAGAGAGATAAATCTTGAAGAAGTTCAAGAATCACAAGTAAACATCTGAATCACCGCTCTTTGGAAGTTCAACAACGTTGCGAACCAGTTGAACCTCCACAAGTGACACAAGGCCCACGTAAATCTAGTAGGGTAAGACATGAGCCGGAGAGATTCGGATTTCTCATTACTGATAGTCGTGATGTGTTGCTTATAGACCAAAATGAGCCCACCACTTATCAGGAGGCTATGTCTGGACCAGACTCAGATAAATGGCTAAGTGCCATGAACTCTGAAATGCAATCCATGTATGATAACCAAGTTTGGAACTTGGTTGATTTACCTGAAGGTGGTAAGACCATTGGATGTAAATGGGTTTTCAAGAAGAAAACTGACATGGACGGCAAAGTGCATACTTTTAAAGCAAGACTAGTAGCAAAAGGTTTCAGACAGACTCAAGGTGTTGATTATGATGAAACTTTTTCGCCAGTAGCCATACTTAAATCCATAAGAATTTTAATTGCCATTGTTGCATATTATGACTATGAAATATGGCAAATGGATGTAAAAACAACATTTCTTAATGGAAAGCTCCTTGAGGACGTGTATATGACACAACCTGAAGGTTTTGTACATCCTGAGAATTCTAGGAAGGTATGCAAGCTTCAAAGATCCATTTATGGATTAAAGCAAGCTTCTCGAAGTCGGAATCTTCATTTTGATGAAGCAATCAAGGATTTTGGTTTTATTAAGAACGAAGATGAGCCTTGTGTATACAAGAAGGTCAGTGGGAGTGTAGTTGTTTTTCCTAGTCTATATGTTGATGATATATTACTCATTGAAAATGACATCCCAACATTGCGAGAATGTCAAGTCTTGGTTAGGGAAGTGTTTCTCAATGAAAGACTTAGGAGATGCACTTATATCCTAGGGATAAAGATCTATAGGGATAGATCTAAAAGGCTAATCGGTCTAAGTCGAGTGCTTACATAGACAAGGTGCCGAATAGGTTCGGTTTGCAAGACTCTAAAAGAGGATTGTTGCCAATGTCTCATGGGATAAGTCTCAAGAAGACTCAATGTCCTAAGACAAATGATGAGCGAGACCGTATGAATAAGATTCCATATGCATCGGCTATTGGATCTATCATGTATGCCATGTTATGCACTCGACTTTGATGTATCATATGCTTTGAGCACTACAAGCGAGATATCGATCGATCCAAGTGAGAGTCATTGGATAGCAAGAAAGAACATTCTTAAGTACTTAAGAAGAACTAAGGAAGTGTTCTTGGTCTATGGAGGTTTTGAAAATGATCTAGTATAGATGATTTTAGATCGCGGTCTGGATATGTGTTTACTTTGAATGGGGGTGCGATAAAATGGAAAAGTTCGAAAGAGAGACGTGGCAGATTCTACAACGTAGTTCGAGTATATTGCAGTCAGTCCGATGCAAAGAAAGGAGGCGCTTTGGATCAAAAGTTCATTTCGAACTAGGTGTGGTTCCAAGTATTGCTAACCCTGTTTGTTTGTATTGCGACAATAACGGGACAATAGCACAGGCCAAGGAACCTAGATCACACCACAGATCCAAACATATACTCGGGCGTTTTCATCTCATTAGAGAAATTATTGAGAGGGGAGACGTAAAAATTTGCAGAGTACCTACTGAAGACAACGTTGTGGATCCATTGACAAAAGCTCTTCCACAAGCAAAACATGATGGTCATGTTAGATCATTAGGCATTATATGCATGTATGATTGGCCCTAGTGCAAGTGGGAGATGTTGGGGTATGTGCCCTAGGTCAATCCATTAACTGTCTTTATGAAATACTTTTAGTTAATAAAATAGAGGATTTCATTTGCTGTTTATTATAATTAATTTGCATGTTTGCATTATAATAAGATTCATGGGTATTTACATATATATCCTAAATGTCTCTAGTCGATCATTATACTGGGAACTATAATGAATTAAGACTAGTGTGAGTCTTGATTGATGATCATATGATGATTATACGTATAGGGATACGAATCAAGATCACGAGTACTTGTTAGGGAACAAAGTCTTGGACCGACCGCTATGAGAGCATCACATGGATTAAGTCATAGTTGTTTCTCATGATAAGTATATATTACGGTCCTCGACTTGAGATTACCGAGACTTCAACATTAGGAACACGGTGATTTGACACAATCAAACGTTGTCTTTAACCTGCGGACGATTATAAAGGTTGTGATTGGTTATCTTGTGTGAGCAATGTGATGAAGTTGTGTAATCGAGATAGAATTTGTCCTCTCATATAAAGAGAGATATCCAAGTGGATCCCTCGATGTGTTAGATCGTTAAAAGGCCTAGTCTAAGTGAATTGATATTGATCAATGTCACTTGGATGTTTTCAATCTACCTAGAGATCGAGACTAGTACGATTGAACATGTTGGATGACAATTCCATGCCTTATGTTTGATCAAACGGATGTCGTGTGACAAAATGATGTTATATACATTATTGATTAGGTTGTTTCGATTTGATATTCGTACAACTTGGGTAGTCATAATGTCTTGCTAGAGGCCGCTTATGACTTGTATACCAAAATGTGTTTTGGTACACTTTGCCAACGTTGTATGAGCCTATTGGGTCGCACACTAAGAATGGTTTTGCGAGATTTTAAGATGGTTCGAAAAATGAATTTTATATGATAAAATTCATGACGAAACGTCCTTGTGGTGTATTACACTTATACTTCTTTAAGTAGGGGTATATGTGTAATTTACTTAACCGTCTATATACAAGAGTTGTATAAATAGACGCTTTAAGTTAGAATACACTAACGAAAGATCAAAAGGCCAAAACTCCTTTTTCGTTTAAGAAACGACTTAGGGTTTTTGGTATGCTCGGATCGTTTTGGAGAGAAACAAAAAGATTTGGTATTCTCTCGAAGCTAGCACTTTGAATCTCGGTCGCCGTTCGTGTGTGGACTACTAGTAGAGGGCGTTCGTCGTTGGCAGCGCCTTAGAGATCGATCAACCTTCAGAAAGGTATATTGCGATTGAGGTATGATTAAGTTTTTCATGGTTTAAACGTTTTTAATGGAATTAGATTCGGATCCTGTTGGGGTTTTTGTCAAAATTGTTTTGTAATCTCCGTTGCGTATGAACCCCAAAACCCAACATGTAGACCACATGACACATGACACGTATACTTTGCGGGTCATTACAAATATTATACCATTTTTCCTATACTAGATTTTTCCCACATGATTTTTTCTAGTAGAAGTTTAACGAGACACATTCTTTCAACATGTGTCATCCAAGGGGAATGTTATGAAATGGATGAATACTTGTGCATGTATGTGACCACATTGTGAAACATGATTCTCACATTGAATCGTAACATTAAGCATGACTCTCACACTTCATGTAACTTGTAATCATCTACAATGTAAATCAACTCTTACATGTAATGTCTATGTTGCTTGTGATGTATTGTATGACTTGTGGTGCGTGCATAACTTGTATACATTGTATAAGTACAATTATTATCATCACCAAATGACCTATATAAAGGGCGTCAACCCCATTGTAATTGACACACCAATGTATGAATGAAATCTCTACATTTTCATCTCTAGCTTTCTTCTCTCTTCTCTCTTCTCTCTCTTCTCCTCTTGTCTACTTGTTCTAGTAGTTCTTAGATTATCTCTTTTATATTTAAGTCTCTAAAAAGTCTAACTTAAATTTTAGTTGACTTACAATAATTTAAATCAAGTTTCACTGTACTTTTGTAATTTTTTCCATCGGTTCTTGTTATGCAACCGATATCTGAAAAAACAATCTCGAAGAAAGATCTAACAATTATCATGAAGGAACTTGGGACTAAACCTACCTTCAACAACAAAATAATAATATAATCCAAACTGTTGTACGCTACGACAAGTGACAACACAACACCCTACTGACCTACATACGCTTCTAGATCTACTTAGACCCCCCACTCTTCCCTCCCCACCCTTTCCCACATCCTCCACTCTTCAACTCAGAAAAAAAAAAAAAACAAAAGAGGATTCATCAATTCTTCCATAAAAGATCATGAACAGATCTCCAATCCAACAAACACTACAAACAAGAACAACTGCAACAACAACAAGTAGAAGAAGAAGAAGAAGTAGAAGCAGACCAGCAGCTGCTTCGCCTTCACCTCCTTGTTAATGGCACATTCACTCTCCTCTCTTCTATTCCTCCTCTCTTCCCTCCTCCTCACCTCAGGTGGCAAAAACCCCAAAAACCCTTTTTTTTTTTTTATTTTTTTTAAGGATTCGATGACCTGAACTTTACAACAAGCATGTCTTTTCCATATTGCGCTGCGCTGCAAGCGTGTGATTGTTGGTGGTGGCTTTTTATTGTTGTTGTTGCAGGGCAATCACAAGTGCAGAAAAAACAGCAACAAAAGGAACCATTTGTGGGAGTGAACATAGGCACTGAAGTCTCAAATCTTCTTCCTCCAAAAGAGCTGGTCACATTCCTCAAATTCCAAAAAATCACCCACATCCGCCTCTACGACGCCAACCCGCCCCTCCTCCAAGCCCTCGCCGGCACCGGAATAAGCGTAGTAGTCGGCATCCCCAACAACCAAATCCTCTCAATCGGCTCCTCCAACGCCACCGCCGCCAACTGGGTCTCTCGCAACATCCTCCCCTTCTTCCCCCAAACCCTAATCACCGCCATCGCCGTCGGCGACGAACTCCTCACCACCGTCCCCTCCTCCTCCCCAACTCTCCTCCCCGCAATTCAATTCATCCACCAAGTTTTAGTATCATTGATTCTTGATGACCGCATCAAAATCTCCACCCCACATTCTCAATCCATCATTCTAGACCCATTTCCCCCTTCCCAAGCATTTTTCAACCAAACCCTAGTTTCCCCAATCCTCCTTCCTCTGCTTCAGTTTTTGTCCAAAACTCGGTCTCCTCTCATGCTCAATCTCTACCCTTACTATGTGTTTATGCAGAACAAAGGGTTAGTCCCTATCAACAACTCTCTCATGGATCCATTGCCGCCGTCGAAAGAGATGGTCGATCCCAACACGCTCCTGCATTACACCAACGTCTTCGACGCCATGATCGACGCGGCATACTTCTCGATGAAGAACCTCAACATCACTGATGTCCCGGTGCTGGTGACTGAGTCCGGGTGGCCCTCGAATGGGGATTCGTCGAGGGAGCCGTTCGCGACGGCGGAGAACGCCGAGAAGTTTAATTCGAATTTGATCAAGCATGTGATGGGCAGGGCGGGGAGTCCTGTGCACCCGGAGATCACATCCAGTGTGTACATTTATGAATTGTTCAATGAGGATTTGAGGAGGAGCCCTGTTTCGGAGGCGTATTGGGGGCTGTTTAATGGGGACGGGACGCCGTCGTATTTGCTGAGTGTGGCGAATAGTGGGTCGTTTTTGGCGAGTGATACGAGGAATAAGACGTACTGTGTAGCGAGGGGGATGGAAGGGGAATTAGGGGTGGATTTGAAGAGCTTGCAAGCGGGGCTTGATTGGGCGTGTGGGGTTGGGAGGGCTAATTGCTCCGAGATTCAGCCCGGGGAGTTGTGTTATCAACCCAATGATGTGAGGAGTCATGCTTCCTATGCTTTTGATAGCTATTATCAGAGTCAAGGGAGGAGCTCTGGGGCTTGTGATTTCAATGGTCTTGCTGTCATCACCACCACTGATCCAAGTAAGTTTTTTTTCTTTTCTTTTTTTTTTAAATAAATAAATAAATTAAGGGATTTGAAAATATTTTTATTTTCAAATACGACAATTTGTAAAATTCTTTTGATGTTTTTATTAGTTGTAAAAATTTTAATTTTTTTTTTTTAATCTGAATTTATGAGTTCAAATAAATTTATTATTTTTAATATTTTAATTTTTGCGACTAATCCACGTTATTAGCCGGGGCACCATCGAACTCATTTATGTTGGCACGTTTACTTCCTCTGTTTTCACACGTCACATTTTTTAAGTTTTTTTTTTCCAAAAAATGTTGCACATTAGAGCATTGAATGCTTCATTTTTAAATTCTAACTCAATTATAGTACTTAGTCAATGACATTATTCAATCACTTTTTTCCTTTTTTTTTTTTTTTTTTTTTTTTTTTTTACACTATACTCATAATAAATTTATGGGAGGCTTATTTAGTGTTGTTATGAAAAATGATAAATCAATCATTACTCCCTTGTGAGATTCAAAACTGGAAGTGTTGGATCTTTTGTTGCTAAAAATGCGCGGTTTGCCGGCATAGTGGCATGGATGCAAAACTTCATTTATGGCGCTTTTTGTGTAGTGCATCATGGGAGTTAACTTTTGGGCCATCTGTTTTTTTGTGTACTGCTTCTTTGTATAATGATTTGTGTTGTAGTTGCTGGTAGTTGTGTAATGTTGTGTGTATTTGTACTAACGTACACTGAATGACTGCCATGTGCAGGTCACGGGAGCTGCATTTTCCCTGGAAGGTCAGCTACTTGATATTTTTTACTTGCTTCGATTTTATTATTATTAAAAAGTTTATTATTATTGTAGACTCCCAAAAATATTATTATTATTTTGAGAAATGCTGTGGTAACATTAGTAGGGCACCTAATTGAGACACTAAGCTGATGTGGCACTATAGCGCATGCCTCACTCATTTTTGGTTTTAAACTAAATAAAAAAAGAAAAATAAAAAAGTCGTTTGACCTAATAACTAATCGATTTTTGATTGCACGAATTAACATGGGTCATTATAGCTGATTCGTGCTTAAAATTTAAAATTTTTTTAGAGTGCAAATGAGGCAAACGAGTAGATAGAGTTTTACTTTCAAAAATGAGAAAAATTTAAATTTTTGGCTTCAATTAGCTACAATGACTCTTATCAATTCGTGCAATTAGACACCAATTAGTCGTTAGTCGGTCGTCAGTTGGTCAAATGACTTTTTAGTTGTTTTTTTTTTTTATCTTTTTTCTTTTTTCTTTTTCATTTGAAACCTAAAAATGAGTTGGGCATGCACATCAGTGTCACGTAGGAGCCATGTCAGCTCTGTGAGCCACGTTTGCTCTGTGTATCAATTAGGTGCCCCATGCATGACTTAATGTTACTCTATCATTTCTCTATTATTTTTTTACTTAAAAAACAAGTTAAAACTAAAAATAAAAGATTCTGGTGGCCAGGTCCAATAGTAGGTAAACAGAATTCCACGTGGTCACCTAATGTTTGATGACGTCATGAGATATCTTTTCAACACGTGGCAGAAAGTGGCATGGCTTGGGCCATGGCCCACTTAGATCGAATGAACGTGATTGGTTTTGTCGGTTTGTCTTTTCACGCTTCCATTTGTTTTTCTGATCATTCTGTGCTTTGTTGTCGTGTTTGTGCAGCAAGAAGATGGTGAACAAGACGACGCTCGGGAGCACTGGAACGAATACCACGAATGGATCCGGGCCCATATTGGCCCACAGTGTTGGGGCCCACAGTGTGTGGGCTTTTGTGGTCATCTTGACGTCCTTTGCAGCGATGAATTTTGTTAGTTCTTGGACTTTTTGGTGACGAAATGGTTAAATTTTTTGATTTATTGATTGATTCTGTGCTTTTGGAGTTGGATTACTTTTTGTAATCTCTTACACGTGTCCGCACAAGATTGGTCTGATTGTTTTGGTGGGCCTGATTTCCCAATATGTCATGGCTGTGCTTGATGACACATTCAAGAGAATTCGAATTGTCTGTGGCGCATAAAGTGAAGAATTTGATCATGGATGTCAACTTTGTGTCAAGCTCATGGCCCCTTGTGATGGGATAAGGCGATGTGTTGTTTGATGGTGGTGAATGGTGTTGGAATTCAATTCTTTTGATGGTATGTAACCATCTGAAATTGTTGCTTTCTTAATTTAAATTTGTATTATTGAGTTTTGGCAATTGAAGCCTTTGGATGGAGTATTGTTTTCTACCAACGGCTGTTTAAGTCCTACGAATGGAAACGTTAACTGCTGAAAGTTCTTTACCTCAGTTGTGAGCTGATCAAAAGTGAGTATGGAGTTGTAAATTAATTCGGACACCGAGTGGTTTGCACCAAAGAAACAAAGTATCATTTTTTAACATTATTGTTGGGAAAGTTGTAAAACTAGAGCTACTAATTGACTTAGAAAAATCAGTTCTCTTTAAATGAGATTTTCATTTTGAGTTTTGTAAATGAAGTAAATTAGATTAATAAAGATCATTTTGATAAAAGGTTGGATAATACTTGAGTGTGAATTTGTTGGTGCAATTAGAAGTTAGCAGGTAACATGTAAAAACAAAGAGAAGAAAAACTTTGAACTTATTTTTTTTTGGAAAACAATCTTGAGCTGTATCAAAAGGTATTACGTGTCTTATTTCCCATTAAATAAATGTAACTTTTTTCTTCAATTTATTACTAAAATTAAAAGGTCTGGTAAAAAATTGGAGTCAAGTCCAAATCAACCCTTGAGGAAGCAAATAGAATTTGCTCCAACAATAACGGCAAATACATATGATTCCTGATAACTATCGTGAAGATCAACCAAAAAACAAACTCTCACCGAGAGGAAGAACATGAGCGTAAATGAGAGGGACCAAGAACTTCAAAGGCGCTCCTTTGTTGTGTCTCCTCAAAGACACTTCACTTCAATCAACAGATAGAGATAGTAAAAACAAAATTCGAGATAGCGGGCGAGATCCGAGAAAGCGAGCAGTGGCGAGCAAATGGGCGAGAGCCGAGAGGCGCAGCAGCCGCGAGCGAGAGGCTGCGACGACGGCGAGAAGCCGAGCAGAGGCGCAGCAGCCGCGAGGCGAGAGGGCGAGCACCCGTGCGAGATCCGAGAGCGCGAGCAGGCGAGCCGGGCCGTGACCCGCGAGCGAGGGAAGGCAGAGGCGCGAGCGCGAGAGGGGAGAGCAGAGAGCGCGAGAGGGGGAGGCAGCGAGAGCGAGAGGCAGCAGCAAGCCGCGAGGCGAGAGGCGAAGCGAGCACTGGGCGAGAGCCGAGAGGCGAGCAGCCGCAGGCGAGGGTCCCGTATGTTTAAACGGACAAAAAATATTGTCCATCCCGTTGAATTATGAGGTGCTAGCTGACCAGAGGGGCCACTTGAGTTTCGTTTATAGGTCATTATAGAGAGGGTTGACTACCTTACTGAAATTGATGCAAATGTTGCTTTTGTTTGAAAAGCCAATGTTACATGTCTGTAATTTTTCTTCACCATTTCAGTTCTTCAAGTTTGTCTTTCTTTAATACAAAATGATTTGGTTGTCATGCCATGAACTAAATAGATTGTGAAAGTTCAGCTACCAGTATTGGTTGGAGGTAGACAATATGCAAATACACATGTTAACAATGGCAATCTTCTTCACAATTAAGTCCGATTTTATCACTGGCCTACATGTTAATTTTATAGTTGGCAAGTCATAATCTGATGCTTAGTTATACACATCAGTTCGCGTAGGAGATATGTGGACGAAAATATTGGATCTTATAAGATCCCACACTTGTGTTGTCAAGGTGGTTGATGACAGTTTCGATAGTAAGTGCACTCGAGTTTTGATAGTAAGTTTGCGAGCCCGATTAGCCTTTATGAGGACATTATTGTTGATCATGATTAATGACCAAAGTCGCATGCATTTGCTTCTTCACTAGCTGTTCCAACTAAGAGCAGTCAAATCTTAATATAGTTTGAATCTAAGCATTAAATTTGGTATTATATTTCCAAATTAGAATACAGAACTAGTGGTTTGTCCTAAGTTTCAGGACTTAATTTTTGGCTGTATATGAATTGATAAGACCCTGAGATGCTCTATTTTCCCTAACTTAGTATAGACAAAACATCCATCAAAAAAGGAAAAATTCAGACAAAATAAGTGACCATTTACTGCTCAAGCAAAGCATGCTTGGAGATAAACCATTACATTGTTTCTGATTGGACCCAATAGCCAATAGAAATAGAAAAAATTGGGATTAGGCTAAAAAAAGGAACAAAAAGGAAATTTTTATCTCCACTCATTGCTAGCTAATGCTCTGTTATGTTGGATTGATAGGGTTATCTTGATAGGACGGATTAACGTCCATCGGATTAGTGTGCCATGGATTAGGTGGTAATCCATGTTTGAGAACTTGTTCGGTTTGCATGATAGTAATTTATGTTGTTTGGTGTAAATGACGTTTTTGCCCTTCTTCATTTAAATAGCCAAAAATCAATACATCAAGTTGTCTATTGCAAAGAAGAAAGCGTAGCTAAACGAAGGCAACAGGGAAGAAGACGACCTCTATCCGGACAAAACCCATGTCATCATTTTCAATTTTGAACAACAGCTTGAAAAGCAAGCACTGAATCATTAAAAAATAAAGCCCAAATCTTAACCCATTTACTGATCAGTTGTTACAAACTAACATTTGAACTGTTAGAGTAAATCATTGAGTTGGGTGTAATGTGAATCTCGAGGTGTATCTTTCTATTGTAATATGTTGTAAGTGGTGTTTGAGTGCGTGTGTTGTGTTTGTAATTGAACGACTGTGATCAGAACAAATGGACAGCTGAGATGTAATTTTCATGTTAATATATAAATGAAATCCACAGAGCACTTGAGAGTTTTCGAGGTTCTGTTTCTTCTCTGGTTGGTTTTCTTGTTTCATCTCTAATGGAGTTTTGTGGAGTTTTATGTGAGTTTCAACATGGTATCAGGGCCGTGACAGCTAACGCTGGAGATCGAGATCGAGAAAGCCAGATTCATGAAGTCTAGTGATGCTAGTGAAGGTTCGAAATGAGGATCTCGGACTCACTCCTGGTGAGAGTTAAGTGAGATTCTTGGAAAACTGAGAAGAAAATCATGCGATCTTGCTTCCAGTGTTCAGATCTGGTGAGGAAATAGCCAGATCGGGAAGAGAAAGCACAAGATCTAGTGATTTTGCCTCTGGTGTATAGATCTAGTGAAGGGATCGCCAGATCTGGGAAAAATTTGTGAGATCTAGTGTCTAGATTTGGAAGAAAAGTTGAGATATCGAGTGAAGAAATCACTGGATCTGAAAAGAAAGTTAAGAGATCAAACTAAATCTGGAAGAAAGGCTTTGAGATCTGGTGAAGAAGGCACTGAATCTGAAGTACAAGCCGAGAGATCTGGAAGTATCACCAGATCACAAGTTCTGGAGAAGTTCTGGTGTGATTGGTGAACAGATCTGAAAATCTTGAAGAGATGGCGAACAGATCTGGAGTCTTGGAACAAGGTTCTCCATCATCAGGGTTTGTCTTAAGAGGTAACTCAGGTTTGAGTTTTGGTACTCCATTTGGTAATTCATTGAGTCAGTTTGTTACTGTAAAACTTGATGGAACAAATTTTCTTTTATGGAAATCAATTGTTGTTCCGGCTATCCAAGGATTTGATCTAGATGGTCATCTTTTTGGAACACTGGAAATTCCAGACAAATTCTTGACTGATGGAGTACCAAATCCAGAATACAAGATATGGTTCAGTAGAGATCGATTTTTGTTAGGGTGTTTGATAAATGTTATGATGCCTGATACTGCAATGCAGATTATGTTGGGTTTCGGGGTTCATACGCAGCAGAGATTACAAAACAGTTTTGACAAAACCCCCAACAGGATCCGAATCAAATTCCATTAAAAACGTTTAAACCATTAAAAACTTAATCATACCTCAGTCGCAATATACCTTTCTGAAGGTTAATCGATCTCTAAGGCATTGCCAACGACGAACGCCCTCTATTAGCATTCCACACGAACGGCGGCCGAGATTTGAAGTGCTAGCTTCGAGAGAATACCAAACCTTTTTGTTTCTCTCCAAAACAATCCAGAGCATACCAAAAACATTAAGTCGTTTCTAAAACGAAAATAGAGTTTCAGCCTTTTAATCTTTCGTACGTATATTCTAACTTAAAGCATCTATTTATACAACCCTTGTATATAGACGGTTAAGTAAATTACACATATACCCCTACTTACAGAAGTATAAGTGTAATACACTACAAGGACGTTTACTCATGAATTTTATCATATAAAATTCATTTTTCTCAACCATCTTAAAATCTCGCAAAACCATTCTTAGTGTGCGACCCAATAGGCTCATACAACGTTAGCGATACCACCAAACACATTTTGGTATACAAATCATAAGCGACCTCTAGCAAGACGTTATGACTACCCAAGTTGTACGAATATCAAATCGATACAACCTAATTAATAGTGTATATAACATCCTTTTGTCACACGATATCCTTTTGATCAAACATAAGGCATGGAATTGTCATCCAACATGTTCAATCGCACTAGTCTCGATCTCTAGGTAGATCGAAAACATCCAAGTGACATTGATCAATATCAATTCACTTAGACTAGGCCTTTTAACAGTCTAACACATCGAGCGATCCACTAGATATCTCTCTTTATATGAGAGGGACAAATTCTATCTCGATTACACAACTTCATCACATTGCTCACACAGTAACCAATCATAACCTTTAAAATCGTCCGGTTAAAGACAACGTTTGATAGTGTCAAATCACTATGTTCCTTATGTGGAAGTCTCTAGTAATCTCAAGTCAGAGGACTGAAAAATATACATATCATGAGAAACAACTATGACTTAATCCATGTGATGTTCTCATAGCGGGTCGGTCCAGTACTTTGTTACCTAACAAGTACTCGTGATCTTGATTCATATCCCTATGCGTATAATCATCATATGACCATCAATCAAGACTCACACTAGTCTTAATTCATTATAGTTCACAGTATAATGATCGACTAGAGACATTTAGGATATTTCTGTAAATACCCATGGATCTTATTATAATGTAAACATGCAAATTAATTATAATAAACAACAAATGAAATCCTCTATTTTATTAACTAAAAGTATTCATAAAGACAGTTAATGGATCGACCTAGGGCACATGCCCCAACATCTCCCACTTGCACTAGGGCCAATCATACATGCATCTAATGCCTAATGATCTAACATGACCATCATGTTTTACTTGCGGAAGAGCTTTTGTCAATGGATCTGCAACGTTGTCTTCGATGGGTACTCGCAAATCTTTACGTCTCCCTCTCAATAATTTCTCTCGATGAGATGAAAACGCTTTGAGTATATGTTTGGATCTGTGGTGTGATCTAGGTTCCTTGGTCTCGTGCTATTGCCCCGTTATTGTCACAATACAAACAAACAGGGTTGGCAATACTTGGAACCACACCTAGTTCGAAATGAACTTCTAATCCAAATCGCTCTCCTTTCTTTGCATCGGACGCCGCAATATACTCACTTCTTCATTGCAGACCGCACGCCTCTCTCTCTTCGAACTTTTCCACCTTATTTGCACCCCCGTTCAAAGTAAACACATATCCAGTTTGCGATTTAAAATCATCTATATCAGCTTGAAAACTTGCATCTCGTGTAACCATTTACAACTAGATCATTTTCAAAACCTCCATAGACCAAGAACATTTCCTTAGTCCTTCTTAAGTATTTAAGGATGTTCTTTACTTCGCTATCCAAAGTGACTCTCACCAGGATCTGACTGATATCTGCTTGTAGTGCTCAAAGCATATGATACATCAGGTCGAGTGCATAACATGACATACATGATAAATCCAATAGCCGATGCATATGAAATCTTATTCATACGGTCTCGCTAATCATTTGTCCTAGGATATTGATTCTTGCTGAGACTTATGCCATGAAACATTGGCAACAATCATGTTTTAGAGTCTTGCAAACTGAACCTATTCATCACCTTGTCTATGTAAGCACTATGACTTAGACTGATTAGCCTCTTAGATCTATCCCTATAGATCCTTATCCCTAGGATATAGGCTGCATCTTCTAAGTCTTTCATTAAGAAACATTTCCCTAACCAAGACTTGACATTCTGCAATGTTGGGATGTCATTTCCAATGAGTAATATATCATCAACATACAAGCACTTCGAGAAAAACAACTACATTCCCACTGACCTTCTTGTATACACAAGGCTCATCTTCGTTCTTAATAAAACCAAAATTCTTGATTGCTTCATCAAAACGAATATTCCAACTCCGAGAAGCTTGCTTTAATCCATAAATGGATCTTTGAAGCTTGCATACCTTCCTAGAATTCTCAGGATGTACAAAACCTTCAGGTTGTGTCATATACACGTCCTCAAGCAACTTTCCATTAAGAAATGATGTTTTTACTGTAACGACCCGAAAATTTGACTTGTGTCACGTGTCAAGTCAAGGTCGTATGTGGGACACACTCGTCAAAATACGTATATCCGAATTCAATTTAAAATGATATGCTAACTATGCGAGGAATTCGGTGAGCCGAAACACGAACGGGGACGCGCCTCGAGTCGCGTGCTGACGAGGGATATGCCTCGTGATACGTGAAGCGTGAGTATCAAGATTTTTAACTAAGGCAGGTTGGTGCCTCGAGATGCGCGTTGAGAGGTTGTTGAGTTGTCTCGAGATCCGTGTTGTACGAATATCGATGACACTTTTGATTTGAAATCAAAAAGAAAAGAAAAGAAAATGTATATATATAATATTATATATATATATATTATATTAAAAGAAAAAAAAATATAAGATAAGATCAAAGAGAGAGAGAAAGACACAGCATAGAAGGAAAGAAAGAGGAGATCGACGAAGAGAGAGGGAGAGGACGCGGTGGAGGTGAGATTTATTTCACCAAATTTTAGTTTTATGTGAATAATTTGACATAAAATAGGCTTAAAATGTCTAAATGGACACCAGAGACTTAGGAGTCGGGTGCGGATGCGCAAATCGAGACACGAGCGAGACATTTTGAGATTCGCGATTTCTTGAGGTAAGTAAACCAGCTAGGGACTTATACAGTATTTCATGTCTTTCCATTGGTTGTTGTTGTTTCTGTTATGTGATAACTTATTGTTGTTCACTACAAAACTATGCCCATATATGTAATAGATGTACCCTGCGTTTCGAGGAGTGCCCATTCCTCCTGGCGTACGGCGCCACGTGCATATATGGGGGGACCTAGAAGATGTATATGAGATGTCCTGTGTGGTGCTCATATACATCTACCTTGAAAGTACTATGCCCATATATGTAAAAGATGTACCCTGCGTTTCGAGGAGTGCCCATTCCTCCTGGCGTACGGCGCCACGTGCATATATGGGGGGGGGGGGACATAAAAGATGTATATGAGATGTCCTGCGTGGTGCTCATATACATCTACCTTGGAGGTACCGAGGCATCACTCGTCGATGGATTTGTTTACAGTCTTTTATATTCATGCGTTTCTTGATTCATTTCGTTCTCTTTTGCATGAATTCGACTGCTTTGGATATCGTGAACTGTTGTTTTGGATTTTGTGAAATGTTGTGTATATGTTCTACTGGATTTACTTACCTGGGCTCGACATTTTTATTTTGACTGAGTGCAGAGCCGCAGACGCGTAGCAGAGGGAAGACTTCATAGCTAGGTGAAATTTTGTATTTTTACTCTCCTCCGATGATATTGATTGGGTTCCACAATTAGGTTGCCTAACTCCCTGATCTCTTTGTTGAGTTATTTAATTTATTAGTTGCTTCCGCTAAAATTGTAAAAATCGAAAAATATTAATAACTCAACTGTAAATGTTGAATGTACTGATAATGATGGATTGAAAGGCTGACTAGGCCTGCGTTGACCTTGCGAGACTGACTCGGGGGTCCACGTGAGCTTAGGCCGGGCGGGGCCCAATTTGTGGAAAATTGGAGCCGTCACAGTTGGTATCAGAGCCGACGTTTTAAAGAACTCGACTCTTGATTAGCACAATAAATTAAGACACAAAACAAGCAGAAGTTAGGAATGGTTGAACTTAGAGTGGAACCTTGTGATCCTGACTTGAGTATTCGTTGGGAAGTGAGGAGAGTTTGGAAAAATAAAAATGTATCATATATGGTATAGTATATACTATATATGATGTCGCTAATTATACACTGATTCGAGGAATCGTGGCTATGATAATGATTAATTGGATAGACAGTAAATGGAATCAGTGAGTGATTGATGTTTCACTGACAAACTTGATTTCATGTTTGGTAAATCAACAGTTTTTTTCAGCTGTTTACAACATTGTGGCCAAATTGGTGAATTTTTGGGATTGCCTCGAGATTCGTGTTGCACGTATCTCGATGACACATTTGATTTCTTCTTGAGGAAAACACCCTGCACGTATTTCTAGAGGAATAATTAATGAAATGGGAATGTGATACGGGAATCAAATCCGTAATAAAGGGTAGAGGATTTCATGTAAATTTGGTATAGTACTACAGGGACGCTTAAACTATATTTAAATGGTTTGGAGTTAAGCTTGTTTCAATAGTCCTTGTTTTCATTTGAGCCGAGTTGGGGATCACTTACGAGCGACCAAACGATTTTTTCTAGTCAGAATTTTTGATGAGATTCTTTGGTTATATGATAAATTAGGTCCATAATAATCAGCATGAGTTTTGGTGGGGTAAATTGAAGGTACAAACCCAAAGAAGGTAAAAGTTTAGGAGTTATATTTCCATCTGATATGAGGTCGTATGACATTGCCTTCATGCACGGATCGGATGTGACAATGTTGGTGATTGTGGCGTATTTGGGAATAGTGGAGCTGCATGGATAAGTACTCGTGCCTTGGAAATGCGGGAGTTGTTTAAATTCAATTCGGCTTCGCGGATAGTGGCTTAAGAATTAGTTAGTTCAATTGATAAATTGAGGTAAATAGCTTGGTTGGTTTGGTGAAGCCAATGGAAAATGAGAACTTTGGTATTACAAATGGTATGGTTTCAAATTGAAACTTAACATGCCATGTAGGACTCAAACAAACTTGTGAATTGGGTTTCAAGCCATTGAAGATTTTGATATTATTTAGGAAATTGAATATTATTTAGGACTCAAACGAGTTCATGAAATTCATTTCAAGTTGTTCAGTTATTACTGACATTGAAGATTTCCTATAGTACTGAGACTTGAAATGAAAATTTGAGTCTCTAAATGGTGTTGAATTGATAATAAAGGAAATTGAATATAAAACGAATGGGCCAATTAATGTAAGGAACAATTAATGGGCCAAGTAAAAAAAAAAAAAAGAAAAAAAAGAAAGAAAAAGAAACGAAGAGCAGACTCTAAAGGAGCAAAGTGTTGAGATGACTTGAGAGCTAACGATTTCATCATGTACGGACTCCTTAGCTTTGACGAAAGCTTTGGAGTAGTAGTGTTGGATCAGAAGCCCAAGTAACTCCACTTTAGTGACACTAAGCATTTCTAATCTCAAGGTCGGTGAAGTCGACCACCACCTTTAGGGACTTGTAAATGAGTTACGTGTCAAAGTAAAGTCTGCAACTCGTTCTAAAAGTTAGATGCCACGTAAGTATAAATCCTACGAGATTGTATATCTCAAGGATCCTCACATGCTAAAATTTGTTTAGATGCGTTAGTAAACGCACTAAAAGGAAATTTTTGTGCAAGAAGTGCATGTTGTAAAAAATAAAAATAAAAATGTGTATTCGATATTGTATATTCGTTGTGTTGTAATATATACATATCGAAGATTCGAGACTTTGGAAAATGCGATGACGTTTCAGAAAACTGATCGTGAGGTTACAGGTTCGCGATTTGCGAGCGCCGATGATGGCACGACCTCGAGATGCGCACTTTGCGAGATTCGAGACAGGCGGTGCCTCGAGGTTTTGTGTCGGACAAATCTCGATGAAAAAAAAAGTGAACGTGTTCGAGTTAACGAGTTGAATTCGTAATTACATGAGGAGATGCTGAGCGCGCCAATTGATATGGGAATTAGCGTGACGACTCAGGCGAGGCAGTCTCACAAGTTTTAGCAGCATCATCCGGAAAATTTTTCACGGTGGTACGAATCTCGGAGCAGCAAAGATTCATGACGTTTTGGCCACACCAGATCATGTAAGGTCGAGCATCGTATCAGTTTCGTTGTTCGGCGAGGCCGATGTCTAGTTGCGCACTATGGTGGCATCGATGTAGACGTTTTGGAGTGCAGTTAATGTTATGATGAGTGAGAGCGTGGGAGCACACGAGAGCAACCTCGTAACGTATTGCGTTTCCGCCAAATGAGGCATATACGGCGCCAAAGTTAGTTGGTTCAGCGCAGAGTTTACGCCGATGGATTACAACAGCTAGCACCGTTAGATCCTTAGCATAAGTACCATCAGAGGGTTGATGGCAGAGGCAGTGGCCAGAGACAGGGTCAGAGATCCAGTTGAGTGCACAGATAGGGACAGCGATCTAGTTGTGCACATGGGAAAGGAAACGGACATGTTCCAGTTGGAGCGAGATTTCAACGTATCTGCATGGGCGTATGGACAGCCAGGTATAGCAGAGTAAGAAACATATGCATACTATTGTCACGTCATGTCCGATTACTATCCATCGAAACCTGATAGAGGGTACAAGTTGGGTTTAAACTCACTCGAGGAGTGAGACTGAGTTACATTTCTCGCGGGCATACAACAGATATACGTATGTTGGTGACGGTGAATCCCGAAAGTAAAATATTCATTTGTATTAAATTGTATGCCAATATATGTTGCGAGGATGTTGTCCTGACATATATTGATGGGAAAAGATAGATGGTGCATTCTTTGCTTAGAGGTCGCGGAGGAGACTAGCTCGTCGCGGAGGAGCCCAGCCCTACAGAGTAAGATGGGGGTATGGCCTTGGGTGAGTATGGCCTTGGGCGAGTATGGCCTTGGGTCTTTATTTATAAAACACCATTGTCCCGTGAGACTTGCTTCAATTTCGAGGACGAAATTCTAATTCGTTGGGAAGACTGTAACGACCCGAAAATTTGACTTGTGCCACGTGTCAAGTCAAGGTCGTATGTGGGACCCACTCGTCGAAATACGTATATCCGAATTCAATTTAAAATGATATGCTAACTATGCGAGGAATTCGGTGAGCCGAAACACAAACGGGGACGCGCCTCGAGTCGCGTGCCGACAAGGGATATGCCTCGTGATACATGAAGCGTGAGTATCAAGATTTTTAACTAAGGCAGGTTGGTGCCTCGAGATGCGCGTTGAGAGGTTGTTGAGTTGTCTCGAGATCCGTGTTGTACGAATATCGATGACACTTTTGATTTGAAATCAAAAAGAAAAGAAAAGAAAATGTATATATATAATATTATATATATATATATTATATTAAAAGAAAAAAAAAGATAAGATAAGATCAAAGAGAGAGAGAAAGACACAACAAAGAAGGAAAGAAAGAGGAGATCGACAAAGAGAGAGGGAGAGGACGGCGGCGGCTTCTCAACCGGCCGGCGCAATGGCGGCAAAGTCCGCCGGCGAGCGCCTCTTGGTGGATGAGGCGAGCTCCCGCAGACACTCGAGGCCGTGAGATGACGCAGCTGGCGAGATCGGCCAGCCGAGCAGCGGCGGCGCGGCGAGAGGCGCGCCCACAGCCAGCAGCGAGGGTGGCGACGCCGCCAGAGCTCCGGCGTGGACGGTGACACGGACGGCCAACCGGGGATGAGCAGCGGCGCGAGCGATGGCTCGCGGAGCTGCGCCAGCAGCCGCCAAGTGGCGGGCGGACGGCCCAACGAGGTTGGCGCCAATGAGATCGGACCAAAGAAGCAGCGCCGGCGAGTGGTACCGGCGAACGGCCGGCGGCGACGCGGCGAATGGCGCGTTGGCGCGTTATCGACCGGTCGGTTGCGTGATTTCGTCGAAATCGCGACGACGCGGTGGAGGTGAGATTTATTTCACCAAATTTCGGTTTTATGTGAATAATTTGACATAAAATAGGCTTAAAATGTCTAAATGGACACCGGAGACTTAGGAGTCAGGTGCGGATGCGCAAATCGAGACACGAGCGAGACATTTTGAGATTCGCGATTTCTTGAGGTAAGTAAACCAGCTAGGGACTTATACAGTATTTCATGTCTTTCCATTGGTTGTTGTTGTTTCTGTTATGTGATAACTTATTGTTGTTCACTACAAAACTATGCCCATATATGTAATAGATGTACCCTGCGTTTCGAGGAGTGCCCATTCCTCCTGGTGTACGGCGCCACGTGCATATATGGGGGGACCTAGAAGATGTATATGAGATGTCCTGTGTGGTGCTCATATACATCTACCTTGAAAGTACTATGCCCATATATGTAAAAGATGTACCCTGCGTTTCGAGGAGTGCCCATTCCTCCTGGCGTACGGCGCCACGTGCATATATGGGGGGGACATAGAAGATGTATATGAGATGTCCTGCGTGGTGCTCATATACATCTACCTTGGAGGTACCGAGGCATCACTCATCGATGGATTTGTTTACAGTCTTTTATATTCATGCGTTTCTTGATTCATTTCGTTCTCTTTTGCATGAATTCGACTGCTTTGGATATCTTGAACTGTTGTTTTGGATTTTGTGAAATGTTGTGTATATGTTCTACTGGATTTACTTACCTGGGCTCGACATTTTTATTTTGACTGAGTGCAGAGCCGCAGACGCGTAGTAGAGGGAAGACTTCATAGCTAGGTGAAATTTTGTATTTTTACTCTCTTCCGATGATATTGACTGGGTTCCACAATTAGGTTGCCTAACTCCCTGATCTTTTTGTTGAGTTATTTAATTTATTAGTTGCTTCCGCTAAAATTGCAAAACTCGAAAAATATTAATAACTCAACAGTAAATGTTGAATGTACTGATAATGACGGATTGGAAGGCTAACTAGGCCTGCGTTGACCTTGCGAGACTGGCTCGGGGGTCCACGTGAGCTTAAGCCGGGCGGGGCCCAATTTGTGGAAAATTGCGGCCGTCACATTTACATCCATTGGTCATGTCTCATATTAATAATATGCAGCAATGGCAATTAAAATTCTTATGGATTTAAGCATGGCTACTGGCGAAAATGTTTCATATTAATCAACACCTAGAGTCTGCCTGAAACCTTTTGCTACAAGTCTTGCTTTAAAAGTATGCACATTGCCATCCATGTCAGTTTTATTCTTGAAAACCCGTTTACATCCGATGGTCTTACCACCTTCAGGTAAATCAACTAAGTACCAAACTTGGTTATCATACATGGATTGCATCTCAGAATTCATGGCACTTAGCCATTTATCTGAGTCTGGTTCAGACATAGCCTCCTGATAAGTGGTGGGCTCATTTTGATCCATAAGCAACACATCACGACTATCGCAATGAGAAATCCGAATCTCTAGCTCATGTCTTACCCTACCGATTTACTTAGGCCTTGTGTCACTTGCGAGGTTCAACTGGTTCGAACGTTGTTGAACTTCCAAGATAGCGGCTCAGTGGTTTATCTCGTGATTCTTGAACTTTTTCAAGATTTATTTCCTTCCCACTAGTGTCTTTTGAAATAAATTGTTTTTCCATAAAGGCACCATACCGAGCAACAAACACTTTATTCTCAGTGGGATTATAAAAGTAATATCCTTTTGTTTCCTTAGGATACCCCACAAATAAACACTTGTCGATTTAGGTGCTAGTTTTTCCGAGACTTGTCGCTTTACGTAAGCCTCACAATCCCAAATCTTAAGAAAAGACAAACTAGGTCTCTTCCCGTACCATATCTCATATGGTGTTTTATCAACCGCTTTAGAAGGAACTCGATTTAGAGTGAAAGTCGCAGCTTGTAATGCATAACCCCAAAAGGATAACGGAAGATCTCGCATGACTCATCATAGATCGAACCATATCTAATAAGGTTCGATTTCTCCTTTCGTAAACTCCATTCCATTGTGGAGTTGCTTTGGTGGAGTCAATTGGGAGACAATCCCACAATTTCTAAGATGATCATCAAATTCTTAGCTTAAATATTCACCACCTCGATCGATCGAAGTGTTTTGATAGTTTTACCAAGTTGATTCGCACTTCATTTTGAAACGTTCGAAACATCTCAAATGATTCAAACTTTATGTTTCATAAGATATACATAACCATATCTGCTAAAATCATCGTAAATGTAATGAAGTACTCGATAACCTCCTCTAGCCATTGTGTTTATAGGACCGCATACATCGGTATGTATTAAACCCAATAAATCACTTGCCCTTTCACCGTGTCCAGTAAAGGGGCTTTTAGTCATCTTTCCTAGTAAACAAGATACGCATGTTTCATATGTTTCTAAATCAAATGAATCAAGAAGCCCATCTTTATGGAGCTTCGTTATGCGTTTCTCGTTTATGTGTCCGAGACGACAATGCCAAAGATAGGTTTGATTACGAAATGACAATTTTCTTCCTTTTCTTTTGGGTGTTTTGAAGCAGAACAGTAGGGTCTTGACTTGTTCCATAGGCTTTGCGACAAAAGAATGTACCTTGGCAACTCTAGCCTTGCCTTTGCCTTTCTTCTTCATTCCCTTTCCCTTTTAGACCATCAACATATTACTAGAGGTTTCTTGATATTTTGTTCAGCAGCTTTTTGAGCATCAAATGCAACTCGAAATTGATTTCTCCATATTATTCATATTGTAGTTCATCACAAATTGTGAGTAACTCTCTGGTAATGAATTCAGGATCAAATCTGTAGCCAACTCTTGGCTTATGGGAAATCCGAGTCTATCAAGCTGGTCAACACAGCCCTTCATCTTCAAAACATGAGGACTAACTAACGCACCCTCGCTCATCTTGCAAGAATGTAGGTTCTTGATGTCTCAAACCTTTCTTGCCTAGCTTGCTTGTTGGAACATTTCCTTCAAATGTTACATCCAAGTCGTATGATTCCATTAGTTCCATGTCCTTCGAAGTTTAGGAACCATAGTTGCCAACATAATACATGCAACATCGTAGAATCATTGACATGCTTATTATGCGCATCCTTCACAAACTTTCGTAGCATTGGTCAGTGGGTCCTCGGGGATTGGAGCATGCAGGACATACAACTTGCGTTCATGCTTAAGAACAATTATCAAGTTTCGAACCACCAAGAAAGTTAGTCCCAGATAGCTAATCATTCTCAAGGATGGATCGCAGTGATAGGGGATTATTGTTACTTGAAGAAGCCATTGATCTACAATAAAGATTATTCAAAGTTTATTTTAGTATAGAGGAATAGACTCCCACTAAATTAACAACCCTCCTAAAATGTACTGTTTATTTAGGGGACTAAAATCCATATTTCACCAAATTCTGTGACAGCTATGGCATGAAACACAGAACTAGATTATTTAGGTAGGTAACAGTTACCAATTACATCTTATGTAATTTTTAGATCCTTTTATGAGATATGGGACATCTTATGTCTTAGCGTGTTTTTATCTCATCGTTTGCCTAAAGCTCAAAACTATTTTGATGGCTTTATTAAGTTGGATCATTTTAAACATTAAGGTAACTCTTGCCCAACTTGTCTCACCGAGATAACACAATACACCCAACTATGGCTGAAACTATATTAGTGTGATCGAGGCCTAGACAAGTGTTTAAAATGGATGGCATGAGACTTAAAATTTAATAGAGGGATTTTATTCAGTTTTAGTGATTTTATGTAAACAATGAAATATCATATATTTTTATTGATTTGTTAAATCACTAAACAATTTGGAGTTTTTTATAGTGATCACTAATAAAAGAATGTCCGTGCGCTAGGATTAGTTAGACGTCGGTCCCGCTGGCCTTTTTTTTATTTTTAGAAGACGAATCTCAATTCCGAAAATTAAAATTCGCTATAGAAAATCATATTTTTCGCTGATTTTATTATCATAAATTAACCCCTTAATTTATCCGAAATTAAGTCAATTAAAACATTTTAATTAACCTGGGCCCACATCTAACTAATCATCTTATCCTAATCCAATTAGGATTTAAGATATTTGAATCCTAGTATATCACTAATAACAAGATTCTTGATATTTATCTCCTATCCAATAGGGATAACGAAACCAATTTTGCTTATATCTCCTAATCTAATTTGTTATCTATCTTTATCAAATAGAAACTTCATAACAAAATAGATATAACCGGATAAATAATTAATTTCGAAAATTAATTATTTATTTTGGATTTAAAATATTTGAATCTTATTATATCACCAATAACAAGATTCTTGATATTTATCTCTTATTCTAATTTGTTATCTATCTTTATCAAATAGAAACTTCATAACAAAATAGATATAACAAGATAAATAAATAATTTCAAAAATTAATTAATTATTTTGGATTTAGGATATTTGAATCGTAGTATATCACCGATAACAAGATTCTTGATATTTATCTCCTATTCTAATTTGTTATTTATCTTTATCAAATAGAAACTTCATAACAAAATAGAAATAACAAGATAAATAAATAATTTTGAAAATTAATTATTTATAAATAAATAATTTCGAAAATTAATTATTTGCAATTTCGGTCTTCATCCAAATAATCACAAACATGTAATTGAATCATGAACTACTATCCCAATCGAACCTAATGGTGTCATGGATCATAGAACACGAAACTCAATTCATTAAAATTATTCGAATTAACCTAACATGGTTACTAGCATGTACGAAACTAATTTCAATTAAATCACGAATATATGTATCATATACACAAAACATGATAATAAATCTCACAGAAAACTTATGTATATCACATATACATCAACTATTAACATGCCTTCAATCATATATCATGTATATATCAGAAGAAAACATGCAATGAATTTAATGGAATCGAACTCGATGGCTCGATACCACTTTGTTGGGTTTTGGGGTTCATACTGCAATGAGATTACAAAACAGCTTTTGACAAAAACCCCGACAGGATCCGAATCTAATTCCATTAAAAACGTTTAAACCATGAAAAACTTAATCATGCCTCAGTCGCAATATACCTTTCTGAAGGTTGATCGATCTCTAAGGCGTTGACAACGACGAACACCCTCTATCAGTAGTCCACACACGAACGGCGGCCGAGATTTGAAGCGCTAGCTTCGAGAGAATACCAAACCTTTTTGTTTCTCTCCAAACAATCCAGAGCATACCAAAAACCCTAAGTCGTTTCTAAAATGAAAATAGAGTTTCGGCCTTTTAATCTTTTGTACGTGTATTCTAACTTAAAGCATCTATTTATACAACCCTTGTATATAGAAGGTTAATTAAATTACACATATACCCCTACTTAAAGAAGTATAAGTGTAATACACCACAAGGACGTTTCTGTCATGAATTTTATCATATAAAATTCATTTTTCTGAACCATCTTAAAATCTCGCAAAACAATTCTTAGTGTGCGACCCAATAGGCTCATACAACGTTGGCAGTGTACCAACACATTTTGGTATACAAATCATAAGCGGGCTCTAGCAAAACATTATGACTATCCAAGTTGTACGAATATCAAATCGATACAACCTAATCAATAGTGTATATAACATCATTTTGTCACATGATATCCTTTTGATCAAACATAAGGCATGGAATTGTCATCCAATATGTTCAATCATACTAGTCTCGATCTCTAGGTAGACTGAAAACATCCAAGTGACATTGATCAATATCAATTCACTTAGACTAGGCCTTTTAACAGTCTAACACATCAAGGGATCCACTAGATATCTCTCTTTATATGAGAGGGACAAATTCTATCTCGATTACACAACTTCATCACATTGCTCACACAATAACCAATCACAACCTTTATAATTGTCCGATTAAAGACAATGTTTGATAGTGTCAAATCACTATGTTCCTAATGTGGAAGTTTCTGGTAATCTCAAGTCAGAGGACTGAAAAATATACATATCATGAGAAACAACTATGACTTAATCCATGTGATGTTCTCATAGCGGGTCGGTCCAATACTTTGTTCCTTAACAAGTACTCGTGATCTTGATTCGTATCCCTATATTAATGATCGAAACATTTAGATATTTCGTAGACAACAAATGATAATGTAAACATAGAAATAAATAAACATATTATGGCTCTAATAATGGAGTTCATGTTTAATGGATTGACTCAAGAAGGCACTACATACAACTCCGAAATAGACAACAAATGAGTGTCATGAAAATGATGTTCGAGCGTATACATACAACTCGTAAAGGTGTCATGAAAATGATGAAGATGAAGAGTATCTCTGATAATCTAGCTATTGCAAGATCAGTGGTGAGCACATATGATTTGATTTCAAGTGTTCTTATTGGATTAGATAGAGAATATCTGCCAATTACAACTTTTTTGCAAGGAAGGTGTGATCTACAGTGGCAAGAACTTCATTCTACACTGGTAGGGTTTGAAGAAACTCTGATCAGTATAATGTGGTTTAAGATGTGAATGCTTTGGTGATAAATGAGTCTCCTTTTGCAAATGCTGCTGAAGTTAAAAGCAGTGGTTCAAAGTTGAATGTACAGAATTGGAATAACAATAGGAATCGAACAAATGGGGGTTTCAGAGGTCGTGGCTTTGGTAGATTTCGAGGTCGAGGAGGTTTTAAATCCTCCATCAACAACAATAAACCCACTTGTCAAATCTGTGGGAAATTTGGTCATTCAGTAGCAGTCTGTTACTATAGAGTAGATATGAAGTATATGGGTACTTAGACTGGGAGTTCTCAACACCCACAGCTGAGGCCATTTACTCCTCAATCTCATACACCCTCATCTTTCTTCACTGCATCAAAAGCTGGACATGATGGTTCGTGGTACATGGACAGTGGTGCTACCTCCCATGTCACTGGAGATTCTTCTCAGATGCTGAATAATTCAGCATATTCAGGTACTCAATCATTAATGGTTGGTAATGGTCAATTACTAAAAATTGCTGGAACAGGGTCTGCTTGCATTCCATCTGTTAGCTCTAAACTGTCTTTTCATAATACCTTGTGTGTGCCTAGCATAAAAAAGAATTTGTTGAGTGTCTCTTAGTTAACAAAAGACAATAATGAGTTGATTGAGTTTCATCCTCATGTATGTTTCGTGAAGGACCTTCAAACCAACGAGATTCTTCTTCACGGAACAATACAAAATGGTCTATATCGCATCTCTGGTTCACCTGCACAGTTGTCTCCTTCACATGCTTCTTTGTTTGTGTCAAATAAAGATTTGTCTACCCTGTGGCACTCCAGACTTGGTCATCCTGCACAAAAGACACTTCAACAGGTTATGCATCATAACCTTCATCTTCCATTCAGTTCACTCATTGATTTTTGTCAGTCTTGTCCACTGGGCAAGAGTCATGCATTATCATTTCCTTCATCTAGTCAACTGTCGAATAATGTTTTGGATTTAATCCATACTGATTTATGGGGTCCTGCACCGATTACTTCTCCAAGTGGTTTCAACTATTACATTCACTTTATTGATGATTCTACTCGGATTTCGTGGTTATATCCTTTGAAACTGAAATCTAATGCATTGAAAGATTTTATGCACTTTAAGACTATGGTTGAGAATCAATTTAGTTCTACTATCAAGAGAGTTCAATCTGGCTGGGGTGGTGAGTATAGATCATTTCAGTCTGTACTTGATTCTTGTGGAATTATTTTTCAGCATCCTTGTCCTCATACACATGCACAGAATGGTAGAGCTGAACGTAAACATAGACACATAGTTGAAATCTTACACTTCTTGCTCATAGTAAATTACCTCTGAAATATTGGTGGGATGCGTGTTCTACTGCTGTATTTCTCATTAATCGTCTTCCTACCAAAGTTTTGAATGATTTGTCTCCTTTTGAGAAGTTGTTTCATGCCTCACCTGATTATAGTCTTCTCAGAGTTTTTGGATGTGCATGTTTTCCATATTTACGACCATACAATGATCATAAATATCAGTTTCGATATGAGCTATGCATTTTTCTGGGGTATAGCAGTCAACATAATGGCTACAAATGTTTGAGTCCATCTGGAAGAATTTATATCACAAGGAATGTTGTTTTTCATGAAAATGAGTTTCCTTATGATTCTTTATTTGCTGTTGGGTCTAATGCAACAACAACTTCCTTGCCTAAGTCGACTACTAGCTTTCCTTTGTTGGTTCCACATCAGCCTTTATCTGCCTCTCCATCAGGATCTTCTTCTTCATCTGATCTGTCTGATGTCCCTGCTTCAGTTGAGGTTACACCTCCTGTTGCAGTGGAATAAAGGAATGGTGTGGATCCTTCAAACATACATCCTATGATTACTGGAGCTAAAGATGGGATCAGTTTAAGGAAGGTGTTTTTGTCTACTACATCAATTCATGAAGATGATATTCCTAATTCGGTTGTTGCTGCTCTTCAAGTTCCTCATTGGAAGGCAGCTATGGATCAGGAATATCATGCTCTCATGAAGAATGGTACTTGGTCTCTTGTTCCTTCATCTCCTAGTCAAAATGTTGTTGGCAAAAAGTGGGTTTTCTCTATAAAAAGGAATTCTGATGGGTCTATCAATCGGTATAAGGCTAGATTAGTGGCCAAAGGGTTTAAACAAGTATCCGATATCGATTTTGATGAGACATACAGTCCTGTGGTTAAGGCTTCCACTATTCGAGTTATTTTGTCTTTGGATGTCCATTTTGGTTGGTCGTTGCGACAGATTGATATCAATAATGCATTTTTAAATGGTCAGTTGGTTGACGAAGTGTACACAAATCAACCTATGGGATTTGTGGATACTTCTCAACCCACTGCTGTGTGTAAATTGCATAAAGCTTTGTATGGTCTTCATCAAGCTCCTCGTGCATGGTTTGATCAATTGAAATCCATTTTGTTGTCTTGGGGCTTCCACAATTCTAAAGCTGACAGCTCTTTGTTCATTTTTCATCATGAACAAGTTATGTTGTATGTGTTGGTTTATGTGGATGACATTATAAGTACAGGCTCAAATCAAACTTCTATTCAATCTTTTATTGATAAGTTGAATGATAAGTTTGCGTTAAAGGATATCGGAGATTTAAATTTGCTTTTGGGTATGGAAGCTCATAGGACTGCTAAAGGACTGTACCTGACTCAAACAACTTATATTCAACAGTTATTACAAAATGGGGGCATGTCTCATGCAAAACCTATTGCTACTCTTTTTGCTGTTGGGAAGCTGTTGTACAAGGATGGCAGTGCTTCCTTTCATGATAAAACTCTATATAGGAGTTTACTTGGTGGTCTCCAATATCTTATTAACACTCGGCCTGACATTGCTTATATAGTGAACACTTTGAGTCAATTTCAGCAGTCTCCTATAGTTTTGCATTGGCAAGCTCTTAAGAGGGTATTGCGCTACCTTAAAGGTATACATGATTTGGGTTTATGGTTCAAGCCGAGTTCTGCCTTGTTTCTTAATGGGTATTCTGATGCTGATTGGGCTGCCTCTGTGGATGATAGGAAATCTGTGGCAGGTTATGCTGTATTTTTGGGTTCTAACTTGATTTATTGGTTGTCTAAGAAACAACAAGTTGTTGCTAGATCAAGTACATAATCAGAATATAAAGCTCTTGCTCAAGTAACTGCTGAATTGAGCTAGCTTCAGTCTTTATTTTCAGAACTGCAGGTTTCTCTTGGTGCTCTTCCCACAGTCTTGTGTGATAACATGAGTGCTGCTGCCTTGGCCAAGAATCCGATATATCACTCTCGCACTAAATATATTGAATTATACATTCATTATGTTAGAGATAAAGTGTTGGGTGGTTTTCTTAATGTGAATCATGTTCCTTCAGTTGATCGGGTGGCTGATATTTTTACTAAATCTTTTATTGTTTCTCGATTTCTTTATTTGAGGGACAAACTAAGTCTCACTTCACTTCCCCTTAGTTTGAGGGGGGATGTTAGAGTAAATCATTGAGTTGGGTGTAATGTGAATCTCGAGGTGTATCCTTCTATTGTAATATGTTGTAAGTGGTGTTTGAGTGTGTGTGTTGTGTTTGTAATTGAATGGCGGTGATCAAAACAAATGGACAGCTGAGATGTAATTTTCATGTTGATATATAAATGAAATCCACAACAACAACACTAGCCTCGAGAGTTTTCAAACTTTTCCATTGATTAAGTGCAATTGATGGTGAGCTTTGCAAACCATTTCTTCTTAATTAATGCATCCCATGTTAACTTTGTTGGTTTTCTTGTTTCATCTCTAATAGAGTTTTGTGGAGTTTTGTGTGAGTTTCTCATGAACAACATTTCGCTACATTCACTTTATGTAATTATTGTTGTTTTACCTCCCAACATTCACTTCCAAGTAGTTTTCCTCGAAAAAAAAACAAAAAAAAAAAAAAACAAAGCAGCGGTGGAATAGTAAAGTGAGGAGTATAAATTGATTAATAAACAATCTATATGTGAAGAAGAACTAAAAACTCAAAGAACTGAAGTGGGTATATTTTATTTTTGCACACAAAGAATCAAAAGAGCAAAAATTCAGAGAACTCATTCAAATCAAAGAAAGCTTGAAAACCAAGTCGATCAAAGAAAGAAAGAAGACTAAAAAGCGTCTGAAGCACAACTAGATCTGATTTCATCCGGATCAACCACTGTTACATAAAAGATGAACAAAATCAAACCCTAAAAAATTGAAAGTCGAATAAAAAAGAAGAAAGGACAAACTCGATCAAGAAAGGATGACTTAACTATTGAAGAATCTACTGAAGAAGGAAGTTGAAGGTGGTTGATTATGTGAAGAAGGTGAAACTCAATCTAGCCTTTAGCGTTCAAGAAGAAAAGAGACGAATCGAAGGAAGGGCAAAATGGGCAAGAATCATGTCTCTCGTATCGGATTAACTAACGAGTGGGGTGAGGATCACTTACATTAGTCACCTGGGTATATGATTCCGCAATCTGTTTCATTGCCTAATTCGCCCAAACGGACATCAGATTTAAAGGTAGTGAAAGAATTAGCAAATTAGTCACCCCAATAGAAAATGCCATAAGAGTCTAGAATTGTAACGACCCGAAAAAAACTTTAAAATCTGAATTTTACACTAATTTGAAGATTTTGACTTTTGAATTAGTCTCACGTAGAATACTCGATCAAACCACGAGCATCAAGGCTAGATAATTAATTTTTGTTGATGTATGTCTATTGACAATATTATATGTATATTAAAGTAACATTTACATTCAAATAGCTATATAGTTGAAAGAGTATATAGTAGAAATTTTGTTAATGTATACTATAGGTGTTTAGATAAATTGATTAATTTACATAAAAAAAGAACTTAAATACAAATACACTTCTTATCCACCCATTTAGTGACACCTAAGTAGGGCTGGCAAAAATACGGAACCGGACATAAATAGGACCAGACACCCCTTTCCTATAATGATAAATTTAGTGTTCGGACTGTTCCCATTTTTAAAATGGGCACTTTTTTTGTCCAGTCCCGTATGTTTGTCAAACATACGACTCCGGTTTTGTCCGGACCACGAAGCCGGGAGAATGAAAGGCAGAGACGACGAGCCGAGGCGGATCGAGTGACCACGGTCCACGAAGCCAGGAGAGATGAGAGCCGAGAGAGTGAGAGGCATGGCCGGCAAGCGTCGCCGACGCCGACTGGCTGCGTGAGCTGCGTTGTTGCGGAGAGTGGAACTCGAGACACAGTCGTCGACGCCCGACTGGACCTTAGGGTTTTAATATTGTGAGGGAGAGGCTGAGAGGCAGAGGCGAGAGCTGGAGAGGGGTGACGACACAGGCAAAAGCGAGAGCGGTAGAGGGTGACGCACCGACGACACTAATGGGTGAGGCCGTGAGGGGTTTGAACTTGAGAGGCAGAGGCGAGAGTTGGAAGGAGAGGGGTGATGGCACGGCAGAGGCGAGAGCTTGAGAGGGCGACGACACTGACGGGTGAGGCCGTGAGGGTTTGGACTTGAGAGGCAGAGCGAGAGTTGGAGGGAGAGGGGTGACAACACAGGCAGAGGCGAGAGCTGGAGAGGGCGACGACACTGACGGGTGAGGCCGTGAGGGTTTGGACTTGAGAGGCAGAGGCGAGAGCTGGAGGGAGAAGGTGACGGCACGGGTGAGGGTTTGGACTTTGGACTTTTGGCCGTTTGGTTTGGTGACTTTGGTAATGGAGTGTGAAATTACCTATATGCCCTTCAAATAATCAATAAACATGGACCTTTTTTTGAAATTTTTGTCTAGACCTGTCCCGTATTTTTAAACGGACTTAAAAAATTTTCCAAACCCGTATGTTTTTCACAAAAATATTGCTCGAACCCGTTTAAAACGGGTCCGAACAAAACCGGACAAACGGGTCAGACAAATTTTGCCAACCCTATACTATATCCTATCACCTCCACCCACCTTACCTCACTCCTACATCATTTTTCTCTTTTCCTAAACAAATCTCTCTCTCTACCCGAGAGTTTCATTTCCCCCCTCTCATTCAGTTCCTCACTATTTCTCTCGGCCTCCTTGGACTCCAACGCGGCCGGCGTCGTCGAGGACCCTCCTCCACCACCTAAGTAAGTGGTTTTGTGGTGTTTTATTGTATTTGATGAAGAAGATGGTGTGTTAGTAATGTTTTTGGGTTGGGCTTAGTGTATGTGGGTGTGTGCTTTGAAATGTGTTTATGGTGTGTATCTTGAGATTTGTGTAAGAACTTGAGGTATAAAATAACGTCGAAATGTGTACACACGCATCTCGATATACATAGATATATGTGAAACGTATATATATCTCTATATGTAAATATATAATAATAGGATCTTTTATAAAATAAATAACAATTAAAAGTAATATATACATATATACATACATATATATATATATATATATATATATATATATATTAGTACAACAATCAATCGGTTAGGGAGAATTAGGAATAAAGACCGAATTTGATAAACTTGGTCGAGCCGGGATTCAACCAATGCGGTCTAACCTAGATGCGACGAATTTAGACGAAATCTCATATTGTTCAAAATTGAGGTAAATGGCAAGGAAATAAAAATAAATAAGTTATTGTTTAAATTAGGATTCGCATGATAAATTTGTAATAATTGAAAGATATTTTACGGCGACTACATCGAAAGAGACCCGGTAATGCATGTGTATCTTCATAAATACGAATCATACTTAGATTTGAGTCTAATAAAGAAAACGAAATAATTTAGGCCTTATGGACGCGCGAACGCGAAACGATAGCACAAACTTCGAGTACGTTGAGCGGCCTATGTGACTGGGCAATTCACATGGTTATTTGTAAGTAAACCAAGAGAGCATTATCAGTAGTTCTTTTCTACTTTTCGAATTAATTTCTTTAATTATGCCCATTTATGAAATTTCATTCCTACTTAGAGTGTCCAAGGGCTAAGTGAGTCACGAAGGTAATAATCTTCTAGGTATGGCGACCGATTCGCAATCGGAACCATACCATGGGTTATTGGATTTGCTTCGTGGATAGGAGGTAAGGTATTTAGAACCCCGTTGATATCCCTACGTTCACGAAAATTTTGAATTTGTTGGCATTGCTGCGATTCTAGAAAATTGAGCTTGTGGCGGTATAGTCGCAACTCGATGGATTTGTGACCACTTGGCTTCTCTTTTTTGTTTCCCACGACACTCTCATTTCATTGCTTTTATTTTCAGTCTAATTATCATGCACTTACTTTATTTCTTGTTCTTTTATATTCCCACATGATTTATCGACTATTGATTTAATTTTTGAAGTACTGTTAAGATTCCTTTGGATTTACTCACTGGAATTGTCTCCTTTCACGGTGACAATTGCAGGCCCCTCGTTTAGCAAGGGCAAAGAGTCAGTGATTGACGACTACCTCCAAGGGCTCACGGAGCGGCTCACACTTTTATGATACTATAGGTTTTGTATTATATATACATTTCGATGTTTTTGTAAAACTTTGGGATATTAGGGTTGAACAACGCTTAGATATATGTATATGCTCATTTTGCCACCGAATGTATACATGGTATATATTACAGGGTTCCACATCTAGGTTATCCCATTTTAAATGCTTTAGAGTTATTGAGATTGCTTTATTTATTTTCCTTCCGTTGCTTACCAATTTAAATTTTGTAAAATTAATAACTCAATAGTAATACACAAAACTAATAGCAAAATGGTAAAAAAGGCTGACTAGGCTTGTGTTGACCTTACGAGAGTTGACTAGGGGCCCACATAGGTCTAGGCCGGGCGGGGTCCAGTTTGTGGGAACTAAGGCCGTTACAATTGGTATTAGAGCGCAAGGTTGGTACATCAAGTCTCGATAAGCCCACAATTCAACTAAGGTACAAACGCGACTTTAGATTTAGGATGACAATGAACTTAGTGTGGAGACCCTACAATATTGACTTAGAGTTTTAGTTGGGAAGTGAGGTGAGTTGAGAAATAATTAATTTGATATACTCGTTAATTGTTTATTGTATTATATTATATACCGATAGGTATAAAGTTGATTAAGACTAGTAATCTACAATACAGACCGTGATGGTCGATCAACATGACACCGATGATTAGAGTGGAGCCACAAGTTTATGCCTTATTGATCCAGCAGACTTTCAAGCCTTGAAACAGAGGGTTGCTGCACATGATAGACGTCTGAATGAGATTTTGACTCTTCTCCAGGGACAGTTACCATCACCATCGACATCTGCAGTGACTTCCATATAGGATGCGAATGCGGCCACATCTTAAGCGGCTCCGCCACGATCTTTAGTACATGCAGTACTAGTTGCAGATATAGCCCCCGCGATACCCGATATAGCAACACCAACACTAGTTATCGCACTGATTGAGAGAGATAATGGCTTTGATTTGACTCTTGAGGCCAGACTAACTAGGGAGTACGAGAGGTACAGACCGCGAAAGTTCAATGGAGATTTTGATGTTTTGGAGGCAGATAAATTCATTAGGAGTCACGAGAAGATCTTGAGACTTCTGAGATTAGATGATAGCAAGAATCCTGGATTGGTAGTTTTTTTTTCTCGGGGGACGCATATACATGGTGGACTAACTTGATAGCCACCCATGGAGAGCCACAGACATGGAAGGACTTCAAGAAATTGTTCAACCATAAGTTCTTTCCACCCTCAGTGATCATCGCCAAGAAGTCAGAATTCATGCATATTTGATAGAGGTATGAAGAGTCTGTGATTCAGTGTATGTGGAGATTCCAACAGCTATTGCCATTTGCTGATGGAGTGGCCGACACTGACAGAGACCATGTCTATTTCTTTTGCGAGGGGGGCATAGTTGTTACGATCGAGCCGAGTAACTTAGATAGGACTTACGAATGCAGTTTAACTAGAGAGGCTTATCTTATTACGTATCCAGATTGAGGACAGTGTTGCACTAGTATAGGCAAGAACGAGGCAAATATCTAAGTCAGACAGGAAGAGGAAGAGGAACAACCGTTTTATGCCGAGTGATTTCAGGATTCGAGTGTAGGGTCAGTGGCCTTACCAGCACAGCTAGCATGTACCACAGTTCCACCTCCTCCAGCATTGAGTTACGCCAGTCGACCACCTTTGTCGGCACAGTCAGTATCACACCAGAAGCATGGTGCTGAAGGTAGAGATAAATTTACAAATAGTGGAAAACAAAAACATAGATGCGAGCAAGGACAAGCACAAATATCAATTTCTCTAGGAACTAGGCTGCAGACACTACAAAAAAACAACAAATCAGAAACGGAATTAGAAACGGAAATAAGTTCCGTTTCTAAATCAGAAACGGAATTAGAAACGGAATAATTTCCGTTTCTAAATTAAAAAGTTAGCGACAGAATTGAGACGGAAACATTCAGAGACGGATTTGAGACGGATCAGAGACGGAATTAGAGACGGAATTAGAGACGGAATTAAATTCGTCTCTCGAAAAATGGCGCCACCATTCCCGCCAAAACTTTATTTTGTTATACCGTTCATCAAATCTCGAGATTTGTGCATCTTTCGATCTCGATGATTTAAAAATAAAACTCCCTCTCTCTCTCCCGATTCGTCTCTCAGAAAACTCCATCTCCCAACACTCCCTCTCTCTCTTAGATTCTCTCTCTCCCAAAACCCTATCTTCCCGTGCGCTCCATCGATCTCTCTCTCCCGATTCTCTGTCTCTCTCCCCAAAAACCCCTCTCTCTCGACGACGAGATCTCTCTCTCTCTCTCGCTCTCTCTCCCCGATTCTCTGTCTCTCCGAACCCCTATCTCCCAAAAAATCCCTCTCTCGACGACGCGAGGATCTCTCTCTCTCTCTCTCGCCGCTCTCTCTGTCACCGCTCTCTCATCGGACCGTCGACCGCTCTCTCTCCCTCTCAAACCCTCCCCCTCTTCAAACCTCACTCCAAAACCCTAAAACTAAGAGGCGATTACATCAAACAAGCCGTCAGCCGCCGCCGCAGCCACACAAGAAACAAATTCCACCACTTCTTCACCAAGTCGACGACGACGGGTTTCTTCGTTGCGAGGGCGATCTTTGGCGCTCTGTTTACTTGCGGCCGTGCTTGAATACTTGGCCGCCGAGGTATTTCGATTTTTGGTCATCTATTGAATTTCAATCTCTACCTTTTTAACTCTTTTTTTTTTTTTTTGTGATTCTATTTGTCTTGGAAATTTGAATGTCTAGGGCAAGTTTGGGATTTTGTTGGTTAAATACATGGTCTCAAGTTTGATTCTATTTCTCTAGCTTTTTGAGTTTGTACTTTAAAAGTCAAAATAGTTGTTTTTGTTATAATATTAGTGTCTATGAATTTGAATTTTTAGCATTTTGTGATTTTGGGAATCTTTGAAGTTTGATTCCTTAGTGTTTTTGTGATTTCGAGTGTCATTGAAATTTGAATCTCTTAATGTTTTGTTATTTGGTCCACTTGGGTGTCTTTGAATTTGAATCACTAATCACTAGTGTTTTGTGATTTTGAGTGTCGAGAATCTCTCTTTGTGTTTGTGATTTTGGGTTCGTTTGAAATGGTGAATGCGTATGCGAGTGTTGGAGTTGGCGAGGGAACGCGCGAGGGACAACAAGAAGACTCGGGTAGTCCTCGCCACATACGGTTGGCGGTGAGGAACGACGAGGAGCTCGACAAGTTGCTCGGAGCGATGACGATTGCGAGCGGTGGAGTCATGCCCAACATTCACAACCTCTTCTTTAAGAAAAGCGGTGGTGGTGCTTCCAATAGATATCCATGTTTCCCGATGGCATAAACAAACCCTCCTATAATGTTGGTTTTGCACTAAGATGACATCTTAAGAAGGCGGCATCTCCAATGGAATTTATAGTTAAGAGGTTGTGGATAAAGTTGCAAGTGTAGGCTTATGCTTTAATGAATTTGATTGTATTGATTAAATTTGTCGTCCTAATATTTTTTATGTTATTATCTTCTTCATTCGTGTGATGTAGGTGAACTTTACATGTGGTGGGTTTTTCACAATGGCAATCACGAGAAGATGGAAAGCTTTGGAATTGGGGAGGTAGAACTTATTTACTTATTTGCATAAGTTCAATATTTTATTACATGATATTTTTTTCCTTGCTTTGCACTATTATGTTCTCATATTTTGTCCATATGGCATAGGCCAAAGGCTCAATGCCTATTGACAAATGAGATTTTAGTCATAAATCCTCGATGAGTTATTTTGATCCTATATGGGGAGCCAAGATTTGCGCAACGGAGGTTGTCCTTAACAAACTAGGAACCTAATCAAATCATCTTTTGAATGAGAAAATTTGAAATATTTCAATTTTTGCAATTGTTCACTTCGATTCCACTTGTGCTATGATAGAGAACGAAAATTAACTCATTTAAGCCATTTTTTTCGAGATATTACTAAGCGAATCACAGATTATGTATGGAAACCTTTGAATTAAGAAATATTTCATGTCGAAATTTGCACTTTTCAAACTAAGGAAGGTGTGTTAGGACTTGTTCTAGTTAATGCCCCACTTAAGGAAGGTGTGAATCCTATTTTGTAGGTTCTCAAATTTTTGATATCAAACACCAATTTTTGTTTGTTTTAGTTAGAATTTGTTCCTCAGCACCCCTAAAATGGAAACCCACCAACTTTGTTTCTAATTTTACATGGTAAAGTTTTTCTTTGTATTGAGTTCCTTCATTCTCTTTTTTGACTTGGACCAAAGAATTGCGTTTATCTACCTATATTCTTAGATCTTGTTCGTAGAACCAAAAGGAATGAGTTTTCAGCTAGTGATATGTAGTTTTCCCATAATGATGAATTTCTTTTTCTTTATTACTTTATTTATGCTATGTTTGGCTCATACACTTGTGCTTGCGATGATACGTAGTTCTCCCATAATATTGTTTATATTCCTATTATTGTTTGTATAATTTAGTGATTTTTTCTTTTTGATATTTTTTCAGGTGTTTTGTACGAAGTCAAGTATTATTTGAAGCACAATCAACTTTATATAACCTCGGAACACTTCATTTTTTTTTTTTCATTTAGAACAATTTTTGCTTTTACTTTTGTAGAAAGATACGATACAGAAATTTTTTAGATTGTATTTGTTGTTTCGTGTACAGTACATTGAAAAAAGATAATGTTAAGGATATGTTAAGTTTATATAAATTGTGCAATATCAATATATTTTTTAGCTATGATTTTTATTATATATTGGCAGGTTAAATGTGCTTGGATTGAGACCTATATATATATATATATATATATATGATCCGTTGCTAATTAGAGACTTTAAAAATTAAATAAAAATGAAAATTAGAGACGGAAATAGCAACGGAATCTCTGGATTCCGTTGCTATTTCCGTCTCTAATTTTCGAGGAATACATACATGAATCAGAAACGGATCAAATTCCGTCTTCGATCCGTCTCGATTAGCAACGGATCGAGAGATTTAAATAATCGAACGAAATTTATTCCGTTTCGATTTAGAAACGGATCGAAACGGAATAAATTCCGTCTCGATTAGAAACGGAATTTATTCCGTTTACGATCCGTCTTTAAATCGAAACGAAATCGCATTTCGTTTCGATTGAATTAGCAACGACGTTTTTAGAGACGGAATTGATTCCGTTTTTCGTTTTATCGCAATTAGAGACGAAATTTTTGCAAATCAGAGACGGAAATTTCCGTTTCTGATTTGCTGTTTTTTTGTAGTGAGAGGACTTATTTCAAATGCGAACGGCCAGGGCACTTTAGAGACATGTGTCCTCTATTAGGCAGGGCTCAGTCACAGTTGGAGAGAGAGTTCATGCCGTTGCAAAGCCAGATTTGAAGGTGACAGACGACCGTACAAAAAGTATGGTTTTGATTTACTTACGTATTATGCATGTGACGATGGTTCAAAATTTCGTTTATATTCATATGGGGGCATTATATTGCGATTGTCAACACCCTTCTACTACATTGAGTTGTCATTGCCAACTTGGCCAAGTTCATTGTTCATGATGGAGTAGTTTCACTGTCAGAAGTGGTTGTGGCCTGCTACGATTGATGGACTTATTCTCATGATGTTTGAAATAACTTGGCTAAGTCAACATCTCAATATAGAACTCAAACTATACATTATGAGATCTACAGTTTGATGGATTAAGAAATTGAATCATATGAAGCGACTTTGGGTGAGTTCACAGTTTAATCGAGAAGTCAAACTATCTAAAATGACTTTGTTGAATTCTTAAATCGAGGAAGAAAACTTTAAGCTATTTTGAAGTTATTGCAAGCCCATAATATTGGAAGTACCTAAGCCATTGCTCACGTTTGGACGAGTCCACGAGAAGAAACCAGATGACAACCACTTCCATAATCTTTTCAATCTTAGTAAATCTTCGTCTTAGTCTATTTAATTTCGAGGAAGAAATTCTTATTAGTTGGGAAGACAGTAACAACCCGAAAAAAACTTAAAATCCGAATTTTACGCTAATTTGAAGATTTTGACTTTTGACCTAATCCCACGTAGAATACTAGGTCAAACCACGAGCATCAAGGCCAAAATAATTAATTTTTGTTGATGTATGTCTATTGATCGTATTGTATGTATATTAAAGTAACATGTACATTTAAATAGCTATATAGTTGAAAGAGTATATAGTAGAAATTTTGTTAATGTATACTGTAGGTGTTAAGATATAGTTTTAATTAAGTCTTAAAATGTGTCATATTGTTTAGATAAATTGATTAATTTACATTAAAAAACTAAAATACAAATACACTTCTTATCCACCCATTTTGTGACACCTAAGCCTACCTACTATATATACAAATACAAATGCACTTCTTACCTCATTTTATCATTTTTCTCTTCCCTCATATCAATCTCTCTTTCTACCCAAGAGTTTCATTCCCCTTCTCATTCGGTCCCTCACCATCTATCTCGGCACCTTCGGCCTCACTACCATCATCTCGGCCTCTTTGGATTTCGGCAGCTGTCGTCGTCGAGAACTCTCCTCCACCAACAAGGTAAGTGGTTTGTGGTGTTTTACTGTATTTAATGAAAAAGATGTGTGTGAGTAATGTTTTTGGGGTAGGCTTAGTGTATGCGGGTGTGTGCTTTGAAATGTGTTTATGGTGTGTGTATCTTGGGATTTGTGTAAAAATTGAGGTGTAAAATTGCCTCGAAATATGTGCACGCGCATCTCGAGAATGCCTCGAGATGCACGTGGATTTATAACATAAATAAAATAATATATATAGATATATGTGAAACGTATGTGTATCTCTATATGTGTATATATATATATATATATATAATAATAGGATCTTTTATAAAATAAATAATAATTAAAAGTAATATATATATATATATATATATATATATATATATATATAAAAGCTCGAATCACAAATTTTTGAGTCGTAATCAAATTTACCTTTTTGTCCCTCACCCACACTTCTCGTGGGTCCCTTATCTTTCCTTTTTTTTCCATACTTCTTGCGTTCTTATATTTCCTTTTTTTTTCTCGTGAGTCCCTTATCTTTCCTTTTTTTCACACTTCTTGCGTTCTTATCTTTCCTTTTTTCTGTTTAATCTCCACATCAACTCTAAACTCTTCTCCGAATTCGTCGAGTTCGTCCATTTTATTTTTCCTCTTCTCCTTCATTCCTTCATTCCGTGATTGATGTTCGTCCACGCCAGAAGTTAGAATTTGTGCATTGACTTGGATTAGTGCAACAAAGATTTACACATGTCTAGATATTGAAGAAATCGCATCATTCATGAAAGGGTATAAAATTTTCTTTAAACATATGAGTTCTTTCATATGTAATGCGTAAATTACATTCCATGACATATTCTTTTCGTTATTTTTTTCAATTGCAGAGAACCACTGAGTAAAGAAGTTCAGTTGATTCGAGGAGGAAATAAAAATTTTAATATGAAGGCAGAAACTATGACTGTAGAGGAAGTGAAGCGTCAAAGATCGAAAGCTACGGTAAGACATTATTATATGCAAAATAATATTATATGACTTCTTCACGATATAAAACTAATTGTTAATTTTTTACACAAGAATTGTACGTTGTTTGCAAGTGAAAACCATGTCAATAAATTCAAGTGGTTCTTGTCATTACAATACTTGCTATTCACATTACGTCATGTTAGAAAAATCGGAAACACAATATTATTGCCAAATGTGCAAAGAATTTGTTACAACGCCATATCGGAGGTACATTAAAATTATATTATACAAATGTATGTCACTTTTATAAATTACGTATATCATTTTAACATGCATCTTTGAGTCTTATTAGTCATACCTTAAAACTATTTATTATTAATTTTCAATTTCCTAAGATTCTTTGTTGTTGTAGTACTGTATGTACATATATCTATATCGGAGGTACGTTAAAATTATATTATACAAATGTATGTCACTTTTATAAATTACGTATATCATTTTAACATGCATCATTGAGTCTTATTAGCCATACCTTAACACTCTTTATTATTAATTTTCAATTTCCTAAGATTCTTTGTTGTTGTACTATATATACATATATCTTGTCAAAAATCTAATTCATGACAATTGGATTTGTTTTTAGATTCAAAGTTCATGTGCGCGTCGAAGACAATTCAGGGTCCACAACTTTTGTTCTGTTCGATAGCATAGTGAAAAATATTATTGGTAAAGACAATGGCGAAAGAATCTTGAATGAGGCATCTTCGGTACATCTTTTTCTAATTTAGAATACAAAACCAATTGAATGCAAATGCAATATTCTATGTAATCTATATCTTATTCATTTTTATGGTCCTTTTGTTCTAATTTATTTTTTGCTTATATTGTCAGACAAACGAAAAGATTGCAATCCCAATAGAACTCTGCGAGATTGTAGGAAGAAGTTTTACTTTGAAACTAAAACTCACTAATTACAATTTAGCCAGTGGAAATGAAAATTTCACTGTTTCGAGTATATGTCATGAAGAATATGAAGATAATTTTTGTCATAATGAGGTTTTTATTTTAGTTTACCGTATTATGTAATTTAATTTTACATATTGTCTTATTCTTGAAAATAATAGGGAAGTCTGTCAAATGATATTTCAACACATAAATATGAAGTCGACAACAACAAAGAAGTCAACATGAAGAGAAAATGTATTGATAATGAATTGGGAATAAATAAACGTCCAAGAAAATATCGTTATATTGAGTAAGTTATTTGAAGTTACATATTATTAATTAGTTACTTATATATTTATAAATAAACTAATATAATGTATTTCTTATGCAGCGATGACGAAGATGAAATATAGTCAACATCATCATGAACATGCTACAAAATACAAAAGACTTTTTATATTTAATTTTTAGCAGTAGGCATTTTATATTTTCATTATTGTATTTTCAATTTATTTAGCATTGTATATTAAATTTAATATTTAATATTTATATTACATAGTTTGTTCAAACTCATAAATATTATTTTAGTTTTTATTATACATTCAGTTGCTTATTAAATTTACACTGTTTGAACTATAATGCATGGCTCATATCCTATTAGAATCTTTTTTTCAAGTTATATATCAATCTATCTATCATTAATTAGACTGTAGGGAAACTTGAGTTGTCTGCAATTACTAAGTTCGATGTTATTCTAAATCATGATTATGATTTTGTTTGACATGATTCTCATCTTTTTAGATCGCATCCAAGAATTCTAGCATTGGTTATTTCTATGAAAAATGACAATTTATTGATGCCTTGTTCCATACATTCTCACAAGATTGACATCTATGTTAAGCATGGAAACTCCACTTGTGTTTTTTTTATTAATTCCTTATTGGTTTATGACAATATATTGATGTCTTTTCTTGTTCACCATCATTTATATTACGTCCACTCCATTTTCTTTAACATAAATGACCTCTTAAAACATCAATTTATCATCCCTTTAGTTTCATAGGCATTGATGAAAGTTTTGTATTAAGTTTTGTGATTTTGAATTTTTTTTCTTATTTTAAGTTCTTCTTCTTTGTTTTTTATTTGTTTCTATATTTGATATAACCAAGTTATTGTATTCTTATATAATATAGTTACCTCTCACCTTCATTAGTAGACAAAAAAAGTGATTGGAACCATGAATTCTCAATGGGATTTCATAATTCTTGTTTCGTTCATATTATTTTCTCTTTGTTTTAGGCATGCACTTGCACTCAATAAGGTATGAACTTTTTTGTATTCCTTTAGTGTCATGATTAAACATAGAAAAACTTTTGGAGTTTAAATTTCTAAACATTTCTCTATATGTGATTATTTGGTCTCTTGTACAGTCTTTTGTGGTGTACTTGAGTTTAATAGAGCAACAAATTCACATTATGAGTTAGTTGGATCTTACTTGGGAAGGTGAACTAATCTCAACTATATTGTATGTTGCATACATGATATATGTTCAAAGCGCTCTCTTACATACAATCTACTAAGTAAGCCTTCTCATGAACATTGACATTGACATCCTTTTGTTATATATACTACTTGTTCTTCACAATTTTCATCATTCTCCCTCCTTTATGTGCAAAATTCAATTTGATAATCATCAGGTCTCAAATGGCTTACATGAAATTACCAAGAACATAAGTAGGACCTAAACCGGTGCCTTCCATCGCTGCATTTCTTGGAATTAAATCAAAATCAATTGATGAATTGAGTATTTTTTTAATGTTTTCTTCTACTCTTCGAGTCTTCTTTGATCAATCTAGAAATTTGACAACCTCTCTTTTAATATTTCTTTTTTTCTTGGTCAGGGTGTCTAAAGCTTTAATCCAAACTAATTCAATTATTTACATTCATAATTTCAAAGTTATCATTTCTATCTATAGAGTTTGAGTTAAATATTGAACTTTATGTACAATTTTACGGAATCTCCATAAGCAAGTATTCATAAATTAATGAGACAAACCACTTGTGTTTTTTTTTCCTTGTTTCCTTTTTTTTTGAAGAAGTAATGCCCTAGCATGACTAGCTTATTTTTTCATTCACATCTTATTTCAATTACATTAGAGAATATTGATGAGCTAAAAAATGTGCTTGTATTTCTAATTTTTAAATTTTAATTACAATTTTAAATTTTATTAATAAATTCTTAAAAATTAATTCCCGCTCGCTTCGCTCGCGGTTCAATTGTGCGTAGCACGACATGAAACTAGTATATATATATATATATATATATTAGTACACTTTATAATAGCAATCAATTGGTTAGGAAGAATTAGGAATAAAGACCGAATTTAATAAACTTGGTCAAGTTGGGATTCGATCAATGCGGTCTAACCTAGATGCGATGAATTTAGACAAAATCTCATATTGTTCAAAATTGAGGTAAATGGCAAGGAAATAAAAATAAATAAGTTATTATTTGAATTAGGATTCGCATGATAAATTCGTAATAATTGAAAGGTATTTTAAGGCGACTACGTCGAAAGCGACCCCATAATGCATGCGTATCTTGATAAATATGAATAATACTTAGATTTGAGTCTAATAAAGAAAACAAAATAATTTGGACCATACTTATGCGCCGAACGCGAGACAATAGCACGGACTTCGAGTACGTTGAGCGGCTTACGTGACTAGGCGATTCGCATGGTTATTTGTAAGTAAACCAGCTAGGAGTATTATTAGTAGTTCTTTTCTACTTCTTGAATTAATTTCTTTAATTATGCCCATTTATGAAATTCCATTCCTACTTAGAGTGTCCAAGGGCTAAGTGAGTCAGGAAGGTAATATTTTGTGTATGGGGACCGATTCACAATCGGAACCATACCACGGGTTACTGGATTTGTTTCGTGGACGGGACGTTAGGTATTTAGGGCGCCATTGATACCCCTACGTCCACGTCAATTTTGAATCCGCTGGCGCTGCCGTGATTCTAGGAAGTCGAGCTTGTGGCGGTATAGTCGCAACTCGATGGATTTGTGACCACTTGGCTTCTTTCTTTTGTTTCCCACGACACTCTCATTTTATTGCTTTTATTTCTAGTCGATTTATCATGCACTTATTTTATTTCTTGTTCTTTAATATTCCTTTATGATTTATCGACTATTGATTTAATTCTTGAAGTACTGTTAAGACTCCTCTAGATTTACCTACTAGAATTGTCTCCTTTCACGGTGACAATTGCATGCCTCTCATTTAGCAAAGATAAAGAGCCAGTGATTGGCGACTACCTCTGAGGGCTCACGGAGTGGCTCACACTTTTGCGATATTGTAGGTTTTTGTATTATATATAAAAAAGATTTTGATGTTTTTGTAAGACTTTGGGATATTGGGGTTGAGCGACATTTAGATACATGTATATGCTCATTTTGGCATCGTATGTATACATGGCATATATTATTGCAAGGTTCCACATCTAGGTTGTCCCATTTCAAATGTTTTAGAGTTATTTAAATTGTTTCATTTATTGTCCTTCCATTGCTTACCAATTTAAATTTTGTAAATTAATAACTCAATATTAAAACACAAAACTAACGATGAAATGGTATAAAAAGGCTGACTAGTCTTGCGTTGACCTTGTGACAGTTGACTAGGGGTCCACATAGGTATAGGTCGGGGCGGGGTCTAGTTTGTATGAACTGGGGCTGTAATCAGAGTGCAAAGTTGGTACATCAACTCTTGATGAGCCCACAATTCAACTAAGGTAGAAACACGACTTTAGATTTAGGATGATAATGAATTTAGTGGGGAGACCCTATAATCTTGACTTAGAGTTTTAGTTGGGAAGTGAGGTGAGTTGAAAAATAATTAATTTGATATACTCATTAATTTTTTATTGTATTATATTACATAGCGATAGGTATAAAGTTGATCAAGACTAGTAATCTACAATGCAGACCGCGATGGCCGATCAACGGGACACCGATGATCGGAGTGGAGCCACGAGGTCTATGCCCTATTGATCCAGAGAATTTCAAGCCTTGACACAAAAAGTTGTTGCACATGATAGACGTCTGGATGAGATTTTGACTCTTCTCCAGGGACAGTTACCATCACCATCAACACCTACAATGGCTTCCACACGGACGCGAGTGCGCCCTCACCTCAAGAAACTCCGCCACGATCTATAATACATGCTAGGGGTGGGCAAACCGCGACCAAACCAAAGGTTTACGGTTTGGTCATTTTGCAAGCCACCACCAAATCGCGAACCACCAAAATCGCAACCAAACCGAACCGCGATTTGCGCGGTTTGGTCGGTTGGTTTCGCGGTTTTTCTTGTTACATGTTTTCCAAAAAAAAATGGTGGGAGGCGGCAGTGAGAGATTACTGGTAGGAGATGGCGATTGAGGCATGGAATTACGAGGCGGTGGTGGGAAGCAACTGTGAGAGGAGGTGATCAATGGGAATCAATAGATGAGGCGTAGAACTGTAGGAGCCTAAGAGATGGTGGTGAGAGGTGGTTGTGGGACGCGGTGGGAGGCGGTGGTGAGAGGATGTGGAGGTGGTGGGAGGTGGAAGGCGTCGAGTGGCACATTGGAAGGAGGCAACTAGGTGAGAGGCGGCGACGATGGCGGCGGTGGGAAGCGGCAGTGACGACAACTAGTAGAAGACAACAACGAATGACCTCAACTGGTGGACGCTAATATGTTTAGGATCTTGAGATGGAGATGAAAAAATGAAACGACTGTTGTTTATATTGGTTAAGGTTAAGTTGTTTATATTGGTTAATGTTTTAAAATGTGAATTAAATAAATTTACTAAATTACCCTCGGTTTGGTTTGGTGAATCGCGGTTTTTCATAATTGAGAACCACCACCAAACCGCGATTTTGCGGTTATCAAGTTTTTCAAACCGCCCCCAAACCGTGAGTTTTAAAAAGTAGACTAGACTATACGGTTTGGGCGATTTTAGGGAAACTGATGCCCACCTCTAGTACATGCAGCATCAGTTGCCGCTGTAGTCCCCGCGATACCTGAGATAGCAGCATTAGTACTGTTTACGACACTAACTGAAAGAGACAGTGGCTTTAATTTGATTCCTGAGGCCGGACTGACTAGGGAGTATGAGTGGTACTGACCACGGAATTTTAGTGGAGATTCTGATATTTTGGAGGCAGAGAAATTCATTAGGAGTCACGAGAAGATCTTGAGACTTCTGAGATTAGATGATAGCAAAAAGCTTAGATTAGCAGCTTTTTCTATTTCGGGGGACGCAGACACTTGGTGGACAAACCTGATAGCCATCCAGGGAGAGCCACATACATGGAAGGACTTCAAGAAATTGTTCAACTAAAAGTTTTCCACCCACAGTGATGATTTCCAAGAGGTCAGAATTCATGCATATTCGATAGAGGCAGGGAGAGTCTGTGATTCAGTATATGGATAGATTCCAGCAACTGTTGCCATTTGCTGACGGAGTGGCCGACATTAACAGAGACCAAGTCTATTTCTTCTACGATTGGTTGTTTCATGCTATCGGGGGTACAGTTGTTACGACCGAGCCGAGTAATATAGATAGGACTAACGAGCGCATCTTGACTATAAAGGCTTATCTTATTACGCATCCAGAGGAGGACAATGTTGCACCAGTAGAGGCAAGATCGAGGCACATATCTGAGTCAGATAGGAAGAGGAAGAGGAACAACCGTTTTGTGCCGAGTGATTTTAGAATTCAGAGTGTAGGGTCAGTGGCCCTACCAGCACAGCTAGCACGTACCACGGTTCCACCCCATCTAGCACTGAGTTACGCCAGCCGACCACCTCTGTCGGCATAGTCAGTATCACGCCAGCAGCATGGTGCCGAAGGCAGAGATAAGGTTACAAACGGTGGACAACAAGGACATAGATGCGGACGGGACAAACGCAGAGATCAATTTCTCCAGGAACAAGGCCGCATTGGACTTGCTTCAAGTTGTAACGGCCCGAATTAATTAAACTGAGATTTAACATTAATTAAAGATTGGCGACTCGTATTCAAACTAACGTGCTAAACTCGATCAAAACTTCAAACTCAAATGTCAAGATTAAATGTTTATTTTTGCGTGATGAATGTATTATGAGTCTATTAAATAAAATATAATGTATTATGCGATATAGCTCGAGATTTTTGTCGCGAGAATTAGCATGGGTTACCTCGGGGTGTGCATTGGAGCAAGCGATACTGGGTAGATAATAGTTGGGGAGGTCTAACAACATAGCTAGATTAAATGAGAATATTTATGTTCATAAGTTGAGTTAAATAATTTAAGTAAAATGACTCCTAAGTTAGGTTAAATGTACCCTATTTTTATAAGTCGGAGCATGTAATTAGAAACTACCTATGTGATGTATAAGGTAGACTAGATAGTGAGGTGGTGATGAGATTAAAACCAAGACTTAAGATTATATAAATCAAATTTATAGATTGAATCCCTAAGCTTATTATAAAAAAAAACTAAGGGCACCCCACCGTTTCATGAATTCTAGTTTTTCATTTACACACTCAAGTCGAGAGAATCGGTCGTTTGAATGTACGTCGTAGTCTAATTAAGTTGTATTTGATAGAGTAGTTGTTATGTTTGTGTGGCGGTGCATTCAATGGTTCATTTATCAAGGCGTTTGTGGTTCTCGCCACACAGCCGAGATTTTGTTTACGCTCGGCCAAGCATGACCGAGACTCGAGGGGAAATTTTTGAGAACTCGTGGTTCTCGCCGCACAGCTAGAATAGTTTACACGCTCTCCCGCAACGAATGGCCGAAAGTAATTGTGTTATCTCTGTCCACCACTTCACGAGAGTAACCATTAGTGTATAGTTTATGTCATGTCTGGTTGATGTACTACCGAGAATGTAAAATAGCTCTCGTTGTCCATAACCGACACTTTTATTGTCATCTCTGGCCACCACTTCACGAGAGTCCCGGTGGATGTTGACCGAGACGTTTTCATAACTCTCGGTCCCGCGAGGCCGAATCAATCGCGCCCGTGATGATGTAAGATGCTAGTGTAAATCAATGACCACCCATTTTTCTTTAGGATGAATAGTGTAGGATAAGTGGGATGTGTGTTGTCTCAAGCTACACCTTAGACTCACCCCGAGATCCGCTTCAAGTGGTGATGTTTGGATGAGATTCAACCATCTAGGCATGTGTAAATGCCCATTTTGGTTTGGGTTGAGAAGAAGAGAGAGAGAGAGGTGATGGCTGTGAGGGCTCCGGCGAAGGATCAGCCACGGCGGTAGACGGCGCGGACAGCGCGGACGGCTCGGATGGCCTGGGTGCGGCAGCGGACAACGAAGGGATCGACGCAGATGAGATCGTGGACGAACATCAGCAGTTAGGCGTGGTGGCGCGTTGACGGCGGCGCCGGCGAGGGTGCGCGAGGCGTACCGGCGGAAGAGAGGTATGTCCGACGAAGCTCAACGACACGATAAGGATTGCTGGCGAAGAAGGAATGTGTAGATCCTGGCTAAGTTTGTGTTCTTCAAAGGATTTTGGAGTTGAGACCTCCATTGAAGGCCATGGTGAGCCTCTAAAACACATTTAAAAATTTAGGTACAAGTCAAATCTCGAAAATTATAGTCGTTGATGAACTTAAATTGGTTTAATTGGAAGTGTTGGTTCTTGTTTGCTTTTAGAAATGATTATATTAATGATTTTAAGTTGGTTTTTCCAACTTAAAACTAAATTGGCTTAAGTTTGAGAAACCCTTGTTCTTGCATTCCATGTATTTGATGAAATTGTTAAAAGAGACATTTACTTGCTCTTTAAAACAAAAATGCATAGAAAAGTATAGATTTTAAGCCTTGCGGACTCTTTTTCAAGTTTGGTTTATATGATTCGATTAATCGAATGTTATTGACATGATTTTGGAGTATTGAAGGGATTGTGACTAATTTTTATTGAATTTGGTAAAATCATTTTGAAATACCTTAAGGAGAGCTTACAATGTTTTTTTAAGTTTTGTAAATAGTCTTGGAATCTCGATGTTTGATAAAATGCTTGTAGAAGAATTTTGCTCTTTTCATCAAAAGTTTGGAAGCTCAAATTGAGCTCAACAAGATTGTAAGTCTTTTCAAGTTCAAGTTTGGTCGAAGCTATGAATTATAAATTTTCTTTATTATTGTTGCATTCGATCTATTTGTTATGGAATTAGGGTCTTAATAAGCATTCGAGTATGATTTTCATGGATTATGAGATTTGAAGTGATTTGGACAAATTTGAAGTGAGTGGAGTAGAACTCTTTTTCTTGCATACAATGTGCTTAACAAAATGCTTTAAAAAAAGAATTACACCGTTAGACTCAAGCCTAAATTATGTAATTCATGGATAGAATGAAAAGTATTGTGTTGCTCAAGTCTTTTCCAAACTTAGAGGCAAGTTTTATTTATTTGATCGGCTTGCGTATCGAGTTTGACATAAAAATAAAGCTTTAATCAATTTTCTTGAAAATGAACCTAACTTGTTGAAGCTATATTTGATGGTTTGACAAATCTAAGAAACTCGAAATCTTTAAATAGACTTACGTAGGCAACCAAATGTTTGGACAATTGTATCGTTTTTAGGGGTGGGCAGCGGTTTTCGAAAAACCGCCCAAACCGCCCAAACCGACCAAACCGCGCGGTTTGGTCTGGTTTTTAAAGTTCGCGGTTTGGTCGCGGTTTGGAAAACGACCAAACCGCGATTCTGCGGTTTGGTCGCGGTTTTCGTTTTGGGAAACCGCGGTTTAACCAAACCGAGGGCATTTTGGTAAATACAAACCAAAAAGGCAAAAACCTTAAAAACCAACCAAAATGCTCGGCCGCTCTCGTTCATCCGCAATCTCCTCTTCGGCTTTTCCTCTCCAGTCTCGACAATCTCCTCTTCCTCTCCAGTCTCGTCTTCCTCTCCAGTCTCGACAATCTCCTCTTCCTCTCCAGTCTCGACAATCTCCTCTTCCTCTCCAGTCTCGACGTCGTTCATCCAAAATCTCATCTTCCTCTCCAGTCTCGACGCTCTCGTTCATCCAAAATCACCGCCGCTGGCGCTCGACCGTCTCCAACTCCCTCACCAGTCACCGCGCTCCTTCTCCCACGCCCTCGACTGCCTCCCCTCCCACCCCCCACCGGACGCTACGGCGGTCCGGCCTCTCCACCCCTGATCCTCCCCCCGTCTCCAACTCCCTCACCAGTCACCGCCGCTCCTCACTCCCGTACCTCTCACCGCCGGCTCCACCTCGCACCGCCGCGCCGAATCCGAACGAGCATCCTCGTCCCACGCCTCACCAGTCAGGCAGTCACCGCCGCTCCTCCTCCCCCGTCTCCAACTCCCTCACCAGTCAGGCAGTCACCATCCGAAGTTTCTGTAGTAGCTCTCAGATAGTGTGTTTCAGGCTGTCGAGGGAGCAACTGCACTTGCCGCAGGGGTTTACACAACAAGGTATGTTCAAGATGCACTATTTTTTTTTTTTTTTTTATTTTTGCTCTTCTTTTCGAAGATCTATTTCTGGTTGTAATGTTTGAACAAACATGCACCTAATATTTAATATTAATGGTTTTGGTTTCTATTTGAAATGCTTCTATTGCAAATTTGCATGTTCATTTTCATTTTGAAACTGCCACTAGATGCTTATTCTTGAGTTTCATACGGATTAAAATTATGCTGGTTTCCTTGTTACCTAGATTCTAGTGAAGAGAGAAATTGCAGAAAATGTCGGAGGGATGACTTGCCATATTCCTTTCATGATAAGATTATCTTATCTATTAATTAAAATAGGTCGGACTTGAACAACTGTATTAATTAGGTTCATTTTGCTATAGTTTGGCGTTGGGTGATTCAGTTATTTTAGTTTGAAAAATGGGTGTCGTGTAACTGGAAATAGTTGTGAAAGAGGAACTGAAACAAAAAAATTGCAGAATGTATAGGTTTGGATTATCGTGCATGATATGATTCTTTAAATATATGGTTTTCTCTTGTTCACTATCGTGGACGAGGTAATCTGGCCTGATAATGTTTCTCACATGGTTTTAGCTGTTTATAACTAGTGTATGACCAATACAGCACTCGATTGAACTCAGTTAATTATGGTTTTGTATTCCAATTCTTCTTTTTAATGTTCATTCTCATTCTAACATTGGATGATAATGGTTGATTATGTTTATTGTTGTAGATTTTTTTTTTGTTATGTAGTGAGGAGGGGCTGGAATGGCTGCTGCATTACAACTTAAAACAGTAAGAATCTAACACGGCATGGTAGTTCCACCTGGAAGGTTGGAACACACTCAACTGCATTAAGAGGTAACAAGTTCCCACTAAAGTTCAATTTTTTATATTATTTTCATGTTCTTATTGTTTTAATATTCAATTTGAAGTTTAATTCTAATAGTTTCTTGAATGTTGGAATCATTGAGATCATATTACTTGAAACATTTGAGCCTGAATCGTTGTTGTCTGGTCATAAATGAAGTAAAGCTGAACGTCATTAGCTCCTAACTCTCTTGTTCCTTAAAATTTTCAATGATATTGACATGTTTTATAACCAAAAGGGAAATAGAAGGCTACACAAACTTAATTAAATTTTGAGTTTCTAAACTCAATCGGAAGATCCTTAATTGTTTGCAACCAAATCCATGTAGGCCAAGTAGAATTCTACTAGCAAAAGTGGAAGTTTGAGGCTTCTAATTGATTTAGAATGCATAAGCTTGATGGTTGTCCTGGTTTGTTGATTGCTTTAGATTACAAACTCATTCATGCTTTTCTATGCTGGAAATGTGCTCAATCTTCTGCATTCTTAGACTGATTTCCCTTCTTCATATTGAGACTTCTTCAGCTTTGGTTGCACCAGATAAGAATGAAGATACCATGAAGACAGATACAGCAGAACGTAATAGTCAAGATGTGAATGTTGCAAATATCTCAAGACAAAACCGTCATGCTATTGAGGAAGAAGTGAAGCTTGACAAAGAGGGCATCCCTGGTAGACTGAATTTCACACAAGGTGCCAATTTAGATGACTTGTGTGCAAGTCACTCCTCTCCATGAACATGGACTGGAGGATCCTGATGTGTTGCTCCAACTATTGATGCCCACTAGTTTTGATAGTCTGATCATTGTGTTCATTTGATTTTCAGGAAGTTCAGACAACACAATAGGAATGAAGAACAACCAAACCAAGCAAAATGAATAAGAACTGACTCCATACCTGCCCATGTCACAACTTTGGGCTTGTGCTTCACCTTGGTAGCAGCTCTATTGCAGTTCCTTCAGTTTTTTGGAAGTGAAACAAAAAGTGTGTTTTTTTTTATGTCAGATATATATGTAACACAAGAGAGATACAACACAAGATCAGGACTCCCCTGGCTACTGTTTTTTTTTGGGTTTGAGCTCCAATGTTTGTTAACTCACCTGGCTACTGTTTTTTTTTGGGTTGCTGTTTTCCTGTTTTTTTTAATTGCTTGCTGTTTTTTTAATGCTTGCTGTTTTTTTTTTTTGCTGTTTTTTTTTTTCTGAAAATAGAGTGCATGAAAAGTTGAAAACTGCGAAACCAAACCGACCAAATCGCGCAAACCGCGGTTCGGTTTGGTTCGGTTTTCAACTTTCGCGGTTTGGTTGCGGTTTGGAAAATCACCAAACCGTAGACTTTTGGTTTGGTCGCGGTTTGGTGGTGAAAACCACCAAACCGCGGTTTGCCCACCCCTAATCGTTTTAGTTAAATTAGCAGAACAAAGGTTTTATGAACTTGTGGTTCCTAGACTTATATTCATTAAGTTCAAGAGTGAAACTAATATAAGATTGTCTTAATATGTTAAGCTCTTTACGTAACGACGTGAGTCTTTATTAGAACTAATTGATGGATTAGTTCATTTGAGCTACGCAAGGCCTCTATTTAGCAAATTGTCCTTAAAACAACTTTGCTATGCTATGTATGTTTGTAGATTTGCAAAAATGATTCAACTAGGCTATTCGAATCATCGATTTGACGTGGCGATTTATGCGATTGTATTATAAGTAAACCAGTAAGAAATTCAATATTAATTCTTTTCATTTCCTTGCATATTTTGATGGAAAGGATACCTATTATTGGACTCTACTTCCTTACCAAGTGACTTAGGTTATAAGTGGTTGAGTTGAGTCGTTGTTTACTCGTGGGTTGAGCATCCGAGTCGCGCTCATGGCTCCTAGACGAGACTAAATCATCTGAGTGAGCATCCGCCAGGTGTCATAGCTCCTCACAGGACTTAAGGATCTCATTGCGATTGAGCATCCGCCTGCGACTGTGGCACCCTTTTCAATGTTATCTCGAGCTACGGCTCAAGTGAGCCGACAATGCCGAAAAGTTTTGGTGCGGTTGAACCAGACTTGGCCTCGATGTACCAGTATTTGACACTAACATGTTTTAAGTGGCTTTAAGCCCACGTGTAGAGTGTCAAGACCACTTAGACGCCTATCCTTTGCTTTCGGGTCACTTGGTCTCTATCATTGATCATTGTAGTCTATCTATCATGCGCTTTATTGTTCTTTTTAGCTTAATCTCTTTCCTTCATGATTTATAGACTTATTTTTGTTTAATCTGAATTACTGTTGAACTTCTTCTGGATTTAGTAACTGGAATTGTCACCTCATTTGGTGACAATTGCAAGCATAATCTCCAAGCTTAAGAACATTGATGTGCGACATACGTAGGTTATTTGGTGTATCTATATCACTTGTATTATATTTTATAAATGGGTATTTGGGTTGAGAGATACGTGTATTTCCCCTCGTCACTATAATTGGTACATTGTGTATGTTGTACGGGGTTTCCACATATTAGCTTCCACACATAGAACTCGTTGTGTGTTTAATATATTCGTTATCGTGTTTGCATCGCATTTAAATTCCGCAACATATGATTTCATTATATATACTATGTTGTGTGGACTATTCGGTATTGAAGATCGGTTTGTGAGATTGACTAGGCCTTTATTAACTCCGAAATGGTTTATCGGGGTTAATAAAGGCCTAGTGCGGTGGGTGCACAATTTGTAGGGTTGGGGCCGTCACACAAGTGCAGACAACCAGGGCACTTCAGAGATAGGTGTCCTTTATTAGGCAAGGTTCAGTCACAGGCTAGAGAGAGAGTTCATGTCGTTGCGAGCCAGATTTGAAGGCGATAAACGACCATACAAATGGTATGGTTTTGATTTACTTACGTATTGTGCATGTGACGATGGTTCAAAATGTTGTTTATATTCGTGTGGGGGCATTATATTGCGATTGTCAACACCCTTCTAATACATTGAGTTGTCATTGCCAACTTGGCCAAGTTCACTGTTCATGATGGAGTAGTTTCACTGTAGAAGTGGTTGTGGCCTGCTACGATTGATGGACTTATTCTCATGATGTTTGAAATAACTTGGCTAAGTCAACATCTCAATATGGAACTCAAACAGTACGTCACGAGACTGCAGTTTGATGGATTAAGAAATCGAACCATATGAAGCGACTTTTGGTGAGTTCGCAGTTTAATCGGGAAGTCAAACTATCTAAAATGACTTTGTTGAATTCTTAAATCGAGGAAGAAAACTTTAAGCTATTTTGAAGTTGTTGCAAGCTCATAATATTGGAAGTACCTAAGCCTATTGCTCACGTTTGGACGAGTTCACGAGAAGAAACCAGATGACAACCACTTCCATAACCTTTTCGATCTTAGTAAATATTTGTCTTAGTTTATTCAATTTCGAGGAGGAAATTCTTATTACTTGGGAAGACTTTAACGACTCGAAAAAAAAATCAAAATCTGAATTTCACGCTAATTTCAAGATTTTGACTTTTGACTTAGTCCCACGTAGAATACTCGGTCAAACCACGAGCATCAAGGCTGAGATAATTTATTTTCGTTGATGTATGTCTATTGGCCGTATTGTATGCATATTAAAGTAACATGGATATTTAAATAGCTATATAGTTGAAAGAGTATATAGTAGAAATTTTCTTAATGTATGCTATAGGTGTTAAGATATAGTTTTAATTAAGTCTTAAAATGTGTCATATTGTTTAGATAAATTGATTAGTTTACATGAAAAAAGAACTTAAATACAAATACTCTTCTTATCCACCCATTTTGTGGCACCTAAGCCTACCTACTGTATTCTATCACCCCCACCACCTTACTTCGCTCCCACATCATTTTTCTCTACCCCTAAACCACACACACACACTCTCTCTCTACCCGAGAGTTTCATTTCCCCCTTCTCATTCGATCCCTCACCATCTCTTTCGGCACCCTCGGCCTCCTTGGGCTTCGGCGGCTGTGGTCATCTCTTTCGGCACCCTCGGCCTCCTTGGCCTCGGCCTCCTTGGGCTTCGGCGGCTGTGGTCATCTCTTTCGGCACCCTCGGCCTCCTTGGGCTTCGGCGGCTGTGGTCGTCGAGGACTCTCCTACACCACCAAGGTAAAGTGGTTTTGTAGTGTTTTACTGTATTTGATGAAGAAAATGACATGTGAATAATGTTTTTGGGGTGGGCTTAGTGTATGTGGGTGTGTGCTTTGAAATGTATTTATGGTGTCTGTATCTCGGGATTTGTGCAAAAATTTAAGGTGTAAAATTACCTCGAGATATGTGCACACGCATCTCGAGAATGCATTGAGATGTGTGTTGATTTATAACATAAACAAAATAATATATATAGATATATGTGAAACGTATATATATCTCTATATGTATATATATAATAATAGAATCTTTTATAAAATAAATAATAATTAATATATATATATATATATATATATATATATATATATATTAGTACACTTTATAATAGCAATCAACCAGTTAGGAAGAATTATGAATAAAGACTTGATAAAAGTGGTCGAGCCAGGATTCTATCAATACGGTCTAACCTAGATGCAACTAGAAATTGAGGTAAATGGCAAGGAAATAAAAATAAATAAGTTATTGTTTCAATTAGGATTCGCATGATAAATTTGTAATAATTGAAAGATATTTTAAGGCGACTACATCGAAAGCGACCTAGTAATGCATGCGTATCTTGATAAATACGAATAAAACTTAGATTTGAGTCTAATAAAAAAAACAAAATAATTTAGGCTATACGGACGTGCCAAACTCGAGACAATAGCACGGACTTCAAGTATGTTGATCGACCTATGTGACTAGGCGATTCATATAGTTATTTGTAAGTAAACCAGTATGAGCATTATCAGTAATTTTTTCTACTTCTTGAATTAATTTCTTTAATTATGCACATTTTTGAAATTCCATTCGTACTTGGAGTGTCCAAGAGATAAGTGAGTCAGGAAGGTAATCTTCTGGGTATGGCAACTGATTGGCAATTGGAACCATACCACGTGTTACTGGATTTGGTTTGTGGACGGGACTTGAGGTATTCGGGTGTCGTTGATACCCCTACGTCCACGACAATTTTGAATCCGCTAGCGCTGCCGCGATTCCAGGAAGTCGAGCTTGTGGCGGTATAGTCGCAACTCGATGTATTTGTGACCACTTGGCTTCTCTCTTTTGTTTCCCATGACACTCTCCTTTCATTGCTTTTATTTTCCAATCTATTTATCATGCACTTACTTTATTTATTGTTCTTTTATATTTTCGCATGATTTACGACTATTGATTTAATTATTGAAGTACTATTAACACTCCGCTGGATTTACTAATTGGAATTGTCTCCTTTCGCGATTGCAAGGTCAAAGAGCTTGTGATTGGTGACTATCTCTGAGTGCTCATGGAGAGGCTCACACTTTTGGGATAATGTAGGTTTTTGTATTATATATATAAATTTTGATGTTTTTGTAGAACTTTGGGATATTGGGGTTGAGCGTATGCTACATGTATATGCTCATTTTGCTGCCATATGTATACATGGTATATATTACACACGGTTCCACATTTAGGTTGTCCTATTTTAAATGCTTTAGAGTTATTTAAATTGCTTCATTTATTTTTCTTTTGCTGTTTACCAATTTAAATTTTGTAAAATTATTAACTCAATATTAAAACACAAAACTAAAGATGAAATGGTATAAAAAAATTGATTAGGTTTACGTTGACTTTGCGAGAGTTGACTAAAAGTCCACGTAGGTTTAAGCCAAGCGAGGTTCAATTTGTAGCCGTCACAAAACCTTTATGTTGTTGTAGAATTCAAAGTTCTTTGGTGAAATGGATTCTTAAATGAGAAGAGATTGGAATTAGTGTGTTAAAAGCATGTTATCCAATCATCCTATTCAAAATTATGGCCTATGGAGTGAGAGACTTCTAGATCAACAACCAGCTTATCTACAAGTTACAAGCAAATCAATTCCCTATAGTGAGGTCGGCTTGCGAGTCTTGTGGTTGGAACAAACTGAGCCAAAAAGATCAGCCCCACCTCGAAAAGCACCCAATAATCACCCAACCATGAATTAATTGGTATAGTTGGTGCCGAATACGACAGAAAAATAAAAAATAAAAATAAAAATAAAAATTCCTTTTACATGAAAACTGAAAATTGGGCCTTGAGAAGAAAGCAGGTTAGACATGGACTTTTTAAGAGTGTAAGGTCCTAGCAGACTGGTTGCTAGAAGGCGCAGGAACAACCCAGACCAGTTGTTTTGAGTCAACAATTTGTTTTCTCGGAGCTGGACCTCTTGTTCTAAACTAACAATGTAGTGAACTAGAATCAAAGACCAAACAAAAGTGTCTAAACAAGAAAGAACCAACACATAAATAAGTCAAGTGGTGTTGCATTTGGCTTTCCATTTGCTCTACTTCTAGGTTTTGTTTTCCTGCTTTTGCATTACCCCCACTTGTGTATATTTTCTATTCTATTGAGACCACATATGTCATCATCCCCTTAACTTTGCTAAAATGCCCAATAAAAAGCTATCATCACGGCATATAAAATGAGGCATTGCATAATATATCAGGTAACAAGACACACAAACTGATCACTTATTAGCATGCATACCATCAATCAAACCCCATTATTGGAGATTGCACAGAAGTTCTAGTCTAAAAAGGAACTCTCACTTTTGTGAGAATTGAAGATAACATGAAAAACAAAATCCTATACAAACACTAATTGAAGCTCAACTGGGTGTCTCACTTACATATTCAATCTCTTCTTCACAATGAAAGCTCCAGCGTTCAATGATCAATTGTCCTTTGTGACTTTTCTCGCTATTACCGTAGGGCATTGATGAAAGCCATCAAGGAGTCGACGTCACGCTTCTCTGATGGATACTTGATGGGATGCCATGAATGTTTGGGGAAGAAGAGGATTGTAGGGAAGCTTCCCAATTGGAGTTCTTGTTGAGCAAATGCTTTCTGCTCTCCATCTGCCCGGAATTTCCCAACCTTAATAGCTGATCCTGCTAATTTCTCTGACAATTCGACGAATGAACCTTCCATGGCCTGCTCAAATCCGATAAACACAGACACAAATCAACACAGTTATCAAACCAAAGTATTCACCACTTTGCATAGCATGACTCTTTGAAAGAATTAAACTATGGAGTAGAGTTTTACCTGGCAAAAGCGGCACCAGGGCGCGTAAAGGACTATGATCCAGGGCTCTCTCCTGTTCTCCAACCTCGCCAAGTTCTCAATGCCAACCCTGTTCAGTGTGACAATGCTCTGGGTATTGAAGATATCGGAGTTGGTGGCAGTACCATTTGTATGGGCAGCTCCATTACCATTAAGATTAGCGACATCTTCCTGTTTGATGTTTCCCTTGTGAAGACCACACTCCTTCGCATTTGCATCTTCCCACCACCACCTTCCCTCCCTCTCGTGCTGCCCCGGCAAGACCGGTCGTGTGCAGGGCTCACAGCCAATCGACACATAACCTTGTGAATGCAAGGCATTGACTGGAACATTCATTACCCCGTAGGAAGCTCCATATGTATCGGCCTTCTACATTTGCGACTGGGTTCCACTTAATCAGGCTACCAGCGCCACCATCCAATCCTTCAAACGACGGATCTACTTGCACCACTGGGATTTCAGCTCTAGTACCCGGAGACTGATCTTTCCTTTGACCAGTGATCCAAGCACGGAGTCCCTTGAGAGCCCTCCTAAGTGGCCTCACTTTCCTAACTCGGCAGCACTCTTGGTGCCCGTCCTCATAGAAAGAGAACAGTCCCTTATTTCTAACCAAGCCCTGCACCTCTACTGCATCGGGGAACATGTACTCAATGCGGATATCGTAATGCTTCTCAACCGCATCGAAAAATTGATATGTCTCCGGGTTCAACCTTCCGGTGTCCAAGCTGAACACCCTGAAAGGGCGACCCGTTAATCTAGCGTACTCAAGCAAGACCACGTCCTCAGCTCCACTGCAGATACAAATACCGTTAAAATTCAATTTAGAAACCATAGTAATTACAAGAACAACTGAATTAAATTGCTTTGTAAAAATCTACTTGATTGTATGTTTGGTTGACTAGAGATTTAAATGATTTGGAATACACACCACCAATTATACTAAATCGAGCGTAATGTAAGAGTTTGATCTATGTAGTTGATCCCAACTAATTTGAACTGAGATTGTTGTTGTAAGTTGGCTGACGTGCAGTACTAATAGGTTACAAGTTGATAACAAAAACTTGTACATGAGGCACCATAACAACTAATAAAGTAACTTCCTTGTGAACAATGAAGCTCCATCTAATTAAGCAATGATTAAAGTTTCTGATCAAGATCAAGAAAATAGCGCAAATAAAATCCTGCTCAGTTTAGACAAAAAAATCAGTAATCATCAGCTCTGATATGTTGGGAGTTAGGGTGATTCAATACATAAATATCATCCGAGGCCAAAAAAGTATTTATCCACAGGTCCTAAATAATTCTCTTTATTTGTTTATTACTCACAGTACTTATTATGGAGGTTTCATATCATCGAACTTAATTGTACCCAACCCCTTCAATCATTTAAAAGAACTACCGCCTATTAGTCCTAAAGTGGCATATCAAATTTAGCTCTTTTTTTATTATTTTTTAATATACGTGGCTATCTAGGTAAGCCTGAATATTCTCAAGAGGCCTCGTGCAATCGACCCCACTGGCCCCGACAATCTTGACGAAGTAAGCAGGGAATTGAACCTGCAACCATGTACCTCACAATCCCAAATGACACACACAAATTCAACACAAAACCTTAAACTTAGAATCAACCAATAATATTATTACCTGAAAGCAATGGCGATATCATTCCCAAACATCTCAAGCGCTCTATCCATAACCTCTAGCGGCGACGCCTCCGCCAGGTCCTTCGCAAGCCCTTCATAGTCCTCCTCCACCACAACTTCTACAAACCAAACCCCCAAAACACACACATCTTCAATACCAAATTAACCCCAATAAACAATCAGCCAAAACCAAATTTAACAGCCACACTAACCTGGATGATCAGCAATCACTCCAGTAGCCGCCGACGCTATCCCTTTCGACGACTCCGCCAACACCGGCCCCACCCGATCGCACCTCCTCCTCCGCCCCTTCAACGCCCTCACCGCCCGATCCGGCGACATCAACGACCCGATTTGCGAACCTACACAAAACAAAATAGATTAAATCGATTCCTTGCACGAATCCCGAGGAAATGTACCAGAACGAAAAGGGGCGTACATTTGATGAGGTCGCGAGATTGCGAAGAAGGAAATGAAGCGGAGAACAGAGAGGATGACGATGAAGATGACGTCGGCGCTGATGCTGCGAAGGCCATTGCAGCAGACTTTAGTGTGAATTTGTTGTGAATTTGTGGGTTTTCAACTGTAATTGTGAATGCGTGAGAGGTGGGAGACGAAGAAGCTTTAAAATGAAGGTACCATCTTTCGGGTACATTGAACCTGGACGCGTTTCCGTCCCGAGACTATTTCCACGTGGAGTCGTTTCGTTGGTTGGATTCTGGTGTTACGCAACGTGTGCTGTGACGTTGATATGGAGATCGACGCCATGTGGTAGTAGCATCTCGAGGAATGATATTAGTGGTGGAGGTGGGTTTGGTGTTTTGAAGTTTATTATTGTATTGAGTGGGGACAGGGGAATCTCTGTGCATGTCAACATTGGAAGACCGTTCGGTCAAAGCCTCTGTCAAGGCATTCGATAGATCAGCCGAATACCCCCCCCCCCACGTGATCAGACTATGTGGTCCAGCTGTCGCACCATCGGTGCGTGTGGTTCTCTCGCCGTGTCCGCCAAATAATGATGTGTAACTTATATAACACCACGTTTTATTGCAAGATTTTTTATTTTTTTTTTTTATTTTTCATTGCCGAAGGTATTCGAGTCACCGCGAATATAGTAATCGCTCAAAGATTAAAGAGCAATCATGTCACTCATTCAAGGTCAAAAAAGAAATAATGCAATTGTTACAAATAGAACTCAACATATCTGCCTTAATCAAAATATTAATGTTTTTTTAAATTATTAGATGACAACCCTTTTGATACTGGCAGAACTACATGTTACTTGTCATGGGTTGTAGCCTAAAGCAAGTAACATGTTGCCCCTTATGTGCATATAATTAATTGGCCACCCACGATTAAAAGATGGCTATAGCTTATCCCACCTCTATTTTTACACCAAGCCCTCCCCACATTAATAAAAAAAAAGTCAAAGTTTAAGAGAAAAATTAAAATAAAAAATCGTTGTCCTTATATTTAAAAGCAAAAAAGTTAAATCGGAATTAATGTTTAGTGATATACATCGAGACGCCCAAATTTTGGGGATTAACATATAAGCAAAGACTTATCTAGTCGATAGGAGACATATATCAAGATTAACTCAAATCACGTGATACATGCCAATCTTAATGAGATGTCGAGGACTTTGTTTTGCAGGTCTTGCCTACAATAGAGGCCAGAGTTTAGATGACGCGTATCTATCGTGGTCTCAAGATTCAAAGTACTCATTTCCTGTTTACACAACAATTCGTAATTTATTAAGCTATGCTATTCTTATTTTTGTTCTTGAACCACCGTCGATCCTCTTCTTTGATCGACGGCGGTTCCAATCAAATAATTTTTGCATTTTTCTCATATAATAACCAATAGATCTAATCAGATTTGTGGAAATTTGTCAATTCTTATTGTGGTGCATTTTCAACAACGGTGTTGCGTGGATTTGTGCGGTACTGAATCGATCTTGTCTTCACTTTTATTTTATAGTTAGTTATCTTCCCTAATTGGAAGTCTTTGATTTTGTCTTCTCTTGTTGGGAAGTTTTGTTATTCGTTTTGTAGTTCTAGTAGTTTTGTGTGCCATGAGTTTCAACGTTGTAAAGAGTCGTATATGATTGTCAAACTGTTTCAATTTTGCATTTACATCCAAATTAATGACAATTTATTTAAACAAATAGGATAAGTAGATCAATGTACTTGATTCTACTTCTCGTCCTGTATTAAGCTAAGAATGAATTTTCTTCTAAAAAAAAACTATGCTATTCTTATTTCTCTAGGACGTTAGTTATTCACTTCTTTGTCTTCAGTTATATATTTCCTCAATTAAAGATTAATTTATTCTTTTTCTTTTGGTTCTAGCTAATTTTTGCACATCTACCACAATTAGTTATAATCAAGTTGAATACTGTATAAACAAGTTAACTAATTTAAATGTTATAACTGTTTCTCAATTTTTTGATATCATCTTTAATGTATGGAACAACATGCTAATGTTCTTTGTATCGTTCCACTTTATCATGTCTTCGAAAACACGTGTTATTACTTTCTATCACTATTTAATTGATTTATCTTCAAACAATTTTGTCCTGTTACAATTTTTTTTTACTTTTCAAGCCATTAGTAAATTTATATTGCAAAACATTGATTTTTTTTTATAGCTAACCATGACGATTTGGATAGTTATATTATCAAATTCATTTTTCTTAAAAAATAGCAATTAATAGTAGTTAATATGAAAGACTTATTGATTAATACCAACAATATCAGTTGGCTTAAGTATTATGAGACTTTCTTTTTAAGCGAGCTAAGTCTCAAATTTGAGTCTTTAAATGGAAAAAGATTGAGTTGGAAGTGCTCGACTACTCTTTATAAGAGGGCCGACAGTGTCAAAATGTTGATTAATGGTGCATTAGTATCGGACATTATGTGAGAAATTGAATAAAGAAAGACCAATTAATATTTTTTTTCAAAAAAAAAAATCTTAAAAGTACTACATGTAACCTATTTAATTATAAGTAGCCCACGGTTCTTAAATTCATGGGTCCGCCACTGCCTTTCCAGCTCACTGTAATACTCTTAGAAATCGTAGACATATATTTTTGTGTGGTTCTTTTTGATTCACTATTTTTGTGGTAATTTAGAACAAGAATTTTGCAAAATAAGCAAAACAATTTGTGATTGGCCTCAAAAGATCTGACCATCGTGCTATACTTTATCTCAAAGGGCAACAATTTCTTTGTCAGGTTAAGGACTAATGAGTTGCACTTTATCATCATATACAGTGTCAATGTCGAATGTCGACCGTAGTGGCTCAATTGTTTTTGGCTATTCTTTTTTCTCCCTTTTGTGCTACCAGAAATATCATTATATATATTCTGCAAAAAAAAAACTTTTCTGAGGTAGGAAGGCATGGACCTTTACTTTTCGCCCTCCAGATTCCACAAAAAAAAAAAAAACAGAAAAAAAAGTTTTTATAAATTAATGAACATTGATTTATTTGAAATTAAATGGCGATAGGAAGTAGTAGGCTCATTAGTACTTCAAATTTACAAGGCAGAGTTCTTGAAACAAAAAAAAAAAAAAAAAAAAAAAAAAAAAAAAAAAGAAGAAGATAGTGCGAGTGTTGGTCTAAGAATGGGAGTGGAGATTTCACAAAAATAGGCCAACATATTTTCGTGTTCTTCTTGTTTTGTTTTTTTTGTTTGTTCGTTTGTTGGTTTTTTTATATTTTTTTTTATTTTTTTTTACATGTTTTCATGCTTGGGCAATATTGGGTCTTATACAGCGGCGACAGTCATAACTTGTAGAATTTTTTATTCTAGTGTTTTCTCAAAAATATTAACACATTTCTTATCTATATGTGTATTTAATAGCAATTATTTGTTTACTTCAATGAGAGTCAAACATACGTGACTTATAGAGTATAAATAAGATACCTATTGAGCTATTCTCACAAACTCACGACCTCCCCAAGTTTTGCCTTTTGGCAAAAGATGTCTCATCCATATCACTCGAGATGCTGTTGGGTTTTGGGGTTCATACGCAGCGAAAAATTCAAAATAATTTTTGAAAAACCCTAACAAGATCCCCATTAAACTAGATCTATAAAGGTAAATCATATCTTAATCCGTGATTTCCTTCATGATTGTTCGATCTCCAAGTCTTTCAAGCGCATGTTCTCTATCGAAAATCTACACACGAACAATTTGAAGTGCTAGCTCCAAGAGAGATTGAAAATTTTTCTTTCTCTCCCAAAATTCAGAGAACTCGAAAATAGTAAAAACGAAAATCTTATTTCATTTTAGGGTTTCAACCTCTATTTATATGTGAAAATAAGCTCACTTAAAAAAATGTATTCGTAATACAACTATTGTATTTAAGCACTTTAAGCAAATTACACAAATGCCCCTATTAATAACTTATCAATAACAAATCATAAGGGCTTTTATGTCATGAATTTTATCATATAAAATTTATTACTTTGGCCCAATTGAAATTGCAAAAAACCGTTCTTTTGTGCGACTCAATAAGTTTATGCGACGTTGTCAATGAACCAAAATCATTATAGTACACAAGTCATAAGCGGTCTCTAGCAAGACATTATGACTACCCAAGTCGCATGAATATCAAAATTGATACAACCTAATGAATAACATATATCATATCCTTTTGTCGTGCGATGTCCTTCATTAAACATAAGGCATGGAAAGTCACCCTTAATGTTCAATCGTAGTAGTCTCGATCTTTAAGTAGATTGAAAACATCCAAATGACATTGATCATATCAATCACTTAGACTTGGCCATTTAACAATCTAACATATCGAAGGAACTAATGATATATATCTCTATACGTGTGACAACCCAAAATTCCAATGCAAACTGGGCACCGCCACGTCACTAAGATGTTACGTCTCTGTGCGTTTATCGATGACGGCCCACGAGCTTATCTTTTATCCGAAACTTTAGCTAGCCTAACTTAGTGATTTTCAAGTTATTAAGTCATTTAGTTCATAAATTTACAAGTTATATGCTAACTACAACTTGATAAGTTAATATAAAAATTGATTAGTTTAAGCGGAAGTCTTAAAATATGTATATAATAAATTAAAAAGATTTATGCATCAAAAATAACCTACGATGTGGAAACCCAGCAAAGATTCCATGCATATCATATAAGTAGCAACAAAATATACAAAAGAAGTTAATATACATGTATCAGGTACTTAAATCCTCCTCAAAATCCATAAAACATTAAATAAATATATACAACCACTTGCACAAAATCTGGTGAGGTCCTGCTGCCTCAGAGATAGTTGCCTAGTACCTCCTTTCCCCCAGCTTGATTGCGGATGTGGAATTTGCAACCATTGTCGTTGCCACATAGCAAAAACAATGAAGGAAACTCCAGTAAGTAAAATCCAAAGAAGTTCGGCCGATATTCAAGAGATTTAGTAAAGCATCTATAATTCATGCTAGTAATTAAAATGATATGAAAATAAGTAAATCGCATGAAAATAAGTCACAACTGAAGCAAAGGGACATGAGTGTTAGGTCATATCGTGCCGAATCGGTCGAGATCGTTAAACCGAGTGGACCATGCATACTGGCGAGTGACTTACACTGGCTCCACACGATCGAATGAGAGTTATCCACCAGTTGGTAGTTAAACTACTATCCAATCCCTTTCGGGAAGAGGTCGACGATGGGAGTAAACTTACTAACAATCTTTTCGAACTGTACACGACATTTGCAGGAGCAACCTCGAACGCGGTTGCCAACATATGCACACTACTTAAGCAAACCCCGTGGTAGCGAGCCCCGAGTGCGAGGATATGCCATGCTCGATCCATCGACGAGCAACACAACATTCACGGGAAAAGAGCATAACATGGAAGAAAATAATAACACAAATATGAAGTGAAAATAAACAGTGCAATAACTGAATGCAAGCCAAAATTCTAATGGTTTTACAAACCTCGACCAATCGCAATAACCTGTAATGGCCAAATATTTATTAACGTCGTTAATGAATTTATTTTCAAACTCGGATGCCAATTTATACCTACGTGGACGCTTCAGATAGGCTAGAACATGCCTAACTGAGTATAAATCGTTATTTTTGTCTATTGGTTGCATAATTGTGATGCTAATTATTATGTATTTTATAACTCATTGCATGTACGTATTTATATTGTCATACCGTGTGAGACTGTGTGATGGGTAAAAGCAAAGTAAAGCGTGTCAATGCAGGTACTGGGTAGGCGTAGTACGCATACACTAAGTCTTATAATGCTAACTAAAATAAAATGACTAGAACAAAGATGAATATTATATAAAATAGATAATCAAACTTTAGGCTAATTCATAATAGTCGAGTACGTCAAGGATTAGCGCACCTCGGGATGTGTACTAAGACTCGGGCACTGTATGCCGAGTAATTGGGTACTAGGGAAAGTAGTAGTACACCAATTTAAGACTTTAAATAGCCTACATATATATAAATGTGCCTAAGTTAAATTAATTGAATCAATTGATTATAAATGCCTATAGTTGGATGGATATATTGATGTAATAGATTTGCCTTGAGATTCACACTAGAATGAAATTCTACGAGATTAGAGTTGGGAATCAATGTCAACAAGATAGAAGTTAGTCGAGTATGAGTTAAAAAGGGCTATTAGATTGACCTCGAGATACATGAACACAATTGATTATAATATAACCAATATATAGCTAAGTTAGTGGGAAATCTCTTCATGCAACAATAACAAAATTTTGTTCTTGTGATGGAGTACTGGAAAACTTAACAAGAACAAGGAGGAAGGGAGGTTATCTTCTAGAGGAATCAAGATAGGAAGATCAAATCCAAGAGTTCACCATCAAGGTATAAAGAACCCATTCTTTATTTTCTTAAATTCATCAAAATGTGTACATGGAAACTCAAGTTTTGGGGGTTTTGTGCAAAAACGAATTTCAAAAACTAGACCACTATTTTTCTTGTCAAAATAAGATTTCTAAATTGATCCTGATGATGAATAATGTTTCAAACTAGTTTGGGAAGAAATTGAAGTTTCATGAGTTCTTGATGCATACGTGATTAGTTCTTAGCAAATCTTTTGATCCAACCTTTGTAATTTGAACATAACTTTCTCATACAAACTTTAAATGAGGCGATCATATGTTGTTGAAAAGATTACTCCGAGATCTACAACTTTGATCGCATAAGAAAACCCGAGATTCAAACTCATTCTAGCTAAAAAATGCTCCACAAGTAGGTTGTTGAAATGTTAATATGAAAATTTTAAAATGAATTTTGACAAGACATAGCTATCTCAATTCTTATCGGAATGAACACATCTTTTAGTATGTTGTTGTTGGGTATGGTAGCTGCCTTGTAAACGAAAATCATGAGTTTTAGAGCTATAAATTTGGAGAAATGATTTTTACAATATTACTAGTCGGATTTGTTTCCAATTTAGGATATTTTGTTAAATAGAAATCCAAACTTAATTTAAACACCTTAAGTCACTCAAAAACACTGGATATGGACTCCAGGGACTCGGGGGCTATAGTACGGTAGTTGGGAGCGTAAAATGTTGGATTCGAGAGTCTTGGAAGTCGGAACGTGTATCGAGGTACGTAAAACCCAAGAGAATGCTTCACAGAGTTCAATTCACTTTTAATATTTGTTTTTTCTAGTTGCCAATTATTTTTACTTATCTTATATATTTTACGAGTGTCGATTGTTTTTGTAACGGCATGAATTTAATTCGTCGTTATTAATGACGTGGTTATAGACGTGGCTGACAGCTCATATGCTTGTGGGACCCGCAACTAGGCTAGTGCGTGCTGAAGCTTGGTAAATAGTTATTTTGTGTGCTAATTTGTTTAATTTACGATGTTTACATTGAAATAGACTAAATGACATTGTAATGTATGTATTTATATTACATTTGATGTGCGAGATTTTGTGTTAAGTATTTGCTTCGATATGCGTGTCGACGCGAATACCAGGTAGTCTAAAAAATTAAACACTAGGCCGGGGGAAATAATACACAAATAAAATGAATAAAATGGGTTAAATAATTAATATGTAATATATATATGATGGTTAGGGACATGGTAGTATGCGTATGTCGTATTTTGGGACGCAAAATTAGGCGTTGGAACACCCGAAATACGAATTTTTGGGTTAAGAACAAGGGAAAATGTGCCATTGGTGTCACATTTGAAGTCATTATAGGTTGGAAAATGGAGCAAATGGTGCTCATTGGATTGCATTATGATGCACAAGTGAGGAGAGATCACATAAATGGTATAAAAGTCAATTGACTTTCAATTCCACCACCTTTTCTCTCTCATCATCTCAAATTTGAAAAAAAAAAAGGAGAAACAAAGGTTTTGGAGTTGAAAAATTGGTTATTTGAGGTGCTTGAAGTGGTTGATTCATCAAAGCAAGGTAAGATTCACAATCACCTCAATATTCTTTATCTTTTGGTATAAATTCTTGATGTGTTGGTGTGAATCTAATATGGATTTTAAGTGGTTATTAAGTAGTTGTTTTAGTGGGTTTTAAGTGTTATGAAGTAAAGTAATTCATGTTGTTGTAGTGGTTGTTGTTGGTTGTGATGTTTGGAAACTAAAACTTTCAACCAAACTGTTGTCCAGATCCCGATTAGCGTGCTAGATGACGATTAGAGCGCTAGGCAAAAATATAACGCGTTAATGTTCTTCTTGACAAAGAACGTTTAGCTGCCTAGGAATCTAGTGCGCTAATCCCCAGACCCAGCGCACTAGATATTGCATATTTTAGACTATTTTTGCTAAGTAACATAAAACACATCTAATTGACAAAAAATCAATTATAAATGGAAATAGGTCATTTTAGGCGATCATTTGGATATTGGGGATTTGACATAGCAGGATCGCGGGTTATTTATCGGGACACGGAGTACGATTTGAGGTGTGTAGTATCCTTACTGAAACTTCTTGAGCAATACTTATTTTGGTTTTGAATTCATATTTTGTCTTTCAATACTCGACTCTTGGTTTTGGTTTAAATAGACGGACGTTCGATTTGTGGCGTCGCCGCCCCCGGGGTGACGTGTCTCTCCCTCCGTGCCCATTACACGTTTACGTGTCCTTTTCTTGTCTGTTTCCAACGTATATATGAAATAAGCCATTGTACGTAAAATTAGAAAAATATATTAACCAATTTAAACAAAACCATTCCTGTGTGTATGTCCACTAGGCCATAACACCTGTGCCAGGGATCTCGGTGAATAGTTCGACCTAAAGTCTCGCATCGGGGCACGTGTGGATGCGTCGTAGGTTCTACACCGACCACCTAGCGGATCCAAATACTGTCCTTGCTTGAGTGGGACTTGCGTCGACAGTAGTCTGTGGAGGGTCCGAAGTATGGCGCTAGTCTGGCCCTAGGCTCTAGGAACACACTTTGAACTTGCACTATTACTTATCCATGCGATGATCACACTTGCCTGTATTTATTTTCGCATGTTTATTTAATGGTTTTGTTTAAATTCTAGTATTTACTTTTAGTGTTGCTCACTTAATTTCTTTAGGAATACACTCTCTAGACTCGTCATCTGCCTTTTTATGATGGCTTAAGTGCAGATTCTAGTACAAGTTGGGCAAGAGCAAGTTACCTGAATACCTATGATTCAGAGATATTGATCTAGGCTTCTCCATTTGTATTATATATAGTTTGTTTTTATTTTGGGGATTTGAGATTGTGAGATACTTCAGAACTTTATACTTTCAATATTTTGATACATCGAGGTATATTTTTGGTCTATTATGATATATGGGTTTTCCACACTAGGTATCAGAGTTAAAAGCATGACTTTGATGACTTTGATGTTTCATATTTTAGATTGTCATGATAAAAGACTTACGTTGTGATTTATTATGGTTTAAAATAATTTTAACATATGACTTGAGTTCAATAACAACTTAAATAGTAAATTGTTATTTATTGAGGTTAATAATGATTAAATGATGGATGAGATAGCATGTGGAACACAACTGGCATTGGTAGGCTAGGTTGTGGGCTGCATTGGCTTATGTGGCGATCCATTTGGAAAATGGGTCGTTACATTTTAATATCGAGCAAGATTGGTGAACCTCAAGGAATTGAAATTTACTCTAATATGGTTACAATTGTGGTATAATTTGAGGATAAGTTAGATGAATAAACTTTAGATGTGGAAACACAAAGGAATTGCCTAGAGTCCTAGTTGGGAAGTGAGGTGAGATGGGTAGAAATCAAGAATATACATGCAATATTTTTTGTTGTTATTACATATGATACATGTATATGTACTGAGGCTGATTAGACGCAGGTTCTTCGATGCAGATTCCAATGGAAGGATAGCCTTCAAATACTAATCAGCCTGAGGTCGAGGATACCAGTGACCCGACTAGGCTGACGTTGATGTTGAAGTCATTGGCGCAGGATTGTGGATGATTCATTCGCGCTACCGATAGAGATGATGAGAGCTCGGGATGCTCAGGAGCCTACTACAACTCCTACTATCGTTATGGTTGCACCGATGACTACTACTCAGGTAGTTGTAACTTCTATTACAGCTGAGACTTAGGTGCAAGCAATAGTATATGAGACATTGGCGAGAGGGCTGCACCAGTAGCAGTACCAGCGGATACTTTAGTGGTTCTTACACCTGCGACTACCAAGCAGCCAACAGTGTCGTCTATTTCAGGGAGTTTGATGACGGTTTAGGCTAAGAAGATGAAGGACTTTATTAAGTTATCGCCAGGATACTTCTATGGATCCGAGCCCAGAGATAGCTAGGAGGTGGCTGTTATCAAGTTTACGGCTACATGAGTTGCTTCGGGTTAATGAGACTGATTAGCCGAGGCTATCAAGTTTTTGCTCGAAAGCTGATGCTGCGATTTGGTGGACTACCTATATCGCGACTCACCCCGTTGTAACTACTTGGGCAGAGTTCCGAGTGTTATTTATGGATGAATATATACCTATGGAGGTCACAGTCCGATTGAGGGATGAGTTTTTGTCATTGGTTCAGGGTGATTTGTTTGTCATTGTGTACATGGAGAGGATTGTGAGCACGGTTGTATCTAGTGGAGCTCATACACTAGCAGAGATTACAATAGGTCCCTCGCACACGAGACATACCTGGTTCGGAGGGCCAGTCGATTAACGATTCAAGTTGTGCTGTAAGGTCGGCAGAGTTAGCTAGTTTCGGTGCTCGGTCTGATCAAAGACCGAATAGACAAAAGATAGACCAAAATCAACAAAGACAAGGCAAGAGACCTCGCCGAGGTGATCGGCAATTTAATCAAAGTTGCGGTAGTGACAGAGATCATCGTGATGTCCGTGATCAACCTGATGATCGTAAGGTGGCATATTCCACGCTTCTGCACCAGTTGATCAGCTTAGTCAACATTATAGGCAAGATAGAGGTCAGAGAGTCCTGAGTCGAGGCTAGGGTCAGATACAAAATCAAAGGAGTTCTAGCAGATCAGAGACTCGTACATTTTATCGATGTGGTCAAGTTAGACATATTATGGCAGATTGTACTAGACCAACACCACTACCCCTATAGACGAAGCAGGCCAGAGATAGGGCCCGACCGCAGCTTTTGGGGTCGCACAACCAGGCAGGGAGGCTACCAGATTGCTTGTTGAGGGTACGTTATCTTGTTTGTGGTGTTTTCATACATATTATGATGGATTTTGGTAGCACGTTGACTTTTATTTCTGAACGCATGGTAGAAGAGTTAGGGTTACCTACAAAGATCGATTATTTCAGCAAGACTGTGACGTTTGACATCGAGGATATTCTAAAGTTTAAATTTGTCGGAGTTGCGACTACATTGCCTATCACTCGAGGCAGATTAGCTATATCGCAGGAGATGGAGGTGTTCGTGGCTTTGGTTTAGCCAGAGTTTAGGATGGTAGTTAAGGTTGAAAATGTCCCTGTGTCTGCTTGTTTCCGGACGTGTTCCCTAATGATTTGCCTGGATTGCCACCATCGAGAGGTGTTAAGTTTATCATTAAGCTGATTCCGATGACTCAGCCAATCTACAGTAGGCCGTATAGGATGTCAGCATCGAAGTACGAGGAGTTGATGACCTAGTTAGAGGACTTATTGCAGAAGGGTTTCATTTACCCTAGCATGTCACCTTGAGGAGCTCCAGTTCGTGTTGTGAAGAATAATGACGGATCAATGTGGATGTGTGTGAACTATCGGAAGTTGAATCAGATGATGATTCAAAATCGTTAACCATTCCCAAGGATTGACGACTTATTCGATTAGTTTGTTGGGGGCAAGTTTTTCTCAAAGATAGACTTACAATTAGGATATCATTAATTGAGGATTCGAGAGGAAGATGTGGTGAAGATCGCTTTTAGTACGCATTACGGAATATTCGAGTTTACATTCATGCATTTTGGACTGACTAACGCACCGACAATCTTCATGGACTTAATGCACATGATGCTGAGACCATTTTTAGATCGATACGTTATCGTGTTCATCGACGACATCCTGGTTTATAGTAAGACTCATGTGGAGTACGAGAGGCATCTCAGAGATGTGTTGGCAATGCTGAAAAAGCACATATTTATGCCTAGTTTAGCAAGTGCACATTTTAGTTGAGTGAAGTGAAGTTCTTGAGGCATGTCATTAGTGATCAGGGCATATATGTCGATGGTGACAAGATTCGGGCGATTATTGACTGGAAGACACCCGAGTTTGTATCTGACATCTGGAGTGTCCTGGGTTTTGCGTTATTATAGGCGCTTTGTGCAGGGTTTTTGGTTGATTGCAACGTCGATGACGAGGCTGACCAAGAAGGACGTTAGATTTGAATGGTCACAAAGTGTAATGATGCTTTTTGGGAGTTGGAGAGGAAGTTGACTTCGACACCAGTTTTAGCATTACTTATAGTAGGAAGATGTTTTTCAGTTTATACTGATGCATCATGCACTGGGTTGGGTTGCGGGTTTGTTGGGGGCATGTGCCCTAGGTTAATCCATTAACTGTCTTTATGAATACTTTTAGTTAATAAAATAGAGGATTTCATTTGATGTTTATTATAATTAATTTGCATGTTTACATTATAATAAGATCCATGGGTATTTACATAAATATCCTAAATGTCCCTAGTCGATCATTATACTGGGAACTATAATGAATTAAGACTAGTGTGAGTCTTGATTGATGATCATATGATGATTATACATATAGGGATACGAATCAAGATCACGAGTACTTGTTAGGGAACAAAGTACTGGACCGACCCGCTATGAGAACATCACATGGATTAAGTCATAGTTGTTTCTCATGATAGGTATATTTCTCAGTCCTCTGACTTGAGATTACCAGAGACTTCAACATTAGAAATATAGTGATTTGACACTATCAAACGTTGTCTTTAACCGGACGATTATAAAGGTTGTGATTGGTTACTGTGTGAGCAATGTGATGAAGTTGTGTAATCAAGATAGAATTTGTCCCTTTCATATAAAGAGAGATATCCAGTGGATCCCTCGATATGTTAGACTGTTAAATGGCCTAGTCTAAGTGAATTGATATTGATCAATGTCACTTGGATGTTTTCGGTCTACCTAAAGATCGAGACTAGTACGATTGAACATGTTAGATGACAATTCCATGTCTTATGTTTGATCAAAAGGATATCGTGTAACAAAAGGATGTTATATACACTATTGATTAGGTTGTATCGATTTGATATTCGTAAATCTTGGGTAGTCATAATGTCTTGCTAGAGGCCACTTATGACTTGTATACCAAAATGTGTTTTGGTACACTGCCAACGTTGTATGAGCCTATTGGGTCGCACACTAAGAATGGTTCTGCGAGATTTTAAGATGGTTCAGAAAAATGAATTTTATATGATAAAATTCATGACTGAAACATCCTTGTGGTGTATTACACTTATACTTCTTTAAGTAGGGGTATATGTGTAATTTACTTAACCGTCTATATACAAGGGTTGTATAAATAGACGCTTTAAGTTCGAACATACGGACGAAAGATCAAAAGGCCGAAACTCTATTTTCGTTTTAGAAACGACTTAGGGTTTTTTGGTATGCTCTGGATCGTTTTGGAGAGAAAAACAAAAGGTTTGGTATTCTCTCGAAGCTAGCACTTTGAATCTCAGCCGCCGTTCGTGTGTGGACTACTGATAGAGGGCGTTCGTCGTTGGCAGTGCCTTAGAGATCGATTAACCTTCAGAAAAGTACATTGCGACTGAGGTATGATTAAGTTTTCATGGTTTAAATTTTTTTAATGGAATTAGATTCTGATCCTGTTGGGGTTTTCGTCAAAATTGTTTTGTAATCTCCGTTGCGTATGAACCCTAAAACCCAACAGTGGTATCAGAACCTTCGAGTTCGATTCCATTAAATTCATTGCATGTTTTCTTCTGATATATACATGATATATGATTGAAAGCATGTTAATAGTTGATGTATATGTGATATACATAAGTTTTTTGTGAGATTTATTATCATGTTTTGTGTATATGATACACATATTCGTGATTTAATTAAAATCAGTTTCGTACATGCTAGTAACCATGTTAGGTTAATTCAAATAATTTTAATGAATTGAATTTCGTGTTCTGTAATCCATGACACCATTAGGTTCAATTGGGATAGTGGTTCATGATTCAATTACATGTTTGTGATTATTTGGATGAGGACCGAAATTGCAAATAATTAATTTTCGAAATTATTTATTTATCTTGTTATATATATTTTGTTATGAAGTTTCTATTTGATAAAGATAGATAACAAATTAGAATATGAGATAAATATCAAGAATCTTGTTATTGGTGATATACTAGGATTCAAATATCTTAAATCCAAAATAAATAATTAATTTTCGAAATTATTTATTTATCTTGTTATATCTATTTTGTTATGAAGTTTCTATTTGATAAAGATATATAACAAATTAGAATAAGAGATAAATATCAAGAATCTTGTTATTGGTGATATGCTAGGATTCAAATATCTTAAGTCCTAATTGGATTAGGATAAGATGATTAGTTAGATGTGGGCTCGGGTTAATTAAAAATGTTTTAATTGACTTAATTTTGGATAAATTAAGGGGTAACTTTAGGAGAATAAAATCAGCGAAAAATATGATTTTCTATAGCGAATTTCAATTTTCGGAATTGAGATTCGTCTTCTAAAAAAAAAAAAAAAAAGTGGCGCCCCTCAGTAACCCCGTCTTGCATTGACCGGCCACAATGGGACAGCCATCTAACTAATCCTAGCGCACGAAAATTCTTTTATTAGTGAACAGTATAAAAATCTCCAAATTGTTTAGTGATTTAACAAATCAATAAAAATATACGATATTTCGTTGTTTACATAAAATCACTAAAATTGAATAAAATCCCTCTATTAAATTTTAAGTCTCACGCCATCCATTTTAAACACTTGTCAAGGCCTCGATCACATTAATACAGTTTCACCATATAAATGGGTGTATTGTGTTATCTTGGTGAGACAAGTTGGATAAGAGTTACCTAAATGTTTAAAATGGTCCGACTTAATAAAGCTATCAAAATAGTTTTGAGCTTTAGGCACATGATGAGATAAAAACATGATAAGACATAAGATGTCCCGTATCTCGTAAAAGTATCTAAAAATTACATAAGATGTAATTGGTAACTGTTACCTACCTAAATAATCTAGTTTTGTGTTTCATGCCATAACTGTCATAGAATTAGGTGAAATATGGATTTTAGTCCCCTAAATAAACAGTGTGTTTTAGGATGGTTGTTAATTTAGTGGGAGTCTATTCCTCTATACTAAAATAAACTTTGCATAATCTTTATTGTAGATCAATGGCCTCTTCAAGTAACAATAATCCCCTGTCACGGCGATCCATCCTTGAGAAGGATAATCTATCTGGGACTAACTTTCTTGACTAGTTCAGAAACTTGAGAATCATTCTCAAGCATGAACGCAAGTTGTATGTCCTGGATGCTCCAATCCCTAAGGACCCACTAGCCAATGCTACGAAAGCTGTGAAGGATGCACATAGTAAGCATGTTAATGATTCTACTGATGTTACTTGTATTATGCTGGCAACTATGGTTCCTGAACTTCAGAAGGACATGGAACTAATGGAAGCCTACGACATGACCGTAACGTCGCCAAGAAGGAAATGTTCCAACAAAGCTAGGCAAGAAATGTTCGAGACAGATCAAGAACCTACATTCTTGCAAGATGACTGAGGGTGCGTCAGTTAGTCCTCATGTTCTGAAGATGAAGGGCTATGTTGACCAGCTTGATAGACTCGGAATTCCCATAAGCTAAGAGTTGGGTATGGATTTGATCCTGAATTCATTACCGTAAAGTTACTCACAATTTGTGATGAACTACAATATGAATAATATGGAGAAATCAATTTCAGAGTTGCATTTGATGCTCAAAACTGCTGAACAAAATATATAGAAACCCTCTAGTAATGTGTTGATGGTCCAAAAGGGAAAGGGAATGAAGAAGAAAGGCAAATGCAAGGCTAAAGTTGTCAAGGTTGTTGCTGCACCTGTCGCAAAGCCTATGGAACAAGTCAAGCCCCACTGTTCTCCTCGCTTCAAAACACCCAAAAGAAAAGGAAGAAAATTGTCATTTCTGTAATCAAACCTATCTTTGGCATTGTAGTCTCGGGCACATAAACGCGAAACGCATAACGAAGCTCCATAAAGATGGGCTTCTAGATTAATTTGATTTAGAAACATATGAAATGTGCGTATCTTGTTTACTAGGCAAGATGACTAAAAGTCCCTTTACTGGACACAGTGAAAGGGCAAGTGATTTATTGGGTCTAATACATACGATGTATGCGGTCCTATAAACACAATGACTAGAGGAGGTTATCGATTTCATTACATTTACGATGATTTCAAGCAGAGAAGGTTATGTATATTTAATGAAACATAAAGTTTGAATCATTTGAGATGTTTCGAACGTTTCAAAATGAAGTGCGTAATCAACTTGGTAAAACTATCAAAACACTTCGATCGATCGAGGTGGTGAATATTTAAGCTAAGAATTTGATGATCATCTTAGAAATTGTGGGATTGTCTCCCAATTGACTCCACCAGCAACTCCACAATGGAACAGAGTTTCTGAAAGGAGAAATCAAACCTTATTAGATATGGTTCGATCTATGATGAGTCATGCAGATCTTCCATTATCCTTTTGGGGTTATGCATTACAAACTGCGGCTTTCACTCTAAATCGAGTTCCTTCTAAAGCGGTTGATAAAACACCATATGAGATATGGTATGGGAAAAGACCTAGTTTATCTTTTCTTAAGATTTGGGGTTGTGAGGCTTACGTAAAGCGACAAGTCTCAGAAAAACTAGCACCTAAATCTGATAAGTGTTTATTTGCAGGGTATCCTAAGGAAACAAAAGGATATTACTTTTATAATCCCGCTGAAAATAAAGAGTTTGTTGCTCGGTATGGTGCATTTACGGAAAAATAGTTTATTTCAAAAGACACTAGTGGGAGAGAAATAAATCTTGAAGATGTTCAAGAATCACAGATAAACACTGAACCGCTACCTGAAGTTTAACAACGTTCTGAACCAGTTGAACCTCCGCAAGTGACACAAGGCCCACGTAAATCTGGTAGGGTAAGACATGAGCCAAAGAGATTCGGATTTCTCATTACTGATAGTCGTGATGTGTTGCTTATGGATCAAAATGAGCCCACCACTTATCAGGAGGCTATGTCTGGACCAGACTCAGATAAATGACTAAGTGCAATGAATTATGAGATGTAATCCATGCATGATAACCAAGTTTGGAACTTGGTTGATTTACCTGAAGGTGGTAAGACCATTGGATGTAAATGGGTTTTCAAGAAGAAAACTCACATGGATGGCAATGTGCATACTTTTAAAGCAAGACTTGTAGCAAAAGGTTTCAGGCAGACTCAAGGTGTTGATTATGATGAAACTTTTTCGCCAGTAGCCATGTTTAAATCCATAAGAATTTTAATTGCCATTGCTGCATATTATGACTATGAGATATGACAAATGGATGTAAAAACAATATTTCTTAATGGAAAGCTGCTTGAGGACGTGTATATGACACAACCTGAAGGTTTTGTACATCTTGAGAATTCTAGGAAGGTATGCAAGCTTCAAAGATCCATTTATGGATTAAAGCAAGCTTCTCGGAGTTGGAATCTTCATTTTGATGAAGCAATCAAGGATTTTAGTTTTATTAAGAACGAAGATGAGCCTTGTGTATACAAGAAGGTAAGTGGGAGTGTAGTTTTTCTGGTACTGTATGAATTGATGATATATTACTCATTGGAAATGACATCCCAACATTGCAGAGTGTCAAGTCTTGGTTAGGGAAGTGTTTCTCAATGAAAGACTTAGGAGATGCAGCCTATATCATAGGGATAAGGATTTATAGAGATAGATCTAAGAGGCTAATCGGTCTAAGTCAGAGTGCTTACATAGACAATGTGCTGAATAGGTTCAGTTTGTAAGACTCTAAAAGTGGATTGTTGCCAATGTCTCATGGCATAAGTCTCAACAAGATTCAATGTCCTAAGACAAATGATGAGCGAGACCGTATGAATAAGATTCCATATGCATCAGCTATTGGATCTATCATGTATGCCATGCTATGCACTCGACCTGATGTATCATATGCTTTGAGCACTACAAGCGGATATCGGTCAGATCCTGGTGAGAGTCACTGGATAGCAGTAAAGAACATTCTTAAATACTTAAGAAGGACTAAGGAAATGTTCTTAGTCTATGAAGGTTTTGAAAATGATCTAGTTGTAAATGGTTACACAGATGCAAGTTTTCAAACTTATATAGATGATTTTAGATCGCAATCTGGATATGTGTTTACTTTGAATGGGGGTGCGATAGTTTTGAAAAAGTCCGAAGCAAGAGATCATGGCAGATTCTACAACTGAAGGCGAGTATATTGCGGCGTTTGATGCGTGAAAGGAGGCGCTTTGGATCAAAAAGTTCATTTCGAACTAGGTGTGGTTCCAAGTATTGCTAACCCTGTTTGTTTGTATTGTGACAATAATGGGGCAATAGCACAGGCCAAGGAACCTAGATCACACCACATATCCAAACATATACTCAGGCGTTTTCATCTCATCAGAGAAATTATTGAGAGGGGAGACGTAAAGATTTACAGAGTACCTACTGAAGACAACGTTGTGGATCCATTGACAAAAGCTCTTCCACAAGCAAAACATGATGGTCATGTTAGATCATTAGGCATTAGATGCATGTATGATTGGCCTTAGTGCAAGTAGGCGATGTTGGGGGCATGTGCCCTAGGTCAATCCATTAACTGTCTTTATGAATACTTTTAGTTAATAAAATAGAGGATTTCATTTGCTGTTTATTATAATTAATTTGCTTGTTTACATTATAATAAGATCCTTGGGTATTTACATAAATATCCTAAATGTCCCTAGTCGATCATTATACTGGGAACTATAATGAATTAAGACTAGTGTGAGTCTTGATTGATGATCATATGATGATTATACATATAGGGATACGAATCAAGATCACGAGTACTTGTTAGGGAACAAAGTAATTGGACCGACCACTATGAGAACATCACATGGATTAAGTCATAGTTGTTTCTCGTGATAGGTATATTTCTCAGTCCTCTGACTTGAGATTACCAGAGACTTCAACATTAGGAACACAATGATTTGACACTATCAAACGTTGTCTTTAACCAGACGATTATAAAGGTTGTGATTGGTTACTGTGTGAGAAATGTGATGAAGTTGTGTAATCAATATAGAATTTATCCCTTTCATATAAAGAGAGATATCCAGTGGATCCCTCGATGTGTTAGACTGTTAAATGACCTAGTCTAAGTGAATTGATATTGATCAATGTCACTTGGATGTTTTCGGTCTACCTAAAGATCAAGACTAGTACGATTGAACATGTTGGATGACAATTCCATGCCTTATGTTTGATCAAAAGGATATCGTGTAACAAAAGGATGTTATATACACTATTGATTAGGTTGTATCGATTTGATGTTCGTACAACTTGGGTAGTCATAATGTCGTGCTAGAGGCCGCTTATGACTTGTATACCAAAATGTGTTTTGGTACACTGCTAACGTTGTATGAGCCTATTGGGTCGCACACTAAGAATGGTTCTGCGTGATTTTAAGATGGTTCAGAAAAATGATTTTTATATGATAAAATTCATGACGGAAACGTCCTTGTGGTGTATTACACTTATACTTCTTTAAGTAGGGGTATATGTGTAATTTACTTAACCGTCTATATACAAGGGTTGTATAAATAGACGCTTTAAGTTAGAACACATGGACGAAAGATCAAAAGGCCGAAACTCTATTTTCGTTTCAGAAACGACCTAGGGTTTTTTGGTATGCTCTGGATCGTTTTGGAGAGAAAAACAAAAGGTTTGGTATTCTCTTGAAGCTAGCACTTTGAATCTCGGTCGTCGTTCGTGTGTGGACTACTGGTAGAGGGCATTCGTTGTTGGCAGTGCCTTAGAGATCGATTAACCTTCAGAAATGTACATTGCGACTGAGGTATGATTAAGTTTTCATGGTTTAAACGTTTTTAATGGAATTAGATTCGGATCCTGTTGGGGTTTTTGTCAAAATTGTTTTGTAATCTCCGCTGCCTATGAACCCCAAAACCCAACAGTGTTGATATAGGACGGACACCTAGTGGCCTATTTATCTCGACGGATAAGACCTCGCGAGGTAAACTATCTAGTGTATAACTTGGAGTTTGCAGCGATCATATTTGCACTGAAGGCCTAGAGGCGCCACTTGTATGGTAAGAATTTTGTGTTGTTCATAGACCACCAGAGTTTAATATATTGTTCACTCAGAAAGAGTTGAACATGTGATAGTGGAGATTGTTCGAGTTACTAAAAGACTATGACTACGCGATTGAGTATCATCCAGGTAAGGCGAATGTCATAGCTGATACACTGAGCAGGAGCGACATCGAGAGCCAAATGGTACTATGGCTTTGTGATACATGAGCACGGGTTGCTTAAGGCAGCATTGGTGTTGTGTGTGATAGAGGCTACTGCTGAGCTACATATTTGATGTCATATGCGAGTCCCCATGGTGTCTCTTGAGTGGGTTGCTGAGTTGCAGAGAGCTGATGATGGGTATTTGCGGATCAGTGGCCTTGCTCAGGATCTGGGGTGCACTGAGTGGTATGAGGGTTCAGACGGGTGCTTGAGACACAGGGGTCGTTTGTGGATACCGGGGTATCGGAGCTCAAGGACAACATTATCGAGGACGCTTACCGGTCGCGATATATAGTTCATCCTGATCGGATTAAAATGTATCACGTTCCACATAAATTGTTTTGGTGGCAAGGGATGTAGGATGACGTGGGTAGATACGTCCGGAGTTGTCATATTTGCCACCAGGTGAAGGCTAAACACAGGAAACTAGTTGGGTTGCTATATCCATTGCCCATTCCTCAGTGAAAAAGATAACACGCGACCATGGACTTCGTCAGTGGCCTACCCCAGCCTCGAGGAGACACGACGCAATTTTGGTAGTTATCGATAGGTCAACAAAGTTAGCACATTTCATATCGATCGCCATTAGATATTCAGTTACACGGTTGAGTAATATCTTTGAAAGAGAGATTGTCAAATTACATTGTATACAGTCTCCATTATTTCTGACAGAGATCCGAGATTTACTTTGAGGTTATGGGATAATATGCAGGAGCAATTTGACATTTGCATATAGTTCAACACTACGTTTCAACCTTAGACTGCTAGATAGTTAGAGCGTTTAATTCAGATTCTTGAAGATATGCTCGGGCGTGTATATTATAGTTTGGTGGATCGTGGGAAGATTACTTACCTTTGTGTGAGTTTGCTTACAACAACAGCTATCAGCGAGTATCGAGATGACACCGTTTGAGGCACTTTATGGTAGGCCATGCATGTCACCAGCATATTGGGTGGCACCAGAGGATACATCGGCTATAGGAATAGAGGTCATTGTTGACCATACTGAGAAGGTGAAACAGATCAGGCAGAGGCTTCAGGTTGCGCAGGATAGGGAGAAGAAACAATGGGATAAGTATCTTGAGGGTCTGAGCTACGAGGTTAGAGACTTGGTGTATTTGAAGGTTTCGCCTAAAAATGTCATAAGAGGTTTGACATTAAGGGAAGCTGGCACCAAGGTTCATTGGGCCGTTGAGAGTTGAAGGAATGCATGGACAAAGTGGCATACCGTCTGGAGTTGCCATCGTAGTTAGCAAGGGTATATCTAGTGTTTCACATTTACATGTTGAGGTTGGCTAGCTCGAGACAGAGGCCTATGGTTGATATACGCGAGATTGAGGTGCGACCTGACATATCATACGAGGAACAACTTGTGAAAATCATGGATATGAGGACTCGGACTTTGAGGAATAAGGAGATCCTGAAGGTTTTTGTTCGATGGCAACATCACGGGACCGAGGAACTCACCTGTGAGCTTGAGTCTACTGTGCGACGACGGTATACCCACTTATTTGCCGGTAAGTATTTAAGTTTAACTTAAATTTCAGGACGAGATTTCACCTAGTTGGGAAGAACTATAACGGCCTGAATTTAATTCACCATTATTAATGACGTGGTTGTAGACGTAACTGATAGCTCAAACGCTCGTGGGACCTGCAGCTAGGCTAGTGCGCGCCTGAAGCAAGGTAAATAGTTATTTGTGTGTTGATTTGTTTAATTCATGATGGTTATGTTGAAATAGACTAAACAACATCTTAATGTGTGTATTTATATTACATTTGACATACGGAATTGTGTGTTAAGTATTCGCCTCAATATGCGTGTCGACACGGGTATTGAGTAGTCTAAAAGACTAAACACTAGGCCGGGAGAAATAATACCCAAATAAAATGAATAAAATGAATAAAATGAGTTAAATAATTAATATGTAATGTATATATGATGGTTAAGGACATGGTCGTACGTGTATGTTGCGTTTCGGGACGCGAAATTGGGCGTCGAAACACCCGAAAGATACTTTTTAGGTTAAGAACAAGGGCAAGTGTGCCATTGGTGTCACATTTGGAGTCATTATAGGTTGGAAAATGGAGAAAATGGTGCTAATTGGATTGCATTTTGATGCACAAGTGAGGAGAGATCACATAAATGGTATAAAAGTCAATTGACTTTCAATGCCACCACCTTTTCTTTTTCCTTATCTCAAATCCGAAAATAGAGAAGAAGAAACAAGGGTTTTAGAATTGAAAAATTGGTCATTTGAGGAGCTTGAAGTAGTTGATTCATCAAAGCAAGGTAAGATTCACAATCACCTCAACTTTCTTTATCTTTTGTTATAAATTTTTGATGTGTTGGTGTGAATCCAATATGGATTGTTAAGTGGTTGTTAAGTAGTTGTTTTGGTGGGTTTTAAGTATTATGAAGTTAAATAATTCATGTTGTTGTAGTGGTTATTGTTTGTGGTGATGTTTGGAAACCAAAAATTTCGACCAAACTGTTGTCCAGAACCCGATTAGTGCGTTAGGCAAAAATATAGCGCACTAATGTTCTTCCTGACGAAGAATGTTTAGCTGCCTAGGAATCTAGGGTGCTAATCTCCAGACCTAGCGCGCTAGATATTACAGATTTTAGACTATTTTTGCTAAGTAACATAAAATGCATCCAATTGACTAAAATCATTTATACATGGAAATATGTTAGTTCAGGCGGTAATTTGGATATCGGGGATTTGACGGAGCTGGACCGGGGGTTATTTACCTAGACATGGAATGCAATTTGAGGTGTGTAGTATCCTTATTGAAATTTCTTGAGCAATATTTCTTTTTGCTTTTGAATTCATATTTTATCTTTTAATAATCTACTATTGGTTTTTTTTTTTTAAATGAACGGACTTTGAGGCTCTCCCTCCGTGCCATTCTTGTATGTATGTCCGCTAGGCCATAACACACGTGCTAGGGATCTCGATGAATAGTTCGACCCAAGAGTCGCATCCGGGCACGTGTAGGTGCATCATAGGTTCTACGTCAACCACCTAGTGAATCCAGATACTAGCCTTACTTGAGTGGGACTCGTTGACAATAGTCTGCGGAGAATCTGAAGTATGGTGCTAGTCCGACCTTAAGCTCTAGGAACATACTTAGAGCTTGAACTATTACTTATCCATGCGATGATCACAATTGCTTGTATTTATTTTCTCATGTTTATTTAATAGTTTTGTTTAAATTTCGGTATTTACTTTCAGTATTTCTCACTTAATTTCCTTGGGAATACTCACTTTGGACTTGTCATTTGCCTTTTTGTCATGGCTTGAGTGCAGATCTTAGTAAATGTCATGGCAAGGGCAAGTTACCTGAATACCTGTGATTCAGAGATATTAAGCTAGACTTGTACATTTGTATTATATACACTTTATTTTTATTTTGGAAATTTGGGATTGTGAGATACTTCAGGACTCTATATTTTTGATATTTTGATATATTGAGTTATATTTTTAGTCTACGATGATGTATGGGTTTTCCACACTACGTATCAGAGTTAAATGCATGACTTTGATGTTTCATATTTTTTATTGTCATGATAAAAGACTTTCACTATGATTTATTATGGTTTAAAATGATTTTAATAGATAACTTGAGTTCAGTAATAATTTAAATAGTAAATTGTTGTTTATCGAGGTTTACTAAAAATTAGATGATGGATGAGATATCATGTGGGACATAATTGGCCTTGGTAGGCCATGTTGTGGGCCCGCATTGGCCCCCATAGCTGTCTATTTGGAAAATGGGTTGTTACAATTTTATTTCGTTGTTTTATTCAACTACAAACTATACTGTGATATCATGATTTATTATTGTTTTGCTCATATTGAATAATCATGCTTTATGAGTGCATTTTAGGATTATTTAAAGACCGGTTGAGTTGGTTCACCGGGGTTTTACTATGAAAACTAGTTGAGTTGGTTCATCGGGGATTTGCTATGAAGATCGATTGAGTTGGTTCACTGGGGTTATGTAATTTTATTGTTGTGTGACAAAATGATATACCAGTTAAATGGTTCACTGAGGCTTTAGAAGACGTGGTATATGAGTGACTGATTTATCGATTAAGTAGTTCACCTGGGGCTATGTATGTTTACATTTCAGCTTACTTATACAATTGTTGTTATGTTTTTCGATTATCTACCTGTTGCTTTGGGTTTTGTATTGCTTTACATTCATGGGAGTATGTATTTCTGTTGCTAGATAGCATACTTGCATGTCTTGAAGTTTATTTAACTTCTTGTTGAATATTGTGTGGATTTCTCTTGGGATTTTACTCACTAGACTCGTCAGTGTATTTGTTGGGTGACTGAGTGCAGATCCTTCTACAAGTAGTGGTAAAGGGGAGTCCTAGGCAACTATCTCTTTCAGCTGACGGTCTTGGACATACTCGTAGGTGTTTATATTTTGATATATTTTACTTTGTTATGAGTATCAAGGGACTATGAGAGACATTGTACATGTATATACCTAATTTTATTTTATTTTGTTGCCTTATATACAATGCACTTTATTTTCGGGCTTTCCACTACTTCAAGATTTTGATAATATGCATAAAATAGTCTTATATTTTAAAGTCTTCTGCTGTAAAATGATAATGAAACCTGATAGGTTAACTAACTAAATAAACAAACTCTTTAGTAATTATATAAAGAATAAATTGCTAAGCTAGTGTTAGTTGGAAACGTGTAAACAACCAGTTAGGTTGTAAGACGTCATATATAAGCATGTCATGACGTGGCAAGACTAGGTGACGTGTGATGTGACATAGCGGTGCCCAGGGTTGTCTCGAGACTTAGAGTCATCATACAACACTCTAAAGCATCCCGCTCACGCCTCAAAGTGTGCACGCGATACTCGGCTGTAGCATCCTAAGTCCTTAGTGTTCAAATTTATTATTTTAAATATTTTAGAGTCAAGTTAATTGATTTTATAATGTGTGACAAAAAATAAATATTTTTGGTCTAAATATTTAATGGCGGCACACTTTATGGTTACGCACTCAGTGCAAGACCTCCAATATTTTCACAAAAATTTAATTTCCTACTCTTTTAAAAAAATATATAATTTTTTCTCAATTTTTCTATATTTTTATCTATTTTTTTGTATTTATTGTATTTAAAATGTATTATTATTATTTTTTTAAAAACTAATATTAAAACATGTGTTGGGCCTACCTGAACCGAGCTTGATTCATTGGGCCCAGTTCGGCCCAGGGCTCACACGCACGTGCGTGGGTGCAGCCCTTGGCCATCATTTCCAAAACGACAGAGTCCCTGCCCTTTCATTAGCTTTATTTATTATTATTTTTTAACAAACAACAACTAACCTACAACAACAACAACAACAACTAAACAAATAACATCATCAACAACAATAGTTTATTATATAAATTCATAAATTCATCATTTTTCAACAAATTTTCCTTTTTGAACACAAAAACCCCATCAAATTGAGATTAACAACAAAATTTGAAAATTAAAGGTTTTATTCATGAATTTTCGTCTCAAACAAATAAAAGAGCTCAAATTCTAGAGATGGATTTCAAAAATCTCAACGTGCATAAACTCTAATTTCATAATCATTAAGATTAATGTAATGACCCTAAAATCTAACTAGTGTCATGTGTCATTTCAGGGTCGTTCGTGAGACCTAGCTGTCGTGATATGCATGCCCATTTTTCGGGTATCGACACCGATGTATGCTATTTTTGATTGGTGTTTGTATTATGTATTTTATTACTCGAATGTGAAACCAATTGTCCAAACATGTAAGTACGTTTACATGTACATGTTAGACTTTTGGATAGGGTTCACTAAGGGTAAACGTACGCGAACGAGTACTAGGTGAACGGATTGCGGAATACGGACATGCGGAAGGGATGATTTTAATAAAACATTAACAAAATGGAAAATGAAATATTAATAATAATTAGTATGAGAATGTATTTCAACCGATGAAATTTGTATCGAGACACGACGATATGAGTCGTGTACAGACTGGGCATGTTTACGCCTGTGAAATGCCAATTAAGTTGTTCACAAGGATAAGACCAAAGACCAAATCAACAAGGAGTCACTCAATTAAGTCACAAAAGTAGTTGGATGAAATGATTTTGAGCCACAAGATGTGTATTGGGATTGGTAGATGGATCAAGATGACATTTGGTGTATAAAAGTCAAAAAATGGGTGTTTCATCAATTTTTCTCTTTTCTCTCTCAACAAAAACGAAAATAGATATGGATTTTATGGATTTCAAGTGGTGATTTACGCCAAGGGATCGACCAACGACATGAATTAAGGTGAGATCTTGGTTAGTCGTTCAATTCTCAATGTTTTGGAGTCAATTTTGCGCATTTTCGTTGAGATTTTTTAGGACGACACATGGTACTGGATTTTTGGGTTTTTTCATTGATCTTGGGTGAGATTATGTGATCATTCGAGGTTTCATGTTATGGTTGTGGTTGTGTTTAATTGATGAGTGTTCTTGTTGATGTTTTGTAGTTTTATTTTCATGTCATGTTGGGATATGGTTTTGAAGGATTAAACGCTTGATTTTTGTCGAACTAACATATTGATTTTGATGTTTATATATCAAATTAGGTCATTTAGCATCAGCTGAGGTTTTGAGCTGGTTGCATAGGTCTATTGAAGTCGAATTGGTGGCATAAAAACTAATGTTGTAGAACTAGTACTGTAGTCAATTTTTTGGCAAATTTAAGGTAATGATCAGGGCAATCAAATGAATGTCTTTGAGTGAAATATTTTATGGGTTTTCATTTTTATATATCAAACTTAGCCCCTGCAAATTAGATTTGATTTTCAAGTTGGTTTTAAAAGGTTTTGGAGGCCGAAAAAGAGGCTTGAAATATGGGACTGCACTATTATTTTATATTATTTTTAGTAGGTATGTTAGTTAATTGATTTGAGAAATCAAATGTGGTCTAATTGACTTGAGAATAGGTTCTTTGAATCTTAGCATAACCTATTTTGATGATCAATAAAGATTGTGGCCATTGGAATTTGTTTAATCAATGAAAAACAAGGTAGAACATAACATGTTTATATGGTCCAAGACTGTTCACTTATGACAAGTTGCGACTTAGCAACTTTAGGTAATGATTTAAATGGGTACTTGTTATCCAAATTAACTAAGTTTGGAATTTCTAAAACCCTTATATATCCTACTTTAAGTAGCACTTAAGCTTGACCTTAGTACAACTTTTAAATTGGTGAAAAATAGTCGTGTAAATGGCCAAAAAAAATGAACTAAATTAATTAGTTAATAAAATGAATGGTATTGATTGATTGATTGATCAAATAGAGTTATAACTCTTAAAATGTGAGTTTGTGATTTAATATGACTTGTTGAAGTTTGTGAAAGTCAGGGGAACATCATGTAAGGCTTCGTAACCAACATTGGGTTGGTTTGGTTGTTAGTAAACTAGCTAGGAAATGCACAATATTTCATTTTAAGCTATTGAATATTGTTGTTCATTGCTTTGTTATCTATCCTTGGAATTCCATTATGATTGAGTTGTCCAATGGCAAGTGAGTCAACAGTGATCCTTGGAAGGAATGCCTGGCTGAGGTAACATACCAGAGTCATGACCTTGGGATGCACTGCATTGGATACTTATTCTTAATATGGTGTGAGTTCTTAACGTGGTTATCCAGGAAGTCTCACTATTTCATGGGTTTAGGCCTTGTGAGTGTACCAAGTCCTAGAACCCGAGTCTTGATGGTTTTCCAAGACTGAACGACCTGTTGGTCGGGACTACATGCACCTCGTTGTTTCCATCCTTGGACATTCATGTATCGATTGCTTTTGATTTATTTACTGTCTTTTATTTATTCATACGTCCTTATACCTTTTCTTTCTATCTGCATGAATATAGACTAATTTTTTATTTTGAAATGTTGTTTAGTATCCTACTGGCATTACTTACATGGGCTCGTCATTCTTGTGGTTGACTGAGTGCAGATCCGCAGTCGAGTAAGGGAAATGGGCTAGTACTAAGAGATATATTGTTAGGACTTTGAACGACCTTCCCTATCGTACTTTTGTAAGTTTTGTATTACTTATATATATTATTTTTATCACATGGGGTATATGGGTTTTGTGAGATACTTTGGGATATGTATATGATATTCTTCTCTCTCTCTCTCTCCTTTGTTTATTATACCAGTTGACTGTGTTATGCGGGGTTTCCACACTCTAGGATGTCCTAACTAGTTGGTTTATAGTTTTTTGGATTTTTTAAGTTGAAATCACTCCTGCATAACCTTTGATAACTTGAAAATTTGAAAAACTCACTATAAATGTTAAGTTTCGTTGCCTTTGTAATGAAAAATGGTTACGAAGGTTGATTGGGCTTGTGTTGCCTTTGTAAGTTTAGGTCGGGTGGGACCCATTTGGGTTGTGGAACTGGGGTTGTCAGAGTGGGTATCAGAGCTTAAGTTTTACGCCTAACTCAAGAACAACCCATAACTAATATAAAACACAAATCAACAATAGAGTTACGATAAGGTTGGAACTTAGAGTGGAACTCTATGATCTTGACTTAAGTCTTAGTTGGGAATTGAGAAGAGTTGGGGACATTAAAATTTGACTATATGAGCTATTTGATGTATTGTATATAACTACTATCGATAGCTATGTCATGATCGAGGAATCACATTATTTTGCGGATCGCGATGGTCAATCAGCCTGAAATCAACGATAGCGGTCCGAGTGACGTTCATGAGAGGTTAGATGAGATGCCCAAGCAGTCACCTCACATGGCCATCAACTTCAAGAGATTATCCAATTGTTGAGGGCACATGCTACACCTTCACCTTCTACATCCGTAGCACCAGTTACTCTGGGCGGGAATGCGCCTATAATACAGGACATTGTTACGGCTCCTACAACGCCGAAAGACCTGTGATTAATGATGGGGTTCAAGTTTAGGTTGAGAGAGTTACCACCTATGTCTGATACATCAGCAGAGGATATGTCGATCGCACCCATTGATGCGAGTATTCGGGCGATGGCGAGGTGAGGCAGTCTCACGTGTTTCGGAGACATCACTTGGAGAAGTTTCATGGTGGTACAGATCTCAAAGCGACAGAGAAGATTATGAGGATTCGTGAGAAGATCCATGATGTCTTAGCTACACCAGATCATATGAGGCCGAACATCTCATCGGCTTCATTGTTTGGAGAGGCTGATGTTTGGTGGTGTAGCATGGTGGCTACCAAGGGGAAGCCCAAAGACTTGGGTTGAGTTTAAGTGAGATTCAATCGAAGTATTTCCCTCATTCGGTTAAGAACATGAAGAGGATCGAGTTTCAGAATATTCGACAGTCTACTGGCAAGACAGTGATGCAGTATATAGGTCGATACTTGTAGTTGATGGACTATGTCGGGGGCATAGCTGATACAAACACTGACTAGGCCTACTATTTCATGCGTAGCTTGCTGAGTAAGATCGGGACTATAGTAGTGACCACATCTCCAGGAACTTTATAGAGGCCTACGAGATAAGTATGGCTAGTGAGACCGTTTTGAGCATGCGCACCGGTGTAGTAGTTACGACTCCCCTACCATCGCAGTCAGATGTCAAACCAAGATAGTGGAGGTTAAGGGATCAAGCTTAGACTGTAGGATTTGTTACATCTCCACCTTATACGACGTGTAATATGCCAATACCATTTGCTCGAGTGCATAGTTATGCCAACACACCATAAAGAATCGAGATAGTCGGGTCCTCGGCGACAACAAAGATCGAGAGGTTGATGATGAAGTGGCAATGCGAGAGCAAAGGTAGTGGTCTGGGGTAGAGGTATGGACAAGGTCATAGTTCCAATCAGGTACAGAGACGAGGACAGATTGATCCATCTAGATCGTGATTTCAAGACTAAATAGAGGGCAGCCTTAACAGAGCCATGAACAAGTTCATGTTGTTCCTACGCCAGATCCGCCGCTACCTATAACCTGATCGAGGGTATGATTTGCATTTGCAATTTTTTATGTACGTTATATTAGGTTTTGGTTCTACGATATCTTTTATTTCCGATTGCATGGTTGATGAGTTGGGTTTGAAACCGTTTGACTAGAGAAACCCTTGATTCTTAGCACAATTGTTGGGGACAAGATATACCCGAACTTGTTGTGTATGGATTGTTCGGTAGAAATAGAGGGACATGTTTTGCCATCAGATTTGAGAGTGTTGGAGTTCCTAGAGTTTGATGCATTGTTGGGCATGGATTGGTTGAGTGGTCATCATGCATTGATCCATTGTTTCGGTAAGAGAGTTACGTTTCAGATTCTCGAACATCCCGAGATCAGTTTTAAGGGGACTTCGACTAGTTTACCTATTACCAGAGGCGAGTTAGCTTCTAGCGTAGATGTTCAGACATTCGCTAGCGTTTTGAGTATGACAGAGAGGGTCGACTAAGTTGGAATAGGTACCTATTGTGTGTGAGTTCCCAGATGTTTTTCCTGTAGAGCTACCAGGATTTCCACCACCTAGGGAGATTGACTTCATTATTGATTTGGTCTCGGGGACCAAAACTATATCTATCCCACCGTACCAGATGGCTCGGAACGAGATAGAGGAGTTGAGAGGACAACTTGATGAGTTGTTGGAGTTAAGGTTCATCCACCGGAGCATGTCACCTTAGGGCTTGCCAACTTATTTGTTAAGAAGAAATATGGCTTCCTGATATTATGCATTGATTATAGACAACTCAATAGGGTTACGGTGAAGAACAAGTATCCACTTCCTTGCATTGACGACTTGTTCGACTAGCTGATAGGAGCATAATGGTTCTCGAAGATTGATTTGAGATCTAGGTACCACCAGTTAAGGATTAGAGCAGAGGACATGGAGAAGACTGATTTTCACACACGATACGGGCGTTACCAGTTTACAGTCATACCTTTTGGGTTGACTAATGCCTCGACGATGTTCATGGATCTCATGCATCGAGTGTTGAGAGAGTATTTGGATAGGTTCATCATTGTGTTCATCGACAACATCTTTATCTACTCCAAGACTCGTGAGGATCACAAGGAGCACCTCAAGATGATTTTGAAGACTTTAAGAGCGCATAAACTGTATGCAAAATTCAGTTAGTGTGAGTTTTGGCTTATAGAGGTCAGATTTCTTGGGCACGTTGTCGGAGTCAGCGGAGTGTCAGTGGACCCCACTAAGATAAGAGCTGCGATAGATTGGCCTACGATGTGGTCAATGACAGATATTCGCAGTTTCTTGGGGTTGGCAGGCTATTACAATCGTTTTGTTTAAGACTTCTCGAAGATTACAACACCAATGACACAATCGACGAAGAAGGATACGAGTTTTCAGTGGAATGATTTACTACCACACCAGTTTTGGTACTACCTAAGTTAAGAAAGGCTTTTCAGGTCAACACCGATGCTTCTAGGTCGGTTTAGGTTGTGTTTTGATGCAGATCGGTAGAGTGATTGCCTACGCGTCCCGACAGTTGAAGATTCACGAGAAGAACTACCCTACCCATGATTTGGAGTTAGCCTGAGTGGTCTTTGCATTGAAGATTTGGCGTCATTATCTCTATGGAGAAAATTTGTGCTTTTTACTGACCACAATAGTTTGAAGTACCTTTTCACCCAAGAGGAGTTGAACATGCGAAATAGACGTTGGCTTGAGTTTTTCAAAAACTATGACTTCTCATTGGAGTACCACCCAGGGAGGGCCAATGATGTTGCAGACGCATTGAGACGCAGACTTATATATTGTTACTTGACACATAACACACGAGTATGGATTACTCGAAGCGGTCGAGTCGATTTATCCTGTTGATATCCTGACTTGTACCAGATTGTAGATTTGTGGGCAGTCGAGGACTAAGACAATTTCGATTCAAAGTGTGCTTAAGGGTCGCAGGTAGATGAGCAGACTACGAAATTCTTAGAATTTGCTTAGATTTTGGATCATCCAGATTGGAGTCAATTGATAGACTCATACCTGAGATTTAGGGGTTAACTGTGGATTCCATCACTGGCTGAGTTACGTGATGAGATACTATGATGCCCACCACTCACTTTTTACGGTTCATTAGGGTCGGACTAAGATGTATGCTGAGGTGCGTCGTCTTTTCTGGTGGTCGGGGATGAAGATTGTTGTTTCTATTATGTTCGAGCGTGTGTGTAACGACCCATTTTATTAATGTCTCTTAAATTTACAGGCGTGGACGCTAGCTCAGATCTACGTGGACGTCGCGGTAGGCTAGGACACACGAGGACTTATATATGCTAGTTATAGTGTATTGGATGCTTATTTGCGGTGAAATTTATTGAAATACATCGCATATGTGTATGTTACATAAAATACGTGTGAGATTGTGAGAACTGTATTTGCCTCGATATGCGTGTCGACGCGGGTACCGGTAGTTGACGAGACTAAATATTAAGTCGGGGAAACTAAAACACACAAATTATATAAAAATTGGCAAAGTAAATAATATGGATTGGGTATTACGCAGCTAGTAACGCTGCGGTATGCGTATATCGTGGTTCGAACGTGAAAACGGACGTCGAAATGCTCGAAAACATGGGCGAGTGTCCCAGTTGTGTCATATTTTGGTGTCAAGCAACCAAAGTCAACAATCATTATCTAAACCACACTTCACCACCTTTTCTCTCACCTCATCTACACCTCACACACACCCCGTATACACCCCGCACACACAGCTCGATTGAGGAGGTCCGGGAGAGGGAAAAAGGGAGCCGGAGAGGAGAAGAAGAAGTCGGGAAGGAGAGAAGAGAAGGTGGAGACGTCATGGTCGAGGTGAGTCCTCGTTGTTTGTTGTAATTTCGGTTGGTTGTGGGAGCGAGACAGGGGTTCGGCCATGGAGCCCGAATCGGGTCGAAATGGTGATGGTAGGGGTGTCTCCCCTGCCATCGAGTCCACCGGGGTTGGGGTGGAGAGAAACCCCAACCCAAACCATGGAGGAAAAAAAAAAAAAAAATGTTCTGATCCCGGTCGAACCAGGTTCGATCGCGCGCGTATGCACCCCCTGCATGGGCCGAGCCTAGACCTGTTCTAGTCCAGGGGCGGGTTGGGTCCGACCCAAACAAAAGTTTCAAAAAAAAAAAAAAGAGAAAAAAGAAAGAAAAACTTGGAAAAACTCTGGAAAAATTGGGAAAATTTTGAAAAAATTATATTTCCATAAAATAAATAGAAATTATGAATTTTTATGATAAATGAAATATTTGGATAATCCAGAAGTGACTTTTGCGTGGTTTTGCCTCGAAAAGCGCGAAATGGGCAATTTGGCCTAAAGTTTTTAGAAATTTGTTGTTAATTGTCATGCTAAATTAAATTATTGATAAATGGACATAGGTTGACATGGGTGATCAATTGGCGACCAAGGACTCAGTGGACTTAGACCCGGGGATTGATTACGGGGTATTGGAGTGCGTTGTGAGGTTTGTAAAACCTAATGGAAAAACTCTTGAGTATTTATTTTACTTTGTAAGTCCATTCAATTTTAGTATTCCTTGTGATTTTTCCTATATCTATATCTTGTCGTTGTTTGCACGGTTGGTTGAGTTACTCCTACCGAATTTTTGTTGTATATCTATACATTCTAGACCATAGCATGTGTATCAGGAGTTCTCGGTGGATAACGACCCGAGCTATTGAACTGTTACATGTGTCGGTGCGTCGTAGGTCTACGCCGGCCATCGAGAGGGATCAGGTGATAACTAGTTGGGTGCGCCCACTAGTGGGATCCCGGAAGTGAATCTCGAAGTATGGTTTAGTCTGACTAGAACAGGCACACGTATTTGCACTTTATTGTTATCTATGCATGCGATGCCCTACTTACAGTTGTCTGTTTACATTTCGCATGTTTATTTAACATTATTTATTGACTTCCACTTATTTATATGAATGTTCGGAGAGGTTCATTGGGATTTTACTGACTGGACTAGTCATTCATTTTCTTCTGTGATGATTGAGTTTTCTTCTGTGATGATTGAGTGCATATCCGAGTACAAGTAAAGGCAAGGGGATCTTAGGTGACTACCTCTAACTGCCTACCTCTGATGATTACTTGTACGTGTGATTATTTTGATATTTTGATTATTGGGAAGTGACATGACATTGTATATAGAGACTTTGCATGGTACAATCATCTGCCTTTATACACAATACTTTTTAGGGATTTTCCACACTAGGTTTTGTTTAATTGATTTTTAATAATTTTTGTATTTATGTACGTCTTTCGCTAGAATATGTTATTTATACATTGTACACACACAAAGTGGATACATTTCAAGACAGAAAAAGGACGGGCAGGTGTCGTACACGTGTATAGGGCTAGCTAACAAGGAGTACACGGAGATACGTCACCCCAAGGCGGCGAGGGCCGCCACAGTGTGAGGTATGCCAGCGAGTTAAGGCTGAGCATCGGAGGCCAAATGGGTTATTACATCCATTTTTCATTCCTTTATTGGAAGTGGGAGCATATTGCAATGGATTTCATCAGTGGTCAACCTGGATTTCAGATATGATAGTATCTGGGTGATTATAGATAGGTTGACAAAGTCTGCGCACTTCTTACCGATCTCTACCACACATCGGGTAGATAGGTTAGTGAGTTTGTATGAGCGAGAGATTATTCGACTACATGGCGTTCCGTTATCGATTGTGTCAAGAATAGTGGGCCAAAGTTTACATTTCAGATTTTGCAGAGCATGCAGGCACAGTTCGACACATGGTTGGATTTCAATATAACTTATCATTTACAGACTGATGGACACTCAGAGAGATTGATTCAGATTATCGAGGATATGATGAGTATGTGTGTGTTAGAGTACAGCGGATCATGGGAAGAGTATATTCATTTGTGTGAGTTTGCCTACAATAACAATTATCGGGCCAGTATTAATATGGCATCGTTTGAGGCACTCTACAGTAGATCGTGCGGATCTCCATCTTATTGGGCGAAGCCTGAGGATGTAACAATTATTAGGCTAGAGATTGTGGTGGATCACTTAGAGAAGATACGACTAATCAGATTGAGGCTGAAGGGTGCGCATGAAAGGCAGAAAAAAGTATTATGACATGTATCATAGCAAGTTAGAGTGTGATGTCGGGAGCCATGTATATCTGAAGGTTTCTCCGATGAAGGGTCGCAAGAGGTTTGAGATTAAATGAAAGCTTGCACCGAGGTTCATTAGTCCATTCAAAGTGAAGAAGCGAATTGGCAAGATTGCGTATGAACTAGAGTTGCCGCCTCAGTTGTCTGGGATCCACCCTGTATTTCATATTTGTATGCTTCGACTGGATAGGTCGAAAGAGGGCAGACGACTGACAGTGGACTTGTGCCAGATAGATTTGAGGGAGGACATTACTTATGACAAGCAGCCTATCCAGATTCTAGACCGTAAGGTGAAGATTCTTAGGAACAAAGAGATCCCATTAGTTCTTGTCAAACGACAACATCACGAAGATTAGGAGCTGACGTGGGAGCTCGAGTCATACATGTGCGAGTACTTTCCCTACCTCTTCTAATTTTTAGTAAGTTATTCCCTTGTGATTTGTTTCAATTTCAAGGAAGAAATTCTAATTAGTTGGGAAGACCGTAATGACCCTAAAATCTAACTCGTGTTACGTGTCACTTTAGGGTCGTACGTGAGACCCAGCTACCGTGATACGCATGTTCAATTTTTGAGTGTCGACACCGAGGTATGCAATTTTTGTTTGGTGTTTGAATTATGTATTTATTACCCGAATATGAAACCAATTGTCCAAATTGGTGAGGACGTTTACATGTACGTGTTGGACTTTTGGATCGGGTTTGCCTAGGTAAAACGTACGCGAACGAGTACCAAGCGAAAGAATTGCGGAATGTGGACATCCAGATGGGATAATTTTAATAAAACACTAACAAAATGGAAAATGAAATATGAATAATAATTAGTATGAGAATGTATTTCAATCGACAAAATTTTTAACAAGGCACAACAATGTGAGTAGTGTATCGACCAAGCGCGTTTACTTTTGTGAAAGGCCAATTAAGTTGTTCAAAATGATAAGACCAAAGACAAAGTCAACAAGGAGTCACTCTATTAATTCACAAAAGTAATTGGATAGAATGATTTTGAGCCACAAGATGTGTATTGGGATTAGTAGATGGGTCAAGATGACATTTGGAGTATAAAAGTAAAAAAATAGGTGTTTTATCACTTTTTCTCTCTTCTTTCTCAACAAAAACGAAAATAGAGATGGGTTTTATGGATTTCAAGTGGTGATTTACGCCAAAGGATCGACCAACAACGTGAATTAAGGTGAGATCTCGGTTAGTTTTTCGCTTCTTTTTGTTTTGGAGTCAATTTTGCGCATTTTCATCGAGATTTTTTAGGACGACCTATGGCACTTAGTTTTTGAGTTTTTTCATTGGTCTTGGTTTAGGTTTTTGAGCATTCAAGGTATCATGTAGTGGTTTTTGTGGTGTTTAATTGATGAGTGTTGTTGTTGATGTTTTGTAGTCTTATTTTCATGTCATGTTGGGATATGGTTTTGAGGGATTAAACGTTTGATTTTTTGTCAAACTTACATATTGGCTTTGATGTTTATATATCAAATTAGGTCCCTTAGAATTTGCTTGAGGTTTTGAGATGGTTTCGTAGGTCAATTGAAGTTAAATTGGTGGCATAAAACAAGTGTTGTAGAACTAGTACTACAGTCCAATTTTTGGGCAACTTTGAGGTAATGATCCGGGCAATCAAATGAATGTTTTTGAGCAAAATCATTTATGGGTTTTCATGTTTAGATATCAAACTTAACCCCTGCAAAACAGATTTTATTTTCGAGTTGTTTTTGAAAGGTTTTGGAGGCCGAAAAGGAAGCTTAAAACCTGGGACTACGCTATTATTTTTTACTGATTTGAGTAGGCATGTTGGTTAATTGATATAAGAAATCAATGGGGTCCAATTGACTTGTGAATAGGTTCATTTGAATCTTAGTATAACCTATTTTGATGATCAATAAAGATTGGGGCTATTGGAATTTTTTTAATCAAAGAAAAACAAGGTGGAACATAACATGTTTATATGGTCCAAAACTGTTCACTTATGACAAGTTGCGACTTAGCAACTTTAAGTAATGATTTAAATGGGTACTTGTTATCCAAATTAACTAAGGTTGGAATTTTTGAAATCCATATATATCCTACTTTGAGTTGCACTTAAGCTCGAACCTTGGTACAACTTTTAAATTGGTGAAAAATAGTCGTGTAAATGGCTAAAACCAATGAACTAAATTAATTAGTTAATAAAATGAATGATATTGATTAATTGATCAAATAAAGTTATTGTTGGGGCATTATGACTTGTATACCAAAATGTGTTTTGGTACACCGCCAACGTTGTATGAGCCTATTGGGTCGCACACTAAGAATGGTTCTCATGAGATTTTAAGATGGTTCGAAAAAATGAATTTTATATGATAAAATTCATGACGAAACGTCCTTGTGGTGTATTACACTTATACTTCTTTAAGTAGGGGTATATGTGTAATTTACTTAACCGTCTATATACAAGGGTTGTATAAATAGACGCTTTAAGTTAGAACACATGTACGAAAGAAAAAAAAAAGGCTGAAACTCTATTTTCGTTTTAGAAACGACTTAGGGTTTTTGGGTATGCTCTGGATTATTTTGGAGAGAAACAAAAAGGTTTGGTATTCTCTCGAAGCTAGCACTTCAAATCTCGGCAGTCGTTCACGTGTGGACTGCTGATAGAGGTCGTTCGTCGTTGCCAGCGCCTTAGAGATCGATCAACCTTCAGAAAGGTATATTGCGACTGAGGAATGATTAATTTTTTTTCATGGTTTAAACGTTTTTAATGGAATTAGATTCGGATCCTGTTGGGGTTTTTGTCAAAACTGTTTTGTAATCTCCGCTGCGTATGAACCCCAAAACCCAACAGTTATAACTCTTAAAATGTGAATATGTGATTTAATAGGACTTGTTGATATACGTGAAAGTCGGGGGAACATTATGTAAGGCTTCGTAACCAACATTGGGTTGGTTTGGTTGTAAGTAAATTAGCCAGGAAATGCACCATATTTCATTTTAAGCTATTGAATATTGTTGTTCATTATTTTGCTATATATCCTTGGAACTCCATTCTGATTGAGTTGTCCGAAGGCAAGTGAGTCAACGGTGATCCTTGGAAGGAGTGGATGGCTGAGGTAACATGCCAGAATCATGACCTCGTGATGCATTGCACCGGATGCTGATTCTTGTCGGGTGTGATTTCTCATTGTGGTTGTCCCAGGAAGTCTCACTATCTCGTGGGTTTTGGCCTTGTGAGTGTACCAAGTCTTAGAACCTGAGTCTTGATGGTTTGCCAAGACTCAACGATCTATTGGTCGGGGCTACTTGCACCACTCTGTTTGTATCCCTGGACACTTATGTATCGATTATTTTTTATTTATTTATTGTCTTTTATTTATTCATGTGTCCTTATACCTTTCTTTCTATGTGCATGAATATAGACTGATTTGTTTATTTTGAAATGTTGTTTAGTATCCTACTGACATTACTTACCTGGGCCACTACTGGGAGATCTACAGTGAGGAATTTGAAGCGGCCTTCCCTCTCGTACTTTTGTAGGTTTTGTATTACTTATGTATATTATTTTTATCACGTAGGGTATATGGGTTTTGTGAGATACTTTGGGACATGTATATGATATTATTTCTCTCTCCTCTATTTATTATACCTATTAACTGTGTTATGCGGGGTTTCTGCATTCTAGGATGTCCTGACTAATTGGTTTAGAGTTATTTGGATTTGTTTAAGTTGAAATCGCTTCCGCATAACCTTTGATAACTTACAAATTTGAAAAACTCACTTAAAATGCTAAATTTCGGTGCCTTGTAATGAAAAATGGTTAGGAAGGCTTACTAGACTTGCATTGACGTCGCGAGATTAACTCGGGGTCCACGTAAGTCTAGGCGGGCGGGGCCTAGTTTGGGTTTTGGAATAGGGGTCGTCACAATTTAAGGAAGAGAATGGTTTACCTAGTCTTGATATATTGAATTATTCAAGTTCTTAACCAAATCTCCCTTGAATCACCACTAAGCTCCTTCAATTCTCCATGAATTTCAACCACTTATGCCTCTCTTGTGAAGAACTTCTCCAGGTTTTTTTTTCTTTTGTATGAACCAATATTTTTATAATTGTAGATATTAGTTCTACACCCCTCATCAAGCTTTGTTTTAGATCACAAGATCTATCTATGGCTTAGATTAAATCCATCAATGCACCTTAGAAGCCCACTAATATCCTAGGACTCCTTTGGAATGTGCATTTCAAGGTGCATCAAAGCCCTTACAAAATCTCAACTTAGACATTAATTTTTATTTCACTTGGCCTAAGTTTTATAACTTTAGGCATATCAAAAGAAATGCCTTTGATCGTAGACATCACATATATTTATCTCTATTATTGACTAAGCTACCGACTTCTCGGCTCTCTGACACCTTACTTCAATGCGTATCTTGAGGCACACTTCAAGCTTTTATTAGATTTTTATTTTGTTTAATTTAGTAACTTAGGCCTTATTTTGATAAATTATATAAAACTTTGCTAAGGGAAAATTAGTAGTAGCTTTAATAGTTAAACTCAGCTTTTATTTGTCCAAGTCCTAACCATCTCATACTCGAGCTACGAGTAAATCAAAGTATCCTACGCTCTCAACGCACACATGCACAACGCGATAATGGAAACTAACTAGTGCGACGCGATTTATAAATAAATAATACATTAAATAGCACGCGTGACACAAAAACAACAACTTTACATCGACTTTGAGCACGAGATGTCGATCGAGTTTAACACATCAACTAAAATTATAGGTCGTTAGTCCTTAATTAGAGCATAATCTTGATTTAATTAATTCGAGCCATCACAATAAGAGAGGGGCATATTCTATCTTGATTACACATCTTCACATATTATTCACATAGTAATCAATCACAATCTTTATAATCGTCTGGTTAAAGATAATATTTGATTATGTCAAATTATCATGCTCCTAATATTGAAGTCTATGGTAATTTCAAGTCGAATGACTAAATAATATACATATCATGAGTAACATCCATGACTTAATCCATGTGGTATTCTCTTAGTGGGTTGGTTTAGTACCTTATTCCCTAATAAGTACTCATAATCTCGATTTATATCCCTATATACAAATGACCATCAATCAAGATTCACACTAGTCTTAACTCATTATAGTTTTCAGTATAATGACCGATTAGAGACATTTAGGATATTTCAGCAAATACCCATATATCTTATTCTAAGGTAAAATGCAATCACTTATAATAAGAAAAAACAAACAAAAATCTATATTTTATTAACTAAAATTATAAGATAAACAATGTTTATAAATTGACCTAGGGCACATGCCTCAACAGCTTTGACTTCCAACTGCAGTTGTTCACTTTGTATATGTTGCTAAGTAGATCAAACGAACTATTTTTTATAAAAATAAAATATAAAATAAATTAGATGCACGTGCCCCCAACAATCTTAAAAGTAGTGTTATACATGATTTTGTTTAATTATGATAAATTCATAATCTAATCTAATTATTACATCTCAATTTTTATATTAAATACCAACCATAATTAATTATATGCATAAACAATTAAACATGTATAATATATATTTTTGGATAATATCTATTAAATTATATAGCAAAAAGAAAAGCAAAACAAGGTATTGAGCTCAATATTCCATATTGAAATTCATCTAAAAAATAATACATATATAAAAGAAAATGATAATGTCATGACCTACTTAAAAGAGGGGAAAAATATACATTATGTATTACGTAAACTAGCAATGCCACATCCTGCAACACATACTCTATAACAAAATACATATAATGTTAGGTGGATGGTATTGGATTGAATTAACATATTCATAATCTGATTCGGTGTGTACAAATTACTAATTTTACAATTCAATCTAGTTTTTATAACGAAACTCTCAATCCTATTAGCATTAGTTGGTTCGAATTATGCACTATTAGATTTATTAGAGCTTAGTTGTTTTTACCTACTCCCTCTAATCTACAATAAGTGTGTTTTTAGCCATTTTGAAATAGGAAAATGATCGTTTGACATTTTCATGTATATATACGTGTCATCCCACGTGGTGCCACGTGGGCTATTTTCGATTAGAGAGTAGGGCCCACCAAATAGATGATAACATGGGGTGGTTCCATTTGTTTTATTCAAGGCGTGGGTGGGCCCCACTGACGCGCTATAGTGAAACTATATAGTGATGATTGAACAGGAACAAAGATGTGTACAGATCAACAGAAGAAAACAATCATTTACGGGTTCTCTTCTTCACTTCTAGACTAAGCAACTCCAAAATTAGAGAATACTCTCCATCGCTTGAGAAGTGCGGATGGCTCTTCATCAATATTGCTTTGGAAGATCAAAGAAACCAGAGTATCAAGGTTTGTTTAGAGTTTATCGGGGTTCAAATCAGCGTAGGCCAGAGGTATTTTTTTCGCTAAGGATTTAGGGTTGATTTTTGTGGTTATTTGTGGTCCGATTATTGTTCAGGGTTTTGAGGTTTTGGGTTTATTTCTGCGTTTATTTGTTGTTCAGGGTTTAGGGGAAGACTAAATGTTAACTTGATGATTTGTTAGTTGATCCATAATATGTTAACCTTTCTTCATTTTGAATGTCTATGACATCTCTTCGATGGTACAATGTAGAACTCTTTGTTGGTGTTGTTGGTTGTTGAAGATTATATGACCTTGTGTTTATTGTTTAGGGTGCCATTGATGAGGATTAACAAATTAGTGGCATTTTTTGTACCAAAAAAATTCAAATCTTTTTTGTTCATTTTGTTGTTTCATAGTGCAATATTAGTGAGAAGATACATTATTAAGATAATGAGTAGTTTGTGAGGTTATTGTGAGCTTAGTTTTGCTATAACAAATAAGCTCCATCGGTGCACAAATATTTTAGTTGGCCATTCCTAAAAGAGAGCAAAGTATTACCAACTTGATCACAATACCTATTTGATAATTTAAGTTTAGTAAGTTCAACTCAAATTAAATAGTTTTGTTGAAGGTCTTGTCAGCATCTCTTGGCACAAGTTAGATTGATCTACAAAGATAGTTAAAATCATAAATAATTTCAGTGACCACAACACAATTCATTTAATTTAACATTGGGCAAAATCCTTGTTAATCCTGTTGCATACTAAATGAAATTGGACAAGCACTATCTATTTCAGTTACTGCATTCAAATCATATCAATGCTCTTTCCATGACTAATATATATCAATAGATTGAGCAAAACCCTTGCATTTTGACCTTTTGTTGTTATGTTTGCTATGATTGAAATGATAAGCAAGTTCTTGTTCTAATTAATGATTTCCATTAACAATTACAATTGCAAGGTATGACTATAACGGTGAAAAATAATGTTGGGAATGTGGATCGAAGTACCACTTTGTTAATGCTTACACATGGAAAGAGCATTGTGCTAAATGTCGAATCGGGTTTCACATCATATAGCGGGTCACCATAGAAGGCCAGAACTAGGGAAAGTTCTTTTATGGGTGCATCAATGGGTTTCCCACTGGCCGTTGCAACTTTTTTGTTTGGCCACCACCACGTCTGGAAATGGCTTATGCACCTACTAGCGTTCTCAATCAAGTCAATCGTGGTGAAGCTAGTTCCTCTATTGTTACGACTACACATTCATCTCGAACTATGAGTGGTAAGCAAAGATTAGAAATCCATGATGTGAATCAGTTGACTGCGTCATTCACTTCACAGATCACACTAACAGGTGGGTGCGATTAGAAGCTCATACTACTTTACGATATCAAATGAAGAGAATTAAGTGAGTGAATGAGCCACCTAGTTGTTGGGAATACCTTTTGGGAATGGAGAAATAAAATTAAAAGTTAGACTAAGTAATTCCAAACCTTTGTACTTTTTGAATGAAGTTATTGGCTTTTATGTTTGAGAACACACTAATTATGATATATATTTGGACTTGTTAATGTATGTAAGTTGGTTATGTGAACTCGTAGTATATTTCGTGCCTTAGTGGTTAAGATATCACTTATACTAAGTATCCTAATTATCTTCATTGTTTAAATTTAGATGTTCTTAGTTTCTTTGGAATCTTGAAGGTTGAATACATGGGGTACGTGGTGGTGATTCCCATGTTGCAATGGAGATTTCCCATGATTTTTCACGTTCGTAAGTTGGTATCATGCAACAAACAAATAAGTGAGTAGAGTATTAGATGAAAGAAGCCACCCATCCTTCCAAAATATGCATGTCATTTTAATGGAGTATTTGAAAGCAAACATGACAGTGATCATATCATCAAAGCAACATTGATATCAACCAAAATTACAAAGCTATGTACATGCTTTACTTTTCAATTCATTCATTGAAAGTGCATATCTTGCATACAAACCATGTGTTCATACCATACCACAACACACCAAAATGATAGTCAAAATGCACATCATAACTAACTAATTAATTGTTCAACAAACCATTGACCACATCATAGTGATCATATCATAGCACATACTACCATAGTGACCACTACACACTTAGTTTTTCACCAAAAAAATTGTAAAAATTTCCTAACAACCGTGCCAACAAAAAAATCAGTTGACGAAAGACTAAAATTCCATTGAGTTTCTCCCATGACCTGCGTCTTGCTTGCCCGATCCCAATCCTACGTCCTTTGTCTGGTTAAGTCTTATATTCAGCTGCCTCACTTCCTTTATGAGCTTATTGATATAGGTTGCAATTTCTTATTCAAGGGCACGCAGTCGTGCCTCCACCAAGCTACAATTGTTAGTTACATTGCAAGTCAACCTCCCTTCCATGGCTTTCATCTTCCCATTCAAGAAGTTTTTCATCTTTCACGTTCAATTTTTGAACTCCTGCTTTATTGTGTCCTTAAGGTGATGAAACATTTCATCATTCATAGTTTCATCTTTTTTGTGCCTTTAAGATCTTGATCTTCTTCATTCATTACAATAAATGAAGGGAAGCATTATAAAGTGATTAGAACTACTTATATGATATGAGAAATTAGAAAAACTATTAACCATGTCAATATCATATCAACGAAAACAACTAATTATAATATAGAAGGTTAATATTTATCCTCATAGTCAGTGTCTTCATCTTCAATTGGTTCATTGGATTGTTCTTCTTCAATTTTATCTTCGAGTCTTGTAGACTACTCAAAGACTCATCGCTTCAATTTGCCTATTTGTTGTCATTGTCTTCGAACTCATCTTCAGAAGTTGAATCAATTGTCAAGTCTTTCTTCTTCTCGTCATAATTCATGGCCTTTGAATGGACCTTCACATTCTCCTCGGTTGAGTCTTCTTACTTTCATTTTTTTTTCATTTTAACGACCACCCAATCACCACATATAAACTTGTAGTTCATGTTCAGGAGTGAGGTTAGACTAATCATGACAATGTAGGGATTCTTGTCTCTCCCAACTTTTGGTGGTGTATGGCTAACTAGACTAACAGTTGCATACAACTTCCCTAATTGGTTCCCATATGGTAGGGTAGGCTGGATATATTTGCCTTAAGCATATGTCTGACTATTATATAAGCCAAATCCATGCTCTTTCCGGTTAGGATAGACCACACAAGAAATACATCATAAAAATTCATCCGAGTACACGAACTGGAACCAATCCTATGAATTAAGGCATGAATTATTTGTCTATGAATGAGGCAAGCCTTAATGTTCACCTCATAACACTGAAGATGCCTCGATACAAAAATGTTCGACCGAGGAGTCAGCATGTTACACGTGGACATGACATCAAATCCTACCACACTAGCCCACAATTTCGATTCATAGCAATGAAAGGCTCCCTTAGGGATGTTAAAGATGGTCCTAATAACATTGGGTGTGACCTTGGTAACCTTTCCATCAATGGAGCTCTCTAACCTTAAGGATTTTGCGGAATTTTAGCAGTGCAAATTAGTGTAAATTTACATACATACCTTTCTCAAAGGGTTCCTTTGTGTTCACGAATCCATCCCACCCCATTCGATGAAAGAAATACCCTACCCACACTTGAATGTGATCAAAGATGTTAAAATCGAGCCTCCTTGTCCAAAGAATATTTCTACCTATGAAACTTGTATGCAAGGAGGAAAGAGCATGTTTGCATCCTATCGGGTCCATATTATAGACTTCACCTTTCTGCATTTCAACATCTTTGTCACCATTAACATCGATGGGGTAGCAGGGATCTTAGGAGGGAGGGAACGCCTAGCTTCACCCACCATTCGCAAGTGGTCACTTGAACAGACAGAGGCTTGCGGTAGATCAATTTTTGACTTCACTATCCTACGAGTTGGGGTCGCATTGCTTGGCATCTTCTTCATCAAACCAGCACCAGTCGGATTATAGGTTTCTCCCTTTTCTTGTGTTGACTTCGTCATTTCTCTCTTTGCTTAGGGTTTGAGATGGTTTGGTAAATAGAATAAAAGAAATGAGAAGATGGTTGAGATGACAACAATATGAGAATGAAGTGTAATGGGTGTTGGGTTGGTGGGTTGGTTTAATAAGAAGATAGAGAAGTACACAATCATAACTTTATCCCATTCGTGCATGTTATGGAAGGTTATTTATTCATGTTTTAGAAGTTTATGTACTGCCTTTTATTAAGGAAATGAATTGAGTTGCCTTTTAAGATCCGTAATGTAACTTAATTTTCAATTGAAAATGTTTTATTCTAATCAAAGTGCTACCACATTCCCGTCATTAACACATAAACATGAATACCTTCCAATTGTAAACGCGAGTATACAATTACTAAGAAAATGTGATTTCAGTGAATACACATCTTTTCTGTCAATAACTAAGCACATGTAAACAAAAATAATATGTAGCAAAAAACTATAGATAACTAGTCCTGATACACTATAATAAGTCCACATTGGACTTAATGGCAACCTTGTCCCTCACTATGTCGCCCGTTGTTCAAGAAATTGCTAAAAATCATAGTATCACATCATTTATAAAAGACAATGCTCCACGAATCACTTGGCAATGTGTGATTTGAGGTGCATTGTATGTTCATTGCTGCATTATGTACGAGCATGATTGTCATGGTCCAAATTTCTAAATCCTAATTTAATATCTTAATAAGGATCAAATGACCCGTAAGTGAGACTCGTATCGAGATACGTGTCATGATCGAGGTAATGTGATCGAGGTATATGTTATATTTATTACGGTGTATGCCTAGCGTATTGTATATGTGTAGACTGCTAAGTCACTCATACTTATATATAGGTGTCAAGAAGTGAGTAGGGGATGTGCCTTGAGTTGCGTGCCGGTGTGGGACCGAGATAGAAAGTGATCTATTAAGTTTTATTCAGGTTTTATGTAGCTTGAATAGTGATTTTGATATGGTTACGATTGAATATAAAGTTAATGTCCTAAGTAAGTTAAAACAATAGCCGCTTGACATTTATCGAGATACGTATTGACACATCTAAACGCTAAATGAGTTAAACAATGATGTTATTTAGAGTAAGTAAATGGTACATGTGTTAATATGTGTACTACTAGATACGTCTCGAGATACGTATGCAATGAGGATAAATAGCTATTAATCAACTATAACCATTTCCTATATAAAGCTAGTGATCAATTCATGAAATCAAACCAACTTCATTTCATTACTTATGAGAGAAGCAAAGCTTACTAGAGAAGGAGAAGCTGTTGGAGGAAGAAGAAGACCAACAATTATGAGAGTTTGGTATCGGAGTTGATCAATTAGGTGGTTCACATCAACTAGGTATATCACTACAATATATTTAGTTCAATTCAATGAATTCATGAATTTAATGTTATATGTGGTTGTTTTATGTTGTTGTTAATGTCTAGAGGTATGTATGGTGGTTCTTAGGGCATTGGTATGGCCTATATGTAGAGAAAACTCAGAATTCTGATTGCTAAATTTTGGATTTTCCTGCACATAGCGCGCTAGGTAAGGTAACTAGCGCGTTAATTAGGGTAATTAGTGCACTAGGTGCTATGATAGTCTAAAAATCCGTAATTTTCAAAAATTTCTCAAACACCATAAACAAATCTAATACTATAAATAAAGGTCTAAACACACTCAAAAACATGTTGTATGGTATCATGAACCTAGGGAAGTGTCTCGGGGGCTCGGATACGAGTTTTAAGGTGTCGAAAGCCCGAAATAGCTTAGGAAGTTGCGTGGATTGTAAGTAAACTAATTGAGATATTTATTTACACTTCATTCATGTTTATATGTTCATTTCTAGTCATTTAGACATATTTACCATTGTATTTCATATGTCATGACTTATTGTCTTTTCTCATTTCATGAGGTTGCTTTCATTATATAGATTGTTGATTAAATGACTTCATTGACTCCAAATCATGTGCTATGTCATTTTAATTATTAACATATGTGGTCAGTGAAATAGCATGCTATTAGATATATGTTACCTAGTGTTGGGAATCTAATGTCATTATGCATTAGACATGCAATCATTTTGTTGGATTCTCAAACCATGATATTTCTTGAAATATAAAAGTAGTTCTTCTATGTAGGACCATTTTATGATAGAGGTTCATCTAACATACGGGGGTCACTAGACTTCTAAAGTGATCAAGATCTCTCCACTCACTTGCGCAACACAAGTTAAATGAGTCTTGGGGTTGTTGGCAAGCATAACTTGTGTAGCGGATGGGTTATGGGGCCCCCGGGATGTTGGCAAATATACATCACAGGTGATCGACACCAGCGAAAGATTATAAAGGCAAAGAGCACTGCTCAGACCTTCATATTAATGTAGAACTCAGCTCCATCCTCATATAGTGAAAAAGCTGATGTGATGAAGACCACAACCGACCAGCCCTAGATCATTACTACTTAGTCGTGTGTCGGTTTCATTTTGTTTGACTAAAGTATCTCTTTGCATGTTCTCTTTTCAGTATAGTTTCTATTATCATGCTTTTAGATACTTGTTGCATATTTGGGAATGTGAACAATTATCTCTCAGTGTTACTTTCTTTTTTGTACACGTCGTCTTTTTCATGACGATGAGTGCAAATCCATCGAGTAGCAAATCAAGCAAAGAGAAGATCGGCTACTACCTTTAAGCAAGTTGAGTCCTGCTACACCAAACTTTGTAGGTTTTGATTTTGATGTATTACTTTTATATGTATTTCATATACTTTTAGGGTTGTATGATATGGGTTGAGAGACTAGTACTTTGACCAAATATATGATGATATATTATCGTCGTTTCATAATATATATATAACTATGTGATTTTTGTTTCCTGGTTTTTTCACAATTGTTAGGCATCATGTTATAAGCTTCCGCTAATTTGTTAAGATTTTCGATGAATAAACTTTTAAATAAAATTTTAGTTAACTTTGATTTATGAATTGACATAGGATAGATAAATGTTTATTTAAAAAATAATTACTTGGAATGACATGGTATTTTGGAAAGGCTAATTAATTCCTAATTAAGTCCTATGTGGTGAGATGAAGGCTTAATGACGGGATTAGGCCGAACGATGCCCTATTTTGAGAAGGGGTCGTCACATGATGCATGACACAAACTAATTGGCATTGCCAATCAAAATGTACATTGGCTACTCCACGAATCACTCTTGCAAATCCAAGTTCTCTATCCATTCAAGAATGGTGTCAGTAACTGGTATAGGTAAACTCATTTCTTCATTTGCGCAAGCAACATTCTCATTCATTGAATTCAAATGGTGGACACCTTCGGTACTACCCCGCCACCATGAACCCAAAATAGCGAAGCTTAGAAAACCAATTACATAACTTTCTTTTTTTTTTAATGTAACCAATTACAAAACTTAATTAATAATGAAAATGCAAGAGAATAATATACTTACTATGCACTCCATTTGTGAAGATAGTCCCACTATTGGCTCAACATTTTCGTTGGATTGATGCCCCTGGTGGACAAAAACGTATAACAAAACATAATGAGACTTATTACATATGAGTGTCCAAATCAAGAAATATATATGGAAGATCGACTTATTTTGCTTCATTTTTTATCACTACCCTTATAACTACTTCCTTTTCTTGCCTTTGTATTAGCTTCCTCGCATTTTTTGTTCAATGTAACATTATCATTGTCCTCCTACATATACGATTATAAAGTGATTAAATAAAGCACCCAAAGCATGTACTATAAATAAATACACCTTAGTAACGGATACCATGCTTATCATTTGTGAATTGATGGATACCCTCCCCTTGCCATTTTCGAGGCATGCTTCGACCTGATTAATGGCAATTTGAGAAAAAATTAACGTAGAAAATAAATAAAAAATGAAACACAACACGATGCATTAAGACTTGCTTTATTTTCATTCTTACCACTACCCTTCTTTGATCCTCTTATGATTATTTTCTTTCGTGGTCTCCGCTATGTTTCCTCATACATAGGTCCAGTATTTGCTTGCTCGATGCTTGAGTCGAGGGTAAGGTTCCTTCTTCATCCTCGCTAGTGTTAATGAGAGTCTTTTCTAACTGTTTCACTGCTTCATATGTTATTCTTAATTTTTTAGCTGATGTTCTTCCCAACTCGGCCTAGTTGTTGCATGTTGTAATTATTGCATCGTGTCTTTCCATCATAGTTGTGGAACAGTGTCAAGCTCCATTATTGTCTTTTCTCGTGCATATTTTCTCTTGAAGCCCTTATGCCATCGATCCATAACATACTTTGATGAAATTCCCATAACATCTCGGTCATAGAACATGCAAAGTGTGTGACAACACAAGATAGCAGTACACTCATTTGCCCAACATATGCACTTTAATTCTTCACGAGGCTCATCATACAACATTTGGTACACTATTTTGGGTGACTCATATAAGCTCGGTGAAATTGTAATATCTCGAACCTCATATGCGGTCAAGTGAATGACACGCGTAACACCTACAACTTTGCAGTTAAACATCTTATTCCTTTATTCTTGGAATTTCTTAAACATTTTATTGGTATAAAGGAAACACATTTGGCGCTCATATGGCACGTCAATCACAAGTCTCTGCTCCTTATGGAAGGATTCAAAGTTAGCCTTATCTTTGCTCACATTCTTAAAAAAATGATTAATTTCTTCACTTCTTTGAGTTGTTGACATGCCAACCCAAAAGTAGTTCTTTACAAAAATAGGCACCCACCTGTGTCGAAGGTTATAAAGGGTGCATAGCCATTTGCGACTAGCATCCTTGAATCTGAATTTATACATTAACTCCCCTCGCGTACCATCAACTCATCAACTATCAGAGAATACATACACCGCTCGCTTCAATGCATTGATAATTATGTCCTTATTTTTAAGGCTACCCATCTTCTTCGGTACCTTTTTCATGATATACCAAAGACACAATATATGCCTTGCATTAGGAAATATGTGTGTGATACCACTACCAATTGAAGGACATTGATCTGTTATGATACCCATAGGCTATTTCCCCATACATGCCAACCATGTGGTAAACAACGATTCATAGCTTGCAATGTTTTCATCACCCAACAATGCACATCCTAACAATACGGACTAACCGTGGTGGTTAATGCCTACAAACGGAGTAAAAGGCATGTCACATTTGTTTGTCAAATATGTTGTATCAAAAGAAATAACATCACAAAAGTATTATATGCACTTTTAGCACGAGCATCCGCCCAAAAGGCATGTGTTAGCTAGCCCTTGGGAGCATGCATTACATGAAAGAATTTATGATTTTGCTTTTGCTTCCTCACGAAATAGTATTGAAGTGCTTATGTGTCACCAGTACCAAATGTCAAATGTCGGGCTGCATTTACATGTTTGCACATTCTTTTCATCAAATTGTAAGTTCTCAATAACCCCAACATGAATAGACTCAGCCATGAATGACTTACAAACAATAATTCTCGCCCTACATTGAACTTCCAACCTTCTCTTAATGGCATTGCCCATCAATTTGTTACAAACAAAGAACTTGGACTTACATGGACTGACAATATTATCGTGTTCAAGATTTACACTTAATATGTGTCACTTATTATCTGGACACAATTTCATAGATATTTGAGCCTTGCAACCATATCTAGCTTGCAACTAGGGATGAAAATGGATAGGGTAGGGGATGAGAACCTCATTCCAATACCCATACCCACTAAAGAATTTATCACCCATACCCATCCTCATACTCATCGAATCCTCATGGGTATGAGGAATCTCCATGGGTAAAATGTTTTATCCATTTTATTTCTCATTAGAGATCTCCGTTGGGATTTTCATGGGGATTTTTACGGAGATGCATGGGGAATCCCCGTGAGAAATTTTTTTTCACCATTTCATTTCCCATTGAGGATCCCTGCGGGGATTCTCAAAAAAAAAGAAAAAAGTGTAACAAATAAGGTATCAAATATACATACATAATAGGTAGAACTATAGATATTTTCAAATGATACTCGTACGTGTAATAGATATATGTTAGCATAAGCATATTGTAATATGATATATAATTATATATAATATTTCGTTATAAATTTATAATATAACTAAATATTAACAAATATTGTATTATAAAAAGTATTGATCCACGTAATTTGAGAATTAAGTATTTGAGATTAAAGGTTGAAGTTTTTTTCCTCGAAAAGAGTTGAAGTTTTGGTGTGGTTGATTATCAAAGTATATTTTTCTCTCCCAACACTTAAGAGTTAAGAAACAATAATGTTGTGATACTAAAAAAAAAAAAACAATAGTGTCAATAAGTTACAAATTCATAGCATGTATATATAAATATAAACTATATATAAATTCAATAACATTAAGGGGTCCCCCAAAAAATTTAGAGGATTCTATAAAATAAGATTTCATAATTTTCTCATTTGATTCTATTTTTTTAGTACTTTTAATCCTAAGATTCTAAAATATAAATATAGTTGAAAACAAGTCAAAACAAAATATATTATTTTTAATTAACTAAATAAGTCAAAATATAAATCTCATTAAGAGGTTTTTTTTTATATGTATGAGTTTTTTGGAGTGGAAACTATGTAATATTATGTAATACTTATATATAAATATCACATAGTATATATATAAATAATAAATATCATATGGTGTATGAATTGATATATGAGGATCCATAAAAGTAGATGGGTATCCCCGTGGGGATCCCTAGGAGGATTCTCCATGGGGATCTCCGTATGTATATTTTATTACCCATACTCATGCCCATACCCGTACCCGTATGGGTATGAGACTTTGTACCCATCTCCACCCCCATCCCCATTTAAAATTCTCATACCTATACCCGTTAAAGTAAATCCCATCACCCTCGGGTATTCCCTACCCATTTGCAACCCAAAAAGTATTTTCCTTTAGCCTTACTCCAACCTTGTTTCACACATGCAAATATATGCTTCTAAACATTTCATTTTTTTGTATGAAGACCATGATTTTATCCTAAATTCGATTTGACTTGCATAATCATTAAAGGCAGCATTTGCTTCTTCTGCACTCTCAAAAGTCATTCCTACACTAGGTCTAAATGGGGCTTTCACTTCCATTCGGTCCTAGTTTGTTTTGTTAGCCACATCTTCAATCATGTCTTTGTAATGACTTAAAATTTACTAATAGTAAATTAATCTTTAATCAGGGTTACCGACACGAGACGTGGCCTGAGAGCGGGTACATGGTTAGAATAATCAGTGTGAGGACCGAGAAATGTGTTAGATTTGATGTGATGATGCTTAGTGTAATGTATATGTGTAGTTTTATTAAATCACTCATACTTGTATAAATATGTCGAAACATAAGCGGATACGCGCTTCGAGATGCGTATCAACGTGGGATTAAAGTAGTAAGTGATGTGGTAGTATTATTTAAGCTTAGTGTAGCTTAAATAATGATCTTAATGTGACTATGGTTAGTTATATATTAAATGTAACCTAAGTTAATAATTTTAAACAATAGTCATGTGATAGTTCTCGAGATACGTGTTGACATCTACGAACTCGTTTAGTACAAATTGGTGTTATTTAGATTAAATAAGTGGAGTGTAAGTGGGATATGTGTTAAGGTGTGGATCATAAGATAAGTCTCGAGATACGTGTGCACATGAAGATCAATAGCTATTATTTAACCATTTTCATTTCATATATAAAGCTCAGGATCAACACATGTAAACCAATTTATTTCATTTAGAAAACTTGTTGGTGAAGTAAACTTGCTGGAGGAGGAAGATTATAGAAGATTAAGGATGGAAATCAATGAGTTAGTGAAGGAGATCAAACTAGGTGGTTCATTAACTAGGTAATCCACTTACACCACTAGCGTAGCTCCAATTTGATGATTTGAGTGGTTGTTTTGTATTATCGTTGATGCCTTGGAACTCTTGAGGTGAGTGTGAGGGTTCCCAGGCATTTGTGTAGATTACATGTGGAGAAAATCTGAAATTTTGATTTCAGAATTCTGGATTTTTTGCACATAGCGCACTAGGTAGATCGATTAATGCTCTAATTTTGGTTAGCGCACTAGATATAATGCTTAGCGCTAATGAGTCAATTAGCACGCTAATGAGTCAACTATCGTGCTAATCAAATCACTTAGCGTGCTAATTGCCTTGATGGCATAAAAATTTTTGCAATTTTTTAAAATTTCTTATACATTATAAATAAGTCCAAAACCCTAAGTAAAGGTCCAAACACACCAAAAAACATGTTATATAATATCAAGAACCTAGAAAGTGTCTCGAGGGTTCGGTTACAAGAGCTAAGGTGTCGGGATGCCAAAATAACTTAGGATATTGTGTGCACTCTAAGTAAACTAATTGAGGTGGTTTTCCTCATTTCATGCCTTGATAATGTTCGTTGTTTACAATTGTTTATATTGTTGTGCAAAACTTTGTGTGGTTATTTAATTGTATGTTGCTTGACTTTATTAGCTTATGTTGCTACACGCTTGTTAAATTCTTGGTGTTATGGTTGGCGCGTTGTTTCTTGTTATGCAGTTGTTGTTAAATTAGAAAATGTATGTTTAAGATTATAATGTATTTTAGGGTGTACAAAGCTCACGAGGTATAGGACTCAGAGATGTCGGTATACTAACTAGTTAGTGTTACATACCTAATATACGAGGTTGATGAAATGTACAAGGCTCACAAGTTTCCTAGATGTTGGTATACTTACTAGTTAGTTATCACATACCTATTACATAAGGTCGATATGCCATATTTTATGCCTAATAAGAAATATGTTTATGTAAACAACCAAATAAGCGACTACCTAAAGTTTGTGCGATTAATTGGGTATGTCTGAGATAATGCTAAGTACAAACTTTGAAATGGGTGGTTTATGTAAATAATCTATTTGCATCAATATTATTGTGCTGATTTATGGTAAGTTGTTAGCTTTATGTGTTTGAAAATTTGGTTAAGTGTCTTTCAGTGTTACTTTCTTTATTGTACTCATCGTCCTTTTTATGACGGTGGGTACAGATACTTCGAGTAGCAGATCAGGGAGGGAGAATATCAATGATTAGTATTGAGCTATCAGAGGAGAGCTTCTGCTACTTTTATAGGTGATCATTTTGTGTAATTATTACTGATGTCTTTTGTATAGTTTTGGTTTGTATATTGGGATGAGATATTAAACTTCCCTATTGTTTCGTTTATTATTTTAGTTGGTGTTATATGATCATCTATTTACCTAGTTTCCACAGTAGGTGTTTTATAAATATTTAACTAATTTATTAAGTTTTTCACTGATTATTAAGATAAATAGGCTGACTAATTTGTTGTATGGTTTTATGTGGCATGGATTAAGGCTTAATAACGGATTAGGACGGGTGGTACCCGATTTGGGGAGTTGGCCCGTCACAGTTTTTCCACCTCTTCTTTTTTTTCAGCCGGTTCATCAATATCCTCAACATCTTTGAAACCACATCCATCACTTAACTCATTCTCTTCACTAAGTCCCATCTCATCACTTTGACTGAAAAATGTTACCTATATTATCGTAACAAATTTTGGGTTTAGGCCAACTAAAAATGACACTAAATAGCCAACAAACAACATAGAAAAAACAAAAAATAGAACAATAGACTACATTAACAAAACTTGTATTCATTGTTATGGTCCCTAAAAAGCGTGACCAATTCATTCATTAAATGCAAGGTACAAAAGTCTACTTTAACAAAAAAAAAAAAAAAAAAAAAAAGAATTTCAATTTGTCGTGACTTAACATGAACAAGTCATTCAATGTTGCAGATGAAGATGCAACTTTTTTTAGCATGGATCGACTGCCATAACTCATCATTGAATGTGAAGCTTGAATATAGTATATACACCATTAACTCATTGAACATATTCTCGATTTTTACAAGGTTTCATCAGCTTAAGGTACTATATGCACGTGTGTGTACATGGTTCCAACATTAAAAAGGCTTACTCTTACAAAGCAGATCCTTTGATTCTGCTCCAAATTGGTGTATCTATCTCCTTCGCATAGAGAATATTCACATGAACCCCTGTTTTATTGGCAATCATTACCTTTCTACTCCACCTTTGCTGATGCTTTCTGCTCCACCTTTGTTGATGCCCAAAAATTCCCCCTTTGTTTATGCTCTAAACCCTGAGTTTGTCTACATGATTCGATGGAGGTTATTCCTAAATTTTGGAGTTGCTTGGTCGAGAAGTGAAGAAGAGAACCCATGAATGATTGATGCCTCCTGCTGCTCTGTACACATCTCTGTTGCTACTCTATCATCAATGTACAATGTCACTGCAGAGCGTTAAAAGGGCCCACCCACGCCTTCAACGAAGCAAATGGAACCATCCCATGTTATCATCTATTTGGTGGGCCTCACACACTGATCAAAAATAGCCCATGCGGCGCCACGTGCGATGACACGTAAGCGATGCGATCAGAGTGTGTACACAGAAATATCAACCGATCATTTTCCTTTCAAATATTTCACAATATCTTTCATTTGATAGTTTCAATACACATTAATTACTTAATTGACTTTTTATACTCTTCATAGAAAAAGAAAGTCTAATAATTATATATTAATAGCTAGTATATGTAGAAGTAGTGAGGTTAAGAGGGATAAAATGTGATTTAGTTATTTAAGTGTCACTTTCTTTTCAATCAAGATAATTAAGTAATTTTCTTAAAAGTTGTGAACAACTTTATGCATATTGATTTATGCACATTGATTTACGCATGCACACATCGACATGGAAATTCGACAATTACGATCAAGTGCGCATAAAATGCGTTTAAAAAGGGTAAAAAAAGGAGAATGCTTCAATGGCCTAGTTAGAGGCACCAACTTGGGCACTTAGTGTACACAATGTCCCATCTACTGATTTTTGTCATGTTTGTCAAAAGGAAAATCACTTTTTATGAAAAAATGAAAATGAACCAGCTGTCTGATCGTATAGTGGGTAAGAGAGATTTGACTATTCACTGTTGAGTTCCCTCTCACCTATTGTGTGTGCCTTAATTTCATTTTTTTTAATGGTTGAGAAACCCTTATCGCCACTGATATTTCCATTAAAGATCATTTGTTGGTGCTTCATTAGGGCTTCTAACAAAGTCGATACACTCACTGTCGTCACTGGTTGCTCACATCACCATCTTCTTGATTCATGTTGGGTTACACATCGCCATTGATAGCTCCAATTGTATGTGACTCTTGAGTTTTTTTTTGGGTTTGAATGTTTGCACATCACCACTAGTTTCTTTTTTTGTTTTCTTAAGTTTGTTTTTTTATCTTATTCTTATATAAGATCTTGTTTTCTTAAGTCTGAATGTTTTCTTGAGTTTCTGTAATGATGTCAATTTGTATTCCCTCTTTTTTCATTGATTTTATATTTGCCTATTTGTCACCAAACACAAATTAATCAATTGTGAATGGGAGATTTTCTTTTTGCAGTTGAGTTGTTCATTCCTGCAATATCCATTATGTCTCGATACTCCTCTTGCTGTCCTGAATTTTCTAATTTTTCTACTGAAAACTTGTCATTTTTTCCTTCGCTTTGTCCTCCATTTGATGGGGACACAGCTTCTGGATTTCCTCCAATTACAGTGGTGCTCTATAGATTAAAAATATGGGTATTTAATTAAGTAGTTTGAATGTATTGTATACATATGTGTCAATGAAAATTTGATAAGTTGGCTTTAAATCATATTTATGAGTGTTCACAAATTATTTGAATGTATTATTTTCATATGAGCTAATGAAAATTTGATAAGTTGGCTTATAATCATTTTTATGAATGTTCATAAATAACTTGAATGTATTATTTTCATATGGTCAAACCCTTATTACACATTTACCTTTTATGCAACTGCAATCATTTTTGTAGGTAATGTGATGGTGCCTTTATTTGATTTGAATGAGTTGGTGGAGTCAATACTTGGTTTGAGATTTGATGATGGCATTGAATCAACTGATGGAAATGGCCAAATTGAGGAGGGGCTACTGGCACTGATAGTGTTGACAATGATGTAATTTAGGATTATGACGAACCAAAGACCCCTTGAGTTAGGCATGGTGTTTGATAGTCCCGAAGATGTTATAAAAGCATTTCAAGAGTATGCAAATAGGAATGGATTTGGAATCAAAGTTCGGTCAACGGATAAGAAAGATGGAGTTATTTGGAAGTACGTTTTTACATGTTGTAAGAAAGGCTTCAAAAAAACCAAGGGGGTATACAAAAAAGGAGGACTTAGTGCAAGGTGTGGTGGTCATACCTAAGTGGATGCTAGGTTATATTTAGACTGTAAATGGCACCTCACTAAGGTTTTTTTGGAGCATAATCTTCCAGTCAATAGCCCACTAAAGTCAAGATCTTATCGTTGCAATAAGTTCATTTCAATTGTAGCAAAAAAAGAGTGGAATTCAATGCACATGCTAGGATTCCACCTTGTAAGTTTTACATGGCAAAGTCTATATGACGGCCCCTCTCCTAATCTAGGGAACCGCCCGGCCTAATCCCGTAATTAAGCCCTAATCCTATCCATGCATGACTTAACTACGTATTAGTCAGCCTTTACAACCTAAATGCATTTTTTCTCGTGTTCAGGATAAGTAATACACTGGTCCTACTAGTTTATAAAATTTAGAGTTAATTAAAACTTTTTATTAAATTAATTATTTAGCAGAAATCTTATTGGTTATGCGAAAGCAATTAGTAGTTTATGCGGAAGCCATTTATAAAATCCCAAGTGTGGAAAACTACGAAATGACATCACATATATAAAGTCCTCAAAATGCAGTGAAACAATAAATAGTCTAAGTCAGGTCGGGGAAAACTAAAGCTCAACCCAATATACAACTCAAATAGTATTTGAAAGACACATATAACATATACAATCAAAATACCTACAATCGATGTAGTGACGCACCGCGGACTCAGGGATAATCACCGATCTTCTCCTTGCTTGACCTGCTGGTAGACGACTCCGCACCCACCATCATAAAAAGGACGGTGAGTACAAGAATAAAACAGTAATCCCCGATGACAAATTTAATTTGCATTTCCAAATATTCAAATGGTATTTAAAAGCATATAAATGGGAAAACTAGAAAATAAACCATATACAAGTAAATACCAGAGTTAAACAAGTGATACGACACTAGGCTAAGTAGTGGTGATTTAGGTCCGGTTGGCAGTGAAACATGTCACTCCGACTCAATAATCATATAGCACAATGGACTCTAACACAAGTGTTACCAGGGACTCTAACCCTGGTATGTAGACCACCTCAGGGACTCTAACCTCGAGTGTCATACAGTGTCAGGTAACATGTGCCGACATCTCCAAGGACTCTAACCCCGTGAGTCGCGCACACCTCGATCGAGTATGGGACCTAAATGCGAAAACTACTTTTTAAATTTCAAGAAATACCAAGTATGGATTGTCAAGGCATATGCACATCTACACACCTAAACAAATAAGGAACACAAGTCCTCTTAAACATTTATAAGATATTCACTAGCTAATAGCATGCTATTCATCCATCAATTCACATTTAAAACAACAAGAATAGACATAGCATGGGATAGAATCAATGAATCAAATCAAATGAAGGGATATCATGCAAACTAGACTCATCAAGTGAGCATAAACACAAAGAACACATGATATAAGAATACAAAGGCAAAATAGTAAAAAGGACTATACAAGGACAACAATTAATAGTAATGAAATGCCAAGTAAAGTTGTCATTGGGTATACTCACCTAGTTCCTAGATGTGCCAATGTGTATCTCTAGGCCAATCTTATGCTTTCCATTTAATTTACTCAAATATAGGTCTTTAATTTGATTTACATTAACAAACACAGCCATAGGCTTATAAGTAATTCCTTATTTCATATTAGTATAAAATAAGACTTACAAAACTGCTAACTACCCGGTTCCCCGGATCGCACGCTACTCGAGGCATGTCCCCGCTCTCGTCTCAACGCCTACAACTGTACAAACTGACTTAGTAAGTCTACATAATGCATAACACTAGGCATACATCAATAAAAAAATATAATATACCTCGGTCACGTGCCTCGGTGGGTGCACGTATCACGGTGTAGGTCCCACATCAAGGGTCGGTGATCCTGATTAAGGAATTAAAACGGGGTTAGAGATTTGGGTCGCGACAGTCTGTTCATGTTGGAGGGACCGATCAATTGACATTCAATGAGAAATACTTACAAAACCACATTGAGCTTGAACGACGACTGAGGATTGGATGTGGGGATGCGGAGGCAATTGTGCAACATTTTCAGAAGAAACAAAAATAGAATCCCAACTTCTTCTACTTAATGGCCTTAGGTGAGCATAATGAGCTGAAACATGTGTTTTGGGCCGACAGCAGGGCTAGATCAGCTTATCGGTACTTCGGGGATGTGGTGCCTTTTGATAAAACATACCTAACTAACAGGTATGACATGTCATTCGCTCCTTTTATCGGTGTGAACCATCAAAACCAATCTATTTTGTTGGGTTGTGCTTTACTAGGTGATGAGATGAAGGAAAACTATGTGTAGCTTTTCAGTACATGGCTTGATTGTATGGGGAAGGAGCCGCAAGCAATCATTACCGATCAATGCCCCTTTATTGGGTATGCTGTAGCGAAATTTTTCTCTAACGTGCGACACAGGTTGTGTATATGGCACAAATGAAGAAGGTGTCTGAGAAGATAGGTAGTCATCATGACAGGGAGCGTATCATCTCAAGGTCAAAAAAGGTGGTTTACAACTTTATTACTATAGATAAGTTTGAAGCTGAATGGTCTAAATTTTCACGAGACTTCTCCATCGGTGAGAAATTTAGTACTTGGTTGAAGGACTTGTAATCCATTAGACATAAATGGGTTCCAGCGTACGTGAACTGTGAATTTAGGGTTAAGATGTCGACGACTCAAATGAGCGAGGGGATGAATCATTATTTCGACGAATATCTTAAGCAAAAACCTCTCTTAAAGAATTTATCGACCAATATGAAATGGCATTACAGAAGAGGTCGGAGAGCGAAATGAATGAAGACTTCAAATCGTTTCACAAAAGCATACCTTGAATTGCAAACAACCATGTGAGCATCAAATGGTAAAAATATATACGGACAAGATATTCGAGATTTTTTAAGATGAAGTGTTGCGAGGTGCGACAGATTATAGACATACGCGATGATAGGAGTGTGATCGAAAAAACTTTCAATGTCATTTATTAAGTGGCCACCCAAGAAGTACTTTTTATGTGTCGATCATTTGAGTTTAGGTGGTTCTTTGTTTTCATGCACTTTGTGTGTTCCGTGATCGAGATATCATGTGCATCCCATCGTAGTACATCATGGACCGTTGGTGGAAAGACTTCATGCGCACATATGAAAAAAAGCCACGCAATATATGAGTTGGATGCTAGTGCGATAATCGTTCTTGAATGATATGACGATATTGTTACTAGATGCACTCAAGTTGTTGACTTTGGAGCCCAAACAGTTGTAAGGTTTAAGTTTGTCATTGATACAATGGATAAGTTGAAAAGGCTACTTTTTGACATGCCAGATCAAGAGCCAGGTCTCGAAAACTCTGCAAGACTCCTGCAACCTGTAAGGAGTACTACTAAGGACACAATTAAGGAGCAAAGGCAATCAAATAGGAAGGGAAGACCTCATGGTAGGTTCAATGCACCTGCGTAGAAAAAAACAAAGCATAAAAGGGAGGGGGTATAAGTGATGGACACTGACGAGGGTCAACCTCTAATGGAAACTGTCACGGCCCAATAATTAATACACGTTTAATTCGTAAATTAGGACACAATGACCCATGACGTGGGACCCACAGCGCGATACGTATCACTACCGAGGCACGGTGGCGGAGGTAAATGTTATTTTTGGGTGTTGTATGCCTAGTGTATTGTATTTGTGTAGACTACTAAGTCATTTACGGGTATGCAGATACCGAGACGAGCGGGAACGCGCCTCGTGTTGCGTGCCGACGTGGGCCCGAAGCAGCAACTCGTGGGGTAAGTCTAATTAGTTAAATCAACTATAAAAAAAAATGAAATGAGTGGCTCACATTCAAACACCTAAAATATATATATATATATATATATATATATATATATATATATATATATATGTATGTATTTATATGGGTCAATTGATCTTATCTCCTCAACACACAAAACGAAAAAAAAAACAAAGAGAGAGAGAGAAGAAACGAGAGAGAAAGAAGATAGAAGAGAGAAAGAAAGGAGAGTGACCGGGAGAGAGATAGAGACAGATCGACGAAGCTCGAAGCATGGTGAGTTGTTAATTTTCGTTGTTGATTCGGTCGTTGTGTTGTCGACTGTTGTTGTCGGCTGTTGTTGTCGGCTGTTGCTATCGGCGTGGTGGTCATGGAGGCCGACATGGCCGACCGAGTGAAATGGGAGAAATGGCAAGGGAATCTCCCTTGCCATTAAAACCCGTTGGAGGTTGGGGTTGGGAGCCAACCCAACACATTGCAGAAAAAAAAAAAAAAAAAAAAAAAAAAAAAAAAATGTAGCACCGAGCACGAGTGCTCGGTGAAGAAGAAGATGGGATCGGGTCGGGTCGACCCGAACCCATGTGGGTCGGGTCGGACCGACCCTGAACCGATGAAGACCGGGTCGGGTCGACCCGGATCCGTTTGGACCGGGTTGGGTTTGACCCGGACCCACCCATTTATATATATATATTATATATCTAATTATTTAATTAATTAAATTGTTTTAATATATAATAAATTCCAAAAAATAGATAAAAATATGAAAAAAATTCAGAAAAGTTCCAGAAAAATGGGAAAAAATATATTTTTGACCCAAATCAATAAAACTTTCATATTTCTATAAAAAGTGAAAAATTCGGGAGTCGGTCGAGGTGTTATACTGGGTTTTACCTTGAAAAATGCAAAATTGGTAAATTGATCTCGAACTTAATTTCGACCAACTTATAAATTATGAATAAGTAATAATAACACTAAATTGATAAATTTTCAAATGTTAGGACAATAGAGGAGCTATTACAGGGTTTGGGTGCGTACATCGACGCGATGGAAGCCGGATAGCTTAGGAATTGCTGTGTGTATGTAAGTAAACTGATTTGAGATATTTATTTATATTTCATTCTATTTATTTATTTCTTCTCAGTTATTCGAACTGAATTGCCTTTGAAATCCATATGCTATGACTTGTTCAGTTGCTCATTTTATGATGTTCATAGCATATTCTGTTTTGTATATCATTGATTCTAATTCCTATATTTTGTCATGTTGATTGTTGTGTGTGGAAGTCATTGATATAGCATGCTATTAGGATAGTTTGTTTATTTTGACTCAAATCCTTTGTGCATTAGTGTGCTATTACATCTCTTGGATTCCAATGCTGCGTCATTTTTGAATATGAAAGTGGTTCTTGTGGTTAGGGTCATTTGATGATAGAAATTCAGCTTTCATACGGGGTCACTAGACTTGCCGGGATGTTAGGGAATTTCTCCACTACCTTGCATGACACACGAGGTAACGTGCCTCGAATGGGGTAATCGGACCTCGGGGTTTGTTGGCGCAAGAATAACTTGGGTGAACATGACGAGTTTTAAAACTCGGGTATGTTAGCAAGTATACATTCCGGTGACGACTAATTCACTTGGAATAGAAAAGGCGTAATCGTAAGTACGACCTTTTGATATTATGATATAGAGCTCAAACTTATATTGAAATGCTATAGAGCAGAGCTCAAACTGTAGTGGACAGGCTGATGTGATGAAGATCACGGCCGACCGACCCTAATCCATTACTACTTAGCCTGGAGTCAGTTTCATATTCGATTAACGCAAGTATCTCTTTGCATGACGTTTCTTTTAGCATAGTTTCTATTTAAATTATGCAATTTGATACTTGTTACCTATTTGGGAACGTGGATCGATGTCTCTCAGTATTACTTAAATAAATTCATGTACTCACCGTCTAGTTTGTGACGGTGGGTGCGGAGATCGGCCAGTAGCACTGTGCAAAGAGAAGATTGGTGACTACCTCTGAGCCGGTGGAGGACTGCTACGACATACTTTTGTATGTTTTGTATTATTTTGTATTACATTTTTATGTACATGCTTTTACTTTTGGGTTGAGTGATAGGAGTATAGGACTAAACACATGTTATATATCACCAGTTTCGTTTATATATGCATGTGATATTAATTTCCTGGTTTTTCCACAATAGGTTAGGCCTTAGGATTTCATTTCCACTAGTAATTTAATAAGACTTCCGCTGAATAATTGGTTAGATAAAAGAAAATTTTAAGTAACTCTGATTCATAGACAACCATTGGCTAGTCATTAAAACAAATAAGTTAATTGTAGGTGGTATCATAAATGGTAAGTATGTAGGTGTTTAAATAAGGCTGACTAATTCCTTGTTAGGTCCTATAGGGGAGATTAGGACTTAATTAAGGGATTAGGCCGGGCGGTGCCCTTATTTGTAGTTGGGGCCGTCACAGAAACTCAAGATTTATCATTGCCCACTTAAAAAAATGGAGCGTCACAAAAGAAGTAATGAAATAAGGCAAATAAAAAGGTTGTAGTGTCGGAAAATGTAATAATATCGGTATTTATTTATTATTTTGATACCAATTAGTAGTTTAATAAATTTATTATGAAGTTCCTAATTACATGATTGGTACATGACAAGGAACAATGTATAAAGGAGCGTGAAGCCAAATTCTAAGTCTACTGTTGATGTAGATATAGAAGACAGTAGCAAAAATGTAATAGATGTGGAACACGATGCAACTTCTCAGCAAGTGATGGAGATTGATGGATGGGTGCTTCCGTTGGAGTCCCAAGAATTTATTAGGTGAGTCAGCAACCAATTTGAGACATGAAGATTCTTGTTTGAATTATCTATTCAGTTACATATGACTACTACAAGCTGTCAACTCATGTTTTGTAAATTTTGAGTTTAGACAACATTTTTGTTATCAATCATTTCGATTATTAATTCAATCTTTTGTAATCTTATCAAATGGTAATTCAATCTTGGTGACAGGGTTGACATAAGAAATTTAGAGAGCCAAACATGAAAAAGGTACTATCTTGAACATGATCCTTAATAGGTCCTTGCAAATATTTAACACTTTGAGAATTACTTGCAGGAATGCGCATTGGCGATGAGAGAAAGATTGCAATCCCACCTTCAATGGGGTACATTCCACCTATTTTCTCCCATATGTTTGCTTGTATCATATGTTTGCATGTATTATTTTCAGTACTCTTATAGTTATATATATATATATATATATATATATTGATATCTAAGATGAATGTGTCAATACTAAGACGGTTTCCTTTGCGATGCAACTATGGAGCAAAGAAAAAGTTGGAATAATACCTCCGAACGCATGGCTGGAATTTGATGTCTAGTTGGTTGATGTCCGCTAATCATTTTGGCGAAGCATACAAGTTATGAACATAATATCTATATATGGGATTGATTTAGCCCTAAATTTTGGTTGAGTATATGAAGCGGTGTTGTGATATAATATGAGACAATCGAACTGCAATCTTTCTGCTGTAAAAGAGCGTAGGGATTTTGTTTCTGAACCCTGTAGCTCCTGCACACTGATTTGATTTTTTTCATCAATTTCTGATAATACGAGAAACACATGCATATATTGGAAGACCTGCATATGATGATCATAAGTTTTCTTGAATGCTAGGTTTGTTGTACAAACCAATATGTTAGGTATCAAAAAGTGCATTGCAGTAAGAATGATCAAAATTTTAACCAAATTACCAAACAACATATACAAGGAAGGGAGACATAAATCAAAATTTTAACCAAATTATTAAGCAAAGAAAAAGAGCAATAGATTACACTATATAATTACCAAAACATCAACTTCCTTAAACCAAACAACAAAATGTTAAGATGACAATTATCCAAATAAGTCTTTCCAATATTACTTAAACCTTATAACTACTAGACACTAATGGTAAATAATCTAAACAACATTCGTAGCTCCATCTTCAATACCTTCTTTCAATCCCCTTTGTGATGATCCTAGTTGTTGTTTCGGAAATTATTTCCACTCCCCACTCATTGTCAATCGCTCCATGAATAATGTTGAAAATCCCATCACAACATCACTTTCTAATTCCTTCCTAGTTGAGCGTCTACCTTCCTCGACCGAACTGCTCCCTTGCGCTCATTAAAAGTTGGATTCCCTTATGCTTGGACAAGTAGGCATTGTAGGGCTACGATGAGCATAGTCATCCCAATTGAAGAACCCACACACTTCCCGACTTACAAGTCATAAAAGGTCGGTCCTTGTTAGGCCCCTCTTTCTTAACGCGCCTATTTGCTAGGTACCCAACTGGGCACTTTGGGCAAAGCTCCCGCAATGGGCATTTTTCCTCAAAATGGTGAAGGCTCCCACAGCTCCAACAACGTCCTTTATTTTTCTTGCCATGTATTCTAACGAAAATGTACCTCATTTAGCACAAGAAAAAATGGAAATGCAAACATTCATACCCAAAAAAAGCAAAAAGCACTTACATACATTTGCACAATAACCTCTTTGAGTACCGCGCATATGATTGAAGCTATCAAACTTAAGAAAACAATATAAAAAAAAAACTCAAGAAAACATTCGAGTCAAGAAAACAAGATCTTATATAAGAACGAGATAAAAAAAAACTCAAGAAAACAAAAAAAAAAACAAGTGGCGATGTGCAAACATTCAGACCTAAAAAATAAAAATAAAAACAAAACAAACTCAAACTCACATACAATGGAGATGTGTCACCCAACAGGAATTAGGAAGATAGCAATCAGTGGCGGCGGTGAGTGTATCGACTTTGTTAGAAGCCTTAATGAAGCACCAACAAATGATCTTCAATGGAGATATCAACCAGTGGCGATATGGGTTTCTCTACCCCTGTTTTTGCCCTAAAAATGAAATTAGGGGACACACAATAGGTGATAGGGGACTCAAATAGTGAATAGTCAAATCCATCTTACCTACTGTCGATCAGATAGCTGGTCCATTTTCTTTTTCTTTTTCATAAAAAGTGATTTTTCTTTTGACCACCTAACAAAAATCAATAAATGGGACACTGTGTACACTAAGTGTCTAAGTCGGTGCCTCTAACTGGTCACCGAAGCATTCTCCAAAAAAAAAAAACATTATTGTTATGTTACGTAACACCCCGTTTTATACCAGGGCTCGATCCATCCCACATAATAATGTAAGAAAGTGGGGTTTTTTTCAAAAATTAAGGTGGAAAACTTTTTTTATTCCAAAAATAAGGTTGACTACTTTTTATTTCCAAGAATAAGGTATGTCTCCTTTTCAAAAGGAGACATTGATGATTATGTGGCGCCATGTGGCATGTGTGTTGATGAGGTGGAGTGAATGACTCCATTTGAAAATGACTCCATTTGAAAATGAGTCATCTATACAAAATGAATGACACATTTTGAAAAAGAGTCATCTATACAAAATACATAACCTCTTTTTTACTCCTCAAAATGAATACTTTGTTCAAATCGAAGTGGTGAACCCATGCAAACGTCATGTACGTATCGAGATGGACAACCCGCATCACGCATGTATCTCGAGGTGGACAATTCGCATCACGCACATATCTCGAGGTAGACAAATGATGTAAAGGACACGCACGTATATGGATGTGGACAACTCATGCAAACACCACGCATGTATCTCGCGGCGGAGAAGTCATGCAAATGACGCGCATATGCACCCCACCCTTTCTCTCTCTCTCTCGTCCCACCCTCCCTCTCCCTCTCTCCCCTCTCTGTCGCACCCCAACCTCCCCATCTCTCTCGCTCGCACCCCACCCTATCCCTCTCTCGTGCCGCACCCCACTCTCTCTCTCCCTCTCCCTCTCTTCTCTACCGCACCCACTCTCTTTGCTCTTTCCTCTCTCTGCCTCTGCTCTCTTTACCATCAACCATAAATAACCCCCACCCCTACACATCCCTACCATCTACTATGCACCCCTCGAGAACGCATGGGAATATATTCCCTACGTTCTCGAGGAAAATGATAGTCACGAGTGGCAAATCTACGTGGCACCCACGTGGACACCACGTGGATTTGCCTTACACTAATGGCGCATTCGGAGAATGCACCATTAGTGTAAAGGAGCCTATCCACGCGATGTCCACGTGGGCTCCACGTGGATTTGTCTTACACTAATGGCGCATTCGGAGAATGCGCAGTGTAAGGGGGCCGATCCACGTGGATTTGCCTTTCACTAATGACGCATTTTGAGAATGCGTCATTAGTGTATTTCTCTCCCGCCACGTAGGACACTAATAGCACATTCTCAAAATGCAGTCATTAGTGTTCAAATTTTTTCCAACACAAAACGCATTTCCAAAATGCGACTTACCTACTTTTGTAATAAAAACTAAACCTAACTTATTTTTTAATTTATTTTACTTTCAACCGTACATTGGTAATTTTTCCGTAAGAAAGTGGCGGTGGCTTGATTCTGACAAAGACAACACGTGCTCTACTTAACAAAAGGAAAGCAAGTGTAGATTTGAAACATCGAATTTTCTATGCTCCACTCTCCAAAACCAGCCACGTCACTTGGTACCAAACTACCAATCCATTGAAACTCGACGACATCCCGGCCAGGTCCAAACCAGAGACCTTTAATTAATACAACGAGACGATACTGCCCTTCCTTTCTTTCAAATATTTACACCTCCTAAACAACTTGACTCTCTCTCTGAATCTTTTTCAAGATTTGGGCATTTTCGTCAAGTGAAGAAACGTCCCACGAGACATTTGAAGCTCAGTAAATAGAGCCTACTGTGCTGCCAATTTCGATCGTCTAGGGTTTTGCGATCTTCGCTCTTCTGGTGAGTTTCTTCATCGATCTTCATTGTTCTCTCATCTTCGCCAATCTATGGTTTCGATTAACTCTGCTTAGATTCCAGAACCCGCGTTGGTAGGGTGTTGAATTTTGCGATTCTGAGCTGTTTTCATTCATTCATGGTGGCTTTCCAAATCCATTTGGTGTATTCAATTAGGGTTAGGGTTAGGGTTAGGGTTAGGGTTAGGGTTTGCTTCTGCCCCGGCATTTTCTAATTTCTTCAGTTTCTATTGATTCGAGTTATCAAGTAGCAAACTTTGACTGTGATATGCAAAATTTTAGGTTTAAAAATGGCCGGAAGTGAAGCTGTTCCAAGTGAGCATGTGTTGGAATGGGCGCAGAAAGATAAGCGTCGATTCCTGCACGCTGTTTACCGAGTCGGCGATTTGGATCGAACCATCAAGTGTGTTTTGATTTTGAATTTCATGTATGTGGTATGATTAAAGAAAGGTGAATGATGATTTGTTTGTGTAATGTTGATTGTTTCTAGGTTTTACACGGAATGTCTGGGAATGCAGCTATTGAGGAAGCGAGATATTCCCGAAGAGAAGTACTCGAATGCGTTTCTTGGGTTCGGCCCGGAGGAGTCTCATTTTGTTGTAGAATTGACATACAGTATGTTTCTTCAATTCTTCTTTGTCATCTGCATTTATGCTAATGATTAGTATTCTGTTTGTTTCTTCCATTAGCTTATGTGCTAGACTTTGCGAGTTTTTGTTCTTTAATTTTCTTCTAGGGACCAGGGGTGTGAGTGTGTGGTTTATTCACGAGCAAAAATCGATCACTTGTGATCAAGGATCAGAGATTCGACTTTGCCTATAACTTTGCTCATGTAGGGAGTTTTGTAAAATTTCGGAGAAGTGCAATTTGACGTAGGAATTTTTGGAAAGTTTCGACATGATAGAGAAGTATAAATAACTTCATCTAAGTGTAGAAAACACTCAAAAACCCTACGTGAGCGAGATTTCCAAATGCATTAGAAAAGCATGCTTTTTTTTATTCTATGTTTGTTTTCTCTATCTATACTTGATATGAAGTTTTAAAAACTTCAATTTCTATAGGTTTGATCATTATGGATATTATTTCTTTCTTCAAAACAATTTTTTAGAATCCATTTCTTGTAAATGAGATTGAGTTTTGGTTTTTTTATATTTCTAACATGCCTTCATTCTTTAAGAGTTTCTTTTTTCCTACAATTAGCATTAAAATTTGTATATCATATCATTACTCTTAAACTTCGATGGGAGTTTTGTAAAATTTCGTTTGCATCTAATTCTTAATTCGATGGTCCAAAAATCTAACTAATTCGGCTAAGTTTTTCAAACTTTGGAGAATTTTCATTCCATTCTTGTGATATACACCATATTCTATTGTTTTGAGTTGCAGTGTTTTAAGTTTTTCAGTGCTAATTTGTCATTTATTTGCGCCTACCAGACTATGGAGTGGATAGCTATGACATCGGAACCGGCTTTGGACATTTTGCAATTGCAACTCAAGATGTATGTGCTACTATATGGCTTAAGATTTAGAAATGCTGCTTTTACTATTTATTGATCATGCATAGCCCTCTATTTCATGGGATGGGATGGGATGGCAGGTCTATAAACTGGTTGAAGACATACGAGCCAAGGGAGGCAATATTACTCGTGAACCTGGACCAGTGAAAGGCGGTACGACAGTCATTGCTTTTGTTAAGGATCCTGATGGCTATGTCTTTGAGCTTATCCAGAGGGGGCCAACTCCAGAGCCACTTTGCCAAGTTATGCTTCGTGTGGGCGACTTGGATAAGTCTATTAAGTTCTATGAAAAGGTATTGATCTGATCCAAAGGTAGATGTTTCCACATGTTTCTTGAGCTTATGGACTCTAAAATAAATGCTTTGATTGACTGAAATCCAAATCCTAATAAATACCATTTTGTCTCCTGTATAAGCGCTTGACTTATTTTATGATACTAGAAAAACCTCCATGGGATTTCTGTCACCGTCGACATTTAGTCTCTGTATTTCTTTTTATATTTCTTAATTTTTCTTTCTTGTTACAGCAATTGCTCATTGTTTAGCATTGCAATTTTCATTTTATTCAGATTCAAATTCTCATTATGTCGAAATTTATTTATTTTCTTGTATTTTGAGAAGTCCACCTATGTAGAACTACAACATTATATGCGCTACATAGTTTGTCATAAGTTCGGATAAAGGAGGGCTTTGAAGCCCATTTTCCATACCGGAAATGGTGGAGGGAGGTCCCAAGACCATTTTCTATTCTTGAAAAATAGGGGAGGGTTATGATAGGTTGATAGCCAGTGTAAATTTTGTCACTCTATACTATATCATGCACAATGTAAGAGTTTGATCAATGTAGCTGACCCCAACTAATTTGGCTTTGTCGTCGTCGTCGTCGTCGTCTTGTATGTTGAGATTATCTGAGTCTTTAATATATGACTTAGTTTGCTTCATACCAATTCGATCTTGAGTAGCATATCTTTCAATACATTGGTTTGGTAAGTGGTACTGCAGTAGCGATTGAATGTCTCTGGATTTCTGCTTCTTTATCCATACAGGCCTTGGGGATGAAGCTGTTGAGGAAGAAAGACAACCCAGAACACAAGGTATAAGCTTATCGCTTTGTATTCAAGTGATGCATTTGTGCTTGTTGGCGACGAGTTTCTGCTTTGCTGTGGTATTTCTAAGCATTCTCCTTCTTTGGGTTGCTCATTTACAGTACACTATAGCGATGTTGGGGTATGCTGATGAATATGAGACAACTGTGCTGGAGTTGACGTATAATTATGGCGTGACTGAGTACACCAAAGGAAATGCATATGCACAGGTCAGTTGTTTGTCCCTTTAACTATTGTGTTTTTCTCATTTGTATTCATATCCTACTACATTCTTTTTTCTGATGCATTCCGTGCCTGTTGCCAGGTTGCTATAAGCACGGATGATGTATATAAAAGTGCCGAGGTTGTTAACCTGGTTACTCAAGAGCTGGGAGGAAAGATAACCCGACAACCCGGACCAATTCCTGGAATTAACACTAAAATCACCTCGTTCCTTGATCCAGATGGCTGGAAAACGGTAAGATCTTCCATTCTTTTAAAAAATGAAATTCATCGCAAGTTGTGTTAATGTGATTAAAAAAAAAAAAAGGAAATCACAAGTTGCGCTACTCAAAATTTGTTAAAATACTTCTGCATTGCCTCTCTACTTCATTTGTGTACTGTATATTGCCCTCTATAATTAAGGAGTAGATAGGAAACTCAATTAGACAAGGGAGGGTATCAATCTGGTTGATTTAGGATCACCATACCCAATCGCGGTTCAACTCTTAGAGGACAGTTGCTCTATGCGACGCGACTTGCCTTGTCTCAATGGTGAATGTTTTGTTAAACTGCTGTCAATTATTGTTATATTCGAGCACTTCATGAAAGCGTGTCTTCTCAACGCTGGGCTCTAGCTCTGCTGCTGTCTATCTTGCTAATTTGGTTATCTTGCTTGTCTATTCCCAGGTGTTGGTTGACAATGAGGATTTCCTCAAGGAGCTAGAGAAGAAAGAGTGATTCTGAAGGTGCTATCGTCTACAGATGTAATATCGACAGTAGTTCGAGAATAAAAATGTGTTCCGTCGCTCAGGCTATCATGTAGAAGCAGTTTGATCATCTTATCATCTGAAACGTAGCTGTGTTAGTGTTAACCATCTATATATTTCAGTGTGTAGACCTCTTTTTATTACTATGCACTTAGCTTCTAGTTTGCATATATCTTTTTTCTGGCCTACGTTCTGAATGGTTGTAGTAGAATAGTTATGGTTAAGGGAATTCATATTTCGACATCACCGAACTGACACCCTAAAGTCACATTCAGCTTTAGGAGCTGTCCATGTGTGTGCCTTATTTTGGCATGCCCAGCCTAAAATGCAAAGAAACATGCTTGTCGAAACACACATTGGAAACAAGCGCTTGTTGGCGTGCCTTATTTTTGCATCAACGCCAACATCCGCGTGCCTATCGGAGTTACATTTGCTTTACCCTTTAAGAAAAACAATCACTGTACCAATAAACTCAATGTTTATCTGCCCTTCATCTGGAGCAAAGGTACTTCCAACCTAACATAGATTGTACAGTTAATTCACAAGATAAAACACTAGGAATAAATATGCAATAAACAACTACACATGGTGAATTAAAATCAAAATGGCTAAAGAAAGGAGAAACGTCCTATAGTCCTATGGCAATTGAATGTAAAGGAGTTTGCTAGGAAGACTACAACAGTAAACCTCAGTTGGCTTTCAAAGAGAGATAAAAAGCTTAGTTCAACTACCCAAGGTGGTTGGATGCGAAAGCAAATAAATAAAAACAATGACACCCAGCGATCATTTGCGAAGACTTCCTAGCCTCTGGTGATCACACTGATGATCCTTTATATTCACTGTTCTGGTTCTGAAACCAATCGTCGATGCTACAGCTTCAATGTAAAGCGTTCCACCAAATTTCTCAGTGCATTTTCCTCAATAAACCTCTTCACAAACATAAACAAAAAGAGCATTGATTTTAATTTGAAGATCGTCCATCCCTTGGTAGCCAACCTGCTGGCATAAATGGGATCTTGAAGGTTCAGCCATCTTGCAGTTGCAGGCGGCAAACCAAACTTAGGGATGAAAAGAGTCTTCATATTTTATAGATATGTATCCATTGGATAGCAACCAAGCACCCGCAGAAATGGTGCGAATTCCTGCACACCAATTACAAAAGAATTCTTAGAATGTCCTTCTCAAGAAAAGAGTGATACATCACGCATCTACATGTTTCTTGCAAAACCATTAGTCAAATAGGACAATCATCACACTCAATATTACGCGAAATAGATCCACGGCAAGAAAAAAAAAAAAAAAAAAAGGATGTCGCAAGAAGCGGCATGACCAACTAGAATAGTCCTACTGAATTCAAGTTCAAGTATACGAAAACTTCCTACTATAAAGCAAAAATGATACAGGATTATATGTTAAAGTGAGTTTGGCCCAAGGATCTGATACGTTGACAGGTAAATCTGGTACATTCTGTGGCATCACAAAAGCACTACAAAGGAATTTTTTAACCAAGGCTAAGTCAATTAATTGACTTCAGTCTACTTGAATTCAATTACAAATTTACAGAGAAAAAAAAAATCATAACTGATATTACGGGTAAGCAGAGAAATCTAGATAAGTGTATGATCGTTGCAAACTAATAAAACAACAGGACTTCCATGAAGCAGATAGCAACTATTGGTTTCGAATATGCAACACAAAATGTATGGCAGTTATGGGGTCTTTGGGCCGAGTGATTTTCCTAACGCGCAAATGGTATCGAATTATGTGGAAATCTGCTTTCACCTAGATAGCTGTTAGATATCAGATCCCTGTTACATAGTCAAACTTATATTGGTTCTTGACTTGTCCTAATTTATCATGGTGGAGCTATTCTATGTTTCATATTGATAAAAGCCAAATGGGAGGGATCCTATGAGAACATTTCCCAGTTTTTCGACTTCTTTTGTTGCTGTTTTAAGTTGACAACTGGTACTTAGATAGTCTCTTCAAATGTCAAGAACTCCCCATTCACATGATGCAAATTACTGAGACCCAGAAGATGGAGAATATTGTTCAGTCAATATATAGACATCCTACATAGAAACATCAAATACCTAACTCTAAAATAAAAATTTGAAATACAGAAGTGAAACGTCATCATAGCATGAGATGTGAATGGAGGCCAAAAAATCGCATTATGAAATTTATAAAGAACCACAAACCTGTAGATGTCCCAAAGCATTTTGTGCCCGTTGTTCTGCCATGGACGCTTCAAAATCAATATAGAAAAGGTAGTCGAAATACCTGCAATTATTCATATGCATTAAGTTTCTAAGTTTTTAAATCTCCGAAACTCATAAACAGTTGCTTCTACCATATACTTCCAAAGATGATAAATTGAAATGAAAACAATAGATTACACGAAGAGACATTGAACAACAACACATGACAGAATTTTAGATTTTGAAAATACTCAAACAAGAAAATATGTGGTCACATGTAAAATCCATTATGGCATGTGATATGCTCAATGAATTGCAAAATATGCAACAACAACAACAACAACAACAACATAGCCTCAGTCCCAAATTAATTGAGGTAGGCTACATGGATCAAACTTTTCTATTGTGCTCGATTAAGTGCAATTCATGGCGAGCTTTCCAGACCATTCGAATCCCACCTAATTAATGCATCTCATGTTAACTTTGGTCTACCCCTACCTCGTCGAATTTCTACACTTTCTATTGAGTCAAGTTTTCTAGCAGGGGCATTTGTAGGATGAATTGCAAAATATGAAAATAATAATAATAATAATAATAATAATAATAATAATAATAATAAAACATTTCATATCTACAATGATTCAGATAAGAAAAAACTGCACCACAGATATCCGTTACATATAGTACATAAGTAGATTTATGCATACAGCTTACAGAAAGATTATATAAATCTTTCAAACTTTCAGGTGAGGACCTTAAATGAAAAAGTAAATCACACTAGTATCAGAGTATCACTATCCCAGGACAAGTTAGTTGGGATTAGGGTTGCAAGTGGGGCGAGGAATCCCCGTTCCCCGCGGTGCCCCGCCCCGGTGGGGCTAGGATTCCCCGCTTTTTGCTCCCCGCGGGGCGAGGCGCGGGGCAAAATCTTGCCTTGCGTGGCAGGGCAAGGCGGGGACGGTATTGTTCTCGCCCCGCGGAGATTCCCTGCCTCGCATCCCTTGCATAAAATTCTCCATTTTTTATGTTTTTACCAAAAAAAATTATATGACTTTTTTACTTAAAACATATGTAATATATAGAATGAAACTCAAAATCTCCAACAATAAAATTTATTTTTACCATTAAATTAATTCTATAATATATATATATATGATAAAGATATATAAAGTTATATTTAGAACATCATTGAAATATATTTGCAATACAAGTTTTGGAAATCTTATATATTTAATAAAGTATGATAACTTGTGACTCAATCAACAAAACAAATCCACATTAATCCTTTAATTTGAGAAAAATAGTTTCTTAAAAAAATTGAAAAAATAATACTTAATGGCCAAGGAATGAAGATCAATATAGATATTTTTTACAAAATTGATGAGGCGCCACAGGGATTCCCCGCCCCGCAAGGATCCCGCGGGGTGGGGCGTGGGCGTGGAGCGGCAAAGTTCGCCCCACGGGGAATTTTCGAGACCCGCCCCACGCCCGTGTGGATGGGGACGGTAATTACGATCCCCGCCCCGCCCTGCCCCACTTGCAACTCTAGTTGGGATAGGCGTTATGCCCTTATGTAACAATTAATTCATTCAGAGTTTCAACCATGACTTGCAACACCATCCATTTGCACCGAGTATTATGACTCAGTGGTGCAACCATACGAATGAAAGTTAATGAAACCTAGGCAGTTAACTCTGACATTTGTATGTGGTTCTGCATATAACTTGCTTGAAGACATCCAATTCTTACTGACCGTCTCAAATTACAGCAAACAATAAGAATATCGGATTGAAGACAATCAATTATAAGTGAATTTATTTTTATTTTTTTCCTTGGCTAAGAAATGGCTAGTATTAGTGAAAAGGTTTTAAAACTAAAGCAAGGGTAGTAAGAGTAGCATGCATAACATAAACCAAAAGTAACGGTCTAATCCCCCATCCCAGCCCCCCCAAAAAAAGGCATGGTTCATGCTACAATGGGTGTCCAATTCCTACCCCATTCATCTACCCCTAGTCTTTAATTGCAACCAAATACAAGTCAACTTCATGCTTCATGCAATCCCATTTGTCCTCTGTAATAGTTTTAGCATAAGAAAATATGCTATTCCTTTCCAACCAAACAAACCGTAAAAACCTCGAAACCATGAAGTGTTGAATAGTTTGGAGGTCCTACGAAGAGCCACTTCTTAAGAATAATGTGTCTCAAGTTCCCGACTCCCAACAACCATCTCTGTCATCCCAAAAGTCCATAAGCATTGCCGCCTATATTCCTTTGGCAAAGCTGCAATAGATGAAAATATGATCCATTTCTTCATCTCTTTGTGGCATAGTTTGCACCAATTAGGAGATGATGCAACATGTGGCCATCTTATTTGAAGATTGTTTAAGTACTAAAGTTTTTGAGAGATGCAAGCCAAGCAAACATTTTGGGCTTACATAAAGTCTTATTTTATCAAGTGGATGCCATAATCTCCATAGTTCATTTTCCACAAGATGTCCCCAAAAAGCTTCTCCACCTCTCTGCACACCGAATCAAGCATCCTAAAAATGGACAAGCAGTAAGGAATAAGTATAGCACTCTAGACAGACTGAATAAGAGAGAATCTCCACCTCTAGAAAACCTAGCACATTCCATCCTTTGAAGTCACTTGGAAACCTTAGTGTGACAGGGTCCCAGATCCTTTTGTTAGGATTTCCACCCAATGGGATTTCATTGGCAACAAACCCATAGAGCACCCTATAATGTTAGGCGCTACCTCATTGATCTCGGTATCCTCCATATTGATGCCCTTCACCACTTCTAAGGTGTACTGCAGTTTTTAATAAATGTTAATTGTTCCAAAGATTTTGCCTTTTTTTTTTCTGAACTAATGTACTGAACATAGAACAACAACGACTAAAGTATTGAACATGAGAGTTCTTCAATAAAGTACTGATACATAAAACTTCACAATGTCAAAGCTATTTAGTAGAAAAATTACTTAAATCGGAAAGTTTCAACATGAAATGGCAACATTGGGTTCACAAAAAGAGCAACAGTTGAAAATGTGATGCACAATTGCACAATGGACTTATTTGTCACTGAAGCCTGGGATTGACATCGAGCTAATAGCTTCGTTACAAAAGAAAATGCTTTGCAAATTATGAGGGGGAACAAAAGAAACTCTGTGACCCATTTCAGCATATAGTAAGGAAAAAAATTAATACAGGAAAATGCAAGAATATATTAATCAAAAGCGATTGCCTTCAACATGGTATTAATTGTTTTATTTCAAAGAACCATTCAGATCTTTTTCCCTTTTTTATAATTCTCCCACCAAAATGAGCACATCATATCATATTTATATAAGCAAAGACTCAAAATTAGTTGTGCCTGACAAATGGTTCTCCAACTGCCATTTAAATTCTAAATCAAGAATCTGAAGGCACTTACTTGGCACTTCCATTGCCAGAATTGCCAACAACTCTCAATGGCCGCTTCCTTTGTGGTCGACTTTCAATCTTAGCTTTCACAGAAAAAAACCAAATAAGCTTTTATAAACCAAAAGCAATAAAAGGCAAGCCCATGACACCAAATTATTAACACGCTCAGGCTAATGCTTTTGTAATGGAAAAAATATCATTACAGATAGAAAAGCTGTTTCCGGTTGAAAAAAAAAAAATTGCTCAACCTTATGCTTGTATTGTGGAGAGTCTGTTTCTAGTCAAACAATTAATCTACAGATTCGTAATTGAGCAATCTTAACCATTGGGTCCAGCCATCATCAAGAATAGTTAAAGAAGTACAATTAAACACTTATAACACAGAAAAATACCTTAGTCAAGCTGATATCCCTCAGAGCAAAAACTGCTAAAGCCTTGAACAAGACTCCTGGGCCTTCTTCTAGCGTGAACACAATACTTGTCTGTCAAAAAATTAGGAACTGACTGCTTTTGGTCCAGAAAGCTTAAACATGTACAGCTGAATAAGATGCGGAAAGATAAAAGCTACCTTAAAAGGCCGGTCAGTTCCTGGAATCACAGGCTCCCTTGCAAGTATCAAGAAACGGGTGATATTGTCGGACTCATCCTGATTAGCCGAACCCAAACAAAAGTAAGCGAATAAGAACATTTTGATATTAGTACGAATAAAACTTGATAAACATCAAAATCATAAAAAGAAAATCCAGCTGTCTGTCAGAAAGAACCCCATTAAATTGGTTCACTCATCAACTGAACTTAAAAGAAACGTTAAGCAGTGAATGTCCTTGAAGATGTCACTTATATAGAAAGATACATTCAACTAAAATTGTAAATACAGAAATTAAAGAATAGATAGAATGATCCTATAGATAATACTTAAAGCTCAATCTAAAGAAAGCCCGTGGAAATACTATCCCATTGATAGCAAGCTTTTTGAAAAATGAGGTCAAAGACATATGTAAGAATGAAAAAAAAAAGTAAGTAATACCTCGATATTTTCTGCAAGGATGTTAAGCCCATATAGAGTCGCAGCTCTAGCACTAGCAATAGCTCCAGTATCTCTAAGGTCATTTGATGCAACAAACTGATGGGAACTTTGTAGTTAGAGTACAGTAGAGTTACAAAACCTATGGCATAGTTTCAATGGAAATAGAAAAAGGTACTCAAAGCAAAATTCCAAAATAAATAAATAAACTAAAGCATGCTCAAGGTGCGACTTGATAAGTTTTTAGAAAAATAGCTGTAAGGCTTATGCCTTAATGAATAGCAAGTGGCGCACAAGCATGGAAGTAAATATGCGATAAACCTCACTTTTGATATGTTTTTTTGGGGTTGTTTTTAAAAGATTATTCAGATAAGTTTGGCTGCATTTCATGCCATTTATGTTGCATTTACGACTTTGCATTTTGTTTCATTCGATGACCATAAAATTGGACTTTATTACATGATTGACATCAAGAGCTTATACCAACTCGGTTTTAGAACAGATAGCCTGAACAAGAACATACTTGCCATTTATGATTAATCAAGATTTTTAAAGTAAAATTAAGGAAATGTTTTATGTGCATTCTTGGAACATGCTGGAAGCAGGTAGCGCTGGACTAAGTTTTTGGTTTTAAAAAGCAAAGAATGTAAATAAAATTAACCTTCTTGAGAGACAAATCTGGTTAAGGCACTTTGAGGCACCAACTTTCACTTCAATGTTTGCCTCTTTATCAACATTTTCTTTTTTTTTTGGTAATTTCTTCGTTTTTATTTATGTTGTATTTCCTACGCTTACAATATATATGGATTGACATTTCATATCACAACTAAAAATTAGCAAGAAGATTCTTAATTTGAGCTATGACATGTGCGTGGTCAGTGAGGCGGGGACCTTTCTTCTCTCTTCTTCATTCTCACTCTTTTTTATTAGTTTTTTTTTCCAATCAACTACTAGAATCAGGTACATTTCCTATGACGGAAAAAATATATTAGTATTATAGTGCATAGATATGAAAATGAATTTTCGAGTTTTAATCTTGTTGGATTAACCATGTAATGTATATTAATGATCCTGTATGTTTTTATTTGTAGTGTTTTTTAGTAACGTAAGTAAGGCAAAAGTACACTTTGTAAGTTGCATAACAAAGTAAAAACATATTTTAATTGTTTTATAGTACAAGTTATTTATGCTAATTATATGAGTATGATAATGTCTTGTTTTTCAGATTACGATATAGTTATATTCTGTAACGTGTATGAATTGTGACATTTTTCTATTTTGTAATTCTTATTATGAATCTATAATTGTTCATATTATTTGATCCCCTTCTTTCCAATTTTAGCAATTTTTCAATTGAACAATACATTTAGCCAAAACACCTTAGTTCCGCCTCAATAACTTTAAACATTGGTTACACCTCAATAACTTTCAAACATTTGTCAAAAGAGAAGCTTCCACCTGAGCAGCAGCAGCTGTATCCTCCACACTTTCTTTGACAACGCTTAACTTGTTTAGTTCAATCTCACACTGAGTGATCGCCTGCAGTAGATCAATTCGACTTGACAGTTGTGATAATAAAAACATTGTACATCAGAAAAGCTTCACTCAAGCAGAACGTTTATTCTCAGATTCATGCACATGCATGAAAAATGTACCATTTACACCAAATGTCATCATTAAATGATAAACCGGATTATCACAGAATAAAAGTACTCATCAACGTATTCTTTTCCAAACGACGACCCATCCTTTTTATGCAAAGAACATGCCCTGTCAAACAGAGCAGCCTTCCACTCTTAAGAAGGGAAAGAAAGTATACCAACCTGTGGATGGCTTAAGACACGTTTTATCTCTTCAATTTGCACACCTGGAAGTCCCAGAAGACAATGATGAACAGCCATCTGCACTTCACCCACAATATGTAATCTGTGGCGAAGGAGCAAGTCATAATTACGATGTACACTTCCACCAACAGAACTCTCGATGGGAAGAACAGCTTTGTTAACCAACCACAATTCAACTGCCTGCCAAGATGAAATGAACAATCTTAACTTAAGGGAGTGGCATGGCATTATGAACACATTACAAATAACTTCTCATCAAACCCTGAATGCAGCTTCGAACTCATCGCAAGGAACAGCTTCGCACAGTGGGTATGCTTTGAGGGCTGCTGCCTCACTGAATGAGCCTGGAGCTCCCTACATTATTAGATGGAACTAATCTCAGAAACACATCAAATGAAAAATGATTCACTACCGTCAAATAAATTTATACCTTGTATGCCACGCGCACACTTGCATCGTCGCTAAGAGAAGAGGAAAGATCACTAAGGGACAAGGTCCTGCAATTCATAAACATTTTAAGGCCTCGGAATCATGAAGAACATGTTAAGAATAAAGAATTAATACAGTAAGGTTCAGTAATATCCAAGAATAACTCTAAACTATAAATGCATATGATCATCTTAAAAATCTGAGCTACATACTCAAAGGATCTGCAAAGCAGGTTAAATACATTCTCTTATGTCTCTACCTGTGTTAAATCAAAATCCTATGCTTTTTTTATTTTTCTTCATTCAGAAAAGATACCATATAGATCAATGTGATCTAGAAATAATAACCTGTACGTCGCATGCTTGCAATAAAGTTACTTATGCACGTTATGCATGAGATAAAGATGAAAAGCAGAAAATAATAACCCGCACGTTGCATGCTTGCAACAAAGTTAATTATGCACATTGGATGTATCCTTACCAAAACTTCGATGCATGGACTTTCTTTTTGCTCCAGTCCAGGTACAATTGAATGCTTAAACAAATGTACATTTCTTACCTTCAACTTTCCTCTGTAGATCAATTTTCCAACAACTATGGTAGAGAGAGTTTTTTCAATCAACTACATATCATTGAAAACCAAATATCAAATGTGCTCAAACCAAGCCCTCACAAGATGACATTTAGAAGTAACTAAAGTCTTAATCAAATAATCAACATTACATGCATTTTCAACGAGCATCTCAATGTAGAAACTAGATACCAATAAACTTTTGGTTCTAAAGATTTTGACTTCTGATTAAGAGTTATTAGATATGCTAATCAACAAACTTATTCCTTTGGATTGAACTCATGACAAGCACATTTTTTTTAGAGAAGCCAAGGTCTCCCATGAACAAAGTACTCAAAAAAAACCCTCCATTCATATCTCAATTTCCAAAAACAAACGGCGGGCAGATCAAATTCTACGCGAAATTCTAACACAATTATGTCTCTAGCACAAAGTAACAACACATTTCCAATACCATCCCAATTTTCAACAGTCAATTCACAAAGCTACAAACATGATCTAACTTTCATAGAACATGGCAAGATCTTGTTGTGTCTCCAATGCATCTGCTTCAAATTAAACAAAGCGAAAAAAAACATCAAAAGAAAACCAAAAACAAAAACAAAATTCACAAACACATAAAACAGGCTGAACACCCACTTGGAAGAGAAGTGAACTTCCTCTGCAACTTCCCCATATCCTTAAGAACCTCATCAGACCGCGGCGGCGCGCTCTTCTCATCCTCAACCGGCGCAATCGCCTCCTGACGACTCCCCCACAAAACCCCATTACCATACCCACATTTGCAGTCTCTCTCAACCCTCCCCAACCCATAACGCCTACTACCACAACTAGTACTACCCAAATCCCCTCTACCCATTGTGGGCACTCCACAGGAGCCCCAAATGGAGATACCCTTCAAAGCTGCCATTGAAGAGGACTGACTACAACTCTCGTTGAACCCAATTGAGTAGACCACAAAAGGGTCGAAATGGGTTGTGGGTTACGTGAGGAGAGAGAGCAAAGACGGCATTTTGGTGGGTGGAGGTGTGAAGGGCGTTTCTCTCTCAGTCAGGACTTTTGTCAAACAATTGGTGGGCATGTGTTGGGGGGGAAAGAAGGATAGGTGAGCGAATCTTTTCTTTGGTAACACGTCGTGTACTCTGTTCTGTGTTTCTCTGTTGGTTTTATGGTTATGCATTATGAGTTTTGACTGTGAGATTCTTGAATTAAATGTTTTGATATCGTGGGTATTCGGGGGGATGTTGATTATTTTTACGAGATCCTAATGTAATTAGTCGGAGCGTACTCAAGTGGTCCGGATAATCTTGATGCGCAACAAGGAATCAAACTTGGAACCTAAGACAAACTCGTTTTTATTGTTGAACCAACCCGTCCGGATTAAAGTTGAATATCTTTTGTTGTTGAGATTCGTGATTGTGGTTTAAATAAAGGAAATCTGGCATTCAATGGACTGATAACTTTACAATTTAGGGACTGTTTGATTGACTTAAAAAGAAAAGATTTAGTGAGTTGTTGCAAGGGTGCACCGCACATCTTGAGTTGCATCGAACGACCCGTGTGTAACTCGATGCGAGCGAACAGTTACTAAAGCATTTTCTTTAGAGTCTGATATTGTAATTCTTTAAAATGACACAAACCTTCTTTAAGAGTAACTCTCTAAAATGACACACACCTGTCTGCAATAAGTTTTATTGTGTTCGCATCCCAGGTGCATCGTGCAGTGTACAAATATATGCATGTCATTTTTAGGTTAAGTTTGTAGGTTACAAAACATTTTCCTTTCCTTTTTTTGTTAAGGAAAGTGTTCAATTTAAATTAGTCAATTTTTATGTCATTTTTATTATAAATTGGTGGGACTACTGTCTCAATTTGTTGAGATGGTAACTAACCAACCAAAAAGTAGTGTTTACACATATAGTAATGTGTTTAAGAAATTTCGTTGTATCTTTCTTAGTGATCCTAAATATTTAGGAAATGAATTAAACATATATCAATGTCGGAGTGTTTCAGGTATGCGATAAGTAAGAGCATCTTTGACAAAATATTGATTGAATGTCAATATGCGCCACTTATGATTAAATTAACATTGAGATGAAAAAAAAATTAATGAAATTGTGTGTTTAGAATATTAGGTTGATATGGCATAAAAAAATTGACATTGTCAATTTTAAACCTAAACTTTAAACATTCAAATTGACATCGACGTAGGATCATTATATTTATTAACATCATAACCAGAGTATAGTAATAACTAAGGAAAGAGTCACTTGTGTGGAAGAAAAATGAACACGGATTACTAAACATATATATGGCGACCATTTTTTAGGGTGCCTATAAAGCGACTCTTTAATTAAAATGTTATTTCCTTATCAGTCATCACCTAGCATTTAATTGTGTAGGATATTATATAGTTGCCTTAATTAGTTGTACAGGTTACTTCTTAATTTTTTCGTCTTGTTATTGAATAAGTACGTGTTACTTCTTAATTTGTTCGTCTTTTATAGAATGAATGATTGGACTAAGTCATGCATATGTAAAGTTGACATTTCATGATATATCATGACTGTCCTTTTGTTTCTCTCATATTACGTTTTTTTTTTCTTGGTGAACCATGAACCTCATGATATTACTGCTTCTTTGAGCTAAAGCACATCTCACTTTCTCTTCTATCACAAATATTTGGGAAAGAAAATGACTGAATAACACTTTTCTTACATAATGCATTTGCTACATAAAGGGCTACAAACTCAAAGAGCACCTACCAGTTGCGAAGCTACACCCTCAATTCATCCAAGTTATCTCTCAACCCACACTTAAAAGTGTGAGATATCTCACGTCATTCCCCCTAGAGGGTTCTTTTCCATAAACTTGTGGACACAATTACTTTTTATTAATCACATCTTTATTATTCACATTCATCTTTTTGGTTTGAAGTGTATTTATACTAATTTATATGTTTTATCGATTAAAAATTTGTTAGTAATTTTATGTAAGTTCAAAGTTGAACTAAACATGAAAATATGTTCTTCACATTGTAACTCCGCCCTTTAAAAGACTCACCTGTAAGTTGAAAAAAATGAATCAAACGAGACATTTATTTAAACACCATGAAAAATATATTCTCTTCAATCTGCCTTTCATCGCCTCACTATAGATTCTAGTTAAAATCACATCCAATTCAACTAAATTTTTTTTTTGGCAGGTTTTTGTGTTAATGATTGTTTTTTTAAGATTTATGAGTGTTCAGATTGTCTCGGCACCTTTTTCAATTGAAGTCTGATTAGTTTCAACGGATGATCAAGAGCACCTCCCCCAACACTTCAAAGTACGTAGTCGGAGGATATAATGTAGTCTTTGAGACTCAAACTCGAGATCATTACTCAATCAAATTTTGAAGCTTCTCCTACACCACACACTGCTCGGGTGTTGTGTTTTTTAAGTATGTAAAATAAAAGAGGACTGTCATCCCTACAAGTCTAAGAAGAGAAGCACAAGGAGTCCTCACCAAGTCGGAGTTGGATGTTAAGTGCGCATCATCACCGTTGAGACCGCTCAATCAATCGTTTTCCTTCGGGAGTACATAAATGCATCTAATTCTCCACGCGGACGACTCACTGAGCCAACTCAGCAACTTTCACTCGGTGCCCAAACAAGCACCAATTTATATACAACGGTTTCATTATTCAATTAAAAGTCTGGAACGATAGATGTGACGGTCACTACTCACTACTCACTACTCACTAAATGGGAGCTTGTTATTATTATAATATAATTGCAGCACCATTCATGAGCTAGCTGTACCGATACATATGATATATTTTGGGTTGTAATTTCAACGATTTGGAGACATATATGCATATATATATAACATGATCGACTACTATGTTTGGATGATCGACTACTATGTTTTCCAAACTAGGATTTTGATTATATTAATTTCTGTTGTAGCGGTTTTATGATATATATATATATATATACTAGTTTCAAGACGTGTTTCGCACGATTCCCCCGCGAGTACCTTTTTTATTAAAAAAATTTAAAATTGTAATTAAAATTTAAAATTAGAAATACAAGTACCTTTTTTAGCTTATCGATATTCTCTACTGTGATTGAGATAAGATGTGAATGGAAAAACAAGCTAATCATGCTAGGAGATTACTTCCTCGAAAAAGTGTATTGAATTGATGAGAATGAGTTTATGATTGATTTGGAGATAAAGAAAAAAAAAAACGTGTAGTGGATTGATAAGGAGTTTGAGTTTGATTTGGATACAAAAGAAAAGGTTGATTTGGAGATAAAAAAAAAAGTATGGGCAAATAGGTATATTTCATTACCACTCAAAAATTTGTGATTCGTGCTTTTATATATATGATATATATATATATATATATATATATATATATATATATATATTTATATTGTTGTAAATTAAGTTGGAACTTGCTAAGAACTAGATAAAGAAAATAGAAGATTAAAAACTTCTACTACTACAAAGGAGAAGAGAATAAATGAGATAGTTGGAATGAAAAATTTTCATTCAACTTGGTGTGTGAATTACAATGGAGTTGACACCCTTTATATAGGTCATTTGGTGATGATGATAATTGTACTTATACAATGTGTACAAGTTATACATACACCACAAGTCGTACAACACATCACAAGCAACATAGACGATACATGGAAGAGTTGGTGTACATTGGAGATGATTACAAGTTACATGACAATACACGGATAAGTGATTATACATTGGAGTTGAATACAAGTTATGTAGAGTGTACAAGTTACATTCAATGTAGAAGTCATGGTTGATGTTACAATTCAATATGAGAGTCATGCTTGACAATGTGTTCATTCATAAGCTTGGTTAAAGGGTCATCCAATTTACAACATATATATATATATATATAGACACACACACACACTAGTTTCATGAGCGTGCTACGCACGATTAAGCCCGCTCGCTTCAGTCACGAGATTTTAATTAAAAAAATAAATAATGTTAATTTAATATGCAACTAAATATAAAAACTAAATTTAAATAATATGTATGAGTTTGAACAAACTATATAATATAAAATCCAAACATACATAATTTGAAGCATCATTTAGCTCCACAAAAAATAGAAAGAAAAAAAAGATTCATAGGAACGAAATATCGAAGTAAAAGATGTGACAATCGTGGACACATATACTATATACATTCGTAAACATTACATGACATATACTGACCACCATAACCGTGGTAGAACTACTACATATATACAACGCGAAAAACCAGAACTTATTGTATTCTATAGTACTATATACATGACATGAACTGCTCATCTAAATACTCTCTTTTTTTGAGAAAAAAAATAGAACTATACATCAATATTTTGCTTCGAGGTTAGTGACTTTGTGGCTGTTAGTCCTCCCTAGTCTTCCAATAACTTAACACACAACTGCATGCACAATGTAATTATTAATCAAAATGTATGTTTAGCAATTTATAATGAATGGTAAATCCAATATATATATGTGATCATATAAGTATAAATTGAAATTTATACATACCTGCCTATATAGTGAAGAATCCCCATGTGATTTGTTCAATTCAACTAAATAATGAGATGGGTAGATCAATGTGATCTGATGACTAAAAAACAATGAAAGAATCAATTAGTGACAATAACCACTACATGTATATATCCACTAATTATAGGTTAATTAAAATAAAAATGGGGCCTTAAACATGTTTAAATTCAATGAATTTCATATTAATACCAGTACTGAAACTGTTAGCCAAACCAATTTCTTTGACCCATGTTTAGTTGCACCATCCTCATAATTATCAACTACTAAATCATGTAACAAATCAATTAAATATGGTGCTAATTAATGATCTATTAAGTTGTTAATTAGTTCAAAGAAATTAAATTAAACTTTTTACACATGATTCTCATACTAACATTTCCATTATTTATTTTTTCTACAGCGAGTCTCATTTCTATGACTGCATCCTCTATCTTCTCAAGTATAATTCCTGACTATGATTCAATATAAAATTTATATTCCTCTCGAAAACATTATGCAATTAATTAGCTCAATTTATCTTCCTTTCAAAAGCATTGATTGGAGCACAACTTGGATTCATCTCTTCTTGATATGCTTGCTTCAAACAAGTTCAACTTCATTAATTAGCTACCTAGTCTTTCATAAATACATGTTACAAAGAGCAATGAAATCAATTAAGTTCATATATATATATATATATATATGTATATGAATGTACCACATTGCCTTTCATTCGAAAATCATCTTCTAGTTCTTCATCATCACGGTTAGTCGAAGGGATATAATCTTGGTTGAACCAACCATCTTCTTTGATCTTGGCAATCGTAATGCGAGTAGGGGGATTGGGGTTCGAGAATTCTCCTAATCAAGTTTTGAGCACCAAGGGAGAGCTAACTAGGAATATTAGTCTTTCCCTTAGCTGCCTGAATTACATACATATACTTGCATTAATTATATATGTGCATTGAAATTATGATTTCAAATACTTAAAATGTATTAGCTTGCTAGTCATTAGATCCAACAATTTATTCGTGTGAATATCTCACCTTTTGATAAAGCACCTCAAGATTCCGATCGTCAAAAGGAAGTAAGGCTATTAGTAGCGCATACAAGATTACACCGCACGACCACACATCGGATACTGCTCCATCATATCCCCCATTCAACATAAACTGCAATATATATATATATATATATATGGATCATCAATTTGTCGATGGGAAGAAGATAATTAAGATGTGCATTGAATAAAATGTAGTATTTGGAGCAATTAATGTAAATAAGAAATCATCAAATCATTAATCCACAACTTCAAAGAGTTCCATGAAACGAAAAATATAAGGGTGGCGTTGACCCTCTGCTCATAATTTTAAATGAAACATAAACTATGATGCATTTTCCTACATTGCAAATTCTAATTTTCATTCGTTTATGCTGCAAAGAAATGACAACTCCTTATAAGGAAAAAATGTATCGAGTAGAGAAATGTCGTGTGAAGGATATTCAACATTTTATCTACTCATGGATATCAATGTCAAAAACAAGTTGATTCTTGTGAAAAGACCAAGACGAATGACATCTTAGCACATGAACTATTGCAAGCAGTCCCACTATTCAAAGGCAAATTGAGGTTTGCTAAATGTCTGACGTATTAGACATTCGTAACCTCATCATAAATAAAATATTAAGATTAAGGGAATATTTCGGATCTTAACCTAAACGTCGAGTGATAATCTTCCAATATGAGGATGCAACCATGGAAAGAAATTTTTTTCACTATACATTTCAGCAACATGCCTACTTTAATTTAAAAGAGTTGAGATGGACTTGTCTAAAGTTTAATGAAGAACTACAACATATTTGGTCATGACCTTGTTATTTAGAAATCAGAAAACCAATCACTTAATTCATAATGCACAATAAAATAATTACCCATTTAAAAACAACAACGGTTGCCCCATTCAACAAAGGGCCATAAGTAACATAGTTGTGTCTAGTAATCTAGCCACAATAAGCCATGCACCTGAAGTCACAAATTAAATAATATGGAAGCTCTTAACGAATATTCACTCACATCCTCAAAAGAAAAATCTTAGGAACTTGTAATTGTGTAAACATGTGAAAGTCAAAAACCTACGCCATATATTATGGCATACCAGTATATATTAGTTGGCTTGTAGTCGAATGCATACTTGAACGTTGTAGCAGTGTATATCATGTACCCACCAGTAGTGTGCAGAACACCCTGGTGGTAGGAACACTCTTTTAAGTGGGTTGATTGAAGTTCAATCAATGTGCTAGATTTGTGTATTTTGGAGTTTAATTTTTTAGTGGTGAAGCTTTTCAATGGAAGATTATTTATGTTAAATGTTTTGCCCTTTCTGTAGTCCGATTTCTCTCAATTTCGCATATCTTCTTGAGCTAACGAAGATGATGGCCATCGTTTACTTTATGATTGAGTTTTTGCAAATCTTTGAGCATCTATGCTTGGAGGGTAGGATCATATTGCAAATAGCTTCATTAAAATTGTGTTTTTTTTTTAGTTTTTCATAAGAAATAGCTTGCACTGCCATGCTAAACGCTTTTGAAAAATTGAAGTTTTTTGTTTGAAATTTGTTGTTTCTTGAAGTTTAGTTACAAACTTTTGAAGAACTTGGGAATTGAAGCATAAGCAGTTGACTGGCATGCTAGAATATCTCTTGCAAGCATTTCAACAAACAGCTAGTGTTCAAGATCTTAAAGCTCAATTCAGTTTTCGAAATCAAAACCTTAAAACCCCACTTCCCAAAATCAATCAAACACATAGAAACCATGAATCAAATTGAACATTGAATCAAAGGTAATTTAGACCCAAATGTCTTTCAAAAACCATGAATCAAATTGAAAATTGAAACCGAAACATACATAAAAAGAACACACGTCACCGATGAATAAATTTAATTCAAACAATTGAATCTCACTCACCTTCTCCAAAAACATATCTTTCTCTGGAACACGAGCGAATGATCGATCGAAGAACAATTAAGTCTGAACACGAACAAGCGCCTTTTCCGGAACACGAGCGAGAAGTGATCGATCAAAGAATAATTGAACCTGGAATAAGAGCGAAAAAAACGTGTATTTGATTGATGAGATAAAAAACATGTATTGTATTAGAGTGATCGAGCTAATGTATTGTATTGAGGAGTTCGAGCTTGATTTAGAGATAAAAAAAAAATAAGAGGAGTTGTAGCTTGATTTAGAGATTAAAAAAATGAAAGATCAGGAAACGCAACATAAGTATGGGCAAAAATATAATTATGCTTACGATTCGAAAATTTGTGATTCGTGCTTTTATATATATGATATATATATATATATATATATATATATATATATATATATATATATATGATATAAGTGTGTTTGTACTATAAATAATTAAAAAAAAAAAAAAAGCAAACAAGCAAACAAACTTTTGAGTGAATAAAGGCTTTACCAAGTTTAATTTGAGCTGAGAGAGATCAACTATATATATCAGGCAGTGAAACACGGTATTAAGCTTATTAATTAGGCTCTACTCAATTCGTTTGACGTATATGAGCCGGGTTTAGTAGGGGCTTAATTAGTGCTGGTCGATGCCTAATTACAAGTGGGGGACAACTTTGTAGAGAATATATAAAACAAGAGTGAGGATATACAATGCACGCTATGCAGCATACTTGAAATGATAGCAGAAGTGACTATTTATAAGAGATGTCCCCGTAGGTGAATATTTGACATTTTTTGACATTTCATAATGGGGTTTTGTGAACAATATATCCAGGCCCAATACATAAATTGTCAAGCCACCATATATAGATTTCTACAGTGTCACTCCTCTCAATCAATAGTGATTTGTTTAAGCCCGATTTGATTGCAAATGAAATGTTCCATACAAAATAACACTTTTTTGTATTTTTTCTTAAATAAACGTTTATGAGAAGATTTCTCTATATGCTTTGGTTGTGTGTAAGATTTTTTCCCTCGTAAATTAGGAGCAACATTTTTTAAAATATATAATAGAAATATAATATTTATACATAAAAATATTAAAATCATGTTATTTTTATGTTTTGATTAGTTCACGTGTTTATTGAATCTTTGGTACTACATTGGCATATATATGGATTATGGACATATCAAAATTCAAAAATGGTTAAATTTATAATTTTAGAAATAAGAGTAAAAATGTAATTTTATGCCTATAGATAGGGTCAATTTTTAATTTTAATACTTTAAATAAGGCAAAAAAGTTATTTATGTAGCACTGAACATTTTAGTAATTTAAACTTTAAAATATGGACAAAAAAATAATTTTATATAATAAGGGCATTTAGTAATCTACATATATATATATATATATATACTAGTTTCAAGCACGCACAATCATGCTCGCGGGAATTTATTTGTAATAATTTACTAAGTAAATTTAACATTTTGATGAAATGACCAAATTATAAATGAATAAAGTAGATAATGGACATTTTAAAGTAAGCAATTGAATATTCGAATAACTTTATAACTTTAAAAAAATGCATCCCAATAAAAATCTAAATGGAAGAATCATATTCCCGCCGGTGCTAATTATCATCATCATCCCCTAAAGTTAGAAATTTAGAGTTAGTATATCACTCCAATATTCTTATAGGCATTTCATCAAACAATTTAAAGCACCCTACAAAACTATCAATACAAACCATCAATTCAACAACTAAAAAATCAATTCAATTTAGAATAGATTTACTTTAAAAAATGGTATACATTTGAGCCAGACATGATAAAATTTGGTCTTTTTAAGTACCTTATCCCAAAGCATACATTTCAAAAGAATCCTATTTAGCATTTAACATTCTCAACATATTTTTCTCAAACGAGGTGCCTTACAGGTTAATTAATGATTTTTAACAAACCTAGCAGTCCTCTATCTATTTACATACGGTTTCTAGCAAAAATTAATTTTAGTACATGACTATTAGACAATAGTAGGTGCGCGTATTCTTTTAGATATTTACAATAAAAAATGGCAAATCAATCATATATACAACCAACAAATAGCATACTTTATGCAGGTGGTAAGTCGTGATCATTTAAACTGAATATGGTAAAAACTTTAGTCGAATACTTTCATCACACTACAAAAAAATCGCAAATCAGAAACGGAATTTTCCGTTTCGATTTGCGAAAATTCCGTCTCTGAATGAAATCAGAAACGGAACAGAGACGAACGCGTTCGCCTCTCAAAACGCTCGTCGCCGATACGATCGAAACGGAAAATGGATTCCGTTTCGATTAGAGACGAATAGAGATTTTAAATTATCCGTTTCGATTAGAGACGGATTTAGAGACGAAATTAGAAACGAACAGAGACGAACGAAATGGATTTTATTTCGAAATGGTACATTTGTAATTGCATTCTGTCTCGATTGGTTGCGATTAGCAACGAATCGAGACGGAATTAATAAATTTATGAATTCCGTCTCGATTCCGTTTCTAATCAAGAACGAATCGAGATTTAATCGAGACGAATGCAAAGAGTCCGTCTCCGATTCCGTCTCTAATTAGAAACGAATCGAGACGGATTATTCCGTTTCGATTCCGTCTCGATTCCGTTGCTAATTAGAGACGAATCGTAGACGAAATTAATATTTCCGTCTCGATCCGTTTGTGATTGATAGAAATATTTCGAAAATTAGAGACGGAATAGCAACGGAAAATTTGAATTCCGTTGCTAATCCGTCTCTAATTTTCTCGTTTTGTTTAAATATGGCACGATAAATAAGCCAATCGATTCTCCAACCTAAAAATCAAAATACAACCCGATATGACATACTCCATCGCCTGGACCCCCTCCAACAACTCCTTGAGGGTGCTAACATCCCCCAAAGAAGCCAAATTGCGCATCCATACATCAAAAATATCTATCAACAAAAATTCAAAAGAGAAAGAAAAATGTGAAACTCAAAATTAGCCCAAAATTTATATATCCACGGAAAGTTGTCATGTATTACAAAAGCTCCAAAATTTGGAAGTATACACAAAAACCAACCAATCCTATCGTTCAACAAGCAAAAAAAAAAAAAGAACACTCACAAAAGGTCCAAAATTTGGAAGTATACACAAAAAGGACTTCATCTAATAAGTAAAACGCAGCTATGAAGCATTTCTGAATCTCCATCTCGAGGGCAACAACCAAGTGAGTATGCACTTGAAAGAAGTAGGCAAAGGAGAGATTAATTAGTTTGAGGTCCTCGCAGCTAGCGCGCTAATTCCAAGATTAGCGCTAATTAGCCACTGCCAGATATTTTTGACTTTTGGAAATCAAGCTTTAAATTTGAATTTTTGATTTCCTGGATTCCTAGAACGGCTATAAATGGTCATATTGGAATTCCTATCACTATAAAACCACCACAAACTTGGTTTTAACATAAGGAAGACGAAACACATTCAAAAATGCAAGATCTACAAAGAGAAGAATGGCATAAGTGCAAGAATGCTAAAAGGGAAAAACTAAAAGTTAAGCACAAACCTATCATGTAAGTATGATTCTAGAACTCATCCTCTCACCCAATCTAAACTCTTGTGTGCTCCAAAGGCGACAAGCCATGTGTTCCTACTCAAAAATAAAAAAAACAACCAAATGGGATTCAAGAAAAGCAAAAGAAGAAAAAAAAAACCATACAATGTTGAATAAGAATGCTTCCAAAAAAAACATGATCATCAAGCAAATGCAGTCACAGACTGAAGTTGGTGTCAATGTTGCTATTTTCCTACGCATAGGAGATGGCGAACAATGTTTCTATAAGATGGACCTATCATGTAAGTTGAGTTGTAAAACATGTATAACATGTTTTATAAGGGATGGTTAGGTCCCGGACGAGTTTAAGGGTCGCTAACACAAAGGGATAAATTAATTAGTTTGAGGTCCTCATGCTTAGCGCGCTAATTCCAAAGATTAGCGCGCTAATTAGCCACATCGCTGAGCTTTTTGACTTTTGGAAATCAAGCTTTAAATTTGAATTTTTGATTTCCTGGATTCCTAGAACGGCTATAACCGGTCATATTGGAATTCCTATCACTATAAAACCACCAATAACTTGGTTTTAACATAAGGAAGAAGAAACACATTCCAAAATTCAAGATCTACAAAAAGAAGAAATTTGATTTTTTAAAAGGAGCAATAGGAGATCACTATAAAACCACAAAAAACTTGGTTTTAACTATAATATACTAGTGTTTGAAACAAAGTAAACCACCAACAATATGTAAATCAAGTAACTTAAAAAGTCTACACGACAAACTATTGAAAGGAAGTGATTCAAATACTAATTAAAATAGAATAGCCAAGAGAAGATTCACCTCGATAAGCACCTAAGCCACGCCCCCAAAGCCTCCATAACCCCCACCAAGCTCACCGCCTCCACTATACCCACCACGCCTACCTCCGAGACCCGGAGTCCTATAAGGACCAAAATCACCACCACCAAAAAAAGAATGAGTTTAACATGCAAATGAAACAAATCGTCTACAACATGCTCATCGTCAAAAGCAATGAACCCATTCCCTCGAGAACGATAGGAAAAACTAAAACCCGCCTTTCCGAAAACAGAAAAATAAAAATAAAGGAACTTCATCATCGAACCTTCTACTACATCGAAAGCTTCAACAAACCACCATCGTCCGCAGTGTAAATTCATTGTCCATTTATCCTCTCGTATATCTTAGTTGGCTTGGACGCCCAGTTGATGATATAGTTATCATGGATTTTATTTTTATACATTATCCTCCCCAAAATAAATTTTTTAACCTCAGCTTTAAGTAAAATATACTATAAGTACCGAATGTTTGCGTAATTAATCCATGGGAGAAGAAAACATTTGGGTTGTGTGTGTGAAATCTTATGCGTTGCAGGGTTCTCTCGAGTGCTATGATGAAGAAAGTGGTAGAATCGACGAGGGAGCAACATCTTCATGCCATAGCAAATGAATTTGGGAAATCGATAAAGGGTCAAAGTTTTCGGTCATCTCGTGTTGAGAACATGTAGGCTATTCTTCTTCTACGGACATGCCATAATAGAAGAAGAAGAGCCTACATGTGCAGTAACGTATGACCGAAAAACGACCCTTTATCGACTTCCCAAATTCATTTGCTATTGCATGAAGATGTCGCTCCTCGTCGATTCTACCACTTTCTTCATCATAGCACTCGAGAGAACTCGCAACGCATAAGATTTGCACACAAATGCAAAGATGTTTTCTTCTCCCATGGATTAATTATGCAAACATTCTAAGACTTATAGTATATTTTACTTAAAAACAAAAAAAAGAATTGGGGGAGCAAAAGGGAAAAAAATAAAATCCACGATAAAATATGGAACATCGACCTAAAAATGCACAAAAAGAAGTGTGAATCATAAAGTAATTCGATGAATTTCTAAAGTTGTCTACACTATAAAACGTTTAATCTAAGCATTTGAAACAAACAACAAGTGAAGTACCTATGTATCAACAACCCGCTCATCTCTCGAGAGCCACGCTTACGTCTCACGCCCAACATTGTCCCCTTGTTGGGGTGGATCGACCGATCTATTTGCGGCGGGCCGTTGCTTCTTTGGTCATGAGGTGGCGGTGGTGGTGGCGGTGGTGGTGGTTGGTGCCGAGCTAGGTCTATTTCGTCCATGTCCATCCCAAGACGCCGTTGCATGAAGTTCATAACCTTTCGTAGTTGCTCCGCAACGACATCGAACTCTCCCCCGCGCACCACATCCGACTGCCCGCGACGTGCTAGCACCAGGAGTTCCGTATCTCCTCTTCTTTCTCCCTACGGACCCGAGTCCGTAGACACGTCCTTTGGAAGACTCACCCGCCACATTGAGGTACACCACCTCATCATCCACCGATTGCTCCGGTGTAGCTGGGTCGCCTCCCGACGTCGTTCTGAGCCTATCCCGCATATATGCACAACAAACAAAGTACATGATATGGGGTAAGTGAAAGACTTACTAATATTTTACATTTCATTTCTATACTTACATAGAACCGCTCCGATCTAGTATCGATGAATGTCGTCCCGTCGTGATTAACGGTGTGGAGATGCAAGTACAAATCATTCACCGACGGTGGCGTCTCTGATGAATCACCATGCAGGACCAAGCATAGTGAACAAGAGTATAAATGTACAAAATATCCTAGATGTTAAAAAAACTAACCAATCTTTCTTGGGTAGTCGCAAATGACACGGAACCACCACCGTGCTTCGAGGGTCCACCCCAGGTGCCTTCGACCTCGTGTTCCTATTCTCCGTCGCTTGCCTAGACCTAGCCTCGGAAGTCCTCGCTCTCCCAAGATCGCAAGTATCTCCTCCATGCCTCATCTCGTAACATAAACCGTCGCACCCGATTCTTCTTCAACTTGTGCATCAACGCGGTGTACCTCGTGCCTGCAAGCCTCGTCGTACGCCGCCGCACGAGATCCTCTGGGAAGTCGCATCATCCCATCTAAAATATATCTACAAATTGGCGATTGCTATATTATTGTTAGCACTTATTTGAGAAAATAGTATAAATCATAAGGCACATGGTAGTCTTGTTTACCTTCCATTGTCGCCGATTGGTCTTTATGATGAGGCGGTACGACTTCCAACAATACCCTTCAGAATCATCCATCGTTTAAAAACTTTTGTCATCCTCCGTGCACAAAGTGCGAAGGATGCAACTCCCCGTGTTTCATGAACATGCATATCACCTTAACTACTTCATCAATATTTGACATCCATATTGAAATTGACATATAAAAGTCAAACGCAAACTTACGTATCATTGGCAATCGAGTGATAGGGATCCCCGCACGCGAGGGCCTCCATCCCCGGCCTCTCGAGGTGGCGCGGAGGGCTGTCACCTCCAACCCCGCTCTTACGTCTTCCTCTGGGATGCCGCCGGTGATGCGTGGGTCGGGGTGCAGCCTCGTGGGTAAATGAGTCATTGATGTCTGAGAAGGTGTGGGGAAGTGTGTAGTAGGCATAGTCCTTGATGACGACGAAGATGGTACATACGACCCCGACGGTATGGAAGGGGAAGGTGACGTCGCGGGCCGTATCTTGCTCGAGAGACCGAGCAGCGGAATCGATAATGCAGTATCGAACCACGACCTCGACCGCCACGACCTAGATGGACCCCTCGTGTGGCCCGACCACGAGGGCGGGTGGTATGTCGCCGCGGATGTCGGTGCCGCATCTATGCCTCCCGGACGCCGACCTCCTAATGGCAAACCTCGACATCCCCTACGACCACGTCCGCCATGATACCTAACAATATTCACGAGTAAAACATCATAAAAGAAGGGCATACAAAAAGTAGAAATTCACCTATATTATTGGACTAAATAAGAACAAAATCCATGCAAATAAAAGTAACTACATTATTGGTCGTTGACATATCATATACAAACTTTATTCGCTATCATCCGTTTCAAATTCACTCTCATGAGTAGAAGGTGATGATTCTTCTTCTGATTCATCTCCACTATAAACTTCATCGCTTGGACCCGCTTCAACAATGAATCGAGTCCCAGTCGGAACATCCAGATTGTTGATATCGGCGTCTGCATCATCGACTACGCACGTGGTGGGCATCCCATCTTGGAAAGCAATCTCTACCGAGCCCTGGTCATTATCGTCTTTGCTAGTTTCCTCGTCAGCGAATTTTGGTCGACAAAGAACAAACTGCTAGCCATTCTTGTCGATCGTTCCGCATAGAAGGGTACGAAAGGTAGTAGACTTGAGTGGCTTGCATTGCCAAGACAAATGGCTCGTAGTTGTTATATCGTCGACTTCGTTGAACCTCTACCAATTGAAGTGTTGGGTGAGTCCTCACACCATGATTCGGTGTAGGGTCATACCATTCGCACTTAAACAAGACCACACGTTTGAGGCCTGTATACTCAATCTCCACAACCTCTTGCAAGATCTCCATAATAGTTATGGGAAACATCAGCGTAGTTTGAACCCTTCACCAAAACACCGCCGCTCTGCGTCGATCTATTAACGTCATATGTTGCGGAGTGGAACTTATACCCATTAACAAGGTAACCAGGGTAGACAAGTACATGATCGACTAGGACCAACAGAAAAGATCAACGAGCGTCTCGTCAACTATAGAATTCCGAGCCTATTCGTCAAAATTAGAGATGCAATATGACACATTAGTTATGGGAGAAACATTTGAATCTATAACGTACAAAAGTAATGCCCTTACATATGTTTGAAACCAAATGGGGAAGTTGTGCTCTAGACTACTATCAACTTGCGACTCCCCCATTGCTTGAGTGATTTCATCGACGAATATCCTAGAAGAAACGAACGTGTAAGTCGGATGTATTTATAATGTATGAACAATGAATGTACTTGCATTAATGAAAGAAAGTGATGGACATATCGAACGTAAGGAGCGATCTCTCGACAATTGAGCAAGATGTACGAATGAGCGGCATTATACTCCCGCTCTCGTTAAGTACCGCTCCTTCGACTTGCCCATGGGTCGACCAGATAAGTGAAAATTGAGAAATTGCCAACGAAGTTCGGTGTGGGCCCGAGATCGCCATCGTCGTTACGTGGCACTTTGTCATGCAACGTAAAGACGTGATCTTCGAAGTAGTAAGAACAAAAGGATGTGACCTCTTCGACCAAATAAGCATTACACATGGAGCCCTCAACCTTCGCTTTGTTTCGCACATTGTTCTTCAAATGTTTAAGGTACCTATATGAATGTTATAGGAAATGTTGATATAAAACCTATTGAATGGGAAAATAATATCAAGGGCTCAAGATAGTACCTCTCAAATGGATACATCCATCGAAATTGAACGGACCGCCAGACGGGCCTCGTAGGCCAAGTGGATTGGTAGGTGTTCCATAGAGTCAAATAAGCTTGGAGGAAAATTTTTTCCAACTTGCAAATGATTTTTGGAATTTCGGACTCTAAGACCTCCATATCTTGATACTTGACACATTTCAGCATAAGGGACCTAAAAATAGGCTTAATTCGCTAATTGCAACCCAAACCGGGTTAGGGAGAAGTTCTCTCAATGCAATTGGTATCAACCGTTGCATGAATATATGACAATCATGGCTCTTCATGCCGAACATTCGCAGCTTTCTTTGGATCTACACATCGACCAAGATTCGATGCGTAACCATCAGAAAACGCAACTTTTCAACCCACTCGCACAATTTTTGTCTTCTTGATGTATCAAGAGCATAGCACCCAAGGACGTAAGTATATGTCGCCGAATCAATGTGTAGAGAAGGTCGGTGACAATATTCACGAATATCTTGCCTCGATTTTGCATTGTCCTTACTCTTGCCCGACACACATAATAGTGTTGAAAATGTTGTCAAAAACATTTTTTTCGATGTGCATGACATCTAAGTTGTGGCGGATCAAGTTTGTCTTCCAATACGGCAAGTCCCGTAATATGTTTTTCTTCCTCCATCCCGAATTCTTAGCTATCCGCCCATTCACGATTCAGCGCCGATTTCGTCACCTTCATCAAGCCAAACGATTCAATTTCGCCAAAATTTCTTCACCAGATCGCAAAGCGGCGGATCATCGCTTATGACCATTTTGCCTCTAATGAAATTTTTTTGTCTTTCCTTAATGGTGATGACTTATCCAAGAAACGACGATGACAAATCCAAACCACGATGTCTTACCTCCATTTCGCAATTGAAATGCATTTGTATCCTCCATACAATATGGACAAGCGTACTTACCGTGTGTGCTCCAACCGACAACATGCTATATGCGGGGAAATCACTAACAATCCATAAAAGGGCAACTCGCATGACAAAATTTGTCTTGGTAGAAACGTCGTATGTAACCACCCCATTGTTCCATAAATCTTGCAACTCTTTCACAAGCGGTCAAGGAACACGTCGATTTTCTCGCTTTGGGCTGGTCGGTCCAGAACGATAACCGTTAAGAACATAAACTCGGATTTCATGCACATCGACGGTGGAAGGTTGTAAGGAGTCAAAATCACGGCCACGAAGAGTACGATTTCCTGAAATCCCAAATACTTGAAAACCATCGGTGCACAATCCTAAACGAACATTCCGAACCTCGAGGCAAAGTCTTTATTGACGTCATTAAAATGTCTCCAAGCAATCGAATCGAACAAAGTGTTGCATAACATCTTCAGCGATGAATGATCTCCATGCCATCGCATATGTTTTGCGGTTGACTCGACGCATACAATCGTTGCAACCGAGGGCCCAAAGGGAAGTAGTACATTCTTTTGCAAGGGCGGTTTTTGTGTTCCGACCACGACCTCGTCGATGTGCAACGTATCGTGATTTCCCGCAAAATTTACATGACGTCAACTCGAGTCCACTCCCCAATAAATCATACATTGGTCCTCACAACAATCTATTTTCTCAACCTAGACCTAGACCTCGCATTAGTCTTTTAGTGGCATAAAAATTCTCAACCATTGAGTTGTCATTTGGCAAACAATCCTTCATGAGTTTAATGATTTCATTATACCCTCGTTCGATATATGATGTTCGACTTGATCGCAAGTAATCTTGCCATTGCGACAACGTTGTCATGGTTTCGCAACCAGGCCACAATTGTTCCCTACTTGCATCAATCATGTCATATAGTTGGCGTGCTTGGGGTTTGGTGATTCTTCCACGACATTCCAATTGAAACTTGGACTGCCACGTTGTGTAGCATCTCGCGGTAAGGTGTCTGGATCGTAGCCTCGAACATCGATCATCAATATGGCAATCCATTGCGTGAAAATTTTGCGGCCCTTCATCTCCGTTCTCACCATGTTCGTACTAACCGTGATATCCCCGACAAATCCATACCTACATAGGTGGTGCTCAACCGTTTCGACGTCCGTGCACGGAACAAGTCGACATTTCTTAAAATTGCACGGACATCTAATCTTCCGTTCACTTTGGTATGTAGGACAATGTTGTTTTGCAAATGATATGAATTCTTTAACCTTCGCCGAATTCAATTCGAACATAACCATTGTCGAGCCGGTTGTACATCCAATCTCTGTTTGTAGACGACATTCCTAGTCGAACGTAACCCTTGTCGAGCCTATTGTCTATTCAAGTAATGAAATAATAATGATTAAGATGATAAGAAGCCTCCAAAATGGAGAATATTGTAAATCGGAAATGCGATCTACACCATCTAAAGAGAAGAAATTGATAGCTAAGTGAAAGAACGAGGTTCGCACATTAAACTCATGAATAGAGAATAAATTGACAAAGTTAGGAAGTCATTAATGAGTCATCACAATCTAAAGAGAAGGAATTGATTGAGTTATGTTGTTTATGTAAGAAGCTTGGGCATTATCAAAAGGATTGTTGTAAATGACTCATAATAAACATGTATAACATGTATTATAAGGGTTGGTTAGGTCCTGGACGAGTTTAAGGGTCGCTAACACAAAGGGATAAAATAATTTTTTTGAGTTCCCTAGCTTAGCGCTAATTCCAAAGATTAGCGCTAATTAGCCACCGCCATATATTTTTGACTTTTGGAAATCAAGCTTTACATTTGAATTTTTGATTTCCTGGATTCCTAACACGGCTATAAACGGTCATATTGGAATTCCTATCATGATAAAACCACCACAAACTTGGTTGTAACATAAGGGAGAAGAAACACATTTCAAAATTCAAGATCTACAAAGAGAAGAAATTTGATTTTTTAGAAGGAGCAATAGGAGATCTTTGTGGCTGTTCTTAAGTCCTCAAATCCAAAGACCTTTGAGGCTTTCAAAGGAATATAAGAGTCTCGCAAAGCTAATCTCTTTTGTCATCCTCTTGGTTGTAAGGAAATCCTTGATATAAACTCTTTCTTGTGCTTAATCGACATAGTTTTGTGTATTTGATTTGAAAATCAGTTTGATGTGTGTTTGAACAGCTTCATCCTCGCCTCTTGCACTTAAATTAAAATTTTTAAGACCCTAAGATTGCAAAAAGAGACCACCAAGAGCCGACATTTAGTTGTGTGGGAATCGAATTGGGGGCCTTGCGCCTAACCTATATCGATATCGAGGCATACAAATACCACATAGTATCAACGCGTCTACTACTTGTTCACTCATACGTCCTTAAGGTTATAGGTTTATTCCATTCTCTAGAAATGTAATGTGAAACAAAGAACATTCGCTAAAAGAGTAATCCTAGTGTTTCTAACCCTAACTAGTAGTAGAAATTAAGTAATTATAGGTATTATTCAATCGTAACCAACAACACCTAACTAATCAATCATCCATAGCAAGTGCATGAATATGAAATTACTAACAACTATAACATCAAACGACAAAGTAATTACCTCGCAGACATGATTCTAATGTATTATAATGACTCTCATGACATGCTTTACCGATAAAATAAACATGGAATAACAACCAAATACGGATGACATGCTTTACCGATAAAATAAACATGGAATAACAACCAAATACTAATCAATATAAATCTTGAATTGCTCAATTAAAAGGTTGAAATGAAATAGTACATATTAATAAACCTAAAAATAGAACAAGCATAACCTCAAAAACTATGCATGTAAGAGAAGAGCGAACAAAAACTTCTAAACCAAACAAAAGACACAACATTAACTTAATAGATCAAGTGAAGAACACCAACTAATGAACAATCAACCAAGGAACAAATCAAATCACTCAAGAACAGCTTAAAATAAAACCTCATAAAGTAATAACAATTATAAGAACTCAACTCTTAAAATATGTCACCTGATCAAGAGTTTGTTCCTTCACAAGCTTCATAAACAATAAGGTAGTACTATAACACGCCAATTGCCAAGACGAATTTACAAAAATAAAATGGATTCCATGACCATAATAGCTAAGACCTTTCAAGAAAATAAATTTTTTATTTAAATCCATTTATTCGACTAGTATAGTGAGCCGCTAAGAAAACCTAGTATACACAATGGTCACCACATTATGTTCATTTCCTATATTTGAACATCAAGGCATATATATGACTGCTTTCCCTAGCAGATATAGCTTCAGTTCAAGTGAAAATCTATAACATATTTCATTCATGAGCATAATATTTGCAATGCTAACAAGTATTACGACTTTAATATTCCTGGATGCCGCATATAATGTACGTAGGAACACCGACACCCCAAATATTTATTGATAGATGGAAATTTATGAAGTCTCGCATGCTTAATTTAAATTGGAAAATCTTTCTAGATAAAATAGCTTCTTGCCTTCAACTCCGATGTTTACTAGAAGATCGAACTATCAAATGAACCATAGCGGAAACTTAAATAATTCTCATGTCACCCGACGGATTATTCCATAAATTTTTTAAATTAGATAAACAAGGGGACTAGAACGCCAACCTGACAGACGCAAATTTTTAGCGAAAACAGCCAAGTTCGTTCAAGATTTCCTCAAACCGTCACAATGTGAATGATCTCTATGAAAGCTGAAGAGCTCTTGATCATGAGTGTTGCCTGCATTATAAAGAACAATAAAAAACAAATAAGAAATGAAGATTGTAGTAAGACTCCAAAACTACAAATTCCTTGCTAACCGGATCCGAATCAGAGACCAGAGAGAGCGAGAGATATCGGCGATGACGGAGAGACCGGCGCGACGAGACGGAGAGAGACGAGAGACGGCGAGACCAGAGAGAAGCGAGTGCGACCGTAGCACGACCAGACGGAGAAACGGAGACCACCGCGAACGACGGCCGAGCAGAGCACCGAGAGAGACCACTCGCACGACCAGACGGAGAGACGAGACGATCGAATCCGGGATGGACGTGCCTGGGACGAGACGATCGACCCGGCGCGACGAGACGGAGAGACGGATTTAGGTTTTTGGGGTTTTTTCGTGGGAATGATTTGGGGATTTGTCGTTTTGTTGCGGGGGGGTGGGGTGCGGGAAGGAGAAGAGGCCCAGATCGACAAAATACAAATCTCGAGGAATGATGAACGACCATAAGAAATGAAGAATTTGCGGGAATGGTGGCGCCAAATTTCGTAGACGGAATTTAATTCCGTCTCTAATTCCGTCTCTAATTCCGTCTCGATCCGTCTCAAATCCGTCTCTCGAATATTTCCCTTTCGCCCGTCGCTAATCAAACTGTTACATTTAGAAACGGAACTTATTCCGTTTCTAATTCCGTTTCTGATTTAGAAACGGAAATAAGTTCCGTTTCTAATTCCGTTGCTGATTTGCTGTTTTTTTGTAGTGTCATATGCTAAGCGGCTAAGCTGATCTACACAGTTTTAAATTTTATATAAACGAGTTACACATTCATGTTAATTTTTGGACTAGAGTCACGGAGAGAACTTGGAAGACATTAATGAAGTTGAAAAAGAATTGTCGAGTGTGGTGTAACGACCCTAAAATTTTATCCCATGCCACGTGGCATTTCAGATCGTGACCTGGACTTGTCGTGATGTGCACACTCGGTCAACCCTTGGGAGTCGACACCAAGGTATTTTATTTTTCAGTGATTTGTGTATTTAAAAAAATGCACGTAATTTAATTATTTTATTTCGATCGTCGGGTTACGGTGAGGTAACTTCTCGAGATACGTGTGTTTACGGGTATAGGACTATAGTTTGATCAATAAATTAAAAAATAAAATTCTAAAATTTTAAAAGTTTAAAATTTTGTGAAATGGTTGAGTAAATGAAGTAATTATTGAGGGCAAAATAGACAATTCCTAAATCGGACATGTGTCACTTGTTGGTGGAGGGAGTGTGATAAGTGAGTGTGAAAAATAAAAATAGATAATAGCGAGAGAGAATCGATGGGTGTGTGGTTTTTGGGAGTTTGGGGTTTTGCTTTAAAGGAAAGAAGAAAAACAAGAAAAATGAACTCCCAAGTAAGTCATTATTTTCAACCTCTACATACCTTCAATCTTATGTAGCTAATGTGTATGATAGATTTGAACAATTCATGGTTGGTAGTGTTGAGTTCGTAGAGTTGATTTGGTCGTTTAAAGTTGAATTTATGTGGCGGTCCTGCCACCCCGGGACGTGTCTCCGTGTACTCCTTGCCAGGTGGACCCGACTAAACGTGTCCGCCACCTGCCTGTCCGCCTCTTGTCTTAGAGTTGGTGTCCACGTATGTTTTATCAAATTAATTAGTGGATTTTCAGTATTTGTATAATTTATTCTCATTAAGTAGTTAAAAAGTTTATTCTAATGCCTAACAATACTAGTGGGTTATATCTTATAAGTTAACACATATATCAGCGGAAGTCTTAATTGATACATTTGGTAAGTAATTTAGTATGGTAAACATTCTTAATAAGAGCAAATCCTACTGTGAAAAACTCGAAAAAGTACTATGTATATAAGCAACAGTACTATAAACATGGTATATATACATATATTGTGTCATCTCATGTCCCCAAATACCCAAAATAATATAAAATATCAAAATAAAACACATACGAGTAGGTCCTCGACGGCGGGGAATCAGATGCGGTCGCCTACGATCCCCTTGCCCATACTAGTACTAGGATCTGCACTCAATCATCACAACAAGATAGATGATGAGTGCGGTGTGACAGCCCCAACGTCTAAACAGGGCACCGCCCGCCTAATCTCATAATCAAGCCTTAATTTTAACCACATAAGACTTAATTAAGTATTAGTCGTGTCTTTCGTCTAAGGGTGGCAAAAAAATGGGTACGGATAGGTACGGGTTCAAACACCCCCTTAATAACGACTAAAAATAGTGTCTGGACCCGTACCCGTTTTTGAAACATACACTTTTTTTCTGGACTCGTATACAAAACCCGTTTTTTAATAAAATAAAAAAAATTTCGCTTAAGTGTTAACAAAAATACATGAATTTTATGTTGTCATTCATTCCATCACTACAAAAAAGAGATGTTATAAATTCAAAATTCAAGTCTTACAAGTTTCCATATAAAAATAACATCATCATTAGTGAAATTATAATCCAAACATTATGAAAGTTTCAAAACACTCATATAAATAAATAAATATTATCTAAATTAATCGTTAAACGAGTACCCGTTTTTTTAAAAAAAATTCCGAACCCGGACCCGTTTTTTAAAACGGACAAGAAAACATGTCCAGACCCGTATTAATTTTGAAAAAAGATGTCCAAACTTGTTTAAAGTGGGTCCGAACAAATGGGTCCGGGCACATTTTGCCACCCCTACTTTCGTCCATATATTCCTCCAAGCATATGTACTTATATATTATTCAATTTAAAGTTAATTCAAATTCCATTATCATTTTCATGTGATTTCATATTAATATGTAATTGAAAGATTATGCGGAAGCTGTGATGATTGAAAATTCTAATTTTTTTCCTTTTTTTCTCTCTTTTTTTTATTTAGGTTGGGTCGACCCAAACGGGTCGAACCCAACCATGGCCAGGGCCCTGGGCCTGGCTCGCCTCATGGACCGAGCTTAGCCCAGGTCCCTGGCCTGACCCAACAAGGGAAGGGGTGCACACGCACAGCCTGTGTGTGTGCCCCCTTCTTCCTCAACAAACCAGGGACTCCCTAGTTCGTTGGTGGAAAAAAAAATTTTTTTCTTCACGATCTGGGGTCGGAGATCCAACCCCAGCTCGTTTGGGAAGGGGAGACAACTCGGAAGAGTCGTCTCCTTCTTCGGACGAATTGAGGTGGCGTTCGAGCTCGAGCTCCCTCCTCACCAACAACAAACCACAAAAAACATCAACTTAATAACACCACAATCACCTTGATCTTATCTAGTTTCTCTCATTTTCCTCATCTCCTACACTAGCAACTCTTTCTTCTCTCTTCTCCTCCCGATTTTGGTGAGATAAGAAGATGAGATTTGTTGACTAATGTTATATATAGTGCTAAGTTTAAACCATAGCCATAGATCATTGTGTGCACACGTGTCTCGAGGCTCATCTCTTGGATCACCTTGTCCCACTTGTCCCTCAAGTCATTTTTGAGTGACTCCACATTTGGACACCTTGCCTCGTGATGGGTTAACGCTTGTTTCGATGCACATCTAGTGCATTTGGTTTTATTTCACTAACTATAGGCCATTTAATACTTAGCTAAATGTGGCACATTAAAGACACTTATTAACTGTACATAAATTCACATTTAATTCAAATAAATTAAACTTACCCCAATATGCCGCTACCTCGGTCCCACGTCGACACGCGACTCGAGGTACGTCCCTACTCGTCTTAATACCTATACACCCGTATAAAAATGACTTAATAGTCTACACATATACAATACACTAGGCATACATCTCAACAAAAATAAAATATACCTCGACCCTTGCCCCGGTAAATGGACATATCACGGTGTGGATCCCACAGTACGGGTCGTTGAGCCCGTTTAAAGAAGTAAACACGGTTAGCAAATTTCGGTCGTTACATATAGCAAGTAAAATATCAAGGAATCCCTTTCGCATAATAAAGTAAATGAAATGCAAGAAATATTGTCAAGTAAACAGACATAATATAAATAGGCAACTGTAAATGACTCATCGCATGAATAAATAACATATAAGCTAACAAATGTGTGTGCTCACTCAAGATGGACTAGACTGTACTTCGGGTCACCAAGTTCCCACCAGTGGTCGCACCCGACTGGCCCAACACTTGGTCCCTCGCGGTGCTAGCCAAATCCACTGAGTCACCGACACGTGCACCAATGGCAAGATCAGGTTGTCATTCCCTGAGGGCCGGGTCATACGTGTTATACTCCAGTACATCATGAGCACACAAGCAGAAAAATACGGGGGAGTAACCTCAACCCACGACCAAGTAATATAATAGAGTAGTAGAAACATCAAGAAAATGAAATAGAATACAAAATCAAATACTCAGAGTTTCTCAGTTGGGTTTTACAAACCTCAAACCGCGATCCAACCTCCCGAACTCCTGTATTCAACCCGACAAGCTCCCGACACCGAGCTACGTCCCCCAAGTCCCCGAAGTCCAAATTTTATAGGTTTATGTTATTTCCTAGTGTTTAGACATGTATTAAGTTGAAAATCATCAAAATAGCCTTTTAAATCCATATTTAATATGTCATTAACGCGCTAAAGGGTACACATAGCGCACTAGGTTACGGTACCACTCTAGGAATTCATGTAGCACGCTACTGTTCTTCAGGACGGATAACAGTTGCAAACTCAGAACGATTAGATCGCTAACCATTCCAAGTAGCGTTATCTGTCATCTGGGACATAATCCTCCAATCAGAAATCCTGTCTTTCTCATCTCAATTGACTTTCTTATTGGTTTACACATGCTTTACATACAATATTAACTTCAAAGTAACACCTAGCACACTCTAGAACATCAATTTTAATCCAAATTCTTCAAATTCATGCACTTGCCGCAATTTTCCAATTTCATCAAAATCATCAATTCGAATTAAACTAGTGGTAAATTCCCTATGAATATGATCTAATAACATGTAATACATCAAGGTTTCACTAAAAATCAAAGGTTTAACCATCAAATCCGAATTCACTCAATTCAATCAAAAACGGGTTCATTGGAGAGTAGAGGAGATGAAGATGACGATTACCTTAGTTTGAGCTTTTGATTTGGTCTCTAATATGTGAATTCCCAGCTTGAATTATCTCTTTCTCTCCCTAGTTTTCTCAAATTGCATGAGAAAAATTTGAGTGGATTGATAAAAACTCCACTAAGTCCTGCATATATATATATTTGATTAAGATCAAGTGTGCGTAGGTATCTTGAGGATTATCTTGTGGTGTATAAACATGTTGTAACACACTTCTTAATGACTCCGATAGCACATTCATCTCCTAGTACTACTCATTATGATCATCTAGATATTCATATCATGGTCTTCATTATTTAATGTAAACTATAGGCTTAGCTTATTTAATTGATGTCACATTACATTAAGCTTTACAAAATCATATGGTTAGTGTTTTATTTATCCAATTTACCCAACTCATGGTCCCACTAACCTTCGACTACCTGATGTCCGGTGCTCTGCGTCTCGATACATATTTCGAGGCACACCATAGTCTATTATTTAAATTTCAATATAGTTAGCCTATGATTACATTGTCCATTTCAACTCGATAGCTTTGTCATATTTATGTAAGTTTGTTAAGTTTTCCTAGTGTACACGTACTTCGCCTCTCGATACTCGCGTTAACACGAACTTGAAGGCGACTACCCATCACATGCCCTCGCACGATATCACTATTCAACATACACACATGCGATGTATTAACAAATAAATTTATGAAATGCATCGCAAACAAGCAATCCAATACACAATTAACTAGTGTACCTAGGTCGACGTGTGTCCTAGCCTACTCGCAACGTTCATGTGGATCTGAGCTGGCGTCCATGTCTGAAATTACGAGATGAATAACAACATTAATAAAATGGGTCGTTACACTTAGTCGATAAAAGAAGAAGAAGAAGAATATGGTTGATTGATCTCGAGGAAAAGAAAAGAAGATAAGCGAAAATAAAATATAATAAAAAAGGAAATAAAGAGAGGCAAAGGTGCCACTCCGTTTTATCCCCCTTTCCTTCGTTTTCGAGAGGATGGAAGGGATCGCACAAACAGCCCCATGTGGGCGGGTCGGGCCGATCCAGGCCCGGGGTGGGTCGATTCAGGTCGACCCAGGCCCGAGTGGACCGGGTCAGCTCGACCCGGACCTAACCCATTAAAAAATAATTAATTTAAAAAATTAAATAAAATTGATTTTAAATATAATAAACCGCGTAAAATAGATAAAAATTATGGAGAAACTAAAAAAAACTTAGAAAATATGAAAAATTAGAAAAAGCTAGAAAAATGAGTTTCGAGGCTTTTCGGGCATTTGACACCCCCGTACAATTCAAAAAGTGTGCTAAGAATTAAACTTTTTTGGAATAAAATTACAAATTTGTGGTCCCATATAATAAATTCACTTAATGTGACTCTAAAATAATTAAAATGGCATAATTAGACACCGGGACTTAAGATACCATAGTCAGGCGTTGGGTGCGCATTTTGAGGCGCGAGTGGGACGTTTCGAGGGTGATTTGCTATTACTTGACGTAACTAAAACCAGCTAGGAAATGCACATTTCATTTGAGCTTATATTTTATTGATATTATATTGTGTCCCTTTATTGGAACTTTCACCCATTTATAAGTGTCCAGGGCCAAGTGTTGAGTCGTTAATTATGTAATATTATATATAGGTTATTTATATATTTTTATTGTCAAGTCTCCAAAATACTAGTCTAATTGAGTTTATTTATTATTTTCAGGGTTATTGGAGTGCGTGGTTGAATCCGGGGTGAAAAACTACGCAAAATCAAGTATTCATATGCTTGGATCCGTTTTACATCGAAAGTCACGCTAACACGTATCTCGAGGCAAATTTGGTGGGGCCCACACGTGAGACACAAAAGAGATGATGTGGCGGATAGCTAGGCAAACATGTGTCCAGTGGTGTTTGCGTTATTTAAGAATATAAGTTAGGAATGTTTTGGTTTTAATAGGAATATTATATATATATATATATATATATATATATATATAATATAATATGAGACGGATATGCATGGAAGAAAGAAAAGATAAGGAGAAATAGAAACGGTCAGAGACACATAAAGCAAACAGAGAAGCTTGTCTTGGGGGCGACGGCTCTCTCTCTCGCCTCTCCTCTCTTGGCCGACATCTCTCCCCGTTCTTTTCCATTCTTTTCTTCTTTTTCTCTTGGTGTTCTTCAACTATGGGAGGCTAAAACCTCTAGCCTAGGCAAGACTGCGAGGGAGGTTCGATTGTGCATATCAAGGGATTCGTGAGATTTATATATTTTAATTTTAATATTTTCATTAATATTTTATTTTCTTTGGTATTGTTTCAATAATCGAGGTTAAATTCATGTTTAAATCTTGATTTACTCGTCAGTGTGTCGTAAGCATCCGTACTTGTGCAATAAGACCACACTAGTAGCAATTGATCTTACCAATTGATTAGTCTCTTTTGAGACCGGTTGAATTCCTTAGAAATCTAGGATAAATTGGACACACGAGTGATTCGGTTGTCTAGGTGTAGTGCCTTCACGAAACCCATTGTGGTCATCGTGTTAAACCCAATATGTTTGAGTATAGGGTTATACGTTTGACTAGAGAAATAGTCACCGTCGTACCTTGGCTATCGAGATTAGGAAGTGCGAGAAACCGCGTACGTTACCGGTTCTATAGCTACACTAGGATATTTTGATTTGCATATTTTACATAAATCAAATACCAAATCCAATCTTTTATCGAACTGAACTTGTATGTTTTGACCTAGGTGTTTTTATTAATTGTTTTCAAATTATTTTCATTGTTTTGTTTATTTATTTTAAACATTTGTTAATTTATTCATTTTCTAAAACCTTTCGATTTCCCTTTTCGTTATTTTTGACCTTTTGCCACTATTCTACAAAAATAGTTAGTTTAGGTATTTTAATTTTATCGACGCGTTCGACGCGCGTCAATTTTTGTGCCATTCTGGGGATTGGTCTTTTTCTTTCTTTGGTTATTTTTTATTTTTTTTATTTTTTATTATTTTTTATTTTGTATCTAGTCCCTTGTTCTTAACATGTATGCATGCAACCCCGCGATGGCCTCCTACCCCCACAATTATGGTCGATTCGAAGACTCACATTATTATAATGTGAATGGGGTAGGTATGTTATATAATGGACATCAATTTTCTAACATGCATTATTTTGTGCAACAGGTCGAGGTTTGCGAAATTTGTGAAGATTATTCTCATTCCACATATGATTGTCCGTATTATCCAAAGTATGAGAATTATCACTATCCTAGCTATGCATCGCCACAACCCGATTTTTTGGGTTCATGTCAAGCCCACAATTCCTCAACAAAGCACCTCTTTAGAAGATATGATGAAAAAATTACTAGATGATCAACAACGGTTTCATGAAGAGCTTCAACAATTTTCGCGTTAGTTTCCAAGCTTGCAAAACTTGGAAACCCAATTTATTCAAGTGAATGCCACACTCTAGAATATACTTGATGAGAAAGAGTTGTGTAATACACAACCAATTTCTTACTAGAGGAGAATGTGAATGTTGATACATTGAAGAATGTTGAGGTGAATGTTGATACACCGGTGGAGAACTATTGGTGCGAAACAACGCAAGGACTTGAAGTCCTTCAAATTGAGTCGGACATTTCCATTGCACAGAATGACGATGATGAAGGTGCGATAGAAATTTGAGTCATTTCAGAAAGGCCAGAGGAGCCGCAGATAGAGAGCAAGGAAGACCAACCTTTGGTGTTGGTGAAACCACCCACCCTCCCATGCATATTTGTTAAACCTTATACGGGGGTGGAAGTAAAGGAGCGTTCGCAGATTTTCTACACTGTTGACACCTTTGTGTTGGATGACCATGATATGACAGATTCGTTTGTGTTAGAGGTCCCGAATGAGCTCCCAATTCTAAAGGAGGGCGTGCATGCTGCATTGCCCAAATATGTTGATGCGCCATTTATTGTTGACATCTCCAAAGGAGAGGGCATCACGTGATGAATCACAACTAAGTCTAGCCAAAGACTTAAAAGAAAGGCGCTCGTTGGGAGGCAACCCAGCTTTGTTTTTATTTTTATTGCATTTATTTCAATTTTAATTTAGTTTTAGTTTTTTATGTTTAATAAAGCCCTAACTTGGTCTCTTGGATTTTTACAGGTGTAATGAATGTTTGATGAGCACTGATGACACTAGACCACCCCCTGAGTTTTGATAGGTTTGACTATGGATTACATTGTTTTTGGAGTAATTTGAGCATTTTTTTTTAGGAATTAACATATTATTAGAGTTTTAGGTGTTTTGAGACTTAGTTGGGACATATCCAACTTAAGTCGCCACATTAGTGGCGGTCTTTAAGTAGACCCAAAACCCTAAACCTCATTTCATCATCTTGTTGACTTCACCCTTAGTTGAGAGACTTCGGGCTCGTAAGACTTGATATGAATCCTTTGAATTAACTCCCATGCTTATTAATTCTTGCTCTTATTATGATAATTTTATTTCATAGTTTCCGTAGTCACCTAGACATGCGAGATTTGAGCATTCACTAGTTTTTGGAGACTTTTGTTATGCGTGCACTTGTATCATCTTCTTATTTTATCCATATTCTTTTTCATCACTATTCTTTGTCTTTTTGTTGCATGAATTCCTTGATTTGTTTTGAACCTTGAGGACAAGGTTCGGAATAAGTTTGGGGGTACTTTAAGATTTGTGGATTAAGTAGGATGGATTGCTTTGCGAAAGACCGCGGGTGAGATCATTTAATTTTTTTTCAATTATATGCGGCTATATGTGGTTGTTGGACGGTATTGGTGGTGTTTGATATCTCTTATTCACTCATTTCTTCCATTTCTTTCCCTCCATACTCATCTATCTCACTTCATTAGAAGTTGATACACTTTCATGCATGTATTTAGTATAGTTTTCATTATTATATTGTTTAGAGTCACCCAAAACTTTGTTTCATGCCTTTGGTTGTGGATGAGTACATTATGGTTGCTTTTTTTACTTGAGACTTAGGAAAAAGTAGGAGAAATACTCACTCGAGTCTATAGCTCAACACTTTTATGATTTCATGATTAGAGACTTAGTATGATGGTTAAGTCTTGTGCTAGATACCAAAATAGGTAGACGGTTAAAATTGTGCAAGTGATGAGACTTTAACCCACATTGGGGAATTTGCTTAATTATAGTAAAAGTGAGAAGGGCTAACAAGAGTTTTCAAAATATAGAGAGTCCCACAAGTTTTCACAAGAAATATAACAGAGAAACTTGTGGTGGGAAAAAGTGAGGAAAGTGGTCCATAGGAAATGGAGCAGGACCGTATTATTTGAAGAAAAAAAAATTTGGAGAAGAAAAAATAGAGAGTATATATATAAAATGGATAAAGGCGGAAGTGTATGAAAACTCCTCAAATAAAAAGATTTAGCTCGAGTGCTTATAGCTAGATTAAGTGAGACTGTAAACTTGCGTGCTTGAATGTGTAGACCAAGAAAACCCGCAAGTAGTTGATGGCGTTTTTCTTGACCATATCTTTGTCTTGAAAATGTGATCTTAATTGTGTTCGGGTTGCGGTTCTTGACATATCATAACTCCAAAATTTCTTGAGTGAATTGTTATCTTGACGACTATGTAAACCAAAGGAACTCCATGAATTTTGAATCGGGTATAGGATTAGTTGAGTCTGTACATATCTATATTATGAGTCTAGTTTATTTGCGTGTTTGTCATTTACACATTTGCTCGGGACGTGCAAAGTCCTAAGTTTGGTGGTATTTGTTGAGTCGTTAATTATGTAATATTATATATCGGTTATTTATATATTTTTATTGTCAAGTCTCCAAAATACTAGTCTAATTGCGTTTATTTATTATTTTTAGGGTTATTGGAGTGCGTGGTTGAATCCGGGTCGAAAAACTACGCAAAATCAAGTATTCATATGACTGGATCCGTTTTACACTAAAAGTCACGCTAGCACGTATCTCGAAGCAAATTTGGTGGGGGCCACACGCGAGACACGAAAGAGATGATGTGGCGGACAGCTAGGCATACATGTGTCCAGTGGTGTTTGCGTGATTTAATGATATAAGTTAGGAATGTTTTGGTTTTAATAGGAATATTATATATATATATATATATATATATATATTATAATATAATATATGAGAGGGATATGCATGGAAGAAAGAAAAGATAAGGAGAAATAGAAACGGTCAGAGACACATAAAGCAAACGGAGATTACTTTTCTTGGGGGCGACGACTCTCTCTCTCTCGCCTTTCCTCTCTTGGTCGACATCTCTCCCCATTCTTTTCCATTTTTTTTCTTTTTCTCTTGGTATTCTTCAACTATGGGAGGCTAAAACCTTTAGCCTAGGCAAGACTGCGAGGGAGGTTTGACTGTGCATATCGATGGATTTGTGAGATTTATATATTTTAATTTCAATCTTTTCATTAATATTTTATTTTATTTGGTATTGTTTCAATAATCGAGGTTAAATTCATGTTTAAATCTTGATTTACTCGCCAGTGTGTCGTAAGCATCCGTACTTGTGCAATAAGACCACACTAGTGGCAATTGATCTTACCAATTGATTAGTCTCTTTTGGGACCGGTTGAATACCTTAGAAATCTAGGCTAAATTGGACACACGAGTGATTCGGTTGTCTAGGTGTAGTGCCTTCACGAAATCCATTGCGGTCATCGTGTTAAACCCAATATACTTGAGTATAGGGTTATACGTTTGACTAGATAAATAATCATCGTCGTACCTTGGCTATCGACATTAGGAAGTGCGAGGACCCGCGTACGTTACCGGTTCTATAGCTACACTAGGATATTTTGATTTGCATATTTTACATAAATCGAAGACCAAACCCAATCTTTTATCGAACTGAACTCGTATGTTTTTACAATAAGTGTTTTTATTAATTGTTTTCAAATTATTTTCATTGTTTTGTTTATTTATTTTAAACATTTGTTAATTTATTCATTCTCTAAAACCTTCCATTTCCTTTTTTGTTATTTTTTACCTTACAAAGATTACCAATCCCTGTGGGATCGACCATTTGCCATTATTCTACAAAAATAGTTGGTTTAGGTATTTTAATTTTATTGACGCGTTCGGCGCGCGTCACCAAGTGAATCATGCGAGTGTCTCTGATGGGAGTGGTTACCTGCTTGCAACTGGGGCCATGACCTCGAGTCACTAGAGTATTTGGTCGAATGAGATGTGTTTTATCTGGGGCACCGTTGATATCCCTCATTCGCGATGGTCTAGGTACAACAGGCGACGCCGCGTCCTAGAACCCGAGTTTGTTTGGCGTTACCGCGACTCTATGACCCTTACCTTGTGACACCCGCACTCGGTGGTCTTGGACTACTTAGGCACCTCTCTATTATTTCCTTTAACACTCATTTTTTCATTATACTTTCATTTTTACATTCTTATTATCATGCATTCCATATAGCTTTCTTTAGATCCGCACGACTTTTCGATTGCTTTATTTATTTTAATTACTGTTTAGATTCTACTAGCTTTTAATTACTAGACTCGACATTCTTGTGTTTGACCAGTGTAGATCCGCGGTCGAGCAAGAGCAAGACGTCGACACTTGGCGATCTATTCTGAGGATATTGGAGCGACCCTCCTCTACATACTTTGTAGGTTTTTGAATTTTTGTATTATTTATATATGTTTTGGGATACTTGTTTGGGTTAAGAGATAGACACGACTTGTATATCATTTTTGTTTAGTTATAACACTTGACACAAGATATATATGAATATACATGTTTACAAGGTTCCATATTTAGGATGTTCGACTTTTTACTTTATTCTGAGTTATGTAACGTTTTAATTACTTCTCTAACTTTTCAAACTTGAAAAAAATACAAATAACTCGACTTAAAATTATAAAATTACTTATATGGATGGATCGGAAGGTTGATTAGGCTTGCGTTGACCTTGCGAGACTTGCTCGAGGGGTCCACGTGGGCTTAGGTTGGGCGAGGCCCAGTTTGTGGAAAACTGGGGCTGTCACATGTGGCAACCAAATACAACATTACCTTGACATAAATCATTAACACCATAATAGTAAATTGAAGTAAGGACTTGTTATTGCACGACCGTTGGTATACTTGCATGGAATATAAATATTTAAAAGAGGTTATTCAGTAAGTAATCGACAAGATATATTGTTTATTTTTGGCATTTGTCAAAAATTAATGTCATGGGTCTGAACATATATTGTTTGTGAATGTTCACAGATCCCATAAGATATATTTTCTAACGAAAGTTAATTTGACAAAAAAGAGTAATAGACAATTAGACAAAAGTATCACACCTTGACTTCAATCCATGGGCGAGTTTTCCTACAATGATTAAAAAATGTCCAAGATATATTCTAAGCATAGGGAGTGTTATATACGTGGTGAGTTGTTTCTTATTGGTAAAGTGTCCATTTGGCCAAATGTTCATTCAAAATTGTAAGGAAATCAATGTAATTTATGCAACAACCATATTACCATAATCCACCACCTACCTCATCAATAGTTAAAGCAAGAAAAAAACCCAAATATTTCATAGTAGTAGGCTCGTAGCATTAAACTTCGTCTGACCGAGCTGTTCTTCCTCTGCTTGAATCTGCACCTACATCCACATTCAAAATCAACACTATGGAGCATCAATATCTCAAAAGCTTACAAATACACAACACGACCAATATACTATTTAATAATACTAACTTCATGTAACGGCCCAAAATCTCTAACCGTGTTTAATTCCTTAAACAGGATCAACGACCCGTACTCTGCGGGACCCACACCGTGATATGTCCATTGACCGAGGCAAGGGCCAAGGTATATTTTATTTTTGTTGTGATGAATGCATAGTTTATTGTATATGTGTAGACTATTACGTTAATTTATACGGGTGTATATGTATCGAGACGAGCGGGGACGTACCTCGAGTCGCGTGTCAACGTGGGACCGAGGTTGCGACATATGGGGTAAGTTTAATTAATTTGAGTTAAATGTGAATTTATGTTGGTTTAATAAGTGGCTAATGTAGTCACATTAAATAAACATTAATGTGCATATAGTTAGTTAAATAAAACAACAAGCACGTGATGTGCATCGAGACATGTGTTAACCCATCAAGAGGTTAGGTGAGTCAACATGTGGAGTCACTCAATAGTGACTTGAGGGACAAGTGGGACAAGGTGGTCCATGAGATAAACCTCGAGATACGTATGCACACAATGATCAATGGATAAGGTTTAAAGCTATCAATATGGTCAAATTGAACATATAAGTCAACAAAATGGTTTCTTATATCCATCGCAAATCGTTGCTAGGAGGAGAAGAGAAGGAAAAGAAAGTTTCTGGAGTGATTTGGTGAGATGGGGAGAGAACCATTGAAGCTTTGGTGAGGAAGAATGAGTTCATCAAGTGAGGTAACTCCTCCACTCCATAACAAAAGCTTAAGTTGATGAGTTTGTATAAATTGATGTTGTGGTTGTTGGTATACATTGGGATAGGTATTATGGACCTCATGTAGTGTGTATGAGGGTTAACATAGCCTATGTGCGGCAAAAACTCAGAATTCAAAATTCAGAACTACCCACAATTCGAAATGCATAATTCTGGGTTCTGCTGCACATAGCGCGCTAGGTATAACATCTAGCGCGCTAATATTAATTAATGTGCTAGATCTGTAAATTAGTGCGCTAATGTCAAAAGTTAGCGCACTAACACCGAGTAGCGCGCTAGACAGCCGAGGTAGCATGCTAATGTGGCAATTAGCGCGCTAATTTACCAGCTAGTACTAAAAATCAGTCAAGTCCAAAAATGTTCTAAACACTATAAATGGGTCCAAACACACTCTAACACCTATCAAAGAACTTCAGGGGACTAAGAGGAGATCCCAAGAGTTTGGAAACGCATTTCGAGTGTCGAGAGATAGAATAGGTTAAGACAAGCGTGGTGCATTGTAAGTAAAACTATGAGAATTCTATATTTCATTTCATTGACTCTTATCATTTTATGGTCTATTTGTAAACATTGCTACTTGTAATGTCACATCATGTTGTTCTTGTATCTATTCATGAGTGAATATTGTGACATGATGCCTTGTGAAATGTTTCATTTACTTCAATTCCACTTTTGATGTCATTTTTATAAGGAATTGATGAAAAGCATGCTTATTGGGATAACTTGGATTTGATTAGACTTGTATTCTATTCCTTTGGGCTTTGTAGTCTAATTTGTTTTGGAATCCTAGAGAATTGCAACTATCTATTTTTAAAAACGAAAGTAGAGATTATCTAGTGTCCATTGCACGAGAGATGCGCGATTCACGGGGACATGAGTCTACCGGGTTCTGGCACTCATCACTACATTTGCACGACACACGAGGTATGAGACTCGGGGTGGTCGGTAAGATTGAGATTGATGATGTATATGCGTAGAGCGCAGCTCCATTTTGGGTATGAGATATGTTGAGCTCAGCTCCATATAGTAGTGGAAAAGGTTAGGTGATAGGTTCTCACCGCCGACCCGACATAGATCATCTCGACTTAATCTGTGTCAGTCTCTACATTTTTAACTGTAGTATTTACTTGCATTATTTGCTTGAGCAATTCTTTCGCTATTTATGCTTTTAAATACCAGTCTTATATTTTGGAAATGTGGCATCGAATTCTTCCAATTATTACTTAAATATCACTATACTCACCGTCTAGTTTGTGACGGTGGGTGTAGGTCCGTCAAACAGCAGCAGACCAAAGAAAGACAAGAGCGACGACTTTCTTTGAGCATTTCGGCGATTCTCCTATCTCATTATGTATGACTCGACTTTTGTTGTATTATTATTGTACATTTTAGATTTTATATTGGGTTGAGTGTATAGTTCCTATTTTTGACACTGATATATATACATGCACGTGATGCTATGTATTCTTGGTTTCCCACACTTATGAATTTTGAGTAAAAAGAGCTTCCGCATAATCTTTCAATTACAAGAATAGTAAAATGATTAAGGCTTGATGTGGCGGCCTCAATTCCACAATCTTAAACTGTGCCCTGCCCGGCCTAGACTTACGTGGACCCCCGAGCCCGTCTCGCTGATTCACGCAAGTCTAGTCAGCATTCCTTTACTATTTACCATTTATCAAGCAATTAAAGTTGAATTAATCAATTAGTGAGTTATCATAATTATAGCGGAAGCAATTAAAGCTCAAACTAAATAAAAAACCTCAAAGACACAAGTTAAGACAACCTAGAATATGGAAACCCCGAATATGTATATAATCATCAATGAACATTCAGAGGAGAGTAAACACAAGATATACATGCCCAGAGTCTCTAAAAAACCCAACTCCCAGTGTTTTAAAACAAGTATATCTAATAATATAAAAGAATTAACTATGTCAGACAAGTGGTAGGAACTACTCCGGTATCCTCAAATAATATCTCATAGTTATGGAGCCTTCTCTTTGTTGGACTGTGGATCCGCACTCCGTCAAACACAAGAATGACGAGCCCGAGTAAGTAACGCCAAGAAGGACATATATACAGGATTTCAAAATAAATAAGTCAGTCTAATTCATGCAGATAGAAAGAAAAGAAAATGGAACACGTGAATAAAAGACTGCAAATAAATCAATCGATAAGTGAGGGTTCAGAATACAGAATTTGAATAGCAAGGAGTCCCGACCAAAAGGTCATTGAGTCACGACAAAAGCCCAGTTTAGTCGAGTTCAGGTCGAGACACAACCTACAAGCTCTAACCATTGCGACTTGCGACTAAGTGCCCCCAACGTACCCTTAATTGGGAGATATCAACGGCGTCCAATAAGAGCTCATATCTCAGATAAATAACAATACTGACTCGCTTGGCAATGGACCACTCAACCAATAGAAATTTCAAAAGAAGTGATGAACAGAGCAATACCAACAAATTAATATACTTACTTGTATCCAAGCTAATACGCATTCAAATCGGCTCTAACAAGCCTTCAAATTCGTACCCAATACCCGACACTAGTAAACTATGCCCCTGATAATCATATGAGCAAATTTATATGGTGTTAGAGCTTATTTGAGATATTCTAGATTTTTAAATCCCAAAATTATTCAAATTAGAAAAATCTTAGTGGTGGTACACTTTTCAAGAAAATATTTGTTGGTGTAAAAACTTTTGACATCATCAATAAGTGTTTTTCTAATTTCCTCAATCTTTTCTAATTTTTCCAATTTTCCTGAATTTTCCTTAATTTTCCTGAATTTTATTGAATTTTCCGTTATTTATTTAGTTTTTTTAATTTTTTTTCTTATTCTTCTTCTTCAACTCCATGCACAAATGAGATGTACAATCAAACTCTAAACCCAACATTAACTCACCCAAAATCAACAACAACAACATCAAATTCAAGAATTGGAAATGATCAAATTATTCAAATGATGTTAATGAGATGGAGAGGTACCTAGCTTGATGTTCTTGCAAGTGTGATCACCACCACTTCTCCACCCTCACTGGTTGCTCTTCTCTTTGCTCCAACACCCCAACAATCTCTCTTCATTTTTCCTCCTTCCTTGCCAAACATTGTGAGTGAGTGAGTGAATGAGTGATTTATGTATTGGATAAAGATTGAAACATGGCCACACATCCCATTGTGCACGCGTATCTTGAGGCATGTCTAAGGGACCACCTTCACTCAATTATTAACCAAGTCATGACAAATGACTCACAAGTTAACTCCATTGACCTCTTGATTTGTCAATGCGCGTCTTGAGACACATCATGTGACCATTTTAATTTTTCACTAACTATAGTCTCATTAATTTTTACATTTAATGTGACCACATTAGCCAATTATTAAACCAACATAAATTCAACATTAGTCCAAAATAATTCAGCTTAACCCCCATAAACCGCTACTTCAGTCCCACATCGACACGCCACTCGAGGTACACCTCCTCTCGTCTCGACATCGATATGCCTTCGCGTGTACTTTACCCGCACATTACCAAATTTAATTAATTTAACTTGTTCAATCTTTGGCCTAATAAATAATACAAGCATCAAATAAAAATAGCATCATTCGGTGTCGACTCCCAAGATTTAGACATATGTATCACGACAAGTGGGTCACACGTACGACCCTGAAATGACCACGTGACATGAGTTAGATTTTTAGGGTCGTTACACTTGATTACGGGATTAGGCCGGACAGTGCCATGTTTCGTAGAAGGAGCCATCACACTTCAATTTCAAAGAATCGGCAAAACAACTAGTATACCTCAAAAGCATATCAAAACCATTGCATACTACACGAAGGATCAAACATATAGGGAATCAGACTCAATATCCATTTCCCAACAATCCATGCTTCATTAAAAAAACCTTAACCCCTTCATTCTTTAGTCTATGGGCATTTTTCCTACAACGATTAAAAAATGTCCAAGATATATTGTAAGGATAAGGGGTGCTATATGAGCAGTTTCTTATTGGTAAAGTGTCCATTTGGCCAAATGTTCATTCAAAATTGTAAGGAAATCAATGTAATTTATGTAACGACCATATTAACATAATCCACTACCTACTTCATCAACAGTTAAAGCAAGAAAAAAAACCCAAATATTTCATAGTAGCAGGCTCGTAGCATTAAACTTTGTCTGACCGAGCTGTCCTTCTTCCTCTACTTGGAATTTGCACCTACATCCACATTCAAAATCAACACTGTGGAGCATTAATATCTCAAAAGCTTACGAATACACAACACAACTAACATACTATTTAATAATATCGACTTCAATTTCAAAGGATCAACAAAGCAGCTAGTATACTTCAAAAGCAAATCAAAACCATTGCATACTACATAATGGATCAAACATATAGGGAATCAAACTCAATATCTACTTCCCAACAATCGATGCTTTATTAAAAATAACTAATAACAACAACAATAAAACAACAAAGCCTCAATTCAAAATTAGTTGGGGCCGTCTACATAGATCAAACTCTCCATTGCACTCGATTTTGTGCAATTGATGACATGTTTTCCAAATTTTGAGAAATAAGTACTTTATAAGATATTTATTGATTTTCATTACCATAATCACGGAGAAAAATTGTTGAATTGCCTTAAGAGGAGCTTATATGATCTTGCATCTTCAGGCAATGAGAATTCCAACAAAATGAAACATAATAGTTCTCAATAACAAAAAGCGCTTGAACCTAAGCTAGAGCTCAGTTTTAACTATCCAAAACAAACCCACAAAAAACACTCAAAAGCATCATTTCAGTACCTTAATCTCACTAATCTTATAGGCATTCTATCAAAATTAAAGCATCATATCGACAACATATTCACACTAATATTCTCATAGACATTTTATCAAAAAATATAACTTAGATCATCTGCTCAAGATGAATATGAGTAGGAGGAAGAGATTTGATGTAATTAAGGAAGGAGGAAAAGATTTGGTGTAATTAAAATAAAGTAAAATAAAAAAAACAATTGAGAGAAGAATGAAAGATCAAGAAGAAGGTGATTATTGCTTACCTGATTATCAAAAACTACAAACACAAATGTCTAGAGCAAGTTTTCCCTGCTCGATTAGTTTAATCGAAGATCCAAAATTGTGAGTGTTTCAGAGCTAGCATGAGAGATAAGTGAAGAAAGGTTTGAGATAAAAGTGATACTCACGAATAGGTAAGGAAGGGTTAAAAATGATATTGACGAATTTGCTAGCGTGAGAGATAGGTGAGGAACAAAATTTGAGGTATTTCGGTATTTCGTAACCAATGAAATAGGTAACTAACAAAATAAGGGAGTTGAAGGGTAAAAGTGAAATTTTAGGTCACGAAGGAAAATCGAGTTATTCGTGCTTTTACTATATAGGTAGATATAAATGAATTGTTTCTGCGAGAAGCACTCACAACGCGACACGTGGAATATGAGAAGCTCTCATAACGTGACATGTGACATTACGATGTCATAATTGATATTTTATAAGAAAAAATAAAAAACACAAGTCATTGATATTTTCGCACTTAAGTGAAGGGTATGATGGTAAAATCTAATTTTTTTAGAAAATCTAATTTTTTAATAATTTTCATTTTTTGTGTTTTTTGGAGAGTTTTTTTTTTCAATCTTTTTTTGAGGAGTTTCTATTTTCGATTTCGTTTTTGCTAATAATTTTCATTTTTTTGTTTTTTTGCGAGGTTTCTAATTGCAACACAAGTATTTGATAAAAAAATTGTAACACAAGTATCGCAAGTTTTTTTTTTTTATCTGTTATAACACAAATTTAATTAGTATATATTGTAATAAAAATATACAAAACTTATGGTATCTTATAAATAGTTTTGCATCAATAGATGTGAGTTTATATATATATATATAGGTATCTTATAAATAGTTTTGCATCAATAGATGTGAGTTTATATATATATATATATATATATACTATATACTATATATGTGATTTTTTATTCTTATATCTACAAAGATTTTTTTTTTATCTATAGATATATACTGTACTTAAAAAAGTGGCATTTTTCACATTAGCCACGCAAGGACATACTTGCTTAATATTTATAGCTATTTTTTTTTAGCAAGTCCTAAATATAATAGTATACGTCTTTCTCTAACCATACTTATTTGTCTCTTTTCTTTTCATAACTTCAAAAATTATTAAGGTTTTTTAATGTGTGTTAAATAGATTTCTACGTGCTTTCGATTTTTTTAGATAAACGTGTTTTCGTTCTAACTATGTGAATTGTGTGATATTAATTGTTATTTTCATATTTTTTTGGAGTTTTAGAGGTGATTGAATCACTTTAGCGGTTTTGAGTTATATATTTACCATTTTTATAGAGAAATTAAAAGATGCGATTTTGTTTTTAGTGAGGTTAGAATCGAAAATAAAGGAATTGATGTTTAATTTTTTATTTCCTAAAGTTACAGTTGAAATAGAAAATTCTCAAAATGTGACAAATGTTTGGGAAGGGAGTCAAAACATCATTAATTTTTTTTCACCTTTTTTACTCATCAAAATTATTATATCCAATATGTAAATACTTATTCTTGCCCGCAAAACGCGGGATGCCGATTATTTTATATAAAAAGGGTATTATAATCAAGGTATTTTAATATTTTAGTAATTTGTGAATAGTATCATTGTAGTTATATATCAAGGGTCATTATGTTTTTAAAATCATTTTTCGAGAAAAAACTCAATACTCTCACCCTAATAGGTGAGAAAATATATGAGCCTCGAGAGTTGAGATGGAAAATTGACAATAGTTAAAAAATGTTATTTTCCCAAAAAAATTATAATTTTCCTTAGAAATCTTCATTTTTCCCTCATATGGGTTAGAAGAGTGGCATTATCACTTGTATGTTTGGGCCTTGGGTGCACATATATAATTTTTTTCTTTGTTTAAACCATTTGTTAGTGTCTCCCAAGGTGACAACAAAGCTCTCTCCCTTGAAGACTTTACATGGACTCCATGCATCAACGGTTGACCAGCATAACTAGAAGGTAATTAGAGTTCGAGCCATGAAAATAAAAATACTAACTCTAACTCGGACAGCTCCTCCATTTATATTGTGCGCGACTCGAAGCAAACTCAGGGCCACACCATACTTGGGTCAGCATAGATAAATTAGAAGAAAAAAAAAAAAGGCCGGATCTCTCTCTGTCTCTTGAGATCCCATCGTCTCGTCTACCGATCTCTTTTCCAACTCAGGATTCTCGGGTAAAATTGCTCACTTAGATTATGAATTTATATGGTTGTGATTTGGATCGCCTCCTCCTGATTTTAACATATACATGGCTTATTAGGGCTTTGCTTTGATTCCATTTCTTGATACTTCAATTAGGGTTTTAAAACGCATTCATGGACTCCATCCCATTCAATTAGGGTTTTGAAATCCTGTGCAGGATGTATGGATTTGAAGCCCTAACTTTCAACATTCATGGTGGATACCTTGAGGCCATTGTGCGAGGCCACCGATCCGGCCTTCTCACCGCCGCCGATTACAACAATTTGTGCCAATGCGAAACTCTTGAAGACATCAAGATGCATCTTTCAGCTACTGAGTACGGTCCTTATCTGCAAAACGGTGCGTTTTCGAATATTTGTTATGTGATTTCCGCTGCGTACCGCATTGGGATTTACTAGTTTGTACGATTGTTGGTTGTAAATGCGGTTGATCGTTATTCATGGTTAATTGTGGTTGTTTACAACATTTGACTATTGTGGAACTTCAAACTACGGTTGATCCATCTTAATTCACGTTTCATGCATGGAACTTGGGACACATTAATTTGGAGGGATTTCAATGGTTTGGAAAGCTCGCCATCAATTGCACTAAATTGAGCACAAATGAAGAGTTTGATCCATGTAGCCGACCTCAATTAATTTGGAACTGAGGTTATGTTGTTGTTGTTGTTGTTATACTAGAGTTAGTATTTTTGATCTATTATCCAAATGAATTTCAAAGTTCTATTTTGGGAATCTTGGGCTTGTTTGATGGTTCATTAGCATGTATAGAACTAACCACAATAGTTTGACCGGTGTACAAAGACGTATTCAATAGAGTGTGTAATTATTGGCTATTGCCTTGAATTTGGAAAGGGAAGTATCAAAGAAAAGGAATGTAAGAAAATAAATAAGGAGAACAACATGTAATGTTTACGCATTATAAGTCTCCAATTCCTGCTTGGGAGATGGTTAGTGTATGATTTTTAACTCCTGGTGGAGTATTAACCCAAATGGAGGTATGGAAGAATGATACTTCTTTTGGTCTCCTAAAAATTGAGAACAAATAGGGGAAAAAATAATTTAGGCTTGAGCTTAATCATTTATTAATCATTTATTAATCATTCCAACTTTTTGGAGCCCCCTTATTTTTTCATTTCAATTTTATTTTCATCCATGGAGGCTTTGTTGTCATTGTTAGGGCCTATTTGGTTCAAGAATTAGTGAATCTTTCCCTATTTGCTTGCTTCACGCAAGTCATATCTTAGCTAATTCTTTGTTTGCCTCTACACAAAATTGTGTTAGGTTGATTTTTTGTTGGACTGTTATGCCCCTTTCACATCATCTCCATCTTTGTCTTCTTTTGATAGGGAGAGGGTAAAGTTATACTTTTTACCCTTTTAAGTTATGCTTACCTAAAAACAGGGGGAGATGTGTCTTTTGGTTAGAAGGAGTTTGAGTGTTTAGATAAGACCAAGTGCTTGCTAACACCTGAACCAAACACCAATCTTAAACTTAAGCCAAGTCTTAGCTATGCTAACACTTGAAGCAAACGGGCCCTTAGAAGCTTTACTGTGTTCCCTAAAGCTCGTTCTTTCTTTGGCTCTTTGAACCTAGACCAATCAGTCATTAGTTTACTATATTCAACTTTTGGTACCCAATTCTATCTAGTATTAAAAGGATCAGCAAAAATGATTGATAGTTTTCCAAGAAGTTTTTGGAAAATCCTATGGTATGATATGGAGTGAGTGATGGAGAGTGAAGTATTAGAACATACATATAAACAAAGGAAAATCCAATAGGGATACCCACGGGGATCCCCGCTGGGATTACCAATGGGGATTCCCCATGGGGATCCCCGCGGATATATTTTTTTACCCATCTCCATACCCGTACTCACGCGGGTATGCAATTTTTCCCTATTCTCGCCTCCATCTTCATTTAAATTCCCCGTACCCGTCCCTGTTGTGGGGATTCCCCGCCCCGCTTGCATCCCCAAAGTGAGACCATCACAGCAAGAATTGTAGACATGATTTTGATTCTGATCTTCTATAACCATGGTTTAACCTACAAAGGGTGCTTGGACTATAAAAGATGCAAGCATGCACATTTCTTGATGGAAGACTGAGGTGTAGAGGGAAGCTTACATGGAAACCGTGCATCATTTTTTCTTTAATTATATCGCTACTTGCTTCAATTATTAACTTGGGCTTGTTTGGGTGCTTCTGATCAGTGGTAAACCGTAAACTTAGTATGAGAGTAAATCTGGTTTTTGTTGTAGTAGTTATATTTGTAATGTTTTCTTTATAGAAAAATGATTGGCTGACATACTTTTGACACAAATTTGTTAGTGAATGGTGTCCCTTGAATTTGCACTGAGATTTTCGCGCACATTTTTCTTTGTGTGTCTAACAGACATGAACAACTGTGTGTAATGGTTGTTTTAAAAGTATCTCACATTAGCATTTTCTTCTCTCTGTTTCTCTGTTACTTTGCTTCTATGAATAATGAATGACATTCTGATGCTTCCAATGTACTTTCAAGTTTCTTTTGCAAGAGAACTCACAAGTTGTTCTTCTACAGCATGGGAATTGATGTGAAAATTGAAAATGTTGACTTCTGATTTCATGCACAGATAATTTCGTGAACTGAAGTTATATGTAAACTCCAGAACTTGTTGTGGTTAGAATGTGTTGGACGGAAATACTTTGCTTCTTTTCCTTTTGCTCTTCTTGATCTGAACTGAAGCTAAATTGGTTGTAAATTTGACTTGGTTTATATTTGCTTACTCTTTTTTCATTCTAGAAGACAGTGAAATCAGTGTCTCTCTGATATGTTCTTTTCCCTCTTTTGATTTTTGTTACATAATTGCAGAACCTTCCCCATTGCATACAACAACTATTGTGGAGAAATGCACCCTTAAACTGGTAGATGAGTACAAGCACATGCTGTGTCAAGCCACAGAGCCCCTCTCAACGTTTCTAGAATATATCACGTATGTGAATTCATGCATATGCATTCACTGTAGTTCTGTCCTGATCTGATACTCATAATTTACTAGGATTAGGTAAACGTTGGTATTTGATTTAGCTATCCTTCGTAAAGTTTAAAGAAACGTAAAGGACTCCTTTGTAATTTTTAGATATGGCCATATGATCGACAATGTTGTCCTCATCGTCACTGGTACCTTGCATGAGAGAGATGTCAATGAATTGCTTGAGAAATGCCACCCCTTGGGCATGTTCGACAGGTAAGATCTATTGTTAGTCGGTGTACTTGATGATGTCATGCTTGTAATCTGCAAGTTTATAGCTACTTCATTTTCTTTTTTCTGCAGTATTGCTTCCCTTGCAGTTGCTCAGAATATGCGGGAGCTTTACAGATTGGTGCTTGTTGACACGCCACTGGCACCTTATTTTTCGGAGTGCATTACATCAGAGGTGATTTCTTGTCTTTATTCCCTGATGTTTTGCATTAGTAGAGTTCTTAGACCTGAATCTGTATGAGTAGCAAATAATATTTTTCAAAGTATATATGTTTTTTTATTCTTCATCACGCGAAGGCTCTTGATTTATTATTGTTAAAGATAGCAAGTTGCACAATCCGAACTTCAATTTATACAGACCTGGAAAGTTGGAAACCTTTGGATGTTGACATTATTCATAAATTAACTTTAATTTATCTCTTTGATGGAACACTGTCTTGTAACTTTTAAGTCTGTCCATAACTTGGATAGTTGGATATGTACCAGATTCTTATGATTCTTAATTGTTGAAGCTCAATGTAGAACAGATACTTTGTTTTTTAACTTTTGGTTGCATCTTTTTGGCTGTTCCATCCAATATTTGAGAAAGAAGGGGCCATATTTGATTCATGGTTGGTGTGGCTTTTGGCTGAACTCTGTTGGGCTTACAGTCATTGTTCCTGACATACTGCAGGATTTGGATGATATGAACATCGAGATTATGAGGAACACTCTCTATAAGGCATATCTGGAGGACTTTTATAAGTTTTGTAAGGTAGATATGATGCGGATTTTGCTTTATGGCTTTTTTTTTCTTTTTTTCTTGTCTCTATGCTTGATTCTGAACATAAATTTCTAATTTATGTCTTTTTCCAAAGAAACTTGGGGGTGCTACTGCAGAAATTATGTCTGATCTACTTGCATTTGAAGCTGACAGAAGGGCTGTTAATATCACTATAAACAGGTAAACGCTCATGATGGCTGGTCCCTAAAGTTCAGTTGAACTTACTGCTAAATTGTTGGTAAATTCACCATCTGCCAAACAGAAGATTTTTCTGGTCCGCTTTCTGTGTGAAGAGTCGAAGCAGCATTTGATTCACGTTTAAAATTTCACTTGCTAATCTAATTTGGTTTACTTGGCAGTATTGGCACTGAGTTGACACGAGATGACCGCAGAAAGCTTTATTCTAATTTTGGCTTACTGTAAGCTTTTCCTTCAGCTGTTTTTGTTCATTAATCTCTAATTACAGTTTTTGTTTTGAATATTTAATATTTATTATATTTGTTTAATGCAGGTATCCTTATGGCCATGAAGAACTTGCTGTGTGCGAAGACATTGATCAGGTAAGCTCATAGAAAATCTAAGTGTTTTTATTACTTTCTGTGGCTTTCTGAGGTATCTGCAAGGTTAAGTTATTATTGTTTCCCTTGAAATATTTACTTATTACTTGGTTTTGGTGATTAACTTTTGAAGTAATGGCATGAGTGAAACAATCACGTTTTAGTGAATAAAAAATGGTTCTCAGTACTTTGACGCAAAACCAACAACACGACTTTAGACATTGGCATTACTATATTTGCAGATAGAGTTTGGTATGCTACTGCAATTCTCAACAATCTGTTGCCATAAATGAAGCTGTTGCTATCATCCGTACATTCTTGTACAAACTTCTCTTTTGCAGCTTCATTTTATTTTTCATCTAAATTTTGTAGTATTAACTGTCTATTGACCACTGCTAAACTGTAGAAGGGAATTGAGGGTTTCTTATCCAAATTTGCTTGTTTATTTTAAAATATCTCCAATTTATGTTTGTGGAATTTTGAGACCTATTTATGAAGAAATTCTATTGTGGAATTGAACAATGCTGCTGCCTTCTCTTCTCATTCTTCTGTCTAACTCTTACTTCTACTGTAGGTTCGTGCTGCCATGGAAAAGTATCCCCCTTATCAATCTATATTTGCCAAAATATCCTATGGGGAGAGCCAAATGCTGGATAAGGCATTCTACGAGGAGGAGGTTAAAAGGCTTTGTTTAGCCTTTGAGCAACAGGTAATGCATATTTCATAAAGCCAGCAAATGTTCTGTAAAAAGGAAATCCTAAGAATGTTCGTCTCAAGATCGTGTCTTTCAAATAAATGACTCGTTGGGAATTGCAGATGAATCTTTTGTGGTTTTTATGAAGGGTTATTTGATACCATGAGAGCATGTTGGCAAGGTAAAGAAATAGATAAAGGAGGATATGGAGAATTGGTAGAAAACACCTATTCTGTTGTTAATTAATGTTTAGCATGATTTTCTAACGGATAAAGTCTTAGGGATTGTGTTTTATGAACCATAACAAGTTAAGATTTGAAGATCTTGATAAATGATCCTTTTCATTGGTTTATGGGGGAAAGGAACGTTGTCGGAAAAGTCTGTCTTCTATTTTGTAACACAAGATGTAGTTGTGTTAGTAATTCACTGGGGAGGCTGTTTAGATGTTTGCTTTCTACGCAAAAATCATTATGCATGCTGCCAGAGATGTTGGTTGTGAAAGAAAGTGCTTTCTCAGATCTGTATTCTTGTCTGATATAAATGCCTATACCACTTATGAGATGGCAGAAGAACTTTCAGTAGTTTCTCCTGCAGGTCTTTGATGTTACTTATTCAGTTGCTCTTTTCTTATGCAGTTCCATTTTGCCGTCTTCTTTGCATATGTGAGATTGAGGGAGCAAGAGATCAGGAATTTGATGTGGATCTCCGAATGTGTGGCCCAGAACCAAAAGTCGAGGGTTCATGACAGTGTTGTCTTTATCTTTTAGGTACTCGTCGCATCTTGGACATCTTGTTTACTTTGTTATCTTCTATAATTCTCTGTCCCTTGCTTTGGTTTACCTGGCCCAGATTGGGGTTGAGGGGGTGATGGTGCTACCATTTCCTCTTTATTTGGAAGTTCGTTCTGTTTGAGCAATAAAACTTGTAAGTTGATCATGTTTATTCATCAGAGATTAAGTTGGTTTATGTCGACCTTATTCTCTTGAATATTTGATAGGTTGCATTTGTAATGTACATTGTGATGAATTCCTTGTGATAGTTCTTTAAGGGTATCATTTATAATTTTAATTAATATAATATAATAAAATATGTTGGTGAAATATCACCTTTTGACCATAATGGCTTAATGTTTGTTTTCGTGCCTGGTAGATGTTTTAATGTTTGCTTTTTCTAGTTGCTCTTTCTCCTTTTCTTGTCATTCTATAAAATCCATTTACATTGCATCTTTGGCAGACTGGTTTTGTTCTTGTTCTTCAAAAAAAAAAGAACTGGTTATGTTTTTTTTTTTTTTTTTTTTTTTCAGGGCAAATAGTTGTATGTTCCATTGATTTAGAAAGATTTCTGGGTATTTGTTATCCTACATTGACCAGTTACGATAAAAGAAAATAGCAGAGCACCATCTGAGCTGTGAGCCAACCAGGCCAACAGAGTTAGAAGAGACAGTCCCTAAGTAATGAATGGAAGCACATAAGTTTGAGGACTAATTCTCAACAGATCCGTAAGAAGTGATCCATTTTTTTCTTCAGGTCTGGATGGAGACCAAAGATCTTGAGTAACCGAACCAGCAGACCAACTCAAAAGATAAAGAAGTATCACTAATTTCTTCATGCTCGCTTCAAGCTTGAACTACAATATGTACAAATAAGAATCCCCATTGCAGCACCCGCTGCTCTAACCAATTGTCCACACTCTTTCCAAATATGATTTCTATGGTATCTGCAAATACAATGATTCTAGATGCTCGGAAACAGGTGGAGGTGAACATTAGTTCAATATGAGCAACTAGAATGGCGTTGATTTCAAGTCGCCAATTAGCTCCAACGAACAAATAGTTCACCTTTAACAATGCGCATCGAAATGCAGCTTGATTGCTCCATTCAGGTGCGTCATTGACATTTCTCTCATGCTGGATTCTTATGGCCAAAATAGTCGTAGCTGCAGTGCCTTTGATTTTAAGTTCGCGTGGCTTCGGTTACCTGTGAATTACAATTTAGTAGCAGAATGGAGAATGTGTGTTCGGAAAAATTATTCTCTATTACCATCAATCTTTCAGTGATTTCGAGTTGGCGATTTCTTGACCATATTGCCTTTATATATTTAATATTTAATCAACCCAAAAGGCTTTTCATCTGAGAGACACAAAAGAAATTGTTTTAGAATGTGAGAGCAAAAATATAAATACCAATAGGACCAACAACTTCTTGAAGCCTTTCTCTAAACCCTTCCGCAGAAAGCGCAATTTATGCATTGTGTATGTGTAAATAAAACTTCTAAAGGAGATGTACAAGTGGAAAGTCGTGTACCTCGTCGACAACCTAGATGCCAAAAGCTGCTTCAACATTTTCTTGAAGTTTTTCTCGTTACCTTCTGCAGAAGACATGATTTGCAAATGCGCACATAGGACTAAAACTTTGTAAGGACCAAGTGCCTCCAGAACTGTAGGGTCCCGGTCATAGTCCTGATTAAGTGGCAAAATAAATGAGTAAGAACATGGAACTGTCTCCACTATTGAAAATAATTGCGGAATATATATATATATATATATATCTGAAAAACCTCTTCATGATCTTTGAATCACCTAAATTTTGTTTATACAAACCTTCTCAGTGACCACGACGATGGGCTTGGAACCAAATTCATCCTGAAGGTTGCCTAGTCTTTCTCTGATTTTCTCAATATCCTTGAACAACAAAGTAGAAAGTCGTATTAGCTTAATGAAAATAAAATAATTATGAATTCAGGATGTAAGAATTAGCATCTTTGCTCAATGCATTGACGAAATTTATTTTAACACCATTGGGAATCCAGCTTATAGTGTCCGGCTAATCTCTACACATTTTGAAATTACGCTTCTATTAAGAACCTAGAAACATGGAATCAGAATTCACTATGCATTTTTTCTGTATGCCACGGGCAAGAAAAATATAAGATGTGAAGTAGATCGTCATTACTTGGTAATCCACCTCAGCTAAAATGAGGATTGATTGCATCAATAGAATATATATGCGGAGGACTGAAAAACAAATGCTGAGTTTCTTTTCTTACCTTCTTCTGGAAAAAATGGTGGTCACTGAAGACCAATTGATCAACGTGTGATGGTCCCAACTGCAAGAAAATTATTTCCAAGTCTGAGTTTCTCTATCCGTTATATAATTTTCTCACATGGGTGAGTCACGAGTTTTTTGCTAAATTCAAATTACGATTAATCAAAATTAGCTCACCTAGTCTTGAAGCAAGGATTTGCAACACGCACACAAGAATAAACTAAACTAAACTAAACATGAAAAAGGAAAAAAGGAATGAAAAATAGTGGATATTGTTTTCTTCATAAACTTGAACTTTGCCTTGATAACTGTATCTAATTAGAACTTCCTTCTTAGTTCATTCAAGTGAAAAAGAAGAAGCATATGCTTGCATTATAATGGTTGACACAATTAAAATGGCGGGTGGTGATTTCTAAGACTTTCCATCTAAATAAAGTTCCTCAAATTTGTCAAAATACATTTCATTTTCAGCCTCTATAAAAATCTTTAAACTGTCAGTAGTCCGAAGTCCCATCACACAAAAACAATTCTTTTGCATTGAAATGAGTATTCCATTCTGATCAAAAGACGAGTAATTCCATGACTAAATCTCAAGTTTTTTTTCTTTTAATCAAGGGACAAGCCTTTGTCAATTACTATAAACCAAAAGAAACAAAGAGAAGTACCTTTTCAACCCCCTTGACAAAGGGGGAAGCTGAACCAATAGCAGAAACACATAGCACAACCATGTTCTGAATTGTGCTCAGCGGAAATTTGAACAAACAATTTCCAACTTCAAAGAAGTATGAAGGAGCCAATCTCGTGTAATAAATGGGAAGGTCTTCTTTAACTTGTCTCATCACCAATTCCGTATGTTTGAGCTGCTTATCAGAGACCTGCACAAAAGGCAAGGGTAAAGGGTTTAAAGAAACTCTTTATGAAAATCTCTCTAACTCCACTTTATACGATAACTACAATCATCATTGTGCTATAAGTAGACCTTGTCTATAAAGCCACGTATAGGATTAAAGGATGGACATCAGAGAAAATGAACATTCATTTCAAAAATGTCTCCCATTGAAAGATGTGACTGTAGATGTAGTGGACAAAGCAAAATGGAAAAAGTGAATTTATACAGCTGATCCCATATAGATGGGAAAAGGTCTGTTGGTGGTTGTTAATCTTGCTATTACAGATTCCCAATACCACAAAGAGAAGTTCTTCAGGATCTACGATAATCTATTACAACAACAAACAACATAGCCTCGGTCCCAAATTAACTGGGGTCGGCTACATGGATCAAACTTTTCCATTTTGCTCGATTAAGTGCAATTGATGGTGAGCTTTGCAAACCACTCAAATCCCTCTTAATTAATGCATCCCATGTTAACTTTGGTCTGCCCCTACCTCGCCGAATTTCTACAGTTTCTATTGAGTCAAGTTTTCTAGTTGGGGCATTTGTAGGCTGTCTTTGCAGGTGACCAAACCATCGCAACCGCCCTTCCCTAATATTTGTATCAATTGGTGCTACACCTACTTGTCTTTGAATTTCTATATTTCTTATTTTATCTTTACGAGTTTTACCACACATCCACCTAAGCATCCTCATTTCTGCTACGTTCACTTTATGTAATTGTTGTTGCTTTACCGCCCAACATTCACTTCCATAGAGCATAGCTGGCCTAATTGCGGTCCTATAAAATTTTCCTTTTAACTTAGTAGGAACATGTCGATCACAAATCACCCCTGTTGCACTCCGCCATTTCTTCCATCCAGCTTGAATTCTATGTGTGACATCATTTTCAATGTTACCATCATTTTGTATGATTGATCCTAGGTATCTAAAGTGGTTTACCTTAGGAACTTCTACTTCCCCTAATTTTACCACTCCGTCATCTCGATGTCTAGTGTTTCCAAACTCACAGTGCATGTATTCGTTTTCGTCCTACTCAACTTAAAGCCTTTAGATTCTAATGTATTCCTCCAGAGTTCTAATTTCCTATTCACTCCATCTTTACTTTCATCCACTAAGACAATATCATCTGCAAATAACATACACCATGGTATATCATCTTGAATATGTCTAGTTAGTTCATCCATAACTAAAGTAAATAGATATGGGCTTAAAGCCGATCCTTGATGTAGTCCTATCGTAATGGGAAATTCTTTTGTAGCTCCTCCAAATGTCTTTATACTCGTTACTACTCCATCATACATATCCTTAAATGTGTCTATGTATCTAGCATGCACTCTTTTTCTTTCTAGAACCCATACGATAATCTATTAAAACAACAAAATTCGAAAATTTGAAGTTTTCAACACCTCTACTTCTAACTCATTATACCATTACCTATGAATTGACCAAACCCTAGCAAAGCAAGTTCCTTTTTTTGGGTGTACTCGAAGCCTCTTTTTTTTCTTTTTCAGATTTCAGATATGCAAAGCAATTTTTGTATAAGTGCATTTTGTTCCACTTTATCCCATAAAGAAGTTTGAAAACTATTAGCACCATGAACCCAACGAGGCAAAATCATGCAAAAGATAGTTTACCTGAAGTGATTCCATATTATGGATTTGTAACAACATCTCAATGACAATAAAAACACAAACATGGGGGGCAAAAGAGAAAGATGAAAAACTGAGATTTCGCACCAGGTCTGCATTATGAATTACGGCAACATCAGCTCGTGCAAGAGCAGATAAAGTTTCCCTTAGAGGTCCAAGCGGAATAAGTTGATTATTTCCCCACAGCGTCACCCCATTTATCATCACTATTTCCAGATCACGGCATAAACTCCAATGCTGTGTGTGGAAGACTGCATATTATGTGTAACCAGTTTTTAAAAAGTAGTGAAAACCCAACTGAAAAAGTTTGAAAATTACCTGCATTCCATCATCGAGAATGACAATACCAATCTTATTTGAGTTAGAGCTTGCATCAAGTTCCAAATCATGGCAAAGTCTTCCAGAACACTCGCTATGATAATCCATATACCCATGTATTTCAAAAAAGCAAGCAGCAGTAGCAGCCCTGTCAGCACCCACACCAATTTTAACTGATGTTCCAACATGATGCCTTTCAAGCATTTTCACTTCATCCCCACCAGCATAGCCCTTTAATGAGAACAATATTCATAATATATCAATTTCGTGAACAAGAGAAAGAGTACAAGCAAATAAGTATCCTGATTACAATAACAAAATTTATTATTAGTATATATATTAAGAACCCCAATCACTTTAAAACATATTTGCACTACCATTCAGTTTTCCTCTCTGAGGCCCCTAACAGCCTTTCACTCTCATAATCTTTACACGTCTCGGACATTCTAAATAATTTCTTTTCCATTTAGACTTCCCTTTCGTTCCTTGATTCCTCTTCTATCTACTATAAATAATAGAGCAGAGATAGGTTCACAAACTTTTTGTTGTGCGGTGGCTCAAATTAGCAACTAGTGCTTGTTTGAATCATGATATACAATGGAAAATCTTGTTGGGTTGGGTGGGATGGGGGGGACTATGAGCTGTTTTTCTTTAAACAAAAGAATTACATTAGCAAAAGGGAAATGCTAAAGTAACCCATTTTTGACACTACCAAATCGACACTGAGTGGGTCCGCATCCTATGACACACCTCGAGATGTGCGCGCATCACATTGAATGGCGCGAACACACTTGGTGAAAATTTGGTTGTGACAAAAGTGGGGTTAGAAAATCATTTTCCTTAGCAAAAAATAATATACTAAGCTATTAATAGTAGCCGCATCATTCTTCACGCTTCTAACCAATCAAACTTCTTAAGGCATGCTTCTTTAAGACTCCTAAAATTTTTTCCTTGTTGTTTTCGAGGAAAATCATGGACAAATGGTTGACATAGACCCATTCGCATACAATCTCTTCTCACTTGATCTTTGCTTCCTATATTATAATTAATTTTTGAAGTCCTGGATTGAAAATAATGTCACTTGAATTAAATTCAGCACATCTCTTTTGGTTGCACTACTTTTATCGATTATTGAACTTGCATTTAGTCTAACACTTTTTGGTATTGGCTAAATAAACCTTTCAATATTTATAAAGTAAATTGAATATCAACAAATTTAGGCTAACTCATATATTTTTTGTGATTAACTCATTTATTTAATAATGAACTAAAGAAAACATAAAATGATAAAATAAGTTAAACTAGTTTCATCTAAAGACACCAATCAAAATTAATATAGAAAACGAATAAAATGATTCAAATATTGAAAAGGGAGAGTTACTCTTACTGATAATGAATTTCAATTCACTACTTTCCTCTTCCTTGGGCACTTTGATTCAATTCCACCAATTTAGCAACAAACCAACAAAAAGAACATCAAAATGCTTGAGGTTGATGAAATATCTCATGTTGTTTTCCCAATATCACATTTAATGCTTCATTATAAAATATGCCAAACCTTTTAATAAGTAATAACTATATATATATATATATAGGAAACGACATTTCTATATGCATAGGAAACACCATCTTTCCTATATGCATAAAAACACAAAAATCAGGGACATTTCAGCCCCTGGACCCTAAATCGAATTAAGGGGGCACTCACCAACGCCCTCGGGGGACCCAACGGCGGGTCCCACACCCGAGTGGACCACAAAGACAAATAAATTGAAAATTTAATAACTTTAAATCTAGAATTCTATTGATGTGGTATGTATTATTAATTGTCTAGATTCGAGAAGAAGTCCCCAAAGAACTCCAAACACGGGGGAATCGGTTAGGAGTCCTGCAGCGAGTCAAAGTAAGTGGGGAGCTTGCTCCATTATCAAGTATGACATGTAATTAGTTAAGTTAGGATTCACGATTAGAACTAAAGACTTGTGATTAAAGGTTGCATCATGATATTGGCTTGAACTTACTTATCTATGATAGCATATATGTGATATGAACACTTGTGTTACTTGATCAAAAGCGGTGATGTGGCAGTATGCCCATCAAAAGAGAGTGGTCTACGCCACGAATAGCGGTGGTGTAACAGTGTGCCCCACCAAAAGAGAGTGGTCCACGCCACGAATTGCACCGGTGTCGATATGATCCCACCAAAAAAAGAGTGGTCTGCACCACGAAATATCAAATTCACAAGTAGTCACATTAGGTGATGGCTTGGAAGAACTCACTATTGGTTTGATGGGACTAGTTAGAGGGCACAACGACCATTGTGTCCAATAGTGGTTTGATCATACCAAGAGTGAGGGATTTGGTCACCAGGTTCTTGCCAATAACTTTTTTTTGATAAGTTCTTGCCAATAACTAGCATGCATTGAATGGAACGACTTATATGTATTAATATTCTTTTATGGTATATCTATCGTGAACCCCTTAGCATGATGAACTTGAATTACTTATGATTTGCAAATCTTGCCTACATGCTATTGTTTAATGATTTACGAATGAATCTCGTTTTATTGCTACATGTCAATGGTTCCTTACTTGTTTATGAATATTAGATTTGATTCCATGCTTGAACTTAATGCTTCTTGAATTTGATTTCAACTTAATGCTAGTTTCTTGCATGTTTATTAAGTAGTACTTGCATACTTGGTGGTGGAGCGAGTTTTCCGCTTATTGAGCCATGTTGTCCCTTTTAGCTCACCCCACTCACATTTCGGGGCCTTCCACATTTGCTTTACACCGCGACAAGGGAAAGGTGACAACGTGAAGCCTTGTATTGCGTATGTGAGCCTTGCGTGCTACTACTCTCTATCATTTGGTTTTGAGAACTTTTGAAATTGAGTTGTAATTCAAAACAACTTATTGGGTAGCTTGAACCTTTCATTATCTTAGCTTGAACTATTTGGAAGCTATTTGGAGGATTTGGAAGTTTTTTTGGAGGATAGAATTGTTTAGGATTTGGAGACCCTTCATAGTTCTCTATTATGAGATATGGTTGATTTTGTTTCATTTCTTATTTCACATTTATTTTCCATATGCATACTTGTTATTCCGCAGGTTATGTTTAGGCATGCCATACTGCCTACTTGGGCATGGCTCAGGTATCGACCTTGGGTGACGGTTTGGGCCAACGACCCGATCTAAGTTCGTAGAGCCTTTAAGATTTAAAGGTCAAGTTTAATTCAGACAAATCATGGTATGAGACATTGGTTTAAAGTCGACTTAACATACGCAAATGACCAATCATAAGATGTGATGGGATAAAAGAAATTTGGCAAAAGACTTACTATGATGATTATTTGCTACCTTGTATGTATAAATATATCGTTAGATACATGGATAATTGTTTTCCCCTACTAGTCTGATTGTTTCTAATGGTTCACGCGAGCAGATGAGGGACTTGAGCTTCTACGAGACAGTAAGGGGGAGGTTAATGAACGACGCAAGGAAATCAAGGCGAACTCTTTGGGAGATTCCACACGCGCTTCAAGGATGACTGCGGCGACTGCTGCAAGAACGAATATGGGAGAATGAATAAGCTTCGATTGGAATTTACATGGTGTGATGCACTTGTACCTATTGGTAGTGTAGCAAATAAAAAGCTTAAGCGAGAATCATGAAACTTGAAAGGGCAGTGGGTTGTCACGCTACGTACGTAAATGGAAGTAGTGATGTGGTCACACTTCAAGAACTAACTCTTAACACTTGGAACTCTGTTAAAACGGTTAAAAATTAATGATACCTTGTTAAAAAAAAATTATTGATCATATCAAAGATGCCAATGAATCTTGGTCTTAAACAATCAAATTAAGTTAGTTTAACTAAGAAGCTAAACTAGAAAACTTAAATCAAGATAGGAAAAACACATGTACTCTTAAACGTTTAACTTTTAATTTAGAGTTATGGAGTATCGATTTTTATATCAAGACCATTACCGTGGATTTGGTTTTTGTTGTTACTTCTAATTTATTTCTCTTTAGAAAACGATTCTTTTTTATGATGGGACTATATTTTAGTGGTGTATTGAGTTGATGCATACCACATTTTGATGAAATTTTCAAAGAACTCTACTTGTTTTTACAAAAACTTGAAAGCATTAACTAGTATAAAAGGAAACTATTTACTCTCCTTGGTGTTCTAAAAATGAAGTGAGTAGACTTCTTTGTATTTCAAAAATTTGTCATCTTAATTTCGTTTTGATCTGTGCAAAATGAGTTTTACTATTATTCATCAATCTGGTTGAGATTCCTTGAACGATTGAGTTTAGGACAGTTTGGACCTCGTTCGGGTTACATGAAAGAGTTTACTGAATTTAAAGGTTTTTGACTTAGTGAAAGTGTAAAGTATCAGTTTGGACCTAAGTTACCATTTTATGAGTGGAATATGAATTTTCATGTGGTTATAATTTACTTTTTAAATTGCATCAACCGAATCAATTCGAAAGGATTTTGCAATTGCTCGAAATGAGAGGAGGGTTTCAGATTTTCGTGTGAAAATAAGCTTAACTTGATTTTGAAAAAGGGTTTTGACGAAAACTCAAAACTTTGGAAAAGTTTCAATTTGGAATTAACTTTTGATAATTGAATCATGTTTTCTCAAGTTTTGATCAACCTTATATAAAAGAAAGTTAAATCTAAACTAGTCATTGAAAAGTTAAAAATACCTCGAAATAACTTAATGAGTAAATCTAGTGATTACAACTTAAATGGTGCATACTTTGGTAAGCGTCGCGTTAGTAAACTCGAGGATGGTCATGTTACTAAAAATTGGGGATCCCAAGTCAAAAGAATCCTTGGCGTGATTGCCACCTGTGAGGGTCGCATCGCCAAATAGAACTTTGTAAATGTTGAAGGGACCAGGATATGAGGTCGAAGTAAAACAAACCGAATACAACCATCACAAATATAAGTTGTCGTAACTTGACTAGAAGTGAGTTGACTCGTAAAATTAGGGATACCATTCGAAATGAATGAAGTGTACGCGATTATGGTACCATAATTGAGAAATTAAGAAATGCCTTAGATTGAACGCTATATATGAGTCAAATTAGTACAGCTTGAAGAACATACATGATAGTTAGTGATATCATAATGAACTCAACAGTAGGCAAATTATAAAAAATGGGGATACCTAGCTAGAAAAATGTTTTTAGTCTGATTGTCTGGTACTGGACACGTAAATTGTCGACAGTTGGGTCAAAGTGAAATCTAATCTGATCGAATGGAACAGTATAATGAAACTAACATCGGAAAATGTAAAATGTGAATAGTGCCACCTAACCTAAGTCAATGATGATTGAATCTTTAAAATTGCGGATCCCAAGAAAGGATCAATTTGTAGGAAGACGAATAAGTAAATAGGTGATATGAAGAATTACGAACTCAAGTGAGACAACAATTACTACGATAGCTTTTCGCAGCCATAGGACTTGTAAGGGGGAGTACCCGTCCAAAAACTTACATTTCTAATTGAAATGGCAACGCATGAAAAATCGCTAGTGGAAGGTAACTTGAAAATTTTCGAACAAAAGTGGACGTTATCTTAGGAGTCTGGATTACCAAACTAGACGGTTAAAGAATCAAACTAATGATAGGTTGACAACTAAAATTGGGGATTCTAGTTTAGGATGGGGGTCGAGTTCATATTGTATACGAAGTACGATATGATAACTAGGGAGGATGAGGAAATGCCTTGAGCTAGTTATAAAAACATGTATCTCTAGTTGGAGATAATATTTTCTAAATTTGACACTGTTAGGAATTGCTAAACAAAATGAGTTGTTAGCGTTTGGAAGCCTGAGGGCTTAGTGTAATTTCAAAAGTGGATAGCCAGATGGTGTAAAAGAACTTGAAATGCAACCTAGATGGGTAAGTGATAGGTTTACAAATACAACCAAGTGTTGAGGATATCAACAAGTGGTGAGACAAACGAACCTTCAAGGCTGACGCCTTAATGAATAACAAAAGAATAAGTAATTTTTATGACATGAATGGCTTGCCCAAGCATGGGGTACATATGAGTTGTGTGAAGAAGTCATACACCAACCAGGTTTGCTTAAGTACTAATTGCGAATGAATGCATATACGTTGTAGGATATACTTGATGAATCAAGGGGCGTGAAACTTATCTACACTGGAAATAAAATCATTAGGTAAATGATAGTGACAATATAAAAGTCTAAAACCATAACCGATTGCGTTGGCAAGGTAGACTCGAGAATTTATTTTTGATAAAAGTAAAATTTTTAAACGTACATCATTTTGAGGTAGCGGTACCCTTGAAACAAAGTTTAAATTGCATGAAGTGCGAGTTACGCTTGTCTAAGTACTAAGTACACAGTCGTGTACTACTTTTGGACTACCCGACGTGTACTACTTTTGGACTACCCGACAAACAAATAAAGAGTGTGACAGTAGTAACACACACGAGTAACAAATTGAAATGTCGAAGGTGAATTATGAACTAGAAATAATTGGATTGTAGTAAGTTACAAGTTCTTAATGACAATACCGGGGATAAAGGTTGTATATTCTCAAAAAACGACATGAATACCGAACTTAAAACATGAAAATTAAACCACACTTGTGTTACAGTGAGAGAAAGTTTTAAACAAGCTATAAGAGCTAAGAGTTAGCTCGGAAAGGTGACAAGGGACTCTTGCGTACTGAAAGTGACCATGACTAAGTCAATAGACGGTCGTCCAGGATCGTGAGAGTTGATCGATGCGAGGACGTAATGCAATTGGTCTCCTGAAAATCAAGAGATTGTTATAAGAGATCTTGGTGTGAAACAAAGATGGAAGTTTACTGCATAAGAAAATGTCAAACGTGGCAGAAGAGTTATAAGGTGGACCATTGGTCAAGAGTCGACTCGAATCATGAACTTACAAGAATGAACGTCGATGAATGTATGTTGACACTGCTATTAAGGTATTATCCCCGAGAAGAATACTATGTCTGCTTATTTGTAGCCTCCTCAGATAAGTTGCAAGGACATGATGAGTCGTTCATTGATATATGTAACCGAGATAGTGATAGAGATAGTGTGCTAGTGTTCATACTACAGCGGGTAGTTATCCTTGTTCCTGCTACCAAGTGGTGGTATGTTTTATTGCCAGATAGGCAGAGATTATTTCTATATAGATAGGCACCATATCATATCTCAGTATGGTTCTCTCTACTTGATGGTTGGATGACTTAGGTGCATGTTGAGACTTTAGTGGAGATTACGGAAGATTACCCAGATACACGTGATGATATAAGGACTTGGCGGGGTAGCTAAGGTATAATGACTATTGATATTTATACGAGATAGGCCTTGTAAATTCCAATATGTGGGGCGGAGATGATAATATTGAGATGCAGAGTCAAAAAAAAATTAAATTCACGTAGGGTACGAGTAAAATACATAGGTGCGAATTTGTATCAGTTAAATCATGGGTCGTAATAATCATCACGGATGGACACGCCGTGGTTTATGGGTGTACTTAACTTTTAATTTCAAGGATGAAAGTTCTTAAAATTGGGAATGTTGTAACGACCTAAAAATCCAAATGACCCACATCGGGGCATTTTGGTAATTTCACATTTTATTATTTCTTGGAGTGCTAATTAGATGTATTATATAGTATTAATACTAAATTTGGTGAAATTACTAAATTCGTAAATAATTTAATTTGAAATAATTAAATAACTAAAAAAAGTCTAATTGAGGTGATTATGGACTTAAAAACATGGGTCGTAATAATCATCGTGGATGGACACGCCGCGATTTATGGGTGTACCTTACTTTTACTTTCGAGGACGAAAGCTCCTAAAATTGGGGATGTTGTAACGACCCAAAAATCTATCGGGGCATTTTGGTAATTTCACATTTTGTTTGGTGTGTTAATTAGATGTATTACTCCATCCATTCACAAATATAAATCGTTTAAGGTAAGGACACAAAAATTAAGACAACCTTAATTACAAGTGAAATTTACATTTATGCCCTTAGACATTAAATGAAGGGTAGTGCTATTTGGACTCGTGAGTCCCGACTCAAAACTTTTTTTTAATTTCAAATACATCCTCGAGCAATTAATGAAACAACCATAATCACTTGTAAAATTTCTATTATACCCCTTAAATATTTACAAAAATTTTAAAAACCTCACTATGAGTCCGGACTCATGAGTCTAAGTAGATTTATTGTTAAATGAATTGAAGAATCATAAATATTTAAATTGTATAAGGGTACAATTGGTAAAAAAACAATAAATACACTCTTGAATTCCGAAAATGACTTATAATTTTGACCAAGAAGTTTTTGCTAGAAAGACTTATGTTTTTGATCGAATGGGGTCTATGGTATTAGTACTAATTTTGATGAAATTACTAAATTCATAAATAATTTGATTTGAAATAATTAAATAGCTAAAAAAATCTAATTGATATGATTATGGACTTAAAAACACTTAATGGGCTTAAACTAAGCCCAGAGGTAAATGTGTAATTATGCAAACCCTACACTAATTAGAACTAAGTATAAAAACCCCACCATAAACTTTAGCCACCACTTTTGTTCAAAACCTAAAATTAAGATAGAAAGTTGTAGGAGAGCTAGACGAAGTGATTTGAGTTTTGAACAAAAGTTGTAGCTAGGGTTTATAGTGGAGTTTTTATACTTGGGGTCTAATTAGCGTAGGGTTTGCACAATTACCCATTTACCCTTAGGCTTAGTTTAATCTCATCAAGTGTTTTTAAGTCTATACACCTCAATTAAATATTTTTAGTTATTTAATTATTTTAAATCAAATTATTTATGAATTTAGTAATTTAACTAAAGTTAGTATCAATACCATATGATACATCTAATTAGCACACCAAGCAATAATAAAATATGAAATTTCCAAAAATTTTCAAAATGCCCCCGATGTAGGTCATTTGGATCTTTGGGTTGTTACACACAATGAAAAATGAGGTTCAAAAGCCTTTTTTTACCATTCATTTTCGCATGAACAAATATAATTAAATATAAATTTATCCTTAACCAAGTATTTTGGCCATAACTTTTTAATTGCCACTCAGAATTGAGTTCCGTAAAAGTATGATGAAACTAGACTTCAAGAACTTTCGGTATTGCTTATATGATTGATTTAGAGTTGTAAAAAATAAAATTAACAACTCTAAATGAGCCATATAAGTCCATGTTGGAAAATTCTTGAAGTCTAGTTCCACTAGAATTTAACAGAATTCAATTCCAAGTATTCAATTCCAAGTCATTATTAAAAAGTCAAAATACTCATTAAGAACAAAATTTGTATTTATTTACAAAATTGCCCCCTGCAAAAATATTCAAACCTCATTTTTTTCATTGTTTAGAGCCCTAATAACAATGAGGGAAAGCTTGGGATAATGGGAATCATTGAGAAGTGATCCAAAAAAACCTACTTCTAAAATGTGATTTTTAACTTTTCATTGATTTTTAAGCTTAGGAAAGATGGAAACTTGAAGTTTTACATGTGAAAGATTTCAATATAAGTTAGAGTTTCTACGAATTCAAAGTAAACCACAATGACACTAATTTCAATTGAAATTAGGTTCTTTCCTATGTATTCACTATCTAGGAAAGATTAATACTTGTTGAAAGGTTTTACATAATTTACAATGAAACATTAAACGTGATGTTTGGTTCATTATTGAATTTACGAGTTTATCTGAATTTGTTGAAATTTTTAATAAATTTTATAGATATGGAGAGGTTTTTTAAGCCAATACCAAAAAGTATTGGAACAAATGCAAATTCGACAATCGATACAAGTAATATGCCACAAAAAGAAATGTCGTCTTCAGTTTAATTTAAGTGATATTATTGTCGATCCGCGTCTTCGAAAACCAATTGAGTATAATATGAGAATTAAAGATCAAGTGAGAAAGAGCTCTATTTTGACGTCGTGACGGAGCAAGAAAATATTGTAAGGGGGGTAAACCTTAACCTTAACCTTAACTTGATCTTTAATTCTCATATGATACTCTTCAGTTGGTTTTCGAAGATACGGATTGACAATAATATCATTTGAATTAAACTCAAGACGACATTTCTTTTGTGACAATAATATTTGTCCAATACTTTTTGGTATTGATTTAAAAAATCTATTCAAATCTATAAAGAAAATTAAATATATCATTAAATTTTGACTAACTCATGAATTTAATGATGCACAAAAATATATGGCGAATTAACTTAATCTAAGACACAAATCAAAAGTAATATAGAAATTGATTAGAATGATTCAAATAATGAAAAGTGGGAATTCTCTACAAATAATTTTGGTTCACCACTTTCTTCTTTCTTGAGCACTTCCAATTTGGCAACTAATTAAGCAACAACAAAAATATCAATTAGATGATTGAGGTTGAAAAAACCCATGACACTCAAGCAATTAATTTCTCAACATCACACTTATGTTTCATTATATACTTTGTAAAACTTTTCAATTTGTGTTAATCTTTCCTAAAGACATTGGAAACAAAATAATTTCAACTGAAATTAAACCATTAACTTAGTTCACTTTGGGTTTTTAGGTCCCCCTAACTCACATTGAAGTGGTAAAACCTTAACTTTCTATATCCCTAAGTTTAAAAATCAATTAAGAATTAGAAATTATACATTTAGAAAGAAATTTGGATGATTGGATATCACTCCTCAAATGATTCCCCTTCTCCCAAGCTTCTTTCAATGTTGTAAGTGCTTGAAACTGATAGGCCACCAATATACTTAAAGTACTCAAGGAAGCATGGGAAGCATGGAAAGGCTGGTGTGACACGTGGCGTGACCACAGTGGGGGGTGAACAACAAGAAAGTTGTGAAGAGTGATTGTAATCAGTGAGAGGAGCAAGTATAAATAGATGTTATGAGAATAAGCGAGGCATGTTTTATATGAACGGTTAGTTCTGGGAGTGCTAGGCAGCTTGAAGTGCTTGCCCTCCTATTGTATTCCTCTTTTTCCTATTGAATTGAAACTTTTCTCCAAGGTTTCATCCCTATTTTTGGTCCTTCACTTCGGTAGGTCTTATCAAATTGGTATCAGAGACAACAATTCTGGGCCTATGGGGGGTTCCAACAAGCAGGACACCAAGTTTGATGCCATGAAGAAAGAGATGGAACGCATGCGGGGGGAATTGGATTGACTGACAACCATGGAAAAGACGATGGAAGGATTGGCACAAAGCCTCGCTAAGGTCCTGCAATCAGTGAAAGATACTCAACGATCGGTGCAAACACTATCACGCGGCAAGGAGGCGATGGTCGACGAGGGTTCCAATTCCGCGATCCGAAACGGGGGAGTTCAGATCGGGAGCGTCCCGCTGGGAGAAACTGCAAATATGGGATGTGGTCTACCAAATCCGAAGGTGCGAGGGCAGTTTGGTGTTGATGAGGGCGAGGATCAACCACCGTGGTATCGTCCCTTCGATTTCGCTTCGATGGGTAACCACGACGACAATTTCAATTCATCGGATGCTTGGCGTGGTGGTCGGAAGTTGCAGCTATTGATCTTCAATGGGATCGATCCGAAAGGTTAGTTGTTCAGGGCTGAGCTATATTCTAAAATTAACAAACTCACTGATGCAGAGAGGATTATGGCCACGGGAATCTGTTTCGACGACAAGGCGTTGGCGTGGTTTTGATGGGCTAATTCTCGCATTCCGTTCGTGAGTTTGGACGGATCTTCGTTCGCAGCTGTTGAAGCGATTCAGTGAGACCTAATCAGGAACGCTCAAGGAACGTTTACTAGACATCAAACAGACAGGAATGGTGGCTAAGTACCATCGACAATTTGAGATCCTTGCCGCTTCAGCCCGAGGTGTGCTGAAGGACATATAGGAGGGCATCTTCATCAAGGGGTTGAAGATGAAGTTACAGACATAAATCCGTCTTTTCGAACCGGCTGGGCTTGAGTCTTTGATGGAAACGACCCAGCTTATTGAGGCTAGTATGGCTGTAAATGGGTCGGTCTGTTACACCACTGGAGGAATGGGCCAAAAGGATGGAGGGGGATTAAAACCCATGGGTTTTAGCCCAGTTATTGCCACCCAACGTTTTATTGCATTAGGGTCTGCCAACCACTTCTCCAACTCACCTGCTTCTCCTGCCACCGCCCCCTCCAAGGCTCCTCTTCGTCGCCGCCTCCACCTCACAGAGTCCGAACTGCAAACCAAGCATGCTAAAGGGTTGTGTTTTCATGTGACGAGAAATATAGTCCTGGGCACACTTGCAAAAAGGTGTTGCAGCTGCTGCTGGTCGGGAACGATGAGGCAGGGGACCCTCCTGGCCATGACGTCCTTGACGAGGGCGAGGCTGTTCTCGCCGAGGACGAGGATAGGACAGGCGAAGAAACCATTGAATTTTCCATGAATACCGTGATGGGTTTGACTGTTCCAAACACAATGAAACTGCGAGGGTTATTAGGGCATAAGGAGATCACGGTGTTGATCGATTGTGGACCCGCTCACAATTTCATCTCTCAAAATCTGGTGGAGAAGCTTAGCCTTCCTTTATCAGAGACGTCAAGTTATGGGGTGATTATGGGGACGGGTTCCGCCATCCGTGGTACAGGCATCTGTAAAGGGGTGAAGTACGTCATCCATAATCTTGAGGTCCTTCAAGATTTTCTTCCTCTCCAGGTGGGCAGAACTGATGCTATTTTGGGGATGGAGTGGTTACGTAATTTGAGTAACATGGAGGTTAATTGGCGCACCCTCACAATGAAGTTCAGCTTCCATGGGCGATTCTACACTCTAAAGGCGGATTCGAGTCTCTTCAAAACTAGCATCTCCCTTAAGGCGTTGTCCAAGGAATTGCTCCATGATGGTCAGGGTCTGCTAGTGGAACTTTGTTCGTTATCTACCTCAGACAATGTCGTTGCCCTTCCCTCGGAATTACCATGCTGGTTCGAGCCTTACTTGACCACATTTGTCGGAGTCTTTGCAGCCATTACAGAGTTGCCACCCGAGCGGGAAGTTGATCATTCGATTCCTTTGCTACCAGAGGCTGGCCCAGTGAATGTAAGGCCCTATTGCTACCCACATTTCCAGAAAACTGAAATTGAGAGAATGGTATGAGACATGCTCCTTGCTGGTGTTATCCAACCCTCAACCAGCCCTTTTTCCAGTCCGGTGTTACTAGTGAAGAAAACGATGGGAGCTGGCTTTTTGCGTCGACTATTGGGCTCTGAATAAACTCCACCTATGTTGTACACTATGTGCGCTACATAGCCGGTCCCAAGTCCGGATAAAGGAGGAGGGTTGCGATAGGTTGACAGCCAGCGTAAAACTTTTGTCACTTTTCATGAAATGGATCAAACATATATAAACGTTGGGGCGTTCCCACCTAGCGACGCGCCGCACTGCAGAGCCGGATGTAGTGAAAAATGAGCAAGGGTGTGTTTCACATCGCCGCACTTTGGGTGTGAAGAAAAATGAGCAAGGGTTCCCACACATAGGACGTGTGTGGGTAAAGAAGTTAGTCCCTTCACATCGTCGCCGGATGTGAAAAAAAAATGAGCAAGGGTTCCCACACAAAGGACGGGTGTGGGTAAAGAAGCTAGTTCAAAACAAAAACGAAAACAAAAACAAAATCATAGATACGAACACTAGATCTTTTAGACAAAATAGAAATAGAAAAGAAAAACAAATACAAAGGGGAGAAAAATTCGTTTAGGAACATGGAACATAGGAACACTTACGGGGAAGTCAATAGAACTAGTAGATACCATGATTAGAAGGAGAGTCAATATTGATTGCCTCCAAGAGACAAAATGGGTAGGAGAAAAGAGTAGAGAAATAGGAAGCACAGGGTTTAAATTGTGGTACACTTGGTATAGATAGAAAATGCAATGGAGTAGGAATTGTGGTGGATAATGATTATAAGGACAAGGTCGTAGAGGTTAAAAGAATGGGGGATAGATTGATTCTAGTTAAATTAATTATTGGAGACGAAAAAATTAACATACTTAGCGCATATGCACCACAAGTAGGATTAAGCGAGAGCATCAAACACAAGTTTTGGGATGATATGGATGGATTTATGCGAGTATACCATTAGATGAAAAGGTTTTTATTGGAGGAGATTTAAATGGGCATGTCGGGGTAAGTAACGATGGGTTTGAGAGAGTTCATGGAGGTTTTGGTTACGGTAATAGAAATGAAGAAGGAGAATCAATTTTAGAATTTGCTTCAAGATATGATCTTGTCTTAGCAAATACTAGTTTTAGGAAGAGGAGTCGCATATAATTACTTTTAGTAGTGGTCATAACAAAAGTCAAATAGATTTTCTTTTAACAAGAAAAATAGATAGAAAACTATGTAGAGACCGCAAAGTAATACCTGGTGAAGCACTTACTACCCAACATAAGTTAGTAGTACTTGATATTAAGCTAACAAAACGGAAAAATATGAATAAAAGAGTTAGCGACCCTAGAATAAAGTGGTGGAACCTAAAACATAGTAAACAAGTAGAGTTTAGAGAAAAACTACTAAAGGAAAATGTTTGGAATCTTGACTTAGATGCTAATACAATGTGGCTAGAAATGAGTAGTTGCATAAGGAGGGTGGGATCAAACATATTAGGTATATCTAAGGGCTTGGGACCTACAAAGAAGGAAACATGGTGGTGGAACGAGGATGTCCAACGAGCAATTAAGACTAAAAGAGATATGTATAGGAAAATACCTAAGTGTCAAGATGAAGATGCGTACAATCAATATAGAGAAGCCAGAAAACAAGCTAAAAAAGTAGTTAGTCAAGCTAAAACAAATTTCATGGAAGATTTATATACAAAGTTAGGTAATAGAGATGGCGAAAAATATATATATAGGCTAGCCAAATTAAGAGATAAAAAGAAACAAGACCTACGTCATGTAAGATGTATTAAGGACGAAAATCAAAATGTTTTAACGCGCGAGGAGGATATTAAGGAGAGATGGAGAAGTTACTTCGATAGTTTATTTAATGATGACCAAGTTGATGCTATAATAGATGAAAACCTACACCAAGAAAAGAAATGTAAACTATACACGCAATATTAGAATTGTAGAAGTTAAAGAGGCATTGAAAAGAATGAAAATAGGGAAAGCATGTGGCCCAGATGAAATACCCATAGAGGTTTGGAAATGCTTAGGAGAAATCGGATTGACTTGGTTGACAAAGCTTTTCAATAAAATTTTAAAATCAAAACGGATGCCAATGGATTGGAGAAGAAGCACGCTTGTGCCAATCTTCAAAAACAAAGGAGACATTCAAAGTTGCTCAAACTACCGGGGAATTAAACTCATGAGTCACACTATGAAACTGCTGGGAGAGGATAATTGACAATAGGCTAAGGAGAGAAACAACAATATCGAGAACCAATTTGGTTTCATGCCTGGAGGTCAACTATGGAAGCGATTTTCCTTGTAAGACGATTGTTAGAAAAATATAGAGAAAAGAAAAAAGATCTTCATATGGTGTTCGTAGATTTAGAAAAAGCATATGATAGGGTCCCTAGAGATGTTCTTTGGTGGGTTCTAGAAAGAAAAGGAGTGCACGCTAGATACATAGACACTATTAAAGATATGTACGATGGAGTAGTAACGAGTGTAAAGACATTTGGAGGAGCTACAAAAGAATTTCCCATTACGATAGGACTACATCAAGGATCGGCTTTAAGCCCATATCTATTTACTTTAGTTATGGATGAATTAACTAGACATATTCAAGAGGATATACCATGGTGTATGCTATTTGCAGATGATATTGTCTTAGTGGATGAAACTAAAGATGGAGTGAATAGGAAATTAGAACTCTGGAGAAATACATTAGAATCTAAAGGCTTTAAGTTGAGTAGGACGAAAACTGAATACATGCACTGTGAGTTTGGAAACACTAGACATCGAGATGACGGAGTGGTAAAATTAGGGGAAGTAGAAGTGCCTAGAGTAAACCACTTTAGATACCTAGGTTCAATCATACAAAATGATGGTAACATTGAAAATGATCACACATAGAATCCAAGTTGGATGGAAGAAATGGCGGAGTGCAACGGGGGTGATTTGTGATCGACATGTTCCCACTAAGTTAAAAGGAAAATTTTATAGGACTGCAATTTGGCCAGCTATACTCTATGGAAGTGAATGTTGGGCAGTAAAGCAACAACAATTACATAAAGTGAATGTAGCAGAAATGAGGATGCTTAGGTGGATGTGTGGTAAAACCCGTAAAGATAGAATAAGAAATATAGAAATTCAAAGACAAGTAGGAGTAGCACCAATTGATACAAAGATTAGGGAAGGGCGGTTGCGATGGTTTGGTCACCTGCAAAGACGGCCTACAAATGCCCCAACTAGAAAACTTGACTCAATAGAAACTGTAGAAATTCGACGAGGTAGGGGTAGACCAAAGTTAACATGGGATGCATTAATTAAGAGAGATTTGAATGGTTTGCAAAGCTCACCATCAATTGCACTGAATCGAGCACAATGGAAAAGTTTGATCCATGTAGCCGACCCCAGTTAATTTGGGACTGAGGCTATGTTGTTGTTGTTGTTGTTGTATTGGGCTCTGAATAAGGTCACGGTCCCCAATCGATTTCCCATTCGGATTGTGAACGAACTCTTGGATGAGCTTCATGGAGCGACAATCTTTTCTGAATTAGATTTGAAGTCCGGATATCATCAAACTCGGGTGAAAGTTTCTGATGAACCAAAGACGACTTTTCGGACTCATGAAGGTCACTACGAGTTCGTCGTCATGCCTTTCAGCCTGTCGAATGCTCCGACTACGTTTCAAGCTCTTATGAATCGGGTATTTCAACCTTACTTGCGTCGTTTTGTTCTTGTGTTTTTTTATGACATCTTGGTGTATAGTAGGGACCTCAGCTCTCACCAGGAACACCTGCAAATTGTCCTGCAAGTCTTGTTGGAGAACCAGCTTCATGTCAATGCTAAGAAGTGCGCTATTGGGCAACCCATGATCGATTACCTTGGGCACCGGATCTCGGCTGCAGGTGTGCACGTCAACCCTGCCAAGATTGAAGTTATGCAGCGTTGGCCTTCTCCATCTAACTTGAAGGAGTTACGAGCTTTCTTGGGCCTCACCGGCTATTATCGTCAGTTTGTCGCCAACTACTGCTCCATTGCGTGGCCTCTCACTCAACAGTTAAAGAAGGATGCCTTTGGGTGGACAGATGAGGCCGATATGGCTTTCCAGCGCCTCAAACAGGCCATGATTAGTGTGCCAGTTCTTACCCTCCCGGATTTCTCTCAATTGTTTGTCCTAGAATCCGACGCCTCCGGTAGGGGATTAGGGGCAGTTCTAATGCAACATGGGCGTCCGATTGCGTATTTTAGTCAAGTTTTGTCTCCTCGCAATCAATTGAAGCCGGTCTATGAGCGGGAGTTGATGGCTATGGTTTTGGCGGTCCAAAAATGGAGGCATTACTTGTCGGGGCGACATTTTACAATCCACACAGATCAACGTAGCATTAGGTACTTGTTTGAGCAGCGGATTGTGCAACCGGAATACCAAAAATGGGAGGTGAAGCTACAAGGCAGCCGATGCCCTTTCTCGCATTCCTTCTTCGGAGATGACTTTGAACTCACTGGTGATGCATCGTCTCCTCAAGGTCCAAGATATTCAGCAAGCTGTTACAAATGACCCTAACTTGTCTTAAATAGTCTCAGCCTTAGAGTCAGGTTCTTCAGCTTGGCCGGACTACTCCCTTCATCATGATTTGTTGTTGTTCAAGTCGAAGTTAGTCCTCCCAAGATGGTCACCATTACTACAACGTATCCTATTCGAGTATCATGATGGAGCATTGGGGGGCCATTCCGGGTTTTTGCGAACCTTCAAGAGGATTGAACAAGAACTATATTGGGTAGGCATGAGACAAGACATCAAGATGTACGTGGCGGAATGCTCGGTTTGCCAACGTCACAAATACCAATCCCTCTAGCCAGCCGGTCTTCTTCAACCCTTACCGACTCCTCAACAAGTATGGGAAGATGTGTCGATGGATTTCATCGAGGGCCTTCCTAAGTCCAATGGGCTCTCCGTCATTTTTGTTGTGGTTGATCGACTGAAAAAGTATAGCCATTTTATTGCCCTTGCCCATCCCTTCACTGCCAAATCAGTAGCAGCCGTGTTCATTCGGGAGATTGTACGCCTCCATGGGTTTCCACGCTACATTGTGTCCGACAGAGATAAGGTGTTTGTGAGCTCCTTTTGGTCCGAACTCTTCAAGTTGCAGGGCACCCGGCAGTATCATAGCACGGCATACCATCCACAAACGGATGGCCAAACGAAGGTGGTAAACCGTTGCTTAGAAACTTATTTATGTTGTTTTGCCTCGGACAAGCCCAAACAGTGGAGTGGGTGGTTAGCTTGGGCAAGAATTCTGGTACAATATGACATTCCATGTTTCGACAATGATGACTCCTTTCAGAGCTGTGTATGGTCGCGATCCTCCTTCCATCATTCGATTCGGTGCTTATGCTACAGCAATTGCCGATTTGGAAGACCAGTTACGCCTCCGCGACGTTGTTCTAGATGAGTTGAAGTTCCACCTTGCCCGTGCTCAATCAAAAATGAAATCAGCAACTGATGGGAACCGTTGCGACATCGAATTTCAGGTGGGAGACCGGGTCTATTTGAAATTGTGGCCCTATCGCCAACAGTCCTTAGCTCGGCGGATGAATGAGAAGTTGTCTCCTCGCTTTTTTGGCCCTTTTTCGGTGATTGACAAGGTGGGTGTTGTTGCTTACAAACTCCGGTTGTCAGATTCCTCTTCTCTTCACCCCGTTTTTCATGTTTCACAGCTGTATAAAGCAGTGGGGTCGAACCGGCTGCTGTGTTGGGTGTTCGTCGCACTGGAGCTACTCGAGAAGTGCTCGTGCAGTGGAAAGACCTCCCTATGTTTGAGGCAACGTGGGAGCCTATAGAGATGCTCAAGACACAATTTCCCTCCTTCCCACTTGAGGACAATGTGGGTTCTCGTGGGGTAGGTATTGATAGGCCACCAATATACTTAAAGTACTCAAGGAAGCACATGGAAAGGCTGGTGTGACACGTGGTGCGACCATAGTGGGGGCTGAACAACAAGAAAGTTGTGAGGAGTGATTGTAATCAGTGAGAGGAGTCAGTATAAATAGATGTTATGAGAATATGTGAGGCATGTTTTGTATGAACAGTTAGTTCTGGGAGTGCTAGGCAGTTCGAAGTGCCTGCCCTCCTATTGTATTCCTCTTTTTCCTATTGAATTGAAACCCTTTTCAAGGGTTTCATCCCTGTTTTTGGTTCTTCATTTCGTTAGGTCTTATCAGAAACTATGAAAAAATGGGGTTTGAAATCTTTTAATTTTCATAGGGGCAGTTTTGTAAATAAATACAAATCTTGCCCTTAACTAAGTATTTCGACCATAACTTTTTAACCACAACTCGAAATTAAGTTCCGTAAAATTTTGGTGAAACTAGACCCTAATACTTTTCCAATGAGTACTCATATGGCCCATTTAGAGTTGTATTTGTTTTTTTAATATATTTTACAAGTTGTTACTTAACTAGGGTCCTCAATATACAAATTGTTACATACATAATTGACATGATAAAATACCCGCTCAAGACACTCCAAAATACATCATATTAACACCTACACATGCTACGCTTAGTTAATAGGGAAGGTGAGTCGACCATAAGGGGACAGGTAAATACATAGAGGTACTATTAGGGGTTATGAGGGTTGGAGGTGAACGACCCCCTCCCTGTTATATGGATCAATGTCAACCCACAATTTTCCTTGAAAACAGCTAAGAAATTTTTTTAAGGGTTTATCTTCTTTTTTTTAGCACTTGATCAAGTACAATGGAAAAGTTTGATCTATGTAGCCGACCCCAGTTAATTTGGGACTGAGGCTATGTTGTTGTTGTTGTATCTTCTTTTAAAAAAAAAATCATGGGTGTCTAAACCTTTTTTTGGCTTAACAAATTCTGTGGGAGTTAGTTGGGCGCCCCATCCTCATTGCCAATGAGAAACCAAGGAATATAATGCAACTACCAAGAATTGAACTCATAGCCTCTCTCTTAGTCAAAGTTGTGATGCTCATTTCTTTTCGCTAAACCACTCCCTTTGGCGGCAAGATTTTAGGAGTTTTAACTTTTAAAGAAGCATGGTTGAAGAAGTTTGATTGGTTAGAATATAGTGTAGAAAAAAATGTTGCTAATATTAATAGTTAATTATGAGTATTAATTTATTATACTATTTTTATAATAATATAGTTCTTTTGTTTGAAAAGAAAAAATTTAGGATATATTTGCCCCTTGTAACAAGATTATATGGTTATGTCGTCGACTATGTGTGTGTGTGCATGCGTGTGTTCGGGGTATGTGTGGATAAAGAGTTAGCAAGTGTTAAGTGTTAGCGAGTCTTAAGTACTTAGGTGTTGAGTTGATACACAAGCGAGTGAATCTTGTACTTACTTGGGGGTTATTATCTGGGTTTAGATGAAGGAAGATTTTCCTTTGTGTACCAAGCTTTTTTTTTATATAAGAAATCAACAATTTGACTCCAACATGAGTTGAACCCGCAACTGTTTCAATCTTGACTCTTGGCAAGTGATGCCTTATCCATGTCACTAGAGATATTTTGGCCTTTGTGTACTAAACTATTAATAGTAGAATAATCTTGTTTCTTGCCTATGATTTTTGCCCCAATTTTGGAGTTTTTCACGTACATGTGTTGTTCTTTTCTCTATATATTTTTTTAGAATTTAGTCTGTGTGATTGTGATTAGGGAAGGGCGGTTGCGAAGGTTTGGTCACCTTCAAAGACGGCCTGCAAATGCTCCAACTAGAAAACTTGACTCAATAGAAACCGTAGAAATTTGACGAGGTAGTGGTAGACCAAAGTTAACATGGGATATATTAATTAGGAGGGATTTGAATGGTTTGCAAAGCTCACCATCAATTGCACTTAATCGAGCACAATGGAAAAGTTTGATCCATGTAGCCGACCCCAGTTAATTTGAGACTGAGGCTATGTTGTTGTTTGTTGTTGTTGTTGTTGATTATGATCTTGGAGAATTCCGCGGTATTGTGTCACAACACTTTTGAGACATGCATTTGCTACCCGGTTGATGGAATCCTTTGGACACACACATCTGGTCGTCAAATCCGAAAGACTTTAACACCAGTGTAGTAAGCTTATGCATACAATGTATGTCACTAATCATTTTCCTAAATACTTAAGCTGATATTTTTTTAACAATTAAGATACTTTATTTTTTTTGGTAAGAAAGCAACACTTCTGCTCTAACATGAGTCGTACCCCAACCTCTCCAACCTTTCCTTTGGCAAGTGATGTCTCATCCATCTCACTAGAGATGCTTTGGAGTTAAGATTACTTTATTACGAACTAGTAAATAGCAAAATATAAATTCCAATCTTAACTTGAGCATGAAGAGTTCGCTTCATTTTCAATAAGTTTAAAGCCCTCAATTTCCCCTTCTCCACAATTTATCTTTTTTTTTTTAACAAATGAATTTCGAACTCTTACAAGTTTTGTTACATGGATCAAACTCTTCCATTGTGCTCGATTTAGTAGTCCTTTAAATCCTTCCTAATCAATGCATCTGAAGTTAGCTTTAGTGTATTTTGAACTCTTAACACCTCTATACTTTTTTCTCCAAAACAAAATTAGAACACACACACACACACTAAGATGAACAATCTTTCCAACATGACCTTCAAAAACTTCTTCACCAAAAAAAAAAAAAAAAAAAAAACAAACAAAATCCTTTTGCACGCAAATCTAAAAACAAAAAACACAAAACTCTAAATCATACTCTTGTGAGAATGAGAGGAGAAACCCTAATTTCATCAAACCATTGCGCTAGAAATCCAACCATGGGCGTCTTCCCATTGCCGCCCCAACTCAAATTCCCAACACTAATCACCGGAACTCCTAATCTGAACCAACAAAAACCCATCTTTTCAGCTTCTCAGCTCATCGATCGATCAAACACTCTGAAACCAGATCAGTGCATGGTGTGCGTACCTGCGCGAGCGCAAGAGACCGTAGTGGTAGAGGCGACGGCGCATCGAGAGAGCAGTCCCGTAGAGAGACGACGCGATGGATAGCAGGGGAACGAGACAGCGTTGCAGTTGCGAGAGGTCAGGGTTTCGAGTGTAAGCGATTTCGGTCACCAATTTTCTCAGCTTCTCCATTGAAGATGCTGCATCTGCGGCACCTAAGGCAAATAGTAGCCGTTAACCGAGAGGTTCGTGTAAGGTACTAGTTTAAGCATAGTGTTTTTATTATTATCAAGAGAATCCCCAACATTGCCCAACTAATCTTAGACTCGAGGATGGCAGAACTACAAGGGCCGCGACTTTCGGACATATTAACCATGGAGTAGCTGCAGTGACCAAGGTCCAACATTTTCACAAGGACAAACAAAGTTGAGTCTTGTAGAAAGCAACATCATAATTCGGTCCATCGTGAATCTTGTAAAATAAATGAGATTCGCATGGATCTTGATAGTTATGCCGGTCTAATAGGCTCATTAGGCTCGTCTTGACTTTATGGGTTTGTTGTAACCCGTCTAGGTTATATGAGCCTACCATGAGTCTATTACCAGTTAAGTCCTGTGTAGTTAGTAAGTTCAAAATTAATTTAAGGAGATGTAGGTTCCTACTCATGATCTTGTAATGAAAAAAAAAGGAGAATGCTAAATTAACTTCGGGATATGGTGTTCCTTCATTGTGCCTTAGGATATGTGCATGCACGCAACTCAACGAAAATCAAGGGACACACATAGCGTGTGTCCAACATGTGTGCCCTATCCCGAAGTTATATTAGCATTTTCCAAAAAAAAAAGGCAAATATATTAAATGTCTTCATGTTTCAAAAGTAATAGTATTATAATGCATTTGATTTGATAATAATTTAGGAAAAATACTAAGTTGACTAAAATGAGCATGTAAAATGGACACGTACTTATGTATGTTCATTAGTTTATGCATCAATTGATCACTATGTGTATCACTATGTGTGTTCTATGTGCAGGGGCGGAACTAGAGGGAGGGCAGGGTGGGTGATCGCCCTCCTCGGCCCGAAACACCCTATAGCAAACCCCACCCTAGGCACATCTCATGCCCCTCGTCTCCCTCCTCCCTACGGTTGACGCACTTCCTAAGTAAGAATGTTAAAATATTTTATAAATTTTATGAAGGCGCTACCCGAACTGCAAATGCGAATCAATCTAGGTGGTATGTACATCAAATTATCGAACTTTATATAGTGTTCTCAAATAGGGTTTGTCTTTACCATCTTTTTTTACAACCTAAGTCAGATCCACGGCGTTGAGCTCGTGTATCGAGTAATGTCCAAACTTATGAATAAATTTATAGGTTAAAGTTCGCCCACCCTAAATAATTTTTTTGGTTCTGCAATTGTTTATGTGCTGACAAAAATCTATGTGCTTCTAGCTTGGACATACATAAGTGCGTGTCCATTTTGCATGCCCATTTTGGATCACCTTAGCATTTTTTGCCAATGAGTAACAATGATAAGGAGTAGTCACAAACACCCGACAACCACGGGACCATTCAACGCGCGCTTCCTATGAAGTTACACATTGTGAATTAATCATCGTAGGCGCTCGTGGGATGTAACAACTCTAATAAATCTAATTCTAGTCAATTGCCTAATAGAACAGTGAAGTGGCGGCTAATCCTACGTAGCGACTCGGTCAGAACTCGGGCGTTGACACCGAGGTAATAATTCAATAATTTTATTAGAGTGTAATGGCTTGAATATTTTTATGTTTACTTATGTGTGCACACACAACTTTATCGACGTTGTTATCGAATTAACGAGTGATCGTAGTCCTCGAGACGTGTGTATGGGGTTTAGGTAGGTCAATGATATCGATTAAAGTTGGTCTAATGTAACTTATTTAATTAAAATGCATAAGTGACAAGGGGCATTTTAGTCATTTTACAAAGTAGAGTTTTAAATAAAAATAAATAATTGATGTGAACTACAAGTTTGGGATTGATAAAGATCACATATTTGGAGTGTGTGTGTGTGTGTGTGTCCCTAAGTGAGTATGTGAGAGAATGTAAAAGAGAAAGGTGAATAAATTTCATTTAAGTTAGAGGTGGTAGAGGAGGTGTTGATGTAGAAATTTGGAGTTATGAGCTTGAAAAATTCTCAATCAAGATTAGATCCCCTCTAATTTGATCTTTTTTACATGAATTTTGCTTCATCAAGTGTGTTTGTGAAATAAATTTGTATTTAGTTTTGATTGTTGAGAAATTCTTGATAGTTGCAGTTTTTACGTTAATGGAAAAAGTGAAAAAAAAGAGATAAGAAATAAGGAAAAAAAATGGTGATAACAAGATTCACAACGGGGGAGAAGCATGCACGCTTCTAGATCTGGTGGCCGAACCGGGCTGGTTCAAGGGCTCAAAACCCTAATTTATTTTTAAAAAAATATAAATATATATTTTATTCATTACTAAAAAATCATAAAAAATAACATAAAATTATGAAGAAATCAGAAAAAATCAATACAAACATGGAGAAATTCGAAAAAATTAAGAAAATTGAGAAAATTGAAAATAAGTGAGTTTGGAAGTCTTTTTTGGGGATTTTTACATTTAAATTTTTTTCGAAAAGCGTACCAAAATTGTAACTTCCATATTTTGAATTAGTTTGAGATTTAAAAATCTAAATCATATCAAATAAGCTCAAACGCATCTAATTCATTGTAAATTGATACCAATAGCCTAGGGGACTAGTATCATATATCTGGTACGTATTTCGAAGCGTGTAGGAGCCGCGATTGTTTGACATTTTGCATATTGAGGTAAGTAAGTCAGTAAGAAATTCAATATTAATTCTTTTCATTTATTTGCTACATTTGATGGAATTATTGTTATTATTGGACTCTACTTCTCTACCGAGTGACCTAGGATCTAAGTGGACTGGTCTAGTTGTGTCCACACGCGGGTTGAACAACCGATTAGCTCTTGTGGCTCCCCGACGGCCTTGAATCCTTTGAGTGAGCATCTGCCATGTATCATGGCTCATCCCAGATATTCGAGTTCCATTGTGATTAAGCATCCAGTTAAGTCTGTGGCTCCCTTTGAAATGTTTTCTCGGACTGCGGCTCAAACAAACCGACTGGCCGAATGGATTAGGTGCGGTTGATGCGGCTTTGACTCGCCGCACCAGTATTAGATACTTACACGTTTTAAGTGGTTTTGAGGCCACGTGTAGGGTTCCAGGACCACTTACTCCCTATCGTTTGCTTTCGGGTCACTTGGTCCCTACCGTTGACCACTGTAATATGTTTATTATGCATTTTATTGATTATTTCTCAGCACCTTATTTCTTTCCAGCATGATTTATGGACTTGTTTATTGTTTAATCCGAATTACTGTTGAACTTTTTCTGGATTTACTCACTGGAATTGTCTCCGCCTTTGGTGACAATTGCAGGTCCCTCTAGTAGCAGAGGCAAAGTGCCTGTGATGGGTGACTTCCTTTGAGCTTCCCTCAAAGTTAGAGTTAGCTTCTCTTTGTTACCACGGTAGGTTTATTTTGATATTTTGGGTTGTATATGTGATATATATTTATGTTGTTGGTTATTTTGGGGTTCATTTTGGGTTTTGAGACGTTTGATACATGTATATGACACTTCTTCACACTGTTTGTCACTAGATATATACATGAGATATACTTTTACAGGATTTCCACATCTAGACATGTCCCGACTAGTGTTTATTTATTTAAGTTGATTTAAATCTTTCTTAAATTTCGCTGCGTAAAAATTAAGACTTGTTAAACTAAATAACAAATCAAATAAGCAACTAATGATTGAATCACTTGGATAAGAGGCTAATTAGACCTACGTTGACTCTGCGAGAGTTGATCGGGGTCTACATAGGTTTAGGCCGGGCGGGACCCAGTTTGTGGGACTTGGGGCCATCACATGGGACTAGTTGGATACCTACGGTTACTAAAAAAAAATGTAGGCACTTATGAAGTGGGCATATATGAGCGTCAATGACATTGGCTACCACTACAAAAAAGAATCAAATAGCGACGGATTTGCGACGGGGGCCGTTGTTGACCTATTAACCAGTTTAGCGACGGGGTTAACGACGGGTGCCCGTCGCTAATTGTTGGGCAGGAATTTTCCCACCCAAGTGAAATTTTTTACAGACGTGGCAGTAGGACCCACGCTTTCTCTTACACTTAAAACCAAACCCTAATCTCTCACACTTATAAACAAATCTAAAAACTTTTCTCTCCTCTCACATCTCACGGCCTCCTCCCCTCTCTTCTCGCTTCTTTCCGCCCCTCCTCTCTCTTCTCACTTTCATCCCCCCTCACTGGAGCCGTTGTCACCCCTCTTCTCCTCACCGGAGTCGTTGTCGTCCCCTCTCCTTGCCGGATTCGTTGTCTTCCCTCACTCATCGCCATTGTCGTTACTGCTCCACCACCGCCTTCTTTCCTCCTCCATCAATGCCTCCTGCACCATCACGTCGGTTAACGCCTTCAATGCAATTCCCTCTCTCGACGATGGTGTCGAGTCTAGCGAGGGTCGAACGGACATTGGACGGGCGAGATCGAGCTCCCTCACCTTGCCACTGACCTAGTCGGTGAGGTCGCAGGTGATCGACGTCGGCCTTAACGATCTAGAGGATTAAGGCAGATTTTTGGAATTTGGAGAGGTGTTTCTTGAGATATGTGCGCTGGGAGAGGATGGTTTTGAGTCGGAGGTCGAGGTTTCTCTGGTAAGCGGTGCACTCATGGAGGAGGCGAGTCATGGTGTGTGATGGCCCCAGTTCCACAACCTAAACTGGGCCCCGTCCGGCCTAGACTTACGTGGACCTTGAGTCAATCCTCGGGACGTCAACACAAGCCTAGTCAGCCTTCTTAACCATTTGTCATTACATTTTAGTGAGTTATTCAAATTTGTAAGTTATCAAAGTTTATGCGGAAGCGATTCCAACTTAAACAAATCTAAAGAACTCTGCACAAATCAATCAGGACAATCTAGAGCGTGGAAACCCCGTATATAATCCATGTAAATATCTCACAAAACCCATATATCCCATGTGTCAAAAAAATCAATATACATAAGTAATACAAAACCTACAAAAATGCGATGGGCAAGGCCGCTACAAAGTCCTCAAAGTAGATCTCCCAATGCTGGCCCCTTTCCCTTACTCGATTGCGGATGTACTCAGTCAAACACAAGAATGACAAGCCCAAGTAAGTAATGCCAGTAGGACACTAAGCATCATTTCAAAATAAATAAAATAGTCTACATTTATGCAAATAGAAAAGAAAGGTATAAAGAACGCATGAATAAATAAAGACTGCAAATCAAACAAAAGCAATCGACATATGAACGTCCAGGAATGCAAACAGATAGGCGCTAAGACCTCACACCCCATAGGTCGTTAAGTCTTGGTAACACATCAAGACTCGGGTTTTAGGACTCGGTACACTCACAAGCCCTAAACCCACGAGATAGTGAGACTTCTTGGAACAGCCACGCTAAGACCTCACACCCCATCAAAATCAGTAATAAGTGCAGCGCATCCCGAGGTCATGACTGTGACGACCCCAACTACTAAACAAGGGCACCGCCCGGCCTAATCCCGTAATCAAACCTTAATCCAAATCACCTTAGACTTAATTACGTATTAGTCAGCCTTTCGTCCCTATATTCCTCCAAACATTCCAATTCCATTATCATTATATTTTATCCAAAAATTTCTAAGCGTGGAAAATCAAGAAAAGATAGCATCACAAGCACTTATATATAGGACACTAATCATGTGACCCAATGTACAACGTAAAACAACATAAACAATAATAATACAACAAAAGTCGAGACATACAAAATGAGTGAGGAGAGTCGCCAAACTGCTTAGAGGAAGTCGCCGATGTAACGGCCCGTTTTAATTAATCCAAATTGACCGATAAATCATGGATTAATATCCTAAGCTCAGACCCACGTGGACGTCGCGGAATAGTCTATGACACGCCTAATGGGTGAAACATGTTATTTTTGTGTGGGAGTGTTATTTATTTTACTATTATTTAATAGTTCGTGCCACGTTAATTGAGATTTGCGCTTGGTCGCGTTATGCTCGTGTAGTGACGAGAGTGTATGACGTCGCAATGTGCGCGTAACGCGGGTGTACGCGGGTGTATGGGATTGAGTTGTCTCATCACATCACTCATCACATCACACATCACATCACCCTACCTCATCATTACTTCTTTTTCTCCAAAAAAAAAACTTCCTTTAAAATCGGGTAGAGAGAAGGGAGAGAAAGAAAGAAAGAGAGTGAGAGAGTGAGAGATAGAGGAAAGAGAAGAGAGAAAGAAGGCAACAAGAGAGAGAGAAGTGGAGGGAACTCCGGCGAGGCGACAACGGCGCGCCGGCAAGGAGCGGTGGAGACGGCTGCCGGTACAGAGGCGAGGAGAACGGCAGACCGAGGATGGCAGACCGCGGCGATGCGAAGGCCGCGGGAAGTGGCGCGGCCATGGAAAGATGACGACGCGGACCTGCAATGCAGTGACGCTCTAGCGGGCAGATGGTTCAGGCGGCGCGGACAGAACAACAGGACGGTGAGTCGGCGATGGGCAGCGGCGCGCCGGCAGTGGCGCGACAGGCACTCTAGCGGCGGACAGGGCCACGGAAGAACAGGGCGGCGCACGGTGAGGACTAAGGCCGCGAACGGCGAGATCAGCGCAGCAAGCGCCGAGCGCGGCCGGCAGCGCGTGGCGAGGGCAACGCGCGGCGGCGACGACATCGTGCGGCGACGAACAGCGGCTCCGGCAGCGGCTTTGGCAGCGGCTTTGGCAGCGGCTTTGGCAGTGCACGACAGCGGCGCCGGCAAGCAGCGTGACCGTGGTGGCGAGGTGACTGCGGCAACGGCGCGGTCAACGGCTCGATGACGCGTTGTCGGACTAATCGAACCTTAACGAGGGGTGCGATTCGACGAAGTTTGTGACGGCCCCAATTTTTCACAAATTGGGCCCCGCCCGGCCTAAGCCCACGTGGACCCCCGAGCCCGTCTCGCAAGGTCAACGCGGACCTAGTCAGCCTTCCAATCCATCATTATCAATACATTCAACATTACAGTTGAGTTATTAATATTTTTCGAGTTTTACAATTTTAGCGGAAGCAACTAATAAATTTAATAACTCAACAAAAATAAAAATCATGGAGTTAGGCAACCTAATTGTGGAACCCAGTCAATATCATTAGAGGAGAGTAAATACAAAATATACAAAAAGTTTCACCTAGCTATGAAGCTTTCCCTTCGCTACTCGTCCGCGGCGCTGCACTCAGTCAAACATAAGAATGACGAGCCCAGGTAAGTAAATCCAGTAGGACATATATACGACATTTCACAATATCCAAAGCAACAGTTCATGATATCCAAAGCAACAGTTCATAAGATCCAAAGCAACAGTTCATGATATCCAAAGCAGTCAAATTCATGCAAATAGAACGAAAGAAATAAATACGCATGAATATACAAGACTGTAAACAATTCATCAATGAGTGATATTCCCATGGTAGATGTATATGTCTCCCCAATTACTCTGAAAGACATATACATCTTCTATGTTTCCCCCATATGTGCGTGCGAGCGAGTTAACCCCAACGAACTACACATATGGGCATAGTATTTTCACTTCCAATGTAGATGTATATGTCTCCCCAATTACTCTGAAAGACATATACATCTTCTATGTTTCCCCCATATGTGTGTGCGAGCGAGTTAACCCCAGCGAACGACACATATGGGCATAGTACTTTCACTCCCAAGGTAGATGTATATGTCTCCCCAATTACTCTGAAAGACATATACATCTTCTATGTTTCCCCCATATGTGCGTGCGAGCGAGTTAACCCCAGCGAACTACACATATGGGCATAGTTGGGCATAATTTTGCAGTGAACAACAATAAGTTATCACAAAACAGTAAATAACAACAGTCAATGGATAAACATGAAATACTATATAGGTCCCTAGCTGGTTACTTACCTCGAGGAACCGCGAATTCTCTCGCGTCTCGATTTGCGCACCCGACACCCGACTCCTAAGTCCCTGGTGTCCATTTCTACCAATTAAATAATTTTATTTCAAATTATTCACATCACGCTGAAATTTGGTGAAATAAATCTCACCTCCACCGCGTCGTCGCGATTTCGTCGACCGATCGAAACCGCGCCATCAGCGCTGCTGCTTTCACGGCGCTAGCGCCACTTCCCACCGGCCACCGCACGTCTGCCGTCGTCGATCAAGCGATACGTCATCGCGTCGTCCCGTCGCACGCCATCGCTGCCGATCCGCCCTTTTTTGACGCGCGCCCTCACCGGCGCAGCCGCCGCTGCGTCTCGAAGCTCGCGGGCGGCGGCGTCCTCCGTTGGCTCGCCGTCTGCCGCCCGTCACCACCCGCCGTCTTCGTGCTGCTGCTGCGCTGATGCTACCTCGCTAGCTCGCGCTGTTGCTTCCGGCACTTCGCCTTTGGCCGAGCTGCGGCCTTTGCATGCGCCATTCCGGCTCGCCTCGCCGGAGCCGCTCGACCCGCCGGCTCCTCCTCTCCTCTTCCCTCTCTCTCTTCCTCTCTTCCGAGCTCTCTCGGTTCTTTGATCTTTTTTTTTTTTCATCTTATCTCTTTCTTAATCTTATCTCTTTCTTTCTTATATATATATATGTATATATAATATACATTATATATATACATTTTCTTTTTTTATTACTCTTTTTTATTTCAAATCAAAATTTCATCGAGATTCGTGCAACACACATCTCGAGACAAACTCAACAACCGAGCAGCGCGCATCTCGAGGCACCAACCCGCCTCATTTTCAAATCTCAATACCCGCGCTACACGCAACACGAGACATATCCAATGCACATTTTAAACCATATAGAGCCATTATTTCGGTCTCACGTCGGCACGCGACTCAAAACGCGTCCTTGTTAGTATTTCGACTCACCGAATTTCCTTGCATAATTAGCATTATTATTTCAAATTGGATTCGGACATACGTATTTCGACGAGTGGGTCCCACAAATGACCTTGACTTGACACGTGGCACAAGTCAAATTTTCGGGCCGTTACAAAGTTCGACGACGAGATAGAGGTGATGTTTATAATTTATTTCACCTAAATTAAATGTGATTTGAATAATTTAGGTAACATAGCCCTAAACGATAAAAAAAAAATTGTATAAATGGACACCAGGGACTTAGGCTACCGTAGTTAGGTGTCTGGTACGTATCTCGAGGCGTGTGTGGGACGTTCGAAAGCGTTTGAGGTAAGTAAACCCACGAGAAAATCAGCTTAGAATTTACTTATTTTCACTGTAAATGTTTATTTCACATTTCTTTTCGTCAGTTCAGCATTTTTGTTACTCTATTCCCGCGTGTGTCTGTGTGTGGTCGAAGGGACGATGTGACCCCTTTCCGGCTCTCTCGTTGATGACGATCCGATTGTTGCTACGGTGTTAGTCATACCTTAGACTACGCATGAGATTTTTCTCAGCGAGTCGATGATCTCGAGAGCGAGTTGGCGTGAGGCCCACCTCCGTCACAGAATTCCTCTCCTTTGAGGCGTTGGGCGGAAGTCTACCTTCCGACCAACAGAGTTCCTCATTTTGACCGTGAGGAGGGGGTGTAGATTTCCTAACCCCCAGGGCCTTCTCGGTTTAGTGTTTTTGTCCCAGGGCTCGACAGCTATACATCACACTCGCGTTCCACATTCTTGATTATCTCGCGACTTATATTCATGCTTGATATTCCTATTCATTTACTTTATGTGCATGAATTGTAGTCGTTTTCTTAGATTTCTTGTGAATACTAACTGAATTTCTTTGGGATTTACTCACCTGGAACTTGTCATTGTATTGCGACGAGCCGGGGGAAGGCGGTGATTGGCGACTACCTTTGGTTTGGAGCGCCTCCACTAGCTTACTCGTAGGTGATTATATTTACGTGTACATATTTTTGGGATCATTTTGGGAGACCTTTTACCTGATACATGTATATTGACGCCTATTATACATTTTTATCGCCTTAACTGATATACATGGTATCCTTTTTGTTGGGTTTCCACCCCATAGGTTGTTAAATATTGGATAACTTGTTTACATTAATTATACGCATGTTATTAAGACTTCCGCTACTAAAATAACTTAAATAAATCAAAACAAATGAATTAAGTTATAAAACTTTATAACTTAGTATTTTTTGCTAAAATAATCATTTAAATATCAAACTTACTAAGTTGAAGTATTAGATGATAAGTTCGCGAGCCGTCACAGACAGGTGTGAAGGCGACGTGACATAGCTGTTGGGTATTGGGGTTCATACGCAGCGGAAATTACAAAATAATTTTGACAAAAACCCCAACAGGATCCGAATCTAATTCCATTAAAAACGTTTAAACCATGAAAAACTTAATCATACCTTAGTCGCAATATACCTTTCTGAAGGTTGATGGATCTCTAAGGCACTGCCAACGACGAACGCCCTCTACCAGTAGTCCACACACGAACGGCGGCCAAGATTCGAAGTGCTAGCTTCGAGAGAATACCAAACCTTTTATTTTTCTCCAAAACGATCCAGAGCATACCAAAAACCCTAAGTCGTTTCTCAAACGAAAATAGGGTTTCGGCCTTTTAATCTTTCGTTTTCTTGTGTGTTCTAACTTAAAGCGTCTATTTATACAACCCTTGTATATAGACGATTAAGTAAATTACACAGATACCCCTACTTAAAGAAGTATAAGTGTAATACACCACAAGGACGTTTCCGTCATGAATTTTATCATATAAAATTTATTTTTCTGAACCGTCTTAAAATCTCGCAAAACCATTATTAGTGTGCGACCCAATAGGCTCATACAACGTTGGCAGTGTACCAAAACACATTTTGGTATACAAGTCATAAGCGGCCTCTAGCAAGACATTATGACTACCCAAGTTGTACGAATATCAAATCGATACAACCTAATCAATAGTGTATATAACATCCTTTTGTCACACGATATCCTTTTGATCAAACATAATGCATGGAATTGTCACCCAACATGTTCAATCGTACTAGTCTCGATCTCTAAGTAGACTGAAAACATCCAAGTGACATTGATCAATATCAATTCACTTAGACTAGGCCATTTAACAGTCTAACACATCGAGGGATCCACTAGATATCTCTCTTTATATGAGAGGGACAAATTCTATCTCGATTACACAACTTCATCACATTGCTCACATAGTAACCAATCACAACCTTTATAATCGTCCGGTTAAAGACAACGTTCGATAGTGTCAAATCACTATGTTCCTAATGTTGAAGTCTCTGGCAATCTCAAGTCAGATGACTGAAAAATATACCTATCATGAGAAACAACTATAACTTAATCCATGTGATGTTCTCATAGCGGGTCGGTCCAGTACTTTGTTCCCTAACAAGTACTCGTGATCTTGATTCGTATCCCTATACGTATAATCATTATATGATCATCAATCAAGACTCACACTAGTCTTAATTCATTATAGTTCCCGGTATAATGATCGACTAGGGACATTTAGGATATTTATGTAAATACCCATGAATCTTATTATAATGTAAACATGCAAATTAATTATAATAAACTGCAAATGAAATCCTCTATTTTATTAACTAAAAGTATTCATAAAGACAGTTAATGGATTGACCTAGGGCACATGCCCCAACAATGGCTTGGTGACGTGTCCGGCGACATGGCGATGCCCGGTTTGCCTGGGAGTTTAAGGCCGTCACAGTTGGTATCAGAGCTTAGGTTCAGACGAACCTAGGGGAAAGTTTTGAAAATCTTATGGCTTAAGACATTGTGATACCAACGTCACAGTTGGTATCAAAGCCTAGGTTTAGGCGAACCTAAGGGAAAAATTAATACAACCAAATAAAATATAACAACGAACATTAGATGTGGAAACCCGAAGATCCTAACTTAGAACTTTAGTTGGGAAGTGTAGTGTCTAGGTTTATATACACGTTATGTTTTGATTGTATTATATATAAACACCTATTACGAGTTGGTCCGACAGGCGAATATAGTTACATACATTAATGGATGACAGCGGATTGTAGCTGGATTTGCGGCATGATGAGTGATACACTACACCGCGGTTATTCTTGTTCTTACTTATCGTGACAATGTTATTAATGATGATCAACAACCGGAAGAGATACACACACTCCTCAAGGCTCGGACGATTAGTTGGTGTGGCTAGAGATGCATACAATGATTAAAGCAAATGCAAAAAAGAAATGGACCCGTACAACGATACCCATACCTTCACAACATACATTACCTATTGAGTGGAGTACTAAGGCAATAAAAAGGTGTAAGTGGAAACGCGGCCGAAGATTTGGGGATAGTTAGTCAACTTCAGGACAAATACTCAATAGTTTCCAGTACAGCCATAAGGAACAAAAAGAGAGTGTAGTATAGGCTAACGACTTTGACATCACCATTACAATCGAGTAGTCAGACAATATCACTAGACGAGAAACAACCAATCAGTTACTTTGGGTGTGATAACCGAGATGTGACAAGGATAAATATCCGTAGAAACTCAATTGTGTCAGTTACGACAATATCGATACTAGCACAGTTTTATATACTAAAGCCCCAATTCGGGTGGTGTCTGAATAGCAAATAAAATGCCGATTTAATCATTAGTTCAATTAATAAATGTATGGAGATGGTGACGTTATATCCTTTTATACCTAGCCACATGATAGGTGAGTTAGGGCTCGACCATATTTTGAGCTAACACATACGTTATTCTCGGCGTGGCAGCCGAAGGTAAGATGTTGCCATAACCAAATTGGCATAGGATGCCCATTTTAGGTTGGCAAACGATAATTGCCGAGAATGTTTACGTAAGCCATGACTTTCTACCTTAGTGTGCCACCAGTTTGGTTACTGCAACAAGTAAGGAAGGGCAGTCTAATGCAAAGTTTAAATTATTAATAGAAACAAATATTAGCACACCTTGGTATCTTGTCGAGACTAAGATTTTGACGATTACTTCATGCATACTACGGGTCGTGAGTTAAGAAATCCTATTGGTTTGAACCCTTTTGTGAGGGCCCCAATTTCCCACAAATTGGGCCTCGCCCGACTTAAGGAAATCAAGAACGCATGAATATACAAGACTGTAAACAACTCATCAATGAGTGAGGCCCAACAATTAATTTTTTATTGTGAAGGCCCGAGACACCTCTCCCCCCCCAGTTAGGCGAGCAAGCTCGGCGACTGCGACTGGCAAGGCAAGCCCCTCGGCACCTCCAAGGTAGATGTATATGAGTACCACACAGAACATCTCATATACATCTTAGATGTATATGCACCCCAGGCGAGCAAGCTCTGCGACTGCGAATCCATATACATCTTCTATGTTTCCCCCATATGTGCGTGCGAGCACGCGCTCCGCGAACTACACATATGGGCATAGTACTTTCACTCCCAAGGTATATGTATATGCCTCCCCAATTACTCTGAAAGACATATACATCTTCTATGTCCCCCCCCCCCCCCCCCCCCCCCCCCATATATGCGTGCGAGCGAGTTAACCCCAGCTAATTACACATATGGGCATAGTTTTGCAGTGAACAACAATAAGTTATCACAAAATAGTAAATAACAACAGTCAATGGATAAACATGAAATATTGTATAGGTCCCTAGCTGGTTTACTTACCTCGAGAAATCGCGAATCTCAAAACATCACTCGCATCTCGATTTGCGCACCCGACACCCGACTCATAAGTCCCTGATGTCCATTTAGACTGTTTAAGCCAATTTTATTTCAAATTATTCACATCAAATCGAAATTTGGTGAAATAAATCTCACCTCCACCGCGTCGTCGCGATTTCGTCGAAATCGCTCATCCGACCGGTCGAAAACGCGCCACCATCATTGCTTTGTCGCCGCCTTAGCATCCGCATCATCATTGCTGCGCATGCCACGCGCGCCGCTGGCCACTCGCCGGCCTGCTGCTGCTACTAACGCGGAGCCGCTTTCCACGCCATTCGCCGTCCGATCGCCTCGCTGGCCGCCGTCAGTCCGCCGCGTCCAGCCAGCCCACGTCGCGCGAGTGTCGTCCGCACCTCCGCGTCGCGCGCGAGTCGCTTAGCCGCTGGTCCGTCGTCGCGCTCATGGCTGATCCGCTTTGCTGCAGCATCTGGCCGTTTCTCGCTCGTTGGAGCCGGTCCGCCGTGGTTGTTGGAGCCGACCACCACCGCGCTCGTCCGTCTTGAGCCGTGGTCCGCCGCCCCTCTCTCTCTCGGTGGTCTTCTTATTCTTCTCCTTCTCTGATTCTCACTCTCCGCCTCTTTTTTCTTTCTTTCCATCTTATCCTCTTTTCACTTTTATATAATATATATATATATATATATATATATAATATTTCTTTTCTCTTTATCCTTATCTCTTTCAATTTCAAATCAAAAGTATCCTCGAGATTCGTGCAACGCGCATCTCGAGGCACCAACCCGCCTCATTTCATAATCTCGATACTCGCGCTACACGCATCACGAGGCATATCCAATGTACATTTTAAAATTACATAAATCTGCTATAGCCATGTTTCGGTCCCACGTCGGCACGCGACTCGAGACGCGTCCTCGTTCATATTTCGGCTCACCAAATTCCTCGCATAGTTAGCATTATCATCTCCAATTGGATTCGGACATACGTATTTCGACGAGTGGGTCCCACATACGACTTTGACTTGACACGTGACACAAGTCAAATTTTCGGGTCGTTACACCTTTAGGGAACCGACATATGCAAGATGGGAATGACCGCTTTCTGAGCTGACACTTATAAGGTGCGCAGTACGATAACTGACATTTATGAGTGAGGTATAGCTCATAGACAATCATTCATGATAGCAAAAAAAAATTCTAGCTTACGCTACACAGTAGACTCTAGTGATCGTCAGGTCGACGATTAGGAACATGTGTAAGACATGGGACAAATAGGTTTTTAGTAGACTCTATGGAAACAGATAGTGTTGAGATGACTCAGAACTACATGAAAGCAAGTACGGACTCATTTAGCTTCGGCCAAAGCGCTGGAGTAGTCTTGCAGAAATAACAGTTCGAGTAACTCCACTATCGTGCCATGATTTGTTTGCGGTCCGTGAGGTTAGTGGGGCCACACTGCCACTTATTGGATTGGGAACAAATTAGGAATACAAGCCGAAATAGAGTTTGCAAATATATTTAAGGTCGAAATGACCTCAAGCCAACCTAAGGAACGAGTTGTTCCGAAGTTCTCACGAATCTAGAATTGACTCAATTGTAATAGATTTTGCACTTATGATCAGTCCGACCAAACCTGCAGAACGTTTGGGATAATGCCTTAAAGGGACATGGAAAGCCTTGAAAGCTAAGAGATTTAAATCAAACTAAACGCGTGCGAGTCACTTGTTTAGTGGATAAAAAGAAAAAAAAAATAGTTGTGTGGCGAAACAAGAAAGATTTAGGTGATGTATTATGACTAGATTCTTAAACAGGGAAACATAAGATTCTAGGTACGCGTTAAAGATGGAGAGTTAAGTTTTAACTCAGGAAGTCCAAGAGAAGATGTTAAGAGACGAAGTTGGAGTTAGTAGGTTAACTATTGTTGTAAATATTAGATCTGACATCCTGGTAGGAAACAGAAGAAACGGATTGTCTATAGATCTAAAATCCATCCATGCACGACTTTTTAGAGAATCAAGATAAGCAAAGGTCAACCTTACCATTTGAGTTATTGCACTCTTTAGATCTTTGTACACGCGAGGTATGACCTAGTTAGGCATGCGCTACAACTAAGGCATGAGGACGCACGTTTCAACTACATTCAAGAATCTAAAACACGGCTTCATATGAAGTTAAATATATGGAGTTTCGAGCGTAGTTCAATTAGAAATTGTGCTTACTTAGCATCGCAGAAAAACATTGAACACCTTAAATATCATAATAAAGCAAAAGGACGAAGAAGTGCCTGAAAATATTTTCACTATGATCGAGTAACTTGACATGTTTTTGGGTAGGACATAATCGGAGACGGTAGGTTGCAGTGTTGCCAACAGAAATGTCAGAAGAGCGAAGGTATCACCATGGAAGTTTTATTTATGTGTCAGATTGGCAAGCACCTTTATCTCAATAAAACACAATAACCTCCATATTTGGATACAAAGGTTAATGTGTAAGTCCAGGGCACCCAATTTTGTCAAGCGACATGTGAAAAGAATATAATTTGTGTGAGCGCTTAAAATGATATTTACCAGTCGCTGATTGGTCAAAAAGGAAAAAAAATAAATTAAGTCTTTTAAGTAAAGGTCAGATTGAGGCCTTATACGATATTAGATAATACCGACAACTTGAGTCGGGATTGTGCCTCGAGATGCACGGGGTCACACAAGTGGATCAGACACATACGGCGACATTTTAGACTGCTAAGCAAGCGGAGAAAGAAATATGTGAATAAGTACCGCGATGGCCTAAGCTATGAGGTAGACCACTGTTCTACTTGAAGGTTTCTCCCTTAAAATGCCTCATTTGGGAAGAAAGAGAATATCGTGCGAGGGCGATACCCCACTTGTTCAAAGGAAAAGATCGAATTAAATTTAAATTTCGGGACGAAATTCCTTTTGGTTGGGAAGATTGTAACGACGCGTTTTAATTAATCCCAATTGACCGATAAATCACGGATTAATATCCTAAGCTCAGACCCACGTGAACGTAGCAGAATAGTCTATGACACGCCTAATGGGTGAAATACGTTATTTTTGTGTGGGAGTGTTATTTATTTTACTATTATTTAATAGTTCGCGCCACGTTGATTGAGATTTACGTTTGGTCGCATCGTGCGCGTGTAGTGACGAGAGTGTAAGACGTCGCGGTGTGCGCGTAACGCGGGTGTACGCGGGTGTATGGGATTTAGTTGTCTCATCACATCACCCATCACCCATCACATCACACATCACATCACCCTACCTCATCATTACTTATTTTTCTCCAAAAAAAAAAAATTTCCTTTAAAATCGGGTAGAGAGAAGGGAGAGAAAGAAAGAAAGAGAGAGAGGAAAGAGAGGAGAAAGAAAGAATGCAGCAAGAGAGAGAGAGGTGGAGGGAACTCCGGCGAGGAGACAGCGGCGCGCCGGCAATGAGCGATGGAGACGGCTGCAGGTGCACCTGCCAAAAGAACGGCGGACCAGGGATGGCGGACCGCATCGACGCGAAGGCCGCGGGAGGTGGAGCGGCTGTGGAACGATGACGACGCGGACCTGCAGTGCATCGGCGCTCCAGCCGACAGACGGTTCAGCCGGCTTGGACAGATCATCAGGACGGTGAGTCGGCGATGGGAAGCGACGCGTCGGCAGTGGCGCGACAGGCGCTCCAGTGGTGGACAAGGCCACGGAAGAACGGGGAGGCGCGCGGTGAGGACCAAGGCTGCGAACGGCGAGATCAGCAGCGGCGGCGCGGCCGGGAGCGGCGTGGCAGGGAAGTGGCTCCGGCAGCGCAGCAGCGCGGCGCCAAGGCGGCGATCATGCATGTGGCAAGGTGAGCTGCGCATCATGCGGCAACAGATTTGCAGCAAGAAGAAGAACGACGCGGTAAACGGCGCGGTGGTGCGTTGTCGGACTAATCGAACCTTGACGAGGGGTGCGATTCGACGAAGTTCGACGACGAGATGGAGGTGATGTTTATAATTTATTTCACCTAAATTAAATGCGATTTGAATAATTTAGGTAACATAGCCCTAAATGATAAAAAATTGTATAAATGGACATCAGGGACTTAGGCTACCGTAGTTAGGTGTCTGGTACGTATCTCGAGGCGTGTGTGGGACGTTCGAAAGCGTTTGAGGTAAGTAAACCAACGAGAAAATCAACTTAAAATTTACTTATTTTCATTGTAAATGTTTATTTCACATTTCTTTTCGTCAGTTCAGCATTCTTGTTACTTTATTCTCGCGTGTGTCTGTGTATGGTCGAAGGGACGATGTGACCCCTTTCCGGCTCTCTCGTTGATGATGATCCAATTGTTGCTATAGTGTTGGTCATACCTTAGACTACGCATGAGATTTTTCGCAGCGAGTTGACGTGAGGCCCACCTCCGTCACTAATTTCCTCTCCTTTGAGGCGTTGGGCGGAAGTCTACTTTCCGACCAACAGAGTTCCTCATTTCGACCGTGAAGAAGGGGTGTAGATTTCCTCACCTCTAGGGCCTTCTCGGTTTAGTGTTTTTGTCCCAGGCTCGACAGCTATACACCACACTCGCGTTCCATATTATTGATTATCTCGCGACTTATATTCATGCTTGATATTCCTGTTCATTTACTTTATGTGCATGAATTGTAGTCGTTTTCTTGGATTTCTTGTGAATACTAACTAGATTTCTCTGGGATTTACTCACCTGGAACTTCTCATTGTTATTGGTGGCAAGTTGCAGATATTGCGACGAGCCGGGGGAAGGCGGTGATTGGCGACTACCTCTGGTTTGGAGCGCCTCCACTAGCTTACTCGTAGGTGATTGTCTTTACGTATACATATTTTTTGGATCATTTTGGGAGACCTTTCACCTGATACATGTATATTGACGCCTATTATACATTTTTGTCACCTTAACTGATATACATGGTATCTTTTTTGCTGGGTTTCCACCCCATAGGTTGTTAAATATTGGATAATTTGTTTACATTAATTATATGCATGTTATTAAGACTTCCGCTACTAAAATATCTTAAATAAATCAAAACAAATGAATTAAGTTATAAAATTTTATAACTTAATATTTTTTGCTAAAATAATCATTTAAACATCAAAACTTACTAAGTTGAAGTATTGGATGGTAAGTTCGCGAGCCGTCACAGACAGGTGTGCAGGTGACGTGACATGGCTTGGTGACGTGTCCGACGACATGGCGGTGCCCGATTTTTCTGGGAGTTTGGGGCCGTCACAGTACCCAAAAGTTCACATTTTATTTAAATAAATTTAACTTACTCCTAATATGCCGCTACCTCGGTCCTACGTCGACACGTGACTCGAGGCGCGTCCCCACTCATCTCGGTATGTGCATACCCGTAAATGACTTAGTAGTTTACACATATACAATACACTAGGCATACAACACACAAATATAAAATGTACCCCGGTCTTTGCCTCGGTAAATGGACATATCATGGTGTGAATCTCACAGTACGGGTCGTTGAGCCTGTGTAAAGACAATAACACAGTTAAAAATTTCTAAGCCGTTACAATGACGCTGGTATGTTACCTTAGCCCGCCACTCCTTCCAAGGACCACCGTTAACTCACTTGCCCTCAGACAACTCAATTAGAATGGAATTCCAATGATAGATATCAAAGCAATGAACAACAATATTCAATAGCTTAAAATAAAATTATTGTACAATTTTCTAGCTGATTTACTTACCTCAATCCACATACTTATTCCTAACCTATCCGGCCTCCCAACACTCCAAAACGCGTTCTCGAGCCTCCGTATCTCTTCCTTATATTTTCTGATATCATTTCATATCAATTCAAGTCCAATATCCTTAGTTTAGAACTCTTAAACCATACAAATACTATGACCAAAGTACACTCGAGAGCTATTTCTAAAAAGAATACTTTATAATAACTTCAAAGTATTATCAACTAGCCCATTAGAGTTAAGGTTTTAACTCTGAAAACCTCATCATTTATCATGACAACCAAAAAGGAACTTGTAGTACTCATGACATACTTTCCATAAACTCCAAGAATACTCAAATCGGATCATAAACGGAGAAGTTACGAATTTTCTAATATGGCATGTCAGCTTGACAAACTTTATTTATTTTCAACTAGAAAATGTCTCCAAATCCATATTTTCGCAATTAAATCCTCAAAACTCAATAATAAATGCCACGAAACCACTCAATATCAACACCAAAATATTTACACGACTCGTGGAGTCAAATATCAAGTATAAATCTCCAAAACAATTATCAATTGAATTGCATTAATTCAAATCATCAAAACCTTAACCCACGTCGGTGTAATTTATCCCAAATTGACGCAAATCAATCCAATACACCAATTAACGACAAGTTATACCAATTTATATTGAAACCCTGCAAAAAAAATTGAAAAATCGCAAGAATTCAAATTAAATTGAGAAAAAATGCCCGGCATTAAGAATTTACCAAATTACGGGCTGAATACCTCGTTTATGCCACAAAGACTTAGCTCGAATTGATCATCTTGCGATCCTATACGATTTTGCGGAAAGAAACTGAACGAAAATCGAATGTCAGGATCTCCGCAAGCAAAAACCCAAATTGAGGGGTTTAGGGAACGCTCGAATGAACGTTCTGTCAATTGAAACCAAATGTGTTTTCTTTTCTTTTCTTTTCTTTTTTTCTTCATTTTGTGGTTTATATATATTTATTAATTCCTGAAAGTCTTATTTTAACGTGTTTTGACTTTCGGTGCTCGTTTTCGATCCCGTTTTCCTCCAAATTGAGCCAAACTCTCAACAAAATAGTCCATCTTCATAAAATGTCTAAAATACTAGTTTCGGTCACGCCAAAACCCCAAAAATCTTAACTTCGTCCATGACATACCCAACTCTCACGAACTAATTCTCTTGTCATACTTAACCAATCTTACACCAAATTAAACCCAATCTCAACCTCGACTACTGCCAACTGACACAAAACTCGAGGTAAGATCTTATCTACACATTTTCGAAAGTAGTTATTTTAAATTGTTCAATCTTTTGTACAATAAATAATACAAGCATTACACAAAAATAGCTACATCAGTGTCTACACCCGAGATCTGGACATACGGATCACGACGAGTGAGTCCCACATACGACCCTAAAATAGCACGTAGCACGAGTTAGATTTTTAGAGTCGTTACATGGTGCCCATGTCGGTGAGGTTGAGGACCTGGTATAGGACTTTTGAGGAGCCAAAATTGACGGAGGAAGAGGAGGAGATGGCGTGGTCTTGGTCGTGCTCTTCGGCGATTGAGGGCGGTCCGTTCGTCACCGACGACTCCATTTTGGATCGAATTCGACTACTATTACTATTATTGGATTTTGATTTTGATTTTTTTTTGTATCTATTATTGTTGTTGTTGAATAAACATTATCTTTTTCATTTTATTTTTTTGTATTTGTTGTTTTTTTTTATTTTTTGCGGTATTTATTTTTTAGGATTTTTTGATATTTTTTTGAAAACTCCAATGTTTTCAAAAAAACCATTTTTGTTTTTGCCAATCCATCAAAAAATAGCGACGGAATTTAGCGACGAGATTTCGTCGCTATTTCTGACACCTTATTTTGAAATAGCGACGACGAGATTAGCGACAAGTATTTCTGTCGCTATTTTGGTACATTTTGTAGTGTACACACAAGACACACAACCCAAGCTTTTATGCAGAGCACATCCAGGGGCTTTTTCTCCTTGTGTTGCCATCTTCATTTGTTACAATTCTTAATTTGTTTGCTTCTAATATATGCTATTCATGAGTTGTGACATGTATAGATCAGTCTTCAAACATACAAATATTAATTGTACTATTTTCCTCAATATGTTCCCACACAACCAAGTGGAGTACAAGTCAGTAATTGTGAAAGCGATATCTCTCTTTTGAGTCTGTTGACTATATATTGTTTATTTTCTTAAATCAATCAATCGTCCTCGTCGTTGTACATGAAATATATCACGCTTTCAAGATCAGAAATGAGGTTTTGGTCACCACTATAAACTACAATCTTCACCAGCCCAAAGCAACTTACTACCCATTAGGATTCATCAATTATATGTAGCGGCCAAGACTCAAACCTAATTTTTGTTTCTGGAGGAAAATCCGAAGACATCTTAATTTTGATGATTTATATAGTATAAAGAGTGGTTGCTAATTATTAACATAAATATTTTTTGGGGCCTTTGATGATATTCGTGATGATCTGACTGGTCATATATGATATGAAACCACAGCAGTTGCACTACATTAGTGTTCTATTTCTCATTCTTATATATGGCACAAATTAGCTGACCTTCAATGTTGATAAGCCAGCAATCGTTATCAACTAATTAAGCGGTCTAATAAATTTATATAAAATGTAAAAGTAAAAAGTTTTGAGTTCAAATATTTATGGATCGAAAAGTTTTTTATCTTTTCAATAAAAAAAGAAAAAGGAAAAAAAGCCAGCAATCATTCAGGAGCTTTATTAATTGCCAGCTACAAGTCATAGTAGGTCCCTTGAGTAGTTGGTTCTCCGTGGAAAATCTTATATAAAGTGTGACGTAACCTAAGGTTTTGCAATTGACAAAACAAGGTAAGTAAATTGACATGGAAAAAAAAGCCATTTTCAAATAGTGGCAACTTCAAGTCAATAGGTGGCATCAACCGCAATGACTAGTCGAGTCAATGATTAGTCCAAGCTCTGCCCTATCGTGACCCTTACGAGTTACAACGGTAACCCTTATACCAAATTTACTCCATTCCCAATACTCGTAGCGAGAATTTTATTTAAGATAAATAGAATCTCTTACCATTCTAAGCAACTATTAAATGGTACCTGTATATACTTTTAGGAAAATATTAGAATAACACTCTTGTAATGTGGCGTACAGGTCCTACGTAAAAAATGAGTGTGCGCAATAATATTCTTAGTGCATAACATGGGTGCGGGTATCTCGAGGTACGTTCGGATAGCTCCCATGAATGCTAGCCCACGCGCCACATAAGAAAGATGTCACTTGGAGTGTCATTCTAGTATTTTCCATACTTAAATGCCTTTACTTTTTGTTGTGAAAAAAATATGATGCCTTTATATTCAAAACCAGGCATTATATACATCTCTGCACCTGCTTTATAAAGATCACAGATGTCCATGTGATTTCTCAACAGGGTACCCCAAATGCAAGGGCCTCTCATGATCCTCTGAAGTAATAATTAAGAGCATCCTTAAAAGAAATGCCCTTTTTCTTGAGGTGCATCATCCACCAATGGGAGCCCGAGCCCTTAAATCTTAAAGGAAACTACTACTCATCCCTTGAATGTATGAGAGGGACTGCATTGAATTGAATTTTGCCAATAAAAATCCCTTGAATGTGAAACAAAGTGAGTGCATATATAATAACTGCTTCTGAAAAATGAAACAAATCAAAGTGGTTGTGGTTACACAAGGATTAATCTTTTACAATTACACCCAAACAACCATGATATTTCACTAGCGTTGATATAGACTTCGACTCAATCACCTATGAAATATAAATGTGAAGGTTTGTTCCAAAAGACCGCAATACTGTTCGAGGAGCGTTTCATTGCACGTATACTTTACGTCGAAATCGTTCTTAACTGATGTATAATTTGAGAAGAAATACATATTTTTATTCTAAAATCGTTCATAAACCATATAAAATCATTCATGTTTTCTTATTATTATTAGTAAGAGGCAAATATAGAATATAAAAGGACAAACTTTAAGAAACACTAATCGAGAATTGGGAACAACTCGAGGACACCGGCCGATATCATAAGATTCAATTGCATGTTGAATCGTGAAATTTGTCATCCAATCTGCAATTCGATTACCTTGACCATGTACATTTAAGAGGAAACTATATATGTTTTGATTGTATTTCGAATAACACAAGATTTGCTTATCATTCCTTTTTTAGAATATATGGGACATTATTGTCTACATGTTAATTTTCCATTCAGTAGAGCTACTAATATATTATTACCTCGATCATTATCAAGGAGGAAAATGCTGGAATAACACTTCGAATGACACTCCAAGTGACACCCTTATGACGTGGCGGACGGGTCTTACGTAAAAATGTGACGTAGCGGGTTGGCCCACATTCATAGGAGTCATCGTGCGCGCTTCGAGATACACACAACGCATATTATGCACAATGAACTATTTTACGTACACTCGATTTTACGTAGAACCTGCACGCTACGTCATAGGGGTGTTACGTAGTATGTTACGTAGAACCCGCATTTAAAGAGCTTTTTTGGACATGATTTTCTACATGTAATTAAGGTGGTTGTGCATGAAAGGGAAAGCAAAGACACCTGCAAAAAGGTACTAAAATAAGCTGCACCAATGACCAAACGATATTAATGGTGCAACCACCACAAGCCCCCATGTATACTCTACCCCCTCACAGAGTCCATTATGTATGTTTTCCCATCAAATTAATCATGAGTTTCAAACTTTCAAGAAGATTTAAAGCAAGTTATAGCCTAGTCAAGTCAATCAATTTAAAGTGTACATCATAATATAACATTATAGATGCTTAAGATTTGCTATGATTTTTTATTTTATTTTTTTTAAGTTTTAGCTAGGAAAGATTTGGTATGTTTTCAATCTACTCTTATCTTAGCCAATGACCTTTGAAAAGCTTATTCGCCTGCCTTGGGCCTCCTCTGTTGGACTTTCTTGGGTGATCATCAGTTGACTTAATAGACCTTAATGATGAAGGGTAAAATTCAAATTCCCCATTGAAATTTGTCATAACATGCGTTTAAGTTATTTAAAATTATTTATTCTAAGCAATGAAAATCGGGCGTAATGGACGAGTTTGATTTATGTAGCTGACTTTGATTAATTTGAAATTGATGCTACTTTGTTGTTGTATTTTTAAGTGACCAAACGTACATATTCACTTAGAGGAATCAAAGTACGTATTAGGACGTACCTCCACAAACATTATCTTACTTATTTAATCACTTTCTATGATTGAACGAGTGCTAATATATCATTCATTCATGTAAATATGACTTGAATTAATATTAATTACTTCTTACGTATACCTTACTAAGTTATTATCATTCATTCATGTAAAATACTTTACCTACCAACTCTTTAAGTTTGCTGAAAAGTAGGTACTGATGATTTCTTTGTTTTTGTTTTTTTTTTTAAGAAGGTACTAATAAATTTGATGATCCACTTAGATATGCCTCATTTGGTTTATTTTTGATAACTTACAGAGTTAGTTGGGAGTCATCTCCTTGGAGTTAACTCCTTGAAATTAATGTTTTTATGTTTGGTTCAACTTTAAACTTGCATGAAAGTTTCAAATTTTTAAACAACAAAAAATATGAATTGACAAAAATAGCATTCAAACAAGAGAGAGATAAGTAATAAAAAGATCATTAATGATGGGTAATTTTGTCAACAACTCTTGGGAGAGAACTCTCTAAGGTGGTGGTGGAGAGATATCTCACACCCTAGGGTGTAAGTTAGGAGATAACTTGCATGCAAGTTGAGCAACCAAACAAGATTAATTCCAACTCTCTCCTCATACCAAACAAGATAATAGGAAAATGATTCAAAATGGAAATATCAAATTTTAGTGTGCAAGTAGGGAACTACATTAATTAAACATGAATGCATGTTCTAATTTATATATATATATATATATATATTAATCAAACATGAATGCAAATATATTAATTAATAGTAGTTCCATTTTCTTGAATAAGATTAAACTATGTTTAAATATTTTAATAAAGTGGATAGCATCACATCGCTCTCTTTCTACGCATTAATTTTTTTTTATCAAATATTATTTAAACCCATAAGTTTACCATGCTAACAAGAACATATATCAAACTTTTATGAAAAAAAAGGAACATAAATCAAACTACAATTATAGTTAAAGAAGGTAAACCAAAAAATTTTCCCAAGGTTTGTCATAACCCGCACTTAATCGGTTTTTTTTATTTTCAAAGATATGCACTTTGAGGATTTTTTTTCTTTTTCATTTTTTAACAAGTGACTCTAACATGAGTTGAACCTGGACCTTCCCGACTTTGTCTTTTAGCAAGTTATATCTCATTCATACTCACTAGGGATGGTTTGGCAATGAGGAACCGCTTTGTTATCCTTCTATTTTTGTGATAACGTCGCACGTTTTTAACTAATTAAAATAATATACACACTATCGATACACTACAAATACTCCCCTGGGTTTCCTACATTTTTTTTAAAAAAAAAATTAAAACTATGTATCACTCAAGATTAATGTTTTTATAGTATTTTCATGGGACAAAATTAAGTGCATATTTTTTAAAACAGGGGGGGCAATATTAATGCTTTCAAAAAGTATTATACATAATACATATACAGAGCAGAAGTGAAGGGTCAACTAAAGGTCAAAAGGTCCAATATACATGGGTCAAAATTAATTTCATCTTTTCTCAACATATCTAGCAACATATATAGTACATACTCTCTTTGATTTCCTCAGATGCCATTGAGTACCATTTTAATATCATCTCAACCCAAACCAAGTGAGAGAATTAGAATCTCAGATCATTCATTAATAATCCATCTTTTTGGTTGAAAAGTGAAATATAAGTTACAACTACTACTATCATGGAAAAAAAAAAAAAGTCAAATCCCCCAACTTTTAAAGGACCCACTTTAGTTTCTGAGCTTTGAATTAAACAAAACAAAATCCCTTGTTAGCATTCAACACTCACCCCCACTTTGATTATTAATAAAACCCACCTCTTTTGTGCTCATTTGGTGTCCTTCCTTTCTCTAACATCACCTTTTCATCTACCCTTCAACAACCCTTCTCTCTCCCTCTTCTTTTTCTTTTTCTTCAATACAGGTTTTCCTCTCTCTATTTAATATTATTTTATCTTTATATATAAATATATCAACAGCAAAAACCCCATATCAATCTATGTAAAACGCAACTTTATATGTTATAGATGCCATATATTTTTCTTCTATATATGATATCAATCTATGTATGTAATTATATGTGTGTGTATGAATTAGTTGAGTGTTGCACCAAGGGCTACCTATATTCAGATGTTATTGATGAATTATATAATCAGAGAGATAGAGAGAGAGAGCGAACGGAGAGGAAATCGATCGAAGGAGGTATTGGCGCGCCTCAATTTGAAGACATAGTTAGATGAGTTACTAGCCATGTAATCGGATTGAGCCGCGTCAATATCTCTGATCATCTTTAGCTCTCTACTTCTTATAATTCTCCAAGGTATGCTCTCAGTTCTTCTTTTTGATTAATAAATTATTTTCCTTTTACCCTATTTCTTCTTTTAGTACTAATTGGACTTATTGTGATGAGATATGTATTAATTTTTTTTTTTTTTCTGTCAAAATGAGATACAATATATTATATATATATTATTAATTAATCATATCATGATATGATCTATATATAGTAGATTTTATTAACTACAAGTAGATTAATTCTAATTTGTTTTAACTAATTATAACCAGAAGATTATTATGATTAATTAAGCTAAGTTAATTGTAAGCTTTCATGTGGTGTTCATATATATAAAGACTACATAAAGTGGCTAGTGTGTTCTTGACATATGTATGGGTCTTACTGTTAGCTGCACTATCACGTATCATTTTCAAGAAAGAACACTTGGCTTGGCTTCATGCACACCAACCAAGAGATATCGCCCAATATGAACAGTTTTGGTTTTCTTTAGTGATCATTAACTAAGAGACTGCCATTTATCGATAATGTTCAGGAATATATAAATTGCAACCATTAGGTTATATTTCTTATCACAGTGGATGGCCATATATACAATGGGACATCAAAATAGCTAGGGCTGGCCCTTTTCAAATAAATAAAATAAAATAAAATAAACCTAGCTAGGGCAAGAATATATATTATTAGTTGATTTATAGCTTGTGTTTCAGAAAACCTTAAAATACGCGTTTCTGTAATTTGAGACACATCCAACGGCATGAAGATGCTAATTTATTTTGTGTCTTTAATTGACGCCTCTTAATGCATGCTAATTATTACTTAATTGGTATAATTTATCTACAAATTATTTAATTTGGAAGTTGGATCATTACCTCATCTTCTTCAGTGACCATATATATAAGCAAAGTTTTAGTTGGATATGCATGGGTATAGATTCCATATAAGTATTTGTTTGTGTGCGTTTTGTCAAATCCTGAAAATTTTAAATCGTAATCATGGCTAATTAGAGATTAGCAGAGCCTAGTTATGATTTTGGCCCCGAGTAGAGAGTTAAACATCGGTGAAATTGAGATATTTAATTAATTTTACTTTTTTTATGCGTGTCTAGTGTTGTATACTATATATTATGTTATTTTGCAAAATTTAGGTTAATCGAATAAATTCGAGATTTTACAAGGTTTTATCTTGAGATACGTATCGAAATGGGCCCCGATAGAGTTAAATATCGACTCGAACTATTGTTTCGAATTTTGAAAAAAATAAGTGAAATTAAGTTTAAAAATTCAAATTTGAAGTTTGGGGATTTTACCTCGGTTTGCATGCAAGTTGGGATCGAAGGTAGTGTGAAATGATAACAAAGTTGGTGCAAGAGTTTGCTTCAAGTTTCGTGTCAGTTTACGGTGATCGAGGTTGAGATCGGGTCCAAATTGGTGGAAGTTTAGTTAAATATGGCAAGAGGATTAGTTCGAAAGACTTTGGTGTGTCTTAGACAAAGTAAAAATTTTTGGGGTTTTGGTGTGACTAAAACTAGTGTTATGGACGTTTTATATGGAATTGAACTATTTTGTCGAGACTTTAGTTCAATTTGATAAAAATTGGATAAAAAAATAGCATCGTAAATCAATACACATTAAAATAGAGATTTTGAGAATTAATAAATAAAAAAATTAATATAAAAAGAAAAATCAATCAAACGACTCATTTTCTTTTCATTTCAACAAAACGTTCATTCCCTAGCACTCTCCGCGGACGCTTTCGCTCCCTACGTCTAATTTTCGCTCGATTCCTTTTCGCAAACTATAGAGCATCGTGATACGGTCAATTCGAACTAAATTTTCATAGTAGAAATGAAGTATTCGGCCCGCAATTTGGTAAATTCTCAATGCCGAACATTTTTTTCACAACTAAATTTAAATTTTCGCGATTTCTTTTTGTGGGGTTTTTTTTTATGAAAATTAGTAGAGATTGTTGTTAATTAATTGGTATATTGGGTTGATTTGGATTAATTTGGAATGAATCCGTGGGTTAGGATTTTGATGAGTTGAACTAATGCAATTTAGTTGATAACTATTTTGGAGATGTTTTTATAGTTGATATTGATTTACATTGGGTTTCTGTATGAATTGATTATTGATTTTGATCCAATTTGACTTCACGGGTTGTTGAAATATTTTGGTGTTAGTATCAAGTGGTTTCATGGTGTTTCTTGTCGAGTTTTGAAGGATTTAATTGTGAAAATATTGATTTGGAGAAGTTTTAGTTCAAAATAAATAAAGTTTGCCTAGTTGAAAGGCTATACGGGAAAATTCATAACTTCTCCGTCGATGATCCGATTTAGGTGTTCTTAGAGTCTATGGAAAGTAGGATATGAGTACTACAAGTTCCTTTAAGGTCATGATGAAAAATATTAAAGTTTTTAAGGTTAAAAAGTTACCCCAATTTGACTAGTTGAAACAGTTATATAAATTAATTTCTTGGAAACTATTCTCAAGGGTACTTTAACCGCAGTTTTCTTTTGAGTTTCGTGATATAGTTTCATTTGAAGCTTGACCCACATTATAATTGGGTATGTAGGAAAACTATTGGAACCATTTTCAAGGTGACCCGATGCTCCGGGAACCCTGAAAATTAAGCTCGAAGTTGGTTGTTTGTAAGGTTAGGTAAATCATGTAGTAACCTTTACATTGTATGAGTATTTCTCAATTATAATCGCATGCGCGGTTTATCGATGCATATTTATTGGTCATGCATTCACGGACACAAGAGGAAGGAGGCTTTTGAGGGTCTCATTGTGTTCATTGGCTATATATGTGGTAGGATGAACCCCGCGGTGCTCTACGACTAGAGTTACTGATCCTTGTAGACACTTGTTTAGGATGATTTGTTTTTGTGATGTTGGCCAGGATCATACTCTACGACAAGATTGTGGCCTCTCGAGGGACTTCCTCTCAAACTCATGAATCTATATTACTGTTTGCCCACCACTTTTGAAAAAAATCTTCTAATTGCGATCAGTCTACATAAACGGGATGGAGTGCATACTTATATATTTATGATTCCTTGCGATATTATTTTTAAATTCTTAGAATACGATGCATTTGATTATTACAGGTGTACTCGATGGTGATGGTGTAGGATTTACTTATCTGGACATTATCAAATTTTTTATAATTGGGTAATGGAAGGTGTGAGCGATAATAAAGGAAAGGGAAAGCTGTCAGATTATCAGTGACTTGATTAGTTCATTTCTCTTTATGTATGTATTGTCTTTGTTATACTATATTGTATAAACGAGTTTTTGGGTTCGTGTGTGGTTAAGATCTATTTTGGAATGGTTGGAACAATTTCGGGAAGGATTGAGATTATTTTGGAGCTAAGGTGATTTTAGTTTAAGGTTTTTGATCTTTTAAATCAAATTAGAATTATTATATATTTAGTTAATGCAATATATATCGTTATAGGTGGATTGTGAGTCTTTTGGCTTTTTCACCAAAGCTGAGCAGGTTTTGTTGAAATTTTTGAAGGCCTGGGTTTTCGTTGTAGGCTTAGAAATAGAAGAGGTGCCGTCGAAAAAATTTTTTACGAATATTTGAGGATAATGTAGTTAATCTAAACGAACTTTGAGGATTATATAATTAATTTTTACAAAACTTTTAGATTTAGGATTCACTTTAGAATCAATTGTGGTCAATAAAGTTTTATAATTAATGAGTATAAGATCTTAATCGTAATTATTAATTGATAGAGAGGTTAAGGCTGCTAGATTATCAGATGATTAAGGTAATATAGGCCGGTCGGATGCCCTAATTAGAATGTTAGATTATCAACTTCCTTAAACTAAAATCTTATAGTAATCTAATGGCGAGATATATAATTCTCATGATATGAGTATATATTTGAGCTCCATTGTAAAATTACCCTCTATGTGTGTGTGTGTGTGTGTTGTCAGACCCCGCTTAATTAGAGCATCCGACCAGCCTAAATGGAAGATGATAATCTAACATTCTATGAGACATAAATTTGCTAAACAATGGTGTAGATTTGATAGAGATATGTGAGCCCTACAAATTTTAAGGGAATCTTAACTATTGTGTAGCAGATGTATATAATAAAAACAAAAAATCTATTTGGAACTATTGTCGTAAAACAATTTTGTGTATATAATAAAAGACCTAATTACCCTCAAATAAAAAAATGTCAAAAAATCATTTTCCTTAATGGAGATTGATGTAGTGCAAAATACATTAAATGTGTAATGAATGTTATACAATTGAGTTCCATTGTAACATGCAGGCCTGCATATTGGAGATCAATATTTTGCTTAGTTTACTCATATAGTTGAGTTGATTATTTATGCATATATATTTCTACATTGAAATTCAATTACGTAATAATTTATTGTGCATATATAATATATATGATCATATATCTTAATTTCTCCCCTTGTGGTCTTATTTATATTCCTAAAGGATTCATTAGTGCTTACAACATTTTAAATAGTCAATGGTCATTAGTATTTAAAAATATAGTATTTCACTTACCTAAAAAAAAATATGATATTTGAAGTAAGAAATGACTATTTTTTAATTTTACTATGTAATACTGATTTTTATTAGTCGACTATTAACATAGCATTGTATTCTTACATTTATAAATTACTTATATTAAAATTTGGATTTTTAAATTTGTTGAATTTTTTAAACATTAATTTTATTTTATTTATAATTTATTCATTTTACATGTTCGTAGCATGTACACCACACGTGCGGAACACGTTATGAAAATTAGTGTATATATATATATATATTTATTGTTGAGGTAATTTATTTAATTTTGCGAATTACTATATTTTAAACCGTCCCATTAACCACCTAAGCTTAAGACCTATTAATCAGATCTGACACCAATATATGTGTGTGTGTGGGTTGAGGTCCTAGAGGTTGACTTGAACGACTTGAATACGGCAATATCAATATTTTGCCTATGGACAAAAATCATTTAATGAGTAAGGTACATGAAAAGTTAATTGACCCAAACGAAACTGGACCCACATTTTTTTTTTCTTATATAGAGCATCAGATATAAGTAATATATATTATATAGTACCAGAAGATTCCATTCAAGTGACATAATTTGAATTATTGTCGGTTAAAACTGTCCAAAAATAAGTTTATTTGGAAAGAAGTAATTAGTATATTGAAGAAGAAAAGGAGAAACATAAAAGTGTAATGGGAATCAAGTCATGCATATGCCATGTGGTGTCAGCGATGAAGACCAAAGGTAATTGCCAAAATTTATACACTTTATATAATGTTAATAGCCCATAGGATCAATTAATCCGAAATTTATTTATTTTTTCTTACATTACCATTAATTTGATAAGTCGATGTAAAACTTTTGATGGTCTTTATTAAATTCAATTAATTTGAGATTAAGATTATATATGTTAATGTTGTTGGGATTGAGGTTATGTTGTTGTTGTACCCTTAATTTGATCAATTTTATAAACAATGACACGAAAGTTATAGGATGATTGTCAATCTAGTGCAATTTTTTCGGCCTATTTTTCGAGTATGAACAATGAATTTAGAGCGTCTCTCTCATATTTTCAAGTATATAAAATGAATTCGAGACTTCCTTTCCTCATTTTATTTTTAGGATGAATGGATAATGTGCTTGGGAGCCTGCCAAGTAATGTAACGCGTATAGTATTATACTTTTGCAATGATCATTCACCCGATTAAGCATGTCCACTTAATATATACACACACATAGTCACCATCATCATCATCTAATGATGCTTACTTTTGCCGCGATCATGCATTCACCGTGTCCTTTATCTTATTTTCACCTATAACCTGTATCAATATTAATTAATCTATCACATTCATTTCCACATATAGATCGAATGTATATCATCATTGACAAAAAGACATAATGCGGGATATCTCTAGGGCCCAAACATATTCTCCAATTATAAGAAACCAAACAGGTGATGCTATTTTTTTGCATCATGTACACATTATAAACCGTGCGTCTTTTCATTAAGCAAATTAAAGTGACCGACGAATTAACTTTCTTTCCTAGGAGTGTTTGTACAACGTACAAACCATTGAAATTACATTCAACAACTTTCTTATTAGAATGGTACGTATAAATCAGTGAAAAAAATCTAAAAAAAAAAAGAAGAAGAAGAAGAAAGGCATTTCTGATTAATATGGGAGCAAGTATGTAAACCGAAGATTAAGGTGGTGTTTGGTAAACTCTGCTTCTTAAACTTTAATAAGTGCTCATTTTTTAATTAACTTAATTGAGCGTTTGTAACAGTCCAAGATTGGGTTGAGCAAACGTGATTTGAAGTCTACTTATAATGTCATTTTGATAAGTCGTTAATTGCGTGATATTATATATATTATTTATATATTTTTTTATTGTTGAGTCTTTAAAATATTGGCATAAATGTCTTTATTTGTTATTATCAGAGTTTTTGGGGTGCACGATTCAATTCAGGGCGAAAAACTGTACAAAGTAGAGTATTTACAAGCAAAGTAAACAGTATGGAATTAGTCTCGAGTTACGTACTGCACAGTTGGTTAGAGTGACCAGCATGCCAAGTTACGCAGAATTAGTCTCCACAGTTACGCCATTAAATCTGCCCCGAGACACGCACAGCCGATCAAATGCGAAGAGAAGAAATGACCTCACCTTGCCTCGAGTGACCTCCCAAGTATTCGCCAAGTTTTTTGAAAAACGCAGGAAAGTAACGCGTTTAAAACCACCAAACGACAGTGCAAAACCGCGACTGCCATTTTGGTAATCTAACGCCCAAAACCAAAAAAAAAGAAAAAATCTCACTCTCACACAACCGATCAAAAAATGCGAAGAGTCTCTCGTCACCTCTCTCTCGGATCTCTGTCCTCCCTCCCGCCTCCCGCCAACCTCTCATCCTGCCTCACCTTGCCTTTGGTGGTACGAAAGAAACTTTTCGCTGTGCGTCACCTTCTCCCAATCCCCGCCTATTCGACACGAGTCATGCGAGATTCTTCTCACTTTCTATGGTTTTGTTCGATTTGGTTCTGGTTCCAATGTTGCCATTCTAGGGTTGCGTGGCAGCGATCTTACTCTCCTTGCTTTTTTTAATGCTTGTTTTTTTTTTTGTGAATAGATGAAAACCGCAACACCGCGCTGTCTTCTTTTTTCAATTTTCGCGGTTTGGTCGCGGTTTGGAAAATCACCAACGCCACCACCAAACCGCGGTTTGCCCACCCCTAATTCGCACGAGTCATGCGAGATTCTTCTCACCTACCAATGTTGCCACGTGGCAGCGTCTACTCTCCCAGTCAGTCAACACCAGCTGTCTTCTCCAATCACGCCACGCCACGTGGCACTCGTCCAGCTCGGCCAATGTCGTGTAATGACCCAAATTAATTAAACCAGATTAGCATTAATTTTGGAGATTAACGATCGTAATTCGGGCGTTACGCGGAGAACTCGATTGACTTGGACACTAGAATCGAGAAAATATGCTACTTATGGATGGTGGTTGTGTATATGTGGTGTTTAAAAAATTATTATTATTATATTGCATCACATGTGTATGTTGTTATTGGTGAGTTTGTGTGACGGGTGTTCACCTTAAAAGGCATGTCAACATGGGTGTCAAATAGAAGAACTACGGGTACATTAGAAAACTAGACTAATCCATGTCAGGATGACTAGTTAATCAATTAAAATGGGTAATATGACTATAGGCCAAGTAAAATTCAATTAAAATAATAGGCTTTGGCGTACCTCGAATTGTGTGCCGAGACGCGAGACATCGAGTGTCGGGTTGTCGAGGGTTAGTGGGATCACAAAACTTGTCAATTTGGTGAATAAAAACGCTAACCATATATATTATAATGGGTCTAAGCTAATGTAATTGAACCGAATAAATTAATGCATATAGTTTGGTTATTTAAATTAGAAACCCTGAGATTGATGATCTTTGTATTCATAGATGATTTCGAGATTTAGACCATTTCATGCCTAAAAATGTGTTGTAACATAAGACCGAAATTGAGACTTGATTTAATCTTTAGGGCTGATTTGGGAAGATCAATTTGAATAAAAATAAACACACTTAACTAACTTCAGGGACTTAGGAGATGGTAGCTCGGGTATCAGGGAGCTTGTCGGGTCGGATTCGAGTGTCCAGGGGAGTCGAAGCGCATCGATGCGCATGTTGAGGTGCGTAAACCCATTGGAATGCCTCAAAAAATTCATGATTTGGTTTATCGATTTCGTTTTTCACGTGTGACTGTTGGTGGGCACACATGGTGTTTTCACTCCTATTTCGGTGTGCGTATATATTGGTTGTGGCTAAATCGTATGCACTTGTTACTTGTGATAGTGCTCGTGTCGATGACAGTAGAATATATCTACGACTGTCGGGAGGGATTAGGGTGGTTCTGATGTGTAATTGCGTCGGGAAGGTACCATGCCATTTATTGAAGTTGGGGTTTAGCCACTATAAGCTTGTAAGTATATACGTGGTTTCTATTCGATTTATCGAGTATTGGTTGGTGTAGGTAAGAGTTTTCTTATGATTATACAGATGTTTATTGATTAACACTTTATTTTTGAACTGGTTTAATTGGTATATGCTGTTTATTTATTTCACGCTACTGTTTTTGCTTGTCCTATGTTGCGTACATTCATGGAAGTATGACATACTTTTTCGGTGTTATATTCGCATGTCTCATAGTTTATTAGTTTTATTTCATGAATATTTTGTGGGCTTCTCTTAAGATTTTACTCACTGGACTCATCACGTATTTGCTCGGTGACTGAATGAGATCCTTTGACGAGCAAGGCAAGGGCAAGGGCAAGGGCAAGGCAAGGAGGTACTGGGCGACTACCTCTGAGATTGTGGAGCCAGCTCGTGTGTGATATCAATATGTATTTAATTTACTTTTATTGAGTTTTGAGGACCATATAACACTGACTACATATATATAGAACTTTTGTTATACTTAGCTTGCTTTGATATATACATGGTGACTTTTGTCGGGTTTCCCACTATTTAAGATTGTTGAATACTGTATAACTTACTTAAATTAAGACTTCCGCTATAAAATTTCATTATAACTTGATAAATTGATTAACTTGCTAATAAAATCATTAATAATTATATGGAGATTAATTAGCTAAGATGGGAATAAATGAACAAATCCCGAGGTCGCCACGTGGGGAGGCGCGCGGTCCCACGGTCTGTCAAATCTTCTTGACCTACCGGTCCCATGCGCCACTAACATCTCTTGTTACATCATAACTACTCGTTATGCATGTTCAAATTTCATTTCGTAATCAATTTAGACTACATGTCTCACTCACGTCTCGAGAAACGCGTATATTTTAAATGAAAATGTAAAATTTTATATTATTTTTTTATATAAGGGTGGGACCCACTGACCCGATCCAATCGGCGCTCGACCTGCCGGCCCACCGGATCGTTTTTGGTCCCGGCCGCCTCAGAGTGCACGCGACGCACAACGTGCGTGCCCCCTCCCTCACCCCATCGCTTTTCTTCCTCCGTACGCTAGCCTCTGGTTCTTTTTTTTTTTTTTTTTTTTTCTCTCCTTTTTGGTTTGGGTTGGGGTTGCTTTCCACCCCAACCCCGGTGACTCGATGGCGGGAGACGCCCGCCATCTCCACTGACTCGGCTTGGTTCGGCCATGGCCGAACCCCTTCGTGGCCACTATGGCCGACACCGAAATCACAACCCAAAAGCAATGACTTACCTCATACCCGGCTTCTCTTCTTCTCCTCCTTTCCTCTTCCTCCTCTATTTCTGCTCCTTCTCCCGGCTTTGTGAGTGTGTGTGTTGTGTATGGAAGGTGTGGGAGAGAGTAAAGTAAGGGGGAGGAAAAATTTACGATGGAGTGTGGGATGGAATGTGAATGGTTTAAGCTAGTTGACTTGACCAAATTTTCACTTTTTTTTTTCAACTTAGCGAACCCGCATTTCGCTCCTCAGTACCCGTTTCGACACGTTTTTTGAGGCGAACACCCGTTACACTATCTCGCTCGATTAAATGATAGAAATACACACATGCGATGTTAAGCGAATAACTCGATATACATCATCGCAAATAGGCAAACAATCATACAAAATTACTATTTACCTAGTCACCAAGCCTCGCCCTATTTGCGGTATCCACGTGGATCTGAGCTATCGTCCAAGTCTGAAAATAATCCATAATAACGGCGAAATTAAAATTTGGGCCGTTACAACTCTTCCCAACTAGAAAAGAAATTTTTTCATGAAATTTTAAATAACTTAAAGTTTCGTACAATGAAATAGATGTGGGTAACGCTGCCGCATAGTAGACTCAAGCTCCCAAGTGAGTCCTTCTGTACCATGATGTTGCCAACGAACCAACACCCTAGGTATCTCCCTGTACCTAAGCGTTTGAGTCGCGCGATCCACAATTTCTATCGGTCGCTCCTCATATGTTACATCAGGCCGAACATCGATCTGTCTCAAGTCAACCATCGGTCTCGGTCCTGACCTAGCCAGTCTTAACATCGAGATATGAAACGTAGGATGAACCCCAGATAATTGTGCTAGCAAGTCCAATTTGTAAGCCGCACTGCCAACTCGTGCTGCGACTCTGAACGGTCCAATGTATCTCGGCGCCAATTTTCCTTTAATCCCAAATATCTGTTGGCCCTTCCATGGGGAAACCTTTAGATAAACCAAGTCGCCTTCTTCATAGCTCAGACCCTCGTGATACTTATTCGCATATTTCTTCTGTCTGTCTTGTGCTGCTTGAAGTCTATGTCGAATCTGTCTGATCTTCTCTGTATGATCAACAACTATATCTGGCCCAATCGCCGTTGTATCCTCAGGCGCCGCCCAACACGCAGGTGATCTGCAGGGCCTGCCATACAACGCCTCAAACGGAGGCATCCCGATACTCGCCTGATAGCAGTTATTGTAAGCAAACTCACACAATGGTAAATAATCCTCCCACGAACCTCTAAACTGCAAAATACAAGCCCTGAGCATATCATCCAGAATTCGTATCAGTCTCTCAGACCGTCCGTCTGTCTGAGGATGGTAAGCTGTACTAAATTGCAACCTGATGCCAAACTGCTCTTGCATCGCCTCCCATAATTTCGAAGTCAACCTAGGATCTCGGTCAGATACAATAGAGACCGGCACCCCATGCAATCTAATGATCTCTCTCGAAGATAATGCTCAGCTGTGGGAACGAATATCTCATAGAAATATGAATAAAATGTGTCGATTTCGTTAGTCTGTCAATCGCAACCCAAACTGCATCGTGTCTCCTCGTAGTTTGCGGTAACCCACTGACAAAGTCCATAGTGACGTGCTCTCATTTCCACTGTGGAATTGGTAGTGGTTGTAGTAAACCTCCTGGTCTCCTGTGCTCAGCCTTAACTTGCTGGCAGATATGACAACTCCTTACGTACTCGCCAACGTCAGCCTTCATCCCTGGCCACTAGAACAATCGCCTCAAGTCGTGATACATTTTGGTCCGACCAGATGAACCGTGTAGCGAGACGGTGTGCGTCCTCCAAAATTCGGCCCGTATCTCCGGATCTGCAGGAATCCACAACCTCCCCCGATGTCTCAAACACTGATCTGTCGACTCTACCCAATCCGTACACTCCGGATCCCGAGCCATACTACTGAACCGCTCATAAAGCCCATCAGTCCACTAACGCTCTGCAACTCGCTCAATAGATACCGTCGAAACTCTCATCTGACAACAAATGTATGGCTCGGTTGTAGTAAAAACATCGGTCATGCACATAACTGACGCCGTCTGTATCAAGCCATGCTCGTGTGTCATATGTCGTATTACGGTCTGACTGTCAATACCGCTTCTGCTCAATGCGTCAGCTACAACATTCGCCTTCCCTGGTGATACTCAATAGTGAAGTCGTAGTCTTTAAGTAACTCAAGCCATCTTCTCTGACGCATGTTCAGATCTCTCCGAGTGAAAATATGTCTCAGACTCTGATGATCAGTGTAGAGTACGAACCGCTCTCCGTAGAGATAATGTCTCCAAGCCTTCAGCGAAAAAACGACTGCGGCAAGTTCTAAGTCATGCACTGGATAGTTAACCTCGTGGGGTCTCAATCGTCAGGACAAGTAATCTACTGGTCTACCCTCCTGCATCAAAACGCATCCAAGTCCAATGCCCGATGCATCCGTATACACAGACAAGCTTTTGCCCGGCTTTGGCAATGTCAACACTGGTGCAGAAGTCAATCTCCTCTTCAACTCCCAGAAAGCTTTCTCACACTCCTCTGACCAATCAAATCTAACATCCTTCTTGGTCAATCTAGTCATCGGTGCTGCAATCGAGGAAAAGTCCTGTACGAATCGACGGTAGTATCCCGCTAGTCCCAAGAAACTTCGAATGTCAAAAGCAGATTCAGGTGTCCTCCAGTCAATAATTGCCCGAATCTTCTTTGAATCCACAGAGATACCCTGATCACTAATGACGTGTCCCAAAAATCTTACTGCACTCAGCCAGAACTCATACTTGCTAAATTTTGCGTACTGTCTATGCTCTCTCAATGTCGTCAAAACCGCTCTTAGATGACTCGCATGCTCCTCACGCGTCTTGATGTAAATCAAGATGTCATCAATAAAGACGATGACATATCTGTCCAAGTATGGTCTCAAGACCCTATGCATCAAGTCCATGAAGATTGTCGGGGCATTAGTCAGCCCAAAAGGCATAACTGTAAACTCAAACAACCCATATTTTGTACTGAAAGTTGTCTTCTTGACGTCCTCTTCTCGAATCCTCAACTGATGATAGCCTAAACGCAGATCAATTTTCGAGAAAACCTTGGTGCCAGTCAAACGATCGAAAAGATCATCGATCCTGGGAAGTGGGTAACGGTTCTTAACTGTCACCTGATTCAACTTCCGGTAGTCTATGCACATCCTCATTAAACCATCCTTCTTCTTCACAAATAATACCAGATCTCCCCAATGTGACATGCTAGGGTGAATGAAGCCCTTCTCCAGTAAGTCATCCAATTGCCTCCTGACCTCCTCATGCTCTGACGGTGACATCCAGTAAGGTCTGCTAGCGATTGGTTGAGTACCTGATATAAGCTCAATGATGAATTCAATCGCTCTTGGCGGTGGCAATCCTGGTAAATCATCTGGAAATACGTCGGCAAAGTCTCGGACGACTGGAATATCTTCAATTTTGACTTCGGTCCTAACCTCTGGCTCGACTATCGCTGTAAATGCCTTCATCTCCTGAGTCGTAGCTAGTCGGCCTCTAGTAATGGGTAGTGCGGTAGCGACTCCGGTAAACGTAAACTCTGGAATCCTCGGAACTCGAAATGTGACAGTCTTTTGGAAGCAATCTAGCTGCGCATGATATGCCGCCAACCACTCCATTCCTAAAAGTGCATCAAACTCGAGGTACTCTAGGACTCGTAAGTCTATCGGCAATTGATGCCCCTCTACCTCTATCGTACGGTCTTGACATATCCTGTTAGGATATATCTTATCCCCAAAGCTGCATCGAGGACAAGGTGTGTGTCTAGGGTCCGAGATGAACTTTTGTTATACTTATCCATCGAGAACCTTAATAGGTATCGGTACCGCTCCATGTACTTGCATCAATGAGCGGTCACCCCGCTCCTCCCTCAATCTCACCACCAAAGATGCTTTGATATATACATGGTGACTTTTGTCATGCGAAACTATCCACTTCCCTCGTCGCCTCGGGTTTCCCACTATTTAAGATTGTTGAATACCGGCGAGACTCCTCACCCCGTGTCTCGAGTGGTGTATCGCAGGCATATGTGATGTATAACTTACTTAAATTAATCGAGTCGATTACTCTAAGCTATAAAATTTCATTATAACTTGATAAATTGATTAACTTGCTAATAAAATCATTAATAATTATATGGAGATTAATTAGCTATTTCGTAATCAATTTAGATTAATCATTTTTATAGCATCAAAAACAAACCAACAAGAAATAAATGAAAAGCATCATTTTAAGTGTAATACTAAGCAATAATATATACAAGTACAAAGGTCTATCCACCCTCGATCGTGGCAATCGAGATAAAGTCGCCCAAAATCCCCTTGGTAGGTTTCAACGCATCGAGCATTTACAAGAAAATAAACGTCAAATAGTCATGCGAAACTAAAAAGGCAAGTAAGATCATTACATGAATAAATAACGAGAGAAACAAAGTGTGTACTCGTCCCGGTCGACTAAATCGTATCCCCAGATCCTTTCGGTGCGTTCCTCGCAGGCTTAACCGACACGTGCACCCTTACAACTCGGGTAGGCTTCAGAGTGACATGGGATCGTCGAGAAACGCGCCCGACTGATCTCCTAAGGTCCCGCGTCAAATTAAGGAATTTATAATGTGTGCAATTTATAAAAATTTCCATTTTAAAAAGGCGGCTCATTTTTCTATCTTTTCTCATTTTTCTCATATTTTTCCCGATTTTTCTAGATTTGGGGTCGCAAACCCGGTCCAACTGGTCGGCCCGACCGACTTCGGGCCCCGGGTCGGCCCGACTCGGTTCGGGCCCACCGGTCGGCCCGACCCTGTCGGCCCACCGGACGGCTCCGGTTGGGCCGGCCGCCCAACCGGCCAGAGTGCACAATCTTTCTCATCGCCTCTCTCTTTATGGTTTGGGTTGGGGTTGCTTTCCACCCCAACCCCGGCGGTGACTCGATGGCAAGGGAGACGCCCCCGCCATCTCCACCTCGACCGGTTCGCCTCTTGGCCGAACCCCTTCGTGGCCACCATGGCCTCACAAGATGCCCGGTTTCTCTTCTTCTCCTCCTCTCCTCATCCTCCTCTATTTCTCGCTCCTTCTCCCGCCTTGTGAGTGAGTGTGTTGTGTATTGAAGGTGTGTCGTAAGGGAGAGGAAAAATTTATGATGGAGTGTGGGATGGAATGTGAATGGTTTAAGCTAGTTGACTTGACAAAATTTTTTTTTTCCAACTTAGTGAACCCATATTTCGCTCCTTAGTATTTTTGACACACTATCTCGCTCGATTAAATGATGAAATACACACATGCGAGTATTCTACTATTTACCTAGTCACCAAGCCTCGCCCTATTTGCGGTATCCACGTGGATCTGAGCTATCGTCCAGTTTGAAAATAATCCATAATAACGGTGAAATAAAAATTTGGGCCGTTACACTGTCTCCCACATTTTTGCACATCTTGTGCGAGTATTCTTGGATATAATAGTTGGACACGTGGCAACATTCCACGCCACTCCAGTTGTAACGACCCGAAAACTTGACTTGTGCCACGTATCAGGTTAGGGTCGTTTGTGGTATCCACTTGTCGAAATGCGTATGTCCGAATCTCGAGTGGAGATGCTAATTGTTGAGAAATGTATACGCGAGAGAATTCGGGGAGCCGAAACACGAACGTGGACGCGCCTCGAGTCGCGTGCCGACGTGGGACCGAGATAGTGGCATAATATTTTAATGTTGGATACGCTCGTGTTGCGTGTAACGCGAGTATTGAAATTTTGAAATGAGACGGGTTGGTGCCTCGAGATGCGCACTATTTGATTGTTGAGTTTGCCTCGAGATTCGTGTTGCACGAATCTCGAGGACACTTTTGATTTGAAATCAAAAAGATAAAAAAGAAAATAAAAAAAAAGAAATGTATATAATATATATATATATATATATATATATATATAAATTAAAAAGAGAAAAAAAGAGGATAAGATCAAAAAGAGAGAAATCGTGAAGTGAGGAGGGAGAAAGAGAGAAAGCCGAGAGAGAGAGAAGCGCGGGGAAGAAGAAGAGGGTCGACAGATCGGAGAGCCGGCGAGACGAGCCGACGGTGTGTTGCGGCTCGGAGGAACGCGCAAAGACAAAGAAGATCGCGTCCGCAGCAATGGCGGTCGAAACGCAGCGATCAGCAGCACGCCGACAGACAATGAGACAGCAGCGCGAGAAGCAGCAAGCGGCACCGGACAACATCTTGGCAAGCGATGCGAGCGAGCAAGCAAGAACGCGCAAAAGGTAGCGACGATCTCGCAGGGCGGCGGTGGCGGTCGCGGTGGTGGTCGATGCGGCGGCGGCCGGCAAAGCTGCAACGCCCCGACGGGCAGCGATGCTGACGCGCGCGCCATGGAGCGTATCAATCGGATGCGCGTTTTCGACGAAATCGCGACGACGCAATGGAGGTGAGATTTATTTCACCAAATGTGTTGTGATGTGAATGAGTCGAATAAATCAGGCCTAAAATGTCTAAATGGACACCAGGGACTTATGAGTCGGGTGTCAAGTGTGCAAATCGAGACGCGAGCGACGTTTCGAGGTTCGCGATTTCTCGAGGTAAGTAAAGAAGTTAGGAATTTATACGATATTTCATTTCTCTCCATTGGCTGTCGTTGTTTACTGTTTTGTGATAGCTTTATTGTTGTTCACTGCTTTGTGATGATAGCTATCTTTGAAATTGTTGTCGATTGAGTGAGTCCATTGGCAAGTGAGTCATGGTTACTGTTTATCTGCGATATGAGAGGGTTAGGGCTGGAAGGCTGGGGTCTCGTCCTAAATCCGATGTCTTTCATGGTCGGCCGTCGATATTATCCGGGTCCATGGATGGTTCATAGTCGTATGGGCTAGGTCTGAGAGGCAAGGGTTTCGTCCTAGATCCGGGTCTATGGATGTCTCATAGTCGCAAGGGTTAGGACTGGGAGACTGGGGTCTCGTCCTAAACCCGAGTATGCTGGGCTTTTGCCACGACTCAACGACCTTTTGGTCGGGACTCCTTGTTGTTTGGCATCGCTCATCGATGGATTGTTTACAGTCTTGTATATTCATGCGTTCTTTATTTCTTTCGTTCTATTTGCATGAATTCGACTGCTTTGGATATCGTAAAATGTTGCTTTGGATATTGTGAAATGTTGTGTATTTGTCCTACTGGATTTACTTACATGGGCTCGTCATTCTTATGTTTGACTGAGTGCAGAGTCGCGGACGAGTAGCAGAGGGAAGGCGTCATAGCTAGGTGATTTTTGTATATTTTGTATTTACTCTCATTTGATGATATTTACTGGGTTCCACAATTAGGTTGCCTAACATATTATGGTTGAGTTATTTAATGTATAGTTGCTTCCGCATAAATTGGTAAATCTCGAAAAATACTAATAACTCAACTCAAAAAAATTAGGAATTTACGTATAATGATGGATTGGAAGGCTGATTAGGCTCGCGTTGACCATGCGAGACTGGTTCGGGGGTCCACGGGGCTTAAGCCGGGCGGGGCCCAATTTGTGGGAAATTGGGGCCGTCACACCAGTAGTTTCTCTTCCAATCCTTGCTCGCCACATCAGCATGACAACAGCTCACCCAATCAACTCGTGACACGTGCCCATGACTCTAATGTTTAAAACTCACAACAACCACAAAACCATATCGGCGCACGAGTCAAAAATAATGCAACGGAACTCTAATTCTCTCACCTCGATAGACCAATTTTTAGTAGTTTATGATATTAGAACTTTAAGGATTTTTTTTGGAAAAAAGGCCGACTTCTATATGTCTCGCATTCTGGGTTATCCCTTTCTCATTCTCACTTCTATTTTCTCTATTCTTTTGTTTTGTGTTCTTCCATGAGAGGATAAACTCATGGCCTAGGCAAGACTGCGAGTGAGGTTCGGCTACTTTTATTTATGGGTTTGTGGGATTTATTTATTTTAATTGCATTGTTTTTCATTATTTTTTAATTTTTTTAGTATAATTTGAATGATTAAAGTTAAATTGATATTTAAACTTTGATTTAATTGCTAGTGAGCCGTAAGCATCTGTCCTTATGCAATAAGACCACACTAGTGGCAATTGGCCTTATCAATTGATTAGCCTCTTTTGGGATAGATTAAGTACCTTATGAATCTAAGCTGAATCAAACACACTAGTGATCCGGGTGTCTAGAGGTAGTGCCTTCACAAAACTCATTGCGGTCATCGTGTTAAATCCAATACACTTAAGTATAGGGTTATACGATTGGTCAGGAAAATAGTTAATGTCGTACTTTGGCTATTGAGATTAGGGAGTGCGAGGATCCGCCTACGTTACTGGGTTTATAGCTACACTAGGATACTTTTGACTTGCATATTTTACATAAATTGAAGACCAACTCCAATCTTTATTGAACTGAACTTGTATGTCTTAACCTAGGTATTTTTATTAATTGTTTTCAAAGCTATTTTCATTCTTTATTTATTTTCCCTAGCATTTAGATTAGTTAATTAAATCAATTTCTTAAACCCTCGATTTCCCTTTTTGTTGTTTTTAATCTTAGAAAGATTACTAATCTCTGTGGGATCGACCCTCAAATTTAAATATGCCACGTGTCATGTTTCAGGACAGTTGATGGAACGTCGTGACTTGACGTACTTGTCGAAACCTCTGATGTCGACACCAAACTACTTGAAAAAAAGTGATGAAAAATAGAGAAATAAAAATTGAATAAAGGTGGAAGTTGTAAAACTCCTCGAATAAAAGATTTAGTTCGAGTGCTCTAACTATTTTAAGTGAAATTTGAACTTACGTGTTTGAATCTATAGACCAATAAAACTTGTGAGTAGTTGATGGCCTTTGTATTGACCGAGTCTATGTTTTTAAAGTGAGATCTTAATTGTGTTTGGTTTGAGAATCTTGATATATCATATCTCTGAAATTTTCTGAGTTACTTGTTAATTTGGTAATTATGCAAAGGAACTCCATGAATTTGGGTCGGGTGTAGGATTAGTTGAGTCAATATTATGATATTATTAGAAGTCTAGTTTAGTTTGTGTTGTCATTTACACCTTTGCTCGGGATGTGCAAAGCTTAAGTTTGGGGGTATTTGATAAGTCAATTTTTTATATATTTAGTAATTTAATTTAGTATATTTAATTATAGAAATTATTAAAAATGTATATTTAATTATATTTTTTGGTCATTTTTAGGTGAAACGGAGTGCATGGTTGAATTCGTGACGGAAAAATACTCAAAATGGAGTATTTATTTGAAGTAATCGGATGTCGGACAGTTTGCCTCGAATTACGCATTGCACGGTTGGTCGAATAGTCGATGATGTCCGACTAATCAACTTCTTGCCTAAGTCGAAGGGGAAGCAAGTCGGGATCATGTATTCATGGCATATTATGTGAGATATTTTATTTTATTATTTAATAATTTAATTTCTCCTATTTCATTGTGGTTGGTTTTAATTATTATGATTTAGATCTAGGGTATGTATGTGGCTAGTGCATGCTTTTAGATGGACAATCTATTGTTATTTGGACTATTAATATCCGTGTAATTTTGCTTTTAGACCAATAAAATAACATTCACCCGTTTGCCGTAAAACCCTTTCGGTTCTTGAGTGTACAACAATTGAGTCTAGGTTAAATCGGTAGCGGACGCGATCCGGTTATTTAGATTTGTGTTCTCATAGATCCATATTATTGCGACGGTTAGTGTGTTAAACCTTATTGGCGGATGTCTAGGGTTATACATTAATTAGAGAAATAGTTAGTGGCAAACGTCCTGACTATCGAAATTAAGGAAATTAAGAATTTATGGCGGATGTCGATTTTCTATAGCTAATCTAGGAGAATTTAAATTAATAATTGTTTTTGGAAAAGATTGAGGACCATTGAATGCCATTGAATCTTGATTTTGATTTGTGAAACTATAGACTTAGGTGATTTCTCATCATTGATATTATTTTTGCGAGTTTTTATTTGTGTTAGTTTAATTAATTATTTGATTGAATTTTTTGAAAACCCCACAATCTTTAGTTAACTTGGAGTAAACTCAAGTCAAGTGGATTTGACCTCGTATTTACCACTACTACACCCTTGTGGTTGTTAACTCGATTGCGGGTTATATTTGGCATGCACGACACGTGATCAGATTCTATGCCACATTTCTAAAATATAAGACATGTATTTAAAGCATTAAGTAGCGAAAAATTGTTGAATCAAATAATGCAAGTAAAGACATAGTTAAAGATGTATAGAGTGACACGGGCTAAGTCGAGATGATCTACGTCCGGTTGGCAGTGAGAATTATTACCTAAACTTTTCCACTACTATATGAAGTTGTGCTCAACATATCCACACCAAAAGCGGAGCTGCGCTTTACGCATACAAATCATCTATCTCATTCTTGTCGATCACTCCGAGTCTCATAACTCGTGTGTCGCACAAGTATAGTGGTGAATGCTGGAACCTCGGTAGACTCATATCCCCGTGAACCGCGCATCTCTCATACAATGGACACTAGATATTCTCTACTTTAATTTTTAAAAAGAAATAGTTTCAATTCTCTAGGATTCCAAAACAAGTTAAGCTACAAGGCCCGAATGAATAGAATACAAGTCTAATCAAATCCAAGTTATCCCAATGGCATGTTTTTCATTAATTCTTTATCAAAAATGACATCTAGAGTAGGAATTTGAATCAATGAAACTTGTCACAAGGCATCATGTCAGAACATTCAATCATTAATAGAAACAAGAACAACATGATGTGAGATTACAAGTAGCAATGTCTACATATAGACCATAAACCAATAAGACTGAATGAAATGAAATATAGAATTCTCACAGCTTTACTTAAAATTCACACGCTTGTCCTAGCCTATTCGATCTCTCGACACTCTGAAACGCGTTTCCATTTATATTGTTTAAACCGTGTTTTGACTTTGCTGATTTTTGTACTAACATAGGCAATTAGCGCACTAGTTTTCAACATTAGCGTGCTAATTGAAACATTAGCACGCTATTGCACATGTCTAGCGCGCTAGATTATCGACCTAGCACGATATGTGCGGCAGAACCCATAATTCTGCAATTCAAGTTTTGGGTTTTTGCTACACATAAGCTTTGTTATCGTCTTAGGGACCTTTTACACATTACAAGAGGTCCCTAACACCCACCCCAACACAAAATAGCAATAATAAAATTAAATTCACATTTAACTCAAATTAATTAAGTTTACCCCATATACCGCTATCTCGGCCCCACGTCGACACGTGACTCGAGGTATGTCCCGACTTGTATTGATACTTATACACCCGTTTAAATTGACTTAATAGTCAACACATGTACAATACACTAGACATACATCACCACAAATATAAAATATACCTCGGCCCTTGCCTCGGTCAATGGACATATCACGGTGTGGGTCCCACAGTACGGATTGTTGATCCTGTTTAAGGAATTAAACATGGTTAGAGATTTTGGACCGTTACACGATCATCATGCCTAATCGGATCATCTCGTCGATCTCCGTCGCCTCGGCGGCCCTGATCTGACCGTCTATCATCTCGACAAGATCTTCGCCCATATCTCTGACTACCCTGATTATCCCACTATCTCTTTCGTTTCTGCTCTGACCGAGAACTCTGCGGAGACTGACTCTGATAAGACGTGGATGCGACTCGACTGCTCCTATATATTAGATAAGTTTCGTGTAGTAGAGCCCTGTTAGAGATCTCTTGTAGTGTACGCGCTCCATTGGATACAATAAAGCTCACAATCCTCTCATCTAGTCCCCTGAAAAAATAGTAGGTCTGAAGTTGCTCTGTCCCACCCACATCCCTGGCGTACTTCAATAAATATTTGTATCATTTTATATATTGTAGCACAAATATGTTACCCTGAACCAATGCCAAAAATTGCTCCTTAATTTGATCTGAACATTCATCAGAATATGCTCATCCATGAATAGATCATAGAACTCTGCCCAGGTAGTCAGATCCGAATGTGTAGCTGCATATGTAGTCCACCAAACCGCGACGTCACCTCTCAAACAAAAACTCGATAGAGGAGGTCGGTCCCTCTCTTCGACCAAGAGCAGCTTATGCAGCCTCTCATGTGAAAATAGCCATTTCCCGACTATTATCGGGTCTCCTACTCCATAGAAGTAACCAGGCTGAGATCTGATGAAATCCTTCACTCTCTTAGCCTTCGTTGATGTCGTGCTACCTGATGTCGATGTCAGGACTGGCTGCTATGTCATAGCAAATGTGATAGCTGTAGTCTCAGCTAGTACCACCGCTGGCCCAACTCTTTCGATCGATGTCTCAAAAATCATCGCCTAAATCGGTGTATGTAGTGTAGTAGGGTCTACAGCTACCCGTGAAATCGGTGCCGCTAGTGTGGTCGTAAGAGCTGGCATCGCTACCGCTTGAGCTTGAATCATCTACAAAATCTACACGAATCTGTCGTCCATACTAAATGCTAGTGACTATAACGTCAAGGTCTCCTTAGCCGAGTCATTGATATCTCCGACCTCAAACTGAGTAGGAATCGGATGCTACCCATCCATCGAATCTGCATCGAAGAACGTGCGTCAAATTAGCCTCCACATATATATGCATCGTATGTGATATATATACAAACAAAAACATACCACGTATGTAATCTTAATCACTACCCGCCTCACAATCACTTCCCAATCCTAAATGTCAAGGCCTGCCACGGGTGTCAACGCGAGCCAACAACCCTGCCACGTCAGGCCTAGCTATGTCCCACGTGTCATTACCTTACGCAACTTAATTCAAAACCCAATACTTGACCAACTTACATTATGAAAAGTTACAAGTTAGCCCATTAGACTCGATTCACCTGTTAAGATCATTTTTAACAATCAGATTATAGGGTAAGACTTATTAGACTTGATCAAGCTATAAACAAATAAAATCAAGTCTAATGAGCATCAACTTAATGTGGAAAACCCATAATATAAACATAATAATCAGAAAGGTGCCAAAATCCTCAAAATAAATCAATATACAATCATGGGTAGCTCACAATGTAACTCGCATCCCAAAAGTAAATATAAATATATACAAACGTACGAAAAAGGTTATAATCTGTCACAGGTAGTCTTCAAGCTTCCCTTGCCTCGATTCGTACCGGGGTTTGCACTCAAGCCATCATAACAAAACATATGGCGAGTTCAGAGCGAGTAATCCCAAGGAAATTCAATAAACATTTATAAAAATAAAATATAGGAATTTGAATAAAGCTATTAAATAAACATGCAGAAAATTAAAACATGCAACTGTGCTCATCACATGAATACATAATAGACAAGCTCAAAATATGTGTCTACAACCTAAGTCAGACTACCACCATACTTCAGACTCTCCCAAGAGCACTCCTAGTGAGTCACACTCTAGCATGACCTGCCTCTGGGTCCTCTCGATGGCTGGTGTAATCCCACAGCGCACCGATACGTGCAACGAAAAGATCCTCGGATCGAACTATTCACTGAGAACCCTAATTGATACGTGTTATGATCTAGTGGACATACACTAATAATGGCCTAGTGGGAGCGCACTCAACCAAAATGTCCATATAAACCATACCATAAAGGAATAATAAAATAACTGAATGGAAGGCAAATAAGGAAATAAATAAATAAATACTCGAGAGAATTTCAATTGAGTTACTACACACCTCAAATCGCGCTGCACTGATACAAAAGCAATCTCCACGCCTCCGAATGTGTGCCCCAACACCCGTCGATCAAATTTAAGTACCTAATATTCGTTAATTTATCAATTTTCCAAACTTTGAAATTTTCCAAATTCACATTAGAATATCAAATCCATCACATTAATTCAAATTATACTTGAAATCTATCCCCGTGATATGCTCCTAATTGGCCAAATCGAAACCCAAATTTGAAAAAGTTTTTTTATTCTAGGCGAAACAGCATCGCAAGTGGCACCGTAAGAGTCACGGCGTCGCCGCTCGCGGCGCACTTCCTACAAAGTGCTCCCGGGGTTTTTCGGAGCCCCGACTCCAACTTCACGACCCAAACTCAATCCATTCCCTCATGGTTCACCAAAACTACCATAGGGTATGTTCAAACCACGTTAAAACTCATTCGAAATTCAAACCAAAACCCCGATAAAACTCGGTGAAACCCGGATAAAACTTGATGAAACCCCAAAAAACTCCACAACTTCAATACCACTATCTACAATATTTAATACCATGATAGTTGCTCCCATGCAACTCAAGAATCATAACAAAAACCCCCAAACCAGTGAGCTAACTCGCATATCCAAAAGCCACGGCAAAACCCAAAATTCCATACTCGAAACGTAAAGAATGACGAGGACAACGTGAATCTCACCTTGGATCGTGGATTGATCGTCGTATGAACCTCCAAATCTTTGCTTGAAATTCACCATAATCCTTCAAATCTTTGTCCAAAATGAGTGAGGAGAGAGAAAGTGTGGTGAAATGAGATATTTTTTTGACTTTTATAGTCCATTGTCATCTAATGTGTCTAGATCCCAAGGACCACTTGGATTGTTGAAATAAGGTCAAAAAGTCCATCTAAGGTGACTTAGATTAGTGACTTTGTCACTTGATCTTATAATCCTTCAATCTCACATACTAAACCTCTGGGCGTTCAGTACCCGACTCCGCACTGCGACACCTATCATTTGCGTACACTCACGCTATTAAATGTCTAAAAACGTTTTATATTAATTATTTAATGCAATTTATTCATTTATCATGTATGCATTATTTTTCAACCAAGTGCACTATCATTTGCTTACCCCGTACCCACGTCTACACGTTAATCGAGGCGAATACCCGTCATGCTATCTCACATGAACAATAACAATATAAATACACACATTAAGATTCAATCCAACATAATTAATCATAAACATCCCAAATTAGGTAAACAACACACAAAACTAACTATTTTACCTATCTTATGCATGTCCGGTCCCAACGGTAGGGTTCACGAGATGCTGAGATGGCGTCCACATTTGAAAATACGTCATATTAACTACATAATTAAAGCTGGGTCGTTACATCGGGAGTGTAATACGAACGTGTGAGAGCTGCATTTATCTTGGATATTATTGCATTTTGAGGTAAGTAAACCAGTAAGCGCGTCAACATGATTTCTTTTCAACTTCTTATTATTAATCTCTTGAAAAGCAAGTCATACTTGTATTCCATTCTTATTTCAAGTGGCATAGTAGTTTACCCATTATGTTATCTAACAAGTTAAGCATCCGGAGTCACCGTGGCTTCTCGTTGATGACTATTCGAGGGATAAAACATTCGAGGTCACCATGGCTTACCTTGATAATTAAGGGGTTGTTTAAAGTGACTCGATGAGTCTGCAATGCCTAGAATATTATGTCGGGGTAGTTGGAAGTGGCCTTGGGTGTGCTGTGTCAACTTCAAGCTGTGTTATGGTCTAAAGACCCATAGTTTGGATCGGATTACCTATTCACCTATCTTTTGCTTCCTTGTCACTTGATTTTCACCGCTTACTTGATTAGTCTATTTATCACATACTTTGTCATTTTATTTATATCTTTCTTTAAATACCCACATGATTTAGAGACTATTGTAATTAATTTCTCAGAAATATTGTTGAATCTCTTCTAGTTTTACTCACTGGAATTACCTCCATTGTTGGTGACAATTGCAGGTCCCTAAGTAGTAAAGAAAATGAGCCGGTACTTAGTGATTTCCTCTTAGCTACCCTCATAGTCAGCTTCATTACTCTTACTTCGTAGGTTCTTTTGTCATTTTGCTATATATATGACCATGTATTCATGATGTTTTGATGCTTTTAGGTACTTAGGAATGTGAGATACACTTGACGATACATGTATATGCATATTATACCTTTTATCACCAGTTATATGCATGATATCACGCCGTTTGCAAGATTTCCACGCCTTGGACTTATCCCAGATTCAATTAACTTTTATTTGTTACTTTAAATTACTTTCCGCTGCGTAATGAATAGTAAGACTAGTTAAACTAATTAATGAATTTAATAAGCAACCAATGGATGAATAATTCGAAATGGAGGCTAAATAGGCATGCGTTGACCTTACGAGAGTTGATTGGGGGTCCACGTAGGTATAGTGTCGGGCAGGGCTCAGTTTGTAGTGACTGGGGCCGTCACATTCATCGATTGCACTTTGTGTGATATTGGGCTACTTGGAACGCAACCCCAATATGTACATCCTAATAGAAAATGAAAGAAATTAAGGATTATGATTGAATAGAATAAGGATATTAAACAATTGACATTAAAACTGTGTATTGTTTTAAATATTAATATATACCTCATGAATGGAGCGACTTCAGAATAATTTAACAACATATATGAGTGTGCAACGTTACATTCATCATCCGTGAGATAACGCTTCTTTGATCTCCCATAAGCCCGACCTGGTGGGTGAAAATTAAGAAGTTGCCATCAAGATTTAGGGTTGGCTCAACTCCACCATCATAATTGTAGGGTAGACGATTGTGCAAGGTGGAGACGTGTTCCTTAAAATAATAGAAATAGAATGTAGCATTCTCTTCCACTTAATAAGCATTGCATATTAAGCCCTCAACCCTTGCGTTATTCCTAACATTATTTTTCAAAAATGTTTCAAATACTTACATTTGTAGAGGTAAGTTAGTTAAATATAAATTTTAATTAATTCTCATTTTGTACAAGTATAGCTGATTACCTCTCAAAAGTATACATCCACCGAAATTGTACAGGGCCAACAAGGATAGCCTCATACGCTAAATGGATAGGGAGATGCTCCATTGAGTAGAAAAAACTTGGCGGAAAGATTTTTTTTTAACTTACACAGTATATCGAAGAATGTTTTCATGCAAAAGCTGAAAATTCTCAACATTCAAATTTTTAGCAGTTAAATCTCCAAAGAAAATGCTTAACTCACTAACTGCAATCCATGTATCTTCTTCTAAGAGATTGTGAAATGCAATCGGCAAAATTTGTTGCATGAATACACGGCAATCTTAGCTTTTCATTCCAAACATCTTCAACTTCTTAGAATCTACGTAACGACCATATTAAATGCATAACCATCAGGGAATCACAATTCTATAATCCATTTACGCAACACTTGTTTTATCTGCTTGTCTAGCGCCTATCGTGTCTTTTGGATATTGTTTAGATATTGGATCGTAATAAAGTTCCGGGCGATGAAAAATCTCCTTTAAGTCATCCCTAAATTTTTCATTATCTTTCGTCTTTCCTGAAACACTTATAATTGTGTTAAAAATATTGTCAAAGACATTTGTCTCGACGTGCATTACGCCTAGGTTGTGTCTAACTAGGTTCATCTTCCAATACGACAAATCCCACAGCATGTTTCATTTCCTCCACCCACTTGTCTTCGGACTTCATTGTTTATAGCATCTGATCCTAATTCAGTGACTTTCATTAGCCCTAAAGATTCAATTTCACTCAAGATATCTTCACCTGATTTATTAATTAGCTGATGGTTTGTCTAATATGATTCTATATCCGCGAAAAGTAGACTTTTCTTTCATCTCCTTCGAATATCGTGAAAAGAAACGTCGGTGACAATCAAACCAAGTTGGTTCCCCCCTCCCGAATCTCAACTGAAAATCGTTGGTATCTTTCATACAATAAGGACAAGTCGTCCTCCTATCCGTGCTCCATCCTGACAAGGCCGAAAAGTCGTTAACAGTCCATATAAGGGCATCACGTATTTAAAAGTTCGTTTTAGTCAATACATTATATGTGCACTCAGTTATACCACAAATCTTGCAATTCTTTCGCCAACGGTTAGAGGAACACATCAATTTTTTGCAATGGATCAGCTGGTCGATCACTGTTAAAAACATAACTTATTTCTTCATACACATCGATGGAGGCAAGTTGTACGGTGTTAAAATCACCGGCCACAATGAGTACGGTTTGGAACCCATCGATGTATAAGCCAAGTCGAACATTACAAACCTCAGAGCCGAACGTAGGGTTCACTTCATTGAAGTGGTTCCACGCCATGGAATCGGACAATGCTGCATATTGTCCTCATCTCTGACGTGTTATGCGTGCCACGCATGTATTTCGTTGTAGCTTTCGACGCGAACAAATATTGTAAATAGTCGATAAGGGAAAATAATACATTGTCTTGTACATGAGTTTGTTGAAGTTAAACATAAGGTCTCTACAAAACTTGTAAGATATAAGCTCGGAGTCGGACCCCAATAAAGCATCTATAATTGGGGACAACAATCGATTCCCTCATACGGGAGGCCGAATTAGTGCATTAAAATTTTACATTTGTAAAAGCTATCTACCAAAAAATCGTCTTCGAATGTTTGCTCCGAAATATAATGATTCAACTTTATCGTCAACAAATGCATCATTTTTCAGAGTTTTGACATTTTTTCGCAACCCGGCCAAAGCGGTCGATTTGTTGCGTTAATCATTTCGAATAAATGTTTGGCTTCAGGGTTCAACTCCTCCTCACGTTCCAATCGAAACTGGGTCCCGCGTGATCGTGTATCATATGATGATATGACATCGGATATTCATCCATTAGATCATCACCTTCATCGTCTGCATCTTTTAATAATTATTCTTCCCCATGTTTGGTCCAACAATAGTATTCGGGAACGAATCCTCGCCTCACTAAATGAATCTCTAATGTGTTTACATCGTAATATTTTTCGTTGCGACATTTTCGACAAGAACATTGAGTTTTCCATTCATTCAGGAAAGTTGTGCAATATTTCATGGCAAACTTTATGAACTCCTTAACGCCAGCTACAAACTCCAATCTAGTGTAACCGCCTCAATGCGGTTGTACATCTAATCTTGAGATACGGACATCTCAAAAAGCCTAATGAACCTTAAATAAACGTATATACCAATCACTATATACATTTTAGTCGAATGTTAATCATAATTAGTCGAATTGGTTGCATTTGCACATACTTTGCATAATATATTTTATACATTTTAGTTGAATGTTAACCGTAATTACTCAATATACGGTAAATACTATTTTTTGCTTCAAATTTATTTTTTTGTTTCAGTTTCTTTTGCTCCAAATTTATTTTGCTTAATTATGTTTAAATTCAATTTATATACAGTAGGTATTATTTTTTCCATTAATTAAGGTTTTAAAATACATTTATATAATTGTACATATATATAGTGAAAATTATTATAATTTTCTTTCAATATACATAGTGTAATTATTAATCTTTAAGTGCTTTTCTTTTACCAATATATAGTACAAGCTCTATGTAGTATAATTTGTACATCCATTTAGTATATAAGTTTTGAAGTGCTTCAATTTGTTTCAATTTTTTTCTTTTAAATAAGTTTTTTTTTTCATCTGCATATTGTACAAGTTATATGTATAGTATATATAAAAGCGTTGTTATATATTAATTTGTTCAATCAATTATATATTTCCTAATTTATCTTAAAGTTCTTCAAATATATATATATATATATATATATATATAATATGATATAATATAATATAATATAATATATATTAGTCCTTTATTTTTGTCTTTATTAAAATATGTAATTTGTCTAATTAATTTATATCATTTAAATAAAATATTCAATCAATTGTATATTTCCAAATTAATTTTAAAGTGCTTTAAATATATATAAGCAATGTTATATTTTAAAGTGCTTTATGTTTGTACATATAGTCCTTTATTCTTTCAATCAATTATATATTTTCTATAGTGTACACAAGAGCGAAGTTACATATAGTCCTTTATTTTTGTCCTACATGAATAATGTAATTTGTCTAATTAATTTTTTCAACATAAAATTTTTCTCAACCGAATTATAACACATTAAAAAAATACATCTCAATATTAAAAGATTATATACAAATATTACAACTAAATTATTCAAACATCACAACTAAATTAATTATAATATATTACAAAAAGAAATTAGAAAATAAACTAAATTACAATCACACATGCATATATTTTTCTTTTCACTAGTATAAAAAACATACAAAATTATTCAAACCATTTTAATCATAAAAAATTACAATAAAAACTAAAGTACAATCACATGCATTCTCACAAAAAAAAAACAAATTTACTCAAACAAGTAAAATTTTCAAACAATTTTAATAAAATAATTTTATTCAAACCATTTTAATCAATCATACAACAATAATTATAATATTTTTTTGTAAACAATTTTCACCAAAAATAAAAAATATATTAAAATCAATTCACAAATTAATATATAATTACCTTAAAATAAAAATATGCCTATAAACCACCGCGGAATGCGACAATATCGATTGACGGGGCGGTCGACGATGGCCGATCAGACGATAGCGAGGCGAGGCCGAGAGGGAGGCCGATAGAAAAGAAAAGGACGTCAGTCAGGGTTGACGAGATCGAGGCCGAGTCGATCGACGAATGATAGGGGCCAGTTATGGTTTAATTTAGGGTGGGGTCGTCGACGACAGGGTCGGTTATGGTTTTGAGTCATCGACGGAGAGGGAGAGAGGGGAGAGACGGAGAGGAGAGAGATCGAAGAGCTGCTGAGTGAGAGGAGCGAAAGGGATGAGAGGAAAGACCAAAGAAGAGGAAATGATTAAGAAGAGGGCTAGAAGTTCAGCGATGGGAATAACAACGGGTTACGCTCGTCATTATTTCCATATGTGTCCCAATTATGGTGTGCCACGTAGCGGGCTGCCCCTCCATCACTACCCCCGTTGCTAAAGGTATCAACGGATTAACGATAAGCCCCGTCGCTGATCCATTGCTAAATAGTGACGGGGAATAGCCTGTCGCTATTTCTATCCATTTTGTATTGCTTAGAGCAACTCCAACCATACTATGTTCTAATAGAGTTGAAACAACTCCAATAATACTCTATTTCTTCTCTATTATAGAGTTTGGTGAATAGTAGAACTCTAAACTTGGAGTTTCACTATTCACCTAAGTCTATAATACAGTTCTTTATTTTTTATTTTATTTTTTAATTTAAAAGATTATCAATAATTGTTTCTTTTTCTAAAAATATGAATGTGTTTTTTTCTTAACTTTTTATTAATTAAAAATTTATTAAAATTAATATAAAAATTAACAAAAAAATAAAAATAAGAAATAAAGTTTTGGAGTAGAAATAAAGTTTGTGATTGGAGAAGAAATTGAGTTTGATATGATAGAAATGTAAAATAGAGGAAATAATAGAGTATTATGGTTGGAGATGCTCTTAGCTCGCTTCACCTTAAGTGTTTGTTAAACTATTATATAGCCTCATCATTATTCAGCTTGTAAACTTTTGAAGTGGATCTTTTTTTTATTTTTCTAACTGCAATTGGCCGAAGTGATTGATATTCCACTTCTTTAATTATTGATCTTTGAGTATGCTCTATTGGATCGAATCAATTGGCTAGTTGTCAATAACCTGTTGGATAATAACCTGTTGGATTTAAGTTTCAATTGATTAGTTGTGATTTGGATTTGAGACATTTTATTAGTTTATGCTCTCTCTCTCTCTAACTTAGCCCAACGCTTGAACTTAATTCAATATTTTAACGTAAAATATTAACAATAAATCTACTTGGACTCATGAGTCCGGACTCACAAGAAAATTTTTAAAATTTTGTAAATATTTAAGAGGTATAATAATAATTTTACAAGTGATTATAATTGTTTCATTAATTGTTCGAGGATGTATTTAAAATTAAAAAAAAAATTTGAGTTCAAATTCACGAGTCACCCATTAACAATAAATACTACACATATTCCTCGAATACGCAATTTGATATCAAGAGAATGAGTGATAAGCGAGGTGGGCTATAACTACATACTACTTTAGTGAGTCACTTTTCATACATTTTATTTATTTTAAGTTATATTTTTGATGATATGAAAAAATATTTATAAAAAATAAAAAGTACGTATAAAAAAGATACTTTACAGTAGTTAAGTAATTAGTTTTGGTCATCACTTCAGTACTTTATCAATCAATCGCAAACATTAAATGCAATTAAATAGTACAAAAGTTATTTATTAAATATTACGTCAGCGTTAACTACAAATTTAAGCCGAACCGAACAAAGGCCATAATGACACGTTGGTACTGATTTCATGTGAAGTTGGATGGGACCCAGCGCATTAATATTGATGTTGTTGAGGGGAGCATGGTTTGATAACGATGGGGTTAATTCCTAGCTTGTCCTTTGGTCCTTCTAAATAACTGTCGCACTTTCAAGATTCCTTTTTTCTTAATTTTTATTATATCTTAAATTTTTAAAATTCCTTAATTTGTATTCTATATTATTTTTTAACTTCAAATTTGATGGCATAACACTTAAATAATAATTTTAAATAATATATGTAACTATTATTTTAGTTATTATAAGTGATGAGGTGACTAAAAAAGTGTCATAACATACAAATTAAACGATTTATAAAGATTATGATATAATAGCGAATCTTAAATTAAAAAGTTAAGATATAATGCCAAAAATTAAAAAAAAAAGATATTTTAATCAATTATTTTTTTTAATTTACTTCATTAGTTAATTTTTCTAAGTAAAAGCTTCAATTTTAATAGTGTTAATTAATACTAATTGGGACCTATTTTGGCAAGGCGAGGAATGAGAGGCAATTTCTCCTCGTCACTTGGGATGAAAATGTTAGAATTGTTATCGACAAAAAAAAAATAATAATGTCCATCATCGGCGTGCATACAACACTTTCTCAAGTCTCAATCGAACCATCAACTTTGATGCTATATATGTTAATTTTTCATATTAGGTCCGCTTGCACACGCAAGCGTAAGCCCTCGAATCTTCGTTAGTACTGATATTGTCATCATCTTAACCAAATTCAATTCATAAGTGTGAAGTTTTACTCCAAAAGACTTTAGTACAATTTGGGGAGAGATCATCACTTGCCAATGGATCTCTGTTAGTATCCATATTGTCCTTAACTTAATTACCTTTTAGCTTATAACGTGAGATTTTACTTCAAAAAATCTCGGTACAACATTTTATGTTGGCCCCATTCATTCATGCAAATACAAATTTGTGGATCTCCGCCAATATCGATATCATCCCCAACTTAATTAACCATTTTCAACTCATAAGTGTATAGTTGTTTTAAATCGAAAGACCTCAATGCTAATTGATGTGAGATCATCACTTATATACTTCATTATAAAGTTAATTACACACAATAACGTGGGACCAGAGCCGATCCTGACATTTGTGGGGCTTAGGGCGAGATGTGATCGAAATGAAGCCTTTTGTATTATTGTTTTCTTTAAAAAAATGTTTGATTTCGTCAATTATTTTTCATATGTTCACGCTATTATTAGATTTATATAATTTTATGAACAACACATTTTCTTTTTATATATAAATTTCTTTTTTTGAATAAAATGTGTTTTCTAAATAAAATTAATATATAAAAAGTACTTTATCTATTTAAATATATAATCAATAAGAATAACAGAAAAAGTTAAGCAAAAAGTTAATTATTTTTTTACTTCCAAAAAAACTTGTTTTGACTTAAATGGGAGTCGACTCACGACATCCTTAAACTTTGTCTTTTGGCAATTGATGCCTCTACCATTATATAATGCTAATTTTTTTGAATAATTGTTAAGTTTTTAATCAATACATCAATTAATTTCTAGAAAAATAAAATGTTAGATTTGTTAATTTATTGCAATTGCAAAAATAATCATATTGTTAAGTTTATGTTTATTACTAATGTTTTTTAATCAACACAATAGTTGATTACTAAAAGAAAAAAAATGTAGGTTTTATTAATTTATTACATATAGAGAGAATAGCGTGTAATATTGAAATTTAAGGGGAGAAAGGATACTTCTGAGAGAGAGAAAGATTGATATAAGTGGGACCACATATATATTAAGCCGAATTATAGTAGCCACTTATGGTGAGATTCATTTATGTTGGGGCCCTCCACACTGCCACATAATTATCGAGCCAACCATACGCACCAAAAGATAAACTTAATATATATATATATACTAGTTTCGAGAACGTGTTTTGCATGAATGAACTAGCTCGCTACGCTCGCGAGAATTAATTATGAACTTAAACTTAAAATTTATTATGATTTGAAAGAATATAATAATATATAAAATGAAATTTAGTAACTAACATTTGTATAAATTTAAATAATTAAATTTTAACTAACAACCTTGAAAAAATGGATCTAAATTAACAAGGTGATGCATTTGTTGATTAGAATACTACTTCTATTTTTTCATTTCAAATAAGAATTCATAAACGACAACCAATAAAGTAGCTAAAAAGTTACTTGGTAACCTTTTTTTATACAGAGAATAAAGTTATATTTAGTTGAACATTTAAAAATCTCAATACCTTACAATTGTTTAATTCAATATACTTAAAAAAAATTCTATTATAAAATAAAGTCACACTACTTAATGATATGTTTTATCTACGATTCATTTGAACATCAACATGCATTCCAACCTAGGACAACATTAGCTATATACAAGTTCAAAAGGCTTAGTAAAATTGAGATCATTATGTTAGTTAAGAACAAGAAGGACTCCCAAATTTGTTTCCTCATAAATTTGTTTCCTCAGTTAACAATATCAGATTGAAATAGGCACAATAAAATGATATCAAAAGATTAGAAACTACTCCATGAATCAATCACCAAAATTGAAAGTATCTAAAGTTGGCCAAGCTAAAACAAAATCATAAATTTAAAGATCACATGTTGCATTAATGTAACGACCCAAAATGTTTAATTGTGTTTATGTCTTTACACAGGTTCAACGACCCGTACTATGGGACCCACACCGTGATATGTCTATTTACCAAGGCAAGAGTCGATATACATTTTATATTTGTGTGATGCCTGCCTAGTGTACTGTATATGTGTAAACTATTAAGTCAATTACGGGTATACAGATATCGAGACGGGTGGGGACGCGCTTCGAGTCACGTGTCGACGTGGGACTGAGGTAGCGGCACATGGGGTAAGCTTTAATTATTTACGTCAAATGTGAAATTTGTGGAAATGTGGCCACCTAAACACCACATAGCAAAAAAAAAATAAAACATGAGGCATTGGATGTGTCTCGAGACATACATCACCATGGTTCAACACAAGTGGTGTTAAGTTTGGTGTCAACCAAGCATGGACTAGTGGGATAAGTGTGGTTAGCAAAACCACACGATGTGCCTCGAGATACGTGTGTAGGTTGAGATATGTGGCTCACATTCGAGCCACCCAAATGATATAAACCTCTAAAGTCCAACCTTATCTCATCAAATAAAAAAAAATGAACTAGAGAGAAAGAAGAAAAACTGGGAAGAAGGAAGAAGAAGAAAGAGAGAGCGGGAAAGAGAGAGAGGGAGAGAGAGAGACCGAGACCGAGCTTGAATGTGACGCAAGGTAAGTTGATATCACGTTGTTGATTGAAATGGTTTGTTGTTGTTGTGTTGGTCGGCCATAGTGAGCCACCATGGCGCAACTTCGTTGAGGAAGGAGATGACTGTGAGGTCATCTCCCTCCTAAGGGTGGTTTGGGGTTGGGGCCGAACCCAACCCCAGCAACGAGAAAAAAAAACAAAAACAGAGCACTGCGTGCTCCGTTTCGAGAGGAAGGAGGGTCCTGAACCGGGTCGGTTCGCTCGGGTGAGCGAACCCAGTTCAGACCTACGAAAGAAAAGAAAAGAAAAGAAAAACAAAAAAGAGAAAAATGCTGGAAAATTGGAAACAATTCTAGAAAAAAAAAATTAGGAAAAAATCGAAAAATTATATTTCGACAAAATAAATAGAAAATAATGAATTTCTAGGAAAAATAAAATATTTGAAATTTTGGACGAGCAATTTTTGGGGGTTTTATCTCGAAAAACACAAAATGGGCCGAATGGCCTAAAATAAATAATAAAGGTTTTTATAAATTTGTCTCGACTTCGATTTGGCCTAATTGAGACATTATTGAATGTTACTGGAACTAAAGGGAGAACTCAGGCATTTGGAAACGCACTTCGAATTTGTCCAAGGATCGGCTAGACTAGGAAAACGCGTGCATTGTAAGTACAATTGTGAGAATTTTATATTTCGTTTCATTCTCTTATTGCTTTATTAGTCTATTGGTAAACATTGTGTGAAGGCCCTGGGAACCCCGTAGAGCGACGTATCGACCCAGCAGAGCCCCTGGCGCCCCCAAGGCAGTGGGAGCTTTCTAAGGCCTCCCACCATCGACGTCCCCCCAAATTACCTATGTCCGAAACGGCTCAGTAATATGGGCGTGATTTTTCGCCTCCCACTAGGGTTGGGCAGCGATTTTCGAAAAATCGTCCAAACCGCATGGTTTGGTCTGGTTTTTAAAACTTGCGATTTGGGTGCGGTTTGAAAATGTAAAAACGCGTAATCGCGGTTTGGTCGCGATTTTCAATTTGGAAAAACCACGGTTTCACCAAACCGAGGGTATTTTAGTAAATAACCACCAAAAACCCTAAAAGGCTAAAACATAACAAAAAAAAATCCTCTCATTCACTCCCGTCACCTTTCTCCTCTCACTCCCGCCGCTTCTCTCTCCTATCACTCCCGTCACTCCCGTCTCCTCTCTCATCTCACTCTCGCAGGCCCCTCTCTCCTCTCACCGCCGTCACCTCTCTCCTCTCACTCCCGCCGCTCCTCTCTCCTCTCACTCCCGCTGACTCCTCTCTCATCTCACTGCCGTCTCCTCTCTTCTCTCACTCCCGCCGTCTCCTTTCTCCTCTCGAGCACTCTCACCACCGTGGGCCCATCGCAGTGCCGGTCTTACCGCAGATGAGGTCAGTTGTTCCTCACATGATCTGATTAGATCGATTTTTTTTTCGTCAAATTACTTTGATATGCGAAAGAATTCTTCAAATAGCGATGCACCCTATATTGCTTAATTTAGTTTTTTTTGTTGTCATGAATCTTTATCATGAAAGTACTTTCACAATTGTGAAGGATATTTGTCGTGCTACTTTTGATGAATATCCCCTCAACCAAATTCGAATGCATAAATCATGGTTTTTTTTACAAAACCATGATCTTTATGTGATTTGATCCACTTTCCTTTATAAAATTCATGTTATCTCAACGTTTTAGATAATTTAACAATGTGTTTGCTACCGCTTTTGTCGATTGTGCTCATGGATAAATCTATAGGCAATGAGTTTTTTTGTATGGCATGGCCTTAATGAACAACCAATGAATTGTTGGCGGTTTTGGTTTTAGATGTGCGGATGAAAAATTGAACATTAAACATTGTATGGACTTCATGGTATGTAATTGTAATATGTATGATTGTTTTTTTTTTTTTTTTTTTTCTCGAAAATGGGTCGCATGAAAACCGCGAAAACCAAACCGACCAAACCGTGCAACCGCAGTTCGGTTTGGTTGCGATTTTTGTGGTGGTTCGTGGTTTAGTGGTGGTTTGGAAAATCACCAAACGTATACCCTCGGTTTGGTCGCGGTTTGGTGGTTTTCACCACCAAATAGCGGTTTGCCCACCCCTACTGACCCTCGGTTTGGTCGCGGTTTGCCCATATTACTAAGCCATTTCGGACGCAGGTAATTTGGGGGGACGTAGATAGTGGGAGGCCTTAGAAAGCTCCCACTGCCTTGGGGGTGTCAAGGGCTCTGCTGGGTCGATACGTCGTTCTTCGGGGTGCCCTGGGCCTTCACACAATGTCTATACATACAAGCCAAATGGATTTTTTTCTTCAAATATAGATCCAACCAAGAAAGTATATTTAGATTGGGAAATACGTTACAAAATCATAAGTAGGATCGTTCGAGGGCTACTTTATCTCCACGAAGACTCTCGTTTGAAGATTATTCATCGAGACTTGAAGACGAGCAACATTTTGTTGGATGATGAAATGAATGCCAAGATCTCTGACTTTGGAATGGCAAGGCTTTTCGAAGTCGACCAAACTCACCAAAAACAAAGAGGGTTGCTGGAACATTGTAAGTATTGAATCCTTGGAACTATGTGCACACTTCTCCTTTTCACAACTTAGAAAAGAAATGCAACTAAAATCCTATTAAATAGCTATTTAAATCAAAACTATACCCAAATACGATCGACACTACTAAATAGTACAAATATAAAAACGTGTTTGGCCTTCCTCACTTTCGATCGATTCTCAACTTCCATCGCTCACATCTCTCGCTCTCTCCCCTCTCTTTTACACGGTTTGCCGTGCAATGTCAATTGCTCGCCCAACCTTCTCTCTCGCCAACTAATTGGGACTTCAATTGTTAGGTTAGGTATGAAATATGATATTGGTTTTGGATTTCAATTTCTATGCTTAATTCTTTGATCTTTTTGGTTTGTTTCGAATTTCATTGTTTATGCATTCTATGTGTTTGATGAATTGTCTATGAGTTTTTATGTGTTTGATCAATTGTCTATGAATTTCTATGCATAATTCTTTCATATGTTTTGGCTTGTTTTCAATTTAAGTGTTTATGCATTTTATGTGTTTGATTATTTTGAATTTCAGTGTTTATGCCTTCTATGTATTTGATGAATTGTCTAAACCATAAAGTTAATGTTCGGTGAAATTTTTGTTCATACTGTCATATAGATTGACATAACGGATTGATATTGTTGTTACTTAAGTATTATAATTTTTGTTATGAAAAAATTATTACTTAGCATATGGATATTACTTTATATGCATTGCATTACTATTTTTAATACTTTTTTTTGTCTTACTTTGAGGAACTTTTAATGGAGATCACTGCAATAAAAGATATCGGCAAATCAATTAATGCTTTCAAAGTGTGAGGAAAAGTTACACGAAAATGGAGCTCGACGAATACACATAATGGTGCACTACTATCATTATATATTATTTTAATAGATGAGAATGTGGGTAACTATATAATTTTTTTTGTTTTATTATTTCTACTTATATATTTTTTGTTGTTTTTTTGTGTTTCAGTCAGATTTTAAGTTTGTTTAAATTTTTGTGATTTGATTTGGAATTGAATTTTTTTAATGCGAGTCTATAAATATGTGTCACATTTGAGATTAATATTTGTGATTAATAAGTTTGAGATTAACACGTTTGAGATTAATAGATTTGGTTCATATTTGAGATAAATCAAAGCCTCCAAGTAATTAATAAAATATAATCTGATGGCGTTCTTACTACTTACACAAGAAACAAAGCTAAACTTCTTTAAAAACAACACTATTGTGAAGTCAGTTTTGTCACATCTTTTGCTTTGATATTTCATTCTTATGGATCCTTTATTTCTTTCTATTTTTTTCTTTGCTAAATGATGCTTTTTGAATTGCATTTTTACTTATTACATATTCAAATTATGTATGTTTTTTTTTATATTACATAGTTTGTCCAAACTCATACATATTGATTCATGATTTTTGAAACAATACCTTGGAAGCTAATATGATTAACCCCTAATTCATTTTATGGTTCTTTAACACAAAAAGTGAAACTTAATTGAGCTTTAAGATATTGGATAGTAGGTGTTTGTTGAAATGCCAAAATAATCTCCATATTCTTCCTTTATATAAGAAATATATAGATGTTTGAATAATTGGATTAAATGAACCCCGTGTGATTATTATTTTGAATCCAATGGTAGCCTTAGATGAATCGTAGATAATGAGCATTATGTTAGAGTTGTAATCTAAATTAGTTGTATGCTTGTGTTTGAGGCAGACTTTGAGTTCGTTTAAGTTTTTTTGTAATTTGATTTGAAATCAATTTTTTTAATGCGAGTCTATAAATATGTGTCACATTTGAGATTAACAAGTTTGAGATTAATATTTGTGATTAATAAGTTTGAGATTAATATTTGTGATTAACAAGTTTGAGATTAATAGATTTGGTTCACATTTGAAATATATAAATGTTTGAATAATTGGATTAAATGAACCCCGTGTGATTATTATTTTGGATCTAATGGTGGCCTTAGATGAATTGTAGATAATGAGCATTATGTTAGATGCAAATGAGTATAAGATGCAAATGTTCATTTGTACTTCCCGTTTTACTCATACTTTACCACCCCAACTTTCTTTACAACAACAACATAACCTCTATCTCAAATTAATTGGGGCTACATGGATCGAACTCTTCCATTATGCTTGTTTAAGATCATCCCCTTTTTCTTAAATGCCTATAAATTACAGTAATTGTGATAGTAAGGTATGTCCAATTGTTTTTTCCATGTTAGTTTGAGAGAGCCACTAGGAGGCGGGTTTCAATGTTGCAAAAAATATGTATATTCTCTAATTGTTTGCAACATAGCTTTACAAACAAACTGACTACCGATTTTTCCCAAAATTTAGCTTGCTTTTCCCTCTTGTTTTCTTTTCATTGGAGGTCAAAGTTATGATATTTGTGATTACATTTTCCTTCGTATCAACCATAAATGTCTATTTTTCATGTTTAAGCTTCTTTTTGTTTACAGATAAACGTTTAAGAGATCCTTTTATGATGATTATAGATCGCAATGAAAATGTTATCCTCACATGGATGTGGCTAAAGACTATAGATTGTAATGAAAATGTGGATCACCTTTCTCAATAGGTATTTTGGCCTTCTAAGTGTTTGCATAAGCATGAATGAAAACTTGGTGAAACGTAGAAGCGTTTTTATTTGATGAGTGTTGAATGAATCCATGATGTTGCAAGGAAAGGTGTTCTCTTGTGAAGGCCCAGGGCACCCTGGAGAACGACGTATCGACCCAGCAGAGCCCCTGACACCCCAAAGCGAGTGGGGAGTCCGCCCCCACCATCTACGCCCCCCCACTATGCTTTCTAAGGCCACGGTGGGCGTAGTTTTTCGCCCCCCCAACTCGAACCCGCGCCCTAGGGGTTAAGTACGTGGATTTGACGAGTTGGGTACCATTGGGCTACAATGGCCCAATGGTACAAATCTCGCTAAAATCGCATACTTAAGCCTCCAAGGTGCAGTTTCGAGACTTGGGGGGCGAAAAACCACGCCCATATTATTGAGTCGTTTCGGACGTAGGTAATATGGGGGGACGTGGATGGTGGGAACCCTTAAAAAGCTCCCACTACCTTGGGGGTGCCAAGGGCTTTGCTGGGACGATTCGTCGTTCTCCGGAGTGCCCTGGACCTTCACACATTGCTACTTGAACTCGCACTTCATGTTGTTCTTGTATCTATTCATGGATGAATATTGTGACATGATGCCTTGTGAATTGTTTCATTGCCTCTGATTCCTACACTTGATGTCATTCTTGAACAAAATTGATAAAAAAACATGCTAACGGAATAATGTGGAATTAATTTGACTTGTATTCGATTTCCTTTAGGCTTTATAGCCTAACTTGTTTTGGAATCCTAGAATTTTGAAGTTGTCTTTGAAAGTAAAGTAGGGATTATCTAGTGTCCATAGCATGAGAGATGCGCGGTTCACGGGGACATGGTTCTATCGGGGTTCCGACACTCACCACTACATTTGCGCGACACACGAGGTATGAGACTTTGGGTGATCGGCAAGCATGAGATTGATGTTGTAAAGCGTAGAGCGCAGCTCCACTATTTATGTGGGATATGTTGAGCTCAGCTCCATATAGTAGTGGGAAAGGGTAGGTGATAGATCTCACCGCCGACCGGACGTAGATCATCTCGACTTACCTCTGTCTGTCTCTACATCTTTAACTATGGTACTTACTTGCATTTCTTATTTCGACAATTTATTTCGTTACTTTATGCTTTTAAATACCATTCGTTTGGTTTGGAAATGTGACATGAAATTCTTCAGTTAGTACTTAAATATCATTATACTCACCGTCTAGTTTGTGACGGTGGGTGAAGGTCCGTCGAGTAGTAGCACGCCGGGGAAGGAGAAGATCGGTGACTTCCACTGAGCGGTTCGACGATTCTCCTTACTCATTTTGTATGTCTCGATTTTTGTTGTATTATTATTCTTTATGTCATTTTGGGTTGTACATTGGGTTGAGTGAATAGTTTCATATATATACATGCATGTGATGCTGTATTTTCTTGGTTTTCTACACTTAGGAGTTTTGAATTATCATGGCTTCTGCATAATCTTTAAATTACATGAAAATGATAAGATAGACCAAGACATGAATTTAGAGGAATATAGGGACGATAGGCTGACTAATACGTACTTAAGTCTTAGATCATGTGGATTAAGGCTTGAGTACGGGATTAGGCCAGGCGGTGCTTTCACGACCCAAATAATTAATGCACCTTTTAATTCGTTAATCAGGACCAAATGACCCGTGACGTGGGACCCACGCAAGAGATACGTGTCACTATCGGCAAGGTGGCCGAGGTAAATGTTATATTTGTGTGTTGTATGCCTAGTGTATTGTATATGTGTAGACTACTAGTCATTTTCGGGTATGCAGATACCTAGACGAGCGGAGACTTACTTCGTGTTGCGTGCCAACATGGGCCCGAGGTAGAAGTTTGTGGGGTAAGCGTAACTAGTTGAAGTTTATTTTATAAAAAATCCTCAATTGGTCGAAATCGAATTCGAGACCAATTTGCCAATTTCACGCTTTTCGAGGTAAAAACCTCGTAAAAGTCACGTCCAAAATTTCAAATCTTGTATTTTTCATAGAAATTTATTAATTTTTATTTATTTTGTCGAAATATAGTTTTTCATAATTTTTCCTAATTAGGCCAAGCGGTGCCCTTATTTGTAGTTGGGGTCGTCATAGTGCCCTGTTTAGAAGTAGGGACTGTCACGATTACGCAGTCGGTTGATACTTGATAGGCCTTAGATCTCTATGAATAGTATAAGCCAAATGTATGTATTTAGAACCACATGTATAGAAAGTACTGCAGCAAGACACACATGCATGGAATAAAACCATAAGTTAGTTGTCACTCAACTAAAGCTGATGTGTAAGAGAACTCCTTATTATCATAGTAGGCTTTGAAAAAGGATATAAGTACCTGACGTGAACCAAAATATAAACATGAACCATGGGACTCACTTGTAGAAATATATAAGATCGATGACTCATTTATGAGCTTGTAGAAATACAATATGGACCAAAACACTAACCTAGCATATATTGTTTGACACTTCATGAGAGTCATCATCTTTTCCATCAAACGTTTTATTCATAATTGAAAGCTATATTTATGTACTACATCCTATGTATTTGATCTGTAATCAAATATGTATCCTAGTTTAAGTAGGATTACACATAAATAACCAAAATATATGTATTCTAGTCTTATTCAAATATATAGCTAACATTGATATGTATCCTAATCTGAATACATATCAATCTACTTCATCTAATAAGAAATTAATCTAAGGATATTGACTTATCCAATTGATCGGTAATCAAATATGTATCATAGTCTAAGTAGGATTACACATAAATAACCAAAATATCTATTCTAGTCTAATTCAAATATCGCTAATGTTGATGTATCCTAATTTGAATACATATCACTTTACTTAATCTAATTGGAGATTAATCTAAGGATATTGACTTATCCAATAGATTCCAGCTAATGCAGCCAAATCCATCAACATAAGCCTTCAATTTGGGCCGATCTCTCCCTTAACAAAAAAAAAACAACCGAATCAATTTCCCAATATATCTCTATATGCAAAGTAAAGAGTGAATTAGGTGATCAAACAACTAAAAAAATTAGAAAAAAAATTAGGTGATTAAACGATGAGAATAGCCTATTTAATAGGTAATTTAAACGTGAAAGAAACTAATAAAAAGGAAATCGGTAATTGATAAATAATTAAAGGAGATAATTCAAGTGACGAAAGGAATCTTTTGCTATTCGTGCTTTTAATATATAGGTAGATACATTTATAAAATTTGGGGGCTTATCCTGTGCGTGAGACTATATTTTTGGTCATCCACATATCTCCATACTCTATCAGATGCATATTAGAAGAAATATGTGCATTCACATCTCAATGTATATCACGTGGTCTTCAAAGAAAAATGTATAATGAGGTTTTATTTTAGCATATGAACTGACCAATAAATAGTCATGACTCATGAGTACTCTTCATTATTGAATTATCGGTGGAACTTTTGTTAATTAATAAAATCACATTGACAAGAAGTGTTGAAATAGGTCTTGTTGTTTTATTCTCGATGGTTATATTTCACATTTTTGTTTTGTCAAAGACAAGAAATATGTAGAAACGATTCTTGTACAATCAAATAAGTCCATCTAAAATGTGCATGTAAGTTGAGAAACATGTGGTGAGGAGGAAGGAGTGGTCTTCATTGGAGTGGTGATTGTTGGAACCTATGGTGGGGTCGAGCGATTGGATAAGGCGTTAAGGGCCCATTTGGTTCAAGAATTAGTGAATCATTCCTCACTTGCTTACTTAACACAAGTGATAGGTTAACTAATCATTTGTTTGCTTCTATGCTCATCGTGTTAGGTAAGATTTAGTTTTTTATTGTTATGCCCTTCTCATCAAACCTAAAAATCCGGTCTTGGATGCGAAACTGATTCAAAATCATGAATGTTTTTACCCTCTCCGATAACAAATTCAACTGATAATGAATGTAATCCCACTAAACATGAAATTAGGGCACCGTAAAGTAACATGCCCACCAAATCTTAAAAATGACTCGTTCGAAGTGGTTCGTGCATTTTAGGGCGGGTAAGAAGTTGTAAGCGCAAAACCATATGAAGTTATGGAAGTTCGCAACATAGATAAAGAGTGAAATTTACTTTCTCGAGCCGTTTCAATCACAAATTGAACATAGCTGACACACCAACTAAATACCAATCTTATAGCTAAGCCTAGGCTTAGCTAAGTTGATACTCTAACCAAACAGGCCCTAATAACTGGGATTAGAATTAGATTCTGGTTAACAAAACCTTGTTATATAATGTTGTAATAACTCCTATTATAATAAATTGTTTGAGCAAAGGCTTAAAGAAAGTGATCTCTCATTAGGCAAACAACAAATACATACCTTTTATGTAGTATAGGTAGGTTTTTTTAATATAGTTACAACACTGGAAGGTATCTACATTTCAGGTAGCTCCTTACCTTAAATTTTTTTTTTTTGCTCCTCCCTTGTTATTATAGATTTTGAGCCATTGTTGATCTTTTCTCTTGATCGGTGGTGGTTCTAGTTGAAGCTTTTCGCATTTGATTCATTCAACAAACTATATATCTATTTCAGATTTGTGAAGATTGGTTTCATTCTTGTTGCGATACATCTCTCAACGATTGTTCATGGATCTGTGTGCTAGTGAATTGATAACTTTCTTTAGGTTCTTGCATTTAGTGAGTAGTTTGTCTTCTCTTATTAGAAGTCTTAACTTTTCTTTCCTTTATTGGAAGTTTTGTTTGTCATTATGTAGTTATAATAATGTTTTGTGTACTGTCATGTATTCCATATGTTTATAGATATCAATCCTCAATTATCACATTGTTTCAATGTTTAAGTCGCATTTACAATCCAATTCATGGTAGATAGATGTACTAAATTGAACAAATATGATTAGTGAATTAATATATTTTTATTAGACAATTGATTCTATATCTTGTTGTGTATTCAACCATCCATGATTGATGTAGTTTCTATCACTTAAAAAAAAAACTCCTATTATAGCTTCACCTGCCTTTTTTTTTTTAAAAAAAGTTTGAATGCAATTTTTCTAAATTCTCTCCCCTCGTGTTTGATGTCCTTACCACCACTACCACCACCACCACGTCTCCTTCCGCTTCGACATTACTTTTGTAGTCTTTGAAGTCGTTTTGACACTACAAGGCCATTCCAAAGCTCGAGCGTGGAGGTAATTTGAAAATTACGTTAACTTTTATGATGGGCATATTAATTTTGTAAATCATATGTGAGTCAACTTACAATAGTGGTTGTTACAACATTAATAAGATTTGTTTAACCCAACTCTTAAAATTAATTTTAAACTAGTCATTTCTCTGCGCTCCCGCAGATATAATAATAATAATAATAAGAAACAATAATAACACTATATTCATAGTTATTCTCATTGAGTCAAATGAAAAGTTCATAAAAGAACAATAATAATAAGAAAGAGCAAAACACTATATTGTCTTCTTTAGCTTTTGTAGCATTCTATGGACTGAACAACATCTTTAAGCAATGGTAATCTCATGCAGTAGTGTATATTGATCCACTATAACCCTTAAATATAAATTCCTCCATATCGTCTATTCACTCCAATTGAAGAATATAAACCAAAAGACAACATAACAAAGACATCATAAAGGTCACGTGATTATTGATTTGTGTTATAGATATAATGATTCACTTCAGTCTTCAAATTTATGGAAAACGTACCAAACGATTAGATCCAATATAGAGCAAACATATCTAAAGGAGGGCGATCGAAAGTGGTTTAGCTTATAAGCGTTGTGAATGGTTGTTATATCACTGGATGCATGAAGCTATGGGTAAGTAGAATAACTTTTGAATGTACAGACGATGTTGAAATCCATCGATCCTATCTTGAATTTATTGGGTGATAATTGGTTGAGAACTAGAGGAATCTAAGGTTAGGTATAATAAAATTAGTTTTTTTTGTGATTTTTTGAATGGTGAAGGAAAAAAAAACCAAGTCGATTGCAAAAAGAATGGATGATAGTTGAAATTTATAGGGGAATGTAACTTGCACTACACTCAATTCCTTGTATTTACCCATGATTTCAAGTTCAACGTGCTCAATCTATTAATGATAAGATAACCACTATTAATTATTAATAAATGTACACATAATGTATAATTATATCTCTTGAAATAATAAATAAATAAATAAGCAAAAATAAGAAAATTGAGAAAAATAGAAAAATTATATATACTAGTCGTTTCCCCATGATTTCAAGTTCAATGTACTCAATCTATTAATGTAATAATAATAATAATAATAATAATAATAATAATAATAATAATAATAATAATAATAATAATAATAATAATAATAATAATAATAATAAAATAATAAAATAAATAAATAAATAAAACACTATATTCATAGTTATTCTCATCGAGTCAAACAAAAGGTTCATAAAAGAACAATAATAATAAGAAATAGCAAAACACTATATTGCATTTTTTAGCTTTTGTAGCATTCTATGGACTGAACAACATCTTTAAGCAATGGTAATCTCATGCAGTAGTGTATATTGATCCACTATAACCGTTAAATATAAATTCCTCCATATCGTCTGTTCACTCCAATTGAAGAATCTAAACCAACAGACAACATAACAAAGGCATCATAAAGGTCACGTGATTATTGATTTGTGTTATAGATATAATGATTCACTTCAGTCTTGAACTTATGGAAAACGTACCAAACGATTAGATCCAATATAGAGCAAACATACCTAAAAGAGGGCGATCAAAAGTGGTTTAGCTTATAAGCGTTGTGAATGGTTGTTATATCACTGGATGCATGAAGCTATGGGTAAGTAGAACAACTTTTGAATGTACAGGCGATGTTGAAATCCATCGATCATATCTTGAATTTATTGGGTGATAATTGGTTGAGAACTGGAGGAATCTAAGGTTAGGTATAATAAAATTGGTTTTTTTTTTGTGATTTTTTGAATGGTGAAGGAAAAAAAAAAAAAAAAAAACAAGTCGATTGCAAGAAGAATGGATGAGAGTTGAAATTTATAGGGGGAATGTAACTTGCACTACACTCAATTCCTTGTATTTACCCATGATTTCAAGTTCAACGTACTCAATCTATTAATGATAAGATAACCACTATTAATTATTAATAAATGTACACATAATGTATAATTATATCTCTTGAAATAATAAATAAATAAATAACAAAAAATAACTCAATTCTTTGTATTTACCCATGATTTCAAGTTCAACGTACTCAATCTATTAATGATAAGATAACCACTATTAATTATTAATAAATGTACACATAATGTATAATTATATCTCTTGAAATAATAAATAAATAAATAACAAAAAATAAGAAAATTGAGAAAAATAGAAAAATAGAATGGTGAGATGAGGTAACTTTTAAACTTTCTCTCTCCTCCGACTTATATATATATATATATATATATAGTCTATTTTTCTGGTGTGTATGCCTTTTCTTTTTGGCGTATGAATTTTATCTATTTTAATGGGCATGGTAAAAAAATTTGGTGGGTTGAAAGGAAACTCTCAAAGTTGGTTAAAGATGACTTCCTAGTTTTGGGCGAGAAAGACCCCCACATCTTAACATCCAAAATGCTAACATCAATCTTTGCATCATATTCATATCACCGGATCATCGGGCAGGCTTAAGCGGGTCTAGATAGTTTTTTTTTAAAGCTATATCCAAACCCGCCAAACTCGCTTCAAAGTATTGCAAGCTCAAGCTTGCCCAAATCCATCACGGGACGGGCTTGGGCTGAATCTAAATGGGTCTTTAAAAAAAGTAAACTTTAACTTTTTTAGCCATAAAATATATTATAATAAATATATACATATGCAGTTAGATAATAAAAATAAATAATTATCACATTTGTTAAGACTCTAGTGTAGTATTTGGGCAACCTGAGTTCAAACCCTCACTAAATAAATAATTAGCACATTTGTTAAGACTCTAGTGTAGTATTTGGGCAACCTGAGTTCAAACCCTCACTTTCTCACTTTTTAAAGGTATATATAATATTTTCTAGAATGACAATAGTATGTCACAATATAAGAAAATTGCTCACAAGAGTCATCTATGTGCGCCTCATATGAAGGGCTTTTATGAGCCAATATATCTTGTGACGTGACATTGTTGTTGTTATTTATTTTCAAAAATGAGTTTGCAATTTATTGAGATGAGACGAGTTTCTCTCCACATAGCCAAAATTATGAACAAACAATTATCCGAACATGCTAACTAGCTTAAATTCCACATACCATTATCTCACGAACTCATGAAGGTAACTTAGATTCACATCGAAATTGTGCGCACAAACATCGATGAAAAACCAACAGTCTTAATTGAGTACGTGAAAAATAGAGTGTTGTATCAAATTCACAAAAGCATTTTTCCTCCATTATCCACAACGCCTCTCCAACTCTCTCTCTCTCCTCTCCCACGCAAACACACCAATCTCTTCTCCTCTCTTCTCCTCTTCTCCTCCTAAGAAACCATGATCATAAACCTCTCAAACCCTCCATTAACACAGTCCTCATCTCTCACCAGACTCCTCACCTCAAACCACCCCAACCCCAAGTCCCACTTCTCCAAAACCCTCATCTCACCCTCTTCGCTACCAACCCAAAAACCCTCACCACCCATTTCGCAGAACAACTTTTCTTCACAAATAGAAGATGCCCACATCGAAAAAGAGGCGCCTTTCGCCATTTCGCGCTGCCCCTTTTCGAGTTGGGGGGTTTGGAGAGCACCCAGTCAGTGTTTGAGGCAGTTGGAGTGCTAGCAGCAATTATCACTGTCCATGAAAGTGGCCATTTTTTAGCTGCATATCTACAAGGGATCCATGTAAGTAAATTCGCTGTCGGTTTTGGCCCGGTTTTAGCTAAATTCAATGCAAACAACATTGAGTATTCTCTTAGAGCATTCCCTCTAGGTGGCTTTGTGGCATTTCCTGATAATGATCCAGATAGTGACATTCCTGCAGATGATGAAAACTTGCTTAAGAACAGGCCAATTTTTGATAGAGTCATTGTGATTTCAGCTGGTGTGATTGCTAATGTGGTTTTTGCTTATTTGATTATATTTGTGCAAGTTTTGTCTGTTGGATTGCCTGTTCAAGAGTTCTCTCCTGGGGTGCTTGTGCCCGAGGTTGGACCTTCGTCGGCTGCTGCCCGTGACGGGTTGCGCCCTGGTGATGTTATACTTTCTGTTGATGGGTATGAGTTGCCCAAGAGTTTGTTTTCAGTTCCTCAGATTGTTGATATAATTAAGAGAAGTCCTAAGAAGAATGTGTCTTTAAAGGTTGAGAGAGGAGGTGAAGATTTGGTGATTGGGGTTACCCCAGAAGAGAGTGGGGATGGGACTGGGAGAATTGGAGTTCAATTGTCTCCAAATGTTAAGATTACAAAAGCGAAGCCGAAGAATCTTGTCGAGGCTATAAGTTTTTCGGGGAAGGAGTTTTGGGGTCTGACGTCTAACATCTTGGAAGGCTTGAAGCAAACTTTCCTCAACTTTTCCCAATCGGCCAGCAAAGTTTCAGGGCCTGTTGCGATTATTGCTGTAGGTGCGGAGGTTGCTCGATCAAGTAGTGAGGGACTTTACCAATTTGCAGCGGCACTTAATCTTAATCTTGCCGTGATAAATCTTCTCCCTTTGCCTGCTCTTGATGGGGGGTCGCTAGCTTTAATTTTAGTAGAGGCTGCTAGAGGTGGTAGGAAGCTACCCCAGGAAGTTGAACAGCGGATTATGTCATCAGGGATTATGGTTGTTCTTCTTCTTGGAATTTTCTTGCTTGTACGCGACACACTTAACCTGGACTTCGTCAGGGAGCTATTGTGATGAGCGGGGGAATCTTCAATTTGAGTACAGGCTGGTTGATTGAAAATGCACAAAAGGGAGTTGATGAAGTTTGAAATCAGACTCTGTATGATTGTTTTGTGGAGCAGGATAATGGATTTCCCACTTGACACTTGCCGCGGCAGGACAACTTCTTCTAAGATGCTCTACGGAGGAGGGATATAGCTTCGTGTTTCATTCATTGTCTAGTAATGCATATTAACTCATTTCCTTGTTTAAAATACAGGAGATAATTATCAGGGAAATCAGCACTCCACACTCTATAGCATCAGTATGTGCAAATACGGGTTAGAATCTCATTCCATTATAGTCCCTGGCTAATGAAGAAAGCATAGGATGTAATTAGTTGGAAAAATTATTCTTTCGTGATATATTTGATCGAAAGCTTGGTTTCATTATTATTCTATTTTGGTATTGCTGAATTTATCTCTATTATGCTCTATGACTATCAGCATTTAACCTATTTGACGTAAATCTAGAAACGGGTGGCAGTTGGACCACGCAGACCATGAATATAATTGAGTTGAAAAATGGTGATCCGGGAAGTAATTGAACCCATGAGTGTTATAAATTACATGTACGAAAATAGTTGTAGAATGCTTGATTTATGATTTCAATTTTTGGCTAATCTAGCCAAATACTGGTATAGCATAATTATTCATGGTGTTTATGTTTATCACTCGATACCAACCAAGCGGGTGGCACAATGGTTTGGTATGTGGTGTTTGCAAGAGGGTGGAAGTTCGAGTCCCATAGGGGGCAAGAAAAGTTAGTTTCTTTCTTATCAATAAGCAAAATGTTTATTACTCGTTGAAAGTGACTACAGCAAGTGCATAAGCTTTCCTCTTTATGAAAAATGTTCTTTTATTATGGTTTTTAACTTGGTCTTAGTTTCTTATTAGATGATAGGCATCCATGTTTGCTTAACTACTTCAGTCCAAATCAGGTACAGTTTCCTCTTTTAGTTCTTTAGCTTATTAAGCTCACACCATCTTCCTTATTCTTATTGGCGTAGTAATTACTTTTCGTCTGCCATTTAATGACATTGTTTCTGCACACTTGATAATGTCTACCATTTGGGTATGTTCTTTCTACTTTTATCACATGCCATGTAAATGTAGTGACGTTGTTTGTGTTACTTATTTCTTTTCTGGCTTTGAAGGTGAAATTTCCTTTTTTCGTTCTTTATATTTTTCGGTAAGACAAAGAATGACTGAAAATGCAATCGATGTTATGTGTTTTGCAATCTTAGTTGAGTGATATTCATTTCTATTATTTTCTCTAGGCATTATAAAGCACGTTATGGTAAATGGAGGCCCTGAAAACTTATTAGGAAAAAACTTACCTGTCATGTATCTAATAGTTTGCTAGTGATCTAGCCGCTTTATTGGTTATAGGGGATCCAAAACATCAAAGAGGATATTGAATTCGAGTACCATATGCTTTAATGCTCTCATATGTTTTCAAGACTATAGAAATGAAGAAGGAGAATCAATCTTAGAATTTGCTTCAACATACGATCTTGTCTTAACAAATACTAGTTTTAAGAAGAGAGAGTCGCATATAATTACTTTTAGTAGTGGTCATAACAAGAGTCAAATAGATTTTCTTTTAACAAGGAAAATAGATAGAAAAATATGTAGAGACTGCAAAGTAATACCTGGTGAAGCACTTACTACTCAACATAAGTTAGTAGTATTTGATATTAAGCTAACACGATGACATAATATGAGTAAAAAAGTTAGCGACCCTAAAATAAAATGGTGGAACCTAAAACATAGTAAACAAGTAGAGTTTAGAGAAAAACTACTAAAGGAAAATGTTTGGAATCTTGACTTAGATGCTAATACAATGTGGCTAGAAATGAGTAGTTGCATAAGGAGAGTGAGAGCAAACGTATTAGATATATCTAAAGGCTTGGGACCACCAAAGAAGGAAATATGGCGGTCAACTATGGAGGCAATTTTCCTTGTAAGACGATTGTTAGAAAAATATAGAGAAAAGAAAAAAGATCTTCATATGGTATTCATAGATTTAGAAAAAGCATATGATATGGTCCCTAGAGATGTTCTTTGGTGGGTTCTAGAAAGAAAAAGAGTGCATGCTAGATACATAACACTATTAAGGATATGTATGATGAAGTAGTAACGAGTATAAAGACATTTGGAAGAACTACAAAAGAATTTCTCATTACGATAGGACTACATCAAGGATCGGCTTTAAGCCCATATCTATTTACTTTAATTATGGATGAACTAACTAGACATATTGAAGAGGATATACCATGGTGTATGCTATTTGTAGATGATATTGTCTTAGTGGATGAAACAAAAGATGGAGTGAACGGGAAATTAGAACTCTGAAGGAATACATTAGAATCTAAAGGCTTTAAGTTGAGTAGGACGAAAATCGAATACATACACTGTGAGTTTAGAAACACTAGACATCGAGACGACGGAGTGGTAAAATTAGGGGAAGTAGAAGTTCCTAAGGTAAACCACTTTAGATACCTAGGATCAATCATACAAAATGATGGTAACATTGAGAATGATGTCACACATAGAATTCAAGCTGAATGGAAGAAATGACGGAGTGCAACATGGGTGATTTGTGATCGAAATGTTCCTACTAAGTTAAAAGAAAAATTTTATAGGACCGCAATTAGGCCAGCTATGCTCTATGGAAGTGAATGTTAGGCGGTAAAGCAACAACAATTACATAAAATGAACGAAGCAGAAATGAGGATGCTTAGGTGGATGTGTGGTAGACTCGTAAAGATAGAATAAGAAATATATAAATTCAAAGACAAGTAGGAGTTGCACTAATTGATACAAAAATTTGGGAAGGGCGATTGCGATGGTTTAGTCACCTGCAAAGACGGCCTACAAATGCCCCAACTAGAATACTTGACTCTATAGAAACTGTAGAAATTCGACGAGGTAGGGGCAGACCAAAGCTAACTTGGGATGCATTAATTAGGAGGGATTTGAATGGTTTGAAAAGCTCACCATCAATTGCACTTAATCGAGCACGATGGAAAAGTTTGATCTGTGTAGCCGACCCTAGTTAATTTGGGACTGAGGCTATGTTGTTGTTGTTGTTGTTGTTTTCAAGACTGTTGAGCAGTGATTGCAAGGCGTCGCCTAGGCGGTCGCCTAGGTGTTTTGAGACAAAATCACATAAGCGGTGCCTTAGGGGCAACATCCTTCTAAGTAATTTTTGGAAATTTGAAGGGGCTTTTTACAATTAAGTTTGATAATAAAATGTCTACCTAATAACAAAATCTTGACACAATTAAAGTTTCATAAGGATCTAAAGACTTACGAGTATTTTTGAAGTATATATTGAATAATAATCATATTGATTAATAGATAATTAGTGTTATTTAAGGATCTATAAATAAATAAATATTTATCCGAGGACTTTTAAATAAATATTATTTTGTTCGCCTAGGCATCACCTAGGCACCGGCTAGGCCCTGCCTCTCCTAGGTCAGGGAAATCGCCTCGGGATTGCCTAAACACCTTGCAATCCTTGCTACCGAGTACTGTCAATTCAATATAATCTATGGTTACTCCTGGATTGGGCATGGTAAAGGATAAAAGATGCAAATGCCATGTTAGACTGAAGCATGGTGAAGTCGTGAACTGATGATTGGAGGTGATGCTTCGAGTAATATAATTTAAGGAGGCATACTGAAGTTACTGAAGTTATGGACCAATTATTTTTAACCCCCTCTATAAACACACTTAAGCATGATTTGAGAATCATAGGATAGGTCCTTGCAGATCTCGTACTAAAGCTCTTTAAGATATCAGTTTTGTGCATCTTTCACTGTTGCTATTTGAAGATTTAATTCTCTAGATGAGGTATTGTGTTCTTTGTCATAGGTTGCCATTTGTAACTATTTGTACACCCTTTCTTTCCATAAACTCGACTAAGATTCATAAAAGTTTTATGTTAGTGTACTTCTTTGATATATTAAGAAACCTGCTTACACCACCCCAAACAAACTCTCCCACCATAGTTGAATCCTTGATCTCATGCAGATGTGAGCACATGCCAAACAATGGAACAATGGAGCTACTACTTGGTTGGCATAAATGCTCTTTCTAAAATTATTAGTTGAATGCAGCCGCAATGTTGGCTATTTTGCAGGCAAGTCTTATGTGATGACTCTAGTCAGGTGATCATGAAATTTGTATGCATAAGGCTGGGCAGGATCTATCTGGCTTTTTTTTTTTATGCTATTCGATGTTTGAGACCATAATTAAGGAGGTCCAGTGAGTATTGATTGTCTTTCTATTGAGTTGGTGAAACTTAGGATTTTAGTACAAGTGAACTGAGAATATGGTTTGTTCTCTTGCCAGAATAAAATTAGAAGAAATTGTAGATCATTATTGCATATTTTATGCTTGAGCTCTTGAATTCTCTGACACAATTCCGTTCTCTTAGAGAACGATGATCATGTATTTTTCTCCTGTAGACTAATTCATTTATAGCCTGTGAACAATTCTTTCTCCTGCTAGTTCTTTCAATGTAAACCTTCATATGCATCTTGGACGAATATTGCTTTAGGTGTCACTTTGAACCAGAGAATTTCTGTATTAGGTGCTAAAAGGTCTAAACTGTCTCTGTTTTTGACAATTTGTAATTTTGTTAGATAAATGAACTATTATGAACGTTTGAGAGACCAAATTTCTGCACTCTTTGATCTTAGTCAGTACTTTTAATATGCGAAGATGGTTCTTCACAACCATCTCCTCCTGCATCTTTTCCAAATTAGGCTTTTCGGGCGAAGAAACTAACAGGACTTCTTGCTTTATAAGTTATAACCACTTCAAGTTTGATTCTAAGCTCTTTTTCTGTCAATCTTTTTGCTCTCAACTTCAAAAAAGTTGATTGTAACTGTTTCCTCCTCAAAACACTTGCCTAAGCAATCTGCCATAAAAAAGTTAACTGTTGTAACTTCTGATTTAACTCACTTGAAGAATATACTCTCTGTTTGTGTTTGGCTTTAATTTTTATCTTTTCACTTGATCATTATGCTTGAAAGCACTATATGCATGAAAAATCTGAAAACATGGATGAGATCTTTGCTTCATTTAATCTTTGATTCCATAGCTCCACATCATCCAAAATTTCTAGCACACCAAGAGATGAGAAGCCCTTTTGTTTCTCTTTCAAAGAGCCCTTTTGTTATCTCTTTCAACACATTCAGGGTGTGATACATGTTGGACTGTCAGGTCATGTGCTATGTGGGAGTATGCATGGTTGGCTGTTAAATGTACATGTCCTACATTATTCTTTAGTGTACCATGTCAATTGCACTTGTGTGACTGTGACACTTTATCTTTCTCTGCAAACAAAAAAGGGTCCTTTGTTTTGCCTCCAAAAGCATGAATCGGTTGATAAGTTGTAGCTGTTTGTTTAACCAAGCCTCCTTCATCCCTTGAGCATGCATGCAAATTAAGGGCACTGTGGTGTCTAGCTTGGACTCCCTGACTATCCCACAATAGACTTACACCTCACCCGGCAAGAGATAGGAAATGCCTCAAAATGTTAAGAAGATTGGGACATGTGACTTTTATGAAACTTAACTGAACAATTAGCAAATCTCAACTCAACCATCGCACCACGACACTTCGAACCATTCGGACTATTCGACTACTTCGAGTTCGCCTCGATAAGGGTAGCAACTTTAATCATCTAAGTCTAGCATGATCATTTCCCTTACTTTTGGCATAATGACCACAATTTCATGGTTTTTTTTGCGACTAGGTTCCAAGCTAAAGCAAGCTTGTAGGACATTAACTCTTCTATATGTATTTCAACAGCTAATTCAGAACAACAAATATCTGAGCGCGTCCGGGGGAGTTTGCGCGCGCCTTTGCTCATATGCATAACTTTAAAGGATAATACCGAGGGGACACTTAAGCTAAAACCTTTTACGAGGTCTCTTAAACGTGCATAAAAATGTGCGCCATACAATTAAATTTTACTTGCTTCGTTAGAAAATAGTACTTCATGTTGTAAATTGAATGACCATTTAACCAAGCTTATAAATGATCACATTGTCAAGCATGACTCTCACATTGAATTATAATATCAAGCATGACTTCTACATTGAATGTAACTTGTACACTCTACGTAACTTGTATTCAACTCCAATGTATAATCACTTATCTATGTATTGTTATATAACTTGTAATCCTCTCCAATATACACCAACTTTTTATGTATTGTCTATGTTGCTTGTGATGTGTTGTATGACTTGTGGTGTATGTATAACTTGTACACATTGTATAAATACAATTATTATTATCACCAAATGGCATATATAAAAGAAGTCAACTCTATTATAATTCACACACCAAGTTGAATGAAAACTTATCGTTCCAACTATTTCATTTCATTTCTTCTCCTTTGTAGTAGTAGTTTGTAGTTTTTTTAGTTCTATTTTTCTTCTCTATTTCTTAGCAAGTTCCAACTTAATTTACAACACTTCAATCTTTTTAGCAAAAACTTTTTTTTTGTCAAATATTTATAATTCGTTTTCGAAATTTTAAAGTGTATTTATTATTTTTTTTTACTAATTATACTCTTGTACAATTCAAATATTTATGATTATTCAAATATTTATGATTATTCAATTCATTTAACGTACAAAAAAGTACTCTATTCGTTTCTTTTTAAGTGACGTTTTAAGATTATTCACGTTTTTTTTAAAATCATTTAATTATCTTGATTGAGGAGAAATTGACACTTAAATGACTAAATCACCATTTATCTCTCCTAACCTCACCACTTCTACATACATTATACATTAATTATTAATTTTTTTCTATGAAGGGTATAAAAGTCAATTAAGTAATTAATATATATTAAAACTATCAAATAACAAATATTGTGAAATATTTCAAATGACTTAAAAGACACTTATTGTGGATTGAGGGTATATGTAAATTACACTTGTAATTAAGGCTGTCTTGATTTTTGTGCCCTTACTTTCAACGACTTACTATATACTCCCTCCGGTTATTTTATATAAGTTGTTTAAGGTAAAGACACAAAAATTAAGGCAACCTTAATTACAAGGGTAATTTACATATATATATATAGGTAGTGCTATTTGGACTCGTAAGTCCGGACTCAAAATTTTCTTAAATTTCAAATGCATCCTCCAACAATTAATGAAGCAACCATAATCACTTGTAAAATTCCTATGATACCCTTTAAATATTTATAAAAATTATAAACACCTCCCTATAAGTCCTGACTCATGAGTCCAAATAGATTTATTGTATATATATATATCATTTGACATTAAATGAATTGAAGAATCATAAATTTTTGAATTGAATAATGGTAAAATGGGTAAAAATGCAATAAATACACTTTTGAATTCCAAAAACGACTTACAATTTTAAGTAGTAAGTTTTTGTTAAAATGACTTATACAAATGACCGAATGGAGTATTAAACTGGAGGGAGTAATATTTTAAACTGACCTAAAGTTGAAAATTTTAATTTTGAATTCATAAGTGCCATTCAAACATGAATTCAATACACCCAATTATCACTACAAGAAATTTGAGCTTTTACTACAAATTTGACGAAGCATTTGTCACGGTTTAAAATAAGCGTATCCAATAGGCGTTTTAGTGACGGTACATTAATCGTAAACAAATGTTTTATACATTAACACTTATTTTTGTCACGACTTAGATTTTGCGTGATGAAAAGAAGCTTTAGAGATGAACATGTTTCCATCACAAATAGGTACAAATTTTTCGTCACGTAAAATGTGTTTGCTCACAATCATTATTCCGTAACAAAAGAAAACACAATTTTTGATACACGCGCGAAACCGAAACCCCAAAGAACCTCATTCCCATTTTTTTCCCATTTTTTCAAGCGAAATCGCCCCTTCTCGTCCCACCCCAAAGAATCCGCATTCCATATTTTCAAGCGAAATCGCCGCCTTCTTCTCGTCCCACCCCCCAACCTCATTCCCATTTTTTTCCCATATTTTCAAGCGAAATCGCCGCCCTTCTCGTCCCACTCCACCCTACTGCGTTCGCGCGAAACCACCTCCACTTCGTCGTCATCGCGCCTCCACTTCGTCGTCGTCGTCGCCGGTCGTCCCCTTCCCTCGTCCTCCCCTTCCCTAGTCCTCGCGTCTCCTCTCTGTTCATCCCTCTGGTCGTCCTGCATCTCCCTGGTCATCGTCCTGCATCGCACCTCCTCCCTTTGCATCTCGCCGACTCGCTGGTCATCCTGCATCGCGCCTCCTCCCTCTGCATCGCGCCTCCTCGCTGGTCGTCCCGCATCGCGCCCTCTCCTCCCTCTCGCATCTCCTCGTCAGTCGCTGGTCGGCGCGCATCGCGCCTCCTCCCTCTGCATCTCCCTGCATCTCCCTGGTCGCTGGTCGGCGCGCATCGCGCCTCCTCCCTCTGCATCTCCCTGCATCTCCCTGGTCGCTGGCCGGCGCCGCAGGTCCCTGGTCGGCGCCGCTGCTCCCTGGTCGGCGCCGCTGCTCTCTGGTCGGCGAAAAAAAGGTACACCCGAATCCTCATCTCACCCCCTGGTTTCTTATGTACTTGAACAGATTATTTAGACAATTCTCTGCAATTCTCAATGTTTTCTTGCACTGTTTTTGAGTCACTATGCACTTTTCCAATTACCCATATTTTAAACTGACCTAAAGTTGAAAATTTTGATTTTGAATTCATAAGTGCCATTCAAACATGAATTCTATACTCCCAATTATAAAAGCAGCTCCAATGATTAGCAAGTGATAATTAAAACTTAATTAAACTAAGCATCATTTGTGATTTGTCAACAGTTAATTAACAACCCTAATAGAGATCTCTAGTGACACCACGACACAGAATGACATTGAACTTGTACTGCTGCAACACTTTAAAAACCAACAAATATTTGTTTGAATCAGTGCTTTGAATTTAATGTAATTTAATTTAATGCTGCTGCTGTGCTGATGTAGACAGACAGGTAATTTAATTTACTCCTCCCAGTTGATTGCCGTATCAGGACAATCCAGCACCTGGACCCCACCCCCAAAGATCTCTACTGCGTTACAGCACATCAACCCCGCCACAACATAAATGTCTCCTCCAGATTTGCTGTAAAAGAATCCAGGCCCCACCACCATCGCCAGATCGACGGCTCTCCTCTCTCGCCTCTGTCGCCCTCACGTAGGCCCGAGCGAACCCAATCATATCTACTCTGATTGTTTGGTGATGGCTTGCTTTCAACTTAAAAGTCATCACGCCAAGCAAATAGCCCGTGAGATGGGCCTCGAGATGCGGAAATCGAATGCGCGACATCAGGCGCGAAGGGGATCTCGGGCAGCGGGCAGGTCGGGCAGGTGACGGCGTCAGGTGACGCCGTGAGGCTCCCCTGGTCCAAGCAGTGGGGAAGCAAACGTTGATTCGTTGAATAGCTGAGGCGTGCCGAGCCTCAGGTTCGTAGCTAGGTTCGGGACAAAGTGATAGCTAGGTTCGGGACAAAAAAGTCACTTCACGGAGTGAGAGAGAGAGAGAGAGAGAGAGAGAAAGAGAAAAAAAAAATCTCTTCAGAGCGATAGAGAGAGAAAGTTAGAGAGAGAGAGAGGGATGGGGAAGATCGTGCGGCGGCGGAGGAAAGGGCGGCCGGGGAAGGCGGATCTGGCGGCGGCGCCGCGGGAACGGAGGAGGAGGAGCCGAGGGAGCTGCGGCGGAGCACGCGGAGGAGGAGCGCGACGTTCGTCGGAAACTTCGAGGAATCGGACACGGAGGAGGAGGAGGAGGAGGAGGAGGAGGAGCGCTGCGGCGGCGGCGGCGGCGGAGGCGAGGGAGAAGACGATGAAGACGAGGACGAGGACGAGGACGACGATGATGAAGAGGAGGAGGAGGAGAGGAGGAGAGAGAAGAAGGTGAAGCTGGTGGTGAAGCTTCATCACAGTTGTAACAGTGGCGGCGGTAGTGGCCGAGTTGAGTCAGTGAGTCGCGGCGGCCGAGTCAGCCGTGGCGGATCGGCTGGGTCTTCGTCTGAGGAGAGGAAGCCCTACAAGAAGCGGAAGATTAGCGATGACGACGATGATGATAATGATTGTGATGATGATGACGACGTCAGGTCGATTGGATCTGAGAAGAAGAGGAAGAAGAAGAAGAAGGTTTGTAATTGTGAGTTTCATCATCATCATCATCATCATCATCATCAATGGTGGTTTTAGAGAGGAGAGAGAGAGAGAGGGATTTTGTAATTTGTCGATTTAGAGAGGTAGCTGTGTCTGTATGTCTGTTGTCTAGGTTTTAACGGTCAGGTCAACTGTCACAAGGAACCCTACAAACCGAATCTTCTCTCTCTCTCTCTCTCTCTCTCCTACGCACACACTCTCTCTCTCTCTCTCTCACTTATTCACACCCTCCACACACACACACACTCTATCTCTCTCTCTCTCTCTCAACACTCCACATTGAGTGTGCTCTATTGTTTCAATGTATTCAATTCATTTTGCTTGTTTGATCATCGCCATTGTTCACGTTTTTCATCTCTTTGCAGAAAAGAGGGAGAAATGGGGATCAAAGAATGGTAGAATCTGTTCCAGGTTGGTTTTTTACTTTGTGGGTATTTGATTTTGTACTCTCTTTTTGTTCCGAAACTCATTTTTTGTTGATTTTATTGTTGTTGTTGTTGTTGTTGTTGTTGTGGTGGTGGTGGTGGTGGTGGGTGTGGTTCAATTCAGGGTCGCCGGCTGATTCTCCATTGGGGACTCCATTGTCAAACATTAAGCAGTTGGAATTGGTACTTGACAAGCTTCAGAAGTATGGGTTTTCTAGTCTTTCTTGTTGTGGGATTTGTTTGTGTTGTTGATGATGACGAGTTGTTGGCTAAGGGCTTTCGCGGCTTTGTTTGAGTGTGGCAGGAAGGACACATATGGGGTTTACGCCGAGCCAGTTGATCTCGAAGAGGTTAAATTTCGAAACTTTTATGGACAACACATTGTTTTTTTGAATGATTTTCGTCAATGTTTATTTTCTTCTCCCCTTCGGTTTCAGCTTCCAGATTATCTTGATGTGATTGATCATCCAATGGACTTTGGCACCATAAGGAAAAAGCTGGCTAGCGGCCAGTATTCTTACTTGGAACAACTTGAGGTGTGTGTACCTGTAATGTCTTGTTTACTTTTGTAGGATTCATTTTGTTTTGTGGTGCATGAACTCTTTTTTTTTTCATTTGTTTACTTGCTTCCTAAAGTAAAAGGAAGCAAAAGAGATCCACCAATGGGAACTATATGAGAACATGGAGTTTTAGGATGAACTAGTTCATTCAGCCGCATAACCAACTAATTATGGAACGCAAAAAGAGTGTAGATTTGGCTATCTTGCTTCCAGGGCGGAGGCAAGAGTAGCGGTGGCGACTCCATTGAAGTTCTAATTTGGTTCTCTTCACTTTTTGGTTTACATTTTTATTATTATTCATTTGGGATAAGTAGAAATGTCAAAAAACTATATTAGTTGGAGTTTTATGTGTATTTATCCTTTTTTTATAAGAAAGAAACCTACTTATAACTCTTTAATTTGCCCCATCGAGAATCGAACCCCCAATCTCTTACCCAAGTAACCACATGTCAAACCATTGAGCTACACACATGGTCGGTATCCATATCTATTCATTCATTCATTTATTCCTTGGACTGTACTCTTCCTCAATGAAATGGTGAAATATTTCTGGCTTTTCACCATGCTCATGGTATTCCCTCGATGACTGTGCCAAAAGATTTAAATAAGTCCTTGAAAAGTTTGATCTTATTTGAGAATGCTGTACATGAACGTAACTTCCATTGGAAAGAAAATTTGGTGTTAGCCCATTTAAATCTCTTTGTATAATCTGATTTGGCTGTAGGTAGTATTGATCAAAAGTATCACGTTGTAATGCTGGTTAAGTGAACATTTAGATGACTTTTATATTGGGAAATAGAACAAAGAAAATGACATGCAAGGGGGTTCTTAATAAAACCAACTCCATCCTAATGTCCATGTATATTGTTTTGTCTAGTCACTTTCTGCAACCATTTCGAAGGGCTGGAGAGTGTGATGATATCCTGATTAATAAGATTTCTAATGGTAATGATTTGGTGATTTAAGGTCATGTTTATTGCAATGCATATTTACCTATGGATGATGGTGGATCAAATGTTGGTTCAGTAACAATTAAATGCTTATCTTTCACCTTGTTCAAATTTTTATTTTCCTTCCTTGTATCAAATAAATTGCTTGATTTTAAATTAAAATTACGTGCGATTATTGTTGCATTTTCATGTCCGGGCTTCTGAATTAGCTGTTTTGAATACAGAGTGATGTTTTCCTTCTGTGCACAAATGCCATGCAATACAATTCACCTGAAACTATATATTTCAAGCAGGTATATATTCTTATTTCTAGCATCCTGGTTTTATGTTATTATGTTATGTTTTGTTTTGTTTTTGTTTTGTTTTGTTTTTGTTTTGTTTTGTTTTTTTTGTTTTGTTTTTTGATTTTTCCTGTAAACTGAGTAGTAATACTTAAGTGGGTACTTGATTTGGAAAGGCTCGTTCAATACAAGAATTGGCGAAAAACAAATTCCAGCGCTTGAAGGCTGACTATGAAAGGGCTGAAGCAGAACTGAAGTCAGAGCAAGAAATGAAGACGAGTTTTGTGGTTAGAAAACCCATAAAGAAGTCACTGTGCAAGGCCACACAGCCACAGGAGCCAGTTGGCTCTGATTTCTCTTCAGGCGCCACTCTTGCCACTACAGGTGATGCAGTGAATGGTTCTAATGCGACACTAGCTACTGCTCCTGAAGTGCCCGGCAATATCGAGGGGCCTGTGGATGGAAAGTCTTTCTTATCTGAAAGCAAACAAGAAAGGGCAGACGAACTAGTTTCAGGTATCATTTTATTTTATTTTTCGTAAATCTCTAGTTCATGGCTTTATCGTTGGGCTTCAAATCTTGTATGTATTAGTGAGAAAGATCATATAGAATCATTGCTTTGTACCTTATGTGTAAGTTTGAGAATTTACTAATTTAAATTACTTAACTATAATGTTTTATACTATTTCATTTTCTTATAAAACGAGAGCACTTTGCCTCGGGCACTAAGAAGCATATTTGGAAAAATGATAAAAAATGCTACCTCATTGCATGGACAGGCAACTATTTAAATGCTGAAATCCACAAATAATAAATCCTTTTGCACCTGATTGATTCGATGAGATTCGACTATGTAAATGCTCCCGTTCCACCAAAACAATGAATAAATTCACATAACCTGTAAATTAACATATATTTTTTTGATAGGAACCTGTAAATTAACATGTAACTTAGGCAAAATCGAAGCGCAATCTTTTAAGTACTTTAACAGTATGTTTATACATCTTCTGGATTTATTGCAAGACTAGGCTTATGATGTATTTCTTCAATAATCTGTCTATCTATGATTCTATATGACTGAAATTCTTTAAGTCTTATTTGAAATTTGAATATTGTAATCTGATATCCGACTGATAGAAGAGTTCTATAGTTGTATTTATATTTTCTTAGGAGCCATTTTTCTTGTCCTAAACTATATGCTATATAGTTTCAGGAATAACAATAATAATAGAAAAAAGAAAAAAAAATTATTAAAGTTTCATCAAATGCTGATTGACATCATATGCTGCAGGGAAGGGAATCCCTTCTAAACTTGGGAGGAGGTTATCTGTGTCAGATGAGAATCGTCGTGCTTCTTACGATATCTCCAATCAACCTTTGGCAAGGACTGATTCAATGTTTTCAATTTTTGAGGGTGAAAACAAGCAACTGGCTGCTGTATGTAACTGAAAAACTGTCTTCTCACGATCCGTGCTTGGTCTTTGTACTCATTGAATTTGAACTTTCTGAATCAGGTTGGGCTTCATGCAGATCATTCTTATGCGCGGAGTCTGGCTCGTTTTGCTGCCGCTCTTGGACCCATTGCTTGGACAGTTGCTTCTCGAAGAATTGAGCAAGCCCTCCCTGCAGGTTTCAAATTCGGTCGTGGGTGGGTTGGAGAATATGAGCCCCTTCCTACACCTGTACTAATGTTTGAGAATGTTAAGCATAAACAACCAACTTTAGGTGACCTACCTGAGTCAAGAAAGGTTGACAAGAAACCTAAGGAGCGCAAGCTAGCGTCACGAGAACCATCATCAACCCACATGTCTGTGCTGGAAAAAGATACCCCGAAACAGCAAATCACAAAGTTACCAAAGGCAGAGGAATCAAGAAAGGATGCAAATGGTACTCAGGGAGCAAAGGCTTCACAAGATGATGTACAACTGGGCCTCAGAATGACTGGTCCATCTGCGGTGACTGCTGCCGCCAAGTTTCCTGCTTCCCCTCGAGAGCGCTCTTTTATTGCGCCTGCAGGAGGGATTCCAGGTTTGTTTGGTGTTTCAGGAACCAATCCAATGGCCAGCACCTTGTATCAGCAACAGAATCCCTTGCTCATGAATTTGGCAAGGACTGGGGATAAGAATGCCTCGAAGCAGGTAGAGTCAAATCGGTCGTGTATGTCTGGTGGGAATGGGACGGCCAAGGATTCACAAAAGCAGGTCGAGCGTGCTTCAGCAATGACGACTTCTGGGTTGCTAGAGATGGTTTCAAGGAATCCAAATCATGTTCAATCAGTTCCCTGTAAACAACAAGAAAGTAATGGGGCTGTTGCTGGAGGACCTCCTAATGGAAAAGCTGCAAGTAACATTGCAAGTAATGATAAAGTGGCAAGTTCAGCATATGATTTTATTCATAATCAACAGGCGAGAGCCGTGTCTTTCTTTCCCTGTGGTAATCAGGAGCGCGGTCTAAGCGACCCTGTTCAGATGATGAGAATGTTATCTGAGAAGAGTCAAAACCAGCAGAAAATCTCAAACTCATCCAAGTCTGATAACCAACAGAACGGATTGTTAGATCCATCAGCAAAGAGGGATGATTTAAGTGCTGCTGCTACTGCTGCCCGAGCGTGGATGACCCTAGGAGCTGCCCCCATCAAATCAGAAGATAGTTCAGGTTCGCCAAAAATGCAGATCGCTGCTGCTTCTCTATATAATCCAGCTCGGGAAACTCCTCCATCTGTCCGGCAACATCGTGAAGAAACTCCTTTTTCTGTGGGATTGCAGTCACAATCTGAGAAACACGGTTTTCCCCCTCAGGCATTATTTGCACGGCCTGTGCATCTTGGTTTGCCAGGGTTCCATAGCAATAGACCTGTTGCCTTCCCGCAATTGATTCCGACTGAATTGTCAAGGGCTCAGTTTCAGTCTCATTGGCGTGGCCTTGTTCCGCATAATCTGCCAAACAAGAAACAAGACACTCTTCCCCCAGACTTGAATATTGGTTTCCCGCAGCCCGGGTCTCCGGTGAAGCAGTCCTCCAGCATAGTGGTAGACTCCCAACACCCAGACCTAGCTTTGCAACTCTGACTCGCGTGATATTTAAGCATCGCGTGCGCCTACATATACATAAAGTTCACTGCAGTTGGGGGCGACCAGTGCACATTAAGTTGCAGGAGTTGTTTCCAATTTCTGCTACGCGGGCAAGATTTGCTCCATCACAAATGAAATTCATCTTTAAAGAATCTCAGGTCAATTGTTATCTTATTAATGACAATTGCAAGGCGGCACAGGAAGCATTTCCCATGAACGGGACAAAGCTGGGTTGAATCTTGTTGACTGCGGGACCTTAGAGAAACACAAATCTTGTTTCACTCCTGACTGTTGATTCGATGCTAGAAATGGATGGCAGACGCTATGATACAAGATTGAACTAATGCAATGTGCGTTACCTTTGCAATTGGAAATGACGAGAAGATTGAATCTGCGATCGGGTTACTAGTCTTTCAGGCAATTGGAAATGACAAGAAGATTGAATCTGCGATCGGGTTACTAGTCTTTCAGACTGAAGAATATTTACTTCGCAGCGGAACGTAAAGTTTCTAGGATACATGAGCAGTTTGCTCTAGAGAACATAATTAAGTAGCAACTAGAAAAAGATCCTAGTTGAAGTATTCATGTATTAGATCCATCCGGTGCCATGAAAAGTCTTACTCTAGTGTTGTAGTTGAGACTTTGCTAAAGCTGCTGGATTGCTTTTGTAAATTGAGCAAAAATTGTAGGCTAGAAATCCTGGGTTGGATTATTTACTGACTGATATTGCATCATTGTTGGTGATTTATTTTGTTTTATAAGATCATAGATCTGGCTTTTAGAGACATGGTGAAAATGTAATGTTTTTGTTTACACAAAATGGCTATGTGGGTACAGACACATATATAAGTTTCTTTACTTGCACACTGAATGAAAAACAAGTAAAAACAGTTTTGTAGTGAAGTAAATAACGCGCATAAATTGTTTACGCAGTTCGGATCTAGTTATACGTCTGCGGGGTCATACCTAGGTGTAAGATCCACTGAGTAGTAAAGAATGATTACAACTCCGCACTTGTTTTCTCTCAAGTTGATGATCCCTCACTAAGTCCTACTGTACTAATCGCTCCCTCTATCTCTTAGCTCTTACACAAGAATCTCCAAGATCCCTTTGGAGTCCGAGATCCCCTCGGTGTTTAGGCTAAGTCCCCTTAGTCAAGTGTGTGTGTAAATAAGACTCGTGAAATGGTGTTCTTATGCTCACTTTGCTCTTACAAAACAACCGAATTAATCAGAAATAATTAATGGATGCAAAGACTAATGAACATTAACTATATATAGAGAAGGCTTGTTGTATCTATGACTTCACGTTCCTTCTCATTTTTTGAACCAACACTATCGTGTTTTATGAAACATATTTGATCGAGATCTTTGAATGAAATCTTTCGTTTCCTTATTCTCTAAATTTGATTGCGATGCAATGGTGGCGTGGTCTGTCCTTCCTTGTTTGTAGATTCTTGCATTCCTATGAAGATTTACAAGATATCTAATGATCTTGCATATGTACTGGATGCTTATGTGGTGGCTTACATGACAGAGCTACATAAGGAATGCCTCAATTGATTTGTTAATAACATAATGTAATTCAATAGCCCGTGACACCTAAGGAGTGACACACAATAAAAATATTTAAGGAATTTATATTTTAACAATATCCCCCTTTGTTATCTGTGTGTCACAACTAAGTATATAGATTAGATATGCAACAAGTATGTAAAAGTAATTTTATGTAAAACACATTCATGCCAAACATTAGTTTAAAGATCAAACATAAATCTTGAATCTCAAAAACAAAATATCAGTGAAGTTCAACTAGGAAAGATTAAGTAAAAAAAAACCAAATGAGAACTTTAAACTACTTTTATTACTCCCCCTTACTCTATATCTAATATTAGCTCTCCCTCTTTGTGGACATAGAAAAACAAAGGGTACTATGAGCGACATCAAAAGGGGAAAAATTCCCGAGGCATAGCTGGTGGCAAGTCTAAGATTTTCCATCCGCTTATCAGATTTTCACAGCTCTAGGGCTTGGTGAAGGGGGTGCAGTCCGAGTGGCTAGCCGGCCAAGCGAAAGAAAGAAATGTACAGGGAATCCCTCCTTTGTTAATAAATGCGGAGAATACTTAACTTACTAAAGTGAAAAACAGTACAAGACTAAACTACATGGACCATAGAGACCGATAGAAGGAAACACTCGAGATAGTGGTTGCCCCTTTTTCCATTCTTCGAACTAGTGCTCCAACCTCAATGTCCAAGACTTAGGGGCGGAACAGGCTGCTAGTGGACATCATCTATTTTTGCTTTAACTAACTAAAAAGATAGTTAGCTAGTGCTTCCTCTACCTTGCTATGAATATGAAAATCAATCTCCAAGAGGTGTTTTTCATATTAGCGATTACCCATTTATATAGAAAACCAAAGATTATATAAACATGGAAGTTCTCTAATTAGTTTTCAAGTATAGATGTGATATATCTTTCTTTCTTTAATTTTGTAGCTATGATTTATCTTTCTTTCCATCTTTTCTTCAATCAAGATTTTCATATATATGGAAAGATCTTCCAATCATATATCCTTTGACATCCCACGCTTTCCATTCTCACTCTCCTTGTTGGAATCATGAATGCATGATAAATGTATGCTGGATATGGAATAGTCCAAGTTAGCATTCTTTTGATCTCGCGAGAACTTCTGTCGTTCTGTCAAGGATAGTTGTCTGTGACCATAGACTGATTGTCATGTGGGCACATCCTATGAAAGAGCTTAGGAAACAATTAGGTGTACACATTTTAATTTATTTCATTTGCTTACCATATCCGAGTTGTAACAAATATTGACAATCACATAATTTTACCTTAACATTATCCCTTTTGTCATTTATTTGTCACAACTGATGTATATAGAACAAATAAGCAATATATATTGCAAGATAAATTTAAAATGCATGCAATGACAAGTAAAAGTAAGCATGCATTTAAACATAATAGAAATCATGTAGTAAAATATTTGTGAGTGTAATCAACATGAGCAGGAAATGAAATAACACCAAAAAAATATGTCAAAAGTGGCATAATGTTAAGTGTATCCTGTGCTCACCCTAAAATTAGGACTAAGATACTCTTAAGATACTCTCCCCCTCTGTGACAACAAATTGACAAACAAGTTTCGGAGAGGTACGATCTATCAACTGAGCAAGAAAAAGAAATATACTCCCCTTTCATTCTTGCATTATCTCCTTCGTGCGATAAAAATTGACTTTACAAATAAGGAAACAACAACCAACCAAAAACTCGACACAAGGAAAACAATTAATCAATCGGTATAACCCAACAAGTAAAAACATCCTATATGTTGGACAACTATCATATTAAAAGCTACAAACTTCACATCAGTAGTAAGAGTAGCGAAAAAACAAATGCTATATAATAGTTGTAGCATGAGATAGCTTCTAAGCAGTAAGGGATGCATATAGAGCCTTATACTTACATTAACTCCCCCTAAGTTTATTATTACCTCCAGGGAAATCAATTATGGGGACAAACAGTGGCTCTGGAATAAAAAGATGTAAACAAAAGTCTATGAGCATAGATGCATATAGAAGGTTGTGCATATACGAGCTGACTGTTTGTGGACAAAGAGGTTGTGACATTCTAAGGAGGTTTATTTTTATCCAACCTTTTCAACCTGTTCCTTGGCACAAAATCAATCATAACAAATTACAAAAATAAAGAAAATAACTGAGGTTTAGCATTATACCTTTTCATAGTGCATATGGTGTCGCCTTAAGATGTGAAACACGAATTCAATAGAGGATTTGTGTCATTGCATTGATGTTGTGCTTTAGGAACCCACTTTTGTTGATGATATGATCTTATATCACCTTTCCTTGGACCATCACTCCTCTTAGTGATGGACCTTTGTCATCTTGCTAGATCTCACTGCATTTTGAAGCACCGTGGTCGTATATGCCCTTTTACTCCGCAGTAATAGCATATTGGCCTGAATCGACGTGGAAGATTTTCATCCCTTTCTCCGATGTCGCTTCATTTGGTAAAAGGAACTGCTTCTTTTCGTTGTGTGGAGGTAGATGCTTCATTTTTGAATCCGAGCCCTCTGTGATCACATGAGCCTTTTCCCATATGGAGTATGTCATCTAATTTGGTTTTTCCTCTGTTGAGTTGCTCTAGTGTATCTTCTGTATGTTTAAGTGTTTTTTGCACACTTTGCAACTCCTTTTCAGCCACATCAAGTTGTTATTGAAGATTGATAACTTCTTTAGACAACAAGATGTTTTTGTCAACTACCTCTGACCACTTTTCATACATCTCCTTAAATGCTTCCTTTATATCTATAATATTAATGGAATCAGTAGAATCTAAATCAGATTCATAATCAGGAAGCATTACCTCTTCTGTAAGGACAGATTGGATGTTTTCTATGTCTATGGGTACAACTTCTCGAATGGGTAATCTAGGCAGTATAGACAATCAATTTAGCTGATTGTTTTTCTGAAATGCTGATATATGAATTGGAGTTGAATGCAACATGATTGATTTCATTCTCTGATTCTGAATCACTCAATGTAGTATTGAAATACTTCCTCTTTTTCTTTAAGAAGTTTGGACATTCATATTGATAATCTCCAAACCCATCACATTCTCGGTATTGAATTGCCTTGTTCTTCCCTTCACTAACTACGTTCTATTTGACACTACTGAACTTGCCGCCATGTACCTTCTTGAGCAATTTGTTGTAATTTTTGTAAGGAAGACATGGTCACTTTCCTCGGCTTGATCTTCTTTGGAATGTGGTGAAGCATCTCTGCATGCAAGTTCTCACTGCTTTCGGCTTTGATTTAGATGCATTTCATATGTTTTGAGAGACCCTATCAACTCATCAAATTGAGTATTTTTCAGCCCCTTGGTTTCTTGAATAGCTGCAACTTTTATATCAAACTTGGAGGGAAGAGATTGAATGACCTTCTCAACCATCTTTCTGTTCTTGTAAGTTTTTCTGAGTTTTTCAGCCTGATTTGCAATATCTTTTAACTTCGCTATATATTCGACAATAGTCTCATCATCGCCCATTCGCAACGCTTCAAACTGTGAGGACAACAATATTTTCTTAAGTCACGTACGTCATCATTTCCTTCAAACACATTTTGAAGGATTTTCAAGCATCTTGTGCAACTTTGTGTAAAGATATAAGCTTTAGATGTTCTTGATTCACTCTATTGAATATAATGTTCAAAGCTTTGGCATTCATAAGCAACAACCTTTCCTCGACATTTTCATCCTTGCTCTTTGGTTTTCCGTCCTGTTCAGGGAAGGAGTACCTTTTTCGATGGACTTCCATGCTTTCACATCAATGGATAGAATGAATCATTCCATCTGAGATTCCCAGTATGTGTAATTTGTCAATGGGAGTGGTGGCTTTATTGTAGAGACACCTTCTGGTTGATCAGATTGATGATGATGAGACATTACTTGTAATTAGGACCTGCCTTCTTTGACACAACAAATGATATAGGCGTTAGGCTCTAATACCAAATGAAAATGTAATGTTTCTGTTCACACATAATGTCTCTGTGGGCACAAACATTAACTTAGTATCTATGAGTATGTGTGTGGCGGCCCTCGCCGCCCCGGGGTGACGTGTCTCCGTGTACTAAATAATACATTCCGTCTCTGATCCGTTGCTGATTCATGCATCTATTCCTCGAAAATTAGAGACGGAATAACAACGGAATCTCTGAATTCCGTTGCTAATTCCGTTTCTGATCCGCTTTGTTTAGTCAATATATATATATATATATATATATATATATATATATATATGTCTCAATCCAAGCACATTTAACCTGCCAATATATAATACAAATCATAGCTAAATAATATATTGATATTGCACAGTTTATATAAACTTAACATATCCTTAAAATTATCTTTTCTCAATGTACTGTACACGAAACAACAAAAACAATCTAAAAAGTTTCTATTTCGTATCTTTCTATAAAAGTAAAAGCAAAAATTGTTCTAAATGAAAAAAATAAAAAATGAAGAAGTGTTCCGAGATTATATAAAGTTGATTGTGCTTCAAAAAATACTTGACTTCGTACAAAACACCTGAAAAAAGATCAAAAAGAAAAAAATCACTAAATTATACAAACAATAATAGGAATATAAACAATATTATGGGAGAACTACGTATCATCGCAATCACAAGTGTATGAGCCAAACACAACATAAATAAAGTAGTAAAGAAAAAGAAATTCATCATTATCCAGAAGGAACATGGTGTTAATTAGCAAATTATCGCTCGCTCCAAACAATGACATGAAATTTAGTTCTAGATTAACACAAACAAGAGTCAATTGTCCTCGATGCTCCAAAAAATTAAATAGACACTATACAAAATGAAATTAAAGTAAACTGAAACAAAAGATAGAACACAAATTAAAAGTAAAGAAAACTAAAATAAAAGACTCAATAAACAATGTGTAATGGAAGTATGATAAATAAATGATACAAGACAAGTACCAATTTTCATAAGTACTTCAATATTAATAACTATTTCTTTTTAGAGACAAGTGATGTTCATGATCTTCAACACATTATTACAATGAATGCATTCTCGAAAAATTCTAACTCTTAATTTCCTACAAAATACTTAGCAAAGTTTCTCCTAAAACTAGGGGTTTTAACTAATAAAATGACTATACAACATACACACACAAACACGTGTCATTATTGATTGCACCCATCCTTGAGCACCAGATACAGGATGCTGACACCGTTACACTGCCATTATATGCCACTAACAGTGTAGCTTCCCACCAAAACACAAGGGCAACATCGTAATTTTTGCACACCTCCAACATTCTTCCAAGTTCCTATTAACTCAGATATAATTGCCAACATATTTCAGAATTACAAGTAATATCAACACAAAAAGCACAACCTCTTCAGTATTCAATCTAAACATTTTATTTAACTAAACAATATATCCCTAAAACAACTGTGGTAAAAGTCAGCAAGCCCAAAAATGAAATATATTTTTCACTAGGAACAAAAGCTACTGGTATACAAAATTATGAAAACGAAAGGAAAGGTAAAAATAAGACCAGCCTGTGATGGTTCCATTCTCGAGACACAATCCTTGTTCAAACTTTGTGCAACACCCTGAAATTGAAAACAAGGTATTCAAGGAAAAAACAATCAAACGCTAAAACAGAAAACTAAATTACTAAAGCCAACCTTACTTTTGAAAAGGACTAATGCAACTGCTATAAAAGTTAAAATTAGGAACTTTAATAAAAAAAATTGGTTCTTAGTACTCTAGTTAGTTGTAATCTGGAAAATGCAGTGAACGTGTGTAAAATCAAAGTAACTGAGGTACATAAATCATTATACTTTATTAAGTAAACCTATTGGAATTCAAGAGGTTAACATATTTTGCCCCTGAAAACTGAAAGAGATAAACTAGTGGAGATATAACGCAAGACTTACTTGAGAAGATAAATAGGAACCAAAGCAATACCTGAAGCTTCACAACTTCATGATAGAAGGAGCGCATTGTGTAGTTCCCAGATATGTCCTTCCTGACATGGAGAAATTTAAAGTTAGAAACTTGAAATAATGAAGACCAAGAAAAGAGATGAACTTACTTTATCTAAAAAGAAAAGAGATGAATTTATGGTAAGTTTTTCTACAATTCTTATTTTCTAAAAGTTGTCAATTCTAAATGCAAAAGTTCACAGGAATCAAATAATACAAAATTACTTGGGTCTTCAACTATTTCAAGTAAGCATTACTCTTGATACTGTTAACAGACAACCAAAATAAAGCCCGAGTGCAAGTCTGCCTTTTCCAAAGAAAAAATAAGTCATACATGATCAGATTGTTCCTCCCTAAACACATAGGTCTTCATTTTTGATAATCACAGAATTAGAGTAACAAAGCTAAGCTCAGCTAGTTACTGACACATAATTACAATTAAACACCAGCTTCTACATATCGCAATGTCAAATATTACTTTCAAGCATATCTTGGTAACATACTATTTCTCAACAGACCATGACACTCTATTCATCATATAACAAGATAGAATCTTAAAAAGCATAACTCAATTTTAATATATAAAGTACATTGTATGAGGTTTAAGTAGTTGGTAATTCATTCATATTTCTTAAGCACATGGTTCATATTCATAGCGTAGTCTTTACCTCGATATTTTACAATATTATTTTAATCTATAAGTATGAAGCATTGCTTCTTTTACTTTTTGTCTTCGTTGAACATCAACAAAATTCTCTTCTGCCTTAAATTTTAACTCTGCTAGCTAAAAGATTTAAAGTATTCACTGTACCATGGATGGTGAACACGGATGGCATTCCCAATTTCAAGCCCAACATCACCACATGTCTTGGAGCTAAAAATAATGATCCTCATTTCCTCACTATCCATAAGCATTTCACGATCCCGCAGGCGTTGGGAACTCTGCGAGACAATGTCAGTGACAAATCAGTACTAACTCATCTTGAAAAGTGATATATGTATACAATTTGCATACATATGCATGTATCAACAACCACTGGTTTTTCAAAGCCAATTAAACATAATGAGTCAATGATCTGTGACCTCCTATGTAAGTTGAAACTGAAATTTTGTAAGTTGCAATAAAAAATTAAAAAGAAACAACTAAATTACTCCTAAATTTAACAGGTAACAACTAATTGAAGTCATGGTAATCTGGTGGTTTGTCCTGCATTATTATAAGATAATTTTCACTATTACAATATCATCACTTGTACACATACTCTGATCATGTTAAATATACCCCCGGTTGTGTAAGAGTGATTGCCATGATCGTTGTCGCTTCCATGACCCATGACAGAGGATTCCACATGAATGCCAAGAATTTGAGTATCTTACTTTCCTGAAAACATGATCATAAAACAACTAATTGAGGATATCAAACTTGTGAAGTGAAGATTAAAAGGAAATGGGGAAGAAAAACACAAACTATCGAATGAACTATATCACGCAGACCTTCTTCTCTTCGAGTTTGTTGTATCCAAACAGCTGTAAGCGTTCCTTAACTTCATTGGACCCGAGTCCTCTCGCGTGCACTTAAGATTTTCAAAAACTCCTTCAATAGGGATATTTTCTGAAACAAATACCTTACGAAATTATAATAAACCACCAATCATATATGGCTAAGAAAAAATGTTCGTCCCAGTTGAAGGTATGAATTATTACCATATTGACCACTTCCCTGCCAACAGCTTCAAGAGCAATTGATTTCTTCTCATCCATTTTTGCTTATCTTATGACCGTTTGTACGCAACAAATCTGTAAAACCAAAAATAGAAAACGAGCGATTTTCTAACACTCACTCCAAGATCCAGAGCTTTTCTAATTGTCTCAGCACTGTTGTAGCAAGGGCTTCGGAGATGGCGAGGTACAGCGACGAACGGCGGCGAACAGACCCGACTGCAGACCCGACAGACGGCGACGGCAGACTCGACGTCCTCGTCGCAGCCTCAATCGCAGCGATGTCAGATCTCAGTGAGTGAGATTCCGGTGAGAGAGAGCGGTGTAAGAGAGAGAGAGCGGTGGACGGTCCGTGAGAGAGAGCGGTGACAGAGAGAGCAGTGATATCTGCCGTTGAGAGAGGTTTTCGGAGAGACAGAGAATCGAGAGAGAGAGAGGGATTTTTCGGGAGATCGGAGAGACAGAGAATCGGGAGAGAGAGGGATTTTTGGGGAGATATGGTTTTCGGAAAGAGAGAGAATCGGGAGAGAGAGGGAGCGTTGTGTGGGGATAGGGTTGATATTTTGTCTTTGAATCATCGAGATCGAAGATGCACGAATCTCGAGATTTGATGAACGGTTATAAAAAAAAAGTTTTGGTGGGAATGTTGGCGCCATTATTTAGAGACGGAATTAAATTCCGTTTCTATTTCCGTCTCTGATCTCTCTCTATTCCGTCTCTGAATTAGTCCGTCTCAATTCCGTCTCTAACCATTTTTTTTAGCAACGGAACTTAATTTCGTTGCTAATTCCGTTTCTAAATATCATTTTTCTTGTAGTGCTACTGTGGAAAAACCCTGAAAAATACTGTACTATACTATGTAAAGTAACTATGTACAATGTCATATTACTCCTCAATTCCCAAAAGAATCAAAATATCAAAAATAAAAACACACGTACAAGTAATTCTCAACTGTAGGCAGTCAGAGGTGGTCACGTAAGATCCCCTTGCCCTTACTTGTACTAGGATCTGCACTCAATCATCACAGAAGAAAATGTATGACGAGTATAGTCAGTAAAATCCCAAGGAACTCCTCTGAGCATTCAAATAAATAAATGGAATTCAATAAATACTGTTAAATAAACATGCAGAATGTAAACATGCAACTGTAAGTAAGGCATCGCATGCGTAAATAACAATAAAGCGCAAATGTGTATGTCTGTTCCAGTCAGACTAAACCATACTTTGGGATTTCCTTCCAGGATCCCACTGGTGGGCGCACCCAACTAGCTATCACCTGATCCCTCTCGGTGGCCGGCGTAGACCTACGACGCACCGACATATGTATTAGTTCCCTCGGGTAGTTATCCACCGAGCACTTCTGATACATATACTATGGTCTAGAATGCATAGACACGCATAGACACACAACGGAAAGTCCGGTGGGAGTAACTAACCAACCGTGCAAACAACGATAAGATAAGATATAGGAAAAATCACAAGGAATAACGGAAAGGAATGGAAATACGAAAGCAAAATAAATACTCAAGAGTTTTTCCATTGGGTTTTACAAACCTCACAACGCGCTCTCCTATCCCGTAATCAATCCCCGGGTCCAAGTCCACTGGGTCCTTGGTCGCCAATTGATCACCCGTGTCAACCTATGTCCATTTATCAATAATTTAATTTACCATGACAATTTTCAACAAATTTCTAAAAACATTTAGGCCAAATTGCCTATTTCACGCTTTTTGAGGCAAAACCCCGCAAAAAGTCGTGTCCGAAATATCCAAGTATTTTTTTTGCTGCGGTTTGAGATTTGGGGTTGGGGTTGCTCTCCACCCCAACCCTCGGTGGACTCGATGGCAGGGGAGACACCCCTGCCATCACCACCGCGACCCGGTTCGGCCTCCATGGTCGAGCCCTTGTTCCGGCCACCTTGGCCAACCACCGAAACTCAACAAAAATCACTAACGCACCTCGATCGTGACGTTTCCTCCCTCTTCTCTCCTTCCCGACTTCTCTTCCTCCTCACCGCGTTCCTTCTTCCTCGCTCTCGGCCTCCCTAGTGTGTGTGTGTGCGGGAGTGTACGAGGTGTGTGTGTGAGGTGAGAGGAAAGGTGGTGGAGTGGTTTAGATAAAGATAAGTGCTTTTGACTTTGTTTCCTTGACACCAAAGTGTGACACAACTAGGACACTCGCCCATTTTTCGGGCGTTTCGACGCCCGATTTCGCGTTCGAACCGCGATATACGCGTACCGCTGCGTCACTAGCCACCTAATACCCATTCCATATTAGTAATTTGTGTGTTTTAGTTTCCCCGACCTAATATTCGATCCCATCAACTATCCGATACCCACGTCGACACGCATATCGAGGCGAATACAGTTCACACAATCTCACACTCCATGTGGATCCGCATCCACGTATTTAAGTTTTACAACGTGTTTAAGTTTCTGCTTGCACACTTAATGAAACGACAAGTAAAAATAGTTTTGTGGTGAAGTAAATAACGCGCATAAATTGTTTATACAGTTTGGACCTAGTCTTACGTCTGCGGGGCCACACCTAGATGTAAGATCCACTAAGTAGTAAAGAATGATTACAACTTTTACAAAAGGACTCCGCACTTGTTTTCTCTCAAGTTGGTGATCCCTCACTAAGCCCTACTGTACTAATCACTCCCCTATCTCTTAGCTCTTACACAAGAATCTCTAAGATCCCTATGGAGTCCGAGATCCCATCAGTGTTTAGGCTAAGTCCCCTTAGCCAAGTTTGTGTGTAAATATGACTCGTGAAATGGTGCTCTTATGCTCGCTTTGCTCTTACAAAACAACTGAATTAATCCGAAATAATTAATGAATGCAAAGACTAATGAGCATTGAACTATATATAGAGAAGGCTTGTGGTATCTTGACTTCACGTTCCTTCTCATTCATTGAATCAACACTATTGTGTTTTAGGAAACATATTCGATCTACATATTTGATTGAAATCTTTCGTTTCCTTATTCTTTAGATTTGATTGCAATGCAATGGTGGCGTGGGCTATCCTTCCTTGTTTGTAGATTCTTGCATTCCCATGAAGATTCATAAGATATCTAATGATCTTGCATATATATTGGATGCTTATGTGTGGCTTACATGACAGAGCTACACAAGGAATGCCTCAAGTGATTTGTTAATAACATAATATAATTCAATAGCCCGTGACACTTAAGGAGTGACACACAATAACAATATTTAGGGAATTCACTGATATTTTGTTTTTGAAATTCAGAATTTATGTTTGATCTTTAAACTAATGCTTGGCATGATTGTGTTTTACATAACATTACTTTTGCATACTTGTTGCATATCTAATCTATACTCTAAGTTATGACACATAATAACAATATTTAGGGAATTTATATTTTAACACATGGACCTACAATCATGAAAGTTCCATGAAACACACGCTCTAACTACTCGGAGGCACAATTGCATGCTACTTGATTCAACTGAAATCCTGTACTATTATTGTACAACTTTGGCACTTACTTGGATAACTCGATAGCACCGTGACAAAATTATCTGCTTTAAAAACTTATTCCCGTTTCCCTTAGTTTTTATTAGACGACACAAAGTGTTGGAACTTGAGACAAAGTCTCAAATGAGTTTGAAATTTTGAATAGAAAAACTCTATAGTCCATATTGATTACTTAAAAGAGTAGAAACTCTTTAAATTAATACAAACACCATCTCCCACGAATGGAGCCCAAAGGACATTGTTTATTAGAGTGTATATTTATAATATTTAATATTTAAAATCGAAGGTACTGCCTTTGGGCTTAGATTTGTTGGCTTTATAAAATCAACTTTTTATTTTCTAATTTAATTTTTTTTAATTTCTTAATTTCGGAATTAACTATTTTGACAAATTTCAGTTATGTTGTCAACATGTGTTTATGTTAATAAGGTCATTGGAGTTAATTCTGAAACTAATACCCGTTGGCAACGATATTAGTTTCGAAATTAAAGAGTCACGTAGCTTTGAAACAACGCGTCAAATTCTATTTAAGTATAATTAAAATAGGGAAGACTCGCTTGATTTTTGAAATACATATTATTTTGAGAGAAGCAAAATCACAATTTGGGTAGACTTTTGAAATTGATGAACTTTGTTTTAGAAGGGCGTATAGTTGTATATTGGGGCAGATCTCTGTAAAAAAAAAATAAAATTGAATCACCAAATTAAGAGAAATTTCTATCTTAAGATGTTGCTTCTATGCAAGCCTTCGATTAGAGATTTTTTATTAATTTTACTTGTTACTCAATTCTGTTATTGATTGTGCATAATTTCGTTTTATTTATATCCATTGTGTGTAATTTCGTTTTTTTATTATTTATTTATATCAACTAGGAATACATTGATGTACAATTGCAAAGAAGCGCATTAAATCCAAGCTAAGACAACTTTGTACCATGGAAGCAGTCCATCTTTTAATTGAAACATAATATGGGTGTTGGTGATCAGTATGCAGACTGGCTGTCACACTCTATTGCAAGACCTTGTTAAGGAGAATTTGCAAAGCACAACACATTTGAGACTTTAAGAGATTGATTAGGCTCAAGCATGTGTACTACTATTCGTAAAATTATCTTCATAGAGAATCTCCACCAACTTAGAATATGTTCTGAATTGAGGAATTAGTGAAAGAATACAAAGAATGATGATATAAGGATTGTACTCTTAAACTAGTCATCATGAAATGAAGAATATATAAGTGAGAGAATACATCATGCATGGAATTAATGATATATGAGGATTGTACTCTTAAGTAGTCCTGAAATGAGGAATATAGTTATCTCCTTAAGCATCTCTATTGCTCATATATATGCTGCTAACTTTTACTCGGTCAATTCTTGAATATTTGTACATATGAACCAAGATGAGACACACCTGCACAAATAAAAAAGAAATGTGACTTTTCCCTCATAAAGGGAATACATTATTGCTTCAATTGGATTATAATTGTGACATTGCCTAAGAGGGGACCATGTTATGATACTTCATATTTGATATTATTCTAGTAGTACCATGTAAAAGCAAAGCATGCCTCCATTTGTTTTATCTGAATCATATATCAATTAAAGCAAAATATTGGAAGGACTCATTTCAATGTGTACCAAATCTTACTAAGATGCTTAAGTTACTTGTCACAATGAAATTCCCATTTTTCATTTTTTTTTTTGCTTGGATTCAAGTTTATAGATATAGTCTATCAAAATGTCATAATTTATGATCTTTCTATTACTAAGAAGTTCCCCGTAAGATTACTAAACATCTTTTGAACAACTAACCGATTATAGATTTAATCCAATCCAATTTAGAGTAATCTGATTTAAAGAAATCACCCATATGAAAATAAATTTGAGGTTATCACAAAATTTTCTGATTTGGGTCTAGAGCAAACCTATGTAGGAAAAGACTCATGCCAAAAAGCAATCATACTGTACCAAAAAAAAAAAATTCACAAAAAGAAGAGCCATAATTATGGAAGTCTATTAGACATGCATTAATTACCAACCAACAAAGCCTAAATTTTTAAAAGGTAGTGCTATTTGAACTCATAAATTCGTGCTCAAAAGTTTTTAAATTTCAAGGTCATCCTCAAGTAATTAATGAAGCAAATACAATCACTTGTAAAATTTATTTGATACCCCTTAAATATTTGTGAAAACTTTAAAAATATATCTAAGTCCGGACTCATGAGTCAAATAGATTTATTGAATTTTAAATTAGTTGAAATCAACTAAATAGATCAAAATTCTAACGTCCCGCTTAACTCGATTTAATCCAATGCGACATATACATGTAGAAGTATCATTCAATGGACCTCCAACTTTATTATACATTCTACACACAACGTCACAATATATAGTTCACTTTTTTTGTAAATTTCTTTTTTAACTATCCAGCATAACCTAAATATTAATCCGCTATTATTCTGTGTTAACCATGTCGCATTATCGTGTCATGATTTACTTTGTCACCCTAATTTTACAATGTCCTAATAATATATTATTACACTTTTTTTATATTTTGTGCTTATTATATAAAACACATAATGAAAAAGGGGCTAGGTTCAGTCGTGAGAATAGTCGAGTATAGTAGAGAGCGGGAAAAACACGCAAGGGAGATCATAATTAGTAAGAGATTATTGAGAAATTGGATACTAAAATTATCAAAAAAAAAAAAAAAAAAAGGGAAAATAAGTAGGTGGCATAGAGAAGAGACGAAGGGTGAGGGATGAAGATGTGTAGAGAGCCCCACACGTGGCATTGGAGAGAGGGGCAGCCGGACCGAAATCCATGGCCACACCTCTAAAACCCCCTCCTCTCTCTTGTCTTGGCTTTGGCTGGCTGCCTGGCTGCCTCCCTTGCCAATTTGCCAATGCAAGCAAACCAAGCCAAAGCAAACCAAAAGAGGGATAGTTAGAGAGAGAAGGAAAAAAAAGAGAGACATCTTTGTTTCTCTTTTTTTTTCTCTCTCTCTCTCTCTCTCTCTAAACCCCTCTCCCTCTTCAAGTGGGTCCCACGCGCTGCTCCAAACCCCAACACCACCTCCCTGCATCCCCCTCACTCTCTCTCTCTCTCTCTCTAAAAGATGGAAAGAGAAGGATCTCACCTTCTTTGATTTGATTTATCTCTCTAGCTCCCCCAAATCAAAAAGATTTCTTTTCTCTCTCTCTTTCTCTCTCCCTCTAAAAGCTAGCTCTTTAAAAGCCTATTTTACACAACAAAGTACATACATACATACATAGATATCAACCAAACCAACACACACTCTCTGTTCTCTCTTCTCTTCTGTTTATTTATTTTTTCTTCTAATCCTTTTATTTTGTCCCCTCTCCTCTCTCTTTTAATTCTTTGCGTTGTTGTTGTCGTTGTTGTTTTTGTTGTTGTTAAAAGAGAGAGGAGAAAAAAAAAAAAAACCAATCCTTCCCATCTATTCCTTCCCAATTTCACACTCTTCAATTCCAGTCAAAACCAAGTACAAAACACAAATCTCTTGAAAGCAACAACCTAAAAAAAAAAAAAAAAAAAAGGTTCATCGCAGAACAAAAAGGGTGGTGTTGTTTTTCAAACAAACAGAGCAAAACAGAGGAGGGAGGTTAGCATCCATGCCTAGTAGTAACAGCGGTGGCGGCGCGGGCAGCGACGATGGGTCCTCGGCGGGGAGCGGCTCAGGTGGAGGAGGCGGCGGCGGTGGCGGCGGAGCTCTGAAGAAGGGGCCGTGGACGGCGGCGGAGGACGCAATTCTAATGGAGTATGTGAAGAAGCATGGGGAGGGGAATTGGAATGCCGTGCAGAAGAACTCAGGGCTTTGTCGCTGCGGCAAGAGCTGCCGTCTTCGATGGGCTAATCACCTCCGCCCCAATCTCAAGAAAGGATCCTTCTCCCCCGACGAAGAGCGTCTCATTTTAGAACTCCATTCTAAACTCGGCAACAAATGGGCTCGAATGGCCGCCCAAGTATGAATGCATTGATCGATAACGATAACTCTGTTATTTTTTTAATTGATACTTTAACATAAATTCTTCTTCTTCACAGTTGCCTGGAAGGACTGACAACGAGATAAAGAACTATTGGAACACGAGGGTGAAGAGGAGGCAGCGTTCGGGTTTGCCTTTGTACCCACAAGAAATACAAAGGCAACAAGTTTATCACCATAATCAACACCACAACTCCTCGTCGCAATCGCCATTGCCGATTTCGACGCTGCACCATCACCAGAAGCCGAGTTTCGGGTCGAAATTGTTTGATCCAATTAGCTTTTCATCTACTTCGGCGGGGAATTTATTGAATCAACATAGGCACAATGTTCCTCATCATCAACATCAACATCAATCTCTGCCTCCACATTTCAATGGGTACAAGCGGTTTCGAGGCGGCGGGGGCAATGTTGATGGATTCACTCATCAGATTTCGCCTCCTAATGCATCAATTCCGTTGCTGAACCAGAGTTTCTCGACGCCGTTGTTGCCGCCGATGTCGTCATCGTCGTCGCCTAGTCTGCAATTCAATTCGGGTAGTTTCGCGATCAATCAACCGATGATTCGGCCTCATTTCGAGCACGATTCAGTTGTTCCTCTGCATTCCTCTGTTTTCTCTATGAAAATGGAGCTCCCTTCAAGCCAAATGCCGCAGCCCTCATCGGCAGCATCTGCCTCGGCTTCTGCTGCGGTCGCCGATGATGGCCTTATGGCGCCGCAGTTGGTTCGGAGCAATAGCGGGTTGTTGGATGCTTTGTTGCATCAAGCAGAGGCCATGGGTGGCGAGGGAGGGAGAGATGATCGCGGCGGTTTGTTGGCGCCTTCTCGCCGCGGCAAAGATAGGCTTGATGGGTTTTTAAGCTCAACAACACACCCTTTAGGATCTGCTGCTGCTCACTGGGATGATTCAGTTCATTCATCAATGGGTATATCTCTTTTTCTTTGTATATTCACTAACATAAAATAGTCGCTGCTCTTTTTTTTTTTCTTCTTTATATGGTATTCAATGAATGAACTAAACTATGTTGAATTCTTTCAAGTTTTGGTGCAACAATCACTGTGTGTTCTGCATGAACAAAAATTCCTTATTGATGGTCTCCAATAGATCATTAATTGAGTATTGTTTGTTTGATTGGCTTTACAAAAAACTTTGACCAAATAAAAAGGAAACTTATGAGATGTTGTTAATGTTTCATTCATTCTATTTGATCTCTATTCATTTGGTGAACATTTGAGCAATGTAGGGGTGAAGATGAAGAAAGAGGCACAAGAGGATATCAACTCGGTGGTGGAGGACGACGAGTTATCGAGTTTGCTCGAGACAATCCCGTCGGACATGTTGGTATTGGACTTGTGCAGCGAAGGGGGAGAGATCTCGAACGGGCAATCCTCGATAGTGACAGACGACGACATGGGAGTACTAGACTTGCACCATCGACTACCTTCTTCACTATCGACAAACACCACCACCACCACTACCGCTGCGGCCACCACCACCACCACTTCCGCCGCATTAGATCATGACTGGACTGTTGATGCTTGGAACAACATGCCTGATATGTGCTAGAGAGAAAAACTGCCCTTCGAAGGTTCCAACTCCTTGTGACAAATAGATAAGATTAGGCATCATCTCTTTTGTTCATTTCAAGTGTCACAAAAAGGGGTGTGTGGAGTTAATTTATCAGTCTCTTCTTGTTGTTAGCCTTTTTTTTCTTTTCTTTTTTTTTTTTTTTCACTTGGGGGTTGATTGGTTTTACATACATATTCATGAGAGTGTTTGTTATATACACAACAGTGTGGATGGTTAGCAGATTTAGTTGATGTTGTTGCAAATTGAAAATGACTGACTCCTTTCATTTCATGTGTTCAACTTTCTCTTAATAACTTCCTAACTTTACAAGGTTTTGATACTTAGCCAAATTTAGCTAGACCATTTGTCAGATACAGATTTAGACCCATTACAACCTCTGCCCATTAAATTACATTTATGAGAAACACTTATGAGATCAAATGAGACGGGAGAGAGAAAGAGAAACCCAATAGGCCAATCTCGTTAAATATATTGAGAGACATATATGATTTCTTTCTTAGTTGGGTTTCTCTTAACTTTTGAGAGTTGCAAGTTACAACTTTTGTGTGTGCTTCATATTTTGGCTTTACTTGCACAACCAGAAACGTCTCTGCTGTTTTTTGTTTAAAGGGGAAAAGAGGTTCATGCAGACCTGCTTTTCCCCAATCACCGCCACTTATCTCTCACTTTGATGCTTGTTTTTGCCCACAAACGCAGTGATTTTGGTTCACATATACAGCACTACAACATATGCTAACAAGTAACAATTGGATATGTGCACACTTTGCATTTGTTTTTGCTAGCTTTTTGATTGAGCACACAAGTGTCTCACCATGTCTCTCATACCTTGTTTTTACATTAGACTTGATTGCATGAATTTTGATGGATGCAAATGACGAGCCACGACGTACTCTTGCACGCCGCAGCGCGCATGATATTCTCGAAAATATAATGTTCACTGCACTAATCAAGGGAACCAACATATAGAAGGCATGACAAGGGGGGAGTACTGATTCATATTTTTCCATACATAAAGTCATCCCCATTTTTAAGCCTCAATTTCATATATTGATCCAAACCATAAACAATGTTACAAAGCATTGCTTCACTACACATCCATACTTTTTTTTTTTTTTTTCTTGGCAGTACTATCACTGATTGTTCAATTTGGCAATCTCTATCTCTCACTTTCTGCATTGACCAATGTAATTAAACCTCAATAATGAACTTTTGGTTCTCTACAAGTAGAAATGGGAATCTTCTAAAAGTGTACTATCTAACATTGATGTTGCTTCTAATGGTAAATATTATTGTCTCTATAGCTATTTTGAACTCAAAATGTTTTTATTTGTGAGCCTCATAGGTCAGGATCATTAATTAGCTGTTAGACACCATGCTCTACCTTCACATGTGGAAAAAAAAATGCAGTGAAATGGAAAAGATTTCCTTATTAAGCTCATGCCAACATATATTATTCCCCCAACCTTAACATGTCCTTAAACATCATAATTTTGTCCAAAGCTTAGCTGCAATAGTTTTATTTCTATGCTCAAATTCAGATTGTGAGGCCCATTTGTTTCCTCAAAGTGGCTAAGTTAAATAATTTTTAGTGGGAATATTCACAGAGTCAGATCATTTGTTCTTTCACTAAATCAAACTTTGACTGTACAAATTAATATACATGGATGTAAACTTTTTTTTTTTTTTTTTTTTTTTTGCTGTTCAAGCTATTTGATCACTTTGTTGATTAAATGCAGTTGCTGTTAAGTACTTCTTTGAAGTCACAAGCCTAATATACTGGATTATTTGATTTGCTGATTTCTAATGTTGGCTTTGTTGGTGACAACTAGTGTGTACCTCACATAGACAAAAGAACATGTATGTTGTTTCTTACATGCATCTTGTTCCTAACAAAACAATTTTGGCAGATAACTTAAGCAGATTGAACACGAAAGATTCGAAGAACACTAAAGCGTATATTAGTAGAAATGTAGCGCTAATTCGATGAAAATAATGCGGTTTAGTTCAATTGATGTATCAATTAACAGAACTTGCTGGCAAGTGTGTGGACCTTGAAATAGACTTGAGTGGCCTTTGATTGAGATTGTGATCCATAGTTGTCAAATGAAACAACCTTGTAGATATTCATTTGAAGCCAAGGCAGAGGTGGGGAGGGAGAAACGATGATGACATTTGTGTGACATATCAACATCAAGGTGGGAATTTATGGACATTTTGAGCTGAAGAACTCAAAGAAAGCATTGAAATAATGTTGTCAAACTTGAAAAACACTTAAAAACATAGAAGAAGAAAAAAATGGATTTGTGATGAGGTGGTGACATGGTAGTTTTTCAAGTATCATGAGACATGAGTTTGTCCATTTAAGATGTTTGTATTAAAAATTGAGAACATTTCTCTCACAAAATGAATCATGATGTGTACTCTAGGGTTTCCCCGGGGAGTACTATATATAAAATTCCATTCAAAACTTCACAAATGATACTCAACTATCGATGTGTCCAAGCATTGAAATATATATATATATATATATTGACAAGAAAGAAATCAACTTATTACCCTTAATTTGTCCTGATTGAGGCTCGAACCCTATTATCTTACTAAAGTAACCACATACCAAACAATTGACCTACCCACATGGTTGGTTCATATATTTGTACGTAGCATGCATTTGATATCAAACACTTAATTAAGAACTATGTAGTCATCATTATCAACATCCATTTTGTATCCTTCAAATACACCTAATTACCACAAAATTGAGTTGAGAGCACTTAGAATGGCAATATTATTATTACATACATCCCTTTCGTTTTAGTGATTTGTCAAATGGACACAACTAGCTAGTTAAGTCGAGAGCCATGAGAATCTTGATTTTATTATTGTGAATGTTTCTTTTCTGTCTGTTAAATGTAATTTACGACTTATTAAGTCGAGGCCTTGAAAATCTTAATTTTAAGATTTTATTATTACGTATCTCTTTCGCATCTGTTAAATGTTCTTTTTCTGGTTCTAGACCACCTGGTATATGGACTTAATTGACGAAGTCTCAAACTTATGACATCCTCTTAAGTCGCTCAAGTGCCGAGCCACCTTAAAAACTAGCCGTTGATATGTTAAATGTTCTTTCGACATGTTACTTAAGACGAGAGCTATGAGAATCTAAATTTTATTACTATGTACATCCCTTTTGTGTTTGTCAAATATACTTCACAACTAGTTGAGTTTAAGAGCCTTTAAAACCTAACAAATTAATATTCTACTTAAACCCATCAAATTAAATCTTTTTTTTTTTTTGTTTTGAAAATCAAACCCATCAAATTATAAAAGTTCTGTACTTTTTTTTTCTTTTTTGTCAAATGAAAATGTGCTTAATACAACAACAACATCTCTTCAATACCCAATTACTTGAGGTCGGCTACACAAATCCAACTCTCCCAAAAGAAAAATGTGCTTAATCTCTACTTAAAAAAAAAAAAAAAAATGTGCTTAATAGAAGTTGGATAAGCATATAAGCCCGAATGTTGTCGACAAGATATTTGATTTAGGCCTAAGTAGCAATCAGAGCTGCCCTGTTATCCTCATCGACATCACCCAATTTTAGTAATTATCACCAAAACCAGTAATTAGATTCTAATTTCATCTCCTAATGCACATGTGTGCCCCTAATACTGATGGAGATTAATCATTAATTAATCTGGCGAGAATTGTAATCAATCCAACCTGTCATGGCTTCCAAGGTCTGAAGGCCACTACTTTTCTCTATCACCAAAACTCATTAATCGCTTCTCTGCCAGATTTGGCTTAGTCATTGATCAGTATTACCAAAAAATATCAAGACTTGCAAACAAGCACCACCAACCTAATTTATTTAAAATGGGAACTCAGTAAAATCTAAAAAAAGGAACTCTGTTTTTTTTTTTTTTTTTTTTGATCTTTTAATTACTCATTTTCTTGAGTCATTTTAATTAGTCATGCTATCAATTATTGATTTGGATGGTAAAATAATGTGTTCTCTATTAATGGTTTTTTTTAAAAGTAAATTACAAATTTTATTAATCATTAATTGTTCGATGCTGGATTAGATATATAATCAATTGCCCTAATAAAATTACATTAATTTGCTAATTATATTTGTTCAAAAGAACATTTAACTACTATGAATTTGGTTGTGAATGCAACCATAGCATCAAAATAGTGTGTCAATTAAGAAACATTCTCTACAAACATCTAAAATACATGAATTTGGTCGAAGATATAGTTAGTCATCATTTATCTTCAGTTAATTAATCAATATGTGGTGATCAACAACTGGTTGATTCGAGGGGTAAATGACTCGTTCTCCTTAAGCGAGGTCTCGAGTTCGAGTTTTGTGAATAGAGAAAATAGTTGAGAGGGCCGCCTCTTCAATGGAGCCTAACATTGCGACATGGATTGCAATGCATTATTGGGAATCAAAATAATCGCATGATATTGACTGGCATGTTTAGACTAATTGTGCTTACCATACGATCATACTCATATGGATTTGAAGGTCCAAGAATAATTAAAGCTCACGCAAGAGATTAAAAATAAATAAATCTAAATAGACATTTCTCAACTTCCTTTGTAATGGGCCATTAATTAAACAACTCATTTCAAAGCCCAATGCAAATAGCTAGGGTCGAAAAACTAGTAAAGGTCACAATAGTTGGTCCAAGGCTGCAAGCCAAAAAAGCTAAGAGTCTTTTAAACAAGATATTGGCTTCATAAGCATATGAATAGAGCATCAGTTATACGGCCTTAAAGTACATCTCCCTCTCCGCTTTATATGAGGTACAACACAACTCAATTATAAACTAGTTGAGATTTTTTTTTTTTTTTTTTTAAAGCGCAATAAAATTGTATTCATAAAAGAGAACCCTTGCATCCATATTACAATGTTAACGTTCGACTCTCTCACGAAAAAAGATGGAGGCAACGAACCCTCGCCACATCCACCATTCAAGGCCTTTAAGGCATAAATAATGGAGAAGAAAAGTCGGATATGATCTGAGAAAAACCCTGACAAAAGGGAAGACAACACTCCAAAAAAGAACACAAACAATATTAACAAATAACAACCCCACCAATGAGAAACAAATCCCAACATCGGGGACATTGTCCGCACGAAACATGACAGATTCTAAACCATAGAAGCAAACTGGACTAAATACAAATCCTAAACAAAGCTTCCAGAAAGATAAAACAAATAGAAGAGAGACTACCAAAATTCTCCTCTTCAAGATCTACCTCCACAACTAGCTGAGGCTCTATACAACTATTGAATACAAAGGTTTATGATTTTTTTTTTTTCACTTGGTGTCCAACACCAACCACATTGATTAATTCACACTTGGACATTATTGGGCCATATAGGGACCATCTTGACTTTTTTTTTTTCCACGATACTTAAACTAGAGACCTCATTTAAAGGGAACGAAGTTCCTATACAACTATCAAATATCCAAAAGTTTAGGGTTACGTCACAAGAGCGGAACAATATATATCTAAAAAAAAAATTAAGTATGCTAATTATATTTTAATACATAAAAGCAGCTTAACAAGAGAGAGAGAGAGAACTTACATGTCATGATTATTTAGTGGCTAGTATAGGCCTTGGTGCCACTACCAAAGGCATCAAAATCTACCATTCAAATTCTTCTCGTTTACATCCATTGGTGGCTTTTTTATAAATTGCTTTGATGGTATAGCCCAACGACCCACTCACCCTACCCTTCCTCTTAGGGACATATTGGGTTTCCACTTTGAAGAAACCATTTTATCCTTTCTTTTCTTGTGTGTAGGTCATGAGACGGGCCCATTAGTATGTATATATTGGTCCTCAACAATTGAATTGGACAATTAATAATAAATTAAAGTACGAGATTAGGCAAACCAACCCTTAATGCAATACTGTTTGAGTCTAACCAAATCCTACAAGCCTTAACGGATGCCTTATCACTTCAATTTTCTGCAGTCCTTTTTATAAAACTATAATAATTTACGTGATCATGACATCATCAGTAGTTTGTTAACTTTTTATCTCAATCAAAGAGGAACGCAAGTTACACAAATGCAAATCACCACTATAAAATATAATTACCCTACATATATCATATATGGATAATTCTATCATGTGAATGGGAAAACCGTCTTGTATTTTAATCATTAACTGAACTAAATTCCAATAGACCAAAAAAAAAAAAAAAATCCAATGAATTTCATAGTTTCTTGTTGTTTTTTTTGAGGGATTTTTTTTTTTTAATTTTTCTTTATAGTTTCTCGATGTTAACACTTACATTTAAATGAAGTTAATATGACTATTATTTTTCTCTTTTTGGAGTAACAGGAGGGCAATCGCCTAGGATTACATCATAATACACATGCGAGGAAGGAATCGCTAAGATCATTAACATAACTATATCGCATTTAATCGAAGAGTCAAAATTAATACAAATTAATATTTTGGGTTCATAAATTCTTCTAGCTACCAGAAATGTTTGCCTAAAGAGTTCTAAAAAATTAAATGCGAGTCAAACGGCTACGTCAAAAAAACGTCATCATAGCATTTCCACAAGAAAAAACAAAGAAGAAATCAAGGAAACTGGCCAACCATTTATAGCTCGAAGCATATATGCATATCTATATATAGCTACAGAGAAATGAGGACCCAACCATTTTGTTGATCAAAATGTTCAATGTGCTCTGATTCAAATAATGTTGACTATAAATGGAGTATATATATGTTATTTGTTGTAAATTGGATGACCTTTTAACCAAGCTTATGAATGATCACATTGTCAAGCATGACTCTCACATTGAATTGTAACATCAAACGTGACTTCTACATTGAATGTAACTTATATACTCTATATAACTTGTATTCAACTCTAATGTATAATCATTTATCTATGTATTGTCATGTAACTTGTAATCTTCTCCAATGTATACCAACTCTTCCATGTATTGTCTATGTTGCTTGTGATGTGTTCTATGACTTGTGGTGTATGTATAACTTGTACACATTGTATAAGTACAATTATCATCATCACCAAATAGCCTATATAAAGGGTGTCAAATCCATTGTAATTCACACACCAAGTTGAATGAAAACTTATTATTCCAACTATCTCATTTCTTCTCTTCTCATTTGTAGTTTGTAGTAGTAGTAGTAGTAGTAGTAGTAGTTTGTAGTAGTAGTAGTAGTAGTAGTAGTAGTAGTTCTTAGTTTTCTATTTTCCTTTTCTTCTCTAGTTCTCAGCAAATTCCAACTAAATTTACAACACGTTATCAACACGAAATTGCTCTACAAGAGGAGGTATTGAAGATCAAGAAGCTTTTCAAAGATATAAAGCTAAGAAGGTATAATCTTTATTAATTTAAATAAGTTCAATTTATTTTCATGTTGTCATGGTTAATTTCTCTTTTGTTACATGCATATTTAATTATGAAATGTACTTTATTCATACATTATGCATTGTAACGTCACCGACTACGAAAATATGCTCTGTAGCTGCGTCTTGTACAATCTTCTACATCAGAAATCAAAAGTCAATGTGTGACATATATTTTTTCTCTTAAAACTACAAACGATTAGTTATTGTTCTATTCTTGATTTTATAATACAAATAATGCTATAAGTATGAGTTGATAGTGGGTAAGCATTGTCCCCGGTAAAGCTAAACATTGAAATGGAGACGGGTTATCCCGTTCGAGGAGGTATGGTATTAAGTAGACTATGTCTCACCACCTAACCTGGAGGTTGTCCCACCAACTCATACGAATAATATATTTTGTTTATTAATGAATCAAGTTGTGAACATATATTTAATCATATGTAATGTTTTTACATAAAAAAAGGAAAACTATTTTATATTAAATTTATTTTCAAAATATTATTCAACCATAATTGAACTTGTTGCCTATTATATTACCGACAAGAATTACTTGTCATGACAATTAGATACTACAATTTGTGAATAAAACATATATACAAAACTGTGTGTTATACATAATCATTTGCCAATTTCTTTTTAGAGATTTGAAAAGTGAATATTTCACTTTATATATCTTTTCACCTTATGGAGTTATATATATACATACCAAATGGGTAATGCTCCAAAAGCTTAAAATGAGCGGCTGGGTCTTATGCTACAAAATTTAATCAGTCAAATATTAATTATAATTTCACAATTTTAATTACCTCTATATTGAGGCTATGTGGAAATATGACTGATGAGACAATAAAAATAAGGTCACGTGGCCCGACTCGATTTATTGTTGCAACAAATATCGAGTGCGCACGTCGGTCCAATAAATATTAAGGATTGATTTCTTGTCTCACGGTAGCTGAGTAAAATAATGAGATATTATAAATATAATATCGTTCACGTCCAATTAGTTCATCTTCAAATTAAGAAGTATATGTTGCATATAATGATCATGATCGCAATAATAAATTTATGGACGTGGAAAAGGTGAAAATATAAGGTAAAGGTCATATTGACAATTCCACCAAAAATTGGAACAAAAGTGGTGCACCACTACAAAGGGCAAATAATTATTGACAATGAGCGTTCATAATTGTGATATTTTTTTGGTCATATATGAAAGACTATTTTGCTTAAATATTGTCATATTTATACTTGAGTATTTTTGTGACCTTTACCATGCCTTCAAAATTAAAGGCAAAATATTATGAATTTTATCATTGAAAATGGTTCGATAAAACAAGCACATCGATATGTGTTTAAATCGTGACCTAAATATGTGCGATGAGTTTATGTCTTGTGTATCATGCTACATGCATGTACAAAAGTGAATATTTCTCGAATTCGAACTTAGCGTAGGCTAATGTTCAGGCAATATCTAATACAACAATTTTATTGTTAATGTCTTGTTCAGAAGAAGTCTACTCGGAATAATAAAAAATTTATCTATATGATTTAATATGAGTATAATATTCCCGGCTTTAACTTCTGAAATATATAAGACACATTAAAACGAATGTCGTCATAAATCAAATGACATTCATAATGTGGAAAGATCTATTTGATTATCCATAATCATCAATAATGCGAAAATATCATAAATTCGAACGGACATCCTTTATCGAACTGGATTTTTCTCAGCTGGAGATTATCTAAAGGCAAATCAATAGGAGACGTATATTGATTTACTCTCCATTAATCATATTATAAGATGTCTTGAGTCCCTAATAGGGAAATTACTTATAGCAAGTTTTGCTAATTGTCACTTTGATGAAGCAGTTTTTCCACCATTAGGGGGAGATATAAGCCAATTCAAAAGGAATGACGTGAAATTGCTTGAAACATATCAAATTGCATTAAATTTGTTGTATTATGATCCATGTATAAACTAATATGAACTCGAAGTTCAAATGATCATTCAGTAGTAACAAAGTTATGAATCAATTACTTGATGCAAGTACTATATATAAAAGAGTGACAATCATATACTTCAGCATTAAATGATTCATATAGAAAACGATGTCCATGTGCAACAAAATGCACAAAATGTCTCACCCATGTGAACATGAGGGGGAGAATCAAAATGAGTTATTGGTTAGTGTATTGCACTTTTTTCCCTTTGCTATGATTTTATCCCACCGAATTTTCTTTGCAAAGGTTTTTAATGAGGTAATTCTAACAAAATTAAAACTTTGTATCTAGATTGATTAGCGTATTGCACTCTTTTCCTTTCGCTATGGTTTTATCCCACTAGGTTTTCCTAGCAAGGTTTTTAAAGAGGCAATCCTAACATTATTATACTCCGCATATAAAAAAAAAAAATTATGAGAGCAATGTACTCTTTTTCCTATACTAATTTTTTTTCCCACGAGGTTTTTCTAGTAAAGGTTTTAATGAGGCATATATATTCTCTCAAAGTATATCAATGTGTTGCATTATTTTCCTTAGCTTTGGTTTTGTCCCACTGAGTTTTCCTAGCAAGGTTTTTAATGAGGCAATCAATAATATTATACTGCAAATCAAGATTGACAAGAACATTGTACTCTTTTTCCTGTACTAGATTTTTCCCACAAGATTTTTCTAGTACAGGTTTTAACGAGACATATTCTCTTAGCAAGTGTCATCCAAGGGAGAGTGTTGTAAATTGGATGACCCTTTAACCAAGCTTACGAATGATCACATTGTCAAGCACGACTCTCACATTAAATTGTAACATCAAGCATGACTTCTACATTGAATGTAACTTGTACACTCTACATAACTTGTATTCAACTCTAATGTATAATCATTTATCTATGTATTGTCATGTAACTTGTAATCTTCTCCAATGTACACCAACTCTTCCATGTATTGTCTATGTTGCTTGTGATATGTTCTATGACTTGTGGTGTATGTATAACTTGTACACATTGTATAAGTACAATTATCATCATCACCAAATAGCCTATATAAAGGGTGTCAAACCCATTGTTATTCACACACCAAGTTGAATGAAAATTTCTCATTCCAACTATCTCATTTCTTCTATTCTCATTTGTAGTAGTAGAAGTTCTTAGTCTTCTATTTTCCTTCTCTAGTTCTCGGCAAGTTCCAATTCAATTCACAATATTATCAACAGATAAAATATGATTGTTGGGACACCAGATTTTCTTCTTCTTAAAGAAAGTAAGTAATTAGTATCTCCATATTTGTGGGAGTTATGGGCAGGTAGCATTTTAGAACTAAATGTTTTTTTTTAAATTACTTATTTCATAAAGTCAAGGTGTACTACAAGAAAATTGATATTTCACAAAACTTAATCATGTTGTAAAGTATTATGTTATTAAAACTTATTAAATCTTAAATTAACATCTAACTAAAATACTTTTAGGACAAAAAATGATTAAATAATTGATTAAATATTATAAAACACTCTTTTTATCTCTTCATCTTCTTCTTAAAAGATAATTAAATGAGTTTGTCGCGATGGTGATGAGATTGATTATTTTGTTGCTTGCATTGGTGATCTATATTGTTGCTCAATGGTGGCTAAGCACTTTAATTTCGATGTCGAGAATTATTGCTTATAAAAGTCCTGCAGTGGATGATTGCGATGATAAATTAGGTATGTGCATTAACGACTGCAAAATTGCAATTAATTATTAGTGAGATTTAGGTTTAGCTAGGGTTAAGTAAAGAAGGTTCAAAATGTAGTTTTTGTTTTTTTGGTTGATACAAATTAATTTTCTGGAAAATTTAGTTTCCAAAAAAAATTATAAAACAAAGAAATTAATTAAATTTATAAATCACCACACGCTAGTTTTTTAATTATGGATTTTTTATTTTCATATTAATTATATATTAGTTGAGTTTTAACAACTTAGAATATAACAACATTTTTAGATAGATGTTGTAAAAGACATTTTTTTCTTGTAGTTGTTACATATATAGGTGTTTTTCATGAAATAAGGTGAGATTAGTTTTTTATTCATCTAGTGGGGGGGGGGAGTTACTTTAAAATTACAAAAAATAATGTATAACTCTTTTCAAAAGGAGCTATTGATGATGATGTGACATGGTATGGTGGTATGGTTGGTATGGATAAGGTAGAAGGAACTTGTATGAATAACTCATTTTGAAAATGAGCTATTTATACAAAATACTAAAGTGCATGAATGACTCATTTTGAAAATGAGTTATTTGTTCAACTCAAATATCGCACATCGAGGTGGAGAACTCATGCAAACGACACGTGCGTATTGAGATGGACAATGTGCGTATCGAGATGGACAACCCACGTTACTCGCGTATCTCGATGTAGACAATCCATGTAAACGACACGTATGTATATCCATATGGACAACCCATGCAAACGTCACACATGTATCTTGAGGTGGAGAATTTATGCAAACGCCACACACGTATGTCGAGGTGGGCGACCATGCAACCTTATGCAATTCATGCAAACGTCGCGCACGTATCTCATGGGGTGCAACTCATGCAACCCGTTGCAATCCATGCAAACGTCACGCACGTATCTTGAGGTGAACAACTCATACAACCTCATCCAATCCATGCAAACCATGCAAAGGTCACGCACGTATTTCGATGTTGATAACCCATGTAACCTCGTGCAATCCAAGTAAATCATGCAAACGTCTCGAACGTGTCTCGAGGTGGTAGAGCTAATGCAAACCTCACACACGTATCTCGTGGTTGACAACTCATGGAAATGCCAAGCATGCATGTCGAGGTAGGTAAGCCATGCAACATCATGCAAATCATTCAAACGTCACACAAATATTTCCATGTGGACAACTCATGCAACCTTGTGCAATCCATGCAAACCATGCAAATGTCAAACACGTATTTCGAGGCAAACAATCCATGCAAACCATCCAAACGTCATGCACATAACTCGAGGTGGACAACTAATGCAAACGACAGACACGCGTATCTCGAAGTGAACAATTCATGCAAACGTCATGCACGTATTTTGAGAGGACATCCCATGCATATCCACTGCAAATCATGCACACGTTACGCAAACATATTGCACATATAACGAGACAGACAACCTAGTGCAACCCATAGTAACATGCAACTCATCCTTTAAAAATTTGTCGTACTTCTATCTCGTAATAATAAGAAGAGATACGAAGATTAAATAATTATAGGCAAAAACCACGTTATTTCTTTGGGTAGAATTTAAAATTAAAACAATAATGATCTCTTGTAAAATAAGTCCATTCCATGAAAAGGTTGTATACATCAACTTCATTCACCTAATATATAAACTCAAAAAAAAAATCAGCACAACATCAAAAAAACTCATCATACAGGTCTATTACGACGGTTACATTGACGTTTTGCTCCGTGATGCAAATCGAACGCATTTTATGTCTAGTTGGACATTGTGTTTGTACATCCAGTTGAGGTTGTTGAGGTTGCTGATCTTGCATTGAATGTCGTTGAGTCGATTGATGTTATTCCTCTAGTTCACTCGACTCACCTCTGGTACTAATGCTCCAAAAAATAGGAGGTTGAACCATTCCAAAATACTGGCTTCCTGTATGTGGTCAGGCGAAAGGAACATAAGGTGGCGACATGCTTAATAGGTTCATGAATGAGTCATTTTCACTATATGACATATTATTATTATAACATGGTGGAGTATATGGACTCGGCATGTATTAAGGCAATGAAGGATACATTGGATGGCTAGGCATTCCATGATCCACATATGAAGACGACCACCCGTGCATAATGATCAAAATGGTGAGAAGATTCATGATCGGTGACCTAGGTACAAACATTTGAGGTTCTGATTGTATTGGGGATGATGTAGGAATATACCCATAAGAAGAATGACGTGGTGGGGATGAGCGTTGGTTACTCTCGCCTACAGTCTCTGTTCTTCTCGCTTTCGGACGAGATGAACGTGGTGGAGGAGAACGTCTGCTACTCTTTGCAATAATCTCAGTCCGACGAGATGAACGTGGTGGACGAGGACGTCTAGTGCTTTCCCCCACAGTCTTTGTTTGTGTTGTTCTTATTCTCACCTCTCTATTTGATTCGCCATGATCCTCTTTTTCATCTTCCTCTTCATTCTCCTCATTTATGTCATGCTCGACATCAATTCCATCATTCCATAGAGTAGACCTTTGCCTTTCATCTTTATCTAAGATTTTAATGCCTTCATCAAGCGCAACAAGATATTGCTCGTACCCATCCTCAATGAATACTCGCCGCAGTCGATGCACCAAGTTACACTAATATAAAAAATAAGAGTTTAATACAAGCAATTTAAGATATTAATTGTGAGGAAAATAAAATAATAGTTTTGAGTTTACCGAATAGTCACGTAAAGTCCCGTCATGTCTAATGAATCGTCTAGTGATTGATCGATACCACGTCATATAGTCTTGTTGATCGTGTCATTCTTCTTATGCCGCTATGACTATCATGTCACCACGATTTTCCCACATTTATACAAAGGTTGCATGAAAAAGCCACCCGATTTTCTTGATTGTGTCTACATAATTCGATGCGGTGTAGTCGGGTGTCGTAATCACAGTTTGATGATACGACTTGTATAATTTTGAATTATCTTATAACCATTTATGGTTGATGCCACTCGATTATGTGGAAACAAATTAGAGGACACGTCGATAGTCAACTACCGTGACCATCAATACAGTATTCGAGAAGAGACCCGATGACTTCAACATATGATTGTCACACTACGTCATCCTCATTCTACGAGTCGAGTGCCTCACGGTAAGCTGATAAGACGTGCATTGCACTTTGTGTAACCGAAAATGAATCGAGCCATTTGTATACAAAACAATAAATTATAGAAAATGAAAATGAAGTTAAAATTATAGAAATTATGAAATGATATTTGTATTACCTGTGTCCCAATGGAACGTCCATAAACATGTGTTCTCCATCCACTGTTCACGATCAAACTCTAGAAACACCCAGACGCCTTGTCGCTATGAATGAAAATATGTCACATGCCCATAGCTGTACAAGAATTGACGCGTCTGCCACCTCATGTGCACTCGCGTGAGATCCGCGACACAACTCCCTGTACAAATAAGCCAAACATGCACTCCCACAACTATATTGTCCAGTTATTTGAAAATCCTCGAGCAACGATAGAAACATCAAATGTACAAATCGGTTTGACTTGTCGGCGAATAGACAACCACCGATAAGTTGCGGTATGTACGATCGAACATAACGTCGTACCGATTCCTTATCGCTGTTGTCATCTATAACTGGAACGTTACATTCAAGTCATTCGACTTTAAGTTTACAACCAATAATTTCATCTCCAACAGGAGTTTGACCAAGTAGCCTCTCACACACCTCAGCATAGTCTATATCGGTCATTCCCGTCACAAGCATACGTTCGATAGGTAAGCCAAGTTGTACCTGCATGTCCTGGAGTGTAATTGTGCACTCGCCCCATTGCATGTGAAATGTATGTGTCTCAGGGTGCCATCTATCTATGAATACAGTAATCAAAACCCAATTAAGGCTGAAAAATGCTCCACAGAAAACCCCATAGAACCCATTGGAACGAGATATTGCATCATTCGATCAATGACACTACGTCTTCGACACACGCGCAATGTTTCATACACCTTATAATTGAAAATGTATTAGTCGATATGTATATATATTATACGTTTATGCATGAATATTTGACGTGTACATGTAAAAAAGTTTACTCGACCCCTCCAGGTTCGCAACAATATGTGTATAGATTGGAGATGCAAAAGTGAAGGATCTGATGGACTTGGATCCAATGGTGTACAAACTAAATTGACTGATTTAAAAAAATTAGTCGTGTTGTTCTGAAAGTCACAATAAGTCATTCATATAGGTTGAAACAAGAACGAATACTTAAACATTTCAATATAATCAAATTACGAACTTAAATTACAAACTTAAGCCATTGCAAACAATATACAAAATCGACTATCGATATTCATGGGAAGGTTGAGCTTTGGTTGGACAATTTTTTTTATGTCCCTCTGAACGACTAATACGAGACCAGTTCTTCGATGTCCTTCTTGATGACATATGCCACATCACAATTAGGAAGATCTATCCGTTTTGCCTTCGCGTTCTCTTTGGCTCCATCAACCATTTCTGCACCTTGGGTCCGGTATGATCTTCATTGTAAAAGTCAGCCAATATTTATCATCTGGGATGACTTTGAAATTAGAGGAGTAATATTGTGCGTACACATCTATCCTATAGTATGGCTCGATGAATTGTGTGTAGCTCACTTGCAATGGACCATTTTAATAATGCCATTAATTATCTTGAAATTGCAGATATGGACGCCAACTCAGATCTACGTGGACGCCGCGGGTAGGCTAGGACACATGTCAACCTAGGTACATTGGTTTAATTGTATGTTGGATGGTTTAATTGCGGTGCAATTTATTCAATTATTGGTTAAATACATTGCATGTGTGTATGTTGAATCACGAGAGCGTGAGAGGTTGTGTGATGGGTAGCTGCTCGAAGTGCGTGCTAACACGAACATCAATAGGCTACATACAAGTACACTAGAGAAAACTTAATAAACTTACATAAATATGTCTAGGTTATCAAATTGACATAATTAATGTAACCATAGGCTAATTAAATAAAGTTGAACAATAGGCTGTGGGGCGCCTCGAAATATGTGACGAGACGCGGGGCAACGGGGTACGGGTAGCCAATGGTTAATGTGACCATGAGTTGGTTAAATTTGATAAATAAAATACTAACTATATGGTTGGATAATGCTTAATGTAATGTGACATTAAATTGAATAATGGAAGCCTATAGTTTACATTAAATTAAAGAGGCCATGTGATGGACATCTATATCATCATAGGGGGGTTGAACTAGGATATGAGTGGGCTATTGGAGTCACCAAGAGGTGGACAGCTTTCTGGTGAACCACAAGATATGCCTCGGGATATGTACGCATAATTGATTCCCATAAAACATATATATATAAAAGTTAGTGGAATTGGTTAATGAGAATCACTTACAAACTTTTCCATGCAAAAGACCAGAGAAACTTAGAGAAAGAAGGAGGATTTCAGCTGGAATTCAACACTATAGAGATCAAACCAAGTGATCTAACCTAAGTAATCACTTTCTCCATCTTCTAAGATTGCAAATGAACCTATTTTTGGGTGTGTTTAGTGAAATTCGAGTTAATGGTTTAGCCTATGGTTTGATGTGTGAAATGATGCAATTTCATGTTTATAGATCGTATTATTAGAGGATTGATCACTAGTCTAGCTAGAATTTCTATTTTTGATTGAAATTGGAGAGTTTGATGGATGCATAAATTTGTGGAAATTTATGTACATTGAGGTTTCTGGAGTGTTCTGATTAATGTATTGAAGTCATTTTGATGAGAATAGGGTAATATACCAGTTTAGAATAGTTAATTGAAAGGACTAGGATAAAATTCTCGAATTGAGAATTCTGTCCCAGAAGGCAATTAGCGTGCTAACTGTCCTGAGTGTGCCATTGTTCTTCATAACGAAGAAGAATAGAGAGCTAGTTAAAATTCATAGCGTGCTAATTCCATCTAGCGCGCTAGGTATACCCATTAGCGCGCTAACTCAAAGCTAGCGCGCTAGGTAGAAATATTAGCGAGCTAATGACAGATGAAAATGAGAATTTAGGACTATTTTAGAGATTTTCCACCTAATACATATCTACGCCTTTATAAACAAACTAAACTGGTAAAAAGGATTTCATGGACTTAATGGACTGAAGCTCAATGTCGGGGAGCTTGACGAGTCGGGTACGGGAGTCCGAGGAGGTAAGATAGCATTGTGAGGTTTATAAAACCCAATTGAAAAAGTTTGAGTATTTATCATGTTTACATTTTGTTTCTATTATTCCTTGTTGTTCATTTTTTTGTTTGGATATTTGGACGTGGGTTGACGTTACTCCCCTGAATTTCCTTGTCGTGTGTTTATGAGGCACTGGACTGTAGCACGCGTGACCCGACCCTCAGTGAATGGCGACCTGGGCTTGCCTTTGTGCACGTGTCGGTAACTCAACGGGTTTGGCCAGCGCCGCGAGGGACCAAATGTTGGGCCAGTTAGATGCGACCACTGGTGGGAACTTGGTGACCTGAAGTACAGTCCAGTCTCTTTGGAGGGAGCATACACATTTGTTATATTTTCTGTTGTTTATTCATGCGATGAGCCATTTACAGTTGCTTGTTTTACATTCCGCATGTTTACTTAACAACATTCCTTGTATTTCCTTTATTTATTTATATGAAGGCTCAGAGGAGTTTCTTCAGATTTTACTTACTGTACTCGTTATCTGTTTTTGTGATGATTGAGTGCAGATCCTAGTACCAGTAGGGGCAAGAGGATCTTAGGCGACTACATATGATTGCCCACTGTCGAGGACTTACTTGTACATGTTTATTTTTTAATATTTTTAATATTTTGGGTATTGGGAGACTTGAGACAACACAATACATGTATATATACCTGTTGTGGTGATGTCGCTTATATATAAAGTACTTTCCAGGGTTTTCCACAATAGGTTTTGCCTTTAAACAATGTTTATTATGTTAAATTATCTTGTTTAAATGGTATTAAGTAAGACTTCCGCTGAATATGTTAACCTTAAAATACAACTCATTAGTATGGTTAGGATTTCAATAAATTTTCAACTAGCTAACAGTTGAAACAGTTAGAACACCACAGTTGGTATATGACAAATAATATAAAGAGGACGGACATGTGTTGGACACGTGTAATTGGGCCAGCCGACAAGGAGTACATGAAGACACGTCACCCGGGGCGGCTGAGGCCGCCACATCGCTCACATACAGCTAACACGTGTGAGCAAGAGAAACCAAACGATTGCCATTTATTGCAACTGCACACGCGGTCCTTTAAGATGACGACTTGGGTATTATTGCCTTTATGCATGCGATCTCCATGTCTTCCACTCATCACTTCAAACTCATTTATGTCACGATTGATAAAATTGACTTAATGCCTCCTTTCATATTGTTCATAATGTGTAAGTTTATCCGTGACATATTTTGTGTAGGATAGGCCGTTTGAGATTGCTTCATTGATTTCTTGTTTATGCCGATCGTGGTATGTCATCAATCTGTAGTAAATCATCTGAGTCATCGTTATTATTGGCAAGAATCGAGCCCCCTTCAATACACCATTAAAACACTATACAATTGATAATAAAACTCATGTAAGTAATATTACTTCAGGGATAACTATATAGTTGAGTGCAAAACAGAGGTTGCATTTCATACATTCCAACACCATTAGAAATCATTCATCCGTACCGCATGCCTCCGTCATGCGATTGAGTCCATAGTTCTTTGGGGATGACATTGACATATTGTAGACATTGAGGAGTTCGTGATGATAAGTATGCAAAATGCTCCATGCACGCATTAAATTTTCATTCTTGATGTTGAGCAGATGCTCGAGAAAGGAGTTTTTTCAATGGTTCATTTTTTAATTGGGCGTTGAAATTACTGACCAAATGTCGCAGTCAATAACGATAATATCCTTTTGGGGGACAAAAACCATTGGTCGGGATTTTGACCACCTCTAAAATGCCAGAGTGACGATCAGAAATAAGGCAAACTCCATCTCTATCCATCACGTGATTGCGCAACATCATCAAAAACCATCCCCACGAATCAGTAGATTCGATTTCTGCAACAACAAATGCAACCGATAGTATGTGTACATTACCATCAACAGAGATGACAATCATTAGCTTACCGTTATATTTGCCATATCGGAAAGATGCGTTAATATGAAGAAAAGGCCTACAAAACTTGAAAGCTTGTATTGATGCTTCGAATGCGAAAAACATACGACGAAATTGGGGAAACGCAGTTCTTATCTCATCAGCAACCCATTGTCTATGTGACCACTCAATTCTTGTCCCCGGACTCTTATTCTTCACAGCCACCAACCATCTTGGTAATATAGTGTATGACTCATCCCAATCTCTAAATGCATATGCAACTGTCTTCCTTTTGACATCCCACATTCGTTTGTAGTTTACTTTGTGTCCGTATTTTTTCTTGATTATTTGTATTAATGCCTAGATAGTTATTGCTTGATCTATCTGGACAACGCATTGGATCTCTCGTGCAAGCATGTTGCGTCAAGTTGGGCATGACTGCATTCTACGTCGAAATTTATACAGTTGTGCGACACGTCTAATTGTGTGATTTTTCATAATTGTGTTTTCTTTCGCAAACAAGTATGAAGACGTCATATACACCCGTCCGCGCACTTCTGCACTTGATCGCCCACAAAGTTGTAGTTGATTCCATCACATATAATTGACAATGTCTATTAACACGCCACACTTTGACGACATGTTGTAAGTCTTTTTTTTGTTATCGAAGCACAATCCTATTTCCAACTCAAAATTAGACATGTCTCACCCAGTCTGTTGATGAGAATGTTGGGTTGCAGTGGAGTTAGCGACCTCCCAATCGACTTCATTATACACCGAAAATGGTTGGTAAACTTTATCATCACTTGCTTCCTCCATGAAATTCTTTTCATCGATAGCAAACTACTCATCATCTTGCACGTTTTCTGCACCGAGAGGTTCATACTTGGGTTATCCTTAACAACATTGAGGTTTTCCCAATCGACAACTGCTGCAGCATCTTCGGGGGACGTACGTCCTCGTCTGTTTCATTATTGTCATCTCGTTAACTTCATCGCCACTAGAGGCATTAATATCATCATGTAAGAGGCTAACAAATCCATCTTGCATGATTGCATACGCATCATTTCCATCATCAATCTAGCGTCTGACGTGCCGACATCTTCATCACGAACTTGCGAATGAACCATATGATTTCAAAACGAGTCGATTGACTCAAATGTTAAATAGATATTTATCTTTGCAGTTAATGATAAATTGGTCATTGTTGCACAAGTCAAGTCGAGTGTGTCGCATCATGCAGCAACACATGGACGAAATATTGCGAACCTCTGGGAGGATTATTACGTGGCGATAAGTCATCCTAACTAGAGTCTCCGTAGATGAGATATTGAACGCGTTACACACGTCATCCATCAATTATCGTATAATCGTCCCAAACTTAGCCATCAACACTATTGATGGGGGTGTATTGTACACAATGCCATTTAAATCATTTACAACTTCACCGTGCGCATAAAATAGAAATGGGGTGTTCCTATGTTCCATGATCTATATAATTTATTAGACATTGATGTAAAAGGATTACCTACGAGATTACAAATATATCAAGCAAAAAGTTGATTACTAACGGGAGTTAAAGTGCAATCGAACTTTTTGATGTAGAAGATCGTCATAACAATGCAACTACATAGCATACTCATTTGTTTGCATCAAGTACTAATTAATAACTCATATTTATATCTCAAACGATGAAAATTACTAAACTAGTTCATAAAGAGCATGTATTTCATCAAAATAAAATCATACTAATTTGTTTTCAAAGACTAATATTTATACTATATTTATCATCAATTATTCTAGACTTTTTTCGTTCCTTTTTTCAAATATCAATCCAAAAATTTTATCAAATTGGGGGATTTAAAGTGCAATCCAACTTTCTGATGTAGAGGATCGCCTTAATAGCACAACTACAAAGCATATTCATTCTTTTGCTTCAAGTACACCATCTCTGTTTGAGTTAGTTAATGTTTAAGCACACATACTATGCAATGAACATCTCAACCATTTTTTTTAAATACTTATATAACTACATAACATGAAAATTATAACAAAACCAAATAAATAATAATAGAAATATTAGTTTTTTGAACTTACTATTTTCCTCCTTTTTTGTCTTCAAATTAATATTCATGCGATAAAAAATATAGTTAGTTATTTTATTTAAATGGAAATTAATAACTCAATGGATTGTTTTTTAACAAAAATAAATCATAACCTAACAACTCGTGCAACAAAAAATGACTAAACTCTCTCTAGCCAACCGCTTGTTGTCTTAATCTTGTCCTGCAAAAAAAAAATAGTTCGACTTGTGTGTATATTGAGGGACACATGAGAACAATAAAAGAGTTTAACTAAAAAGTTTAACAAAATAAAAAAGTTAAACAAAAAAAACAGTTTAATAAATATAAATAGGTTCAAACAAAGTTTAACATAAAAATGAATCCTAAATTAACACTTCAAACAAAATTCAAAACTAACTCAAATCCTAAACTAAACTAAACTAAACAAAATCCTAAACTATACAAAATACATATGATAAAAAGTTTAACAAAATAATATTTTAACAAAAAAAAGTTTAACAAAACCTTTAACAAAATAAAAATTCATAAACTAACTAAACTAACTAGCTAAACTAAACTAACCAAAAACACAGTTTAACAAAAAAGTTCAACAAAAAAAATAAGTTTATAAAAAAAACAGTAAATAAAAAAATGTTTAACTTAAAGTTTAACCTAAAAATTAATCCTATATTAACACTTTAAAAAAATTTCATAAACTAAACGAAATCCTAAACTAAACTAAACCAAATCCTAAACTACACTAAATGGTAACAAATTTCTAAAGTAAACATAATTCATAAGACAAAAAGTTTATCAAAATAAAAGTTTAACAAATACAATATAAATAAAAACTTTAACAAATAAAAAATTCTAAACTAACTAAACTAAACTAACTAAAAACACAGGTTAACAAAAAGTTCAACAAAAAAAAGTTTATCAAAAAAAAAAAAGTAAATAAAAAAATGTTTAACATAAAGTTTAACATGAAAATTAATCCTAAATTAACACTTCAACACAAATTTCATAAATTGAACTAAACCAATTCCTAAACTACATTAAATTAAACAAAATTTTAAAGTAAACAAAATTCATATGATAAAAAGTTTATCAAAATTAAATTTTAACAAATAAGATTTAAATAAAAACTTTAACAATTAAAAAAAACCTAAACTAACCAAACTAACTAAAAAAAAAACAGTTGAAACAAACTTTAACCAAATAGTTAAGTTTAACAAATAAATGGTATAACAAAAAATAAAAGTTTTGCGAAAAGTTTATCAAAAAACTGATTCCTAAATAAGGCACTTCAAAACAAATTCCTAAAATTAAACAAATTCTAAACTAAACAAAATCAAATCCTAAACTAAACTAATCAAAACAAAAATCATATGATAAAAAAGTTTAACATAAAAAAGTTTACAAAAAATTAATCATATACTAACTAAACTAAACTAACCAAACCAAAAACTTTAACAAAAATACACTAACCAAACAAAACTGTTAAACAAAAAACATTAACAAAATAAAATTTTTTAACTAAAAAAATCAAAAAATACTTTCCTTCTCACCTTCACCTTCTCCTACTCCCGTCATTTCCTTACCAGTCGCGTCAAGCTCGTCACCTCCTTCTCATTCTTCTTCTCCTTCAAGCTTGTCACTTCCTTCTCCTTCTCCTTCAAGCTTGTCACCTCCTTCTCACCTTCTCCACTCTCTCGCCCTCTTTCTCTCTTCAATGGATCCCAAATCAAACCCTTCCACTAACGCCATTTAATACCAAACTAACCCCTACCCACCTCTTCCAAACTCCCGTGACCTAGAAACCTAGCTAGTACTTACAAACCTAGCCGAAATAGAAACACAGAGAATATATTCTCTGCATTTATGTTTCGGATGAAGAAGAAGACTGTGTACACAGATAGCGCTTTTTCCGAAGGCGCTATTTGTGTATCCCTGCCAACATGGAAAAAGCACATAATAGTGCATTCTCCGAAAGCGCTAATCTTGTTGCTTTTTCCCACGTGATGTCCATGTGGACCACCATATATGAGAATACGCTATTCGTGTAAATCTGTTCCAATCAATCCACGCGATGTCCACGTGGATTATATATCTCAATAACACAAATAACGCATTCCACGAATGCGCATTTCGTGTTATATGACTAACGTGAATCAGACATGTGAATAACGCTTTTTCAAAATGAGCTATTCATGTGTCCACGCGGCCCGAAAATTTGTCTTCCATGATTGTGCCTTTTGAAAAGGCGACATACATTATACAACAAATAAAAATACCACACTTGTTTTACTTATTTAAACTGTTTTGTGTAGTACTTATGTAATTTTTTCAACATATATATGTTTGTGTATGCATGAAAGAATGTAATTTTCATACTTCAAATAAGAAGTTAGAACTAGGGATGCAAATTGGTAGGGGAATACCTACGGGTGATGAGGACTCACCCTAACGGTTACACGTATGAAGATTTTAAATGAGGATGCAAGTGAGGATGGGCAAAAAATCTCATACCCACATGTGTATAGGTACGGGTATGGTAATAAAATATACATACGGGGATCTCCACGGGTAATTCCCACGGGATACCTATTTACCCATGAAGATTCCCATATATCAATTTATACACCATGTGATATTTATTTTATATATATACCATATGATATTTATATATAACAACAACAACAACAACAACAACAACAACAACAACAACAACAACAACAACAACAACAACAACAACAACAACAACAACAACAACAACAACAACAACAACAACAACAACATAACCTTAGTCCCAAATCAATTGGGGTCGGCTACATGGATCAAACTTTTCCATTGTGCTCGATTAAGTGCAATTGATGGTGAGCTTTGCAAACCATTCAAATCCCTCATAATTAATACATCCCATTTTAACTTTGGTCTGCCCCTACCTCGTCGAATTTCTAAAGTTTCTATTGAGTCGAGTTTTCTAGTTGGAGCTTTTGTAGGCCGTCTTTGCAGGTGACCAAACCATGACAACCGCCCTTCCCTAATCTTTGTATCAATTGGTGCTAATCCTACTTGTCTTTGAATTTCTATATTATTTTTTTTCTATTTTTACGAGTTTTACCACACATCCACCTAAGCATCCTCATTTCTGCTACGTTCATTTTATGTAATTGTTGTTGCTTTACCACCCAACATTCACTTCCATAGAGCATAGCTGGCCTAATTGCGGTCCTATAAAATCTTCCTTTAAACTTAGTAGGAACATTTATATATAAATATTACATAGTTTCCACTTGGAAACACTCATACATATAACAAAAAAACCTCTTAATGAGATTTATAATTTAATTTATTTGGTTAATTGATACTATGTATTTTGTTTTGAATTGTTCACAACTATATTTATATTTTAGAATTTTAGGATTTATATTTTAGAATTTTAGGATCAAAAGTACTGAAAAAAGTTGATGACTTGGTGGTTTAACGAGATAGTGACTTTAAAGAATATTTTAAATTTGAACTTTCCGTTTTGCATATTCCAATGATTTTGTAGAAACTTAATTATAATTGTTACACTACAAGAAAAATGATATTTAGAAACGGAATTAGCAACGGAATCAAGTTACGTTGCTAAGAAAAAGTAGTTAGAGACGGAATTAAGATGGACTAATTCAGAGACGGAATAGAGAGATCAGAGATGGAAATAGAGACGGAATTAAATTCCGTCTCTAAATAATGGCGCCAACATTCCCACCAAAACTTTCTTTTTTTAACCGTTCATCAAATCTCGAGATTCGTGTGTGCTTCGATCTAGGCCCCCCCAAAAATCAATCGTCCAAATAAAAAAAACAGTCGTCTCTCTCAACTCTCTTTCGTCTCTCTGCTTGCACTCTGGTCTCTCTCTCACCGCTAACCGCCTCTAATCAGCTCTATGCTCTGTCCGGTCACCACTCACCGGTCACCGCTCTCTCATCGGTCATCTCCGCTCACCGCTCTCTGCTCTCTCTCTCTCTCTCTCCGCTCTCTACTCGCTCTGTGCTCACCGCTCCACTCACCGCTTTCTGCTCGTTGAGGACGTTCTCTCCCTCTCTCACAACTCTTGGACCGACGTTTCCCAACTATCTCTCTCTCACCGCTCTCTTTCACCGAAATCTCTCTCCCAAACCCTAAATCTCTGCCGTCGTTGCGATTGCAGCTGCGATGAGGCCGTCGGCTTTGCCGTCGCAGGCTGCCGGAGATTGGAGCCTCCGAAGCCCTAAGCCGTCGCCGACCTACGCCCCACCCTAAGCCGTCGCCGACCTACGCCCCACCCTAAGCCGTCGCCGAACTAGTCAAGGTAACACCCTAAGCTGTTAGTCTTTTTTTGTTTTTTAATTTTTGAATGGGTATTACAATTTGGATTGAATGATAGGTTTATTAGTTCAGATTTTGATCCTATATAGGACTGGTTGAGAAAACAAAAATGATAAATTCACATTTCTTCTTTCAAGCACAATTTACTTTCAGTCTGTATGCTTACTGCTACTTCCAATGTTAAATTCACCTTCCTTACCAATTTCTATCTATTACAGGACCTTGAGAGTACTTAAGTTCTTGCTGTTAGGAGAGTCATAGCTGGCTTGTACATTATTGATTTAGTTTCCTTTACTTTAGAGCTTCCTCAGTCATTTACTGATTTCTCTCATTTTGTCTCAAAATAAACTCAATACTTGTACTCTCACAACACAATGTTGGGAGAGTCATAGCTGGCTTATGCATCATAGACTTGGTCATCCTTCAACTGTTGTAACTAAACAGTTAATTCCATTTATTCCAGGTCATGTTCCTGATAATCATGTTGTTCCTTATAATGCATGTCATCAATCTAAACAATATAGATTGTCTTTTCCATTGAGTTCTTTCAAATCTACTTCTATTTTTCAATTACTTCATATGGATGTTTGGGGTCCTTATAAACAATCTTCTTTACAAGTTTCACATTACTTTTTTTACCATTGTTGATGATTTAGTCGATACACTTGGATTTTTTGATTGCCTGTAAGTCTTCTACACTTGGATTTTTTGATTACCTGTAATCTTCTACACTTGAATTTTTTGATTGCCTGTAAGTCTTCTACATTACATATGATTGAGCAGTTTCTTGCCTATATTCACAATCACTTTCTTCATGGAGTGTAACTTCTCGACGGTGCTTGGATTAGATTACCCCATGTTTTCACATAAATTGGCCTTTCAAATTACTTTGTTTGTCTTCTTATATATTGAGCTCCGTTTTAACATTTCTTGCTCAATGGCTAGATAAGGGAAAAAATTCACAGAAAATGGAGAAAGGTTATCTTCTTTCGAAAGATATTTTGCTTCTCCAAAAATTTTTATGTGAGATCCAACCATTTGATATATTTTTAAGCTTCTCATCCTTTCTGTTGCACAAGATTGAAGTTTACAGGTTAATGTGTGATGTTGGAGGTTATTTTTTATATAACTTCTGGCAAAACTACGTTTAAAAGCTATTACAATTTAGTCCCATTGGAGAAGGCCCAAATTGGCTACAAATATTTAATATGTTGCTTGATCTTTTATAGGTTTCATCATTTTTCCATCAATTAGAGATTAAACATTTTGATATATAGACATGCATACTTTTGATGATATATTTCTTAATTTTCTTTTATCAGCATGGATCCTGTGTTCGTATTTATGTCATGCTTTGTTGACATGGAAACTTTGACAAAAAGAGAATGGTCTCCTAGATAACACCAGTTGCTGTGATTTTTTATGACTTCTATGTTTTGATCATATTTTGTATGGATCTTTATGGATGACTAGTTATTGTCTGGATGATCACTTTGGCATTATCTTCTTGATTTCAGGCTATTGGACATTAGAAACTAGTAGTTCATTACTTTTATTGGTATGTATTTGGTCTCTAAACTTTTATTGGTATTTTGTTAGGTTTCATGGCGGGCAGTGATCACCCCCCAAACAATTCTTTTGTCAAGTGAAGATATTGATGACCCGGGATCTCATGACAGATGGTTACTTGATTTTACTGCTTATCTTTTTGAGGAAGAGGATGGAAATGACACTGGATTTTCTGGTGGAAGAAGTCGTAGTATTAATCAAGGGCGATGGGGCTCCAGATCTGAGGTGTTTTTTTGTGTGCATTTGTTTTTGCATATTCATGTGTTTGCCTGATTTATTCTTAGTGTTTTTGTTCAATAATTCTGATGCTCAGTATATTTTAAGGTTCATATCATATAAACTTATTGCACGTTATGCTGGGCTTAGTACTATGGCTTTTGCTCCTTATCTTTTATATTTTAGTTTACTTTTGACTAAGAATCAAGCACAAATGATTAAATCTTCTCCCAGTAGTGTAGATGTATTGAATTACTTTTAAAATTGAGCATACTGATTTGATGTGGGAGGCTCAATGAGCTTTATATGTTTTGCTTATTCCTAATTTAACAAGTACTGTCAATCATTGCTTTCCAGTAGTTCAACTTCCTCATTGTATGGGCATCTTATTCAAATTTCTTATTCATTTTCCCCCCCTTTACTGTTTTGAACAAGGGAAGGACAACACAATTTTTTTGCTTGAGTGGTGTTATAATGTTATTCAACTGTTTCGTTTATTTTTTAATTTACTTACTTTTATCCTCTCTCTTGTGTGGAAACATGCATACTGTATTTGGATTAAAATAGTTTTTCTGGGAGACATTCTTCATTTAGTTTTCCCATATGTCTATTTTTGTGTTACATTTTCTTTTCTCTAAACATTCTGGTTATTCATCAATGCTCAGACTTCAATATGAATGTTTATTTGCAGTTATGGGAAAGATTACGTGGTAGTTTTGGGGAGAGCAATCGACGAACTAGTTTTTGCGCTTCTGGTCTCCATCCTTATGACACTTGCACCTGTGAGTCTTTCTTGATGACAGAAGAGTCGGGAACTCATGGAAGTATTTCACGAATAGTTATGCTTGCAGAGGCCTTATTTGAGGTAGTTTGTCTTGTATTTGAGACCTATCACTTTGAATTTCTCTCTGAATTACCCTCCCTTCATCTTTTGTGCCTTTTCAGATCCTAAAATGAACGAAGTCTTTCGCAAAAAAATTAAATATAAAAAAACGAAGGAAGTCTTTATGGGCTTTTATTTATACATCTCTAATCTTTCATTTGAAAGGGCAATGAATAAGTTTTCTGTCCCCTTATCATCTATATGATTCATTGCTTAGGGAGTGGACTTACAATGAGCATGAGCCTGGTTGATTTCTCCATCCATTTTATTGTCTTGATTGGTTAACCTATATGTGGAAGCCCTGATCATGTTTATTTAGGATCTCTAATTTATGTCTATAGGAGTTATGAGCTGCGTCTGAAATGAGCTGCATTGGAATTTTTTATTGGAGGTTTTCAATGGGAAAATAATTGATGTACGTGGGGTATCAGTTTAGTTATTTGGTAGTAATGTTGGGTCAGAAACAAAAACCTGGCACCTAATCGCTGTCCCTGGTAATCTATATATTTAAAACTACTGGTTAAACAAGATTCATCTATAGTAATATCATTTTGTATATTTTTTCTTTTTAAAACAATGATGTGCAAATGAGTTGAACATGTGCAGTCGTTAATTGGTGATGGTCAAAGCATAGAAGGCCATGTTGGTGCAATCCCACCATTTATTTAGCTTTCCTGTCAAAGTAATTTTCTTTATGATTGGATGATTATTGTTTGCTCAAAAATGCATTTGTTTCACAGATCTTGGACGAGATTCATCGGCAACCTGCATCAGTTTCATTGTCAATGATGTCACTTCCAGCTCCGGAATCTGTTGTTGATTTTTTCATCTCAAGAGTCACAAAGGGTCTAGTGCATCTGAAACTGGAGAAGTGGAGAAGTAAGTTTCTTTGTAGTAAATGAGTTTGATGCGCTAGCCCATAGATAGTTTGAATTCTTGATTTTTAAATAATAAGTTACTGCTCAAAGCAAATTGATTGGTTCCAATTGTCGTACGAAATTTTCATCTGTGATTGATATGATAGGTTCGATGACAACCTAGATGAAAATCTCAATCAATTGTAAGTGATTCAATTGCCAATCGGGTTCAACATATTCGCTTTGAGGTGATAACTTGATCAAGTTAAGGTTGACATTTTAGTGTGTATTTATACTTACCTATACCTAGTTTGACTTAACTGGATTGGTTCATCCCAGGTTAAGCAAGGATATAAGTTCTAGGCAAGCATCAACGAATAGGAACATTGAGGTCGAAGGACCTGGGACTGGACCCTCGAAGCACGGTGGTGGTTCGGTGTCTTTTGTATCTACCAATGAAAGATTGGTAAGTGTTTTTTACACTCTAGTTTATTTTTTACATTTATACACTCTAGTTATTTTAAGGAATTTATCAATAAAGTTTCTTACATTTTTATTTGATCTTAAGTAAAAGTCTTAAAAGATGTACAAATTATCATTTGATTTTACATGTTGCAATACAGTTTGACATACTATGGGATGTCTTATCTGGTCAAGAGCACCTCCATCTCTTTGCTAGTATCAAAGGCTTGCCCTCTTTTTCAATCAAATCAGTAAGATATAAACGGTTCCCGAAATTTTCGTTACTGTCTCTTCTTACTACTTTTGTTAGAACATCGTTAGATATAATCAAGAATTCACTATCTAGCGCTAATTCAACAATGTTTTAATTTTACCTCACCTTGCTAAGACTTCTAGGGTAAGACAATTTAGGATGTCACATACTAACATTTTCTTTTATTACCAATGATATAGGTTGATGAAAAGTCCCTTGCAGAGGTAAAACTCAGTGAGGCAGCTAAAATGAGAACAAGCAGCTATAGCAGGGGAATGAAGCGTCGTCTCAGCTTTGCCATAGCCCTCATTGGGGACCCAAAGCTGCACCGACTTGATATATTGTTGTGTTCCCCCTCTTTTGCTATCACTTTTGAGTTAACTGAGTAGCTATCTACATGATCTATTTATTTATCTATGATGTTGAATTTCATGTAAATGTGCTGTCCTGGCACTGTTGCTATAGATTGTATAAGGCCTTTTTGTGCATATTTAGAGGATTGGAAGTTTTTTTTTGTGGTTGTTGAACAATAGGATTGGTGGTTTTTGTGCATACTTAGAAATTTGGAACATTTATTAAACTTGACAAGCTTTCGTGGATATATAAATCTTTTTCAATGTCGAATTGTACATTTTTTTCTCTCATTTGAATATTTGTTATTGATATATATTGTCAATGTATGTATATCAAATTCTATTTTTTTTGGGGGATGTTAGCACCTCTAAGGAGTTGTTGGAGGGGGTGCAGGCGATGGAGTAGGTCCTATGGTTGTATTTTCAGGTTTAGTGGTTTTGGAGAACCAATTGGATTAAGCTTAGGTTTGAAAACTAAACAAAGCGGAATTGAGATGGATTAGCAACGGAATTCAGAGATTCTCTTGCTATTCTGTCTCTAATTTTCGAGGAATAGATGCATAAATCAGCAACGGATCAGAGACGGAATGCAATTACAATTGTACCCCTTAGAAGAATTTCCATTTCTGTTCCGTCTCTGTTTCGTTTCTAAATTCCGTATCTAATCCGTCTCTAATCAGCAACGGAAACACATTTCCGTTGCTGATTGAATCAGTGACGAAGATTTTAGAGACATAATAGATTCTGTCTCTGTTCTGTTGCAGAATTGAATTAGAGACGGAATTTATGCTAATCAGATACGGAAATTTCCGTTTCTGATCTGCTGTTTTTTTGTAGTGTTAGCACTTATAGTTAGAATTTTTATTGCATGATATATTAATTTTTTTTTAATTTTTGTTAGAATTTAGACAATTGTGTTGTTATGTATGTATATTTGACACCTTATTTATTACAATTCTTTTTTTTTGAAAATCCCCACAGGGATCTCCAATGGGGAATGAAATAGGAAAAAAACTTCCTTTCGAGGATTCCCCATCCCCGCAAAAATCCGTGCAAAAACTTTCAATGGGTAACAAAATGGGTAAAATATTTTACCCATGGAGATTTCTATACCCACTTGAATTCGATGGGTATGGGGATGAGTATGGATATGGATATGAGTGATAAATTTTTTTTAGGTATAGGTATGAGAATGTGGTCTCCATCACTTACCTTACTCATTTGCATCATTAGTTAGAACTAGGAAGCTTTTAAATTAATTAATGTGCTTATTAGTATCTTAAAGATGAAGTAAATCAATCCACTAGTTGTTCATAGAAACATAAAAATAAGAAAATCAATTCACTACTTGTGTTTTAATTGTTGATATGTGGATTTAAATTTAATTCTACATAGAATATATAAGTGTGACTTCATAATGAAGTACACAAAAGTGGATCTCCCCTAATTAAATTGATGCCTTTCAGAGTAAAACCCTTAAGTGAGTCGAAAATGATTAAGTTTAGGATTATATCGGTAGTAGCGAAGATCTACTGAATTGTTCAAGCGTGAGTGATAATCTATGAATCAGAACTTGTAGATCAACCTATTGATGATTAATACGCAGGAATCCTAAGATGTGAATACTACCAAGTTAGTGGAGAATGTGTTGGTGAAAGGCCAAATTTTGATATTAGAAAAAGATGAGTGCGGGTGGAAAATTCACGGTAATCCAATTCAATTAACAAACATATTATAGCTTCTTAGAGCAACTCCAGCCTAGCGCTAAAGGCAGGGCAATTCGAAAGTATAGTGCCACAATAAAATAATGCAATATATATATATATATATTTAGTGCCAATGCCTGGAGTCTTGAAGATGTTAAAGGTCAACGCAATTTTGTAGCCATTTTTTACATGCTTAAACACCATTTTGGGTTAAATTTTTGGAGATCCGTGTTGCTTTCAAATTCAATACACTAATGGCCTGTTTGGTTCACATATTAGTGAATCCAAATTCATGGGATTAATTAGTGATGGGACTAACACATGGGTTTAGATAGTTTAGTCCCATTTGTGTATCTTGTTTGGTTGGGAGTGTTAAGGTTGGGATTAAATGAAGTTGTCCATGTACATTTACTAAAGTACCCTTTAGTAAAAAACACCAAAACCCCCATTTCACTCATTTATCATCTCTTTGCCCCTGAAAATCAAATAAAATAAAATAAAAAAGAGAAGGGCTGGACTTGGCGTCTTCGCCGGAGAGAGGCGAGGCCGCACCTTGCCAACCAAACAAGGACTGGACTTGGCGGTGGTGGAGATGGAGGTATGATTTGCGGTGGTGGAGATGGAGTTGCCCGAAATCCTCCAAGGACTGGACTTGGCGGTGGTGGAGATGGAGGTATGATTTGCGGTGGTGGAGATGGAGTTGCCCGAAATCCTCCAAGGACCGGACTTGGCGTCTTCGCGGAGAGAGGCCGAGGCCGCATCGCACCGCCACGTCGATTCTCTCCATTGCCACGAGAGAGAGAGAGAGAGAGAGAGAGAGAGAGAGAGAGAGAGAGAGAGAGAGAGATTTACAGAGATGATGGGGCGGAAGCGAGAGAGGAGAATGGGATAAGGGGCGAGCAGAAGAGAAGGGCGAGAGGGCGCGAAGAAGATGAAGAAGACAGGGACGAAGTCGATTTTAACAAAACAGTGCCTACTTTTGTTTGGTGTTTGTGTTAATGGGAGGGGTAAAGTGGTAATCTCCTCCACCACCCACTAAGGATTAGTTAATCCCACCAAAAATGGTGGTATTATTTAATCCACTACCATGCCTCTAAACTAGTCCGCTAGACTAGTTAATCCTCCAAGCAAACAGCGGATTAACTAGTCCAGTGTAGCTAATCCGGGCTAATACCACGAACCAAACAGGCCATAAGAACTCACCATTGGAAATGCTCTAAGTCGCATTGCCTTCAAATTCTTGGTTGGAGGGGAAGTGGGAGATTTTTTGTATAGTTGAGAATTTTGTCTCACTATCAACAAGGTCATATAACTTCTCCCTGGAGAAGAAGTTGCACTTTTTTGACAAAGCAATATACCTCAAAATAGATTGACTTTAAATTTTTTAAGGGTCATTCATCCTAACCAAAGATCGAAACTTCAATTTTCGCCTTATAATTCGTCTTCTTGACAATTAAAATTAATTTGAAGAAGTTTAATTCGACGTGGAGAATTTTAGTAAAAAAACGTTAATTTAGAGAAATTTACAAAACTTTTGTTTAAATGGTTAATAAACTAAAATTCATTTTATGAGATGTCAAAACAAGCACAATTATACATCTATACCTTAAAAATTCACAATTTAATGGTTTCAAGTCAATTTTATTGACACTAGACATGTATAATATGTATGGAAGATCACTTTTTAGGAATAATCTAACTTGATTTTTCTCACTAATTTGAGGTAAGTACAAACCTTCACTGCCCTACACACTTATTCGATTTTTAACAAAAAAACTTGTAATTTCTTATTGTTTTTAGCAATTCATATCAATTTGAATCAAAGTTGTCGATTTTTAACATAAATTCCAGCAATATTTTATAGTTTTTAAACTACTTGTAAACTTAGTTTCGGTCCTTTCAACCTCGATAAACTTCATTGAAAACTCGAGTAATTTTATCGAAATTTCATTGCTTGATTCTAACCAATCACAACTTTTTTTTTGGCATAATTGGTTAAAATATCCTAACTTTTTACAACTTTTGTTATTATATTCTAACTTTTTGAGATTTGTTACTATATCATAATTTTTCTAGATTGTTTAATTTGTATCATAATTAAACCACTTTTGAACAAAAATTCGATGAAGTGGCACTTAGAATAATGAGTTTAAATCATAAAATTAATAATTGTTTTGATAAATATTGGCGATTAAGTGGCTTTTTAAATTCATATTAAGGTGTCAACTCAGCAAATATTAAGTTAAAAATTGACTTGGGATGCAAATTAAGCAATTTAGAAAGGTTACAATATAACAACAAACCTCAAAATGTTAGGATATAATAACAAAAATTGTGAAAAGCTTAGGTATTTTAACCAATTAAACTTTGTTTTTTAATACGAAAGAAACATACTTTTTTTTGAAGAGAAATCAAAATTTCATTAATCATTCATGGCTAAATTTAGGACCAGAAATATGATCAAATACATTGATTCGCTAATCTTATTTGTTCAAATGAACTGCATTAATTTGACTGTGAATGTGATTGTAAAATTGAAATAGTTTGACGATTAGGGACTGCTATCTATAATGTTGAAACTTGTTACAATACACAAACACTACTATAACTACATAAAGAATAAAGAAACTTCCCAACGAGGAGAAGACAAATCAAATACTTCCAACTAAGAAAAAAAACTAACTATAACTGAAAAACTAACGATAATATCAATCAAGCGCGCTACACAATATCCACAATCTGACTAGATCTACAATTTATTGTATGAACAAAGTGTGAAAGGATTTGATTGGAACCACTGCGGATCGAAGTCATGAGGATCGAAGAAGAGGATTGACTTCGATTGGTAGCGATTAAAGAATAAAACTCACAAAGAAAATCAAGAAAAAGAGAATTTAGGGTTTGGGAGAGAAATAATTGAAGCGGCACATTAATGATGATTATGAAAGAAACGGACATATCACCCTCTAACGTGCATTTATTGAGACTCGAACCTCCAATCTTTTACACCATTAACTAGATACCAAACTAATGAGCTCGCTTTGTTACAACTTCTTGAAAAGTGAATGTTGCCCCAATATGAACCAAAAGAGCATTTGGCACACTTATTCTACACCGTGTGAATAGAAGAAAGACAAAGGCTTGTACTTTTGCAATGAAATTAATTTCCAAAGTGCCTTGCCATTATAGATAAACACTTACTATTGTAAAATGTAGTGGCCCCTAGCTAGAATAAGCCCTATCCACTTAAATTGAATATATAGATTTACACTGCCATTAATCTTCACTTTGTATATAATATATACTGTGAGGCTGTGACCTTTGCCTCGACGTGTACGTTTTAAGCATCTGACCTACTTTCCCCTCACGATTCAAATAAACAATTACTACTGCTGCTACTTCATTAAACAAGGTGCGTGACATAGTGGGGAAATGACGTTACATGTTAGGTCACCTAATCTTTCTTCACCTTTGGAAAAATGACACCATATTCGTCTCAAATGTTCTACAAACATTGAACCACACTTACAAACGTCTAGACATACATAATACACAAGTCAAAAACAGGTATATGTTGCTTTTCTACCAAATTTTACATGGGTCCATGATATGTTCCTAGTTCAACGCGTTAACAGACTTCTCAGCTTAATTCGCACATTGACTCGCTGAAAGAATACAGGAATCTGCTAAGTAACCCAACACGGACATACAGTGCGGACCCACTTTTCGGTCGCTCCTTTAATATGCCTTACAAAACGTACGTGAAAAAAATTAAGGGCAACTGACGAGTACGTGGTCTTGATGCATGCATGTCCATGCTGGGTTATACCCAATAAGCATTTTCTTAAATAAAAATATAATAATTGTTTCTTTTTCTTTGTTTCTTTTTTTGCTACATTATCTCTTTTCTTTTTCGATCGGGGTCCAAAATTTTTTTTTAGCCCCTCCCTACAGACTCTAACTAATCTCTTGAGATAAATCTGACAACTCAACCTCTTGACTATTGAAAAACCAACATCTTTGAAATTATAAATAACATGATTTGGTGCAGTAAGTTACCTATTATTAGTCACCAATTAAGCACATCTTGAATACTTGTCATTGCACCATTTCCATTTGGGGCACAATTATCTCTTTATAGATTTAAGAAAAATAGTTGTTGTGGATTGATATTATCTTGGAGAGTTATGCTACAATTTCACCAAAATACACACAACAAAAATACCTAAGGAAAAAGATTTCTTAATGATAAAATTAACAAAGTTTGTAAGGTTTAGCACCTCACTATATTTCAAAACCCTTATGACCGGTTCGGTTCACATGTAAAATAATTCCAATATCATGAGATTATTTTATATTGGGATTATAACATGAGTTTGGGTATTAGTCCCAATAGAGGGACTTGTTCGGTTGGGGGTATAGAAGTTGAGATTAAACCTGATTTCAATAGGTGAAATTACTAAAGTGCTCTTTTATATCTACAAACTCATTCCCACATCCTTGACAAGCTTACAAAGCTAAATATACATATCAAAGCAACTTCAACGACACATAAACAAAGTCTTTCAGAAGCAGAAGCCTAATAAATCCATTCATTAAGCAAACCAAATGTAGCTTAAACCATCACATTTCCCATCAAATCAAGTGAACAAAATTTATGAATAGTGAAAAAATTCAAAGTGAACTCGTCGGCTATAATAATTTTGATATGTTGTGTGTTGTCTTTTTGTATTAGTATGAATGAAAATTAAAAATTTAATGGCGGGTCTCATAAGATTGCGCGATATAATTAATAAATGCGGTTGAAGTTTGAACAAATATTTAATAGTACTAAATATGTCATCGATGGATAGTGTTGATTCATGATCATGGAAACGATTTGTTGATTTGATTCGCGGCAGGACGGTAACTAAAGTGTTACATTAATATACTAATGTCACACACCATAAGTTTTTTGGTGTTGGAAAGTGAGAATAGTAAATGAATGCATGTGTGTTTTGGGTGTATATGATGAGGGTATTTTGGCCATTTGAAAGTCATCAAGATTGGCATAAAATAATACCATTTAATTCATGATTTTAAATTATCCAAATCTTGTGGGTTAAAATAATTTTATGGATAATTTTATACTTAAATTGAACACCAATATTATTTAGTACCACTACTTATTCCACCTTATCTTATGAACCGAACATGCCTTTAAATCTTAATAAGATATTAAGGTTTACAATGCTTACTACGTGTCAACTTTACAAACTTCACCAAATAAATGAGTATCGCTCCCGTTCATCCAAAACTTTTTATTTTTTTTAAAACTTCACCAACGTAATTAACATGCAAATTAATGTGTCCCCAGAATTTAGTTATCTGTCCTACTTCAAAGTATTTATTTTTTTTTTTGGTTACGTACATCAAAGTATTTGCTGTGCCCTTAATTAATGTCAATATTTCATTTACTCATTACCACATTTTGTACGTATTGTACAACTAGAGATACATTTGGCGCCACCCAATGGGTTCATGCTCATGAATTATTTTCTTAACCAATTGATTAAAGACCCTTACGTGATCTTAAATTGACTTTTTTTTTGAGGTTATGGGAAACGTTTTTTTCACCAGTGGCTCGACTTGCTCGGAGATTGCAGAAAGGAGACCGCTAGCAGCCCTCGTGGCTCTTCCGGGTTATCATATATTGACTTGTAAATAGTGATTGTGTTTGTGAAGTGGAGAAAAGGCAACGTAGCAGCTGTGGAATTTGGGGCGTGGTGCATATGTGGTTGTTGAACTTTGTTTCATTTGGTGGGACGCTTCAAATATGAAGTGATGTTGAAGCTACGATTCATTTTGGTGTTGGTTGGTGAAAGAAACTTATCCCCTACAAAGAATGCACTTCTGAGCTTTAATCTATAACAAAATTCGTCCTAATCAGTTGACTGATCAAACTTTATCTTAATTATCCCCAACACAAATGTCATCATATGTAATAATATGTTTTGAATGGAATTATTTCAATTCCATATGATGAATGGAAAGAAATGAGTGATCATCATGACATTTAGTCATCCTGGCAGCGTTGCACACGCGTGCGCGGGCTTGTGAATCTCCTCCAGTACCGATATTGTCCCAACTTATACCTTCAATTCTTAAGTATGGGGTTTTCACTCAAAATGCCTCGGTATTAGTTAAGGGAGATAATAACTTATATACTTCCTTACTAAGTTTCATTTAATCGATATGAGACTATTATTTCGGTCCACACATCTTACCAGCCTTCGATTCCAAATTAGTACAAATTGAGTACATAGATCAAATTTGGGGAGTCGAAGAGGATACTACATGACGATTAGGGAGATGAGGCTAGCGAAATGGTAGGTACTGGTCAAGAGTGGAGGGATGCATATAATGTAGTTCGAGTGTATTACGATTGTATTTTCATTTTCCCACTTTTGTAATCTCTGGCATAAGAACATAGGTTCAACCTAGTTGATTCGGTGTGAATGTGGCATCACAAAGGGCATTGCTTCTTCAATGGCACGTTTCCGACGTGGGGAAGGTAGCTATTCATTATAGGAACAATGGATTTTTCCTCTACTATATTGATAGCGATTTTTTTTCGATTTTATTTATGAGAAATACATTGTTTCTTGCCTTTTGTAAATTACATCGTAGATAGAACTATAATAAATAAAGTCTCCTTGCCATCTAAAAAAGTACATAGATCAAATTATATCACTCTTCTTGGTTTAATGTATTTTTTTTTTTGAAGGCTAGAAGACATAAAAAAAAACACTAAGAAAGCATTTTAATACAATAATAGTAGTACTTAAATATGTTTGCTTATGATCAGATGCGCACTTTCTTTAAGTTAATTTTAATTATTTATTGGTTTACCGACCTTGCGGCAGAGCACATAGGAAATTCTATTTGCTGTCATTATAATATAAATGCTATAGTAAAATTAAAGAATAATGACTAACTAGAAGAGTAGCCCAACTATCAATAACACATGAATTAAACTCCTTTAAATATTGTGACAAAAAAACCAAAAAAAAAAAAAAGAAAAAAGAAACTCCTTTAAATGCATATATATATATATATAACTACACAACTTCTAATTTTTATTTTTATTTTTACATTATTTCTTTAAATATTTCATATGAGACACGCTCTATTCTATGAAAAATATATTCTTCGTGAGGCATAAAAGGACAATTAGTAAATCTCAACTTTTTTTAAGACATATCTCTTGTACGGTGGATGTATCTCTTGTGAAATAGTCAAGGTCAATACAATAATTATTCAGTGGCTACTAATTGATCGTGAATTGATTCGAATATTGTGTTACAGTACCATCTACGACCTTGATATGAAATAAAGTCTTCGGATATAGTCGAACATCCACAAAATTATTAAAAGAAGAGTAAGGAGATAAATCAACTTATAATGCATGATGGAAGTTTTGAATTCACTCTCATTCCTATGCTAACATATTTTATTTTAATTAATCATAGTGCTATTACCCAAAGAGACCACAAAAAGTAATATGTGCGTGTGGATCGCAATTAACACTGTAATTTCAAAAGCAACACAGATCAATCCCACCAACCCAATACAACACATATCACTTGAGCGCGAGTGGTCCCATAGATATACCACTTTGTGGCCAAACTAAGACTTCGTACAGGAATCCATTTCACACGTATTTTTCAAATAATTTTCTCACAGGGGTAATGAAGAACGTGTTACAAAGCAAAGACAACTCAAAATGAGAGAAAATTCGACTGATAGGTTCTCGGGTTACGCAGTCGAAAAATCACTTTTGATGACTAGGCTCTAGAGGGATTAACGCAGGAGGAATCGCATCACTTGCCGGCCTTATTTTCAAGCGGTAAGAATGACGTGACCGACCGATTCTGATATGGCGGTGAAGTCACGTGGGCCTGATTACCGGCAGTCTAGTGTCTTCTTTTTTTTTTTTTTGCCCTCCTAATATTGTCCATACTTAACATGTAATGGTTATTTTACACGTGTCAGCACTAGGAACATCAAACCAACAAAATTTGACCAAAAAACAAATTGGCCAGATGGAGTTGTTGAGACTTAACTCTATATAAACAATTTTAAGGGCCAAAGCAGGAGAACCACCAGAAGAAAACTAAGTGAATTACACATTTTCTTTCTATATATCTTCTCTCTTTCTTTGGCTCCTTAAGAAGCAAAAACAAGTTTAAGTAATGGCAATTGGTTTGATCAATAACACCATCATAAAGCCACCACCTTCATCAAAGGCAACTCTACCAACACTAGTCCCTCTCACCATCTTCGACAAAGCTGCTTTCGATCTCCATGTCGCAGTTCTTTACGCCTTTCGACCGCCCATGCCTTCCAACGAAGTCATGAAGGAGGCTCTCTCCAAAGTACTTGCGCACTTCCCCCACCTAGCAGGCCGGTTTACAACCGATGGAAGAGGGCGTACTTGCATCGCCTTGAACAATGCCGGCGTTCGAGTGAGCGAGACTTACTTGCCTACAACTTTAGCAGAGCAACTCCCATTTGAACCATCAAAGGAGGTGAACCATCTCCTTCCTCCCATTGAAGGGATTGAAGAGTTGCTCCAAATTCAGCTCAACCGTTATGCCTGTGGAGGGCTTGTCATAGGCCAAACAGCCCATCACCGTGTCTCTGATGGTCAGTCCATGAGTGCCTTCTTCGTCGCATGGGCTAAACTAGTTCGAGGACTTGACGTGGAGCCACTTCCTTACCACGACAGACTTGCTGTTTCAGTTCCTAGAAACCCACCAGTTGTTGAATTCGACCATCGCTCCATCGAGTTTAAAAAGACTGATGTCCCTGACACTCCAGTCCCATTATCCTCAATACAAAATCTGTCAATTAACTACACTAATGAGTTCATAAACAAGCTCAAAGCGAAAGTTGTAAACGAGAATCAAACTGGGTGTCGTCGGTATAGCACTTTTGAGTGCCTTCTAGCCCATGTCTGGAAGAAGGTTACCCAAGCAAGGGAGTTGAAGTACGATGAATGGACGCAAGTGAGAGTTGCTGTGAATGGCAGAGCAAGGATGAAGCCGCCAGTGCCAATGGAGTTCTTTGGGAACTTAGTGCTGTGGGCTTATCCGAAGCTGATGGTGAAGGAGGTGTTACATGAATCACACTCTTATATTGCCAAGAAAATTCATGATGCCGTGACCAAAGTTGATCACAAGTACTTCCAGTCATTCATTGATTTCGGAGAAGTAGCAAGTCTAGATAAGGAGGAGGAGCTAGAGGCGACTGCGCCGGAGATTGGGAACACGCTGTGTCCTAATTTGGAGGTTGATAGCTGGATGAGGTTTCAGTTTCACGAGCTCGATTTTGGAGGGGGTGGCCCTTGCGCTTTCTACCCTCCAAACATTCCTGTGGAAGGCCTGCTGATATTCTTGCCTTCTTGTCAAGAGGGCGGCAGCGTAGATGTTGTCATGTCCCTCTTGCCTCAACATGTTAAGCTCTTCAAACAAATCTCCCACTCTTTGGAGTAAAAAGCTTACTAGCTTCGCTTATAATTATGTCTAAGGACATGTAGTAATTGTACCTAAGATGTGTACTGATTAGCTTATTTGGTCAGGAATGGTGTCTGTCTGGTGTAGAAGTTTATCTATAGTTAATTTGAACTTTAGTTGTATGTGTATAAACTAAAGAGAATGTTTCAAATCCTCATTGCAGAGGAGGTAAAATAAACTCAGCTTTAATGAAGCTAAAATCTGGTCTGTCCTATGTTCTGATTGTTTCATGATGTTTACATGTTTTTATTCTAATTAAGAAGGTATGTTCCACCTATGCTTGGAAATATTAAGAAAAATTAATTCTAGAAGAACACCTAATTAATATATACATGCACAACAGAACGTCAGTCACCCTTATTTGAGATCGTGTGATGCTCCTCAAGATTCATGTATGCAAACTTATTCGAGACAGTAAGATGCATCTCGAGATGTGTGTGCAAGCAAGGATTACCTACACCTATCTTGAGATGAGAGAATTTTTGGAGAAAGAGAGGGAGTAAAACATGGTATTCCCGAAAAAATTACAAAAGTACTAATGTTTTTAGTTTAAATTCGAAAAATAAGGTTGTGTTTTTTTTTTTTTTTTTCAGAATAGGCAATAACGCCTATGCAAAAAACGTTATTAGAGTGGCTAGAATTTTTTGCTGACGTGGACTGTCCACGTAGGATGACCACGTCGACATGGGCCGACCGAATAACGCCTATGGGTTGCACGGGTTGTACGGATTGTCCGCCTCGCAATACGTGCGTGATGTTTACATGGGGTCTATGGTCTGTAGTGAATACGCATGTGTTGCCCCGTCGATATACGTGCATGACGTTTGCATGGATTATCCACCTCGGGATACGTGTCTAACATTTGCATTACTTATGTAACATCCCATTTTATTAATGTCTCTTAAATTTACGCACGTGGACGCCAGCTCGGATTTACGTGGACGCTGCGGTACACTAGGACACACGGGGACTTAGGTAGGCTAGTTATTGTGTGTTGGATGATTATTTGCGGTGAAATTTATTTAAATACATCGCATGTGTGTATGTTGAAAAATATTACGTGTGAGGGTGTGTGAACGGGATTCGCCTCGATATACGTGTCGACACGGGTATCGGGTAGTCGACGGGACCGACTATTGGGTCGAGAAAACGAAAAACACACAAATTAAATAAAAATTTGTCACGTAACGAATATGTAATGGATGTTGGGTTACGAACGATGCAGCGGTGCGCGGATATCACGGTTCGGACGCGAAACCGGGCGTCGAAACGTCCGAAAATACGGTCGAGTGTCGTAGTTGTGTCACGGTTAGGTCTGTCACAAACATTATCACACTTGTCCCAACTCAAGCCACACTTGTCAAAGTCGAGGCCAAGTGTCAACACCCCACCTACCCACTTTCACCACCACACATACCACACACACACTCATGCACACACTGTTCATGTTGGGGTTAATCAACAAGAAAGTAACCCCTTCAACTTGAGAAACAGATGAATAAAATCCACTAAGCCACGAACAATGCACCAAATCAATCACACCACAAAGAACACAAGATTTAACGTGGAAAACCCTCTAAATCAGAGGAAAAAAAACCACGGGCCAAACTCCGAATAAATCCACTATATGAATAAAGAGTACAAGATATCTCAATCGCTTGAGATTCACTAACAATGGAGTAATACAAAAATATCTCTTCCAAAAACTTAGATGATCACACTGAGAATGAAGAAAAACTACCCCAATTGTATCAAACCCTTGCACCTCTTTTCTTGAACACCAAGAAATCACCAAAGCCTCTCCGCGGGTCTTCAGATTCAAGATCTTGATGTATCTTCAATGTAGAGAAAATTGTTGTTGCATTCACCGCCTTGAACGCACAATGTAGAAGAGAGAAGAAGAAGTTTTCAAAACACACAAAATTGGTAATTAAAAGAATCACCCAATTCCTTAATTCACTCAAATTTTCTTTCCTATTTTCTCTCTCCAAGATTCCTATTCCAACTCCAATTTTCTTTCCTATTTTCTCTCTCCAAGATTCCTATTCTACAACCAATTCGTTGCATGTGTTGGACTTTCTATTTTTTGTGTGTGGGGCCCACACAAAAACCAACAATCTCCCCCTCCAACACATGGGGAGATCTCAATCATATTTGATGCTCAATAACAACTCAGCCCTACTAACTTGGTGCAGGACTGATGCTTCTCACGAGTCACCACCTTCGTCAACATATCAGCTGGATTCTTATCAGTGTGAATCTTCTTCAGACTCATCTCATGATCATTCACAACTTCTCGAATCCAATGGTATCAGATATCAATGTGCTTAGTGCGACAATGATAAGTAGCATTCTTGCTCAAATCTAGAGCACTTTGACTATCACAATTCACCGCATACCCATCTTCTTGCTTCAACCCCAACTCTTGAAGGAATCTCTTCAACCAAAGCATTTCTTTGCTTGCTTCAATTATATCAATATATTCTGCCTCTGTCGTGGATAAAGCAACACACTTTTGCAATTTTGACTGCCAAGATACAGCTCCCCCTGCAAAAGTGAACACGTACCCTGAAGTAGATTTTCCGTCATCAAGGTCACCTGCCATATCTGAATCTGTATATCCCTCCAAAGTAGGTTTCAAGCCCCCAAAACATAAAGACATCTTCGAAGTACCTCTCAAATATCTCAAAATCCATTTCACTGCTTCCCAATGAACTTTTCCAGGATTTGAGAGAAATCTGCTGACCACACCAACTGCGTGAGCAATATCTGGTAGGGTGCAAACCATCGCATACATCAAACTCCCAACCGCAGAAGAATAAGGAATATCTGACGTCTCCGCTATATCTATAGAAGTAGAGGGACATGATTTCTTGCTAAGTGTGAAGTGTGAAGCAAGAGGTGTGCTAACTGGCTTAGCATTGTTCATATTGAATCTGCTCAAGACCTGCTCAACATACTTTTCCTGTGACACCCATTCATTCTTCAAAGGTTTTCTACCTTTTGGAAGTTCCACCAGCTCATAAGTATTGTTCTTCTTCAAAGAACTCATCTCCTCCTGCATTGCTTTTATCCATTGAGCTTTGTCTTTGTGAATCTGAACTCCCTGGAAGCTCTCTGGCTCCCCCTCTTTTGTAATTGTAACATAATTAGAACTGGGGTACCTAGTAGAAGACCTTCTAAGTGAAGGTTCAACTAAAGCTGTTGGTGGAGGAGTTTGCTCCCCCTGCTCAGCATCATCAACTGGTTCTGGCACATCAACCCATGTTCTTCAAATGAGTCTCCCTCATGTATGGCATCAGTAATGGAAGAAGACTCCAATCTAGAAACATCATCATCATCAACTATGATTTTCTTTGATGTCTTCAAATCTGCTACGGTCTCATATTCATGAAAGGCCACATCCCTGAACCTGACAATCTTTTTCTTCTCTGGATCCCATAACCTATAACCAAACTCGCATCTCCAAATCCCAAGAGGATACACGGAACAGCTTCTATCATCAATTTTCTCGTCTCTCGCTCCTAGGCACATGCATAAATGACTTGCATCCAAACACCTTCAAGTGAGAGTAAGTAACATCTTTCCCAGACCAAACTCTCTCTGGAACCTCAAACTCCAATGGTGCTGAAGGAGAGCGATTCATCAAGTAGCAAGCAGTCCTGAGAGCCTCGCCCCAAAACGACTTGGGCAACTTAGCCATTTTTAACATACATCTGACTTTATCAAGGATGGTTCTGTTTGTTCTTTTAGCAACACCATTATGTCGAGGAGTACCCGGAACAGTCTTCTCATGTCTGATTCCATGTTCTGAGCAATAATTCTCGAACTCCTTTGAAGTGTATTCTCCCCCATTATCACTACGAAGGCACTTCAAAGATACGCCTTTTTCGCGTTCCACCATCATATGAAACTTCTTGAGGTACTCAAGAACCTGACATTTTGTTCTCAACACAAACACCCAAACCTTCTGTGAAGCATCATCAATAAAAGTAACAAAGTATCTGCCACCTCCCATAGTTTCCACATCAATGGGACCACAAACATCAGAGTATACTAACTCAAGTCAATTTCTTTTTCTTTCAGATGATGAAGAAAAAGAAACTCTACGTTGCTTACCGAATAAGCAATCATCACAAGGGTTCAAATATTTACCTTTGGCAAAGGGAATGTGAGACTTCTTTGCCAACACCTTCAACCCTTTCTCACTCAAGTGACCTAGCCGCCTATGCCACATATCTGGTGAAGAATCATCTTCAATTGCGTTCAGGTCACCTCTGACGGTCTTTAATCGAGTCTTGTAAAGTGTATAGCTCAATTTTCCTCTAACAACAACAATTGAGCCTTTGGTGAGTTTCCACTCCTTGCCCCCAAAGATGTTGTAGTAACCATCTAGGTCCAAAGCATGAGTAGAAAACAAATTCAGACGCAGATCCGGAACATGTCGCACATCTTTCAGAATTACCGTGCAACCCATATTTGTCTGCACAAAGACATATCCAATGCCAACTATATCTGCAAAATTGTTGTTACCCATCTTTGCCTTGCCAAAATTCCTTGCTCGATAAACAGAGAAGAAATCCTTCCTCGGAGTAGCATGGAAGGATGCTGCGGAATCAACAACCCATTCACTATCTATATTAATGACATGACCTTGATCCTCAACTAAAAAAAGTACAACCAAGTCTTCAATTGCATCTGATATAGCAGCCGTAGTATTCTGATCATTCGCTTTATTTTGTTTTTTCTCATCATTCTGTTTTCTTTTCCCACACTCTACAATTTTTCTTTATGTGTCCTTCCTTGCCACAATGATAACAAGAGAATTTTCCTTTTCTTTGAGACTTGCCTCTAGATTTACTCCGCCCCCTCGGACCTCTAGACTGACTTCTGCCTCTATGTTCTGCAGTAGTAACAAGAGCTTGTGAAGTTTCAATGCCTTTATCCTTTCTCCTAGTCTCCTCGTCAAAGAGACTATCCCGCACTATGGATGAAGACAAGACACCGCCTGGAGCAGAATTACTTAGAGACACCACCAAGGTTTCCCAACTTTTTGGCAACGAGCTCAAGAGTAAAAGTGCTTGTAACTCATCCTCAAGCACAATCTTCATAGCACTTAATTGATTGATCGATGCTTCGAAATCATTGAAGTGCTCTATCATCGACCGCCCATCTTTGTACTTCATATTAACAAGCCTTCTAATTAGAGAAGCCTTGTTCCGAGCCCCCTTTCTCTCACACATATTCTGCAATTTTCTCCACAACTCTTGTGCATCAACCTCTTTGCTGACATGGTGATAAATACTGAGATCGATCCACTTTCGAATAGTACCAGCAGTTTTTCGGTGCAACTTCCTCCAATTAACATCAGATATTTTCTCTGGCTTGTTTTGTCCAAATTCAATTGGATCAAATAAATCCTTGCAATAAAGATGATCTTCCATCATCGGTTGCCAAATTGAATAATTCGTAGCCGTCGACTTGACCATATTGCTTGATTTATCATTATCATCCACCATCTTGATTCCCACAAAGATTCCCGGAACACGAACTAACCGCGGCTTTGATACCACTTGTTGGGTTCAACAAGAAAGTAACCCCTTCAACTTGAGAAACAGATGAATAAAATCCACTAAGCCACGAACAATGCACCAAATCAATCACACCACAAAGAACACAAGATTTAACGTGAAAAATCCTCTAAATCAGAGGAAAAAAAACCACGGGCCAAACTCCGAATAAATCCACTATATGAATAAAGAGTACAAGATATCTCAATCGCTTGAGATTCAATAACAATGGAGTAATACAAAAATATATCTTCCAAAAACTTAGATGATCACATTAAGAACGAAGAAAAACTACCCCAATTGTATCAAACCCTTGCACCTCTTTTCTTGAACACCAAGAAATCACCAAAGCCTCTCCACGGGTCTTCAGATTCAAGATCTTGATGTATCTTCAATGTAGAGAAAATTATTGTTGCATTCACCGCCTTGAACGCACAATGTAGAAGAGAGAAGAAGAAGTTTTCAAAACACACAAAATTGGTAATTAAAAGAATCACCCAATTCCTTAATTCACTCCAATTTTCTTTCCTATTTTCTCTCTCCAAGATTCCTATTCCACAACCAATTCGTTGCATGTGTTGGACTTTCTATTTTTTTTTTGTGGGCCCACACAAAAACCAACAGTTCACACACACCAGGGAGGCCGAGAGCGAGGAAGAAGAAGAGGAGAGGAGGAGGAGAAGCAGGAACGCGCCGGGAAGGAGAGGAAACGTCGAAATCGCGGTGAGTCCCGTTGTGGTTGTCGTTGTTTGGGCGGTTGGCAGTGGAGAGAGTGGGGCCATGGCCGACCAAGGTGGTGATGGCAAGGGAGACTCCACCGGGGTTGGGGTGGAGAGCCACCCCAACCCATCACCGGAGGAAAGAAGAAAGGAGAAAAAAAAAAACTGGTTCGAACGAACCAGTGAGGAAGAAGTTGGTGCACACGCGCGCCCGTGCGCGCGTGTGTGCACCCCTACTGGACCTGGGCCGGGCCCAGAATGGGCCAGGCTCGGCCCATGGGTCGATCCTGGACCATTCTGCTCTTGGGCCGGGTCGGGTCCGACCCGGTCCAAACAAATGTTAAACCGAAAAAAAAAAAAAAAAAAAAGAAAAAGAGAAGAAAAATGGAAGAAAATTTGGAAAAAAATTGAGAAAATTTGAAAAAATTTCGAAAAATATATATTTCGATCAAATAAATAGAAATGATAAAATTTTATGAAAATAAAATACGTGGGAATGTCGGACACGACTTTCTGCGGGGTTTTGCCTCGAAAAATGTGAAATGGGCAATTTGGCCTAAAAATGTTAGAAAATTATTGTAAATTAGCATGCTAACCTAAATTATTAATAAATGGACATAGGTTGACACGGTGATCAATTGGCGACCAAGGACTCATTAGACTTTGACCCGGGGATTGATTACGGGGTAGTGGAATGCGTTGTGAGGTTTGTAAAACCCAAAGAGAAAACTCTCGAGTATTTATTTTGTTTCGTCTTTCCATTCCTTTCCTGTATTCTTCGTGCTTTTACTTACATTCATATCTTGTCATCTTTTGGATGGTTGGTTGAATTACTCCCACCGGATGTTCTGTTGTGTGTCTATGCATTCTAAACCATAGCATGTGTATCAGGAGTGCTCGGTGGATAACGACCCGAGGGAACTGCGCTACATGTGTCGGTGCGTCGTAGGTCTACGCCGGCCACCGAGAGGGATCATGTGATAGCTAGTTGGATGCACCCACTACTGGGATCCTGGAAGGCAATCCCGAAGTATGGTTTAGTCTGACTGGAACAGACACACATATTTGAGCTTTATTGTTATTTACGCATGCGATGCCCTACTTTACAGTTGCCTGTTTACATTCCGCTTGTTTATTTAGCAGTATTTCTTGACTTCCACTTGTTTATATGAATGCTCGGAGGAGTTCATTGGGATTTTACTGACTGGACTCGTCATCCATTTTCTTCTATGATGATTAAGTGCAGATCCGAGTACAAGTAAAGACAAAGGGATCTTAGGCGACTACCTCTGACTGCCTACCTTTGCAGGTACTTGTACGTGTGATTATTTTGATATTTTGCTTATTTTGAGAACTGGGGAGTGATATGATCTTGTACATGCTTACATATATATGGTATAACTGTTTACTTCGAAATTTATAGGGTTTTTTCCACATTAGGTTTTGTTTAATATTTCATGAAAATTTTTGCATTTAAAATACGACTTCCACTGAATATTTTAACATACACAAGTAGATACGAATCTCGAGACAGAGTAGGACGGGTAGGTGCCGTACACGTGTAGTTGGGCCAGCTGGTGAGGAGTACACGGAGACACGTCACCCCCGGGGCGGCGAGGGCCGTTGCAACTTATCTACCTCGAGTTACGTGTATGACGTTTGGATGGTTTGCATAGACCGCAACAAGTTACATGAGTTGTCTACCTCGAAATATGTGCTTCACATTCGCATGGTTTGCATGGATTGCACGAGGTTGCATGAGTTGTCCACACCTTGAGATATGTTGTCTGACGTTTGAATGGTTTGCATGAAGATGCATGGCTCGCCCACCTCAACATACGTGCGTGACGTTTACATGTGTTGTCAACCAGGATATACGCGTGTGACGTTGGCATTGGCTTTACCACCTCGAGACGGGTGCGTGAGGTTTGCATGAGTTGCATGGGTCGCCCACCTCGATAGACGTGCCTGACATTTGCATGAAATCTCCACCTCGGCGTACATGGGCGACGTTTGCATTGGTTGTCTACGTCGATATGCGTGCGCGTTGTTTACATTGGTTGTCTACCTCGAGATATGCAAGTGGCGCATGTCGTTCATCTCCATATGCACGTAACGGTCATGTGGAAGAGAACTTGTATTGTTAGCTCCTTTTCAAAAGGAGTTATTCATAGAGTGCATAATTTTGTATAGATAACTCATTTTCAAAAGGAGTTATCTATACAATTGCCTTCCACCTCACCGACACCTCACCACCATGTATGCCAACTCATAACCAATCACCTACTTTTGTAATTTAAAAGTAAACTTCCTATTTTGTAAAATAAATTGTATCTCCACCCCACTTTTAGAAAAACGGGTAGTGCTATTTGGACTCGTGAGTCCGGATTCAATTTTTTTTTTTAATTTCAAATACATCCTCGAGCAATTAATGAAACAACCATAATCACTTGTAAAATTACTATTATACCCCTTAAATATTTACAAATTTTTTAACAATCTCCCTATGAGTTCGGACTCATGAGTCCCAGTAGAATTATCGTAGAAAAACCCCTGATATTCCCATCATGCTAGCTGTTACATGAATGTGCGGGTCCATGAAACAAAGGATGATATTGCTAGGCTGATATACTTGTTACACACATCTGATCTGATACACGGATGATCATGTCATTTAGACACTTCGAGACATGCACACACACATCTCGATGAAAAGCCCAAAAGCCCACACAACGGGTGTAGCAAATGAATGTATCAAAAAGTACTTCATCCAATTATTTTCATTATCTGCAGTATTTTGGACTGGATACCAATAAATTAACAACTCTGTCTTTGACAGCTTCATTTTTCTCCTCCAGTAAAGTCCTGAGAAATCAAAACTGGTAGCTTATAAATTAGTATATAGCAATGGCTATAGTTTTATGCAATAAAACCATCATAAAGCCTCTCCCTTCTTCATCAAACCTTAATGCTTCACCTCAACTAGTGCCTCTCACCATCTTTGACAAAGCAGCATTTGATCTCCACATCAACGTTCTTTACGCCTTTCGACCACCCCTGCCTTCCAATGAAGTCCTCAAGAATGCGCTCTCCGAAGTGCTTGTGTACTTCCCCCACCTCGCGGGGCGCTTCAAAACTGACGATAAAGGGCGGTCTTGCATTGTCTTAGACAATGCTGGTATCAGAGTGATCGATGCTTACTTGCCAATCAGTCTATCAGAACAGCTCCCATTTGACCCATCGGAGGAGCATAACCACCTTCTTGCATCAGTTGAAGGGGTTCACAAACGGTTCTTGCTCCAAATTCAACTAAATCGCCATGCCTGCAGCGGCCTTGTAATAGGCATGCCACGAGTACACCACTTTCGAATGTCTATTGGCGCATGTATGGAAGAAGGCAACACAAGCAAGGGACTTGAAGGTTGAGGAGTGGACACAAATCAGAGTTGCAGTTAATGGCAGGGCAAGAATGAAACCGCCCGTGCCAATGGAGTACTTCGGGAATTTAGTACTCTGGGCTTATCCAAGGTTGAGAGTGAAAGAGGTGCTACGCGAGTCTCATGCTTGCATTGCAAAGGCAATACATGATGCAGTAGCTAGGCTTGATCACAGGTACTTCCAATCATTTATTGATTTTGGGTCATCAGATGTTATGACAAATGGAGATGAAGATCGTGAAGAGATGGAAGCAAAAGCATCAAAGTTTGGCAACATTTTGTGCCCAGATCTGGAGGTAGATAGCTGGTTGAAATTTCAGTTTCATGAGAGGGACTTCGGAGGAGGAGGACCATGTGCAATCTTTCTGCCAATTATACCTCTCGAAGGACTTCTTGTTTTCTTGCCATCTTGTAGTGATCATGGTGGAGTGGATGTGCTCATATCTCTTTTACCTCAACATGCTCAAGTCTTTAGACAGATTTCCCACTCTTTAGATTAAACTTAACGTTTGGCTGCACACATGCACTATTACATCGATGTCACTGCATTGCAAAGCTCATTAAGAACCACTGAATTCAATGAAAAGATTCCTTTCTTTAGTTTTGGATTCAATACTATCCACAAAGAGGGGAATCAGGAAGCTTCATCATATATATGTGGCATAAAGGCCTTCGAATCATAAAACATTAATGCTACTTTTTTTAGGCATTATCGCTACTTTCAGCAGCAACAGAGTTCTATGTCCTACACTTCTTGGTAAAAAAAAAGAACAATCCATGTGAATTGAATGCCTTGAATCGTGTTTCTCAACATACTTATTCATCATCCATTGCCTATTACACCGAAAAATATGGAATAATAGGTACAAATTAATACGGCATACAAATATATTCTTCAAGACTAGAAAGAGGACAATTTATTCATCCGTTTCCCTTGTACAAGGTGTTCTCTAATGCATTTCTAGATCGTGGCTATTTTGATACCTCAATCCCTATTCGAAATCGCCATCCAAACATAAATTAGATTTTGACATTGGGCGCGTAACAATGATAAGGTATCCACTTACAAGTTTCTTCTTCCATATGTTTGCCACTGCCAATTTCATTTTCTCTTTGCGGTTCATTTCCTCAACCTTAACATAATAGTTCCTCAACCTGTCATTATTAAACTTTTGGTCTCCAAAGAAGGGATGATGTGCGATTCTTGATTATAAAATTATACAGAAAACACAATAAAAGATTTTAGAAACTTTCCATATTGAGGTTGGTATATCTTCCCTTTCCTTCATTCTCCATTTCGCACAAGGAACTTCGCACAAAGAACGATAGTCAAATCTTGTGGGTTGACAACCAAATTAAGTCAGCGTAGGTTATAGTGGGAAATATATTCAAAGTGTTGTAAATCGAATTGAAACTTGCTAAGAACTAGAGAAGAAAATAGAAGACTAAGAACTTCTACTACTACAAACTACTACTACAAAGGAGAAGAGAAGAAATGAGATAGTTGGAATGAGAAGTTTTCATTTAACTTGATATGTGAATTACAATGGGGTTGACACCTTTTATATAGGCCATTTGGTGATGATGATAATTGTACTTATACAATGTGTGCAAGTTATACATACACCACAAGTCATACAACACATCACAAGCAACATAGACAATACATGGAAGAGTTGGTATACATTGGAGAAGATTACAAGTTACATGATAATACATGGATAAGTGATTATACATTGGAGTTGAATACAAGTTATGTAGAGTGTACGAGTTACATTCAATTTTTTTATACGGAGTATAATAATGTTCGGATTGACTCTTTAAAAACCTTGCTAGGCAAATCCAGTGGGATCAAACCAATAACGAAAGGAAAATAGTGCAATACACTAATCAACCTTGATAAAGAGTTTTAGTATTGTTAGAATTGCCTCATTAAAAACCTTTGCAACGAAAACCCAGTGGGATAAAACCATAGCAAAAGGAAAAAAGTGCAATACACTAACCAATAACTCATTTTGACTATCTCCCTCATGCTCACATGAGTGAGACATTTTATGCATTTTCTTGCATATGAACATCGTTTTCTATATGAACCATTTAATGCTAAAACATATGATTGTCACTCTTTTGTATATAGTACTTGCATCAAGTAATTGATTCGTAACTTTGTTACTACATAATGATCCTTTGAACTTCGAGTTCATATTAATTTATACATGGATTATAATACAGCAAATTTAGTGCAATTTGATGTGTTTCAAGCAATTTTACGCCATTCCTTTTGAATTGGCTTATATCTCCCCATAATGGTGGAAAACTGCTTCATCAAAGTGACAATTAACAAAACTTGCTATAAATAATTTTCCTATTAGGGATTCGAGACATCTTATAATATGATTAATGGAGAGTAAATCAATATACGTCTCCTATTGATTTGCCTTGAGATAATCTTCAGCAGAAAAAAATCCAGTTCGATAAAGGATGTCCGTGCGAATTTATTATATTTTCGCATTATTGATGATTATTGATAATCAAATAGATCTTTCCACATTATGAATGTCATTTGATTTATGATGCCATTCGTTTTAATGTGTCTTATATATTCCAGAAGTTAAAGCCGATAATATTATACTCAGATTAAATCATATAGATAAATTTTCTATTATTCTGAGTAAACTTCTTCCGAACAAGACATTAACAATAAAATTGTTGTATTAGATATTGCCTGAACATTAGCCTCCGCTAAGTTCGAATTCGAGAAATATTCACTTTTGTACATGTATGTAGCACGATACATAAGACATAAACTCATCGCCCATATTTAGGTCGCGATTTAACACATCTCGACGTGCCTATTTTATCGAGCCATTTTCAATGATAAAATTCATAATATTTTGCCTTTGATTTTGAAGGCGTGGTAAAGGTCACAAAAATATTCGGGTATATATATGACAATATTTAGGCAAAATAGCTGTAGCGGCCCGAAATCCCGAGGTCGCCACGTGGGGAGGCGCCGCCCAAGCGGTCCCGTCCGATCCTTGACCCACTGGCACCGCCTAAGCGGTCCCGCCACTGACGCCATTTTCCACAACACGACTCCTCGATATGCGTGTTAACACGACTCCTCGATATGCGTGTTAACTCTATTCGTTAAGCAATTTAGTTCGATAGTTTAATCATTAAAACAACAGCGAAAGTCTTAAATTTAAGGCAAGTAAACAATTAAATTTATTATCGTATTAAGCATTATTTTAAGAGCAACTCCTAATGTGGAAAACCCGGGGAAAATACTATTTAAACAATAATATATACAAGTACAACCTCTATTCAGTCTCCCATTTCCCAAAAGTAAGCAAAATATCAAAATTCACACGTACTAGTAGGTCCTTGACAACAGGCAGTCAGATAAAGTCGTCCAAAATCTCCTTGCCCCTACTAGCAGGGTCTGCACTCGCCCATCACAAAAAAGAAGATGGGGAGTACAGTTAGTAAAATTCCAACAAAATACACCGAGCATTTATAAGAGAAATAAACAGATATCAATAATCATGTCAAGTACTCATGTGAAAACTAAACAGACAACTGTGCTAAGATCATCACATGAATAAATAACACGAGATAAAAAAATCGTGTACTCCTCCCGGTCACACTAAACTGTACGTCAAACCCTCAGGATCCTTTCAGTGAGTGCCCCACTTCCTTTCACTTGGTAACGGCCCAGCCCGGCGACAGGTCCACACAGGCCCGAAATCAACCCGGACTGGGCGCACAGGATCCTTTCGGTTGAAACACCCACTTCCTTTCACCTGGTTACCCGCGTACAGCCTAGTGTGCCATAAGTACAACACGAATAGCAAAAGTCTCGACCCCCAACCCAAATGCGTCACGAAAATCAATAACAAGGAATAGGGGGGAATAACATCCAACAACCACAAATAGGCAATCAATGATAGAAAAGTAAACCCTCAGCGACTTTCAGAATGAATCTTACGTACCTAAAAAACGCACTCGCTTGCGTCTCGATACGCGCACCCGACACCCGACTATAGCATCCTAAGTCCCTGATGTCCATTTGTACCATTTAGCTACTAAATCATGTAAATCACAATTAAAATTAGGTGAAATGCATCTCACCTCGATCGCGTCGTCGACATTCGTCGATTCACGCCTCCGATCGATCCGACAACGCCATCGCGTCGTTCACTGCGTCGCCGCCGCCACCGCGTCGCTGCCGCCACCGCGTCGCTGCCGCTGCCGCTGCCTCGCGCCACTCTCTCTCCCGATCGTGTCTCTCGTCTCCTCTGTTTCTCCTCTCTGTCGTTTCATTCTTATCCTCTTTTCTCTTTATATATATATATATATATATATATATATATATATTTTTTTTTTTTTTTTTCATTTCAAATCAAAAGTATCCTCGAAAACTAATCATTTGCGCATCTCGAGGCACCAACCCGCCTCATTTCCCAAATCTCGATACTCACGCTACACGCATCACGAAGCATATCCGATGTACATTTTAAACCACATAAATCCACTATAGCCGCGTATCTCGGTCCCGCGTCGGCACGCGATTCGAGGTGCGTCCCCGTTCATGTTTCGCCTCCTCGAATTCTCCGCATATACGCATACGCATTCCGGCTAGCGAGTCCAACATACGACCCTAACATGACATGTGGCACGAGTCGAATTTTCGGGCCATTACAATAGCCTTTCATATATGACCAAAAAAATGTCACAATTATGAGCGCTCATTGTCGATAATTATTTGCCCTTTGTAGTGGTGCACCACTTTTGTTCCAACTTTTTGTGGAATTGTCAATAATACCTTTACCTGATATTTTCACATTTTCCACGTCCATAAATTTATTATTGCGATCATGATCATTATATGCAACATATGTTTTTTAATTTGAAGCTGAACTAATTGGACGGGAGCGATATTATATTTATAATATCTCATTATTTTACTCAGCTACCATGAGACAAAAAATCAATCCTTAATATTTATTGGATTGATGTGCGCACTCGATATTTGTTGCAGCAATAAATCAAGGCGGGCTACGTGACCTTATTTTTATTGTCTTATCAGTCATATTTCCACATAGCCTCAACATAGAGGTAATTAAAATTGTGGAATTATAATTAATATTTGACTGATTAAATTTTGTAGCATGAGACCCAACCACTCATTTTGTGCTTTTGGAGCATTGCCCTTTTGGTATGTATATATATAACTCCATATGGTGAAAATATATATAAAGTGAAATATTTACTTTTCAAATCTCTAAAGAGAAATTGGCAAATGATTATGTATAACACACAGTTTTGCATCGATGCTTTATTCACAAATTGTAGTATCTAATTGTCATGACAAGTAATTCTTGTCGGTAATATAATAAGGCAACAAGTTCAACTATGGTTGAATAATATTTTGAAAATAAATTTAATATAAAATAATTTTTCCCTTTTTATGTAAAAACATAACATATGATTAAATATATGTTCACAACAAAATATACTATTCGTATGAGTTGGTGGGACGACCTCCAGGTTGGGTGGCGAGATATAGTCTACTTAATACCATGCCTCCTCGAACGGGATAACCCGCCTCCTTTTCAATATTTAGCTTTACCGGGGACAAGGCTTACCCACTATCAACTAAAACTTATAGCATTATTTGTATTGTAAAATCAAGAATAGAACAATAACTAATCGTTTGTAGTTTTAAGAGAAAAACTATATGTCACACATTGACTTTTGATTTCTGATGCAGAAAATCGTATGAGACGCAACTACAGAGCATATACTTTCGCAATCAGTGACGTTATAATGCATAGTATATGAATAAAGTATGCGTATATAAGTGATGCATGTAATAAAAGGAAGCAACCATTATAATATAGAAATAAATTGAACTTATTTAAATAACAAAAGTTATACCTTCCTAGCTTTGTCTCCTTAACAAGCCTTCTTGAACTTCAAGATCTCCTTAATGCTAGAGCAAGCTTGTGCTGATAACGTGTTGTAAATTGAATTGGAACTTGCAAAGAATTAGAGAAGGAAATAGAAGACTAAGAACTTCTACTACTACAAACTACTACTACAAAGGAGAAGAGAAGAAATGAGATAGTTGGAATGAGAAGTTATCATTCAACTTGGTGTGTGAATTACAATGGGGTTGACACCCTTTATATAGGCCATTTGGTGATGATTATAATTGCACTTATACAATGTGTACAAGTTATACATACACCACAAGTCATACAACACATCACAAGCAACATAGACAATACATGGAAGAGTTGGTGTACATTGGAGAAGATTACAAGTTACATGACAATACGCGGATAAGTGATTATACATTGGAGTTAAATACAAGTTATGTAGAGTGTAGAAGTTACATTCAATGTAGAAGTCATGCTTGATGTTTCAATTGAATGTGAAAGTCATGCTTGACAATGTGATCATTCATAAGCTTGGTTAAAGGGTCATCCAATTTACAACACAAAGATATATATCCTGATTATATATTCTGTCCGTTTGAAGAATATTCTCACATCTATCAAATATCCTGCGTTTATGTCAAAGATTTATGTGCCTACAGACAATGTCTTTGTGGGCGCAACACAGAGATACAATTCTGCATATCAAACCCACAAGTTATACAAGGGTACGCAAGGAAATGACAATATCCAATCTTACCTTAACAAAATACATAACGATAAGGAATTCAATCAACTGAGTAACTGATCTAGACATGATTATCACAACTTGCAACTAGAACTTTCAACTGAATTGATCGAGTGAGAGAAATTCGAAATAAGGCGGGAAAACTGAAAAATTAGTTTTCATTGAAAAAGCAATTTATACTCGATCCCTCGTGAGTCCTTCGTAATAAAAAAAATTATTAGTCCCTTAGTTCCCAAACATCTGTAACATCTTAAGAATTTTAACCAAGAAAAATATACCTAAAACATGTAGTAATTAGTTTATTTGATCAGGAATGGTGTCTGTCTAGTCTACGTACAAGGAGTTATCTAGTTTAAACTTTTGTTATATGTGTAAAGAGAATGATTTTTAAATCCTTGCAAATGTAAAATAAACTCAGCTTTGATAAAGCAAAAATCCAGTCAGTCCTATGTTCTGATTGTTTCTGTTTAGTTCATTCTAAGTATGTATTTTCCACCCATGCTAGGAAGTATTGAGAAAAAAAAAATTCTTGAAGAACACCTAAAACATGCACAACAGAAGTCGCGCACCCCTATTGGAGATCGTGTGATGCACCTTGAGATGTATGTACAAACCCCTATTCGAGACAAAATGATGCACCTAGAGATGTGTGTCCATCACAAGGAACCTTTGAAATTTTTGCTCCATGATAGGATTTTATTTTTTATTTTTTTGTCAAAGGCAGATAGGAGAATGGATGGTGGGAGAGAGGGACGTATTTTTTATTTTTTTCATTTTTTTTTTGAGGAGAAAACGATTTCATTTCATCAATGAAAAATTACATCTTGTACATTGAGCTCAATTATCTCCAGTGGGAATTCACACCACTCACTATTTCTTTCATGAAATTTGGCTAACTTTGCCATTGCCCGTGCTACTCTGTTAGCTTCTCTTTTAACAAATTGAACCTTCCACCTCGACCCCGATCCAAGTACGTAGTTCCTTACAATCTTGAATTATTGATCCAAACTCTGTATTATTCGGTGCCAATGAATTGATGTTTTGAACCACTATCAAAGAGTCTAGTTCAAAAACCACTTTTGATACTTGCATATGTTTGATCCAGCTTAATACCTCCCGAAACTCAATTGCTTCAGCTTCATGAGATGAGCATCTGCCCACATTCGTCGTGGTAAAAACCCGGGTCAAGTGCCCTTGGTCATCCCTCACGACCGCCCCAATACCCAACATCCCCTCGGCCTCCCAAACGTCCACATCCACATTGCATTTCACAAACCTAGGCTTCAGTTTTTGCCATCGAACCCTGTTAAGTACGCATTCATTCCCATTCAAAACACCCTTCGGATTAGCACGAAGTGACCTCCACTCCCGAAGCCATTCCATATGCTCCCTGATAATCATGTCAAGTGGTTTCCTCCTCATTTTCCATAACATGTCATCCCTAAATCTCCATATGCTCCAAAACATTAGACAAGCCTTTTCAAGACCATCCTTATTTAGTTCTTCACTTAGTGAGAAAAACCAGTTTGGAAATGAGAATGTCTCAAAGTTTCTTGGTAGCCTCAGCACTCCTCTCCAACAATGCGTTACCTTCAAGCACCTCAAGAAAAGATGATCTCTTGATTCAAGCTCTCGCTCGCAGAGAACACACCTATCATCCATCCGTAAGCCTCTCGTCACCAATCGCTCTATTACTGGAACGCAATCGCCACATGAAAAACTTAACTTTTGAGGGAATTTTAAGACTCCGGAGTCGCCGCCAATCTCCCTCTACTCGTTGAAGGTCCGATCCGCTACCCATTCCCAAAGCAACTCGATAGCCTGAACTTACGCTATAAACCCTATTTTTTGAGTAATGCCAAATTAATTCATCATTCCCACATCTGTTGTGAATTGCTCTGATGATAAGATCACAATCCCTTGGGTTGAAGTATTCCTCAATCAGTTCAATGTCCCACTCTCGCTGGTTGGGTATCATCAGCTCATTCACGGTTATATCCTCCATCCCTTCCACCCTATCCGTGGTTATAAAGAAGTTATCATTATCTTTTAGCCAAGGATCATCCCAGACTTTTATCCCGCACCCGTTCCCCACCTTCCAGCGACACCCCTGTTCAAGTATTCCTTTCGCAACATAAATACCTCTCCAAGTGAAACTTAGGTTATGACCAATCTTGGCCTTCAAGAAATCCCCTCTTGGATAATATTTTGCCTTAAAAACCCGTGAGGCCAAAGCATCAGGTTGTGTTAACAATCTCCAACCTTGCTTTGCTAGCATTACTAGATTAAAACTACGAAGTTCTTTAAAACCCAAGCCTCCATCCTCCTTCCTTACACTCAATTTATTCCAATTCATCCAATGCATTTTCTTCCCTCCACCTGGTTTCATACCCCACCAAAATGAATTCATCATTTTTTGGAGAGCATCTGTAACTGTGATCGACAGCAAGAAAGCACTCATGGAATATGTTGGAATAGTCTGAGCAATAGATTTCAACAAGACTTCCTTACCTGCTTGAGAAAAGAATCTATGATTCCAACTCATCAGACGCTTCCATAGCCTCGACTTAAAAAAAAACAAAGATTTCACATTTTCCTCTACCAATAAGTGATGGGAGCCCCAAATAATTACTATCGACCAAATCAACATTGACGCCAAAACATTGACGCATTTCTGATTTTGTAAAGTCAGAAACATTCGACGAAAAGAACAATGCCGACTTATGAAAATTAATTGCTTGGCCTGAAGCCTTCTCATTAGTGTCTAAAATACCTTTTAACTCCATGGCTTCCTCAACCAAGGCTCGAAAGAAGAGGAAGCTATCATTTGCAAAAAAGAGATGAGTAATCACCGGAGCATTTCGAATAACTTGACACCCATGAATTTTGCCGGTAAGATTAGCCTGAGCTAGTGGAGCAGACAAGCCTTCGACACATAGAATAAATAAGTAAGGTGACAACGGACAACCTAGGCGTAGTCCTCTCTCTGGTTCTATTGGACCTATTAGATTGCCATTTAAGCAAATTGAGAATGTTACTGAATTAACAAACATCATTACCAAATCAACCCACTTCAAGGAGAACCCCAACTTCAGCAAGATAATTCGTAGGAAGCCCCAATCCACTTGATCATAAACCTTACTTATGTCAATCTTCAGAGTCGCATTCCCATATTTACTGTGCGTGTTGCACCTCATTGCATGTAGTGTCTCGAATGCCACCAACATATTATCCACAATCATTCTGCCCGGCACAAAGGCTGGCTAGTACTCAAAAATTATCTTCGGCAGGAAAATTCTTAACCTGTTGGCCACCACCTTCGACATAATTTTATACAGCACATTACATAGTGAAATCGGTCTATAATCTTCCATACATTGGGGATGAGCTATCTTCGGAATCAACACAACGTTTGTCATTTATATGCACCGAAAACTATGAAGAGTCCATCCAACCAACGTAAGCATCAAAGATCTCCGCTCCCATTAAATCCTAAAATCGTTGGAAGAATGCTGGATTAAAGCCATCAGGCCCTGGGGATTTTTCCGCATTCATACCAAAGATGGCGTCCTTGAATTCATCAATAGTGAAATGAGCAATCAGCCTCTCATTCATCTCCTCTGTAACTCGAGTTTGAACTGCATCTATAACTAAGTCTCCACCACTAACAGCTCCCCGAAATAACTCTTCGAAGTAGCTTAAAGCCACATCCCCATCTCCTTACTTCCCTCAATTCGAGTTCCTTCATTGTTCAAAAGATACGGGATCCGATTTCTATTTCGCCTCTAATTCACTAAAGCATGAAAATATTTCGTATTGCTGTCCCCTTTTTTGAGCCATAACATTCGCGAACGTTGGTGCCAATAAATCTCCTCTTGAAGTAGTATCTCCCCCAACTCAACACGAGCGTCTATGGTTGCTTCACTATCACCTCTATGAGAAGAATTACACAATCTTTCGATCTTCTTTGCTGCTCTATTAATTCTACTCTTAAAACACCCTTTCGACATTCGACCCCAACTCGACAACGCCAAGGCACATTTGCTTAACTTGTCCACCAAATTGCAGTGTCTATTTTCCTCCCAAATCGTCTTCACTAACTCGTTCAGTCTTTCCTCTCTGAGCCAACAATTTTCAAACTTAAACCTATAAGGAACCACCGTTGCCTGCTGGGACAACCTCCACTCGAGCCATAATGGAGAATGGTCTGATGTTGGTGCGGGTAAACTTGCTAATCTAGCGTCCGAGAACCACTCCCTCCAAGATGATAAAACTAAGGCCCGGTCAAGTCTCTCTTCTACAAAATCATGTGTGTTACGCCCTCTTTCTCATGTGAATCCATAGCCCGACATCTCAAGATCACAAAGACCACAATCCTCAACGACCGCCCTGAACTCGTTGAAACACTAATTCGGGTGTGGAGCACCTCCTCTCTTGTCTTCCGGTGATAACATATCATTAAAGTCTCCTATCACATACCATGGCAGCGAGGATTGACGATGGAGAGCTCTCAAAAATTGCCAAGAGCTTCGACGCCGACCATGGTCAGAAAACCCATAGAAACTTGTCAGTCTCCAAGTTTGATCGCCATAACTCCGTATAATGAGATCTATAGGTTATTAGAAAAACCATTTATTTGACGAAAAGAATTACAACGCAACAGCGCCACCATCCCACCACTTCTACCTACTTTATTCACAACAAAACAACCTTCAAATTGTAATTTATTTTTAATATCAATTATTTTAGATTCTAGCGACAAAGTTTCTATTAAAAGAATAACCTCCGGCTTTCTAGATTTAACCAAATCTAGAAGAAAAAGCTATGTACGAGGGTTGCTAAGCCCTCGACAGTTCCAGCTTAAGCAACTCATTATTGACGACTGGCCCTAGTCGTTGGGCCTACGTCGTCTTGGCCTCATCCTTGAGAGCGCCCTTCTTTTGTTCAGCTATATGCACTTTATCTACTGCCATATTTTTTATGGGCTCAGTTACAAAGCCCACATCTTCATTTTTTTGGCTTGCACTAGAGCCCACCTTACGTTTCTTTCTATCCTCGGCAACTTCCAGCTCAGCCATTATCATGTCATCATTATTCTCAAAATATTCCCGTCCCTTTTTAGTTATATCACCACTTATATTACCCATTTCAAAATTGGTAACTTCCATAGTCCCCCCTTTGATTGTGCCTGAATGAATGGCCTAAAATGTGCTCCCCCAGTTGGAGGTTTTTGAGACCAGTGAACATCTACCACCCCTCGCCGGAGCCACTTCTCGCCTCTCTGATCGATCCCTCTCCCTTTTCCAGTTGCTCGCAACCACGTTCCCCATCTCCGTTCAACAATTCCATCCGAGCTCTCGTACAGTTTTGGGCAAAAATTGTCATTACGCCCCAGTACACCACATATGAAACAGAAAGTAGGAACTTTCTCATACTGGAAATGGACTTCAACAATCTTTCCCGAGGGAAGCTTCAGTTTCTTTGATATCTTCAACGGTTTGTGAACATCTAACGCGACTCTGATCCTCATGAATGCATACCAGCCACAAGTATCTTGTTGTCCATCATACTCCAAAAAACCTCCACAAGAATCGCCAATCTGTTTAGCCACTATTTCAGAATTGAAACCCACTAGAACATCAAAAACTTTCACCCAAATTGAGATTTGATTAAGAGGAACTTGTCTTGGGTTATCTCCTTGCTCTAGTTTGCGTAACATAAGCACATACCCATTAAAGGTCCACGGACCTCCCTCCAACACCCAGTGCATTTCAACAGGGTGATAAAATTAAAATATGAACATCTCCGGTGGACATTCCAAAATAGTCAAGCCTTGTGTTGGGTGCCATATCTCCGCCATACGGTGTTGCATTGCAGAGAAATTAATGGGCCGATCAATGAGAAAACGACCCACCAGACACAACATATTTTCTTGAGCAAACTCCCCATGATCTCTCATTACAATCGCCAACTATTCCTCATCCCCATCCGAGTCCACCGCTTGTTGTTCTAGCCCCTTATTTGACTTCACTGCTCCATTCTCTAGATCCATTTCCATGATAAATCCACAACCGAACCAAACAGGGACAATCAATCAAGCGAAAGACCTTTCGACAATGGAGAGGAAAGCAAATAACCTCTCAACAACGAAGAGGAAAATATAATTTCTTTTACACAATATTTTGTAAGTGCACCGATAATATTTTGTAAGTTCACCGATAATAAAGAAGTTGCATAGTCAAATAAGTTGCAAAGTCACACCGATAATAATAAAGAAGTTGCAAAGTCGCAAGAGAGGGACATATTAATAGGCGTTTTTCATGAAATAATTTGACATTAATTTTTTATTCACCAAATAGTGGGCTAACATTAAAATAACAAAAGTAATGTATGACTCATTTTCAAAAGGAGCTATTGATGATGAGGTGGCATGCATCGTTGATGAGGTGGAAGAAATTGTATGAATAACTCTTTTTGAAAAGGAGCTATCTATACAAAATATTAAACTCTATGAATGATTCCTTTTAAAAATGAGCTATTTGTTCAACTCAAATATTGCACATCGAGATGGAGAACCCATGCAAACAACACGTGCGTATTGAGATGGACAACCCATGCAAACGTCACGTATATATGTTGACACATCTGTCGAGGTGAGCGACCCATGCAACCTCGTGCAATTCATGCAAACGGCACGCACGTGTCTCAAGGGTGCAACTCATGCAACCTTTGCAATCTATGTAAAAGTCACGTACGTATCTCGAGTTGGACAACTCATACAACTTCATCTAATCCATGCAAACCATGTAAATGTTATGCACGTATTTTGAGGTGGACAACCTATGTAACATCGTGTAATCCAAGTAAATCATGCAAACGTCTCGCACGTGTCTCGAGGCGGTAGAGCCAATGCAAACGTCACACACGTTTCTCATGGTTGACAACTTATGGAAATGCCATGCACGTATGTTGAGTTGGGTGAGCCATGCAACCTCGTGCAAATCATTCAAACGTCACACATATATTTCGATGTGGACAACTCATGCAACCTCGTACAATCCATGCAAAGCATGTGAATGTCAAACACATATTTTGAGGTAGACAACCTATGCAACCTCGTGTAGTCCATGCAAACCATCCAAATGTCATGCACGTAACTCGAGGTGAACAACTAATGCAAACGATAGACACGTATCTCGAGGTGGACAATTCATGCAAACGTAATGCATGTATCTCGAGGGGACAACCCATGCATATCCACTACAGACCATGCACCTCATGCAAACGTCACGCAGGTATCGCGAGGCGGACAACCCGTGCAACCCATAGTAACCATGCATTTCATCCTTTAAAGTTTTGTCTTACTTCTATCTTGTGATGATAAGAAGAGATACGAAAATTAAAATAATTATAGGCCAAAACCACGTTATTTCTCTGTGTAGAATTTAAAATTAAAACAATAATGATATCTTGTAAAATAAGTCCATTCCATGAAAAGGTCGTATACATCAACTTCATTCACCTAAGATATAAACTGAAAAGAAAAATCAGCACGACATAAAAAAACTCATCATACAGGTCTATTATGACGGTTACGTGGACGCTGTTGCTCCGTGATGGAAATCAGACGTACTCTATGTCTAGTTGAACATTGTGTTTGTGCATCCGATTTAGGTTGCTGATCTTGCATTGAATGTCGTTGAGTCGATCAATGTTTTTCCTCTGGTTCACTCGACTCACATTTGTTACTAATGCTCCAAAAAATAGGAGTTTGAACCATTCTAAAATACTGGCTTCCTGTATGTGGTTGGGCGAAAGGAACATAAGGCGGTGACATGCTTAACAGGTTTATGAATGAGTCATCTCCACTATATGACATATTGTAATTATAACATGGTGGAATATATGGACTCGGCATGTATTGAGGCAATGAAGGATACATTGAATGTCTAGGCATTCCATGGTCCATATATGAAAATGACGATCCGATGCATAATTATCAAAATGGTGAGGAAGATTCATGATCGACGACCTAGGTATGAACATTCGAGGTTCTGGTTGTATCGGGGATGACGTAGGAATGTACCCATGTGAAGAATGACGTGGTGGGGATGAGTGTTGGCTACTCTTGTAACAACCCTAAAAATTTAACATGTGCCACGTGGCAGCTCAGGAGCGTGACCTAGACTCGTTATGATGTTTCACACCCGGTTAACCATTGAGAGTTGACATAAAGATTATGACCCGTAGCTTGAACTCACGTTGACACCTTCGATAAGTCTGTGGCACGCCAATCGAGGTACAAAAAATTATTTGTATATGACGTGTGTTAAATTATTTGTATTATTGTTAATTCACATCGCACCAATTAAAACTTTTGGTGGTCGTAATGTGCGCGGCTAGTGACGAGAGGGTACGACGTTGCAGTGTACGCGTAACGCAGGTGTATGGGGTAGTACGAGATTTAGTTGTCACATCACACATCCCATAATATCACCAATCAAATCATATCACCATCCCCACTTTTCTCTCTCTCACATAAATTTTTCTATCTTCTCCAAATCAATTATACATTTCCACCCCTTTTTCCCTCTACCCGAACTCTCTCGTCTCCCTCTCATGTTCTTCATTCTCACCTCTCGTTCTCACTCACCTCTCCTCCACGACCTCAAAATCTTGGCCTCCTCTTGATGCGCGTCCATTTCGGTAGTGGGACCTCCTTCATTGATGACTTATTTGTTGATCGATGTGAGTGGTTGTTTATGCTGTGAATTCTTGAAGAAATCAAAAGTTTTAATGTTATTGTTGGGATTGATGTTGATGTTATAGTGTTGTTGTTGTTGTTGTTGTTTTTGTTGTTGTTGTTAGAAAACAAAAAAAAAAGTTCAGTCGAATGAACAGAGAGCTAATGGAGAAGATAGGTGTGTGGGCCGGGTCGGCCCGAGTGGACCGAGTCGAGTTGACCCGGACCCACCCCATTAATAAAATAATAATTAAAATCAAATTAAATTAAACTAATTTTTTATAAAAAAAAATTACAGAAAACATATTAAAATAGATAAAGATTATGGGAGAATTCAAAAAATTCTTGAAAAATATGAAAAATTAGGGAAAGCTTGAAAAAATGAGTTAGAGGCTTTTTTTTTAGCACCGTGATATAATTCGAAAAGGGTGCTAAAAATCAATTTTTTCTTTGAAAATAAAATTACAAATTTATTATCCCATAGTATAAATTCACTTAATGTGACTATAAAACAATTAAAATGGTATAAATGGACACCAGAGACTTAAGAGGCTATAGTAGGATGCGCATATCGAGGCGTAAGCGAGACGTTTTGATGATGATTTGCGATTTCTCGAGGTAAGTAAAACCAACTAGGAAATGCACAGTAGTTCATTTGAGCTTATATTTTATTAATATTGTACTGTGTCCCTTTCTTGGAATTCCCACCCATTTATGAGTGTTCGAGGGCCAAATGAGCATACGAGTGTCTTTGATTGGAGTGGTTACCGGCTTGCAACTGAGGCCGTGACCTCAAGTCACTTAAGTATTTGGTCAGAATGAGATGTGTTTTATCCGGGGCATCGTTGATATTCCTCATTCGTGACGGTCTAGGTACAGCAGGCGATGCCGCGTCCTAGGACTCGAGTCTGCTTGGCGTTGCTGCGACTCTATGATCCCGACCCTGTGGCACCCGCACTCGGTGGTCTTGGACTACTTGGGTACCTCTCTATTGTTTCCTTTGACACTCATTTCCCGTTTTATTTTCATTTTTACAGTCTTATTATCATGCATTCCATACAGCTTTCTTTCTATCCACATGATTTTTAGACTGCTTTATTTATTTTGAATTATTGTTTAGATCCTACTGGCTTTTACTTACTGGACTCGACATTATTGAGTTTGACCGAGTGCAGATCTACAGCCGAGCAAGGGCAAGACGCTGACACTTGGCGATATACTCTGAGGATATTGAAGTGGCCCTCATCCGCACACTTTTGTAGGTTTTTGACTTTTTGTATTATTTATATATGTTGTTATCACACTTGGGATACTTATTTGGGTTGAGAGATACACACGACTGGTATATCACTTTTGCTTAGTTATAACACTTGAAACAAGATATACATGAATGTACATGTTTACAGGGTTCCACAATTAGGTTGTCCAACTCTTTTACATTATTGTTGAGTTATTTAATGTATTAATTGCTTCCGCTAAATTGTAAAACTTGAAAAATACTAATAACTCAACTTCAAATTATGAATTTACTCATAATTATGGATTGGAAGGTAGACTAGGCATGCGTTGACCTAGCGAAACTGGCTCGGGAGTCCACGTGGGTTTAGGCCGGGCGGGGCCCAATTCGTGGGAAATTGGGGCCGTCATAACTCTCGCCAAAAGTCTATGTTCTTCTTGCTCATGAATGAGATGAATGCATTGGAGGAGAACGTCTGCTATTCTTTGCAGCAATCTCAGTCCGACGAGATGGAACTGGTGGACGAGAACGTCTGATGCTTTCCCCCACAGTCTTTGTTCGTGTTGTTGTTCTTCTCACCTCTCTATTTGATAAGCCCGATCCTCTTCTTCATCTTCCTCTTCATTCTCTTCATTTATGTCATGTTTGACATCAATTCCATCATTCCATAGAGTAGGCCTTTGTCTTTCATCTTCATCTAAAATCTTAATGCCTTCATTAAGTGCAGCAAGACCTTGCTCGTACCCATCCTCAATAAACACTCGCTTCAGTCGATGCACCAAGTTACACTGATATAAAAACATGAGTTTAATACATGTAATTTAAGATATTACTTGTTTGGGAAAAAATAATAGTTTCAAGTTTATCGAATAGTCACTTAAAGCCCCGTCGTGTCCAATGAATCGTCTAGCGACTGATTGATACCACGTCATGTAGTCTTGATGATTGTATCCTTCTTCTCGTGTCGCTATGACTATGCTGTCACCACGATCTTCCTACATTTATATAAAGGTTGCATGAAAAGCCTCGATAGGGTGCAGTCGGGTGTCGTAATCACAGTTTGGTGGCATAACCTGTATCATTTCGAATTGTCTCATAACCCTTTCTAGTCGATGCCACTCGACTATATGGAAACAAATTAGGGGACATGTCGATAGTCAACTACCGTGACCGTCAGTTCAGTATTCGGGAAGAGACCTGATGGCTTCACCATAAGTTTGCCACATTACGTCATCCTCATTCTGCGAGTCGAGCGCCTTATGGTATACCGATAAGACGTGCGTTGCACTCTGTGTAATCGAAAATGCATCGAGCCATCTGTATACACAATAATAAATTATAAAAAATGAAAATGGAGTTAATATTATAGAAATTATGAAATAATATTTGTATTACCTGTGTCCCAATGGAACGTCCATAAGGATGTGTTATCCATCCACTGTTCGCGGTCGAACTTTAGAAACACCTAGGCGCCTTGGTGCTATGAATGGAAATCAGTCCCGTGCCTACAGCTGTACAAGAATTGACGCGCCTGCAAACTTATGTGGCCTTGCGTGAGATCCGCCACACAACTTCCTGTACAAATAAGCCAAACGGGCACTCCCCCAACTATACTATCAAACTATTTGGATATCCTCAAGCAATGATAGAAACATCAAATGTACAAATTGGTTTGACTTGTTCGCGAATAGACAACCACTTATAAGTTGTAGTATGTACGATCAAACATAACATTGCACCGATTCCTCATTGCCGTCATCATCTATACCTGGTACGTTACGTTCAAGCCATTTGACTATAAGTTTACAACCAATAATGTAATTTCCAACATGAGTTCGACCAAGTAGCCTTTCACACATATCGGCATAGTCTGTATCGGTCATTCCCATCATAGGCATACCTTCGATAGGTAAGCCGAGCTATACCTGCACATCCTGGAGTGTAATTGTGCACTCGCCATATTGCACGTGAAATGTATGTGTCTCAGGGCGTCATCTCTCTATGAATGCAGTAATCAAAACCCAATCAAAGTTGAAAAATGCTACACGGGAAATCCCGTGGAACCTACTGGAACGAGATATGGGATCATCCTCGAATGGTACTACACCATTCGATCAATGACACCACGTCTTCGATGCACGCACAATTTTTCGTACACCTTATAATTGATAATGTATTAATATATATATATATATTATACATTTATGCAAAAACATTTAACGTATACATGTAAAAAAGTTTACCTGACCCCTCTAGGTTTGCGACGATCTGTGTGTAGATTGGAGATGTAAAAGTGAAGGATCTGATAGACCTGGATCCATTATTGTACATACTACAAATGAGTGATTTAAAAAAATTAGTCGTGTTGTTCGGAAACTCACAATAACTCTTTCATATATGTTCAAACAATAACAAATACTTCAACATTTCAATATAATCAAATTATCAACTTAAGCCATCACAAACAATATACAAAATCGACTATCAGTTTTCATTGGAAGGTTGAGCTCTGCTTGGACAATTTTTTTTGTTATGTCCCTCTGAACGACAAATACCACACCAATTCTTCCTAATAGGGACTCGTTCACGGTCTTTATTAGGACACGTTGTTCTAATATGTCATTCTTGATGACATATGCCACATCGCAAAGATCCATCTCATTTTTCTTTCGTGTTCCTTTTGGTCTCCCCTGGCCACGCCCCACATTGGGTCCGGTATAATCTTCATCCCAAAAGTCGGCCAACATTTCTCGTCTAGGATAACTTTGAAATTTAAGGAGTAACATTGCGCGTACACATTTATCCTATAATATGGCTCAATGAATTGTGCATAGCTCACTCGAATAAAGGCGCATGCAGCTAACACGTGTGAGCAAAGGAAACCAAACGATTGCCATTTATTACAATTGCACACCCAGTCCTTTAGAACGACAACTTGGGTATCGTTGCCTTTATGCATACGATCTCCAAGTCTTCTAGTCAGCACTTCAAACTCACTTATGTCACGATTGACCAAATTGACTTGATGCCTCATTGCAGATTGTTCATAATGTGTGAGTTTATCAGTGACATATTTTGTATAGGATAGGCCGTTTGAGATTGCTTCATTGATTTATTGTTTATTCCGATCGTGGTATGTCACCAATCTACAGTAAATCATATGAGTCATTGCTGTTATTGGCAAGAACCGAGCCCTATTCAATACACAGTTAATACACTTTACAAGTGACGATAAAACTTATGTAAGTAATATTACTTCAACGATAACTATATAGTTGAGTGCAAAACATAACTTGCATTTCATACATACCAACACCATTAGAAGTTCTCCGTTCGTGCCACATGCCTCCGTTATGCGATTGAGTCTATAGTTCTTTAGGGATGACATTGACATTGACATATTGCAGACATTGAGGAGTTAGTGATGATAAGTATGTAAAACGCTCCATACATGCATTAAATTCTTGTTCTTGATGTTGACCAATTGCTCGAGAAATGAGTTTTTTTAAGGGGTCGTTTTTGAATTGAGCGTTGAAATTACTGAGCAAGTGTCGCCGACAATAACGGTGATATCCTTTTGGAGGACAAAAATCGTTGGTCGAGGTGTTGACCGCCTCTAGAATGCCAGGGCGACGATTAGAAATAAGGTAAAGTCTATCTCTATCCATCACGTGTTTGCTCAACATCCTCAAAAACCATCCCCACGAATAATTAGATTCGGTTTCTGCAACGACAAATGCAGCTGGTAGTATATATCCATTACCATCAACGGATATTGTAATTATTAGCTTACCATTATATTTGCCATATAGGAAAGTCGCGTCCATATGAAGCAATGACTTGCAAAACTTGAAAGCTTGTATCGATGCTTCAAATGTGAAAAACATACGACGAAATTGGGGAGACATAATTCTTATTTCATCAGCGGCCCATTATTTATGTGACCACTTGATTTTTGTCCCCAGACTTTTATTCTTCATAGCCGCCAACTTTCTTGGTAATATAGCATATGAGTCATACCGATTTCCAAATGCACATGCAATTGCCTTCCTTTTGGCATCTCACATTCGCTTGTAGTTTACTTCGTGTCCGTATTTTTCCTTAATTATTTGTTTTAATTCCTTAATAGTTATTGTTTAATCTATCTGTATAACGCTTTGAATCTCTCGTGCAAGCATGTTGGCGTCAAGTTGGGCATGACCATATTCTACGTCGGGATTTATATAATTGTGCGACACGTCTAATTGTGTGATCTCCCATAATTGTGTTTTCTTTCGCAAACAAGCATGAAGATGTCACATACACCCGTCTTAGGCACTTTTGCATTTGATTGCTCACAGAGTTGTAGTCGATTCCATCATATGGTATTGACAATGTTTATTAACATGCCACATTTTAACGGCATGTTGTAAGTCTTTTTTGTTGTCGAAGCACAATCCTATTTCCAACTAAAAATTACACATGTCCTACCTAGTCTGTTGATGAGAATGTTGGGTTGCAGTGGAGTTAGCGACCTCCTAATCGATTTCATTATACACTGGCAATGGTTGATGAACTTCATCATCACTTGCTTTTTCCATTAAATTTTCTTCATCGATAGCAAACTACTCATCATCTTGCACATTTTTCGCACCTGAAGGTTCATACCTTGGGTCATCCGTAACAACATTGATGTTATCCCAATCGACAGCTGCTGCAGCATCCTCGTGGGGACGTACGTCCTCGTCTGTTTCATTATTGTCGTCATCGTTAACTTCATCGTCACTAGAGACATTAATGTCATCATGTAATGGACTAACAAATCCATCTTGCGCGATATCACCTTGCGGTGATTGGATATGCAATCTTTTCATCATCAATCTAATGTCTGATGTGCCAAATTTTCATCAAAGACTTGCGAATGAACCGTAGGATTTCGAAACAAGTCGATTGACTCAAATGTTAAATATATATGTACCACTGCAGTTAATGGTAAATTGGCCACCGTCGTCCACATCAAGTCGAAGTGTGTCACAAAATGCAGCAACACTGGGATGGAATATTGCGAACCTTCGAAGAGGATTATCACGTGGCGATAATTCATCTTAACTAGAGTATCCATGGATGAGATATTGTACGCGTTACACACGTCATCTATCAATTGTCAGCTACTTGTCTCAAACTTAACCATCAACACTATTAATGGGGGTGCATTGTATGCGATGCCATTTAAACCATTTATAATTTCACCGTGCGCATAAAATAGAAATGGGATGTTCCCATGTTTTATGATTTACATAATTTATTGGACATTGATGTAAAAGGATTACACACAGGATTACAAATATATCAAGCGAAAAAGTTGATTACTAGCAGGAGTTAAAGCGCAATCGAACTTTCCGATGTAGAAGATCGCAATAACAGTGCAACTACAGAGCATACTCATTTGTTTGCATCAAGTATCAATTAATAACTCATATTTACATCCCAAACGATGAAAACTACTAAACTAGTTCATAAGGAGCACGTCTTTCATCAAAATAAAATCATACTAATTTGTTCCCGAAGACTAATATATATACTATATTTATCATCAATTATTACGTGTTTTTTCCATTCATTTTTTCAAATATCAAGTCAATAATCTTTTATCAAATTAGGGGAATTTAAAGCGCAATCGAACTTTCTGATGTAGATGATCGCCTAAATAGCGCAACTATATAACATACCCATTCATCTACTTCAAGTACACCTTCTGTTTGAGTTACTTAATGTTTTAAGCACACATACCATGCAATGGACATCTCAACCATCTTTTAAATAAAATACCTATGTCACTACTTAACATGAAAATTATAACAAAACCAAATAAATAATAATGGAAATATTAATTTTTTGAACTTACTATTTTCCTCCTCTTTTTGTCTTCAAATTAATATTCCCCAGATAAAAAATATAGTTAGTTATTTTATTTAAATGGACTATAATAACTCAAAAAATATAGTTAGTTCGACTTGTGTGTTTATTGAGGGACACATGAGAACAATAAAATAGTTTAACAAAATAATAAAGTTAAACAAAAAAACAGTTTAACAAATATAAATAGGTTCAAATAAAGTTTAACAAAAAATGAATCCTAAATTAACACTTAAAACAAAATCCAAAACTAACACAAATCCTAAACTATACAAAATACATATGATAAAAAGTTTAACAAAATAATATTTTCACAAAAAAATTTAACAAAACCTTTAACAAATAAAAATCCCTAAACTAACTAAACTAACTAGCCGAACTAAACAAATCTAAACTAAACTAAACTAACGAGCTAACAACTAAAGCAAACTAAACCAACCAAACAAAACTAACCAAAAACATACCTTAACAACAAAGTTCAACGAAAAATATTTTTCTCAAAAAAACAAGAAATAAAAACAAATTGTTTAACATCAAGTTTAACAAATAAAATAAGTTAATCCTAAAATAACACTTCGACACAAATTTCCTAAGCTAAACCATATCCTGAACAAAACAAAACAAAATGAGATCCTAAACTATACATAATACATATGATACCAAATTTAACAAAATAATATTTTCACAAAAAAAGTTTAACAAAACCTTTAAACAAATAAAAATTCCTAAACTAACTAAACTAACTAGCTAAACTAAACTAACTAAACTAACTAGCTAAACTAAACTAAACTAACCAAAAACACACCTTAACAACAAAGTTCAACAATTTTTTTTTCTCAAAGAAACAATAAATAACAAAAAAATTTTAACATCAAGTTTAACAAAAAAAATCTAGTTAATCCTTAATTAACACTTCAACACAAATTTCCTCAACTAAACCAAAACCTAAGATTAAGCTAATCCTAAACTAAACAAAATCAAATCCTAAACTAAACTAACCTAAACAAAAACCAAAACTAACCCAAAATCATATAATAACAATGTTTAACAAAAATTAAATCCTAAAACTCCACCTTCACCTCCTTCTCTCTCGTCGCCTTCTTCTCCCGTCACTTCTTCCTTCTCCCGTCACCTCCTTCTCCCGTCACCTCCTCCTTCTCTCGTCAAGCCGACCCCCATTCTCTTTCTCCTTCAAGTTCGTTACCTCATTCTCCTTCTCTTTCAACCCGTCACCACCTTCAAGCTCATCTCCTCTCTCTGCCCTCTTTGAGCTTCACTGATCTTCTCCTTCAACCCGTCACCAACACCCTTAAATACTAAACTAACCCCCACCCACCTCTTCCAAACTCCCATGACATATATATCCTAGCTAGTATTTGCCTACTATCTACAACCCGAGCCGAAACAGAAAACGCGAAGAATGCATTCTCTATGTTTTTTGTTTCGGGAAGAATGAGACTGGGTACATAGATAGCGCCTTTTTCGAATGTGCTATCTGTGTACCCGAGCCCACGTGGATTGGGGAAACAAGAATAACGCATTCTCAAAAAGCACTATTCTTGTTCGTCTTTCCCACGTGGGATGTCCACAATGACTACCCTACAATATTTACACGAATAACGCATTCTAAGAATGCGGGCCCCACACATTACAAGTGTCAAATTCTGTTTAGTCCCCAATTCCATTCTCTTGAAGTTTTGACTCTGAACACCATTAAGGAGAGGAGAAGAAGGATTTGGAATATCAAGCTTAACAAATAACAACAATGGCTGGAGGTAAATTCTTATTATTTATTTTCGCATTATGGCTTACTATTGGTATCAAAGCACTTAATGCCTCTGCCTTATTGTTTGATCTTCGATTCATGTTTTGGAGTGTCTTGATTGTGCCGATTCATGTATATTTTATTTAGTCGATCAAAATTATTTTTGAATTAGAGAAGTCGATGTTTTGGGTATTTTATTTTTTTTATTCCGTTGAAACAAGGGTTTTAATTCGATTCCTATTAATCAGGCGGAATAGCAAATATATATCTATACTATTATAATAGCAATCATAAAACGGTTAACCGTGAAGCCTTTTTGGCTAAAAGTTCCAAGTATACCCTTATTACCTTAAATGAAAACAATTCAATATAAGGACATTTTGGTAAATGAATCATTACATCTACTTTAATCGGCGGTTTCAGAGACAAAACCTTTTAACTTTGCGGTTCCACTAATTTTAGAACGAATTGAAACATAAAATGGGGTTCCTCTCATGGTGGAAGGGAAAAGGAGGCGCAGAGCCGAAACCGAGATATCAATAATACCACATCCGCGAGTTCTTCAATGGCGACCGCATCGTATTCGATTTCTTCTTCTTCATCTTCTTCATCGGATTCGTCTTCTTCATCGTCGCGTCGCGACCGCCGCCTTCGCCGAAAGAACAGGGACCGCATCGTCTTCGATTTCTTCTTCTTCATCTTTTTCATCGGATTCCTGTTCTTCATCGTCGCGTCGTGACCGCCGTCTTCGCCGAAACAACAGTGACTCCATCAAGATCCGCAAGAAGAGGGAGTCGCGATCGAAGCGCGGAAGAAGGCATCGCAACGGATCGTCGCGTCGCGACCGCCGTCTTCTCCGAAAGAACAGGGACTCGATCAACCAATTCTTCCTCTTCTTCCTCTTCGTCCAATTACAGGTCCTCTTCTTCATTTTTTTGTTTTGATTCAGCAATCCTGATTTGGGGGTTTAGGAGGGTTCGAACTTTGATACTGAATTTGAGTTGGGAAGTTGCGATTTTTCGTCTAATTGTAGGACATCATCTTCGATTTCTTCTTCTTCATCTTCTTCAACAGATTCGTCTTCTTCATCGTCGCGTCGCGACCGCCGTCTTCGCCGAAAGAACAGGGACTCGATCAAGATCCGCAAGAACAGGGAGTCGCGATCGAAGCGTAGAAGAAGGCATCGCAACGGCGGCCACACCTCTTCTTCCTCTTCGTCCAATTACAGGTTCTCTTTTTGGTTTTTTTTTATTCAGCAATGCTGATTTGGGGGTTTAAGATGGTTTGAACTTTGCTACTGAATTTGAGTTGGGAAGTTGCGATTTTTCGTCTAATTGTAGGAAATCCTTAGAAAAAAAAAACAAATTGAATTAATTACTACCCGTTCGGATCCCCACATATTTATTTTATTTGAGACTTTCTAAAACTATTTTTTTTTCCCTTAAGGGTGTTGAGATTCCTAACACTTCAAGGCCCCAATCTTATACAGACAGCTACAGGTCTGCAAATGTATATCCTCTGAGTTTTTTTCTTTTTTTTTCCCTTAAAAAATGACTGCAGTGGGGAATAATGACTACAGAGATTTGTCTGAGAGGACTAATAGTCTTTTTTTTTAATGGTATGATATGATATGTAAGTTGAAGTTTGATTGCATTGGGAGGAGATTAATGGAAGCTATTCACGCATATGAGGTAGCTTGGGGAATAAAAAAAATTGATTGATGAGGTGGAAGTTTAGGTGTCAAAATTTTGATGTGTGAAAGAGGGCAGAGGAAGGTGTTTATCATCATTAATTGAATTCTAACAACTGGTGAATTCTAACAACTGGTTGGGAGACCATAAAGCAAATTTGATTCACATTTAACAACCTCAACATACAAGGGCTACCTTATTAACTAAAGTAGTGGATAAGCTCTAAATTATATTTGTTTTGAAAAAGATAAAATCAACCAATTCTTTTTTTGAAAAAAATTGAAATGAATTTTTGATTTATAGAACAATATTAGAGCATAGTACCATAGGCGAGCATTTTTTTTATCAAAATCAATTAGCGAATTGCAAGAATATATAACCGTGATAATTCCATAACCATAGTGACAAAAGGGCTTCATCGATAAGACTCTATCATTTATTATTTTTATTTGTTTTTATCAATACTATGGCTTTCTTATGGTACATTAATAGGTAAACTGTTGAGATAGAGTTACATTAAAAATTCTCCAATAAATTAAGAGTTCACACAATAACCATTGATCTACAAAAAATAATATGATCTACAAAAAATTAGATTTATTTTGTTACAAGTATTTGAAATAAATTTTGAAGTATTTTTTTAGATCAAACTCTTATATTCTGTTTGATGTGATGCACTTAATGATATGCTTTAAAAATTCTTCAAATCCTTCTTAATTAGTGCATCTAAAGTTATTTCCAGATATCCTCATGTTGTCAAATTTTGTCTACATCTATTATGCCGAGTTTTTTTGTAGATCACCTCAATCATCTTTCCCTGATTTTAATGTTGATTGGTATTACTCAATACATTTCTCTGAGTCTCACAATTTCTAATTTGATTTGTACGAGTCTTAACACACATCTACATCCACTATCCTACACTGTCTATATACATACAAATACTTAATTAGAATGAAAACAAATCCATCATAATAGTCATTTCAAATCAATAATGTGATGTGTAAGCTTAAGCAATGTAGGGCCAATATTTGCGCTAATAAAATGAGTGAAAACGTCCTGCTGTTCTATTAACAAAAACAAAAGATGGACCACTCACTTTAACCTTGCTTTTCAGATGCCACTCGAAGTGTGTGGAGAATTCCTCATTTGAAAGATAATGCAAATCTTCATGAGACATATCAACATATAATTGTTATTGATATCATATTATAAACAGACTTATTTAAAAATGTGATTTTTTTTATAGCTAAAATTTTATGATCTAATTTTTGTATATTCTTTCTAATATAAACTGTAGTCCAATTGTTGTTGAATAAAAGATTTATAGCTGGCCTCCGATCAAGATTCGTCAACAAAAAAAAAAATTATAGGTGGCCTAAATAAAGGATTTCTAGCTAAATATTGTGTTGGTTGGTCATGTATAGGTTTGACTTTCTCTCCTCACGGTTATTTTAATAGTATAGACATACATACTTTTACAATCTAAAAAATTCCTCCATGTATACCATTACATTATATTGATCAACAATTCAATAATATAGCTGCTACCATGAATGAACAACGAAATCGTCGTCGTTTATCTCAAAGGCAACTACGTCAAAATATGTCAAACTTAGCTAGGGATCACCTACTCATGCAGCTCTAGACGAAAATCAAGAGACTCCCGAGACTATTGAACAAAGGAATGTTTGACATCAAAGATATTTACAAATACTACAATTCCATAGAAGGTACATACATTTATATTTTTAAATAATTTATTCACTACTTAATTTATATGTTCTTACTAATATAATACACCATGTTAATTATTATGTATTTTATAGATACATCTACAATTAATTTTGCAAAATATAATACAACCGCTTCAAGGTTGACGCACATTCGTCAAATTGCTAGGTCAAGGTCTTCTGAAATGGAAGGTACCAATTAAATTAATTTTTTTTTCCAAATAAAATTAATTATTTTATTTTCCTCAGTTAACTTAAATTTTTGTCTTTACAGGTACCTCTACCGGTAACATTGTCAACCATTCAAGAACCCTAAGATTATCATGTATTCGTCAACAAGCAAGGTTACTTTGCAACCAAAGAGATGGTAATTATATGTTACTGTCATTTACTATACTTTAAATTATGCTATTTCTATTAATATTATTAATTAATTGTATACAAATTTTAATTTCATGTAGGTTCCATTACTACTACGCAAAGCAATCAAAATTTAACGTTGCTTAATAATTGTCGAGTACCATGTTCAAGTTCTTCTAACGCTAGACCATTTCCTAATAGGCATAATAGTGGTAGAAATTTCCCCGCACATTACAACTTCCAAACTATAATACTTGAAGAACCCATAAATTGTTCATATTGTGGAGCCAGATTATTTGTTCATGAGACCTTAGATTTGTGTTGCTTCAATGGAAAAATAAATTTACCAACACCCGAAAATCCACAAGAATTAATAGACATATTCCTAGATCAAACCGATGAAGGTAAACATTTTAGAGAAAACATACGTTCTTATAATCATGTTTTTTGCTTCACCTCTATAGGAGTTAATATAGACGAAAACTTAGCAAGTGGCAGACAAGGAGTCTTTACTTATCGTGCGCAAGGATCTATTTACCATAGAATAGGAAGTTTATTACCAATAAATGAATCAAGACCAAGATTCTTACAAATGTATATATATGACACTCAAAATGAAATTGAACACCGAAATCAAGAGCGAAACATAACACGACCAAGTCTATTACATAAATTAAAATTAATATTAGATGCACACAATCCTTATGTTCAAGTATTCTATCAATTAGGTAGACGTGAGGATGTGATGAACTATAGACTACTGATACAAGAATTAAGGGTTAATCGATATATTCATGCTTTACCTTCAACACCACAAGTTGCGGCAATACTAATTGGAAATGATTCTTTTGAAGATTTAAGAGAAAGAGATATCATAATAGAAACTAAAAGTGGTAGCCTTCGTAACATTGCTGACACGGCCGCATACTACGATCCCTTACAATATCCTATTATATTTCCTTTGGGGCAACACGGTTGGCATTTGGAATCGTGTAACTCAAATCACAGAAGAATCAGCTGCAGACAATACTACTCCTATGTTCTTCAGGTACTATTACTACATTTTACTATATATCGTAATAATTTAATTTTTTATAATTTTATTTATTACTTTTATTCCTACAAAAATTAATTTTTTTCAACTAAAACTAACTTTTTTCATATTAGTTTCGCCCATTACGCATGTCACTACTTCATTACAGTGGACGTCTTTTACAACAATATGTGGTAGACATGTATGTGAAAATAGAAACAATGCGATTACGATATCTGAAGACAAACCAACATATCATTCGTTCCGAACTATATCAAGGTTTACAAGATGCAACGAATTCAGGAGAAACAACTGCAAGTTTATATGAATGTTATTTTTATATATTATGTATTCATTACAAATAAGTTTATTATCTTACTGTAATTTATAATATTTTGACTTTATTATTTTGCAGGTAATATTGGTAGAAGAATAATTCTTCCCTCATCATATACCGGCAGTCCAAGAGATATGTATAACCGCTACCAAGATGCAATGGCAATCGTTAGGAGGTATGGAAAACCTGACCTTTTTATTACCATCACTTGCAACACTAATTGGTTGAAAATTACCCAAGAACTATTACTTGGACAAAAGGCTCAAGATAGACCAAACGTAACAACTAGAGTTTTTCGATCAAAACTAGAAGAATTGAAACATGACTTATTTGTTAGAGGTGTGTTAGGTAAAGTAATAGCTCATGTACATGTTATTGAATTTCAAAAGAGGGGATTGCCACATTCACATTTGTTGCTAATTTTAGAAGAAAATGATAAGTTAAATTGTCCTGATAATTATGACTCTTTAGTTAGAGCGGAAATTCCATGTCCTGTAACCGAGTCTAGGTTGTATTCTATAGTAACAAAACATATGATGCATAACCCATGTGGACCGTTAAACACAAACGCAATATGTATGAAAAATAATAAATGTACAAAATCATATCCGAAAGCTTTTGCCGCATCTACGTCACAAGGTAATGATTCATACCCTATATATAGGCGGCGCGACGATGGAAAACAAGTCACAATAGGTAATAGAACTTTAGACAATCGTTGGGTGGTTCCATATAACTCTTACTTACTTTTAAAATATAACTGTCATATAAATGTAGAAATTTGTTCAAGCATAAAATCCGTCAAATATTTGTACAAATATGTCTATAAAGGTCCAGATCGCGTTGCTTTTGGAGTATCTACACCTACAAGTAGAGATGACGAGATAGCTCAATTTGTTAATGCTAGGTGGATCTGCGCTCAAGAAGCTTTGTGGAGAATATTCAAATTTCAATTGAATGGAATTTCACCTTCGGTAGTTGGACTACAAATACACTTACCTAATCATCAACAAGTCCAATTTAATATAGATGAGTCTATAGAAGACATATTAAATGATAGTGATAGATCAAAAACTATGTTTTTTAAGAAAAATGCTATTGACTCAGATGCAAGGCAATACTTATATTACGAATTTCCACAAAGATATTGGTGGAATCAAAGACTTAAAGAGTGGACTAGAAGACAAAATATTCGTAAGGTAGTTGGTAGAATGTACACTGTTTCACCATTAGATAGAGAACGCTACTATTTAAGATTGTTACTCAATCATGTTAGGGGACCTATATCTTTTGAAGATTTGCGTACAGTTGATGGATTTACATTCGAAACATTTAAACAATCTGCTGAAAAAATAGGTTTACTAGAAGATGATGATAGTGTAACTCAATGCTTGCGAGAAGCTGCAAATGTACATATGCCACGTTCTTTAAGAAGACTATTCGCTACTATTTTAGTTTTTTTGCGAACCAATTAGGGTACGTGAGTTATGGGATGAATTCAAGACGTATATGATTGAAGATTACAAAAATGCAAATAAAAACGACCACTCTCTAGATGAATCTTTCTTTCTAAATTGTTGCCTTAAAGATTTAACCAATTATCTCTCACAACATCAAAAAAATATTACTGATTACGATTTACCCCAACCGACTTCTGAATCAATAACCAACATTAACAAATTTATAGTTGAAGAAAAATCTATTAAAATATCAAAAGAAGATTTAGAGTCAATAAGAAAATTAAACAGTCAACAACAAAATGCATTTGATAGTGTCATCCATAGCATCGATAGTCATGCACATACAATTTTTTTTATAGATGGACATGGGGGTATAGGAAAAACCTTCTTATACAAATCAATCTTAGCATACATACGTAGTAAAGGATTAATTGCATTGGCTACAGCTACATCAGGTATTGCTGCCATGTCATTGCCCGGGGGTCGTACTGCACATTCAAGATTTAAGATCCCTATTCTATTAGATTCCACTTCAACATGTTTCATCAGCAAACAATCGGACTTAGCATACCTTTTACGACATGCTTCTCTCATTATTTGGGATGAAGCAACTATGGCTCACAGGCACGCTTTAGAGGCTTTGGATAGAACACTACGAGATATTACTGATATAGATGATTTTTTTGGTTGAAAAAACATAGTATTAGGAGGCGACTTCCGACAAGTATTGCCGGTTGTCCCAAATGGTACAAGATCTGAAACCATAGACGCCTCTCTCATTAGAGCACCATTTTGGAAAAAACGTAATAAAAATAAAATTAATGAACAATATGCGTGCTATAAATGATTGTTTGTTTGCTGATTTTTTGTTGCGAATAGGAAATGGAGAGGAAAATTCTATTAAAGAAGATATGATTAAAGTACCTGATGAAATAAATATTCCTTGGCGAGGAGATCAAACAATACATGACCTAATAGATTTTACATTTTCATCATTACACGAGAGTTCTAATAACGAAGAATACATAATCAATAGGGCTATACTAACCCCAACAAATGAATCAGTTGAACATATTAATAATTTAATTGTCCGAAAATTCTTAGGTCAAACATATATTTATTATTCATTTGATAGTGTAGAGGACGATACCTTACATCTTTATCAACAAGAATATTTAAATTCTATTTCTCCAGGAGGATTACCACCTCATAGACTAATACTAAAAATAGGATGTCCAGTAATTTTACTTAGAAATCTAGATCCACAAATAGGCTTATGTAATGGAACCCATTTGATTTGTCGAGTTTTTCATAGAAATATTATAGATGCCAAAATAGCTAATGGACCTTTTAAAGGAACTAGAGTTTTTATACCACGAATCCCACTAAAACCTTCAGATAATGTAAAAATGCCTTTCAAACTTATTCGAAAACAATTTTCAATTAAACTAGCATTCGCTTTGACAATTAATAAATCCCAAGGACAAACTATACCCAACGTAGGAGTTTATCTTCCTGAACATGTTTTTAGTCATGGCCAACTATATGTAGCTTTATCTCGAGGTGTGTCTTTAAGTCAAACCAAGATTTTAGTTAAAAATGGCAAAATAGATAGACATATAGGTACATTCACAAAAAATGTGGTTTATCGCGACGTCCTCCACAATTGTACGTAGCTAAGTAAAATCATAACATATAATATATGAAAATAACTTTTAATATAATCATTATTTACAATTCTTTGCGTCTAATACGATACTGCTTCAATGGATTACGTGACAAGCAACGATGCTTCTATATAACATACGACAAGGTTAGCTTTTTTGTTATTTGGAAAAAAATTACATGATGGAATTGTTTTCGATAATTTTTATTTATTTATTTTTAATTCCTATTCCTTATAATGTTTTGATGAACTCTAATAGCCATGGTGGTGAGGTTTTTGTTTGAAGATGTGGTAGCAGCGGCGTCAAAAACATTTTTGACATAGGCGTCGTCCGTGAGATATTCCAAAAATTTTCATAGTTGGTGTTCACGGTTTATCAAAAGAGATGAACTCACTGCCTAGGTAAGTCTTTTAAGGTTTCGTCATTTTTAGTCATTTTACTGTTACTTCTTTTTGCAGGGAATATAAAGAATATTATTGATGCATTTTGGACATCACTGCTTGGTTGGGATCTTACATGGAGTTGATTGCTTCTTGATTTGGAGCCACAAATTTCGGCTGGTAAGAGCCCTTATACGATATAGTTGAAGTGCCCTTGATTTCGTAACTTTGTGCATTTTTGGAGGATTGTGATTGGTGCTGCTGGCATTGTCTTCATTTTTATAATTTGTAACGTCTTGCCTACTCCATTTCTTAAAAACCATTTCTTTCTCCACAGACAAAACATCATAATGGTCGCTTGCTATACCGTATGCTCCGACAGAGAAAGTCATGTCACGAGATCAAGACAAAGTGTTGAAAACTATGTATTAGAAATTACATGTCTAGCTACGTGATTCATTGGCTAAGTGCGGGCATTAGGCTCATTACCTACAAGGAGCCTCTTTCCCGTTGTCATACCTGGAGAAAGAGAGGTACGATACCCGAAATAAGAAATTCAAGACATTTAAATAGTTTTTTTTTTTTAGTTAATAATTGCATGCAAAAAAGTCTTATGATCTTTTTTATTAGAACATATCCGTATACATATTTGCACTTCTATGTGTAATACACGGGTGGTATTGAAATTTATATAATTAATGTATAACTCATCCGTTGTATCATGAATGCAAAGGCAAAACAAAATAGAGGCTCTGGCAATGTATGAAAATGAATTGTATTCTTCTAATGTAGAATGTATGTAGTTGTAAGGTCACAATTCTCAAAAACAGGTTCAGTATCTTTACTGTCAAAGAATGTCTTAGCAGGCTTAGATATATATCACATAAGTTATTATTCTTATGCGGGACCAATCATCATCATCTTCAAAGCTCTCAAGGTTTTGCTGGAAAAGGAAAACAAAGTACCATACCTTTATTCGGGGAGCTTAAGAGGCACGTTGGTTCTGGACTGGGCCCGTCGAAGCAAAAACAAACATACCTTTGGTTGTCAATCTTTATTTTCATCTCAATCTTTTCTTTTCCTGATTAGCATTGTTGATGATATGTGTGGAATTGATTTGGGTATCCATTTGTTTGTAAATCTATATAATTTTTTTAAAGCCTGGAATCTTTGTAATTTAAATCGGCAATAATTAATGGAATTTTAGAGAGTGTTGGTTTACAATTTAATTGTGAGTATTTGATGTGTAATTAATGCAGGTTGGCTCCCTTTGTAGATTTGGAATGTTGCATTCATGGAGGTGGGTGAGGTTGCATTATTTTGAATAGAAAGGTTGGTTAGTTGGGGCTTTTGAATGTTATCCGTTCTTTTTTTTTTTTTTTTTCCTTTTTTTCTTTTTCTTATTTTTTTTTCATATGGTTTTTTTAAGATAGTTGGATTGGAGTAATGTTGATTTATTTTTTTATCTGTCACTCTAATTTATGCTGGTGGATCTTTTTTTAGAAGATACAAGAAATTCGATTTGAGCCAAGTAATAGCCATGTCCGAAGAATTCATCTATGTGAAATTTCTCTCCTAAAACGCAACCAAATTAAGTTTGATTTGAGCAGAGTTGATGATGTTTACATCAGAGCCACTTGAGAAGAGGTCGGTGCAACAAGTTCTCGCTTATAAGATCCAACCTCTCAGGTTGTCACAAAATAAAAACATCACCAATATTGTAAATTTCGTCTCTCACAAAAACTATTTTGTAATCGATTCCCATTTCGAACGGCGATGGAGAAGTAGTGTAGCATACGAGAAAAGCATAAAGGTTGTTATTGTGGGCATCCAGGGAGTCTGCAATTGAGAGAGATGGTGCTCTGTTAGTGGGGATCTTGATCAATTAACTGACTATTCTGCAAGGGCTGGAAAGTCTTGGAATCAACTTCGAACTTAATGAACCTCTCAATACATGGTGCCCTACTCCCTTTTGAATAACGATTTTCGAAAGGCTCGATTTTTATTTTTATTTTTTGAGTTGAATAGCTCAGTTTTATGTTACCCTTATCTTTATTTTTTAAAGATTTCTTTTTTAAGATGCTTTTTTTTTGGGTAGATGATTTTTAATTAGTACTAATTGCGTGTGAAATTTTTGGTCAAATATGAACATGTGAATTTCTTTCGGTTCAATGGAACATGTGATTGATTGCCTTGAAGTTAGCCTTATCAAAAAAGAAATTGTTCATAACCAAAAAGAAATTTGCTACAAGTCACAACATTCACAAAACAATTAGACCAACAACAAGAACACTTATAATTATTTTTGACGAAAATAATCTTATAATTAAGATTAACAAGTGCCGCCTGAAATAAAAAAAAGATTATCATTAAGAGAATTTTCTTTTGATTCAGACGTATAATTAAATTTAAAACTAAGAGTATAGAGATATAGTTGTATCATGTTTCTATTTGTTATTAAGTGACTCAATGAAGTTGTACACTCATTCACTTGATGCTTCAATTTTTATTTGTTTCGATAGCCACAATTGATATGATTTATGTGTATCTACATAAGGTATATATATTCAACCTTTTTTTGGTAATTTTTTTTAAAATGTTTAATTTGGGTTTGTATTGGTAATAAGAGGTGTTGTGCATCACGTGCGGAGCACGTGCACGTTGACTAGTATATATATATATATATATTATTTCGGCACTTATTTGCTCCGAAAACTAATTTTGATTTGGGATGCAATCAAAATTGTGCAAAGAGAATAGCATGAATTGTATGATCCGTAAATGGTAAGACTTCATGATTGTTAGTTTGTTACAATTTGATATGGATAACTACATAATTGCACACATGTATGACATGTGTCACCTTAATTATAGACTTCGTCATTGCTTGACATGTGTCAATTGATAAGCATTGATGGTTGAATATATCAACTACAAGTTAAAATGGATCATATATCTTATTCAATTCAAATATTGAAACAGTGGTACGTTGACTAATTTATTGTTTCACTAAGAACCTCACTACGTGATATTTTACAATAAAATATATTGTGGACTCATATTGATTGACATATATATAATGTAATTGATTAATTTTTATTGTCATGGATTAATTTTTATTGTCATGGATTATATATTTATATATATATATATATATATATATATATATATATATATATATATATATATATATATATATATGTTAGCATTGTTTAAATAAGTATGCAATACATTAAGAGATTCAGTGATTAAAATGTAGGATGATCCATGGATATAAAAACTCGAATAATGTTAGAGTAGCCACAACATCTACATTCTGAGAAATTATTTAATTAATTATAGGATCATTCATGCATTTGTTGTAATTGGTTATATGGTTATGGTAAAATTCATCCCACATGACATTTTATTATATTCATATAATTAATTAGAATAGAATATCAAATTATATTTTCTTAATTTACCTACAGGAATTGAGAAAAGAAAAATAATTTGATAGTTTTATTATATGGTTAATAAATCTTATTGAGTAAACGCATTAGCCCACAAACATGTTTTAATGTCACTTGATTTCTTTCTTTTATTATATTTGCATTGGCAAAAAATATTATTTGTAGTCTCTATTTGTTGTCATGCATGTATTTATTTATTTAATATTTGCAGTTACTCATATACCTGTCTTAGTTTCCGAGTTAAAGTTTGAGATCCCGTCTCTTAATAGAGAGAATTATAGGGTATGGAAGGAGAGAATTCTCCTTCATTTGGGAGTAATGGATATGAATTTTGCTATACGTAAGGACGAACCACTAGCAATCACCGATGCCAGCCTTCCTGACGCGGTTGATCTCTATGAAAAATGAGAGAGATCTTACCGCATTTGTGTTATGTTAATTAAAACGAACATATCCGCTAGTATTTGGGGTACGATGGAGAAGTATGACAAGGTCCGTCCATTGCTTAAGGCCACGAGGATAAGTTTCAGACATCAGATAAGGCATTGGCCAGTGCTCTAATCATGCAATTCTCATCACTCCGTATGTTCATAATTAAGGGTGTGTGCGAGCACATCATGCGGATAAGGGACATAGCGGCCCGACTCAAAACACTTGAGGTTGATATATCTAAGAGCTTCTTAGTTCGCTACATTCTAAAACATTCCCTCCTCAATATTCACCTTTTAAGATCTCTTATAACACACATAAAGATAAATGGTCGATCGACGAGTTGACGACCATGTGTGTTCAAGATGAGGGTAGACTGATTATGGAGCAAATAGATAGTAGTGTATTGTTGGTGACGAACAAGAAGAAAGACAGGAAAGCCGACTGGAAGGGGAACACAAAAATGCAACCCCATAGTGGAATTGTAAAGAAAGAATCTTAGTGTTTCTTCTGTAAAAAGAAGGGACACATGATAAAAAAAAATTGTATCAAATTCTAACAGTTGCTTCAATTCATATGTTTGTTTTGAATCTAATATGGTTGACACCTTAAGTGACACTTGGTGGATTGACTCTGGTTTTTCAATCCATGTTTCCAATACATTGCGGGATATAACAAATCTGCGGAAACCAGCAGGAAATGAGTTGAGCATTTATTCAGGAAATAAAATGCGCTCACATGTGGAAGCTGTTGGGACATGCATATTAAAGTTGTCTAGTGGCTTTATTTTGAATCTGGACAATGTTTTCTATGTACCTAGTTTTTCTAGAAACTTGATTTTAGTTTCACAATTGTTGTATTTGGGGTTTTGCTTCAACTTTTCTGGAACATCTTTTGATTTAATATTTAAATCAAATGTCATTGGACATGGTACTTTATTGAATGATTTATTTTGTTTGAATTTGGAAAATAATGCCACTGTTATGCATGTTACTGGTTTGAAAAGAAGTGTCATGAATGATGATTCTTCTATGTTATGACATCAGAGATTGGGACACATCTCCAAGGATCGAATCAAAAGATTGGTAAATGATGGCGTACTAAGTGATCTTGTCTTTGTTGATTCTGAGATTTGTGTGAATTGGATAAAGGGAAAACAAACTAAAGTATCCAAGAAATTCATTATTGGAAATCATCCATACCGACATATGTTGTCTGGATATGGACATTAGACTGGTCGAAAATTTTTATCTCATTTATTGATGATTTCTCACGTTTCATGTATGTCTACTTGCTTCATTATAAAAAATGAAGCATTGGATGCCTTTAAAGTTTTCAAGGTTGAAGTAGAGAAACAAAGTGAGAAACAAATTAAGATTGTCTGATCTGACAGAGGAGGTGAATATTATGGTAGATACACTGAGGATATACAAACATTTAGTCCATTTGATAAGTTTTTTCAAGAGCAAGGAATAGTTTCTCAATACACCAATCCAGGTTCTCCTAGTGAGAATGGTGTAGCAGAAAGAAGAAACTGGACCTTGACGGATATGGTTAGGAGTATGCATAGTAATGCAACCCTACCTATCTCTTTGTGGAGTGAAGCTCTTAAAATGGTAGTGTATATATTAAACAAGGTTCCAACTAAAGCTGTTTCAAAGACGCCATTTGAGTTAATGAAAGGCTGGAAACCTAGTTTGAGACATATACGTGTTTGGGGATGCCCGTGTGAAGTGAGAATCTATAATCCACATAAAAAGAAGTTAGATCCTAGGACCATTAGCAGGTATTTCACTGGATATGCTGAGATGTCTAAAGGATATTATTTCTATTGTCTTTCTCATAGCACTAGAATTGTGGAATCTAGAAACACGAAATTTCTAGAGAATGACATGATGAGTAGGAGGGATCATTTTTGGGAAAATGTTCCTAAAAGGGTTCATTTTTATGATATTCCTTCTACATCAAGTAGTCATATGCATGTCATTCCAAGTTATGCTTAAGCTCCATTAAAAATTGAGAAACAATGAGTTCAAACTCCACAAATTGTTGACAATAGTCCAATAGATCAAGTTGTTCATGAAGAACCAGAAATGGTAGAACAACCACTTGTACATGAAGAACTTCAAATGGTAGAGCAACCAATTGTTCATGAAGTACCTCAAGTAAATGAACAAGTTGATCATCATGATCTTCAAGAAAATGTTGATGCAACATTAAGAAGATCTACTAGAGTTAAAAGGTCAGTATTACCTAGTGATTTCATTGTGTATCTGAAAGAATTGAACTATAATGTCGAAGCCGAGAGTGATCCCAAATCGTTTTCACAAGCCATGAATTGTGTTGAATTCAAATTATTGCACGATGCTATGATTGATGAAATGAATTTTATGTCATCTAATAATGTTTGGGACTTTGTTGAGTTGCCTAAAGGAGACAAGGCTATTGGTTGTAAATTGGCCTTTAAGACTATGAAGGACTCATTAGGCAACATTGAGAAATACAAGGCTAGACTTATTGCAAAAGGATTCACACAGAAGGAAAGAATCAATTATAAGGAAACTTTTCTCCTGTATTTAAGAAAGACTCTATTCACATATTTTTGGCTTTGGTTGCACATTTTGATTTTGAGTTGCAACGAATGGATGTGAAAACCACATTTCTTAATTGTCAACTAGGTGAAGAGGTTTTCATGAAATAACCAAAAGGATTTTCCTCTATTTGAAATGAGAATTTGGTTTGCAAGCTTAAGAAATCTATATATGGATTGAAATATGCCGCCCGACAGTGGTGTTTGAAGTTTCATGATGTTATCTTTTCATTTGGTTTTGTTGAGAATATTATGGATAATTGTACATACCAGAAGGTTAGTGAGAGCAAAATATGTTTTCTCATTATATATGTGGTTGACATTTTACTTGCAATAAATGATATGAGTATGCTTCATGAAGTGTAACAATTCCTTTCTAATAGTTTCGATATGAAAGACATGGGAGATGCATCCTATGTTATTGGCATTAAGATCTATAGAGACAGGATACGTTGTATTGGTATGTCTCAGGAAGCCTATATCAACAAAGTTTTGGAAAGATTCAGAATGAAGGATTGTTCACCTAGTGTAGCTCCCATTGTGAAGGGTGATAAGTTCAGTTTGATCTGATCCCCTAAAAAGGATCTCAAGCGGGAATAAATGCTCAATATCCCTTATGCTTCTGCAGCTGGAAGCTTTATGTATGCTCAGGTATGCACAAGAACCGACATAGCATTTGCAGTTGGGATGCTAGGAAGATATCAGAGTAACCTGGGTATGGACCACTGGAGAGCTACAAAGAAGGTTATATGATACCTTCGTGGGACAAAGGACTACATGCTTACATCTAGATGAACTGATACTTTGGAAGTCACTGGCTACTCAGATTCAGACTTTGTCGGTTGCATTGATTCATGTAAATCAACATTGGGATTTATTTTCATGCTAGCCGATGGAGCTGTATCATGAAGAAGCGGAAAACAAACATTGATTGCTACTTCTGCTATGGAGACTGAGTTCGTTTCTTGTTTTGAGGCTACTTCTCAAGGTGTTTAGCTAAAGAGTCTCATTTCTGATCATTTGGAAATTATTTGTGAGATATAACTTTATGGATTCATCTATATTTGGCAATCATTTTGATGTGCTATTTTGTTTCCATTTATTTTCTTCGATTGTTTATGGGACATGCATAATTAGTTGAGAAATGGGCTGATTTGGGATACTTATATATGCGGGTATTTCCTGACTGCTTTTATTTATTGGCGATAGGGGCTAAGATCGTTTAAGAGGAAAGTTAAAGACCATCACATATTGCTTATCTTCAAAACTGGATGCTTATTCGTGTCGTGCACAAGGGCGGTCTTGTTCTAATTACATTTTGTGATATAGAGTGGAAATAGGCAAGTTATTTCTTTATCATTTCATGGAGTTTGTAATCCTTAAGAAAAGTAGTGATTTCAAAACTGGATGCTTATCTTCACAAGATATTGCTTTAACATTGTAGAATGAAAGATCTTTTGACATTGATGAATTCTCCTCCTTATTCTGAAGTTTATAGCTTCATCATTTATTGTGAATTTCGGGTTTGCCTCGAGTTGGTTGTTCTTTTATGCTTCCATTGTTTCAACATTTACTTTCCAAGTATGGAATCTTGATAGTTATTGCAATTGTTCTTGCTATATGAATGTTCTTGTATTTTGCTTCAGGTTCTGAAACCGAACCCTCTTCTCTCTTGGATCTCCTTGCTCCGTCCTTCGTGGAAAGAGCTAACCGGGTTGATGTGGATGAGGTCGTAAAGCTTCTAGTAGAGAAAAATTTATTGTGGTCAAAAGTTGCGAAGTTGTATCAAGAACATGAGGCACCGAAAAGACAATATTTTGTAGTAAAATTAATTGTACTAATTGCAATTGGATGGTGTATTTGAGTTTTATCACAAAATTAATTGCATTAAATTTGCTGAATGTCGGGGTAATAGTTTAGTATCATGAACTACTCGTGAACTTTTTTTTTTTTTGAAGCCTCATATGTACTAGTTTAAGATTTTATATACTTAATGTTATTTATATACGTATCTTCCACTATATTCTATGTTATAATTACTTATTGTCGTTGGATTAGGGAAAAATATAAATAATTGCTTATAATATACCTACACAGAGAGAGATGGAGACATGTCATACATATTGGATAAGAGAAGGATGCATGCGTCGCACAAAAGAGGGTCACATGTTTGACATTCATACATATCATGCAACCATTAAAAGCCAAGAGTTTCAACATATATACTATAATCACTATGAGATGAGTGCTATAAATGAAATTTGATGATTGGAATTATAACAAATATTTTCCATCATTCTCTTCCCTACCTTACTTACAAGTAGTATAGCAAAAATTCTCCATCAATGTCTTCCCCACCTTCACTTACAAGTAGTATCTTCAAAATAATATTAAAAAACTAACAAAAATGTCAAAGGTCTTTGAGTCAACACTTGAACATTGTGAAGAGCCTAAAGGTCTTTGGTTTTGGAGTGAGTGTATAAACTTTGCGTCGGTGCTGTGGTGGGTGTAGAAATTTCAGTTGGGGGCACACTGTTGACTTGCTTCCATACTCCTCCATACAAATATCTTGGTCTCTTGCCAAAAGTTTGCAAACAAGTAAAAAATATCTCTCAGCATGTAAGAAAGATTAACCACTATTTTGACAAAAATAAATAGGACATACAGAACACATAAAATTTAGCCACTATAAATGAAACATTGAACTACATAAGATTGGAGTTAGCATTAACCTTCCATGTAACGACTCCGTTCTTGGAGTAACATACTCCAAATCCCTTACAGCCAGAATGTGGAGTTGTTCTTTTTTTCTTTGTCACTTGAACATATTTATTGTGGTTCCTTTCAGTTAACTCAACATTTCCTTGAATGTTTCTTGAGATTTATCTCCATTGTTCATCTTTTGTTGAATTTCTTTCTTGCTTTTGTTCTTCTTTTGTCCATTTTCTTTGTTGCCATTTTGCTTCAGTTGAACATTCTGCAAAAAACAAATTGGGTGCCATAAAACATGGAATAAGAAATAAGCTAACAAGAACTGACATGCAACTCACCTCAACATTATTAGCTCTAAAGGGGCACGCCCGTTTGTTGTGCCCTTTTGAGTAACATATTCGACATGTCATGACCCTTCCTTCCCTTGACAATTTGTTGTCCTTAACCTTCCGGGGTTCGTCTTTATCTTTGCGTCAATTCTTCTTAGGTCTCCCGGGCATTTTCTTGAACATAGGTGGCTCAATTCTAATACCATCTGTCACGGGCCAAAAATTCTTCCCTGGAACTACACCCATAATGTGCTTGTATGCCTTTATGTATGTTTCTTTGTGATACCAATGAGCCACAAAATCCTCGGGTGTCTTAGACTGATGGTATATAGTACAAATACTATGAGGGCATGGAATTCTAGTCAAGTTCCATTCTCTGCATGAACATGTTCTTGCCTTCATGTCCACCTTGTGTTTGTCAACTCCATTGTACACACTAGACACTTCATATTCGTTGTATCCGTTCCATTCTGCCATCCAATCGAAAGAGTTTTCCTTATTTTTCTCTAACTTTGACAAAACCCGAGGAGAGACATCACAATACCACTTGGTTGATTCTTGTTTCTTCTTCACCAACCTTTTCATGAGCTTACGCCGTATGTCCTCCAACATCGATATTATGGACTTGCATCTTGCCTCTAGAATCTATCCATTGAATGTCTCGGCCAATTTGTTATCAACGACATCACAATTAACCTATGATTACGTACAAAGTCTTCAAATACATAATTATTCAAATTAATATAATAGTTTCAGTTGACGTGTAATACAACCATTACATCACCTTTTCATTGAAATATGCCTTTGACCATTTCTCAACTTCATACCCCATTGCATCTTTCTCGCAACCGCTGCCTAAATCTGCCAACGCACGCATTTTATCCCGTCGTCATAATATAAAATAGAATTATAATAAGATAAATAGAATTGGATGTTGATACAAGATAATTAAGCGAGTTGAGACACATAGAGTACCTTTAGTTCCGGAACAGTTGTTGCTCGTGCACGGTTCCAAAATGCAATCTTTCTTTCTTCACCTCGCCATTTCTTTGCCCAATTAGCATAGACGTGCCTCGCACACCTCCTACGCTCTGCCTCCGGTAAAACTAATTGAATCGCACATTCTAGACCCTACAAACATTAATGAGAAATGACAAAATGTCAAACAAAAAAAAGCTTATAAAACTACTTTGAAAAGTGAGGTAAACGTGAGCCACAAATTACCTTCTGCATGTCAGACATAATAGTAATGCCTTCTCCATCACCAAGTTGTATATCGCGTTGTATGCACCTAATGAACCAAGTCCAAGTGGTCGTGTTTTCAACTTGTACAACAGCCCATGCTATTGGAAACATCTGGTTGTTTCCATCTCTCCCAATTGCACTTAAAAGTTGGCCTTCGCATAGACCTTTCATGAAACAACCATCAAGTCCAACAATCTTGCGACATCCCTCGAGCCAACCTTTTTTACATGCTTAAAAGCATACATAAAATTTGGTAAAAGTTGGTCTATCACCTCCCTCATCCATACTAGACTTAACAAAACAAGTTGACCCGGGATTTGAGGTGCGAATAATTCCTACATAGTCATGCAACAAAGCGTATTCACGTTGGTAGTCACCAATCAATTCCGTGAGAATAATACGTCTTGCTTTGGCCACGACAGAGAAATTGACATGCAACTTCATCTCTTTTTGACATATGGTTGTCAACGTTTTCAATGTAAAGTCAGGTTGATTGTACACGTGATCCTTTAGTTGGATAGCCACATATTTATAATTGGCAAACTTCACCTTCTCCACTCTTTGACACTTGTGTGTGTGAACATAAGTCTTCACGGTAAGAGTCTCATCGTTGTTTTCCATAGAGATCAAAATTTTCCATGGGCACCCTTCCTTGCACCTTGCTCTCAACCTTCTTTTATCATTCTTCACCAATTTAACGCCAAGCCCCTTCTTTATGGCATATTTCTTCACGGCTTGTCGTGCCTCAGCCATAGAGGTGAAAATCATTCCCAAACAAAAAATCGGAATATCCGAGTTAGTGTCGAATCGCAACCTACGGTTCTTCCTCCTTACAAACCTATTCTCATCTTCAGAACCAATGTCACTACAATATTACCCCATATCATCACTTTCAAAGTACTCACTTTCATTACAATCACTATATTCCCCAATTTGATAATCACTCATTGCTCCTACAACTTCATCGTCACTTACCAATTCTCCAACCAAATAATCATTTGCCACTTCTTCACTATCTTCATCCCCCTCATCCCTTTCACACTCATCAATCTCGTCTCCTACAAGTTCTCCCCCATAAACATGCAACTCTCCCCCTTCAACCCGAGATTCTCCCCTTTCATCATGTATCTCGTTTCCATTGTCATTTTTGGTTTTCTTTTTCTTCTCGTTCTTGTTCCTTGACTCCCTAACTTTTTTTCGAGCTTCCTGTAACTCTTCATCATCATCATCATCTATGAAGATGGGCACGTCAAATAGTATGTCATCAAAAGTAGTGCCATCACATTCGTAATCTTCAAGCAAAAAAGTATTGCTTGCATTAACATTTGTCTCCTCATATAGATCCTCTTGTGTTGTAACAATTGTCTTTCCTTTGTTTTCTTGGACCTCATTTCCTTTGCCTACAGCTCTAACAAAAGGTTGATTTTGCACCCCGCCACTAACATTTATGTCCCTCACATGTTCAATGAAAAATTCTAGCAAATCCCATTTCTTTTTCCCCTTACAAGCATTCAAAACATCAACATCGTCTTTCATTATAACAAATTCTTTCTTACCACAATTAAAATAGTACAAGGCGCTAATAGTGGTGTAGCCCAAGTCTTTCACGTAAGACATGACGTTTGGATACGAAAAAATGTCAACATCAAAATGGGAACTAATGAGTTTTCTCTTCCCATTAATATATTGATCGCATCTAAACTGACCCCCATAAGATATGAAAAACCTCAACTTTTCAACCATTTCTTAAACCCTGTCCACATTGCAATCACAAAAAAAAATCAAAACTCAATCATTCGATAAAAGTTATAAAAAACACAACAATATATTAACAAATGTATAATATGTGCCAAACATAAAATTACAAGCGTTGTTGTCACTTTTCTTTGAGAGGGCAACTAGAGTTGTCGTCGCCCTTATAAATGAAAATTAAAATATTTATGCAAATTAAGAAAAAAAAAATATAAGCATAAGTCTTAAGCTAGCCGTTGTCCCACACTATATTTCAACATTAGAGAACAATGAGAACAATAAATGTCAACTTCTACTATTAATATATGAGGTACAAGCTTTAATATGAAGAGTTCAACTTATAGGACCACTTAATTAGCTGAAATTGTGATGAGAATTATAAACGTAATCAGATAAAACCAAGGATGAGATGCGTACGGTGAGGAGCACGACCGTGCGCGAGGGCGTGAATGGTTGCGAGGCAGAGGACTCGCTCGCGAGGGGCGTCGCTGTTGCGAGGCAGCAGTCAAGGGCGCAGCGGTCGCGAGGTGGTCGGTCGCGTGGCAGAGGGCTCTGTCGCGAAAACGAGAGGTCGCCGGTCGCGAGGTGGCTGGTCGCGAGGCGGTCGGTCGCGCGACAGCTGTCTCAAAAATTGGCGGTGACCGCTGCGGTCGTCCGGTCGCGCGACAGAGGGCGCTGTCGCGAAAACGCGAGTTCGCCGGTCGCGAGGTCGCTGGTCGCGAGGTCACCGGTCGTGCAGCAGCGGTCGCGAGGTCGCCGGTAGCGAGGCGATCGGTTCTGCGCGCGCCGTGTCGCGAATCGCGAATACGCGAGGGCGAGGCGAGGCGAGAGCAGAGCGAGCGAGGCGTGAGCACGACGACAAGTGATGCCGTGAGTGAGGCGCGAGGGAGAGCGGGCGCGACGAGGAGGAGAGAACGCGGAAAGCAAGAGAGAAAGAGAGAAAGAGAAGAGAGAAAAAGGAGAGAACGCATAGAGAGCAAGAGAAGAAAGAGGAGAGAACGGGCAAGCATTTGATTTTCACTTGAACCAACTCTTGATGACAAGGATCGCCATGTGGCGCCACGTGGCGATAGACTTTCGCCACGTCATCAAAAACAATGACTAAGGACTTAATTTACACTATATGAAAAGTTGAGGGACTAAATGTGTTGTTTTCAAAGTTGAGGGACCAAAAGTGTAAAACCTTCAAAGTTCAGGGACCAAAAGATTGGTTTTGCATTTTTTATATAATTAAGGCAAAACTAATCTTTTGGTCCCTAAACTTTGAAGGTTTTACAATTTTGGTCCCTCAACTTTGAAAACAACACATTTGGTCCCTCAACTTTTCATATAGTAGAAATTAAGTCCTTTTGTTAGTCCAGTCATGGTTATTGATGACGTGGCGAAATGCAATCGCCACGTGGCGCCACGTGGCAATGAACCAACTGGTTCAATGAACCACCCGGTTCAATGAACCCCAGAAAAAAACCGGTTCATTGAACCCCAGCACACGAACCCCATAAAAAAACCCCACCCTTGTTTTCTCTCTCACGTTCCTCTTTCTCTCCACGATTTCTCTCCTCTCTTTGTTTCTTTCTTGCTCTCAGCGTTCTCTCCTCTACGGCTCTCCCGCTCTCCCTCGCGCCTCGCTCGAGCTCTCGGCTCGCGTCGCCGCCTCGCGACGCCTTCTGCTGCACGCCACCGCAGCCATAGCGACCTCCGCCTCGCGAAAGAAAGCATTCATGACTGCAAGTAGTGAGGTACTTCAATCTCAACTACAACAGAAGAATGTCTTTGGTTGCTAAAAGTGTTGCACCCATAAATAGGTTGTCGGAACCATAGCAATTAATGTTTTTAGGTACTCTTTTGTGTTATTTGGATGACTCAGACTGTATTAATCATTTTCAATTCAATTGCGTCAACAGAACCAAAACAAAATTGCAATTGCCTAGATTCAGAAATGTACTGAAGGAAACATTCTTTCTCTAAAATCATTTCACATATATGCATATGCACAACTTCAATCTTAACGCCAATATACAGATAAATATGACACCGGTGCTCATAAATTAAAAAGAAAAATTAGAGAACTGTTGCGATGGCGGTCGCGAGGCAATGCGCGCGGCGGTCGCGATGTGCTGGCGGTCGCGAGGCGGCGCGGTTGCGAGGCGAGAGTCGCGCGGCGGCGGCGTCGGTGGCGCGCAGAGCGGTCCCGAGGCGGCGGACGCGTGAGAGCGCGAGCGAAGCGCGAGGGAGAGCGGGAGAGCCGTGGAGGAGAGAACGCAGAGAGCAAGAGAGAAACAGAGAGAGGAGAGAAATCGTGGAGAGAAAGAGGAACGTGAGAGAGAAAACAAGGGTGGGTTTTTTGATGGGGTTCATGTGCTGGGGTTCAATGAACCGATTTTTTTTCTGGGGTTCATTGAACCTGGTGGTTCATTGAACCAGTTTGTTCATTGCCACGTGGCGCCACGTGGCGATTGCATTTCGCCACGTCATCAATAACCATGACTGGACTAATAAAAGGATTTAATTTCTAGTATATGAAAAGTTGAGGGACCAAATGTGTTGTTTTCAAAGTTGAGGGACTAAAAGTGTAAAACCTTCAAAGTTCAGGGACCAAAAAATTAGTTTTACCTATAATTAATAAAACCCTCTGATTATCGTCTCTTTTATCCAAAACAATTTTATTACTTCCATGCAAAATAAAACAGCATATTTACCAACAGGCAATAGCCCTCCCCATTTGAAGTAGGAGACCTTTTCGAATGACGTAAGCATGTACAATCATTTTTCTCGATCAAGTTTTTCGATCCATTGTCCTTAACACTAGAAACATGTGGAACCCTTAATAGGTGCAAATATGGCGTATATCCATTGTCCTTAACACTAGAAAATGAGTGATATATTCATCCGTTACCCTTACACTACCACTCGAAGATTTGTTTTCTATCTCCTGGAAAATGAACTAGGCATGAATGAAGACATGATTCTTTGATTTCTTGAGAGATATTCCTAGCTCTACTAACTGATCTAGTGAAGAAGATAAAACAATATATACAGGTTGGGGCTTTTGTGTATGACCATACACGTGTCACAATCTAGTGAGTCTTTCATAACAGAACTCACATGCTTTATATAGGCTCACAACTACTTCATCTACAAACTATATTACACACTCATTAAATCATTCTCATTTCATTACTTCCACTCAGTGAGCTGTCTTGACATCCCCCCTCAAGCTAGTAGGTAATGTGATTAGCCTAAGCTTGGACTTCAGATATGAGAAATGAGTGTAAGGTAGAGCTTTTATCAGGCAATCTACAATCTGTTCCTGAGTAGGCACATACCGTACATCTAAGGATTTGTTGAGTACCATATCTCGAACAAAATGGATGTCTATTTCAATGAGTTTGGTGCGAGAGTGGAAAACATGATTAGAAGCAAGAGAGCCAGCTCTAAAGTTATCAGACCAGAGTACAAGTGTGGAAGGAAGAGAGAACTAGAGCTCACGTAATTAAGACCAAAGCCACATAATCTCAGCAGCAGAATGAGCCAAAGCCCTATATTGTGCCTCCGTACTTGACTTTGCAACTACTAATTACTTCTTTGATTGCCAGGACACTAAGGCATTGCCAAATAAAATTGAATAACTAACAATATAATGCCTATCATCTGGAGAATAGGCCCAATCAACATCAACAAATCCAGTTATATCCAACGATGAGGAAGCCTTGATGTGAAGAGCATCATGAATAGTGCCTTTAAGGTAACGTAGTACTCTCTTTAATGCTTGCCACGCAGTTGGTGATAGTTGAAATTGGCTAAGCTTGTTTACAATGAAGGATATATCTGGTCTGGCATGTGTCAAGTATTGTAAACACCTAAAATGCTATGGTACAATGTAATATTTGAGAAAGCCTCTATATCATTCTTGAACAATTGTTTGGGGTAGAAGGTAATTAAGTTTTTTACTTAAACAAATATTTTAAATTATTAATAAAAAAATCTTTAGTCCAGACTCAAAAAGTCCAAACAGATTTTTTGTTGTTAATATCCGATTGTCGCACATCCCAGTTATAAGAAGCTGCTAATTTAAGTACCACATATATTGTAGAAGCCTTAATTACATGACTAAAAGTTGTAGAGAAATCAATCTCAGGGATTTGAGTAATCCTTTAGCAACCGGCCTAGCTTTATGCCTATTAATGGAGCCATTAATACTTTTCTTGACTTTGTACAACCATTTGTTATCCACCAATGTAATATCTGCCTAACAAGGGACCAACATCCAAGTATTGTTCTTCATAAGTGCAATATACTCATCCTGCATAACCATTATCCACTTAGGATTTTTAAGTGCCTATTTCACTGATTTAGGCTATATAGTAATATCATCATTATTGGCAGTAAACACTTTTGGCTTGAAAATCCCATTTTTAGACCTAGTCACCATAGGGTGAGTAGACACAGCTGCTTGTTCATTTATAGCGGGAATTAAATGGTATGTTGGTGAATCAGTATAAGCAACAACACTTGGTTCTGCAGTAGGAAGAATAGGTGGAGTAGGTGTAATTAATGATAAGGCATGGGTAAGAGTGGGCTGGGAAGACAGCACAAGCAGAGGAAACTCTGATTGTAAATTCGTAGGGCCATGTGATGGTAAGTTACTCTACTCAACTGAAGTAGTAAGATAAGATGGTTTGAAGGTGTAAAGTAAAAAAAGGTGTATCCAGATTAGACAAATCCAAAATGGTACAAGGAATAGGTACTGAAGAACTAACAATAGGAGAGATTGGAAACAATGTAGAGTATGGAAATTCATTTTCATTAAACGAGACATGTATGCTAATGAAAATATTTCGGGCCATTTCCACATGTAGGGGTGTTTTACATTTTTTTTCACAAAATAGAGAGTGTTTTTTTTTTATCCCGGATGTAGGCAATAACGCCTTTTGAGAAGGCGTTATTGAATGGGGTGTTTTTTGGTTTTTGGTGACGTGGCGCTGACGTGGCCGGGATTGTACAGATAGCGCCTTTTGAAAAGGCGCTATCTGTACATGTGTCCGCCACCTCAGCGCCACGTCAGCGACACATACACTCACTCAATAACGCCTTCTCAAAAGGCGTTATTGAGCAAAACTTTCGTTTATGAGGTGGCGCTGACATGGCGCTGTACGTGGCGGACACATGTACAGATAGCGCCTTTTGAAAAGGCGCTATCTGTACAAACCCTGCCACGTAAGCGCCACGTCACCGCCCATCACCAACCCGACTCGCCGATCTGTCCTCCGCTGCCGCTGGTCCGCGACATTCTCAGCCGCTCCGTCCCTCGCCACCAGCCGTAAATGTCGTCGTCGTCGTCGTCGTCGAGCGATCTCGACAATTACAACCAAATTTGAATATCCATACGAGGAGTTTATATTTGTATTAAAAAAAAAACCAATTTTGAATATATTGGTTTCAACCTTCAACTCTCTATTCTAAACTAACTAACATTACCTAACTAAAGTAAAGTAAGAAACCTTTACTAATCCAACCAAACCAAACTAAACTAAATAACTACCTAACTAACTAGCTAAGTAACCAAAGTAAAGTAAACTAACTAACCTTAACTAACCTAACCAAACTAACTAACTAACTAACTAAACTAAGTAACCTTAACTAACCAAACTAAACTAACCAAACTAAACTAAACTAAACTAACAAACCTTAACTAACCTAACCAAACTAAACTAACTAACTAACTAACTAACCAACTAACTAAGTAACTAACTAACTAACTAACTAAACTAACCTTAACTAACCTAACCTAACCAAACCAAACTAAACTAAATAAGTAAGTAACCTTGAATAAACTAACTAAATTAACTTAACTAACTAACTAACTAACTAACCAAAGTAAACTTAAATAACTAACTAACTAACCTTAACCAAACTAAACTAACTAACCTAAACTAACTTAACAAAACCAAACTAACTAACCAAAGTAAACTAAAATAACTAACTAACTAACTAACCTTAACCAAACTAAACTAACTAACCTAAACTAACTTAACAAAACCAAACTAAACTAAGTAACTAACTAACCTCAACTAAACTAAGTAACTAACTAACTAACATAACGAAACTAAAGTAACTAACAAACTAAACTAACTAACCTTAACTAACCAAACCACCTAACAATACAAACTAAGTAAACTAAAATAACTAATTTAACTAGCTTAATTGCAAACTAAACGTACTAACTAAATGGAACTAACCAAACTAAACTAACTAACATTAACTAACCTAACTAACCTTAACTAACCTAACTAACCTAACCACCTAAACAATACAAACTAAGTAAAGTAAAATAACTAACTTAACTAACTAAACAAACAACCAAAAAACGATCCACGTTAACCACCAAACGAAACTACACAAACATCGAAGTAGCTCGAGAGTTACTTGTGAACTAAACTCGACTAACCTAACCTAACCAAAGTACGTAACCTAAATTAACTAAACTACACTAAGGAACATACCCTAACTCAACTACGCTAAACAAACATAACCTCAACACCTAAACAAAACTAACTAAGCTAATTAACCTAACCAAACTAAAATAATATAACCTAACCACCTACACCTAACTAACTAAGCTAACCACTTAAGTTAAATTAAACATATAACCTAAACTAACTTAACAAACTAAACTAACTATTGAAGAGTAATCACATCTACGAAATTATTATAATATGGAAAACATGAGAAATAAGTTTATTGAATGAGAAGGTTGAATACACGTACTTCCTCAACCCAAAATATAAGTTATTTACAAATCACTATGACATCAAGTAAACTCATCATGCAAGTCTATTTCGGCGGTTCCGTTGTCGTTGTTCCTCGGTGAAGCAAACCAGACGTACTCTTTGTCTAGTTGGACGATGTGGTTGTACATCCGGTTGAGGTAGCTGGTCTTGCGATGAATCAAGTCGAGTAGATTGATGCGTTTCCTCGGTTCTTGACTCGACTCACCTCTCTGCGATGCTACCAAAAATTGGAGGTGGAACCATCCCGAAATACGGCTTCTGCATGGGGTTGGGGGAATGGAACATGAGGTCATGCGGCATGGTCAACAAGTTCATGAATGAAGGGTCTCCGCTATACGCCATATTGTAATTATACGGAGTAGGAGTGTATGGACTAGGCATGTATGGAGGAGTGATGGATACGTTTGATGATGAGGCATTCCACGTGGATCCACGTATGAAGACGAAGGCCCAGTGCGTACGGATCAAAATGGTAAGGAGGAAGATTCACGCTCGCTGCTGGGTACAAACATATGAGGTTCGGTTGGGGTGTGGAAGATGGTGGTATATACCCATGAGAAGAATGACTACTCTCGCCAACATTATCTCTTCTACTCACTCTCGAACGAGATGAACGTCTTTGGAGGAGAAGGTCTACTACTCTCTGCGGCAACCTCGATCCGAGTAGATGGACGTGGGGACGAGGACGTCGGTGCGTTCCCGCACGCCTCTCGGTCGTGTTCGTCTTCTTCTCACCTCTATGTTTGGTTCGCCTTGATCGTCTTCTTCATCTTCTTGTTCAATATCCTCATCTATGTCTTGTTGGACGTCAGTTCCGTCATGCGAAAGATTAGACCTTTGTCGTTCATCTTCGTCCAAAATTTTAATCCCTTCATCAAGGGCAGCAAGACCTTGATCGTACCCATCCTCAATAAACACACGCCTAAGTTGATGCACCAAGTTACGCTGAAATATAAAAAATAAGTTCTCAAATCACGCAATATATAATATTAAATGTTCGAGGAAAATTAATAGTTAGCAGATTACCGTGTAGTCACGTAACGCCCCGTCGTGTCCTATGAATCTCCTAGTGACCAATCGATACCACGTCATGTAGTCTCGATGGTCATGCCCTTCATTCACTGTCGCTGTCGCAATGGTGTCCCCACGATTTTCCCACATGTTTATGTAGCTTGCGTGAAAAGTCACCCAATTTTCATGATGATGTCCACGCAATTCGATGCGGTGCAGTTGGGCGTCGTAGGCACAATTAGGTGGCACTACTTGTACCATGCCGAATTGTCTCATGACCCTTTCAGGTCGATGCCACTCCACAATGTGGAAACAAATCAGGGGACACGTCGAGAGCCAACTGCCTTGACCATTTGTACAGTACTCGGAAAGAGACCCCATGAGTTCATTATATGGTTGCCACACCACATCATCCTCATGCCTCTGAGAGTCGAGTGCATCACGGTATGCCGATACGACGTGCGTCGCATTATGTGAAACCGAAAATGCATCGAGCCATCTGTGTAGGAAACAATAAGTTATGATAAATGAACATGGACAAGAATTATTTGCAAAGTAATGAGAAATCGACTTTAAAACCTGTGTCCGAGTGGAACGTCCATAAGCATATTTTGGCCATCCACCGTTCGTTGAGCTCTAGATACACGCAGACGTCGCGGTGCTATGAATGGAAATCTGTCCCATGCCCACAGTTGTACAAGAATGGAGGCGCCAAAGCAACCTCGTGTGCCCTCGCGTGAGATCCGCGACACAACTCCCCTGTACAAATAAGCCAAACATGCACTCCCCAACTATATTGGCTGCTACTTGGAAATCCTCCAAAGAAAGGTAGGAACATCAAATGTACGAACCGATTGGACTTGTCGGCGAAAAGACAACCACCGATGAGTTGTAGTATGTACGATCGAACGTAACGTTGGACCGACTCCTCATCGCTTTCATCATCTATTGCTGGAACGTTACGCTCAAGCCAATCGACCTTAAGTTTACAACCCACGATGTCATCTCCACCAGGAGTTCGTCCAAGTAGCCTCTCGCAGACGTCAGCATAGTCTGCGTCTGTCGTTCCAGTCACAGGCATACCTTCAATTGGTAATCCAATCTGCACCTGCACATCTTGGAGTGTAATTGTGCACTCCCCACAATGCATATGAAAAGTATGCGTCTCAGGGCGCCATCTCTCTACAAACGCAGTAAGTAAAGCCCAATCAAGGCTGAAAAATGCTACCCAGGATATCCCATAGAACCCACTGGAACGGAGATATGGGATCATCCTAGAATGATACTGCATCGTTCGATCAACGACCCCACGTCTTCGACGTACGCGCATTGTTTCGTAAACCTACGAATTGATAATGTATTAATGTATGTATTTGATACAATATTGTTGTAAAAATGACGCATTCATGTAAAATGGCCTTACCTCGCCCCTCCAGGTTCGCGTCGATCTGTGAGTAGATTGGAGTTGCAACAGTGATGGATCCGAAGGACCTGGATCCATTGCAGTACAACTATATAGAAGGTTAGAAAAAGAAAATGAGTATTGTACAAAACCATAGCGATAAGTATTTACTAATTTTTCACACAAAAAATCACAACTCAAATTAGTCAAACTCAACATATCTACGACCATAAGTTGTTTCACACATTATACAAAATCGACTAGAGGTCCTCATTTGATGGTTGAGGTCTCCTTGGACAATTTTTTTTGTTGTGTCCCTCTAAACGACAAATGCCACACCGGTTCTTCCTGGTAGGGACTCGTTGACGGTCTCTATTTGAACATGTTCTTCTTCTATGTCCTTCTTGATGACATATCCCACATCGCAAAGGTCTTTGGTCATTAGGCAGATCCATCTCGGTTTGTATACGCGATCCCTTAGGTCTCCCTTGGCCACGTCTGGATCTTAGGTCGGGTATGATCTTCGTCCCAAAAGTCGGCCAATACTTCTCATCTGGTATGGCCTTGAAAGCAAACGAGTAGCATTGTGCATACACATCCATCCTGTAGAATGGCTCGATGAACCGCGCGTAGTTCAGTCGAACTACCGCACATGCTGCAATCACGTGTGAGCAGGGGAATCCATACGACTGCCATTTATTACAAGTGCAGGCCCGGTCCTTCAAGATTACGACTTGTGTGTTGTTGCCCTTATGCATGCGGTCTCCGTGTCTTCCCGTTAAGACTTCGAACTCACCAATATCTCGATTGATCAACGTGACATGATGCCGCCGTGTAGATTTCTCATATTTCGCCAATGTCGTCATTGCATATTCCGTGTACGGTAGGCCCCTTGAGATTGCATCATTGATTTCCTGGTTGCGTTTATCGTGGTACGACACCAATCTGTACTATATCAGCTGAGTTAACGCCGTAATTGGCAAGAATCGAGCTCCCTTCAAGACACTTTGTTGAAACACTCGCAATTGCTTTGATGCCACTCTAATAAGTAATAGTGGTTCGTCGAATATTAATTGTATTTTAGTGCGATGAATAATTTGTAAAACTAAGTACTTACCAACACCATTAGAATTCATCCATCCGTACCGCATGCCTCTGTCGTGTGCTTGCGTCCAAAGTTCTTTAGGGATGGCATTGATATATTGCAGGCATCGAGGCGTTCGTGAAGATAAGTATGTGAAACGCTCCATGCACGCAATAAATTTTCGTTCTTGATGTTGAACAGCTGCTCGACCAAGCAGGACTTTCAAGGGTTCATTTTTGAAGTGTGTGCCGAAATTACTAAGCAAGTGTCGCAAGCAATAACGGTGGAGGGGACAAAAGCCGTTGATTGGGATGTTGACCGCCTCCAAAATGCCAGGGTGACGATCAGATATAATGCAAATCCCTTCTCTATCTGTCACGTGTTTGCGCAACATCCGCAAAAACCACCCCCACGAATCAGTTGATTCGGTTTCTGCAATGGCAAATGCAACTGGTAAGATGTGTCCATTTGTATCAACACATAGCGCAATCATGAGCTTCCCACTATATTTGCCATACAGGAATGTCGCGTCAATCTGAAGCAGAGGCCTGCAAAACTTGAAAGCATTTATTGAAGCTTCAAATGCAAAAAACACACGACGAAATTGAGGAGACGCGGTTCTAATTTCATCAGCACGCCATTGTCGGTGTGACCACTCGATTCTTGTCCCCGGACTCTTACTCCTCACGGCCGCCAACCATCTCGGTAATTGAGCGTACGACGCATCCCAATCTCCAAACGCCCATGCAATCGCTTTCCTCTTGGCATCCCAAATTCGCTTGTAGCTTACTTCGTGGCCGTATTTTTTCTTGATTAAATCTACTAGTGCCTTCATCGTGATACCATGATCGGCCTTAACGACGCTAGCGATCTCCCGCGCAATCATGTTGGCGTCAAGTTGGGCATGACCGCGTTGTATGTTGGGATTAATACACGTGTGCGGTACGTCTAACTGTGTTATCTCCCATAATTGTGTTTTCTTTCGGAAACATGCCCGAAGACGCCACATGCACCCGTATTGTGGAAACTTGCACTTAATCGCCCACGTTGTTGTAGTCGATTCCATCACACGGTATTGACAATGTTTATCAACATGCCAAACTTTAACCGCATGTTGCAAGTCATTTTTATTGTCAAAACTCAGCCCTATCTCCAAATCGAAGTTAGACGTGCCCCCCCAAGTTTGTTTGTGGGAATGTTGGGTCGCAGTTGAATTAGCCACCTCCCAGTCGATGTCGTCATATCCTGGCAATGGTTGGTGAAGTTCATCGTCACTAGCTTCCTCCAACAAAATCTCTTCATCGATAGCAAATTGCTCATCGTCTTCGACATTGTCCGCACCCGGAGGATCGTATCTTGGATCGTATGTGCAAACGTTAACGTCATCCCAAGCGGCAACTGATGGAGCTTCTTCGACGTTATGCGTTTCCTCAGCTGTGTCCTCATTTTCGTCGTCGTTAGCGTCATCGTCATCATCATCGTCATCATCATCGTCATCGTCATCGTCATCGTCAGTATATGCATTATTCTCTTCATGTAATGGTTGCACGAGCCCCTGTTGCACGACCTCAGCCCGTGGGGATTGCATACGCAGCCTTTCCATCATTAAGGTTGCGTCTGGCGTGACGCTACGTTCTTCAAAAACTGGCGAATGAACCGTGCGTTGTTGATTTGAGTCGACTGGCTCAAATGTTAAATATATATCAACCGTTGCAGTTTTTGGCAAAGTGTCCACCGTCTCCCACATGAAGTCCATCTGTGTCGCATCATTCAACAAGACGGGAACGAAATAATGTAAGCCTCCGGGGAGGACTATCATGTGGCGCCACGTCATATGAACTATATTATCCGTTGATGAGATATGGAACGCGTCACAAATGGCATCAATCATTTCACGCCCACTCGACCCAAACTTAACCCACAACACTACTGATGGCGATGAGCTGTACGCGATGCCATTGGCCCCATTAACAATGGAGCCGTGCGCATAGAATAGAAAAGGGATGTTTCTTTGTGACATGACCTACAGACGTTTGGAAACTTGGATGTAAAAATGTAACAGACAAATGGCGCGTCAATTTTGTTAGAAAATAGTTTACAATCATGTCGTTATATAGCCCAATCGAAATTTCTGATGTAGAAGATCGCAATAATAGCGCAACTACAGAGCATACTAATTCGTTGAAACCGACATTTTCTGTGTACTAATTTTCATTAAACAATCATGTTGTTATATAGCGTAATCGAAATTTCTAATGTAGAAGATCGCAATAATAGCGCAACTACAGAGCATACTCATTCGTTGAAACCAACATTTTCTGTGTACTAATTTTCATTAAACAATCATGTTGTTATATTGCGTAATCGAAATTTATGATGTAGAAGATCGCAATAATAGCGCAACTACAGAGCATACTCATTCGTTCACAATGACATTTTCAGTGTAATAATGTTCAATAAATAAACATATGAATTGTTATGCATAAACTGGTAATACGAAAGTCCCTACATATCATGCAAACCCAAACCATAACCCAAATATATTAATATGAAAATACTAAATTAAGGAACGTACTTGTTCTTGTTTCCTCTCGTTTTCCGCCGCAACGTAATATTCCCGCAATACCTTGTATTTTCATTATTGTGGACCACAAAGACTGTAATAAATCGGCTAACGAAAATAAAGTTATGTTCATGAAACTTACGTGGATCGAACGATTTCAAAGTCTAAAATAACGAAAATATGCCAAACGAACTTAATTAACTAAACGTAATTAACTAAACCAACTTTTTAACATAAATTTAGTAAACTAACTTAAACAAACATAATAACGTAAACTAACTTAAACAAACTTCATAAATGACTAACCTAACCTAAACATACGAAATTAAGTTAAACGTACGTAATTAACTTATTAACAAACTTCAATGAACTTATAACAAGTAAATTACGTTTACTCACTTAACCAAACTTATAACAAACTGAACAAACTAACTATACAAAAACAAGCTACCTAAAGTAACTTATACAAACTTCATATATGACTAACCTAACTTAAACATAGGAAATTAAGTTAAACGTACGTAATTAACTTATTAACAAACTTCAATGAACTTATAACAAATAAATTACGTTTACTCACTTAACCAAACTTATAACAAACTTAACAAACTAACTAGACAAAAACAAGCTACCTAAAGTAACTTATACAAACTTCATATATGACTAACCTAACTTAAACATAGGAAATTAAGTTAAACATACGTAATTAACTTATTAACAAACTTAAATTAACTTATAACAAATAAATTACCTTTACTTACTTAACCAAACTTATAACAAACTTAACAAACAAACTACCTAAACTTACTTAAACAAACGTAATTTTATTAAACCAAACATAATTACCTAAACTCACTTCCACAAACTTATACTAACTTAATCAAAGTAACTTAATCATACTTAATTAACTAACAAACTAAACCAAACTAACTAAACTTATTCAACAAACTTAAACCAAACTACACAAACCTAAACTAAACAAACTAAAAACACATACTTTAACAACAAAAACTTATGGTTTCCTCCCGTACCTACCTCCTCCTCCTTCACTGGACCTCCTCCTTCTCCTCCGATGACCGACTGGTGCACCGCCGCGGCCGCTCCGCGCCTCCCCCTCAAGCTCTCGCTTCTGTGACCGCCCAACAGTGATCGTCCAAGCTGCCTCTTCTTCTCGCCTCACCTCTACCGCGGACCTCCCTGCTCCCCTGCGTCTGTCCGCTCTCCGGCCTGCTCAGCTCCCGTCGACCTTCCTCCGCCGCTGCTACGTCCTCCGCCGCTGCTACACGAATACACTCTCCTAGCTTTCTCTTTCCCGAGCTCCCTGTCCCCTCCTTATATAGCGCCAAGGATCGATCATGTATGGTCACGGGATTACTAGTAATCCCGTGACCCCTACGTCCCCTACCCCTGTCCCCTCCCCCTGCATCCCTAGCGAAACCGACGCAGAGATTTTCTGCGTCGATTTCGTCTCGGGAAGAAGAAGACTGGTGCGCTGATAGCGCCTTCTCAAAAGGCGCTATCAGCGCACCCCAATAAAGTAGGCTAACTGTGTCCACGTGGACGCCACGTGGATCCACGTGGATCCACGTGGACACAGTTGGATATATTGAGACATTGATAGCGCCTTCGGAGAAGGCGCTATCGGGTTTGGGAAGCCACGCGGCGAGACGTGGCGCCACGTGGACATACCAAAACTCGATAGCGCCTTCGGAGAAGGCGCTATCTTTGGCCACGTGGCATTTTTTCCAAAAAAAAAAAAAAAAAAAAAATTGGCCAAAGTCCACATCAGCAATAACGCCTTCTGAGAAGGCGTTATTGCTTAGTGTGGCGAAATAAAAAAAAAGCCCCCTATTTCCCTCTTTTAAAGTTAAATATATTGTACTTTTGGAAAAAAATCAAATATTTCCTTGTGAACTTGAACATTTGTACCTTTTATGGATAAGACTATAACCAATTAATAAACACACTTTTCAAACCTAAATCGAAATTTGTGTTTATTGTAGGACCTGAGCTAAGGAAAACAAGAGCAACCAAATACTCGAATAGTAGAGTATTCTAGATATTGCTTCCATAACGGTTCATAAGGAGATTTATTACCCAGAACAGGAGTAGGTAATCTATTAATGATGAAAGTAGCAGCATGACATGCATCCCACCATAGATGAACATGAGCTAAAAGAGTCAAAGTTGTCTCTATGATGTGCTTGTGTTTTTGTTCAGCTCTCCCATGTTGTTGACGTGTGTAGGGACATGGGTGCTGAAAATGTATTCTACAAGATTGAAGGTAAGATCTAAAAGGTTGATATTCTCCACCCCAGTCTGAATGAACACATCTAATAGTAGTGGAAAATCGATTTTCAACACATTTTTGAAACTATTTGAAAATGGACAAAGCTTCACTTTTATTTTTCATTAGAAAAACCCAAGTGAATCTTGTGTAATCGTTAACAATGTGTATGTAGTAAGTAAAACCATCAGTAGATTATACAGGTGATGGTCCCCAGACCTCAGAATGTAATAATGATAAAGGAAAAGAAGACAGAGAATATGAAGAATGAAATGGTAAAATATGAGTTTTTCCCACTTTACAGGCATTACAAAACTCAAGTACAGACACATGAGTAGATAGACTTTGATTAGACTTCAAGACTTGAGAATGAACTCTTGTAGAAGAATGTCCAAGTCTTGAGTGCCATGTTGAAGTAGAAGGACTAGAAACATTAGCGACCATAGTAGAAGCTTCAGAAGTTCTGGATATAGACTTTTAAGAAGGAAACTGATGAAGTCCAAGAATTAGCTTGTAAATTCTTGGAAAAATATGATGGAAAATATGACAGGATGGCATTTTAGTAATTTCCGCAAATGGCAAAGTTTGGGCGTTTGAGTTTTGGAGTTCCGGGGGCATGGGTTTATTGGAAACGACATGGAGATCACAACTCACCGCTATGCCATGACTACGATGTTTTTCGGCCAAATTCCATCGTTTCGGCCTCCGAAATGGCAATTTTGCTATTTTAGGAAACTTTTGTTTTGCTTATAACTTTCATTAGGAATTTCCGTTTTTATTGCCGTTTGCGGCGTTTGTTTCTATTTTTCGTCTAGTTTTCAGTTTAGGGCTTTTTGGACTTTTTACTATTTTTGGCAAATTTTAGGGTTTCGCTATTTAAGCGATCTATTGGGTGTAATTCGTAGTTTTGGCTGAAATAAAAGAATTTTCGAACTTTGGCTTAAGTTCTGACCTAGATCGAGTTGTTCGTGGATTCGTTCAACTGATTTAGAAGATCTCCGCTGCGTTAGTTGGTATCAGAGCCTGCTTCAGCGTGATTGGAGAAATCATGCCGCCGAAGAGGACCAGCAGCGTATCGAGGAGGTGTATGACCGTGACAATCTGAATCGACAAATTGGCCAATTGATTGACCAACGCATGGACGCGGTGGTAGAACAATTAACTGCCAGAATCGATCAGTTGTTGGGTCAGAATATGAATCGTATTCGTAACCATCGAAGGGAACCTGTTGGTGATGAACCAGTAGGAGATTCTTCTACCGAATGGGAGGATGAATATATTGAGGCACCGATGAGGCGCTACAGGCCGCGTGCAGTTGAGGATGATCGCAGGCGGTGGGAGTTTGGGATGAAGACGGAGGTCCCAAAATTCCATAGGACCCTTCAACCGGAAGAATTCTTGGACTGGCTGGCGTAAGTTGAAGAAGTCCTAAAATTCAAAGGTGTGCCCGAAGACAAGCGTGTGCAACTGGTTGCGACCGGATTTTGCAACAGGGCCACGGCTTGGTGGCAACATCAGAAGTTGATGCAGAATATGAATGGAAAGGCGAAGATCACCTCGTGGGAGAAGATGAAAAAACACTTACGGGCTGAGTTCTTGCCTTACAATTTCCAACGCCTTATGTATCGAGGGTTGCGTAAATCCGAGACAAGGGGCAAAGTCAGTAGATGATTACACTACTTAGTTTTATCAGTTAGTGGCTAGAAACGAATTGCAGGAGACTAACGACCAATTAGTGGCGCTGTATATTGGTGGACTGAGGGTGAAGATCCAAGATGTCGTCAACATGTTTGATCCGGCTTCCTTATCTGCAGCGCACCAGCGAGCATTGTTGGTGGATAAACAACAGCGTCGGGGTGTGAGTAAAGCTTCTAGTAATATTAGTGTTGGGACAGCCAATACTGGAGGTAATATCGCTGCAATTAACCCTGCTAGTCACACAAACAGACCTAGCACTAGTGGGATTAAATGCTTCGGTTGTGGCGAAGTTGGTCACAGGAAGTCAGAATGTAAAGGGAAGAAAGCTCTCTTTATTGAGAACGAAGAGGAAGACGAAGGGGAAGAGGCCAACATCACTGCAGAACCAGCGTTTGATACTTTCGACAACACAGAAGAGGAGGTCGTGACTGGAGATGTGGGTACTGCCTTAGTCGTAAGGCATTCTCGTATGACTCCTAGAGCTGTCGCCGATGATGAGTGGCTGCGGAATAACATCTTTCAGTCCAAATGTACCATTTTAGGTAAGGTGTGTAGGTACATGATTGATGCAGGCAGTTGCGAGAATATCGTCTCAGTTAAAGCGGTTCAGAAGTTGGGCCTTGCAACTGAACAACACCCCAAACCCTACAAGCTAGCTTGGCTGAAGAAGAGTGGTGAGGTGAAGGTGTCGAAGCGCGCCTTGGTGACTTTTTCTATCGGTGCTAACTACAAGGATTCAGTCTGGTGTGATGTTGTGGCTATGGATGCTTGCCACTTGTTACTGGGACGTCCGTGGCAGTTTGATAGGGGAGTTGTGCATGATGGCAGAACCAATAAATATACCCTTATGTTCAAGGGAGTGAAGATTGTGCTAGTACCCACCAAGGACCCGAAGGAAGTTGAGCCTACTAAAGAATCTAGCAGTTTGCTGTCTTTAGCAAGATTTGAAGATGAATTACAGGATTCCGAGGTCGTTTACATCTTGATGGGAAAGGAGGTAGATAGAGATGTTGATGTTCCTGAAGCTTCAATTCCTATTGTGAAGGAGTTTTGTGATGTTTTCCCTGATGAGATGTCAGAAGGACTGCCACCATTGCGTGATATTCTACATCAGATTGACCTTGAACTTGGTGCGTCACTACCTAATAGACCACACTACCGAATGAGTCCCAATGAGCATGAGGAGTTGCGCAGACAGGTTGAAGAGTTATTGGCGAAGGGATTCATCCGTGAAAGTCTGAGTCTGTGTGCAGTGCCAGCCCTCCTTACACCAAAGAAAGATGGCTCCTGGCGAATGTGTGTGGACGGTAGAGAAATCAAAAAGATTACTGTCAGGTATCGTTTTCCTATCCCTCGCTTGGATGATTTACTTGACCAATTGAGTGGAGCAAAATTTTTTACAAAACTGGATTTGAAGAGTGGGTACCACCAGATTCGCATTAGAGTTGGGGATGAGTGGAAGACTGCTTTTAAAACTAGGGAGGGGCTGTATGAGTGGTTAGTCATGCCGTTTGGGCTGTCAAACGCACCTAGCACCTTTATGAGAGTCATGAATCAGAGCTTGAGACCTTTGATAGGCAAGTGTGTTGTGGTATATTTGGATGATATATTGATATACAGTACTAACGAGGAGGAACACCTCCAGCACGTCCGAGATGTTCTAACTATTTTGCGCAGGGAGAAGTTCTATGCTGCAATGAAGAAGTGCTCATTTTTGACACAGAAGGTCCTTCTCTTAGGCTATGTCATTTCTGGAGAAGGGCTGCAGGTTGATGAGTCTAAAGTAGAAGCCATCCGTACTCGGCCTAGACCTACCACAGTCACGGAGGTTCGCGACTTTCATGGGTTGGCTTCATTCTACAGGCGGTTCATTCCACACTTCAGCAATATCATGGCCCCAATTACAGACTGTATGATGGGCGTGAAGTTTGGGTGGAGCAACGAGGCAGATGAAGCATTCCAATTGATCAAGGTGCGATTAACCACTGCACCCATTCTGGTGTTGCCAGATTTTCACCTACCATTTGAGTTACATAATGATGCATCCAAGGTAGGCATTGGAGCTGTCTTGAGTCAGAATAATAGGCCTATTGCCTATTTTAGTGAGAAGCTGTCTGGGGCGAAGTTGAGCTATAGCACATATGATGTGGAGTTCTATGTAGTGGTATAAGCCGTGAAGCATTGGCGGCATTATCTTTTTCACAGAGAGTTCGTGCTGTTTACATACCATGAGGCATTGCGACACTTACATGGGCAGAACAAGGTCTCGGCCAGACATACTTCCTGGGTGGCTTATTTGGAGCGCTTTACTTTTGTGGTGAAACGTAAGTCTGGTGTGACCAACAGAGTTGCCGATGCCCTGAGCAGATGAAAAAGTTTGTTGAGCCGCATGACCATTGAGGTACCTGGGTTTTCCTACTTCTCTGATTTGTTTACTACTTATCCTTTCTTTGCTACTATTGTGGAGAAGGTGCGGAGTGGGGAGCGTACTGATTACACACTCCAGGAGGGTTTCTTATTTCGGGGCAACCAGCTTTGCATTCCTAATTGCAGCTTGAGATTGTTGATTATTAGAGAGTTGCATGGAGAGAGACATGTTGGGCGCGATCGCACTTTGCAACTAGTGCAGGCCTCTTACTTTTGGCGTACCATTCGCAAGGAAGTGGACAAATATGTACAGCGGTGCCGGACTTGCCAGCTTTCAAAGGGTACTGCAACTAATGTCCGTCTATATATGCCTTCGCCCATTCCAAAATAGCCATGGGTTGATATTAGCATGGATTTCGTGCTGGGGTTGCCTAGAACACAGCGGGGTAATGACTCTATTTTTGTGGTGGTTGATCGTTTTTCCAAGATGGTTCACTTCATTCCATGCAAGAAGACCACAGATGCTGTAAAGGTGGCTCAGCTGTTCTTTCGGGAGGTGTATAGATTGCATGACCTTCCTACCTCGATTGTTTCAGATTGGGACACCAGATTCCTCAGCCATTTTTGGCGCAGTTTGTGGGCTATGGTGAACATGCAGTTGAAATTTAGCAGTGCTTATCATCCGCAAACAGATGGACAGACTGAAGTTTTCAACCGTTCGTCAGGAAATCTTTTGAGGAGCTTGGTAGGTGAAAATGTCAGGAGTTGGGACTTCAAGTTGAGCCAAGCAGAATCTGCACACAACCATGTTGTTAATCGAAGTACCGGGTTTAGTCCTTTCCAGGTTGTGTATTCGGTACTACCTCGAGGTCCTCTTGATATGTTACCAGTGCCAAGTAAGACTAGATGGCATGGCAAGGCGGAAGACTTTGTTAGTGGGCTGCAAGAGATTCATCAATCTTTCAAAGATAACTTTGCGGAAGGCTGCTGACAAGTATAAACAATATGCAGATCGGAAGAAGCGTCACGTGTAGTTTGAAGTGGGTGACTTTGTGTGGGCAGTTCTCACTAAAGACCGGTTCTCTGTGGGTGATTACAACAAATTGTCAGTTCGGTAGATTGGTCCTGTGGAGGTTCTTGAGAAAATTAATCCTAATGCTTACAGATTGAAATTGCCAAGTCACATTCGCACGGCTGATGTATTTAATGTCAAGCATCTTGTTTCCTATTATGGGGATACGTCTGATGATGACAATTCGAGAGTGAATTCTGTCCACCATGGGGAGAATGATGAAGTCCAAGAATTAGCTTGTAAATTCTTGGAAAAATATGATGGAAAATATGACGGGATGACATTTTAGTAATTTCCGCAAATGGCGAAGTTTGGGCGTTTGAGTTTTGGCGTTCCGGGGGCATGGGTTTATTGGAAACGACGTGGAGATCACAACCCACAGCTACGCCGTGACTACGATGTTTTTCGGGATAAATTCCATCGTTTCGGCCTCCAAAACGGCAATTTTGCTATTTTAGGAAACTTTTTTTTGCTTATAACTTTCATTAGGAACTTTCGTTTTTATTGCCGTTTGCGGCGTTTGTTTCTATTTTTTGTCTAGTTTTCCGTTTAGGGTTTTTTGGACTTTTTACTATTTTTGGCAAATTTTAGGGTTTCGCTATTTAAGCGATCTATTGGGTGTAATTCGTAGTTTTGGCTGAAATAAAAGAATTTTCGAACTTTGGCTTAAGTTCTGACCTAGATCGAGTTGTTCGTGGATTCGTTCAACTGGTTTAGAAGATCTCCGCTGCGTCAGAAACACATACAAACCATCTTTAAGAAATCCCTTGAGTAGAGTCACTTTGGTTTGAAGTTCCTTAACAAGACAAAAATTGGAATAAAATTCCATGAACACAGAGTTATCATTAGCGAACTGAGATATACTAAGTAAATTCTTAGTAATTTTAGGAACACAAATAGTATTGGGTAGTATCAACTGATCAGGGCAAAAACTGGGTTTAATAGAACTAATGTGTGCAATATTAAGATGAGATCCATTGCCAATAATAAGAGGTTTATTACCTGTATAAACTGATCCGTTGAACAACCGATTGGTATCATGTGTCACAAGATTGGAAGCTCCAGTATCAACATACCAATTTGTATCTGCAATTGACTCTGGTGAGGCACAATAACTACTTGGTGAGGCAAATAATGCATTGGGAGGATTGGTAGAATGCCTCAATTGTTATGGAGAAGTTAGATGAGCATTTCCTTGTTGATGTTGAATGTGTTGCCCCATATATGACATATTAGTTTGAAAATAACACACTACAGCTATGTGTCCTATCTTCTTACAAATCAGTCAAACAGGTCTACTAGAATTCTAGCCTCTACTTCGTCCTTTTCATCTTTTCCCTTTAATGCCATTAAAACCACCTCTCTGACTAGCATTTCCTCTTCCATTGATGTTAAAACTCCTTTGTCCTTCAAATCCCTTAGTACCATGAGGTTTCACATATGCAACATTTGCATTTGGTAAAATAGTGAGATTTGCAACATTTGAATTCAAACTATTCAATTTCTGCAACTATGCCTCAAAATTTAACAAAGTTGAGTATAATTCAGGCCACAACAACTTATCTTTCTGTTGTAACACAATTGAGATTGGAAGATACTTAGAATCAAAACCATTAATCACACATGATATCAAGAAATATACTGAGATAGGATCTCCACCTGATTCCAAAATGTCTGCAAATTTTTTCATGCTTTGAAGATATTGAGACATAGTTTTTGCGCCTTTTCTTTTATTTTGAATACTAGATTTACACTATTGAATTCTTGCTTTATTGTGAGAACCACACAACTGTTCAAGCACTTTCCATGCTTCATGAGAAGTATTGCATCTTATCACTGATATAGGCGTATTTTTAGTGAGAGAATTCAAGATACAAGTGAGTAATATTTGATCTCTTTAGATCCACCATTGATACACAGGATTTAAATTTCTTGTGGATGGATCAATAGGTGGAAGACATTGAAAAGTTCCTAGTACTATACCATCTAGGCAATACCCTTTAAATAAAGGTAACAGTAAAGATTGCCACAACTCGTAATTATTTAGATCAAGCTTGATGGATAAGGATAGAGGCAATGCCAAACGAAGTTATCATTGTTTGTTGATTACTAGGATATGAAGTCATTCCATAGAGTTGTGCTGAATTCATTCCAAGAAATCGAGGAGGCGTACTCACAAATCTAGGAATTTATGGACAATTCGCTGAAGAACTCGAAATCTGAGTAAACATTGATGACACTCCTGGAATATATGCAGTCATCACTGTCATTTTAGGGACTGTGGATAATATCAAAGTAATTCCGGTAGTTTATGAAGGTAACGACACCATTAATGGAATTTGTGATGAGTATAATCCAGAAGCCATTCTAGCATTTACATGAGTTGAATTTAAGATTTGTGATGACATTGCAGCCGTTCTTGAACCTTCAATCTCTGTAGAACCTGTTAGACTAGAATTCGAGACATCATCAGTACTCATTGAAGCTGCCATTACAACTACTGCATTCAACGAGTTTGATGGATAGTTAACCAATGAAGATCAGCTGATCAAATCCAATACCATCTTAAAAAATGAACTAGGCATGAATCAATACATGATTCTTTAATTTCTTGAAAGATATTCCTAGCTTAACTAACTGAGCTGGTGAATAAGATACTATCACTACAAAAAAATGACTATTTAGAAACAAAATTAGCAACGGAATTGAGTTCCGTTTCTAAAAAAAATGGTTTGAGACGGAATTGAGACAGACTAATTCAGAGACAGAATAGAGAGAGATTAGAGACGGAATTGAGACGGAATTAAATTCCGTCTCAAAAAAATGGTGCAAACTTTTCCATCAAAACTTTAATTTTTGACAACCGTCCGTTACGTCTCGAGATTCGTGGGTGCTTCGATCTCGATGATTCAAAAATGGGGACCAACACAACTCTCACCGAAATCTCTGTCTCTCTCTCTCAACTCTCTTTCTCTCTCGCTCAACCCTAAACGCTCTCTACCTTCTCTCTACCGGTCTCTACTCTCACCGTCACCGCTCTTTGCTCCCGGTCACCGCTCTCTCCACTCACCGCTCACCGATCTCTGCTCCCTCTCCGCTCTCTCTCCGATCCCCGCTCTCTGCTCTCTCTTCGCTCACCGACCGATCCACCGCTCTATGCCAGATCTTGCTTGCCAGAGTTTTGGGATGGTTAGCTAGGTTGTGAACATGACTCTTCATTGGGTTCTACCAGATCTTGCTTGCCTATTTTGGAGGCTGGAGTGCAAAAGAGGTGAAATTCATTATAGCTGCAATTTTTTAAAAAAAAAAAAAAAAGAAAAGAGTCGTCGCCTCTTCGATCTAATTACAATTTGATATCGGTCAGTGTTCGTAATCAGAAAACGACCGAGAAGCTCAAATTAAGACCTTGTGCTTGTTTGCCGAAAACTAATGCAAGTTGTTTTCTCGATTCTTATGACACTTAGTTTGCTAAGAAAGTCCCTGTTCTTTTGCGCCTTTGATATTTTGTTCTGTTTCATATGATGGTAAGAGTTTTTTTAATTATTTGATAAAAAAGATTGTTTTTTTTTCTTCACTGTTGAAGGAAATGTCTTGGTTTTCTTGTGATGTTCTGAATTAGTGACTGAACATTGCTTATAGAGCAAAATGCTTGACTAATTCTTCTTAGATTGACTTTTATAGTTTTGAAGTACATTTTGACGGTAACATGTTAGGCTTTTACATGTTATTCTTTTCTTCAACTTCTAAGAGCATGGGATCCTGGGTTTCTTTTCTAGGTTATAAGTTCTTCTCAAAGCCGAGCAAATACGTTTGTTACAACGTAAAGTGGAGGCCGCAAATGATAAGTTGCGGTGTTGCTTTTATAAGGAGTATTTTCCATATTAAAATCATCTTAGTTGAAGAACTTACTTCTAATATTGTTTATTAAATTATGTTTACCACTCCTTTTGTTTTAGATGGCAGATTTAAATACTATGGAGAGTAGAACTGAATTTGAAGAGCAAAAGAGACTTGCTTGGGATCTCGCAAAACCGTATAGAAGATGCAAAGTTTCAAATAATGCAGCAGATAAGCTACATAAAGATTTATACAATACCATATTAGTAAGATTCCTCGTACCTCTTATTGTGCTGGCTACATGATACATCATGTCTAACTCGGAAGTTGGCAATAAACTCAACTTAAATTTCAGGAGTTAAAAGGTAACATTCGTGTCTTCTGTAGAGTGAGGCCTTTGTTACGTTATGATGGTGCTGATACGTAAATAATCGTATTTTCCTATCCTCAATCAGTGGAACTTGTTGGTCGAGCCATCGACTTAACACAAAGTGGTAGACTCCATTTAGAGAACTAGATTTGACCTTTTTGTATGAGTCGTTTTGTGTGTTGCTAGTAACTAAAAACATTTTTCACACATTTTTCCATTATTGTAGGACACAGGCATCAATTTTCATTTGATAAAGTGTTCAATCTCGAGGAATCACAAGAAGAAGTATTTGCTGAAATTTCTCAGCTAGTTCAAAATGTTGTAGATGGTCACAAGGTATTTCTTTTTTCTTTAAATTTTCTTAATAAAAATTGTTAGATTCTGGTTTATACTTCTTAGCATAGTTTCATAGGCATAGGTACAAATGTACAATTGAGATATGCAATGTGTACATCAGAGCAACCCTTTCATTGGAAGGTGGTCCTCTATGATAAGTTAGAGCAAGTTATGGCAGGTACCAGTCAGGATTTATCTCCTACCCGTGTTAAGAACAAGTGACTAGTGCCTCTAGCCATCAAGTTGAGCAATGCATAAGTCATTGGCAACCCTCTCCTTCCAAGTGATTCTCGAGGACGAGTTAGGCTCCCATAAGCTTCATCAACGTGGAGATATCTATCGAATTGTATCTGAATGTTCTAATTACTAAACCCTTGAATTGTACTTTAACCTCGCTAATTTCCAAGTGATGCTTGAGTATTTTCATAAGAATACCATGTGATTGCTTGATCCTCCATAGGTTTTTGTTTTTGCGTATGGCCAAACCGGTTCAGGCAAAACATATACCATGATGGGCAAAATTTCAGTTGTCATGAATAGCTTGTTTTTAGTTTATGGTATGTTCTTTAGCTTGGCAAAAGATGTCCTTTTTTCTTTTGATTTACAGTTTAATGGAAGTTGAGAAACTTACTAACTTTTAAAAAAAATAAAGATAAAACGTTACATGATTGGAGTGGGATTCTAGGTTATCGTGTATTTAAAGATTTTCATTGTTGAATCTGGATCTTATTCTTTATGATGAATTAGTTTGTAATCTTCGTATTTTTCGACCTTTGTCTGTTTTGCTCTTGTCAAAATGAGGTATGTATTATAAGATCTGCATATAAGTTGAGAATTTTGTCCGGAAACATGTTTGGTTGCTGAATCTTCTTCTCCTTAAATGGCTTGCTTGGCGTTGATTGTACTTTTCTTAGAAATTTTGTTTTACCTACTTTGTTGCTTTGGCGTGTGTAGTTATGGAGGACAATACTGCTCACACCCTTCAAGCTCATCCCAGTATTTCTTCATGAAGCAAGTCATGCTATTGCTTGTGTACTAACATGTGGTCAAGTAAGAAGCTTTTTCTTTATCTAAATTTCATATTTATCATGTTTTTGCATGCTTAAAGTTGGTTCTATTTTTCCTATTTCTTATAAATTTTTACTTGCGGTTTAGCACTTACATCCATGATGTAGGATTCTTTAATTGGGTTTTGGAAGTGAGGTTTTCCTATGGAATTTTCTTCGCAGTTCTTTCTAAAAAAATATCTTCACATTTGCTTAACACCTCGGTTACCGAAATAACTTCTTTTTTCTTCCAAAAAAATCTTACGGAGATCTCGGTGTTGTTGTCATTGACACGCGCCACAGTTATTACCTCCTCAAACTTTATTCAAATTTCTTCTTCTTCTAGTATCCATACTTTAGCTAGATTTTTTTTCTATCATTTTAAGCGGTCTATATTGTCCTAGGGAATAATGGGTACATTAGGCTTCATGTTTGACTTCTGTTGAGTTGCATGCTACCTATTTTCCTTATGAATGATGCTCTTTTGACCCACTTGGGCACACCAATTTAGGATGCCCTTGGTTGTGGCCCTCAATTGTCGCATCGATGTGCCCACAAAACTCGATGTGCATCTAAGGGACTCCCAATGAGTGCGAGAAGTGGGTCAAAATAGCATGACTCTTTCCTTATTATTAAGTTCCTTGAATTTAAGTCTCCCTATTATGCATAATCTGGATGAAGGGATTGGGCATTCTAATTATTGGCGAAGGAATGCAGTAGCTGTTTACTATAATGAAATATTGAATGACCGTGATGTAGTTCGCATGAAGATGTATGGATATGAAGAATTATTTTGCTCTTTGAGACTTCTGACCTTTCTATCTGCATTTTCACACTTTAAAATTCTTGCACACATAAATAGAAACTCCTAACTAGTCTATTGTGTATACTACATGTTAGTACACAAGCAAGTGGTGCTTTTCTCACCATTGGGAACTTCAATCTTATGTCGCATCTTTTTCTTTTTATTCAACATTCTTTTTATGAATGGGGTTATCTTATATGAACTGCTTGTCCAGGTTTTCTATTTCCAGAACTTTCTCCTATGCCTAATTTCCTCATCGCTTCTCAGTTCACTAGCAAGCATTGACTGGAAAAGTTTCGGTTTGAATGTCAAAAGCAGTGCCATTGACGAAGATGGCAATGCAGTACTGGAATGGGAGAACTTACCACCATTAGTGCAAATATCTCGTTGTAAAGCTGCCCCATTTTTGATATATGGTTGTGTTCCCCCTCTTTTGCTATCCCTTTTGAGTTAACTGAGTAGCTATGTACATGATCTATTTACTTATCTATGATGTTGAATTTCATGTAAATGTGTTGTCCTGGCACTGTTGCTATAGATTGTATAAGGCCTTTTTGTGTATATTTAGAGGATTGGAACTTTTTTTTTGTGGTTGTTAAACAATAGGATTGGTGGGTTTTGTGCATACTTAGAAATTTGGAACATTTATTAAACTTGACAAGCTTTCGTGGATATATAAATCTTTTTCAATGTCTAATTGTACATTTTTTCTCTCATTTGAATATTTGTTATTGATATATATTGTCAATGTATGTATGTCAAATTTTGTTTTTTCGGGGGATGTCAGCACCCCCAAGGAGTTGTTGGAGGGGGTGTAGGCGATGGAGTAGGTCCTATGGTTGTATTTTCAGGTTTAGATGTTATGGAGAACCAACTGGATTAAGCTTAGGTTGAAAAACTAAATAAAGCGGAATTGAGACGGATTAGCAACGAAATTCAAATATTTCGTTGCTATTCCGTCTCTAATTTTTTAGGCATAGCTACATAAATCAGCAACGGATCAGAGACGAAATTATTGTATTCCGTCTCTGATCCGTTGCTAATCAGAGACGGAACAGAGACGGAATTCATGCTTTCCATCTCTGATCCGTCTCTGATTAGCAACGGATCGGAGACGAAATTTTTAGATTCCGTCTCTGATTAGAAACGGATTAGAGACAGAATACAATAATTCCGTCTCTGATATGTTGCTAATCAGAGACGGATCAGAGACGGAATGCATGAATTCCGTCTATGTTCCGTCTCTGATTAGCAACGGATCAGAGACGGAATGCAATTACAATTGTACCCCTTAGAAGAATTTCCATTTCTGTTCCGTCTCTGTTCCGTTTCTAAATTCCGTCTCTAATCCGTCTCTAATCAGAAACGGAATCACATTTCCGTTGCTGATTGAATCAGCGTCGACGATTTTAGAGACGGAATAAATTATGTCTCTGTTCCGTTGCAGATTTGAATTAGAGATGAAATTTATGCAAATCAGAGACGAGAATTTCCGTTTCGGATCTGCTATTTTTTTTAGTGTATGATATGTATAGGTTGGGGCTTTTGTGTATGACCATACACATGTACCAATCTAGTGAGTCTCTCATAATAGAACTCACATGCTTTATATGAGCTCATAACTACCTCATCCACTCACTATATTACACACTTACTAGATCACTCTCATTTCATTACTTCACCTCAGTTAGCTGTCTTGACATTATCTAACAGCTACAATTCCCCAAGAATATAGTATATAATCATAGATATATGATGGCATGACTTGTTTAAGGTGTTTTTCTAATGCATTTCTCAAATGTGTCCATTGCGATAACTCAACACATGTTGGGAAATGCTATCCAAATAGAATAACATCTCAATGATATGCAATTAAGAAGGAAAATGTTGTCACTTAAATATTTCTTCTTCTAAAGGACCATCGACACAATCTTCAACCCATAAACACTTTTCTTCTAAGTTAAAGCCAATAGTGAATTTTGAAAGATTGCAAAGCAAGTATAAGGATTATCACTCCCAAGTAGGCATATCAAAATAAGATCCAAGGTCATTCACTAGTCCAAGGCTTTAAACCTTTAAGGTTCGTCTTTTTGACTTTTCTTCAAACAAGTAAGATGCTAGTTTCAACGATTGAATGTCGAGGCTTTAAGAAACACTCAAGAAAATAACCTGTCTAATTATTCTTATTGGAGTTGCGAATATATTATCTATCACTTAAGGCAGATTAGCTACATCGTAGGAAATGGAGGCGTACGCGGCTATGGTTGAGCTAGAGCTTAGGACGGCGATTAAGGTTGAGGATGTCTCTATTGTCTGCGAGTCTTCAGATGTGTTTCTTGATGATTTGCTTGGATTGCCACCATCGAGAGCTGTAAAGTTTATCATTGAGCTGATTCTGGGAACTCAGCCTGTATAAAACATGCCTTATTAGATGTCAGCATCAGAGCACGAGGAGTTAAGGACCAAGTTAGAGGATTTATTGCAGAAGGGTTTTATTCACCCTAGCATGTCACCTTGGGGAGCTTTAGTTCTTTTTGTAAAGAAGAAGGAAGATTCGATACGGATGTGTGTGGACTACCAGAAGCTGAATCAGGTGACGATTCAGAATCATTACGCACTTCCGAGGATTGATGACTTATTCAATCAATTGGCTGGGCCCAGTGTTTCGCGAAGATCGACTTGTGATCAATATATCATTAGTTGAGGATTAGAGAGAAGATATGGAGAAGACAACTTTTATTATGCGTTACAGATTATCGGAGTTTACAGTTATGTCGTTTGGACTGATAAACGCACCAGCAATTTGCATGGATTTGATTCACAGGGTGCTGAGGCCATTTTTGGATCGATATGTCATAATTTTTATTGATGACATCTTGATTTACAGTAGGACTCGTATGGAGCATGAGAAACATTTCAGAGATGTGTTGGTGATACTAAGAGGGCACAAACTTTATGCCAAGTTTAGTAAGTGCACATTTTTGCTGAGTAAGGTGAAGTTCTTAGGGCATGTCATCAGTGATCGGGGCATATCAGTTGATGGTGATAAGATTCAGGCGATTATTGACTGGAGGACACCCAAGTCTGTATCTGACATTCGAAGTCTTTCGAGTTTGGTAGGGTATTACAGGCGCTTCGCACATGATTTCTTGACGATTGCAGCACCGATGACGAGGTTGACCAAAAAGGATGTTAGATTTGATTAGTCAAAGGAGTGCAAGGACGCTTTTTGGGAGCCGAAAAGGGAGTTGACTTCGGCACCAATTTTTGCATTACCAGTAGCAGGTGTAGGTTTTTCAGTTTATACTGATGCATCAGACACTGGGTTGGGTTGCGTGTTGATATAGGACGTACACCCAGTGACCTATTTATTTTTACAATTGAGAGATCACAAGGGAAACTATATAGTGCACGACTTGGAGCTTTTAGCTGTCATGTTTGCACTAAAGGCCTCGTGGCACTACTTATACGGTGAGAGGTTCGTGTTATTCACTGATCACCAGAGTTTGAGGTACCTGTTCACTAAGAGGGAGTTGAACATGCAAAAATGGAGATGGCTTGAGTTATTGAAGCACTATAACTTCGCAATCGAGTATCATCCGGGTAAGGCGAATGTTGTAGCTGATGCACTGAGCCGAAGCGACACCGAGAGCCAAACGGTACTACATCATATGACACATAAGCACGGGTTGCTCGAGGCAGCGTCGGTGTTGTGTGTGGCAGAGGCTATTACTGAGCTACAAATTTGGTATCAGATGCGAGTTCCCATGGTGTCATTTGAGCAGGCTGCCGAGTTGTAGAGAGCTGACGACCGATAGCTGCAGATCAGTGGCCTTGCTTAGGATCCGGGGTGAACTGAATAGTTTGAGGGTTTAGACAAGTGCTTGAGACACAGGGGTCGTTTATGGATAATGCCGGTATTAGAGCTCAGGGATAGCATTCTCGAGGACTTACACTGGTCGCGATATACTATTCATCCTGGTCGGACCAAGATGTATCACAATCTGCATAGACTATTAATGATGGCTAACGTGGGTAGATATGTCCGGAGTTGTCATATTTGCCAGTAGGTTAAGGTTGAGCACATGAGACTAGCTGAGTTGCTACAACAGCTGCCCATTCCTTAGTGAAAGTGGGAGCACATGACCATGGACTTCGTCAGTGGCCTACCACAGACTACGAGGAGACACGATGCAGTCTGGGTAGTTATTGACAGGTTGATGAATTCGACACATCTCATACTGATCGCCATGAGATATTCAATTACACAACACTCATTTACAGTTCAACATTATGTACCATCCTCGGACTGATGGATAGTTAGAACGTTTGATTCAGATTCTCCAGGATATGCTTAAGGAGTATATATTACTGTTTGGTGGATCGTGGGAGGATTACTTACCTTTATTTGAGTTTGCTTACAACAACTGCTATCGGGAGAGCATCAGGATGCCACCGCTTGAGGCACTTTATGGTAGATCCTGCAGGTCACCACTATGTTGGGCGGCACCAAAGGATACAACAGCTATAGGACTTGAGATATTGTTATTGACCATATTAAGAAGGTGAGACAGATCATGAAGAGGCTTCAAGCGGCACAGGACAGGCAGAAGAAATATGCGGACAAATACTTCGAGGGACTGAACTAAGAGGTTGGGGACTTGGTGTATTTGAAGGTTTCGCCCTAGATGGGTCATTAGAGGTTTGACGTTAAGGGGAAGCTGGCACTAAGGTTCATCGGACCGCTCAATGTTGAGGAACGCGTTGGTAGAGTGGCATATTGTATGGAGCTGTCACCGCCATTAGCAGGGGTACATCCAGTGTTTCACATTTCCATGTTGAGGCTGGCTAGGTCGAGAACGATGCCTATGGTTGATATACATTAGATTAAGGTGCAAACTGACGTGTCGTATGAGGAGCAGCCTGTGGAAATCATGGATAAGAAGACTCAAACATTGAGAAATAGAAAATTATGAAGGTTTTGGTACGTTAGCGGCATCACGGGATCGATGGACTCATTTGGGAGCTTGAGTCTACTATGCGGCGATGATATCCCTACTTATTTGTCGGTAAGTGTTTCCGTTTAATTTGAATTTCGAGACGAAATCTCACGTAGTTAAGAAGAACTGTAACGGCCGAAATTTAATTCACCATTATTAATGTCGTGGTTATAGACGTTGCTGATAACTCAGACATTCGTAGGACCTGCAGTTAGGCTAGGGTGCACCTGGAGTTAAGTAGATAGTTATTTTATGTGCCGACGTGTCTAATTTTGCGATGTTTATGGTTAAAAAGATTAAACGACATCGTGATATGTGTATTTATGTTACACTTGACGTGCGAGACTGTGTAATAAGTATTTGCCTCGATATGTGTGTCGATGCAGGTACCGGGTAAACTAAAAGACTAAATACTAGGTCGGGGAAATAATACACATGAAATGAATAAAATGAGTTAAATAATTAATATGTAATGCCTATTTGATGGTTAGGGTCATGGTAGTATGCGTGTGTCACGACTCGAGATGCGAAATCGGGCGTCGAAAAGCCCGAGAGACGACTTTTTAGGTTAAGAGCAAGGGTGAGTGTTTTATTAGAGTCACTTTAGGAGTCATTATAGGTTGAGAAATGGAGAAAATAATGCCCATTAGATGGCTTAAGGATGCACAAGTGAGGATAGATCATGTAATGGTATAGAAAGTCTCATTTGACTTTGTTTCACCACCTTTTCTCTCACTTTCACAAGAAATCCGAAAATTTAGATCAAAAGCAGGGGTTTTGGAGCTATAAAATTGGTGATTTGAAGACCTTGAAGTGGTTAATTCATCAAAGCATGGTGAGATACACTATCACCTTATTTTTCTTCATCTTTTGGTATGAATTGTTGGGGTGCTTGTGTGAATTTGTAATGGCATGTTATGTGGTTGTTTTAGTGGGTTTCGAGTGCAATGAAGTTGAGTAATATATGTTGTTGTTGTTGGTGGTGGTGGTTGTGATGATTAAGAAATTCTTTTTTCAACCAAACTGTTGTTCTGAGCCTTAGTAGCACGCTAAGGAGGCCACCTAGCGCGCTACATGATGATCGATGTGCTAGGTGAAAACATATAGCGTGCTAGTGTTCTTCCTGTCGAAGAACGTTTAATTGCCTAGAATACCTAACGCGTTAACCAAAAAACCTAGCGCGCTACATGTTGCAGATTTCAGAATGTTTTTATTAACATAAAATACATTCATTCGACTAAAAATCAATTATAAATGGAAATAGGTTATTTCAGGCGGTAATTTGGATATCGGGGATTCGACGGAGCCTGACAGGGGGGTTATTTATCGGGACACAGAGTGCGGGTTGAGGTGTGTAGTATCCCAATTGAAATTTCTTGAGCATTTACTTATTTTAGCTTTTGAATTCAAATTCTGTTTGTTAATACTCTATTTTTGGTTTTGGTTTAAATGGACAAATGTTGAGGCTCTGCCTCTTTACCATTCCAGTATGTATGTCCACTAGGCCGTAACACGTGTATCAGGGATGTCAGTGAATAACTCGACAAGAGAGTCGCATTCGGGCTCGTGTAGGCGCGTCGTAGGTTTTATGCCGACCACCTAGCGGATCCAAATCCTGGGCTTGCTTGAGTGGTACTCACCAGCAGTATTATATGGAAAGTTTGAAGTATGGCACTAGTTTGACCCTAGGCTCAACTTGCACTATTACTTATCCATGCGATTATCACAGTTGCCTGTATTTATTTCTGCATATTTATTTTATAGTTTTGTTTAAATTCTAGTATTTTCTTCTAGTATTGCTCACTTAATTTCCTTAGGAATACTTACTCTAGACTCGTCATATGTTTTATTTGTGATGGCTTGAGTGCAGATCCGAGTACGAGTTGTGGCAAGAGCAAGCTTGCAGAGTACCTCTGATTCAAAAACATTGAGCCGCACTTGTATGTTTGTATTATATATAGTTTTTTTTCTTTTGGGGATTTGGGATTGTGAGACACTTTAAGACCCTATATTTTTGATATTTTTAGACCTTTGTGGTGTATTTTTGATCTATGATAACTTATGGGTTTTCCTTTCTAGGTATTCGAGTTAAAGACATGAATTTGATGTTTCATTTTAATGTTTAAAGAATTTTGATGTTGTTTAATAAGGATTCAAACAACAATAAAACATATTACTTGAGCTCATTAATAATTTAAACAGTAAATTGTTATTCATTGAGGTTAATAATGATTAAATGGTGATAAGCTTGCATATGGGACATAGCTGGCGTTGGTAGGCCAGGTCGTGGGCCTTTATTGGCCCCTGTTGCGGTTCATTTGAAAAATGGACTGCTACATTAAACGAAGAATATAATTCAAGGAATTTAAATACAACCGTGAATCTATCCCTTTTTGTTATTTGATCAAAATCAGATAAAAATGGTAAGTAAACAATAATAAGGACTCATGCTCGGAGAGGATAATCAAACAAGTCAGTTCCTCTAGACTATGAGAGTATGATCTTGTTCACACTCTCTAGCATCAAACTTCTTGGATCTTCAAAATCTTGAACAATAAATGCAAGATTTTTCTACATTTTATTTGATCTCCAGATTCTCTCGCGAGTTCTCTAATGATATTGGAGTTTATTTTGCATATTGAACAAGAAATCATGAAACTTGTATAGCCTTGACTTTATATCTCACCCCACTCACAAATCTTTTGGTGAATTAAAGGCGCTCATGTTTAAGCCATCATATTCCACTAGTCAATATCAAACTACCACTTTTTCTTTTTTGCATGCACGTAACATGCACCTTATTTTCTATTGGTCTACCTACACATGTCATAAGACATTTTTCATTTTGTCCATGACCTTTTAAATTAATTATATGCAAGTTTAATTCCACAAATTTAAGAGTTTCCCTTGAATTTAACTTTATTTATAATCAAACCACATGAATATTAATTAAATTTAATACACCATTTAGGCAAAATTAAATCAAGTTAATAGTAGATCATGATACTAGCCTAAGTTATGTATTTCCCATCCAACACGTATTTTGAGGTAAAACACACGCCTCGCCTTGCCTTGTGTTACGTATGTATTTATAATTATTTAATTATTCATTAAATATTACATGCACACCAAAAATATTATTTTATTACTTATGGTACATTACCGTCGAGCACGGCCGAGTCACCCATCGAACAAGGTTCAGTTTCTGATTTGATCGGATTGAGCTGAGTCCAGTCTGGTCGGTGATGGGATGTTATAGTTATTATGTCTCTACCTTGAGTTGGAAGATCATTTCAATTTCATGTTTGGATTTTGATGGTTTAATCTCCTTATTGTGAATAATAAATGCTCCATTTTTCATAAAGACATTTTCTATGCGAATGCTAATTTGCGTGATTGTCTTTATATTCTAAACATGAAAAGGTTCATAGATACTTCTATTCTTAACATAAATACAAAGAAATTCAAGTCAAATAACTTGAATCAGGCCTACATTTGACATTGTCATCTCGGCCACATAAATGGGAAACACATTTTTAAACTCCATAAAGATGAACTTTTAGATTCATTTGATTTTAAATCATATGAAACGTTTATATCATGTTTACTAGGCAAGATGACAAAAAGTCCATTTACTGGACACAGTGAAAAGGAAAGTGATTTATTGGATCTAATACATACTAATGTATGCGGTCCTATAACTACAATGATTAGATTGGTTATCAGTACTTCATTACTTTCACCGATGATTTCAACATATATGATTACGTACATCTTATGAAACATAAATGTGAATATTTGAGATGTTTCGAACATTTCAAAGTGAAGTGAAAAACCAACTTGATAAAACTATTAAAGCACTTCGATCAGATCGAGGTGGTGAATATTTGAACCAAGAGTTTGATGATCATTAAAACTGTGGGATTGTCTCACAGTTAACTTCTCTAAGAACTCCACGATGCAATAGTGTTTTTGAGAGGAGAAATTAGTCTTTATTGGATATGGTTCGATCTATGTCGATTCATGCAAATCGTCCTATTTCATTTTGGGGTTATGCTTTAGAAATTGTTGCGTTTACAATAAATCGTATCCCTTCTAAAACGGTTGATAAAACAACATATAAAATGTGATTTGGAAAAAGAACAAGTTTGTCTTTCCTTAAGATTTAGGGCTGTGAGGTTTTCATACGACAACAAATTTAAGAAAGATTATCAGACAAATCTACTAAGTGTGTAGTTTTTGCTTATCCTAAAGAAACTAGATTATATTACTTTTATAATCTTATTGAGAACAAAGTGCTTGTTGCTCGGAATTGTGTCTTTAAAGAAAACATTTTATTTTAAAAGACAACAATGTGAATAAATAAGTCTTCAAGAAGTTCAAGAACTACAAATAAATACTCAACTGCTAGTGTGAGATCCACTACAAAAAAATGGCAGATCAGAAATGAAAATTTCCGTCTCTGATTTGCATAAATTCCGTCTCTAATTCAATTCTGCAACGGAACAAAGACGTAATCTATTCCATCTCTAAAATCGTCGTCGCCGATTCAATCAGCGACGGAAATGTGTTTCCGTTTCTGATTAGAGCGGATTAGAGACATAATTTAGAAACGGAATAGAGACGGAACATAAATGAAAATTCTTCTAAATGGTACAATTGTAATTGCATTCCGTCTCTGATCCGTTGCTAATAAGAGACGGAACAGAGATGGAATTAATGCATTCCGTCTCTGATCCGTCTCTTATTAGCAACGGATCAGAGACGGAATGCATTAAATCTGTCTTTGTTCCGTCTCTGATTAGCAACAGATCAGAGACGAATACAATAATTCTGTCTCTGATCCGTTGCTAATCAAAGATGGAACAGAGACGGAATTAATGCATTCCGTCTCTAATCCGTCTCTGATTATTAACGGATCAGACACGGAATTATTAGATTCCGTCTCTTTTCCGTCTCTGATTAGCAATGGATCAGAGACGGAATACAATAATTCCGTCTCTGATCCGTTGCTGATTTATGTAGCTTTGCCTTGAAAATTAGAGACAGAATAGCAACGAAATATTTGAATTTCATTGCTAATCCGTCTCAATTCTGCTTTATTTAGTTTTTCAACCTAAGCTTAATCCAATTGGTTCTCCATAACATCTAGACCTGAAAATACAACCATAGGACCTGCTCTATCGCCTGCATCCCCTCCAACAACTCCTTCGGGGTGCTAACATCCCCCAAAAAAGTAGAATTTGACATACATACACAAATCAACAATATATATCAACAACAAATATTCAAATGGAAAAAAAAATAAAATTCGATATTAAAAAAGATTTATATATTCACGAAACGTAGTCAAGTATAATAAATGTTTAATATACCTAAGTATCCATAAAAAAACTACAATTCTCATTGTTTTACAACAACTATAAAAGCACTTTCTCTTCCTCCTCATCTCCAACCCAAGGGACAGCCTCTAAGTACTCTAAGCATGAATGCATGCATCTCTGGAAACCAATCAATTCAGCAACCTGAAAACCATTTAATCAAATGTAAGAGAGTGCCATGTACCTTCGACACTTTTTTAAACAACATACAGTAGATAAAAATCAATTTTATGGAAAATAGGACCAAACAACAACATCATCGGTATCAGCAAATCATAACACTAGTGACACGAAACTAGAAACATGGATAGCACTTGCAAAGACCAAATCGTACCAACAAAATCAAAACAAAATCTAATAGAAGGACCAAACAACAACAACATCGGTATCAGCAAATCATAACACTAAAGATAAACGAAACGATACAAAAAGCCCAAAAAAGACATTTACTAATGTAACTGCAACTCCTCCCCAAATATCAGAGCTGTGACCGACCCCGACACAATAATACATTTACTAAATTCTATATTCCAGCCATTTACAAACATTAAAATTTACTATATCATGGAACTCCATAGCACAACAAACAGATGGTCACCGAAAATTAAACAAGAGTTGGTGAAAAGCAGGCCATACACTAAACTCTAGAGGTACATGAGCACATTACCAGTGCGCTATGTTTTTCGTGAATAAGTGATGCAAATGCTGCATATAATGATGCCGTGTACATATTTCCTACTTGCTTTGGCAGCAAAGTTGTTGGTTGCACCTTTTCATTGTACAAGTGTTTTGCGACTTGCTGGGACATCTGTTGATCCACGATATCCAATAAATAAAGGGCGGTTTTGCGATTGCATAGTAGTCAAAAAAGATTTGCAAGTTTGAAGGATCCTCCAGAACTGGCCTCCAAGCAGACGGTACCTACACATGACTGAAAAGCGTGAACATTTCCAAGAGAAATCAAGTGAAAAATACTGCGTGAAGATGTTATCGTAAATTTATTAACAATAAATAAAGCAATGTGAATATGCGATAGAAAGAAATGCACTATCATTTAAAAAAAATACCTGTACAGTACCAAACTCTTCTGAACTCTCATCTAATGATGTTCCCACAAAGTCAAATGACAAGCACTTAAGCGCAAGAGAAAGTGCCAGTTCCTGCAGCCTGCTCGTTGCTGCATTTTTATTTCATAAAAGTGTGAACTAACAAAGTGAAGTAAACAAAACTACAAAATAACATAAGAGCTCAAAAGCAATAAAACCACTAGATAAACCATAGAGATGCTCAAGTAGGGAAAAATGGCCAACCAGGGTATTCAAAGTTCTACACAAATCACGGGCTTGTACCCCACCACTTACCAAACAAAAAAAGGAAAAAGAGGTATTAGCATGAACCAACCATGTATAGAAGAGATTCAGGAATTATTTAAGCTAACTGTTTGCAAAAATCAATTTTAACCATACATGATAATCTATTTCAAGTAGGGAAAAATCATCTGAGACACATGTTTTTGTTCAGATTTGGAAGAAGCCACTAAAATCCTAAACCCACAAGTATGAAAAAGGAGGCAATATTGGAAGTAAAACTAGAAACAAGAAGTGGCTTTCTCCTTGAAGTGCTTTTCGTCATAGATTAGTCATTGTATTACGACATTCACCATTTGCAAGAAAGTAAAATGAAAAACAAAAGAAAGAAACGGAAAAGAGTGAGCTCAACTAGTAAACAATGCAAGGACATGAGGAAGAATTATGCACAAGGCCGAGAGTCATTAGCCTATCTATACCTCTATCTCTTCACTGATTGGTCTCATTTATTTTCCAGTGCGATCAAAAAGGAATCTAAGAAATTAAGAATAATGATTGATTAAGGGAATAATAGAGAGCCTACTCAAAGATCCTTTGCAATCACTTGCACGAACAAGAGCATGAACTTCCACTTTTGAGTTTAGAACAAAGAACAAAAACAAAGGCAATATTGATTTTGAGCATAAGAAAAAGAAAAAATATATAAGTGGGTCCAAGGGAATCATTCAATCTCAGTTATTAATGAAAGCTATCAAGGATATAGAGTTTTCTAGGAGAATTCTTTTTCTGAAGCAAAGAATTTTTTCTGAAGCAAAGAATTTATGTTAAGAAAAAGAAAAAATATATTAACTTAGCTCAGTTAATTATATATACTTTGATGTTTTCTGAAGCAAAGAATTTTTTTCTTTCATTAAAAAAAGAACAAGGCATCTGTGGGAAAACGAGAAAAAGAAAAAAAAGGGAGCAGTCGTGAAGTGTCAGCACAATTTCAACAGATAAAATAGTAGAATAGATGAACAAACACTAAAATGGGAATCAATTATTTTCACTCAGCAAGATCAGATGCTTTCAGATCAAAGAATTTTGCCTGCACATAGTACTGGTGAGCTCTGGTGAGCACTGGTGAGCACGACATTCGCAGGCATTGATATGTTCAATTATGTAGGAGACAAGCAAACAAATGATATTTCACTCAAACCATTTGCGACACTATTCTTCAAACTTCACTAAGCGCCTTTAGCTTAGAATACCGATTTCAAAGATGTTTTCTTGTTATGCAAGTCGATCGTAATATTTTATCAAGGCCAAAATATATTAATCTTAGTATACACAAGTATCATAATCACACATTATATATGCGAAACATCTTTAAAGATAAAGATAAAGATACAAAAAAATGTTGAGACAACAATGTCATACATCTTTACAACATTCCACAATCTCCTTTGAAATGCCTAATTCAAATATTACACAAAAAGGAAACTGTCGAAACTCTAGAGAACCACGAAAGCAATTTAAATTAAAAAAAATACCAAGGTGAGCTATAACAATGCTAAATGAAAAACCCTCTCAGATGACATTCAACAAAATAGGCTTCATTATAATTCATTAGCTTATATCCCCTGCTATAATTGGCACTAATCTTCCTTGATACATTAACTTGTTTTTAAAGCATCGAGAATATAATATACTGATTAGAAATAACACATTAACAGAAAAGTTCTACCATCAATCTGTTAGCAAGATACATAAGTCAATAGCCTAACTGATTAGAAATAATGCTCTAAAGAAAGCTTTCACCATCAACGCAATAAACAAATAACAGAAGCAAATAATTTAACAAAAAAACTTACTTATTGATATTTCTCCCAGAGATAGATAGATTGGATCATCATCACCAAGAATTCCCTGAATAAGGTTACCAATAACAAAATAATCAACAATCAATCAAGATTTATAGAAGGAAAAAATTTAATCAATGAAGAAATATCATCCCTGTCTATCCCTCAATAATCTACAAATGTAGACTACAATGGATAACTAAGTTTATGAGTTTCATGGTTACCGTTTTGTTATGAAGACTGATATCGGTATGCAAACCAACAATTTCAGCAGGTACAGTTGAACAATTTGAGATATAAGTTCCAAGCAATTCTGATATCATAAGACCATATCCATCTTGAGCATCGGGAAGGTCACTAGTGCCGGTCATGTGGCTTGGAAAACCTTCCATGGTTGAGTGTACGGCTTCAGTCCTGCATAACATATATGGTCTTATAAACACTGCCAATGACTATCAGATGATACAAAAATCGTAATAGCTAGAAATCCCCATCGGCCCCCAACGACGGCAGCCCCAGCTTCGAAAACCCCCGAATCCTCTCCACATCTTCCACACTGAACACATCCACCACCTCCCCATCCTCCCCGCTCACCAACGACGTCCAATCCACCGCGTTTTGCCCCAGAAAGCTCGCCGCTTGATCGAAATCGTACCGCGAAGACCCCGCCGCCTCCATACAATCTCCAACCCTAACCCCAATTCGACCTCGAAACAAGCCCTAGAAGCTCGGACTCGGAGTCTCCGTTCTGGGTGAAGAAAACGCGGGGGGAGGAGGCGAAATCGTCGCCGTAATCGATGAAATCCGAGGGGGATTTGAAGATGGGGTCAGATGCGAAGGGGATGCGGCGGGACTTGGCGGAGCGGATGATGGAGTACTGGTCGGATGGGGTGTTGTTGTAGTGGACGATGGCGATGCCTCCGAGGGCGGCCATGGACACGGCCATGGAGGACTTCGAGACGGTATCCATCAGAGACGAAACGCAGGGGATGGAGAGGTCTATGTTGAGAGAGAGAGACCAGAGCACAAGTAGAGAAGAGAGAAAGAGAGTTGAGAGAGACGGTTTTTTTTTTTTTTTTAATTTCGACGATCGATTTTTGCGGGGGCCTAGATAGAAACACGCACGAATCTTGAGATTTGATGAACGGTTATAAAAAAAGTTTTGGTGGGAATGTTGGCGCCATTATTTAGAGACGGAATTTGATTCAGTCTCTATTTTCGTCTTTATTTTCGTCTCTGATCTCTCTCTATTCCGTCTCTGAATTAGTCCGTCTCAATTCCGTCTCTAACCACTTTTTCTTAGCAACGAAACTTAATTCCGTTGCTAATTCCGTTTCTAAATATCATTTTTCTTGTAGTGATCAACAAAGTCTTTAACTAGTTGAACCTTCTCAGGTATCACTACATCCACGTAGGTTTGATAGGGTAAGACATCAGCCTGAGAGATTTGAATTTCTTATTACCGATAGTAGTGAGGTGTTATTTATGGAACAAAATGAGCCTACTAATTATCAGGAAGTTGTGTCTACCGCTAAGGCAGATAAATGGCATATTGCCATGAATTCTGAGATGCAATCCATGTATGATAACTAAGTTTGGAACCTGGTTGGTTTACCTAAAAGTGGTAAGACCATTGGATGTAAATGTGTTTTCAACAAGAAAACTGACATGGATGGCAATGTGAACACTTATAATATACGGTTAGTAGCAAAAGGTTTCGGTAAGACCGATTGTGTTGATTATGATGAGACTTTTTCTCTTGTAGTTATGCTTAAATCCATTAGAATTCTAATTGTCATAGCCACATATTATGACTATGAGATACGTCAAACAGATGTAAAAAAAAAAACAACTTTTCTAAAAACGTTACTAATACAACTTAAAAGATTTGTTTATCCTAAGAATTCTAAGAAGGTGTGCAAGTTTCAAAGATCTATATATGGATTAAAGCAAGCCTCTCGGAGTTGAAATCTTCATTTTGTTGGGGCATGTGCCCTAGGTCAATCTCTTAACTGTCTTTATGAATACTTTTAGTTAAGAAAAATAGAGGATTTCATTTGCTGTTTATTATAATTAATTTGCATGTTTACATTATAATAAGATCCATGGGTATTTACAGAAATATCATAAATGTCCCTAGTCGATCATTATATTGGGTACTATAATGAATTAAGACTAGTGTGAGTCTTGATTGATGATCATATGATGATTATACGTATAGGGATACGAATCAAGATCACGCGTTCTTGTTAGGGAACAAAGTACTGGATCGACCCGCTATGAGGACATCACATGGATTAAGTCATAGTTGTTTCTCATGATATGTATATTTTTCCAGTCCTCTGACTTGAGATTACCAGAGACTTCAACATTAGGAATACAGTGATTTGACCCAATCGAATGTTGTCTTTAACCGGACGATTATAAAGGTTGTGATTGGTTACTGTGTGAGTAATGTGATGAAGTTGTGTAATCAAGATAGAATTTGTCCCTCTCATATAAAGAGAGATATCCAGTGGATCCCTCGATGTGTTAGACTGTTAAAAGGCCTAGTCAAAGTGAATCGATATTGAACAATGTCACTTGGATCTTTTCGGTCTACCTAGAGATCTAGACTAGTACGATTGAACATGTTGGATGACAATTCCATGCCTTATGTTTGATCAAAAAGATATTGTGTGACAAAATGATGTTATATACACTATTGATTAGGTTGTATCGATTTGATATTTGTACAACTTGGGTAGTCATAATGTCTTGCTAGAGGCCGCTTATGACTTGTATACCAAAATGTGCTTTGGTACACTGCCAACGTTATATGAGCCTATTGGGTCGCACACCAAGAATGGTTTTGCGAGATTTTAAGATGGTTCAGAAAAATGAATTTTATATGATAAAATTCATGACATAAACGTTTTCGTGGTGTATTACACTTATACTTCTTTAAGTAGGGGTATATGTGTAATTTACTTAACTGTCTATATACAAGGGTTGTATAAATAAATGCTTTAAGTTAGAATACACGTACGAAAGATTAAGGCCGAAACTCTATTTTCGTTTTAGAAACGACTTAGGGTTTTCTAGTACGTTCTGGATCGTTTTGGAGAGAAACAAAAGGTTTGGTATTCTCTTGAAGCTAGCATTTCGAATCTCGGTCGCCGTTCGTGTGTGGACTGCTAGTAGAGGGCGTTTGTCGTTGGCAGCACCTTAGAGATCGATCAACCTTCAGAAAGGTGTTTTGCGACCAAGGTATGATTAAACTTTCTTGGTTTAAACGTTTTTAATGGAATTAGATTCGGATCCTGTTGGGGTTTTTGCCAAAATTGTTTTGTAATCTCCTCTGCGCGTGAACCCCAAAACCCAACGACTTGTAATGCAGCAATTGAGGAATTTGGTTTCCTTAAAAAGGAAGGTGGTCCTTGTGTATATAAGAAGTTCAGTGGGAGTGTGGTTATTTTTTTGGTATTGTATGTTAATGATATATTGCTCATTAAAAATGACATTCTAACCTTACATGATGTTCAATCTTGGTTAGGGAAGTGTTTTTCAATTAAGGACTTAAGAGATGTAGCCTACAACCTTGGGATTAAAATCTACAGGGATATATCTAAAAGGCTGATCGATCTAAGTCATAGTTAGGGATGCAAATGGGTAGGGTAAGGGATGGGGACCTCATTCCCATACCCTTATCCACTAAAACATTTATCATCCATACCCATACCCATCTGGGATGAAACCTCATACCCATCAAATCCCAGTTTGTAAAATATTTTACCCATTTCATTCCTTATTGGAGATCCCAGTGGGGATTTTCATGAGGATTTTTGTGAGGATGGCGAATCTTTGCTGAGATATTTTTTCCCAATTCCATTGCCCATTGGGGATACTCGCGGGATTCTCAAAAAAGAATTGTAACAAATAAAGTGTCAAATATACATACATAGCAACACAATTGTTGAAATTTCAACAAAAATAAAAAAAATCAACACATCATGCAAAAAAAAAAAAAATTCTAACTACTAAGTGCTAACACTTATAATTAAGTTTCTAAAAAATCATTGGCATATGCAAAACGAAAAGTTCAAATTCAAAATATTCTTTAAAGTCACTATCTTTTTAAACCACCAAGACATCAATTTTCTTTTTTAACTTGTGATCCTAAAATTCTAAAATATGAATATAGTTGCAAACAATTCTAAACAAACCATATATTTATTAATTAACTAAATAAATTATAAATTTCATTAAAATGTTTTTGTTATATGTATGAGTATTTTGTAATGGAACCTATGTAATATCATGTAACATTTTTATATAAATATCATATTATATATATAAATAGTAAATATCATATGGTGTATAAATTGATATATGGGGATCCCCGTGGGGATTATCATGGGTATCCCCGTAGGGATCTCTGTGAGTACATTTTATTACCCGTAACAGTATCCATAGCCGTACAGGTATGAGATTTCATATCCATCTCTACTCCGTCCCTATTTAAAATCTCATACCCATACATGTTAGGGTAAATCCTCATCACACATGGGTATTCCTTCACCCATTTGCATTCCTAGTCATAGTGCTTATATTGATAAGGTATCGACTAGGTTCAATATGTAAGACTCTAAAAGAAGGTCGTTGCCAGTGTCTCATGGTATAAGTCTTAACAAGACTCAATGTACGATGACGAATGATGAGAGAGAGCACATGAATATGATTTCATATGCATCAGCTATTGTATCTATCTTGAATGCCATGTTATGCACCCGATCTGATGTATCATATGCTTTGAGCACAACAAGCATATATTAGTCTGATCCCAGTGAGAGTCACTGGATAGCAATAAAGAACATTCTTAAGTACTTGAGAAGGACTAAAGAACTATTTTTTATCCATGGAAGTTTGGAAGATGAGCTTATTATAAATAGTCATACAGATGCAAGTTCTCAAGCTGATATAGATGTGTGACGACCCTTTCTCAAATTAGGGTACAACCCGGCCTAATCCCGTTATTAAGCCCTAATCTTACCATATAAGAACTAACAAGGGATTAGTTAGCCTTTTCAACAATCTTATTACTAACCAACTTTTTTTATTAGTTTTCAAAAATAGATATAAACATATACATATCCTATGTAAATTAATAATTCAAAGTTAATTAAAATTTACTAACTTAAAAGTTATTCAACAGAAGTCCTAACCGATTAACTAGCGAAAGCTTCTAAACAAGTAACCTTACCTTTGTGGAAAAACTAGGAAATAAAGATCACATTCATATATAATGAAATGGCGATATATAACATCATATGTCTGGTCAATATACCTATTACTCGGCCCATAATATATAACCCAAAAAGTATACCATATACATATAAAAATAATATATCAAGAATCAAACCTATAAAATCTAGTTTTGTAGTGTTCCTCTGGCTCAGAGGTAGTCACCGATCTTCTTTTTGCCTAGCCTGCTACTCGATCAATTTGCACCCACCGTCACAAACTAGACGATGAGTACTTGAAAATAGAAAGTAATACTGAGAGACATTTGTTCACATTCATAATTATGCGACAAGTATCAAGAAGCATAATAATAATAACAACTACGCTGCAAGAATATCATGCAAAAAGATACTTTAGTTAAAGAAAATGAAACTGACACTAGGCTAAGTAGTAATGATCTAGGGTCGGTCGGCCGTGATCTTCATCACATTAGCCTTTCCATTATATAAGGATGAAGCTATGCTCTGTATCTATATGAAGGTCGCACTTACATAGTACAATACACCTTTATAATTATCCCAAATGTCAGTCACTGGGATGTATACTTGCTAACAACCCCAAGTCTTACAACTTGTGAAGTCACCTAACTTATGCTTGCCAACAACCCTGACTCTCATACCGCGTGTGTTATGCAAAATAGTGGAGAAATCCTGATCACCTTGGAAAGTCTAGCGACCCTCGTATGTTAGGCGAATTTCTATCATAAAATGACCTTAGATGCAAGAACCACTTTCATATTCAAAGAACAATACGGTTTTGGAATCCAATAAATACAATTGCATAACTAATGCACAAAGTATATAGATTCACAACACTGTGTAAAAACTACCTAATAGCATGCTATTTCACTGACCACCAGTAATAATAGTCAACAATGATATAGAACATGAATTAGAGTCAATGAAATTATTTTACCAACAAACTATGCCATGAAACAACCTCATCTAACGAGAATGATCCACAAGTCATGGCACATGAAGTACACAGGCAATTCAGTCCAAATGACTAGAAATGAACATATGAATAGGAATGAAATGTAAAGAAATCTCTTAATATGTTTACTTACATACTATGCAATTTCCTATGCTACTCCGGCCTCGTAACGCCTCAAAACTCATATTTGAATATCATAAATATTTCCCTAAATTCTTGACATCATATAATATGTTTTTGAGTGTGTTTCGACCCTTAATTAGCATATTAGACTCTTTTATAGTGTTTAAAGACTTCTTGAAACTTGTAGATTTTTTATGCTGTCATAGCTTGTAGTGCGCCAATGACCTTGTGTAGCGCGCCAATGACCTTGTGTAGCGCGCTACCTATCCTGCATAGCGAGCTATGTGTTGCAGAACTTAGAATTTTGCAATTAGAATTTTGAGCTTTCCCAACACATAGGCTATGTTTATGACTTGGGAACCCTTACACACCTCTAGAGTTCCAAGACACCATTTACAACATAAAGCAACAACCCATAACATTAAATACATGAATTCATGACATTGAGCTATGTTAATGTAGTTAAGAAGTTGCCTAGCTTGATGAGTCCTAGCTATCCTTCACCAATTCCACTGATTCCTTCCTATTTTCTTCCTCTTGTAGCAACTCTTCACTTCTCTGCCTTGCTTCATGATGAAGAAATGGAAATGAGAGAGTGTGAGGTGTTTGAGTTGATCAAAATTTTATTTAGCTATGAATTTGGTATGGTTGAATGATGGCTCTTGATCATTTGTGCACACGTATCTTGAGAACTAACTAGTGGACCTCCTACTAACACATGTCCCACTAGTTCATGCTTAAGTGACACCAAACAATAACTTAATTGGTGTTGAGATGTGTCAACATGTGTCTCTAGAAATGTCAAGTGGCTATTATTTTAACTTACTAACTTAGGTGTATTAATGCATAACCAACTATAGCCCTATTTAACTCACTTATAAAAGCACTATACCAACTCACCATATTGCTCTCTAACTCGGTCCCATGCCAGTATGCATATCAAGGCGTATATTCGCTCATGCCTCGACACCTATACGTAAGTAGAAATGACTTAGTAGTCTACACATATAATAAACTAGGCATACACCATAACAAATATAACATTTACCTCGGCCACCTATCCTTAGTAATGACACGTATCTCGTTGCGGGTCCAATGTGACGGGTTAGTTGATCTCGATTAACAAATTAAACTAAAATCTGCTATTTAGGCCGTGACGGTACTTCCTAACTAATGGTAATTTAGCCCTGAAAATTAAAACTAACCTAAAACTATACCTGACTCGAAGAGATACGGAAATCTATCGTGCATATAGTCTTCTCGTTCCCAAGTGAGTTCTGAGTCTCCATGAAACTGCCACTTGACTAATACTTTCGGGACAGACTTGCCTCCTACTGGATGCTCTTCATATGATATATCATCTCTCAACTCAATCTGACTCAAGTCCACTGTCAGTCTTTCGCCTGCCTTCGACTTGGCTAGTCGAAGCATGGAAATATGAAACACCGGATGAATCCCTGACATCTATGGAGGTAAATCCAGCTCATAAGCAACCTTTTCGACCTGTTTCTTAATCTTAAAAGGCCTGATAAATCTTAGTGCTAACTTTCCTTTCAAACCAAATCTATGAAGACCCTTACAAGGATAAAACTTTAGATACACTAAAGTTCAATCGTCATACGTGAGATCACTGCGATACGTGCCTGCATACTTCTTTTGCCTTTCTTGGGCTCCTTTAAGCCTCTGGCAAATATGTCGTCCCATCTCTATGTGATCGACGACAATTTCAGACCTTAGAATGTCCCGGCCCTCTAGCTCAACATAATAAGATTGTGAGCAACACGGTCTGCCATATAATGCCTCAAATGGCGCTATGTATGCAAACTCACATAATTGTAGATACTCCTCCTATGATCTGCAAAACTCAACTAAAATAGACTTGAGAATATCTTTGAGAGTTTGAATCAACCTCTCTGTTTGCCCATCAGTCTAAAGGTGAAAGGTTGTGCTAAACTGTAGGCGTGTACCATACTGCTCTTATATACTCCGCCACATCCTGGACATATGAATAGCATATCTATCTGATGTAATAGTTAATGGTACTCCATGCAGCTTAATAATCTTTCTCTCGAAAAATACACTCAACTAGACAAATGTGTAATGAGCTGCAGTAGGTATGAAATGTGTAGATTTCGTCAATCAGTCCACAATCACCCTGATGGAATCATGTTGACGGGTAGACCTCTACAATCCTCTAACAAAGTCAGTGGAAATATCTTCCCACTTCCATTGTAGAATGGGAAACGGCTGCAACAATCCTTTAGGTCTACGATGCTCTACCTTCACTTATTGGTAGATCCTACAGTTCCTGATAAACTCTGATACGTGTGCTTTCATCCCAGGCCACCAAAAATGTCTCTTTATGTCATGATACATTTTGGTCCTTCCTGGATGTACAGTGAACCAACAACTGTGTGATTCCTGAAGAATTTCATCTCTTAGTCTGCCATTGCCGGTATCCACAATCTTCCTATGAATCTCAAATAATGGTTTGTCCTCTCAGTCCAGTCAGTACACTCAGTACTCTCGGCCAACTCACTAAATCTCGGGTATAGAATGTCAGCTCTTTGACCTTATGGCACTCTATGAGTAGACACTATCTGACACCTCATCTGTGCACAAATCATCACCCGAATGTCGGTAGGAATATCTAACTGAGTCACCGTCGTCGCTGCCTCGAGTAGTCCATACTCATGTGTTATATGACCTCTAACAATCTCGACGTCTCTTATTGGTATTCTATCAGTGCATCTGCAACTACATTAGCTTTTTCTAGATTATATTCCAGAGAAAAATCATAGCCTTTAAGGAATTCCAACCATCGGCACTGTCTCGTATACAACTCTTTCTTTGCGAAGAGGTATTTCAAACTCATATGATCAGTATAGAGTGTGAACCTCTCTCTACACAGATGATGTCTCTATATTTTCAAAGCAAACACTACCGCTGCCAACTCTAAGTCATAAGTTGGGTATGTTCTTCTTATGTGCCTTCAGCTGTCTAGATGCATAAGCCACCGTGCATATATCTTTCATTAACACACGGCTTAGACCCATATAAGAAGCATATGTATATACTAAGAATCCTTGTCTAGTCTATGGCAATATCAGCATTGGTACGGTAGTCAACAATCACTTCAAATGAGTAAATGCCTCATCGCATTCCTCATATTAATGAAACTTGATGTCTTTCTAGGTCAATCTAGTTATCAGTGAAGCGATCTTCGAAAAATCCATTACGAACCTTCAGTAATATCCTACTAACCTCTGAAAACTCCTAATCTTCATAATGGATGTCGATGCTGGCCAATCAATAATAGCTTGAATCTTGGTTGGGTCTAGCAATCTCTGCTACTCCAACATGTCCTATTTGACCTTTAGTAACCAAAATTCACATTTATTAAATTTGGAGTAAAGCCTATACTCCCTCAAAGTCTGCAACGTCTACTTGAGGTGTTGCTCGCGATCTTTTTGAGTATTCGAGTATATCAATATATCGTCAATGAAAACAATCATGAAACAGTTAAGAAATGGTTTCATCACTTGGTGCATCAAATCCATAAACATGGTAGGAGCATTAGTCAAACCAAACGACAAAACTGTAAATTGATAGTATTTATATCTTGTACTGAATGTCGTCTTAGACCTTTCCTCATCCCTGATCCTAAGTTGATGATAACCTAATCTTAGGTCTATCTTGGAGAAATATAAAGTTCATCTCAACTGATCAAATAAATCATCAATTCGTGGTAAGGGATACTTGTTTCTGACTATAACCCTGTTGCTAGCTGTCTATAATCAATACATAGACTCATTGTACCATCCTTCTTCTTCATAAATAGGATTAGTGCTCCCCATGGTGGCATAAAAGGTGTTATGAATCCTTTCTCTCCTAAATCCTACAATTGACTCCTCAACTCCTCCAACTCTCGTGGAGCCATGCGGTACGGTGGTATAGAAATCGGTCTAGTGCCTGGTACTAACTCAATAATGAAATATGTCTCTCTCAGTGGTTCTAAACCAGGTTAGTCTTTTGGAGGCATGTCCAAAAACTCACACAATTGGTATCTCCACTAGTCTTGGTTCCTGACTCTGTACAATGATTTATAACGACACCAGAGTCTTCATCTCTCCATTAGTTGCAAGTTGACCTCTAGTGCCCTCAGCCCTCGGTACACTACCACTAAACGTAAACACTAGACGCCCTGGAATCTCAAATATCATTGTCTTACTGAGAAAATTGATATGAGCGTGATATGCCGTTAGCAGATCTATCCCTAACAACACGTCGAAGTCAAAGAACTCGAGCACCCCGAAGTCTGTAGGTAATTCTACCTCGCCTATATGTACTGGACATTTCTCAATAAGACAATTAAGGTAAACTCTATCCCTAGTTGCAATACTCAAAATCAAATGTACGCCAACTCTAACCGGTGTCAACTCTATGATACCAATATGCAACCAATAATGACAGATACTGTAGAACCTGAATCAAACAAAACATATGAATCTCTACTATAAATGGAAACCATACCCTCAATGAGTCTCTACGTAGCATCTGCATCAGGTTGTAGAACCATATGTACACCCTCGACTTTGTGGTGGAATCATGGCTGCTGACTATGGACAATCTCGAATAACGTGTCCTATCTGACCACACCTATAACATGTGATGGGTTTATGCTGACCTTGAACCTTATCTTGGGCCCGTGCCTGTCTCTATTCCTATCTGGAATTATCTCATCCTCTACCCCTACCTCTACCTCGGCCTCTACCACTCTGCTGCTGATGTGACACTAATGCTGCTGGTAGAGCTGGTAAAGTAGTAGGAGTAGGAGATGGCAATGCAGGTCTAACTAGTAGTGGTAAGGGAGGTTTACCAATAATGGTCTATAAAGGCGTAGGAGATGATACATATGGTATAACTACTGTAGATATCCCTACACCCTGGGAACCTCTATCCCATCTCCTCAATCCTTTGCCCCTTTTTCTCCTCATCTCATACTTTGCAAACTGGTCAGGCGACAAGGGTGGTACTAATAGTGTCCAATCGACAACTCTACCCAAATAATAAGTCTCATGAGAGAGTGCACGCTTGTAAATCTCCCTTAATGACCTGACACCTGAACTGACTACAAAAAATCCAATATCTAGTCCATCTTAAAATGATATACATCATCAGAATCCTCTCTCACTAGATCTTCGGCGAACTGCTTCAGATAGCTATATCTATCTTTATAGCTCATCACTAACTCGTCAGCTCCCTGTCTCAAGTTCATGAACTATTTCCTCAACTTCTTCATCGTTGAAAGTAGGAAGTACTGCTGATAAAATCTCATCTTAAAGGCATTCAAAGACTCAAACTCTCCTTCGGAAGCTATCGTCATACGCCACCAAACATCAGCGTCTCACTGTAAAGTGTACGACGAAATCTCAGCTCAAAGTCTATCCTCAATCCTTAAGACTCTATGTTACTTCTCCTGAGACAAAACCCACTTCTCGATCTTCTCAAAGTCTCGTTGACCATCAAAGTAGACTGGCTCCAGTCTGATGAAATCCTTCACCAACTGAATATCTACCGACAAGCTAGAAGATGGATGTTTAAAAGATGGTGCAAAAATTTTCTCTACGATTGGAGCTATTATATCTGGTATAGTCTGCACTATCGGCACTACTGTCGATAATATGGATGTAGTCATAATACCTACTGGTGTCTATACTGATGGAGCGAAAAGTATAGTCATCATAGCAATGAACTCTGCTAATTGCTGGCCCTAAGTAGCTACTCGATTCAATAGCATATGAAAGTCGTCTGTTGATGGTAAAGAAGGTTGGCTGCCACTCGCACCTACATCCTCGCTATCGCATGAATCCGCCATCGGTGTCTACAAGTTGATAGCGATCGCGAATCAACTACTACGAAGATAACGCCTATATACATATAGAAAAATATAATGTACATATAAGACATCCCCAACTCACTTTCACTCACTTCCCAACCGATGGTTTCTAGGCAAGGATCTTTTGGTTTTCCATAACTAAGATTTCTATTTTTTCTAATTTTAAATTTTTATTTCTTACTTATTAGAAAAGCTGAGTCTTTGGTTATACACTATAGCTTTGGTATCACCTTGCGGAATGGCTATTTTCCACAATCTTAATGTTGATAAACTTAGGCTCTGTAACCTAGGTTCTTATAAACCTAGACTTTGATACCAACTGTGATGATCCCTTCTCAAATTAGGGCACCGCCCGGCCTTATCCTGTTATTAGCCCTAATCGCACCATATAGGACCTAACAAGGGATTAGTCAGCCTTTTCAACAATCTTATTACTTACCAAGTTTTTTTATTAGTTTTCAAACAGATATAAAAATATACTTATCCTATATAAATTCATAATTTAGAGTTAATTAAAATTTACTACTTTAAAAGTTATGCAGTGGAAGTCTTAACTAATTAACTAGCGAAAGCTTATAAACATGTAACCTAACCTTTGTGTAGGAAATAAAGATCACATACATATAAAATGAAACGGCGATATATAACATCATGTATTTTTGGTCAAGGTACCTATCATTCAGCCCATATAATATAACCCCAAAAGTATACTACATACATATAAAAATAATACATCAAAAATCAAAGCTAAAAAATCTGGTGTAACAGTGCTCCTCTGGCTCAGAGGTAGTCACCGATCTTTTCTTTGCCTGACTTGCTACTCGAGGGATTTGCGCCCATCTTCATAAACTAGATGGTAAGTACTTGAAAATAGAAAGTAATACTAAGAGACATTTGTTCACATTCCCAATTATGCAACAAGTATCAAGAAACATAATAATAATAATAGCAACTATGTTGGAAGAATATCACGCAAAGAGATACTTTAGTTAAACAAAATAAAACTGACACTAGGCTAAGTAGTAATGATCCATGGTTGGTCGGTCGTGATCTTCATCACATCAGCCTTTCCACTATATAAGGATAAGGATGTGTTCTACATATCTGTGAAGGTAGTACTTACATAGTACAATACGCCTATATAATTATCGAAAATGTCGGTCACTAGGATGTATACTTGCTAACAACCCCAAGTCTTACAACTCATGAAGTTACCCAAGTTATGCTTGCCAACAACCCCGAGTCTCAAACCCCGTGTGCTGCATAAGATAGTGGAGAAATCTCGATCACTTTGAAAAGTCTAGTGACCCCTGTATGTCAGAAGAACTTTTATCATAAAATGACCTTAGATATAAGAACTACTTTCGTATTCAAAGAATAACACGATATTGGAATCCAACATATAAAATTGCATAACTAATGCACAAATGATATAGATTCACAACACTATGTAAAAACTACCTAATAGCATGTTATTTCACCCACCACCAATAATAATAGTCAACAATGACATAGCACATGAATTGGAAACAATGAAATCATTATATTAACAAACTATGCCATGAAACAACCTCATCTAATGAAAATGAACAAGTCATGGTGGATGAAGTATAAAAGCAATTACGTCTAAATGACTGGAAATAAACATATGAATAGGAATGAAATGTAAAGAAATCTCTTAATCAGTTTACTTACATACCACGCAATTTCTTATGCTACTCTCGGTCTCCCAACGCATTGAAACTCGTATTTAAATCTCCAAATACTTCCCTAAGTTCCTGACATCATATCATATGGTTTTTGAGTGTATTTGGACCTTACTTAGCATATTATACTCTTTTGTAGTGTTTAAGGACTTCTTGAAACTTGCAAAGTTTTATGTTGTCATAGCATGTAGCAGCGCGCTAATGACTAACATAACGCGCTACCTATCCAGCATAATGCGCTATGTATTGCAAAACCAAGAATTTTGCAATCAGAATTCTGAGTTTTCACAACACATAGGCTATGTCGATACCTTGGGAACCCTAATACATAGTTCTAGAGTTCCAAGACACCACTTACAACATAAAACAACAACACATAACATCAAATACGTGAATTCATGAAATTGAGCTATGTTAATGTAGTTTAGAAGTTTCCTAGCTTGATGAGTACTAGCTAACTTGGTCTCTCCTTCACCAATTCTACTGATTCCTTGCTTTTTTCCTCTTCTTCTAGCAGCTCTTCACTTCTCAGCCTTGCTTCACGATAAAGAAATGGAAATGAGAGAGTGTGAGGTGTTTGAGTTGATCATAAGTTTATATAGTTATGAATTGGATATGGTTGAATGATATCCCTTGATCATTTGTGCATACGTATCTCGAGACCTAACTAGTGGACCTCCTACTAACACATGTCCCACTAGTTCATGCTTAAGTGACACCAAATAGTAACTTAATTGGTGTTGAGATGTGCCAACACGTGTGTCGAGAAATGTAAAGTGGTTATTGTTTTAACTCACTAACTTAAATGTATTAGTACACAACCAGCCATAGCCCCATTTAACTTACTTATAAAAGCTATATAAAGCTTATACCAAGTCACCACATTGCTCTCTAACTTGGTACCATGCCAGTATGCGTATAAAGGCGCATCTTCGCCATGCCTTCGCACTTACACGTAAATAGAAATGACTTAGTACTCTACACATATACAATATACTAGGCATACATAATAACAAATATAATATTTACCTCGACCATCTGGCCTCGGTAATGAAACATATCTCGCTACGGTCCCACATCACGGGTCATTTGATCCTGATTAACAATTTAAACTACAATTAGCTATTTGGGACATGACAAGATGACTTCAAATCGCACTCTAGATATGTGTTGAATTTCAATGGAAGCACAGTAAGCCGAAAAAGACCGAAGCAAGAAACTATGGCAGATTCTCCAACATAAGCTGAGTATATTAGAGCATTCTATGTAGCTAAAAAAAATGGATAAAAATGTTCATAGCTGAACTTGTTATGGTTCTGAGTATTGTTAACTCCGTTTGCTCGTATTGTTACGACAACGGGGCGATAACGCATACCAAGGAACCAAGATCACACCATCGACCCAAACACATACCTAGACGTTTTAAAATCATTCGAGAAATCATTAAGATGGGATATGTGAAGATTTGCATAGCTCCAACCAAAGACAATGTTGCAGATCCTATGATGAAGGCTCTTCTATAAGCAAAACATGATGGTCATGTTAGGTCAATGGGCATTAGAAACATGAATGATTGGCCCCTGTGCAAGGGGAAAGGTTGAGGCATGTGCCCTAGATCAATCTACAAACATTATTTATCTTATAATCTTAGTTAATAAAGTAAAGGTTTTCCTTTACTATTTTATTATAAGTGATTACGGGTTTACCTTGTAACAAGATCCATGGGTTTTTTCTGAAATATTCAAAATGTCCCTAGTTGGTCATTATAATGAGAACTATAATGAATCAAGACTGGTGTGAATCTTGATTGATGGTCATGTAATGATCATGTATATAGGGATACGAATCAAGATCATGAGTATTTATTAGGGAATAAGGTACTGGACCAACCCGCTATAAAAACACCACATGGATGAAGTCATAGGTGTTACTCATTACAACTTTAGGTTATCATAGAATTTAATATTAGGAGCTTGGTAATTTGACACAATCAAACATTGTCTTTAACCAGACGATTATAAATATTGTGATTAGTTACCATGTGAATAATGTGTGAAGGTATGTAATTGAGATAGGATTTGTCCCTCTCATATAGAAAGAGATATCAGTTGATCCCTCGATATGTTAGACTATTAAATGGCCAAGTCCAAGTGAATTGATATGATCAATGTCACTTGGATGTTTTCAGTGTACCTAAAGATTGAGACTTGTATGATTGAACATTAAGGGTGACTTTTCATGCCTTATATTTAATCAAAGGATATCACACAACAAAAAGATATGATATATGTTATTCATTAGGTTGTATCGATTTTGATATTCATGCTATATATTTAGGTAGTCATAATGCATTGCTAGAGCCCGCTTATGAATTGTGTACCGAAATGATTTTGGTTCACTATCAACTCGCATTAATCTATTAAATTGCACAAAAAATGGCTTTTCAATTTCAATTGGTCCAGAGGAATGAATTTTATATGATAAAATCTATGACATAAAAGCTCTTAAAATTTGTTACATGATAACTTATTAATAGGGGTATTTGTCTGATTTGCTTTAATTACCTAAAAATAATTTGTATTAAGAATAATTTTTAAGAGAGCTTATCCTACACATATAAATAGAGGTTGAAACCCTAAAAATGAATAAGATTTCATTTTTGCTATTTTTTAAGTTCTCTGGATTTTGGGAGAGAAAGAAAAATGTTTTCTATCAATCTTGGGGCTACCACTCCAAATTGTAGTCATTGCTAATGTGTGGATTTCCAATAGAGGACATACGCTTGAACGTCTTAGAGATTAAATAATCAGAAAAAGAAATCATGGATGAAGGTATGATTTATTTTTGTAGATCTAGTTTAATGTAACTTATTTTCGATCTTGTTAGGGTTTTTCAAAAGTTGTTTTAAATGTTTTTGTTGCGTATGAACCCCAAAACCAAACACATTCTAGAATTTCCCATCAAACTCATCACAACTAGTGTGTTCTCATCTAAAAAAAAGGAAATTTACAATCTTTTTTTCTGCCATCTTCTTATCTTACTCACTATATTTCTCATATTTAATTCACATAAAAACCTAAAGCATGCACTAATGATCCCACAAGAGGCATCCAAACCTTATTAGCCAAATCGACAAGTTGACGAATCAATGATCTCACACTTAAATCTAATACGCACATACCAGAGAGGATAATGAGATTGTAGAAGAAAAAACATAGGCCCAAGTCATCATAATGAAATCTTATGGATTTGTCAAGTCAGATTTTTGATTACTTGCAATTTTTTATTTGAGGATGATGCACAAATTACATTAAAGTTGATTGGTAAGTGTCTTAATTAAGCTCAAATTTGAATGCGTGATAGATTTGAAAAAAAATTAAGTTTGCGATAGATTTGAAAAAATACGAAGTTTGTTCTTGATTTGCAAAAAACTCAGTAGTTTGTGTTTTTTGGTTATTGTTGCTATTAACCCTTTTTTCTAATTTTTTTATTTAGGTGAGATTCGAACTCACGACCTCCAAAAAAATCGTCTTTTGGCAAGTGAAGTCTTTACTATCTCACTTGAGATACTTTAGCTCGTAACAGTCCATTTCAGAAAGAGCAAAAAAAAAGTTATATGATTACTGTCAACTTATTATAACTTTTCCTTTATTATTTGGGGAAGAAAAAGGACTTGGGCCTCCATTTCCTATTTTTACATATAGATAATAAACTTGGGAGCGCTCTTCCCTTGCCCTAGACTTGAGATCTATTATGTAGCATCCATACAATGTTCTACATAAGTGGACTTTTGTAATATTTGTAGTAAAAATATACTTGTAATAACTTGGGATTTTTTGTTCTAATAAATATGTCGTATTTGGCATTAAATCAAGTGCAAAAATATTAATTTATGTACGTACCCAACCCCAATCAATTTGGGATTGAGGCTATGTTGTTATAAATGTGTCACATTAAAGAAAAAAAAGGAGCCACTATTTCCACTCTGATACATGCTTGTAAAAGACATTAACAATCGACTAAGGGGCAGAGTAGGTGGTTTGACCTTAATATGTACTGTCAAAGTAATAAAAAGGGTAGCGGCTAAAAGGATGTCATTTTTTGCTAAACAAACCCCAGTTTTTTAAAAAAATTAAATTCATGCTTGAAATTACCAACTGCCCCTCCATGTAAATAGGTTTTTGCTTACCCATACCCAGTTAACATCCACTCACTCATACCCCAGTCACCTTATCTCGAATCGCGCTCTCATTTTTTGCCCCAATCTAATGAAATTCGAGCAAAACCACACCGATTCGATGCCGTGGATGTATTCCTCAGTCATTTTCATGTCAATTTTAGGATTTTCCTAGGTTTTTCTTTTGCATCTTTTGAGTCCATAGTGGTATTTGTGGTTTTGTTGGATTTAAGGCTTTTGATTTGGAGCTTGAATATTGCATTTTGGTACAAAATATCGATATAATAAAAAATATCTAGTTATTTTGAGCAAAACCCACTAATATTTTGGTCGGTTTCATGTGTTTTTTTGAAGTTTTAAATGTTCTTGTTCATTCTTGTCACTCGCGGGTTTCGAACACACAGGGCCAGAAATCGTTTTAGAAGTCTCGGTCATACAAGTCCTAGACTGGTTTGGAAGTCTCGATCACATAAGTCTGAGACCTCTTTAGAGGTTTCGGTCAGCTCTCATCAAGACCAACACAAGACCGAGACCTCTTCAAAGGTCTCAATGGGAATCAGCCATGTAACGACCTATAATGGCCTAAGTTTAATTCACCGTTACTACTGACATGGTTATAGACTTGGATGGCAGCTCAGACTCTCGTGGGACCCATAGTTTGGCTAGTGCGCGCTTGGAGCTAGGTAAATAGTTATTTTATGTGTTGATTTATTTAATTTGCGATGTTTAAGTTGATATAGATTAAACGACATCGTAATATGTGTATTTATATTACGGTTTGATGTGTGAGACTGTGTGATAAGTGTTTACATCGATATACATGTCGACGCAGGTACCGAGTAGTCTAAAAGACTAAATACTAGGTCGGGGAAATTAATACGTACATAAAATGAATAAAATGAGTAAAGTATTAAAATGTAATGAATATTTGGTGGTTAGGGTCATGGTAGTATGCGTATGTCGCATTGCTAGGCACGAAATGGGGCGTCGAAATACCCGAAAGACGACTTTATGGGCTAAGAACAAGGGCAAGTGTGCCATTGTGTACATTTGGAGTCATTGGAAGTTGAATAATGAGGCAAATAGTGCTCATTAGATTGCATTGGGATGCACATGTGAGGAGAGATGCTTATAAGTGTATAAAAACCAAATCGACTTTCATTTCCATCACCTTTTCTCTCTCCTTATCAACAAATCTGAAAATAAAAAGAAGAAGAAATAAGGTTTTTAAAGTTTCAAACTTGATCATTTGAGGAGCTTGGAGTGGTTGATTCATCAAAGCAAGGTGAGACTCACAATCAACTCAACTATCGTTATCTTTTGGTACAAAGTTTTTGAGGTGTTTGTGTGAATCCAATATGGATTGTTAAGTGGTTGTTTAGGTGGGTTTTAATTGCTATGAAGTTAAGTGGTATATGTTGTTGTTAGTGGCGATGTTTAAAAATCAAAATTTTCAACCAAACTACTGTTCAGAACCCGATTAGGGCTCTAACGAGGTCATCTAGTGTTTTAGATGATGATTAGCACCCTAGGTGAAAAATATAACACGCTAATGTTATTCGTGAAGAAGAACGTTTAGCTGCCCGAAATCTAGCTCGCTAATCCTCGAGCCTAGCGTGCCAGATATTGCAGATTTGAGAATATTTTTACTAAGTAACATATAATACATTCAATTGACTAAAAATCAATTATAAATGTAAATAGGTCATTTCAGGTGGTAATTTGGATATCGGGGATTCGGTGGAACTGAACTGGGGGTTATTTATCCGGACATGGAGTGCGGGTTGAGGTGTGTAGTATCCTAACTGAGATTTCTTGAGCAGTACCTTATTTTTGCTTTAGAATTCATATTCTGTTTTTCAATACTCTATTCTTGGTTTTGGTTTAAATGGACGGACGTTGAGACTCTCCTTTCATGCCATTTCAGTGTGTATGTCCGCTAGGCCATAACACGTGTGCTCGAAATATTAAGCCAGACTTGTACATTTGTATTATATTTTGCGTTTTCATTTTTGGGAAATTGAGATTGTGGGATACTTTAAGATCCTATATTTTAGATATTTTGAGACATTGAGGTGTATTTTTGATATATGTTGTCATAAGGGTTTTCCACACTAGGTATCAGAGTTAGATGCATGACTGTAATGTTTAATATTTTAATTATCATGATAAAAGACTTTCGCTATGGTTTATTAAGGTTTCAAATGATATTAAAACAGATGGCTTGAGTTCATTAACAATTTGAATTGTAAATTGTCTTTCATTGAGGTTAATAATGATTTAATGGTGGATGAATTTGCATGTGGGACACAGCTGGCACTGATAGGTCAGGTTGTGGGTCTACATTGGCCCCCATGGCGATTCATTTGGAAAATGGGCTGTTACAGTTTGCTACCAGAGCAAGGTTGGTGAACCCCGAGGAATTGAATGTTAACTCTGATACGGTTACATTTATGGTATAATTTGATGATAAATATGATAAATAAACTTTAGATGTGGAAACCGAAAAGAATTCCCTAGAGTCTTAGTTGGGAAGTGAGGTTAGATAGGTAGAAATTAGGGATATACGTGTTATTTTTTTGGTTGTATATTACACATGATATATGTATATTTGTAATAAGGTTGACTAGACGCATATTTTTCGATGTAGATGTCGATGGACGGAAAACCTTCATATATTATTCAACCTTAGGTCGGGGATACCAGTGATCCAAGTAGGTCGACTTTGACGTTCGAGTCATTGGCACAGACTATGGATGATAGATTTGCATTACTGATAGACATGATGAGAGCTTGGGATGCTTAAGAGACTACTATAGCTCATACTATCATTTTGGCTGCACCGATGACTACTACTGAAGCGGTTGTAGCTCCCACTACAGCTCAGACTCAGGTACAGGCAGTAGTATCTCAAACACTGGCCGAGAGAGCTGCACCAGTAGTAGTATCAGCAGATATTATAGTTGTCATTACACCTACGACTATTGAGTAGTCAGTAGTGGCATTTACTTTAAGGAGTTTGATGACGGTGGAGGTAAAAAATATGAAGGACTTTATTAGGTTCTCACTAGGATACTTCTATGGAGCCAGGGACCTAGAGATAGCCAGGAGGTGGTTGTTATCTCATGAACGGTTACATGAGTTGCTTCTGGTTGAGGAGATTGATCGGTCGAGATTATCGGATCTTTGCTTGAGAGCTTATGCAGCAGTATGATGGACTACTTATATTGTGACTCATCCTGCTGTGACTATTTGGGCAGAGTTCTGACTGTTATTTATGGAAGTGTATATACCTATGGTGGTTAGGGTCCGATTGAGGGAGGTACCAATATCTATTATCTTACTCCATGGACATAATAGGTACCGATCTGTTATAGATATATTATTTTGTTTAAGGTTTAAACGAGAGGATTGCAAGCACAGTTGTATCTAGTGGAGCTCGTACACCGGTAGATATTTACGACAGGTCCCTCGCACATGAAACATATTTAGTTTATGCAGCAGAGACAGTAGAGTCAGTCAACTTCAAGTTCCCTATCTGATCGGAGACCAAAGAGATAGAGAGGAGATCAGGACCGACAAAGACAAGGCCAAAGACCTTGTCAAGGTGATTGGCAGTTTAATTAAGGTAACGGAGGCAATAAAGATCGTCGTGATGACCGAGATCGACGTGATAATTGCCAAATGACATATTCTACGGCTTTTACACTAGTTGATAAGTCTAGACAACATTATAGGCAAGCTATAGGTAAAAGAAGCTAAAGTTGAGGCCAGGGTCAGGTATAAAGTCAGAGTTTTGGTATATTAGGGACTCTTACATGTTACCGATGCGGTCAGGTTGTACATATTATGACAGATTGTACCAAACCAGCACCACTACCACTATTAATGGAGCAAGCCAGAGACATGGCTCAAACTGTAGCTTTTGGGGTCACGCAGCTGGACAAGGAGGCGACCAAACATCTTGTTAAGGGTACATTATCTGTTTATGGTATTTCCATGTACATTATGATGGATTATGGTAGCACACTATCTTTTATTTCTGGATACATGGTAGGAGAGTTAGGGTTACTTGCACAGACCTTAGATACACTTCTTGTCTTACTTTGGCTAGATATGTCGAAATTGTGTTATGGAGATTGAGGGACATCAACTACTGGCTAATTTAAGAGTGTTAAAGTATTTAGAGTTGGATGCGATGTTCGGTATAGATTAGTTATCATCTTATCACGTGCTGATCGTCTATTTCAGTAAGACTGTGATGTTTTCGGCGAGGGGATTCCAAAGTTTACATTTGCCGGAGTTGCGACTGCATTACCTATCACTTGAGGTAGACTACTTACGTCGCAGGAGATGGAGGAGTACGCGACTATGGTTGATCTAGAGCTTAGGACAGTGGTTAAGGTTGAGGATGTCTCTATTTTCTGCAAGTTTTCAAACATGTTTCCTAATAATTTTCCAGGATTGCCACCACCGAGAGCTATTGAGTTTATTATTGAGCTGATTTTGGGGACTCAATAAATCTACAATAGGCCGTATAGGATGTCAGCATCGGAGCACGAGGAGTCGAGGACCCAGTTAGAGGATTTATTGCAGAAGGTGTTTAGTCACCCTAACATGTCGCCTTGGGGAGCTCCAATTCTTTTCGTGAAGAAGGATGGTTCGATGTGGATGTGTGGGGACTACCGAAACTAAATCAGGTAAGGATTTGGAATTGTTACCCACTTCTGAGGATTGATGACTTATTCATCAATTGGCTGGGGCCATGTTCTTCTCTAACATTGATTTACGTTCAGGATACCATTAGTTAAGGATTCGAGAAGTGGATGTGGAGAAAACTGCATTTAGTACGCGTTATGGGATATTCGAGTTTACAGTCATATTTTTTTGATTGACTAACGCACTAGTGATCTTCATAGACTTGATACATGGGGTTTTAAGGCCATATTTGGATCGATACGTCATAGTTTTTATCGATGACATCCTGATATATAGTAAGACTCATGTGAAGCACGAGAGGCATCCCAGAGATGCGTTGACGACACTAAGAAAGCAAAGACTCTATGTTAAGTTCAACATGTGCGCATTCTGACTGAGTGAGGTGAATTTCTTGGGCCATGTCATCAGTGAACAGTGCATATCAATTGATGGTGATAAGATTCGAGTGATTATTAACTAGAAGACACATGAGTATGTATCTGACATTTGGAGTTTCCTAGGTTTGGCAGGATATTACAAGCGCTTCGTACAGGATCTCTCAATGATTGCAGTGCCAATGACGAGGTTGACGAAGAAGGATGTTAGATTTGATTGGTCACAGGAGTGTGAGGATGCTTTTTGGGAGCCGAAGAGGAAATTGACTTCAACGCCAGTTTAGGCATTACCTATAGCAGGTAGAGGTTTTTTAGTTTATACTAATGCATTAGGCACTAGGTTGGGTTGCGTGTTGATGCAGGATGGACACTTAGTGGCCTATTTATCTCGACGGTTGAGACCTCATAAGGTAAGTTATTCATTGTACGAATTGGAGTTTGCGGTGGTTGTGTTTACACTGAAGGTCTGAATGTACTACTTGTACATTGAGAAGTTCCTATTATTCATAGACCACCAGAGTTTGAGGTACTTGTTCACTCGGAGGGAGTTGAACGTGCGAAAGTAGAGATGGCTCGAGTTATTGAAGGACTATGACTTTGCAATTGAGTATCATCCGAGTAAAGTGAATGTCGTAGCTGAAGTGCTGAGTATGAACGGCATTGAAAGCCAAATGGTACTACGACATATGACACATGAGCATAGGTTGCTTGAGGCAACATCAGTGTTGTGTGTGATAGAGGCTATTGTTGAGCTACAAATTTGCTGTCAGATGTGAGTTCCCATAGTGTCTCTTGAGCGGGTTGTTGAGTTGCATAGAACTGACAGTTGATATTTACAGATTAGTGGCCTAGCTTAGGATCTGAGGTGCACTGAGTGGCCTGAGGGTTCATACGAGTGCTAGAGACATAGGGCTTGTTTGTACATACCACTGGTATCAGAGCTCAGGGACAACATTCTCGAGGATGCACACCGGTCCCGATAAACAGTTCATCCTGGTCGGACCAAGATGATCACGATCTACAGAGATTGTTTTGGTGGCCAGGGATGAAGACTGACGTGGGTAGATACGTATGAAGTTGTCATATTTGCCAGCAGGTGAAGGCTCAGTATAGGAGACCAGTTGGGTTACTACAACCGCTGCCCATTCCTCGGTGGAAGTGGGAATAAGTGACCATGGACTTCTTCAGTGGCCTACTACGACGCGATTTGGGTATTTAATGATTGGTCAACGAAGTCACCGCATTTCATACTGATCACCATGAGATATTCAGTTACATAGCTGAGTATTATCTTCAAGAGAGAGATTGTCCAATTGCACGGTGTACCAATCTCCATTATTTCTGATAGAGATCTGAGATTTACTTCGAGGTTATGGGAGAGCATGTAGGAGCAGTTTGACACTCGCTTACAGTTCAGCTATGTGTATCAGTGTTTGATTTAGATTCTCGAAGTTATGCTCAGGCCGTGTATATTACAGTTTAGTGGATTGTATGAGGATTATTTACCTTTGTGTGAGTTTGCTTACAGCAACACCTATCAAACAAGTATTTGGATGCCACCATTTGAGGCACTTCATGGTAGGCTCTGCAAGTCACCAGCATGGTGGGCGGCACCGGAGGATACAACGGCTATAGCACCTTAGATTATTGTTAACCATACTCAGAAGGTGAGACGGGTCAAGTAAAGGCTTCAAGCAGCTCAGGATAGGCAGAAGAACTGTACAGTCAAGTACCTTGAGGGTCTGAGCACGAGGTTGGGGACTTGGTGTATTTGAAGGTTTTGCCCTGGAAGGGTCATCAAAGGTTTCACATTAAGGGAAAGCTGGCACCAAGGTTCATTAGAACGTTCAGAGTTGAGGAACGCATCAACATAGTGACATACCATCTGGAATTATCACCGTAATTAGCAGGGGTATATCTAATGTTTCACTTTTCCATGTTGAGGATGGCTAGGTCGAGATCGAGACCTATAGTTGATATACATTAGATTGATGTGCGACCTGACGTATAATATGAGAAACAGCCTGTGGAAATTATGAGTAGGAGGACTCAAATTTTGAGGAATAAGGAGATCCCGAAAGTTTTAGTCCGATGGCAACATCACAGGACCGAAGGATTCACCTGGGAGCTTGAGTCTACTATGGGACAATGGTATCCACACTTATTTGCTGGTAAGTATTTAAATTAAATTTAAATCTCGAGACGAAATCTGACATAGTTGGGAATAACTGTAATGAACTGAATTTAATTCGCCGTTATTACTAACGTTGCAGACTTTGCTGATAGCGCAGACGTGGCTGATAGCTCATATGTTCGTGGGACCCGCATCTAGGCTTGTTTGCGTCTGGAGCTAGTTAAATAGTTATTTTGCTTATTGATTTGTTTAATTTGCAATGTTTATATTGAAATAGATTAAACAACATTTTAATGTGTGTATGTATAATACGTTTGACGTGTGAGACTGTGTTATAAGTATTTACCTCGATATGCATGTCGACGCGGGTATCGGGTAGTCTAAAAGACTAAATACTAGGTCAAAGAAAATAATACACACATAAAATGAATAAAATGAGTTGAATATTAAAATGTAATGTACATTTGGTGGCTAGGTTCATGGTAGTACACGTATGTCGCATTTCGGGACGTGAAACCGCATTTCAGGACGCGAAACCGGGTTTCGGAACAACTGAAAGACGACTTTATGGGCTAAGAACAAGGGCAAGTGTGCCATTGGTGTTACATTTGGAGTCATTAGAGGTTGAATAATGGAGCAAATAATGCTCATTAGATTGCATTAGGATGCACAAGTGAAGAGAGATGCTTATAAGTGTGTAAAAGTCAAATTGACTTTCATTTCCATTACCTTTTCTCTCTCCTTAGCAACAAATCCGAAAATAGAGAAAAAGAGACAAGGGTTTTGGAGTTTTAAACTTGATCATTTGAGGAGCTTGGAGTGATTGATTCATTCAAGCAAGGCAAGATTCACAATCGCCTCAACTTTCTTAATCTTTTGGTACAGATTTTTAAGGTGTTCGTGTGAATCCAATATGGATTGTTAAATGGTTGTTTTGGTGGGTTTTAAGTGCTATGAAGTTAAGCGGTATATACTGTTGTAGTAGTTGTTGGTGGTGGTAATGTTTAAAAACCAAAATTTTCAACCAAACTGTTGTCCAGGACCTGATTAGCGTGCTAGGTGAAAAATATAGCGCGCTAATGTTCTTCTTGAAGAAGAATGTTTAGCTGCCTAGAAATCTAGCGCGCTAATCCCAAGACCTAGCGCCCCAGATATTGCAAATTTGAGAATATTTTTACGAAGTAACATAAAATACATCCAATTGATTAAAAATCAATTTTAAATGGAAATATGTCATTTTTGTGGTAATTTGGATATAGGGGATTCAGCGGAACTGGACCGGGGGTTATTTATCAAGACACGGCGGGCGGGTTGAGGTGTGTAGTATCTCAACTGAAATTTTTTGAGTAGTACCTTATTTTTGCTTTAGAATTCATATTGTCTTTCAATACTCTATTCTTGGTTTTGGTTTGAATGGACGGGCGTTGAGGCTCTCTCTCTGTGCCATGTTTGTGTGTATGTCCACTAGGCCATAACATGTATGTCAGGGATCTCGGTGGATAGCTCACCCAAGTCACGTCAGGGCACGTGTTGGTGCGTCGTAGGTTCTACACCGAACACCTAGCAGATCCAAATACTAGCATTTCTTGAGTGCTACTCACAAGTAGTATTTTGTGGAGAGCCTGAAGTATGGCGTTATTCTGGCCCTAAGCTCTAGAAGCATACTTTGAGCTTTCGGTATTACTCATGCATGCGATGAGCATAGTTGCATGTTTAATTAATAGTTTTTTAAAAAAATTCCAGTATTTACTTTTAGTATTGCTTACTTAATTTCCTTGGGAATACTTACTCTGACTCGTTATCTACTTTTATGTGATGACTTGAATGCTGATCCTAATACGAGTCGTGGCAAGGGCAAGCTTTTGAAATACCAGTGATTTAGAGATATTAAGCCAGACTTGTACATTTGTATTATATATATATATATATTATGTTTTCATTTTTAGGGAATTGGGATTGTGAGATACTTCAGGATCCTCTATTTTTGATGGTTGTGTATATGTGGCTTTTAAAATTATTATTATTATACTGCACCGCATGCGTGTATATTGTTATCAGGCGAATTGGTGTGACGGAGAATTACTTCAAAATGCGTGTTGAGTGTCGAGTAGTCGAGGTTAGTGAGATCACAAAATTTGTCACTATGATGAATTAAAAACACTAACCATATGTATTATAATGGGCCTAAGCTAAGTTAACTAAATCAAATAAATCAAGACCTATAATTTGGTTGTTAAATTAGAAACCATATCCTTTCCTCGAGATACACATTGGTACATCTAGCAACTATGGGAGTATCAATTGGTGTTACTTGAAATTCGTTCGTGGGAGTTAGTGGTCTAAGTGACTTGAGGTGAACCGCAAGATAAACCTCGGGATATGTAAATACATGAGGATCAAGGGCTAGAAATACATACTATTTTGATATATATAGATGGGTTGATCAAAAGCATGCAAATAAAACCATTATTTGTTCCAAGTTGCTAGAGTGAAAGAGGAGATTTAAAGCTTGAATTCAAGGTAATCATCTTCTTCATCTCAACTACATGAAAATGAGCTAAAAATTGAATGCTTTAGTGTAATTCGAGTTTGAGGAGTTCGTGACTGATATTTGATATTAGCTTGATGAATTGCATGTTTTAAGGTTATTTAAATGGAGGATTTATAACTGGGTTTGAGGGATTAAGGTTTTTGAAGAAATTGGGAAAACTAGTGAATTTATGAGATTTGAGGAAATTGATTAAATTGTTGTTTTAAGGTTGTTCTAATTGTTGTTTTTGGTTAATTTGATATGGAGAGGGTAGTAAATGAGTTCTACTTAGCTAATTGGGGAGTCTATTATGGAATTCTCGAGTTGAGAATTTTGTCACAGAGGGTAATTAGCGTGTTAACTAGACCGATTAGCGCGCTAATGCCAGATAAAAACTAAATTTAAAGGGTTGTTTTGGGATTTTTGACTTAAATACATACCCAAACATCTATAATCATATTAAATATGTAAAACTGGACTTCAGGGACTTAGGGGGTCGTAGCTCACTTATCGGGGAGCTAGTCGGGTCAGATTTCGGGAGTCCGGGGAAGTCGGAGCACGGATTGAGGTGAGTAAACCCATTGGAATGCCTCACAAAATTCATGGTTTATTTTATCGATGTTGGATTACATTTATGACTGCTGACGGGCACATATGAGGTTTCACTCCTATTTCGATATGCGTATATATTGGTTATGACTAAATCGCTTCCATAGGTTACTTGTGTTTAGTGGTCGTGTCAATCGCAGTAGGATATACTTACGACTGTCAGGAGAGATTTAAGGTGTTCCTTTGACTTGAAATAGCGTCTGGAAGGGTTCATCCCATAACTGAAGTTGTGATTTTGTCACTGTAAGCCTGTAAATATATATGCGGTTTATATTCAATTTTATCAATTATTGGCTAGTTTAGGTCAGGGTTTTCTCATGATTTTTGTATAGTTATTAATGCTATATTTCCGAGCATGTTTAGTTGGTATGTGTTGTTTATTTATTTCATGCTACTGATTTTATTTGTCGCGTGCTACTTACATTCATGGGAATACGACGTATTGTTCGCAGGTGTTATTCGCATGTCTTGTAGATTATTAATTTTATTTCATGAATATTATGTGGACTTCTCTTGGGATTTTACTCACTGGACTCATCATTGTATTTGTTGGATGACCGAATGCACATCATTCGACGAGGAAGGGCAACGGCAAGGGCAAGGAGCTACTGGACGACTACCTCTGAGATTGTGGAGCCAACTCGTGTGTGACTACAATATGTATGAATTTACTTTTGTTGGGTTTTGGGGACCATAGAACACTGATTAAACGTATATAGAACTTTTTTTATACTTGTCTCGTTGTAAAATCGATAAAATCGTAATACAACTTGATTTGTTAATTGTTGGGTTTTCTAGGTTTTCCACTACTTAGGATTTGTTAAACGTTGCATAATTTACTCATTAAAGAATTCTACTGTAAAATCGTAATACAATTTGATAACTTGAATAAGGCTAACTAAATCATTAACACTTATATAGAGATTAATTAGTGAAACTAAGGTTAGTTGGAAAAGTGTAGGCATCCAGTTATGTTGTGAGGCGTCATAGATAAAACGGGCCATGACGTGGCAAGGCTAGGTGGCGTACGACGCGATGTTGGCAGGTCGCAAGGCAGCTCAGAATTTGGGACCGCTATAGACTGAGACATCTAAAAATCTCTCAATGTAAGACGACCAAGACCTCTAAAGGTCTCAGCCATGTGTAATCAAAACTAGCAGGCAACACTTCTTCACTTCCAGGGCATGTGGTAATCAAGGTATTATTATAATTTATGATAATAAACGTTAAGCAAAATCGAGTTATGCTTGAGTAATGAGGTCCGTTTAGCAAAAATCGTAGTCCAATTACTTGCTGCCTAAAAAAATGTGTATAATATACAACAACAACAACAACAACAACAACAACAACAACAACAACAACAACAACTACAACAAGTCTTGGTTCGAAATTTGTTGGAGTAGGCTAGCTACATGCATGAATCAATTAAACTATTTCATTTCGCTTGATTTAGTACACTTAATTAAAAATGAGTTTTCAAATCCTTTACATCCTTGTATCAAGTTGGCGTTGGTTTACACCTACGTCGTCCTTGAATATATTCTATTAAGTCGAATTATATATGTATTTCATTATAGAAATAAAATATTATACCAATTTTTGTCAAAAAAAGAAATTAGACCAATTAGAGTAAGGCCCAACTATCTGCATCTCATAAAAAATTAAAGGCAAGCCACAGAATGAGTGCAAGTCAGCGTTTGTTAAAAGCACCCTAGAATTTATTTTTTCCTAAAATGCCCTAGTGTTTGTAAGGGCACCCCACAATTCTCAATTCGATCAAAATGATTTTTGAAGTCATCTTTACGAATGAGAGCATGAGCCATTGGTGTTGATTCCAGTAGATCTTTGCATCACACCCACATTGTGACGACCCAAAAATAAAAAAATACCCATCCAAGGGGTAATTTAGTAATTTCGTAAAACTTAAACTAAATTGGTCCCACTGTATAATTTTTTTGTAAACCCTAGCCTCCGTTTGTTTACACAAAAAATTGAGAGAGAAAAAGGAGTGGAGACTTGTTTGGGGAATTTTGGTGGTGCGAAACCAAGGACACATCAATTGAAGGTAATCCACCTTCTACACCCTTTTTTTTCCTTGTCTCATTAAATTTACAAACATATGTTTGCTTCAATAATGATGGAAAACATATTTTTCTCATTTTGATTTTAATAAGTGAAATTTTGGTGGAGAACCCCAAGGGGATGGCGTTGTCGGCACCGTCGGAGAAGGGCGGCAGCCTCGCTGGCCCTGTCGGTTTAGGGCGGTGGATCCACCGCCGCTGGAGTAGAGTGGCGGCGGTGGACCGCTGCACCAAGGGGGGAGGGGCCTCCACCAGGAGGCTCCCCCCATTGCGAGGACGGGAGGGGGAAGGTTAGGGGTCATTTTGACCCTTGGCCACCCCCGACCAGGTGCCATTTTGGTCCCTGGATTAAAAAAATAAAATATAAAATATAAAATATAACATTCTGTATATAATATAATAATATAATATGTATATATATAATAGAAATAGATAGAATAAAATAAATAGAAACAAAATTTGTGGACTTCGGAGCGCACTATCGCACCTCGACGAGGGTTCTCGACAACGCAAAACCCGCGGGACCAACACTAATGGACCCGAAGCAATTTGATAATAAATTGGAAATTGAGTAACTTTGAAATGAGAATTGCGAGTTAATGCGAATGAGTATTAAATCTTATAGATTTGTGAAACGATTCATATAGAACCTCACGTGCGCAAGGATCGGGAGTGGATATCGCGGTAAGTTGAGGTAGGTGGGGACCTTCGCTCAAGTATCAAATATGGCAAGTTATTAGATAATTAAGATTCATGATTTGAATTGAAGACTTGGGAATGAGTTGTGTTATGCTATTGACTTGATTTACATATCTATTGTTAAATGTGTGTTGCACAAAAAAAATCAGGATTACTTCTCCCGGACAAGAAGATGGAAGGAATTACCTACTCATGGGTAAGGAGTTGGATGACCCTCTCCTGGGTAAAGAGTTTGGATTACCCCTCCTTGCTATGGAGATTGGGTTAAATTATTAAGGACATGAGCGATAATAAACTTCTCATGAAAACTTTAAGTGATCTTGGTGCACATATCGACGACGGCTTGGACAAACTTACTGTTAGTTTGATGGGACCATTAAGGGGACGTAACGACCATTGTGTTCGCTAGTGATATTCATCACCTCGAGAGTAGGGGAATCACTCACCGGAATCAAGTCAATAACTAGTATGAATTGAATGGACCAATAAATTATAATTATTATTATCTTTATGGTATATCTCTTGTGGGCCCCTATGTATGGTTTAAATGCATCTTGGAACTTGAAATGAATGAAATGGTGGTTTACATTTAATTATAGATATGAATCTTATTTCCATGCTTTCTACTAAATGCTTTATGATTTGATTTCAACTTCATGTTAGATCTTGCATCATTATTTAGTAGTACTTGCGTGTTTGATGTTTGAACGGGTTTTCCGCATTTATTGAGCTCCGTTGTTTTTTTTAGCTCACCCTACTTACTCTCTTTGTCTATTTTCATCGATACCAGTGCGGGATAAAGGGAAAGCGATAGCGTAGAGTTTTCTCTTTTATGCGAAATTTACATGCTATTTATATTATGAATATTCAAAACATCTAAACATGGGATGTATTAAGTACTTAATGGGGCATATTCTAATCCTCAAGACTTATTAACTTAGTATCATGGTAGTACACATTTGCAATTACTTAGGGATACTTGAACACCTTTATTTAGAATTATTTATTTAACATATGAAACCTTTTAGTTTTAAATTCCACAATTATTGTTTCATATGTACAGTTGTGTAGTTCAGTAAGTTGAGTTAGGCATGTCAAGCTATTTATTTGGGTCTGGTTTAGGTATCGGGATTGGGTAACGGTTTGGGGTTGGGCGACCCGACCGTAGGTCGGGGGAGGGTCGTCTCACCCATGGTCATGGTCGATATTCGTGTTACACTCCCGCAACTAGGATTCATAGACGATAAATAAGTGGTGGAGCTTGTTTGCGCGGTGGTGGTGGTTCGAATTTGGGGCTTCATCAAAATTTTCTTTGTAAGGTGAAATTTTTTGTGTATTGTAATGTTGTTCATTAAATTTGTGTTTTGTATTCGTTTTGTTGTTGTTTGTGATCAAAGTTGAAGACCGTTTCATATAGACCTAGGGCTTGTCTCCGACTCAAAGGACCGAACAAAATCCTTTTGTTTAGTTGAAGGTGGCCAAACATATTGAAATTGTGTGGTTTAGCCACATCCGACTGAGCAAATTGATTCTGTTCGATAACATATGACCTAGCAATACCCATCTGCTCAATCACATGTGACCGAGCAATACCCATCCGTTCAATCACATGTGACCGAGCAATACCCATATGTTCAATCATGCGTAATCGAACATTTCATATTTGATCACCCTATGTGGTCGAACCAGAGGATGGACCACACGAAAAAAATAACAAAAAATGACTAAATCAAAGGAAATTTTAAGAGATACCTCTCCATCTTGCACTACATTCGCACCCTTTTGATGTTCATCATCCATTTTATAAGGTCAAGAGACACCAACGACAACAACGAACAATGCACTACAACACAAAAAGTTTATACAAATCCAATTAAAACAAACCAACAACACTTTCAAACCATCAACTTCATAAAAAAAACATGAAGATATTGACTCTTATAATGGTATTGACCTTCGAAATGCAACTTCGCCTCACCAGTGCTCGTTGGTGGACGGAGGGGGATCGTCGAAGATGAAGGTTGGTTCTTGTAGGGTGCACAAATATGAAAGTGATGAAGGACGTGTAAGTCATTTTGGGAGTTGAGAAGGGTAAATAGGTCATTTCAATTGTGGGCAAATTCGGAAAGGGTGTAGAAATTTTTTATTGGCTTGCTCATAGAGTTTTTGTAGGGGTGGACATAGTCGGGCCCATTAGAGTATGATAGGAATATGATAACGAAAATACTAGACTGACAACAATAATGTCACACTACAAAACACATTGGGTTACAAAAGCCTTCCATGCACGTAACCTTGACCTGTGTATTATACATTGGAATTTATGTATGCTTGCATATCAAGGTGCACATGGATGGTTCTTGTGAGTCAACGTGTCTTACAGTGTGACATGATGTTGTGCACCTCTCTATATATATTAGAAATTTTAACAGAAGTACATATTAATTTGTCACCCTGTTACATTTGCCAATTTTACTTTCTTTTTTTTTATCGATCTTCACAATAATACAATAATTGAGACATTTAACGTAAAAGATCTCTAGCTTATTCCTATTAATTGAACTTATTAATTAGTTTTGTCCTTTAAGAAAAGGGAAAAAATTGGATGACATATTATTGGTAGATGCATCTATGTGATCAACAACATAGGTCATCTTCTGAAAAAAAGGAAAAAAAAAAAAACCCACAAATGTCATCAATCATAACTGTTAAGTGTCAACTACGTATATAGTTCAATCACCAATGCGTGTCTAGCAAGGTAATAGTTGGTAACATCTGTTAAGAAAGGCAGCTTAGGCTGGTGAAAGTTCATTTCTACCTTTTTTTTCTGACCGCATGCATCCCTCGCTTAAGAAAGTCAAGAAGTCCAGTCAAGAACAATCTTCTTGTTAACAAATTAATCTCTCTCTTCAAATTAAGTAAAAGAAAACGAGAGATTAACCACGTAGGTTTGTTGAGACTTGCTATACATAAACACCATAAAACAAATTTCATGATTGCTTTGATAGTATTGGGCCTGTTGGCTATTCTTCCTATACATATACATCTATAAACTCTTGCTTCCCTTCACAAAAAAAAAGGGAATTACTGAGGTAGAATTGTTTATTGTAATAGTTTATTTTCCCTTGTATCTGATATCAATTTCTGCAATGGCCATTGGCTTGTACAAAAACACCACAATAAAGCCACCTCCTTCATCAAGGCCTAACTCTGATCCATTATCTCTGCCAACACTAGTCCCTCTCACCATCTTCGACAAAGCAGCTTTCGATCTCCATGTTGCAGTTCTCTACGCCTTTCGCCCCCCCATGCCTTCCAATGAAGTCATGAAGGAGGCTCTCTCCAAAGTACTTGAGTACTTCCCCCACCTAGCAGGCCGGTTTACAACCGATGGTAATGGCAAAACCTGCATCGTGTTGAACAGTGCTGGTGTTCGAGTTACCGAGACTTACTTGCCTACAACTCTTTCGGAGCAGCTCCCGTTTGAGCCATCAAAGGAGGTGAACCATCTCCTTCCTCCAGTTGAAGGGGTGGAAGAGTACTTGCTCCTAATTCAGCTCAACCGCTATGCCTGCGGCGGCCTTGTCATAGGCCAAGCAGCGCATCATCGTGTCTCTGATGGTCAGTCAATGAGTGCCTTCTTCGACGCATGGGCTAAATTAGTCCGAGGACTTAATGTCGACCCTCTTCCTTACCATGACAGACTTGGCATTACAGCTCCTAGAAACCCTCCTATTGTCGAGTTCGATCACCACTCCATCGAGTTTAAGAAGACTGATGACGTCCCTGACACTCCAGTCCCCTTATCCTCAATAGAGAACTTGTCCATCAACTTCTCTAATGAATTCATAAACAAGCTCAGAGCAAAAGTTGTGGACAAGAATGAGAATCAAACTGGGTGTCATCGATATACCACTTTTGAATGCCTCCTAGCTCATGTATGGAAGAAGGCGACACGAGCAAGGGAGTCGCACTATGATGAATGGACGCAAGTGAGGGTTGCAGTGAATGGAAGAGCAAGGATGAAGCCACCAGTGCCAATGGAGTTCTTTGGGAACTTGGTTCTTTGGGCTTATCCAAAGCTGATGGTGAGGGAGGTGTTACATGAATCGTACGCTTACGTTGCCAAGGCAATCCATGACGCTGTAACAAAAGTTGATCACAGGTACTTTCAATCATTCATTGATTTCGGCAAAGTAACGAGTGGAGAGGAAAAGGAATTGGATGCAACTGCGCCAGAGATTGGGAACACATTGTGTCCTAATTTGGAGGCTGATAGCTGGATGAGGTTTCAGTTTCATGAGCTTGATTTTGGAGGGGGAGGCCCTTGTGCTTTCTACCCTTCAAACCTACCTGTTGAAGGGTTGTTCATATTCTTGCCTTCTTGTCAAGAGGGTGGTGGTGTGGATGTGGTCATGTCCCTCTTGCCTAGACATGTTTTGCAATTCAAAAAAATCTCCCATTCTTTAGAGTGACGCTAGCTAGCTAGCTCTATATATAATAAATATACATATGGATATATATATATATATATATATATATATATATGTAATATTTAATCAGTTGGATGTAATATATGCATGTATGTTTAGTGTACAACGAATTAATAAAAGATTTGTAGTTTGAGAAGAAAAGTATGAATCGATAATCAATCAAGCAAGAAATTGGAAACAAAGTGGTGAAAATTAAGTTAAATGAAGGAACTGATCTAGTCTTGAGAGTGAGAACAAAACAACAACAACAGCTTAGCCTCAGTCCCAAATTAACCGGAGTCGGCTACATGGATCAAACTTTTCCATTGTGCTCGATTGAGTGCAATTAATGGTGAGCTTTTCAAACCATTCAAATCCCTTCTAATTAATGCATCTCATGTGAACTTTGGTCTGCCCCTACCTAGTCGAATTTCTACAGCTTCTATTGAGTCGAGTTTTTTAGTTGGGGCATTTGTAGGTCGTCTTTGCAGGTGACCAAACCATCGCAACCGCCCTTCCCTAATCTTTCACTACAAGAAAAATGATATTTAGAGACGGAATTAGCAACATAATTAAGTTCTGTTGCTGAGAAAAAGTGGTTAGAGACGGAATTGAGACGGACTAATTCAGAGACGGAATGGAGAGAGATCAGAGACGGAAATAGAGACGGAATTAGAGACGGAATTAAATTCCGTCTCTAAATAATGGCGCCAACATTCCCACCAAAACTTTTTTTTTACAACCGTCCATTATGTCTCGAGATTCGTGCGTGCTTCGATCTAGATACCCAAAAATGGGGACCAACCACAAAACAAACCTCTCTCTCCCTAAAATCTCTCTCCGCTCTCTCTCTCTCACAACAAACCTCTCTCTCAACGAAGCTCTCTCTCTCAACGAAGCTCTCTCTTACCATCACCGCTCTCTCTCGCCGTCGCTGCTCTCTGCTCTCTCTCTCTCTTCGTCGCCGCTCTCTGCTCTCTCTCTCGCCGCCGCTCTCTGCTCACTCTCTCTCTCGCCGCTCTCTACTCTCTCTCTCTCTCGCAGCTCTCTGCTCTCACTCTCTAACCTTCTCTCTCAACGAAGCGCACGCCGAAACCGTCGAACCTACTGAGGCCGGTCGCGGTTTCGCCCACTCATGGCCTATTCTACGGTTCGACATTCCTCCGCGGCGGACAATCACTTCTACCAACAGTTCAGGAGCGTAAGAAGCCCTAACATTTTCTTCAAAGGCGTGAAATGGTAATTAGGTTTCAAGTTTCAATCTTTGCATTTTATTTCTGTTTCAGTTAGGGTTTACTCTTTGAAACTCTCGCTGTTTTTGACTTGTTGTGTTGTTAGGTCTCCCGACGGTTCGTGTTTTCTTACGAGTTCAGATGATAATGCTTTTCGGTTGTTCGATCTGTAAGTTATGTGAATGTTCGATTGAATTTTCATCAGTTGTTGATTCGGTTATTGTAAATACTGCTTGTATTATGTTCAGACCTAGTAATGCCGATGAAATTAAGGAAGACGCGTGTTCGTCTGCTGTTGATGATGGTGAGTTTTGTGCTAACGTAAATGGATCAGTTGGTTGTGCTAATGTGTTAACTATCTAGAACGAAATTGTAAACCCTAAACTGTAGGTTATAGTTTTCTTCTTCGTGTGGCAAGGTTTCATAAACTTCCAATTTAACCAAATTTTGTATTTGTAGCTACAAATAACACGTCGGTTGTACCCGTGGCTTTTCTCAAGCATTTACGAATACCTACTTTAGCTGCATTTTGCATATGTGGATGTAAATTGGTTAGACAATTGGATTGGTAATAGCGAGCACTACAAAAAAACAGCAAATCAGAAACGGAATTTTCCGTCTCTGATTTGCCTAAATTCCGTCTCTAATTTAAATCAGAAACGGAACAGAAACGGAATTAATTCCGTCTCTGAAATCGTCGTTGCTAATTCAATCAGAAACGGAATTTGATTCCGTTTCTAATCAGAAACGGATTAGAGACGGAATAAATTCCGTTTCTGATTAGAGACGGATTTAGAGACGGAAATTAGAAACGAACGAGACGACGAATGAAATGGAATTTTTTCAAAATTGTACATCGTAATTGGATTCCGTCTCGATTCCGTTTCTAATCGTAAACGAATCGAGACGGAAATAATAAATTCATGAATTCGTCTCGATCCGTTCTTTGATTAATGATATTTTCTGAAAAATTAGAGACGGAATAGCAACTAATGTCGTATTCCGTTGCTAATCCGTCTCTAATTTTCCTTTTTGTTTAATTTACAAACATAAATATAATCCAATTGGTTTTCCAACCTATAACTTGAAATTACAACCATAGAACCTACTCCATCGCCCGCACCCCTCCAACAACTCCTTGGGGGTGCTAACATCCCCCAAAAAGCAAAACTTGACATTCATACATCGACAAAATATATCAACAAATATTCAAATGAGAGAAAAAAAATGTAAAATTCAAAATTTGAAAAAGCTTTATATATCCACGAAAAATTGTCTAGTATAACAAATGCTCCAGATTTCTAAGTATTTACAAAAACCATCAATCCTATTGTTCAACAACCACAAAAAAAACTTACAATCCTCTAAATATGCACAAAAAGAATTATCAATCTAAAAGTCATATAAACAACTATAAAGTTACAACATATGTTTTTATTTCCTCATATCTCACTTGGAAACCAGATTATGGCGGTATTGTCACAGGGATATGGGCAATCAATGGCACTAACTCCCACTCGATCGAAGAACCAAATCACTATTGATAAGGTCACGCTCTGCAAATATTGCAAAATAGATCAAACTCATGATAAAAAATACAAAACTGCAAAAAAACTATCTCCATTTACATAAGAATATGCATGCATAAACTTCAACATGTAATCTAATTTAATCCAAGTAACCCAATCTTCTAAACTGAATTTTTCTTACAATTAGTCAATCGCCTAGTCTTCAAGTTGCACAGTATGGCACATGCTTAATGCAGATGTGCGAGAATAATATTATATATATATATATATATATATATATATATAAGCCATGATTGTCACAGCTAGCCCATGTTGTCCAAGCAATAAATCCATGTTGATAAAGCATCGAAACTAGATATCATCACAAATGGAAGAGCAGTGTCCAATTGAGAGAGAAACCAAGTTATGAGTCATTACAAATTTACACTACAAATCATGCAGAGGACAAGTAATAGCATCATCTCTATGAGGGATGAAAGGATTATCATCCGCCGACAGGGATAGTTGACAGACACCAACAAATCAATAAAAACGAATGCAAGAGCATAATGTTGGTTTGAGAAAAGCTTATACTACGTACTTAGGATAAATATTTTTTTTTTTCGATTTAGCAACAAATTTCTAAGTTTATCTCTCAGCTTATTGCAAGTACTTCACAAGGACATAGCAGCTGCTTTGGTAAGAAAAAGGAACAAAGTTTTAGACAAGAATTCCAAGTTAAAGATCTATTCTTGAATTGTCCCATAGATTAGAAAAAATGAAAGCAAAAAAAAAAAAAAAAAAAAAAGAAAAAAAAAAAAAAAAAAAAAAAAAACCAAAACAAAACGACATGATTCGATTATATAATTAAGTAATAACAAAGCAAAGGCTAGCATTTAGGTGAACAAATGGTGAAATTCAAGAAGTAACAAACATTTCATAAAGTCATCTTCATATATTTCGACTAATAACAATGATTTCAATAAAGATGATTAAGAAGGCCCTTCAAAGACGTAGGAGGTTTTCCAAAGGATTTGAAAGAAAAATATGGCAAAATAAAAAGACTTTCAAATAGATATATGATAGAATATGAAGAGGAGAAACATGAAACCGTATTCATTCAAAAACAAGTGCAAAAACAAAATGAAGATGGAATTGTTAAAAACAAACAACACAAAATAAAAAGACAATAACAACGACATGCAACATTATTTCAAACTTCATGTACGTCAAAAGAAAGTTAAAAAAAATGCAAGTTAATAGTTAAAAGATGACTTCTCCATATTAGCAATGTTTCTTATCCATGCTTTTCAAATTACTCATTTTGCAACATGTATAGAAGAAACGAATGGGATGGGATGAGTGACAAGTGATATAGAAAATAGAGTGACAAACAGACCTGTTGTTTGAAATGGAATTAATATGATAATCATGAGCATGAGCATACATTCTTCGACATCTTGGTACCAAGTTTGTATCATGGCTGACAATCTGCTTGAAAAAAAAATTAATGTAGAGTCATGGTCCATAATAGTTTTCATGTCATTCTCACATTAAAAATTAATAATACTATTAAAAACTAAATTTACTTATTTATGAATGTAAATTGTTTCTACATAAATGTTCCTCCTTTGACAAAAAAAAAAAATTCCTCCTTGAGTGCGCACAAGTATGCAAGATATCTAAAATGCAAGATACATGCTAACTCTATATTTATACAAGTGTAATAAGTTCAATCAAATTTTATTTTGATTTGAATTGATCTATACACAAGTATTGATTCCACATGCATAAAAAGATTCAACAGATATGCCCCTTTGGTGATAGGTAAAAGCAAAATAAATTGTACAATCAATGAAAGGAAACGATGTGATTTCCAAGTACGCAATAAAAACAAAATAATTATAGACGTGTTACCAACTTTGCTTTGGCTTTTAATAGAAAAAGCAAGAATGGCCAACCTTGAGAGACACTAGTGCAAATTATGCAACCTTTTTGCAAAATAGAAGGGATTAGGTGTAGAAGTCCTAATTAAGTTCATATAATGTCCCCATCTCAAATCAATACCATATTAAAACATTCAACTAGGATAGATAGCAACAATTATCTTACCAACTTTGCTTGGCTTTTAATAGAAAAAACAAGAATGGCCAACCCGAACAAAGAAAGCAAAGTACCCCTATCGGAAAAAACAAAAAACAAGGAAAGGAAAGAACAAAATCGGTTTACCCGCATCATGGGGAAAGAAAATTCATTAGCAAATACAAACTAAGTCATTCGTAGACATCACAAAAAAAAAAAAGTGTGCAATAGATCGTAGGGAACACATTCATTAAACATCTTGCTAGGATCCTTATATTTACAACTTCTAAATCACAGCCTTCTCCTTCGCTTGACAAATCACTCACATCAGAACACATTCCTTGATTACTTTTCATGACAAATCCACATTTCCACAAATAATAGACTATGAGCGGCGATCCGGAAAACCACAAAGGACCAAATGATCTATAGCACTAAAAACAGGATCCAAATTTGTGATATTAGCAAGAAATCGCCTCCAAATAGATCTAGCTAGACAAAGGTGTGAGCAAAAGCACTATAGCATTGGGATATCATAGCCTAACAATCCAACAAGTCAACAAAGAAAGATCGAAGAAAACAAGACGAACTCCACGCGACAACCTCTCAAATCATTCAAATCTCACATTTTTAACAAACAAATGAAACAAATCTCATTTACCTAAAAGTAACATTCGAATTCCCTAAGAAGATCAAAACAACCCAAAAACCGAACCTTTGAATGCGAATCTTTGCGCCGAGCTTAAGCTTGAGCCCCATCACCAAATTCCAAAACCGAAATCCTCCAAAGAGAAATACACATCATCGCCATGTAACCGCAAATCTGCAAAGCCAAAACACCTCACAAACTCACAAATAAAAAACCCCCAAAACCAACCAAAACACACCAAAAAAAAAAAAAAAAACCCTAAAAACCGAAAAACTCGTACATGCGGAATTGAGGTTCGAAGCGAGCGAGAATCAACGAGACGAAGCCGCCGAAGCGAGACGAAGACGAAGACGATCGGAGAAAGAGAGAGACACCGGCCTTGTCGAAGAGCGAGCTCGAACCCTGGCTGGAGCCGAGTCCGAGCCCTAGATTTGGAGTCGTCGGTCCCCATGAACGATCCCAAGACGATTGCGAGGCGGGAAGGCCGCGAAGCGCGCGTAGGCGGAGTCGCCGAGCCACGCACGCCACACTCCGCAGTCTCGAGCCGGAGAGCGAGAGCGAGACGAGAAGGGATTTGGGGGTTTTGGTCGCAGGAAGGTCGCGAAGGCGGCGTAGCTGGAGTCGCCGAGCCACGCGCGCCACACTCCGCAGGTCTCGAGCCGGAGAGCAGAGAGCGAGACGAGAAGGGATTTGGGGGTTTTGGTCGCAGAAGGCCGCGAAGCGCGCGTAGCCGGAGTCGCCGACGCGCGCCACACTCCGCAGTCTCGAGCCCGAGAGCAGAGAGCGAGACGAGAAGGGATTTGGGGGTTTTGGGGAGACCGAGAACTCGTGGGATTTGGGGTTGTTGGGGGGGGGGGATACTTATCAAATCTCGAGATTTGATGCACAAATCTCGAGATTTGATGAACGGTCAAAAGAAACGAGATTTTTGGTGGGAATGTTGGCGCCGTTTTTTAGAGACGGAATTTAATTTCGTCTCTATTTCCGTCTCTATTTCCGTCTCTGATCCGTCTCAATTCCGTCTCTAATTTAATCCGTCTCAATTCCGTCTCTAATTTTTTTTTTTAGCAACGGAACTTATTTCCCTTTCTAATTCCGTTTCTGATTTGCAACGGAAATTATTTCCCTTTCTAATTCCGTTTCTGATTTGCTGTTTTTTTGTAGTGGAGGTGATGCCTGCAATTACTCCAGTATTTTCCTCTTATTGCATGGGTGTTTTGGTACCACTTCAAGAAAATCGCATGTTTGAAATTCCATTCCTTTAGGTCTTGAGTGATTGAATGGACTATCCATAGTGAATTTTATTTTAAATACTTTAGGAGAATAAAGGATTTAAGGTATTTCATTTAACGGAGATTTGAAGCTATTCTGAATACCTGAGATATATTATGAAGACTAGGCCGATTAAGTTAGCTCATGCCCACATTATGGCTTTCTGCTGACAATCAACATCGTATAATCTTCAAACTAATAATTACTTGAATGGCTTCAATTTATCATAATCTTTTCCTATGAGATTAAGACAATTACCTACTTCCCATAGCTATATTATTTTGAGCTATCTTTTGAGAATTTTTGTTTCTTTCGCTGCAGATACTTATGCTGCAAATCCGGTACTTGTTGAAGGGGAGTCCGTTTATGACTATTGTTGGTACCCTTACATGTCTCGCTTCAGTGCATGTCATTATTGAGAAATACAAAGGCTATAAGCTTTTTCCCAGTTGAACCGTAATTTTGATTTTAGAGGGAGTGATTTGGTTCTTGACTCATACTGTTCTCTATATGTGAGTCCTTTGAATATTTTTAACAGCCGAATACTTGTCAATGTTCCAGATCTTAATACATGTGTATTTGCCAGTACTACTCGTGATCATCCTATACATCTTTGGGATGCAACTTCTGGTCAGGTAACATAAAAACTATGTGAAAGCAACTTGCTTCAAGGAACTTATGTAATGCATTGCAACGTAGCATCCAGAAACTCAATCTACCTTTAGCCTCATGGTTTTCGAAGTTGTGCATCAAGGGTGTGGCGTACGCTTAGTTAGTCTCAGTTCATAAAATATGCTTTCCTGAACTTTTAATCTATTATATTAAACTGAATTATTGAGAGAGAAAACAAAACAAAACTAAAAAACTGGATTTATGTCGAGTTTTGGTTGAGCTCCCAAGCCACCTAAGAGACTTGTATCCAAGCTTTGCGTATATCTTTGTTAGGCATCTACTATTATATGAGATTTATGTTTTTCCTTTTGCCTTTGGTTGAACCTCTGCTTCTTTGAATTATTTATCATTATTTTATACAAAGCTATTTTAAGAACATTAGCTACAAAATTAACAACTCTTATGGATTTTTAATAAACACCATGCGTAAATAATCCCCGCCAATACTACCTCGTGTTGTTTTCTTATGTAGGCAGTAGTGGTAAATGATTTGTCTATGCTGCTTTAAGTGTTATCAGCTGTGTAATATTCATTGCCATGTCTTTTTAAGTTATTTATGCATTTTTCGGTGACATTTCTACTCATTACACTTGCGATGCACCTATCGAGCCTATGATTCCATGGATGAAATAACTGCTGCCTTGTCTATTGCTTTCAATCCTACTGGATCCAAGTAAACAGACTTACCTCAATATTATATTTTCCATTGCTTTCTTTGCACAAGAGCAATGTTTAGAATTTAAAATAATGGTAATGGATAAAATAGTGGCAGTTGAGATGTTAGTTTCAGAAGTTCTATATTGTTGTTTGTTTGAAAAAGTTTTTTGCTTCTGTGATGCCGACTGCTTGGTTAGTACTTAATAACTAAAATATGGTCAGTGTGCTCTGTTTTGGTTGGATTAATAAGTTGTAACTCCAATATTTGAAGAAGTATTATTGGTTTTGTTTTTATTTTTATTTTTTTGCTACTGTGTTGACTACTGACACAATGGAGTTGAGTCTGTCAACTACTTGACAAGTACTTTATAACCAAAATAGATCATTGTGCTCGGCTCTCTAGGGATTGAGGTTTTGTTTTTATTCTTTTTTCTGCTATTCTGTAGTTCTTACGTCTTTTCACTCAATTATATATTATATGATAATTATACTCGACTCTTTAGGTTGCAAACAAATCATGCCTATAACATGAGTCTAAATGATGAAAATGTGTTTATTATACACACAACTAATCATGATAATGCAGAGAAGGAGGTGAATAACCAATCAAGAACTGAGGGTGATGTCATGATCAGTGACTTGCCTAGGGAAGCGAGTGGATTGGCTTCGATTGTCCACTCCTATAAAAGGAGGGAGGCGCGCTCTTGAGGACGTGGATATCTGCATGTTCCCTAGAACAATTAATGGTGATGATGGATTGGAGGCGAAATAGTTAATTAAGAATTGAGGGTGTCACAAACGGGCTCTTGTTTGGGTAAGTGAGTGAATTGGACTTCTACTGTTAATAAAAGAAGGAATGGGAGGGAGGATGTGTGCCTTTTGAAGAGTTAAGTATGCGATAGGGCCCTTATACCCTGAATCTTAAAGAATAAGAAAAGTAAATCCTGGAACAAGGAGTGGACGAGAGCAATAAAGTGAGTCTGATAGTTAAAGGGAGACTGTTACGTGACGATTCTTTGCTTCTTTGTAGTTGGAGTCTCATGAAGCAATAAAAACACGAATGAAAGCAGCAAAGTAGTTTTTTTTTAAAGGTTTTTTTAGCTATTTGACATTTTACATCAATTCATTACTTATTCAGTTTAAATAAAGTATGATTCAGATTGATTGTCTTTCGCATGTTTTGCAATTCAGGTTGATTTGGGTTGGATCAAATCATGAAATTATAGGAGCCACCATTTTGATTAGAATTCTAATAATTTGGCGGTAATGGTTAATCATCTGAAAGGAATATCCTGAACTGTTCTTTGATTATGATTGGCAACCTTTATTTTTTGATGGTATATTGTCTTTGCTAGTTTTGTTGATTTCCTTGCTTATGGTTTGAAGCTTATTATTGGTTTCTCCTCTTGCTGTCATAGAACAGTTCATCTTTCATGTCATAGATTATATTATGTAGGCTTTTTGCAGGATACAATAAATCTATCAGAGTTTTTGACTTAACTGACCATTCGGGATTTTGAACAGTATTCAATAATCCAAGGCAATAAAGAAGGGCAATCAGGTATAGACTTATATGACTGCTTGATTAAGTTTTCTAAATTTCCATCATAAATTCATTATATGCAATATATCTAGTGGAACTTGCTTCGTTAATGTTATCTTACCATCTTTGCGGTACAAAATGGTTTACTACGCCATTATATTACAATAATGTGCCAATAGAGATTAGTAGGATTCTTATTTGAAATTGGAATTTGTGGTAAAATAGGTCATAGAGGAAGTAAGACTGATAGCTATCTCTATGCTCGACTAATTGGTTACATTCTTCAGTTTCGTTTTGTCTACTTACTACTGAATGTATAATTTTGAAAATGCAGATTTTAAAGCATGAGTGGCCTAAGAAGGTGGCAAAGCTTTGTTCCTGACTTGGTTTCAGCTGCAAAGACTAGTGAACCAATATGCGAAAATTGCATGGCAATATTGAAAGTAACTAGCATCTCTATTTCATTGAGCAGGTAGCCTTTTTTTTATGGTTCAATTACAGGTAGCAATTGGTTTAAGTAAATGTTTACTGTCTTCATGGTTCAATTACGGGTAGCCTTTTTTTTTGCGCAGCATGTTTAAATAATTATAACTTTTAGCCTTTGCTCAAACTTCCTTTACTTAAACCAATTGCTCTATTTCTATTTTCATGGTCTATCACAATTGTCATGATTTACCTGTAATGCTCAAGTTCCGCATCAAAATGTCTTGTTTGTAGAGAGGTAACCGGTGGTAATTTTGGCATGATATTGATAATCTATGCTGACATCAATGGAGTTAAAACCCTGTTTATAGTATTAGTGATTGCTTTGATGAATAAAGCTTTTAGCATTGCACTGACCAATCACGCAAATTAGGCATAAATTGATTGGGACAAGGCTTGAGGTTGGCACTGATGCTGGTCCTATCTCAAGCTATTACGATTCATTTTCATTTTTTTCTCTGCTGGCTATTAGCCATTGGTGTTATTATATTTTGCAGACCTACGGACGATTTAGAGAGAGATAATTTGCTAATTAACACCATGTTCCTTTTGGATAATGATGAATTTCTTTTTCTTTATTACTTTATTTATGTTGTGTTTGGCTCATACACTTGTGCTTGCGATGATACGTAGTTCTCCCATAATATTGTTTATATTTCTATTATTGTTTGTATAATTTAGTGATTTTTTTCTTTTTGATCTTTTTTCAGGTGTTTTGTACGAAGTCAAGTATTATTTGAAGCACAATCAACTTTATATAATCTCGGAACACTTCATTTTTTTTTTCATTTAGAACAATTTTTCCTTTTACTTTTGTAGAAAGATACGATATAGAAACTTTTTAAATTGTTTTTGTTGTTTCGTGTACGGTACATTGAGAAAAGATAATTTTAAGGATATGTTAAGTTTTTATAAACTGTGCAATATTAATATATTATTTAGCTATGATTTGTATTATATATTGATAGGTTAAATGTGCTTGGATTGAGACATATATATATATATATATATATATATATATATATATATATATATATGAATTCAGAGACGGAATTAGCAACGGAATTCAGAGATTCCGTTGCTATTCCGTATCTAATTTTCGAGGAATAGATGCATGAATCAGCAACGGATCAGAGACGGAATGCAATTACAATTGTACCATTTTTAAAAATTTCCATTTTTGTTTCGTCTCTGTTTCGTTTCTAATTTCCGTTTCTAATCCGTATCTAATCAGAAACGGAATTTATTCCGTCTCTTATCCGTCTCTAAATCGGAAACGAAATCACATTTCCGTTTCTGATTGAATCAACGTCGACGATTTCAGAGACGAAATTTATGCAAATCGGAGACGAAAATTTTCTTTTATGATCTGCCGTTTTTTTGTAGTGTTTGTATCAATTGGTGCTACTCCTACTTGTTTTTGAATTTCTATATTTCTTATTCTATCTTTACGAGTGTTACCACACATCTACCTAAGCATCATTATTTCTGCTACATCCATTTTATGTAATTGTTGTTGCTTTACCGCCTAACATTCATTTCCATAGAGCATAACTTGCCTAATTGCGGTCTTATAAAATTTTCCTTTTAACTTAGTATATATGAACATTTCGATCACAAATCACCTCTGTTGCATTCCGCCATTTCTTCCATCCAGCTTGAATTCTATGTGTGACATCATTCTCAATGTTACCATCATTTCATATGATTGATCATAGGTATCTAAAGTAGTTTATCTTAGGAACTTCTACTTTCCCTAATTTTACATCTCCGTCATCTCTATGTCTTGTGTTTCTAAACTTACAGTGCATGTATTCGGTTTTCGCCCTACTCAACTTAAAGCCTTTAGATTCTAATGTATTCCTCCAGAGTTCTAATTTCCTATTCACTCCATCTTTTGTTTCATCCACTAAGACAATATCATCTGCGAATAGCATACACCATGGTATATCCTCTTGAATATGTCTAGTTATGTAAATAGATATGGGATTAAAGCCGATTCTTGATGTAGTCTTATCGTAATGAGAAATTCTTTTGTAGCTCCTCCAAATGTCTTTACTCGTTACTACTCCATCATACATATCCTTAATAGTGTCTATGTATCTAGCATGCATTTTTCTTCTTTCTGGAACCCACCAAAGAACATCTCGCGGGTCCTTATCATATGTTTTTTTAAAATCTACGAATACCATATAAAGACTTTTTTTTCTTTATATTTTTCTAACAATCGTCTTACGAGAAAAATCGCCTTCATAGTTGACCTCCCAGTCATGAAACCAAATTGGTTATCTGATATTGTTGTTTCTCTCCTTAACTTATTGTCAATTATCATCTCCCAGAGAACATCTCGAGGGTCCTTATCATATGTTTTTTTTAAATCTACGAATATCATATAAAGATTTTTTTTTCTTTATATTTTTCTAACAATCGTCTTACAAGAAAAATCGCCTTCATAGTTGACCTCCCAGTCATGAAACCAAATTGGTTCTCTGATATTGTTGTTTCTCTCCTTAGCTTATTATCAATTATCATCTCCCAAATTTTCATAGTGCGACTCATAAGTTTAATAATATAGTTTTCCCTGAAAAAAAAGAACCAGGGCAAGTCAGTTTTCGCTGAAAAAAAAGAACCAGGGCAAGTTAGTGACTAAACCTCCTAGGATTAATTCATAATTTAAGTAGGATAATCAATTTAAAATTTATTTAGCATTTATGTTCTCTATATTAATTTATCACATCGAAACATCTAATATTGAGAGTTTACCCTTCTAGCTACATGCATGATATTCAACTCTCAACTGAGCATACCTTCAAGTACTAAATCATATATTCTCAAGATTTTCTGTGTCACGTGATTTTTTTGGTAGAAACATTGTTTTCTCTTAGGTGCGGGTCAAATCGTGTTGTCTAGAGCAAGGCATAGTTCAGTTCAACTTTTCAGGGGAAGCCAATTTCCCGAACGCGAAATTGATTTATTTGGTTGACCACTCTACTTTCTAAGAAATTAGTATTTAAAAATGATAAATAAATTATAGTAATTTACTATAATGTCCTTTAAAGAAATTACAAGTTAATTCCCCATCTTTAAGGCATATCTGTCAAACAAAAATTAACAAAGCCAAAAATAAATAAATAAATAATAACAACGAGGTAGATTTTTTTATTTTTTATTTTTTGTCAAGGGAGGTAGATAAGTTGGTTGCTTCTCCACATAACCATCTTATAAAGTGCAAGCAGAACCACCACTGCAAGAGAGCCAAGTGATGGCACTTTTTTCTCTTTTTCCAGTATCTCTACCTGACAAATCAAAGCCGAGGCTACGTTTCTTATTAAAATGAAAATCAAAGTCAAGGCCAGATTTAGTTAATAATCATGACGTTTCTCTTTATTTCGTAAGTGTTATTTGGAAGATCCATACTTCTCTTTCTATGCAAGTTTTACTAACAAAAACTTATTTCTTTTCAAAGAAAAAGAAAAACAGAAACATTAGCTACCTAGAGTTGTTGGCCCTTCCCACATAAACACTTTTGAGCTTAAATAAGAAAAACCATCACAAGGAAGCCTAGTGATCACTCGTTTTGAAGTTTTCTTTTAAAGAAGAAGAAAAGAAACAAATTAGTGAGGCAAAGTACTTGATCAGAGTTCTTTATATATAAAAGGACCTTATTCTTCACAATTAGGAAGCCAAGTGAAGTTAATTACTCCAACATTTGCTATGGCCACTAGTTTGATAAAAATTCCTCCCTCCAAGCCCAGCTCTACATCATCTCTACCAGTACTAGTGCCTCTCACCATCTTTGATAAAGCTGCTATCGACCTCCATGTCGTCGTGCTTTGTGCCTTTCGACCACCCATGCCTTCCAATGAAGTCATGAAAGAGGCTCTATCCAAGGTCCTGCTATACTTTCCCCACCTAGCCGGTCGATTTACAATCGATAGTCAAGGGCGTGCCTGCATCGCCTTGAACAATGCTGGCATTCGAGTCACTGAGACTTACTTGCCTACAAATATATCAGAGCATCTCCCATTTGAGCCCCCAAAGGAGGTTAGCCATCTCCTTCCTTCTTCGATTGAAGGAATTGAAGAGTTGCTCCAAATTCAACTCAATCGTTACGCATGCGGTGGGCTTGTCATAGGCTTAACTGCCCATCACCGCGTTTATGATGGCCAGTCCATGAGTGGCTTCTTCGTCGCATGGGCACGACTAGTCCGAGGACTTGACATCGACCCCCTTCCTTACCTTGATAGACATAAAATTTTAGTTCCAAGAAACCCTCCTATCATTGAGTTCGATCATCACTCCGTCGAGTTTCGAAAGACAACCAATACTCTCCCAGACACTCCTATTCCCTCATCACCAATAGAAGGATTGTCTATCAACTTCTCTAATGAGTTCATAAACAAGCTCAAAGCGAAAGTTCTAAACGATAATCAAACTGATGTGTTTCGTGGATATAGCAATTTCGAGTGCCTTCTAGCCCATGTATGGAAGAAGGTGACACTAGCAAGAGAGTTAAAGCTTGATGAATGGACACAAGTAAGAGTTGCAGTGAACGGGCGAACAAGGATGAAGCCGCCAGTGCCAATGGAGTTCGCAGGGAATTTAGTGCTATGGGCTTATCCGAAGCTGAGGGTGACGGAGTTGTTACATGGATCATACGATCACGTCGCAAAGGCAATCCATGACGCGGTGGCAAAGATTGATCACAAGTACTTCCAGTCATTCATTGATTTTGGAGAGAAAGCAAGTCAATTAGAGGAAGAGCTGGAAGCGACTTCGCAGCTCGAGATTGCGAACACGATGTGTCCTAATTTGGAGGTTGATAGCTGGATGAGGTTTCAGTTTCATGAGCTTGATTTTGGAGGGGGGCCCTTGTGCTTTCTACCCTCCAAACATACCCGTGGAAGGGCTGTTGATATTCATACCTTCTTGTCAAGAGGCTGGCGGTGTAGATGTGGTCATGTCCCTCTTGCCTCAACATGTTCAGCTCTTTAAACAATGCTCCCACTCTTTGGAGTAACTAATCTATAATGGTACTTAAATGTAAAACTCTGCGTGTTTCGTACATTTATTGAATAAAGAATCCAGCAATAATGTGTTTCATTTCCTATGTATTCTCTTCTTATGTTCTCTTATTTTCTCACTAGAACATTTTGACTAAACCCCTAAAATGAGAGTTATTAAATACATGTGTTATGTTTTAATTTTTAATACATGATTACATAGAGATTTTTTAAAACTCCTATCAATTAGGTGTTATTTAATAACACCCCCCTTTAATAGGGGTTTAAAACCTTTTATTAAATATCAAAATTGTTCTAGTGAATGAGACCCTACATTCTTTAGAGTTTGAAAACGCTTACTCCTTTGCAATTAAGAAAAACCAGCATCAAAGTAAAATAAAGTAAAAAAGACACAAGATTGGTATAGCAGTTCGGACCTCCATCTTACGTCTGGGTCATGCCCATGTATAGAATCTACTAAGAAAATGTGACGTACAAATTTATGCAAAGTTCATAACTAGTGCATTCTTAACTAGCTAGTGAATCCCAAACTAAACTTTGCTACACTACCCACTTCCCTTATAACCGATCCTACACAATATTCCTAAGTTCCTCTAGGACAACAAATCCCCTCGGCTTTATGTGTGTAAATGAAGAAGAACGATATCTCGAAAGCTCTTGTATCACAGTAATGTCGAAAGTTCAAGCATGAGATTTGAACTACTATTGTGATTACATGAATATCAAGAGATCATATAATGACTCTTTCATGAAAACTTCCTTGTATGTCTTCAATCAACTATCAGATAGATTATCAATAGTTAGCTATATTATTAGCTGGTGTTGCCAAACAGAGCCTAAACCTCTTAGAATCCACAATTTATGTATAGTAATCCATTTTAAATTTATTTAGCATTCATGTTCTCTATATTAATATTTATCACGTCTATCTAATACTGACACTATAACATTTTTTGCTTTTAATAGAAGTTTTAAAACCCTTATTAAATATCGAAAAATATGTTTTAATTTTTAATACATATATTACATAGAGGTTTTTTAAAATTCATATCAATTAGATAATAACACCTTTTAACTTTCAAATATCGAAATTGTTCTAGCAGAACCCTCCTACATGATATTCAACTTTCAACAGAGCATAACCTCAAGTACTTAATCATGTGTTCTCCAAATGTTGTGTTACCTTATTTTTTAAGTAGAAACATATATTGTTTTCTCTTAAGTGCGAGTCAAATCATGTTGTCAAGAGCAAGGCCAAATTCGGTTTATTTCGCAACTTTTCAGGGAAAGCCAATTTTCTGAAGACGAAATTGATTTATTTGGTTAAGCACTCTGCTTTCGAAGAAATTAGTACGTATTTAATAATGATAAATAAATTGTTGCGATTTATTTTAATGCCTTTTAAAGAGATTACATGCAAGTTAATTCCATCTAGAGGCACATTTGTCAAACAAAAAGTAACAAAGCCAAAAGAAAAAAAAAATCTAGGTAGATTTTATTTTTTACAAGGGCGTATTCAATTGAGATTTTAATAAACTTTTGGTTACTTTTAATTACTAAAAAAGTTTAGGTGTATTCAATTAAAACTTTTAGAGAGTTTCTAAAAGTAAGGTGTATTCAATGTTAACTTTTATAGACTTTTTAAAAGTTTATAAAAGTTTTGGGGTATTCAATTTAAACGTTTAGAGAGTTTATAAAAGTAAGGTGTATTTAATTTTTTGATGACTTTTGTAGTTTGGTTACAAATCTCGACTTTTATAGACTTTTTGTATAAAAATACACAAACAAATCTCCAATTTCTCCTCACCTTAACCCATAAACTGTTAGAGACTTCTAATTTTTGTTGGTTACATTCTTCAATAAGGACTTCATTGTTCACAAGATGTCTTTTTCTTATCAATTGTTTTTATCAACTTCTCCAATCACTCCACAACTCGTGAATTTCATTGCTCACTCATTATATTCTAATGTTTATGTTGATGAAAATGAAAATAAAGTCGTTATTAACAAGATCTCATTTTTGCATCATTGTACATTTTTATAGGATCTTTTTACAAAGAAGTTTTATTTATTAAGTGTATAATTATAATCTCAAAAAATGTAATATTATTATTTTTGGAGAAAATAGTAGTATATATTTTTTTTCAAATGCAAGAAGTGCATTTTAAAAAATTTAAACTATCATTCTTAAAGAAAAAAATACAAGTTTTTTTACTTAAGTAAAAAAAAAGTACAAAATTTTTACACACAATGATCTTACTTGGTTCTTTTCGGCCACTAAAAGATTATTCATTTGCATAATTTTTTTGTTGATATTTATTTACTTATTTATTATGTTACTATTTTGATAGTCTTACAGGGGTGTATTCAATTGAGATTTTAATAAACTTTTGGTTACTTTTAATGACTAAAAAAGTTTAGGTGTATTCATTTAAAACTTTTATAAAGTTTATAAAAGTAAGGTGTATTCAATGTAGACTTTTATAATTTTTTAAAAAGTCTACAAAATTTTTGGAATATTCAATTTAAACTTTTAGATAGTTCGTAAAAGTAAGGTGTATTTAATTTTTTGGTGATTTTTGTAGATTTGTTACAAATCTTGACTTTTGTAGACTTTTTGTACAAAAATACACATAAAAAAATCTTCAACTTCTCCTCACCTTAACCTAGAAACTTTTAGAGACTTCTAATTTTTGTTGGTTACATTCTTCAATAAGGACCTCATTGTTCACAAGAGGTCTTTTTCTTATAAATTATTTTTATCAACTTCTCCAATCACTCCACAACTCTTGGATTTCATTGCTCACCCATTATACTCTAATATCTATGTTGATGAAAATGGATTGATGTCATTATTAACAAAATCTCATTCTTGCATCACTATACATTTTTTATATTTTTTTTGACAAAGAAGTTTCGTTTATTTTGTGTATTATTATAATATCAAAAAGTGTAGTATTATTATTTTTAAAGAAAATAATTGTATATTTTTTTTAAAAATGCAAGAAGTGCATTTTTTAATAATTTAAACTATCATTATTAAGGAAAAAATATACTTTTTTTCTTAAGTCAAACAAAAAAATAAAGCGCAAAATTTTTACACTAATATTTCCAATGATCTTTTCTCAAGAAAAAAATACTTCCAATAAAGCGCAAAATTTTTCTTAACCGCTCCCGCTGCCACGCTTGCTTCAATAAGATCAACAAATTCTGCATCCACATTCTTGGTACCTCTAAGTCTCTCCAAGTTCCTTCTCCCTTCTTCCATTTTGCCATGTTCGACGAGGACGATGAGCACAAAACCCCCAAAACCCGCGCAGTGACTGCCTAAAATCAAAACCCCTCTTCAAGCACCTATCGATTCTTCCAAAACCAAAACCTCGTTTCAATCCCTTACCCAAACCTGATGCACGAATCTCAACCCTTTCGGTTGATGGCGAAAAAGATAGTTGATGACGTCGGTGAAAAGAGGAGTTGGCGGCGCCGGTGAATAGAGCAATTCGTGATTTTAGGGTTTGAGAGGTAAGGGAGAGGAGAGTTTGAGGAGAGAGAGAGTTCGGCGAAAAAAGAGAAAGAAAAGAGAAAACGTTTGAGAAGAGATATGGTTGGAGTGATGCATTGATTCAAACACGAATCTCGAGATGTGATGGGCGGTCATAAATTATTGAAATTTTGGAAGGAAAATTGGCACCACTTTGTTAGAAACGGATTTTATTTCCGTCTCTATTTCCGTTTGTAATTTGTCTCTATTTCGTCTCAAACCGCTTCTGTCTCGATTCCGTCTCGATTCCGTCTCTGTTCATTTCTAGTTACCAATGGAATTAGATTCCATTGCTAATTCCGTCTCTAATTTACTATTTTTTGTAGTGTATTCCTTCAATTCAACGGATCTTCCAAATGTCTTTCTTTCCTTTTGTTCACTTAGGAAAAACTTGATTGCTTAAATCTCAAGTTTTCTTTTATCTTGTCTCGTTTGAATACACAATCAAAGCATGAGCCTACTTTCCTCATTTTGTAGATATTCTCCATTCTTTGTAGATTTACAAGATACTTTCCATAATCTCCAATGATCTTGGTGGGTTGTGCAAATATTCTCCGCGCTTATGTGGCGATATCCTGGGTAAAGCTGCACAAAGAATGACTGAATGGGCCATTAGTAATACAATGTATTTCATTGAAAAACGTCACTTAAGATGTGACAAATCATGACAACATCTGGGGAATTTATGTCTTAACAATTATGATTTGGGGAATAAACATTGATCACAGACATTATATGTTCTTGGTGAGATATTGTTCATGGTATCAGAGATGGTTCAATCCAAACCCTAGTTTTCCAAAATCAAAATTTTTGTTCAAGATTATCAAATCTATAATCTATGTCGTTAAGGTAGATCAGATCTTTGGTTTTTTTGTAACATTGATTGTCATATGAGGTTTTCTTAAGACTCAATTGATGTGATTGAATCATGACAAGTGTTCTTAGAGCGATAAGTTCTTCATCTAGCAATGCAGCTGGAAGTTCAGCTAGAAATTCAACTGATTCTTCTGTAATTGGTGTTGAAAATCCATATCATCTTCAGAATTCTGATCATCATAGCATAATCTTGGTTACTAATTCTCTCACTGGTGCAAACTATCTTTCTTGAAGCAGAGCAATGAAGATCGTGCTTCGAGCGAAGAACAAGCTTGGTTTCATTAATGGTGATTGCGCGAAAGCTGCAATGACTGATTCTAGCTTTGATCGATGGTGCAGAGTCGATTATATGGTAACTTCTTAGCTTCTCAATTCAATTTCTAAGGAGATTGTAGAGGAATTTCCATATAGTTCTTCATCTTTGTCATTATGGAATGAATTAAAACAAACAAAGATATGGTGAATCCAGTAGTTCTTTGTTGTATCGGTTGAAAAGAAAATTTAATTTTATCAAATAATGTGACCTTTCCATTTCTCAATAGTATACCAAACTCAAGAGACTATGGGATGGACTTAGTTGTTTAGCCCAATTACTGAGCTATGATTATGGATCATATGCTACATTGGTTGTTTTAGAGTCTAATGACAAGTTAATGCAGTTTCTGATGGGTATGAATGAGCTATATGATAATACTAGGAATTAGATTTTAGTGATGGATCATTTTCCTACTATGAATAAAGCATATTCTATGATTCTCAGTGTGGGAAAACAAAAGGTGGTGAACATTGGCTTTTTCTAGTGGTTTAGAAACAACCTTATTAGTTAAATCTCCAAGTCCTAAAGGCAATGAGAAACCCAATTTCAAGAAACCAATCAATAAAGATGATCTTTTGTGATTTTTGCAAAATGAAGTGTCACACTCAGGATTCATGCTTGAAGTTACGTGGCTATCATAATTGGTTTAAGAAAGGTTCTGAAAAAAAAACTACATGAGATCAATCTAAGTCATTTGTCAACATGGTGGAGTCTCCAATGGATATTTCTGATCATGTATCCTTACAGTTTGTGGATATATAAAAAACATTGCTAACATGATTTAATAATACATTTAAAAATATATGAAAAGGAAAATGGTTACCACTAATGAGAAAAATGTCTTTATTCCTTTTGGTAAATCTGGTTTTATAAGTAGTTTATTGCCTTCTAGTTCTGCTTCTAATACATTTATTAGAGATGATGAATGGATCATAGATACTGGAGCTTCAAACCACATGTGCATTGATTTCTCTTTGCTTGATAATCATGTTCTTTTATCTAAGCAAATTGCAGTCTACCTACCTGATGGCCCTACCAAATACATTGATTATACTGGAGATGTGACATTGAGCCCTGATATTGTCCTTCACTCTTGTCTACATATTTACGCTTTCAAATATAATTTACTGTGTGTCAGTAAACTTACCTCAGCTAGTCTATCAAAACGTACATTTCATCTTAGCTTGTATGCTATATAAGATACTAATTCTTCTAAAGTGCTGGTTGTGGGCAGGATTGTAGCTGGATTGTACCTCCTTGACTCAAATTCTTTCTCCAAAGAGGTCATTTCCTCATTTATGATTATTATTGTTAATAAAAGAGCTATAATATATTCCTATAATTTGGCTAGTCATAGTTCTTCATGGCATAATCGACTAGGCCATCCATTTGATATTGTCGTCAAGTATATTGATTTGTTACCTCATGATTCTAGATATGGTTCGCCTTTTTACCTTGTGAAGTTTGTCATTTGTCAAAATAATGTAGATTTGCTTTCCCTTCAAGTACCATTAAATCTTATTCTTCATTTCAGTTGATTCATATGGATGTTTGAGACCCTTTCAAGTAGTCTTCTATACATGGTTCTCATTTTTTCCTTACTATTGTGGATGATTACAATCTTCTTACCTGGACATACTTGATGAAATGCAAATTTTATATAAGCGCTATCATTGTTGATTTTCTTGCTTTTGTTCACACTAAATTTAAGGCTTCAATTCAAGTTACTCGATATGACAATGGCACTGAGTTTGTGAATTAAACGTGTCATTCCTTATTTTCTCAACTGGGGGTGTCATTCCTTATTTTCTCAACTGGGAATTTTACATTAAAGTCTACTCCATACACAGCTCAACAAAAATGTGGTAGTTGAGCAGAAACATCAACATCTTCTTCAAATCATTAGGGCTCTTATGTTTCAGTCTGGTCTTTCCAAGGGTTTTTAGGGTGATGTTGTACTCACTTCCACCTATGTCATTAAAATACTTCCGTCTCCTCTATTAAATGGAAATCTCCTTATCAGTTACTTTTTGATAAGGATCCAGACTATGCATTTCTCAAGACCTTTGGCTATTTATGTTTTGCATCTAACACTTCACCATTAAAGGATAAGCTTGATCCCAAAGCTATTAAGTGTATATTTCTTCATATTCTTCAGGCCAGAAGGCATACAACAAGCTGTACAACTTGTAGTCTAAAATCTCTTTTGTCTTAAGGGATGCTATTTTTATGAACACATCTTTCCTTTGAGACATGCAGTTCTCATCCTTCTCTATTACCAATGTTGCATTTTCCTGCTTTGGATGGTTTTGATCAAGAACCTGACTCTGCCCCTGCACATGTTATTGATCATGTAGTTTCCCCTACTGATATTATTAATGATGTTAATCATGCTTCAGTCACTCCTGTTACTGTACCTTCTATAGTCCCTCATGTTGAAGTAGATACTACAGTTCCTCATATCGAAGTAGATACTGCAATTCTTCCTGCTGCAGTTGATTCTGAGCCAATAATGGTTGATTATAATCCTATTGCTCTTAGGTTAACGTACTACTCACCCACCTTTCTTAGCTCCATGATTTTGTCACTAACATTGTTCATGTTTCTTTTCCATCATCACTATCAGTGCCATCTTCTACATCTCCACCAACTTATCCTTGTTGTTTCCTCACATCACGGATCAATATATTCATTTTCTTGCGTTTGCTTCTCACATTAAATAACCTTCTTCTTATTCTCAAGCTAAATCAGAACCTTTATGGATAGCTACTATGGACACTGAGTTGCAAGCATTAGAGGCCATTGGTACCTGACTTTAACTTTTTTACCAATTGGTAAAAAGGCTATTGGTTCCAAGTGGGTTTACAAAGTTAAACTTCATCCTGATGGTTCTCTAGAGAGGTATAAGGCAAGATTAGTAACCAAGGGTTATACACAAATTGAAGGAGTTAATTACAATGATTATTTTTCTTCAGTTGCTAAGACTATCACTATGAGAATTCTTTTCGCTTTAGTTGCTGCATGAAATTGGCATTTACATCAGTTAGATGTTAATAATGCATTCCTCCATGGTTTCCTTGATGAAGATATTTACATGAAACCACCTGAAGGTATCATCTAGTTGGTCCTTACCAAGTCTGCAAATTACATAAATCCTTGTATGGATTGAAACAAGCCAGTCGATAATGGAATCTTGAGTTTAAATCTCATCTTCACAAATATGGTTTCGTTCAATCTGTTTATGATCCTTATATCTTTTCTTACTCTCATCATGGAAACTTCCTAACTTTAATTGTTTATGTTGATGATGTTCTCATTACTGTACATCTTTGTCTGCCATTAATTTGTCAAGGAATTTCTTCACAATCAATTCATAATTAATGACCTGGGCCAAGCTCGATATTTTCTGGGTCTTGAGTTAGCTCATTTTGAGCATGGAATCTATGTTAATCAGAGGAAATATGTTCTTGATTTACTATAGGACACTGACTTATTTGATTCTAAATTAGTTTCCGCTCGTTTTCCTCGAGACTGCAAGTTTACTGATGAGGATTTTCCTTTATTGCAAGATCCTGAATCAGTTTAGGAGATTGACTGGTCGATTATTGCATCTTGGATTTTTAATACCTGACATTACTCATTCAACTCAACAACTCAATCATTTTGTTCAATCCCCAACTGAACAACACTGGGCTGGTGCTTTCATATTTTTTGCTACTTGAAGTCTTTTCCTTTTAAAGGATTGTTGTTTCCTGTTCAAGATTATCAATCTCTTACTGCTTACTATGACTCAGATTGGGCAGCTTGTCCTATGTCTTGGAGGTCACTTATTGGTTATTGTGATTTTCTAGGTGGAGTTCTTTTTTTTTTGGAAGACCAAGAAACAGTCGACAATTTTGAAATCCTCTGGTGAAACTAGGTATCACAGTCTCTCTATCACAGTTTGTGAACTGCTTTGGATTTCCTATATTCTTTTAGATTTTATGGTTCATGTTCACTTCATATTCGTTTATGATGTGATAATCAAGCTACTTTCATCTTACTGCAAACCTTATTTTCCATGAAAGAACCAAACATCTTGACATTGATTGTCACTTGGTTAGGGATCAATTCAAGGCTGGTTTGGTGTCTCATCGATACATTCCTTCAAGCAACAACTTGCTAATCTCTTTACTAAGTCTCTCTATACTCTTTTGTTTCATTTTTAGTTGTCCAAGATGGTGTTATGTGACTGACATGATGTTCCATCTTGAGGGGGGATGATGAGTATTAGTTGTATGTATAGAGTAGTTGAAATACACTTGTCAGTTGTTTGTTAGATAGAGAGTGAGTTAGATAGGAAACGAGTTGTTATAAAGAGTGAGTTAGATAGGAAACATATACTTCCCTCCTATATATATTGTACAAACTCAGATTATATTGTTATGATTTAGAGAATAAACCACTAGAACAATTTTGATATTTAATAGAGGTTTTTAAACAAAAGGGGGTATTAAATAACACCTAATTGATGTTTTAAAAAACATGGTGAACACATTTTTATTTAATAACACTGTTTTAAAACCTCTATTAAAGGCCAAAAATGTTCTAGTGAACATTGATCAAATATTGTGTGTTCTTGGTGAGATATTGTTCAGGAAGCAAGTGAAGTTAATTACCTTTTAGTAGCTATGCCAACTTTGCAATGACCACTGGTTTGATAACAATTCATACTCCCTCCGAGCCCAACTCTACATCATCTCTACCCATACTAGTGTATCTCGCCATCTTTGATAAAGCTGCTATCGACCTCCATTTTGTTGTGCTTTGTGTCTTTCAACCACCCATGCCATCCAATGAAGTTAAGAAAGAGGCTCTATCCAAGATCATGCTATACTTTCCCCACCTAGCCGACCGATTTACAATCGATAGTCAAAGGCATACCTACATCGCCTTAAACAATGCTGACATTCGAGTCACTGAGACTTACTCGCATACAACTATATAAAAGCATCTCCCATTTGAGCCCTCAAAGGAGGTTAGTCATCTCCTTCCTTCTTCAATTGAAGGAATTGAAGAGTTGCTCCAAATTCAACTCAATCGTTATGTTTGCGGCGGGCTTGTCATTGGCTTAACTGCCCATCACCGCAATTATGATGTTCGGTCCATGAGTGACTTCTTCACCGCATGGGTGAAACTTGTCCGAGGACTTGACATTGACCCCTTCCTTACCTTGATAGACATAAAATTTTGGTTCCAAGAAACCCTCCTATCGTTGAGTATATCATTACTCCATCGAGTTTTGATAGACAACCAATACTCTCATAAACACTTCTATTCCCTCATCACCAATAGAAGTATTGTCTACATGCCTTCTCTAATGAGTTCATAAACAAGCTCAAAGTGAAAGTTCTAAATGAGAATCAAACTGTGTTTCATAGTTATAGCAATTTCAAGTGCCTTCTAGCCCATATATGGAAGAAGGTGATACTAGTAAGAGAGTTAAAGCTTGATGAATGGACACAAGTAAGAGTTTCAGTGAACGAGCAAACATGGATGAAAGAGTTCGCAGGGAATTTAGTGCTATGGGCTTATCCAAAGCAGATGGTGAAGGAGGTGTTACATGGATCATATTATCACGTTGCAAAGGCAATCCATGATGCGGTGGCAAAATATTGATTACAAGTACTTCCAGTCATTCATTTATTTTGGAGAGAAAACAAGTCAATATGAGGAACACCTGGAAGCGAATCCATACTTACATCGATTTACGTTTCCAAACTTCCTAAGTTTTCTGCAGGTCACTCATGCTTTCCTTGTATTCCAACACCTAGAACAAACCATTTGTGAATAATATAGGTCTAACACCCAATGTTTAGAACCCCTAAGTCAGTCCCCAAGACCTCAAAAAATTCCGAATAAATTACATTAGACTTGTTGTTTTCTGGGGTAGGAGCACACTCCCTCTATTGGTGGGACGTGCTCCCCTAATAGGGTTCATCCCAATTGATGAAGGACAGGAGCGCGCTCTACCCTTTACTATCTCGACGGTAAACAAGGCGACGTGCTCCCCCAATAAACGGGGTTCATCCCTCAATCTGACACTGATATAAGATGTATATTTTCATCTCTATTTCCTCTAATACATGTTTGTTAAATCACATCAAATTCAAATGTTAAGCGAAATTCATTGGTAAAATATTAAGTTATGCATTAATTCTCAAAAAAATTTTTACTCACATGCATCTATATATTATTCATAACCTGAAGTTTTTAATAAACAAAAGTCTCATATTAATTAGGTGTTATTTAATAACACCCCCGTCACAAACTAGACGGTGAGTATAGTGGTATTTGAGCTAATCGGAGAATTTCAAACATTTCCAAAAGAAACGAATGGTATTAAATAAATGAGCGAAATAAATTGCTTTGAAACAAGTAATGCAAGTAAATACTAAAGATGTGGGAGACGCTAAGTCGTGATAATCTATGTCCGATCGGCGGTGAGACCTATACTATCTTTTCCCACCGCGAGGGTAAACAATCTCACATAAATAGTGGAGCCGCGCAACATCAATCTCATACTTGCTGCCACTTTGAGTCCCATACCTCGTATGTCGCATTCACAAATCACCAAAACAATAACGAACACTCCCCTTTTACAACATCAATCATACTTCTTTGACACTTTGAGTCCGCCTGCGTATGTCTGGGCAGTGTGGGAACCCCGGTCTCGTGCAATGGATCACTAGATAATCCTTACTTTCGTTTCAAAAACAAATAATTCCAAAATTCTAGACTTCCAAGACAAGTGACACACACTTTTAACACTTTCAACACACAGTCCATTAGCATGTCATCAATTGTATTCAAGAATCATCAAGTGATCCATATAATTCAAACCAAATTCATCCATATAGATACTTTAATATTATATATATATAATATATTTCCGCATACCCATAAATGACATGTTTATCTCGCATACAATATAATATTTACCTTGGCCACATGCTCTGACACGTATCTCGCTACAGGTCTCACGTCACGAGTCATTTTGTCCTGATTCATGAAGTAAATGTGTATTAGTTATTTGGGTCGTGACACAGCCACTGTTCCATTCACAAATCACCAAAACAATAGCGAACACTCCCTAAAATGACATACATTTTGACACTATCAACATACATAATCATCTGATCCAATGTCCAGAGACCCGCCTAGGCGTGTTCTCGGGCGTGCAAATTTATTATTTAATTACTTATTTTTTGATTATAGACTTGTACTAATTTCTTATTAATCCCACAACCTATAAATTCATAAACATTCCAAACAAACATCAATCATCACACAAACCCACGTCCATGCTAATCAAGGTACACTGGACTTAACCACGATCCTAACTTAAGTTAATTAGGACTTGAATTAACACTAATCATCAGCTTAAGGTAACGGTTCGTTATAATATGAATGTATGCAACTCAATATATAGTATCCTAGAGTAGCTATAAAACCAAGTGCGCATGCAATTCCTCATTTACTCTATTCGATAGGCAAGGTATGACCGTTAACTACTCCTTTGATCAAACGCATGACCATTGACTCATACGACTTGGGTTTAAATGCGATGAACGCTTTAAGTTTTGTGAAAACAGTAAACCTAAACAATCGGATCACTAGTGCGTTTAATTTAGCCTAGATCTAAAAGATATTTGATCAATCCCAAAAGGGGCAAATCCATCGGTATGGTCAAGCACCACATGCGTGAGTTTTCTTGCACGATTATATATGCAATCAACTCACTAGCGATAGGCTTCCACATAGAAACATGCAAGGGCCCTTAATAATATAACAAAACTTAACCCTAACAATCATATAATAACAAAATGAATAGAATACCAAGGAAAAGCAATTGAATTGAAATAGAATAGATCTCACATAGAGTTTGATGCCAAAAGAATTATTTGATACACCTCAGTCTAAATTGATGGTGTTTAGTTGGACATAATAAGATTAAACACAAGTTTTTCAAGTTCTTTCGTAAACAAAGTTTTCCAAGTTCTTTCGTAAACAAAGTTTTCCTAAAAAACCATCGCAATTAAATTAAAATATCTGAAAATCCAAGTGAAGATCTGAACTTCACATTCCACGCCGTGAGTCACATCGTGGGTATGGACTCTACAACGTGAGTTCTAGCGAGGATCATTGTTTTGTCTACTTGCTCAATCTTGGTTCTAACAAAGATCTACGCCGTAGGCGATGCCGTGGATTTGTGTGCGGCGTGGAATGGCGGCATTGTTTTCCAAAAAATGTTCATCATACAATTCTTTCACTTTTGCTCCAATTTTACTTCAAGTCCTCAAAACTAAAAACGACACTAATGGGAGATTATCATTATAAAATAAATAATTAAGGTTCAAAATCATACTAAATACTATATTAAATAACTTTTAAATATATACTTATAAAACTACGCCAAGATTGGGAACACCTTGTATCATAATTTGAAGGCTGATAGCTGGATGAGGTTTCAGTTTCATGATAAGCTTGATTTTGGAGGGGAGGTCTGTGTGCTTTCCACCCTTCAAACTGCTTTCCACCCTTCAAACCTACATGCTGAATGGTTGTTCATATTCTTGCCAGCTTCAGAGGGTAGGGTGCGGATGTGGTCATGTCCCTCTTGCCTCGATATGTTTTGCATTTAAAACATGAAATATTTAATCAGTTGGATGTACCATATGTATGTTTAGTGTACAACAAAGTAGTTGCAGTTTAAGGGCCTTTTCGCTGTAGCAAATTAAGTGGTACTTCACCACATAAAAGCAATAATTATGATAAGCACTCTAAATAGATGCTCAAAATAAGGCCTTGTTTGGTTGGGGTAAGAGTTGGGGGATGTGAGATAATTTGGAGGGGAGTTGAACTAATCTTGTTTAATTGGTTTTATAAACCCAAATCACTTCGAAGTTATCTCTCAATTCACATTTGAATATCTCCCCCACCTCCATGAGAGTTATCTCTTAGAATCTTGTTGACACAATTGCTCTTCATTAATTATCTCTTTATTACCCACATCTCTCTCTTTTATTTGCTAATTTGAAAGGTATTTATGTCGGTTCATATTATTTATTGTTTAAAAATTTGCAATTTCTTTGTAAGTTTAAAGTTGAATCAAACATGAAAATATGATCTTCATTATGAGTTAATTCTACTTGTAAGATAACTCTCATGTAAGTTGAAAAAAATGAACCAAACCATGCCTAACAACCAATTAAGCTCATTCTTTACTACAAGTCTTCAAACCGCGCAACCTCCTCGATCTTTTTACTTTTTCTTAAACAAGTAATTAAGATACTAAATTCAAACACTTCTCAAGGCATAAAGAAACTTTGGTCAAGTACGTATGTCCAACTAAGATCATAGTGACCACAAGATCATTAAATAATTGAATTTAAGGAAAACTTATAACCATTCAAAATAAAAACAACTTATTTAATTGGAGACGACCATTTCCACCAATTTATATGCTTTCAACACCTTAAAATAAAATTAAATTCTAGACCGAAAAATCCTTAGTTTTACTGAGAATCTTAACCTCAATATAATCTACCATCCACCTAGCTCGAGCATTAACTCTCTAATTCTTGATTTTTTTTCTCATCAAATCACCTTGTCGGCAAATTCCCAAAGAAACTTAGGCAAGTAAAAGAATAAAACTATCCAAACTCGATAAGTCAAGCTATCATCTTCTCCAATGAATTATGTATTCTTTCACAACTTTTTGATTAATTTTTATTTGTTTGGTTTAGGGCATAACGTTAGCTTGTTTTGACATATTATGGAACCAATATCTTGTTTTGAAGAAAGTTTGAAAGATATAGATATATTGTTCGTCTGGCTGAGATACGAATTCATATTGCACACAATGGTGGAACAAAAAATCTAATTAGGGGGAAAAAACTTTAACCTTCAATTTTTTTCGAAACAGAAAAATATATTAGTATGAATAACTAAGCTAACAAAAAAAAATGATAATGCTACACTGAAGATAGTTCAAATATATCATTTTTTTATTGACAATGCTACACTTGTTCTATAGGGAGCGTGTGTTGCCCATAGGAAATGCAAGAATGACGAATATGTGGTGGGAAGGACGAATATGTAAGGGTACTATAGGAGTTCGGGGTTAGGTGCGGTCGCCCCAGCCCCTATGTATATTCACCCCTCGTTGCACATCTCTATTTTTGTTCATCATTCGTACCAAATCTGTGTGATTTGAAGCATACCAGTTTGATCCAACTGAACGCGAGCTTTGAAATTCATTTATATATAGTCAATCTGGGTTCCTTGCTCGTGGTCCCGATTGAATCTAACCGGTAACGTGAAGAAATTGGAAGGCTCAAAGCTCGGGCACCACAAATGATTGGGGAATCTTAGGGAGAAAAAACCTTCTATATTATTTATACTTTATCAGGTTTTTCATCGAACGGATAAAATTAGAAGTATGCGAACAAAATATTTATAGACATTTAGATCGAAGAAAATTATGCATCGATAATCAATCAAGAGCGAGAAATTGGAAACAAAGTGGTGAAAAGTTCAATGAAGAATAACAAGAATAACTTAAATTTGAAAAAAGATAATTTTCGCTTAAGAAAGAATTAGTGCAAGTTAGTGATTAAGACTTTGTTTGGCACCTACAAACTAGCTTATCAGCTAGCTCAGATTATAAGCAACTTTATTTAATAAGTTATGTGTTCGCAGACCAGCTTATATTTTAAAATAATTTAGATGATCTATCTGAGATTTTAAACGTTACTTTAAATAGTGTTTTGAAAAAATATGGTAGAGTTATAAATTTTTATTCCTCATTGTGCCTTTCCATTCTTAATTATGCGGCAATGAAAATCTCGGTTAATTAATCAATATCCATTGACTAGCTAGCTAAACGTGGGTATGTGCAAATAAAAGAAACTCCCTCGTACCCATTTGTTGATTTCATTGTACATTTATTACATGTAATATAATAAGAGAATAAAATCAGTACATATATTTTCAAAAGGAAAAAATAAAAAAAATCAGCACATATACATTTTTTTTGTTTTGCAATGTTATGTTAAGAAAAGTTGACGTCAGAATTGTAATAAAAACAGAAAAAAAACTTGTAAAATTTTTCACGTATAATCTATTTAAACGGTTTTACAAATAATTCATCTAATATATTTATAAAAGTAAAACTATTACCTTAATTGTGACATAATTGTATTTCTAACTTAGTCAATCAACAATTTTTCCAAACAATTATTAGTTGATCGTTAGATTATCAACTTTCTACTACCAGCTATACTAGATTATCAACTATTAGCACTAGAACAATTTCGGTATTTAATTTATCACATCGAAATATATATCTAATCCTGAGAGTTTACCCTCCTACTATGATATTCAACTCTCAAACTGAGTCTACCTTCATGTACTTAATCATATATTTTCCAAGTTTTTTTGTTACCTGATTTTTTTTAGTAGAAACATCGTCTTCTCTTAAGTGCGAGTCAAATCATGTTGTCAAAAGCAAAGTCTAGTTTGGTTTATTTAGCATTTTTCTAGGGGAAGTCAATTTCCTGAAGAGGAAATTGATTTATTTAGTTGAGCACTCTACTTTCGAAGAAATTAGTATTTAAAAATGATAAATAAATTGTTGTGATTTATTGTAATGCCCTTTAAAGAGATTACATGCAAGTTAATTCAATCTAGAGGCATATTTGTCAAACAAAAACTAACAAAGCCAAAAGAAAAAAATAAAATAAATAACTAGGTAGATTTTTTTTTTTTTTTTTTTTGTCAAGGGAGGTAGAATTGTTTGCTTCTAGACATAACCATCTAAGGTGCAAGTAGTATTAACGGTAAAGAACACGATGAAGAGAATATTCTTCAAAAGAATGAAAGTATGGACAAATAATCTTGCCTTGTATGGTGCAATTCAAATTTCAATCAAAAGAAGGCAAGTGTGAGCTAGTAATCACGCCTCATATGGTAATATGGAGTAATTCAATCAATCAAGGCCAAGATGAAAAGTATACAATCAAGATCAATTGTGGTTCATATTTTCATCATCTCGCCTCATATGGTAGTATGGAGTAATTCAATTAATCAAGGCCAAGATAAAGTATGATCAATTATATGTAATTCAATTAATCATTGAAAAGCAACAATCAAGCATGTTGCATTTTATGTAATTATATGGTGTATATATAAATATGCAGCTTGTTATTGTAAAATCATCAAAAAAAAAAATACATTCAAATTCGAGTTTTGTATTCATTCTAATTTTTATCTAGCAAAAACACCACATGAAAGCCAAGTAATATCTATTTTTTCTCTTTTTCTAGTATCTCTACATTAAATATCAAGTCAAGGCCAGATTTAGTAAAATAATCATACTGTTTCCCTCTTTATTTCTTAAGTGTTATTTGAAAGATCTCTACATCTCTTTCTATTTAAGTTTTACTAACAAAATCATGTTTCTCTTCAAAGAAAAAGAAAAAAAATAAAAGATTAGCTACCTAGAGTTGTTGACACTTCCCACATAAACACCTTTTGAACTTAAATAAGAAAAATCATCAAGGAAGCCTAGCGATCACTCATTCTGAAGTTGTCTTTTAAAGTAGAACAAAAGAAATAATAATAATTATTGAACTTTCATTTGAGTTTGTATTGTATCAAATATTAGTCCCACATGGGAAAGAAACTTTTTGTTTCTTTCCTTATAAAAATCTTTCACTTGAAGTAAATGGTTAAGTGAATGTGGGGTTGGAGGACAAGACCATGGGTATTATCCATTGATTAATACACATTAAATACTTGATATTTAATATGTCTTTGATAGGGCCTTGGGCCTTGGGGCTAATGTTAAAATAACTTAGCCAATTCACAACATAAATTTTATATTAAATTTTGTAATTTTGTAATTGATAATTAGTGTGAATAGTTGCGACTTTTAGTTTTCTAAAAGGTTCATAATTGATAATTAGTGTGAACAGTTGTGACTTTTAGTTTTCTAAAAGGTGTGTACTTAGTGGTTAATGAACCACTAATAACCTCGTTTTGAACAGTTATGACTGTTCAAGAGAGGCACTTTTTTGTTTATATATAGTATTTCTGAAATAGAAGAAAAAGATCAAGTTTTGTTGAGAGAGATTTTGTTGTTGCATAAGAAAGGTTCTTTGGTTGGTGTGTAATCAAAGATCAATCTAGTTGTATCTTGGAGACGAACCTCTTGAAGTATTCATACACCGAATTGGAGGAAATTTTGTCTTAGGACATTGCTATTTAGTGCAAGCCTCTGCTATGATTTAATCCAATTCTTTGTAATTGAATTCAAGCATGATATATATTATTGTTCAGTGATATGCATGTTGTATAATTGTTCTAACAATCTAAGACGAAACTCATATTTTGTTTTATTAATGATATCACCGATTTACGTACAATAGTTGATTGCATATAACTTGTCACAGATTTTAGAAAAACTAGTCACTGATTTATACGAAATTGTTGTTTTCATACTAGTTTGAAATGGCATCTCTTGTAACTGAGAAAAACACTTCTTGCAACATCTGCCAATCCCAAAGATGAAAGACCAGAGAAGTTCAAAGGTCTTGACTTTAAAAGGTGGCAGCAGAAAATGTTGTTCTGGCTGACCACTATAAATCTTGCCAACATAGTGAAGGAAGAAGTTCCGAAATCTGATGAGGATCCTCTATCCAAGGAAACTCTCCTTACTATTGAAGCATGGAGGAATTCTGACTTTCTCTGCATGAATTATATTTTGAATAGACTTGATGATACATTGTATGATGTCTATTCAGAATGTAAAACTACAAAGGATGTTTGCGATCTTCTCGAGAAAAATATCGAACTTAAGATGCAGGGGCTAAAAAATTCGTGGTAGGAAGTTTTTGAAATACAATATGGTGGATTCTTAGTCCGTGGTAAAGCAAGTGGAAGAACTGCAAGTTTTGATACATGAATTGCACGCTGAAGGGTGCATTGTAAATGAACATTCTCAGACCGGAGCCATTATTGAAAAGCTTCCTCCGTCGTGGAATGACTTCAAGGTCTACCTAAAGCACAAGCAAAGGGACATGTCCATTGAGGATCTCATTCTGCGACTTTGTGTTGAGGAAGATCACATGAAGGGAGACAAAAAGGAAATGGTTAATGCTAATGCTAACATGGTGGTAGGACAATCAAGCAAGTTCAAATTTTAGAAATTCCAGAAAAAGAATTTCAAAAAAGATTTCAAGAGAACCACCAAGCCGTTAGCACCAAATGGGAAAGATTACAAAAAAATTAAGGGAAGTTGTTGGGTTTGTGGAAAGCAGGTCACAGGGCTCAAGATTGTCGCCACAAGAAAGATCAGAATTTTGATAATTCTGGTTTGAACAACCAAGCAAATGTTACTAACATGGAAATTGATAATACTGATTTTGATCTCACTACGGTTGTTTTTGAAACTAATATGGTTTCTGATGCCAAAGGATGGTGGATCGATATTGGTGCAACAAGGCACATATGCAGTGATAAAAACTTGTTTTCTGAGTTTCATCCAGTTGATAGTAAAGAGAAACTTTACATGGGAAACTCATCCTCCTCCATGGTTGAAGGCAAAGGAACAGTGAAGATGAAGTTCACGTCTGGAAAAGTAATCACTTTACTTGATGTTCTTTATGTTCTTGATATTAGAAAAATTCTTGTATCTGGCCCTTTACTGAATAAGAAAAGGTTCAAGCTTGTTTTCGAGTTTGACAAATTTGTATTGACCAAGGGTGGCATGTTTATAGGGAAGGGTACCTTACTGAAGGTCTTTTCAAGTTAAACATTGTAATTGTTAATGACAATGGCAATAGAATGATTGTTTCTGCGTATATGATTGAATCATTTGATATTTGACATGCTAGATTAGGGCATATAAATAACATATTAATTCATAAAATGGTACATTTGAACATGTTACCAAAGTTTAAAATTGATTTAAAACATAAATGTGAAGTTTGTGTTGAATCAAAGTTTGCTAGGCAAACATTTAAGTCTGTTCCAGAAAGATCAAGTGAATTATTAAATTTAATTCATAGTGATCTTTGTGATTTCAAATCAAATCCTACAAGAGGAGGAAAGAACTACTACATCACCTTTATTGATGATTGTAGTAAGTATTGTCATGTCTTTTTGATAAAAAAAAATAAAAGCGAGGCCTTTGATGTATTTAAACTATATAAGGCAGAGGTTGAAAATCAACTTGACAAAAAGATAAAAGTGTTAAGAACTGATCGAGGTGGAGAATATGATTCCATTGAGTTTACAGAATTTTGTAATACAAATGGAATTATTCATCGTACCACTGCACCATATACACCTCAACAAAATGGTGTGGCAGAGAGAAAAAAATAGAACTTTCAAGAATATGATTAATTCTATGTTGAATGATTCTTCCCCATAGAATAGAGTTCCTTTTAACAAATCTGATAATTCTCCATATGAGATTTGGAGAAAAAGATAGCCCACTTACAAAACTTTAAAAGTGTGGGGTTGCTTAGCAAAGGTTCAAATTCCTTTACCAAAAAGGACTAAATTAGGACCTAAAACCGTAGATTGTGTGTTCATCGATTTTGCTAAGAATAGTGCGCATATAGATTTTTAGTAGTTAAATCACATATTTCAGATATCAGTGAAAATACTATTATAGAATCTGCTGATGCTCAATTTTTTGAGCATATTTTTCCTTTCAAGGAAAAACAAAATAAGTTCATCACGAAAAAGGACGAACGAAGAGAGTCTAGAGGAACCAACCACTTCAAGAGTTCAAGAACAAGAATTCGAACCTAGAAGGGGAAAAAGAATTATGGTTCCAAAGAACTTTGGACCTGATTTTATAAGTCTGTTAACTGAAAATGAACCACAGACTTATAAGGAAGTTATGTCGTCACCTGAAGCACCTTTATGGATGGAAGCAATCAATAGTGAAGTTGAATCCATTTTACAAAATAATACATGGGAATTGGTTGATCTACCATCCGAATCAAACCAATTGGATATAAATGGATATTCAAAAGAAAGCTTAAAGCTGACGGTACTATTGATAAATACAAGGCACGATTGGTTGCAAAAGGTTATAAACAAAAGGAAGGTGTAGATTACTTCGACACCTACTCTCCTATTTCGAGAATAACTTCCATTAGAATGTTGATTTCCATAGCAGCTTTATATAATATGGAAATACACCAAATGGACGTTAAAACAACATTTCTAAATGGAGAGTTAGAAGAAGAAATCTATATGGACCAACCTGAAGGGTTCATAGTCAAAGGCCAAGAGAATAAAGTTTGTAGACTTGTTAAGTTATTATATGGACTTAAACAAGCTCCAAAATAATGGCATGAGAAATTTGATCATACTATGCTAGCAAATGGTTTCAAAATAAATGAATGTGACAAATGTGTGTACATTAAAGAATTGAAAACTTTTTGCGTCATAGTATGCCTATATGTTGATGACATGTTGATTATGAGCACGAGTAAGGGTGCTATAATGTCAACCAAAAAGATGTTGAATTCCAGTTTTGATATGAAAGACTTAGGTGAAGCAAATGTTATACTGGGAATTCAAATTAAAAGAAATAAAGATGGTTATGTTCTTACACAATCTCATTATGTTGAGAAAATCTTGAAAAGATTTAATCAATTTGACTGCAAGCCTATAGTTACTCCTTTTGATGCTAATTGTCATCTTAAGAAAAATAATGGTGAAGCAGTTTCTCAATTGGAATATTCTCAAGTAATTGGAAGCTTGATGTACTTGATGAACTCTACTAGACCTGATATACCTTATGCAGTAAGCATGCTGAGTAGATACACAAGTAATCCTAATGATGCTCATTGGACAACATTAATAAGAGTTCTAAAGTATCTTAAATATACCTTAAATTATGGGTTGTATTATACAAAATATCCACCTGTACTTGAAGGGTATAGTGATGCAAATTGGATTTCTGATAATACAGAAACCAAATCAACAAGTGGATATATATTCACATTAGGTGGAGCAGCAATTTCTTGAAATCAACAAAACAAACGTGTATAGCACGTTCCACCATGGAATCTTAATTTATTGCTCTTGACAAGGCAGTTGAAGAAGCTGAATGGCTAAGAAATTTCTTAGAAGATATTCCTTGCTCGCCAAAACTAGTCATAGAAATATGCATACATTGTGATAGTATGGCAGCACAAGCAAGAGCTAAGAGCAACATATATAATGGTAAGTCAAGACATATAAGGTGCGACATAATACTATAAGACAATTACTCACAAGTGGAGTAATTAGTATTGATTATGTTAAGTCTAAGGAAAACATTGCAGATCCTTTGACTAAAGGCTTACCAAGATATCAAGTGAAGATATTATCGAGGGGAATGGGCTTAAAGCCTATAGAGTAAGTCAAGTTTAGTGGAAACCTAACCTAGCTGATTGGAGATCCCATGGTCTAGGTTCAATAGGCAAACTGGTTAGACTTGACTTAACAAACAGGACACACAATTACCTACACACGATCCTATGATGAAGTAAGTGTGTTGATAAGAAGTTTAGGATATGCAATATTGCATTTAATGATTAAAGATAAATCACCTATATGATAGTAAATGTGGGGTCGCATTTATGAGAATGAATAGGCTACATTCTCTAAAGCTATCATGAACCCAGGATATGTTCAGGACCAAAATGAACAACAAAGAAAAAGTGCATCAGGAATCATGTCATAAGTGAGACATATTGTCTTAGTTTACTACAAAAAGTGAACAGTTCAAGATACATACATCACTGCGTCACGAAGTGAACTCGATATGATCTTACTAGGGTAAGTTCAAGTCTATACGACACTTTCCTGATTAACATGACATGATAATCTCTCTCAATTGTTTTAAAGTAATGTTTGTTTTTTTTTAATTTGTGTTTGTGATTTGGCAAAGTAAACTCAGTCAGGGTTGCTGATGGATACAATACAAATGTGGGGTATTGTTGAACTTTCATTTGAGTTTGTATTGTATCCAATGTTAGTCCCACATGGGAAAGAAACTTTTTGTTTCTTTCCTTATAAGAAATCTTTCACTTGAAGTAAATGGTTAAGTGAATGTGGGGTTGGAGGACAAGACCATGGGTATTCTCCATTGATTAATACACATTAAATACTTGATATTTAATATGTCTTTGATAGGGCCTTGGGCCTTGGGGCTAATGTTAAAATAACTTAGCCAATTCACAACATAAATTTTTTACTTTTTACATTAAATTAAGTAATTTCGTAATTGATAATTAGTGTGAAAAGTTGTGACTTTTAGTTTTCTAAAAGGTGTGTAATTAGTGGGTTAATTAGTGGTTAATGAACCACACCACTAATAACCTCATTTTGAATGAACCACTAATAACCTGTTTTGATTGTGACTCAAAGAGAGACATTTTTTGTTTATATATAGTATTTCCGAAATAGAAGAAATATATGAAGTTTTGTTGAGAGAGATTTTGCTGTTGCATAAGAAAGGTTCTTTGGTTGGTGTGTAATCAAATATCAATCCAGTTGTATCCTGGAGACGAACCTCTTGAAGCATTCATACACCGAATTGGAGGAAATTTCGTCTTAGGACATTGCTATTTAGTGCAAGCCTTTGGTATGATTTAATTTAGTTCTTTGTAATTGAATTCACGCATGATATATATTATAGTTCAGTGATATGCATGTTGTATAATTGTTCTAACAATAATAATAATAATAATAGTGATCGAGGTGAAGTTGATCAGAGTTAATATTATATATATATATGGACCTTATTTTTAACAATTAGGAAGCAAGTGAAGTTAATTACATTTTAGTAGCTACACACGCAACTTTGCAATGGCCACCGGTTTGATAACAATTCCTACCTCCCAGCAAGCCCAACTCTACATCATCTCTACCCATACTAGTGCCTCTCACCATCTTTGATAAAGCTGCTATCGACCTCCATTTCGCCGTACTTTGTGCCTTTCGAACACCCATGCCCTCCAATGAAGTCATGAAAGAGGCTCTATCCAAGGTCCTGCTATACTTTCCCCATCTAGCCGGTCGATTTACAGCGATAGTCAAGGGCGTACCTGCATCGCCTTGAACAATGCCGGCATTCGAGTCACGGAGACTTACTTGCATACAACTATATCAGAGCATCTCCCATTTGAGCCATCAAAGGAGGTTAGCCATCTCCTTCCTTCTTCAATTGAAGGAATTAAAGAGTTGCTCCAAATTCAACTCAATCGTTACGCATGCGGTGGGCTTGTCATAGGCTTAACTGCCCATCACCGCGTTTATGATGGCCAGTCCATGAGTGGCTTCTTCATCGTATGGGCACGACTAGTCCGAGGACTTGACATCGACCCCCTTCCTTACCTTGATAGACACAAAATTTTAGTTCCAAGAAACCCTCCTATCATTGAGTTCGATCATCACTCCGTCGAGTTTCGAAAGACAACCAATACTCTCCCAGACACTCCTATTCCCTCATCACCAATACAAGGATTTTCTATCAGCTTCTCTAATGAGTTCATAAACAAGCTCAAAGTGAAAGTTCAAAACGAGAATCAAACTGTGTTTCGTGGATATAGCACTTTTGAGTGCCTTCTTGCTCATGTATGGAAGAAGTTGACACAAGCAAGAGAGTAAAAGCTTGATGAATGACGCAAGTAAATTCTCTATTAGGGATCCAAGACATCTTATAATATGATTAATGGAAAGTTAAATCAATATAAGTCTCCTATTGATTTGACTTAAGATAATCTTCAGCTGATAAAAAATCAAGTTCGATAAAGGATGTCCGTGCGAATTTACGATATTTTCGCATTATTGATGATTATGGATAATCAAATAGATATTTCCACATTATGAATGTCATTTGATTTATGACGACATTCATTTTAATGTGACTTATATATTCTAGAAGTTAAAGCCAAGAATATTATACTCATATTAAATCATATTCATATAGATAAATTTTCTATTATTCCAAGTAGAAGACTTCTGAACAAAACATTAACAATAAAATTGTTGTACAAGATATTACTTGAACATTAGACTCCGCTAAGTTCGAATTCGAGAAATATTCACTTTTATATTATAATGTACATGCATGTAGCACGATACACAAGACATAAACTCATCGCCCATATTTAGGTCACTATTTAAACACATCTCAATGTGCCTGTTTTATCGAGCAATTTTCAATTATAAAATTCAAAATATTTTGCCTTTGATTTTGAAAGCATAGTAAATGTCACAAAAATATTCGAGTATATATATGACAATATTTAGGCAAAATAGCCTTTTCATATATGACCAAAAAAATGTCTTAATTATGAGCGTTCATTGTCAATAATTATTTGCCTTTTGTAGTGGTGCACCACTTTTATTCCAATTTTTTGTGGAATTGTCAATATAACATTTACCTAATATTTTCACTTTTTCCACGTCCATAAATTTGTTATTGCGTTCATGATCGTTATATGCAACATATGCTTCTTAATTTGAAACTGAATTAATTGGAAGGAAGCGATATTATATTTATAATATCTCATTATTTTACTCAGCTACCATGAGAAAAGAAACACTACAAGAATAATGTGGAATAACATAAAAAAAAATATTTCATTATTTTACTCAACTACCATGAGAAAAGAAACACTACAAGAATAATGTGGAATAACATCAAAAAATCGCAACAGACTGAATCTGTTGCTAAACAACAACAAATCAAGCAATCAGCTTCGATCGGATAGAGCGTTTGACTCGGTTGACCAAAAAGCAACAAATCAGTGACAATTTGTGACAAAAATTGTGACAAATTGCATTTTGTCACTGATATGTCGCTGATTTCTCCCGCCATTAATTTCTCGCCAATTTTTTGACAGATCTGCGACTGATCAACTACAGAAACTAGTTTGTGATTTGCAACATATTTGCAACATAACCTTGTTTTCTGAATGTACTGCAATCTACAACATATTTGTTTCTATTGTTGTTAAGCAACTGATTTTCATAAATCTGTCGCTGAACAACAACTAAACCAAAATCTATTACTAACTTCAATTTGCAACAAAGAGTTTAGCAACAACTCTTAATAGAGACTTTAAAATATCCATTTCGATTAGAGACGGATTTAGAGACGAAAATTAGAAACGGAACAGAGACGAAACATAAATGGAATTTATTTCGAAATGGTACATTTGTAATTGCATTCCGTCTCGATTCCGTTGCCGATTAGCAACGGAATCCAGAGACGGAATTAATAAATTTATGAATTCCGTCTCTGATTCCGTTTCTAATCAGAAACGGAATCAGAGACGGAATCAGAGACGGAATGCAAATGGTCCGTCTCTGATTCCGTCTCTAATTAGAAACGGAATCAGAGACGGATTATTCCGTTTCTGATTCCGTCTCTGTATCCGTTTCTAATTAGCGACTGAATCAGAGACGGATTATTCCGTTTCGGATTCCGTCTCTGTATCCGTTTCTAATTAGCGACGGAATCAGAGACGAAATTCTTATTTCCATCTCTGATCCGTTTGTGATTGATACAAATATTTCTGGAAAATTAGAGACGGAATAGCAACGGAATATTTGAATTCCGTTGCTAATCCATCTCTAATTTTCTGTTTTTTTTAATTATGACACATAAACATAATCCAATTGGTTCTCCAACCTAAAAATTCAAATTACAACCTGATATGACCTACTCCATCGCTTGCACCCCCTCCAACAACTCCTTGGGGGTGCTAACATCCCACAAAAAAGCCAAATTGCACATCCATACATCGACAATATATATCAACAAATATTCAAAAGAGAAAGAAAAAATGTGAAACTCAAAATTAGCCAAAAAATTTATATATCCACGAAAAATTGTCATGTATTACAAAAGCTCCAAAATTTGGAAGTATACACAAAAACCACCAATCCTATTGTTCAACAACCAAAAAAAAAGAACACTTACAATCCTATAAATATGCACATAAAGAATTAAGTTTAATAACCAAGAACAAAATCCATCTAATGTTCAACACATCCAATCACCAACACTCCAACACGACTGGTCAGAATAAGAATAGTAAAAAGGACTTCATATAATAACTATAACGCAGCTTTGAAGCATTTCTGATTCTCCATCTCGAGGCAACAACCAGTGATTATGCACCTGAAAGAAGTAGGCAAAGGAGAGATTATTGAACTAAGGATGTACATTGGAAGCGAATGAGAAAAATGGTGGATTTGAAGAAACATAGAAATTAATAATAATCATACATAAAAAGTCGGCTTCGAACCTATTTTTTAATTTTTTTACGATTGAGTTTGCTTTGGTCTTTTGTCAATTCAACACATATGTAGGTAGAGAGGAGTACTAGAGCTAATAAGGAACATGAAAGAAAATTAACTCATATTAAACATTAAATACAACACCATAGTCAATACATGAAGTTCCTTATGGAGACCCAATTTTCATTCAATTCAAAAGAAGACAACAACGACAACAAGTCGTAATAAAACACTAAAACAAAGTAGAAACAACACACACATTGTTGACTTTGATTTAGTTCTTTGAAAATTAAGATGAAAGCATTAACAACATTATGGGGATTGTAATAGGTGCAATGAGAATAACATGGAGCTTTTAGCATTAAAATAAGAAGAATTGACCATCATGTAAGTTGAGTTGGATTATTTATCAAGCTTTGTAAGGCATGCATTTCAACATGTATATGATAATGGTGAAGTGCAAGAATGCTAAAAGGAAAAAACTGAAAGTTAAGCACAAACCTTTATCAATGCAACATTCACATCCATCAAATTTGATCCTAAACTCATCATCTCATCCCATCTAAAACTGTTGTGTGCTCCAAAACAAACCAAACCTATGTGTTCCTACTCAAAAAAAAAAAAAAACCAGCTGAAATTCAAGAAATGCAAGAAGAAAAGAAAAAACCATACAATGTTTAATAAGAAAGCTTCCAAAAAAAGTAGGAGCAAAGAAGCAAATGCAGTCAAGGACTGAAGTTTTGTTGTTGTGAGTTTGGGGTGTCACTGTAGCTATTTTTCTACGCATAGGAGATGGCGAACAATGTATGTATAAGATGGACCTATCATGTAAGTTGAGTTGGATTATTTATCAAGCTTTCTAAGGCATGCATTTCAACATGTATATGATAATGGTGAAGTGCAAGAATGCTAAAAGGAAAAAACTGAAAGTTAAGCACAAACCTTTATCAATGCAACATTCACATCCATCAAATTTGATCCTAAACTCATCATCTCATCCCATCTAAAACTGTTGTGTGCTCCAAAACAAACCAGCCATGTGTTCCTACTCAAAAAAAAAAAAAAAACCAGCTGAGATTCAAGAAATGCAGTGAAGAAAAGAAAAAAACCATACAATGTTGAATAAGAAAGCTTCCAAAAAAAAGTAGGAGCAGCAAGCAAATGCAATCAAGGAATGAAGTTTTGTTGTTGTTGTGAGTTTGGGGTGTCACTGTAGCTATTTTTCTACGCATAGGAGATGACGAACAATGTATGTATAAGATGGACCTATCATGTAAGTTGAGTTGGATTATTTATCAAGCTTTGTAAGGCATGCATTTCAACATGTATATGATAATGGTGAAGTGCAAGAATGCTAAAAGGAAAAAACTGAAAGTTAAGCACAAACCTTTATCAATGCAACATTCACATCCATCAAATTTGATCCTAAACTCATAATCTCATCCCATCTAAAATTGTTGTGTGCTCCAAAACAAACCAGCCATGTGTTCCTACTCAAAAAAAAAAAAAACCAGCTGAGATTCAAGAAATGCAGTGAAGAAAAGAAAAAAACCATACAATGTTGAATAAGAAAGCTTCCAAAAAAAGTAGGAGCAGCAAGCAAATGCAGTCAAGGACCGAAGTTTTGTTGTTGTCGTGAGTTTGGGGTGTCACTGTAGCTATTTTTCTACGCATAGGAAATGGCGAACAATGTATGTATAAGATGGACCTATCATGTAAGTTGAGTTGGATTATTTATCAAGCTTTGTAAGGCATGCATTTCAACATGTATATGATAATGGTGAAGTGCAAGAATGCTAAAAGGAAAAAACTGAAAGTTAAGCACAAACCTTTATCAATGCAACATTCACATCCATCAAATTTGATCCTAAACTCATCATCTCATCCCATCTAAAACTGTTGTGTGCTCCAAAACATACCAGCCATGTGTTCCTACTTAAAAAAAAAAAAAAACCAGCTGAGATTCAAGAAATGCAGTGAAGAAAAGACAAAAACCATACAAATAGATAGTATACGTACATTGAAATGTTGGGTCACTTCCTTGATCTGCTACAATTAAATAAAAAACATAGCAGAACTGACCTGATAAACAGCCCTCACAGTGCCCTCTATTTTCCCAGCCTCTCTATTTTCCCATCAATCTTGATAGGAAGTCATCATCTCATCCACCAACACTGCTGTGTGCTCCAAAACAAAACTGCCATGTGTTCCTACTCTCCAAAAAAAAAAAAACCAGCTGAGGTCCTCTCCTGCAGTGAAGAAAAGAAAAAAACTCACAAATAGAATAAGAAAGCTTCAAAAAAAAAGCTCACCACAGCAGAAGCGAACTGAGATAGGAATGAAGTTTTGTTGTTGTTGTGACTTTGTGGTGTTACTGTAGCTATTTTTCTACGCATTGTATCCATAATCCTAGCTAATGCAGTCAAAATTGAAAAGAGTTACTCATTGATTCCATTTGAAACAAGAGAAAGGATCAACTGCCCTTCATGCCGAATCCAAAGAAACATTTCATCACCAAAGAACACCAAAAGCTCACCAGATCACTTCCACCATCCTACCATTTCACCAAAGAACACCAAAAGCAAATAAGAGTGTTAAAATTAGTGCTTTAGCCTACATAGTTTCTATTTATGTTATTTATTTAATTATGATGTGTGCAGTTCAAGATTTAGAAACTTCCTATTTCTTTTTTAAATTGGGGAAGCTCATACTTCTTAGGTGTTTAGTTTAGTTCAGATGAACTTATTTAAGGTTTACTAAGTTTCTATTGTTAAAGTGTTTTGTCTAGGAAAGTTAAAAGATTTATGAGTTTATGTAATTTAGGAGTTACTATTTTGGTTTAGTTTTCTAAACTATTTATTACGTGCAACTATTTTTCATGAAATAAAGAGACCAAAATTACTTTTCAAGTTGTGTGTGCAATAGTGTTTAAGGAGAACGAAAACATTGTATTTTGGACTCCTTTGTTCATTCTCTCCTATGTGTAGAATACAAGTCAATTGTAATTTCTATCTTTCATTGGCTTTAAAACCAAGAATATTTTGAAATGACTTCCAATGGACTTTGATTATTCAATAATACTTTAAAACAATAGGGAAAGTGTCTACAAACTTGTAACACCAAGTTTGGACATTTGTGCTAAGTTAAGTAGCAATAGGGTATTTAAAATGCGTAAACGACGCCTCTCGGGTTTATTCCTTCGCATCAAGCCTTCGTATATAGTAACAATGAGCAATTTGGGACTATGTGGACTTAGTATAAACTTGTTTAGGACACATTAAAGTTGAGATTGGATCTATGCTATATAGAAAAGACATAGATTGGTCTTCGCATCACACGGGCCAGCTTCCTCAATCAAGCCACAATCACTATATTTTGGGATCAGGAAGGGCATTTCTTTTAGTTGAAATATTTGCATACACAAAACCCAATGAAATCCAAAGTAAAAGCAGCATAAATGAAAGTCCTTGCCTCGGAATAAAAGCCACCACTGCTAATCATTGAACTGGTTTGTTTGACACAACTGAGATTCAAGAAATCCCCTATATCTACTTGGCTAGAAAAAAAAGCATTTAAGACTAAATGGAAATGTCCTAATTAGTACGCGAGTTCGAATCTCCCATGGCATTGCAATCATATTATATCATAACATATATTCTTAATCATAGAACCCCAAAGACTCTACTTACAATAATCTGAGTTTTAAAATAGGCATCTTTGTCAATGAGTTGGGTTTTTGAATTAGATTTTCTTGAATGGGATTTAGCCCAATAACAAAACAATTAGCACAAAAACCAAACAAATTAAAACACAGCCAGATGATTGAAAAAATTAACTTTCTAGAAACCTAATATACTTTAGCCGAGTAAGATGAGGTGTAGAAAAGGCCATTCAACTATCACTAATGAAAAACGAAATGAAGAAGAAGACAACATAAAGAAAAAATGTAATACCTAATGTTGGTTTGAGTCAAAGATGAAAGGTCCATCTTAGCTTTGTCATCAGTCCCAGTGAGGCGCTGAAGTGCTTGATTGTCTTTCAAAAGATCAATGCCTTTGTCTCTCTTGCTTGTCTCAGTGAGGTCCCAGCAAGGCAATCTCCAAACTCTTTGTTACAACAAGTGTATAAGTAGGTCAACAACTAACGAATAGCAACATGTTGAAAACTGCAAAAAACGAAATAAGGAACTTCATCATCAGTACCCTCCACTACATCAGGCTTCAACAAACCACCATGAATTGCAGGTACATTCATTGTTCATTTATCCTTTGTATATCTTAGTTGCCTTAGAAGCCCAGTTCATGCATAAGTTATCATGGATTTTATTTTTTATACATTTTCCTCCCCAAATTTTTTTTTAACCTCAGTTTAAGTAAAATATACTATAAGTACAGAATGTTTGCAGAATTAATCCATGGGAGAAGAAAACATGCTGGCTGTTGTGTGCAAATCTTATGCCGTTGCAGGTTCTCTCGAGTGCTATGATAAAGAAAGTGGTAGAATTGACAGGGAGCAACATCTTCATGCCATAGCAAATGAATTTGGGAAATCGATAAAGGTCGTTTTTCGGTCATCTGTGTTGAGAACATGTAGGCTCTTCTTCTTCTAGGGACATGCGATAATAGAAGAACAAGAGCCTACATGTTCTCAACACAGATGAACGAAAAACGAGCCTTTATCGACTTCCCAAATTCATTTGCTATTGCATGAAGATGTTGCTCCCTGTCAATTCTACCACTTTCTTCATCATAGCACTCGAGATAACCTGCACCGCCATAAGACTTGCACACAACACCCAGCATGTTTTCTTCTCCCATGGATTATGCAAACATTCTGTACTTATAGTATATTTTACTTAAAAACAAAAAAAATTTTGGGGGAGCAAAAGGTCAAAAAATCAAAATCCACGATAAAATATGGAATATCAATCTAAAAATGCACAAAAAGAAGTGTCAATCATAAAGTAATTCGAAGAATTGCTAAAGTTGTCTACACTATAAAACGTTTAATCTAAGAATTTACACAAACAACAAGCGAAATACCTATGTATCACCAACCTGCTCATCTCTCGAGAGCCACGCTTACGTCTCATGCTCAACATTGTCCCCTTGTTGTGGTGGATCGACCGGATCTATTTGCGGCGGCTGTTGCAGGTCATGAGGTGGCGGTGGTGGTGGTTGTTGCTGAGCTAGGCCTACTTCGTCCATGTTCATTCTGAGATGCTGCTGCATGAACTCCATAACCTTTCGTAATTACTCCGCAACGACATTGAACTCTGCCCGCGGCACCACATCCGGCATCTCCGACGTGCTAGCACCAGGATCTCCGTATCTCCTCTTCTTTCTCCCTACGGACCCGAGTCCGTAGACACGTCCTTTAGAACACTCACCCGCCACATTGAGGTACACCGCCTCATCATCCACCGATTGGTCCGGTGTAGCCTGGGTCAGCTCTTGACGTCTGCTCTGGAGCCTATCCTGCATATATGCACAACAAACAAAATACATGATATGGGTTAAAGTAAACTTAATAATAATGTACATATCATTTCTATACTTACATAGAACCGCTCTGATCTAGTATCGAATGTCATCCTGTCGTGATTAACGGTGTGGAGATGCAAATACAAGTCATTCACAGTCGGTGGCGTCTCGGATGAATCAGCCTGCGTGCAGGACCAAGCATAGTGAACAAGTGTATAAATGTAAAAAATATCCAAGATGTTACAAAAAACTTACCAATCTTTCTTGGGTAGTCACAAAAGACACGGAACCACCATCGTGCTTCGAGGGTCCAGTCCCAGGGCCTTCGACCTCAGTGTTCCTATTCTCCGTCGCTTGCCTAGACCTGGCCTGGAAGTCCTCGCTCTCCCGCATCTTGCAAGTATCTCCTCCATGCCTCATCTGTAACAAAAACTGGCTGCACACAATTCTTCTTTAACTTGTGCATCAACGCGGTGTACCTTGTGCCTGCAAGCCTGTCGTACGCCGCTCGCACGAGATCCTCGGGAATCGCGTCATCCCATCTAAAAATACCTACAAATTGGCGATTGCTATTGTTACCTCGCATTGAGAAAATAGTATAAATCATAAGGCATTTAGTAGTCTTGTTTACCTTCCATTGGCGCCAGTATTGGTCTTTATGATGAGGCGGTACCGACTTCCAACAATACCCTTCAGGAATCATCCATCGTTTGAAAACTTTTGTCGTCCTCCGTGCACAAAAATGCGAAGGATGCAACTCCCTGTGTTTCATGAACCTGCATATCACCTTAACTACTTCTTCAATAATCGACATCCATATTGAAAACGACATATAAGAGTCAAACACAAACTTACGTATCATTGGCAATCAGTCTGATAGGGATCCCATGCACGCGAGGGGGCTCCATCCTTGTCCTCTGAGGTGGCCGCGGAGGGCCTGTCACCTCCAACCCTGCTCTTACGTCTTCTTGTGGGGATGCTGCCGGTGATGCTATGGCTGGGGGTGCAGGCCTCGTGGGTAAAGGAGTCCTTGATGTCGGAGATGGTGCGGGGAAGTGTATATTTGGCATAGTCCTTGATGACGACGATGATGGTACGGCACGACCCCGACGGTATGGAAGGGGAAGGTGACGCTGCGGCTGTATCGAGCTCGAGAGACCGAGAAGTCGGAATCGATAATGCAGGTATCGACCCACGACCTCGACCGCCACGACCTCTATGGACGTGGCCTGACCACGAGGGTCAGTTGGTATTTCGCCGCCAGATGTCGGTGCTGCACCTCTTCCGCCTGGACGATGGCCTCCTAATGGGAAACCTCGACATCCCCTATGACCACCTCCGGCCATGATACTTAACAAAATAGCAATAAAACATCAGAGAATGAGGGCATACAAAAATTAGAAAGTAAGTCTAAATTATTGGACTTAATAACACAGGATCCATGCTAATAAAAGTAACTACATTATTGGACGTTGACATATCATATACATACATTATTCGCTATCATCCGTTTCAAATTCACTCTCATGAGTAGAAGGTGAGGATTCTTCTTCTGAATCATCTCCACTAGAAACTTCTTTACTTGGACCCGCTTCAACAATGAATCGAGTCCCAGTCGGATCATCCAGATTGTTGATATCGGCGATTGCATCATCGACTACGCACATGGTGGGCATCCCATCTTGGAAAGCAATCTCTGCCGAGCCCTGGTCATTATCGTCTTTGCTAGTTTCCTCGTCAGCGAATTTTGGCTGACAACAACAAACTGCTAGCCATTCTTGTCGGTCATTCCTCATAGAAGGGTACGAAAGGTAGTAGACTTGAGTGGCTTGCATTGCTAGTACAAATGGCTCATAGTTGTTATATCGTCGACTTCGATGAACCTCTACCAATTGAAGTGTTGGGTGAGTCCTCACACCATAATTCGGTGTAGGGTCATACCATTCACACTTAAACAAGACCACACGCTTGAGGCCGGTATACTCAATCTCCACAACCTCTTGCAGTACTCCATAATAGTTATGGGAAACATCGGCGTAGTTTGAACCCTTCACCAAAACACCGCTGCTCTGCGTCGATCTATTAGCATCATATGTTGCGGAGTGGAACTTATACACATTAACAAGGTAACCAGGGTAGACAGTACATGATCGATTAGGACCAACAGAAAGATCAACGAGCGTCTCGTCAACTATAGAATTCCGAGCCTATTCAAAAAAATTAGTAATGCAATATGACACATTACTTATGGAAGAAATTTATGAATCTATAACGTACAAAAGAAATGACCTTACATATGTTTGAAACCAAATGGGGAAGTTGTGCTCTAGACTACTATCAACTTCCGACTCCCCCATTGCTTGAGTGATTTCATCGACGAATATCCTAGAAGAAACGAACATGTAAGTAGGTTGTCTTACTAAAAAATGAACGATGAATGTACTGCATTATTGAATGAAAGTGAAGGACATACTGAACGTAAGGAGCGATCTCTGGACAATTGAGCAGTATGTACGAATGAGCGGCATTATACTCCTGCTCTGTTAAGTACCGCTCCTTCGACTTGCCCATGGGTCGACCAAGATAAGTGAAAATTGAGAAATTGCCGACGAAGTTCGGCGTGGGCCCGAGACCGCCATCGTCATTACGTGGCACTTTGTCATGCAACGTAAAGACGTGATCTTCGAAGTAGTAAGAACGAAAGGATGTGACCTCTTCGACCAAATAAGCATTACACATGGAGCCCTCAACCTTCGCTTTGTTTCACACATTGTTCTTCAAATGTTTAAGGTACCTGTATGAATGTTATAGGAAATGTTGATATAAAACCTATTGAATGGGAAAATAATATCAAGGGCTCAAGATAGTACCTCTCAAATGGATACATCCATCGAAATTGAACGGGACCGGCGAGACGGGCCTCGTAGGCCAAGTGGATTGGTAGGTGTTCCATAGAGTCAAATAAGCTTGGAGGGAATATTTTTTCCAACTTGCAAATGATTTTTGGTATTTCAGACTCTAAGACCTCCATATCTTGGATACTGACACATTTCGCAGTTAGGGATCGGAAAAAAAGGCTTAATTCTCTAATTGCAACCCAAACCGGGTTTGGGAGGAGTTCTCTGAATGCAATTGGTATCAACCGTTGCATGAATATATGACAATCATGGCTCTTCATGCCGAACATCCGCATTTTCTTTGGATCTACACATCGACCAAGATTCGATGCGTAACCATCAGGAAAACACAACTTTTCAACCCACTCGCACAATTTTTTGTTTTTTTGATGTATCAAGAGCATAGCACCCAAGGACGTAAGTATTTGTCGCCGAATTAATGTGTAGAGAAGGTCGGTGACAATATTCACGAATATCTTGCCTCGATTTTGCATTGTCCTTACTCTTGCCCGGTACACACATAATAGTGTTGAATATGTTGTCAAAAACATTTTTTTCAATGTGCATGACATCTAAGTTGTGGCGGATCAAGTTTGTCTTCCAATACGGCAAGTCCCGAATATGCTTTTCTTCCTCCATCCCGAATTCTTAGCTATCCGCCCATTCACGAGATTCGACTCCGATTTCTGTCACCTTCATCAAGCCAAACGATTCAATTTCGCCAAAATTTCTTCACCGTAACGCAAAGCGGGCGGATCATCATTTATGACCATTTTGCCTCTAATGAAATTTTTTTTTTCTTTCCTTAATGGTGATGACTTCGCCAAGAAACGACGATGACAGTCGAAGCACGATGTCTTACCACCATTTCGCAATTGAAATGCATTTGTATCCTCCATACAATATGGACAAGCGTACTTACCGTGTGTGCTCCAACCGGACAACATGCTATATGCAGGGAAATCACTAACAGTCCATAAAAGGGCAACTCGCATGAGAAAATTCGTCTTGGTGGAAACGTCGTATGTAATCACCCCATTGTTCCATAAATCTTGCAACTCTTTCACAAGCGGCTGAAGGAACACGTCAATTTTTTGCTTTGGGCTAGTGGGTCCAGGAACGATAACCGTTAAGAATATAAACTCAGATTTCATGCACATCGACGGTGGAAGGTTGTAAGGAGTCAAAATCACGGGCCACGAAGAGTACGATTTCCCGGAAAGCCCAAATACTTGAAAACCATTAGTGCACAATCCAAAACGAACATTCCGAACCTCGGCGGCGAAGTCTCTATTGACGTCATTAAAATGTCTCCAAGCAATCGAATCAGAACAGTGTTGCATAACATCTTCTGGCGATGAATGATCTCCATGCCATCGCATATGTTTCGCGGTTGACTCAGACGCATACAATCGTTGCAACCGAGGGCCCAAAGGGAAGTAGTACATTCTTTTGCAAGGGCGGTTTTTTGTGTTCCGACCACGACCTCGTCGATGTGCAACGTATCGTGATTTCCCACAAAATTTACATGACGTCAACTCAGAGTCCGCTCCCCAATAAATCATACATTGGTCCTCACAACAATCTATTTTCTCAACAGGTAGACCTAGACCTCGCATTAGTCTTTTAGTGGCATAAAAATTTTCAACCAATGAGTTGTCATTTGGCAAACAATCCTTCATGAGTTTAATGATTTCATTATACCCTCGTTCAGATATATGATGTTCAGACTTGATCGCAAGTAATCTTGTCATTGCGGACAACGTTGTCATGGTTTTGCAACCAGGCCACAATTGTTCCCTACTTGCATCAATCATGTCATATAGTTGGCGTGCTTGGGGGTTTGGTGATTCTTCCACGTCATTCCAATTGAAACTTGGACCGCCACGTTGTGTAGCATCTCACGGTAAGGTGTCGGATCGTATCCTCCCACATCAGCATCATCAATATGGCTATCCATTTCGTGAAAATTTTGCGGGCCTTCATCTCCGTTCTCACCATGTTCGTACCAACCGTGATATCCCGGGACAAATCCATACCTACATATATGGTACTCAACCGTTTCGACGTCCAGGTACGGTACAAGTCGACATTTCTTAAAATTGCACGGACATCTAATCTTCATTTCACTTTGGTATGTAGGACAATGTTGTTTTGCAAATGATATGAATTCTTTAACCTTCGCCGCGAATTCAATTCGAACGTAGCCGTTGTCGAGCCGGTCGTACATCCAGTCTCTACTTGTAGACGACATTCCTATTCGAACGTAACCGTTGTCGAGCCGGTTGTCTATTCAAGTAATGAAATAATAATGATTAAGATGATAGGAAATCTCACTAATTGGAGAATATTGTAAATCGGAATAGCGATCAAGACCATCTAGAAGAAATTGATAGCTAAGTGAAAGAACGAGGTTCTTGTCGAACTCATGAATAGAGAATAAATTGACAAAGTTAGGAAGTCATTAATTTTCTAACTAGTCGGCGTTACACGATGTCTCAGGTTTCATTTATGATCGCATTATAATGTAATGTCTCTTTTCATATGATGATAGATGTAATTAGATCACTCTAGTCATGGAATGACTTATATAATTATAGGTTTTATTAAGAAATGCTAGAATGGCGATAGATCAAATTTACTTTAATATCTAATAATGTTGTCCTTAATTATTATCTTGCTAAGTATTAATGTTTGAATGCAATTCAAGGCACGAAATGCAAAGTACAACAACATTTATTCGATATTCCTCTAACTGGATTATTTACCTCATCATATATATGTAAGATGCCTGGATTAGAAAGTAATTGTTTTAACTTTTCATTGAACTAAGGATAGGGAGTTAAAAATTCAAAGTGTTTTTTATCTATACCAATTATGCTCATTGGAAAGTAAGGATGAAGTTCTACATTAGGGTGAAAATTCGACTTTTGTGGGAGTCAATTGAGAATAGGTACAATCCACCGAACAGGGCCATGAGAGAATACATCATTGAGGAGACCAAGATTGAGCTCTCCAATGATCAAGCCATGAATAATTTTTATTCCTCGCTTTATGAGAACAAATTTAATAGAGTTAGGGCTTGTCAAACAACTAAGGAAGTGAAGGAGAAGCTTAGGGTACATTATAAAGGTAAACATCAAGTGAAGAAAAATGTTGATAATCGAGGGGCACTATGAGACTTTCAGAGTTGGCTCCGATGAAGACATAGCCACAACCATCACTTCGTTCACTAAGCTCTTGAATGAGATCAAGAATCATGCAAAGAACTACGATCAAAGTAATACCTAGTATATTCAGAATTAGATTTTCATATTTCAGATCATTGCACCCATTATCAATTTTTTGGCATTTCAGAATAGCATAACCAAACATAATAAAATAGCAAGGAATAAAAAACACCCCATTCATGATAAATTTGAACAAAAAGACTGAACGAAAATTCTTGATTTCATTAGACTGAAAGGAAGTGGAAACTTGTTCTTTTTATAAATGTTAGTTGAACACCTACATAACACCTCAAGAGAGACACCAAACATATAACAAAGACATCAATATATCACTTATGATAGCTGAATAGTTATACACATCAAGATATCATACAATAGCAAGGGAGACATACTGGTAAAGTTACAACCAAATCAAATTTATTTAAATTATACATTTAAATAGGTAAACCAACATCAAGATATGATAAAATAGCAAGGAACACCTACATAACATGTCACTACCAATTCACCAAAAATAATGGTTCGAGAGGAAAGAGGGAGAACTCACCAATCAAGCACAGCGAGACGCGAATGAATGAGAGCACAATACCACCGAACCAGAGATCGAAGAGGGGACTGAATGAGAGCACGAAGTGAGACCCGAGAGGAGCAGAGGCGCGGACTGAAATGGTGCAAGACAACTAAAGATATGTTGTTGATCTGAATTTAATTCCGTCTCTAATTCCGTCTCTCGATCGCTCAAATCCGCAAATGTTTCAAATTCGTCGCTAACTTTTTAATTTAGAAACGAAATTATTCCGTTTCTAATTCCGATTAGTTTGTTTCTAATTCCGTTTACGATTTGTTTTTTTGTATTTTTTCTTGTAGTGAAATCAATCCTTAATATTTATTGGATTGATTTTTTCGTGCGCACTCCTTAATATTTGTTGACGTGCGACAATAAAAATCGAGGCTCGCCACGTGGCCTTATTTTTATTGTCTCATCAGTCATATTTTCACATAGCCTCAACACAGAGGTAATTAAAATTGAGAAATTATAATTAATATTTGACTAATTAAATTTTGTAGCTTGAGACTCAACCGCTCATTTTGAGCTTTTGGAGCATTACATTTTTTGGTATTTATATATTTATAACTTCATAAGATGAAAAGATATATAAATTGAAATATTCACTTTTCAAATCTCTAAAGAGATATTGGCAAATGATTTAAATTTTGTATAACACAACATAGTCTTGCTAGATGTTTTATTCACAAATTATAATATCTAATTGTTATGATAAGTAATTCTTGTCGGTAATATAATAAGACAACAAGTTCAACTATGGTTGAATAATATTTTAAAAATAAATTTAATATAAAATAGTTTTCCCTTTTTGATGTAAAAACATAGCATATGATTAAATATATGTTTACAACTTGATTCATTAATAAACAAAATGTACTATTCGAATGAGTTGGTGGGACAACCTCCAGGTTGGGTGGCGAGACATAGTCTACTTAATATCATGCCACCTCGAACGGATAACCCGTCTCTCTTTAAATATTTAGCTTTACCGGGGACAATGCTTACCCACTATTAACTCTAACTTATAACATTATTTGTATTATAAAATCAAGAATAGAACAATAAATATTCGTTTGTAGTTTTAAAAGAAAAATTATATGTCACACATTGACTTTTGATTTCTAATGTAGAAGATCGTACAAGACGCAGCTACAGAGCATACTTTCGTAGTCGGTGACGTTACGATGCATAATGTATGAATAAAGTACATTTACATAATTAAATATGCATGTAACAAAAAAGAAATTAATCATGACAACGTGGAAATAAAATGAACTTATTTAAATTAATAAAAATTATACCTTCTTAGCTTTATATCTTTGAAAAGCTTCTTGATCTTCAAGACCTCCTATCGTAAGAGCAACTTCGTGTTGATAACGTGTTGTAAATTAAGTTGTAAGCCAACTAGAACTTAAGTTGGACTTGCTAGAGACTTAAGCATAGAAGACATAAACTAAGAACTACTAGAACAAGTAGAGAATATGAGACAAGAGATAAAAGAGCTAGAGATGAGAATGTAGAGATTTCATTCATACATTGGTGTGTTCTTCACAAATGAAGGAACCCCTTTATATAGGCTCTTAGTCATGATGGAAATAAGTACTTGCACAAAGTGTGTAAGTTACACCAAAATCTCATGTCATACAAGATTACAAGTTACATGACAATATATGAATAAATGATTATACATTGAAGTTGAATACAAGTTTTGTAGAGTGTACAAGTTACATTCAATGTAGAAGTCATGCTTTATGTTACAATTCAATGTAGGGCCAACAATGTCATTCTTTATGTTTACAATTCAATGCCTTCTTATACAACACAAATGAGGGTCACGCTTTACAACACCAATAATCATTCATAAACTTTGGTTAAAGCAACCCATCCAATTTACAACACTTCATTCCCTATTTATATTCTCTTCTTATGCCTTCTTATACAACACAAATGAGACCGTACCAAGAAGTAGTAAAAGAGAATACTTTAGCAACACCAATAAACATACATAGCACATCAAAATTGAATATATCTAATAACTATACAAAACTTAGTTCAATTCAAAACCATAAAAAATGCAACAATAAACAAAAAGGGACGACAAGAAATACAAAACATCCCATATAATGAAAAAGGAGAAAATGACTTATAACAGTATAAAAAAGTTCTAGTCTGACCCCAAATAATGACTTCCAGTCCCACACCGTGTTCTCTTGACGACTCGGACATTACGGTTTAAAGCAAGTGGAATATCCGAATGACCCACATCAGCCGGATTTTGAGAATCATCTGGTTGAATATCATCGTTGTCCCGCATTCCGCCATCATGAGTACTTGTACTCCCAGATAAATTCATCATTATTGGACTTGCATGAAAATGGCGCGAAGATGTAGGTGTCGTGTCAAATGGAAAGGCTTCCATAGACTCGAATGTCATGTCGGGAGGAACTGAAGGAGTATGTGGAGTCCCAAACTCGTTAAAAGGCACTGATGGAGTATACAATGGAGTGGCATGCCTCGAAGGTGTATCACCATGGGAAGAATGATGAGAAGCTTGAAATGAACTGGGCATATTATGTATCCGATAATCTGCGTGTACTGCAGTCAAAGTCGATGCAGCTACATCTCTAATACGTGCAATAGATACATCATCACCCAATGTCAACTGATGAATTGAAGTAATGCCATGTGCCTACATATGAAATATTGATGAAGTTTTATGCGAAAGGACAAGGAAAACAACTATTTGTCAAGGATTCATGACTGAATAAAATCAAATTGTACTTACCAAGGCCTCAGCAATAGCTCCACTGGGAGACATAAATCGTCGTGTAATGCGACGATACCATAACATATACGGGTTGTAAAAGTCCATTGGCTCCTCTAAGCTTTCATCATTTGCAATATTGGAGGCACGCTCGTTCCACATGCAGACATAAGCACTATGTTCTGCGCTCCAATCCTTATCCGTCTTCCCTCTCAAGTCAATCTTATGTAGCTGAATGTTTGTGCTCTGTAAAGGTGGTATCATTTGTCTGAGACCGAATTGGCGCATGACTCTATCGGGATGATACATTTCAACTACACAGAAGAAAATCAAAGGTGCCCTCGTTCTCCAAATTGCATGGCCACTTTGCTACGATGCGCGAGTAGGTCCATTATCACTGCCTCAGGATATGGTTCCCATATTACCTGTAGTCAACAAAAATATTATGAAATGAATAAGAAACGCAGTTTAGGTAATGTTTCCAAAAGCACTACGTGGAGAAGTAATTATGTATATCTCTTACTTCATCGGGTGTTTGCATGTCAATCATTTCCCTGTACTTTGTCAGTACGTGCGTTGATGTTCCCGTTGTCTCCAAAGCATGTTTCCACCTTGACCAATGAAAAAAAATCACGCAATGCATGTATGTCGGCACATGTACATAGATATGAAGAAACCGAAAGTAAAATGTGAGAAAATAATAATTACCTATGACCAAATGGAGGAGGTGGAAATAATTCTTCGTTTTGTAATATGTCGTCTCGAAGAACGTTACCCATTATTGGAGCAAGAAACGACAACCTATCCCATGCCCATAATTGCAATAAGATGACCGGACCTGCTATCTCAGCTCCATCAATGTCGGCTGCAAGACATAATTGTCTGTATAAGTGAGCTAGAGTTGCACTACCCCAACTGTATTGACCAGCCGCCTCGAAATCTTCTAAAAATTGCAAGTATGTGATGTGAACAAGGTTGTTCGACTTGTCTGCAAATAGTGTTCCCCCTAGAAGTTGCAGGATGTATGCTCTCGCATAGCGTTGCACTTCCACATCATCAGCATTGTCTGGGAGGTTTGGAAACCACCTTGAAAGTTGGCGAATTTGAATCCGCCCTCCAGTCCTGTTATTTTCGGGGAAAGGGAATCCGAGTTGCGTCAAGCACAATGCATCGTAATCTTGGTCGACGCGGCCAGTAATCGGTAATCCATCGACCGGCAACCCCAAGATGATTTGGACATCTTGGAGGGTTATAGTCATCTCGCCAGCGGGGAAATGGAACGTGCGAGTTTCTGGCCTCCACCTCTCTACAAGGGCCATTATGAGATGCCAATCAATTGAAATGAAGCCTACTCGCGCAATCCCTTAAAATCCAGCTTCCTGAAGATGTCCAACTATGCGTGGATCCAGTTGGACTAACTGTGAAGTGCAGCTGAATTACGCCTGATAGTCAATATACCAGGCTCCTATGAAGATATGAGATTCAAGTGAAATTAGTTAAAATGTGGCTATGCAGCTAAAAAAATTGAGAAACATGCGAAAAGAAGTACTACCGGTCCATTCCAAACGCGGGTAGATCTATGGATAGCTTGCATAGTCAAAACTGAGTCATCTATAGAGCCAGGATTCATATCGCGCTTAAAATCAAAATCATTACCAATGTTGTCATTAATTCCATTGTGCAAATGATATAAATAGTAGAAATAGTTCATGTACTAACTATAAAGAGATGGATTAATACAATTTAGGTAGCACATCTATGTCTCAACAAACAAATAATACAAAAAAGCAAAGTGATCAAATACAAGAAAAATATAAGTCCGTTCAAGACATAAGACTTGAAAGAGTCTTTCACTATGAAGCATTAGACGGTTGTCCTTGCTGACGCCGACTGCAAGTGCGTCTATTGTGTCCATCCTGCTTACACTTACTACATCGCAGCGTTGTTGGGGTTTCTCTCCATTCCTTCTCTCGCTGCATATGCCGTGGCTGTTTCTGATTGCCTCTCCAATCCATCTCAGTGCGCAATCGGCTTGATTGAGGACGACCTTTTTTGACTCGCTTCCGAAATGGATCGGCCAACAACGTGTGTGGCAGTCTTGCGGTAGGCCAATAATCTTCGTGCGAAATGGGTTGGAAATTTGCAGCATAACATTGACTGTACACAGACCATTTGTAGTATGACTCGATGTACTGACAGTGATCTATGGCAACACTAGCGCAAACTGCTTGAACATGGGAACATGGAATGCCATAACACTGCCACTTCATACAAGTGCACCTACGGGCCTCCAATTTCACAACTTGCTTGTTACCCCCTTTTCTCAAATGATAGCCACGTGGTGCAGTGATTACTTCAAATGTACCATTCTCACGATTTACTAATGTTACATTGTGCCCTCCAGCCACATTTCCCCATTTTGACAACTTATCCATTGCGTACGTCGTGTACGTTTCGCCCCTGCCTAGGGCTACACCTATTTCGTCTCGTCTTTTATTGAAGTATGCCACGACACGGTAAAATGTAATCTGCACTAAAGCGGTGATGGGGTAAAATCGCGCGCCTTTAAGGACTCCGTTAAAACATTCTACATTTGTGAAAAGAAAAAATTCATATGTGTATTAGCTTGGAAACATAATAATTCAAACACATTAAGTAAGTAATAGTAACAACGGTAATAAATCAAACGTAATACCCGCGAGATTTGTAGTCATCCAGCCGTATCGATAACCTTTGTCGTATGCGTTTGTCCATTGTGCTCGATCTAGGTTAGTAAACCACGCAATACATTCGGGATTCAGCTAATGGAGTTCTTTCATGGATGCCTTAAATTTTCGCGGTTGATGTTGTGCTCCTGCTGTGTACACCATATCCTTTAATTCTTTGCTCCCAAATCTCATGTTACTGCATATGTGGCGGAGACAAAATCTGTGTTGAGCTCTTTCGTTGGTCCATCCATTTCGAGGATCGTTCATTGCCAACAATATACCTGGGTGTCGATCAGAAATGACACATACACCATCCCTATCAGTCACATGATGTCGCAAACAAGCCATAAACCATCCCCAGCTGTCTCGACTTTCCTCATCAACAATGGCAAATGCCAAAGGAAATACATGACTATTACTGTCAACAACAGTGGCTATTAGGAGTTTTTGTTTGTATTTTCCATACAAGAATGTGCCATCAATTTGTATCATTGGTCTGCAATGTCTAAAGCCTGCAATAGAAGGTGCAAATGCCCAAAAACCCATTTGAAGACAACTTCATTGTTGGCATTAGGCTCACCATGCCGCCATTCCACACGTGTCCCTGGATTGCTTTCTTGAAGAGCGGTCATCCACCGCGGCAACATTTTGTACGATTCTTCCCAATCTCCAAAGACTTTAGCAATTGCTTTCTTCTTCCCCAACCATACTTTCTTATAATGAACGTCATAACCGAATTTGTCCTTGATAATCTGATGAAGCACAGGAACTGAGGTGGACGGATCTCTTCTCACCACATTTTCTACCTCACGGCATATAACGGTGGAGTCCAAATGCGCATGATCCTTGGACGGTTTAGCATAGATGCATGTATGTGGTCCTGCATATGTACTGATCTCAAACATTCCATGCGATTTTCTTCTCGAACACCGCAACCTCCAAGTACATCCATCCAAATATTTCTTACAACGAACAATCCATACATTTGGTGTAGAATGAGTCACCACAAAGCGCCTGTGTCCATTGATGCTATACAATTTCACGGCATGTTGGATATCTACTTTACACATGAACCGCATGCCTTTCTCAAATTCAGATGCCTCATTCCATAAAGACCTAGAAGGGATCATTGCATTCTCATTCAGGGGTTGCATTGCCTCGCTACTCAATTCCATAAATACAGCTGAAGGAACGACGAATTCACCTACACCCACTGGCGCACGATCAATTCCAGCAGCCTCTTCATCGAAGAAATCATCGTTCCCAATTTCGTTCGAAATTGGAGGACAAGATAATGAGCCATCATCTGCTATGACTCGATTTAACGCATATCGAATCATGCCATCATCAACATGATGACCATCATCCCCTTCATCGTCTGTATCATCTTCGCTACTATCTTCACTAGTATCCCCGTCACTGCCGCAATAGTCATCATCTTCGCTAGTATTCATATCATCACAGGAACGAGGATCCTCGTTCATTTCGGGATTTGCGGTCGTCAAAGGCGATGCACAATGGCTATGCTCATAAATTGGTTGAGTGCTAGGTCCAAATTTCCGAGAATGTAACACTACATTGCAATTGGAACTATTGTATTGTTGCCTCGGAACTAAAGCGATATAAATCTCCATGCAATGTGGTGGTGGTAATTGTGACAAAAAGTCCCAAACATCTTTGAGACTCGACTCATCATCTATTGGCAACGGGACGTAGTTGGCCGATCCACTTCCAATGTACGCTGGATATCGATATGTCATGTTTAATCTATGTAAGTCATTGTCTATCTGCAATGAATTACAGATATAACGCACAAGTTCATCGTACCCTAAACCGATCTTCGATCTGAGATGTCGAATGGGCGGTTCCGTGTACGAAATTCCTGATGCTCCTTCTACCATGTCTCCATTCATATAACACAACAACGATACTCTTCGATCAACCATTCTTCAATCTATATATGTAGAATATAATTAATCATTATAGAAATAATTCAAATATATATGACCTTAATAAAATTGCTTAGGCACCCTAATAGAATTGGTGTATTGGTAACTAAATAGCCTAGTGATCAAATTAAGTACCTTATTCTGCAACGAAGAAACTATTATATGCAAATAACTATTATATATTATAAACAACTTCCCTAGCTAGCTTAGAATATAACAACCCCTAAAGAAACCTTATCACCGCCAATGTCTCATCTCCTAAGCGCACGCCTAATGTTCTTCCAAATTTTCCTACTAAATTATTGACATGTATATTGGATTTTTTGCTTGATTCATACCATACCCCCATACACCCCAAATCAAACAATTTCTACTCCCCCCTTGGGTACCCTACATGTTTTACATCTCAATATGGCAATGACATATATCCACACTAATTAATGTATAAATTGTACTATTTAAAAACAAAGTTTCTAGCTATTTACTTAAATATGCAATGCATCAATTAGAATAAATATGCAATGCATCGAAGAATGATATATCATACACAAATTGAAAAAAAAAAAAGGAGCACTGTGAATAAACATGTCAGTCTGTGTGCTAAGTGATTCAGGTCCTCTTTATAAGCAAAGTGTCGATTTTAAGTCTAATGGATGTAATATATTACGTTGGGAGGGCCACCTTGTTCAAGGTTTATTATGCTCGAGCTTGGGTTAGTCATATGATACCATGTTGGAAACACACAAAAAATAATAATAATAATAATAATAATAATTTCGACATCTAGTCAATCACCACGAGCTAATGCATTTTATTCTCTTTCAGGCATTTTATCAAACACCTAACATCCCAAATTCAAAAACCAAGTCTTTTTAAAGACGAACTAAAGGCTATAAGGGCAAACCAACGTATATACCTTAGTGATATATACCTTAGTGAAGTGCTACGCGTTATTTTAAATGAGGGTTAAGAAAACGAAATCGTTGAGTAGCCCTTATACATAACTATGATGTCTTTAGCTAGATTTTTTTTAACATAATCAAAGGAGAAATCAGCAATGCTTGTCGATGCAAATATGTGAAGCTTAATTTGTTTTACACGTCAAAGCTCACAATATAATTAAGCTACAAGAATGAATCAGCAATGCTAGTCTTTAATCTATGGTGGGTTAATTATTAGAGCATTCAGAACAGCTCATATTTCCTTTTCCTTGGCACGTGATGCATGAAATGGAAGCAACCTTATCCTGCTGGCCACCGACGTCGAAAATGCTAAAAAAGTTTGGCCCTCCTCTCACCGACCCAGCCCCCTTGCATCTTGGGCATGCTATCATCCTCAGACCACCGCACCTCTTGCACAGTCCTAAAGAACTGCACAGCACAAACTTCTACCACTCACTAAGGCTATAACTGTAACTATATATTCATCTTATATAATTAATCAGGTAACATTTCATTTCCTCAATCAAATGTTAAACAAATTTGTACCTTCTTTGGGACGCAGCAATGAAGGAGTCCACTTTAGGAGCGGCAATAGTGGCGCAAATGAGCAAGGCCCCAACCCCAAATCCAGCCAATTCATTTGCTGTGACGTTCTCCATCATCACTTAATTTCTTTTTTTTTTTTTTTCTACTAGCTTATTATCTCTTCCACAAGCATTGAGATCTAAGAGAGTCGCGATGATAGGAGAACTAGATAGAGAGGGTGTCAATTTGGGCGGGGATGCGGATAAGGTTGCCAGATTTTCATCCTCACCATCTAATCCCCCAGCAAGGCCGGTCCTAAGCATTTACAGGCCTTCAGCTAAATCCTAATTTTGGGCCCCCAAAAATACTATTTTAAATAAAGCTAATAATATTTTTAAATAAGTTTGATTAAACCTTTTCCCTCTTATTTGATAATTGCAACTTTTTTTTGTCAAAATAAAAAAAAAAAGTTTAGTATTTTAAATTAACAAATTTACCGTCTTCTAATCTATCAATATCAACAAGGAGAGATCTTATGGTCAAAAAAATAAATAAACAAACAAGCAAACAAGGTGAGATCATATACTAAAGTACAATGTGTGAAAGAAATATCGAGTCATTTAACTTTGTAATATGATGTAATTAGCGTAAAAAGTACTTGCTCGATTAATGGACATTAGCGTGGTAAAAAAACCTTCTAAGACATTCTTAAAACATTTCAAATTAATTAAAGTTAAACAATACCTATACTTAAAAAGTAAATTGTGACCACAATTACGAAATGTAATTAAAGGAGATGATAAATCGTTATAAGAAAATAAGTCGAAATATAATTTGAAAAAGTATATAGACATGCAATTGGCAGGCTTGACAACATTGTATCTTTAAATGCGCAATAGTAATTTTTTTAACTATGCAAATATATTTATGGATATTCTATCATGAGTATAAAAAGATATCTATGGCATTATGATTGTTAGATTAGCATTCAGATCAACATTCAAATCAAAGTATAAAATTGGTAACTTGCTTTTCAGTCACACAATAAATGCTTTTCCGTCACACAATAAATAACCACTAAATGACAACGTAACCTCAATTAATGTGTAGTTATTATGGAGAGAATCCCAAAGTGCTCTTTTCGTAGTTTTATCTCTCAATAAGTCTATTTGGACTCATGAGTCCGGACTCATATGGTGATTTTTTAAATTTTTGTAAATATTTAAAGGATATAATAGGAGTTTTACAAGTTTATCTTGTTTCTCTCTGTATTTGAAATTAAAAAAAGTTTTGAGTCCGGACTCACGAGTCCAAATAGTATTACCCTCTCTCTCTCTCTAATTAAGTCATCTTTTCGAGTTTTTGTTTTAGAAGAAATCATGAGGCGCAAAATTTTAAAAAAAAATGGATTTTGTCGTAAATTGAGTTAGAAGGTGCTAAAAACTAGAGAAGGAAAGTATGATACTAATAACTTTACTACTACAAACTATTACTACAAAGAAGAAGAAAATAAATGAGAGAGTTGAATCAAAAATTTTTTCATCTAACTCGGTGAGTCTTTACAATGAGGTTGACACTTTTATATAGGTCATTTGGTGATGATGATAAATGTACTTAGACAATGTGTACAAGTAACACATACACCACATGTCATACAACACGTTACAAGTAATTTGATAATACATTGAAGAGTTAGTGTACATTGGAAATAAGCAACGGAATTAAGTTCTGTTGCTAAAAAATAGTTAGAGACGGAATTGAGACGGACTAATTCGAGACGGAATTGAGACGGATCGAGACGGAAATAGAGACGGAAATAGAGACGGAATTAAATTCGTCTCTAAAAAATGGCGCCAACATTCCCACCAAAATTTTGTTTTCTTATAACCGTTCATCAAATCTCGAGATTTGTACATCAAATCTCGAGATTTGATGAGTGCCCCCCACGCCCCCTTCCCCCCCCCCCCGAAACAAAAAATCCCCAAATCCCACAAGTTCGGTCTCGCTCTTCGATCGTCTGGTCTCTTCGTCTCTCTCTCTCTCGTCTCTCCGTCACTTGGTCGGTCACGGCTCTCCGTTCTCTCCCCGGTCACCGCTCTCTGCTCTCTCTCTCTCTCTCGCTCTCTTCTCGTCTGAGCCCTAACCTCGCGTCCCCTCTCGCCTCCGTCAACACCGACGCCGGAGCCTCGCATCTGCGCCATCTCTCCTCAACCTTCACCTCGCACCGCCATTAATCTCTCGCCTTTCTCCTCTCAAACCAACCAACCAACCAACCATCTCGTTCGCCATCAAAGTGTTCTCTCCATCTACACAGAGTCGGAGATTAACCGGTCTATTAGGGTTTTGCCGTAAATCCCCTTTTCATCCACCGAGCGATGGCGATGCAAGCGGCCGGGATGAGCTTCTCCAAGATCGTGCTCCTTAGCGGAGCCGGTAATCTCAATCGTTCCAGAAAACTTGATTGTAAGTGTTGATCTCTTCGCGATTGTTGTCTGATTTTGATTGATACATTCAAGCATATCGCATATATTTGTTGTTTTAGTTTTCACATAGTTTTTTCTGACTTCTAGAACCACACAAACTTACTTCATACAATTCTTAAGTGGTTGAACATGTTAGTTTTACTATGTAGTTGTGAAGTTGTTTGCTTAGATGAGAATGCTAACCAGAAAAACTTCTCAGGACTTCTTTTAATGTTGGTGTTTCGCATAGTTGGAGGAAATAATAGATGAAAAATTTGCTCATACTGTGAAAGAAATATAAACACTGGGTGTCTAGACTAGATGTGGGCCATTAGGCACTTGAAGTGGAAGTTGCTGCCAAGCTGAGCCTTGTTTCAACGATTTCAGATTGCTTTGGTGAGGCACTCTGTGCTATTTTTACAGAATTTTCTATAGCCATTAGTCGAGTCCAAACTTGACACTTGAATTATCCCACAGTGTTTCATTCCGTCTCCACGAGCCAGCTTGCATTGTTGAGTTGTGCTTGTGTATTGTATAAGGGAATCTCAAATGCCTCATAGAATGAATAAATAAGAGTTGAAAGGACGAAATGGGAAGAATGTAGTTGAATACTGTGAAGGCGTAATATTGAGATTTGAAACGATGCATACAAGTAATTTGCAGTTGCTGCAGAGCAAGATAAATAATTAAGTAGAATGGATATATAGATGTTTCCATCAATTGCACTAAATCGAGCACAATGGAAGAGTTTGATCTATTTAGCCAACCCCAATTAATTTGGGACCGAGGCTATGTTGTTGGATATATAGATGTTTGTAAGTGTTAAGTAACTATTAAGTATGGAGAAGTTGTTAGTATAGAAATATCTAAGACTAAATGCACTTATTATTGAAACAAACACTTTTACTTAGAAGCATCCTCAAAAGGATCATCTTGTGGCTTGAACAATGACAACAAAGCCTGAAAGCCTCAGTCTCAAATTTTCAATTAGTTGGTGTGTGTGTGTGTATGTGTGTGTGTGTGTGTGTGTGTGTGTGTGTGTGTGTGTGTGTGTGTGTGTGTGTGTGTGTGTGTGTATTAGATTATCTATTTCTAATTAAGTTTTTCTCGAGGGAATAAAAAAGAAAAAAAATAAGTAGCAGCTTTTTTGTAGCTTTAAAAGTTCTTTCACTTCTGTTGTGGAAGTTATGCTTAAGAGCTAATGTGACCGACTTTTTTCTACACTTAATAATGTGTCCTCCTGGGGTAAGATATGGTATAATCATGAGAGATATTATCAGAAGTCTATAGAAAATATGAGACAAGGTGTCTTTGGTGTTCATGTATAAATTTGAATTATTATTGGAGATTAATCTCTTAGTTATTTAGTGCTTTGTTTTTTATTGATATTTGGTATTTGTATGAGCAGGTTGGACTTTATCCCAGAAAAATATAATGCCTCGCTCTTGCAAGCACGAGAAAGATAATGACTTGTGTAGCAACCATTTGACCAAGGTTCTCTCTCTCTCTCTCTCTCTCTCTCTCTCTCTCTCTGTTGAAGTTTTCGCCTGCAGAGCCGCATCAAAATGACTGGGCTTCTTATCTTATACATATTTTCTTGACTAATAAAGTTGTAACCTTATATTTCTTTTATTTCTTTCTAGAAGGTCGTAAGAGATGGAAAAAAATCTCTATTCTAGCTTGTTTGCAATATTTCAGTTTTAGGAATATAGATGATACTTCACCGTAAGAAAGGTGGTAGCAACAATAATGATATACTTTATTCGGTAATCTATTTTATTACTCTTTCGGTTTAAACTTCTAGAGTGAAATTGACAGAGAGCTTTGAGATGGAACTAGGGGAGTGATGTTTAAGACTTAAGTGTCATATCAAGGAATTCTCTTGAAAAGCATTCCTTGAGGAATGGTGACGTGTTACTCGCAAAGTCAATGCACACTTTAATTTGGTAGAAGAGAGTAAGAAACTTAGAATATCTGCAACTTTTTGTTCCATAATCCTTCCAAACAATTTGAAAGATGCCATGGCATGTCAAACTTAAACATTTTGATTGTTGATCATTTTAAGTCATTCTTATATTCAGCTTCACTTTTTCCTTTGTTGCATTCTTATGCCATGTTGATTAAACTTTCAAATTAGCTTGTTCAAGAAGTTAACCTTCTTTCAAGTGAGGCAAGTCAATTTGTATTAATCTATGTTTTTCTTTTTTAAGAAGTTAAACCTTCTTTCAAATGAGGCAAATAGATTTGTATTTTAATATATGTTTTTATTTATAAATTTTCATTTTAGTTTTTTTCCCTTATAATTCAGGATTTCTTCTTTTACTACATTATTATTTTAGTAGTTTCTTAATCTTAGTCCTGGAATCTTTGTTATTAGAGGTTTCTAAGCTTGTTACTATTTCCATCTAGAGTGGGTATCAACACACTATAAATATTCAATTCCTTTCTCTATCTATTACTCAGTGTTGGTTGTTAAGTTTCTTCCAGTGAAACTTGTTTACCTGTTTTTACGGCTTAATTGAGTGATAGCCTTGTTTCTATGCTTACTTCGTTGCATCGATTTGTGTTTACTAGAACTTAAAGGGGCATTATGTTGGGTTTTGGTCATTTTCATTGATCATTTTCTCACAGACAAAATCCAAGAAACATTTGTTATCTTAAGACTTGTATGATTTAGATTTATTAAAAGTATTAGGCATCCCATGTAATGTGAACATTTGAAGTTTTGGTTCATGTCACTTCTTGAGTTGAGTTTGAACTTTGAAGTCTGAACATAATGTCCAGACTACTCTAATAAGTTTGATAATGTCCAGACTACTCTAATAAGTTTGATTGACTAAAATTGACTATAAAAGTGTATAACTTTACAAGTGCCATTTGTTCCAGTGTTATTGCCGTATTCTTGTTAGTTACTTCTTAGTAATACACATCAATTACTCTTCTATGCAATGTCCAGGATACCCCCTTGATATACCTAAACGTTGCCTTGACATCAGTACAATATTTTGAGGGTGATTTGTTGTGGTCATCTATTTTTCAGGAGTTCTTATCATGATGGGACTAGTTTCCATGCGATAGATGTTGACTCAATCCCTTTAGATGAGGTATTTGCTTTTTAAGTGTGTAGCTTGGATGACTCAACAACTTTTGGAATCCATTCATTCTTTTGGTGTATGTGTATCTGTTTTGCTTGTTGATAAATATCCTAGCCTGGTTGGTAGTCATCTATTTTCTATAAATTTGCGCTAGGAGGAAGAGGGAGCTGCTGAAAAATGCTACAGAAACGTGGACTTAGTGGAGTCTTGTTTAATGTCCCTCACATAAAGTGACCGTGAAGCATGCGTTATTTGCAAACTTGGTGGAGATCTATTGTATGTGCCACTTCCTTAATCATGTTATTTCTTTTTAATTTAGTGCGCCAAGTCAAACAAATGAGGATTGAGACCCAATTTGTGGGATGCTGGTAATGACTGGTGTCAATGATAAATTGCTGATCTCAAAAACTGTTGTTATTTTTTATTTCCTGGTGTTGGAGCAATTGTCTTAATTAATATTTTGAGAAGATTTTACAAAATAGCTGCAATTTTATTTAACCCTTTTGTATAATGATAAAATCCATCTGTAATGTGTCGCAAATTTGGAGATCTATTGTATGTGTCGCTTCCTTAATCATGTTATTTTTTTTCTTCTTCCACTACTTTCTTAGTTGCCCATTTTTTTGACTTGTGGTTTGATAGGCTGCATCTGGAACAAAAGGAGGTTCTAGTGGTTCCCCTGTCATTGATAGGCAAGGGCAAGCTGTGGCCGTGAATGCTGGGAGCAAGTCATCAAGTGCTTCTGCATTTTTTCTTCCTCTTGAGCGAGTGAGTTGTTGTTCTTCCATATTTTATGATTTAACACTTATTTCTCTAATTGCTTTGTGCCTTTGTGGTGTAGATCTCAACATCCTAAGCTCATTTTGAAAGTTGTTTACATGTTAGGAGTTTAGTTTCTCTATCAGTGTAGCTATATTTTGATGTTATTTTTTCATCTCTACTTGTTGGTTTGGTGCTTTTACTGAATAATATAAACTATTTTCAGATTTGTTTGGTTTTTCAATTTGGATTTTGATCTTACAGTCTTGAATGGATTGATAGTCTTTAGTTTTTCACAACTTCATAGCAGTTACTATATTTTATTGCCTTGCAGGCACGGTATCCTTTACCTTTTGATGTGCTTTTGACAACATATGACATAGTATTGATGGATCAAGACTTTCTTTCTCAAATTCGTTGGACATACGTTGTAATTGATGAAGCTCAACGACTCAAGAATTCTTTCAGCGTATGCACACATGCTACATTGTTATCTATGATGGACATGACTAATCTTTGCGTTATTGTCTATTAATTTCTGTTAACTGGCAGGATCTCGATCAAATTAGTTCTTATTTAGCATTCATAGTTTCTGTTAGGCCGAAGAACTTCTCCACATCGGTTTTATGTTTCTTGATTTTCATCTCTAAAATGTAACTTAGTTACTTATATCAAATCTTGCAGGTTTTGTATAATGTACTTAAAAAGCGTTTTGTGATGCCAAGGTAGTTGCTAATGACAGGCACTCCAATCCAGAATAATCTATCAGAACTCTAGGCTTTAATGCATTTCTGTGCGCCACTAGTTTTCGGCAAATTGGAGCAGTTCCTCTTTACATTCAGGGAAGTAGCAGGCACTTCAGGTTTTCTTCATTGCTACTAGCGAGTTCAAAAAAAATGACAACAACTATTTCTGCTTACCTCGGATTCTCTTCTTCCTTTTCTTTCCTTATTATTGATACAGATTTTTTAGAAGAGATTGAAAAAAGAAAGAAAGTTATCTTACCTGGTAGTTGAGAAGTATGATCCTGAACACTGGGTTTGAACTAAAGTAAATCTTTGTAATACTTTACCTTACTGTTTGAATGGTTTGAAATAAAGATAATTAAAAAAAAGAGACCTGAAGATCTTGAAGGAAACTGGTGAATGCCCGTTCTTAATTCCTTTGAAAATAATTGTGGTCGAGTAACTGGCATCGGACGACTCTTTTAGTGGGATTTTGAACATGACAGTCAATTCAAAATGTGTTATCAAAGCAATTGATAGCTTTTAGTTTTCTTTTATGGTTTACTTTTACATTTATAGCTTGATTCTCTTCTCTTGCATGCATTTCATTTCCATATTTATCTCTTGATACTTATGGTTATATGATGTTAAACGATCTTTTAGAAGTTTTCTTTTATGGTTTACTTTTACATTTATAAAAGTTTTAAGAGTAAGAAATGTTATTGACCAGGTGAATATGCGGTCAGAGTTAAGGAACAACTCAAAATTTTGAAATATATACTGCGGGCATTTATGCTTCGGCGAACAAAATCTATGCTCGTGCAAAGCGAAATTCTTTCACTGCCACCTCTGACTGAGATTACTGTGTTAGTTCTCTTTCTGCTTCCAGGTTTTCATGTTGCACTTGTAGCTCTTAGGTGCTTCTCATAATACTTTACGTAAGTTTGTGTTTCATGCTTGATAATGCTGGATAGTTTGTCATCTTAATAGGCTAGCACCACTAGTACCCCTGCAAAAGAAGGTTTATTTATCAATCTTGAGGAGGGAGCTCCCTATGCTCCTTGCATTTTCTTCAAAGGCTCCTAATCATCAATCCTTGCAAAACATTGTAATGTCATTGCTTTACTTTTTCATTTTAAGCTTAAATGTCATCTGTCTCTCTATGACTAAGATATTGCTCATTTTTTAAATTGTTGTGACACATGAATCTTTACCACTCTTGATTTCTAGATGATATTCTTTTTTTTTCTCTACAAAGTTTTATCATTTGACTTTTGCATCTTGATGGTTGGCATTGCTATCATGGCATGTGACGAGTTACATTCATAAACTAGTTCAAAGTGAACTATGTTATATTTTAATAACTGTTATCTATATTAATCCTATTAGAAATTTCCAAAAGCAAAATCTGCGTTCCTTTTCATTTTTGTAAAAAACGTGATGTTTATGCCTTGTATTGCTTTTACATGGTTGATTGACACAAAATGGCATAAGCACGTTGGCCCACATGCATGAAACATTCCTATTCTCTTAAATATTCATCATTATTATGTCTAATTTCCCATTTTATGTTTATTTATTTATTTTTAGTTTATGACATGTTTAGCATCAACAAGCCCTTTGCCATTAGAACACAAATTATTATATCAACAAATTTGCATCCTCATGCCTGATTTCAAATAGAAAGTTTCCATGACTACATCTCTAGAGTCTAGAACGGTATATGTATTAGAAACTTCTACACTTGAAGTCTTTGCTTTGTGGACATTTTTATTTTAGCATGACCTTGAATCCTTTGCTTTGTGGACATTTTATTTTAGCATGACCTTGAATCCTTGATAACTCATTGCTGCAAAACTCGATCTTTGAAACATTCGACATTGAATAGAGATACCATCTTATTTTTCATTTTTCTTAGAGCGAATTTCCATTAGTTCAAACGTGACATCATCTTCCACCAATATGCTGAGAAAATTGTTCATTATTCAAGTTTTTAGGTTTGTAGGAATTTCATGATTATATTGTTGGTTGATTTTTAAGGTAAACGGTAATTTGATCTTTACATTGACATAAACTAATTGAAAGAAAAGTTATTGGATTTCATGTGTTCTGTTTGTTAAATTATGTTCTTCTTGGATATGGTGTTATTAGACTTATTTGTATAATAGAATGGTGTGTTCAATTATAGTAAAATATACTATTTTCTTTTGCACTGTAAATGGAGATAGTTTTTTTGCAGTTTCGTATTTTTATCATGAGTTTGATCTATTTTGCAATATTTGCAGAGCGTGGCCCTATCAGTAGGTGACTGGTTCTTCGATCGAGTGGGAGTTAGTGCCATTGATTGCCCATATCCCTGTGACAATACCTGCCATAATCTAGTTTCCAAGTGAGAGATGAGGAATTTAAAGCATATCATGTAACTTTTATAGTTGCTTACATGACTTTTAGATTGATAATTCTTTTCGTGCATATTTAGAGGATTGTAAGTTTTTTTTTTGTGGTTGTTGAACAATAGGATTTGTGGTTTTTGTGAATACTTAGAAATTTGGAGCATTTGTTATACTAGACAATTTTTCGTGGATATATAAATCTTTTTCAAATTTTCAATTTTACATTTTTTTCTCTCATTTGAATATTTGTTGATATATATTGTCGATGTATGAATGTCAAATTTTGCTTTTTTGGGGGATGTTAGCACCCCCGAGGAGTTGTTGGAGTGGGTGCAGGCGATGGAGTAGGTCCTATGGTTGTAATTTCAAGTTATAGGTTGGAGAACCAATTGGATTATGTTTATGTTTGAAAATTAAACAAAAAGGAAAATTAGAGACGGATTAGCAACGGAATTCAGACATTCCGTTGCTATTCCGTCTCTAATTTTTCAGGAATATATGCATGAATCAGCAACGGAATCAGAGACGGAAATCAGAGACGGAAATATTCCGTCTCTGATCCGTTGCTAATCAGAGACGGATCAGAGACGGAATGCAAAAAGTCCATCTCTGATTCCGTTGCTAATCAGAAACGGAATCAAAGACGAAATTCATGAATTTATTATTTCCGTCTCCGATTCCGTTTCTGATTAGCAACGGAATCAGAGACGGAATGCAATTACAAATTGTACCATTTTGAAAAAAAATCCATTTCTCGTTCGTCTCTCGTTCGTTATAGTTACAGGTAACATGACAATACATAGACAAGTGAGGTTACCATTAGTGTGGAATACAAGTTATATGACTACACAACATGCATGGTCATCCATACTTCACAACACTCCTCCTTGGATGACACTTGATTAGAGAATGTGCCTCGTTAAAACTTCTATTAAGAAAAACCCTATGGGAAAAATATAGTAAAAGAAAAAGAGTATATTGTTCTTATATGTCTTAAGATGAGTACAATATTGTTAGGATTGTCTCATTAAAAACGTTACAAGGAAAACCCAATTGGATAAAACCATAGCTAAGAGAAAAAGAGTGCAATACACAAATCATATCTCCTCCTCATGTTAACACAGGTAAAACTTGTTCTGTTTCTTTACTTGCAATATCTTTAAGTTTACGCATGTCGATACCATATGCAAGCCTCTTAAATGTCGTAGTTGGTAAGACTTTTGTGAATAAATCAACAAGATTATCACTCAATAGGTTTTGCTTGACATCAATTTCACTATTTTTCTCAAGCTCATGCGCATAAAAGAATTTTGGTGAAATATGTTTTGTTATGTCCCCTTTTATGAATCCTTCATTTAATTGTGCGATACATGCCGCATTATTTTCATATAATATGGTTAAAGAATCTTTTATCGAAGGTAATTTGCATGATTCTTGAATATGTTCAATCATGTTTCTCAACCATATATATTTACATATTGCTTCATGAATTGCAACTACTTCAGAATTATTGGAAGAAGTAGCAACCATAGTTTGCTTACTAACGTCCATGATACAACAATATTACTAAAGGTGAACACATATCCCATTTGAGAACAAGCTTTATGGGAATCATATAAAAATCTAATATATGCGTTTGTACCACATTTGTCCAAGTTGTTTCAATCCGTATAAAGACATTTATAATTTTATAGAATGCACGTTATGAGGTTTTGATTTTTTTTTTTTTCGAATATCTCAAATCCTTCAAGGATTCTCATATATATTTCACTGTTTAGGGTCCATACAAATATATCATAACGACATCCATTAGATGCATATCAAGCCCTTTAAAAACTACAAGGCTTATCAAGAATTGAAATGTGGTTGCATCTATAACAGGAGAATATGTTTCCTCATAATCAATGTCAAGTCTTTGTGAGAAACATTGAGCTACAAGTCTTTCTTTGTACCATGTAATCTCATTTTTCGAATCCCATTTTTTGTTTTTTTTTTCGTACAAATACTCATTTATATCCAACAGGCTTTACGTCATTTGGCATTTGAAAAATCGGTCCCAAAACCTCTGTTTCTTCAATGAGTTTAGCTCCGCTTAAATAACATCTTGCCATTTTTGCTAATCAGGTCTTTTTCGACATTCGTCCACTAATTGTGGTTTTGGATCGTCATCATTTTCACATATTTCAAAGGATACATTGTAAGCAAATATTTCATCAAGAACAATATCATTTTGATCTCGAATCTTACCAGAGTTTAAATAATTTATTCGGATCTCATTATTTTCATCTTTTCCCACTTTTTCTAGAGGCAGTTGTTCCTCGTCAGAATCAACTTGTTTTAAAAAAATTCTTATCAACGATTATTGTGCTTTCTCAGGTGTATTTTGATTTGCATTTATTTTTACTTCTGTTTTCCTTTTTCGATGAACTGTATCATGTGGACCAACTGGTCTTCCACACTTTAAGTGTTTCGTTGGTTCTTGTGCATTTTGTTGTATAGATACATCAATTCTTGCAGGAGCATTTACGGTTGGAATATGTGATTTTGTCACACGTATTTCATCAGTAAATGCATCGGGTAATTGATTTACAATTTGTTGCAAATGAATGATCTTTTGAACTTCAAGTTCACAATGATTTATGCGTGGATCACAATGTGATAAAGTAGATGCATTCCAAGCAATTTCGTGCCATTCCTTTTGAATTGGCTTCTTATCTCCCCCTAATGGTAGAAAAGCTGCTTCATCAAAATGACAATCAACAAAACGTGCAGTAAATCAATCCTCTGTTAGGGGCTCAAGGTATCTTATAATGGATGATGAGTTAAATCTAACATAAATCTCAAGTTTTTGTTATGGACCCATATTAGTTTTATTGGGATGCGGTATAGGAACATACACTGTACAACCAAAAATGTTCAAATGTGAAATATTTGGTTGTTGACATAAAATGAGTTGCATGGGAAAATGTTCATGGCATATAATAGGCCTATAACGAATGATAGATATTACATGAAGGGTTGCATGTCCCCAAACTGAAGTTTGTAACTTAGTTCTCATGATTAAAGGTCTAATAATTAATTGAATGCGTTTGATCAGAGATTCAGTCAAACCATTCTAGGTATGTACATGTAGAGCAGAATGTTCAATGGTAATTCCTATAGACATGCAATAATCTTTAAATGCTTGAGATTGAGATTTCTCAGCCTTATCAAGATGGATGGTCATAATTGAGTTGTCAGGAAATTGTGCTATTAGCTTAATGATTTGTGCTAAAAGTCTAGCAAATGCAACATTGTGGGTCCACAGTAAACAAACATGTAACCACATAGTTGACTCATCTATCTAAACCATGAAATGTCTCGATGATTCACAGTAAGGATGAATAGGTCTACATGTGTCTCCTTGAATACGTTCTAAAAAAATTGGGGATTCCAAAACATTTTACTTGGGATGGCTTAACTATCAATTTACCTTGAGAACAATTAACACAATTATAATCACCATCTAAAAATATTTTGTGACTCCTTAAAGGATGTCCATATGAATTATCAATTATTCTTCGCATCATTGGTGATCCTGGATGACCAAGTCGGTCATGTTATAAAATGAATGTCTTTGGATCTTTAATTTTTTTATTTAAGACGACATTCATTTTGACATGCCTTATATGAGTAAAATATATTCCAAATGATAAAGTTGAGAATTTTTCTAACACTTCTTTTTTTCTCTTTGAAACCAATTTGACAGATAAATTCTTTATCATTTTCGTTCATGGTTTTAATGTGATATCCATTTTGACTAATATTTTTAAAGCTAAGTAAATTTCTTTTGGATTTTTCAGAGTATAAGGCATTATCAACATGAATTGTTGTACCCCAAACAACAAAATATTTGCTCTTCCATAGCAATTAATCAAATTAAAGATGTCAGATATTGTTTGAACATTAGCCTTAGCTAAGTTCAAGTTGGAGAAATATTCTCTCTTTTTAAGGATTGTGTGCGTTATAGCACAATCAGCAAGACAAACATCGCTCTTATTTGGTTCATGATTTGGACTCATGATTTGATGATCTATCTAGATAAACAATGTTTGATAGATTAAAAAAAAAAAAGAAATTTCATTTATAATAAGAAACTAGTACATAGGAATTAAAAGCATAACAAAAAAAACTAGTGCATAGAATTATAGAAATCGATAAGCATTACATGTGATCATTAAAAAATTAAGACTAGTATTTGGATCATCATGAAAATTTGGGATATTCATATAATTAATGTCCGACGAGCCATCTTCGATAGTGAAGTTCATCTCAACTGTTTAGGAGGCTGATAAAGATCAATAAAATGCTTAGGTGTACTACATACATGAGCCCCACGACCATTCAGACCACACATGTGATATGGTTGGTCACAATTATGAGCATGCGCATTTTTAGCAGCATTATTTCCCTTATTCTGAACGGCGTCATTTATATTCCATTTATTTTAGAATTTATCACAACTGAATCTCGAATAGGGCTTGCCACGATCTTTGCTTATTAATCATTTCCCTTTTTCATGTCCGTGGTTTTTCTTTCTTTGACCTTTTTTTATGGACATTAAAGAATGCAACATTTACTTCATTAATTAAAGCGAAACCAGTCGGACGGGAGTCGTGGTTCTTCAATAGAAGCTCATTATTTCGTCCAGCCACCATGAGACAAGAAATTAATTCCAAGTAGTTTTTAAATTGACACGCTCGATATTGTTGTTGCAATAATAGATTCGAGGCATGAAAAGTACTGACCATTTTTTTCCATCATTGCCTCATCGACATAATTTCTCCATATAGCCTCAAACGAGATGTAATATTAAATATGGTGGAGTTATACTCATTGACTGTTTTAAAATCTTGTAGCTTAAGATTCATCTAGTCGTTTTCAGCTTTTGGAAATATTACCGTCTTTTGGTGATCATATCGCTCTTTCAAGCTTAACCATAGGGTAAAAGGATCTTTTATAGTAAGATACTCACTTTTTAGACCTTCATGAAGATGATGGCGAAGGAATATCGGTGCTTTCACACGGTCATAAATTGATGTTTAATTTCCTTCTATAATAGTTTTTCCCCAGTCTTTTGCTTGGAGATGTATCCGGCATCAAGTTGTCATGACAAATAATTATTGCCAATGATTTCGAAGGCAACAAATTTAAGTTTTTGAAGGTTTGCCATAGTTTGAAAGTATGTCAAGAAATTAGGTAAATAGTTTTTCTTTTATATAAAATAAATAATATATGATTAAATATATGTTCACAACTTGATTATTAGTATACAAAAATGTACTACTTGTATGATTTGGTGGGGCAACCTACAGGTTGGGTGGTGATATGAAGTCTACTTAAAATCACGTTTCCTCGAATAGGATAACCCGTCTCCCTTTCAATGTTCAGTTTTATCAGGACAAGGCTTACCCACTATCAATCCAAACTCATAGCACTATTTTCAATATAAAAATCAAGAATATAGCATAACTAATCGTTTGTAGTATAACAAGAAAAATAATTATTTCACATATTGACTTTTGATTTCTGATGTAGAAGATCGTACAAGACGCAACTACAGAGCATACTTTCGCAGTCGGTGACGTTATAATGTATAGTGTATGAATAAAGTATGCATATATAAGTGAGCATGTAATAAAAAGAAAGCAACCATGATAACATGAAAATAAATTGAATTTATTTAAATTAACAAAAGTTGTACCTTCCTAGCTTTGTTTTCTTAGCAAACCTTCTTGAACTTCAAGATCTCCCCTTTGTGCAAGAGCAAGCTCATGCTGATAATGTGTTGTAAATTGAGTTGGAAGTTGCTAAAAACTAGAGAAGGAAAGTATGATACATAGAACTTCTACTACAACAAAGGAGAAGAGAATAAATGAGAAGTTATTTATTCAACTTGGTGTGTAATTACAATGACGTTAACACCCTTTATATAGGACCTTTGGTGATAATGATAAATGTACTTAGACAATGTGTACAAGTGACACATACACCACATGTAATACAACAAGTTACAAGTAATTTAACAATACATGGAAGAGTTGGTGTACATTGAAAATAGTTACAAGTAACATGACAATACATAGACAAGTGAGGGTACCATTAGTGAGGAATACAAGTTATATGACTACAAAACATGCATGGTCATCCATACTTCACAATAGGTTCAAGTGTTATATACTATAGTTTAATTTGATTTTGTTATAAGAATGCATTAAGTAAGCTAGTCCTTGTTTTATAGGATTGTTTGATTTGGTTGAAATTAACTTCAACTACTTAATTCTATGTATACTAGCTATTTCATTTTTTTCCTATATATATAGTATTACAATTAACATGTAATTAATTGGCCCAAATGTCGTATACTTGTCGTTCTATATAATTATTCATCCGATCAAATATAACTACAACATATACTAATTTACTTCACCTAATTAATGTATTTATCTTTTAACAAAAAATTCAAATGCGACACTAGTTTAGCGGTTACTTGTAATTAGAGTTATCAATTTTGTTGTCAGAACCGATTTTGTCCAACCTGAAAAATAAAAAGGTTTGGAGATTAATTTTCTAAATCCGAGATGGGTTTGGGTAAGATGTTGATGTTGGAATTAAAATATGAGTTGGGTTTAGACAAGTCCATCTATAAGCTTGGATCTAGCCGAATTTCGAAGAATATATGTTTTTACTTTAAAAATATATTATTATACAAACATTGTATAATGCAAAAAAAGTAACAATAAAAATAAAAGAAACTACATAGCACATTTTAAAATACAATATTTTAATTTTGAAACTTACTTTTTGACTTCGAAAAAAATGGGATTTAGATTTTTTAAGATAATATTAATTATATGTTTCATTTTTTATTAAAAAATATTATTATGGCTAGTAAATAAAAATAATAAATACAACTCAGGCATAACTTTCATAAGAGACTATATTATGTGTATTTTATAATAATTTTATCACTTAAAAATGCTTTTGAACATACAAATAGTTTTTTCTAAAAAAACTTGACAAATCCGTACAATTTGACAACTTGATTTTAAAGTAAATTACATGTAGATAAGGCACATTTGTCTAAATTTAAAATCGTGTCATCTTGGCAACAAATATGTTAGATTTATATCGATGGATAATCCAGACCCTTCCATATCCAAAAAACTGACGACCCTACTCATACTAGTTATTAAAACAGTTCAACGAGCGGCTCTGATCGAGTTTGGGCTCGCCTAAACCTGGTAATATGGGTCAAGTTTAGGCAAGCCTAAACAGGCTTGCTAGTGCTACAGTGCAATTGCATATATCCTAATATGTATTATGTGATTTCTTAGTGGACGCGTCACTTACAATGTTTTGTACGTAGCATTATCCCTACCATAAAGGCGTCTAATTTTTCTTGGTTCCAATTATAATTACTCACCACTTAATTAAAATCATAAAAGGAAAACACACAAGTTATGTAATTAAAGTATCTTTTTCTACAAAGAAACATGGATATAATGTAATTAAAACGCTGTGTTTAATTTTTCAAAGTTGCAATTAAATTTATTTAGATAATTAATTTGATTTGCTAAAGAAATATTACATTAAATATTGCATGGGGTATCTAAGCTTTTAATCATATATCATAGTAAATAATTTGACTTAAGAAAATATACCAATGTAAATAATAGCATAGTCATCAAGTTGATTTTCCAAATGATGAGTATGCATATACTTTAAGATTAATGAGGGCGTTATTATACTTATTTACTTAATAACTTAATTTATAGTACAGTAAAATACTATTATAACAATTCAAAAAGCCAGTAAAAAAAATTGATCTAAATTAAGGTTGAGCTTTAGACAATTAATTAGGGATAAGGGTAGATTGATTCAAGAACTCCACCCATATGAGGGGTTAATTTCTCTCGTGGTCATCCAACTTTATTAATTATAACATTTTGGTAACAAAATTTATCTTTGTAATACAAAAGTCACAAAACTTTTAAAAAATCTTGCAACATCGATCATCAATACCATTTTTCGACGAATGTGTCAAAGTGGCAATGATGTGGCGCCATGTGGCAATTAAGGAAAAAAATAGCACTCTAAATCGAATAACTTTTTAAATTTTGTAAAACAATTTTAGAAATCATTAACCTAAAAGACTGCAATACCTATGTTTATGTTCAAAAAACTTCCATTTTTTTAATATAATGCTAGAACCTTTACATGATTCTATCAAGCTTTTTTTAGCTTTTTTCTATTTGTTATTTATGGGTTGTAATGAGCTCATGTTAGCTAGCCCTCTCGTAGCTTTTAAGCCTTTTATTTGGTGTGAATGCTTTCACTTTGATGTTTTGAAATTATATGATATTGATGCAAAATTGATCCTTTTGTTTATTGATACATTGCATTGCAATTTTCTTCTGTATTTTTCAAGATGTTGCAGGCGATGTGTTGCTTTGAATTAAGTTTTCATCTTCGTGGAAAAAGAAAATAATGTTTAGGATGTTGTAGAGAGTTTAGCACCAAAGTAAAAATCTCATCTTTTTTTTTTGAGTTCGTAAATTTTCTTTTGGGATGAATCATGCTTCAGGATTGTTGGGATGTGGATTGTGAAATAAAAAATTGTCCGATTTAGAGTGAGGGTACCATGTGGCGCCACGTCATTGCCACGTTGGCACAATCATCGAAAAATTGATCGAAAAATGGTATTGATGACCGTGATTACAAGATTTTTAAAAGGTTTGTGACTTTCGTGTTATAAAGATAATTTTTGTGACCAAAATATTATAATTAATAAAGTTAGGTAACCATGAGAGCAATTAACCCCCATGTGAGTGATATATAGGAAACCGCCATGGAGTAATATAAGAACATTGGAAATTTGGAATTAGCATAAACTCATAATTTCTACATTCAAAACTTTCAGAATTGGCACAAGACTTTTTTTTTGAAATAGTATTTCTTTTTTTGAAGGAGTTTATGGGTAAAAATCTTTTATTGATTTTCTTTTGTGATTTTTGATCTTGAACCACCACCGATCCTCCATTTCGATCGGCGGTGGTTCAAATCACATCTATTTACATTTTATTCATCCAATAAGCTACAGATCTAGTTAGATTTGTAAAGATTGGTTTATCCTTATTGCAGTACATCTACCTTAACGGTTGTGCGTGGTTTCTGTGCAGCGACCGGGTTGGTCTCTTCTATAATTTTTCATTTCATAGTTAGTTTATCTTCCCTAATCGGAAGTTCTTGATTTGTCTTCTCCTGTTTGTGAAGTGTTAGGTTTCCTTCTCGTTGTTGAGAAGTTTTATTATTTTTATGTAGTTCTAGTGGTGTTTGTCGATTGTAATGTGTTTCAACGTTGTAGAGAGCAGTCCCTGATTGTCAGACCGTTTCAATTTCACAATCACATTCACAGCTAGATTAATAGTAGTTATTTTAAATAAATAGGATTAGCGAATCAATGTACTTCGTGGTTCTATGTCTGGTCTTGTATCGAGTCATTAATGATTAATTAAACTTTTATTTTTCTTTAAAAAAAAAGTTCATTGAACCTGCAGAACAAGTAACATATTTAACTTAAGCGCATTTGAACCGTTGATTTAATCTAATGGTTGCCATTTAAGGTTCCATGCCATGGGTACTTTTTAAAGTATCCATCATAAAACTACCATTGTAGAATGTGAACCATAAAAATACTCATGTGTGACGGCCCAAGTTACCACAAACCGGGCCCTGTCTGGCCTAAGCCCACGTGGACTTCCCCGAGCCAGCCTCATAAAGTTAACACAGGCCTAGTCGACCCTTAAACTCATCCATATAAGTAAATTTATAATTTTAAGTCGAGCTATTAGTATTTTTCAAGTTTCACAAGTTAGTGGAAACAATTAATACATTAAATAACTCAACAATAATGTAAAGGAGTCGAACGACTTAAATGCAGAACCCAGTAAACATATCTATATCAAACCTGTATATCAAGTGTAAAGTGTATACAAAGTGATATACAAGTCATAATCGTCTCTCAAAACCTATAAAGTACCCTAAGAAAGATAAAACAACATATATATGTAATACAAACAATCAAAAACCTACAAGTGAGTAAGGGATGGCCGCTTCAATGTCCTCATAGTATATTACCTAATATCGGTGTCTTTCCCTTGCTCAACTGCGGATCTACACTCATTCAACACAAGAATGAAGAGTCCGGTAAGTAAAAATCGGTATGATCGAAACAGTACTTCAAGACAAATAAAGCAATCTAAAACTCGTGCGAATAGAAAAAAGATATAAGGAATGCATGACGATAGACTAAATAATGAAAGTACAACGATAAATGAGTTTCAAATGAAGCAACTAGAGAGGCGCCCAAGTAGTCCAAGACCATCGAGTGCGGGTACCACAGGGTTGAGGTCATAGAGTCGCTGCAATGTCAAGCAGACTCGGGTCCTAAGACGTGGCAGCGCCTGGCGTATCTTGACCGTCGCGACTGGGGGATATCAACTGTGCCCCAAATAAAACGCACCTCATCCCGACCAAACAATCCGGTGAATCGAGGTCATGGCTCCGGTAACTAGCCGGCAACCACTCCAATCCGAGACACCTTTTTGACTCACTTGGCCCTCATACACTCATGTTGGAGTGGGAATTCTAAGAAATGTACGATAATGCAATAGCAATAGAATATAAAGCTCATTGAATTACTGTAAATTTCACGTACCTAGGATCCATGCTAATACGCTCTCTCGCGGCTCCAACACGACCTCGAACTAACCTCTGATTTTCAACTCTAGCTCGCTAAGTCCCTGATATCATTTTAATTGGTTTTGGTTTGTTAGAGTTTGTTTCTCTTACTACCCATAATATGATTTGTTTTTTTATTATTGTCCTTATATTATATATAGGTGTAGAGCTTATACAAATACACCTAATATATTTATGTATGTCGGATATATAAATATATATATGTAACCACTTAATGCATCAATAGATCTCTACAAACTTATTTTAGGAATCTTATCGTTTATTACTATTATTATTTTAACACTCGGTTAATTCATCTTTAGTCACATAAAAACTCATTTTTACTTAGGTACAATAGTAAATTATTTAATTAGCTTAGTTAGACACATCAAACTAGCTTATGTACCCATTTTTGTCTTAAAATCAACTTAGGCTTTTTCTTTCAATTAAACTCAAGCCCTCTAATTTATTTAAATGATTCAAGTGCAATTATTCCATTAACTTATTAAAAATCATTAATTTATACAAGTAAATTAATTCATATGTCTTTAGGCCTAATTGTCTTTATTTCACAACTTAGGCATGTTAGATAAATAGAATTAGCTTAATTTAGGCCTAATTGTCTTTATTTCACAACTTAAGCATATTAGCTAAATAGAATTAACTTACTTTATTTATTTGACCTAGGTACTTAAATATTTCTAATTAATACTTAATTTATTTGCTAAATCAATGTTGTACTCAAATTTGCAATTCTCAAATAATTTAATCTTAACTATTGAATATGTCATCCATCTACGCATCATTTCTTTTATTAATACACATTAATTTGGATTGACCTTAAACACTCAAGAAATCCATGCATGAATTTAGTTGATCAATATACATATGTGTGTGTTGTTGATTAATTAAAGGGGATGCAAGCAAGATTAGGAAGATAAGATTATGAAGAAGTAGCTTGCATGAACAAGATCATCATTAAAAAGAAAAAAATCAATAAGAATCAAAAGCATGAATAAGAGTTCAAATCGGAGAAATTATTATGGAGAAGGTGTAGAACATGCCTTGAGACCATATGAATTTTTAAATTCCTTGTTGTCTTCAAGTTCTCTCCAACTCCATTAATGGTGAGATTCCTTCCTATTTTCTTTCTAGAGCTCTTAGAAATGAATTCGAGTTAAGTCCCTAATGACTTCTACCCCTTTATACATTTACTTGAAAATTCATTAGTGATGGATTAATTAAGCTAACCTAGCTTAATTAAGTCTAAATTCAAACTCTCCATCTCATTTCTACATTAGCCAAGTGTCCTAAAAGTGTAAAATGACAATTTTGCCCTTAGTTCATCCATATATTTTTCATGCAACTAATATATTTACATAGATTAAGTGACCTTTGAATTTAAATTGGTTTTTTAATATGAATGAAGGAGAATTTTATATTAATTTCAATCTTCCGTAGTACACCTCTCAAGGTACATAATATGCTTTATTTCAATTCTACACTATAATTATAAGTTATTTAGATGTGCATTGTAACAATATAGTAATGTGGTAATTTAAATAAAAATTCCAACTTAGGTTATTCTCTTAATTAAATAGCATTATAGCCCTATATAACTATTTTTGTCATATCTTATAGCCTACAAGTACCCGGGTTTCCATAATATACGCGCATATTAACCATCAAACTTTACTCGTATTTCGACACAATCGGACCAATAATTAACTAAAATTTGACATTTTTGAATATAAAATAAATACTGCACACACTAAACAAACATAATATACCTTGGTGTTGACTCCCAAGGGTTGACCAAGTACACCACGTCAAATAAAGTCCCCACCAGAGTCATGCGGTGACACGTGGCACAAGTTAAAATATTTGAATTGTTACATCATGCTTGGGAACCTCATTTACAACTATTGGATTCTAATCCGACAAATTAATCTATGAGTCATAAATGCACAAAATATTTATATATTTATGTATATAATTTCATTTGGTGTTTTCGAAAACTTGGTGCCCTAAAGAGGGTGTGGACCCAAAGCGGTCGCCCCATTTGCCCCCTTTAGGGCTAACACTGCCCAACTAGGGATGGAGAAATATTTTTCTCCATTTAATTCTTTGTGTGGAATTCGTATTATTTTCATCCATATGGTAAAGTGTTTTTCCCCATTTAGTTCCTAATATAGGAGTTTTTTTTTTTTCATTTAATTCCCGGTGGGGAGTTATTCCTCGTAGGGTAAGAATTTCGAGATTTTTTTATAACAAAGTTAAACGAGTTGCCCAATTTCGAGTAAGGGGTGTTTTGACCCTTTATGTCACATTGCGCCATGGCATCGCCACTTTGGTACATTTGCTGAAAACTTGACTAGAAAAAGCTTTGGTGACCATCGTTGCAAGGTTTAAAAGAAGATTTGTGATTTTTATGTTAAAAATATAACTATTGTGACCAAAAACGTTATAATTAATAAATTTGGGTGTTGGGGAGTTAAAGTTGGAAATAAAGAACACAATTTGCAATGCCAAGTGGACATAGGAAAGGCAGGCGGTAGAGATTGTAAACTACTCATTTCGTTTCTTTTTAAGTGTCTTTTTAGTCATTTTGAAATATTTCACAATATCTGTCATTTGATAGTTTCAATACACACTAATTAGTTAATTGAATTTTATACCCTTTATAGAAAAAGAAAGTCTAATAATTACACATTAATAACTAGTTATGTAGAAGCAGTGGGGTTAGAAGAGATAAATGGTGATTTAGTCATTTGACTGCCACTTTCTCTTCAATCAAGATAGAAAATTGCTAGAATAACACCCCGAGTGACTTCCATGTGAGGTGGCGTGAGGTCCGCATTTATAGGAGTCATCATTCGCGCTTCGAGATACATACCACAATGTTATATATGCACTGAGAACTATTTTGCGAACACTCGTTTTTGCGTGAGGCTCGAGCACCACGTCAGGTGGGGGTCACTTAGGGTGTCATTTGGGGTGTAATTCTAGCATTTTCCATCAAGATAATTAAGTGACTTTCTTAAAAATTGTGAACAACTTTAAAATGACACTTAAAAAAAGACAGAGGGAGTATGTGGTACCGTATGTAAGCCGCTCCCATTCAACATATGTAACTGATTATTCAACGAATCAGTACGGTGTGAAAGTTTTCGAATGCTTTTGATTTAAGAAAATTAATACTACTAAAATGACAACGAGTAAGTGATCACGCTCCAAGACATATTGGCCTACATGTGTTGTTCATATGGCCTCGACGCACTTGTTATGCATAGGGATTTGTGTGTGCATGCATCTAAGGTATGCACAGACGACTAAAAGGCACAATGTGACCTCATGTGTGCCACATTTTGTTGGTCTTTATATATTTTGGTTGCAACTCCTTTGGCTGGTTAGGGTGTTAGCCTAGCTATATAAGCATGGGCTTATCTACAAAACTCTTATTTGCTTTAGTTCATAAATACCACGTGGGCTTCCCTAAGCACCTCAACTTGTCCTTATGTAAAGCCCCCGTCCTTATGTTAACAATTATGTGTTTCTATATGCAAAGTCAAAATTGCCCCTGACGTGGACATACAAAATTAGCTCAATTTTTGAATCAGGGTCATTAAAGTCATTTAATTAATTAAAGCATTTCTTTCTTTCTTTTTTCAGGATTAATTAAAGCATTTCTTTGAAATACTCAACTTAACACACATCCCTTTTTGTCTTAAATCTTTACTCAACCCAAATCATAAATTCACCCACTAGACATGTTCAGCGGGTCGAGAGCCGCTAGCCTTGCCCAACATGGGATAGGCTAGGTCTTACAAATTCAAGACAACCACGACCCAAGTCTGAGCCCCGCCAAAGTCTACCTATTTAATGGGTAGGGGCTTGGGTTTATGCCCGCTTTGAATAAAAATGGTTTTTTTTTTATAACAATTGGTGTCCGCACTCTTTGGGTACGACTAATCCCACGGGATCAAGTTGGTCCCACCAAACCCATTGACTGAAAGAAACCGTCAAGAAATGATTTCATTGTCGACGTCAGGACTCGAACACACGACCTCTTTCCATTGAAGAAACCCCATGTAATACTTGTGCCACTCCGCCACCTAAGCCGGGTGGTAATAAAAATGTTATTTTATAAATAACTTATATAAAAACTAATGCTAGATATAAGTTCGTGAGGTTGAAACCTACACTTTCACGCTCATTTTAGTAAATTTTAACCACTACACCACATTTATTTTTTAGCTAACTCTTGAAACTTAACAAATTTATTTAATTTTTGAAAAATAATAATAAGTTCAATTAGACCCAACCAAATCCGGGTCATATATCGGGCCTAGACGGGATTAAGCTCGCCCTATCAAAAGTCGGCTTGGGTGGGTTTAAACAAGGCTTTAATAACAAAGCCTGTCTAAATCTGGATCTTTTTCCAAAAGTACAACAGATTTTACTTTTTTTCCCAAAACGAGGGCCTGTTTTTTTTTTTCTCAATCTAGGCAATAACGCCTAATGAGAATGCGCTATCAACATGGGTACATTTTTTTGATGACGTGGACACGAGGATAGCGCCTTTTCAAAAGGCGCTATCCACGTGTCATGTCCACGTCATCGCACGGGTGGCGTGGCCTGGCTAAAAACACCAATAGCGCCTTCGGAGAAGGCGCTATTGGTGTCCACGTGGACATGCATTGTCTGGGGCAGTCCACGTGGAGTACCAAATGCAATAGCGCCTTCTCCGAAGGTAATCAGTCCACGTGGACATGTTTGGGTGCTTTGGGGGACTGCGCTGATAGCGCCTTCTGAGAAGGCGCTATCTGCGCATCCCCATCATCTCCTTCCTGAAACCGACGCAGAGAATATTCTCTGCGTCGGTTTCGGTAGGGATCACGTGATAGTAATCCCGTGACCAAGGAGGTACGAGCAAGGTGTATATAAGGAGGGGTAAGGGAGGAGCTCGGTGGAGAGAGACCAGGGAGGAAGGAAGGAGTAAGGAGCAGCGGCAGCCAAGTAAGGAGCAGCGGCACAAGACGCGGGAATGCAGAGGAGGTACCAGCGGCGGAGGAAGGAGGACGACCAACTGAGCAGGGAGGAGAGCGGACCTGCGGCAGGGGAGCGCGGAGTAGAAGCGAGGAGGTCCGTGGCGGGGGGAGCACGGAGGAGTTGTGTCGGATCGGGGAGAGGAGGCGTTATCAGGCGGGGAGCGCGGAGGCGACGGCGGGGGCACCGAGACGTCTCGGCGGAGGAGAAGGAGGTGGTCCCAAGGAGGAGGTGGTATTTCTAATTTGGTAGTTTGTATATTTATTAATCGTTTTTAGGTAGTTTGTTTAGTTAGTTAAGTTAGTTTAGTTTTGTTAGTTTGTTTAGTTAGTTAAGTTAGGTTAGTGTAGTTAGTTTGTTTAGTTTAGGTATTTAGGTTAGTTAAGGTTCGGTAATTTAGTTTGGTTAGTTTAGTTTAGTTAGTTTGTTTAGTGAATTTAGTCAATTAAGTTAGTTTATATTTGGTCTTTAGGTTAGTTAGTTAGTTAAAGTACTTTGTTTAGTTTATTAAGATGGTTAAGTTTGTTGAGGTTCGTTTGTTTATTAATTGTTTTTAGCTTAGTTTGTTTAGTTAGTTATGTTTGTTTAATTTAGTTAGTTTGTTTAGTTTAGGTATTTAGGTTAATTAATGTTACTTAGGTAGTTGAGGTATTTAGGTTAGTTTAAGTTTATGTATTAGTTTGGTTAGTTTAGTTTAGGTAGTTGATGTATTTAGGTACTTTGTTTAAGTTACATAGGTATGTCTAAGTTAGTTTTAGTTACTTTGTTTAAGTTAGTTTAGTTAGTTTGTTTAGGTTAGATTAAGTTTATGTATTAGTTTGGTTAGTTTAGTTTAGGTAGTCGAGGTATTTAGGTTTATTTAGGTAAGTTAGTTTAGTTAATGTAGTTTGTTCAGGTTAGTTAGTTTTTTTAAGTTAGTTTAATTAGTTTGTTTAAGTTAGTTTAAGTTTATGTATTAGTTTGGTTAGCCTAGTTTAGGTAGTTGAGGTATTTACTTAATGTAGTTTGTTTAGTTATATGCGCACGTTTCAAGACTTTGAGTTAGTTGCGATCCGCTAAACTTTATTGAACACATCTATAATGTTTTTAGTTTTTTTTTTTTTTGGATATGTTTACGTTTTATTAGGTTATTTTAGGTTGCGTTTGGTTCACATAGTTTGGTCAATTTATTTTAGATTAGGTTACGTTAGTTAATTAACTTACTTGAGGTTAGTTTTCATTTATTATTTGGGTACACGTTTACTTATAGTCGATTTATTATACTCATTTTCTTTTTCTAACCTTCTTTTTAGTTGTACTGCAATGGATCCAGGACCTTCAGATCCATCACTGTTGCAACTCCAATCTACGCATAGATCAACGCGAACCTGGAGGGGCGAGGTAACATGTTTTTCCTCAATACGTCAAATTTAATTTCATCAATAATGTATCAAAAACATACTTTAATACATTTTCAATGACAAGGTGTACGAAACAATGCGCGTACGTCGAAGACGTGGGGTCGTTGATCGAACGATGCAGTATCATTCTAGGATGATCCCATATCTTCGTTCCAGTGGATTATATGGGATATCCCGGGTAGCGTTTTTCAGCCTTGATTGGGCTTTGATTATTGCGTTTGTAGAGAGATGGCGCCCTGAGACGCATACATTTCACGTGCATTGTGGGGAGTGCACAATTACACTCCAAGACGTGCGAGTGCGAGCTTGGATTACCTATTGAAGGTATGCCTGTGACGGGAACGACAGAGACGCATTGACTATGCTTCGATGTCTGCGAGAGGCTACTTGACGAACTCCTGGTGAAGATGACATCGTTGGTTGTAAACTTAAGGTCGATTGGCTTGAGCGTAATGTTCCAAAGCAATAGATGATGAAAGCGATGAGAGTCGGTCCAACGTTACGTTCGATCGTACATACTACAACTTATCGGTGGTTGTCTTTTCGCCGACAAGTCCAATCGATTCGTACATTTGATGTTCCTACCTTTGCTTGGAGGATTTCCAAGTAACGAGGCCAATATAGTTGGGGGTGCATGTTTGGCTTATTTGTACAGAGTTGTGTCGCGGATCTCGCGCAGGGCACATGAGGTTGCTTTGGCGCCTCCATTCTTGTACAACTGTGGGCATGGGACAGATTTCCATTCATAGCACCGCGCGTCATGCGTGTATCTAGAGCTCAACAAATGAACGGTGAATGGCCAAAATATGCTTATGGACGTACCACTCGGACACAGGTATTAAAGTCGATTTTTCATTACTTTGCAAATAATTCTTGTCCATGTTCATTATCATAACTTATTGTTTCCTACACAGATGGCTCGATGCATTTTCGGTTTCACAAAATGTGACGCACGTGGTATCGGCATACCGTGATGCACTCGACTCTCAGAGGCATGAGGACGATGTGGTGTGGCAACCATATAATGAACTCATGGGGTCTCTTCCCGAGTACCGTACAAATAGTCAAGGCAGTTGGCTCTCGACGTGTCCCCTTATTTGTTTCCACATTGTGGAGTGGCATCGACCAGAAAGGGTCATGAGACAATTCGGCATGGTACGAGTAGTGCCACCTAATTGTGCTTACGACGCCCAACTGCACCGCATTGAATTGCGTGGACATCATCATGAAAATTGGGTTACTTTTCACGCAAGCTACATAAACATGTGGGAAAATCGTGGGGACACCATTGCGACGGCGGCACTGAATGAAGGGCATGACCATCAAGACTACATGACGTGGTATCGATCGGTCACTAGGAGATTCATAGGACACGACGGGGCGTTACGTGACTACTCGGTAATCTTCTAACCCTTACTTTTCCTCGAACATTTAATATTTTATATTGCGTGATTTGAGCTCTTATTTTTTGTATATCAGCTTAACTTGGTGCGTCGACTTAGATGTGTGTTTATTGAGGATGGGTACGAGCAAGGTCTAGCGGCCCTTGATGAAGGGATTAAAATTTTGGACGAAGATGAAAGACAAAGGTCTAATCTTTCGCATGATGGAATTGACGTCCAACAAGACATTGATGAGGATAATGAACATGAAGATGAAGAAGATGATCATGGTGAACCAAACATAGAGGTGAGAAGAAGACGAACACGACCAGAGACTGTGCGGGAACGCACCAGACGTCCTCGTCTGCCACGTCAATCTACTCAGACTGAGATTGCTGCAGAGAGTAGTAAACCTTCTCCTCCAGCACGTTCATCTTGTTCGAGAGTGAGTAGAAGAGAGAATGTTGGCGAGAGTAGTCATTCTTCTCATGGGTACATTCCTGCATCTTCCATACCCCAACCAGAACCTCAAATGTTTGTACCCAGGCCGCCGAGCTTGAATCTTCCTCCTTACCATTTTGATCCTTACGCACTTGGGCCTTCGTCTTCATATGTGGACCATGGAATGCCTCATCATCAAACGTATCCATCACTGCCTCCATACATGCCTAGTCCATATACTCATACTCCGTATAATTACAATATGGCGTATAGTGGAGACCCTTCATTCATGAACTTGTTGACCATGCCGCGGCCTCATGTTCCATCCCCCCAACCCCATGCAGGAAGCCAGTATTTCGGGATGGTTCCACCTCCTATTTTGGTAGCATCAGTAGCAGAGGTGAGTCGAGTCAAGAACCAGAGGAAACGCATCAATCTACTCGACGTGATTCATCGCAAGACCAGCTACCTCAACAACCTCAACCGGATGTACAAACACAGCGTCCAACTAGACAAAGAATACGTCCGGTTTGCATTACTGAGCAACAACGTCAACGGAACCGCCGAAATAGACCTGCATGATGAGTTTACTTGATGTCATGGTGATTTGTAAACAACTTGTATTTTGGGTTCACGAAGTACGTGTATTCAACCTTCTCATTGAATAAACTTATTTCTCATGTTTTCCATATTATAATAATGTCGTATATGTGATTACTCTTCAATAGTTAGTGTAGTTCGTTAAGTTAGTTTAGGTTATATGTTTAATTTAACTTAAGTGGTTAGCTTAGTTAGTTAGGTGTCGGTGGTTAGGTTATATTAGTTTAGTTTGGTTAGGTTAATTAGCTTAGTTAGTTAAGTTAGTTTTGTTTAGGTGTTGAGGTTATGCTTGTTTAGTGTAGTTATTTAGTTAGTTTAGGTGGTTAGGTTAGTTAGTTAAGGTTAGTTACGTTAGTTAATGTTAGTTAGTTTAGCTTGGTTAGTTCCATTTAGCTTGGTTAGTTCCATTTAGTTAGTATGTTTAGTTTGCAATTAAGCTAGTTAAGTTAGTTATTTTAGTTTACTTAGTTTGTATTGTTAGGTGGTTTGGTTAGTTAATGTTAGTTAGTTTAGTTTGTTAGTTAGTTTAGTTTGGTTTGGTTAGGTTAGTTAAAGTTAGTTAGTTTAGTTTGGTTAAGGTTAGTTAGTTTAAGTTTAGTTTGGTTTGGTTAGGTTAGTTTTGGTTTGTTAGTTTAGTTTACTTTAGTTAGTTAGTTAGTTAGTTAGTTAGTTTAGTTAGTTAAGGTTAGTTAGTTTAGTTTGGTTAGGTTAGTTAAGGTTAGTTAGTTTAGTTTGGTTAAGGTTAGTTAGTTAATTATTTTAGTTTACTTTGGTTAGTTAGTTAGTTAGTTAGTTAGTTTAGTCAAGGTTACTTACTTATTTAGTTTAGTTTGGTTTGGTTAGGTTAGTTAAGGTTAGTTTAGTTTAGTTTAGTTTAGTTTAGTTAGTTAGTTAGTTAGTTAGTTAGTTAGTTAGTTAGTTAGTTAGTTAGTTGGTTGGTTAGTTAGTTAGTTAGTTTAGTTTGGTTAGGTTAGTTAAGGTTAGTTAGTTTAGTTTAGTTTGGTTAGTTAAGGTTAGTTAGTTTAGTTTGTTAGTTAGTTTAGTTTGGTTAGGTTAGTTAAGGTTAGTTAGTTTACTTTACTTTGGTTACTTAGTTAGTTAGTTAGTGATTTTGTTTAGTTAAGGTTAGTTAGTTATTTAGTTTAGTTTGGTTTGGTTGGATTAGTAAAGGTTTGTTAGTTTAATTTAGTTTAGTTAGTTAGTTAGTTAGTTAGTTAGTTAGTTAGTTAGTTAGTTAGTTAATTAGTTAGTTAGTTAGTTAGTTCGTTAGTTAGTTAGTTAGTTAGTTAGTTTATTTAGTTTAGTTGGTTAGGTTAGTTAATGTTAGTTGATTAGGTTATATTCAAAATTGGTTTTTTTTTATACAAATATAAACTCCTCGTATGCATATTCAAATTTGGTTGTAATTGTGAGATCGCTTGACGACGACAACGCCCATGGGGACATCGCGGACCAGCGGCGGCGGAGGACAGATCGGCGAGTCCGGTTGGTGACATGGCGGTGACGTGGAGACAGATCGGTGAGTTGCGTTTTTGAGATTACCGGCTGACGTGGCGATAACGTGGCATGTGTTCGTACAGATAGCGCCTTTTCAAAAGGCGCTATCTGTACATGTGGCCTCCATGTCAGCGCCATGTCAGCGCCACCTCACATTCGCAAATTTCGCCCAATAACGCCTTTTGAGAAGGCGTTATTGAATCAGGTGATGTGGCTCTGACGTGGTGATGAGGCGGCAGCCACATGTACAGATAGCGCCTTTTCAAAAGGCGCTATCTGTACAAACCCATGCCACGTGGACGCCACGTCACCGCAAAGCAAAAAACATCCCACTCAATAACGCCTTCTCAAAAGGCGTTATTGCCTGCTTCCGTGATAAAAAAAAAAAAACCTCCCTATTTTGTGAATAAAATTGTAAACCAACCCTAGTGTTGGAAAAACCCCCTAAATCTGGCTCGATCCCGCCCAAGCCTACCATGAACAAGTCTAACACTCACCAACCCCCTCACATCTCATATACAACCACAAACCAAACAGGCCAGTGTAATCTACCATTGTTATATCTTTTTCATAAAAGAAAAATTAAGTTTCGTTAAATTAAAAAGAAACTGTATAGCGTTTTCCACAAAAAAAAAAAAAAAAAAAAAAAAAAAAAAGAAGAAGGAATTAGCTATAAAAATTAATAAGTTGTTGACATTTCTTTGCTCGTTTTTTTTTATCACTATATCGACATTTCATCGATTTTTTTGATATAAGGAATTAATGGCGTACAGGATTTAATGTACGTGCTTGTTCAAAGCAAAGAAAATTAAACGATTCATCATATATTGGATGCACGTTGAGACTATTCATCTATATATATATATTACGCCTACATCTTGAGTGTGTCACGTGGCATTTACAAGCCTTTTCGACAAATCACTTTGCATGCTCAATATGTAGCCTTATTCAATACCTCATTACCTTCCTTTTTTAAATCACCACATCATCACCTCATTCGTCGTGTCATCATCAACTTCAACTCTAATCTATACTATATATCTATATATATTGTTGGAGAAAATCAAAGAGAAGTAAAATTGAATAGAGGAGAGAAGAAAAACTTATCTATATAAAATGAAGAAACACTAGAACTGAAATCTGGTTCTTTTATTTATTGATGTTGCGATCTGTATAAAAATAGATTTGCACGTGTATTTTAATACACTTAAGTAACAAGAACTAAAGTTGGAATAAAACTCTTATCCTAAAAAATAGAAACTTGTATCCTAATCTAATTTAGATTACAACTCTAACATCCTCCCATAATCTAAATTACCTATCTGAAAAAAAATAAAACATCATCCCCCCATAATTCATATTGTCATGATCTTCCACTTGATCTTCTCTCGAGATGTAGATCTCGAACTCCATTGACGACTTCCTTTATCATTCACCCGCCATCTATCTTGCACAGCTTCCTTAATGCTGAACAGTGCACAATGCACTTGATTGCCTTTCTCATCAACGACATTATCATAGGTGATCTTACAATCTTGAAGTTGAGTTGGTTGTCCCACACTTCGTTGTGGTCTGCAACTGGTACGCTGGGGTCTAGCGTCAATACCAACTGAAGTGGAAGCTTCATCATGACATCTAATCGTAGATGGTTGAGCAATACTCTTTCCTTTTATGTCCCAAATCCATGCACTCTTCTCATCTAACTTGACATCTCTACTAACAATAACTGCATTGGTAATTGGATTGTACAATTTGTATGTTCCAGTCCTTCCTGAAACATAGCCAATAAATATGACATTCACACCTTTGTCATCTAACTTCTTCCTGTTAGCATCAAGAACATGTACATATGCAATGGATTCAAACACCTTCAAGTGTTTGACACTTGGCTTGTAACCACTCCAAGCCTCTTCTGGGGGGAGACCTATTCAGTAAATAAACTGAATATGCAACCGCTTCAGCCCAAAAGGAATCAGGTAGACATTTGGCTTTCAACATACTATGAGTCATGTCTATAATCGTCTTATTCTTTCTCTCTGCAATACCATTTTGTTGCGGTGTCTGTGGTGGCATGATCGCATGCTTAATCCCACGACGATCACAAAACTTTGAAAATGGCAAGGACGTGTAGTCACCACCACCATCTGTTCTCAAAGTCTTGATGTAACGTCCACTTTGTTTCTCCACAGTTGCCTTGAACTTCTGAAAGCAACTAAATGCATCAGACTTATTCTTTAAAGTATACACTCAAATCATCCTGCTGCAGTCATCAATAAAAGTCATAAAATATTTGCTTCCTCCCAGTGAAGCAGTCTGCAAAAGACCATAAACATCTGAGTGAACCAACTGTAGTAGAGATTTGGCACGCCTTGGAGTGTTGGAAGCAATCGTTCGTCTATGTTGCTCCACCAAAATACATCCCTCACAAAATTGCTCTAGATGTTGAATTACATGCAATCCTTTTGCTAAATTCTTATGAGTCAGCAACTTCAGACTTTTGAAGTTTAGATGATTATATCTTAGATGCCACAACCATGACTCATCAAAAACAATGGATTTAAAACACGGATAAGATCCAGTCTTAATCTCAATCTGAAATAACATATTTTTCAAAAGAGACTTAAGAATAATCATACCTTTAGAGTCAAACACAGTGAGATGATTTTCTTTGAAATTCATTACCCAAACTTAGCAAATTGCATGTCAATATCGGTACATATAATACATCTGAAATATACTGATGATCACCATTCTCCAACTGGATCAGAATTCTTCATTTTCCCTTAACTGGAAGTTTCCTATCATCGTCAAACTTGACCTCCGTCAACATTGACTCATCCAACTCATCAAAAAATTCTCTATTGCCACACATGTGATTAGAGCATGCACTGTCGAGATACCACATATTACTCTGAGCATTCTTCTGGGCTAATGAAACCATCATTAATGTCTGATGACACTCCTCATCTTGATCTGTAACTTGTGCAACATTCTTTTGTTGAAGGTTGACTTGAATCACTTGTCTTTGCTGTGGACTGCTTCTACATATTTTTTGATGATGTCCCATCTTCTGACATTTCTCACATTGTTAATTCAGTCGCTTCCAACATTTAGAAGGGTGATGACTATTTCTTCCACAGTGCTTACAAGGAGAAAAATCATATTTTGTTCCCTTATTAGTGTTAAGAGAATCAAAACTTGAATTTCTTTTCTTGTTCTTATCAACTTTCGTCCCTTTTTGTCCTTGACTGAATTTAGCTCTCGCAGTTAATGTGCCTTAAATAGACCCTTCAGATCTAATGAGGTTTCGTTGTTCCTGTGCCTGCATAGCACTCAACAATTCCGCCAAACTAACGTTGGCCAAATTTCTTGTATTTTCAAGTGATGAAATAGTAGCATCAAACCTTGCCGGGGTGGTTACAAGGATTTTTTGCACAATCCTTGAGTCTTAAAATTCAGAACCGAGTAATCTCACTTTATTCGCGATTCCAAGTAATCTATCAGAATACTCCTTCACTGTCTTTGAGTCTTTCATTCTCTGAAGCTCGAATTCTGATTAAGTTGAGAACTTTCATCCCTTTGATGTTTTCATCTCCTTCGTACTCCTTTTTTAGGTAGTTCCATACTTCAAAGGCCGACTTTAATGACATAATCCTTACGAAGACTTCAGAAGAGACTGCAGCAAATAACATAGCTCCTGCCTTAGGTTTTCTTGACTTTCTCTCATTGAAATACTTGATTTGCACCATTGTTGGATTTGCGGTTAAGGGAAGAACTTCGTAGTCTTCCTCAATAGCTTCCCAGAGATCATTTGCCTCCAGATGTGCCTCCATCCTGGCTGCCCATATATGATAACCCTCACCGTCAGACACCAGTGGTGCAAGCGAGGTGAAAGGCTTTTCAAGAATTGGATCTGAATCCATGGAAGTTCTTAGATGCAGAAAAAATGTTTCTCTCAACCACAAGTCCCTTAAGAAAATAAGGGCTCTAATACCAATTTGTTGGAGAAAATCAAAGAGAAGTAAAATTGAATAGAGGAGAGAAGAAAAACTGATCTATATAAAAAGAAGAAAAACTAGAACTGAAATCTGGTTCTTTTATTTCTTGATGCTGCGATCTGTATAAAAACAAATTTGCACATGTATTTTAATACACTTAAGTAACAAGAACTAAAGTTGGAATAAAACTCTTATCCTAAAAAATAGAAACTTGTATCCTAATCTAATTTAGATTACAACTCCAACATATATATATATATATTAAACCTACATCTTGGGTGTGCCGCGTGACATTTTTGAGCCTTCTCGACGAGCCACGTGGCATGCCCAATATGTAGCCTTATTCAATACATCATTGCCTTCCTTTTTTAACACCCTATTAAACATTACTTAATGTAAAAATTAAATCTCCACGCCATTACCTCATTCATCGTGTCATCAACTCCAACTTTAATGGGAATAAAGTTACGTCTTACACGTGGCATCCCATTCGCCACACCATCAACTCTTTTGCCACATCATCAACTTCAACTCTAATAGGGATAAAGTAACATCTTGCATTTTCACGTGACACATTTATAAGCCTACATCTTGAGTTGTTATATGGCTTCTTATTAAGCTTTATTCGCGCTACATCATTCACTCTTCCGCCACGTCTTCAACTTAAACTCTAATATATATGTATTTATATATTTATTAAGGCTACATTTTGTGTTTACTTTCCTTTTCTCATTAAAGTTATTTTCATTGAGTTATAGATTAATGTATTTTGAACAAATACTAATACTCAGTTTCTTCTGCGCGCAAAGCGCGGGACAGTGATTAGTTCTACATAAACATGCATCTTATAAGCACGTTATACAACGAATCCAAGTGCGCTTACTTACATATATAGTTTCGTTCTACCTCTCTTTAGTTCTCCCTTTAAAAGATTAGTTTTAGCGATGGCCATTAGTTTGATCAATACACCACCAAACCCTTCTATGTTCATCAGCAACAACACTACGTACTTGTGCCTCTCTCCGTCTTCGACAAAGCCTCCGCCATTGACCGCCATGTTCCCCTCCTTTATACGCCTTTCGACCACCCATGACCTCCAACCAAGTTATTAAGGAGGCTCTCTCGAAACTCCTTGTCTACTACCCACATTTCGCGGGTCCATTTATAATTGACGATAGAGGGCGTACTTGCATTGCCTTGAACAATGCTGGTATTCGAGTCATCGAGACTCGCTTATCTACAACTCTATCAGAGCAACTCCCATTTGACCCGTCGAAGGAGGCGAACCACCTTCTTCCTCCGGACAAAGGGATCAAAAAGTTTCTCCAAGTTCAACTCAACCACTATGCTTACGATGGCCTTATCATAGAACTAACATTTCATCACCGTGTTTTTGACGGTCACTCCATAAGTAACACTAAAACATTTTTTACCTTTAATAAAGGTTTTAAAACCCCTATTAAATAGAGTGTTATTAAATGTCGTGTGAAAATGTGTTATGTTTTAATTTTTAATACATGTATTACATAGAAGTTTTTTAAAACTCCTATCAATTAGGTAAGGTTTAAAAACCTCTATTAAATGCCGAAATTGTTCTAGTGTAACTACATGGTTGCATGGGCTAAATTAGTTGGAGGGCTAGATTTTGTCGACCTAATACCTTACTGTCACACCCCCAATAGCGTGACCCGAGTAGGCTGGGCTGGGCAGCATGAAACCTAGCAAATGGTCGAGTTCCGGAGGACTCGGGTGGTTCCGTAGAGGTTGGTTGCATGCGGGCACGCCTTGGCACGGCGCCATGGCACAGATGTGGGCATGCCTTGGCACGATGCCTTGGCAGAGACGCGGGCACTCCTTGGCACAAATGCGGGCACGCCTTGGCACGCCGCCTTGGCACAGGCACGGGCGGACTTAGGTACGACGCCTTGGCACAGGCATAGGCAGACTTAGGTACGTTCCTTGGCACAGACACGGGCGGACTTAGGTACGTTCCCTGGGCACGAGTTATGTCGAGCCTTGGCACGAACAAGGCCGAACCTAGGCAAGTTCCTTGGGCATGAGTAAGGCAATACCTTAGCGGATTCCTTGGCACGAGCAAGGCCATGCCTTGGCACGGGCAAGGCATACCTTGGCAAGGGTTGACAAATCTTGACTTGGGCGTTGACCCTAGTCAAAGTACGCTTGGTCTCATTTTGGGTTGTTTCCTATTGGAGCTGAGGAAACGGCTTAACGTCTACTATAAGGAGAGGTGGTCTCTCCTAGGGGCGGCATGGGCACGGTAGCAACGAGGAACTTCGAGCATGCCTTGGGCACCATGCCAAGGTAACACCCTCGGACCCATGGTCCGACCACCCCGAGCCGGTGGGACTCAACCGAGTCCCGGCTAACACCCTCGGTGCCTGGGCACGGCCAGAAACCACCAAGCAGTTCATGTCCCTTAGAGAAGCATGGACCACGTCCCTTGAGGCGTGGGGAGACCAAGTCAAGGCAGTTCCGAGCAGTTGGGTAACTACCTTGGTCATGGCTAGAGGCATGACCAAGGCACGTCCGAATATGTCCCGAGCATGTAGCAATTGACCAAGCAGTGGAGGCGGTTATGGAACTAGGTGGCGGTAAGGGAATAAGGCAGTTGGGTAACTGCCTTGACCACATAGAGAGTGGGGTTTTACTCAGTAAACGAATCAATGTAATCAGGATAGGTGTCCTAGTTGGTTATGTAACTACTTGTTGGCTGATCTATAAAGCCAGGGGCTCTAAGCTTAGGGAAGCATATAGTACCACAGTTGTATTCCCATTGAGAGCTCAGTAAAATATTTTCTTGTTGCCATTGCTTGTTGTTCATTTCGAATTACGTATTGGTATTGCTGAATTAAGGTGGCCCTTAGTGACCACGGGTTGGGTTGAGCGAGAACAATTTCTTTAGGGTAAAACCCCTCACTTAACGGCCCCATGAAAATTGGTATCAGAGCCATGTTCGGAGACGATGGTGACCCGAGCAGCGAGCGATCTAAGTGAGAGGGTGGCTCACTTAGAATACCTGATAGCGATGTTGTCTGCCCCAGTGGAACATCGGAGTCTTCAACGACGTCACAACGTATTGAAGGCTAGGAGATGTTGGTGGTTTCATTGTCGACTAAAGGAGAGTCAAAAGAAGCTATGATAGCTATGTGGGAAACGAGATTTGAGGAGCTTGTAGCAGATGTGCGTTCGGTGGGAGAGCTTACCACCGAAACAGCCTCGACGATGGCTATGGAGGTAAATCTATTCAAGCAAGTCGTGGGCGGATCCTCGGAGCGTGAAAAATCTTGAGAATTTCTTTCGGGACATGGAGCAGTACTTCGCTACTGCCGGAACGGAGGAGAGTCATAAGGTCATCTTGACCTCTATGTACCTAGAAGGCGATGCGAAACTCTGGTGGAGAACCAGAGTGGATGATGATGAGGCTGCGGGCAGACCAAAGATTATGGATTGGGAGGTGCTGAAGAGGGAATTGAATGATCAATTCTTCCTACCAATGCGGCTTGGCAAGCGCGGGAGGCCTTGTGCAAGATCAAGCAGACGGGATCGGTCAGAGACTACGTTAAGGAGTTTTCCTCTCTCTTGCTGGACATCAAAAATATGTCAGATGAGGATAAACTCTTTAATTTCACTACATGATTGCAGTCATGGGCTCAATCCGAGCTAAGGAGGTTAGGGGTGAAGGACTTGCCTAGTGCAATTGTTGCGGCCGACAGTCTTGTGGACTTTAAGACTAGTTCTTCCACGAGCGAGGGGAAGAACAAGGAGAAGAAGTCATTCAAGGACCATCACAAGAAGGGCGAGAAAAAGCCCTTCCCTCCTAAGCAGGTGAACCCGAGACCAGTACCGAAAGCAGATGCTAAGCCCTCATCGAGTTCCTCGGGTAAGGGTTGTTTCATTTGTAATGGTCCTCACAGGGCACGGGATTGCCCAAAGAAGGAGAAGATTTCGGCCTTGATTGCGGAAGACGATGGCTAGCCCCGAATGAACCCACTGCAGTTGTTGAATGCCATTCAACAAGCCAAGACGAGTCCCTCGGAGGGATTGATGTACGTGGATGCGGAGGTGAACCAGAAACGAGTCTTGGCGATGGTGGATTCGGGAGCTACACACTCATTCGTGGCAGACCACATGGTGGAGAAGTTGGGACTGGACCTTATTGAAAACTCCAGTCGAATGAAAGCAGTGAATTCGGAAGCACAGCGGATTCAAGGTATGACATCTGATGTAAATCTTAAGGTTGGATCTTGGGAGGGAAAGATTAACCTCATGGCAGTTCCTTTGGATGATTTTGATGTCATCCTAGGGAATGACTTTCTATTATTGGGGAGCATTGCCTTGATGCCATTCTTGAGGGGACTATTCGTGATGAACAAGTCCCATCCTTGTTTTGTTCCTGTGGCTAACTTGATTTCAGGGAAGGAAAGTGCAAAGCTGTCCCATCTTTCAGCCATTCAAGTGAAAGATGGATTAAGGAAGGGTGAGCCAACATTCCTAGCGGCCTTGGTGGAGACTAAGACAGAATGACAGCAAAGGTCCCTGATGCAGTTGCTGAAGTACTGGAAGACTTTAGTGATGTGATGCCGACGAAGTTGCCTAAACAATTACCTCCACAAAAGGTAATTGACCACGAGATTGAGCTAATCCCTGGCTCAAAACCCCCAGCACAAGCCCCGTACATAATGGCTCCAAAGGAGTTGGAGGAGCTAAGGAAGCAATCGCGGGAACTGTTGGAGGCTGGATTTATTCAGCCCTCCAAGGAACCCTATGGAGCACCAGGGAGGCTGGATTTATTCAGCCCTCCAAGGAACCCTATGGAGCACCAGTCTTATTCCAGAGGAAGCATGATGGATCTCTCCGGATGTGCGTAGATTATAGGGCGCTGAACAAGTTGACAGTGAAGAACAAGTACCCTATTCCATTGGTGGCAGACTTGTTCGATCGACTATCCAGTGCAGCCTACTTCACAAAGTTGGACTTGAGGTCGGGATACTACCAAGTCCGAATTGCAGCTAGAGATGTACCTAAGACGGCCATGGTGACTAGGTATAGATCATTGGAATACTTAGTCATGCCATTTGGCTTGACAAATGCCCCTGCTACATTCTGTAACTTAATGAACGATGTATTAAGGGAGTTCATCGATCGTTTTGTCGTTGTTGTCCTTGACGACGTTGTAATTTACAGTCGGAACCTCCAAGATCATATGGATCACTAACGGATGGTTCTGACTACTTTGAGGGCTAACCATTTATATGTAAAGAGGGAGAAATGTGAGTTTGCTGCACAAACAATCTATTTCTTTGGTCATGTTGTAGGCCAGGGCAAATTACAGATGGATTCAGAGAAAGTGCGGGCAATCATGGAGTGGCCAAACCCGACGAAAGTCCAAGAGTTGCGGTCATTCTTGGGTTAGCGAACTACTACCGGCGGTTCGTGGAGGGCTACTCAAGGAGAATGGTACCGCTGATAGATCTGTTGAAGAAAGATCGAGCTTGGGCATGGACGGATCGATGCAACCAAGCCATGATGGAGCTGAGGCAGGCCATTGCCTCTGAACTAGTGTTGGGACTACCAAATTTCGACTTACTATTCGAGGTGCACACGAACACCTCATATAGGGCATTGGGGGCGGTACTTCTCCAGGAGGGACACCCCATTGCTTTCGAAAGTAGGAAGCTGAAGGACGCGGAGAGGAGGTACCCGGCTCATGAGAAGGAAATGCTGGCTGTGATTCGTGCCCTCCATCTTTGGAGGCATTACCTATTGGGAACCAATTTTGTGGTGCGGACGAACAATGCAGCAATCACCTACTTCGTGAGTCAGAAAAAGCTCAACCAGAAGCAGGCGATGTGGCTAGATTTCTTAGCGGAGTTTGATGTTCAATTTGAACATAAGCCCTGAAGACTCAACTCAGTTTCAGATGCACTCAGTCGCAAGGTGGCGGCTGAGATGGTGGCCGTAGCAGTAAGGCTGGAAGGTGAATTCCTGCCTCGCATTAAGGAGGAGACGAGCAAAGACCCTATTTGTTCGAAAGTGTTAAAGCTAGTGGCCGAGGGAGTTACTCGGAGGTTTTGGTGCGAAGATGGAGTCCTTTATGCTAAAGGAGGACGTTCATATGTCCCTAGTACTAGCGGACTAAGGCGACAACTTCTGAAGGAGACACATGATGCTCGGTGGGCTGGGCATCCGGGCATGGAGCTCACCTATGCCATTTTATCGCTTTCGTTCTTCTAACCTAAGATGGAGGATGACGTAGATCAGTACGTACGAACTTGTCTTGTGTGCCAACAAGACAAGATAGAGAGAAGGAAGGCACCAGGGGTTGTTTGAGCCTCTACTTGTACCAGACAGACCATTCCAGAACATTTCCATGGATTTCATCACTGGTCTTCCTAAGGTGCAGGGAATTACCAACTTGCTGGTGGTGGTGGATAGATTCTCGAAGTATGCTACGTTCATAGCCGCTCCGAAGAATTGCGATGCGGACCTAACGGCGGAGTTGTTTCTAAAGCATGTGGTGAAATATTGGAGGATACCAGAGGTTATCATCAGTGATCGAGACGCTCGATTCACCGGAAGGTTTTGGGTAGCCCTGTTCAATTTATTGGGTTCGGAGTTGAAGTTTTCCACAGCAAACCATCCTCAAACGGATGGGCAGACAAAGAGAATCAATGCTTTGCTGGAGGACTGCCTCATACACTACATGAATGCAAGTCGGTCCAACTGGGTGGATCTACTTGACACAGCCCAATTTTGCTACAACCTTCACAAAAGCTCGGCTACGGAGCTGAGTCCATTTGAGGTAGTGACAAGACAACAACCGGTTACTCCACATGAGGCAGCCAAGTCAAAGTCGATGGGGTCGAACCCAGCGGCTTATCGCTTTGCGAAGAGCAAGCAAGAGCTGAGGGAGGCAGCTCAAGACAGTTTCGCCAAAGCTGTCCGGAGGATGAAGAAGTATGCTGACCAGTACAGGAGACCCTTGGAGTTCCAGGAAGGAGACATAGTCTTATTGAAGCTCACTCCACAGATACTAATGAAGTTCAACAAGAAAGAGACGCACAAGGGCCTAGTACAGCGATACGAAAGACCATATGAGGTGGTCAAGCGAGTGGGAAGGGTGGATTATCGCCTAAAGCTACCAGAGAGGTTGATGATAAACCCTACGTCCCATGTCAGCTATCTTAAACCTTTCCACTCTGATGAGGCAGATCCAGGGAGGAGCACAGCGAGGCGAGCTCCACCTCTGGTACGAAAGGAGTTCGATGGAGAGATCGAGCAGATCCTAAGCCACGAGACGCGTGGGCAGAGCAAGAAAAATAGGTGAACTTTTTACTTGATCAAGTGGGTTGATGTTGAAGAACCTACTTGGGAGCGAGACACTACTCTATGGCAGTTTGAGAATGAGATAGCAGACTACCTGAAGCGGCAACAACCGAGCAGTTCGATGAGGGCATCGAACACTTCGGTGGGGGGATGTTTGTCACACCCCCAATAGCGTGACCCGAGTAGGCTGGGCTGGGCAGCACGAAACCTAGCAAATGACGGAGTTCCGGAGGACTCAGGAGGTTCCATGGAGGTTGGTTGCATGCTGGCACGCCTTGGCACGACACCTTGGCACAGACGCAGGCACGCCTTGGCACGGCGCCTTGGCACGGATGCGGGCACGCCTTGGCACAGCGCCTTAGCGCAGGCACGGGCGTACTTAGGTACGTTCCTTGGGCACGAGTTAGGTCGAGCCTTGGCACGAACAAAACTGAACCTAGGCAAGTTCCTTGGGCACGAGTAAGGCGATACCTTGGCGGATTCCTTGGCACGAGCAAGGTCATGCCTTGGCACGGGCAAGGCATACCTTGGCAAGGGTTGACAAGTTTTGACTTGGGCGTTGACCCTGGTCAAAGTACGCTTGGTCTCATTTTGGGATGTTTCCTATTGGAGCTGAGGAAATGGCTGAACATCTACTATAAGGAGAGGTGGTCTCTTCTAGGGGCAGCATGGGCACGGTAGCAAGGAGGACCATCGAGCATGCCTTGGGCACCATGCCAAGGTAAGACCCTCGGACCCATGGTCCGGCCACCCCGAGCCGGTGGGACTCAACCGAGCCTCGGCTAACACCCTCGGTGCCTGGGCACGGCCAGACACCACCAAGCAGTTCCTGTCCCTTAGAGAAGCATGGACCACGTCCCCTGAGGCGTGGGGAGACCGAGTCAAGGCACTTCCGAGCGGTTGGGTAACTACCTTGGTCATGGCCAGAGGCATGACCAAGGCAAGTCCGAATATGTCCCGAGCATGTAGCAATTGACCGAGCTTATGGAACTAGGTGGCAGCAAGGGAACAAGGCAGTTGGGTAACTGCCTTGACCACAAAGAGAGTGGGGTTTTACTCAGTAAACGAATCAATGTAATCAGGACAAGTGTCCTAGTTGGTTATGTACCTACTTGTTGGCTGATCTATAAAGCCAGGGGCTCTAGGCTTGGGGAAGCATAGAGTACCACAGTTGTATTCACATTAAGAGCTCAGTAAAACATTTCCTCGTTGCCATTGCTTGTTGTTCATTTCGAATTAAGTATTGGTAGTGTTGAATTAAGGTAGCCCTTAGGCACCACGGGTTGGGTTGAGTGAGAAAAGTTTCTTTAGGGTAAACCCCTCACTTAACGGACCCGTGACACTTACCATGATCGAAAAATTGTCATTCCCATCCCTCGAAACCCTCTTATTGTTGAGTTCGACCACCGCTCCATCGAGATCCAAAAGGAAGTTGTCGTCCAAGACACTCAAATTCCTTTACCCTCACCAATAGAGAACTTGTCCATCAAGACTGTTTAAGGAGTTCATAAGCAAGCTCAAAGCAAAAGTTATGAACGAGAATCGAACGGGGTGCCATCGATACACCACTTTCGAGTGCCTTCTTGCCCATGTATGGAAGAAGGTGACACGAGCAAGGGATTTGGAGTTGGATGCATGGACACAAGTGAGAATTGCAGTGAACTGACGACCGAGGATGAAGCCACCGGTGCCAATGGAGTTCTTTGGGAGCTTGGTGCTTCGGGCTTTCCCAAAACTGAGGGTGAAGGAGGTGGTACATGAATCATATGCCTAAGTCGCGAAGGCAATCCACGATGTAGTGACAAAGTTTGATGACAAGTACTTCCAGTCATTCATTGATTTTAGGGAAGTAGTTAGGAGTGATGAAAATCAAGCAGAGTTGGAGGCAACAGCGCCGGAGACTGGAAACGCAATGTGCCCTAATTTGGAGGTTGATAGCTGGACGAGGTTCGAGTTTCACGAGCTCAATTTCGTAGGGGGGGCGCCCTTGCGCTTTCTACCCTCCAAACATACCAGTGGAAGGGCTGTTGGTAATCTTGCCTTCTTTTAAAGAAGGTGGTGGCATGGATGTTTGCCATGTCCCTCTTGCCTCAACATGTTCAGCTCTTCATACAAATTTCCCACTCTTTAATTTGAGTTCTGAATAACCTTGTAGCAGCTATTCGCTAGCTAGCCAGGTTTTTTAATTATGTATTTCATCAATAATTTATAATTATGTATGAATTAGCTACTAGCTTGTATCAATAATGTACAATTGGTAATGTGTTCCCATGGGGACATCTGGTTATATAGATATAAATCACATGCATGGATATATCAATACATGATCCAATGAGAAATGTGCCTAAAAAAAAAAAAAAAAAGGAGAAATAAAAATCTGTCTCCATGCATGTTGTACTTGTATATATGCTAGCTTGGTCTTTCATCTCTTGAGCTTTAATTAATAGCAAAATATTGGGAAAGTTAACAAAGTGATTGGAGTTCTTCGATCGTCTTTTGGTTGTCCATGCATCTCAACAATCTCCACTTAATTTGGACCAAAATTCATCCAAGTTGGGCACGTGACACGTCACATTATATATCTAACGTCGTCGCTACCAACTCAAGGGAAAGCAACTCGACGGACACATGCGGCCACAAATATATCTCCCGAAGTACCATAAGCTTTAATATTACTTGTTAAGCCTACCCGCACACACTTGCGCAGGCCTGCGGATCTCAATTAGCTAGTACCGATATTATCCTCAACTTAACTACCTTCTACACCACTGGTGCAGGGTAGTGCTCTTACCTTTCGATTCACACGTCCCAAACACTTCCAGAATTATAAGTGTGTTTGATAGCTTGAAATATTTAGGCAAATTAAACTAATGATTCGGTTTTGGAACTTTGTGTTTTTTATGTTTTTGGTCTCTGAACTTTTATTACTATACATTTAGTCCTTGAACTTTCACAATGATTTTACATTTTGTTCTTCCATTATTTAAAGTATTAAATTCTACCTATGTGGGTAACAAAAGTGTCATGTGACTAGTCAAGAAGAGTAAAGTGATTTATATTATTGAACCGAACAACTCACGTCGACCAACAGAAATCGAAAAAATTTAATTTTCCCTCCAAAACATAAAAAAACTCAATGTTCGGGGATCAAAAGCATAAAAAACTTAAAAGTTCAAGAACCGAACGTGCAACAATGAAAGTTTATGGATCAAATGTACACTAATAAAAGTTCAGAACCACTCAAAGTTCAAGGACCAAATAATATATTTTGCCAAATATTTAAAACAAGAAAAAACTTTTTTCTCCAAGAAAAATCTCTTAAGAGAAATTTCCTTGAGAGTGCTTTCACATAGTTGTTCGATTGGATTCGGAAAAACTCTCTTGCAATGCCCAAAAATTCAACAACTTCTGCAGATTCAACCAGAGCCTCTAAGAATGACGACAAGTTGGGGAGGGATTAATTCCATCGGTTTTTAACCTCAAGATTCATTGGCAGTCTTCAGCATTCAAATTTGGCACACTTAATTTAAACCCACCTCAACAAGCTCAATTCTAAGTAATATAACTGATTATTTTGAAGTTATCTAAGTTTAGTGGACAATTTTCTCTCATTTTCAAAAGTGCTAAATATCCATGAAAATTCAGTTGAAAGTCAAAAAAGGCAGAATTTTTCATATATATATATATATATATATATATATATATATATATATATATATATATATATATATACATATACGAGGCACATCCCACAACACAGGTGTTGAGAGACCCACGTGGGGTGACCCAAATTTGAATTGAAGTTTGAATTGGTCTTTATATATATATACACTATAATAAAAGAGTCAATATGAACTATGTGGAAAGGTCTGTATTACTCTTTTTGTTCCATTCATCCGACTCATGAACTCTTACTAGCTAGCTTCTGACTTCTACACCAATAATGCAAACTTCGTCATCTCCTTAGTTCTTTCTATTTAGTTATTTAACATCCTCATTCATCAAATCTTAATTTTTTTTTTCTTGTCTTATTGTGTCAAAAGATATCAGTGGAAATTTTAAATTGCAAATTTAAAGAGAGGTGTGCAACTTATTTGTTATGTTTGCATCAAATTCGTGAATTGAGTGTCAAAAAAAACATTTCTTTTATTCCTACATCCTACCTTTCCTCATAAAATCTTGATGAAGAATACATCAAAATATATTTCATTTACGTACATTTCTAGGATGATTGTGGCTGTATAGATCTCTTGAACTAATTTCATGTTCTAATTTTCTTCTTAAAATTTTGTATTATCAACACTTTACAAATTTATGTACTTTAACTTTCATAAATCTTAAATAGATAAGTATTATAAAATTTAATTATTATAAAAACTTAAATAGGTATAATTTACTAACACTTTCTCTTCATGACTTGTGAACTGTTATTTTAATTTACATATATTCACTTAATCATTTAACCATTACAATGTAATAATACATTTTCATGTGTGATATAGTTACTTTAATTTATAAAAAACATTAAATTTTACAAATATTTCTTAATTTTATTTTAGATTCGATGATGATTAGTTCAAAACACGTTATGAAACTACTATATATATATATATATATATATATATATATATATATATATATATATATCCCACGTTGTTAGTTGTTAGGACTAGTTGTAGTATTTGATTTCTAATTGAGGTGTGCTTCTCAGTACCTATCATGAAAGAAGTGGCGAAGCGTGAATTCAAGTCGGTGTCAAAGCTTCTGCTGAATAGTCCACGACAACAAAATAATCTCAATATCAAATTAAACGTGATCAGCTACATAAATCAAACTCACAATTTATATCCACTAACTACATCTTCAATAAAAGGATTTCAAGATTATTATAATGCCTTAAATGTTGTTAAAAATCTAAGTTTAACAAGCACAATAACATGCCAAACCATATGAGGCATCACGTAGACTATTTAAGGAGGTCCAAAGACTACAAAATATATATATACTAGTTTCAAGACGTGCTACACGATTTCAAAAAATAAGTTAATCATGCTAGTACATTACTTCCTCAAAAAAAGTGTATTGGATTGATGAGAATGAGTTCATGATTGATTTGGAGATAAAGAAAAAAAAAATATATAGATATATAAAGTATTTATATATATTTGGAGATAAAAAAAAGTATGGACAAATAAGTAAATTTCATTACCACTCGTAAAATTTGTGATAATATATATTTTATATAACCAAAGTATTCCATGTTAGCCAAACAGTGTAAGTTTTGTGCTTAAAACTTAAGTTCGCAAAAAACCAATCAAGATTTTTGAAATTGAGAATGTTTGACAAGGAAAATGAGAAGTAAGAATGATTCTGATCTCAAACAGGAACACTTGGAAGACCCAACTAATTAGCAACCACAACAGTCTATCAATCATAAAAGAGGAGAATTACTTCAAAGTTCAAACCAATATTTACATTCATGAATCATTCAATCCCAAGTGATTTTGTAGTCAAAAAAAAAAAAAGACCAACAAGCAAGCAGTTTAAGTAGAAGTTATTGAACCAATTAAAAGTTAAGAGGGAAAGTAACATGAGAGATATATGCATTGTTTTCCATTTTAAGTAGTTCACCATAGTTAGAGAGAAAGTTGTAAAGAGAATATACACCTTCCTTTATCTTGCTCCTATTTACATGAATCTGAGCATCTAGCATCAACCAAAGGTGTTTTCGCCGCTGTAGGTCATGTAAAGGAAACCATCTTCGTCTTTGTTTTCTTCGTAGATGGCCGACATCATCGCAGCTGAACGAAAACATTGATAAATATAAACAAACATCAGCTCGTAATGATTAGAAAATCAATTACCAAATAATAATTCAGAAGCATCAACACTTGCCAGTAGGTGGGAGAACATTCTTCACAAATACAAATATCGCCTTCTCCGCGCTAAGCTTTATCCTCTTACGGACCACGTAAACAAACTGCCCCACAGTCAAATCAGCTGGTACCAGATACCTGAACTCATAAACAGAGGACAGTAAAACTATGTGAACAAACCAAAAAATTCAGCAGACCAAAGAAAATTCTGAATCAAAGTACGCAGCTGAAATCATTGAGAAACATCTTCTAGAACAATCTCATCTTATGTTTCAAACAACAATATCGAGAATGAGTTGCATGCCATACACAGATAAAAGCACAATTGATAAAAGCAAGATGAAGCTTTCAACTAATGCCTTCAACTGTGAAGATACAATCCTATTATGTTTCAGTCCTAAATCCCATATCTTTTGGCTAGTTCATAAACTCTAAATACTCCATAAGCATAAGCTGTGACTACAATGAGGACAATATTGACTCTGATCTAAACTACGGTAAGGAAAGAAAAGTAGTGCTCCCCTCAAAACTTCCAATGTAGAAAAAAATTAGGGTTGAATTAAAATCACAACAATGACTTTCTAATCAGAGTCGCAGCAGGTGACTTCATAATGTTAAGAGAAGAGATGAAACACACACAAGCAATCATCAGATGTGCTGGCAGATAACAAAAGAGATGTGCTAAGGCCTTAGGGAAATATATTTATTAACAATCATCAAAAGAATATAAATGAGATATTTTCAGATGAGTGTACAATAATCAGCTCTTTAAAGATAATGGGCATGCTTTTTTTTTTTTTTTCTTTCGCAAGATCTTATCAATAAATGAATATGATAAAGAATGGGCATGCTCAATGTATTTAAAAGATAATTAAATTCAAGGTCATATAATTCAAGAAAAAAATAATTTAAGGCTGGTAGGCACTGCGAAATCTGGTTGAGCCAATACAATTAGAATCCCCATCTGTGAGTTGCAATATTCTTGATACTCACTAAGCACTTCACAACCAAGCAAAGTGGTAGTAGCTCCACTTGTAGGGCATGCGCTCGCCTTTCTGCGATGTTGAGAGTTCAAGTCTTCCCGTGTGAAACTTTGGGTATGTTGTGATGGTGTAAGAAGGTTTCTTAAAAAAAATGATGCACTTTAAAATTCAGTACAAATGCCTAATTCATCTATACCATAACTAGGGATGCAAGTGGGGCGAGGAATCCCGGAGGATGAGGAATCCCCGCAACGGGGACGGGTACGGAATTTAAATGAGGATGGAGGTGGGATGGAGAGAAAATTGCATACCTATGGTACGGGTATAGGGATGGGTAAAAAGTTATATCCGCGGGATCCCCATAAGGAATCCCCATTGGTAATCCCTGCGGGGATCTCCGTATCCCCATTGGAGGAGATCCATGGGGATCCTCATATATTAATTTTATATATGTATACATAAATACCATATGATATACTCCCTCCAGTAGCAAATATAAGTCGTTTAAAGTAAAGGCACAAAATTAAGAAAGCATTGATTTCAAGTGTAATTTACATATACGCCCTATGACATTAAATGAATTGAAGAAATGAAGAATCATAAATATTTGAATTGCATAAGGGTATAATTGGTAAAAAAAATAATAAATACACTCTTGAATTCCGAAAACGACTTATAATTTTAGCCAATAAGTTTTTGCTAAAAAAACTTACATTTTTTTAACTAGAGGGAGTATTATATATAGGTATATATTATATATGCGTGTGTGTGTGTGCATATATATTCCATGGTTTCTAAATAAATAAAATATTTTTATTACCAAAAACAACAACAACAACATAGCCTCAGTCCTAAATTAATTATAGATTTTGTTAAGAATTGTTTGCAACTACATTTACATTTTACTAATTTAGAATCAAATGAAAAAATTGCAAAACCTTATTGTACAAATTACCAAACTACATTAACTATATGCCTATGCTAGCAATAGACATATGTATATTATGCGTATACATACTATTTAAAAACACCAATACGCATATACATATGTACGTGTCTTTGCCAACTTACTTTTTATAATTCTTTTTTGAGAAAAGTTAAGTGGGGAGAATTTGCGGGGATCCCCAATGGAGAATTAAATGGGGAAAAAAATTTCCCCACAAGGATTCTCCATTCCCGCGGGGATTAGACGGGTACAAAGATGAGGATGAAAATTCATCCCAACATGGGAATGGGTATGGGGATGGGGAGATGAATTCTTAAGCAGGGATGGGAATGGAGATGAGGTCCCATCCCCTCCCTCCCCATTTGCATCCCTAACCATAAGGTCCATAACCACAATTTCTATATTCACATAAAAAGAGAACTCAAAACCAATTGCAAGATAGCAAAATATGGCATACTGTCCATTCAATGCAATAAGTTATGTTACTAGTGAGAAATCTGAATCGTGACATGCAAAAATTTGAAACAAGTAATTAAAGAATCTTTTTATTTTTTTCTTTTTTAAAAGGAAAGAAAAGGGTCAAATAGTTTGAACAAAGTTATATCAAAATAAGTTTTAAGGGTATAAAATAATAAAATGTTGACTAACTTTTTCTTATCAATGTCTGGAATGTCAGTCCTTTCAGCCTTCTCCACAATCACCTACAAGGTATATCAAATTAAATAAGACTTAGATAAGAAATTTAGGCAAAACAATCAAAGACTCTTAGCATAGAACTTATTACTCACAGGAATTCTATCAGGATACTTCTCCCTAATACGAGAAGCTTCAGCTTGCCTCCTTTCTGAAAAGATCAAGAGCATAACTTTAAGGACGAGAAATAAAAGGAAGCTGAACGCTCAAGACATGAATGCAACACTAATTCTGAACTATCAATTTGAACAACTCATTAGAGTTTTTGCGCAAAAATTCGTTTCCATGACCAGCAATAATAGATGTCCCTTGAGAAGAAAAGGGGAAAAAAATGCATGACTCTCAGTAATCAAAATTATATAGCACATTGCTTCTTCAAAAAAGAACATGATATGTAAATATTGTAGGAGAATAGTAAACTTAGATTTTTCTTATTACTCTTTTGGAAGTTAACACCGAGCAAGCACAGGCAAAGCATTGAGGAAATTGAACTACGCTCCCGACAATAAAAAATATATGAAGCAAATACCATAAACCAAGTACCATACTATCTTATATCTAATCATAGTTGCACCATACTACATAATATCTTAATATAGTAGAAACCCAACCAACTGCGTAAATCGGTTGAAATTAAGACAAGACAAATAATGTAAAAGAAGAAAGAAAAAACTAAATCAGCAAACCACAGTAACAATGATGAACTACGACAAAATAAAAACACATAACACTATTGAATAAATTGCTCAGAAACCATAGTTTATGAATTACAAATCTAAAGCAGTTAATCATACAATTGAATACAAAAGTGAACAAACACAACGAATAAAGGCAAAGCAACGTCAGTGTTAACAAAAACACCAACAATGATGTAGGAATTCATCAATTCCAAAACCCAGAATTAATCACCAACAAACTACACAATGCAAAAAAGTCTTCACAGACAGATCGAAACAACATACAAGATCTAATCAAATCAATAAACCACCACACAAGACTGAACGAAGAATCGGTTTTTTACACCGACACACAACCATCCTCGATGAATCATCAACGAAACCCTAATCGCACTCGACTCACATTAAAAAATCCAAAATTTTTAGGGCCCAGATCGGCAATTTCACAATTAACCCCTTCGATACTAGGGTTTCACGGAACAAATAGAAAAATTAGGGCAAAAACGAACCGAGGGGGTGTTCAAACTTGAACGAGCTCTTGGCCATGGCGACGGAGATGAAGTCGTTAGAATCTGCGATCAAACGAAATCGATAGTTAGAGAGAGAGCAGAAAACGAAGGATCAAATCGCACGAGTTGAGAAAATTATACCGATTTGGGATTGGAGAAGAGTTGGTTGCGAGAGGATTTATCGAGGCGATTTTATAGGTTTATATGATCAGAACACAACACGTAACTGCATAGGAAGGTAGCCCTGAATTCCTCCCGAGTGAGGAAACTTGTTCTGCACTCACTCCCCTCAATTATTAAGCCCAAAAAAAAAAGAAAAAAAAAAAGTTGCACTTACTCCTAAATAAAGAAAGAGAAGTGATAAATAATGCTTTCATGTGTAACTCGAGATGCAAACATATATAGATCTCTGTGTATAACATGCGGGTCGAAGTTGCTTAGAGGGCTTTGTGAGCCAACGCGTCTGGTGGTGTGACATTGTTGTTGTCATTCTAGTATTTTCCACGAAGAAAAATGCAGTGCTAAATGGACTCAATGAGTCCGGACTCCCAAATTTTAATTATTTGAAAATCTTCCTTCTACTCTCACTTATATCATTCAAGCATCGAGAGATATTAGGTCCAAATCGTAGTGTGAAAATCTAGGAAACAGTTCAAACTCTTCATCTTCCATTACTGGAAATCTCATTGATTCCCCCAAGGAGACAACTTGTTAGAACGAAGAATTGGTTGTTGTTGATGTTGTTGTTGGTAGTAGTGGTGGTGATGGTGGTGTTGTTGTTGTTCACTAGAACAATTTCGATATTTAATAGAGGTTTTTAAACCCTTATTAAAGGGGGTGTTATTAAATAACACATAATTGATAGGAGTTTTAAAAAACCTCTATGTAATACATGCATTAAAAATTAAAAATAACACATTTTCACACGACATTTAATAACACTCTATTTAATAAGGATTTTAAAACCTCTATTAAAGGCCAAAAATATTCTAGTGGTTGTTGTTGTTGTTGTTGTTGTTGTTGTTGTTTGGTTGTCTTTGCTCATGCAGTTAGCTATCAAGCTTGTAATCTACCTTATTTGTTGTTGCTACCAGCTCTTGCTGTTGTTAGTTGTTGATAAAAAAAATTAGAATTTTTCTTGGTTTATGTTTTTTGGATCATTGGTGCTACTGCTATTGTGTTTTTTTTTCTTTTTTTTTTAATAAAGTTGATTCACTTCCTTGTTTCAAGTGCTTTGAAACAACGAATGAATTTGCCTAGCCACTGTAGCTTCAAGTTTTGGATTAATTGATTTCTCTCGTCGATTCACTGCCTTATCACCAACACCTTTCTACACAACACATGAAACATGGTAATGAACATATTTTGAAGCAATCAATCTAAATCTATTCTAAAATCTAAAAGCCCACCTAGATCTGTTCTAATTTATTTTGGTATTGAGATTCATTTACTAAGCCAAAAAATTTTACAAAATATACTTGCTTGCCCATTATTAGTTTTATTTGTTCTTTATTACTAAATAGTTTCTACACCATCAAACTCTTGTGAAAGTGTATCATCCATTGATCTGACTTGTATGAGAACAGTTACAGACAAAATCTTTGAAAGTAACGGCATGGATACAAATAAGAAAGAACGAAAAATGAATTCTAACTTGAAATGACTCTACAACAATTGAAGAAATGGATTTCTTAATGGCGGGGGTAAGTAGACGAGATATTGGCCTTATTTGGAACGGGGTTGAGATATCTCCAAGGAGATAACTCACAGTGAGTTAGGAGATAATCTTGTTTGGTTGTCCAACTTGCCTGCAAGTTATCTCCCAACTTACACCCTATGGTGAAAGATATCTCCCCACCACCATCTTAGGGAGTTATCTCCCAAGAGATATGAACACAATTGCCCCTCATTAATGACCATTTTATTACAAACCTCTCTCTTATTTGAAAGCTATTTATGTCACTTTATATTTTTTATTAATTAAAATTTTGAAACTTCCCGCAAATTTAAAGTTGAACCAAACATAAAAATATTAACTTCAATGAGTTAACTCCAATGAGATAACTCCGAACTAAAATTGTAAGTCAACAAAAACGAACCTGATAAGATCATAGTATGTTCAAATGTAGCTAGTTCATTCTTCAATGTTTTCTCTAATAGAGCAAGCAAGTCTTTGCTCATGCAGTTAGCTATCAAGCTTGTAATCTACCTTATTTGTTGTTGCTACCAGCTCTTGTTGTTGTTAGTTGTTGATAAAAAAATTTAGGATTTTTCTTGGTTTATGTTTTTTGGATCGTTGGTGCTACTGCTATTGTGTTTTTTTTTTTTTTTTTTTTTTAATAAAGTTGATTCACTTCCTTGTTTCCAGTACTTTGAAACAGCGAATGAATTAGCCTAGCCACTGTAGCTTCAAGTTTTGGATTAATTGATTTCTCTCGTCGATTCACTGCCTTATCACCAACGCCTTTCTACACAACAAATGAAACATGGTAATGAACATATTTTAAAGCAATCAATCTAAATCTATTCTAAAATCTAAAAGCCCACCTAGATCTGTTCTAATTTATTTTGGTATTGAGATTCATTTACTAAGCCAAAAATTTTTACAAAATATACTTGCTTGCCTATAATTAGTTTTATTTGTTCTTTATTACTAAATAGTTTCTACAGCATCAAACTTGTGTGAAAGTGTATCATCCATTGATCTGACTTGTATGAGAACAGTTACAGACAAAATCTTTCAAAGTAACGGCATGGATATAAATAAGAAGGAACGAAAAATGAATTCTAACTTGAAATGACTCTAAAACAATTGAAGAAATGGATTTCTTAATGGCGGGGGTAAGTAGACGAGATATTGGCCTTATTTAGTATGGGGTTAAGATATCTCCAAGGAGATAACTCACAGTGAGTTGGGAGATAATCTTGTTTGGTTGTCCAACTTGTCTGCAAGTTATCTCCCAACTTACACCCTATGGTGAAAGATATCTCCCCACCACCATCTTAAGGAGTTATCTCCCAAGAGTTATGAACACAATTGCCCCTTATTAATGACCCTTTTATTACACATCTCTCTCTTATTTGAAGGCTATTTATGTCACTTTATATTTTTTATTAATTAAAAATTTGAAACTTCCCTGCAAATTTAAAGTTGAACCAAACATAAAAATATTAACTTCAATAAGTTAACTCCAAGGTGATAACTCCGAACTAACACTGTAAGTCAACAAAAACGAACCTGATAAGATCATAGTCTGTTCAAATGTAGCTAGTTCCTTCTTCAATGTTTTCTCTAATAGAGCAAGCAAGTCTTTGCTCATGCAGTTAGCTATCAAGCTTGTAATCTACCTTATTTGTTATTGCTACCAGCTCATGCTGTTGTCAGTTGTTGATAAAAAAAAATTAGGATTTTTCTTGGTTTATGTTTTTTGGATCGTTAGTGCTACTGCTATTGTGTTTTTTTTCTTTCTTTTTTTAAATAAAGTTGATTCACTTCCTCGTTTCCAGTGCTTTGAACCAACGAATGAATTTGCCTAGCCACTGTAGCTTCGAGTTTTGAATTAATTGACTTCTCTCGTCAATTCACTGCCTTATGACCAACACCTTTCTGCACAACACATAAAACATGGTAATGAACATATTTTGAAGCAATCAATCTAAATTTTTTCTAAAATCTGAAAGCCCACTTAGATCTGTTCTAATTTATTTTGGTATTGAGATTCATTTACTAAGCCCAAAAATTTTACAAAATATACTTGCTTGCCTATAATTAGTTTTATTTGTTCTTTATTACTAAATAGTTTCTACACCATCAAACTCTTGTGAAATTGTATCATCCATTGATCTGACTTGTATGACAACAGTTACAGACAAAATCTTTGAAATTAACAGCATGGATACAAATAAGAAGGAATGAAAAATGAATTCTAACTTGAAATGACTCTACAACAATCGAAGAAATGGATTTCTTAATGGCAGGGGTAAGTAGACGAGATATAGGCCTTGTTTGGTACGGGGTTGAGATATCTCCAAGGAGATAACTCACAGTGAGTTGGGAGATAATCTTATTTGGTTGTCCAACTTGCCCTGTAGTTATCTCCCAACTTACACCCTATGGTGAAAGATATCTCCCCACCACCATCTTAGGGAGTTATCTCCCAAGAATTATGAACACAATTGCCCCTCATTAATGACCTTTTAATACCCATCTCTCTTTTCTTTGAAGGCTATTTATGTCACTTTATATTTTTATTAATTAAAAATTTGAAACTTCCCTGCAAGTTTAAATTTGAACCAAACATGAAAATATTAACTTCAATGAGTTAACTCCAAGGTGATAACTCCGAACTAACATTGTAAGCCAGCAAAAACGAACATGATAAGATCATAGTCCGTTCAAATGTGGCTAGTTCCTTCTTCAATGTTTTCTCTAATAGAGCAAGCAAGTCTTTGCTCATGCAGTTAGCTATCAAGCTTGCAATCTGCTGTTATATGTATTATGTTTTTTTAAAGCCAAGGAAATATAGGATCTTTGTTGCATCACATATTCATATTACGTTTGATAAAGTTGGTAAAGGAATCCATTAATGAACTGAGCAATCTCACTAAAATGTTTACCATGCTCGAAGGTAATAGAAATAACGAGAGCAACTTTAGAAATAGTACCGAAGATGAAGATAGTTTAAGCACGCGGTCAGTGACTTAAGTTGGATGATATAATGAGTTCGTCTAAATACTCATTTTCATCTAGCACTACCATTTTGTTATTTATACTTTTTTATTTATAGTTATAAAGTTGGTGTATTCGAATGCGATTATTGAGTGTCATTAGCTTATTTGAATATATGTCTTTAATGATTAGGCATGCAGTTAGTGACTTAAGATTGATAATTTATAAATAGCAATAGCCGCTTTTATTAGGGACGTCTTTGGTTCAAGTGATAGTGAATGATCATACCATGAAATTCTTGATTGTGAAGACAACTCAGTTCTTTTGGTTGATGAAGTATCGATCCCAACTGTTACATTGCAAAAAAAAATAAGATTAGCGATGGGAAATCTCATTGCTAATCATATACGATCCATCGTTATACCAAAATAGCGGTGGGATTAGCAACAAGAAAGCCAATCTGTATTTCGATATATTGACAAGTGTAAGAAGTAGCGACAGGGTCCTGCCGCTAAAAGTTGTCATTATTTTTTGATCGATTAACAAAAAAAAGTTTTGTTTCTCAACACCAGCGAGGATCTCAACACCCGTCGAGATTCGCATGTGTGAGCGATGCAGTTGGAGGTACAAAAAAGGCGATGGGATTTGGTGAGAAAAAGGTGAGAGAGAGGGGGAGAGCTATAGGGGCGGTTGGAGATGATGAGGCGAGAGAGGGAGCACCTAAGAGAGGGAGAGAGGCGAGAGAAAGGGCGGTTGGAGACAGGGAGTAAAGTAAGAAATGGAGAGAGAGGAGAGAGGGGTAAGAGGGGCGGTTGGAGAGAAGGAAAGAGTCGAGAGAATGAAAGTGGTGATAAAGGGGCGACTAGAGAGATGAGGGAGAAAGGGAATGATAAGTTGGTTTTTATATGCTTTTAGTAGGCTATTTTAGTATATTTAATGTGGAAAGTTTCCAAATTATATATTTAATTATATTTTTTAGTCGTTTTCAGGTGAAATGGAGTATGCGGTTGAATTCGTGGCGGAAAAATACTCGAAATGGAGTATTTACTTGCAATGATCGGATGCCGGACAATTTGCCTCGAGATACGCGTTGCGCAGTGGGTAGAACATATTTCAACCAATTAGAAGTTGCCACGTCAACGCATATCTTCTCTCAACTAATCACACGCTGCCACGTTAGCGGTTCTCCATCACAGCAGCAACCAACATCACTTCTAGCAGCTGCCAAGTGTCGGCCTTTCACCCTCTCCAACATGTCATGCAAGTAATCTCCACCAATCCCATATCGCCACGTCAGCGAGCATAAACGCACAGCATGTCTAACATTTCTCCTCGCACAGCAACTCTTGAATTTTTTCGAGATGTGTGTCAGCACCGTCTCCTAGAGATTCGCACGCGCGATGCTTCTCTGCCACGTGTTAACCTCTCCACGTCTAACAACGTCATCACCAATAGGAGAACACCACGTCAGCGCTCGGTAGCACTCTCGGCCAATGCGCTGTAGAAACATGGCAGGAACCTAGTTTAAGCTAAAAACAACCATACGATGCTCCTCGGTGCACGTGTTACGTGACAAACCCCAAAATTAGTTTCTCTCACCTCTAGAGCAATTTTTAGTGGTTTTTCATATTAGGAACTAGGGTATTCATACGAGGAGTCGACATTGGAGCCGCTACACACAACTTTTCATACTTGGAGATTGTAGAGATGATGTCCGGCTAGACTATTCTTCGTCTAGGTCGAAGGGGAAACAAGTGGGATTCATGATTCATGGCAAATACTATGTGAGATCTATGATTTTTATTTAATTTGATTTAATCTCTCCTATTTAATTGTTGTTTATTTTAAGGTTTATGGTTTAGATTTAGGGTATGTATATTGCTAGTGCATGCTTTTAGGGGACAACCTATAGTTATTTGCACCATTAGTATCCAAGTAATTGTGCTTTTGGACCAATAAAGTGACAAACACTCACCCGTTTGTCGTCAAACCCTTTCGGTTCTTGAGTGTGCAACAATTGAATCTAGTTTAAATCGAAAGCGGTGCGATCCAGTTATTTAGGATTAGTGTTCTCACAGTCCCAAATTACTGCGGTTAGTGTTTTAAACCCGATTGGTAGATGTCTAGGGTTATGCATTGATTAGAGAAGTAGTTAGTGGCGGACGTCCTAGCTATCGAGATTAGGGGAGCTTGGAATTTCTAGCGGACGTCGATTTTTCATAGCTAATCTAGGAGAAACTGAATTAATGAATTTTTGGAATGATTAAGAACCATTAAATTCCAATGAATCTTGATTCTTGCTTATGGAACCGTAGACTTAGGTGATTTATTCTCATTGATATTTTTTTTGCAAATTTTTTATTTGTGCTAGTTTAGTTAATTATTTCCTTGAACTTTCTGAAAACCCCTATTTTTTGTTAACTTGGAGTAAAACTCAAGTCCTGTGGATTCAACCTCGTATTTACCACTACTACACACTTGTAGTTAGTAACTCGATTACGGGTTATATTTGGCACGCACGACACGTGATCAGATTTTGGCGCCGTTGCCGGGGACTTAGTCCTTACTTTGAGTTTAGGTTTCATTTTTTTTTTGTTTTATGCTACCACACCTTACTCGGTCAAAATCGGTTGGTTCATTGTTACCTTTCGATCCTGGCCGAAAAGAACATTTCATAGGTGGATTAGAGAAACCTAACTTAGGCAACAAAAAGGCCAAAATCTTCTTAATATGGTTGTAAATTGCCAAATCACTATGGGTCATGCCAATTAAGAGCTTCAAGCTCTTTTGGCGTAACAACCCCTCTACATCAACTATCCGAATAATGCCAAAGACTTTGAGTTGAGGTATGGGTTCATTCACCTCCTACCATCCTTTCATGGTGGCGAGAATGAAGATCTTGTTACTTTCCTGAAGGAGTTTTAGACTAACTGCAAGTCAATGAAACCCTCCAATGCGGACGAGGACACGGTTAAGTTCCGATCTTTTCATTTTTCCTTAAAGATAAAGCCAAAGAATGGTTTTCTACCTTCCGACTGGCTGCATTAACTCCTGGAATGAGATGAAAATCGCATTTTTGAATGAATACTTCCATGAGGATAGATTTCTCTCGCTCATCAAGGATATATCCAGCATCAAAATGAGGTCAGGCGAATCATTCGGTGCATATTGGGATCGCTATAAGCGATTAATTGCTAGCTACCCGTAACATGGCTAGTCTGAGAAGGCCATAGCCCGTTTCTTCTATGTTAGCATGTCGCCTATAGAACAACGCATGATTGATAATGCATGTGGGGGTCACATTCGAGATAAAACTTCAGCTAAAATAAAGCAATTGTATGCAAACATCGCACAACAGTCACGCCTTTATGGTGATCTCGATGCTACTGCTTACCGAAGTATGACTGTAGGGAGTGTCTCGAGTTCCATTAACTAGAAAATTGGCCAACTAAGCACCATGATGGAAAGTCTCCTCTCCTATGGCAAAGTGCAAGTCAAAGCTTATGGCTTCTATACCGCCACAAACCATGCAACTAATGAATGTCCTATTCTTTTTTAGGACGATCAATATGCCAATGTTATGGGTAATTAGTTCCAGGGACCATCTAGAGTCCCATTTGGGAATACATACAATCACGCGATGACGAGGAACAACCCGAACTTAAGTTATGGGCCTCAAAATCAGAACTATCAGACCTTCATCCTAGAGGTCAACTGTTTCCTACACCCTCCAATAATTCCTCTTCACTTGAGGATATGTTCAAAGATCTTATGACTCAATAAAGCCAATTTATGAGTGAGATGGCCCAATTCAATGCTACCACCAAGAAATCCATCAACGAAACCAAATCGGCGGTCCGAACTCTTCAAGTTCAAATGGACCAAATGACACACTAAAATGGACGTATCGAGGATAAGGGAAAGTCGCCTTCGCAACCTTACCCGAATCCTAACGCGAGTGCTTACATAGTTACACTCTGAAGTGGTAAAAAGCTGGAGGGACCCAAAAGGAACAATGAATCATCTGATGCCAAAAACTAGGCAAATGAGGAAGAACACGAGTTAGTAGTGACCCCGTCTATCCCTAAATAGATGGAAACTACTCAAAAGGAAGCACCACCCACATTCAAGGTCAAACCTCATTTTCCATAACGACTCATCTTAGATAAGAAAAAAAGAGGAAGAGAAAAAAATTCTCGAGACCTTTCAACGAATGGAAATCAATATTCCACTCCTTGATGCTTTGAAGCAAGTCCCTAGGTACGCAAAGTTTCTTAAGGAACTATGCACTAACAAAGGGAGACTTAAAGGCAATGAAAAAGTCCAAATGGGAGAAACCATCATGGCTATCCTACAGAAGAAGTTGCTTCATAAATGCAAAGACCATGGGATGTTCTCGGTACCTAATGTTATGGTGATGTAAGCATTCAGAGGGTTATGCGCGACCTTAACGCTTCCATTAATGTCATGCCATTGTCTATTTATGAGACATTACATGCAGGCCTATTAGAGGAGACTGGTATTGCCATTCAGTTGGTTGACCGTTCAGTTGTTAGACCCGTAGGTGTTCTCGAGGAAGTTCTAGTCCTAGTCAACGAGTTTATGTTTCCTGCTGATTTTTACGTGGTAGATATGAAAGATGAGCTATTCCCCAATGCTTTGTTAGTAATCCTTGGACGTCCTTTTTGAAAACGGCGAAAATGAATATAGATGTTGATGATGGATCTCTTACCATGGAGTTCGACGGTGAAGTTATCAAGTATAACATATATGACGTGATGTAATACCCCAATGATGTGTCGTTTGTGGTGTGTACCATGGACTGTGTGGATCCACTCGTGAGCAGACTTTGCTCACTAGTGTCAATGATGAAGTTAAAGTAGTGTTAGAGCATCATCTCGATACTACTCATATTCACGATAGTGTTATAACCCTCGATACTGATGTCGAGGATGTTGTTTTCAAGTTGGATTTATCCCAACCCCTGCCCCTAAGTGTCTATTATTTGGAGCTGCCTACTTTTGACTCCGAACTTTCTCCCTCATTGGTTAAAGCTCCTACACTTGAGCTGAAGCCATTACCTGAGCACCTAAAGTATATGTTTTTTGGTGAAATGAAACACTCCCTGTGATCATCTCGCCCGAACTTACACAACCAAACATACACATTTGGAGGAAGATAGGCTCTTTCGAGTACTCCGAGAGTTTAAATAAGCTATTAGGTGGACCATAGTAGATATAAAAGGTTTAAGCCCTTCCACTTGCATGTATTATATATATGGAAGAGGGGTCAAAACCTACAAGAGAAACCCAAATGAGGCTCAATCCGCTAATAATGGATGCCGTGAAGAAGGAGATACCGAAGTTCCTTTATGCTGGCATGATTTACCCCATCTCTGATAGTAAATGAGTAAGCCCTATCCAGGTGGTCCCTAAGAAAATGGGAGTCATAGTAGTCACCAATTCACATGGTAAGTTGGTTCCAACCCGCATTCAAAATGCATTAACTACAGGAAGTTAAACGCTTCTACCATGAAGGATCACTTTCCCCTACCATTCATTGATTAGATGTTAGAGAGACTAATCGGTCATTCTCATTACTGTTGTCTTGACGGTTATTCCAATTTTCATTAGATACCGATGGCGCCCGAAGACCAAGAAAAAATGACCTTCACTTGTCCATTTGGCACTTTTGCCTATCGACGCATGCCCTTTGCTTATGCAATGCACCTGCCACCTTTCAAAGTTGCATGGCGAGTATCTTCTCAAATTTTGTTGAGCATTTCATTGACGTCTTCACGGATGACTTTACTATTTACGGAGATTCATTCGATAGTTGTCTAATCAATCTGATAAAGGTGCTCATCAGGTGTATCGAGAAGAACCTGATTCTGAACTATGAAAAGTGTCATTTTATGATGGACCTGTTGGGGCATGTGCCCTAGGTCAATCCATTAACTGTCTTTATGAATACTTTTAGTTAATAAAATAGAGGATTTCATTTGCTGTTTATTATAATTAATTTGCATGTTTACATTATAATAAAATTCATGGGTATTTACTGAAATATCCTAAATGTCCATAGTCGATCATTATACTGGGAACTATAATGAATTAAAACTAGTGTGAGTCTTGATTGATGATCATATGATGATTATACGTATAGGGATACGAATCAAGATCACGAGTACTTGTTAGGGAACAAAGTACTGGACCGACCCGCTATGAGAACATCACATGGATTAAGTCATAGTTGTTTCTCATGATAAGTATATTTTTCAGTCCTCTGACTTGAGATTATCAGAGACTTCAACATTAGGAACATAGTGATTTGACACTATCAAACGTTGTCTTTAACCAGACGATTATAAAGGTTGTGATTGGTTACTATGTGAGCAATGTGATGAAGTTGTGTAATCGAGATAGAATTTGTCCCTCTCATATAAAGAGAGATATCTAGTGGATCCCTCGATGTGTTAGACTGTTAAAAGGCCTAGTCTAAGTGAATTGATATTGATCAATGTCACTTGAATGTTTTCAGTCTACCTAGAGATCGAGACTAGTACGATTGGACATGTTGGATGACAATTCCATGCCTTATGTTTGATCAAAAGGATATCGTGTGACAAAAGGATGTTATATACGTTATTGATTAGGTTGTATCGATTTGATATTCATACAACTTGGGTAGTCATAATGTTTTGCTAGAGGCCGCTTATGACTTGTATACCAAAATGTGTTTTGGTACACTGCCAACTTTGTATGAGCCTATTGGGTCGCACACTAAGAATGATTTTGCGAGATTTTAAGATGGTTTAGAAAAATGAATTTTATATGATAAAATTCATGACGTAAACGTCCTTGTGGTGTATTACACTTATAGTTCTTTAAGTAGGGGTATATGTGTAATTTACTTAACCCTCTATATACAAGGGTTGTATAAATAGACGCTTTAAGTTAGAACACACGGACGAAAGATCAAAAGGCCGAAACTCTATTTTCGTTTTAGAAACGACTTAGGGTTTTTGGTATGCTCGGATCGTTTTGAAGAGAAACAAAACGTTTGGTATTCTCTCGAAGCTAGCACTTCGAATCTCGACCGCCATTCGTGTGTGGACTACGGTAGAGAGGCGTTCGTCGTTGCGCGCCTTAGAGATCGATCAACCTTCAGAAAGGTACATTGCGACTGAGGTATGATTAAGTTTTCATGGTTTAAACGTTTTAATGGAATGAGATTCGGATCCTGTTGGGGTTTTTGTCAAAATTGTTTTGTAATCTCCGCTGAGCATGAACCCCAAAAATCCCAACAGTGGTATCAGAGCCTTCGAGTTCGATTCCATTAAATTCATTGCGTGTTTTCTTCTGATATATACATGATATATGATTGAAAGCATGTTAATAGTTGATGTATATGTGATATACATAAGTTGTCTTTGAGATTTATTATCATGTTTTGTGTATATGATGCACATATTCGTGATTTAATTAAAATCAGTTTCGTACATGCTAGTAACCATGTTAGGTTAATTCAAATAATTTTAATGAATTGAATTTCGTGTTCTGTGATCCATGACACCATTAGGTTCGATCGGGATAGTAGTTCATGATTCAATTACATGTTTGTGATTATTTGGATGAGGACCGAAATTGCAAATAATTAATTTTGGAAATTATTTATTTATAAATAATTAATTTTCGAAATTATTTATTTATAAATAATTAATTTTCGAAATTATTTATTTATAATTAATTAATTTTCGAAATTATTTATTTATCTTGTTATATCTATTTTGTTATGAAGTTTCTATTTGATAAAGATAGATAACAAATTAGAATATGAGATAAATATCAAGAATCTTGTTATTGGTGATATACTAGGATTCAAATATCTTAAATCCAAAATAATTAATTAATTTTCGAAATTATTTATTTATCTTGTTATATCTATTTTGTTATGAAGTTTCTATTTAATAAAGATAGATAACAAATTAGAATAAGAGATAAATATCAAGAATCTTGTTATTGGTGATATACTAGGATTCAAATATCTTAAATCCAAAATAAATAATTAATTTTCGAAATTATTTATTTATCTTGTTATATCTATTTTGTTATGAAGTTTCTATTTAATAAAGATAGATAACAAATTAGAATAAGAGATAAATATCAAGAATCTTGTTATTGGTGATATACTAGGATTCAAATATCTTAAATCCAAAATAAATAAATAATTATCGAAATTAATTATTTATCTTGTTATATCTATTTTGTTATGAAGTTTCTATTTGATAAAGATAGATAACAAATTAGAATAGGAGATAAATATCAAGAATCTTGTTATTGGTGATATACTAGGATTCAAATATCTTAAATACTAATTGGATTAGGATAAGATGATTAGTTAGATGTGGGCCCGGGTTAATTAAAATGTTTTAATTGACTTAATTTCTGATAAATTAAGGGGTTAATTTATGATAATAAAATCAGCTAAAATTATGATTTTCTATAGCGAATTTTAATTTTCTAATTGAGATTCGCCTTCTAAAAAAAAAAAATTCCAAATTGTTTAGTGATTGAACAAATCAATAAAATATATGATATTTCATTGTTTACATAAAATCACTAAAACTGAATAAAATCCCTCTATTAAATTTTAAGTATCGTGCCATCCATTTTAAACACTTGTCAAGGCCTCGATCACACTAATATAGTTTCAGCCATAGTTGGGTGTATTGTGTTATCTTGGTGAGACAAGTCAAAAAGTTACTTTAATGTTTAAAATGGTCCGACTTAATAAAGCCATCAAAATAGTTTTGAGCTTTAGGCAAATGATGAGATAAAAATATGTTAAGACATAAGATGTCCCATATCTCATAAAAGGATCTAAAAATTACATAAGATGTAATTGGTAACTCATACCTACCTAAATAATCTAGTTCTGTTTCATGCCATAGTCACAATAATTAGGTGAAATATGGATTTTAGTCCCCTAAATAAACAAGACGTTTTAGGAGGGTTGTTAATTTAGTGGGAGTCTATTCCTCTATACTAAAATAAACTTTGCATAATCTTTATTGTAGATCAATGGCCTCTTCATGTAACAATAATCCCCTCACATCGCGATCCATCCTTGAGAAGGATAAGCTATTTGGGACTATCTTTCTTGACGTTCGAAACTTGAGAATTGTTCTTAAGCATGAACGCAAGTTGTATGTCCTGGATACTCCAATCCCCGAGGACCCACCACCCAATGCTACGAAAGTCATGAAGGATGCGCATAATAAGCATGTCAACGATTCTACCGATGTTGTAAGTATTATGTTGGCAACTATGGTTCCCTGAACTTCGAAGGACGTGGAACTAATGAAAGCCTACGACATGTCTTTAACGCTCGAAGGAAATGTTCCAACAAAGAAGCTAGGCAAGAAAGGTTCGAGACAGACAATACAACCTACATTCTTGCAAGATGATTGAGGGTGCGTCGCTTAGTCCTCATGTTTTGAAGATGAAGAGCTATGTTGACCAGCTTGATAGATTCAGATTTCCCATAAGCCAAGAGTTGGCTACGGATTTGATCCTGAATTCATTACCAGAAGTTACTCACAATTTGTGATGAACTACAATATGAATAATATGGAGAAATCAATTTCGGAGTTGCATTTGATGCTCAAAACTGCTAAACAAAATATCAAGAAACCCTCTAGTAATATGTTGATGGTCTAAAAGGGAAAGGGAATGAAGAAGAAAGGCAAAGGAAAGGCTAGAGTTGCCAAAGCTGTTGCTGAACCTGTCGCGAAGCCTATGGAACAAGTCAAGACCCGGCCTGTTCCTGCTTCAAAACACCCAAAAGAAAATGAAGAAAATTGTCATTTATGTAATTAAACCTATCTTTGGCATTGTCATCTCGGACACATAAACGAGAAACGCATAACGAAGCTCCATAAAGATGGGCTTCTAGATTCATTTGATTTAGAAACATATGAAACATGCGTATCTTGTTTACTAGGCAAGATGACTAAAAGTCCCTTTATCGGACACAAGGTGAAAGGGCAAGTGATTTATTCGGTCTAATACATACCGATGTATGCGGTCCTATAAACACAATGGCTAGAGGATGTTATCGATTTCATTACATTTACCGATGATTTCAAAGATATGGTTATGTATCTTATAAAACATAAAGTGAATCATTTGAGATGTTTCGAACATTTCAAAATGAAGTGCAGAATCAACTTGGTAAAACTATCAAAACACTTTGATCAGATCGAGGTGGTGAATATTTAAGCCAAGAATTTGATGATCATCTTAAAAATTGTGGGATTATCTCCCAATTGACTCCACCAGCAACTTCACAATGGAATGGAGTTTCTGAAAGGAGAAATCAAACCTTATTAGATATGGTTCGATCTATGATGAGTCATGTGGATCTTCCATTATCCTTTTGGGGTTATGCATTACAAACTGCAGCTTTCACTCTAAATCGAGTTCCTTCTAAAGCGGTTGATAAAACACCATATGAGATATGGTACGGGAAGAGACCTAGTTTGTCTTTCCTTAAGATTTGGGGTTCTGAGGCTTACGTAAAACGACAAGTCTTAGAAAAACTAGCACCTAAATCTGACAAGTGTTTATTTGTGGGGTATCCTAAGAAAACAAAAGGATATTACTTTTATAATCCCGTTGAGAACAAAATGTTTGTTGCTCGGTATGGTACCTTTATGGAAAAACAATTTATTTCAAAAGACACTAGTGGGAGAGAAATAAATCTTGAAGAAGTTCAAGAATCACGATAAACCCCGAACACTATCGGAAGTTCAACAACGTTCAACCAGCTTGAACCTCCGCAAGTAACACAAGGCCCACGTAAATCTGGTAGGGTAAGACATGAGCCAGAGAGATTCGAATTTCTCATTACTGATAGTCGTGATGTGTTGCTTATGGATCAAAATGAGCCCACCACTTATCAGGAGGCTATGTCTGGACCAGACTCAGATAAATGGCTAAGTGCCATGAACTCTGAGATGCAATCCATGTATGATAACCAAGTTTGGAACTTGGTTGATTTACCTAAAGGTGGTAAGACCATTGGATGTAAATGGGTTTTCAAGAAGAAAACTGACATGGATGGCAATGTGCATACTTTTAAAGCAAGACTTGTAGCAAAAGGTTTCAAGCAGACTCAAGGTGTTGATTATGATGAAACTTTTTCGCTAGTAGCCATACTTAAATCCATAAGAATTTTAATTGCCATTGCTGCATATTATGACTATGAGATATGGCAAATGGATGTAAAAACAACATTTCTTAATGGAAAGCTGCTTGAGGACGTGTATATAACACAACCTGAAGGTTTCATACATCCTGAGAATTCTAGGAAGGTATGCAAGCTTCAAAGATCCATTTATGGATTAAAGAAAGCTTCTCGGAGTTGGAATCTTCGTTTTGATGAAGCAATCAAGGATTTTTGTTTTATTAAGAACGAAGATGAGCCTTGTGTATACAAGAAGATCAGTGGGAGTGTAGTTTTTCTGGTACTGTATGTTGATGATATATTACTCATTGGAAATGACATCCCACCATTGAAGAATGTCAAGTCTTGGTTAGGGAAGTGTTTCTCAATGAAAGACTTAGGAGATGCAGCCATATCCTAGGGATAAGGATCAATAGGGATAGATCTAAGAGGCTAATCAGTCTAAGTCAGAATGCTTACATAGACAAGGTGTTGAATAGGTTCAGTTTGCAAGACTCTAAAAGAGGGTTGTTGCCAATGTCTCATGGCATAAGTCTTGGCAAGATTCAATGTCCTAAGACAAATGATGAGCGAGACCGTAAGAATAAGATTCCATATGCATTACCTATTGGATCTATCATGTATGTCATGTTATGCACTCGACCTGATATATTATATGCTTTGAGCACTACAAGCAGATATTAATCAAATCCTGGTGAGAGTCATTGGATAGCAGTAAAGAACATTCTTAAATACTTAAGAAAGACTAAGGAAGTGTTCTTGGTCTATGGAGATTTTGAAAATGATCTAGTTGTAAATGGTTACACAGATGCAAGTTTTCAAACTGATATAGATGATTTTAGATCGCAGTCTATATATGTGTTTACTTTGAATGGGGGTGTAGTAAGTGGAAAAGTTCAAGCAAGAGATCGTGGCAGATTCTACAACAGAAGTTTGAGTATATTGCAAAGTCCGACGCAAAGAAAGGAGGCGATTTGGATTAAATAGTTCATTTCTGAACTAGGTGTGGTTCCAAGTATTGCTAACCCTGTTTGTTTGTATTGTGACAATAACGGGGCAATAGCACAAGCCAAGGAACCTAGATCACACCATAGATCCAAACATATACTCAGGCGTTTTCATCTCATCAGAGAAATTATTGAGAGGGGAGACGTAAAGATTTGCAGAGTACCAACTGAAGACAACGTTGTGGATCCATTGACAAAAGCTCTTCCACAAGAAAAACATGATGGTCATGTTAGATCATTAGGCATTAGATGCTTATATGATTGGCCCTAGTGCAAGTGGGAGATGTTGGGGCATGTGCCTTAGGTCAATCCATTAACTGTCTTTATGAATACTTTTAGTTAATAAAATAGAGGATTTCATTTGCTGTTTATTATAATTAATTTGCTTGTTTAATAAGATCCATGGGTATTTACAGAAATATCCTAAATGTCCCTAGTCGATCACTATACTAGGAACTATAATGAATTAAGACTAGTGTGAGTCTTGATTGATGATCATATGATGATTATACGTATAGGGATACGAATCAAGATCACGAGTACTTGTTAGGGAACAAAGTACTGACCAATTCATATGAGAACATCACATGGATTAAGTCATAGTTGTTTCTCATGATAAGTATATTTTTCACCCTCCGACTTGAGATTATCGAGACTTCAACATTAGGAACATAGTGATTTGACACTATCAAACGTTGTCTTTAACCTGACGATTATAAAGGTTGTGATTGGTTACTATGTGAGCAATGTGATGAAGTTGTGTAATCGAGATAGAATTTGTCCCTCTCATATAAAGAGAGATATCTAATGGATCCTCGATGTGTTAGACTGTTAAAAGGCCTAGTCTAAGTGAATTGATATTGATCAATGTCACTTGAATGTTTTCAGTCTACCTAGAGATCGAGACTAGTACGATTGGACATGTTGGATGACAATTCCATGCCTTATGTTTGATCAAAAGGATATCGTGTGACAAAAGGATGTTATATACACTATTGATTAGGTTGTATCGATTTGATATTCGTACAACTTGGGTAGTCATAATGTCTCGCTAGAGGCCGCTTAAGACTTGTATACCAAAATGTGTTTTGGTACACTGCCAACGTTGTATGAGCCTATTAGGTCGCACACTAAGAATGATTTTGCGAGATTTTAAGATGGTTTAGAAAAATGAATTTTATATGATAAAATTCATGACGTAAACGTCCTTGTAGTGTATTACACTTATAGTTCTTTAAGTAGGGGTATATGTGTAATTTACTTAACCCTCTATATACAAGGTTTGTATAAATAGACGCTTTAAGTTAGAACACACGGACGAAAGATCAAAAGGCCGAAACTCTATTTTCGTTTTAGAAACGACTTAGGGTTTTTTGGTATGCTCTGGATCGTTTTGAAGAGAAACAAAACGTTTGGTATTCTCTCGAAGCTAGCACTTCGAATCTCGACTGCCATTCATGTGTGGACTATTGGTAGAGGGCGTTCGTCGTTGCCAGCGCCTTAGAGATCGATCAACCTTCAGAAAGGTAATTTGCGACCGAGGTATGATTAAGGTTTCATGGTTTAAACGTTTTAATGGAATGAGATTCGGATCCTGTTGGGGTTTTTGTCAAAATTGTTTTGTAATCTCCGCTGAGCATGAACCCCACAACCCAACAGGACCAAGGTCTTACTTTGGGACACATTGTCTTAGCCAGGGGTGTGGAGGTAAACCAAGCTAAATCTGATGATATCAAGAAACTTCCCTACCCTACGAACGTGCGGGAGATTAGAGTTTTCCTTGGACATACTAGTTTTTATCGTCGTTTCATCAAAGACTTTTCGAAGATCGCACAACCCCTATGCCATCTATTCTAAAAGTACGTTCCTTTTTGAGTTTGATAAGGCATGTAAGAATGCATTTAATGTAATGCTAAACTCACTTACTAGCACACCAGTGATTCAGGCCCATAATTGGGAGCTTCCATTTGAAATTATGTGTGATGTTAGTAATTATGCAGTGGGTGCAGTCTTAGGATAGAGAGTCGAGAGAGATTCACATGTCATTTGCTATGCTTCTCGTACTCTGGACGCGGCTAATATGAACTACACCACTACTGAGAAGGAGCTCTTTGTCATTATCTTCGCAGTTAAGAAGTTTTAGCCTTATCTTTTGGGAACCAAGGTTATCATTTACTCTGATCATGTTGCCTTGAAGTACCTAATGAGTAAAAAGGATGTCAAATCTTGGCTCATTAGATGGATACTCCTACTATAGGAGTTTGACATCACAATCAAAGATAAAAGTAGTGCAAAGAATCTAGTCGCAGGCCATCTCAGCAGAATTGAGAATGGTGAACGTCCTACCCCTCTTAAGGATGATTTCCCTGATGAGTATATTTATGTTGTTAAAGAAGATCTCCCCTGGTATGCCCATTTGGTGAACTATATCACCTCGGGCGAGCTATCTCCTTACCTTTCGAAGGCTCAGAAGAATAAAGTTAGGAGCGATGCTAAATACTATGTATGGGATGACCAATAATTATTTAAACTCTCATTCGACTAGGTTATTAGGTGTTGTGTTCCTCGGACTGAGAGTCACTCCATATTGGCTTTTTATCATACTTACGCCTGCGGTGTCCACTTCGGTCCCCTTCGGACAGCTAGAAAAGTTCTTAAGAGTGGGTTTTACTAGCCCTCTATTTTCCATGATTTATACATGTTTACCAATGCTTGTCCTTACTGTCAAAAAACTGGTAACCTTAGTCATCGGGACCAAATGCCACCTACCCCGATTCATATTTGTGAAATATATGACGTATGGGGTATAGACTTCATGGGATCATTTCTAGTATCATTTGGTAATGTTTACATACTCTTGACAGTGGACTACGTATCTAAGTGGATGGAAGTTAAGGCCACACGCACTAACGACTTTAAAGTGGTATGCAAATTCCTCAAATCGAGGATTTTCACAACATTTGGTACCTCACATGCCCTGATTGGTGAAAGAGGCACCACTTCTGCAACCGTATGGTGATATAATGTCAGTCACCGAATGTCTACAGTGTATCATCCCTAAAAAAGTGGCCAAGCAGAGGTCTCTAATTGGGAGATTAAATCCATCTTGGAAAATACGGTGAATCCTAGTTGTAAAGATACGAGTACATGTCTTGATGATGCAGTTTGGGCTTGCCGAACGACGTTTAAAAAACCAATTGAGATATCCTCATATCGCTTTGTATTTGGCAAAGCTTTCCACCTGCGAGTCGAGCTCGAGCATAGACCCTACTGGCGTGAAACAACTTAATATGAAGCTCGATGAAGCAAGAAAATAGAGAAAGCTCGCTCTCCAAGAAATGGAGGAAATTAGAACGACGCATATGAAAATGCATGGATTTAAAAAGAAAAAACGAAAGCGTTCCATGATAGCAATCTTTCTAGAAAATCTTTTCGTGTTGGTCAGAAAGTGATTTTATTTCAATCACGTCTTAAGATTTTTGCAAGTAAGATGAGATCGAGTGGAAAAGACTATATGTTGTGATTGCGATGTATGATCACGGAGCAGTGGAAATTCAGATTTCGGAGACTGGTAATGCATTTAAGGTGAACGACTACAGATTGAAGATCTTCTATGAAGACTTCCCAGCCATAATGTGGAGGTCATCTCACTTGAAAACACCAATCTATACTGATTGATAGACTTAGACCAAGTCGAGCCAATGACTTTAACCAAAAACGTTACTGGGAGACAACCCAAACTTTGATAAGTATCATTTGGTTTATTTATTTTCATATTTTTTTAATCATTTTGCATGAATTTGTATCATTTCCTTCATCTTATATCTATCATATTCTTTCACCATCTTGTTTGTTTTCTATATGTCGGCCTCTCGACTTGCTTTGAACCATGAGGACAAGGTTCGGAATAAGTTTGGGGGTGTTTTAGGGATTGTGGATTGTTTTGGATAGATTCTTTTGCGAAAGACCACAAGTGAGATTGTTTATTTTTTATTTTTTTATATGCGGTTATATGCGGATATCAGATGGTAATGGTGGGGTTTTATATCATTTCTTCCATTTCTTTCATTTATTGTCCATTCATATTTCTTTCTCGTTTCATTAGGACTTAATACATTTTCATCCATATATGTATTTAGTATAGTTTTTATTTTTTATTAGTTATTTAAAGTCACTCGAAACTTTGTTCATGCCTTTGGTTGTGGATAAGTAAATCACAATTGCCTTTTTGACTTGAAACTTAGAGAAAACTAGAGAAACACTCAATCGAGTCCGTAGCTCAGCATTTTTATGATTTCATGATTAGGTACTTAGTTGATGGCCTTTTTTTTTACTGGATCTATGTTTTTAAAGCATGATCTTAATTGTGTTTAAGTTGCAAGGCTTGACATATCATAACTCTAAAACTTTTTAAGTTACTTGTTAATTTGGCGACTATGTAAATCAAAGAGACTCCATGAATTTTGAATCGGGTGTAGGTATAGGCATAGGCATAGGTTAGTTTAGTCTGTCTTGTCATTTACACATTTGCTCGGGACGAGCAAAGTCTTAAGTTTGGGGGTATTTGATAAGTTGGTTTTTATATGCTTTTAGCATGCTATTTTAGTATATTAAATGTGGAAAGTTTCCAAAATATATATTTAATCATATATCTTTTGTCGTTTTCAGGTGAAACGGAGTGCGCAGTTGAATTTGTGGCGAAAAAACATTCAAAATGGAGTATTTACTTGTAGTGATCGGATGCCGGATAATTTGCCTCGAGTCACGCATTGCGCTCGGTAGTTAGAATAGGAGACATTATATTTCAACTAATTAGAAGCTACAACGTCAACGCATATCTTCTCTCAACCAATTACACGCTGCCACGTCAGTGGTTCTCCATCACAGCAGCAACCAACATCACTTCTAGTAGCTGCCAAGTGTTGGCCTCTCACCTTCTCCAAGCACGTCATGCAAGCAATCTCCACCAATCTTGTGTCACCACATCAGCGAGCACAAACGCATAGCATGTCCAACATTTCTCCTTGCACAATTACTCTTCGACTTTCTCGAGATGCGTGTCAGCACCATCTCCCAGAAATTTGCATTAGTCGCGTGATTTTCTTCTTTGCCTACGCTTGCCACGTGTCAATCCCTCCACGCCTAACAACATCATCAACAGCGGTTTGGACCAATAGGAAAACGCTGCGTCAGCGCTCTGCAGCACTCTCGATCAATATGGTTTAGACACGTGGCATGAACTTATTTTTAAGCTTAAAATAGCTATACGATGTTCCTCTGCGTGTAACGGCCTAAATTTTAATTACGCCATTATTATTGATTATTTTCAGACTTGGACGCCAGCTCAGATCCGCGCGGATGTCACAGATAGGTCAAGGCCCGCCTGACTAGGTAAATAGTGATTATGTGTAATTGTTTGCCTATTTGTAATGTGTTATATCAAATTATTTTACCTAGCATCGCATGTGTGTATTTATATCATTGAATCAAGCGAGATAATGTAATGGGTGTTCACCTTGAGAAACGTGTCAATACGAGTATTGAGCGAAATATGGGTACGATAGGTCGAAAAAATAACTTGATTAATCAAATTAATTAAATGTGACAAAATACAAATTATAAACCCTTAGTCTAGGCCAATTGATCGAAATTAGCGATTATGGCGCGCTCGTTATGCGTGTCGAGGTGCGGGACACCGTGTGACTGTAGGTAATTGAACAAAACTAAAAATTTGATGTCTAATAAGGACAAAAAGGGCATGCCACCTATACCACCTAATACCCCTAAAATGAGGATTTCCACTCATTTCTTCTCTTCCCCACGTTTTCTCTCTACTTTCTTCAACACGTAAACCAAAAAAGGAGTATGCATCAAATGGATAGAAATTGTTGAAGGATTGATAAAACCATTAAATGTGTAAGATTTTATGAGATCCATGGAGTATTTGGAGGTGATTTGATCAAGCAAGCAAGTGATCAAGGTGAGCATCTTTACTTTCTTTCATTTTCTCCATTAAAATGAAGCTTGAATGTGTTTTAATGGTGGAAGTTGATTTGTTGGTTAAATGTTGGAGAAAACAAGATGTTAATGGTGTTAATGTTGATGATGTTGTTGAAGTTGTTATTGTTGTGGTTGATTTTTTTAAAAAAAGAAAACAGAGACGTTGGAAATGTCTATGTGAAGAAAAAGATGGGGAGGGGGTGCACGTACGCGTGTGCTGCATGCAACCCCGACCTAGCTGGGCTGGTCCGGGCACAACCTGGTTGACCGGACCGGACCCAAGTGGACCAGAACCAGTCAAACCTGGTCCAGGGACCCACCCATTTATTTAAATAATATAATATTGAAAACTAATTTAAAAATAGTTTTAAATGAAGTAAATTACAAAAAAAAGAAAAATAAGTAGAAAATTATGGAAAAACCCTGAAAAATAAAAAAATATAAAAAAGTGAAAAGGTAGAAAAATAGTATTCGAGAATTTTTCGAGCGTTTGACACCCCGGTATAACTCGAAAAGTGTGTCAAACCAAACCTTTGAAAATAAAATTTCCATATTTTTGGCCACATATTATAAATTCATTTAATTTGACTTTAAACTAGTTAAAATGGTTTAATTGGACACTAGGAACATAGGAGACCATAGTCGAGAGTCTGACGCGTGTCTCAAGACATGAGCGGGACTTCGGAGTGCATTTTTGAAGTACGTAAAATCAATATGAAAGTCACCGAGGGTTTACTTTTTCCATCGTTAATTTCTCATTCCTTGTTATTGTACTATATTCTGTGATATATTTTGGTTGGCGGCCGAGTTACTCCTACCTGATATTCGTAGTGTACTTATGGCACACTAGGCTGTAGCATGTGTGATCAGACACTCAGTGAATTTCAACCCGAGTTGCATTAAGGGTGCACGTGTCGGACACGTACCGCGAGGAACCAGGTGAAAAGAAGTGGGGGCACCTACCGAAAGGATCCTGAGTGTCTGAAGTACAGTTTAGTTTGACCGGGACGAGTACACACTTTGTTTCCCTCGTGTTATTTATTCATGTGATGATCGTAGCACAGTTGCCTGTTTAGTTTCCGCATGATTATTTAACATGATTATTGATATCTATTAATTTTCTTATAAATTCTCGGTGTACTTCATTTAGAATCTTACTAAATGTACTATCCATCTATCGTTTTGTGATAGTCGAGTGCAGATCCCAGTATTAGTAGGGGCAAGGGGATTCTTGGCGACATCATCTGATTGCCTGCGGTCGAGGACCCACTAGTACGCATTTTTTTTATATTTTGTTTTACTTTTGGGTATTAGGAAACTGGATAGACACTGTACTTGTATATATATTACTTCTTAGTATTGTCGCCTATATACAAAGTACTTTCCCGGGTTTTCCACAATAGGAGTTGCTCTTATAAATGATGTTTTATATGATGGCGAATTTAATTGTTTTGTTTGCTTTAAATTTAAGACATCCACTATTTTAATGTTAAAAATGATTCGAACTTCTAACTAAACTGATTAACAAAATGAGTTAACACGCATATCGAGTAGTCGTGATGTAGCAAAGGACGTTAGTGGTGGGTGGGACCCAGTGGGTCAATGATCTTACACGATGCGGGGCTGCGACACTCCACGTGGCGACCTCGGGATTTGGGGCCGCCACACAACGCATGTGTTACTAGAAAAACCCCGAAAAATAGTTTATCTCACCTCCATAGAGCAGTTTTTAGTGGTTTCTCATATTAGAAACTAAGGTATTCATACCAGTCAATGTAGGCTGGGTGTAAGAGAGAGAGTGTGTAGGCCCCATTGTCACGTAGGTGGGGAAATCCCCTATTGGGTAGGAATTTTCCAGCCCAACAATTAGCGACGGGGTTGTTGCAACTTTCGCTTGTCACGAACCAAATAATTAATACACATTTAATTCGTTAATCGAGACCAAATGACCCGTACGTAGCACCCGCAGCGAGATAGGTGTCACTACCAAAGCACGATATCGAGGTATATGTTATATTTGTTGTGTTGTTTTCCTACTGTATTGTATATGTGTAGACTACTAAGTCATTTACGGGTATGCAAATACCAACACGAGAGGGACTCGCCTCGAGTCGCGTGTCAACGTGGGACCGAGGTAGAGGCAAGATTCAATTATTTACATTAAATGGGCAATTATTTGGTAATGTGTGGTTTTTATGTGGCCACATCTATTAATATATATATATATATATATATATATATAACATGGGCCTAAGTTAAAGAAGTAAAATATTTACACCACTAGATAGGCCCCTAGATTCACACACACACATCTCAACACAAGGGTGTCAAGTATTGGAGTCACTTGAGAGTAACACAATGGACAATTGGTGTGAGTAAGACCATATGATGTGCCTCGAGATATTGTGTGGTTTGTGATGTGTGGCTCACAAACATACCTACCCTAATCATATAAATGAGTCAAATAACCCCCCAAAGTCCAACTTATCTCCATTTTATCTCATCAAAGTCAGTGGAACAGAGACAAAACAAACACAGAGAAGAAGAAACAAAAATTGAGGAGAGGAAAAAATGGAAGGAAGGAGAGAGAGAGAGAGAAAGAGAGAGAGAGAGAGAGAGACTGAGAGCTCGAAGAGGCGCAAGGTGAGTTGATTATCGTTATTGTTGTGTGTTGTTGTTGAATTCGATTGTTGTTGGTGTAGTAACTATGGAGGTTCGGCTTCCATGGTCGAGAGTGTGCGGGGAGATGGCACGGGTGTCTCCCCTGCCATCAAAACCAGCAGAGGTTGGGGGTGGGAGCCAACCCCAACACCTCAACAAAGAAGAAAAGAAAAAAGAAGAAAAAAATAGAGCTCTACCGCGAGGAAGAAGAAGAAGGGGAGTGAAGCGGGCCGGTTCGGCTCGGTTCAGACCCAAAAAAAATAGAAAAACAAATACAAGAGAAGAGATTGGTTGGGTGAACCGAGCCGGATCAAAACCGGTTCGACCCGGTTCAACCCAAACCCATAAAAGAGGAAAAAAAAAAAGAGAAAAGAAGAGGAAAAATCAAGAAAATTCCAAAAAATTTGGAAAAAATTTCAAGAAATTAGATTTTGACAAAATAAATAGAAATTGATAAATTCCTATGAAAAATAAAATATTTAAAATCTCATACGAGATTTTTAAGAGGCTTTTTACCTTGAAAAGCGCGAAATTGTTCTCTAATTTTATCTCGATTGATTTCGATCAATTTAAGAATTTTAAATAATTAATCTTGAATCTAATTTGATAAATTGTCACATGTTAAGACCCTAAAGTAGATATTACGAGGTATTGGGTGCGTACATCGATGTGATGAGAAGTCGAATAGCTTAGAACTTGTTATGGTATGTAAGTAAACAGAGTGAGACATTTATTTACATTTCATTCCTATTTATTTACTTATTCTCAGTCATTTGGATTGTATTGCCTTTGTATTCTATATGATATGACATGTTTGCTATTTCTCATTATATGAGGTTGTTCATAACATATTTGTGATTGAATGTTATCATTGACTCTTTATGCTGTCTTTTATTGTTAGGACAATGATACATAGTGTTATGAATCTTATTCTTTGTGCAATAGTGCTGCAATTTTTTTCTTGAATTCCAATACCGTGTCATTTTTTAATATGAAAGTGGTTCTTATGGTTAGGTTCATTTGATGATAGAAATTTAGCCTTCATACGGGGGTCACTAGACTTTTCGGGATGTTAGGGAATTTCTCCTCTAGCTTGCATGACACACGGGGTAACGTGCCTCGAACGGGGTAACCAGACCTCGAGGTTCGTTGGCGCAAGAATAACTTGGGTGAACATGACGAGTTTTGAAACTCGGGTATGTTAGCAAGTATACATTCCGGTGACAACTAATTCACTTGGAATATAAAAGGCGTAATCGTAAGTACGACCTTTTGAAATTACGATATAAAACTCAATTTGTACTGAAATGCTATAGAGCAGAGCTCAAATTGTAGTGGAAAGGCTAATGTGATGAAGATCACAACCGATAATCCATTACTACTTTGCCTTCACTCAATTTTATATTTGGTTAACTCAAGTATCTCTTTGCAAGATGTTTCTTTCAGCATAATTGCTATTTAAATTATGCTATTTGATACTTGTTGCCTATTTGGGAATGTAGCTCAATGTCTCTCAGTATTACTTAAATAACTTCATGTACTCACCATCTAGTTTGTGACGGTGGGTGCAGATCAGCAGAGTAGCATACCAGGCAAAAGAAGATTAGTGACTAACTCTGAGCCGAGTGAAAGACTGCTACGACATATTTTTGTACTTCTTGCATTCTTTTTTATTACATTTTATATATACATGATATTTTTCTTTTTTGGGTTGAGTGATAGGAACATCTGACCAAACACATGTTGTATATATCACCACTTTTGTTTATATATGCATGTGATCTCCATTTTCTGGTTTTTCCACAGTAGGTTAGGCTTTATGTCTACTAGTATCTTAAAAAGACTTTTGCTGAATAATTTGTTAAATAGAAATTTAAATTAACTCTGATTTGTTAGGTAGTTGAACTATCTAGTTTAACTATAGGTGGTATCATAATTGGTAGGTGTTTAGGTATTTAAATAAGGCTAACTAGTTCCTTGTTAGGTTCTATAGGGGGATTAAGGCTTAATTGAGGGATTAGGCCGGGCAGTGCCCTTATTTGGAGAAGAGGTCGTCACATCGCTAAAGTTGTCAACGAGGGCTACAAGGACCACCGTCGATCATCCGTCACTATTTCCATCACTATACCTTTCATTTTTTGTAGTGTTATCCATGAACAAAATTTCAACACTAATTCTCATCGTATTCCTATAGTAGGCATGTCATTTGGAAGCGTAGACGAGTTGCTGAAAACTTATCGAGACCATGCTAAGGAAAAGGTTTTTCCCATTTTGAACGACCTAGTACCAAATATGAAGATGTTCAACTCAAGTATGTGTGGTTTTCATGTGATAGGGGATGAAACACATACTTTAAGAAGCATTCAAAATGGGTTAATTGCCTTGCTAAGGCTCGTGTGGTTATATGAGGTGATAATCGTTGGTTGGTTTTATAGATGGTTATTGAACACAACCATGAACTCGTACCCAATATATCATTTTTAAGAGGGGTCATCAAGAAGTGAACGCATGCATTAAATGCCAGTTGGAGGCAAATGAGAGCCCAGGCATTAGGCCTAGTAAGATCATAAGAGTGTGTCAAATTCAAGAAGAGGGCAAGTGAACTTATGATGTACTTTTAAAAATTATTGCAGCTTCATTGATGCAAGTAAAAGACTAAGATTGGAAGAAGGAGATGCTGAAGCTATTCGAAAGTTTTTTTCTAATAATGGAAGATGGAGATTAAGATTTTTTCCATACCTTGTACGTCGACGATAATAATAGGCTATCGAACATATTGTGGATCTATTCATGAAGCAAAGCAACATTCGAAGAATTTCACGACGTAGTGAGTTTTGACACTATATATTTTGTGAATAAATATAAGATGCCTTTTACTATAGTTGTTGGAGTAAACCATCATGGTCACTCCATACTGTTAGGTTGTGCTCTGATTTCTCATGAGGACTCCAAGTCTTTTAAGTGGTTGCTTAGAAACTAGTTACAAAATATGGGAGATGTTCATCCTTGATGCATTTTAACTTATCGATATGAGAACATTAAGGCAGCTGTGAGGGAAGTTATGCCAGACTCGATTCATAAGTTTTGTTTGTAGCACATCATTAAGTGAAATTAGTTACAAAATTAGTTCCAGTGATGTTCAAGAATGCTCCAAATTACGGTGCGGTGACAAATGAGTTTAAGGATGTGTTGTATGATAGCCTGAACATCCAAATGTTTGAAAGAAATTGGAACGATTTCATAACAAGACATTCTTTGGAAAATCATAAGTGGCTGAATGATTTGTATGATGAAGGAGAGAGAGGAGAGAGAGAGAGAGAGAGTGAGTGTGTGTGTGTGTGTGTGTGTGTGTGTGTGTGTGTGTGTGTGTGTGTGTGTGTGTGTGTGTGTGTGTGTGTGTGTGTGTGTGTGTGTGTGTGTGTGTGTGTTTGTGCGTGTGTAAGTTCATCATCCAAAATAATAATCACTTCTTTTGCAAGGGATCTTTTTCATCTCCTTTGCAGCATCACAGAATATGTCATGACAAGATACGAGTGGTTCATCATCCAAAATAATAGTGAGCAGAGCATCCTCCTCAGTCGATGCTATAATTTGCATTATGAGTTCCTTCATCTCTTTACAAAGCATATCAAACTTGCGTTCCATTGTGGAGAATATTGTATTCATGCATTTAAGAGATGGAGTGGACTGCGAACCTCTGTCTTTGAAGGTAGACTCAGTGGGAGTACCTCGAGACATTTTGTAATCCTGAATGAAGAAGTTTAAGCTGCTGGCTTCCCTAGATATTGAACAACTTCACTAAATGTACAACTTTATATAAGGGAATGTACATTTATCAATTAGACCTTTCCTTTGCCCAATGTTCATTTATTGAGGGTTTGATATGAAATAACTGCCTTAAGACCAAACTCGAGTCGCCTATTCAAGGGGAGATTCAAACAAAAAAAGCTAACACTAGGCTAAGAATATTGGAATTAGGGAAGTTTAAGAGGAGGATTGAACTCGATGATGGTGAAGAACAAAATGGGTTTATTTTGAAGTTCTTTCTTTGCCAGTGCTTTTTTTTCTTCATCTTTCCAATGAAGTTTGTGATTCAAATAAACATCCACGTGAACTTCAAAATATTAACATGTACGTGCAAAGTAATGTACCAAAACTTTGCACCCAGATAACCATATAATTAATTAAAACTTTGATCTATGTGAATCAAAAAGAAAAATCTCAATGTACATTTTTTTTTTTAATGAAGTACATAAGAGGCAAACTCATGACCTCCATAAATCTTATTTTTTGGCAAGGGATGTTTCTACCATCTCACCAGATGTTTGGCAAATCTTATAAATATATATAACAAGGCTACCATATGGAAAACACATTTTTTATGAATACCATATGGAAAACACATAAAAATCAAGACAAGTGTGATGCACTCACATAATGTACCTTTAATTTCATTGGATTGGCTAAAATATTTCTTTATTATTTATTTGACTAAAGTTATTTTAACAATACTTGTATAAGCCAAATACATAGTCCAGGTCGAGGAATGGCATTGACATTGATATTAGGATATTAGTTTTGGTTTAGCAGTTGTACTCCTCTGTCTAAAGGTAAACTAAATTTGGCTATAGTTACTCCAAAAACTCAACAATTTTATCATAGCTAAAATTACTTTGAAAACTCAACAATATAACTTAGAACACCTATATTTCTTCAAACAAAATATGCATCACAACATCAAATCATCTAAGAACACAATTCCTAGTTCAAAAGTACTAAAAAAGTATAGAAAAACCTTACAAACTGTAGCGGCTCCAAATCCCAAGGCCCGCCACGGGTGCCAACACGGACCCACAACCATGCCACATCAAGCCTAGCTGTGTCCCACGTGCCATTAACCTACACAACTTCATTCAATCCCAATACTTGACCAACTTACATCATGAAAAGTCACTAGTTAGCTCATTGAACTCAATTCACCTGTTAAGATTATTTTTAACAATCAAATTATAGCGAAAGAATTATTAGGCTTGATTAACAACAACAACATAGCCTCAGTCCCAAATTAACTAGGGTCGGCTACATGGATCAATCTTTTCCATTGTGCTCAATTAAGTGCAATAAATGGTGAGCTTTGCAAACCATTCAAATCCATCCTAATTAATGCATCTCATGTTAACTTTGGTTTGCCCCTACCTCGTCGAATTTTTACAGTTTCTATTGAGTTAAGTTTTCTAGTTGGAGCATTTGTTGGCTGTCTTTGAGGGTGACCAAACCATCACAACCGCCCTTCCCTAATCTTTGTATCAATTGGTGCTACTCCTACTTGTCTTTGAATTTCTATATTTCTTATTCTATCTTTACGAGTTTTACCACACATCCACCTAAGCATCCTCATATCTGCTACGTTCATTTTATGTAATTGTTGTTGCTTTACCGCCCAAAATTCACTTCCATAGAGCATAGCTAGTCTAATTGCGGTCCTATAAGATTTTCCTTTTAACTTAGTAGAAACATTTCGATCACAAATCACCCATGTTGCACTCCGCCATTTCTTCCATCCATCTTGAATTCTATGTGTGACATCATTCTCAATGTTACCATCATTTTATATGATTGATCCTAGGTATCTAAAGTGGTTTACCTTAGGAACTTCTATTTCCCCTAATTTTACCACTCCGTCATCTCGATGTCTAGTGTTTCTAAACTCAAAGTGCATGTATTCGGTTTTCATCCTACTCAACTTAAAGCCTTTAGATTATAATGTATTCCTCCATAGTTCTAATTTCATATTCATTCCTTCTTTAGTTTCATCCACTAAGACAATATCATCTGCAAACAACATACACCATGGTATATCCTCTTGAATATGTCTAGTTAGTTCATCCATAACTAAAGTAAATAGATATGGGTTTAAAGCCGATCCTTGATGTAGTCCTATCGTAATGGGAAATTCTTTTGTAGCTCCTCCAAATGTCTTTATACTCGTTACTACTCCATCATACATATCATTAATAGTATCTATGTATCTAACATGCCTTCATTAGGTTTGATCAAGTAGTAAAAAAATAAATTCAAGTCTAATGGGCATCAACCTAATGTGGAAAACCTATAATATAAACATCATAATAAGAAAGATGGCCAAAATCCTCAAAATAAGCCAATATACAAGTCAAAGGTAAACCACATTGTATCCCATCTCCTAAAACTAAATATAAATATATACAAAGGTACGAGAGAGGATATAGTCTTTCACCGGTAGTCCTCAAACTTCCCTTGCCTCGACTCGTACCGGGGTCTGCACTCAAGCCGTCACCAAAATACAGATGACGAGTCCAGAGTGAGTAATCTTAAGGAAATTTATTAAGCATTTATAGAAATAAAATACAAGAATTTGAATAAAGCTATTAAAAAACATGCAAAAAATTAAAACAAGCAACTGTGCTCATTGCATGAGTACATAATAGAAAAGCTCAAAATGTGCGTCTACAACCTAAGTCTGACTAGTACCATATTACGGACTCATCCGCGAGCACTACCAACAAGTTACACTCTAGTATGGCCAGCCTCCAGGTCCTCTCGATGGTCGGCGTAGTACCATGGTGCACCGACACGTGCACCAAAAGATCCTTGGTTGAACTATTCACCGAGAACCTGGGTGACACGTGCTATGGTTTAGTGGACATGCATACAGAATGGCCCGAAGGGAGCGCACTCAACCAAACCGTCCATATAAACCATAACAAAAAAGAATAATTAAATAACTAAATGGAAGGCAAATAAGGAAATAAATAAATAAATACACAAGAGAATTTCAATTAGGTTACTAATCATCCCAAACCGCGTTCCACTAATACAAAAGCGGTTTCCACACTTCTAAATGCGTGCTCCAACACCCGTCGATCAAACCCAAATACATAATATTTGTTAATTTATCAATTTCTCAAACTTTGGATGTTTCAAATTCACATTAGATTATTAAATCCATCATATTAATTCATATTGTACCCGATATTGATCCCCAGATAGGCCACTAACTGGCCCAATCGAAACCCAAATTTGAAAAAAAAAATTATCCCAAACGAAACAACGTCGCAGATGGCACTGTGAGAGTCGCCTTCAGGGTGCTCCCCGATGTTTTTTTCGAACCCCAGCTCCAACTTCGCGACCCAAACTCAATCCAATCCCTTATAGTTCACCAAAACTACCATAAGGTACGTTCAAACCATGTTAAAACTCGTCCGAAATTCAAACCAAAAACCCCGATAAAACTCGACGAAACCTCAAAAAAACTCCACAACTTCAACACCACCACCCATAAATTTAACTCCATGATAATTGCTCCCATCCAACTCAAAAATCATAGCAAAACCCCCAAACCAGCAAGCTAACTCGAATATCCAAAATCCACGTTAAAACCTAAAAACCCATACTCGAAATGTAAAGAACGATGGGGAGAACGTGAATCTCACCTTGGATCATCGATTGCTCATCATATGAACCTCCAAATCTTCACTTAAAATTCACCAAAATCCCCCAAATTTTAATCCAAAATGAAATAGGAGAGAAAAAAGGTAGTAAAATGCGATTTTTTGGACTTTTATTGTCTTTTTGTCATCTAATATGTATGTAGATCCCAAGGACCACTTGGATGGTTGAGATAAAGTCAAAAAGTCCATCTAATGTGACTTAGATCAATGACTTTGTCACTTGATCTTATCCTCCTTCAATCCCATACACTAAACCCCCAGGCGTTTGATACCCAGCTCAGCGCTACGACTCGAATCGTCCGCGTATACTCACTCCATTAAATGTCTAAATGACATTTTATATTAATTATTTAATGCATTTTATTCATTTATCATGTTTGCATTATTTTCCAAACTAGTAACTATCATTCGCCTACCAGGTACATGCATCTACACTCTAATCAATAAGAATACTCATCACATTATCTACACGAACAATAACAATATAAATATTCCATGTCGTTTGGATGGTCATGGATCGTTTCATTAAGTCAGGCCACTTCATCCCTATTTCCATGGAGTATTTAACATACAATTTAGGGGCATATATGTAGACGAGATCGTCAGATTACATTGAGTCTTTGTGTCTATTGTGTTTGATTATGATATGATGTTTACCTCTTAATTTTGGAGTGGGTTTCAGCACCGGATGGGGACTCAACTCAATCTCGACATGACCTTTCACCCATAGAAAAATGGGCAAATCAAAAGATTGATTTAGATACTTGAAGATATGCTCAGAGCTTATGTGTTTGATTTATGTGGGAGTTGGGAGAAGTATATTTCGTTGTGCGAGTTTGCGTACAACAATAGTTTTCATACGAGTATTGGCATGGCACCGTTCGAGGCACTTTATAGGAGACCGTGTGGATCCCCAATTTGTTGGACCAAGGTCGAGATGCCATTTTGATCGGCTTGGAACTTTTGCATGACCAAACCGAGAGGATAAAGCTGATTAGGGAACGATTGGAGACCGCCTAGAGCCACCATAAAAAGTATGCTGATAAGGACCATCGAGAGATTGTGTTCAAAGAAGGAGAATTTTTGCTATTAAAAATGTCACCAATAAAAGGGCATTACCATTCGAGTTGAAGGGAAAAGTATCTCCCTGGTTTATCGGGCCATTCAAGATCAAAAAATGAATAGGCTAGTAGCATATTGCCTCGAGTTACCACCATAGCTAACTGGACTCCATGATGTCTTCCACGTTTCTATGTTAAGGAAAACACATAATAAACATGCACCGATGATCGATTGGGGGCAAGTTGATTAGAGGGAATACGTGTCCTACGACGAGCATCCTATCCAAATTATGGATAGGAAGGTGCATAAGCTACAAAAAAAAAGAAATCCCATTGGTGCAAGTTCGATGGAAATTCCACGGAGAACATGAGTTGAATTGGGAGCAGGAGAACTATATGATGAAAACTTTCCATTTCTCTTCGAACTATAAGGTATAACTCGATTTCTACTTTCGTGGATGAAAGTTCTTTAAAATTGGGGTGTTGTGGCGACCCAAAACTAAATAAACACGACCTCGGGGAAAATTAATAAATTCAAAACCATAAACCAATGTACCCCTAATATGAATTGATTTTATAATCCTAACTCCCTTTTTTTTTCAAGACCCTAAAGTTGAGGAAAAGGTGGAGGATAAGACAACAACTACAAGGATCTCAAAAAAGAAGTAATCTCTAAATTCTATTTTTTTTTTGAAGTTTTGGTGAAGAATGTACATAAAATGGAGGGGAGGTGGAGTAGCGCCACAGCTGCCAAGGCGGTGCGGCTGCGGCATCGCCACCGCCGCCGCCACCCATGTGGTGCCTCCACTAGGAGGCCCCATGAGAGGAAGCACGAAGAGGGGGCGGCTCACTGCCTCCCCCTCATAGCCACCGCGGGGTTGGCCGGAGCGGCCAACCTCGACGGCTGGTGTGAAGGCCCAGCACCCCCCAGGTCGGCCATGGTACCTCCAAGGTAGATGTATATGCACCCCCTGGTGAGCACGCTCAGCGACAGCGAAGCCATATACATCTTCTACGTCCCCCCCATATATATGTATTATATCCCCATAGGACTTAAGACATATATATGGGCATAGTCTTTCGCCTCCCCAAACTCGAACCCGGGACCTGGAGGCTAAAGTACCCGAATCCAACGAGTTTGGTACCAACTGAGCTCCTACGGGGCTGTACTATATATATATGGGGGACGTAGAAGATGTATATAGCTTCGCTGTCACTGAGCGTGCTTGCCAGGGGGTGCATATACATCTATCTTGGAGACCCAGGGCCGACTGGGGGTGCCCGGGCCTTCACAAAAAAGGCGCATTTTTGTGAAGGCCCAGGCACCCCCCCAGGTCGGCCCCTCGGTACCTCCAGGTAGATGTATATGCACCCCCTGGCGAGTACGCTCAGCTGACAACGAAGCCATATACATATTCTACGTCCCCCCATATATATATAGTACAGCCCCGTATGACTTAAGACATATATATGGGCATAGTCTTTTGCCTCCCCAAACTCGAACCCGGAACCTGGAGGCTAAAGTACCCCATATATATAGTACAACCCCAAAAGAGCTCAGTTGGTACCAAACTCGTTGGATTCGGGTAGTTTAGCCTCCAGGTCCCGAGTTCGAGTTTGGGGAGGCGAAAGACTATGCCCATATATATGTCTTAAGTCCTACGAGGCTGTACTATATATATATGGGGAGACGTAGAAGATGTATATGGCTTCGCTGTCGCTGAGCGTGCTCGCCAGGGGTGCATATACATCTACCTTGGAGGTACCAGGGCCGACCTTGGGGGGTGCCTGGGCCTTCACAGCTGGCACGGGTGCTTCCCCAATTTAAGGGCGGTAGGGGAGCGTTGCTCCCACCATGGCCACATACTAGGGTCATTTGACCTCTAGACTAGGACCATGAGCTGAACCGACCCTTAACCTAAAAAATATTATTATATATATAATGAAATAAAATAATAGATATACATATATATTTAGAACAAAATAAAAATAAGTGAATGCTTTGGAATAGGACGCTATCACGTCTTCGAGGGAGATCGATCAGGTCCCACCCCTAGACCCTCACATCGAGCAACGGGGGACCCGCGGGACCTACATTAGTGAATCCCAACGACTAATTAATGAAAGATTTAATTAAATTAAATTAAAGTATATATTGATGTGATGTATTATGGTTGTATAGCGTCGCATGAAGGTTCACATCGAGCGTATTAGGAATTGTTATAGGCATCGTTGCGGGTCGAGGTAAGTGGAGAGCTCAGCTTATCTATTAAATATGGCTTTGCTACTAGTATATCTAGAATTCATGATTTTAACAAACGACTTGGGATGGGTTCATTACTTACTTAGTTGACTTCATGTAAGGCCTCTTGGGAGCCATACTCATATGGTGGAACCAAGTCACCTTACATGCTTAAGGGCCTATTGGGGAGCCATAATAGTACGATGGAACCAAGTCACACATTTATGCAAGGGCCTATTGGGGAGTTGTGGATGCACAATGGAACCAAGTCATCCGGGCCTCTTGAAGAGCCGTGGACACACGAATGTGACCACATACTTGCATTTATATCTATTACATTATATATATATATATATTGGAACCCCTGTGCATGCAAAAGTTGAATTTCTTATGTTTTTACAATCCTTGATACTCAATATATTAGTTCAAGATGCTTTATGATTATGATATGCTTAATCTATATGAAATTGATGTCATGCTACATATTTCAATGTATCATGATTTTAAATGCATGCTAGTTTTATTTTGATTTATGGGTATTACTTGCATGTTTAATATTTGAGTGTAGTTCTTCTCTTATTAGGCTCGATTAGTTCTTTAGCTCACCCCACTTACAATACATATTCTTCTATGAGTGTGATCGATCTTGCAAGGGGAAGGCCAATGCTTGAAGTCTCCTTGCTTTGTGAGAATTTGCATGATTGTATATATATATATATATATATATATATATATATTTGTTTGATTTTTAGAACAATAAATTGGGTTATAACTCTAGGTAGTTTTACTTGGGGTAGAGTTGAACCCTGCTTATTTATTTTCGGATCATTATGGAAGTTTTAAGGTTGATTTGGATACTTATTGAGATGATCAGACTATTGGATACCTATCACGTTGATTTTGCGATTTCATGAATTTTAGTGTTAATTTAAATTTTGCATTTATTGTCCTACATGGTAGTATGTTGTTCCGCAGGTTGATTAGGTGTATCAGACCATTATTTGGGCATGGTTCAGTATCGAGCTTGATTAATAGTTTTGGACGGGCGACCCGACCCTATTTCGGGTGTGGGTCGTTTCAGGTATGAGAATTTATCTCCAAATGATATGGGTGTAGGTATGAGTGATAATTTTTTAGTGAGTATGGATATGAAAATGGAGTCTCCATCATCTGCCCTACCCATTTGCATCCCTACCCTTCACGAATCCGTGTAACGTATCTTGACATGTGTAGTCATAGTCGTGTAATTTGATTTGTGATGGTGTGCATATTGCATGATCACCATTTACATGACATAGTAGTGTTAACTAGTGTCAAAGGTATAAGCTGGACACTTGTCAAGAATTGCCTAGTAAGTCCATTAATTAACGCCATAATAATCGAAACCAAGTATAATAGGACCCCTACTCTAAATAAGGATATTATGAAATGGAAAACACTAAGAATGATAATTAACAATCCCGTGGCCTAGTTAATCCTCTAAGCGAACACCGGATTAACTAGTCCAAATGTCACACCACAAGATACATTAACTTATAAGAGCTTTCCAGTTTTAAGGTTGTAATTAAATGAGGGTCAGTACATGCACATTTACCAAAATACTCCTTGCATAAATAACACATCTTCACCTCATCCACATTTCTCTCCTTCCACTTCTTGAACATCGCAATTTTGATTCGTGTGTTATGAATCGAAATGTGTGTATGCAGTATCTTAAGGTGTACATAGATGACTTTTATAAGTCAATGTGTCTTGCGGTGTGACTTGATGATGTCTTCATAGCACTTCTCGAATAGACCTCGAAAGATGGAAAATAAGAATTGATTAGGATTAATGCAAAGGTGCGACGACCCTCGCCGCCCTGGGTGACGTGTCTCCGTGTACTCCTTGCTAGCCAGCGCCCAAAGGTGTGTGATTTTGTAGTGCTGTTAAGGTTTCGAAAGCTGATGGATTCGTGCATTTGGGCGTATTCCTGCAAAGTGCCCAAGTACATAATTCATCACATGCATTAGTCCTCACTAGCAATTTAGTTCTTATTGATCTTGTCTAATATATTTTCTACAACTTTCCAATCTTCCAAACTTCTTTCAAATAAAACGCTATGCAATGTGCATGCACTGGATATTTTAGTGTTTAGTGATTGATTGAAGTAGCTATATAGCTAGAGTGAGAGTGGTGGCTCCGTAAATAAGTTATTGACTTTTTTATTTTGAATCTTATGAATACAGTAACTTCCATCACTACAAAAAATGGTTATTTAAAATGGAATTAGCAATGAAATTTAGTTCCATAGCTAAGAATAAATGGTTTGAGACGCAATTGAGACGGAATAAAGAGAGATTAGAGACGGAAATAGAGACGGAATAGAGACAAAATTAAATTATGTGTCAAAAAAATGGCGCCAATATTCCCACCAAAAGTTTAATTTTTATAACCGTCCATTACATCTCGAGATTCGCGCATGCTTCGATGCAGACAATTGAAAAATGGGAACAGATGTTTCCAGAACTCTCTCTCTCTCTCTCAACCGATTCTCACCTCCGCGCACTCTCTCTTCCTCATCGAATCCCCTAATCCTTGCAACTCTCTCTCTCAACCGATTTAATCACCGTCAACTCTCTCTCTTACTAAAATGTCTATCCCAAACCCTGAAATCTCTGCACCGTCTGTCGAAGGTTGGGGCATTTGTCGTCGCTACGATTAAGACTGCGAGTTGTCGTCGGGTCTGCCGGAGGTTGTGCCGTCTACCGTCGCTGCCTCTGAAGCCCTCGAAGTCTGCCATCGCTGCCTCTGAAGCCTTCGCCCTCTGCTGTCGTCGCCTGTGAAGCCCTTGCCGCTGTTCATCGCTGTCATCTACTCTGTCCCTCGCCGTCATACATTGGACACCCAGGTGAGATAATCCCTCTATTGATATACAATTTTCGGATTTTCCCTTGTTTCTCTTTAGTTTGTAAGATTTCAATCGGTTTTTGTGATATTCGATCTCAATTTTTCCATTTACATATTTTTATTTGTTCTTATATTTGGTATGTTGAAGTTGAAACACAACTTTAGGGTTTGTGCTGATTTATGTTGTAGCGTTGGTCAATTTGGGTTTGCTGATCTAGTAACTTATGTTACTCAACTTTTCATTAAATATTTTTTATTTGTTCTTGTAAAGGGTTTTTTTGTAATTCTTATAGCATTTGTTCTTATCTCTTTTTTAGACCATGGAAACTTGTATGGTTTTTTCAAGTCAACTTGTATGGTGTTTTAGCCTTTTAGGCATAAAGACTTTTGAGTTCCGATCTCTTCTTCTTCTTGTTCTTTTTTTTGGTTTTTAGTTTTTGATCTATTATTGATTTAATTCATGTTTTTATGATCATATATGGATTCTTTTGTCATGTTAAATCTTATTTTATATTTTTGCAGTGTGTTATGGCTATGGTGGTTGGATCCCCGAAATTATAACAATGTCATATGAGGATTTATTTTCGAGGTAGTTTGATGTGTAGTGTAAGAGCTCCAAGTGGTTTATGCATGTATTCACGTAATGAGTTCGGTTAGGAACAACGGAGAAATGTAGCCTCGAAACCATAGAAAACATGGATACTTTGAATGGTGCAGCGAAGTTAGGGTTCTCTTTCATTGGAACTTGGAAGGAAAAAATAAGTTAGGGGAAAAGGTTTGGTTTATAACTTTATATGACTATGAATCTGTAAGTAATCTTGAAAATTTTAAAGTGGAACTTGTAAGTCTCTTTGACATGATATTGTTGTACATCATTGCTTAACTTGTTAAGGAGTGAAATGGTAGAAATTTAAAATGATATGCATAACTGCATTTAAGTGTTATGGGAATGCATCTTTTGTCAAGGTAGAAATTTAAGATTATATGTGTAAGTATACTGGCGTATTTTAATGAGGCCAGTTCCATTTCACTTGGATTTTGGAGGTTTGGTAGGACGTTGAATTGTTTTGGTTTTGGTTTTGGTTTTGGTTTTGGTTTTGGTTTTGATGTAGAGGAGTGTTAGGGAAGTGTATGGATACAACATTGAGCACATACTGATGGTTGACATTATACCTGACCAATCAGTCCGCAAAGCAATGAATGAGATAAATGCAGGTAAGCGTTGTGCATGGAGGTGATCTTGTTTGCATTGATTTTTTTTATTCCTTATCAAATTATTTAATACTTGAGGAGGCTTCATAGTTCATTATGAATACTAAGTATCATATTTTCTCAAATTAAAAGTTCCATGGTGGTGATCTTGTTTGCATATGTTGCATCTAGTTGATCACGTGTAGCCTCTCTCTCATTTGGCAGCGCAAATGATACAGCTTGCTAGTGTATATAAAAGTGAAGTAGAATTGGGTAGAGGATTGATGATGGAGAGCGTCGTGGACGTTCTTCAGCTGGCGAGACTGTGCGATGCGCTTGATCTTTACTTGAAATGCATGAATCTTATGTTGAGAGAAAAGAATGTAGTGCAGGGGACTGAAGGGTGAAGTTTCTGCAAGATAATGACCCTTATTTTGAGCTAGAGATTCTTCAATTCCTTGAAGAGACTAAATCGGTAAGCACTTTTGATAGGGTGATGCACTTTTTTAGTGGCTTAATTCTCCTTATTTTTAATTAATCCATTTACGTAAGTAATTAAAGGTCTTAATTTCAAGTCCGACGAATTGAGTTGCTCCTACTTAAGGAAGTTTTATATTTTAGTGGACCGATTCCAACTCTAAGCCTTAATTAGTTTTGTCGACAAGAGAAGTTTGCTTTGAAAAAAAAATTATTGAAGCATTAAGGCTCGTTTAGTTAAACCAAAAAATTGTCATTTTTATAAAAGTACTAATCACCTATCTACTTACTCTATAATTAAAAAACTTTATAGTTCTAAATTGGTGAAACTGTGAAAGGGTATTGGTTCTACAATAATGCTAAACCTAACTAGTTATAATATATATATATATATACTCCTATTGCAGTTTTACTATACAATGACATATATAGATGCTTGAATGTTAATTACATGATCATCAATGGCCTTCATATGTGTGTAATTGTTGGTTCATCATCGTAGTTGGTAAATATTGTTGTTGCTTATGTTGTAGTACGTGTGGTTGTTATTGTTGTTGTTAATGGAATGGATGTTCCCCATATACCCTTCAACTCCTAATTCTTCTTAATCTTATGATGGATGATTGATGAACATTCAGATAAATACTGTCAATATAGTTCTTTGACCTTGTAAAGAGTAGGAAAAAAGTGTTGTCAAAGAAGTGCAGTTTACTGGTCTCTAACTGATGAATGATGAACTACAAAGCAAACGTATGTCCAAAAACCAGTTTGTCTCTAACCGATCATCTTATTAGGAAAACAATGGGGTTCAAAGTGTAGAAGATTAGTGTAGTTTAGGTTTTATAGATCAGATTGGTCAAGAGTAAGGGAGAGAGAGATGGTATAGAGAAAATCACCAAAATTTTGTTTTCTTCATTTCTCTTTCTTTTGCCTATGCTGGTACTAATGGAAGAAGAAGGAATTACCTTGAAAGATCTTTAAAATAATAAAGAAAGCTCCTTTTATCTCATTTTCTTTGTTTTTTGTCTTCTTCTTTACAGCATCTCTGATTCTGCATTGTTTTCTTTTTGCTTGTTTTATCTTCTTTATGGCACCACTTCATTTTCAGTAGGCTTTAGATGGTGACATCTTTCACTCTGTTGCAGTTCAAAATATGCATCTTTGCATTTTATCATTATCATCTTTTAACCTATTATGACAAGTGCATGCATAAATGGATTTTTATCTTTGAATACGAAAAGACAAACCACCCATCATGTAAAAGACTGTTGGACAAGTACTAGGATGGATTGATTCAATGCAGGGAAAGCCACTTTAATTAATTTGATATGATTTTACAAATCATTTTAGATCTACAATCTCTTTTTTGTGCTAATACACAATGACATTGGCTCATAAGAATGCAACATAAAAACTTGAACATAAAAAAAAAGAATTCACATGATTTTGAATGCAACGGTCATAGTCACATAGTCACACGCAATGAATAAGTGCATACAAGCTCCTAGAAGCTTTTATCACATATTTTAATGCTAGAGTTGTCAGGTAATAAAGATTGGACTAGTTTTTACAGCTATTGGCCCTAATGTCCAACGGGATTGGTCATTATGTATTTCAATGTCATTGCATTTTTAATTATATGATTAGTATGATTTAAACATTTTATATTGTTTGTTAGAAGAGAAAAAAGATTTTAGATTGTTAGCTCTTTTTTTCACATATTTGATTTTCAAGGTTCAGGTTTGGTAGTAGCAGCTGTCAGTGATTGCCTTGCACTATGCTAACTTCTTCACTTCAAGGTACTTGTTCGATAAATATAGTTTCTTAGAATTCTATATAAGATTGTATAACAAGGTTCTTATCCATATGGTTGTTGTGAATCATTTGGACTGTTTGTACTGTAATGCCTCTCGAGCATTCCTTAAATCTTTATTTCTTTTTCCTTGTGCATTTATGATTTTTTTTGTAAGTAATTACTTATGCCTTTGATCTTTCTACGTAGGAAGACGTATATTGAAAATAGAGTTCTTGAAATCACGAAAATGAGCAGTAAAGTTTAAGGTAACCTAGTTAAGAAAACAAATTAATGCTACTATTATATTGTTACCATTATGTGTGTTTGTGTGTTTTTCTTTTCTTTTCAATTTTGGTAGTGAATTAATGTAAATGACAATGAATACCATCAATTCATGGTAACAATAGTGGAAAAGAAGACTTAAATAATGTGAATAGATGTAATCTAAGCTATAACTGATTTGAATGTTTTTAGGGCTCATAGATATGCATAGGAGAGAATTGTTTCAACTCGTGTAAATTGTGAAGTCTGTGGTAGCCGCCATTGTTTGATATTATAATTAAACTAGTTGATCCATGCTAACTAATGGCTTCATCTTCAAATCTTATAATTAAACTAGTTGATCTTACCGTGAATGAATTGTATTTGCATCTCCACACTGTATATCACGATAGGGTGACATTCATCGATATTAGATTGGAGCGGTTCTATGTAAGTATAGAATTATGAGCTAAATAGTAGTAACTTTACTTACTAGCATATCATTTTAGTTGCTTATTGTTGATCCGTGCAGGCTAAGCTCCAAATGATACGTCAGGAGCTGACCCAGACTACACCGGACCAGTCGGTGGATGATGAGGCGGTGTACTACAAGGTGGCGAGTGAGTGTCCCAAATAACGTGTCTACGATCTCGAGTCGTTAGGGAGAAAGAAGAGAAGATACGCAGATCCTGATGCTAAACATCCTAGTTGCTAGCACTACAAAGGATGGACAACTTTATGATACTTAGGTATTTTTATGGTTGTTGTAGAACAATGAGAATTGTAGTTTTTTGTGGATACTTAGGTATTTTAGACATTTATTGTACTTGACTATGTTTCGTGAATATATAAATCTTTCTTCATATCGAATTGTATATTTCTTTCTCATTTGAATCTTTGTTGTTGATATATATTGTTGATTAGTGTATGTATGTGAAATTTTGCTTTTTTGGGGATGTTAGCACCCCCAAGGAGTTGTTGGAGGGGGTGCAGGCGATGGAGCAGGTCCTATTGTTATTTTTAGTTTCAGAAGTTTCGAAAAACCAATTTGATTCTTGTGAATATTTTTTTAAAAAAATTTGGGCATAGAAACGGAATATAGACGGATAAGAATTTATAAATTTCGTTGCTAATCCATCTTTAATTTGTGAAGAAATAGAATGAAACAATTAGGTAAACAGAGTTTAGAAACGGAATAGAGATGGATTAACAATAGAAGTTGTCGAGTCCGTTGCTAATCTGCTTTAATTAGCAACGGATTAGCAACGAATGCAAGCAAAACTATTCACTTTGGAAAAATGTCATTTTATGTTTCGTCTCTGTTCTATTTCTAAATCCGTCTCTAATTAGCAATGGAAACACATTCCATTGTTGACTAAATTAACGATGACAATTTTAGAGACATAATAGATTTCGTCTCTATTTCGTTGCATAATTGAATTAGAGACGGAATTTATGCTAATCAGAGACAAAATTTATGTTTCTGATCGGCTATTTTTGTAGTGCATTAATACAGTTTTATATCTTTATAGGTCAACCTGACTTGAGCTTGGATTAATTAGCAGGGTTGAAAACTTTCAACAACAAAATCAAGAAAAGAATGTTTTTAAGACAAAAAAAGAATATTTAAATACTTAACTTGTGAGGAAGAGAAAAAAAAAGCACAACTTACATGTCAAGCGTTTATATTCTAATTGAATGACTCCTGATTCACTATAAAAATCCATCAAATTAACGATAGAAAAAATATGTCGCTAAAAATCATTTTTCTTGTTGCTAAAGAGATTAGCGATGAAGGTTTTCCGTGGCAAAAAAGTTTGTCGCTAGATTTTAATGTTCGTCCTAATTAGACTTGATCATGGGTTTAGGTACCCGCCCGACCTGCCTAAGCTCGTGAAGCAAATATTTGAGCTTAAACAACTTATTTCAAGAAAAATTTGATCCTGACTCGAGCCTAATTAGAATGGGTAGGGCTTTTGTCACTTTAAAAAGCCCAAGCTTTACCCGAATATAAGTTAATCTACTATACTTAATAAGCATTAATTAATAATCAATCTTTTGACCGTCACTTGAATTTATTGTTCTTCTTTTAATTAAGTTTTTCAATCGTCACTTAAACTTACCATCACACCCTTGATTAATGGCGTAGTCAATCTTTCAACCGTCACTTAAATTTACTATTTTACCCTTGATTAATTCTTTCAACCTTTACTTAAATTTATTATTCTACTCTTAATTAATAGCATTATGCGTTCTCGCTATTAAATATAAATGGTTATAATTAGTTGTCAAAAAAGTCAGACTAAAGATGAAGTAGTATAATTGTTGGAATATAAAAATAGATTATTAGATTAATTAAATTCTCCGAGCGTAGAAATCGCGTTCAAGCATGTGTAGCACGCTACAAAAACTAGTATACTAATATATTTTAAAATAATTTATGGTGTAGGTTGGATTTGTTTCTTGGATCTAATGCTCTATTAAATTATGCTACCATTTGAGCAATTTCTCCTTTTTTGCAAGACAAATGAATATATAACATATACATCAAAACATATATAATATTGAAAAATTCTACAAGAATTTATTAAATGTATAAATAATTTGTCAAAAGAAATTCGACTTTTACACCAAGGTAAATGATATATCCAAATTAAGGGATCTAACTTGACTTGGCCTACAAATAGGGAGGAGTACTAGAGAGCAAAGGCACATATTGATTGGTTATGATTGGACTCGATATTTTCATGTTGTTGTTAATGAAAGAAGGAGGAGTAATATTATTAAATACTTAAGAAAAGAATATGGTTCAGTATTCCCCTTGTGGCGGCCCTAAGCCCCGAGGCCGCTCCAGGGTGTCGTAGTGTCGTGTGCCCCTCGCTCGGCAGGCCTAGCTACATGTGTCCGGCACCTACCCGTCCTCCTCATGTCTCGATTATAGTTTTCAAGTGTGTGTTAATGATTTAATTAATTGATTAGTCATATTTTCTTGAGTTATTCCTTAAGTAATTTAAGTTCCTTAAGTTCAACTATTTATAGTCTATTCGAGTTCCTAGCCATGCTAGTGGGTTGTATTCTATAAGTTAATAATAAGTCAACGGAAGCTTTATTTGATACAAGTAAAGTATTTAATAATCATGATAAGCATTATTCATAAGAGCATGTCGTATTGGTAACAATTCGAAAAAGTATTATGTATAAAGGCGATAGTACCATAAAACAATGTACATATACATGCACGGTGTTACTCCACTCTCCCAATACCCAAAAATAATACAAAATATCAAAATAAGCACGTGCTAGTAGGTCCTCAATGTAACAACCCAATTTTAATTACGCCATTAATATGACGTACTTTCAAATGTGGATGTCAGCTCAGCATCTCATGGACCACACCGCTTAGGATAGGGCACGCTGAGATAGGTAAATAGTTAGTTTTGCTTGTTGTTTGCCTAATTTACAATGTTTATGCTCAATTATGTTGAATTGCATCGCAATGTGTGTATTTGTATTGTTATTGTTCGTGTGAGATAGTGTGACAGGTATTCGCCTCGATTAGCGTGTAGACGCGGCTACAGGGTAAGTGAATGACAATACACATGATAAATGAATTAAATAATTAATATAAAATGAGGTTTAGACCTTTAATGGCGTAAGTGTACGCGAATGATATGCGTCGCGACGCAAAACTGAGTATCGAATGCCCGAGGGTTTAGTGTATGGGATTGAAGGAGGATAAGATCAAGTGACAAAGTCACCAATCTAAGTCATCTTAGATGGAATTTTTTAACTTATTTCAACCATCCAAGTGGTCCTTGGGATCTACACATACATTAGATGATAAAAAGACTATAAAAGTCAAAAAATATCTCATTTTACCACTTCTTCTCTCCCCTCTCTCATTTTGAACAAAACTTTGAGGATTTTAGTGAGCTTCAAGTGAAGATTTGGAGGTTAATATGACGAGCAATCGACAATCCAAGGTGAGATTCACATTCTTCTCGTTGTTTTTACGTTTCAAGTATGAAATTTCGGGTTTTGACGTGGATTTTGGATATGCAATTTAGCTCACGGGTTTGGGGGTTTTTTCTATGATTTTTGGGTTGGATGGGAGCAATTATCATGGTATTAGATGTTGTGGGTGGTGGTGTTGAAGTTATGGAGTTTTTTTGGTGTTTCGCCGAGTTTTATCGAGTTTCATCGAGTTTTGTTAGGGTTTTGGTTTGAATTTTGGACAAGTTTTAACATGGTTTGAACGTACCCTATGGTAGTTTTGGTGAACCAAAAGGGATTGATCGAGTTCGGGTCACAAAGTTGGAGGCGGGTATCGAAAAAACCCCGGGGAGCACCCAGTAGGAAAGCGCCACCAACGATGTCGTTTCGCCTGGAATATAATTTTTTTTTTCAAACTTGGGTTTCAATTTGACCAATTGAGGGGCTTTATCCCGGGTATCAATTCCGGGTATAATATGAATTAATATGCTGGAATTGATACTTTAATGTGAATTCGAGAAATTCTTAAGTTTAGGAAATAGATAAATTAATGAATATTAGGTACTTAGATTTGATCTAAGGGTGTTGGGGCATGCATTTGTAGGCGTGGAGATTGCTTTTGTATTAGTGGAACGCAGTTTGAGGTGTGTAGTAATGCAATTAAAATTCTCTCGAGTATTTATTTATTTATTACCTTATTTGCCTTCCATTAAGTTATTTCATTATTTCTTTTGGTATGGTTTATATGGACGGTTTGGTTGAGTGAGCTCCCACCGGGCAATTCAGTGTGTATGCCCACTGGACCATAGCACGTGTCACCCGGGATCTCGGTGAGTAGTTCGACCCAAGGATCTTTTCGGTGCACATGTCGGTACGTGTGGGACCACGCCGGCCATCGAGAAGACCCGGAGGCTAGCCATGCTGGAATGTGACTCACTGGCAGTGCTTGTTGGAGAGTCCGAAGAATGGTGCTAGTCTAACTTAGGTTGTAGACACATTTTGAGCTTGTCTATTATGTATTCATCCGTAAGCATAGTCGCCTATTTTAGTTTTTGGCATGTTTATTTAATAGCTTTATTCAAATTCTTGTATTTTATTTCTATAAATGCTTATAGAGTTTCCTTGGGATTACTTACTTTGGAATCACCATTTGTTTTATTGTGATGGCTTGAGTGCAGACCCCGGTATGAGTCGAGGCAAAGGGAAGCTTGAGGACTACCTATGACAGACTACAACCTTTCTTGTACGTTTTTATATATTTATATTTACTTTTGGGATACGAGATACATTGTAAGCTACCCATGACTTGTATATTGGCTTATTTTGAGGATTTTGGTCACTTTTCTGATTATGATGTTTACATTATGTGTTTTCCACATTAGATTTATGCTCCTAAGATTTGAATTTTTATGTTTACTGCTTGATCAAGTCTACTAAGTCTTCCACTATAATTTAATTGTTAAAAAATGATCTTAACATGTGAATTAAGTCCAATGGGGTAACTTGTAACTTTTCATAAAGTAAGTTGGTCAAGTTTGGGTTTTGAATGGAGTTGTATAGGTTAATGCCACGTACGACACAGCTAGGCCTGACGTGGCAGGGTTGTGGGCCCACGTTGGCACCCGTGGTGGGCCTCGGGATTTGAGGCCGCTGCACTCGACATCGTGCAATCAGATGTAGTCACCTAGGATCCCGTTGCCCCTACTGGTATTAGGATCTGCACTCAATCATCACAAAAGACAGATGGCGAGTCTAGTAAGTAAAATCCCAAGGAAACCCTCTGAGCATTTGCATAATAAAGTAAGAAAATGGAAGAAATATTGTTAAATAAACATGTAGAATGTAAAGACACGAAACTGTAATTGGCTTATCGCATGCACATATAACATATAAGCTAAAAATATGTGTGTGCTCGCTCCATATAACATATAAGCTAAAAATATGTCCCTCACAAGTGTTGGCTCGCTCGATACTGATTGCATTGACAAGCCCGGTTGCCATTCACAAAGGGCAGCATTTCTAGCGCATCATGAACACGAAATAAAAAGTCTGGGGGAATAAACTCAACTCACGTCCAAGTAACGATGTGGAATAGTAGAAACAACTGGAAAAGAAAAGAATGGATTAAAAATAGAATCAAATACTTAGAATTTTAATTAGGTTTTACAAACTTTAAACTGCTATCCAACCTCCCCATACTCCCATGTCCGACCCGAAAAGCTCCAAACACCAAGCTACAATCCACTATGTCCCTAAAGTCCAACTTTATGAGTTAGGTTGTTTACAAGTATTTAGATATGTATTAAGTTGAAAATCACTAAAACAACCCTTAATGTTCAAGTTTCAACCGTCATTAGTACGCTAATGGGTCTACCTAACACGCTAGGTGTAGTTAACGCGCTAGAGAATCGATCTAGCGCGCTATTATTCTTCATTTTGAAAAACACTTGAGAGCCCAGAATGATTAGCGCGCTAACCCGCCTAGTTAGTGCGCTAACCCGCCCAGTTACGCGCTAACCCGCCCAGTTAGCGCGCTAACCAACCCAATTAGTGCTAATTGCCCTTTGGGACAAAATTCTCAAGTCGAGAATTTTGTCTTTCCCATCCCAATTAGCTAGCCTAACCTAGTTTCAACACTCTCCATTTAATTATGACTCTAAAACATCAATTAGACCCATCTCATACCAAAAATTCAATCAAAATCCTCAAATCCCATAAATTCACTAATTTTCCCAAATTTATCAAAACACCAATTCATACAAAACTAGTTGTAAATTCTCAATATAAATGATCATTATTCATGTAATTCATCAAGTTTTCATCAAAAACCAGGGATCTAACCCTCAAACTCGAATTTGACCAAAACACATAAAATTGTGTATATTAGAAAATGTGATAAATGGAGAAAATGATTACCTAGGTTTAATATACAGATTTGATCTCCAAATTATTGATTTCCAGCTCTGATTGCTCTTCTTCCTTTGTGAATTCACATATTTTCTTGGATTTAGTTGAGTGGTTTGAATGAAATCCCACTAACTTAGTTTATATATGTTTGGTTAGGATCAAGTGTGCTATGCATATCTCAAGGATTATGTTTTGGTCTCTATTCATGTTGTCACTATTCATGTTGTCACACACACCACTTGATGACTCTAATAGCCCACTTCTATCCTAGAGTTACTTACTAGGATCATCTTGATGCCCATCTATGGCCCACATTATTTAACTCAACTATAGGCTTATCATTTATTTAATTTATTGACATTATATTAAGGCTTATTAACCCATATGGTTAGTGTTTCTATTTATCAAAATTAACCAACTTGTGGTCTCACTAACTTTCGACTACCCAGTACCCAGTGCCTCACATCTCGACACATATTCCAAGGCACGCCAGAGTCTATTGTTCTAATTCATAATCGACTTAGCCTATGTTTACATTATTCATTTTATTTGATTACTTGGTCATATTAACATGAATTAGTCAAGTTCTTTAGTGTACCCATAATTCGCCTCTCGATACCCATGTTGACACACATTTCGAGGTGACTACCCATTATATGATCTCGCATAATAGAACCATGCAACATACATACATGCGATGTATTGGCAATCAAATTCATAAAATGCATCGCAAATAAACAATACAACGCATAATTAGCTAGTATACCAAGGTCGACTTGTATCTTAGCCTACCCGCGGCATCCACGAAGATCTGAGTTTGCGTCCATTTCTAAAATCACAAAATAATTAACGACATTAATTAAATGAGTCGTTACGGTTCTTCCCAACTAAATAAAATTTTAGGATGAAATTTAAATATAAACTAAACATCATACCATGAAATAGCTAAGGGTGTCGCTCTCGCATAATCGACTCAAGCTCCCAGGTAAGTCCCTCTGGCCCATGATGCTGCCAATGAACTAGGACCTTAGAGAACTCTCGATTCCTAAGAACTTGAACTATGCGGTCAATGATCACTATCGCCTCTCCTCATAAGTCACGTCGGGCTAAACCTCAATGTGCCTCATGTCAACCATCAACCTCGGTCCAGACCTAGCCAATCTTAACATAATGATGTGAAATATCAGATGAACCCACGCTAACTTAACAAGTAACTCTAACCGATACGCAATACTATCAACCCGTGCTACGATCCTGAACAACCCAATAAACCTCGGCGCCAGTTTCCCCTTAATCCCAAATCTCTACTCCCCTTCCATGGGGAAACTCTCAGTATACCATGTCGCCTTCCTTATAGCTCAGACCCTCGTGATACCTATCTGCATATTTCTTATGTTTATCCTATGTGGTTCGTAATCCATGAAAAATCCGCTTAATCTTATCCATGTGATCAACAACTATCTTTGGCCCGGTGGTCACTATATCTTTCGGATCTACCCAACACGTTGGCGATCTACAAGGCCTCCCTTATAGTGCCTCAAATATTGGCATCCTGATACTTACCTAGTAGTTGTTGTTATATCCAAACTGCAATATACAAGCCCTACACATATCTTCCAAAATTCGTATCAGATGTTCTAACTGTCCATCGATTTGAGGATGGTAAGCCGTACTAAATTGCAACCTGATGCCAAACTGCTCCTGCATAACCTCCCAGAGTCTCGAAGTCAACTTTGGATCTCTATCTTACACAATAGAGACTGTCACCCCAGCAATCTAATAACCTCTTGCTCAAACAATATGTTCAATTGTGGGAACATGTATCTCATCGAAACTGGGATGAAGCAAGCTGATTTCGTCAACCTGTCGATCACAACCTAAACTGCATTAAGGCCTTGATGTCTGCAATAGTCTACTAAGAAATCTATAGTGATGCGCTCTCATTTCCACTGTGGAATGGGCAAAGGCTATAGTAATCCACCAGGTCCCATATGCTCAGCCTTCCCCTATTGGTAAATATGAAAACTCATGACATATGTCCTACGCCAGCTTTCGTCCCTGACCACCAAAATAATTTCCTCAAATCATGATACATCTTAGTCCGACTAGGATGTAACGTGTAGCGAGACCGGTGTACATCCTCCAAAATCTTATCTTCTATCTTTTAATCCACAGGTATCCACAACCTCCCTCGGTATCTTAAAAATCGATCCATCATCTCTGCCCAATTAGTGCACTCCGGAGCCTGAGCCACACCACTGAATCGCTCATAGAGCCAATTGGCCCTTTGACACTCAGCAACTATAACGACCCCTTCTCAAATTAGAGCATTGTCCGGCCTAATCATTTTACTAAGCCCTAACCTCACCATATAGAGCCTAACAAGGAATTAGTCAGCCTCTTCAAAACCTTATCACCTATCAATTATTCATTTTTCAAATAGATATAAACATATACCTATCCTAAGTAAATTCATAAATCAGAGTTCATTAATATTTTCTAACTTAAAAGTTATTATGCGGAAGACTTAACAATTCAATTAGCAAAAACTTATAACATATAGCCTAACCTTTATGAAAAAATCAGGAAATAGAGATCACATGCGTATATATAATGAAACATCGATATATAACAACATATATCTGGTTAAGGTACCAATTAGTCATCCCATAATATACAACCACCAAAAGAATATCATATAAATATAAAAGTAATACATCAAAAATCAAACGTACAAAATCTGGTGTAGCAGTGCTCCTCTGGCTCAGAGGTAGTTGTCGATATTCGCTTTGCCTGACCTGCTACTCGATGGATCTGCACCTACCATTACAAACTAGACGGTGAGTACTTGAAAATAGAAAGTAATACTGAGAGACATTTGTCCACATTCTCAATTATGCAACAAGGATAAAAACGCATAATAATAATAGCAACTATACTGAAAGATTATCATGCAAAGAGATATTTAGTTAAATAGAATCAAACTTACACTAGGCTAAGTAGTAATGATCAAGGGTCGGTCGCCCACGATCTTCATCACATCAGCCTTTCCACTATATAAGGACGGAGTTGTGCTCTACATCTCTTTTGAAGGTCGTATTTACATGATACAATATGCCTTTATAATTATCCCAAATGTCAGTTACTGGGATGTATATTTGCCAACAACCCCGAGTCTTACAACTCGTAAGCTTGCCAACAACCCCGAGTCTAATACCTCGTGTGTTGCGCAAGATAGTGGAGAAATCCCGATCACCTTGGAAAGTCTCGTGACCCCGTATGTCAGATAGATTCTTATCATAAAAGGACCCTAGATACAAGAACCACTTTCATATTCAAGAACAACACGACATTGGAAACCAACAAATACAATTGCATAACTAATGCACAAAGGATCTAGATTCACAACACTACGTAAAAAACTACCTAATGGCTTGCTATTTCACTGACTACTAGTAATAACAATCAATAATGACATAGTATCCCATGAAACAACCACATGTAATGAGAAATGAAAACGAGTTATGGCATATAGAGTGCAAATGCAATTCAGTTCAAATGACCGAGAATGAATTACCCAATAGGAATGAAATGTAAGGAAATATCTAGCTCTGTTTACTTACATACACATGCAATTTTCTATGAAACTCATGTTTGAGCTCCTAAAACAATTCCTTAGGTTCCTGACATCACATTAGATGTTTTTGAGTGTTTTTGGTCCTCTACTTTGTGTTTTAAAATCATTTATAGTGTTTAAGCCATTTTGAGAATTGCTTATTTTTGTGCTGTCACAGCATTTATCATGCTAATTTTCAACTTAGCACGCTTATCTAGCCTTATCTATCGTGCTAATCAATATTAGCAATCTAGATCTTATACCTAGCGTGCTATGTGCAGTAAAACCTAGAATCCTGCAATCTGAATTCTGAATTTTATCAACACATAGGTTATGTTGATGTCTCGGGAACCTTGAAACACACCTCTAAAGTTCCAAGACACCATTTACAACATAAATCAACAACCCACAACATCAAATACATGAATTCATGGATATGAGCTATGTTAATGGAGTAGAGAAGTTACCTAGCTTGATGAATACTAGCTAAACTTGATCTTTTCTTCACCAACTCCACTGGTTAGCTGATCTTCTTCTTTCCCAGTAGCTCTTTGCTTCTCCAGCAAGTTTGCTTCTCGATTAAGCAATTGAACGAAAGAGTGTGAGGTGCTTTTATTGATCATAAGCTTTATATAGTTGAATTGGATATGGTTGAATGATAGCCCCTGATCATTTTGTGCACATATATCTCGAGACTTAACAAGTGGACCTCCTACACATACATGTCCCACAAGTTTATGCTTAAGTGACACCAAACCATAACTCCATTGGTGTTGATGCATGTCAACTCGTGTCTCGAGACATATCATGTTTTACGTTTTAACCTACTAACTTAGGTGTATCACACCCAATCAATAACAAACTCACTTAATAATACCATATAAATCTTTTACCAACTTACTTTATCACTCTCTACCTCGGTCCCATATAGAAACGCTTATCGAGAAAAGTCCCTACTCACGTCTCGACACCTATCAACACGTAAGCATGACTTAGTAGTCTACATATATACAATACACTAAGCACACATCAAAACAAATATAACATTTACCTTGACCACCTAGCCTCGATAATGACACGAATCTCGCTGCAGTTCCCACATCACGGGTCATTTCATCCTGATTAACACATTAAACTAAGATTAGATATTTGGGCCACAGCAGCAACCTGCTCAATCAAAATGGTTGGAACCCTCATCCGACCACAAATGTGTTGCTCAACCATAGTAGATATCTCTATCATGGACATAATTGATGCCGCCTGTAATAAGCCATGCACGTTTGTCATATTTCGCGAAATAGTCTGGCTATCTATATTGGTCCTACTTAATGCGTTAGCTGCGACATTCACTTTCCCAAGGTGATACTCAATAGCAAATTTGTAGTGCCTCCAAGCCTTTAGTGCAAAGACGACTGCTGCAGGTTCCAAGTCATGCAGTGGACAGTTCCCCTCTTGGGGTCTTAACCATCTAGAAAGGTATGCAACTAGTTTACCCTCTTGCATCAACACACATCCAAGACTAATGTTTGACACAACTGTCTATCTCTTGCCCAGCTCCAATAATAACAACACTGGTGCAAAAATCAACCTCCTCATCAGCTCACAGAAAGCCTGCTCACACTCCTCTAACTAATCAAATCTAACGTCTTTTTTGGTTAGTTCGTCATTGGTGCTGCAATCGAGGAAAAGTCATATACAAATTGCCTATAATATCATGTTAGTCCTGAAAAACTCCACATATCGGCAATAGACTCAGGCGTCCTCCAGTCAATTATAGCTCGAATTTTCTCTGAATCCACAGAGATACCTTGATTGCTGATGACATGTCCCAAAAATCTCACTACACTCAGCTAGAAGTCACACTTATTGAACTTAGCGTATAACTTATGCACTCTTAATGTCATTAAAATTGCTTTAAGATGTCTCTCGTGATCATCATGAGTCCTGCTATAGATCATGATGTCATCAATAAACACTACGACAAATCTGTTAATATGGTCTTAAGATTTTGTGCATTAAATCCATGAAGATTGCTAGGGCGTTAGTCGACCCAAATAGCATGATTGTGAACTCAAATACCACGTATCTATTGCTGAAAGTGGTCTTCTAGATTTCCCTCCTCTGGAATCCTCAACTGATGATAGCCTAAGTGAAGTTCAATCTTCGAAAAGAATCTGGTGCATGCCAACTAATCGAAAAGATCATCCATCCTAGGAAGCGGGTAATGGTTCCTAACTGTCACCTGATTTAGCTTCCTATTGTTGATGCATATCCTCATCGAACCATCCTTCTTCTTCACAAACAACAATGAAGCTCCCAAAGGTTACATATTTGATGAATGAAAATGTTCTCCAACAAGTCATCCAACTGTTGTCTAACCTCATCCTGCTCTGATGGTGACATCATATAAAGTCTATTGGCGATTACCTGAGTCCCTAGTATCTGCTCGATGATAAACTCAATAGCTCGTGACGGTGGAAATCTAGGTAGATCATCCGAAAATATGTCGATAAAGTCTCTAACTACCGGAGCATCCTCAATCCTAATATCTATCCTAACCTCCGGCTCAACTGTCAATGCAAATGCCTCCATCTTTTGGGGTATAGCTAGTTAGCCCTTAGTGATAGGTAAGTCAATTGCAAATCCAATTAGTGAGAACTCTGGTATCCCAAGAATGTGAAACTCGATTCTCTTACCAAAACAATCTATCCGTGCATGATAAGGTGACAACCAATCTACCTCGAAGAATGCATCGAACTCCAGGCACTTTAACACTTGGAGATCTGCCGGTAACTGATGTCCCTCAACCTCTATTATCACGTCTCTACATATCTGATTAGGGTATATCTTGTCCCTAACGGCCGTATTGAGAACAAGGTATGTGTCTAGTGTTTGTCCAACTAACCCTGACTCTTCAACAATCGACCCAATAATAAATGATAAAGTACTACCATAATCAAACATAGCATGCATAGGTCTACCATAAATATGTAATGTACATTCGATGAGCCGTCTACCGCATGGGTCCTCTCTCTGGCCTGCTCTAGTTCTCGTCGTGGCGATGGTGGTGCTCTACAGACTATCTTTAAGTGTCCCTGCTGACCATACCTATGACACCTACACCAGTCATGCTTATCACCATATCCGTTTTAGGATCTCGGACCCTGACCCCAGTCTCCTCGACCCCTGTCATGTCCCCCATGATCTCGACCCTTATGGTACATCTGCGGCCGCGCCCACGCTAATTAATAGTTGTTGGTGCAATGGCATGAACTGGTTTATCTCCTCATAGTGGGACTAACTGTCATAGTGATCATCCCTGAGGTCCCTATCTCGTCTATTATCCCTCCAACCTCTATCCTGATGATCATTTTGTCTCTTCGGTCTCCGATCTGGTCGAAAGATTTGCCCAGTCTATACCATAGTCCCAGTCACACATCTGTCATATCTCTGCATCAAGTAGGTTTCATATGCTAAAACTGGTCAAATATGTCTTGTAAAGTAGGTAATCCAGATGATACCACTGCCACAACAATCCTATCAACTTTTTAGTGAAGTAGTATATTTGTAGTCATTTTGTCCTCGCTACATCCATAGAGAACTAGAAATAGACATCAAAATCGCTTCATATATTGTATCAGTATCTGCTTACCTTGTCTCAAGGTCAGAAACTCTTCCCTCAATCAAAACCTCACCTTCGTAGGTATGTACTGATCATAGAACAACTCTCTAAACTTAGCCTATGTCGTCAGCTCTGGGTAGGTATCCTGATATGTGGTACACCATATTATTGCGTGGCCTCTCAAACGTGCTTCGATAATCGTGCCTAAACATTCTCATCGTTCCTTATCAACTTATGGAAATGCTAATGGGATACTATTCACTTCCCTGCCGCCTCAGGATCTCCACCTCCATAGAAAAAACCTAGCGAAAACTTCAGGAACCGTTTCAACGTTTTCACCTCTAGGGGGCCAAAACAAATCCTGATGTAGTAGTAGCAGCGGAAGTCGTCAACTACTCCATAGTCGAAGGTGGAGGCATAGGAGCCGGTGTTTCCAATGGAACAACCACTGTAGTAGCTCTCCATGTCGGTGACTTCGTAGCTACTATCTAAACTGGTGCTCTGAGAAACAACTAGGGCGATGGTTGTCCTCATGGGTGCTGTAACTACTATTGGGTCTCGAGGTTCCGCGATTGTTGTCCCAAGTGTCGTTAGTGCAGTGGTCTTGTCACGACCTAAATCTCTAACCCTGGTTTAAATTTCTAAATCAGGATCACCGACCCTTGACGTGGGACCTACACTGTGGTACGTACACCGACCGAGGCATGTGGCCGAGGTATATGGTATTTTTGTATTTATGTATGCCTAGTGCTATGTATTGTGTAGACTTACTAAATCGATTTGTACAGTTGTAGGCGTCGAGACGAGAGCGGGGACACGCCTCGATATGTGTGTCGACACGGGTACCGAGTAGTTGACGAGATCGAATATTAGGTCGGGGAAAATGAAAATACACAAATTGAATAAAAAATTTGTCTAGTAACTCATATGGAATAGATATTGGTGACTAACGACGCGATGGTACGCGAATATCACGGTTCGGACGCGAAACCGGGGGTCGAAACGCCCGAAAACACGGGCGAGTGTCCTAGCGGTGTCACGAACAAGTGTCACACTTGTCCCAACTCAATTCACACTTGTCCCAACTCAAGCAACACTTGGCAAAAAATTCAGGCCATGTGTCAACCACACTTACATGCACACAAAAACCCACCAAACACTCCAACCTACACCTACCCCCCCCCCCAACAACATGCAAACCAAACCACTCATTCATTCTTGCTGGAGAAGAAGAAGAGATTGCTGGAGGGGAATGAATCATCAAGGTTTTGAAGGAATCCATGAGAGTTTGTGAGAAATCCTCAAGCTACATCAACTAGGTACACATATTGAGTTGAAACTTGAACAAGTTCTGGTTTTAGGCAAATTTCAGATAGTAGATCATTGAATATATGCAGTTGATTTATATATTTAGATTCCTCATTTCAAGATGATAATCCATCTATATTGAAGATCTTAATTTGGTGTTGAAATCATAAAGATATGAATTTTTGAAGTTGCAACATCAAAACTGGAATTCTGCATGTTGTATTAGGAATCAACCTGGGTAAAATAGTCATACTCTGAACATGTTAGATCCAAATTCAACCACACCAGTGGCATTTGAAATTTCATATAGAAAGGAACAACTTTGCTTAACTGAAGGTATTCTTATTTGAATGTTTTCATTTCCAAACATGCTCTACAAATAGGTGCTGGAATTATAAAGGACAGTTTTGAAACTAAATTTGTTAAGGGTATAACTCCCTACCTACTTATCCAAAAGAGATAATATTTTAGTATGTCGTATTTGGATATATTTTATGCCTTGTGACCAAAAATCACATTTTTAGGAACTATAGATTGGGAGAAATAGATTTTCTAAATCTGCTGGTCGGATTAAATTTCAATCAGACCTATGTTTAGTAAAAGCATGATATCTCTTTCAGTTTAAATCATAATTCGAAAAACTAAACCTTTCTAGAAAGCTAAGAGAGAGATCAACAATAATAGTAATGATAGAGGAATTCAATATTTGGACCATTTCATGCCTAAAAGTGCATTACGATGTAGGACTGAAATTGAAACTTAATTTAGTCTTTAGGGGCTGATTTAGGATGATTGATTTAAAGTCTATTGAACAAATTTGAATACACAATAAACACACTAAATTGAGCTTAAATTCACTATTTGAACTAATGAGACACCAAACTCAGGAACCTAGGAAAGGGGTACGGGAGAGCGAAGACAAGATTTGGAGTTACGGGAAGCCAGTAAAGCTAGGACTTTACTTTGTTGTTGTGAGTATACCCAATGACAATTTTGCTTAGCATTTCATTCCTATTAATTGTTGTCCTTGCATAGTCCTTTGACTATTATGTCTTTGTACTCTTATATCATGTGCTCTTTTGTGTCTATGCTCACTTGATGAGTCTAGTTGCTGATTTCCATTTATTTGATTTAATTCATTGACTCTATTCTGTGCTATGTCTATTCCTGTTGTTTTATTGTGAATTGAATATAGCATGCTATTAGGCTAGTGAATATCTTATAAATGTTTAATAGGACTTGTATTCATTATTTGTTTAGGCGTGTAGATGTGCCTATGCCTTGACAATCCATGTTTGGTATTTCTTGAAAATTTAAAAAGTAGTTGTTGCATTTAGGTCCCGTACTTGATCGAGGTGTGCGCGAATCACGGGGTTAGAGTCCCTGGGAATGTCGGCACCTGTTACTTGACACTGTATGACACTCGGGGTTAGAGTCCCCGAGGTGGTCTACACACCGGGGTTAGAGTCCCTGGTAAGACTTGGGTTATAGTCCCTTGTGCTATATGATTATTGGGTCGGGGTGACATGTTTCATTGCCGACCGGACCTAAATCACTACTACTTAGCCCAGTGTCAGTATCACTTGTTAAGACTTCCGCTAACAAATTCATTAAAAAAAGGTTTAATTAGAAAAGGTGACTAATACGTATCCCGTAGTAATCGTAGTATCTCGGCCATCTAAGTCTCCTGGGCCGAGATTTGATCTTTCCTATACTCGCCATAACATGGGGATCCCTAACTGCATCGCTAGTTTGTCCAGTCACTCGAGGTGTAGTAAACTATCCGTTCATTATCTACATCGAGAAGTGTGCTATGAATCAACATTGGTATATAAAAGTATATCATATATAACAAAAATATAACAAGTATATAAATCCTATTTCTTCCCATTTCACATCACTTCCCAACTAACGTTCTAAAGCCATAACATCGAGTTTCCACATCTAAATTTTCTCTATTAAGTTTTATGCTCTTTCATTTCAAATTTCCCAAATTCCTAGAACTCTCGCTCTGATACCAACTATGGCGGCTCCAGGCCAAGGCCGCCCCGAGGTGTCATCGCGTCGTGCGCTCCTTACTTGGCTAACCTAGCTACACATGTCTAACACCTGCCCGTCCTCGTCATGTATCGACTATCGTGTCCAAGTATATCTTAATGATTTAATTAGTTGATTAGTCATATTTTCTTTAGTTATTTCCTTAGGTAATTTAACTCCCTTAAGCTCAATTATTTGTTGTTTATTCGAGTTCTTAGCCATGCTAGTGGGTTGTATTCTACAAGTTAATAATAATTCAGCGGGAGCCTTAATTTGATACAAGTAAAGTATTTAATTAGCATGATAAATATTATTTATAAGAGCATGTCCTACTGTGGAAAACCCAAGAAAGTACTATGTGTATAGGCGCACATACCATAAAACAGTATATATATACATGTACGGTGTTACTCCAGTCTCCTAATACCCAAAAATAATACAAAATATCAAAATAAGCACATACTAGTAGGTCCTCGACAACGGGTAATCAGATGTAGTCCACTAGGATCCCCTTGCCCCTGCTGGTACTAGGATCTGCACTCAATCATCACAAAAAGACAAATGACGAGTCCAACAAGTAGAATCCCAATGGACCCCTCTGAGCATTCGCATAATAAAATAAGGAAATGGAAGAAATATTGTTAAATAAACATGCTGGATGTAAAGACAGGCAACTATAATTAGCTCATCGCATGCATAGATAACATATAAGTTAAACAAAATATGTGTGTTCACTCCAAATGGACTAGACTGTACTTCGGTCACCAGGTTCCCACAACCGAACCCGCCCAACTGGCCCAACACCTGGTCCCTCGCAGTGCTGGTCAAATCCGCTAAGTCACCGACACATGCAACTAGGTAAGCTCAGGTTGTCATTCATCGAGGGTTCGGGTCACATGTGCTACAATCTAGCGCATCATGAACACACAACAAGAAATTCGGGGGAGTAAACTCAACCCACGTCCAAGTAACGGTATGGAATAGTAGAAATAGCAAAAAATAATAACGATGGAATCAAAATAAAATCAAATATTCAGAGTTTTCAATTGGGTTTTACAAACCTAAAACCAATCTCCAACATCCTCAAACTCCTGTATCTGACCCGACAAGCTCCCAACACTGAGCCGTGGTCCACTAAGTCCCTGAGTCCAATTTTATAAGTTTAGGTTGTTTACAAGTGTTTAAATATGTATTAAGTTGAAAATCACCAAAATAGCCCTTAATGTTCAAGTTTCAACTGTCATTAGCGCGATAAGTGGACCTAACGCGATAGGTGGAGTTAGCACGCTAGGGATCGATCTAGCGCTCTACTTTTCTTCGTTTTGAAAAACAGTTGATAGCCCAGAACGTTAGTGCACTAATCACCCTCTGTGACAGAATTATCAAGTCAAAAACTCTATCATTCTCATCCTAATTAGCAAGTCGAACCAGGTTTACACACTCTTCATTTAATTATGACTCCAAAACATCATTTAGACCCATATTAGAACAATAATTCAATCAAAATCATCAAATCCTATGAATTCAATAAGTTTCCCAAATTCATCTAAATACCAATTCATGCAAAACTAGTTGTAAATTCTCCATGAAAATGATCGTTATACATGTAATTCATCAAATTTTCTTTAAAAACCAAGGATCTAACCCTCAAACTCAAATTTGACCAAAACACATAAAATTATGTTTATTACAAAGTGTGATAGATGGAGAAGATAATTTACCTAGGTTTGATCCACATATTTGATCTCCAAATTTTTTTCATTTCCAACTCTGATTGCTCTCACTCATCCTTTGTAAATTCACAAACTTCCATGGATTTAGTCGAGTAGTTTGAATGAAATCCCACTAACTGAGTTTATATATGTTTGGTTAGGATCAAGTGTGTTATGCATATCTCGAGGATTATCTTGTGGTTTCTATTCATGTTTTCACACCCACTTGATGACTCTAATAGCCCACTTCTATCCTAGAGTTACTTACTAAGATCATCTTGATGCCCATATATGGTCCACATTATTAAACTTAACTATAGGCATATCATTTATTTGATTTATTGACATTACAATAAGCCTTATTAACCCATATGGTTATTATTTCTATTTATCAAAATTAACCAACTTGTGGTCCCACTGACTTTCGACAACCTGGTACCCGATGTCGTGCATCTCAACACTTATTTCGATGGACGTCATAGCGTATTGTTCTAGTTTTTAATTGACTTATCATATGGTTACATTACCCATTTTATTTGATTACTTGGTCATATTAACATGAATTAGTCAAGTTCCCTAGTTTACCCACAATTCACCTCTCGATACCCGTGTTGATACGTATTTCGAGACGACTACCCTTCATATTATCTCGCACGATAGAACCATGCAACACATGCAATATATTAGCAATTAAATTAGTAAAATGCATCACAAATAAACAATACAACACACAATTCACTAATGTACCTTAATCGTCGTGTGTCCTAGCCTACTCACGACGTTCACGTGGATCTGAGCTGGCATCCATGTCTGAAATTACGAAATAATTAACGGTGTTAAGTAAATGGGCTGTTGCACCCCTTACACACTTAAATGGCCAAACTTGTTAAGGATCATTTTACCAATCACTTTAAGTCAGCCCCATTTTCTTTTAAAGATTATACAGAGCTTAATGATCTTCAAAGAAAGTTATCCATTGCAGATGCTCAAGATCTTATTAAGCATTTTTTTTAAAAAGTAAGTAGAAACAACACTTTTTGAAATGAATCCTAATAAAACTCATGGCCCTGATGGTATTTCTAATGTTTTTTTCCAAGCAAAGTGGCCTCTTCTTAAATCAGATATTATGAATATCTTTCAAGATTTCTTTCATGAAGCCAAAATTGATAAAGGTGTTTGTGATACTATTATCACATTGATTCCTAAAGTATCATCTGGATAGGATATCTCTGATTTCATACCAATCAACTTATGCAATACAATTTAGAAATTGATTGCTAAGGTCTTTGCAAACAGAATGAAGAGCATTTTGAAAATCTTCATTCTATGGCAAACAAAAAGATAAAATCTCAATATATTGCTCTCAAACTTGATGTGTCCAAGGTATTTGATAGGCTAGAATGGAGTTTTGCTATATTTATGATGATGAAACTAGGCTTTCCCTAGATTTGGTGTAAATGAGTTTTCTCTTGCATTTCTAATATGCCATATAAAGTAATATTAAATGGAGATTAACTGCTTATATTATTGCTGAAAGATGAATAAGGCAAGGAGATCTTTTATCCCCTTATTCGTTTATCATATGATGGAAGCTCTTTCTTTCCTCTTGACTAATGCTGAGAGTGGTGGTTTTTAAAAGGCTTCCGACTTAACAGAAATGCTCCTTCCATTTCTAATCTTTTATTTGCATTTTTTATTTTGCAGGGTTATGGATGCTGACATATCCACCATTGCTAGCATTCTGCAGTCAGTTTCTAATATGTCCGACCAATTCATCAATAAGAACAAAAGTGTTATGACATTCAACAGTAATGTTTCCTATCACCTGAAATATCACTTATCAAGCAAGTTGGATATTCCAGTCAGAGAAAATATTGAAAATACATGAGAATTTTGATGGGAAGATCTTTGTTGAAGAACCACACTTTTCAATCCATCATTGATAGAATTTTCAATAGAGTTCTTACAAGGAAGGAGAAATTTATTTCCCCTGCAGGCAAAGAAGTCTTGGTGAAGGCCATACCCCAAGCTATTCTAATTTATAGCATGTCTATCTTTCTTCTTTCAAATAAAGTTGTTCATACTCTCAAACAATTGATTACTAAGTATTGGTGGTCCTCTTCCAATGACAAAGGTATTGTATGGCTTAGTTGGAATAAATTATCTAAACCAAAGGAATTGGGTGGCTTGGGATTCAAAGATATCCATATTTTCAATCTAAGTTTCCTGGCTAAGCAAGGATGGTTTTTTATGAAGGATCAAAATTCTCAAATGACCAATTTTATGAAATTTAAATATTATTCCACGACTTTATTTCTTGAGGCTAATTTTTGAAGGAGACCTTTTGGCTCTGGAAAAGATTGATCAAAGCTAGAATAATGTTTGAGCAAGGATTAAGATGGAGGGTTGGTATCGATTGATGTTTGAGAGGATTCTTAGGTGGCTAGTAAACACAATAATCACTTATGTTCAATAAAAATGAAACTGTTTCAAAAGTGGTTGATCTGATCAATTAATCTGCCAAGCTTTGGAGTCTCACTCTTATATATTCCATTTTCTCATATGAAGAGTTCAAGCTTATCACTGCAACACCTATTGGCAGAGCTGGTTGTGAAGATGAAATTATTTGGCATTGTGATAAATATGGAATCTTTACAATCAAATCAGCCTACAAACTAGCTACCAAAATGGATATTCAAAGCTTAATAGGCAATCCTCCAACTAGAGAACCCAGTTCCAATTTATCCAAATGAATGTCTAAAAGTAGTTTGGAAATTGAACGTTCTAAGGAAGCTTCAGTTCTTTATATGAAAATGTTTGTTGGATATTCTACCTTGCAAAATCAACTTGATTAAAAAGAAAGTCATTGATAATTCATATTGCCCAAGATGTCAGATTAAAGAGGAGATAATTAGCCATATATTATTTCAATGTCCTTTTGCAGCCAAGTTCAGGTTTCATTCATCTTTAAATTTGCGATCAACCTTTATGGAGGGAAATGATTTTTGATCATCTTGGCAGGTATTTCACTCTTTGCTGATTAAGTCAAGTAAAGGGAATAAGGCTTTGCAGTGGAGCATTTTTGGTATATGGAGGCTTTGAAAGGCAATAAATTCCTTTATTTTCAAACATCAAATTATCTCAATATCTAAACTCATCAATCTCACTTCAAGGCAATGCCTAGATTTCAATAATTCTCTGCTTTAAAGAAATCTGATTGATGGATCAGGGATTCGGAAAAGAAAGTCTCAGTTGATCAAGCTTACGATGACTCCTCTACATTTGAGATCTTTGTAGATGCTGCTAGTGTTGGGTTTCGGGGTTTATACGCAGCGAAGATTACAAAACAATTTTGACAAAAACCCCAACAGGATCCGAATCTAATTCCATTAAAAATGTTTAAACCATGAAAACTTAATCATACCTCAGTCGCAATATACCTTTTCTGAAGGTTGATCTAAGGCGCTGCCAACGATGAACGCCCTCTACCGGTAGTCCACACACGAACGACGGCCGAGATTTAAAGCGCTAGCTTCGAGAGAATACCAAACCTTTTGTTTCTCTCCAAAACGATCCAGAGCATACCAAAAACCCTAAGTCGTTTCTAAAACGAAAATAGAGTTTCGGCCTTTTGATCTTTCGTACCTGTGTTCTAATTTAAAGCGTCTATTTATACAACCCTTGTATATAGACGATTAAGTAAATTACAAATATACCCTTACTTAAAGAAGTATAAGTGTAATACACCGCAAGGACGTTTCAGTCATGAATTTTATCACATAAAATTCATTTTTTTTAATCATCTTAAAATCTCGCAAAACCATTCTTAGTGTGCGACCCAATAGGCTCATACAACGTTGGCAGTGTACCAAAACACATTTTGGTATACAAGTCATAAGCAGTCTCTAGCAAGACATTATGACTACCCGAGTTGTACGAATATCAAATCGATACAACCTAATCAATAGTGTATATAACATCCTTTTGTCACACGATATCCTTTTGATCAAACATAAGGCATGGAATTTTCATCCAACATGTTCAATCGTACTAGTCTGGATCTCTAGGTAGACTGAAAACATCCAAGTGACATTGATCAATATCAATTCATTTAGACTAGGCCTTTTAACAGTCTAACACATCGAGGGATCCACTAGATATCTCTCTTTATATGAGAGGGACAAATTCTATCTCGATTACACAACTTCATCACATTGCTCACACAGTAACCAATCACAACCTTTATAATCATCCGGCTAAAGACAACGTTTGATTGTGTCAAATTACTGTGTTCCTATGTTGAAGTCTCTGGCAATCTCAAGTCAGAGGACTGAAAAATATACCTATCATGAGAAACAACTATGACTTAATCCATGTGATGTTCTCATAGCGGGTCGGTCCGGTACTTTGTTCCCTAACAAGTACTCGTGATCTTGATTCGTATCCCTATACGTATAATCATCATATGATCATCAATCAAGACTGACACTAGTCTTAATTCATTATAGTTCCCAGTATAATGATCGACTAGGGACATTTAGGATATTTATGTAAATACCCATGGATCTTATTATAATGTAAACATGCAAATAAATTATAATAAACAGCAAATGAAATCCTCTATTTTATTAACTAAAAGTATTCATAAAGACAGTTAATGGATTGACCTAGGGCACATGCCCCATCAGCTAGACACCCGGTAAGTACCGAATGTGCTTTTGGATGAATTCTAATTTCTAGAGAGAAGATTATCAGGGCTGGTTCTATCTCGCTAAGTCCTTCTTCAACTGTTGAAGTGGTTGAAGCATGGGTCGTATTAAGAGCTTTGAATCCTGATATTTGCATGAGAGATGAGAGACTTTGTATATATTCTGATTGCAAAATTATTGTTGATCCTATCAACAGGGAGATTGAAATCTCAAATTTAGAACCAATTCTCTTTAATATTATAGCATTGTACTTTGATGAAAGGAAAATGATTGTAATGCATGTAAGTCGAAATATGAACATTAAAGCTCATTCCCTAGCTAGAAAACTTTGAAAAAACATGTAACTGAGATGTGGCAGGACCATGTACCTATGAATATTTTCGAAAATGAAGAATAATTTCACTTTTCGAAAAAATGAATAAATAATTTATGTTTATATTTTTAATATTAAAATATTTATATATGGGTTTGATGGGCTAGGATTGAGCTTCGTATTTTTTACACGGGCTGAGCATAGGCCTACGTATAGGCCCGCATATATTTGGTGGACTAGGCTAAGCTTGGGTTGAGGTTTTTAGACCCCGAGCCCGGTTGAGCCCGATCCATGAATAGGTTTAGTCCTAATTAATCTCTTTAGCAACAAGAAAAGTGACTTTTAGCTATACATTTTTCTGTCATTATATATCTGGTTGTCAAGCTTTTTGTCACTAATTTTTGTTGTTATTCTCACAAATTTTTTGCAATTATTATCTTAATTGAAGAACCAATAATGTAAGATGGCAAAATGGGTTAGTGTGTCATATCAATCAACTCACTTATGATACTAACTCACAAAGCTTTAATTTAATATTAACTCGGTTAATTTTTCGCGTTATCAATCATGTCAACCCATCAACCCATTTACTTAACACAATGTTTAATTTATTACTTTAATTATAATTCAATATAAATAATATAAAATATAAAATTATTTTGAAAATAATCATTTATTTTAATTTAGTGTTTTTCAACATTTTTTTGAAAAATAATATTAATACTTTATTATGTTATTTAAATTCTAAAAATTGTAATTCAACCATGAATACAATAAAACAAGAGAGCGGCTCAACAGACTCCAATTTTTGCAAATGTACCCATTACTCAAGCATACCTCGTTTTTGCTAAACGTGCCCTACCTTTATTTTCATAAATTCCAAAAATACTCTTGCTTACCTCATGACCCTCACCTTCACCATCGCCTTACAGTCCTATCTGTTTATCAGTTATTTGCCATTGTAAAATACGTGTACTAGGTCGGAAGTGGCGTATGAGTTTTTTTCATCAAACAAGGTCGATCTAGTCGCGTCGGTGCCCTAGAAGTAAGGAAGTGTCATCTGTGGGTTTCGATCATACATGACTGATATCGAGATATCTTTAAAGGTCTCGGTCGACTCTAACCAAGACCTTTGAAGAGGTCTCAGTTTCAGTCGACTTACACAGAGACACCACTACAGACTTAAAAACACAAGAAAAAATCCAAGAAAACAAAAAATCAACATGAAAATAAGTGGAAAATACACCCACTGCGTCACATCGATGTGGTTTCGCTCAAATTTCATCTGATTTTAGCCTGAAGTGATAGCATGATTTGAGATAGGGGTGAATAAGGTATGTGTGAGTGGGGTGAGCGGGGTATGAGTAAGTAGAAACCCTTTTATATGGATGGGTAATTGGATCATTTCACACATGCATTAATTTTTTTAAAAAAAAAAACTAGGGTCTATTTAGCAAAATTTGGAGTCTTTTTAGCCGCTCCCTAAAATAATACCTCATCGATATTATATTATTATTTTAGATAGGTTGTAAATAGGATAATTATTGTGTTTAGTCGTGTTAATGATACCAATTTACGACACTAACCAACAAAATTAAGTTCATTAATACTTATTACTTGTGTTAGTCGTGTCATATTATGATGTTATAACCCATTTTGTCACCTCTTATAACCAAATGGTTGCTCAATTAGTTGATAAGTGCAGGTCAAGGTTCGAATCTTTCTATGTGCAAGGAGGTAATTAAAATATTATCTCAATTAGGGCTGGCAAAATATACCCATTCCCGTTTCGCCCATTTCGTCCGGTCCCGTTTAAAACGGGACCGGGCAGTATTTTTGTGAAAAACATACGGGACTGGACAAAAATTTTTGTCCGTTTAAACATACGGGACCGGGACTTGACAAAAATTCTTAAAAAATGGGTACCCGTTTATTGATTAATTTGAAGGGCATATAGTTAATTTCACACTCTATACCTAATTTCACATCTCACCTTCTCACCCTCTCGGCCTTTCACTCTCACTTTCTCTCTTTCACACTCACATCTCACCGTCTCTCTCACTCTCACTCTCTCTCTCTCTCTCTCTCTCACTCACATCTCACCGTCTCCTCACTCTCACACTCACATCTCACCGTCTCACGCTCACGGTCTCTCTCACGGTCTCTCTCACCAAACCATATGCTATGCCTCTCCCGCTCGCGCTCGCCGCTCTCTTGCTCGACAGTCGTCGCTCTCGCCGTCTCGCGCTCGCCGCTCTCGCGCTCGCTTGTCGCCGCTCTCGCCGTCTCGCGCTCTCCGATCTCCATCGCGGCACCGCCTGTGCGGCCTCGGCCTCACCGCCTTGCAATGTGCCGGCGATGCTCTCCCATCTCGCCGTCCACTGCGATCACCACGCTTTTCAGTCCCATGCCGTCAAGCTAGTTAGCGAGGCCGATTGACTTGGAGACGAGAAAACGAGGGTTTCGTACTTTGGTCTTTGTGGAGGTCGGACTGAGCAAGACGAGAAAACGAGGGTTTCGTATTAGTTTTTTATATTTTTGAAAAATAAAATGCATGTATGATTGTAATTTAGTTTTTATTGTGATTATTTGTGATGATTGGGAGGATCTGTTTTTGGACGATCAGGATGGGGGATCGGGGCTGGGGGGTCTGGGTTCTTGTCATTTTTAGGCGGCGCCGCCACTTCTGCTGCCGACCGCCCTGCCCGTGGCGTCTAGGGTTTGATTGGGAGGTACAGATTTGGATCTGTCGTTTTATTGGTGATTTGATTTTGATTTGATGAATGCTATTGTTTGTTGAAATTTATTCATTGAATTTGAAACTTCGAATTCTTAGATTTTGGGGAATTGGAAGACGGTAGGATGAATCAAAATATTTAATCAAATTTAAAAAAAAAAAACGAGCAAAACTGTGTCCCGTATGTTTTACAAACATACGGGACTAGACAAAAAAATCGTGCCCGTTTTAAAAACGGGACCGGGACCGGACACCAAATTTAAACATTTTTGAAATGGGTGTTCAGTCCCGTTTTTGTCTGTTCCCGTATTTTTGCCAGCCCTAATCTCAATTGATGTGGGGACCGGCTCAAAAGGTGTGACGACTGATTGCAAAAGTTCATGAACCAAAAAGAAAAAGCTTAATTGGCAAATATATCATAACGTTTTAAGATTTTTGCGAAAATATTACAACATTTTAGTTTCATGTAAATTGTATTCTCGCTTGTAATTATTATGAATCAAATCATAATCAAAGTGACGAATGGTCACTATATTACATACCAATTGCATTTATATGAAATAACATTCTTAATTGTATGCATTTTTTTTATATTTTTAAGTGTAATTCACTAAAAAATAGGACGTGAGGATACATTTTACCAAAAATTAAAAGGTTGTGATATTTTTGCCGAAATTTAAACGTTAGAATATTTTTACAGAAATCTTAAAACATTATGATATATTTGCCTACTAAACAAAAAAAAGAGTTCTAATGAGATATATATTGCAACTTAACTTCTACCTTATGGAAAAAACTATGGTACTATATATATTTGATTAATTATATATTTTAGTAGGATTAGAAAGTTGGGTTCAATTTGCCTCCTCATCGAATATCAAGTGAATTAATTATTAGATTTGATTGTTAAAGATACAAACAGAATTTGTTTATAAGCTTATACTGGAACTAGTCGGCATCCCACGCATGGCGCGCGAACATGACTAAGTATCAAAAGATTATATAAAAAAAACGTTGAAAAAAACGTAAAAATAATTATTATGTAATATCTGATATGAACTAAAAGTCATTCCTATTACGTCCCTTAACAATTAATAAAATAATAATAATTGCAAACACTATACATATTTTTAATCTACACAAAATATTAAATATTTACAATATTACATAGAAATAGTTTGGTTTGAACCCATGACCACTTATTCCTAAATCTAATACCATAACATTGGGCCACCCAACCAATTATGATATCATCATGCCACATGTAACGTTGTGAGAGCTTCTCACAGAAAAAATTTTGAAAAAAAATTAAAAACCAAAATTCTATTTGTATAACAATTAAAAACATAACTTAAAAAATATGTATAGATAAATTTCCTTTTAAATAATCTAATATATCATGCACATAGTATGTAGTATTTAATAAATAAAAGATTTCGAAAAAAATTAAAAATCAAAAATCTTATTTGTATAACAGTTAAAAGCATAACCTAAAAAATAACAAAAAAAAAAATTAAAATTTAAAATTTAAAAACCAAAAATTCTATTTGTATAGCAATTAAAAATATAACCTAAAAATAGCAAAAAAACGAAAATCAAAAAATTAAAATTTAAAAACAAAAACCTTATTTGTATAACAATTTAAAATATATCTTAAAAATAACTAAAAAAAACGAAAATTATAAAATTTAAATCTAAAAAAAATCCTATTTGTTGACTACTTTGTTTCTAGTTCTGTCATCTTCTTCAGCAGAGTCGTCCTTTATGTTCTTATATTGATTTAGGTAGAACAATGTTAATCATTATTAACTATTTGATTGCTTATGAGTTATAAGGGTCTCTTATGATTAATTCTTTATATCATGCTTTGATGAGATGCATGTGCATTCATTTCAAAGTATATCCGAAGGACGTCAACAATTGCGTAGCCAAAGTGTGTCATTCTAGTATTTTTCTATACGTAATGTTAATGTTCCCGTCTCCTTGAACTCTTGCGAGAGAAGGCCAAGGTCTCCTCGATCATTTCTCCTATGTGAAGGTCATGCTAATGATGTATGCCGAGGCCTCTCGTGGCTCAAACTCTTCCATTCCATGACCATTGTAAGTAATCCTCCCTGAAACCTGTTTTATTTTTGAAAAACCCATTTCAATTAACAAATCAAAATCACAAAATTGATTCTTATCATATGTAGATGAGAAATATTTTTGCTTACCTTGAGACCCTTGTCAAGCTTTCTAGCTAAAGCTAATAGCAAAATGTTCTCTTTTTGTTTGGCAAAATGTGGAGTGAATTCAATAGGCCCTGTTGTGAACATATAGCAAAGTTAACTATCACCAAAATGAAGTTCATTCTTTTTAACTTTCCTGTACAAGTATTTTTAATTGTTCAGTACCTCTGCCATGTTAACTGAAAAATTGAGAATTGTTGGTAATGCTCGGTTTCCGCATTATGTTCATGCGTTGAAACCGGACTTCAATTGAGGGAAGGTCAATCCCAACTCTGCAAATCAAAGGCTACAACAAGAATTGCTTCCACTGTCAAAGCAAATGTGGATGAGAGAATTGGCAATGGTGAAGTTTCAAACAAGTAGGGTGACTTTTTACAAATACTTATCTCTGCTAACACATTGTACACAATGAAAAACTGAGTTTTGTTGATTGGTTTCGTGAAATGTATAGCTATCAATTTGTTGTTTTATTGATTGGTTGTAGAACACTGCGAATTTCTTGATGGAATAATAATATTGTGAGTGGAATGTAGATTTGTATATTTTCAATTGAAAATGGAAATGAAAATTAATTATGGGCATTTTCAGCTATTATTTTTTAAAAAATTACATTTGATAGGGGTTTGAAACCCCTATGTAAGCCTTTGACGATAATATAGAGGTTTCAAACCCCTATGAAATCACTACAATTGATAGGGGTTTGAAACCCCTATGTAAGCTTCTAAATATATTATAGATGTTTCAAACCCCTATGAAATAGCCAAGATTTGATAGAGGTTTCAAACCTCTATGTAAGCTTTGAAGATACGATAACGCCTTAAAAGATAACATTTTTATAGAGGTCAAAAACCTCTATGAAAAGTCTTTCATAGAGGTTCAAAACCTCTATCAAAAGTTAAATTTGTTCTAGTGATAACAATTAAAAACATAACTAGAAATAGCAAAAAAACACAAAAATTAAAAATTACAAAAAAAAACTTAAAAACCAACATCCTATTTGTATAACAATTTAAAACATAATCTAAAAAGTACCAAAAATAAAAAAAACGAAAATAAAAATTATATTTTAATTAATGACCGTCACCATGTCACAGTCAAAATTTTATTTTATATTTTACCATTCTACCTCTCACTTAAGTGAGAGGAAGATCAATGACTTGTATTTTTATTTTTTTGTTATAAATCTTAATTACGACATCATAATGTCACGTGTCATGTTAAGAGAGTTTGTCAAGTGTCACGTATCACGTCGTGAGACCTTATCATAAAAATAGTTCATTTATATATTTAATTTTTTTTTGTTTATTAATATAGTTTTGTCCTTATCTTGCAAAAAAACAAAAAAATGAACTGATTTGTAAATTTTATTCCCTGTATGCGTCGTGACCATTTTTTCTGCAGGAGAGGGACCGGACCGACCCCCCCAAGAAAAATGTAAAGACCAAAGAGGGGGGGCCGTGGGCGCAGACCCGCAGCAGTGTACTGTAGGCGTAGGGTAACACACACCTATACATAATTATATTTAATACATTAATATAAATGTGGCATATATATTAGCCTTGTTTAGTTCGTTTTTGTTAATTTACAATGTGACGGATATAACTTCTTGCAGTTAACTCAAATCGTAAGTTCATATTTTATGTTTGAATGAACTTTGAACTGCAGGAGAAGTTGTAAATTTTTAAAAATTGTAAAATATGAGAATTGACATAAATATCATTCAAACATATTTTTAAGATAAAAAAGAAATTATTATTATTGTCACCACATAAACTACTATTTATTTGTTATGAATAAAAAACCTGAATTAAATAAAAAATATAAAATATTATTTACAAAAATATTAAACAACATTAAATAATTATAAGTATTTTTATATTTATTCGAGATAATTATTTATAATGAATACTACAAAATACTAGTAATGATAATTCTTAAAAAAATCTCACTTGAAAATACTTTTTTTTATAAATGAATGATTTATTTAATCTTTTATCCATGCATTAATAACAAACATGTGAGAGGATGGGTAAATGAAATTTATAAGGGGTAATTGTGTCCATATAACTTTCGGGAGTTATCTCTTTATGGGGTGGGGAGATATCTCACACCCTTCCATGTAAGTTAGGAGATAACTCACGTGGAGTCGGGCAACCAAACAAGATTAGTTTCTAACTCCTCCTTGAAGATATCTCCACCTCGTATGTACCAAACAAAGCCATAAATAAGACATCAACTTCAACCCTATGCTACGTACGTACACAAGGCACTTCTACCGAAATATACGTTAGATGCGCCTAAAATCATGTACCGACAAGATCTTTAAGGCACATTAACGACTTGTAAATATGGCTTGCATGACCAATAATCGGTTGGTCCGAATGGTAAGAAATTTAATTCCCTTAATTAATCAAGGTCCGCATTCAAGTCTAGTAATACAAAAAAATTAGGTTGGTAGACCTGACTGTGCGCAGGCATGAATTAGTGGATGCGGGTGCGGGACACCAAATCTCACTACTGTTAATTTTGTGTTAGGACTAGTCATAATCTGCATAACCCAAGCAGCAGCAGAGCAAGTACACTGTTGGCCGGGCTATGCACAGCTTCAATTTTGGATGTATTGCGGCCAGGCCCCCCATGCACCACTCTCAACTCAATTTTCAGAACTCACTAGCTACACATCCACTTTGCAATCTTATATATTTCCAAAAAAGTCCATGTAAGTGAACCAAATAATGTATATAAATCTTTCTCTTGTTCTTCTTCAACAAGAGCTTATAATTAATTAAGGGGGTTTGAGTAGTGTACTACTGGATGGGGAATTGCTGTTGTGGAGCAGCTCACGATCATAAGCAACACAACATGAATCATTGGAGTAGTGATAGAGAAGTAGTAGTGGTGCGGTCAAGCTTAAGGAGATCAAGTGTTGCAGTGGCCAAGGAGTACAGGTTGAGGTTCTACATCATTAGAAGATGTTTGGTTATGTTGCTTTTCTGGAGCAAGTATGGCAAATGTTGATCATTAATATGTATATTATATATAGTATAGTTAGGTACTCTCCCACTAATCTTAATTTATTGTATTATATATGTACTGTTAATTAGTGTTCTGAATTCCTGTAGCTGAGACTAATTAATTAGTTGTCAAGCTAATAGGATGATCAACCATGCATATATGTTCTATATATATATGTATATAATTTCAGATATATATGCTTCACTTAATGTAACCGGAGTCATTAGGAGTCCCTAATTAGTTTGTACATCACGTAATTTATTTGTAAAAAACATATATATTATCCCAATTATATTCATTTTGCAGTTTTAACATTTTTTTACCAACCTTTTTTATAAAAAAAAAAAAAAAAAACATTATTGCATGTATGCCAATCATGCTTGTATAGCATTGTGTAAATTTATGGCATGCTTCACCACGGTGAGATCGAGTGATTGATTTCTCAAATAGTAATAACTAATAAGAGAGAAAAATATTAAATGTTCCTTATGTATAATGGTATGGGGAGGCTGGGAGGCTAAGGAGACGAGGATTCGCTTTATAATTTGGGTAGTTCAGACTCAAAATTTTTTTTATTTCAATACATCATCGAGCAATTAATGAAGCAACCATAATCACCTATAAAATTTTTTTAATATTCCTTAAATATTTACAAAAATTTTTAAAACTTTTATGTATGTCCGGACCCATGAGTCCAAATAGATTTATTGTTATAGTTTATAGTACTCTTAACAGAACAAGATCAATTAATGAGTTTGATGGTTGTTGGTGTCCAAACCTTGGTTTAGTCTAATTAACAAGTCAGTCGAGCTGCAACCCTTGGCTAAGCACTAATGACGCGACCTTTTTCCACTAAACCAAACCCTTGTGCGCCTTTTGGGTTTTGATACAATTGTTTCATTTTTTTTTTTAATTAATTTGTTCCAGCATTTCTTCTTTGAGCTACGAAACTTATATGATTGAATAGCACTAATTTGGGGCCCATATTTTCAACTTTACATCACGTGGAAAGTTTCTTTTTTATCACATACATTTCTCAACTTTGTTTGATGTGAAGATCAATAATTGGATCAGCATCCTGACTTTTTATATATTAAGTTAGATGAATGCATATATTATCTTTCTTATGTTTATCCAAGTTGATCGCCTATCAATTTATCTTGCTTTTCAACAAGGCAAAGTGTCGCGACATTGCATTAATTCCATATATGACATGCATAACTCTAGTTAGATATTGTGCTATAGTCGACATTAATTTTACACATCGTTTATATTACTATTTATGTATACAATGACAACCATATATATATACACACACACACCCCTACCTCTACCTCATAGTTTTTTTTTTTTTTTCTTACAAGAATATTAATCAGAGGTACTGTTTATTAATTATGAAAATCCGGTTATATTTACTTTTTATAATTGTATCCCAACATTAATTACCCTTTCATATCTTTGTTTTGGTGGTGATAACCTTTTATTCATACTTACTATTAATTAGTTGATATTTTTTCAACAAGGCTCCTCCTATAGTGCCTTAGAACTAGGGGGGCAGTAGTTTCCGCAAAACCGTCCAAACTATCCAAACTGCATGGTCTGGTCTGGTTTTTTTAAACGAACAGTTCGAAGGCGGTTAAGAAAACTTGAAATTAAACTATAATTTTGCAGTTTGGTGGTGGTTTTCATTTATAGAAAACTGCGGTTCACCAAACCGCAAAACCACCCCCAAACTCGGGATTAATGAAATAGAATAGAGTTGAACCCTTATCATTAAGACCTAACTCATGCCACATAGAACTTAACAATGTATTAGTTAGTATTTTCATTTTATTCACCTCATTACACACACTCAACATAGTTACTATTTATTTCATTATCATAAGAGTTAATTAAGATATCGCAATCATTATCTTAATTATCAGCAGAAAACTTAATAAAATTAGCGGAAGAATTTATAAAACACCTACTATGGAAATCAGGAAAATAGACGATCATATAAAACCAACCAAAGTAGTACATGATACAGTAAGGAAGTCTAGTCTGTAACAACCCGAATATATATATATTAACTTGCGCCGCGTCTCACCGCAGGACTATGACGGGAACTTTATCAGACGTGACGTACTTGGTTAACCCTTGGGAGTCAACACCAAGGTATATTATGTTTGTTTAGTGTGTGTAGTATTTATTTTATACTCAAAAATGTCAAATTTCAGTTAATTATTGGTCTGATTGTGTCAAAATACGAGTAAGGTTTGATGGTTGATATGCGTGTATATTATGGATACTCGGGTACGAGTAGGCGAAAAGATATGACAAAATAGTTATAGGACTATAATGCTATTTAATTAAAAGAATAACCTAAATTGGGATTTTTATTTAACTTACCACATTACTATATTATTACAATGCACATTTAAAAAATTTATGATTATAGCGTAGAAATGAAATAAGGCCTATGATGTACCTTGAGAGGCGTACTACGGAAGATTGAAATTAATATAAAATTCTCCTTCATTCATATAAAGGAACCAATTTAAATTCAAATGCATATGGTATGCTTGGTAAATATGTTGAAAAATAAGGTCACTGAATCTATGTAAATGCATTGGTTGCATGGAAAATACATGGATGAACTAAGAGCAAAATAGTCATTTTACACTTTGTAGGACACTTGGCATATGTAGAAATGAGATCGAGAGTTTGGATTTAAACTTAATTAAGCTAGGTTAGCTTAATTAATCCATCTCTAATGAACTTTCAAATAAATGTATAAAAGGGTAGAAGTCACTAGGGACTTAACTAAAATTCATTTCTAAGAGCTCTAGAAAGAAAATCTGAAGGAATCCCACAATTAATGGAGTTGGAGAAACCTTGTAGACAACAAGGAATTTAAAAATTCATACAGTCTCAAGGCATGTTCTACACCTTCTCCATAATAATTTCTCCTATTTGAGTTCTTATCCATGTTTTTGATTCTTATTGATTTGTTTCTTTTTAATGATGGTTTTATTCATGCAAGCTATTTTTTCATACTCTCATCTTCCTAATCTTGCTTGCATCCCCTTTAATTAATCAACAACACACACATATGTATATCGATCAACTAAATTCATGCATGGCTTTCTTGAGTGTTTAAGGTTGATCCAAATTAATGTGCAGTATTAAAAGAAATGATGCGTAGATGGATGACACATTCAATAACTAAGATTAAATTATTTGAGAATTGGGAATTTGAGTACTGATGGGGCATGTGCCCTAGGTCAATCCATTAACTGTCTTTATTAATACTTTTAGTTAATAAAATAGAGGATTTCATTTGTTGTTTATTATAATTAATTTGCGTGTTTACATTATAATAAGATCCATGGGTATTTACAGAAATATCCTAAATGTCCCTAGTCGATCATTATACTGGGAACTATAATGAATTAAGACTAGTGTGAGTCTTGATTGATGATCATATGATGATTATACATATATGGATACAAATCAAGATCACGAGTATTTGTTAGGGAACAAAGTACTGGACCGACCCGCTATGAGAATATCACATGGATTAAGTCATTGTTGTTTCTCATGATAGGTATATATTCCAGTCCTCTGAATTGAGATTACCAGAGACTTCAACATTAGGAACACAGTGATTTGACACAATCAAACGTTGTCTTTAACCAGATGATTATAAAGGTTGTGATTGGTTACTGTGTGAGCAATGTGATGAAGTTGTGTAATCAAGATAGAATTTGTCCCTCTCATATAAAGAGAGATATCCAGTGGATCCCTCAATGTGTTAGACTGTTAAAAGGCCTAGTTTAAGTGAATTGATATTGATCAATGTCACTTGGATGTTTTCAGTCTACCTAGAGATCGAGACTAGTACGATTGAACATGTTGGATGACAATTCCATGCCTTACGTTTGATCAAAAGGATATCGTATGACAAAAGGATGTTATATACACTATTAATTAGGTTGTATCGATTTGATATTCGTATAACTTGGGTAGTCATAATGTCTTGCTAGAGGCCGCTTATGACTTGTATACCAAAATGTGTTTTGGTACACGCCAACGTTGTATCGACCTATTGGGTCGCACACTAAGAATGGTTTTGCGAGATTTTAAGATGGTTCAGAAAAATGAATTTATATGATAAAATTAATGACTGAAACGTCCTTGTGGTGTATTACACTTATACTTCTTTAAGTATGGGTATATTTGTAATTTACTTAACCGTCTATATACAAAGGTTGTATAAATATACGCTTTAAGTTAGAACACAGGTATGAAAGAAAAAAGACCGAAACTCTATTTTCGTTTTAGAAACGACTTAGGGTTTTTGGTATGCTCTGGATCGTTTTGGAGAGAAACAAAAGGTTTGGTATTCTCTTGAAGCTAGCACTTCAAATCTCGGCCGCCGTTCGTGTGTGGATCATGATAAAGGCGTTAAATGTCGTTGGCGATTGCCTTAGAGATCGATCAACCTTCAGAAAGGTATATTGTGATTGAGGTATGATTAAGTTTTCATGGTTTAAACGTTTTTAATGGAATTAGATTCAGATCCTATTAGGGTTTTTGTCAAAATTGTTTTGTAATCTCCGCTGCGTATGAACCTCAAAACCCAACAGTGGTATCAGAGCCATCGAGTTCGATTCCATTAAATTCATTGCATGTTTTCTTTTGATATATACATGATATATGATTGAAAGCATGTTAATAGTTAATGTATATGTGATATACATAAGTTTTCTGTGAGATTTATTATCATGTTTTGTGTATATGATACATATATTCGTGATTTAGTTGAAATTTGTTTCGTACATGCTAGTAACCATGTTAGGTTAATTTGAATAATTTTAATGAATTGAGTTTCGTGTTCTATGATCCATGACACCATTAGGTTCGATTGGGATAGTAGTTCATGATTCAATTACATGTTTGTGATTATTTGGATGAAGATCAAAATTGCAAATAATTAATTTTCGAAATTATTTATTTATAAATAATTAATTTTCGAAATTATTTATTTATCTTGTTATATCTATTTTGTTATGAAGTTTATATTTGATAAAGATAGATAACAAATTAGAATAGGAGATAAATATCAAGAATCTTGTTATTGGTAATATACTAGGATTCAAATAACTTAAATCCAAAATAAATAATTAATTTTCGAAATTAATTATTTATCTTGTTATATCTATTTTGTTATGAAGTTTCTATTTGATAAAGATAGATAACAAATTAGAATATGAGATAAATATCAAGAATCTTGTTATTGGTGATATACTAGGATTCAAATATCTTAAATCTAAAATAAATAATTAATTTTCGAAATTAATTATTTATCTTGTTATATCTATTTTGTTATGAAGTTTCTATTTGATAAAGATAGATAACAAATTAGAATAAGAGATAAATATCAAGAATCTTGTTATTGGTGATATACTAGGATTCAAATATCTTAAATCCAAAATAAATAATTAATTTTCGAAATTAATTATTTATCTTGTTATATCTATTTTGTTATGAAGTTTCTATTTGATAAAGATAGATAACAAATTAGAATAGGAGATAAATATCAAGAATCTTGTTATTGGTGATATACTAGGATTCAAATATCTTAAATCTTAATTGGATTAGGATAAGATGATTAGTTAGATGTGGGCCCAGGTTAATTAAAATGTTTTAATCGACTTAATTTTGGATAAATTAAGGGGTTAATTTATGATAATAAAATCAGCGAAAAATTATGATTTTCTATAGCGAATTTTAATTTTCTGAATTGAGATTCGTCTTCTAAAAAAAAATCAAAATTGTTTAGTGATTGAACAAATTAATAAAATATATGATATTTCATTGTTTACATAAAATCACTAAAACTGAATAAAATCCCTCTATTAAATTTTAAGTCTCGTGTCATCCATTTTAAACACTTGTCAAGACCTCGATCACACTAATATAGTTTCAACCATAGTTGGGTGTATTGTGTTATCTTGGTGAGACAAGTTGGGTAAGAGTTACCTAAATGTTTAAAATGGTCCGACTTAATAAAGCCATCAAAATAGTTTTGAGCTTTAGGCAAATGATGAGATAAAAACATGTTAAGACATAAGATGTCCCGTATCTCATAAAAAGATCTAAAAATTACATAAGATGTAATTGGTAACAGTTACCTACCTAAATAATCTAGTTCTATGTTTCATGCTATAGCTGTCATAGAGTTAGGTGAAGTATGGATTTTAGTCCCCTAAATAAACAGTACGTTTTAGGAGGGTTGTTAATTTAGTGGGAGTCTATTCCTCTATACTAAAATAAACTTTGCATAATCTTTATTGTAAATCAATGGCCTCTTCAAGTAACAATAATCCCCTGTCACTGCGATCCATCCTTGAGAAGGATAAGCTATCTGGGACTAACTTTCTTGATCGGTTCGAAACTTGAGAATTGTTCTTAAGCATGAACGCAAGTTGTATGTCCCGGATGCTCCAATCCCCGAGGACCCACCACCAATGCTACGAAAGTGTGAAGGATGCGTATAGTAAGCGTGTCAACGATTCAACGATGTTGCATGTATTATGTTGGCAACTATGGTTCCTGAACTTCAGAAGGACATGGAACTAATGCGAGCCTACGGCATGGCTATAACGCTAAAGGAAATGTTCCAACAGCAAGCTAGGCAAGAAAGGTTCGAGACAATCAAAAACCTACATTCTTGCAAGATGACTGAGGGTGCGTCGGTTAGTCCTCACGTTCTGAAGATGAAGGGCTATGTTGACCAGCTTGATAGACTCGGATTCCCCATAAGTCAAGAGTTGGCTACAGATTTGATCCTGAATTCATTACCATAAAGTTACTCACAATTTGTGATGAACTACAATATGAATAATATGGAGAAATCGATTTCGGAGTCGCATTTGATGCTCAAAACTGCTGAACAAAATATCAAGAAACCCTCTAGTAATATGTTGATGGTCTAAAAGGGATAGGGAACGAAGAAGAAAGGCAAAGGCAAGGCTAGAGTTGCCAAGGCTGGTGATGCACCTGTCGCCAAGCCTATGGAACAAGTCAAGACCCAGCCTGTTCCTGCTTCAAAACACCCAAAAGAAAGGAAGAAAATTGTCATTTCTGTAATCAAACCTATCTTTGGCATTATCGTCTCGGACACATAAACTAGAAACGCATAACGAAGCTCCATAAAGATGGGCTTCTAGATTCATTTGATTTAGAAACATATGAAACATGCGTATCTTGTTTACTAGGCAAGATGACTAAAAGTCCCTTTACTGGACATGGTAAAAGGGCAAGTGATTTACTGGGTCTAATACATACTGATGTATGCGGTCCTATAAACACAATGGCTAGATAGGGTTATCAGTACTTCATTACATTTACTGATGATTTCAGCATATATGGTTATGTATATCTTATGAAACATAAAGTTAAATCATTTGAGATGTTTCGAACGTTTCGAAATGAAGTGCAGAATCAACTTGGTAAAACTATGAAAACACTTCGATCAGATCGAGGTGGTGAATATTTAAGCCAAGAATTTGATGATCATATTAGAAATTGTGGGATTGTCTCCCAATTGACTCCACCAAAGAACTCCACAATGGAATGGAGTTTCGAAAGGAGAAATCGAACCTTATTAGATATGGTTCGATCTATGATGAGTCATGCAGATCTTCCATTATCATTTTGGGGTTATGCATTACAAATTGCAGCTTTCACTCTAAATCGAGTTCCTTCTAAAGCGGTTGATAAAACACCATATGAGATATGGTACGGGAAGAGACCTAGTTTGTCTTTCCTTAAGATTTGGGGTTGTGAGGCTTACGTAAAACGACAAGTCTCAGAAAAATAGCACCTAAATCTGACGAGTGTTTATTTGTGGGGTATCATAAGGAAACAAAAGGATATTACTTTTATAATCCTGTTGAGAACAAAGTGTTTGTTGCTCGGTATGGTGCCTTTATGGAAAAACAGTTTATTTCAAAAGACACTAGTGGGAGAGAAATAAATCTTGAAGAAGTTCAAGAATCATAGATAAACCCTGAACCGCTCCTGAAAGTTCAACAACGTTATGAACCAGTTGAACCTCCGCGAGTGACACAAGGCCCACGTAAATCTGGTAGGGTAAGACATGAGCCAGAGAGATTTGGATGTCTCATTACCGATAGTCGTGATGTGTTGCTTATGGATCAAAATGAGCCCACCACTTATCAGGAGGCTATGTCTGGACCAGACTCAGATAAATGACTCGGTGCCATGAATTCCAAGATGTAATCCATGTATGATAACCAAGTTCGGAACTTGGTTGATTTACCTGAAGGTGGTAAGACCATTGGATGTAAATGAGTTTTCAAGAATAAAACTGGCATGGATGGCAATGTGCATACTTTTAAAGCAAGACTTGTAGCAAAAGGTTCCAGCCAGACTCAAGGTTTTGATTATGACGAAACTTTTTCGCCGGTAGCCATGCTTAAATCCATAAGAATTTTAATTGCCATTGCTGCATATTATGACTATGAGATATGGCAAATGGATGTAAAAACAACATTTCTTAATGGAAAGCTGCTTGAGGACGTGTATATGACACAACCTGAAGGCTTTGTACATCCTAAGAATTCTAGGAAGGTATGCAAGCTTCAAAGATCCATTTATGGATTAAAGCAAGCTTCTCGGAGTTGGAATCTTCGTTTTGATTAAGCAATCAAGGATTTTTGTTTTATTAAGAACGAAGATGAGCCTTGTGTATACAAGAAGGTCGGTGGGAGTGTAGTTGTTTTTCTCGTGCATCAGTATGTTGATGATATATTACTCATTGGAAATGACATCCCAACATTGCGAGAATGTCAAGTCTTGTTAGGGAAGTGTTTCTCAATGAAAGACTTAGGAGATGCAACCTATATTATAGGGATAAAGATCTATAGGGATAGATCTAAGAGGCTAATCGATCTAAGTCGAGTGCTTACATAGACAAGATGTTGAATAGGTTCGGTTTGCAAGACTCTAAAAGAGGATTGTTGCCAATGTCTCATGGCATAAGTCTCAGCAAGACTCAATGTCCTAACACAAATGATGAGCGAGACCGTATGAATAAGATTCCATATGCATCAGCTATTGGATCTATCGTGTATGCCATGTTATGCACTCGACCTTATGTATCATATGCTTTGAGCACTACAAGCAGATATCAGTCAGATCCACGTGAGAGTCACTGGATAGCGGTAAAGAACATCCTTAAGTACTTAAGAAGGACTAAGGAAATGTTGTTAGTCTATGGAGGTTTTGAAAATGATCTAGTTGTAAATGGTTACACAGATGCAAGTTTTCAAACTGATATAGATGATTTTAGATCGCATCTGGATATGTGTTTACTTTGAATGGGGTGCGATGTAAGTGAAAAAGTTCGAAGCAAGAGACGTGGTCGATTCTACAACTAAGTTTAGTATATTGCGTCGTCCGATGCAAAGAAAGGAGGCGCTTTCGATCAAAAAGTTCATTTCTGAACTAGGTGTGATTCCAAGTATTGCTAACCCTTTTTGTTTGTATTGCGACAATAACGGGGCAATAGCACAGGCCAAGGAACCTAGATCACACCACAGATCCAAACATATACTCAGGCGTTTTCATCTCATTAGAGAAATTATTGAGAGGGGTGACGTAAAGATTTGCAGAGTACCTACTGAAGACAACGTTGCGGATCCATTGACAAAAGTTCTTCCACAAGCAAAACATGATGTTCATGTTAGATCATTAGGCGTTAGATGCATGTATGATTGGCCTTAGTGCAAGTGGGAGATGATGGGGGCATGTGCCCTAGGCCAATCCATTAACTGTCTTTATGAATACTTTTAGTTAATAGAATAAAGGATTTCATTTGTTGTTTGTTATAATTAATTTGCATGTTTACATTATAATAAGATCCATGGGTATTTACGAAAATATCCTAAATGTCCCTAGTCGATCATTATACTGGGAACTATAATGAATTAAGACTAGTGTGAGTCTTGATTGATGATCATATGATGATTATACGTATATGGATACAAATCAAGATCACGAGTACTTGTTAGGGAACAAAGTACTGGACCGACCCGCTATGAGAATATCACATGGATTAAGTCATTGTTGTTTCTCATGATAGGTATATATTCCAGTCCTCTGAATCGAGATTACCAGAGTCTTCAACATTAGGAACACAGTGATTTGACACAATCAAACGTTGTCTTTAACCGGATGATTATAAAGGTTGTGATTGGTTACTGTGTGAGCAATGTGATGAAGTTGTGTAATCAAGATAAAATTTGTCCCTCTCATATAAAGAGAGATATCCAGTGGATCCCTCGATGTGTTGGACTGTTAAAAGGCCTAGTTTAAGTGAATTGATATTGATCAATGTCACTTGGATGTTTTCAGTCTACCTAGAGATCGAGACTAGTACGATTGAACATGTTGGATGACAATTCCATGCCTTACGTTTGATCAAAAGGATATCGTGTGACAAAAGGATGTTATATACACTATTAATTAGGTTGTATCGATTTGATATTCGTATAACTTGGGTAGTCATAATGTCTTGCTAGAGGCCGCTTATGACTTGTATACCAAAATGTGTTTTGGTACACTGTCAACGTTGTATGAGCCTATTGGGTCGCACACTAAGAATGGTTTTGCGAGATTTTAAGATGGTTCAGAAAAATGAATTTTATATGATAAAATTCATGACGGAAACGTCCTCGTGGTGTATTACACTTATACTTCTTTAAGTAGGGGTATATTTGTTATTTACTTAACCGTCTACATACAAAGGTTGTATAAATATACGCTTTAAGTTAGAACACAGGTATGAAAGAAAAAAGACCAAAACTCTATTTTCGTTTTAGAAACGACTTAGGGTTTTTGGTATGCTCTGGATCGTTTTGGAGAGAAACAAAAGGTTTGGTATTCTCTTGAAGCTAGCACTTCAAATCTCGGCCGCCGTTCGTGTGTGGATCTTGATAAAGGGCGTTCGTCGTTGGCAGCGCCTTAGAGATCGATCAACCTTCAGAAAGGTATATTGCGATTGAGGTATGATTAAGTTTTCATGGTTTAAACGTTTTTAATGGAATTAGATTCGGATCCTGTTGGGTTTTTGTCAAAATTGTTTTGTAATCTCCACTGCGTATGACCCCAAAACCCAACAAGTACAACATCGATTTAGCTAATAACTTAGGTATTAATTAGAAACACTTAAGTACCTAAGTCAAATAAATAAAGTAAGCTAATTCTATTTATCTAATATGCCTAAGTTGTGAAATAAAGACAATTAGGCCTAAAGTAAGCTAATTCTATTTATCCAATATGCCTAAGTTGTGAAATAAAGACAATTAGGCCTAAAGACATATGAATTAATTTACTTGTATAAATTAATGATTTTTAATAAGTTAATTGAATAAATACACTTGAATCATTTAAATAAATTAGAGGGCATGAGTTTAATTGAAAGAAAAAGCCTAAGTTGATTCTAAGACAAAAATAGGTATATAAGCTAGTTTGATGTGCCGAAAATAAGCTGATCAAATAATTTACTATTGTACCTAAGTAAAAGTGGATTTTTGTGTGACCCAAGATTAATCTAGTGTTAAAATAACAATAGTAATAAATGATAAGATTCATAAAATAAGTTCGTAGAGATCTATTGATGCATTATGTGGTTATATATATTTATATATCGTACATATATATACATATATTAGGTATATTTGTATAACCTCTACACCTATATATAATATAATGACAATAATAAAAAGCAAATCATACTATAGACTGAATTATACTTAATAGAGGATTAGTAAGAGAAACAAACTCTAACAAACTAAAAACCAACTAAAATGATGTCAGGGACTTAACGAGCTAGAGTTAAAAATCGGGGGTTAGTTCGGGGTCGTGTTGGAGCCGGGAGAGAGCGTATTAGTGTGGATATGAGGTATGTAAAACCAGCTATGAAATATTGAGTAATTCAATGAGCTTTATATTTAATTGCTATTGCATTATCTTACCTTTCTTGGAATCCTCACTCCAATATGAGTGTACGAGGGTCAAGTGACTTAAGAAGGTGTCTCTGATTGGAGTGGTTGTTGGCTAGCTACCGGAGCCATGACCTCGATTCACTGGATTGTTTGGTTATGATGAGATGTATTTTATCTGGGGCACCATTGATGTCCCTCATTCACGACGGTCTAAGTACGACAAACGTTGACGCTTCCTAGGATCCGAGACTGTTTGGCTTTGCCGCGACTCTATGACGCCGACCCTGTGGCACCCGCACTCGGTGATCTTGGACTACTTGAGCACCTCTCTATTGTTTCTTTTGACACTCGTTTATCATTGTACTTTTTTTTATTCAGTCTTATTGTCATGCATTCCTTAATCCTTATATCTTTATTTCAATCCGCATGAGTTTTATACTACTTTATTTATCTTGAAGTATTGTTTAGATCCTACTAGCTTGTACTTATTGGACTCTTCATTCTTGTGTTTGAATGAGTGTAGATCCGTAGTCGAGTAAGGGAAAGGCGCTGAATTAGGTGATCTACTTCTACGACATTGGACCAAACCTCCCTAACTCACTTTTGTAGGTTTTTACTGTTTGTATTACATATATATATATATATATGTTGTTTTATCACTCTTGGGGTACTTTATGGGTTTTGAGATATGATTATGAATTTTATATCACTTTTGTATATACTTTACACTTGATATACATGTTTGATATAGATATGTTTACAGGGTTCCACTTTTAGGTTGTCCAACATCTTTACATTATTGTTGAGTTATTTAATGTATTAACTGCTTCTGTTAACTTGTAAAACTTGAAAAATACTAATAACTTGACTTAAAATTATAAATTCACTTATATGGATGGATTTAAAGGCTGACTAGGCTTGCGTTGACCTTATGAGGCTAGTTCGAGGGGGTTAACATGGGCTTAGGCCAGGCGGGGCCCAGTGTGTCGGTAAATGGGACTGTCACAGTTGGTATCAGAGCATTATGTTAGATAAGAGCTTGGTGTAAACTCAAGAACAACCCATAACCCGGATAAGACACAAATTAATAATAAAGTTAAGACACAGTTGGAACTTAGAGTGCAACCATATAATCTTGACTTGAAGTCTTAGTTGGGAAGTGAGGTAAGTTGGGGAAATTAAAACTTGAATTTATATATGTTATTTCGTATTGTATTATATTATTACTGGTGCTATAAACTGATCGAGAATCCGCCTTTTTTACAAATCGCGATGGTCGATCATCCTGAGGCTAGTGGTAACGGTGGTAGCGCAAATGTACAAGGGAGGCTAGATGAGATGTCCCAGTTAGTCACATCTCATAGTCATCAACTTAGGAGATACTCAAGCTATTGAGGACACAGTCTGCACCATCACCATCTCCAGTTACGACAGCAGCGTCATTTGCTCCTGAGGGGAGTGCACCCACTGTACATGCCACTCCAGTGGCTTCTATCATACTGGCAAGACCCATGATAGCTAAGATAGTTTCGGCATAGACACATATAGTACTACTTACACCCCCCACTCCGTCAGAGACTACACCGACTATGCTTAGCGAGACAAGCACTAAGGTGACAGCTGAGGTGAGGCAGTCGTGAGAGTTCCAAAGACATAGACCAGCTGAGTTTTATGGGGGCACAAGTCTCGAGCCGGCAGAGAGAGTTGTGAAGAGCCATGAGAAGATACATGACATATTGGCCACACCAGAACAAATGAAACTAAGTATAACATCAGGGCTGATGTTTGGAGAGGCCAATGCATAGTGGCGTAGCATGGTGGCTATCTAAGGTAAGCCCAAGGATTAGGTAGAGTTCAAGAAATGGTTTAATCAGAAGTATTTTTCGCCTTTGGTTCTGAAGTTTAAGAGGGTCGAGTTTCTGAGCATCCGACATTACACTGGGGAGTCAGTGATGTCATATATAAGAAGGTATTTGCAGTTGTTGGAGTATGTCGGGGGTGTAGCCGACATTAATGCCGACCGGGCACACCACTTCATGGAAGAGCTGTTCAGAGTCATTGGGGGCACCGTAGTAACTACTGAGTCGTGGAGCTTACAGGTTGCATATGAAAGGAGTTTAGCAAAACAAACATACTTGAGCACACACCCCGATGAGGTCATAGCAGCACCAGCCCCAACTCGATCAGAGTACAAATCAGGAGATTATAGAAGGAAGAAGAGGCACCGACCATTCGGTCCGAGAGATGTCGGAGCTCAGAGTGTAGGGTTTGTGTCACCACCATCACACCCAGCACGCACTATGCCAGTGCCTTCTTCACCAGTACATACGTACGCTAGCCTACCGCGACAGTCGACACAGCTAGTACCGCAGTTACAGTATCAACGGATAGATAGCGGAGGCAGTGGTCCAGGGTAGAGGTCATGACAAGGATGGGGACAGAGTCAAAGATATGATTAGGGACATGGACAAAGGTCCACTCACTCATAGGGATGGAGACTTCCACCAAGGCCAGGGCCACACAAAGCTTGTTTTGAGTGCGTATAGACAGGACATTTTACGAGTACTTGTCAATGAATGGGTAGAGGACAGTTGCAGCAGGGACGAGAGAAAGTTCATGTCGTTGCTGCACTAGATCCAGGCGCCATGTGTAACTTGATTGAGGTATGATTTACATTTGTCGTTGATTTAAGCATACTTTGATTGATTCGAGATCTATGTTGTCTTTCATTTTTTGGTTGTATGGTTGAGTTGGGACAAAGACCCATTAGGCTCTAGAGACCTTTGACCCTCAGCACAGCTGCTGGAGATAAGATATACCTGAACTTACTATGTATTAATTGTTTAGTTAAGATAGAGGACCAGGAGATGCTTGCAAACTTGAGGGTATTGGAGTTCCTAAAGTTTGATGTCTTACTAGGTATGGATTGGTTAGTCGCATACCACGCATAACTGGAGTGTTTCAGCATGGTTGTTACATTTTGGCTTCCAGATCAGGCATAATTCATTTTTTAAGGGACTTCGACTACTTTACCACTTCTCGAGGGCCGAGTGGCTACGACTATCGATGTTGAGACTTTGGCCAGCGTTATGAGTACGACAGAGAGAGTTGAGACTAGGATTGAGGAGGTACCAGTTGCATGTGAGTTTCTATGCATTTTTCCCGATGATCTACCTGGATTACCCTCGACGAGAGAGATCGACTTCATTATAAACTTGGCCCCAGGGGTCAAATCGATATCGATTCCGCCATACAGAATGGCACCGAGAGAGCTCGAGGAGTTGAGGACTCATTTTAATGAGTTGTTACGACTGGGATTCGTTCACCCGAGTATGCCACTATGAGGCGTGCCAGTCCTGTTCGTCAAGAAAAAGGACGGCAGTTTACGACTTTGCATAGACTATAGACAGTTGAACAAAGTCACCATAAGGAACAAGTACACACTTTCTCGCATAGATTTATTTGATCCGCTAAGAGGAGCATAGTGGTTCTCCAAGATTGACTTGAGATATGGCTACCACCAGCTCAGGATTAGAGATGAGGATAGGGAGAAGACTGCTTTTCGCGCCAGATATAGGCACTTATGGGTTCATTGTCATGCCCTTTGGGCTAACGAATGCACCAGTGATGTTCACGGATATGATGCACTGAGTATTGAGAAAGTATTTGGATAGATTTGTGATAGTGTTCATCAACGACATTCTTATCTATTTTAGGACTCATGAGGATCATGAGGAGCACTTCAAAATGATATTGTAGACTATGAGGGAGCATCGATTGTATGTTAAATTCAGCAAGTGTGAGTTTTGACTTACGAAGGTTGGATTTCTAGGATATATCGTCGGAGCTAGCGGAGTGTTAGTAGACCACGCTAAGATTAGAGCAGTGATTGATTGGCCTACACCGACATAAGTGACAGACATCCGCAACCTTTGGAATTGGCAGGATATTACCAGTGTTTCATGCAGGATTTCTCTAGGATTGTCACACCGATGAAACAATTGATAAAGAAGGAATTCAATTTCCAATGGAATGACAGTTGTAAGCAGGCATTCATGACTTTGAAGGAACGACTGACTATAGCGCTGGTGTTACTGCTACTAGAGATAGGGAAAGGGCTTCGATGTGAACATCGATGCTTCCAAGCTCGATTTGGGTTGTGTTTTGATGCAAGATAGAAAAATGATAGCTTACGCATCCTGATAACTCAAGATTCACGAGAATAACTACCCAACACATTACTTAGAGCTAGCCGATGTTGTATTTGCACTGAAGATATGGCATCATTACTTGTGCGGTGAGAGGTTCAGTCTATACACTAATCACAAGAATCTAAAATACCTCTTCACCTAGAAGGAACTAAACATGAGACAAAAGAGATGGTTGGATTTCTTGAATGATTATAATTTTTCATTGGAGTACCATCTAGGGAAGGCCAATGTAGCGGCGCATGCTTTGAGTACGAGGGGGTCGAGCGCAGAGATTGTGCAATGTCATATGACATACGAGTACGCATTACTCGAGGCGGCCGACACACTTTGTCGAGCAAAGATTACAGAGCTGTTGAAGCAGTGATTTGTAATCAGATGAGGACTCAAATAGTGTCAGTTAAAAGTGTACTTCAGGGGCAGTTGGCTGACTACCTCTATCAAAGTTCAGTGAGATAGCTCAAAGTCTTGATCACCCAAAGTAGAGTCAGTCGATAGACTCATGCCTGAGATTCAGAGGATGCTTGTGCATTCCATCAATGGCTGAGATTTGAGAGGAAATATTTTTGGAGTCACACCGCTCATGTTATATAGTTCATCCGGGTCAGACCAAGATGTATTCGGACATATGACGTCTCTTTTGGTTGCTTGAGATGAAGACCGACATTTATGATTACATTAGAGCATGAGAGATATGCCAGCGAGTTAAGGCTGAGCATTGGAGGCCTGATGGACTACTATAGCCCCTTCCTATTCCTCGGTGGAAATGGGAGCATATTACAATGGACTTCGTCAGTAGATTACCCCGATCTTAGCGCAGACATAGCAGTATATGGGTGATTATATATAGGTTGACTAAGTTCATGTACTTCCTACCGATGTCTATTACACATCAAGTGGATAGGCTGGCAATTTTGTATGAGCAAGAGATAGTCTAACTTCACGGGGTCCCGTTATCAATTGCGTCAAACGGGGGTCCACAGTTTACTTCACAGATTTGGCAGGGCATGCAGGCACAGTTTGGCACGCAATTGGATATGAGTACAACCTATCATCCATAGACTGATGGACAGTTAGAACGACTGATACAGATGCTTAAGGACATGTTGAGAATATGTGTACAAGAGTACAGTGGTTCATGGGAGGAGTATCTTCATCTGTGTGAGTTTGCTTACAATGACAATTATCAAGCCATATTGGAATGACACCGTTTAAGGCACTATATGGCATGACATGCAGATCTCCATCATGTTGGGCAAAGCACGAAGATGTAGCAGCTATTGGGCTAGAGATTGTAGTGAATTACACAAAAAAGATACGATAAATCAGACTATGTCCGAAGGTGCGCATGAGAGACAAAAAAAATACTACAACAAGTACCACGGCGAGTTAAAGTATGACGAGGGATCATATTTATATTTGAAGGTATCACCTCTAAAGGTTCATAAGAGATTTGGAATCAAAAGAAAGCTCGCGCCTAGGCTCATCGGTCCATTAAGGATTAAGATGAGAGTCGGTAAGGTTGCATATGAGTTGGAGCTACCACCACAGTTAGCCGGGATTCACTATGTATTTCATATCTCAATGCTTAGATTGGATAGGTCGTTAGGAGCAGGTGACTGATGGTGGATTTGAGCTAGATAGACCTCAGAGAAGACATCACCTACGAGGAGCAACTAATTCAAATATTAAACCGTAAGGTGAAGGTAATGAGGAATAAGGAAATCCCCACAGTACTTGTCAAGTGGCAGCATCAAAGGGACGAGGAACTGACCTAGAGTTGGAGTCCTATATGCGCGAGCACTTATCTGACCTATTTTGATTCTAGTAAGTTCTACTTTAAGTTATTTCAATTTTGAAGATGAAATTCTTATTAGTTAGGAAGGTTATAATGACCCGAATATTTTAACTTGTGTCATGTGTCCCTATAAGACTCTGACGGGAACTTTACTGACGTGGCGTACTTGGTCAACACTTTGGAGTTAACACCAAGGTATATTATGTTTATTTAGTGTGTATAGTATTTATTTTATACTCAAAATATCAAATTATAGTTAATTATTGGTCTGATTGCCTCAAAATACGAGTAAGGTTCGATGGTTGATATGCGTGTATATTATGGATACTCGGGTACGAATAGGCGATAAGATATGACAAAATAGTTATAGGACTATAATGGATATGCGTGTATATTATGGATACTCGGGTACGAATAGGCGATAAGATATGACAAAATAGTTATAGGACTATAATGTTATTTAATTAAAAGAATAACCTAAATTGGGATTTTTATGTAACTTATCACATTACTATATTATTACAATGCACATCTAAATAACTTATGATTATAGTGTATAAATGAAATAAGGCATATGATGTACCTCGAGAGGCGTACTAAGGAAGATTGAAATTAATATAAAATTCTTTTTCATTCATATTAAGGAACCAATTTAAATTCAAAGGCCTGTAGTATGCTTGGTAAATATGTTGAAAAATAAGGTCACTTAATCTATGTAAATGTATTGGTTGCATGGAAAATACATGGATGAACTAAAGGAATAATTGTTATTTTACACTTTGTACGACACTTGGAATATGTAGAAATAAGATGGAAAGCTTCGATTTAGACTTAATTAAGCTAGGTTAGCTTAATTAATCCATCACTAATGAATTTTCAAATAAATGTATAAAGGGGTAGAAACATTAGGGACTTGACTCAAATTCATTTCTAAGAGCTCTAGAAGGAAAATTGGAAGGAATCTCACTATTAATGGAGTTGGAGAAAGCTTAAAGACAACAAGGAATTTAAAAATTCATATGGTCTCAAGCCTTGTTCTACACCTTCTCAGTAATAATTTCTCCTATTTGAATTCTTATCCATGCTTTTGATTCTTATTGATTTGTTTCTTTTTAATGGTGGTCTTATTCATGCAAACTATTTCTTCATACTCTCATTTTCCTAATCTTGTTTGCATCCCCTTTAATTAATCAATAACACACGCATATGTATATTGATAAACTAAATTCATGCATGGCTTTCTTGAGTGTTTAAGGTTGATCCAAATTAATGTGTATTAATAAAAAATGATGCATAGATGGATGGCATATGCAATAGCTAAGATTAAATTATTTGAGAATTGGAAATTTGAGTACGACATTGATTTTGCTAATAACTTAAGTATTAATTAGAAATAATTAAGTACCTAAGTCAAATAAATAAAGTAAGCTAATTCTATTTATCTAATATGCCTAAGTTGTGAAATAAAGACAATTAGGCCTAAAAACATATGAATTAGTTTATTTGTATAAATTAATGATTTTTAATAAGTTAATGGAATAATTACATTTGAATCATTTAAATAAATTAGAGGGCTTGAATTTAATTGAAAGAAAAATCCTAAGTTGATTTTCAGACAAAAATGAGTATATAAGCTAGTTTGATGTGTCTAAGTAAGCTAATCAAATAATTTACTACTGTACTAAATAAAAGTGAGTTTTTATGTGACCAAAGATTAATCTAGTGTTAAAATAATAATAGTAATAAATGATAAGATTCATAAAATAAGTTTGTAGAGATATATTGATGCATTAAGTGGTTACATATATTTATATATCGTATATACATATATATTATGTGTATTTGTATAATCTATATACCTATATATAATAGAAGGACAATAATAAAAAGCAAATCATACTATGGACTGAATTTTACTTAATAGAGGATTAGTAAGAGAAACAAACTCTAACAAACCGAAACCAACTAAAATGATGTCAGGGACTTAGCGAGTGTCGCGTGCCGAACACTTCAATAAAATATAATTCATAAACCAACTATTTGCATAATAGTAGCAAATGGTCGATCCCACAGAGATTGGTAATCTTTCTAAGGTCAAAAACAACAAAAATGGAAATCTGGGGTTTAAGAAAGTGATTTAATTAACTAATCTAAATGCTAAGGAAAGTAAATAAACAATGGAAATAGCTTTGAAAACAATTAATAAGAATAAATAGGTCAAGACATACGAGTACGGTTAGACAAAAGATTGGATTTGGTCGTCGATCAATGCATATATAAGTAATTCAATTATATTCAAGTATAGCTATAGACCCGATAACATACGCAGTTCTTCGCACTTCCTATTCTCGATGGTCAAGGTACGACAATAACCACTTCTCTAATCGAACACATAACCCTAGACTCAAGCGAATTGGGTTTAATGCGATGACCGCATATTGCTTTGTGAAGGCACTACACCTAGACAACCAGATTACACAAGTACAAATGCATCCTATTTAGCCTAGATTCCTAAGGCACTTCACCGATTCCAAAAGGGACTAACCAATAGTTGGGTCAATTGTTACATATATGCGTTTATCGCATAAGAACGAATGCTTCGACTCAATAACTAAGGATGATCAATCTAATATGTATGCAAGGATCCTTTGACAGACAAATAAATCTAACCCTAGATTTAAAACTTTGCCAAAAGAAATAAAACACAAAGAATAGCAATAAAAATATAAAAGTAGATCTCACAAATTCATTAATAGTAGTGGCTGCGCTAGAGGTTTCACCTCGCATAGTTGAAGGACACCAAATTACAAAAAGAAAAAATAAAGGAAAAATAAAGAACAGAAAGCCGTCGGAATAGAACAGATGTCGGGCCAGAAGTCGAGTCCTCCTGTTGTTCCCTAAATTAGCAAGTGTGTATTCAATTGATATTTTAATAGATGACTTTTCTAAAGTTTGTAGATTTTCGTAGATTTTTAAAGACTTTGATAAACTTTTAAGTAAACTTCTTTTTGATGAATTTTATCAACATTTAAGATTTTTAGTGACTTTTGTGAACTTCGTAAACATGATTTTAATTGATACTAGTAGATTTTTGTGATTTTAATATTGAAACAAATATTTTGTACTATATTATGAAAAAGACGAATAATTATATTTCTTTTTCTTAATAACTATTATTAATTTTTTTAAAGTGTTTTTATATTTTAATTAAAAATCATATAGATATAGTAATGAATTACGACTATCAAGATAGTAACATAATAAATAAGTAAATAATTATCAACAAAACAAATATGCAAATGAATAATCTTTTAGTGGCAAAAAACAACCAAGTAAGATCATTGTGTGTAAAAATTTTGCACTTTTTTTTACTTAAGTAAAAAACACTTATATATTTTTCTTTAAGAATGATAGTTTAAAATTTTTAAAATGCACTTCTTGCATTTGAAAAAAAAAATACACGATTATTTTCTCTAAAAATAATAATTTACATTTTTTGAGATTATAATTATACACTTAATAAACAAAACTTCTTTGTAAAAAATCCTATAAAATGTACAATGATGCAAAAATGAGATCTTGTTAATAACGACATCATTTTCATTTTCATCAACATAAACATTAGGATATAATGAGTAAGCAATGAAATTCACAAGTTTTTGAGTGATTGAAGAAGTTGATAAAAACAATTGATAAGAAAAGACATTATAAACAATGAAGTCTTTATTGAATAAGGGAACCAAAAAAAATTAGAAGTCTCTAAAAGTTTTTGGGTTGAGGTGATGAGAAGTTGGAGATTTGTTCATGTGTATTTTTATACAAAAAGTCTATAAAAGTCGAGATTTGTAACCAAACTACAAAAGTCATCAAAAAAATTAAATACCCCAAAACTTTTATAAACATTACTTTATTTGTATTTTTAAATGCACATTACTTTTATAAACTGTCACGGCCCAAATAATTAATACAGCTTAATTCGTAATCAGGACAAATGACCCGTGACGTGGGACCCGCAGCGCGATACGTGTCACTACCGAGGCACGGTAGCCGAGGTAAATGTTATATTTGTGTGTTGTATGCCTAGTGTATTGTATTTGTGTAGACTGCTAAGTCATTTACGGGTATGCAGATACCGAGACGAGCGGGGACGCGCCTCGAGTCGCGTGCCGATGTGGGCCCGAGGTAGCAGCTCGTGGGGTAAGTGTGACTAGTTAAAATTTATGTCAAACAAAAAAAAAGTGTAGAAGCGAGTGGTGGTGGTGAGGCCACATCACCTCACTTATACACCACATCTATACATCTATATATATACATATACATATGTCACTAAATTGATAAATTTTCAAATGTTCTGACAATAGAGGAGCTATTACGGGGTTTGGGTGCGTACATCGACGCGACGGAAGCCGGATAGCTTAGGAATTGTTGTGTGTATGTAAGTAAACTGATTTGACACATTTATTTACATTTCATTCCATTTATTTACTTCTTCTCAGTTATTCGAACTGAATTGCCTTTGAAATCCATATGCTATGACTTGTTCAGTTGCTCATTTTATGATATTCATAGCATACTCTGTTTTTGTATATCATTGATTCTAATTCCTATACTTTGTCATATTTATTATTGTGTATGAAAGTCAGTGATATAGCATGCTATTAGGTTAGTGTGTTTATTTGACTCTAATCCTTTGGGCATTAGTATGCTGCTACATTTATTGGATTCCGATATTGTGTCATTTTTTAATATGAAAGTGGTTCTTGTGGTTAGGGTCACTTGATGATAGAAATTCAGCTTTCATACGGGGGTCACTAGACTGCCGGGATGTCAGGGGATTTCTCCACTACCTTGCATGACACACGGGGTAACATGCCTCGAACGGGGTAACCAGACCTCGGGGTTTGTTGGCGTAAGAATAACTTGGGCGACATGACGAGTTTAAAACTCGAGTATGTTAGCAAGTATACATTCCGGTGACGACTAATGCACTTGGAATAGAAAAGGCGTAATTGTAAGTACGACCTTTTGACATTATGATATAGAGCTCGATTTAAAATGAAATGATATAGAGCAGAGCACAAACTGTAGTGGACAGGCTGATATGATGAAGATCACGGCCGACCGACCCTAATCCATTACTGCTTAGCCTTGAGTCAGTTTCATATTTCGTTAACTCAAGTATCTTTTTGCTTGATGTTTCTTTCAGCATAATTTCTCTTTAAATTATGCAATTTGATACTTGTTGCCTATTTGGGAATGTGGATCGATGTCTCTCAGTATTACTTAAATAATTTCATGTACTCACCGTCTAGTTTGTGACGGTGGGTGCAGATCAGCAGAGTAGCAGACCATGCAAAGAGAAGATTGGTGATTATCTTTGAGCCGAGACGGACTGCTACGACATATTTTTGTACGTTTTTGCATTCTTTTGTATTATGTTTCTACGTACATGATATGATTACGGTTGGGTTGAGTGATAGGAACTTCTGATTTGACACATGTTATATATATCACCATTTTTGTTTATATATGCATGTGATCTTTATTTCCTGGTTTTTCCACAATAGGTTAGGCCTTAGGATTTCATTTCCACTAGTAATTGATTAAGACTTCCTCTGAATAATTGGTAAAAAAAAAAAAATTGTAACTCTGATTTGTAGACAACCATAGGTTAGTCACTAGTACAATTAAGTTAACTATAGGTGGTATCATAAATTGTATGTATTTAATTAAGGCTGACTAGTTCCTTGTTAGGTCCTATATGGGAGATTATGGCTTAATTAAGGGATTAGGCCGGGCGGTGCCCTTATTTGTAGTTGGGGCCGTCACATAAACTCTCTAAAAGTTTAAATTAAATACCCCAAAACTTTTATAAACTTTTAAAAAGTCTATAAAAGTTCACATTGAATACACCTTACTTTTAGAAACTCTCTAAAAGTTTTAATTGAATACACCTAAATATTTTTAGTAATTAAAAGTAATCAAAATTCTATTAAAATCTAAATTGAATACACCTAGTAGATTTCGTTAAGATTGATTAGTTGACGAAGTACGATGTTCGAGGCAAATGGATGGTATAAAATTTCTTAGGAATGAATTGATGCACGTGTTGTACTTAACAATTGCTGCCCATATTATTCTTTTCCATGTGCATCGAACGGCCCACCATTCTCCATTATATTCACTAGTGACATGTGTCTCCATGACAATAAAACATAGCATACTTCCATATCCATGCTCCACACATCAGCATAACCCGTATAAGCATCTCGTCATGCATTTTTTCGAACTCTTCCTTACAAATAGGTATGCCTATTATGCCTGTGCACGTTACAATGTTGGCCTTATTTGTTAGTACAATACACAAAACATGCATATAATTAAATAATATTATATCATACTTGAATTCAATTAAAAAGAACTAGATAAAATAATATTAGAGGATTGCACTAATTACAATGTCCTAAGACGAAATTTCCTCCAATTCGGTGTATGAATGCTTCAAGAGGTTCGTCTCCAGGATACAACTGGATCGATCTTTGATTACACACCAACCAAAAGATCCTTTCTTCTGCAACAGTAAAAATCTCTCTCAAAACCAGAAAAACTATCTTAATTTCGAGATTTTCCTTAGTTCACCAATGAAGTTAAAAACCATTTTTATAAACCAAAAACTACCTCTTTTGAACAGTTACAAATGTTCAAAACGAGGTCATTAGTGGTGTGGTTTATTAACCACCAATTATCCCACTAATTAAACACATTTTTAAAAACTAAAAGTGGTAATTGTTCACTACTAATCACACCTACGAAATTAACTAAATTTAATGTAAAAAGTAAAAAATTTGTGTTGTGGATCGGCTAAGTTATTTTAACATTAGCCCCAAAGGCCCCAAGGCCCAAGGCCCTATCAAAGACATATTAAATATCAAGTATTTAATGTATATTAATCAATGAAGAATACTTATGGTCTTGTCCTCCAACCCCACATAAACTCAACCATTTACTTCAAGTGAAAGATTTCTTATAAAGAAAGAAACAAAAAGTTTCTTTCCCATGTGGGACTAAAATTGGATATTATACAAACTCAAATGAAAGTTCAACAATACCCCACATTTGTATTGTATCCATCGGCAACCCTGACTGAGTTTACTTTGCCAAATCACAAACATAAATTTTAAAGAACAAACATTACTTTAAAACAATTGAGAGAGATTATCATGTCATGTTAATCAAGAAAGAGTCGTATAGACTTGAACTTACCCTAGTAAGATCATATCGAGTTTACTTCGTGACACAGTGATGCATGTATCTTGAATTGTTCACTTTTTATAGTAAACTAAGACAATATGTCTCACTTAAGACATGATTCCTTATACACTTTATTCTATGTTGTTCATTTTGGTCCTGAACATATCCTGGGTTCATGATAGCTTTAGAGAATTTAGCCTATTCATTCTCATAAATGCGACCCCGCATTTACTATCATGTAGGTGACTTATCTTTAATCGTTAAATGCAATATTGCATGCCCTAAACTTCTTATCAACACACTTACTTCATCATAGGAACAAGTAATCGTGGTCATGTTTGTTAAGTCAAGTCTAACTAGTTTGCCTATTGAACCTAGACCATGGGATCTCCAATCAGCTAGGTCAGGTTTCCGCTAGACTTGACTTACTCTATAGGCTTTAAGCCCATTCCCCTCGATAATAATTTCACTTGATCTATTGGTAAGCCTTTAGTCAAAGGATCTGCAATGTTTTCCTTAGACTTAACATAATCATTACTAATTACTCCACTTATGAGTAATTGTCTTATAGTATTATGTCTGCGCCTTATATGTCTCGACTTACCATTATATATGTTGCTCTTAGCTCTTGCTTATGCTGCCATACTATCACAATGTATGCATATTTCTACGACTGGTTTTGGCCAGCAAGGAATATCGTCTAAGAAATTTCTTAGCCATTCAGCTTCTTCAGCTGCCTTGTCAAGAGCAATAAATTCAGATTCCATGGTGGAACGTGCTGTATACGTTTGCTTTGTTGATTTCCAAGAAATCGTTGCTCCACCTAATGTGAATATATATCCACTTGTTGATTTAGTTTCTGTATTATCAGAAATCCAATTTGCATCACTATACCCTTCAAGTACAGGTGGATATTTTGTATAATAAAGTCCATAATCTAAGGTATATTTAAGATACCTTATAACTCTTATTAATGATGTCCAATGAGCAGTATTAGGATTACTTGTGTATCTACTCAGCCTGCTTACCGCATAAGCTATGTTAGGTCTAGTAGAGTTCATCAAGTGCATCAAGCTTCCAATTACTTGAGAATATTCCAATTGAGAAATTGCTTCTCCATTATTTTTCTTAAGATGACAATTAGCATCAAAAGAAGTTGGAGCACGTTTACAATCGAATTGATTGAATCTTTTTAAGATTTTCTCAACATAATGAGATTGTGTGAGGATATAACCTTCGTTATTCCTTTTGATTTGAATTCCTAGTATTACATCAGCTAGACCTAAATCTTTCATGTCAAAACTGGAATTCAACATCTTTTTGTTTGACATTATAGCATCCTTACTTGTGCTCATAATCAACATGTCATCAACATATAAGCATACTATGACGCAAAAAATTTTCATTTCTTTAATGTACACACATTTTTCACATTCATTTATTTTGAAACCATTTGCTAGCATAGTATGATCAAATTTTTCATGCCATTGTTTTGGAGCTTGTTTAAGTCCATATAACGACTTAACAAGTCTACAAACTTTATTCTCTTGGCCTTTGACTGTGAACCCTTCAGGTTGGTCCATATATATTTCTTCTTCTAACGCTCCATTTAGAAACGTTGTTTTAACATCCATTTGGTGTATTTCCATATTGTATAAAGCAGCTATGGAAATCAACATTCTAATGGAAGTTATTCTTGAAATAGGAGAATAGGTGTCGAAGTAATCTACACCTTCCTTTTGTCTATAACCTTTTGCTACCAATCGTGCCTTATATTTATCAATAGTACCGTCAGCTTTAAGCTTTCTTTTGAATATCCATTTATATCCAATTGGTTTGGTTCCAGATGGTAGATCAACCAATTCCCATGTATTATTTTGTAAAATGGATTCAACTTCACTATTGATTGTTTCCATCCATAAAGACGCTTTCGACGAATACATAGTCTCCTTATAAGTCTGTGGTTCATTTTAAGTTAACAGACTTATAAAACCGAACCTTAATTCTTTTTCCCCTTCTAGGTTCCAATTCTTGTTCTTGAACCCTTGAAGTGGTTGGTTCTTCTAGACTCTCTTCAATCATCATTTTTCGTGATGAACCATTTTGTTTTTCCTTGAAAGGAAAAATATGCTTAAAAAATGTAGCATCAGCAGATTCGATAATAGTATTTTCACTTATAGTTGAAGTATGTGATTTAACTATTGAGAATCTATATGCTGCACTATTCTTAGCAAAACCGATGAACACGCAATCTACTGTTTTAGGTCCTAATTTAGTTCTTTTTGGTAAAGGAATTTGAACCTTCGATAAGCAACCCCACACTTTTAAAGTTTTGTAAGTGGGCTTTCTTTTTCTTCAAATCTCATATGGAGAATTATCAGATTTCTTGAAAGGAACCATATTCAAGATATGATTTGCAGTCAGTATGGCTTCACCCTACAAGTTTTGGGGAAGTCCAGAATCATTCAACATAGAATTAATCATATTCTTGAGAGTTCTATTTTTCCTCTCTACTACACCATTTTGTTGAAGTGTATATGGTGCAGTGGTCTGATGAATAATTCCATTTGTATTACAAAATTCTATGAATTCAATGGAATCATATTCTCCACCTCGATCAGTTCTTAATACTTTTATCTTTTTGTCAAGTTGATTTTCAACCTCTGCCTTATATATTTTAAATACATCAAAAGCCTCACTTTTATTCTTGATCAAAAAGACATGACAATACTTACTACAATCATCAATAAAAGTGATGTAGTAGTTCTTTCCTCCTCTCATAGGATTTGATTTGAAGTCACAAAGATCGCTATGAATTAAATCTAATAATTCATTTGATATTTCTTGAACAGACTTAAATGTTTGCCTAGCAAACTTTGATTCTGCACAAACTTCACATTTATGTTTTAAATCAAGTTTAAACTTTGGTAACATGTTCAAATGTACCATTTTATGAATTAATCTGTTATTTACATGCCCTAATCTAGCATGCCAAATATCAAATGATTCAATCATATAGGCAGAGATAGTCATATACGCAGAAACAATCATTTTATTGCTAGCGTCATTAACAATTACAATGCTTAATTTGAAAAGACCTTCAGTAAGGTATCCCTTCCCTATGAACATGTCACCCTTGGTCAATACAAATTTGTCAGACTCGAAAACAAGTTTGATTCTTATTCAGTAAAGGGCCAGATACAATAGTTTTCCTTATATCAGGAACATAAAGAACATTAAGTAAAGTGATTATTTTTCCAAACGTGAACTTCATCTTCACTGTTCCTTTGCCTTCAACCATGGAGGAGGATGAGTTTTCCATGTAAAGTTTCTCTTCACTATCAGCCGGATGAAACTCAAAAAATAAGTTTTTGTCACTGCATATGTGCATTGTTGCACCAGTATCGATCCACCATCCTTTGGCATCAGAAATCATATTAGTTTCAGAAACAACCGCAGTAAGATCAAAGTTAGTATCATCAATTTCCATGTCAATAGCATTTGCTTGGTTGTTCAAACCAGAATTATTAGAATTCTGATCTTTCCTGTGGTGGCATTCTTGAGCCCTATGGCCCTGCTTTCCATAAACCCAACAACTTCCTTTAATTTTCTTGTAATCCTTCCCCTTTGGTGCTAACGGCTTAGTGGTTCTCTTGAAGTCTTTCTTAAAATTCTTTTTCTCGAATTTCTGAAATTTGGACTTGCTTGATTGTCCTACCTCCATGTTAGCATTAGCATTAGCCATTTCCTTTTTGTCTTCCTTCCTGTGATCTTCCTCAACATGAAGTCGCAGAATGTGATCCTCAATGGACATGTCCCTTCGCTTGCGCTTTAGGTAGACCTTGAAGTTATTCCACGACGATGGAAGCTTTTCAATAATGGCTCCAGTCTGAGAATGTTCATTTACAATGCACCCTTCAACGTGCAATTCATGTATCAGAACTTGCAGTTCTTCCACTTGCTTTACCACGGACTTCCAATCCACCATATTGTATTTCAAAAACTTACCTACTACGAACTTTTTAGCCCCTGCATCTTTAGTTCGATATTTCTTTTCGAGAAGATCACAAACATCCTTTGCAGTTTTACATTCTGAATAGACATCATATAGTGTATCATCAAGTCTATTCGAAATATAATTCCTGCAGAGAAAGTCAGAATTCCTCCATGCTTCAATAGTAAGGAGAGTTTCCTTGGACAAAGGGCCCTCATCAGATTTTGGAACTTATTCCTTCAATATGTTGGCAAGATTCATAATGGTCAGCCAGAAGAGCATTTTCGGCTGCCACCTTTTAAAATCAAGACCTTTGAACTTCTCTGGTCTTTCATCTTTGGGATTGGCAGAGGTAGCGGAAGTGGATTTCTCAATTACAAGAGATGTCATTTTAAACTAGTATGCAAACAACAATTTCGTATAAATCAGTGACTAGTTTTTCTAAAATCAGTGACAATTATATGCAATCAACTATTGTACGTAAACTAGTGATAACATTAATAAAACACAATAGAAAATGTTTCGTCTTAGATTGTTAGTACAATACACAAAACATGCATATAATTGAACAATGTTATATCATGCTTGAATTCAATTACAAAGAACTAGATAAAATAATATCAGAGGCTTGCACTAATGGCAATGTCCTAAGACAAAATTTCCTCCAATTCGGTGTATGAATGCTTCAAGAGGTTCGTCTCCAGGATACAACTGGATCGATCTTTGATTACACACCAACCAAAAAATCATTTCTTCTGCAACAGCATAAATCTCTCTCTCAAAACCAGAAAAACTATCTTAATTTCAAATTTTTCCTTAGTTCACCAATGAAGTTAAAAACCATTTTTATAAACTAAAAACTACCTCTTTTGAACAGTTACAACTGTTCAAAACGAGGTCATTAGTGGTGTAGTTTATTAACCGCCAATTATCCCACTAATTAAACACCTTTTTAAAAACTAAAAGTGGTAACTGTTCACCACTAATCACACCTACGAAATTAACTAAATTTAATGTAAAAAGTAAAAAATTTGTGTTGTGAATTGGCTAAGTTATTTTAACATTAGCCCCAAAGGCCCAATGCCCTATCAAAGACATATTAAATATCAAGTATTTGATGTGTATTAATCAATGGAGAATACCCATGGTCTTGTCCTCCAACCCCACATTCACTTAACCATTTACTTCAAGTGAAAGATTTCTTATAAGGAAAGAAACAAAAAGTTTCTTTCCCATGTGGGACTAAAATTGGATACAATACAAACTCAAATGAAAGTTCAACATTATTAATAATCCGTACCAGCACGCTTTACGAGACAACTCGCTGTCGATCTCCAAAACACTTTTCACGCCTCAATTTCGATTTAAATGCTCATAAGCTATAAATTACAAACAAGAGTTATTATTATTATATTTTAAAGACTTTTAAACTTAAATATATAATAAGTAGACAACTAAAACTAACACGAATGTCGACTTATCAAATATCTCCAAACTTAAGACTTTGCACGTCTCGAGCAAAGATGTAAATTACAAAATACAAGTAAACTAAACTCATAATATAATTATGCAGTGACTAAACTAAACCTACACCCGATTCATACTTCATAGAGTTCCTTTGGTTTACATAGTCTCCAAGTCAACAAGTCACTCGATAAATTTCGGAGTTATGATGTACCAAGAACCGCAACCAGCACACAATTAAGATCACACTTTAAAGACACAGATATGGTCGAGACAAAGGCCATAAACTACGCACGAGTTTTCTTGGTCTATACATTCAAGCATGCAAGTTTACAATTTCATTTAATTTAGTTGTAAAACTCGAGCTAAATCTTTTTATTTGAGGAGTTTTCATAGTCTTTCGACTTTATTCATTTTACATATATATATATATATCCTCTCTTTTCTTTTTGTTGGGTTTTGGGGTTCATACGCAGCGGAGATTACAAAACAATTTTGACAAAATTCCAACAGGATCCGAATCTAATTCCATTAAAAACGTTTAAACCATGAAAAACTTAATCATACCTCAATCGCAATATACCTTTCAGAAGGTTGATCGATCTCTAAGGCGCTGCCAACGACGAACGCCCCTCTATCGCAGTCCACACACGAACGGCGGCCGAGATTCGAAGTGCTAGCGTCGAGAGAATGCCAAACCTTTTGAATCTCTCCAAAACGATCCAGAGCATACCAAAAAACCCTAAGTCGTTTCTTAAACGAAAAGGAGTTTTGGCCTTTTGATCTTTCGTTAGTGTATTCTAACTTAAAGCGTCTATTTATACAACTCTTGTATATAGACGTTTAAGTAAATTACACATATACCCTTACTTAAAGAAGTATAAGTGTAATACACCACAAGGACGTTTCTGTCATGAATTTTATCACATAAAATTCGTTTTTCTGAATCGTCTTAAAATCTCGCAAAACCATTCTTAGTGTGCGACCCAATAGGCTCATACAACGTTGGCGTGTACCAAAACACATTTTGGTATACAAGTCATAAGCGACCTCTAGCAAGACATTATGACTACCCAAGTCGTATGAATATCAAATCGATACAACCTAATCAATAATGTATATAACATCCTTTTGTCACACGATATCCTTTTGATCAAACATAAGGCATGGAATTGTCATCCAACATGTTCAATCGTACTAGTCTCGATCTCTAGGTAGATCGAAAACATCCAAGTGACATTGATCAATATCAATTCACTTAGACTAGGCCTTTTAACAATCTAACACATCGAGGGATCCACTAGATATCTCTCTTTATATGAGAGGGACAAATTCTATCTCGATTACACAACTTCATCACATTGCTCACACAAGAACCAATCACAACCTTTATAATCGTCCTAGGTTAAAGACAACGTTTGATTGTGTCAAATCACCGCGTTCCTAATGTTGAAGTCTCTCAGTAATCTCAAGTCGAGGACTGGAATATATACCTATCATGAGAAACAACTATGACTTAATCCATGTTATGTTCTCATAGCGGGTCGGTCCAAAGACTTTGTTCCCTAACAAGTACTCGTGATCTTGATTTGTATCCCTATACGTATAATCATCATATGATCATCAATCAAGACTCACACTAGTCTTAATTCATTATAGTTCCCAAGATAATGATCGACTAGGGACATTTAGGATATTTATGTAAATACCCATGGATCTTATTATAATGTAAACATGTAAATTAATTATAATAAACAAAAATGAAATCCTCTATTTTTATTAACTAAAAGTATTCATAAAGACAGTTAATGGATTGACCTAGGGCACATGCCCCATCATCTCCCACTTGCACTAGGGCCAATCATACATGCATCTAATGCCTAATGATCTAACATGACCATCATGTTTTGCTTGTGGAAGAGCTTTTGTCAATGGATCCGCAACGTTGTCTTCGATAGGTACTCGCAAATCTTTACGTCTCCCCTCTCAATAATTTCTCTCGATGAGATGAAAACGCTTTGAGTATATGTTTGGATCTGTGGTGTGATCTAGGTTCCTTGGCTTTGTGCTATTGCCCCGTTATTGTCACAATACAAACAAACAAGGTTAGCAATACTCGGAACCACACCTAGTTCGAAAATGAACTTTTTGATCCAAATCGCCTCCTTTCTTTGCATCGAACGCCGCAATATACTCACTTCATTGTAGAATCTGCCACTGCGGTCTCTTGCTTCGAACTTTTCCAACTTCTTTGCACCCCCATTCAAAGTAAACACATATCCAGATCGCGATCTAAAATCATCTATATCGGTTTGAAAACTCACATCTCGTGTAACCATTTACAACTAGATCATTTTCAAAACCTCCATAGACCAAGAACACTTCCTTAGTCCTTCTTAAGTACTTAAGGATGTTCTTTATCTTGCTATCCAAAGGACTCTCACCTGGATCGATCGATATCTCGCTTGTAGTGCTCAAAGCATATGATACATCGTGTCGAGTGCATAACATGGCATACATGATAGATCCAATAGCCGATGCATATGGAATCTTATTCATACGGTCTCACTCATCATTTGTCTTAGGACATCGAGTCTTCTTGAGACTTATCCCATGAGACATTGGCAACAATCCTCTTTTAGAGTCTTGCAAACGAACATATTCAAGACCTTGTCTATGTAAGCACTCGACTTAGACCGATTAGCCTTTTAGATCTATCCCTATAGATCTTTATCCCTAGGATATAGGCATCTCCTAAGTCTTTCATTGAGAAACACTTCCCTAACCAAGACTTGACATTCTCGCAATGTTGGGATGTCATTTCCAATGAGTAATATATCATCAACATACAAGTACCGAAAAATAACTACACTCCCACTCGACCTTCTTGTATACACAAGGCTCATCTTCATTCTTAATAAAACCAAAATCCTTGATTGCTTCATCAAAATGAAGATTCCAACTCCGAGAAGCTTGCTTTAATCCATAAATGGATCTTTGAAGCTTGCATACCTTCCTAGAATTCTCAGGATGTATAAAACCTTCAGGTTGTGTCATATACACGTCCTCAAGCAGCTTTCCATTAAGAAATGCTATTTTTACATCCATTTGCCATATTTCATAGTCATAATATGCAGCAATGGCAATTAAAATTCTTATGGATTTAAGCATGGCTACTTGGCGAAAAAGTTTCATCATAATCAACACCTTGAGTCCGCCTAAAACCTTTTGCTACAAGTCTTGCTTTAAAAGTATGCACTTTGCCATCCATGTCGCTTTTCTTCTTGAAAACCCATTTACATCCAATGGTCTTACCACCTTCAGTAAATCAACCAAGTTCCAAACTTGGTTATCATACATGGATTGCATCTCGAGTTCATGGCACTTAGCCATTTATCCGAGTCCGGCCCAGACATAGCCTCCCGATAAGTGGTGGGCTCATTTTGGTCTATAAGCAACACATCACGACTATCGCAATGAGAAATCCGAATCTCTCTCGGCTCATGTCTTACCCTACTAGATTTACGTGGGCCTTGTGTCACTTGTGGAGGTTCAACTGGTTCGAACGTTGTTGAACTTCCGATGCGATTCAGTGTTTACCCGTGATTCTTGAACTTCTTCAAGATTTATTTCTTTCCCACTAGTGTCTTTTGAAATAAACTGTTTTTCCATAAAGGCACCATACCGAGCAACAAACACTTTGTTCTCGCGGGATTATAAAAGTAATATCCTTTTGTTTCCTTAGGATACCCCACAAATAAACACTTGTCGATTTAGGTGCTAGTTTTTCGAGACTTGTCGCTTTACGTAAGCCTCACAACCCCAAATCTTAAGAAAAGACAAACTAGGTCTCTTCCCGTACCATATCTCATATGGTGTTTTATCAACCGCTTTAGAAGGAACTCGATTTAGAGTGAAAGCTGCGCTTTGTAATGCATAACCCCAAAAGGATAATGGAAGATCTGCGACTCATCATAGATCGAACCATATCTAATAAGGTTCGATTTCTCCTTTCGAGACTCCATTCCATTGTGGAGTTGCTTTGGTGGAGTCAATTGGGAGACAATCTCACAATTTCTAAGATGATCATCAAATTCTTGGCTTAAATACTCACCACCTCGATCCGATCGAAGTGTTTTGATAGTTTTACCAAGTTGATTCTCGCACTTCATTTTGAAACGTTTGAAACATCTCAAATGATTCAAATTTTTTATGTTTCATAAGATATACATAACCATATCCGCTTTGAAATCATCGATAAATGTAATGAAGTACTTGATAACCTCCTCTAGCCATTGTGTTTATAGGACCGCATACATCGCATGTATTAGACCCAATAAATCACTTGCCCTTTCACCGTGTCCAAAAGGGACTTTTAGTCATCTTGCCCGATAAACAAGATACGCACGTTTCATATGTTTCTAAATCAAATGAATCTAGAAGTCCATCTTTATGGAGCTTCGTTATGCGTTTCTCATTTATGTGCCCGAGACGACAATGCCAAAGATAGGTTTGATTCAAATCATTTGACTTGAACCTCTTTGTATTTATGTTAAAGACTGGAGTATCGGTGGACTTTTTCATGCTTAGAATATAAAGACCATCATACAAATCAGCATTTGCATAAAATATGCCTTTACGAAAAATGGAACATCTATTATTAGCAATAATAAAATCAAAACCATCCATATCCAAACATGAAACAGAAATGATGTTTCTGCTCAAGGCAGGCACAAAATAACAATTATTTAAAGTTAAAATAAGTCCACTAGATAAAACTAAGTCATATGATCCAACGAATACCAGTGGCAAAGAACTCTCTTGCTCCATTCCCTACGCGGAGGATGACTTCTCCTTTCTTCAACTTTCTACTTCGGTGAGTCCCTGCACATTTATACAAATGTGAGATCCACATCCGGTATCTAATACCCAGGAATCACTAGTAGATAAATTAATTTCAATAACATAAATACCCGTAGTGGTAGTCGCACTACCCTTTTTCTTCCTTAGATCTTCCAGATAGAGTTTGCAATTTCTGAACCAATGTCCAGGTGCATGACAGAAATGACAATTTCCTTCCTTTTCTTTTGGGTGTTTTGAAGTAGAAACAGGCTGGGGCTTGACTTGTTCCACAGGCTTTGCGACAGTGAATCAACAGCCTTGGCAACTTTAGCCTTGCCTTTGCCTTTCTTCTTCATTCCCTTTCCCTTTTGGACCATCAACACATTACTAGAGGGTTTCTTGATATTTTGTTCAAGCAGTTTTGAGCATTAAATGCAACTCGAAATTGATTTCTCCATATTATTCATATTGTAGTTCATCACAAATTGTGAGTAACTCTCTCAGTAATGAATTCAAGATCAAATCCGTAGCCAACTCTTGGCTTATGGGGAATCCGAGTCTATCAAGTTTGTCAACATAGCCCTTCATCTTCGAACATGAGGACTAACCGACGCACCCTCGGTCATCTTGCAAGAATGTAGGTTTTTGAATGTCTCGAACCTTTCTTGCCTAGCTTGTTTGTTGGAACATTTCCTTCAAATGCGTTATAGCCATGTCGTAGACTTCCATTAGTTCCATGTCCTTCGAAGTTCAGAACCATAGTTGCCAAGATAATACATGCAACATCGTAGAATCGTTGACATGCTTACTATGCGCATCCTTCACAAACTTTCGTAGCATTGGTGGTGGGTCCTCGGGGATTGGAGCATCCAGGACATACAACTTGCGTTCATGCTTAAGAACAATTCTCAAGTTTCGAACCAGTCAAGAAAGTTAGTCCCGAGATAGTTTATCCTTCTCAAGGATGGATCGCAGTGACAGGGGATTATTGTTACTTGAAGAGGTCATTGATCTACAATAAAGATTATGCAAAGTTTATTTTAGTATAGAGGAATAGACTCCCACTAAATTAACAACCCTCCTAAAACGTATTGTTTATTTTAGGGACTAAAATCCATATTTCACCTAATTCTATGACAAATATGGCATGAAACACGTAACTAGATTATTTAGGTAGGTAACAGTTACCAATTACATCTTATGTAATTTTTAGATCCTTTTATGAGATACGGGACATCTTATGTCTTAGCATGTTTTATCTCATCATTTGCCTAAAGCTCAAAACTATTTTGATGGCTTTATTAAGTCGGACCATTTTAAACATTTAGGTAACTCTTACCCAACTTGTCTCACCAAGATAACACAATACACCCAGCTATGGCCGAAACTGTATTAGTGTGATCGAGGCCTTGACAAGTGTTTAAAAATGGATGACATGAGACTTAAAATTTAATAGAGGGATTTTATTCTGTTTTAGTGATTTTTATGTAAACAATAAAATATCATATATTCTATTGATTTGTTCAATCACTAAACAATTTAGAAATTTCTATATTATTCACCAATAAAATAATTTCCTTGATCTAGGATTAGTTAGATTTATGGTCCCATTGGCCAGTCAATGACGGGTAATACAGAAGGGCGCCAGATTTTTTTTTTTTTTTTTTTTTTTTTTTTTTAGAAGACGGATCTCAATTCCGAAAATTGAAATTCGCTATAGAAAATCATATTTTTCGCCGATTTTACTATACTAAATTTACCCCTTAATTTATCCAAAATTAAGTCAATTAAAACATTTTTAATTAACCCGGGCCCACATCTAACTAATCATCTTATCCTAATCCAATTAGGACTAATCTTATCCTAATCCAATTAGGACTTATCTTATCCTAATCCAATTAGGACTAATCTTATCCTAATCCTATTAGGACTAATCTTATCCTAATCCAATTAGGACTTATCTTATCCTAATCCAATTAGGACTAATCTTATCCTAAACCTATTAGGACTAATCTTATCCTAATCCAATTAGGACTTGAGATATTTGAATCCTAGCATATCACCAATAACAAGATTTTTGATATTTATCTCATATTCTAATTTGTTATCTATCTTTATCAAATAGAAACTTCATAACAAAATAGATATAACAATATAAATAATTAATTTCGAAAATTAATTAATTATAAATAAATAATTTCGAAAATTAGTTATTTGCAATTTCGGTCCTCATCTAGATAATCACAAATATGTCATTGAATCATGAACTACTATCCCAATCGAATCTAATCATATTAGTTTCAATTAATATTCAACCTTATACAATTCAAGAAACGTAAAACAATGTAACCTAAATATGCATATTGAATTACGAGATTTCATCCATGCATCAATGCACAAAGAATAACGATTATACCTAATGATTTCAATTAAATCACAAATATGTGTATCATATACACAAACGTGATAATAAATCTCAAAGAAAACTTATGTATATCACATATACATCAATTATCAACATGCTTTCGATCATATATCATGTATATATCAGAAGAAAACATGCAATGAATTTAATGGAATCGAACTCGATGGCTCTGATACCACTGTTGGGTTTTGGGGTTCATACGCAGCGGAGATTACAAAACAATTTTGACAAAATTCCAACAGGATCCGAATCTAATTCCATTAAAAACGTTTAAACCATGAAAAACTTAATTATACCTCAATCGCAATATACCTTTCGTAAGGTTGATCGATCTCTAAGGCGCTGCCAACGACGAACGCCCTCTATCAGCATTCCACACACGAACGGCGGCCGAGATTCGAAGTGCTAGCGTCGAGAGAATGCCAAACCTTTTGAATCTCTCCAAAACGATCCAGAGCATACCAAAAAACCCCTAAGTCGTTTCTTAAACGAAAAGGAGTTTTGGCCTTTTGATCTTTCGTTAGTGTATTCTAACTTAAAGCGTCTATTTATACAACTCTTGTATATAGACGTTTAAGTAAATTACACATATACCCTTACTTAAAGAAGTATAAGTGTAATACACCACAAGGACGTTTACATCATGAATTTTATCACATAAAATTCATTTTTCTCAATCGTCTTAAAATCTCGCAAAACCATTCTTAGTGTGCGACCCAATAGGCTCATACAACGTTGGCGTGTACCAAAACACATTTTGGTATACGAGTCATAAGCGCCTCTAGCAAGACATTATGACTACCCAAGTCGTATGAATATCAAATCGATACAACCTAATCAATAATGTATATAACATCCTTTTGTCACACGATATCCTTTTGATCAAACATAAGGCATGGAATTGTCATCCAACATGTTCAATCGTACTAGTCTCGATCTCTAGGTAGACCGAAAACATCCAAGTGACATTGATCAATATCAATTCACTTAGACTAGGCCTTTAACAAATTAACACATCGAGGATCCACTAGATATCTCTCTTTATATGAGAGGGACAAATTCTATCTCGATTACACAACTTCATCACATTGCTCACACAAGAACCAATCACAACCTTTATAATAGTCCCAAGTAAAGACAACGTTTGATTGTGTCAAATCACCGTGTTCCTAATGTTGAAGTCTCTGGTAATCTCAAGTCGAGGACTGGAATATATACCTATCATGAGAAACAACTATGACTTAATCCATGTTATGTTCTCATAGCGGGTCGGTCCAAGATTTTTGTTCCCTAACAAGTACTCGTGATCTTGATTCGTATCCCTATACGTATAATCATCATATGATCATCAATCAAGACTCACACTAGTCTTAATTCATTATAGTTCCCAGTATAATGATCGACTAGGGACATTTAGGATATTTATGTAAATACCCATGGATCTTATTATAATGTAAACATGCAAATTAATTATAATAAACAGCAAATGAAATCCTCTATTTTTATTAACTAAAAGTATTCATAAAGACAGTTAATGGATTGACCTAGGGCACATGCCCCATCACTTTCTCCATGTTTTTTTCAAGTAATACGTCCTTACTTCATTTCCTATGAAAACCGTTTTTCTCACTTTTTCCCACCACAAGATTCCCTGCTCCATTTCCTGTGGAACCTGTGGGACTCTCTATATTTTTGTAAGAAAACTCATGTTAGCCGTTTCTCACTTTCACTATGATTAAGTAAGTTTTTCAATGTGGGTTAAAATAGTATTACTTGTACAATTTTGACCGTTTGGCCCTTTCGTATCTAGCACAAGGCTTAACCATCATACTAAGTCCCTAATCATGAAATCATAAAAATTTCGGGCTATGAACTCGAGTGAGTGTTTCTCCCAGTTTTCCTTTAAGTTTAAAGTCAAAAAGCAACCATAGCATACTCATCCACAACCAATGGCATGAAACAAAATCTCGAGTGACTCTAAACAATAATAAAAATGAAAACTATATTATACACGTGCATGAAAGTGTATCAACTTCTAATGAAATGAGAAAGAGAAGTATGGAGGGAAAATAAATGAAAGAAATGAAAGAATAAAAAGGACACTAGATACCACCATTACCATCCGACAACTGCATATAACCGCATATAATTGAAAAAACATAAACGATCTCACCTTGGTCTTTCACAAAGAAATCCAACCAACTCAATCCACAAATCCTAAAGTACCCCCAAACTTATTCTAAACCTTGTCTTCAAGGTTTAAAATAAGTCAAGAAATCCATGCAACAAAAAGAAAAAGAATAGTGGTGAGAAAGAACATGGATAAATAAATAAATAAGAAAATGATACAAATGCATGCATAATAAGTCTCCGAAAACTAGTGTATGCACAAAACCTCTCATGTCTAGGTGACTAAGAAAACTATGAAAAAATAATCATAACAAGAGCAATAACAAATAAGCATAGGAGTTAACTCAAATAATTCCTACAAAATCTAACGAGAAGGGTGAAATCAACTAGATGATTGAATGAAGTATATATTTTTGGGCCAAAGACCCGCTACTAATGCGGCGACTTAAGTTAGATATGCCCAACCAAGTCTCAAAACACCTAAAATCCTAATAATGTTTTAATTCCTAAAAAAATGCTCAAATTATGTCAAACCAATGTAATCCATAGTCAAATATAACAAAATTCAAGGGGTACTCCCGAGCCTCCAGTGCTCATCAAACATAACATACCACCTACGAAAATTCAAGAGACCAAGTTAAGGCTTTATTAAACATAAACAAACTAAAACTAAACTAAAACTGAAATAAATGCAAAAAGTAAAAAAAATAAAGTTGTGTCGCCTCCTAATGAGTGCCTTTCTTTTAAGTCTCTGGCTAGATTTGGTGTGAATCATCACGTGATGCCCTCTCCTTTTAAAATGTCGACAACAAATGGCGCATCTACAGCTTTGGGCGATAAAACATGCACGCCCTCTGTTAGGTTTGGGACCTCATTCAAGACCTCCAACACAAAAGAATTTGTCGCATCATGATCATCCAACACAAAGGTGTCGACAGTGTAGAAAATCAGTGAACGCTCTTTTACTTCCTCCCCCTTGTAAGGTGTAACGAATATGCTTGGGAGGGTGAGTGGTTTCACCAACACCAGAGGTTGGTCTTCCTTGCTCTCTTTCTGTGGCTCCTCCAGCCTTTAAGAAATGACTTTAATTATCATCTCATTTTCCTCATCTACATCTTGTGCACTGACAATTTCTAGCTCAATTTGAAAGGCTTCAAGTCCTTCTACAGTTTCGCTCCAATAGTCCTCCTCCTGTGTAACCTCATTCACCTCAACATTATCCTCCGAGTAAGAAATTGGTTGCATACTACGCAACTCTTTCTCGTCAGTCATATTCTGAAGCATGGCATTCAATTGAATAAATCAAGTTTTCAAGTCTGAGCTTGGAAACTCACGCGAAAATTGTTGAAGCTCCTCATGAAACAGATGTTGATCATCTAGTAATTGTTTTATCATATCTTTCAAAGAGGAGCTTTGTTGAAACCGTTGGTTCTCTTCATGACACTGTTGATGAATTTGTTGAAAAGTTAGTTCTCTGAAGATCAAGTCATTCATCATGTCTTGTATAGACCTCACTTCATGTTGAGGAGTATGTAGACTTGGAATGAGCCCAAAGAAGTTTGGTTGTGGCGATGCATACCTAGAATAGTGATAATTCTCATACTTTGGATAGTAAAGACAGTCATATATGAAATGAGAATAATCTTTACAAATTTCGCAAAACTTGACATGTTGCACAAAAGAATGCATGTTAGAAAATTGATGTCCATTATTTGGCATACCTACCCTATTCACATAGTAATAATGTGAGTTTTCGAATTGACCATTATTGTGGGAGTAGGAGGTCATCACAGGGTTGTTTGCATACATGTTAAGAACAAGGGAATAGATACAAAATAAAATTATAAAAAATAAAAAACCAAAGAAATAAAAATAACCAATCCCGGATAACAGCTCCAAAAAATTGACGCGTGCCAACCGAGTCAATAAAATAATTTACCTAAACCAGCTATTTTGTAGATAGTGGCAAAGGGTCAATCCCACATAGATTGATATTCTTTCGAGTGTCAAAAACAAAAAAATGGAAATCGGGGTTTAAGAAAGTGATTTAATTAACTAATCTAAATGTTAGGGGAAATAAATAAACAGTAAAAATAGTTTTGAAACAATTAATAAAAATACCTAGGTCAAGACATACGGGTACGGTTCGACAAAATATTGGATTTGGTCATCGATCTATGCATATATAAGTAATTCAATTATATTCTAGTGTAGCTATAGACCCAGTAACGTATGCAGTTCTTCACACTTCCCATTCTCAATGGTCAAGGTACAACAATGACCACTTCTCTAGTCGAACACATAACCCTAGACTCACACAAATTGGGTTTAATGTGATGACCGCATAGGGCTTTGTGAAGGCACTACACCTAGACAATCGGATCGCACAAGTACGAATGATTCCGATGTAGCCTAGATTCTTAAGGCACTTGACTGGTTCCAAAAGGGATTAACCAATAGTTAGGTTAATTGTTTCATATATGAGTCTATCGCATAAGGATGGATGCTTCGACTTAATAACTAAGGTGATCAATCTAATATGTATGCAAGGATCCTTTCAGAAACAAATAAATCTAACCCTAAATTCAAAATTGTGCCAAAAGAAATAAAACACAAAGAATAACAATAAAAATATATAAGTAGATCTCACAAATTCATTAATAGTAGTGGTCGAACTACTCTCGTAGTCTTACCTAGGATAGAGGTTTAGCCTCGCGTAGTTGAAGAACACCAAAATACCAAAAAAAAAAAAAAAAAAAAAAAAAAAACAAAGGAAAATTAAAGAACAGAAAGCCGTCCGAATAGAACAGTAGTCGGGCCAGAAGTCGAGTCCCCCTGTTGTTCCCCCAAATTAGATTCGTTGACATTGATTAGTTGATAAAGCACGTTGTTCGAGGCAGATGGATGGTATAGAATTTGAGGGCCGCTAAGGGCACCCCACCTATTAATGAAGGCACCCAGTTAATGTGGGCACAAATCGATTTACCTGGGGCACCCAAAAATTAAACCCAAAATATCGAAAATACCCCTCATGCAAAAAACCCTTGCACCCCACCACCCTCGTGCAAACCCCTGGGCACCCCACCACCCCCACCACCACCACCACCCTCGTTCACCGAACTCCTTGTGGAAGAATTCATTTGTTTTGAACCGACCAGTGAGAGGAATCCTCGAAATCGTGTTCTCCGTCCCTCGCCGTGTGTTTCTCCTTCGTTGTTCTAGTTTTCTGCATTTTGTAGGGTCCGGTGTGTGAGCCGATTTCGTCTCCAAATTAGGGCTCGGTTGAAGATCGTCGAATTAAGTTACATTTAGTAGAGTAGATGTAATGTGTGAGTGGCGGTTTTTTCAAATGTAAAAAAATTGGGAAATCGTGGTTCTCGGCCACACAGCCGAGACGGTGTCAACTGCGTCTCGCCTTGGCCGAGACATAAGCTAATATTTTTGGGAAGTCGCAGCCTCGCCACGAAGACCGGAAGAGTTAACTGCGTATCGGTTGTCCACTTCCGAGAGGGTCTCAGTAGGCTCGGTCGTCATAGGACGAGAGTCAGGCGAATTGAAATGGTCAATCCACCTCGGTGGTGTACAATCGAGAAATTGAAATAGGACTCGGTTATACAAGGACGATATATTGGAATACTTGTCGGTCATGGGTGACCGAAAATATGGGTTGTTTCACGAACCTGCTTGACCGCGATATCAGGAATGGATGAATTTGAACATTACGGTTTCAAAAAAATCTCCGTAGTCGTCAAACTAACAATACAAGATTGAAAATCCAGCACTACAATTTGCACCGAACCTTAATTAATTATAAATTTCCGTAACATTCAAACTGACTCTAAAAAGGGTCCATCCATTAGTAAACAACAATCAAAACACAACACCAATAAAAACACATCATAACATTTGCATATACATAGAACATTCGGATGAATTGGCAAAATTTCTAAATGTTTAGCCGTCTAGGTACAAGCTTTAAACTACGGTGTATCTAAATCTACAACAGGTATGGTGGCTTCATGATCAGCAGTTGCAATGGGCGCGATGTCTCGAAAAATGAATCCATCTCGCCAACCTTTGGCGCGGTCCTCGACGTAGCGATCCCACGATGGATATAAGGATGGCAGCGGTGCATTCACACGCAACTGCACCTGTCAAAGTGAACAGTAGAACATAGAAGATATTGTCACAAACCCGATTAAGGGGGAAACAAACTAATTCACAAAAAATCATAGAACTTACCCTAACCCAATGGATATTCCTTTCATTCGCCATTGCAATGATAAGTCTGTTGTGCAATGACGACGTTGGAGTACTACGTAGAGGTAGGAATGTGGAGGCACTCCCATGCGAGAGGTTGACGAGAATGACATTGAATGCGGTGGATACTAACAATCCCATGTCCGGAAGTGTCAACCATTCTTTGAAAGATGCCCCTCTTGCTTCTCTCGGGCAATGCACCGCATTCTTGACAGTGCTCGAAACTCGAGCCAAGCACTTCCCGCCATAGGTATTCATACCCGATAATCTCATCGTACATCCGTCTACGCACAATCCTCCACCCGTCTACGTCGGCAAGTCCAAGCCCGTGAGGCTATACACCTATATCCACAATTCCCATCGGAAACCACATCGATAATGGCATCAACATGTGGCAACCAATCCGGTTCTAAGCAATGACTATAAGCCATGTTAGATCCACTTTGCGTGCGTCGACTGGCACGACGCATTTGTGGAACCTTGCATTTCTTCTGCCTAGAAGCTTTTGTGGAGTGGGAGGACTCAAATCCGATTGGAGATTGGGGTGCCTCCGACACTGGGGTGCCTCCGGTTGGAGACCCCGTGTCCTCACACCCGCATCCTCAACTTCCTGCTCGCACTTCACAAAAGACGAAGGTGGACTAATCTCCCTAAGCTGCTCACTTTCAGTCCTCCCCCCCGCATCCTAAACTTCCTCCTCCCCCTTATCCAATCTTCCTGCGGTGTCGTGATTGTGCCTCCCACAAATCACAGTGACATACCATAAGGAGTCAGCATTTTCCTTGACGTTAATTTGGAAAGGGCATCCACATTTCTTCGTACTAGTGTGAGTCCTCGCTTTTTCATCATTCCTTGATTTCTTTAAAAATTTTGCCGCTTTCCCCTTCCCAACTCTCTGAGCCAGTCTCCTATATGTCCCAAACCTCTCACAGGCAATTTTCACCCTTCCCCTTCGCTTAATGCCCCCGGCATCCGAGCGCTTCGTTACTAACACAAACTTGTTCTCGCCACCAATCAGTTGAAGCCATGAAATTGCCGCTTCTCGAGAGGGGAATGACTTAGAAGGTGTAAAAGTGTCCTTGTAGTCTGGAAAATTACTAGATAACGGCATTACCTGCAATACAAACAGTGTAACATTATAATCAACCAAAATGTACAGCACAATCACAAAAAACCCAAAAAACAGGTTCTCGGTTGTACAGCTCCGAAACTTTCTTCATAGTCTCGTTTACGTGCGACCGAGAGTTACCAGTACCCTCGGTCGTTCCAGACCGTGACCTACGAGAAACCTCTCGGTCCTCTGAGACCGAGACATTACCATACATCTCGGTCCTGCGAGGCCGAAACAATCGCGCACCCATACAAATACTTCGGATAACCGCAAAAAAAACACAAAAAATTTGCCAAATTACCTCAAGGACGACCTCCTCTGGCACCGAAGCATTACGATCCTCCATTATACAGTGGAAACAACTTCGGATTTGAAGAAATTACCAAACCCTACGTTGACAAACAAATCATCATTTTCACTGTTATACGCAACTAAACAGTTCAAAAAAACTCGAATATGGTTGTCAAACATTGTTACCTCGCTGTCGGACGAGCAAGAATCGCTCAGCTCTTCGCCAAACGCAATGTGGTTGTGGCTTTGTAGTTCAAGCTTGCTGGTGGGGTGCCCTAACTCCTTGTCGAAATGGTTTGTGGGGTTTGAACCATTATATATATACAAGGGCAAAATGGTATTTTCCATTTTTGCTGGAATTTTTACAAATAACTTGGGTGCCCTCATTAATAGGTGGGGTGCCCTTAGCGACCCTCTAGAATTTCTTGGGAATGAATTGATGCACGTGCCGTACTTAACAATTGCCGCCCATATTATTCTTTCCCATGTGCATCAAACGACCCATCATTCTCCATTGTATTCACTTGTGACAGGTGTCTCCATGACAATAAAACATAGCAAACTTCCGTATGCATGCTCCACACATCAACATAACCCGTATAAGCATCTCGTCATGCATTTCTCAAACTCTTCCTCACAAATAGGTATGCCTATCATGCTTGTGCACATCACAATTTTGGCCTTATTAATTATTCGTACCAGAATGCTTTACGAGACAAGTCGCTACCGATTTCCAAAACACTGTTTCATGCCCCCAATTTCGATTCAAATGCTCATAAACTTATAAATTACAAACGAGAGCTATTAATATTATATTTTAGAGACTTTTAAACTTAAATATATAATAAGTAGACAACTAAAACTAACACGAATATCGACTTATCAAATACCTCCAAACTTAGGACTTCGCACGTCCCAAGCAAATGTGTAAACGACAAAACACAAATAAACTAGACTCCTAATATAATTATGCAGTGACTAAACTAATCTTACACTCGATTCATAATTCATGGAGTTCCTTTGGTTTACATAATCGCCAAGTTAACAAGCCACTCAAGAAATTTTGGAGTTAAGATATGTCAAGAATCGCAACCCACGCACAATTAAGATCACACTTTAAAGACACAGATACAGTCAAGACAAAGGTCATCAACTACTCACAAGTTTTCTTGGTCTATATATTCAAGCACGCAAGTTTACGATTTCATTTAATCTAGTTATAACACTTTAGCTAAATCTTTTTATTTGAGGAGTTTTCGTAAACTTTCACCGCTATTCATTTTACATATATATTCTCTCTTTTTTCTCCATATTTTTTTCAAGTAATACGATCCTTAAGCCATTTCCTATGAAAACCATTTTTTCTCACTTTTTCCCACCACAAGAGTCACTGCTCCATTTCATGTGGAAACTGTGGGTCTCTCTATATTTTTTGAGAAAAATCCCATTAGCCCTTCTCACTTTCACTATGATTAAGAAAAATTTCTAATGTGGGTTAAAATAATATTTTGATCGTTTGACCCTTTTGGGATGAGATGTGTTTTATCCGGGGCACTGTTGATATCCTTCATATGCGACGGTCTAAGTACGGCAGGCGCTGCTACATCCTAGGACCAAAGTCTGTTTGGCTTTGCCACGACTTTATGACGCCAACCCTGTGGCACCCGCACTCGGTGGTCTCGGACTACTTGAGCACCTCTTTATTGCTTCTTTTGACACTCATTTATCATTGTACTTTCATTATTCAATCTTATTGTCATGCATTCCTTAATCTTTATATCTTTATTTCAATCTGCAAGAGTTTTAGAATATTTTATTTATCTTGAAGTATTGTTTAGATCCTACTCGCTTTTACTTGTCGGACTCGTCATTCTTGTGTTTAAATGAATGCAGATCCACTGTCGAGTAAGGGAAAGGCATCAATATTAGGTGATCTACTTTAAGGACATCGGAACGGCCTTTAACTGTTTGTATTACATATATATGTTGTTTTATCACTTTTGGGGTACTTTATTGGTTTTGAGAGATGATTATGACATGTATATCACTTTTGTATACATTTTACACTTGATTTACAGGTTTGATATCGATATGTTTACAGGGTTCCACATTTAAGTTGTCCGACTCATTTACATTATTGTTGAGTAATTTAATGTATTAATTGCTTCCGCTAACTTGTATAACTTGAGAAATACTAATAACTTGGCTTAAAATTATAAATTTACTCATACAGAAGGATCTAAAGGCTGACTAGGCTTGCGTTGACCTTATAAGGCTGGCTCAGGGGGTTCAAGTGGGCTTAGGTCAAGCGGGGCTCAGCTTTTGGGTAACTAGGGTCGTCACATAGTCTCTCAACCCGATATACATCATAAAGTAATACAAAAGACATAAATAATAGATTCATAAAATGATCATCTACCAAAGTAGCAGAGACTATCCTCTGATGGCTCAAAACTAATCATCAATCTTCTCCTTCCCTAGTCTACTACTCGAAGTATTTGCACCTACCGTCATAAAAAAGACGGTGAGTACGGTAATGTAGAAAGTAACATTGAGAGATATTTATCTACATTTCCAAATATACAATAAGTATCTGAAAGCATAACAATAGCAAAGAAAGCTGAATAAGAATCATACTAAAAGATACTTAGGAAAAACAATATGAAACTGACACTCAGCGAAGCAGTAATGATCTATAACCAGTTGACTATGAAATTACATCATATCAATTATGTTCCACTATGTGGGGCGTAATCATTTTTTAGATGCCTTCATACCATTACAATGCCCTTTTAGATATATAAATATTTGTCGACAACCCCGAGACTCATACCCCATGTGTCGCACAAGCTAGTGGTGAAATCCCGACATCCTCGAAAATCTAGTGACCCCGTGTGTCACGGCCTATATTTTTAATGGTTATAGATACAAGAATGTCATGGCCCTAGTTTCCTATAAACTGGGCCCTACCCGGCTTAAGCCCACGTGGACCCCCGAGCCAATCTAGCAAGGTCAACACAGGCTTAGTCAGCCTTCCGATCCATCCATATAAATAAATTCCGAGTTTTTAAGTCAATATATTTTTTTATCTTTTAAGTTCTACAAGTTAGCATAAGCAATTAATATGTTAAATAGCCACAATAAAGTAAAAGAGTCGGACATCCTACATGTGGAACACTGTAAACATGTATATTCATGTATATCTTGTGTCAAGTGTTATGACTAAGCAAAAATGATATAGAAGTCATGTGTATCTCTCAACCCAAACAAGTTTTCCAAGAGTGATAACAACATATATAAGTATACAAAAAATTCAAAAACCTATAAAAGTGTGTAAAGGATGGTCGCTCTGATATCCTAAGAGTAGATCGTCAAGTATCGGTGTATTGCCCCTGCTCGACTGCAGATCTGCACTCGGTCAAACACAAGAATGTCGATTCCAGTAAGTAAAAGTCAGTAGGATCTAAACAAAAATTCAAAATAAATAAAGCAGTCTAAAAGTCATGCGGATAGAAAGAAAGTTTTATGGAATGCATGATAATAAGATTGTAAAAATGAAAGTACAACGAAAAATGAGTGTCAAAAGAAACAATAGAGAGATTCCCAAGTAGTCCAAGACCACCAAGTGCGGGTGCTACAAGGTCGGGGTCATAGAGTCGCGGCAACGCCAAGCAGACTCGGGTTCTAGGACATGGCATCGCCTGCTATACCTAGACCATCGCGAATGAGGGATATCAACGGTGCCCCGGATAAAACATATCTCATTCCAACCAAATACTCTAATGACTCGAGGTCATGGCCCCGGTTGCAAGACAGTAACCGCTTCAATCAGAGACACTCTCATAACTCGCTTGGCCCTCAAACACTCATAGATGGGCGAGAATTCCAAGAAGGGGACTCAGTACAATATCAATAAAATATAAGCTTGAATGAACCACTGTGCATTTCCTAGCTAGTTTTACTTACCTCGAGTCCATGTTATCGCGCCCTCGCGACTCTGGCACGCTCCCTAACCTAACATTCGGTGGTCAACACTAGTCTCTTAGGCTCTTGGTATCAATTTACATTAAGTTAGGTTTGTTTAAGCCTATTTAATAAAGTCTAGATTTTTAAATCCTTAAATTGTTCAAAATATTAAAATTGTAGCAGTGTCACACTTATTGAGGGAGATTTTCAGTGTAAAAATCTTCAAAAACCCCCAAAGCCAACCTCTCTATAATTTCCTCAATTGTTTTCTATTTTTTCCAATTCTTTTCTGAATTTGCTTGAGTTTTTTTTATTTTTATATGATTTTAGTTATTTATTTTTTTATGCTTTTTTTAAACTGTGCCACATCGATCATGTCTCGAGTCGAGCCGCGTTGGCCAATTTTTGGCTCGACCAATTTTCTTGAAATGGGCCCATTTATGCCCCCATCAAAATTTCGCTAATCTTTTAAATATGAACTCACTTTTGTTTTTTTACTCTACAAAATCTCACAAAGAATTTACTTAAATCCATAGCCAAAATCAAGTTAGAGATTTACAAGAGGTTAGAGATGAAGATAAGTTACCTAAATTTCTTAGCTTCTCTTTAGTGTTGCACCCACTTCACTAGAGCAATAAAATCACCACCAACACTCAAGAACCTCAAGCTTCTTCCTCTTCTCTCCTCAAACCAACATGTAGGCATTCTCTACCACATGTTTTCTTTTATATACTCATCTTTTTTTCTACAACTACAACATGACATATCAATTTATTAAATTAAATTTCTTATCTCATTTTAGGAAAATGTCAAAACACCCTTTTAGACTTAATTTTAAACTTAGGCACATATTTCGTGATCAAACTATAGCCTCATACCCGTAAACGCACACATCTCAAGAAGTTACCTCATTCGTAAATTGGCGATCGAAATACAATAATTAAATTGTGTGCATTTTAAAAAAAAAATATAGGTAATACACAAATCGACCGAAAAATAAAATACTTCGGTGTCGACTCCCGAAGGTTGACCGAGTGTGCCACATCACGATAGGTCTAGGTCAAGTTCTGAAATGCCATGTGGCACGGGTTAAAATTCTAGGGTCGTTACAGTCTTCCCAACTAATAAGAATTTCGTCCTCGAAATTAAAATATCTTGGAGTAAGACTTACCAAAATCAAAATAGATATGGAAAGTGTTCGAGCATATAGGACTTTAGTTACCAAGTTAGCTCTTCGTCCTCACGATGTTGCCGTTTAACAAGGACTGACGGGATGTCCTTATTCCTTAGTGTCTTTACCTGATATCTGAATAGGTTGCTCCTAGTATGTGATATCCTCCCTCAGATCTATCTGACTTAGATTAACCATTGATCGTATGCCTCCTCTCGACCTATCCAGCCGAAGCATCGAAATATGAAATACAGGGTGGATCCCGACTAACTGAGGCGGTAACTCTAACTCATAGGCAACCTTGTTGACTCTCCTCTTGACCTTAAAAGGACCAATGAATCTCGGCGTGAGTTTCCTTTAATTCCAAATCTCTTGTGACACTTCAAAGGTGAGACCTTTAAATACACATAGGCTCCCTCATCATACTCTAACTCACCGTGGTACTTTTCGTAATATTTCTTTTGTCTCTATTGTGCACCCTTCAGACTTAGTCTGATCTGTCGTATCTTCTATGTGTGATCCACCACAATCTTTGGCCCAATAGCTACCACATCCTCGAGCTCTATCCAACACGATGGAGATTTGCATAGCCTATCGTCGAGTGCCTCAAACAGTATCATCCCAATACTAGCCTGATAACTATTATTATAAGCAAACCCACACATATGAAGTATGTTCTTTAACACCTGAATTAACATCTCCAATTACCCATCTGTCTATGGGTGATAAGCTGTACTTAATTCTAATCTGGTGCCAAACAATGCCTGCGTGCTGCCAAATCTATGATGTGAACTATGACCTTCTATTTAATACGATGGATAATGGAAATCCGTGTGACCTAACAATCTCCGACTCGTACGAAGCAGCTAACTTATCCACCATGTGTGTTGTCGATAGTGGTAAGAAGTGCGTAGATTTAGTCAGTCTATCCAAATCACCCAGATGTTATCATGGTCGCAATAAGATTAAGGTAATCCACTAATGAAATCCATGGCAATATGCTCCCGCTTCCACTGAGGAATGGGAAGTGGTTACCGAGTCTCTGATGCTTAGCCTTAACTCGCTTGCATATCTCATACACTCAAACATAATCACTAATATTGTTCTTTATCCCCTGCCACCAGAATAGACGATGCCTATCCGCGTACATCTTGGTCTGACCCAGATGAACCATAAAATGTGACCGGTGAGCCTCTTGAAGTATCTCATTGAGCCAAGAAACCCGACCTCATTGAGCCAAAACTCGCACTTACTGAACTTAGCATACGGTTTCTGCTCCCCTAAAGTCTGTAAGACTGTCCATAGATGTCTCTCGTGATCCTCACGAGTCCTAAAATATATAAGAATGTCGTCGATGAACACTATCATGAATCTATCTAAATACTCTCTCAATACTCGATACATAAGATCCATGAACACTGTCGGGGCATTTGTCAGCCCAAACGGCATGACGGTAAATTGGTAGTGCCTATATCTCATAGGGAAAGCAGTCTTCTTCCTATCCTCATCTCGAATCCTCAACTTGTGGTATCTCAATGTCAAATCAATCTTTGAGGACCATTGTGCCCCTATTAGCTAATTGAACAAGTCATCCATACATGGGAGTGGATACTTGTTCTTCACTGTGACTCTGTTGAGCTGTCGATAGTCAATTCAAAGTCTCAAACTCTCGTATTTCTTCTTGACAAGCAGTACCGGTGCGCCCCAAAGTGACATGCTCAGACGTATGAATCCCAAAACTAACAACTTATCTAGTTGGGTCCTTATCTCCTCTTACTCCTTATAACACTACAAAAAAACAAAATCAGAAACGAAAATTTCCGTCTCTGATTTGTATAAATTCCATCTCTAATTGAAATCAGAAACGGAACAAAGACGGAATAAATTCCGTCTCTAAAATCGTCGTCGCTGATTCAATCAGAAACGAAAATTTGATTCCGTTTCTGATTAGAGACGGATTAGAGACGGAATAAATTCCGTTTCTGATTAGAGATGGATTTAGAGACGGAAATTAGAAACGGAACATAAATGGATTTTTTTCGAAATGGTACATTTGTAATTGCATTCCGTCTCTGATTCCGTTGCTGTTTCCTGCATATATTCATCGAAAATTAGAGACGGAATAGCAACGGAATCTCTGAATTTCGTTGCTAATCCGTCTCTAATTTTCCTTTTTTTTCAAATATAAACTCAATCCAATTGGCTCTCCAACCTATAACTTGAAAATACAACCATAGGACCTACTCCATCGCCTGCACCCCCTCCAACAACTCCTTCGGGGTGCTAACATCCCCCAAAAAAGCAAAATTTGACATTCATACATCGACAATATATATCAACAAATATTCAAATGAGAGAAATAAAAATGTAAAATTCAAAATTTGAAAACGATTTATATATCCAAGAAACAATGTATAGTATAATAAATGCTCCAAATTTCTAAGTATTCACAAAAACCACCAATCCTATTGTTCAACAACCACAAAAAAAACCTTACAATCCTCTAAATATGCACAAAAAGAATTATCAATCTAAAATTCATGTAAACAACTATAAAAGTTACATGATATGCTTTAAATTCCTCATCTCTCACTTGGAAACCAGATTATGGCAGGTATTGTCACAGGGATATGGGCAATCAATGGCACTAACTCCCACTCGATCGAAGAACCAATCACCTACTGATAGGGTCACGCTCTGCAAATATTGCAAAATAGATCAAACTCATGATAAAAAATACGAAACTGCAAAAAAACTATCTCCATTTACACCGCAAAAGAAAACAGTATATTTTACTATAATTTTCGACGGTACATGGCTACTTGTGTGTCCAACTAACACAATTTATTAGAAGGGGGAATCTGAGAACCTACATAACTACATTAACAAAAAGCTTTGCTAAAGCACAATTACGACGGTACATGGCTACTTGTGTTGCATACTTGCATCCTTCACATGGACAGTCACAAAGGGAGAATGAATTATAAAACATGCACAACAGCAAATGGCTCACTAGACATATATTGTCATGATATATTGAACTAATACAAGCTAAAACATCATAAATAAACATTTTAGCCTCATATGAGAGCATACGACTTCGCTTCCATTCTTCCACCCCATGTTTCCATTCGCAGACAAGGACTGATGAGTTCACTATTTTTTTAATTTGTTAGAAATAATTTCTGAGTCAAAATTATAAGTTGTAGCCAGTAGTGTAGAGTGGATCGATTAACTATCCTTTGTTTTTGTTTAAGTGAATTCTGTGAATTTTTAGCATGCTTAGATTGGGGAGGTTTCACTCCCATTGACGCAGCAAATAGAGGGGTTGTTTTACTTATTGCTGTTTGCAAGTGATGTATAAAAAAATTATTTGTTTCTTCTCCTAGAAATCATGAAAGACAATTTGAGATGAAATATGAATGAAGACCATAGAGATAGCTAAAATCCACACCGTCTACTCTAAGAAAATTAATAATGAAGCAAAAAAATAGTAACAATACAAAGGGTGCACTCACAGTTCCTTCAAGCATTTTCAACGGTGCCTGTTGAACACCCTCTCCAGATACATCTCTATTAATGTTCAAGCTCTCTGCCTGCAAAAACAATTGGATATATAAGGTTTTTATCATAAAGAGTCTTAAAATAGTACATGAATCAAGTATAGGACCTTCTTTGTTATCTTATCAACTTCATCAATGTAGACAATGCCTTGCTGAGCGGGTTGCACATTGAACTCAGCAACCTAAAGGCCAACATAAAGGAGGAAACAAGACAAATGAGAAAATTGTACGTGCTAAATGAAAAAGGCAAAGGCTTTGTTCGGTTTGGTCGGTTTGGTTTCGCGGAAATCAACTTTTCATGCACTCTATTTTCAGATAAAAAAACAGCAACAAAAATAACAAAAAAAAACAGAAGGAAAAAAAAAGCAAGGATTAGAAAAACAAAGAAGGAAAAAAAAACACAAAAAACAACAACCCAAAAAAAAACAAGAACCCTACACATTGTTCACAACTACTACTTGAAAAACAAAAGCACAATAGGAAAAAAAGCAAGCCGGTGGCAACTGTGTGGGACTCTAAACAAACCTCTTCATATTTGAAAGGACACTAATACTCAAACAATATGCAAACAAGTAAATCCCGTAACAGCAACCTAAGAAAACCTTTCACAACAAAGAAAAACAAACCAGATGAACCGAAAATACATTACATACAAAGCCTCTCAATCGATATGAAGAGGAAATTTCAACCATGCCAGGGCCAAATCCAAGAGTTTATTTTAAGAACACTTAAATGAAAACATTACCAAAGATACATTACATACAATAACATCAATTGAAAAAACAGCAAGCACAATAGGAAAAAAAGCAAGGATTAGAAAAACATGAAGGAAAAAAACACAAAAAAACAAAGAACCCAAAAAAAAAACAAGAAGCCTACACATTGTTCACAACTAACACTTGAAAAAACAAAGAAGCACAATAGGAAAAAAAGCAAGCCGGTGGCACGTGGCGGACTCTAAACAAACCTCTTCATCTTTGAAAGGAAACTAATACTCAAACAATATGTAAACAAGTAAATCCCGTAACAGCAACCTAAGGAAACCTTTCACAACAAAGAAAAAACAAACCAGATGAACCACAAGCACACATAAGGTGAAAACAAAGGGAATACAAAAGGTACAAAGATCCACAAGCACACATTAAGCACACCTCACAATCAACTAAAAAATACTTGCAAGAACTACACAAATTTCACATTCTACCAACAAAAAAAAATTGCAATATTTCATAGAAATAACAACAAAAGTAACACCAATTGCAAGAACATTAGTAATGATTAAGTTGGACCAAATGAAGCATAATGCAGTTTTTGAGAGAACTGAAAATAACAACAAAAGTAACACCAATAGCAAGAATATTAGTAATGATTTAAGTCAGATAAAATCCTTACTTGGACTAAAGACCTCCCGAAAGGTCGATGGAGAGACCTATCAGATTCTCTATTAAGTTCATATTTTTCTTCTTTCCAAGCAGATATTGAGTGCATTTCAAGCTCTTCATTTGTTACCACCGATCTTTTGTTATGAAGCTGCACTAGTAACGAGTTAACCCAGCACACATCTAAGTTCTAAAAACACACAAGAACATTAAGTATAATTGAATATAATAAGAACATTAGCATGAACAATTAAACGGCCGCACCCAGATCTATAATGCCGTCATTGAAATTTACATACAGCTTTGAATGTCCAAACTTAAGCCGGGATTAAATTGATTCAACATAATGAACACGTCATAGACTTCTCATTTCTTGAATTGAACTTAGGTTTCATAAGTAAAACCAAGACCCACCTCACTAAATATAAATATTAATCATGTGATAGGTACCTTTTTGAAAGATTAAAAAAAAATTCCACAAGGTTTCTTAAGTCTTTTCCCTTGAGGATTTAGGTAAGAGCACACACAGCCTCACTTCTCAGTTGTTTCTGAATTCAAACCCAAAAAAGGGACATGAAATAGATGATTCTTTTGTAGTAAACTGAAACAAAAAATAGCATAATTCATGTATTCCATTTCAATTTTAATGTCATGTTCCCCTCATAATGGCAAAAAATGATTAAATATGGTCAAAGTGTAAGCTCTTGCCCCTTAAAACTAATAAACAAATTCAGAGAGTCCTTGTCACAGGACTGACCTAAATCAAAACCTCTTACAATTTGTTTCTTGTTAAGAACAAAAAATGGCTGAGCTCTTGATCCATCATATGCAATTAAAAAAAATGGTTGAAGCAGAACTTTTAGTACCTCTCTTAGAATTAGTATAAAGTCGGACGTCGTAAGCATCCCAATTAATTGTCCTCTAAAATCATCCCAAACAGGCACCATAGGACGGCCCTGCAGAGGAATAACTTCGGTGAAGCCTCCAGAAAAATAATACATAACCACCGCAAATGATTGTTTCTGTTTTAAATGGAAAACACTTGGAGAGTAAAGATAGATGAGATATGAACCTCGAAAGGACACAACAAATTGAATATTAACAACTAAGCAGCAAACATTCCGGATTCTGAAAAGCATATATATAACCATCTTTACGCATAATAAACTAAGAAGAATAGAGGGAAAAAAAAAAAGCAAAAACTCAACATGGGACATTTGGACTCCATAAACTACCAACACAGTATCACTATACATGGAAACTATTTTTTTGGATTTATACATGGAAACTTTTACTGTCTATATTGAAAATCACACAAATCCACAAATTTAGCCAACTCACTAATCACTAATCACACAAATCCAGCCCTCAATTTAAGGCTTACCAAATTTAGCCAACTCACTAATCACACAAATCCAGCCCTCAATTTAAGCCATATTGAACAACAACACAATACTCGATCAACAAAGATTATCAAATGGATTTCAAACCTAAATACCAAAGCTTAAACTATTGAAGAAAAAAATTGAAAATCAAAGGAACCGAAGGTGAAGAAGCATTACGTACTTCACAAGAGCAGTCGATGCACTTCGTCGCATATAGAGCCTTCTTTGCATCAATTGCTTACCAAACATTTTCGCCATCGCTGTGCAATCTGAAGAAATTCAAAGTGCACAAATTGCTAAGACGAACTACAAAAGATTCTCGGAATACCAAAAATTGAGACACAAAATAAAACACACGTGAGGAATCTCCAAATTTAGATGATTAGAAGCAGAGAAAGTTAGGTCTTCAATGATAGAGATACGGAGAACGTTTAAAGAACCACCAATTCCACCAAAACACATAGAAATCACTGAAAGTTCAAGTATTCAACAAAAAAAATCAAAACCCTAACCTTCCCCTGCACCCCAACCTTATCTTCAACCTAAGAGAGATTTGAAAAAGTGAGTGAAGGACAGAGCTGAAACCACTTCCCAACCTTATCGACGAAATTCTAGAGAGAGAGAGATCGAACCTTCTCGAAACGGCGAAGAGGACACAGCGAGGGCCGTCGGACGATCGTCCTCTATAAACGCATCGTCAAAATACGATTTCTTCAAGGTTTCGTTCTTCAAATCTCTCGATTTGGTATTCGATGATTTTGAATCTGCGATTTGGATTTGAAACAATGGATTATCCGATGTTGAGCGGGGTGAGCGGTGACCGGGCGAGAGAGAAGGCGGAGAACGTTGTTGCGTTTAGGGTTGAGCGAAAGAGAGAGAGAGAGAGAGAGAGAGAGAGAGAGAGAGAGAGAGAGAGTCTTGGTCCCCATTTTTGAATCATCGAGATTGAAGCACGCACGAATCTCGAGATGTAACGGACGGTTGTAATAAATGAGAATTTTGGTGGGAATGTTGGCGCCATTTTTTAGAGACGGAATTTAATTTCGTCTCTATTTCCGTCTCTATTTTCGTCTCTGATTCGTCTCAATTCCGTCTCTGAATTAGTCCGTCTCCATTCCGTCTCTAACTAATTTTTTTAGCAACGGAACTTATTTTCGTTGCTAATTCCGTTTCTAAATTTCATTTTCCTTGTAATGTAAGCCATCCTATATGACGGAATCAAAATGATTTTAGTCCTCATGACCAAATCTATGATGAAGTAGATCTCTCTGGATGGTGGTAATCCTGCTAGCTATATGGAAAAAACATCTGAAAATTCGCATACAATAGGCACCTCCTCCATCATCGTCTCAACTCTTTCGACCATACTCAAAATACTACCAAATGTCTCGAGATCTAAACTCGTGGCCACTCTAGCTTGGGCGATTGGTAACATGGTCAAAGTCCTCTGAAAACTAAACTTTGCTCGATCCGGAAGCCAAAACGTAACCACCTCGCTGAAACACTCAAGTTGTACGTGGTACGTGGCTAACCAATCTATGCCCAACAAGCATCAAACTCTAAGAACTCAAATACCTTCAAGTCTACGGGCATCTCCTCATCCTTTATCTTAACTGGGCAGTCAACACATAATAAGTTCGGGTATATCTTGTCCCCAGCAGTCATGTTAAGAATTAAGGGTCGCTTTAGCCTAATAGGTGTCGATCATAACTCATTCACCATACAACCCAAAATAAAAGATATTGTAGGCCCCGAGTCAATCATAATATGTACAAATTAACTGCAAATATAAATCATACCCTCGACAAGGTTATGGGTGGCAACTAGATCTGGTGCAGCGATGGCATAAACTTGCTCTCCATGCTCTTGTGGTTGAGCCATGCCTAATCGTGGACATATACTGACAAAGTGCCATGTTTGTCCACACTCAAAACATGTTCGATGTGGTCCTGACCCTGATGGAATCCGCTGTCCTTGTCCCCGCGTCTGACTGGACCTCTGTCCTTGTCCCTGGTCATATCTCTATCCCTGACCATGTCCATACCTCTGCCCCTGACCACCGCCTCTACCTCTACCCTCGATCCGCTGATACTGCTGTGACGACCCTGACTGTGCTTGCTATTATAGTGTACTGGCATAACTCCGTGTTGAAACAACTGGTATTGGCGCGGTGCACGCTGGATGGGATGGTGGCACCACAGATCTTATATTATGTGCCCTTTCATCTCTCGGCCTGAATGATCGTTGTCTCTTCCTCCTCCCGTGACCACGTGACCTATAATTTGATTATGTTGGTGCCGATGCTGGGATGATCTCATCAAGGTTTGTGCTCAGGTATGTCTCTCTGGTCAGGCTCCTCTCATATGTCGCTTGTAAACTCCCTAGCTCGATAGTCACCACAGTGCCTCTGATGTCCCTCAACAGACCCTCCGTGAAATAGTGTGTCTAGTCAGCATCTGTGTTAGCAATCCCTCTAGCATAATCCAACAACTGCAAATACCTGCCCATATATTACATCACCTACTCCCCAGTGTACTATCGGATGCTCAAAAACTCGGCCCTCTTCAGCTTCAGGAACTAATACAGAAAATACTTCTTATTAAATTGTCTCTTAAATTATGCTAACTCCTTGGGCTTACCCTGGGTAGCCATCGTACTGGGCCACCACGCATCGGCCTCTCCAAACATTAGCCTTGATGATATGGTCGGTCTCATCTGTTCTGGTGTGGCCAGGATGTCGTGTATCTTATCGTGGATCTTCACAAATTTCTCTTCCGCCTCAAGATTCGTGCTCCCATAAAACTCAGCTGGTCTATGTCTCTAGAACTCTCTTGACTATCTCGCCTCACCTGTCACTTTAGTGCTCATCTCTGTGGGCAAGATCGGCGTAGTCTCTGTCAGTGCAGGTGGTGCGGGTGATACCATCTTAGTCTGAACCAGTACTATCTCAGCTATAATGGGTGGTGTCAATACAACAAGAGCCGCTGGAGTGGCCTATACGGTAGGCGCATTCCTCTTTTGAACAATAGGCACTGTCGACGAAGATGGTGATGGCGTAGTTGTGATTTATGCCCTGATTATCCTTAGTATCTCGTCCAATTGCTGATCCTGAGATATGACCCTCTAAGTCAATGAATGTACCTCCTCAATATTCACAAATCGAGGACCTGCGGTCCCACTATCATAACTCGAACCAGGCTGATTTGCTATCACAATCTGAATAGCAAGCGAGTCTCTAATCAGCGTATAGTTACCGGTATAGTATAGTACAATATAACAATTATCATATATAGGATCTAAGTTTTAATTTTCTTAACTCTCCTCACTTCCCAACTAAGACTCTAAGTCAAGATCATAGGGTCCTACTCTAATTTCTAACCGTGTCCTAACTTTATTTTTAATTTGTATCTTATATTGGTTATGGGTCAATCACGAGCTAGACTTTAAAACTTAGGCTCTTATACCAATTGTGACGACCCCATTTTTCCGCAAACTGGGCCCGCCCGGCCAAGTGTATCTTTCAACCCAAACAAGTATCCCTAGTGTGATAACAACATATATAAGAAATACAAAAAAGTCAAAAACCTACAAAAGTGTATAAAGGAGGGCCGCTCCAATATCCTCAGAGAAGATCGCCAAGTATCGGCGTCTTGCTCTTGCTCGACTGCGGATCTGCACTCGATCAAATACAAGAATGCTGAGTCGAGTAAGTAAAAGCTAGTAGGATCTAAACGGTAATTCAAAATAAATTAAGCAGTCTAAAAGTTATGCGGATAGAAAGAAAGCTATATGGAATACATGATAATAAAACTGTAAAAATGAAAGTACAACGAAAAATGAGTGTCAAAAGAAACAATGGAGAAGTGCCAAAGTAGTCCAAGACCATCGAGTGCGAGTGCTACAGGCAGACTCGGGTTCTAGGACGCGGCATCGCCTGCTGTACCTAGGGCGTCGTGAATGAGGGATATCAATGGTGCCTCGGATAAAACACATCTCATTCCAACCAAATACTCCAGTGACTCGAGGTCATGGCCCTAGTTGCAAGCCGATAACCACTCCAATCAGGACACTCTCATGACTCACTTAGCCCTCGGACACTCATAGATGGGTGGGAATTCCAAGAAAGAGATACAATACAATATCAATAAAATATAAGCTCAAATGAATTATTGTGCATTTCCTACCTGATTTTACTTACCTCAAATCCACACTATTACGCCCTCACGGCTCTAACACACTCTTGCACTCGGTGCCCGACACTAATCTCCTAGGCTCTTGGTATCAATTTACATTAAATTAGGCAAGTTTGAGCCTATTCAATAAAGTTTATATTTTAAATCCTTAAATTTTCCAAAATATTAAAATCGTAGTAGTGTCTTGAAGGAGATTTTCGGTGTAAGAAATCTCTTAAAATCTAAAAGCCAACTTCTCTATAATTTCCTCAATTGTTTTCTATTTTTCCAATTCTTCTCTGAGTTTTCTTGAATTTTTTTTATTTTTATATGAGTTTCAGTTATTTAGTTTATTTTATATATTTAAAAAAAAAAATTGTGCCACATCGATCATGTCTCCAGTCAAGCTGCGTTGGCCAATTTTCAGCTCAACCAATTTCCTTGAAATGGCATTTGCCCTTTTTTAACACATAGATACATTTGTATATACTTTTTATATAATACAATGTACGATATATTATATATATACATAAAATATGTATTATATGATTTATTTTATTTTGTTATATATATATTTTTATTTTGGTGCTGGCTACCAGCACCAATTCGGCGCTGGTTTGGCTAGCACGGTGCTAGTTCGGCTAGCCTCATACTCGTAAACGCACACATCTCGAGAAGTTACCTCGCTCGTAACCCGGCAATCGAAATACAATAATTAAATTGCGTGCATCTTTTTTTAAAAAAATAGGTAATGCAAAAATCATCGAAAAATAAAATACCTAGATGTCGACTCCTGAGGATTGATCGAGTGTGCCACATCAAGAAAGGTATAGGTCACAGTCCTGAAATGTCACGTAGCACACTGCAACAAAGCACCAAATCAGCAATAGACTAATCTGTTGCAAAGTTCGTACGATTTTGTATGTAAGGCTCCCTACAACAAATCAACGATAGATATAGTCTGTCGTTAAAGTCTTTGTCTCTGGTAGAAGTTAGCGACAAATATCGTTTTTTGTTGTTGTTCAACGACAGAACTGTGACAAGCGTATGTCGCTAAATAGCAACAAAATACAAATTTGTTGTTGACCTGAATCCAGTCAGCGTAGAAGAGTCTGTCGCTATTTTGTTGCTGAACAGTGACGGATGCTTTTCTGTCGCTGACTGTATCCATTCAGCACATATGTTTTGCAACAAATTAGTGACAGTTTTGACCTGTCGCTAATTTTAACTAAGTAAACTTTAAAAAAATCTTATTTTTAAAATAATAAATACCGAAAAAGACAATAACCTGCAATAAATCTGCCAAAACAAAAAAATATATACAAATATTACTTTAATTGAAAAGATATTTATAAAATATCAAAATTTTTACAAAAAAAAAAGATTATAATATTTTACAATGAGATTACAATGTGCACAAAACACTCCAATAACATTCTTTCGCATTCAAATCTTTTAGCTAGTATATCTCATCCAAATCCTGAAAATTGAAAGAAACATCCACATTATTCAATAAATAGACAAGTAAGCAAGATTTTCCAACACATAAAACAACATCACATCTAGAAAATTAGAGACATTGTTAAATTAGTTGGTGAAGAATTTTCTTTATTTCATCTTGATGCAAGAAAGTAGGCAAATAAATATTGTCAAGTACTGAGGACATTCTTTTAATGAAGACAGCTACAAAAGCTATATATATCACACATGCATGGGAACCTTTGGCGTCCCAGCTCACTATGTGTCTCCATTCCTCAACTAGTCGATCCATAGAAGAAAAACAAAATTAATAGACCAATACGTGCACTAAGTACTAAGAAATGTGTGCAAAACAATATGGCAAAGTGAAAAGTGATAATGTTTGGAGTGTATATGAGCAACACATTAAATCTGAAAAAACAGCTGATCACCAACCATATAAACCATATAATCCAAGTGGGAAAATGGGAACAAATTGACATGAAAAAAAAAATCTTAATAAAGGCAAAGCAAACATATGCATCTCTAATATATGTTAGTGATCAGTACTTCGTAGAAATTTCCTACTAGACATGATAGATATTATTTGGCACAAGTTTCCTCTCACCAAGCATCACAGATGAAAAATGCGATGGGCTAACTCAACAATAAACCTTAATAAAGGCAAACATCACTTCATTTAGAACCAAGTTGTCCCTTGTAGTGTGGTTTTGGTTCCCAAATTACAAACAATATTTAATTGAATTCAGTAATTACTTGTATGTACTCATCAAAACTACTTATAGGTTGCCCTAAACCACCTTTATCATATTAAAAAATGTATTTATGTCTTTCTTAAAAAAGATTAAAAAAATATATTATATGCAGCCTCCCTTGCAATAGAACTTTTTTTCAAAATAACATTTTTAAGGAAAAAGAGGAAAAAGAGGAGGGCCATGCCAAAGAGTATATGAATTACAAATAACAGAAGTACCATGTTACTTTATGTTTAGTAGAAACATATGATTGTCGAATGAGTTATATCGCCGTGTTTTTGAGCTACCATATAATGTTTATACACTACTATGATGATTTTTGAGGTTATAAGGGTCTGCATTTCATAAACATTCAAAGTCGTTTCAAAATTCTAATATGGTAAATCACTAGTTCACACTCAACCAATTCAGCCATCATAATTGTTCCTTGGTTAGTAGGTTTGTTTTAACTAGTTCATTGGTTCAGTAACTTCAATTTGACAAGTAAAAAAATCAAAACCACCCAACTAAATTGGTTCAAATTTTAGGCAATATCCAAACAAAACTGCCAGATTTGCCCATCATGTATTTTTGGCAAGTATGTGGCTACTAGATTAAGTACTGAATTAACCTCATAGTTTATCTTAGAAAATAACTAGTACTCTCATTTCGATAAAGCAAATTGTTGATAAACACTCCACCTATTCGGCAATGAAGTCTACAATATAAGAATGTTCTTCCCTCACCTATCTACAAAATAGGAATACTCTTCCTCCACCTATCCCATATATGATATAGATTATTCCAACAATACAACAACAATCAAGAAAGAAATACATTTCACTTTCACAATCTTCCTTACCTAGAAAATGAGTTTTATAAATCTCAATTCAAGGCATAGCCAATCTACAAATGTCTAACGTTGAAAACCAAAGCAAAATTCAACTCAGCCATAAAGACTGGTAGAGATTGGTTATGCCTTTTAATATATTTTTTTGGAAGTTTGGCTATTAATCTTTTTTGGCTCAAAGAGATAGAAATATTCTTCTCAACATTTTAAACAACAAAGTAATTTATATAGAAAGCTACTGAAGAGGAATATATATGTAGAATCAAACAGGTTTAGGTTTAGGGTTTAAAGAGATTGAACGAACCTTAGATTCAATTTGTTTTCTCTTCTATACTGTTTCACAATCTTCATGCGTCGAACCCAACATTAAGAGCTTCTAAAAGGAAAAATTATTGAAGGGTTGAAGCCAAACAAAATGAAAAGACCAAAAACCAAAATGAGCAAAAAAACTTACCTGAATCACCATGGTCAGCATTGATTAGCTGCAGAGATACTCCTCTCCCTATCAACTCGAACAAGTTGGTCCTCTCCCTATCACAACAAATGAGATCGAATAGTGAAAAGGAATCAGAAGAGGGTGTTGGGGATGTTGATCAAAAGATGAAAAATATTAGACAATACCTTCAATGACTTTCAATGAGTTGAATAGGAGTTTTGAGAATGATGGGAGAAGATAAGACATTCAATGACCTGCACAAACCCAACAAATAATCAGTCAAAATACATGATGTGATTTGAGTACCAAACCATGTTTATAGATCTATCTAGCTACCTTACCTGATATTTAAATTCAGTGACAGCCCCTTTGTTGATGTCGTCGTACTCATGGGAAGAGGTTCTAGTGAGGGTGGCGCCGCTAGTGGACACCGCCTGTTTCTTTACCCCGACAGAATGTGCGTTAGAGAGAGAAATAGTATTAACCATCGATCGAATGGAGATAGAAGGGAGATTGATGGACCATTTTAGAATGTTTTGGGCAGAGGGTTCGAGCATAAGTTTGCTCAAAGGGTCCGAGCACGTTTTCGACACCCGAGGGTCGATCAATTTGGGGGAGGGAGATTTAACGAAGAAATGAGAAACTCCCTTGATTTTGGGTATGGAGGTCGTAAAGATTTGGGAGAGCACACCAGAGGGAACGTGATGGAACGTTGACACCAGAGGTAGTGGGGTCGTGATGCTCAATGGAGGAATCGCACCAGGGGTTTAAGGAAGACGATGAAACAGTTTTCTTTTTCTTTTTTAAAATCTCATTCTGCAACACTGATCTATACCAAATCTGTCATTGCCATGTTGTAGTCACCAGATCGAACGGCACGTATTCCTATTCATATCTTGATGTTTCTTACATTGGGCGGGAATGCATAGGCGGGTAAAATCAGCAATAGATCTGTGACAGCCGTCAGTCTGTCATAAATGTTTGTTACAAATATATTATTGAATTGTTGTCTTGTAGTCAACCAAGTCAAACGACTTATCTTATGCACATCTGTTGTTGATTTGTTGTTGTTTAGCAACAGATTATTTATGCCACTATTTTTTGATGCTATCCCACCATGTTCTTGTAGTGGCACGGGTTAAAATTTTAGGGTCGTTACAAATAACTACTTTCATATAGTCAAGGAAATACACAATTTAGGAATCTAACAAAATGATTGCACAACTAAAGCATAAAGGAATGAATTTACAACACCATAAAGCACCTACTTAATAGCATGCTATTCTACTTGATTTACATATTTATCAACCAAGAATGACATAGCACGTGAATAAGAGTCCATGAACACCATTTAAACAACAACCAATGTCATGATAACAAACTCATGAAATGTGACAGAACAACAAATTCATGGCATCTAGAGTATAATAGCTCATTAGTCCAAATGATTGTAAACAAGAAGCATAATGGAAAGAAATATAAATAAATATCTCAATCAGTTTACTTACAAAACCATACCAAGATCATATGCTAGTCTGATCTCTCGATACTTTAAAACACGTACTCAAACCTCCGAGACTCTTCCCTAGACTCCTGGTATCATTTAACATGTTTTATAATGTATTTAGACCCTCAATTAGTATGACTAGTGTGCTAATGACCTCATTAGCGCTACTCAACTGCGCTAGCTAGCACGTCTAGCGCGCTATGTGCAGAAAAACTCAAATTTTGCACTTTGATTTCTGAGTTTTCTCCACACATGGCCAATTTCTTGGGATCTCTGTTTTAACCTACCAGAGACCCAAAACACCCACCATAGCAACAACCTCATCATACACGTTATATATACTAGTCAATGGGCACGCGCTATGCGCGTGAGGCGTAAACAATAAATGTACCAAGAAACATTTGTGAAAGTTAATATTAAAATATTGTCTTAATGATTTGTATAATTTATTGAATTTATATTTAGAGAGAAAAATGTGTGTCAAAATTATATTTCAATAAAAGTGCTCAAAATTTTTAGTTGGGTCTAAACAATTTTTTTTAGTAAAATTAAATATTTGCAGTGCTAATGAATTTAGAGTATATGATAAAAGATACATACAAATATATATTGTGATAAAGTATTTAGACAATATTATAAATATCATTTTGATTAATTCAATTTTACGAAATTAGCTATTTCGGCATCTATAATATTTCTATGAAAAACGCGACAAATCAAACGTATTCCATTACATAAGCCTATTTGTGGATCTAGATTTCTAAGTAAAATTACTGAACATTCTATTTTTAGTATCAATTTATGAGGTGGTAATCCTCCAGGAGATATAGAATTTAAATATTCTTGTTGATAAAGATGTAAGGAATCGTCATCTACGCTATCAAATGAATAATAAATACATGTTTCACCTAAAAATTTATGGACAACTAAATTATTAATTTGTTCAACTGATTCATTTGTTGGGGTTAGTATAGTCCTATTGATTATGTATTTTTTGTTATTAAAATTTTCGTGTAAACCAAAGACTCCAATAATTTTCTATTATTAGTTTTCTTTTCAAGGAAAAAGTCTCAAGTTGTTTGAAGTGTATATACAGTGAAACCGTTAGTTAAATTTTGATGTTATGATTTCTTTTTTCGACAAATACCTTACCCATTTTTTTTTTTTACTCCAATATGATTCGAACCCAACCTCACCAAAATTTGCCTTTTGGGAAGTCTTTGCAGTACTTCTTAAGGGTACTCCAACTTCTTGCTATCCTCTAGTCCTACTATTTCTTCATCAAAGCAAAGCTTTCCTCCACTGAACCGACAATGATATTCTCCCATAAAACAAAGATAAAAACAACAATTGACACTTTCTAAAGAAACACAAATCGAATGACTGATCCAAAGTAATACACTAACAGTGAAAATAAAATAATACTAATGAAAGAAAAAGAGGGGCAACACTTGGTGGTGGTCATGGATAACTCTTCATACTGCTCATTCTACCATTGATTTATGATTTAACGCTACACAATCTTTTCCAATCTCTCCAGCATTCCCTCTATTTGCACTTTCTCGCATCAATCTTTTTAGCAATCTCTCTCTTTGTGTGTTGTCGCATAAATCTCTCATCTTGATCTCGTGCGTGTGTTGATCTCTTAATTGTTGATGATAATGAGGCTAAAAAATAATAGCAACAATATGTCATTTAAATTAGCCTCAACAGGCTTAAAAAAAAATAGCCTCAATAAAAGATAAGAGAAGGAGTTAAATTTTGAGTAAGCGGAAAGAGATGAAATTAAATTAAAGTACCAATGATTTAAGAAAGCACACACAACAAAAAACTGATGTGCAATGATGAGTTTCTCGAAGGCCTGGTTCAAGGACACCCATCTTCTTAAGTTTTTTCATATTACTACTCGCTTATTAGTTTCATAAATTTACTACAAAATCAAATAGTAAAAAAAACGTTGATCAGAACATAAGGAGTACCAATGGTTCAAGGAGAGAGTAATATAATCGATCCACGACCACATTAAATAGCATGTAAAAAAGCAAACATGCAGGCATACATACATATAGAGTAGAACATAAACCACAAATATATCAAATTGCATCTTGAAATCAGGAAAAAAAAATCGAATATGAAATTAGACCTATATACAAACCATGAAATTGAACTCAGCGACTCCAGATCTTGTATGCACATGGATCAAATCAAACATCTCTAAATGTTTTGTTTTGTATTAGTTGTGTTGGCTTGAATAACCCCATATTAGCGAAATTGTTGTTTGATGGAATACATTAGACAACCTCCCCATATGCATTGATTTGGTTGTTATGGGTGGAATCGGTGGATGAATCATGGGAGTACCAAGGGTGCAATCATGGAAAACAAAGGTGGTAGTTATCGTAACTATATGTGAGATATTTTAGTTACAATAGATTGCTAAAAATTAGGAAACTCCCGCTTAGTTTTTGGATACGAAAAGTTTTTTGTTGGCTAAAAAATCATCGAAATCCCACTTTGTTAGGAAACTGACTACTAATTTGAAAATTTTTGAAAACTAATTATATTTTCATCCGCACATCTAAAATCAAAACCGCCTATTAATTTGTAGTTATCAATTAAATTACCACTTTATCCTGAATTTAAATATTTGTATTAAAACATTTAGGGGCGTTAATGGAAATTTTAGCCAAAAAGGCTTCACGGTTAACCGTTTCTGGTTTGCTATTATAATAGTATAGATATATATATATATTCATTAAACCATCAAAATATGCTTGCAATTTTTATAAAACTCAAAATACACCTAACAATTTGATTGATCGTAACTTGGTCAATTTAACTCCGAAGTCCAAACTTCTTTATATCAAATTTAGTGCTTTTTCGTAAGGAATCCAAATATATAAACCAATTTCGAAAATCATTTCATTTACCATATGAAATCACACAAAAATCGAAATTGAACCTCTAATTTTACCAAAACTCGGTGTAAATTAGCTTACCTAGTTGATGATCCTCCCAACTTGATCAACTCATTAAATCACAATAATTTTTTCATAACTTGTTGATCTTTCACTCCAAAGTTTACTTCTTCTCTAAGTTTAGAAATGAAATAGTTTGCATGGTGATCTCTCATTCAATCTTATGTGTGTGTGTGTATATATATATGATAGGTTGATTCCTAACCATTGATCTTAATGTACACACGCATCTCAAAGCTTGTCTAATGGCCTACATCTTGACATAATTCCACTAACTCCATCTTTAATAACACCAATTGCAACTCATTTGGTTTCTTGATGTGTCAACTCGTATCTCGAGAAATATCAATGATTAATGTTTTAACTTGCTAACTTAGATTACATTTAATGTAAATCAAACTATAGCCACATTGATTTCACTATTTAAGTTACGCTAACTTAAATTAACTTACCTACCACATAACTCTCTACCCCAGTCTCACGCATCTCGACGCACGTCCCCACTCAAGTCTCGACATCAATGTACCAGTAGGAATGACTAATAATCTACACACATACATCACACTAGGCATTTATCACTCAAAAATACTATATTACTCAATCCTCACACTGAGTATTCGGATCGAGTACCTACTTTTGGCCACGTCACGAGTCAGTAACCCTAATTAGGGAGTAATTTACTATTAGTAAATTTTGGGCTATTACAATGCTCATATATGGACATATATATGTTTTGTTGATGGACATGTATGAACTTATATGGAATATGTGACTTTTTTGTTGAAAAGTTGACATGGGAAAACTGCAAAATCAAATTGATCGAACCGCGCAAACCGTAGACGGTTTGGTTTTGATTTTGAGGGTTCGTAGTTTGGTGGTGGTTTTACAAAAACGATCAAACTGCGAACCTCGGGTTTGGTGTCAGTTTGATGGTTTTCACCACCAAATCACAATTTGCCCACCCCTAAACCGCGATTTGACCACCCTATCTAAGACAGACATGCGGGTGTCCGTGCAATACACATCAAAATAAGCACGTATCTTTCAACAAAAAGTGGGTAAACTGGAAAAAATAGATAAACTACGAAAGGTAAAAGGTTTATGCATAAATGTTGTTACTTTAAGTTCGATCGTGGCCTAATCATCCTAACTACTACCCAACCCCACTTGTGACTCCAAGCCCAACATTTTTTAACTTAACTCTAAAGCAAAACAATTGTTTCACTTGAGAGAGAGGGTTGCCTATCGTCTAATATTAGGCCTTGCAGGCTTTTATGCCCAAAATGTCTTGAATTGGACCCATAACCCGTATCGTCTAATATTGGGCCTTGCAGGCTTTTATGCCTAAAATGTCCTGAATCAGACCCATAACCCATAAACAATCTTTAATTGAGAAAAGGAGGCACCACCTGTATATGTTGGTCCAAGGACGCAAGTAGCACCGATATTGTCTCCACTCTCAAGTCCCAAGTGTGGAGTTTTACTCAAACGTCGTGGGTTCAGCGCATATTAATTAAAATAAATAAAAATAAAAAATCACACATATCATAGACAATTTTGGAATGTAAACAAGATATCAATCCATTATGTCGATACTCCCTCCAGACTGTAATAAGAGACATTTTAGAAAGTTTCTAAAACGAACACTCATTAATATAATTTTTTCCATTTACACCTTTATGGCTGCGAGGAAAAATTAAAACTTACGTGAGAGAAAACTTTACCACTTGAGGGTGTTTTACCCTTACATACCAGTTTCTCCCCAATCAACATGCATTAATGAGACTCCTTAAAAATCATGAACTATAGTAAAATGTCATGTAAAAAAATTCAGAGGAAGTAATATTTTATGATAACATGCTTAATTTCACACCTAAAATTAAGGATGATTACATACTTTTTTATATACGTTTACACCATTTTGGTGCAACCAAAGCATCTCTTGTTAGATATATGAGACATCACTAGTCAAAATTAAGTTGGCTTCCCATTAAAGTAAAAAAAAAAAGTAAAAATTTAAAAATAATAATTAAAAAAAAAAAAAACCTTTGGTGTAAACACTTGACATACTCCAACATCGTACCCAATGTGGGTCGCTTCATTTTTGCAATCATCTTCTCTAAAACCCTAAAAGCACTCTTCCCTTTTCTTCTATGGTTTTCCATTATAGTTTTAGTATTTCAATCACTACGGATCTTCTCTTTTAATCAGCTATGGTTCCGACATACCTCTTACTTTATTATTTATCGAATAATAATACACAATCCTTTCAAATCCGAGATAACGAGTTAAACTATCCATGTTACCATCATTAGTATTTACTACGTACCAATTGTTCCTCCTTCGATTAATGTGAGTATATTTCTATCATCATTTAACCCTCTCTTTTTTTTTTGGTGGTTATCATCATTTAACTTCATCTCCTCTTTGATGCGTGGATGCATGTGGATTTTCAGACGGTAGTACAGAGGTAACATTTATTGATTGTTGCACCGTTAAAATATTTTAGTCCTTGTTCTTCTCCAAAACTAATTTTAGACTAATCAATGTAAGTTTTAATGTTACTTACTTTATATATAGCGTCTAACACATCGTTTGGTTCGTTTGTGCTAATTTACATGGTGAGTTGGAATTATCTCATTAGAGTTAATATTTTCATGTTTGGTTCAACTTTAAACTTGTAAGAAAATTTCAAATTTATAAACAATAAAAAATATGAATTGTCATAAACGGTTTTCAAACAAGAGAGATATGAGTAACAAATGATTCATTAATGATGGGTAATTGTATTCACAACTCCTGGAGAGATAACTCCCTAGGGGAGGTGATGGGGAGATATCTCACGCCTTAAGGTATAAATTGAGAGATAACTTGAATACAAGTTGAGCAACCAAACAAAATTAGTTCCTAACTCCTTCTAAGTTATCTCCAGGGAGATAACTCTACCCTTAACTAATCAAGACCTAAGTGCCTTTTATCCTAGTAGATTAATGTCGGTAATCAAGTAGAGACAATTTTATTTTTGAAATGGGGCCGTACAAAACAAGGGTTGCAGCCACATTAATGATGGAAATAAATGTTTCAGTTTCGGTTGTCTGAATGGGCTTTATGTTATTTCCGACCTCAACATAAATATTCCAACCTCCGTGTTGTTGGGTCGTTGGAGAATTCAATGCATTCTCTTCGACTTCTTCATAAGCACCTCTTCTACTCTCTCTTCATCCCTCTCTATCTCCAAACACTCTTATTCTCTCATATGGGTCCATATCATACCACACCACACCACACCATACACAAACATAAACCATCTCTCCCCATCTCTCACTCTCTAGAGTTCTAGCTATGTAAGTTTTCTTATATATATATATATATTGTTGCTTTGATTTCCAATGATTTATTTCGTTTATATATGTGTATGTTTTATGGTGACTTTTTATTTTTTGGTGCGTTTGATTTCGTCTTTGGTGCAACATCTTCATGGTGGAGGCATATATACATATATGGTGTGTTATGTATGTGAACTATTTTTACACGGGATATTGGTGCGGTTCAATTAGAAAACATCGTTCGACAATTTTGAGCTCTGTTATTTGATTGAGCCGTGCCAATATCACGTGTCAGCTTTCTGCTATATAACCATCTTTTGTTGAACTTGTGATATAACATTTGAAGGTAAGCCACTCTACATCAATCAAATCAATTGATTCCCCTTTTGTTTCTCTATTTTCATGTATTTCCTTGACAACATATATAATTTCTTCTCCTTGTTATGTAGATTTGAGTATGGTTCACTTGACTTCCTAACTGCATCCATGAACAAAGAGTACTGCTCACAAATTTGTCCAAATTAGGTATGTGGGCATGTTAAAGTGATGAAGCAGGGCTAAGAATTATCTTCAAGCAAACTCGCCGAAGGCGAAACCGATCAACTCGGAGCTAATTATCTTTTGTTATATATGCTCTGATGTGAACAACATCTTATTCATGATCAAGTTCTGATTAGTGTAAAATTTATTTGGCAATGCATATGTTATTGTGTACATAAACATGACTTCTAATTAATCCTTGTTGTAGGTGAAAAGGTGCAATACACACAAACATTCTTTCAACATGAATCCAACAGAATTGATGAAATCGGTGATAAAATTCATGTTCTAGCTTAGTTATCAACAAAATGCTTTGTGATGAATGGGTGGGGTGGGTTGTTAAGAGTACTTGTTTGTGTGTATATGGGATATGTTGGAGCACTCACGCAATGTGACAATTAAATAAAAACAAATTTTCACATTGTGGTAGTCCCTATTTATATTGTCCAAAACATTGAAATTAATTCATTAATGCTTTATTGATGATTACAATGCAAGATCAATCTGAGAATATACTTCCCTTTCTTTTTGTTCTTTCTGAGAACTTGCCCTCTTTGTCCTAAAAGAATTTACTGTGCTTGGTTGGCTTTAGATTCATTTTGAGTTAAAATTAATATAGTTTTCTCACTCAGACACCAAAACAGTGAAACAATAAGCAATTTGGGGTCATGAGATCATTCTTGTTAGGTGGGATGAGATGAGAAAACTAATGCGAAGTTTTCTGATTTAGTGTGGTAGGTGTGATTGTTGAGTAAGGCATATTTTAGTATAAGGTTTCATCAATGCTTTTTGTTTAAATGATACAACACTTTTTCAAACTTAGTGGTCCTTGGTAGGTAGAGACCTTTCTTGCAACAGTAATATAAAGTACTTGAAACTTTAAATTTAGAAGATCAAAATCATTGAACCAAATTAAAAACAAACTTCCTTACATCAATGCTTCCTAGTGTCTCATTCATATAATTCAATTTAATTCATATTGGAGGTTGCATAGATAATCCATTCTAAAATTTAGTGATCCTAGGTCACAATCATTTTCCCTAGAAGTTTCAGTCTCAAACATAAGACCATGAATTCAAATCTTGGAGGTCGAGCGGGAAACTCGTTTGCAGACGCGTAACAATAGAATTGAGAATCAAGACTAACTAGGGAACTGAGTCTTAACCACTCAATTGAACCGCTGTTAGTCGCCTAATGCATCATTAGGGAGCAGCAGCCGCAGACCCCGATATAATCTCATTCGAGATTTCTAAAACTTCTCCTCTCCAATACCAAATTCAAAACAAAAACGACAAACTAACAATATTTAAGAGACCAATATTTGACAAACAACTTTCAGGCACATCTCTTTTCATGTCTTGGTAGCCAACTACTGGTTCTATCCTATACAAGCATGATACTTAGTTGCCATCTTCATTCAAGTCCTTGGATAGCAAAGGAGGCTCAAACTTGCTAAAAACTCTATACGCAGATATCAAAGAGAGGAAAATGAAGCAACAAAGAGCAATGCCATGGAGAACCAAAGCCATTTTCACTCTACTGCAGAAACTCCCATATGTTCTACAAGCTTCACTCCATGATACTTGTGTGTCTCCATTGTAGCCCAAATAAAGAATCTCTACCACCGCAGCCACTGATGTGACAGTTAAATAAACTACAACCTGCCCAATATGTTGCACCAAAAGTTCACAACTTATGTATATAGGGACTTAACAAAGAGAAAAAGACAAGCAATGAAGCTAAACATTAAATGATGCCCATAATTCAGAACTTGTTCAAAAACACCCACAAATTGAAATATATGGTCAGTGAAATAAATTTGTTTGCAGAGGCACACAAATTGAATGTTTGGGCAATAGGCCCTGAATTGAAGAGGCAACAGATTGATCAGAGAGGCCTGATTTATGTGCAAAAAGTGCACATAAATACAAGCTGTGAAAGGAAAAACTCATTTGAGTCTATTAATGGTCACTATGCTAGAAAACTCGACTCAATAAAAACTAACAATGGAGAGTTAAACCAAAACTAACTTGAGACGCATTGAGTAGAAAAAATTTAAAAAATTCTAAAAGCACTTTACAACTAATTTGTTGGGTTGGCTAAATGGATCAAACTCCTCCATTGCACTCAACTTGGTGCAATTAATAGCGTGCTTTCCAAATCATTTAGATCCTAACTAATTAATGCGTCCTAAGTTAACTTAATCAAGGGTAATGAAAATGTTTAATCTATGTAGCGGACGCCAACTAATTTGATTAATGAAACAGGTGGATGATCCCCTAATTTAATCTATGTAGCGGCCCCAACTAATTAAATTTGATCAATGAAAACATTGGAAAGGTACAAAACCAATTAATTAGATCCATGTCGCCTCCCCTAACTAATTTGATTAATGAAAAGGAATAAAACCCACTAAGGTTTTGAATATACCTGATCAGAAACAAAGAAAACCCAAGCTTTGGTCAACAAGCATCTGAGCCATGATGTTACAATTGCAACAATGGAGTAACCAGCAGAGATGGTGTTGATGCAGACCATGTACCTGAAATGCAATCCAATTAACAAAGAGAATATTAACAGCAGAATAAGAAATTGAATGAAAGGGAATATATATATATGCACTGACTTGAGCCCTATGAGGTTTTTGAACTCAAGCATTCCATAGACACTGCTGTCTTGTTTGTTGGTCACAGTTAACCATATGGACACAGCAGTGAGAGGTATGACAGAGAGTCTGAGTAAGAGATCTATGGATTTGAGTCCGTGGGAGTTGTTTGCAAAGGAGGGTTGGTTTTCTGAGGTGTTTCTCATGTTTCAGTGCTCACTGTGAAATGGGGGTGTTGGGGTAGAGATATAAAGCGAAGGTTGTGCTGTGATGGGATTGCTGCCTAGTGTGAATGCTTGATTTGTAATGAAAATGCTTGATAACAGATGGATAGTTTTTGAAGAATTTAGTGGAGAAGTGGGGAGTGTGCTTTTTCTGAGAGTAATCATGTAAGGTTTGTGTTTTTTTTTTTTTTTTTTTTTTTTTCAAGTAGTATAATATAGTTTTTATATGTTTTTGTTATTTGTATTAAACCACTTTTTTTTTATAATGGTTTTTCGCCGCCCACGTATCCGAGGCTAGCGCCTCGATTAGTCTCGAACTCGGGGCAAGTGGGTGATAACCCTGGTCCAGAGAATTAAAGTAACTCCGATCATTTCCAAGGTTCGAATACAAACCACTGGGAAAGGGTGGAGCAACCCATACCACTGCTCCACAACCCCTCGATTTATCAAACCACTTTTTTTTTTTTTTGGGTAGTGCTAGATGGATTAAAAAGTTCGGACTCAAACAACCAAAAAGACATAAAGACCATTAATTTAAATTCATTATTGATATTTGGGGGTAGAGGGTAATTAGGTTTTTTACTTAGATAGATATCTTAAATTTTCGAACATATTTTTTGTTTTTTTTAATCCATACAAACAAAGCTTTTTGTTCTTTAAGGTTGAGGTTTTCAGATTCCCCATTCTACTATGCCTAGGTGTTTGAAGATTTAAATTAAACTAGTTCCATCTTAGCATGACAATCTGATTTGTTTTATTTTTCGTTACCAGGTTACATTTTTGTTTCATTCTAATCTAGTCAGTTACATTAAATGCTATATTGGAACTCTTAGAACTCGAATCCACATCACTCGTTGGGCTTCAAACAACACGAACATAGCACAATAATACTGCTGAGAGAGCTTTGACTACACCTCCAATACGCTACGCACACCTCAGTGCAACATCGCAGGCATACCTCCAACAAAACTACATACTTGAAAAGGCAAATGTTGTTGTGCCCCAACATGGACACCTCCAACAAAACTAGATACTTGAAAAGGCAAATGTTGTTGCGCCCTATAATTTTTGCACCTCTATAATTTTTGCATCCAGATGTGTCCGGATGCTTCCCAGTGTGTATCGCATCGAGATGTGTTTGGATGCTTCCCAGTGTGTATCGCGCAGCTACCGATAAGTGTTTGTCCATGTTGAAGAGCAATAGTAGGTTCCATTTGAAAAACACCTCAAAATAACCACTTAATCTCCAGAAACCCCCAGTATATGTTAGAGGCAAAAATGAAGGTTTAGGGTTAGTTGGGCCTATGTGTAGATTAAGATTAAAACAATGCCTTCTTTTGATCATAGAATTAAGATTACTCATAATGGGAAAATTGGTGCCACTTGATCCAAAGGGCGCATGATCTCAAAAAAAGTGAAACCATATTTCTTCCAGACCAGATTTGCATCATTAAAACTTTAAGTTGAAGGTAAGACACCATCAAGAAGAATCTTACCGCCTGTTCAATTGAATGATGAAAAAGATAAAGAAACCCTGTACACAACCCAAAGAAAAAGGCCACAAACACAAGCACTTGAACAAAAGGCAGCAAAAAGCTGCCATAGATATTGGCATTTTATTATGAAGCTTGGTAGCCATGTTAGAATAGCTTACAAAATGGCCCTCCAAGCATATAGATTTAAAGAATTGGTGATGACCTTTCCTTGCTTTCCTTCCTATTCTCTGCTGTGTATGATAAATGTTATCTGCTAAAATGGAGACTATCTCACAGCGACAAGCCCGGTCTACCTCTCGCTCTTACTCTCACTCTCACTCTCACTCTCTTTCTCACTATAATTCTACATCGTGAACTATAATTCTCTACAACCAAATACATAAACCAGGAAAATCCCACGCAAACCCGTTGCTATTTGTCTACGGTCTAACGGATTGTCTTTCCAAAGTTAGGAAGAACAATTGCTGCTGCTGCTGCTGCTGCTGCTGCTGCTCAGAACGCGGCACTCCAAAGAGCATTCTCACCTTCCCCACACCGCCGGTGAACCTCCTTGATTCTGTCGGCGGATTTGCAGATGCCGCTACAGCTCCAGTCGAATGATGCGACACAGACATTGCCTGCCTGGGCCTTCCACTCACAATCTGTGGTAAGAAATCTTATCAGCATCTCCCAGGTACAATAAAATATTTAGAATACATTAAATTGTCGCAGAAAAAAATTTTAATGTTTCCAGTAAGTGAAAATATATGTGGTGGTGCCTCACACTTAGGTAGATCATCAGATAAGCCATTAATATCCTATGGCGTAGTTACATGGCACTGAAGCTTTGTCGTGGTCGTCATTGTTGCTGTCGTTGAATAATCTCAATTAGATTTTTTCTTTTTTTTTCCCTGATAACCATGGTGTCTCCACTTTTGGCTAGACCAGTCCAATTAGGTAAAAATTTAGACTACATATTAAAACAAAGTACAGCTTGCAGATCAGCAAAACACTTCCAATTTTTTATCTAAGAAGTCTAAGGATTGAAGGGATGGATGATTTGGGAGGGACTGGAGTGAATCGCCAATCTGCCCGATGGTAGTAGGTAGAGGTTGGGAAAGTGATCTTACATGGGATGATAATATGATATACATTGTATGGCCTAAGGTCACTTATGTGCTTGCAGAGCAGTATATTGTCAACTAGCGTCGATGTTCCTTGTGAGCCTTAGAAATGTTTAGGGGCACGGTTCGTAATGTCTTTAGTAAGCTATCTATCTTCCTAAGGTTGTATTTAGGTGTCAATGAATGACCACAAAAAAAGATTATGCTTTTCCAGACATTACAGATACAACTCACTCGCAGCAACTAGCACTACCAGCTGAATTTGACCTGTAGATGAACCTGGCCGTCTAGAACAACAGTTCCTTTCACCAGTTCCTTTTTCCCGAAATTGCATGTTTATCAACTGTAGATCACTCAAAAGAACCAATCTTACTTCATAATCACGTATATGTGAAATATTCTAGAGGTCAGTGCGACAATGAGCTAGAAAAGCATGTGGTGTAGCATTCACAAGGAGCATATCAAACTTTCTCCTCATCGCCGGGGTGCAAACTTTAACAGTGGACTTGCTAGTTGAGTGAAAGAATTATATGCTGATGAAACAACAAGAAAAACCCTTCTAGATGCAAGAGAAAATAGTAATTGCACAAGTTATTTCTAAGCCTATTATTCTTGAATCCCAGGGTATACCGTATGCAATATGCAATGATACGTCTATGAGTGACCCGATTTAATACCTATGTGCTTCAAATTTTGCACTAGATATTTTCCGAATTGAAAATGCGATTCCTTAAATATAATTGAGACATTACCAGGTGGAGTACCACAACATAACCTCCTATCATCAATGTGCTCAACATCTAAGCCAATGAACCATGAGCCCAAAGAAACGTCCTCATTTGCGTATCTATGGAGCACGTGCCTGAATGATCACACCAATAGAGAATGACACAAGTGAGATGACTGACTGTCAGGTACGGATATAACTATATTTATTAGTAGAAAGGAATTTCAATTACGATTGCCAAAAAGAAAAATATGGAGCTTACTGGTTTATAGATATATAGGTAGCCAAATCTTTAGAAATAGCATACAGCTGACCAGTAGCATGCCGGAAATACTTGTTGCCTTCCTCGCCGAATTTCCAATATTCAGGCTCGTGATATCTCACTCCCCTATAGCACAATTTGCAATTACTAACTAGCAATTTCTTGCTAATCAACTGAATAAATGATACTTCAAAGATTGTTTTTCTTACCTTTGTGCAAGGACAGGACCAGATTTCATGCATCCAATGTACACTCGCGGTTTTGACCTGTGTCGTAGGAGAGTTGTTCCTAGTGTTGCTGCATCAATTTCAAAGAAAATTAGGTACCAGCACAGTGAGGAACTTATAAAATTTAATAAGATATAATCTTTTGTGCATCAAAGTATGTGCTTTCAAATAGCAAAATTAAGCCAGATGCCATTGGCAACGTATATACGAATAGAGGTAATCAAAGAACTGGATGTAGAAATGACTAAAGATAAAACCGAACAGAGAACGTAATGTTTCACTGAACTATGTACAAAATGCGGGATAAGGTTACATTGACAGTAAGAGATGCGGACAAGGTAAACATCGAAATGTTAATACCTTCTTGAGTCATACAATGCTTTGTTCTCACAAAAAAATCAAGTTATTCATGTGTGATGACAAAGCAAGAGCTGGAAAAGCAACACTATTTTTTTTTACCTATATTTACATGGACATCGTCATCAACCTTAATGTAAAAATCTGCATCCCACAAAGCAACTGCAGTGGCAAAATATATTTTTGTCTTGGCAGATAATTCAAGGTACCCTTCAACATGGTCCTGCTCAATATCACAAATAAAAGCATAAATACATAATGAACAAAAAGGCCAAATTGCTTCAAAATATTAACATAAACCAAACAGAAGATTAGGAACAGAAAGCACAGAAATTATTACCAGCCTCAAGAAGTCTCCGTGCCTTTTGTCCTCCGCCTCAATAGCTTTGTCCAGAATACCACCAGATGTTGCACTAGTGACATAATTAACTTCAGGTTTGAGATTTGTCGTTTAAGAGATCCATAATTTGAGGTACGAAGATTTATAAAAAATAAAAACAAAAAACAAAAACAAAAAAAACAAAAAACAAAAAACAAAAAAACAAAAAAAAAAAAAAAAACAAAAAAACAAAAAAAAAAAAAAAAAAAAACTTCAAAAGTGAATAAAATCCTTCTTGTGTTTCCAGTTACAGATACCTCAGTTTATTTTTTGGGTAAAGCAGACGGTACTCCGAGCCATTTTAATAATAGGATGGTGTATTTCATTCATAGCCAATGCAGAATCTTATGCGACCAGGTGTTTTTTAAAATTCCCAAACCGGTTGTAATAAATTTTGATTGAGCCCTTCATTATACTTTTTTTTTCTATTTCCTCCTCCCATTTAGCTGACTGATCAGCAAGAAGCTACACTTAAAACGTGAATCAACCACACTATCAAAGTGGGGCAACATTGAGATTTAATGCATAATTAAGGATATTTCAGGAAAAAAAAAGTTTGGAATAAAGCTGAGAAAATAAGCGAAGCTTGGAATTTTTCAGTCTATTTTTCTATTTTCTAACTTAACTTTAGAACTTAATTCACACGACAGAATATTTTTCAGCATAGAACTGAATTATTATGAATCCATGATGATTAGGTGAAAAACATAGCTCCAGTTGAGTAGAAGCAGTCATGAATATCATTGCAAAGAATATGAGCGGATGCCAAGAGCCCCAGTTTTCCTTGAAAATCATTTCATAAGAAGGCCATCATCCAGTGCCAGAAAAGTCACATGATATATTTTGACCTCAATTCCGCATGCAAAGATAGCCGGCCACATTCTACTTAGCAGTTCATTTGAAAAGAAATGGCAGCCAGAGGGGGAAGTTTGAAATTCACCACAGCATGAGCTCCAAACCCCTTCTCTATTTATCTGGTTTTAGAGTGTAGACATTTTGGGATGTTTGAGCATAGCAATGTTGGATCATGGCACAATTTTTTTTTGAAAAGTAATGTTTTCTCTTTTAATAACTCTATATAGGACGCATGAGGATATTTCAGTGTCAAGTGGTGAAATCAGTATAGCAACAAAATGAAGAGGAAGCACGTCAGGAAATTATTACTATCCTCCAAATACAAAATTCTACTGGCAAGATGCAAGGCTACTGTAAATCTATTGCCAACAGTAAGTGTTAATTTTTGTAAATAGGCCCAAGTCCAAGTCATTAGAGAGTGTAGGAGTGACTAGTTTAATGTGTGAGCTTTAGTTTGAAAGTGAGAGAGTTCTCCAAAATGCTAAGGCAAGTTGGAGTTCTCGCTCCCAAAGTTATAGCCTTTGTATTTCTTTTCAACTAGTCGATGTGAGATTATTCCCTTATCTCCGACACTCCACCTCAAGTCCAAGTGGTCGAACCAGTTGTGACTTGCTTACAATTGGGTAAGTCTAGACTTGTGTTCTTTTTCGAAGCTCATAGGCCACAGGTCGTCCAACATTTGGTAAGCCTGGGCTTGTGTTCTTTTCTTACCTCAGAGGCCTCAAGTCTTCTAAGCCTAGCTTCGATTTTTTTTGTTTTTGCTAGCCCCTTTCAATTTTTTTTTTCTTGAACTTTGGATCTTTAATGGGCTGCTAGGCCATTGGGCTCTGATACTATCATAATTTTTTTAAATAGGCCCAATTCCAAGTTATGAGAGAGTGAAGGAGAGAATACTTTAATGAGTGCGCTTTATTTTGGAAGTGGGAGAGTTCTCCAAAATGCCAAGACAAGTTGAAGTTCGCACTCCCAAACTTATGACCTTTGTATTTATTTTCAACTAGTCGATGTGAGATTATTCCCTTATCTCCAACAGTAAGATTTGAATAAAACATAGACAAAAAATCAAATAATTTCTTGGGCCTAATTCACAAAGATGATTTCCGTGGTGTTGCAGTTGACACTAAAACAAGAAACCAGGCAACAGTTGTTCAGTTACAGATGAGGATACAAAATTGTTCCATCAAGTCACTGAAGGGTGCAAAGGGTGCGAACTTAGCAGTAGAGGTACATGATACATCAAGGATTAGTATTAGCAAATGAGAATTGGAGACAGACAAAACTTGTGGACTGTGCCATGAATAGTATTCAGTAAACAAAGAATATTTCTTATCCTAAACAGAGTGTTATATCCTTTGTCCACACATTCATGAGGTTAAACAAATTAGGTGGGTGGAGTCTACTGACCAAGATATTGGAAGAAATACATCGAATTCCAATAAAACACCTTAGCATGAAATAATATTCAATTTCCTAGACAGAACATGATGAGAAAATGTGACAAAATAGGTGCTTGTATTTTGCATTTTTTTCCTAGTACAGGCAGCAAAAATTCATAGGATTTAATTAGAACAGCTTAGCATGGTACACGAAGAAGAAGAGATCGAATCATTGAATTTGTGAGGAGTAAAAAATAGTGTCATAAAAAAACGCACCTGTGGCCAATAACGAAGCGAATGATGATTCCCTTCTCTTCTTCTAACCGTTTTCTTTTGTCACCTTTTTTCATTATAACACAAGTTTCATAAGAGCAAGCATGAGAAAGATATAATGTCATAACCTAAGTAATAAGAGAAACAAGAGTCTGTAAAACAATGTACAGACCTTGTGGCATCCAAGTAGCACGAACTGAATCTCTCCGTTTCCTGCTGCTAAAAGCTGTATTAATTCCAACAACCATTCGATACTTTCTTTTTCGAGGTGGCTCAGAAACCTTCAAGTTTTCTGATGTAGGAGAACCATTAAGTATGGATTCCTGTGCAGCCCTTGCAGCAGCTAATTCCATCTCTAGATTCGAAATAGTTTTATCCAGTGTTCTGAATCCAATTGAAATCATTAGTCAGATCGCATAACCAACTAAAAAGGACAATCATATGGCAATGATAACAAGCAAAGAAAGGCAATAAGCTTACTGTATGGCGTAATGTGTTTTTGAAACTTCCCCAAGTACATCCTTTGGTTCTCGTTTAACATCCTTCTGACAAAAGGAAAACCAACATAGATCACAATGTAGAAAAGTAATAAAGAAAAACAAAAACAAAATTTTTCAATAAATTAATGTTGGAGCAGATCTCCACAAAGTATACACAGTGACATTTGTCGCCAATAGATACCAACATTCACTGTCGAAAGCAAGCTAAAGTAAAGCATCATAATGAAAATGGAAGGTTAAGTTACTTACAAGTCGTGGGTCACAACCATCTGAAACTAGCTTTAGCCTTTCATCCTCGGCCCCAGCTGTCCTTGCCAAACCTTTGGTTTCAGGCACTGCCCACATTCTGATCACATAAAATTAAATATTTAAGAAAAAATAAAAAATAATACGACAACGACGCGCTACCTCATCATTCAACTACAAATTCCTAGTATGTAAATAAATCATGAAGAAAACTAAACAACAATATAAAAGCTATGATCACAAGTAAGAGGGATATAAACATCTAAGAAATGAATATCCAAATCATATAAAATGAGCTTCCATGAATCCATAGATAGATCTCCAAGGATAGAATGCCATTGCTTGAAAAACATTTTCATCGTGTCTTTCAACTCCAAATAGACATTTTAACAAAGAATAATCAAACATAGATTAAAGAACAGGTTGCGAAAACCAAATCGCGGTTATATTAAAACTTTAATTAGAACAAAAATGTGAAAACATGAATTTGAATTTGTCCATGATCTTCATCTATGAAGACTGAATTCAAGCAATACAGACATTGATACACTTCCTCCCATCAACTTTAAAGATCCAATAAAGACCCCAATTTTGGTATACGTAGATCAATATGAAAAACAAAATATAGAGAAATAAAGACTCAACAAATTGGATCAATAAAGAACACCCAGATCACAAACCTCATTGCCCAATATGGACCAACTAAGAATTATTAAACTTTATGGGTATTCACTCAATTGGAAGCCTAAACACATAAAACAACCACAAAGAGGAAAGTGGGGCTCAAAAAAGAAAAAAAGAAGCACCAATATTTGGCTTGAATTGAATACCCACTTCATCAAAGAGGGAAAAAAGCCAATCCAAGCTAGAAGCCTATTTGAACAACAACTCAATAGGTTCACCAAAAACAAACAAAACACAATCACTCAAATTCCACTCAATTAGATGAAACAACAGATGCCCAATTCAAAAAATCACCTCCAAAACAGTCAATCAATCATGCCCAACATCAATTTTGATAGTTTAACAACCAAATTGACAAAACCCAGATGGGAAATCACGAGAAACAAACAAAAAGCACCTGCTAGTGAAGAGAATTCCAGCACAGAAGCTCCCAATACAGAACAAAAAAGTCCATTTTTTGGAGACTACATTTCTGGATTGCTGGTCTGCTGCTGCTGCTCCCCTGATCTTCAAAGTCATTTTTCTTCACTTCCCTTGTTGGCCCTCAATGAATCAATGAAGTTTTCAAAGAAGAAAGGCAGCTCATCTTGATTGATGAGAAAACAGGGGAGCTGATGCAGAGCAACCTCTGAGACTAATTGGGATTTAAGAAATTGGGGCCTGTTTGGTTTGGGTAAGAGAGACGCCAAAGAATCTGCCCACTTTGCAGGCAAGGAACAGGAGAAGCGGAGAGATCAAATGAACACACAACAAGTAGTCACTGCAAAGACCCACCAACTGCCCCGTTGATACCTCAATTTACCAACGTGTCCTTCCAGCACTTCCATTTCCCGTTCCGGCCTTCCCCATAAGTGTGAAGTGACCAAAAACTCCTTCCCACAACGTGTATGTTTAGTTTAAGGTGCTTCTTAGAATAGTAATTTTTTCTTACCGCGTTCACAAGTTGTTTATTACATGGACCTTGTTCGGTTGGGCCGAGGGAAAATGAACACAATTATCTTTCCCTTATTAATCACTTTTTTATTACATGTTTTATTATTTGTTATGTATTTATGTTAATTTTCATATTTTATTATTTTTAAAATTTACAACGTTTTAATAAGTTTGAAGTTAAATCAAACATAAAAATATGAACTTTCCCTGTGAGTTAACTTTTTTATAAGTTGACAAAAATGAACCAAGGCCGTGATTGCAGCACAAAGCAAACTTTGGGGTTTTCATTCCGATGGCATGGGTGTCCCGAGTAGTTGTGTTGTTAATTTTTTAGATATTATGGACTTGATTTTCATGTATATGGACTGGAACAATTAAATTGCATAAATTTATGTCAATCATCTTTTGAGATTGAGTTGAGTTAGAGTACTTGAGTGGACTGTGGACGAGACTTTTTAACCTTATATTTCCAAAAAAAAAAAACTTCTTGGAGGTGTATATATAAAACAATAATAAAAAACTTCAGTTGATTATAAAATTCTTGAGTTTTTTTTTGTGATAAGAAAATACAATGTTCCATTTTATTTTGGTAACATTTTTATAATATTAAGGCCCTTGTTAGCTTGTGTTCTAACGCGAAATTATTTTTGAAAACCACTTATCCTCAGAACTTGATAATTTCAAAGATATTAATGTATCTTCTTTTTACAACATCCTAACTTGTGCCCAAATCAACCACTTATAAAGTTTTCAATAATCTTGTTGGTGGAAGGAGTTAATTAAAACCCTAGGATCGTAAGGATAACTTAGTCGTTTAAGCCCAAGTCCCTCTAATTAATGGTCCCTCTTGATTTTGTCCCCAAAACCTATTTGATTTTGTACTTAGTTGTTGCTTTTTAATTCCTGATCTCACACTTAAATCAGACAATTGGCCTTTGTCTTTCTTCTTTCAAAGACTTAAAATGTCTGGCCTAAATCCATATTTGGCTACACTTAAATGATGTAGTATTTGTTTTAACAAGGACAAGTGGTGCACATGGAGGGACACATGACTCACTTGATTGATGCAACTTTTAGGTCAACAAACAAGCTCATGCATGTATATTAATTGGACAGCTACTCTAACTTAATTAAGACATTTTGCACAAACCTTTAACTAAACTACACCAAACCTTCATGTTGACTGTTTCATTAAAAATCAATATCTATTATAATGAAGTCCATAATTATTGAACCAAAAAAATGGTCAATGATGAAGTAGAGGTTGAAGTTCAAGATATTTACCTTTCAAGATAGGATAGATAGCAATAGTAATCATAGTAATAAAACTACTAATTACTTTATTCGTTCCTATATACCTGTTGCAATTTAATTGCACGAGAATTAAAAATAGTTTTTTATACGAAAAAATTAAAAAAAAATAGTTGATTCACCATTAAAATTTCATAACAAGACTAAATTATCATCCAATAAATAACTTCATCTATTATGAGTATTGTGAAAAAATAAGAGGGCCGCTAAGGGCACCCCACCAATTCATGAAGGCACCTTCTTATTGAGGGCACAAATCAAATTACCAAGGGCACCCAAAAATTAGGCTCGAAATTCTGAAAATACCCCTCGTGCAAAATAGAGGCACCCCCCCACCACCTTCATCTTACTTGACTTGCCCTACTTCTCGTCAACGAACCAACTAGCAATCCCGAATCTCAGTTGTCTTCGTTCCTCTCCGTCTCTCTCCGCTGTTGTAGGACATTTTTCGAGTTTGAAGGCTCCGAGTTTTGGTCGATTTCGTCTCCACATTAGGGCTCGGTTCAAGTTTTTCGTTCACACACTCAAGTCGTGAAATCGATCGTTTGAAGGTACGTTGATAGTCTAATTAAGTTGCATTTGGTAGAGTAGTTGTTATGTTTGTGTGGCGGTGCATTCAATGATGCATTTATTGGAAAGTCGTGGTTCTCGGTCACATAGGACAGAGATTTTGTTTACAGTCTCAACCAAGCATGGCCGAGACTGAGAGGAAACTTTTGGGAGCTCGTGGTTCTCGGCCAGACATGCCAGTATAGTTTACACAGTCTCGGCAACGAATGGCCGAGAGTTATATTGTTATCTCGGCCACCACTTCACGAGAGCAACCATTAGTGTATAGTTTATGTTATGTCGGTGATGTACAACCGAGAGTGTAAGATAGATCTCGGTTGTCCATGATCGAGACTTTTATTGTCGTCTCGGTTACCACATCACGAGAGTAAGTCGAAGTGTATAGTTTATGTCCTGTCGGTGATGTACAACCGATAACGTAGCATTTCTCTCGGTTGTCCAATACTGAGACTTTTATTCATTTCTCGGTGGATGTTGACCGAGACGTTTGCATAACTCTCGGTCCTGCAAGGCCGAATCAATCGTGCCCGTGAAAAAACGTCTAAAATTTTGAGAAACCCTATGTTGATAAGCCAAATCATCAATTTCACAATTTTTGATCCAAAAAACAGTTCCTTCAAAGCTTCATATAGTTGTCAAACATTGTTACCTCGCTGTCGGATGATGTCAAGACACAAGAATCGATACACGCTCGACAAACACAATTGTGGCTTTAGGTTTCACTTGTGATCCAAGGTAGTGGGATGCCCCAGTTTTGCATTGAAAATGATTTGTGGGGTTTGAGCGAATATATATATGAAGGGACAAAATAGATATTTACATTTTAGATGAGGAAAATGAGAAAAAATATGGGTGCCTTCATGAATTGGTGGGGTGCCCATAGCGGGCCTAAAAAATAATTGATGTTGATCTCATTAACTAAATAGAATGCAGAATTTAGAATTGAAAATAAAATATTTATTGCTTAATTTTGTGACTTATTTGATAGAATAAAAAAGTTTTCATAATGTGAAAGATATTAAGAACAAAGGATCAATAAAAAATAAGTTTCATTTTATTTAATTGAATTTTTTTTGTGCTTTGTTCTCGTTCAGTACATAAAATTAATTATTATGTCTAATTTAAGGTAACTTTTACAAAAAATAAAAAATGAAGTATTTTTTTAATTAGAAAGAAATCTCTTAAAGCTTTTCAAAAACAAAAGATTTATTTTCTACCTACAGAATTCATGAAAATTCAAATTAAAGATCTTGAATCACAACTATTGAATTCAACCTTCACAACACTTCTTAAATATTTTAAAAAATAAAGTTTAATTGATTTGAGACATAAACCTTCGCATTCATAAATGTAACCAATTAAAACTTAAGAGTTGAAAAATTACAAACTTTTCTTTTAATTGTCTAAAAATAAATTTTCGGTATTTCATTATATATTCAAATTAAACAAATCAATACCATAATTACATAATTTATTTAAAAAATATCTTAGATTATTAATGGTGTGAATTGACAATTAAAACATGCATGGGCTGTCTGTGTGGGGATTTTGGTCTGAATGTCAAAATGAGAGACTGAGAGGATGAGTTGAATTTAGGAAGCACGTGCTGGGATCAACAACACTACACGTGTCACTCATCCATTGGCCCATATCCTTGTTAATGTTCATGGATCTCGTTACACAGCCCATTTTGCGTCACGTGGATTCTGCAGAAAAAGGCGCCTGTCCGAGCTGTGGCCCATGTCAGCCAACGAACGTGGATTCTCTTACGTGTCATCATTTAGTGGCCTCACCTAACTTTACAACGTGACTTCCAGTGCATCGATTGATCCTTCCCATCAAGGCCACTTCCGTCATTTCCTTATCGCAATGCCATCCAAGACTCCAAGTCTCTTGTGCTTTCAAGGTTGTGAATCTTGTGATCTTTTTGTTTGAACTTTGAATTAAATTGACGTTGAGAAATTATTATAGATTTAATGGAGAATATCGATAAGAAATGATGATTAATTAATGGGGGAAAACCAGCTTAAGTAGTTATATAAATAAGGCTCTTAAAACTAGGAGTGCTTATCATCAACATGGTCGGTTTTGTACACAACATATAGATTAACACTATAAAAAAAAAAAAAAAAAAAAAAATCTATTCACTCAAAATGTCTTTTACTTGCAGTTTAAATACATCACTAAATTAAAAGACACAATTACCTTCATTTTTAACCTCAACACACATTAACATATTAACCCACTTCCCCCACCGCAACTGCTCGCCGCCGCCGACCGCCTCCAACGTCACATTTCACCAACACCGGTGACCTCTTTCTGCCCCCTCTCTGCTTTCTTTCTTCTCTCTCTGCCATCTCTTTTTCTACAATATACATCTCTCTCTGTGCTCTCTCTTTTATTTTTCTCTCACGTTTCTCTCCCTGGTGGCCGGGAGAGAGGAGAGGATGGTTGCCGGAAGGTCGTCTACTCCATGCCAAAGAGAGAGAAAAGAAAGAGAGGATATAATGGTCGCCGATGGTGATGGGTGGTGAAGACGTCTTTATCGATGGCTGGTGATTGTAGCGGCAACAGTGGTCGCGGCGGCTGTGATGGCCGCAACAGCGGAGGTGGATTAAAGAAGAGGTTATAAATTTGAATTAAGAGCATTGGAGTCTTTTTAGACGTTTGAGTCCAAACTCAATGAGTCTGTTTAGCACTACCTAAAAAAAATAACAGTTTAGTTTACCATGCTATTGTTTGACAGTTTGTATGTTTTATACTCCCTCCGGTCACAAATATAAATAGTTTAAGGTACGAGCACAAGAATGAAGACAACTTTAATTACAAGTGTAATTTACATATACACCCTTTAACATTAAATGAATTAAAGAATTGAAGAATTATAAATACTTGAATTGTATAAATGTATAATTAGTAAAAAAAAACAATAAATAAACTCTCGAATTTCGAAAACAATTTATAATTTAGAGCAAGAAGTTTTTCCTAGAAAGACTTATACTCCCTCCGGTCATTTATATAAGTCGTTTAAGATAAGAACATAAGAATTAAGGCAACCTTAATTACATGCATAATTTACATATATGTTCTTTGACATTAAATAAATTGAAGAATTGAATAATCATAAATGTTTGAATTGTATGAAGGTAAAAAGGGTAAAATGTAATAAATACACTCTTGAATTTTAAAAACGACTTACAATTTTGAACAAGAAGTTTTTGCTAAAACGACTTATATAAATGACCAAATGGAGTATTTTTAACCGAAAGTATATATGAGTAGATTTTTATAATTATTCTAGTTATTTACTCCTTTGAAGTATCAGTTGCCACATATAAAAAAAAATTAAGAAAGAGAAAAAAAAAGGTTGGGAGACATATAAAGCATACTACACACATGCAATGCATCATTCAAATAATTAATGTCTCATGTATGTGGGCCTTTTATTTATTTATTTTTATGATCATGGCCTCCGCACTCTTTGGGTACAATTAATCTTATGTGATTAAGTCCAGTGGCGGAACTTAAAAATTTATTTAAGGGGGGCGAACTTTAACCTATAAATTTATTCATAAGTTCGAACCTCACCCGATATGCGCACTCAACTTCGTGGATCTGATTTAAGTTGTAAAAAAGATGGTATAGACCAACCCTACTTAAGAACACTATATAAAGTGCAATAATTTGATGTGCAGATTAACTAGATTAATTTGCATTTGCAGTCGGTAGCGTATTCATGAGATTTATAAAATATTTTAGTATTTTTACTTGAAAATGAGTTGCTGACCCAACAAAATGAGTTATCGAAAGCAAGGTTTGAGTTAAGCCTACATAAATTTAACTAAGCTTGACTCGTATCAGGGTTAAATGAACTACATAAAATAAGATTTGCATTGAATAAAAGAATTATATTAAAAAGTTTAAATATAATAATAAACTAATAATTGTAAAATTTGCAAAATAAATTAATAAGATACAACATTGTTTTACGAAAAAGGAATTGAATTATACGATTTTTTGTCAAATCGGAAAAAAAAGATATTAGATTGACTTCTTAATGATTTCTCATTCTTCCAAGTTTTTTCTAAATTATTTTAAAGCTTAAAATAATGAAAATGAGGCAAAGAGTTTTAAAAATCTTATTTTCATATGGTGTTTCATTATATATATATATATATATATATATATATATATATATATATATATATATATATATATATATATTTCTTGTTCATAATTAATTGGTTTCATAACATTCTAATCGCAACTCGAAATTGAGTTACGAGAAACTTTGGTTAAAATAGATTTTAATAACAACCTTTCTAACAAGTGTTTACATGACTCACTTAGAGTCATTAAAAAAATCATGATTTTTATAAGTTATCACTTAGCAATTAATATTCCACAATAATTACTAAAGAAACTTTTTTTTTAACCGTGTATACATATTATTTGAACAATAAATTATCCATCCAATACAATTCAACTTGTTCGTATTGGCACCAATATTATTTAGATTACATTTATAGTCTATGACTCTATATAGGATCAAGTGCATCAATCGTAGGGGAGTGAGAGAAGAGTTAAGGGGCTAAAGAGGTATTTGGGGTGGGGTATGCTACAAAGGGCCGGGGTCTCGAGTCGAGGAGGGGCAACCGCCCAATTATCTACCCTCCCTCTAGTTCCGCCCCTGGTCAAGTCAGTCCCACCAAATCCATTGATCGGGATAATCCACCGAAATGATTTTATTGTTGATGTAATTAATGACTCGAACACTCGACCTCCTCTTCTTGAAGAAACCCACATATCAAATTTTTATCACTCCGCCACCCATGTTGAGTGGTTACGTGGGCCTTTTATGTGTTACATAAGATTATTTAATTACAAAGTTTTTTTATCTTGCAACTTCATTTTTAAATTAAAAAGAATAGTATGAAAAGTAATTATCTAAACTAGGGTTTTAATTTGAATCTGTTGGTTTAAGGACATGTCACAGTATCATATCCCGCGCCCCCCTGCCCTCTAAAACGGTCAACACATTTTCTCTATGTATAGAGTATAAATATAGCACGTCTAGCTAGTTGCTAATCTAATGTACGTATTTGAAGTGTCTTTATTAGTAGATATTTTATCATGCCTATTATGTATGTATAAGTTTGACAAAAAAATACGTATATATAATGAAATCCAAAAAATAAGCTTCTTATTAGTATGAAGGAACGTATAGTTAAGTAACAACTTGTAAAAATATACATATAACAAGAATTACAACTCTAAATGGGTTAACATGTATATTAGTATTTGTTGAAAAAAATCTCACCAAAGTTCATGGAACTCGGTTCGAGTTGCAGTTAAAAAATTATAGCCAAAATACTCGCTTAAGGAAGAAACTTATTGCATTTAATTACATAACGCCTTGTAAAATAAAAATTATACAAAAAAAGATTGAGTAACATATACACTTTTGATTTATTAAGATATATGTGCGAGCGCGCCTTGATGCATGTTGAGATCGAAGATCTCAACAATATTGCGTAGCAAATGTATGAATCAAAAGTATATTAATCACTTTCAAAGTTTTTTTTTAAAAAAACATTGCTTTCTAAGTTAAAAAGTTCTCAAACCTTATTTCTATGGTTCCAAAGCTTTAAAATAAATGTTGAGAGAAAAATTAGGAAAAAAAGGAATCATTAAGAAGTGATCTAGTATATTTTTTATTTGACAAATTGGCAGAATTTGAATCCCTTCATACAGAACTTAGTGAGATTTTATTTTACGTAATTACAATTATAATTTTATTATACTATTTTGAGATTAGACTTAATCATTTCTTTATTTGAAAAAAAAAATTTATTCAACTCTAAACCTTAATTTGAAAAACTTTTTTTAACCTGACAACTCTTTTTGAGTTAGATTTGCCTAAGCCCACTAAGGTATAAAATCAATCTTTTGATAATATAGCTAAATGTATATAATCAATCTCATGATGAGTTAATTATATATGGTTGTACAAAATAATCTTAGTGTTAATGAATTAATGAGATATATACAACCATTTATTTTTATTAAAAAAAGCATGTATAAAGATGGACCTATTAAAAAAAATATGGACCTCCGAGGTATGGTGTAGTGGCAATGAGATGAGCATCATAAATTTGATTGAGGCAAAAGGTCTAGTTTAGGGTTAAGGTGGTTTAATTACTAACTCTTACAAAATTAATCAAATCAAAGTTCAATCCAGCAGACACCTAAAAATATTGTAAAAACATTATTAACTGATTAATACTCTTCTTTAAATGGCATGAGCATATGTCACACTCTTAATTCAATGCATATAGAATCATAGATTTATTGTTTTAAAAAATAAAAATAAATTGAATGCTACGACCATGAGCTAAATATAGAAATGGTAGTGATATTTGGACTCATGAGTTCGGACTCAAAATTTTTTTTAATTTTAAATACATCATCGAGCAAGTAATGAATTAATCATAATCACTTGTAAAATTTTTTTAATACCCCTTAAATATTTATAAAAAATTTAAAAACATTCATATAAGTTCGGATTTATGAGTCCAAGTAGATTTATTGATGTGCAATGAATTTCACATCTTTTTAATTTCACGGCCCAAAGATTTTTGCAGTATGGGGCTCCTCAACAGATCAATTGCATATAAACCAGTTCTTATTATCAGTCATCATCATTAGCATTCAATTGTACATTTATAAGCCAATAATATGTGTTTTTTTTTTATGAAATAAGTCAATATTATGTTTACCACACAGTCGATCTTTCTTATATAGCATCGAAAATCAGTGTAACAGTGTCACGCCAATTATTTAAGCTATTGATTGCGAATGACAAAAAAATAATTATAGGTTAATATTGTACTTAATTGGTATCTATATATGTACGTAGTTTATAATACTCATGACTGCATTCACCAGTCTTTTCTTGCAAGATACTGTACATACCTTTTTAAAAAATATAATTATAGGTCAGTAACACTTCAACAAACTCGCTAAGAAAATTAAATTCCAATGTGAAGTCCAACAAAATAATTAAGTACATGAATGTAATTTGACCAAAAAAAAGTACATGTATGTATAACATATTCGGTGCTTTGAATCAGTACCTGTGGTAGTTAATGCAGTTGGTTGTCTGAGCATGCAGGCAGTGCCTTTCGCTTTAAGCACTGCACCACCTCTTTTTTTCTTCTCTCTTTAAGCAATCCAAACCTGCAACTTCATGGGACCTATAATATATGCATACATATAATATATCATCTTCCTTAATTAAAAGGCATTTTCTTCTAAAAAAAATAAAATAAAAAGTCTTTGTCAACCAACTAATTATTCCCTCCGGTCATTTATATAAGATGTTTAAGGTAAGAATACAATAATTAAAGCAACCTTAATTACGTGTATAATTTACATATATGACATTTAACATTAAAAGAATTGAAAAATTGAAAAATCATAAATGTTTGAATTGTATGAGGGTAAAATGGGTAAAAATGCAATAAATACACTCTTGAATAATTCCAAAAACAACTTACAATTTTGAAGAATAAGTTTTTACAGGAAGTATATAAATAATTACATATTAGTTGCTTTTGAGTAAAAAAGTTAACTCTTAATTTGCTGATAAGAGATTGTTATATGTTTTGTAATGTATAGGCCTGAGTCCAAGTCATCAGCGAGTCAAGGGGAGGCGGTCGCCCCCTAATCGTCGGGACCCTCTATAGATCCTTATAGTACCCCTACGCTTCTCCTCGTCCCTTATGATCGACGCGGGCTCCCAATATAACAAGTGTAACATTATCAAAAAAAAAAAATGATGCATTTGAAGTGTCTTTTTTTATATTAGAAAGAGACCAAAGGTCTAGTTACATATGACACATCCTAGGAAAGGATACACCACTTAAATCTTCCCTTATAATCCCAGATAAATCCGAGGGACACAGGTCAAGTATATGTGTCCCAATCGAATGTTGCGCAGCGTAAGTAGCTAACCAGTCTGCCGCTCGGTTCCCTTCACGATGAGTATGCATAACCTGGATCTCCCAATCTAAGTCCATGAGTTGCAGAATTAAAGAGACAAGATGACGGTGGGCGTTTCTTAGGATAACCTTCCCCATCAGTAGATCGGCCACGCTCTTATTATCCACCTCCAGTATCGCCTTAGAAAAGCCTCAGTTCCATGCTAATTGCAGGCCATGAAGCGCTCCCCATAATTCGGACTCAAACACTGAACATACGCCAAGATTAGAGACAAAGCCAGTAATAAAATCACCTACGTCATTCCTGATAAGACCCTCCGCGCTCGCCTGTCTATGCTCCCCCTTCACAGCTCCATCCGTATTGATTTTCACCCAATGAAGGGGTGGAAACCTCCATCCGATCAAGTGCTCCGTACGAGTATTCTTATGCAGACTGAAGGGCAAGAACATTTCATTAGCCTGATGAAAAGATTTTGCTTTAGCCATAATCGTATTGCATGATTCTCTATGAGAGACCACTTCATCGCCAATAGTAACCTTATTACGTCTAGTCCAGAGCAACCAACAACAAGTGGCAAAGAAAGTAGGCCATCCAACACCCTTAAAGATCATGTAATTACTTAAATTATCGATGATCCATTGGTTGAGATGCAACGATGATCCATTGGTTGAGATGCAACTCCAACAAAGAATCCATTTGTGACACGCTCATGAACTCTTTCCATACAAGGGAAGATAAAGGACATTCCCGCAATATATGGTTCAAGTCCTCCTTCTCTCCACCACATAGCTCACAACATAAAACCTCGCACATATGCCTTCTCTGACGCACTTCGTTAGATAGAAGAGCATTGTGGAGGGCTAGCCATAGAAAAGAACACACTCTCTCCGGTACTGCACATTTCCACACCAGAGCCCACTCCGTGCTTGGTGGAGACCATGAATGTTGAGATACTTAAGCATATGCAGAGGAGGTAGTAAAGGATCCTGATTTAGAATGCACCCAATAAATTGAATCAACGTCTACCCCATTTGGATCCGGCGGAGGAATCGCAGCGATACGTAGAAGAACTCCTGCAGGGAGTAAAAAATGAAAATCAGCCCAATCCCAATCTCCAAAGTTAGTTACATAATTGCTAAGAGTGTATTCCAAGCGATCTGCCGGAATTGTGCCAGTTGCAAGCTCAAGAAGCGGTTTCTCCAACCCACTCCATCTATCCTGCCAAAAACGAATTGTATAGCCATTGCCTATAGCCCAGCCTACTCCCAACAACACCTTTCCCCATACTTTGCAAATATTTCTCCAAGTATGAGAACAGTTCCCTGCATTGAGAGAATGAGGGATAACATTATTAAGTAAAGAATATTTTGCACGCATAAGTTTAACCCACAAGGCATTATGATTGGATAATACTTCCCATCCCAACTTCATCACGAGCGCAATGTTCATGTCATGTGAACTCCGAAGGCCAAGGCCGCCATTCCGTTTGGGTTGGCAAAGACGATCCCATGCAATCAAACTCGGTTTCCTTAACGCGGAAGTTTACCCCCAAATGAACCTCTGCATATTTTATCGAAACCTGAACAAATTCCCTTAGGCAACATAGAGGTTTGCATCGTGTAAAGAGGAATCGAAGAAAGCGCAGATTTGCAGAGAGTCGTTCTTCCTGCAAGAGATATTCGAGAAGTATTCCACATATGTGCTCTTGCAGCAACTTTTGCTTTCAAATCACTGTAGGTAGCTTTTAAAACCTTTCCATGAAGGAGCGGAACACCAAGGTATTTCCCCAGGTCATTAGTAGTTGAGATGTTGAGCTTCCTCGCAATCCTCTCTGACAATTGGGAGTCGACGTTAGGAGACATAAAAATTAGTGACTTAGCAAAATCGACTTTGTGACCAAAATGCTCGCAAAAACATTGTAGAATATTAGATACCAACGTCGCTTGTTCCTCATAAGCCTCTGCAAACAGGACTAGATCATCCGCAAAAAACAAACGAGAAATACGAACGTCGTTCCCAAATGTAGGTGCCAGCCACAAACCACTATCCACCGCGTCATCAATAGCTTGTGAAAGTCGCTCCATACATAACACAAACACGTATGGTGATATCGGATCTCCCTGACGCACACCCCTGGTGGGAGTAAAGGCCTCAGATATGTCCCCATTCCACAACAATTGAAATGAACTCGACGAAAGGCTGCTTAGTATAACCTTAGAAAGAAGTTTCGGTATTTTGGCATCTGCTAGAGTATCTTCAATGAACTTCCAGCTTAAACGATCATAAGCTTTCTCCAAGTCAAGTTTTATTGCCATCCACCCTTTTTTACTCTTAAGATTCCGCATAGAATGGAGCATTTCTTGTGCAATCAGAATGTTGTCTGTGATGCGTCTACCCTTCCACAAAGCTTTTTGAGCCAGGGTGCACTAGGTGTGACATTGCCAGTTTAAGTCTATTAGCCACAAGTTTAGTAATCACTTTGTAGTTGACAATGCAAAGGCTAATAGGCCGAAAATGGTGAAAACTCTCAGGCTTTTCCACTTTAGGGATAAGCGTGATCAAGGACTTATTGATTCCACTATCAACCTTCCCATAAGAAAAGCAGGTTCTGACTAAGTTGCATAAAGATTCTCCAACCACCTCCCAGTTTTTTTGAAAGAAAAAGGCGGAACACCATCCACTCCCGGTGCTTTATTGAGAGCCATGGAGAATAAGGTGTCACGTACTTCTTCAGCAGAGGCTGGTTCCTCCAATCTTCTGAGAACGTCAGGTGTGCGGGAAATCTATCTCGGATCATATATGGAAGGCCATTAGATGAGTCTCCAATATAAACATTACGGAAGAAGGTGACTGCCTCCTATTTCAGGACACTGAGGTCCTCACACCACCTCCCAAGAGAGATAAAAAGACCAAAGATTTGTCGTTTTCTAGCTCTCTTACTAACTTTAGCATGAAATAGGGCGGTGTTTCTGTCGCTCAACAACGTCCATTCTGCGTTCGCTCGTTGATGCCATAATAAGTCCTCTTGTAAAAGAATAGTCTCTAGTTCCTCCCTAAGCTTACTATCCAAATGCAACGGGTTCTCTGTCTATGAGTTTCAAAGGCCTTTTCAATGCCTTTTAATCTCGCCAAGATCACCCATTTTCTTTGAAAGATGTTACCAAAAACATGTTTGTTCCATAGATTAGCCTGTGTAGAAAATAGGGGCAAGGCTTCCTATAATGGTAATGACTTATCCCAACACTCCTTAACAAAGGCTTTCCAATCAGGGTGTGTTTCCCAAGCGGCTAGAATCTTAAAGAATTTAGGCTTCTGCAGCTCATCATCACCCACATTAACCTTAAGAAGCAATGGACAATGGTCAGAGTATACCTTAGCTAGGTGTGATAGTGAGGGTATCTCAAAGGTTCCGCTCCAGGAGGCATTGACCAATGCTCGATCGAGCCGTTCATGACATAGCCCCCTGAACCAAGTGAAGGAAGGGCCCTGAAAGGGAATTTCCAATGCCCCAACTCGATCAATCCATCCACGAAATTTTTTGCAGATATGAGCTGGTCGGGTGCCCCCCATTTTGTCGATTGATGTAATAAAGCATTAAAGTCCCCTGCCAATAACCACGGTCCGAAAGAGCTGAGGGATAAGTGATCCAATTCCTCCCAAAGACGACGACGAATAATTGGATTAGGACTTCCATAAACTGCGGTGAAGAGAAAGGACCCATGTCCACCCCATTGAACCCTTAGATGAATAAACTGCCAATTATTTTCAAGAATCGAGATTGAAACTTCATCTTTCCAAAGAACCCATATACCCCAGGAGAAGCCATGTGCCTCTACCCTATGCGATCGATCAAAGTTCAACCATTTAATCAGTCCATCCGCCTTGGGGCCACTAATCCTTGTTTCCAATAAAACAAGCATTTTCAAGTTGTACATAGCGACCAATGATTTCAAAAAATGAGCAAATGCCCTGCTACCTGCACCTTGACAATTCCACACAAGCATAAGAATAATCATTAATTAAAACACAAAGAAGGATATGATAATACCCGAAAGGTTGTCAAAACTGCTCTCCAAAACTAGGAGCCATCTCCAAGGTACTATCATCTGCTTCGACATCCATCGACGATTTTTGGCCGACCAAAGCATCATCCCGAGAGTATGGAGACGATGTTTTTTTTTAATTTAGCCACTTGAAGTTTAATCTTTAAGTCCGCTTTCAAGTGAATATTTTTGGAGTTATCAGGAGGTCTTCCTAACGAGCCGAACCACGAAGACTAGGCAAACTGTTACCTCCCCCAATATGCTTGGCCACCTCGTTATCTGTGAATACCACCACCGAGTGCAGAGTATCATCAAGACATCTCGAATGATTATTAGAATCGATTTTGGATGTCATCACAGATGAATCAAGTTTTTTAGCAATATCATTTCCTTCTGTGTGTACATCACCATTAGCCACAGTTGGCGATGAATCCATGTCCATCGTTGAAAGCGTGGAAGTCCACGTTCGCTGCTGATCGTTATCGAAGTACAAAGGAGAGGTCGATGGTAGAGTGCGCGGTTCTGATGAGGACGATTTGCAAGGCTTCATCGCCCCACATGTTTGAGAAGAAATTGTCTCTATATTAGTAGAAGGCTTGTGTGAATTCATTTGGTGGACTTCACCCAAAGGCCTCGAAAGTGATATGGACTTCCCACTCATCATTAATGAGTCAGTTTTATGGGCTTGATAAGTGATTGATTTCGTGGGCTTTAGAGATCCCATGAGTCCATGATTGTCCACCACCACTTTAGAGTTATTCTTCGCTTGGGCCATTTTAGCATTATTCGCATCCACCACAACTGACGATTTCCCTTTATTTGTTGCCATACAAGTAATCCCCCTAAGTTTGGAATAGTCAGACTTAGCTTTTTTTCCGTTATCACCTTCCAAATCAAGCTCAGCCAACAAATCAAAACGTGTCCCAATTACTGTTGGACTTCCCTGATTCGCGGTATTCTTTCCTGCCGAATTCGACACCTTCGGCTTCGCTCTACGCACCTTGCGGGATGCGTGTATCCAAGGTCCGGCGCGTCGTTAGGATCGGATGGTACACTGGTCGGAGAGACAATCTTGTCGGCAGTAATCGCATCCGCGTTGGACTTAATAACCAATGTACCCGACGCTTCTGCCAACGCAATTTCTGTAGTATTCATTGTCGCGAAAGGACAAACATTACTCACATGCCCATACCTTGCACATTTATAACATATGAATGGGAGTCCTTCATATTCGATGGTTCGAAGCTGGTCATCAATGAAGATTCTCCAAACGAGAGGCTTACGTAGATCCAACTTAACCGCCATCCTTGCACAAGGACCTCTTTGTGAATCAACAATGTTGTAGTCAATCTTGATAAATTCTCCCACTTCTTCAGAAATCTTACGTAAAATGTTCTTATGATAGTAGTGGAAAGGAAGGCCCGAAACCGAATCCATGCCGCAACCGACGACACATTCACTTCTTTAGTATTGAAATCTAAAGAGTAAGGTTGCACCAAAAGATAATGCCCGAGAATAATCCATGGACCATCCAATAATGCCTTAAGGCAATCATTCGTGAGATCAAACCTTACCATGAAGTAGCCATTTTCTGCATCCGTTACTCGCATACGACCGACGGGCTTCCATAACAACCGCAGCCTATCTGCCATAGTCCGAAAACTTAATGTTTTTCCAAGCAGTCTCACCATGACCGTCCCATCCATGGCTTGTGTCATCTCCTTACGTACGCGGTCGGAGAAGGCGATAATCGACACATTATCTTTCACACCACGCATCAAATCGTCATTACCAACTACGATTTCTTTAGAAGAGGACGTCTCCACCATTACCGCATCCTCAATCGAACCTAGAGTATCTTTGAAAGACATTGGGTAGATTATGTTAGAGTTCGAAGATCCAACCTCAATTTATTTATTTTTGACTTTCTTGGTAGACCTATCCTCCTCCTCCGGTAGAGTCATCGGAGAGGGTTTCCCTGTAGAGGCGGAGACCACAGGAACCGCTGCCATCGGAGGACCTTCTTTCAATTCTGAGACGAAACGATCGCATCTGCATTTGAAGTGTCTTCAGTATAGCATTGTAAAAAATAAATTTTGCTTAATTTTTCATATTAAAATATTTTTTTGTTCTTCAAACATAGAGTCACAAATGCTATACGCACATTGGAATCTATGCATTACTAAATTACTAATTGTTAATGCCATTAACAGCGGCATTAGAGATGATTCTCGTATAGATATAATCAGTAGTGATTGTTTAACAATCCTTAATGAGATTGTTGGTCTTTGAATTTGTCATTTGAAAAGGTCTGCGAATCAGGTAGCTTATGTTTCTAAGTCAGATGCTTATGATTGGGGACTTACGCCTCCTCCTTTATTTTGTCTATTTTGAACTCTGATTGTTGATTTCTAAAAGGTTTTTGACCTAAAAAAATATTTTTTTTTGTTTAGGAAAAAAAATTAAAGGTTAACGTTCGCCCCCCTAACAAGATTTTTTGGTTCCGCCACTGGTTCAAGTCATAGTAAAGTGTAGAAGCGGTTATGGCTTAATGGGTAAATATATCCTAACGTTTCAAGGTTTTTGCAAAACTATCATAACGTTTGAATTTTGACAAAAATATCATAACCTTTTGATTTCTTGTAAAATGTATTATCACTTCCTTTTTTTAGTGAATTACACTTAAAAATATAATAAATTATGCATATAATTGAGAATATTATTTCATATAAATGCAATTGGTATGTAATTTAGTGATCATTCATCACTTTGATTGTGATTTGATACATAATACTTACAAACAATAATCTAATTTACATGAAACTAAAATGTTAGAATATATTTGTAAATTCGAAACGTTAGAACATTTTTGCAAAAATCTTGAAAAGTTAGGATATATTTGCCTATTAAACCTTTTATATATGTATGAACTTTTTAGTTTAGAAGTATGAGAGTTTTTTGAAATGCCAAGGCAAGTTTCGTCGGAGTTCCCACTCAAAACTTATAACCTATATTTTTTAGTTAACTAGTCGATGTGAGACTCTTACATACTCTCTCTGGTCATTTATATAAGTCGTTCCAGCAAAAACTTCTTGTTCAAGATTGTAAGTCATTTTTGAAATTCAATAGTGTATTTATTGCATTTTTACCCATTTTACTCTTATATAATTCAAACATTTATGATTCTTCAATTCATTTAATGCCAAAGGATATATATACTAGTCGTTGTCTCGCGCTTTGTATGCGGAAGAAATTGAGTATTATTATAGTATTGGATAAAAATACATCAATATATAATTCAACAAAAACAAATTTGATGAGAAAAGGATGTGAACAAATAAATCAATGACTTACTATGTAGTCTTTGATGATGAACTCAAAGATTAGAAGAATACCATATAATTTCCTTACAAAAAAAAAAAACAACAAGTGTTTAAATAATAATCTAGTTATTAATAAAATAAACAAAATTCAAATCTTTCTCCATTAGAGAGCTTATAGAAGAATCTGAATTTGAATTATCTAAGGAAGAATCATATCAATCAACAAAGGAAAGAGAAAGTAGGAATAAAAAAAATGAAATATGAACCTTGTTGGTCCAAAATAATTATAAAACCATTGTTGGTGTCTCTAATCCAATAGTTGATGTTGACATTTGTAACGACCCTATGGGACTCACTAGTCGTGATACACGTCCAAATATCGAGAGTCGATACCCAGGTATGCTATTTTTGTTTGATACTTGTATTATTTATTATACCAAAAGATTGAAAAATTGAAACTAATTAATTTCGAAAATGTGCTAGTAAGGTATATGCGGGTATATCAGTGTCGATGGAAGTGATGATGTACCTCGAGTTACGTGTTGACATGGAGACCGAGGTAGCGGCTTATGGGGTAAGTTTAATTAATTTGAGTTATATGTGAATTTATGTTGGCTTTAGTGGCTTTAAAGTGGTCACATTGAAATAAACATTAAATGTGTCTAAAGTTGAGAAATAAAACAATAGGCATAAGATGTGCATCGAGACACGCATTCACTCATCATGAGATAAAGAGTCTGAGTTTACTCACTAGTGACTTGAGGGACAAGTGGGACAAGGTGGTCCATGAGATGAGTCTCGAGACACGTGTGCACACCAAGATCGATGGCTAGCATTCAAACATATCAACATGGTCAAATGTGTATATAAGTCAACATTTTTGGTTTCTTATCTCCTCAAAATCGGTAGGAGAGAAAGGAAGGAGAAAGAAGAAAGATTCTGGAGTGCTTGGAGAAGAGGAAGGTGTGATTGGTGAAGCTTTAGTGAGGAAGGAAGAAGAAGAAGAAGAATAAGCTAAATAACCTCTCCACAACATACACTTGTGATTTCATAAAAAATTGATTGTTGATGGTGTTGTTGGTTTATTTTGATCGTTAATGGAGTTTCGATGACATTGAGAAGAAGAAGAGAATTTAAGGAGTGATCTCCTAGATTTTTTTTTAAAAATTAATGATATCAAACCAGGGATTTTCGTCCTTGGTTCGAAATCATTTTGGGGAAGATGAGCACGAGCGGGGTGCGCGTGCGTGTGCATCATTCTCTAGGCTAGGGTCGGGTTCGACCTGTTTGGGTCGACCCTCGACCCGACCCAAATAAAGAAAAAAAAAGGAAGAAAAATGGGGAAAAAATTGGAAAAAATTCCAAAAAATTGGGAAAAATCTTGAAAAATTATATTTCGACAAAATAAATAGAATTTGATGAATTTATATGAAAAATAAAATATTTAGATTTTGGACAAGACTTTTATAGGGTTTTTACCTGAAAAGCGTGAAATGGGCGGATGGGCCCAAAATTTGAAAATTGATCTTTAATTCTATTTAGACCAATTTATGAATTTGTAAATAATTGGTTGAAGTTGTTGGAAGTTTTTAAACCGAAAAATTTCCTCAAAAAATGTGCCACCACTATAATTTTTTCTAATTTGAACAATTTTGGGATTTAAAAATAAAAAAAATTGTTAAAATAGGCTTTAACATTATATAAATTTGCCCATATGATTATCATGGACATAGTTTACTAGTGTCGGGTATTGGGTATAGATTTGGAAGCGTGTCCGAGCCGATTTGAGTGCGTATTAGTGTGGCGGCCCTCGCCACCCCGGGGTGACGTGTCTCCGTGTACTCCTCGTCAGCTGGCCCAACTACACGTGTACGACACCTACCCGTCCTATCCTTGTCTCAAAGTTTGTATCCACTTGAGTATGTTAATATATATTCAGCGGAAGTCATATTTTAAATGCAAAAATTTTCATGAAACAATTTAACAAAACCTAGTGTGGATAAACCCTGAACATTTCAAAGTAAATAATTGTACCATATCAAACTAAGCATGTACACTGTCATGTCACTCTCCAGTTCCCAAAAGAATCAAAATATCAAAACAAACACATGTACAATAGTCTATGATGATAGGAAATCAGAGGTAGACGCCTAAGATTCCCTTGCCTTTACTGGTACTCGGATCTGCACTCAATCATTACAGAAGAAAATGGATGACGAGTCCAGTCAGTAAAATTCCAAGGAACTCCTCCGAGCATTCATATAAACAAGTGGAAGTCAATAAATACTGTTAAATAAAAATGCGTAATGTAAACAAGCAACTGTAAGTAGGGCATCGCATGCATAAATAACAATAAAACTCAAATATGTGTGCCTGTTCCAATCAGACTAAACCATACTTCGAGATTTCCTTCCAAGATCCCACTAGTGGGCGCACCCAACTAGCTATCACCTAATCCCTCTCGGTGGCCAGCGTATACCTACGACGCACCGACACATGTATCAGTTTCATAGCTCGGGTCGTTATCCACCGAAAACTCCAGATACACATGCTATGGTCTAAAATGCATAGACACACGACAGAACATCCGGTGGGAGTAACTCAACCAACCGTCCAAAAGATGACAAGATATGAATTTAATTAAAAGCACATTGAATAGTGGAAATGAATGGAAATACAAAACAAAATAAATACTCGAAAGTTTTCCCTTTGGGTTTTACAAACCTCACAACGCGCTCCACTACCCCGTAATCAATCCCCGGGTCAAAGTCCACTGAGTCCTTGGTGGCCAATTGATCACCCGTGTCAACCTATGTCCATTTATCAATAATTTAATTCGGCATGACAATTTTCAACAAATTTCTAAAATTCTTAGGCCAAATTGCCTATTTCGTGCTTTTCGAGGCAAACCCCCGCAAAAAGTTGCGTCCGACATTCCCACGTATTTTTTTTTTCATAGAATTTTATCAATTTCTATTTATTTTATCGAAATATATTTTTTTCAGAATCTTCCCAATTTTTTTCGGAATTTTTCCAAATTTTTTTCATTTTTCCTTTCTTTTTTTAACTGTTTTTAGGTTTGGGTCTGGGTCGGGTCGACCCAAACGGGTCGGACCCGACCTAGCCCAGGCCCAGAACGGGCCAGGCTCGGCCTATGGTTCGATCGGGAGGAACGAATTTTTTTTTCTCTTCTCCTCTTCTCCGGCGATGGGTTGGGGTGGCTCTCCACCCAAACCCCGGTGGAACCGATGGCAGGGGAGACACCCCTGCCATCTCCACCTCGGCCATGGGGGTCGGCCTCCATGGCCGAACCCCAGTCTCGGCCACCCCACCGTCAACCACCGAACCCACAACTAACCACCACTGAGACTCACCTCGACCGTGACGTCTCCTCTCCTTCCCGGTGCGTCCCTTCTTCTCCTCCTCCTCCTCTCATTTTCTTCTTCCTCCTCTCGGCCTCCATGTGTGTGTGTGTTATGTGTGTGCGCGTGTGTGTGTGTGTGTGTATGTGTGTGTGGTGTATGTGTAAGTGGGGTGGCGGACACATGTCCTGGATTTTGACAAGTGTTGATGTAGCTTTGACAAATGATGATGTTGTTAGGTGTGTTGACACCTGCTTGTGACACAGCTAAGACACTCGCCCGTGTTTCCGAGCGTTTCGACGTCCGGTTTCGTGTCCGAACCGTGATATCCGCGTATTGTCGAGTCGTTAGTAACCAAATATCTATTCCATATTCGTTACGTGACAAACTTTTATTTAATTTGTGTGTTTTCGTTTTCCCGACATAATAGTCGGTCCCGTCGACTACTCGATACCCGTGTCGACATGTATATCGAGGCGACTACAGTTCACACAATCTCGTTGTGTGTTAGTTTCCCCTGTCATAATATTCAACCCCATCAACTACTCGGCACCCGCGTCGACACGCATATTGAGGTGAATACCATTCACACCCTCACAGGTATTATTTTGCAACATACACACATGCGATGTATTTAAATAAATTACACCGCAAATAAGCTACCAATACACCATAAACATCCATACCTAAGTCCCGTATGTCCAAGCCTATCGCGACGTCCACGTAGATCCGCTGGCGTCCACGTCTGTAAATTTAAGATGGGTCGTTACATTAGCTTGGATACAGGTAAGTAAACCAGCTAGGAAATTTTACAGTTATTTTTTGAGCTTTAATTTGTTGTTATTGCTTTGTTCATCATTTCTTTTGAGATTTCCATTGGTTGAGTAGTCCATTGGCAAGTGAGTCATAGTTATTATTTATATGTGATATGAGCTCTTATCTGGACGCCGTTGATATCTCCCAATTAAGTGTACGTTGGGGGCACTTATCCAGGTTTGTGGATATTTCATAGTCGCAAGGGTTAGGGTTGGTAGGTTGTGTCTCGTCCTAAACCCGAGTTGGCTGGGCTTTTGCCGCGACTTAACGACTTTTGGTCGAGACTCCTTGCCATATTCGATTTTCGTGTTTCGGACCCTTACTTATCGATTGATTTATTTATAGTCTTTTATATTCATGTGTTCCCTATGTCTTTCTTTCTATCTCCATGAATTAGACTGATTTATTTATTTAGAAATGTTGTATATATGTCATGCTTAGCGTTACTTACCTGGGCTCGTCATTTTGTGTTTGACGGAGTGCAATCCACACTCAACAAATGGAAAGCTCCATAGCTATGATATATCATTTGAGGATACATGAGCAGTTCTTTCCACTTGTTGACATATGTGATTCTTTTTGTATTAATAGATGTACTTGTTTTGAAACACTGAGATTTGGGTTTTTGAGAGATCTTAGACATATATATCTTGTGTTTACTCTCCACTGACTGCTTCATTGATGATGATATACATATTTCGGGTTTCCACACTCTAGGTTGTCATAACTTGTGTGTCTTTGAGGTTTTTCATTTAGTTTGAGGTTTAATTGCTTCCACTATAACTATGATAACTCACTAATTAATTAACTTAACTTTAATTACTTGATAAATAGTAAATGGTAAAGGAATGCTGACTAGGTTTGCGTGACTCAGCGAGACAAGCTCGGGGGTCCAAGTAAGTCTAGGTCAGGCGGGACTCAGTTTAGGTGTGATGACCCAAAATCTAATAAACCCACCCTATGGGCGAACTTGTAATTATGTGAATCCTAATTCAAACAAGTTTAAAATAAAAACTTAACCACCCTTCATTGATCTTAAAACCCTAAAAAAAAGTAGAACTAGATGGTGGAGATAATGGTGATGGAATGCTCCTAGATCCAAACAAGGTAATATATATATATATATATATATTTGGTGCAAAGTGCACCCAAGGAAGGGAAAGGTGGTGTCGCCGCCGGCGGCATGAGGGAGCAGCGAAACTACCATCGTCAAGCGTGTGTGGGGGAGAGATGCTGCCAAAGCGTCCCACCCCCACGGACTGAGAGGAATACAAGTCGTGTCAACATCTCCAGGGACTCTAACCCCGTGAGTCGCGCACACCTCGATCGAGTACGAGACCTAAATGCGAAAATTACTTTTTTAATTTCAAGGAATACCAAGTATATACTACAAAAAAACAGCAAATCAGAAACGGAATTAGAAACGGAACTTATTTCCGTTTCTAATTCAGAAACGGAATTAGAAACGGAATAAGTTCCGTTTCTAAATGTAACAGTTAGCGACGGAATTGAAAGGGAAATATTTAGAGACGGATTTGAGACGGATCAGAGACGGAATTAGCGACGGAATCAGAGACGGAATTTAATTCCGTCTCTGAAATTTGGCGCCTCCATTCCCGCCAAATTCTTCATTTCTTATGACCGTTCATAATTCCTCGAGATTTGGGTTTTATTGGATCATGGCAGCCTCTTTTTCTTTCCCGCACCCCACCCCCCCTCCCCAACAACACAGCAGAAATCCCCAAATCATTCACACGAAACAACCCTAAAAACCTAAATCTATCTCTCCGTCTCGTCGCGCCGGTCGATCGTCTCGTCCCCAAACGGCCATCCCGTTCGATCGTCTCGTCTCTCCGTCTGGTCGTGCTAGCTGGTCTCTCTGCTGTCTCTGCTCTGGCCGTCTGGTCGCGGTGGTCTTCGTTTGTCCGTCCGGTCGTGCTACCCGGTCTCTCTGCTGTCTCTGGTCTCGCCGTCTCTCTGGTCTCTCCGTCTCGTCGCGCCGGTCTCCGTCATCGCCGATATCTCTCGCTCTCTCTGCTCTCTGATTCGGATCCGGTTAGCAAGGCATTTGTAGTTTTGGAGTCTTACTACATTCTGATATAATCTATTTGTTTTTTATTGTTCTTAATTTATAATGCAGGCAACACTCATGATCAAGAGCTCTTCAGCTTTCATAGAGATCATTCACCTTGTGACGGTTTTGAGGAAATCTTGAGTCATAGCTTGCATCCTTCGCTAAAAATTTGCGTCAATCGTTGGCATTCTAGTCCCCTTGTTTATCTAATTTTAAAAATTTATGGAAAACCAAGGGTGACATGAGAATTATTTAAGTTTCCGCTATGGTTCATTTGATAGTTCGATCTTCTAGTAAAGATCGGAGTTGAAGGCAAGAAGCTATTTTATCTTGAAAGATTTTCCAAGTTAAATTAAGCATGCGAGACTTCATAAATTTCCATCTATCAATAATATATTTGGGGTGTCCGGTGTTCCTACGTACCTTATATGCGGCATCCAGGAATATTAAAGTCGTAATACTTGTTAGCATTGCAAATATTATGCTCATGAATGAAATATGTTATAGATTTTCACTTGAACCGAAGCTATATCTCGCTAGGCAAGGCGAGTCATATATATGCCTTGATGTTCGAATATAGGAAATGAACATAATGTGGTGACCATTGTGTATACTAGGTTTTCTTAGCGGCGGCTCACTATACTAGTCTAATAAATGGATTTAAATAAAAAATTTATTTTCTTGAAAGGTCTTAGCTATTATGGTCATGGAATCCATTTTATTTTTGTAAATTGTCTTGGCAATTGGCCGTGTTATAGTACTACCTTATTGTTTATGAACTGTGAAGGAACAAACTCTTGATCGTGGTGACATATTTTAAGAGTTCGAGTTCTTATAATTGTTATTACTTTATGAGGTTTTATTTTAACTGTTCTTGAGAGATTTGATTTGTTCCTTGGTTGATTGTGCAGTGAATGAGTGCACATCGTTCTGATTGTTTTTGAATTTCGATCTTGAATCTCCGTGTCTTTCATTGCTCTATGCTCTCTGGTCGCTCTGTGCTTACCGCTCCGCTCTCCGCTCGTCAAGGTAAGACAAAAAAAAATTTTTAACACCCGAATTCTCTTCACATTGTATCTGCTCACATTTTCCCCCGGATTGGCTTTTATGTGCATTAGTTGGTGTTCTTCACTTGATCTATTAAGTTAATGTTGTGTCTTTTGTTTGGTTTAGAAGTTTTTGTTCTGCTCTTCTCTTACATGCATAGTTTTTGAGGTTATGCTTGTTCTATTTTCCAGAAATAGTAATATGTACTATTTCATTTCAACCTTTTAATTGAGCAATTCAAGATTTATATTGATTCCGTATTTGGTTGTTATTCCATGTTTATTTTATCGGTAAAGCATGTCATCCGTATTTGGTTGTCATTCCATGTTTATTTTATCGGTAAAGCATGTCATCCGTATTTGGTTGTTATTCCATGTTTATTTTATCGGTAAAGCATGTCATGATCAACATTATAATACATTAGAATCATTTACTGAGGTAATTACTTTGTCGTTTGATGTTATAGTTGTTAGTAATTTCATATTCATGCACTTGCTATGGATGATTGATTAGTTAGGTGTTGTTGGTTACGATTGAATAATACCTATAATTACTTAATTTCTACTACTAGTTAGGGTTAGAAACACTAGGATTAATCTTTTAGTGAATGTTGCTATTTCACATTACATTTCTAGAGAATGGAATAAACCTATAACCTTAAGGACGTATGAGTGAACAAGTAGTAGACGCGTTGATACTATGTGGTATTTGTATGCCTCGATATCGATATAGGTTAGGCCCACGGCCTCAACTTCGATTCCCCACACAACTAAATGTCGGGCTCTTTGGTGGTCTCTTTTTGCAATCTTAGGGTCTTAAAAATTTTAATTTAAGTGCAAAACCCGGGATGAAAGGTTCAAACACACATCAAACTGATTTTCAAATCAAATACACAAAACTATGTCGATTAAGCACAAGAAAGAGTTTATATCAAGGATTTCCTTACAACCAAGAGGATGACAAAAGAGATCAGCTTTGCAGAGACTCTTACATTCCTTTGAAAGCCTCAAAGGTGTTGGATTTGAGAACTTAAGAACAGCCACATTGCTCCTTCAAAAATATCCTCAGATCTTGAATTTGGGAATGTGTTTCTTCTGACCAAAACCAAGTTTGTAGTGCATAGTGAATAAATCCGTTTATAGCGATCCACCCCAACAAGGGGACAATGTTGGGCGTGAGACGTAAGCGCGCTGGCTCTCGAGAGATCCTTTGAGCGACCGTAAGCGGGATGAGCAGTTGGTGATACATAGGTACTTCACTTGTTGTTTGTTTCAAATGCCTAGATTAAACGTTTTATAGTGTAGACAACTTTAGAAATTCATCGAATTACTTTATGATTCACACTTCTTTTTGTGCATTTTTAGGTCGATGTTCCATATTTTATCGTGGATTTTAATTTTTTCCCCTTTTGCTCCCCCAATTCTTTTTTTTTGTTTTTCAGTAAAATATACTATAAGTACCGAATGTTTGCAGAATTAATCCATGGGAGAAGAAAACATGCTGGCTGTTGTGTGCAAATCTTATGCCGTTGCAGGTTCTCTCGAGTGCTACGATGAAGAAAGTGGTAGAATCGACAGGGAGCGACATCTTCATGCAATAGCAAATGAATTTGGGAAGTTGATAAAGGCTCGTTTTTCGGTCATCGTTTCGCACATGTAGGCTCTTCTTCTTCTATTATGGCATGTCCGTAGAAGAAGAATAGCCTACATGTTCTCAACACGATGACCGGAAAACGACCCTTTATCGATTTCCCAAATTCATTTGCTATGGCATGAAGATGTTGCTCCCTCGTCGATTCTACCACTTTCTTCATCATAGCACTCGAGAGAACTCGCAACGGCATAAGATTTGCACACAATGCCAACATGTTTTCTTCTCCCATGGATTAATTCAAAACATTCTACTTATAGGATATTTTACTTAAATTGAGGTTAAAAAATTTATTTTGGGGAGGATAATGTATTAAAAACAAAATCCATGATAACTTATGCATCAATCAAGGCGTCCAAGCCAACTAAGATATACGAGAGGATAAATGGACAATGAATGTACTGCGGACGATGGTGGTTTGTTGAAGCTTGATGTAGTGGAGGGTGCGATGATGAAGTTCCTTTATTTTTTTTTTCCCGTTTTCGGATAGGCGGGTTTTAGTTTTTCCTATCGTTCTCGAGGGAATGGGTTCATTGCTTTTGACGATGAGCATGTTGTAGACGATTTGTTTCATTTGCATGTTAAACTCATTCTTTTTTTAGTGGTGGTGATTTTGGTCCTTATAGGACTCCAGGTCTCGGAGGTAGGCGTGGTGGGTATAGTGGAGGCAGTGAGCTTGGTGGGGGTTATGGAGGCTTTGGGGCCAGTGAGTTAGGTGCTTATCGAGGTGAATCTTCTCTTGGCTATTCTATTTTAGCGACTGAATCACTTCCTTTCAATAGTTTGTCGTGTAGACTTTTTAAGTTACTTGATTTACATATTGTTGGTGGTTTAGTTTGTTTCAAACATTAGTATATTATAGTTAAAACCAAGTTTTTGGTGGTTTTATAGTGATCTCCTATTGCTCCTTCAAAAAAATCAAATTTCTTCTTTTTGTAGATCTTGAATTTTGGAATGTGTTTCTTCTTCCTTATGTTAAAACCAAGTTTTTGGTGGTTTTATAGTGATAGGAATTCCAATATGACCGTTTATAGCCGTTCTAGGAATCCAGGAAATCAAAAATTCAAATGTAAAGCTTGATTTGCAAAAGTCAAAAATATCGCGGTGGCTAATTAGCGCGCTAATATCGGCATTAGCGCGCTAACCGCTGGGGGACCTCAAAATAATTATTTTATCCCTTTCGTTAGCGACCCATAAACTCGTCCACGACCTAACCAACCCTTATAAAACATGTTATACATGTTATACAACTCAACTTACATGATAGGTCCATCTTATAGAAACATTGTTCGCCATCTCCTATGCGTAGGAAAATAGCAACATTGACACCAACTTCAGTCCGTGACTGCATTTGCTTGATGATCATGTTTTTTTTGGTATCATTCTTATTCAACATTGTATGGTTTTTTTCTTTTCTTCACTGCTTTTCTTGAATCCCAGCTGGTTTATTTTTTTTTTTTTTTTGAGTAGGAACACATGGCTTGTCGCCTTTGGAGCACACAACGGTTTAGATGGGGTGAGAGGATGAGTTCTAGAATCATACTTACATGATAGGTTTGTGCTTAACTTTTACTCTTTCCCTTTTAGCATTCTTGCACTTATGCCATTACTTATCATATGCATGTTGAAATGCAAGCCTTTCAAAGCTTGATAAATAATCCAACTCAACTTACATGATAGTTGCATCTTATAGATACATTGTTCGCCATCTCCGATGCGTAGGAAAATAAACATTGACCCCAAACTCACAACAACAACAAAACTTCGGTCCTTGATCGCATTTGCTTCATGTTCATGTCTTTTTTGGAAGCTTTCTTATTCCTCATTGTATGGTTTATTTCTTTTCTTCTTTGCATTTCTTGAATGTCAATTTGCCATTTTTTTAAAGTAGGAACACATGGTGGCTTGTTTTCGAGCACACGACATTTTTAAATGGGATGAAATTTGAGTTTACGATCAAATTTGAACTGTGAATGTTGCATTGATGGGAGTTTGGGGGTCAATGTTGCTATTTTCCTACGCATTGATGGGAGTTTGGGGATCAAATTTGAGTTTAGTTTTTTCCTTTTAGCATTCTTGCACTTCACCATTATCCTCTTTCATGTTCCTTATTACCTCTAGTACTCCTCTCTACCTACATATGTGCATAATTGACAAAAGACCAAAGCAAACTCAATCGTAAATAAATTTAAAAATAGGTTCGGAGCCGACTTTTTATGTATGATTATTATTAATTTCTATGTTTCTTCAAATCCACCATTTTTCTCATTCGCTTCCAATGTACATCCTTAGTTCAATAATCTCTCCTTTGCCTACTTCTTTCAGGTGCATACTCACTGGTTGTTGCCCTCAGATGGAGAATCAAAATGCTTCAAACTGCGTTTTAGTTATTAGATGAAGTCCTTTTTGTGTATACTTCCAAATTTTGGACCTTTTGTGAGTGTTCTTTTTTTTTTGGGTTGTTCAACGATAGGATTGGTGGTTTTAGTGTATACTTTCAAGTTATGGAGCGTTTGTAATACATGACAATTTTTTGTGGATATATAAATTTTTTTGCTAATTTTGAGTTTCACATTTTTTCTTGATCTTTTGAATTTTTGTTGATATATATTGTCGATGTATGGATGTGCAATTTGGCTTTTTTGTGGGATGTTAGCACCCCCAAGGACTTGTTGGAGGGTGCGGGCGATGGAGTAGGTTATATCGGGTTGTATTTTGAATTTTTAGGTTGGAGAATCAATTGGAATATGTTACTGTCTCATATTTAAACATTTCTGGAAAATTAGAGACGGATTAGCAACGGAATTCGAATATTCCGTTGCTAATCCGTCTCTAATTTTCCAGAAATATTTCTATCAATTACAAACGGATCAGAGACGGAAATAAGAATTCGTCTCGATTCCGTCGCTAATTAGCAACGGAATCGAGAGACGGAATCGAAACGGAATAATCCGTCTCGATTCGTTGCTAATTAGCGACGGAATCGAGACGGACTATTTGCATTCCGTCTCGATTCCGTCTCTCGATTCCGTTCTTTGATTAGAAACGGAATCGAGACGAATTCATAAATTTATCAATTCGTCTCGATTCGTTGCTAATCGACAACGGAATCGAGACGAATGCAATTACAAATGTACCATTTCGAAATAAATTCCATTTTTGTTCGTCTCATTCGTTTCTAATTTTCGTCTCTAAATCCGTCTCTAATCGAAACGGATATTTTCCGTCTCTATTCCGTCTCTAATCGAAACGGAATCCGTTTTCCGTTTACGATCGTATCGACGACGACGCGTTTTGAGAGGCGAACGCGTTCCGTCTCTGTTCCGTTTCTGATTTCGATCAGAGACGGAATTTTCGCAAATCAGAAACGGAAAATTCCGTTTCTGATTTGCGAATTTTTTGTAGTGTATGTATTGTCAAGGCATAGACACATCTACACACCTAAACAAATAAGGAATACAAGTCCTCTTAAACATTTATAAAATATTCACTAGTCTAATAGCATGTTATTTATCATTCAATTCACATTTAAAATAGTAAGAATAAATATAGCATGGGATAGAATCAATGAATCAAATCAAATGAATGGATATCATGCAAACTAAACTCATCAAGCGAGCATAGACACAAAGAACACATGATATAAGAATACAAAGGCAAAATAGCCAAAAGGACTAAGCAAGAACAACAATTAATAGAAATGAAATACCAAGTAAAGTTGTCATTTGGTATACTCAAAACAACAAAGTAAAGTCCTAGCTTTATTGATATCCCGATACTCCAAATCTTGTATTCGCTTCTCCCGTACGCTTTTCTTAAGTTCATGAGTTTGGTGTCTCATTAGTTTAAATATAATGGGTTTAAGCTCAATTTAGTGTCTATTAACTTTTAAAATCAATATTTATTTCAAAACTAAAAATTATTAAATAGTCTTTTTTCGTGTTAAAACCACATAAATCTATGAATCGATGTGTCAAAAGTTGGTTTGAACTAGCTATGTTATTAAAACACATTTTTTCTGATTTTTGGTGTCTGATTAGCACGTTAATAGGGCTTATTAGCACGCTAATCACGAAAAACTAAAATCGAGTTTCTGCCGAAATCATTAGCGCGCTAATTTTCCTCTTTAGCGCGCTAATTGCCCTCTGTGACAAAATTTTCAACTCGAAAATTATGTCCCAAAGTCCCCAATTAGCTAACTAAACCCCATTTAACACCCTCTCCATATCAAATTGAACAAAATAACAATTAGAACAAACCTTAAAACAACAATTTGATAAGTTTTCTCAAATTTCACAAATTCATTAGTTTTTCCCAAATTATTCAAAAACCCAATTTCCTTAAAACCATTGATTAATCTTCCATTTATTTGTTCATAAGATATGAAATTTGACAAACTAACAACAAAATCAATGATTTAACCCTTAAATTCATTTTTCCATTAAGAACTCCCAAAATGGGTTCATTAGATAGATGAGATGGTGGAGAAGATGATTACCCCGATTTGGATCCTCCAATTTGTTGTTCTCCAGCTCTAATTCCAGCGGTAAATCTTTCTCTTCTTCTCCAACATGTTCATGATCAAAAAGTTCCATTTGCATGTGTTTGATCAACCTATTATATATGTATCGATGTGAGGTTGATTCTTGGTCATTCATCCTCATGCAATTACGTATCTCGAAGTTTGTCTTGTGGTTCTCATTCACTCCTACTAACCAACCAATAATTCCAACTCTCTAACACAACTTATTGACACGCATATCATGAGAGTGTGTTAGCGCGCGTATCCCGAGGTAAGTCTAAGTGTTGTAAAATTTTAAACCAAAACTATAGGACTTTAATTTAATTTGCATTAACAAACACAACCATAGGCTTATAAGTAATTCCTTATTTCATATTAATATTAAATGAAACTTATCAAAATGCTAACTACCCGGTTCCCGGCACGTACGCTACTCGAGGTGCGTCCCCTCTCTCGTCTCGACACCAACAACTGTACAAATAACTAACTTAGTAAGTCTACATAATAGATAAAATTAGACATACATCAATACAAAAATACAATATACCTTGGTCTACGTGCCTCAGTCGGTGTGCGTATCACGGTGTGGGTCCCACGTCACCGGTTGGTGATCCTGATTAAGAAATTAAAACGGGGTTAGAGATTTGGGCCGTGACAATGCATGAATTACGTCTCTATTCCGTCTCTAATTTGCAACGAATTCATGCATTTCGTTGGTAATACGTCTCTAATTTGCAACGGATTAGCAATAGAATTCATGCATTTCGTTGCTAATCCATTGCAAATTAGAGACGAGTAGAATGCAAGAAAAAACATTCGCCTTGGAAGAATATCCATTTATGTTCCGTCTTTGTTCCGTTTCTAAGTCCATCTCAAATTCATCTCTGATCAGCAACGGAACCATATTTCCGTTGCCGACTAATTAGTGTCGACAATTTTAGAGACATACTAGATTCGTCTCTGTTCCATTGCAGAACTGAATTAGAGACGGAGTTTATGCTAACCAGCAACGAAAATTTTCGTTTCTGATCAGTTGTTTTCTTGTAGTGGTTTAATTTTATATATGTACATTGATTAAGTGCGCATGGCATAACTGAGATAGTGTGGCCAATTAGAAACATTTAGTTTTTATATATACATTTAAGGTCTTTAAGTGTATACATTAAGGTCATTAAGTGTATATATATTAAGGTTATTAAGTGTATACATTATGGTCATTAAGTGTGCATGGCTTAGTACATATAGATTTGAAAACGTTTTTGTATATTAATTAGTTTGCCAATTGGGTTTATAGATATGAAACAGTATTAGATTTGAATATATGAAACGTTTATATATATGAAGTGGCATATACCATATATAGCTTAATGAAATCTACATCTTAGGCATGCCACGTAGTGCTGGTATGAGAAGGCTCGAAAGTGACATGTGGCACACCCAAAATGTATTGGGTTTGACACGTGGCTGCGTTAAGAATGATAAAAAACACCACATGTCACATTACCATATATATATATATATATATATATATATATGGTATGTGCCATATAATAAGCCTACGTCTTGAATATGCCACTTGGCACGTCGAAATGCTCTAAAATGCCACGTGATATATACCATGTATAGATTGTACATCTTTAGTATGCCACATGGCACGTTGAGAAGGATTTAAAACTCCATGTGTCACGTACCATATCTTAGACATACCACGTGGCGTTACGAGAAGACTCGAAACCGCCATGTGGCACACTCAAGATGTAGGCTTATTATGGCTCTGTTTGGTAAGCACAAACTAGCTTATCAGCTAGCTGATCAGCTAACTGATAAGCTAGTTTATTTGTTAAGCTGTGTTTGGTTTGTAGCTTATTTTAAAAATAATCTAGATGATAAGCTCCCAATTAAAACGCTACTCTTAGTAGCGTTTGAACTGAAAATCCGTCGTTTGGATTTTTTCTCCCCATTATACCCTTATTTTTACGGTATTAATAAATTAATGCCCTTGCAAATTAGTAAAAATAAAATACGCAAATACTTAAATGAACCCTGCGAATATTAATACCTGCGATTATACCCAGATAGAGTTGACAAAGGCGAAACCAGCATTTTAAACTCTTCTAGGCTAGACCAACAGTTATATAATACGTTATTAAAACTTATTGAATTTAAAATTAATATATAGCTTAATATTGTTAATAAGAAAATAGTGATTAATAATTAACTAAATATTATAAAACAAAGAACTTCACTAAAATTATAAATCATTACACATTAGTTTCTTAATTATAAACAATCTTGTTAGATATTTATTACATATTAAATAAGTTTTAACAACGTCGAGTGTAAAAATATTTTTAGATGTCATAAAAATATTTTTTAATGTAGTGTTCGAGTGGTGGGCTATCCTACATATTTTTAATTTTTTTTTTACTAATCTACTATTTTTTTAAGTTATAGAGATACTTCTATAGAAATGAAGAATATTCGCAATAATATTGCTTCTCAATTATGGATGATGCGTTAGGTATATGTATAGTTATCAAGTCGTTTATTGTATTTTATTTACATTTGTTTATTTTTTTACGAATTCTTATAAATTAATATAGAAATATTTTCATGTAAGCATTTATGGACACACATAGTTTAGTTTTCTAAATAATATAAATTATTTTATGGTATTAATTTATATTTTGTAAATAAAATACATTAATTATATGATTATATAATTAATATACTTAATTGTGTCATATGTCCTTTATTGTCATTTTGCATTTATCAGCTAATCAATCAGCTATCATTCCAAACAGTTTTTATTTGATCAGCTAGATTATCAGCTTTCCGCTACCAGCTAGTAGATTATCAACTATCAGCTAGATTATCAGCTATCAGCTAGTTTATCAACTATCAACTAGATTATCAGCTAGCCTTGCCAAACAGAGCCTATATATATAGATATGTAAATTACACTCACAATTAAGACTTCCTTAATTCTTGTATCTTTACCTTAAACGATTTATATATATATATATATATAAATGGGTGAAGGGAGTAGTATACATATTAATTTATCCATGTAGTCGATTCTAATTATTAGGACTGAAACTTCATCGTTGTTCGTGTATACGCTTGGTCAAACCATCATTTAACCCTTGGATGGAATTGTACCATGATGGCATCTTTGAGGACACATTGGTTTTGATTTTGCGATGAACAAAAATGATAAATCCATATATATATATATATATATATATATATATATATATATATATAATATAATAAGCCTAATCACCTTGAGTGTGTCATGTGGCAGTTTCGAGCCTTCTCGATCGTAGCGCCACATGGCACACCCAAGGTTTAGATTTTGTTAAGTTATATATGGTATATGACACGTGGTGTTTTGTATCCTTCTCTACGCGCCACGTGTCATAGTCAAGATGCAGTCTTATTATAACACACATATCATATACATGATATGGCCACATAGCATTTTTCGAACCCTCTCATATCGTCACATGGCATGATCGAGTTGTAGGTTTTGTCAATATATATATATGTGACACGTGGTGTTGTGGAGCATTATCAATGAGCCACGTGTCATACAAAAAAAATGCATTTCGATGACCTATATATGGTATGTGCCTCATGTCTTATTATTTATTTAGAGTTGAGTACTAATTAAATTGGTAACGTTTTCAAACCTAACACAAACTATATCTTATATGTAAAATGTACCATAAATATATAGTATAGATAAAACATGCCATGAATGTAGAACATACCATGAATATACTGTAATATCATAAAGGGGCTGGGTGTACATGTGGCGTTTTCCATTCTTCTCGATGCGCCACGTCATCAACTCAATGCAAACCTACCATGTAGGGGTAATGTACCATAAATAAATATATATATATATATATATATATATATATATATATATATATATATATATATATATATATATATATAACGTACCATAAATATATAAAACATGCCCAATAATTATCTATCTATATATAAAAGGTACCATAAATATATATAATAATAATAAATCATTTCAAATCTACCATAAATGTATAGTATATAAAAAAAGTGCCCAATAATTATCTATATATAATAAAATGTACTATAATTATATAGTAATAATAAATCATTTCAAACATACCATATAGGGGTGCCCAATAATTTATATCTATACCATAAATATATGGTATAGATAAAACATGTCATGAATATAGAACATACCATGAATATATTGTAATACCATAAAAGGGCAAGGTGTACACGTGGCGTTTTCCATTCTTCTCGACGCGCCACATCATCAACTCAATTCAAACTTACCATGTAGGGGTAATGTACCATAAATATATAGTATATATACAAAACGTATCATAAATATATAAAATGTGCCCAATAATTATCTATATATATAACATATTATAAATATATAGTAATAATAAATCATTTCAAACCTACCATAAATATATAGTATATAAGAAATGTGCCCAATAATTATCTATATATAATAAAATGTACCATAATTATATAGTAATAAAAAATCATTTCAAACATACCATATAGGGGTGCCTAATAATCTATATCTATAACTACATATAAAATGTAACTTACAAAACCATAAATAAAATCATAAATTACAAGTCGTTTAAAAAAAAATCATTCCAAAACGTTTCAAAACATGAATGAATTAAACGAATAACTATACAAATTGTTCAAAAACCAATGAATCGATTGAATTAATGTTTACACTAATTAATTCTCTCTATATATACCCCCACGCAATGATAGATTTTCACCCAAGCACATCGTTCCTTCAACTATATCTACACTTTTGTTATGATAGATTTTATGTTATAATTTACAATTTGGTTGTGATTTTGGGATTTGTAAGGTTTTTTTTCGTGAAGTTGATCTTCACCCATCTACAATCTTATTGTTGGATATGTTCAGGTATGATTTTAGTATAGATTGGAAGTTAAGGTTTCAATTCGTTTTAACAAAATTGGGGTTTTGTTGATTTTTTTTTTTTCTATTGTTAGATTGAGATGAAGTAGGTTTTGTAGATTTTGATGTGTTATGTTTTTTTTTTTTTCCAGCATAGCGAAGGAGATGATCTTTAATAGTTGTTGTGATCAAGATCTGATCAATCTTTAATGGATGCTTGTGAGATTATTAAAGAATGAAGATTCTTTTGTCTGATTATTTAAAAAAAAAATTTAATGAGATGTAATTTTTTTTTTGTAAGATGTAATCTTTTTTTTTTTTGTAATTATCGGCCACTAAGGATGTAATTTTTTTTTAATAAGTGTAATCTAGAAATTATATGCATTTTTTATAAAAAAGAATTTAATGTTATATTTATTAATGAATTTCTTGTATTTTAATACAGTTTTTAGTTTTTTGTAAAAATATATAGTTAATTAAATCAAGGAAAAAATTAAATGTTCACAATTAACATAGTGGACAATTTAATGTATTCCATATATATAAAGTACACTAAAATTAGTCGAAATCATCATAAAAATATATAGTTTATATTTTTTTGCAAAAATATATAGTTAATTAAATCAATGAAACACTTAAATGTTCACAATTAACAGTTAACACTTACATGCATATTGAGATTTTATAGTTCGGTGTTATTTGAAATTTTAAATTACACTCCAATGTTAAAGAAAAAACATTTACTTGACTAAAAAAAATGGGTAACTGTCATCCACTTGCTAATGATAAGTCGTGGCATCAATAGAGACTTCAAATATTAATGATGTTTCAAAATTTAAATTAAATAAAAATCTCAATATTAATTTTTAACATCCACACCAAAAATGTACAAGGTGTCAATAACATACCTTCCATGTTAATGACGTTTCCAAGTTTAAATTAAATGAAAAACTCAATATTAATTTTTAACATCCATACAATAAGGGATGTACAAGGTGTCAAGGACATACCTTCCATCGAAAAATAATGTAAGTTCATAATATTTCCAAATTTTAAATTAATTCTACATAATATAATAATAAGTAAGCTATGTGTGAAAAAATAAAACAAATTAAAAACCTTATTAGATTTACTATTTAAAAGTTCCAAAGTTCTCATTGTCTCCAACCCCTAATTCTTTAATTCAATATGTGATAAAATCAAATTAAAGTGATGTTCTGGAATGGATCAACAAGGTCGTGACATGTGGGATCTTTAGGTGGGAGTTTCCATTTTTGATATATTTTTTTCTTATTTTATAGGTAAATATATATAATAGTTTTTTTGTGAAGAAAATATAGTACATAGTATGATAGTAGTAAATAGTATAGTGTATGGATATACGAGTTTTTTTTTTGTTTCTTTTAAAAAACATGTATATAGTTTCATGTCTATCTATATATTATAATTTATGTGTTTATCAATGGTCGATATTTAATGATCAGTTTATATAGTGATCAATTCATCATATTTTATAATCCATCAACTCGAGCCTGTAGTAGTCGGTTTAGAGCAAAGATTTATTTTTGGAACGATTTTATTTTCTAATTTTTTTCAAGTACTTTTTTTAACAATTACATTATTTTTTTAAAGAAAAGGCGTGTCAAAACACAAAATAGTAGTTTGTGACACAATTGTATTTTAAAGCAAAAATCACAAATTTTTGTTACAAAACAAAAATTAATAGTCATACAAAAATGATTTTCTTTCCTTTTTTTAGCATAAGAGACATCCATATATCTTACCTTTTGACAAGTTGATGTCTCATTCGTCTCACTAGAGATAATTTGGCTGTAGGCATTAGTTAATTGTTATTTTTATTTGTTTATAAATCATTGAAACAATTTGACGGTTTTCATTAGAAAATTAGATTTTTTTCCAAACAATAAAATTATAGGAATATAAAGGAAATGATCTTTTGAGTTACATATTTGTTCTCTCTCTTTTTCTTATAAATTAGTTGATACTATCTTTGTCTTAGTCTATTGGAGACTACATATTAAATCTATATTTCATCGAATTTATAAGCTTGGACAAGCTATTGAACATTGATAAAGAAGTAATACCAATTTTTCTAATATTCATTATATGTTACTTTTTTATTTATTTACTTGATCGGATACTACACAATATTTTTTCTATAAAGATATTGGCTTTGAATACATCAGATACCACACAATATTTTTTATACTTGATCTTGCCCGTGCACAAAGCACGGGTCTCCGACTAGTATATATATAAATGAAGATCTTTTGAGAGAGTTGATGAGAGCGTGACACGTGGCTTATTTATGGAGTGTTTCTATTTTTGAATTTTTTATTGCTTATTTTTTAGATTTTTTTTTTGGTTTTCTTATGTATTTTACACATGACATGTTTTTGGGTCAATTTCTTTCTTATCGCCAACTTTTTTTTGTGCATTTTTTCGGATTTTCTTATTTATGTGACATGTGACATATTTTTGGGTCAATTTCTTTTTTAACGTCTACTTTTTTGTGCATTTTTGTTGTCCCATTTTTTGAGTTATTTTTTCTTTTTAGCCTAAATACTCTAACATGTAGATTAGCCCAATTATTAGCCCAATTTTTTTATGTATTTTTGTTCCTTTTTTCCTCTTTTAGCTATTTTTTAATTGTTGTAAGATTTTTCATTTTTTAGTTATTTTTTATTAAATAAGAATTGCATTAGTAATTGGATAGCTAATGCTAATGTGTCCTAATATATTTATCTTCTCGATTTTCATGTTTAGCTATTTTTAATATTTTTAGATATTTTTAATAAGTATTTTTAATTTTTTTGAGTTTTCGATTTTTCAGGGGTTTAGATTTATTGTGTGCTTATTTTTTGGGATATTTAATTATTATTATTATTATTATTATTATTTTCACGTATTTTTTTACTTAATATTGTGGCTATTTTTTTAGTATATTGTGTTTTACGAGTACCCTACTCACTTATTTCTTAAAGACTTTGATAATTCTAATAAGGTTTAATGATGGGTGCTGGTGTTCAAATCTATGGATATTATGATTCGATTTGGGACAAGTACGTAATATTAGTATCATAAAATGGGTATTGATAGGGAAAATTTTATACTACCCTATTCATTAACATCCTTCTAATAGTTTAGAAAAACTCATCAAATTCATTTTTATCTAATGTAGATATTAATACTCGAGCAAGTCGCGAAACACAATATGTCAACTTTAGTTATTGTTAAGTGAGGTTTATAATTTTCTTAGATTTGATAGGGGTATGTTCTTCTATTTTGTCGCGGAGGTGATTAAAGCAATTTGGTAATTTTTAGGTGGAAATTGAATTTCTCCAAATAATTACTCAGTACATATATGTATAAAAAGTATATTTTGAGTTGTATATCTAATTTTTCTCTACTAATGAAATTGGATGATGTTGCTTTGAGATCATCAAAGTTTTTTTTTTTTTAGATTTATGCGGGAGTCCAACTCATGATCTCCCTAAACCTTACTTGTGGCAAATGATGTCTCATCCATCTAACCATAAAATGCTTTAGCGATCATTGAAGTTGTCTAATATATTTTTTTTTTCAATTTTATTTTATCATCGAATTAATTTTTATTTGATATTTTAATATTTCATCTTGCCCGCGCCAAAGCTGTGGTATACGACTAGTTTATATATATTGGTCGAGAGTTGAGACTCGCTTAGATGCACAGCTCATTTACGTTGTCTGATGCATCTCAAATGCTAGTAATTAGTAAGCCATGTGATTTGGAAATGCATATCTAACAAGACAAAAGGACTACATTTAATGTTTCTTTGGTGAAAGTCAGTAATATATAGTACTTTCATATTTATACATCTAATTAAGAGACCAGTGATCGAGTTGCTCATTGGCTTAGTTGCTTCCCATTCGTATAAGTTTTTTGGTTCAAATAAGTTTCTATATATGCCCTTAAAATTACCTTTCATCTCTCAATAAATAATTTTGTTATTGTAATTAAAATTGTATTAATAAAGGCAAATAGAATATAATGAAATGTTTTTATTTATAAAGATTTGGAACACATATATAAAGAAAATAACTACGACATGAATATATAGTACATAATATAATATTAAAATCATATAAATATAACAACTTGTATAATATTGAAATCATATAAATATAATAACTTATATAATTCGCAATCACGTCCTCATAAATTTATTTGAAAAATATAAATTTTGATGCATGTTAATGTAAGAGTCGAATAACTGACTCATATTAATTAATTTGTGATTAATGTCATTTTTGCTGTCATAATATAAAAAGGGGAAATAAAGGAAAATTCAACAAGTCTAGATGGATTTGATGGAAAGATGAATCGATCATCAATGATTGAATCAAGTGATGACCTTTTATGATCATAACTAATCAATCAATTAATTAACTAATCTTGATTATTCCCATTTACTAGCAACTAAACACGTGGATCTCTCTAGGGCGATAAAAGTCTGACCTCGCTGGGCCTGCACGATCAGAGAATGCCTTGACACGCGTCATCATCTGACAATATTCTAGAAACATGCGCCACGTGCTTTAAAAGCATCGTTTCATGCAAAATGGACGGTTTGGACGTAAAGGAGCAATCACATTAATCAGATTGTTTAATTATTAAGCAAAACTATGTAATTAAAAATGTAGTACTCCAACATTCATGCAAGCTTCAATCTCGATAAACAGAGTATACAAGTGGTACTTTTCATTTTCTTTTCAAAACTTTTTTTTTAATTTTAAATATATCCTCAAACAATTAATAAACAATTAATAAAACAATCATAATCACATGTAAAATTTTTTTGATACCCTTTAAATAGGGTAGTGCTAGATGGACTCAATGAGTCCATACTCAAACTAGCATAAAGGCTTAAATACCCTTTGTTAGTTTTTGAATTAAATAAGTTTATTGTGTAGTGATCTTGTGTACAATGTAATCTATATATACACGTACAAGACGTATAATACAAAAGGAAATCGCAATCACAAATGGAAACTATTAGTTACAAGAGATACTACTTTTCCTTAACTGCTGAATATATCATTGAATAGTCATAACCGGTAGTTTCCTTAACATACTTGTTTTCTTAACACACTCCTCAAACTCAAGATGGATTCATAGAAACCAACTTGAGTTTGTCTACTAAGGCATGAAAGCGACCCGGAAGATGAGCTTTAGTAAAGATATCAACACCTAATTGGAGGAGGAAACAGAGGAAAGCTGAAGAGTGCCCCGAACCAGGTGCTGATGGATGAAGTGACAATAATTCTCAATAGGTTTTGTTCTCTCATGAAAAACATCATTGTGTGCGATTTGGATCGCACTTTGATTGTCACAATGCAGGATGGTAGCATAATCATGTGTAACCCCTATATCTTCAAGTAACCATCGAAGCCAAAGTAATTCAGAGGTGGCATCAACGAGAGCCCGATACTCGAATTCGGTGCTAGAGCGAGATGTTACTATTTGTTTCTTGCTTTGCCAGGATATTAACGAGTTGCCCAAGAAGAAACAATAACCAGTAGTGGAACACCGGTCGGTAGATCACCCACCCAATTTGCATATGAGTAACCCGATAATACCAATGGAGAGTTGTCAGAGAAGTGGAGGCCATGAAATAGAGTGCCTTTCACGTATCGAAGGATGTGGAGAACAACAGTGAAGTGAGCAGTACGAGGGGCTGACAAGAACTAACTAACGACATGTACCGCGTAAGCAATGTCCTGGACGACTAACACTAAAATGAACCAAACTCCCAACAAGCTAACGATATAAGGTAGGATTTGAAAGAAGTGTACCATCTGACGGAGTCAGCTTGACATTCATGTCTAATGGGGTGAATGCAATATCAGTATCGACGATGACAGAACGAGAGAGCATATCAGATGCATATTTTGCATGTGAAAGATAGTATCCATCAGAAGTAGAATTGACTTCAAGACCGAGAAAGTAGCTTTAATTACCCAAGTCTTTCATCTCAAAGTGGCTTTTGAGATATTGTTGGAAGTCAGAAATCTCCGTAGAGTCATCCTCGGTTATGATCATGTCATCGACATAAAGTAGGAGCAGAACCATGCCTCTATCAGTTCGTCGGGCAAATAGTGCAGAATCATGAGGACTTGAGTGAAAGCCAAACTGTGTAATAATGGAACCGAACTTGGCAAACCAAGCACGGGGAGCCTGTTTAAGCCCATATAATGCGCGACGGAGAAGGCAAACTTGTTTTGGAGGATGAGAATAGCCAGGAGGTGGAGACATATAAACCTCTTCTGCAAGATCACCATTCAGAAAGACATTTTTAACATCCATTTGAAATAAAGGCCAATATCAAACAGCTGCTACAACAAGTAAACTTCGAAGAGAGGTCAAGCGGGCTACAGGGGCAAACGTTTCTTCATAGTCAATATCATATTCTTGTGTGTAACCTTTAGCGACCAGACGAGCCTTATACATCTCAATAGAGCCATCAGAGCGAGTTTTTATTTTGTAAATCCACTTGCATCCAATCGAAGTTTTGCCAGAAGGTAGCTCCACTAAGTCCCAAGTATGATTCTTCTCTAGTGCACTCAGTTCTTCAATCATCGTTTGCTGCCACATGGGGTCAGAACTAGCCTCTCGATAGGAGGAGGCCTCGTGTAAAGAAGAAATAACAGAGAAACAATGATAATCTTGGAGGTAAGGAGGAGGTTCAGATACCCGTGCAAATCGGTGAGGCGGGACAGGTGCAGGAACAAGAGTATCGGAGAGGGAAAATTCTTCGACGACAGGTGCGGGAACGATATCACGATCATTGAGCTCATCTATCATACCTGCAGTAGGAGATGAAAAAGCTCGATAGAGGGGTTAGTGAAAAATGGTTGAGGACATGATATCGAACTGTCGAATTTGGATAGGGTAGAGAACATTGTATTTTCCAAAAAAGTGACATGGGTGGAGATGCGTAATCTCCTAGAAAGAGGATCCCAACACCTATAGCCCTTATGTTCAGTTCCATACACGAGGAAACAATATAGACGAGCAAGCGGTTCAAGTTTGGTATGTTTAGTGTGGTTAATAAGAACGAAACATGCACAACCAAATACCCGAAGATGAGAATAGTCGGGTAGTGTACCATACAATCGTTCAAAAGGAGAGATGTTTTTAACACTGGTGTAGGAAGTCGATTAATGGTAAAGACACAATTTAAAGCAGCTTCGCCCCAAAACATTTCAAGACAGGACGCATAGAGAAGTTGGGCTCGAACAGAATCTAGGATATGTCGATGTTTTCTTTTAGCTCGACCATTTTGTTGAGAGGTATACGGGCAGGAACGTTGAACAATGGTACCTTGCTGTTTAATAAACCGAAGAAGCATAAAATCACGGTATTCTAAAATATTGCCAGTACGAAGAATTTTGATTGTACGTGCAAATCGAGTTTTGATCATATTAGCAAACTCAATATATGTTTGAGATATTTTAGATCGATGCTTTAGAAAATATATCCAAGTGAATCTTGAATAGTCATCAATGAACAATACAAAGTATCGATAACCATTCACAGTGGAAGTAGGTGCATGACCCCAAACATCAAAATGAACTAACCTAAATGGAGTATTATTGATGGACTTGTTAATACTGAAGGAAGAAGTAGGTTGTTTTGCTAATTGACAATGCACACAATCAAAAGAATCAAATTTAAAAATACCTAATGACCCACTAGAAACCAGAATACGAAGTTTACTGGCAGATGTATGACCAAGACGAATGTGCCACTGATAGACTAGGGGGTGGAAAATGCTGCAGAAACCTATTTGACGACAGGCATGTGAAGTGACGTGAGCTCAAATAATCATCCTCCTTTGATCCCCGTTCCCAGAATCTGACCCGTCTAAATGTCCTGTACCTGACAACCGGTAGGAGAAAATAAAACAACCAAGCCTTAGTCACATAATTGACCAACAAAAACTAAGTTCAGAGCGAGGTTGGGGACGCAATGGATGTCTGGAAATTCAAGCTATGGTTGGACACAGTTCCTGAGTGGGTAACAGACATGGAGCTACCGTTTGCAGTGTGAATTCTTAAGGAACGTAGCGAAGGACTACTGTTAGACAATAGAGATAGATTTGGTGTCATATGATTACAACACCCAGAATCAAAGAACCATTGGTTACAGAGGTTAGAGATAGCGGTGGGTTGGGTAGGTATCCCCTGTTTGATGATTGCTTCCAAGTTACTCATAGAGAACATCGGAGATGGAGGTGGCCCATCAGATACATCAGCAACAACATAAGAACTAGTGTTAGAGACAAATGCAAACTTAGGTGTGCCTTTGGGATGAGATCGTTTATTTGGGCAGCTTTGCACTATGTGACCGCGTTCATGACAATATCGACACTCAATTGTAGGACAATTGACAAACGAATGTCCGTTTTCCTACAGTTCTTATAAGGGTGGATGATAGATTTAGGCCATGATTGAGTAGTTGCGAGGGCCACTTCTGATGAAGGGCCAGAGTTGACCAAGCCAAACCGAGTTTCTTCAAACAAAATTTCTTTTATAGCTGCGTCAAGATAAAGTAGTGGATCACGATGCAGGAGGGCCACACATACTTATTCATATTCAGGGCGAAGAGCCATGAGAATTGGATGAGATAAAGTGGTCTTTGTTGATTTCGAGCTGTTATAACCGGTTCCATATTAGTTAAATGAGTGCTAAAAATTCATTGATAGACTGACCGAGCTTCTTGTTTCAAACTGTTTAAGGTGGTGAACAATTGATAATACTGTGCCAAACTAGATGTTTTGTATCTAACGACCAAAAAATCTCAAATTTCTTTAGCCGTCTCAAAATCAATAAACTGAATATGAATAGAGGGAGTAGATGTGTTACAGAATCCAGGTGATGATCTGATGATTCTTACTGTCTCAGTCGTCGAGTCGGTCAATAAACTTGGTTTGTGTCTCCGTGGCATCCTTTTCTGGTTTAGGGTTGTATCCCGTAATGATTCTCCAAAATTTTCGACCAATTAAAAAACTTTTAATTCGTTAGGACCAAAGTAGTAATTTGTACCATCAAGAATCATGGAGATAGGCTGTGAGACTTCAATTTTCTCCATCAAATAAGAAACTTGTCCGATTGTTGGATAACATATTTAGTGCGCAGGCGGAACGGCGATGTCGGCGTGTCTGGTTTGGGCGGTGTCGGCACACCGGCGGATCTGGTGGGGGTGGCAGCGGCGATCAACGGTGGTATCGACGATCATCGACGGTATCGCCGCCGATTGCGACAACAAAGCGATGGGTGCGGCGGTAACGACGGAGATCGGGATGCAACAGCGGCGACCGTAATACGAGCAGCGACGAGGCACTGTGGGGGGAAGGCTTAGCGTGGAGATTGGGATCCGAGCGACAGAGATAGTCGCGAAGATCAAGAGTTTGATGGCGAGAGGACGTAGTGGCGGCGGCGGTGAGGACCGGCGACGGCAGTGGCGGCGGAGGAAGCAAACGATCTTGCGTGGCGGGGCGTTGGAGCAGGCGCGATTGTCCTCTGATGTAGCGGCTGGTGTGGACTGCCTCCTCGGACTGGTGTGAGCGGCGTGGTCGTCAGATGGGCAGCGTAAGGGCTTGACAATGGCGGGACCGCGACGGCGAAGGCGGCGGCGAGAGATGGTGGCGGCAGACACCTGAGAGGACGACGAGAGGCGAGAGATGGTGGTGGTGGTGGTCGCTGGTGCGTAAGGGCTTGACAATGTCGTGTCTTACACAACAAGAGAGGTCAGAGTCGTGTCTCGCACAACCAGAGATGAAAGAGTTGTGTCTTGCACAACCAGAAAGACCCACAATTAGGGCTCTGATACCATGTTAGTTTCTGAATGGAATAAGTTTATTGTGTAATGATTTTGTGTACAAGGTAATCTATATATACACGTACAAGGCGTAGAATACAAAAGGAAAGTGCAATCACAAATGAAACTATTAATTACAAGAGATACTACTTTCTTTAACTGCTGATATATTATTAAGTTGCTATAACTGGTAGTTTCCTTAACATACCAGTTTCCTTAACACCATTTATCTAAATTCATTATCTTCTTCAATCCACCACTTATCGTCATTGCCACCAAATGGCACCGTCACCACGACCACCATAGCACTGTCCTCATCATCAACCACCACTGGCCACCCACCTCCTCTATTCTGACCAGCCTCCCCTTCCCTCTCAACCAAATCTGGCCGGGAAAGAGGATCGCCAGATCTGGGCGCCTCTCTCGGCCAGATATATATATATATATAGAGAGAGAGAGAAAGACCATCCATTAGAGGCGCAGGGAAGGAGAAGAAATGAGGGAGGGAGATGATGGCGGTCGTCTAGTGGAGAGGACACGCAACGGTCAAGGACCTTTTTTGTGGCAGTAGGGATTGATTGGTGCGTTGGTCTCACATTTGGGGTGTTTTGTGTCTATAAAATATAAAATATCTATTTAATCAGACATACCATTTTAAGCTAGAAGTTGAGATGTGTAGTAGATAGAGATAGAAAGAAAAGAACAACTGATGAGAAATTTGTGTTTGGACAAGTGTATAGCTTTTGGACCGAAAGTCTGATTTTTATCTAACTGTGAGAGATGATGGTGGTCGGCGGCGGCGGTCGTCGGTGCTCGGCGGTCGGCGATGGTAGGTGGCGGTTGTGACTGTGATGTGGTTGTGGAGGTGGTAGAGGAAGTGAATGTGTCTATGTGTATTGGTGTTAGAGGTGAGGGTAATTAGATATTTTTATTTATGTAGATATCCTAAATTATTAGTAAAACTCTTTGAGTCTGGACTCAAAAAATCCAAATAAATTTTTTGTAACAATAAATCTACAAAGAATTAAAAGTCAAATTCAAAAGGCTTTTCACAAGTAGTATATAATATAGGGTACGCAACTAAACAAAAAGACATAGTTACCCTCACCATTAACATCAATACACAGACACATTCACCTCTTCCACCACATCCACCACCACAGCTGCCGGTCATCGCCGATAATTGTTGTCGTTATATTCCACCACTGTCGACGACCACTCTCTTTCTCTGGCATGAAAGGGCAATCTTTCGCCACCCTCCTTCCCTTTCATCACAACAACCGTTGGTCACCGCCCGTCGTCGTCATCTTTCACCTCTACTGACGACTACTCTCTCTCTCTCTCTCTCTCTCTCCTCTTTTCCATGCTAAAGAGAGGGAAAGAAGGGGATGATGACCGCCGACCATCCACTGATAGTCCATGGTCAAAGAGAGGCGCGACGAATGGTGGTCGTAATGGCGATGGATGGTAAATTGAAGAAGAAGGTTACGGATTTATATGAAGGGTACTTAAGTCTTTATGACGTGTTTGAGTTTGGACTCGTGAGTCCAAATAGCAGTATCCATAGTATAATTAAATATATATGGACTCATGATCAGTTCGGACATATAAGGTTTTTTAAAACCTTTTATAAATTGTTGTATTTTTTGAAAGTCTTATAATAAAAAGGAGCGACTATTAGCCCCCCAATTTGTAGATGGGTGTTTGAATTTTATAAGGTAAATTTTGAAGAACAATTAAAAATAGAATAAAAATTGGATCTGTCTCATGAGTTGTAATAGTAGTACCTTTTTTTGTTTCTAATTAATATCATGTTTTCAATATATATAACTATTAGTAATTACTAGATTCTTTGCTTGGGAGAGCAGTTGCTGTCACTTTACATTTTCTTGCTTTTGTTGCCAAAGCTTAGTTACATTGGTTAAAGCGACCCTCTTCACACATTATATTTGTCGTTAAAGTTTTCAGTGTTAGTAAATCCAAAAAGAAATCCAAAAAGAAAAGTTTACAAACTAAATGGATGACCAATGATTTAATATCTGTGGTCTTATTGTAAGAGGGTGAAAGTTCAAGTCTCGGTAGGATGCAAGAAGAGTTGGTTTCTTTTTTATTAAAAAAAAAAAAAAGATTTTAATTTTATGTATGAAAGAGATGTATTTAATCTATGTAGAAATCTTCGAATATACGGTTGACTTAATTAAATTTTATAGGTGTGTGTGATAGATTGGAGCAAAATTTTCAAAAGAAAAAACAATTTTCTTTTGAAAATTCCCTAACAAAATTTTTAGAAGGCAAATTTTTGTTAAGTTGTCTGATAGTGCATTAAAAAAAATTATTTTAAGGAAGAAAAAGTGACATGGATATGGATCCACCAAAAAAACCACGTGCATCCTTCACTCTTTCTATTTTTATTTTTTTGGCAAAAAAGTTAAAAAATGATCCACTTATTTTCTTTCTTAATAACAAAAGAGATTGCATGGGGTCACATTAAAAACACCACATTCTTTTCCCCATTTTCTCACATTTCAAGAGATTGGAGGCGTGATTTTTTTTCACCATGCAGTTACAAATTAAGCTATCAAACAATAATAATAAAAAAAAAGGATGCACCAAAAAATAGAAAATTTTCTATAGGCTTTTTTTTTTTTTTTTTTTTTTTGCGACTGTTCTTGTGGGCCCTTAAGCCACTCAATATCTTAAAATTTGTTTTTTACTCCAAAATATAAGAATACTGTCAACAAAGTTTATTATTATTGTAAATGTAATGGAAAAGTGGATTACCCTTCCTATCCTAACCTTTTGTAACACACATTTACTTGTAAGTTAATATTGTATTATATCTAAGTGTAACTTGTGCTCTTTGGTCTTCATCTCATTATGACCAAAAAGAGTATATAAATGGGTCATCTCCATGTACACATCATATTGAAATGAAAGTTCTCTCATTTCTCTCCTCTATTCTACTGTATGCTTTCTAGTTCTTTGCTTGATTACTTTCCTAGCTTTATCTCTAGTAGTTCACAACACGTTATCAGCACAAATTTGCTCTACATGAAAAAAGTCTTAAAGATCTAACAAGAAAGTTCTATGAAGTATCAAAGATAAGGAAGGTATAATTTTTTCAATTAAAAATAGTTCAATATATTTTGAGTCAATATCTTTTATTATTATACTATTGATACTCTAAGCTTTCATATATGAAGAAAGCCAAACAAATAAGACGTTGTTTTCGTGAAAGAAAAGACGAGGCAATTTTTTTTTTAAGGATTCTATTTTTTTTATATCTAATTTCTCGTGAGATGAGTAATTGCATCATGTGGTTATATATAAGTCATGACACTTGTCAAACTGTGAGCATACTCACATTTTAAATCCTCACCCTCCACAGTTTATATATTACCATAGTATTAATTAATAGAACACATGTTCTAGCTACACTTCCATTTATTTGGCACATTCAACTAATATTGTTGGCTTAATAATTATAACAAACACGCACAATTTATATTATCAATTAATTCAAATAATAAGTTAATTATCTGTCCCTTATACAAATTCTTATTATTGCCAACAATATTCACTAAAATATTTTTGGCCTTTAATAGATGTTTTAAAACTCATATTAAATAAAGTGTTATTAAATGTCATGTGAAAATTAATGTGTTATATTTTAATTTTTAATACATGTATTCTTAAAACTCTTATCAATTAGGCGTTGTTTAATAACATCCTCATTTAATAAGGGTTTAAAAATCTCTATTAAATACCAAAATTGTTCTAATATTTTTTTTTTGCCCTTAGTTGGTATAAGAGGGGAAGTTTTGTTTGGAAGTAATAGTACATTATATTTCAAAATGCATGTGTCATCCTATGTTTTCATTCATTGACACATTTTTCTTCAAAATGCACATCATATATATTTTATAATTCGATTAATGCATTTTTGAAAATGTTGAACCCTTTATTATGCCTAATGTATGCATATGTATATGTAAATATAAAAATAAAATAAAAGAAGATAGGCTATCTTATATACATGCATATCAACTTCTAATAAGAACTTATATATAATTAATCAAACTTAAGATGGAGCATTAATTTACCGTCCCAATATATACGCTGAAATATATACTATCACATGTTTGAGTCCTTGATACATATAAATAATTCTAATAAAGTATATAATAATTATGCATGACGCATTATATATACGTGACACATAATTTTTCTCAAAACATTATTAACTACTCCCTCAAGTCACAAATATAAGTCGTTTAAGGTAAGAGTACAAGAATTATGAAAGCCTTAATTACAAGTGTAATTTACATATAGACCCTTTGACATTAAATAAATTGAAGAATTGAAGAATCATAAATATTTGAATTGAATAAGGGTATAATTGGTAAAAATAAGAAATACACTCTCGAATTCCGAAAACGATTTATAATTTTGACCAAGAAGTTTTTGCTAGAAAGACTTATATTTTTGACTGAAGGAATTATTAATTATGTTTTATTCTTTATCTATCTATACTATTATAATAGCAATTCCCAAACGGTTAACCGTGAAGCCTTTTTGGCTAAAAATTTCAAGTATACCCTTATTTTTTTATATGACAACAATTCAAAATAAGGACAATATGGTAAGTGAATCATTAAATCTTATTAAATCGGCGGTTTCACAAAATAAACTTCTCAAATTTGCGGTTCCACTAATTTTAGAACAAATTGACTGCCGATTCACTTCACAATATGAAGAAATATCAGTCCTTTGATTCTTCGTCTTCGTCGGCGGCGAGAAGCGGCGAGCGAGAGCAATGACAATGAGAGGAATCGGCCATGTTCGGGCGCGCGATTAGGGTTTCGGTATGATCTCAATGTGCTCGGAGCCTCTGCACTTCTTTGTGCGGATGATGTCCGGGGAACACGATAGTGATCCACGCGCGGTCGGACGATTCCGTCGAGTCGGTGCACCGCCGCATCATGAGGATCACGGGATACGTTGATGGAGCAGAGGTTGATTTACCACCCACGCCGTTTCTGCCCCCGTCCACGACGACCTCGAACCCCGCCGCCGTGAGATCTTTCCCCGCCACCACCCCAATGATCCTCCGTTCCGGTAGTTTTCGAGAGATTCATCGCGGCTAATCTTCGAATTCGGTCCGTCCGTCGCCTCCGCCGACAACATCACCCTCGCCGTCTCTTGCCCGTCTCCGACGACCTCGAGCCCCGCCGTGGGAGATACCACCCCAATGATCCTCCGTTCGGGTATTTTTCTCGACAATCCCTGCGCTATTGCTCTTAATCTTCTCTATTTTCTCGGTCTTTTGTGGCTTCTTGGTTTTTTTTTTTTTTTTTAATTCAGCAATGCTGATTTGGATGTTTACGAGGGTTTGAGTTGGGAAGTTGCGATTTTTCGTCACATATTTAGCGATTTAATTTGAGAGTTTCTACAACTGTTTTTTTTTGTATCCTTTAGATCCACTTTTGATGGAACAGATACTTATTGTATCTTCTTCTCCTCTTCTACTTATTCCCGTTTTCTCCAGCATGATCTGCATCAACTGCTCCAACATTTTCTGGCCTTGCCAATCAATCTAACCAAACAACAACGCCAAAAACCCAAAAACGATCAAATCGGCGTCGATTCCACCACAGATTTCAATACGGTGAGAACGCGAGTTCGGTGATTCGCAGAGTTGACGACGCTACAATAGGTGAGGTAAGTGTAAAATTAATTTTTTTTCCCATTCGGTTGATTATCTTCTTTAATTCTTTATTAATTCTTCATCATCATGCAAATCAATTTATAGTGAAAGTTTTTCAATATATGTTTTTAGATGTACCCAATAATTGAATTTTCATTGCCAATGGGAAGGCGTGCGGTTCAAGTTTATGCCAATTAAAATTATTTACTAAAAAAAAAAAATATGTATTTTGTTAGAAGTATTTGTAATAAATTTTGAAGTATTTTGTTAGATATACATACTTTTGCAATCATAATGTATTTATTTTGTGAGACTTTTAGTACCATAGGCGGTCATTTTTGTACAAAATCAATTAGCGAATTGCAAGAATATATAACCGTGATAATACCATAACCATAGTGACAAAAGGGCTTCATCGATAAACACATTAGACTCTATCATTTTTTTTTTAAGATTTCTGTTTTTATCAAGACTATGCCTTTCTTATGGTACCTTAATAGGTAAACTGTTGACATAAAGTTACATTAAAAAGTCTCCACTAAATTAAGAGTTCACATAATAACCATTTATCTAAAAAATTTTATAATAAAAAAAATAAGATGTATTTTGTTAGAAGTAATTGTAAAAAATTTTGAAGTTTTTTGTTAGATATACATAATTTAAAAATCTAAAAATTTCCTCCATGTAGACCATTTCATAATATTGATCAACAATTCAATAATATAGCATACCATGAATGAACAACGGAATCGTCGTCGTTTATCTCAAAGGCAACGACGTCAAAATATGTCAAACTCAGCTAGAGATCACCTACTCGCAACTCGACGAAATCAAGAGACTCCCGAGACTATTGAACAAAGGAATGTTCGACATCAAAGATATTTACAACGCTACAATTCCATAGAAGGTACATACAATTATATTCTTAAATAATTTATTCACTACTTAATTTATATGTTCTTACTAATATAATACACCATGTTAATTATTATGTATTTTATAGGTACATCTACAAATACTTTTGCAAAATATAATACAACCGCTTCAAGGTTGACGCACATTCGTCAAATTGCTAGGTCAAGGTCTTCCGAAATGGAAGGTACCAATTAAATTAAATTTTTTTTCCAAATATAATTAATTATTTTATTTTCCTCGGTTAACTTTAATTTTTTTGCTTTACAGGTACCTCTACCAGTAACATTGTCAACCATTCAAGAAACTTAAGATTATCATGTATTCGTCAACAAGCAAGGTTACTTTGCAACCAAAGAGATGGTAATTATACGTTACTGTCATTTACTATATTTTAAATTATGCTATTTATATTAATATTATTAATTGTATACAAATTTTAATTTCATGTAGGTTCCATTACTACTACGCAAAGCAATCAAAATTTAACGTTACTTAATAATTGTCGAGTACCATGTTCAAGTTCTTCTAACGCTAGACCATTTCCTAATAGGCATAATAGTGGTAGAAATTTCCCCACATTACAACTTCCAAACTATAATACTTGAAGAACCCAGAATTTGTTCATATTGTGGAGCCACATTATTTGTTCATGAGACCTTAGATTTGTGTTGCTCCAATGGAAAAATAAATTTACCAACACCCGAAAATCCACAAGAATTAATAAACATATTCCTAGATCAAACCGATGAAGGTAAACATTTTAGAGAAAACATACGTTCTTATAATCATGTTTTTTGCTTCACCTCTATAGGAGTTAATATAGACGAAAACTTAGCAAGTGGCAGACAAGGAGTCTTTACTTATCGTGCGCAAGGATCTATTTACCATAGAATAGGAAGTTTATTACCAATAAATGAATCAAGACCAAGATTCTTACAAATGTATATATATGACACTCAAAATGAAATTGAACACCGACATCAAGAAGCGAAACATAACACGACCAAGTCTATTACATAAATTAAAATTAATATTAGATGCACACAATCCTTATGTTCGAGTATTCCGTCAATTAGGTAGACGTGAGGATGTGATGAACTGTAGACTACTGATACAAGAAGTAAGGGTTAATCGACATATTCATGCTTTACCTTCAACACCACAAGTTGCGGCAATACTAATTGGAAATGATTCTTTAGAAGATTTAAGAGAAAGAGATATCATAATAGAAACTCAAAGTGGTAGCCTTCGTAACATTGCGACACGGCCGCATACTACGATCCCTTACAATACCCTCTTTTATTTCCTTTGGGGCAACACGGTTGGCATTTGGAATTGTGTAACTCAAATCACGAAGAATAAGTACAGAGACAATACTACTCCTATGTTCTTCGGTACTATTACTACATTTTACTACTTATCTTAATAATTTAATTTTTTATAATTTTATTTATTACTTTTATTCCTAAAAAATTTATTTGTTTCAACAAAAACTAACTTTTTTCATATTAGTTTCGCCCATTACGCATGTCACTACTTCATTACGAAGGACGTCTTTTACAACAATATGTGGTAGACATGTATGTGAAAATAGAAACAATGCGGTTACGATATCTGAAAACAAACCAACATATCATTCGTTCGAACTATATCAAGGTTTACAAGATGCAACGAATTCAAGAGAAACAAGCTGCAGGGTTTATATGAATGTGATTTTTATATATTATGTATTCATTACAAATAAGTTTAATAAGTTACTGTAATTTATAATATTTTGACTTTATTATTTTGAAGGTAATATTGGTAGAAGAATAATTCTTCCCTCATCATATACTTGGCAAATCAAGAGATATGTATAACCGCTACCAAGATGCAATGGCAATCGTCGGGAGGTATGGAAAACCCGACCTTTTTATTACCATCACTTGCAACACTAATTGGTTGGAAATTACCCGAGAACTATTACCTGGACAAAAGGCTCAAGATAGACTGACGTAACAACTAGAGTTTTTCGATCAAAACTAGAAGAATTGAAACATGACTTATTTGTTAGAGGTGTGTTAGGTAAAGTAATAGCTCATGTACATGTTATTGAATTTCAAAAGAGGGGATTGCCACATTCACATTTGTTGCTAATTTTAGAAGAAAGTGATAAGTTAAATTGTCCTGATAATTATGACTCTTTAGTTAGAGCGGAAATTCCATGTCCTGTAACCGAGTCTAGGTTGTATTCTATAGTAACAAAACATATGATGCATAACCCATGTGGACCGTTAAACACAAACGCAATATGTATGAAAAATAATAAATGTACAAAATCATATCCAAAATCTTTTGTTGCATCTACGTCACAAGGTAATGATTCATACCCTATATATAGGCGGCGCGACGATGGAAAACAAGTCACAATAGGTAATAGAACTTTAGACAATCGTTGGGTGGTTCCATATAACTCTTACTTACTTTTAAAATATAACTGTCATATAAATGTAGAAATTTGTTCAAGCATAAAATCCGTCAAATATTTGTACAAATATGTCTATAAAGGTCCGATCGCGTTGCTTTTGGAGTATCTACACATACAAGTCGAGATGATGAGATAGCTCAATTTGTTAATGCTAGGTGGATCTGTGCTCAAGAAGCTTTGTGGAGAATATTCAAATTTCAATTGAATGGAATTTCACCTTCGGTAGTTGGACTACAAATACACTTACCTAATCATCAACAAGTCCGATTTAATATAGATGAGTCTATAGAAGACATATTAAATGATAATGATAGATCAAAAACTATGTTGACAGTTTTTTAAGAAAAATATTATTGACTCGGATGCAAGGCAATACTTATACTACGAATTTCCACAAAGATATTGGTGGAATCAAAGACTTAAAGAGTGGACTAGAAGACAAAATATTCGTAAGGTAGTTGGTAGAATGTACACTGTTTCACCATTAGATAGAGAACGCTACTATTTAAGATTATTACTCAATCATGTTAGGGGACCTATATCTTTTGAAGATTTGCGTATGATTGATGGATTTACATTTGAAACATTTAAACAATCTGTGAAAAAGAGGTTTACTAGAAGATGATGATAGTGTAACTCAATGCTTGCGAGAAGCCGCAAATGTACATATGCCACGTTCTTTAAGAAGACTATTCGCTACTATTTTAGTTTTTTGCGAACCAATTAGGTACGCGAGTTATGGGATGAATTCAAGACGTATATGATTGAAGATTACAAAAATGCAAATAAAAACGACCACTCTCTAGATGAATCTTTCTTTATAAATGGTTGCCTTAAAGATTTAACCAATTATCTCTCACAACATCAAAAAAATATTACGATTACGATTTACCCCAACTAACTTCAATCAATAACCAACATTAACAAATTTATAGTTGAAGAAAAATCTATACAAATATCAACAAGATTTAGATTCAATAAGAAAATTAAACATTCAACAAAAAATGCATTTGATAGTGTCATCCATAGTATCGATACTCATGCACATACAATTTTTTTATAGATGGACCTGGGGGTACAGGGAAAAACATTCTTATACAAATCAATCTTAGCATACATACGTAGTAAAGGATTAATTGCATTGGCTACAATTACATCGTGAATTGCCGCCATGTCATTGCCTCGGGGTTAAATCTTGCACATTCAAGATTTAAGATCCCTATTCTATTAGATTCCACTTCAACATGTTTCATCAAGAAACAATCGGACTTAGCGGACCTTTTACGACATGCTTCTCTCATTATTTGGGATGAAGCAACTATGGCTCACAGCACGCTTTAGAGGCTTTGGATAGAACACTACGAGATATTACTTGATATAGATGATTTTTTTGGTGGAAAAAACATAGTATTAGGAGGCGACTTCCGACAAGTATTGCTTGGTTGTCCCAAATGGTACAAGATCTCGAAACCATAGACGCCTCTCTCATTAGATCACCATTTTGGAAAAACGTAATAAAAATAAAATTAAACAACAATATGCGTGCTATAAATGATTGTTTGTTTGCTGATTTTTTGTTGCGAATAGGAAATGGAGAGGAAAATTCTATTAAAGAAGATATGATTAAAGTACCTGATGAAATAAATATTCCTTGGCGAGGAGATCAAACAATACATGACCTAATAGATTTTACATTTTCATCATTACACGAAAGTTCTAATAACAAAGAATACATAATCAATAGGGCTATACTAACCCCAACAAATGAATCAGTTGAACAAATTAATAATTTAGTTGTCCAAAAATTCTTAGGTCAAACATATATTTATTATTCATTTGATAGTGTAGAGGACGATTCCTTACATCTTTATCAACAAGAATATTTAAATTCTATTTCTCCAGGAGGATTACCACCTCATAGACTAATACTAAAAATAGGATGTCCAGTAATTTTACTTAGAAATCTAGATCCACAAATAGGCTTATGTAATGGAACCCGTTTGATTTGTCGAGTTTTTCATAGAAATATTATAGATGCCGAAATAGCTAATGGACCTTTTAAAGGAACTAGAGTTTTTATACCACGAATCCCACTAAAACCTTCGAGATAATGTAAAAATGCCTTTCAAACTTATTCGAAAACAATTTCCAATAAAACTAGCATTCGCTTTGACAATTAATAAATCCCAGGACAAACTATACCCAACGTAGGAGTTTATCTTCCCGAACATGTTTTTAGTCATGGCCAACTATATGTAGCTTTATCTCGAGGTGTGTCTTTAAGTCAAACCAAAATTTTAGTTAAACATGGAAAAATAGATAGACATATAGGTACATTCACAAAAAATGTAGTTTATCGCGACGTCCTCCACAATTGTACGTAGCTAAGTAAAATCATAACATATAATATATGAAAATAATTTTAAATATAATAATTGTTTACAATTCTTTGCATCTAATACGATACTACTTCAATGGATTACGTGACAAGCAACGATGCCTCTATATAACATACGACAAGGTTAGCTTTTTTGTTATTTGGAAAAAAATTACATGATGGAATTGTTTTCGATAATTTTTTATTTATTTATTTTTAATTCATATTCCTTATAATGTTTTGATGAACTCTAATAGCCATGGTGGTGAGGTTTTTGTTTGAAGATGTGGTAGCGTGGCGTCAAAAACATTTTGACATAGGCGTCGTCCAAGTGAGATATTTCGAAGTTTTCATAGTTGGTGTTCACGATTTATCAAATGAGATGAACTCACTGCCTAGGTAAGACTTTTAAGGTTTTGTCATTTTTAGTCATTTTACTGTTACTTTTTTTTGCAGGGAATATAAGGAATATTATTGATGCATTTTGGACATCCCTACTTGGTTGGGATCTTACATGGAGTTGATTGCGTCTTGATTTGGAGCCACAAATTTCGGCAGGTAAGACCCCTTATACGATAGAGTTGAACTGCCCTTGATTTTGTAACATTGTGCATTTTTGGAGGATTGTGATTGGTGCTGCTGGCATTGTCTTCATTTTTATATTTTGTAAGGCCTTGCCTACTTCACATCTGGTTGCAACGTGGATGATACGATGAATGATTTGAGGTAATGCATTGACAGTAGTTTGTACTCCACATGTCTTTCCTAGCTCATCCATTTATCTCTTTACTTCTATATCACTGGCGGTGTTATTGTTTATGCCTCACGCGCATGCCCATTGAAGTAGTTAAACTTGGTTATGTTTTCTTTCGTTCTTTATTTTCTTTAACTGTTAGTTGGGGCAATTTTATGTCTTAAATGAGATACATATATTGAGTTATTTGAATGATTGACATGCAACGCATTAAAATATTATGGGTTTCAATGTTCAAGGCTGTTTGTGATACAAGTATTAGTACTTGAACAGATAAATGTCAAAATATGAAATCAGAATGGTATCATTTTGAACATGTAAAATCAAACTGAAAGTAGGGATTGAATTGTATGATGAAGTTGATCAACATGGGTTAAATAGTTGGTTAGTTTAAGGAGATACTTGCTTTGAATGCTCGATATTCGCTCAGCTTATTTGGATTGGGACCGATTAATCAAACTTGGCCTCAGCGGGGTGTAGTTAATTACGTTATATATGTAATCTTTTTTACAAGCTTATTTTTGGGAAGTTTTGTTATTGCTTTATTCTTATTTTTCCCCATGTTCTTCAATATGCTTTCTCTTCAACAAAAAACCATCCAATAATAAAAAATATTGTTAATAAAGTTTGTACAATTACAATAATCAAACTCTTTTTTCCTTATTGTAATGATGTTCCCCAGGAGTGTCACCATGAATGCACTTATTAATCTTGGAAGTTTATGGACGCGGTGGAAGCCATTGCCATTGAGTGTACCAAAGCCGCTGGTTGATTTTGCTAATAAACCTCCAATTCTTTATCAGGTTTAGACCATTCCTTGACGTGCATCTCGCTTGCAACTTTTTGGTAAAACATGGATTTGTGTATGTTGTGATTTTCATTAATAGTTGGGTGAGTGCTAATGCTGTTTTTTTTTATATAGATATATGTTTTTGCATCTACATTGAAGCTCTCAAAGCAACTGGAGTGGCTGAAGTGTTTGTTGTCATCAACAAGTAACGAGGTAATACAAAAGCGCTCTTCTCCTTATTTTGCAGCTAGAGGAAGTTAAAAATATTAGTGATATGCATATATATATGCCATTCTTCTTTAGGTGATGACCACTGTTTTGAAGGACTTTGAGACGAAACTCTAAATTCAGATAACATGCCTGTGCGAGACTGAAGCCCTGTGCAGTGCAAGGTCTTTAGCTTTTGCCAAAGAGAAGCTGATGGATGGTGGTCCATTTTTTGTGCTTAACAGCAACGTCATATGTGAATACCCCCTCGAATCATTGATAGACTTTCATAAAAGTCACAACGGAGAAGCTTCTATAATCATTGAGGTGTTGTGTTTTTGGAATGCATTGTTGGACTTGCTTGAGGTTTTGGTTAAACCTTATTTCATCTATTTGATAGATTGATCAATTATTAGTCAAACTCTTTTTTCCTTATTCTAATGATGTTCCCCAGGAGTGTCACCATGAATGCACTTATTAATCTTGGAAGTTTGGGGACGCGGTGGAAGCCATTGCCATTAAGTGTACCAAAGCCGCTGGTTGATTTTGCTAATAAACCTCCAATTCTTTATCAGGTTTAGACCATTCCTTGACGTGCATCTTGCTTGCAACTTTTTGGTAAAACATGGATTTGTGTATGTTGTGATTTTCATTAATAGTTGGGTGAGTGCTAATCTGTTTTTTTTTTATATAGATATATGTTTTTGCATCTACATTGAAGCTCTCAAAGCAACTGGAGTGGCTGAAGTGTTTGTTGTCATCAACAAGTAACGAGGTAATACAAAAGCGCTCTTCTCCTTATTCTGCAGCTAGAGGAAGTTAAAAATATTAGTGATATGCATATATATGCCATTCTTCTTTAGGTGATGACCACTGTTTTGAAGGACTTTGACACGAAACTCCAAATTCAGATAACATGCCTGTGCGAGACTGAAGCCCTGTGCAGTGCAAGGTCTATAGCTTTTGCCAACGAGAAGTTCGATGGATGGTGGTCCATTTTTTGTGCTTAACAACAACGTCATATGTGAATACCCCTCGAATCATTGATAGACTTTCATAAAAGTCACAACGGAGAAGCTTCTATAATCATTGAGGTGTTGTGTTTTTGGAATGCACACCAATTATTTTTTGCTACATGTTTATGTAAGTTATCATAACCTAATATTAGATTATCTTCTCAACTATTATTTTGAGCTATGACTAAAAATTTTGAGGTAGCTAGACAGAAATTGTTGGTTCAATAGATTTTTTAAACCTTTATTAGCATACAGTAAATAGGCTACACAAAACCTACATTTGTGCTTTGGTTTGGTTTTCTTTTGTGGTATAGAAAAGTTGATGCCCACCTCTCTATATAGGATTAGGTGAAAATGATGGAAGGACAGTTTATAAATGGAAAAATACTAGCTTGCATTTGCTCCCACTAATAAGTCGTATTAGTGCTTGCATTTGCTGCTCGATCTCCGTTTTATATACATACTTTTGCACCTGTCCAAATTAAGTCGTATTAGTGCTTGCATTTGCTGCTCGATCTCCGTTTTATATACATACTTTGCAGACCTGTCCAAATTTGTAGGTTGCACATATCTCATTTATCTATATATATAAAATGCGAATCCTCCCTCACAATCAATTAAAGGTAAAATAGTTTTTATTGACAAAAGTGTCTTTAAATGCTTATATGTTATATCTCATTGGTTCAAATAATTTTCAAAAATAAAAAATGTGTATTTTGGTAAAGTTATGATTAACTACCAAAAACCTTTTTGATCGAGAGGATTAATTTTTAAAACCATTCCCACCTCTTCTTCATCACCTTAATTAATCTCTCTCTCCATGTCTACTGTGTTTATCCTTTTTTTTTTTAAAAAAAAATACCCCCTCAAAAAGATCATTTTCTCATATTTTTTTTATACGTTATCTTCATGTAGTACAACAATCTTTCAATGATTTTGTTGCATTACTTGAAAGTGATAGAGCAACGAAAATAAGGAGACAAAGCGCATCAATTGCGAAGAGAAAATAAATTGATTTACGTTGTTGATCGATAACACGAAACCTGCGATGATAGGATTATGAACATCGCTTCGCTAAATAGTTTTTCAATTCTAAAAAATATGCATCACGCGCATAGCGCGTGCCCGTCCACTAGTTTTTTTATAATACAAATAATACTAAAGTTTGAGTTGATAGTAAACAAGTCTTGTCCCTGCTAAAGCTAAATATTGAAAAGGAGACAGATTATCCCGTTCAAAGAGGCATGTTTGTTAAGTAAACTTTGTATCGCCACCCAATCTGGAGGTTGTCCAACCAACTCTTACAAATAGTATATATTTTGTGTATAAAATAATCAAGTCGTAATCTAGTGGTATACTTATGTATTTTAATTTACATAAAAATGAGAAAACTATTCACGCTATCTCTATTTTCAAAAAATATTATACTTGATTAAATCTTTTGCCATAATATCATTGACGAAAATTACTTATCAATTAGGCAACTAGATTCTAAAATTCTATGAATAAAGCATCCATGCAAGGTTGTATACATAACACTAATATTTATTTGTCAATATCTTTATAAAGTTTGAAAAGTGAATATTTCACTTTGTAATATCCTTTCACCTCATGGAGATATGAATATAAAACCAAAATTGGTGCTGCTCCAAAAAGTTCTAAATGAGCGGCTGGGTCTCAAGCTATAATACTTATATCAGTTGAATATGAATTATTATTCTAGAATTTTAATTACCGCTCTTGGTTGAGGTTATGCGGAAATGTGACTAATGAGACAATGATAGAAAAAAAATTCATATGGTACACCTTAATATATTATTGCAACAAAATAATGAGCGCATATATCAATTCAATATGAATATTATGAATTGATTTCTTGCATCATGGTAGCTGAGTAAAATAACTATATATTATACATATAATATAACTCCCTTCCAATTGGTCAAGATTCATGAAGCACATCTTGCGCATAAAATATATGACCATGGTCGCAATGATAAAATTATGGACATGAAAAAGAGGAAAGGATCTAGTAAAGGTCGTATTAATAATTCCACTAAAAGTGGAATAAAATTCATGCACCACATGAAATATAAAAATTGACAAATGAGCATGCTTTAAATCGTGACAAGCAATGTCACGTATGAAAAGCTATTAAGCCATACTGATTATATATTTTCATATATGCCCAAATATCTTGATGACATTTAGTATGCCAATCAAAGGAAAAATTATAAATTTTATAGCCCATTAAATTGACATATTGAGATGTGTTCAAATCATAAGCTAAATAAAGGCGATGAATTTATGTCTTGATATAAAATAGAATATCTCTCGATCTTGAACTTAACCGAGGCTAATGTTAAGGTAATATATGGTACAACGGTTATAATATTGTTAATGTTTTGCACCAGAATAATTTTACTTAAAATAATAGATAAATTATCTATACGATTTTGGAGTTATTTAAGAATGAAATTCTCAACTCTACCTTCTGGTTATATTTTTCTATATAAGGCATATTGAAATAAATGTCATCATGTGACTCAATGACATTCATAATATGAAATGATCATTTTGATTCTCCAAGATCATCAATGATACCTATTATAATTCGTAAGGGCATCCTCTAAAGAACCATGAGTTTGATCAGCTAATGATTACAATTATAGCTAATTATCTTAAGACAAATCAATGAAAGATTGATATCAATTTAACTCTCGATTCATTATCTTATATGATACCTTAAGCCCCTAATAGAATATTTCTTTTATAGTAAATTTTGTTGACCTATGATGAAGCAATTTGTCTACCATTAGGGGGAGATATAAAGCCAATTCAAAAGAAATGACATGAAATCGTATGAAACACATCAAATTTGGTGCATTATGATCCATGTATAAATTAATATGAACTTGAAAGTTCAAACTATCATTCATTAATAACAACTTATTAATCAATTGATGCAATTGCTAATATAAAAGAGTGACAAAATCATATGTTCCAGCATTAAAAGTTCATATAGGTAATGATGTTGTTTTGCAACAAAATGCATACACCAATAAAACGTTTGATGCATAAAAGACCAGATATTGCATTTTTAATTAACATACTTGCAAGTTGCAGCTTTTCACCTAATCGAAGAAATTGAAATGATGTTATACACTTTTTGTCATCTCCGAGTTAATCATAAGTGACATGAATTTGTTTTACTCAAAAGGGTAAAACTAAGTTTTGCAAAGATTTGTTGCAAAACAATATAAGATGTCTCACCCGTGTGAACATGATGGAAGAGTCAAAAGGAGCTATTGATTAGTGCATTACACTTTTTCCTTAGCTAATGTTTTATCCCACTGGGTTTTCCTAGCAATGTTTTTAATGAGCTAATCATGAAAATATTAAAACTACATATCAAAATTTATTAGTGTATTGCACTCTTTTCTCTTTCGCTATGGTTTTATCCAACTGAGTTTTCCTAGCAAAGTTTTTAATAAGGCAATTATATCAATATCATACTTCACATCAAGATTGATGATAACAATGTACTATTTTTCCTATGTTAGATTTTTCCTCCATGTTTTTTTAGTAAAGGTTTTAACGAATCATATTCTCTCAACAAATGTCATCCAATGGGAGTGTTGTAAATGTAATGTGAAAGTGGATAACCCTTCATATCCCAACCTTTTGTAACACCCATTTACTTGTAAGTTAATATTGTAGTATATGTAAGTGTAACTTGTGCCCTTTGGTCTTCATCTCATTATGACCAAAACGGCTATATAAAGGGGTCTCTCCATGTAATGTACACTACAAAAAAATGGTTAATTAGAAACGGAATTAGCAATGAAATTTAGTTTCGTTGCTACGAATAAATGGTTAGAGACGGAATTGAGACGGAATCATTCAGAGACGGAATAGAGATAGATCAAAGATGGAAATAGAGATGGAATAGAGACGAAATCAAATTTCATCTCAAAATAATGGCGCCAACATTCCCATCAAAAGTTTAATTTTTGTAACCGTCAATTACGTCTCGAGATTCATGCATGCTTCGATGCGAAGAATTGAAAAATGATGACGGATGTAGAGAACCCCCCTTTCTCCCTCCTCAAATCTCTCTATCAAAACCTTACCCGCCTCCCCCAATTCACCGTCAACTCTCTGTCTCTCTCTCGATCGATTCACCATCAACTCTCTGTCTCTCTCTCTCCCCGAAATCTGTCTCCAAAATCCTTAAATCGCTGCAACGTCTGCTGGAGGTTGGGGCCTTTGTTGTCGCTGTGAGTTGTCATCGCGTCGGCCAGAGGTGGTGTCGTCTGTCGTCGCTGCCTCCAAAGTCGTCGCTGCCTCTGAAGCCATCGACGTCTACCTTCACCCTCTGCCGTCGCTGCTGTGTGCAGCCTCCGCCACTGATTGTTGCTGCGTTGGAAACCATCGTCGTCTGCCTTCGCCCTTTGCCGTCGTTGGCTGTGCACCCCCGCCGATGTTCGCCGTTGTTCGTCGCTCCCGTGGAAACCATTGTCGCATGCTACCTTCACTTCGCTTTGCGCTGTAGCCCAGCCATTGCACCGCCATTGTTCGTCGTGCCATTAGCCGTGTTTGCATCATTGTTTCGTCGCCGCCAGGTAATCTCTCCATTGATATACCCTTTTCAATCAGTTTCGCAAATAATATAACAAAAATAAGAACACATATTTTATCTAAACTATAAAATAATCAGCGTTTGATTCCCAGTTAGTGTCAAATGAAGAATATGATCAAAAGTTATAACAAAAACCTAACCATTGATCTGCGAATTAATTGAATCCAAAGACAAACAAATGTATAATTGGATAAATACTTGTATTTTTACCACAATCAACAATTCAACAATGAAAGAAATAAAAATATAATTTTTACTTGCAGACTCCTCATTTAGCAATGATCCAAAACTAAGATCGGCAAATTTAACTAATGATTTTTACAAATTAAAATCAATTTTCCAATTTGAAGTTCAAGCATAAACCTTCAATGCATTAAAGAAGTGAATTTTGAATCATGAAATGAACAATAAAGATACTACATGGTTCTTTTACAAACAAATAAGATTACATATTTTTATATTCTCTTTTAAAGATGATAGCAATTTTATTCCGATAGTTTTTTAGATCGTGGATGAGATCATAGATTCAAACTGAAATATTTAACTTTATATTCCTTATTATTGTAACCATTGAAGCTTTATTAACAACATTGCCATTTTTTGCTTCAATATTAAAATGAATAAAAAAAGTACATGTGTAATACATATAATAAAGCAGAAAGAAGAAAATAAAATGTTAGGCTTACTAGGAAAATAAACCAAATAGAATTTTTGATACCATTATCCCCTTTGTCAATCATGTTAGGAGAAAGCAACTGAATAAGATCAATAAAAAAAGAAATGATGATAAGTTCTTTACAATTTTAAGCCTTCTTTTGGTGTACACATTAGTTTTGGAGTCATTAAGAATGACTTTAAATGTATAGTTATTTTGTAATGAAGATTGGTTCATTTTAAGCAAACACTTGCATAAGTTTTTGTAATTAGATCCCTTAAGAATTCTAAATACACTTATATCTTGAAATATAGGAGGATAACATGTTAAGAAACAACCGAACATTTGGTTAAACTTAATCAATCATTATAATATCTGGTAAACAATTCAATGCCCTAAACTAAACCTCATTCTAAAATCATGGTCAGCGCATTAAGCCCTTAAAAAAAATGAGTCTAGCTTTTATATTAACTATTCTTATAAATTTATACAATTAAACTTGACAATCAACATAAGCATTTTAACCACAAATGAAAAACCACTGCATTTCGGTTGAACTACAATGCAGTTGTCAAAAGTAAATAGATTACCTGAGTACATTTAGTATATGTTTATGTGAATACTAAGTCTTTGCATTGTATAATGTTTAAGTTCATCAAAATCTCAAGTACATTCTAAGGCCTAGTTGTCATTTTCTACAAATTCAGGTTCAATTAGCCTACAGAGACAACCGCTCATGTTTGTACCCATTCACACATCACTTTGTAAATTCAACAAAAAAGAGATTTGAGGATAAAGTCAACAACTTGTTGAAGGAAATATTTTTAGGCTTTGGTTAGAAAATCATGAGTTTTAAAGCTAAGATTTAGAATTGAAAACCACTTGACCAACCTAAAAAAAAACTTAAAATTAAATTTGTTAGGACACTGTTGGAGCTTTAAGAGGACTTACAAGGTGTGGAACGCGAGTTTGGAATGGCCGAGAGCCAGTATATGCTACGAATTGCATTCATTTGAGGTAAGTAAACCCTTTGAGGCAATTCTCTTTATTTCATTTCCATTTATGAGTTGACATTAAATCATTTGGATTGTTTTACTACCGATCTTATATTGGTAATGTCATGCATTGTGTATTACTATCTATGATTTATTTGACTAAAATAATAGTGTAAAAAATTGTCGCATAGCATTCTTTGTCTTGACTTCGTTCTATGATTTAATTCCTTTAATGTTGTTGATCTATGATATATTGAATTTCTTTCTAAATAACATACTATGATTTGTGTTACTGTATTTATTGGTGAATGTATACACATATGTCAATATGTTTATGGTGCGATGCTTGTTTGTAAATTCTAAAACATGAAGTCTTCGATAGGAATGATTTAAGGAGCCAACCTTTGAACTTACCCTTACTTAATGAGTTGCAGTATGTTATGGTTGATAGTAATGTAGGTACATCTATTCATGATTTGTTGGAAATGAAATACTGGAGGATATACTTGGAGTACTGGGAGAGCGAGAACTTTCTTGTAGGTCTAGGCAAACGTCTATAAATAGGAACATTGAGGTCGAAGGACCTGGGACTGGACCTTCGAAGCACGGTGGTGGCTCGGTGTCTTTTGTGACTACCAATGAAAGATTGGTAAGTGTTTTTTACACTCTTGTTTATTTTTTCATTTCTACACATGTTCACTATGTCTGTGTTTGCTTTTAATATGTTTTTTTTATATTTCTTACACGTTGATGCTAGTTTAACTTAATTGCATTATACATATTTCATTGAGTTCAGTTTATTTCAATTCTATGCAATTGATCTATGATTGGCAAATATAAGTGCGTTGACCTACTAGTAATTGACATTTTTTAAATTTGTTATAAATTTTGTATGCAAACTAATACATCCGAGACGCCACCTACTGTAAATAAATTGTATTTGCATCTCCACACCGTAAATCACGATGGGGTGACATTCATCGATACTAGATCGGAGCGATTCTATGTAAGTATAGAAATACGAGTGAAATAGTAGTAAGTTTACTTTAAAAGCATATCATTTAATTTGTTTATTGTTGATCCATGCAGGCTAAGCTCCAGAAGAGACATCGGGAGCTAACCCAGGCTACACCGGACAAGCCGGTGGATGATGAGGCGGTGTACTACATGTTGGGTTTTGGAGTTCATGCGCAGCGGAGATTACAAAACAATTTTGACAAAAACCCCAACAGATGATCTAATTCCAGTGGTGTATACTACGATGTGGCGGTGAGTGTCCCAAAAGGACGTGTCTTCTCTTCAAAACGATCTCGTCGTTAGGGAGAAAGAAGAGAAAATATGCACCACAAGGACATTTTTGTCATGAATCATATAAAATTCGGCGTTAGCATACAACGTCCAAAACACATTTTGGTATACAAGTCATAAGCGGCCTCTAGCAAGACATTATGACTACCCAAGAGATAGTGCCACGTTCGTTAGATTTGATAGTGTTGTCATCCAACATGTTCAATCGTACTAGTCTCGATCTCTAGTAGATCAATTACGACAAGTTGTGGCGTTTATGCTAACCTATGGTTGTCTCACACAAAAAACGTTATACAAAAGCATACAAAACGTACAAAAGTAAGTCGTAGCAAATCCTCCGCACGCTCGAGAGGTAGTCACCAATCTTCTCTTTGCCTCGTCTCGCTTTCGGTTGATTGCACCCACCGTCACAAACTAGACGGTGAGTACATGAATTTATTTAAGTAATATCGAGAGACATCGATCCACATTCCCAAATAGGCAATAAGTATCAAATTGCATAATTTAAATAGAAACTATGCTGAAAGAAACGTCATGCAAAGAGATACTTGAGTTAATCAAATATGAAACCGACTCAAGGTTAAGTAGTAATGGATTAGGGTCTGGTCGGCATGATCTTCATCACATCTGCCATCCACTACAATTTGAGCTCTGCTCTATATCATTTCATTTCAAAGTGAGCTCTATATCATAATTTCAAAAGGTCGTACGTACGATACGCCTTTTCTATTCCAAGTGAATTAATCGTCACCGGAATGTATACTTGCTAACATACCCGAGTTTTAAAACTCGTCACGTTCACCCAAGTTATTCTTGCGCCAACAAACCCTGAGGTCCGGTTACCCCGTTCGAGGCACGTTACCTCGTGTGTCATGCAAGGTAGTGGAGAAATTCCCTAACATCCCGGCAAGTCTAGTGACCCCCGTATGAAAGCTGAATTTCTATCATCAAATGACCCTAACCACAAGAACCACTTTCATATTAAAAAACGACGCAACATTGGAATCCAAGAGATGTAATAGCACACTAATGCACAAAAGATTTGAGTCAAAATATACAAGCTATTCTAATAGCATGCTATATCAATGACTTCCACAAACAACAATCAACATGACATAGTATAGGAATTAGAATCAATGATATACAACACGGTGTATGCTATGAACATCATAAAATGAGCAACTGAACAAGTCATAGCATATTGATTTCAAAGGTAATTCAGTTCGAATAACTGAGAAGAAATAAATAAATGGAATGAAATGTAAATAAATTTCTCAAATCAGTTTACTTACATGAGGCAATTTTTTTTTTGTTTCAACGAATGGATAAGATGGGGGTTAAGTATTTGATGGGATGACCATAGATGAAACAGTCCTATATCGTATCTCGAGGCCCAACCAAACTATAGGCCATTGCATATTGATTTAATGTGACCACATTACCACTACTATACCACTTATTACCACCATTAAATTACCAACCACCACCACCACCACCACCTCGATGAGCATACAGACACATATACAATACAATATGCAAACAACACAACAAATATAACATTTACCTCGCATGCAGCACCATTGCAAATAGATCTCGTGTCTACTTCAGATCGGGTCCACCACAAAGAACAAGACAATGTTGATCGAGATATGCAAGATTGGCTTATGAGAGATGAGCAAATAGATCCCGCTGATCCACCACAAAGAACAAGTGATACTTAGGTATTTTTCTTGTTGTTTGTGTTAATTTTGATATGATAATTTTGCTTTTGTACATATCTTTTACAGTTGTTTATAGAACTTTTAGATTGATAGTTCTTTTTTTCATATTTAGAGATTATAAGTTTTTAGTGGTTTATGTTGAATAATAGAATTGGTGGTTTTGGTGAATACTTACGTTTTTTGAACATTTATTATACTTGACAAGCTTTCGTGGATATATAAATCTTTTTCAATGTTGAATTGTTTTTTTTTCCCTTATTTCAATCTTTGTTGTTGATATATATTGTTGATGTATGTATGGCAAAATTCTAGTTTTTTGGGAATGTTAGCACCCCCAAGGAGTTGTTGGAGGGGGTGCAGGAAATGGAGTAGGTGTGATGCTTGTATTTTCGGGTTTACAGGTTATGGAGAACCAATTAGATTGTTTTTAGCAGTGAGAAGAATAAGAAGCTTACAAACGGAATTGAGACATATTAACAACATAATTTAGAGATTTCGTTGCTATTCCGTCTCTAATAGCCAAGGAAATAGTCGCGCGAAACTGGGTATTATTAAATTTATGCACGAAATAGAGACGGATCAGCAACGACTTCAAGAATTCCATTTCTAATCCATTGCTGATCAACAACGGATTAGAAACGGAATGTGATTGCAATCGTCCCCTAGGAATAAATTCCATTTATGTTCAGTTGTTGATTCGTGTCTAAATTTGTCTCAAATCCGTCTCTATTTAGTCTCTAATCACCATATAATCCATTTCCGTTGCTGAGTAAATTAGTGTCGAACGTTTTAAAGACATAACTAATTCCGTCTCTGATCCGTTGCAGAATATACTCAGAAACGGAATTGATGCGAATCAGCAACGGACATTTCCGTCTCTGATCGGCTATTTTTTTGTAGTGGTATACACCATGTTGAAATGAAAGTTCTCTCATTTCTCTCATTTATTCTACTGTATGCTTTCTAGTTCTTTGCTTGTTTATTTTCTACCTTTATCTATAGTAATTCACAACAATTGTCAACAAAAAATTTATGGTAAGCCTCCACTCTACCGAGCCTCTTATTTATTATCAGGCAAAATTACAGCTTGCAATTTATATTAAAAGATTGTATGTTGCTAATGTTGCACCAAAAACTAATGGTGGGCATCAGTTTCCACCCAAACCGTATGGTTTGGTTTGGTTTTTAAAACTCACGGTTTGGGGGTTGCTTGAAAAACTTGAAAATCACAAAATTGCAGTTTGGTGGTGGTTTTCAATTTTGAAAAACTACGGTTCACCGAATCAAACCGAGGGTAATTTAATAAATTTATTTAATTCACATTTTAAAACCTTAACCAATATAAACAACTTAATCTTAACCAATATAACCGTTTCATTTTTTTATCTCCATCTCAATATACTAAACATATTCGCCTCTACTAGTTGAGGCCATCCGTTGCTGCCTTCCACTAGTCGTCGTCACCGCGCTTCCTTCCCACCATCATCACCATCACCATCTCATCTCCTACCAGTGATCTCTCACTGCCGCCTCCCACCATTATTTTTTGTTAGAAAACATGTAACGAGAAAAAACGCGAAACCAAACCGACCAAACCGCGCAAAAACGCGGTTCGATTTGGTTGCGTTTTGGTGGTTCGCGATTTGATGGTAGTTTATAAAATGACCAAACCGCAAACCCTCGGTTTGCCTACCCCTACCAAAAACAAAGAAAAAAACAAAAAAAAAAAAAAAAAAAAAAAACAGATTGTATGTTGGATTCCTCAAAGGAAACAAAACATATCTCAGGAATTCAAAATCATACAGTAGGCCTATGTTAAATATTAAATGTTATGGATAGATATATACGAATTTATTGGGCTTTATAGTTATATACATTGTCCAGTCCAAGAAGCCCAAGAAAATAATTAACAAACGTTTTGGGCTTTTAGGCTACCCCGTTCAAGCAGAACAAATGTTGGACTTCTAAGAAGAGCCCAGTTACAGTGAATCAAAACAATCAAAATAAAGGACGGGCTTTACCAACAGTTGGTGGGCACAATTGAAACTATTCCTTCACTAGTGACTCAAGTTGTTGGTACAACATTGGGAGCTACTCCTACTTATACAATGCATGACTCGAGGCAAATTCGAGTAATCAGATAGTCCGAATATCGTGTGGTTTAAACTAAAAAAAAAAAGAATTGGCTCCTAATTGACAGGAGTTGTAAGGGATTAGGTTTCGCTTGATTAACCAAGGTACATGACTCTTGGTTTCAAGTGTTGCGAGATAGAACAAATCGAGGAAAAATTACAGATGTACAACAAAAATTAGTTTAAATAATTAAAATAAGTGAGTATTTTTTTATTCCATAACTAAGGTAAAACACATTTTGAAAATGCGTCATTAGTGTGCAATGTTGAAAATACACGAATGACGCATTTTGAGAATACGCCATTCATGTATTCTGAACATCCCGCGTGGCGTCCACATGGATTGTTCAATAACATGAATGGCGCATTCTCAAAATGCGTCATTCATGTATTATGAACATCCCACGTGGCGTCCACGTGGTTTGTTCCATAACATGAATGGCACATTCAGAAAATGTGTCATTCGCGTTATGTGCACCGATCAATGACATTTGCACGGTTTGCATTAATTGATTTGATCACCTCGAAATACGTGTGACCTTTGCACGGTTTGCATTGATTGGATGAGGTTGTATGAGTTGTCCACCTCGAGATACATGTGTGATGGTTGCATCGATTGCACGAGGTTGCATGAATTGCACACCTTGAAATACGTGCGCGACGTTTGCATGAATTACACGAAGTTGTATGGGTCAGCCACCTCGACATACAAGCGTAGCGTTTGCATGGCTTCTCGACCTCAAGATACATGCGCGACGTTTGCATGAATTGTCCACGTCGAGATATGTGCATGTCTTTTACACGAGTTATTTACCTTGAGATACGTGCGTGACGTGAGTTGTCCACCTTAAGATATATGTGTCATTTACGTGAGTTGTCTATCTCGAGATACGTACGTAACGCGGCTTATCCATCTCGATACGCACATGTCGTTTGCATGGGTTCTCCACCTAGAGTTGAACAAATAACTCATTTTGAAAAAGAGTAATTGAAACAGTTTGTATTTTGTATAGATGACTCCTTTTGAAAATAAGACATTCATTCTACTTCATAAAACACACCACGTCATACATCTACATCATCATCAATAGCTCATTTTCAAAAAGAGACATACCTTACTTTTGTAATTTTAATAACCCCTCTATCTCATGAATAAAAAAGTAATCCCACCTTATTTTTTGAAAAACACCCAAATTGAGTCCAGAGAGTCACCCTCATTTGAAGCTTGATGGTACATATGAAGCGTGAATTACTTGACATAGTTGATGATTTCAGATACTACCACCTGAAAAACGAAAAAAACAAAAACCACTAGCTTTCATCCATAAGTAGATCATACACCCTTTGAAGATGATCATCTCTGTCACTGCTCCCATCCCTCAAACACTCCAACTCATCCACTCCTAAACTTCTCAACCTTTCCACCTCTTTTAATAAATCTTCCTTATTTATATCAGGCGAACCACTATTAAACTCATAAGAATCACCATGAACCAATTTCAACATCCCATTCACCATCCCAACACACCTCCCAATCTCCCTCAACCTCTCAATCTCCTCTTCACTCCCACCCCCCAAAACTGCCCCGCAAGCCGCTCCGCACCCGCTCAACACGCCTCCTTTCCTCTCCGACGTCGCCTCACTCATTGCGCCTCTCGCCCCGGTCGCTTGCGCCATCTCCAAAATCACTCTCAATATCTTCTCCGACGACATTGAATTAACGTCCGACTTCGCGAGCAACTCGTACCCAAATGGCATAATTCCATCACCAATGAGAAGCTCAATGTTAGGACTATATCGGTGGGGATATGAACCGTTATAATTGGGACGGTCGGATGAGGGGAGGTGCTCGTGAATATAGGCCGCAGCGTGGAAGAGGTGGAGGGCGGACGCCGCGGTGATGGCTTGGTAGCGATGCAGATAGGGGCCGCCTACGATGTCGAAGGAGGCGAGGCAGAGAGCCGAGGCAGGGGTTGGGGGTGAGGTGAATACCAAGTGGTGCATTGGATTGTAGATTGATAGCGGTTCCCGCTGTGGAATGGCTTGTTTGAGATAGGTATGTACCTCAGCGTTCATGGAATGGGCCAAGTGAGACTGAGACTGAGACACTTCTTGAGCAGTTTTGTTGATCATGGTGACCCTCCGAGATTGATCCGACGGTGGATATGGCGCCATCGATGATATGGTAGCGAAGGTGAAGCCATGGAGGAGAGAATTCATCGCTATTGAAGGGTGTCTCGTACGTGCGGATGTTGGCTTTCGCTATTGTTGTTGTTGTTACACGTAAGTAGCTAGTATTGCATGTGGATGTGGTTTGTTGAAATTGTCTATATATAAGGAGGTTTCTAAATGGTCTTTAATTTATAAGAAGTGTTAAAATGACAACAACAAAGTCATAACACAAGACATATTAGCTCACAAAAGTCATTTATGTGCGCATCGATATGCGAACATATATAAATCTCAATGTATAATATGTGGGTCGAAATCGCATAAAAGACTCTTATAAAATAACTTGTTATGTTGTGACTTTGTTGTTGTGATTGTAATAATTTTCTTAATTATTGCACTGAAAGTGATCGATCAACTAAGAAGGTGTGATTCACATGTTCATCAATTATATAAGCTGTACAGTTGATGCATTAATTTTATCGATTGATGATGAATGTTTTCATACACATTTGTCACGTTGATTACAATCTTTAAAATACTGTTATGGGTCAATGCCTGCAACAGGTGCGTCCCTTTCTTGTCTATTTGTCTGACCTTAATATCTAATCCAACAACTCTACATTGACACGCGAAGGCGTACATTAACCCATTAATTTGGGATGCACTTTGAAATTTACGTAGTAAACTTGAAAATATCCTACTATACTTTATTTATTATTTTATTACATTTTTTATCTCTTTTAGACTAAAATTTTGATCTCTTCTCCTACCAGTAACACTAACTTTTACACTATCCTACTTTATCTATTATTCTATCACGTTTTAATGTTTTATATTTTGTATACTTTAAATTTATTTCGACACTTGCATGCTAATAATCAAATAACTAAAGCTTTTGTAAAGGTAAAAATAAAAGATAATTAAATAATTAATATTATAAATTTACTAATAAGTTAAAACTCACTTTAAAAAAAATCAATTAAATTAGATAAGACAGAAAAAATAAAATAATATATATATACACACACACAGATAAACATAAATAACATTAGATTTTTTTTAAAAAGACGTAGTAATACACAACTAGCAGGCAAGTTAGTTGGTAAATCATCAAAAGATAAGCACAAATTGTGTCCTTAATAATTAATATTATACAACACAAAAGGATAAACATAAAAGATAAATACAAAAAATAAAATAAAATAAGTTTAGCGCAATAAACAACAGTACCGCACAAAATAGGTGCATTACTATAGTTGTGCATCCGGGTTGGATGGAGCACAACAAGATAGCGCTGCTTTGAATGTTGGGTTGCTCAGTTCCTTTGATCAATGAAACAGATGAATAAAAATTTCCATCAAACTACGATCAATGCACGAAAATAAACGTACCACAAAAATTTAATGTGAAAAACCTTCTAAATCAAAGGTCAAAATCCACGGGTCAAACTTCGAACAATCCACTGTGTGAATAAAGCGTACAAGATATCTCAATTGCTTGATATTCACTAACAATGGAGTAATACAAAATACCTCTCCCAAGAACTTAGATGATCACACTAAGAACGAAGAAAAAAACTACCCCAATTTTTATCAAACCATTGCACCTCTTTTCGTGAACACCAAGAAATCACCAAAGCCTCTCCGCGGGTTCTTCAAATTCAAGATCTTGATATGCCTTCAATGTAGAGAGAAGAAAACTAGAGAGATTGCACACTTCAACTCGAGTCCGCACACCAATTGGTCACCAAGTCGAACTCTCGAAGTCGACTTTTCAATGCTTGTATGTTTCTCTACCAAAATCCCTATTCAGTATATCACAAGTCAATCTTACCACTTCCTAATTTCTCTCTCTTCTACTCCAATTCAGTCTCCCAAACAACCGAAATACATATTCAGTCTATAAGTCTTACATAAAGTCGACTTTCCAAACTTCATGAATTTCTAATTCGTATTCTCCCATCCGTTTCCAATTCTAATAAAAAAAAACCAGAATTCTCATGGGCTAGATTTTTTGGTTTTGGGCATACACTAATCCAACAATCTCCCCCTCCAGCCCATGGGGAAATATCCAAACATTTGTTGCTCAACTGCAACTCAGTCTCGCCAATTTGGTGCATGACTTACGCCTGTCACGAGTCACCACCTTGGTGAACATATCAGCTAGATTCTTGTCAACGAGAATCTGAAATTTCTAGAAGCTCACCAGCTCACCCTTCTTCAATAATCATAACATATGTGGAACTGGGGTATTTTGTAGAATGGATTTTCCCTCTTTCCGACTTTCTTAATGGAGGTTATGTTGTAGCCACGGACGTTGCTCCCCCCGCTCAGAATCATCATATAATTCTTGCACATTATCAACAGTAGGTGCGTGCACGTCATCAACATCATCATGTGCATGCTCATCATCGACCCCATGTTATTCAGCCAAATCTCTTTCATGTGTGGCATCACTAATCGAATGAGAAACTAATCCAGGAAGAGAATCAACATCATCATCATCAATTGTGATTTTCTCTGATGTCTTGAAATCTATTATGGTTTTATTTTCATAAAAGACCACATCTCTAGATCTGACAACCCTTTTCTTTTCTAGATCCCATAACCTATATCGAAACTCTGCATCTCCAAATTCCAACATGATACACGGAACAATCCTATCATCAAGCCTCTGTCTCTGCTCCTTAGGCACATGCATAAATGCCTTGCATCCAAACATCTTCAAATGAGAGTAAGTAACATCTTTCCTAGACCACACTCTCTCTAGAGTATCAAGCTCTAACAGTGCCGAAGGAGAGCGATTCATCTGGTAGCAAGCAGTCCTGAGAACTTAACCCCAAAATGACTTATGCAATTGAGCCATTTTCAACATGCATCTGACTTTATCTAGGATGGTTCTGTTTGTTCTCTCAACAACACCATTATGCTGAGGGGTACCCGGAACTGTTTGATTCCATGTTCTAAGCAATAATTTTCAAACTCCTTTGAAGTATACTCCACTCCATTATCACTATGAAGGCACTTCAAAGATATTTTTTTTTCTCTTTCCACCATGATATGGAACTGCTTGAAGTACTTAAGAACCTGACATTTTGTTCTCAAAACAAACACCAAAACCTTTCCCGAAGCATCATCAATAAAAGTAACAAAATATATACCACCTCCTATAGTTTCTACATTAATGAGACCACAAACATAAGAGTAAACTAACTCGAGTAGATTTCTTTTTCTCTCAAAGGATGAAAAAAAAAACTCTATGTTGCTTACAAAATAAGCAATCATCACAAGGTTTTAGAATTTTACCTTTGGCAAAAGGGATAAGAGACTTCTTTGCCAGCATCTGCAACCCTTTCTCATTCATGTGACCCAGCCTCCTATGCCACAAATCCGGTGAAAAATCATATTCAACTGCAGTCGGTCACATTCGACGGTCTTCAATTGAGTCTTGTAAAGTGTGTAGCTCGATTTTCCTCTAACAATAATAATTGAGCCTTTTGCGAGTTTCCATTCATTGCCCCTAAAGACATTATAATAACCATCCAGGTCCAAAGCATGAGTAGAAATCAAACTCATACTAAAATCAGAAACATGTCGCACATCTTTCAGAATCATCATGCAACCAACATTTGTGTGCACACATACATCTCCAATGCCAAATATATTTGTAAAACAGTTGTTCCCCATCTTTGTCTTTCCAAAATTCCTTGCTTGATAAATAGAGAAGACATCCTTCATCGGTGTAGCATGGAATGATGCTCCTGAATCAACAACCCATTCACTATCTGCATTAGTGACATGAACTTGATCCTTAACAAAAGAAAGCAAAACCAGTTCTTCACTTGCATATGATATAGTAGTTGTAGTGTTCCGATTATTCACCTTGTTTCGATTTTTCTCATCATTTTGTTCTCTTTTCCACACTTTACAATTTCTTTTAATATGTCCTTCCTTGCCACAATGAAAAACAAGCAGATTTTCACTTTGCTTGATACTCATCTCTAAACTTGCTTCCTCTTCTCGGACCTCTAGATATACTTCTACCTCTTTGTTCTTTTGTAGTAACAAAAACTTGTGAAGTATCAATCTCTTTATCCTTTCTTTTATCTCATCATCATAGAGACTATCACGTACCATGGATAAGGATAAAACACCACCCAGGGCAGAATTATTGAGAGACACCACCAATGTTTCCCAACTTTCTGGCAGAAAACTCAAAATTAATAGTGCATGTAACTCATCCCCAAACACTATCTTTATGGCACTTAACTGATTGATCAAGTCTTCAACATCATTCAAGTGCTCTATTATTGACTGTCCATATTTGTATTTCATGTTTACAAGCCATCTAACCAGGGAAGCTTTGTTCAATGCACCTTTTCTTTCACACATACTTTGCAATTTTCTCCAAAACACTTGTGCATCAACTTCTTTACTGATGTGGTGATAAATAATGTGGTTGGCCCATTTTCTAATAGTCCTAGCAGCTTTCCTCTGCATTTTCTTCCAATCAGCATCGGATGTTCCTTCTGGTTTGGTTTGTCCAAGTTCAATTGGATCAAACAAATCTTTTCAATAAAGATGATTTTCCATCATAGGTTGCCAAATTGAATAATTCGAAGAAGTCAACTTGATCATACATTATTTTTTTCACCCATCTCAATTCCTACAATTAATCCACGGCCAAGATCTAATCGCAGTGCTCTGATACCACTTGTTGGGGTTGCTCAACCTCTTTGATTAATGAAATAGATGAACAAGAATTCCCACAAAACCACGATCAATGAGTGAAAATAAATACACCACAAAACAAGCAAGATTTGACGTGAAAAACCCTCAAAACCAGAGGTGAAAACCACAGGCCAAACTCCAAACAATCCACTATGTGAATAAAGAGTATGAGATATCTCAATTGCTTGAGATTCAATGACAATGGAGTAATACAAAATACCTCTTCCAAGAACTTAGATGATCACACTAAGAATGAAGAAAAAAAACTATCACAATTGTATCAAACTCATGCACCTCTTTTCTTGAACACCAATAAATCACCAAAGCCTCTCAGCGGGTCTTCGGATTCAAGATCTTGATATGTCTTCATTGTAGAGAGAAGAAAACTAGAGAGATTACACACTTCAACTCGAGTGCGCACATCAATCGATCACTAAATCGAACTCTCGAAGTCAGTTTTTCAATGCTTTTATGTTTCTCTACTAAAATCTCTATTCGGTATATCACCAAGTCGATCTCACCATTTCCTAATTTTCTCTCTTTTATTCCAATTCGGTCTCCTAAAAAATCGAAATACATATTCGGTCTCTAAGTCATACACAAAGTCGACTTTCCAAAATTCACGAATTTTTAATTTGTATTCTCCTATCTGTTTCTAATTCTAATAAACAATTAGAATTATCATGGGCTAGAATTTTGAATTTTGGGCCTACACCAATCCAACATTGGAGAACCCAAGCCAACGCTATCTTTGAGAGCTTTTTTCTCTCCACCGATGCTGGTTGGAAATGCTCTTACAAAAAGGTGTGTGACTTCATGATGAATGACTTTGCGTATGTCAAATATTATTTCCCCTCTAATAACTATTATTGAATTCTTATAAAAAAAGGAAAAAAAATATTATTTTGTCCAATTTCGAGCTTGTCATTTAGGCACGTGCTTGATTGTGACTCTTGATTGTTGCATTGATGTGTGTGGAGAGACTCCCATCAAATGCATGCCTAAATGACATGCCAAAAGTGCGCCCAAATGACTTGTTACGTGTTGATTTTTTTGTACAACACATTCTTTGTAAATATAATCTAAGAGCATCTCTAATGTTAATGTGGATTTAGAGCATGAATTGGTGTCAAATCATAGATGTGGGGAGGATTAGATAGCCATTCAAATTTCAAAATGATCTCCAATGATAATGTGGATTTAGACCGTGCACTACAAAAATATGCATGATTTAGCGACGGGAAATAGCGACTTCCCATTGCTAAAAGGCAACGGATTAGCAAGGAGGGTCGTCCGCTAACCTTTTGACTCGATTGGCGACGAGGTTAGCGACGACCCCTGCCACTAATTGTTGGGTGGGAAAAATCCTGCCCAAATAGAGCTGCGTGGCAGGTTGCGGCCTTGATTGCAGTGCCCACGTAGGATTAGCCTCGTCGTTAATCTCGTCGCTAATTCGGGAGATGAATTCATATTCTCTCATCCTTTACAGTGCCCTCCTCCCTCCTCCTCTCCTTGACCCTCGATCTCGTTATTGATCTCCTTCACAAATCTTTCTCCCTCGACCCTCGACCCTCGATCTCGCTTTCCCTGTTCACTGCCTTTCTCCCCCATTCGGGCTCCCTCGACCCTCAATTCCCGCGCCACCGCCGCCACCGCCACCGCCGTGGACCCTCGTAGTCCGTCCCCGCCAACACCTCTTTCAGTGCCGCATTTGAGGGTGTATTTAGGTATCTATTATTTATTTTTATTTAAATGCGATTTTTAATTTGTGAAATAAATTTAAATAATATGTATTTTAAAATCATCTGTATTTTGAGTTTATAAAAAAAATTGTTTGAAATAAAAAATGTATTATAAAATATTTGGTGAAAAATAAAGTTGGTAATTTGAATGAAATCTTAGAATGTTTTTTTTTTATGTTGATATGTATGAATTTAGAATTTGTGTGACAAATAAAATGTATGTATCGCATGATTTTAATTAATATAGTTTTTGTTGTGATTATTTTGTGATTTTTTTGTATGCATGATTAATATATGTATGTTTTCATATAGAATTTTGTATACGGCATGATTTTTGTTGTGATTTTTGGATGATTTTTTTATATGTCATGATTTTTGTTGTGATTTTTGTGAAGTATAAAATGTAATTTGTTAGTATTGAGATATGCATTTTTTTATTTGTATATGGCATGATTTAATATGTGTTATAATTTAGTTGAGAAATGGTAAAATAAAATATATAAAGTAATTAATGTATATTTTAGTAATAAAATCTTATTTAAATGATAAAAATTAAATAGACAAATTACAATTCAATTAGGACAAAAATAAAGGACTAATGTAATATATTATATTATGTGTGTGTGTTTTGTGTTTAAAGCACTTTAAAATTAGTTATGGAATATATAATTGATAGAAGAAAATAATATATATATATATATATAATGAATTATACTATATGTAATGAAAAAAACTAAATTAAACTAAAAATAAAAAATAAAAAATTGAAGCACTTAAAAACTTATGTATGGATGTAAAAATTATACTATATATATCATATATATAAAAGCACGAATCACAAATTTTTGAGTCGTAATCAAATTTACTTTTTTGTCCCTCTCCCACACGATTTTTTCTCGTGCGTTGTCCCTCTCCCACCCAATTTTTTCTCGTGCGTCCCTTTCTTTTCTCTCACGTCTCTCTCTCACATAACAACTGATTTCTACTCCTTCTTCCTCCTCTCTCACGTCTCTCTCTCTCTATCGAACAATCTTCAACTCAACAGATCGTCAACCGAGTTAGGGTTTCTGCACCACCAACATAGACTGTTTGAAATTCATCGATTCTCATCGTTCGATCGATCTCGACGGCTCTTGATTCTGCAATGTACTCTGATCGGATCGCGGAGGTGGGCAAGAGGTCCGTGAAGGAGCTCCTTGACGGCAGCACCGACGAGGGCGTTGTTAGTGCCAGGCAAATTAACGGGAAAAGGTTTGATTTTGCGCTTCGATTTCTGTTGGATTTGTTCTTGTTGTTGAAGAATTTGATGGGGCTTGTTGGGTGTTTGCGTTCGTTTTTTGAGATTGTTGTTTTGGGGGAGTTTTTTTTTTTTTGGAATAGGGTTTGGCATGATTTGATTAGGGTTTTGTTGTGGGCTAGGGTTTGGGGAGCGCATGAGGGTTTGTGTTGCTGATTGTTTATGAATTGAGTGTGTGTATATCTTGGTAGTAGATGTGAAAAGTTTGAAAATTAGGGTTTTGCAGACAAAATTGGTGTCAGTGAATGTTTGGTTGTGACTGGTTTTGTTGTAGTTGATGAAGTTGAATAATCCTCCCTTCATCCGATTCTTGCTCTCCTATGTCTTGCTATGTTCATCGCTCCTATCGTATATTTCACTACTCTTTCTCCATCAACAATTACCACAACAGCACCCATAAAGGTAAGTCAATCATCGCCCTATTTTCTTTCTCTGCTTCCAATTCAGCAATTGAATGCTCTCGTAATAGTAGTAGCAGTAGTAGTCTTCCCAGTAACCAATTTTTGATTTCGATAGAGACCCTAAAGAATTACCTAACCCAGATAATATCGACAAAGATGATAAAGTTTCGATCTTGGTTGGAAAAAATAAGAGATTGTCTATTAATAGAGATTTGGGAATTCTGCAATTGAATGCTCTCGTAATAGTAGTAGCAGTAGTAGTCTTCCCAGTAACCAATTTTTGATTTCGATAGAGACCCTGAAGAATTACCTAACCCAGATAATATCGACAAAGATGATAAAGTCTCAATCTTGGTTGGAAAAAATAAGAGATTGTCTATTAATAGAGATTTGGGGGTTGCCTATTTGAGACTCTTGAAAGTTTGGAAGAAATTTATTACCTAATTGGGAAAATCAATAAGCATGTAAGAGAACAAACTCAAATTATATGTTGTTAGTTACTGATTTTGTTGCAAGGGTTGGAGGGGTTGTTAGGGGAGAGGAATCAATCATGAGTCTTGAATTGTTTGAGAGAAGTGGGGGGTCGGTGATGTTGCAAAATGTGAACAATCTTCTAGGTAGCTAATGGTGGAGTTTGGAACATAATTCTCGAATTGAGAGTTCTGTCACATAGGGTAATTAGCTTGCTAATTAGATGGATTATTATTTTGGAGTATTTTGGCCTTTGTGATGCTTTTTCTTTTACGGGATGTTTGGAATTAAAAGCGAGGAGTAAATATTACAATCTTCGAAGAAACAGAGGTGCACAATTAATAGAAATCAAATATGTTACAAAAGAGAGGGTGAAAATAAGTTCATATAAAGTAGGGAGTTGGATGTTTCGAGGCTACTGTGGTTTGCAAGATGTCAAGCATGATAGATCAAAATCATCAATGCTACATGTCCGTTGTTCAATTAATACATTTTCGTGTTTTAAATCCCTGTATATTATCCCTACAATTACAACAAGAAAATTTTAATTAGTCGATGAAATTCTTACTGATGAAGTTATTATGGCGATAAATTGTAATGCAATGTAGCAAATGCTTTTATCTTGTGCCACTCTTATCTATCCTTAAAAATCTTGAAGGATGTTATCATTCTTTAAATCTTCCATTTTCACATTTTTTTTAATGTGAGTCTATAAATATGTGTCATATTTGTGATTAACAAGCTTGAGATTAATATTTGTGATTAATAAGTTTGAGATTAATATTTGTGATTAATAAGTTTGAGATTAATATTTGTGATATAATTGAGATTAGGAATTGCGTTTTCCCTTTTTTTATGAATTTATTTTGGATTTTTGTGCATTGACTTGGATTTGTTGTTAATCTTGATGTTAGGTTGTTTTTGTTTTGATGTTAGAATCTCAATTTCTCTGGTTCTAATTTTGATTTCGTGCTCGATTCATGGATCTGATGCGTTTTTCGCCTTTTTTTTAATAATTTTGTTTGGATTTTTATGCATTGACCTGGATTTGTAGTTAATCTCCATGTTATTAATGTTGGATTTGTGATTAACAAGTTCGAGATTGATATTTGTGATTAATATTTGTGATTAACAAGTTTGTGACAAATAGATTTGGTTCACATTTGAAATATATAAATGTTTGAATAATTAGATTAAATGAACCCCCGTGTGATTATTATTTTGGATCCAATTGTGGCCTTAGATGAATTGTAGATAATGAGCATTATGTTAGAGTTGTAATCTAAATTAGTTATATGTTTGTGTTTAAAAGACACAAGAACTTCATTGCTTACTTTCCATCTCCTTTTGAATATTAAATTAACATTATTTATTTTTTTAATTAGTACTCTAATGTTTGTTTCATTTGATTGTAGTTTAACAATCTCATATAAAAACTCATTAAGTATAACCATTTTACCTTGCATTAACGAGTTACCATGGTTAGAAACTTAAGAGTTATCAACAATAGTGAAGACTTTATAAGGAAAGCAAAAAATACTAATCGTAGGGAGGTGGATAGTTTGAAACGTAAATTTGTAATGGAGGAAGAAAAAGAAATGAAGCGGGCTCGACAAAGACAACTAAGGAGTGAAAAGAAAGAGTTGAATGATCGAGGTATGAATTTGAAACTTCACAAAATATTCTATGAAATATTGAGTATGGTAAATGCTATAAACCAAAATGAATAAATTTAGCTAATAATTTAGAAATTACGTTACCTTTCTTTTTTATTTTTTATTTATAGGTCTCCGGAATGCAAAACCACGTTATGTCGCTATGGGTTATGAGCACGTTGCAAGTTCAGCAGATGTGTTACCATTAGTAAACTCTTGTCGAAATTGCAGTGCGAAGAAGTTTTTTCATGAATCTAATAGTTTCTATTGTTCAAACGGTCAAGTAACCCTCGTTCCTAATGTTGTTCCTGAAGAAATGTTCGACCTATTCATTTCAAACAATGAAGAGACACATGAGTTTTTTATGTACATCCGTACTTATAACACCAATTTTGGTTTTGCTTCTTTTGGTGTAAAGTATGAGAGAGAGTATGCCAAAAGTAATATGGGTGTATATACATTTAGAGTGCAGGGCCAAATTCATCATTTTATAAATAATTTACTTCCTGACAAGGAGCATCCTTCTTATTTGCAAATGTACTTTTATGATACTGATCATGAAGTGCAAAACCGAATGCATTGTTCTGATAGGATGAAAGAGACAATTTTGGAAAGGTTAATTAGTATTCTTGCGAAAAATCCATATGCAAGTTTTTTTCGCACTTTACAAAATAAGGAAAATTTAGAAGATCATGTTGTTCAATTAGTTTCAAGTGTTAGTCTTGATCAGAGAGTATTTAATATGCCCACTACTTCTCAAGTTGCTGCTATTTGGATAGATGATAATACATGTGCTCAGCCAACTAAAAGGGATATCCTTGTGTATAGTCACTACGGAAGTAGCCATAGAATCAATTACTACTACGGTTGTTACGATCCTTTACAATGCCCTTTATTATTCCCGTATGGAGACGTAGGTTGGCACGATGGAATTCAGAGAAAATTTACCATTGAATCACATGGAAATTACAACACAGAGGCCATTCTTGATCCTCATTTAGTCAACTCTACTGAAGAGTTACTTGATAATGAAAATGAAGGTAAATGTTTTCATTTCCTACCTTCGTTAAATAATTTACTTTTTTATATTTGTTATTTTTATATTGAACTTAAATATTTTGTTCTATTTTCACAGTATATTCTAGACGGAAGAGGAATTGTGTATCTTGCCGCGAGTATTATTGTTATAAACTTCAGATTAGGGATGTAAGGAATTCTATTCTATTACATTCTGGAAGACTTTCGCAGCAATACGTCGTTGACATGTATGTCAAGTTAGAGACATCTAGATTAGATTTTATTCGTCATAGACAAGATGAGATACGTTCAGAATGTACCAAGGGATTATGGATTCTATTGATATGCATTGGTTCAAATATTGGACGTAGGATTGTTCTTCCAACATCTTTTATAGGTGGGCCAAAAGACATGCGTAAAAGGTACATGGATGTTATGGCATTGGTTCAACGTTTTGGCAAACCTGACATATTCCTCACTGTCGCTTGCAATCCTTATCGGCCAGAAATACAACAAGAGCTTCTATTTAATGATGACGCACAAAATATACCTGATCTTGTTGCTTGTGTTTTTAAATCAAAGTTGGAGTGCTTGAAAAATGAAATAATGAAAAAGCAGGTTTTTGGTCCAGTTGCAGCATATGTTTATGTCGTTGAATTTCAAAAACGAGGTCTTCCCCATGCACATTTTCTTATTGTTTTACAACCAACAACAAAATTAATAGAACTTGAAACTTTTGATTCGTTCGTATGTGCGGAGCTTCCCGACAATTCAGTTCACCCCCACTTGTATACCGCTGTTGTGAAACATATGATGCATGGTCCATGCGGTACTTTGAACCCAAATAATGTGTGCGTGAATTCAGATGGTAAATGCAAGAATAACTTTCCAAAGCCCTTTCATGATTGTACTTCGCATGGCAAAGGATCGTATCCAAAATATCGAAGACGTAATGATGGAAATACTGTACGTGTTAGGAAACACAATTTGGACAATCGTTGGGTGGTTCCATACAATCCTTACTTACTTGCTAAATTTGATTGTCATCTAAATGTTGAGGTTTGTTCTACTATCAAGGCAGTTAAATACATGTACAAGTACATATATAAAGGTCATGATCGCATTACGATTCGATGCACAGACAATAATGACAATGCTGACATTGATGAGATCAATATATTCCAATCATCACGTTGGGTAGCAGCACCAGAGGCAATGTGGCGCATCTATGGTTTTCCTTTGAATGAAATATATCCACCAGTCATCACGCTGCAACTACATTTGGAGGGAAAGCAATTGGTTAAGTTTAATAAGAACGACGTGTTGCAAAACTTGGTTGATAATGGATTGTCATCCCGTTCCATGCTGAAGGAATACTTTAACAAGAACCAGAATGATAATTTAGCTCGTACCATCTTATATAGGGAATTTCTTGAGTATTTTGTGTGGAATCAACAAGTAAGAAGATGGACACGAAGGCAAAAGCGTCAAGTTATTGGCAGAGTTGTTGCGGCAAATCCAATGGAAGGTGAAAGATATTACCTTCGTTTGCTATTAAATCATATTAAAGGTTGCACATCTTTCCAGGAACTCAAAGTTGTCAATGGTGTTCATGCATCCTCATATAAAGAAGCAGCTATTTTGCACATGTTACTTGATGCTGACAACAGTTTAGATTTGTGTTTGGAAGAAGCATCGGCGTATCAGATGTCGTTTACTTTACGTCGATTGTTTGCTACAATATTGTTACACTGTGATCCTGAGAATCCTCGTCATTTATGGGAGAAATTCAGAAGTGAATTATGTCTAGATTTTGAACGTCTCATAGCCTATCCGTAATTGAAACAAACTTAAGAGCTCTGCAGCATATTAACACAATTCTAGAATCAAATGGAAAGAATATTATTGATTTCTCTTTAGTCGATTACCCAATTACTTTTGATGATGCTTATCAATGCAATAGAGAAATAGATGAAGAGTTGAGCTTGATTGTTGATATTAATGATTTAGAAGCCACATCGAAGTTGAATCTTGCCCAAAAAAATGCATATGATTCTATCCTTGATAAAGTGTTAAAAAATGTACCAGCTTTATTTTTTATAGATGGTCCAGGTGGTACAGGGAAAACCTTTTTATATAGAGCAATATTGGCAAAGGTTAGATCTGAAGGAATGATTGCATTGGCAACTGCATCATCAGGTGTTGCGGCTTCATTGTTACCTGGAGGTCGAACGGCGCATTCGAGGTTCAAATTGCCGATAAATCTTAATGGCATCAAGACATGTAATGTTAGCAAACAATCATAGTTGGCAAAATTATTATTGAAAACACATTTGGTCATTTGGGATGAAGCACCGATGTCAAATAAACAACATATTGAAGCATTGGATTCGATGCTTAGGGATGTAACCGATAAAGACCTTCCATTTGGCGGAAAAGTGATAGTTTTTTGTGGTGACTTTAGACAAGTACTTCCTGTAGTTCCTAAAGGTAATAGACAAGATGTAATGAAGTCGACGCTGGCAACATCATATATTTGGCCTTTGTTGGAAAAAATCAAGTTAGTCGAAAATATGAGAGCAAGATTTGATCCAAAGTTTTCAAAGTTTATACTTCGAGTTGGTAATGGTACATAAGATGAACTTCCCGGAAATATGATTTTTATACCTTCCAATATCACCTTACCATATGTTGATGAACAAAATTCTTTGGAAAAATTAATTACAGCAGTGTTCCCAAATTTGAATAAGTATACTGCGAAAATAGATGCAATGTCAAGTCGTGCTATATTAACAACAAAGAATGAATTTGTAGATGAAGTTAATTCTCTACTTATTCAACGATTTCCTGATGAAGTTGTTAGGTACTACAGCTTTGATGAAATTCTTAATGAAAACACAAGTTTGGTAAATCTCGAATTCTTGAATAGTTTATCCTTGAGTGATTTTCCTCCACATGATTTGATGTTAAAGAAGGACTGCTTCGTTATTCTCTCTAAACATTAATCCATCTGAGGGATTATGTAATGGAACACGATTAATTTGCCGAAGATTTGAGAAAAACATCATTGATGCAGAGATAGCTACAGGTCATTACAAAGGGAAAATAGTTTTTCTGCCTAGAATACCTTTCATTCCAAATGAAGAAGATAAAATGCCATTCAAATTCAAAAGGAGACAATTCCCTATTCGATTGTGTTTTGCAATGACTATTAATAAGGCTCAAGGGCAAACATTAAACTTCGTTGGAGTTTATTTGAGAGAACCAGTTTTTTCTCACGGTCAACTTTATGTTGCGCTTTCACGTGCTACCACTGCGACTTCCATCAAAGTTCTTATTAAACCTTCTAATTACAATAATCAACCTAACACGACAAAGAACATTGTTTACAAAGAGTTGTTGTCACTCGTGGATGCTTCTATTGCAGAATCACTTTAATCGAAATGTAAGTTTTCAACCATTTTATAATTAATATGTTTTATATGTTTCTCATTCTTCTAATAATTTCCTTTAAAAAATTTAATCTTTTAAATATAACAGGGACAAAGTGATAAAGAAGCTGGAGAATTATTTCATGTTGGTTGTGTTTGCTTTTATTGGTAAATTGCATTTCATTCTCAAGGCCAAAGGAAGGAGATGACAAATGTTGAGATGTTAAATTCGGCGAACAATAAGGTGAACTCCAAACCTCAACTCTGAGTTATTTAATTTCATTCTTGGTCAACAACTCGCTGGACTCTCATTGAAGTGTATAAATATGTTTGATGTTTCTCCCAACTCTGTATTTCTCAAAGCTTTATCTATTCTCCATCACAATCAACTTTTCTTACTGTTCTATCTCATTCAAATTGGTCGATCTCCATTACAAGTAACTTCATGAGTTTTAGTTCTTTAATTTATAAAAATCATTTAAGGTTTCTGATTCTGGTGCATTTTCTGAATTTAGCGGTTCGCGAAGGAAGTGTGAACCCCTTCTTTTCTATGCTTTTTTTATTTAAATTTTAGGGGGTTTGTTTAGGGTGTGTCTTATTAGGATCCTCAAATTCATTTCAATTTTCTTAATCATAATTTAACATTGATTGATTAAACCAAAACGAGAGCATGTGCAATAGTTAAAGTTGTATAATGATTAATTCGTGAATGCTTAATTTTGGATTTTTGTTTTTTGATTTACGGTATTAGTTCATTCGTCCAATGTTTATGTATACTGAGGAAAAAACAACAAATTGTAGCTGTGATGGAGTCGTTTAAAATGAAGAATTTGATTAATGCTTAAATATATCTAATAGTGCATAATTACCAATTTTACCTTTAAAATATATATTTCAAATAAAAAAGGTAGAAAATTTATGATTCTGGTGGAGACTTCTTTATTGTCTCATAAATAACCTTAGAAAATTGCAAATGTGCGACATCTCTTCAAGTTTTCCAGGTTATTGAATTCTTAAGAAGTAACTGATTTTGGCATTTCTTGTGTGTTTAGGCTATAACTGGGGACTCAATAGTCCTGAAATTTGAGAAAGCAAGATCTGCTCTCGAGGAAAGTCTGAAGCGCGTTGAAGATATTGTTCCACAAGCTATTGGTTGTCAGGTATTGACCTACACACATTTGAACAGTTACCGTAGTAGCATTGGAGTTTTTCTTACTTTCTTTTGTTATGCTTATTACTTGATGAGGTATGCGTTCGTTTGCACATTTATTTAAAATTTATTGTGCATCACTATGAAATTGGATTTTTGTTGAACCACGGATCATCCATTTCCTCAACTTATGAATTATGTAGCAGGATATATGTAAGTGTGTATTTATTTTGACTATTTCTTAGTAGAGTTCGTGAATTTCTTCACTTAAACATATCCTGTCTGGGAAGCGGTTATAGAAGTGTATTGGAGTAGCTTCTTACGATCTTGAAATTTTAATGCTCGACCTTAATCGAATTGTAAACTTTCAGAATTTGCCTCTTTCCTTTATGATCCAATACATAATTTATTATCCATTGAGGTTGCTGATTTTCTTTTATGTTTTCTCATCTTTCACAGGTTTTAGTGATTGTAAATGAACTTCAGAGAACCATTTTTACTCTTGATCCTTTGGAGAATCAAGTTGGTGATGATGTGATTGCATTACTCCAACAAGATAGAAATTTTAACGACGGTGGCGACAACAATGAGCTTTAAATTTTTCATCAAGCTGCTTCAAGGCTTGGCATAACTTCCTCTAGAGAAGATCTCACCGAAAGAAGATCTCTCAAGAAGCTGGTTGAAAGAGCGCGCATTGAGGAAGATAAAATAAAATAATCTATTGTTGCTTATCTCTTACATCTGATGAGTAAATATTCAAAATTATTTAGATGCGAGTTATGAGATGACAATGATTCACAGGGATCTGCTTCTTGTTCTCCGACTGTCCTGAGCTCTTTTGAGGAAGGAAGCGGACTGGATCTAACGGCCGTGCCTTTGAACTTCAAATTTCGAAAGTGAGTCGTTTCAATTTTAGGCCTAGTTGTAGGATATCGAAAGCGTATACCGCCCACCCACCAGACGAACTAAAGTGCCCGATATCATTGCAGCTCATGTACGATCCTGTCATTATCTCATTTGCCACCAGTACCCTGAAGAGCCTTGTCGAGCAATCAAAATATGATCCTTGTAGCTCTCAATCACAGGTAAGAGTTTCTCTATTTTGCTCTAAATGTAGATTGTGGATATGTTGTTGAGTTTCTTGTCAACCATTCCTTATTTTCACTCCAGACATCGACTAAGCTTGTGCGTGAACTTTCCTTTTTGATAATTTGACCGAATGTTTTTGTTTATTTATTTGGTTATATTACTGTTTGCTATGATCGAGGTTAACATCAGATTTGGATAGGGGGAATGAATTTCTAATTTATTGGATTGCGTATAAAGTTGGCATAAATGTCACAGGGTGGTTAAATACTTATGAGCCACATATTCCTGGCATGTCGTGCCATTGCCAATTTCTCAAGTAGACTTACATAATGACCGGTTTACGCATATCGATCAAAAATAAATACAGATTCGAAGTTGGAGTGTGAAATTCGGGAGAAAAGGAGGCAAATGATGGTTTTAGAGCAACGTATCATCGAAAATGGCAAGGCCTCGGTAGCTAATACATCCTTGGTTGACATGCAGAGGTATGTTTCTTCTTGACATCCTTCACTTCTGTTTATCTTTTTGTTTTACAAAACTGATTATTCTAGTGATCTTTTTCGTGCATGACAGACAATTATGAGATTGGCAGCTCAGTGTAATGAGAATGATTTTGAGCTAGAGGTGATCTTTAATCCTTTAACATTGTATGAGTCTCAAATGGTTTATTGACGATTGAAAATTAGAAGCATAAGATCTGCAAAATGTATTGAGTTCAAGTCCTAATCTTAATTGCCTTACTATATATTTTTTATTGACCTTATGGTTAAATTATCTGACTTGATTGATGCAGATAAAATCAATAGATAATCGGATTCTAGAGGAACAATTGAAGAATAAGGTTGTGCCTTACTTCCTGGATTATCTCAACTAATATGATTTATATGCGCAAGGACTATTCCATATTTTATATTTTAGAGTTCTATACTATTGTATGTCTGGGGTCCTATTTATCTGAGAGATGTTATTTGCCAATATTTTACTAGAAATAGATTAGGCTTCTTCAGCATTTTCCTTTTTTTCTTTTGGTTTGCAAAGATTCGTAAAACAAAGAGTTGGAGGAAAAAGTATTACTCCTAAAGCAACAATTGATCTTTACAATGGGTGAAAGATCTACGAAATGTTCCGGTCAATGTATCGCGGGAGACTACCTTAATGAGTTAAACATGAGAATACAATCTCAGGTGATTCGATAATTTTTTGTTCTATGTTTGAATATATTTGTGCTTGATGTCCAGTGCAATCAGATCTAATAGTAATCCCTTTCGCATGGGTTTGACTTGAAGTAATGACTTAATATCATGATGAACAATCGACTAGCAAAAGGGAAAAAGTAATGCACGTTAGATAAAATTGAAGTTCAAGTGTTATGGAAATCGAATTGTGTTAAACATGATTGAGTTCCATGAAGATTTGATATACTGTTGATACCTTTAACATTCATCTCAAATTAAATATGTGTTGCTTCCGTTTTTGTACTGACGAACTGACTTTTGGGCTGTTTCATATCGCTTTATTGCACATGCTAACAGGAAATTGAGATTGAGAAGCTAAGGCTGGAACACATTAAGCTCGTAGAAGAGAACGACGGGTTGCATTTAGAAAAACTGAAGTTGGCAGAAGAAGCTTCTTATGCTAAGGTATTCTTCTGCCATTATTTGCCAATTTTTAAGAATACCAGCTTGTGCCTCTTGTGGTCACTTTTATGATGTGCCTATGAGCCACACTTTTAGTGTTTTAGATTATTTCAGATGGATCGCAAAAGGGTTGCCTCATCATTTAAATCAAACGTCAAATAAATGGATCTAGATTTAATAAACTCATAGCTAAGTCTCAATTGTTATCCACCATCCTTCTTTAATCAAGGGAAGCACTACTGTTCCGTTGCGTGTAATGTTGCTTTTCTCTATTATAGCTTTATATACTCTTTTATTGTCCGATATTCATTTCGGTAATGATCTCTTATGTTTTCACTTCCATTATTTTTGTTTTATCCATGTTGATGATTTATCTTTTTTTTTAATTATTTTCCCCGTGTTCTGTTTTTGGAAAAGATCATGTACTCCAATCTTTCTCCACATGGACCCTTGAAATTGTACAAGTTCATTGCAATGCCGATTGATCTTTGTGATGATCGTTCTGTCTCACTTTCCGTCCTTCCACTATCTCGTGGTATATAAACCTGGCTTCAAATCCTTCTTACCCCAGGCTACACTTCTCTGGTCGTTGGTTCTTGTATTCACGCAGGTATTAAGCTTAAATCAATTTTTTTTTCTTTTTTTCTTCAACAATAAGAACGGGGGAGTTTGTATACTTGGTCATTTGAATGATCCTGTTCTTCAATTTTGAATTTTCATTTCTCCTTAACTGCAATGCATGGATTTAGCTTTTATTTGTCTATAAAATATGAAGTATTATTAGCTTTTAAATTCTGTGAGAATCTTCCTTAACTGATACTTTATTCCTTTTCCCTTGGCACAGGTCATAAATATATTAATTCTGTTAATGGACTTGTCTAATACTTTGTTGTGGATGTTATCTTCCAGATTATAGAAGATGTAAAAGCAGGTGTTTATGTGGAGAATTTAACGGAAGAGTATGTCTCCACAATAAAGGACCCGAAACATCTATTGATAAAGGTGTTTGTTTCTATTTTTGCTTGATATCATATATTGTAAAGTTAAATTCATTCTACTTATTTGCATTTTTAATATATTTTGTTTCATATAGAACGAGTAATAACATTACAGTAAATTCTCATAAAAATGTCATACAAAAGTAAAACGAGTAATAACATTATTATAGTTCAAAGAGAGATAATCAACCACAGGTCATTAAGGCATCCCAATATAGTTAAATTCAATGAGGTATGCTTTATCATTAGTTTGCTTAAGAGTATCTCACCTAAAATAAAAGCTAAATTTAGCTTTTTTCCGTGTTTAAATTTTATTGAAAGTAATATTAACTCCAACCCATCTTGCAATAGTAATGGAATATGCATCTGGTGGGGAGCTTTTTGAGCGCATATGAAAAGCAGGCCGCTTTAGTGAAGATGAGGTCGTTGATCAAGTTCTTTACTTTTTTTTTTCATTTTCTTTCGTGATCTTTACATTTATTTTTATGTAGCTCTGGTGTTTGTTTTATTACAGGCTCGTTTCTTTTTCTAACAACTCATATCAGGAGTTAGCTATTGTCATACAATGGTGTGCAAAAAATTTCTCTGCTTTCATTGACTATCTTTATTTATAGCAACTTACCTTGGAGATTACATTGTCTTATTTTGGTGGTATTCTTCATGAAGCAAGTATGTCACCGTGATCTAAAGTTGGAGAAGACGTTGTTGGATGGAAGTCCTGCTCCATGTTTGAAGATATGCGATTTTGGTTACTTAAAGGTGTTGCTCAAGTTTCCATCTCTTTTGTCCTCAGTGTGTTAGTTTTCAGGTGCTACTTTTAAGACCCTAGCAGAAAATAGGTATTGCTCAAACTAACCGCCAAGCAGAAAGTAAATGAAAAGTGTTCAATAATTAGGAGGACTAGGAGAACATGTACAGTAGTTCAACAAAGATGCAATTTACAACTTTATAAATCAATGGTTTGGTTTGATGTGAAGTAAGTGAGGCCCCATTGTAAAATCACAAGCATTGGTTCCTTATTGCTGAGTTTGTGAATCAGGAAACAGTGCAATTGTACATAGCTTATATTTCAAATAATAGTCTCAATTTTGTTTACTGCAATGGTTCTTCATTTTGTAATTCATGCAGGGTTTTTTTAACTTCTCTCTGTTCATGATAGATTATCACTTAACCTGATATTTATATCTTGTTGCATAGACCTTTAAGATTCTCTTATGAGGTAGATTGCAAGAGCTTCTTCCGCTCCTATAATCATGGCATTGCTAGGAAAGCTTCAGTAATGTTCTCTACACTCACTTGACTTCGAGTTTTGAATGGCTTCACATTCAAATTGAAAACAAATCGAACAACACACTCATAAGGAACTCTCGAATCAAACTTCTCCCAATTCAACTATTCCGACTTAAAAACAACACATATACCAATTTTTAGTTTATTAGTAAATTGCCTTAAACAAGATCTTAAACCCATACTGTTAAATCTCACTCACAAAACACAACCGATTAAAACCGCACAATTATCCTCGCTCACAATTAAACCCACACTGTTAAATCCCGTCCACAAGATCTCGAGTTTATTACTGTCTCACACAATCGCTAGCTGTTCTCTCTATCTACCGGTTTAGAGTGAGAAACTGTAGAGAGAGAGAGATGAAGAAGCATTTAAATCGCAGAAACAACATCACAGACAGTTAGAGCGAGAGAGAGACGAAATCGCATTGACAGAGAAGAATCGATTCTTCGCATCTGTCGCTGTGTGTTAATCTGTGATTCTCTGCGCTAGTTTGTATGTCTGGATTGTTGCGAATCGTGGTTGAATTCCGTAGCATCAGAATTGGATAACAACTACAACACACTCATTCAGAGATTTTGACTCTGCGTTCTCCCAATTCGACTCGTATCACTCTTCGACAACAATTCCAACTACTCTAATCTCTCTATAAATATGAGATCACTTTTTTATTTTATCTCTATCAAGGCACTCTCAATTCTAAATTACAATCACGTTCTCCTACTGCTTTCTCTCATCAAAATTATTCGATCTCCATTGCGGGTAATGTAAGAGATTCAATTATATGTTCTGAATCAGTTGTATTGTTTAATTTCTTAAACTTGTTTATGGTTTCTGATTCTTACATGTTATGTTTTCATAAATTTCCTTTTATTGTTACTTTAATTGGTAAAATTATTTTAATGTTGTGTTATTTCATTAGGTGATTTTGGTACTGTTAGTTGCAAATTGGTTTGATTCTTTTAGACCTCCCCATTAGACCAATCGATTAAAAGTTTGTGTTAGTGTATAATGTATATAATTATATAATTTCAGTCTCGATTTTTAATATGTTTTACCTTGAAAAATAATTGTATTAGTGATCGATATCCATATTTGTTAATTGACCTTTCCAATCACCTAGCTTATTCATATCCACATTCTACAATTTATATCAGCCAAGTGTTTGATGAAGTTTCTTAATGAGTTTAGTGAGAGAGTTGGTTTGAGCAATGCACGCTTACGATTTCATCAATGAAATCGTGTTTTTGCATAGCATGCATTCTAATACAAGTGATGCGACGATCATGCCAAACAAAATTTCCTAATTAAAATTCTGGCTTCTGTGAATGCCACCACTCATACACTTTCACTGCTCACCTTGTTTGGTGGTGTTACACTTCTTCTTCACCTTCTTTGGTGGCTTTTGTTCCTTAGAAGCTAAGTAGCAAAAAAGTTTGATTAATTGCAGTGTTGAGAGATGCAATGAGTTTAAAATCCATTCTTACCAGTGTTTGCTTTTGAAATTTCACTGTCACTTTTATAGTCTTTGATTGAATGGTTGATTTTGACTGAAGAAGCTTATTCTAATATCTAATGACAATGGGTGTTGCTTCTAAGAAAATCATCTGTGTATCTTTATCTTAAACACGTATCCATGCACTCGATATTCTTTCTGATCTTCCAAGCGCATTTGAAAGGGATTGACTATTAAATGTTACCATTCTCTTAAACATTACCATTCTGAAAACATGGAGTTATCGAAGGTTTGTTGTTGATTTAGTTGACATTACCAGTTGAACTGAGACTAGAATTGCATGGTAAGAAAAACGTGACTTGAATCATTAATGAAAGCTTTGTTATTACTTTTGTTGATAGATAAATGGATGAATTGAGGTCAATGTATATTGTATCTACTGTAGTTTTTTTTTCAGATCCTCCAAACTTCTCTTTGCATTTATAACTTACGACATGAAAATATGATAAAATACCTTATATTTTTATCTCAATTACCTACACAGATCTGCAGCTAAACAAATAACGAAAACTTTTTCAAGTACACTAGGCAACAAAAACTCCAAATGACCATTTCTAAAGTATCTTCATTTGTAGATCTCCATAAGCTGTTCTTCACCATCACTTGCATCAGTGACCACTGTTTCAATAACATTTTCATGAATTTCAACCCCTTCTCTCCACAAAACAGTTCTGATATTTTGAATAATTTATGGAAACCTACGAGCGAATCCCTAAAATTATGCATGATTTAAGTTGGAGCTATGAAGCTTAGTGTGTAGCATACCAACATGTACAATTTCTTGTCTAGCTTGTAGGGAGTGAATTTAAGCCGCTGCATTCCAGACTCCAGACTCCAGAGTAAGTTATAGTTGAATCATCCTCTTGATTGAAATTTTATTTTTTATTTTGCCGCGAGTATTATTGTTATAGAACCAACTCGCGAGTATTGAATATGGAAGTTGAACCCCAAGAGACCGATTTACACCAAACAACAAGTTGAGCATCTCTGTGAAGTGTTAGATAGAAGAGATTATTGTATACCATGTGTGTTGTTCCGCGGCGGTATGTTTGTTGTTCTTTCAGCTACTGATCTCCATTGCTTATGGTTCACTATGTATGCACATCAATGTCTTTGATGTCAAGCTCATACATCGTATAAGATTGTGAATTGGTCGACTAGGGGCAGATGGCATAAATGTGGGTGCAAATAATCTTAGTAGATTGTTACATGTTTTGCTTGCTTTTGATTCTTACATGTTTTGCTTCAAGACCCTTTACAAATGTCAACCCTCGGACGATTATAATTCGGCCCATCGATCCAACATGAGATTTCTCACCATCTATTTTTTCATGATCAGCTGTACATAAGATATTGTCCTCAATACCCTTTTCAAGCGTCAAGTTTACACACAAGTGACATTGCTTGGTCAATGTCAACTTGATACGCCTAGGTTCACAACCGATAGGGTGAGCTTTAGGGGCAATTGAAAGATCGTTTTCTTTAGCTGGTCCACTTCCATGCCTTCTCCTTTTGCCACCAGCATCTGCTTCATCTTCTGAGTTAAAATCGCTTGCTTGACTTGATTTGTTCAACAATGTTCCACTCACACCAGGACCTCTGAAGAGCATAAGTAAATAATATATATATATATATATATATATATATATATATATATATATATATGTTAAGGTTGGGATCTGGAAGAAACTAAACACAAAAATAATAGCACAGAGAAGAAGTGCAAGGGATGCGAAAAAACATAACTTACAGATCCAACACTCCACTCTGCAAGTCGAGCAAAAAGTCATTTGCGGTCTTCTTAGAATGTTCATTCCTCCTAAGATAATTTTCAAACAATAAACCGTTCAAAATTCAAAAGGTAGCATCCAAATAATCAATAGCGCCATAACTCATAAAATGCACACATAATTAGACCTTCCAATCAACAACAACACAACATAGCCTCAGTCCCAAATTAACTGGGGTCGGCTACATGGATCAAACTTTTCCATTGTGTTCGATTAAGTGCAATTGATGGTGAGCTTATCAAACCATTCAAATCCCTTATAATCAATTGATTACTCATGCCAAACATGCAAGATTATATAGCAATTGCTTGTATAACTGCATCACATTGCTTTATTTTGATGATTAAGTTAACTATTCCTTAGTTTTGTTGAGTATGGAATATATAGTGGTTGCTTGCTTTCTTTAGAAGGTCTCTTAATTATGACTCTACAAGTGCTTGCTTGATGATTAAGTAAATTTTTTAAAGTTTTTTAGAGTTTTTGATTCTTACATGTTTTGCTTCCATAAATCTCCTTTTGTTGTTAACAATTAGAGTGAATATTCATTTGTTTTCTATTACTAATAACATCTCCTTAATTCTACCTAACATTTTTTTCCTTTCACTTTTTTTGATAAATCCTTTTACTTAGTTAATAAAGATTCTTGATAATGTCAACATCACTGACTCCAATAAGAGATATCTCACTGCACATGTAACATACACTTGAGGTAAGAGCGAAAATAACAAGGAAGTGGTATTCGACGAATCTAAAAACAGATGCGCTCATATCAATGGATATCATTTTGCTCGACGAGCATGTGAGTTCAATTTTACATTCTTTTAAATTTGATTATTTATTGTAAACTATGTCTTGCATTAACAATCATATAACATAATTTTTTTGTAGGACGACCATATACATGCAACCATACTCATATATTTGGCTTATGATTTTGAGTACCTCACAGAAAGCAAGGTCTACAACATTTCGAACTTCAAAGTGGAAAGAAAAAATTGCATAAGGTTGTAAGTCACGACTACGTGATACACTTAACAGGCGATACCTCTATACAAGAAAACATGAGCAGCGTGCAAATTCGAAACCACAAATTTGAAATAGTTCAATTCGAAGAATTGACAAAACGGCAAGACAGTTTCATTCAATCATCGGGCAAGAAAAAAAACAACCATTAGCAAAAATACATAAATTCCACTTTTTTATATAACTTTCAATATTACTAATTATTTTGTTCTTTACAGATGTACTAGGACGTCTTATTCGAATAGGCGAACTTGTAGATCAAGAAGTTAAAGGAAAACAAAAAACGATCAAAAAACTTGTTTTACGTATTCAAATGAACAGGTATATATATTTTTTAGTCGAAGTTAATTTTTATAAAAAAAAATGATTCATTGTGTTTTGCAATTTAATCCTACGTTTCATCTAAAGAAACAAGCAAGTGAACGCAACTTTTTGGGGCCAAAAAGCGATTGAAACAAGCAGTGAGTTTAGCAATTGCAAATCATCAGACTCAATGGTGATTATAATTACCTCAAATAATGTGAAGACTTATAGAGGTAATTGATGCAAGTTTATTTATTAAAATACATGTACAACGTTGCTTCATTTCTACATATGTTGTAACATTAATGCTGAATTTATTTATACTTTTCAATTCACATAAATATTTAACTTTTATCAACAGGTGAGCCAACACTTTCATCAACTAGTGCAACAAAGATTTACACAAGTCCAGATATTAAAGAAATCGCATCATTCATGAAAGGGTATAAAATTTTCTTTAAACATATGTGTTCTTTCATATGTAATGCGTAAATTACATTCCATGACATATTATTTTCCTTATTTTTTTCAATTGCAGAGAACAATTGAGTAAAGAAGTTCAGTTGATTCGAGGAGAAAATGAAAATTTTAATATGAAGGCAAAAACTATGACTATAGAGGAAGTGAAGCGCTAAAGATCGAAAGCTACGGTAAGACATTATTATATACAAAATAATATTATATAACTTCTTCACGATATAAAACTAATTGTTAATTTTTTTACACAGGAATTGTACGTTGTTTGCAAAGTGAAAATCATGTCAATAAATTCAAGTGGTTCTTGGCATTACAATACTTGCTATTCACATTACGTCAAGTTAGGAAAATCGGGAACACAATATTATTGCGAAAGGTGCAAAGAATTTGTTACAACGCCATATCGGAGGTACGTTAAAATTATATTATACAAATGAATGTCACTTTTATAAATTACGTATATAATTTTAACATTCATCTTTGAGTCTTATTAGCCATACCTTTAAACTATTTACTATTAATTTTCAATTTTTTAAGATTCTTTGTTGTTCTACTGTATATACATATATCTTATCAAAAATCTAATTCATGACAATTGGATTTGTTTTTAGATTCAAAGTTCACGTGCGCGTCGAAGACAATACAGGGTCCACAACTTTTGTTCTATTCGATAGCATAGTGAAAAATATTATTGGTAAAGACAATGGCGAAAGAATCTTGAATGAGGCATCTTCGGTACATCTTTTTCTAATTTAGAATACAAAACTAATTGAATGCAAATGCAATATTTTATATAATCTATGTCTTTTTCATTTTTATGGTCCTTTTGTTCTAACTTATTTTTTGCTTATATTGTCAGACAAACGAAAAGATTGTCCCAATAGAACTCTGCGAGATTGTAGGAAGAAGTTTTACTTTTAAACTAAAACTCACTAATTACAATTTAGCCAGTGGAAATGAAAATTTCACCGTTTCGAGTATATGTCATGAAGAATATGGAGATAATTTTCGTCATGATGAGGTATTTATTTTATTTTACAATAACTTATAAGATCACATTATATAATTTAATTTTACATATTGTCTTATTTTTGAAAATAATAGGGGAAGTTGTCAAATGATATTTCAACACATAAAGACGAAGTCGACAACAACAAAGAAGTCAACATGAAGAGAAAAAGTATTGATAATGAATTTGGAATAAATAAATGTCCAAGAAAATATTGTTATGTTGAGTAAGTTATTTGAAGTTACATATTATTAATTAGTTACTTATGTATTTATAAATAAACTAATATAATGTATTTCTTATGTAGTGATGACGAAGATGAAGTATAATCAACATCATCTTGAACATGCTACAAAATACAAAAGAGTTTTTATATTTAATTTTTAGCAGTAGGCATTTTATATTTTCAATATCATATTTCAATTTATTTAGCATTGTATATTAAATTTAATATTTTATATTTATATTACATAGTTTGTTCAAACTCATAAATATTATTTTAATTTTTATTATACATTCAGTTGCTTATTAAATTTACAATGTTTTAACTATAATGCATGGAATGAAAACTTGATTTGAATGAAAAATTGGCCCATTTTTGTTCAGACTTGATTAAATAGGGTTTGAGTTAAGTTTTCGATAGAACCCTCTTGGTCTGGACTCTGGACCCTCCATGGATCTCAATTTGGACAATCAGGCCATTGCTATTATTTAAACACATATTATAATTTGGTTTGAATTATTAGACTATGGATACCCTCTATATATAGCTATACACTACTCTAACACATATGATATCTTTGTTTTTGAGATGACTCAAATTTCTCATTAGAATGATTTTTATTTGTACATCACTTTTTAAACTATAATGAGTACTGAATGGGATTATAATATGTATGGCAAGTTCATATTTATTATAATTTATATAATTGGAAAAGTTAAATGTAAAAGTAGTTTTTTAGTAATCCCGATTTGATTCACTCGAGCCCTCAACGATTCGTTACCAATTCACGATTTTGACAAGTATCTATCCCACTCACTACACTCACTTTCTCCTCTTGTACTTAATTTTCACTTTCTATACCTAACCCCAAATTAAATCATAAACTCATCTCATTTTTCCTTCTACTTTTTTAATTAATCTCTACACACTCCTCGGTCTCATCCCCATCTCTTTATCCATACATTTAACAACTCACCATCCTAACATTTGGTTGAGATTTGGTTCACATTCTTGAATGATTAGAATATTTTTTTCGTGTTGAAAGATGGCTATCTAAACCTTTAATCCCAACTAATTCAATTATTTACATTCATAATTTCAAAGTTATCCTTTCTATCTATAAAGTTTGAGGTAAAGATTGAACTTTATGTACAATTTTACGAAATCTCCACAAGCAAGTGTTCATAAATTAATGGGTCAAACCACTTGTGTTTTTTTCCTTGTTTTCCATTTTTTTGAGGAAGTAATGGCCTACCATGACTAGCTTATTTTTTCATTCACGTTTTATCTCAATTACATTAGAGACTATTGTTGAGCTAAAAAAGGTGCTTGTATTTTTAATTTTTAATTTTTAATTTTTAATTACAATTTTAAATTTTATTAATAAATTCTTAGAAATTAATTCCCGCGAGCGAAGCGAGCAGGTCAATCGTGCGTAGCACGACATGAAACTAGTATATATATATATATATATATATACAACTTCTGCTATATATTTGTAAAAGAAAACTATTTAAAGATTAATAATTCATACTATATGTACAATTATATTAATGTAGTTTAAAACTTTAATTAATGAAAAATTGTGCTTACTAAATAATATACAAATTATTTAATTACAATAATATACCCTAAAATAAAATAAAAATTTATTTTATTAAAAATAACAAAAAATGTTTCTTTTTAAAAAAAAACTATTCAAAAATAGCGACAACGATAGTGACGGCTACCCGTCGCTATTTTCTTCTGACGTGACCTGGTACGATGCTACATGGCAGATTAAGCGACGGGGTTAACGACAGGTTCTCGTCGCTTATTTGGGTGACGTGGCACAAAACGGTGTTTGACCAAATACACATGTCAAAATAGCGACAAGGTGTAACGACGGGAACATTCTCTTACACCCGTCGCCGACACCCGTTGCTAACCCTCGTCGCTATTCTGATACATTTTTATAGTGATGGATTGTGACTTTTCTTTTGTTTTCATATGAATAATGTCATTTATTTTGTCTTTTGGTTTTTTCTTTGAGGGTTATCATGTTTTTTTTTATTTCTCCAATTAAAAGTGATGACATGACAGTGGAAAGGTTGTTTACCACAATGTCTATAAGTAGACATTGGGGTATACACCCTCTATTTAGATTTCCTACCACATCACCTAGACATTATCAATCTATGGTCTCATTGTAGATCATTTTTAGGCTGGATATGGATTGTGTCCTAGGTGGATTCATTTTCACTCTAATCCATTATCACATTGAAGATGCTTTAAGCGGGTTCGGCATGAAGAGTATGCAACCCTTTTATCGTACATATATGCTTTGCGAGAAATGCAACTTTCAAGAGCTCTTTTTTTATTCTCAAAAATAAGTAGCATGACTCATAAAGAAATTATTCTTGGGCAACCGCACCCATTTGTATAAGCATGTCGTGAATATTTATTAATATTAATATTATCTCTAACTTAACCACATTTAACTTACATAGAGTTTTTACATTACAAGGCTTTGTTATCATTAGGAGGAATTTACACTTAGGGTCCGTTCGCTTCGGGTTTGAGTGAAATCGTAATCAAAGACTTCATCACGGAAGGGTTTTACGGGGATGTGACGAAGAGTTAATGCGAATTAAATTTCTATGCGTTTCAGTGGCCAACCACATTTATTTTAAAACTAAATGACATAAATGCCCTTCACTTAAAACAAAGAAAAACCTCATCTCCTCTTCTTCGTTCTTCATCATGCAGGGTTTCACAAGAGTGCAACGAGGATCTACGCTTGCTTCACCCGTTCGAGACTTCATATAAACAAGTAAATTAATGTTGGGGTTTATGTTTTTTAAGGATATTTGTTCAGTTGGTCTGAAGATTTGAGGTTTTTTGTTATGTTTTGTGAGACTTATGTGGCATTTAGTCTATGTTATTCAATTTTCTTTTGCTTATTCAGACTTTGTAAGTATATGTATTTTTTTGGCTTTCTTCTCCTTTTTTTAATAATAAAATGATTGTATGGATTGTTATATCAAAGAGATTCAATGGGGAATTTTGTTTCCCACATCATACACTGATGTGTGTATCTACAAAAAGAATGTTGAGAATCATATTATCCCAAAAACAACATAGCCAGCACAGCCCAAAACAACAAAAAACACTTGATCGACCTACACCGTCTTTATAATCTCCAATCAAATGCATATCTCACCTTGAGATCTCTAATCAACAACAACTAGCAAAAACTCCATGAGCACAGCCACCACTCCTAACTCATCCAATACAAAATCATGTACACAACCATAATTCCTACTCAACCATACTTTGCCATTAACCGATCCCCATACTCAGTACATGAACTTTTGGCTTCCTTCTCTTTTAAGTAGAGAGCTCTACTAATGGTTATTTTCGACACATTGAGATGAGTTTGGAGGTGCTACTTACGATTGTGTGGTTTCATACTATATCATTTGGAGTTGATTCCATTGTTTTTCTCTTTTTTCCTTGTGTATATATGTAATATATGTTGAAATAAATTGTGTTGATTATGTTTATGGTGATATCAACTACACAATTGGTGTAACTAAAGCTTCATTGTAATCCATCAGATGTAATTTTGGAAGTTATTTGAATGTTGCCTCATTTGATTGTTAATTTGTTATGGAGACTGTGCAAGTATTTGAATGATGTTTGTCATACCCATGTGAAATTTATTTGAATGCTACCTCATTTGATTGTTGATTTATTATGGAGATTGTGAAAGTTGGTATTTGAATGATGGTTGTCATACCCATGTGAAACATGATAGGATTATCAATGGAGTACACAACTTTTTTATTTATTTTTTTCGTCAATCGCTAACATAATGGGTAATGTTGTATTGTTGTTAGTTTTCTTACAGTCTACTTATTAAGGACTTGCTCAATGGTTCCACCCAAAATCAGAGGTGGGAATAGTTCCCAAACTACTAGAGGTAGGATAGTTCCCAAACTGGCAGAAGATCACACTGCAGGCCGGGGTCCCGAACTGTTCATAACTCGCAGTCTATGGAACAAGGTTCTCCATCTGTTGAAGGTTCTCAATCTAGTGCTCGACGCATTTGGACTTATGGAGAGATCACAAAACTGGTTGAGGCCACAATAGAAATGGCACAACTTGGAATCTATAAAGCCGATAATGGATGAAAGCCAGGTCAATTGAATCTTTTAGAAGAGAGGATGAGGGCAAGTTGCCCAAATGTTGGTATTAAGGAGAAACCACATATTGAGTCTCGCTTTAAAACCTCGGGGAAAGATTGGACTACTGTCCGTGATATCTATCCTGGAGCACGCCATGGTTCAAGTGGTTTTGGATACAACTCGGAAAAACATATGATCGAGGCCTCTGGGATGAATATTTCAAGGTAAATGATTGGTTTTTAAACTCTATAATGCTTTCATTTCCTTAGTAGTGCTAATTTGATTTACAACTACTTTGACTTGTAGCATTTCTCGGATACATGCAAGTGGCGTAACAAGTAGTTCAGGTGCCACGAAGAATATTGCCCTGTCTTTGGAAATGATAGGGCGGCTGGTGAAGAGGCGAGGACTTTTGACGATATGGTGGCTGAGGCAGCCGAAGCGGTTGCGAGTGGATCTGATTCAAGTTTCATGGGCAACGTGCCCATACAATAATGGGCTCAAAGAGGTCACGGTCTGATGTTCATTAAGTGAGTAGCACTCGAAGGAGAAGATAATACGTCGAGCCTAACCCTCATGCTAGAGATTCTATGATTAGAGCTGCCCAGATAATGGTGAATCAACTTGAGAAAAAAGAGATTGGTATCTCTAAGGCCATCTTGAACCTAAAGGAAACTCGAAAGGTTGTGCTAGTGGCTATTGCGGAAGTTCCTGGCTTACCAGTTGTTGATAAGGCCATATATGCGACTAAAGTGATGGGTGCAGCCGAGTTCATGGATGGGTTCCTGTCAGGGTTAATTTCACAGATGGTCACTCAAAATTACAGTTCGTAACACTTTGGTCACTAAACTTACATTTGTCCAAAATATATCACTCGACTTTACAAAACGTTTCAACAAAATAACTCCAACCACTCTCCGGTCAAAAACCCGTCGGCTCTTCTGATGCGCGGCGTCACGTGGGATTTCATAGGAGGTCACTTAAGTTTTTAAGTGATGACATGGCAATCAATACACACACCCACCCACCCCCTCTTAGTTAACCCAACATTTATGCCTCGATTTCATGAAAATCGCAGGAGCTCTCCCCGCTAGTCGCACATCTTCTTCCTCGCTCTCTCTCACTTGCGCCACCAATCAGCTTCCATTTCATGGGGTAAGGTCTCACTTGTGAACGCGCCAAGGCAGGAATAGGTAGAACACTCTCACTCGTGGTCGCACCAAGCGAAGAACGGAGAGAAAGTTGCAGTTGTGTCAGCTCTGTTTGATCGTGACTGCATTTCCAGCTAAACCATGAAGATGTATTCTGCAGTGACGCATTGTCGACCAAGAACAAAATGAAGTTAGATTGATATGTGATCGATTCTTTGATTAAGGGGAATCCGCAGATTGACAAACCTGTTCAGAATTTGCAGTTGAAGGCCATTTTCTGTTTTGTTATTTATATGTTGGAGAATTCATTTACTCCAAGTTTCTTAAATGATCCAGTATAATGAATTGAAGTTAACACTATCGAATAATATACTAACTGATTCGCAGATTATGTGATTGTCGCACTGCTCTTCGCTTGGTGCGACCGCAAGTGAGAGTATTCTACTTATTCCTGCCTTGGCGCGTTCATGAGTGAGACCTTACCCCCATAAAATCAAGGCCGATAGGTGGCGCGATGAGAGAGAGCGAGGAAGAAGATGTGCGACTGGCCGGGAGAGCTCCCGCGATTTTTATGAAATCGAGCCCTAAATGTGGGGTGAACTAAGAGGGAGTGGGTGGTTGTGTGTATTGATTGTCATGTCATCACTTAAAAACTTAAGTGACCTCCCATGAAATCCCGCGTGGCACCACGTCAAAAAAGCCGGCAGGTTTTTGACCGGAGAGTGGTCGAAGTTATTTTGTTGAAACGTTTTGTAAAGTTGAGTGATATATTTTGGACAAATGTAAGTTTAGTGACCAAAGTGTTACGAACTGTAATCTTGAGTGACCATCTGTGAAATTAATCCGCTCCTATCATTTGAGCTTGAAAATCGTTTTACATGGCTGCAGCGGATGTTTCAAGGAATTATGTAAATATTATTTAGTACCTCTCATTTTTTGACATCACAGTGTCTTGCGGTTGTCTCTTAATACATTGTTGGTTGGTTGTCGTATGGGTTAGGCATAGGTGTGATTTTTGTAAAACTTGTTGGTTGGTAGTTGTTTTGTGGGAAAATTACAAATGTACTGTTAAAAATAAAATAAATTAGTAAAATAAGTTATGTTTTGTTTTTATTACAAAACTAAGATAAGTCGCGTTTTCAAAATGCGCCGTTAGTATAAGGGGGCTGACACACGTGGCACCCAAGTGGCGTCCACGTGTATTGGCAACTTATACTAGTATAAGGGGGCCGATACATGTGGCGCCCACGTGGCGTCCACATGTATCTACAACTTAAACTATATAAGGGGCCGATACACGTGGACGCCACGTGGGCGCCACGTGTGTCGACCCCCTTATATTAATGGCGCATTCGAGAATGCGCCATTAGTATAAATTGTCGATCCACGTGGCGTAACGTTTGCATTGATTGCCAACCTTGAGATACGTTAGTGTTGTTTGCATGGGTTGCCTACTGCCAGATTCGTGCGTGTCATTTGCATGGGTTGCCCCCTCGAGATACGTGCATGATGTTTGCATAGATTATCAACCTCGACATACGTGCATGTTGTTAGCAAGGGTTGTCCACCGCCAGATATATATGTGTCGTTTGCATGAGTTGGCCCCTCAAGATATGTACGTAACGTTTGCATGAATTGCACAAGGTTGCATGGGTCGACCACCTCGACATACGCGTGTCGTTTGCATGACTTCTCTGTCGTGAGATACATGCGTGGCATTTGCATGAGTTGTCCACATCCATATACGTGCGTGTCCTTTACATCAGTTGTCTACCTCGAGATACGTGCATGATGCGGGTTGTCCATCTCGAGATACGTACGTGATGCGGCTTGTCCATCTCGATACGTAAATGACGTTTGCATGGGTTCACCGTGTCACGACCCAATAATGAATACACGTTTAATTCGTTAATCAGGACAAAATGACACGTGACATGGGACCCGCAGCGAGATACGTGTCACTACCGAGGCACGGTGGCCGAGGTAAATATTATATTTGTTGGTGTTGTGTGATTTGTGGTTGTTTTGCAGTCGGTTGTGGTTGTTGGTCCGAGGTAGGAGACTCGGACGAACTGCCATGAGCTCAAGGGACGGCAGGGGAGTCGTCTCCCCTGCACGAACCCAACTGGGGGTTGGGGATGGACGCCCAACCCCAGTACAAATGAAAAAAAAATAAAAAAAATCAAAGTTTACGAGAGGAAGAAGATGGGTAGCCCGAGTCGGACCGACCCGGGCCCGGGTAGGCTGGGTCGGGCCGACCCTGACCTTTTGGAGAAGGGGTCGTCACACGGCGCTTCGAGTAGAACAAAGTACTCCTTTTGATGAGTAAAATAGAGGTTGTGTATTTTGTATAGATGACTCCTTTTCAAAAAGTGTAATTGATTTTGTATAGATGTCTCCTTTTCAAAATGAGTCATTCACTCCACCTCATCAACACACATGCCACATGGAGCCACATCATCACCAATGACTCCTTTTCAAAAAGAGACATACCTTAGTTTTGTAAATTAAAAGTAGTCAACGTTATTTTTGGAATATAAAACCATACCCACCTTAATTTTAGAAAAAAGTCCTTGTTTTGTTGGTACTTTTAAAAGCCTGCCATTTGAGCTACCAAGTTTAATTACCGACATTTTTTTTTTATCTCATTGGAAATGACTTTGATAGATCTATATATATTTGGTACTTCTTAAAAACTTATTGGAAAAAGCCGGTATGTTGCCTTATTGGAAACTAGTCAATTTTCTGCACTTTGCGCAGGAGTTATTAAAACTTTAATATAAATTTAATAAATTAATTTACATGAATATATTATAATATTTTTACAATTAAAATTACAATTCACAATAATCAATCCATATGTTTTAAAAAAATATATATACAATAGAAGGTTTAAAAAATATTTACTTATAAATCATTGAAGTGACCATTCATTAACAAAAAAAATTCGAATGAACTTAATTGTTGTTTCAGTGGCATAAATAGTATATATAAATAATGTTGCGGTAATCAAATCGATGGTGTAAGATTCGAAACAAAGAACATTAATACATCATTAATTAGACGGTCATTTAGTTGTTCAAAGTTGGATTTGTAGTTTTTCAAAAATATGGAGGAATGAATATATTTTAAAATAATAAAAATAATAAATATATAAATATCTATTTTTCGTTTTTCAAAAATATGGGGGGATGAATGTAACTTAAAACAATAAATAACACAAATATATAAATATCTTAAAATAAAAAATTAAGAAAATCTTAAAAATGAAATAGTAGAAGGAGAGAGTATGCGAAACTTTACCTCTCCTTCAACTTTTATATATAAATAGTGTATATATATAATGTTGCGGTAATCAAATCGATGGTGTAAGATTCGAAACAAAAAACATGAATACATCATTAATTAGATGGTCGTTTAGTTGTTCAAAGTTGGATTTGTAGTTTTTCAAAAATATGGGGGAATGAATATATTTTAAAATAATAAAAATAATAAATATATAAATATCTATTTTTCATTTTTCAAAAATATGAGGGGATGAATGTAACTTAAAACAATAAATAACGCAAATATATAAATATTTTAAAATAAAAAATTGAAAAATTAAGAAAATCTTAAAAATGAAATAGTAGAAGGAGAGAGTATGTGAAACTTTCTCTCTCCTTCAACTTATATATATATATATATATATATATAGATGGTTTGATGGATTTATACTATGTAAGTTAGCACAACATTAACACAACTTATATAAATATAGATCAAAGTTCATGTTCATAGCCATATATATAAAACCATAAGTTAGCGTAACATTAAACCAACACAACTCATATATATATATATATGCCTTACTAGGTAAATAGTGATTTTTGCGTGATATTTGCTTATTTGCGACGTTATATATTAAATTATTTTTACTTAGCATCGGAGGCGTGTATTTATATCGCTGAACTGAGTGAGATGGTGTAACGGGTATTCGCCTCGAAAAAATATGTCAATACGGGTACTAAGCGAACGAAATGTGGGTACACTAAGTCGAAAAAATAAATTAGATAATCAAATTAATTAAATGTGACAATATTATTGATAAACACAATCTAATCCAAATTGATCAAAATTAGCAATTATAGTGCGCCTCATTATGTGTGCCGAGGTGCGGGACACCGGGCAATCGAAGGTAATTGAACAAGGCTAAAATTTATCTTTTATAGGAGCAAATAAGAGCATGCCACCTATACCACCTAATAACCCTAAAATGAGGTTTACCACTCATTGATCACTCTCCCTCTCACGTTTCCACTTTTTCCTTCTCTTCAACACATAAAATAGTAAAAATTCTTATAGGAGTTGATTGATTGAGAATGGGAGATTTTATGAAATCCTTAAAGTCTTTGGTAGTGATTTGATCAAATAAACAAGTGATCAAGGTGAGCATCTCTACTTTCCTTTAATTTTTCATTAAAATGAAGCTTCAATGGGGTTTTAATGGTGATAGTTGATTGTGGTTGAATGTTGGAAAAATTAGGTATTAATGATGTTGAGTTGTTGTTAATGATGTTGTAGTATTGATTGTTGTTTTAGTAGTTAAAGAGTGGTAGAAAAGCAAAAAAAATAAAAAATAGAGAGTTTCCTCTATTAAAGAAGAAGAATTGGGCTGGGGAGGGACGCACACACACGTGAGCGTGCCTGCGATCCCTGAACTGGGCCAAGCTAGACCGGACCCTACCAGGTTGGGTCGTGACCGGGTAAGGCCAATCTGGTTGGACCAGGTCAAATCAGTCCAGGGACCCACTCTAATTAATCAAATAATATAAATATTTAAAAAATTAATTTAAAAACAATTTTAAATTAAATAAATTACAGAGAAATAAGAAAAATAGATAGAAATTATGGAAAAATCCAAAAAATATAAAAAATGAGAAAAATATAGAAAAATAGTATTCGAGAGCTTTTCGGGCATTTGGCACCCCGTTATAACTCGAAAAGTGTGTCAAACCAAACTTTTGGAATAAAATTTCAATATTTTTGGCCACACATTATAAATTTACTTAATTTGAGACTAAACTAGTTAAAATGGTTTAATTGGACACCTGGAACTTATGAGACTATAGCGGTGAATTGGGCGCATATCTCGAGACGTGAGCAGGATTTCGGAGTGCATTTTTAGGTACGGGAGAATCCATTTGAAAGTCACTGAGGGTTTACTTTCTCATCGTTGGTTTCTTATATCTTGTTATTGTACTCTATTCTGCGATACATTTCGGTTGGTGGTCGAGTTACTCCCACCTGATATTCGTAGTATACTTATGGCTGCAGCACGTGTGATTAGGCACTCGGTGAATTGCAACTCGAGCTGCATAAGGTGCACGTGTCAGTTAGAGTCGACATAGGACAAGCACCACGAGGAACCAAGTGAAAGGAAGTAGGAGCACCCACCGAAACAATCCTAGGGTCCGAAGTACAGTTTGGTCTGACCGGGACAAGAACACACTTTGTTTCTCTCGTGTTATCTATTGATATCTATTTACTTTCTTATAAATGCTCGGTGTACTTCGTTTGGAATCATACTGACTGTACTCTCCATCTGGCTTTTTGTGATGGTCTAGTGCAGATCCCAGTACTAGTAGGTAGGGGTGGGCATCGGTTTCCCTAAAACCGCCCAAACCGCCCAAACTGTATGGTTTGGTCTGATTTTTAAAACTCGCGGTTTTGGGGCGGTTTGAAAAACTTGAAAACCGCAAAATCGCGATTTGGTGGTGGTTTTCAATTTTGAAAAACCGCGGTTCACCAAACCAAACCGAGGGTAATTTAGTAAATTTATTTAATTCACGTTTTTAAACCTTAACCAATATAAACGACTTAACCTTAACCAATATAAACAACAGCCGTTTCATTTTTTCATCTCTATATCAAGATCCTAAACATATTCGCCTCCACCGGTTGAGGTCATCCATTGCTACTTTCCACTAGTCATCGTCACTGCCGCTTCCCACCAGTCGCTATCGCCATATCCTACCAGTGATTTCTCACTACCGCCTCCCACCAGTGTTTTTTTTTTTGGAAATCATGTAACAAGAAAAACCGTGAAACCAAACCGCGCAAACCGCGGTTCGGTTTGGTTGCGATTTTGGTGGTGGTTTGCAAAATGACCAAACCGTAAACCCCTCGGTTTGGTCGCGGTTTGGTGGTGTGGTTTGCCCACCCCTACTAGTAACGACAAGGGGATTCTTGGTGACTTCATCTGATTGCCCACGGTTGAGGACCCACTAGTATGTGTTATTTTGATATTTTGCTTTACTTTACTTATGGGTATTGGAAAACTCGATAGGCACTGTACTTGTATATATTACCGCCTATTAGTATTGTTGCATATATACAAAGTACTTTCTCGGGTTTTCCACAGTAGGACTTGCTCTTATGAATGATGCTTTATATGATGATGAATTTAATTGTTTTATTTACTTTATATTTAAGACTTCCGTTGTTTTAATGCTAAAAGTGATTCAATTATCTAATTAAACTGATTAACCGAATGAGTTAACACACATATCGAGGAGTTGTGACGTAGCAAAGGACATTAGTGGTACGTGAGACCCAGTGGGTCAATGATTTGATAGGACTACGGAGCCGCGACACTCCACGTGGCGACCTTGCGATTTGGGGTCGTCACAACAAGGCACGAAAAAGAGTGAAAAAGTAACTAATATAAAGTTCATGTTCACAACACAACGCAGAAAAAAGAGTGAAAAAGTAACTAATATAAATTAAACACCCATTAATTCTCTGCGTAGTCATTCCACATGGAAATTGCAAGATTATTCCGAAATAGAGTCCATGCATCAGTTACGCCAATATTTGTAATTTTTTTCTGGTTGCCCTTTGTAAACATTTAAGAACGGAACAGCAGAACATCAAGATCAATTCATCTTCTCTCAATGAATGAATGAGGAAGAGATTGATCACTCTATTTATATATCAAAGAATCAGTTACAACTGTCATTTATTACATGTCGATTACTCTGTTTATTATACAAACAGATTTAACAACTATAACTGTCTCAACTAATTCCTTAACTGTTATAACAGATCACAACTAACTTCTTATAAAACTTTCCTCAATGGTTTATGCTAACATCCCCCCTCAAACGAAGGGGGAGTAACACTACACCAAGTTTGTCTCGCAAGTAGCAAAACCTTGAAGATGATAGAGCCTTGGTAAAACAATCCGCTACTTGATCATGAGAAGGAACATATTGAACATTTAACATGCCTTTAATAACTTGATCTCGAATGTAATGAACATCAATCTCAATATGCTTTGTTCTTGAATGAAAAACTGGATTCCTAGCCAATGCTTTGTTGCACTCATATTGTCACACCAAACCAATGGAGTTTGTTGAATAGGAAGGTGAAGTTCCGAGAGTAGAGACTTGATCCAAGTAATTTCAGATGCAACATGAGCAAGAGCTCTATATTCTGACTCTGTACTAGATCTTGCTACTACTCCTTGCTTTTTAGATTGCCATGACACTAGATTGCATCCAAAATAGACAGCATATCCAGCAATTGATTTACGATCTTCAATGGATGATGCCCAATCAGCATCTGAGTAACCAGTAAGCATAAAGGAAGAACCTGGTTTGAAACACAAACCACACTGAATAGTCCCTTTCAAGTACCTTAAGACTCTTTTTAATGCTTGCCAATGTGAATTGTATGGAGATTGTTGATACTGACTAAGCTTGTTGACAATGTAAGCTATATCAGGTCTAGTATTAACCACATATTGAAGTCCTCCTAATATGCTTCGATAAAGAGAAGGATCAGTGAACAATGTAGCAGAGTCATCAAATGCATTTTTATGACAAGCAGTGTATCAACAGGTTTGGTATTGATCATACCGCTTTCTTGATAATTGAGACACATAACTTGATTGTGTAAGATAGAGACCGAGTTATCTCTATGAACTTCAAATCCCGAAACATATTTAAGTTGCCAATGTCTTTCAAGGCAAATTTCGATTCAATTTATCAATAAAAGATCAATCAGATCATTGTTGTTGCCGATAATGATGATATCATCCACATATACTAGAACATATAGTGTAGTACTCTCTTGATGTAAAATGAACAATGAAGAATCGATATCTTGCATTGTGGAAACCCCAAGAGATTAATCGAGACTTTAACTTGTCAAACCAAGCTCTTGGTGCCTGCCTCAAACCATACAATGCCTTGTGAAGATGACGAGACCATATTAGGATAATTTGGATTCACAAAACCTTCAGTTGATTGGTGAATACTTCTTCACCTTGAGTTGTCCATTCAAAAATGCATTATTGATGTCAATTTGTCTCAAATTCCAACCAAGAGTAACAAAGAATGGAGAAAATTACTCTTAGTGTAGATGCTTTAACCACTGACTTTGTAAGTCTCTGAAAAATCAATACCAGGGACTTGTTTGAATCCTTTTGCTACCAATCTAGCTTTGTATCTATTCACTGAACCATCTGAATTCTTCTTGATTGTAAATATCCACTTGTTTCCTACTATATTTTGATGTGTAGTAGGTTGAACAAGTGACCAAGTTCCATTCTTTACCAAAGCTTGATACTCATGTTCCATTGCTTCTTTCCAATGAGGAATAGACATAGCATGTTTAACTGATTTAGGAACTTCTTCATCTATCTTAGAAGAAGTAGTAGAAACAAACACCTTCTTCTGAATAATTCCAGCTTTAGCTCTTGTGATCATTGAATGTTTATTGACAGGACCATTATTTGTTGTATGAGTTGGAGCAGAGGAAATAGGAGTAACATCTGGTGGAGTAATATTTGTAGACACAAATTTTCAAGCTTTACGATGAAGAGCATATAGGTAGAGATATTAATGGACCAGTAGAACAATTAGTTGAAGGTAATTGCTTAGGAGAAAACATCATCTGATATGGAAACTCTTCTTCATTGAAAAGGACATGTCTTGTAACATATATTCTACCAACAGAATTCATACACTTATAACCCTTATGAATAGAGCTATATCCCAAGAATATACACCTTTCAGATCTATATTGATATTTATGAGCATTGTATGGTCTTGTATATGGATAGCAAGTACATCCAAACACCTTCAAAATCATGTAATCAGGAGGTACATGATAAAGTAACTGATATGGAGAAGTTCCTTGCAATACTCTTGTAGGTAATCTATTTACCAAAAATGTAGCAGCTTCACAAGCATCATACCAAAATTTATAAGGCAAACCAGCTTGAGCAAGTAGAGTTAAACTTGTTTCAACTATGTGTCTATGTTTTCTTTCCACTCTACCATTCTGTTCATGTGTATAGGGGCATGGATGTTGAAAGAAAATACCTTGTTCTTCCAAAAACAATATGAAACTGCGAAATTCACCTCCCCAATCAGATTGTAAACATTTAATCTTTGCATTAAACTGATTTTCAACTCTTGATTTGAACACTTTGAAAGCTTGCAGTGCATCTGATTTATTCTTTAAAGGAAAAATCCATGTAAATCTTGACCAATCATCCACAAATACAATGTAGTAATTGAAACCATCATGAGAAGTAACTGGAGAAGGACCCCAAACATCTGTATGAATGAGATCTAGTACATGTTTACATCTTGAACTTGAGTTTGAGAATGGTAAAGCATGATGTTTTCCCAATGGACAGACATTACAAAACTCAGTAGATAAGCATGGTAGATGAAGATTAGATTGCATCACTTGTTGTAAAGTTTGAACAGCAGGATGTCCTAGTCTAAAATGCCATAGAGAAGACAATGATTTTCTGGATGCCCAGTAAGCTTGTGTAGAATTTGACTGTGTTTGCTGTGACAGACTTGGAGAACTGGCAAACTTGTAAAGTCCATCTTGAAGAACTCCCTTAAGTAAGATCTCCTTAGTTGAAGAATCCTTCACCAAACAATCCTTATTAGTAAACTCAATAACAACATTGTTGTCCTTAACCAGTTGAGATATACTAATAAGATTCTTCCTTATGTTTGGTACACATAGAGTATTTGAAAATTTAAGTCTATGATCAGCAGATGAGACTTTTGCATTGCCTATATACTTAATAGGAATAGAATTACCATTACCAACTATCAAAGAATCATTACCTTGATAAGGTGAAATATGATTCATTTGAGAAGTATCATTTGTAACATGAGTTGTGGCACCACTGTCAGCATACCATGAAGGATCATTGGCAAAATTCACAGTTTCAGTACCAGCAAAATTCACAGCTTCAGTACCTGAACTAAACCCTGAACCAGAACTTAAACCAGAACCAGAACTTTGTATTCCCAGAAAATGTGCACTTGGTTGTACTCCATGTAACTGTCCTCCTCCTCTAAAATTCTGATTTCCTTGATGACCATTGAAATGATTTCCATTTGAATTACTAACTTGTGCACCCATGTAATTCATATCTGCCCTATAATAGCAGAATGCAGCTGAATGTCCAATCTTATTACATATTTGACATGTTGGCCTACTATTGTTTGGAAATCGAAAGCCTCCTCTTCCTCTAAAACGACCACCACGACCTCTATTGTTGTTATTAAAATTCCTTCCACCATTTCCTCCTTGTCTTTGAGAATTATTATTCCAACCATTGTTTGATCCTCCTTGTTTCATTTCAAATTTGAATTCACTTGGTTTGATCCTTGAAGATTCATAGAATTTATTCCAAATCATTTGTAACTCGACCAAGTTTGGCTTCAAAACTGAGTAAACTTGACTGTAATTCATTCCATTTCAGATCTCCTTGTCTTTCCAATACAGTTGTAATTGGAAGATATTCTCCATCTAAACCAGACAGTATACAAGATATGAGCTCTGTAACTGATAAATGTTCTCCAGCAGTAGCTATATTATCAAGCAAATTCTTTCATCTTTCTAAGGTAATCACTCATCTTGGTAGATCCTTTTCTTGTAGTTCTTATTGCGGTTCTATTGAACTCAATCGTGCTTTCGATTGTGTGCTCCACGTAAATTCTTCAATGGATTTCCACAGTTCATTAGCTGTGTAGGTATTTCCATCCTTGGCAACCACTGCTGTTGCAATGTGTGGTTCCAATGTACACAAAAGCCAAGCATATAACATCCTATCACGAGAATGCCAAACTTGATGTTCAAGATTTGGTTCTCCTTGATCATTCAACAGTGAAGGAACTTCAATTGTTCCAAACAAGATTCCATCTAACCTACATCCTTCTATTGCAGGTACTATGATGGATTTCCACAACAAGAAATTATTATCATTCAACTTGATCGATACAATTTGGTTAAGAGAGTTACCAAATGGTGTGATCATGGTTTGTTGAATTGCAGAGGAGCTGGAAACATTTGGAGAAGAAAGACTTGAAGCATCCATGGTGATGATGATCCCTTCAGAACCACAGATCACTCTCCCAAGAACAAAGCAATACAGTGATAATGATGATCCCTTAAGAACCACAAATCACTCTCATATGCTCTGATACCATGTAAACATTTAAGAACAGAACAACGCAGAACATCAAGATCAATTCATCTTCTCTCAATGAATGAATGAGGAAGAGATTGATCACTCTATTTATATATCAAAGAATCAGTTACAACTGTCATTTATTACATGTCGATTACTCTGTTTATTATACAAACAGATTTAACAACTATAACTGTCTCAACTAATTCCTTAACTGTTATAACAGATCACAACTAACTTCTTATAAAACTTTCCTCAATGGTTTATGCTAACACCCTTTGTCATCGTCATCGATTAAGTCGTCGTCTTCCACTAGTTGTGCTTCCATCAAGTTATTAGGCACCGCACCCTGCAGAAAATTGTGGATCATCGTACATGCAAAGAAGATGACGGTCATAGCCTTCACATTGTAGAATCTAGGGCTATCCCGCAAGATTGCCCATATTTGCTTCAACTTCCCAAAGCAACATTCAATGATGTTCCTCTCACTTGATTGGCGCATATTAAACATCTCTTCCGGTGTTCGAGGTGTTACACCGGCCCTCCATACACTCAAATGGTATCGCTGTCCATGAAAAGGTGCAAGGAAGCCTTTACTGTTAGAATAGCCAACGTATACCAAGTAGTATGACCCACGATCAACTACAAGACCATTTGGGCGACTTGATGTGTAACGACCCTAAAATCTAATTAATGTCACGTGTCATTTCAGGGTCGTATGTGAGACCCACTTGTCGTGATACGTATGGCCAAATCTCGGGAGTCGACATTGAGGTTGTTATTTTTGTTTGATGTTTATATTATGTATTATATAAAAGATTGAACAATTGAACAATTGAAACTAATTAATTTTTGAAATGTACGGGTAAGGTACACGCGGGCATATCAGTGTCGAGATGAGTGGAGACGTACCTCGAGTTGCATGTCGACGTAGGACCGAGGTAGTGGCCTATGTGCTAAGTTTTATGTGAGTTATTTAAGGTTTTAACTAGCTTTAATGTGACCACATTTAATGTGAGATTAAATGGGCCTAAAGTATTTAGATAAATTAAAAAACACATGATGTACATTGAGACACGTGTTGAGTCATCTAGAGATTGATGAGTCCACTTGTAGAGTCACTTATGCATGACTTGGTAAATGATTGAATAAAGGTGGACCACTAGACGAGCCTCGAGACACGTGTGCACACAAGATCAATGGCTATGGTTTAAACCTATCCAATACATATCAGTCATCAATTTTGATCTTCATTCCACATCAAAATCGTTGGCAAGGAACGAGAGAAAGAGAGGAGTTGCTGGAGAGGGTTTTGGTGAAGTGGAAGTGAGCAATTCTTTGATGATGTGTTGAAGAAGAAGATTAAAACATTAAGGTAGGTAAGTCCATCAACATAGCTTAGTCATATACTTGGATTTGATGTTGTCGATTCATGTCATGTTAGGAAATTATTTAGAGAGATTAAATGTGATGGCCCCTCTCCTAATTTAGGGCACCGTCCGGCCTAATCCCGTAATTAAGCCCTAATCATATTCATGCAGGACTTAACTACGTATTAGTCAGCCTTTACAACCTAGATGCCTCTTTTCTTGTGTTCATAATAAGTAATACACTAGTCCTACTAGTTTATAAAATTTAAAGTTAATTAAAACTTTTTATTAAATTAATTAATTAGCGGAAGTCTTTTTGATTATGCAGAAGCAATGAGTAACTTATGCGGAAGCCATTTATAAAATCCTAAGTCTGGAAAACCAGGAAATGACATCACATATATACTCGAAATGCAATGAAACAGCAAAATAGTCTAAGTCAAGTCGGGGAACTAACACTCAACCCAATATACAGCCCCAAATAGTATATGAAATATGTATATAACATATACAATACAAAATATCAAAATAAGACCTACAATCAATGCAGTGACGCACCGCGGGCTCAGGAATAATCGTTGATCTTCTCTTTTGCTCTGCCTGCTGGTAGACGGCTCTGCACCCACCGTCATAAAAAGAACAGTGAGTACAAGAATAAAACAGTAATCCCCGATGACAAGTTTGTTTGTATTTCCAAATATTGAAATGGTATTTAAAAGCATATAAATGGGAAAACTGGAAAATAAACCATATGCGAGTAAATACCAGAGTTAAACAAGTGATACTGACACTAGGCTAAGTAGTGGTGATTTAGGTCTGGTCGGCAGTGAAACATGTCACTGCGACTCAATAATCATATAGCACAAGAGACTCTAACCGAAGTGTTACCAAGGACTCTAACCCCGGTGTGTAGACCACCTCGGGTACTCTAACCCCGACTGTCATACATTGTCAAGTAACATGTGCCGACATCCCCAGTGACTTTAACCCCGTGACTCGCGCTCACCTCGATCGATTACGGGACCTAAATGCAAAAACTACTTTTAAAATTTCAAGAAATGCCAAGTATAGATTGTCAAGGCGTAGGCACATCTACACACTTAAACAAATAAGGAATACAAGTCCTCTTAAACATTTATAAGTTATTCACTATCCTAATAACATGCTATTTATCATTCAATTCACATTTAAAACAACAAGAATAGACATAGTATGAGATAGAATCAATGAATCACATCAAATGAATGGATATCATGCAAACTAGACATAACAAGTGAGCATAGACACAAAGAGCACATGATATAAGAATACAAAGGCAAAATAGTCAAAAGGACTATGCAAGGACAGCAATTTATAGAAATGAAATGTCAAGTAAAGTCGTCATTGGGTACGTATACTCACCACAACAAAGTAAAGTCCTAGCTTTACTGGCCTCCCGATACTCCAAGTCTTGTATTCTCTTTCGTACCCTTTTCCTAGGTTCCTGAGTTTGGTGTCTCATTAGTTCAAGTATAGTGGGACTAAATTAAGTTTTAATTTCAGTCCTACACTTTAAAGCAGTTTTTTTAGGCATGAAATGGTCAAAATATCGAAATATAATTTTTTCAAGTTTTTCCCTCATTTTTCTTCTCATTCATTTCATTTTTTTTATTTCTGTTTGGGTCGGGTCAACCCAAATGGGTCGGGTCATTTTCAAAAGCATAGAAGAACTAACAAACAAAAAAAGTTGAAATCAGGGCACTAACCATCCTGCATATATATATATATATATATATATATATATATATATATATATAGAGAGAGAGAGAGAGAGAGAGAGAGAGATTTTCTTGTTCCATGAAAAAATTCTTATCTACAATCTCATCGCCCTTTCATCAAAATCAGAAAAACATTCTTATTAATCATTGGCATTTCATCTTAATTAACTTCAATTAAACACGTTCCATGAAAAAAAAAAAAAAAAAACTACAATTAAACATGTGCACCTCTCCTTAAAGGAACTTTGAGAAAGATTGAGAAAACATAAGGAAAACTCACAACTTTTTTGGAAGCCTCGTGAGCAAAATCGAAACCCAAGAACACAGTGCGTTGTTGTGAAGGCGAAATTGAAACCCTTTGTTTTTTGTTTGAGAGAGGGTAGGGTTGAGTCGAGTTTGTATTAGCACTTGGTGGAGAACGAAACAGAGAAAGGTGAGGTAGGATATTCGTTCATTAAACATATGACTCATATGAGGGGTATTTTGGTAATAATGTAGACGAATAAAGGCAGGCTTGGTCCTGTGCCGAAGGACGCCTTTTCCGCACTCACGCGACTCAAACTAGGGCTTCGAGGCCCAAGCAACCTATACACTGAAGCGAACGAGCCCTTACATATGTCATTATGCCATCACACTTAACCAATAGGAGATTATATTTTGATCTACTTCCCAAACAATTACATTACGTTGCAAATGTATGTATGCATCATATTGTGCATGTGGTAAAATAAAATGGTGGGTGGGACGTTCCTATCCAACATGACGAGGTTCATGAAATGAAAAAAAAACAAAGAAAAAATGACGAGGTTCACCCAAATTAATGCACCTAATAAAGTTAGGGCCAGAGCTTTCAATAATATTTGTACCATATCAAATTATAAATTGTTCAAGAACAGACAAGTGAGTGGCCTACTCTGCTAGGTACAAATTTCCAATTTGTGAAAGCTAATGATTTTATCAGTTGATGAACAAAAATGAACAGAGTGGATATTAAAGATAAGAGTTTGTGTTTCACCTTTGGGCCCTACCAGCCTTGGATTTAGGGGAGATTAGTCGAGAATTGTGAACCCAAATCGAATAGTCCTCATAACTTAAAAAATAAAAATAAAGATAGGAATTTGTGTTCTATTGATCTTGAAGCGCTTGTTTAGCAAATTTAGTTGCCTTAATATATAGTCCTCTTTTAAATAAAACAAGGCCCAAAATTAAGCCCAACTCACCAATATAAGAGCTGGAACAATGTAATAGACATAGAGAATTTTAGGTCAGGTTAATGTAATATAGCATTGGCATCGAAGAAATAAAATGTCGGTGCCCAAGGTTCACCTTTAAATTGGCCAATGCCCTGTCCTAGTTGGTTAATTGCCTAAAATTTGCTAATACCCCTTTAGATTTGAGTTGTCCCATTTCACTAGTTGCTATAATTAATTCAAGACTCACCTTACTATCGTTGGTTGGACTTGAAGGGGAATATTAAGAACAATTCTACATTGAGTATATTCAAATAAATAAAGAGATTAGAAACATCATCTAATCTTGGCATTTTTTGTTAAGCCTCATCTAGTCATCTTCAAACCTTAAACCCTAACATATTAGATTTTTTGGACCCACATATAAAATAGCAGGTTTCATTTATGCATCTTCAAACCTCATCTTCAAAATACAGTGTTCCCCATGTAAGAGCAAGATTGATATAATTGTGCTACTCAGCCTATGATAAATATTCTCCTTAATAAAAAAAATATATATCTTTTAGTAAAAACTTTTTAGTGAAAATTATAAGTCTTTTTCGAAATTCAAAAGTGTATTTATTATTTTTTTACCAATCATACCCTTATACAACTCAAATATTTATGATTCTTCAATTCTTTAATTCATTTAATGTCAAAAAGACGTATATGTAAATTATACTTGTAATTAAAGTTGTTTTAATTCTTCGGCCCTTACCTTAAACGACTTATATTTGTGACCGGAGGGAGTATTAATTAATGAAAAATGCTACAATCACACTTCCTGACATGGTAGGCCCACATTTTTGGGAGCCATTGATGTGCGCCTCAAGATACATACCCCTCGTGTTATACACCAAGAACTATTTATGTACGTCCATTTTAACGTGATCCACATGTTATGTCACAAGATGTGACTTTGAGTGTAACTTTAAGATGTCAATAATGTAACATCTTCCCTAATAAATATAAGTGTCATCTGCTAATGGCTTGATTGATCTTAACTCTTTTAAGTTTGCAATCCATGAATAATACTCCATTCGATTAAAAAATATAAGTCTCTCTAGCAAATATTTCTTAATCAAATTTATAAGACGTTTTTAGAATTCGAGAGAGTATTTATTATTATTATTTTTATTTTACCAATTATACATTTATACAATTCAAATATTTATGATTCTTCAATTCATTTAATGTCAAATCATGATATATAAATTACACTTATAATTAAGATCAATCTTAATTTTTGTGCCCTTACCTTAAATGACTATGGTTGTGACTAGAGTAAATATTCATTTCGTTTGGCAAAACATGACCAATATTCATTAAATTAATGTATGTACGAAAGAGCGTGCATGTTTGGTAAGATTAAGACATTCAAGGTAATTACTTTCATTCCCCACGTAACCAATGAACATAAAAGATCGATATAAACAAGAAGAAAGAAGAAGGAGGAAGAAGAAGAAGAAAAAAAAAGAGAAGGTTAATTTTTCGTGTGGTACTCTTTCACAAACAACAAACATGTCAACATTAAAAAAATCACAATTTGCACATTAAAGTATAACACTAAGAACACTAAGTGGGCAACTCATATCTTCTCTCCACTTACATCACCAAAAAAAAAAGAAAAGAAAAGAAAAAGTTTCCAAACAAACAAACATACAACAACAGAAGACAAACATCACTATTGATCCAAGCTCCATTACAACACACATGATGATGAACTTCAAATAAAAAAGATCATCAAATCACAAGTAAACTATGTTGCAATTGAGACAGTACTGAATCACTGATACATAATTAAATATAGCTATTGCAAGAACCCAGTTCTGCTAAGAACAGCATTTCTCACCTTTGTGAGGTCCCTCCCTTTAAGGGTCCTCCCAGCACCCTCACACACTGAAAATGAAGAAATCTGACTGCTAGCCAACTTCTTAGCAATGAATTCATGTGGAGGCAACCACTCATCATCCTCATCATCATCATCATCACCACCATTGAAATCTCTCTCAAAACCATAGTTTCCATCACCAACACCAACACCAACACCATCAACAAGGGGTCCATTGAGTCCATTGAACAACCCCTTTTTGTTCAAGTTCCTTCTGTAAATCTTGGACCAATCAGGGATGTTAACAGGAGCTGATTGTTGAACAACAATTGGATCAACAAGACTTGATGATTGTGATTGTGATTGTGATGATGATGATGATGAGGAGGAGGAGGAGGAGGAGGGGTTGTTTGTTCTAGGAATCATTCTTGAAGCAGTTGGGATTCTTCTTAGAGTGCCAAAAGTTGGGGGGTCTCTTGGCCTTGTGAATTTTGGAGTAGGAGAGTTCATCTCCTTGTGCTCCCTCCCAAATGCCCATATGTCTTCCTCATTGAACTCTTCATCTCTGATTCCATTACTCACCACAAATCCATAGCTCCTACTACCCATTGATGACACCAATAATCACAGATCTTAACAATCACTCAACAACAAAGCAAAGCATTGATTCATTAAAAAGCGGGCTTTTTTCCCTTCTAAAGGTCAGTTTTTTGAGATTACAGTTTTCAGAGGAATTTACTCAAACAGGTGGTGATCTAAAAATCTATGACAAGAACAGAGAACAGATAAAGACCAAAATGAAGAGATAAACATCAGGAATCTTTGCATGCTTTAACTGGAAACTCCGAGATCGCAGCTTTTTTTCTTGTTTTTTCAAACTTGCTTTGATTTGAGATGGAATTCTTCCAAATCATCTAAAACCCACAAGGAATCAAGTGATCCAACAACTTCTAAGACACCCAGATTAGCAGAATCTGCCCGTAACCCAAACAATCAACGAAAACATAGTTTTCTCTATTTGGGTGTGTCCTCTAAACCCAAAAAACAGAGCAAAACAGAGTAAGTAATTCCCAACTCCTCTGAAAGGAAAGTTTCGACTTTATAAGCAATTCTCAAAGGGGGATATGTTTTTCGATCTGGGTTTTGAGACAAGACTGTTCTGATCGTGAGTTCAGAGAGATTCGTCTCTCTGGGGTTCTTGTTCAAGACAGTTCAGTGGTAGAGACTAGATGAGGTGAACAGAGCTTTCAGAGAAAGAAATTGAGAAAATTGGGAAGTGCGATGGTGTGAATTGGGGATGCCTAGTTATATCCAGTGAGGGATGAAACGGGTTTTGGTGGATCTTTCACTTCACCCATCAAAATCTGGAGATTCTTCCATTACAATTGAAAGTTGTGGACACAGAGAAAGTGCGATTGATAGAGATTGAAGAGGCAGAGGAGGTGAGAAGGTTTTTTGAGGTTCTGTATGTACTATTAATGTATGTGTACAGCACTCTCACAAGACGACAAAAAAGGGCTAATGTGAGCTTGTCAAGAAAAATTTGATTTGTTAATCTTTTATTAAAGATTGAAGTAACACGTGGCAGCCGCCCACGTAGCGTGCATGCACCAAAGTTGGCAAGAGTAAATTCCCACGAAAGTTTATATTTTTTAATGTTTGGATCAACTGTGAACTTTTAAAAAAAATTACAAATTTAAAAAATAATAACACTAAAAATTGACATAAATATTCGTCAAACAATAAAATAAAAAAGAGATAATTAATTATGAGTAATTATGTTTAAGTCCTTCTCAAGAAGGTAAGGGCGAGGAAGTTATCTTCCTTTATAGAGGGTTGAGGGTTCCAACTTACCGAATAGTTGACATTACAAAACCAAACAAGGCCTAAGTTTTCATTCTCATAAAAAAATTCATTCTCATAAAAAAAAAGTTTTTCAGTCTCATAAGAAAACTTTTTAAACACTTGGCTAGAAGAGTCGCTTATGTGGTTTTACATTTATCGAGTTTGAGATTAATCGGCGTTATGCTTCGGATATCGTAAAAAATAAGAATAAAAAACGTAACCCCAAAGTCTCAATTGATAAAAAAATAAATAAATAAAATAACAACTGCCCCGCGGAGCGTGGTATAAAGATAAAGAAAAGAGTACTTTAACACAAATTGAGGCTGAGGTGACTAACTCTTATGAGATTAATTAATCGAACTAAAGTAAAGATAGGCTGAAAAAGGTTCGGACACTATGATTATCGAAAAAAATAAAGAAATCAAATTCTAGAAGTTTAATTTGTTATTGGAAAGTTAAGAAAAGAGACACACAAACAAATATATATACTAATTAATAAATAAATAAAACTGTTTTTAACTGATGAGTCTCCTATTTTCCTTCTTATTGAGTTAATAGATCTAAGGATTTTTGTCATCATTTGTGAGATAGGTTTTCCCCGTCATTTGCATTTTTATTAAATAACTAATAATATTTCCTTTGATGAAAGTCTTAACTTTTCACTATGAAAGTCTTAAGTTTTCTTTCACTATTGAAAGTTTGGTTCACTCCATGGTTGAAATTTTAATGGATTTTTTCATAAATTTTCTTCAACTATTAAAAGTTTGGTTTACTCCATGGTTGAAATTTTAATAGATTTAAGGTTTGTCAAGCAAATGAGGCTACTCAAGTATAATGGCTCATATATATGCTAGTCAAATGGATATATATATATATATATATGGAATTAATCTCCTAATGAAGAACTATACATCGATATCGGTAATAAAGTCTTTGGCGCCCGCTCTAACTCTAAAATCCATTTTTTTGAGTTTTCCCGCTTGATTCAAGATCTTGAACCATCGCCAATTTTCTATTTTGATCGGTGGTGGTTTAAATCGTCATTTCTTACTGTTTTATGTGTTCAATAAAGTGCAGATTTTTCAGATTTGTGAAGATTGAATCTACTTGTTGCGGTATATCTTTCTCAACGCTCGTTTTTTTATTTGTGTAGATGTTGAGTTTGTCCTTATTTTTAGTTTTATTTTTGGCAAAATAGTCACAATAATCTTAAACTTTCACTTTTGTATTTAAATAATTCAAAACTAATAATTGTGTCTAAATAATCTCAATCTTTATTTTTTGTATCAATTTTCGGCCAATTACATTTTTTTAAGTAAATTAATGTTGATGTAGCATATGGAATTAGTAAAATTGTTTTGTTTTAATGAGGTGGCTTAAGTTTTATGAAATAAAAGGGGTTGATTGTAAATTTAAAATGTTCCCACACAATGACAAACAATTAGTTTAATGCGGATCAAACTTAAAATTTGAGGTTATTTTGATGTCAAAATTTAAACCACCTCATTTAGCTAGCAACTTAATTTATCAATTTCATATGTCACACTTCAATTTATCTAAAAAAAAAGTGATTGGGACAAAATTGACACAAAAAATAAAGATTGAGATTATTTACACACGAAAGTGAAAGTTTGGGATTATTGTGACTATTTGTCCTTTATTTTTAGGTAGTTTGTATTCCCTTTGTTAGAAGTTTTGATTTTTTCTTCTTTTCGTCAAGAAGTTTTAAGTTTTCTTCTCCTTGTCATGAAGTTTTGTTATTCGTTATGTGGTTCTAGCGGGTGTGTGTATTATAAAGTGTTTCAACGTTGTAAAGAGCAGTCTTTAATTATCAAGTTATTTCAATTTCACAATCGTATTCAAAACCAAAGTAATGGTAGTTCTTTTGAACAAATAGGATTAGCGAATCGGTGCATTTTTTGATAGTATCTCTCGTCCTGTGCCGAGCCATTAATGATTAATGAAATTTTTATTTTTCTTAAAAGAAATTATATATGATTGTACATAATGATCTAAATGCTAAATGAAATATGCATATAACCTTTTTTATAAAATAATAATAAAAAGAATTACGACATGTTTAGTTAATGGGAGGATTGGGAAGATAAATTTAGAATTCTCAGAGACAATATAAGGTAAGGTCGTGATAGGATCCCCAAATCCGAAATTCTTCAAATTAGTCAAAAAAAAAAAATCTATAGTTATAAGTTACACTACCTTTTGATTATAAAAAAAATTAAAAATCATCCCCTATATTTAACACTGTTTGTAGTACTCTAGCTCTAATTTAACTGTTACTGTAGGATCAAATTAAATCTTTAAAAGTTGGACTTAAGAAATAATCATTAATTATGAGTAGTTCACTGGAGAAAGTTATAAAAAATAAAGGAATTGAAGTGTAGAAAAAAAAATCGTAAAACAATTAATCCAACAAGCACTATTATATGTGATACTTTTTTTGATAATGAAACCTTCATTATGCATTACTATGTCATATGCCTACTCAAAAATACATCAGATTTGATGTGCTTCCACTAATATATATCTCCCCGACAGTTTAATATTCCCATAACCACTTATTCAAAAGGCAGCCAAAGCTCATTTGCTGGTAAAATATACTTGTCAAAATGTCATCACCTTATCTTAGTTTTTTTCTTTTTCTAAACGTGTAATCATGTATACTTTGGAATACATTTTATAATATATGGGGGACATTGAACAATGGGCGGCAGATGGTATTAATTTTCAAGAAATACACAGTTTATATGCCGCTTGTATATATGTAGCATCGATCACCTATATATACAACCATCCCTTTTTTCTTTTCTTTTCTTTTTCTTTAGGCCTTGTTTAGTTGATTTGAACAAATTTTTTGGCTGTACATCAAGGGAAGTTGATATTGCAATTTGCATGTATTTAGCTAAGCATTCTACTTTCTCGAAGATTATTTAAAAATAAAAATTATTGTGATTGACTATAATACTTTATTAAGTTTATTTATTTAGGGTTATTTTTATCTAACACTCTATGTACCAATTCTCAATCGGTGGGCCAAAATTGCAAATAAATAAATCGCACTTCCTCTCCAACCAAATAAGACCTTAATAAGAGGTGTCGTTCACACACCTCAAGACTAATCCTTAAAACTAAATCTCCGATTGATTCCAACTTTAATTCTAACCAATACATCAATTGGTGATTGTTAACAAGCAATTATTTCCAACAACAACAAAGCCTCAGTCCGAGTACATTATTTTATAATTCCATAGATCAAAAATAAATAAAATTATTAAAACAAGAGTACTTTTTAAACAGATTATTTACATATCATATTAACACAAATAATGAAAAATAAACATCTTAAATCATGATTCAATCATGTCTAGATTCTCTCAACCTTGAGACACAGCACCTTTCTGATCAGGCATTACTTCTGCTCTAAAATTCACTCTACTAGGTTGTAATCTCACAAAAAATACTTCCTTGATGTTACTTAGTGCTCCTTTGTTGTATGGATTAGGAGAGTCCACATAACATCTTTTATGATTCTCATAGGCAGTCTGCAAAAATAATTAAGAATCACATAAACTTGTGTGAGATTGATTAGTACTGAATTTAATGAACTGTATACTACTGTTTGGCTCAAATATATGAAAAATAACACATAGGACACTATATGTATCACCTGGTTTTTGATGATGAGGTACATATGAAAGCAAGTTAGGCCACCTAGAAACCACATTGCAGTGAAACTGAAAAAAGCCAATGCAATAGTTTCAGGGCAACTTCCTAATGTCTTCAATGCTCCATTCCTCCATAGTTTCTTAAAAATTCTTTGACATGAGAATATGAATATGTAGGTAAAGAAGATCAAAGCTGATGCTATGAAGGTTAAGTAAAATCGATAGTTCCGCTGCAAATTAACCGAAAACATTTGTAATTAGTTTATAAACCAAGGAAATTTTCTGGGTCTAAACCGAATGCGCGTATATTTAGTTGTCCAATACGAACCAGTCCAATGCATTGGCCGATCCATGGACAGTGGTGATCAAATTTCTCGATGCAGTTATCACAAATTGCACAGTGACTACTTCTAGGCGGCCGAACGATCTTACAAATTCTGCAGAGTTTCAGTTTCACTTCTACACCATTAAGGATTCTCACCCTCTTTGATCTCTTTAACGAGGTATCTCTCGCACCCGTTTCCTCCAACTGCCATTTCCCATTTCTGGGAATGATTCCAGGGTCTATTGAACTGGCCAGGATCAAGTTCACAAAAACCTGCAAAGTCAAACAAATACAAATGAATGAAGACTTCATATTTCTCTTGATTTATATCATGAGAAAGCCTCAGTTTTTGAGTACTAACAATCAATGCTAGAGTCACACAAAAAGCAATGATGAGGCCGCTGCGGTTATGGAAATAATCTGCAACAAAAGCACAGAAGACCCATGTCGATAGGATGATCGAAACCGATGTCACAAAGAATCCTTTCGGATCAGGGCCGCAGATTAGGCCTCCCCTGATGAAGAAAACCTGCAAAAAAATAAAAAATAAAAATTATGCAATGTTGCTGTGATCTTTTTGCAATGAATTGAACTACAGAAGTTCCAGGAAAAAATCAATACATTGTTCCCAGGCCAAACATGATAAACTCTTGCTCTCTCTGATTTTTTGGCAACCCACGGTAGAGGGAACGAGCCCAGTGACAATTTTCGGGTCTCCATTGTAACTTTGTGACCGTCATCTTCGCCGCCGTTGTCCGCTGTGATTTCATGCTCCGATGCCTTCGGATCATAGACAGTGACTGCTCTTAATGATTGGGAGAAGGGGTCACCATTGTATGAAACTGATTCAATCTTCAAGTTAGTAGAAACAGGAAGCACTTTCTCAGTTTCCGTAATCTCACCTGCTTTCCCTTCTTCAAGTCCATTAACGGAAGTCATGGATTTTCCAAATGAGTAGATTCTAGAGTTGCAGACGAGAAAAAATTCAAAAAGGAAACTTGTAACAAACTTTTGAGAAACTGAAAAACGGTTACTTCTCTTGAATAACCGTCACATAACTGTTTCTTTTCTTTCTTTTTCTTTTTTTTGAGAACATCTATACAAAAAAAAAAAAAAATACAACAGATCTCAAGCAGTTTCATGAACATCTGAGTTATTGACTGCAACGAAAAAAAATGTAAAGACGAATAATTACTGTTTACAAAATTTTTATCCAAGAAGACAGGACTGGTCGGCGTAACATATATCTGTATTTAATTATTGATCTACCAAAAAAACTACCACGTAATTACATAAAATATATGAACAAACAAGAGTGTTGACCATTATTTGAGCTTTGCAAATTGCAAGTAAATCTAGGATTGGAGAAATAAATTTGAATGATGGCCTCACTGAGCCTGTACAAAGTGATCGACGGATGGGATCTTATTGCCATCTTGTACTCCATGAGCATTTGAGCCTTATTTCGTTTTCTTATTTCCGTGCTGAGTAATAAAGCTCGATGTAGTCCAGCGCAGGCCGGTTCCAAGACCAGTCTTGCTCCATCACTTGCTTGCATAATGAGTTGAACCAGTCACGGTTGTCGTACCAAGCTGTGATTGCCCTGAAATGGAATAATTTTTAGATCACTAAAAAGATGAAAAAATTGTCTTTCAAAAAAAAAAAGGATAAAAGAAAGAGAAACTATCTAATTTCCTCAATATGCAGATTAACTAACAATGTGTCATCTCAACAAAAGCAATTGCGTTTTACTATCATGAAAACTACTAAGGTTTTCCACTTAGATTTTGCCCTTAAGGGGCAATGCAACCCCTTGATCGTACGGTTTCTACAGTATGAGTGAAAATGTTTCAAGGGCTTAGTTTTGCAGGTGTAATGCCTTAGGAATCACTTAAAAAGATGAGCAAGACATCAACCACTGATATCAACTGTACTGACATTATCGATATGCTCGTCAAACAGGGATCTATACCACACGCGCCTGTTGCAATTATTTTTCGTTCTTCATTACGCTTATATTGGTGCTTGGCAAACTTATATTTGTCTATGATCATGATCATAATTCTCACATAATTACTAAGAAAATTACTAGTAAAGTTAATCTGCTCACCTATTAAGAGCATAGTCCACACCAGCTGAATCAGCTCCATCAAAACTAAACCCATTTGGTTCAAGGCCTACAGCCTGAGCCCTCTCTTTGTCACAATCGACATCAAACACCGTATCATAAAGTCCTGAAAGAAAAACCATAAAAGAATTGATCAAGTCCATTCTCAACAACCAAATATAAAGAACTTTTTCGGCAATATAAATTTTCAAGATAACTTGATTTCTTATTTCATAGTGAAAGGACACGGCACCAATACTTCAGGCAGACAAATGAGAAAACTCAAAAGCCATAGCTTGACAATGAATTTTAACGAGTTATGCATCGGAGCCATGCAGTGCCAGGAAACTAGTTATCAGGTAACTCCACTGGTCCATCAAATACAGAGCATTTTCGACTCTAGAAAGATATAATGTGTTTATGAATCATGAGTAATTTACAATATTGAGGAAGGCTTAAAAAATGCTGCGTTAAAAGAGCAGTCCTCCTCTATTGACTGATGCAAACCAACCTCATCTTGATGAAGATTTTGTTTTTGTGGTTAACAATAAAAAAATTGGCTTATATTTCTCTTTAGATGCTGCCAGTTAGGAGCAAACTACTCATAAGTATACAAAAACTTGAGGAAAAATCTTTATAATTGACAAGACAACCGCACTAAGAGAACAACGTTAAGTAATTAAGAAAGTGAATTTAAAAGGGCAACATTAAGTAATTAAGAAAGTGTGTATACAAACCTCCAGTTTTACGGACAACAGGTATCGAGCCATATCTCATTGCTATAAGCTGGGTTAGTCCACATGGTTCAAAAATTGAAGGCACCAAAATGAAATCAGCTCCTGCGTATATCTATCAAAAATCAAACAAATGTAGTTCAGTATTTTATACTCCCTCTGGCCATTTATATAAATCGTTCTAGCAAAAACTTCTTGTTCAAAATTGCAAGTCGTTTTCGAAATTCAAGAGTGTATTTATTGCATTTTTACCCGTTTTACCCTTATACAATTCAAACATTTATGATACTTCAATTCTTCAATTCATTCAATGTCAAAGGACATATATGTAAATTACACTCGTATTTAAAGCTGTCTTAATTTTTGTGTCCTTACCTTAAACGACTTATATAAATGACCGGAGGGAGTATTTATTTAACAAAGAGGAGGAAGAAGAAAGCACGTGTACATCTCCAAGTAAATATTGAATTTAGGATTGGAGACTAGGAAAAAATACCAAGTGGGAAAGAGGCTCATCGTAGGCCAAGCATAAGCGCGCAGATTTAGCATGTGCATTGTGCAGATGGTTTGCCATGTCAACAAAATCATTCTGGATATGAGGATCAGGAGCTGAACCTAGCAACACAACCTGCCATCAACATCATTTGGCATTGATGCGGACAATCAAATGTTAATGCACCATTCGCTTTCAAAGCCCTCTTTCATTATAATGTCAGAACGACAGAAACATGCCTCACAATCATAACTAATTATATAATGGTCTACCCAAAAAAAATAAAAATCAGCCAAACTCAAAAAACAAACCAATGAGATTATGCAGGGTACAGGTATGCGTTTCAGCACTCTAATGTTATGAAGCATCTGGGTACTAAACATATGAAATTTGAAAATGATAGCAATTGTAGGCTGTGCTACAATCCAAAAGCGTTTCTTTCTTTGAAAAACTTGTCCGGTTAGGTTGTATTAAAAAACTTGGAAACAAAAACAACAGAAAGCTGTTTTGATTGGATTCTTAAACAAGTACAACATGGTGTTTTTGAAAAGTTTGTTCTTGAGACCTGTTGTGAGATCTAAACTAGACAGCCTTAGGCTTTTGACTAATCAAGAAAATAATTGAGACCATGATGGGTGGAAATAAATGTCTTGAATCAAATAAAGCATGTGGTCAACCAAGGTTAAAAACGAAAAAAGCTTTCACCAACTATATCGTCATCCCATGTCACAGAAATTTGCCTTTTGGAGGCGCCCTAGGGCTATACACGCAGAAAAGGGAAAAAAAATGAAAGACTTAAAGGACTCAAATAGATAAGCAATCAATATCCCAGAGTGTTGGGAGGGTGGGAAGGAAATGGGTGTAGAGAATTAGGAAAGAAACAACCTGTCCACCACGATCAAGGGTGCGCCATATAGCATGCTTTATGAGGTGAATTCCTTTCTGAAAGGTTAGGCGAGTGATAATCCCAACAAGTGGCTTATCAGATAAATTAAGGCCAAGACGTCGCTGTAATGCTTCCTTTGCAGCTCTCTTACCCTCCACAACATCTTCTGACGTGTAACATACCTGGAGTATCAGGCATCATATACATTCGTCATAAAATTGTATTAAAAACGCATGATTAGGCATTCATAATATCATTCTTCATATACATTCGTCAAAAATTGTATTAAAAACACATGATTAGGCATTCCATATAATATCATTCTTATCTCACAAATTGAAAAAAACAATAAGAAGAGAGAGAATTGATACATATTTGAGTTTTCTAAAAGGAGAGAAATTGACAAATTATTTTAAGCCTGATTCAAACATCAAGTATGAGAAAGAGAATAGATTATAAACTGCCAAAAGTTGCAAGTCAACTTAGTTAAGTCAGATTCGTTCCTTAGAAATATCAATGATTCTCTGCTTACATACAACAACAACAACAACAACAACAACAACAACATAGCCTCGGTCCCACATTAACTAGGGTCGGCTACATGGATCAATCTTTTCCATTGTGCTCGATTAAGTGCAATTGATGGTGAGCTTTGCGAACCATTCAAATCTCTCCTAATTAATGCATCCCATGTTAACTTTGGTCTGCCCCTACCTCGTCGAATTTCTACAGTTTCTATTGAGTCAAGTTTTCTAGTTGGAGCATTTGTAGGCCGTCTTTGCAGGTGACCAAACCATCACAACCGCCCTTCCCTAATCTTTGTATCAATTGGTGCTACTCCTACTTGTCTTTAAATTTCTATATTTCTTATTCTATCTTTACAAGTTTTACCACACATCCACATCTTCACCTCTGCTTGCATCAGCTTTTTAAATCAAGATTGGGAACAAGGTTCTCAGAAATAAGAATCTTAAACAAGAATGTCATTTCATAGCTATGGTAGATTTGACTTGAATCAATAAATCGTAAGATTCACAGACATGACATGAATCACTTATGTTTCAAAATGAGTTCATATTTTCAACAACAATATTTACTAACGGTAACGCCCTTGAAGAGTTCAGTTGATTCTAACTATCAAAATATTTGTAGAATTAAAAAAAAAAAATCAATATCAGGATTTTCAATATTTATAGGAATGAATTTATCATTGTAAGGATCACAGAATGTCATTTCAGAGCTATGGTAGATTTGTCTTGAAGCAATAAATTAGAAGATTCACAGACATGATATGAATCGCATATGTTTCAAAATGAGTTCATATTTTGAACAACAATATTTATGAAGGGTAGCGTGACTAACGCGGTTGCGGTGGGCCTACAAATGCCCCAACTAAAAAACTTGACTTAATAGAAACTGTAGAAACTCGACGAGGTAGGGGGTAGACCAAAATTAACATGGGATGCATTAATTAAGAGGGATTTGAATGGTCTGGAAAGCACCATCAATTGCACTTAATCGAGCACAATGAAAAAGTTTGATCCATGTAGCCGACCCCAATTAAGTTGGGACTGAGGCTATGTTGTTGTTGTAACGTGACTAACGTCCTCAAAGAGCTCAGTTGATTCTAATATCAAAATAGTTGTAGAATTAATATATATATATATATATATATATATATATATATATATATATATATATATATATATCAATGTCGGGATGGTCAATACTTACAGGAATGAATTTATCGTTGTAAGGATCCCAGATATCTGGATCAATTCCATTTACAATACCATGGAACTTATGAAGATGGGGTGAAATTGCGGAGTTTCCTGAAACCTCTTTTGAATAAGTATGAGAGACCTGCATAAATGACCATAATAATTGCTCTAGAAGGAACGAGTGATTGAATAATGTTATGGAAAAACATCAGGTTCAAGATTTAACGTCAAAACAAAAAGATAACATAGAACTAACTGTAGTAGCCTTGTCCGAGAATTGCATTGCTTTTCCAATCAAGTGGCCACCAAACTCAAGGTTATGGATAGTGAAAACAACCCGAGTTTTACTTAGGCCATAATGCATGTAATGGTCCTTGAACAACCATGCAACCGGTGCACTCGACCAATCATGGCAATGTAGAATGTCCTGCAAATTTTGAACTACCAATTAGGATACACATCCTAAAAAGGGTTCGGATTCTATTCTATTCAGAATAAGTATGCCCATCCATTAAAGAAATAAGAAAAAACATTAAAACAATATATTCATTCTTTTGATTAGTAATTTCATTTAAAAGATTTAATAGTTATAAGGATCATATGAAAAAACGAGATATAATCCATACTTGTTATAGTTTCATAGAAGAATTACAAGTCATAAAAATCATATGAAAAGCTTAGAAATTCCTGAAATAATATAAGTCTTCGCTCCATAAGCAAAAACAACGATGATTATCCAAGGACTTACTAAATCACATTTCACTTGGAATCGAAAAAATATCCAGAAATGCAGAAGAATATTGAACCTTAAGATCAAAATCAATAGCCCTACTGAAAAGGGAAAAAGGAATCGCTTACTGGGTGAACTCCACTCTGGAGCAGAAATTCAAGGGCAGCATGACAAAAGAAACCAAATCGTTCTCCATCATTCCCACAACCATAGATGCATCCTTTCCAAAACAAACTGCACAGTTTAAAAATAAATGTCACACAAATCATTCCCCATGATTCTATTATTAATGCATCACTAAAACCCTTTAATGCAATTTCCAGCAAAAAAAATATGCAGTACTCCCTCCAGTCATTATTGCATGTCATTCTACAAAACTTTGTCAATAAATATAAGTCGTTTTCGGAATTCTAGAGAACTTTTGTACCTCTTTACCCATTTTACCTGCAAACATTTAGTTGCAATTAAACACTTATTCTCTTTTTATTGGATAAAATAGAGGATTGGTGTTCTTAATCACGTAATTAAAGCAACGGCAAGAATGTAATTTGAACCCATAATTAATGATTTCCTTAATATGTGTGTTTTGAGTTAACCTTCAATAGAGGAGTTGCAACCACAGGGCAAGAATGTAGACCATATGTCCTACATGCCACTAGAGGAGTTGCAACCACAGCATACGCTTCAAAATAATATAAAGTAAAATGAGTTAACCTTCAATAAATTTTATAATCATTATTATTAGCTATGTCATTTGAGAAAAGTTCACCTTGAATACTTTACGATCAACAAACAGTTTACCAGTGAAGTAGATTAAGCAACATATTAAACATAAAGGAGATATACATAATACTTGATGTGCAATAATAAAAGATAGAAGCATGGTAATATTCAAAATGAAATGTGAGGAATAAGAATTACCCATTCTGAGGCTCTAAGAAGTAGACAGAAAGACCTTCAACTTTTCCAGTCCAAACTTTTATTTCAGTGCCACCCCAAGAATAGCTTCGATGAAATTGCAAGTTTTTCACCTGATCACAAAAACGATACTATTGCTATTTGAACTGGGGCATACTTTTTTGACAACGAAGCCTCAACCATATGACCACATTTAGGTTACTTGACTCTTACGAAAAGAACAAACAAACGAACAAACAAACATATGTCTGAATAATAAAATACAAACGGAAAAGTATCCTAGTTTCTTGTAAAAAGATTTGACAATATTCAGCAATTCTTTTTCTTAAGTCAATAAGCCTTGGCAAAGTGAAACTACTTAATAACTGTAGAAAAGGGGAAGTGTGAATGACAATGAAGCAGCCAGTAAAATTAAAAGCAAATCCTTCTGGCATTGGTGCTTAAATCGCAATGCACTTGATGATGTGATTTTATAATCTATTAAATCCTTCCTAAGAAAGACTTCCCAGGTTATCTTAAGGTCTACCCCATACTGATGAATTTCTTCAATCTCTGTTGTGTCTACTGTCTCGCTTTCTAATCGGGACATGTGCAGGTCGTCTTTAGATGTGTCCAAGCCACCACAACTCCCCTTCCCCAACTTTTGCATTAATTTCTGACATTCCTACTTTTTGAATCTCCATATTTCTATTCTATCTTTACGAGTTTTACCACACATCCACTTAAGCATCGACACTGAAATCATAAATGGGATCAAATTTGTATGTTCACAAACATTCCTAGTTCCTACACATGCATGCTCTTTGCAATGCAAAAAAGCCAGACAACATAATTCCCTATTCTGATTTGGTTCTTAAAACTGTCAAACTCTTTAAAAAATTAACCATATGAAAGCTGCATAGGCTCTAAAAGAAACTCCGCAAACAATACATTATACTGATAGTCTGATAGATTTGAGTTCAAGCTAATCTTCGTCATCGAGTGCTATAGAGGTTTGCCATGTGTTCAAGCAATGTCTAACATGACATTTTACATTCAAATGGTGTTTCATATTACTGAAATTCAATTATTCGCCCAAGAAATTAATTTGACTTTATTGTTCATTTATATTGAGTACTACTATACTGCTAGTTTGCTAAACAGCTCCTGTGTGTTGAGCAATTTCTTACCTGAGATTTTACATTCAAATGGCGCTTCATATTACAAACATTCAATTAAACAACCAAAAAAAAAAAAAAAATGATTTGACCTTATTGTTTATTCACGGGAATTGACAACATACAGAGATATGCAAGTATTGAGTACTGCTATTCTGCTACACAGTTCCTAGGATATGATTCCCCTTTACCTCTGAAAATAAAACTAACTTTTCTTGACAGAGTTTTATCATTTTTAGACAAACATCTGCGTTTGTACAACCATATCCACACATGGTCAACATAATCATTTCACTGTTTCACCGCCCGTGTACCAGTATAAGAAGAAAATAAATAAAAACATTTGAATAGTTTAGGAGTTAGTTTAGGAATTGAAAATAGTTTTCTTTTTCATAATATATATATATATATACTAGTTTGAAAACGTGCTACGCACGATTCCCCCGCTCGCTCCGCTCGCGGAAATTAGTTTCTAAGAATTTAAAATTTTAAAATTGTAATTAAAATTTAAAAATTGGAAATACAAGTACCTTTTTTAGCTTATCAATATTCTCTAATGTGATTGAGATAAGATGTGAATAAAAAAATAAGCTAATCATGCTAGTACATTACTTCCTCAAAAAAAGTGTATTGGATTGATAAGAATGAGTTCATGATTGATTTGGAGATAAAGAAAAAAAAACCGTGTAGTGAATTGATAAGGAGTTATTTGAATACAAAAGAAAAAGTTGATTTGGAGATTAAAAAAAAAAATATGGGCAAATAAGTAAATTTCATTACCACTCAAAAATTTGTGATTCGTGCTTTTATATATATGATAGATATATATATATATATGCAAACACAGATTTTGAGCAAAGCATAAAATAGTTTTCCCTTCGAAATTTCAAGCTCTTTAGTCTGTTTTCGAAATTTTAAACTAAACTCGACCTAACATCTTTTCTCGGAAGCTTTGTTTCCAAAAGCACAATACAGGGCCTCAAATAATTCTGCAAACAAATACCTAAAACACTTCTATTAGCTTCTATCTTGCCACCAACTGTCATGCTTCAACCCTTAAAATGAACTCCAGGTACTTTAAATAGAACATTCAAGACCCACAAATAAAATAATTTGTTTTAAAGGTGAACAACAGGTTAAGAAATTTACATGTAAAAGTCCAATTAGAAACTCTCAGTACAACAAAAATTAAAGAAAAAACAATGTTAAGAAAATGGCTGAAATAGTGCAGTTGAAGCTTACATTATTAAGGTTCAGGCAGTCATACTTTGGAAGAATGATGTCGACATTATGACCCAAATCTACAACAGCACGAGAAAGGCTCGTTACAACATCTCCAAGGCCTCCCACCTGTACCAGTGCCAGAAACAAATTAGAGAATACATCAGATTAGAGACTCCAAAAAGTTTGTAGGGCATGCGACTGTCATCATATAAATTTTATATGAAACCAAAAAGGTGAATGGAATTATACATTGACCATATTAATCGTACCTTGCCAGAGATACTTAAAATCAAATTTCAATAACCAACCGATGAATGACAAGATGGAAAAAAAAACCACTAAAAATCGGTGATTCTGTTTCCCGAAATCTTAAATTCCTCCCTATCACGAGTTTCTACAGAAAACAAGTTCACTTACAGTTTGGGAGTGTGTACCAAGCAGTTCTTCCATGACAAGTAAAATGCACAAAAACAGTATTTCATACAAGAATGAGAGCCTCAAAGAAATGCAAAACCCCAAGAAATGCCATCGAGAGAAAGTAATTAGTGATGTCTTTGATATCGTATAATAATTCATTATCGCTCTTGATTTTTCAGAAATTAAAAACCTTAGTCATTGTTATTACGTAGATAATGATAGCATCAATCATATCAATTTCATTATACCCAATAATGAACTCGTATTAGTTTCAGAATCCTGCACAATTTTACGTGGTTTTTGCACACTTACAGAAGATTACACAAAAATTACTTCCAGGTAGTTTGTACCTGATCAAGGAAACAGAATATGAAACTTAGAAGAACAAAGCACATGAAGATAGGAGAAAGTGACTTTCTATATGCCTTTTCACAACTAATTTCTCTGAAACTATGAGCCAAGTAATATTTCCAGAGCACTTGAGACAAACAAGTTAAAGAACATTGATCATAAAAAGGGAAGGTTTAAAAAGACGGATATATCCCTAGATGAGGTTGGAACGAATTACTCAATCTACCAATTAAACAGTGATTGAACACCTTTGCTATGGGGGCCATTTCTACAGCAACATGGACAATATGCATCGGTGGCTCCTTGGCAACTCCTCCAAACACAGGTATGTGATAGTCCATTCCATTTCTGTTATCATAGATTCCACCATCTTGCTTTTCAGAGAAAACAAAGTCCATCATATATGCATCCAAAGGAACCTTAACTGCAAGGAAAAATATTGTTTAGACATTCATGTTTTCTATCACCGAGTAGAGAGAATACGAAAGCATTGAAGATTTCCATGTCCCAGAGATATTAAATGAAAATTAAGACAATCATTCACAACTCTCGCATTCGTTAATAGACTATGCATCTAAAATTCTAAATCATCAATAAACTAAGAACAGACATTGTTATATCTGTCCAGAAACAGTCAATGCAAAGATTAACAGATAAGCATTGCTCACAAAAACCTGATGTCTTTCTCTGGAAAAGGTTTGCAAGCGGTAATGAAAAAGCTCACCAGTAACTTTGAAGTGAGAACCAGCATCTGCAGGCAACATCTTTTGAGGTGGTAGGGGGCCATTCCGGTGGGTCCATCGGTTGAATGAGCATCTGAACCAAACTTCAGGCTTTCCATTGAGAACTGTATTTGAAGGATTATAGAAAACAGTAACTGAACTACCAGCTTGAATATCAAGAGGGTCAGTATAGACAATATGCTTTTGAGAAAGCAGAAACTTCTTCATTGTTCTTTTCTTAGTTTCAGCCTTCATTTTTGCGATTTTTTCAGCCTGTCAAGAAAAATGAAATGAGGCAACAGGAGAGAGAGAGAAAAATACATAAGTATAACCGCATCAATTGAATCGTATGAAGAATACTGCATTAGGGCTTTATTTTGATACTAGCACAAGGGCCCTGCATTCTCAGAGTAGCAACAAATAAGACCCATAGCTGCATGTTATCAACAAGTTTAATTTTTTAAGTAAATTATCAGTCATGTAGCATACAAAGATCCCTAAAGAACTTATCAATTTGAGATGCATACGTCTTCTCTACAACAGGATGCGCTTCGGAACCTGGTTCATAGAGAACCATGCTTATACATGGGATGTAAGTAAGAACTGTAGGACAAACGAGAATGCAATGCTTTTTTTTGAGAGGAACGACAAAGCAATGCAAATTTCATCAATCCTTATGGTTGTGCAATTCTCTACTAACTCTTTCCTTGAGCTTGGAAGAGAGAGAATGTTCCCATGCTTTATTTGATAAGCACATTGGACACAGTTATGCAATTCGTTAAAATATGCATTGGGATGTGTCAATGCACATCCCAATGTGAATTCAAGGACTTCAACAACAGTTTACCCGATATTCATATCGAAAGTATTTTTTTTATTTCCCAAAGATAATCCACCAAGGGCATTTAGTGATTGTTTGTACTAACACAATTTAACATGAATCAAACCTTCGCCCGTCTAGCCTGTTCTTGTATCTTCCTCTCCTCTTGAAGCTTCCTAAACATTCGATGTTCTTCTTCAACCCAGTACATTTCTTCAGGAATAGCATTTGGGACAATGGCATGGAAATCCTGGCGTTGATTGTTATCATACAAAGTAGCACTGCCAGGAGGGCCATTAGCAAAAACCCAATCCAAAACAAAGGCTCCACTGGGTACAATAACTACAAAAAAAATTGAAATTACTGATCAGCAGCATCCCATGCTTGTCTAAAACCACTTATCATAAATGAAATACAACTCGACAAACACATTATAAATTATAGGCCATAAGGAGGTTGGCTACATAATTATAACTCATATAGCTTAACAAGAGATGCCAATTTACGAGCTAAAAAAGTGCAGGAAATAGATTGAAGAATAGAAGGATGATAGAGACAGCAGCAAGTTCTGGGGAACAAAGGTTACAATTGACCGCAACCCTTTTAATAAGAAAGATTTCCGTTGATCAAACAACTCGATAAATTAAGCTAAGCTGTCTGTGAAAAAAGAAATTATAGAACAAAAGTTAAGGCAACTAAGCCTTACAAAAACTCAAATCAGAAGTTTACAGATTAGGGCAGACATGTTACAGATACAAGACCCTCATGGCTAAGGACTTTACAATGTCATCGACAAGAGCTACTGGACAAATTTAGAATATAACTATGTGAAGAGGACAGTATGACTTATTTTGGCTTAAACAGCTATTTGGATTGCGCAAAGTTATTTTAGTTCATGGTACCTCTAGAAGCCTCTTAGAAGGCGTACTTTGTCCGTTTCTCTAATTTATGTATCATTTATTGGAAGTAACAAGTTTCTATGATTCTTTTAGCTTTTTTTGGACATATACAGATATCTACCAATAATTAGTAATTATTAGATAGAGAACAAATAGGGAGTCCACTGTCTCAACTCAAAATACTGAGATCAATGACAATTAAATTGATCAGTCCCTTCACAAGTCGAATAGAAAAACCCCAGAAAACGAGTTGTCAGTAAACATCCATAATAATGTTATAAATTTAGGTTTCAGGGTTTAATCGACCCCATAAATACACGTAAAACTCCGATCTCAAAAACCTTATTGTTCAATTCCAGTATGATGTTCCATGATACATCTAAAGATGGAAAAGCTCATCAAGGAGAACTATGCCTGCCAAGGGATCATCTAGGAGATCTCAGGGTGACCAACACCAACAACAAGACTGATGCAATCAGCTCAACATAATGTAAGAGAATAACAAAGAAAAAGTATAGTTTCATTTACTCATAATTGTTTGTACAATACCGTCAAGAAAATATCTCACTGAATAAATAGTAACACGTACAGCTTAAAATGTATTGTTACCTTCAACAACAACAATAACAAAGTCTTAGACAAAAATTAGTCGGGTTTGTCTACAGGGATACAAGGTCTCCATTCAGCTCAAATTAACGCAGTTGATAATGTGATTTGGCAATCTTTAAACCCTCTATAACTAAAGCATACAAATTATCTTTGGTATGCCTCTATAATTAATGATACAACCTATTTTTAACTTACTTCTATAGCTAATAGCAAAAACATTTTACACCTAAAACTTTGGATACAGTGACGGTTTAGTTTCGTTCTTTTCATATTCATAAATTAGTTTATTGCCATTCATCTTTTCATAAATAAAACTATGGAGATTTCAACTCATTAGCTTATTCCGTTTTTTTTTTCTTTTTTTTATGTATAACCAGCAATATCGAAACTGGAATGACTAAATTATTTTGATTGACACTATCACAGAATAGTTGGATGGAACACAATGACCAAGAAACCTGAATATGCGTTAGGATGAGTTATCACAATAGATTTAAACATTAGGTCAAACATTTATTTTATACCTTTAAGTCATAATATAATATTCAGATTCTGATAAAAAAACAATTCAATACTCAGATGAGACTGACGTTATGACTGTTCCTTTTTCTGTACTTGTTGGATCATGACTTCTAATAGACAAGGGCACCACACAAATGGTTCTCAATTTCTTCCCTTAGAAACCGGGCCTTTAACTAGCAAAAAGATTATTTGACAATGAAACAATGACCTTTTGGACCAAAAAAAAATATCAAACCCAGGAATAAAATCCAATATTAGACTGCACTGCTAAGTAAGAAATTGCAAGTACGTTGGAGCACAAGAGAACATTTAAATCACACCTACCATGCGCATACCACCATTCACCATCCTTCCTCTCATCACGCACAAGCCTACCAGAGAAAGATATGTCATCACTCCAACTGTTGTGGCCACCATGAATCCAAATTTCCGAAGCATTAGCAAGTGGGCCAGAACTCCGATTGTAATACAATCTAACCAAGTCCTCTCCTTTAAACGCACTAGGCTCGAAGTGCCACACATTATCAACAAATCTCACAGCCTCTTTTACTGCCCCTTGTAACTTCGCCCGTCTCTTTTCGACTTCCAGTCTTGCTTTTTGTCTATCTAATTCTGCTGCTGCCTTTTCTGCTTCTATCCGCTGCCGCTCTTCCTCTTGTTTTTCCCTTTCAGCTTGGTCTGCTGCAAGTTTCTGAAGCTCTCGATGTTTCTCTTCTAGCAAGAAATCTTCAAAAGCAAATGCATCCATTCCCCCTTCCACAAGCACACAATAGTCTTCTTTGTCATTATTTTCATAGACACTTCCTCCATTAAAAAATGCAAAATCCATCTTGTACGCCTCCAAAGGAACATAAACATGGCAAGACCACCAATCACCTTTGAGGTCAGTCTTATTCAGTTTTATGGTGAAAGATTTCCATCTCCAATCATTGAAGGCCCCCATAATAAAAACTTCCGATTCATTTTTTAAATTGGAAACACTCCTATCGAGAAACACTTCTATTTCTTCCCCAGGCTTCACCACCTGGGGATAGACAAAGACTTTATTTTTTCTAGCGACATTTTCTTCTGCTAGACTTTCAAGTAACTGTTTGCCAGCACGTGCATCAATCTCTACCTTAGGCTTTATAAAGGACTCCTCCGCGTCTATAGCCCCCGATATTTCCAATTTCTCTAACTCAATCTCACTTGTATCCACATAATTCTCGAAAGATGTCACCCTCTCCTCAGCTTCATTGCCCTTAATAACATCAGACCACTTTCTACCTAACGCTTTCGGCTTTGCGTCATCTGTGTCATCATCTACACTAACCCATTCTTCCTCCGATTCAGTTTTCTCTTCGAGAACGTTGGCAATTTTCCCATTATCCTCTGCGCCATTACTCCGGCGCACGGCCGATTGTTTATTTGCCGACAATGTGAGATCAATTTTCTCTTTTTCCTTATTCCTTAATGAAAACCGAAGCCCCTGCTCTTCCCCGTCATCAACCGTTAACTTGTTCAGTTTTTCGTCTGACGCACCATAATCAGTGTAAGTAGAAGTACTAGATCTCGAATCATTGCCTCCTAAGCTATCATCTGTTTGATCCCTCTTTTGGATACTCACAGGCTGTTTCGGCGCAAATCCCCTAGGAGTCGGCCTCGAAACTTGGCTCTTCCTTAGCCTCCGCTTCAAGAAATCTACGATATTGTACATTGAAACAACAAAAAACCAAGGAAAAGCAATAAAAACAAAACAGTAAATTTGTTGTTCTTTCAACTGCACTGAAGTGATAAAACTAGTTCTAATAACTAATAGAACAGCCAACAAACCTGCACTCGCAACGATATGATTCGAAACCTCAATTCCGTAGTTTTGTTCACACCATAGAGACGACTGACATAACAAAGAACACAAATTACAGTTCCATTCGCGCAATCGAAGCGAAATACGTACAAATTAACAATAATTCAATAGTTTATACCAAACAATCAAATCGAAGTTTCTCACAATCAAGCAACATCCAATCAACCAAATCGAATGACCTAAAACTCAAACCTTCCACATATCGACACACAATTCAGGATCAATCGGCCAGAAATATGCATCAACAACACTAATTAACACCACAACTGAACCAATCCCCTAATTCGAGTAACCTAATCAGATTGAAAACGTTACTTGTATAGAAGACGAGCTGTTGATTCTTCCGCGAAACGGAAACGCAGAGAACGCTTTGATCCTGACGAGTTTGGTCCTTTCAGTAACCGCGCCTCTTCGTCTTCCACAGTAGAGCGGTCTCTGCACCACCGGAGCGACCTCCATTATTGCTCCCCAAACGAGAAGAATGTCTGCAACTCTGCTTCACTGATTTTGATAGATTAAAGATTTTTTTTTCAGTTCCCCGATCCGATACGATTCGATACAATAGCCGATCTTATAACCCCTGATGACGTGGCTTCGCGCCTTTATAGCCGTAGATATTCTGTGTCCCCTCCTACGCATGCACGTCAGTTTTCTTGATCACGATATCTCCGTTGCGTTCGTGCTTTTCAATAATGATCGACTGAGAGAAGTCGGGAGTTGTTAACGGATGAAGCGTAGTGTACAGGGGAGGATTACTCGGAGGAACGTACTTTATTTTGAGATTTCAGTAATTAAAGCGACACGTGTGATTTGAGTGGAGAAGGGAAGTGATCAGATGGTCCTGCGGAGGAGGAGGGGTAATGCGTATGAAGGATGTAGCTGTGGGACCGGATGTATTGGGAAGGGTGTCAATTGATCGGCTCGTAGCTCAAACGACGGGGCCCAGGTCACGTGATGTGGGGACCTGATGGAGAGGATGTTTTACCAAACGCGGAGGCGCCCCGTGGCCGTTGGAATAAATTACATGGGTTTTTTAGGGTCGCTAAGGGCACCCCACCATTTAATGAAGTCACCCAAAATTTTTGTAAATATTTCAGCAAAAGTGGAAAAGACTATTTTGCCCTTGTATATAAAGTAATTCAAACCTCACAAATCATTTTGACAAAGAAAAAAAGGCACCCCACCACAAGGTTGAACCACAAATCCACACTGCGTTTGTCGACTTTTTATCGATTCTTGCGGATTGACATCATCCGACAGCGAGTTAACGATGTTTGACAACCATATGATAGTTTATTAGAACTGTTTAGTTGTGGAAAACAGTGAAAATGATGATTTGTTTGTCAACGTAGGGTTTGGTAATTTGCTCAAATCCGAACTTGTTTCCACTATATAATGGAGGATTGTACTGCTACGGTGCAAGAGAGGTCGAAGTTGAGGTAATTTTGTAAATTTATTGTGTTTTTTTTGCGCTTATCCGAAGTTTCGTCGATGTGCGCGATTGTATCGGCCTCGCAGGACCGAGATGTATGGTGACGTCTCGGTCCTAAAGGATCGAGAGGTGTACTTAGGTCACGGTATGGTACGCCAGTGTACAACCGAGAGTATGAGCACATTCTCGGTTGTACACCACCGACACCACATTACCTACCACTAATTGTAGCTCTCGTCATGTCTCGGCCGAGAGAACTAGAGTACTCTCGGCCATGCGTAACCGAGACACGTGAACTCTTCCGCCTTTGCGGTCGAGACTTCGAGTTCTCAAAAATGTAGCTCTGTCTCGGCCATGCGAGGCGAGACATTAGCACAATCTCGGCTGTGTGTGGCCGAGAACCGCGAATTCCCATTTCTTTAACTATTCAACCGAACCCTAACTTGGAGACGAAATCGGCTCACACCACGACCCTACGAACCGCAAAAAGCCGTAAACCGAAGGAGAAACACGAGGCGAGACACGGAAACACGATTTTGGAGATTCCTCTCAATGGTCGATTCAAACCAAATGGGTTCTTGCACAACAGCCGGTGAAGGTGGTGGGGTGCTCGTGGTTCGGTGAAGGTGGTGGTGGGGGTGGTTGGGTGCTCGGGGTTCGGTGATGGTGGTGGTGGTGGTGGTGGTGGTGGTGGTGGTGGTGGTGGGGTGTAAGGGTTTTTGCACGAGGGGTATTTTTGATATTTTGGGTTTAATTTTTGGGTGCCCTAGGTAAATCAATTTGTGCCCACATTAACTGGGTGCCTTCATTAATAGGTGGGGTGCCCTTAGTGGCCCTCTGGGTTTTTTTAAAAGTAGGGGTGAAGATACAATTTATTTTTTAAAATAGGGAAGTTTACTTTTAAATTACATAATAACTCTTTTTCAAAATGAGTTATTGATCATGAGTTGGCATTCATGGTGGTGAGGTGGAAGGTAACTGTATAGATAGCTCCTTTTAAAAATGAGTTATCTATATAAAACTATACACTCTATGAATTACTCTTTTTGAAAAGGAGATATCAATACAAATTTTTTTCCCCATGACCGCGAGGTGCATATGGAGATGGACGTCACTCGCGTATCTCGAGGTATACAACCAATGTAAACAACGCGCACGCATATCAACATAGACAACTCATGGAAAGTTCATGCAACTCATGCGAACGTCACGCACGTGTCTCGAGGTGATAAAGTCAATGCCAACGTCACACACGTATCTCTTGCTTGACAACACATGGAAAAGTCACGCACGTATGTCGAGGTGGGCCAGCCATGCATATCCATAGTAAGCATGCAACTCACCCAAGTTGTCCGCTTCGCAATACGTGCGTGACGTTTGCATGGGGTTCATGGTCTATAGTGGATATGCATGGCTCGTCCACCTCGACATACGTGCATGGCATTTTCATGTGTTGTCAACCAGGAGATACATGTGTGACGTTGGCATTGGCCTTACCATCTCGAGACACGTGTGTGACGTTTGCATGAGTTGCACGAGGTTGCATGGGTCGCCTTCCTCGACAGATGTGCCTGACATTTGCGTGAAATCTCCACTTCGGCATACATGAGTGATGTTTGCATGGGTTGTCCACGTCGATATACGTGCGCGTTGTTTGCGTTGGTTGTCTACCTCGAGATATGCGAGTGGCACGGGTCGTCCATCTCCATATGCACGTGTCGTTCATGGGGAAAAAAATTTGTATTGATAACTTATTTTCAAAAGGAGCTTATCTATACAATTGTCTTCCACCTCACCACCACCTCACTGTCCACGTACGATGGTCATACACTGATAGCGCATTTTGAAAAGGCGCTATCAATGTAAGGTCGTCTACATGGGCTTGACCAAGTCAGCAGAAAAAATTGACCCAACTAATAGCGCCTTTTGGATAGGCGACATAGGCTACTTTTGGAATAAAAAAAATCACCTTTATTTTCCTCATTTAAACTAAAAACTATTGTACTTTTGTAATTTTTTCCTAAATTACATAGGGAAAGGGGGGATTTGCAAAATTAGAAATCAAGTCTTATACTTGTTTTGAATGGATTTTAGCTCTTAAACTACAAAAGGAAAGAGATTTTAGCCCATCGTAAGTTTTTCAGTTATCTTAAACATTTTGTGCACACATGAAAATTGTAACTTGACACTTGTGGGTCTCATAGTATAGTAAAAAACTCTAAAATCACTTATATCTCTCTTTTTTCTCAACACAACAACCGAGACAACGACAACAACGGCGACGGCAATTGAAAAGCAACGAGACGACGATCGGGCCATCGATGACATCCTAGACGGCGATGATGATCAAAGCATCGGTATGCTTTCTTTTTCGAAGACGATTTGTGTGCACCGAGTTTTTTTCTCAATGCTACACCATGGTACTATGTGGACATGATTTACAGCTTAACAATAATTGTTTACGGTCGATTGCACCACGGGTTCATTGGACTAGTTGGATAGTATTCAGGTACTGTAACGGCATGAATTTAATTCACCAATAATGACGTGTTTGCAAACGTGGATGACAACTCAGACGCTCGTGGGACCAGCAGTTAGGCTATGTGCGTTTGGAGCTAGGTAACTAGTAATTTTTGTGTGTTGAATTGTTAATTTGCGATGTTTATATTGAAATAGTGCACATGGCATCGCAATGTGTGTTAGTATCGTACATTTGACGTGCGAGACCGTGTGTTAAGTAGTCGCCTTGATATGCGTGTCGACACGGGTACCGAGTAGTCTAACTGACTTAACATTAGACCGGGAAAATAATACATACAAAATAAATAAAATTGGTTAAATACTTAATATGGAATGTATATTTGGTGGTTAGGAACATGATAATACGCGTATGTTGCGGTTCGGGACGCGAAACCGAGCGTCAGAACACCAAAAAATGGACTTTTGTGCTAAGAACAAGAGTAAGTGAGCCAAATGTGTCCCAATTTGAGTCATTAGGGGTTAGATTAGAACCAAATGATCAGGTGCTTAGGATGGCCTAAAGATGCACAAATGAGTGGTGATGAAAATTCAACTTTAAATAAGTCAATTTGACTTATTTCCACTACCTTTTCTCACTCTTATCCTTTTCATCCGAGCACGAGATGAAGAAACCAAGGTTTTGGAGGTTCCAACTTGGTGATTCGTGGAGCTTGGGGGTGAAAACATCAAATCCAAGGTAAGAATCACAAACATCACACATTTCTCTATCTTTTGATCATACTTTTGTTGATGTTAGCGATGTTTTGGAGGTTGTTAGGTTGTTGTTATGATGAGTTTAAAGTGTTCTAAAGTGTTGTTGTCGGTGTTGTGGTTGTTGTTGTGGTTGTTGTTGGGTGTGTTTAAAACCCATAAATTTTCAGCAGTTTTGCTTTCCAAAAAGTGATTAGCGAGTTAATGTTCGTGTGGGCTAAGAACGTATAACTGTCTGGGCATCTAGCACGCTAATGTCCAGACCTAGCGAGTTAATGTACCCATGTTTTGGCATAATTTGTGTGAAATGAGTTAAAACATATACAAATGACTTAATAACACTTATATATTGCAATAGGTCGGTACGGGTTGTAATTTGGAATATCCAGGACTAGGCGGAGTCGAACCGGGGGTTAGTGACGGTACACGGAGTGCGGTGTGAGGTGTGTAGTATCCCAACCGAAATTACTTGAGCATTTTACTGTTGCTTTTGAATTCATTTTATGTCTTTCATTACTTTATTTTTGGTGTGTTGTAATGGACGAACGTTGAGGCTCTCCCTCCGTGTCATTTATGTGTGTACGTCCACTTGACCATAACACGTGTGTCCATCTCGGTGAATAGGGCTACCTGCGAGAATGACGGGCACGTGTGGGTGCGTCGCAAGTTCCGCATCAACTACCTTCCACGCCGACCACTTAGTGGATCTAGCTACTAGCCTTGCTTGAGTGCTACTCGCTGCCAGTAGTCTGTTGGGAGTCTGAAATATGCCGCTAGTATGATCCTGGGGGCTAGAACACACACTTTGAGCTTTCACTATTACATATGCATGCGATGAGTGCAGTTGCTTGTATTTTATTTCCGCATGTTTATTTAATAGTTTTGTTTAAGTTCCAATATTTATTTTTCGTATTACTCACTTAATTTCTTTGGGAATACTCATTCTGGACTCGTCATCTATCTTTTTTGTGATGGCTTGAGTGCAGATCCTAGTACGAGCCGGGGCAAGGGCAAGCTATCGAAATACAGAGATGTTTAGCCAGGCTTGTTCATTTTTATATACATATTTTGTTCTATTGTGGGATTTGGGCATGTAAGTGATACACTAGGACTCTATATTGTTGATATTGTGTTACATTGAGGAACATTTTTATCTATGATGATATATAGATTTTCCACACTAGGTATCAGAGTTATTTGCATGACTTAATTGTTTAGTAGATGAATGATATGATAAAAGACTTTCGCTCTGATTTATTTGGATTTAACATGATCTTAACAGATGACTTTAGTTCAGTAACAATGTAAACAATAAATTGTTATCATTTGAGGTTAATAATAATAGCATGGTGAATGAGTTGGCATGTGGGACACAGCTGGCGCTGGTAGGCCAGGTTGTGGGCCCGCATCGCTCCCGTGGCGGTCCATTTGGAAAATGGGCCGTTATAGATACCCACGATCTCAAAAAAAAAAAATTAATACCTAAATTATCAATTACCAAATACAATATATTTAATCATTGTTACCACGATATCAAAAGAGTCGCTTGAATTTTTCCAACTACAATATTTCAATCACCGTCGCCGTCGTCCAGGATGTCGTCGATGCCCACGTCGTCGTCGTCCCAGTCGTTGTGTTGATGAGAGATGGATAAAAGTGATTTTAGAGTTTTTACAATGTTGTATGACCCACAATTGTCAAATCACGATTGCTATGTGTGCACAAAACGTTTAAGATAACAAAAAAAATTTACGGTGGGCTAAAATCTCTTCTTTGTTGTAGTTTAAAGGTTGATTTCTACTTTTGCTTCTAGTTTAGGGGTTGAAATCCCTCTTTTCCCAAATCCCATGAATATTCAAATGCACTGCAATTCCTAAAATTAAATAACAGTTGTTCATATTCAATTATTTAAATAAGGAAAATGTTTTTCTAACCTACTACGATCACTAGGATTCGACACCCAAATATGTGATACCTAACATTGGACCCAAAATAATTGTTGTTTCTCTCATGTCAATGATTGCGGTGTTTGCCACTAGTTTTGAATGCAAGAAAGGAAGTCAACTATTTTAGAGAAAACTTCAATAAGGCTTTGGATGGCAGTGGATTTGTACCGCATTGGATTAAATAGATATTAAAGATAAAAAAAAACCTTGTCCCATGGAGGTGTGGATTGAGAATGTAGAGGTGACGTGGCTTAAGCAAAAGTAGACACTGTCTACTATACCCTTTAAATCTAAAGGGTGCGCGAACAATGTGCACTATGCCATATTATTGAAAAACTAAAAAATAACAGGTAAAAAAAAAAAAAAAAAAGGAGAAATGAAAAAATAGCTACAAAGCCGTATATACTTTGCATTTTTTTATACGTATACTTTACCAAAAAATAGCCGCTTTTTTTTTTTCCGGATAAAACCCCGGATGCCTATACTCTGTGTGTGCGTGTTTTTTATTTTTATTTTTATTTTTTTATGTTTTTTTAGTTTTTCTTTTATATTTATCAAGATATAAGATAATTACAAGTAAATTTTACAAAAAAAGGGGATAAATACAAACAACCGATGTTTTATTTCCAAAATCTGTTATAGATATTTTAAATACCTAAAATAATTTGTATGTATAATTGTTTAGTAATTATTTATAATTTAATGAGTTAAAAAGAAAAAGTTGCTACGTCATGGATAAAATGTGGAATCCACATTACACATTGGAAATTATTTTTAGAGCATCTCTAATGAGATCATGAATTTGGGTGAAAATAGATTCACTTAAGACACAATCCACATTCAACTCAAAAAATGTTCTATAATGAGATCATATATAGTGAACGTCTAACTGATAAGTCAAAAAATCAAAGTGAAGGGTATCTACTACAATATATATTTCTAAACATTGTAGTCGTTTGTCACATCGTCATTGTTTGTTGTAGAAAGTAAAAAAAGTCACAATTCATAGTCTAAATCCACATTACTATTAGAGATATTTTGAAATTTGAATATTTATCTAATGCCCATATGATATACATCCTCCCCACATCATTGAAGATGCTTTTTACTATTGAATGTGTATTTAAGTCACATAAGGAAGACATCCCTTCTATATTGATGATGTGACAACAATCCACAGTCCCAATCCACATTTACCATCGAAGATAATCTTAGTGTAGTTCACGTCATTGCCACATCAACACCACGCCTCATTACTTAGATTTTACTATTGAATGTGTATTTAAGTAGCATAAGGAAGACATCCCTTCTATATTGATGATGTCTCATGTGACAACAATCCCGTAATTGTAGTAGATATGATGGCGTAAGCCTAAATCATCTACCGCACCACCAATCCATCATTTACCATCGAAGATAATAGTAGTCCACGTCATTGCCACATACGCGTTGATGTAGTAAATAATAATATGCATTGAATCAAGTCAATGTCAGATAGGCTAGTTCTGATAAATGGTGCTTTACTAAAGCTTGAAAAAAAATATCTTCGTGCTCAATGAACATATATCTTTTGGATGTGAAAGAAATATCTTTTACAAAAGTCGATGAAATTTCCTTCATCAAATTAGATATTTATAAAGCCCATTGTTACCTCAGTATAGTGTGCTCGAAATACTTATCACATGATGATTTTGAAATACTTTCCGTAAAACTCAAGAATCAACAAAGGGAGAATGTCTTAACCAATGGATGAGATTTTATTGGGGAGCTTGATGCTAAATGAAGCGAGTGACGTTGATGTAGTAAATACGATATATGCATTTTCGTACGATTTATGTTCTTTCTTTCGTACTTTATTTGTTATTTTTACAATAAATATTTTTAATAACTTTAGTAGTTTATTTTTTCAATTAAAAAGTATTACTTAATGTTTAGAGCATCCACAAAGGTTTCACACATTTTGATTTTTGAGTATAATAAGGGCACATCATCATTTTATTACATTATCCTCTACTACACTTCTCCCCACAATGATTTCAACTCTTCACTACACACTTTACGGGACCCACAATCGCATCAAACAATCTTTTATATATTTTGATTTTTGAGTATAATAAGGGCACATTATCGTTTTATTACATTATCCTCTACTACACTTCTCCTCGTAATGATTTCAACTCTTCACTACACACTTTATGGGATCACAATCACATCAAATCATCTTTTAAAAAATAAACACATTTAAAAAAAAATCACATCACATATTTTTTATTGTTTCGCACAATTTTTTTTAAAAAAAATAAAAACTCTGGTGCGTCCCACGCCCATGGGGCCCACTGTCAATGCATTCACGCCCGCATGATCTTAGCACATCCAATGGGCCTAGGCTCGGTTTAAGTTTAGACCAACCGGCTCGGCCCAAGTCCCGGTCCAGTCAAAATTTCAAAAGCCGGTCTCCATTCATCTTCGTCACACAACACACACTGAAGCGAAAACAACAATGGAAGCAAAGCAGAAGCTGAAACTAACACTAGCCTTCGCGTCTCTCACCGTGATATCCATCATCGCAGCCGCACATCTCCTCGGACGTCGTCGTACTCGAAGAAACAAATCTCCGAAACTCTGCTACTTAGACTCCGAAACCAAACCCCAGACCACGTTCAAGCGAGTCTTGGCCGACAACTCCTATACTCCGTTCAAGCACTCGAAGAGGCGAAACGAAGGTACGCCACGAAAACTAGGGTTTATGGTTTAGGGTTCACGATTGACAATTTGATGATTGATTGATTAGCAGAGACCGAGAGTTCGGCGAATCTTCATCCGTATGAAGAGGAGATTGCGAGATTGGTTAGGGTTTCTGGGATTGAATCGGTGGAGTTCGGCGGGGATTTGGTGGATTTGGGGATGAATGGGGGGTTTGTGTGGGTGGAGACGGAGGAGCAGTTGAAGGAGCTCGAGGAGGTGCTGAGGAAGAAGAGAGTGTTCGCTGTGGACACCGAGCAGCACAGTTTGAGGTCCTTTTTAGGGTTTACGGCGCTGATGCAGGTCAAAAGATTTCAACTTTGGGTTTTTTGTTGGGATTTTGTGCATCTGATTGGTGTTCTACTCTTAATTGATTGCTAGATTTGAAAAAAAATTGATTTTTGAGGGAATTTGAACAGATTTCTACTCAGGAAGAGGACTATTTGGTGGACACAATTGCTTTGCATGATGTGATGGGTCTTCTTCGCCATGTTTTTGCTGATCCTGGCATTTGCAAGGTAGGCCCTTTTGTGGCCATTTCGCACTTAAAATGTCGTATTTCTTCGTTAGCGAATTAGTGATCGGATGACGAATAATCGAATAATCGAATAATCTTCGAATCCAATGAATGTGTGTTGTATGTAATTGGTCCTATGTTGTCCCCATTTTAGATTCTTATGCAGACACCTGAGTGCAGAGTGCTAACTCTGGAACACTGTGGTAGGGACTTAGAAAAATGTTGAGTGGTAGTTTTATTCGCTTTGTCTCGTGGTTATGGTTTCAGACATGCTAAATTTAGTACTATATGCACACAGTTAAAGTGACAGACATTGGTTTTAGACTATTAGTTACCACTTGGACTTGGGTCTCGCTGGAATTTTCTAAAGTAGCGGACCGTTGTTTTGCTATAGGTCTTCCATGGTGCTGATAACGACATCATCTGGCTTCAAAGGGACTTCCACATATATGTTGTCAACTTGTTTGATACTGCAAAGGTGTGTGTTAATGTTTTGAATCTCTTGAGTAACAATGGTTTTGATTGCATTTGTTTTAAATGCACTTTTATCTCCATCCAAACCTTCTTACTGAAGTATGTCTGACGAATGACGATATTTCATTTCGAAGGCTTTATTTATTTCTCAAAATAATACGGGCATAAAATCGAGTAGATTGGAAGAGTTTAATCCATGTAGTCGACCCCAACTAATTTTGGATTGAGACTTTATTTTTACTTTTTTTGTCTCAAAATAATACGGGAGGACAATCTAATAAGTTGAAGATGTCCTGAACTTCAGACAGCCCAGTCATCTTTACTTCTCCCTATGATCTTTGTTACATGGCTTTTTGGCCAAGAACTTCCAAGTTATCCGTTACTCAAGTTTCAATTTGGTTGATTGCGATCTAATCAGTAAGATTGTCTCTTGCTTGTCTTTGCAGGCATGTGAGGTGTTGTCAAAACCACAAAAGTCTCTTGCTTATTTACTGGAAACTTATTGCAATATGTCATCAAACAAACTGTTACAGGTTTGTGTTTGATTTTTTTTTTTGATCATTTATGCTTCAAACCACACATTTACACCAAGTAGTAATCTAATTGGATTAAGTTTCATGTTTTCCATTCATTTGTCTTGATTCAACATTGTCATTTTTATCTATGCAACTTATCTTAGTTGCATCTAGAGAGTGCCATGAGGAACATATACCTCCATGTCGCTTTATTTGTATTTATGTGCATACATGGATTGTTGATACTGGCTATTTGCTGATAGTTAGATTTGCTTAAGGTTTTCTATGCCAATGATATTGTTGACATGGTTATAGTTTAGACATTCTCTTGTCTGGCTTCATATCATATTCTACATGGACAAAATTTTGAGCATATTAGTGTGGTGAATTGCAGCGTGAAGACTGGAGACAGCGTCCGCTTTCTGGAGAAATGGTGCAATATGCTTGTGCTGACGCTCACTATCTGTTATATATTGCTGATTGCCTAGCCAGTGAGCTGAAAAAGCAATGTTCAGGTATACTGTATTCTGTTGTTGCGTTAAATTTTTCAGTTTGCGGGGTATCGAAATGTTGGTATGTACTAATTAAATACGAAGGCATGGAATTTTACATTGTAACTGGATGGCTTCAAACTAAGTTTTTCTTCTCATTATTTTGTATTAGTTGCCATTTGATGCTTTATTGTAGTTGTTGTACTTTGTTATTTCATTAAAGTTCGTCGGAATTTAGCATCACCGTAATCCACATTGCAAAGGCTCATCTTACAACAATAGGTTTGCTCACAGAAATAGTGTGCACATACTTATAGGGCATGAAACCAAGACATTATTCTGGTCACGACACTTGATGTTAATATTTCACCTTAATCCCATTTTAGTTGGGGTTGGCTATGATGTTAATATCAGAACATGAAATAGAAATTTGAAGTATAGCTTTCCTACTCTTTCTTTCTGATATGATGGTCTCTTTTGTATTTTATCTTTCATGCAAATCCTCTAGCTGCTTTAGTTCACTCATCTCATGATAAGGTGCTGTCTTTCCTTTGGGATTAAGAGTAAGACTAGTTTCTATCACCTGTATTTCTTGAGAATATTGTTGAAACATTTATGTGCATCACACCGTTTAATTGAGTTGCTTTATATAAGCAATGTAGTAATAATATTTTGGCTCTAAGTTCACAATCCATTATCTCTCTTTCTTATGCTCCTTATCATTACTGAAACTTACATACCAACTCCCTCCAAATTTTAAGAGTAAATAGTAAGAATAATCATAAACTTTGCGTTTTTTCTCTAAATAATCCCAAACTAATTTTCTCAGAAAATTCCCAAACTTAAGAATTTGTCTAAATTTTAGCCCAATTGTTTTTTTAATCAATTTGATGTCTATGTTACACTTAGAATTTATTCGAATAAGACACAATTGTTTATTATTATTTTTATTTTTTATTTTTTTTTTCTGTGAGCAACCTAAGGCTCCAGCCAAAAACTGAGGCCAGACCTTGCCACGGATGTGCTGTGTTCAATCAATGGACGTACTAATTCGACTGCTAATAGCTTTCCCTGTTTTAGTCTTGGTCACATTCATGGTGATACCCTTCAAATACATTATCCATAGCAACAAGTTTCTGATAATAACAGTATCTCAGAAACTTCAGCATGTCTTGATGACAAATTCAATTTTCTTCTCGAGGCCAGCCGGCGTTCGAACATGACCTGCCTTCAACTTTATACAAAAGACATTGAAGCATTTCCTGGGAATTCTGCTGCATCATCAATATTGTCACGCAACTTTAACAGTGAAGCTGGTAGCCCAGTGACTTCTGAAACCAAGGTCTGCTGGATATCTATCTATCATTAACATTCAGGCTTTTTTTTTATTGACGATTGTAAGTAAAATATTCAATAAAAACTCCAAACTAATTTTGTTATTTTTAAATTCAGGAGCTTGTCAAACGATTATGCATGTGGAGAGATTTCATGGTAAGTTTTGAAGAAAAGGCCTTTCCACGACTACATGATTTATATGCATAAATTTGTTCCATCCTGTCTACAACATCAAGTTTACCATTGAAATTATGAGATGACTAATAGTTATGTTTGTCCCAAATTCCCAATTCTTTACATCAGTGTTCATCTTATGTAAGTTGACTTCAATAGCATTGTGTTTTTCATTTTCCAAAATGAGTTGAGTTCTGTTTATTAAAAAATGATTTGATTATAATTCCTGGTTTTTAGAAGAAAAATGTTTGCTGAAAAGTTCTTTGCTATTGCTGGAAAACTACTGAAATTCAATTCTTAAATGCCTAACTATTGACAGGATATTAACTTCGTTTCGAATTCAAAAGGTATCTTTAACACTTCAGAAGCGTTTTTTTGGTAGATAAAGTATTATCCTAAACCCATTTGTGCTTGACAGCTTGTGCAAGCTGGTACTATTTATCCAAAGCCTGAGTGGCATGTTAGATTGGGAACTTAAAGCAATGTCATAACAAAAGCATCTTGTAATTGAAATGGATAATAAGCGTGTCCTTCATTATTATTATAATGTCCATCATTTAGAATCATGTCTGATGTTGATTTATTTGTAGTGTTTCCCTTCCCTTGCACTTTGAGATTTCCATATTATGATTTGATTAAATGAATTTTTTTTTTTTCAGAAAACTATTGAATCTACGGACTCACTTTTTTGTTCGGAAAACTATTGAATCTACAGATTCACCTTGTACACAAGATCTTTTTAAATGGAAAAAACTCAATAGGAAAAATCCACACGTGTATTCCTAGATCTAAGCCATCAATCCACTAGTACAGTAGAGGAGAAATCATATATTGAGATTATAATGGGTAAGCACATTGCACATACGTAAATTTGTACGTCCCCAACCCCTTCTCACTGTCTCGCTGTTATCAATTTAAGACTTAGTTATGAATCTTGTGATTGCATGCGACCAAACCATCTTACACAATGCTTTTGCTTTGTCATATTTGATTCTGGGTGTGAAAGTCTTTCACTATATAGGTGTTATTAACTTTGATGTATAACTCATGAACTTCGTTTCAGGCTCGTCTCCATGATGAAAGCTTGAGATTTGTGCTATCCGATCAAGCTATTTTTGCTCTTGCATCTGTAGTTCCAAAAACGGAAGCAGAAATTTATGGCAGCATATCAGGAGGAGCCGATATTGACCTGAATTCTGTAAATGTTCGTTCATCCCTCCTTTCTCCATCTCCTGTCGTCTATAGTCATGTAGAGGATTTAATTTATCTTCTTCTAGATGGGGGTTGCAAATCCAATGATGTATTAGTAGATATTGTCCAAAAACATCTGGACAGCAATGGGAACTGTCCTCTTTCTATTTATAATTATGTATTGTTGTGCAAATTCAACTTAAAAGCAGAAAATAGTTTGTCTGTCAAACCAAATGTTGGTAAGGCTGTCAAACATTTGGGTCGAAAGGCTTCTAGGGAGCTATTTGTACAAAAGTTTTCCTGCAAGTCTCCAGTTTATCATAATTGTAGGATTTATGCAAATGATGGTCGATTGCTTTGCTACTGCGATCGTAGAAAGCTTGAATGGTGCGTCTTTTGCTGTCCTTTTTTATTTTCAGTTGCCTATTCACCTGTGTAGTTGTATTTGTAACTTGTTTTTCTTTTCTTCACTTGGAAGGTATGTTCGTAGAGATCTAGCCAAAATTGTTGACAATGATCCACCAGCCATAATGCTTCTCTTTGAACCCAAAGGTCGTCCAGAAGATGAAGGCAACGACTTTTACATCCAAAGCAAGAAAAACATTTGTGTTGGATGTGGTGAAGGTAACCACTATTTGCGGTATCGAATAATACCGTCGTGCTACAGAACTCACTTCCCAGAACATTTGAAGAGTCACAGGTCTCATGATATTGTCCTTCTTTGTGTGGACTGCCACGAGATTGCCCATGCTGAAGCAGAGAAGCATAAGAGAGAGATAGCTGCAAAATTTGCGATTCCCCTTTTCGTTAAGAGTGTAGTTGATTCAAGACACTCTCAAGTTACTTCTGGCACATCTGTATCTGTGGAGAACCTAGAAGAGCAAGGTGTCTCTCCCTTGCAGCTGCGGACTGCATCTATGGCCCTTATACGACATGGACCAAGAATGCCAACAAAACGCTGCGAGGAGCTAATGCAGGTAGTTATATTGGTATTCCATTTTGCTTAATTGATTGTTATATGTTATATGCACTTATGCAGTAACTTTCATCGAGATCCTCTACTTTCACGCTTAAACATCGACAGACTGTCCTTTGTTCCTTGCCTTTTTTGCATGACTATTGTCAAATTCTGTGTGACTGCCACGTAGCAATTTTCTGCAGTTGTGGTTATGCATTGTTGAGTTTCTTGCTTTCATTTGCTACAGGTGGTTATGAAGTATTTTGGAAAAGAGGAAATCTCAGAGGAAGATCTTGAAAAAGCATTATTAGTTGGTATGAGTCCTCATGAGAAAAGAAGGCTTGGGAAGAAAAGAGGACTGTTTTACAAACATCATTCAGAGAATACCTTTGAGAAAAATGAAGCTGAAACTGATGGCCTGCACACGCCTGCTTTCACTGACAAATTAGAGGGGAATGCTCAAGATGTTGTGCCAACTACTGTAGAAAAGAAATTTTCTGAACAGAAAGAAAGAGTACATCTATCGAATGGCGATGTTGGTATAATAAATAGTTCTACATGCTGTGATGTGAAGGATAATGGAGACAATTCTTTGTCATATGGCACAAATGTGAATGTCAACAAAAGGAGCATTTTCGTGGGGGAAAATGCAGTGGATACTGATGAAGACCATGAAACGAAAGGAATTTCAGTGCCATGTGCAACTGACAATTCATGCGATCTCACATCTAATGGGACTGCCTCTCCGAAGTACAATAAGAAATTATCATTACTAGGACATGGGCCACATGGGAAACAAGTTGTGGACCATCTACTGAAAGAGTATGGTGAAGATGGCATTCGTGATTTCTGCCAAACGTGGAGACGGGTCTTTGTGGAAGCAATTCATCCCCGTTTCTTACCTGCTGGTTGGGATGTAAAACACAGGTACGCCCATCTTGTAATTTCCTCAATTCAACTGTCTTGTTATGCCGCTCCATTCATGAGGCAAGTTAATTATTTATTGTGCTCTCATTTGCTAGATCTGCTAGCCTTTTTATTGATCTAGTGATATATCTTATATGATTCATACACAACAACATAACTCCGTTCCAAATTAGTTGTGGTTGCCTACAATGACCAAGCATTTCCATTTTGTTCAATTTAATGTAGTTGATATTGTGATTTGGTAATCTTCTAAATATTCCATAATTAATGCATCTCATTATCTTAGGTTTACCCTCTCAAAATTATTTTAGGTTTACCACTCTTACCTCCATACCTAGGAATTGCTTCAATTTCTAGCATATCTAGTTTTGAATTGGGCATATGCTGGTAGTTTTTGGTTATGTCCAAACTACATACACACTAAAGCTGTTTTTCTCTACTTTTGCCTCTACTAGTGACAATGCTACTCTTACTTTTCTTTGTATCTTCATATTTCTTATTTTATCTTTACAAAATTTGTCATTTATCCATCTAAGCATCCTCTTCTTTGTTACGCTCATTTTATGTATGCCATATTTCTGTATCGCTCAACATTCACTTGAGTTGAGTGGTAGTGTTTGGTCCATATAACCAACCCCAACTAATTCGGGATTGAGGCTTTGTTGTCGTTGTGGTGTTGTTTCATTTCCATAAACATAGTTAGCATAATTGGATCCTTTTTAGAAGAAAAGTATAATACATACTTACATAAGTCCTAAAAAAAATGTACTTTCATAATGAAATCATTAAATGCATGTAAGTCTTCAATTGATCCTCTATCGTAATCATCAATGGTCTTTTTTGCTCAATTTATTTCTTTCCGTCTTTAGAATCATTTCAATTTTGCATGATGATATACAACAACAACAGCATCATAGCCTTAGTCTCAACTTAATTGGGGTCAGCTACATGGATCAAACTTTTTCATTGTGTTCGATTAAGTGCAATTGATGGTGAGCATTTCGGACCATTCAAATCACGCCTAATTAATGCATCTCATGTTAATTTTGGTTTAACTTACCTCGTTGAATTTTTACAATTTCTATTGAGTCAAGTTTTCTAGTGGGGGCATTTGTAGGCTCTTTTTGCAGGTGACCAAATCATTGCAACCGTCATTCTCTAATCTTCGTATCAATTGGTGCTACTCTTACTTGTCTTTGAATTTCTATATTTCTTATTCTATCTTTACGAGTTTTACCACACATCCACCTAAACATCTTCATTTATGCTACGTTCATTTTATGTAATTATTGTTGCTTTACCAATTCCATATAGCACATTCAATTCCATAGATGCATAATCAATGATATGGGTTCACAAATCTCAATGTTCAACTATAATTTCTACCATCATGTATCAAAAGCATGCCCCCTTCATCATATAAAATTTTTCTTTTTACTTAGATGAACATTTCAATCAATGATATGGGTTCACAAATTTCAATGTTCAACTATAAAATTTCTACCATCATGTATCAAAAGCATGCCCCCCTCATCATTCCCCATGTAATATGTGGCTTTGAAACTCTCCCACATGTGAAGAAAAATCAATTGACTTCACAATTGCCCTGAAAAATAGCATCAGAAAAAAAATCATAAGCTATGAATGCGGTGGATACCAACAATCCCATGTCCGGAAGTGTCAACCATTCTTTGAAAGATGCCCCTCTTGATTCTCCGGCAATGCACCGCATTCTTGACAGGAGCTCGAAACTCGAGCCAAGCACTTCCCGCCATAGGTATTCATACCCGATAATCTCATCGTACATCCGTCTACGCACAATCCTCCACCCGTCCACGTCCGCGAGTCCAAGCCCGAGAGGCTATACACCTATATCCACGGTTCCCATCGGAAACCACATCGATAATGGCATCAACATGTGGCAACCAATCCGGTTCTAAGCAATGACTATAAGCCATGTTAGATCCACTTTGCGTGCGTCGGCCGACACGACGCATTTGTGGAACCTTGCATTTCTTCTGCCTAGAAGCTTTTGTGGAGTGGGAGGACTCAAATCCGATTGGAGATTGGGGTGCCTCCCACACTGGGGTGCCTCCGGTTGGAGACCCCGGTGTCCTCACACCCGCATCCTCAACTTCCCGCTCGCACTCCACAAAAGACGAAGGTGGACTAATCTCCCGAGCCGCTCACTTTCACTCCCTCCCCCGCATCCTCAACTTCCTCCTCCCTCTTATCCAATCTTCCCGCGTGTCGTGATTGTGCCTCCCACAAATCACAGTGACATACCATAAGGAGTCGGCATTCTCCTTGACGTTAATTTGGAAAAGGCATCCACATTTCTTCGTACTAGTGTGAGTCATCGCCTTTTCATCATTCCTTGATTTCTTTAAAATTTTTGCCGCTTTCCCTTTCCCAACTCTCTCGAGCCGCCCTCATTAAATGGTGGGGTGCCCTTAGCGGCCCTAAAAAACAATTGAACGCTTTCCTCATCCATTGTGTGTAGGCAACAATCTAAAAATCGGAAAGGCTGAAACAGACCATAAACTAGTAGTTAACAAAAAGAGTTGCATAGAGTATAATGAAGGACTATAGATCCTTAGGTCGCCGGTTCGAAACCGGCAGGTCAGACCATCACTTCTTTTTTAACAAGTTAAATTAAAAAAAAATGAGGGACAGAAGATTCTAAAAGTTTTTGGAACCATAATTCTATTTTTAAAGATAAAAATCTCTTGCTATTCATACCACAAAGATTAGCTTGTAGTAAGTACGGAAGCTGTACTTAGTAGGTTGTGGGTTGATTCATGGGTTTAATTAGCTTTGTAAGAGCTTGTGGAAGTTCTCTAGTAAAATTTTAACATGAGATGTTGAGATTTTTTTCCTACTTGCCAAATAAGGATAATGAATTCAACGGATCGTGTTCTTAATTGCACGTTTCAGCCTTAAACAGCTGACTTCTTTTCTTTTGATTTTGCTTGATTAAAATATGTGAAGTTTCTGAATTTGAGTTTTGTGTGCAAAGGATTTGATACTGGTACACTATTTTTGCCAGCGGAAGACGGGAATTCGGCGAATACAGTGTATTCAATCCTGCTAAAGCAGATGTGCCAATTAGTTCTGGTTGAATGCACAATGTCAGCATGTATTCCTTTGGCAGTAACAGCGGCTGAACTTGTGCATCTCGTATTATCTGTCCAATTCTTGGGCGTCCTAGTTTTCTAAGGATGACCATAAACTTTGTTGAACTTTCCAGTTAATTATCAAGAATTTTGTTTGATCTGATGTTATCGATTTGTTTCCTTAATCTTCAGAAGTTACAATTTCCAGAATTGATCTCCAAAATCATGATACTGTACCTTCTTGGAATTGATTATTTTGGCATCTATAGCTGTAAAAATTAGGATTGTACATAAAATCACAGATTGTGCAGTGATGTCTGGATCCCACAATGTATACTGAATAAGTTCTCAGATATAGTGCCAATTCTGACATCCGTAAATGCAAGCCCTTAATTTTAATGGGAGGAACAGCTATTTATCTCCAGTTCAAAACTTTGTAACGCAACAAGATGTTTTAAGCAAAACCACACCTTCAGAGAATAATATATTAGAGATGAGATGCAACTCAGTAAGGTTTTGCCCTATAAAAATAAAGGAACGAAAGGCGTAGCAAGCTTCGATTTGGGACGCAGGAATTGCATGTTCTCTAGTTGCTTTTAATTCTTTCCTCTCTGATTCATCTTCCCTCTGACGCGTCCTAGGAATGCCTGAACAAAATCTGAAATTTTCGGTGACCATCCATTGCAGTCCTTACTTTAGTGGGTGCTTATAGGATTTCATAACCTTAATCTGTAAATTGAACAGAGGGAAATGACTTCTTGCATCAATTAAACATATGAGAATCTGAATAGACAGGCGCATACCCTCTCCTATAAAATCAGCAGTTGAGACTTTTGATCAATGCCATTGAAGATGAAAGTGCCAGTCATGGGTACAAATTGTTTTGTAATGAGCTGCCAAAATCAGAGTTGCGAAATCAAACTTCGTGAGGGATACCTTTTGGTGCTTATCGATACAGAGACTGAAACATACCTTAATAGCTTCTTGCGACGCAACTCCTCCAACAAAAGCAGCCACGGCATGGAGCTCTGCACCACCATATCTACACATGTCGTTAGTTAGGTCTTCCATCAAGGTTGATCCATTGCAACCCAAGTCATTTAGTATGGCTTGAGCTGTTGCCTTCAGTCTAGGTATGTCCTCGTCCAGCTCCCTAGGTAAATAGCAGCATATTTTAGGAACTTGTACTCTCCTTTTTCTTAAGGGAACAAGTAATTGAAGATGAAAAAAGGGTTTATATTAGGTATATGTGCAAGGCATTACCCATCAAAAATACCAGGAAATCTGTTGTAGTTTGCAGCAAAACGATCAACAGCCCGGAGTAGAATATAGAATCCGATCGCAATGCTGTCAAGACAAATGATCAGTTATGCCCAGTGCTTGTCAGGAAAATTTAAACAAGAACATGCAAAGGGCAGTAGCTGCTGCATGCGGTATAACTTCTAAAGAAATTATCAGCCAGATCAACTATCAAGATATTTAGACATTGAAAAGCTGCAGTAGCAATGTGACGGAAGCCACCTGCAGTCCTCGTCATTCAAATACTTCTGCATCTCGGGCAGCGATGGAGAATTAAATTCTTCTTCGATTGGACGATATCTGCATACCTGTCATAAGAAATCCATCAGAGAGAAAATAGCGCGGCTACCAACTAGTTTCTGGAGAGTTTACAGTTGCATCCTTATTAGGAAGAACGAGATTCATATGATCTTTTCTAGACCATACATAGACTGGAGTGAAGAACACTGGTAGCTTTTTTTTTTGAAATAAAAGAACACTTAGCTTGGACACAAGCATTTGGCACAATAAAGGAAACTAATTTTTTTTATCTCAATAATGGAAACTAATAATCATATTCTAACTATTTCCTTGAAAATCTTACAACAAAAAAGTAGAATTCAATCCCTTGTGATTAATTCTGGTTGATAAGATCACAATAAATTCTAATAATTGGATGAGTATATTGTACGGCTCTGGACTTAAGGAAATGATCCTAGCACTTCTAAAACTATCACCTAAGATAATGTACAATTGAAATCAATTATGACGCACCCACCAAAATACAAACACATGCTTTTAGAAGGATTTATCTAGATAACCGAAAATGCAATAGACTCCTCCATGAGTCAATTCTTCCAAAAGAAAGAAAGATTTTTCTTTCTCTTTTTCTTAGTCTTGTCAAAGTTAAAGAGTAATTAGCAACCATATGGGTATCTCACTGGTTTGGTCACTTATGTAAGACGTTGTGGTTCAAGTCTCAAAGGAGGCAAGTTAGTTTTTCTTTCTTACAAGAAAAAGAGTAATTTATGTCATACATAAAACAATTGATACAAACTTAGCTTTTTTGGCAATCAAATCAAAACTGCAGTTAATCTTTTAGAACTAAAAATTCATGAAACTTGACATCAGAAAAGATGTGTCCGCAATTTTCCATCATGTTCACTTAGATAATGTGGCTTACCGTGATCTTCCTCGCATTCCTACAGAAGTTTTTTATGCTTGCTTTGGAAATTGAATTTGGTTCTCTACCAATTCTCTTCAGAATACTTCTCACTCGTTGTTCCACTGCAAGGAAGTCTGCCTCAGCCTTAGCCTGGTAGATCTTTTGCAAATTTACATAACATCTGCAAGACAGTTGACAAGTCATACAGCAGCTCGCCTATAGCACTGAAACAGTAATCCAAAACATCATCACAAGATATAAATTCAGATAACTGACTCTGTTGAAGATGTCATATCGGGTATTGATCCCTCAAGTGGTGCTTCCCCATTGCCTTCATTAGCAATAAATTCCTACATTATATGAAAGGTATACGGATCAGATATTATAAGATCCTAGGCACCAATAACATTTAATTTACATCAAAACTTGGTAGAAACCTTGTTTTCTACAGGGAAATTGGTTCTACTAGCATGGACTGAAGTAGAAATATTAAAATGAATGAAGTACTACTCAATTTAAACCACAAACCTTCAAAGCCCCCACCATTACCCAAAAGTCTGATGAAGTAGAATCAACTTCAACAGAATGATCATTGATTATTTGATGCAGAGATGAACCTGAAATGTGAATGGTGAAATCCGTAAGTCATCGGAAGGTTAAAGGAATCAATTATGAAAACTGGTCCATTAACTACACCAAAATTGTACATGTATGGAGAGAAAAAACACATTCTCCTAATTGCAACCAATTGCTTTGATTCATGAGCATTCAAAAACAGCAATTGCAGGGCTAGCAAATGTAAGATCAAATCAGAAAACACAGAAGACAAGCATGGATTTAAAAATCAATGGAACTCCCTGAAGTTCGACAAATTTTGTTGATTTTCGAATGAGGGGAAATGAAATCCATATGTATGGAAAAAATGTCAAAATTCCCCCAAATATTCAACATAATTTGGGGAAGATCGACATGATTCGGGGAAGTCCTACCAAATTACCAAATAATGGCAAAAATTGCAAGACTTTCATGACTATGTGGAAGTTTCAAGGAAGTTCATAAAAGTTTCATGGAAGATTCAGAGAAGTTTCACATGATGTACCAAAAACCAATCTAAAACGAAACTTAACGCCTCAAAAAGGAAGTAGTCAGCGAATTGCAAGTTGTATTGTGAAATAATGCTATGTAATTTCAAACTGCATGTTCAATAAAAAAAAAACTATTTGAAACAATTATATTGTGACTCTTATGCATTGCAATTGTATAATTATGTGTATTTTTAACACCTTTAAAGAGAAATTTGAGTTTTTAGTATTTCGAATGAAATTCCATGAACTTCCACACCAGCATATTTTTGCACAATTTTCCCTCGTCTAATTAAACTTCTCCAAATTATTTCCGAATTTTTAAGTGGGCGGATTACAAGGCGAAGCCGGAATTTCGAACTTGGAGACGAGTTCCAGCCTTAAAACATGCATTGGAAAGAACTTTTAAATTAGGGTATGTAAATTTTAGAATGAAATAATCAACTTTTTAGAGAATTAAAAATGTATATCATCTATACCAAAAATAAAATAAAATTGTACATCGTCAAAATTAGAAAAGAATTCAAACAATACCCTATCAATGGTTTACCTAAAAACCAGAAACCTCATAACATAAATATTTCAATAAACATTTTGACACCAAAAAATTTGAATGAACAAGAAATTCTGTAGAAAGATTTCTAAGGAAAGACTTATAAACCAAGTTGATAGTTATATACTTACTAATGCCTTGAGGGGCAGATATCTTGAATGAGGCCTCAACTGCTTCTTTATAATTATCTTCATCCAAAGCAATCATCTTGGATTTTATGAGTTCCTAGAACAATTTATAGTGCTCATAGAATTAGGGAGTTTGGAAGCAACAAATAGATAGATGGAGGCCACTTGAGCGGAATGTACGAACCTTGAACGCCCTTTTTTCTTCTCTGCTTGATGGAAAGCGGCCACTATGTGCTTGGGCCCAGTCATCAGCAATCTTCACAAGTACGACAACATAAGGTATGTGCTTATGTACAACCGGGTCAGTAGTGTTTAAATCAATGCTTTCTGCAAAGCTACAGCAAAACAATATAGGATCATAAAGTTTATACCAATTCACAAGGCAAGGCATTAATTACCAAAGATCAAAGTTAAGAACAGTAATACTAATAACTGACAACAGCTTCGCAAAGCTAGTCATCAAAAGCAATCAACAAAAATAGTTGTTACCGCTTAAGCTCAGGCCATGGGTTGTTTAATCGGAGATCATCTAAGAAATGATCAGGCTTTGACTCAACTACTGTGTGTTCCTGAAATGAGAAAAATGAACTTAGCTGATGTGCACATTTGTTGAACCCTAAAGGAACCAAAAGTTTCATCCATAATGAGGACATTAACATTGATGATTGATGCTGGCCAAACCATATGTAGAACTCCCATTTTCATCTTTTTCTCAGGTTGATGAACTTTTTCCTCATGTAGGGATTAGTCCCATTTACATCTTTTTCAACAGTTGGCTCCTACAGCACTCTATGTTTCTCTCTGCTTTTTCACCAGAAATTATGATTGGAATAAAGAGCCAAGTGAGCAAAAGCGAAAAGTTCTAGAGTACTGACAAGATAATTGAAACCATTTGAACAGCTTCGCATCTAAATCATAACAAATCCTAGTCAGGTCCATTACGCAATGTTCTGCAGATGTAATCCATAGGACCTTGTAAAATTATGATGTATACTGGATTATTGGTAAATTTCTCACTACTTTTTATACATGAACAACACAAGAAAACCATATTGAGTTGGTGTAGCAGAAAATTAGGGCGTGGATTAGTGCCCAAGGAAACTTAGATCCTAATGACATACCTATAGCTCTTCAAATTGAAAAAGATGTAAAGGAAGAAAGAAAAAACGAAACATTATTAAGTACATGGTGCATAAAACAATACCTTCAAACTTATCCGCACAAGCCCAGTTAGACCATAAGAGCGTGCACATATCAGCATGATGTTTGCCTGTCTACAAATTCTATCCAGCCTCAACAAAGATGCTTCCACTAGCTGATAATGCAAAAATGAAAAGTGTTAGAAATAGAAAACAATTTTCAAATTTTCTTTTGAAAGCATGCTAAGATCCCTAAATATGAAATGTAAAAAATTGAAATGTGAAATAGTGTAGATAATGCAAAAGGCAACGAGAGAACAACATTTCCCATCGAACAAAAAAAGTATTGCTATTATACTGCTCCTCCTACTATCTCAAGATCCCCAACATAATCTCAAGAACCACAAGCGATTTTAGGCTTTTAGCATAAAGATCCACTATGCCTTGATTAGCATAGTTATCACTGTTCACATCCTCTCTTCATGCACCTCGAAGCGGCCCATGCTTTCAAAGCTCCCTTGATGTAGGTCAAGAAGGAAAGATACCACTCTCAGCGTCAAGATTTTCCCTTTATCATAACTCCTTGCTCCTTTTTGCATATTCTCTATCATGGATAAAACATACTGTGCCTATGCAAGATAAGGAAAAAATAACCTTTCAAATGTAGTAAAATATTTTGCATGTATGAAAGGCAAAATGTGTCCTGTATGTTCCAGACTCCATGATATTTTGTAATTTCTCCAAGTCATGCCCTAAGTTTTCTGCTTTTAAGTCCAAATTCATATAATAATAGTGGGAACCTTCATGCATTTTACCATTTGTTGATTTGGCTGTGAAAATCCACCTCTTTTTCTCTTATGATCTGTGTAATAAATCTAAACTTGTGAGAAGGAAAATGAAAAAGGAGAAAAAAAAGTCAAGTAATATATGAACTTCGAATCTTTATTTTTGCAGCCATTCTATGCAAAATTATATTGTCCATTTACTTTCTCACTCAGTATTTTACATTAATAAAAGAAGGGCAAGTACTCTATTAAACTGAACACCAAAGTAGCTAATACATGCTATTGCATAAATGATAAGTTTCCTATGGAAAAACACAAAGCATGTCAGCTAATAATAATATTCAAATAGGCATGAGTTAATGATTAGAAAACTTAATCAATAAGACTTGAATCCTCCTAATGCACCCATAAACAAAACAAAGATATGCTGAAACATCAATAAAAAGTAAAAGTACCATACCTGAGTCGCTACAACTAATGTAAACTGAGAAAAAAATGATGGATTAGTCTCGATCAGCGCCTCAGGAGATTCCTCCACAAACTTAGCTTTTACAGCATCATTCAACTCTTGCAAGAAAGCACACACACATTTTGCCTTGGATTGTCCAACACTAGACTCGTCCACTGACCATTCAACAAGCATCTAAAGTGTGAAGAAACAAAACTTTATATAGAGAAATAACCCCTAACTAACAAGAGGTAAGAGGATTAAAGAAGAACATACACATGAAATTGTTTCCAAGATCTTCTATTTCAACTCTGGATCCATCGATGACTGTTATGCTACCCACTCCTCCAAGAACAAGATTTTTCAATGTCTCTGAGCCGGTAGGACCACAATTAAGTAAGCAAATGCTGGCTTTCTCTAGGGCTGCCTGTCCTTGATCTCCCCAAATCCTGTATAGATTAATATTTCAGTAGGCATCATATTTGACCAATTTTATACTCTAGTAGTTCATCTATCGTTCATTTTTTCTAAGCCACCCAATCACTGCACATCTCTTATTGTAAAAAGAAGATATACTCATAATCTCAAAATAAAATTGGACAATATGGTTGACATCGAATAAATTGTACCTACTGAAAAGAAACGTTATGAAACTCAGCATTTCCTCCTATTCCAGCAAATTCTGAATTAAGAAGTTGAATAGAGTAGTATGAGGATACTTAGGCGGATGTGTGGTTAAACTTGTAAAGATAGAATAAGAAATAGGAAAATTCAAAGAAAAGTGGGGGGTACTATCAATCGACGCAAAAATTATGGAAGGTCAGTTGTGGCGGTTTGGACACCTCCAAAGGCCTGCAAATGCCTCAATTAGAACACTCGACTCAATACAAACTGAAGAAATTCGACAATCTAGGGGGCAAACCTAAGCTAACTAGGGACTAATTAATTAGGAAGGATTTAAAAGATATGGAAAGCGCACAAGTAATGACACTAAATCGAGCGCAATGAAAAGTTTGATCCATGCAGCCGACCCCAACGAATTGGGAATTGAGGCTTTGCTGTTGCTTATTCCAATATTTGTTGCACCAATTAAACAAAAGCGCCCACATAATATTGAACGATTGTCATCGAATTCCAATATTTGTTCACATAGGATCTTATTTATTTAAAAAAACTCATCTTCAGACACAATTTCCATATTAAGTCAGTTTGGAGGGCATTCAATATAGTGCATTCAAGTAAAGCACTTCGGATTTTTCCCAATTAGGTCAAAGTTCATTGACTACGAGTCACATCAAAATTTACTCCAAAACCCATGAACCCTAGGTCAGTAAGACCTGAAAAACAACACCAAAGACAACGGAATCTCACAAATCCAACACAAATTCACACTCCAAACAATGCACAAAAGCTGCCCATGTACTCCCCCATCACAACCAACTCAATTCGCCCACAATTTCACCTTCATAGACGCGTTTCGCATGAGAAAAAAAAAAAAAAAACAAGTTTTAAAAGCGAAACGAGCGCAATCAGTGGCGGAGTTCACAAGCAGTTAGGGCAAAGAAAAAGGAGTGCGAGTGAGAAAGTGGGGATTGATGGGGTTACCTGAGTTGTCGATCGTACTTGGTTTTGGGCTCGGCCATTGATGCGAGCGGGTGAGCTTCAGAGAGAGTGAGAGCTTCAACAAGGTTTTCAATGGCGAATGTGTGTTTACTACTCTCTTGCTTGTATACTACGCAGGAGCTCAAATCCCCCATCTGCTAGTTTTTTGGTCATTTCATCTTTTTGTTGACCTTTTTTTTTTTTTTTTTTTTTTTTTTTTTTTTTTTTTTTTTTTTTTTTTTAATTTCAAGGATTTATTATTATTATTATTTTATTCCTGTTGTAAAACTAAGTTGAACTTGCTAGACGCAAGCCAATACCATATGTATGCCTTTTAAATGTCGTAGATGGTAAGACTTTTGTGAATAAATCAGCAAGATTATCACTCAATCGCATTTGCTTGACATCAATTTCACCATTCTTCTGAAGCTCATGTGCATAAAAGAATTTTGGTGAAATATGTTTTGTTCTGTCCCATTTTATGAATCACTCACTTAATCGTGCGATACATCCTGCATTATCTTCATATAATATGGTTGGAGAATCTTTTATTGAAGGCAACCCACATGATTCTTGAATATGTTCAATCATGTTTCTCAATCATACACATTCACGACTTGCTTCATAAATTGCAAGTACTCCAGAATGATTGAAAGAAGTAGCAACCATAGTTCGCTTTACTGACTTCCATGATACAACAATATTACTGCATGTGAATACATATCCCGTTTGAGAACGGGCCTTATGGGAATCAGATAAAAATCCAGCATCGGCATAACCTTGAAAATTTAATCTTACCAATCTCGAGTAAAATAAACCCATGTCACTTGTTCATCGAAGATATCAGAAAACATGTTTAACATCATTATAATGTCTTCGAGTTGGTGAGAGCTATATCTTGCAAGTAGGTTGACAACAAAAACAATGTCAGGTTTGCAAGATACATAAGTGCACCAATTACACTTAAATATGGTACCTCCGGACCAAGTAGCTCTTCATCACTTTCATGAGGTCGAAATTGATCCTTATCCACTTCAAGTGATATGACAACCATTGGATGTGTCTTGTCCATATAATTTTTTTTTAAATATTTTTTCAATATAATTTGATTGATAGATAAGTAATCCACTTATAAAATTTTCAATTTGCAAATCAAGACAAAGTCTTGTTTTTTCAAGTTCTTTAATCTCGAATTCCTTTTTCAAGTATTCGGACGTTCTAACGATGTCGTCGTGGTTTCCCACTATATTTAAATCATCAACATATACAACAATAATCACAAATCCTGTTGATGATCTTTTAATGAAGACACATAGGCAAAACATATTATTTACATATCTTTCTTTAAGTAAATAATCACTAAGATGTTTGTACCACATTCGTTCGGATTGTTTCAATCCGTACAAAAACTTTTGTCATTTTATAGAATGCATGTTATGAGGTTTTGATTTTATTTCTTCGGATATTACAAATCCTTCAGGGATTCTCATATATATCTCACTTTCTAGGGATCCGTACAGATATGCTGTAACGACATCCATTAAATGCATATCAAGCCCTTCAGAAATTGTAAGGCTTATCAAAAACCGAAATGTGTTGCATTTATAACATGAGAATATGTTTCCTCATAATCAATGTCAGGTATTCGTGAGAAACCTTAAGGTACAAGTCTTGCTTTGTACCTTGTAACTTCATTCGTTTCTCTTTCGTACAAATACCCATTTATATCCAACATGTTTTACGCCATCTGGCGTTTGAACAATCGGTCCAAAAACCTCTCGTTTCCTTAACGAGTCTAGCTCTGCTAGGATAGCCTCTTGCCATTTTTGCCAATCAAGTCTTTTTCGACATTCCTCCACTGATCGCGGTTCTGGATCATCATAATTTTCACATATTTCAAAGGACACATTGAAAGCAAATATATCATCAGGAACAATTTTATTTCGATCCCAAATTTTACCTGATTTTAAATAATTTATTGAGATCTCATTATTTTCATCTTTTTCCTCTTTTTCTAGAGGCAGTTGTTCCTCGTCAGAATCAACTTGTTATGATAAATCTTTATCAAAAGATTCTTGTGCCTTCTCAGGAGTATTTTGATTTGTATTTATTTTTACTCATGTTTTCCTCTTTCGAGGAATTGTATCATTTGAACAATTGGTATTCCACGCTTTAAGCGTTTCGTCGGTTCTTGTGCATTTTGTTGCACATAGACATCAATTCTTGCAGGAGCATTTATAGCTGGAATATGTGATTTTGTCACTTGTTTTGCATCGGTAAATGCATCAGGTAATTGATTTGCGATTTGTTGCAAATGAATGATCTTTTGAACTTCAAGTTCACACCGATTTGTGCGTGGATCATAATGGGATAAAGTTGATGCATTCCAAGTAATTTCGCGCCATTCCTTTTGAATTGGCTTCTTATCTCCCCCCCTAATGGTGGGAAAATTGCTTCATCAAAGTGACAATTAACAAAACGTGCAGTAAATAAATCCCCTGTTAAGGGCTCAATGTATCTTATAATGGACGATGAGTTAAATCCAACATAAATCCCAATTTTTCGTTGTGGACCCATCTTAGTTCTATTGGGAGGTGGTATAGGAACATACACTGCACAACGAAAAATTCTCAAGTATGAAATATTTGGTTGTCGACCTAAAATGAGTTGCATGGGGAATGTTCATGGTATGCGGTAGACCTATAATGAATGATAGATGCTGCATGAAGGATTGCATGTTCCCAAACTGAAGTTGATAACTTAGCTCTCATGATTAAAGGTCTAGCAATTAATTGAGTGTGTTTGATAAGAGATTTTGCCAAACCATTTTGAGTATGCGCATGTAGAACATAATGTTAAATGGTAATTCCTATAGACATGTAATAATTTTTAAATGCTCGAGATTGAGATTCTCCTGAATTATCAAGATGGATGGTCTTGATTGGGTTGTCAGAGAATTGTTCTCTTAACCTAATGATTTGTGCTAAAAGTCTAGCAAATGCAACATTGCGAGTTGAAAGCAAACAAACATGTGACCACCTAGTTGATGCATCTATTAAAACTATGAAATATCTAAATGGTCAACAGTGAGGATGAATAGGTCCACATATCTCTCCCTGAATGCGTTCTAAGAAAACTGGGGATTCCACAACAATTTTACTTGACGATGATTTAACTATCAATTTACCTCGAGAAAAACTAGCACAATTATAATCATCAGCTGAAAATATTTTGTGACTCTTTAAAGGATGTTCATGCGAGTTATTAATTATTTTTCGCATAATTGATGATCATGGATAACCAAGCTGGTCATGCCATAAATTGAATGTCTTTGGATCATTAATTTTTTTTATTTAAGACGATATTCATTTCGACATGCCTTATATGAGTAAAATATAGTCCAGAGGATAAAGTTGATAATTTTTCTAACACTTTTTTTCCCATTTGAAACCAATCTGATATAGATAAACTCTCTATTATTTTCGTTCATGGTTTCAATGTGATATCCATTTTGTTGAATATCTTTAAAGCCGAGTAAATTTCTTATGAATTTTTCAGAGTATAAGACATTGTCAACATTAATTGTTGTTCCCCCAAACAACATAATATTTGCTCTTCTAGATCTATTAATCAAATTGGAGATGTCAGATATTGTTTGAACATTAGCCTGAATTAAGTTCAAATTGGAGAAATATTATCTGTTTTTAAGGATTGTGTGTGTTGTAGCATAATCAACAAGACATATATCGCTCTTATTTGATTCATGATTTGAACACGTGATTTGTTGATCCATCTAGACAAATAATGTTTGGCAAATTAGAAAAAAAAGTCATATTTCATTCAAACTAAGAAACTAGTTCATATAACTAAGAAGCATAACAAAAACTAGAACATAGAATTATTGAAAATCATTACATATGATCATTAAAAATATCGAGATTAGTGTTTGGATCATCATGAAAATTTGGGACATCCATGTAATTGATGTCCGACGAGCCATCTCCTACAGTGAAGTTAATCTCAACTATTTTGTCTTTCTCCTTTAAGGAGGCTTGATAAATATCAATAAAATGCTTAGGCGTGCGACATACATGAGCCCAGTGGCCTTTTAGACCACACCTATGACATGGTTGGTCACGACTACAAGCATGCCCATTTTCAGTAGTATTTTTCCTCTTATTCTGAACGACGTCATTCTTATTCCATTTATTTTAGAACTTATTGCCACAAAATTTAGAATAGGGATTACCACAATCTTTGCTGATTGATCATTTCCCATTTCCACGTCCGTGGTTTTTCTTTCCATGAACGTTTTTACGGTCATTATAAGATGCTGCATATGCTTCATTAATTGAAGTGGAACCAGTTGGACGAGAGTTGTGGTTCTTCAATAGAAGCTCATTATTTTGTGCAGCCACCATGAGACTTAATTATGAGTACTTTTTAAATTGACGTGCTCGATATTGTTATTGCAACAATAGATTCGAGGCATGAAAAGTATTGAACGTTTTTTCCATTATTGCCTCACCAGATATATTTTCTCCACACAGGCTCAAACGAGATGTAATATTAAATATGGTTGAGTTATACTCACTGATTGTCTTGAAATCTTGTAGCCTAAGATTCAGCCAGTCGTTTTGAGCTTTTGGAAATATCACCGTCTTTTGGTGATCATATCGCTCTTTCAAGCTTAACCACAAGGTGAAAGGATCTTTTATAGTAAGATACTCACTTTTCAGACCTTCATGGAGATGATGGCGAAGGAATATCAGTGCTTTCGCACGGTCTTGCATTGATGTTTCATTTCCTTCTATAATATTTTCTCCTAAGTCTTTAGCTTGGAGATGTATCTCGGCATCCAATTGCCATAACAAATAATTATTTCCAGTGATATCAAGTGCAATAAATTCAAGCTTTTGAAGGTTTGCCATGGTCTGAAAATATGTCAAAAAATTGAGTAAATAGTTTTTCTCTTTTATATAAAATAAATAATATATGATTAAATATATGTTCACAACTTGATTATTAATATGCAAAATGTACCACTTGTATGAGTTGGTTGGACAACCTCCAGGTAGGGAGCCGAGACGAAGTCTACTTAAAACCATGCCTCATCGAACGGGATGACCTGTTTCCCTTTCAATGTTTAGCTTTACCGGGGACAAGGCTTACCACTATCAACTCAAACTCATAACACTCTTTGCAATATAAACAAATCAAGAATAAAGCATAATTAATCGTTTGTAGTATAGCGAGAAAACTAGTTATGTCACATATCGACTTTTGATTTCTGATGTAGAAGATCATACAAGACGCGACTATAGAGCATACTTTCTCAATCGGTGACATTATAATGCATAATATATGAATAAAGTATGGATATAGAAGTGATGCATGTAATAAAAGGAAGCAACCATGATAATATACAAATAAATTGAACTTATTTAAATAACAAAAGTTATACATTCCTAGCTTTGTCTCCTTAACAAGCCTTCTTGAACTTCAAGATCTCCTTAATGCTAGAGCAAGCTCGTGCTGATAACGTGTTGTAAAACGAAGTTGAACTTGCTAGAGATTTAAGCATAGAAGACATAAGCTAAGAACTACTAAAATAAATAGAGAAGAGAGTTAGAGAGAATGTAAAGATTGTATTCCAACACTGGTGTGTTTTTACAATGAGGTTAACACCCTTTATATATGCATTTGGTGATGATAATAAATGTGCTTTATACAATATGTACAAGTAACACATAGATCCCATGTCATACAAAACATTACAAGTAATTTGACAGTACATGGAAGAGATTACTTTAATTTTGTTGTAAATGTAATAAATGGATGATGATGATCCTTCTATTCCTTCCTATCCCCACCTTTTGTAAGAGGCATGTCCTTGTAAGTTATTGTTCTAAGTGTAACTTGTGTCTTTTGGTCTTCATCTCATTATTACCAAAAGAGTATATAAAGGGACCCTCTCAATGTAATTTGTACACCAAGTTGAATGAAAAATTTCTCTATTTTTCTCTCATCTACTATCTTGTTCAAGTTCTAGTTCATAATATTTACTTTCCTTACTTTAGTCTTATTTCGAAAGTGTCTTAAAAATCGAAAAAAATTTAAAAGAACATAAAGCTTGGAAGATTATGGAAAATATACAAAAACTTGAATTTGTTGCCCTCGATATCAATGGTAAAAACTACTTATCACGACAACTATAACTCAGTACATCTCTAAGCTAAAGACTTGGGATAGACTATCGAAAAAGAAAATAATGCATCAATTCAAGATCATGCAAAAACACTGGATATTCTTTCATCATCATCTCCACGAAGATTTGAAAAGTGAATATCTCACTATAAAAAACCCTATCACCCTACGGAAAAGCTTGAAAGAGCGCTATGATCACCAGAAAATGGTGATACTACCAAAAGCATAAAACGACTTGCTGAATCTTAGGCTACAAGATTTCAAAACTGTTAGTGACTATAACTCTGCTATGTTTAATATTATCTCTCGTTTGAGATTATGTGGAGAAAATGTATCTGATGAGGCAATGTTAGAAAAAAACATTCAGTACTTTTCACGCCTCGAATCTTTTGTTGCAACAACAATATCGAGCGCGCCAATTCAAAAAAATATTTTGAATTGATTTCTTGTCTAATGGTGGCTGATCAAAACAATGAGTTTTTGTTGCAAAATCATAATTCTCGTCCATCTGGTTCCACTTCAATTCATGAAGCAAATGTTGCATTATATGACCATAGAAATGGTCATGGTAAGAAGAATTATGGACTCGGAAAGAGAAAATGATTCGATAAAGATCATGGCAAGCAACACCCTAAGTCTCATGGTGATAAGTTCTAGAATAAATGGAATAGAAATGACACCACCGAGAAAATGAGAAAAGGTGTTGAAAAAGGGTTTACTCATAATGGTGACCAAACATGTCATATGTGCGGACTAAAAGGCCATTGGGTCTTTGTGTGCTGTATACCTAAAGCAATTTGTAGATCTTTATCAAGCCTCCTTGAAAGGGAAAGACAAAGATATTGAGATGAATTTCACCATTGGAGATGACTCAGCAGACATTAATCATATGGATGCCCCATATTTTCTTATTAATCCAAATGGTGATGCTTTTATTGAACAAATGTAATGATTTCAATTCCTAAGTACTAGTTTTGTTCTATGTTTGACTATTTCTATGTACTAGTTTTCTACTATGAATGAAATATGGTTTTCTTTTCCCTAATTCATCAAAATTATTTTTCTAGATGGATTAACAAGTGGTGTGTTCAAAGCCAAATACGAGTGATGCTTGTTGACTATGCTACAACGCACATGATTCTTACAAAAAGAGAATATTTCTCTAACTTGACTTTAGCTAAGGCTAATGTTCAAATGATATCTAGCATTACTAACTTGTTAATGATTCTAGACGACAAATATTATGTTGTCTGGGGTACAACAATTCATGTTGTTAATGCATTATACTAAAAAAATTCAGAAGAAATTTACTTAGTTTCAAAGATATTCAACAAAATAGATATCACATTGACACCATGAATGAGAATAATAGAGAATTTCTCTATAGTACATTGGTTTTGAATGGGAAAAGAAGTTTCTGGAAAAATTTCCAACTTCATCTTCTCGATTATAGTTCACACATATAAGGCATATTGAAATGAATGTCGCCATGAATATAAAGATTAATGATCAAAAGACATTTATTTTATAGCATGATCGACTTGGTCATCCAGGATCATAAATGATGCCAAAATTATTAATAACTCGCGTGGACATCCTTTGAGGAGTCATAAAACATTTTCAGCTGGTGATTATAATTATGCTATTTGCTCTCAAAGAAAATTAATAGTTAAACCATCACCAAGTAAAATTGTTGAGGAATCCCCAATTTTCTTAGAACACATTCAGGGAGATATTTGTTGACCTATTCATCTTCATTATGGACCATTTAGATATTTCATGGTTTTGATAGATGCATCAACTAGGTGGTCACATGTTTGTTTACTTTGGACCAGAAATGTTGCATGTGCTTAGACTTCTAGCTCAAGTTATAAAGTTAAGAGTATAATTTCCTGATAAACCAATTAAGACTATTCGTCTTGATAATGCTTGCGAATTCCAATCCCAAGCATTCATAGATTATTGCATGTGTATAGGAATTACCCTCGAGTATTATGTTCCTCATGTGCATACCCAAAATAGTTTGAAAGAATTCTGATCAAACACATTCAATTGATTGCTAGACCTTTATTATAAGAGCTAAGCTGCCAACTTCAATTTGGGGATATGCAGTTCTTCATGCAGCATCTATAATTCATTTTAGGCCTACAACATACCATGAACATTCCCTAATACAACTCATTTTAGGTCAACAACCAAATATCTCGCACTTGAGAATTTTTGGTTATACAATGTATGTTCCCATACCACCTCCAAATAGAACTAAAATGGTCCACAACAAAAACTTGGGGACTTATGTTGGTTTTAACTTATCATCAATTATCATATACCTTGAGCCCATAACAAGGGATTTATTTATAATACGTTTTGCGGATTGTCACTTTGACGAAACAATTTTCCCATCATTAAGGGGAGATAAAAAGCCAATTCAAAATGAATGGCGTGAAATTGCTTGGAATGCATCGAGTTTATTACATTATGATCCACACACAAATCAGTGTGAACTCCAAGCTCAAAGGATCATCCATTTGCAACAAATTGCAAATCAATTACCAAATGCATTTACTGATATAAAACGAGTGACAAAATTTCATATTCCAGCTACAAATGCTTCAACAAGAATTGATGTTAGTGTGTAACAAAGTACACAAGAACCAACAAAATGCTTAAAGCATGGAAGAACTTGTTAGTTTAAAAATATACAACTCCTCGAAAGAGGAAAACATAAGTAAAAATAAATGAAAATCATAATACTCCTGAGAAAGCTCAAAAACTCTTTAATAAGAATTGTCAGAACAAGTTGAATCTGACGAAGAATAATTACTTCTTGAAAATGAGGAGAATAATGAAATCTCAATAAATTATTTGAATTCTAGTAAAATTTGATATCAAAATAAAGTTGTTATAGATGATATATTTGCTTTCAATGTATCTTTTGAGATTTTTGAAAATGAAGATCTAGAACCACGAACGGTGGATAAATGTCGAAAAAGACTAATTGACCAAAGTAGGAAGAAGCTATCCAAACAGAGTTGAACTCGTTAAGAAAATAAGAAGTTTTTGGATCGATTGTCCAAACGCCTGATGGTGTTAAGTCCTTTGGATATAAATGAGTATTTATACGAAAGAGAAATGAAAAGAATGAGATTAAAATATATGAAAACAAGATTTGTAGCTCAAGGTTTCTCACAAAGACCTGATATCGACTATGAGGAAACATATTCTCCTATTATAGATACAATTACATTTCGATTTTTAATAAGCCATGCGGTTTTTGAAGGGCTTGATATGCATCTTACGGATGTTGTTACATATTTGTACGGATCATTAGATAGTGAGATATATATAAAAACTCCTGCATGATTTGAAGTACTCAAATAAAAAACTTATAATATGCAATCTATAAAATTGCAAATGTCTTTGTACGGATTAAAACAATTTGGTCGAATACTTAAAGAAGGATATGTAAATAATCTACTTCCTACATGTCTTTATTAAAAAATCATCATCGAGATTCGCAATTATTGCTATATATGTTAATGATTTGAATGTTGTGGGAAACCATGTCGACATAACGAGAACATATGAATACTTGAAAAAGGAACTCGAGATGAAAGAACTTTAAAAAATAAAATTTTATCTTGGTCCGCAAATCGTGCATTTTTCAAGTGGAATACTTGTTCATCAATCGAATTATGTTGAGGAAATCTTAAAAAATTTTATATGGACAAAGCATACCCATTGAGCTCCCCAATGGTTGGTAGATCATTTGAAGTGGATAAAGATCCATTTCGACCTCATGAAAGTGATGAATAACTATTTGGTCAAGAGGTACCATATTTAAGTGCAATTGGTGCCCTTATGTATCTTGCAAATTGTACAAGACCATATATTGCATTCTCTATTAATTTACTTGCAAGATATAACTCTTCACCTACTCGAATACATTGGAATGATGTTAAACACATTTTTCGTTATCTTTGAGGAACAAATGACATGAGTTTGTTTTACTCAAAATGAGTAAAAATAAATTTGCGAGGATATGTTGATGTTGGCTATTTGTCCGATCCTCATAAGGTTCGTTCTTAAACGGGTTACGTATTCACTTGTGGTGATACTGCTATATCATGGAAGTCAGTGAAGCAAACTATGGTTGCTACTTCTTCTATCATTCAGAAATACTTGCAATTCATTAAGCAAGTCGTGAATGTATATGGTTGAGAAACATGATTCAACATATTCAAGAATCAGCTGGATTATCTTCAATAAAAGATTCTCCAACCAAATTATATGAAGATAATTCAGCATGTATCACACAATTAAGTAAGGATATATAAAAGGCGATAGAACAAAACATATTTCACCAAAATTCTTTTATGCACATGAGCTTCAAAAGAGTGGTGAAATCGATATCAAGAAAACTCGATCGTGTGATGATCTTACTAATTAATTCATAAAAACTTTGCAACTACAACATTTAAAAGGCTTACATATGGTATTGGCTTGCGTCGACTCAAGGATATTGCAAGCAATGAAACAAGACAAATTCCACCCAAGTCAACATGAGGGGGATTAATTGACTAGTGTATTGCACTTTTTTTCCTTTAACTATGGTTTTATCCTACCAAGTTTTCGTAGCAAGGTTTAATGGGGTAATCCTATCAATATCATACTCCGTATAAAGATTGATGAGAATAATGTAACCTTTTTCTTTGCTAGATTTTTTCCCACTAAGTTTTTTTTTTTGTAGAGGTTTTAACAAGGCATGTTCTCTCAACAAGTGTCATCCAAGGGGGAGTGTTGTAAATGTAATAAGTGGATGACTCTTCCTATCCCCACCTTTTGTAAGACTCATCTACTTGTAAGTTATTCTTGTAAGTGTAACTTGTGTCTTTTGGTCTTCATCTCATTATGACCAAAATGGTTATATAAAGGGGCTATCTCAATGTAATTTGTACACCAAGTTGAATGAGTTTTTTATTTTTATTTTTCTCTCATCTACTATCTTGTTCAAGTTCTAGTTCATAGTCTTTACTTTCCTTGCTTTAGTCTTAGTTAGTTTTACAACAAATTTTTTTTTCGATTTTTTTTTAATTTATCATGGTGTATAGGATTAGGCTAAGGTATTCTCAATTTAGGATACAAACTTCGCCAAAATATCACTAGAGAGATGGATGATGCATAATTTGTTAAAAGACAAGGTTTAGGAGGTCGTGGGTTCGACTCTAACTTAAGTTAAAAATAATAAAATAAAATAAAATATGAAACATACTCTACTTACTAATAACATGACTCAAAAAAATTAAGAGATTTGAACTTGTAACCTCACAAAGACACTTATTTGAAATAGTGCAAGAAAAATATTTGTTTTTAATTACTTAAAGGGAAGTGATAGTTTTGTGATGACCCCTACTCAAATTACGGTACCGCTCGACCTAATCCCGTCATTAAGTCCTAATCTCACCACATAAGACATAACAATGTATTAGTTATCCATTTCAAAACTTTTCTCCAAACTAGCTACTTTATCAAATAAGCATTAAAATCATCATTATGCTATTTAATATTTTAGAGTTAATTAAAATTTCTATAAAATTAATCTTATTTAGTGAATGTCTTAATACATTAACGAAAACCACTAATATAAATCCTCGATACGTAGAAAACCAAGAAACAAAGATGAGATGCATATATATAACAAAACGATGATAATAATATATCAACATGTGTTTGGTCAGGAAAACTATCTCTCAACTCATATATACAACTTAAAAGTAAATAAAATGTTAAATTCTTCCGATCACACGTTGCACACGCATGCACGCGAGCCCATGGATCTCCGCCACATCGATATTGTCCCAAACTTAACCACCTTTCAAATCTTAAGTGTGGGGTTTTCCTATGTGTTTACTAGTACCGATATTGTCTACAACTTAACAATATATCAACTTCATATTAACAACTTTAGGTGTGGGGTTTTCAGAAGGCCTCAGTATTAGTTAAGGGGAGATCATCACTTATATACTTCATTACGAAGTTTTAATTATCCAATGCGGGGCTATTATTTTGGTCCACACATCTCAACACTCCACCTTTGACTGAAATCCATCGAAGAGGCTTTTTTTGATTGAAAGGTCCCAACCTAAACGTTGACTCTAATACCATGTTAAATTCTTTCAGTTGTGGTGCACATGTGGTGCATGGGCTAGTGGATCTCCACTACCACCGATATTGTTTCCAACTAACCACCTTCAACTTTTAAGAGTGGAGTTTTGTCTCAAAATGCCTCGATCTGATTAAGGGTGTGAGCACCATGTGTTATGTGCTACCATATTAATTTTCTCACTTGCACGCATAACATCCGCAACACATGCAGGCGATCTCATTTACTATCGATATTGTCCCCAATTTAACATGGCGTCAGAGCCGACGGTTCAGTTAGGACCTGTCGAGAATACACCTTAAATGGATTTCAGTCCAAGGTAGTGTATTGATATATGCAGACTGAAATAATAGTTCCACATCGGATAATTGAAACTTCATAATGAAGTATATAAGTGATAATGTTTCCTCAACTAGCATCGAGGCCTTTCGAGATAACACCCTACACCTATAAGAGTTGAAGTTGGTTAAGTTGGAGATAATATCGGTGCTACCGGAGGAGATCCACGGGCTTGTGAACGAGTGTGCGCCGCGACCATGAGAATTTTTATATAAAAGACATATATATATATGCCATACAAAAAAACCAAAAACCTATGATATCAAATGTAGCAGCATTCCAATGGCTCAAAGGTAATCGTCGATCTTTTCCTTGCCAAGTCCGCTACTCGATGGATTTGCACCTACCGTTATAAAAAGAACGGTGAGTACATGAAAGTAGAAAGTAACACTAAAAGATATTTATCCACATTTCCAAATATATAACAAATATCTAAAACCATAACAATAACGACTATGTTGAAAAAGAATCATGCTATAAAATACTTCAGTTAAATAATATGAACTGATACTTGATTAAAGAAGAATGATCTAGTGCCGATCGGCCATGATTTACATCACGTCAGTCTATTTCCATTATATAGAATGTAAACAACTACATTAATGCCTTCACATCTTCATAAATGTCCATCACATAAATAAATTCTCTCAAGTGCCCCTCAAATGTGATGTATACTTGTCAACAACCCCATGTCCCAAATCACATGTGTTGCACAAGCTAGTGGTGAGACCCCGACAACCTCGAAAGTCTTGGTGACCCTGTGTGGCGCACTCATCTCTATCATATCCAGCCCTAGATATAAGAACTACTTTCATAATTCAAGGAATGACACAACTTAGAAATCCAACAATGTGATTGCATAACTAATGCACATAGGAAAATAGATTTATAATACCATAAATCACCAACTTAATAGCATGCTATTTCAATTGACTAAAGTCCTCAATAATTAATAATGCCATAGCACAAGATTTAGAATCAATAAAACCAATTAATCAACAAACAATGCTATGATAACAAACTCATGAAATAAGAAGGAACAATAAGTTATGACATCTAGAGTAAAACATATAAATCGGTCCAAATAACTGTAAATGAATAACATTATATGAATGAAATGTAAATAAATATCTCAATTAGTTTACTTATAATCCACGCAAAATTCCTAGCTTAACCAGCCTCACGAAACCTCAAAACGCGTACCCCAACCCCTGAGACTCTTCCCCAGGCTCACTGGTATCATTAGATATGTTTTTAGGATGTATTCAAATGGTTTTACATAGGTTTAAGCTAAGTTGCAGGTTTTTGGAGTTCTTATTCAAATTGTAAAAATTGTGTTTTCAACTGTCTCTAGCGCTCTAGAGACCCTAGCGTGCTAAGTAAAATGCCTAGTGCATTATTGTTCTCAGACAAAGAACAGTTGCACGCCCAAGTTGGATATCACGTTATCCAGAGCAGGAGACAAAATTCACAACTCGAGAATTATGTCCAAACTCCCAATTTAACTTACTCCAACACCTTGGATCTTTGTTTTCCATCACCAGAGATCGAACATATCCACTACAATCAACAACAACAGTTTACACTTCATCAATTAATCATCAAATTCATCAAATTATAATTTTTTTACAAAACTAAATTTGAAAACTAAATTACCTAGTTGACGATTACCTTAATCATGATCCATCCCTAAGAGTTTCACCAGAACTTCTTCACCACCTACTTATACTGATCTGAACTCTAGAGCTTTCTCTCATAAGGTTATGAAGTTAAAATGATTTGCATGAGATAACCTTCTCATATGTATGTGTACGTGTAGATGAGTTTAAACCATATCCATTGATCTTAACGTGGACACTCATATCTGATCAATCCTATGGCTCACATTTGACCTCACAATCCACTAATTATCCATTAACTTATCCCATACAACACGCTTTACAACTCGATTTGTATTGTGATGTGTCCACTCGTATCTCGAGGAACATCTATGACTAAGGTTTTATTTTTTAACTTAAGTTTCTTTAATGCAAATCAAATATACCTCAAATCAACTATATAAGCCACATTAACTTAAATTAAATTTACCACATCACTCACTACCCTAATCCCATGCGGACACACATATCGAGGCGCATTCCCGCTCACGTCTCGACATCTATACACAAGTAAGAGTGACTTTGTAGTCTACACAAATATAATACACTAGGTGTATATCATAATAAATCTAACATATACCTCGACCATATTGCCTCGGTAAGTGCACGTATCTCATGCGGGTCCCATGTCATGGGTCAATGATCTTGTGACGACCCTAATACCCCGATTTTCATAGCAAAATATCAAGTTCTTTTCTAGTGGCATTTCATCAAACACTGAAGATGCAACTTCTCGAATAAATCTTCTAACATAATGGTCAAATCCTTAAAACCTAAAATTGGTCAACTCCATATGCCAAAACCTCCCTAGCCTCGGCTTGTAGGGATACAACCACCAAAATCCAACAACAAGTGACAATAATCATCATAATCATCATCATCAAGCATTATACAACCATGCATTCAATCATTAAGATAAAACATGAATTCCATTCCAATTCTTTCCAACACTACAAACCAACTTGAGATACTCATATCGAAGTAAAAACCCAAACATACTACCTCCATTTACTAACAAATTCAGTTTATGCATAATTCCCAAATTGAAGCATAAAAGCATTGAGTTCCTTGATAATTTCTGGACACTATATTCTAGATTAATATCTCACTAAAAGATGGGTTACCAAAACCCTAAAAATTCAGCTCATTATGAATTAAAAAACACCCAATTTTAACATGAAAAATGAGGTATAAGGGTTACCTAGGTTATATGTTTTCTCCTCCTAGCTTAGGACTCTCGATTTCTCTACAATCCCCCTTGATTTCTAAGAAGTTCACCAAGTTTCACCTTCTTAATAAAGCTAGATTTTTATTTATTTATTTTTTCTATCTCTTTCTTATCTTCATCAAACTCACCCATCACCATTAAAAAATCTAACAATTATAACAAAAAATCATAAAAGATTTTTAGAAAAATTCAAGAAAATTTAGAAAAAATAGAAAAAAAAAAATTGAAAAACTTATAGAAAAGTTGGCTTTGGGGTTTATGGGGGTTTATTCTAAAAAGTCTAAGTTAGGATGAGAAGAAATCAAACCTAGGTAACCTTTATTCATCATTTTTCATGCTAAAATTGGGTGTTTTACTTGATTCATAGTGAATTAAATTTTTAAGGGTTTTACTCCCTATCTCTTAGTGATATATTAATCTAGAATATAGTGGTTTCAAGCTCTTGAAAGATCCAAGTAATGGTGTCCAAAAATTATCAAGAAACTTAATGCTTTTATGTCTCAATTTGGGATTTAAAAATCTAAACCCTATTAAATTGACTTTAACACGATATAAATTAATCTAACTAACTACTAGAGACATAGTCCACTAGTGTCATGTATCGAGTGTCAGTTTGGGGAGCGTGTTAGAGCCGCGAGGGCGTGATAGAGTGGATCCGAGGTAAAAAAACTAGCTAGGAAATGCGCGGTAGTTCATTTGAGTTTATATTTTATTGATATTGTACTATGTCCATTTCTTAGAACTCCTACCCTTGTATGAGTGTTAGAGAGCCAAGTTAGTCATGAAATTGTCTCTGATGGAGTGGTCGTAGGCTTGCAACCGAGGCTATGACCTCGAGTCGCTGAATCGTTTGGTCGGAATGAGATGTGTTTTATTCGGTGCACCGTTGATATCTCTCATTCGTGATGGTTAAGGTACAACAGACGATGTTGCGTCCTAAGACCCGAGTCTGCTTGGCGCTGCCATGACTTTATTACCCTGACCCTATAGCACCCGCATTCGGTGGTCTTGGACTACTTAGGCACCTCTCAAACTATTTCTTTGATACTCATTTCTCATTGTAATTTCATTTTACAGTCTTATTATCATAATTTTCCTTATAGCTTTCTTTTAATCCACATAACTTTTAAACTGCTTTATTTATTTTGAATCATTATTTAGATCGTACTGGTCTTTTACTAAGTGGACTTGGCATTCTTATGTTTGATCGAGTGCAAATCCATAGTCGAGCAAAGGCAAGGCACCGATACTTGGCGATCTACTCGGACGACATCATAGCGGCCCTCCCTTACTCACTTTTATAGGTTTTTGATTTTTGTTTTGTATTACTTATATATCTTGTTTTATCACACTTGGGATACTTGTTTGGATTAAGATATACACATGACTTCTATATCATTTTGCTTATTTATTATACTTGACACCAAATATACATGATTACACATGCTTACAAGGTGTTACATTTAGGCAGTCCGACTCCTTTACTTTATTGTTGAGTTATTTAATGTATTAATTGCTTATGTTAACTTGTAAAACTTGAAAATGTTAATAACTCAACTTAAAATTATAAATTAACTTATATTGTTGGATTGGAAGGCTGACTAGGCTGCGTTGACTTCATGGTGGTTAACTCGAGGGTCCATGTAAGTCTAGGCCGAGCGAGGCCCGGTTTGTGGGGAACTTGGGTCGTCACATATCCTAATTTAAAAATTAAACTAGGATTAGAATCTGGGCCATGAAAGTTTTACACGCTTTAATGGTGCACATATTTTGATAGTAGTTGAATATTTACGACAAGTGTGCATATATGTTTGATGTGTATCATATGATTTGTAGATAGATGTGTGACCTTAAGTGTGCAACTTAACTGTGTAATTGTAGCATTGCCTTTTTTCCACTGGAGCAAATCATAAAAGTAAATCGAATATAAATCTAGCAAACGTTTTCTCTTGGAGATAATTGTATTTAGTTTGAGTTTAATGAAATGAATAACAATATATGGTATAAAATTTAAACCTTCTCTGATGAAAAGTATGTGATGGATCTTTTTGTTATCATGATAAGTTAAAATTAAGACTTCCATTTGGGAAGATATAAGGACATATTATGGCCTTGTTTGGTTCAATTCCTCTAAAAGTATACTTTACATGAAGTTGAGTCCTTAAGAATTGATGAAAGTTTTATTGTCAAAAAAATGATAAAAGTGTTTAGTTGAGTTATACTTCACAACAATTTAGATATTTTAAAATAACAAATTATAAGAATTGACTATATACCTTCTTAAAAAAACTAAAGTAATTTAAAGAGGCCATATTTGTAAAATGAGTACATTTCCCTGAGACATAAGAGAAAGTTGACATCTCTACTTCTTAAGAATTTATCTCAAATTACATTAGTCAAATGAGTACATTTCTCGAGAGACACATTAGTGCATTGTTTGGTTCAAATCACATATATTTACATATTGTTCATCTAATAAGTTGCATATTTAATCATATTTATGAAGATTAATTAATCCTTGTTGCAGTACATCTTCCTCAATGGTTGTGCGTGATTTTTTATGCAGCGTCTGAGTTGGTGTCTTTTTTAATTTTTTTTTCATTTCATAGTTAGTTTGTCTTCCCTAGTTGGAAGTTCTCGATTTGTCTTCTCCTCATTGAGAAGTTTTATGTTTTATTCTCCTTGTTGAAAAGTTTTGTTATTTGTCATATGGTTTTAGTGGTGTTTGTGTATTGTAATGCGTTTCAACATTAACAAATAGGAGAATCAATGTATTTTTTAATTTTGATTATTAAACTATTTCATTTCATTTAAAAAAAATTTAGCATTCAAACAATAAAAGCAACAAGTTCATAAATTAACGACAATATTTTTGAACAAATAGGATTAGCAAATCAATGTGTTTTTTTAATTCTATGTCTGGTCATGTATCGGTTATTAATGATTGATGAAATTTATATTTTTATTCAAAAAAAAGAATTTAGCTCAAATAGTAAATCAAACAATCTTGTTGGGGTTTCTATCTAGGTTTTAGATAGAGGAGGTTTTTTCTTTGTGTGTTAAACTATTGATTGTGAATAACCTTATTTCTTGCCCGTGGTTTTTTTTTTTTTTTTTTTCGAATTTTAGGATTTTTCACATAAATTCTTGTGTTTGCTATTTTCTATGTGGTTGTTGCCTTTAGGTGCATTCGTGTGACTGCAATCTTGGGTATTCTCGGTGATTCTTCATAACAAATTGGTATCATAGCCAATATTCAAATATAGGGATTACACTATTAAGGTGAAGTTTTAGAGATATCGAAGTACACAAGTGCGATGAAGTTCGATGTGGAGAAGTTTGAGGGAAGATGAATTTTGGCTTATGAAAAATTCAAGTCAAAGATTTGTTGATTCAATTAGGTTATGTCAAGTGTTGAAGGGTCGTGGGAAGAAAAATGATGAGGATTGGGAAGAGTTGGATTTGGGGGCGACAAACGCCATAGGAGTCAATTTGGCAAAAAATGTTCTTTCAACATGAGGAATATTTCTTCGGCGAAAGATCTTTGGGAGAAATTGGAGACTATGTATATGACAAAAATCATATCAAATCGATTCTACCTAGAAGAGCGTATCATCACCTGAAGATGGATGAAGGTACAAATATTACCGATCATTTTAGTGCTCTTATCTAAACTTGAGGAATTGGGAGAGCACATCGAAGAAGACGATCAAGCGCTCAAACTCATCTAGTCACTTCCTCCTCGTTTAAACACATGAAGCCAACAATGATGTATGGGAAGGAAATCGTCAGTTTAGGAAGGGTCATTGTCATGTTAATATCTGAGGAGAAATTGATGAAAGGTGAAACCAACGATTCATCAAAAAACTTTAGTTTGTAGCTGCTGGGAGAAGGGTTCCAAGAAGTATGGGAAAACGATTTGTTGGAGATGTGGTCAAGTAGTGCATCCAAGAAAGACTACGGACATCAGACATGTTTGCATATGTAGTAGACAGCGGGGCCATTAGACATGTTTGCGTAGGTAGGACATGGATCCGTAATTATGCAAGTTGTGCGGGCGAAAAAGTTATGTTGATGGTTGATAACTTTCTACAACTCATATTGGGAGTCGATGAACTCAGTTGAAGTCGTTTGACGGACACGTCATAACGTTTTGGGATGTTCGACATGTGTCGATTTGTACTCAAAATCTAATTTCTCTTTCTGAATTAGATTTTGAGGGTTACAGGTACTTCGGATGAGGTGGAGTGTTGAAAATATTTCAAAGTATTCATTGGTCATGAAAGGCACGAGGAAGAAGAACTTGTTTGTTTTGGAACAAAAACATGGAGCAAGGTCTAGGCCTCAAAAATTGATCAAAAGCGGTGTTTCGATTTTGGTAAGTCCAAACAGGTTGTACTGGACTTGGTTCATTCTCAAAGTTAAGGATGGTGGCCCGAAATGGCGGTGCGACAAGAACAATGTAATGAGTTTTTGCCAAGGTGAATATTTGTTATGAGGTTGCTCAAACTCGTTGGCGTATGTTGGAGATGAAATTATTGTCACAATTTTGTCAAAGTTGGAGTCTCGGTGAAACACATGAGCATGGTCTAATATTGTGACATATTGGTGTTTGATGTAACATTAAATTAAAGTTGTAATGGGAGTCGTGATATGTGGGCAAGCAAATTGTGTTTAATCTCAAATTGTGAATCACAACTATAAATATAAATAGGTGTGCGGTCACGAAAAACGTAAGGGTGTTAACATACGGTGTGACGACCCAAAAATCATAAACACCAATCTCATGGGTAATTTAGTAATCTTGCAAACCATAAACTAAATTGGTCCCACTATATAAATCTAATTGTAAACCCTAGCTCTTTTGTTCACACACAAAAATTGACAAAGAAAAAGAGAGGAGACTTTTGTTTAGGGAATCGTGGTGGGTGTGATGTTTTGAAGCTAAGGAGACCTCCATTGAAGGTAAACCCACCTTCTATACCCTTTTTTTTATTGTCTAAACGAATTACAAACTTGTGTTTACTTCAACAATTGTGGAAAACATATATTTTATCACATTTTTGTTTAAATTTATGAAATTTTGGGGGAAACCTCAAGGGGGCGACGCCGTAGGCACCAGCGGAGAAGGACGACAGACCCACTGCCACCACCAAAGGGGAAGGGCCTCCACTAGAAGGCCCCCAATGTGAGCCATGCTAAGTGTTGATATAATATATATAATATAATATAATAATAAAAAACTAAACTAAAGCATTATGTATATATATGATATATGGTATATATAATAGAAATATATAGAATAAAATAAATAAAAACAATATTAGTGGACTTCGAGAAAAACTACCGCACCTCGACGACGAGAAACCCACGGGACCCACATTGGTGGACCCAAAGCAATTTCCTAATAAATTGGAAATCGAGTACAAAATGAGAATTTTGAATTAATACGAATAAGTCTTAAATCGTATAGATCGTGAAACGGTTCATATAGAACCCCGTGCAAGCAAGGACCAAGAGTGGATATCGCGGCGAGTCGAGGTAAGTGGGGAGCTTCACTCAAATATCAAATATGACATGTTACTAGATAATTAAGATTCATGATTTGAAAGTCAAGACTTGGGAATGAGTTGCATTATGCTATTGACTTGATTTTACAAATCTATAAGATGTATGTTTGTTGCACCAAACTTGAGACTACCTTCTCCTGGACAAGGAGATGGAACTACCTACTTTTGGGTAAGGAGTTGGATGACCCTCTCCAAGGTAAGGAGTTGAGATTACCCCTCCTAGCTAGGAGATGAGGTTAAATTACTAAGGAGGTGAGAGGTAGTAAACTTCTCACGAAAACTCTAAGTAATTTTGATGCACATGTCGGTGATGGCTTTGATGAACTTACTATTGGTTTTTGGGACCTTTGAGGGGACAATGACCATTGTATTAACTAGTGATCTTCATCACCTCGAGAGAATGAGAATCAAGTCACCGGAATCAAGTCAATAACTAGTATGCATTGAATGGAACAACGACTTATAATTATTATTATTTATTTATGGTATATCACTTATGGGCCCCTATGCATGAATGCTTTAATCTCATTTATGATTTGCAAACTTCTTGCTATTATGGTTTAATGAATCTTGAAACTTATCTTAAATGCATATAATGGATGGTTTACACTTAATAATAGATATAAATATTATTTCCATGCTTTCTATTAAATGCTTGATGATTTGATTTCAACTTCATGTTAGATCTTGCATTTTTATTAAGTAGTACTTGCGTGCTTGATGTTTGAGCAAGGTTTTCCTCTTATTGAGCTCCGTTGACCCTTTTTGCTCACTCAACTTACTCTTCAAGTACTTCCACATCATCTTTAGACTACGACAATAGAAATGAGATAGCTTGAAGTCTTCCCTTGCATTGTAAGCCTTGTGTGCACCTATTATCTAGTTATTTGATTTTAAGAACTTATGAATTGGGGTTGTAACTTAATACTTGTTGGGTAGTTTGAACCATTCCTTGTCTTAATTAGAACGTATGAAGGTTTGTTTTCAGTATATCTTGAATTGAATAGACTATTTGGAAACCCATTTCATGGACTTTACTTTAATAGCTTTATGGATATCTTATTCCTTGATTCCATATTTATTATCCATTTTTATATCTATTGTCTTTCCGCATGTTTGTTTAGGTAAGCCAAATCGTTGCTCGGTCCCGGTTCAGGTACTTGGGCTTGGGAAATGGTTTGGGCCGGGCGAATCGACCTTAGGTCGGGGGAGGGTCGTCACAGTTAGTATCGAGCATATGGATTAGAACCTAGGGAAACGTTATGTTAGTGAAACCTAAGTATGTAGAGCCTTTAAATGTAAAGGTCAAGTTTAAGACGAACAAATCAATAGTATGGGACATTGGTTCAAGTCGACTTAATGTGCACAAACGACCAATCCTAGGATGGGAAGTGATTGAAAACATGAAATAAAACATTAGTATAATATTATTTGCTTTGTGTTGTAATATTTATAGCGTTTAGATATTATTGCCTACTTTCCTATTTTGTAAGACTAATTCCTCTTCATTGCTCCACAATACACCATGAGCAACTACGGTGGGACTTCCTACAACTTGATGGAAACTCAAGAAAGAAATAAAGGCATTGGCGCAGTCAGATAGAACAACACATATTTGTTATGACTGAGACACACCAGAAGGCCATTCAAGACCTGACTTCTGCACAGGACCAAAGGTTGGCTGAGCTAGCCTAGTCTCAAGAAAGAAACATGACACATATTTTGGAACTATTACACAGTCGAGAGGAATGTTGGGGTAACCGGACATGCAAACACCCTTGGGATTAGGGCCAAATCCTCCGCTAGTACTCGTATATGAGGACCATCTTGTGGAAGAGGAAGCTTATTCTATCAGTACCACAGCTGCAATGACCGTCCCTATAGTCGATGGAGATAATGAGGCATACCGAGGGGCAGGATATAGAAGGAATTCATGAAATACGATGTACCACATTTCTACGGGGACCATGATCCTATTGAGGCAGAAACTTAGATATTGAATATGGAAAAGAGGAAAAATACTCTGGGCATTGACGAGAGGACTATGGTACCATTGGAAGCCTTATTGCTGGAACATAAGGCATATAAGTGGTGATTGTCTATTTCAAGAACTCGGGGACCAAATATGAGTTGGTCGTAGTTCAAGCATTTGTCTATGATGAGTGGTTCCCGAAGACTGTTAAGACATACAAGAAGAGGGAGTTCATTGCCTTGGTACAAGGCAACATGACCGTGGCTCGAATATGTGTCAAGGTTCAATGAGCTTGCGAGTTTGCGTACGAGTATGTTCCATCCAGAGACGACTCATAGGAAATAATTTATTCGGGGACTGAGGAAAGAAATACGTGTTATAGTGGCAACATCGGGATCATAGACTTACTAGAAGGCCTACCATCGCACTCGAGTGTGAGTCAACACTTCATGATGAGGATGATATACAGTTTCAGGCAAGATCTGATCACTATAGTCAGAGTAAGTGCAGTTTCGACACTTATCAAAAAAGTAATGGAGGAAATCCCAAGAAGCACATATTTGGAGGATCATCGGGTGGTCGTGCACCCACTAGAGTAGATTCATGGACCACCATACCTTCAAGTGTCCCCATGCCTTTGGCTACTCAAAGTGCGATGTTTGGACCACCACGTCTATCACAGTACCCACAATAGAGCGAAAGCAAGGGGTCGAAACCGAGTGCATCCGCGAGTGTCACTCAGCCATCTCCAAATTACCAGAAGTTGCATATAATATGTTTCTAGTATGGGGAAGCAGGACATTATAAGAGTAGATGCCCTAACCCACCACCATATGAGAGGATTGTAGCTCCAGTTGCCCGAAGAGGAGTCCATGTAGTAGCCGAGCATGACTAGGAGACCCTGCGACGGGAAGTTGCAGGTACGGGCTCTATTTTGGTGATGAAACTAACATGCATTATTTAATTTGAGATCTACCATTTTACTGTTATTGGGAAACCAAAATTGGTACGTTAGGGTTGTATAGACCAGATCAAAACTCGACAAAAAAAGAATAAAAAAGAATAATACTATCATTGATGGAATTGTATGATCTCACAGATAGTGCGTAGAATATTAAAATTGGGGATCCCCTCAAACTAAGAATACATTAAAAAGTAGCATTAAGTGCATGATGCATCGATATAAGTAGATCCAATAATGTTGATTTTAAAAAGATACACATCATGAAGGGTGGCGCATCGAGGATAGACAAGTTACTAAAATTGGAGATACAAAAATGTTACAACTTCTTTTGAAATAAGTGTGGTTTACTTGATTGTACTATAAAATATAAATGAACCAAGTTAATACGACTTGGAGAACATACCTTACGGCTAGTAATACTATAATGAGTCAAATGATAATGAACTCAATGATAGACATATTATAAAAATTGAGGATACCTAGTCAAAAGTATAATATGTCTTGGTATGATTGTTCGGTGTTAAACATATGGATTGACAACCGTTTGGTCAAGTGGAACCTAATCCGGTCATAAAGGACAATTGAAAAAATAAATAAAATAAATAAAAAATAAAGTCGAGAAATAAATAATGACTAGTACCACATAATCTAAGTCATGATGACAGAATCTTTAAAATTGGGGATCCTAATATAGGATCGATTTTTGAAAAAGACGAATAAGTAAATAGGTGGTATAATGGATTGTGAATCAAAAAGAGACTGTGAACACTACGATAGCCTTTCGTAGCCATGAGACTTGCAAGAGGAGTAACCTACTCGAAAGCCTAAATTTTAATGATATTGATAACATCACGAGAAATCATGATAATAGTTGATAGTAAGTGACTTGAGATTTCTCGATAGGATTGACCATTATTTTAAATGTAAAATATAAAAGTTAAGGCACTTTTGTATTTCTCAATGAGAAAGAGTTTTAAACAAGTTGTAAGAGTTAAGAGTTAGCTCAAAAAGGTGACAAGATGCGCTAGTTCACCGAATGTACACATGAATAAGCCAAAGGGATTTAAAATGGTCGCCCAAAATTATGAGAGTTGACTCAAACTATAAAACCTACAACAATAAATGCTGATGAATGTATGTTAACATTGATGTTAAGGTATTATTCTCGAGAGGAATACTTGACATGCTCATTTGTAGACTCCACAGATGAGTCACAAGAACATGAAAAATTGTTCATTGATATGTAACCGAGATGGCGAAATAGTTGGTGTGCTAGTGCTTATACTATAGTAGGTAGCAATCCTCGTTCCTAATGCCAGTTGGCAGTATGGTTTTGTTGCTAGATAGGCAAAGATGTTTATGACACAGATAGGCACCAAATCACATTTCAGTAGGTTTTTGCTTACTTGCTGGTTGAACAACTTAGGCATCCATTGCGATTTCGATGAGTGTACAAGGGAATACCCAGATACAATATGAAGAGTTGGTGGGTAGCTAAAGTTTAATGACTATATTAAGACCTATACGAGGCAAGCCTCGTAAATTTGCCCTGGTAGGACGAAAATAAGAATGTTGGGATGATGGAGTTAAAAGTAAATTTTATTTCACGAGGAGTCGAATAGATTTCACAAGTATGGATTTGCATTAGTAAACAAAAAAAAGTCGTAAGAAAAATCATTACAAATAAACACGTTGGGCTACATGTGTATTTTACTTTTACTTTCGGGGACAAAAGTTCTTAAAATTGGGGATGGTGTGATGCTTTAAAGCCAATCGAGACCTCCATTGAAGGTAAACTCACCCTCTATACCTTTGTCTAAACGAATTATAAACATGTGTTTACTTCAATAATTATGGAAAACATTTTTTTTTTCTCCTTTTTGTTTTAAATTTATGAAAATTTGGTGGAGAACCCCAAGGGGGTGGTGCCGGAGAAGGGCGGTGGACCCATCTTCGCCACTAAAAAAAGGAGGGGCCTCCACTAGAAGGCCTCCCAATGTGAGTCGTTCTCACTGCCATTCGGCAGTGAGCACGAGAGGGGGAGGTTAGGGGTCATTTTGACCCTTGGCCACCCCCAACTCAACAGGGGCCTTTTTGGCCTCTGTACATAATATATATAATATAATAATAAAAAATATAAAGCATTATATATATATGATATATGGTATATATAATAGAAATAAATAGAATAAAAATAAATAAAAACAATATTAAAGGACTTCGGGCGCACTACGCACTCTGACGAGGGTCCCCGACGACGAAAAACCCACGGGACCCACACTAGTGGACCTAAAGCAATTTACTAATAAATTGAAAATTGAGTAACTTCGAAATGAGAACTATGTGAATTAATGCGAATAAGTCTTAAATTGTATAGATTCGTGAAATGGTTCACATAGAACCACGTGTGCACAAGTACCGGGAGAGAATATCGTGGCGAGTCGAGGTAAGTGGGAGCTTCGCTCAAGTATCAAATATGACATGTCATTAGATAATTAAGATTCATGATTTGAAACTCAAGACTTGGGAAATGAGTTGCATTATGCTATTGACTTGATTTTACTAATCTATGGGATGTATATATGTTGCACTCAAACTTGGGACTACCTTTTCCTGGACAAGGAGATGGAACTACCTACTCCTGTGTAAGGAGTTGATGACCCTCTCCGGGTAAGGAGTTAGGATTACCCCTCCTGGCTAAGGAGATGAGGTCAGATTACTAAAGACGTGAGAGCAGTAGTAAACTTCTCACGAAAACTCTAAGTGATCTTGGTGCACATATCGGCGACGACTTGGACGAATTTACTGTTTGTTTGATGGGACCATTGAAGGGGACACAACGACCATTATGTAACTAGTGATCTTCATCACCTCAAGAGTAGGGAAATCGGTCACCAGAATCAAGTCAATAACTAGTATGCATTGAATGGAATAACGACTTATAATTATTATTATTCATTTATGGTATATCTCTTTGTAGGCCCCTATGCATAATGCTTTAATTTCATTTATGATTTGCGAACCTCTTGTTATTATGGTTTAATGAATCTTGAAACTTGTCTTAAATGAATAGAATGGATGGTTTACACTTAATTATAGATATGAATCTTATTTCCATGCGTTTTACTAAATGCTTGATGATTTGATTTCAACTTCATGTTAGATCTTGCATTTTTATTAAGTAGTACTTGCGTGTTTGATGTTTGAGCGAGGTTTTCCTCTTATTGAGCTATGTTGCCCCTTTTAGCTCACCCCACTTACTCTTCAAGTACTTTCACATCAGCTTTAGACCGCGACAAGGAAAAAGAGATAGCTTGAAGTATTCCCTTGCATTGTGAGCCTTGCATGCTCCTATTATCTAGTTATTTGATTTTGAGAACTTATGAATTTGGGTTGTAACTTAATACTTGTTAAGTAGTTTAAACCATTCCTTGTCTTAATTAGAACTTATGGAAGTTTTTTAGGATATCGTGAATTGAATAGACTATTGGGAAACATATTTTATGGATTTTACTTTAATAGCTTTATGGATATTTTATTCCTTGATTCCGCATTCATTATCTATTTGTATAGATATTGTCTTTCCACATGTTTATTTAGGCGAGCCTAGTCAGTTGCTCAGGCCCGATTAAGGTATTTGTGCTCAGGAAATGGTTCGAGCTAGGCGAACTGACCTAGGTTGGAAGATGGTCGTCACATGCATGCTTTTGTACGTAACACATCGAGTTGAGGAGCTTGCGAGAGCCAAGAGTTGCGTTATAGCGTACAGGCCTGCGAGCGGCTACATGACATTGTGAGATTGAATCTTGTTGGTTTTTATTTGGGGTTTAGATAAATGAGGTTTGTTTTTTTCTTTATGTACTAAACTATTGATAGTGAATTACCTTGTTTCTTGCCCGTAGTTTTTCCCTGATTTTGGAGTTTTCCACGTAAATTCTTGTGTTCGCTATTTTCTTTGTAATTGTTGCCTTTGAGTATATTCGTGTGACTACGATCTTGGGTATTCCATGGTGATTCCTCACAAGTCACAACAATGAAAACCAACAAACAAGTGCCTGCTAGTCAATTCAACCAAAACAAAATAGGGGTTACTCTTGTTCTTTCTAGCTAAAACAAATTACTTCAATTTATAAGCCTTTCATTGAAAAATCAAAATGAAAATTCTTAATAGATGAATTAGACCATCAATGATCAATGTGAAAATTTATAGAACATCTCATTTCAATAAACATCGTTTAATTTCAAATTCTTGACAACATCTTGCAAAAGATAGCACTCCCACCAATCATCATAATGAAACCCCATTAAAAAAGAGTCAATGTTGAGACATGATTTTCATGAATCAAATATGGAAATCGAACTACGTTTATTTTATTTTTTTTACTAAGAAAATTTCATTGATAAGAGCTCTTTATTACAAAATTACAACAATGCATGAACTTCCATATAGCTACTTCCCAAAACATGGGATCAAAATGACGTCGCGAGAACTTTGCAAAACTATGTGCAACCTTATTCGCTTGTCTATAGATATGATGAACCTTCCATCTAAAGTATGCCAACATCAGATTTCTACAATTAATAAGTTAACCAGTTGACACATTCGTTTACCTCTTTGTTATTGAGGCCTTACATAACCAACAAAGCATTAGTTTCAAAAACAACTTCATCTCTCTCCATTCCTTGGATCCATATCATTGCTTCGCGAAGAGCTGTGGCTTCTACTTTGGTAGAACAATCACTACTATTTAATACTTTCATGAAACCGTTGAAGAAGGATCCATGCTCATCATGTAATACTGCTCCAATCCCGATTTGTTGCGCATCTCCGCAAAAATAGCTGCATCAAGGTTACATTTCGCCCATCCAGTTCGGGGGCGATTGCCATTCTATGATCGATCTATTCATTGGTTGCATGTCTTCCACTGCTACCTCTCTTTGTCGAATCTCCTTCCAAGTTCTAACCTAGTCGAGACCACTATTAATTAATGGGGTTATCGGCTTATTACTTCTATTCCAAACTTTTTCATTTCTAAAATTCCAAAGTCTCCATAGCACTATGCAAATTAGTGTTAGTTGATCAGTGTTGCAGGTTTTTGTGAGTCAAAAAACCATTCTCTAACATTCAGGGGCCCTTCACCATTTCTTTTGATATGCATACTTATCTAATTGCCCAAATTTTCAAAGCAATCAAATAGGAAATGAGACATAGATTATGAGCCTTGATTGCAATAAGCACATGTATCATCAATTTTCATACCCCTCTCCATTAGCCTCGATCTTAATGGAATAAAGTATGTTGACCCCTTCTCAAATTAGGGCACCGCCCAACCTAATCCCGTCATTAAGCCCTAACCTCATCTCATAGAATTTAACATGAAACTAGTCAACCTTTTCAAAACCATTTACATACTTACAAATTATAATTTCAATATGTGCTTTAATGTCTTATGTGATATAATAAATCAGAGTGAATTAAAATTTTGCTTACTTATAAGTTTATTGAGCGGAAGTCTTAAAATTAACAAAAGCATTAATGTGATACCTAATCATCATGGAAAAACCAGGGAATAAAGATCACATGCATATATATATATATATAACATGTGTCCTGGTTAAGGCACTAATCACTCAACCCATATTATACAATTCCAAAAGTATATGATAGGCATATAAAAGTAATACATCAAAAATCAAAACCTACAAAATCTAGCGTAACAACACTCCACTGGCTCATAGGTAGTTGTCGATCTTCTTTTTGTCTAGCCTCCTACTACGATGGATATGCACCCACCATCATAAAAATGACGATGAGTGCAAGAAAGTATAAAGTAACATTGAGAGACATTTGTTCACATTCCCAAATATGCAACAAGTATCAAAATGCATAATAATGGCAACTATGGTGATAGGAAATCATGCAAAGAGATACTTTAGTTAAACAAAATGAAACTAACACTAGGCTAAGTAGTATTGATCTAGGGCCGGTTGGTCGGGAGTCCTATCCCAATGCCTATTCCACTATATAAGGATGGAGTTGTGCTTCTACATCTTTGCGATGGTCGTAATTGTCCCAAATGTCAGTCATCTGGGATGTATACTTTCTAATAACCCCGAGTCTTATAACTTGTGAAGTCACCCAAGGTATGTTTGTCAACAACCTCTAACTCCATATCCCATGTGTTGCGCAAGATAGTGGAGAAATCTCGATCACCTTGGAAATTCTAGTGACCCCCGTATGTCTGCCGGATTTCTATCATAAAGTGGTCTTAGATACAAGAACTACTTTCGTATTCAAGAACAACACGGTAATGGAATCCAACCAAACCAGTGCATACTAATGCATAAAGGAATAGATTCTCAACACTATGTAATAACTACCTAATAGCATGTTATTTCACTGACCACATCTATTAACAATCAATAATGACATAGCACATGAATTGGAGTCAATGAAATAATGCATTTTATCAACAAACTATACCATGAAAGCAATCACATGTAATGAACAAATAACTAGAAATGAACATATGAATAGGAATGAAATGTAAATAAATATCTCAATTAGTTTACTTACAATCCACGCAATTTTCTAAGTTACTTCGGTCTCCCGACACCTCGAAACTCGTATTCCCATAACACTTCCTTAGTTTCCTAATATCAAACTAATCCAAATAAGTTGGGTTTAAATCAAGTCAAATGGATTTAGAAACCTTAACCCAAAACAACCCTTTAAGACTAAACAACATTGAAACTTTAGTCTTATATTGCAGCGTGATTTTAGACATAAAATTATCCAAATATCAAAATCTTCCACCAGAACAAAGATTGCTGGTCTCTATCTTAGCTTTCCAAAAAGGCTTAGTTTTCAAAATTCTGATTTAAAACGAAAGAAATATCATATTTTTACTAAAAATAGCTCTAATTGAAATCTAATCTGACTAGCGGACTTAGAAAATCTATTTCCCCCAATTTATAATTCCAAGAAATGTGGTCTTTGGTTACATGGCAGCAATCATACCCAATAACAACATACTAAAAGATCAACTCATTTGGATAAGTAGGTAGGGAGTTATGCCTTCAACAATTTTAGTTTCAAAAATCTTCTACTGCATTCCAGCACCTACTTGTAGAACACTTTTGGATATGAAAACATTTGAATTACAACAGACGAAGTTGTTCTCTTTGAGTAAGCTTTCAAATGCCACAATTTTGAGTTGATTTGGATATAAAAATGAGCAAGTTATGATCAAATTACATAGACTAATCCCTAATATAACATGCAGAAATTCAGTTTTGGTCTTACAACTTCAAAAATTCATATCTTTATGATTTTAAAGCCAAATTAAGAACTTTAATGTAGCTGGGCTATCATCTTGAAATGATGAATCCAGATATATAAACCAATCGCAAAAACTTAATACTAAAAACTAGAACTGGTTTCAATTAAATAGGGAGATATGTACCTAGTTTGATGAACACCTAGCTTAACTTGATCTCTCATTCACCAAACCCACTTTGGTTGCTAGTTTTCTTCTTCCTCCAGCCGTTCTCCTTCTCTCCGGTAAGTTTCCTTCTCAATTAAGTAAATGAAATGAAGTTGACTTGGTTGTATGAACTGATTACTAGCTTTATGTCGTAAGTGGATATGATTGATTAATAACCATTGATCTCATTGTGCACACGTGTTTCGAGGCTCATCTCATCTAGTGATTCACCTATCAACACATGTCCCACTAACTTTCCATTTACTCATGCTAAGTGACACCAATATTTACTCAATTGGTGTTGAGATGTGCCAACACGTATCTCGATGAATAGTAAGTGGCTATTGTTTTAACTTACTAACTTAGGTATATTAATTGTATTATCAACCATAGCCATAATACACCACTATAAAAGCTATAAATAACCTTACGCCAAACTTACTATATCAACTTCTACCTCCGACCCACGTCGGTACGCATATCAAGACGCGTCTCCGCTCATGAGTCGACACCTATGCGTAAGTAGAAATGACTTAGTAGTCTACGCATATACGATACCCTAGACATACACCACAACAAATATAACGGATACCTCCGCCATCTCGCCTCGGTTATGACACATATCTCATTGCGGTCCCACGCATACAATAGGTTCATGAAGTAGCTTTGGGCGATACTCTTCGTAGTTGTTATATCTTTATACTTCTCCCCTGCCTCATTAACCAAACATGTTATGAAGTTGTTCTTTCTTCGACAACTCGCAGTAGAATGAAAAACTTAGTATTTGAATCCCCTTCTTGCAAATATAGAGTTTTCGATCTTTGCTTCCAAAAAATTTCTTCTTGCTCCAATATCTCTCCAAGTTTATGCTTCTCCGCGTTTAAAACATCTGCTACATTAATAGAGAGATTCAATTTTGTTTTGGCACTGTTTTATTCTCCCTTTAAAGCAACCAGTGATTGTCTTTCCCCATTTGCTCAATGTTTCAGCGCACATACTTAGTCCATGTAATAGTGGCAGCGCCTTACTCGAAGTCGAAGTCCATGACTCCTTCACAAGTCCCTCCAATCGATCTTCTCTAAGCCATACGTTTTCGAATTTAAACTGGGAGTTTCTTATCGCCCCCAATTTCGAGCTCCACTACAAGCGACTCGGGCTTTGATTCGAAGTTGGCGCGAACACCAACTTTCATTAACAAAGAGCCCTATCAAGCCTTTCTTCCAAGAACATAGGGGTGCTTCTACCCATTAATTTCCCACCTGAATTGACGACCCCTTAGTGGCAATTAATTAAATCCATCAGTCCACTATCGACTACATGCAACTTCACGAAATCCCTCCATACACAAATTTGATTGAGGAGAGAGAGCTCACAACAAATTCCATGATTGCCTGCGACGACCTCGGTCCGGAAAGCCATAGAATCCCGTTAATCTCCACCCCGGCTGATTGGGTAGTTTAAACAATAACGTCAATGTGGTTATTTGAATAACCAAGTAATGTACACGATTCCTTCTCCTTCCATAGCATTGCTAGCTCCCCACCTCTATCTACTTTATTTACAACAAAACATCTATCATAATTCAAAGCTCTTTTTATTTCTGAAATCTTCCCTTCAATAGAGAGAGTTTCTATTAGGAAAACAATATTTGGCTTATTTGTGGTAACTAAATTTTTAAGCGCCAATTGCGCCCCTCGACAATTCCAACTAATACAACTCATGGTGCTCCGCTGGCCTATTCTACCAGGCCCAATATACTTTCAATTAGGCCATGCATTATCATTCAAGTTTGAATTTGAAAGCCTTACCAGCTGGCTAGTAATTTTGAGAAACTACTTAGAGCATCCATCGGGCTTGTAATGACACGCCCGACTCCACTGCACGCCCATTGTAGGCGTGCAATGGAGACTGCAAAAAAGGTTAAACATGTTGTAAACTAAATTATAAGCCAACTAGAACTTAAGTTGGACTTGTTAGAGACTTAAGCATAGAAGGCATAAACTAAGAACTACTAGAACAAGTAGAGAAGAGAAGACGAGAGAAGAGAGCTAGAGATGAAAATGTAGAGATTTCATTCATACATTGGCGTGTGAATTACAATGGGGTCGACACCCTTTATATAGGTCATTCAGTGATGATGATAATTGTACTTATACAATGTGTACAAGTTATACATACACTACAAGTCATACAACACATCACAAGCAACATAGACGATACTTGGAAGAGTTGGTGTACATTGGAGAGGATTACAAGTTACATGACAATACATGAATAAGTGATTATACATTGGAGTTGAATACAAGTTATGTAGGGTGTACAAGTTACATTCAATGTAGAAGTCATGCTTGATGTTACAATTCAATGTGAGCAATGTGATCATTCATAAGCTTGGTTAAAGGGTCATCCAATTTACAACACTCCCCTTTGGATGACACTTGCTGAGAGAATATGCATCGTTAAAACCTGTACTAGAAAAACCTTGTGGGAAAAAATCTAGTATAGGAAAAAGAGTACAATGTTCTCGTCAATCTTGATTTGTAGTATAATATTATTGATTGCCTCATTAAAAACCTTGCTAGGAAAACCCAGTGGGACAAAACCAAAGCTAAGGAAAAGTTTGCACCAATAGCAAAAGGAAAATAGTGCATTACACTAATCATCCTTGATAAAGAGTTTTAATATTGTTTGAATCGTCTCATTAAAAACCTTTGCAAAGAAAACGCAGTGGGATAAAATCATAGCAAATGGAAAAAGAGTGCAATACACTAACCAATAACTCATTTCGATTCTCCCACTCATGTTCACATGAGTTAGACATCTTGTGCATTTTGTTGCACATGGACATCGTTTTCTATATGAACCATTTAATATTGAAACAAATGATTGCCACTCTTTTGTATATAGTACTTCCATCAAGTAATTGATTCATAACTTGTTGCTACTGAATGATCCTTTGAACTTCGAGTTCATATTAATTTATACGTGGATCATAATACAACAAAATTAATGCAATTTGATGTGTTTCAAACAATTTTACGTCATTCCTTTTGAATTGGCTTATATCTCCCCCTAATGGTGGGAAAATTGCTTCATCAAAATGACAATTAGCAAAACTTGCTATAAATAAATTTCATATCAGGGATCCAAGACATCTTATAATATGATTAATGGAGAGTTAAATCAATATAAGTCTCCTATTGATTTGCCTTGAGATAATCTCCAGCTGATAAAAAAATCCAGTTCGATAAAGGATGTCCGTGCGAATTTACGATATTTTTGCATTATTGATAATTATGGATAATCAAATAGATCTTTCCACATTATGAATGTCATTTGATCTATGACGAAATTCGTTTTAATGTCCCTTATATATTCCAGAAGTTAAAGCCGAGAATATTATACCAGATTAAATCATATTCATATAGATAAATTTTCTATTATTCTAAGTAGACTTCTTTTGAACAAAAGATTAACAATAAAATTGTTGTATCCGATATTACCCGAACATTAGCCTATGCTAAGTTCGAATTCGAGAAATATATACTTTTATAGTATAATGTACATGCATGTAGCACGATACACAAGACATAAATTCATCGCCCATATTTAGGTCACGATTTAAACACATCTTGATGTGCCTGTTTTATTGAGTCATTTTCAATGATAAAATTCATAATATTTTGCCTTTAATTTCGAAGGCATGGTAAAGATCACAAAAATAGTTGGGTATATATATATGACAATATTTAGGCAAAATAACTTTTCATATATGACCAAAAAAAATTTCACAATTATGAGCGCTCATTGTCAATAATTATTTGCTCTTTGTAGTGGTGCACCACTTTTGTCTCAGTTTTTAGTGGAATTGTCAATACGACCTTTATCTAATATTTTCACGTTTTCCTCGTCTATAAATTTATTATTGCAATCGTGATCATTATATGCAACATATGCTTCTTAATTTGAAGTTGAACTAATTGGACTGGAGCGATATTATATTTATAATATCTCATTATTTTACTCAGCTACCATGAGACAAGAATCAATCCTTAATATTTATTGGATTGACATGCGCACTGGATATTTGTTGCAGCAATAAATCGAGGCGGGCCACGTGACCTAATTTTTATTGTCTCATCAGTCATATTTCCACATAGCCTCAACATAGAGGTAATTAAAATTGTGGAATTATAATTAATATTTGACTGATTAAATTTTGTAGCATGAGACCCAGCCGCTCATTTTGAGCTTTTCAGAGCATTACCCTTTTGGTATGTACTTATATATATATATACACTACAAAAAAATGTAAATTAGAAACGAAAATAGCAACGGAATTTAATTCCGTTTCTAATCAGAAATGGTTAGAAACGGAATTGAGACAGAAATAGTCAGAGACGGAATAGAGACGGAAATAGAGACGGAATTAGAGACGGAATTAAAATCCGTTTCTAAAAAAATGGCGCCAACTTTCCACCAAAAATTCAGTAGTTTATAACCACACATCACATCTCGAGATTCGTGCATCAATATATGAAATATTTATTCGTTTTAAACTCTCTCTCTCTCCTCAAACTCTCTCTCCCAACTCTCTCTCCTTGACCGAACTCTCGACCTCTCTCCTCGACCGAACTCGACCTCTCTCTTCGACCTCTCTCCTCGACCTCTCTCGACCTCTCTCGAGCTCACCGACAGCTCATTAACTGCTCTCTTCACCGGCGACTCAGCAACTCCTCTCTTCACAGCTCTGCAAACCCTCAACTCCCTGTCTCGTCTCGAACTCTCTCTCTCCCCAAGCCCTAAATCTCTGCGAAATAGTCACCGCAGACACTTATGTTCACCGGTGCTCTCCATTTCTGATGTCTTCATCGTCGAGGGAAGTTACGGCTTTGTTGGATGGAGATTGGAGAGCTAGTTTGGGAGATTTGATGTTGTTTGAAGAGATTAGGAAATGGGGGTTTGGATTTGGTGGGTTTTGGCGGTGGTGTTCAGAGCTTGAGTTGCTCTCTGCCGGAGCTCGTGCCTTCTGCCGTCACCGTCGCATAAGCCCTCGCCGTCGTCCGCTTTGTATGTCGCCGTCTGTCCCTCGCCGTCTTCGTCCGCGCTGTCCCTCTTTGTGTGGCTTTTGAAGATGTTACTCTGTTGGGGGAAGTTCTGGTGTTTTCACTATTTTCTTGTCGTTAGAACGTGTAAAATGTTGATGTTGAATTCTGTGATGAAATATTTCTCAGATCTCGTCGATCTTGTGTTTACGCTGGTTATCGGTTTATCTTATTTGATGTGTTTTTCGTTCTCACTGTCTTCAATTTGTGCCTGCTCTGTTATATTTTCTCTGGTCGTTTCTTTAATTTTCTTTGTTTGTTGGTTTGAAGTTTGCAAATTAGTGTGTAGGAGATATGGTGTGTTTTTTAGAGGTTAGATGTGGTTGTTAGAACATGTAAATCCGAGATTTCCTTTGGTTGTTGAGGTTTGTGACACAATGTTTCTCAAATTTTGTCGGGCTTGTGTTGTTTGCATTTGTAGATCGGTTTATGTTCTTTTTATAGTTGAACTATATGAAGATAAGTTATTTATATCTTGCATGTTTTGCATTTGTAATCAATTTATTAGTTGTGTTGATTTTGTAATCGGTTTATTAGTTGTGTTGATTTTGAAATGCTTGATAACTCTGCTTTTATTGTTTTACATGGTTGTCATCTAGGATTTTATTTTAGAAGGTGATGCAGTTGGTATATAAAAACTCACTTTCTTTTCTTTATTTGTTTCCTTATTTGGAGTTCAAATAAAATTGTGGCAACTTCTTAGGAGAGTTTGCTAGACAATCGACTCAAGCAAGGGCAAAGAGAGTTTGAAGAAAAATTCCAGAAGAGTTTTAGTCTAACCAACAAGGTATTTACCCTAACAAAGCTTATTTTGTAATTCCCTCTCTTAATTTAATTCGTTTGTGATGATGTCTCTTACTTTTGGGGGTATACATCACCCGTAACCTTTCGTGTGGATTCTCACAATGAATGTTGGTAGAGTCGCTATGGCAAATTTGGTGGGTGGCATTGGTTACTTCTACTGGTCAATCTAAAATTGCCCTTGCTAGATCCTCTAGTGTGAGTTCAACACATTCTACAGTCATCTCTCTTTTGCGGTTGTGTTTTCATGTTCGTAAAGTGATGATTGTATGTTTGTTAAATGTTATTTTAGCGAGAACAAAGGTGATAATTTTGTTCCATATTGGCTCATTGAGCTTTATACAAATTGTTCCAAGCCGATCTTTTTGCCCGGGGTTTTCTATGGGATGAAGGTTTTCATCAACTCGCTAATCTGGTTAGTACATGTTGTTGCTTAGATATGCTTTGAGTATATTCTCATTTCTTCTTTTTAAGCTAACTCTCTCAATTTGCAGGCGACTTTAAGAACTACTTAACTCGTTTCTTTTTTCTTTAATTTTTCTTTAATACAATCATTACAACTCCAATAGGCGTTGGGATATTCATATTTGCTTGGACATTATTGGACACTGGGTTGGATTTGATGAGTGCCGATGGATGGATTCCTCGAGAGCAAATCTTGGGTGCTGAAGCTTTAAGGTAATTTTAAGACTTCGTTTTACTAGGTATATCAAAATTCCACTTCTTTTAATGGGATTCATGTTTAACTTTTTTTAATATTTACAAGAAAGTGCCGGAAGAATTTGTTCCTCAAGACCCTCAAATGGAAACCCACCAACTTTGTTTCTAATTTTACATGGTAAAGTTTTTCTTTGTATTGAGTTCCTTCATTCTCTTTTTTGACTTGGACCAAAGAATTGCGTTTATCTACCTATATTCTTAGATCTTGTTCGTAGAACCAAAAGGAATGAGTTTTCAGCTAGTGAAAGTAGCAAAATCTTATCATTCTTGGATAGAGCATTTATTCGTCTTGAAGCATGGTTCCAATGGTTCAATACCACTCAAGCAGGTAGATTCGACTTCTTTTGTATGTGCTCTTCGTTTGATGTCACGCAGGGAAAAAATGCTTAAAACGTTTCTTTTCCATTTTTAGTTATATATAACCAAGGATTCTTCTGGTAACTCAATTGAGAGCTTATGTTATCTATCTGAAGAGTCTGCTAACCTCAGATTAACAACCACAAGTTAAACTCTTACAAATAATACACTTGGATGGAAATTTAGAAGTCTGGTTATATTTTTTATAAATGGAACCATTCAGATTGATTGATTAGCTGACAGTTTCTTCAAAAACTCTTACAAATAATACAATTGTATTTGCTCACATTTTCCTCTGGTTTGGCTTTCATGTGCATTTGTTGGTGTTTTTCACTTGATCTATTAAGTTAATGTTGTGTATTTTGTTTGGTTTAGAAGTTTTTGTTCTGCTCTTCTCTTGCATGCTTAGTGTTTTGTGGTTATGCTTGTTCTATCTTGTAACAATGAAATGTGAACTGCATTTCTCTGTTGTGATCTGGGTTTTGTAGTTATGTTCATTTTGCCATGTTTTGGATGATATGGGTTATTTTTATGCTTGACATGCTGATTATTTTGGTTGGGTTCGCTATCTCTTGGCTTTTGCTACGGTTATTTTCGCAGCTCATAAAGATCTATGGTGGGATTTTTTATGGGTGCTTCGTTAGCTATGGTGGGATCGCTGATGGGTGCCTTGTTTTTGGCCCGATATAAAAGTCTTATTGTTGTATAGCCCACAATTTTCTTAAATTATTACTTTATTATATATATATATAATAAATAAGTACCGCTTCAATACTCACCTAAAAAAACAAATTGGATGATATGGGGTTTTGTTCCATAATCAAGAACAAAACTCATTCCATTGTGGACTAGATCTCAATGCTTCATACACTTCTTTTATGACTTTAAGGCCCTCAAAGATGTCACGAGAAGGGTGATCATCGTTGGCCTTTGCCAATTTAATTTCAAAGTATCTTTGTTCCATAGCAACATAATTTGGTAGTTTTCCTTCTTTTGCAATGCCTTTTGAAGCTCAAATCAAATTGGTAGAATTTGTCAATGTACTTTAGTTTTCTTAGATTCCTGCAGTGTATGAAATCAATTGTTAAATCATATAAATGATATTCTAGCTCCGACTCCCTTTGATGGAAAAAAAAAATAATTAGTATGAAATGTAAGCCACCCTAAAGATATGTAGGATCTAACTGTGAAATGAGTAGTCCCTTTGTCAAAGCCTTTTTTCCTAGTGACCGAAAAGATATGACGTAGGACATGAACATTCCTTTTAAATGTTGTGCATTAGGAGAAAAAAATTTGCAAATACTTCTAATTTATGCTCCAAGGAAGGGTATGGAAACCAACACAGAGACATAACCTGATCAATCAAGTAAGAGTCTCAAATTTTACTTTCGCATTTATTTTTAGGTTTATTAATATTTATTATATCATTTCAACATTTTACTTGAGCAATTCAAGATTTTCTATTGATTTTGTATTTGGTAGGTATTTCTTGTTATAAATATAAAGCCTTTCAGCAATCGTGACCATAATATCCGTTCAGTTTGTTGAGAAGAAAACAATGTTTACAATTTTGTATTACCCTTTTGCATGGATTGGGAGAAACAATTAGATGCTCTAAAAGGCTTTTGGGACACGGACGTTACTTAGGAAGCTCTTATGTACTGCAGTAGTCAGTAGACTCTATACATTGGAACAAAGAGCTTCAATGTTCAAAGATTCTGTACTTATTGATTATTGCATCGTTTCATCTGCCACTCTGAGAAAACTCCAATCTCAAACTTATCTATGTGAATTTAGGTGGAGGTGTAATAGAGGTGATATTTGACGATTCGTTCTTTTATATTACTGTCCAATTGAAGTTGAATATATTTGTTCTTCTAATTTTTCTTTTTGATGTTATTATTATAGTGGAGATGGTTTTAAATGTGTGAAGTTTCTAATAATGCAGGACTTGAATGAAGAAGCGAATAGAGCATTTCCTGATGATAAACTCCTGACGAAAGATGGAAGCCAAAAGAATATTTCTTTTCTAGTGATGCCCAAGCTCTTGTTGAACACACAAGAAAGGTTTTGGTGATTGAGGATGGTGAGGTGGTGCATCTTAAGGTATTCTCTCTTGTTTCTTTTACTTCATTTGTGATTTGTTTTCCTATTCATAAAGTAATGCTCTCGAACATAATTCCTTTACCATCTGAAGGTTTGCCTGTTTATATGCGAGTAACACATGAGGATGACCTTCTACGATAATTTAATGGAATTTGTTGGGAAATGGATGACGTTCTTTTAGTATGCACCTTCTATGCAAACCATTAACGTGCATTGAACCTGGGACATTACATTGATTTTCTTATATTGCTTCCGGCAATGAAATTATACACATATGAACTGCCCACTATACTATTAGTGGTCTTAGTGCGTGTCTTATATCTTAAATTGATTTTTCATTTAACTTAGGGTGCTGAAGTGGACATTTCTTTACTACCTAAGCTTCAAAGCATTCCACATTTCTTGGCTTCCTAAGCTGTGCTCCGTGCGAGGTTCTGCTATTTCCTCAAACCTTAAAGCTTTGTTTCCTGCTTGGTACTTTGCCTTCACCTATTTTACGGTAAATTTTTTCTTTCCTAAACCCTTAAAGCTTTGTTTCCTGCATAGGTATTTTGACGGATCAGAACAAGCTTGTTGTAGCTGTCGGGGGAGCAACTGCACTTGCCGCAGGGGTTTACACAACAAGGTATGTTCAAGATGCTCTATTTTTTAATTTTTTTTTTTCTCTTCTTTTCGAAGATCTATTTCTAGTTGTAATGTTTGAACAAACATGCACCTAATATTTAATATTATTGGTTTTGATTTCTATTTGAAATGCTTCTATTGCAAATTTGCATGTTCATTTTCATTTTGAAACTGCCACTAGATGTTTATTCTTGAGTTTCAGATTATGCATTCGAAATGGAATGTACGACTTCCATACTTCCATAGTTCCATTGAGTTGCATACTTGCTGGTTTTTTTTTTTTTTGGTTCTTTGTTTTTTGTTTTTTTTTTTTTTTTTTTTTTTTGTTTTTTTTTGGGTTGCATTACAAGGTCGGAATGGTCTGTAATTTGGAATGGCTTCGGAATGGCTCCTAGTGAGTTTTATGGTTGAAATTGCCTCTTCATATCGATTGAGAGGCTTTGTATGTAATGTATTTTCGGTTCATCTCGGTTTGTTTTTTTCTTTGTTGTGAAAGGTTTCCTTAGGTTCTTTGTTACGGGATTTACTTGTTTGTATATCGTTTGAGTATTAGTTTCCTTTCAAAGATGAAGAGGTTTGTTTGTTTAGAGTCCACACGTGCCACCGCTTGCTTTGTTTATTTTTGAAGTGTTAGTTGTGAACAATGTGTAGGCTTGCTTTTTTTTTTTAGTTCCATTGAGTTGCATACTTGTCTTTTTTTTTGGGTTCTTTGTTTTTTTGTTTTTTTTTTTTTTTTTCGTTTTTTTTTTTTTTAGTTGCATTACAAGGTTTGGAATGATCTTCTTGGTTGGAATGGCAAATTTGGAATGGCTCCTAGTGAGTTCTCTTGTTGAAATTGCCTCTTCATATCGATTGAGAGGCTTTGTATGTAATGTATTTTCGGTTCATCTGGTTTGTTTTTTCTTTGTTGTGAAAGGTTTCCTTCTTGGTTCTTTATTACGGGATTTACTTGTTTGTATATTGTTTGAGTATTAGTTTCCTTTCAAAGATGAAGAGGTTTGTTTGTTTAGAGTTCACGCCACAGGTGCCAACTTCTTTGTTTATTTTTGAAGTTTTAGTTGTGAACAATGTGTAGGCTTCTTGCTTTTTTTTTTTAGGTTGCTTTTTTTTTTTGTTTTTTGTTTTTTTTTTTTTTGGGTTTTTGTCATTTACTTTAACTCGCCACTTTATACATTCATTTGAATTTCAAACTTTATCATTTCTTCCAATACATAAGAAAGAAACTTGTTTTGTCATCTCTTAGTATGTAAGGAAGAACTTCGCTCCCAATTGTTCTTTGTTAAAAACTTTTATTTTATTTTATTATGTTCTTTCTTTGTTGTGCATGTTTTATCATTCATTCTCCCTTTGTGATCATTCCATGTGAAGGATGCAAGTATGCAACACAAGTAGCCATATACCGTCGTAATTGTGCTTTAGCAAAGCTTTTTGTTCATGTAGTTAGGTAGGTTCTCAGATTCCCCCTTCTAATAAATTGTGTTAGTTGGACACACAAGTAGCCATGTATCGTCGAAAATTATAGTTAAATATACTGTTTTCTTTTGCACTGTAAATGGAGATAGTTTTTTTGCGCTTTCGTATTTTTTATCATGAGTTTGATCTATTTTGCAATATTTGCAGAGCGTGGCCCTATCGGTAGGTGACTGGTTCTTCGATCGAGTAGGAGTTAGTGCCATTGATTGCCCATATCCCTGTGACAATACCTACCATAATCTGATTTCCAAGTGAGAGATGAGGAATTTAAAGCATTTCATGTAACTTTTATAGTTGTTTACATGACTTTTAGATTGATAATTCTTTTTGTGCATATTTAGAGGATTGTAAGTTTTTTTTTGTGGTTGTTGAACAATAGGATTGGTTGTTTTTGTGAATACTTAGAAATTTGGAGCATTTGTTATACTAGACAATTTTTCGTGAATATATAAATTTTTTTCAAATTTTGAATTTTACATTTTTTCTCTCATTTGAATATTTGTTGATATATATTGTCGATGTATAAATGTCAAATTTTGCTTTTTTGGGGGATGTTAGCACCCCCAAGGAGTTGTTGGAGGGGTGCAGGCGATGGAGTAGGTCCTATTGTTGTATTTTTAAGTTATAGGTTGGAGAACCAATTGGATTGAGTGTATGTTTGAAAACTAAACAAAAAGGAAAATTAGAGACGGATTAGCAACGAAATTCAGAGATTCCGTTGCTATTCCGTCTCTAATTTTCGAGGAATATATGCATGAATCAGAAACGGAATCAGAGACGAAAATAATGAATTTCGTCTATGATTCCGTTTCTAATCAGAATCAGAATCAGAGACGGAATTCAAAGATTTGCAACGGAATCAGAGACGGAATGTAATTACAAATGTACCATTTCGAAAAATTTCCATTTCTGTTCCGTCTCTGTTCCGTTTCTAATTTCCGTCTCTAATCCGTCTCTTATCAGAAACGGAATCACAATTTCGTTGCTGATTGAATCGGCGTCGACCAAATCAGAGACGTAATTTATTCCGTCTTTGTTCCGTTGCATATTAGGATTAGAGACGGAATTTATGCAAATCAGAGACGGAAAATTCCGTTTCTGATTTGCTATTTTTTTGTAGTGATATATATATATAACTCTATAAGGTGAAAAGATATATATATATATATATATATATATATATAAAGTTAAATATTCACTTTTCAAATCTCTATAGAGAAATTGGCGAATGATTGTGTATAACACATAGTTTTGCATATATGCTTTATTCACATATTGTAGTATCTAATTGTCATGAAAAGTAGTTCTTGTCGGTAATATAATAAGGCAACAAGTTCAACTATGGTTGAATAATATTTTGAAAATAAATTTAATATATAATAGTTTTTCCCTTTTTTATGTAAAAACATAACATATGATTAAATATATGTTCACAACTTGATTCATTAATAAACAAAATGTATTATTCGTATGAGTTGGTGGGACAACCTCCAGGTTGGGTGGCGAGACATAGTCTACTTAATACCATGCCTCCTCGAACAGGATAACTCGTCTCCCTTTCAATGTTTAGCTTTACCAGGGACAAGGCTTACCCACTATCAACTCAAACTTATAACATTATTTGTATCATGGAATCAAGAATAGAATAATAACTAATCATTTGTAGTTTTAAGAGCAAAACTATATGTCACAAATTGACTTTTGATTCCTGATGTAGAAGATCGTACAAGATGCAACTACAGAGCATATTTTCGTAGTCGGTGACGTTACAATGCATAATGTATGAATAAAGTACATTTACATAATTAAATATGCATGTAACAAAAAAGAAATTAACCATAACAACATGGAAATAAATTGAACTTATTTAAATTAATAAAAATTATACCTTTTTAGCTTTATATCTTTGAAAAGCTTCTTGATCTTGACCTCCTCTTGTAAAGCAACTTCATGCTGATAACGTGTTGTAAACTAAGTTGTAAGCCAGCGAGAACTTAAATTAGACTTGCTAGAGACTTAAGCATAGAATGCATAAACTAAGAACTACTAGAACAAGTAGAGAAGAGGAGACAAGAGAGAAGAGAGCTAGAGATGAAAATGTAGAGATTTCATTCATACATTGGTGTGTGAATTACAATGGGGTTGACACCCTTTATATAGGTCATTCAGTGATGATGATAACTGTACTTATACAACTTGTATAAGTTATCCATACACCACAAGTCATACAACACATCACAAGCAATATATACAATTGGAAGAGTTGGTGTACATTGGAGAGGATTACAAGTTACATGACAATACATGGATAAGCGATTATACATTGGAGTTGAATACAAGTTATGTAGAGTGTACAAGTTACATTCAATGTAGAAGTCATGCTTGATGTTACAATTCAATGTGAGAGTCATGCTTGACAATATGATCATTCATAAGCTTGGTTAAATGGTCATCCAATTTACAACAAAACCAAAATTTTTTCATTTTTTTTAAATTCCTTTTTTTGTGTATCATTATCGTTGTTAAAATAGCCATTGTTTTCAAACTGTTAAAAATGTATTCATTTTTTGACTGTTCTGATTTTGACTGTTCATATTCTTTTCAAAGTTTTACATATTTTTACTATATTAAAAATTTTCTTCAAACCTATATATATATATATATATATATATATATCTCATATTTATATTTTTTACACAACATACTTCAACCTCTCAATTCACTCATATTTATATTTTTTTACACAACATACTTCAACCTCTCAATTTTCTCTACTACTTTCTTTTGCTTCCATAAATTTCATTTTTATGTGATATGGATTATAACAATCCCCCATCTTCTCAAAATCTTCAAAATTCTCAAAATTTCTCAAGCCAATTTTTTCCACCAAATTTTCAAAATTTCTAATATACCCAATTTCCTCAAATTCTCAATATCCTCTAAATGCTCGTAATTTTTTCATATCCTTTCATTCCACCAAACATGTTTAATTTTTCAAATATCTCTACTTTCTCAAGCACCCCTAATTTTTCATTCCCCTTCTTCCCCTCTAATATCCAAAATTTGTCGCAAAATATTGACAATACCTTCCAAAATGATTAAGATAGCGCAATGGAGACGACTTCGTTACCTGACTTTCAAATTCCTTCATATTCTACATAACCATTAGCTGAAGAGGAGGAAACTGAAGCACTTCCAAGAAAGTAGCATGAGTTGTGATCCATTGACGACGACAGGTTGATTATTAGAACGTGGCTGACAATTTCGACTGATAGTATTGTTTGTAATGCCCAACAACAATGCATATTTTGGATGCGAGTCACTGCCTACTGTAACGAGCATAGACAACTGGGTCGTCAGAGAGAACACGAATTGTAATTAAAGGGCATTGGCATTAGATAATTAAGTTGGTTAATATATTTAACCAACATTTCAATAAATTAGCAAGTGAAAACCGCAACGGTTGGAATGACGAGATGTTGAAAGATCGTGCTCGCAACTTATTTTACCGTGGTGAAAAGAAGCATTTCCAGCACAAACATGTATGGATAATGATGAAAGACGACCCCAAATGGAAAAGAATTATTCTCATTCCTCAATGTTCCAAAAGAACAAATATCAATGGGTCTGGGAACTACACATCCTCATCCAATCATGACATCGACGCAAGTTGACCTATCGGCCAGAAAGTAGCAAAGGCGAAAGCGAAAGCAAAAAGGAAAGCAAAGTCAAAAGACAATGAAATGGTTTCTGATTTGCTCAAAAAATGGGATCAATTCGAGAAATAACAAAAGGAAAGAACGGCTTATATGAAACAGATGAATGAGCGTTTAGGTGTTAGTTTGGATTACAAAATATTTATTAGAGAAACTAGCAGCATAAGCGAGGAATTACGCCAATGTCATGATAAGTTTTGTGAACTCAGGGAAAAATATAAAAAGTAGTATTTAGTATCATTGTTATTTTTCACAAATATAGTTGTTGTTGTAGGATTTTGTTTAACTTGTCCAAATGCCTTTATTGTTTTCACAATGTAGTAGAAGTACTTGTCGTTTTCACAATGTTGTAGTAATTGTTATTTTCATGATATTGTGTTCTAGTAGTACTTATTGTTATTAATTTTAATGATATTGTGTTGTAGCGATCCATCTAATGAATCATTTGTCTCAAAACTCAAAAGTATTTATTAATCGTGTAATGTACGAAACAACCTTAAGAAACTACCTATTAAAAAATAGTCGTTGGAAAGTAACCATTAGAAGCAAGCCGTTAAAAAGTAGCTGTGGAAAGTAACCATTAAAAGTCTATATTTCATAAGATTTTATGCAAAGCTCACTCACCGAAACTCACTTTACTTAGCCTATTCATCATTCATTTTATTGCAACCTACGAAGATGGACGACATCGACTAAATGCTGAAAGAAATGGAAGAATACTTAGCGAAAGAGTTGATGGATGACTCAAATGTACAAGCATTCATGTGTTGCAACAAACTACAATAGCTTTACTTGTCAAATACTATTTTACGGACGAGCTAGTTTATCCTGCTAATATATTTTGACGGAGATTTCGGACGAAGATGGCGTTGTTCATGCGAATTGTAGAAACCTTTGAAAATCATTTTGAATATTTTCAATGGAAAGTAGATGCAACTAGTAGACGAGGACTATCTCCACTTCAAAAATGCACAGCTGCCATTTATCAATTAGCATATGGAGGACCAATTTACCAAATCAATGAATATGTAAGGCTTGGTGAGTGTACCACACTTGATTGATTATTTAGTTTTTGCAGATGTATTGTTGAAATATTTTCACACGAATATTTAAGAAGATCAAGTGTCAAAGATATTCAACATTTACTTCGCTTGCATTTTGAGTGTCATGGCTTCCCTGGCATGCTTGGAAGCATCGATTGTATGCATTAGCAATGGAAAATTTGTCCGGTGGCTTAGAAAAGGCAATTCACTTGAGGTGATCAAGGTGTTCCAACTATTATGCTAGAAGATGTTGCTTCAGCTGACTTATGAATTTGGTATGCATTTTTTCGAGTTGTATGGTCTAACAATGACATAAACGTGTTAAATCAATCTCCTTTATCTAATGACATCTTGCAAAAATATGTTCCGGAAATTATGTTCACCGTGAATGGCACAAAATATACACAGGGATATTATCTTACAGGTGATGTATATTCAGAGTGGGCAACATTCGTAAAAGGTTTTTCATATCCCAAAGATTCAAAGTGAATCAAATTCAAGAAAATGCAAGAAGTTGTAAGGAAGGACGTCGAACGAGCATTTGGTGTGCTTCAATCTCGTTGGACAATTGTGCGTAGGCCTGCTCGATTATAGTACACAAAACATTTGAAAGATATAATATATGCATGCATAATACTACATAACATGATTGTTAAAAACAAAGGCTTCACAATTGACAATCGAGATAACGATGAAGGGAAACCTTTGGCTGTCGCAACTCAAGTTTGCTTACTCAAGATTTTAATCAATATCTTCAAAGAAATGCATCATCACGTGATTGAGAAGTACATCAACATCTTCGAGCAGAGTTGGTCGAGCATATATGGAACCAAGTTGGAAAAGTTGACGATGACAATTAGTATTATCTTTTATTTGAATATTTTTTGTATGTAGTAATGCAATTTTTTTAAGTTTTCTTATATTATAAATGTCTTTTTTACGTTAATTAATTAATCGATATTTTAATATATTTAGGAATGTCGATTTCTTAATATAAATTAGCAAATTTTGTGTTGTTGTACTTTTAATTGATTTATTCTATTTATTTTTATTAGTTTTTATCTAAAAAAATTAATTAAGAAGTTATTTTTATTATTTCAAAAATAAATATTTTTAAAAAATCGATAATATATATTTAGATATGTAAGAATAATAGTTATTTTATTTATTGGTTAATTGTAGAATATGTGATGTGAATTTTTTAAAATGTATTAAATTTTTTAAAAAGAATGGTTGATGTAATTATGAGTCCCATATAGTGTAATAAAGGGTTTAACTATTGTGGGAGTAAGTGCATGTAATAGAAAAGAGTATAATTGACTGATGATCTGACATCCACTAAACAATGAGGGAGTTTAACCATTGTGAATGCCCTAATCAGTTACTTCAATTAAAGCCTATGAATTCTCACTTACCGCTTCAATGTCAGACTTTCCTTGTACGTGGAAGATTGCTTCTTACATGCTTCTCATATCAACCCTCTTCAATGTGAAACCTCCCAAAAAGATAGACCTTGTCTCCGATCAGTCAAATACCTCCCATAAGACCAAACTCCCCCAATGATTCTTTAGATTGGCATATCAAGACTTCGTTTGGTTCGAAATCTCCAACTACGAAGAAGAAACTTATAAAATCAAAAGACCTCTCAACTAAAAAGAAGTGGAAACTCACCAACCTCTCAACTAAGGAGAAGAAACTCCACAGAGATTGATTTGAATATATTGTTGGTATTTCAAAACATTCAACACTTGAGCTTCTCTTTGCATCGATTTAGTCGCAGTTAATTATAATGTGAAGTGGGTACTCAACAACTACAACGACAACATATTGTTAGTATCCATTCAACACACATCAATTTGTGTACGCATAAGCATCGATGCGGAAATCAATAAACGCCACCAACCAAGTCACCAAATCATTTTCCTAACATCAATGTGAAATTAGTTGTGGTTGCCTACGTCGATCGATTTGTTCCACTCCATTCAATTCAACATGGATACATAAAAGTTTCAACGCGTCGATCGAATTGTTCCACTCCATTCAATTCAACATGGATACATACAAGTTTCAATAGTTAACCCAGTAGAGAATCAATAGATGCAAATAAAGTCAGCATTCACATATCACAAGCCCCATTAGTCTCATCAATTCCGGCATTAAACCTAATTTCTGGAGCAACAACTTGAACAGGATCAATTAGGGTTCAACCACCAACAAATATCAACAATGTCAAAAAAAAATTGTCCAACAACGACCCTTCTCGGACCATCGATCGCCAAATCTCTGCCCGAATTAATCAACCAAATCAAATTCAACAAAAAAAAAAAGAAATTTTGTTAAAAGGGGCAAAATCATCAATTAAAAAAAAAAAAACTAAACTGAAAATCCGAACTATTCCATTGCTAAAACTGAAATTAAAACTATGAGAACTGCACAGAATCCACAACGAAAGAAGAAGAGCTACGAAGAGTATACTTATGACCTAAACCCTAAAATCGATCAATGCGAAACAATCAGATCCACCCCCAAATCAGGCGAGTCAGAGTCCGACCCAGGAGGACTCCCAGGACTCGAATTGACGAAAAAGAAGGACTTTGCGGCGACGAGCTTCTTCCGCTGAGGGCAGCGGGGGCCGAAGCCTCTGGAAGCGGCGAAGCAAGGGAAGGCCTCCAAGTCCACCACAGAGATCTGGGCGATCTGGGGATCCCCATTGGACCCGTCGTTCGACGGCGGCGATGAGGAGGACCTATAGTTGTAGAGGAGGAACTTGGGCGGCGCCCGAGAGTGGGACCTGGCGCTGATCTTGGAGTCTCTGAGTTGGGCGAGCGCGCCGGGTCTCAAGTACTTCAGATACAACCCTCCTCCTCCTCCTCCTCCGCCTCCGCCTCCGCCTCCGCCTCCATTGCTCGATCTGCAGAGTCGGCGAAGCCTTCGATTCATCGAGATTGGAAATTTGAGAGATCGGAGAGCGATTGAAGAGCGAGAGAGGGAGAGAAAGAATGAGAGGTGGAGAGGAGATGAGGGTTTTAGAGAGAGAGAGGGGGAGGGAGGGAGGGGTGGGCGGGAAAGGGAGAAATGGAGGGAAGAGAGAGAGGGGGGTATTTTTTTTTAATGTTCGAATTTGGCTTTTGAAATGGTGGCGGGGATGGGGGATCGAGCGACACGTGTTTTTTGGGTCAATGTTTTTGGGGAGTGGACGGTGGGGATGGGAGGAGGAGTTACTTGTGTTGGAAGGTTGGAAAGATTTTTTTTTTTTTTTTTTTTTTTTAGGTGAAAGTGGGCTCATGTGAGATCATCTAAGAAATGTGTGCCCTGGCCCCTGGGAGGCTGGGACCATCTTGTCCTTGTGAGAATTGAGAAATAGTGGTTGGTGGGTGAAGAAAAGGTTTTTTTTTTTTATTTTTTTTTTTAAGGATGGAGATGTCCGAATCGAAGCCGCTCTTGATATAAAGGATCATATTCATTTCTTAAACCCTGCCCTAATTTTAAATTCAAACAAGTGTTTTAAGCCTTTTTTTGTCAACTTTCTAAACCTAGTTTAATTACTTTAAAATCGAGTTATCAAATGCCTAAATTTATCGAGTTTTTGAAAAACTAATTTTCTGTTTAAAGCCTTTTTAAGTAATCAAATCATTATAAAATACTCATAAAACAATCTCCTCTAATACAATTTTAAATAGTAATTTTTAATTTATAGGTATTATTTAAAATTACAAGACGTAATAATATTTCTTTATCAAAAGACTAAACACTAAATGATATCTCGAGCCACCTAGGTGAGCCATAAAATGTAGTTTTTTTTTTAAAAAAATTATTATTTTTTTGGTGAATTATACATCATATCATGGTAAATTTTTAAAGTAAAAGTAAGTTCCTTCAAAATTTGGACCATGTTCGAGCTTAGATGTTCTTATTTGGACCCACCTTAAAATTGAATTTAAACATCAAAATCTTACCAAGACCTTACCCAAATTTAGAAAATCATTACCAAAATCTTTTTTAGCATGACAAAGCTGGGATGGCGGTCCGAACAAAAAATTGAAAACCTTAATAACAACCAGTGTCTAGATGTAATGATCGGGACGTATTAGGCTACTAGTCATTAAATGATGCCTTTTAAAAGTTACATGTTCGAATTTTCCAACTTGTCTCGAAAGGCAAGTATGTTTTCTGTGAAATTGTTAAGGATCGAACAATGGACACCATAACATCAAAAAAAAAAAAATCATAACATACAAGGACTTGGTATACTAATGAAGCTTGACTTTTCTTGTTCCTATACATTAGTAGTTTCATAATAAAACTCAATGTCGGGGTATTTAATCCCATATCGAAATATAATAAAAGTTGGTGTAGTATATAAGTGGAGTAGATTGGATTATAACACAAGTCAATTGGTTTTATACAAGATGGGCTCCAATCTCATTTATACACCCACATGTACCATGGATTTTTAGATGGCATCGGAGTGAGCTAGCAGTGGAGTCTACACTTGTTTGAGTATATAACTAGATAAATAAATATTACTACAATGTCATAACTCATAATTAAATTTTCAAGTTTTGCATGTGTAGCAATAATGTTAATGTAATTGAATTTGTATTCATCAGGGTTAACTGAATACAATAAGATGTTCTTATTTAGAGCATCTCCAGTGGGACAATGGATTGGGATGGAAATAGATCCACCCATGACACAATCTACATCCACAAAAAAATGCTCTCCAATATGACCATAAATTGTGAATGTCTAGCCGATGTGGCAAGAAATCAAAATGAAGGGTGTCTACTACAATGTCTAATGTCCACTTCTAGACATTGAAGTCCATTGCCACATCATCATTGTTTGTTATAGAAAGTCAAAAAGTCACAATCCATAGTTTAAATCGACATTTCCATTGGAGATCATTTCGAAATTTGAATATCTATCTAATTTCATATAGGATAGACATCCTCCCCACATCCATGACCCGACATCAATCCATGCTTTGAATCTACTTTACCATTATAGATGCTCTTTAGAGCTTAACAATTCATAAATAAGGAAAGTAAGTGTGACGACCCTCCCCTGACCTAAGGTCGGGTCGCCCGGCCTAAACCATTACCCAAGCCCGATACCTGAACTAGGCCTAAATAACGGCTTGATACGCCTAATTTAACTTGCGGAATAATCATAAAGTCAATATGGAAATAAGATACGGAATGAAATCAAAACTATAATTCCATAAATCATCTAACTAAAGTGATAAGTGTCCAAAAGTCTGAATAATCTCAACCATCCCAAGAAACTTCCAAATAAATCATAAAGCTTCCATAATAATCCAAAATAGATAAGGAGGGTTCCAAACTACCCCAAAGTATCTACCTAAAGTTACAACCCAAATTTATTATTCTAAAAATCAAATAAATATATAATAGAAACATGCAAAATTCTCACAAAGGAATGAAAGACTTCAAGTGAGTGCCTTTCCTTTATCGCGAGCTAACACGGAAGTGGATGTACTTGGAGAGTAAGTGGAGTGAGTTAAAGAACTAACGTAGCGCAATAAGAGAGAAGACTCGTTCAAACACTAAACATACAAGTATTACCTAAAAAGTAAAACAATTCTACATATGTAGTAGTAAATCGAATGGTAAAACATTTAAGGGAAAAGAAATCAAGACATGGACCTTGTTCATAAAAGGGGATGTACACAAGCTCCATATCCAATATCACTTAAAGGTAAATTCATCATTCAACAAACTAGGAAATGAGCATTCTTATAAAAACACTTCATAAAAAGGGAATTCACAAATTTTAAGTAAATATCATTAATTCATTCATGCAATGGGCTCCAACAAGCGAGTTATCATAAGAAGTAGTAATTAATATAAGTCATGGTTCCATTCAATGCATACTAGCTATAGTATGAATCCGGTGACCGAAACACTCACTCTCGAGATGATGTGACCTATTGGAGGTCACAATGGCCGTTAGGATCTCCATCTAGTTCCATCAAACCATCAGTAAGTGTTTCCAAGCCATCATCGATTGTGACCACTTGTGAGCTTGATACTTCGTGGTGCAAACCACTTTTTTTTTGTGGGACCATAGCCACATTATTGCATTTCGTGGCGTGGACCACTCTCTATTGGTAGGCACACTGGCACGCCACCGCTACTCCTGGCGCAAACCACTCTCTATTCATGAGCACAATGCCACATCACCGCATTTGGATCAAATATTGAAATTGTTCACGCCACATGCATTCCATAGATAAGCATATTCATACCATTAACTAAATGCAACCTAATCACAAGTCTTTCGATTATAATATGAAATCTCTATTTATCTAATATTCAAGCGACATTTAATGCATGAACGAAGCTTCCCACTTACCTCGACTCGCAGTGACGCCTATAACAACTTCTGGTACGCTCGAGGCCCAATGTGAACCTTCGCGCGGTACTATACAATCATAATACATCCCATCAATAAATGCTTTAATTTAAATTAATTGAATCTTTCATTTATTGGTCATTGGGCCCCCCGTCGCCTGATGCGAGGGTCGAGGGTGGGACCCGATCGGTCTCCCTCGGGGACATGATAGTGCTCCATTTGAAAGTAAATATTTTGCTTTTATTTTGTTATATTTTTATTTTATTTATTTATTTTTTTTTTTTCGAGTTAACCAGTCAACAACAGTTGATCGGTCCAGGGGCGTTGACCCTAGTTTGTTGGTGGGCAGGGAGGGGTTTCCCCCTCCATGACCACCGATGGTGGTCCCGGTGGCCCTCTTCCAGCCTTCGGCTAGGACTTTAATAGGGGGTAGGAGTGGTTATTCACCACTCCTTCCCTTACTCTTCCACTTTGTAGGTGAGGGGTAGCCTGGTGGCGCCCCTACCCTGCCGACAAGTTGCGACGGAGAAGTCGTCGGCGGTGGTGAGGCCGCTCTCCAGTCGACGCTCATCTTATCAGCACTACAAACCACTCACAAGGTGATTTTTCACCATTTTTTCAAATCTCAAGTTTGATCTTCATTTAAAATTGAGATTAAAAAGGGTGAGTGAGATGTATGTACCTCGATTTGGGGTTCTCTTTGACTTAGACTTCCAACACCTCAATCTCAATTTTCTCTCCCGTAGTTAAATTTTAAATAAAAAAGGGGGTTGGCGTTTTCAAATTGATTTATATAATGGGGTTGATTTGAGTAGGGTTTATGAAATTACTTAATTGCCCTTAGAGCAGGTCTTTTGGGTTTTTGGGTCGTCACAATAATAGCATCTCCAATGGGACCATGGATTGAGGTGGAAATAGATCTACCTAGGATAAAATCCACATCCAACTCAAAAAATGATCTTCAATGAGACCATGAATTGATAATGTTCATCCTTTCTGGCATGAAATCAAAATGGAAGGTGTCTACTACAATGTCTACTTTTAGATATTATGGTCGACTGCCTCATCAGAATTATTAATTCTTTTAAAGTTTTTATTATTTTCAGTCCTTTATTAATATTATGAAAATTAAAAATAAAAAGTGTCAATTCATCAATCCATGGTCTAAATTCATTATTCTTTGGAGACCATTTTGGGAGCTAAATATCTATCTAGTGCCACATAGAATAAACACCCACTTTACATACATGATGTGATATTAATCCATGGTCTAAATTCACAATGTGACGACCCCAGTTCCACAACCCAAACTGTGCCCCGCGCGACTTAGATTTACGTGGACCCCGAGTCAATCATCGCGACGTCAACGCAAGCCTAGTCAACCTTCCTAGCCATTTTTCATTACAAGGCAGTGAGATTTAACATTTATAGTAAATTATTCAAATTTGTAAGTTATCAAAGGTTATGCGGAAGCAATTTCAACTTAAACAAATCTAAACAACTTTAAACCAATCAGTTAGGACATCTTAGAGTGTGGAAACCCTGGATATCACAGTCAAATTGTATAATGAACATAGAAAAGAGATAATATCATATATATATGTCTTAAAGCATCTCAAAAACCCATATACCCCATGTGATAAAAATAATATACATAAGTAATACAAAACCTACAAAAGTACGAGAGGGAAGACCACTCCAAAGTCCACACAGTAGATCTCCCAGTACCGGCCCCTTTCTCTTACTCGATTGCGGATCTGTACTCGTTAAACACAAGAATGATGAGCCCAGGTAAGTAACGTCAGTAGGATACTAAACAACATTTTGAAATAAATAAATTAGTCTATATTCGTGCAGATATAAAGAAAGATATAAGGACGCATGAATAAATAAAAGACTGTAAATAAATAAAAAACGATCAATACATGAGTGTCCAGGGATGCAAATAGAGAGGTGCAACTAGTCCCGACTAACAGGTGGTTGAGTCTTGGCAAACCATCAAGACTCAGGTTCTAGGACTTGGTACACTCACAAGCCCTAAATCCACGAAATAGTGAGACTTTCTGGGACAACCACGCTAAGAACTCACACCCCGTCAAGAATCAGTATTCAGTGCAGTGCATCTCGATGTCATGACTCTGGTATGTTACTTCAGCCAACCATTTCTTTCAAGGATCACCGTTGACTCATTTGCCTCCGGACAACTCAATCAGAATGGAACTCCAAGGATAGATAACAAAGCAACAAACAACAATATTTAAAAGCTTAAAATGAAATAATGTGCATTTCCTAGTTGGTTTACTTACAAGTCATAAAGCTTATTCCTAGCTTATCGACCTCCCGACACCCTAAAACACATTCCCTAACACACGAGACCCCCTTAGTTCCCTGGAGTTGTTTGATATGTTTTAGAGTGGATTAGAGTTGCTATGGTTGGATTAAAACTGATTTAATTGGGTTTAATAAGTTTTCAGAATTTTCAAAAGTTTTTGTCCTGAACCTCGGTAACGCGCTAGGGAAGTCACATAGCTCGCTACGTAACTTTAGCGCGCTAGGTGAAAACATATAGCGTGCTAGTGTTCTTCCTTGTTGAAGAACACTTAGCTGCCGGAACGTCTAACGCGCTACCCAGAGGGCATAGCACGCTAGACATTGCAAAACCCAAAATTCTATAGTGTAGAATTTTGGTTTCTTGGATGTCTAGGCCTCCTCCATGCCCTAGATCCCTTGCTCTCCTTCGCTAAGGGTCTATAACAGACTTCCCATCAACAACCAATCAAATTCATGAATTTATCAAATTAAATTAAATGAATTAGTGTATGAACTTAGCTAGTTGATGCTCACACCAAGCTTGATCACCAAAACTTCACTAATCTCCCTAATTTCTCTCCACTTCTCCTCCTCCTTGATGACTCCAACAAACTCTCTCTTCTTGCTCAAACGATTAAATGGAAAAACTTATCTTATAAAGTTGGTTTGTGGTTTTTATATGGGAATGGATATGGTTGAACCATAGCCACACATTCATTTCCACATACATATCCCGAGACATGTCTAATGGTGTATGTTAACACACTTGTCTCACTAACCACTCCTAATTGACACCAATAGTTAACTCCTTTTGTCTCTAGATTATTTAATGCGCGTCTCGATGCACATCATGTGGCTATTTAATTTGCTACACTAGCTTAGGACCATTAATTGTATATCAACCATAACCACATCAAAGCTACTATAAAATCATATTCAGGTCAATTTAAACTTACTTCATAAATCTCTTCTTTGGTCCCACGTTGACAACCAACTCGAGATACGTCTCCGCTCATGTCTCGACATCTATATGCCTCGCGTGTACCTTACTCGCAAATTTATGAAATCAATTAATTTAAATTGTCCAATTATTATATAGTAAATAATATAAGCATCAACCAAAAATAACATACCTCGTGTCGACACCCGAGAATTGGACATGCGTATCATGACAATTGGGTTCCACGTACGACCCCTTGAATGACACGTGACACGAGTTAAATTTTAGGGTCGTTATAGTCTTCCTAACTAATTAGAATTTCGTCCTCGAAATTGAAACAAATCACAAGGGAAAAACTTATTGAAACTCAGAAGAGGTAGGGAAAGTACTCGCACATATATGACTCGAACTCCCACGTCAGCTCCTCATCTCCGTGATGCTGCCATTTGACAAGGACTGATGGGATCTCTTTGTTTTAAGAATCTTCACCTTACAATCCAGAATTTGGATAGGCTGCTCATCATAAGTAATGTCCTCCCTCAAGTCTATCTGACTCAAGTCCATTGTCGGTCGTCGGCCCTCTCTCGACCTATCCAGTCGAAACATAGAAATATTAAATACAGGGTGGATCCCAAACAACTGAGGTGGAAACTTTAGTTCGTACGCAACCTTGCCTATTCATTTCTTCAATATGAACGAACTAATTAACCTCGACACAAGCTTTCCTTCAATCCCAAACCTTTTGTACCTTTCATTGAGAAACCTTCAATTACACATGGCTCCCAACATCATACTCTAACTCGTCGTGATACATATCATAATATTTTTTCTGCCTCTCATGCACACCCTTCAGCCTCAATCTGATCAGTCGTATATTCTTTGTGTGATCCACCACAATCTCTGGCCCAATAATTGCTACATCATCGGGCTCCGCCCGGCAAGATGGAGATCTGCACGGTCTACCGTAGAATGCTTCAAACGATGTCATACTATACTAGCCTGATAACGGTGTCATACCCAACGCAAGATGGAGATACTCTTCCCATGATCCACCGTACTTTAACACACACATCCTCACCATATCCTCGAGAATCTGAATCAGTCTCTCTGAATGTCCGTCAGTTTGTGGATGATAGGCTGTACCGAGATCCAACCGTGTGCCAAACTGTGCACGCATGCTCTACCAAGTCTGAGATGTAAACTGTATCCCTCTGTCTAACACAATCGATAACAAAACATCATGTAATCGAACAATCTCCCACTCGTACAAACTCGTCAACCTATCCACCCGATGTGTAGTAGAGATCGGTAAGAAGTGCGCAGACTTCTTCAACCTGTCCATAATCACTAGATATTATTATGTCCGTGTTGAGATCGAGGTATGCCACTGACGAAATCCATTGCAATTTGCTCTCACTTCCATCGAGGAATGGGAAGTGGCTGTAATAACCCACCGGACCTTCATGTTCAACCTTAACTCACTGGCATACCTCACACGCTCGAACGTAATCAAAAACAGCGGTCTTCATCCCTGACCACCGAAAAACAATGCACATCAACATATTTCTTGGTTCAACTCGGATGAATCGTAAAATGTGAGCGATGAGCCTCATCAAGTAACTCAGCAACTGTGAGAATCCGTAGTCGACCTCTAAATCTCAGGCATGAGTCTATCGATTGACTCCAATCTAGATGATCTGGACTCTGAGCAAAGGCCAAGAACCTCTGGTACTGCTCATCTGCCCGCTGACCCTCAAATATGCTCCGAATCGACACTGTTTTAGTCCTCTTCTGCCCACCAATCAACACCCTGGTACTGGTCGAGATATCAACATAATACATCGATTTGACCACCTCGAGTAACCCATACTCGTGTGTCATGTGGCATGTAACAATATCCAAGTCTACCCATTTGCGACTCAATGCGTCTATAACAACATTGGCCTTCCTCGGGTAGTACTCCAATGAGAAGTCATAGTCCTTGAGAAACTCAAGCCAATGTCTCTGTCTCATGTTCAACTCTTTATGGGTGAAGAGGTACTTAAAACTCTTGTGGTCAGTAAACAACACAAACTTTTCTCCATAAAAGATAATTACGCCAAATCCTCAATGCAAAGACCATTGCAGCTAACTCTAAATCACGGGTAGGGTAATTCTTCTTGTGAATTTTTAGCTGTCGGGACGTGTAGGCAATCACTCTACCGCCTTGCATTAAAACACAACCCAAACCGACTTTGAAAGCATCGATGTTCACCTCAAAACCCTTCCCTGACTCGGGTAGTACCAAAACCGGTGCGGTAGTCCATCTTTCCTTCAAAGTCATAAAGGCTTGCTCACAACTGTCATTCCACTAAAAACTCGTATCTTTCTTCGTCAATTAAATCATTGGTGCCCCAATCTTCGAGAAGTATTATACAAAACACTTGTAATAGCCTGCCAACCCTAAGAAACTACGGATATCCGTCACTGGCCGCAGTGTAAGCCAATCTATCACAACTCTGATCTTAGCGGGGTCTACTGAAACTCCGTTGGCTCCGACGATGTGCTCAAGAAATTCGACCTCTTTAAGCCAAAACTCACACTTGCTGAACTTTGCATATAGTTGTATGCTCTTAAAGTCTGCAAAATTATCTTGAGGTGTTCCTTGTGATTCTTACGGGTCTTGAAGTAGACAAGGATATCGTCGATGAACACAATGACAAATTTATCTAAATACTCTCTCAACACTCGATGCATGAGATCCATGAACATCATCGGGGTGTTAGTCAACACAAAAGACATCACTATAAATTGGTAATGCTTGTATCGTGTGCAAAAAACAGTCTTCTCCCTATCCTCTGCTCTAATCCTCAATTGATAGTACGCAGATCTCAAATCAATCTTCGAGAACCACTGTGCTCCTGTTAGCTGGTCAAACAAGTCATCAATGCGAGGAAATGGATACCTGTTCTTCACTGTAACCCTATCGAGCTGTTTGTAATCAATGCATAATCTCAAGCTGCAATCTTTCTTCATAACAAACAAGACTGGCGCGCCTCAAGGCGACATGTTCTAGTGGATGAGCTTTAACTCCAACAACTCATCAAGTTTTCCTTTCAGCTCCTTTAGTTCATTTGGAGCCATCCGGTACGGCGAAATAGATATAGGTTTGGTCCCCGGGACCAAATCAATGATAAAGTGAATCTCTCTAGGCGGTGGTAATCCTAGTAGCTCTCCCGAAAAATACATATGGGAACTCGCACACGATAGGTACCTCCTCCAACCTAGTCTCCACACTCTCCGTCGTACTCAAAACACTGGTAAATGTCTCAACATTTATGCTAGAAGCTATATGCCTCTGGTAATCGGTAAACTAGTCAAAGTCCCCTGAAAAATGATCTCGGGATGTACGAGAATCTGAAATGTAACTCTTTTGATGGAACAATGGATATGCGCATGATGAGCACTCAAATAGTGTCGATTCATAGTGTACTTGAGCATCGAGGGCAGATGAGAAATACCAGAGGTTCTTGGAGTTTGCTCAGAGTCCGGATCATCCAGATTAGGGTTAGTCAACAAACTCATGCCTGAGATTTAGAGGTCGACTGTGGATTCTCTCGGTGGCCGAGTTACGTGATGAGATACTTTATGAAACTCACCGCTCATATTTTATGGTTCACCACTCAATGGTTGATGCTTGTATTATTTAATATATTTAAATTGCCCAATTATTATATAATAAATAATACAAGCATCAACCAAAAATAGCATACCTCGGTATCGACACCTGAGAATTGGACATGCGTATGATGACAATTGGGTTTCACGTATGACCCTAAAATGACACGTGACACGAGTTAGATTTTAGGGTCGTTACACACATGACCATTAGCGATGCTCTAATACCGACATGAATATATTATTACCGTAAATACCATAACCACATAAATATAGTAACATTATATAGTTGCCTCACAAATAAACCGCAAAAGAAAATTAAAAAGGTTCCATGTTTGCAGCCTTGCACGTGAAAGACAAGTTCAAGATTTTCCTACTAATAGACTACAATGTATGCTAAAAATTCCATGTAAACATTCAAAACATAATTAAATCTAGATCAATTAGAGAATTACCTGCGGAAGCTTTTTGGTCTCCTAAAATCACCGAGATCTTATCGCCCTCATAAGCCTCAAAACATTCGACACTTTATTCGATGATACAAGTGCACTTTTATAGGCTTGAGGGAGAACCTTTAAGCTTCTCGCATTAATACCAATTTTCATCAAATTGGTAACAGTAATGGAAACTCAAAAGTCTTTAGGTAATTCACAAGTTACATCAATTAAGACATAAGTTTGAGACACGTAATGGTCTCGCATTCTCCCACTTGTCTCACACTTTATTTCAATATGTAGGTCACATATAGCTTAATGATTCTCCCACTTGACCCACATAACTAAATATCACATAATTTTTATTTCAGTATGCATATGTGTTTGGTATCTTTAAATCATTATAAAATAAAATAGTAATGCGAGTCATAGCAGTTATATATCAAAATAAGACATATTCCATTCCATGTACCACAAACATTACTAATTCATTTTAAATGATTTATAAAACATAATGCATGTGTCAAAGACTAAACTCACTTACAATTATCATTAACATAAATGTGAACATGCATTAGTATAATTAGCACAGTGAATGAGATCTCATAAAGTAAACATAAACATAATCAAATCCCAAATTAAGAAAACATTCTGAATTACAATCAAGGTTCATTATGTCGACATGTTCTTAATGCATTTGATGTAATTTTTTATTAGGGATTTGTAACCATAATATATATGCTAATATGTTTAATTGGCACTATTTCTTTCGAACTTCTTCGTTAATGACTTGAAAATTGAGTTAATAGTATGAAACCCTTAAACAAGTTTTAAACTACAAACACAACTGTCAAAGTAGAAGCATTCGTAATTGTCTGCTTAATACTTAAAAAGGTTTCTCCATTAGTAAAAAGAAAAATATGCCTAAAAGTAGACTTCTTGGTTTGAAGACAAACAACAAAGTCTATGTTTGAATAACCAAAATCTTTATAATTATTATGTTTTCTATAAGTGAGCATGTAATTTTTTTGTTCATTATAAATACTATAAAACCTTATTTGCAGCTCATTAATAGTCTATATAAGGGTTACATTTGTAACATCCAACCACGCCAACAACGAAACTAAAATTCGGCTTGGTATATCATTCGTTTCAAAGTTCTGAAAGAGAAACTCTTTGATCCCATATAGCATACCGAGATCGCTATTGTTAAGTAAAATATCATAAGTGTATAAAATCAAAATATAAACTTGCTCCCGCTGACCTTCAAATATATGCATCGATTGATGATTTTGTATCATTATTATTTTAAGTCTAAAGATACAGTGATATTGTTAACTTAATATGTCATTAATGGGAGCTTGTTTTAATCCATATATTGACTCCTTAAGTTTACAGACAAGTTGTTCATTTTCTTCTACTATGAATTCCTTTATAGTGATTCATATAGACTTGTTTATTTAAACTCGCACTTAAAAAATGATGTTTACATTCATTTAATGTAATTTTAAATCTACAAGTCTAGCTTTAGATCATTTGATATTGCCTTTAGAATTATATTTAGTTTTGAAAACTCATTTACATCCAACGAGTTTAAAATTTTGAGGTAATTGAATGAGATTATAAACTTTATTTTGAGCCATTAATTAAATACTCATTATATATGACATTAATCCATTTCATATAATCACCTCTTTGATTGCTTCATCATAAGAAATTGGATCTTTAATATTTATTTATATCACAATTAGGTACACTATAAAATTATCAAGAATTAATAACATATCTCCTCACTAATGGGTGTATTTATAGTGATCTCATTATTTACTTAATGAGAAATGCTAATAGGAACAATTACTACTTAATTAAAAGTTATAAGTAGTGGGGACATGGTATGCAACTTAATTCTTTAATCATTTTCACATTTTGTGGATTGTCACTCCCACTGATTTCACCATTTACGATAATCTTGATATTTTCAGTTTCAACAATCTTCATGCAATAATGTTTAGGACAATAAAGTAAACATTGATCGTTTTAAAATTCAATTTATTTTCTTTTGGATTAAAAACTCTAGCATTTACTTAACAACCTCAGAATTTGAGATGTCTTAAGCTAGGTTTTCTTTAAGTTCATAATTTAAAAGAAGTTTTAGGATCTGGCTTACTAGGAACCTTGTTTAAAGTTTTGTACCTGTAACCATTTCCATTAATGTTTAGTTATGCCTTTCAACTACATCATTATGCCTAGGCGTATACTAAGTATTGTTTAGTAAGCACAAATACCATGTTGTTAAAGAAGTTTAACAAATGGACTAGGATACCGTTTAATTATTTAATCATATATCTTTCATAATATTCACCAGATAGAGATTGATAGAGTGTCAAACTATTCATGTATACATATATGAATCGTTCATAAGATTAGTAATATTGTGTTTTCCTTTGGGTAAAGACACAATATACTTTATTCTATAAGTAACTAAAAAATTAAAAATATATTGTACCTTTGAGTATCCATTTCATTTTTAACTAGGCATAAAATAACAAATAAGATTTACTAAAATGTGGTGCATTTTTGGGTCAACCATAATATTTTAGTAATTATCATAAAATATTAGTTCATATATTACTAACAATGTGATGCACCATTAAACCGACTATGATATTTTAGTAATCAATGAAAAATCAAGAAGATGAGATACATTTGGCTTTGATATCCTTCACATTCTTAACTATCAATAGCAGAACTAATTAATATATATTAAATCATGTTAATCATAAACTATTAGAAAATGATCCACTTTTGGATTAAACCAATTTCTAGTAATTATCATAAAATCATAAGAAAATGCAAAATATATGAAAACTCACATAATTTGATGTTTAAACTATTTAATTAGATCACTTTGGTGACTAACTCAATTTCATATTATAAACAACATATTATAATCATAATATCAATAATATTGCATTTTCTTTTTATTATCGTATATGTAAATGTCAATTCATTATACATTACTAAAAATGTTGTAAACCTTTGAGTCAACCATAATATTTTATTAATGTGTGTTGCATATATAAATATAATTAGGTCACTATGATGACAACTAACTCATAAAAGTAATTTGGTGATAACAATCACACTATGATACTGATTAAATAATTTCGCATGAAAACATAATATTTACTCACATCCAAATTATATGCAAGTGGCATAAGATATTATCTCAATTGAATGAATGAATTAATATATACACAAGTAATGGTCATATATAGAAACAAAATGTATGGTCGTATAATGGTCAATGTAACAAAAGATTATATGATGGTCAATTGAACCAATTAATTAATATTAATTAATTAATTAAATAATAGTCATATATAGAAGCGTAATAAACATTACTAAGGTATCTTAAATGTATGTTATGTAAAAAATAAATTTTCGTTTATTTTATTTATATCATAAACAAAATGTACAAGCTTATTTGAGAAACACACTAATGACATGTTCGCTTCACATTTTAGGGAGACCCAAAATCTCGAGATTAGTTTGTAATGGGATTAACACATAGATTTATGTATTAGTCCCTTTTAAGTATCTTGTTCCGTTAAGAGTATTAAAGGTGAGATTAAATGTGGTTGTAATAGGTAAATTTACTAAAGTACTCCTCCATTTAAGTTACATCTCCAACCTAATCGAAAACCCTACCGTCTTCATCTTCTACTCTTTATATCCCAAGTTCCCGCATCTCTAGTGTGGCGGCCTTCATCGTCAGCGTCTTTGTCATCGTCTTCTTGCGTGGAAGGCGTCATCTTAATCCAACAAAACATTGATTAATCTATGGATTTCAATTCTGCGTCAATCTGATTTTTTTTTTTTTGTTGATCTCTGATTCCACTTTTAATTGAAACCAAAGTTCGCCATGAATGCCTTTTTGAACTTAAAGCTGGATTTGGCGAGACTCCCAATTCTCTTTTGACCAAAATCAGCTTTGTTTCAATCGAAACTCTCTATCTTTCTAACACTTGCATATCTTCCCATTGTGGGAGAAGGGGAGGCGATATTCGGCCAAATTAGTGCATTTCTTAACTAGAAATGTGTAGATTTCGTTTTTGGTGTGTTATGGAAAAAGGGTATTTGTTGTTTTTTGATATTTTTGTGATGTGGGTTCATAACAGTAAAACTAAAAGTGGAAATCGATCTCTTTCCTCCTTAAGGAATGATGAAGAAAATATATGATTCTAGGATGAAAATACTTACAGTTGGTGCGAATCGAAAACTAGTGCAAATCGACCTCTTTCCTCATTCCTCCTTCCTTGGTTAGGGTTAGTCTCCCCCAAATCACCTCACAGAATCGTCGACTGGTTTTTTCGATTCCCCTTCATGTTTTCGTATTTCGTTTCTCAAACAATTGGGTTTAAAGAGAGGGGTAGTTTGGTAATGTGTGAAGTCCAAGCATTGGGACTAGTTAGTGCCACAAAAAATGATGGTTTATTTTAGACATCTCTATTAGGTATTAGATAGTCCCGTGGACTAGTTAATCCGCTAAGCGAACACTAGATTAGCCAGTCCAGTGTGACTAATCCAACATAAGACCATGAAGCAAACAGGCCAAAAGTTGCATGTATAATTATATAATTACTTTATTCATGGGCCTATATACTTAGAGGTGTCTAGCTATACATGTCCCAATTAAGACATCTTTAATTACTCATAAAATATTTTAATGTCTTATTTTTTATTGAGTTTAATGTAAAGAAACCCAAAAATCTCATGTTTGTCAATTAGCTACTAAAATGTCATCATTGGTTTCATTGGTAAGTGATATGTCTACGACAAGACAATGATGATTGTAACCAGTGAGACGTGATTTACAATGACATGGCAATAGAAATAAAAAAAAAAAAACTTCTATTTATAATCTTAAATGATTAAGCAAAACATGAGGGTGTTGGTATACTATATACATATATTGTCATATATGCATGCCTAAGCCACGTTTGCTTTATTTAGGCAAACATAGAATGAAATTTTTATTTATTTATTCATTTATTTATTTTTTAGATCAACAAATGATTAATTACTTAAATTCATACATTTTCATGCCAACACTCATAAAATATTTATAAATCTTTATTGCCATAATGAAATATAACCATCTTTTAATTATTAAAATATTTTTCATGGAAGAAGATAATCGATTCGTCTTCTTTCTTCCAAGCCAAACCAATTCTTCCTTTAGCACACGTAATGCACATCGAGCGTTTATACTTGGATCAAGTGTTTACAATCAATTCCAATAGTGGATCCCCAATGTAATTATGTGTTTCCATGATTAAAAGAACTATAATCTTAAATATATATAAATAGTAGATATACTACAACTCAACTTTTGAAAACAATACATACACCCCACCTATTAATGAACCACAATGTAAAAATTCCAGCAAAACTGAAAAGTGAAACCCCATCGCCTCAAGTGTGTGAGACTACGTAGTGATAGATATCACCTGTAGGACTGCTTATATATAGTATATGTTGTACTATATTATCTTAAATATATATATAAATAGTAGATATACGGAAATACAACTCAACATTGTTGAAAACAATAGTATTTTGGGAAATCATGCATGACTTATATAAAACATTATATTTGCAACTGGTACGATCCAGATTGAAGAACTACTACCGAAGTAAAAGAAGAAGGCTTATACATATTCTATAGGACATGGTAGCAGTGACGAATAATCTAATCTATCAACCAGGGCCATTTTTTTTTTATTAGCATCAAGTTATCAAGATCAATTCAACGTCAAACTTGATCAACGAGTGAAATACAAATAATTTGTGGAAAACTCTACTGATGTAGTAAGCTCCGATACCACATGTAAACATTCAAAACATAATTAAATATAGATTAGTTAAAAAATTACCTGCGGAAGCTTTTTGGTCTCCTAAAACCACCAAGATCATATCGCCCTCATAAACTTTAAAATATTCGACACTTAATTTGATGGTACAAGTGCCCTTTTATAGACTTGAAGGAGAACCTTTAAGCTTCCCACATTAATACAAATTTCCATCAAATTGGTAACGGTAATGAAAACTCAAGAGTCTTTAGGTGATTCATACAACAACAACAACAACAACAACAACAACAACAACAACAACAACAACAACAACAACATAGCATCAGTGGTTAACTGGGGTCGACTACATGGATCAAACTTTTCATTGTGCTCGATTAAGTGCAATTGATGGTGAGCTTTGCAAACCATTCAAATCTCTCCTAATTAATGCATCACATGTTAACTTTGGTCTATCCCTACCTCGTCGAATTTCTACAGTTTCTATTGAGTCAAGTTTTCTAGTTGGAGCATTTGTAGGCCGTCTTTGCGGGTGACCAAACCATCGCAACAGCCCTTCCCTAATCTTTGTATCAATTGGTGCTACTCATACTTGTCTTTGAATTTATATATTTCTTATTCTATCTTTACGAGTTTTACCACACATCCACCTAAGCATCCTCATTTCTGCTATGTTCATTTTATGTAATTGTTGTTGCTTTACCGCCCAACATTCACTTCCATATAGCATAGCTGGCCTAATTGCGGTCCAATAAAATTTTCTTTTAACTTAATAGGAACATTTCGATCACAAATCACCCATGTTGCACTCCGCCATTTCTTCCATCCAGCTTGAATTTTATGTGTGACATCATTCTCAATGTTACCATCATTTTGTATGATTGATCCTAGGTATCTAAAGTGGTTTACCTTATGAACTTCTATTTCCACTAATTTTACCACTCTAGCATCTCGATGTCTAGTGTTTCTAAACATCGAGATGACAGAGTGGTAACTTTAGGTGATTCATAAGTTACATAAATTTGGCCATAAGTTTGAGACACATAATGGTCTTACAGTCCAAAGTCGCGATAGATCAGCAACCTAGTCACTGGAATTTTGATCAGATTATATGAAACAAGGAAATGCCAAAGCATTCTAGTAATGAAGACAAATGAGGATGAAGAACAACCATGGAAACTCTGAAAAAAATCATACAATATAATAATGTTCCCATCAAGAGAATGGCCACCACCAAAAGGAAAAAATGAAAGATGTGGATTGCTTGAGAATGGCAAGTTTCAGAAAACACAACTCAACACATTCATTACAAAGATCAAATTGAATCTCTAACATAGGAGAGAGATGGTTATGAAATAACATTGGCTAGTTTAGCTAGTTAAGAAGCCAATGGGGCATCAGTCCAAGAATTAAAGAGTTTTCAAAAGGCGAAGTGCTTCTTCATATCACATATAGTCCTTATCGAACTGTAAAACAGCACTAAGGTATGCAACTCATAATATATTTTTCAGTGCCATAGAGAGAGTGAGTTCCAACTCATACAATTAAATAAATAACATAGTCATCTCATCGATCCTATAGGTAGGCTACATTTAGTCACACTTCAGAATCATTTGATTCAATATGCCGTCTTAAATTGCTTTCTTTACTTCAAAGTTCAAATCTAGTCCCTCACCTCAGATTCTACTCCAAACTGATAAAAATGGTGTTTGGTGATCCCTATTTCTACCATCACCTCCTGAACAGGCTGCCAATTGCAGCTAAAAAAATAAGCCAATTGAAAGCTTAGTGACGAAAATACCCGAGTATTAACTAAGGTCTGAAAGTACTTTATCTAAAATTGTACAGCTGATGCATAACTTCCGGTTTATAAATGTCAACATGAATAAATCTCTCTAGTTCGACGATAAGTAAAACAAAATTAGTCCACGAATGAACTACATGATCTAATCTAAGTGAGAGCACATTTAGATATACCATGAGCATATTTTCTGTTCCTAGATCGCAGTGCCCTCTGCGTGCGATGTTATGCATAAGCAAACATAAAATTCTACAACCGACTAAGTAGAATCAATCCAAATAAGACCAGTAAGTCTCCATGCAGTATGCTTCATGCATAAGGCATTGTATATGATAATTGGTTGAACATGGACACACTGCCGTCCTCCATTTTCTCAAAGGTAGGATTAACTATAGGATATGATTATGATCATACTAATTACATAAAATCTTTTAGAACATTATGGAGAAAGTTTGAATCCCTATTGAAAAAAAAAAAGAAAAGAAAACGCTTATTTACGATTGAATAACTTCAAAGTGATGAACTCGAAATCAAATTCGAAGAAAAAGAAGCGAGGGATGGAACATTTATTCTGTTCCAAGTCCACGACGCTATTCTCATTACAAAGGAATACATGATGCTTGATTGCGGCCGTAAGATACAATGCTTAAGCTGTCAATTCTATATATGTAATAAATATACGTGATTGTTCATAAACATGAATAATGAAGTAGTCACATAAACAATAAACTTAAAAGAAGAAATTATGAAGAGAAAGAAATTACCATATGCAATCAAATTATACAAGAGCCTCGGCGCCAGCAACAATCTCCAAGATCTCCCCAGTAATCTTCGCTTGGCGCTCCCTATTGTACTTCATAGACAGTGTTTTTTTAAGCTCATTAGCATTGTCAGTCGCATTGCTCATAGCACTCATCCTCGCGGCAAGCTCACTAGCAAGTGATTCCTGCAACGCCCTCAAAATCTGGCTGTTCAAATAAAGAGGAAGCAATGCATCAAGGATCTGAACCGGGTCTTGCTCGAATTGCAATATTGGCGAGAAATCCACAGTTTTGGCGTTAATGGAGTCTCTTTCGACAGTCAATTTCCCCTCTTTCGTCGTCAATCTAAAGAACTCGTCCTCGGCGGCATCAACACAAACACCATTAATATCACAAATCTCCCCCTTAGGCGACAATGGCAACAAAGTGTGAATCACAGGATCAGACTTCACCAAAGACACAAACTTAGTATACAAAAGCTCAACCTTATCGACTTCCTCGCTAACGAACAGAGAAAACACATCGTCGGCGATCGCCTGCGCCTCTTTCGTGGTCGGCAAAGTCCCCCCTTCGAGAAACCTATCGACTGGAATGTAAGGCCTGCGAATGAAATACGAATTCCCCTTCTTGCCCACACTGATCACAGTGTAATCCAATCCCAAACGCTTCAATTCGGCGATCCGAGACTCGGCCTTCTTGATGATTGAATTGTTGAAGCCACCGCACAAGCCCCTGTCGCCAGTGACGACGACAAGGGCGACCTTTTTAACGGGGCGGACCTTGGTGAGAGGGGCGTCGATGTCCTCGGTCTGGAGCTGCTCGTTGATGCTGTAGAGGACCTCGACGAGGGTCTCGGAGAAGGGGCGGCCGTTGACGACGGCTTCCTGGGCTCGGCGGACCTTGGCGGCGGCGACGAGCTTCATGGCTTCGGTGATCTTCTGGGTGTTCTTGACGGAGTCGATGCGGACGCGGAGCTCGCGGAGGCTGCATTGGATTTGGGGGAGGGGCGGGAGGTGGAGGGGGTTGGGTTTGGGGTTGGGGTTGGGGTTGGGGAGGGGCGGAAGGGGTTGAGGGAAGTGCGGAAGGAGAGGGGGATGAGGGCTTGGAGGAGGACACCCAGGTGGTGGTTAGGTTTGAGCAGGACATGGTTGGGATTGGGAGCTCTCTGTCAGTCTATGATGGTGTTGAGCTGATTTGGGTGGTTATGGGATTCAAGAGGTTTTGCACTTTGCACTGTGGTGTTTGATTTTTTTATTTTTTTTTTGGCTTCTGGGTTGGAGGGAAATGAGAGGTTGAGGGGAGAGGGGGAGGATTGGGTTTGGAGATAAGGAATTGACCGTTGTGACTTGTGAGAGAGTGGGTGTGGGTTCAAGACAAGTGTGGTGGGGATATGGGGTTTTGAGGGGGAGAGATTTTTTTTTTTATTTTATTTTATTTTATTTTATTATTTTTTTTTTTTGGGTTTTTGTTCACCCTATGTATGGTCTTTATTTGATGTGCGAGTGAATATTAAATACGTTGGAATATTCCACTTAGATCAACCAAAGGGGTTTGTTCACCCTATGTATGGTCTTTATTTGATGTGCGAGTGAATATTAAATACGTTGGAATATTCCACTTAGATCAACCAAGGCCTCTTGAAAAGAAATTACTCTTTCTAGTCAAAATTATAACTACTTTTAATAATTTTAAAAAATATATATTGCTATTTTACCTATTTTATCCTTATAAACCCCAAATGTGTCAAACACTTACACCCTCCATTTAAAAATAGGACAATGCTATAGTGCATCACAATAAACACACATACGTAACGTGGAGTCCTAATCAGCACGCGCGGGCCCACATGTCAGAAGCTCCCCATTTTCGTTGCTTTTCATCAAAACACAAAATAAATTTGTCATCTCAACTCCAACGATGATTTTACCGCAGTCGGCTGTCAGGTTGTGTTAGTCGACTAAAGAACAAAAATTTGAACTACTTGCTCTTTCTTTCTCTTTAAACCTTTCTCCCTTATCTCATCTTAGCCACACAATCATTTTCAAGCTTTTCATCACAAACCATAGCAGACGCGAACCCAGAATCTGATCTATATCAAGATTTTGATTCTTTGCTAACATGGGACATCTTTGGAGATTGAAAAAGTTAAATTCGAAGAACTAGGAGGTGGTGAGTGAATATATTTATTCATTTTGTCTCTTAAAAGAGTATGTTTGTTTGATATGTGTTGTTGAGTACATGAGTTAATGACGGGGGTGTAGTACATTTATTAGTGGTTTAGGGTATGTTGCATTTAGATGTGTTAGAATTTAGTTGGTGGTCCATTTAGAGTTTAGCAAGGATGTCAAATGCATTTATGGATTTATGGTTGACTGTATTTAAGTCCTTTAATGACTTCATTTCAAGTCGTTAAAGTTAGTGTAGTCGACTATCAATGAGGGCTTCATTGCTTTCATTTTGACTGTACCTTGTATACATGTACTAATTATTCACTTACTGCAATGACCGCTTGGAAATATTGTGATGTTGTTAGAGCTTCGCTTATTTAGTCGACTACAAATGAAAATCTTTAATGTTAGATGTAAACTCATATAGTCAACTACGAGAAAATTTTTATTTTTTGAAATTTTCCATGTTTTATAGGCAACAATGTCTCATTTGAATCCATTTAATGATCAATGTGAGACAAGTAAAACTACACTTAATGGGGGAAAGTAGCATATTGAGTTTATTGATGAAAACATTGTCAACTATGACGATAATATGGATATTATTGACAATGAGGGGGATAAAATGGATATTGTTGACAGCGAGGAGGATAATATGGAGATTGTTGACAATGTGGATATTGGGGATGACAACAAGGAAAATAATAACGAATATGATTGCGATGATAGTGTTGATAGAATTGAAGCAATTGATCTTCCAGAAGGCTCGAAGGAATGAATGATTTTTGAAACTATTGATGAGGTTAAGGCAACATTCAAATGTTATGCAAAGGCCAATGGATTTATGGTAAGTTTGAGGTTTACCCATAAGAAGGGCAACATGACTTGGCCTTTTGATCTTTCGTTAGTGTATTCGTTCTTGTATGTGCACATATACCCCTACTTAAAGAAGGCAATATGCTCGAACAAAGGACAAATATATGAAGAACTCGCTATCACCCAAGATGTGGCATCCTTTTGTCACACGATAATCAAACATAAGGCATGGAATTGTCATCCAACATGTTCAATCGCTAGTCTCGATCTATAGGTAGCATCCAAGTGACATTGATGAAAAATGGCACATTACAAATGCAATACTTGAGCACAACCATGATGTTAATCTGTCTAAGTCTCGGTTCTACAAATGCAATAAAAGTGTTTATGAAGTAGTTACAAAAAGAATAGTAGTCAATTATAGTGTAGGAATTCTAGTTTGCAAATCCTTCATGTCAAAGTCCATTTGTGCAAGTGTGAATAATCAGTTGATTTTCAGGAGATAATGATGTTAGGAATTGTGTGGAAGCTTCAGGTAGAATGAGGCTTGGTTGTGGTGACGCGGAGGCCATATTACGGTATTTTGCCAAAAAACCAAAAACAAAACTTAAATTTCTTTCGGGCGATGAAATTTAATGATGAAAACCACCTCCAACATGTTTTTAGGTGGATTGCAGATCAAGATTATCTTTTAAGTACTTTAGGGACGTGGTTTCATTCGATACCACGTACTTGGCCAATAAGTATGATATGCATTTTGCACCTTTATCGATGTGAACCACCATGGTCAATCAATTTTAATGGGATATGCATTACTAGCCGACGAGACAATTCATAGTTATGAAGGGTTATTCAACGTTTAGCGCGATTATATGGATGGTGAGCCTAAGGCTATAGTAACTGACCAATGTTCCTCAATAGGGGCGTTATTGCCAAGATATTTCTCAATATACGACATAGATTTGATTATGGCACATCATGAAGAAGGTGCCAGAGAAGCTTGATGGGCTTAATGATCGAGAAAGAATTACTTGGAGTCTTAAAAAAGTATATGAGACACTCACAATAGACGAGTTTGAGAATGCATGGAGTGTCATGATGAAGAAGTACATTCAAGGAGGCAAGTGAATATTGGTTGAAAACTCTTTATGAGATAAGACGAAAATGGGTTTCGGTATTTGCAAATGGAATATTTTGGATTGGGATGTCCACCACTCAAAGAAGTGAATGGATAAACCATTTTTATGGGTTCGTTAATTCCAAGACCACATGAAATAATTTATCACTCAGTACGAGGTGGTAGTGATATGAAGTTCGAGAACCAATAGGTGGCTTATTTTGAATGTTACCATAAGGAGCGAGATTTGATCACTAAGATTCTATACGAGCGACCAACTCTGCAATATATACACAGACAATATTTTTGCCAAGTTTTAAGAATAAGTTAGGGAGGTGGTGAATTGGAAGGCGAAAAAGGTTGAGGAGGGTGATGACTTTTGTTACTATGACGTACGGAGACTTTACGGTTGACGATGACAAAAATCAACAACAAAAAAGAGTTTATGTAGTCTTATTTCGGGATATTAAGCAAGAAGTAAACTACATGTGTCAATCATTTGAGTTTAGAGGAATCTTTTGTTGTCACACCCTATGTGTATTACGTGAGCGTGATGTTCTTCGTGTCCCGTCCCAGTACATTTTGGATAGATGGAGAAAAAACTTCAAACGTTATTATGGTCATGAAAATGGGATAAGTGAGTTGGACTATAATGCATCCACATTCTTAGATCGATATGATGTCATTATATCGCGATGTTCTCGCGTGAGAAGTTCAAGCTCGTACTTTTGGTTGCAAGCTTGTTGACATCGATGTTGAGCCTCCATTTAAGCGCATTCAAGTTCATCTACTTGAAAAACAATTAGAAGTTGAGAGGACAAGCTTGTAGCAACGAGAAACAACAACCCGACATGATCGATGTTGATTTATTTTTAGGTTCCACCCAAACCACCACTTAGACCCTATATTTGAACCATACCCAAATAACGGTCCGACATGCCTAAACGACCAGTAGAATAACATATAGACAATATGGCAAAAGAATGCAAAATTTGAATTTCAATAAATATCATATGGCATCATAAACTAAACCATCGGGTATTTCAAATTCACCTAAGCCAATTAAAACCATATAAAATCTCTGTAACCTTCAAATACTTATAAACGCATCCAACTAAGTAAAGAAAGATTTAACTACCCAACATACTCGCCTAGGTTGCAACTCTTATTAATAGTTTTCAAAAACAAATAGTATGTATATCATGCAATACTCACGCTGCAAGGAGACTTCAAGTAATGGTCTTCCCCTTGCCACAATCTATTGCACTAGTAGATGGACCTATAGTGTAAATGGGGTGAGCTAAAGATCCAACGGAGCCTAATAAGAGAAGAACTATGCTCAAATATTAAACATGCAAGTAATACCTATAAAACAAAATAAATCTAGCATGCACTTAAAATCAAGATAACATTAAAATCAGTAGCATGACATCAATTTCCATAAAGAGTTAGCATTTCATATTCTATAAAAGCAATTTAAGCAGTGATAGAGAATTCCAAGAATTGTAAAACATAGGAAAATCGGAATCACATCTCTCGTGATGTTTGCACCTCTCGGTAGCGCTCACGACGATCTCCAAATCGAAGTAAGTTTTGTTGATTTTATAAACTTTTTGTGGAGAAACTTAAATTTTAATGGTGATGGTGCTATTGCGTTGTTGGTGGTGGTGTTGTTGTTGTTGTTGTGTTTTTTTTTTAAATCGCCTCTGTAGAAATGAATTTTGTCCCTGCATAGACGATTTGAGGGAGAAGGAGGTAGCTAGTTAGGCTTGGTTACCCCTTTAGCAGGCTGGGCCTGCTGCCGAGCCGACCCGAACTCGGGCGGCTGGTTGGCGAACCGGCCCAGCTAAAACCCAATCCACCTCTAAATTAATTTTAATTAATTAAGAATTACAAAAAACAAAATAAAATACAATTTTAAATCTAAATAAATATCAGAAAATAGAAAAATAGCTAGAAAATTATGGAAAATCCAAAAAAATCAGAAAAAATATAATAAAATGAGAAAATATAAAAAGTAGTTTTTAAGGCTTTTTTCAGGCGTCGGCACCCTGGTATGACTCGAAAAGTGTTTCGAAACTAAAATTTTTGAAAATAAAATTTCAAGTTTTTGTCCTACATTATAAATCCACTTAACATGACTCTAAAATAATAAAAGTGGTATAATTGGACACCGAGGACTTAAGAGACTATAGTCGAATGTCGAGTGCGCATCTCGAGGCATAAGCGAGACATTTTGGAGAGATATTCGCGATTATTTGAGGTAAGTAAACCTATGAAAAAATCAGCTTAAAATTTACTTATTTTCCTTATAAATTATTCATTTTACATTATTTTCGCCAGTTCAACTTGCATGTTTACACTATTCCCGCATGTATCTGTGTATGGTCGAAGGGACGGTGTGACCCCGTCTTGACTCTCTCGTTGATGATGATTCGATTGTTACTACGGTGTTGGTCATACCTTAAACTAGGCATGAGATTTCTCTCAGGGTGTCGATGATCTCGAAAGCGAGTTGACGTGAGGCTCACCTCCGTCACATATTTCCTCTCCTTTGAGGCGTTGGGCGGAAGTCTACCTTCTGAACAACAGAGTTCCTCATTTCGACCGTGAAGAGGGGGTGTGGATTTCCTCACTTTCAGGGCCTTCTCGATTTAGTATTTACGTCCAGGGCTCGACAGTTATACACCATACTCGCGTTCAATATTCTTGATTATCTTACGACTTATATTTATGCTTTTAATTCATGTTCATTTACTTTATATGCATGAATTGTTGCCATTTTCTTGATTTTCTTGTGAATACTAACTGAATTTCACTGGGATTTACTCACTGAAACTTGTTATTGTTTGTTGATGGCAAGTTGCAGATCCTACGATGAGCCGAAGGAAGGTGGTGCTTGGCAACTACCTCTGATCCAGAACGCCTCCACTAGCTTACTCGTAGGTGTTTGTATTTATACATATGCATTCTTTTTTGGGATCATTTTGGGAGACTTATTACCTGATACATGTATATTAACACTTGTTATACCTTTTGTTTCCTTTATTGATATACATGGAATCTTTCACCCTGTAGGTTGTTATTAATGCAAGACTCGTTTATATTATTGATTTACATATTATTAAGACTTCCGCTATTAAAAATAATCTAAAAAGAATCAAAATAAATAAATTAAGTAGTAAAGCTCTTTGACTTAGTATATTTTGACAAAATAATCTTTTAAACGACGAAATTGAGTAAGTCAGATTATAAGATGGTTAGTTCGCGGGTCGTCATGGACATGAGTGCAAGTGACGTGTCCGGCGATGTAGCAGTGCCCGGTTTGCCTCGAAATTTAAGGTTGTCACAGTTACTACGGCTCCCCAAGAGGCCCTTAAGCATGTAAGGTGACTTGGTTCCACCATATGACTGACTCCCCAAGAGGCCTTATATGAAGTCAATCAAGGTAGGTAATAACCCAATCCCAAGTCATTTTGTTAAAATCTTGATTCTAAATATACTAGTAGCGTGTCACATTTAATAAATAAGCGGATCTTCCCACTTACCTCGACTCTCCGAGTTAGACTCTCTTGGTCGACCTCGCACGCACGGGGCTCGATATGAACCTCCATGCGTATCTAGACAATTTAAACAATAATCGCATTATTCGACGATTCGATTCAAAGTTAATTATTTATTCAATTACTTACGGGTGGGGCCTACTAGTGTGGTCTCCACGGGTCCCTCGTCGCCCGTGGAAGGGTTGAGGGTGGGGGCCCGCCCCAACTTTCCTTCGGCTTGAGTGTGCACCCCATTTAAAAATACATTATTATTTTTTATGTTATTTTTATTACTATTATTATTATTATTATATACATTTTTTTTGCTTTTTGATTGTCCAAAGGCCAATTTGGCCTTTGTCAACTGCCTTAAGGACATATTGGCCCCCGGAATAGTACAGGGGCCAATCTGGCCCCTAGGAGGGGTCAAATCGTCCTTGGGGTTGCCCGAACTAGGAGCATGGCTCTTACAGCCGCAACTCCCCCCAGTCGCGGCTCTAGCATCTGCCGCGGGAGGGGTAGCTTTGGGTGCCACCGTTTGTCTTCTTTCTCGCAATGGTGGGGCTTCCCTGTGGGGCCCCACCTACTATCACTGGCGGCGATGGTTATGACGTTGTCACCACCCCCATTGGTGGTGTCGTCGCGGTACCACCACTCTCTTAGCATTATTCCCATTCAAGTCACTTTTTTTTTCGAAATTGACCTAATCAAGATCAAAAGAAAGATGGGGAAGGTGTGGATCACCTTGTTTGTGGATTCTTTTGCCATAATCTCTAGGAACCTCATATATCTCCCTCTTCTTGTTCTTTCTCCTTTTTTTGATTTAAGGTTTTGTAAATAAATTGTGGTGGCTAGGGTTTACAATTTGATTTATTTTATATTATGGCTAATTTAGTGTAGGTTTGGAAAATTACTAAATTGCCCTTAGGGCGGTCTATTGGGTTTTGGTTCGTCAAACTGGCGGTGTGGACATATAAGACACTCTAGTTTTGATCGACACTGTGGATTGGACAAGGCCACTGCTTTCTCAAGATTTTTTCACCCAAGTGCAACAAATGAATGATTAAATTTATGCATGCTTTATTCAATTTCCTTATTACAAATTCAATTTACTTGGTTAAACTTATAACTTCAATTTGCTTGGCTAAACTTATATGTGTCCATCCATATTTAATTTTCTACGTTTTGTGTTATTTATTATTGCTAGTGTGCATAAGGTTACAAGGTTGTGTAAATTAATGGATTAAATTAGGTTTTGGCATATGATAATATATGATAAAAATTGGATTAGTGACATATTTGTTTGCAATTTTAATGCAGGTTAAATGAGGCTTGGCAGTTGGCGACTCTATTTGATTAGACCATATCGTGAAACATGGGAACTCATTATGATTGTAACCACTACCCACTTTGGCCACATTTCCCACTGATACAGATACCCATCGACACTCTCTCTTAAGCAAATACAGCCCACAACCATATAAGGGTTTTTTGTTTTCACTTTGCATGCTCCAACCTCATTTCTCTCTCATAAAACCTTAACAAGGGTGGAGGTGACTGGTGAATAAGACTTCTCCGAAAGCTAGACCTCCAACAGGCTCTGGAAAGGTTAAGGGGAAAGCAAAGTTGCAGATCTATCATATGACCGACCCAAGAAGAAGCAGAAGCTCCTGGAGAAGGGCTATACGACTAACGAGGAGAAGGGTAAGCCCACTAGATCCAGTATGAATCGGAAGATGGAAGGGATGTTGGAGAAAGAAAAGATTCCTCCAAACACATACAACACCCCCATGTGATCACAAACAATGATGAAGTACAGTCTAAAGCAAAAAAAACAAGGTCAGTAATTTTACTACCAATTTAACCACCATTAATGCCGCATATTCCACAAAGGAGTGTCTTAAAACTAGAAGGCTAGATTTTGAGTATTTCGACTTTATTAATGTGAATGTAAGGGCTTTGTTTGAGAAGTTATGGTGGGTTAACTTCCTGTCCACCAAGCTCCCCATTTACTCCAAACGAGTGACGACATTCCATGCTCACTTATATCCCTACGGCCCAAATGACATCTCTATTTTACACACTTTCCTTCATGCCTTTAACATAACAGTGTCCAAACCTTACATTTGTCAATTAGTTGGTTTGCCAAAGGGTTAAGTCAAATGCTATGACGTGAGTAGTTGTCCAAAGTTCAAAATTTCGATGTAACCAAGGCTTTGGTGGAACTATATGGAGGGTCCCTAAAAACCCAAATGTTAGATAGCTAACAGTCTTGGTTAGGTTGGCCCATCGTCAAGTGGCCCATGTGATCTGCCCTAGGGCTGGCAGACAAACTTGCATGAGCCACTATGATATTTTCCTGATTTGGGATGTGCTAAATAAGGTGGAGATTGACTTAGCCCACATTATAATATCTCACATGTACAAGGCAACCCTAAAGGCCAAAAGAAATGTTGTCATATGCTTATCACATTTGCACTCTCTTTGATGATGTTGGTTTCACTCCCCCTCCCAAGAAAGAGTATGAGAGGTGCTTGAATGACAATAAAGATATGATTGGCAAAACAAAGTATGCCCTAGATGCAATACAAGTTTGTGGATGATAAGTGGTTAATCCCCTTCACTCAAGGAAAGTGAGTAGGGTGACTGTAGGGTCAGGGAAGGGAAAAAAGGTGGAAAGAAAAAAAATAGGGAAGGGTGCAATGAAGAATACATGTAAGGAGTCGACTGCATTAAGTGACACATTATTTGAATAGGAAATGGAAGAGGATGAGAGGAACGAAAGGGATAACTATATTGGTCAAGGATTTATAGATACTTCTGATGATGAATGATGTAATTTACTAGATGACTCCTACGAATACACAAAATAAGATGATAACAGCTCAATTGATGGTGTCAGGACCCATTTCTCAGATGAATCCCAACGGGCCTAGCTCGATCCATAACTCACCAACTGACTCGATCACTGAGTTAGAAATCGAACTAGTAAGCCTTCTTTGAAAACTATCTCATTATCATTTATCTAAAACTGAAATTTAGAAAATGAATCATGAATGTAGCGAAATATTATTAAATAAAATTTAATTAAGTTTTGACATAAAGGCCAATAATAGCATTCAAAAGTCATCAACTAGAATAATATCTCTCTAGTTCAATTTATTTAAAATCTCAATCCCATGATAATATATAATAATAGAAAAATAAGTCTTGACAACTTTGGAACTTGTCTTTATACCAATCATCATTATACCAATCAAAGAAACGACAAGCTCCTCTTGAATGTAGGAACATTTCCCTTGTCTACTGCAGACGAGGAACTTGTGGAGAGAAAATAGTTGGGTAATAAGCACAAAAGGGCAACGATGCTCAGTAATTTTAGGTAAGTTAATAATATTATAATTATTATGTTAATATAATACAAACTAAAATACTAATGCATGACCTACAACAAATATTTGACAAGACGAAAGAGATAATCGAGAGACATAATAACAAGATAAATGATTTATGCAAATCAAAATGTGCAAATGCAAGGCATACATGAGTTGCCGCAACTGAATTTCTCAACCAAAATTGAAGTTCATGAAAGTTGACCCTATTATGGCCTAGCGGTGTCAACACTTTATTCTCAACACTATAGAAGTTCCATTCTATCACCAAGTCTACATCTCGTTCAACTGGACATATCACCTACTACCAAAATTTGTCGAGAACAACGAATCTTATTTTTATTCTCAATTTGTTGTTCGAACCCGGATAATTTCTTCGTTTGACAAGTCTGGACAGCTACCTTATTTTGTTCTTCCTAGCTCGGTCCGACTGTCCCGAGCTTTCTAATCGAACTAGTAGTTTTCTGGTGCAAGGACTCCTAATGAGCTCCACTAAGTGAAAACATATCATGCCTTACAATGCGCCCCAATTTACCCAATGACCCACCTACACATGATTTACCTAACCATATAAATAATAGAAGGTAAACAATTATAACAAAAATAACTTAATCCCAACTTACCTGGTATGTTAGCTAGTTTCCCAATTTACCGTTGACACTCACGAGTGTACTTTAAAATTATTTCAATCTAAATAGATTAAATATCGATTAATTACTCATGCCAACTTAAATTTTATCATAAAATCTAGTTTTGGAAGCTATTTGAAAACTTCGAGATATACATTTAAAGTACGCTGGAATGTCTCCTTGACATCCGTGCATGAAAATTAGATTTTACTTATTTTATTTCTATTCATTTTATTTTATTTTATTTTATTTCTTTTCTTTTCATTTCCTTTTTTTTACGGGAGCGACCCAACGGCCCTGCAGGGTAGCCTAAGGGGGACTCAGGTAGGGGAACGCACAAGTGTAATAGCCCAAATTAATTAAACTAGGATTAACATTAATCTCAGGGATTAATCGTCATAATTTGGGCGTTAAGTGGACAACTCGGTTGACTCAGACACGAGAAGTGAGGGAATATATTATTTGTGGATGGTGGTTGTGTATATGTGGTCCTTAAAATTATTATTATTATATTGCACTGCATGTGTGTATGTTGCTATCGAGTGAGTTTGCGCGACAGGTGTTTGCCTCGAAAAATGTGTCAACGCAGGTATTGAGTAGGCAAACTACAGATACACTAGAAAACTTGACTAATTCACATTAATATGACTAAGTAATTCAGTTAAAATGGGTAATGTAACCATAGGATAAGATGATTTAATTAAAACAATAGGTACCTTGAAATGCGTGCCGAGACATGGGGCATCAAGTGTCGGTAGGCGAAGGTTAGTGGTTCCATAAATTGGTTAATTTTGATAAATAAAACACTAACCATATGGTTTGATAAAGATTAATATAATGTGAGTTAATTAAATAATAAAAAGTATATAGTTTGAACTAAATAATGAGGACCATAAGATGGACATCAAGAGGATTATTATGAGTAGTTCTAGGAAATAACTGGGCTAATGGATTCATCAGGTGGTCTGGGACAGCATGAAACGAGATCATAAGATAATCCTCAAGATACGTATGCCCATTTGATTCCAACCAAACATATATAAACCAAGTTAGTTGGATTTTTAATCAAAACACTTACAAACTCTCATGCAAAAACCTAAGAACCTGAGATTTAGAGGAGAACCCAAGATGGAAATGTAAAACATTAGAGGACAAATCAAGTGATCCAACCTAGGTAATCATCTTCTTCATCTCCTACACTCTTCAATGAACCCATTTTTGGTATGTTTTAAAGAAATTCTAGTTTTGATGATTAGACCTCCAGTTTTTAGTGAGAGCTTGATGAATTACATTGAAATGGCCCCTACTTCTAACCAGGGCACTGCCAAGCCTAATCACGTACTCAACCCTTAATCCGAACCAATTAAGACCTAAGTACGTATTAGTCAGCCTTTCATTCCTATATTCATCGAAATCCATGTAGTGATATATTATGCAATGAAAAGTTAATTCCGATGTCATTATCATATTAAGCGGAAGCCTTCATTCTTTAAAATGCCTAAGTGTGGAAAACTAAGAAAACTATAGCATTACATATATATATATATATATATATATATATATATATATATATATATATATATATATATATATATATGAAACTATTCACTCAACCCAATGTACAACTCAAAAAGACATAAACAATAATCATACAACAAAAGTTGAGACATACAAAATGAGTTAGGGGAGTCGCCGAACTGCTCAGAGGAAGTCGCATATCTTCTCCTTCCCTGGTACGCTGCTACTCGATGGGCCTACACCAACCGTCACAAACTAGATGGTGAGTATAGTGATATTTAAGTACTAACTGGAGAATTCTATGCCACATTTTTGAAATAAACGAATGGTATTTAAAAGCATAACGTAGCGAGATAAATTGTTGAAACAAGTAATGCAAGTAAATATCGTAGTTAAAGATGTAGAGATAGATACAGACTAAGTTGAGATGATTTACGTCCGGTCAACAGTGAGAACAATCACCTAACATTTCCTGCTACTATATGGAGCTGCACTCGACATATCTCACACAAATAGCGGAGCTACGCTCTAGGCATTACAACATCAATCTCATGTTTGCCGACGACCCAGAGTCCCATAACTCGTGTGTCGCGCAAGTGTAGTGGTGAGTGCCAGAACCCCGGTAAACCCATGTCCCCGTGAACCGCGCATCTCGCGTGCAATGGACAGTAGATAATCCCTACTTTAATTTCGGAGACAAATAATTTCAAAATTCTAGGATACCAAGGTAAGTTAGGCTACAAAGCCCAAAGGAAATCAAATACAAGTCTAGTTAAATCCAAATTATTCCATTAGTATGTTTTTTTATCTATTTTGTTTAAAAGTGACATCAAGTGTAGGAATCAGAGGCAATGAAACAATTCACAAGGCATCATGTCACAATATTCAGCCATGAATGGATGCAAAAACAACATGATGTGCGAGTTCAAGTAGTAATGTCTACCAATAGACCAATAAAAGCAATAAAGATGAATGAAATGAAATATAAAATTCTCACAATTGTACTTACACTTCACACGTTTGTCCTAGTTTATCCGATCCCTCGACATTTCAAGATGCGTGTCCAAATGTTTGAGTACTCCCCTTAGTTCCCTAACATTTATTAACGTAGCACTTTAGGCTAAATTGAAGTCGAGACAAATTTTTTTTTTTTTTTAAAAAAACTTCTTTATTTTCGGCTAATCGACCCATTTCGCGATTTTCAAGGTAAACCCCGTAAAATGCTCGTTCGAAATTCCAAATATCTTATTTTCATAGAAATTCATTATTTTCTATTTATTTTGTGAAATATGATTTTTCCCGAATTTTCTTGGCTCACCCCATGGGCCGAACCTGGCCCAATCCCTTGGCCCGACCCATTTGGGCTTCATCTTCCCCCAACAAACTAGGGAGTCCCTGGTTCGTTGGGGAGACAATTTCTTTTCTGGTTTGTTTGGTCATGAGCTGGGGTTGGCGATCTACTCCAGTTCGTGTAAGGATGGGAGACGACTCTCCGAGTCATCTCCTTCCTCAGGAGCACCAGAGCTCCCAAGCTTTAGAGCTCCCTCCAAACACCCCACCGAAACCATTCCACTCCATAACTGAAACAACAAACTCACCTTGGTTCGGTTCGGGTTCTCTCCTTCTCCTCCACCTCCACAACGATTTTTCCTTCTCTTCTCCTCTCCCGATTGTCTCTGTTTTCGTGTTTTTGTTTTGGTGTGGTGGTGGGGATAAGAAGATAATCACTTATTTATATAATGTATGTTTAAACCTTAGCCTTAGATTTTGATGTGCATACGTATCCCGAGGCTCATCACATGGAGCACAATGCCCCACTTGTCCCCCAAGTCACTTGTGAGTGACTCGAAAATGTGACACCTTGCCTCATGATGAGTTAACGCGTGCCTCGATGCACATCTAATGCCTCATGTTTTATTTGCCTAACTATAGGCCATTTACTTATTAAAGGTTCGTGTGGCCACATTGCAACCACACATTAACAAATAAACTCACATTTTATTCAAATAAATTAAACTTACCCCAATACGTCACTATCTCGGTCTCACGTCGACACGTGACTCGAGGTACGTCCCTCGCTCGTCTCGATACCTACGCACCTTTCAAAAATTAACTTACTAGTCTACATAAGTACAATACACTAGGCATACATCACCACAAAAATAAAATGTTCCTCGGCCCTTGCCTCGGTAAACATAAATATCACGGTGTGGGTCCCACAGTACGAGTCGTTGAGTCTGTGTAAAGACATAAACACAGTTAAAATTTTTTAGGCCATTACATACATGGTTATAGATTATTTACATAGAGAATTCACCACTGGTTTAACTGGAATTGGTGTTTTGATGAAATTGAAAAGTTGGTGAATGCATGAGATTTAGAGGAATTTAGATTCAAATTGATGTTCTGAACAATTTTAATTGTTGTTTGGAGTTAATTGTGTATGAAGAGGCTATGAACTAGTTAAGGTAGCTAATTGGGGACTATTTTGGGATTTTTGACTTCACCTAGGGCGCTAGGTAGACCCATTAGCGCGCTAACAACATATAATAACTGAATTTAAGGGACTATTTTGGGATTTTTGACTTAAATATATACCCAAACACCTATAATCATACTAAATATGTAAAATTGGACTCCAGGGACTTAGGGGACCATAACTTAGGTATTGGGGAGCTACTCAGGTCGAATTTTGAGAGTCCAAGGAAATCGGAGCACGAATTGAGGTGAGTAAACCCATTGGAATGCCTCACAGAACTCTTGGTTTATTTTATCGATGTCGAATTACATATGTGACTATTGGTGGGCATACATGGGTATTTTGATTTGCGTATACATTGGTTGTGGCTAAATCACTTGTCCGGGTTACTTGTGTTTAATGCTTGTGTCGACGACAGTAGGATATACTTACGATCGTCGGGAGGGATTTAGGGTATTCCTTTGACTTGAAATAACGTTTGAAGGGGTTCATCCGGTAATTGAAGTTGTGATTTAGTCACCGTAAGCCTGTAAGTATATACGTGGTTCTTATTCGATTTTATCGAGTACTGGCTGGTTTAGGTCATGGTTTTCTCGTGATTATACGGTTGTATGCTTATTAATGTTTTATTTCGTTGGTATGTGTTATGTATTTATTTCATGCTATTGATTTTGCTTGTCGTGTGTTGCCTACATTTATAGGAATATGATGTATTGTTGTCAAGTGTTATATTCACAAGTCTTTTAGATTATCAGTTTTGTTTCATGAATATTGTGTGGACTTCTCTTGGTATTTTACTTATTAGACTCGTCATTGTATTTATTGGGTGACCGAGTGTAGATCTTTCGACAAGCAAGGGCAAGGGCAAGAAGGTACTAGGCGACTACCTCTGAAATTATGGAGCTAGCTCATGTGTGACTACAGTATATACGTATTTATATTTTTATTTGGTTTTAGGGATTGTAGAACACTGAATACATGTGTATGGATCTTTCGTTATTCTTATCTCGCCTTGATATATACATGATATCTTTTGTCGTGTTTTCCACTATTTAAGATTGTTAAATGTTGCATAATTTGTTTGTTTAAGACTTCCTCTGTAAAATTTCATTATAACTTGATAAATCGATTAACTGGCTAATGAAATATTAATATTAATGTGGAGATTAATTAGATAAGTTAAGGTTAAATGGAGTTAGGTCGCGTTGAATTGGCAGGGCTTAGTGATATGAAATGCGACATAAGTGATCCCAAGGTGACCTGGAAATCGAGGTCGTCACACAAGAGTGTGCGTTCCTCATCTCCCTTGTCAACTGCGCTGCTATTGCTACGCAGTTTGTTTGGGGATCAGGCCCAACTACATCGGTTGGGCCTGATTGGCCCAAAATCTTTGGTTGGGCCTAGAGATGTGTGAGAAAAACATACAGATGCGCTCCCCTCCACTTCATTTTCGAACTGCGCAATTCCGAACAGTTCGACCACTCAATCTTTCCTTTTTATTTATTTATTTTTCTTTTGTCATCTTAATCAACGTCAATCTTTTCCAAAATCAAAGATTTATTAATGATAAATTTAAAGCTTATTGATTCATACAAAAGTGAACATACAATCCTTTTAAATTATGAATTATATCACTTGATAATTAAAACTAAAGAATGAATTTGAAAAGTTATTACCTATAGACAACGCGCATTAGATCGCTAAGTCCACGCTTTGATTTTCCTTCCTCTTGGATCTCTCTCCCTCTTTTATGTTCCTTTTCTTTCTCTATCTCGGTTTTGTGTGAAACTCTTCCACACACGTTTATTGTTTTGATGAGAGATCAATCAAAATCCTAAATCTACTCCCCAAATAAATTCTTCCTTTATTCTCTCTCTCACTCTCACTCTCACTCTCACATTCTCTCTCACGCAGACTTAGTTGTCCACATTCAACGTACATTAAGTTTTAGGGGTTTTTGTCGGTCACAGTTGCCATTAAATATTTATGGTTTCCTAGTTTACAAAACTAATACACACAAATATGGTATATCTTATTTTATTTAAATTTTGGGTTGTCACAACCTACCCAACTTAAAAAAATTTGTCCCTGAAATTTAAAAGTAAATCATACCTCGATTTAGAATAAGCCAGGAAACTGCATAACCCTAATGTCCATGGGAAAGTTGTGCTAGTAAATCTTAAACACGCAACTCCAAAAAAATAAAATTATGGTTTATATTCCCACTCATGGCGGTGCTCGAAATAAGTAGTGTGCTATCCCTGACCGGTTTCAACCCTAACTCGTCTATCGTACCGCTCACTATAAATGAAATTGTAGATCCTAAGTCTATCAAAGTAACATATCTCTACCAGAAACACTAATGACACATGCAACAAGCTGAAATATGGAGTTTGGATCTGGCTCAGCAACTACCATCATCAGTCCTCTAACTGGCTGAGTTACACTGCCAATTGACACTACGAAGGCTCTCAGACATTGGTTCTTATAATGACCTTGTTTCCTATAGTGAAAGCAAGTAGAATGTGCCTTGAACCACATTTTCCCTTGTTGAGGCAACTATCTCGTGCTTCCCGACCCTTAATCTAACTGGGTCTTTCCTTGATCTCCTAACCTCTATGGTGCGTTAAGAGACTTCATAGAACTACCCGCAAATGACGCTGTGTTGCAGAGGTTGTCATAGCCGTTTCTGACACAACTGGATTAGCTAATGCTCTACCAGATGCTGCGAGAACTTGACAGATGCTAGTCTTGCACTTCTTGTCTTGTAGCCTCTTAAAGAAACCACCATTACTACTGTTTTGACTCAGATGTTGCGTAGGTCATAGTGTAGAAGCAACCTTAATATTTCCTTCCTTAATCATAACTGCTTCACAATGGAGTGCACTGGCTTAATGCCCATTCGTATGTTTCATGCACAATAGTTGCCACTTTACCTCGGATCTATGGCCTAAAACCACTCATAAAATGTTCGATGTTGTCCTTCTTAGACATAACCATCTTCAGAGAAAAGTTTGATGGTTCAATGAACTTCAACTCATAATCTTCGATTGTCGGGGTGGTGTTCCACCACTTATCAGTTGGTTTATAACGACCCAAATTAATTAAACTAGGATTAACGTTAATTTCTGGGACTAACGGTCATAATTCGGGCGTTACGTGGTAAGCTCGGTTGGATCAGACAAGAGAGCCGAGGAAATATTTTATTTATAGATGGTAGTTGTGTATATGTGGTGTTTAAAATTATTATTATTATATAGCACTGCATGTGTGTATGTTGTTATCGGGCGAGTTAGTATGACTGGTTTTTGTGTCGAAAAGCATATGAATGCGGGTATTGTGTAGGCGAACTGCGTGTACACTGGGAAACTCGACTAATTTATGTTATGATGACTAGTTAAATAATTAAAATGTGTAATGTAACGATAGACTAAATTCAAAATAAAGCGATAGGCTATGGCGTGCCTAGAAATGCGTATCGAGACGCGGGGCAGTTGGTACCGGGTAGTTGAAGGTTAGTTAGACCATAAGTTGGTTAATTTTAATAAATAAAACACTAACCATATGTATTAAAACAGGCCTATGTTAGAGCAATTAAATCAAATAAATCAAAGCCTATAGTTGGTTGTTAAATTAGAAACTATATGATCTTTCCTTGAGATTTGTATTGACACATTTAGGAGTCATGTAAGTGGCTATTAGTGTCACATGGATTTGAGTTAGTGGGAGTTAGTGGGCTAAGTGGCTAGAGGTGAACCACTAGATAAACCTCGAGATACATAAATACATTAGGATCAATGGCTAGGAAATAACCTCACATTAGTATATTAGATTGAGTTGGTGAATTCATGCGAAACCAAACCATTTACATTTCCGAAAAAACTAGAGAGCAGAGGAAGAGATTTGGAGATATGGAGATCATTAATTGAAGGTTAATTTGAAGGATCAAAGCCAAAGTAATCATTTTCTCCATCTCATCTACATGAAAGTGAACTCAAAGTGGTGTGTATTGGTGAAATTGGAGAGTTGAGGATTAGTCACTGATGTTGATGAATTACCAGTATTTTATGGTTTCAACTGGGAATTTACAATGGCTTTGATGGAAATTTTATGTTTTTGGTGAAAATTGGGAAAACTGGTAATCGCATGAAGATTTGTGAATTTTGATCAAAATGTTGTTATGAGGTTGTTTTAGTTGATATTTTGGAGTCTATTTTAAGTGGAGAATATATTGGTAAGGTCTAGGTAGCATGTAGCATCCCCTAACCTAAGTAGGGCAATACCCAGCCTAAAACCCTAATTAAGCCCAGATTACCCTTACCAGACTTAATTAGAGCCAACAACTTACTACCTACACCTGATAAGCACTACTATATATCGATTATCGAAATAAAACAAATCATATACGCAGCTGAAATTTTAAGCCTTTTTTTGATAACCAAAATAAGATATACAATAATAAAAATAAACCAGAATAAACATCGGTTATATAAATCACCATCCCATGCGATATTACAAAACTGTAATTCAACACCAATATATAAGACCAGAGGAAGTCATTATATCAAAGAGAAGTTCAAAACTTATATAACTTCTCCATCTCATAGTTGTAGCACTCGTCAAATCTACATGTAATGTTAATTGGGGTGAACGCTCCAACTTGCTCAATAAGTAGGGATTCAGACTAATCATCAACATTCCATATAATATTTAAAGATATCATGCAATAACAACATGCACCATGATATCTAACAAATATATGGAAAGCATATAAATTCAATACTTAAACGAATTCAAAGCAAATGTCTTTGGACTATTACACTATAATCCCCATTTTATTTATAAAACTAAAGTCGATTACCCACCGGCGTCATTAATACAAGTGTTAAACTAACACACAACGCATGTGTGATATTTAGCCAATCGATTAATACCCAATGATTCTATCCTAAACCCCCTAGTGAATATGTAACCCACGCAACCTATCGACTGAGTGGGAGTTACGTATAGACTAAGAGATCAGCCCCAAGTCCTATACAACCTGGTCTCAGTCCTGAGGAGTTACTCTCGTGGATCACATTAGACACCGTTTTCTATTCATTAGAAAAACCATCACAATGTAGATAATCCCCCCATTCCATTTCAACAGCTGAATGATCTAAATATACTAAATAGCCAGGCAATATTGATAAATAAGTGAATCCATACTTACCTTGGTCTAAGTCGCTGTTTCTCAAACTCCCTAACTTTTCAGTCATCTCATTCTTTCTCAGTGTTCCTCAACCTATCACTAATCATTTGGGCTCAATATAGGTTCATTATACTACATTTAGAACCCATAGATTAGTCCATAAGTCCCCCAGAAATAATATGTAAAACTCAGCTCAGTTGTTGGTTTCAAGGGTGGACGTGAATCTCGAATCTATATCCGAAATAGTTTACACTGAAGCACCCTGAAATCTAACACCTCATTTATGTATAAGTTATATAATCAATCAAAAGGATTTCACATAGAAATTGGCAAGACATGCATATACTCCATCAACTGTTAACTACAATTTTTACCGTATTGTGCTTACATGAACTCAGAGATAAACTGGAAATAAAACCCACCGATCTATGTTCCCATTTCCATTTACGTATAGACAACGAATGCGGTAAACCGTCTCGGTTTCCTGTGTTCAGCACTCACTTGCTGACATATCTCATATCACTTCATTATCTCAACCACATCGATCTTATCCCGGATTAACAATAAATAAAGGCGCCTTTTTTCATGATATTCCTTACTACTATCTAAATGAATGTAGTAAAAAGATCTATGGGATTTTCGTAACACTTCTTACCCCACTTGATCCTGAACTAGAATCTATAATTTGTTCCTGAATCGTAACGCAACATTATCAGACACTGACCAATCAGGATAATTTACACTAACTGTAAACCTTTAACACTCTATATAATCTTGATTAGCTTTTGGATAATCACCACTGAATTGTCCCCAATTCAGTTTGAATCTGGACTCAAAAGATCATATTAATAGCTCCAGAATTAGCTCTTTCAGTTGATGGCGTGTCAACTAAACTTACACAAATCATCATCACCGTCATTTCCTCAAAAAGTCTAAATTGAGAAGAGCTATTAATAGCTACATTTTCTCCATATACTTAGTTGCAATTGTATACTGACAGTCTGATAACACCTTTTCGAGTAGTTCTAAATTACTCAGGCTCTAACAAATTTGTATCATTACTTCTCGTCCTACCATTAATTGATGAAGTAAAACATACAAAGTTTTAAGGTAAATACTATATAGCATGCTAAAATCAATACTGGAGAACTTACACGGTAAATATTTCGTCCAGTAATTCATATTTTCCAAGTCACAAGCTCAGAAACTATATTCTCTGGAAGTCATGGTCGACTTCAGATATATTGTGTTAAGATTGATAAAGGTCCCTCCCAGCTATTATACATCTCTTCCCCCCTGAGAAGCAAATTCCTTACCAAAATAATAATACTGGTTCTCTACAACTCTCTAATCTTCCACACACATACATCTCACTTACTTTTCCACGATAACTTAAACCAAAGTACTAGCAAGAAATTTCCATACTCTGTCAGTTTTACAATTATATCAATAAGCTTTAGTTGTCACCATAACATAGGTTAATTCATCACGAGTTTTTGAGCATGAAATATTATTCATATAAGCAAAAGCAATATAATATTCCAGGTTAAATTTATTCAGCTTCTACCTGCTGATATATCTTATATTTGTTTATAAAATTTACACCGTCAATTTTTTCCATTTCAGATCACCAACTATTCATTTTCATCACAATGATTTTTGGATTTCACCTAAATAAACGTATTAAAGAAATCAATGAGATTCTTACAACATTCTTGCCCCACTCTTTGTTTCAAGTTCTAAGAACTTTCCTTACATGCTTAATGCTTTGATCTGAGATCATCCTTTCCAACATCAATAATTAGTAGTTATCCTTGACCTACTTGATAATCTCAATCAATCTCCTTCAATACTACATCACTCATTTCAATCATTATTAGCTCAACTTCCAAAGAACTGACTTATAATTGATGATCCAGACAACTCAGCTGATGATGTGCTTACATAGAACTTCCATTTGGTCATCAATAAATATCTCACCTAAGAGATATTACTGAGCAACTTTTATTATAACTATAGTCTCCGTCCTTTTTTTTTTCAAAGCATTGTCAATGCAATCACCTTGATGAGTTATGTTTCAGAGTGAATTCCTAATGCTTAGGAAAGTTTTAAGGTAGCTTTCTTACATTATATTTCTATCATTCTGACAATTTTCATTTTCCAAACTTCCACTATTTGAAATTTGTTACTTACTCTTACACCAGTCCACTGGTGTTATATTCTCGTGTTGTCTTTTAATGATTCCTTTAAGATTTTTTATTAATCTCAAAGAATGATTAAAAGATCCTCAACAACCTTTCTTTTTAATTTACAAGTGTTGTCTTTCCATATTTGGTACAACTACCAAATTAGTTATCCCGAGATTATCAGTCTCTAATAGTTCTTCTCTTAAATCTGGAACTATTTATATATAGCTAGAAATATGAGTTACAATTTTGCTTTATTGTGTCACCCACACATTCTTACCTAGATCATAAGTCTTAGGATGAACCTATAACTTCTTCCACAATTTAGGTTTTGTTAAGCAAACATTGTAATCAAACTATACTTTCACCTTCCTTCAAGGCATCCTCGTATTTAGTTTCAATTTATAACTATCACATACTCGAGTTAACTAAATAAATCACACAATGATATCACAGATCCCTAGATCAATCGTTTGTAATATTCAATTATTTCATGTTTACTTTCATCTTTTTACCATTGTGTTGAATATAGGACCTTATATTATCTTAATCACAGTCAAATCTCCTAATTTACTGTTAATATTCAACACTCTTACCATTTATTATCATTTGAAACTTAACACTAGTATTTGCAAAAATATGGTCTAAACCAACTTACCATTAGCAATTTACAATTATATACGGTAATTGTCGTGCCTTTTCTAAGTCTTCAAAGACTTCATGTTATTATTGATGACACAATAACAACTTCATTTCAATAGGGTTTTCCTTCACTTGACACTCTTAATTTATGAAAATAGCATGAGTTGTAGTAAGTTCTAATGGTTTCCACAATCCACTTAAAATGATCCAGCACCCGCCTGCAATCATCTTATAAAGATATATATATATATCCTTAGCTCTGATCATTTCACTATGAAAATCAAATCTCAACTACTTCTTGAGAACCGTCGATTTCACTTCTTTTCAAAATGAGTTGTCAATTATGAGTAATCAATACTTATTTCAACTACTACACATTAATCCTTGGATTCCCCAAATCTTCAGATTCACTGACCACTCATTATCCCCAATTTAGACTATACCAGTTTAATAGATCATTCTAGCTATGATATCTTACCAACTCACTGCTATATTCTGGATTTTACTATATTTTATCAATAAACCACTTGTTATTCCAATACGGATTCACACAATGACTGGATTATCAACTTCATAACAACTTATGAAATATAACTGCATTAGTGGTTTCCTAACCTCCATTATGTTTTTATCATTTACCACTAATTTGTTTATTGGATAATTTTCATTACTTTCATACTAATCTCAATACTAGTATTAAATCACCTATCAAAGTGGTCTGCCACCGTTGAGTTTTATCGAAAGTCATTTAGTATTTCATTATTTTATAATTTACATTCTCCTATTACACACCTCAAGATCTTGATCCAATCAATACTTCTTCACTGACTATTATTTGTCTACTAATATCAGGAAGAAGAAAGACCACTGGAGATGTTACTTGGAGAAGAGTTTGATTTCATCTTTGTAACTTTTCTTATGTCTTTCCTTTTTGTATATCCCAGAGGTTAATACTCTCGGGAGCTCTTACCTCCAATACCTTCTTATATCATGAGAAATAGGTGGACTTCAACCAACTTATTATTGTTCGGAAAAGACATAATTCTTATATCTACCACGTAGATATAGTATACACAATAAATTATATATTTCAATTTTTTATCTTCTGGTTACCCTCCAAAATCACGATAAAAATCATTTATCAAACCCTAAGCGTATTCATAACTAGAGACCACTCTTCGAGTTGATAAAATTAGGTTCTATTATTAGTATTACACTGTGATCACCATTTTATTTATAAAACTACCATTAATACGAGTGTTAAACCAACATACAATGCATATGTGATGTTTAGCCATTCGATTAATGCCTAATGGTTCTATCATAAACCCTCTAGTGAATATGCAACCCACGCAACCTATTGACTAAAGTAGGAGTTACGTATAGACTGAGAGATCAGCCCCAAGTCCTATACAACTTGGTTTCAGCCCTGAGGAGTTACTCTCATGGATCACATTAGACACCATTTTCTATTCATTAGAAAAACCATCACAGTGTACATAATCCCCCCCCCCATTCCATTTCAATAGCTATATGATCTAAATATACTAAATAGCCATGCAATCTTAGTAAATAAGGGAATCCGTACTTACCTCGGTATAAGTCTGTTTCTCAAACCCCCTAATTTTTCGGTCATCTCACTCTTCCTTTGTGTTCCTCAACCTATTACCAATCATTTGGGCTCAATATAGGTTCATTATACTCATTTAGAACCCCTAGACCAGTTCCTAAATCCCCCAAAAATAATATGTAAAACTCAGCTCAGTTGTTGGTCTTAAGGGTATGATAGTGCGCTACATGACATGGATAACGCGCTATCCATCCAAATCACATCCAAAAAGTCACGAATCCATCATAATGGATCGAGAATAACCTCTAGTGAGGTGAGGGACTATAATTGATCAATAAACAACTTAAACAACTATAATCCTAGCATCGCCATCGAATTGAACTTTGATAAACATAAGATCAATTCATACCTATATGATGCTCATGAGTTATGTGATCAATTAAGCTCCTCAATTCATGTTAATTCAGCTCCCGAACGACCTTTTTTGTATCCGAAATCAACCAAACCCTCTTCCTCTTCTTCTCGAACGATTAAATGAATGAAAATAATGATGAGTTTAATTTTTATATATGGATTTCCTCAGATACGTGTCGCTCTACCTCTCGAGATTGATCACATGGTTGATGCATTAAAGTGATACTCCTTAAAGTGACACAAACTTTGACATATCTTATACTTACGCTTCATTTGAAACGATCCGATAATCCATATATTTTCAATATTTTTTATTTTACAATATATATTTATATATATATATATATACATATAAATATATATATATCGTGTATTATTCACCGATAAACTCACCGACATGCCTACAAGTATCCTTAGGCTTGCACACTCTTGCCATGACTCCCTCGTCACACTTGGTGTCTCGGTAAACTATTATTTATTGGGTATTTTTTTTTTATAGGCTTTTGTATAATTTTCATATTATATGACAACCTATATATAAATTGATTTAACAATTCAAATAAACATCATACATCATGCAAACGCACACACACGCTAATCGAAGTACGCCGAACTTAATCACGAGCCTAACTTGGATTAGTTAGGATTTGGATTAGTTAATATTTGGATTACATAACTAATTGGAAAGTTTTGGACATAATTCTCGAGTCGAGAATTATATCATAGAAGGTAATTAGCGCGCTAATGATTCTGGGCACTTAACTGTTTTCAAAATGAAGACAAATCTCCTAGACAAATCCCCTAGCACCCTAACTCAACCTAGCACGCTAGGTAGACCCATTAGCGTGCTAATGCCATATAAAAACTGAATTTAAGGGACCGTTTTGGGATTTTTGACTTAAATACATACTCAAACACCAATAATCATATTAAATATATAAAATCGGACTTCATGGACTTATGGGACCATAGCTCAGGTATCGGGAGCTAGTCGGATCGGATTACGGGAGTCCGGGGAAGTCAGAGCGCGGATTGAGGTGCGTAAACCCATTAGAATGCCTTTTAGAATTCATTATTAGTTTTAATGAGATCGATTACATTTGTGACTACTGGTTGGCACACGTGGGTTTTCACTCCTATTTCGATTTGCATATATATTGATTGTGGTTAAATTGCTTGTTCGAGTTACTTGTGATAGTGCTTGTGTCGACGGTAGTAGGATATACTTGCGACTATCGGGAGGGATTCATGTGGTCTTGATGTGTAACAACGTCGGGAAGGTACCATGTCGTTTACCGAATTTGGGGTTTAATTATTGTAATCCCATAAGTATATACGTAGTTCTTATTCAATTTTATCGATTCCTGGCTAGTTTGGGTCAGGGTTTTCTCGTGATTATACGAATGTTTATTGATTAATGCTTTATTTCTGAATTGGTTTAATTGGTATATGTTGTTTATTTATTTACGCTACTGATTTTGCTTGTCGTGTTGCCTACGTTCATGGGAATATGATGTACTATTGTTGCCAAGTGTTATATTCGCATGTCTCGTAGATTACTAGTTTTATTTCATGAATATTGTGTGGACCTCTCTTAGGATTTTACTCACCGGACTCGTCACTATATTTGTTTGGTGACTGAGCGCAGATCCTTCATGAGCAAAGCAAGGGCAATGAGGTACTGGGTGACTACCTTTAAGATTGTGGATCCAACTCTTGTGTTATATCAATATGTATTTATTTTACTTTTGTTGGGTTTTGGGGACCATAGAAAACTGATTACATGTATATGAAACTTTTGTTATACTTATCTCGCCTTGATATATATATACGTGGTATCCTTTGCCGGATTTTCCACTACTTAGGATTATTAAATACTGCATGACTTACTTAATTTAAGACTTCCACTGTAAAATTGTAATATAACTTGATAAATTAATTAAATAGCTAACTAAATCATTAATGCCTATGTAAAGATTAATTAGCGTAACTAGGGTTAGCTGGAAAAGTGTAAGTAATCGGGTAGGTCACGGGGGCATTAAGGATAAGCGGGCCCTGACGTGGCAAGGCTTGGTGACATGGAATGCGACGTGGCGGGTAGCAAGGCAGCCGCAAAAATGGGGCTGCCACATCCTCTAACGTAATTATCGGAGTTCTGGCCACCGATGCCATTAGAACCGCAGAAATACTGCTACAATTGGAGGTGCATCGTGTTGGTTGATTAATGTCAAGGCCCAAGCCACTCTACCATTTGCCCAGCACCTTGAGTCACAGGCAGTGTGACTTTACCGCTACACCATCTGTGTCCCCCATATATTTACCAATAACATTTTACCCTAAAACTATATTTCTTTTAACACATTAAGTCCACATGAACCCCAGTACTTATGTTGACTCGTCAGGGTCACTACGCTCATCTATGCTTTATAAGTTCGACATCTCCATCCATATAGGTTTTATTGGTTAACTATGACATATTAGGTATGTTCATCGAGCGTCATTAAGCTTGTAATTGCTATCGTGATCTTGTATAATTGGAACAAGGTTGCTTTTAATGAGGTTAGTATGCTGAAATTGCCTACTTGGGCTTCAAGAAGAAAAAAAAAAGAATAAGAAAAAGGCACAACACAACTTAAATTACTTGAATAATTTTGGACAACACAACTTTTGACACTATAAATTACTTTAAAACCACTATTATACCTAATAAAAATGCACCATATAAAAAATATAAATTCAAAGTATTTTGGGATGATGTCCGGATTTAAACTATACTTGTATTTCGATCACAAGTAAGAGGTCTTAGTCGTCTTACATCGAGACATCTTTAGAGGTCTCGGTCGACTTCCATCGAGACCTTTGAAGAGGTATCGATGGGAGCGGATTGAAACCTCTAAAGAGGTCTTAGACTTGTGTGACAGAGAGACATCCAAAACGTTCTTGAACTTGTGTGACCGATACTTCCAAAACGATCTCGGTCATGTGTGTCCCACAAACGATACGAACGAACAAAAAAGTTTTAAAACTCCAAAAAAAACATGAAACTAACAAAAAATTTAGTGGGTTTGGTTTGGAATCGCTAGATATTCTCGATTCCATCGATATTTTTGTGCAAAAATGTGAGATTCAAGCTCCAAATCAAAAGTCCTAAACTCAACAATAAAACCACAAACACCACTACCGACTCAAAAATGCAAAAAAAACCCAAAAAAAATTAATAAATCGATGTGAAATAAGTGAAAATATATTTACGACGTCGAATCGAGGTGGTTTTGCTCATATTTCGTTGGATTTGGGCGGGAAGTGAGAGCGGGATTTGAAAGAGGGTGAGTAGGTTATGAGTGACCGAGTGTGAGTGGGTATGAGTAAGCAAAAACTCATTTATATAGAGATACAATTGAGTCATTTCATAGATGTATCCAATTTTTTTTTAAAAAAATTGGGCACTGACAAATAATGGCATTGACAAAAAAAAATAAAAAGTATCACAGCAAAAACATAGAGAAGCTTCTCCAGAATATGTATTGCAACCAAAGATGCCTTGCAAATCACAACATGAACATACCAAAAAGGCGACGCCACTTTGAAGTCTTTAAACGTCGTAGCTTCGTGGGTACTGCCCAATTGCAGCAATAGCCACCACCCCTTCAACATTTCAAAGTTCCACCTCTAAATATCTTTCCATATGCTACATCAGTCAACAATGAAAAGTCAACTCAAAACTCTCCAACGATCCAGTGTTCCACACTTCTCACAACTAACAACACCTGTCCGTCCCCCATCTCCTTCGATCACAACCGTCCAATCCACCATCACGATTGTACCACATTGCGAACAGCACCAACAACGCTGCACATCTGACAGCGGAACATTCCCTCCCGCGCTCCAAGTGGGCCCCAGTCCACGTCGCGCGCTCTCCACACTCCTCTCTCTTAACATTTCCTTGAGGAAAGCGTTTGCACAACACGCTCTAATGCACACATATTATCCACACGACGGTCAAGAACTTCTCAACCCACATCGAGTCTCAATCACACAAATCTCGAGGCGTACTAACGAGATCCCAGCCACTGTGTACAAATGTAGGCATGAGATGGTTATCAATCAGTCTTTTTCCTTCCCTTTATTCCCAGATTTTTTAGGGTTACTGTAATTCATTCTTCTCTACACAGTTCTTTGATGCTCGTCGATCTTCATCGTCGCCATGTATAGGGTTCGATCTTCGTCGTCTTCGATCATCAAAGCTTCATCTTCTTCTTCATCATCTAGGTCTAGATCTTCATCCACGCTGTCATCTTCTTCGATTTCCAGAGCGTTAGTTTCGCCGCCAACGCGTCCCTCCTCTTCGCTGATCAATCATCGGTTCTTTAGCTCCGCGACTGCTTCCGCTTTCCGATCGCTCGGACACTCGGCGCCGCCGCGATGGAGCCACGGACTGGCGTGCCGGTCGCCGGCGAGCCTCGGAGCTCAGATCAGGTCTGCCGCGCCGGCGATCCAGAGGTTTGAGCGCAAGATGGCCACAATTGGTGAGGTTTTTGATCCTTGTGAGGTTTTGTGGTTGAATTTTGAAACTTTGATGTAATCGTGTACGCAATGTGTTGGTTTCGAATCTCGATGTGTATTGTTACTTGTTAGTGATAGAATTCACTAATTTGGTATGGTAGATGTTGAATACCTGTGCGTACCGTCCCGTGTTCTGTGAATTTGATGGAAGTTTTGTTGGAGCGAGCGATTTTGCGGTCTAATTAAGCTATAGATGCATCTGGCGTCGCCAAGTTTTGATTTTTTTAAGGTGAACTTGATTGTTTTTTCTGTTGTTCAGCTTTTGAAAATGCTTTCAAGGGAATCCTGACCAGTCTTCCTAAGCCGGGTGGTGGCGAGTATGGGAAATACTTCAGTTTACCGGCTCTGAAGGATTCGAGGATAGGTACAGTTGTTGTCTAACTGTATCTTATGTTTGAAAGGCATGCCATGATCTGAAATTTAAATAGTTGGCTTGTCAATGTTGGGAATCAAATGCTGTTGTCTGTAGAGATTTCACCGTCTCATTCCAATTTTTTATTTCCCTCGATTATCAGTACTGAAATCGATATAATATATGATTCTCCATTTGCATTTGGTGTTCTTCGTGCTGTGCGAATGATTGATTGGTTATTCCCTCGTTTGTTACAGATAAGCTGCCATACTCTATAAGGATCCTTCTGGAGTCTGCCCTTCGTAACTGTGACAATTTTCAAGTCACAAAGGAAGATGTTGAAAAGATCATTGACTGGGAGAAGTCTTCTCCTAAACAAGTTGAAATTCCCTTCAAGCCTGCCCGTGTGTTGTTGCAGGTTGGATAAAATAGCTGGATTAACTAATCTATATTCTATAGAGCAATTCATTCTTGAAATTCTTTCTTTTGGTTTCAATGTAGTTTGATTTTGATTGTTTGGACAGGATTTCACTGGTGTTCCTGCTGTGGTGGATCTTGCTTGCATGCGTGATGCTATGAATAGGCTTGGCAGTGATTCTAACAAGATCAACCCTTTGGTGCGTGCTTTATACCATTGTCCATTCATAATTATTACTTTATTCACACTGCTAATAGAGTTTATGAGAGGAAACCTTTACCTTTTCTCATCTGTAATTCAAACCGAAGTCCAAAGCATATATTTAAAATGAATATTGAATAAAGAACATGACCTTATAGATTTTAGAGAAGGCAAGTGTTTGGGTTACATACTTTTGCTACATAGTTGTTGTGTATTTTTTATTTTTGCATAGAGATGTGCACTTGCAAATGACGAAGTCGTCGAAGTGTATCTGAAGGACTGCCACAACTGTGTAGCAAGTGTATGTTACCCATATCCTTTAGAAAATTGTTAGCTAGAAGAAGAGTGAAGTGAATGAGTTGAATTAACTGTGGGAGAAACGTAATAGTGATTAAAGAAAGGCAAAAGATGAAATACAAAGCATCTTGATTCTCTGGCTCCTATAAAATAATCTCCTCTTAGCCTGTTATGAAAGGAGTCACAAAGTACTTAAAAATAGTCTTGCAAAATATAACTATCTACAGTTTTTACTATTTGAACTGAAGAATTTTTTAAGTTTTGTTTATCGTGATAGCTAATCTCCATATGAACCCTTTGTTATTCTTTTCAATTAATGAACTGAAACAACAATTTGGTTGTTCACTTGTTCATAGGAGTCGCTTTCTTTCAAATTTAATTTTTCACTGACATTGTCATACTGAGTTGTAGTAACAAGAGGGAGTCGCATTCAATTACTTTTAATAGTGGTCATAACAAGAGTCAAATAGATTTTCATTTAACAAGAAAAATAGATAGAAAAATATGTAGAGACTGCAAAGTAATACCGGTGAAGCACTTACTACCCAACATAAGTTAGTAGTACTTGATATTAAGCTAACACGACGACATAATATGAATAAAAGAGTTAGCGACCCTAGAATAAAGTGGTGGAACCTAAAACATAGTAAACAAGTAGAGTTTAGAGAAAAGCTACTAAAGGAAAATGTTTGGAATCTTGACTTAGATGCTAATACAATGTGACTAGAAATGAGTAGTTGCATAAGGAGAGTGAGATCAAACGTATTAGGTATATCTAAGGGCTTGGGACCTCCAAAGAAGGAAACATGGTGGTGGAACGAGAATGTCCAACGAGCAATTAAGACTAAAAGAGAGATGTATAGGAAAATACCTAAGTGTCAAGATGAAGATGTGTACAATCAATATAGAGAAGCTAGAAAACAAGCTAAAAAAGTAGTTAGTCAAGCTAAAACAAATTTCATGGAAGATCTATATACAAGGTTAGGTAATAGAGATGGCGAAAAATATATATATATATATATAGACTAGCCAAATTAAGAGATAAAAAGAAACAAAACGTAAGCCATGTAAGATGTATTAAGGACGAAAATCAAAATGTTTTAACGCGCGAGGAGGATATTAAGGAGAGATGGAGAAGTTACTTCGATAGTTTATTTAATGATGGCCAAGTTGATACTATAATAGATGAAAACTCACACCAAGAAATAAATGTAAGCTATACACACAATATTAGAATTGTAGAAGTTAAAGAGGCATTGAAAAGAATGAAAATAGGGAAAACATGTGGCCCAGATGAAATACCCATAGAGGTTTGGAAATGCTTAGGAGAAATTAGATTGACTTGGTTAACAAAACTTTTCAATAAAATTTTAAAATCAAAATAGGTGCCAATGGATTGGAGAAGAAACGTGCTTGTGCCAATCTTCAAAAACAAAGGAGACATTCAAAGTTGTTCAAACTACCGGGGAATTAAACTTATGAGTCACACTATGAAACTTTGGGAGAGGATAATTGACAATAGGCTAAGGAGAGAAACAACAATATCAGAGAACCAATTTGGTTTCATGCCTGGGATGTCAACTATGGAAACGATTTTCCTTGTAAGACGATTGTTAGAAAAATATAGAGAAAAGAAAAAATATCTTCATATGGTATTCGTAGATTTAGAAAAAACATATGATAGGGTCCCTAGAGATGTTCTTTGGTGGGTTCTAGAAAGAAAAAAGATGCATGCTAGATACATAGACACTATTAAGGATATGTATGATTGAGTAGTAACGAGTATAAAGACATTTGGAGGGGCTATAAAAGAATTTCCCAGTACGATAGAACTACATCAAGGATCGGCTTTAAGCCTATATCTATTTACTTTAGTTATGGATGAACTAATTAGACATATTCAAGAGGATATACCATGGTGTATGCTATTTGCAGATGATATTGATTTAGTGGATGAAAATAAAGATGGAGTGAATAGGAAATTAGAACTCTGGAGAAATACATTAGAATCTAAAGGCTTTAAGTTGAGTAGGACGAAAACTGAATACATGCACTGTGAGTTTAGAAACACTAGACATCGAGATGACGGAGTGGTAAAATTAGGAGAAATAGAAGTTCCTAAGGTAAACCACTTTAGATACCTAGGATCAATCATACAAAATGATGGTAACATTGAGAATGATGTCACACATAGAATTCAAGCTGGATGGAAAAAATGACGGAGTGCAACAGGGGTTGATTTGTGATCGAAATGTTCCTACTAAGTTAAAAGGAAAATTTTATAGGACCGCAATTAGGCCAGCTATGCTCTATGGAAGTGAATGTTGGGTGGTAAAGCAACAACAATTACATAAAATGAACGTAATAGAAATGAGGATGCTTATGTGGATGTGTGGTAAAACTCGTAAAGATAGAATAAGAAATATAGAAATTCAAAGACAAGTAGGAGTAGCACCAATTGATACAAAAATTAGGGAAGGGTGGTTGCGATGGTTTGGTCACCTGCAAAGACGGCCTACAAATGCTCCAACTAGAAAACTTGACTCAATAGAAACTGTAGAAATTCGACAAAGTAGGGGTAGACCAAAATTAACATGAGATGTATTAATTAGGAAGGATTTGAATGGTTTGCAAAGCTCACCATCAATTGCACTTAATCGAGCACAATGGAAAAGTTTGATCCATGTAGCCGACCCCAGTTAATTTCGGACTGAGGCTATGTTGTTGTTGTTGTTGTTGTTTGTATTGTCATACTGAGTTGTTTGCTGGGCTTAGTTGTGAATTTCTTGTCTAATCTTATTAGGAAAATTGCTTGTCAAGTTGTACTTTAGACGAAGCAGAAGGAACTGTTGTTAGTACATTAGAAAATTGGAAGTCATAGAATAGTTTGAAATCTTCATTTTGATATTTGATTAGTCTTATGTATAAACATGGTGAGATGACTAATCACTTACATTATCTTATTTATTAATTTAATTCCAATCACTTGGCACATTTGAATAATAAAGGAGCAAAATGAAATGTTGTCCACAAATGGGTTTATATATTGGAAGCAAGGGTTGCAGGGCGTTAAGGCGATTTACCTGGCCTAGGCGACGTGGTGCCTAGGTGGACAAAATAATACTTATTTAGAGGTCCCCGGATAAGCATTTATTTATTTATAAGTCTTGAAATAACACTAATTATCTATTAGTCAATGTGATCATTATTTAATATACTTCAAAAAGACTAATAAGTCTTTAGGTCCTTCTGTAACTTTAATTGTGTTCAGATTTTATTTTTGGGTAGGTATTTTTTTTATCAAAATTATTTGTAAATAGCCCCGTCAAATTTCTAAAAATTACTTAGAAGGACACCGCCCGCCTAAGGCACCGGCTCAGCGACACCTCGCTATCACTGATTGGAAGTTACCCAAATATTTCAATACTTCACTGCAATATCTGATTTATTTTAAAGACAGGATCAATGACTTAACTAAATCTCTGCACTTGTAATATGTGCACATTTGTGAAACTGAGACAGGTAAGCTGCTTCTGCACGCAATGGTTGAATGCTTTAAGGATTTTAGAGTTCACAGCACTCTAGGCGGCAGAAATATTGAGATACTATGTTTCAATAGGTGCTTGTAATGAGAAATGGATTGGAGAGAGAGAAAGAATAGCAATAATTTCATGTTGCTACCATATGATCAGTGCATACCTGCCAACATATTTATGAGTTGTTTGGTGGTTCTTTTCCAATCTTTTCACTTGCTTGTACATGTGCACCTTGACTTTGTTTCTTTTTATTTTTCCTAATTTCCTTCTTAGCTTTTCTGTATATCTTCTTAGTTCTTATAGTAACACTTTTGCTTTCAGGTTCCTGTTGATCTTGTGATTGACCATTCAGTTCAAGTTGATGTGGCAAGATCACAAAACGCAGTTCAAGCTAATATGGAACTTGAATTCAAAAGGAACAAAGAAAGATTTGCTTTTCTTAAGTGGGGATCTACTGCTTTCAATAACATGCTTGTTGTCCCTCCAGGTTCTGGGATTGTGCACCAGGTATGAGGGGTTTGGCCTTGCACATCCTCTACACTAGGATTTCGTTTTTTCAATCAAATTTAATTATTTGAATTAAATCATTATTTCTTTTTCTTTTTCGGTTTTTCCCATACCTTATCTCTGTTTTTCATGAATTCTTATAATATTTTATAAGGAAGATTCTTATAAATCTTTAACTGAACTTTCAGGTGAATCTTGAATATCTTGGCCGGGTTGTCTTCAACACAGATGGTATGCTCTATCCTGATAGTGTAGTTGGAACTGATTCACACACAACGATGATTGATGGATTAGGAGTAGCTGGCTGGGGAGTTGGGGGAATTGAAGCAGAGGCTGCAATGCTTGGTCAGGTAAAGTTTTCAATAAAACTTTTTTCCTTGCATGTTCAGATATGAGGTTCCAATTAATGTAGGGAGACTTTATGATTAAGTTTTTGCAGTGAAGCCTAAATATTAAGCAGGACGCCGTCCAATTGGAAGAGTTTCTACATATGGATCATTAGTGTGTCTCCTAATGATTTGCCCTTTTCTTTTATAAATTGACAGCCAATGAGCATGGTCTTGCCTGGTGTTGTTGGGTTTAAGTTGTCTGGGAAATTGCGCAATGGTGTGACAGCAACTGATTTGGTCTTAACCGTGACTCAAATGTTGAGGAAGCACGGTGTTGTTGGCAAGTTTGTTGAATTTTATGGTACTTCGACAAACTTAACTTTTATACCTCTTGTCTTCTAGTTTTTGTATTTTTTAGTTTTATAGTTTTCTCCGTGATGTGTTAGGTGAGGGTATGGGTGAATTGTCTTTGGCTGACCGGGCTACCATTGCCAACATGTCACCGGAGTATGGGGCCACCATGGGCTTCTTTCCTGTAGATCATGTGACTTTGCAATATCTTAAGTTAACTGGCAGAAGTGATGAAACTGTGAGTGTACTTTCTATTAATAATAGATGGTTTTCTGATTTAACTTATGTAGCATGATTTCACTTTCATATGTTGTTACAGGTGGCGATGATAGAAGCATACTTGCGTGCGAACAAAATGTTTGTTGACTACAATGAGGTTGAGCACTCTTTTAAATGCTTTGTTAGATATCCATTATTATTCGAAATCTCTAGACTCTCTACTCTCTAGATGTAAGGTATGACTGAGCTTCTGTATATGCAGCCTCAACAAGAAAGGGTGTACTCATCATATCTACAGTTAGAACTTGCAGATGTTGAACCCTGTATTTCGGGGCCCAAACGGTAATATTTCACACTTGCCATTTTGCAAAGCTCACCATCAATTGCACTTAATCGAGCACAATGGAAAAGTTTGATCCATGTAGCCGACCCCAGTTAATTTGGGATTGAGGCTATGTTGTTGTTGTTATTGTTACATTGTGGTGTGCATTTAAATTTATAGAAAATTTGAACTACTCGTCATTGCAGGCCTCATGATCGGGTTCCTTTGAAGGAAATGAAGACAGATTGGCATGCTTGTCTGGATAACAATGTGGGATTTAAGGTATCGTCCTTCTACATCTGATAAAATTTATTTTTTCTGTTTGTTGTCTAATGTATCAGTGTAGATCATTTTGTCTACAACTGGAAGGAATTATGTTAAGAGTAGTGGTAATGGCTAGTCATAGTCTAGCTCTAGTAAAATGATGAATTGTTCATGAGTTGTGACCATTTACATCCTAGCAACTTTATTCCAAGTTTAGTCTTCGATTTGACTGAAGTGAATTGACATAAAATATTATCTTGATTCTCGAATAGCGCCTTCTCCGTTAACAAGTGAACATAGGTATTTCCAAGTTCATGATGAGTGGCTTCCAAAAAAAAGTCCGTAATGACTTGGTTCATATTGCAAGTATTCTGAATTGGAGATTTTCTAAGTTTGCACTCGTTGACCATTAATTGATTTTCTATTCATAGACAGTTCTTGGATGATCCTGTTGTATGCTTGCCTAGTAAATTAATGCTTCCCGTGCTTCATGTATATTGAATATAAAATTTTGCAGGGCTTTGCAGTACCTAAAGAATCTCAAGACAAAGTTGCCAAATTTTCGTTCCATGGGAAATCTGCAGAACTCAAGCATGGCAGCGTTGTCATTGCTGCGATTACCAGTTGTACAAATACTTCTAATCCCAGTGTAATGCTTGGTGCTGGTTTGGTTGCCAAAAAGGCTTGTGAACTGGGTCTTGAGGTGAGCTATTTCTGCTATAGTCTTCCATTGTTTTCTCTTGTTTCATTGGTTCTTGCATTGTGCAACTTACACATCTAGTAGTGAGATCTTGATTTTACTAACTTTTTAAACTGGACATTTACCAGGTTAAACCTTGGGTAAAAACAAGTCTTGCTCCAGGCTCCGGAGTTGTCACTAAGTACCTGCTCCAGAGGTATTTGGTGAGATTTTTTTTTTTAATCAATTGATATGCTTCTACCATAACTTAACTTGTTTTGTATTTTCTATATGCAGTGGCCTGCAGAAGTATTTGGACCAACAGGGCTTCAATATTGTGGGTTATGGTTGCACAACATGCATTGGGAATTCTGGGGAACTCGATGAATCAGTTGCTTCTGCAATTTCAGAAAATGGTAGAGCAATTATGTTTATTGTTGGACATGGTTATAAATAATGAACACATTTACGGAATCTGATTAAAAAAACACGTTGAATGAAGTCTAATATCACTGCACACTTGCAGTTCACGATTGAGTATTCGATGCTTAAGCTTGCTATTCTGTTCCTTGTTATTTTTCCAGACTTGTCTTGTCCTCTAATCTAATGTGCTTTATTTATGCTTTATCAGACATTGTTGCGGCAGCAGTGCTTTCTGGCAATCGGAACTTTGAGGGTCGTGTGCATCCCCTCACTCGTGCCAACTATCTTGCATCACCACCTTTAGTTGTTGCTTATGCTCTTGCTGGCACCGTATGTGAAATATTTTCTTTCGCTGCTTTTGATTTCTTAATGTAATTAGATTTGGTGGTCTGATACCGAATTACACTAGCTGTAGTCTTAATGAAGTAGACTGAGACATAAGTGAGGCTCACACTCAAATATATATATATATATATAAATATATGAACTGTCCATAAGAAGGGTTTGAAAGAGTGGAAGGGTGACAATTTTCAGACATAATTGATAATACTCATCAAAGAATAGTTCCAAATCAACAGCGTATTTGATCGGATGTCCTAGCTTTGAAAAGGTGCATCATTATTAACCCAATGTGGAAGCATCTTTAGCAACAAAAGGCTGTAAATAATTGCCAATGCTTTCTGATCCCCCAAAAAATGCCTGTGCTCTGGTTGCTTTTTGTTCCACGTCATTACATGCTTTTGAGGCTAGGCAAAGACTAGAATATATTGAAGTGAGTCCACATGACAATAAGCTTAAAGAAGAAAAAAGGACGGAATGTGTCATCTATATTTTACCTAAATGAATGCTGCTACTGCATTCTTCAGGTTGACTTTAATATAATGTTAGACATTGCTTGTTGTAAACCTCATTTTCAGGTCGACATTGATTTTGAGAAGGAACCAATTGGAGTTGGTAAGGATGGTAAAAGCATCTATTTTAGGGATATCTGGCCAACAACTGAAGAAGTTGCTGAGGTATGAGTCTATTATCTCTCGTGCGTATTGCTAGGGTTAGTTCTTGTACAATTCAGAAATTTTCACTGATTGCGAAGCTAATTTATCTTGTTATGTTTTAATGCGAAGGCTGTTCAATCGAGTGTGTTGTCTGATATGTTCAAGAGCACTTATGAAAGTATCACAAATGGCAACCCCATGTGGAATCAGCTCTCAGTTCCGGCAAACACTCTTTACTCATGGGACCCAAGCTCCACTTACATTCATGAACCTCCCTACTTTAAAAACATGACCATGGAGCCGCCTGGTCCTCATGGAGTGAAAGATGCCTATTGCTTGCTCAATTTCGGCGACAGTATTACAACCGATCACATTTCCCCTGCTGGGAGCATCCACAAGGACAGTCCTGCTGCAAAGTATCTCCTTGAGCGTGGAGTGGATCGTAAAGACTTCAATTCTTACGGAAGTCGCCGTGGCAATGATGAAATAATGGCTAGGGGTACTTTTGCCAATATTCGGCTTGTCAACAAGCTTTTGAAGGGAGAAGTGGGTGCAAAGACAGTACATATCCCAACTGGAGAAAAGCTATATGTATTTGATGCAGCGATGGTGAGCTTCTTACTGCACTTTAATTGTCTTTTTCTTTCATGCAAATTGGTGTTGTTTCAATGTCTATCTACCCGCCTTACCTATCACATCTGGTGGAGAAATCGTATTAAAATTTTTGGTGAAAGTTATTTAAATTTCCATATCCACCATGTTGATTTTCTCCCTGAGCATCTTAAACCATCAAATCTTTTGATTGGATTTCAAAATCTGTATTCTGGGGTATTTAGATCCTTTTTACTACATTTTTGTGAAACTTTAGAGAACTTCTCTTAAAGAAACTAAACCTTGTGAGACCTGTTGACTCATTTAACTTCAAAAAGTTCTGTTACTGTTTAGTCACATTCCGTTGCACGTTCAGTTGTATTATAATATCTGAATGACTGATGTGTGTTTCAAAATCTCACACATTTTTTCCCTCATTTTTTGGGTTAAACCTTCTCCAGTTTGCAAATTTTTTTAGTATTAGATGATGTAACCAACAGTTTCTTTTTATGGTTGCTTTATTGGTCATGGCATAAACTTGTTATTGTAGAGATACAAAGAAGCTGGGCATGATACAATAGTTCTGGCCGGGGCAGAGTATGGAAGTGGAAGCTCTCGGGATTGGGCAGCAAAGGGCCCTATGTTGCTGGTCAGTTTGCACGTGTGCTTCCCTTTATTTATTTATTTATTTATTTTTTGTTCCTTGTAGTCTTGTTGATTATGTTAAGCTTATTAGTTGATTTAACTTGTTATTTATTTAGCCATCTATTTGATCTCTTGATTTTGATCTCAGGGAGTGAAAGCAGTCATTGCAAAGAGCTTCGAGCGAATCCACAGGAGCAACTTGGTGGGCATGGGTATCATCCCTCTATGCTTCAAGGCTGGTGAGGATGCAGATACACTGGGCCTTACTGGTCACGAACGTTACTCCATAGATCTTCCAAGCAATGTTAGTGAGATAAAGCCTGGTCAAGATGTTCATGTCGTAACTGACACTGGCAAATCTTTCACTTGCATTGCTCGCTTTGACACTGAGGTATTTCTCCCCTTTCACTCTCACTAGCATGTTACCAACACAAGCATTCTTCTCTAAAATGGCAAAATTCTCAGTTTTCATCTAAAACTTGCAAACGCATCTCTCTTGTGTACATTTGGATTTTAAACATGTCTAGACTCTAGTTCTTCGTTTTCTTCAATGCAATATTTTTAACATGTTCAAATGTAGGTGGAGTTGGCGTATTTCAACCACGGAGGTATTCTTCCGTACGTCATCCGTAATCTAAGCAAGTAATAAGCATATCAAAACTTGGATGAATTGTGAAACTTTCAACGTGTGGAGCTCATTTACATTTGGGAATTGCTGAGGCAGGGACTCGCCGATGGACCAACAGTTTAGTGATGCTGAACTGGTGAGAGAACGCACTCACCTTCTTGTTTGACATAATAAAAAGAGTCCCAAGAAAATAAAAGAAATGTTGGCTGTTAACAGCACTTGTCAATGGGCGTAGAGATCCCACACTTTTCACTATTTTTTTATCAATGGCAGAGATGTATGTATTCATTGTTGCGGGTACAATTTATTAAACTTTTCTCAATGCTGGAACAGTTTTAGAGGTACAAATCTCTTTTTTATCAACACGATTGCTTGTATTAACTGATTCTTGAAAACTCTAAAGAAAACAGCGACTAAATTCACTGAGGGGCCAGTCCCCTATGGACTTGACTCAATGTGAATCATGATTCATGAATAGTCATTGGTTCAATAGTACATAGTATTAAATACTCTCATTTTTTGTATATGGATAGTTGGATGGATGGATGGAGGAGGTCAACGTTTCCATTTACCTATTTATTGATAGAAGTCTATGCAAGGATTCAATTTCATTAAATTAATCTCATATTTTTTTGTATCAGAGAAACAATTTCTTAAAAACACAAATAATCAAATATTCATTAATTTGCATCTTCAACAGATTTTTCAAGATAAATCAATTATATAAAATATCCAACTCTTTCTCAAAGTACTAAATTAAAAACAATTACAACAACAAAAAACTTTTAAACAATCTCCTAAGCTAATCAACTTTAGGCACCAAGATCCCACATGTCCGTTTTAGAGTCGATCAATAGGAGAAGTGCTAGAATAGACAAAAAAAATGGAGGAAAGCTCTCTGCGTTCTCAACGTTCGACGGAGGAGGAAGACATCCTTGATCGATCTACCAAAAAGACGAAGATAACGGAAACAGATACTAAGATCTTGGCTCCGATCCATTGCACAATGGCCAGATGTTGTATAGCACAATGTTGGCAAGGGGCACTTTGCGAGCAAAGGGTAAGGTGGTTGATGTGGATAACACGCTGCCGAGGGAATCAAAGAAGGATGACGTTGACATGACTAGCCCGATTATGGACTATGAAACAAGAACAATAAAGATTAGCAAAAATATCTAGAGCACTTGGAAAAGAGCAGTCATCACTAAACTCATGGGGAAAAACATGAGTTATGCCTTCATGGTCAACAAACTGAGAACTATGTGGCTCCCTGAAGGTGAAATGGATGTGGTGGATATGAATGGCTTCTTCACAGCTAAGTTCAAATTTGAGAAAAATTCCTCAATGCTTTGGCTGGTGGTCCATGGGTGATTTTTGATAGATGTTTTGGAGTCTAAAGATGTCGGCCCAACTTCTCGGTGCATCACGAGTCCTTCTCCACTATGATGGTGTGGGTACGTCTCCCTGCACTCCCTTTAGAGTATTATGATGATGAGATACTCCAAGGATTGGGTGAGTTACGTGCCAGCTTGTGAAGATCGACCATAATGATATGCTACTCGAACACAGTAGCTTTGCTCGCATCTGCGTCGAAATCAATTTAGAGCTCCCCACCGAATTGGTGAATGGACACAAAATGTAGTGTATGAAAGTATTCACTCGGTATGCTTTCAATGTGGTAGAATTGAGCATACAGAGGTGGATTGTGCACGGCATGAAGATTCATCCACTGTTCAAGCAGTAGAACAACAACTCCCCCACCGAAGGCAGTTTAAGTTCCCCAGACTTAACCGAACTGCAGTCATACTGAAGATCAATTAGGTTTTGGTCCCTGGATAATGGTTTAGAACAGGCGTCGTCCACCCAATATCGCGGCCAAAACTGTCGTAGCAAATTCTGGTCGCCGTCAACCATCACATAAATCATCCAACCGTTTGCGGATCTCCCGAACACTGTTGATCATGATTCCACTGACCTTGCAAATCAGGCGAAGACATCTGGCACACCTGCTACTAACACTGTTGATAATGTGTCTAAGAACTCGACTCAGTGATGGAAACCGATGTTTTGCTCAATGAGAGTAATGTTGCAGACCGAACGACCAATGTGTTCGTGGGTACGTCGTCTTAATATCCCCTTTGTAGGTTCACAAATGAGTGATATCCCAAGTCCTAATTTCCTGATCAGCAGTTATCGATGTCGATATTCATTTGGAATAGTAGAGGTGTTGCTAATGTGAGACTCAAACGGCAACTGAAAGATTTTGTTCTTGACAGGAAGCCGTTAGTAGGGTGTATTCTTGAAACGAGAGTTGTTGAAGTTCAGTTTGGTTTCATTACTAATAACCTAAAGTTTGGAACTATCTCGATCCCGTCGCAAGGATTGAGTGGAGGTTTATTTCTCTTTTGGACGAGGGAGGAGTGTACAGTGTCAAGGTCGTCTAGTTCAAACTACTATACTACATTATAATTGAAATTAAAGAAGGGAGGTCTGAACCATGGTTGTTGACATATATTTATGCAAGCCCAATCTGGGCTAGGAGGAAGCAACAATGGGAGTTGAAAACACTCAGTCATGAGGTCCACCTGCCATGGCTATTGATTGGAGATTTTAATGACATCCGAGATAGCTCGAAAAAACTGGGAAGCTCATTTTCAATGGCGAGAAATAGAGAATTCAATAACATGATAGAACATTGTGCTCTAATAGATTTAGGATTTCAAGGGGCCAAGTTTACTTGGACAAATCGTAGAAGACGTCTTAACTTAATCAAGGAAAGATTGGATAGAGCGTTGGGAACAATTGATTGGCTACAAAAACTTCCGGTGGCGGTTGTTTTTCATCTATCATGAACGACCTCATATCATTGCCCTCTCCTGCTCAAACTAAATCATACAATGGAAGTGTGCCTAGAGAATCGTCCATTCCGGTACTACGCGGCTTGGACAACTCACCCAGATTTCTCTGAATTCATTAATTCGAATATCCCATGGTGTTGTGGGGATTTCATACATATTCTTTACGGATGATATCATTCTCTTCTCGAAAGCATCGGTGGCTCAAAAGAGAAAAATATGGAGAGAAGATTAGCGCTAGCAAATCCAAGATTTTTTTCTCCAAGAACCTTCGAAGAAGAGAATTGCTGATCAGATTAGTGGACACTGTGGACTGGGGGCGACAACAAACCTGGGTCATTATCTTGGCATCCCTTTCATTCACACAAAAGGTGACTAAAGATATCTTCCAACCAGTGATTGAAAAGATTGGAGCTCGACTAGCAGGGTGGAAGTCAAAGCTTTTAAACATGGCAGGAAGAATTACACTTATTAAGGCGGTCACATCTACAATCCCTATTTATACTATGCAGTGTCTCAAATTGCCCGTGGCGACCTGTAATAAGATCGATAAGATATAAAAAGGGTTTTCTTTGGGGTTCTTCCGAGGATCGTTGGCCAATACATATGGTTCGATGGGATGTGGTTCGTGTTTTGAGAGAGAGTCGATTTTACAGTTTTGAAGGTTCTTTGATTGGTGCTTTAATCAAAGAACGAACCAGTTGTATCCTGGGGACAGAACTCCTAGTTGAATTCAGCACCGAGTTGGAGGAAATTTTCTGTCTTAGGTCATTGCACTGCAAGCATCTGGTACATTTTGTTTATTAATCTTCTTAATTGTTAAATCAGCATGCTTAGTTGCTTGTGATAAAAGTGTTATGTTTAGATTTATGTTTAATTAAATTGATTGTTCTAACGGAAGGTGGGTGATGGATCTACATTAACATGTGGGATGATATTTGGTGTGGGATTCAACCCGTGTGATCGCCTTGATGTTGTAGTTCAAGCGATTGATGAAGATTGCATGGTACGTGACATTATTAATGAATACGGAGAATGGAATTTCCCAGCCCTACAATCATTCATCCCAATGACTGTTCAACGAGAAGTTGTAGGCACACCAATCCCTTGGAAACAATGTAAGGATGTCCAAATATGGACAGGTACCTCGAATGGGATCTTCACAGTGGCTTCGGCCTACTCCGCATTCTCCTACAACAATCACAATGATTCAAACAGGGACTGCTGGCGATGGATTTGGAAGCTACCTGGGTCACAGAAGTTTTGTTTTTTTTGTATGGCAAGTGATGCATGATAGATTACTTACGGAAGAGGCTGGAAATTAGTACTAAAAACCCCTCATGTTTAGTTATCTGTTATGATTCTCATGAAATGACGCAGTGGACATTTAACAACAACAATGAATTGGGACTCGCCGGCTTGAGTTGGGACTCTTCAACAAGATCTTTGCTGGTGAAGCTAACATGCATGCATAAATGAAAGGGAGAGAGTTCATAAATGGGCTGTCTAAGTTCTACTACTCGGCAAGTGTGAAGCTAACGGGCGGCGGCTATTGCTCTTCGAGAATGATAGATTACAAAGAGTAATCTTCAAAGGGAACTCGCTTTCATTATCCAATGGCTTAAATCAACAAGCAAAAATGAATTGAATTGAATAAGATCCTCAGATATTGCATTGCAACAACGCTCTTTCATTTCACGCAGAATGTTTTGCTTATCATGTAATATAATATATGACAACAAACAAACAAAAGAAAATAATATTTATGTTGTAAATTGGATGACCCTTTAACCAAGCTTATGAATGATCACATTGTCAAACATAACTCTCACGTTGAATTGTAACATCAAACATGACTTCTACATTGAATGTAACATGTACACTCTATATAACTTGTATTCAACTCCAATGTATAATCACTTATTTATGTGTTGTCATGTAACTTGTAATCCTTTCTAATGTACATCAACTCTTCCATGTATTGTCTATGTTGCTTGTGATGTGTTCTATGACTTGTGGTATATGTATAACTTGTACACATTGTATAAGTACAATTATCATCATCACCAAATGACTTATATAAGGGTGTTAACCCCATTGTAATTGACACACCAAGTTGAATGAAAACTTCTCATTTCAACTATCTCATTTCTTCTCTTCTCATTTGTAGTAGTAGTTCGTAGTAGTAGAAGTTCTTAGTCTTCTATTTCATTCTCTAGTTCTTAGCAAGTTCCAACTCAATTTACAATACATTATCAGCACGAAGTTGCTCTACAAGAGGAGGTCTTGAAGATCAAGAAGCTTTTCAAAGATATAAAACTAAGAAGGCATAATTTTTATTAATTTAAATAGGTTCAATTTATTTTCATGTTATCATGGTTAATTTCTTTTTGTTACGTGCATATTTAATTATGTAAATGTACTTTATTCGTACATTATGCATTGTAACATCACCGACTACGAAAGTGTGCTCTGTAGTTGCGTCTTGTATGATCTTCTACATCAGAAATCAAAAGTCAATGTGTGACATGTAGTTTTTCTCTTAAAACTACAAACGATTAGTTACTGTTCTATTCTTGATTTTTAAATACAAATAATCTATAAGTTTGAGTTGATAGTGGGTAAGCCTTGTCCCCGGTAAAGCTAAATATTGAAAGGGAGACGGGTTATCCCGTTCGAGGAGGTATGGTATTAAGTAGACTATGTCTCGCCACCCAACCTGGAGGTTGTCTCACCAACTCATACAAATAGTACATTTTGTTTATTAATGAATCAAGTTGTGAATATTTCACTTTATATATATTTTCAAAATATTATTCAACAATAGTTGAACTTATTGCCTTATTATATTACCGACAAGAATTACTTGTCATGACAATTAGATACTACAATTTGTGAATAAAACATATATGCAAAACTGTGTATTATACATAATCATTCGCCAATTTCTCTTTAGAGATTTGAAAAGTGAATATTTCACTTTATATATATTTTCACCTTATGGAGTTATATATATACATATCAAAAGGGTAATGCTCCAAAAGCTCAAAATGAGGGCTGGATATCATGCTACAAAATTTAGTCAGTCAAATATTAATTATAATTCCACAATTTTAATTATCTCTATGTTGAGGCTATGTGGAAATATGACTAATGAAACAATAAAAATAAGGTCACGTGGCTCGCCTCGATTTATTGCCGCAACAAATATCGAGTGCGCGCGTCAATCCAATAAATATTGAGGATTGATTTCTTGTCTCATGGTAGCTGAGTAAAATAATGAGATATTATAAATATAATATCGCTCCCTTCCAATTAGTTCGGCTTCAAATTAAGAAGCATATATTGCATATAATGATCATGATCACAATAATAAATTTATGGACGTGGAAAATGTGAAAATATCAGGTAAAAGTCGTATTGACAATTCCTCCAAAAATTGGAACAAAAGTGGTGCACCACTACAAAGGGCAAATAATTATTGACAATGAGCGCTCATAATTGTGACATTTTTTGGTCATATATGAAAGGTTATTTTACCTAAATATTGTCATATATATACCCAAATATTTTTGTGACCTTTACCATGCCTTCAAAATCAAAGGCAAAATATTATGAATTTTATCATTGAAGATGACTCGATAAAACAGACACATCGAGATGTGTTTAAATCGTGACATAAATATGGGCGATGAGTTTATGTCTTATGTATCGTGCTACATGCATGTACAAAAGTCAATATTTTTCAAATTCGAACTTAGCGGAGGCTAATGTTCAGACAATATCTAATACAATAATATTATTGTTAATGTCTTGTTCAGAAAAAATTTACTCAGAATAATAAAAATTTATCTATATGATTTAATCTGAGTATAATATTTTCGGCTTTAACTTCTAGAATATATAAGATACATTAAAACGAATGTCGTCATAAATTAAACATTAAAACGAATGTCGTCATAAATCAAATGATATTCATAATGTGGAAAGATCTATTTGATTATCCATAATCATCAATAATGCGAAAATATCATAAATTCGCACGGACATCCTTTATCGAACCGATTTTTTTTTCAGCTGGAGATTATCTCAAGGCAAATCAATAAGAGACGTATATTGATTTACTATCCATTAATCATATTATAAGATGTCTTGAATCCCTAATAGAAAAATTATTTATAGCAAGTTTTGCTAATTGTTACTTTGATGAAGCAATTTTCCACCATTATGAGGAGATGTAAGTCAATTCAAAAGGAATGACGTGAAATTGCTTGAAACACATCAAATTGCATTAAATTTGTTGTATTATGATCCATGTATAAATTAATATGAACTCGAAGTTCAAAGGATCATTTAGTAGTAACAAAGTTATAAATCAATTACTTGATGCAAGTACTATATACAATCGAGTGACAATCATATGCTTCAGCATTAAATGGTTCATATAGAAAACGATGTTCATGTGCAACAAAATGCACAAAATGTCTCAACCATGTGAACATGAGGGGGAGAATCAAAATGAGTTATTGGTTAGTATATTGCACTCTTTTTCCCTTTGCTATGGTTTTATCCCACTGCGTTTTTTTGCAAAGGTTTTTAATGAAGTAATTCTAACAATATTAAAACTCTTTATGAGAGCAATGTAGTCTTCTCCTATACTAGATTTTTTCCCACAGGGTTTTTCTAGTAAATGTTTTAATAAGCCATATATATTCTCTCAAAGTTTATCAATGTGTTGCCCTCTTTTCCTTAGCTTTGGTTTTGTCCCACTGAGTTTTCCTAGCAAGGTTTTTAATGAGACAATCAATAATATTATACTGCAAATCAAGATTGACGAGAACATTGTACTTTTTTTTCTGTACTAGATTTTTTTCCTAAAGGGTTTTTCTAGTACAGGTTTTAACGATGCATATTCTCTCAGCAAGTGTCATCCAAGGGGTAGTGTTGTAAATTGGATGACCTTTTAACCAAGCTTATGAATGATCACATTGTCAAACATGACTCTCGCGTTGAATTATAACATCAATCATGACTTCTACATTGAATGTAACTTGTTCACTTTACATAACTTGTATTCAACTCCAATATATAATCACTTATCCATGTATTGTCATGTAACTTGTAATCCTTTCCAATGTATACCAACTCTTCCGTGTATTGTCTATGTTGCTTGTGATGTGTTCTATGACATGTGGTGTATGTATAACTTGTACACATTGTATAAGTACAATTATCATCATCACCAAATGGCCTATATGAAAGTGCTAACCCCATTGCAATTGACATACCAAGTTGAATGAAAACTTCTCATTTCAACTATCTCATTTCTTCTCTTCTCATTTGTAGTAGTAGTTTGTAGTAGTATAAGTTCTTAGTCTTCTATTTTCATTCTCTAGTTCTTAGCAAGTTCCAACTTAATTTACAACAATTTGGACATATTTGAGTACATATATTGGATACACAATGGTGTAGATTTCATTTGAGATACATCCGACACGTATCTCAATAAAATTGATATCCAATGTATAGTATGTCAAAATATCATCGTCCCATGACAAAACAGTCACGATGCCAAGAGAACAAAAAAATTGAAATGTAATTTTGACCAATCAAATTCATTTGGCTCTTTGTCACACCGCATGACACATTAATTTACAAGTTCATACGACCTCGACTCACGTATTATACATTAGATCTTTATATATTCACATCTCGAGCGCACATGAACGGCTTATATGAGATCATGCGATATTGGGTGCACACTGATTGAATCCGCTGAATTGCACGTCCCATGCCATTGTCCTTCGATCCCTTCTCATTTCCTTACTACCACTCTCTCTCCCTCTCTCTCTCTCTCTCCCTCTCTCCCCCCGAATCTCCGATCCTCCGCCGCGTCCTCACCGCTGCTGCCTCGCCGCTCAGGTATGCAACTCAGATCCGTTTGTCGTTGCGTCAAACCAAGCCGTAACCCTAATTTTCTTTCTTCATCTCTTAATTTGGGAATTCGATCAAGTTTTTCTTCAATTCCAAACCCTATGTTGTAGATCCTCCCAGAACACTTTACTTTAGAAAAGAATTTCAGAGATTCTAAGTTTGATTTGATCATTTACGAAACCACGTTTTAGGTTTCATGAGCTTTTGTTGAATCACTTTGAATGTGATGCGTTTGCAGAAATGGCGGAGAAACTGGCGCCGGAGAAGCGCCACAGCTACAGTCACGGCGGTGAGTAATTCTCAATTCTCGTTTGGATTCTGGAAAATTGGAAATTGTCACTTTTGTTGAGGTTTTGATCAATTTTGTGATTAGGAGCCTTAATTAGGGTTTCTATGACACTTTTTGATGATGTTTGGTCATAAATTAGTGATCTTGTTCGGTAATTTTAGGTCAGAAGGTTTTCGAGTGGGATCAAACGCTAGAGGAAGTTAACATGTATATTACTCTTCCACCCAATGTTCCTACAAAGCTTTTTTACTGTAAAATTCAGTCCAAGCATGTGGAAGTCGGGATCAAAGGGAATCCGCCGTATCTTAATGTGAGTGTCGTCGTTGGCGATGGTATTTCGCGTTGTTTGGGTTGATTGTGGTGGTTAACGATTTGTTATGTTTGTGGTTTGTTGGTTTTCAGCATGACTTGACTTGCCCTGTGAAGACTGACTCGTCGTTTTGGACTCTCGGTATTGATTCATCTTGGATTGTCTCTATTTCTTTTTATTAATTCAGTTTTACAGTCGGAATGGAGAATTAGGATTAGCAATTGTCATTAATCATTGTTTTGTTACGGCAGAGGACGAAATAATGCACATAACTTTGCAGAAGAGGGACAAAGGGCAGACTTGGTCTTCTCCCATAGTAGGACAGGGTCAGCTCGACCCTTATTCGGTTGATCTTGAACAGAAGCGCCTCATGCTTCAGAGGTTCCAAGAAGAGGTCTGTTCTAGTTTTCATCGATTCCTTTTTACAAAGAAACACTGATTTTTTCATGTTGACGATTTTGGTTTGCCGTAATTTAATGATCAAATATAGTTCCCCTAATAATTTCTAAAGCTTTTAATCAGTGATGAACCATGATAGTTGAGAGTCTTGAGACTCAAAGTATTGAGGAAGATGAAATAGGGAAATTAATCTATAAGGCTTGAAGACACGTAATCGTTGTTTTTTAGTCAATGGGGTGCTTTGAAACTTGCCACGAGCACTCTTGGTAGTATGCGACAGAAAAATGAAGCCTATGTTGTGACACATACAATTTGTTTAGTTATATTCTTAACTTACATTAACGGTACTCAAAACCCATGTTATATCCAACTATTGCGCCTCTTAAGAACAGTCACCGATCGAAGGTCATGACTCATGAGCCACATACCTTTTCATGGATGAGATGGTCTTATGCATGAACAATTCTGGTACCAAGCATTGCATACATTTGATTCACTTGAATCATTGTACATGCAACGGTCGTGTGAATCGTTGTTCATCCAAATGGTCATGCAATGCAATGCTTTGCTTCCCATGGAACTTAAGTGTTTGGACACCGCTGCAACAACCCATGTATATATTTTAGATTTGGTACATGGAATTTTAAATATCAATTTTTCTTTTTCAATTCCTCGTTAGATTTTATATCTATGTAACGTGGATTCTAGGAAAATTGACCCTTACACTTAAATCCCAAGCAATAATATGTCCTATCCCACATACTTTCTTGCAAAATTCTCAGTTTTGAGCTTGCTCTAATTTAGGTTTTTTTAAATGTCTTATGCGAAATATTCAATTCGCATTGGTAGTATAATTTCTCTTGGACATCAATTCATTGAGATGCTTACCTTTTATCAATTTGTTTTGGGGGAATTCCTTGCAGAATCCTGGTTTTGACTTCTCACAGGCTCAGTTCTCAGGGAACTGCCCCGATCCACGGACTTTCATGGGTGGGATACGCATTGATTGACCATTTCTTGAAAACTGGGAGTTCTCTTTTTGCCAATCTTGTGCATATTTACTCTATATTGTAGCTTTGGCTTCAATAAGCTTTGCCTGACCATAATCATTTGCTAAGCAACGTAACTGATGTTGTTCTATGTCTGTTAGCTCATCAGGTATCTGCATGGTATAAAATCAAAACGGGATATGAAATGATTGGTTGACAAACTTTGTACGCAACCATTTGACGTACGGTTGTTGGCGTTCCTTGAATTTTGCATATAGATTCGATGCATGCTCAAAGACAATGACAACTGTGTGTCAAATGGCTATGTCAAAAGTTTGTCAACCGCATTTTCCAATGGAAAATACTTAAATATCACCATTACCTCACCACCTTAGGTTGCGATGAATGGAATCTACTGAATGATGTGGGAGCTCACACTCAAATGTGCATGACTTTGTAATGTAGAGCTATACCTCCATGTAGGTGTTCCCTTTATTCCTATAGAGCATGTTGGGCATGAATTGATGTGATGGAGAAGGGGGCGTTGCGTGGTCCATGTTCTGCTTTTATACTTTAGTTCCTGTTAGAAAGTGATAGTGGCTGAAATGGAAATACTATCACTTCCAGATTGTACTTGGCTTATAATGGATGAGTCATCTTATTTAGTCAATGTGTTGTCCCCTTTGCAAAAGTGACTTGCTTCATTAAATTAATTGGATGCAATAAATACATTCCTTTGTGGTTCTGTTTTGGCCATCCTTTTGCTTTCCTTTCTTTCCTTTTTTTTTTTTTTAGGCCAAATGATCAAAAAATATTCTAACCTTTACAATTGTATTAATTATATTCTAAGCTTTGAAATTTATCAATTGTATCATAACATTTTCAATTCAATTTACTATCAATTATATCCTCAATTAATTTGGGTACTTTTTCTTTGAAATTAACATAATCTTGTAATTTTATTTTCATGATTATCCAAATTTATTGATTTATATCAAAATTTTTTAAACTTCATGTATAAATTAAGTGTATGAAAGGATTCGCACAAAAATAATAATTTGTAAATCAATGATATATACATTAATAATTTAATTCAAAGTTAATTGATTTATAGATCACCAATTTAAGTTGAAAATCATGTGGATATACATACGACGAAAATGGCATTTAAAACTTATTAGAAGATTATTTATAGTTATTTAATTTAACAAAAGAAATATATCTTTCGATTATGTATGTGATTGAGTAGACATGAATATGCAACTGTTTATTATATACATAAATATGTATCATGAATATTGAGCTTTAATCCATATGTATGAATAATTTTTAAAAGTTTAAAGTTGAAGAGAATCATGTGTGGGCATATATTATGAAAAAAAAAAGTGCTTATATTAATTGAATATATAATTGATAGTAAATTAAAAAAGTTAGGATGTAATTGATACAATTCGTAAAGGTTTGGATATTTATGATAATTAACCCTTTTTATGTAGTAATTCAAGTGTCACTTTTTTCTTTTCATATATAGTCTGATCATGGATGCCCATTGAAATGTGCTCAGACATGCCATAATGTGCAAGAAAGTGAGTAGCATACAGTTGATACATCCAATTGTTACAAAATTTATGGAATTTGTTGGATATGAATCTAGGATTCTAAAACCAAGATTTACGCGCTATACTTCAAAATTTGGTCGGGTTGCTATAATGGTAAGGGTGAAGGTGAGGTGTGAGTTAAGCGCACGACTTCGGTTTCGATTGCTCGGTGTGGTAAGATTGCTCGGGTCACTGTAGTACTTAAGGTCGATTGCGCTAAGGCCTCATACCAATAGTCAAGCTCGTCTAGACATACAAATATATATATATATATATATATATATAAAAGAAAATTCTTGATGTATAATCCAGTAGATGTTTTATTTTTATTTTTTTTTTTTTTTTCAGTGGGAATTGAATCCACGATTTTTTCAAAATTTTTTTTTTTTTTTTGGCAAGCAATGTGTCGTTCCTATCACGAAAGATGCTTTGGATTGCTTTGGCCATTATCAGTAAACGTTAATAGTGTATATGTTTTTCTTAAAAAAAAGAAGAGATAATGTATGTGTAGCAATTGTCAATGCCTCAACTAATGTAGGATTTTGGCTCGTTATTGCTTGTTTTAGCAATTGTCCTTGCCATGGTGTTCCAATTACTTCCCTTCATAAGAACCAAATTTTGATGCATCCTTTTCGTACTTGTTGGGGATATCACAATAAGAGGTGTGCACGCCCATCTTGAGGCAAAAAGTGTCTCAAACTCGTACATAAAGGATAATAAAAAAGAAAATATTTTGCTTAACTCAATTTGGGCACTGCGAAATGGACATGAACCAGGTAGACATCATGCGATGCGAGTTGAGATGTGTTGCCCACACCGCTTGAGTTGGATCACACAATGCCCATCCAGTTTTTTTACCAAAGTACAGTAAAAATATATAATTAATGAAAGATGATAATCTAACATTCTATAAGACATACATTTGCTACACAGTAGTGTAGATTTGATTGAAATATGTGGACTCCAGCAATTTTAAGTTGGTCTACTTTATTGTGTAAATAATGTACCTAACAAAATAATGTCAAAAAATTATTTTTCATAATTATAAGCTATACAGAGTCTAGAGAGTTCACTGCTTCTCATGAAGCTTATGCAAGTCTAGAGAACCATAATGAGCTTAACATGATTGTTCATTGTTTTGTCAACTTGCAAGAAGGTACCCCTTTTAAGGGCACCCAAGTAAAAACTTCAAATAATGGTACCAAGGAAAATAAAAAGGTTGGTTAAATAAAGACGTTCGATATTAATGGGGTCGTACTCGTGAATCAATTATATTTGGCCCCAAATGTTATTATTGAGTTTTCTTTTTATCCTACTCATTCGGTCATCATAAGAAATGAATTCTCTCTTAAAATAGTTTTATTAGTTTCGCCAACTCAATTTAATTTGCGTAAAGAATATTCATCCAAAGTTACAATAAAGTTTCCAATAATTAGATGATTTGAGTAGCAAAGAACTTGGTTCCTTTAGGTGAGATCTCGAATTCGAGTATCGTAAATGAACAAAGAAGAGTTGGGAGGACCAACCCATGTATGAAGCTCGATAATTGATGCTGGTACATGGAAACACAAGACAAATAAAAAAAAAAAGTTACAATCGTTTAATTGCTACCTACGAAAGCATCTCCGGTGAGATAGGAGATACATCACTTGTCATAATGCAAGATTTCTAGAGATTGTGAGTTTGACTTCCGCTTGAGTCAAAAAAAGAAAAATCTTAATTGTTGTGTGACATAGTGTTGTCATCCTACCATTTTTCTATATTGTCAGATATTCAAGACTTTGCAAGGGATGCAAGTGGGATGATGAATCCCCGCGGGGATGGGGATTCCCCGCAATGAGGACAGGTATGAAAAATTTAAATGGTGATGGGGGATGGAGATAGAATCTCATACCCACACATTTATGGGTACAGAGATGTGGAAAAATATATTTACGGGGATCCCCATTGGGATTACTATTGGGAATACCCATGGGTAATTCCATGGAGATCCCCATATAACAAACAAAACTCTAATGTGATTTGTAGTTTAACTTATTTGGTTAATTATGTGTTTTGTTTTGAATTGTTTGCAATTATATTTATATTTTACAAATTTAAGATCAAATGAGAAAAATTACAAAATCTTAGTTTATAGAATCCTCCTATGATTTGTTTTTTGGGTCATGAGCGTTATTGGCATTATATATAGGTTATATTTATGTATACATGTTTTGAGTTTGTAACTTATGGACATTATTGTTTCTTAACTATTAAAATTTGAGAGGAAAAATATATATCCATCATCTACCACAATAAAACTTCAACCTTTAATCTCAATTCTCAAATTAGTTGGGTCAACTACATGGATCAGATTCTTTATAATATAATATTTGTTAGTATTTAATAATGATAAGTCAATACTATATATATTTAGTAGTTTATTTTAGTATATTTAATTTTACAATGTTTCCAAAATATATATTTAATTATATTTATTGGTCATTTTTCGGTGAAACGGATTGCGCGGTTGAATTAAGGGCGGAAAAATACTCAAAATGGAGTATTTACATGCAGTGATCGGATCCGGACACTTTGCATCGAGTTACGCATTGCTAGTGGATATAATAGGAGACAACATATTTCAACCAATTACAAGCTGTCACGTCAGCAGTTCTCATCACAGCAGCTGACATGTGGCGCGTTCCTACCCTCTCCAAGCATGTCATCACAGCTGGTTCAACCAATGGGAGAGCGCCACATCATGCTCAAACCCACTAGCTTGCAGTCAACACACCATCTCCTCCAATCAGAAGTCGCCACATGTCGCCGCATCAGCGTTTGCAGCCACGTCACAAACCAACAACGTTTCACTCGCACGGCTGCTCATTGATTTGCCTCGGGATGCGCGACCGCACAAACTCCCAGATTTTTGCCCAAACTCATGCGATTTCACTTCGCTCCAGCATGCGCCACGTGGCGCTCGCATAACACGCCAGCATGTCATCAATAGGGGTATTCTCCAATCAGACGATGCCACGCCAGCTCTCTCACCCACGCACAACGCTATCACATGTTCTCTCAGCCAATCAGAATCTGACACGTCAGTGCAAATCGACACATGGCGGACACCAGTTTTTAAGCCAAAAACAGCCATACGATGCTCCTCGGCACACGAGTCACCTCTGCAACCCTAAAAATTGGTTTCTCTCACCTTCCGAGACCAATTTTTAGTAGTTTTATATATTAGGAACTTAGGTTTTATTATTTTGATGACCAACTATTATTGTTTTGTTATCGAATTTCTTCGACGATGATGTTCAGCTAATCAACTCCTTCCTATGTCGGAGGGAAAATAAGTCGGGATCATGGATTCATGACATATTATGTGAGATCTTTTATTTTATTATTTAATTTAGTTTAAATTCTCTTATTTCATTGTTGTTGTTTTAATGAGTATGATTTAAATCTAGGGCATGTACTTAGGTGGACAATCTACAGTTATTTGGACTATTAGTATCCGTGCAATTGTGCTTTTGGACCAATAAAATGACAAACATTCACATGTTTGCCGTCAAACTCTTTCGGTTCTTGAGTGTGCAATAATTGAATCTAGGTTAAATCGGGAGTGGATGCAACCCGGTTATTTAGGATTAGTGTTCCCACATACCCATATTACTGCGGTTAGTGTTTTAAACTCGGTTGACGGGTGTTTAAAGTTATACATTAATTAGGGAAGTAGTTAGTGACGGACGTCATAGCTATCGAGATTAGGGGAATTAATAATTTATGGCGGACGTCGATTTTCCATAACTAATCTAGGAGAATATAAATTAATAATTTTTTGGGAAAGATTGAAGACCATGATTGCCATTGAATCTTGATCATGATTTGTGGAACTATAGACTTAGGTGTTACTTAGGTATTAATTAATTGTTTTGAAAATTAGTTTAGTTGTTTTATTTTTTTTAGTTTAGTTAGATTAGTTAGTTAAATTAATTTATTTTAAAACCCCTATTTTCTTTTTTTTTGTTGTTTTTAACCTAAGAAATACTATCAATCTCTGTGAGATCGACCATTTGCTACTATTCTACAAAATAGTTGGTTTATGAAACTTTACTTTATTGACGCATTCGGTGCGCGTCAATTTTTGGCGCCGTTGCCGGGGATTGGTATTTTTCTTTCTTTAGTTATTTTTATTTTTATTCTGTCTATCTTGTCCCTCGCTATTAACATGTATGCTGGCAACCCCGCAATGGACTTCTCCTACCCCCATAATTAGTCGATTCGAAGACTCACATTATTATAACGTGAATGGGGTAGGTATGTCACATAATGAATATCAATTTTCTAACATGCATTCTTTTGTGCAACAGGTTGAGGTTTGCGAAATTTGTGGAGATTATTCTCATTCCGTACATAATTGTCTCTATTATCCACAGTACGAGAATTATCACTATTTTAGCTATGCATCGCCACAACCCGACTTCTTTGGGCTCATGTCAAACCCACTGGTTCCTCAACATGAAGGAAATCAACAGTTTTATCAAAACACCTCCTTGGAAGATATGGTGAAGCAAATGATAGATAATCAACAAAAGGTTAATCGGATTCTTGAAGAGATTCGATAAATTGGTTTTGAGGTTCCAAGCTTGAAGGACTTGGAAACTCAATTAATTCAATATAAACCCAAGCTTCACAATATGACTGATGAGGAAGAGTTGTGTAGTAGAGAACAAATTGTTAACTCAGATGAGGATGTGAATGTTGATACTTTGAAAATTTTTGAGGTGAATGAGGTTACACAGGTGGAGGACTATTGGAGAGAAACATCGAAAGAATGTGAAGTTTTTCAAATTGAGCTAGAAATTGTCATTGCACTAAATAAGGGGGAAAATGAGATGAAAATTAATGTCATTTCAGATAAGCCGGAGAAGCCGCAGATAGAGAGCGAGGAAGACCAACATCTGGTGTTAGTGTAACCACCCACCCTCCCATGCACATTTGGTATACCTTATAAGGGGGTGGAAGTAAAGGAGCATTCGCAGATCTTCTGCACTACCTACACCTTTGTGTTGGACGATCCTGATGCGACAAATTCTTTCGTGTTAGAAGTCCCGAATGAGCTCCTAAATCTGAAATAGGGCATGCATGCTTCATTGACCAAATACGTAGATGCGTCATTTGTTGTTGACATCTCTAAGAGAGAAGGCATCACGTGATCAATCAAGCCAATTCTAGCCAAAGACTTAAAAGAAAGACGACTCGTTGGGTGGCAGCCCAGCTTCGTTTTTATTTTATTTTATTTATTTCTTGCATTTATTCTAGTTTTAGTTCAGTTTTAGTTTTTTTATTTATATTTAATAACACTCTAATTTGGTCTCTTGATTTTTACAGGTGATATGTTACTTTGACGTTCATTGGAGGATTGGAGTACCGAGTTTTGTAGGTTTGACTTTGGATTACATTTTTTAAGCATAACTTGAGCTTTTTTTAGGAATTAACATGTTTATAGGATTTTAGGTGTTTTGAGACTTGGTTGGGACATACCCAACTTAAGTCGCCGAATTAGCGGCGGTTTTTGAGTAGACCCAAAATCATAAACTTCATTCCATCATCTTGTTGATTTCACTATTAGTTGATAGACTTCGGGCTCGCCAGATTTGACTGGAATCTTTTCAGTTAACTCCTATGTTTACTAGTTCTTGCTCTTGTTATGATTGTTCTTTTATAGTTTCCTTAGTCATCCACACATGAGAGATTTTATGTGTTCATTGTTTTTAGAAACTTTTTGTCATGTATGCATTTGTATCATCTTCTTATCCATGTTTTTCTTTACCACTATTTTTTTCTTTTTGTCATATGGATGTCTTGACTTGTTTTGAACCTTGAGGACAAGGTTAGGAATAAGTTTGGGGGCATTTTAGGGATTGTGGATTGTTTTGAGTGGATTCTTTGCGAAAGACCGCAGTTGAGATCGTTTTTTATGCGGTTATATGCAAATATCGGATAGTAATGGTGATGTTTTATATCATTTCTTCCATTTCTTTCATTTCTTGTCCATTCATATTCCTTTATCATTTCATTAGGATTTGATATACTTTCATGCATATATGTATTTAGTTTTTAGTTATTTAGAGTCACCCAAAACTTTGTCCATGCCTTTGATTGTGGATGAGTGCATTACAGTTGCCTTTTTGACTTAAAACTTAAAGAAAATTAGGAAAAACACTCAATCGAGTTCGTAGCTCTGCATTTTATGATTTCATTATTAGGGACTTAGTTGTTGGTTAGACTTTGTGGTAGATAACGAAAATGAGTAGACGGTCAAATTTGCGCAATTGATATTATTTTAACCCACATTTGGGGGATTTGCTTGATTATAGTGAAAGTGAGAAGTACTAGCATGAGTTTTCTTAGTGTAGAGTGTCCCACAGGTTTCCATAGGAAATGGAGCAGAGAAACTTGTGGTGGGAAAAAGTGAAAAATGCGGTTTACAAGAAATGGAGCAGAGATCGTATTAATTGAAAAAAAGATTTGGAGAAAAAAATGTGAAAAAAATATAAATTAAATAAAGGCGGAAGTTGTGAAACTCCTCAAATAAAAGATTTAGTTCGAGCGTTTTCACTAGATTAAGTGAAATTTGAATTTGTGTGCTTTAATGTATAGACTAAGAAAACTTACGAGTAGTTGATTGCCTTTGTTTTGGCCGAGTCTTTGTCTTAAAAGTGGGATCTTAATTGTGTTTGGGTTGCGTGTCTTAACATATCATAACTCTGAAACTTTATGAGTTGCTCGTTAGTTTGGTAACTATGTAAACCAAAGGAACTCCATGAATTTTGAGTGGGGTAAAGGATTAGTTGAGTCACTGCATTATTATATTATGGGTCTAGTTTAGTTTGTGTTATCATTTACACCTTTGCTCGGGACGTGCAAAGTCTTAAGTTTGGGGGTATTTGATAAGTCAGCATTTATATATATTTAGTAGTTTATTTTAGTATATTTAATTATACAAAGTTTCCAAAATATATATTTAATTATATTTATTGGTCATTTTTAGGTGAAACAGAGTGCGCGGTTGAATTCGTGGTGAAAAAATACTCAAAATGGAGTATTTACATGCAGTGATCGAATGCCGGACAATTTGTCTCGAGTTACGCATTGTGCGGTGGGCAGAATAGGAGATAGCATATTTCAACCAATTACATGCTGCCACGTCAGCGGTTCTCATCACAGCAGCTGACATGTGGCGCGTTCCTACCCTCTCCAAGCATGTCATCACAGCCGGTTCAACCAATGGGAGAGCGCCACATCATGCTCAAACCCACTAGCTTTCAGTCAACACACCATCTCCTCCAATCAGAAGTCGCCACATGTCGCCACATCAGCGTTTGCAGCCACGTCGCAAACCAACAACGTTTCACTCGCACGGCTGCTCATTGATTTGCCTCAGGATCCACGTTCGCACAAACTCCCAGATTTTCACACAAACTCGTGCGATTTCTATCACGACCTAAATAATTAATACTCATTTAATTCGTTAATCATGACAAAATGACTTGTGACGTGGGACCTGCGACGAGATACGTGTCACTATCAAGGCACGGTGGCCGATGTAAATGTTATATTTGTGTATTATTTGCCTAGTGTATTGTATTCGCGTAGACTACTAAGTCATTTACGGGTATGCAGATACTGAGACGAGCAGGGACGCACCTCGGGTTGCGTGCCGACGTGGGCCCAAGGTAGCGGCATATGGGGTACGCTTAATGTATTAAAGTTACTTTTAAAAATAAGTGGCTATAGTTACAAACGCAGGGAAGAAGAGGAAGAAGAGAGAGAGAGAGAGAGAGAGAGAGAGAGAGAGAGAGAGAGAGAGAGAGAGAAAAAGGTAATCAAGGTGAGTTTGGTGTGGTTGTTGTTGGTGTTGTCGTTGTTGTTTGTTGTTGTTGAGTTCGGTGGTTGTCGGTATAGTGACCATGGAGTTTCGGCCTCCATGGCCGAGAGAGGTGTACGGGGGAGATGGCAAGGGTGTCTTCCCTGCCATCGAAACCAGTTGAGGTTGGGGTTGGGAGCCAGCCCCAACGCCCCAGCGAAGATCGAAGAAAAAAAAAAGCAAAACCGTGCTCTGTTGGGGAAGAAGAAGAAGGGGGGCGAACCGGGTCGGTTCAGCTCGGTTTAGGCCCACCCAAAGAAAAAGAATAGAAGAAAGAAGAGAAAGATATGGGTTGGGTGAACCGGGCCGGTTCAAAATCGGTTCGATCCGGTTCAACCCAAACCCATATAAAAAGAAAAAAAAAGGAGAAAATTTGGGAAAAATTCTAAAAAATTTTATTTCGAGAAAATAAATAGAAATTGATCAATTTCTATGAAAAATAAAATATTCAAAATTTCGGACGCGACTTTTACAGGGTTTTTACCTCGAAAAGCGCAAAAGTGGCAAATTAGTCTCGAATTCGATTTTGACCGATTTCAACAAATATATGAAATTTAAATAATTAATCTGGAATCTAAATTGATAATTTTCAAATGTTAGGACCGTAAATGAGCTATTACGGGGTATTAGGTGCGTACATCGACGCAACGAAAAATCAGATAGCTTAGGACTTGTTTTTGTTTGTAAGTAAACTAATTGAGACATTTATTTACATTTCATTCAATTTATTTATTTATTCTCAGTTATTCGAGCTGAATTGCCTTTGAAATCCATATGCTATGACTTGTTCAGTTCTCATTTTATGATGTTGTTCATAGCATACTCTGTTGTATATATCATTGATTCCAATTCCTATACTTTGTCATGTTGATTGTTGTGTGTGGAAGTCAGTGATATAACATGTTATTAGGATAGTTTGTTTATTTTGACTCTTATCCTTTGTGCATTAGTATGCAGTTACATCTCTTGGATTTTATTACCGAGTCATTATTAACAGTGAAAGTGGTTCTTGTGGTTAAGGTCACTTGATGATAAAAATTCAGCTTTCATACGGGTCACTAGACTTTCCGGGATGTCAGGGGATTTCTCCACTACATTGCATGACACACGGGGTAATGTGCCTCGAACAGGGTAACCGGACCTCAGGGTTTGTTGGCGCAAGAATAACTTGGGTAAACATGACGAGTTTTAAAACTCAAGCATGTTAGCAAGTATACATTTCGGTGATGACTAATTCACTTGGAATAGAAAAGGCGTAATCATAAGTATGACCTTTTGAGATTATGATATAGAGCTCAATTTGTAATGAAATGATATAAAACAGAGCTCAAATTGTAGTGGAAAGGCTGATGTAATGAAGATCACGGCCGACCGACCCTAATCCATTACTATTTAGCCTTGAGTCAGTTTCATATTTGCTTAACTTAAGTATCTCTTTGCATGATGTTTCTTTCAGTATAGTTGTTATTTAAATTATGTCATTTGATATTTGTTACCTGTTTAGGAATGTGGATCAATGTCTCTCAGTATTTAAATAATTTCATGTACTCACCGTCTAGTTTGTGACGGTGGGTGCAGATTAACCAAGTAGCAGACCAGGCAAAGAGAAGATTAGTGATTACCTCTGAGCCAGTGAAGGACTGCTATGACATATTTTTGTACCTTTTGCATTCTTTTGTATTACATTTTCTATATACATGATATTTTTACTTTTGGGTTGAGTGATAGGAACATCTGACCAGACACATGTAATATATATCACCCTTTTGTTTATATATGCATGTAATCTCTATTTCCTGATTTTTTCACAATATATTAGGCCTTATGTCCACTAGTAACTTAAGAAGATTCCGCTGAATAATTTGTTAGATAAAAATATTTGAATTAACTCTGATTTGTTAGGTAGTTGAACTATCTAATTAACTGTATGTGGTATCATAATTGGTAGGTTTTTTTAGGTGTTTAAATAAGGCTGACTAGTTCTTTGTCATATCCTATAGGGGAGATTATGACTTAATTAAGGGATTAGGTCGGGCAGTGCCCTTATTTGAAGAAGTGGTCGTCACAATTTCACTCCGCTCCAGCATGCGCCACGTGGCGCTCTCTTAACACGCCAGCATGTCATCAGCAGGGGTCTTCTCCAATCAGACGATGCCATGTAAACTCTCTCACCCAAGCACAACGTCATCACATGTCCTCTCAGCCAATCAGAAGCTGACACGTCAGCGCGACAGCAGCAGGCGGACCAATCGCACTGCGACGCGTGGTGGACACCAGTTTTTTAGCAAAAAATAGCCCTACGATGCTCTTCGGCGCACGCGTCACCTCTCAAAACCTAAAATTTAGTTTCTCTCACATTTCGAGACCAATATTTAGTAGTTTTATATATTAGTAACATAGGTTTTATTATTTTGATGACCGACTATTATTGTTTTGTTATCGACTTTCTTCGACGATGATGTTCGGCTAATCAACTCATTGCCTAAGTCAGAGGGGAAACAAGTCGAGATCATGGATTCATGGCATATTATGTGAGATCTTTTATTTTATTATTTAATTTAGTTTAAATTCTTCTATTTCATTGTTGTTGGTTTTAATGAGTATGGTTTATATCTAGGGTATGTATATGGCTGGTGCATGCTTTTAGGTGGACAATCTACAATTATTTGGACTATTAGTATCCGTGTAATTATGCTTTTGGACCAATAAAGTGACAAACGCTCACCCGTTTGCTATCAAACCCTTTCTATTCTTGAGTGTGCAACAATTGAATCTAGGTTAAATCAGGAGCGGATGTGACCCGTTTATTTAAGATTAGTGTTCCCACAGACCCATATTGTTGCGGTTAGTGTGTTAAACCCGATTGGCGGATGTATAGGGTTATACATTAATTAGGGAAATAGTTAGTGGCAGACGTCCTACCTATCGAGATTAGGGGAATTATAAATTTTTGGCGGACGTCGATTTTTCATAACTAATCTAGGAGGATATAAATTAATGACTTTTTGGGAAAGATTGAAGACCATGATTGCCATTGAATCTCGATCTTGATTTGCGGAACTGTAGACTTAGGTGTTACTTAGGTATTAATTAATTGTTTTGAAAATTATTTTAGTTATTTTATTTTATTTGGTTTAGTTAGATTAGTTAGTTAAATTAATTTATTTTAAAACCCCTAATTTTCTTTTTTTTTTTTTGTTTTTTTAACCTAAAAAAACTACCAATCTCTGTGGGATCGACCATTTGCTATTATTCTACAAAATAGTTGGTTTATGAAACTTTACTTTATTGACGCGTTCAGCACGCGTCAAATAATAAGATTATATATATATATATATATATATATATATATATATATATATATATATATATATATTCGAAAACTTATATATAAAAAATATCTATTTAAAAATAATCTCGCCATTGATCATGTCAATAATTATTTTGAAGTTCATGATGAAATGGTGGTTTGAATAAATATGGATATGGAGTGACTTTAAGGATTATTTTGAATTTAAGTTTTTCTTTTTGCATATTTTTGTCAATGATTTTGTCAAAACTTAATTACAAATATTAGTGATTAGAAGTTATAACTTTCATAGCATGATATGTTATACCTTATTTTGGTTAGAATTTTCAACAATTGCAATCTATATAGGTGTACTTTATTTTTTATAATTATTCTTTGAAAAAAATCAAGTGGAAAAATTTATTTGCCCCATAGTGATTCTCTGCGAAAATCCGCACGTCTCCATCACTATGGGAATTCTCCGCTGGGGATCCCCAATGAGAAATGAAATGAGAAAATTTTTTCTTCATGGGGATTCTCTATCACTATGGTGATTAAGCGGGTACGGAGATAAATATGGAGATGGAGGTATGGATTCTTAAGCGGAGATGAGATAGAGGTGAAGTCCCAATCCTCAGCACTCCCCACTTGCAACTAATTTTAATTCGAAAAATATTAAACTACATGAGTAATCTCTTAAGTGAAGAGTTATGTTTTTTCAAATTGAAATCACTAATTAAGGAGGAAGAGACCGTGCTGTCACACTGCAATCCTTTTGATTACAAACTCAACTATTGATTGAAAAAAAAAAAAAAAAAAAAAAAAAAAAAAAAAAAAAAAAAAAAAAAAAAAAAAAAAAAAAAACCTAAATCAGATCTAACCCCACCAATGCCATCAATCCATCATACTCATGTGTGGATGTGTCTTCCTTATTTCGTCGCTTCCGCTTACGTGGCATCTTCTCATTGTCGCCACGTGCGGCTGACGGAATAATCGAGGCCGAATCCTCATTGGATACCTCTGTTCAGACCCACAATATAATTCAGACCAAAAAAATCCAACCCATGTCCCCAAACTATCCCTACCACCACACTCCTCCCCCTCGCCTATGGTACTAAAACTCTTCCAAATATAAAGTACCCGATGAATTAATCTTTAAAATAATTAATAGTCTATTAAAAAAAATTGATCAAAATACACTCTTCTTAATGGAATCAGTTTAAAATATGTTAACTTGGTGATTGGACCGTATATAGGGCTTAAAATATATTAAGTTGATAAAGCGATAATCTAACGCCACATGCTTGGTATAAACATATGAAATGAGATTCGATGCAAAGTTGGGTGGTGCTCAAAGAGACAGTTCAAGATTTTTTTTAATTATTACATCATTTATCCGATAAAGTTAATATGTTTTAATTAAATGCTTAATAAGCAATTATATTCTAACATTTTAAGTTTTTTGCAAAAATACCCAAATATTTCGATTTTTGTAAAAATATTATAACCTTTTAGTTTCATACAAATTGTACCCTTACTTATAATTATTATGTATCAAACAACAAATAAAGTGATAAATTGTCAATATATTACATATCAATTGCATTTATATGAAATAATATTCTTAATTGTATGCATAATCTTTTATATTTTTAAGTGCAATTCACTAAGAAATAGGAAGTGAGGATACAAAATCAAAATGTCAAACGTTATGAAATACATATTTGCCCACTAAACCTTAATTAAATTGTTTCTATTAACAAAGGTGTATTTTGCTTAACTTTATTTCATTTTAACTATTTTAATGGCACATCAATTACTTTAAAAAATTAATTTAAGGAGTTATTATCAGCACCTCTATATGTTATATCAGCCCCCCTCCCCTATTTAATGTTATTTGTAGCCCCCAATAAGTTAGTTCATGCTCTAAGCACCCCCCTTAATTGTTAGTAAACTCTACATTGTACACCTAATTTATATTTGTCTCATCTCTCCCCAAAGAAATCCCTCTTTTCATCTTTGTGATCTTCAACTTTCAATCCTTTTTTGCATATCATCTTTTTTCTCCCCATTAACTCAATTTGCTCCATATGCATTCCAATATTGATTATTTGATCCTTAAAAACTAAGATTCAACACAAATAAATGATTCTAACTATCCAAGAATATGAATCGAGTCTCAACCAAATACTATAATTACGATGTTATATTTGATGATAAATTGTTGAGTACATTGACAAAGAGATGAGAAGGGATGTAGAGATTAGAAAGGATAAAAGAAAATGAGATGAGTTTATAGTTTAATTTGTGGTGAGATATACAAAGTGAAAATTAAGTAGAAGAGGAGAATTTAAGTGTAGTGAGTGGGATAGGAGTTGATGATGAGTTTAAGATTTCATTTATGGAGGGGTGTTGAGAGTGAAAAGTAAAGTTGAGGAGGGGTGTGTGTAGAGAGTAGGGGTGGCAAAAGTTGTTCGGTCTCGTTTGTTCGGACCCGTTTTAAACGGGTTCGGACAATACTTTTATAAAAAATATACGGGTCCGAACAATTTTTTGTGTCCGTTTTAAAATACGGGACCGGGTTCGGGCAAAAATTTCAAAAAAACAGGTACCCGTCAACGATTAATTTGAAGGGCATATAGGTAATTTCACAATTCATGTATTTTAAGTTTTTAACGTTTTTAAGTTTTAACTTTTAACCCCCTTTCTCCCATCTCCTTCCCCGTTCTCTGGTTCTCCCTCACGGCCTCACAATGTCACAAACCCTAACGCCGCCTCTCAGGCTCTCACCGCCTCACTCCGCCTCTCACCGTCTCGACTCTCGACTCTTACCGCCTCACTCTGCCTCACAGTCGTCTCTCACCGCCTCACATCTCACATCCACTGGGTTACGCACCGCGGCTCACGGCCACGCACGGCGTGCCTCAGTCAGCCTTCGTCCGCCTCTCACTCGCTCTGCTTCACGGTAGTCTCTCACCGCCACTATGCCTCACACGGCTCACTGCCGCTCCTCCTCACCCTCAGTCATCCATCTCACGGTCATCTCTCATCGGTCACCACCACTGCTCCTAACACGGCTCATTGCCACTCTGCCTCACCCTCGGTCACCACGCACGGCGTGCCTCAGTCGGCCATCTCTCCCGATTCTCACCTCTCCCGGCTCTGCCTCTCACTCTCCCCGCTCCGGCTCTGCCTCTCACTCTCTCGACTCTCACGGTCTCACCTCGCCTATCATTCTCATCTCCTCTCTACCTCTCAATATTTAGCTCGCAGCTCTGCCTCTCAAAGTAAGTTTTTTCTACCTCTCAATGTAAGTTTTTTCTACTCCTTTTACATTCATATACATGTTTCTTGTTTGATTTTTTTAAAATTCGTTTCAAATCTATTTTCTCAATTAAACTGATTTGATGATGTTGTTTTTCATTACTAAGTTTCATACTTCCATCAATCTAGCTAGCTAGCTTGCTTATTGCTTTAAATGAGGAGACAATTGATAAATAAAATATTTAATCATATTTAAAAATAAAAATCGGACAAAACGGGAGCCGTATGTTTTACAAAAATACGGGACTGGACAACAAAAAAGTGTCCGTTTTAAAAACGGAATCGGGTCTGGACACTAAATTTAATCATTATAGAGAAGGGGTGTTCGGTCTCATTTATGTCCGGTCCCTTTTTTTTGCCAGCCCTAGTAGACAGTAGATAGTAGAAAGTAGAAGAGGAAAAAGAAATGAAATATGTTCATGATTTAAAGTGAGGTCATTTATGTAATTTTGCCTAAAGATATTTTAATTTAAAAATATTTTAAATTAAATGAGAGGCTGATATAAGATAGTGGGGAGCTAATAATCACTCCCTTAATTGGTCCTGGTGCATTTTATTTAGGGGGTTTTAATAGCTTATCCGGTTATCCCCCCTCCGAGGCCATTTCAGTAATTCCACCCGATTTAAATTAGTACAGTTTAGTCGCATGACTGCTTTGACTCCAGCATACCGTATCCGCGATCGTATCTCGCGCGGCGTGTTCAAATACGTATGTTTATACGCGTATAAATACGACTTCACAAACACAGAAACATTGGAAAAACATTAAGTAACGTCATTTTGATGCATGCATTTGCCACAAAATGGTTGGGATCGTGAATACGTACATCGAGATGTGTTCGTACGCGAACCGGTGGATATTGAAAAGATCTGAACCATTGTGTACAAATGTATGTATGAAAGTACGTCACTCACTCACTTTCTGAACACATTATGCTTTCATTCTTAACAGATCACAAAATCAGTCCAGCAATGGTGGCGAAGCCACAGAGAGAGCAATGAAGATTCCGGCGAGAGTCACGGCGGCGGACGAGCACCGGAACCCGGATTTGGATCGGATGGAGCGGCGGCGTGATCGGAAGGCTCGCCGGCGGCGGATCAGGAGCCAGGGGTGGTCCGGCGCCGGCAGCGCGGCGGCGGGGAGGAGGAGCGGGCCGGGGACGCCGCTGCTCCGGTGGAAGTTCGACGACGGAGACGTGTCGATTGGGGACGATGGTGAGGAGGCGGCGGAGGTCGGGAGGAGAGCCGCCGGAAAGTGAGGGGCGGCGGCGGAGATGCGCCGGTCTCGGCGAGGAAGCTCGCCGCCGGGCTCTGGCATTTGCGGGTTCCGGCGGGCGGCGGCGGCGGAAGGGATGGTGGAGGGTTGATTCACAGGAGGTTGTTAGGGGCTGTTGATCAGGTGTGTTTTCATTTGTATTTTTCAAGATCTGTTCTTGTTTTTTTTTTTTTTTTTTTAGAGGGTTTTTTAGGGTTTCAACGTTGGATTTTTTTTTATGAATGTTGGATCTTCTGATGATGGGTTTTGTGTTTTCTTAGTACAAATTGTTGGTTTTTTAGTTGCATGTGTGGGAAATGCAACAATTTTGATTGAAACTCTTAATTTTTAGCTAATATATCTTGTGATTCCTATTAGTAGAACCTTAGAAGGTTGAGATTTTGAAGAGACGATTCAACTACAACAAAAACATCAACAACATCAACAACAACATAGCCTCAGTCTTTACTTAATTGGGGTACAGCAAAAACAACAACCAAAGGGTTTTTTTTTTTTGGTGAGAATGGTGGATTTTTTTTATGAATATTGGATCTTTGGATGATGATTTTTGTGTGTAATCAATATTTTCATAGTAATGATGAAATCCTTGAATTGGTATAAATGTATGTGTGATTCTAAGAAACAAGAGGATTATTGTGTTAATTTTGGGAAACTGGGTGCATTGCTGATTGGAAGATTACTTTGGTCTTAGGTGCAATCTGGTGTCGGAGATTTAGTCGTCCCGGTTAACGGTGATGGGGAGAGAAGGGAACTTGTTTCAGAACCAAAGGAATTATTGGAGAGCCCTTTTCATGATGCTGGTAGAAAGAATGGATTCCTATGCAAGGTATGTTGGCCTTTTCCTCATGGTCCTTTGTTGCAGTCACTATCTAGTCTAGCCATGTTCTCCTGTGGGAACACGCCGAATACGATACAGGCGGGGAGAAAATAACAGCTCTATCTTGTTGTTGTTCATGTGTGGCGTGTGTGCGGTGGCGGATGGTTGCATGATTTTTGTTGCTCCCATTTTGGGTAGCATGTGTTAGGAATTATTGTCATTGTAGTTTATATCTTTATGGGGTTGTTAATAATTTCTTTGATGTCAATGCCTCTCTAAATCTTTTAGAGGATGCCCATCTTTCTATATAATGCCTTTAAAGTGCTGTAGGATTAGCCTATAACTAAAACACAGTCCTGTTATATTGGAATTCATGTTCATTGATCTGATCTTTGACATGGCCTTTTCATTGTTATGTAGGCTGAATCGTCATTGTCATTATCTAATTCTGCAATGGAGGGTGTGACGAAGTGGGATCCGGTATGCTCAAAAACAATAGATACAGTGCATTGGTTTAATGACCAGACAAAGGCTCTAGGAGGACAACAGATTACTGTATCGGCTATTGCTACACTTCAAACGGAATTGGAAGAGGCCCGTGTGCGCATACATGAGCTTGAGATGGAACGTCGATCATCAAAGAAGAAATTTGAAATTTTTTTAAGTAAACTTGCTGAGGAAAAGTGTGCTTGGCAGAGCCGAGAGCATCAGAAGATCCGGGCGATCATTGATGATATCAAAGATGAGCTGAACAGAGAGAGAAAAAACCGTCAGAGAGCAGAAATTATTAACTCTAAGTTGGTCAATGAACTTGCTGAGGTAAAGTTATCTGCAAAAAGGTTATTCCTAGATTATGAGAAAGAGAGAAAATCCAGAGAATTGATGGAGGAAGTCTGCGATGAGCTAGCAAAAGAAATAGGGGAAGACAAGACCGAAGTTGAAGTGCTGAAGAGGGACTCCCTGAAATTTCGAGAGGAAGTTGAAGAAGAGAGGCGAATGCTGCAGATGGCAGAAGTCTGGCGCGAAGAACGGGTTCAGATGAAGTTGGTTGATGCTAAGCTTACTCTTGAGCACAAATACGTTCAGATGAGCAAACTTATCAAAGATCTTGAGGTTTTCTTAAGGTCTCGCAGTGCAACGCCAGATATGACAGAAATGAGAGAAGCGGAGCAACTGCTAGAGGCAGCCAATTCGATGAGCGTTCAAGACATAAAAGAGTTCACTTATGAACCTCCAAACACAGAAGACATCTTTGGTGTATTTGAGGACCACCAAAATGGTGAAATTAATGAGAGGGAGATTGAGCAGTGCCCTGGTTACAGTCCTGCAAGCCGTGTCTCCGAAGTCCGTACTGTGAGCCTTGGTCACAACGAAGATTCTGAATGGAGATATCCGAACTACCGCATTAGTCATAATAGGAACATTGAAGATGAAGGGAGTGGCTGGGAAACAGTCAGTCAAGCTGATGAACAAGGCTCTAGTTATTCCGCCGAAGAAAGTGATCCCTCCGTTAACAAGAATCGGAGAGACAGTAATGTTTCAATCTGTGGAAAAGGCTGGGAGGAAAATGCCATTTGTGATTTACCGGACACTGAGATCAGTGAAATATGCTCTATTTCTGCAAGGCAATCAAAAAAGAAGTCCTCCACGATATCGAGGCTTTGGAGATCAAATGGCGAAACTTTGAAGATAATATCTGCAGAGGGAATCGATGGAAAGATATCAAATGGAAGATATTCTACTGGAGGGATTATTTCCTCAGACCGCAGATCAGGCGAAGGCGGCTTTAGCCCTCCTAGTTTGATGGGCCAGTGGAGCTCCCCGGACTCTGGGAACCCGCATATTTCTCGAGGAATGAAAGGCTGCATTGACTGGCCAAGAATTGCCCAGAAGAATAGTTTGAAAGCTAAGCTTTTGGAGGCAAGGATGGAAAGCCAAAAAGTCCAATTGCGCCAAGTTCTTAAACAGAAGATTTAAGGTTTAGGAGGCATGAAAATCGCCCGGTTTCTGGTTAAAGCAAGTGCGCGAAAGCTCACTCGATGAAACTATCAAAACGATACTGACTGAAATAAGAAAGTAGGTCATCTCCAACTTATCAAGATCATGTACCAGAGAAATGCAAGTTAATCAGAGTGAAACAGCGAAGAACTCAGATGACGGACTGTCTTCGTGCTTTCGCTTGCTGGATCTCTAGCTTTTGTATTCCCAGTTGGCCAAAAACTTATTTTTCCTCCATACATACATCTATGTATATGATCTATGATCTTGATGGTGAGTCTTCATTGTTGTTATCTCTATCATCTGTTTTGAACCGAGCACACCCAATTTCACATTAAAGCTGAAAAAGTATTTTAACAAGTATCCAACACTTTTGTTAACCTAAATGCAGCACATGTTCTTTCACTTTCTCGGTAGATTGTGTATTTCCAGTACCAGGACATCAACATGCATATAATAAACAACCTGATTTCCCATTTGCTATGCATTCCTTACAGAATTCTAACAACCTCGTTCGCTCATCATCTTCACGGCACAAAATAGCAGATGGCGCTGTTGACACATGTAATGCTTCCTTAACAGCACTAATTTGCTCTGGCTCTATATATGGACAATTCAAAGAGTGAAGCTCAATCAAGATTCTATGTTTATGTTGTTGGAAAACAGCATTACTAATCTAAGAGTGCTACAACTCTGATCAATAATCAAATGGTAAAAGTTGCAATTCTATCTAATCAAACATTCAAATTACATTCAATTGCCAAAGAAAGTTTGTTCATGATACAACAACAACAACAACACAACATAGCCAGAGTCCCAGATTAATTGGGGTTGACTACATGGATCAAACTCTTTAATTGTGTTCGATTTAGTTTATCATATTTATTTCTGGAGGAAACAAAATGCTTCCTTTCTGATTCCACTTAGGTTTTGAAGGAAAGCTATCAGCCAATCTTTTCCTCGGCGACTTAGAATTTGGCGCCTTTGGTTAAGATTTATCGAGTCTCATCCATTCAACTCAATCTGTAATTTCGAATGAGATTTTATGTTAATGATCTTTGTTGGATATTTGTGCATGGAAAGAAAGGCAATTGGGCTTTTTTTTTCGCAGTGATACTAGGTGTCAAGAGCTCCATTGCATGGAACCCAGATGGGCTAGATCCAATATCAAGTAAGAACCCATACCTCACTAGCTCTTGAAAATGAGTAAAATTAAAGAGAGACCAACAACGATGCAGCAAATATATGAATTGAAAGTTGAAACTATCTAAATTTTTATTTTTTCTAAATGTTGTTTTAGCTTATAGACACAAATATATATTTTTTTAAATCTTATATAGTTAGCAATATAGGTTTTAACAATGTTAATTTAACGTGATCTCAGTGAAGAAAGGGGTTGCTCCAAACCCTTTTTTTTTTTTTTTTATTTTCTTTTTTGTAATTCTATATCTTGAACCACCGTCAATCTTTTCTTTTGATCGGTCGATAATTCTTTTTTATTTTTTTATTTAGGTGGGTGTCAAACTCACGATGGACCTCTCCAAACTTTACCTTTTGGCAAGTGATACGTCAATCATCTCACTAGAAAAGTTTTGGCATATGCCGGTAATTTTAATGACATTTTTTTAGTTTCATTTTTGTTGCGATCATCTTTCTCAATGATGGTCACATTTTTGTTGCAATCATATTTCTCAATGATTGGCTACTAGTTTGTTTGGCTGTTGGGTCGATACTTTTTTTTTAAAGTTTTTTTTATTTAATAGATAGTTAATTTATTTTTCTTTGTTGTAAGTTTTGTTTACCATTATGTAGCTGTAGTGAAGTTTGTGTACTGTCAAACCATTGATGAGTAATAAATATGATTAATGAATTAATTCTATGTGCACCCAATTGATCATGACGAATCAAACCATTGATATTTAATAAAACTTTCTTTTACTTTTTTTAAAAAGGAAGAGAACATTTGTTCAACTTAAAACATATTGATTGACAAAACCATAATATTTTTCTTTTGGGAGGGGAAAGGCTAAGTATGTTTTAAATCATATATAGATATGAATAAATCTTGATGAATTGTGTGAGAAATACACCATACATATAGAGATCTTTGGAGAGATTCACAAGAAGTATATAGTTCAGTTGATCGTTGTCGGGACCTCTTTGTTTTGAGTTCTCTCTGCACACCTAAAGCACTACTTCATGAAAGAATGTGTGCTTTCCTTTGTTTTTGCTGTACTAGAGAATAATTTTGGCTTCAAACAACAAAATACACTGGGCCTACTGTATGTGTGTTTTGATTGATCCAGATGTTTTTGTTTCTCTCTATATATGGTTGACATAAATAAATAAAAAGGTTCCCTAGCTAGAAACTATAGTGCTATATATTGAAATTGGTATAAAACCAAGGAGCAAAATAAAGAGAGTAATTTACTAAACTAAGAGAGACGTAGCTGGGTGGCACGAGTCTCTTCCTTAACTAGAGTTCTTGATTTGAATTTTGGAAATAAAAAATTTAAAACTCTTAATTATATACCGGCATCATTATTGTAGTCCTAGAAGCCTCGAATTTGAGATTGAAGACGTACCTAAAGGGAAAAAAAAATATATTGTCAAAGTAAAAAAAAAAAAAAAAAAAAAAAAAAAAACATAAAGCTAAAGTTTTTCTTGTGCAACACGTGACTATATTTCTTATTGGACACTACAAATTAAAAACAAAATGCTAAATGGAAATAATGCTTGGGTTATGCTAAACGGACCTCGTTATTTGCTAAATGGATCCCATGTGATTTTCGTATTTTACTTGACGAACCCTACAAATTTTTGTAAAACCCGAGATTGCCCCAATCCTCAAACAACAAAACCCTCCTTCCCCAACCGATTATACACACGCATACCCCAAATCAAACCTCCAAGAAACTCAAAAGAAACCCCGAATTGTACACAAATCTTGGCAACTGAGGTCGTGAAAGAGTACATTTGTTGGATGTAGAGATGTTTGAGTTTTTTTTAGGTTTCTTGGTATGTTATTGTTGATGGACTGTACTGGACGGTCGATCAGAACCGTTAATGTGTGAATGGTATTGGTCATGTTAAACTGTTAGTTCTTGTGAGGGTAGCGGAGTTGTTCGACCGTAATATCAATTTTTTAGCAGTATGTTCAAACCGATATTCATTATAGGTTTTGGACGTCTTGGGTCGACATCTTGAATATTGATGTGGGTCATGTTATACCAAAACTGATGGAATTGAAATGTTTTCCTTGAATTGTATAACTATTTATCTTCAGGTATGGCGAGACCTAAAACTAGAGAATAGGCCTCCTCGTAGGATTGGGCAGCGAGATCAGGCTATTACCGCAGCTTCCTAAGTGGAGGAAGTGCTCGACTTGCTCTAATTGGAAGGCAAAGACGAGTGAAGCAAAAAACGTGGAGTAAATAAGGAGAGTGAATCAGTTTTAGGAGATGTTGTTAGTGAGGGCATTGGTACATCCACCGTAGGTGAGAAGGGTACACTTGTAGTTGGTAAAAGTGGGTCGAGAGAGTGTATTGAATGCAGTCGTACACCAACTGATTCTGCCGAAGAACGGGATGAAAATGCGTCTTTTGATACATGACACATGAGGTAGACGCAGATGCCATTTCATTTCCTGGTCGTCCTTCGGATTTAAGTCTTTTACCATCTTTTACAAACCACGTGCTTTTGGATATTTAGAGGAACAAGGTATCGTACATTTCTAGACGGTTAATTTCATCATTCATATTTTTGTTACATATTGTATTTTTAATCTACTCATTGCATTGCATTGTATGGTAGATGATTTTTGAAGTGCATAAACTATGGTTATCAAATCTCTGCTTGGAAGACTATCACACAACATCCCGAGAAAGAAATGGTTGTAAACTATTAACGACTCCGGTTTAACACCATTGGGTTACATCTCATATGATGGGGGTAATAGGGTTTATATTTCAGGCATTGTCGAGAGATGGAAGCCTGAAACCAACACATTCCATTTGCCCTTTGGCAAAATGACGATCACACTTTAAGATCTATGGATCGTTCTCGGTATTTCGGTCATCGGTAAGACAGTGGTTGTGCCTTTTAAGGATCATAAATCGTTAACCATGATGCTTAGTACGTTATTGGTGGTATCGATGACTGATGCCGACGAGGAGATTAAGACTAGGTCTGGACTCACTATTAGTTTGGCATTGTTAAAGGATCATTTCTCCTTGCCGAAGAAAGGAGAGGAAGAACCTCACGGAAAAAAGCTCCCGATGTATATCCTAGTCCCGATTATTTAGTCTGAGCACACCTTCTATACCTTAAAGCGACTTTTTTTTTCAATAAGTCCGATATGAGAGTCTCCCTTTCTTTCCTGCAACTTTTAGAACACGTTGATAACATTGGTTTGTACTCATGGGGGTCATAGGTCTTGCGTTCATGTACCATTAACTGGGCATTGCAAGTCGAGCAAAAGTCACACACATCTCTAGTTATTTGACATTGTTAGAGGTATACGTGCATTTTAATTGATTTTCATACTAATGCTTGCATTTAATTTAATTACCATATGTCATACATGAACTTGGGTTGTGTAGGGGTGGATGTATGATCGTCTCTCATTTCTCGAGCCCGTTTTCATAGTGATTACACCTCGGAGAAACCCCGTTTTATGAAGTGGCACCATAAGAAATAGGAGAAGCTACACAAGAAGGAGACCAGGTTGTTGTTGCATCATCTAGTTTCTTTTAGACGTCGCCTCGACAAGCTGAGATCACATGAAGTAAGAACCATAAAATTACATAAAGAAAGTAAGTTTTTTTATGCGTTTGTTTGTTAACAATTCTCTTTATTTTTGTTAGGTGATTTTGGATATTACTTTGAAGCGTGCTCCGCCTATCCATGATATTGCATTCTACCATGGCCCCATGAAGTTTATGGATATTGTTGAACCTAGGGATGTAAATGGGGAGGGGAGGGGATGGGTACCCCATCTCCATCCCCATCCCCGCTTAATAATTCATCCCCCATCCCATACCCATCCCAACGCGGGATGAGTTTTCATCCCCATCCCCATCCCCGCCTAATTGGGGAAAAACATTCCCCATTTAATTCCCCTTTGAATATCCCTGCAGGGATTTTTGCGGAGAATTTGCAAAGAATCACCGTGGAAAAATATTTTTTCCCACTTAAATTTTCTCAAAAATTTATAAAAAGTATGGTACGCATGCATATAATTACAATTGTTGAAAATTTCAACCAAATAAAGTGTAACATATAAATATAGTTGCAAACAATTCAAAACAAAAAATATAATCATTTAAAAACATATAATTAACCAAACAAGTTAAAATTATAAATCGCATTAAAGTTTCTTTATCACTAGTGTTTTTGGTGAAAGCCTTGTAATATTATATAAAATTGATATATATATATATATATAATGTATATAGATGTATTTGATAAATACATGGATATTCTCAAAGATCTCCATGGGTAATCCTCATGGGGATCCCTGCAAATATTACTAATGGGGATTCCCTGCGGGGATCCCCGTTAATATATTTTTTCCCATCCCTGTACCCATATCCGCGTAGTTATGAGATTTTACCCCCATCCCCACCTCCATCCCCATTTAAATTCCTCATCCTCATCCCCGCTGTGGGGAATCCCCGTCCTCGTGGGGGTTCCTCACCCCACTTGCATCCCTAGTTAAACCTCGCAATCCCATCAGGGTCTTAAGGCAAATAGAATACGTTCAATGCATTCTGAGAAACCCTTAGCACCAATTGACGTTGATAGGAGTAGGCTAGGACGGTTATACTCCGTAAAGTACTAGTATGACGCACAATTTTGGGAGGATTGGGAGGGGACCTAGAATCTGTTGAGTGACGCGGTCAGAAAGCAGACTATCCATACAAAGCGTCATCCGACTATATGGAATGGTACCTTAGAGTCGTCGACCCCTTTTGCAAAGAATCTTGAACACGCAACAGGGGGCTATGGCGAAGACGAGAACTCTTTGGAAATATTATTTGAGACCCTATTATTCACTTTGTTTTCTCTTTCTAAATTTCATTATCATTGACGTAGTTTACTTATTTGACATATTTGCAATAATGCAACCGTCGGGCGCTCGGTGTGGCATTGCAGTTCAGGTGCACTCCAAAGGCCAATCTTACTGTTGATGATGTTTTTCAAATGGTAGATCAAGTCATTACATTCCTGTCAGGTACTGAGCATGCATACTGTGACGGGCCCAATTTCCCATAAGACTAGGCCCCGCTCGGCCTAAACCCACGTAGACCCCCGAGTCGTTCCTCGCAAAGTCAACGCAGGCCTAGTCAGCCTCTAATAGTTACTTTCTCATTAAATTTGTATTTTAACATTGAGTTATTATGTTATGTCTTTTACAGAATAGTTTGCAGCGAAATTAAAAGTTAAATAACTCAGATTTAAATAAAGGTGGAACAACCAGCAGTGTGGAACCCTGAAATTAAGGGATAAACATGCATATATGGTAACAAACAGTATACAAAACGATAATACATGATATCATATATCACTCGATCCCAATATGTCCCAAGTGTAATAAAAAATAGTAATATACAATAATTACAACAAAAATGACAAAACATACTATCGTGTAAAGGAAGGAACCGCTCCAAAAGTCCTCAAAGGAAGTCACCAATCATCGGTCCTTTCCCCTTGCTCGTTTTTGTCCGATCTGCACCCACCGTCACAAACTAGACAGTGAGTACAATAAAGTAGAAAGTAATAACCAGAAGGATATAAATAGTAATTCATGAAACATTTAAAATAGTCCAAATATCATACGGGTATTTAAAAATAGATAAAAAGATAGAAAGTGCATAATAAACAGATTGACACATATTTACGATGAGAATGAGTGCCTAAGAATCAAAAGAGGCATACTAAGTTGTCTTAAATCCACAACAATCCACAACAATCCAGTATTCAGGGAGAATTCATGTTTGATTTGGTAGCTGCACCCCCGCAGGTAGTGTTCATGTTTGCCCAACTAGCTATAATCCCAGGAGTACCTTATCAACACACTTAGGCCATAGACACTGAAATAAGGCGTGAAGAATAGAATTCCAAGAAAAGCATTTATCAATAAAGACAATAAATACGGAATATGAATTATTATGCATTCCCTTAATTGGTTTACTTACTTACTTAGAACCAACGCTTTCTCTCCCTAGCGGCTAGGACACGCTCCCTTAAACGAATAACCGAACTCCCGAGACCTCCCCTTAGGTTCGTAAGGACTCATAACATGTTTTAGAATGAATTATAATGTTTTAAAGATTTTGAAATATCTCAGCTTTGTGTGCTGCCAAAGCAATTAGTGCACTAATTCTGACATTAGCACGCTAATTCCAACTTTAACACGCTACCTAGAATATCTAATGTGCTAACTCTAATATCTAGTGCGCTAATCAATATTAGCACACTAGATTTCCTATCTAGCACACTATGTGCAGTAGAACCCAAACTCCGCATTTCGAATTCTGGGTTTCCTCTACACATATGACATGTTGATGCTTTGGGGGCCCTCATACACACTACTAAAGGTCCCTAACATCAACCACAATACAAAACAATACTCTATAACATCAAATTCGTGAATTCATCAAGTTTTCAAAGCTATGTTAATGGAGTGGAAGTGGTTGCTTAGCTTAATCTTCACAACTTCACTAACATCATCACTGAATGCTTGAGTTTCCCCTATTCTTGATCACTCCAACAACCTCTCTTCTTGCTCCAAATCAATGAGATAAAAACTTAAGTGATAAGTTTGGTTGACTCATATGATATATATATATATATTAGAGTTTATTACACATTAGCCACACATCCATTTGCACTTACGTATCCCGAGGCTTATCTTGTGGATCATCTTCACACACTTGTCCCACAAGTCATGCTTAAGTGACTCCAATTATGTACTCATTTATTCTCTAGATTGGTCATGCGTGTCTCATTGTAGAATTCTATGCCACATTTTCAAAATAAATGAATGGTATTTAAAAGCATAAAGTAGTGAAATAAATTGCTAAAACAAGTAATGCAAGTAAATACCATAATAAAGATGTAGAGACAGATACAGGCTAAATCGAGATTATCTACGTCCGATCGGCGGTGAGACCTATCACCTACCCTTTCCAACTACGATATGGAGTTCTGCTCGACATATCTCACAGAAATAGCAGAACTGCGCTCTACGCTTTACAACATCAATCTCATGTTTGCCGACCACCCTGAGTGCCATAACTCGTGTGTCGCGCAAGTGTAGTGGTGAGTGCCGAGAACACCGGTAGACCCATGTCCCCGTGAACCGCGCATCTCGTGTGCAATGGACACTAGATAATCCCTACTTTCATTTTAAAGACTAATAATGTCAAAATTCTAGGATACCAAGATAAGTTAGGCTACAAAGCCCATAGAAAATTGAATACAAGTCTACTTAAATCCAAATTATTCCATTAGCATATTTTTTTTTATCAATTTTGTTCAAGAATGACATCAAGTATAGGAATCAGAGATAATGAAACAATTCATAAGGCATCATGTCACGATATTCATCCATGAATAGATACAAGAACAACATGATGTGCGAGTTCAAGTAGTACTGTCTACCAATAGACCAAGAAAGCAATAAAGATTAATGAAATGAAATATAAAATTCTCACAGTTGTACTTACAATTCACACGCTTGTCCTAGTCTATCTGATCCCTCGACAATTCGAAATACGTGTCCAAACGCCTGAGTTCTCCCCTTAGTTCCCTAACATTTAATAATGTAACACTTTAGGCTAAATCGAAGTCGAGACAAATTTCTAACATTTTTTTAATTTATTTTTATTTTCGGCCAATAGGCCCATTTCGAGCTTTTCGCGGTAAAACCCCCGTACAATGCTCGTCCGAAATTTCAAATATTTTATTTTTCATAGAAATTCATTATTTTCTATTTATTTTGTCGAAATATGATTTTTCGTAATTTTTCCCTATTTTATGGAGTTTTTTCCAATTTTTTCCTTTCTTCTTTTTTTTTGCCCTATGGGCTGAGCAAGCCCGGCCTGCTGCTTCTGCCCGGCCCAGGCTCTTGGCCCGGCCCGCTAGGGACTCTTCTTCCCCAATGAACCAGGAACTCCCTGGTTTGTTGGGGAATGCATATTTTTTTTCCTTTGTTTTTTGGTCACGAGCTAGGATGGCGATCCACCCCAACTCGTGTAGGGAGGGGAGACGACTCTCCCGAGTCGTCTCTTTCCTCGGGAGCACGGGAGCTCCCGAGCTCCTTCACCAACACCCCATCGACACCACTCCACCCCATCAATGGAACAACAAACTCACCTTGATTTGTCTCGGGTTCTCTCATTTTCCTTCTACTCCTCCAGCGATTCTTCTTCTTCCTCTTTGTTCTCTACCGATTTTCAGTTTGTTTGGTAGTGGTGGTGAGGATAAGAATCCCAATTGGGGTGTGCATTATATACAAAATTGCGATTTAAATGCTAGCCTTTGATCATGGTGTGCACATGTATCCCAAGGCTCATCACATGGAGCACATTGCCTCACTTGTCCCTCAAGTCACTTGTGAATGACTCAACAATGTAACACCTTACCTCATAATAGGTAAATGCGTGTCTCGATGCACATCCTATGCCTCATGATTTATTTTCCTAACTATAGGCCAATTTACTCATTTAATTTCCATGTGGCCACATCAAAGACACACATTACCCAATAAATTCACATTTTATTCAAATAAATTAAACTTACCCCAATATACCGCTACCTTGGTCCCACGTTGACACACGACTCGAGGTACGTCCCCGCTAGTCTCGATACCGACACAGCCGTAGAAAATTAACTTAATAGTCTACACAAATACAATACACTAGGCGTACATCACAATAAAAAAAAATGTACCTTGGCCATTGCCTCGATAAATGGACATATCACGGTGTGGATCCCATAGTACAGGTCATTGAGCCTGTGTAAAGACATAAACATAGTTAGAAAGTTTGGGTCGTTACATTTATTCTCCTTTGTTTTGTGGGGGTATATGAAGTAACTAGGTGGGGTATAAATAATGTACATTACAAAATGATGTACATTTTGACATGACTTAAAGATTAATAGTTACATTCCACTTAAGTCGAGGTATAAAAGATATTACGATTTTATTGGTCCGACAAGAGTTCAAACTTATGTTGCTAAATAAAGTGGGGTATAAGAAGTAAATATTTGGGGTTCACGAGGTATGATGGAGCAACATGTTTGAGATATAATCGTTGCTCTCAGTCAACTCTCTTTGAGATAGATATATTGCTTTCAGTTTTACAAGGCCAAAAATTTTAACAGTTCAAGTTAGCAAATACAAGACATCAAACATATATCCATAGTAAAAAAAAATAGACGAACGACAGGTATCAATAGTGACCAATGGCAATGTTAAGACATCAAACATATATCCAATAACAATTTCACAAACAAGTAAGATATCAATATTGATAAATCAAACATATACCATTTTTTTGTAGATTCAATGGCACCATCGAAAAGTTAAATCAAACAAATAAATCCATGTTACAAAAGTAACATGTCTCCATCTATGAATCCCTAAACAAATGGTACCAATGTAGAACAACATAATGACAAAGTTTTCATATTTGTTATACACCCATGTACATCCACAAAATGACATTTACAAATGGGTTCATCATCAATTTAAACTATGGATGGCTCTTCCACATTTGATAGGGGTCGTGGAAGAATGTTGAGTCCAACCTCCCAATCTCTACTTTGTGGCTTTGCGAACACCTCACATTGTCGTGAAATTGGTGGTAGAAGAGTGCCATCTCTCATGATAAGCTGAGAATTGTAACAAAATTGGTTAGGGGTATTAAACATTGTTTAATATCATAAAGAATGATACAAAATTTGCATTATAGGAAGTCATTTACTCTAACGAAATGAGTCCGATTCACTAAACACAACCAGAGTACTTTTCTCTCAGATACAGCTAGGGCAACATGTATGCTAAGGAACCAAAGACCGATTGGCCAACACCGCAAAAGGTAACTTGTAACAGTTTGCCACAATTAACGCTATCTTTGGTAATGAAAACCAAAATCTCAGTCAACGGGGCTATAGTAAAAATTATTAATAGCATATCTAACTCTACCATACTTATCATCCTGAAATACATTCTAGTACATGGCCTCGTTCCTAACCAACTCTTCAAATAATTTAGCTGCACCTATCTTCATCCTTCATCACCTTCATAGCCTACAACATCGGCTATCACTCGAAACCTATAATTTCCATCAGGCTGCACATCGATAGTGTTCATACGGTAAGTGCACCACAATGGTGGTATCTCATCAACGTAGCCCTCAACAACCTGAGTTCGGGTCATAGGTCGTTTGGGCCCAATCCATTAGGTTACCTTTCCTTCTCCACGACCCCTTCCTCGTGTAGGTTTTGGAGACGAAAGTCCCTTACTTAATTGACTTGCCTGAGTAGGCCAAATTGCACTTGATTGACTTGCCTGAGTAGGCTGAATTATTTGAGTTAGCTAACATGTCTAAGTTGAATGACTTAGCAGAGTTGCCTGAGTTGGCTGGAATGTTTAAGTTGTCGAACTTGGCTAAATTGAGTTATTTGGCTCACTTGCGTGGCTCCTTGCAAAAGGGGCCACAGACTTTTGAGTTGCTTTGGCCTTTGAGAGCTCAAAATCAAAATAAGTTCTATTGGAATATTTGTCAACTACGGGTTTCTTGCTCTTTGACGTCTTCATTTTCAAGTTCTTGCTATTTTTTTGGGTCGATCCTTAGTTGTAATTTCCTTATGCAGTACATAAATGATAGTCAATGCAGGGCAAGTGATCTCCCTTAGCTTCTGCATAATTTCCCCCCACGTGTTAGGACCACTGCTTTTGTACTTAGTGTGGCAGCCCTCGCCGCCCCGGGGTAACGTGTCTCCGTGTACTCTTTGCCACCTGGCCCAACTACACGTGTACGACACCTGCCCGTCCTTTCTCTATCTCGAAATGTATCCACTTGTGTGTGTACGGTGTATAAATGACATATGCAGCGAAAATTGTAAGTAAATGCAAAATATATATTTAATCAATTAAACAAAACCTAGTGTAGAAAAACCCTAAAAAGTATTTTACTATACCATGTAAAGTAACTATGTACAATATCATGTCACTCCCCAGTTCCCAACATAATCAAAACATCAAAATAATCACACGTACAAGTAATCCTCAGAAGTAGGCAATCAAAGGTAGTCACGTAAGATCCCCTTGCCTTTACTTCTACTCGGATCCGCACTCAATCATCCCAGAAGAAAATGGATGATGAGTCTAGTATGTAAAATCCCAAGGAACTCCTCCGAGCATTCAAATAAGCAAATGGAATTCAATAAATACTGTTAAATAAACATACAGAATGTAATCAGGCAACTGTAAGTAGGGCATTACATGCATAAATAACAATAAAGTGCAAATGTGTGTGTCTGTTCCAGTCAGACTAAACCATACTTCGAGATTTCCTTCCAGGATCCCACTAGTGGGCGCACCCAACTAGCTATCACCCGATCCCTCTCGGTGTCCGGCGTAGACCTACGACGCACCGACACATGTAGCAGTTCCTTAGCTCGGGTTGTTATCCACTGAGAACTCCTGATACACATGCTATGGTCTAGAATGCATAGACACACAACGACAAATCCAGTGGGAGTAACTAACTAACCGTGCAAACAACGACAAGATAAGACATAGGAAAAATCACAAGGAAATACTGGAATTGAATGGAATTACAAAGCAAAATAAATGCTTTAGAGTTTTTCCATTAGGTTTTACAAACCTCACAACATGCTCTACTACCCCGTAATCAATCCTCGGGTCCAAGTCCACTGGGTCCTTGGTCGCCAATTGATCACTCGTGTCAACCTATGTCCATTTATCAATAATTTAATTTAGCATGACAATTTTCAACAAATTTCTAAAATATTTAGGCCAAATTGCCTATTTCGCATTTTTCGAGGCAAAACCCCACAAAAATTCGCTACCGAAATATCCAAATATTTTATTTTCATAGAAATTCATAAATTTCTATTTATTTTATGGAAATATATTTTTTTCAAAATTTTCCCAATTTTTTCGAATTTCTTTTTCCAAATTTTTCTTCTCTTTTTCTTTTTTTATTTTTTTTATTTATTTGTTTTGATTTGGGTCGAGTCGACCCAACCGGGTCGGACCCACCCGGGGCCCCCAAGACGGTTCGGACCCCATGGGCCGAGCCTTGCCCGTTCTGGGCCCGACCCAGCACTGGTTCGATAGAGAGAAGAAACTTTTTTTTTTGTGATTTGGGATTGGGGTTGCTTTCTACCCCAACCCCCGGTGGACTCGATGGCAGGGGAGACACCCCTGCCATCACCACCACGACCCGGTTCGGCCTCCATGGCCGAACCCTTGTCTCGGCCACCTCGGCCAACCACCGAAATCCAGAACCAAAAACTACTAAAACTCACCTCGATCGTGGCGTCTCCACCTTCTCTTCTCTCCTTCCTCTTCCAGCTCCTCCTCCTCTCCGGTTTCTTCTTCCCTCTCGGCCTCCCGATTTTGTGTGTGGGGTATGTACGGGTGTGATAATAGGGGTGTGTTTGTGTGAGGTGAGATAAAATGTGATGAAATGTGTAGATAAGGATTGTTGACTTTTTATTTTGACACCACAATGTGACACAACTGGGACACTCACACGTTTTTCGTGCGTTTCGACGCCCGATTTCGTGTCCGAACCGCGATATATGAGTACTGCCGTGTCACTAGCCACCTAATACCATTCCATATTAGTTACTTTGTCAATTTTTTATATAATTTGTGTGTTTTAGTTTCCCCAACCTAATATTCGATCCCGTCAACTACCCGGTACCCGCGTCGACATGCATATCGAGGTGAATACAGTACTCACAATCTCGCACGTATTTTGATGCAACATACACACATGCGATGTATTTCAATAAATTTACATCGCAAATATGCAACCAACACACCATAACTACTATACCTAAGTCACCGTGCGTCCTAGCCTACCACGGCGTCCATGTAGATCCGAGCTGACATCCACGTCTGTAAATTGAAGAGACATTTATAAAATGGGCCGTTACACTTAGCTTGTACACCATCCATTTCAACTTGAAAAAAATAGTCTAACTCTTCATCATGCGGGGACCGAATGGGGATCATGTTCAGTTTCTTCCAATGCGGGTAGGTTTTGTCAAGACTAATAGGGCTACCATCAAGCATATAGAAAGATATCTCATGCGCACATGGCAAGCCATGAGTGGCCTGCAACATACATCTACAAAGGGAATAATCATGGCCAACCCTGCCCTCACTAATTGATCTTACCTCCCTACCGATTACGTTCAATGCATGTGCGACAACAAAGCCTATGATGTTACTGTACATGTGGTGCTGAAACTCGTGTGCCACTAGATGCATCGATCGATTGAAAGACGCCTCCAAGTTATTCTGCTGGTGCATTATAAAATTTTGTATGGAGTTGAAAATATTTGCAAAATGTCCCTGAGATGTCCCAAGCTCTCTCTTAAGTACATTATGAGCACCTCAACATGGTTAGTAGTCGCATTCCCGAAGTATAGTACCTTGTTTGTCCAAGCATAAACAAAATTCTCCTTTTGACACAACTACGTGTCCCTAACATAGTCATACAACCTCGAGACTCCACCATAATTGCCCTCTAGTTCCTTCAACTGACTATTATAACATGCCTTAGTTTGGGATTGCACCAAGTTTAGCCACATCCCATGCCAACGATTATAGTCCTCTTCGTTAGAGAATAGATCTCTTATCTTTGCAACAATGTTTCTATTCACGTGCCATGAACAAAATAAGTGGGTAGCGGTAAGGAACTCCTCCTCCATTGTCGCAACCAAACCCAAGTCCCTATTTGTCAAAATAACACTCGAGGTTGCCCCCATCCATTAATGACTTCAACTGCTTAAGTGCCTATACGTAGTCTCCTTCCCAAAGAAAGCATAAGCTACTAAAAAGGTCTTGTGTGTGGATGTGACTCCAACGATCTCAAATAGAGCGAGTACTTGCACCAGTTTGTCTTGTACGTGCAACCCATGATCAATACATGAGGAAAACAACGAATGAGTTGCACTTTAGTCGGGGTAGGCAAAAAAAGGTTTCTTACGTTGTACGTGCCGACCCAATAAGCATGTTGCTCAATGTAATTGAGCTCGTCCAACTACTTCAGTAGAAGTTGCATCTTGCTTTTGCCGTCGGCTTCAATCTTTCTCACTTAGCCTTTTCATTGTAAATTGTCTTCATAATAGTCACATTGCCCTTGTTTTGTCTCTTGATCTAACTTAAAATGTCCTTTAGTCGGGCACTTGTCTTGCTTAAGTCTCCTACAATGTATTTCTCAGGCACATTGAGCCTCCCAACAAAAGAGTGTCTAACCAATGAATTACTGAAGCGATGGTTATGTACCCCACACATAACTTGGACATGCTACAACCCATTGAGCTCATGCTTCACATTAATCTTAAACCCACATCTACACTTCTTTGTTCCGGTCATTTTTATGTCCTCGATGTTTTTATCCTCTATTTCTTTCAATACTCGCTTTGCCTTTGCAACTTTCACTTGAAACGTCTCATACCTCTCACAACCTATTGACAACCTCGCTCACTGCCTTGACCGGCGGTGCCAGAATTAGACTTCTATATAATCACTACAAACCACATTTTTTGGTAGTCTCTTGGATCTGACTAATTTCACCCTTTCTACTCTTTAATGGCAATGCCGATGTAAAATGTGATGTGAAGTATGGGACGGCCTCGGTAGATGTACTTGTTGTGTCACACGCAATACCCTACATGAATCAAGCACAAACAATACTTAGTCAAGACACGACGATAGAAACGAAAATTAGACGAAAAATAGAATGTGGCGAAGGAACATGAATGAGACTTCATCGTCGGTTTCGGAGAAACCCAATCGACATTTCTTATAACTAACGACTTGAATGATCAATAACATTGGTGGAAGTGACCATTTTTGTAAACCGATGCGTATCACTGTCTTGCATAGTAACAAAGTTGAGACATCTTGTACATGTCTCAACTCTGTCACTCTGCACAACAAGAGATTACAACCACCAATGGAGGTTCTTCCTTGATAAAAAATAGAATAAAAATGCAAAAAATACCTCTTCAACGTCGGGGTGGCTTCGTTTGGATGAGTCCTTCAACATTTCGCACCAAAAGATAGGAAATCAACAACAAATCCCTCTACCTAAAATCCCACCAACCAACAACAACAACATCAGTGAAACGATGACTAAATAAATCAAAATAAGCCATCAAAACGTTGAAAACAAATGGATAACAAACTTACCAACTTGATGTTGACAGTATTTCGCCGACTGGAGACGAGGAATTGACTTTTGGGTAGAGTGGGAATGGTGGGTTTCGAATCGGTGGAGCAGTGATTGAGGAGTTGGTGTGGGTTTTGCCAAAGCAAAAAACCTTTTATATCAAGGGTACATTGGGCATTTCTCGGGAAGGCAAAAATGAGAAAAATTACGGGGTCCATTTAGCCGTTCCTTTAATTTATAATTACAATTATTGGAGTCTTTCGATTTGTACACATCGTGGTCTGTATGTTGATGCACCCTTGATTTGTTTTTGTCAGGATTGATGCACCTTTGATGTTTGTTCATTAAATGACTCCAACAAATAATTAAGTGTACCGAAAGTATGTCACCATATATTAAAAATATAGTCCCACATGGCCATGGTATTCAAGTGAGTCTCGAGAGAGTTATAATTAAGCTGGGATATGGTCGGACACTATCTTGCTTAATTTGACATTTTTGGTAAAACCTAACTCCAATGTTATTTTATTTTTTTGAGTAATGGGTATCCGACACTTTTCTGACTAGTTTTACAAGATCTGGTATTGCGGTAAGAGACTACTAGTAGCTCGACGTTCGGCTGTTGTGGGGAATCGAAACTAAAATTGTGCGTCTATATATATATCCAAACATCTATAAACTTTATTTTTCTTTTTAAGTAGTCGATGGCTAGGACTATCCCAACATTTCCAACACTCCCCCTTAAGCTTTCTAAGTAGTTGAGTGAGACTATCCCAACATCTCCAACACTCCCTCCTCAAGTCTTTCTAAGTAGTCTATGTGAGACTATCCCGACATCTCTAACACTCTCCCCCTCAAGTGCAACGTCAAGTCCTGACATATATAAATTAGCAATTTTCATTGGATATTGTCTACGAGGCCCGTGGATAATGGGCTATTAAGCCAATAATAGGCTCTAACACCATGTTCTATTTTTATAATATTGGGTCCAATCCAAGGTGATGAGAGTATGGCGATTAATTTTATGTATGGGCTAAAAGTGTGAAAGTGAGGTTCACTTCGAAATGCCAAAGTAAGATGGAGTGTCTATTCCACACCTATAAGAGCATCTCCAATGGTAATGTGGATTCAAACCATGGATTTGTTCCTTATCATGGATGTGGAGATGATGTCTATCCTATGTGGCGCTAGACAAACATTAACATCTTAAAATGGTCTCTAATGGACAATATTGGATTTAGACTTATGAGTTGGCACTTTTTATTTTTAATTTTTATAATATTAATTAATAAAAGCCTGAAAAGATTAACAAAAAAAAAAGCTTTAAAATAGTCCATTTGCCTGATGTGGTAGACATTGTGGTAAACGCCTCCACTTTGATTCCCTGCCTCGTAGGATGGACATTGTTAATCCATAGTCCCCCATTAAAGAACTTTTTTTTGTTGGATATGGATTGTATCATAAGTGGATCCATTTTAACTCCAATTCATAGTCCCATTAGAGATACTCTAAGCCTTTTTTTTTTTTTTCTAAGTAGTCTATGTGGCCCAACATCTCCAACACATCAAAAACCTAATCTAATACCGTATTGTCCCTACAAATGATAGGGTTTTTGCAGATCTCTTATGTACCCAAACAATTATAAATTTGTCGATGACGGCATTGCAACACAAAGAAGATGAGCTTGAATTTATTGGAAATGATGATATCATTTTGGCTTCGCCAGGTACAAATACAATACAAAGCTTAATTAGTATGTGACTTGGATGGGCGCGTGCATGCATGTGGTCAGACAGAGGTCCAGTGGCGACCCAAAACGCCGTGCCGCGGTGAAACAAGTCGGTCCCCTTTGCGCTGAAGGAAAGGGCAGCATCTCGACAAATAAACTAGCCTACCAACCTACTTTGTATATATAATATTAGTATATTATAACCAGCAACTAAAATCATAAAGAGCAAATATACCCCCATGACTCAAAATAATGGCCTTACTCAACTGTGCAAGTTGGAATCTTTGGAATAATCATGGTGACTCTTATAATAATATATTAAGAATCAAATTAATCAATCAGGACAGACATATGTTAGTAGTTAATTATTAATTAATGAGACTATTTACTTTTATATCATCCAAAATCGGCGCAGAGTAAGTTTAATGCTCTAGTCCCTTGCTTTCGTTTGAATCTTTGAATCTATAACTCTAAAAAGGACGGATACACAAATTACCAATCAATTACTAGTCACTAACATGTATTTTTTTTTTGTCAAAACAATATATATATATATATATATATAGCTAGCTGTGGTTAATAATAAGTTTTTTTTTTTTTTTTTTCAATGGACTACAAAAAAATAGCTCAACCTTAATCTCAAATTATCAATTAAACTATCAATTGAAGTCGGTAATATATATATATACATGATTTAATGCAATCATATTGATTACATATAATCAATTAATTATAGAGATTTTTGATTTGTTAATAATATTAATTAATCCAAATTCATTATGGATTTGAGTTGAATAATTCAAGTAACTAAGATCTATTCACTCTAGCGGTAAGTAATTAATAATAATTATACCACTAAAACAATCATTATTTCCGTTCTTAAATTAATATTTAATTTGTTGCATTACGAAAATTTTTTAATTATGCTCCAACAAATGTCTCGCATTGTTTTAAAAAAAGTGCAGCATTAAGAAATTTGTGAGGCATTTGAATTTTCATTTCAATTCTAACCTTATTCTAATTAGTTTATTAATGACAATAATGAATTTCGTTATAATACTCATAATAAATAAATTCAAGCTAATTTATTCTTGTTATAAAATCTTGGTAAATCAATTATTTTTTTAATTCTTGTAAAGAAATAAAATTGCTTTAGATAGTGCAGAATAATGGGGGGAGTAAACAACATATAAATATGAATATATATGACGTAAGTGGGTCTAATGATTGGAAGATCCCACCATGGCCAGTTCGATGAGGACATTAAACTGAGAATTCCAATAAGTTGGTCTACATACATTACCGACACTGCATATGTAATGTTACGTGGGTCTAGCCACCATGGATACATATACTCTGTGCAACAATATTTGTTGTGGTGGTGGTGGCTTCTATACCACCAATTTTTATTACTGCAATGGTGGAGCCATCGCAGGCCAATATATTGATAGTGCATGTCAGAGTGAAGTCGAGTGCTCTGCCAATATTACGAGTACGTTCTATGAGATTGCCTAGGATACCAATTCCAACGTCCTATATTCTTTGATGATGATAATAATAATAATAATAATAATAATAATAATAATAATGTCTATCTTTATCACCAATATTAAAGCTGCTCTTACGTGCGTGTTTTCTTTTATCGTGTAAGCTGATTGACTATATAGCTAGAGGTGGCAGGTACTTGCATATATTTCACATTGCACGTGCATGCATGTTAATTTCCTTATACATGTACCATTGATAAGTGATGCATTATATATGAATTTTTTATTTTTATTTTTATCAAAAAGACTGTTTTAATTTATATCGAAATTAAAGGCCAAGACAATCTAGCTATTACGACTCAGCATCAAACGATGCAGCACTAAATTACAGAAGGGGACAACAACCCTCAGATGAGAAGACAACCCCAATTACGGGAACTACTACCCCAACAACGTTGACAACGTTGACAACAAGCCGCGCATAGGCGGAAGGACCCTAACTAAACACAAACTTTAAGCAACAAGGAAATAAACCCTAACCAACTAATTTCAAATAACACAACTCCTATTATTCATGTGGACATCGAATAATAAAACTGATGCATCAAAATTTGTGTTAGAATATAATTTCTTATTTGTTAGATAAGATTTTTTAGAGCTTGTGTCAAAGTTGAAGTCATAGTTAGATTAACTTAGATTTATTTTTAGTATGAGAGTTTATAGGAGCTGGAGTTTATGTTGGAGTCTATGTTAGTCCATAATAAAGCCTATATATAAAAGTTGGTCATATTAATTTTATTAGGGGTTGATTATTTGATGAATAAAATTGGGTTTTGAGAGAAAATATATCTTTGTTTGTTTTGGTTTCTTGAACTTTGTGTGTTCGATCACAAGTTAAAAACATGTTTCTCAATTCAGTATTCGTGGAATCAACAATTGGAAGAAAATCCATTTTTTTTTCTTTGTAGCAATCAATTTGTCAACTCCTCGCTGCATTAGTTGGTATCAGAGCATCAAGTACTTACAGTCTTCCGCAATGCCGCCGAAAAAACAAGCCCGGCGTGAAGATCATGTAGTTGAGTTTTCTCCAAGAGATAATACAACACATGCTGATCGGAGGATGGATAGCACTATTGCATCGAGTCAAGTGCAACAATTGCGGCTACAGAGGTTGTCGCAACAACCTCGTCAACAATGGTTTGAGGACAAAGTGCATACCAAGGGGTTTGATCTAGAAAAGGAATATTCTACTTCAGATGATGAGTTTGTTGCCGAGAAAGAAGAAGATAGAGTTCTTTTTCTTTACGGTGATGACGAATTGTAGATTCGATCTTTTTCGAGGACTTCGACAACTTTGATGAGGCGTCAAAGTTTGTCAGTAATGGGCACAACTTCATGGAAGATAAGTTAGTCTTTGGAGAAGACGACTTTGCCAACCAGTTGATTTCTCATTCTAACAACTCTCATGCATGTAATGCCTAAATCTTTATTTAAATAATTTGTCCCTTTATAAAGGTTAATTTGGTAGATTTGCATGTTACGCATGTAATGGTGTAAATAATGTGTGTACTATATACTATTTAAGTTGACGTAGGTGAGAATATAAGCCTAAGTAAAAAAAAATAAGCGTAAAGGACTTGCAAAATAAACTATATAAAGAAAATGTGCAATTCAATTTGGTAAATAACATATTAAGCATGAATTTAATATGGAACTTAGGATTGTCCTAGATTTTAAAGAGACTAATCTAAGATGTGGGGTTTTGAATTGGTCAACTAAACTCTAATCTCATTAACTAAGTGTTTAAACCACAATTAGGGCTTCAAGTCATTTTTGCTTAAATTAACTACAGAGAGAAATTGAGGAGGTAACCCTAGAACACTTGCTTGGTGAATTTTGTAATGACCCGTTAAATAAGTAGGTAATTATCGTTAATCCAATATCTAATTAACTCGAGTTAGGCTCATGGTTAAGCCCGATTATCCTCGATTAACGAGTGCATGGATTTGCATGTCGTTTTGTGTTTGTGTGAATTGTATTATTAATTATGAAAGTAATTGGATTTAGTGGCCTATAATTGAATAACTGACAAATTATGGGACGCATAATATCATGTGTGGAGTCAAAGGTGATGCACACGAGTCGTGGGGTAGCGTGCACGCCCGAGTGAACTCGTTGGCACGCACATCGAAGTCATAGGCGTGTTAATATAGGCTTTTTTATATATTTATATATAAATTGTATATATAAATATATATATTGAACTCCACCTATGTTGTACACTATGTGCGCTACATAGCCAATCCCAAGTCCGGATAAAGGAGGAGAACTCTGACGCCCATTTTCTTCATACCGAAAAATGGGAAAGGGAGGTCCCAAACTCGCTTTTCATACCCGAAAAGTGGGAGGGAGGCCCCAAGCTCATTTTCCATTCTTGGAAAATGGAGGAGGGTTGCGATAGGTTGACCGCCAGCGTAAAACTTTTGTCATTTTTCATGAAATGGATCAAACATATATAAACGTTGGGACGTTCCCACCTAGCGACGCTTTGCATCAGAACCCGGGTGTAGTGAGAAATGAGCAAGGGCGTGCTTCACATCGTCGCCTAGGTGTGAAGAAAAATGAGCAAGGGTCCCACACATAGGACGTGTGTGGGTAAAAAAGCTAGTGCCTTCACATCGTCGCCCGGATGTGAAGAAAAATGATCAAGGGTTCCCACACAATGGACGAGTGTGGGTAAAGAAGCTAGTTCAAAACAACAACGAAAACAAAAACAAAATCATAGATACGGACACTAGATCTTTTAGACAAAATAGAAATAGAAAAGGAAAACAAATACAAAGGGGAGAAAAAACTTGTTTTGGAACATGGAACATAGGAACACTTACGGGGAAGTCAATAGAACTAGTAGATATCATGATTAGAAGGAGAGTCAATATTGCTTGCCTCCAAGAGACAAAATGGGTAGGAGAAAAGAGTAGAGAAATAAGAAGCACAGGGTTTAAATTGTGGTACACTGGTATAGATAGAAAATGCAATGGAGTAAGAATTGTGGTGGATAATGATTATAAGGATAAGGTCGTAGAAATTAAAAGAGATAAAAAATGCAATGGAGTAAGAATTAATTATTGGAGATGAAAAAATTAACATACTTAGCGCCTATGCACCATAAGTAGGATTAAGAGAGAGCATCAAACACAAGTTTTGGGACGATATGGATGGATTTATGCAAAGTATACCATTAGATGAAAATGTTTTTATTGGAGGAGATTTAAATGGGCATGTTGGGGCAAGTAACGATGGGTTCGAGAGAGTTCATGGAGGTTTTGGTTATGGTAATAGAAATGAAGAAGGAGAATCAATCTTAGAATTTGCTTCAGCATACGATCTTGTCTTAGCAAATACTAGTTTTAGGAAGAGGGAGTCGCATACAATTACTTTTAGTAGTGGTCATAACAAGAGTCAAATAGATTTTCTTTTAACAAGAAAAATAGATAGAAAAATATGTATAGACTGCAAAGTAATACCTGGTGAAGCACTTACTACCCAACATAAGTTAGTAGTACATGATATAAAGCTAACACGACGACATAATATGAATAAAAGAGTTAACGACCCTAGAAAAAAGTGGTGAAACCTAAAACATAGTAAACAAGTAGAGTTTAGAGAAAAGCTACTAAAGGAAAATATTTGGAATCTTGACTTAGATGCTAATTCAATGTGGCTAAAAATGAGTAGTTGCATAAGGAAAGTGGGATCAAATGTATTAGGTATATCTAAGGGCTTGGGACCTCCAAAGAAGGAAACATGGTGGTGGAGCGAGGATGTCCAACGCGCAATTAAGACTAAAAGAGATATGTATAGAAAAATACATAAGTGTCAAGATGAAGATGTGTACAATCAATATAGAGAAGTTGGAAACCAAGCTAAAAAAGTAGTTAGTCAAGCTAAAACAAATTTCATGGAAGATCTATATATAAGGTTAGGCAATAGAGATGGCAAAAAATATGTATATAGGCTAGCCAAATTAAGAGATAAAAAAGAAACAAGACCTAAGTCATGTAAGATGTATTAAGGACGAAAATCAAAATGTTTTAACGCGCAAGGAGGATATTAAAGAGAAATGGAGAAGTTACTTCGATAGTTTATTTAATGATGGCCAAGTTGATACTATAATATATGAAAACCCACACCAAGAAAGAATGTAAACTATACACGCAATATTAGAATTGTAGAAGTTAAAGAGGCATTGAAAAGAATGAAAATAGGGAAAGCATGTGGCCCAGATGAAATACCTATAGAGGTTTGGAAATGTTTAGGAGAAATTGGATTGACTTGGTTAACAAAACTTTTCAATAAAATTTTAAAATCAAAACGGATGCCAATGGATTGGAGAAGAAACACGATCGTGCCAATCTTCAAAAACAAAGGAGACATTCAAAGTTGCTCAAACTACCGGAGAATTAAACTTATGAGTCACGCTATGAAACTTTGGGAGAGGATAATTGATAATAGGCTAAGGAGAGAAACAACAATATCAGAGAACCAATTTAGTTTCATACCTGGGAGGTCAACTATGGAGGCGATTTTCCTTGTAAGACGATTGCTAAAAAAATATAGAGAAAAGAAAAAAGATCTTCATATGATATTCGTAGATTTAGAAAAAACATGTGATAGGGTCCCTAGATATGTTCTTTGGTGGGTTCTAGAAAGAAAAAGAGTGCATGCTAGATACATAGGCACTATTAAGGATATGTATGATGGAGTAGTAACGAGTATAAAGACATTTGGAGGAGCAACAAAAGAATTTCCCATTACGATAGGACTACATCAAGGATAGGCTTTAAGCTCATATCTATTTACTTTAGTTATGGATGAACTAACTAGACATATTTAAGAGGATATATCATGGTGTATGCTATTTGCAGATGATATTGTCTTAGTGGATGAAACTAGAGATGGAGTGAATAGGAAATTAGAACTATGGAGGAATACATTAGAATCTAAAGGCTTTAAGTTGAGTAGGACGAAAACCGAATACATGCACTGTGAGTTTAGAAACACTAGACATTGAGATGACGGAGTGGTAAAATTATGAGAAATAGAAGTTCCTAAGGTAAACCACTTTAGATACCTAGGATCAATTATACAAAATGATGGTAACATTGAGAATGGTGTCACACATAGAATTCAAGCTGGATGGAAGAAATGGCGGAGTGCAACAGGGGTGATTTGTGATTGAAATTGTTGGGTTTTGGGGTTCATACGCAGCGGAGATTACAAAACAATTTTGACAAAAACCCCAACAGGATCCGAATCTAATTCCATTAAAAACGTTTAAACCATGAAAAACTTAATCATACCTCAATCGCAATATACCTTTCGGAAGGTTGATCGATCTCTAAGGCGCCGCCAACGACGAACGCCTCTATCGCGATCCACACACGAACGAACGGTGGCCGAGATTCGAAGTGCTAGCGTCGAGAGAATGCCAAACCTTTTTGTTTCTCTCCAAAACGATCCAGAGCATACCAAAAACCCTAAGTTGTTTCTTAAACAAAAAAAAAGAGTTTTTGGCCTTTTGATCTTTCGTATGTGTGTTCTAACTTAAAGCGTCTATTTATACAACCTTGTATATAGACGGTTAAGTAAATTACACATATACCCTTACTTAAAGAAGTATAAGTGTAATACACCACAAGGACGTTTTCGTCATGAATTTTATCACATAAAATTCGTTTTTCTCAATCGTCTTAAAATCTCGCAAAACCATTCTTAGTGTGCGACCCAATAGGCTCATACAACGTTGGCGTGTACCAAAACACATTTTGGTATACAAGTCATAAGCGGCCTCTAGCAAGACATTATGACTACCCAAGTTGTACGAATATCAAATCGATACAACCTAATCAATAGTGTATATAACATCCTTTTGTCACACGATATCCTTTTGATCAAACATAAGGCATGGAATTGTCATCCAACATGTTCAATCGTACTAGTCTCGATCTCTAGGTAGATCGAAAACATCCAAGTGACATTGATCAATATCAATTCACTTAGACTAGGCCTTTTAACATCTAACACATCGAGGGATCCACTAGATATCTCTCTTTATATGAGAGGGACAAATTCTATCTCGATTACACAACTTCATCACATTGCTCACACAAGAACCAATCACAACCTTTATAATCGTCCGGTTAAAGACAACGTTTGATTGTGTCAAATCACTTGTGTTCCTAATGTTGAAGTCTCTGTAATCTCAAGTCGAGGACTCGGAATATATACCTATCATGAGAAACAACTATGACTTAATCCATGTTATGTTCTCATAGCGGGTGGTCCAAGATTTTGTTCCCTAACAAGTACTTGTGATCTTGATTCGTATCCCTATACGTATAATCATCATATGATCATCAATCAAGACTCACACTAGTCTTAATTCATTATAGTTCCCAAGATAATGATCGACTATGGACATTTAGGATATTTATGTAAATACCCATGGATCTTATTATAATGTAAACATGCAAATTAATTATAATAAACAAAAAATGAAATCCTCTATCTTTATTAACTAAAATTATTCATAAAGACGGTTAATGGATTGACCTAGGGCACATGCCCCATCATCTCCCACTTGCACTAGGGCCAATCATACATGCATCTAATGCCTAATGATCTAACATGACCATCATGTTTTGCTTGTGGAAGAGCTTTTGTCAATGGATCCGCAACGTTGTCTTCGAGGTACTCTGCAAATCTTTACGTCTCCCCTCTCAATAATTTCTCTCGATGAGATGAAAACGCTCGAGTATATGTTTGGATCTGTGGTGTGATCTAGGTTCCTTGGCTCCGTGCTATTGCCCCGTTATTGTCACAATACAAACAAACAGGGTTAGCAATACTCGGAACCACACCTAGTTCGAAAATGAACTTTTTGATCCAAATCGCCTCCTTTCTTTGCATCGGACGCCAATATACTCAAACTTCATTGTAGAATCTCGCCACGCCTCTTCTTCGAACTTTTCCAGCTTATCGCACCCCCATTCAAAGTAAACACATATCCGATCGCGATCTAAAATCATCTATATCGCTTGAAAACTTGCATCTCGTGTAACCATTTACAACTAGATCATTTTCAAAACCTCCATAGACCAAGAACACTTCCTTAGTCCTTCTTAAGTACTTAAGGATGTTCTTTACCGCTATCCAAAGTGACTCTCACCTGGATCTGATCGATATCTACTTGTAGTGCTCAAAGCATATGATACATCGTGTCGAGTGCATAACATGGCATACATGATAGATCCAATAGGCCGATGCATATGGAATCTTATTCATACGGTCTCGCTCATCATTTGTCTTAGGACATTGAGTCTTCTTGAGACTTATCCCATGAGACATTGGCAACAATCCTCTTTTAGAGTCTTGCAAACCGAACCTATTCAAGACCTTGTCTATGTAAGCACTCGACTTAGACCGATTAGCCTTTTAGATCTATCCCTATAGATCTTTATCCCTAGGATATAGGTGCATCTCCTAAGTCTTTCATTGAGAAACACTTCCCTAACCAAGACTTGACATTCTCGCAATGTTGGGATGTCATTTCCAATGAGTAATATATCATCTACATACAAAGACTAAAAAATAACTACACTCCCACCGACCTTCTTGTATACACAAGGCTCATCTTCATTCTTAATAAAACCAAAATCCTTGATTGCTTCATCAAAACGAAGATTCCAACTCCGAGAAGCTTGCTTTAATCCATAAATGGATCTTTGAAGCTTGCATACCTTCCTAGAATTCTCAGGGATGTACAAAACCTTCAGGTTGTGTCATATACACGTCCTCAAGCGACTTTCCATTAAGAAATGCTGTTTTTACATCCATTTGCCATATTTCATAGTCATAATATGCAAATGAATGGCAATTAAAATTCTTATGGATTTAAGCATGGCTATTGGCGAAAAGTTTCATCATAATCAACACCTTGAGTCCGCTCGAAACCTTTTGCTACAAGTCTTGCTTTAAAAGTATGCACTTTGCCATCCATGTCGCTTTCTTCTTGAAAACCCATTTACATCCAATGGTCTTACCACCTTCAGGTAAATTAACCAAGTTCCAAACTTGGTTATCATACATGGATTGCATCTCGAGTTCATGGCACTTAGCCATTTATCCGAGTCCGGTCCAGACATAGCCTCCCGATAAGTGGTGGGCTCGTTTTGGTCTATAAGCAACACATCACGACTATCGCAATGAGAAATCCGAATCTCTCTCGGCTCATGTCTTACCCTACTAGATTTACGTGGGCCTTGTGTCACTTGTGGAGGTTCAACTGGTTCGAACGTTGTTGAACTTCCAAGAATGGTTCGTGTTTACCCGTGATTCTTGAACTTCTTCAAGATTTATTTCTTTCCCACTAGTGTCTTTTGAAATAAACTGTTTTTCCATAAAGGCACCATACCGAGCAACAAACACTTTGTTCTCAATGGGATTATAAAAGTAATATCCTTTTGTTTCCTTAGGATACCCCCAAATAAACACTTGTCGATTTAGGTGCTAGTTTTTCGAGACTTGTCGCTTTACGTAAGCCTCACAACCCCAAATCTTAAGAAAAGACAAACTAGGTCTCTTCCCGTACCATATCTCATATGGTGTTTTATCAACCGCTTTAGAAGGAACTCGATTTAGAGTGAAAGTGCAGCTTGTAATGCATAACCCCAAAAGGATAATGGAAGATCTGCGTCGACTCATCATAGATCGAACCATATCTAATAAGGTTCGATTTCTCCTTTCGAAACTCCATTCCATTGTGGAGTTGCTTGGTGGAGTCAATTGGGAGACAATCCCACAATTTCTAAGATGATCATCAAATTCTTGGCTTAAATACTCACCACCTCGATCTGATCGAAGTGTTTTGATAGTTTTACCAAGTTGATTCCGCACTTCATTTTGAAACGTTCGAAACATCTCAAATGATTCAAATTTATGTTTCATAAGATATACATAACCATATCTCTTTGAAATCATCGCAAATGTAATGAAGTCTGATAACCTCCTCTAGCCATTGTGTTTATAGGACCGCATACAACAAATGCATGTATTAGACCCAATAAATCACTTGCCCTTTCACTGTCCAAGTAAAGGGACTTTTAGTCATCTTGCCCAAGAAACAAGATACGCACGTTTCATATGTTTCTAAATCAAATGAATCTAGAAGTCCATCTTTATGGAGCTTCGTTATGCGTTTCTCATTTATGTGCCCGAGACGACAATGCCAAAGATAGGTTTGATTCAAATCATTTGACTTGAACCTCTTTGTATTTATGTTAAAGACTGGAGTATCAGTGGACGTTTTCATGCTTAGAATATAAAGACCATCATACAAATCAGCATTTGCATAAAATATGCCTTTACGAGAAATGGAACATCTATTATTAGCAATAATAAAATCAAAACCATCCATATCCAAACATGAAACAAATGATGTTTCTCAAGCTCAAGTGCACAAAATAACAATTATTTAAAGTTAAAATAAGTCCACTAGATAAAACTAAGTCATATGATCCAACAGCCAAGGGCGCAACTCTTGCTCCATTCCCTACGCGGAGGATGACTTCTCCTTTCTTCAACTTTCTACTTCTGGTGAGTCCCCGCACATTTATACAAATGTGAGATCCACATCCGGTATCTAATACCCAGGAATCACTAGTAGATAAATTAATTTCAATAACATAAATACCTGTAGTGGTAGTCGCACTACCCTTTTTCTTCCTTAGATCTTCCAGATAGAGTTTGCAATTTCTGAACCAATGTCCAGGTGCATGACAGAAATGACAATTTCCTTCCTTTTCTTTTGGGTGTTTTGAAGTAGAAACAGGCCGGGGCTTGACTTGTTCCATAGGCTTTGCGACAGTGCAGCAACAGCCTTGGCAACTTTAGCCTTGCCTTTACCTTTCTTCTTCATTCCCTTTCCTTTTGGACCATCAACACATTACTAGAGGTTTCTTGATATTTTGTTCAGCAGCTTTTGAGCATCAAATGCAACTCGAAATTGATTTCTCCATATTATTCATATTGTAGTTCATCACAAATTGTGAGTAACTCTCTGGTAATGAATTCAAGATCAAATCCGTAGCCAACTCTTGGCTTATGGGAATCCGAGTCTATCAAGCTGGTCAACATAGCCCTTCATCTTCGAACATGAGGACTAACCGACGCACCCTCGCCATCTTGCAAGAATGTAGGTTTTTTGACCGTCTCGAACCTTTCTTGCCTAGCTTGTCTTTGTTGGAACATTTCCTTCAAATAAGTTATAGCCATGTCGTAGGCTTCCATTAGTTCCATGTCCTTCGAAGTTCAGAACCATAGTTGCCAAGATAATACATGCAACATCGAGAATCGTTGACATGCTTACTATGCGCATCCTTCACAAACTTTCGTAGCATTGGTGGTGGGTCCTCGTGGATTGGAGCATCCAGGACATACAACTTGCGTTCATGCTTAAGAACAATTCTCAAGTTTCGAACCACCAAGAAAGTTAGTCCCGTATAGTTTGTCCTTCTCAAGGATGGATCGCAGATGACAGGGGATTATTGTTACTTGAAGAGGCCATTGATCTACAATAAAGATTATGCAAAGTTTATTTTAGTATAGAGGAATAGACTCCCACTAAATTAACAACCCTCCTAAAACGTCATTGTTTATTTAGGGGACTAAAATCCATATTTCACCTAATTCTATGACAACTATGGCATGAAACATAGAACTAGATTATTTAGGTAGGTAATGAGTTACCAATTACATCTTATGTAATTTTTAGATCTTTTTTATGAGATACGAGACATCTTATGTCTTAGCATGTTTTTATCTCATCATTTGCCTAAAGCTCAAAACTATTTTGATGGCTTTATTAAGTCGGACCATTTTAAACATTTAGGTAACTCTTACCCAACTTGTCTCACCAAGATAACACAATACACCCAACTATGGTTTGAAACTCGTATTAGTGTGATCGAGGCCTTGACAAGTGTTTAAAAATGGATGACATGAGACTTAAAATTTAATAGAGGGATTTTATTCTGTGTTTAGTGATTTTTATGTAAACAATAAAATATCATATATTCTATTGATTTGTTCAATCACTAAACAATTTGGAAATTTCTATATTATTCTCCAATAAAAGAATTTCCTTGCGCTAGGATTAGTTAGACGGCGGTCCCATTGGCCATCAATGGAAGCGGTGGTTCCCATTGACTCGGTCAATGACGGGGTACAGAAGGGCGCTTTTTTTTTTTTTTTTTTTTTTTTTTTTTTTTTTAGAAGACGGATCTCAATTCCGAAAATTGAAATTCGCTATAGAAAATCATATTTTTCGTTGATTTTACTATACTAAATTTACCCCTTAATTTATCCAAATTAAGTCAATTAAAACATTTTTAATTAACCCGGGCCCACATCTAACTAATCATCTTATCCTAATCCAATTAGGACTAATCTTATCCTAATCCAATTAGGACTTATCTTATCCTAATCCAATTAGGACTAATCCTAATCCAATTAGGACTTATCTTATCCTAATCCAATTAGGACTTATCTTATCCAAATCCAATTAGGACTTATCTTATCCTAATCCAATTAGGACTAATCTTATCCTAATCCTATTATATCACCAATAACAAGATTCTTGATATTTATCTCATATTCTAATTTGTTATCTATCTTTATAAAATAGAAACTTCATAACAAAATAGATATAACAATATAAATAATTAATTTCGAAAATTAATTAATTATAAATAAATAATTTCGAAAATTAGTTATTTGCAATTTCGGTCCTCATCTAGATAATCACAAATATGTCATTGAATCATGAACTACTATCCCAATCGAATCTAATCATATTAGTTTCAATTAATATTCAACCTTATACAATTCAAGAAACGTAAAACAATGTAACCTAAATATGCATATTGAATTACGAGAGATTTCATCCATGCATCAATGCACAAAGAATAACGATTATACCTAATGATTTCAATTAAATCACAAATATGTGTATCATATACACAAACGTGATAATAAATCTCAAAGAAAACTTATGTATATCACATATACATCAATTATCAACATGCTTTCGATCATATATCATGCATATATCGAAGAAAACATGCAATGAATTTAATGGAATCGAACTCGATGGCTCGATACCACTTGTTGGGTTTTGGGGTTCATACGCAGCGGAGATTACAAAACAATTTTGACAAAAACCCCAACAGATCCGAATCTAATTCCATTAAAAACGTTTAAACCATGAAAAACTTAATCATACCTCAATCGCAATATACCTTTCGAAGGTTGATCGATCTCTAAGGCGCCGCTAACAACGACGAACGCCTCTATCGCAGATCCACACACGAACGCGTAGAGATTCGAAGTGCTAGCGTCGAGAGAATGCCAAACCTTTTTGTTTCTCTCCAAAACGATCCAGAGCATACCAAAAACCCTAAGTTGTTTCTTAAACAAAAAAAAGAGTTTTTGGCCTTTTGATCTTTCGTATGTGTGTTCTAACTTAAAGCGTCTATTTATACAACCCTTGTATATAGACGGTTAAGTAAATTACACATATACCCTTACTTAAAGAAGTATAAGTGTAATACACCACAAGGACGTTTCGTCATGAATTTTATCACATAAAATTCGTTTTTTCTCGAATCGTCTTAAAATCTCGCAAAACCATTCTTAGTGTGCGACCCAATAGGCTCATACAACGTTGGCGTGTACCAAAACACATTTTGGTATACAAGTCATAAGCGCCTCTAGCAAGACATTATGACTACCCAAGTTGTACGAATATCAAATCGATACAACCTAATCAATAGTGTATATAACATCCTTTTGTCACACGATATCCTTTTGATCAAACATAAGGCATGGAATTGTCATCCAACATGTTCAATCGTACTAGTCTCGATCTCTAGGTAGATCGAAAACATCCAAGTGACATTGATCAATATCAATTCACTTAGACTAGGCCTTTTAACAGATCTAACACATCGAGGATCCACTAGATATCTCTCTTTATATGAGAGGGACAAATTCTATCTCGATTACACAACTTCATCACATTGCTCACACAAGAACCAATCACAACCTTTATAATCGTCCTGGTTAGAGACAACGTTTGATTGTGTCAAATCACCGTGTTCCTAATGTTGAAGTCTCTGGTAATCTCAAGTCGAGGACTGAATATATACCTATCATGAGAAACAACTATGACTTAATCCATGTTATGTTCTCATAGCGGGTCGGTCCAAAGACTTTGTTCCCTAACAAGTACTTGTGATCTTGATTCGTATCCCTATACGTATAATCATCATATGATCATCAATCAAGACTCACACTAGTCTTAATTCATTATAGTTCCCAAAGATAATGATCGACTATGGACATTTAGGATATTTATGTAAATACCCATGGATCTTATTATAATGTAAACATGCAAATTAATTATAATAAACAGCAAATGAAATCCTCTATCTTTATTAACTAAAATTATTCATAAAGACGGTTAATGGATTGACCTAGGGCACATGCCCCATCAGAAATATTCCTACTAAGTTAAAAGAAAAATTTTATATGACCGCAATTAGGCCAGCTATGCTCTATGGAAGTGAATGTTGGGCAGTAAAGAAATAACAATTACATTAAATGAACGTAGCTGAAATGAGGATGGTTAGGTGGATGTGTGGAAAAACTCATAAAGATAGAATACAAAATATAAAAATTCAAAGACAAGTAGGAGTAGCACCAATTGATACAAAGATTAGGGAAGGGCGATTGTGATGGTTTGGTCACCTGCAAAGACGGCCTACAAATGCTCCAACTAGAAAACTTGACTCAATAGAAACTGTAGAGATTCGACGAGGTAGGGCCAGACCAAAGTTAACTTGTGATGCATTAATTAAGTTGTATTTGAATGGTTTGCAAAGCTCACATCAATTGCACTTAATCGTGAACAATGAAAAATTTTGATCCATGTAGCCGACCCCAGTTAATTTAAGATTGAGAATAAATAAATAATTAATAATTGGTGGGCACTTAGTGACATGCGGGGCCAAGGGTGATACGCGTGAGACGTACAATAGTATGCACACTCGAGAGTGATCATTGGCACGCGCGACTAATTTATAGCGGCGAAAATATATAGGTGTATATATATTTATTATATATATAGTTTATATATAAGTATATAAATGAATTATATAGTTTAAATCAAATTAAAATATACATTGGATTCACCTCGAGATACTTGTTACGCTTGAGTCGATGAGGTGAATAGGTTGATCGTTGATGTTGGAGAGGTTATTTATGCATCGAGATGTGCGCAACCACATCTCAAAGAAAATCAAAGTGCATGGGTAGGCATGTGTCAAAATTGGTGTATTGACACTTTAATTCATGACTTTTAGATTTGCCTTGAAATTTGTGCGTGCAAATCTCGAGAAAAATTTGTATATATCCAAATACACACACACATACACCATCTCATCCAGTTTTGTTTCAAACTACAGAGTGAAAATCGAATTCGAAAGACATAGAGAGGATATCAAAATAGTGGATAGAGGGTGAGGAGATCAAAACCCATGTAGAGGTGAGTTGTGTGTGTTGTTATTTGTTGATGTTGTTTCATTGTTGATTGTTGGTGTCATTGTTAATGGTGAAGATGAGAATAGGGATTGGAACCCTCGACTTGTCCAAGGTAGGAGATGGCAGGGGAGTCGTCTCCCCTACTCCCCTGCCCAAACCGGGCAAGTTTACCTCGGTTGAGCCGAACCAGATTTGGCTCAATTCAGGCCTAAACCCATTTCCAAATTTTTTTAAAAAATAAATAAAATGCTGGAAATTCATAAAAATCTCAAAAATAAGGAAAAATTTAGAAAAATAGTATTTTGACCAAATAAATAGAAATTAATGAATTTCAATGAAAAATGAGAAAGTCGAGATTTGTGCGAGACTTTATACCCGAGGTTTTTATCTCGAAAAATATGAAATTATCATATTGACCTAGAATTTAATAAATGGGTTCCAAATTCGATTAAGACCGGTTTAGGATTTCTAATTAATGAGTATCATACCTAAATTAATTAAAATTGGTTTAATTTAGGTTTTTAATCGACACGAAAGGTTTATGGGTCTCGGGAGTTGTGTAAATTGATAAAAAGTTAGGAAAACTCGACACAGGTAAGTGAGATTTGTATTCTTATCAATTATGCATCGTAAATTAATATATTTAGTTCATATAGCATTATGGATTACGAATGGGGGCAATGTATCGTGACTTGACTGCATTTGTTTTTAAATGTGAAAGTTAGCCTGAAAATGGATTCCGCCTTTTATTTTAAGAAAAGGAAAATGTTAGCATGGAAATGAATTCCGCCCTTACATCCTCAGTAGGCTAGAGTTTTACCTTAGTCGTTCACTATCCATTCAGGGCTAGTAGCTCAGTTACACTTTAATACACCGACAAAATCACATGATGACTAACACGGGGGTTCTATGGATCTTATTCTTAGGGTAAGATGAGATTACGACTCTCCAGTTATTAAAAGTTGATAGCTTGATTATATTTGAGTCCATTAGCAGAACCTCATATCGGTCAACATGCGGATTCTGCAAATGTATTCTTATGTAAGGTGAAAGTATGACTCTAAAATAAAAAATAAAAAATACAAGTCACGTGTACAGTTGCAATTGACCCGTGAACTTGCATTCCATTATCTATTATTATATCGTTTTAATGCTTGAATAGATATGTTTTAGAATTATATTGTTATTCATTGATTCGTTGATATTAGTTGATAATTGATACGTTTACGAGCATCGCTTACTGAGCAAGTTAGAGCACTCATTTCCCAATTAACATTTCAAGTTCTCGACATGTGTTTCGACTCAGGAACAGAGAAGATTAAGAGTTTATAGTCTTCTCTACGGTGAATTGATTTCCCTATTATTTATATATTGTGTTGAATTACAATTTTGTAATAAACAGGGTCGGGATATGGTTTTACGATCGAGGTTTATGTCGGTTTAGTATATTGTTTATATTATCAAAAAGTTTTAATTCTGCTTTGTTTTTAATTATTTATTCGATATACAATATATAATATTTGTGATTATCAGATAAGCACGACGACTATACTTTACTTTAATTGAGTCTGATTTCTGTACCAGGGCTTAATTAGGGTTTCAAGCCAGGTATCACCCTAATTTGGATAGAAGATGCTATAAATTTGGTGGAGGTGAGTGAACTTTCATCAAGATTTCACAAAGCAAGGTAATAATTTGTCTCATCTTCTCTAATTTTCTCTAGTTAATTCACATATTTGATCTTGAATGAAATCATGGTTTCTCTTTGAGTTTTAAGATGGAAGATGAACCCATATGCTTTGATTTGTGATTTGGATTACCTCTATCTCATCTTCTTTGGTTTATTCAAATGGATTTGTAAAATCTATGTTTTAATGGAGGATTTGTAGTTTGGAAACATTTTTTGATGGAATGGGAATGATCTTGTGATTTCAAACGAGTTGTTTATTAATGTTTTGATCAGATTTGGACCCTAGGGGGCGCGAGTTGTTGAAGAATTTGAAAATTGGATTTCGAATCTAGTATTATGAGTTCGTGCCCAACACCTTGCTCATAGGCGATACAACACTACCTGAGAATTATGGGATTCGGACAAGCAATCCCCATCGTCGTGGCATATAACATACGTCACTGGAAGATTGTTGAACCAGTTTTCATGTTGTCGATTCAAAGTCTAGCGACCAGTGCCTGTGGTAAACCCACGTTGTTAGGAGGGTGTTGGGAGGGTTTTGGGCATTTTTTCATAATTAAATCGGATCTTGCTGTTTTTTGAAATTATCGAGTTTTTTTATGATATATCATCGGGACAAAGATCGAGGCAGTGGTAACTAACCCCATAAACATTTTCTGTCACGTGATGGCATGACTTTGATTCATAAGGATGATTTCAAATATTAATAAAACAAAATGACTTATCTCAATTAAACTTTGTGACGACCCCAGTTCCCTATAAACTGGACCCCGCCAAGCCTAGACCCGCGTGGACACCTGAGTCAACTTCCACAAAGTTAACACAAGCCTAATCAGCTTTCCAATTCATCAACATAAGTTAATTCATAATTTTAAGTCGAGTTATTAGTATTTTTCAAGTTTCACAAGTTAGCGGAAGCAATTAATATGTTAAATAACTCTTTAATAAAGTAAAAGAGTCGAACAGCCGAAATGTGGAACCTTGTAAACATATGTAATCATGTATATCTAGTGTCAAGTGTAATAAACAAACGAAATGATATACAAGTCATATGTATCTCTCAACCCAAACATGTATCCATGTGTGATAAAACAACATATATAAGTAATACAAAAAGTAAAAAAAACTTACAAAAATGTGTGTAAAAGAGGGTCGCTTCGATGTCTTGAGAAGTGGGTCGCCAAGTGTCGTTGCTTTGCCTCTGCTCGATTACGGATCTACACTCGGTCAAACACAAGAATGTCGAATCCAGTAAGTAAAAGTCTGTAAAATCGAAATAGTACTTCAAAATAATAAAGCAATCTAAAATTCATGCGAATAGGAAGAATGTTATAAAGAATGCATGATAGTAAGATTGAAAAATAAAAGTACAACAAGAAATGAGTGTCGAAAGAAGCAACTAGAGAGTCGTCCATGTAGTCAAAAAACACCAAGTGTGGCTGCCATAGGTTCGAGGTCATAAAGTCACGACAACGCTAAGCAGACACAGATCCTAGGATGCGGCAGCGCTTGCTGTACCTAGACCGTCGCGAATGAGGGATATCAACTGTGCCCTAAATAAAACACATCTCATTCTGACCAAAAATTCCAGTGACTCGAAGTCATGACCCCGATATATTACAAGCTGGCGACCATTCCGTCAAAGACACCCTCGTGACTCATTTAGCCCTTGGACTCTCATATAAGGGTGGGAATTTCAAGAAAGGTAAAGTAGTGTAATAGCAACAAAATATAAAGTTTAATGAATTACTAAACATTTTCTAGCTGGTTGTACTTATCACGGATTAACGTATTACGCCCTCATGGCTCTGACGCGTGGTTTTACTTATCACGGATCAACGCTATTACGCCATCGTGGCTCTGACATGCTCCCCAAACCGACACCTACTACCGGACACTAGTAGCCTATGTCCCTAGTAGCCATTTTGATCAATTTATATAGTGTTAGAGTCTATTTAATAAAGTCTAATCCTTAAATCTCAAAATTGTTAAAAATAACAACATCGTAGTAGTCGCACACTTTTTGATGATATTTTTTAGTGTAAAACCTTTGAAATCCTCAAAGCCAACTTTCCTGTCATTTTCTCAATTTTTTTTTCCTATTTTTCTTGAATTTTCTCGATTTTTTATAATTTCTTGTTATTTTTATAAATTAAAATATAAATATAAAAAATAGTTTTTTTTTTTTTTACAAAATTGGGGGCCTTTGGGCCCCCATGAATCGGGCACAGCTGAACTGAGCCCGGTTCAGCCCGATTAGACAAGCTTGGGCTTGCCCCGCTCGCAATCGGGCTCGATCTCGCCGCGGTCCAACGGGGTAGTGGATCGCACGTCGTTTTCACTGAAGAGAAGAGGGCAAAACGGAGGCTTCGTTCCTTTTTTTCTTTTGAATTCATTCATTCTTTCACTTTTCCTTCCTTTTTTATTTCGTTTGTAGCATCCCCTAACCCGATTAAGGTGATACTCAGTCTGAAACCCTAATTAAGCTTCGATAATCCTATTAGACTTAACTAGAGCCAATAACCTCTCTTTCTATCTCCAGAATAATATAACTGTATATCAAAAACTGATGTAAAACAAATAATAAACACAACGGAAACTTAAAACTTTTCTCGATATTAAATATGATACATAAAACCAAAACCAACTGGAATAAATCTCGGTTATACAAAACCTCTCATCCCTTGTGATATTACAAAATTGTAACTCAGTACAAAAATATATAAGACAAGGGAAAATTCATGCCACGACCCAAATTTCTAATATCGTTTATTAGTTGTAATCAGGTGACATGGGACCCATACCGTGATATGTGCACTAATCGAGGTAAGATGGATGAGGTATATGTTATATTTGTTATGGTGTATACCTAGTGTATTGTATATGTGTAAACTACTAAATCACTCCTACTTGTGTATAGGTATCGAGACGTGAGTGGGGACACACCTCAAGATGTGCGCCGACGTAGGACCGGGGGTAGAGAGTAATGTGGTAAGTTGGTTTAAGTTTAGTGTAGCTTAAATAGTAGAATTAATGTCGCTATAGTTAAAACAATAACCATTTGAGGATTCTCGAGATATGTGTTGGCACATTAAGAGACCAATTTAGTTTCAATTGGTGTTAGTTAAAGGAAGTTAGTGGAGAGTTATTGTAATTATGTCAAGATGTATGCCATTAGATTAGTCTTGAGATAGGTGTGTACATAAATATCAATGGTTATTAATTAATCTTACCTTAATATATAAGATTAGATAGATCAACCCATGCAATTCACTTCATTTCAAAACTTGGAAGCTAAGCAAAGTTGGAGAAAAGATCATAGAAGATCAGCAAGAGAAGTAAATGAATTTTTGTGGGTTTGGTGAAGAATTGATCAAGCTATAGGTGTTCATCAACAAGAATATTCTACTTACACTAGTAAATTAATTAATTTGATGAATTTGTGATCAAATTGAAATGTGGTTGTTCTTATATGTTTAGCAAGTGTCTTGGGGTTTTTTGTAGGCGATAAAAAGATCTAAAGGTGTTGGAGTGGTCTATGCGTAGAGAGAACTCAGAATTCTAAGTGCAAAATTTTGGGTTTTCCTATATATATCGCGCTAGATGAGCTAGCTAGCACGCTAATAAGTTTGGCTAATGTGCTAATAAGGTCACTAGCGTGCTAGACAGTCCACCCAGTGCGCTAGGTGTTCTGACATCACAAAATTTGCAATTTCTTAAATTAAAGTAAATGCTTTAAACAAACCAAATACCCTAGTTCAAGGTTTAAACACATTCAAAAACATGTTAAATGATATCATGAATATAGGGAAATGTCTCAAGGGTTTGGATAAAAGATATGGGTGTCGGGAGGCAGCAAAAGCTAGGATTTTACATTGCTTGAGGTGAGTATACATGTTGATTATTTGACTTGCGTTTCATATCCACTTTATGCTTGTTTGTTGTAGTCTGTATTGACTATGTCCAGCGTTGTTATTTGATATTCCTCATTTGTCGAGCTTGACTTTCATGATATTATGATGAATTGAATTCCTTAAATCTATCCATGGGCTTTATGTCATTTCTTGTTGTTTCAAAGTGAATATAGTGTAACAACATGCTATTAGGAATTGTGAGTTTGTGAATGACTTTATGGACTTGTACTCTTTGGAAATTGTGCTTTGTAGCATAGCCAAACCTTGGAATCCTTAACGAGTCAATTTCTTGGAATTATAAAGTAGTTATAGAATTTAGAGTCCATTGCACGATGTTAGAGTTAATCGGCATATGAGGTTAAAGTCCCCGGGGATGTCGTCACTCACCACTATAACGCGATACACGGGGTTAGAGTCCCTAGGGTTATCGATACACCACGGTTAGAGTCTCCGGTGACACCGGGTTAGAGTCCCTAGTGATATTAGACTGTGCGATGTCACGCACGTCCTTTAGTGGCCTTAAAGGCTTCAATGACTCATGTCACGGTCGACCAGGCCTAGATCATAACTATTTAACCTCGTGTCAATTTCACTTGCTTAACCGTGGTATTTCTTAACATATTTCTGGTACTAGTCTTTCTTTATTGAACTTATGCCTTTAAATACTATTAGGTCTTTTGGAAATGTAAATGAATATATCAACATAGATTATAGTTACTTTTTGTACTCGCCATCTTTTTTATGACGATGGGTGCAGAGCTCTCGTCGAGAATGCCCAGCAAGGAGAAGATTGGTGACTACTTCTGAGCCAGTGGCATACTTTCGTATTGACATTTTTATAGGTTTTGATATTTTGATGTATTATACGATTATGTATTTTGATACATTTTTGGGTAGTATATTGGGTCGAGCGTTTAGTATCCCGACTTATGATGACCATCACGTTGTTTATATTCGCCACTTTATTATATATATGTATGTGATCATTGTTTCATGGTTTCCACTCTTATGATTTATTTATATTGCTTTCGCATAATCTGTTATGACTTCCTCTAAACTTTATAACTCTTAATAAGTTTTAATTAACTCTGAAATTCAATTGTAAAGTGACATGTGTATTACTTGTCCTGAACACGTTTAATGAAGAGATTAGGACAAAAGGCTAACTTAACTCTATCCCATAGTCTTAGCGCGGTATTCTTGAAATATAATTTTGGGGTGAGCGCTCCAACTTGCTCAATAAGTAAGGATTCACAAAGCCATCAACATTTCATATAATAATCAATAACATTATGCAATAATAATGTACACCAATGTTAACTAATAAGATTATAAATAACATATATTTCAATAAATAACATATGCAAGTACGTTTGTCAATGTGACGGCCCTTATTTTCCATAAATTAGGCCTCGCCCGCTCTAAGCCCATGTGGACCCTCGAGTCAATCTCACAAGGTCAACGCAAGCCTAGTCAGCCTTATGATCCATCCATATAAGTAAATTCATAATTTTAAGTCGAGTTATTTGTATTTTTTTCAAGTTTTATAAGTTAGCGGAAGCAATTAATACGTTAAATAACTCAAAATAAAGTAAAAGCGTCGGACATCCTAAATGTGGAACCCTCTAAACATGTATATTCATGTATATCTTGTGTCAAGTGTTATAACTAAGCAAGAATGATATACTAATCGCGTGTATCTCTCCACCCAAACAAGTATCCCAAGTGTGATAACAACATATATAAATAATACAAAAAATCAAAAACCTATAAAAGTATATAGAGGATGGCCGCTCCGATATCCTTGGAGTAAATCGCCAAGTGTTGGCATCTTGACCTTGTTCGGTTGCGAATCTGCACTCAGTTAAACACAAGAATGCCGAGTCTAATAAGTAAAGCCATTAGGATTTAAACAGTAACTCAAAATAAATAAAGTAGTCTAAAAGTCATGCGGATAGAAAGAAAGCTATATGGAATGCATAATAATAAGACTCTAAAAATGAAAGTACAACGAGAAATGAGTGTCAAAGGAAATAATAGAGAGGTGCCAAAGTAGTCCAAGACCACCGAGTGTGGGTGCCATAAGGTCGGGGTCATAGAGTAGCGGCAACGCCAAGCAGACTCGGATCCTAGGACGCAGCATCGTCTGGTGTACCTAGACCGTCACGAATGAGGGATATCAACGGTGCCCCAGATAAAACACATCTTATTCCAACCAAATACTCAAGTGACTCGAGGTCATGGCCCTGGTTGCAAGCCTGAAACCACTCCTATCAGAGACATTCGCATGATTCACTTGGCCCTTGGACATACATAGATGGGTAGGAATTCCTAGAAAGGGACACAATACAATATCAATAAAATATAAGCTCAAATGAACTATTGTGCATTTCCTAGTTAATTTTACTAACCTCAAGCAATCGCAAATTGTCCTCAAAATGACTCGCTCACGCCTCGATATGCACACCCGACTATGGCCTCCTAAGTCCCCGATGTCTAATTATACCATTTTAAATATTTTAGAGTCACGTTAAGTGAATTTATAATATGAGACCACAATTTGTAATTTTATTTCAAAAAAAATTGATTTTTTAACACACTTTTTGAATTACACCAGTGTACCAAATGCCTGAAACAACCTCAAAACTCATTTTTTTTTCAAGATTTTTCTTAAGTTTTCATATTTTTCCGGAATTTTCTAGATTTTTTCATAATTTTTTCATAATTTTTTTTATCTATTTTTATCTATTTTTGTTATTTATTTTATTTAAACATTAGTTTTATTAAAATTTTCAATTAATTATTATTGGGTTGGACCCGGATCGACCCGACCCGGTCCAAGCGTGTGACGGCCCCAACTACGAGGCAGGGCACCGCCCGGCCTAATCCCGTAATCAAGCCTTAATCCAAATTCCATTATCATGTTTATTCGCTAAAATTCTTAAGTGTGGAAAACCAAGACAAGACAACATCACATGCATGTATATATAAGACACTATTCACTCAACCCAATGTACAACCCAAAATGACATAAACAATAATAATACAAAAAAAGTCGAGATATACAAAATGAGTGAGGAGAGTCGTCGAACTGCTCAGAGGAAGTCGCTGATCTTCTCCTTCCCCGGTCTGCTACTGCTCATGGACCTATACTCACCATCACAAATTAGATGGCGAGTATAGTGATATTTAAGTACTAACTGAAAATTCTATGCCTCATTTCCAAATTAAACGAATGGTATTTAAAAGCATAAAGTAGTGAAATAAATTGCTGAAACAAGTAATGCAAGTAAATACCACAATTAAAGATGTAGAAACAGACACAGGCTAAGTCGAGATAATTTATATCTGATCGGTGGTGAGACCTATCACCTAACCTTTCCTTCAACTATATGGAGTTGCGTTCAACATATCTCACACAAATAGCAGAGTTGCGCTCTACGCTTTACAACAACAATCTCATGCTTGTCGACCACCCCGAGTCCCATAACTCGTGTGTCGTGCAAATGTAGTGGTGAGTGCCGGAACCCCGGTAGACCCATGTCCCCATGAACCACGCATCTCTCGGGCAATGGACTCTAGATAATCCCTACTTTAATTTCAAAAACAAATAATTCCAAAATTTTAGGATACCAAAACAAGTTAGGCTACAAAGCCCAAAGAAAATCGAATACAATACTACTTAAATCCAAATTATTCAATTAGCATGTTTTTCATCAATTTTGTTCAAAAATGACATTAACTGTAGGAATAAGAGGCAATGAAACAATTCACAAGGGATCATGTCACAATATTCACATATGAATAGATACAAGAACAACATGAAGTGCGAGTTCAAGTAGTATTGTCTACCAATAGACCAATAAAGCAATAAAGATGAATGAAATTAAATATAAAATTTACACAGTTGTACTTACAATTCACACGCTTGTCCTAGTCTATCCGAACCCTCGACAATTCGAAATGCATGCCCAAACGCCTGAGTTATCCTCTCGGTTCCCTAACATTTAATAATGTAGCACATTAGGCTAAATCGAAGTTGAAACAAGTTTCTAACATTTTTTAGTTTTCGGCCAATCGGTCAATTTCACACTTTTCGAAGTAAAACCCCCGTAAAATGCTAGTCCGCAATTTCGAATATTTATTTTTCATAGAAATTCATTATTCTCTATTTATTTCGTCGAAATATAATTTTTTTAGAATTTCTCCCTTTTTTCAAGAAAGTTTTCCAAATTTTCTCCATTTTTCTTCTTTTTTTTCTCTTTTCTTTTCTTTTTGTTTTGGATCGGGTCGACCTGACCCTGGCCAAGTTGCTGGGCCTGGCTCGCCCCATGGGCCGAGCCTGGCCCAGACCTTTTATCTGGCCCGTTTGGGGCTCCTTCTTCCCCAACGAACCAGGGACTCCCTGGTTCGTCGGGGAGGTAACAACTTTTTTTTTTTGGTTTTTTGGTCACGAGCTAGCAATCCACCCCAGCTCGTGTAGGGAGGGGAGACGACTCTCGAGTCATCTCCTTCCTCGGGAGCACGGGAGCCCCCAAGCTCCCTCCAAACACCCCACCGACTCCACCCCATCAATGGAACAACAAACTCACCTTAATTCGTCTCGGGTTCTCTCATTCTCCTTCTCCTCTTCCAGTAATTCTTCTTCTTCCTCTTTTCTCTCCTGATTTTCACTTTATTTGGTAAGGTGGTGAGGATAAGAATCCAAATTGGGGTGTGCATTATGTACAAAATTGTGGTTTAAATGCTAGCCTTTTATCTTTGTGTGCACACATATCACGAGGCTCATCGCATGGAGCATATTGCCCCACTTGTCCCCCAAGTCACTTGTCAGTGACTCAACAATGTGACACCTTGCCTCATGATGGGTTAACGCGTGTCTCGATGCACATCCTATGCCTCTTGATTTATTTTCCTAACTATAGGCCAATTTACTTATTTAATTTCCATGTAACCACATCAAAGCCACACATTACCCAATAAATTCACATTTTATTCAATTCAAATATACTTACCCTAATATGTCGCTACCTTAGTCCCACGTCGACACGCGACTCGAAGTATGTCCCCACTCGTCTCGATACCTACACACCCGTAGAAGATTAACTTAATAGTCTACATAAATACAAATACATTAGGCATGTATCATAATAAAAATAAAATGTACCTCGGCCTTTGCCTCGGTAAACGGACATATCACGGTGTGGGTCCCATAGTAAGGGTCGTTGAACCTGTGTAAAGACATAAACACAGTTAGAAAGTTTGGGTCTATAGCTTTTCCCAACTAATGAAGATTTCGTCCTCAAAATTTAAACATCAAACTACCATGTCTACCTTACTCGAAGAGGTACGAAAACCTATCTCGCGTGTACTCATCCCGTTCCCAAGTGAGTTATGTATCATCGTGAAACTACCACTTGACAAGTACTTTTAGGGTCGACTTGTTCCTCAACTGTTGTACCCTTCGATCAGGATCTGAACAGGCTGCTCCTCATATGGCATATCCTCAATCAAGTCAATCTGGCTCAAGTCTACAATCGGACGATCACCTGCTCTCGACTCAGCTAATCAAAGCATGAATATATGAAAAATAGTATGAACTCCTGACATCTGTGGAGGTAGCCCAAACTCATATGCAACGTTTCCGACCCGTTTCTTAATTCTGAATGGTCCGATAAATCTCGGTGCAAGTTTACCTTTCACTCCAAACTTCAGAAAACCCTTCCAAGTGGAAACCTTTAAATAGACAAAGGGTCCCTCGGTGTACGTAAGATCACCGCGATATCTGTCTGCATGCTTCTTCTGTCGATCCTGAGCTCCCTAGAGTATTTGACGAATCAGTCGTAACTTCTATATGTGATCGACAATAATCTCAGGCCCCACGGTCTCCCGGTCATCTGGTTCAGCCCAACACGATGGCGAGCGACCCGATCTACCATATAGAGCCTTAAAAGGCGTCATCTCAATATTGGCCTGATAATTATTGTTATATGCAAACTCATATAACGGTAGGTACTCCTCTCATGATCCGACAAACTCCAAGACGCACGCCCATAACATATCTTTGAGAACATGTATCAATTTATTAGTCTGCCCGTCAGTTTGAGGATGAAAAGTCGTACTAAACTATAGGCGCGTACCACACTGCTCCTGCATACTTCGCCACATCTTGGACGTATACATAGCATATCTATCTGACGTAATAGTCAATGGTACCTCATGAAGTCTAATAATCTCTCGCTCGAACAGTATACTCAACTGATCAAACGTATAATGTGCGGCCACTGGTAAAAAATGACTAAACTTTGTTAGTCTATCAACAGTAACCCAGATGGAATCATGTCTCTGGGCGGTTCTCAGCAATCTCTTACAAAATCCATAGCAATGTCTTCCCACTTCCACTGTAGGATGGGAAAAGGCTGTAGCACTGCTTCAGGTCTGTGATGTTCAACCTTCACTTGCTGACATATCCCATAGTTCTTAATAAACGTTGACACATCCTTTTTTATCCCAGGCCACCATAAATGCCTCTTCATGTTGTGGTACATCTTGGTCATGTCTGGATGAATAGTGAATCGAGAATAGTGTGACTCCTGAAGAATCTCTTCTATCAGCTCTGGTATTGATGGTATCCACAGTCTGCCCCTGAAACGCAAACACTGGTCAGACGTCTCCGTCCAATCAACACAATCTGCATTCTGTGCTAACACACTAAACTTGGAGTACAACATGTCGATTCTCTAACCCTTTGACACTCTCTATGTAGATACGATTTGTACTCTCAACTGTATGTAAATCTCAACTCGAGTTTCAATAGAAACCTCCGCATCTCCAACATGTATCCTACTCAGCGCATCTGCGACTATATTCACTTTTCCCAGATGATATTCCAAGAAAAGAATCGTAATCTTTCCTAAATTCGAACCATCTGCGCTGCCGCATATTCAGATCCTTCTGTATGAAGAGATACTTCAAACTTTTACGATTAGTAAAGAGTGTAAACGTCTCGCCTTATAGGTAGTGTATTCATATCTTCAATGCAAACACTACTGCTGCCAGCTCTAAGTCATGCGTCGAATAATTATTCTCATGTACCTTCAACTGTCTTGATGCATATGCTACCATACCAGTACCCTGCGTCAACACACATCCTAGACCTCTATGAAAAACATCAGTATAGACAGAGAATCCATGTCCAACATCTGGTAACACTAATAATGGCGTAATAGTCAATAACCTCTTCAGCTGAGAAAATGTCTCCTTACATTCCTCAGACCAATGAAATACCAAGTCTTTCCGAGTTAATTTAATAATTGACAAAACAATTTTCGAAAAATCTTTCATGAATCGGTGATAATACCCCGCTAAACCCTGAAAACTTCTGATCTCAGTCATTGAAGTCGGTGCTGCCCAATCGATAATCGCCTAAATCTTGGCTGGATCCACTGATATCTCTACTGCCTCGACAACATGCCCGAGAAACTTGACCTCTGATAGTCAGAATTCACATTTACTAAATTTGGCGTATAGTCTATGCTCTTTCAAAGTCTGCAACGTCTCTTTGAGGTGTTGTTTGTAATCCTCCCTCGTCTTCGAATATACCAGTATACCATCGATGAAGACTATCACGAAATGGTCAAGAAACGGTTTGAAAAAATGATGCATCGGATCCATAAACACTGCTGGAGCATTGGTCAGCCCAAATGGCATGATTATGAACTGAAAAATGTTCATATCTTGTGCTGAAAGTTGTAATAGACCTATCCCCGTCCCTAATCCTAAGATGATGATACCCTGATAGCAGATCTATCTTGGAGAAAAATTGTGCTCTTCTCAGCTGATCAAATAAATCATCTATCATCTAGAGTGGATATTTGTTCCTAATTGTGACTTTGTTCAACTGTCGATAAAAAGTCTCAACTTACTATCTTTTTTCTTCACAAAAAAGACGGGTGCTCCTCATGGCGACATAAAAGGTCTGATGAATCCCTTTTGTACCAAATTTTGGAGTTGAGTATTCAACTCTTCAAGCTCTCGTGGTGCCATCCGGTATGGCGGTATAGAAATCGGTTTAGTACCTAGTACCAACTCGATAATGAAATCGGTCTCTCGCGGCGGCATTAAACCAAGTAAATCCTTAAGAAAAACATCAAGAAACTCTTTAACAATCGGTATATCTTCCACCCTAGGTCCCCTGACTCTCTGACACAGTGTACAACGAAATCAGCGCTTCCATCTCCTCATTAGTCACAAGTTAACCTCTCGTTCCTACAGTCCTCGTTGCACTACCTTTATAAGTAAATGGCGGACGCCCTGGAATCTCAAATATCACTGTTTTGCTGAAATAGTCGATATGAGCGTGATATGCAGTTAACCAATCCATTCCTAAAATCGCGTTGAACTCCAAACATTCGAGGACTCTAAATCAGCAGGTAGTTCTACTTCATCTACCTCGACGAGACATTTCTCAATAATACTATTAGGGTAAACTCTATCCTCGACTACAGTACTCAAGATCAAATGTACGCTATGCCTAACAGGTTTCAACCATATGATGTCTATCATGCGACCAGCAATAAAAGATACGGTAGAGCCAAAATCAAATAAAACATATAAATCGTGATCTCAAATAAAAACCGAACCCTCAATAAGACCTCGTGTAGTGTCGGCGTCTGACTGGGCTACCATGTGAACCTCCTCTCGGACCTATTATGCGTACACTACTGCGGGATACGGGAACTCTCTCACGATGTATCCGACCTGTACACATCTGTAGCATGTCAGCTGTTTACGCTGACCCTGAGTCTGAGACTGGCCCTATGCCTGATACTGACTTTGTCTCTTCACCTGTTCCGATCTTTATCTCGTATCTCGGCCTCTGCTTCTGCCTCGACCTATGCCACTCTGCGGCTGGTGCCGTGAAACCTACGGGTCGGGAAGTGCAAGAACAACAGGAGCTGGTAAGGTTGGTCTGATGGGAGGTGACAAGGGAAGTCTGCTCACGATGCTCTGTGCTGGAGCAATGGATGATACAAGAGGTACAGCTAGTGGGAGCGTAGCTATCCCTGAGATCATTGGTTCCATCCCCTTGTTCTCTTACCCCTCTATCTCTTCCTCTCATACTCTAAGGCATGCTCTACAAACAAAACTGGACCTGATGCTCTGCCATCAGCAACTCTGCCCAGATAGTATGTCTCATGCGCTAGGGTTCGCTTATAGATCTCCGTGAGTGTCATTGCGCTTGAACTGACAACGTAATACCCAATATCGGGTCTGAGTCCATCACCAAAGTGATATACATCATCGAACTCATCTCTCACCAAGTCCCCAGCAAACTGGCGCAGATAATTATATCGATCCATGTACCGCATCACAGGCTCCTCTGTCCACTGTCTCAAATCCATGAATTCTCTCCTCAATATCTTCATGATCGAAAGCGAAAAATACTGCTGATAGAACTTCTGCTTGAAAGCGTCCCATGTCTCGGACTCTCCGTGAGTGGCCACTGTCATATGCCACTACATGTCAGCGTCTCTCTCGAGAGTATATGATGAGATTTATGCCCGAAGTCTATCCTTAATTTTCAGTACCCGATGTAACTTCTCCTGAGACATGATCAATTTCTCAATCTTCTAAAAATCCCTGACTCCATCGAAATACGCTGGTTTGAGTCTGATGAAGTCCTTCACTAGCTAAACTCCCACTGAAGTGTTGGAGGATGCGGGCGTAGGAGACGGTACTGCCTCAACTGTCTCCACCACTGGTGCAGTCATGGCTATCAGCGCTGCTAAGGCTGCGGTAGGAAGTGTTGGCGCCTAGAGAGTCGGTGTAACAGTCGTAAGATTTGATGTCGATGCTGGTGGAGCAAAACGAGCAGTCATCATAGCGATGAAATCAGTCAACTGCTGGCCCTGAGCTGCAATAGATTGCGAACGAGAATCAGCTTCTACGTAACATAGCGCATACGTATATATACATCTAACAATTAATAAGTACATATAAGAAAACACCCATCTCACTGTCACTCACTTCCCAACTATTGGTGTCTAGGTAATGAGTGTCTGGTTTCCACAACGAAGGTTTGTATTTTATGCATTTTGGTCTCTAAAACTATGCTTTGATACCAACTGTGTTGGTATCATAGTGCCCTAAGTCATATAATTTTATAAATCTGGCTCTAATATCAACTGTGATGGCCCCAACTACGAAACAGGGCACCGCCCGGCCTAATCCCGTAATCAAGCCTTTATCCAAATCTCCTAAGATTTAATTACGTATTAGTCAGACTTTTGTCCCCGTATTCCTCCAAATCCATGTATTTATATATTATCCAATTTAAAGGTAATTCAAATTCCATTATCATGTTTATTCGCCAAAATCCCTAAGTGTGGAAATCTAAGACAAGATAGCATCACATGCATGTATATATAGGACAATATTCACTCAACCCAATGTACAACCCAAAATGACATAAACAATAATAATACAACAAAAGTCGAGACATACAAAATGAGTGAGGAGAGTCACCGAACTACTCAAAGGAAATCGTCGATCTTCTCCTTCCCCGGTCTGCTGCTGTTGCTCGATGGACCTACACCCACCGTCACAAACTAGACGGTGAGTATAGTGATATTTAAGTGCTAACTGGAGAATTTTATGCCACATTTCCAAAATAAACGAATTGTATTTAAAAGCATAAAGTAGCGAAATAAATTGCCGAAACAAGTAATGCAAGTAAATACCATAGTTAAAGATGTAAAGACAGACCATGCTAAGTCGAGATGATCTATATTCGGTCGGTGGTGAGACCTATCACCTAACCTTTCCCACTACTATAAGGAGTTGTGCTCAACAAATCTCACACAAATAGCGAAGCTGCGCTCTACGCTTTACAACATCAATCTCATTCTTACCGACCACCCCGAGTCCCATAACTCATGTGTCGCTCAAGTGTAGTGGTGAGTGCCGAAACCCCGGTAGACCTATGTCCCCGTGAACCGCGCATCTCTCGTGCAATGGACATTAGATAATCCCTACTTTAATTTCAAAAACAAGTAATTCCAAAATCCTAAGATACCAAAACAAGTTAGGCTACAAAGCCCAAAGGAAATCGAGTACAAGTCTACTTAAATCCAAATTATTCAATTAGCATGTTTTTCATCAATTTTGTTCAAGAATGACATCAAGTGTAGGAACCAGAGGCAATAAAACAATTCACAAGGCATCATGTCACAATATTCATCCATGAATAGATACAAGAACAACATGATGTGCGAGTTCAAGTAGTAATATCTACAAATAGACCAATAAAGCAATAAAGATGAATGAAATAAAATATAAAACTCTCAAAGTTGTACCTACAATTCACACGCTTGTCCTAATCTATCTGACCCCTCGACAATTCAAATGCGTGCCCAAACGCTTGAGTTCTCCCCTTAATTATCTAACATTTAATAACGTAGCACTTTAGGCTAAATCTAAATCGAGACAAATTTCTAAAAACATTTTAAGGAGGTGGTAACGCCACTTAAATTAATTTAAACTTCATCCACGTCTCCATAAAAATCAAATAAAATCCATCTTAAAAGCTTCCAAACTTCTCAAAGTTTTAACAACAAAAACTACCACCTACCTCGAATTAGAAAGATCGTCGGTGCAAGAGGTGGTGACGGCGAAGCCGAGTGTCAATGGAGGAGAGCTTAGAAACGATTAACCAAATTTGTTGATAAAGTACTGTTGAGGAAGAAGAAGAAAATGAGCTAGAGGGAGAGTAGAGAGTTCGGGTAGAGAGGGAAGGAGTGTAAAACATGTGAGAATAAGTGGTTTCCTAAATTTTAAGGAGGCACTTAACCATGAAGTGAGAGAAAAACTGAATGAGGTGTTGTCAAGATGTGAGTGATTGAGTGTGTTTGTTCTCTAACCCCTTGACTACCCCGTACACTCGTGTTACGCGCCCCCGCGAAGTTTTATGCTCACGCTACTACATACACTCAACACGACCAATAAAAACATTAACTGGTGTGATGCAGATTAATAATTATACAACCAATTTAACAAACATCATACAAAAATAAATGATTATACCTCGGTTGGCGTGCCCTAGACTTATTGACGATGTCCACGTGTGTCCGAGCTACGAGTTCTAATCTCGGTGTCGACTCACGAGGGTTGACCGAGTGTGCCACATCACGATAGGCCCAGGACACGGTTCTGAGATGCTACGTGACACGGGTTAAAGTTTTAAGGTCGTTACAGGTATCGCCAGCAACCCTGGCACATAACAAATCTAGGAGGGAAAAGTTCGTGGAGGTAAGGAGGAAGCAAACCCGCATAGGATAAAATGAAGTAGTTGTCACTTGAGGTTTTAATTGTTCATACATAGTTCTACTAGTTACTATAATATGTGTAGTGATTGTGATTGCACATGTTGTCATGAAGTCTTGGAAAAGTTACACTTTAATTTAATTAATTAATTAAGTATATCAATCATTGTTATGAATCATTTGATAGTTTAAAGTTAATTAATTAGTTCTTGGCCCTCTTTGGCCTTGTTTGTACCAAAAAAAGATTAATTAGTTTAGTATGTACGCAATAGTTAATTACACGTACGCAATGGAAGGAAGAGGACATTGTCAATTTTTGAGATTCTTTATTAAAATGGAATTAAATACATGGGGCGATATTAACCACCTTTACCTTATACTTATTATAAGCCCCCATTTAATGGCAAGTTATTTATAGTCCCCATTAATGCATGATATTTTCGGTTTATAGTTCCTTAGAAGCTCACCAATATGAATGTACATGTCCATAGCTTACGGCTAGAGCAATGGAAGGGGGCCACAGCAGAGAGAACAGTAAGATTCAAGTGGTGATAGAAATGACTTTTTTTTTTTTAGTGGTGATATAAATAGGGTCGCTTTGTGGTAGAATAGTAAAATTTAAGTGGCATTTGAAGTATTGATTATTCGTGTTTATTGAGTATAATATATATACTATTTAATTATATATAACAAATTAAATTTTCTTTTATCACAAAAAATATATGTAACGATTCATAAATTTTATAAAGTTTTTTATTTTAAAACATATAATAATCAATCATTATATTGTAATTTTGACAATTAATAGTGTACTGTTATAAGTAAATATAACGTATCTTTTAACAACATATATACTACTGTTTTAAAAAATATTTTTGTTCTTAGTAGCGTCAATAGAAATTATTAATTTGATTATAATATATATATATATATATATATATATATTACTTTTATTTAGACATTTAATCGGCTGAATTATCGACCTTTATTATATTTACCCTCAACTAATACTCCTACTAGCTATAATATGTAATTACAGTGGCGGAATTATTGGAGGTGAGCCGTCCTCGAGGCTTCGAGACCCTTTCGTAATACTCGTCTCCGATCCCTTTTCTTACCCCTCGACTCTTCTCCCACCCCCTTCGATACACTTTCTATAGACAATAAATATAATTTAAATAATATAAATTTAAGCAAAATTTACCCCCTAATTAAATTTTTTTATTCTGCCCCTGATAAGTAAGAAAATGCTATTACGATTTAGTGCAACAACTCAATTTAAAAAGTCCTTAAACTTGCATGCTTCATGGTGCATGATGAATATTTTTTTTGTTTATTAAATAAGTGATGATTATATACTGTACAACAATTGGGGAATAAAAAGTGGTCTAACTGTACTCCTATTTGGTAATTCACATGCGTGCATATATGGAATATATACTTTTTTAAGACAGCATGTACATTATTTAATTTTTTTAGAAATAAAATTTTTATCAATCATCAATAGCTCTTAATACATTTAATACAACATGATGAGATATAAAATCAATCACCGTAGCAAATTGATTCACTAATCTTAATTGTATAAACAAATATTCAACCGTCATAAGGTTGGTTTTCAAGAACTGTGAGTGTAACAATAGAATAATTTGACGATTAGTCATTATTATCTTGAAATATGTCTGAATACGACAGTACACAGATACATTACATGAACTATAATAAAAAATAAAACTTTCAACGAAAGAAGTAACATATAAAACATTTAAAGAGTGAAGAAAATCTAAACCTTTCTATAGAAGAAGGAAACAACTATTTATGAAATAAAATTTAATAATAATTATCAACCTCATAAATGCTAATTTATGCACAGTTTTCGAAAAAGCTAGGCTTAGAGAAAATATATGAACGGGTTCCGAGAGTTTATTTGATTAATAAAAACAAACAATATTATTTAACAAAAAATCTATTTTAACTCTTTGAGTTCGGACCCAAAAATTTTTTCGTTAATAATTTAAGATATCTACCTAAGTAAAAGACCTAATTATTATCTACCCCAAACACCAATAATGAATTTAAATTAAGGGTCTTTATTTCTTTTTGATTGTTTGAGTCCGGACTTTTTGAGTTCATCTAGCACTACCCATTATTTAATCTTGAAAAGTAGTATAGCTAGCTAGAGGAAGTAGGCTTGTGGGTGTCTCGTGGGGATACTAGCTGGTAGATAGAGATTCTGATTCCAGACAACCTAACCAGATCTCGCCTTCTAATCTTCTTAATTATTCTCAATTTCAGCTTTGGCAAATTAATTATTAACTTTAACTCCCATTACTATACTTGATATCTAATTTTGCCCAAACATACCAACCATGCATCTCTCATCTATCTATAGTATTTAAATCAATCATCACCCGACATAATCCATTAAACTTTATAGGCACACTGAAAATTTAGATTAAAAATTTGATTTTAGTTTCAACTTTAATTCCCTCAAATTTTATATTGATTAGGAGTACTCTCTTCGGCCATTTGAGAGCGACCTTTGCTATCTAATTTTTTTCATTCTTAATACTCGATACCTCGCTTAAAAAATATGAATCAAATTCATCACAACTCGAATCAACTTGTTGTTGATAACTCTTTATATATAACTTAATTTTAATGTTTATAAGAACAGATTTAATTTATTAAAGCATATCACAACCGATCAATTAATTAATACTAACGCCATGCACAATAAAGAAAAATAAAATAAAATCAACATATACACCAACGGGATTGACGTTCATTTTGATGTAGTAAAACAACCCATGAAGTTGTTTTTATGATCGACCTTTCATAACAATGATCACAAGTGGCCAAGTTTAGGCACTGTGTAGGAGTAAGGCCATGGCCCCCTCAAAACCTGCCAAACCCAACCTGCCATAGTGGGCATGTTTGCAGCATTGCCTACTATAAGGTCAGGTTAATGGGCCCACAATTAGGGTTTCCTACAATGAAGGGTCAGTATTGGTAGGGTAGGCAGCCCTTAAATAATGCCATCCCATCAAAGGAACTCCTGTAAACATCAACTACAGTACTTCATCGGCTGGTGCTAACCATATACGCCAACACAAACCAAAATAAACTGCAATACAACCAAATTTTTTTTTTTTTTTTTTTTTTAGAATTAAGATGCATGGTAAGAGACATTCATTTACCATATAAATAGTGTAGATTTGATTGAGAGATGTGTCACATAAATTTTAAAAGAAATTTATACCATTTTTTTTTAGCAAATTAATGTATGTACGGTAGAATATAATGTATACTGTAAAAAACTGTAACATTGAGTGAGATAAATGTAATTGTGTTTGAGGATGTATAGAACGAATTAGTTGTAGAGTTAGTTACAAAGTTGTTAAGTGAGAACAGGGCAATCACTATAAATAAGTCCTTTATATTGTTTCATTATTTTAAGAGTGAATAAACACATCACACATTATGAGTGAATTTCTGAATTAGGGTTTGATCTAGATCTGTGAGGTTTCTTTCTTTCTTCAAAATTTAGAGATTTGTATCTCTTGAGTGAGCTAGATTGATAAGTTCAATTTAGATTGAAAGTTTTCTGAGTTTTTGATTTTTGAGATTAGGGTTTATATTCTTGATTAGTTCATGGAGAACAATTATAACACTGAAGTGAGTATGAGTGATGAAAAGATTGATGATGCTCTGCATTTCTAGAACTCAGATCATCCGGTATGATGTTAATCACAAATTTATTGACTAGACCGAATTACTTAACATGGAGCAGAGCTATGAATATTGCATTTGGTGCAAAGATAAAGTTGGGGTTCATTCATGGAAGTCTTTCCAAACCAGATGATGCAGATTCAACTTTCAAGAAATGGACTAGAGCTGATTGTATGGTAATGTCTTGGATCTTAAATTATATTGCTAAAGATGTTGTTGATGCATTTCTTTATTCTTCATCTGCATATGAATTATGGTCTGAGCTTGAGGAAAGGTTTGGGGAGTGCAATAGTCATCTTCTATATCAATTGAATAGAGAAATTAGGACAATAAGTTAAGGGGATTTTAGTATATCAAAATATTTTACAAAGTTGAAGAAATTATAGGATGAAATTACTTGTTTAGTCACATTGCCAAAATGCAAATGTGGAGCTTCTGCCAAGATGATGAAGTTAGATTATAATGATAAACTGATGTAGTTTTTAATGGGCTTACATAAATTTATGATCAAACAAGGAATTAAATACTTCTGATGAATCCTTTGCTAAGTATTAACAAAGCTTACTCTATGATCAGAAAAGTAGAGAAGCAAAGAGAAGTGAGCGTTAACTTTGTACCTGATATTGACATAGTTTTGCTGGTAAATAATCAAAATATAAGTGTACCTTCTAAGTCATTTCAAAAGGGGCCTTTTAAGAAACAAGTGAATCAAGATGATTTGTATTGTGATCATTGCAAGATGAAAAAGCATACTAAGGAGACATGCTTTCGTTTACATGGCTATCCTGAATGGTTTAAAGAAGTTAAGCAAAATAAAAACTTGGTTTAGTGATCAAAAGAATAATTTTGCTCATATGTTGGAATCACCTATGGATTTAGGTGGGGAGAGTTCTCATTTATAGATGGACATGGAAGCTAATATTATTGTTTTGATTCAACATAGTATTAGAAAAATTTATAAAAGGGAAAGGAGTTCTCTTGAACAATTCAGATGATCATGTGAATTTTGCACTCCTTGAAGATTTTAAAATGAGTCTTCTAAATCAAAGTTCACGTGTTAATGCTTTGATTAGACCACATTCTTGGATTGTTGACACCGGTGCTACTAATCACATGTCCATCGATTTTTCTTTAATTGAAAATCCCATTATTCCATCTAAACCAACACTAGTTTTTCTTCCTGACGGATCCGCCAGACTTGTAAATCATATTGGAGTGTTTCTCTTATTCCTGGCCTTGTCTTGATATCATGCTTACATATTCCTACTTGCAAGCACAATTTATTATTTGTCGGTAAGCTCACTTCTTCTGCTTCTATGAAATTCTCTTTTCTCCTAATTGTTGTCGTTTATAAGATCTTGAAAGTTCTAAGACATTTGCAGTGAGAAAAGCTGTTGTTGGTTTGTATATACTGGATGCTGCCGCATTTTCTTAAAGAGGAAATACAGTCTATTCTGAACATAATTCCAGTTCCTCTAATGTTGTTCATAAGAAATTTACCTAACATCACAGATTGGGGCACCCATCTCAGATTGTCACCAAACATTTGCAATCCTCTATTCCCGCATGTTTGGATTATTTTGTTAAACCTTGTTATGTTTGTCACTCTTCTAAGCAATGTCGATTGGCATTTCCAAATAGTGCCATTAGTTTAACCTTGCATTTTCAGTTGGTGCATATGGATGTATGGGTGTTGGGGCAAGTGCCCTAGGTCAATCCATTAATTGTCTTTATGAATACTTTTAGTTAATAAAATAGAGGATTTCATTTGCTGTTTATTATAATTAATTTGCATTTTTACAATATAATAAGATCCATGGGTATTTATAGAAATAACCTAAATGTTCATATTCGATCATTATATTGGGAACTATAATGAATTAAGACTAGTGTGAGTCTTGATTGATGATCATATAATGATTATACGTATAGGGATTTGAATCGAGATCACGAGTACTTGTTAGGGAACAAAGTACTAGATCGACCCGCTTTGAGAACATCACATGGATTAAGTCATAGTTGTTTCTCATGATAGGTATATTATTTCAGCCCTCTGACTTGAGATTACCAGAGACTTCAACATTAGGAACACACTGATTTGACACAATCAAACGTTGTCTTTAACCGGACGATTATAAAAGTTGTGATTGGTTACCGTGTGACCAATATGATGAAGTTGTGTAATCAAGATAAATTTGTGCCTCTCATATAAATAGAGATATCCAATGGATCCCTCGATGTGTTAGACTGTTAAAAGGTCTAGTCTAAGTGAATTGATATTGATCAATGTCACTTTGATGTTTTCAGTTTATCTAGAGATCGAGACTAGTACGATTGAACATGTTGGATGACAATTTCATGTCTTATGTTTGATCAAAAGGATATCGTGTGACAAAAAAATGTTATATACACTATTGATTAGGTTGTATCGATTTGATATTCGTACAACTTGGGTATTCATAATGTCTTGCTAGAGGCCGCTTATGACTTGTATACCAAAATGTGTTTTGGTACACTTCCAACGTTGTATGAGCCTATTGAGTCGCACACTAAGAATGGTTTTGCGAGATTTTAAGACGGTTCAGAAAAATGAATTTTATATGATAAAATTCATGACAAAAATGTCATTGTGGTGTATTACACTTATACTTCTTTAAGTAGGGGTATATGTATAATTTACTTAATCGTCTATATACAAGGGTTGTATAAATAGATGCTTTAAGTTAGAACATACGTATGAAAGATTAAAGGGCCGAAACTCTATTTTTGTTTTAGAAACGAATTAGGGTTTTTTGGTACGCTCTGGATCGTTTTGAAGTAAAACAAAAAGGTTTGGTGTTCTCTCGAAGCTAACACTTCGAATCTCGATCACCGTTCTTGTGTGGACTACTGGTAGAGGGCGTTCGTCATTGTCAGCGCCTTAGAGATCGATCAACCTTGAGAAAGGTATACTGCGACTGAGGTATGATTAAGTTTTCATGGTTTAAACGTTTTTAATGGAATTAGATTCGGATCCTGTTAGGGTTTTTGTCAAAATTATTTTGTAATTTTCGCTGCGTATGAACCCCAAAACCCAACAGTGGTATCAGTCGAGTTTGATTCCATTAAATTCATTGCATGTTTTCTTCTGATATATACATGATATATGATTGAAAGCATATTAATAGTTGATGTATATGTGATATACAAAAGTTTTCTATGAGATTTATTATCATGTTTTGTGTATATGATATGCACATTCGTGATTTAGTTGAAATTAGTTTCGTACATGCTAGTAACCATGTTAGGTTAATTCGAATAATTTTAATGAATTGAATTTCGTGTTCTGTGATCCATGACACCATTAGGTATAATTTTTATTTTTCGTGTATTGATGCATGGATGAAATCTCTATAATTCAATATGCATATTTAGGTTACATTGTTTTAAGTTTCTTAAATCGTGTAAGTCTGAATATTAATTCGATTAGGTTTGATTGTGATAGTAGTTCATGATTCAATTACATGTTTGTGATTATTTGGATGAGGACCGTAATTGCAAATAATTATTTTTTGAAATTATTTATTTATCTCGTTATATCTATTATGTTATGAAATTTCTATTTGATAAGAGATAGATAACAAATTAGATTATGAGATATTAGCAAAATTGGTTTCATTATCCCTATTGGATAAGAGATAAATATCGAGAATTATGTTATTGGAGATATGCTAAGATTCAAATATCTTAAATCCTAATTGGATTAGGATAAGATGATTAGTTAAATGTGGGCTCGGGTTAATTAAAAGTGTTTTAATTGACTTAATTTTGGATAAATTAAGGGGTTAATTTAGGATAATAAAATCAGCGAAAAATATGATTTTCTATAGCGAATTTTAATTTTCGGAATTGAAATTCGCGCTATTAAATTTTAAGTCTCGTGCCATCCATTTTAAACACTTGTCAAGGCCTCAATCACACTAATATAGTTTCAGCCATAGCTGGGTGTATAGTATTATCTCGGTGAGACAAGTTGGGTAAGAGTTACCTAAATGTTTAAAATGGTTCGACTTAATAAAGCTATCGAAATAGTTTTGAGCTTTAGGCACATGATGGGATAAAAAACATGCTAAGACATAAGATGTCCCGTATCTCATAAAAGTATCTAAAATTACATAAGATGTAATTGGTAATTGTTACCTACCTAAATAATCTAGTTCTATGTTTCATGCCATATCTGTCATAGAATTAGGTGAAATATGGATTTTAGTCCCCTAAATAAACATTATATTTTAGGGGGGTTGTTAATTTAGTGGGAGTCTATTCTTCTATACTAAAATAAACTTTGCATAATCTTTATTGTAGATCAATGGTCTTTTCAAGTAACAATAATCTCATGTCACTGCGATCCATCCTTGAGAATGATAAGCTATCTGTGACTAACTTTCTTGACTGGTTCATAAACTCGAGAATCGTTCTCAAGCATGAACGCAATTTGTATGTCCTAGATCCTCCAATCCTTGAGGACCCACCAGCCAATGATACGAAAGCCGTGAAGGATGCGCATAATAAGCATGTCAACGATTCTACTGATGTTGCATGTATTATGTTGGCAACTATGGTTCTTGAACTTCAGAAGGACATGGAACTAATGGAAGCCTACGACATGGTCGTAACGCTGAAGGAAATGTTCCAACAGCAAGCTAGGCAAGAAAGGTTCAAGACAGTCAAGAACACACATTCTTACAAGATGACTGAGGGTGCGTCAGTTAGTCCTCACATTTTGAAGATGAATGGTTATGTTGACCAGCTTGATAGACTCGAATTTCACATTAGTCAAGAGTTGGCTACGGATTTGATCATGAATTCATTACCGGAGAGTTACTCACAATTTGTGATAAACTACAATATGAATAATATGAAGAAATCAATTTCATAGTTGCATTTGATGTTAAAAACTGTTGAACAAAATATCAAGAAACCCTCTGGTAAAGTGTTGATGGTCCAAAAGGGAAAGAGAATGAAGAAGAAAAGGCAAAGGCAAGGCAAAAATTGCCAAGATTGTTGCTGCATCTGTCGCAAAGCCTGTGAAACAAGTCAAGCCCCAGCCTGTTCATGCTTCAAAACACCCAAAAGAAAATGAATGAAATTGTCATTTCTGCCATGCACCTGTACATTGGTTCAGAAATTGCAAACTCTATCTGGAAGATCTAAAGGGCAGTGCGACTACCACTACAGGTATTTATATTATTGAAATTAGTTTATCTACTAGTGATTCATGGGTATTAGATACCGGATGTGGATCTCACATTTTTATAAATGTGCAGGGACTCACCAGAAGTAGAAAGTTGAAGAAATGAGAAGTCATCCTCCGCGAAGAGAATGGAGCAAGAGTTGTTGCCCTGGCTATTGGATCATATGACTTAGTCTTACCTAGTGGACTTATTTTAACTTTAAATAATTTTTATTTTGTGCCTGCCTTGAGCAGAAACATCATTTCTGTTTCATGTTTGGATATGGATGGTTTTGATTTTATTATTGTGAATAATAGATGTTCCATTTCTCGTAAAGGCATATTTTATGCAAATGCTGATTTTTGTGATGGTCTTTATATTCTAAGCATGAAAAGGTCCACTGATACTCCAGTCTTTAACGTAAATACAAAGAGATTCAAGTCAAATGATTTGAATCAAACCTATCTTTGGCATTGTCGTCTCGAGCACATAAATAAGAAACGCATAACGAAGCTCCATAAAGATGGACTTCTAGATTCATTTGATTTAGAAACATATGAAACGTGCGTATCTTGTTTACTAGGTAAAATGACTAAAAGTTCTTTTACTGGACACAATGAAAAGGCAAGTGATTTATTGGGTCCAATACATACTGATGTATGTGGTCCTATAAACACAATGGCTAGAGGAGGTTATCAGTACTTCATTACATTTACTGATGATTTCAACAGATATGGTTATGTATATCTTATGAAACATAAAGCTGAATCATTTGAGATGTTTCGAACGTTTCAAAATGAAGTGCATAATCAACTTTGTAAAACTATCAAAACACTTCGGTCAGATCGAGATGGTGAATATTTGAGCCAAGAATTTGATGATCATCTTAGAAATAGTGGGATTGTCTCCCAATTGACTCCACCAGCAAATCCACAATGGGATGGAGTTTCTAAAAGGAAAAATCGAACCTTATTAGATATGGTTCGATCTATGATAAGTCATGCAGATCTTCCATTATCCTTTTGGGGCTATGCATTACAAACTGCAACTTTCACTCTAAATCGAGTTCCTTCTAAAGCGATTGATAAAACACCATATGAGATATGGTACGAGAAGATACCTAGTTTGTTTTACCTTAAGATTTGAGGTTATGAGGCTTACGTAAATCGATATTCGGATTTCTCATTACTGATAGTCGTGATGTGTTGCTTGTGAATTTAAATGAGCCTACCACTTATCAGGAGGCTATGTATGGACTTGACTCAGATAAATGGCTAAATGTCATGAACTCTGAGATGCAATCCATGTATGATAACCAAATTTGGAACTTAGTTGATTTACCTGAAGGTGGTAAGACCATTGGATGTAAATGGGTTTTCGAGAAGAAAACTGACATGGATGGCAAAGTGCATACTTTTAAAGCAAGACTTGTAGCAAAAGGTTTTAGGCAGACTCAAGGTGTTGATTATGATGAAACTTTTTCGCCAGTAGTCATGCTTAAATCCATGAGAATTTTAATTGTCATTGTTACATATTACGACTATGAGATATGACAAATGGATGTAAAAATAGTATTTCTTAATGGAAAGCTACTTGAGGACGTGTATATGACACAACCTGAAGGTTTTGTACATCTTAAGAATTCTAGGAAGCTATGCAAGCTTCAAAGATCCATTTATGGATTAAAGCAAGCTTCTCGGAGTTAGAATCTTCGTTTTGATGAAGCAATCAAGGATTTTGGTTTTATTAAGAACAAAGAAGAGCCTTATGTATACAAGAAGGTTAGTAGGAGTGTAGTTTTTTTTCTCTGGTATTGTATGTTGATGATATATTACTCATTGGAAATGACATCCCAACATTGCAAAATGTCAAGTGTTGGTTAGGGAATTGTTTCTTAATGAAATACTTAGGAGATGCGGCCTATATCCCAGGGATAAGGATCTATAGAGATAGATCTAAGAGGCTAATCGGGCTAAGTCAGAGTGCTTTCATAGACAAGGTGTTGAATAGGTTCATTTTGCAAGATTCTAAAAGAAGATTGTTGCCAAACATATATTCAGGCGTTTTCATCTCATCAAAGAAATTATTGAGAGGGGAGACGTAAAGATTTACAGAGTACCTACTGAAGACAACGTTGTGGATCCATTGACAAAAGCTCTTCCACAAGCAAAATATGATGGTCATGTTAGATCATTAGGTATTAGATGCATGTATGATTGGCCCTAGTGCAAGTGGGAGATATTGGAGCATGTGCCTTAGGTCAGTCCATTAACTGTCTTTATGAATACTTTTAGTTAATAAAATAGAGGATTTCATTTGCTGTTTATTATAATTAATTTGCATTTTTACAATATAATAAGATCCACGGGTATTTACAGAAATAACCTAAATGTTCATAGTCGATCATTATATTAGGAACTATAATGAATTAAGACTAGTGTGAGTCTTTATTGATGATCATATAATGATTATACATATAGGGATACGAATCAAGATCACGAGTACTTGTTAGGGAACAAAGTACTAGATCGACCCGCTTTGAGAACATCACATGGATTAAGTCATAGTTGTTTCTCATGATAGGTATATTATTTCAGCCCTCTGACTTGAGATTACCAGAGACTTCAACATTAGAACACAGTGATTTGACACAATCAAACGTTGTCTTTAACCGGACGATTATAAAAGTTGTGATTGGTTATTGTGTGACCAATGTGATGAAGTTGTGTAATTAACATAAAGTTTGTGCCTCTCATATAAAGAGAGATATCCATTAGATCCCTCGATGTGTTAGACTGTTAAAAGGTCTAGTCTAAGTGAATTGATATTGATCAATGTCACTTTGATGTTTTCAGACTACCTAGAGATCGAGACTAGTACGATTGAACAAGTTGGATGACAATTCCATGTCTTATGTTTGATAAAAAGGATATGGTGTGTGACGAAAAGATGTTATATACACTATTGATTAGGTTGTATCGATTTGATATTCGTACAACTTGGGTAGTCATAATGTCTTGCTAGAGGCCGCTTATGACTTGTATACCACAATGTGTTTTTGTACACTGCCAACGTTGTATGAGCCTATTGGGTCGCACACTAAGAATGGTTTTTTCGAGATTTTAAGACAGTTCAGAAAAATGAATTTTATATGATAAAATTCATGACAGAAACGTCCTTGTGGTGTATTACACTTATACTTCTTTAAGTAGGGGTATATGTGTAATTTACTTAACCGTCTATATACAAGGGTTGTATAAATAAACGTTTTAAGTTAGAACACACGTACGAAAGATTAAGGGCCGAAACTATATTTTTGTTTCAGAAACGAATTAGGGTTTTCTGGTACGCTCTGGATTGTTTTGGATAGAAACAAAAAATTAGGTATTCTCTCGAAGCTATCACTTCAAATCTCGGCCGTCGTTTTTGTGTGGACTGCTTGTAGAGGGCGTTCGTCGTTGGCAGCACCTTAGAGATCGATCAACCTTAAGAAAGGTATATTGCGACTGAGGTATGACTAAGTTTTCATGGTTTAAACGTTTGTAATGGAATTAGATTCGATCCTGTTGGGGTTTTTGTCAAAATTATTTTGCAATTTTCGCTAAGTATGAACCACAAAACCCAACATATGGGCCATATAAACAAATTTCTATATAAGGATATAACTTCTTTCTCATCATTGTGGATGACTATTTTCGGTTTACTTGGACTTATTTGATGGCTTCTAAGTCCAATACCTTATCTCATCATTGAGTTTTTTCCTCAATTTGTACAAACTCGATTTCACCTTTCAATGAAAACCATTAGAACATATAATGGTACTGAATTTGTTAATCAATGGTGAACTAGTTTGTTTTCTAAATCTAAGATTGTTCATCAAAGATCAAGTCCTTATACTCCTTAGCATAATGGTATTGTTGAAAGGAAACATCGACATCTATTACAAATCACTAGATCTCTAATGTTTCAATCTGGACCTCCAACAAAGTTTTGGGGTGATGCAGTCCTCACTTCTACTTACATTCTCAACACACTTCCTTCTCAGTTACTGAACTGGCAATCTCCTTACAGCTTGTTATTTGTTAAAGCACCAGATTACAATTTTTAAGGGTATTTGGATGTTTGTGTTTTGCTACTAACATTTATCCTCATAAAGATAAGCCAGAGAGCAAGGCTTTCAAGTCCATTTTTCTTGGGTATTCACCTTGCCAGAAAAGCATTAATCTTCATAATCAAGCAATTTTTATTTCAAGAGATGTGTTTTATGAAGATCACTTTCCTTTCAAAATGATTGCTCAAACTCCTGACGCTACTGTTTTGCCTATTTCGATCGATGATTCTGATGATTCTATAGATCTGCCTATTCTTGAAGCACCTAATGATGATGAAGTTGTTTCTAATCATTCTGCGGATCCTTTAGTTTTGATTGTTCTAAAAAGAAGTCATAGAGCTTCATATAAGCCAAGTTGGATGAATGATTTTGTTTTGTCGAAAAAAAATTTGTAAATTTTCTTGTTTCCAACGTAACAGAAGGCCCTCCTACATTTCCCTTTTTGGTCTCTCCTTATTTTACAAATTCTTATTTGCATTTTCTTACAAATGTTTCTGCCATTAAATAACCTCTCTCTTTTGAGCAAGCCAGTTCAGATCCACAATGGATTATTGTTGTGAATAAGGAAATATCAGCATTGGGGGAGAATCAAACATGGGAGTTAACTGCAATACCTGATGGAAAGAAAGCTATTGGTTTAAAATTGGTTTTTAAAGTGAAACTTAACCCAAATGGCTCACTTGATAGATGTAAGGCAAGGCTAGTTGCAAAATGGTTCAATCAAATTGAAGGAATTGATTACACACATAGCTTCTCTCTAATGGCTAAGTTGGTAACTGTGAGATTTCTTTTAGCCATTACGGTTGCTAGACAATGGTCTCTTCCACAACTTGATGTAAACAATGTTTTTCTTCATGGATACATTTCTGAAGAATTGTACATGAAGCCTCCACAAGGATATGATAAAGCTCTTCCTGGTCAAGTTTGTAAACTTAAGAGATCCTTGTATGGTCTTAAACATGCTTCTCAACAATGGAATTGTGAATCGACATTGAAGTTGTTGCAGTTTGGTTTTTTTTAGTCATATCATGATCCTCGCTTGTTCATCTACACTAAGGACAGTGTTTTCTTGGTTCTCTTAGTGTATGTTGATGATGTTTTACTTACTAGGAATTCAAATGATGCCATTATGTATGTTAAGACATATCTTCATGATTTGTTCATTATCAAAGACATTAGCTAAGCAAGATGTTTTTTAGGTCTTGAGTTAGCTAGATATGATAATGGTCTTTACATTACTCAAAGAAAGTATGTTTTGGATTTTTTACAAGACGTTGGTCTTTCTACTTCAAAAGCAGTGGCTACACCTTTACCAAGAGATTGTAAATCTGATGATCAGTCTTCTCCTTTTTATCTGATCCATATAGGTTTTGAAGACTTGTAGGTAGACTTTTGTATTTAGGTTTTACAGGGCCTGATGTGACTCGTGCTACTCAGCAATTAAGTCAGTTTGTACAAGCCCCTACTGAGCAACATTGGGCAGTTGCATTACATGTTCTTCGATATCTCAAAGGCTCTCCATCAAAAGGCCTTTTCTATCATGTTCAATATTATCTTTCTCTTAAGGCTTAATGTAATGTAGACTGGGCTGGATGTCTTATTGCCAGAAGATCTGTTACAGGCTATTGCATCTTTTTAGGTGATGCATTAATTTCTTACAAGACTAAGAAGCATACTACGAGTTTCTAAGTCATCAGCTGAAGCTGAATATCGTTCTTTATCTATAACAGTTTGTGAACTACTGTGGTTGTCATATATTCTCAAATATTTGAATATTTATGTTTCAATGCCAGTTTCTTTACTCTGCGATAATCAAGTTGCTCTCCATTTGGCCTAATCCTATTTTTCATGAGAGGACTAAACATCTTAACATTGATTGTCATCTTGAGAGAAATCAATACAGTAAAGGGTTTGTTTTACCTCATTTTATACCTTCGAAGCATCAATTGGCAGATTTGTTTAATAAATCATTCCACACACTTCTTTCCAAGATAGGTTTGTGTGACTGGCACCAAGCTCCATCTTGAAGGGGGGTGTAGAATGTATTGTGTATTGTAAAACAGTAACATTGAATGAGATAAATATGATTGTGTTTGAGGATGTATAGAACGAATTAGTTATAGAGTTAGTTACAAGGTTGTTAAGTGAGAACAAGACACTCACTATAAATAAGTTTTTGTACTGTTTCATTGTTTTAAGAGTGAATAAACACATCACATATTGTGTGCGTCTCATGAGTAAATTGTTCATGTACCAAAAGAATGTATAAAAATGATGTTTATTTTGATAAAAATCATATAGTTTTTGTTTTTTTTTTTGTTTTTTTTTTTGGCAAACTAGTTGTTGGAGATGTACGATCTGAAAATTAGTTCCACATGCATTGATTAAGTATGGTTGAATAATAAAATATGTAATTATGGATCTTCCCTAAATTAATATCAAGACTTTTTGGAGTAAAACATCATATATGTAATTAAGTTGAAGGTGGCTATTGGGGACAACATTTTTACTAGTGGAGATCTACGAGTCTACTGCATGTGCTCATGATGAGTCTTTTTGTATGATATTAGAGTCGACAGTTCAACTAGAATAAGATATCTTAGATGAATTTCATTCTAAAGTGGAGCGTTAGAGATATGTGGAGTGAAAGTTAATTAATCTCACATCGGATAAATATGACTTACAATATCAATCAATTGGGTGACCCAATGATTTGGTACGGGGTCAAAGAGTAGGAGGTCATGGGTCCGAACCCCGTGGGAGCATTGTTTCTTTATATATGCTCCCACCAGGGTTCAAACCCATGACATAAAATAAAGATTGTGAGTTCATAGTGAAGTATACAATTATGAATATTCCCTCAATTAGTAACGAAATCTCTTTTTCTTTGAAAGGAAAAAATAACTTTTACACCCACCAAGGTTTGAACTAATGTCCTCTTACTTTCAAGTTTCATATCAAATCATTGGGTCACCCAATTAGTAACGAAGTCTTTAAGAGTAAAATCTCATAATGTAGAAAGTGGTTAATTAGTTGAAGACAATAACTGTATATACTAGCTAACAGAGATCATGTGGGCATGCACATGCGTGAGTAGGTGATCCCAACTAGTAGCGTCATGGCTAATAGTTCGGTTGGGACAAGATGCATGTATGTTGGTGGTCCTAAGTTCCTCAAGTTGCCTCTCCTTGAGATGCTAGTCATGACAAATCATGGAAAAAGCCATCTTGAATGAATTTATTATGAATAGGATCGAGATGTGTATGTGGCTTTAAGCATTTATAATTATATATATACTAGTCAATTTCCTGCGCTCTGCGCGGGAGTTATTAAATCTTTAAGATGAAGTTAATAAATTAATTTATATAAACATATTATAATATTTGCTACAATTAAAATTACCATTCATGATAATCAACCCATATTTTTTAGAAAAAATATACAATAGAGGGTTTAAAAAATATTTACTTATAAATCATTGAAGTAACCATTCATTAACAAAAAAAAAAAAAATTCGAATGAACTTAATTATTGTTTCAGTACTCTAAACGGTATATATAAATAATTTTTGTTTCAAATATATAAATATCTTAAAATAAAAAAAAATTGAGAAAATCTTATAAATGAAATGGTGGAAAGTGAGAGCATGTGAAACTTTCTCTCTCCTTCAACTTATATATATATATATATATATATATATATTATATATATGGATATATATATATATATATATATTGTTGTAAGTCATGTAACTTGTAACATATGTCATTTCATGTAACACAAACTTGTTCATTTCCAATGTCACAATTCTTTCATGTATTGTCAAATTACTTGTAATGTGTTGTATGACATGGGGTATATGTGTTAATTGTCCCACATTGATTACTTGTAGTGTGTTGTATGACATGGGGTGTATATGTTAATTGTCCCATATTGTAAAGATACATTTATCATCATCACCAAATGGCCTATATAAAGGGTGTTAACTTCATTGTAAGAACACACCAAGTTGAATGAAAACTTCTCATTCCAACTATCTCATATCCTTTCTTCTCATTTGTAGTAGTAGAAGTTCTTAGTCTTCTATTTCCTTTTCTAGTTCTTAGCAAGTTCCAATTCAATTTACAATATATATACCACAAGACACTGAACTTTGTTCTTCAAGGAAAAATTAATTAAACCTTGGTGTAACAAGTCAAGGTTTTAATAAATTAATCAAGGCTAATTTTAAATCATTTGTGATTATCATCTTGATCTTAATTGGGTCATGGACCGTGAGCCACACTCGTTACAATTAATCAATAGAAGTCATCGTAGCTATTCTACGGTGGTTATGGTGGTTCCATCAATGCGAGCATATAAATTCAGAGATTAAAATGCATAATTTAAAAACTAAAAGTACTAAAATACATATTATGACAAACCTGAGGTAAAATTTCGATTGTAATTTACCCAAAAAAATAATGATCCAAATATATTTGAACATATTGCGATATGTAGATACAAGTAGACATGCATATCGAAGGACATAAAGTTCCTTATTAATTCATTGTACGTGATAAGGTTTTCTTTAATATTGACAAAGGACAAGTCTTTGTGGGCCCACCTCCAACGCGACCACCACCACCAACATCGCCTATACCCTCTCTAAGCCATCAAACGTGCTCATCAAATCAACCAATATAAATCTTAAAGCAGCACCCCCCACAAACTTGCTCAAGTATTCGATTAACTTAATCCAACCACTTAATCAACCACAACCAATTACAGCTAATTGATTAACTATACATGTTTTTTTTAAGTAATTAACTATACATGTTAGCTTAATGCCCATCAATTAATATATAACTACTTGCTAGTCCCCCACAGTCCTTGTCTCCCTTTTAAGGACTGCTCGCTTTATGTCCGCGTGGCAAAACTAGAGAGCCTTGATAGAGAGATGATGAATAGCAGCTGTGACGGTAGGCCACGTATCCACATGAACGTGGGCCAAAGGCCCAAAATCATGGTTCAACTTCACGGGGAGCTTCACTGGCCCACCAAAAAAATTATCAAACCATAATTGAAATCTAACAACACTAACCAAAACCCGTTGTTGATCCAAGTGGTATAAGAGATTTGGTCCAGTTCAAGTCACATTAATGAAAAAACTAGCAGGTTACAAAAGCCGCCCTCCATGCATACGAGGCTCGATAAATAGTATCTGAGCGCATAGGCGGCACCAAAATTTTTTATTAAGAAGCAAATTTAACTTTAACTTTTTTTTTTTTTTTTTTTTTTTTTTTTTTTTTTTTTTTGCAATACTACACTCAAAAATACATCATTTTTTTTTTTGACAATACTACACTTGTTATATAGGATCTAGAATGTGTATCGATCATAGGAGACGAAAAAGACGAGATTATGTAGGGAGCGTGTGTCGACCGTAGAGATACTATATGAGGTTCTGAGGGTTAAATAGAGACAACCCTTACCCCTCATGGATCCACCACTATTTGAAAATGAATTAATCAATGTGATTAACACTGGACACCATATGAAAAACAAAAAAAAATAAAAATCTACAACAATAAACGCTTCAAAAAAAAAAATGGTGATAAAAACACAAATTCCTCATCAATTAAGTTGGTTTTAGTGGTTTGGAGCTCGAGTTGGTAAATAATATATATATATCTTACCTTTTTTTTTTGATAATTACAAGTGTTTGGTTTTTTTTCAACTCTCTCCTTACTTTTATTGGATATATTGAGCATCTCAACTTTATCACTAAAGAATAATTAAAAAAATTAAAATCAAATCTTGAAAATAAAAACACTAATGTTAGAAAACTCCCCTCATTTATGCGGTGGACGAATCTGAAGTAGTCAGATAGTTCTTATACCGGATGACTTAGACAAAAAAAAAAAAAAAAAAAAAATAAAATAATATAACGTATAACTTTTGCTTCATTAGAGTACTGATTATTTCTTTGTCATATTATACCCTTTGAAGACACATAAATGCCTTTATTTTGAGCTCTAATATATAAATTGAGTTTTTTTAAGGTAATATATCAATTGATTTATTTTCTTTTAAAGAGCTTTATTATTTTTTTGGACCAATTGACAAAATTAACTTGAGTCTGGATTAATAAACTTCTACATCCAAAAAAAAAAACTCCAATAACTGTATTTGTTTTTACTGCTACACATGAAAATGAAATAAATGTAAATGAGATGAAATGAAAATGAAATGCAAGTGCCCTTCGTCCTTGTGTTCCTCTATACTATAAATACATGACCTGACTTGCCAAACGCTCTATTAATATACACTCTTATTAGTATTGTAGTTGTTGGCATACATATATATGTTTTGAAGAACCACAAAAAAAAACAAAAAAATTACTATAAATAATTTCGGCCACCACTCGCGGTGGCGCAGATGGCGAAGGGCCGGAAAGTGGGGTGGAGCCACCAAGAGCGGTGGTTGGTCAGTGATAACACTAGTCAAACGGAGGGGCCAGATGGCATCGAATTAGGGGAGGAGGACGTGTGGTCGATGATCGACGGAGCACTGGATCGCCACGATGATCCCATGCTCCACGGCACACAAACGCCCGACTGGCCTGACAGCCACGTGGACGCCATGATTCGAAATCAACGCCTGATGAGCCACGATGGCGCGAGAGTGGGCGGTCTCTCGCTCGCTTTCGAGGACCCTTCGAGGACCGGCGCAGCGAGAATCGTGCACCAGTTCCACACCCAAGAGAATCCCAAGCCCTCTCAGAGAGGCCGACACGTGGCGGCCTCGGCTCCGGTTCGCGTGCCGACTTGGAGCCGAATTGGGCGAGTGGAATCGGCCGAGTCGTTGAACGAGTGGGACGGCGGGTCGACACTGAGTCAGGAGGACGAGTTGGAGAAAGTTCCTCCTCACGAGTACTTGGCTAGGGAGCACGCTCGGAGTCAAAAGAATCTGGTGGCCACTTCGGTTTTTGAGGGCGTGGGCCGGACTCTCAAAGGGAGGGATGCGAGTCGGGTTCGCGACGCGGTTTGGAGTCGGACCGGGTTTAATGGTTAGTTTAATCATTATCGCTTATAATTGATGAGTCACATGAAATTACTATTGATTAGTGTTGATGAGGTGGATTAGCACTGCAATAATTTTTTTCATTTTTAATATTAATTTAATTATTATTATATTTTTGAGTTTGGACCATGAATCGGTCGAGCGGACTCAGTCTACTCGATGAGTTACTCCAAAACCGATGAACCTCTAAAGAGAATGAAATGTCAATATAGTCTAGTGTCCAGTCTAGTCTAGTCTAGCGTGCTCTCGTGCTCTCGAATCATCAATTGTACTTTTCTGTTGTAATCCATCAATGGCAAGTGCGTAATTTGGTGTTATTTACATATTACTTTTTTTAACTTTGGTAATTAACTTGTTTTTACAGTTAGTTAATTGAGATTTATGAGATGGTTAAAGTTAAGGGTCGGGTCAAAAATGAGGAATTTATGTGTCGTACCCGGTACCCTTACATGGGCAGCAAAAGAACAACACAATGTGACACTTTGAAACAAAATTGGTGGAAGAGATAAAATGGAAATTTTGATTGGTGGGGTGAGAATAAAGGGCACGGACAAGGGACTATTCTTGTATTACATCCAAGCACCACCGAAAGAAGGATCGATTATATGTGGGTATTTGATGATTTTGTTATATATATTTTCTTATCAATTTTTTTGTTACATATATTTTTATTTTTTTTAAAGGATATAGTGAGATATTTGAAGGCAAGGTCCATGACGATTTCAGGATTGCCTTTTGGGAAGAAGATGACGTATTCAATTCGTATACACGTTAATGTGCACATATGGTTTTTTCTTTTGGGTGGTTTAGGAATATTTGTTTTTTATGTGCGTATTAGGTTTACATGTATATGTATATGTAGATTGGTGATTCACGAGTTATACATGAGAGAGAGACGTGCATGTGTGTTTTTATTTGGTCTACGTAGGATTATTAGTGACTATATATATATTTAACAAAATACACACCCCATTCCACAAGATATATAACTCTACAAGATAAAAAAAAAATTCTTATGTGTGGCCTTAAAATGAGGCAGGTTAACTAGTGGATTAGGTTGGATCTATGCGTGCGTGTTTTTATCTGGTTTATGTTGGATTACTACAAAGATCTATCAAAATAGATTAGTTGTTAACAAAAACGTTCCAATAAAATTAATAAAAAAATTAAATGGAAATTTGACATAATTTATGAGTTGTTTTGAACTAATTAAAACTGGAATACAGTCATCATATGTTTTTTTACTAAAGTTTGGTCTCCTACAGTTGTAGATATTTCCAAAGTTATTAAGAGACAGGTCTCATCACTCCAATTGAGGACCTTCACATGACATCTAATTGGATAAATGCTCTTAAAAAACTTGTGGCCATCCTGTTAGCTCGGATGAAAACGTAGTTTTCAAGAAGTACGTATATTAATTATCTTGAAAAATTATGCCATTTTTTACATATTATAGTCATCAAAATTGTGGCTTATATTATGGTTGTTGATTTTTGTATGATAATCTACACGTACAATTTTTTGTCCTTTGCCTACAAGGACACAAGGTTGAAAACAATGTTCGAATTGCATATGTTAAACATATGTTAAACATGTAGTTATACTAGCGAATGAAAAAGGATTTACATCGAAAAGATGTGGGGATTGTTGATCGAGGATTTAAGTCTAGTAGAAAAAACGCGCAGTGGGGGTGGATTCTACAACCTCCCTAAAGCTTTATCTTTTAACAAGTGATATCTCATCAATTTCACCAAAGATGCTTTAGCGCGAAATGCGTATATATATGTAAATTAATCCTGACCTTTTAAAAAACACAATTTAATCCCAATACTATTTTGCAACAACAACAACAAAATCTCAATCCTAAATTACTACAATTATTTACTATAGCTAACGTGTTGGACTAAATATTCTATCTGATTAGGTTAAAATTACATTCTTATAAAAAAAAAAAAAAGAGTACATTCTTAAAAGTTGTAACCATTGTAATATTTGTGAATACTGCCATTTTAGTATGGTATTAGAGAAATTATATCGAGAAGATTGATGTGTAAGCATTACATTAACTCCATAGTTATTTGTTGTGGGCTTTTTGACAAAAAGTCAAGCCCGGCCCATTGGATATACTGCTTAAACCGGTTCATTTAGTTGGATTCCCGGTCCAGTCTGGCCTCACATGGCTAAGGTTAGATTTTCAAAAATATTAGATAGGTCTGCTTAGACCCGCTAAAGCTCGTGTATTTCATGGGGAGGTTTAGGTTTGTATTTTTTAGGAAAATGATTTGGTGCCTAGTTTTGGGACATCCGGAATGGATACTCTCGGTTGTTGGTATCCATTAATTTTTGCATCTATGTTTATGTGCACACAAATCGATTTGTATTGAATGGACACCAACTATTAGGTATTCATTTCGGGTGTCCCCAAAAAGTCACCCTAGCATTGTCTTTAAATCCAGACACTATAATCCACTAATTTAACCCAGAATAGACATGCATTTGTCTTCGCATCGTCCATCTGAATGCGATATGCATCCTGAGGCACATCGCACGGATACAAACAAGTGTATTATTTGCAACGCTAATTAAATATATTTAGGTTTTAGATGTTAATAATCAAATCTACACCGTTTGTGTAGCCAATGTATGTCTCATAGAATGTTAGATTGTCATTTTCCTTAAAAAAAAAAAAAAAAAATAGGTATGCCTAAGCCTACATACATATTAGTGTGCATACAAACATAGATGCTAAATTTTTTACTACACGGTCGTTGAGGTCTCGCATGCATACATGCATGAAATGACATTGGCACATATTTCAATGCAAAGATTCAAGGAAACTCAATAACTTTAAAGCAAAAGAATGTTACCAAAATATTTTTCGATCAAATTAAGAACTCGATTAAATAAAATCATGTTTACGTTGTAACAACAACTTCTATTATAAGCACATATTTTTCTTAAAAAAAGTTGAACACAAATATTTTTTTTAAAATCTACTTTATCGTGTCGCTTTGTCTAACGCACACTATGTCGTGTCGCTTTGTCTAACGCACACTATGTCTTGTTATAGTAGTAATCTAAATTACATTAGTGTTTGAGTTTGATTAGGATTTTGAGTTAGAGTATGAGTTTATTTAGAAACTCCTTGTTAGATTAGAAATATGTTAATGCGACTCTATAAATTAGAGTTAAGCCCCCACATTGTAATTAACTAGTTTATTAGAGAGATTAATAAAGTGTGTCATTGCGGTGTCTCTAAACCTAACATGTCTTAGCCCAAATAGTTTGTTTTCATCTCCCATTAATTACCTTCATTTTCAAGCGCCTATATGTCGGGTTTGTGACTACCACCATCTCATCCTATCTATTGAGACATTGCCTTTATGGTCTCTGGAGTTGTTGTTTGCGTTGCAAGGCTACTCTAATTCACTACAAAAAATACAAGATTAGTGATAAGTCGGTATTTATATATATTTAGTACTTTATATTAATATATTTAAATATAGAAAGTCTCTAAAATATATATTTAATTATATTTATTGGTCATTTTCAGGTAAAACGGATTTCACGGTTGAATTCATGGCAGAAAATACTCAAAATAGAGTATTTATATGCATTGCACAACTGATTAGGTGTACAAGAACGATCAAGTGACGCGCCTGAGGCACATCTTCATGTACACAACATACCAGAGACGGTTGATTATGCATCGGGATGCGTGTTTTCACACTTTCGCAGAAGTTCATCGTCTATCCTGCGATTTTCTCTTCACACCAGCGCCACGTGGTAGAGCCCAATTTGTCTAGCACTCGAGCAATGCTACGTGTCTTTTCTCCATTGGTCCAACTCTTCCTCACAACCAACAATTCTCTCATCACCTTAGCTGCCATCAGCTCATCCTCGTGATCTATGCTGGTGCGATCTTCTAGATTTTTGCACAGCTTTGTTCGAGCTTTCTCACCGCCTCCCTTGTTGCCACGTGTTGTTCATTCATGTGTCCATGTGACGACCCCAACTACAAATAAGGGCACCGCCCGGCCTAATCCCTAATTAAGCCCTAATCTCCCCTATAGGACATAACCAGGAACTAGTCAGCCTTATTTAAATACCTAAATGCCAACCATTTATGATACCACCTACAGTTAACCTAATTGTTCTAGTGACTAACATATGGTTGTCTATAAATCAGAGTTAATTTTTTTTTTCTTTTTCTAACAAGTTATTCAGCGGAAGTCTTATTAAATTACTAGTGGAAATGAAATCCTAAGGCCTAACCTATTGTGGAAAATAAATGTCACATCACTAGAACAAATTCTACTTTTCATAGAGGTTTTTGACCTCTATGAAAAGTGTTATCTTTTAAGGTGTTATCTTATCTTCCAAGCTTACATAGGGGTTTGAAACCTCTATCAAATCTTGACTATTTCATAGGGGTTTCAAACCTTTATCAAATCTTGACTATTTCATAGGGGTTTCAAACCCTTATAATATCTTCAAAGGCTTACATAGGGGTTTCAAACCCCTATCAATTGTAGTTATTTCATAGGGGTTTGAAACCTCTATATTATCGTCAAAGGCTTACATAGGGGTTTCAAACCCCTATCAAATGTAATTTTTTAAAAAAATAGTAGTTGAAAATGCCCAAAATTAATTTCCATTTTCATTTTCAATAAAAAATATACAAATCTACATTCCATTCACAATATTATTATTCCATTAATAAATTCGCAGTGTTCTACAACCAATCAATAAAACAACAAATTGATAGCTACACATTTCACGAAACCAATCAACAAAACTCAGTTTTTCATTGTTTGAAACATTGTTGTTGCTTGCTAACAAAATAGTTTACTATACTTGTTGTTGTTGTTGTTGTTGTTTAAGTGATTAGTGTGACTCGATGGCCTAATGGACATGCTTGCAACATTGTTGCTTCTGTGTGTGAGGGTGTTTCTTTTCTCATGCGAATTCAAAATTGAAGTAAAGGCTCTGTTCTTCGCGAGAGCTCGCGATCTTACCGGCTAGGAGAAATGCCGCTTCAAGTGCCTTGGTGGTGCTATCGTCCAAGAGTCTTCGCAGCAGAGTGTTGGACAAGTTCCCTAGCTTAGAACAGATTAGTGGGTGCATGGTCCCGGCTTTGAATGAGGAGTACACTGTGGGTCTCAGTTGTTAAACATAGAGATGAGTTGGCTTTCATTCCTCCCATAAGTGGGGGCCGAATACAAATGAATTGAATTGTATCTAACAAGAAGGCCGAAAGAAATAACAACCTAGGTATCTCGAAACTATGTACCTTGTACTTGCCAGTTTCTTCAAGACTTCAAACATTTGTTGAAGTTCGCTTCTTTAGCTTTGATTCTCGCATTCACTGTTACATTAGATATGGCAAATGAAAAAACATTGTTTGTGCAAAGTGTTGTCTTATGAGATACAAATTTGACTAATGGATTCCCATTTCGACTCGCATCATATAGATAAAATTAGGTTCCACAAATTATTGAAACGTTCATAACAAATGTAAATGCAAGCAGACTAAAATGTACAGTTATAACCGAAACAACAATAACATAGTATTGCAGTGTGACCATGGATCTCACACGGAGGATGCGAAAGCGTGTAAATGAATGAGAAAAGCCCAATTCGATAACTTTACATTGCTCTCGTGTTGATACATTGAAAAAAGTAAGCACCCAATCTAACTGTCTACAATGGAAAAAAGACACAAAATTCTAAGATACTAGATATGTTATTAGGAAATTAGGTACTTCCCAACAAATTTTTAAATACTAGGTAAATTTCAATAGCGTAAAACCACCACGGAGATTACTTGAATGCTTAGAAAAGTGAACTGATCAATATATATGATAATTGCAGGCTTATTTCGCAACAACTCGCCTTCATGGAATACTTTGTGGACAAATAAATGAATAATTGCATAGCTGTTCTATCTCGATCGCCTCATGGAATACTCATGGACAAATAAATGAATAATTGCACAACCTGTTCTATCTCGATTCATGTCATCGCATTAAAAAAACAATGAAGTATGCATTATTGAGAAGACACGGCAATCTTCCCATTTAGTCTTATCCACACACATAGATTTAAAAGATCTGAAAGAAAAACATAGCAAAGACAAAATGCAATAAATGGATGTCCTATACCATGGATGCAAATTTTTTTTTAGGAACACTGATCTTTAAAAAAACACTGAAAATTAATTCAACAACATTAGCAAGTGGATCTTCTAAGTTGAAAGCATCATGTTAAATGGCTAGCTTCAAGCTACCCAAGAGTGGATCAAGGATGAAATACATTAAATATTTAAAATTGAAATGAGCTTCACTAATCGATCACCGTCCAGGACATGAAAGAAAAATAGCAGAGGGAACTCACAAGCTTCAGGGGTCAGCAGACTCGAGATAGAGAAAACTCGCAAGGTCCAACGATAACGCATCGATTTCATCAACTATCCCAACAAGGTAATGCTTAAGAAAGTGGAAGATGTATCCAATGCTCTAGATGATTTCAATACAAACTTACAAAGACTTTTTAATAACATGTTAATAACTGATTTTCAGTTCACAAAGTGTATATATATACATGTTCAATGCCAGGAAATAACAGCTGCATGTTAGATGTCAAAATTAAAGAGTGAATATCGCCAATGTGCAGCATTGAGAGGATAAGTTAACATTGATAAAACACAGGTAAAAAGGAAAAAGCTTCTAGAAGATAAAACTGATGCAACTGATTAGAAAATTGGGTAACAAAGAAAGCAAGAAGAGAGATTGAAGAGAATTAAAGAAGAAGACCAGAAGAGCAATTCAGGGAGAAGAGAAAGAGAAAAGAATAAACATAATGAAGAAGCGAAACGAGAACATTGGCGCTTATTGTTCAAGGTGCTTACTAATAGAAACTTTTCTTTTCATCTTCAAAAGAAGTCAAAATAAATCGACCGTAAAATCAACCCTATACCTAGACAAATGCGTAATTTTCGTTTCCATTTCAATTACGCGGTTAATAAGGGAAAAGTACAAGACAATACCTTCAAGCTCCCCGACGCTTCTTTCTTCAAGCTCGCAAGATCATCGTCAATCGATGAGCTCTCAAGTAAAGCAAACTGCAAAGGTATAGAAAGTTTAGAATGATTAGGAGAATTGAATCACTGTAAATTCTAGACGGAAGGACACATGTACCAGGTTGAATATAACATTATCGTCAAAATGTAATTCAAATATACTTTAAATAGACGCTATCAATATAAATAAAAGAATGAAGGCAGCTTGGTACGGGACACGAAAAACCTACCTTTCCTTCAAGGTCATCAGAGGTCAATTGATTAAGGGCCTCTGCTTGAGACTCCATGGCCAGCACTGGGAGAAAGAAACTCAAGTGTTTTAGCAAGAGTTACTTGATACTCATAGTAATACTAATACAGTAAGAAATCTTCAATAATAGAAACTCCTAATACAGTAAGACTACTTTAAAGAATAGTTGATACTTGATACTCGTAGTAATAATGAACTTGCAAAATCGATTAGGATTTTGATTTCAAAACCATTTCTAGTTGTCTCCAGATCTTTCCACCAGTCACAATAATGCAAATAAAACAATCATGTCGTTTAGTTGATATACATCAAATGACTTTAATATTGGAAAGCCCTACCCTTCTCCTCCATCTTCTCAAAAGCAGAAAGTGCACTACTGGTATCGACATTTCCCAGCATCTCGCTCACTTTAGTAGCAGTCCTGAAATAACCAAAAACCAAACTAGCATCAGTTTTACGAAACCACTTCACAAGACTCGAAAAATTGAAATCATGAACTGTAAACCATTATTTACATTCATAATTTCAAAGTTATATTGTGATCATACATTACCACTACATCCGTGATTGTCCCAAACTGATCAAAGTACATCTTAAACTCACTCTCGTTACAGTGGATGCTAAACCTCCTACAAAAATCTTTTTTGTGCGACTAGGACCTGGTGATCCATGAATGCTACTACTGTTTCTATTCAAAATGTGTTGATCATCCATGGGAACGACTTTCTTAGCCTCAACCTGGAAATTCGAGGAAAAAAATGAAAATGCAAAACTACATATTCATCTAATTCTCAATGCCAAATAGATGAGACAATATAAACACCAACAACAAAGCCTCAATCCCAAATTAGTCTGGTCGGCTATATGGATCAAACTCTTTCATTGTGCTTGATTTAGTGCAATTGATGGTGTGTAGAGGAAACAATATCAATTCTTTCAAAATCAAAGCTAAAACCACAATAAACGAATTGACAAACATGCTTCATATCCACAAACAATAAAGTTAATCCCTACAATTATAAATGGAATGATTGATCTTCATCCCATTGAATGCATTTCGTGTTACTATTCCCATTTCGATCTCAATTAGCACGCTCAATGTAATTTTATTTGTAAAAGTAATATTGAATTGTAAGTAAACTACTTACTGTTCTACCATCTATCTGATGCTTCTCCATAACGACTCTTTCCGCCACTGCAGGGTCCGCAAAGACAACGAAACCAAAACCACGCGCTCGCCCGTGGTCCTGTCCTTCATGATCACAGCTTCAACCACTTCCCCAAAATTTTGGAAATAGTCCTTGAGCCGATCCTCGTTTGTGTCCCAAGAAATACCACCAATGAATAGCTTACCGAGACCCGATTCCATGTACTACAAATTCATATCAAATCACCTGATCAAGCTAAACTATCAAACATCACTCACAAAAGTGACAAAACCACTCCAATTGTAAAACAAACAGTTGGGAATCAAATGAACATCAATTCATTCAAAATCATAACTTAACTACGATGACGCTTGAACTTCCGACTTCTTATCCAAGTAACCTCATAAAAGGATGAATTGTAAATGGGCTACTAGTCTGGCTTAAGCAAAGTGACTCGCTGAGAGGAACACGATTATCACATTTCTCTTTTAGCAATTTTATATCTTTGCAAACAACAGCTATCTCTCCTTTGTCAGAAAGAAAAAAACAAAATGGTCAATTTAATTTACTAATCATATAGACAGATATATGCTGCACCAGTTCTTACCTTCGAGTTTTCTTCCGCTTCTAGCTGAAGTTGCTTTGACTCTTGAACCACCTTCTTCATCAGATCTTGTTGTTCAGCAAAATATCTTCGAGCATACTCTTCCTTATCTAGCTTCTCTTGCTCAACTACTTTCCTTATTTCTTTAGCAGCCACAAGTCGAGCTTCAAGTGCTTGGCGCATCTAACGAAATTTTAAAACCAGAATTCATGAGCAGGGGTGACTGATGGCTATTAAACATTCTCTTATAAACACATGCATTCACACATCAAACTCTTCTATAATTAACAAGAAAGAACGATACAAATTACTAAGATAACTATTAGAGGCGTCTGTGTTAAGTGGAATTCAAGAAGCAACGATAAAAGCAAACCCGAACAAATTCTCTCGAGTTCCAAGAAGCTTAAGTGCTCACTTTGTAGGGAACACCTATACAAAATCACACCTAAGAATATTATAGCAGCAAGAAGTCTTGTTAAAAATCATGTTAAAAGAGATCGATCTTACCGTAGATAGTAATATTGCCTCTTGAATTGGGCTTGATTAGGTCCAAGTGATTTCCAGTAGTCTCAAGAGTATGTCCAACCTTAAGAACAAAGTTAAGTACAAAACGCATTTCACAAAATATCAAAATCCCAGCCATCCAACAAATATGGCTAGCAAAAACTCACTGAAGTAACTAGACAAAAATCGTCCCATATGCCATACAGATTGCACCCTTTAGTTGGTCATTAGGCTCCAGGGAATCAGCGCCTATAGAGATGCAATAAGACATTAATAACTTGAGTAAAGGCCACCCACCCAAATGGCCATACTTAAATAAAAAACCAGTCCCCAAACTCCTCCAACCTGAATGAAATATTAGTTGAGGCGATCTTGGAATTTGTGCATTCACTAAAAAAAAAAAGATGAAGGGCGTTCGCCAAAAAAAAAAAAATGTTCATAAACAGAATTTGTGCATTCGCTAAAGTACTTCAAACATAATATTACTCACCTGGCTTCACGTGGAATGGTAGAGGCGATCCTTCAGTTGAGTTGCAATTACATCATCATATTTTACCCTGTAGAAACCAATTTGCTCAACATTCACTTTAATCCATATTTGCTTACCAACCTTTTCGCAGTTCAGCCATATGTTAGAGACACACGCATGTATGTATGGAGAAGTGAGAGCAAAGCAGAATGTATTTAAAGAAACACAAAAGTAACAAAGATTAGTCTTATACAAAGCACTTAAAACTAGACAAAATAAGCTCCTTTTCTATATACGAGCAAAAGTAATAGAAAATAAGATATTGAAACAAATATGAAACATTGAAACTCATCAAATTTCTAGCACCATCTATACGCTCTTCCCATCATTTGTAAGCACAAAAAGGTAAATTCGAGACACATGATGAGTAAAAAAATAAAACTAAATGGTTGAAATGTACTTTCCTCAAGTGTTAGGTATGAAGACATGTTGTTTGGGCTATGGAATCGATTCCCCTAAAGCTTGCTCTATTGTCCTCATATTAGCTTGAGTCCTCCATATGAAAGCATTGTGGTCAATGGTTGTTTGCACCCACACCATGTAAGATCCAACCCCAATAGGAGCACCCTCCACAACATGTAGCGGGTCATCTATTGCAATCTCTCCTTCTGCCACTATATGGGTACAAGTGTGCCCGTCTCCTTCCACACTTATTTGAAGAGTTCCCGTTTTGTGGCTTCAATAAAAAAATTATGAAGTTTCATTATCCGTAACATTTACATTCAATAGATTAATATTTTGTTTTACCTGGCACGTACAAGTGTGCCCGTCTCCCCCTTGTTGACCCTATCATAAAAATAACCAACACAATTTAAGAATGAATATTGTTCACGATATGAATAAGTACACATATGTGTATAGTGAAAATATCAATTTGTACCTGTTTATATTGATTGTAAACATAAGAAGATAAATCTTCATATTTCTCTCTCAAACCCATAAGTTCTTTGATGATAGCGTTATTCTCGAGTTGTTGCACCTACACCAAAGGAGTTACTCCAAAACCAAGACCTCTCACTCGACCTTGGTGTTCAGTACCAAAAACTTGTGAGATAGGGTCATTGTTAATTGATTGAACAGTAGATTCCGAGCATTGACTTTGATTACATGCATTGATTTTATCATTCAAAACAAACAACTACTATTTGCATCAAATGGAAGAAAAACTTAATAATATAAAATATCAAAGATCTATTAGTTAATTCACCACAATTTCGGCAATTTCGGCATTGTGTGGTTTCCGTTTTTATCTGAATGCCCTCTAATCCACACTTAAGGTCTGGAAACACTAGCACCGTCTTTTTCTTCAATCTATAAGCATAAAAACAATAAATAATACAAGATTAAAATATAGGTATAAGTAATAAAATAAATGAATAAAAATTGCCATCTCATATTCAAGGCGAGCATATCCTTTTCGACTTGTCGTATGCTGAATCGTTTGCTTTGCTCTAATTTCCTTAGCTTTATTGCTTTGTTCACGAAAGTTGCTAGATCTCCTTTGTTTTTTGAACTCTTTCCATAACTTTTCATCAATTGTGGCAGGTTTCTCGTCGTTGCCATTTTCTAACTCCTTAGTAAGCCTTGATTTCCATGCTCCAAACAATCGCCAAATTCTTTGTAATATATGTTTTTCATGAGATGCTTTATCCGGAATTATAAATCTTTCCTGCAATGAGAATGAAACACAATCAACTAGAGTACTTTTTATAACTTTATGTAATAAAAATAGAAGTCTAACCTCAATAAACTTCCATATTCTTTTCTTATTATCTCCCCTGAGTCGGCGCCAATCTGACAAAGTAATTGGCACCATTTCGCGTGACACGATTCCCAAGAAAGACGAAAAGACATCTGCATTTTCACCAATGGGCTGATTTCTGTCATTGAAAGTAACGAGTACTTTGTTCTTTCTGGCAGGTGAAGGAAGCTTGGTTGGACCTCTTTTCTTCATTTGTTGTTGTTCATCTTGTTGATCTTCTCGTTCTTCTTCTCGTTCTTCTTGTTCTTCTTCTCGTTCTTCTTGTTCTTGTTCTTCTTCTTCTTATTCCTCTTCTTCTTGTTGTTCTCGTTGTTGTTGATTGAAGCTCCTAGTTGTTGATTGAGAACGAGAGTCACATGATGAAGGAGGTGCTTCATATGTAGAACTTTGCGGACACCTTATCCTCACACCAACATTTGAGTTTCGACTCATCAATGCTTCTATAGCTTCCTTTTCTTTTATTGCTCTCTTTTTGCAGCTTTTGAACTCTATTCATTTAGGGAAAGAAAATATCATAATTACTAAATGAGCACAAATAAATTCATCAACCTATAAAGTGATTAAATAAATCAATTTTTTACCTCTCCCTTATACATTTATTTTCCTCAAATCTACACACACTATGTCAACAACAAAATAGATGGTTGTAAAAATGCCTGCAAATGCTCCAGTTAGTGCATGTGAAAAGACAAAGAAAAGCAAAAGAGAAATTATTAACACAAGAATAAAAGAAGATAATAATATTGCTACAACTTAATCAGCCATAAAGTGATTAATATAAGCATTTGATCAGTCATTCGTGAATAAGGCTAAAACTTAACTCCATTACACAAATTGACCCTGACAATTCATTCTAACATAACTTTCATCTTCATCGCAAGTGTCCAAATCTACACGCGATATGTCAACAGCAGAAAACGATGGTTGCGCATTCTCGTTGTACATTGCAATATCATACAATCCTCGAGGAGGTGCCCTTAACACAACGCACCAGTTTGATGAATCATTTTCACTAGAATAAAACACTTGTTTGGCCTGAGTTGCCAAAATAAATGGATCATTATGATTGTGACATTGGTTAAAGTTTACTAGGGTAAACCCATCTTCAACTTTCATACCGTTTCCCTCATTAACCCAGTCACACAAGAATAATGGAAATCGATATACAAAATAATCCAATATAATTATCTCTCTTATAACCCCATAATAATCAACTTCACTTCTTCTTTGTGCATTGTCCCGTGAACTTGATCTACAAAGGCTATCGGCACCTTCAACAAACACGCCAGAATTCTGAGTAACTCTTTCAATATCTCTTGTGTGAAACTTTAATCCATTAATTGCGTAACCTGAACAAGAAAGTACATTTTTTCTTGGTCTTCGAGAAATCCAATGCAACATGTTTGACACGTCAACATTCTGAGACTTAACCTGTAAAGATATACACAATAAGTTGTAAGCAAAAAATGCACGAGTTTTAAAATAATTGTTGGAATTAAACCTAAAAATATAGTTGAAGACCTTACAACCTTTTCTTCAAACCATTCACTAAATGTCCTTGTATGTTTCATCCATAATTGGCTTGCACTCCTTCCAAGGCATTTGTCTCTACGCTTCAACTCATTGATATGCATTCTAAACATATAAATTAAGAAATTGGATCAGGAATTCAAATCAATAAAATGATCTAATTAACAATCATACTTACTTCAAATAAGGTTCAACAATCTTCAAATTGAACAATATACATCGATGTGCTTTTTCCAACATATCGTCTGACAACATTTTTGTATATACTGCTGAGATTGGTTCTCCTTCCAAAGATTGTCTCATTATGAATATTGTTGTCCTGACGTTCTTGATCTCCCATATCAGTTGATTGTTCCAACTTTCTACTGCAAAATCGCACGCACTCATCGACAATTTAACATTCTGACATGCATCCCTCTGGCCTTGCTCGATTTTTACAATAACTTTTGAGCTTTTTCATATATCTTTCAAATGGATACATCCACCGGTATTGGACCGGTCCACCTAAGCGAGCTTCCTTTGCCAAGTGGATTGGTAAATGAACCATAATATCGAAAAATGAAGGAGAGAAATATCTCTCTAACATGCATAAAGTTTCCCCAATTCCATTCTCAAGATCCAAGAGTTTATTTTTATCTACAACTCTTTGGCATAGTTCATTAAAAAAATTACAATATCGAAATATTGCAATCCGAGGTCCTTTGGGTAGAAGTCCCCTCAAAGCAACATATAGCAATTGTTGCATTAGAACATGACAGTCATGAGATTTGAGACCTACAATGGTGCAATCCTTTAGTGATACATGATTTGCAAAATTGGATCCATAACCATCTGGAAGTTTCATATTTGAAAATCTTTGACAAAATATATGCTTCTCAGCTTTAGAAAGTCTAAATGATGCTTCCGGGAGATATATTCGACTCCCACGAACTTGAGGATGCAATCTTCGCCGAATTCCCATATTTTCCAAATCTTTTCGTGAACTAAGTCCATCTTTTGATTTAACTTTTATATCAAGAATTGTGCCAATAATGCTTTCGCAAACATTCTTCTCGAGGTGCATAACGTCCAAATTGTGGCGTAAAACCAAGTGCTGAAAAGAACAATGAATAGTTTAATGCAATTTCAAATAATTAAAGAAATTTTTACTCATCAACTTAGTATCATACCTCCCAATATGGCAAACTAAAAAATATGGACATCTTCTTCCAGATTCCAGTGGTTTCAATGGCCTCCGATGTATTCTTCTTCCTTGATTTTTTCCTCTTTCTTTTCGTACCTCTTTCCCTTGATTCACATCTCTCTTTCTTTTGTCTTTTTTCCCCAATCATTTTTGATATTCTTTACTTGCATTTGCAACATCATATCCAAATATTACTTCAGGTTTATCGCCGTTCCGCGCGTCGTTGCTTGCCGCTCGCCGCGCGCGGCGCCGCGTCGTCGCGCCGCCACTGGCCACTCGCCGGTGTCCGCTGCTTGCGCCCCGAGCCGCCGCCATCGACCGCGCGCTCCGCCGCCAACCTTCAAGCGGTCTCACTCACGCGTTGCGTCGCATTGCATTGCGCGCTCGCGGGCCATCGCTTGTCGATCCGACCTTTCCACGCGCTGCAGCTGCCTCACCAAACACTGCTCGCTGACGCGTCGCTGCTGGTCGCTGCTGCTATTGCTGCGGCCGCGCGAGCTTGCTCGTGCGGAGCCGCATTGCTCCCACGCTCCGCGTCGTCTTTGTTCGCGGCTGGCCGCCATCGTCGTCCCGCCTCCGACTTCCGCTGCACCGCCGCCGAGCTGCCGAGCTGGTTGCGCCGGGAGCCGCCGGTCTCCTCTCCTCTTCCGTCTCTTTCTTTCCTCTTTCCCGAGCTCTCTGATCTTTTTTTTTTCTTTTCTTTGATCTTATCCCTTCCTTTATATATATATATATATATATATATATATATTTATCTTTCTCTTTTAATTCCAAATCAAAAGTATCCTCGAGATTCGTACAACACAAATCTCGAGGCAAACTCAACAACCAAGTAGCACGCATCCCGAGGCACCAACCCGCCTCATTTCAAACTCTCGATACTTGTGATACACGCAACATGAGACATATCTAATGTACACATTAAACCACATAACGCGACTATCTCGATCCCACGTCGGCACGCGATTCGAAGGGCGTCCCCGTTCGTGTTTCGGCTCCCCGAATTCTCGGCGTATACGCATACGTATTTCGGCAAGTGGGTCCCACATACGACCCAAAAATGACACGTGGCACGAGTCGAATTTTTGGGCCGTTACACTCGAGTTGTTGAACACAAGAGCCAAAAAAACTGATTTCATGGAAATGTCTTCTGAAGAACGTTCTGAGTGGATAGCGTTTCAGTTGACTGAATAAGTAGTTATTTATTTTAGAATTATTTTTGGAAGCCATTTAAAATTTATTTTATTATTTTATTAGTGACTACATTCTTATTTTATTAGTTGGAGATTGAGTTTTTCTTTTTCAGACTCCGCCAGAATGTTGGATTAATGAATAATACTTTGTTTGAAGTTGATAATATTTTTTTAGTTACTTTTATAAGTGACATTGTCAACCATGTTTTAAACTTCCACTTGTTGAATGTTATATTTTTCGGCATGTTTAATTTTTCTTTTTTGATTTTAGGTGATATTATTTACATGATGTCTCATTTAAATATGCAAAGATATGATGAATTAGAGGAATTGGAAATGGAAGAGAACGAGGTGGAAGAATTAACAGAAATACTTGAATGTTTGTTGGTTTCTATGCAAGCAATTCTACAAACATTGCATGAAGTTGTACTTTCTATGTATTGTGAGCCAGTTACACGACCCTTAACCAGACGGTCTGTAACTAGAAATGAGTCTGAATACATAGAAACAATATTGAACGATGATGCATAACACTTTCGACAAATTTATAGTATGTATCCTGACGTGTTTCGAAAGTTATGCAAAATTATTAGAGAAAAAGCTCTGGTACATGATACACGATTCGTAACTATTGAAGAAATGTTGGCTACGTTTTTACTTAACGTGGGTCAAAATTCTCGATATTGTTTGATTCGTAAAACCTTCAATAGATCGCATTTTAAGACCAGCCAAAGTTTCAACAAAATTGTAAGGGCTCTGAACATAATTGCAGTAGATATGATGGCGAAGCCTAAATCCTCTACCGCATAAATCATAAGAGATAGTACAAGATTTTATCCTTACTTCAAAGTAAGTTGTAATTATTGCTAGAGATGGTATAATAGAAGTAATTTTTGTTGTTGTTGATGATGATGATGATGATGATGATGTGGTCATTAATTGTTCTTGCTCTTATTTTTATGATTCTATTGGAGCTATCGATGGTACCCATATTCCAGCAATGATTGTTGGAAATGATAGTAGCAACTATCACAATCGTCATGGCTTCACTTCCCAAAATGTCTTGGCTGCACGTAACTTTGATTTGAAGTTCATATATGTTCTTAGTGGATGGGAATGATCGGCGCATGACTCAAGAATATTGAGTGATGCTTTATCTAGGAGAAATGAACTTAAAGTACCACAAGGTATGATCTAATTAATGTCAGAATTACTTGTTTTTATATTCTTGTATTTAATTTATTTACTTTTAGTATGTTTTTAGGTAAATATTTTTTGGTGGACTGTGGTTTTTCGAATTGGCGTTAGTTTTTAGCTCCTTTTTGAGGTGTTCGTTATCATCTTTCCTATTTTACCGAGCAAGGGCGACATCCTGAAAATGCTAATGAATTATTCAATTCTCGACATGCATATTTGAGGAATGTGGTTAAAAGGTTGTTTGACATATTCAAATCACGGTTCACAATTTTTAAAACAGCTCATTCATTTCCATTTAAAATTCAAGCAGAGCTGGTGTTGGCTTGTGCGGGATTACATAACTATCTTCGCAACGAGTGTCGTTCTGATGAATTTCTAGTTGAATTAGATACTGAAGATGCATTGTCCTCAGATAGTGAAGAAGATGATAATTTTGAAATACTTTATGAGACTCAAGAACAACAAAGGGTGAATGCCAACCAATCGAGGAATTTTATATCTACCGAAATGTGGAGTGATGTTGATGTAGTAAATAATAATATGCATTAGATCTATGTTATTTCTTTAGTACTTTATTTGTTATTTTTACAATAAAGATTTTTAATAACTCTAGTAGTTTATTTTTTCAATTAAAAAGTAACTGAAGCTTTAAAAAATGTGCAAGAAGTCCATCAAAGTCAATGTTTATGGATGTTTATCAAAAGTCATCAAAATAAAGTTTATCAAAGTCCTTAAAAAAGTCTATCAAAGTTAATAAAAGATATTAAAATAAAATCTATCACGGTCTACCAAAGTTTTTAAAAAAAGTGTACAAAAATCTAAAAGTCTTTAAAAGTCATCCACTTATAAAAGTAACTAAAAGTCTATTAAAATATCAATTGAATACACCCCTTAATTTAATTAAATTAATTAGTTAAATTATTTATTTTAAAACCCATGCGTTTAACTATAAAATATCTATGTGAAATCAACCATTTTCCACTATTTTGCAAAATAATTGATTTATGAATTTTTTTATTTACCTATTCGGCGCAATAAAAAATCCGTCACTAAAAAATCCGTCACTAATAATGTACGATCCGTCGCGCCGGCATTCCCGTCCTCGTTGCCATTTCTTGAAATGGCAACTAGTGTCAAAATAGCGACTGGTCGGGTTGACAAAAAAAACTTCAAAGATAAAAACAAATCCTAAAAAACTAAATCTAAAACAAAAAGAAACCCCAAAAATCAAACAAATTTATTGAACAACAACAACAACAAATACGTGGAATACAACGAATACAAAAAAAAAAATAAAAAAAATCAAAACCCTAAAAAAATAAAAAACAACAAATATGAGATTTACAAAAAAAATAAAATAAAAACCCAATAACTAGGTTCGATGAGGCGTAGACTGACGTGATGGTGGCGGGAGGCGGAGGCGTTGAGGCAGAGGGTGGAGCGGCAAGGCCGATGAAGAGAGGTGAGAGAGGGGGCGGCAGCGGTGAGGTCGATCAAGAGAGGCGAGAGAGACAGCAGCGAGGAGAGAAGGGGCGATGAGGCGACAGCGGCGAAGAGAGCAGGGGGTGAGGGGGCAGCACCGGCGAGGAGAGAAGGAGGCGGCAGCGGCCAGGAGAGCAGGGGGCCAGGGGGCGACACCGACGAGGAGAGCAGGAGGTGGCAGCGGCACTGGCGAGGAGATCTGGCGAGAGATCTAGGGGAGAGCGGATGGAAGGAGAAGAGAGGGGAGGAGCAGTGAGAAGAGAGAAGATTTTGGGGGAGTGTATAAGTGAGATGGAGTATGGTTTGGTGTTGGGTGTAAGAGAGAGAACGCGGGCCCCACTGCTACACGTGAAATTCCCTCTTAGGCGAGAAGTAGCTGGTCGCTAGCTATTTTCCTATTCCATTCATTTTTTTTTTTTTGTAGTGTAAACCAAAGTTTTGAAGCAATTAATTTAAAAAGATTGCGCTATTTTTATTAATTTAAAAAGATTGAAGATATAAAAAAGAAGAAGGAAAAACTTATCAATAGAGATTTTCATAACATAGATAAGGTTTTGTTTAGCAACACTCTCAAATTAATATTAAGATTCCTCTTTGTTTCAAAATTTTGTGTGCTCACACGAACACATCTATAAAATACGATTTTAGATATTAATTTAGCAATACCTACAATCGAATATCACTTATTGAAATAAACATTTACAAGTTTACCCAATGGTAAGAGCGAGCTTGAAATTGTATGGGTTAAGTGCACGATCTCAAGTTCGATTGATCCTGCATCATGATTATTCGAGCCACTAAAGTACGCTTAATCGCACCAGAGTCTTGTAAAAATAATCAAGCTCGCTTGGATACTACATTTTTAAAAATAATAAAAACAAAAATAAAAATAAAAATGTAAATGTAGTCACGAGTCTCGATCTCGGTGAAGTGGTTAAGTTAACAAACTCTTATAAGATGCCACGCGTCTGTCTTCCAATATAGTCTCGAAAGCTCCACTCTTGACCTTTCACAAAGCAAGATAATAAAGTAATAATTAAATAAAACGCTATGTACAGATGATCCTCTGTATTCTTGTTTTCCTGTACCTATCTATCCATGTGTTGCTCCCGAGCCACGCAACCCAAAACAGACAGACACATCAGAGGGAGCCCTTGATCTTGATGAGAGAGTCCAACTTCTTCTCTTCTTCAATCACGACTCATCACTCAAAACATGAATTCATGATCACGATCATTATGATGATGATGATGGTGGTGGTGGTGGTGGTGGTGGTGGTGGTGGCGATGGGTTTCAACCAATTAGATTCACACATGATTTGAATGGCTGTGGTGCGAGCAACTGTGTCTGTACTTGGGTTTTTGGTGTTTCATTGAGAGAGAGAGAGGAGCAGAATAGATTTTTGTGTTCATTCATTCATTCATGGAACAAAAACGACAACAATCAACAAATGAGACTTCTCTCACCAAGGCCTTCTTATCTTCTGAAATCTCTGATTTGCTCATCTCCCCATCTGGAACCCAGGTACCATTTTGTGTTTTTCGTATCTTCTTCCACTTTTCCCTTCATGGGTACCAATTTTTCTGTGTTTAATCCCATTTTAGCTCTAAAATCTATCAGTTTTGTGGTCAATCATTAATGGGTGTTCACTAGATCTCACTAAAATTTGCTTATCTGTTTGAGTTTAGCATACCATCAATTAGTTGTTGTTGATTGTAGCTAACAAGTTTTAGGCACACCATCAATTGCACTAAATCGAGCGCAATGGAAAAGTTTGATATATGTAGCCGGCCTGGCTAATTGGAAATTGAGGCTTTGTTGTTGTTGTTGTTGTGGATTGCAGGTTAGAGTTTCAGATATAGAGGGCAAAACTGTGGGGATTATATTTTGCTGCAAATTGGTACCCTCAATGCCAAAGTTTCACTCCAATCTTAGCAGATGTGTATGCACAAATTAACGAACAAGTCACTAAATTTGAGATTGTGTTTGTGTCATCTGATGAAGATCAGATCTCATTTCAGGAGTTTTACCTGACCATGCCTTGGCTTGCAATACCATTCTCTGATTTACAAGCTAAGAAGAGCTTGACTCAGAGGTTTAGAATTGAGGGCATCCCTTCATTGGTCATAGTCGATCCATCTGGTGTGCCAATTCAAACTGAAGGAGTTGATCTCATCTACAAGTATGGGATCCAAGCATTCCCTTTTACGCCCGAGAGGATATCAGAATTGGAAGAAGAAGAGAAAGCGAAACATGCATCGCAGACTTTGGAGAACCTTATCTCAAGTCATGGGAGAGATTACTTGATTAACCAGATAGGTGAACAGGTGGGCATAGCAAGTTTGCCATGTCGTTCGAGATTTTGTATCAGTTGGTTCTCATACTCATTTTTAAATGAAAATTGCAGGTGCCCGTATCGGAATTGGTGGGGAAAACAGTGGGGTTATACTTCTCAGCTTCGTGTCCTCCGTGTGAGAAATTCACTCCGAGACTAGCATCGGTGTACCACAGTTTGAAACAGAAGAATGAGAGTTTTGAGATTATTTACATCTCGATTGACCGAGACGAATCAGGGTACTTGAAATGCTTTCAGTCGATGTTATGGCTTGCATTGCCATTTGGGGATGAGACGGTGAAATCCTTGTTGAAGTACTTTAATGTTCAGGGAATTCCTACTCTGATCATTATAGGACCGGATGGAAAGACTGTTACGAGGGAGGGAAGGAACCTTGTGAATTTACACCTTGAGTTGGCTTATCCTTTCACAGAAGCCCAGATTTCATTGCTACAAGAAAGATTAGACGAAGAAGCTAAGAGCTACCCGAGGTCGTTCCACCACATTGGTCACCGGCACATATTGAACCTAGTCTCGGCGAGTTCAGGAGGAGGCCCTTTTATCTGCTGCGAGTGCGATGAGCAGGGATCTGGGTGGGCTTACCAGTGCATCGATTGCGGATACGAGATTCACCCCAAGTGCGTTAAGGAGTTGGAAATAGGCGGTGATGAGGAGAATACTGTGAGGACTGAGGATCAGTTGCGTGCTTGAATCCTGAGAACTAATATGATGGGTTTTTGAATAACAACTTAGCTGTGTGAAAGATGTTCAGGTTATGTTATGGAAATCTTAACAGAGAAAAACAAGGGTAAAGAGTGCTGTAATCCGTTGGCGAAGCCATGGGAGATGACTACTAAACACAAGTAATTGCATTGGCTATAGTATTCATATAGGTATTCAAAACAGGTAACTGAGCCTCCTATCCCTCTTGAATGATGTACTAGTGAAATTTTATTTCTACTGTCATATTACCTTGCAAGTTTTTCGATAAAGATGCATCATAGTCCTAATATTTGACGTCGATAAGAACTTTCTAATCAAGAAGTAGACATGTGTATTTTGTTGAAAACATCGATAAGTAGGTTGTCTAGAGATGATTTTGATTGAATTGGTTGAAGAAAATGATGGTTTGTAACGTTGTGGTAATGTTCTCTATTTGGGTTAGTTTTTACAGTAAAGTTGCTTGGGAATTCTGTTGTGATGGTGACTATGATATATTGAAATCTAAAATCATGCTTAAAAGGTGAGGAACATATGCTTGTGAGGGAATTGAACAAAGATCATGTTTTCAACAACTTTGTAACTCAGCCTATCAAATTAGAATCTGATGCAGTTGGACTATCAAAACTCCGAAGAGGTACTGCACCCATTAGGAAATGTAAATTATTTGATAGTAAGCTTGTGTAGGAGAACAATGGAAATTAATAATTATGGAATCTACTTTGGAGAAGTCAAGTCATGGCATGTTCAGACCTAACTTGTTCTCATGGATCATAGTATATGAATAGTCGTCGTAGCATTTTATGATGTGATCTTGCAGAAATTATGAAAGTTAAAATCTTATCGTGATTTTGCATAAATCATAAGGTACAAAATCTTTGAATGTTTGAACTCCCAAACCTATGCTTCTGTTTCAATGAATTTTTTTCAAGTTTGGGCCTTCACCTTTTTCAATGCAGATTCAAAAGAAACTACAATTTATATACCTATGTAAAGAGTCAGTTGTTAGCAGAAAGGTAAGGCCATTTTAAAAATTTCTGTCAGCCTTAACATTCTCTGGTTCTCAAGTTATGAGTTAAGAAGTTCATATACCGGTCGACAATCTTCGAGAAAGATTGAAGAAATGCAAGCGAAAGTGCTAAGAACAGCAAAGAATGCTTCGAAAAAAAAAAGCAACGATGAAATCTCGATGTTGGACATGATAGAAACATGTCTTTAGCATGAAGAGTAGCAGTAGATTGGTTAGCTGGTGCCACTGCCTTTTAAGTCTTTTTAACTTCAAAACTCAACATTTTTTTTCAACTCTCAATAACTTACATGTATTGAAGTGTTGTGCATTTGTCTTCCCAAATGACCCAAAAAACTACTAGTCTAAAAGTCTTTTATTTTGCTTGTTCCGGAAAAAAAAAAAAAAAAACTTAAAAGTTTTTCACTTGGGGTTTTCTACACTTAGAAATCATACATACAACAACAACAACATAGCCTTAGTCTCAAATTAACTGGAGTCGGCTACATGGATGAAACTTTTTCATTGTGCTCGATTAAGTGCAATCGATGGTGAGCTTTTCAAACCATTCAAATCATTCATAATTAATGCATTTCATGCTAACTTTATATGTCCCTACATCGTCGAAATATTTGCATACATACATACATACATACATACAAAAATATTTGCATAACCATTGTAGATAAAATTTATGCATATCATATAGGGTGTGGTCATGTGGACTTCCTACATTGGTTTCATTCACGTTGCTTCCATTAGATTGAAAAATTTATTAGGCCAAAATGGCACTTATTAAGAGAATCTCCAACTATAAAACTCTATTTCTCCCTATTTTTCTCTCAATTTTACAATTTTGTCACTTAAAACACAATTTTTCCTCAACTACAAACTCTATTTCCACTCCAAAACTCTATTTATTATTTTTTGTTATTTATTTGTATTAATTTTAATAAATTATTTAATCAATAAAAAAATTTTAAAAATATATTCATACTATAAAAGAAATAATTATTGATATTTAAAAAAAAAAAAAAAGAAAGGGATGCTATTTTAGAGTACGGTGAATAGTGGAACTCAAAATTTGGAGTTTAGTTATTCACCGAACTCTGAAACCTAAAGTAGAGGGAAAATAGAGTTCGGTTGGAAATGATCTTAAGATAACAACAATTGTTCTTCAAAGTTTGTATTGAAAAAAAATGCAAAAACATATTTGACGAGATGGATGATGCATTATTCGCTAGAAGATAAAGTTTGAAGAGACCGTTAGGTCGACTACTACGCTGAAGTAAAAAAGAAAATGATAAAAAAAACTTAAAATAATTCATTTTTCCTTGTTCTTGATTGCTTAAAGTTCTTTAAAAAAAAATAAAAAATCATAAGACAAAACAGAGGAACAGAGAGAGAAACAAAGAGACCGCGTGAGACAATTGAATCCGATAATTCCTCCAATTCGTTGTTCCCATGGAAGTCTCCGTTGTTTTTCCATTTTAAGGTAACCAAGGCGGTCTGGTCTAGTCTGTCTTGGACTCGATCTTTGACAAACAAAAACCATTCTAACAATGGAAGTCTCTGCGTCACTATCGGACCAACAATCACTATCAACCGCAAAAATCACTGAAGGGCTCGCCACCATTTGCGCCCACAATTCTCAACAATCCTCCACGCACCCATCGCCAATTATGGGAGCATTGAGAGGTAGAAGAGAATATATAAGTGAGAGTCGTCATCGCTCGAAGATCCTCAAGCCTCAACAGGTACAGAGGTTCAAAAAAAAAACAGAGCCCAAAACAGTTTTTACAACAGAAGAAGCACAAATTGTTGGACCAACCGTGGCGACTGCAAAAGGGGAGAGAGAGTCTCGATAGAGAAATCGTGGGTAGAAGCCAGATTGGGCGAATTTTGGGTGTAGTAGATCATAATGGGCTCTCATGGGGAGAAGGTTTCAGTGCTGTTGTTGCTCTGCCTCTCAGCAGTCACCATTGTTGTTGTTAAAGCAGAAGATCCTTATATCTTCTTTGATTGGAATGTGACTTATGGTACTATTTCTCCTCTTGGGGTACCTCAACAGGCCATTCTTATCAATGGCGAATTCCCTGGCCCCAACATCAACTCCACCACCAACAACAACGTCGTCGTCAACGTCTTCAACGGCCTCGACGAGCCCTTCCTCTTGTCCTGGTAAACATTCCCATCTCCTATCTCATCACCATATTCAGTTCGACTAATCTCACCAGAGTTAGGCAGGTGCCTCTACTCAATATGCTAGGAGAAACCAACTGCGTGTAATATTTTTTTTATCATATCCGTGGGTGTCTGAGCCGCTTCGACCCCCTCCTGATTATGGTTTGACTAATCCCTCGAGAATAATTCAATAGAATATAATGTAGCTACCAAGAACTGAATTCATGACCCTGCTTCAATCAGTTAGAGTTATGACACTGCACCCCTTAGGCGCCTTAGGAGGCACAATATGAACAATTAAGATCAAGAAGTCTCTCAATTTGTGACATGGGTGTCTAAAATTAGCAATGTGTGTTGTGTGTGTGTTTGTGGAAATATTTTTCAGGAATGGAATTCAGCACAGGAAGAACTCTTGGCAAGATGGGATGTTGGGAACAAACTGCCCAATCCCACCTGGTCAGAACTTCACATATCATTTCCAGGTGAAGGACCAAATAGGGAGCTACTACTACTTTCCGAGCACCGGAATGCAGAAGGCGGCGGGTGGGTTCGGAGGGCTTCGAGTTAACAGTCGGCTACTCATACCGGTTCCATTTGCGGATCCGGAAGATGACTACACAGTGATGATTGGAGATTGGTACTCCAAGAGCCACAAAGTGCTGGCTAAGTACTTGGATTCAGGGAGGGCCTTGGGCAAGCCTGATGGAGTTCTCATGAATGGGAAGACAGGCAAAGAGAAGGACCAAAAGCCTTTGTTCACAATGAAACCAGGCAAGACTTATAGGTACAGAATTTGCAACATTGGTATTAAGAACTCTCTCAATTTCAGAATCCAAGATCACCTAATGAAGGTTGTGGAGATTGAAGGCTCTCACACTGTCCAAAACGTTTACGACTCGCTAGACATTCATCTCGGCCAGTGCTACTCGGTGTTGGTCACTGCTAACAAGCAGCCTAAAGGGTACTACATGGTTGCCTCCACAAGGTTCACCAAGTACCAACTCTCTGCAACTGGTTTGATCAGCTATGAAGGCAGCAAGGCCCCTCCATCGCCTAAGCTGCCCGCAGCACCGACTGGTTGGGCTTGGTCTCTCAATCAATTCAGGTCCTTCAGGTGGAACTTGACTGCCAGCGCAGCTCGCCCGAATCCGCAAGGCTCTTATCATTATGGCATGATCAACATAACCCGCACATTCAAAATCGTTAACTCTGTAGGAACTGCCAATGGGAAGCTTCGATATGGCATTAACGGTGCTTCTCATACCGACACCGAAACTCCTCTCAAGCTCGCTGAGTACTTCAATGTCGCCGAGAAAGTCTTCAAATACAATGGAATTCAGGACACCCCACCAAAGAAAACCCCGGCTCAGCTCAAACTTCAACCAGTAGTTGTTAACCAAACATTCCGCAACTTCGTTGAAATCGTGTTTGAGAACCATGAGAAGTCTGTGCAGTCATGGCATTTGGATGGGTATTCCTTCTTTGCTGCCGCCATTGAGCCTGGGAGATGGAGCCCGGATCGCCGGAAGAACTACAACTTGTTGGATGCCTTGAGCAAGCACACAATTCAAGTGTATCCTAAATCTTGGGCTGCTGTTCTGCTAACAATGGACAATGCAGGAATGTGGAACTTGAGAGCCAACACTTTGGAGAGGTTCTATTTGGGACAACAGATGTATTTCAGTATACAATCTCCAGCTAGGTCTCTCAGGGATGAATACAACATTCCTGATTACTGGAAGCTATGTGGAATTGTCAACGACTTGCCTAAACCACCACCTTATACCATTTAAGTGATTCATCGATTCATTGATTGATTGATTCATTATAAGATGACCCTTTTAGTAAGTAACAAATTTAATTACTAGAGAACTATTTCTAATATCATCATCATCATCATCATCATCATCATTATCATCTACCTAGCCTTCCATCTCCATTGATGATATTGATCAAAACTAGCCTTCAATTTTTAGCTGATTATTCATTGCAGTCAGTCAGTCATATGACAAAGAAAAGAGAAGACGAAGACGAAGAAGACAGTTGTAATTTGTAAGACAGAGAGATGGTGGTTTGTAAAGGAGAGTGTTTTCATTGTTTTGCTTTTGTTTTTCGATAACAAATCAAGCAGCGGCGCCGATAAAAAATTACCCCGAAAGCAAATATGGGATTGCTTAATTGTACTCTCATTGCTGCTCTTCTTTCTCCTTTCTCTCTTTCCCAGTATTTTTTATCTTTTGTATTGAATGTAACTTCATATTTAATGTTCTTTAGCTTCTGTTTTCACAAATGCATCTTGTGCAAGGAATGGAAAAATTTTGTTTACCATGTTGCACCACATATATGTATGTCTTCTCATGAATAAATCTCTCTCAAATGATATATAGTTATTATAATCAAATTTATATCTACTTAACGTGGGCATAATCAAAATCAAACTAGTGAAATTAGTATATCCATTAACTAGTTTTTTTTTTTTGAATTGAACAAATCCAGTACATACATTTCAGACATACTTGCATCTTAAACAAAAGATTGATATTTGTTTTAAGAAGTTCTAACTATACTTTGTTGAAGCTGCCTGCATTGCTTTTTGAGCTTCTTTTGATGAATCAACTTGTTTCACACTCTCTTTTTGTGATGGAAAAAAAAGGGTAGACAGTTCTTCATCTATCAAACATCTTCTCTACATATTGGGCATGTTCCCTGTCTCACAAGCCATTCATCTATGCAAGCCAAGTGAAAGAAGTGTCTGCAGTTGAGCATTCTCCTGGCCTCATCACCTTCTTTGAAATCCTAAAAAAGAGAACATATATGCATCAAACAAGTTTAGTTTCACATACCAATGTTGTATAACTAACTTCATTTGAGATTTTCATTATAGTAGAACTTACTTGTAAGCAAATAGTACAATTGATCTTCTCTCCATTGAAATCTACTGTTTTATTGATGTGGAACTCTGGGAGCTTCTTAATGACACTGTGTGACAACCCTTTGGGACCTTCAATATCATAAATGTCTGAGATTTCTCCATAACTTGTTTCAAGCCCTCCAACCTGAAATCCAATCACCCTTTTTAGGTCCATGTACATTCATTCCATCAACATGAATACATTTGTTTAAAAAAATGTTACATTTATGAGACTTACTTGCCATTGATATGCCTTGAGCATTGCAGGGCTCACCCATTCTCTGAATATCTTCCCATTTAATAGGCTCCCAAAGATGCCAATCTGCATTGGGAAGATCAACAAATTAATGAAGTGCTGTCATCATCATCACCACCTAAGCCACTGTAAATGTCGATCATCAACAATGGCCAAGCCTACTCCCATAAACTTAACAAACTTTGTGGAAATATTCAAAGAGTATTCAAGTTGTACTAATTACCTTTGTCAATGAATCTCCATTAATCAGTGATTCAAACAGCTCAATGGCCACAACCGCGCCGGCGACGGCGCCAATACCCGCGCCGCGGAACAACCCACTCTCTGTAGTGTGGCCTGTCATTGCTCCTGTAATGGTTCCCACAACAGCACCTCCTGCATTGCTCATCAACAAAAACAAATCAACATTCATACACATATAAAGACTTAATCTTCGCATCTCAATAACCATTTGAACTAGTACTTGTTCGAGTACTATATCAAAAAGGGCCTCACCAACTGCAAAAATGCATGTGAATCCAGCCACTAAAGACCTCCTAAGCACCATCAACAGAACCTTGACCACCAATCCACCCATATCTGCACAGACCCACCTCAAGAGCTCCGCGAAAAGAGGGAAAGAATTGAAAAAAATATCAACTTTTTTGATGCCACAGAGAGAGATAGCAGGGCTGCAAAGCAAGGCAGTGTGAAAAGGAAGCAAAGAGAGCGAGAGATTGACAGCATTTAAAAGAGTGGAAAATGAAGTGAGCATTTAAGAGGGAGCACAGAGGGACAACATGCAAAGAATGATTGATTGCAACATTTGTATGTAAGAGGGGGTATTGGAAAAAGATGGAAAGATTAATTACTGTATGAAGATATGGAAAATGGGACTAAAACCAGGTACTGGTTGGTGGTTGAAGCATCTGTGGGCTGAGAACATGGAGGTATTTGTTTATGGCCATGGATTGATGATGATCAAGAAATCAACTTGATATACTTCAATGGCATTTATGCCAAACTTTATTATGAGTTCTTTGACAACTATATATGGAGGTTCTTTCTTTTCCTTTCCTAGGCTTCGCTTGATTTGTTTTTGTTACTTTACGGTGTTAGTTAGAAATTATCTCTTTGGAGTTAATATTTTTATGTTTGGTTCAACTTTAAAATTGTGGGGGAGTTTTAAATTTTTAAACAAATAAAAAATATGAATTGACATAAATAGTCTTCAAATAAGAGAGAGAGATGGGTAATAAAAGGGTCATTAATAAGGGGTAATAGCGTCTACAACTATTGGGAGACTACTCCCTAAGGGGGTGATGGGGAGATATCTCTCACTCTATATAAGAAGTTGAGAAATACTATAACTTGCCTGCAAGTTAGGCAGCCAAATAAAATTAATTTCCAACTCCCTACGAGTTATCTCCACCTCGTAACAAATAAGGCCTAGTTACAATTCAAGCAATGTATATCATTGAAAGAGTGAAGTATATGCAAGCCTAATGTGTGTTTCCTGTTGATTAATATGCTAGGCTTGCCGTTCATCTTAACAATTAGATGTATGTTGGAAATATTAATTACCAATTCAATTATATATTTTTCAAAATTATTGCCTCCATAATTGGGTATTTGTGGCATTATCATTGCCTCAAATTGAACAAGGTGGAAAAGTTTGATCTATGTACTTTCTCCGTTCCCAATTATCTATCGCATTTTTCCCATGCACAAGAATCAAGAAAATATTACTCTCTCATAAATGACCTTATTTATTGATTAACTAAATAAAATGAGGTTAGAATTGTAATTAATGAAACAAGCTAGTGGTGCTTCATTCATTGATTTCCTAATGTGCATAACGCATTCATATAACGTGCCAAGTATTTAAGAGTGGAAAAATTATTAGATTTTGTAAAATAGAATGCTAGGTTCAAAGTTTTTATAGGAGGGAGAGTGTCTTATTATCCGACGAGTCTTTTAACTTTCCTTCCTTTTGGGCTATAAACCTATGGATACCTTGTGTTTTGGGGCAGTTGTCGGTGATTTTTGCGTTTTTATTAAATAATTAGTTGTCTTCCTTTATTGGAAGTTTAGATTTTCTTCAATTGTTGGCGTTGAATATATATGAAAATATGAATACAACTTAAAAAAAAAAAAAAAATTAAAACACACACACACAGGCATTAATCATAGAGCAAAGTGGAAGATTCTGATTTTGGACTCAACTAATTTGAATTAGCACTTAATTAGTTATTCTTGTGTTATGATCTTTCAGCTTAAATTAGAATATCCTATAAATCAAGAAGCCTAGTTCATTAATGCAATCCCAATATGATTTTTTGTAGCTTTTTGATGAATTCAACTTGTTTTTTTTTTTTAAATAAACAGGAAAAAATTAAGGTTAATATATGATTTTTACAATAATTCTACAATGAAGCTCAAATATATATATTCATGTCATGAGAACGCTTTAGCATAAAATGCTTTGTGCATTTATAATTCATAAATTAATATTGTATTATATTAGAATTTAATAGTTATAAATGATGTTTTCGTGACATGACTATTTTTAATTTTTTATGGTTCACATTGGAAGAGTAGTACTATTACCCAAAAAAATCGATATATGTTTTTCACTAGAATGGCCATCAAATATCGTTTATATGTTTTCCATGCATGCATGTATTCATGCAAGTACTCAGCAAATGTGCACAAATATATTGATTGAATCAATGTATATTATGCATACTGTTGTAAATTGAGTTGAAAATTGCTAAGAATTAGAGAAGAAAATAGAAGACTAAGAACTCTTACTACTATAAACTACTACTACAAAGGAGAAAAGAAGAAATGAGATAGTTGGAATGAGATGTTTTCATTCAACTTGGTGTGTTTTTATAATGATGTTAGCACCTTTTACATAGGCCATTTGGTGATGATGATAAATGTACTTTATACAATATGTACAAGTAACACATACACCCCATGTCATACAACACATTACATGTACTTTGTCAATACATGGAAGAGTTGGTGTACATTAGAAATGGTTACAAGTAACATGACAGTACATAGACAAGTGAAGGTACTATTAAGTGAGAAATACAAGTTACATGACTACACCATATGTTGGTGTACATGTATGGTCATCCATACTCCACAACACTCCCCATTGGATGACACTTGCTTAGATATTGTGATTCGTCAAAACTTATACTGAGAAAAACCCAGTGGGAAAAATATAGTAAAAGAAAAAAGTACACTATTCTCATAAATATTAAGATGGATATAATATTGTTAAGATTGCCTCATTAAAAACCTTGTTATGAAAACTCAATGGGATAAAACCATAGCTAAGGGAAAAAAGTGCAATACACTAATCAATAACTCATCCTCATGTGAACATGGGTGAAACTTGTTCAGTTTCTTTACTTGCAATGTCCTTAAGTTTACGCAAGCCAATACCATATGTAAGCCTTTTAAATGTCGTAGTTGGTAAGACTTTTGTGAATAAATCAGCAAGATTATCACTCAATTGGATTTGCTTAACATCAATTTCACAATTCTTCTGAAGCTCATATGCATAAAATAATCTTGGTGAAATATGTTTTGTTCTGCCTCCTTTTATGAATCCTTCACTTAATTGTGTGATACATGCTGCATTATCTTCATATAATATTGTTCGATAATCTTTTATTGAAGGCAATCCACATGATTCTTGAATATGTTCAATCATATTTCTCAACTATACACATTCGCGACTTGTTTCATAAATTGCAAGTACTTCAGAATGATTGAAAGAAGTAGCAACCATAATTTGCTTTATTGACTTCCATGATACATTAGTATTCTACAGGTGAATACATATCCCGTTTGAGAACGGGCCTTGTGGGGATCAGATAAAAATTCAACATCAGCATAACTTTGGAGATTCAATTTTACCTCTCTCGAGTAAAATAAACCCATGTCACTTGTTCCTCAAAGATATCGAAAAACATGTTTAACACAATCCCAATGTCTTCGAGTTGGTGAAGAACTGTATCTCGCAAGTAGGTTGACTACAAAAGCAATGTCAGGTCTTGTACAATTTGCAAGATGTATAAGTGCACCAATTGCACTTAAATATGGTACATCCAGACCAAGTAGCTCTTCATCACTTTCATGAGGTCAAAATGGATCTTTATCAACTTCAAGTGATCTGACAACCACTGAAGAGCTAAATGGATGTGCCTTGTCCATATAAAATCTTTTTAATATTTTCTCAATGTAATTTGATTGATGGACTAGTACTCAACTTGAAAAATGTTCAATTTGCAAACCAAGACAAAGTCTTGTTTTTCCAAGTTCTTTTATCTCGAATTCCCTTTTCAAGTATTCGGATGTTCTAACGATGTTGTCATGGTTTTCCACTATATTTAAATCATCAACATATACAGCAATAATCACAAATCATGTTAATGAGCTTTTAATGAAGACACATGGGCAAAGCATATTATTTACATATCATTCTTTAAGTAAATAATCACTAAGACGTTTGTACCATATTCATTCGGATTGTTTCAATCCGCACAAAGACCTTTGTAATTTTATAGAATGCATGCTATGAGGTTTTGATTTTCTTTCTTCGGATATTACAAATACTTCAGGGATTCTCATATATATCTCACTGTCTAGAGATCCGTACAGATATGCTGTAACGACATCCATGAAATGCATATTAAGCCCTTCAGAAACTGCAAGGATTATCAAGAATCGAAATGTGATTGTATCTACAACAGGAGAATATGTTTCATCATAATCGATGTCAGGTCTTTGTGAGAAACCTTGAGCTACAAGTCTTTCTTTATATCTTGTAACTTCATCTTTTTCGTACAAAAATACATTTATATCCAACATGTTTTACGCCATCTGACGTTTGAACAATCGGTCCAAAACCTCTCATTTCCTTAATGAGTCTACCTCTACTTGGATAGCCTCTTGCCATTTTTGTCAATCAGGTCTTTTTCGACATTCGTCTACTGATCGTGGTTCTGGATCATCATCATTTTCACATATCTCAAATGACACATTGAAAGCAAATATATCATTAGGAACAATTTTAGTTCGATCCCAAATCTTACCAGAGTCAAATAATTTATTGAGATCTCATTATTTTCATCTTTTTCTTTTTTTTTTTCTAGAGGTAGTTGTTTCTCGTCGGAATCAGTTTGTTTTGACAAATCTTTGTCAAAGGATTCTTGTGCTTTCTTAGGAGTATTTTGATTTGTATTTATTTTTACTCCCGTTTTCCTCTTTCGAGGAATTGCATCCTTTGAACCAACTAGTATTCCACGCTTTAAGTGTTTCGTTGGTTCTTGTACATTTTGTTGCACAAAGACATCAATTCTTGCAAGAGCATTTACAGCTGGAATATGTGATTTTGTCACTTGTTTTGCATCTGTAAATGCATTAGGTAATTGATTTGCGATTTATTGCAAATGAGTGATCTTTTGAACTTCAAGTTTACACTGATTTGTGCGTGGATCATAATGTGATAAAGTTTATGCATTCCAATCAATTTCGCGCTATTTTCTTTTGAATTGATTTCTTATCTCCCAGGTTTTCATTATGGACTAATCTTAGTTCTATTAGGAGGTGGTATAGGAACATACACTACACAACCAAATTTTTTTAAGTGTGAAATATTTGGTTGTTGACCTAAAATGAGTTGCATGGGGGAATGCTTATGGTATGCAGTAGGCCTATAACGAATGATAGATGTTGCATGAAGGATTGCATGTCCCCAAACTGAAGTTGATAACTTAGTTTTCATGATTAAAGACCTAGCAATTAATTGAATGCGTTTGATCAGAGATTCTGCCAAACCACTCTGAGTATGCACGTGTGGAATATATAATGTTCAATGGTAATTCTTATAGGCATGCAATAATTTTTAAATGCTTGAGATTGAAATTCTCTGGCATTATGACGACCGATGGTCTTGATTGGGTTGTCAGGGAATTGTGCTCTTAACTTAATAATTTGTGCTAAAAGTCTAGCAAATGCAATATTGTTGGTCGAAAGCAAACAAACATGTGACCACTTAGTTGATGCATATATCAAAACCATGAAATATCTAAATGGTCTACAATAAGGATGAATATGTCCACATATGTCTCCCTGAATGCGTTCTAAGAAAATTGGGGATTCCACAACAATTTTACTTGGGGATGATTTAACTATCAATTTACCTTGAGAACAACTAGCACAATTATAATCACCAGCTGAAAATATTTTGTGACTCTTTAAAGAATGTCCATGTGAATTATTAATTATTCATCGCATCATTGATGATCCTGGATGACCAAGCTGGTCATGCTATAAAATGAATATTTTTGGATCATTAATTTTCTTATTTAAGACGACATTCGTTTCAACATGCCTTGTATGAGTAAAATATAATCGAGAGGATAAAACTGAGAATTTTTCTAACACTTTTTTTCCCATTTGAAACCAATGTGACATAGAGAAATTCTCTATTATTTTCGTTCATGGTTTCAATGTGATATCCATTTTGTCGAATATATTTAAATGTAAGTAAATTTCTTCTAGGTTTTTCAGAGTATAAGGCATTGTCAACATGAATTGTTATTTCCTTAGGCAACATAATATTTGCTCTTCCAGAGCCATTAATCAAATTGGAGATGCCATATAATGTTTGAATATTGGCCTCAGCTAAGTTCAAATTAGAGAAATATTCTCTATTTTTAAGGATTGTGTGCGTTGTAGCACAATCAGCAAGACATATACCGCTCTTATTTGATTCATGATTTGAACACACGAATTGTTGATCCATCTAGACAAATAATGTTTGGCAAATTAGAAAAAGAGTCGTATTTCATTCTTAATAAGAAACTAGTACATATAACTAAGAAGCATAACAAAAACTAATACATATAATTATTGAAAATCATTACATATGATCATTAAAAATATCGAGATTAGTGTTTGGATCATCATGAAAATTCAGGACATCCATATAATTGATGTCCGACGAGCCATCTCCGACAGTGAAGTTCATCTCAACTGTTTTTCCTTTCTCTTTTAATGAGGCTTGATAAATATCAATAAAATGCTTAGGCGTACGACATACATGAGCCCAATGGCCTTTTAGAGCACACCCGTGACATGGTTGGTCACGATTACGAGCATCCCATTTTCAGCAGTATTTTTCCTCTTATTATGAACGATGTCATTCTTATTCCATTTATTTTGGAACTTATTGCCACGAAATTTAGAATAAGGCTTGCCACGATCTTTGCTGATTGATCATTTCCCTTTTCCACATTCGTAGTTTTTCTTTCTATGACCCTTTTTATGGTCATTATAGGATGCTGCATTTGCTTCATTAATTGAAGCAGAACCAGTTGGACAAGAGTTGTGGTTCTTCAATAGAAGCTCATTATTTTGCTCTGCTACCATGAGACAATAAATTAATTATGAGTACTTTTTAAATTGACGCGCTCGATATTGCTGTTGCAACAACAGATTCGAGGCATGAAAATTATTGAATGTTTTTTCCATCATTGTCTTGTCAGATACATTTTCTCCACACAGACTCAAATGAGAGGTAATATTAAACATGATGGAATTATACTCATTGACTATTTTGAAATCTTTTAGCCTAAGATTCAGCTAGTCGTTTTGAGCTTTTGGAAATATCATTGTCTTTTGATGATCATATCGCTCTTTCAAGCTTAACCACAAGGTGAGAGGATCTTTTATAGTGAGATACTCACTTTTCAGATCTTGATGGAGATGATGGCGAAGGAATATCAGTGCTTTCGCACGGTCTTGCATTGATGTTTCATTTCCTTTTATAATAGTTTCTCTTAAGTCTTTAACTTAGAGATGTATCTCGGTATCCAGTTGTCATGACAAATAATTTTTTCTAGTGATATTAAAAGCAACAAATTCAAGTTTTTGAAGGTTTGACATAGTCTGAAAATATTTCAAGAAATTGAGTAAATAATTTTTCTCTTTTATATAAAATAAATAACATATGATTAAATATATGTTCACGACTTGATTATTAATATGCAAAATGTACTACTTGTATGAGTTGGTGGGACAACCTTCAAGTTGGGTGTCGAGACGAAATCTTCTTAAAACCATACCTTCTCGAACATGATAGCCTGTCTCCCTTTCAATGTTTAGCTTTACCAGGGACAATGCTTACCTTCTATCAACCTAAACGCATAACACTATTTGCAATATAAAAAAAACAAGAATAGAGTATAATTAATCATTTGTAGTATAGCGAGAAACTAGTTATGTTACATATTGACTTTTGATTTCTGATGTAGAAGATCGTACAAGATGCAACTATAGAGCATACTTTCCCAATTGGTGACGTTATAGTACGTAATATATGAATAAAGTATGCATATAGAAGTGATTCATGTAATAAAATGAAACAACCATGATAATATAGAAATAAATCTAACTTATTTAAATAACAAAAGTTATACCATCATAGCTTTACCTCCTTAACAAGTCTTCTTGAACTTCAAGGTCTCCTTAATACGAGAGCAAGCTCGTGTTGATAACGTGTTGTAAATCGAGTTGGAACTTGCTAAAAACTAGAAAAGGAAATAGAAGACTAAGAACTTTTACTACTATAAACTACTACTACAAAGGAGAAAAGAAGAAATGATATAGTTGGAATGAGATGTTTTCATTCAACTTGGTGTGTTTTTACAATAAGGTTAGCACCCTTTATATAGGTCATTTGGTGATGATGATAAATGTATTTTATACAATGTGTACAAGTAACACATACACCCCATGTCATACAACACATTACATGTAATTTGATAATATATGGAAGATTTGGTATACATTGGAAATGATTACAAGTAACATGATAATACATAGACAAGTGAATGTCCTATTAAGTGAGAAATATAAGTTACATGACTACACAATATATTGGTGTACATGTATGGTCATCTATACTGGACAACACATACTTATATTTTACTTGTGAAAATGAAAGTGTAGCAATCAATTCAAGAGGCTTTAGCCTTTAGTCCTAAATGCTGATGTGGCGACAACTAAGACTACCATCGACATATTGTTGGTCAATCCAATCATGTCTAGACCCTGCCCCTTGGTCATAATTAACGTCAGATGAATCTGGAACATAAACAAATTAAACAAAATCATTAGAACATTTTTAGTTTTTTATTGCTCCTATTAAAATGGGTGATATTAAATATTATGTGAAAATATGTTATATATTTAATTTTTAATACATTTATTACATAAAAATTTTTTAAAATCATATTAATTAATGTTACTTCATTCGGTAAAAAATATAAGTCTTTTTATCAAAAACGTTTTGGTCAAAATTATAAGTCGTTTTCGAAATTCGAGAGTGTATTCATTTATTTTTTTTACTAATTATACCCTTAAACAATTCAAATATTTATGATTCTTCAATTCTTCAATTTATTTAATGTCAAAAATGCGTATATGTAAATTACGCTTGTAATTAAGGTTGTCTTAATTCTTGTGCCCTTACCTTAAATTACGTAATTTCTATTTTCTGCTAGCTTTTCATTCATTAACGAGCGTGAGTTGGACAGGATAAACCCTAGTGAATTGGTCGGCCAAGTTGTGGTATGGGGTGCAAAAATGCACCAAATTAACATGCATGATAGCTAGAGCATTTGTTTCGCGATATATGTCGATCCTTCCTGTGTACATGCATGCATGCACGTACTCATTAATTATCTGCATATGGACGTTCTCAAGCGTGCATGTATATAATAATGTATTGATTTGATCATCGATTTCTCATGTGGAGATCTAGCAGATTCTAGAGAGAGATATACATTATTTATGTAATTAAAATGGAGAATGCCATTGGTACGATGAACGAATTGTTACACTGAACAATCAATAATGACACTTATAGACATGAATAAAACGAGTTTACAAATAAATACTAACAGAATTGAACAACAAATAAAATTTCTAACCGGAGCCTTGCACGGAAATAATGTCCTAAAGTATAAATATCTTTGAATTCGGTGATAGAATTTTCCCCAAAGATCTGTTCTCAAGATACAACCGGATGCTATTTTAAAACAAAAATCACCAAGTTCAAAAGTTTGTCAAACTAAGCTTTTGCTTCTCTCTCACAAATATTATATCTGAAAAAACTAGTGAATTTTCAGTGTTTCTGTTCTACTTAAATAGATCTTGAAGCACTGGTTCAAACCAAGGTAACTGTCCAAATCCAAAAATAATACCCGTTGATATTATTCAACAGTCGCACCTGTTAATCAATTTTACGAAATTAATTTTCAACAATTAATTTCAAAATTAAAAAAATATTTAAGTTTAAAAATAAAAAATAACTTGATTTTACAAAACTAACAATCTAAGCCTAAAGGTCCCAAGGCCCAAGGCCCTATCTTAGGACATTAAATATTAAATATTATATATGTACACATTATTACCCAATCCACGCTCTATCCATTGAGTTTCTCTGAAGCAAAGCTAAAGAGAGGATTTTTGTATAATAAGAGTTTGTACTCTTTAAGTGAGCGCTGTGGGATTAAAGAGTTTTCTATTCAAACTCTCTCAAGTTCCAACAATACCCCACTTGTGAATATAAAATTACTTCACCCCACATTTATGTTCAAATTTGGCTTTCAAAAAGAAATATAAATAAAAAATCATAATACATGAAAAAGAGAGAAGTATCATGTCATGTTGTCAGGAAAAATATCTAAAAGACTTGAACTTACCATAGTAAAATATATTAGATTTACTTTGTGACGCAGTGGGTATAGAGGATCTTAAACTGTTCACTTTTTGTAGTAAACCAAGACAATATGCCTTACTCATGACACAATTATCAAAACTCGGTTTATACATTTTTGTCCAATTTGGACAGATTCTGGTTTCATGATAGATTTAGAGAATTTAGTCTATTTTTTCTCATAAATGTGGCCCACATTTACTATGATATAGATGACATTTTTATTTGTCATTAAATGTTTAATATATCATTTCATTTATTCTGAACACAATTTTTATCTTAGGAATAAGCATATATGTGTTCTTATCTCGAGTTTCATCTAACCAGTTTGCCTATTGAGTCTAGTACATAGGATCTCCAATCATCTAGGTTAGGTTTCCACCAGACTTAAACTCATTTATAGGCTTTAAAACCATTCACCTCGATAACAATACGACTTGATTTCTTGGTAAGCCCTTTGTCATATGATCTGCAATGCTCTCCTTTGACTTTACATAATCTATATTTATTACCTCACTTGATAGTAATTGTCTTATAGTATCATGTCGACGCCTTATATGTTTTGACTTTCCATTGTATACATTATTTTTAGTTTTAGCTTGTGCTGACATACAATCACAATGTATACGTATTGTTGGCATTGATTTTGGCCATAATGGAATGTCTTCTAGAAATTTTCGTAGTCATTCTGCTTCCTCGGCACCTTTGTCTAAGGCTACAAATTCCAATTCCATTGTCGAACGTGCTATACACGTGTGCTTTATTTCCAAGAAATCGTAGCTCCTCCCAATGTAAAAATATATCCACTGATTGACTTAGTTTCGGTATTATTAGAAATTCATTTGGCATCACTATGCCCTTCAAGTACTGGTAGATATTTTGTATATTGCAATCGTTAGTCTAAAGTATGTCTTAAATAACATAGCACTCTTATCAATGCTTCCCAATAATCATTATTTGGATTGCTTGTGTATCATCTACTAAGTCTGCTCACTGCATAAGCAATGTCCGATCTTATAGAATTCATTAAGTACATCAAGCTTCCAATTACTTGGGAGTACTCTAATTGAGAAATTGCACTTTCAATATTTTTCTTAAGTTTGCAATTCGATTCAAATGGTGTAGGAACAAGAACGGGTTTTCATTTCTTTGATATAGACACATTTGTCACATTCATTTATTTTAAATCCATTTGCAATCATAGTATGGTCAAATTTCTCATGCCATTATTTTGGAACTTGTTTAAGTCCATATATAGAGCAAACAAGTTTGCAGACTTTGTTCTCTTGACCTTGGACCACAAATCCTTCGAGTTGTTCCATATAGATCTCTTCATTTAATTCTCCATGTAAAAATATTGCTTTTACATACATTTGATGTATTTCCATATTTTAAATTGCAACAATTGAAATTAGCATTAGAATAGATGTAATTCTTGAAACTGGAGAATAAGTATCAAAATAATCCAACCCTTCTTTTTGTTGAAATCCTTTAGCCACTATACGGGCTTTATATTTATCAATTGATCCCTCGGCTTTTAATTTTCTTTTAAAAATTCATTTATAACCTATTGGTTTAATACTGGGAGATAAATCAACCAACTCCTATGTGCGGTTAATTAAAATGGATTCTATTTCACTATTTATGGCTTCTTTCCATAAAATAGCCTCAGTAGAAGTCATGGCTCCTTCATATGTTTGTGGTTCAGTCTCAGTCAAGAAACATAAAATCTTGTCCAAAACTTTTTTGAACTCTAGACTTTTTTTTTTCTTTTCTTGGTTCTTCATCTAATGTTGGAATATTATAAGTAGATCGTTCATCTCGAACTCTCTTATTTTATGAGCTTAATTTTTCTTTTTTATAAGGAAAAATTCCTTCAAAGAATCACATCCGCAAACTCGATAGTTTTATTAACATGGATATCCCTAATCTCATATTTAATTACCAAAAATCTATATGCGGCATTGTTGTTAACAAATCCGATAAATACACAATCTATAATTTTAGGTCCCAATTTAGTTATCTTGGTGATAGGAACTTGCACCTTTGTTAAACAACCCTACACTTTTAAAATTTTAAAAGTAAGAATTCTACCTTTCCATAATTCATAAGGAGACTTATTTGTCTTCTTAATTGGGATTCTAGTTAGGATATAATTTGTTGTAAGTAATGCATCGCCCCACATATTGTGTGGAAGTCCCGAACTATTAAATATGAAGTTTATCATGTCTTTGAATGTTCTAATTTTCCTCTCAGCGACACCATTTTGTTGAGATGTGTATGGTGTCGTAGTTTGGTGTATAATTCCATGATCACTACAAAATTTAGCAAATTCAGAGGATTCATATTCTCCACCTCTATTCGTTCTTATTGCTTTAATCCTTTTATATAATTGATTCTCCACTTCTGCCTTATATGTCTTAAACATATTAAAATCTTTATCCGTAGTTTTGATCAAATAGACATAGCAATACTACAATCATCTATACAAATAATGTAGTAATTCTTCCCACCTTGTGTAGGGTTTGATTTATAGTTGCAAAGGTCACTATGAATTAATCTTAACAATTCATTTAACCTTCCTTGGATTATTTTAAAGGTTTTCATAACAAACTTAGATTATGTGTAAGTTTGGAATTTATGCTTCACATCGATATTGAATTTATGTAATAGACTGAGATTAACCATTCTATTTGTAGACCAACTATTTACATGCCCTAATCTAGCATGCCAAACATCATAAGAATCCACGATATAAATAGAAGCATTCACTTTATTTATATCATTAGTAACCATTACATTAAGTTTAAGCGTTCCATCGACCAGGTACCATCTTTCTATATAGGTCGTAGCCTTACACAACACAAACTTCTTAGATTCGAACGCTAGTTTGAATTCCCTTTTCGTAAAGAGAGTACCCAAGACTAGGTTCTATCTAATTTCAAGAACATAAAGTACAACAATCAAAATAAGAGTATTTCCATAAGTAAATTTCAGCAACATTTTCCCTTTTCCCTTGACACTTGAAGTAGATGAATTCCCCATGTAGAGGTTTTCATCATTAGTAACGTTAACATATCAAAAGGTTGAAAACAACGCCTTATCGCCACAAATGTGCCTAGTGGCTCCCTTGTCAATCCACTAACCTTTAACACTGTTAATCATATTGACTTCAGAAATTACAACAACCAAGTCTTCATCAGTTGTAGTGACATTGGATTGATTCTTTTGAGTAAAACTCCCAAATGGTAGATATTTGTGGTGACAACATTCATGAGTCTTATGTCCAGGCTTTCTACACATCCAACAATTGCCTTTAACTTTCTTAGAGGGCTTGCCTTTAGGTGCAAGAATGTCAGAATTTTTCATATAAAACTTCTTTCCTTTATTCTTCTGAAACTTCAATTTTGAAGACTCTCCTTCAACCACGTTTTCCTTTGTAGCGAAGGTAGATATTTCAACTTTGTCTCCCTTGCGATTGTCTTCTTCAGCTCGAAGCATAATCAAGTCTTCTATAGTCATGTCTCTCATTTTGTGCTTTAAATAAATCTTAAAGTCTTTCCACGATGGAGGCAACTTCTCAATAATTGCACCAAATTGAAAGTGTTCACTAATAGAATATCCCTTTGCATGCAATTCATGAATCAATACTTGGATTTCCTATACTTGCTTGATGACAGTTTTAGATTCCTCCATGAGATGCTTGAGAAATTTCCCAATTACAAATTTCTTCGCACTGACATCTTTAATTTTGCGTTTCTTCTCAAGATTATTCCATACTTCCTTTGTTGTGTCATATGACGAATATATGTCATATAAATTGTCATCCAAATAATTGAGGATGTAATTTCGGCAAAGAAAATCGAAATTCCTCCAATTCTTAATGGACATAAGAGTCCCCCTCGAGAGATTCTCCTTATCCATCTTAGGCTCACCCTCCCTCACAATATGTGCAAAGTTGAGGGTTATCAAGTACAACACTAATTTTTGGTGCCACCTCTTAAAATTCACTCATATGAAATTTTCAGGTTTTTTTTCATGCCTCTTGAAATCCACTCCTTTGGATTTCTCAGACTTTTCTTTTGGCTCCTTAGATTTGTTCAAATTCGATTGTTCCACCATTTTCAGAATTTCTGAAATTCACGCAACATAACAAAATTTCAAAATTTCCAAAAAAATTTTTGTCTTAGATTGTTACACAGAACAATCGATAATGATACTTATAAATATGAATAAAATGAATTTACAAATAAATACTAATAGAATTGAACAACAAATAGGATTTCTAACCGGAGGCTTGCATAAATATTTTGAATTCGGTGATAGAATTTTCCTTAAAGATATGTCCCTAAGATAGAACCGAATGCTTTTTCAAAACAAAAATCACTAAGTTCAAAAGTCTGTCAAGCAGAGCTTTTGCTTCTCTCTTATAAATCTTGAATCCGAAAAAACTAGTGAATTTTAAGTGTTTCGGTTATACTTAAATAGATCTTGAAGTACTGGTTCAAACCAAGGTAATTGTCTAAATATGAAAATAATACCCATTGGTATTATTCAACAGTCAATAATTAATTTCAAAATTAAAAAAGATATTTAAGTTTAAAAATAAAAAATAACTTGATTTTATAAAGCTAACAATCTAAGCCTAAAGACCCCAAGGCCTAAGTGTTGGGACATGTGCCCTAGGTTAATCTACAAACATTGTATATTTTATAATTTTAGTTAAAAAATTTGAGTTTTTCATTTGCTATTTTATTACAAGTGATTGCATGTTTACCTTATAATAAAATATATGAGTATTTGTTGAAATATCATAAATGTACCTAGTTAGTCATTATACCGAGAAATATAATGAATTAAGACTAGTGTGAATCTTGATAGATAGTCAAGTGATAATCATGCGTATAGGGATACAAATCGAGGTCATGAGTACTTGTTAGAGAACAAGGTATTGGACCGACCTTCTATAAGAACACCACATGGATTAAGTCATAGGTGTTAGTCTTGATAGGTGTATCATTTAGTCCTTTGACTTGAGATTACCATAGACTTCAATATTATGACCATGGTAATTTGACTCAGTTAAGCATTGTCTTTAACTGAATGATTATAAAGATTATGATTAGTTACTATGTGAATGTGTGTAATCAAGATAGAATTTGTCACTCTCGCACAGAGAGATGTATACATGGATCCTTCGATATGATAGACTGATAATGGTCAAGTCCATGTGAATTGATATGATCAGTGTCACTACGATATTTTCAGTTTACCTAAAGATTGAGACTAGTACGATTGAACATTAAGGGTAACTTTCAATGCCTTATGTTTAATTAAAGGATATCGCACGACAAAATGATATGATATATGTTATTCATTATGTTGTATCAATTTTGATATTCATGCTACTTGCATAGTCATAATGCCTTGCTAGAGGTCGCTTATGACTTGTGTACCAAAATGGTTTTGGTTCATTGTCAACGTCGCATGAACCTATTAGGTCGCACACAAAAAATGACTTTGCGCAATTTTAATTGGTCAAGAGTAATAAATTTTATATGATTAAATTCATGACATAAAAGCCATTATAATTTGTTATATAATAACTTAATAATAGGAATGTATGTGTAATTTGTTGAAATTGCCTAAATATAATAGTTGTATTACGAATAAGATTTTATGTGAGGGTTTATCTACACATATAAATAGAGGTTGAAACCCTAAAACAAAATATGATTTTTGTTTTTGCAAATTTTGAGATCACTGGATTTTGGAAGAGAAAGAAAAACATTTTCAAATCTCTTTGGGGCTAGCACTCCAAATCGTGGTCACCGTTTGTGTGTGAATTTCTGATAGAGGATGCGTACTTGAACATCTTGAAAATCAAACAATCAAAGAAGAAAATCATGGATGAAGGTTTGGTTTACTTTTTGTAGATCTAGTTTAATGTAACTTATTTTCAATCCTGTGGGGTTTTTCAAAAATTGCTTTGAGTTTTTCGCTCCGTATGAACCCTAAAACCCAACACCAAGGCCATATCTTTGACATTAAATATTAAATATTATATATGTACACATTATTACCCAATGCCACATGGGCTCTATCCATTGAGTTTCTCTAAAACAAAGTTAAAGAGATGATGTTTGTATATAAAGAGTTTGTACTCTTTTTAAGTGAGCAATGTGAGATTAAAGAGTTTTCTATTCAAACTCTATCAAATTTCAACACGAATTAATCATGATATCACTACAAGAAAATAACCTCCTATGACGATGTCCAAATAATTTGATATGTGTACTTGTTGCAAGAGGGTAAGAGTACGAGTCCCATAAAAAGCAAAAAACGTTAGTTTCTTTTTTATAAAAAAAAAGAAAGTAGCTTGCGTACTATATATAATTAACGTGCATGTAATCTCATGTTGGTCGTTGTAGAATTGAAATCAATTAGACTTTTCACTCTAGTCTAATGTTGGGCATTGCTGGAGATGTTGGGATAGTCTCACATTGTTTACTTAGAAAGAAAAATAAGGCTTATATGTGTTGAGTGGACACTCCATCTTACCTTGACATTTTGGAGTGAACCTCACTTTCATACTTATTGTAAGGGCCCAAATTAATTAGATTAGGATTAGCGTTAATCTCAGAGATTAACATTCGTAATTCGGGCATTACGTGGATACTCGGATGACTCGAACACGAGAACTAAGGGAATATATTATTTGTGAATGATGGTTGTGTATATGTGGTATTTAAAATTATTATTATTGTATTTGCACCGCATGTGTGTACATTACTATCGGGCGAGTTGGTGTGACAGGTTTTCACCTCGAAAGACATGTCAACATGGGTATCGAGTAGGCGAACTACAGGTACACTAAGAAACTCGACTAATTCATGTTAAGATGACTATTTAGTAAATTAAAATGGGTAATGTAACCATAGGCTAAGTTGATTCAATTAAAATAATAGGCTATGATGTACCTCGAAATGCGTGCTGAGACGCGGGGCACCGGGCGTTGGGTAGTCGAGGGATTAGTGGAACCATTAATGTGTCCATTGGAGGTTCTAAAAACACTAACCACATGCCTAAGCTAAGTTGATTGATTAAATAAACCAAGACCTATAGTTGGTTATTTAAATTGGAACTATTGGATTTTCTTATATGTATATATATATATATATATATATATATATATATATATATATATATGTGTGTGTATTGACACATCTAGAAACCATGTGAGTAGCTCATTAGTGTCACTTAGATTGAGATAGTGGGATACATGTCATGGTGAGGATCATTAGATGAGCTTCGAGATACGTAAATACATGGAGATTAACGGCTAGGAATCAATATTACCTTAATATATAAGATCGACACATGCAAGTAAACCATTTTCATTTTCAACTTATGAATAAAGAGAACTTGCTGGAGAAGAAAGAGGTTGATGGAGAGAAGGAATATATGGAAGATTGGTGAGATTTTATCAAGCTAAGGTGGTACATTAACTAGGAACACATCTCTCTAGTCCAAATTGAAATAAGTTCTAGTTTTTTACTGATTTTAGAGGGTAGATGATTAAGTATTTGAAATTAGTTTATATATTTGGATTCCTCATTTTAAGCTGATAATCCAGCTATATTGAAGTTCTTAAACTGGTGTTGAAATCAAATAAATATGAATTTTTAAAATTGTAAGACCAAAACTAGAATTCTGCATATTGCATTAGGAATTAGCCTATGTAATTTGGTCATAACTTGCTCATTTTAGACCCAAATAAACCTAAACTGGTGGCAATTGAAAGTTTATTCAAAGGGAAATAGCTTTTTCCAGCTTGAGATTTTGTAATTCAAATGTTTTCATGTCCAAAAGTGCTACACATATAGGTAATTGAATGCGGTAAGAAATTTTTGAAACTAAAATTGTTAAAAGCATAACTCCCTAACTAATTCTCGAAATGAGCTGATCTTTTATTATGTTGTTATTAGATATGTTAGCTACCTTGTGACCAAAAATCACATTTCTTGAAACTATATATTGGGAGAAATAAATTTTCTAAATCCACTGGTTGGATTAGGCTCTAATTAGGGCTTTGTTTAATAAAATTATGATATCTTTTTTTTTTTAAATCAGAATTTTGCAAACTCCTTTTCGAAAAGCTGTGATAGAGACCAATAATATTTGTACTGGTGGAAGATTTGAGATTTAGACCATTTCATGCCTAAAAACGTATTGTAACATAAGATTGAAATTGAGACTTAATTTATTCTTTAGGGGCTGATTTAGGAAGATTGATTTAAAACCTATCCAGCTAATTTAAATTCACAATAAACACACTTACCTGCCTTTAGGAACTTAAGGGACCATAGATCGGTGTTGGGAAGCTTGTCGGGTCGGATACAGGAGTCCGGAGAAGTCGGAGTATGGATTGAGGTATCCCTTAGGAATGCCCCACAGAATTTATGATTTTATTTTATCAATACCTGATTACATGTGTAACTGTTGGTGGGCATTCACGAGTTTTCACTCCTATTTCGATTTACATATATATTGGTTGTGGCTAAATCACTTACGCGAGTTACTTGTGATAGTTCTCATGTCGATGGCAATGGGATATACTTGCGACTGTCAAAAGTGATCACGCCGTTTACCAAAGTTGGGATTTAGTCACTGGAAGCCTGTAAGTATATGCGTGGTTCCTATTCGGTTTTATTAATTACTAGCTGGTGTAGGTCGGGGTTTTCTCGTGATTATATGGTTGTTTACTGATTAACGCGTTATTTTCCAAGCATGTTTAGTTAGTATATGTTGTTTATTTATTTCACCCTACTGCTTTTGTTTGTTGTATGTTGCTTACATTCATGAGAATATGACGTATTGTTGCCAGGTATTATATTCGCATATCTCATAATTTATTAGTTTTATTTCATGAATATTGTATGGACTTCTCTTGGGTTTTACTCACTAGACTCATCAATGCATTTGTTGGGTGGTTGAGTGCAGATCCTTCGACGGGCAAGGGCAAGGTCAAGGGCAAAGAGGTATTAGGTGACGACCTCTGAGATTGTGACGCCTGCTCGTGTGTGACTAAAGTATGTATGTATTTATATTTTTGTTAGGTTTCGGGGACTGTAGAACATTAAACACATGTATATGGATCTTTCGATAAACTTATTCCTCCTTGATATATACATGGTATTTTTTTGCCATGTTTCCACTACTTAGGATTGTTAAATATTTCATAACTTACTTAATTTAAGATTTCTGCTGTAAAATTGTAATAAAACTTGATAAATTGATTAACTAGCTAATGAAATTATTAATATTTATATGGAGATTAATTAGCTAAGTTAGGATTAAATGGAAACAGTTAGGTCGCGGGGCGTCAAGGACAAGCGGGTCATGATGTGGCAGGGCTTGGTGATGGGGAATGCAACATGGCGGGTCCTTAGATTGTATCGAGATTTGGGGAAGTCACACTTATAGCTCATACATAAAGAAGTGTTCTTGGTCTATGGAATTTTGGAAGACGAGCTTGTTGTAAATGGTTACACAAATGCAAGTTTTCAAACTGATATAGATGACTTCAGATCGCAGTCTTGATATGTGTTTACTTTGAATGGAGGCGCAGTGAGCTGGAAAAGTTTGAAGCAAGAAATTGTGGATGATTCTACAACATAAGTTGAGTATGTTGTAGCGTCCAATGCAGCTAAGGAGGCAGTTTGGATAAACAAGTTTATCTCTAAACTTGGTGTGGTTTCGAGTATAGCTAACCTTGTTTGCTTGTATTGTGACAACAATGGGGCGATATCACAGGACAATGAACCAAGATCACACCATCGATTTGAATATATATACTTAGACGTTTTCATCTCATTCGAGAAACCATTAAGAGGAGAGACGTGAAGATTTACAGAGTTCCTATAGAAGACAATGTTGCAGATCTTTTGACGAAGGCTCTTTCATCAGTGAAACATGATGACCATGTTAGGTCATTGGGTATTAGATACATGAATGATTGGCCCTAGTGCAAGTGGGAGATGTTGGGGCATGTGCCCTAGGTCAATCTATAAACAATATAATTGTAGTTAATAAAATTGAAGTTTTCATTTGTTGTTTTATTATAAGCGATTGCATGTTTACCTTATAATAAGATTCATGGGTATTTGTTGAAATATCCTAAATGTCCCTAATCAATCATTATTTTGGGAACTATAATGAATTAAGAATACCGTGAATCTTGATTGATGGTCATGTGATGATCATGCGTATAAGGATACGGACCGAGATCTTGAGTACTTGTTAGGGAGCAAGGTACTAAACCGACACACTATGAGAACACTACATTGATTAAGTTATATATGTTACTCATGATAGGTATATCATTTAGTCCTTAGACTTGAGATTATCATTGACTTCAATATTAGGAGCATGGTGATTTGACACAATCAAACGTTGTCTTTAACCGGTCGATTATAAAAATTATGATTGGTTACCATATGAATATATGTGAAGGTGCATAATCAAGATAGAATTTGTCACTCTCGTATAGAGAGATATTAGTGGATCCCTCGATACGATAGACTGATAATGACCAAGTCCATGTGAATTGATATAATCAATGTCGCTTGGATGTTTTCAGTTTACCTAAAGATCGAGACTAGTACGATTGAGCATTAAGGGTGACTTTTCATGTCTTATGTTTAATCAAAGGATATCATACGACAAAAAATATTATATATGTTATTTATTAGATTGTATTGATTTTGATATTCATGCTACTTAGTAGTCATGATGCCTTGCTAAAGACCACTTATGATTTGTGTATCAAATGGCTTTTATTTATTACCAACGTCGCATGAACCTATTGGGTCCCACACAAAGAATAGCTTTTTGCAATTTTAATTGGTCAAGAGTAATGAATTTTATATGATAAAAATAATGACATAAAAACTCTTATAATTTGTTATATGATAATTTATTAATAGGGGTGCATGTGTAATTTATTTAAACTGCCTAAATACAATAGTTATATTATGAAAAGGATTTTAAGTGAGAGCATATCTACACATATAAATAGATGTTGAAATCTTAAAACGAAATAAGATTTTCGTTTTTACAAATTTTGAGTTCTCTGGATTTTAGGAGAGAAAGAAAAACATTTTCAATCTCTCTTAAGGCTAGCACTTCAAATTATGATCACCATTCGTGTATGAATTTTCGATAAAGGACGCACACTTGAATGTCTTGGAAATCGAACAATCAGAGAAAGAAATCACGGATTAATGTATGGTTTACTTTTTGTAGATCCAGTTTAATAGAACTTATTTTTGGTCATGTTAGGGTTTTTCAAAAATTGTTTTGAATTTTTCGCTGCATATGAACCCAAAAACCCAACATTGATATTAGAGCCATAGGCTCAATTCTATTAAAAGTCTGCATGTTTTCTATGATGTATATATGATATATGTGTGAAAAGCATGATCTTGATTAATGTATATATGATGTACATATAGGTTCTGTGATAACTGTTATCAATAATTTGTTTTAAAATATGTCGTTAATTCATGTATATTGATACATGCACATGATTTAATTCAATGATAGTATTCATGTTTAGAATATTTCGCTTAACATATGTTTTTAATATTGAACGATGAGAATTTTTTATGTTCATGGTAAAGTTATGTTTAGGTTAACATGATTCTAGTGTTGAATACATATTTTATTTTGTTCAATAATTATGTATGTTTCCATGATAGAAATCATGAGTAGGTTAATATGATTCTGGTGTTGAATGAATGATTTATATTTTGTTTTTTTATTCAATTGCTTGTTTTGTATGAATAAGAATCAAAATTGGTTTTGATTATATATCTCGTTGTGGTTATTTGTTAGTATATTACTATTAGATGGGAGAAAAACTTTTAATCGAATAACAATTACAAATTCTATAAGATAGGTGAGATATATAACAAATTCGTATTGGATAATGATTCAAAGTATCTTAAATTCTAATTGAATTATGATAAGATATTAAGTTAGAGGTGGGTCTGAGTTAATTAAAAACGTTTTAATTAATATTTTTCGGAATTAAAATAAGGGACAGTTTAGGTCAATTGGATGACTAAAATAATGAAAGATTTTAGGTGATTTTCAATTTTCATAACTGGAATTCGTTATCTAAAAAAAACATGGGCATTTCCCCCTTGTACCCCGTTCTCTGACTGATCAGCGAAACTACCGCCCGCTGACTGGCTAGTGGGACCGTCGCTAACTGTTCGTAGCTCGAGGAAATTCATACAATAGTCAATATTAGTAAAATCTTCTAACTTGTTTAGTGATTGTACATGCATTGTAATATATAATAGTAACCTCGTTTAAATTATGATCGCTAAAACAAATAAAAAAAATCCATATTCCAAATTTTAAGTCAAGTCTCATTCATTCTCAAATACTTATCAAGGCTTCGATCACATCAATATAAGTCTGTCTCCGCAAAGTGTATTATGTTATCTTGGTGAGGCAAGTTGAGTAACAGTTACTCTATTGTTTGAAATGGTTAGACTTGATGAAGCTATCAAAACGGTTTTGGGCTTTAAGCACTAAATGAGATAAAACATGTTAAGATATAAGATGTCATAATCTCTGAAAACAACTAAAAGTTACTTATGATATAATTAGTAATTAGTACCTACCTAAGTAACATAATTTAAAGTTTCGTGCCTTAGTTGTCTCGTAATTAGGTGAAATATGGATTTTAGTCCCTTAAATTAACATATCGTTTTTAAGACGCCTAGTTATTAATTGGTCAAAATTCATTCCTCTATATAAAAATGAAATTTTGCATGATTTTTGTTGTAGATATATGACCTCTTCAAATCACACTAATTCTTTGTCACTGCGACCCATCCTTGAGAAAGATAAGTTGTCCAAGACAAACTTTCTTGTCTGATTCAAAAACTTGAGAATTATTCTTAAGAATGAACGTAAGTTGTACGTTCCGGTTAATCTTATTATTGAGGAACCACCAGCCAATGCTTTAAGAGCCGTAAATGATACAAATATTAAGCATGTCAACGACTCAATTGATGTTGTATGCATTATGTTGGCAACCATGGTTCCTGAACTTCAAAAGGACGTGGAACAGATGGAAGCTTACAACATAGCTATGATGTTAAGGGAAATGTTCCAACAACATGCTTGGCAAGAAAGGTTCGAGATAGTCATGAACTTTCATTCTTGCAAAATGGCGGAGAATGCGTCAGTTAGTCCTCATGCTTTGAAAATGAAGGGTTATATTAACCATCTTGACAGACTTGGGTTTCCCATAAGCCAAGAGTTGGCGACGAATTTGATCCTGAATTCATTATTTGATAGTTATTAACAATTTATGATAAACTATAACATGAATAATATGGAGAAGTCTATCTTAGAGTTGCATTTGGTGCTTACAACTACTGAGCAGAATGTCAAAAAACTAATTGTCAAAAAACGAATGTGTTGATGGTTTAGAAAGGAAAGGCTATGAAGAAGAAGGCCAAAGGCAAGGATAAAATTGCCAAGGCTGTTATGACTGCCACAAAGCCTGTGGAACAAGTTAGGCCTAAGGTCACTTTTACTTCGTAGTCCCAGAAGGAAAAAGAAAAGAAAAGAAATTGTCATTTCTGCCATGCACTTGGGCATTCGTTCAGAAATTACAAGTTTTATCTTGAAGATCCAAATAAAAAAGAATAGTAGTGTAGCTTGTCAAACCCCACCTAATTAGGGCATCTGACCGGCCTAGATCGCCCTAATCCATTGATAATCTAGCAATCTTCACCTCTCCATTAATAAAAAAATAATATTAAGATATTGTAATCATCAATTTCAAAACTTCATTAACCACATAGGATTCTAAAGTGAATCTTAAATCTTAAAGTTCATTTATATTAATTAAAGAATCTTTAAAATTCTCTAAAAACTTTTGGACAACACCTCCTCTGTTTCTAAGCTTATACCGAAATTCTTGACCTTCAAAAATCTTCAACAAAACATGTTCGGCTTTGGTGGAAATGTCGAAGGGCTCACAATCCACCAATAACAATATATGTTGCATTCACAAAAAATATTTATTCATTCTAACCTATCTCAAAATATTAAAATTCTTAAACTATCATTACCTTAGCTCCGCGGTTAGCATTCCAATCCGTCATAAAATCATTGTAACAATTCCAAAAAACCTATTTATATAAATTTTATATTCAAAAATAAAACATATATAGAGAAAAGAACTGAGCAAGTCACAAACAGTCGGAAAGGTTTCCTTTTCCCTTGTCACCGCCAGAACCTATCATTATCCAATTATAAAAATTAGATAATGTTAGATAAGTAAATTCCACATTATCCAGTACACCTGTAATAATCAAATAGACTAAACGAAGAATATAATCCAAGGAATTTAAATACAACCATGAATTTATCCCTTTTTGTTATCCGACCACAATCAAATAACATTCTCCAAAAGTGGTAAGTAAACAATAATAAGGACTCATACCTGTAGAGGATAACCAAATGAGTCTCGTTCCTCTAGACTATGAGAGTATGATCTAGTTCAACGTGATCTCATGATAACCACGTGATGCAAAGTATCAGTGACTCCATCCCCTCAAGCATAATATAATGTTTTATAAGCACGGTATAATATACGCTATAAGGAGACTCGAATAACCCTTATCCTCTCTAACCTTGTATGCACGTACAACGAAAATGCAATATCAAGGATCAATACAATTTATACGAAATTATAATTATGCAATGTAAATGTTACTATAAAATTTACTTAACCTTACAAATGCAATACCAAAATTTTCTTGCTCTCTGAGTTGATAAGCTAGTCCACACAGGGCTCCAATTGCGATCCTACAATTAATTTATAAGCCCAGTAAGCTTCCATAACAACTTCACCATTTTTTCAATTATTAGCAATTTAATTGACTCAATCGCGTCTTGAAACCCATAAAATAATTCCAAAAAAAATTCTCTGATGCCCAGATTTTATTTTTGACTCAAAATTATTGTTCGACATCGAAAATTATGTTGACTAGGCTTTAATGTAATTTTTCGAATTTATTATATTTTATTTTTCATGAAATGGATCAAATAAATATAAACGTTGGGGCGTTCCCACCTAGCGACGCGCTGCATCGGAGCCCGGGTGTAGTGAGAAATGAGCAAGGGTGTATTTCACATCGTCGCCTGGGTGTGAAAAAAATGAGCAGGGGGTTCCCACACATAGGACGTGTGTGGGTAAAGAAGCTAGTCCCTTCACATCGTCGCCCGGATGTGAAGAAAAATAAGTAAGAGCTCCCACACAAAGGGCGGGTGTGGGTAAAGAAGCTAGTTCAAAACAAACACGAAAACAAATACGAAATCATAGATACGGGCACTAGATCTTTTAGACAAAATAGAAATAAAAAATTAAAACAAATACAAATAGAAGAAAAAATTCGTTTAGGAACATGGAATATAGGAACACTTACTGGTAAGTCAATAGAACTAGTAGATACCATGATTAGAAGGAGAGTCAATATTGCTTGCCTCCAAGAGACAAAATGGGTAGGAGAAAAGAGTAGAGAAATAGGAAACACAGGGTTTAAATTGTGGTACACAGGTATCAATAGAAAATGCAATGGAGTAGGAATTGTGGTGGATAATGATTATAAGGATAAGGTCGTAGAGGTTAAAAGAATGGGGGATAGATTGATTCTAGTTAAATTAATTATTGGAGATGAAAAATTAACATACTTAGCGCCTATGCACCACAAATAGGATTAAGCGAGAGCATCAAACGCAAGTTTTGGGACGATATGGATGGATTTATGTAAAGTATACCATTAGATGAAAAGGCTTTTATTGGAGGAGGTTTAAATGGGCATGTCGGGGCAAATAACGATGGGTTTGAGAGAGTTCACGAAGGTTTTGGTTACGGTAGTAGAAATGAAGAAGAAAAATCAATCTTAGAATATGCTTCTGTATACGATCTTGTCTTAGCAAATACTAGTTTTAGGAAGAGGGAGTCGTACAATTACTTTTAGTGGTGGTCATAACAAGAGTCAAATAGGTTTTCTTTCAACAAGAAAAACAGATAGAAAATATGTAGAGACTGAAAAGTAATACCTGGTGAAGCACTTACTACCTAACTTAAGTTGCTAGTACTTGATATTAACCTAACACGATAACATAATATGAATAAAAGAGTTAGCGACCCTAAAATAAAGTGGTGGAACCTAAAACATAGTAAACAAGTAGAGTTTAGAGAAAAACTACTAAAGAAAAATATTTGGAATCTTGACTTAGATGCTAATACAATGTGGCTAAAAATGAATAGTTGCATAGGGAGAGTGGGATCAAACGTGCTAGGTATATCTAAGAGCTTGGGACCTCCAAAGAAGGAAACAAGGTGGTGGAACAAGGATGTCCAACGAACAATTAAGACTAAAAGAGAGATGTATAGGAAAATACTTAAGTGTCAAGATGAATATGTGTACAATCAATATAGAGAAGCTAGAAAACAAGCTAAAAAAGTAGTTAGTCAAGCTAAAACAAATTTCATAGAAGATCTATATACAAGGTTAGGTAATAGAGATGGCAAAAAATATTTATATATATAGGCTAGCCAAATCAAGAGATAAAAAGAAACAAGACATAAGTCATGTAATATGTATAAATGACGAAAACCAAAATGCTTTAACGCGCGAAGAGGATATTAAGAAGAGATGGAGAAGTTACTTCGATAGTTAATTTAATGATGCCAAGTTGATACTATATTAGATGAAAATCCACACCAAGAAAGAAATGTAAACTATACACGCAATATTAGAATTGTAGAAGTTAAAGAGGCATTGAAAATAATGAAAATAGGGAAAACATGTGGCCCAGATGAAATACCCATTGAGGTTGGAAATGATTAGGAGAAATGGGATTGACTTGGTTAACAAAACTTTTCAATAAAATTTTAAAATCAAAATGGATGCCAATGGATTGGAGAAGAAGCACGCTTGTGCCAATCTTCAAAAATAAAGGAGACATTCAAAGTTGCTCAAACTACCGGGGAATTAAACTTATGAGTCACACTATGAGACTTTGGGAAAGGATAATTGACAATAGGCTAATGAGAGAAACAACAATATCAGAGAACCAATTTGGTTTCATGCCTGGGAGGTCAACTATGGAGGCGATTTTCCTTGTAAGACTATTGTTAAAAAAATATAGAGAAAAGAAAAAAGATATTCATATGATATTGGTAGATTTAGAAAAAAGCATATGATAAGGTCCCTAGAGATGTTTTTTGGTGGGTTCTAGAAAGAAAAAGAGTGCATGTTAGATACATATACACTATTAAGGATATGTATGATGAAGTGGTAATGAGTATAAAGACATTTGGATGTGCTACAAAAGAGTTTTCCATTACGATAGGACTACATCAAGGATCGGCTTTAAGCTCATATCTATTTACTTTAGTTATGGATGAACTAACTAGACATATTCAAGAGGATATACCATGGTGTGTGCTATTTGCAGATGATATTGTTGTAGTGGATGAAACTAAAGATTGAGTTAATAGGAAATTAGAACTCTGGAGGAATACATTAGAATCTAAAGGCTTTAAGTTGAGCATGACAAAAATCGACTACATGCACTGTGAGTTTAGAAACACTAGACATCTAGATGACGGAGTGGTAAAATTAGGGGAAATAGAAGTTCTTAAGGTAAACCACTTTAGATACCTAGGACCAGTCATACAAAATGATGGTAACATTGAGAATGATGTCACAAATAGAATTCAAGCCGGATGGAAAAAATGGCGGAGCGCAACAAGGGTGATTTGTGATCGAAATATTCCTACTAAGTTAAAAGGAAAATTTTATAGGACCACAATTAGGCCTACTATGCTCTATGGAAGTGAATGTTAGGCGGTAAAGCAACAACAATTAGATAAAATGAACGTAGCAGAAATGATGATGCTTAGGTGGATGTGTGGTAAAACTCGTAAAGATAGAATAAGAAATATAGAAATTCAAAGACAAGTAGGAGTAGCACCAATTGATACAAAGATTAGGGAAGGGCGGCTGCGATGGTTTGGTCACCTGCGAAGACGGCCTACAAATGCCCCAACTAGAAAACTTGACTCAATAGAAACTGTAGAAATTCGACGAGGTAGGGGCAGACCAAAGTTAACATGGGATGCATTAATCAAAAGGGATTTGAATGGTTTGCAAAGCTCACCATCAATTGCACTTAATCGAGCACAATGGAAAAGTTTGATCCATGTAATAATTTGGAACTGAGGCTACGTTGTTGTTGTATTATATTTTATTTAGTCCTTTTCGACCTGAAAACTCCGGAATCCCTCCAAATCAACTCTTCGGATGTTTGGATCCCAATCTCGACTCCAAATTGTGGTTCATAATTGAAAATTAATTGAGACTAGGCTTTAAAACAATTATTCGAATTTTGAATATTTTTCGGTTTCGTAACCCGCTTTACGAGGTAAAATCCCCAGCATAAATCCTCGAGAACATCATAAAATCCTTACTTTTTATAAAAATTCACAATTTATATTTAATTAGTCCAAGTAATATTTTTCTTAATTTTCTCTATTTTTCTAGAACTTCTTCCCAAATTGCTACCATTTTTCCTCTTTTTTTTTATTTGAGGTTGACCACTGAACCGGTTCGGTCCTGTCTGGGGTCAAACCCAATCTTCTTCCCCCAATAACCAGTTTCAACTAAAAACAATTTTTTTATCGATTTCATTGGGGTTGGGCTCTCAACCCCAACCCCAGGTTGGGACAGCGCATGAGAGATCATTCCCCTGTCATCCTCTTTTTCTCACCTCCAATAACAACTACAACAGTAACAAGAAAATCTACCAACAACCTCGACGCGACCAACGGTAACCCAACAATAATGAACACACTCACCTTGGTATCGAGATCTATCTATATATGTCTCTTTTTTTCCCACCTCAATCTCACTCCCTTTCTCTCATCATTTCGATCACTCTATATTAAACTAAAAATAGGGAGGAGCCTCTGTTTGAAAAATATATATTAGATTTTCTCGAGACTCGCATTACGTAGATCTTGAGGCAAATTTAATAATTTCAATTTCATAATATAACTTCGGACTTTCTCGAGATACGTACTACGTATCTCCAGGTCAATTTTTATCTCTAAAAATTGAATGAGGCAGTGTGTTGAGGAGCATATTTATATTAAGATTTCCTTTAGATTTGCATAACATAAATCTCGAAGCAAATCTAATGATTCATTATCATTATTTAATTTGATATTCCTTGAGATACATGCTACGTATCTCGAGGTCAATCTTGTGATTATTCATAAAATAATCACTACATCTTGACTGACTCACAGTGACTAATTATATTGATCTCCTCAAGTTATGTATCATCTATCTCGAGGTAGATCAAATAATTTCGTAGTCATACACCACTTGATTCTCCTCAAGATTGGACAATACGCATCTCGAGGCGTGAACACACCTCACCAACAACACATTCCACTATTCTCTTCCTCAACACTCACGTGCGTATCTCGAAGCGAATCCAATCTATTTCTTTATTTCAATTAAACTATATGATTGATTTATATATATATGAAAATGATAAAATAACGCACTTTGGGCGCATACTTGGGGCGCACATCTTGTTTGTTAACCATTTATGGCTCTTTCTAGTCTCTCAAGGCATAGAGCCCACATATGTTAAAACACCATAAATGGCTAAAAAATAAATTGTGTGCCGAAAGTGTGTTATTTTATCATTTTCCATATATATACACACACACACACACACATACATATACACCTATGTATTTTCGCAGCTATAAATTCGCCACCAGTGCCAACGACCATCATCGGGTGTGCACACTATTGTACCTCCCATGGGTGTCACCCTCGACCCCGCGTCACTTGGCGCCCACCAATTTATTAATTATTTAATTTAATTTCTTGATTATCTCTTCAATTTATGTTTAAATCAAATTCTGAAAAATACCTCAAAATTACCAAAATTAGAGAAAATTCTCCAACGAACTCCGAAAATCACTAACACCATGTATACACTCCATTTAACCCTATTTCGCGTCAAAATAGTGTATAATACATCAAATAGGCACGCGACACACAAAAATAATATTAAATTTATGATCTCCGATTCGTAACACGTGGGTCCCACTTCGGATACCTAAACTTCAAATCGAATCCAAAAATACTTAATTAGCCATCTAATTAAGTTTATAAAATTCTCGGAGGCCACACGACTACTGCTTCAGGTATTTACGTAATTGAAGTTAACTTGTCTACTAGTGATTCCTTTGTATTGGATACCGGATATGGATCTCACATTTGTATTGATATGCAGGGTCTCACTAAAGGTAGAAAGATAAAAGAAAGGAGAAGTCATCCTACGAGTTGGAATTGGAGCAAAGGTTGTTGCGTTGGTTGTAGGATGCTATGAGTTAGTTTTACCTAAATGACTTGTTTTAGTTTTAAATAATTGTTATTATGTCCATGCATTGAGCAGAAACGCCATTTCAGTTTCATGTTTGGATTTGGATGGTTTTAATTTCATTATTGCGAATAATAAATTAATACTCCATTTCTCGTAAAGACTTTTTCATGCGAATATTGATTTGTGTGATGGTCTTTATAATCTAAACATGAAAATGTCCATAGATATTCCTAATCTTAATGTAAATACAAAGAGATTGAAGTTAAATGATTTGAGTCAAACCTACATTTGACATTGTCGTCTTGGCCACATAAATGAGAAATACATTTCTAAACTCCATAAAGATAGACTTTTAGATTCACTTGACTTTGAATCATATGAAACATGTGTGTCTTGTTTACTAGGCAAGATGACAAAGAGTCCATTTGCTGGACACAATGAAAGGGTAAGTAGTTTATTGAGTCTAATACATACTAATGTATGTGGTCCGTTAAACACAATGGCTATAGGTGGTTATCAATATTTCATTACTTTCACTGATGATGTCAGCATATATATATATATATATATATATATATATATATATATATAGTTACTTGTATCTCACGAAACATAAAGGTGAATCTTTTGAGTTGTTTCAAAAATTTCAAAATGAACTGCAAAATCGACTCGGTAAAACTATTAAAGCACTCCGATCACATCAAGATGGTGAATATTTTAACCAAGAGTTTGATGATCATCTTATAAACTATGGGATTGTCTCACAGTTAATGTAACGACTCGAAATATTTTATTTTTGTTTGATTGCTTGTATTATCTATCTATCTAAGATAACTGAGTTATTTATTTATTTCTCTAGTTTTGCGAGTGAGGCTTTTCGAGATGTGTGTGACACGTGGGTGTATGTGATAAGATGGTATCTTAACTAAACTTAGGATTTACTTATAGGTTTAAGTAAAACTTAATAAGTTATGTTAACTCATGATTTATAAGGCATGAAATATATCATGAGCCTAAACTAGATTAAGTCTCAAAAACTAATAAAAATAACCTAAGTCAAGTATTATCCCATGCAAGGAATTGAAGAGAGTCCATAAAAATGCATATTATTGCATATACACAATAGATAATAATGCCTAACTTGAAAACTTGTGACTTAAGCTATGTTCTAACTTAACACAAAAAATTATCCATTTGGAACCCTACCTAAGTTAATGGAACCCATTCAAATTACTAGAAAGCTGAATTAAATTATAATTGAGACTTAAGCCTAAGTGAAGAAAAATGTCATCACAAAGCTTAAGTATGAAATTATTTTCTGAGCCTATGTTCAACAAAAATATTTTAGCGGCTATGAGGAATCATATTATAAATTAATGGGCATCAAATGAATTGGTAAAAAAAATAAAAGGCATGTGCTATAAATGGGGTATCTTCTCTACAACATACAAAAAAAAGAACATTAAACATAGAAGAGAAGAGAAGAAAAGTTTGTACATGAAGTGTTGTCCATAGAAGATTAAAGGCTCAATAAGGGTTCTAGGACTAAATCTCTATAAAGAGAAACAAGCGAGAGCAAGAGAGCAAATAGGGTATGCACTTTCACCTTCTTTTCATTGTTCTAAATTTGACAAATTGGTGTTTCCTTGTGAATGCTTTGAGATTATGAGATTTTAGATTTGTTTTACTCTCAAAATGATGTTCAAATCTGAAATTCAAGCTAGCTTAGTAATTTAAACATTGTTTTTGAGTTCCAATTTGCGTTCTTTCTTGTTTATGTCAAATTTTGGTCAGATTTGAGGTTTTGTGCATATAAACATATAAGGATGAATTATTGTCAAAAGGATCTTAAAAACTCTTGTTTTTGCATTTTTAAATAATAATTTATAATGGACTTGAATGATGGAAAAGATCAAGTATAATTGAGTTCATGACAATGATGTTTAAGCTCTTGAAGTTTTAGGGTTTTTTAATGTCTTTAGTCAATGTCAAATTAATATTTGTCGATGATGTACTTTGATGTTGATAAAGGTATTAGGCCTAGATTTTCATGTTTTGAAAGGTACTAAATGGTTTTACAAGGTTCCATGAAAAAAAAAAATGGAGGACGAACTAAATTTTTCTAAAGTCTACGCACAATCCTGCATAGGCAGCGCGCTAGGTGTAATCTTGGTAAAATAAGCATTACTTTCTCGTAACGACCCTAAAAATCTAACTCATGCTACGTGTCATGTTAGGGTCGTATGTGGGATCCACTCGTAGTGATCCGTATGTCCAAATCTCGGGTGTAGACACTAAGGTATAATATTTTGTGTGATGCTTGTATTATTTATCATACAAAAGATTGAACGATTTAAAATAATTAATTTCATAAATATATAGGTAAAATCTTACATCGAGTTTCGTGTCAGTTGGCAGTAGTCGAGGTTGGGATTAAGTTTAATTTGGTGTAAGCTTGGTTAAATATGGTAAGAGAATTGGTTTGTGAGAGTTGGGTATGTCATGGACGAAGTTAAGATTTTTAGGGTTTTGGTGTGACCAAAATCAGTATTTTGGACATTTTATGAAGATTGACTATTTTGTCGAGAGTTCGATTCAATTTGGTGGAAAACGATATCGAAAACGAGCACTGGAAGTCAAAACACATCAAAATAGGAATTTCAAGAATTAATAAATTAAAAAAAATCGTTTATATATAAATATATAAAACATGAAATGAAAATATAAAAAAGAAACTCATTTGGTTTCAATTGAACGAACGATCAGTTCGTTCGTTCCCAAACCCTCGATTTGGGTTTTCGCTCACGGAGCTCCCGACATTTGATTTTCCCCCAGTTTATTTCGGTAAAATCGTAAATGATCGCAAGACGGTCAATTCGAGCTAAGATTTTGCGACAGAAATGAGATATTCAACCCGTAATTTGGTAAATTCTTAATGCATGACATTTTCCTCAATTCAATTTGAATTATCGTGATTTTTTTATTTCTTTTGCGAGCTTACGATAGAAATTGGTTGGAATTATTGTTAATTGGTATATCGGATTGATTCGCGTCAAATTGAAATAAACTCCACCGACGTGGACTTGGGTTTTGATGATTTGAATTAATGCAATTTAGTTGATAACTGTTTTAGAGATGTTTTATATTTGATATTGATTTATATTGGGTTTCCGGATGAATTAATTATTAATTTTGATACGATTTGACTCAATGAGCCGTGGAAATATTTCGGTGTTGGTATCGAATGGTTTCGTGACATTTATTATTGAGTTTTGAGGATTTAATTGCGAAAATATTGATTTGCAGACATTTTCTAGTTGAAAATAAATAAAGTTTGTCAAATTGACATGCTATATTAGAAAATTCGTAACTTCTCCATTCGTGATCTTATTTGAGTATTCTTAGAGTCTATGGAAATTACGCCATGAATACTACAAGTTCCTTCTTGGTTGTCATGACAAATTATAAGGTTTTTAGAGTTAAAATCGTAACTCTAGTGGGGTAGTTGATAATACTTTGAAATTATTATAAAGTACTATTTTTAGAAATAGCTCTCGAACGTACTTTGGTCGCAGTATTTGTATGGTTTAAGAGTTCTAAACCAAGGATATTGGACTTGAATTGATACTGAATGATATCGGGAAATCTAGGGAAAATATACGGAGGTTCGAGAACGCGTTTTGGAGTGTTGGGAGCTGGATAGGTTAGGAATAAGCGTGTGGATCGAGGTAAATAAACCAGCTAGGAGATTGTACAGTAATTTCATTTTAAGCTATTGAATATTGTTGTTCATTGATTTGATATCTATCCTTGAAAATTCCATTCTAATTATAATTGAGTTTCCCGAGGGTAAGTGAGTCAACAATGATCCTTAGAAGGAGTGGCTGGCTGAGGTAACATACCAGAGTCATGACCTCGGGATGCACTACACTGGACACTGATTTTGACGGGGTGTGAGTTCTTAGCGTGGTTGTTCCAGGAAGTCTCACTATCTCGTGGGTTTATGACTTGTAAGTGTATCGAGTCCTAGAACCCGAGTCTTGATGTTTTGCCAAGACTTAACGACTTATTATCAGGACTACTTGCGCCTCTCTATTTGCATTTTTGGACACTCACGTATCGATTGCTTAAAATTTATTTACAGTCTTTTATTTATTGATGCATCCTTATATCTTTCTTGTTATTTGCATGAATATGGATTGATTGATTTATTTCGAAATGTCGTTTAGTATCCTACTGGCGTTACTTACCTGGGCTTGCCATTCTTGTGTTTCACTGAGTGCAGATCCGCAATTGAGTAAGGGAAATGGGCCATCACTGGGAGATCTACTTTGAAGACTTTGGAGCTGCCTTTCCCCTCACATTTTTGTAGGTTTTATACTTCTTACGTATATTGATTTTTATCACATGGGGTATATGGGTTTTGTGATACATTTTGGGACATATATATGATATGATTTCTCTCTCTTTTGGGTTATTATACATGTTAACAGTGTTAGGCGGGGTTTCCATATTCTAGGTTGTCCTGACTGATGTTTGTAGAGTTGTTTAGATTTGTTTAAGTTTAAAAAATAGCTTCCGCATAAACCTAGATAACTTACAAATTCGAATAACTCATTAAAAATGTAATGATAAAATGGTTAGGAAGGCTTACTAGGTTTGTGTTGACTCGCTAGAATTCACTCGGGGTCCACGTAAGTTTAGGCCGTGCGGGACCCAATTTGGGTTGTGGTACTGGGGCCGTCACATAGACACCTTTCCTCTTGGTTCTTTGGCACTCATTCATCATTGTTATTTCTTTAGCCTATTTATCATGCACTTACTTTATTTCATATTTATTTGCATTCTCGTATGATCTTCCGGCTTATTTATTAAAATTCATGAAATATTGTTAGGACTCCTGTGGATTTACTCACTGGAATTATCTCCATTTTTTGTGACAATTGCAGGTCCGTCGAGTAGTAAGGGAAAAGAGCCCGTACTTGGTGATTAGCTCTGAAATACTTTCAGAGTTGGTTTCCTCACTTTTACATTGTAGGTTATTTTGTTGTTTTATATATAATAATGAACTATATACTGATGTTTGTATACTTTTGGATTATAAGATTCAGAGATACACTAGATATATGCATATGATTTTTGTCACTTGATATACATAAGATCACTTTTGTAGGATTTCCACCCTTAGGCTTGTCCCGACTTTAAAATTAATTACTTTATTGCTTTAAATTACTTTAATGATAATTTCTTCCGCTGCACATAAATGATAACTTTAATAAGCGATTAAATAATAATTAATAAAAAAGAGGCTGACTAGGTGTACGTTGACTTTACGGGGGTTGGTCGGGGTCCACGTAGGTCAAGGCCAAGCGGGGCCCAGTTTGTAGGAACTAGGGTCGTCACAGTTGGTATCAGATCGCATGGTTTTACCTTAAATCTTGATAAGCTACAACTCAACTAAAAATTGACCTTACAGTTAGGACAAATGGAATTTAGTGTGGAAATCTTATGAACATATCTTAGAGTCTCAGTTGGAAAGTGAAGTGAGTTTGGAAATTTTTCTATCGAGCAATGCATGTTATGTTTTGATATGTATTATATATATATAAGATTAGTTATGAACTGGTCGAAAACTCGCTATTTGCGAATGCGGATTGCGATGGTTGATTCTATAGATCGTAGTTGCCAGGGAGGAGCCAGAGATCCATGCTATGTCACATCGACATATTTTCAAGCTTAAGCTCAAAGGATACAGATGTACGAGTTACTTGCCTTACTTCGGGGCAGTCTCCATCTATGTCAACAGTGGTGCCTGCTACTGATGCAAGTGAAGCCATGGTTCAGGCCACTCCACCGGCTCCCATCACGAGCACAATACCCGTAGCCCCAATCACTACAGTGATTCCAGTACAGGCTGCAGTAGTGGCACCGACTCACGATGACGGTGATGTACGCCCGATTGTAAAGGTTAGGTGGACTAGAGAGTATGAAAAGTATAGGCCTATGGTTGTCCTGATTTGGATGAGGCAGAGCGACACATTCATAGTCATGAGAAGATTCAGAGACTTCTAAGGATTGAGGATAACAGGAAGCCTAGTTTGGCCATATTCTCACTACAGGGAGATGCAGATGTGTGGTGGACTAATATGATAGCCACACACAGAGAGCCTACGACATGGTTAGATTTCAAGAAACACTTCAAACAAAAGTATTACCCATCGTCGTTGATGATAGCCAAGAGGACAGAGTTTATGAATATCTGACAGACACATGGAGAGTCAGTTATGGCATTATATCGGTAGGTATCAGTAGTTACTATAGTTTGTCGATGGTGTGCCTGATAGAGACAGGGATCGAGTCCATGTTTTTCTGCGATGGTCTAATTCCAGCTATCGGAGGGACCGTGGTCACTACCTTGCCACCTACATTACAAGATGCAAACGAATGCGATCTGGCCAAAAAGGCTTACTTCGCACTCACCTCGATGAGGGTTATGATCCACCGAGTGAGACATTATCTAAGCAAACTCCATTGTAGCAGGACAATTGTCACGGCCCTATACCCCAAGGTCGCCCAGGTGTGTCGTCGCATCATGCGCTCCTCGCCCAATGGGCCCAATTACACATGTCCAACACCTGCCTGTCTATCTCGTGTATCGTTAACCATGTCCCCGTATGTATTACTAGTTTAGTTAACCCATTATTCATATAAATCTTAATTTATTTCTCTAAGTTCAACTATCCATAGATTATTCAAGTCCTAGCCATGCTAATGGTTTGTATTTTGCAGAGTTGCACGTAGATAAACAACATTTTACAACATAAGTCTTAAACTAAACATAAACATGTATTTTCATTAACTTTTAGGTTATATAGAGCATCAGTCCTGCTATGGAAAACCCAGAATAGAGTACACTGTATCTATATAAGGCGATAAAAGTAAATATATACAGTTATACCTAGTTCATCAGTCTACCATAAACTCGAAATATCACAATATACACACCGAAATACGCACCTACAAGTAGTGTGTTGAACAATATACAAGCTCAAAGATAGAAGCCAATAATCTCCTTACCCTTACTCATAGAATGACTTGCGCTCAGCCATAACAACAAAATAGATAACGAGTCAATTAAGTAAAATCTCAAGGAAATTCACTGAGCATTCATATGAATAAGTAAAGGAAATCCAATAAATAATATTAAATAAACATGCAAAATGTAAACATGCAACTGTAAATGGCTTATTGCATGCGTAAATAACAATAAAGCGTAAACATGTACGCTTGTTCCAGCCAGACTAGAACATACTTCGGATATATCCTCTTATGATCCCATCGGTATGCGCATCCAACTCGCTCATCACTTGGTCCTCTTGGTGGCCGGCGTAGACCCACGACGCACCAACACAAGTACCAAAAAGTAGCTCGGTCGTTATCCACTAAGGACTCTTGATACATATGTTATGGTCCAGCCCGCCATAAAAAAATAACGGAAAACCTGGCGGGAGTAAACTTAACCAACCGTTCAAATAGTGACACAGATATAGATAACTGAAGTGAACAAGGAATAGAATCAAGAATACACTGAGTAAGATAGAATAAGACAGTAATGAAAGTAATAAATACTCAAGTGACATTCCTATGGATTTTACAACTTTAAAACGTTCTCTGACTTCCCCGGACTCTCGAGTCTGACCTGATTAGCTCCCCCGATACTCGAGCTACGATCCTCTAAGCTTCTAAAGTCCAATTTTATATGTTTAGCATGATTACAAGTGTCTAAATGGGTATTAAATCGAAAATCCCAAAATCAGCCCCTTAAATTCAGGTTTATTCTATTTTTAGTGCACTAATGGGTCTACCTGGCATGTTAGTGCGCTGGTGTTCTTTGTTTTGAAAAACAGTCAAGTGCACAGACTGATTAGCGCACTAACTAGCTTAGTTAGCACGCTAATTTCCCTCTGTGACAAAATTCTCAAGTCGAGAATTCTATCATCCCCATCTCAATTAGCAAACCTAACCTAGTTTACACACTCTCTACACATTGGTGATTCCAAAACATCATTAAATCAATCTCAGAAAATCAATTATAGCAAAATCCTCAAATCATATACATTCACTAATTTTTCAAATTCATCAAAAACCTCAATTCATGCAAAACCAGTGATAAGTCCTCAATAGAAATGATCACAAAATATATAATTCATCAAAATCAGTGACCTAATCCTCAGTTATCAAATTTTCATCCAAACATCAAAGTTATCTAAGTAGCTAGTGTAATAGGTTACCTAGTTGATTCACCACCTAGCTTGATCAATTTCCATCATCCTATACCGTTTCTCTCTTTCTAGCAATCCTCTTTCTTCTCCACCAACCTTTAGGAATGGGAATAGTTTAATTTGCATGTGTTGATAAAATCGTCTTTATATATTAGGGTGATATTGATTGATAACCATTAATCTAAATGTGTGTACATATCACGAGACTTATCTAATGGCCTACCACTTGACATGTATCCTAGTAACTCCCACTAACTCCCTTTTGGTGACACCAATTTGCCACTCCATGGGTTCCAGATGTGCCAATACGTATCTTTAGATCCATCTTATGGTATCAATTTAATTATTCAAACTATAGGCCTTTATTTATTTGACTTAATTGATTTAACTTAAGCCCATTATAATATATATGGTTAGTGTTTTTATTCATAAAAAATAACAAATTTGTGATCTCACTAACCCTTGACTAACTGACACCCAATGCCCTGCGTCTCTACACGCATTTCGAAGTAACCCATAGTATATTGTTCTAACTTAATCAACTTAGCATATGGTTACATTACAGATTCTCATTAACTAATTAGTCATCTTAATATGACTTTGTCGAGCTTCCTAGTGTACTCGTAGTTTGCTTACCCGATACCCACGTTAACACACCTTACGAAGTGAATACATGTCTCACCAACTCGCTTGATAGCAACGTACACGCTTGCGGTGTTACAATGATATGGTATGTTTAAACATCACACCTAAGCAACCATAATCCACAAATAACATATTTCTTCGATTCTCATGTCTGAGTCAACCGAGTTGACGCCCGAATTACAACTTTTAATTCCCAAAATTAACGTTAATCCTAGTTTAATTAATTTGGGTTGTTAGAATAAGAAGAGGAAGAGGAGCAAAGCCCCATAGATAAAGTGATAGCAGAGCCTGGAGTGTGAGATCAATGGAGCATTCTACACTGCTAGCACACACATCGGTGGCCCCATATTCCATAGCTCCTTGTTACGTTATTTGACCACTATTGGTAGTACAGTTAGTCTAAAAGCAGTCACATCATGGTACCGAGGGTAGAGACAGAGGTACGTGGAGTGGGCAGCAGTGACGTGGGCAAAGATTAATACCTCAAGGAGCAGGGCTGCAAAGATCTTGCTTTGAGTGCAAACAACTAGGGGACTTTAGAGATAAGTGTCAATAGTTTGGCAGAGCACAGTCGCAAGCTAGAGAAACATCCTATGTCGTTGCAGAGCCAAATCCGGAGGCAACGTGCAACCGTACAGAGGGTATGACATTTATTTATTTTTGCATCATGCATAGAATAATGGTTCAAAATATTATGAGTAATCATGTGTGGCATTTGATTGTAATCGTCAATACCCTACGAATACATTGAGTTGTTTAAGGAAATTTGGTCAAGTTCACAGTTCATGATTGAGTAGTTTTAGCAAGTAGATGTGGTTGCGACTTGCTACAGTTATTGGACCTGCTCTCATGCTATTTTGAAGTAATTGGACTAAGTCCATAACTCAATATGTAGGTCGAGCTGTTTCCAAAACCCATAGTTTAATTGATTTAAAAGTCAAGCTGTAGTCGAGGCTTTCAGCTTGATGGATTAAGATATCAAACTAATTAAATCGACTTTCCGTAAGTTCACGGCTTATGTCGAATATCAAATTTTCTAAAGCGACTTTGATAAGTCCTCAGTTCAATAGGACACTTAAGGCGCACTTCCCTTTTATTATTTGAATTTCTGATAAGGAACTCACTCGAGTTTAAATTAATTTCGAGGACAAAATTCTTATTAGTTGGGAAGGCTGCAACGAACCAAAATATTTTATTTTTGTTTAATTGGTTGTATTATCTATCAATCTAAGATACACAAGTTATTTATTTTATTTCTCCATTTTTGTGAGCGAGGCTCTTCGGGATGAGTGTGGTTGGTGTATGTCATAAGTCGGTATCTTGACTAGACTTAGGATTTACTTATAGGTTTAAGTAAAACTTAATCATTTATGTTAACTCATGACTTATAAGGCATGAAATATATCATGAGCCTAAACTATATTAAATTTCCTAAAGTAATAAAAATAACCTAAGTCAAGTATTATCCTATGCAAGGAATCTAAGTGAGTCCATAAAAATGGATATTAATGCATATACACAATTGATAAAAAGGCCTAACTTGAAAATTTGTGACTTAGGCTATGTTCTAAGTTAACACAAAAAAAAAAATTATCCATTTGGAACCCTACCTAAGTTAATGGAATCCATTTAAATTACTAGAAAGCTTAATTAAATTATAATTGAGACTTAAGCCTAAGTTATGAAAAATGTCATCACAAAGCTTAAGTATGAAATTATTTTATGAGGCTATGTTCAACAAAAATATTTTAGTGACTATGTGGAATCATATGATAAATTAGTGGGCGTCAAAGGAAGTGGTAAAAAATAAAAGGCATAAGCTATAAAGGGGTTTTTTCTCTACAACGTACAAAAAATAAGAACATTGAACAGAGAAGAGAAGGAAAGTTTGTGCATGAAGTGTTGTCCATGGAATATTGAAGGCTCAATAGAGGTTTTAGGACTAAATCTCTACAAAGAGAAACAAGCAAGAACAAGAGAGCAACTAGGGTATGCACATTTACCTTCTTTTCATTCTTTTAAATTCGACAAATTGGGGTTTCCTTGTGAATGCTTTGAGATTATGAGATTTTAAATTTTTTTTAACTCTCAAAATGATGTTCAAATATTGAATTCAAGCTAGCTTTGTGATTTAAACATTTTTGTTGAGTTCCAATTTGAGTTCTTTCTTTTTATGCCAAGTTTTGGTCAAATTTGGAATTTTTGTGGATTTAAACATATGAGGATGAATTATTGTCAAAAGGATCTTAAAAAATCTTGTTTTTGCATTTTTAAATCATGATTTATAGTGGACATGAATGTTGGACAATATCAAATATAATTGGGTTCACGACAATGATGTAAAGCTCTTGAAGTTTTAGGGTTTTTGAATGTCTTTGGTTAATGTCAAATTAATATTTGTTGATGATGTACTTTGATGCTGATAAAGGTATCAAGTCTAGATTTTCATGTTTCGAAGTTTCCTAAAGGGTTTTACAAGGTTCCATGGAAAAACAAGAAAAAATGGGGGACTTACTAAATTTTTCTCAAGTCTATGCACAGTCTCACATGGGCAGCGCGCTAGATGTAGTCTTGGTAAAGTAAGCATAACTTACTCGTTCTATGTCTGTTTTTAATGTTCTTTATAGCATTGAAAAGCTAATATAGACAGCAAACACTTAAAATCATTAGTTTACAAAAAAATGATCATTTTCTTTATCGAGAATGGACTGAAAGATAAAGTTTATGCGTAAGAATATTCTTTTTAAGTGTTTGGGTGTCGAGACCTCTTCTAGGGGTCTTCACTAGTACAAAAATAAAAAACACTATGAACAACTTGAGATACTATAAATAAGGTTCCCCAAAAGTTTTAAGTTATTCTGAGGTGTTTTGAATAGTTTTCCAAATGGGTTTTGAAATAGGCGAAACGTATCTACTTAACAAGCTAATTTTGTACTTAAGTTGTTCTGGGCATCCAAATGAGGTCGGAATTAAACCAAGATTTTCAGAACATGTTATTAGATAATAATAAAGGTTTCCATCATGTTTCATGATTTTCCACATAGGTCTAGGCCGGCGGAGCTCAGTTTGTGGGAATTGGGGCCGTCACGGTTAACTCATTCAACAACTCCATAATAGAATGATGTTTCTGAGAGGAAAATCAAACTTTATTGGATATGGTTTAATTTATGATGAGTCATGCAGATCTACATATTTCCTTTTGGGGTTATGCCTTATAAATTGTTGCGTTTACTCTGAATCGTTTTCCTTCTAAAGCAGTTGATAAAACACCATATGAGATGTGGTTTGAAAAAAAAAACCAAGTTTGTTTTTCCTTAAGATTTATGGTTGTGAGGTTTTCTTACGATGGCAAATCTTAGAAAGATTATCAGCCAAATCTACTAAGTTTGTATTTGTTGGTTATCCTAAATAAACTAGAGGATATTGTTTTTATAATCATATTGAAAACAAAGTGTTTGTTGCTTGGAATTGTGTCTTAAAGAGTTTATTTTAAAACACAACAATGGAAATAAATTAATTTGTAAAGAAATTCAAGAACCACAAATAAACATTCAACCACCAGTGGGAGATCAGCAAAGTCTTGAACTAGTTGAACCTCCATAGGGATCACAAGGCCTGAGTAGGTCTGATAGGGTGAGACATCAGCCTGAGAGATTTGGACTTCTTATTACGATAGTAGTGAGGTGTTGTTTATGGATCAAAATGAGCCTACTACTTATCAGGAGGTCGTGTCTTGCCCTGATGCAGATAAATTGCTTAGTGCAATGAATTCTGATATGCAATCCTTGTATGATAACTAAGTTTGGAACCTGGTTAATTTACCTAAAGGTGGTAAGAACATTGGATGTAAATGAGTTTTCAAGAACAAAATTGACATGGATGGCAATGTGCATACTTATAAAGCACGACTAGTAGCAAAAAGTTTCAGATAGACTCAATGAGTTGATTATGATGAGACTTTTTCTCTTGTAGCTATGCTTAAATCCACTAGAATTCTAATTTTCATAGCCGGATATTATGAATATGAGATATGGAAAATGGATGTCAAAATAGCTTTTCTAAATGGAGAGTTACTTGAGTATGTGTATATTATACAACCTGAAAGGTTTGTTCATCCTAAGAATCCTAGGAAGGTGTGCAAGTTTCAAAGACCCATTTATGAATTAAAGCAAGCTTCTCAGAGTTAGGATCTTCATTTTGATGAGGAAATTAAGGAATTTGGTTTCATTAAAAACGAAGATGAGCCTTGTCTATACAAGAAGGTCAGTGGGAGCCTGGTTATTTTCCTAGTACTGTATGTTGATGATATATTACTCATTGAAAATGACATCCCAACTTTGCGGATTGTCAAGTTTTGGTTAAGGAAGTGTTTCTCGATGAAGGACTTATGAGATGCAGTTTACATCCTTGGGATTAAGATATATAGTGGTAAATATAAAAAGGGTGATCAATCTAAATCAGAGTGCTTATGTTGACAAGGTGCTGAATAGGTTTAGTATGCAAGGCTTTAAAAGAAGTTCATTGTTAATGTCTCATGGTATAAGTCTTAGCAAGACCTAATGTCCGAAGACTAGTGATGAGCGAGAGCGCATGAATACGATTCCATAAGCATCGTATAGCATATCTATCATGTATGCCATGTTATGCACCCGACCTGATATATTATATGCTTTAAGCGCAACAAGTAGATAACAGTATGATCGTGATGAGAGTCACAGGATAGCAGTAAAGAACATTCTTAAATACTTGAGAAGGAGTAATCAAGTGTTATTGGTCTATGAAAGTTTGGAAGATGAACTTGTTGTAAATAGTTACACATACGCAGGTTTTCAAACTGATTTAGATGACTTCAGATCGCAGTCTGGATATGTGTTTACTTTGAATGGAGGCGCAGTGAGCTAAAAAATTCCGAAACATGAAATTGTGGCAAATTCTACAATAGAAGCTGAGTATATTGCAACGTTCAACGCGGCTAAGGAGGCAGTTTGGATCAAAAAATTCATCTCTAACTTGGTGTGGTTCTGCATATAGTTAACATTGTTTGCTTGTATTGTGACAACAATGGGGCGATAGCATAGGACGAGGAACTAAGATCACCCCATCGATCTAAACATATACTTAGACGTTTTCATCTCATTCAAGAAATCATTAAGAGGGGAGACATGAAGATTTGTAGAGTTCCCACAGAAGACAATGTTCAAGATATTTTGACGAAGGCTCTACCGTAAGCAAAACATGATGGTCGTGTTAGGTCATTAGGTATTAGATACATGAATAATTAGCCTTAGTGCAAGTGGGAGATGTTGAGGCATGTGTCATAGGTCAATCTACAAACATTATGATTTTAGTTAATAAAACTGAGCTTTTTATTTGATGTTTTATTATAAGCGACTTCATGTTTACCTTATAACAAGATCCATGGGTATTTGTTGAAGTATCATAAATGTCCTTATTCATCATTATACTGTGAACTATAATGAATTAAGACTAGTGTAAATCTTGATTGATGGTCATGTGATGATCATGAGTATAAGGATATGAATCGAGATCATGAGTACTTTTTAGGGAATAAGGCACTGGACCGACCTACTATAAGAATACCACAAGGATTAATTCATATGTGTTACTCATGATAGGTATATTATTTAGCCATTCGACTTGAGATTACCATAAACTTTAATATTAGGAGCATGATAATTTGACACAATCAAACATTATCTTTAACCAGACGACTATAAAGATTGTAATTGGTTATCATGTGAATGATATGCAAAGGTGTGTAATCAAGATAAAATTTGTCACACTCGTATAAAGAGATATCAGTGGATCCCTCGATATGATAGATAGATAATGACCAAATCAATGTCAATCGATATGATCAATGTTACTTAAATGTTTTCAGTTTACCTAAAGATCGAGACTAGTACGATTGAACATTAAGGGCGAATTCTCATGTCTTATGTTTAATCAAAGGATATCGCACGATAAAAAGATATGATATATGTTATTCATTAGATTGTATCGATTTTGATATTCATGCTACTTGGGTAGTCATAATGTCTTGCTAGAGACTGCTTATGACTTGTGTACCAAAATAGCTTTGGTTTACTGCCAATGTCTCATGAACCTAATGGGTTGCACACAAAGAATGACTTTGCACAATTTCAATTGGTCTAAAGTAATAAATTTTATATGATAAAATTTATGACATAAAGTCATTAAAATTTGTTATATGATAACTTATTAATATGGGCGTATATGTATTGTTTAAACTGCATAAATGCAATAGTTGTATTACTAATATAATTTTAAGGGATAGCTTATCTACACATATAAACGGAGGTTGAAACCCTAAAACGAAATAAGATTTGTCATTTTTGCAAATTTTGAGTTCTCTAGGTTTTAGGAGAGAAAGAAAAATGTTTTCAATCTCTTTTGGGGCCGGTACTCCAAATTATGGTCACGGTTTGTGTGTAGATTTCTTTTAGGGATTATGGATTGAGTTGGATGGATTCTTTTGCAAAAGACCGTAGGTGAGATGTTTAGTTTTTTTATGCGGTTATATGCAATTATCGGATGGTAATGGTGGTGTTTTATATCATTTATTCTGTTTCTTTCATTTCTTGTCCCTTCATATTTCTTTCTCATTTCATTAGGAGTTGATAAACTTTCATTCATGTATTTAGTATAGTTTTAATTTTTTTAGCTATTTGGAGTCACCCGAAACTTCGTTCATGCCTTTGGTTGTGGAAGAGTACATAACGGTTGCCTTTTGACTTGGAACTTAGAGAAAATTAGGAGAAACACTCAATCAAGCCCGTAGAACAGCATTTTAATGATTTCATGATTAGGGACTTAGTTGATAGTTGGAGTTCGTGCTCGATAACGAAAGGGAGTAGACTGTCAGGCTTATGCAAGTATTGATATTTTGACCCATATTGGGAGATTTGCTTAATTATAGTGAAAGGGAGAAGGGCTAATAAATGTTTTTTGTTAATATAGAAAGTCACACATGTTTCTATAGGAAATGAAGCAGGGAAATTTATGGTGGGAAAAAGTGAGAAAATCGGTCCATAGGAAATGGAGAAGGGACCGTATTTGTTGAAAAAAGAAGAAAAAATGTGAAAAAAATAAAAATAATGAATAAAATAATGAATAAAGGCGAAAGTTGTGGAAACTCCTCAAATAAAAGATTTAGCTCGAGTGATTTTACTTGACTAAGTGAGATTTTTAAACTTGCGTTTTTGAATCTATAGACCAAGAAAACTTGTGAGTAGTTGACGACCTTTGTTTTGACCGGATCTATGTATTTAAATTGTGACCTTAATTGTGTTTGGTTTGCGAGTCTTGACATATCATAACTCCTAAATTTATCGAGTGGCTTGTTAATTTTGCGGTTATGTAAACCAAAAGAACTCCATGAATTTTGAATCGGGAATAGTATAGGATTAGTTAGGTCAGTGCATTACTATATTAGGAGTCTAGTTTAGTTTGTGTTGTCATTTACACATTTGCTCGGGACGTGCATAGTCTTAAGTTTGGGGGTATTTGATAAGTCGGCATTTATAGGGTTTTAGTAGATTGTTTTAGTGTATTTAATATAGAAAGTCTCTAAAATAGATATTTAATTATATTTATTGGTCTTTTTTTGGTGAAACGGTGTGCGATTGAATTCGTGGCAAAAAAAATAATTAAGATGGAGTATTTACATGCATTGATCGGACGCCGAACTATTTGCCTCGAGTTACGTATTGCGCAGTGGGTAGAATAGAGGATCCACAGACTAATTAACATGTGGCAGCATACTATTGGTCCAGCTCGCCTCAACGTGTCACATATTAGCCGTCCATTGGCCCAGCTCGCCAAGCATTCCATGCATTTCCAGCAGTCAGCCACGTGTCATCTACGCATTGGCCCAGCTCGTTTCTTGCTACCACGCGGCTCCGATCAGGTTCTGCCATCTTATCAGACAGGCCATGTCACTCCAGCACGGCACAACAACCCAACCAATTCTCTCCTTGTTCAGCAGCTCTTCGATTTCCTAGGTAAGGTTTGATTTGCTGGACATGATGTCGAGAGCCTCTAGCATCCCAAAATAATAAAAGTCGATGATCAAATACAAAACTTGGTGTTCCTAATATAATAAACTACTAAACATTGGTCCATGGAAGTGAGAGAAACTAATTTTATAGGTTGGTGAGGTGACTCGTGCACCGAGGAGCATCCAGGGGCTATTTTGGCTTTAAAAATCGAGTTTGGAAACGTATCGTAGTGCGATTGGTGTGTTTTCTGCCGTGCGCTGATGTGTCGGCTCCAAATTGGTAAAGATCGTTGTTGATGACGTTGTTGTGTGGTGTGCGAACGACACGTGGCAGAAAGGGAGCGGTGAAGAAACTTGCACGCGTTTGAACGAAAATATGGGAGACCGCACGGGCATGAATCCCGAGGAAATCGAATAGCTACTGAACGAGGAGAGAATTGGTTGGGACATTATGCTGTGCTAGGGTGACATGACGTGTCTGATGAGATGGCAGAACATTAGAGCTGCGTGGTAGCAGGAAACGAGCTGGTCCAATGCGTAGGCGACAAGTGGAAACACATGGAATGCTTGGCTAGGTGGGCCAATGGACGGCTGACATGTGGCACGTCGAGGCGAGATGGACTAATAATATGCTGCTACGTGTTAATTAGTCTGCTGATCCTCTATTCTACCAATCGCATAATACGTAACTCGAGGCAAATAGTCCAGCGTCCGATCAATCCATGCAAATATTTCATTTTCAGTATGCTTTCGCCACGAATTCAACCGCGCACTCTGTTTCACCTGAAAACAACCAATAAATATAATTAAATATATATTTTAGAGACTTTCTATATTAAATACATTAAAACAAACTACTAAAACCTATAAATACCGACTTATCAATTTTTGATAGACGACGCACACTTGAACGTCTTGAAAATTGAACAATCAGATAAGGAAATCACAGATTAAGGTATGGTTTACTTTTTATAAATCTAGTTCAATAGAACTTATTTTTGGTCCATTGGGGTTTTTCAAAAATCGTTTTGAATTTTCTGAACCCATAACCCAACACCAAGGACCTATCTTTGACATTAATATTAAATATTATATATGTAGACATTATTACCAAATGCCACTTGGGCTCTATCCATTAGGTTTTTCGAAAGCAAAGCTAAAAGATGGATGTTTGTAGATAAAGAGTTTGTACTCTTTTTGAGTGAACAATGTAGAATTAAAGAGTTTCCTATTCAAACTTTCTCAAATTCCAACACGAATTAATCATGATATCACTACAAGAAAATAGCCTTCCATGTTGGTGGCCTAATAATTTGATATGTTGACTCGTTGCAAGAGGGTGAGAGTACGAGTCCCACAAAAAGCAAAAAAAACTAAGTAGCTTGCGTATATATATAATTAACATGCGGGTAATCTCATATTGGTCGTTATAGACTCGAAAACAATTAGACTTTTCACTCTAGTCTACAGTTGGGCATTGTTGGAGATGTTGAGATACTCTCACATCGACTACTTGGAAAGAAAAATAAGGCTTATAAGTGTGGAGTGGACACTCCATCTTGTTTTGACATTTTGAAGTGAACCTTACTTTCATACTTATAGCTCATATATAAATTAGTCACCTCATTCTCCTCACCTTGGATTGCGACCTATATTATAAAAACTGAACAGGCATGAAACTAATCATCTCGTATATGAATAAATATATATTTATATTTAATAAATAAGAAAAACAAAGTATGTTGTTGAACCCTATCGATAAAAAAAGATTAGGTATGGTAACTCAAGAACTTATATCTTAAAATATAAACAAAAAAGAAAGCTTTTTAGGGTTTTGGAGTGGACTTAATTGCATGAGTTTAAAAATTTTACTTTTACGGTGTGTTTGATAACGAAGAAATTTCGAATGAGAAAAAAGTATTTTCTTTAGCAAATTTTCTGTAAAGAATTTTTTTAAAAAATCTCTTATTGTTGTTTGATTACACGTGAGAAAATCTTCTTTTTCAATTTTCAGTTGTTTGATAATTGATGAATTTTTTTCATTTTCTTACTAGCTTTTTTTGCGATCCCACGAATTCGAACATATTTAGAGTCACAAATCATCAAGGACAAAGCTAAGAAACCAGCTGTACTCCAAAGAGAATATTTTAGTAAGCAAAACTTCATAAGGAAATGTTGTACTTGATGAAATATTAATTGAAAATATGCAATTTTGAATCAAAAGGACAACTAATCAAGTTTACGCACCAAAACTGAATCAGCAACTATTTTCATAACCATTAATGAACTCAAAAGAATCATAAGTTAATTAATTGATAATTAACATAAATTAAAGAAAATAAATAATTTTTCAACATTCTTCAAAAAAAGATTTTCTGTTTTAGCTTGTAAAGTAATCTAAAATTCCCTATGCAAATATAAAATCACCAAATCTTTCTTCAAGTCTTCATCCAATTGAGAAAATATATTTGCATCCTTAACTTCACCTCCTAGTAAAAGTATGACACGCGTGACGTCTTTCGACTTAGTTCACGAATACTACGAAGCTCTTTTTGAAGACGTGCACAATCGGTGTGCGCAAATGCATCTGCTAGTCTATTGGCAGCTGCAATTAGTCCTTGCTTGGTAGGATTAAGGTCACTACTCTTCTTCCTTTTAGTTCTTTGGCTATTTGATGCCATAGGACTCGAACTATATGACGAGTGATTCACCTCCTCTTTTTATTCTGTAGTTGGGAGTGACTTCTCTAAATTCCCTACAAACAATAATAACAATAATTATAAGACAGGGATTATTTCTTCTAAAAATGCAATATGAGCCTAAAAAGTGTAATATTAAATAAGCAATTACTTATTCAACAAAATTTACTCACCCATTTCTTCCAAAGAAGGCAACTTTATGTTTGCCTCATTACCGGTCATTGCATTCCCTCCGTAGCTTGATCATCTCTGAATATGACAGATAGCTCATTGTAGTACAACATACACTTCCCGCGATATGATTTTTTTCTGGATGTTTTTGTTATACACAAGGAGATATAATTAGTTAATATACATCATGAATACAATTGTATATTCCAACAAAACCTTAAATGTATATGAAGATATTTTTTCCATGTCAAAACATCTGTCATGGCAAGTTGTGTATTTGGATCCCATCCGAACCCACTTTGAGATATTACCTCTCATGTGGAAAAGTAATTGGCTTTCAATGTTTTGATTCTACTCTTCACATTAGCTGGGTTTACTTGTATCTTTAATTGCTTTAGCAACTCTAGGCAAACTTGAGTATACACCTTAGGTTTCCATGAATTACTTGAAGCGTTGCCAAATCCGTACTCTTCCAAAATAATCTCAATCATGATTTTATCCATTCGGTCATCCCATCTCACTTGCCCCATTGGCACTACTTTCACGCTCCCAATTGATTCTTCTATCTTTGCTTTTATACGATACCAAAGTTGTATATACTTTTAACGAAAAATGGCAAACTATATATGACGATATAACATAAGACTACATGTAACAATTAATTAAGAAAACTTTCAAAGAAATCTAATTTAAGTTACAAGAAATTCATACAAACTATTTACCAACTCATATGCTCAACATCATATAATTTCATCTAAAACTAGTTAGTAAACTTGTCTAGGCTACTGGTACTCATTCTACATTAATTCGGCCAATGCATCTCATTTAGCTACCTAAAGTGGAGATTGATGTATGGAAATAATATCTTATTGTGCACTATCATCATCTTCTTCATCTTCATAAATATCCTCATCATCTTCACATAGATCTTTGGGATCTTCTTCTCTCAAAAAATTGTGTATCGTGCGACATGCTAAAATGAAATTTGATTGAGTTTTAATGTCATAAAATGGTTCATGCCGCAAAAATGCAAATCATTTTTTTAGAATCCATTTCGTTCTTTCTACTACGTTACGCAACGACGAATGTCGAGAGTCGAACAACTCATTTCCATTTCCAGGTGTACAACCAATTTGATCTTTTAAGTGACACTTTGTACCATGATAAGGTGGTAAAGATCCTGGAACGTTAGGGAACCTAACATCAACCAAATAATGTTTTCCTACATAAAAATGATATCATAATAGTTGTTATTAGTTGCAAGTATCACAACAACAAAAAATTAACAATAGTAATTATACAAATGTTATACAAAATGCATATAACCTGGTGGTATAGTTAGTCTATCCACTCGAGTTGGCCTAACAGCATCTCTTAATATGCAACTATTGTGAGCTGAACCCTCCCAATCGGCAAGTATGTATGTAAATCTCATATCAAATGTACATTCCACTAAGACATTTTGGGAAGTAAAACATTTTCTATTACGGTACTTTCGTTGCTCTTCAATCAATACTGCCACTGGAAAATGGGTTCCATCTAATGCTCCGACCACATCCTAATATTTTATATTTACTTAAAATTAGTATAATTTATTATTATGCTATTTATAGGAAAAACTTAAAAAATATCATAAACAAGTTCATCACCTCAAAATGGCGATACCAAGCACTTGGGTTCGATTCTTTATCTTGTGGAGAATTATTTATATTTACAGGTTCGACTACGCCTTCATAAATAGTAATGAGAGTTCTTGTAATAACGTGAAATTAGTGGCTAACTGTCTCACCATAATGAGTAAATTCAAAGTTTGTTTGTCGATTTCTATCATCGTGTCCAACTATCAGCAAAAACATAGCTACTTATTTTTTTACTTTTACACTGCGTCTGTTAGCCAACCCATGTGTACGAAGAACTATGAAAAGCTCTTTGAGTGGACTTTGTTTCAATTGCAATCGTTCCTCACTATTTTTGTCATAATCTTTGTAAAAACGCTTTAATATTAATTTCCTTTCTTCATCTCTATTGACTCGAGGTTGTATGTTCAACGAGTTACGACGCCGCATGTAATCGAGTAGCAACATTATCATCATTATAGATACTATTTTTTTCTATCTTTTTTAGCATGCATCTAAGTAATGTAAAATTAATCAATGAGAACATGACAGTAAATCAATCTTTGAAACAAAGTCTAAACTATAAGCTATCTAACAATGATTAAGCATCATTTCAATGAGTTATGTAGTAACTTGGAAGGAGCTAGGATAGTTAGTATATTTTTAACACGATTTAGTTTTGTCATTTTAGTATGAACATCCCATGAGAAAGCTATGCATGTACACAACTCATCAGTTAGGTAACTTACAAATGTAATATATGTACAAAAATATGAAATATACAAAATGGGATTTACAGCAAAATAAAAAAAGGGCTACCATATTCGGCTCCCCAACTCATGATTGCTTATAAAGGTGAATGCATAAGCACCACAATAAAAATATTGAGGTTAGTTGATGCATCTATTACCCATCAATCACATAAAAGTATCGACAAACTCATTTGGCAGAATACAAATCAATAGGATCTTGCTAGAAGAGATCCACATATAATGACCATGTAAAGAACAATAACTTCTTATACTATATTATGATCTTAAAGTCCTTCCTAACTCCCAAATAACAGCTAGTAGAAGTGAAAAATCTACTCAACTATAGCAAACACTTGAAAGCACTAACAAGAATGCCAACATTCTTTTGGCCAAATGCAAGGCCAAGGATGTTTTCGTTTTGGTTGTTGTTTTGAAATTTGGGTTGTTGTCTTTTGGGCTGGTGTGGATGGGAGATGAGAGAATTCTTTTTGACTCCACTTCTGTATAATCCATACTAACCAGGGGCCTCAATGATAGAGCCATTATGAATATAGATACTCTAAGATTTATTTTTGATGAATGGAGCCAATACTGATGGTGCGATTTTAGAAAACTTTGATGCGTGATAGAATTAAAAACATAATATAGTTGATCGAGGCTTGAGTTATACTCAATGTCCTGAATCAACTATATTATGCTTTTAATTCTATCACGCATCAAAGTTTTCTAAAATCGCACCATCAATCTGAAGACTAATTGCGTCCCGCTCTAGTGCTTGCGGTCTAATGACGATAGTCTCCCAAGATACAACGATCATACTAATGATTTTAGCACTTCAAATCATTAGTCTGCGAACCAATATAATGATTCAACACTCTCTCTGACCCAAAACTATGAAAATAGAAGGAAAATTATTTTTGACTCATTTTCCTAACTTTCTAACTCTATTACTATTCTTCTTTTTAAAACAATCCATCTTGTGAATATATATAGACTTTGATGTGTCTATTAGAAAAGACATGCATCTTCGTGAATAGATGTGTCTATTAGGAAAGACATGCCTTTTAGTGAATAGATACACCTTTTAGTATCTCATGTCCCTTTACATAATTAAACACCTTTTCACATCATTTCCATTCAAATTATAAACAATTAAATAATGTAATTAATTGTTCCAACAAATACTCCTATGTATGTATGTATGTATGTATGTATGTATGTATGTATGTATGTATGTATGTATGTATGTATGTATTACAAAAACAAAAGTGTATCTAAAGGTATGTACAAACTACCAAAAAATGTGACCAAAATATATGGCTAACCAAATCTAACCGACAATGCCACTACTACTTGGCAGTTGCATGTCCCATATGCCCATAAAAAAATGCTCCCCTATCAAAAACAACACATACCAGAAAGTCTCTTGATCCGTTTACATTGGCCGTGAGCTTAAATTCACAATAGGGTCGTTGAAGTTTAGGTGACATATATATAATCAAACATTTTATAGACAACAATCTTACGTAGGCATATAATCAAACACTTTCTAAGCAAGATATCAAACAAAGTGATGAAGTGGAATGAGCTTTGCTATGCATCTCATGAACAAAAGAAAAGAAGTGAAAAACCATAAAAATTGAGATTTAGTTGTGTAACATACCTCTATGTGTGTTCAAAGTCTTCCAAAAAAATCCTCAACTCCAATAAGGCACTAGCTGCTACTGCTGCTGCAGCAACAACCAACAACCAGACAAAATCGAGAATCGAGTTCTTGAGGTGAGAGGAGATCTTGGAGAAGAAAGTGAGAAACTCGAGTTCTCAAGATGTGAGGAGACCGGTGAAGCGAAAGTGAGATTTGAGAAGAGATTGTTGGAGTTTATAAAAGAAGAGATTTGAGAGGAGATCGTTGCACCCAATCTTGATGAGTTCTTGTAGAAAGAGGAAATCGATCTTGACAAGTTCTTGTAGAAGGAGTCGGAGTTTGGGTTTTTAATAGATTCAGTTAACAAAAAATTGTGATTTTCCACACCGAAATAAAAGAACAAAAATGAGGAAAAATAGGAGTATGGATTTTTTTTTTCTTACTCGGTTATAAGTCTATCAAACACCAAATAAAATAGTTATATTAAAAATCACACAATTTTTCATGATTTTTTTTTATTTTATTGCTGTCAAACACACCCAGTTAAAATAAAATTAAAAATATAATTTATAAATTAACATGTTTTATGTTAAATCGATTCTTAAGTTAAAATGAGTGTCACACATTTGGTCTCACTGATACTTCGTCTAATGAGGCATGACTGATCTATTCGTATTGTTTACATTCATTAATGTGAAGAAAATCAGACAACAGATTGGATGACAACCTTCACAGCGCAACGTATTGGAGCACATTCATTTGTAATGGTCCTTCAGGGTTAATTAATGAGGATCTTGAGAGGGATAATGTTATTGACATTTCTTTTTTAGAATATGTAGCTGTAACTATACACTTTAGCCTCTTCGATCTTAATAATAAAAAAAAAAAAAAAAAAAAATGTCTAGCACAAAAGAAACAAACTGATGGAGCAATTAATTAAGAATGAGATTATCCAGCAAATCACGTCTAATGTGAGTAGGGTCCAAATTGGGACCCACTAATTGGCATCCCGAGTCACACGCACCTCGGCGGCCCCACTTGTACAGCGCGTTTGGCCGCCCAAACGTTCCAAACGGTCACGCGTTTCACAGCGAATCAAACCCGCGTTGTTTGACCGCTTTTTCTCGTCCCAGATTAAACTAGACTTGGTGCTGATGCCTGATGTGATGCACCACGAGATATTCCTTCCAATCACATGACACACGATTATGGCTTTATTTTATTAGGGGGGAGTTATATTCGAAAAGATAACTTATAGAGATTTGGTAATTAATTTTATTTGGTTTTCTAACTTGTTTGATCTTAATGTAAGATATCTCCCACCACCACCGATAGAGTTATCTGTCAAGAGTCGTAAATACACAATTACTTCTAATTAATGACTCATTTATTACTAATCTCTTTTTTGTTTGAATGATATTTATGTCAATTCATATTTTTTATTATTTACAAATTTAAAGTTGAACCAAACATGAAAATATTAACTCTTAAGAGTTAACTCACAACTAACACTGTAAATTAGTAAAAACGAATCAAATGATAGCGTATGTGTGTAATAATCTGAGTTTTTTTTTTCCTTGAAAGAATAATCCGAGTTTTGAAGACTAAAAAAGGTGAGTTTTTTCCACCAAAAAAACTGAGTTTTATAATTTTTTTATTTCTAATTACAATCCTCAAACATGTATAATTTTTTTTAAAATGATATGATGTCCATATTAATTAATTATTTTACATTTGAAGATTCAATTGAACTCAAATAGACTTAAAAGACATGCTTTTCTTAATTGAATTTTAGACTCACTGAATTATATATCCCAACAACATATTAACTAATTAAGGATATACTCAGTATTTAGCAACAGACTAACCTATTCACTGAATTGAGCACGAGTTGAATCTAAGCAGACTTAATTTCTTAAATCCTTTTCCAGCCTCACCCAAGCTTGGCGAAGCCAGGAATGCCTAATTAGATTTTCATATCTTTTCTTCAAAAAAAAAAAATCAACAATAAATACACATCTGTTAGAAAGTAGGAATTAACTTAATGGTAGAAGTTGTACGTAACTATTCATCACGTTTTCAACAACTTTTTAAGCATGCATATCAGAAAAAACATATTTTCCAAGTATCTTGTGGGCAGGCAGTCCGGCACCAAAGCTTGGGTAACTTATTTTGACCGACCTAATATGATGACGTTTATTTTGTCTCGAGATATACATGAACACATATCAGCATGTGTTGCATGAAATTCAATTGGATCATCGCCCAAATTAAGTTACTTTAGCAATTCCCTTTCTACACGAATCAAAGTTTGTGTTTTTCTCTTGTAAATGGCTAGATCTTGAGGATCTAGTTGATAAAGATTATTTGAAACTTTATTCTGGTACATATTATTAAAATCTTAGGTTATATATAATACACTTATTTTTAGTGGGGAATATACATTTACACCATGCACATTAGCGCATCTCTATTTGATAAATGTGAATTGTAGATGTGGATTGATGTCACATCAGCAATGTGAAGATGACGTGACTTAAATAAATATTGAAGTTCAAAAGAACTCTCTAATAATAAGTGTGGATTGCATTTTTTATTTTAAAATTTTATTATTTTTTTATATATTTTGGAAAAAATTACGACATGACTATAAATTTTACTACGTATAGAAGTAAATATTCAAAATAAACCATATTTATCCACGTCTGCTCGACATTCAAAATGTATATTTCATTAAAATTTTTTTTCACTTCAATATATATTTAATTTTAGGTAACATGTTGACATCCGATCGACTTTTTTTTCTTTTTTGACGATGATTTTACATTTCATTGGATGCACAAAATAAACAAGAATCATATTTTCTTGAAGGCAGTGTGCTGTGTAATGATTTGACAAAAAAAAAAAAAAAAAAAAAGTGCTGTGTAATGGATGGCTTATCCAAATAAAGTATGATTGATTTTCTTTTTCTTTTTTAGAAAAAAAAATAGTAATGATGGTGCCAAAAAACTCAAAAGGGTTTTGTTTTGATGAGGTGGGACTGATGGAAACATTAGAAATCAGAAATGTACACTTGTATGTTAAGGACCTGTTTGGCCGCCGCCCTGAAAAAACAAATAGTTAGTATGTGAATTACAGTAGTTATTCCTATATTTGGTGAACGATTTTACCATTTATTCACAACGCGTGAATCCCAATTTTCACGTGTTGATTGGTGCTTTTTTTTTTTGGTCGCTCTCTTTGGCTTTCATTCTCGATCCTCTCCGCGTGTCGGCTGTTCAATCAACTCTGTTTTTTTTCTTCTCCAAAACTTCAAATTTTCAGGCCAACACTACTGTTCTCGGTCTTCTTTTGTTTTGGTTTCTTCCCAAATCAGCTCAAAATCATTGAATCCCACATGGGTATTGCTTAGAATCACTACCCAGTTTAGATTCTATCTGGGTTTCGAAGATCTCCCAAATTCTGATCTGGGTTTCTTGTGAAACCTTCGAAAGTAGATAAAAAAGTGATCTTTTTTTTTGTTTTGGCAGCGTTGACTGAGATTGTTTGTTTGCGTAGCAGAGATGGGTCATTGCTTCAGCAAGAACAACAAGCCATCTGATTTGGATCTTAATGGGAAGAGACCAAGTGAAGGAGCAGGTCATGGTGTGAGGCATCATCAGAGACCTCAAGAGCCTGTTGTTCAGCAGCACAAGCCTCCTGCACAGCAATCACATCTATTGCCCGAGAGGCGCCCGGGGCAGGCGGCGGCATCGGCGGCATCGGCGGCGCAGCCCCATTCGCCATTGAAGCCCTCGTCGGCGGCCTCGAAACCTATGCCAGTTCGATTGAGTGATACCATATTGGGCAAGCAATTTGAGGATGTGAGGGGGCTTTACAGTATTGGGAAAGAATTGGGTAGGGGCCAATTTGGGATTACTTACTTGTGTACTGAGATTTCAACTGGTCATACTTATGCTTGTAAATCTATATCGAAGAGGAAGCTTGTTAACAAGAATGATAAGGAGGATATCAAGAGAGAGATTCAGATAATGCAGCATTTGACTGGGCAAGCTAACATTGTTGAATTCAAGGGGGCCTATGAGGATAAGCAGTCTGTGCATTTGGTGATGGAGCTTTGTGCTGGTGGGGAGTTGTTTGATCGGATTATCGCGAAAGGGCATTACTCGGAGAGGGCTGCCGCGACCATTTGTAGGGCTATTGTGAATGTTGTTCACATTTGCCATTTTATGGGTGTGATGCATCGCGATCTCAAGCCTGAGAATTTCTTGCTTTCTAGCAAGGATGAAGGATCATTGTTGAAGGCAACCGATTTCGGGTTGTCTGTCTTTATCGAAGAAGGTAAGATTCTCTTAGGCTCAATCAATATCACAATTTTAATTGGATCATTTTAATTCATGGAACACGTGTTGAAGTTGAACTTGTTGCTTTAGCTTCATTTCTCATCAAATTTGATTAGACAATCACAAATAGGAAATTGAGTTTATGTGAATACAATTTTTCAACCTTGTTGTTATGAATTTCACATGAGAACCATCCATGGAAATTTTACGGTTTGTTGGATCTGTTTGTCTGATATCATTTATTATTATTGCTGATTGTACTCATGCTTTAGGGTACTTGATTTGAGAGTACTTGCAACATAGATAGATATTAATCACATCATATGAAGAATCTGCAGTAAGGAATTTTGTAAATGCTTGGAACACAGTGAGGAAGAAGGGAGGAATTGAATTCTAGAACAAACCTTCTTTTTCATTCCTCTTTTGTCAGTTCTAGTTGTCGTTGAGAGCTTGTCATAGGTCTTAGTTTCTTTTCTTTTTTTTTTGGGTCAATTGACAATATACATTGGTACATAGGGTCGCATTGCAATCATATCATTATCTGTTATACATGAGATGCTAAGCATCAATGACAATCACATGTCTTCTCTTGACAATAGCTTGATCAAAACAGGCCAACTGGTGACACTTAGCAAGTTAGCAATGGATCTGATCAGCTACAAATCATTACTCAAAAATGTGCATCAAATATGATAATCCTTGTAGCACGCATCATGACATACACCCGTTGTTTTTCTTCATGACTGATCTATCATAAGCCTAAGCTCTTATTTTGTTGATGACCAGATTTCTACTTATTTGTTGTTACGTTACGTTGAAAATGATGCAATCTAACAGCCAACAATCCACCTCTTTATTTCTGTTGCATTTTTGTTAGCGATAGTCAAAACATGTGATTAACCTCTCTTTGGGCGACAATATCATGGCGTTTTGTGAAACTGTTCTCCTTTACAGCCAACAGTTGTGTCATGAGTAACTTGGTCATGTTTCAACTATGCTTGATATTTTTTTTATCTCATTGTTTGTAATGAAGTGGAACACGTTAAGTTCATTGAATTTGGTCATCTTCGCGCCAAATAAGCCTCAGGTTCTACATTCTTTTGTCATTTTAGATTGTTTTATAAAATCTCGAATCTATTGGATTGCAGGGTTAACTTACGGAGATCTTTTTATGATATCTTGAATGTTGAACTGATTTGGTTCCTTGCATCATTTTTCTTTATAGGACTTTTAGTTGTGTTGGATTATAACTCTAGTCTAGTAAAATTAGTTGTATATTCCCTACCTTAAGCCAATCCCATTTTGTTCTTCCTGTTATTTTGACTCCTCAACCTGTAGATTTTTATTGAACTTCAGTTTTTCTTCCGATTTGATTCATGGTTTATTGCTAGTGTTTGCTCTTTGCGTAATTTGGGTGGTACAATAGCTATGATAATATCTAATACTAATACTGAAATTAAATTGCTCGGTAAATTAGTTTCTTGAATTGGAGTTGACTTACTGAATTCCAAGATTCCAATAAAAACAACAAAGCTTCATCCTCTAATTAGTTGGGGGTCTACTACACAAAGCAAACGTTCCACTTAGCTTGTTTTAAAACAGTTGATGACGTGCTTTCTTAACCCTTTAAATCATTTGTAATTAATGCATCCCTAGTTATCTTAGGTCTACTTCTATACCGTTGAATTCCTTCAATTATTATTTTGTTGAATTCTCTAACTAGGGCTTTGAGAAAAAAAGAATTCTCTAACTAGGAGAGTTGCATGTTGTCTTTGGACATAAAACACTAGTTAGTCCTCATAGATCAAAATGACCGATATATTATGATAAACTTGACACTACACTCTATAGACGTAAAGTACAAGTTAGTCCTAATTCATTGCATTTGCGAGCATATACGGTCTATGACACTGTTTTAGGTCTCAGAGATGATCTGACTAAGTGTTTCCACTTCCCTACATTAAGATCATGGACATAATGGTAATCTTTGATTGCATTGGAAAGGATCGATGTCAAAGGAACTAGAAGAGTTTCCCCTGTTGTTGCATTCCGCTTCACATCATTGCACAAAATTCTATACAGCCGCTTCACATCATTGCACAAAATTCTATACAGATATGACAAAATCAGTAAAAGTTGCATTCAACACAAAGAAGAGATCTCTAAGTTTCTAAATGGAGAAAACTTACATTTTCTGCATCTGCTTCGGATACTATCTCCTTAACATTTGCATCATTACCCATTCCTTGCTCCTTCATGGCCAATTCCAATTAATCTATAGCGATAAACCTGCCATAAAATCCAAAACATGAAGTTCAGACTTCAATGCACATGTTTCCAATGAGCAATATCAACAATAGGCCAATATGGTCTTCAACAGAGAGAATCATTGCAAAACTGAATGCAAACAAAGAAGGCATTTTAAATTGGGGAAAGAAGAATTAGTTTAGCATATCTGATCAACATATGCTTGCATGTTGATAGAAAAATACAATAGCCGCTGTTAGTGAGAATGGTCATAAAAGGGTCAGGATAGCAAACCCACACTCAAACAAAACAGCTTAATACAAAAGTTTTTCTAAATCACCGGAATATAGTCTCTATGTTTACTAGTTTTTTTCTATTTCAAAATTCATAACTTTAGCTAAGAGTTTGATCTATGTAGTCGACCCCAACTGTTTTGGGGATTGAGGCTATGTTGTTGTAGCCAAGAGTTAATGATTTGGGGATTTAAAATATAAAAAGATTGGAATTTTCCTTGTTTTACTGGCCCTCTTTATATTCATAAATTTTGTTTTGTGATGCACTGCTAGTTCTTGTAAGTTCACAACAGTGAAATTGGAAGTTTACTTGTGAATAAATGACAGTTATATAAATGATGTACACGATGATGGTTGCTGCAAATTTCAGTTTGTTGCAAGGCCGCTCTAAAGTTCAGACCCAAACCAGTCCAATCAATTAAAGAGGGAATTTCAAGGTCTGATTATCAAATGATGCGGCCTTATTTAAAAAAAAAAGAAAGAAATGATATAAAAAGTATTGAAATGGCAGATGAGAAGCGAAACAGGAATTGCCAAACTCACCCACTATTGTCTTTATCAAAATACTGAAGCACATAGTATAGACGTTCGTCTCTCACAAGGGTTAGGATGGCAAACCCACACACAAACAAAACAAAATAGCCGTCCAATTTAATTTTCTTTTTCGTTTAACATGGTTGTTTCTGTTACATGTCACACACGTCTCCTCTACCTCTTTTACCAATCTTGAATTCTACATGTAACATCATCTTCAATATGTTCATCGTTTTGTATGATTGATCCTTAATAGTTTAAATGGTTCATCTTAGAAACTTCTACTTTTCCTTATTGTACTACTCTCTTATCTTTGCCTCTTTTGCTCGTGGACTTACGATACATATGTCCATTCTCAGTCATGCTCAACTTTAAGCCTTTTGACTCTAGCATATTCCTTCAAAACTCTAATTTTGTATTTTCTTAATCTCTTTTTTTATTTTGTTTATGAAGTCATCTAACTCCACCTATGTAGAACACTATGTTCGCTATATAGCCGATCCCAAGTCCGGATAACGAAGGACTCTAACGCTCATTTTCCATATCGAAAAATGGGTAAGGGATATCTCAAACCCATTTTTCATACTCGAAAAATAGGGCAGAAAGGCCTCAAGCCCATTTTTCATTATTGGAATATGGAGGAGGGTTGCGATAGGTTGACAACCAGCGTAAAACTTTTTTCACTCTTCATGAAATGGATCAAACACGTATAAACGTTAGGGCGTTCGCACCTAGCAACACGCTGCATCGGTGCCCGGACTTAGTGAGAAATTAGCAAGGGTGTGTTTCACATTGTCGCCTGGGTGTGAAGAAAAATGAGCGAGGGTTCCCACACATAGGGCGTGTGTGGGTAAAAAAGCTTGTCTCTTCACATCGTCGCCCGGATGTGAAGAAAAATAAGTTAAGGCTCCCACCAGAGGACGGGTGTGGGTAAAGAAGCTAGTTCAAAACAAGTACGAAAACGAAAAAAAAAAATTATAGATAACGAGATTAGATCTTTTAGACAAAATAGAAATAGAAAAGGAAAACAAACACAAAAGGGAGAAAAAATTCGTTTAGGAACATGGAACATAGGAACACTTACAAGGAAATCAATACAACTAATAGATACTATGATTAGAAGGAGATTCAATATTGCTTGCCTTCAAGAGACGAAATGGGTAGGAGAAAAAGAGTAGAGAAATAAGAAACACAAGGTTTAAATTGTGGTAAACTGGTATAGATAGAAAATGCAATGGAGTAGGAATTCTTGTGGATAATGATTATAAGGATAAGGTCGTAGAGGTTTGGAGAATGGGAGATAGATTGATCCTAGTTAAATTAATTGAATTTGGATTACTTTAGTAGTGGTCATAACAAGATTCAAATAGATTTTTTTTTACAAGAAAAATAGATAGAAATGTAGAGATTGCAAAGTAATACCTGGTGAAGTGTTTATTGCCCAACATAAGTTAGTATTACTTGATATTAAGCTAAAACAACGACTTAATAGGAATATAAGAGATAAGGACCATAGATTAAAGTGGTGAAACCTAAAAATAGTAAACCAATAGAGTTTAAAGAAAAACTATTAAAAAAAAAATGCTTGAAATCTTGATTTAGATGTTAATACAATGTGGCTAGAAATGAGTAGTTGCATAAAGAGAGTAGTGATACGATCCAGGGTCGTCCCCCAATTCATCAAGTGTACAGGCGAAAGAAAGTTGGGAATAAGAGGTCCAAGACTTCAGTGGGCCCTGCTGAGAAGGGCCCAAATACACAGGAATAGTTACTCACACAGGAGGCCCATAAGCTACTAGGCCCCCATTCATACGGCTTTTGAGTCCAGTCCAGGAAGTCCCTAAGTGTGTCGTTTTTGTTGTCCATTCAGTGGGTCGAGTTGTAGATAAAACGTTGCTACAGTAGGTCGGTGGGCGGGATTGATTTTGTTGTGATTGTCGGGTTGGGATTTTGGGTGAACTGGAGACTCTCTCTCCAGCAGGATTGTGAGAGAGTCTCCCTTTCCTCCATTATAGAGTTGTACATCTTCCCCATTTGGGGTTATCAATAGACTATCCGAGGCGACCCCCTCGTTCCCCTAGTAGGCAGTTTGTTATCACTGGTATCAGAGCACTCTCCTTCGATGCCGTCGAAGATGGATTCGCGGGTGGAAAACCTAGAGGCCGAGTTGCAGAAGATGCCGGCGCAGCTGAACAAGATCCCGGATCTGGAGGTATCGATGACGGGTCTGTCAGCGAGGGTGGGGATTCTCCAGTCGGAAGTCAGATCGGAAATTGCTGAGGTGAAGACGGAGATCCGGGGGCTGACACAAAAGATGGAGTCCTTCTTCCTACAAGCAAAGGCTCTGCTGACCCCCAATGGAGGAGATCCGGGAGAGACGTCTCGAGCGTCGCAGATCGAGACAGATCTGGACAATTCCGGGCCAGATCTGGGCTTCCAGATGCCAGATCTGGGGTTTCCGACTCGGCGACCACGGGATCCGAGAGTTTACAACCCCGATCTACCACCTTATCGAGGAGGGCCGTAGGTGCGAAAGATCAAGATGCCTACGTGCGATGGGGAGGATCTGATTGTTTGGCTCAACCAGGCAGAGCATTACTTCGCCCTCCACGAGATGCCGGAAGCCTCCAAACTCCGAGCGGAGAGGATATGCCTGGTGGGAGCACCGATCTGGCTCCAGGCGGAGGAGCGGGAGAGGACTTTCGAGTCGTGGGCAGATCTGAAAGCGGGCTTATCTCGGAGGTTCAAGGGAGCTCACCCATTGAGAGCCGTGCAATTTCTCGATCTCTTCTATGTCTTCGTCCAGCCCAACTAAATCATCCGCAGCCACGCCAACTTATCTCCCGCCCAAGTTCAGGAGATTGACCGAAGCCGAGGCACAAGCTCGCCGGAGTAAAGGGCTTTGTTATCGATGCGATGAGAAGTACTTCAACGGGCATCGCTGCAAGGTGAGAGAACTACAAGTAATGCTAGTTGATGACGATCCTTCTGATGCAGTTGCGTCTCCAGAGTCGGTGGAACTGGAGGAAGGTGTCGACTTAGCAGTTCTCGAGTTATCCGCCCAGGCAATCGAAGGTTATCCGGGGTCGCGAACTATTAAGGTGAGAGGGCAAGTCAACGGTGTGGACGTCGTTGTACTGATCGATTGCGGGGCATCACACAATTTTGTCTCCGATGATCTGGTCTCACTCCTTCAGCTTCCTGTCTCTCCCACACACCAGTATGGGGTCCTGGTGGGTGACGGTTACCAAGTTCGTCGTTCCGGGGTATGTAAAGACCTCAAACTACAATTCCAGGGGATCACGGTGAGTGACGATTTCTTTCCAATGTCTCTTCCGAATTCGGACGTTCTACTTGGCATGCAGTGGCTGTATTCATTGGGTGTGACTACTACTGACTGGCCGAACCTCACCCTTACCTTTAGGTCGGAAGGTAAAGAATACTCGGTTCAAGGAGACCCAAATCTTCACCGTGCTTTGATTTCTTGTAGGTCTCTCCAGCGTTCTTATGAGAAGGCAGCTGCTGTTTTTTCGATCGAACTATGCCAGTTTTCCACCTTATCGGAGGCCCCAGACCTGTCGTCAGTCGACCCGAGCATCCAGTCCGTGTTGCTTTCCTTCTCTGCCCTGTTCCAGCCTCCGACGACTCTCCCTCCACCTCGGGCTTTCGATCATGCCATTGTGCTGAAGGAGGGCACGGATCTGGTCAGAGTTCGACCTTACAGATACCCCCACATTCAAAAGGAGGAGATTGAGAAGATGGTGTCCGAGATGCTTCATGCCGGTCTCATCTAGCCCAGCTGCAGCCCCTTCTCCATCCAGTGCTGCTAGTCAAGAAGAAAGACGGCAGTTGGCGGTTCTGTGTCGATTACCGAGCTCTCAACAAAGTGACAGTGCCGGACAGGTTCCCCATACCCAACATCGATGAGCTCCTGGATGAATTACACGGGGCAACAGTCTTCTCAAAGCTAGACTTACGATCAGGCTACCATCAGATCCGTGTGCGACCACAGGATGTCCCCAAGACAGCTTTCCGAACACCTTGTGATGCCTTTCGGCCTGTCGAACGCCCCGGCGACTTTCCAGGCGCTTATGAATTCAATCTTCAAAGGTCTTCTGCGTCGGTGCGTCCTCGTGTTCTTTGACGACATCTTAGTGTTCAGCCGCTCCCTGTCCGAGCATGTAGAGCACCTCTCACAGGTCCTTTCGATTCTCTCTGCTCATTCTCTCTTTGTTAATTTTAAGAAATGCTGCTTTGCTCAGTTGCAACTTGATTATTTGGGCCATATTATCTCCGGAAATGGAGTAATGGCCGATCCAGGGAAGGTACAGGCAATGGTGGACTGGCCAACTCCCTCCAACCCAAAGGAACTGCGGGGGTTCTTAGGACTGACGGGCTATTACAGATGTTTTGTCCAGAATTATGGCAAGATAGCCGCTCCTTTGACCCAGCTGCTGCGGAAGGACGGGTTCTCATGGTCTGAAGAGGCGACAGCAGCGGTGCAGGCCTTTAAGCAGGCGATGGTTGAAGTGCCAGTTTTGGGTCTGCCCGATTTTGGTGCCCTTTTTGTGATCGAAACGGATGCCTCAGGGGTAGGAGTTGGCGCTGTTTTGTCCCAACACGACCGGCCGATAGCTTTCTTCAGCCAAGCACTGTCCCCCCGTGCTCGGCTCCGTTTCGCGTACGAGCGCGAGTTGATGGCAATTGTCCTTGCCGTTCAAAAGTGGCGCCACTATCTCCTAGGGCGGAAATTTGTGGTCCGCAGTGACCAACGAAGCCTTAAATACCTGTTGGAACAACGGTTGATCGCTCCGGAATACCAGAGGTGGATCCCGAAATTGTTGGGTTTTCAGTTTGAGATTCAGTATAAACCGGGTCCCTCCAATGCCGCTGCCGATGCTCTCTCCCGTTTCCCCTGCATGGAACTCCAGTCGCTCACCACTACATCTTTCCTGGATATGGCACTGCTTCATTCCGAGGTCTTACAGGATCCCTTCTTGTGCCCTATCTTGCTAGCCCTATAGCAGGGGTCTGAGGCTCCCAGGCTGGTCCCTCTTCTGGGACCATTTACGTTATGATGATCGGATGGTAATCTCGGCGTCCTCCTCCCTTAAGGAGCGTATCCTCTCTGAATTTCATGCTAGCCCTATTGGCGGTCATGGGGGCTTCCTTAAGACTTTCAAACGGGTCTCGGCTGAATTGTTTTGGGTTGGCATGAAAAAAGACATCAAGGAATTTGTGGCCTCCTGCGACATATGCCAGCGTCATAAATACGAAACTTTAGCCCCGGCTTGTTTGCTTCAACCTCTGCCGATCCCTACTGCCATATGGGAGCATATATCGATGGATTTCATTGAAGGATTGCCGGTGTCTTTTGGATGGAATGCGATTTTGGTAGTAGTGGACAGGTTTAGCAAGTACAGCCACTTCTTGCCGTTGAGGCACCCTTTCTCTGCTAGAACTGTGGCCTCGGTTTTCCTTCATGGGGTAGTCCGACTCCATGGGTTTCTGCTAAGCATCGTCTCTGACCGGGACAAAATCTTCCTTAGCCACTTTTGGTGCGAACTCTTTCGTCTCCAAGGTACGAAATTAGCTCGGAGCTCCGCCTATCATCCCCAGACGGACGATCAGAGTGAAGTTGTTAACAGATGCTTGGAGACTTACTTGCGTTGTTTCATCAGCCAGCGACCGAAAGAGTGGTCTAAATGGCTGAGTTGGGCCGAGTATTGGTATAACACCTCCTTTCATTCTTCCTTGCAATGTTCGCCTTTTCGGGTGGTTTACGGGCGCGATCCCCCTCCGCTGGTGCGTTCGGGCTCGGTGGTTCCCTCTACCAACGATGATCTCGCTGCGTTGTTGGCAGCACGCGACGCCGCCCTGCTGGAGTTGCGCGAACAGTTGGTGCTAGCCCAGAACCGGATGAAACAACACGCGGATAGTGGTCGCCGCGACGTCTCTTTTGTTGTCGGTGATTTGGTTTACGTCAAGCTCCGGCCTTACCGTCAGCAGTCCGTTGCTCGCCGTCCCAACAAGAAACTGAGCCCCAGATTTTTCGGCCCCTTCAAAGTGCTCGCTCGCCTCGGTCCGGTGGCCTATAAGCTCGCCCTTCCACCTTCGACGACCATCCATCCGGTTTTTCATGTATCTCAGCTACGACGGGTTTTGGGAGACCATACTGTTGTCCCGGGTTTGCCTCCTCTCCTGTCTGACGCCCTCACCCTTCCGGCTGAACCCGATGACATCTTGGTCTATAAATCTGACCAGGCAGGTCCGATGGTATTGGTCCGCTGGCTCGGGCTGCCGGATGCCGATGCTTCATGGGAACTGGTTTCCCACATGCGCCGTGCTTTTCCTTCTTTTCACCTCAAGGACAAGGTGGCTCTCCTTGGGGGGAGTATTGATACGATCCAGGGTCGTCCCCCAATTCATCAAGTGTACAGACGAAAGAAAGTTGGGAATAAGAGGTCCAAGACTTCAGTGGGCCCTGCTGAGAAGGGCCCAAATACACAGGAATAGTTACTCACACAGGAGGCCCATAAGCTATTGGGCCCCCATTCATACTGCTTTTGAGTCCAGTCCAGGAAGTCCCTAAGTGTGTCGTTTTTGTTGTCCATTCAGTGGGTCGAGTTGTAGATAAAACGTTGCTACAGTAGGTCGGTGGGTGAGATTGATTTTGTTGTGATTGTCGGGTTGGGATTTTGGGTGAACTGGAGACTCTCTCTCCAGCAGGATTGTGAGGGAGTCTCCCTTTCCTCCATTATAGAGTTGTACATCTTCCCCATTTGGGGTTATCAATAGACTATCCGAGGCGACCCCCTCGTTCCCCTAGTAGGCAGTTTGTTATCAAGTAGCATCAAACGTGATAGGTTATATAAAGGTTTAGGACCACCAAAGAAGGAAACATGGTGGTGAACGAGGATGTCCAAAGAGCATTTAAGACTAAAAGATAGATGTCTAGGAAAATACTTAAGCGTCAAGATGAAATGTGTACAATCAATATAGTGAAGCTAGAAAACAAGCTAAAAAAGTAGTTAGTCTAGCTAAAACAAATTTCATGGAAGATCTATGTACAAGGTTAGGTAATAGAGATGGCGAAAAATATATTTATCGGCTAGCCAAATTAAGAGATAAAAAGAAACAAGACCTAAGTCATGTAAAATGACCAAAATCAAAATGTTTTAACGCGCGAAGATTATATTAAGGAGAGATGGAGAAGTTACTTCGATAGTTTATTTAATGATGAACAAGTTGATATCATAGTAAATGAAAACCCACACCAAGAAAGAAATGTAAACTATACACGCAATATTAGAATTCTAGAAGTTAAAGAGACATTAAAAATGATGAAAATATGGAAAGAGGTTTGGAAATGCTTAGGACAAATTAGATTGACTTAGTTAACAAAACTTTTCAACAAGATTTTATAATCAAAACAGATGCCAATAGATTGGAGAAGAAGCACGCTTGTACCAATCTTCAAAAACAAAGGAGACATTCAAAGTTGTTCAAATTACCATGGAATTGAACTTATGAGTCATACTATGAAACTTTGCGAGATGATAATTGACGATAGGCTAAGAAGAGAAACAACAATACCAGAGAATTAATTTGGCTTCATGCCTGGGAGGTCAACTATGGAGGCGATTTTTTTTGTAAGAAGATTGTTGGAAAAATATAGAGAAAAGAAGAAAGATTTCATATGGTGTTTGTATATTTAGAAAAAAAAACATATGATAGGGTTCCTAGATATGTTCATTGGTGGATTCTAGAAAGAAAAGGAGTGCATGCTAGATACATAGACACTATTAAGGATATGTATGAGGGAGTATTAACGAGTATAAAGACATTTGGAGAAAGTACAAAAGAATTTTCCATTACGATAAGACTACATCAAGGATCAGCTTTAAGCCCATATCTCTTTCTTTAGTTATGGATGAACTAACTAGGCATATTCAAGAAGATATACCATGGTGTATGTTATTTGTAGATGATATTGTCTTAGTGGACGAAACAAAAGATGAAGTGAATAGGAAATGAGAACTTTGAAGGAATACATTAGAATCTAAAGGCTTGAAGTTGAGTAGCACGAAGACTGAATACATGCATTGTGAGTTTAGAAATACTAGACATCGAGAATATGAAGTGGTAAAATTAGGGGAAGTAGAAGTTTCTAAGGTGAACCACTTTAGATACCTAGGATCAATCATATAAAATGATGATAATGTTGAAAATGATGTCACATAAAATTTAAGCTGGATGGAAGAAATGGCGAAGTGCAACAGACATGATTTGTAATCAAAATGTGATAGGAAACCCCTATTTGATTGATTGATTTGTGAATTCAACACAAAGAACAAGAACACAAAAGTAACCCCAGAGAAGAGTCTTAAAACTCTCTCAACTCAATCACTCCAAGAGTGCCCAATTACATTCAAATTCCCAGCTGCCTAAACCAACTAACTCACCCCTATTTATAATGTGTCCCTCTAACCAACTCTATGTGGCTCTCTATATGAGATCTTATCATTACTCCCCCCATGAACATCCACCTTGTCCTCAAGGTGGAAAGAAAAAGAAACATACAAAGAAATGGAGAGCATTAGTAGCATGGACCCCAAGAATGCAAGTAAGCAAGGTCACAAGGAAAGCAATTCTTGGATGAATATCCCCTCGATGTTATTTTATCGAACACTTGTTGTTCACTGTGATCTCCCCATGCTAGGATCCATATCGATCGTATGGCATGAAGTTGAGCGAAACATGGCAGACGATGTGCCATCAATGAGAGCAGTAACGACACTGAACCACCAGCCCACAAGAAGGTGTCCCCTAGCCGTCGATTGGTCGAGAACATTTCAGCAAACACGTCAAATGCGATATAAACAAAGTCACATCCCGAATAATAGCCTTTGTGAACACCAACAAAGTGAGGGAAACCCCTCAAACCAACCCGATAGAACTCCATGGATGCGTTGAGTTGGTATACATGACCCTTAACGTTCCCAAAGGGAACCAACAATATCATAGCTCTCCGAAAACGAGTGACCTCCATGAATGGAACGATATTAGGCTCCCACGCGTCCATAAGCAACAATCGCCATTGATGAACGTTCCAAGTTACATGTTCAACAAAAACAACCACCCCTACATGGTCGACATCTCCATTGATACGCTGCCATTGTTGAGCAATTCTTTCAAGAAGCATACAACCTAACTGGACCAACAACTTTAAGTGAGATGGAGAGTACACCAATCGAGAGTAAACCAATGGCCAAAGTAGAAACACATATAGTCTTGAGTTGTGTACAAGAACACAAGATCTGTGACAGAGACATTGATGTGGTGGCAGTTTTCTCTCCATTTGATCTCCATGAAAACTTTGTTCAAAAGTAACTTTCTTCTCCAAAGGTATTGCAATAGAGAGAGCTCGAGGTGTGCTATAGGAGAACGAAACCGATGGAAAGTCATTCCGGTTGACAACATCCGTTGAAGCTTTGTTCAACAACTTAGAAGGTCGGGGAGGTGGCCAAGGAGGCGGATCTAGGGAAGCAAAGTCATAACTCGGACACACAACGAGCGAACCAATCTTAAAAAACAGCACACTCTCGCAGAACAACAGGACCCTATCCCTCATCATCCGCTCAACCATGCCAAATAGAGAACCCCTATCCATATAAAATAGAACTTTCAGCCTAGACGGCTGGAAGTCATGAATGGTTTGCGAATCGCAAGCGCAAACAAACATTTTCTTCAAAAATGGATCAACGAAGGAGAGAACAAAGTGCATACCAGAATTAACTAGTAGTGGATTGGTTGAAGTTGCACAGGAGGGCACTGGATCTGGAAGAAGATTCGAGGTAGTAAACAGATCTGGTGGCGGTGGTGGCGGTGATGGAGATGGGAATGGATCTGTCCCTGAGGCACTCGGATTATCCTCCAACATCATCGGACTTGCTAAATCTGGGTGTTTCACTCCACAAGTCTCTTTGATCGGTTGAACGCTCGATCCCTTTATCGAGTTAACGAGAGGTTGAAGGAGAGGCTCTTCGATCTGTAGCACCAACCGGATCTCTGACTCCACCTTAGATCTGAGGTCGATGGGTTGTTTCTTGAACTCGGACACCATCGGATCGCAGATTTGAAACTATTGTGCTGATAAATGCTTCTGGCCTCTTGTTCTCTTGAGTTTGTTGAAGCGATCTCCAGATGGTGACAGAAGAGTTCATGGCACCTTCGAGCCAAGCCTCTCATTGCATTCTTCACTTCGGATCTGAGCTCATCAATCGATGCCTCGATGGATGAAATCCTTTTCGCTTCCTCTTCAATTCGATTCATCCGAGCTTCGATCCCATCCAATCGCGTTTCCATCTTTGAAGTATGCTGTGATACCACTGATAGGAAACCCAATTACATTCAAATTCCCAGCTGCCTAAACCAACTAACTCACCCCTATTTATAATGTGTCCCTCTAACCAACTCTATGTGGCTCTCTATATGAGATCTTATCAAAATGTTTCTACTGAGTTACAAGGAAAATTTTATAGGACTACAATTAGGCCAGCCATACTATATGGAAGTGAACGTTGGGCGGTAAAGCAACAACAATTACATAAAATGAACGTAACAGAAATGAGGATGCTTAGGTGGAGGTGTGGTAAAACTCGTAAAGATAGAAGAAGAAATATAGAAATTCAAAGACAAGTAGGAGTAGCTCCAATTGATACAAAGATTAGGGAAGAGCGGTTGCGGTGGTTTGGTCACTTGTAAAGGAGGGATTTGGATGGTTTGGAAAGTTCACAATCAATTGCACTTAATCGAGCACAATGGAAGAGTTTGATCTATGTAGCCGACCCCAATTAATTTGGACTGAGGTTATGTTGTTGTTATTTATGAAGTCAACAACAACAACAACGACATAGTCTCAATCCCAAATTAACTGAGGTCGGCTTGTTGTTTATGAAGTCATCTGCATATATTATCTTGTATATGCCTAGTTAATTTATCCATAACTAAAGTTAAGTGATAAAGGGTTTATGGTGGATTCTTGATGTATTTCTAATTTTCTATAGTAATGAGAAATTCTTTCTTCATTCCTCGAATTATTTTTATTTTTTTCCGTACTCTTTCATACTAGTCTGTAATAGATGTACTGAGCATGTATTCATTTTCTTTCTGGGAAAATGATTGGGCGACTGCCTTTTCACTCACAATCGCCAGTCCATTTTGTTATGCATCAAGATGTGTGCACGCTTGTCTCAATGTCCATCCATAGGACTATACCAATTGTGTGTCGAAAGGCTGTCATCTCAGCATTTTCCTTTTCTATATTACCCACCAATTGTCTTTTCTTATTCTACTAATATTGTATGCCGATCCTTTATCTTCTCTATAGTTTTCCACTAATCTTCTTATAAGGGTAATCGCCTCCATAGTGAACCTTTTTGGATTGAAACTAAACTGATTTTCCAATAGAATGGTTTTCTTCTCTACCAATTGTCAATTATGTTGTCCATTAAGTTTCTTGAAAATTGGTGTAAGAGTGTTCTCCAATCCATCAACATAATCCATTGACATATTTTATTTTTAAGATTTTGTTAAATAGTTTTGTTAACAAAGTTGATCCAATTCCACCTAAACATTTCCAAACCTCTATAGGATTTTACCCATGAGAATATAAGCATAATACCTTGAGTGCAAGTTTCTTAAGGTTGTTCATTTCCTTGACTTGCTACATTCTAGAGATAACCATACTGTCTATGTGAAGTGTGTTTTATTACTAAATTGCTCTGGGTCTTTTTTTAGGTAAGGTGTATCGTGATATAGTAGGAAGTGCATACTATGTTGCACCTGAAGTGCTGCGCCGAAGCTATGGGAAGGAAATAGATATTTGGAGCGCAGGTGTGATCTTGTATATTCTTCTGAGTGGAGTGCCACCTTTCTGGGCAGGTAACTAAAATATCTGGCTCATTTTTACTTCTCACATATTGGGTTTAGTTTTTTGCGAATCTCTTGTTTAGAATTTTATGCTCTCTTTTCCAAATAACTGTTGCAGAAACAGAGAAAGGCATCTTTGATGCTGTACTGCAAGGTGAACTTGATTTTGAAAGTGCACCGTGGCCAACCATATCAAACAGTGCCAAAGATCTTGTCAGAAAGATGCTTACTCAAGACCCAAAAAAACGGATCACTTCTGCTCAAGTTCTTGGTAAGTTATATATATATTCTAGAAAGGTACTCTTATACTCTTATGTGTTGCTTATGTGTATGTCTATTTTTCAATTTCTAAGAAAAACTATGTTATTGTTGGTGCTAATGGTGAATACCATGTGGAAGGAACCATCAATTATGAGACTAACATGTCGCTTCTTCTATGGCTTGATTTTGGTGCAGAGCACCCATGGATGCGAGAAGATGGTGAAGCCTCTGATAAGCCAATAGATAGTGCAGTTCTCTCTAGAATGAAGCAATTCAGGGCAATGAACAAGCTTAAGAAACTTGCACTCAAGGTATGATTCTTATTTTTTCAATAAGTTGGATAAAAAAAGCGCAGAGAAATATTATGAATGATATCTTAGACTGTGAATTCTTCCCTTGTTTTATGTTTGTGTTGTGATTCAAACTTCGACATACGCACAGAAAAAAAAAATGATGTGATCAATTGGGGTTGACCTTGAATAGTTTACTCTAAGTATCTTTGGAAGAGATCATTCAATATGGTAAAACAAAATAGCAAGACATATAAGATGAACTGAATTTTGCTTTTTGTTCCCATCTTTATCTTTTCCATGCTTTAAAAACTGATGAAAAACATTTCTAAAAAAGAATACGAGTGAAGTGGGAATTTTTTTCTTATAAACTCAAAATTCTCCTTTAATCAGCTTGTTGGGGCTGTGTTTCTGGAGTGATTGACATGATTTTGTGAGATGGTTCAATGTGTCAGTAAATTCTTCATATATGTTTTTGATCAGAGTAGATTATTTATACATTAAGTCATTAACATCAGTACTCACTTGGGCCTTCTCCCAAATATTCCTATTTAGTCGAATGCTTCCTTGTCTAATCATTATAAATATCTCAGTCAACTTCTTTGTACTCATCTTACCTTCATGTTGCAAGAATTGCATTTCTCATTCTCTATGATGCAATCTAGGTCTCTGTATCTATATGCCAAACCAACAGTCTCAGTCCTTTCCCTTATTTTATCACTGAATTATACAATCCTGTTGTTCTCTTAAACTTAATACATATCCTATTGTGCGTGGTTTTGCTTTGCTTTTCTGCCCTTAGTTCTACTTTACCCTGCAGAGCTAGCAGTCTAGCCTTCATGCAATTTTTTTCTTCAATTTATGCAAAGCTTGGGAGGTTCATGTGCACTCCAACCTTCCGGCACTGCTTCTGTGTGCTACATCTTCTTAGATCCCCTTTCATGCTAGACATAAGGAAAACAATGGGATTTGCATGTTCCCCTCTAAAGAGGTTTATTAGAAATACTGTCTCCTAATTAGTTCAGTTGTGTGGTAATTTTGTTGGTTTTGAAAACTGATATAGGTTATCGCGGAAAATCTCTCTGAAGAAGAAATTAAAGGCTTAAAAGCAATGTTTGCAAACATGGATACTGACAAAAGTGGCACAATAACCTATGAAGAGCTGAAGACAGGTTTGGCCCGACTTGGATCAAAGCTTTCAGAAACTGAAGTCAAGCAGCTCATGGATGCTGTAAGATTATCACAAGTCAATCTGCAACATTTATTTCTTCTCTTCAATTAGTATCTGATCATATTGTGAATGAAATGTGCTTTCTATTTCAGGCTGATGTGGATGGAAATGGATCAATTGACTACCTTGAATTCATCACTGCGACAATGCACAGACACAGGCTTGAAAGAGACGAACATCTGTACAATGCGTTTCAGTATTTTGACAAAGACAATAGTGGGTGAGTTGGCAACTCCCGTCTCACTTCTCATGCATCTACCATTCCCATTCTCTCTGTATCATTTGTTAACTTTTTAAACTAGGGGTTTATCATTTGGTAATCAGACCTTAAGATTCCACCTTTAATTGATTGGACTGCTTGACGCCTGAACATGGGAGCAATGCCTTGTCAAACCAAAATTTTGAGTTTTAACCGTATGCTTCCGATTTCACTCTGGTGAACTTGCAGGACTAGTAGTGCATCATAAAACAAAATTTTTGTTGACAATATAATGAAGAGTGCCAGAGAAAGAAGATAAGTTCCAAATATTCAATATATTCTAAATCTGCACTAGTCATTCTCTCTATGGTAGCCAAAAATTATGAATTCCAAATTGTCAAAACTAGCTATCATGGAGATTAAAGATTATATTACGATGATGATGTAAAATTTTTAGCATTAAGCTATTTTGTTTGTGACCTTGTGGGGAATTCATGCTGTCCTGACCCTTGTACCCATGGCACCCCTTTCACTAACAATGGGCATTCTAGTTTTCTATTGTTGGACATGCAATCAAATGTTGATCAGATATGCTTAACTAATTCTTTTTTTCCCCAATCGAAAATGCCTTCTTTGCTAGATACAAATAAAATACTTTGTTTGTATCCAGTTACGCAATCATTCTCTCTTTTGAAGACCCCATTCTTGATATTGTCCATTGGAAAGTGTACGTTGAAGTCTGAACTTCTTGTTTTGGATTTTATGGCAGGTTCATCACAAGAGATGAATTGGAATCAGCCATGAAGGAGCATGGAATGGGTGATGACGCAAGTATTAAGGAGATAATATCCGAAGTGGATGCAGATAATGTGAGTTTTCTCCATTTGAAGATTTGGATCTCTCTTTTTTTTGTGTGGAATGCAACTTTTACTGATTTTGTCATGTCAATAGGATGGGAGAATCAACTATGATGAATTTTGTGCTATGATGCGAAGTGGAATGCAACAACAGGGGAAGCTCTTCTAGTTCCTTTGATATCGATCCTTTTTGCTACAACCACGGATTACCATTATGTCAATGACCTTAATATATGGAAGCGGAAACACGTGATCAGGTCATCTCTGAGACCTAAAGCAGTGCCGTGGCCAGTGCAAGGTTTGTGTGTACTATGTTGGTTTGTTGTATTTTCTTTCAATCTGTGCCATTTCTCATTATCAAAATGGAGAGAGTTTAATGAAACGGCTTACTTGTTTTATTTGGAGGCAAGTGTAGTTCTTCTGTCCATATATGTGATTCACATAATTGTTAAATCTTCAAGAATTTGCTTTGGTTTTTTTTCACATCCAAATATGTTGGTAGACTTGTATGTAGTGTCTTTAGAAGTTGTTTCTCATGTTTGTTTGTTTGTTTTCTTCTTTGTTTCTTTTATTCAAGGAAAGACCATTTGCAAATAAAATCGTTAATTTATTTTTCATTTCCTGCCTATGTAATCCTATTTGTAGATGCTTGCAAATGCACTGAATTAGCACTAGCTTGTGCTTTATGTCTGTAGAGTGTAGCGTCAAGTTTGCCGTAATATCTTAGTAGATAAAGAACAATTTTACATTCCAAAACTATTTGTATCATTGAGTCCATTTACATATTGCTTTTTACATGGCTGTCATAAACTTACAGAAGAGAGCATAGGACTCATTCCAAATGGTGAGGAGGATTGTGATAGCATAAAGGCTCGACCTCCTATCACAAAGGTGTATAGGCATACGAAGATGGGGAGTATTGGAGCATTACTAGCCCCAAACACAACTGACAAAAAGTGAGGTGTGGTGAAAAGATAAAATGTGCATGTGAATGGTGTTATGCAAGTAAGGTGAGTGCAGGATAGTGTGCGCAGAGTGTAGTATTGTAGTACTCCTTCTCTGGGGTAGGGTTATCTCTTCTCTGAGTTGTAACTCTTTCTTCTCGGATTATCAATAAAATTGAGAGGCGACCCCTTCTTTCTTATCAGATTGCAATCAAAGTTTGGTCCCAGAAGAAAATAGTGACATATGGGAAACTAAATTTCTCATTTGACATCATTGTACAGTGTGTATTAGGACCACAAGAAGTATATATATTCAGTCTGCAGCCTCACTCATCAAGTGATCTCCATGGCTGCATTCCTTATCTTCTTTAGTACTTTTCTGCCTTGCTTGATTAACTTGTCTACTTATTTACTTCCTCTTAACACTTAGGACTCAGACAAAACTTGATCAATTTGGGACAATTATCAAAAGGGCAATCAAATATTTAGTCGATGAATCATGCATAATATGTCTAAACTGTGAGAGTGTAAATTGAGGAAACACTGTAAAAGACTGTCAAAAGAGCAAAAAAAAGGATAATCCTTTCTATGTATTTGGTTTTTTTTTTTTTTTTTTTTTTATTCCTGCACCTTTGTTTATGGCCCACTTGTTTAGTGTGTGACATTCTTGTCGGATTCCTTTTCTCCTGATCTTTGATATATTTAGCTGAACTTCAATTCCTCTGCCTAGAAATTTAATTGCCCCTCAATTATTGGTTTTGATGCTTGTTTAGGCTTAGGTCATAGTGGATCCCTTTTTTAATCATCTATACTTTCATATCTTTTTCTTTCTTTTTCTTATGTTCTTTGTGATTACTATATGGTCCTACTGTCCTAGTGACCAACACATCTTTTTCACCTATTTGTTTTTTTCTGCCCATGTATGGGGTCCTTTTTCTTGAGTTCCATGGTTAGAACATGAAGCCAGCATTTCTTTAGATAGAAAGATAACCAACATTCAGAGAGCATCCATGAATCATGAACACTGTCAAACATTGTACACCATCCCCACCATCAACACTTCCATACATACATACATCATGCCTCACTCCACACCATCCCCATCAATACTTGGAAAACAAAGGTAGAAAAAATTGCATAACTGTGCATCAATAAGGCAACAACAACGGTAGTGCCATCATCAGTGTCCTTAGCACTCACTAGCAAAAGCTACACACTGCATCAACAAAAGCAAAAGCATTTTATTCTACTACTACTTTGCTCTTCCCCTTCATTGACACAAAGAAGAAAAACTGAAAGTAGGATTCATGCATGACATGACTAAGTGTGGCACTTAATCCTTGTAGTGGTACTTGTTGGCCATGTTGCATTGCCTTCTGATCTCACCCTTTGTGCCAGTGAGAGGATTGTTCTCAGACAAAATAGTGATGGCTCTTGAGAACTCCTTGGCCCAGTAGTCCTCACTATTGGCCATTTTCTTCACATATGCCTTGGTCCTCTTGTCAATGGCTAACTGATGATCTACCATCATGAGCCCCTTGTTATCCAAGATGTTTCTGTAGTAATTGTTGTCGAGTTTCATAGGCGTGCCGCGGTCGTTCCTCACGTACTGAACCGCCTTCGGATCCGGGATCGGGTCCGGGCATTTCTTGAGCATGTGCTCAACATGGTCTGGGTTCAATGCTGGATCAACCTCTGGGTACAAACGTTGGACTAGCTTCACGCAGTGTGTCCTTCCCACACTGTGAGCCCCTATTAGAAAAATAATGATCAAAAAGTGTTAATCAATGAATCAATGAAGTTTGTCTATGATTACAAATGTTTGTTAAATTTGTGAGAGTTGTGTTTATGGACCTAGAAGGGCAACAACTCCAGGAGTGTCAATGCCAATGGATGCAAATCTGTCAAGAACAACAGACATGCTCTCATTGTGGTCTGGGAGGTACTGCTCTAGCACTTCTGCTCTACTTTTTCTACCATCCCTTCTACCAGTCTTTAGAGGGATATAAGGTCCACCAAGCTGAAAACAAGCATAACAAACAAGACTATTAGCACCCAAAACAAAAAAGATGAAAAACTGCAACTCTAACATGCAAGAGATCTTAGACTGTACTTGAAAATTAGCAACTTTTGTACGATATAAAACAACATGGGTAAGTATCAAAGTTTGGTAAAATTACTGAAACAATGCCTTCTCTAGCAGAGAGAACAAGGATATCAGCACAAGAGACCACTCCAGGGCACTCTCTCTCCACAGCTTCCTTAATGTCTTCAATGTATCTGAAGTTTCTCATGCCAAAGCTTCTGTCAGTCTCCTTCTCAGACAATTCTCTCCTTGTTGAATCCAGGAGAAGTGAAGCATCACAAGACTAAAACAACCAAAAAATCAAATACCCTTTTTGTTTAACTTGAGAAATCACACTATAAAGTCTTAAAAAGTTGAAAAAACTGAAGGGTGGAAGAGCAAAACAGGGTTCATTCCCCCTGTTTTCCTCTGCTTTTTGGCTTACCTCAACAGCACAGTCATGGAAGATGTTCCTTAGCCAAGAGAATGCAGTGTTCTTGTGGCGCTTGTAGAGCAGCTTCACTTGTTCTCTGATGATATCTTCTGCTTGTGGACACGTTTCCTTGTAGAAGTTCATGACAAGGCCTGGGTCCTCTTCATTGGTTTCTGCAAAAGCAGGGGTGACAGCCATGGCTGTGAAGGCCATGAGAGCAAAAAAGAAGAGTGTTTTGGAGGAACCCATGTTTGGTCTCTCTCTCAAAAGACCAGTGTGTGTGTGTGTGTGTGTGTGTGTGAGATCTTGCTCTTGCTTCACTCCTACTTGTGTTCTTAAATAATGCAAGAGAGAAGATAACAAATGAAAAATCAACTCAAAAGAGAAGAAACTATAGTTTTGATTTGGGTAGATTACTCTTAACAACTGTTAACATTATTTTGCATTTATGGATGACCCAGCCATTCTTCTTGGGACTCTTGTTTGAATTACAAGACAATAAAATGATAACTGTCAAAAGAAAGTTGACTACTTCACCCTTTTTTTTTATATTTTTGAACCCAATAAATCTACTTGACTCACGAGTCCGGACTCATAAGGAGGTTTTGAAATTTTTATAAATATTTAAGGGGTGTCAAATAAATTTTACAAGTGATTGCGGTTGTTTCATTAATTGTTCGAGGTTGTATTTGAAATTAAAAAAAAGTTTTGAGTCCGGACGACTCACGAGTCCAAATAGCATTACCCGAATGAACCATGGCTCTAGGGTTTTTAGGCAAGCATGTTGGAAGTGCGTGGATCGGAAAGTTTAATTCCACGTCGATGACTTTCGAAAAATATATAAGTTTGAATATTCTTCTAACAAAAAATCTATTTGGACTCTTTGAGTCCCGACCTAAAGATTTTTTTGTTAACAATTTAAGATATCATCTAAATAAAAGACATAATTACCCTCTACCCTCAAACACCAATAATGAATTTAAATTAAGAGTCTTTATGTCTTTTTAGTTGTTTGAGTCCGGACTTTTTGAGTTCATCTAGCACTTTAGTATCAAGATTTTTTTGAAGTAAATACACACTTATTAAGTTGGGATGGAAATTCACGGACTTAGCTAGGCGAGCCCAATACCCACACATGGGCACAGTAAAAGATGTCGAACCACCACTTAGTGGTGTGGTATTTGATTTCAAGACCTATACAACACCACTGTTTCGTCTTTTTCAATGTGAGTTCATGGATCAAGAACAAAAAAAGTTTACTATAACTTGTCCTTTGCCCTAGATTTCATAATGGACACTAAAATCCATTCACCCACCTTATAAATGTTTCTCCGAGGACCATGATTTATTAAATAATCTGCACAATAAATAACTCCACAAGAATATGGCCAATAAATAAATACCCATATGATGTGATATGCGCCAAGATTTAAAAAGAGAGCGTCTAAAAGGGTTTCAGTTTTTGCTAAACGTACCATATTTTTGAATTTTTTTTTCGTTATACCTTTCTTTTTACTTAGCGTACCCCACATTTTTTCTTTAAATTCCAAAAATATTATTGCTTTACCCCATTACCCTCACCCTCACCCTCACCCCCTTATGACAAGGTGTCGGTCACACAGGGTCGATACCTCTAAAGAGGTCTCGGTTGAATTCCTCTGTTACTTACAGAAACTTAGTTTTTTTTTTTTTGTAGTTTCGGTCGGAGTCAACCGTTACCTCTTTAAAAGTGTCAGCCCTGTGTGTTCGACACCTCTGAATAGGTGTTAACTCTATGTGTCCGACACCACTGGGGCAACAAGAACGAACAATTTTTTTTTAAAACTCCTAAAAATACATGAAAATGGCCAAAAACAGTGGGTTTTGCTTGGAATCGTTTAATATCTTTGATTCCATAAAAAACTTTGCACCCAAAATGCAAGATTCAACCCCCAAATCGAAGCCCTAAACCCAACAACAATTCCACAAACAATACCAACTCAAAAAATTTAAAAAAATAAACCCAAAAAAAATTGAAATCGACGCTAAAAGATATGAGGAATGCACCCACGGTGTCGAATCAATGTGGTTTTGCTCGGACTTCATCGGATTCGGGTTGGTAGTGAGATGCGATTTGAGAGATGGGTGACTAGGGTATGTGGTAAGTGGGGTGAGTGAGGTATAATTAGTAAAAATCCTTTTATATAGAGGAGTAGTTCGATCATTTCATTAAGGTGTGGTCCTTTAAGCAAAAACTGAGGTTCTTTTAGCTGCTCCTTTTAAAAACTGAAAAGTTTTTCTAAACAAAAATGATAATCTAACATTTCAGGAGACATACATTTGCTACACAATTGTGTAGATTTGATTAAGATGTTTGGATCTCATAAATAAGGGAAGCTATACCGTTGTGTAGCAAACGTATGTCACAAAAGAATATAAAAAAATCATTTTTCTTTTCCAAAAACAAACAATTGAAAAAGTTACTAGTCAATTTCTTTACTTTGTTTCAATAAAAAAATTTACTTTACTTTGTTAGGGTCAAGGGAGTCCTTTCTGTCAAATAAGGTTCTTGTTGAGTCTTCTAAATGGAGCAAATCAAGTTAAAAAAGTCGCTTTTCATACTAAGCTTAATTGTGCCCGATTGGTTTCATAGTTAATATCGAATACTACGTGAGAAACTAATGAAAAAAAAAAATACTTATACAAATGCTAGATCGACAACAAATAAATCAACACTAAACACACATTGGCCCACTGGACGCGTTTGTGTGCACCTTGAGATATGAACATACACAGAATTCGATGCATAACATGCAAGTTGAAGCCATATAGACAGCTCACATAGGACGATATGTGTTGAGTATGACTTACCTGTTGTCATTCTATTATTTTACAATTAAGATTTACTCGACATGGACAGAAGGAGATGTCATCTCAAACCAATAAAACAAAATAAATGTTAAGATGGGGACCGCATTTACGGATACGTAGCCGTGGCATCATTTCATTTTTTTGTTCTTCATTATTTTTATTAGATTACTCTATAAAGATTGATTTTTCTTTTCTTTTCTTATTAATTAAAAAAATAGAAATTAGAAATCACTAAGAAAAATCTCTCATGCGCTTTTAAGTTTTGACTGTTTCTAATTTTTATTTTATTTTTTCATGTGATGTCTAACACTAATTGCCTTGACTAATCTATGCTCGAGTATCGTCGAGGTCCATATATAATGACATCTTAACTTAATTTATTTTATTCACTAGACTCCAATTCGAAAATTCAAATAGAGTCCATTATCAATAAAATACTATTTAGATATGGAATGATATATAACAATTAATTCCAACATTTTTTATTTTTTATTTTTTTTTTGTAGATAATGCTATTTGGACTCGTAAGTCCGGACTCAAAATTTTTTTTAATTTTAAATACATCCTCAAGCAATTAATGAAATAACCATAATCACTTATAAAATTCCTATTATACCCCTTAAATATTTACAAAAATTTTAAAAACATCCCTATGAGTCTGGACTCATGAGTCCAAGTAGACTTATTGCATTTTATAATCTCTTATAACCAACCAAGTTTTTTTATAAGAAAGAAAATTATTATTTTTTGTGTCCAATGGAACTCCAACTTTCACTCTCTGCAATAATACCACATATTAAAGTATTGAGTCACCAACATCGAAGTTGGGCAACTGATCATGTGCTGTACTCGAGCTATAGCCAAGGCATTCAGGCCTTGCAAATGTTGACATGCATTTGTTGTTACATGTGTCACATGTATTGCAATTGATTAAGTTCCAGAGTTAAATGAAAAGGAACTGCATTTACTTCCATGAAATGTAGTAAACGTAAAGTGTTCAAAGTGAATGGTAATCCTGATGGTTTGGCATGTACTCGTCACTTTGAAATTGAAAGTCGTAAGTAGTAAATTATTTTGTCAAAGCTTGTCTATATCTATATATATAAAAGTCAAGGAGAGAGAAAGTTCGGAAGCTACTCATCTCACCATTTTAATTTTTTATTATTTATTTATTTCTATTATCAATTGTCCAAAGATATATAATTATATATTATATGTGCATCTATTAATAATTAATAATAGTTATATTATCAACGAATGAATTAATATAATTAATACATTCTACTCAAAATTATGGGCAAATACATAAAATGGAGTGTGATAAAAGTTTTTAAAAATTATGGGTAGATATATGAAATTGAGTGTAGTGCAAACTCTATTTCCTCTATAAATCTCATCTTCCATCCATTTTTCTACATTGTAATTCTCCCGCATTCAGTTTGAGGAGTTTTTGAGGAGTGCTTGACCGTCATCTGAATTTTTGTTTGGGTCTTCAAGTGCACATGTTTGTAGGAGTTTTTTGTGTTTGAATGGATGTACAAGTACCATGGGTTGGCTTATGTAAAGGGTCGACCACGCCGATTTTTATTTATTTTTTTATATATAATTTTTGCTTGACATAGGGGTCAACTATGACACCCATCATTTTTGTAACTTTCTTATTTTTTTGCATTTTTCATACATATAAACCATGAATGTCTTCACCGACTTCGCGCAGGGAAACATCTAGTTTAGTAGTAATTCAAAGTGATAATAGACCATCTCGATTCTCTAACCACAACACTCTATATTTCCTTATATTTTATAGTTCTGTCAAATCAAACTCTATTTCTTCTCTAACCACAAACTCTATTTCTACTTCAAAACTCTATTTCTTATTTTTATTTTTTTGTTATTTATTTGTATTAATTTTGATAAATTATTTAATCAGTAAAAAATTAAGAAAAAAACACATTCATATTTTTTGAAAAAGAAACAATTATTGATAATTTTTTAAAAGAAAAAGAAAAAATAAAAAAAAGTAAGGAACGCTATTTTAGAATTATGTGAATAGTGAAACTCCAAAAATAAACAATTATTGATAAATTATGGAGTGTTTTTGTGTATAAAAAACACTCCATTCACCAACATTTAGTTGGCACAATTGGAAGCGTGTCGTGATCTCTTAACTAATGACTCGAGTTCGAATCCAGTAAATGAAAATACAAACGTTGAAAGTTTCCCCACATATACAATGCGCGACTTGGGGCAAACTTGAAGTAGTCGGATAAAAAAAAAAAAAAAAAAAAAAAAAAAAAAAAACTCTCTCATTTCTGTCTTTCACAAATACATGTCATATTTCAACAAAATGCCACATTAAAAATTTGAAAAAAATATTATTTTATTTTCAATCCTAACCCCATATCAATTTTTTTTTATTTTAAAAAAAAGAAACAAACTCCCAAATCTTATACCAAATCATTAATCCTATACCAAATCATTAGGCCACTCAAATAGTTTAACTCCATATCAATTTACTCAAGTATAATACTAATTACTTTTTTAATACAATTTTTATTGTAAATGAAGTCAATTTATAAGAGGACAACATAGTTTTATTGTGAATTTTATTGGTGAATTCAGTCATTTTTCTAATTCTGATGTAATAATCAAATTATGACAGATATTTGAGAACAGATAGAGTAATATACATAAGTATATCAGTCCAAACATATCTAGTGAAATGGATAGAATATCACTTGCGAAAAGACAAATTTTAAAAAATCGTGGGTTTAACTCCTGCTAAAGTCTAAAAAATGCTTACTTGAAAAGTATGAAAAAGATAAAGATCAAACAAGCAATACATTGAGATTACTGCTATAGGAAACCAGATTTAAGAAACTAATGAATGTATCGAAAAGGAAGGGGGGGTGGGGCAATGGAAGTAACCCATCAGTTTTGAAGATTATTAATTATATATAAAAGTGAAGATGTCCATAATAAAGAAAGCCGGCCCTACGGTTTAAACTTCATAATAAATTAATAAGCACCACCACCGACACTTTCATAACCATATTGTTGGGTCACGAGAATGGTTAAGCTGACCTTGGTTATTTTTAACTTTTTTTTTTTTTGGTTTTCACCTCGACGTGTCCCCCTTACATGTGCATAAAGAGACAATTTTTCTTCATCAAATTAAAAAAGAAGGAAGAATCAAAACGTATATTGTTTTTTGAAGCCATCAAAATGTATATATAACATCTAGGAAACATATTGTTTTTGCATATCATAATCGTAATGTGAAATGAAAGTCGGCCAGAGTAAACTTCAGGACACGTGTCTTACATCTTAATACAAGGCTTATATTATAAAAAAAAATGATAGTAATAATTTGAAAGAGTCGAGGCCCTACACGTGGGGGTGTTGATGAGACTTAGTTATATGGACACCACGCTTGTCATCGTCTATAAAATATTTGGAATACTTATTGGGCAACCTATATATTTGCTATGCAGTTGAAGCGTCGAGTAAACTTTTTTTTTTTTTTTTTTTGTAGTACTAGATGGACTCAAAAAGTTCAACTCAAACAATCAAAAAAACATAAAGACCATTAATTCAAATTCGTTATTGGTGTTTAAAGTAAAGAAAGTAATTAAGTCTTTTACTTAAAAAAATATTTTAAATTATTAATAAAAAAATCTTTGAATCTAACTCAAAAAGTTCTAACAAATTTTTTGTTTTTTTTTTTCAAAGAGTTGCTTTGAGTACACTTTGAATTTGACATTTCTACGTGGTAGTGCTAGAGTGACCCGAAATCGACTCTTAATTATTGTTGTCCCTTAAATATACATCTGTTTACGTGCACACAACCATCAATGCCAAAATCGAAGAACACCAATAAATAGGTCCATTTCGAATGGGTCACCACCAAAACATTTTTCTTTCTACACATCTCTTGGTGCAAACGTCAATACTTGAATCCATTTTTTATTTTTTTTTATACTTGCCTCCTTTTTCTTTTTCTTTTTTTTTTTAATACTTGCTTCCATTGCTCGACTGTTGAGCAAGGCTTCGAAAGTGCTTCCACATAACGTGTGTGAACCGAAATAATAATCCCACATCAATTAAATGAAACTTCACGAAAAAATATATAAATATAATCTCTCCTTATCTAGTACTGAAACCTTTTAACTTAAAATTTCATACCAAAGAGTTGAAGATGATTAAGTTGAGAACAACATCGATATTGATGGAGATCATACACTCATGGAGAAGTGCCGCGGATAATTGAAACTTCGTAGTTAAGTTTTGGAGATAATGGAGATAATAAGCTCGAAAAGAATTGCCAATTAGAACAAAACCCAAAACTAATCTTGAGAAAGTTCATGCATCACGCGAATAGGAAATTCATGACGATACGGAGTCTTAGAAGGAAGGATCTACCTCTAATGTAAGACTAAAAGCTGATGCAAAATAATTAAGCTTCTAAAAGTACAAATATTACAAACTCACCTTGGCAAGCCAACCAAAACCTTGTGTTTTCAGTGGTGAGACTCTTCTACTATAAATCAAATCTCATTTGCAATGCCCTCTACGGTGCCAAGCACTCGTCACAAAGCATGACCGGCGACCATCTGATAATGTTCAAAATAGGATTCGGCAACATGGTCGCGTATGTCGTGCACAATGAGGCATTCTGCATGATAGGTAAGGGGACTCTGCTATGATTGTCAGACTCCACCCTTTAAGGCGGATTGAACCAAGAAAGACAACTTGATATAACACTCAAATAACATTATTACCAATGATGCACATATGATGTTTCTGTGAGATATTAGATCTGAAGCTGTTTGCATCGAACATCTGCGACAAGATGACGTATGCGAGGACCGTACCATTTCACTCTCTCAACATGTTCCACAGCAACCTCCCAACAGAAACCTGAAAATAGTGATAGTCCAGATATAAATAACAATTCAAAGTTTGTCTCCTTCAAGGAAAAATTGAATCAGTATACCCGGTCCTCGTGAAACCATGTTAAATTCGCAATCGAGGGGGAAATACCTTCAGATTTAGCAAGATCATGAATTGATTTAGCAAGATGTTCTGACCACAAACCCTCCTCCGAATCCTTCACATTCTCATGCACGTGCAACATTCCACCCTCAACCCTACAAGACAAGGACTCCCATTAAGCTCTGAATAATTAGCAACTCCACTTCTATATGCTCGTGCATCGAATTGCACTTAAAATTGTTGGTTTGATATTTTTCATAAGGTTATCTTATTCAATAAATATTTTGGTTACGGTAATAGAAATGAAGAAGGAGAATCAATTTTAGAATTTGCTTCAAAGATATGATCTTGTCTTAGCAAATACTAGTTTTAGGAAGAGGAGTCGCATATAATTACTTTTAGTAGTGGTCATAACAAGAGTCAAATAGATTTTCTTTTAACAAGAAAAATAGATAGAAAACTATGTAGAGAGCGCAAAGTAATACCTGGTGAAGCACTTACTACCCAACATAAGTTAGTAGTACTTGATATTAAGCTAACAAAACGAAAAAATATGAATAAAAGAGTTAGCGACCCTAGAATAAAGTGGTGGAACCTAAAACATAGTAAACAAGTAGAGTTTAGAGAAAAACTACTAAAGGAAAATGTTTGGAATCTTGACTTAGATGCTAATACAATGTGGCTAGAAATGAGTAGTTGCATAAGGAGGGTGGGATCAAACATATTAGGTATATCTAAGGGCTTGGGACCTACAAAGAAGGAAACATGGTGGTGGAACGAGGATGTCCAACGAGCAATTAAGACTAAAAGAGATATGTATAGGAAAATACCTAAGTGTCAAGATGAAGATGCGTACAATCAATATAGAGAAGCTAGAAAACAAGCTAAAAAAGTAGTTAGTCAAGCTAAAACAAATTTCATGGAAGATTTATATACAAAGTTAGGTAATAGAGATGGCGAAAAATATATATATAGGCTAGCCAAATTAAGAGATAAAAAGAAACAAGACCTAAGTCATGTAAGATGTATTAAGGACGAAAATCAAAATGTTTTAACGCGCGAGGAGGATATTAAGGAGAGATGGAGAAGTTACTTCGATAGTTTATTTAATGATGGCCAAGTTGATGCTATAATAGATGAAAACCCACACCAAGAAAGAAATGTAAACTATACACGCGATATTAGAATTGTAGAAGTTAAAGAGGCATTGAAAAGAATGAAAATAGGAAAGCATGTGGTCCGATGAAATACCCATAGAGGTTTGGAAATGCTTAGGAGAAATCGGATTGACTTGGTTGACAAAGCTTTTCAATAAAATTTTAAAATCAAAACGGATGCCAATGGATTGGAGAAGAAGCACGCTTGTGCCAATCTTCAAAAACAAAGGAGACATTCAAAGTTGCTCAAACTACTGGGGAATTAAACTTATGAGTCACACTATGAAACGTGGGAGAGGATAATTGACAATAGGCTAAGGAGAGAAACAACAATATCGAGAGAACCAATTTGGTTTCATGCACAGGAGGTCAACTATGGAAGCGATTTTCCTTGTAAGACGATTGTTAGAAAAATATAGAGAAAAGAAAAAAGATCTTCATATGGTATTCGTAGATTTAGAAAAAGCATATGATAGGGTCCCTAGAGATGTTCTTTGGTGGGTTCTAGAAAGAAAAAGAGTGCACGCTAGATACATAGACACTATTAAAGATATGTACGATGGAGTAGTAACGAGTGTAAAGACATTTGGAGGAGCTACAAAAGAATTTCCCATTACGATAGGACTACATCAAGGATCGGCTTTAAGCCCATATCTATTTACTTTAGTTATGGATGAATTAACTAGACATATTCAAGAGGATATATCATGGTGTATGCTATTTGCGAGATGATATTGTCTTAGTGGATGAAACTAAAGATGGAGTGAATAGGAAATTAGAACTACGGAGAAATACATTAGAATCTAAAGGCTTTAAGTTGAGTAGGACGAAAACGAATACATGCACTTTGTGAGTTTGGAAACACTAGACATCGAGATGACGGAGTGGTAAAATTAGGGAAGTAGAAGTGCCTAGGGTAAACCACTTTAGATACCTAGGTTCAATCATACAAAATGATGGTAACATTGAAAATGATGTCACACATAGAATCCAAGCGAATGGAAGAAATGGCGGAGTGCAACGGGGTGATTTGTGATCGACATGTTCCCACTAAGTTAAAAGGAAAATTTTATAGGACCGCAATTAGGCCAGCTATGCTCTATGGAAGTGAATGTTGGGCGGTAAAGCAACAACAATTACATAAAGTGAATGTAGCGAGAAATGAGGATGCTTAGGTGGATGTGTGGTAAAACCCGTAAAGATAGAATAAGAAATATAGAAATTCAAAGACAAGTAGGAGTAGCACCAATTGATACAAAGATTAGGGAAGGGCGGTTGCGATGGTTTGGTCACCTGCAAAGACGGCCTACAAATGCCCCAACTAGAAAACTTGACTCAATAGAAACTGTAGAAATTCGACGAGGTAGGGGTAGACCAAAGTTAACATGGGATGCATTAATTAAGAGAGATTTGAATGGTTTGCAAAGCTCACCATCAATTGCACTTTGAATCGAGCACAATGGAAAAGTTTGATCCATGTAGCCGACCCCAGTTAATTTGGGACTGAGGCTATGTTGTTGTTGTTGTTGTTGTATCTTATTCAATAAATAATTGTTTTCCCTTGTTGGAAACTTTTGTGTCTTCACTTATCGAAAGTTTTTTGTATGTCTTTCCTTGATGGAAGTTTTTTTTTTTTTTTTTTTTTTTTTTTTTTATTGTATTGTTGTATTCCAAATGTTTGTTAAGAGAACATCATTGATTGTCATATTGTTTTATCGTTACAACCACAAATTCTTCAAAATCAACTATGGCAGTTGAGTGTTCTTTTGAACAATTAAGATTAGCGAATCAATGTACTTTTATAAGGGTGACTAATTCTATGTTTGGTTATGTTCTATTGCATGTATTGAACCATTATGATTAATGAAATTTCCGTTTTACTTCAAAAAAGAAAATCCTGAACTAGACAAATGCTCGAAGAGTCATGCTGAGTTCAACTCTTCAAATATACTTGCAATCCAAACAATAAAACTATCAATAGTATTGACTCTAGATATACTTCAAAGAGAAAAACTGCTTAACATCTGGACTAACAGATGATTTTACATGCCAACCACAATTCACATATTTCATAGATGGCTCAAAATAATTTTTTCTTTATTTTTTAATGAAAAAAATAAAGTAGAACTTGCACGTAAATAGATGAAAGAACATACCAAATAATGTGCATTAGAGGTCACCCAAAGAAGTGATAATAGTAAATTGCACAAACCTTAATGCCCTCACCGCAGTCAACCAGCTATTCTGGCTCGATGGCAGAAGACCAAGACAGACACGATGAGCGACGCCCTGCAACGACCAAACAGAAACGAAATTATGAATTTTGAAGGCAGTTGCAATAACTGCAACAAGGTAAACTCTATCTATCCCCAAAAAACACAAAACAGCAGTAAAAATTTCACATGTATGGATCAAACTTTGCAATTCAATCAAAATAGCTAGTAAAGAACGCGACTGAATCGGGATTTTAGTATTTTACCCAAATAGCAAGATTTAGGTAGCATATTGCACATGACACGGGTCTAACTTCCTATGGCACAAACCTGACACATGCAGCCAAACAGATTTCAACTTTTGACGGAATCAGATGCCGTTAAAAAAATCTCTAATAAGATTTAGATATCCATGCAAGAAAATGATAAGAAACCTGCTTGTTACAGCACCCCAACAACAATGCTTAGACACGCAGGAAGACTTGAACCCTTCACCTCATGTAGAGGTGAGGACAAAGCAAACTAGAGGCGCTACCGCTTGGTTGATAACAAAATTGAGGCCGAGAAATCCAAATGTATAGACAAAGATTAAAGTGGAATCATACTTTAGGTGCCACAACCCGGTTATCTCCTTCAAGCACGACACATCGATCTGCAACAGAGTTGGCTTGGATGTTATGTCGAAGAGCATCTACGGCATGGGGGTTCCATTCACAAGCATAAACCAGTTTTGCCTTGGCCCTAAATGACATGCAAGTGATCAGTGGACTAAAGAAATGAAAAATGAAACAATCACTAATCATCTGTCTAAAACATAGATTGAAGGATGGAGCACCAAAGGCATATACAACAGACTAACTAGCAAATGCAAGTTTTTAGGATTCACTATTCCATGGTATATATTGAACTCTGAAGAGATCTATATTTGAGCAAAAGAAATAATCTTGGACAAAACAAATAGGAAGCAAACGCCCTGGTTATAAAGTATATATATAAAAAAAAAAGAAGTGAAAGCAAACTAATCCATACCCAACAAGAAATGGCAGCACGAAATACCCAATACCAGCAAACAGGTCCACAATAACTTCGTCTCCGCAGTCTAAGTTGGACATACGAAGCTTCTCAGATAAATTTCCCCATGAAAACATGCACTTTGTAGCATCAAAAGAGTAGAGAATTCCATTTTCACGATGATGAACCCAGCCATTATCCCCCACAAGGATCTCCAAAGTACTGTCCCTTGTACCAGTTGGTGCAATTCGACCCTAAAAGTTGGACACTTTGAGACAATGCAAGATCATATACAAATTCACACACAATGTCAGAAAACTCACTTGTCGGGCAAGACGGGAGGTTCTGAGGGATTTGGCAATAGCAGGCCAGAGCTCATTCTCAATTGAGGCCCATGCTGGATCCTTAAATGATGATGCAGGAAGCACAACAATATCCCCTAGTCGCTCCCACCTGAATTAGCAACAACAGCATTGTAATATAAGAATAGTGCACAAGAGAATACCAATCACTTCAGCCTAGGACTCCATTTGCGTATAATATTTAGCTTAAAAATGTATTTATTCTTTAAAATTGCAAATATAGTTTTATTAACATTGAAATGAACAAAATAAAAAGAATAAAAATTAATAATAATAATAATAATAATAATAATAATAATAATAATAATAACAATTAAAAAAAATGAAAACACAAAACAAAGCAAGCAACCTTGTGGGAATCTGCTCCATCAAATTTGTTGGTAATCCCCACTTCTTTATCAAAGGGCCCACTGCTTCACTCATAACCATATGGGGGGACTTGGGGGAGCTTCGGACGTGGGCTACCTCATCTGTACAAAAAGATCCACCAAATGAAAACAGATGATTCAATGCTGTTTCAGACGAGATGTCTTCCATTGAGAACTTCTCTGCTACTACAGGTTCTTGCAGATGATTGTTTGCACCTAGAAATTCATGCTTCCTATCCAATTCATGTTTGAGAAAAATGGCACAAAATTTTCCAGTGACAGGTAAAGATATATGAGTTCCATTCTCACATGAATAAACTTTCCTTCCAAGATCTAACCATCCAAATTTCTTTAATATGTCCTTTCCCTTCTTACCATGTTTTCTTTCAAGTTGTAGAACCCAGCACTTACGACCACTAAGCTCTGGAATTCCATCATGCGTTTCATTCAAGTTAGAGCTTTCAGTCAAGGTTTCCGAACTCTCACTTAAACCAAGCATGCTGCCATCATTATCCTTACTGTGTCCTTCAGCTTTATGTATGCCATGCTTGTCCATCATGCCAGATGAGGCAAGCAGAGCATTGGCTGATAATAATTGAAGTAAATTCATTTTCATTGGCTCGCTAAACTTTGCCCCAAATGCATAACATGCTGCCCCACCACCAATCATGACAAGATCATCACCAACAACATTGGCACTGCTTCGAACAAACAGATAGCTCATAGCAGAATTTAGCATCACATGCTTCCAAATCCCAGATTGCATATCTAGTAATGCCATCTCTTGATAATGTTGCCGAACAGGACACCCCCCAATAATACCAAGATAATTTTTGTAAATGAACATAGAATGTGAAAACCTTTCACGAGGAATTCTCCCAACTGTCTTCTCCTTCTTCCATAGATAAGTTCTAATATTGAAGCTGTAAAGGTCATCAAGTGCTTTCTCACCATCATACCCACCAAACATGAACAATTGAGAGCCATTTGAAACCATTGCATGGGAATGACGAGCAGTCGGCCACTCTCCCTGGACTGTTACCTCGTTCCACCTTAAACTTTCAGTATCCAAAACATACATGGATGCAAAAATGGTCACATTGTTCAGTCCCCCAAATATAAATATCTTTGACCCTGCAACTGCTGCAGCATGTCGGTGCCTGGTAATCATGAATATTGCTTTAAGTACATAAAATACATGATAATTTGATAATTTGATAATTAAAAACATAGAACGCAATGAACTAAGTTTCGGGAATTTTGTATTTATAATTTTTTGAGGTAGCAAAGGAAAACAAATAAGTTCTTGAAAAACCTCATGAAATGTTTGACCGTGAAAATGACATAAAGTATATAGAAAGCATAATAATTACACTTAATAAAATTACACTACGACATATTAAACCCTTTAGGAACTTAGACAAGCAGAAATCACCTCAAAAGAACTTATAGAATTACAGAAGACGTCACCTAGGAGGAAACACACTGCCAGCACATTCTAGTAGCCTCCACTCGTTCTCATCCACATCGAGCATCCAAACATCGTTTAAAATTTTCAAGGGGTCGCCCCTGCCACCAATAACAAAAACTAAATCTCCAACAACTGAAGAAGTGTGACCCATTCTCGGTGATGGACAACTCTCAAAATTAGCAGCTTCTAATAAGCCAGACTGGGTATCTAGCAACATTGTATAATTTCGTCGAGCATGTCTTCCAAATCCTCCAAAACCTCCAAAAATCAATGCTTTGCTATGATGCTTATCATCTAAGATAGAGACTGAATGACCCCATAAAAAGATCTTTTCAACTTGTTCACCAATAGTCACCAACTTGGAAACAGAGATACTGCAATCGTGAGCTCCTAAACCTGCCAGTAATTAATACACTCAGAATCACCATCTCAGAGAAGCAAGTTGATGGCGGTCAAATCCAGCTGACAAAAGATAAACAATATATCTAGTTGTGTAGTCAAGCTCTAACATTGGCAATAGAATCAGTTTTTCTGAACACCAGAATTGAGAATTGCAACATTTCATGGTTCTGCTACTTTTTCATGACCCATTTTCCAACTCTGAAAAATGGATTTCAAAGTCACTGGAGGCTAATTGCCAGATAAGTTCCCTATATGACACTGGCTGTCAACGGAGAGGCATAGTGGATATCCCTTACATGGCAATTAAGAAGCATATAACGCACACATACGATAAAAAACAAAAAAAAGAACAGTCTCAGCACCTCCAGCATTGCCATGTGAAGTAATATAACTGAAGCCACATTTGGCTTTATCTTTCTCACCCTTTACGTCCATGACATTACTTAGACAAGACAATCCATATAGAGCATTATAGGTATATTTCACTGATCCCCACACTTCATCAACTTATGGGAGTATATGATTTCAGTGAAAACTTCTCCTATCTTCTGTGATCATCCATGTCGCTGTAATTTTATCCTTTCACGAAGACTTTCTGTTTACTGCATTCTACTTTATAAATCTAAAGCATGCTACCAGGTAAGACTGATCTTTTGTTACGCCATAGGTGTTTCAACTCTAAACGCTAACCTTAAGACCATAAATATATTGACAGAAACACATGAAACAACGGTGCCCACACATTAAAAATACAAAAAGATATGATGGGATTGCTCCTGCTCATTGAAGTGATAGAGCATATGGATTACAAGATCTCTATAAAGTTATTGATAAATGTTTCATCATGCCTAAAGAAGCTTTCTATTTGACAACAAGCATTTCAAAGTTAAAATCCATCAATATTTCACTGAAATGAACTTCTTTCCCTTTCCATATCTTTTATTTCTTGTTTAAAGAAATAACAAAAGTCTGACATAACATCTAGTAAGCAGTTTTCGAAAAAAAGAAATCTACTAAGCACTCTTAGCAAATTGAGCACTCTATCTCATCCCTCTCCCATATTGATCAGACTACTTCCTAGTTCCTGAGAGTGTAAAAATAGATTTTGTTCAACAAAATCATCCCAATAGTTCAACATTGTATAACTAAGATGCTTAGTTATTTTTCACCTATACATCTTAGTAACACCATACTGACCTATGATGATGATACTCTCAAGAAAAAACTGAGATTATATTCTACCTAGATATTTGTAAAAAGGGCAGAATGATTCTGAATGAAGGAGAAACTAACGCAAAGATGAGAAAGTGTACACAGCAAGATACATGAAGGATATGTAACATGGACCGGTCCTTGAATTGGGCTTTGAGGTCTTCCTCAAGTTTATTAACTTGGAAAGAATTTAATGCTGTTATGAAAATTTACCATTAAGTTTTCGCTTCAATGCACCTATGAGAGTTTGGCAATGTCAGCATCATACAACTATCCTTCATAAGTGTAAACAACAACATATCTCAATCCCAAATTAGCTGGTTTCGACTACATAGACCAAACTTTTCCATTATGCTCAATTTATTGCAATAGATGATATGCTTTCCAAATCATTTAAATCCCTTTTAATTAATGCATCCCAAGTTAGCTTTAGTCTATCCCTACCCTGTCAAATTTTTTTTAGTTTCTAATAAGTCGAGTTTTCTAGTAAGGGCATTTGTAGGCTGTCTCTGAAGCTGTCCAAACCATCGCAATCGACCTTCCCTAATCTTTGTGTCAATAAGCATCAATCCTACATTCCTTTGAACTTCTATCCCACTCCTACTTCTACTTCAGAAGTGTAAAAATTGCAAACTATTTTGAAGTCAAACTTTTCGCCCTCTCCGAGTTTTTTATTCTTTTTTTTTTTTTTTTTTTTTTTTTTTTTTTTTTTTTTGGAGAACCATAGGTATCCAAACCTAATCCCCGGGTGCACCAATCCTCCCATGTTAGAAATGCAGAAAAAATCATGTTTTGTCAATAATGCCAGCATTGTGATTATTGAGCCACACACTCAAAAAGAAAATTCTTTCCACAAATCAACCTACAACTTGACATGAACAATTGAAATACCTAAATGGGAATCAATCTCAGCTTCCTCCGCATCGCCCTCGCGAACCGCCAACCGAACCGAATCAACACCACACCCATGGCCATCGGCATCACCACCCTCATCAAAGCAATAACCTTTACAATGTCCTCCACTCCCCACCAACTCCCTCTCCAAAACCCCCTAAAACCCTCAGCCCTCCTCCTATTCAACTCCATCTTCTCATTCGCAATCCCCACCAAAACCCTAACATACTCCTCCGACACCAAAACCCCCCGACCCTCCCCAGCGGCACCTCCAACCGGATCGAACACCGAATCCCAACAATCACGCGCTTGCTCGCGCTGCTAATCCCAGACTCCCTAAACCCAGAAGCCACCGCGATCGAGACCAGACGCTGCGCCAAGTCCAGGTCCCGGCACTCGACGGCGAGGATGAACGGCTCGAATCGGAAGGTGAGGTCGGCGTGGGTGGTCGGCTTTGGGGGGTCGCGGAAGAGGAGGTCGGTTACGGAGGCGGGGTCGGCGGGGGAGTGGGAGATGAAGAGCCATGCGCCGCCTCTGGATTTCTTTTTGGGGGCGGCGTCGGCGGCGGGGGTGGAGAGGATTGAGATTCGGCCGGAGCAAGAGCTGGTTGTGAAGAATGATGGGTGGGAGTTGATGGAGTCGAGGAGGGGAATTATGGGCGTGTCGATTGAGCCCTTTGGGGACTTGTCTGTTGAGGCCATGGACATGGCCGCCATTGCTGCGGCTTTTCGCTTCTCGAATGATGAAGACGACGACATTGTTACTTGTGTTGTTGTTGTTGTTGTTTGTTTTTTTTGTTGTTGGTGTTACAGAGAGTGATATAGTTGAAGGGCTGGCTTGGGCCCAAGCGTATGGGTTCTATGCGGGCCCGCTTAATTCCGTATATTTGACAGGTAGGGTTGGGCTTGTATTTGTTGATCCAGGTCCAGTCTAGCCCAACCTTGGCTTGTTAATCGAGGTCAAATAGTGGTGGCAAAAAAACAAGGGGAACGAATGGAAACCGGTATGGACACCTCCCTAGTAACAAGTAAAAGTAGTGTCCAGACCCGCATCCATTTTGTTGAATCCTAAAGATCAAATAAGAAAACACATACTCGAAGCAAAAGCAAAAGATAGCCTTTACTTGTTCACTGGTCACAGGCAAAACCACCAAGAGGGAAAATGCCCAATAATCACAGCCTAAATACTCTTGCAGAGATTAGAGAGAAAAACATGAAAGTTTTTTTCTTTTTTCTTTCTTGTGCGTGAGTTTCTTGTTAAGAGATTAAACTCAAAATCTCCTTATTTATCTCTAATATAGATAACTACTAAGTAGTTATTTAATAAGTTACAAAAACTACCCAAACCACTTTATGTCTGTACGTGTATTCCAACACATTTTTAGAACGAACATGATTGTGGCGGCCGCCTTATGGGATGACGTGTCTCCGTGTACTTCTTGCTAGCTGGCCCAACTACACTTGTCCAACACCTGCCCGTCCTCTTCATGTCTTGCAAATCGTGTCCACGTTGTATTATCAAATTAATTAGTAGATTATCCTTATTTTCTTAACTTATTCTTTGTGGGCATTTAACTATTTCAAGTGTTACTTAATTTGTAGTTTATTTTAATGTTTAACCATACTAGTGGGTTGTTTCTTACAAGTAAACATAAATCAACGAAAACCTCAATTGATACGATTAGTATAAGTAATTTAGCATGGTAAACTTATTCAAAAGAGCAAATCCTACTGTGGAAAACCCTGTAAATTACTATTTATATAAGCAACAATACCACAAACAAGGTATATATACATGTACGATGTCATCTCAAGTCTCCCAATACCCAAAATATACAAAATCTCAAAAATACGTACGAGTAGGTCCTCGACAGGGACAATCAGATGTAGTCGCCTACGATCCCCTTGCTCCTACTAGTACTAGGATATGCACTCAATCATCACAAAAAATAGATGACGAGTCTATTAAGTAAAATCCCAAGGAATCCTTTGAACATTCGTATAATAAAGTAAAGAAAATGCAAGGAATACTGTCAAGTAAACATGCGGAATATAAAAACAGACAACTGTAAATGGCTCATCACATGAATAGATAACGGACAAGCTAAGAAATATGTGTGCTTTCTCCAAATGGATTAAACTATACTTTGGGTCACCAAGTTCCCACTAGTGGTCGCGCCCAACTGGCCCGACACTTGGTCCCTCGCGGCGGTGGCCAAATCCGCTGAGTCACCGACACGTGCACCAAGGACAAGCTCAGGTCGCCATTCATTGAAGGTCGGGTCACACGTGCTACAGTCCAGTGCATCATGAACACACAACCAAGAAATCCGGGGGAGTAACCTCAACCCACGTCCAAGTAATGGAATAGAGTAATGAACAACAAAGAATGATATAAATGAAATGTAAAACATAATCAAATACTCAGGGTTTTTCAGTTGGATTTTACAAACCTTACACTGCTCTCCGACCTCCCCAGACTCCCGTATCCGACCTGACAAGCTCCCGATACCGAGCTACGATTTCCCTAAGTCCATGAAGTCAAATTTGTATAGTTTCAGGTTATGTTCTAGTGTTTAGTCATGTATTAGGTGAGAAATCACCAAAACAACCATAAAAATCCATTTTGATATGCGGTTAACGCGTTAAGGGACATGTGTAGCGTGTTATCTGATAGAACGCACTAAGGGAATTAAGTAGCGCTACTATTCTTCGAGACGAAGAACAATTACCAACCCATAATGATTAGCGCGATAAATGTTCCAGGTAGTGCGCTATCTGTGCTCTGGGACATAATTCTCAAGTTGAGAATTTTGTCATAACCCTCTTAATTAGCTACCTTATTGGTTCTAGCATGTTTCCTATGTATAATTAACTTCAATTAACCATTAAAACACCCTAGAACCTCAATCTAACCCAAATTCCTCAAAATTCATGCATTCATGTCAACTTTCCAATTTCATTTAAATCATCAAATTTATCTAAACCAGTAATCAATTCTCTATATATATGGTCTAACAACATGTAATTCATCAATTTTTCACTACAAATCAGAGACCTAATCACCAAAACTCAAATTTCATCAAATATATCAAAAATTAGGTTCATTGGAAAGTGGAGAAGATAGAGAGGTGATTACCTAGGTTTAAATATCTTGAATTAGTCTTTAAAGGTGTTGAATCTCACCTGGAAATCCTTTCTTCTTCCTCAGACTGTTACACATTTGCATGAATTTCATGTGGTTTTGATCAAACACTCCATTATCTCATATATATATATATATATATATATTTGGTCTTGATCAAGTGTGCATACGTATCTCGAGGATTATCTTATGGTTCACAAGCATGATATCTTACACCTCTTGATGACTCTAATAACACACTCCCTTCCTAGAGTAACTCAAAGTGATGATCTAAATGTCCATATCAAGGTCCCTTTTTATTTCATGCAACTATAGGCTTATTTATTCCATTAATATCACATTATCTTAAGCCTTTTTAAAACCATATGGTTAGTATTTTATTTATCAAATTTAATTAACTTATGGTCCCACTAACCTTCGGCTACCTGATACCCGCTACCTCGCGTCTCAACATGTATTTCGAGGCGTGTCATAACCTATTGTTTGAATTTAATTCAATAAGCCTATAGTTACATTACCCATTTCAATTTGATTTCATAATCATATTTCATGAATTTGTCAAGTTTTTTTAATGTACCCGTACTGTGACGGCCCCTCTCCTAATCTAGGGCACCGCCTTGCCTAATCACGTAATTAAGCCCTAATCATATCCACGTAGGACTTAACTACGTATTAGTCAGCCTTTACAACCTAGATGCCTTTTTTCTCGTGTTCATGATAAGTAATACATTAGTTCTACCAATTTATAAAATTTAGAGTTAATTAAAACTTTTTATTAAATTAATTAATTAACGGAAGTCTTATTGATTATGCGGAAGCAATTAGTAACTTATGCGAAGCCATTTATAAAATCTTAAGTGTGAAAATCAGGAAATGACATCATATATAAAAGTCCTCAAAATGCATTGAAACAGTAAAATAGTCTAAGTCAAGTCGGGGAACTAACGCTCAACCCAATATACAACCCCAAATAGTATCTGAAAGACATATAACATATACAATCAAAATACCAAAAGAAGACCTACAATCGATGCAGTGACGCGCCGCGGGCTCAGAAATAATCGTCGATCTTCTCCTTGTCCGGCCTGCTGGTAGACGGCTCTGCACCCACCGTCATAAAAAGGACGGTGAGTACAAGAATAAAACAGTAATCCCCGATGACAAGTTTAATTTGCATTTCCAAATATTCAAATGGTATTTAAAAGCATATAAATAGGAAAACTGGAAAATAAACCATATGCGAGTAAATACCAGAGTTAAACAAGTGATATTGACACTAGGCTAAGTAGTGGTGATTTAGGTCCGGTCGGCAGTGAAACATGTCACTCCGACTCAATAATCATATAACACAAGAGACTCTAACTCAAGTGTTACTAGGGACTCTAACCCCGATGTGTAGACCAACTCGGGGACTCTAACCCCGAGTGTCATACAATGTCAAGTAACATGTGCCGACATCCCCAGGGACTCTAACCCCGTGAGTCGCAAACACCTCGATCGAGTATGGTACCTAAATGCAAAAACTACTTTTTAAATTTCAAGAAATGCCAAGTATGGATTGTCAAGGCATAGACACATCTACACACCTAAACAAATAAGGAATACAAGTCCTCTTAAACATTTATAAGATATTCACTAGCCTAATAGCATGCTATTTATCATTTAATTCACATTCAAAACAACAAGAATAGACATAGCATGAGATAGAATCAATGAGTCAAATCAAATGAATAGATATCATGCAAACTAGACTCATCAAGTGAGCATAGACACAAAGAATACATGATATAAGAATACAAAGGCAAAATAGTCAAAAGGACTATGCAAGGACAACAATTAATAGAAATAAAATGCTAAGTAAAGTTGCATTGGGTATACTCACTACAACAAAGTAAAGTCCTAGTTTTACTGGCTTCCCATACTCCAAATCTTGTATTCGCTTCCCGTACCTTTTCCTAGGTTCCTGAGTTTGGTGTCTCATTAGTTCAAATATAGTGGTTTAAGCTCAATTTAGTGGTATTTATTGTGTATTCAAATTGGTTCAATAGATTTTAAATCAATTTTCCTAAATCAGCCCCTAAAGACTAAATTAAGTTTCAATTTCAATCCTACATCTTAATGCACTTTTAAGCATGAGAAGGTCGAAATATCAAAATCCTTAATCAGTATAATTATTGTTGGCCTCTCTCTTAGCTTTCCGAAAAGGTTTAGTTTACAAAATTCTAATTTAAAATGAACGAGATATCATGATTTTACTAAACATAAGTCTAATTGAGATTTAATCCAACTAGCGGGTTTAGAAAATCTATTTCTCTAAATCTATAGTTCCTAAAAATGTGATGTTTAGTCACAAGGCATAAAATATACCCAAATACAACATACTAAAAGATCAGCTCATTTGGATAAGTAGTTAGGGAGTTATACCCTTAATAAATTTAGTTTCAAAACTTTCTTTTTAATTCCAGTACCTATTTGTAGAGCATGTTTGGACATAAAAACATTTGAATCAAAATATCTTCAGTTAAACAAAGTTATTCCCCTTTAAATAAGCTTTCAAATTCCACTGGTTTTGATCAATTTGGATCTAAAATGAATAGATTATGACCAAATTACCCAGGTTAATTCCTAATACAACATTCACAATTCTAGGTTTGGTGTTGCAACTTCAAAAATTCATATCTTTATGATTTCAAAACCAAATTAAGAACTTCAACATAGCTGGATTATCAGCTTGAAATGAGGAATCTAAATAGATAAATCAATTGCAAATACTTAATCATCTACCATCTGAAATTAGCCTAAAACCAAAATCGGTTCTAATTTCAACTAAAAAGATGTGCACCAAGTGTACCCTAAGAGAATCTCTCACCAAATTCTCCCATGATTTCTTCAACACCTTGATGATTCACATCTCCTAATACAACATTCACAATTCTAGGTTTGGTGTTGCAACTTCCATATCTTTATGATTTCAAAACCACATTAAGAACTTCAACACCTTATCATGAATCGTCTACCATCTCAAATCAGCCTCCAGAACCAGTTCTAATTTCAACTAAAAATATGTGTACCAAGTTGTAGCACCCTTTGAGAATCTCTCACCAAATTTCTCTTATCTCCAAAGAATTCCTTCTTCTTCTCCAGTAAAAATGAATGAGTGATTTGGTTTGCAATTTGTTTGATCACTAATGTTATATATTAAGGTAATGTTCATTCCTAGCCCTTGATCTCCATGGATTTATGTATCCCGAGGAATATCTAATGGTCCACCTCTTGCCATATATCCCACTAACTCCCACTAACTCAACCTCAAGTGACACCATTTCATTACTTACCTAGTTCGTATATGTGCCAATGTGTATCTATAGACCAATCCTATTTTTTCCATTTAATTTACTCAACAATTGGTCTTTAATTTGATTTACATTAACAAACACAACCATTGGCTTATAAGTAATTCCTTATTTCATATTAGTATTAAATAAGACTTACCAAAATGCTAACTATCCGGTTCCCCGTCTCGCACGCTACTCGAGGCGTGTCCCCGCTCTCGTCTTGACGCCTACAATTGTACAAACCGATTTAATAAGTCTATACAATACATAACACTAGGCATACATCAATACAAAAATACCATATACCTCAGCCACGTGCCTCGATCGGTGCACATATCACAGTGAAGGTCCACGTCAAGGGTCGATGATCCTGATTAAGGAATTAAAATGAGGGTTAGAGATTTGGGCCATGACACGTACTTAGCCTCTTGATACCCACGTTGACAAGCATTTCGAGGCAACTACCCGTCTCATAACCTTGCAAGATATCATTATTAAACATACACACATGCGATGTATTTTACAAATAATTTAATAAATTGCATCGCAAATAAATAATCCAACACACAATCAAATAATATACCTAGGTCGAACTTGTGTCCTAGTCTACTGCGATGTCCACGTGGATCTAAGCTAGCGTTCATGCCTGCAATTACGATATAAATAATGGCGTTAATAAAACGGGTCGTTACAATAATTTTAAGTCCATTTTTTCCAATATAATAAAATCCATTTTTTATTATATTAAAATCCATTTTTTCCAAAATCAATTAAATGCATTCACAGAAATAAAAAATAAAACTTGGCAGTATCACTATCATTTTTTAAGTTCCAACACCTACACCAACATCTCAAAGTCTCAACAACACCAAAATCTCAACATAAAAGATAACCCAAAACAACACCTAAATAAAAAAAGAAAATATCAACCACATCAAAATGCTCCATAACATACAGACCCAAACAACACTAAGTGTGTACATTCCACACAATTCCACAGTTTCCACCATATTCTTCTATTCTTCATCTCGATCTTCAACTCTTTAACACTTCATATCATTCATAATTTGCAAGACATAGACAATATAAATAATGTTGCATTTGTTATAAAACCTTTTAAACATAATTATAACAATAATAATTGAGTTTTCAATTCGACCTTCAACATCCACGTCATTCGAAGCTCGCTCAAAATTTGTTGAACCAATGAGATCTACTTTCAATTCCGCTAACTTTGTGCAAAAAACCTCAATTTCTTTCTTACAAGCATCTACAAAGGAAATAATGATCAAAAACAGTAAATTACTAAAGACTTATAATTTAACAATCAAAATAACTAATAATTTAACACTCACTAGCTTTGTTCTTTATGTTTGCTCCATGAACCCAATCACGGCAGCAAATTCAAGCTTCAACATTCTTAAGCAAAAGATTATGTCTATACTTGTAATATGTTCTACCCGATGCATTAAAGGCTGACTCCAAAGCAACAGTAGTCAAAGGAATGGATAAAACTTCACGTGCCATCATACTCAACCTTGGATATCGATATTGAACTGATTTCCAAAATTCTAAAATGTCTAAATCCACTTTTCTATCAGTTAATGGCTCGTGTAAGTAAATATCCAACTCTGACTGTTGTTTATTAGGAGCATCATCACTTTGAAAGAAATCATAACCCTATCACAAGTATACATTCAAAAATATATCATCACAAAAAATAATAAAGAAACCAAATATTAAAAGATGTGTGCACAACAATACATATAAAAATATATTTAAAAATAGGAGCATCATCACTTTGAAAGAAATCATAACCCTATCACAATTACGCATTCAAAAATATATCATCATTAAGAATCATAAAGAAACCAAATACTAAAAAGAAATATGCATTGATCAACAATAAAAGTTAACATACCATAGAATATGGATCATCTTCTACCGTTTCATTTGTTTCAACTGGATGTGGTATTTGGGGGCTAGAGAAGGCACCATCTCCATCCGAATGATCAGAATACTCTTTAAATAACAATTGAAGTTTTTCGCAAATCATGGCAACCTTGACATTGCTTTCATCACCATATATTTTTGAATATGCAAAATTGATCACTTTCATTTTGTACCGAGGATCCAAAATGACTTCAATTGCCAAAATATGATTACAATCCTTCCAATATTTGTCAAACTTTAATTGCATCTTTGAAGCCATGGATCTCATGAAAAAGATTTAGGTTCTTCATTTCATCCTTCAATTGAGCTTGAAATCTCCACATTCGATGAAAGAAAACATATATTGTAGGATACTTCAGCTAGAAAATATATTAGTGAGATCACTAAATATTTTCAAAAACTCAAAAATAACTTCAACTTGCTCCCACTCCTCCTCACTTGGACAAAATGGATGATTCGCGTCATTTATAGCAAGGTGATCAAAGACATTGCGATAATGTAATGTTGATTCGATCATAAAGTATGTAGAACTCCATCTTGTAACCACGTCTTGCACCAAGCCTCTATTGCAATTGATGGATAATTTTGCCACATAATCTAAGAATTTTTTCTTCAAGATTGAGATACCTTTACAAACTTGATACTATTAGACCATCTTGGACCATGAGATTTAAGATATGCACACAACAACACATATGAAAAAAATCACCTTTGACTAGTAGGGCATCCTTAAATTTTAGCGTATTTTTGAAAACCTCGACAAATGTATCATTTGCACTTGCATTGTCTAAAGTGATAGCAAATAACTTCTTATCCAAATTCCATGATGTAACGACCAAAATTAATTAAATTAGGATTAACGCTAATCTCGGGGATTAACAGTCGTAATTCAGGCGTTATGTAGGAAAACGCGGTTGACTCAGACATGGAACCGAAGGAGTATATTATTTGTGGATGATGTTTGCTTAGGTGTGATGTGTAATGTGACAATCTAAAACCCAATAAGCTTGCCCTAGGAAAATTTAGTAAATTTTCAAACCATACACTAATTTAGCCATAATATAAAATTCAAAGTGAAAACCCTAGCCTTTTTTGTTCAAAATCAACACGTTTGAGAAAAATGAGAAATTGGTATCAATTGGATTGGTTAACTTAAAGAGAACACCTAGAAGGTAACTCTCACCTTCATTTTCTTCATCATGTTTTTTTTTTCAAGTTTTAATGGTGTACATGTGTTGGGTTTGTACAAAAAAGATAAAAACCCCATATAAGCGGAGCCACCGCGATGCCGTCGGAAGTGGGCGTCACCACCACCGACGGCGGGGACGTCCCCGAGCAAGGACGTCCCCAGCACCGGTCCCCGAGGAAGCCGGCCCGTGCATTGCATCCAGGGGCATTTGGCCCCTGGTCAACTGTCAGTTGACCGGCCAACACCAAAAAATATAATATAATAAAATAATATATATCATAAATAAATATAAAAATAATATTTTTCAAAAGCGTTGGGCTGGGCCCCCACCCTCGACCCTCTCAAGGGCAATGGGGGACCCGCGGAGACCACACTAGTGGGCCCCACCCAAAGTAATTGAATAAATAATTAACTATGAATTTTGAATCATCAAATAATGCGATTATTATTTAAATTGTCTAGATTCGCAAGGAGGTTCACATCGAGCCATGTGCGTGCGAGGGCGCCGAAAGAGTCTAACTCGGCGAGTCGAGGTAAGTGGGGAGCTCCACTCATCTATTAAATGTGGCTTGCTATTAGTATATTTAGAATTTATGATTTAACAAAATGACTTGGGATGGGGTTATTATCTACTTTGGTTGACTTCATGTAAAGTTTCTTGGGGAACCATATTCATATGGTGGAGCTAAGTCACTATACATGCTTAAGGGCCACTTGGGGAACCTTAGTAACGTCATGGAACCAAGTCACCCATTTCTGCAATGGCCTCTTGGAGAGTCGCAAATACACGATGGAACCAAGTCACTCGGGCCTCTTGAGGAGCCGTGGACACACTGTGAAATCAATTCATCCACGCATATTTATTATATTATGATGATTGGTCAACAAGGGGAGGTAATGAAAAATGAGACAATCGACTTGCATTTATATCTATTACATTCTATGTATCTCTCAAGTAACCCATTTGCATGCAAAAGTTGATTTTCTTATATTTCATAACTCTTGAAACTCTCTATCACTACTTAAGTTGCTTTATGAATATGATATGCTTATTCCTTGTAGAATTAATGTCATGCTTCATATTTCAATGTTATTTTGATTTTTAACTTTATTATGCTTTATAGGTATATATTACTTACATTTTAATATTTGAGCTTAGTTATTCTCTTATTGGATTCCATTGGTTCTTTAGCTCACCCCACTATATAAGTGCGATAGCTCGCGGCAAGGGGAATGTCATTGCTTGAAGTCTCCTTCCAGCGTGAGCATTGTATGATATATCTACTATTGTTTTGAAACCATTAGTTAAGGGTTACAACCTAGGCAAGTCTGTTGGGTAGTTAAACCTTTTTTAGTTAGTTGGATACATTTATGAGTATTTGAAGGTTATGGAGATTTTATATGGTTTTGATTTGCTTAGGTGAATATGAGATACCCGATGGTTTGGTTTATGATGACATATGATATTTATTGAAACTCAAATTCCATATTTTTTGCCATATTTGTCTATATGTTTATTCCGTAAGTTGTTTAGGCGTGCCAAACCGTTATTTGGGCCTTGTTCAGGTATTAGGTCTAAGTAGCGGTTTAGGCTGAACTACCCGACCCTAAGTCAGGGGAAGGTCGTTTCAGTTGGTATCAGAGCATAGATATTAGAAACTAAGGAGACGTTAGATTAGCGGAACCTAAATTTTATAGCCTTTTAAAACTTAAAGGTCAAGTTTGAGTTAGACGAACCAATGGTATGGGACATTGGTTCAAAGTCAACTCAACATACATAAATGATGAATCCTAGGATGGGATGAGATAAAAGAAATCTGATAAAAGATTTATTATATTGATTATTTGTTTCCTTGTATATATGAATATATAGTTAGATATATAGATAATTATCTTCCCTATTAGTCTAAGTGTCTCTGATGGCTTCCACGAACGGATAAGGAACTTGAGTTCCACGAGACAGTGGAGGGAATGACAATGAATGGTGCCAGGAAATCGAAGTGAATCCCTTAGGAGATAGCCCACACACGCTTCAAGTGATATTTGCAACAACTACTATGAAAACGAATAAGCTTTGATTTTGGAATTACATGGAGATGCGCCTACAAATAATGGTAGAGTAACAAATAAAATAATTAAACAAGAATCATGAGCTTGAAAGGGCAGTGAGACACCATGCTACATATGCAAAAGGGAGTAGTGACGTGGTCACACTTTAGAGAAGCAACTCTGACTCTTGAAATTCTAATAAAACGGTTAAAATTCATAATACCTGTTTAAAATAAGTTAATGATTCTAGCAAGGATGCCAATGAGTCTTGATCATAAATAAATCAAGTTAAGACAGTTTGGCTATGAAGCTAAACTTGAAAATTTAATTCGAGATAGGGAGAACACATATACTTTAAAACGACCAACTCTTGATTAAAGATGTGAATAATTGGTCTATAATTCAACTAAAATGTTAATACTATAATCAATTTTTTAGTTATTTTATGTAATCTATTTTCCTTGAAAAATTATTTTTTGACTATATTGGATCATGACTTTTGCGTTGATATGAGTTGATATATATCACATTTTCATGAAGTTTTAAGGAAAAACTCTGCTTGTTTTACAAGTTTTGAAAACATAAACAAGTATAAAAGGAAATGACTCATTTTCCTTAGTGTTCAAAAAAAAAAAAAAAATGGAGTGAATAGACTTCTATGTATTTCAAAAAAAAAAAACACATTGTCGTAATTTTTCTCGAAATCTAAACTAAGTGATTTGTATAATTGAAATGGGATGAACTCGACTTATGAGTTTTCAACTCGTCATGAGAATCGAAAGCTATTTAAATAAAATGAAGTATCTTGAAATGAGTTTAGCAAACGTGGTTGAGATTTTGGATAATTGAATTTAAGATCGTTCGAACCTAATTCGATTGTACGAAAGAGCTTTTTATTGAATTTGAAGTTTGACTTAATAAAATTCAAAGTAATGGTTGGAACCTAAACTATCATCTAATGAACTGATACAAAAAAACTTATGTGTGGTGTTATCATCTATATTTTTAAAATTGCATCAACCAAATTGATATGAAAAGGCATTTACAGTTGTTTGAAACGCGAGGATAGTTTTATATTCTTCCATGAAAATAACTCTGCTTTGAGAATATGGTTCTTGATGAAAACTCAAGACTTTGAAAAGTTTCGATTTGGATTTGATATATTGGTAGTTGAATCACCTTACTCAAGTTTTGATCGACCTTATGTAAAAATATATTCAATGAGTTGAATATCGAAATTGAGGAATCATAAAATGAGAGTTAATGTGAAATATAAGTACATGACATATTGATCAATAAATAAGAAGTTAAAGAGTACTTCAAAACAACTCAATGAAAAATTCAGTGAACACAAAATGTCAAACTAGTACCCTCGAAGGCGAAATTAATAAAATTGGAGATCCTAAGTCAAGACTATTTTCGGTGAATTTTCACATGTGAATATCACGTTGTCAAATAGAATTTATAGATGTTGTAAAGACTTCGGATTTGAGATTAAGATGATGTAAATTAAAGACAACCAACACAAGGATATATTGTTCTAATTTGACTAGAAGTGAGTTGACTCATAAAATTGGGGATACCAAAATTTGATATATCGTTTGCGAAATAATGTTAGGTACATGGTTGCGGTACCATAATTAAGAAAGTAAGGAATGCCTCAGAACTAAATGCTTTGTATTTGACTCAGAGTTTCTATAATTTGAATGGTGCATATCAATTTAATGATGACGTGATACAATCAATGATTGGTGGTGAATCATTAAAATTGGAGATAATCAACTAAAAAATATCGTTGGTATGATTGTCTGATAATGGACGCATGAACTAACGACTATTGAGGCAAAGTGGAACCTAACATGATTGTAAAGGTAGTTGAATGAAAATAATGTCGAGGAATAAATAATGTAACTAAAACCACCTAACCTAAGTCAATGGTGGGTTGATTCTTTAAAATGGGGATCTTAAAATAGGATCCACCTACGGGGAAACAAGTAAGTTAATAGGTGGTGTGAAAAAATCATGAATTCAAGGAAGAAAACACTTACTACGATAGTTGTTCATAGTCGTACAATTTATATGGGGAATACCCTGTTTTAAAATTTAAAATTTCAAATTGAAAAGATGATGTCATGAGAAATCATGAAATTCACATGTAGAAAGTAACTCGAAATCTCTCGGTAAGAGAGAACGTTACATTAAGAGCCGGACTACTAAACTAAATGACTTTGAGAAAAATAAAGGGTAAAACCAATAATAGGTTGACTATTTAAAATTAGGGATCCTAAGTTAGGATCAAGTCTCAATAAATTTTTTTGGTGTAACATGAACAATGCGATAACTAGGAAGGATGAGAAGATATTTTAAGCTAGTTATGTATCATGTATTTCTAGGTGGAGATGAGATCTTCTAAATTTGACACCATTGTAAATTGGTTAACAAAGTTTTTGCTAGTACTTGAGAGCCTGAGGACTTAATGTAAATCCCAAAGTGAAAACCCTAACCAAATAGTGTAAGAGAACTTGAAATGCAACCTAAATGGGAAAGCAATAGGTGTACAATTACGACCAAGTGTTGAGGATATTAACAACTAGTGAGAGGCATGAAATATTAAAGGTTGACACCTTAATTAGTAACAATGTAAGAGTTTAAAACCATAACCGATTACGTTGGTGAAGTAGACTCGAACATTTTTCGATTAAAGCAAAATTCGTGAACGCATATAATTTTGATGTTGGTGTACCTTTGGCTTAAAGTTTTAAATGGCATGATGTGCAAGTTACACTCGTCTAAGTACTTGGTACAGAGTCGTGTACATTTATTTTGAAGTATCCGAAGGAACAAATAAAAAGTGAGGCAGTAGTAATGCACATAAGCAACAAATTGAAATATTGAGGGTGAATTATGAATGTAAAATAATTGTATCGTAGTAAGTTATGAGTCCTTAATGAAAAACCCGAGGTATGGGTTATATATTCTCAAGAAACGACATGGAAGTTAAATCACCACTGATTTCTTAGTAAGAGAAGTTCTAAATAATAAACTATAAGAGCTAAGAGTTAGCTCAAGAGGATGATAAGAGATGATTGTGTAATAAATGTGAACCTTGACAACACCAAAAGAATTTAAAATGATTGCCCATGATCATGAGAGTTGATTAGTATGAGGACACAATGCGAAGAATCTCGATAAATTAAAGTGATTATAATAGGGAACTTTGGTATGAAACAAAAATCACGATGTAATAAAACACATACAAATGAGTATCGAAAGTCGTTCAGGGATAGCGACGATGATGATTATTCCACGCTTACATTAGGTGGAAGCTTGGTGTGTAAGTAAACAATTTAATGTGACGGAGAAGTTACGAGGTGTATCGTTGGTCAAGAGTTGACTTGAATTATGAACCTACAAAAAATTAAAGTTGATAAACGAATAATAACAATGATGTTAATGTATAATCCCATAAAAAGACTACGATGACTGCTCATTTGTAGCCTCCAAAAATAAGTCGCACGAACATGATGAGTCATTCATTGATATGTGTAACCCGGATGATGATAGAGATGGTGTGCTAGTGTTCATATTATAGTAGACATCTATCCTTGTTCCTACTACCAGTTGGTAGTATGGAAATGTTGTCAGATAGAAAGAGATATTTTTCAACACAGATAGACACCAAATTACATCTTAGTATAGTTATCTTTACTTGTTGGTTAAGCGATGTGTCCGCACGAAGCAACTTTGTGAGAAATTACAAATGAATACTCAGAAATAAGTGATGATACAAGGACTTGGCATGCAGCTAAGATATAATGATTCCATATGAGGGTGACATTGTGAGTTTCGGCCTGCTGTGGGATGAAAATAGTACAACTAAGAAGTTAGAGTCAAGAGTAAGATTTTAATTCACGCGGGGTACGAGCAAACTTCCCAGATGCAGATTTGCATCAGTTAAAAGAAAAAAAGGTTCGTAAAAGAAATCATTACGAATGGACACATCAAACTACATGTGTACTTTAATTTTAGTTTCAAGGACAAAAGTTCTTTAAAATTGGGGATGTTGTGACGACCCAAAACCAAATAAACCCGCCCTAGGGATAATTTAGTAAATTTTCAAACCCTATATTAATTTAGCCATAATATAAAAATCAAAGTGGAAACCCCAGCCCTTTTTGTTCAAAATCAACACGTTTGAGAGAAAAGAGAAATTGGTATCGATTGAATTGGCTAACTCAAAGAGAACACCTAGAATGTAACCCTCGCTTTCATTTTCTTCATCATGCTTTCTTTTTTCAAGTTTTAACAGTATACATGTGTTGGGTTTGTACATAAAAGGATAGAAAACCCCATATAGAGGCGGCACCACCGTAACGTTGTCGGAAGTAGGCGGTGCCACCACCATCGGCAAGGACATCCATGGCACCGATCCATGAGGACGCTAGCCCGTGTGTTGCATCCAGGGGCATTTAGCCTCTAGAACATTAGACTAAGGGCCAAACCCCTCGGTCAACAGGCGCTTGACCGGTCAACACCAAAAAAATATAATAAATTAAAATAAAATATAATAAAATAATAAATATATATATATATCATAAATAAATATAAAAATAATATATTTTCATATGGGTTTGGGCGGGCCCCCACTCTCGACCCTCTCATGAGCGACCAGGGACCCGCGAGGACAACATGAGTGGGCCCCAACCCCACCCTGAAGTAATTGAATAAATAATTAACTCTGAGTTTCAAATCGTCGAATAATGCGATTATTATTTAAATTGTCTAAATTCGCATGGAGGTTCACGTCGAGCCCCATGCGTGCGAGATTAGCCGAGCGAGTCTAACTTGGCGAGTCGAGGTAACTGGAGAGCTCTGTTCATCTATTAAATTTTGCTTGCTATTAGTATATTTAAAATTTATGATTTTCACAAAATGATTTGGGATAAGGTTATTATCTACATTGGTTGACTTCATGTAAGGCCTCTTGGGGAGCCATAGTCATATGGTGTAACCAAGTCACCTTACATGCTTAAGGACCTTTTGGGGAGCCGTAGTAACATGGTGGAACCAAGTCACCCATTTCTGCAAAGGCCACTCGGGGAGTCGTGGATGCACAATGGAACCAAGTCACATGGGCCTTTTGAGGAGACGTGGACATACGGTGAAATCAAGTCACCCACGCATATTTATTATATTATGATGATTGGTCAACAAGGGGTGGTAATGATAAATGAGACAACCGACTTGCATTTATGTCTTTTAAATTCTATGTATATCTCTTGTAACCATTTGCATGCAAAAGTTGATTTTCTTATGTTTTATAACTCTTGAAACTCCATTCACCGCTTTAAGTTACTTTATGAATATGATATGCTTAGTCATTGTGGGAATTGATGTCATGCTGTAGATTTCAATGCTATATTGATTTTTAAATGTATGCTAGCTTTATTTTGCTTTATAGGTATTACTTGCATGTTTAATATTTGAGCGTAGTTAAATGCATGCTATCTTCTTTCTTAGGCTCCATTGGTTTTTTAGCTTAGCCTACTTACACTACAGGTCCATCTATAAGTGTGATAGATCATGGCAAGAGGAAGGTCATTGCTTGAAGTCTCCTTGCAGCGTGAGCATTGTATGATATATCTACTATTTGTTTTAAAAACCATTAATAAGGGTTACAACCTAGGCAAGTCTGTTGGGTAGTTAAATCTTTCTTTAGTTAGTTGGATACATTTATGAGTATTTGAAAGTTATGGAGATTTTATATGGTTTTGATTTGCTTAGGTGAATATGAGATACACGATGGTTTGGTTTATAATGCCATATAGTATTTATTGAAATTCAAATTCCACATTCTTTTGCCATATTTATCTATACGTTATTCCGCAGGTTATTTCGATGTGACAGACTGTTATTAGGGCCTGCTTGAGGTATTAAGTCTAAGTAGCTGTATGGGCCGGGCGACCCGACTCTAAGTCGGGACGGTCATTTCATTTAAAACATTATATTATTGTAACATTGCATGTGAGTACATTGCAATTGGGTGAGTTGGTGTGATGGATATGTGCCTCGAGATGTGAGCAGGGATGCAGGCACCTGGTGCTAGGTAGTCGAAGGTTAGTGGGACCATTACTTAGGTTAAATTCGGAATATGTAACACTAACCATATGATTTAATGAGCCTAAAGTAATTAAATCAAATCAAATGATATAAGGCCTATAGTTTTGATAAATTAATTTGGAGCCATAAAATTGTCCTAGAGATATGTATTGGCACATCTAGAATCCAATTAAGTTTCAAATTGGTGTTGCTTGGAAAAAGTTAGTGGAGAGTTAGTGAGAAAAATGTCAAGTTGTAGCCCATTGGATGAGTCTTGGGATACGTATGTGCATTAAGATAAATGACTACCAATCAATCTTACCTTAATATAAAAAGATGAGTTGATCAACACATGCAACTAAAATCATGTTCATTTCTAAATTGCTAGAGAAAAAGAAAGCTTGCTAGAGAGAAGAGATCAGTGGGTTGGTGAGGAATTTATCAAGCTAGGTGGTTCATCAACTATGTAATTTTACTACACTAGCAACTTAGCTAAATTTGGAGAGTTTAATGTAAATTCGAATTTGATGAATGGATCACTATTTTTGGGTTGAATTATTGATGAATTACTAGTATAATTGACAATTCAATGGAGATTATTAACTGATTTTGAAGGAATTTGGGCTTTGGTGAATTTTTGAAAAATTAGTGAATGCTTGAATTTGATGATCTTGATCCGATTGTTGTTGTTTCTGTTGTTGTGAATGATGTTTCGAAGTCCCAATTGAGTGGAGAATAAGGTTACACGGTTAAGTTAGCTAATTGGGGTGTTAGGGACAATTCTCGAATTGAGAATTTTGTCACTCAGCTCAGATAGCGCACTAACCAGACTGGTTAGCGCGTCTGGTTAGTGCGCTATCCAGTCTGGTGTTTAACTATTTTTCAAAATGAAGAATAGTAGCGTGCTAGACAGACTCCTTAGTGCGCTAGGCAAACCCACCAGCTCACTAGTGACAGTTGAAAATTAAAGTTAAGGACTATTTTGGTGATTTCTAACTAAATACATATTCAAACGATTGTAACCAACTTAAACTTATAAAATTGGACTTCAGGGACTTAGGGAACCATAGCTCGGTATCGGGGAACTAGTCAGGTCTGATTCGGGAGTCCAGTGAAGTCAGAGCACGTATTGAGGTTTTAAAACCCAATGAAACATCACTTGAGTATTTACTTGCTTTCATTATTGTTTTACTCTGTCTTGTCCAGTCTATTCCTGATTCTATCCCTTATTTATTTTAGTTATCTATGTTTGGTCATTGTTCGAACAGTTAGTTGAGTTTACTCCCGTCTGGTATTCTATTGTGCATCTATGGCACGCTAGACCATAACATATGTATCAGGAGTCCTCGGTGAATAATGACTCGAGCTATTTTATCGTACATGTGCCGGTGCGTCGTAGGTCTATGCCGGCCACCGAGAGGACCAGTGTTTGGCCAGTTGGGTGCGCCCACTAGTGAGATCTTAGGGAGGGTATTCGATGTATGATCTAGTCTAACCAGGACGGGCACACTCGTTTGCACTTTATTATTATTTATGCATGCGATGATCCATTTACAGTTGTCTTCTTACATTCCGCATGTTATTTAACAATATTTATTAGATTTCATTTACTTTATCATATGAATGCTCATTGAATTTCCTTGGGATTTTACATACCAGACTCATCATTTGTTTTGTTGTGATGGTGAGTACAAATCCTTCTATAAGTAAGGGTAAAGGGATTCTTGGCAAGTATCTATGAGTTCGCCCACTGTTCGACATACTACTCGTAGGTGTTTATTTTGGTATATTGTTATATTTTAGCTTTATGGAGACTTGTGAGAATTGTATACTTGTATATATTTACTTTTGTCGCCATATATATAGTGTACTTTATTTCGGGTTTTCAACAGTAGGTTTGATGCTTTATAAAATGTAAAAGTTAATGAAAACACATGTTTAAGTTTACTTTAAAACTTCTGCTGTGAAATACTTATTATCTACTTGCAACTCTATAAAATACAAACCACTAGCACGACTACTAGGACTTGAATAATCTACAGATAGTTGAACTTATGGTATTTAAAGACTTAAGAAAAATATGAATAACAGATTAATTAGACTAATATCGCAAACGTGGACACGAATATCGAGACATGAGATGGACGGTGTCGGACACGTGTAATTGGGCTCACCAGGCGAGGAGCGCACGACACGACGACACCCTAGGGTGGCCTCGAGGCATGGAGCCGCCCTACATGATGTTACCAAACTCGACAACTTCTCTGCAATTGCTACACCATTGCACGGAGGTGGCATAAAACAAAAATTCAAAATTCTTTTTTGAAGTAACCAATCATCATCAATAAAATGAGCAGTTAAAGTAATGTAAACAATCGAAGTAACTGTAGTCCACATATCTACAGTTAGGCATACCCTCCCCTTAAGAGATTGCAACAAGTTAAAAAGTTTTTCCATATCCTTTTAATAAACCTTAAATACATTTAATTTTGTTTTATTTCTTGTAATACTCTTAATTTTAGGAATGAGATATATATAAGAAGACCTAACATAGTCATAATCAACAAATTGGAAAGGTAACTCATGCATGAAAATTATCATGGCCAAGTTTTCACAATGTTGTTCAGGCTGAAAACTACCGAAATTAATTGCATAATCATTCCATTAATTGATGATTCTAATAACATTTGACCCACATCACGATTACTAAAACGATTTTGTGAAAAGTAACTCGATAAGTGGCGCTTCATGTTATCTTTCTCATTATTACTATCAGCCAAGAAAACACCAGCACAATGGTTACATTTCCCTCTCTTCCTATTGTCTGGATATTCAAAAGTATTCGGAGGAATAACATTAAAATCTTGCCAAACTTGACACTTATTTTTCTTTTTTTTCTTTGAATGAATAGATGTAAATGCATTACTATCAGTCATAACACACTACAAATGTCAGACCCCATCTAATTAGGGCATCTGACCGGCCTAAATTACCTTAATATCTTGATAATCTCACAGGCTTACTCTCACCATCAATAAACAATTAAAAATCCATTATCTTCATTATCAAATGTAATTCTTTAACAACCATGAAGGATTCTAAATTGAATCTTAAACCTCAAAGTTCCCAAAAATTATTTATTTATCTTCAAAGTTCGTTTAGATTAGTTAAATAATCCTCGAAATTATGTAAAGATTCTTCGACAACACATCTTCTATTTTTAGGCCTAAACTAAAAAACATGGCTATCAAAAACTCTTCATTAAAACCTTCTCAGCTTAGTGGAAATGCCAAACGACTCGTAATCCACCTCATAACAATATATATCGTAATAATAAAGATTATTTATTCATTTTAATAAGAATTTCTCCCTCGAAATTAAAACCGAAACGAAATTTACATGGACTATAAGAGATCCGAAAAATGATCTTTCATGTACACCTCTCATTCCCATGTTAACTCTGAATCTCCATGAAATTTTCACTTACCCAAGACAAGTGGAATTTCTTTATTTCGAAAGACCTTCCTATCCATAATCAATATATGTTGATTTTCATATGAAACATCACCTTAAAACTTGAATTGATTTCATCCTTCTATGTGATGCGAATCAGGTCCCTTCCGTCTGAGTATAAACACATGAAATACATCATAAAACCCGATTAACTCAAGGTGGTATTACAAGTCTATAAGCAACCTTCCCTATCTGTTTGACTATCTCAAATTGTCCTATCAAACTAGGAGAGAGTTTTTCTTAATTTCAATTTAAACCTGCAATGACCTTCGCTATATTCCAAATAAACCCAATCTTCTTTGTTATATTCCACGACCTGGTGATAGAGATCATAATAGTTTTTGTGCATTTTTTGAGCTACTTTCAATTTTAGACGAATCTGCTGAACAACCTCAGTGTGATATATAACCATTTGTGACCCTAACTCCGTCAAATCCTTCGGTTCACTCCAACCAGCAAAAGAAGGATAAGTTTCCATACATAACCTCAAACGGATTCATTTCCATAAATGATTAACAATTGTTATTGTAAGAGAACTCACACAAAGGTATGCATTCTTCCCATAAACCTCCAAATCCTAGTACATAAACCCAGAGCATGTCCTCCAATGCATAGGTTAACCTTTCAATTCAACCATCTACCCGTGGATGAAATATAGTACTAGATGTAACTAAGTTCCAAGCTGTTCCTGTATGCTCTACCATAACCTCGGTGTGTACCAAGCATCACGATTAGAAACTATCGTTAGCGACACTACTCCAAATAAGTGAGCCACCTCTCGCTCACAAAACAAGCTCAGCTGTTTAAAGATATCCGAAATGGACAAATGAAGAAAAAAAGTTGACTTTGTCAATCCATCAACAATAATCTAGACTGTCTCATGTTTCTTTCGAGAAGTAGACAGATGAGTAATAAAATTCATCACAATATATTCTCATTTCCATGACGGTATGGGAAGATTTCCACCGATCAACCAAAACCTGCTTTGACAAATTTCGCATCTCCTCACATAATCAACCACATTAGTTTTCATTACATGCCACTAATATAATCACCTCATATCATGATACATTTTGGTATTGCCAGGATGAATGTTATACATGGACTAATAACATTCTCTTAATATTTCATCCCGAATATCAGCCACTAATGGAATCCATAATCTCCTTTAAGCCTCAGACTCTCGATCCGTAAACTCAACCCAATCTGGGTTATTATTGTCATCAAAAACCCTTTAAACATCTCATAATCCATATCACTTTGATAACATTCAATCACTTTTTGAATATACATTTTGCACTCTAAACTAAACACAAATCAGCTTCATCAACCTCATGAGTTTCGAAAAATCACAATGATAACTTTTTCGAGTAACTCATACTCATAAGTCAATCGACTAGTTGCACATAATGCTTCAACATTCCTCATGCTCAGTGTCTCATCAACAACGGTTGCTTTATCCGAATGGTATTCAAGACTAAAATTAAAGTTTTCAAATGTTCAAATCATCGTCATTGTCTCATATTCAACTCTTTTTAAGAATACAAATACTTCAGACTTTTATGATCCAAAAATAGCGTGAAGCTTTCTTCATACAAATAGTGTCTTCAAAGCTTCAAAACAAACATAATCACCACTAATTCCAAATCATGAATGGAATAATTCTTCTCGTAAATCTTTAATTGACGAGAAGCATCAGCAATCACTCTATTATTCTGCATTAACACACAAATAAAACCTATTTTTATTGCACCTATGTAAACTGTAATTCCTTTCCCCAGTTTAGGTACACTAGAATTGTTGCTGAAGTCAAACATTTTTTCCATTCCTAAAATGCAGCATCGCATTCTTTTGACCAAACAAGTGAAACATTTTTCTGAGTTAATGTAATAGTTGACGCAACTATCTTAGAAAAATATTTTACAAATCTATGATAATAGCTAGTAAACTAAGACAACACTCCCCCGACCTAGGTCAGGTCATCCGGCCCAGCCGCCTCCCAAGCCCAACAATCGAGTTGAGCTTAAGCAAGCAGTCTGACTCACTTCAAACAACTTGCAGAATAATCATAAAGACAATATGGAAATAAAATTCAATATAAAATATAGAACAAATCCATGTTTACCAAAGAACTGTAAATGGGTTTTATTTTGTACATCCATGTAGGGTTATCTAAAGGCTCCCAAATAACTTAACTACAAGGGAGATAATGTTCAAACTACCCAAATGACCTACTTTTAAATATAACCCAAGTTTAATAGTTTCAAAAACGAATATATATATATTATAATACTAGGCTCACATTAAGAGATAAGGTTTCAAGTTATCGCCTCTCCCTTTCCTGGAATCTAACGCCGACGTGGATACTTGAGATATAATTAGGGTGAGCTAAAGAACCAACAGAGCTCAATAAGATAGAAGACTCGCTCAAACATTTAACATGCAAGTATTACCTATAAAGCAAAATAATTCTACACATGAAGTAGTAAACCGAATGGTAAAACACTTAATGAAAGACATTAGAAACATGATTCTTGTTGGTAAAGGGGTGTAAACAAGTTCCAAGTCTAGTAAAATAATAAAGGTAAGATTCATAAGTAAATAAGTAAGAAAGTGAGCATTTTCTTGAAACCACATCATGAAAGAGAATTCACAAGTTCGTAAATAAATTCCATTTATTCATGCAACGGATTCAACATGAGAATTACCATAAAAATAAATAGTATGTATAAGACGTTGTTCCATTCAATGCATTATAGCTAATAGTATGAATCCAATGTCTGAAACACTCACCTTCGAGGTGATGTGAGCCATTGGTGGTCACAATGGCCGCTGTGATCTCCATCTATTCCATTAGACCAACTGTAAGTGTTTCCAATCCATCACCGATTGTGATCACTTTTGAACTTGATACTTCGCAGTGTAGACCACTCTCTTTATGGTGGGACCATAGCCACACCACTGCAATTCATGGCGCGGACCACTCTTTGTTGGTAGGCTCACTGTCACGCCACCGCTACTCGTGGCGCATACCACTCTCTTTTGATGAGCATACTGTCACATCACTATTTTTGATCGAATCACACAAGTTTTCATATCACATGCATTTCATAGATAAGTATATTCATATCATTGACTAAATGCAAGTCAATCCCAAATCTTTTGATATAAATGTAATATTCATATTTATCTAATATTCAAGTTATATTTAATGCATGAGCGAAGCTCCCCACTCACCTCTTCTCGCTGCGAATCCTATTTTTGATCCTCGGGTGCTCGGGGTCCAATGCGAAACGCCTTGCGAATCTAAACAATTTAAAACACATTCACATGAACAATAATTCATATATTAATTCCAATTTATTTCTACATTTATTTTTGGGTCCACTAGCGTGGGTCCCGCAGATCTCCCATTGCCCTGTGCGAAGGTCGAGGGGTTGAACTCGCCCAATCTTCCCTTAGGAACGCGGTAGTGTGCTCCGTTTGTAGGTAAGATTTAATATTTATATTTTAAATCATATATATATATATATATACCTTATATATACATATGTACGTATATAATATATATATAGATATATATTATACATTATTTATTTATTTACTTAACTAGGACAAAACGTCCCTAGTTTGAGGTGCAGGAGCCAATCTGGCCCCCGAGGCATTTGCACGAAGGGAGTGTTTGCTCCACACTCCTCCACCCTCTTCGACAACAGCAGTGGTTCGTTGCTCTTCTCCGATGACGGTGGCAACCCTACCGCCTCCTCTCTCCAGCGTGTCGCAATGACGCCAACCCTTTTTGGAACGTTTTAACCATTACTCATATTAAAATTCTCCATCATTAATATAACCAAACCAAGCTTGTAAATCAACTTGAACAAGAAAATGAGGGAGTATGGATAATGAGTTTACCTTCAAATGGGACTTTTGAGCACAACACCTACTATGAGATCACCAACAAAGCTCTCATATATCATTCTCTTCAAATTTGGGGTTTGAACAAAAAAGGGGGATATTATTTATAATTAGATTTATATAGTGGGACCAATAAATGTAGGGTTTATGAAATTACTAAATTGCCCCTAGAGTAGGCCTTTTGGGGTTTTGGGTCATCACAACATCCTCAATTTAAAGAACTTTCATCCTCGAAAGTAAAAGTAAAGTACATTCGTAGTCTAATGCGTCTATTCGTAATGATTTCTTTTACGACTCATTTTTTAACTAATGCAAATCCACAAATGCAAGATTTGCTTGTACCTCGCGTAAAATAAAATCTTAATCTTGCTCTAACTTCTCATAGTATTATTGTCATCCCACATGCTGAAATTCATAAGGTATTTGTCGTATGGACCCCAATATAGTCATTATACCTTCGCTACCTACCAAGTTCTCGTATCCTCATATATTTATGGGTATTTTTTGTAATCTCCACCGAAGTCACAATGGGTACCCAAGTCATCAACCAATATGTAGAGATAACCGTACTAAATCTGATTTGGTGCTTATCTATATCTAAAAATATATATGCCTACCTGGCAACAAATTCACACCGCCAATTGGGGGTGGGAACAATGATAGCTATATGTTATGATATGAACAATAGTATACCATCTTTTTCACCATCTCAGTTACACATACCAATAAACAACTCATCATGTCCTTGCGACTTATCTGTGGAGGCTACAAGTGAGCAGACATAATATTCCTTTCTGAATTATATTTTAACATCATAGTTATTACATGTTTATCGATGTTAATTTTTGTGGGTTCATAATTCAAGTCAATTCTTGACCAATGATCCACCTCGTAACTTCTCCATCATATTTAACCGTTTACTTACACGACAAACTTCCACTTTTGAAAGCTGGGGAATGATCATCATCATTGCTATCCCTAAGCGGCATTCGATACTCACTTGTATGCATTTTATTAAATTGAGTTTTTTGTTTCATACCAAAGTCTCCTATCGTAATCACTCGAATTTATGAAGACTTGTCATATCACGTCCACGTACTAATCAACTCTCATGATCCTGGGCGACCGTTTTAAATTCTTTTGCATTATCAAGGTTCACATTTACTACACAATCATCTCATATCATCCTCTCGAGCTAAATTTTTAACTCTTATAGTTTATTTAGAACTTCTCTCACTGAGAAATTAACGGTTGTGTAACTTCCATGTCGTTTCTTAAGAATATATAACCCATACCTCGGGTTTTGTCATTAAGGACTCGTGACTTTATATGATCCAATTATTTTAAGTTCATAATTCACCCTCAACGTTTCAATTTATTACTCGGTGTTATTACTGTCGCACTTTTTATTTAGACTTCAGGTACTCCAAAAGTATGTACACGAATGTTTACTTAGTACTTAAACGAGCAAAACTTGCACGTCATGCCATTTAAAATCTCAAGGTTACCCTAACCTTGAGATGATGTACGCTTACAATCTTTACTTTTATCTAGAAGGATTTTTTCTACTTGTTAAGGTATCAACTTCAATTGTTCGTGCATTTCACTACTTGTTGATACCCTCAACATTTTAGTTATCCTTGCAAAATTATCACTTACTCATGTAGCTTGCTTTTAAAGTTTCTCTCACACCATTCGATTAGGATTTTCACTTTGGAATTCGCACTAAATCCTCTAGCTCTCATGTGTTAGAAACATTATGTTTAATCATTTCTAATGGTGTCAAATTTAAAAAGTTTCTTCTCCACTTAGAGATGCATGTTTCATAACTAGCTTAAGATATTTCCTCATCCTTCTTAATTATCACATTGTTTGTGTTACCTAGTATTAACTTCATCGGGAGTCAATCCTAGCCTAGGATCCCCAATTTTAATCATCAACCTATCATTCTTTCTTTCTAAAATTATTTAGTTCAGTTCATAAAGTAATGTTCTTTCTTATGGAGAAATTTTGAGTTATTTTCCATAAGTGATTATCATGATTTCTTGTGACGTGTAACGACCCGAGAAATTTGACTTGTGCCACGTGTCAAGTCAAGGTCGTATGTGGGACCCACTCGTCGAATATGTATGTCCGAATCCTAAGTGGAGACACCGAGAATGTGCAATTTAAGATTTTAATGCTAATCGTTGAGAAAAGTATATGCGGGGAATGCGGAGAGCCGAAACATGAATGGGGACGCGCCTCGAGTCGCGTGTCGACGTGGACCGAGGTAGCGGCGTAATGTGACTATAGTAATGTTAATGTGGTCACATCAAAAAGAAAATTAAAATAAAATTAAAATGCATATATATATATATATATGCGTGTATAATATATATATATATGTATAGAAAAGAAATATATATATATATATATATATATAAAAGAAAAAAAAAGAGATCGGATAAGAATGGAAAAAAGAGATCAGAAGGGAAGGAAAGAAAGAGAGAGTGATCGGGAGGAGGAGGAAGAAGAAGAAGAACAAGGGTGTATTCAATTGAGACTTTAATAGACTTTTGGTTACTTTTATTGATTAAAAAGGTTTAGGGTATTCAATTAAAACTTTTAGAGAGTCTCTAAAAGTAAGGTGTATTCAATGTGAATTTTTATAGACATTTAAAAAGTCTCTAAAAGTGTTGGGGTATTCAATTTAAACTTTTAGAGAGTTCATAAAAGTAAGGTGTATTTAATTTTTAGTGACTTTTGTAGATTGGTTACAAATCTTGACTTTTGTAGACTTTTTGTATAAAAATACACATAAAGAAGGCTTCAACTTCTCCTTACCTCAACCCAGAAACTTTTAGAGACTTTTAATTTTTGTTGGTTACATTTTTCAATAAGGACTTCATTGTTCACAAGAGGACTTTTTCTTATCAATGATTTTTATCAACTTCTCCAATTACTCAACAACTCTTGGATTTCATTGCTTACCCATTATACTCTCATATCTATGTTGATGAAAATGGATTGATTTATTAACAAAATCTCATTCTTGCATCACTATACATTTTTTATATATATTTTTTTGACAAAGAAGTTTCGTTTATTTAGTGTATTATTATAATCTCAAAAAGTGTAGTATATATTATTATTTTTGAAGAAAATAATTGTATATTTTTTTTAAAATGCAAGAAGTGCATTTTTTTTAGAATTTAAACTATCATTATTAAGGAAAAAATATACTTTTTTTTTGCTTAAGTCAAACAAAAAAATAAAGTGCAAAATTTTTACACTAATATTTCCAATTATCTTTTCTCAAAAAAAAAAATATTTAAAATGATCCTACCACTAAAGGATGATTTATTTACCTGTTTATTATGTTGATATTTACTTATTTGTTATGATACTACATTGAGAGTAATTCATTAATATGTCTATATATTTTTTTTTACTAAAATACAACAATACTTTTTAAAATATTAGTAATAGTTATTAAGAAAAAAAATATAATTATTTATTTTTTTATAATAAAGTGCAAAATATTTGTTTCATTTTAAAAATCACAATAATCTATTAGTATCATCAAAATCATGTTTAAGAAGTTCACAAAAGTCACTAAAAATCTTAAATGTTGATAAAAGTCATCATAACGAAATCTACATAAAAGTTTATCAAAGTCTTTCAAAGTCTACCAAAATCTATAAAACTTCATAAAAGTCATTCACTTATAAAAGTAATCAAAAGTTTATTAAAATCTCAATTGAACACACCCCTAGAAGAAAGAGGGAGATGGCGGCGAGAGGACTGAACGATGCAGCAGCTGCGCAACTACGAAGATCGCGGACGGCAGCAGCAATGGACCACCGCGGGAGATCGCGGACGGCCGCCATTCGAGCTGCGCGAACGACAACGATGGCGCGGAGGCGGCCAAGCCTGCACGGCGCGGCAGCGGGGTGAGAGCAATGGCAGCGCGAACGAGCAGCGGTGTGCTGCAATGCGCAATGGCGCTAACGAGCAAATGCGCAGCGAGCGACAAGTAGCGGTGGCCGGCGCGGCAGCAGCGGCAACAAGCAACGGGTCGGATCGCGGCAATGACGAACCAGCGGCGAGGCGGCGAGGCGAGGTGACGCAACGCGGAGGAACTCACCAGTGGCGGTCGGCGAGCGGCGGCGCCGGCGATCGACGAGCGACGACGTGGCTGCGAAGCGATGAACGACGCAGTGGCGCGTTGTCGACCGATCGGAGGTGTGATTTTGACGACATGCGACGACGCGATGGAGGTGAGGTGTACTTCGCCTAATTTCACTGTGATTTGAATGATTTTAGTAAATTAGCCCTAAAATGTCTAAATAGACACCAGGGACATATGAGTCGGGTGTCGGGTGCGCAAATCGAGACGCGAGCGAGACGTTTTGAGGTTCGCGATTTCTCGAGGTAAGTAAACCAGTGAGGAACTGTACAGTAACTTCATTGCCTTGATATTGTTGTTCATTACTTTGATATTGTTATTCATTGCTTAGATATTATCCTTGAAAGTGCTATTGCGTGGAGTGGTCTATTGGCTATTGTTCACTGCTTTGAGATAGCTTCCTTTCACTATTGTTGATTACTGCTTTGTGATAGCTATCTTTGAAATTGTTGTCGGTTGGGTGGTCCATTGACAAGTGAGTCATGGTTAATGTTTATCCGCGATATGAGAGGGTTAGGGCTGAGAGGCAGGGGTCTCGTCTTAAACCCGAGGTCTTTCATGGTCGTCCATTGATATCCACCAAATTAGTGTACGTTGGGGGCTTTTATCCGGATCCATGTATGGTTCATAGTCGCACGGGCTAGGGCTGGGTGGCAGGGGTCTCATCCTAGATCCGGGTCTGTGAATGTCTCATAGTCGCAAGGGTTAGGGCTGGGAAGCTGGGGTCTCGTCCTAAACCCGAGTCTGCTGAGCTTTTGCCGCGACTCAACGACCTTTTGGTCGGGACTCCTTGTTATTTAGCCTCACTCATCGATTGAATTGTTACACTCTTTTATATTCATGCGTGATATGTTTCCTTTCCTTCTAATTGCATGAATACGACTGGTTTAGTTATGTTTTGAAATGTTGTATATGTTCTACTGGATTTACTTACATGGGCTCGTCATTCTCGTGTTTGACTGAGTGCAGAGTCGCAGACGAGTAGCAGAGGGAAAGCTCCATAGCTAGGTGATTTTTGTATATCTTTTATTTCCTCTCCTCCGATGTGATACATTTATGTTGGGTTCCACATTCAGGTTGCCTAACTCGTTTTAAAAATATTGTTGAGTTATTTATTTGTAGTAATTGCTTCCGCTAAATCAAGAAATTTGATTAATATTAATAACTCAACGAAACATTTTAAATGTGCTTGAAAGGATGGATTGGAAGGCTGACTAGGTCTGCATTGACCTTGCGATCCTGGCTCGGGGGTCCACGTGGGCTTAGGCCGGGCGGGGCCCAATTTGTGAGAAATTGGGGCTGTCACAGTGACGTCACCATTTTGATTTAGAATTTTAAGTTTTTGGAACACGGTACTCCCACTTGGAAGTCTTATGGATACGAAAAGCTATCGTAGTGTCTTCCCTATTGGAATCATAACTCTTTATACCACCAATTTACTCTTCCTATTCTTTTGTTTTTTTTTTCACGGGCCGATTCTATTTTAGGATCACAAATTTTAAGTTTCATCATCATTGACTTCGGTTAGGTGGCATTAGTCACATTGTTTTAATTCTTCGACATTATTTTCATTCAACTACTCTTACAATCATGTTAGGTTCCACCTTGCCTCAATAATCGTTAGTTCACATCTCCATTACCGAACAATCTTACCAACAATATTCTTTTATGTGGGTATCCCCACTTTTAATAATTTATTTATCATTGGTTTATTACGATATCATTAATATTGATGTACACCCTTCAAATTGTACAAATTTTAAGTCATATAAAGCATTTACTTTTTTAGGCATTCTTTAATTTCCCATTTATGGTACCATCATCACATACCTCACATTCATTTCAAAAATGATTTATCAAAATTTTAGTATCCCCAACTTTATGAGTTAACTCATTTCTAGTTAAGTAAGAACAATTTATATTTGAGTCGATTGCTTTTATTTATATTATTTAAACCTCATGTCCTGGGTCATTTCAACATTTGCAAATTTCTACATGGTAATATGATCCTCACACATGAAAATCTTGTCAAATATATCCCTCGACTTGGGATCCTCAATTTTGATACTCACCTCATTGATCGCTGGTTTAAATTTAACTTTCTTTTGTACATGATCGATCAAATCTCAAGAAACATGATTCAATTATCAAAAAGCAAACTTTGAATCGAGACTTTTCCAAAATCTTGTATTTTCATCAAAAACCCTATTTCAAAATTGAGTTAAGCTCATTTTCATAGGAAAAATCTAAATCCATCATCAGATTTCGAGTGACTGTAAATGTCTTTTCAAATCAATTTGGTTAATGCTACTTAAAAGTACATCATAACCACATCAATGTTTTTTTCCATCATAAGATAATAACGGTCCAAACCTATACTTTGCATTTTTATTAAGGTTAAAACCTTCAAGTTCATTAAAACTCTTTCATATAATCCGAGTTAGGTCCAAACTTTCATATGACCAATCATTCAAGAAATCTCAACCATGCTTGTCGAATCAAAGTAAAGCTCATTTCATAAACATCAAATGGAAGTTACGACAATAAATCTTTGAAATGCATAGGTGACTATCATTTCATTTTAAAAACATCAAAAAAATAATTCGTTCCTTTTACACTTGGTTATGCATTCAAATCTCGTAAAACAAGCAGAGTTTTCCTTGAAAATTTTATCAAAATAAGTTATGTAATAACTCGGAACTCCACCCAAATCGTGATCTAATATAGTCGAAAGAATTTTTTTTTTTTTTAAGAAAATAGGTTATATGAAACAACATGAGTTAAACCAGAGTCATAATCAACTAGTCAAATTATACACCAATATATTGCATCTCTAATCGAGAGTTAGACGTCTAATAATACTCACGCCTTCCTATCTTGAATTAAGTTTTCAAATTGAGCTTCATAGTCGAACTAACTTAATTTGTGTTATTTGATACCAAAATTTATTTTTATCCTTACTAGGATCGAGGATCTTCTTTTATAAACAAGTCATCATGACTTTTAACCATTTAATATATATTCTCAAGTATCGAAGTTACTTCTCTGAAGTGTGACCACGTCACTATTATTTTTTGTTTATGTAGCGTGGCGTCTTACTTCCTTTTTAAGTCTCATGATTCTTTTTTGATTATTTTATTTGCTACGCTAATATTAAGTATAAGTGCATTACACTATATAATTCCTAATCAAAGCTTATTCGTTCTCGAAGTAGTCATTGCAAATATCACTTGAAACTCGTGTGGGCTCTCTCCCAAGGAGTTCGCTTTGATTTCCTTGCGCCGCTCATTGTTTTTCCCTCTACTGTCTCTTGGAACTCAAGTTCCTTATCCGCTCACAAAAACCATTAGAGACAATTAGACTAATAGGGAATACAATTATCTATATATCTAACGGTATATTCATACATATAATGCAACAAATAATCAACATTATAAATCTTTTGTAAGATTTATTTTATCCCATCCCATCTAAGATTTACCATTTATGTATGTTAAGTAGATTTTGATCCAATGTCTCGTACCATTAATTTGTCTAACTTAAAATTGACATTTAAATCTTAAAGGCTCTAAAAACTCAGGTTCCACTAACCGAACGTTTTCTTAAGTTATAAACCCTATGCTCTGATACCAACAGAGACGACCCTCCTCCGACCTAGGTTCAAGTTGCCCAGCTCAGACCGCCTCCCTAGCCCAACAACCGAATTGAGCTTAAGAAAGCAGTTTGGCTCGCCTAAACAACTTGCGGAATAATCATAAAGACAATATGGAAATAAAATACGAAATAAAATATAGAACCAATCTATATGTCTATCAAAGAACTGTAAATGAGTTTTCATTTTATACATCCATGTAGGGTTATCTAAAGGCTCTCAAATAACTTAACTACAAGGGAGATAGTGTTCAAAACCCAAATGACGTACTTTTAAATATAATTCAGTTTTAATAGTTTCAAAAATGAATATATAGATAATATAATACTAGACTCACATTAAAGAGAAGGCTTCAAGTCTACACATGAAGCCGAATTGTAAAGCATTTAATGAAAAGCAATAGAGACACGGTTCTTGTTTGTAAAAGGGTGTAACAAGTCCTAAGTCTAGTAAAACATAAAGGTAAGATTCCTAAGTAAACAAGCAAGAAAGTGAGCATTCTTTTGAAACCACTTCATGAAAGAGAGTTTACAAGTTCGTAAATTAATCCCATTTATTCATGCAACGAGGTTCAACATGAGAATTATCATAAAAAAAAAAATAGTATGTATAAGTCGTTGTTCCGTTCAATGCATTCTAGCTAATTGTATGAATTCGATGTCCGAAACACTCACCCTCAAGGTGATGTGAACCATTGGTGGTCATAATGGTTGTTGTGATCTCCATCTAGTTCCATTAAACCAATAGTAAGTGTTCCTGAGCCGTCACCGATTATGAACACTTGTGAACTTGATACTTCGTGGTGCAAACCACTCTCTTATTAGTGGGATCATAGCCACACCACTGCTATTCGTGGTGCATAACACTCTTTGTTCGTAGACACATTGCCATACCACCGCTACTTATGGTGCGAACCATTCTTTTTTGATGAGCATACTATCACATCACCGCTTTTGATCAAATAACACAAGTGTTCATATCACATGCATTTCATAGATAAGCATATTCATAGCATTGACTAAATGCAATCCAATCCGAAGTCTTTCGATATAAATGTCATATTTATATTTATTTAATATTCAAGTTATATTTAATGCATGAGGGAAGCTCTCCACTTACCTCGTCTCGCTAAGAATCCTATTTTCGATCCTCGTGCGCTCAACGTCCAATGCGAAACGTCTTACGAATCTAAACAATTTAAGACGCATTCACATCAACGACAAGTCATATATTAATTCTAATTTATTTCTACATTTATTTTTATGGGTCCACTAGTTCTCGCGGGTCTCCCATTGCCCAGTGCGAAGGTCGAGGGGACTTGCCCAATTCTTCCCTTAAGAACGCAGTAGTGTGCCACGTTTGCAGGTAAGATCTAATATTTATATTTTAAATCATATATATATATATATCTATATATACCTTATATATACATATGTACACATATAATATATAGATATATATATATATATATATTTATTTATTTATTTACTTACATAAGTACGAGGGACAAAACATCCATGGTTTGAGGTGGTGCACGGACCAAATTAGCCCCTGGTCAATTCAATCCAGGGGCCAATCAGTCCCTGTGGCATGTGTTTGGGTGAAGCGTTTACTCCCCTTCATCCACCCTCTCTGGTAGTGGCGACAGTCAGCCGCCCTTCTCCAGTGCCACCGCCCTCTCCAGCGTATCACGATGTCGCCCACTTTTTTAGGGTCAAATTTTTAACCATTACACCAATTAAAATTCTCCACCATCAATTCAACCAAATCAAGTTTGTAAATCAACTTCAACAAGAAAATGAGGGAGTCTGGATAATGATTTTCCTTCAAAGGGGACTTTGGAGCACAACACCCACCATAAAATCATCGACAAAGCTTTCTTTCATAATTCTCTTTAAATTTGGGGTTTTGAACAAAAAGGGGCTATTATTACAATTAGATTTATAAAGTGGAACCAATTATTGTAGGGTTTATGAAATTACTAAATTTCTCCTAGGGCAGGTCTTTTGGGTTTTGGGTTGTCACACAAACCCAAAAAAACTTTGTATCTCCGTCACTGTGGTAGGTTCCACCTAATCAATGATAGCCTCAACCTTGGCTAGATCCTCTGAGATTCCATCCGTACTAAGCACATGACCTAAAAGAATTTCATCCTAGACTACCAAAACTTGCATTTGCTAAACTTGATGTACAACCTATAATTTCTTAAAGTTTGGAGAACAACTTTGAGATGTTGTTCATAATCCTCGCGATTCTTAGAGTATATGAAGATATCATCAATAAACACTATTACAAAGTGATCTAGACACGACCTCAACACTCTTTGCATCAAATTCATAAACATCGTCGGAGCCTTAGTTATCCCAAATGACATAACAATAAACCCAAAATGACCATATCTGATTTTGAATGCAATCTTCTGCACATCGTATTCTCGAACTCTTAACTGATGATTAGCAAAATGAAGATCAATCTTATAAAAGAACTTGAAACCATTCTATTGATAAAAAAAATTATAAATTTAAGTTAATAGATTGTTGTTCCAAATAGTGACATTATTCAACTGTCTATACTCAATGTAGAGCCTCAATTTACCATCCTTCTTTTTCACTAAAGGGACCGGTGCGCCTTATGGCGACATACTTTGGTTAATACACCTTTTTTAACATTTTGTCCGAATGAGTACCCATTTTTAAAATGGACAAGTTTTTGGGTCCAGGCCTGTATTATAATGGAAAAGCATGTCCGAGCCCGTTCAAATCGAGAACGGACAAATACGAACAAACGGGTCTAGACACTTTTTCCTCACCTAAGGTCAAGAAACATGGACGTGTAAGTACAGTGACTCGCTTTTGACACATGCAAAATCGGCATGAATGGTCATTGCCTCAAATATGCATCTCGAGGCACATCATGAAGCGATTGGGCTTAATGTCGATTTGTTGGTGTTAGAAGTTTAAGCGAAATATTTTCCCAACCATATTATTTGAATTAATATTTGACTAAATAAGGTGTGATGGTCGCAGTCGCCACCAACCGGGGACCCGCCCCGACACTAGACCTACGTGGACCCCTAGTCGACTCTCGTCAAGTCAACGCATGCCTAGTTAGCCTTTATTTCAAATTATTCATCCATTGGTTGCTTGTTAAGTTAGTTAATTAGTTTAACAAGTCTTGATATTCATTACGCAATGGAAAGTAATTCAAAGCAACAAATAAAAGTTAATTGAATTCGAAATCCTACAAACGGTGTGATATCATGCATATAACTGGTGATAGAGAGTACGATACACATATACATGTATCTTCAAGTGGATCTCACATCCCTAAGTACCCAAAAGCATCAAAACATCATGAATACATAGTCATATATATAGCAAAATAAGAAAAGAAACTACAAAGTAATAGTAATGGAACTGACTCTGAGGGTAGCTCAGACGAAATCACCAAGTACAAGCTCTTTCCTTTACTACTCGAGGGACCAACAATTGTCACTGATGACGGAGACAATTCTAGTGAGTAAAGCCATGAGAGACTCAACAGTATTTTTAGGTAATAACTTATAGTAGTATCTAAATTATGCAAGTATTTATATAAAGATATAAATAAAATGACAAAGTGCATGATAAACAGATTACTCAAGTAAGCAATGAAAATCAAGTGACAAGGAAACAAAAGATAGGTGAATAGGTAATCCGGTCCAAACTATGGGTCTTTAGACCATAACACATCTTGAAGTCAACACAGCATGCCCAAGACCACTTCCAACTGCCTTGGCATAATTTTCTAGGCACTGCGGACACATGAGTCACTTCCAATTGCCCCTTAGCCATCAAGGTAAGCCACGGTGACCCGGATGCTTTATCCCTTGAATAGTCCTCAACAAGAAGCCACGGTGACACCGTATGCTTAACCCGATATGACACAACGGGTGGACTACCTAAACCCTATGCCACTTGAAATAAGAATGGAATACAAGTATGGCATGCTTTTCAAGATATTCACAATAAGAAGTTGAAAAGAAATCATGTTGACACACTTACTGGTTTACTTACCTTAAAATGCAATAATATCTAAGATAAACCCAGTTCCCACACGTCCGTGTTACACTCCGATACCCGGCATTGATGCTCCATGTCCCCGATACCTACTAAAGTTCATTTTATGTGTTACAATCCATTTTTTATGAACTATTTCATTTCATTTGCAAAACAACTCATTTTGGTATTTTATTATGTTTCCAATATTTACTTAGACCACTACAAGGAAAATGAAATTTAGAAACGGAATTAGCAACGGAAATAAGTTCCGTTGCTAAAAAAATTAGTTAGATACGGAATTGAGACGGACTAATTCAGAGACAGAATTGAGACGAATCAGAGACGGAAATAGAGACGGAATTAAATTCCGTCTCTAAAAAATGGTGCCAACATTCCCACCAAAATTTTCATTTTTTACAATCGTCTATTAGTCTTGAGATTCGTGCGTGCTTCGATCTCGATGATTCATAAATAGGGACCAAGACTCTTACCGAAATATATATATATATATATATATATATATATATATCTCTCTCTCTCTCTCTCTCTCTCTCTCTCTCTCTCTCTCTCTCTCTCTCTCTCTCTCTCTAACGCAACGCTCTCTCGCTTTCTCTCTCGCCGTCACCGCTCACCCCGCTCACCTCTCACCGATCTCGCTCCCTCTCCGCTCTCTCTCCGATCCCCGCTCTCTGCTATTTCTCCGCTCACCGACCGATCCACCGCTCTCTGCCCATTTCTAGGGTTTCTTTCTTTCTTTCTGTGAGGAACACCGGAACACACAACACAATACGCGTGATTGTAACAATTTCAGGAGCGACAATGGAGTCGGTCGATCGATCGATCGATGAGCGCCACGAACGTGTGGCTCTTGGCGCTCCACGACGCCCAATTATGCGTTCTAGATAAGTCCACTCCACCACTATAGCTCTATATCCATTCCATTCGCACACGTACACTCGCTAGCTCTTGTTTCACTCGCACGCAAACCCTAGTTTCATCGTCTCTTCGATTGGCCTCTTCAATGGCGTCGGTGTCCATATTGGTTTCCAAAGATTGTTCTTTGGACCGAAATAAGCCGGATTTGAGGTTTCGAGCCAATTTGGGCGCTGGAGGCAGATTATGCACATCAAATGTTTGGTGAAATGGCGGAAAGATCACTACTTTGAATCTCACTACATCCCAGCGTCGTCAATGCTCTTTCACACTTTGTCGCCGCAGTATTGATTGCTTCTTTTTCATAAGTTTCTGGTTCTGTTTCTACGTTCGCGTGGCAAATTTTTGAAATTGCGGTGGCGAGAGACAAGTGAATGTTAAATTATTTTTGTGTCTTTGTGTCAAATATGTTCCTTGTATGTATATCATGATATCAAAACTTGCATATTTTCACTTGAGGTTACATTCATCAGTGATATCATTGGTCCAAGGGAAAAATGGACTTGGATAGCTTTCTTTTGGTTTATTGTAGGTTATGAAGATCCAACCTGTTGCTGCTGGGGAATTACCTGAAAGGCCTGGTGATCCAGATTGCCCTGTAAAAAATTTTCCTGACTTTATTTTTAATCATTATCTGTTTATGAAACTGTTTTGGTTTATATTATGTCAAGTATATAATTCTTTTCTTATGTACTCCACTACTTCTTGAAAACCCTAAAATGCAAGTTTGGTTTTCGGTGCAAGTTCAACCATCCAAAATATAATCTAAACTCTTTGGTAGGTGGCTTTGATGTATTTTTAATTATTGATGGCTGAACTGCCCACTATACTATTAGTGGTCTTAATGCGTGTCTTATATCCTAAATCGATTTTTCATTTAACTTAGGGTGCTGAAGTGGACATTTCTTTACTACCTGAGAGACCATCTGAGCCCCCTTGTTCAGTGAGCAATTATTTGTATTATTTTTGTGCTTGGTTGCCACTTTCTATTATTCTTTGTATTATTTTTATGCTTGAAGTCTTACTAAATTCGGTTGTTGGTCTTCCGAGGCTTGGCTTCACAAGTTGTGCTCCGTGCAAGGTTCAACCTTATGGCTGTGGTGTTGGCGTTGGTGTTGGCTTCCTAAGCTTCAAAGCATTCCACATTTCTTGGCTTCCTAAGTTGTGCAAGGTTCTGTTATTTCCTCAAACCTTAAAGCTTTGTTTGCATTCTTCTTTGAAATACTGTTATTCTCTATTGTTCTATATTTTCAGTTTTCAATTGGAGAATCACTAGCATTTACCGAAAACTGTATGTAGCAATGTAGCATATATTTAGCCATTGTGTTGTGGCTAATTGGTGCCTTAGGTTTGTGAATTTTTGAGTGCAGTCTTTTATAGATCGATGAGTTGATACCATTGATTGGTCTATGTGGCCTACATTTCTAAATAGTTGTAATAGACCGAACTAAATTAAACCGGTAAGTACGTAGCTGAATTTCTTAAAATTATGTATGGGGAAGGATAAATGTGCAGCAAACCAGTAAAAGGACAACAGGAAAAGAAGAAACTGAAACCATAATTTGTTGAGTCTAATCACGCATGCTCCTAGCTATACATGATATAGATCAAGTTTAGTACAAAATTTATAAGGAATCCACCAAATATTCAACATTGAAAACCTTTAGTCGACATAATAATCTTCTTTCGCTATGTCTCCATTTACTGTCAATTGATAAAAATAAAACATTCTCATGCAAATTGACCGAAGCTACCACAATCACTAGTTAATTAGCAATAAAGATCTAGGTGCTTAAGGAGGACAGATCAATTATCGCAGAGAAAAGCATAGTAAACTCTTCCATTGTGCTCAATTTTTGTTTTCCTAAAATTATTTAGAGTGCATGTTAAAAATTTTAAGACGGTGTAGTATACCCTTAATTTATCTTCTTCATACAACACGAGTTGCATTTAACATCTAGTTAAGAGACTTATCATGTCCTTACTTTTATCATGGACGTATTGAAATATCATTTAGCATGAAGACTTCCAAATATGTGCTTTACTTTTAGTTTTTGTGGCCTGTGAATTGGTCTTTTATATCACGATTTTTCTTCTCCTTGTTAGAATCATGAACAAAGTAATAGTGTTCTTATCCTTTTCTTTTTTCTTCTTGGATAATTACTTGTAATCATGGAATGGTAGAGGCTGCGCAAGTTTTTTTTTTTCTCAAGGAACAGTTTATATTATACGAAGAGTTTTTGGTCTTTGATAAGCTATCGTGCCCTCCCCTTCTTTGTTGTTTTTGCATTTCATTAATTGCAAAATTGAAAGGTAATTTTTCTAGCTTGTTTCAGTCTTTGTGGCAAATATGCATCAAGGAGAGGGACTGCTGCAATTCGGACCTGGAGTATTTATTTTTTATGAATAAATTTTTTTAGAGTTCCAGATAATGGTCAATTCAAAAGATTGAGAAGAGTTGAGAGTCATACAACCTTCATATGAGTTATTAAATGATTGCCCCTTTTTTTTCCTTGTTTTTCTAATCTTGTGGGGCTTATGTGAATTATTGCTTCTGTTTTCTGTAAAGGAACTGGATTCTGCAGCCATTATGCATGTCTGCCCCAGTGGGTCTTACTGATACAGTAGAACCAGCGTTTTCTTGTCCTGGAAGAACTACATCTCTATATATTTTTGCATATACTGAAAAGGAACTAACTAATGGACAAGCATCACTCTCGCTTTCTGATATTGTTGGCTTTAGAGTCGGAGAACATATACTTCCCAATGGGGATTTGTACTCGGGATCATTGCTTGGCAACATGCCGGAAAGTTTAGGAAAGTATATATGGTCAGATGGCTGCATATATGAAGGAGAGTGGAGAAGGGGTATGAGGCATGGGCGTGGAAAGACGCAGTGGCCTTCTGGAGCTGTCTATGATCTAATGCTCAGTTTACAATTAGGAATAAGGTATTTCTTTTCTTTTACCCTGCCGTCATTTTCTGTGTCATACACGTTATTGCATTTTGCATATCTAGTGGGCTTCTACTGCAGTCGACATTAATTTTTAATCCATCTTAATGTTGTGTTGTACACTTGTACTTGCTTCTCAATGCCTCTCCTTGGCAGAGCTTATTTTTTAATTAAACAAATTTGATGTTCTATGTTTTATACAGGATGTCAACTACTAATATAATCATTTTTGTATACTTGTTTTGGTTTGGGATCTTTTGTCTACAAAACTCCAAATATGTCAGGTTAAAAAAACTTGACAAATCGAAGTAGGTTGATTCATGTAGTGAATTCCATTTAATTGAAAAAAGAAATTGTTTCATTGAGTTTAGTTAACAAGCTAACACTTGTCGAATCTGACATAAACTCTTTTTTTTTTTTTTGGTTTGAGATATGTTGTCTGTAAGACTCCAAATATAAGTTGAAAAGATTTGACAAACCAAAGTAGTTGATTTCATGTAGCAAGTTCCATGTAATTGATTAAAAAAAGGATCATCGACTCATCGATTTTGAGTAACTAGTTAAGACTTCTTGAATGCTGAATCTAAGAAGCATGCCCGTTCCTTTAAAAGCATCACAGAGCTTAAATAAAAGAGAAGGTCAGTAGCGAAGGAAAGTAGAAAAGTGCATGTTCATCTATAATGCAAGCAAGTGGCAAGATGCACTTGATCTACTATATATATTAGTCCTTGGAAAACTCAAGTAGAATCGGTTGAATCGCTAATTTCCATTTTCAAATTGACCAAGACTTTTAAAACTATTTTTTGAACTTAGTGGATGTGCAACAAATATAAATTTTCTCGCAAAAAAAAAAATGGTAAAAATTATCACTATGCTAAATACTCACTGATTGTGTGAGCCTTAGCACCATCATTATGAATCTTTTCACTTTAGCCTACTAGAAAATATTTTATGACCTAATGAGTTTCAATTCGCAATCGCAATAATATCCTTCGTTATGCAATATTGAATTCATCGTGATTTCTTTTTCTGAAATTATCAATATGTAATATGTTGTTTCCTTGTATAGGACAATATTAGAAGAAATCTATTTTATGAAGTTTTATCATAAAAAAACTTCGATTAATAGTCGTCGCTATCTTTGTTGGTTATTTTTCTCACATCTATGATGTGCAATCCTATTATGATATTTTCATGATGAATGGATCAAGATTAAAGTATGCGGTATTAAATTTCTGGTTGTCGGGATCTTTTCATATGAACTTTCGAAGTAAACCCACATGGTCGGGTACACTTTGTTGGGAAAATTACACCAATACAAAGACGCGAAGTTCGGTCATCGACTTTGGCCCTAAAGCAAGCTTCCTGGATGAACTTTCCTAAAGAAGGATCCTAACTTACACCCCCTCACCAGTCAGAAGATTTCAAGTGGAAAGACTACTGCCCTATGGTTTTAAGGTTTGTTCTTCCCTATCATTGTTCAACTTTTCTCCTTTTTTGCAAAAAAAAAATAGATGCATAATTGCGCCTGTGCTTTATTTTTTCTTTAGGAACCTTCTTGTCCATTTGGCTTCATCACTTCAGTTTTCTAAAACTTTTTTACAATTGATAATGGGAAAATGTCATTTCATTTTACATTTACATTCTCTTTGGGCATAATTTATTGCTACTGATCGTGCTACCGGCAATTTGGAAACTATTCAAGATGCTAATTTGGGTTGTAAGCATTGTCGTAATACAAATGTTTTTCTCGATGCTCTTGTTGTTTGGCCTTATGATGATAAGCTGTGGTCCACTTTTACGAGTCACATTTTCTTATCAAAATGTCTCAAATTAATCCTTGCAATAGTCAAGATGAACGCATCGGGAGGCAAGAACCATATAAATATGGAATTGTGTAGGGGTGCTTTCTGTGGCGAGGCTAAGATTTATATTTGTTTTCTTCATCTTTTAAGCCATTTTCTGTGCTTCCTTCTTTGTGATGGTAATTTTTCATTTAATACTTGATTTTCTATTTTCACTTTAGTAGTTAGCAAGTGTTGATCCGTGCAAGAAATTGAAGCTTGTTATTTGGTGGTCTCTTTGCTTAGATAGAATATGCAATGAACTAATTTGTTTGCTAAACGTGTATTTATTTTCCAATGAGTTGATTAAATTGTGCTGTTGTTGTTTAGTATGCATTCTCCTCATGATGGTTATTTCTCTTATTTAAGAAATTTGAGGGAGATGTTCAAGATTGATGCCGCAGACTACATGATGTCCATTTGTGGAAATGACGCTCTTAGGGTGCTTTCCTCTCCTGGAAAGAGTGGTAGTATGTTTTTCCTTTCTCAAGATGATCGTTTCATGATAAAGACCACGAGAGAATCTGAAGTAAAGGTAACTTGATGTGATATGTTTTTCATTTGTGATTCAACTTATACAATAAATGTGTATATCGACGGGTTGTTTCGATTATGCCATTGTTGTTTGGCAATTTTCTTGTTACCATATGATTGAGTTCACTTTCAACTCGATCTTGACATTTACTTCGCTTTCATCTAATCTGCTAATCCTTCAGCATTTTCATTTTCTTATTCAAGCATTGGGATCTTCTAAATATATACACACAAATAAACAAATCTAATTGTTTTTAGGTTCTTTTGAGGATGCTGCCTGACTATCATCATCATGTGCGCACGTATGAGAACACTCTTATAACCAAATTTTTCGGTCTTCACAGGATTAAACCTTCAAGCGGTCAAAAGGTACTCGATGTCATGGCTTGATTGTAGTGTTAGATGTCGAATTTATTTTTTATTATATTTTACATCTTGTTTCTCTTCCCTCGCAAATATTGAGAAACATATATCATTACTATTTCTTGTTAGTACTTAGTTGCACATGCATATGCTTAAATTTATTTTGGTATGTTGAAAAAGGTAATTTACTAATTTGTGCAAATAGCTCTTATTCTGCACTGATTTGGATTGGGGCTTTGTTGGTGTAACTCTTATTTTGCAGTTTCGCTTTGTAGTAATGGGAAACATGTTTTGCACTGAACTCAGAATTCATCGAAGGTTTGATTTGAAAGGTTCCTCTCTTGGGCGTTCCACTGACAAATCTCCAACTTCTCTGAAGGTCTAGTGTTGGTTCCACGTGAAACTGATGACGACAGTGTTGTCGTGGGCCCCCACATCAGAGGTAAGCGATTGCGAGCATCTGCTGCTGCGACGAGGAAGTTGATCTTCTACTTCCCGGTACGACCAGTAAAACCATTCCATGCTCGAACTCACTTACTTCTAGCGTGTCCTAACTCTCCTTTTATGGTTCATCTTATCCACTGTCATTTTGCGCAAGAGGTTGATAACTGTCATACGTATTCTTGTATGTGAGCGGGCTACAGGACCTTGGTAAGTTCACATTGGCTAGTATATAGACCAGCTAAAATACCTCTGTTTGTTATGTTTTCGGAAAAGGCATCTGAAAACCTTGTTCCATTTTTGTAGTTAATTGATTCAGTTTAAGTAAGGTATCGGTGATTAATTGATTACTTGCTTCTTTATATGCTATCTACATTCCTCTATTTTGTTTTTTTTTTTCTTGCAAAAATTTACAGTTTTGCCCGATGTAGTATGCTATTGATGTTTCTTTATTTTCCAGTGTCTTTTCATTTGCATTGGGCAGTGAATGAGTGCAAACAATTCCAGTAGAGAGTTATTATTTTTCTCTTTCACGTTTGTTTCCAAAGTTGGCTAACTCACTTTCTCGTTTCCTCAGCTCATATGGACAGAGTTTGTCAACAAGTACTTTCATTGGGGAAACTATATTTGCGATATTGATTGCCATTTTTGGTCTGGTTTTATTTGCTCATTTGATAGGGAACATGCAGGTAACTTAACTTTCACACGTACTTTGACGGTATAGTAGTATACCTACATTGCTTCCTGCAGTCTTCCTGATCCGTTCACATGTCCTATTCATGAGAATAGAATTAATTTACTGCAAAAATCTAGTTTCTTAGGATGAATGAGGAAGGTCTATTTAGATCCATGTATCTAATAATTACATTGTAATCGTATAATTTCAATGACTCTGTCCAAATCCTTATTCTTCTTTGCTCTGTTGGTTCCAATACCTGATATATTTGCTTGTTTACAGATACGGGTTTAAAATCCTCCATAGAAAAGAAACTGAGAGGTGAAGTAGGAACACAAGGAACAACTTATTTTGAAGAACCATTGATATATATCGGTCCTCCAGATTAGCTTGTATCCTGAGAATAGAATATGGAATGATCCTCTCTCAAAGATAAAGAAGAAAAAGTTTAAAGAAAGTAACATAGCGGGTAGTAGTTAGAACTTAGGAAAATGCCCCCTTGTTCTGTTTTTCTTCTGGTCGTGGATGTCAGCTCTTTATCAATTGTTCTTTTCAAACACAAACTTGGGCACTACAATTTGGCAATTGATAAGGAGCGTCTCTGGCTCTTCATCAATTGTATTCCCTTTGTTTTCACCTTATGTAGTTTTGTGATCATTAGACATTTTTAATGAAATGATTCGAATTTTCCTTTTGCTGGCATGTTGTCGTGCTTTAGCACTTAAAACGTTTTCGTAATTGTGCTTTAGCAAAGCTTTTTGTTCATGTAGTTAGGTAGGTTCTCAGATTCCCCCTTCTAATAAATTGTGTTAGTTGGACACACAAGTAGCCATGTACAATCGGAAATTATTGTAAAATATACTGTTTTCTTTTGCACTGTAAATGGAGATAGTTTTTTTGCAGTTTCGTATTTTTTATCATGAGTTTGATCTATTTTGCAATATTTGCAGAGCGTGGCCCTATCAGTAGGTGACTGGTTCTTCGATCGAGTGGGAGTTAGTGTCATTGATTGCCCATATCTCTGTGACAATACCTGCCATAATCTGGTTTCCAAGTGAGAGATGAGGAATTTAAAGAATATCATGTAACTTTTATAGTTGTTTACATGACTTTTAGATTGATAATTCTTTTTATGCATATTCAGAGGATTGCAAGTTTTTTTTTTGTGGTTGTTGAACAATAGGATTGGTGGTTTTTGTGAATACTTAGAAATTTGGAGCATTTGTTATACTAGACAATTTTTCGTGGATATATAAATCTTTTTCAAATTTTGAATTTTACATTTTTTCTCTCATTTGAATATTTGTTGATATATATTGTCGATGTATGAATGTCAAATTTTGCTTTTTTGGGGATGTTAGCACCACCAAGGAGTTGTTGGAGGGGGTGTAGGCGATGGAGTAGGTCCAATGGTTGTATTTTCAAGTTATAGGTTGGAGAACCAATTGGATTGAGTTTATGTTTGAAAACTAAACAAAAAGGAAAATTAGAGACGGATTAGCAACGGAATTCAAAGATTCCGTTTCTATTCCGTCTCTAATTTTCGAGGAATATATGCATGAAACAGCAACGGATCAAATACGGAATGGAAAAATTCCGTCTCTGATTCCATTGCTAATCAGAAACGGAATCAGAGACGGAATGCAATTACAAATGTACCATTTTGAAAAATTTCCATTTCTATTCTGTCTCTGTTCCGTTTCTAATTTCCGTATCTAATCCGTCTCTAATCAGAAACGGAATCACATTTCTGTTTCTAATTGAATCGGCGTCGACGATTTTAGAGACGGAATTTATTCCGTCTCTGTTCCGTTTCAGATTTCAATTAGAGACGAAATTTAGGCAAATCAGAGACGGAAATTTCCGTTTCTGATCTGCTGTTTTTTTGTAGTGGACTTAACTTTGTCGTTTTAAGCCTTTTTAAGGGTCCCACATTTTTCCCCTAGGCTTGCGGACTCTAACACTAGGTATCACTATAGGTTCAGTGCAAGAAGGCCATGAGAGAGTCCATTTTTACTTTCTTTTATGTTCTAAGTTCTTATTGTATCATTCATGAGGTTTTCAAGTAGGTGTAGTAAGAATTTTCCACTAAACTTCTTAACAAATGACTATTAAAGTCTCAATAATCTCAGTCATTACTTGATCAAACCAAGTCTCTAAATATTAAGGAACCTTCAATAGATAATTTCTATCTATTTATAATATTCATAAGTCATTCAACAAGAAAAACCTCAAAGAAACATTCAAACAACTATATGTTAAACTTATACGAAAAGTAGTGCGGTATTAATTTCGGCCTCCTTCTCGATCACAAAAATATAATCAAAACATCTCCAAATTAAAATCTGATTTTTATGGGTCAAGTTCAGTATATAAACATCAAAATCTATCAAAAATTGTTTAAAAACATCCATTTGTTTGCTCAAAATTGATACCCAAGTTGGCCAAAAACAAGCCTGCATAATTGTTTTTTATTCACAAAAATGCAATCAATTCAACGTCAATTGACCCAAGAAACCTTATTGAAACCCGAAACCCCAAACTGATTTTCATGGTCTAAATTGGATATATGAGCATTGAATTCTACAAAAAATCCAACCTTAAGACCTTCATTTGATCAGTCGAAACCATTACCCAACTTAGCACGAACATCATATTGCATTGCATTTTAGACCATCATAAACTCAAAATCATCAAAGATACTTAACAATAAATCTTTTACTCTATGTCTTAGCTTTCTGAAAAGGTATGGTTTGCAAAATTATGATTGAAAATGAAGGAGATATCGAGGATTTACAAAGACAGTTCGAATTAGAATCAAAATATGACCAGCAAGTTTGTGAAAATCATTTCTCTAAATTTTTAGCTCCTAAAATTTTCATTTTTGGTCACAAATCAGCTAACATACCCAACAACAACAACATGATAAAAGATAAGTTCCATCCAATAAGAATTAAGAGAGTTAAGCCTTGTCAAAGTTCATTTGCAAAATCCCGTAATAACATTTTAACAGCCTGATTACAAGGCATTTTTAGCTAGAAAAGTTGAAATTTTGATGTTTCTCCAAGACAAAAGTTGTAGATCTCGGAGTTAGCTTTCCAACGTCATATGATCTAATCTTTTTTGAGTTCGTATAAAAAAGTTATGCTAAATTTACAGAGGCTAGGTTAAAACTTAACATTTATGCATCAAGGGACTTCAAAAACACAATCCATTTGAAGAATTAGCTTCAAATCATTAAATTGGTAAACATAATGAACTTTCCATTCATAAAGAGACAAAAAATCAGTGAGTAAACGTAAAAATTCGTTTTTGAATTAAAACCATATTTTTAGATTTCATTTTCAAGAATTTTGATGAAGGAAGTGATGGAGATGATGATTACTTAGCTTTGATTCCTTAATTTCTTGATCTCCAACTCTAGATCTCCAAAAATCCAGCCTTCAAAATCCTTCTTAACTCTAAATTTTTCTTGTTTGTGGTTTCGAGAACATGCAAATGAAACTCAAATGTCATAAGTGTGATTTTTATACCACTTGATCTCATCAAGTTGTATCTACAATCTCTACACTCATCAATGGCTCATGTTTGATCCTATTAATCCATCCAAATGTCCTAATTAGATCAGCATCACTAACCCCTCTAAGTTACACACAAAGATTACACACATGGAACTTAACACGTATCTCGAGGCATATCTAATAGTGGTTAATTTTTAACTAAACTTTAAGCTACAACTTAATGTACATATGTATATTCAACTATAGGCACATTAAATTAGTTCATTTATCACAATTAAGAAATTATGACTTATCATATCATACTCTTTCCCGATCCCACATCGATACGCATCATGAAGTCACTCTCTCGCTCGCTCGAATTCGAGATATAAACCTATATTCATGTGCACACTTATATAGTTAGTTATAAATAATACACAACATCAAACACAAGTAAAATTAATTTAAATTATTAATTCACCTCGGTCACGACACACAAATAAGATTAGATTATTTGAGTCATTACATAAGGCATAGCACCCAACTGGCTCAAACTCGGAGTAGTTTGAGATCATTAGGTTATAAATACGGAGTGTTTTAATTAATAAAGCATAGGATATTTTTTTGATTAAACATAGATGAAATAGCACATTTATATTAAAAGCATAATTTTTTTTACAAAATGTGGTCATCCATTATTTATAAGACTAATCTGAAGTGTTGAATTTTTTCAAAGGAAAAAATAAAAAATATAACTTCATTAAATTAACTCACAAACTGCCACCATACATTCATTTCTACAAAGCACTTTCATTGTTTACATTTTTTGTGAATATTTTACTTTAATTGTACTTCACACATATAACTATATAGGCCTTGTCCTTCACTAACTAGTAACTACCTATAACTTGATAGCTCCACTACATTAGTGCACATAATATAACTACCCATTTACACATAATGTAAGTACCCATTACACATTAACAACATGGGATTTGACTAATTAAAATATTTTAAACTATTTGAATCACATATTTTAATATTCTCTCTTGATTCAAATCTCTTAAAAATAAAACAAAAAATATCAATCTAACTTAAGATTTTGCGAAACACAATTTCTTAAACACATGAAGCTCTTGTCTTCATGACGATGATGCACTTGTCATCATCCTTCTTAGAGCACTTGTATCCAAATACCCTTAGTGATGCACATCTCGTTACATTCTAAAGTATATCTTCTTCGGTGGTCACCAGCTTCCACCTTCATCGTGTCATACATGATCAAAAATCAATTAATCATTAACGGTGTCGGAGCACTCACACTCTCATGTTGGAGCTTCTTGGATACCACTATTTTTTTTTCACTTTCTTCGCAGCACCTTCCCGTGAATTAGCCTCTACTTCTTGAATGAAATACACCTCAAGAATGAACCATTGCTCTGATACCACGTTGAATTTTTTTCAAAGGAAAAATCTTAAAATATAACTTTATTAAATTAACTCACAAATTGCCACCATACATTCATCTCTATAAAAAACTTTCATTGCTTACATTTTTGTGAATATTTTACTTTAATTGTACTACACACATATATACAGGTCTTCTCCTTAGCTAACTAGTAACTACCCATGACTTGGTAGCTCCACTACATTAGTGTATATAATGTAACTACCTATGTACACGTGATGTAACTACGCATTACACATTAACAACATGAGGTTTGACTAATTAAAATATTTTAACATATTTGAATCACATATTTTAACAAGAATGGACTGAATAAACTTATCAATCTCCATTGTCTAAGTAAGTCTCAAGAAACTTTGCAGTTGTTAGACCTAAAACACAAAACCTCTAATCAAATTTGACACCCATAAATCAATAGAGACGAACATTACCTCGAATAAACATCTCGAGGCACATCATACGGTAATCGAGCTCAATGCTCAATATCGATTTGCTAGTGTCAGAATTGTTGACGAAATATTTTCCCAACCACATTATTTAAATTTGGGATCGACTTAATAAAGCATAGGACCCAACTGGCTCAAGTCCATAGTAGTTTCGTTACGGTTCAAAAAATGATAAAATGACACAAATGGGATGCACATAATGGGCACACAACCTATGTGGCGCCCCATTTGTGTATTTTTTCGTGGATCTCATGTCTGAAAAGGGAGTGTCACATGTATGCGCCACATTTGTGTCATTTTATCATTTCCCATTTGACAAAAACAAATAAAGAAACAATTATTTTGTCTCAAACGAAGAAATTCCTTCCTCGGTCCTAAAGATAACTGTAACCACATGGGCAAAGCCAAATCTCAGCCACGAGTTTAGGATCTAATTCCATCTCTTGGAAGAGGCAAATCTATCATATATAGTATCATGTCTTAATGTCAATAACATCTCATTTAACCATTTGTTTTAGATATTGTAAAAAAAAAAAAAAAAAAAAAAAAAGTGATGAACCATATACATGTGCACACGTATAACATAATCTTTAGTGTACTTCCTTTTCAGTTCAAGTTGCCTTCGTCGACATGCAAGAGAGAATCCTGGAGGGGCATCATAGCACGCGACGGAACCCCAATCCTTGTTAGATCCATTTCTGACCACAAACATTCATGAATCTCCCACGCCAATCCATTAGAAAAGAGGACAATAGTTACATGTGTTAGCCCGTGTGGCCAAATGGAATCTATACTATTGCATATCTAAAATATATCAAAAATAACTTTAAGTAGACACACGTTGGGATCTCTCTCGTTCTCATCGAAAAATTTTATACTAAAATAATTTCGATATTTAATAAAAAATTTTTAAAAAAAAATTTTTTATGTAATACATATATTAAAAATTAATACATAACACATTTTCACATGATATTTAATAAAATTTTATTTAATAAAAATTTTAAAACTTTTATTAAAGATCAAAAATATTCTAACAAGCTGCACCATCACGTTTTGAGAGTCGCATTTATATCCAGCGCCTTCCGGGGCTGCCGTTGACGGCGCGGCTTTTCCGATGGTCGTAGACGTTAACGGTAGCCCCCTTGCTCGTTCTCCCCTTTTTCTTTTTTCTTTTTCTGGCTTCTCATACGGTTTGGTGGGTTGGTTGTTAGCAAGAGACGTGTTGGTGTTCCAGTGTTTAAAGTGTTTGGGGGGCAGTTGGGGTTGGAGGGTTTGGGGCATTTGGGGTTTGAAGGGTGTCCAAGGGTTTCACGAATGGAGGAGAGTTTGGTGGGTGGAAGATTTAGGGAGGGAGGAGCGTATGCGAAGTCGTACGAGGTTTGACGGAGGTAAAGAGACCGGTGTTGTCGGTTTGCGGTAGAGGAATTTGGGTTGGAGAAGTTGTACCATGCAGCTTGCTGTGGGATCACATTTTGGTTTTGTGGATGTTTCACATTATCTGTTGATTGACAACTTGGCGGAGTGAGCGGCAAGACCAGGGCTGGTTTTTTTTTTTTTTTTTTTTTTTTTTTTTTTTTTTTTTTTTTTTTTGGGATTAGTTCTGGGGCATTTTGTTAGGCTAGTTTGGCAAGGGTTTTCAATCTTGACGAAAACCTCGCAACAATGGTTAGGGAGAGCAAAGATGGCGGCCCTTCTTTTAGTTTTTTATTTTGTTTTTGTAAACTTATCTTTGTATGTTCTTATTGTGTCCATATATACGTTGTTACTTCTACACGAAGTATCCCCTCCTTTTCATTAAAAAAAACATATATATACATACCAAGAAATTATTTTCCAACAAAAACCACCACCAAGTCTTTAATCCCACCCCAACTACGTGTCTATTACAGGGCATTCTAGCACTTGCCTTAATTAAAGCCTTACTTACAATAAAAAAAAAAAAAAAAAAAAAAAAAAAAAAAAAAAACTTGAGTAACTTATTTAGGAATGGATCCAATCAAATATCTTACATTTCATTACTAGATGTACGCACACATTTTTCAACATGTATTGCACGCATTCAATTAGATCAATGCTTCAAGTGAATTATTCTAGCAATTCCTTTAATTAAAATTTTGAATTGGTTAATACTAAAGTTATTAGATGGCATTAGATGATGGTAGCGATTATTGACTAGCATCCCCACTCCAAATAAGTTGATCTCTCTCTAAATTTATGGCTCCAAATTGGAGCTCATCTAGTATACAATCTACATCTAATTCAAAAAAAAATCTTCAATAGGATCATGAATAGATAATTTTTATTATGTGTGACATAAACTCAAAGTGAAATATGTCTACCACAATGTTTTCTAAATATTGTGATAGACTGTCACATCAAAATTATTAATTTTTTTAAAAGTTTTAAATTATTTTCATGTCTTCATTAATCGGCTAAACATATTTTTTGGTCTCTGAACTTTAAAACTTTTATTCTTTTAGTCCATAAATTTTCATTAGTGTACATTTGTTTGCTGAAATTTTATTGTTATACATTTGATTTGAACTTTTTAATTTTCGTGCTTTTATCCCCCAAAGTTTTAGTTTTTTTTATGTTTTTAAGAAAAATTAATTTTTTTTTTTACTTTTGTTGTCCAATATGAGTTATTCGATTTAGTAATATAAACTACTTTACTTTTTTTGACTAGTCACGCAATACTCATAATATCCGCATCGTTGAAATGCGACACTTTAAATGATGAAAAAATTAAATATAAATATTTTGCGAAAGTTCAATGACCAAATATATATTAATAAAAATTTAAAAATCAAAAGCATGAAATATATAAAGTTTAGTGATTAAATGATAAATTTTGGAGAATTAAAATAAAAAGTATCAAATCATTAATTCATGATATATTGTAAATTGAAGACCATTTTAAAAAGTAAATTTTACAAATCATCTCAACATCTATAATGTGACAACAATCAATGATTTAAATTTACGTTACCAATGGAAATGCTCTAATAAACTACTTGGATTCTTGGTCTCATGAGTCCATTTGTTGTAAACAAGTAAGTAGCATATTTATTCTTCAAAGCATAAATAAAGCACACATTACAATCCACCATCGCATAGCACCAATTGCTTTGCTTTCAACAATCACAAAAGACAACAACACCTTAATTAATTAACCAAATCAATAATCATAATCGTAGACTGTTGAGCAATTAATAGTGAGCGATTATTGTCGGTAGGTAAGGTAGGCTAGAAACCATGAATCTTGATGTTGTCCTTCTTGACAATACCAGCTTTAACAAGGAAGTTGGAGACGTTCTTTCTCTGATCGCCTTGGAGTTGGATGACCTTGCCGAGCTCGTCGTCAAGGACCACAGTCCCATTGCAGCAGAACTCCTTCTTAAGGTCTTTCAATATCTTGTCGTAGCTGAACTCCTTCTTCAGCCCCTGCACCGTCGTCAGGCTCTTCTTCCCATTCCTCTGCTGTATGCGTATGTGCACATACTCCTTCGCTCCTGGAGCCGCCGAGTCCTTCGCCTCAGCAAACGGATCGAAAGCACTTGGGATCTGGATGTCCAGTTCAACCATGTAAATCTCTTGATCAAGATTTGAGAGAGACTCTAAGAAGAGATCGAGCGATCTCACAAAACAAATTTGTAAGAAATTGGTTTTGGAGAGAGAGGTGGACTCTGAGGGGGTTTATATAGGGAGAGAAAGGGCGGTGCTGTTGAAGTTGAAGAGTCGGTTGAGAGAGATATGGCGTAACGGACGGCTGTGATCGATGGAGCCACAGCTCACCGAAAATAAAAGCAAGTAATAATGTTGGGTATGGAGACCGAATCGAAGGTCCGTAACGTTACGCGTTACTTCCACGCCTCTAGGCCCTCTACTACCATATGCTAACATATAATATAATAATATATATGTACTGTACTATATTATTATATGAAAAAAATCAGGAGCCCACTTGCGTTACCAGAACAATCCAGACATTTATTCGACAATCTAATCTAAAGCCCGTCACGTCGCGTCTGAAACAATGCATATGGCTTTCATCAACTTGCAACGTTAGAGCATCTTTAAGTGTAATGAACCGATATTAGATTATGGACGTGTAGAGATGTCTATTTTATGTGACATTAAATAAACATTCATCTTTTAAAATAATTTTTAATAATAATGTAAATTTAGACTATTGATTGATGAATTGACACTTTTGTTTTTAATTTTCATAATATTAACAAAGGCTTGAAAAAAAAAATTTTAAAAAAATTAATTATGTTGATGTGTCAGTCTACCACAATTCAATATCTAGAAGTAGACATTGTGATATATACTATCAACTTTAATTACATACCACATAGGATAGACATTATGAACCTATGATCTGATTTGAAAAATATTTTTTAAGTTGAATGTGAATTGTATCCTCCTCACAAAAAGAAAAAAAAAAAAATATGCATGTGTTGTAAACTAAGTTGGAACTTGTTAAGAACTAGAGAAGGAAATAGAAGACTAAAAACTTCTACTACTACAAACTACTACTACAAAGGAGAAGAGAAGAAATGAAATAGTTGGAATGAGAAGTTTTCATTCAACTTGGTGTGCTTTTACAATGAGGTTGACACCCTTTATATAGGCCATTTGGTGATGATGATAAATGTACTTCATACAATGTATACAAGCAACTCATACACCCCATGTCATACAATACATCACAAGCAACATAGACAATACATGAAAGAGTTGGTGTACATTGGAGAGGATTACAAGTTACATGACAATACATAGACAAGTGGAGGTACTATTAAGTGATACATACAAGTTACATGACTACACAATATGTCGGTGTACATGCATGATCATCCATATTCCATAACACTCCCCCTTGGATGACACTTGCTTAGAGATTGTGCCTCGTTAAAACTTTTACTAAGAAAAACCCTGTGGGAAAAAATATAGTAAAAGAAAAAGAGTACACTATTCTCATAAATATTAAGACGGGTATAATATTGTTAAGATTGCCTCATTAAAAACCTTGCTAGGAAAACCCAATGGGATAAAACCATAGCTAAGGGAAAAAGAGTGCAATACACTAATCAATAACTCCCCCTTATGTGAACATGGGTGAAACTTGTTCAGTTTCTTTACTTGCAATGTCTTTAAGTTTACGCAAGCCAATACCATATGTAAGCCTTTTAAATGTCGTAGTTGGTAAGGCTTTTGCGAATATATCGGCAAGATTATCGCTCGATCGGATTTGCTTGACATCAATTTTACCATTCTTCTGAAGCTCATGCGCATAAAAGAATTTTGGTGAAATATGTTTTGTTCTGTCCCCTTTTATGAATCCTTCACTTAATTGTGCAATACATGCTGTGTTATCTTCATATAATATGGTTGGAGAATCTTTTATTGAAGGCAATCCACATGATTCTTGAATATGTTCAATCATATTTCTCAACCATACACATTCACGACTTGCTTCATGAATTGCAAGTACTTCAGAATGGTTGGAAGAAGTAGCAACCATAGTTTGCTTTACTGACTTCCATGATACAAAGAAGATATTACCACATGTGAATACATATCCCGTTTGAGAACGGGCCTTGTGGGGATCAGATAAAAATCCAAAGATCGATAACCTTGGAGATTCAATTTTACCCCTCTCAAGTAGAATAGACCCATGTCACTTGTTCCTCGAAGATATCGGAAAATATGTTTAACACCATTCCAATGTCTTCGAGTTGGTGATGAGATGTATCTTGCAAGTAGGTTGACAGCAAAAGCAATGTCGGGTCTTGTACAATTTGCAAGATACATAAGTGCACCAATTGCACTTAAATATGGTACCTCTGGACCAAGTAGCTCTCCATCATTTTCATGAGGTCGAAATGGATCCTTATCCACTTCAAGTGATCTGACAACCATTGGAGAGCTCAATGGATGCGCTTTGTCCATATAAAATCTTTTTAATATTTTTTCAATATAATTTGATTGATGGACAAATACTCCACTTGAAAAATGTTCAATTTGCAAACCAAGACAAAGTCTTATTTTTCCAAGTTCTTTCATCTCAAATTCCTTTTTCAAGTATTCGGATGTTCTAACGATGTCGCCGTGGTTTCCCACAATATTTAAATCATCAACATATACAGCAATAATCACAAATCATGTTGATGATCTTTTAATGAAGACACATGGGCAAAGTGGATTATTTACATATCCTTCTTTCAGTAAATAATCACTGAGGCGTTTGTACCACATTCGCTCGGATTGTTTCAATCCGTACAAAGACCTTTGTAATTTTATAGAATGCATGTTATGAGGTTTTGATTTTATTTCATCGGATATTACAAATTCATCAGGGATTTTCATATATATCTCACTGTCTAGGGATCCGTACAGATATGTCTTTAAACGACATCCATTAAATGCATATCAAGCCCTTCAGAGACCGCAAGGCTTATCAAGAACCGAAATGTGATTGCATCTATAACAGGAGAATATGTTTCCTCATAATCGATGTCAGGTCTTTGCGAGAAACCTTGAGCTACAAGTCTTGCTTTGTACCTTGTAACTTCATTTTTTTCGTTTCTCTTTCGTACAAATACCCATTTATATCCAACAGGTTTTACGCCATCTGGCGTTTGGACAATTGGTCCAAAAACCTCTCGTTTCCTTAACGAGTTTAGCTCTGCTTGGATAGCCTCTTGCCATTTTTGTCAATCAGGTCTTTTTCGACATTCGTCCACTGATCATGGTTCTGGATCATCATCATTTTCACATATTTCAAAGGACACATTGAAAGCAAATATATCATCGGGAACAATTTCATTTCGATCCCAAATCTTACCGAGTTTAAATAATTTATTGAGATCTCATTATTTTCATCTTTTTCCTCTTTTTCTAGAGGAAGTTGTTCCTCATCAGAATCAACTTGTTCTGACAAACCCTTATCAAAGGATTCTTGTGCTTTCTCAGGAGTATTTTGATTTGTATTTATTTTTACTCCCGTTTTCCTCTTTCGAGGAATTGTATCCTTTGAACCAATCGGTCTTCCACGCTTTAAGCGTTTCGTTGGTTCTTGTGCATTTTGTTGCACGAGACATCAATTCTTGCGGGAGCATTTACAAATGGAATATGTGATTTTGTCACTTGTTTTGCATCATTAAATGCATCGGGTAATTGATTTGCAATTTGTTGCAAATGAATGATCTTTTGAACTTCAAGTTCACACCGATTTGTGCGTGGATCATAATGTGATAAAGTTGATGCATTCCAAGCAATTTCGCGCCATTCCTTTTGAATTGGCTTCTTATCTCCCCTAATGGTGGGAAAATTGCTTCATCAAAGTGACAATCAAGCAAAACGTGCAAGTAAAAAAATCCCCTGTTAAGGGCTCAAGGTATCTTATAATGGACGATGAGTTAAATCCAACATAAATCCCAAGTTTTCGTTGTGGACCCATCTTAGTTCTATTGGGAGGTGGTATAGGAACATACACTGCACAACCAAAAATTCTCAAGTGTGAAATATTTGGTTGTTGACCTAAAATGAGTTGCATGGGGGAATGTTTATGGTATGCGATAGGCCTATAACGAATGATAGATCTTTGCATGAAGGATCTGCATGTCCCCAAACCGAAGTTGATAACTTAGTTCTCATGATTAAAGGTCTGGCAATTAATTGAATGCGTTTGATAAGAGATTCTCGCAAACCATTCTCAGGTATGCACATGTGGAACGAGAATGTTCAATGGTAATTCCTATAGACATGCAATAATTTCTAAATGCTTGAGATTGAAATTCCCAAGCATTATCAAGACGGATGGTCTTGATTGGGTTGTCGAGAAATTGTGCTCTTAACTTAATGATTTGTGCTAAAAGTCTATCAAATGCAACATTGCGGGTTGAAAGCAAACAAACATGTGACCACCTAGTTGATGCATCTATCAAAACCATGAAATATCCGAATGGTCCACAAAGTGAGGATGAATAGGACCACATATGTCTCCCTGAATGCGTTCTAAGAAAACTAGGGATTCCACAACAATTTTACTTGGGGATGGTTTAACTATCAATTTACCTTGAGAACAACTAGCACAATTATAATTACCAAATTTAAAAATATTTTGCGACTCCTTAAAGGATGTCCATGCGAATTATTAATTATTCTTCGCATCATTGATGATCCTGGATGACCAAGCCGGTCATGCCATAAAATGAATGTCTTTGGATCATTAATTTTCTTATTCAAGACGACATTCGTTTCGACATGCCTTATATGAGTAAAATATAATCCGATGATAAAGTGAAAATTTTTCTAACACTTCTTTTTCCCATTTGAAACCAATGTGACATAGAGAAATTCTCTATTATTTTCATTCACGGTTTCAATGTGATATCCATTTTGTCGAATATCTTTAAAGCTCAGTAAATTTCTTCTGGATTTTTCAGAGTGTAAGGCATTGTCAACATGAATTGTTGTTCCCCCAGGCAACATAATATTTGCTCTTCCAGAGCCATTAATCAAATTGGAGACGCCAGATATTGTTTGAACATTAGCCTCAGCTAAGTTCAAATTGGAGAAATATTCTTTGTTTTTAAGGATTGTATGCGTTGTAGCACAATCAGCAAGGCATATATCGCTCTTATTTGATTCATGACTTGAACACATGATTTGTTGATCCATCTTCCTAGCTTTCTCTCCTTAACAAGTCTTCTTGAACTTCAAGATCTCCTTAATGCTAGAGCAAGCTCGTGCTGATAACGTGTTGTAAACTAAGTTTGAACTTGTTAAGAACTAGAGAAGGAAATAGAAGACTAAGAACTTCTACTACTACAAACTACTACTACAAAGGAGAAGAGAAGAAATGAAATAGTTGGAATGAGAAGTTTTCATTCAACTTGGTGTGCTTTTGCAATGAGGTTGGCACCCTTTATATAGGTCATTTGGTGATGATGATAAATGTACTTCATACAATGTATACAAGCAACTCATACACCCCATGTCATACAATACATCACAAGCAACATAGACAATACATGAAAGAGTTGGTGTACATTGGAGAGGATTACAAGTTACATGACAATACATAGACAAGTGGAGGTACTATTAAGTGATACATACAAGTTACATGACTACACAATATGTTGGTGTACATGCATGGCCATCCATATTCCATAACACATGCATGGCAAATGTGTGCTACACATTTTTGCGTACGTATAGTTGGCTGTGTCAATTGAATTGTATTTGGGTTACAAGGACTTGGCACATGTGTTTCGTTATGTCTTATGTCTAAAGGATTGCGACAACTTTATAGTAAAAAGGAAGCAGCTAAAACTACTTACTTTAAATACCAACTTTGGGCACGTATTGTTGGACAAAACATAACATGAGGCCAAGTGATAGAATCCTCAAAAGCGGAACAAGAGTCGCTCGAGACTCGTTCCACAATCGAATTCTCCACGATGTAATCAAAGGAAGGGTCTGGAGTTAAAGGTGTCATGCAGTGAAATTCCATTTCCGTTTTCCTATATACCAAAAGAGAAATTCCATTTGAGTTTAATATTCTCAACTTTGGAGAGTTTGGTCAAGAAGAAGCATCAAGTTAAAGTGTCTTTTTCCTTAGATTTTTTTTTTTTTTTTTTTTTTTCAAGCATTGAAAGCATGCGTAGTCTTTAAGCAATAATAATCCCCAAAACCAACGAGGCAACGAAGTCCTTGCATCCAGAAAGCAACAACGCACCAAACGCCGACTTTGATATTGGACTTCAGTCAAACACGCTTTACTTTCTACCTACAATAGATAAAGATCACATTTTCTAACCGCTACTCCAACTACTTGTGAAACTACATACTCCTCCTCGTGAAAGTTTCCAAGAAACCAGATCTGACTTGGCAAGTGGGTGTGTGGGACAACTAGAAATTGGCTCACCAGTGCTACGTCACTTCAATTTTGAGTGGTTGTTATAAGCTCACATCGAAAGATGCTAAATTGATCTTTTTAAGATACTCGAAATAAATATCTAATTATTGATGTTCATTTGATACACATTGATTTATATGTGCAACAAACATTAATGCGAAATGAATAGATACTAAAAATCAGATGTCCCAAAATGGGTCATCCTAGCATTATTAAAACCTGAAAAAAAAAAAAAATCAACTTGAAGGATCATAGTGCCAAACCACTCGGATCAACTTCTAGTGGCCAAATTAATTGGATTCGCCTTACATGGATCAAACTCTTCCATTGCCCCAAAATCCTTCCCAAATGTCCGCAAACCAAGTGCCAACACTCTTATAACTCATTTCAATGGCCCTCAAAACTTGTCAAAAGAAAAACATACTTTACAGAATATCAATCAAATTTCTGACTACATAATGATAATCGCACTTTCATTTTCCTTAGCCGACACTACACATGCGGAAAAACAAGTAAACATTCAATCAATCGCTATAACAACACACATTCACAAGCGCCAATTCGTTCGGCAAGGATTACATTTTCTCTCTATGTTTAAGGGGACGATGTTCTTACAGATTCAAAATAGCTTTTCCAAAACAATACAAGTCCTCAATCCAAGTTTTAGGGGGATTCCACACTGCACAAAACGAGAACCAATTATACTCGACTAAATCATTTTCACTCCCATTTTAATGATTAAAGACCAATGTTGTGCCAAACTTTCATCAAAGAATTCGTAACAAAACACAAAACGTGACACCATGAATCGAACAAAAGGCATTTCTAAGAGTAACGTAGGTTGACGGACTATAAAGAGCAAAGGCAGCAAAAATACCTTGAGTTAGTCCACAACAGTCTGACTGTCCTCATTTCGTTTCAGGTCCATTTCAACTTGATGAATTGTCCACTGCATGCCTTCTAGTTTCTGAAAATGGATGCTGATATGAGCCATAGTCTTACTTACATAAAACGCAACTAGAAACATTTGAGAAAGTTACCTTCACAATTTCGTGGTACTGTCTGGCAATTGAATCAAAGTGGGGATCAACACCTTGATACTCGCGAAGACGTGTCACCTAAAAGAGTAGACAATGCATAATTTATACAATGAATGAATGGAGCATTAAATTCATTAGCATTATCAACGAAACTGACAATGTCAGCAAGAAATCAAATCATAGCTAAGCTACAGGAAAATAAGAGTAACTCACCATTTTTATATATAAATTATTAATGTTAACAATTTAACCAGCCTGAAAATCAAATGAGAAAGGGAAATATATCTTTATGCGAATAGTTCTCTTGACGGTGAAAAGAAAAGTACATAATCACTTTAATAGGTTAATTCCATGTTTCAATGGATATCATGGTGAATAAGCAATCTGAATTATGAAAAGCTTGACTAGACCTAATAACAATCTAGGCACCATAAAACATTCACTTCTCACTTACTCTTTACTATTCATGCCAGTATTAAAGGAAAAAAAAGAAAGAAACGCAAAATAGCAAATATAGAAGAAGAGCATAATACTTTCAAGGGTTTCATACCGCTTTGTTATAAGCTATCGAAGCTTCGTCAGTAGCCTCTACAAGATAATTCCTGCACGAAAAATTTTAACACCAGAATCCTCTCAACCCAACAAAGGAAATACAGTGCTCTGAACATTCTATCTTTTCGTACCTAATTTTCCGAAGAGCTGGTATTGACTCTTGGGTATATGTATCTCGCAAGAGAAGATGCTCTAGGACCCTGGGAGTAAGAATAGTCTATCAGAGAATTGTTAAAGTGAATTAGAATATGATGGCCACTAAAATGAAAGAGAAACTAAAAAGGAACTCAAAAGATGGAACTATAACCACACTGTTAAATATGGAAAAAAATACCTCAATTTGGCACTCATGGTTTCACATCTTTTGCACAACCAGTCTTTTCTTAGCTCATCCTGTCACAGCCATGAAAAATGATAAAGATAAAATCTTTCTATATATAAGACATGCTCAATTATGGACGAGGGACTCATCGACAAGCCAAATTTAGCACTCAATTTCATTCTTTTCACAAGTGGGAGGTCATAACAAGTATAAAGCTCACATATTGGTGTTGGTGTTGCAACTTCAAATCTTTGACAAGTTTTATAAGCACAGAAAGTATCTGCTCCAGCACCTGATATGAGCAAATAGATATAGAAATTTACAAGAACTCAGAGGAAAAGACACTACATAGTGCATACAACTAATTACACAGCTGTAGAGCAACTATTGTGAAGGACCGAGAGCGGAGAAGAGAGAGACATACATTGAAGTATTCTGCAAATTTTCTATCTGCAGAATAGAGGTCTTCTCGGAGAGCTGCCTCTTCCCTTTCAATCTCCTCAATTATTAGCTTAACCCTGACAATATGAATATCATAGAACAAAGTAAGATTACTCTACCAAGAGCTACAACAATGCAATCCACCACTTGGAAGATCCAAGAACGAGATACAAGTGAGAAATCAAAAGATCTAGATCCTAACATTTGCATACCAAAGATATTTGGAATATCAAATAAAGCATCTTCATGGCACATAGACCACTGCAGCAGTCAATTGCAATTTGCAAAATCAACTGGTACATAATTTAAAATGTACTTCAATATGAACAGACTATAGATCAATGCTAGTACGATCATCTTCTATATCTATAGGCCAAATCTGATAGCAAGAACAAGCACTGCAATACAGAACAGATGAAGTAAAGATTACGATCATATTCTATTTCCATAGGCAAAATCTAATAGCAAGAACAAGCACTAATAAAGACAAATGCAATACAGAACGGATGAAGTAAAGATTTATCACACTTTCTTTATGTGAAAAGAAAGATTGATTCAAGCCTTCGCCTAAGATTTATTCTCTCGAATGATTTGCTCGACATGAAAAATTAAAGGTCAAATTCATGCCCCTTCAAGATCAGGCGGTAACAACAAGAAAAGCTTGCAGGTAACCAATGTCGAGAAAATATTATATTAGAAAATGAAAAATAAAACAAACCAACCTCTCTGGAAGCCGAGCAATAGACACTTGATTACTTGGTGATGAATCTGCTGTACCCAACATATGATGCTATTAGAGAACAGTTACGCTTGAATTCACTGGTATACTATTATTACACATTATGAAAGTGAATTAAATCTTACCAACACCATCTATTAGGACTGCATCCATCAACTTGTCACATTTAACCTTCAACCGACCCTCAATCTCTCTAGCAAGTGAAATTTGATATTCTGTCATATCCTAGACAAACACGGCCATATCTTATAAATAGTTCAATATAACCATGCACAACATTGAAATGCATCATTAAGTTTAACATACCAGATTGGACGGGGATTGTTGCAACTGAGTCTGCCATAAATAAGATGGCGTAATTCCAAGGAAACGATTAGGAACCCCACCAACATCAGGTTCCGTGGCATCTGTGCCACCAAGAGAAAGGGCATTATTTGACAAAGCTGCAGAACTATTCGCCGAACTACCCATTTGGTTAGTAGAGCTAGAGCTTAAACTGGTAGTGACACCAGTGCTCATACTATCGATCGAACTCCTTGACAATGCACTCCATCTCTCAATCTCTTCCTCTTGAATTTCCCCATCTTTGGATATAAGAGGAAGCCGCAATCTTTGCGCTGCCTCGGCAATTACCAACCGATGCTCTAGAGACTCGTACACCTAAAACCAACTCCACATTGCATCTAAATCTTCCTTGGCAATAAACAAACAAACCCCCATTTCCCAATCCGGCACTCCAACAATCAAACTAATAAAAAGCTGAGATTTTTTATCAGTAAATCGAACCTGCGGCGAGCTTTTCAAGCCGAGTTGCCCGTACAGACTCTGCACGTCTCGAATTCCGCCAAGCTTTGCCACCAAAATGGCTTGTTGGAACTCCTCCACCATCCCCACCGCTTCAGAGTAAATCGCCTAAAGAGATCATTCAAAACAAAACAAACGCAAACCCTAAAATTATTTCTCAAACAAAAAAAGCCCTAAATTACTGAAACTGAAACCCTAGAAATGAAGATATGAAGCGTAATTGCTGACCAATGCTTCCAGATAACGCAATCGGTCTCTCGACATCTCCTCTCTGGCCTGAAATCAACGGTCGAAAACAAAATTGAGACACAGAAGGTGCGAGAAGGTGCGATTGAGATGTGAAAGTGAGGCGTACGAGTTGGAGATCGAGAGAAGCGGATTTGGAGATGAGAGATCCATCGGGAGAGAGGCAGTGGCGATCCAATTGCTCGATCAACTGCGTGAGATCGGGTGGTAGGCTCTGCGATGATGATGATGATGATGATGACGACGACGATGATCCTTGCAGTCCAACCACCGCTTTCGCCATTTTTGCAACTCTTCTGTCTCTGATGAAGGAGAGAGCGCGAGCGAGTGATGAGAGCTTCGGTTTCAAACGAAAACCCAATTGGGCCGGATCACAAAAGCTGCCGCTCTTGTTTGGGCCTCCAAAATACGACTCAAATTAGACCACCTTTTTTTTTAACGCAAATTAAACCATCTATATCTATATCTATATATCTATATATAGAATTTATTAACAAAATCTAAAATTGTGATTAAAATTTAAAAATTAGAAATACAAGTAACTTTTTTAGCTTATCAATATTCTCTATTGTGATTGAGATAAGATGTGAATGGAAAAACAAGCTAATCATGCTAGGACATTACTTCATCAAAAAAAGTGTATTGGATTGATGAGAATGAGTTCATGATTGATTTGGAGATAAAGAAAAAAAAAGTGTAGTGGATTGATAAAGAGTTAGAGTTTGATTTGGATACAAAAGAAAGAGTTAATTTGGAGATTAAAAAAAAGTATGGGCAAATAGGTAAATTTCATTACCACTCAAAAATTTGTGATTCGTGTTTTTATATATATGATATATATATAAAGTTGAAGGAGAGAAATTTTCGCATGCTCTCTCCTTCCACCATTTCATTTTTAGGTTTTTCTCAATTTTCTATTTTTTATTTTAAGATATTTATATATTTGTGTTATTTATTGTTTTAAGATACATTCATCCCCCCATATTTTTGAAATATGAAAAATAGATATTTATATATTTTTGTTATTTATTGTTTTAAAATATATTCATCCCCCCATATTTTTGAAAAATGAAAAATCCAACTTTGAACAACCAAATGACGATCTAATTAATGATGTATTCATCAATACATTAAGTTTTTGTTTCAAATCTTACACCATCGATTTGGTTACCACAGCATTATTTATATACACTGTTTAGGACACTGAAAGAACAATTAAGTTCATTCGATTTTTTGTTGTTAATGAATGGTTATTTCAATGATTTACAAGTAAATATTTTTTAAACCCTCTATTGTATAGTTTTTCTAAAAAATATGGGTTGATTATTGTGAATTTTAATTTTAATTTTAAGAAATATTATAATATATTCAAGTAAATTAATTTATTAATTTTATTTTAAAATTTTAATAACTCCTGCACAAAGCGTAGGAAATCGACTAGTCTATATATATATAAAAGTTGAAGGAGAGAGAAAGTTTCAGATGTTCTCTCCTTCCACTATTTCATTTTTAGGTTTTTCTCAATTTTTTATTTTTTATTTTAAGATATTTATATATTTGTGTTATTTATTGTTTTAAGATACATTCATCCCCCCATATCTATATATATATAAAAGTTGAAGGAGAGAGAAAGTTTCACAAGCTCTCTCCTTCTACCATTTCATTTTTAAATTTTTTTATTTTTTTTTAATTTTTAATTTTAACATATTTATATATTTGTGTTATTTATTGTTTTAAGATACATTCATCCCCCCATATTTTTGAAAAACGAAAAATAGATATTTATATATTTATGTTTTTTTTGTTTTAAAATATAATTATCTATTATGTCTGCATTTATTAATAATTAATAATGGTTATATTATCAACGAATGAATTAATAGAATTAGTACATTCTACTCGAAATCATGTGCAAATACATGGAATAGAGTGTGGTAAAAGCTTTTAAAAATTATAGGCAGATACATGGAATTGAGTGTAGTGCAAGCTCGGGCAGATACATGGAATTGAGTGTAGTGCAAGCTCTATTCCCCCTATAAATTTCACCTCTCATCCATTCTTATACGCTGTATTTCTCCCGCATCCAGTTTGAATAATTTTTGGGGAGTGCTTGACCATTATCTAAATTTTTGTTTGGGTCTCCAAGTGCACATGTTTGTAGGGGTTTTTTGTGTTTGAATGGATGCACAAGTTCCATGGATTGACTTATGTAAAGGGTCGAGCACGCCGATTTTTATTTTATTATTTTTTATATATAGTTTTTGCTTGACATAGGGGTCAACTACAACACCCATCATTTTGTAACTTTCCTATTTTTTTTGCCCCTTTTTATACATATAAATCATGAAGGTCTTTACTGACATCTGCGCGAAGCGCAGAGAAACAACTAGTATATATATAAAAGTTGAAGGAGAGAGAAAGTTTCATATGTTCTCTCCTTCCACTATTTCGTTTTTAGTTTTTTCTCAATTTTTTATTTTTTTATTTTAAGATATTTATATATTTGTGTTATTTATTGTTTTAAGATACATTCATCCCCCCATATTTTAAAAAAATGAAAAATATATATTTATATATTTTTGTTATTTATTGTTTTAAAATATATTCATCTCTCCCCCCCCCCCCCCCCCCATATTTTTGAAAAAAAAATATGTTTGGACTCTTTGAGTCCCGACCCAAAGATTTTTTTGTTAACAATTTAAAATATCTACCTAAGTAAAAGACCTAATTACCCTCTATTCCAAACACTAATAATGAATTTAAATTAAGGGTCTTTATGTCTTTTTGGTTGTTTGAGTCCGGACTTTATGAGTCCATCTAGCACTACCCATTTTTGAAAAACGAAAAATCCAACTTTGAACAACTAAACAACGGTCTAATTAATGATGTACAACTTTGAACAACTAAACGACGGTCTAATTAATGATGTATTCATCAATACATTAAGTCTTTGTTTCGAATCTTACACCTTCGATTTGGTTACCACTACATTATTTATATACACTGTTTGGGGCACTGAAAGAACAATTAAGTTCATTCGAATTCTTTTTTTTTTGTTAATGAATAATTATTTCAATGATTTACAAGTAACTATTTTTTAAACCCTCTATTGTATAGTTTTTCTAAAAAATATGGGTTGATTATTGTGAATTGTGATTTTAATTGTAAGAAATATTATAATATATTCAAGTAAATTAATTTATTTATTTTATTTTAAAATTTTAATAACTCATGCGCAAAACGCAGGAAATCGACTAGTATATATATATAAGTCAGAGGAGATAGAAAGTTAAAAAGCTACCTCCTCTCACTATTATAATTTTCTAATTTTCTTAGTTTTCTTATTTTATTTTATTTTATTTATTTATTTATATTATTAGTTGTTTCAAGAAGTATAGTTATATATTATGTGTACATCTATTTATAATTAATAATTGTTATCTTATCAACGAATAAATTGAGTACGTTGAACTCAAAATCATGGGCAAATACATAAAATTGAGTGTAGTGCAAGTTTTATGAAAACCATGACAGCTTCATGGAATAGAGTGTAGTGCAAGTTCTATTCCCTCTATAAATTTGAACTCTCATTCATTCTTCTTGCAATCTTTTTTTTTTTTTTTTTCATTCCCCCTTCAAAGAATCACAAGAAAAAATCAATTTATTACCCCTAACCTTAGATTCTTCCAATTCTCAACCAATTATCATGCAAATTCGTCAAATCCCATCCAACAATCTCTATCAGATTGAAGGATTTCAACGGCGCCTCCAATTCTCTTATACTTAACTATAGCTTCATGCATCCAGTGATACAACAACCATTCACATCGTTTATAAGCTAAACCACTTTCGGTCTCATTCGGATAAGTTTGTTCTATATTGGATCTAATCACTTAGTTTTCCATAAGTTCAAGACATGACAAAATCATTATCTATAAAACAAATCAATAATCACGTGACCCTTTATGCTGCCTTTGTTATGTTGTCTGTTGATTTAGATTCTTCAATTGGAGTGGATAGACGATCTGGAGGAATTTATATTCAAGGGTTATGGTGAATCAATATACTACCACATGAGATTACCATTGCTTAAAGATGTAGTTTCATGGAATGTTATAAAAGCTAAATAAGGCAATAAAGTTATTGCTTCTTATTATTGTTGTTATCCATCTGTTAAGAACCTTTCATTTGACTCGATGGGATGGGTGCCGCCATTGTAATACAAACTATTAATCTTGCCATTTAGCTTCTTTTTTTTTTTGCTTGCATTGTGGCGATTAATAGGTGCACATGCAATATCCTAAATCAGTATTCAATTTCCGCCATTGGAGTTTTTGCTTGGGAAAAGTTCCGGCGGATTTACTTTTAATTATAGATATTGCTAGTGGATTGAATGGGGAATATCAAATTCATGGAAGTATTGTGTGTGCATCTATTAGTAACGAATAAATGAATAGAATAAGTACCTTGAACTCAAAACCATAAGTAGATACATAGATCGAAGTATCTTGCAAGTTTTATTAAACCACCAATAAGTTTTCATTATAACACTCTTCATTATTTAAAATTTAACATATTTACTTTTAAGAGGTGTAAAATAATTTAATAAACCTTTATTGTATAATGTCAATAACACATGCGTGAAGTGCAAGGAAACGACTAGTTTTCAATAAAGTAGGTTTGGTTACAAAAAAAAAAAAGTTCTATAGTTTTCTTAAAATAAATTTTTCGAGTAAATATTTATAAAAAAATTATATTTGTGTTTAATTACATATATAAGAATTTTTCCTTCAAAACTTATCAATAACAAGTATTGAAATAAATATGAAAAATATTTGCCTATATGTTATATTTAAAATATAAACTTAATGTGTCTTAATATGGAAACTCACTTTCTCAATAATAATTAAAAAAAAACTTAGTTTGTCCACAATAATAGGTGGAAAAACATATGAGTTAATATAGAAAATTGATAATCATGAGTAAATGTTCCTCGAGAAAATTTCAGCTGTAAATATATACAATAGCACTCTATACACAAAGAACGTATTTTCATTGACAATTTCAACGCAAATTGATCAGCCATGGCTCTCAGTAGTATCCTTTACCTATCCCTCGCTATTTTGTCAAATTGGTCAAAACTTCATTTCCTCACTAATCATCATATTCCGTCGCTATTCTTGCTAATTTTTTTAGTGAGAATTTGCTATATATAGATTTAATAGTGTATGGATAGGTATTCTACCATGGTTATTTAGGTCTGCAAATTAATTAAGTTTATTAATGGTATAAATAAAATCCTGATGAGAATAGAGATACATACAAAATAAAAAAGAAAGACACAAATTAAAATCAAACAATAAAAAATAGATCGTGCATTTCCACCGGGTTATATATAAAAGCACCAATAAGAAAAGCTACAGTTTAATTTGAAGTTTGAACTCGTGAAATTCTAGAATCGAACACGTTGACTTTTAAATTTAGTTGCTAATTAAAGAACATTGATTCACAATTTCTTAATCAATAAGTCTACTTGAACCCATGAGTCCGGACTCATAGGGTGATTTTTAAAATTTTGTAAATATTTAAGGGGTATAATAGGAATTTTACAAGTGATTATGGTTGTTTCATTAATTGTTGAAGGATGTATTTAAAATTAAAAAAAGCTTTGAGTCCGGACTCACGAGTCCAAATAGTATTACCCTTTCTTAATTTCCCCATGAAGTTATTCCCTAGAAACCAAGTTTACCAACAAAGCAAGAGCTGTTAGTGTGTCTTGGTATAGTATTAGTACTCGATTATATATGATTAAAAGCAATCACACTTAATTACTTACTTATTAGCAATTAATCCAATCGAGTTGCTACCACGATAAAGGCGAAGGCGAGATTGTGTGATGTAATTACACGACATCAATTTCAATTTCTTTGTGTGATGTAAAATTATTCGTGTCATTGAATTCTCTCTATCGATCTATAGAGCTTGGAGCAGGTGATGAGAATAGTTACGTAACATATGGACTGATAATAAAATAAAAAAAACTCATTACCAGTTCTCTGTACGTAGTTTCAATTCTGTTTTATAAATGAATCCCACAAAAAAAAAACAAAACAAAACAAAAAAAGGAAATGAATCGGCCCGACAGCTTTCCTTCCGTACTATTCTTGATAGAATAGGTAATCAATCGTACACCACGTGTCACGCATATACAGGGGATGCTTTAAAAGATCGTACGTATCATTACCCGCACGTGTAAAGGCGGTGATTTTTATAAATTTGTTGAATTCACGTATAACACCAAGATGGTTTTGACACCCAATTGTTCTTTCGTGTGGTAATTGTCTAATGAGTATCGTTGGTTAAAACTAAACACACGAGGTTCTTCAAAGATTCCCTCTCTAATCTACGTTCACACATGAACTTTTGGCTCCGAGATTCCATCGTGAACCCTTTTCACACAGAGCCCAGCAGAGAAAAAATTACAGCCACGTCGGCGTTGAATGCTTCATCCTGTCAAATCATCCTACAAAAAAAAAACGCTTTTTTTTTTCACTTATAATTCTACAAAAACTCAGGCCAAAAATATAAGTTGTTTTAAGAATTTGAAAGAACTTTTGTAATCCTCTTTTCATATTTTAATTACTTGTAAATAATTAGTTGCAATTAAACACTTATTCGAACTTTTTTTTTGGATAAATTTAATTGGTGCAGTTAACCACGTAAGTAAAGTGCTTACAAAAATATATTTTGAAGTCATAATGCATTCTTTAATACATGTGTATTTTGGATAAAGTGAGTTATATTAATTAATAATCAATCAATTGGGTGACTCTATAATTTGATATGGGATTTGAAAGTAAGAGGTTATGGGTTCAATTTCACTTACGGTAATAAAACTTTATTATCTTTAATTATTTCATTTTAGTAACAAAATTTATATATATTCTTCTTCAAACTTTTTAAAAGTGTTATTTCTATCTATATATTTTAGGCTAACCAGTTGTTAAGTGACGTGTTGACGTGGCGATTAATTGGCTTATAAGGCAAACAGGGCTGGCTAAGCCGCTACTATAACTGTGGAGGCCGACAGCACCGGCATGGAGCCGCCATGCATGTAACGTGGCACGTAAGAGATATGCACAAAGCGAAACCCCCCACAACCACCTTCCTAGCTATAGCAATAGCAAGCGCGTCAACATAAACAAACTCATTAAACTTCTCTATAAAACCCCCACAACCCTCCACTCTTCAAACCTTCCAACAACAACCACATCGTCAATTATTACGTAACAACTTAATTAGAAGTTTGATTGTTAATTCATCGAGATATGGGGAACTGCTGCGCTCGAGATCATCACCCCCACCACCACCACCACCACCACCACCTTAATGTTCCTTCCTCGTTGCCGACTAATGATGATCATCATGGTGATGAGGCGTCGTTGTGGGGGGAGGAGGAGGAGGAGGATTATAGCACTAGTTGGAGCTCAGATCATCATGATCAGAAGTTATCTTCAACTGCGTCGACGGAGATGATCAAAATACGGATCTCGAGGAGGGAGCTGGAGGAGCTAATGGGGAGGGTGGAGGTGCAGAGGCTGTCGGTGGACCAAATGGTGGCACACCTCATCAGCTTGAGATCAAGAGTCGTCCATGTCGATGATCATTTCGACCATCTTCATAGGATATCATGGAGGCCGGCCTTGCAGAGCATTCCCGAAGTCAATTAATTTATGGAATCAAACAAACAGATCAAGATCATGTGATTGATTATTATTGACTATTGACAACTTCAACGATGTAAATAGAGAGAGAAGAAATTAATTAAGACAAGTGCTAGAATGAAACACCACAAAACAAATTAATTAATTGGCTCACAATTAAGAGCCCTTCATCTCCACCTCGACATGAGGGTATTCATTGATCTCGATACATTATACGCGGATCGAAATCGTATGAGCCAATATGTCTTATGGTATAATATTGTTGTTGTTACGCATTCTAGTATTTTACATTAATTAATGCCCTTTGGCTTTGGCCGGGTAGATATTTGTAAAGTTAGTCAATTAATTAAATTAATACATCAAATTTAATCTCTGCCCATCTGTGTATGCTATCTTGAATTGATGATGATGATTTTAATTGGTTTTCACTTGATCAATTAATTAACCAGAAGTGGTCTACATTTTGTTTTATATTTTTTCCCTAGAATTCATCTGTAAATTTATTTAAAGATTATTACACAGTTAGCTCACGAAGATCAATAATGAATCTTACTATCTTATTAAAACCATTTTCAGGAAGAAATCGCACTAAAATTACCCACCAATATTATACATGAATATATTGAATATTTTATACCGACTATGATAATGTTATATATTTTTTTCATGGGAATCAAGGATGGCTAACATTTTCATTCCTAATTTAAATAACAAAATGTTGTTACAAAGGAATGCAATTGAAACAACCGAATGTTGTTGTAACTGGGAAATAGGAAAAAATCAATGCATGTTCTAAATAAAGTAATTGGTAAATAAACCAAGCCACAACATGAGAGAGTCCAAATCCTACATCTGCGAAGCCATGCCCATATGTGAAAATTCACAAAGTTGAAAACTCGGACTTACACAAGACCCTTTCCGACCATTGACTCCTAAGTAGTCATGATGCACTCTTTCTTACATTTACTATATATTCTTTCCCAAGTCCCCTTGGGTGTGTCGAGCTCCCCTTGGTAGTTTTACACAAGTCTCCACTTGCACGCGAGGTCCCTTTCACTAGAATACCCAAGTCTCCTTGTTGCTTTAGGACGACTCCAGCCCCACAAACTAGGCCTCGCCCAACCTAAGCCTACGTGGACTCCCGATCAACCCCGAGAAATCAATGCATGCCTAGTCAGTCTCTTTTCCATGTCATTCGATTATTAGTTGCTTATTAAGTTTGTTATTTACTTTAAACAAGTCTTAATAAATCTCAGTGGAAATTAGTCAATTTAAAACAACTAAAACAATTAATGAGTAAGAGTTGGGACAATCCTAATGTGAAAATCCCGCAAAAATAGATTTCATGTATATGCATGAATGGGAATCAATACAATGCAACGATCAAGTCATTATATACATGTATCTCGAGTCTCATAACCTATAATATCCCAAAATATAACAAGAAACAAATGTGGTTCATATGTACATCCAAAAAATCAAAAAGAACCTACATACACTACAAAAAAAGAGCAAATCAGAAACGGAATTAGCAACGGAATTAAGTTCCGTTGCTAAAAAAAGAAGTTAGAGACGGAATTGAGACGGAAAATTCAGAGACGGAATTGAGACAGATCAGAGACGGAAATAGAGACGGAATTAGATACGGAATTAAATTCCGTCTCTAAAAAATGGCGCCAACATTCCCACCAAAACTTTATTTTATTATACCCGCTCATCAAATCTCGAGATTTGTGCATCAAATCTCGAGATTTTGATGAGCCCCCTCCAACAACTCCCCCTCCCTCTCCCACCACCGAAATCCCCAAATCCCACAAATGACGCCCAAATCCCTTCGTCCTCTCCCACCACCGAAATCCCCAAATCCCACGGCGACGCCGAAATCCCTTCGTCGTCTCTCCTCTATACTCTCGTCTCTCCGATCGTCTCGTCAAGTTCGTTGTCGACCAAAACCTGTTTTGATTCTGAGTTTTAGCAGGAGAGACCACAAATCAAAAAGTGCTTTCCACACGCCTTCGCCCGCACAAAGAGAAGATGGGATTAAGAGTTTTAGCTCTCCGAGCTTCGCGAACCTCCTCCACCATCAATCGCTGCTTCTCCTCATCGCCAACCCTCTCCGTTTCTCGAATCTTCGCGAACCCTAGCAATCGCCACTCCGCATCCATCGCCTCCACACCGAGCTTCGAACGCCGAAGCCGCAGCGGAAGCGCCGCAGCCTCGGGAGATCCATCCGCCGCGACGCCGCCGGCGGAGCTAGGGTTCATTTTCCCAAGCCGAAGATGCGATCGAGGTCTTCGTCGACGGATTCCCCGTCACTATCCCTAAAGGAATGACCGTCTTGCCGGCTTGCGAGGTCGCCGGAGTCGACATTCCTCGCTTCGCTACCACGCCCGCCTCTCCATCGCGGCAATTGCCGAATGTGTTTGGTTGAAGTCGAGAAGTCGCCAAAGCCCGTCGCTTCTGCGCCATGCCCGCGCTTCCGGTTTGGGCAATTTGGATGATCAATTCAATTCAAAATGGCGCTCTTCTTGTCTTATATCCTAGGTTTTGACTCTGAATGTCTCTGTTGTTGTTGTTGGTGGTGCAGGCGTTGGATCTAGTGGAGGAGGAAGTGAACGCGTTGGCTGAATGCTGCGACAAGTAAGTGATTCGTTCATATTTGAAAACTTGTTAATTCGTGCTGGTGTGTTGATTTGATTTGATTTTTGTTGTGGTTTGGAGAGTTGAATGTGTAATCAGTGAGGAGTTGAAGGAAATTGGTTGGAATCGTAGAATTAGATTAGATCCTGCTTTTGTGTGGCGTTGTACCGTGAATTGGAGCTAGATCGAGAAGTTGAGCTTCCTGAAATTTGTAGGCACTAATTTCTTGAATAATTAGATGATACCTAGATCCGAACGTCGTTTAGACGATAATTTGTGCTGTGTCAAGACCTAATTATGCAAACGGCCGTAATGCAGAGCCATTCATTTTACGAAGGCATTAATACGAGTGGATCTTGATGTCCTAATAGCAAAACAAACTTCATAGCATGATGAGTAAGATTTGTTGTGTTAACTCTATGAGTTGTCAAGATTGCGAAGGCGTTGAGCGATTGCGGTGAGTCTTTGGAGACATCATCGATACTCGAAAGGCTTAAACATGAGCTTAAGGTCACAACTCAACGTCAAGAGATAGTGTCTTGCTTTCTGAGGGACTATCAGCTTTCCAATGAGGAGGTGCTTGTTGTCCCGATTTTATCATACGCAGCTTTTTAGCGTGTACGTTGTCCGTTTTGTATGCCAATTTTTTTACGATGAACATAATCAATTTGTAGATACATGCATTGAGGGAGGAAGACTTGAGTGAAAATTTCTTTAAGGCACTTTCTCATGTTCAAGAAATTCATGCCAATTGCAAGATACTTCTCAGGACTCATCATCAAGTATTTGCCCTTTAATTAGTGCTTGACACATGCTTGAATTTTGCAATTTTTGTATTCATGTATTTATGTGATTTACAATTATAGCAAGGACTTGCTGACACAGTGAGTGCCGACTCTTCTGATGTTGTGCTCGTTTTCTCATTCATACCACCAATGGATTCATTCACTAGATGTAATTGATACCGCTCGTCGAGATCATAGACGTTTCATTAGAAGTTTAATCATTAAATGGTAACTACCAATAATGACCCGTGTTTGATTTTAATCCCCAATAACCAAGAGTGGATCTTTAATGTATATCTGAACAAGAAGAGCGCCATGGAATTGTAAGAGAACTAAGAAAGAAAATGAATATCACGTATAAAGAGTGTTTTTGTCCTGAAAAGCCTAATTGTCAATACTGTTATTCATTTCTTCTATTCCATAATCATTCAATACTTGAAGAATGGTATATTTATATTTAACTCATGCAAGGACATTTTTGCAACGTGCAGGTTTGGAGCTAATGGATATGATGGCTATATACCAAGATGGGGCTTATGAGCGCTTGTGCAGGTTAAGAATCTCTAGCCCCAGTTAACCAGTTAAACATGACATTTAATTTCATAAGCAAGTCTTTATATGATTCTTTGTTACATACATATGGTTAGGTGAGACTTGATAGCATTCAATAATCAATCACCATTTGAGGTGCTTTTGTTGCATATTTATTTATACTTAAAAAAAAATTAATTTCACATGTATGTTGTAAATGCTTCGACACAACTTCTTCTATTCTTTGTTAAAACGTAAATGTCTCGTAGTTTCAATTGAGTAGCTATTTTAGGTTGGTCATATTTGTTCATGCTCGAGATGTTGTCCCAAACTCCAGCCTTATTTCTTCCTTTCTTTGGAAATGCGGATGAGTCTAATTTCTACAGCACACCATTATATTATGATTTTAGTTCAAAATACTCTTTCTTGCACTCCAATTTCTGAAATTTGTTGTTTGCATCAAATATCTGAAGCCTTTCATGGTTAATGCAAGCTGGTCTTTTTTGTTTTTAGCTTTCTTTTTGAGCAAGTCTTGCATTCTCAGTCTCAGCCTAACCTTATAGTTTCTTATAAACTTAGCAACACCCTGGAATTCTACAGCCATACCGTAAGTCAAGCTCAAAGCATTAGTGGAACCAGTCACATTTGTCTCATCTCTTACAATATGTGCCTTTCCTTTTGTTAGATTTCAGAGTTGCTGGGCAGAGAAACAGCTCTCGGTAACACACTTTGGCTCCTCAAGGATGCTGCACATCATACTTTCTTCGTCAAGGGCCCTTTCGAGCTCTCCTGGCTATTCTTCTCTCACCTTTGGTAATGTACCAATTAATATTTCTCTCACCTTTTTGGCTTGCTTATGAGTTTATTCTTGATTCGTTGTTGCTCAACTCTGATAGCTTTTGAATGCCAAAGTTTTTCTTTTTTTCTTTAGATTCATTGCTCACTTTCTCGCATTACTTCTTTATAATCAATATCTATTCAGATAGTAAAACAAAAACAGACTTATTGAGTTTCACATTTCTCTTTGGTTAATATAAGCGAACGAGGTAGTGAAGTATCTTTATCTTTCATGGATGGATGCATTACTTATTTCTTATGATGCCAGGTGCTCGTAAAAGTGTTGGTTAACTTTCGAAAGTCGTAAAAAATGATGAAACCCATTGAAAGTTCCAACCAGATCTATCTTCTATTTTTATAGCCAAAATAGCCTATTTTTATCACTATTTATTTCCTTGTATGTCATTCTCATACCATGATTATTCACCATTTGTAGAATATGTGGAGTTCGAGTATGATATAAATGCTATAAACATGATTATTAAAGGCTTTTTTATTGAAAAACTTGTCTATATGCATATTGGGTTCATTTCCTTCTGGATAATGATGAATTTCTTTTTCTTTATTACTTTATTAATGTTGTGTTTGGCTCATACACTTGTGCTTGCGATGATACGTAGTTCTCCCATAATATTGTTTATATTCCTATTATTGTTTGTATAATTTAGTGATTTTTTTCTTTTTGATCTTTTTTCAGGTGTTTTCTACGAAGTCAAGTATTATTTGAAGCACAATCAACTTACATAATCTCGGAGCACTTCATTTTTTTTTCATTTAGAACAATTTTTCCTTTTACTTTTGTAGAAATATACGATATAGAAACTTTTTAGATTGTTTTTTTTGTTTCGTGTACAGTACATTGAGAGAAGATAATTTTAAGGATATGTTAAGTTTATATAAACTGTGCAATATCAATATATTATTTAGCTATGATTTGTATTATATATTGGCATGTTAAATGTGCTTGGATTGAGACATATATATATATATATATATAAGACTTTAAAAACTAAACAAAAATGAAAATTAGAGACGGAAATAGCAACGGAATCCAGAGATTCCGTTGCTATTTCCGTCTCTAATTTTCGAGGATTAGATACAGGAATCAGAAACGGATCAAATTCCGTCTCTGATCCGTCTCTGATTAGCAACGGATCAGAGACGGAAATAATCAGAAATGGAATTTATTTCGTCTCTAATCAGAAACGGAATTAGAGACGGAATAAATTCCGTTTCTGATCCGTCTCTAAATCAGAAACGAAATCGCATTTCCGTTTCTGATTGAATTAGCAATGACGTTTTTAGAGACGGAATTGATTCCGTCTCTGTTCCGTTTCTGACTGCAATTAGAGACGGAATTTTTGCAAATAAGAGACGAAAATTTCCGTTTTTGATTTGCTGTTTTTTTGTAGCGATAGTAGTAGAGATGAGCTAACTCTAAGAGAAGCTCAGAGATAATCGTCGATCACAGGCTCCTTGCCTCTACTACTAGAGGACCTGCAATCGTCACCAATGAATGGAGACAATCCAGTGAGTAAATCGAGCAAAAACTCAACAATATTTCAAGATAATAAATGATAAGTCTATATGTAACGACCCAAATTAATTAAACTAGGATAAACATTAATCTCGAGGATTAACGTTCATAATTCGGGTGTTATGTGATAACTCATTTGACTCGGACATGAGATCGAGAGGAATATGTTATTTATGGATGATGGTTGGGAATATGTGGTGTTTAAAATCATTATTATTGCATTGCACCGCATGTGTGTATGTTGTTATCGGGTGAGTTGTGTGATAGGAAGTTACCTCGAAATGCGTGTCGAGGCGCAGGGCATCGGGTGTTAGGTAGTCAAGGGTTAGTGAGATCACAAATTTGTCAATTTTGGTAGATAAACACACTAACCATATGTATTATAATGAGCCTAAGCTAAGGTAATTTGATTTAATAAATAAAGGCCTATAGTTTGGTTAATTAATTGAAAACCATGAGATTGTCCTAGAGATACGTATTTGCACATCTAGGAATCATGTAAGTAACAATTGGTGGCATTTGGAGATGGTAAGTGAGAAATGTGTCAAGGTGTGGACCATTAGATAAATCTCGGGATACGTAAATATATAGAAATCAAATGGCTAGCAATCCATCCCATTTTAATATATATAGGATGGTTTATCAACACCTGCAATCAAAACCAATTTATTTGTGAATCTAAAATTAAAGACTAAGGTGTGATTCAAAGCTGGATTTCAAGGATTTGGAGGTGAAACTTGGAGATCAAGATTAAGGTAATCTTTTTCCATCTCCTACACTTTCAATTGAGTTCAAATTGATGTGTTAAGGAGTAATTCAAATATGAAGGGTTGGTTATTAATTTATGATGTTATATTGATGAATTACAACTATAATTATAGTTTCAAATGAGAATTTATACTGGTTTTAATAAAAATTTGAGTTTTGAGTGAATTTGAAAAAAACTAGTGGAAATCATGGAATTGATGAATTTGATCTAATTGGTGTTGTTTCTATTGCTTGGATGATGTTTAGGAGTTTATATTTTGGTGAAAATGATTTAGTTAGGCTTAGTTAACTAATTGGGGAGTTAGTGACATAATTCTCAAGTTGAGAATTTTGTCACAGAACGCAGTTAGTGCACTAACTAAGCTAGTTAGCGTGCTAACCAATCAGGGCATTTAACTATTTTTCAAAATGAAGAACAAGAGCGCTAGACAGATCCCTTAGCACGCTAACTCCACCTAGCGCGCTAGGAAATCCCATTAGCACGCTAATGATAGATGAAATTGAATTTGAAGGGTTGTTTTTGAGATTTTCAACTTAATACATATCTAAACACCTATAAACATATTAAATATGTAAAAATTGGACTTCGAGGGCTTAGGGGATCATGGGCTAAGGTATTTTGGTCGGATTCGGGAGTTCGAGAAAGTTGGAGCGCGGATTGAGGTACCTAAACATTAGAATGCCTCACAAGATTCATGGTTTGTTTTATCGATATCGGATTTCATGTGTGACTGCCGGTATGGGCACACATGATTTTCTACTCCTATTTCAATTTGCATATATATTGGTTGTGGCTAAATCGCTTGCACGGGTTACTTATGTTTAGTGCTATGTCGACGACATCAGAATATATCTACGACTGTCTTGAGGATTTAAGATGTTCCCTTGACTTGAAATAACATCTGGAGGGGTTCATCCGTTAATTGAAGTTGAGGTTTAGTCATTGTAAACCTGTAAGTATATATATGGTTCTATCCCGTTTTATCGATTCCTGGCCGGTTTAGGTAAGGGTTTTCATGTGATTATACAATTGTTAACTTATTAATGCTTTATTATCTGAGCATGTTTAGTTGCTATGTATTATTTATTCATTACTATTGTTTTTGCTTGTTACATGTTGCCTACATTCATGGGAATATATATATATTGTTATCACATGTTATATTTGCATGTCTCGTAGTTTACCGGTTTTATCTCATGATATTGTGTGGACTTCTCTTGGGATTTTACTCATTTGACTCGTCATTGTATTTGTTGAGTGACTGGGTGTAGATCCTTCGACGAGCAAGGGTAAGGACAAGGAGGTATTAGGCAACTACTTCTGAGATAACGACGTCAGCTCGTGCGTGACTACGGTATGTATGTATTTACTTTTCGTTAGGTATTGGGGATTGCATAACACTGAATACATGTATATGGATCTTTTATTGTATTTAGCCTTTGATATATACATGGTATCTTTTTGCCAGGTTTTCCACTATTTAGGATTGTTAAATATTGCATAACATACTCATTTAAAGGCTTTCGCTCTAGAATTGTAATATAACTTGAAAAATTGGTTAATTGGCTAATTAAATCATTAGTACTTATACAAAGATTAATTAGCTAAACTAGAATTGTTGGAAAAGTGTAAGCAACCAGTTAGGTCGCAGGGCGTCAAAGATAAGCGGGCCATGACGTGGTGGGGCTTGTAACGTGTGATGTGACATGACGAGTCCCACGACGGCCTCAGAATTGGGGCCATCTCATTATAAATTATGCAGGAAATGAAAGAACAATAAATAAAGTAGTAAAATGCATGATAGACAGATTAGGACAATCGACAATAGGAACCAAGTGGTACAGAAGCAAAAGATAAGGAGAGAGTGGTTTGTACACTCTACACTGGCAAAAGGTGTAAGTGCGAAAGTTGGTACTGTGGACCGAAGCCTCACAAGCCATACCAATTCATTCGGCATCGCCAGCTTTACCTAAGCCGCAATCCGAGAGAGTTCCAAAGGATGACACAGTGACCCTGGATGCCCGCTACTTATGAAACTTGAATGTCAATTGAGGAGCCACGGTGACCCTGGATGCTCACACTAAAAGGATTTAGACTCGAGAGGAGCTGCTTGTACCTACTCGGCCTGAAACCCTAATAAAGCCCCGGTACACAAGTCAGACTCAATTAGAGTAATAGTACAGCCGTCCTTCATAACTAATAATTAATCACAATTACAATATATCTTATATCAAATAAATAACTAAAAATGCTGCGGAAATTAAAACTTTTTCAATAAACCATAAGATATACTTAAAACCAGTAAAAACCTCGGTTGTAAAACAATATCCCTACCCTATTTATTACAAAATATTAATTGAATACAATATATAAACATCACGGAAATCACTTCACTGTAGAGAATACTATAAACTTATAATATTCTCCGTTCATGAGTTGAAGCGCACGTCGTTAACCCAAAATATTAATAGGGGAATGAGTGCTCCAATTTGTTCACTAAGCGATGCTCGTAATCGTATCAACTATCATCTAAATATCAACGAATCAATGAATAACAATATGAAACCAAAACATATCTATTTATCTATTGAAAATATTATAAACAATACATAACAGAATGCAAGTTCAATGGTCAATTGCAACTGTACCCATGACTTGCTTTTATTTTTATTTTATTTCTTTTGCATTCATAAGAAGAGTTGTAGACTTCCGTCACCCAGGACTACGATCCACAGAATCACAGTTGTGTATCGAGTTATGACGTAGCCACCCACTCTTAAATGGAAAGTGGCAATCAGTTAGCGTCACGAATCTGAGGGAAGGGTATTGGTTGGCCTTCCAATACCTCGGTCGTTAACGTCAATCGGATTCTCCCGTTGCATCCCGGGTTCCTTAAGGTTATTGAATGGAAGGTATCAGTAAGTAACCAATCACATTCATTGTCACTCCAGTCATTACAAAAGAACACCATATTAGCGACGGGGAAACCCTTCGCTAATCTAGTATTTCCCGTCGCTATACCGATTTAGCAACGGGAACCCCCTTCTCTATCCTGTCGTCTCTATTCCCGTTACTAATGTGCCATGTGGTTTGGTTGAAAGTCGTTTGACCAAACCACCTAGACGTTTAGCGACGAGGGCTCGTCGCTAAACCCCATCGCCAAATTGTCCACGTGGCTCCTTTCTGGCCACGTGGCTAAGGATTAGCGAAGGGAGCCCGTCACTAATCATTGAAAATTTATTTTTTTAAAATAATTTATTTTATATATAATATGTATTATATATTAAAATATATAATTTTATTTAATAAAATTAATTTAGTTAAAAATACTTAATTTTAAAAAAACTTAAAATTTATATTTAATTTTAAAACCTTAAACCCCAAACCTTAAAATATTTTAAAAAAATATTTATTTTATATAAATTCAAAAAGTAGTATATATAATATTTAAGAATTCTTAAAAATATTTATAATTTAATTAAAATTATTATTTAAATGAAATGTTTTTAAATAATATTTTTTTAAATAATATTAAAATTTTAAAATCATTTTTAAAACTTTATTAAAAATTTTAAATTATTAAAATAATATATTAGTCTATATTATACAATTATTTGGAATAATAATAAGGGCAAGAAAATATAAGCAAATTAAACTAAATAACTGAAGTAAATAACAAACTAAATAAAATGAATATATCAAAAGAAAGTTAATTACAAGTAAGAAAATGTACAAAACAAGATAAGCACAACCTAAGGCTATATATACATCAGTGACAACTCAATCGTCGAGATTGTCATCGGTCTTTGAGTCATTAGTTGGAACGTCTCTTGGAGGTACGAATGAAATCCCAACTCTGTCTATTAGAGCCTGCTCCATGTGACGAAATTTCCCCTGGACCTCTCGCAACTCATCGCGGATTAAAGTGTGATCCTGCATAACCCGAAGAATATGTGCTTGCATCTACTTGAAGTCCCTCCCCAAAAGCTCAATGAGCTCATTAGAAGAAGAAAAAGGCCGAGAAGATCCAGCTCCGTCTCCACCTCCAGCTCCTGCTCCTGCTCCAGCTGTAGCATGTTAGCGTCGCGACCTCGATGGTGTCCACCCTAGTCCATATGTCCGTCCTTTGTTGTTACACTCCACGATGGACAAATATAACTCAGTCTCATCTATCGGGGTATCAGGCTGCGATTGTGTCAACTCAATCCGTCTGTTCTGGAGCGCTGTCTAAATTAAGAATTAAAACATTTACAAGTCACCGATACCTATCGTTAATTAAGTAAACAAAATTTAAAAACAAAACTATTTACTTACAAAAATCTTCTTTAATCTCGAATCAAGGAAAGTTACGCCGTCATGATCTTTAGTATAGAAGTATATGCATAACTTCAAAGCAGTCGGAGGTCGACCTAACTTCTCCACCTACAAAACATATATTTGAAAAGGATTAAGTTTAAGACGAAATCCATATATATTATATATAAACTTATTATAACATAACTTACCAGCCTATCTGCGTGTTGATAAATGGATATTGAACCACTAGTATGCACTGAAACGCATGTACCAGGTCCCCATGTCTCAGTTCTCGGATTCTTGCTTGCTCGCTTTGAATTCTTCTTGAAATCGGGGGTGGACTGCATCTTCTTATAGTGGTCAAAGATCTCAGTAGATACATGTGTTGGCTTTTTATCTTTCGAGCACATCTTGCTAATGAAATCGACGGACTGAGTAGCAATCTACCAGTCGTACGCATCTCTAATAGTTGCGTCATCCGATGGCTCCCAGTCAAATGAAAGCTATGTGCAAAAAATAATAAAATTTAAATATAACTATAAAGACTTTTCAATTTTTGTCTCTAAATCTTAGGTAAATGAAACAACCTTATCTTAAACAAATTTACCTTCCAATGATTCCAGTAAATATCTCGCATGTGATGCGGAACAAACTCCCAAGAATAGCCGTCTTTGTGAAAGGAGTGTTTATATGCCTTAGTCATATCCCGGGCAGCTCAGTCAAACGGGTGCAATATCCGTCTGCTAAATTGAAAAATGAGGCGTTAGACCAAGTTTATAAAAAAAGTAAACGTAAATACTTGTACTTAAAGTATGTATACTTACTATCTATCATCTTTCACGACAAAAAATATTCACCCTGAGGGTTAACTAGTAGTACTGCTTCATCGTCGTCCACGTGAGGCCATACCTATAGATGGGTCACTCGAACGCTGTGCCGAAGAACTCAACGACTGCTCTACTTGATGACTTATAGAGGGCAAGGCATGCAAATCAAGATGGCCTAATGGTGGGGCTGTACGATGGTCATGCGTACGATTATGGAGATGTGAGGGAGATACTGATCCTCTGATGAAAAAGTAGGTCTGACACCTGGTCTAAACGTACCACGACCATCAACGGGTGGAGTGGGTTGTTAGGAAATTAAAGTAGAGTACATCTGCATAGATGTGAGATCATGACCAAAAACATATGACAAAGACATGTAAGATGCAAAGGGATGTGATGGAGTAGCATCATCTTGAGAGCGTCGGTGTGAATGACCCGATCGTCAATCTTTGGTAGCCCTGGATCGTCCAGTTGATCGACCACCAGATCGTCCACCGGATTCGTCACCAGGAATGACTTATGAATTGTTGAAACCAACTTGAGAAATGTTTCTCAAGCTGTTCATCGATTGCATTTTGTATAATATTCATGTGCATGGATCGCAACTCCGATATATACATCCTAATAGGAGAATGAAAGAAAGTAAGGATTACGATTGGATAGATTAAATATACTAAATAATTAACATTAAAGCATACCTAATGAATGGAGCGACCTCGGGACAATTAACAACACATATGAGTGTGCGGCGTTATATTCGTCATCTGTGAGATAACACTTCTTTGATCTCCCGTAGGCCCTACCTGGGTTGGCGAATATTGAGAAGTTGCCATTAAGATTTTGAGTTGGTCCGACTCCACCATCGTAATTGCTGGGCAGACGGTTGTGCAAGGTGGAGACGCGTTCCTCAAAATAATAGGAACAAAATGCGGCTGCTTCTTCCACTTAATAAGCATTGCATATTGAGCCCTCAACCCTTGCCTTATTCCTAACATTATTTTTTAAATGTTTCAAGTACCTACATTTGTAGAAGTAAGCTATTTAAATTGTATATGTTAATTAATCAACTTAATTGTGTACGAGTATAATTGATTACCTATCGAAAGGGCACATTCACCGAAATTGTACTGAGACAGCAAGGATATCATCGTTTGGCAAATGGATAGGGAGATGTTCCATTGAGTCGAAAAAAACTTGGCGGAAAGATCTTTTCCAATTTACACAATATCTTAAGAATTTTTTCATCAGAAGTCGAAGATTGTCAACATTCAGATTTCTAGCAGATAAATCTCTAAAGAAAATGTTTGACTCGCTAATTGCAATCCATATGTCATCCTTTAAGAGATCTTGAAAAGCAATCGCCAGCCATCGTTGCATGAAAACATGACAATCATGGCTTTTTATCTCAAATATCTTCAACTTCTTAGAATCTACGCAGTGACCGATGTTAGACGCGTAACTATAAGGGAAGTTCGATTCCTTAATCTACTTACACAACGCTTGTTTTCTCTGCTTGTCAAGCGCATATCGTGCCTTCGGATATTTCTTAGAAATTTGATCATAATGAAGCACTGGACGATTACAAATCTCCTGGTACACTCATGATTATGTTTAAAATATTGTCAATTTTTTTTTCTCAATGTGCATTACGTCTAGGTTGTGCCTGACAAGGTTTGTCTTCGAGTAAGGTAAGTCCCACAGTATGCTTCGTTTTCTCTACCTGCTAGTTTTCGAGACTTCGTTGTTTATAGTATCTGATCTCAATTCAGTGAACTTCATTAGCCCTAAAGCTTCAATTTCACACAATAAATCTTTACCTGATTTATTTGTAGGTAGCTTGTCGGATACGATTCTACCTTTGTGGAAACTAGATTTGTCTTTCTGCTCTTTCGAATATCGCGAAAAGAAACGTCGATGAAAATCTACCCTACTCGCTTTCCCTCCGTACCTCAACTAGAAAGCGTAGGTATCTTCCATGCAATAAGGACGAGCAGTCCTCCTGTGCGTGCTCCATTCCGACAACATGCTGTACGCGGGAAAGTCGGTGACAGTCCATATAAGTGCAGCGCGCATTTGAAAGTTTGTCTTATTCGATACATCGTATGTAGGCACTCCGGCATACCACACAACTCCTGCAATTCTAATACCAACAGTTGAGAAACACATCAATTTTTTGCGACGGATTAGTTGGTATTGGTACGATCACTGTTAAGAGCCTCACTTCTTTCTTCATACATATCGAGGGAGGCAAGTTGTATGGTGTTAGAATCACCGATTACGAGGAGTACGATTTGCCGGTCATTCTGAAAGGTTGAAACTCATCAGTGCATAAGCCAAGTTGAATATTACGAACATCGGAGCTAAACATAGGGTTCACTTCATTGAAGTGGTTCCATGCCATATAATCGGAGCAATGCTGCGTATTGCCCTCATCTCTTCGTTGTTCTGCGTGCCACCGCATGTGTTTCGCAGTGGCGTTCGAAGTGTCCAAACGTTGGAGAAAGGCGCCAAAGGGAAGTAAAACATTGTCTTATATGGGCGTTTGCTAGAGTTAAAACTAAATTCTCCGCAAAACTTGCAAGATGTAAGCTCGGAGTCAAACCCCCAATAAAGCCTGCATAAGTTTGGACAACAGTCAATTCGCTCATATAGGAGACCCAACCAGTGCATCAAACCCTTATATTTGTAAAAGCTATCTATCAAACAGTTGTCTTCAAGCAACACGTCTTTACATACTTGCAAAATTTCATCGAATGCTTGCTCCGAATATAATGATTCGACTTTATTGTCGATAAACGTGCCATTGCTAAGAATTTAGTCATCTTCTTGCAACCTGACCAAAGCGGTTGATTCGCCGCGTCAATCATTTCGAAGAAATGCTTTGCTTCAGGGTTCGACTCCTCTTCACGGTTCCAATCGAAACTGAGGCCTGCAATGTTATGTATCATATGATGATATGATATCGGATATTCATCCATTGGATCATTACCTCCATTGTCCTCATCACTTACTATTTCTTCCTCCCAATGCGCGGTCAAACAATAGTAATCGGGAACGAATCCACCCCTCACTAGATAAAGCTCTACTGTGTCTACATTGTAATATTTCTCGTTGTGACATTTTCAACAAGGACATCGAGTTTTAGCTTCGTTCAAGTAAGTGGGGCAGTGTTGCATGGTAAATTTTATAAGCTCATCCACGCTAGCCATAAACTCTAATCTAGTATAACTGCATTCAATACGGTTGTACATCCAATCTCGAGACACATATATCTCGAAAGACCTAAATAACGCCAATTGAATACACGTACACATCAATCACTATATAAATTTTAGTTGAGTGTTAATCGTAATTAGTCGAATTGGTTGCATTTGCACATACTTTGCGTAATATATTTTATACATTTTAGTCGATTGTTAACCGTAGTTAGTCGAATTGGTTGCAATATACGCACATACTTTGCGTAATATATACTATTGTACAAATGTTATTATAAATTATTATTATTTAATTTTGCCTCATTTTTAAATTTTCCTTCGTAATTTTAAATTTTACTTCAATATTTGTAGTTTATAATTTTATTTTGTCTCATATATATATATATATATATATATATATCTCGTATATAAGCGTTGTTATATAAATATTATTCGGTTCAACCAATTAAAATTTCCTTATTATAGTTAAATTACTTTTAACTACTCTATATTTATTTATAGTATAATATCTTATACTATTCTATTTTTGTCCTAATAGAAATTTAATTTGTCCAATGAATTGTATCGTTTTTATTAAATTTTTATCAGTACAATGTACCGATTAATATTTCATTTGACTTGTAAACTCCATACTTATTTTTATTTCAACTTAACATAATTTATATATATATATAATTATATATATGAATACCAATCATCCCTGGCTATACTATATATATTATATATAAGTGTTGTTATATAAATATTATTTTGTTCAACCAATTAAAAAAACTTTCTTCATTATAGTTAAATTGCTTTTAACTACTCTATATGTATATATAGTATAATATATTAGACTCTTTTATTTTTGGCCCTAATCAAAACTTAATTTGTCCTATCAATTTGTATAATTTCATTAACTTTATACTCAAATATATTTCAACTAAACATAATTTCCTTATTATAGGTAAATATATTTTAATTCGAGTTTTTTTAATTACTGTAAAAAACAATTAAATAATAGTTTAATGGAAATATTTGAAATTCAATTAATTTAATTATAACACATTACAAAAGAAGTACATATATCAATACTAAAAAAATCATGCAATAAACATCACAAATAATCACAAAAAATAATTAAACTCAAATCACAAATATGCATTTTATTTGTCACAAAAATAAATAAATAACAAATATCAACATAAAAAAATTTATTCCAACATTTTAATCAATTTAACAAAATTTATTCACCTAAAAATACATGAAATACAAATTTTAATTCCAAAAACTTTATTCCAACATAAAATACAAAAATAAAATTTTTTAATCAAATCATTACATTTTTTAATTTAACATGCACATATATACAAAATTTATTCCAAAATTTCATATTAACATAAAATACAAAAATTCAATTTTTTTCACAGAAAATACAAATTTTCACATAAAATACAGATTTTCACAATAAAGATGATAAATCAACTTAAATAACAAAAAATATACATTAATCAACGAAAAAAAGGAAAAACATAATGTATAAAATAAAAAATATACCTAACACGAGGCGGAGCGGCTCTGACGAGCCGGAGCAGGAGGCGGGGCGGCAAGCCGAGGCGGAGGAGGCGAACCAAGATGGAGCACGAGGTGGGGCGACCAAGGTGGAGGGGGTCGAACTAGAGAGGACGAAGACGTACGGGGACGAAGACGGCGGCGGGGACGGGTACAGTGGACGGGTACAGGGACGGGGGTGGGAGATCGAGTGAGGGAGAGAGGGAAAACTAGCAGAGAGGGAGAGGGAGAGTAATCGTTCTTGGGATTTAGATCCCAAATTAGCGACGGGAATAGCGACGGGTATCCTTGTCACTATTTCGACACGTGGCCTTCTACTCCGCGGCCAGGTGGCGTACTCTTTTGCGTCAACGAGTCAACGGCGGCAGCCGTCACTACCCCCGCTATTTGCGTCAACGGGTCAACTATGGTTCCCGTCGCTATTCCTCGCCGCTGTTGTCTACCAATTTTTTGTAATGAGTATGATTCGCCTGTAGTACCTCTTTCCGGATAGTTTCTCATAAAACAATTCAATAACACATTCAAGTCACGGTACATTGCCGCTTTTCCCAGTCCATAAACTAGGTGCACTAAATATAACTATTTTATAATGCAAAATTGATTAGAACACGAGTCCCACTTACGCATAGCTTTTCTAATTTTTTTTCCAATTTACTCGACTCTCGAAATCAGTTAACCTTTCCTCGTCGACCAAGAACCTAAAAATACATCCATTGTAATTAATTTAGGTCTAATATTATTTAATTAGACCTTTAAATCGGTCCCAATCAAATTGAAATCAATTTATCAAAATTTAGGCCATTCATGTTTTTTGAGGTAAACCCTGATATAAAGTCTTGCCCGAAATCCTGAATTCTTCATTTTTCATAGAAATTTATAAATCTCTATTTATTTTATTGAAATATTATTTTTCAGGATTTTTTTCTTAATTTTCTGAACTTTTTTCTCCATTTTTCTAGTTTTTTCATCTTTTATCTTTTCTTTTATTATTTTGAAACAGGTTTAGCCTGAACCAGGTCGAACTGGGTTCAGCCCAGTTGAGCCAAACCAGCTTGATTCAGTGGTCACCCTTCTTCTTCCTCAACGAAATAGAGTTCTTCTTTGTATCGTTAATTTTTTTTTAATATTTTTTTTTATAATTTTGGGGTTTGATTCGATCCAACCCCAAAGCATTCATAGCAGTTTATCCAATCATCTCACCTTCGTCATCGTCTTCATTGCCTTTCCCTCGATCCCTTTTCTCCCCCTCTCACATAATTTCTCTATTCGTCTTATCCATCTTCAATTTCGATTTTTAACAGAGAGGAGGCAGTGGTTGAAGAAGATAAGTAATGAATTTCCTCGAGATTCATGCACCACAAATCTCGAGGTAGATCTAATATTTCACTTTGATTTTGTTTTTTCTCAAGATACGTAACGCGTATCTTAAGGCCGATCTTATGGCTATCAATCTAAATTATCACCTCCTAACCGTCTTACTTAGGATCAATTATATTTTTATTTCCTACGTATCTCGAGGTAAATATATAGCCTTTATTTTTTACATACATATTTATGTATGCACCACTTTATTGTACTTGTGATGTGGTTACACGCATCTCGAGGCACAAAAAATCTCCTAAACTAATTAACGTACAACCATACATTTTCTTGACTCTCACGCTTTACGTATCTCGAGACAAATTCAATGTATAATTTTATTTAATTTAAACTTTAGGATTTATTTATATATGTATATATTTATGTATATATTTATGTATAACTATATATATATACAAATATATATAATCACCTATGTTTTTTTGCGTCCAAAAACTCGTCGCGCGCGCCAACGATCACTTTCGGATGTGCACACTATTGTACATCTACGTTTGTCACCCTCAACCCCGCGTATCACTATGCGCCTACCAATTATTAATTAATTATATATTTTCAATATATATTTATACATACAATTATATATATATATATATATATATATATATATTCATGTGTTTATAATTTCGTCGTGCGGGCCAATGAGTACACTCGGGCGCGTACGCTACCTCACGACTTGTGTGCGTCATCCTTGACCCACACCTGGTATATTTGGCCTCCCATTAATTTCTCAATTAGTCAATTATATGCCAATAAATCCAATTAATTCTATAAATACTAATGCACCTCAAACACTACAAAAAATAGCAAATCAGAAACGGAAATTTCCGTCTCCGATTTGCATAAATTCGGTCTCTAATTCAAATCAGAAATGGAACAGAGACGGAATTTATTGCGTCTCTAAAATCGTCGACACTGATTCAATCAGAAACGGAAATGTGATTCCGTTTCTGATTAGAGACGGATTAGAGACGGAATAAATTCCGTTTCTGATTAGAGACGGATTTAGAGACAGAAATTAGAAACGGAACAGAGACGGAAAAGAAATGGATTTTTTTTACGAAATGGTACATTTGTAATTGCATTCCATCTCTGATTCCGTTGCTAATCTGAAACGGAATCAGAGACGGAAATAATAAATTAATGAATTCCGTCTCTGATTCCGTTTCTGATTAGCAGCGGAATCAGAGACGTAATTTTTGCATTCCGTCTCTTATCCGTATCTGATTAGCAACGGATCAGAGATGGAATATTTCCGTATCTGATTTCCGTATCCGATTCTGTTTCTGATTAGCAACGGAATCAGAGACGGGAATAATGATTTCCGTCTCTGTTTCCGTTGCTGATTCATGCATATATTCCTGGAAAATTAGAGACGGAATAGCAACTGAATGTCTGAATTGCATTGCTAATCCGTCTCTAATTTTCCTTTTTGTTTAATTTTCAAACATAAACATAATCCAATTGGTTCTCCAACCTATAACTTGAAATTACAACCATAGGACCTACTCCATCGCCTGCACCACCTCCAACAATTCCTTGGGGGTGCTAACATCCCCCCAAAAAGCAAAATTTGACATTCATACATCGACAATATATATCAACAAATATTCAAATGAGAGAAAAAAAATGTAAAATTGAAAATTTGAAAAAGATTTATATATCCACGAAAAATTGTCTAGTATAACAAATGCTCCAAATTTCTAAGTATTCACAAAAACCACCAATCCTATTGTTCAACAACCACAAAAAAAACTTACAATCCTCTAAATATGCACGAAAAGAATTATCAATCTAAAAGTCATGTAAACAACTATAAAAGTTACATGATATGCTTTAAATTCCTCATCTCTCACTTGGAAACTAGATTATGGTAGGTATTGTCACAGGGATATGGGCAATCAATGGCACTAACTCCCACTCGATCGAAGAACCAGTCACCTACTGATAGGGCCACGCTCTGCAAATATTGCAAAATAGATCAAACTCATGATAAAAATACGAAACTGCAAAAAAACTATCTCCATTTACAGTGCAAAAGAAAATAATATATTTTACTATAATTGAACACACCATTCTATTATACAAATAAGTCTAATAACATCATATCCAAGAAGAACATAATTTAACAAACAGAACACATGAAATCCAATAACTTTTCTTTCAATTAGTTTATGTCAAATGTAAAGATCAAATTACTGTTTACCTTAAAAATCAACCAACAATATAATCATGAAATTCCTACAAACCTAAAAACTTGAATAATGAACAATTTTCTCAGCATATTGGTGGTAGATGATGTCACGTTTGAACTAATGGAAATTCGCTCTAAGAAAAATGAAAAATAAGATGGTATCTCTATTCAATGTCGAATGTTTCAAAGATTGAGTTTTGCAGCAATGAGTTATCAAGGATTCAAGGTCATGCTAAAATAAAATGTCCACAAAGCAAAGGATTCAAGGTCATGCTAAAATAAAAATGTCCACAAAGCAAAGACTTCAAGTGCAGAAGTTTCTAATACATATACCGTTCTAGACTCTAGAGATGTAGTCATGGAAACTTTCTATTTGAAATCAGGCATGAGGATGCAAATTTGTTGATATAATAATTTGTGTTCTAATGACAAAGGGCTTGTTGATGCTAAACATGTCATAAACTAAAAATAAATAAATAAACATAAAATGGGAAATTAGACATAAGAACGATGAATATTTAAGAGAATAGGAATGTTTCATGCATGTGGGTCAACATGCTCGTGCCATTTTGTGTCAATCAACCATGTAAAAGCAATACAAGGCATAAGCATCACGTTTTTTACAAAAATGAAAAGGAACGCAGATTTTGCTTTTGGAAATTTCTAATAGGATTAATATAATTCACAGTTATTAAAATATAACAGAGTTCACTTTGAACTAGTTTATGAATGTAACTCGTCAAATGCCATGATAGCAATGCCAACCATCAAGATGCAAAAGTCAAATGATAAAACTTCGTAGAGAAAAAAAAAGAATATCATCTAGAAATCAAGAGTGGTAAATATTCATGTGTCACAACAATTTAAAAAAGGAGCAATATCTTAGTCATAGAGAGACAGATGACATTTAAGCTTAAAATGAAAAAGTAAAGCAATGACATTACAATGTTTTGCAAGGATTGATGATTAGGAGCCTTTGAAGAAAATGCAAGGAGCATAGGGAGCGCCCTCCTCAAGATTGATAAATAAACCTTCTTTTGCAGGGGTACCAGTGGTGCTACCCTATTAAGATGACAAACTATCCAGCATTATCAAGCATGAAACACAAACTTACGTAATGTATTATGAGAAGCACCTAAGAGCTACAAGGGCAACATGAAAACCTGGAAGTAGAAAGAGAACTAACACAGTAATCTCAGTCAGAGGTGGCAGTGAAAGAATTCCATTTTGCACGAGCATAGATTTTGTTCGCCGAAGCATAAATGCCCGCAGTATATATTTCAAAATTCTGAGTTGTTCCTTAGCTCTGACCGCATATTCACCTGGTCAATAACATTTCTTACTCTTAAAACTTTTATAAATGTAAAAGTAAACCATAAAAGAAAACTTATAAAAGATCGTTTAACATCATATAACTATAAGTATCAAGAGATAAATATGGAAATGAAATGCATGCAAGAGAAGAGAATCAAGCTATAAATGTAAAAGTAAACCATAAAAGAAAACTAAAAGCTATCAATTGCTTTGATAATACATTTTGAATTGACCGTCATGTTCAAAATCCCACTAAAAGAGTCGTCCGATGCCAGTTACTCGACCACAATTATTTTCAAAGGAATTAAGAACGGGCATTCACCAGTTTCATTCAAGATCTTCAGGTTTTTTTTTTAATTATCTTTATTTCAAACCATTCAAACAGTAAGGTAAAGTATTACAAAGATTTACTTTAGTTCAAACCCAGTGTTCAGGATCATACTTCTCAACTACCAGGTAAGATAACTTTTTTTTTAAATCTCTTCTCAAAAATATGTATCAATAATAAGGAAAGAAAAGGAAGAAGAGAATCTGAGGTAAGCAGAAATAGTTGTTGTCGTTTTTTTTGAACTCACTAGTAGCAATGAAGAAAACCCGAAGTGCCTGCTGCTTCCCTGAATGTAAAGAGGAACTGCTCCAATTTGCCAAAAACTAGTGGCGCACAGAAATGCATTAAAGCCCAGAGTTCTGATAGATTATTACGGATTGGGGTGCTGTCATTAGCAACCGCCTTGGCATCACAAAACTCTTTTTAAGTACATTATACAAAACCTGCAAGATTTGATATAAGTAACTAAGTTACATTTCAGAGATGAAAATCAAGAAACATAAAACCGATGTGGAGAAGTTCTTCGGCCTAACATAAACTATGAATGCTGAATAAGAACTAATGAATGCTGAATAAGAACTAATGAATGCTGAATAAGAACTAATTTGATTGAGATCCTGCCAGTTAACATAAATTAATAGACGATAACGCAAAGATTAGTCATGTCCATCATAGATGACAATGTAGCATGTGTGCATACGCTGGAAGAATTCTTGAGTCGTTGAGCTTCATCAATTACAGCGTATGTCCAACGAATTTGAGAAAGAAAGTCTTGATCCATCAATACTATGTCATATGTTGTCAAAAGCACATCAAAAGGTAAAGGATACCGTGCCTGCAAGGCAATAAAATATAGTAACTGCGAAGTTGTGAAAAACTAAAGACTATCAATCCATTCAGTACCTGTAAGATCAAAATCCAAATTGAAAAACCAAACAAATAAGAAAATAGTTTATATTATTCAGTAAAAGCACCAAACCAACAAGTAGAGATGAAAAAATAACATCAGAATATAGCTACATTGATAGAGAAACTAAACTCCTAACATGTAAACAACTTTCAAAATAAGCTTAGGATGTTGAGATCTACACCACAAAGGCACAAAGCAATTAGAGAAATAAGTGTTAAATCATAAAATATGGAAGAACAACAACTCACTCGCTCAAGAGGAAGAAAAAATGCAGAAGCACTTGATGACTTGCTCCCAGCATTCAAGGCCACAGCTTGCCCTTGCCAAACAATGACAGGGGAACCACTAGAACCTCCTTTTGTTCCAGATGCAGCCTATCAAACCACAAGTCAAAAAAATGGGCAGCTAAGAAAGTAGTGGAAGAAGAAAAAAAAAAACATGATTAAGGAAGCGGCACATACAATAGATCTCCAAATTTGCGACACATTACAGATGGATTTTATCATTATACAAAAGGGTTAAATAAAATTGCAGCTATTTTGTAAAATCTTCTCAAAATATTAATTTAGACAATTGCTCCAACACCACGAAATAAAAAATAACAACAATTTTTGAGATCAACAATTTATCATTGACGCCAGTCATTACCAGCATCCCACAAATTGGGTCTCAATCCTCATTTGTTTGACTTGGCGCACTAAATTAAAAAGAAATAACATGATTAAGGAAGTGGCACATACAATAGATCTCCACCAAGTTTGCAAATAACGCATGCTTCACGGTCACTTTCTGTGAGGGACTTTAAACAAGACTCCACTCAGTCCACGTTTCTGCAACATTTTTCAGCAGCTCCCTCTTCCTCCTAGCGCAAATTTATAGAAAATAGATGACTACCAACAAGGCCAGGATATTTATCAACAAGCAAAACAGATACACATACACCAAAAGAATGAATGGATTCCAAAAGTTGTTGAGTCATCCAAGCTACACACTTAAAAAACAAATACCTCATCTAAAGGGATTGAGTCAACATTTATCACATGGAAACTAGTCCCATCATGATAAGAACTCCTGAAAAATAGATGACCACAACAAATCACCCTCAAAATATTGTACAGATGTCAAGGCAACGTTTAGGTATATCAAGGGGGTATCTGGACATTGCATAGAAGAGTAATTGATGTGTATTACTAAGAAGTAACTAACAAGAATACGACAATAACACTGGAACAAATGGCACTTGTAAAGTTATACACTTTTATAGTCAATTTTAGTCAATCAAACTTATTAGAGTAGTCCGGACATTATGTTCAGACTTCAAAGTTCAAACTCAACTCAAGAAGTGACATGAACCAAAACTTCAAATGTTCACATTACATGGGATGCCTAATACTTTTAATAAATCTAAATCATACAAGTCTTAAGATAACAAATGTTTCTTGGATTTGGTCTGTGAGAAAATGACCAAAACCCAACATAATGCCCCTTTAAGTTCAAGTAAACACAAATCGATGCAACGAAGTAACCATAGAAACAAGGCTATCACTCAATTACGCCGTAAAAATAGGTAAACAAGTTTCACTGGAAGAAACTTAACGACCAACACTGAGTAATAGACAGAGAAAAGAATTGAATATTTATAGTGTGTCGATACCCACTCTAGATGGAAATAGTAACAAGCTTAGAAACCTCTAATAACAAAGATTCCAGGACTAAGATTAAGAAACTACTAAAATAATAATGTAGTAAAAGAAGAAATCCTGAATTATAAGGGAAAAAAAACTAAAATGAAAATTTATAAATAAAAACATATATTAAAATAAAAATCTATTTGCCTCATTTGAAATAAGGTTTAACTTCTTAAAAAAGAAAAAAACATAGATTAATACAAATTGACTTGCCTCACTTGAAAGAAGGTTAACTTCTCGAACAAGCTAATTTGAAAGTTTAATCAACATGGCATAAGAACGTAACAAAGGAAAAAGTGAAGCTGAAGATAAGAACGACTTAAAATGATCAACAATCAAAATGTTTAAGTTTGACATGCCATGACATCTTTCAAATTGTTTGGAAGGATTATGGAACAAAAAGTTGCAGATATTCTAAGTTTCTTACTCTCTTCTACCAAATTAAAGTGTGCATTGACTTTGCAAGAAACACGTCACTATTCCTCAGGGAATGCTTTTCAAGGGAATTCCTTGATATGACACTTAAGTCTTAAACATCACTCCCCTAGTTCCATCTCAAAGCTCTCTGTCAATTTCACTCTAGAAGTTTAAACCAAAAGAGTAATAAAATAGATTACCGAATAAAGTATATCATTATCGTTGCTACCACCTTTCTTACGGTGAAATATCATTTATGTTCCTAAAACTGAAATATTGCAAACAAGCTAGAATAGAGATTTTTTTCCATCTCTTATGACCTTCTAGAAAGAAATAAAAGAAATATAAGGTTACAACTTTATTAGTCAAGAAAATATGTATAAGATAAGAAGCCCAGTCATTTTGATGCAGCTATGCAGGCGAAAACTTCAAGAGAGAGATAGAGAGAGAGAGAGAGAGAGAGAGAGAGAGAGAGAACCTAGGTCAAATGGTTGCTACACAAGTCATTATCTTCTATGTGCTTGCAAGAGCAGGCATTATATTTTTCTGGGATAAAGTCCAACCTGCTCATACAAATACCAAATATCAATAAAAAACAAAGCAGTAAATAACTAAGAGATTAATCTCCAATAATAATTCAAATTTATACATGAACACCAAAGACACCTTGTCTCATATTTTCTAGACTTCTGATAATATCTCTCATGATTATATCATATCTTACCCCAGGAGGACACATTATTAAGTGTAGAAAAAAGTCGGTCACATTAGCTCTTAAGCATAACTTCCACAACAGAAGTGAAAGAACTTTTAAAGCTGCTAAAAAAAGCTGCAAAAAAGCTGTTGCTTATTTTTTTTCTTTTTTATTCCCTCGAGAAAAACTTAATTAGAAATAGATAATCTAATACACACACACACACACGCACACACACGCACACACACACACACACACACACACACACACACACACACACACACCCCAACTAATTGAAAATTTGAGACTGAGGCTTTCAGGCTTTGTTGTCATTATTCAAGCCACAAGATGATCCTTTTGAGGATGCTTCTAAGTAAAAGTGTTTGTTTCAATAATAAGTGCATTTAGTCTTAGGTATTTCTATACTAACAACTTTTCCATACTTAACAGTTACTTAACACTTACAAACATCTATATATCCAACAACATAGCCTCGGTCCCAAATTAATTGGGGTTGGCTAAATAGATCAAACTCTTCCATTGTGCTCGATTTAGTGCAATTGATGGAAACATCTATATATCCATTCTACTTAATTATTTATCTTGCTCTGCAGCAACTGCAAATTACTTGTATGCATTGTTTCAAATCTCAATATTACACCTTCACAGTATTTAACTACATTCTTCCCATTTCGTCCTTTCAACTCTTATTTATTCATTCTATGAGGCATTTGAGATTCCCTTATACAATACACAAGCACAACTCAACAATGCATGCTGGCTTGTGGAGACGGAATGAAACACTTGTGGGATAATTCAAGTGTCAAGTTTGGACTCGACTAATGGCTATAGAAAATTACGTAAAAGTAGCACGAGTGCCTCACCAAAGCAATCTGAAATCGTTGAAACAAGGCTCAGCTTGGCGGCAAGTTCCACTTCAAGTGCCTAATGGCCCTCATCTAGTCTAGACACCCAGTGTTTATATTTCTTTCACAGTATGAGCAAATTTTTCATCTATTATTTCCTCCAACTATGCGAAACACCAATATTAAAAGAAGTCCTGAGAAGTTTTTCTTGTTAGCATTCTCATCTGAGCAAACAACTTCACAACTACAGAGTAAAACTAACATGTTCAACCACTTAAGAATTGTATGACTATGAAGTAAGTCTGTGTGGTTCTAGAAGTCAGAAAAAACTATGTGAAAACTAAAACAACAAATATATGCGATATGCTTGAATGTATCAATCAAAATCAAACAACAATCGCGAAGAGATCAACACTTACAATCAAGTTTTCTAGAACGATTGAGATTAGCGGCTCCGCTAAGGAGCACGATCTTGGAGAAGCTCATCCCGGCCGCCTGCATCGCCATCGCTCGGTGGATGAAAAGAGGATTTACAGAGAAACCCTAATAGACCGATTAATCTCTGACTTTGTGTAGATGGAGAGAACACTTTGATGGCGAACGAGATGGTTGGTTGGTTGGTTTGAGAGGAGAAAGGGCAGAGATTAATGGCGGTGCGAGGTGAAGGTTGAGGGAGAGATGGCAGATGCGAGGGCTCCGGCGTCGGCGTTGACGAAGGCGAGAGGGGACGCGAGGGTTAGGGCTCAGACAGAAGAGACCAAAGAGAGAGAGAGAGAGAGAGAGCAGAGAGCGGTGACCGGAGAGAGAACGGAGAGCCGTGACCGACCAAGAGACGGAGAGACTAGATAGAAAGAGACGGAGAGACCAGACGATCGAAGAAGCGGACATAACTTGTGGGATTTGGGGATTTTTTGTTGGGGAGGGGGGGGGGTGGGGGAAGGGGGGTGGGGGGGGGGCACTTATTAAATCTCGAGATTTGATGTACAAATCTCGAGATTTAATGAACGGTTATAAGAAAACAAAGTTTTGGTGGGAATGTTGGCGCCATTTTTTAAAGACGGAATTGAATTCCGTCTCTATTTCCGTCTCTGATCCGTCTCAATTCCGTCTCTGAATTAGTCCGTCTCGATTCCGTCTCTAACTCTTTTTTTTAGCAACGGAACTTAATTCCGTTGCTAATTCCGTTTCTAAATTTCGTTTTCCTTGTAGTGAAACAAACACCAAATGACACGCAAATCCACACAAGCATGCTACTTGAGACAAGCCGGGCTTAACCATGAGCTTAACTCAGGTTAATTAACACTTAAATTAGTACTAATTACCTAGTTAAGGTAACGAGTCGTTACACCGCGGGAGCTACGTGAATGCTCTACTCACGAGTGATCATAGTCAACTAGGCCTAACCACTTAAACACCTAAGTCGCTTGGCATGGAATTAGAGTCCAACAATTTTAGCTTATCATTTCAAAAATAAACAAGGAAGTGAAAAAAATAGCATTAATTTTTTGACTGAATTACGCACCTCAACAAACAATAATATCTAAGCTAAACGCGACTTCTATAAGTCCGTACTACATTCATGATACCCGAAATTGTTGCTCTAGGTCCATGACACCTATTAGAGTTCATTAGGTATGTATTAGAGCTTATTTAAGTTTAATTATCCAGTTCATTATAATACATTCCGCTATTTTCCACAATGTCGTTTCTACTTAACTAAGACCAAATATCAACTTCAATGTGTCCTAAACAAGTTTATGATAACTCATCGGCGTCCCTCGTCGCTTGTTAGTACCATACACGAAGGCTTGATGCGAAGGGTTAACTCTAAGATGCCTCTTTTATTCATTTTAAATGTTCATTTGACACTTAACTCGACCAAAATGCCCAAAGTCAGTGTTACAAAGTTGTAGGCATTTTTTTATTGTTTTTAAGTGTTATTGAATCATCAAAGTCCATTGAAAACCATTTCAAGTTGGTTTAATGCATTGATTTGTAAAATAGTCCCTTAGGGACTTTAAAATAATTTTCAAAAACATGACTTTTATGCAACTTGAAATGCGGCTAAAACACTCATAAAAAATCTAAAAATTCTCGGTGTCAATTCACTGAAGTCTATTAACTTAAAACCAAGGTTTTTGAGTGCTAAAATCTCATTATTATGATCAAGAACAAAATTTGAGACTATAAGTAAAACTTTAAGTCCTTATTTGTAAATATTGATCTCTTATTCGATGCATGACTTGAAAACTAAGTTAGACACATCGAAAAATCACGAAACTCAAGGTACACCTTTATTATGATCCAATAACATTTTGAAGATTTTGGTTAAGTTCTGTCATCATTTGATGCTCTGAACACCTTATATAAAAAAATCAGCTTATTAAGTAAGTAAATTTCAACTATTTTAAAACCCATTTGAATAACCATTCAAAACACCTCAGAATCACTTGCAAAAATTTTCATCTATTTTAAAACCCATTTGAATAACCATTCAATACACCTCAGAATCACTTGCAAATTCTGAGAAACTTAATTTATAGTGTTTCAAACTATTCTAGAGGTTTTGGTTATTTTTCGATTAGCGGAGACCCCCGAAAGATGCCCCGATATCCAAACACTTACAAAAAGAATTATCTCTACGGACAAGTGTTGAATTTCAATCTATTCTTAATAAAAAAAAAGAAAACTCAGTTTTTAAGAAATAATGATTTTAAGTTGTTGTTCTATGTATAAACATTTCAAAATAGTACACTCAAATCTAATTAATATTGTGAGAGTTACGCTCAAAATGCCAAAATAACTCACTTTGATAGAGTTTCAGACCAACAATAAGAAAAAATCATAACTCTCAAACTACACATCCGAATTGTAATGGCCCAATTTTAATTATGCCATTAATATAATGTATTTTTAAATATGGATGCCAGTTCAGCATCTCGTGGACCCCACCACTAAGACCGAGCACGCCTGAGATAGGTAAAGAGTTAGTTTTGTGTGCTATTGGCCTAATTTTCAATGTTTATGCTTAATTATGTTGAATTGCATCGCAATATGTGTATTTGTATTGTTATTTTTCGTGTGAGATAATGTGACATGTATTCACCTCAATTAGCATGTAGACGCGGGTACTGGGTAGGCGAATGACAAAATACTAGGTTCGAAAATAATGCACATATGATAAATGAATAAAATGCATTAAATAATTAATATAAGATGCCATTTAGACCTTTAATGGCGTGAATGTGTGCGAACGATACCCATCGCGGCGTGAAGCCGTGTACCAAACGCCTAAGGGTTTAGTTTATGAAATTGAAGGATGATAAGATCAAGTGACAAAGTCACCAATCTAAGTCACCTTAGATGGACCTTTTGACCTTATTTCAACCATCTAGGTGGTCCTTGGGATCTACACACACATTAGATGATACAAGACTATAAAAGTCAAAAAATTATCTCATTTCACCCATGTTTCTCTCTCCTATCTCATTTTGGACGAAGATTTGAGGGATTTTGATGAATTTAAAGTGAAGATATGGAGGTTCATACAACAAGCAATGGACAATCCAAGGTGAGATTCACGTTCTCCTCGTTGTTCTTTACGTTTCGAGTATGGAATTTCAGGTTTTGACGTGGATTTTAGATATGAGAGTTACATCACTGGTTGGGGTTTTTTTTACTATGATTTTTGAGTTGGATGGGAGCAATTATCATGGTATTAGATGTTGTGAGTGGTGGTGTTGAAGTTTTGGAGTTTTTTCAGGGTTTTACCGAGTTTTATTGGGGTTTCATCAAGTTTTATCAGGGTTTTGTTTTGAATTTTGGAAGAGTTTTAACATAGTTTGAACGTACCCTATGGTAGTTTTGATGAACCATAAGGGATTGGATCGAGTCCGGGTTGCGAAGTTAGGGCCAGGGTTCCGAAAAAACCCCGGGGAGCACCCTGTAGAAAGGGCGCTGCGAGCGGCACCGCGTCGCCGTTTCGCCTGAAATAAAAAAAAAACACTTTTTCAAATTTAAGTGTCGATTCAGCCAATTGGGGGGCCTATCCTGGGGATCAATACCTGGTGTAATATGAATTAATATGATGGATTTGATATTATAATGTGAATTTGGGAAATCTCAAAGTTTGGAAAATTGATAAATTAACGAATATCAGGTACTTAGATTTGATCTACGAGTGTTGGGGCACACATTCAGAGGTGTGGAGATTTCTTTTGTATTAGTGGAGTGCGGTAAGAGGTGTATAGTAACCTAATTGAAATTCTCTCGAGTATTTATTTATTTATTTCCTTATTCGTCATCCATTAAGTTATTTCATTATTCTTTTCTGGTATGGTTTATATGGACTGTTTGGTTGAGTGAGCTCCCTTCGGGCCATTCTGTGTGTACGTTCACTAGACCATAACACGTGTCACCCATGGTCTTGGCGAATAGTTTGACTCGAGGATATTTTCGGTGCACGTGTAGGTACGCAGTGGGACCACATCGGCCATCGGGAGGACCCGGAGGTTGGTCATGCTGGAGTGTGACTCGCTGGCAGTGCTCGCGGGAGAGTCTGTAGTATGGTGCTAGTATGACTTAGGTTGTAGACATACATTTTGAGCTTGTCTATTGCGTATTCATGCGTTGAGCACAATTGCCTATTTTAATTTCTCGCATGTTTATTTAATAGCTTTATTCAAATTCCTATATTTTATTTCTATAAATGTTTGTTGAATTTCCTTTTGATTAATCACTCTAGACTCGCCATCTATTTTGTTGTGATGGCTTGAGTCCAGACTCGGTACGAGTCGAGGCAAGGGAAAGCTTGAGGACTACTTTTGATAAACTACTGTATCTCGGGGATTAACGATCAAAATTCAAGTGTTACGTGGACCACTCGATTGACTCGGACACAAGAACCGAGGAAATATGTTATATGTGGATGGTGGTTGTGTATATGTGGTTTTTAAAATATTATTATATTGCACCACATTTGTGTACGTTGCTATCGGGCGAGTTTATATTATGGGTGATTGCCTCGAAGTGCATGTCAACGCGGTGGTCGAGTGGCAAAGTACGTGTACACTAGAGAAACTCGAGAATTCACGTAAATATGAGTAGGAAATTAAATTGAAATTGGTAATATAACCATAGGTTAATTAAATTAAGAATCAAACAAAAGGTTATGACGTGCCTTGAAATGCGTGTCGAGTCGCGTAACACCGGATATTGGGTAGCCGATGTTTGGTGGGAGCATGAGTTGGTCAATTGGAGATAAATAAAACACTAGCCATATGGTTGTATGAACTTAATATAAGGTGAATTAATCAAATAAATACTAAGCCTATATTTTACATTAAATTATGATGACCCTAAGATGAACATCAAGATGGTCATATTGAGTCATTCTAGGGGATGAATGTTCTATTAGAGTCACAAAGGGGGTGTGGGACAATATGTTTATGAACCACAAGATAATCCTCGAGATCCATACGCACACTTGATCTTAATCAAACCTATATAAATATAGAAGTTAGTGGAATTGGTGATCAAACCACTTCCTTTACACATGAAATTCTGGGAAAAACAGTGAAGAATAGAAGATTCAAGTTGGAAAATCAGCACATCAGAGACCAAATCAAGAGCTTAAACCTAGGAAATCATCTTCCTCATCTTCTACACTTTCCAATAAACCAATTTTTGCTATGTTTTAGTGAAATTTAGGTTTGGTGTTTAGGTCTCTATTTTTTTAATGGAAATTCGAGAAATTACATGTTATTAGATCACATGTATAGAGAATTTATCACTGGTATAGCTAGATTTGACAATTTTGATGAAATTGAGAAGTTGTGGAGAATGAATGAATTTTTAGGAACTTAGCTCAAATTGATGTTCTAGTATGTTTTAATGGTTGTTTTGAAGATAATTATATATATGAAGTGTGTATAAACCAATGAGGTAGCTAATTGAGAGGTTGGGACAAAATTCTTAACTGGAAAACTCAGCCAAAGAGGGTCAATAGCATGCTACCTGGGATGGTTAGCGCGCTAATCGTTTAGGGTTTGCAACTGTTTTTCTTCTTGAAAAGAATAATGCTTTACATAATTCTCTTAGCACGCTACCATGAGCTAACGCGCTATACATATTCTTTAGCGCGCTAACTGCATATCACAAATGGAAATTAAGGGCCGGTTTGGATCTTTTAAATTTAATACATGTCTAAACACTAAGAAATAACCTAAACCCATTAAAATTGGACTTCAAAGGACTTGGTGGGCCGTAGCTCGGTGTCGGGAGCTTGTCGGGTCGGATTCGTGAGTTTAGGAAAGTCGGCATGCGGATTGAGGTGTGTAAACCCCTTGAGAATGCTTCATAGAATCCAGCCGTTTTTATTATACGTATGATGGGTGCCGAACTATATTCCTATTGGTTTGTCTAACTGATTGATTTATCTGGGTTTTTACACTAGGATATGTGGACGAACTTGGGTATACTAGACCATAGCAAGTGTGATCACGCCTTCAGTGAATTGAGACCCGAGCTGCACTAAGGCGCACGTGTTGGTGACTCAGTGGATTTAGCCAACGCCGCGATGACTAAGGTAAACGGGATTGTGGAGGTTGTCGGAGAAGCCTACAAGAGCCTCCCTTAGAATTATGGTATAGTCTACTACACGAGACATCCTTGGGTTTTGATTAAAGACATTTATTTGCATAAGTGACTTAACTGTTTTATATTAATGTTCTCGTTTATCTTGTTAATTGCTATTTTGTTGATTATTGACTATTGCGCTATGTTACTGTCATTATATGATGCTTGAATCTTCTGTATTCCCTAATATTCATGCAAGTATGTATTTCTGTTGCCATATAGCATACATACATATCTTGTAGTTTCATTTGATATCTTGCAGAATATTGTGTAAACTTCTTTTGAGGATTTACTCATCTGGACTCGTCACTGTATTTGTTGGGCGACTAAGTGCAAACCTTTCTACAAGTAGTAGCAAAGAAAATCTTAGGCGACTATCTCTCTTTGTTGATGGTCTTGGACATACTTTTAGGTTTTTATATTATTTTGATATTTTGGTTAGTATTTTGGTTATTGGGAGAATTGGGATGACTTTGTACATGGATATACCATGTGTTATGATGTTGTCGCTTATATATAAAAATATTTTTCTAAGTTTTCCATAGTAGGATTTGCTCTTATTAAAAATGTTTACCATGCTAAATTCCCATAGCTCTCTAACAACAAACATAAACTGAACATAAAGGGATGTTTTAGGATTTTGACTTAATACATATCTCAAACACCTATAAACATACTAAATATGTAAAATTGGACTTCAAGGACTTTAGGGGTCGTAGCTCGGGTATCGGGGATCTAGTCGGGTCGGGGAGTTCGAGGAAGTCGAAGCGCGAGATTGAGGTGCGTAAAACCCTTGAGAATGTTTCACAAAATTCATGGTTTTAATTTATCGATATCACATTTCATGTGTGACTGCTGGTAGGCACACATATGTTTTCACTCCTATTTGATTTGCGTATATATTGTTTGTAGCTAAATCGCTTGCATGGTTACTTGTGTTTAATGGTCATGTCGACGACAATAGAATATATCTATGACTATCTGGAGGGATTTAGGATTGTTCCCTTAACTTGAAATACCATCTTGGAAAGGTTCATCCGGCAACCGTAGTTGGGGTTTAGTCATTGTAAGCCTGTAAGTATATACGTGGTTCCTATTCGATTTACTCATGATTATATAGATGTTTTCTGATTATTGCTTTATTTCGCTTTATTTCCAAGCTTATTTAACTAGTAAATGTTGTTTATTTATTTCACATTACTGCTTTTGCTTGTCGTATGCTGCTTACATTCATGAGATTATGACGTACTGTTGTAGGTGTTATATTCGCATGTCTCGTAGTTTATAGTTTTATTTCATGAATATTGGGTGGACTTCTCTTGGAATTTTACTCACTGGACTCTTCACTGTATTTGTTGTTTATCGATTGAGGCTTCTGTTGATTTATGTTAACTTGTAAGAAACAACCAACTAGTATGGTTAAACATTATAATAAACTACAAATTAAGTTGTAGTCGAAATAGTTAAATACCCATAAAGATTAAGTTAAGAAAATAAGGATAATCTACTAATTAATTTGATAATACACACATGGACACGATTTACGACATGAAGAGGAAGGGCAGGTGCCAGACACGTGTAGTTGGGCCAGCTAGCAAGGAGTACACGAAGACACATCTCCCCAGGGCGGTAGGGCCGCCACACTATAGCCTCTCTCGTATGTTTATATATATTTATATTTACTTTCGAGATACATGATACATTGTGAGCTACTTATGACTTGTATATTGGCTTATTTTGAGGATTTTGGCCACCTTTATGATTATGATGTTTATATTATAGGTTTTCCATATTAGGTTAATGCTCATAAGACTTGAATTTATTTGTTTATTGATTGATCAAGTCTAATAATTCTTCCGCTATAACTTGATTGTTAAAAATGATCTTAAAAGGTGAATTGAGTCCAATGGGCTAACTTGTGAACTTTTCATAATGTAAGTTGGTTAAGTATTGGGTTTTGAATGAAGTTGTGTAGGTTAATGGCACGTAGGACACAGTTAGGCTTGATGTGTAGGGTTGTGGGCTCACGTTTGGCACCCGTGGCGAGCCTCCGGATTTAAGGCAGCTACATTTTGGTATCTAGTGTCTAGGTTTATGAAACTTAGGGATTTAATAAAAGCATAAAATTTAATGAATAAAACTTTAGATGTGGAAACCCAAAGTAATTACCCTAGAACCCTAGTTAGGGAAGTGATTTTGAGGCCGGTAGTGATTAGGATTATATATGTGGTATGTTTTGTTTGTATATATTACAAACAATGCACGTATATGTCACGGCCCAAATATCTAACCCCGTTTTAATTCCTTAATCAGATCACCGACCCCTTGAGTCACAAACCCCATCACACTTGTCCCAACCTAAGTAACACTTGTCAAAACCCATACCACGTGGCCGCACTTACACCACACACACACAAAAAAAACACACAGAGACACACAGGGAGGCCGAGAGCGAGGAAGAAGAAGAGGAGAGGAGGAGGAGAAGAAGGGACGTGCCAGGAAGGAGAGGAGATCAAAATCGCGGTGAGTCCTCATTGTGGTTGTGAGTTTTCGGGTGGTTGGCGGTGGGGTGGCCGAGAGTGGGGTTCGGCCATGGAGGCCGAACCCCATGGCCGATCGAGGTGGAGATGGCAGGGGTGTCTCCCCTGCCATCGTTTCCACTGGGGTTAGGGTGGAGACCCATCACTGGTTTGATCGGCTAAGGAAGATACACACGCAAGCGCCTGTACGCGCGAGTGCACGCGCTCTTGCATCCCCCTAGTGGGTCGGGCCCATAACGGGCCAAGCTCGGACCTGTTCTGGTCTAGGGCCGGGTCGGGTCAGACCTGACCCAAACATAAATTAAAAAAAAATGAAATGAATGAGAAGAAAAATGAGGGAAAAATTTGGAAAAATCCCGAAAAAAATTGGAAAAAACTGAGAAAATTGGGAAAAATTATATTTCGATATTTTGACCATTTCATGCCTAAAAAAACTGCTTTAAAGTGTAGGACTGAAATTGAAACTTAATTTAGTCCCACTATACTTGAACTAATGAGATACCAAACTCAGGAACCTAAGAAAAGGTTTCGAGAGAGCGAATACAAGATTTAGAGTATAGGGAGGCCAGTAAAGCTAGGACTTTACTTTGTTGGGTGAGTATACCTAATGTCAACTTTACTTGGCGTTTCATTTCTATAAATTGATGTCCTTACATAGTCCTTTTGACTATTTTACCTTTGTATTCTTATATCATGTGCTCTTTGTATCTATGCTCACTTGATGAGTCTAGTTTGCATGATATCCATTCATTTGATTTGATTCATTGATTCTATCCCATGCTATGCCTATTCTTGTTGTTTAAATGTGAATTGAATGATAAATAGCATGCTATTAGGCTAGTGAATATCTTATAAATGTTTAAGAGGACTTGTATTCCTTATTTGCAAAGGTGTGTAGATGTGCCTATGCCTTGACGATCCATAGTTGGTATTTCTTGAAATTTAAAAAGTAGTTTTTGCATTTAGGTCCCGTACTCGATCGAGGTGTGCGCGACTCACGGGGTTAGAGTCCATGGGGATGTCGGCACATGTTACTTGACACTGTATGACTCTACACATCGGGGTTAGAGTCCTTGAGGTGGTATACACACTGGGGTTAGAGTCCCCGGTAACACTTGGGTTAGAGTCCCTTGTGATATGTGATTATTGAGTCAGAGTGACACGTTCACTGCTGACCGGACCTAAATCACCACTACTTAGCCTAGTGTCAGTATCACTTGTTTAACTCTGGTATTTACTCGCATATGGTTTATTTTCGCGTTTTCCTATTTATATGCTTTTAAATACCATTTGAATATTTGGAAATGCAAATTAAACTTGTCATCGGGGATTACCGTTTTATTCTCGTACTTACAGTCCTTTTTATAACGGTGGGTGCAGAGCCGACTACCAGCAGGCCGGGCAAAGAGAAGATCGACGATTATTCCTGAGACTGTGACGCGTCACCGCATCGATTGTAGGTATCATTTTGGTATTTTGATTTTATATGTTATATATGTATTTCAAATACTATTTAGGTTGTATATCGGGTTGAGTGTTAGTTTCCCTAACCTAACTTAGACTATTTTACTATTTCGCTGCATTTTTAGGACTTTATATATATGATGTCATTTCTTGGTTTTTCACGCTTAGAATTTTATAAATGGCTTCCTCATAATCAATAAGACTTCTGCTAATTAATTAATTTAATAAAAAGTTTTAATTAACTTTAAATTTTATAAATTGGTAGGACTAGTGTATTACCTATCCTAAACACGAGAAAAGAGGCGTTTAAGTTGTAAAGGATATATATATATATGGAGGATTATTCGATGCACGTTTTTCGTATGCAGATTTCGATGGACGAGCAGCCTCCGATTCCTACTCAGTCTAAGGTCAGAGATACCAGTGACTCGACTAGGGAAACCTTGATGTTACAATCACTAGCGTGTGTATGGACAATAAATTCGCTTAGATTTTGGATATGATGCGAGCTCAGCGGCAGTGATGCCGCTCTACAACCACACTAGCGACACCGATTTCATAGGAAGTCGTAGGCCTTGCTAAACAACATACGCCTGTTCAGGTGGTAATTTCTGAGACATCGACAACGAGAGTTCGACCAGTGGTGGTACCAGAGGTGAGACCACGACTATCACATTGGATACGGCAGAGCAACCGATCATGAGATCGACGTTAGGCAACATGATGTCAGCTGATGCCAAAAGGGTGAAAGATTTCATTAGATTTCGCCCTGCTTACTTCTACGGAGCAAGAGACCCGGAAATAGTCAGGAAATAGTTATTGTCACATGAGCGACTACATAAGATGCTATTGGTCGATGAGGGATCAATCTCGTCAGTCGAGTTTTTTTTGAGAGGTGACGCCGTTGTTTGGTGGACTACATTTGCGGCTACATATCCATAGTCGAATACTTGGGTAGAGTTTTATGATCTGTTCATGACGAGTATATTTCAATGGAAGTTCGAATCAAATTGAGGGAGCAATTTCGGCCCTTGTTTAGAATAACATGTATATGCTGTGCAATATATATAGCGATATAAATATTTACTATAATACGCCATGGATGTGGCTTGGACAGAGGCTTTAGATCTACTATTTTATCAAGGGACTGGATGAGATAATTACGAACTATATTATATCCAGTGGTGCTCGTACACTACTAGAGATTTATGACTAGGCTTTGGCATACGAGACTTATCCGATCAAAGGAGTTGTCGACCCACATCCATGTCTTATCTGAGTCAGTCTTTGCAGAGTTCTCGCTTAAAACATACGCGAAAGAGACAACGAAATCATCAGGGTAGACAGAGGCAATGGCAGAGATCTCATCGAGATGATAGATGATCAGATCAGGGCTGTCGAGGCGACGAAGATCGACGGGATGATATAATGAGGTATGATGATCGCTACGTGGTGGGTGGTACCACCTCTGCACCTATTGAGCAGCCTAAGTAACAGTATAGACAAGAAAGGGATCAAAGAGAAAGGGATGGAGTCAGAGTCATGGTTAGGGTCGGGGTGTCGCTAGACTAACTGTTAGGAGACATGAGTCTTGTCGATGCTATAAATGTGGTTAGGTTGGGCATATGCAAGGCCACTATACTAAACCGACACCGCCACCATGACAATCAGACTAAACCAGAGATATGGCTCATATAGTTGTTTTCGGGGTCGCGTAGTCAAAAGGGAGGCGACTAAACAACTTATCAAATGTACGTTATCCATTTATAGCACTCCCATGCATGTCATGCTTGATTATGATAGTATTTTGTCTTTGATTGCTGGACGTATGGTAGGATGGTTAGAGTTACATGCATACAAACTTTAAACACATATATGGTCATTAGTACGTCTGTTGGGGATAATGTATATCCTTATCGAATATGCGTGATTGTATTGTTGAGATAGGGGACATTAGTTACCGGCTAATTTACGAGTTCTATAATATTTGGAGTTCTATGCGATGCTCGGCATGGATTGATTATCAACATATCACACACATATAGATTGCTTTAGTAACAATGTTACTTTTGATATCTAAGGGATTCTAAGGTTATCATTTGCTGGAGTTGCGATAGACTTACTAATCACTAAAGGTCATTTAGTGACGTCTCAAGAGATGGAAACATTTGTTGTAACTGTTGAGCCAGAGCCGAGGGCAGTGATTAGGGTTGAGGATTCGATGCGTGTTGATTACAAGAAGTTAAATCAGGTGACATTAAAAAACCGTTACCCAATTCCCAGGATCGATGAATTATTCGACTAGTTGGTAGGAGCCAAGTTCTTAAGATTGATTTGCAATCATGATACCATCGGCTGAGGATTCGAGAAGGTGATGTTGAGAAGACTACTTTCAGTACGAAATACGACTTGTTCGAGTTCACAATCATGCCATTTGGGTTGACTAATGCGTCGAAGATCTTCATGGACTTGATGTACAAGGCTTTGAGAACATTTCTGGATCGATATGTCATTGTGTTAATCGATGACATCTTGATATACAACAAGACTCGTAAGGAACACGGGAGGCATCTCGAGGGATGTTTTGACGACACCGAGAAAGCATAGGCTATATGCTAAGTTCAGCAAGTGTGTATTTTGGTTGAGTGAGGTGAAGTTCCTCAGACTTGTCATAAGCGATCAAGGTATATTAGTAGATGGTGACAAAATTCGAGCGATTATTGATTGGAGGACGCTTGAGTCTGTTTTTGACATTCAGTTTTTGGGTTTGGTAAGATATTACCAGCGGTTTATGCAAGATTTTTCATTGATTGCAGCACCGATGACTAAATTGACCAAGAAAATAACATATTTGATTGTTTGAGGAGTGTGAGGAAGCATTTTTGGAGCTGAAAAGGAAGCTGACTTATGCACTAGTGTTAGTATTGCCAATGGTAGGTAGAGGCTTCTTAGTTTATATTGATACTTTAAACACTAGGTTGGGTTGTGTTTTAATGCAAAATAGACATCCAGTGTCTTACTTATCTCGACCGTTGAGACCCCACGAAGGTAATTATCTAGTTCCTGACTTGGAGCTTGCGGTAATCGTATTTGCACTAAAAGCCTGGAGGTATTATATCTACGGAGAGAGGTTTGTGTTGTTCATTAATTACAAGAGCTTAAGATATTTGTTCACTCCGAGGGAGTTCAACATGTGGCAAAATGGCTTGAGTTACTGAAGGATTACAACTTTGCCATAAAGTACCATCCGGGGAAAGCAAATGTGGTAGTTGATGCGTTGAACCAGAATGACATTGAGAGCCAGACAGTCCTGTAGCCAATGACACATGAATACAAACTTCTTGAGGAAACGTCGGCGATGTGTGTGATAAAGGCTATTGTTGAGCTAAAGATTTGTTGTTAAATGAGAGTTCTTACGGTGTCTCTGAGCGAGTTGTTGAGTGCCAAAGAGTTGATGGGCTATGTGGGCGTTCAATAGACTAGCTCATGATCAGAGTTGCACATATTGGTTTTGGATGTCAGGCGGGTGCTTGAGACACATGGGTAAATTGTGGATACCTGCGGTATCGAGCTCAGGGATAACATCTTGAAGGACGCGCACCGTCGCGATATACTCTTCATCCTGGTCGAACCAAGATGTATCATGATTTGTGACGATTGTTTTGGTGGCCATGGATGAAGACTAACGTTGGTAACTATGTCATGAGTTGTCATATTTGCTAGCAGGTGAAGGTGAGCATAGGAAACCAGCTTGGGTTGCTACCGTCGCTGCCCATTCCTCAGTGGAAGTGAGAACACGTGACCATGGACTTTGTTAATGGCCTACCGCAGACTACGAGGCGTTATGATACAAATTAGTTAGTGATTGAAAGGTTGAGAGAATCAGCACACTTCATTCCGATTTCCAAGACATATTCATTCCCACAACTGAGCATTATCTACATGAGAGAGATCATCAGACTTCACGCTATATCGGTCTCCATTATTTCTGATATGGATCCCAAGCTGACATCTAAGCTTTGAGAGAGTATGTAGGAGCAGTTTGGCACCGGACTATAGTTCGGTACATCGTGTCATCCTCAGACCGACGGTTAGTCAGAGCAATTGATTTAGATATTGGAGGATATCTTCAAGGCTTGTATTTTGCAGTTTGGTGGTTCGTGGGAGGATTATCTACCTTTATGCGAGTTTGCTTATAACAAAAACTATTTGAAAAGTATCGAGATACCACCGTTTAAGGCATTATATGGTAGGCCTTGTGGATCACTAGCATGTTAGCGCGGCACTAGAGGATACAACGGCTATAGGACGTAAGGTTGTACTGGATCATACTAAAAAATTAGGTAGATTCGTCAGAGGCTTCAAGCGGCCTATGATAGACAGAAATTGTATGCAAAAAAGTATCACGAGGATATGAGCTACGAGGAGGGTGACTTGGTGTACTTGAAGGTTTCATCCTGGAAGGGTCATCATAGGTTTCGGCATCAAAGGGAAATTGGCACCAAGGTTCATTGGACCGTCCGGGGTCGTGGCACGTGTCGGTAGAGCGACATACGGGTTAGAGTTACAGCCATCCGATATTTTAGATATCTATGTTAAGGCTGACTAGGTCAGAACCGAGACCGATGGTGGTTGTCAGTCAGGTAGAAATTCGGCTTGATTGGACCTACGAGGAACAAGTTGAGATCATGGACCTTAGGATATAAACTCTATGGAATAGTGAGATCCCGAAGGTTTTAGTTCATTGGCAGCATCATGGAATCGAAGGACTCACTTGGGAGCTCGAGTCCATTATGCGGGCTCGTTACTCTCAGCTATTTGACGGTAATAATTTATTTAAGTGTTTTAGATTTTAGAGACAAAATTCCTTCTATTTCGGAAGAACTGTAACAACCCAGTTTAATTACGCCGTTAATATGACGTATTTTCAAATGTGGACGCCAGCTCAACATCTCGTGGACCACACTGCTAGGACTAGGCACGCCTGAGATAGGTAAATAGTTAGTTTTGTGTGCTTTTTGCCTAATTTGCGATTTCATTGCAATGTGTGTATTTATATTGTTATTGTTCATTTGAGATAGTGTGATCGATATTCGCCTCAATTAGCTTGTAGACGCGGGTACTTAGCAGGCGAATGACAGTACAGTAGGTTGAAAAATAATGCACACATGATACTTGAATAAAATGCATTAAATAATTAATATAAAACACCATTTAGACCTTTAATGGCGTAAGTGTATGCAAATGATACGCGTCGCTGCACAAAGTCGAGTACCAAACGCCGGGGGTTTAGTGTATGGGATTGAAGGAGGATAAGATCAAGTGACAAAGTCACCATCTAAGTCACATTAGATGGACTTTTTGACCTTATTTCACCATCTAAGTGGTCATTGGGATCTACACACACATTAGATGACAAAAAGACTATAAAAGTCAAAAAATATCTCATTTCACCACCTTTTCTCTCTCCTCTCTCATTTAGGACAAAAATTCGAAGGATTTTGGTGAATTTCAAGTGAAGATTTGGAGGTTTATACGACGAGCAATCAAGAACCCAAGGTGAGATTCACGTTCTCCTCGTCGTTTTTACGTTTCAAGTATGGAATTTCGGTTTTGATGTGGATTTTGGATATGCGAGTTAGCTTTGGTTTGGGGGGGGTTTTTGCTATAATTTTTGAGTTGGATGAGAGCAATTATCATGGTATTAGATGTTATGGGTAGCGGTGTTTTGTCCGGGTCATTCGCGAGTTTTATCGGGGTTTTGTCGAGTTTTATCGGGGTTTTGGTTTAAAGGTTTGGACTAGTTTTAATGTGGTTTGAACATACCATATGGTAGTTTTAGTGAACCATAAGGGATTGGATCGAGTTCATGTCGTGAAGTTGGAGCCGTGGTTTCAAAACCCCGGGGAGCACCTGTAGGAAGGGCGTTGCAAACAACGCAGTGACTCTCACGGCGCCACCTGTTATGCCGTTTTGCCTGGAATAAAAAAAACTTTTTCAAATTTAGGTTTCGATTAGCCAATTGGGATGCCTATCCCGGGATCGATACCGGGTATAATATGAATTGATATGATGGATTTGATACTCTAATGTGAATTTGGAAAATCTCAAAGTTTGGGACATTGATAAATTAATGAATATTAGATACTTAGATTTGATTTATGGTGTTGGGGCACACATTCATAGGCGTGGAGATCGCTTTTGTATTAGTAGAGTGCGGTTTGAGGTGTGTAGTAATCCAATTGAAATTCTCTCGAATGTTTATTTATTTATTTATTTCCTTATTTATCTTCCATTCGGTTATTTCATTATTCTTTTATGGTATGGTTTATATGGACGGTTTGTTTGAGTGCGCTCCCACCGAGCCATTCTATATGTATGTCCACTAGACCATAACACGTGTCACTCGGGGTCTCGATGAATAGTTCGACTTGAGGATATTTTCTTTGCACTGTCGGTGCGCCATGAGACCACGTCGGCCATCGAGAGGACTCAGGAGGGCTAGCCATGCTGGAGTATGACTCGCTAGTAGTGCTAGATGGAAAGTCCGAAGTATGGTGTTAGTCTGAGTTAGGTTGTAGACACACGTTTCGAGCTTGTCTATTATGTATTCGAGCTTGTCTATTATGTATTCATGCGATGAGAACGGTTGTTTGTTTTAATTTTTTCGCATGTTTATTTAATAGTTTTATTCAAATTTCGTATTTTATTTCTATAAATGCTTATTGAATTTCCTTGGGATTACTCATTCTGGACTCGTTATTTGTTTTGTTATGATGGCTTGAGTGCAGACTCCGGTACAAGTTGAGGTAAGGGAAAGCTTGAGGACTACCTGTGATAGACTATAGCCTTTCTCGTACGTTTGTATATATTTATATTTACTTTTGGGATACGAGATACATGTTGAGCTACCCATGACTTGTATATTGGCTTATTTTGAGGATTTTGGTCACATTTCTTATTATGATGTTTATATTATGGGCTTTCTACATTAGGTTGATGCTCTTAAGACTTGAATTTATTTGGTTATTGCTTGATCAAGTCTAATAAGTCTTCCGCTATAATTTAATTGTTACAAATGATCTTAACAGGTGAATTTAGTCCAATGGTCTAACTTGTAACTTTTTATAATGTAAGTTGGTCAAGTATTGGGTTTTGATCGAAGTTTTGTATGTTAATGGCACGTGGGACACATCTAGGCCTAACGTGGCAGGGTTGTGGGCCCTTGTTGGCACCTGTGGCGGGCCTCAGGATTTAGGGCCTATACGTAAATAACATAATTTTTGGTGAGAAGCTTGTCCAAATATCCAAGAACAACTCATAAAAATCAGCCAATTCTGAGAAGAAATGAAGGATTTATGCTCTATAGAATTTCAAATATAATCTTGACATTTCATCAAACATATGTAGTATTCGTGAACAATCAAATTCATAATGCATAGTTTAAACCTCTTAATTTTTGTCCAACATTTACACCCAATATAAGAAATCATTCAACATCAATATAGGAGTAGAAACTCAAATATTAAATACCCAATTACAAAGAAAATTAGTCATTTTTTCATTTACCAAAAAATCCCCAATTCTTGAATCAAAACATAAGTTTTTCATGAACATGAAAGAAAATCTAATTTTCTTGATTCATAATTATCTCATAACATTATAGATTCATCAAAATTGACAAAATTTTATGTGACGACCCCAAAATCCAAGGCAAAACGAGCACGCTATGTCGTCGGACACGTCACCAGAGTCATGCCACGTCACTGCACACTGTCCATGACGGACCGCGAACTTACCATCCAATACTTCCGACTTAGTAAATTTTGATATTTAAAATGATTATTCTATCGAAATATACTAAGTTTAAAGTTTTATAACTTAATTTGTTTGTTTTGATTTATTTAAATTATTTTAGTATGGACGACCCAAAAATCCAATAAACCTCGCCCTAAACCAGGGGAGCTCGTGCCCCCCCTCCCATAACCGGTCAAGGGGTCAGTTGACCCCTTGACCTAGTTGACGAGGGGTCAACAGACCCCTAACTACTTTGACCAAGGGTCAACAAACCCCTTACGAGTTTGACTTTTGACCGGTTTGACAAATTTGACCCGGCAGGGAGTCCTACCCTTGACACGCTATGCTGGACCACGACGAAGGTCTCGGCAACACTAATGACTGCGAGATTTTCACTAGTGAGTCCCTAAATACATATGAAATAAATAATAAATAACTCGACATTGAATTATGCATTGATATGGGGTTATTGTTTAAATTATATAGATTCGCAAGGAGGTTCACGGCGAGCCTCATGCGTGCGAGGTCGGCCAAGTGAGTCTAACTCCGCGAGTTGAGGTAAGTGGGGAGCTCTGCTCATCTATTAAATGTGGTTTGGTACTAGTATAATTAGGTTTCATGATTGTGAAAAAATGACTTGGGATGGGGTCATTACATATCTTGGTTGACTTTTTGTAAGGCATCATGGGGAGCCATACTCATATGGTGGAACCAAGTCACCTTACATATTTAAGGGCCTCTTTGGGAGCCGTAGTAATGCGGTGGAACCAAGTCACCCATTTCTGCAAAGGCCTCTTGGGGAGTTGTGGATGCACGATGGAACCAAGTCACCTGGGCCTCTTGAGGAGTCGTGGACACACGGTGGAATCAAGTCACCCACGCATATTTACTATATTATGATGACTGGTCAACAAGGGAAGGTAATGACAAATGTGACCACGAACTTGCATTTATATCTATTACATTATATGTATATCTCTTGGAACCCCTTTGAATGCAAAAGCTGAATTTCTTATATTTTTACAATCCTTGATATTTCATATATCTATTCAAGTTGCTCTACGATTATGATATGCTTACTCTATATGAAATTGATGTCATACATATTTCAATGTATCCTGATTTTAAATGCATGCTAGTTTTATTTTGATTTGTAGGTATTACTTGCATATTTAATATTTGAGCGTAGTTCTTCTCTTATCAGGCTCCGTTAGTTCTTTAGCTCACCCCACTTACAATACAGGGCCTCATATGAGTCTGAACGATCTTGGTAAGGGGAAAGCCATTGCTTGAAGTCTCCTTGCTTTGTAAGAATTTTGCATGATTATGTTATATATAATATTTGTTTGGAAAATTTTTAAAAAGGGTTGTAACTTAGGCAAATTTATTGGGTAGTTAACCTTACTTTAGTTAGTTGGATACATTTATGAGCATGTAAAGGTTATGAGAATTTCATACTATCTTGATATACTTAGATGAATTTTGAGATATTCCATAATTTGGTTTATGATGTCATATGGTATCAATTATAATTCAAATTCCGCATTCTTTTGCCATATTTTCTATATGTTAGTTCGCAAGTTGTTTAAGCATGCCAGACCATTATTTGGGCTTGGTTCAGGTATTGGGTCTAAGTAACGGTTTGGGCCGGGCGACCCACCCTAGTTCGGGGGAGGTCATTTCAGCGGAAGTCTTAATAATATGCAAATAAGTAATGTAAATAAATATTGCATTGATTAACAAACCTATGGGGTGGAAACCCGAAAAAAGATATCATGTATATCAATAAAGGCCATAAAAATGTATGATAAGTGTCAATATATATGTATCAAGTAATAAGTCTCACAAAATGATCCTAAAAAGTATTATATATATATTAATACAAATACATACTAGTGAAGCTATTGTGGCTTCTTAGATCCGGATCGTCGTATAATCTACAACTTGCCACAAAAATAGACAAGTTCCAGTGAGTAAATCCCAGAGAAGTTTAGTTAGTATTCATAGGAAATCCAAGAAAAACAACTACAATTCATGCAGATAAAGTAAATAAACGAAAATGTAAAGCATGAATATAAGTCGCTAAGATAATCAAGAATATGAAATGCGGGTGTGGTGTATAGCTATCGAGCCCTGGGACGTAAATACTAAATTGAAAAAGGCCCTGGAGGCGAGGAAATCCATGCCCCTCTTCACTGGTCGAAATGAGGAACTCTATTGGTCGGAAGGTAGACTTCCACCCAACGCCTCAAATGAGAGGAACTCTATGACGGAGGCGAGCCTCACGTCAACTCACTTTCGAGATCATCGACTAGCGGAGAGAAATCTTACACGCGTAGTCTAAGGTAAGACCAACACCATAGCAACAATTGGATTGTCATCGACGAGAGAGCCGAAAATGGGTCATACTGTCCTTTCGACCATACACATACACATGCGGGAATAGAGTAACATGCAAGTCAAACTGCGACGAAAAATAATGTGAAATAAATAAATTTATGAAGAAATAAGTAAATTCTAAGCTGACTTTCTCGTTGGTTTACTTACCTCGATGTTCGTGAAATCACTCTGAAAAGACTCACTCTTGCACCTTAAACTGCACACCCGACACCCGACTAGTATTCTAATTCCCTGGTGTCCAATTTTATCATTTTAAAATGTTTTAATGTCACATTTAATGATTTAATAATGTAAAACTAAAATTAGAATATTATTCCAAATTTTTGTTGTGGTGCACTTTTCGAGTAACATTAGGGTGCCAAATACCCGAAAATATATCAAAAACTACTTTTCTATCTTTTCCCCATTTTTCCTATTTTCTCTTATTTTTCTGAATTTTTTCATAATTTTCTACATATTTTTCCTAATTTTTGTAATTTATTTTATTTAAAATTATATTTAATTTATTTTAAATATAAATTATTATTTAATATGTGGGGTGGGCCCCTAGGACCGGGTTAGGCTTGACCTAATTGGGACAAGCCCGATCTGACCAAATTTGGTCGGGTTTAGGCCAACTCGGCCTGACCCATCCTAGGTTACAATTTTTTTGTTGGTTTTTGGGTTGGGATGGGCCAAGCCCATCCCCAAGCCCATGAGCATGGGGAGCCCATGCTCCCCCTTTTCTTTTTTCTTCTCCAGAGACATCTCTAGGTTTTTTGTTTTTATTTTTCATCTTCAACTTAAAACAACAACAACAACTAATACAACAATAGTAACCTCAACAAATCAACAATCAACACAATATCATCAACACAACCACCATTAAAGCTCCCAATTTATCTAAAAATTCATAACACATAACTACCAAATACCTCGACTTGGTGAGGGTGAGACCCGTCATTTGTTGATGAAGTAGAGAGAGAAGAAGAAAGAAAGAGAGAATGGAGAATCTTAAGAAATACCAAGTATGAGAGAGAGGTTAAAATATCTTAAACATTTATAAGATACTCACTAGCCTAATAGCATGTTATTTATCATTTAATTCATATTTATAAAAATAAGAATAGACATAGCATGAGATAGAATCAATGAATCAAATCAAATGAATGGATATCATGCAAACTGGACTCATCAAGTGAGCATAGACACAAAGAACACATGATATAAGAATACAATGGCAAAATAGTCAAAAGGACTATGCAAGGACAACAATTAATATAAATGAAATGCGAATTTTCCATTGGGTATACTCATAACAATAAAGTAAAGTCCTAGCTTTACTTGCCTCCCGATACTCCAAATCTTGTATTCGCTCTCCCGTACCCTTTTTCTAGGTTCATGAGTTTGGCGTCTCATTAGTTTCAAATATAGTGGGTTTAAGGTCAATTTAGTGGTATTTATTATTTATTCAACTTGGTTCATTATACTTTAAATCAATCTTCATAAATCAACCCCTAAAGACTAAATTAAGTTTCAATAATACAACAATAGTAACCTCAAAAAATCAACAATCAACACAATATCGTCAACACAACCACCATTAAATCTCCCAATATCTCTAAAAATTCATAACATATAACCACCACTTTACTCGAGTAGAAGAACGTTGGCGTGAGTGGTGGTGATGCCAAATCCGATAGTGTTATGGGAGGAGAGCTTGGTGAGGGTGAGACTAATTTGTTGAAAAATATGTATGTGTGAGAGAGAAAAGCGGGGAAGGTGAAGTTGATGTGATATGATGGGTAATGTTATGAGTGATGTGACCACTAAACCCCGACTACCCATACACCCGCGTTACGTGCACACCACCTACGCTTTCGTCGCAACGTTCGGACAACGCGACTAATGAAAATCTTAATGCTAGTGCCACGCGAATATTTAATGATAATACAATAAATTAACACGAGTCACACAAAAATCACCAAAATTACATTGTCAATCGTGTCCAAAACGTTTTTGTGACGTCCACATGGGTCCGAGCTTAAGGTCCTAACTCATAATTAATCAATTAACTAGGATTAATTAGGGCGGGCCGCTACATTTTAGAACTAGAATAATTTAAAGAACCTCAAATCATCATGATGTACTATTGAAATGGAAGGGACTTATTACCCGAAGTTTGATCTTTGTGAAAACTCTAGCTCATTGAGATCCTTAGCTCTAACTCCACTTTCTCTATGATTTTCCAGCATTATTTTTTACCAATCCCATCTCTTTTCTCTCCAAACCTTGCTGAAGTGTTTTGTGTTCATGCATGGTGTAGAGATTAAGTGTCTTTTATACTCGAACTTTTTGAAGCTTGGCCATAGGGGTGGCAAAAAATGGGTACAGGTCCGGACACCCCCTTAATAACGACTAAAAATAGTGTCCGGACTCATACCCATTTTTGAAATGGACAATTTTTTTTGTCCGGACCTGTATGTTTTTAAAACATACAAGTCCCTTTTTTAATAAAATAAAATAAAATTTTTCACCTAATTATTAACAAAAATACATGATTTTTATGTCGTCATGCATTCCATCACTATAAAAAAGAAATGTTATAAATTCAAAATTCAAGTTTTAGAAGTTTTCATATAAAAATAACATCATCATTAGTGAAATTACAATTCAAACATCATGAAAGTCTCAAAATACTCCTATAAATAAATAAATATTATTTGAATTAATCGCTAAACATATATCCGTTTTAAAAAAAAAATTGTCCGGACCCGGACTCGTTTTTTAAAACGGACAAAAAAACATGTCCACACCTGTATTAATTTGGAAAAAATTATGTCCGGACCCGTTTAAAGCGGGTCCAGACACATTTTTGCCACCCCTACTTGGCCATTAGATCATCTTAGTACCACTTCATCCATCAAATCACTAGGTAAATCAATGTACTAAGAGTGTGGTCTCCATTCAAGTTTCTAACATTTCATGTTTTTGATAATCCATGAAGACTATGGTATGTATTAAGTAAAATGTTTCATAAAATTCATTTGATAAGTTAGGTACCATAATAGTATGGATATTTCCTCAACTTTAGGCTTAATTTATATGTCTAAACCCAATTACTCACATAAGAAATTTATTACTTTCCAATTTTTCCTAGAGTTAGGCTTTATTGAAATGAAGCATATAGATTTAATTGGTTACTTCCTAAACTCTTTTAAGACTAACTACATATTTAGATGACTAGATAGAGTCTAAGTAAGCAAATTAAGACATGAACTTAGGCCCCCAAGTTTGCAATCCACCGATCATCTCATGCGTACCCATCTCGAGGTAACTTGCGTGCTCTTGACTTTTATAAAAAAATCGTTTAAAAGTTGTGCACACATATATAAACATATAATACATGCATCAAAGTCAAGTAAAATTATTTAATTATTACCTTGCTGTCGATGCCCAAGTACCGATCGAGTTCGTTACGTAGGATTAGCGCCAAGTCACGTTCCTACAAAACATACAACTAGGATTAGATTATTCATGTCATTACATGCTTACAACTCAAAGATAAAAAAATTAAACAACATGTTCACAAGTCATAGAGTAATTGAGTTCTAAACTTTCTCAATGTTGACAAATATATAGACGACTCAATAACACACAATCTTCCACAAACTCCTCGCAATCTGGTGTGTTTCAATATTCAAATCTCTCCGTCTCATCACTTGTTGCACGTAGTAAATGTGTCTCGAACTTAGCTCCATTTCCCAACAAATTTTCTATTGGTTGTGGATGAGACCAAATCCGGAGCAAATTGATTCTAAGATCCTGTTGCAACCGCATATCCGAATTATCCCGTTACAACAACTTATCCATAGTAAATGATCAATCAACTGACGATTTTGAGACTAACAATCTCCCCATTTGTCATTATGTTGTCCCAACCATAATAAATGATCAATAAAACCTATAAAGTGAGAAATCTCCAACCAGGAATGAAGGATATTGGTTCAGCTTTGTCATGAGTAAACTAACTACTTTCATAATGCACATCATTCATTATACCACTGACCACAAAAGTATCATCATCAAGTCCCAAATTATCCAAGCAGTCTCAAAATCAACTACATACAGAGCAGACGTCATATGGGACTTATGTATATTTGATAGGGTAGTGCTAGATGGACTCAAAAAGTCCGGACTCAAACAATCAAAAAGACATAAAGACCCTTAATTCAAATTCATTATTGGTGTTCGGGGGTAGAGGGTAATTAAGTCTTTTACTTAGATAGATATCTTAAATTATTAATAAAAAATCTTTGGGTCCGGACTCGAAGAGTCCAAACATATTTTTTGTATTTGATATTTGCATCTTTAATTACCACATTGACACATGTTGACTCTATATAGATTTGAAATGTTTCAATGTATTAATTAATTTACCTAATTAATATATAGCCTAAGTATTTTCATTAGCCCGATTGATATGAGTATCCTAAATTCCTAATTAATAGCTTATAAGTACATTGTTTTCAGTTTTTGGTTTTTCTTTTTCTTTTTTAACACGATAACAACTCTTTTAGTTTTTCTAAAAGTAAAATATAATAGTTATATATAATTTTATGTAGGTATTTTTATTTTTCATATTTTTAATCAAAAATTACAATTTTTAGTTATTATGAGAATTACAATTACATTATTTTTCATATATATTATATCTTTTGATTTTTAAACAACTTATATTTATAGAAAAATATAGATTCATAGTATTCTGGATGATGTTCAAGCCATAGTACGCGTGTATGCAGAAAAGGATGCATGTACTATAGCATTAATTAATTACCCTAAATTTTGTGTAGCCTTAAAGAACGTAGAAAATAAACCACTAGCTGTCATTGCTCGCAGTGGTTAAGGTTTAGCATTTTCACATAGATAGACAAGGTACGAGTCTTGTGGAATGCAAATAATAAATATCATGTATTTAGTCATATTTGCTCCAAAGTCCTCAATCATATAGATATTGGGAGAATATATAATCCAAGTCCACTATGGATTTTGATAGTTACGTGGGCTTATCGAGTAAGCTAGGCTCACCTAGACTTAATTTATAGCTAGGTTTGTTGTGACCCTCTTAGGTTAGGTATGTCCACAAAACATCGGAGAATTTGAAAATTGCTCTTCGTGAGCTTATAATGGGACATAGTTGCCTTTGAAAAGGGTAGTGGGGGTTCCCTTTCCGACCTTGTAATAAAAAAAGGTTAAATCGGTTAAAATATTCTAGTCTTTTTATTTTTTACCTTTTCAAATTTATTATTATATTCTAACCTTTATAGATTCACTTTTTAACTCAAAAACTTGATGAGGGCGGCACCAAAGTGATGAATTTAATTAAATAATAAACTTAGTAATTAATTATTTTATTAATTAGAGGTGATGAGGTGACTTTTTTAAGTCATACATTATTTAAGTGTCACCTCCTTAAAATTTTAGTTAAAGACTTAGGATATAAATTTATCAATATAACAAGGTTATGATATATTAATAGATTTAAATTAAAAAATTATGATATTTTAATCAATTGAGCTTAAAATAAAGGTAGACATTTGCATTTATTTAGAAGCTCATTTTCTTCAAATGTTCGTCTATATATACTCTACATACATGGCACGGATAATGGCACCATTTTCCACCAATCCATTGCTTTAGAGATCGATCGATGCTCTTAATTAACATCATACATTTTTTTTTCTTATGTCCACAACATTTAATTCCATTTAATTAAATTAGACTCTTTACTTAGTAGTACTATAAGTTTATTGATTTGGTTATTAAAAAAATTTTAAAAGTTTGGTTATATTAACTATTATATTGATTAAGAAATTAATTCAAATAAATAAGCTTATTGGTATAATTTCATTATTCTTCATGTATTTTATATATTTTGTTTTTTAGTTATTATGATATAATTAATTACTCCTTGTTGGAGTTCGGTATCACCCATATATATAAATCCAAATTAAGGAAGCTCATAATTAAGTAGTACGTATATACATATATAGAATCTGATGTATTGTAAAAAAAAAATTAAAACGAATATTTAACGTAATCAACATCATCGACTACTTAATTAGATTTACTAACAATATTAATGAATGAGTTTGAAATGGTCTTGGCTAGATCAGGAAGTCAATAATATTAATCCTTGAACCGTCACGATCAAATGACCTATAATGACCTATATAATTGATTTTTTTGGAGATGGATGACCTATATATAATATAGTTAATAATTGAGTAAAGAATTTGAGCAAGACTACGTACATATTGGACTGGCGATTGAACTAGTTAATTTATATATAATAGCAATGCAATTATATTCTGTTTAATATCTTAAAATTAATTATGAAATATTGATTATGGGTCCCAAAAATCCATGTGTCTCATGCGTGTGTTAGTCCATATGATAATTAACGAGTGAGATTATCACATTAATTCACAAATAATCCATTAAATAAGATCCCTAAAAAATCCTCTATGTACCACACAGTGTAACGCCTATGTTAATTGCTGGTGTTACGACATTATGATGCGCATATATACACACACACACATGCACATTATTATCATTAAAGGAATTCGATCAATTCATGGTTTCAAAAAAAAAAAAAAAAAAAAAAAAAAGGAATTCAATTCATTGTACGTGAATAAGTGATTTTTTTTCTTTGATAATCGTGAGTGTTCGATAATTAATTTGAAGATTGTTGTCCATAACTATCTAGCTATAGTGATAGATTTCAAAGAATCTAAGAATATTGCATTAATGTGGGCAAATTGAGTACAATATGATGCTCTTATTTATAGAGCTGAACAAAACATAAAATAAGGAAAGTTACTTAAACTACCGAAATATCAAAATATAGAAACTTCCTAAATACTTAAACAATGAAAATATAACAACTAATATAGTTTCCTTAACACCCTCCCTCAAACTCAAGTTGATTCATGAAAATCAACTTGAGGTTGGCAATCAAATCAGTATACTTGACAAATCTAAGGTTCATTGCGGAGCATATCAACGACCACCCAATACGGCAAGAACATATTTAGATGTGGCAGAATCAGAATAATGGAACTGTATAACAAGGGATATCAGAGTCGACGGAGTCGACAACATACAGATAGCAAAGTCGACGACATACAGAAAACAGAGTTGATGTAGTTGACGACGAAGTGTGCAAACATGACATCGAGAATGCGTTAGATGCAATGATGGCACCGACATCGTAAATTGTAAACGAATGATGATGAACACACCAACATATATGTGTGCATGTGTTGAGACGATTAAAGAAAAACAACAAAGAGAGTGAAAACAACAGAAGCAGAGAAACAAAAACAAACGAGCATAAGCGGAAGAGAACACCACAGAGCGGTTGTCGACTCGAAAGTCGACCGACCTAGCACTAGAAACCAAGCTCCGATACCATGATAGATTTCAAAGAAGAGTCTAAAAATTGTATTGATGTGGGCTCATTGAGTACAATATGGTGCTCTTATTTATAGAGCTGAACAAAGCATAAAATAAAGAAAGTTACCTAAACTATCGAAATACCAAAATATAAAAACTCCTAAATACATAAACTATAAAAATATAGCGACTACTATAGTTTCCTTAACATTTAGCTTTAGCAAACCGAACTTTACACATTAAGTCCCACATGATTAATTCTTTTCTGCTATTTCTCTGACCTATATATATATAGTGGAGCTTTTTCCATCCCTGCACACCGTCTTCAATGGCAAATGTATACGTATGCCTATTATCCAATCTATTTAATTTATTTCTTTACTTTATAAGATATTTAATTTATTTCTTATATATATCGTCAACGTATTATATGTGCAATATGTTTTACAATTCATATATATATTAAACTTAAATTACTAAGCAATATTTATATATATATATATATATATATATATATATATATATATATATATATATATATATTGCTAAGTAATTTAAGTTTTTATATAAATTGGATAGTTTTTTTTTTTTCAAAATAAAGAAAGAAAGTACCAACTTGTTTCCATTGAGATAACTCGAACTCCCAATTTATTACCCATGTAACCTCATTAAGTTGTATGGTTTGACATATAGATAGATATTCTTTTGAGTTTGTTTTATTGGTGCATGATTCCATTTATATAATTTGGTTACGTATAATAAAGCTTTGGTGTGACTGGTGAGAGCCTACCCATTTGACCCCACTTTGATGGCGCACAAGGAATACATTTTGCCTCATGGGAAGCTTAATTTGTAGTAACGTGGAGAAAATATTTTTGCATGTCATAGACTTATAATAGGCCATATGGTGTGTGTTCTTGACTCTTTGTGCGTCGTTAAGTGGTACATTTTAGGTCGCTCTTTCAACAGTTAAAAGCATTTGAAATTGGGGGTTTGAAACTAGTGAACAATTAGGTTTTCTAAAAGCAGAGTTGATCATTTGTAAATGATTAACGAGGCAGATTTGCAATGTGTAATTCATGTTTCCGTAGGAACATCGCCTCTGCAAAATCGTGCAATAAGACCAACTCCAATCGGACGTTATTATAGTTTTCGAAAGGAGAAACAGAGTTTGATTATAATCCAATCGAACTCTATTTCTTCCGCTAAAATAGCATCGTAAATAGTAGAACGTTAAATTCTTTATTTATTTGTATTGGTTTTAATAAATGATCTAATTTATAAAAAATTAAGGAAAAAATAAAGGTTGTGATTGAAGAATAAATAGAGTTTGATTTGATAAAATTGTAAAAAATAAATAAAAATAAAATTTTGTGAGTGGAGATGCTCTAATCTCCACTTGGAACATAAAAAAGATGACTTCCACGAAGTAGAAGTAGAAAGAGTATCATGGCAACAATTACTAGCACATTTGACAGCTTTGCATATAGAAACACATTCTCCTCTTTGTGTCATCTTAAATGTAGAGCCCGACTAAGCACACCCCACTCTTTACTTAGTACACCTCAATTTGAGTGCATTTCACAACCCAAATTTCTAATCTCATTTATTATCCGTAATCAGGATTATTGACCCATGACGTTGGGACCCACACCGTGATACGTGCATTGAACGAGGTATATGTTAGATTTGTTGTGGTGTATGCCTAGTGCATTATATGTGTATAGACTACTAAGTCATTCTCAACTACTTATGTATAGGTGTCGAGACATGAGTGGAGATGTGCCTCGAGATTCGTGCTGACGTGGGGCCAAGGTAGAAAGTGATGTGGTAAGTTCATTTTAAGCTTAGTGTAGCTTATATAATTGAAATAATGTGTCTATGGTTGATTTTAGATTAAATGTAACCTAAGTTAGCAATTTAAAATAATAGTCATGTGATGATTCTCATATACGTATTAGCATATCTAAAAACCAATTGAATTACATATCGGTGTTAGTTGGCATGGAATAGTGGAGAGTTAGTGGGAAAAGTGTCAATGTGTATGTTGAAATAAGTCTCGAGATACATGTGCACAAAAAGATCAAAGGTATTAATCATTTAATATCCATTATATATAGCTAAAGATCAACTCATGCAAATCAAATCCTTTCAAAAACTTGGAGATGAAGAAAGATTTGCTGGAGAATAAGAAGATCAACAAGATTTTGATGAATTTGGTGTTTGGGAGTTAGAGATCAAGCAAGGTGTTCATCTAACTAGGTAACTTCACTTAAACCATTAACTTAGTTAATTTGATGAATTCATGAATTATAGTGAAGTATGGTTGTTTTATGTTGTTAATGGATCACTTGGGGTCTCTAGAGGTGAGGAATGGAGAACCCAAGTTGTTGGGGTGGCCTATGTGTGGAGAAAACCCAGAATTCAAAGTCTAAAATTCTGGATTTTCTTGCACATAGCGCGCTAGGTGTGATTAGCTAGCACGCTAACTTTATATAGCGTGGTAGAGAACTTGGTAGCACACTAATGAGGTCATCAACACGCTAGGTAGGCTATCTGCTTGCTAATTGCTCTGACAGAACAAAAGCTAGCAGTTTCATAATTTCAAACTAAATACTTTAGACAAACACCTTAGTTAAATGTCCAAACACATTTAAAAACATGTTAAATGATATCAGGAACTTAGGAAGTGTCTCAAGGGTTCAAATACGAGATTTAGGGTGTCGGAGGCCGATAAAGCTAGGACTTTACATGGCTTGATGTAAGTATGCTTAATGTGAGTATACCCATTGATTATTTTATTTACATTTCATATCCATTTTATGCTTGTTTGTTGTAGTCTATATTGACTATGTCCAGTGTTGTACTATCATATCATAAACTTATTTGTTACTCATCACTTGTTGAGCTTGACTTTCATGATATTATGATGAATTGAGTTCCTTTGAATCCATTCATGTGCTTTATGTCATTTCTTGTTGTTTCACATTGAATATAGTGACAATAGCATGCTATTAGGAATTGTGAGTTTGTGAATGGTTTTATGGACTTATACTCTTTAGGAATTGTGCTTTGTAGCATAGCCAAGCCTAGGAATCCTTAACAAGTCAATTTCTTGGAATTATAAAGTAGTTATAGAATCTAAAATCCATTGCACTATGTTAGAGTTGATCGAGACACGGGGTTAAAGTCCATGGGGATGTTGGCACTCGCCACTATGATGCGACATATGGGGTTAGAGTCCCTGAGGTTGCCGATTCACCAAGTTTAAAGTCCCTAGTGACATTAGGGTTAGAGTCCTTAGTGATGTTAAAGTGTGCGATGACACGCACATATTTTAGTGGTTTAAAGGCTTCACTGACGTATGTCACGACCGACCATATCTAGATCATAACTATTTAGCCTTGTGTCAGTTTCACTTGCTTAGTTGTAGTATTTCATAACATATTTCTGGTACTAGACTTTATTTATTTAATTTATGCTTTTAAATACCATTTAATTTGTTTTAAAAATGTGAATAAATATGTCAATGGGGATTACTATTGTAATGACCCAAATTAATTAAACTAAGATTAACATTAATCTCGGAGATTAACGGTTGTAATTCGGGTGTTACGGGACAACATAGTTGACTCGGATACGAGAACCGAGGAAATATGTTATTTATAGATGGTGGTTATGTATATGTAGTATTTAAAAATTATTATTATATTGCATCGCATGTATGTATTTTGCTATCGAGTGAGTTTGTGTGACGAGTGTTCACGTTGAAAGGCATGTCAACTCGGGTGTTAGATAGGCAAACTATGAGTACACTGGCAAACTATGAGTACACTGGGAAACTTGACTAATTCACGTTAAGATGACTAATTAATCAGTTAAAATGGGTAATATGACCATAGGCCAAGTAAATTCAAATTAAAATAATAAGTTATGGCGTGCCTCGAAATGCGTGTTGAGAAGCGGGGATGTGACGGCCCCTCTCCTAATCTAGGGCACCGCCCGGCCTAATCCCATAATTAAGCCCTAATCATATCCATGCAGGACTTAACTACGTATTAGTAAGCCTTTACAACCTAACGCCTCTTTTCTCGTTTTCATTATAAGTAATACACTAGTCCTACCAGTTTATAAAATTTAAAGTTAATTAAAACTTTTTATTAAATTAAATAATTAGCGGAAGTCTTATTGATTATGCAGAAGCAATGAGTAACTTATGCGGAAGCCATTTATAAAATCCTAAGTGTGGAAAACCAAGAAATGACATCACATATATAAAGTCAGTCTAAGTCAAGTCGGGGAACTAACGCTCAACCCAATATATAACCCCAAATAGTATCTAAAAGACGTATATAACATATACAATAAAAATATAAAAATGAGACCTACAATTAATGCAGTGATGCACCGCAGGCTCAGGAATAATCGGTGATCTTTTCTTTGCCCGACCTGCTGGTAGACAACTCTGCACCCACCGTCATAAAAAGGACGGTGAGTACAAGAATAAAACAGTAATCCCCGATGACAAGTTTAATTTGCATTTCCAAATATTCAAATGGTATTTAAAAGCATATAAATGGGAAAACTGGAAAATAAACCATATGCGAGTAAACACCAAAGTTAAACAAGTGATACTGACACTAAGCTAAGTAGTGGTGATTTAGGTCTGGTCGGCAGTGAAACGTGTCACTCCGACTCAATACTCATATAGCACAAGGGACTCTAACCCCGGTGTGTAGACCACCTCAGGGACTCTAACCCCGAGTGTCATACAGTGTCAAGTAACATGTGACGACCTCCCCAGGGACTCTAACCCCGTGAGTCGCGCACACCTCGATCAAGTACGTGACCTAAATGCAAAAACTACTTTTTAAGTTTCAAGAAATACCAAGTATGGATTGTCAAGGCATATGCACATCTACACACCTAAACAAATAAGGAATACAAGTCCTCTTAAACATTTCTAAGTTATTCACTAGCCTAATAGCATTCTATTTATCATTCAATTCACATTTAAAACAACAAGAATAGACATAACACTGGATAGAATCAATGAACCAAATCAATTGAAAGGGATATCATGCAAACTAGACTCATCAAGTGAGCATAGACACAAAAGAATACATGATATAAGAATACAAAGGCAAAATAGTCAAAAGGACTATGCAAGGACAACAAGTAATAGAAATGAAATGATAAGTAAGATTGTCATTGGGTATACTCACTACAACGAAGTAAAGTCCTAGCTTTACTGGCCTCTCGATACTTCAAATCTTGTATTCGCTCTCTCGTACCCTTTTCCTAGGTTCCTGAATTTGGTGTCTCATTAGTTCAAGTATAGTGGGTTTTAGCTCAATTTATCAAAATATAATTTTTCCCAATTTTTTCCGGAATTTTTTCGGGTTTTTTCCAAAATTCTCCCTCATTTTTCTTCTCTTCTTTTTCATTTTTTTAATTTGGATTTGGTCGGGTCGACCTAAACGGGTCGAACCCGACCCGACCCTAGACCAGAACGGTCCAGGCTCAGCCCATGGGCCGAGCCTGGCCTGTTTTGGGCGCGGCCGAGCAGGGTCTTGATCCCTGATCAAACCAGAGGTTCGATCAGGGAGGTATTTTTTTTTTCTTTGTTCTTCTCTCCTCCGATGATGGGTTGGGGTGGAGCCGATGGCAGGGGAGGCACCCCTGCCATCACCACCGCAGCCATGGCCAAACCCCCACTCTCGGCTACCCAAACAATAACAACAGTAACGACTCACCTCAATTGTGATCTCTTCACTCTCCTTCCCAGCGCATCACTTCTTTTCCTTCTCCTCTCCCCTTCTTCTTCCTCGCTCTCAGCCTCCTGGTTATGTGTATGTGTGTATGAACAATGTGTGCCTGAGTGTGTGTATGTGTGTGATATAAGTGGGTAGGTGGGGTGGTGACACCTGGTGGGAAATCGAGACAGGTGTGTGTTTGATTTTGCCACTTGTGCTGGTGTTAGGTGTGTTGACACCTAATTGTGACACAACTAAGACACTCGCCTGTGTTTCCGGGCGTTTCAACGCCCGATTTTGCTTCCAAATCGTGATATACCCGTACCGCCGCGTCGCTAGTCACTCAATATATATTCCATATTATTTACTTGACTATATAGGCTTATAAGTAATTCATTTTTTCATATTAGTATTAAATAAGACTTACCAAAATGCTAACTACCGGGTTCCCCCGGCTTGCACGCTACTCGAGGCATGTCCCCCGCTCTCGTCTCGACGCCTACAACCGTACAAAATGACTTAGTAAGTCTACACAATACATAACACTAGGCATACATCAATACAAAAATACCATATACCTCGGCCACGTGCCTCGGTCGGTGCACGTATCATAGTGTAGGTCCCACGTCAAGGGTCGGTGATCCTGATTAAGGAATTAAAACGGGGTTAGAGATTTGGGCCATGACAGGGGCACCGAGTGCCGAGTAGTCCAAGGTTAGTGGGACCACAAGTTGGTTGATTTTAATATATAAAACACTAACCATATGTATTAAAATGATCCTAAGTTAGAGCAATTAAATTAAAAAAATCAAGGCCTATGGTTTAGTTCGATTAAATGGAAACCATATGATTCGCTTGTAGATACACATTAGCATATCTAGAGACCAAGGGAGTAACTATTAGTGTCACTTGAAAAGAGTTAGTGGGAGTGAGTGGGTTTAGTGGCTAGAGGTGAACCACTAGATAATCATCGGGATACGTAAATACAAGAGGATGAAGGGCTAGGAAACAATCTTACATTGATATATAAGATGAGTTTGATCAACACATACAATTGAAAACAATTTATCACAGAACTTCCTGGAGAAGAAGGAGTAATTTGAAGCTGGAATTCAACTACTTTTGAGCCAATTTGAGGGATTTAAACTTAGGTAATCATCTTCTCCATCATCTCCTCTATCTAATGAACCCATCTTTGATGAATTTCGATGAAAATGCAAGTTAGAGGGTTAGATCCCTGGTTTTGATGTTAGCTTGATAAATTACATGTCTTATCATCATATAAATGGAAGATTAATAACTGGTTTTGATTGAATTTGGTTTTTGAGGAAATTGAGAAAATTAGTGGATTGCATGAAATTGATTAATTTGATGTAAAAAGGGTTTTGAGGTTGTGTTAGATGTTGTTTTGGGTTAATTTGATGTAGAGAATGTGTTAGATTGGTTTAGGTAGCTAAATTTGAAGGGAAAATAAAATTCTCGACTTGAGAATCTTGTCCCAAAAGTTATGTAGCGCGATAATCGTTATGGGTTTCCAACTGTTCTTCGTCTTGAAGAATAATAGCGCACTACATCAATAACCTAGCGCGCTACCACTACATAGCGCCTACCACTACATAGAGCGCTAGACCAAGCCAATAACGCGCTACACCAAGCCCATAATAACGCTAACAATAGACATAAATTAAATATAAAAAGGTTGTTTTAGGATTTTTGACTTAATACATATCCCAAACACCTATAAACATACTAAATATGTAAAATTGGACTTCGGGACTTAGGGGACCGTAACTCGGGCATTAGGCAGCTAGTTGGGTCCGATATGGCAGTCCGGGGAAGTCGAAGCGCGGATTGAGGTGCGTAAACCCATTGGAATGCCTCACAAATTCATGATTTGGTTTATCGATTTCATTTTTCATGTGTGACTACTGGTGGGCACATATGAGGTTTTAACTCCTATTTCGGTGTGCGTATATATTGGTTATGGCTAAATCGCATGCATGGGTTACTTGTGATAGTGCTCGTGTCGATGACAGTAGAATATATCTACGATTTTCAAGAGGGATTAGGGTGGTCCTTATGTGTAACAATGTCGCGAAGGGACCATGTCGTTTACTAAATTTGGGGTTTAGCCATTGTAAGCCTGTAAGTATATACGTGGTTTTATTCGATTTATCGATTATTGGTCTGGTGTAGGTCATGGTTTTCTCGTGATTATACGGATGTTTACTTATTAATGCTTTATTTCTAAACTGGTTTAATTGGTATATGTTGTTTATTTATTTCACACTACTGCTTTTGCTTGTCATGTGCTACTTACATTCATGGGAATATGACATATTGTTTCCATGTGTTATATTCGGATGTCTCCTAGTTTATCAATTTTATTTCATGAATATTGTGTGGACTTCTTTTGAGATTTTACTCGTTGGACTCGTCATTGTATTTGTTGGGTGACTTAGTGCAACTCCTTCAACGAACAAGGGCAAGGGCAAGGAGGTATTGGGCGACTTACTTTTGAGATTGTGGAGCCAGCTCGTGTGTGATATCAATATGTATTTATTTTACTTTTGTTGGGTTTTGGGGACCATAGAACACTAATTACATGTACATGAAACTTTTGTTATACTTAACTCGCTTGATATATATACATGATATCTTTTGCTAGGTTTTTCATTACTTAGATTGTTGAATACTGTATAACTTACTTAAATTAAGACTTCTGTGGTAAAATTTCATTATAACTTGATAAATTGATTAATTGGCTATTTTTAATAATTATATGAAAATTAATTAGCTAAGTTAGGAATAAGTGGAAAAGTGTAAGTAGCCAGGTAGGTTGCGGAACATCAAGGATAAGTGGGCTATGACGTGGCAAGGCTTGGTGACGTGGGATGCGACATGGCGGGTAGCAAGGCGGCCTGGAATTTGGGGCTGCCACAACTGTTACTTTTTGTACTCGCCATCCTTTTATGATGGTGGGTGTAGAGCTTTCAATGAGCAGACTTGGCAAGGATAAGATTGACGACTACCTTTGAGCCAGTGGTGTACTTCTGCATCGACATTTAATAGGTTTTGATATTTTGTGTATTATACAGTTATGTCTTTTGATACATTTTGGGGGTGTATATTGGGTCGAGCATTTAGTTTCCCAACTTATGATGATCATTACACTATTTATATTCGCCACTTTACTATATATGCATGTGATCGTCATTCCTAATTTCCATACTTAGGATTTAATATATTGCTTCGCATAATCTATTAAGATTTCTGCTAAATTTTATAACTCCTAAATTTTTTTAATTACTCTAAAATCTATTAATATGTTGACGTGTGGGTTATTTATCTTGAACACAAATATCGAGGAGACTTGGATAGAAAAGCTGACTAATACACAATTAATCCTATATGTGGATAGGATTTTGGCTTAATTATAGGATTGGGTCGGCCGGTACCCTAGATTAGGGAAATGGGCCATCACAGTTGTTATCACAGATATAATTTCTCAATAAGTAATGCAAAAACTTGAATAAAACACAAATCTTATGATTTGGAAATAAGTGAACTGGGGGGTGTTTTATTTGTATGTTAAATTTTATATGTACATGAATACGAGTTACGCCACGTTGTAGCTGATTCGAAGCCACCTCACAGATATACCCCACAACACCACATCCACTAGAGTTAGTGATAGTGATTATACATGAGACAACTATAGTGAGGACACGCCACTCCGACACTTACGTATTCTAAGACCGTAAAACTATCAAGGATGTCAAGCTGGTGAAGTAATTCATCGGACTTAGGCCAATATTCTTTGCCAGAGAGCGAGACCATGAAATGATCGAGCGGTGAATTCTTTCACATGAAAAGCTACATACTACTATTAGGAATCAAGGACAAATTACAACCCATTCTCTCTTACTACACGTTAGAGAAGGGTGTAGATGTCTGGTGGAAGACTACATTAGCGAGCATTGACAGTTTTACCTCGTAGATGATTTCTAGAATTTTTTTTCAAGTAATACTTTTTAGCGTCGATGATGAAGAAAATGAAGAAGAAGTTTATGGCGTTGAGATAGGCTGGGGGCAAGGCAGTGATGACTTATAGGGACATGTATTGTCAGACCCCACTTAATTATGGCATCTGACGAGGCCTAGATTACCTTAATCCTATGATAATCTAGTAGCCTTAATCTCAATCTTAGTAAATAAACAATATAAATATATCGTGTTAATCAAATATAATACTTCATTAACCATCAGAAAGGATTCTAAAGTGAATCTTAAATCTCAAAGTTTTCATAAAAATTAATTTTATACTCAAAGTTCATTTAGATTTGATTAATTAAATAATCTCTAAATTTGGTAAAAAAAGTTTTGACAGAATCTCATATATTTCTAAGCCTACACCAAAAATCGCAGACTTCAAAAATCTTCAACAAAACTATCGTAGCTTTAGTGGAAATGCTGAAGGACTCACAATCCACCCATAACAATATATATTGCATTAACTAAATGTATATTCATTCTAACCTAATTAAAGGGATCAAAAACCTTAAACTAACATTACCTTTGCTTTACAATTATCTTAATTCATCTCAAAACCGTTCCAACCATTCCAAAAAGATCTTAACCACACAAAACCCAAGAACCCATTTATACAATATATAATATTTAAAACAACACGTACATAGTGAGAAAGGAATTAATCAAATCACTAAGAATCTGACAACTTTTCATTTCCTTTGTCATCGCTCTAACCTATTATTGCCCAATTATAAAAATTTAATAATGTCAAATAAATAAATCCCACACTATCCAATATACCTTTAATAATCAAGATGTATTATATTCCAAGAATTTAAATAAACAATAATATCATAAGGAATCATAAATATCAAGTATGCAATCCATCCCATTTCTGTTTATCGACCATAATCAGAAGTCGTCTTTCAAAAATGGTGGGTAAACAATAATAAATATTCATGAGTTTGAGAGGAAGTTCCTCGGGAAGCCACGTCCTCGACTCTCCATAGACTATGATCCAAGCCAGCATCACAAAAATAACCTATCCTAAACAAATGTCTACAACGATTAATGACTCCAGTCGTAGAGCACCACGGTGTTCATCCTGCCACACATATAGCCAATGAACACAATGGGACCCCAAAGGCTTCCTTCCTCTCGTGTCCGTGAATGCATGACCAACAAATATGCAATGATAAATTGTGCATACAATTATAATCGAGAAATATTCATAAAATGTAAAGGTTACTATGAGATTTACTTAACCTTACAAACAACTAACTTCGAGCTTAATTTTCGGGGTTTTGGAGCATCGTATCACCTTAAAAATGCTTCTAATAGTTTTCCTACATACTACTTATATTAATGATCAATTTCATGTGAAACCATATAACAACCCATTTTCCAAATGGATTGCCACGGGGCCAATGTGGGCCCACTACTTGGCCTACCAGTGACTAGCTATGTCCCACATGTCATCTCATCCACCATTTATCATTATTAACCTCAATGTACAATTTACTATTTAAATTGTTAATGAACTCAAATCATCTGCCTATAATATCAAGTTAATCCCAAATAAACCACAATAGAAGTCTTTTATCATGACAATTAAAATACAAAACAATTAAGTCATGTATCTAACTATGATACCTAGTGTGGAAAACCCATATATCATGATAGACCAATAATGTACATCAATGTATAAAATATCAACAATATAGAGTCCTGATCTCATAATCCCAAATCCCAAAAAAAAACAAAATATGTATATACAAACGTACAAGCCTAGCTATTTGTCTCTAAATCATAAATGGTATGATAGCTTGCCCTTGCCTCGCCTTGTATTAGGATATGCGCTCAAGCCATCATAAAAAATAGATGACGAGTTTAGAATGAGTATTCCCAAGGAAATTAAGTGAGCAATACTGAAAGTAAACACTGGAGATTTAAGGAAAACTATTAAATAAACAAGCAGAAATATAAATAAACAACTATGCTCATCGCATGCATACATAATAGTGTAAAGTCAAATATGTATTCCTAGAACCTGTGTCTTACTTCAAACTACATACTACGCCGCGAGTAGCACTCAAGCAAGGCCAGTATTTGGATCGCTAGGTGGTCGGTGTGGAATCAACGATGCACCCACACGTGCCCCAACGCGACTTTCGGGTCGACCTATTCACCGAGATCCCTAACGCACGTGTTATGGCCTAGTGCACATACACACAGAAATGACATGGAGGGATAGCTCAACGTCCGTCCATTAAACCACACCCGAAATAAAGTTTTGAAAAACAAAAAAAAATTCGAAAGAAAAGTACATACTACTCAAGTAATTTCAGTTGGGATACTACACACCTCAAACAACACTCTGTGTCTCATCACTAACCCCCGGTCCAGGCTCCGCTAGTCCTAGATATCTCAAATTACCGTCCGAAATGACTATTTCCAATTATAGTTGCTTTTTAGTTAATTGGATATGTTTTAAGTCATTTAACAAAACTAATGTCAAAACTGCAGGATTTAGCACGCTAGGTTTAGGAATTAGCACGCTAGATTCTCAGACAGTTATATGTTCTTCGTCAAGAGGAACATTAGCGCTCTAATCACATTTTGGACAGCTGAACTGCTAAAACTTTTGGTTTCCTCCAACATCCACAACAACAACCATTACCACAACTCCAACCACTGAAATATATGTACTTAAACACCACTAAATCAACTACCTAACAACCATCAACATAATCCATATAGGATTCATGCCAACACCTTTAAAAGTGAGATAAAAAGATAGAGAAAATGGAGATAGTTGTGATTCTCACCTTGATTTGTTGATTTCCCCACTCCAAGCACCTCAAATCACCAAGTTTGATCACTCAAAACCTTATTTTTCTTGTCTCCAATCTCGTATGAAAGGATAAGAGAGAGAAAATGTGGTGGAAATAAGTCAATTTGACTTATTTATAGTTGAATTGGGATCACAACATCACTTGTGCATCTCTAGTCCATCCAAAGTTCCTTATTTGTTTCTATTCTAATATCTCATGACTCAAATTGGGACACTTTTGGCATACTCACCCTTGTATTTAACTCAAAAAGTGGTGTTTTCTTCTGTTCGACGCCCTTTCGATTTCCCAAACTGTAACATACGCGTACTACCATGCCCTAACCACCAAATGTATATTTCATATCCTTATTTAACCCATTTTATTCATTTATGTGTTTATTTTCCTCAGCCTAGTGTTAAGTTGGTTAAATTACCCAATACCACCGTCGATACGTATATATTGAGGCGAATACTTAACACACGGTCTCGCACATCAAATGTATAATTACACACATTAAATCTCGTTTAATCTATTTTAACCTACACATCGTAATTTAGACAAATCAACATACAAAATTAAATATTTACCTAGCTCTAAAAGCCTAGCTGCGGGTCCCACGAGCGTCTGAGCTATAAGCCACGTCTGCAACCAAGTTATTAATAAGGGTAAATTAAGTTAATTATTTCCAAAACCATATAAAAAATGTAATTATTTCAAAGTTTGCTTGAGAATAGTTTCCAAAAATATTAATTAATGTAATTATTTCAAATAGTTTCATCTAGCTAACTTGCGGTAACTTTTTAACCTTGAAAATCTCAATATTTGTCATGATAACCTAAAAGGAACTTGTAGTACTTATGTCCTACTTTACATAGACTCTAAGAATACCCAAATCGGATTACTGACGGAAAAGTTATGAATATTTTTATATGGTCTGTCAACTAGGCAAACTTTATTTATTTTAAACTAAAAAAATTCTCTTTATCAATATATTCACAATTAAATCCTCAAAACTCGATAATAAACACCATGAAACCATTTGATACCAACATTAAAATATTTCAACAACCCATGGATTCAAATCGATCAAAACCAATAATCAATTCATCTATAAACTCAACATAAATCAATACCAACTATAAAAACATCTCCAAAATAATTATCAACTGAATTGCATTATTTCAAATCATTAAAACCCTAACCTACGTTAGTGATTTATTTCAAATTGACCAAAATCAACTCAATATGCCAATTAACAACAATTTCTACAATTTTATCAAAACCCCGTGAAAAAAAAATTGAAAAATCGTTAGAATTCAAATTGAATTATGAAAAATGCTCGGCATTAAAATTTACCAAATTGTTGGGCTGAATATCTCATTTTCACCATGGAGAGTTAGCTCGAATTGACTGTATTGCGATGCTTTATAATATTGCGAAAAGAAACTAGGCGAAAATTGGGCGTAGGGAGCTCTACGAGCGAAAGTTTTCGTGGAGGGGGTTAGGGAATGAATGTTCTGTTGAAATGTAAATGAATTGTTTGATTTGTTTTTTTATATATTTTTATATAAACCCTATGCTGCTTGTCAACATCTTAATTTCTTTTTATTTATTAATTCTTGAAATCCCTATTTTAATAAGTTTTAATTTACGATGCTCTTTTTTATCCGATTTTTATCAAATTGAATCATACTCTCGACAAAATAGTCATCTTCATAAAAGGTTCATAACTCTGGTTTTGATCACACCAAAATCTAATTTTTAACTTTGTCTATGACATATTAAAATCTTCTAGGTCAATCCTCTTGCCATACTTAACCAAATGTGAACTAATTTGGACCCAATCTCAACCTCAACTTCCATTAACTAACAAGAAACTCAAAAATAATGTCTTACACCAACTTCATTCTCATTTCACACTACCTCCGATCCGACTTGCATGCAAACCAAGGCAAATCCCCACGTTAACTCCTTAAACTCATTTAAATATACAAATTCAAATTTTAAAATTTTAATACAATTATTTTTCACGAGAATTTGAAATAAATTTTCATGTCAATATTTTGACTATCTCGGAACCATCTCGACACGCATATCGAGATAAAACCACATAATATCACATTTACTTAGTTAACTTGAATTTTCAAAATAACATAATATATAGTACACAACATTAGGCATATATTACACAAAAATAAAATTAATTAAAATTCTCAATTTCACGGGTCCTTAACTTTTAACTCGAGGCCAAAACTTTAATTAGTCGCCATTAATCCTAAATTATCCATAATTACCGATTTAAAAATTCGGGGATTGGACAGATATGACTATCTCAAATAGTTTATCGAGGAATTGATTACGAGTGATGCTGATGATGTCATTCATCTCGATGATGGCTTGAGACAGAACATTACAAAATCAGTTGTGAGCACTGGAGCTAGATCTCTTCAAGAGATGTATGAGCGAACCCTTTCCCATGAGTCATATGAGTTAGGTATAGAGGAAGATGGATGTGTTGAGTTATCGAAGAGAGGAGGTAATGATGAGCAGAGAGTCAGATGGGTAAAAGCTAGTGGAGATGAGATAGATGATTTTAGAGACACGAAGCACAGGGCACGTACGTACATCCAGTGGTACATGCACTGCAACCAGCCACCACACATGAAACTTATGGCAAACCTCCTATACCCCTTCCCGAAAGGTAGGGATTACCAGAACCACCAGCACTCTAGCAACAACAGTAGTAGGGTAGAGTCCGAGGTAGAGGTTGAGATTTTAGACAGGGGCAAAGGAAGACACAGGGACAGGTCCAACATGATCGGGGAAATATACAACAATATAGTTAACGTGGAACCCTCACGTGTTGGAAATGCGGTCAGGTGGGGCACATGTCCATAAAGTGCATACAACCAACGACAACGTATCTATAACAAAGCCAGAGAGAGTCCACATGGTAGCATAACTAGATCCCGGGAGACATGAGATCTCATTGAGTGTACAATTTTCATTTCTAGTAAAGATGTTTATGTACTATTTGATTCTAGTTCTACTATTTCATTTATCACTGGTTGCATGGTAGACATCCTAGGGTTGACACCTGTTAAACTTATAGTACATCTTATTTTAAGTACTGTAGCTGGGAAACGGTTTACCCTAATGGCCTGTTTGGTTCGTGGGATTAGCCCGGATTAGCTACACTGGACTAGTTAATCCGCTGTTTGGTTGGAGGATTAACTAGGCCAGCTGATTAGTTAAGAGGCATGGTAGTGGATTAAACAATACCACCATTTTTTGTGCGATTAGTTAATCCATTGTAAGTGAAAGAGGAGATTACCACTTTACCCCTCACATTAACCAAATCACAAACAACCAATCTCGAGACCGAACCCTCCCTCTTTTGCTCTTCTTCTTCGTCTCGCTCGCGACCTGGAGACCACCGCCGAACCATCCCTATTTTGCTCTTCTTCTTCGTCTCGCTCGCGACCTGGAGACCACCGCGACCTGGAGACCACCGCAAGGCGACGCCCGAAGAGGAAGCGAGGGGGAGGAAGCGAGGAGGAGGAAGGCAGCGCCGGAAGAGGAAGCGAGGAAGAGGAAGCGACCTGGATTTCGTTCTCCCTCCCAACTCTGCTCCGGATCTAGCTGTTCCTTTGACAATGTAATGCGGGTTACTATCCTGCAACTGCAAAGCTCTCTGTGTTGCCTCCACCAGACTAATTGATCTTTCTCCGTCTTCGACTGGTTTTTCTATTTTACAAAAGCAATTAACAAATCAATTCAGTTTTGCATTTTTTAGTGTCAATTAGGAGTTGCACTATTAATATTGATACATTTAAAATGGCAGTGTTGGCTAATTGATAAGAAGGTACCATCTGCCATTAGAATGAAAATTAAGCAAATGTTTATTAACTTCAATGGTAGTGCAAAAATATAGAGTAGCCTTTAGTGTAGGCAAAACTGATTTATGTTCCAGATTGGATTATGATCGTTATTTGGATAGATTTCATGCTTGTTGAACTTAATTTTACAGAACTGCATACTTGAATCCAAAACTGCACAAATCAGTTTCATGCTTGATGAGAAATGTGTGAAATGGGGGGTTTTGGTGTTATTTATCTAAAGGGTACTTTGGTAAATGTACATGTACAACCTCATTTAATCCCAACCTTAAAACTCCCAACCAAATAAGATACACAAATGGGACTAAACTATCTAAACCCATATGTTAGTCCCATCACTAATTAATCCCATGTGTTAGGATTCACTAAAATGTGAACCAAACAGGCCATAATAGTATTATAGAAGGATGTCTAGTCGAGATAGGTGGGGTAGAGTTACCTGCTGACTTCAGAGTCCTTGAGTTTTTAAAGTTTTTCTTGATTTTAGGGATGGAGTGATTATCACCATACCACGCTCATATCGAGTGTTTTAGTAAGAAAATAATATTTGAGATCCCAGGGCACGAGAGGTCGACATGCAACTAAAAAAGAGATGGAGGCATTATTGCTCTACACACAGTAGTAGAGAGTCGAGAACTTAGACTTGATGATATACCGGTTGTTAGAAAGTCTTCATCGTGTTTTCGGAGGATTTACTTGATCTACCACCGTCGCGAGAGGTTAATTTTATTATTGAGTTGGTATCGATCACCAAATTGATTTCCATGCCAAGATACCGCATGGTTTCGCGAGAGTTATAGGAGTTGAAGACTCAGCTTCAAGACTTAGGACATCAGGGATTCATCACACCTCTATGTCACCATGGGGAGCACCCATCCTTTTTGTAAAGAAGAAGGATGGTACTTTGATATTATCTATCGATCGCAGAAATTGAACAAATTCATAATCAAAACAAGTATCCACTACCGAGGATCGACGATTTATTTGATCAAATGAGAGGAACATAATATTTCTCTAAGATAAACCTGCGATTAGGGTATCATTAGCTTAGGATTAGGGATAAGGATAGCTCCAAGACAGCTTTCAGCACGAGATACGGACACTTTCGGTTTACGGTCATGCCATTTAGGCCCTCCAATGCCCTTGTAGTGTTTATTGATTTGATGCATCGGGCGTTTAAACTATTTTTTGACCGCTTCATGATAATCTTCATCGATGATATACTAATACATTCGAGGACTATAGATGATCACGAGTAGTACTTCATGGAGACGTTGGAGACCTTGAGAAGCACAGACTTTATGCCAAGTTCAGTAAATGTGAATTTTGCTTTCAAATGTCAATTTCTTGGGGCATGTTATTGGAGCAGCAGGGATAGCAGTGGATTCGGTCAAAATTTAGGCAATTTTGGATTGGCCAGCACCAACGTCAATGACAAAGATCAGAGTTTTTTGGTTTGGCAGGGTATTATTGTCGATTTGTGAATGATTGCTCGAAGAACCCTTCACCGATTACTAAGTTAGCTCAAAATGACGTTATATTTAATTGGTTTGAGAAATGCGAGGAGGCATTTGCTCGACTGAAGAAGTTGTTGACTACCGCACTAATATTAGTATTGCCAGAGATTGGGCAAGGATTCTTAGTGTATACATATGTTTCTCATATGTGTATAGGTTTCGTGTTGATACATGACATTGGTACGGTAGCTTACGCCTATAGATAGTTAAAAATACATAAGAATTATCCCATACATGATTTGGAGTTGGTAGCAGTAGTATTTGCACTGAAGATGTGGAGACATTATTTGTATGGAGAGAAATTCACTTCTTTATGGATCACAAGAGTATGAAGTACCTTTTGACATAGAAGGAGTTGAATATGAGATAGTGCAAATAGTTAGAGTTTTTGAAGGACTATGATTTTTCAATGGAATATAACCCATGAAAAGCTAATGTAATCGCAGATGCACTGAGTAGAATACCAGTTAGAGATGCTAAGGTTATTAGATGCCACATGATGCATGAGTATAGATTACTTGAGGCAGAGGCGACAACATGTTCGCCAGAGGTTCCTATAGATACTCAGATTGAGATTTGCGCATAGATGGGAGCATAGATCATGTCTATATAGAGAGTGTTAGAGGGTTAAAGGATCGATAGGTTGTACCCGAGGTTTAATGAGTTGGCGTAGAGTAGAGATTATGTTGATTGGATGGAGACGTCTAATCAGTGTCAGAGATATAAAGACAAATTGTGGATACCGTTAGTGGCAGAGCTGAGAGATGAGATTCTTCAGAGTCACATCGTTCTCGATTCACCATTATCAAGGCATGACTAAAATGTACCATGACATGAAAAACATTTCTAGTGGCCTAGGATGAAGCGAATGTATATAAGTTCCTCAGGACTATAAGATTGTCAGTAAGTGAAGGTTGATTATCACAAACCTGGAGGGTTGTTATAGCCTCTTCCCATTTCATATGGAAATGAGAGACATCTCTATGGATTTTGTGAGAGGATTCCAATGACCACAAGGAGACATGATTTTATTTGGGTGATCGTAGACACACTAACGAAGTATGCTCATTTCCTACTAGTAGCCACACATTACACGTTTGATCAGCTGAGTATATTATTCGAGAGAGATAATTAGGCTGCACGGAGTACAATTGACTGTCACGTCTGACAGAAATGTTATGCATACGCGTGACGACCCCAATTTCCCACAAACTAGGCACCGCTCGGCTTAAGCCCACGTAGACTCCCGAGCCAATCTCGCAAGGTCAACGCATACCTAGTTAGCCTTCCAATCAATCATTATCAGTAAATTCAAAAGTTTTAAGTTGCGTTATTAATATTTTTCAAGTTTTACAATTTAGCGGAAGCAATTAATTAAATAACTCAACAATAATGTAAAAGAGTTAGGCAACCTAATTGTGGAACCCTGCATAATTATATCATCATCAGAGGAGAGTAAATACAAGATATACATGCCCAAAATCTCAGTGTTTTTAAAACAACAAAAGAATCACCTAGCTATAGAGCCTTCCCTTTTTCTACTCGTCTGCAACTCTGCACTTAGTCGAACACGAGAATGATGAGCCCAGGTAAGTAAATCCAGTAGGACATATATACAACATTTCGAAATAACTAAAGAAGTTGAATTCATGTAAGTAGAAAGAAATGAGCAGAGAATGCATGAATATACAAACTGTAAACAATTCAATCAACAAATCAATCGATAAATAAGGGTCTGAAATACAAACAAAATAAACAACAAGGAGTCTCGACCAAAAGGTCGTTGAGTCGCGACAAAAGCCCAGCAGACTCGGGTTTAGGACGAGACACCTGCCTCCCAGCCCTAACCGTTGCGACTATGAGATATCCACATACCCTAATAAGTCCAGATAAGAGCTCAAATCATATATAAACAGTAACCATGACTCACTTGCAATGGACCACTCAACCAACAACAATTTCAAAGATAGCTATCACCAAACAATAATCAACAAGAGTGAAATGAAGCTATCACAAAGCAGTGAACAATAGCCAATAGAATTAAAGGAAACTACTGTACAAAGTCCTAACTTGTTTACTTATTTTTTCTGCGAACAATCCAAATTGTCCTCAAAACGTCTCGCTCACAGCACCAGACACCCGACTATAGCATGCTAAGTCCATGGTGTCCATTTATACCATTTATGGCTAATTTACTTAAATCATTCATATCACAACTAAATTAGGTGAAGTAAACCTCACCATGGCCTTCAAAATCCATTTGAATCCATCGCGTCGTCGCACGTCGTCGAATCACACGCCTCGTCAAGGATCGACTGGTCTGACAATGCGGCACCTCGCTGTTGCTCTACGCCGTTCACCACGCCGCCGCTGTCGTGCCACCACCCTCGCATAATGCCGTGTGGCCGCTTAGCAGATCTTGCCCGCACTGCAATTCGCACCCGCATGCTTGGTTACAAGCCGTCCGCGCACCATTGTTGAGACGCGCCATGCAGTTTGCGCCATTGCGCGCCATCTTGCAATTTCGCGTTGTGGCAGTGCCATCCAGTTCCGTCATCCACGCCACTGGTGTTTCGCCGCACCTATTCCTCGCCGGATCGTCCTTCCCCTCATCTCTCTCTCTCTCTCTCTTTTTTCCTTCCATCTCTCTCTCTTCTTCTTTTCTCATATTTTTCCCTCTCTCTCTCCTCTATCCTATCTTTTCTTATCCAATCTTTTTTTTGTTTCTTCTTGAGGAAGAAAACAAATGTGTTCACGAGATTCGTACAGAGCGAAAAACGAGGCACATCATAAACATATTTATTCAAATGCTTTCCATAAAAATTGGGCAGCGCGCATCTCGAGGCACCATAAATATTCATACAACTACCACCTTATTTCACAATCTCGACACTCGCGCCACACGCATCACAAGGCACATCCAATGTATATGATTTTAATGTGACCACATTAAAACCACTATAGCCACTATAGCCACATTAAGCCGCTACTTCGGTCCCACGTCGGCACGCGACTCGAGGCGCGTCCCCCGTTCGTGTTTCGGCTCACCAAATTCATCGCGTATACCAAATCGTAAAACACCTTAACAATTAGCATCCTAATCTCGAATTGGATATTACACACACATCAATATCATACCTCGATGTCTCCACTAGAGATTTGGACATACGTATTCTGATGAGTGGGTCCCACATACGACCCTGACCTGGCACGTTGCATAAGTCAAATTTTTGGGCAGTTACAATACGTCTCGGATGTAACGGAGTATGCAGGAGTAGTATGGTATGCACTTACAGTTCAACACGACTTTTCATCCTCAAACTAACGGTAGGATTGAGAAATCGATTTAGATCCTCGATGATATGTTACGAGCTTGTATATTGGAGTTTGGTGGATCTAGGGAGAAGTACATGTCGTTGTGTGAGTTTGCTTACAATAACAGTTATCAGGCCAGAGAGATTATGGGGTATGAGATTGTTGTCGACCACACGAAAAAACTTAAACTAATCCGTTAGAGACTCAAGGGGGCCCAGATAAATAGAAGAAGTATGTAGACAAATATCATGGTGATCTCACATACACCAAGAAAGCCTTTATGTATTCGAAGGTTTCCCCTCGGAAGAGTCTTCAGATATTTTGGATTAAAGGTAAGCTTGCACCAAGATTTATCGGGCCTTTCATGATTCATAAATTTGTCGGGAAAGTCGCGTATGAGCTTGATTTGCCTTCACATATATCAGGGATTCATCCAGTTTTTCATATTTCGATGCTTCGATTAGTTGAGTCGAGAGCAGGTGTTCGACCGACTGTGGGTTTGAGTTAGATTGACCTGAGCGATGATATTACTTACAAGGAGTAGCTTATTCAATCCTGGATCGAAGGGTACAACAACCTATTCACTAGCATATGTCGTGGATCGGATCTAGATCATAACTATTTAGTCTTATGTCACTTTCACTTGCTTAACTATGGTATTTCTTAGCATATTTCTGGTACTAGTATTTCTTTATTTAATTTATGCTTTTAAATCATTTGTTTTTGAAATGTGATGAATGTTAACGGGGATTGCTATTACTTTTTGTCTACTCACCGTCATTTTTATGACGATGGGTGTAGAGCCGTCGACGAGCAAACCTGGCAAGGAAAAGATTAGTGACTACCTCTTAACCAACAACGTACTTTTGCATCGACATTTAGTAGGTTTTGATATTTTGTGTAATATAAAGTTATGTCTTTTGATACATTTTGGGGTTGTATATCGAGCATTTAGTTTCCCAACTTATAATGAGCATCACACTGTTTATATTTGTCATTTTATTGAATATGCATTTAATCGTTGTTTTCTGCTTTCCTTAGTTAAGATTAATATATTGTTTTCGCATAATCTGTTAAGACTTATGCTAAATTTTATAACTCTTAAAATGTTTTTAACTACTCTAAAATTTATTAATATATTGACGTGTGGATTACTTATCTTGAACACAAATATCAAGGAGATTGGATAGAAATGTCGACTAGTACGTAATTAAGTCTTATGTGGCTAGAATTTGAGTTTAATTACGGGTTTAGGCAGGGCGGTGTCTTAGATTAGGGAAGGGGTCGTCACATTGCACCCCCAATTTGAATTTCAATTTATAAGGGCACCCTAATATTTTTACCAAAATACCCCTTCATCAAAATCGAAGCACCCAACTTTAAAACCTTCATTGAGACATCCATTTTAGATCGACGACATGTGGCCGAGACTTATCTTCTAGGTTCAATATTGTTAATCGAACCTCTTTCGTGGTATTCGGTTGACAATTGCCGACCTAAAGGTTCGTTGGGTTCTGATGACTCTCTAACGAGGTTTGGTAGCTCTGACTGACTCTCCAACTAGAGATTTAATGGGCTCTGATCGATTCTCCAACTAGAGATTTAGACTTGTGAGGTCGTACCACTTGATGATGCCTTACAAATCACAAGAAGAGAGTGTGTGAAGGGATAATGGTGGGGTGTACAAAATAATAGGAAAAAAGGTGGTGAGGTTCACTAATCATAGTGAGGGGCATAAAGGTCATTTTGTAGTATAATTGAATTTTTTAAGTTTGATTTTTTTTTTGCTAGGGTGACTAAATAAACGGTGGGGTGCGCTTTTTCGAGCTCTAAATGTATAAGCAAATATTATAATTTTGAAGGAAATGCTAAATGATAACCTGGTAAGTAACACCTCAACATATATTGCCCACATAAACCATGTAGAATTTGTTACATTTGGCTAAAACATCTTGAACGCAAACACTTGCCAAAAAATTGACACCTCTACGTAGATATTAGGGATGCAAGCGGGGAAAGGAATTCCTGTAACTGGGACGGTACATGGACTTTAAATGGAGATGGAAGCAGAGATGGGAGAAAACATCATACCCGTACAGGTATGGGAATAGGTATGAGGAAAAATATATCCACGGGGATCCCATGGAGAATTCTCATTGGTAACCCCCGCGTGAATCCCTATAGTAACCCCCGCGTGAATCCCTATAGGTATCCCTATTCGGGATCCCTGCCGATATCCCTATTGGAAGATATCCATGGGGATCCCTATATATCAATTTTATAAATGTATACATGCATACCATATGACACATTATATGTATATATATTTTTCGTGGTTTCCACCCAAAACACTAGTGATACACTTAACAAACAAACTCTAATAAGATTTATAATTTTAAGTTAATTAGTTAAATAAATAAAATATTTTCATTACCAAAGTACATTAATTATATACGTTTTGTTTTGAATTGTTTATAATTATATTTACATTTTACAAATTTAGAATCAAATAAAAAAAATGCAACAACTTATTTTACAAATTACTAAACTATATTAACTATATGCCTATGCTAACAATCATATATATATATATATATATATATATATATATATATATATATATATATATATATTATGTGTATAAATACCACTTAAAAATAGGGAGCGGCTAAACATACCACAGTTTTTGCTAAACGTAGCCCATTACTCAGGCATACCCTAATTTTGCTAAACATACCCTACCTTTATTTTCATAAATTTTAGAAATATCCTTACTTACCCCATGACTCCCACATTCACCATAATCTTATATGTTTCTCGATTATTTGTCATTGTAAAAGACTTATAATAGGTCGAAAGTGGCATAGGATTATGATTATTTTTTTCAAAAAAGTTGGATCTAGTCCGTCGATGCCCTAAAGTGAGGAAGTGTCGCCCGCGGGTTTCGATCACACAATGCGGAGACTTCTTTAGAGGTCTCGATCAGCTTAGACTGAGACATCTTTAAAAGTCTCGGTTGACTCCAACCGAGACTTTTGAAGAAGTCTTGGACTTGGTTTTGGTTTAGATGAAAACCAACGAAATCTCGAAAGAGGTCTTAGACTTATGTGACTGAGACTTTCAAAGCGATCTCAGCCTTATGTGTCTGAAACTCATGGATGACAAAACGACAAAAAATCTCAAAATCCAAAAAAAAAAATACATGAAACCAACCAAAAAATTAGTGTGTTTTGCTCGGAATCGCTAGATATTTTCATTCCATCGATATTTTTATGCCAAAAATGTGAAATTCAAGTTCCAAATCAAAGCCCTAAACCCAATAACAAAACCATAAACACCACTACCGATTAAAAAACGCAAAACAAATCCTAGAAAACTTTGAAATTGACATGAAAATAGGTGGGGAATACACTCACGTCATCAAATCGATGTGGTTTTGCTTAGAATTTGTCGGACTTGAGCTATAAATGAGAGCATGATTCTCGAGAAGGGTGACTGGGATATGGGCGAGTGAGTTGAGCGGGATATAGGTAAGCAAAAACAATTTTATATGGAGGGGCAATTTGGTCCATTTCACTCATAATTTTTTTTTAAAAAAAAGCAAAGGCTCGTTTAACAAAAATTGGTTTATAGTCGTCCCTAAAATGATTGATAAGTTAGTATTTATATATATTTAGTAGTTTATTTTAGTATATTTAATTATGTAAAGTCTCTAAAATAAATATATATATATATATTTATTGGTCATTTTCAGGTGAAACAGAGTGTGCGATTGAATTCGTGGCGGAAAATACTTAAAATGGAGTATTTACTTGCAGTGATCGGATGTCGAACAATTTGCCTCGAGTTATTTGTTGTGCTGTGGGTTGAATATGAGACATCGTATTTCAACCAATTAGAAACTGCCACATCAGCATATTTTCTCTCAACCAATCACATGCTGCCACGTCCACGATTCTCCATCACAGTAGCAACCAACATCACGTTCCAACAGCTGCCAAGTGTTGGCCTCTCACACATCCAAGCACGTCACTCATTGGTTCTCAACCAATCCCGTCTTGCCACGTGACGTCTCGCAAACACACATCACACCAACATTTCTTCTCCTCATTCAGCAGCTCTTCGATCTCCTCGGAATACGCTGCGTGCGATTTCTTAGATTTTCCATCTATGTGTGCGTCTTTCACACCGCTTCCTTACCGCCACGTGTCGCTCGTTCACCACTCCAACCACGTCAATGCAACACTCCCAGCAATAGAAGTGCGTCACGTTAGCGAACTTGAGCAGACGAACCAATTGGCTGTTGACACGTGGACATAATCAGTTTTCAGCCTATAAATAGCATACGATGCTCCTCAGCGCACGTGTCACCTCCCCAACCCCCAAAATCAGTTTCTCTCACCTCCCGATACCAATTTTTAGTAGTTTTATATATTAGAATTTTATTTTTTATTATTTTTATCACCAACTATTATATTTTTAGTATCGCCTTTCTTGGATGGTCATGTTCGGCTGATCAACTCCTTGCCTAGGTCGGAGGGGAAACAAGTCGGGATTATGGATTCATGACATATTATGTAGATCTTTTATTTTATTATTTAATTTAACTTAATTTTTCTATTTCATTGTTGTTAATTTTAATGAATATGGTTTAGATCTAGGGTATGTATATGATTAGTGCATGTTTTTAGGGGACAACCAATAGTTATTTGGACCATTAGTATCCGTGTAATTGTACTTTTTGACTAATAAAGTGACAAACACTCACCCGTTTGTCGCCAAACCCTTTCGATTCTTGAGTGTGTAATAATTGAATCTAGGTTAAATCGAGAGCGGACGCGATCCGGTTATTTAGGATTAGTGTTTGGACATACTCATATTATTGCTGATTAGTGTGTTAAACCTAATTGAAGGATGTCTAGGGTTATATATTAATTAAAGAAGTAGTTAGCGGCGGATGTCCTGATTATCGAGATTAAGGGAATGAGGAATTTCTGGCGGATGTCGATTTTCTTTAGCTTATCTAGGAGAATATAAATTAATGACTTTTTTGGGAAAGATTGAATATCATGATTGCCATTGAATCTTGATCCTGATTTGTGGAACTGTAGACCTAAGTGTTACTTAGGTATTAATTAGTTGTTTTCAAAATTAGTTTAGTTGTTTTATTTTATTTAGTTTAGTTAGATTAGTTAGTTAAATTAATATTTATTTAAAACCCTCATTTCTTTTTGTTATTTTTAACCTAAGAAATACTAGCTAACAATCTTTGTGGGATCGACCATTTGCCACTATTCTACAAAATAGTTGGTTTAGAAACTTTACTTTATCGACGCGTTCGACACGCATCAATTATTTTAATACTTTTATAGTTCTTTTTTTAAAAAAAACTAAGCGGGATAAATATTTCCCATGATAAACCTGTGGGGATCCTAATAGGAAAAAAATTTCTCCACGAGGATTCCCCATCTTCATGGAAATTAGATGGGGACGGGATATAGATTAAAATTTATTTTCGCATGGGGATGAGTGCGCAGATTTTAGATATGAATTTTTAAGCGGGGATGATAATAGAGATGTGGGTTCTCACCTACTACCCTCCCCATTTGCATCCTTAGTACTCCATCTCGGTTACAAATAAAAATCGTTTAAGGTAAGAGCATAAGAATTAAGACATCCTTAATCACAAGCGTAATTTATATATACGTCCTTTGACATTAAATGAATTAAAGAATTGAAGAATCATAAATATTTGAATTATATAAATATATAATTGGTAAACAAATAATAAATACACTCTCGATTTCGAAAACGACTTATAATTTTGACCAATAAATTTTTGCTAAAAAGACTTATATTTTTGACATGAGAGAATAAATATCAAGTTTGATTTGATGACGTGGCCTCAAGTTTTAAAGCTTCAGTAATTTAACATTGACAAAAAGAATTATGAAAATGAATATGCCCGTTTTAAGCCTAAAAAAGAAAAGAAAATATTATAACAATACATCCAACCAGACAAAAAGAATTGAAAGTTTAAGATCTCAACAAGCTTCAATCACTGCACTAAGTTAAATCCTTTTCTTTATTATTATTGTCGGGTTATACAAGGCATAGCTATGACTAATCTTGATGTCAATGAACGTAGGACTACCAGAGGAACACTGGTAGCTAAGAGTTTAATTTTTTCATTCCTAAAACTTTGAGCTCAAGACATTTGGTCAAAGAAAGAGAGTAACCTTTGCCATCTCACTACTGCTAAATTTCACTCTCTGTGCATACGCTCTCTGTGAATAAATAAATGCAGGAGTGGGAAGAGTAGGAATGAGCATTAATGGAGAAGCACAGCTTTTTCAATTGTAGAAGTTGTGGGGTCTCACACTATCAACCAAAGCCAGCTAATTTGCTCACTTTGTCCCCACGCGCCCAAACCACGCTCACAGACCTCATTCATGGCGTCTCAACCCACTTTTCCACAAACCCAACAACACTTCTCCCTCTCCATTTCACACCCATTTCCTGTCACTTCATTTATCTAGCTAATGCCCCTCTTGTCTCATCTAACTTTTCTGTTTCATTGAGACTTGACAATGGCAGTGGTGTGGGTACTGGGTTTGGTTTGCCTCTTCTCTTGTGAGTATTAATTCATGGATTATTTCTGTTTTTGTTCGTTGGTTTTGGCTGATCTGTTGGTTTGGTCAAATGGGTGTTTGTGATTTTGGTGGGCGGTGGTGAGAGAGTGATGTGTATGATGTGTTTGATGTTTGTTTTCGGGGTTTTGGGAGGTGGGTTTTGCAGTTTGAGCCTTTTTGGGCTGTTTGGTGAATTGGGTGTTGGTTGTTTTTTCTGTGTAATGTGGGTTGAATTGATGGGGTTATAGGGGTTCGGATGTTGAGTTAGTTATTTTGTGGGATCGGATCACATTGTTAGATCGGATCTTGTTGGTGAAATTGATTGATCTTTGGTGGCTTGTTGAAAATTTCTTGCTTTGCGGTTATAGGCGACATTTGACAATGCTATTCCTTGTTAAAATTGGGGGGACATGGAGTTTTCATTGTGTGTTTCTCACTGTATTTTAGAGTTCTAAGAAGTATTTAATCTCTCGCTCATGATTAGTAATTAAGAGAGGATACGAGGCATGATCCTCTTCGGTTTGTTGGAGTGAAAACAAACAAAATTACTCGCATTCTTTAGGAATTTGACAGCCACTTGTAAACAATACCAAAAGTAAATTTGGATCCCTTGTTCCCTTGATAATGTGATGCTTAGTTGTTAGTGCCCTAGGATGCCATTTATGATACTGTTTATTGATACTGTGTTTAAGTATGGTTTGTGTATCCGTTGTTTGAGCTAGTACTTTTGAAGAGATACTGTATTTTTTCGTATGCCAATATTGATCTGTCATTGCATCTAAATATGCCTCTTATTTGTCTAGATACAACTTGCAAATGCCTTGGTTAGAGAATTGAACTTGCTAGAAATTGAAGGAATTCAAAGGTGTAGGAGAAGACTTAAGTTAACTTGGAATTTGTTACAGTAAAAGATTTGAAGATCACCAAGTCACATAGTCAATTGCTTCAAATAGAGCTGAATGAAAATGCAGGATCCATGGAGCCAACCCCATCTAGCCAACCCCATCTAAATTGGGTTGAGGTTTGGTTGTTGTGTACGTCACTACAATGCAGGTCTTTTGAGGATTTGTAAAGCTGGCCATTATTAGGTGCTGAATTCTTGAATCCAATATCCTCAACGCATTAAGCTGATACCTACCATTGGCCTAGGCGTTGCATGAATATAGCGCTGGTGATTAGTTCATATACAGTTCATTATGCCTGAAGTGCTGCACCAAAGTTTAGATTTCGATTACTTTTGGACAGATATTAATCTTTTCAAAATGCAATTTCAAGGAGTGCATCCATGTTAATCAGGGCATGTCATTTCAATACTAGTTGTAATGGCCGTGTAGCAAAATGTCCTTTCTGTGTTTTCTTGGCCTTGTAATTTATGGTCGCCATCTAATCTGACCAATTCCCTATTCTCTGGTGTAGGTTTGCATGAATGCCTTTGTGGTGGTGTAGAGTATCCGCAGGTTCCTCAGTCTCCTGGAAGTTGGGGAAATAATGTTTTACCTGCTATACCTCCTAGCGAAGAGCCACAACCAATCCTACCTCTTTTGGCACCTTCACCACTCATGCCCTTCTTAAATAACCATGTGCCGCATCTATCAGGTTTGTTTCTCATACCCTTTTAGATTTGTGAAATCAGACTGCTGTATTTCGATCAGCATATTGGTGTGAACCAACTAACATTGGTAGTTTTTTTTGTAGGGAATTGTCCATTAAACTTTTCTGCTGCTAAAAGTATGCTGAGTACAACAGCAATTGACTGCTGGGATTTTTATGCTCCATTCCTTGCAAACGTAATTTGTTGCCCACAGTTGGAGGCCAGTCTTCTGGTTCTTATTGGACAGACCAGTAAAGACACAGGAACACTTGCTTTGGATGAAAATCATGTTGATCACTGCCTCTCAGATATTGATCAGATCTTGGTGGGTCACGGTGCGAGCAAGGACTTGAAAAGGATATGCTCGATTCACCCCTCTAACCTCACTGAAGCCTCTTGCCCTGTGAAAGATATGGATGAATTTGAGAACATAGTGGAGCCTTCCAGACTTCTGTCTGCTTGTCAAGATATTGATCCTGTGAATGAGTGTTGCAGTCAATCTTGTGAGAATGCCATATTAGAAGCTGCAAGCAAGATTTCCATGAAAGATTATGAACCTTCAAATCTGCATGGGAATCATATCTTGCCTCAGCATGTATCGAGGATTGATGATTGTAAAATCATAGTTCGCCGATGGCTGGCCAGTCAACTTGATCCTTCTGCAGCAAAGAACGTTTTTAGAGGACTCTCGAATTGCAAAGTGAATAAAGGTAACTTATGAAATAATTACATAAAGGATAATATATATAAAAAAAAGTATGTTTCTCAGTTAACGGATACTTTTTAGTTGCATCATGGCATTTTGATGTTGCACTTGGGAGGAACTAGACCCTGTAATTTGTAAAAATCTACCTTAATCATAAATAACACAAAACTGCTGAGCAAATGTATTCACTTGAATGAATCATGGTTACACTTTACTTGTTGAGACTACCTAGGTTTGCCTCTAGAGTCTAGAATGATTTTCTGTTGCCTCCCTTGATTGGCTGGTTGAAGTATTTTGTCAACAAGTAGGCTGATGTCTATGATGCAATGGGATTCAATTCAAAGCTGACCTCGTCAGCAGTTGGGTGTCCAAGCAAGATTAACTGCGTTAAAAGATTGAACAATAAAAGAATTGTATATTACCTGGAAACTTGGGTTATATGCTGTGTATTGTGCAGCAAGAACCATGCTTCATGGAGTTTATGCTTAGTGCTTGATGTCATGTTAATCAACCAAAGCTTTCTAAAGTTTGAAGCTCTAAAGCCCTGAAAAGCTGTTGAAACAAGGTTAATCTTGTTCTGATTCAATTCAACAAAGCCTTTTGCCTTCAATACGGTTTCACCCACATGAATTCAGTTTCTCTTCTCCATCTTTAAGGGGTGCAAATTTTTTATTGCTAGTTGTCTCATTCATAGCTGACTCCTATAGAAAACATAGTTTGAGCATAATGCATATGAAATATGTTTTATTGATATTTCATACTGATTTATCCGCAAGTGCCGGCTTGTGGTGGCCCAATCATGGGATTTAGTTAGCTTTCTTTTTACAGAGCTAATTTTAGTGGTTCGACTAGCATGAAGTTCTTGTGGAAGGACAACTTTATTGAAGGTCCCTCTTTTTTTTTTCCTTCATCTCCATTGCGGAGCTCCTGCATTGAAGTTCTTATGTATCATATTAAAAGATCTAATGTAATGCTGTTTAATTATGTTCTAAGTGGACATATTCTCAATTTACAACATTTAACAAGAGGAAGAATGAATCACTTGTTGGTTTATTGGGTTCTTGCCGACCGTTCTTATTACTTGATATATCATTTTTCTTGTAGGTTTCTCCTTGTGCTTTGTTACTTCCATCATCATTAATATTTTTGTTTCTTTTTCTTTTGCTTCAGTCTGTCCTCTCACTTTTCCTGATATGAAAAATGTTACAAAGGATTGTGACAAAGGAATAAGCCACCCAAGAGCTTGCTGCAGCGCCTTGAGGAGCTATGTGTCTGAGTTGCAAACTAGCTTCATAACAAACTTGCAGGCAGTGAATTGTGCAGCCTCCCTTGCTTTGAAGTTGAAGAAAGCTAATATTACAAAAAATGTGTATATGCTTTGCCATATAACACTCAAGGATTTCTCACTGCAAGGTAGTATTATTAATATCTTCCTTTATGGAGTGGAAAAAATCAGACATTTTCTGGCTTCAACCTTTTGATCAGAATCAGAAGTACTATATCACATGCTGATCCTTCTTTTTTGCTTTTATTTTTTCTGTTCTGTGATTTGACGGAACCTGCAATTGGATGCTTCAGCTGGAACACAAGGTATTCTGTAAATTCACCATTGATTTTTTTTTTTTAAATAGTTTAATTACTTTCATGAAGTTGGTTTGGCATAGTCGAATTTTGCGTTTTTAAATCTTCTATATAGCTTATCATGCATACAGCAATTCAGCTGCCTATATATTCTTAAGATCTATGTTTTTTGTTTTTTTTTTCCTTTTCTACAGCATTGTTTAAGAAATAAATAGCTTTAGCGATCTCTCCACTTGTGTAACAGAGTCTGGATGCCTCCTGCAAAGCTTGCCTTCAGATGCAGCATTTGATGAATCGTCTGGGTACGTTGGTTTCCAATGTGACCTGAATGACAATATTGCAGCTCCTTGGCCCTTAACAGCTCAATTGCCTGCTTCTTCTTGCAATAAGAGTACGGCATCTTCATTTCGTGGACATCTAACGTTAACAAATTTTGTTGGTGGTCTTATTGGTTGATGCTATACAAATGAAATTGTTCGGTTGCTTATAATTTTGTGTTGGTCTGTTGGTGGTTTCCTCAACAAATGAAGTTGTTCGTTTGGTTGTTTTCCCCCCTCAAGCATCGCTAATTTTCTATTCTTTTGAAATGCAGCTATTAGAATTCCAGCTCTCCCAGTGGCAATATCTGGACAAAGTGGTGAGGACAGTTCTTACTTCTTATATTATATCAGTTCTCTAGTATTTCAACTTGTAAAATATTTGGATGACCCGTTTTGAGACACTCGGAATAGACACCCAGTTGTAAGTGTCCATTGATTTCTGCATCGATGTTTGTGCACGCACAAATCGATGTGTATTAATAGGCATCAACAACCAGGTGTCCATTCTGGGTGTCCCAAAAAGGTCACCCTAGCATCTTCTTTTCAACTTAGTATGACTTGGGCTTGTGGAATGGCCTCTAAGTTCCTAAAGTGGTTGTCATGACATGGTGTAAAGATACCTCCTCAGACTTGGAAGCAAAGAAACACTCCCTCTATTCCATATTATCTGTCACATTGGATTTTTTTTCTTGTTCCACAATATATGTCACATTAGGAAATTAATGGTGTATTTATGGTCTTTTTCCCAATTTTATCCCTAATTTAAAGTTATATTATTAATGCCAATTGGGAGTTTCACATTAATTAATAAAGCAAAAACTTATGAAAAATAGGCTATTAATGAAGGGTAATTTAGTCTCCATGTCTTTCTATTTAAGACTTTCAATCATCACCTTTCAATCATCAACTTAATTAATTAAAATAACGATTCATTGATAAGGTGCATTAAATTTTAGGCCCTGTTAAAAGAAAATGTTTAGGCTACCACTATCCTCCTTATCTTTCTAACAAAACTGTCAACTTCATTGAATGATAATTTGCCTACTTGTTAGTAATTATAAATGATGGTTAACTATCAGTTTCTCATCAATATGGTCACTATCTTTAAGTTTTAAGTGTTGAATAATTGTTTTTGTTTCTTCCATTTTGCCTTTTCTTGTATGCCGTAGCTTATGTTATGTCCTTGTTATCTTCCTCTGCTTTTGAAATCTCCAAATTTTTCCACTATATGTGGAGTTGGCGAATTATTTACTTGCACCGAGTAATGAAATCTGCCGAAGAATTAATTTTCCTGTTCTCAATTTCTACTTTTTTATGATCTAAACAAAATTACTTAGCTTACATCTGTAATTGTTTTTGTAATGTTTTTTTGGAGAAATAGTTGACACTTCAGTTTGAAATAATCACCTTTTAAACAGTTAGCAATTCAAACGGGCCGCTGCTAGTTTTTATAATAACAACCTGTAATATGACTTATTGTCTTAACTTGCAAACTTGTGAGTATTATATAGATCTTGTATGATGGATAAATCTTTTGCCGAAATAGGTCTTTTTCATGAGAAGGAATATGATTGTGTACAAGAGATAAAATGATGAAACTCACCCTTCTCCCTTCCCTCTCCCCTCTAAACTTCCGTTCACGTTTTCTTTTTCAGGTCGCGATCTCAAGAAGTTGATGGTACTTGGTTTATTTTCTTTTCTAATGATGCTCGCGACAGTCGTGTAGTTCCATACCTGCCATCTCATTTGCATCATGAAGTTTGTTGCTCAAGGGGAATGATCTTTGTAACCTTCCACAACTTACTGAATGCTACAATGGGCTTCTCGCCATTTTCAAGCAGACCAGTATTACTTTGAGGTGAAGCCATTAATTTAAAAAGAACCCCAGTACAAGGTGAACCTGAACTTCCCTTTCATTCGATCCTTGATTCTTCGAGCTGCAATGTAATTATTTTCCATGTAAAGATCTATGTATTTAATTATGAAGAAAACAAATTGTTCCAACTTATATATTCCCTTTTCATATCATCAAATGGATTATTTATTCACTTCTTTGCTGTCATTTCAAAACTTGCTGGTTTAATGTTACTTGTATGACATGATTAACAACTAATTGACAGACATACATATATAAAGCGGAATAATTAAATATAAATGCTACCTCGGATTACGATGAATTATGTGTTTCACCTATCGTCGTTGGAGTTCTTATGGGTGTGATCGTACTATCACTATGGAGCACGATCTCTGACACCCCAGATCTGTGACACCCCAAATATTTTATACCTCGAAAAACACAAAGAAAACTTTCTTAAGCTTGATAAACTATTAAATAAAAAATAGGGAACGAGAAACTTCTTTAATATTATGACTGATAATGACTCATAATGTTTTAAATTCTTCGTTAAAAAAAAGAATACAACATTCTTTAAAGCTCATCATAGAATTTATAATTGAAACCGACGTTTTAATTTTTAGGAAAGCGTTTTAATTTTTAGGAAAGGAGTAAGAAACTTCCTTGACATTATGAATGGCGACTACTTGTTGATAAGAATCTTTATACTTATTCGATCATTATGATCGATAACGACATTTAACAGATTAATCATTATATTATTATGTCATTATGACAAAAAGCGACTTTAAAATTATTTTAATCATTCTCTGCACTATAACTAGAATGATCAATTCAACATTAATGCATCTTTACAATCTTTGTTTCTTTCATTATTAAATAGAGAAGAAACCCTGCAAAATTCTTGTTTAAAGATTTGATAAGGTGATTTTCTTATTACATGTTAATTTTTAATATATGTCTTAACACCGACACTCTTATTACCTTGCTATTGTCCTAACTATCCACATGTGAGATTCAAGCCGACGGGCTACAATTTTCCATCGGTGTGGTTGTTGTGGTCCACCAAATTTGATCACGTGTCGATGGACACTTTATATCATATTAATGACCATGGTGTGGTTTGGCCTTAAGGCAAAATTATGAGGTCCATCGGTGTGGTTTCTAACTAATATCGTTTGCAATTGGTGATATATGCTGTTGTTATTATTTTGCTATATATTTTGCATTAACAGGATGTAATTAGATAATTACAGTTAGGCGTTGGCTCATTAAATCTAACAATTTCAGGTACCACCCAAACCAGTCGAGAATGATGAATCCCGACCAAGTTAAAAGTTGATTATGTTAGATAAATAATGTATAATGGTCAAGAATGACCGTGTTGGATAAATAATGTAAAATACAAATAATGATGTGGAGAGCGTGAGTGTGCTTTGTAATATTAAGAAACAGTGTAAACTCATTGTAAAAAATAACTAATAAGTTTTATGGTGTATTTCTCAATATTCAGTTATACTCGGTACTAACCCTGTGAGCAGACTATCTTAATCTTGTGAGTATCTCGAGATCGGGGTGAGACAAATATGGTATAAAAGCACAGTATAACTCGAGAAAATACACAACGAAAGAGGAAGAAAGTCCTAATAATAATAATAATCGATTGAACAAAAAAAACTTTTGCATATTCTCAAAATCGATCTTAGGTAGAGTTGCTAGGAAACATCACTAAGGATAAGTTTAAACCAAACTTACTATAGAAATAGAAGATTGAGGATAAAATAAAATATGGGTATCCAAAATTGTTAGTCAAAAGGTATATTTAAGGCCACGTCAATGGTCTAAAAGATTTTTGATGTGAAAGCTACAATGACAAATGAATAGCTTGGAAGGAATCTAGTGTTTAAATAGTTGGCAGCTGATTTGGCAAGAAATTATGTGTGTCACTTTCTTAACAAAAAACTTTAGAAACACAACACACATGTCAACAAAAAAAGATGGTCATCAATCCTAGATTCTCTAATTCCTCCTAGGTTCTATAGGTTCAGACTAGAATGGAAGGTTCCATACAAGTGAGCTGTAGCAAGATAAACACAGGTTCATCTTCACATATATTGTGAAAAAAAAATGGATAACTACTACAAGCCTACAATCTTAAGATAGTGTATATCTTGTAGATGCACACATTTATGTTAGTATAAATACCTCACCAAAGGAGTTGCATGCTACCGAAAAAAAAAAGAAAGAAAGAGAGAACTCAGTTAGCGTAGACACCTTGTTCCTTTTCAACCTATATTAATGTTTTAATCTACTAGCCTACCCTACTTTTTCAACCAAGCTTTTGGAAACGTACCTAAGGAAAATCCTATTTGCGATATCTTATTTTAATTAATGCATTGCATCAATAGGTCATGACATTTTCTGTGCTACTTATCTCTGTAGCCAAATACATACCACCTTTCCATCATTGCATGTCCATGCAAAGCATACCAAATGAGTCATTTTCACTCCAGTTATTGTTACATCACATATTTAAGTCTTGCATACTCTATTCATACATTTTTTTTAAATTTTTGTTAATTAGCATTCAATCCAACTCATATAGAGTAGTCACCATGTCCACTTTTTTGACAAGATCATATACACATTTAAGCATCGAATCAACCAATCATTGAATTCCTTGTCATCTAGTTGTCCTCTCTCTTGTCCTTGTTCTGTCCTCACCAATTAAATTATAAAAGTAATCATATTAGTAAATGAAAAATCCAAATCGGGGGACAACGTCAAATTAGTATGAATGTTTAATTAATTTTCTTTGTGTTACAATCAACGTACGTTAGACAAAAAAAGTTAGCAACTTCAAATTAAAACCTATGAGTTGGTTAATCTTGCTAAATATCATATAGAATATATCAAAAGTATAACTAGCTAAACCAACCATGTCTTGAGCCGTGTGACAACAATAAATTATACTAGTAATAATAAAATAGTTGTATAGATGACATTTTATAATAAAAAAGGAAAAAATCGGAAATTTAATTTTTTATAGATAAGCAATAAAAAGTTTATTTAATTTACTTTAGTTAAAATGTTGCTTGATGTCGAATTACATGGTGAGGACATTAAAAAGTATATATATATATATACATAAATAAAGATCTACAAAATTAAGTTCAACTAAGTAGAAATAGTAATGTATGTGTATTATACTAATTATTATAGCCTTGGTGACGGATAATCGGAACCAAATATAAAAATAGTACTAGTACATTTAGACGGGATGGGGCGTCTAAATTCGCAAAAGCTATGGTTATATACGGAGGAAGTGAATCTGTAGACAATATGTATTGGTAGAAAAACTAAACTTGACTGTAACTTTTATCATTGAGTTAAGACGGTATGGCTCGTATTAACTCAATGGATATGAGGGAAGTACTTGTTGTGATTTTTCTACTATGAATTAAGACATAGTGCACGTAATGAGTTTAGAAAGTAGTCTTAGGTATATCCGAGGGTTTGATCCTTAATTGGTGATATCCTTATCTAAGATCAATTTTTGAAAAATATTTGACTCTTTTTAATTGGTCAAATAAGTCATCAATTCTTGGAAGTGGGTAACGAATCTTTATGGTCAAAACATTCAATTTCCTATAATCTACACAAAGTCTTAAGGTTCCATCTTCCTTTTCGACAAATAAGACTGGAGCTCCCCAAGGAGATGTACTTTTTTGAATAAACCCTTTCTCTTCTAATTTTCAAAGTTGTTTATCTAATTCATGTAGTTGCTTGTACGACATTCTGCATAGTGTGATGGCGATGTGATTAGCTCTAGGTATAAGGTCAATTTGGAAGTCAAATTCTCTAACTAGAGGAAGTCTCGATAACTCATCTAGAAAGACTTTTGTAAATTCTCTTACTTCAGGAATATCAATCGTGTTAAGGTTAGCATTTTCAACTACAGAGTTAAGAAATATTTTTCGGTTTTTCTTATCCTCAGGGAAATCTTTAAGAGCATCCATTATAGTTCTATGAATATTTTGGGTTTGATCATTTATTATAAGAGTTTGTCCAGTTGGAAAGGTTAGATATACCTTTTTCTTTTCACAATCAATTTGAGCACGATATTGAGCTAACTAATCTATTCCTAAAATTAGGTCATATCCTATTATATTCATAACTATATGATCAACTAAAAGTATTTTATCATGTAGTCTAAGTTCATATGAATTACATAATCTTTTCTATTTTTGTAGTACTTCCTAGTGGGGTTTGAATTCTAAAAGTATATTCTAAACTTTATGTTGGTAATTTTATTTTTTTGCAATTTCTTTGGAGATAATAGAGTGAAGCACCAGAGTCAAACAATACTTTAATTTGTGCATTAAAAAGAGGAAATATGCCTTTGACTACTGCATTGGATGGTAATACTTCTACGTAGGTGGCATTGATTCGCCCGATGTTTTTGGTTGCCCTGAGAGTTGACTAAAGTGAGGTGGAACACTATTTGGGTTTTGAGGATTGTGACGGTCTATATGTCATGGCCGATTACACATAAAGCATGTTTGTATTGGTGTTTGTACCAATTATCTTTGTTGGATCACAAATGATGAGTGAGTTAATTCTTGATTTCTCCCGCCACTAAAATTGTTAAAGTTAGTTTTTGCTTGCCTACCAAACTTATTTTGAGTTTCATTTTTTGTTCTACCCTAGCGTAAGATTGTTCACCCAATGGGTATTTTCTTTTGGAGTTTATTTGGTTCCAATTTCCTTTCCCATTTTTTCCTAACTTCTTATTTCAAATTTTTTCATCTTGTTGGATTTCTGCCTAGCTAAACTGCTAAATCTCCCTCAACCATTACTCTATAATTTTTATGCTGAAATAATGCTAATGCCCATCGAATGTCATACATTAGCCCAAAGAAGAACTTTTATACTTTATCTTGCTCATCGACAACCATAATTAGTGCATATCGAGCTAACTTGATGAACTTGGCCTCATATTCTTGTACTTTCATTCCCTTTTGAGTTAACATAGCAAACTCAGCTTTGAATTATGTCCTCAATGTTTCAGGAAAATACTGTTATACGAATAAAGCCTCAAAATCTTCCTACTTCATCGTTTCCGTATTAATACTAGGATCATTTTGTATCGTTTCCCACCAATTGGTTGCCTGACTAATCAGTTGATAAGAGGCTACTATTACCCTAACTTCTTCTGGCATTCTCATGACATTTAAGGCCTTTTTTGTTTCCTTTAACCATTTATCAACTTCTTTAACATTGGGTGCCGCTTCATAAGTGTTTGGATTTAATCGCTTAAAGTCTCGAATTAAGGTCATTAGGTATGTGGCTTCATTAGTAGTGTTTTGACAAGGCACTACTGGCTAGTCTTCAAGTAATTTTCTAGTTACCTACTACTAACTTATATATCTTAGGGAACTTTGGAATAATTGGTCCATAGTTGGTTCTCACGTTTGCTCTATGGGTTCAGTTCCTGAATGTTAGTTATTCATATAGGTGTCCTCAATTAGGTTTTCAATTATAGTAGGATTCTTACTCACAACTTGATTTTCAGTAGATATCATAGGAGGCGACCCTTTCATAAATAGAAGTTATCTTAGTATATATTTACTTAGTCATTTGTTTCATTAGTTCATGTAACTATATTATCTAGGCTATTGGAGTTGGTGTTTTATTAGTTTACACTTTATTTCATTTCATGGTGGAAAAATCTCAACAAGTACTTCCCTCATATCCATTTAGTTAATATGTCTCATACCATCTAAACTCAACGATAAAAGTTACAGTTAAGTTTAGTTTTTCTACCCAAATAATCTTGTCTACAGATTCTCTTCCTCCGTATATAACCATAGGCTTTTGCAAATTTGGACGCCCTAGCCCGTCTAAATGTACCTGTACTATTTTTATATTCAGTTTCGATTATCCATAACACCAAGGCCATAATAATTACTATAATACAAATACATTAATATTTCTACTGAGTTGAACTTAATTTTGTAGATCTTTATTTATGTATATATATACTTTTTTATATCCTCACCACGTAAAGCTACATCAAGCAACAATTTAACTAAAGTAAATTAATTAAACTTTTTATTGCTTATCTACAAAAAAATTAAATTTTCAACTCTTTTCCTTTTTATTATAAAATATGTCACCTATAATACTATTTTATTATTACTAGTATAATTTACAGTTGTCACGGCTCGAGACATGGTCGGTTTAGCTAGTTATACTTTTGATCTATTCTATATGATATTTAGCAAGATTAACCAACTCATAGGTTTTAATTTGAGGTTGCTAACTATTTTTTCTAACATATAACACTGATTGTGACACAAAGAAAACTAATTAAATGTTCATACTAATTTGACATTGTCCCCCGATTTGAGTTTTTCCTAAAAATATGATGACTTTTAGAATTTAATTGGTGATGACAAAATATGGACAAGAGAGTGGACAACTAGATCACAAAGAATCAAATGATTGGTTGATTTGACACTTAAATGTGTATATAATCTTGTCAAAAAAATGGACATGGTGACTGCTCTATATGAGTTGGATTGAATGCTAATTAACAAATAAAAAATGTATGAATATAGTATGCGAGACTCAAATATGTGGAACAATAACTGGAGTGAAAATGACTCATTTGGTATGCTTTGCATGGACATGCAATAATGGAAATGTGGTATGTATTTGGTTACGGAGAAAAGTAGTGCAGAAAATATCATGACTTGTTGATGCAATGCATTAATTGAAATAAGATATCATACACATGATTTATCTTAGGTACGCTTCCAAAAACTTGGCTAGAAAAGTAAGGTAGGCTTGTTGATTAAAACATTAATATAGGTCGGATAGGAACAAGGTGTCTACACTAATTGAGTTCTCTCTTTCTTTCCACTTTTTTTTTTCAGTAGCATGCTACTCCGCTGGTTGGGTATTTATACTAACATGAATGTGTGGATCTACAAGAGGATGTGCATTACCCTAAGATTATGGACTTGTAGTGTAATAATGTCCCTATTGTAGTTATCCATTTTTTTCACAATATATGCGAAGATAAACTTACGTTTATCTTGCTACAGCTCACTTACATGAAACCTTCCATTCTAACCTGAACCTATATAAACTAGGAATTAGAGAATCTATGATTAATGACCTTTTTTTTTTACATGTGTGTTGTGTTTCTAAAGTTTTTTGGTAAGAAAGTGACACACATAGTTTCTTGTCAAATAAACTGCCAGCTATTTAAATACTAGATTCCTTCCAAGCTATTCATTTGTCATTGTAGCTTTCACATCATAAAAATTTCTAGACCATAGACATGGCTTTAAACATGCCTTTTGACTAATAATTTTGATACCCATATTTTGTCTTATCCTCAATCTTCTATTTCTACAGTAAGTATGGTTTAAACTTATCCCTAGTAATGTTTCTTAGCATCTCTACGTAAGACCGATTTTGAGAATATGCAAAAGTTTTTTTTTCCTTTTTTGTTTTTTTGTCGATCATTATTATTGGGACCTTCTTCATCTTTCGTTGTGTATTTTCCCGAGTTATATTGTGCTCTGATACCAAATTTGTCATACCCCGATCTCGAGATACTCATAAGACCAAGATGGACTGCCCACATGTCCATTACTGAATGTAACCTAGTATTAGGAAATACACCATAAAACTTATTTATTTATTTTTCATAATGAGTTTACACTGTTTCTTAACATTACAATGTTCACGCCCTCCACATCATTACTGGTATCTCACATTATTTATCCAACACAATAATCCTTGACCATTATACATTATTTATCTAACATAATCAGCTTCTGACCTAGTCAGGACTCATCATTCTCGAATGGCTTGGGTGGCACCTTAAATTGTTAGATTCAATGAGCCAATGCCTATTAATTCTCTAATTAATGCAAAATATATATAGCAAAATAATAATAACAACATATATCACCGATTGCAAATAATATTAGTTAAAAACCACACCGGTGGACCTCATAATTTTGCCTTAAGGCCAAAACCACACCATGATCATTAATATCATATAAAGTGTATGTCGACACATGACCAAATTTAGTGGACCACAACAGCCACACCAGTGGACAATTGTAGTCCATCGACTTGAGTCTCACATCTAGATAGTTATGACAATAGCAAGGTAATAAGAATGTCAGTGTTAAGACATATATACAGAATTAACAACATGAAATAAGAAAATCACCTTATTAGATCTCTAAATCAGAATTCTGCAGGGTTCCTTATCTATTTAATAACGAAAGAAACAAAGATTGTAAAGATGCATTAATGTTGAATAGATCCTCCTATTTATAGTGTTGAGAATGATTAAAATAATCTTAAGGCCGCTTTCTGTCATAATGACATAATAAAATAATGATTAATCTGTTAAATGTCGTTATTGATCATAATGATCGTATAAGTATAAAAATTCTTATCAATAAGTCGTTGTCATTCATAATGTCAAGGAAGCTTCTTACTCCTTTCCTAAAGATTGAAACGTAGTTTTCAATCATAAATTCTAAGATAAGCTTTTAAGAACATTCTATTATTTTCTTAACGAAGAAGTTAAGACGTTACGGGTCGTTAGCAGTCTTAATGTTAACAATGTTTTTCGTTCCCTATTTTTTATTTAATAGTTTATCAAGCTTATGAAGGTTTTGTTTGTGTTTTTTAGGTGTAAAATTTTTGGGGTGTCACATTCTCCCTCTATAAAATAAGATTTCGTCCTCAAAATTAGTGAGAGTACCTAGAAAGGTTGAGTTGTTACTATCCGGTGCTTGAACTTCAACCATTAGATGTGTCGTCCTCTTCAAACTTGTTGTTGGCATTGTAACATGAAAAGATTGACTCATCAAAATTGGAAGAATTATTTAGACTAAAATTCTTCCTAGTTCTTAGTACTTTCTAGCATAGTAGGTTCAAGTGGCATAGGTAGAAATATCTCTGCCATTGTGTCATCATATGAGCAATAGAAGGTAATAGTTTCTTCCTCTCAATCTTCCAGGAAGAAATATTTTCTTCATACTATTGAATTAGAAAACATGTGCAGACATTACCTGCACCATAATCCAACCATGAGGCAAGGTCACGTGAAGGTGTTTCCGCTTGAGCCTTCGGATAATAGGGTTCCGTGGTTGATTATTTTGTTATGGCTCTTAGATATGTATGTACCATGATTGAACCAAGTACATAAGTCATATGATGACATTTGATCAACTGGTATTTATGGTGCAAGTGCATTGGATTCAGTCCAGTTGTTAGCTGACATGATGTCCTATTGTTTTCATCATCATTGATGTAGATGGGTTCCAATGCATTTTGCGGTCCTGGAGCAACATTACTCGGCCCTCATACGAAAAATTCTTTGTGACTAGGAGAAAACTTTTTTCATTCTTGTCCATGCCCATTTTATGATACTAGTACATATACTTTATTTACTAATACATTCATATATATGAGATGATATGAATGCCTAAAAGAATATATGTGGGTACAATTTTTGCATTTCAAACTTAAGCTTCCAAGTTGCCTCCTCTGTTGAATGATGTTGTCAGAGAACATTTACCAACTCTATTTGACGGTTACATAGTTGTTAAATCGTATTGTCTAAGATGTGAGTTGGTTGTTCTTGGTAGGAAGAATTTGGCTAGAGATAAAGATCATTCCATTGAATAATGTGTGAGGAGTAGGGTTTATATATTTTCAACATGGACACATGGAAAACATCATGTATTTTTTCCAATGCTAAAGGAAGATCTACACATAGGTTGTTTCTCCAATACGTTCTGCGATGGGGAAATGACCTACGAATCGAGGAGCTAACTTTCTCTTTTTCCCAAGGCATTGAATTCCTTTCATAAGACTTCCTTTTAAGAGGGTGAGTTCGTCAATCTAGAATTTTGATGACTTTTGACCTGAATCTGCATAAGTCTTTTGACGACTCTGAGCTGGTTTTAGTCGATTATGTATTATTTGAATTTTTCATTGGTTTTTGGAATTATTCCAGGTCTTAATAGTACCTTATCTTCTTTATCTAACCAACAAGTTGGGGATCGACATGGCCTACCATATAAAGCTTTGTATGGGTCCTTTCCAGTTCTAGTTTGGTAGCTATTCTTGTATGTAAACTTGGCTAAATGTAGATATTTACTCCAGCCATCAAGAAAGTCTATTATGCAAGCTCAAAGCATGTCTTATAAAATTTGAATAGTTGATTCACTTTGTCCATCTATTTGCGGATGATAGGCAGAGCTCATGGCTAGTTTCATTCCATATGGTTTTGAAAAGATTTCCAAATTTTTGATGTGAATCTAGGATCCTTATTTGAGACAATAGTTAGAGGAATACCATGAAGTTGAACAATTTCTTTTTCGTACAATTCTGTAAGACTAGCAGGTGTATCAAAAGATTTTATGGGTAAGAAATCTAGCTGTTTTCATAAGTGGATCAATCATTACCCATACTTTGTCTTGTCCTTTGTAATTTCTTGGAAGTGTAGTGACAAAATCTATTTGTTATATTATCACATTCCTATTTTCCTATTGGTAAAGGTTGTAACAATCCGGCTGGTCACCTATGCTCAGCTTTAGCTTGTCGACAATCAAGGCATTTTGAAACATAGTCGGCTATTTCTCGTTTCATACCCTTAAACCAATATTGTTGTTTAAGGTCATGATACATTTTATCACATCCTAGATGTATTGAGAACTTTGATTGATGTGCTTCTTCCAATAATAGAGTTTTAATAGTAGGGTCTTCAGGTACTACTTTTCTATTTTGAAAAGCAAAGTATCATCGGGAGATATATACCACTCTATTATAGTTTTTCCAGTTTGTAATTGATCCTAAATTTTGTTAAGCTAGTTTTACTTGTAGTCAAGTGGTATAATCTAACACTATGTTTGTAAGAATAACATGGGTGGAATCTTCTATAATGATTAAGTCATTTTGCTCTACGATTTGATGTATATTCCATTTATGAAGCTTGATCTGATTTATCTGAGGATTTGATCTACTTAGGGCATCCGCTACCATGTTAGCTTTTCCTGGGTGATATTGGAGAGCAAAGTCATAATCTTTTAGGAGTTCTAACTATCTTCTTTGCCTAAGACTTAAGTCCTATTGAGTATACATCTATTGTAAACTTTTATGATTTGAGTAAATAGTAATTTTTTTCCATAAAGATAGTGTCTCCAAATTTTTAGAGAGAAGACTACTACTGCTAAATGTAGGTAATGGGTTGGATAATTCTTTTCGTAGGCTTTTAATTTTCTAGACACATATGCAACTACTTTTTAGATTGCATTAAAACAGCTCTTAGTCCATTATGGGATGTGTTTGTATAAATGACAAACTTAGCACCACTGATAAGGGTGATCATTACGGGTGTGATTGTAAGTCATTTTTTAAGTTCTCTAAAAGCGTTCTCATAATTTGTCCTATAAAAATAAGACATTTTTCCTGGTCAATCTGGTGATGGGTTCAGCTAGTTTGGAGAAATTCTAAATGAATCTTTGGTAATATCCTACTAGCTCTAAGAAACTTCTAATTTTTCGTGATTGAGGTAGGTTGTTTCCATTTGAGAACTGATTCTATTTTTCTTGGTCTACCTCAATCCTTTTTCAGAAATCACATGACCTAATAACTTGACCTTTTTCATCCAAAACTCACATTTGCTCAATTTTGCAAACAATTGGTAATTGATAAGAGTTTGGAGAGTGATTCAAAGATGTTTCTCATGGTCCTCATAGGTGGATGAGTAAATTAGGATATCATCTATAAATATGACAATGAGTTTATCCAGATAAGCTCAGAAAATACGAGTAATTAGATCCATGAATGTTGCTGGTGCATTGGTTAATCGAAAGGGCATTACTAAAAATTCATAGTGTTTGTAACAATTTCGAAAAATAGTCTTAGGTACATCTAAGAGTTTGATCCTTAATTGGTGATATCCTAATCTAAGATCAATTTTTTTAAAATATTTGGCTCCTTTTAATTGGTCAAAAAGGTCATCAATTCTTGTAAGTAGGTAACGATTCTTTATGGTCAAAGCATTCAATTTCCTATAATCTACGCAAAGTCTTAAGGTTCCATCTTTCTTTTTGACAAATAAGACATGAACGCTCTGTCATGCCCAAATTTCTAATCTCGTTTATTTTCCATAGTCAAGATTACCGACTCGCAACATGTAGGATCCACACTGTGATATGTGCATTGAGCGAGGTGAGATGGCTGAAGTATATGTTAGATTTGTTTTGGTGTATGCCTATTGTATTGTATATGTGTAGATTGTTAAATCACTCCTACTCATGTATATGTGTCGAGACGTGAGTGGGAATGTGCCTCGAGGTGCGTGTCGATGTGGGACCGGAGGTAGAGAGTGATGTGGTGAGTTTATTTTAAGCTTAGTGTAGTTGAAATGGTGGATTCAATGTGGCTATGGATGATTTTAGATTAAATGTAACCTGAGTTAGCATTTTAAAACAATAGCCAAGTGATATGCACCGAGACACGTATTAGCACATCTAGAAATCAATTAAGTTACACATTGGTGTTACTTATGTTTAGTTCGTGGAGGTAAGTGGGAAATGTGTCTTAGTGTGTGCCATATGATAGGTCTCGAGATACGTGTGTACAATTAGATGAATGGCTATTAATCAACCATATCTAACCATATATATAGTTAGAAATCAACACATGCAAACTAGATACTTTCATTTCAACAACTTAACAAACAAGGAAAACATGCTAGAGTGTTGAGGAAGAAGAAAAATAAGTGGGTTTGGTGATTTGAAGATGTAGGAGTTGATCTAGCTAGTGTACATCAATTAGATAACTAACTTACACTAGTTTATTTAGTTTATATTGATGTATTCATGGATTTAATTATATGTATAGTTATTTTTATGTTATCGATGATGTCATGGGGTTATGGAGGTGTTTATCGAAGTCCCCAAGGCATTGGTGTACCTTATGTGTGGAGTAAACTCAGAATCCTGATTCTAGAATTATGGTTTTTCCGCACATAGCCGCTAGGTACATCAACTAGCCCATTAACTTTTGGTAGCGCACTAGGGATAGTTTGGTAGCGTGCTAATGAGGTCACTAGCGCTAATTGCCATTAAATCATAAAAATTTACAATTTCTCAAATTTACTAAAACACTATAACTAAGCTTAAAATCATAAGTAAAGGTTTAAACACATCCAAAAATATGTTATATGGTATCAAGAACCTAAAAAAGGGATACGGGGATTCGAATATGAGATTTGGGGTGTTGGGAAGCCATTAAAGCTAGGACTTTACATTGCTTGATGTGAGTATACCAATTGATAGTTTATTTACATTTCATATCCAGTGTCACTTGTTTGTTGTAGTCTATATTGACTATGTTCAACTTTGTACTCTCATATCATGAACTTATTTGTTACTCCTCACTTGTTGAGCTTGATTTTCATGATATTGTGATGAATTGAATTCTTTGAATCCATACATGTGCTTACATCATTTCTTGTTGTTTCAAAGTGATTATAGTGTAAATAGCATGCTATTAGGGATTGGGAGTTATGAATGACTTTATGGACTTGTATTCTTTGGAGACTTTGTGCTTTGTAGCATAGCCTAATGAGTTAATTTCTTGGAATTATAAAGTAGTTATAGAATCTTAGAGTCCATTGCACTATGTTGGAGTTGATCGGTACACGAGGTCAGAGTCCATGAGGATGTCGGCACACGCCGCTATAATACGACACATAGGGTTGGAGTCTATGGGGTTGGAGTCCCTGGGGTTGCCAATATGCTGGGTTAGAGTCCCTGTGACAATGGGGTTAGAGTCCCTCTTAATATTAGACCGTGCGACACCACGCACATCTTTTAGTGGTTTAAGGCTTCACTAATTTATGTCACGTCCAATCAGATCTAGGTCATAACTATTTAGCTTTTGGTCACTTTCATTTGTTTAACCGTGGTATTTCTTAGCAAATTTGTAGTACTAATCTTTCTTTATTGAATTTATGCTTTTAAATACCATTTAATTTTGATTTGGGAAATGTGAATGAATATTTCAACGGGGATACTATTACTTTTTGTACTCACCATCCTTTTTATGATGGTGGGTGTAGAGTCGTCGACGAGCAGGTCGGGTTAGGAGAAGATTGGCAACTACCTCCAAGCCAATGGCGTACCTCTTTATCGACATTTTGTAAGTTTTGATATTTTGTGTATTATACAATTATGTTTTGATACTTTTTGGGGTTGTATATTGGGTTAAGCGTTTAGTTTCCCAACTTATGATGAACATCACACTGTTTATATTCGATACTTTATTATATATGCATGTGATTGTTGTTTCTTAGTTTCCACGCACTTAGGATTTTTAATAATTGCTTTCATATAACTTGTTAAAACTTCTACTAAATTTTATAAATTTTAATAAGTTTTTAATTACTCTAAAATCTATTCATATGTTGACATGTGTATTACTTATCCTATATGCACATATGGAGTAGATATGTATAGAGAGACTGACTAATATGTAGTTAAGTCCTATATGGCTAAGATTTAGGCTTAATTATAGGATTAGGTTGGGTAGTGCCCTAGATTAGAGAATGGGTTGTCACACGCCCCTAGGAGGTTGATAAATCGTGTTGAATAACTAATAAGAGGAAGGTTTATGGCTAAATGGTGACCAAAAGGGTAATAATAATGTACTGTGTGTATTGATCTATTACATGAGGTTGATAAGCCATGTTGAAAAACTAATAAGATGAAGGTCTATGACTAAACGGTGACTAAAAGGGTAATACTGATGTACTAACTGTACCAATCTATTACATGAGGTTGATAAGCCGTGTTGAATAACTAATAAGAGGAGTGTTTATGACTAAACGGTGACCAAAAGGGTAATATTGTTGTACTGTGTGTATAGATCTATTGCATGAGATCAATAAGCCGTGTTGATTAATTAATTAAGGGAAGGCCTAAGGCTAAGCGCGACCAATAGGGTAATACCAAGGTACTGTGTGTACTGACCTATTACATGAGGTTAACATGTCGTACTTCATATCTAATAAGGATTTAATTTGCATGAACAACTAAATCAGTGACAACCCAAAGTGAATTTGATTAATTGTGTATGTTTGGGATAATGTTCTAAGTACAGAATTTGAAATGAGTGGTTCACTCGAGTAGTTTATTGATGTTATATTGTTTGGTAATGAAATTGTATGTCAATCATTATTGTGGTATAAAGAATATATGTTTCATGAATTGTGCCATGTTGTGTTTGAAAATGTGGTTAAATATCTCTCAGAATTACCTCCGACATTATTGTACTCATCGTCTAGTTTGTGACGGTGGGTGCATATATGTCGAGTAGCAGACCAGGAAAGGAGAAGAACAAGAATTAGTGTAGGGCCATCAGAGGAGAGCTTCTACTACTTTTATAGGTGACCATTTTGTATACATATTATTTACATCTTTTTAGTATAATTTTGGGTTGTATAATTGGTTGAGAGAATAGACATCTATATTGTTTCATGTATGACTTTAAATGGTTTTATATGATTGTCGGTTTACCCGGTTTCCACAGCAAGTATTTTATAAATGCTTCCGCTAATTTATTAAGTCTTTCGATGATTATTAAGGTAATGATAATGATACCTTAATTAACTCTGATAATTTTTGAAATAAATGCTAAATAGTGAACAAGGTGAATTAGTAAAAAAGGCTGACTAATTCGTTGTTAAATTATATATGGTGTGGTTTAGGGCTTAATAACCGATTAGGCCGGGCGATACCCAATTTAGGAGGCCAAGCCGTCACACATAACTTCCCATATTTGTTTGAAGCGTCATTTATGTAAGCGGCACACCCCCATGGATGCAAAAATCTTAAATTTGATTTGTTTCCTATCCATAACTTGTATGGAGTAGTTGGCACAGACTTTGACGGAACATGATTCAAGATGTAGGCAACAGTTAATAATGCATCTCTCTAAAAGGAAATTGGAAGATTCGCTTGCGCCATCATTTATCGTACCATTTCTAGCAATGTCATATTCATTTGTTCTGCAACACCATTTTGTCGTGGAGTATGAGGAGTAGTCAATAATAATGCATTTTTTATCACAAAGCTCTTTGAGTTGTTCAGATAAGTATTCACGTCCTCGATCAATTCTTAAAGATTTTATATTTCTATCTAATTGATTCTCTACATCCGATATATAAAGTTTGAAGCAATCAAATGCTTCATATTTTTGTAAGATCAGATAGACATGACCATAACGAGTGCAATCATTTATAAATGTGATGAAATAAGGTGCTCCATGTCTAGCCCTTACATTCATTGGACCGTATATATATATATCAAAATGGATTAACTGTAAAGGCTTAGATTTCGTTTAGTTTTACCAAATGGTTTTCTTGTTGCTTTTCCTACGAGACAACTTTCACAAATCAACTAGGTTACTTTAGTGAGTGAGCCTAAAAGGCCCTCTCTAACTAGTTATGCTAACGTTTCTTGTCAATACGACCTAGTCTAACATGTCATTTGATAGAATCAATATCAATATTCGATGAAATATTACACGAAGAATCATTATCATCATTTATGCTAGAATGGTTAATATCCATTATTAATAAACCATTTTGTACACAACTAGAACCATAATAAGTATTGTCTAAATATAACTTCACACCATTGTTTGCAAACGTAAATGTAAATCCTAAGTCCATTAAGCTAAGCATTGAAATCAAGCTATGTCGAATCCTTGGAATGTATAATCCGTTATGGAGGTATATAATCTGTCCCATCGCAAATATAGACGATACGTGCCTATGCCAAGAACATCTGCACTCAATTGATCTTCCATGAAAACTTTGTGACTCCTAATAGGAATTTGGTGAAACTCAACATATCCTGCTCAAATTCTTGCTATATGGTCAGTTGCTCCTAAATCTATAACCCACAATTGAGAAAAATGAGCAACTAAAACTTGACTTGTAACTAAACAATATCATAGGTTAAAAGTTGAGATACATATACCTTCTTCGGCTTGGTGCATTCACGAGCGAAATGTCCCAGCTTTTTGCAACTATATTAAGTGACTTTGGATTTCCCTTAAGAGCGGTTACAGAGATAAGAGTAAGGACCGTTACCCCCCTAAGTCCCCCTCGGGGGGATAATACAACATTAACAACTGGAACCGCTTTCAGCTACTTCAGTTACCCCGGTTGATAAGATAACAAGAATAACAAAAGGAACGTTACCTTTCACTATTAGACTACTAGGAACTCGTGTCCCTTTCCTAAGGGCCACTTCGTTCACTCTTAAGTAGCATAGTAAAAGTAGAAGAGTAGCATAACTTTAATTCAACTCTTTCTTTTCTAAGCCGGAGGGGAAGCCGGAGGCAAGAGGCAACTGCACCGTTCGTTCGTCCCTCCCGGGACTCACTCACTGTTCCGAATATGATTCTACTATTTTGTTATTCATTCTGTTCCGAATCCGGGGCGTGTGTGTTGCCTCGCTTCAAGCTCGGCTAGGCGCATCTCTGTCCTCAGTTTCACTATTCAACTACTATTCACTCGTGTCCCTTTCCAAAGGGCCACTTCGTTCACCTATTCTCATTTCTATAATTGCGTAAGTGACCATTGAACCTTAATGAGCTCAATTCCCCTGCTAAAAAGGTGGGAATGGTGCCTGATGTTATATCGCATTCAGTGATCTTCTCGGGCGGTATGATAAGAAGAAGACCTTAACTCAGAAGCTTCTAGAAGACCAGAAAACAACAGTAGAAGGGCTTCACTCATAAGGATACGGCTTACGAGAGCTACAAGTAGTAAAGGCGCGGGAGAGCGCACTGGAGCTTGGATAAGAGTATTGTGAATGAGCAACAATCTTTATCAAACCATTTCTTATAGACTTCTTAATCGTGTCTATGTTGAGTTGTATTTCCCTCCTCAGGGAGCAACCATTGTTTGGTCAATTGTAGTGAAAACATCTTGCTCATTCAAAGGTATTAGATATTACGATGCCAAATATCATAATTTTCACCATCCAGTTTTTCTCCCTTATTCAAGTCTACTACAATATTCTTAGCAGCCATCTTTGGAAAAAATAAAATTTCGATTTAGTATAAGAACTAATGAATGACACCGCACAATTTATATACAACAACAGCATAGCCTCAATCCCAAATTAATTGGGGTCGGCTACATGGATCAAATTTTTCTATTGTGCTCGATAAAGTTCAATTGATGGTGAGCTTTTCAGACCATTCAAAACACACCCTTGCTCATTTCTCACTATACGTGGGCTCCGATCGTTAGGTGGGAATACCCCAATGTTTATTTGTGTTTGATCCATTTCTATCGCACCTTCTCAAACTTTGAAGAATGGAAAATGGGTTTGGGGCCTCCATCCCCTACTTTTCGGGTATGAAAAATGAAGCTTCAAAGTCATCCTCCTTTATCTAGACTTGGGACCGGCTATATAGCGCATAATTTATATATGCTGCAAAAATCTAAATATAAGTAAATAAATATAAACAAGGCGGATGAGCGAAAATTGTTAAACTCTTAACCATCACATGCACACAAGATTAAATTCTTCTATTATTTAATTAATGCGCTATACAGTTTAATATTGGTTGCACCACCTTTTGTGCAACTCTAACTCGAAATAGGATGCATAATAAAATATAGTTATATATATAATAAATATTTAAGTTTAATTCTTGTTTATCGCCAAAAAAGTAATTCATATATATATATACGCATCTATATATTGAATGTATATATTGAACATATATATATATATATACTTTCATATATGGACTTTTTTTTTCTTAAGTTACTCTAAAATTTTAATGATGAATAAATGTTATATTGGACCCACCGTATCAGTGTGCTTTTGGATTAACCAATTTTAAATGATCAATCGGTGCTATTATTGGCGGGATCCACTAAGTCGATGATACAACAAAAAAAAAAAAATGTATTGATTTTACAATTTTCATGAAATAACTACAATGAGATAAACATCAAGTCCTACGTAATCCAATTTAATTTATAAACTGTAACGACTCGCTCTAATTAATCCCGATTAACTGGAAAATTACATATTAAGATTCTAAGCTCAGACCCACGTGGACGTCGCAGAAAAGTCTAGGGCACACCTAACGAGGTAAAATTTTCTTATTTTTGTGTGTGAGTGTTTATTTATTTTACTATTATTAAATAATTCACGTTGCATTAGTTGGTATTTTATTGGTCGCGTTGTGCGCGTGTAGTGACGAGAGTGTGCGACGTCGCGGTGAGTGCGTAACACCGGTGTATGGGAAAGCCTGAGATTTAGTTGTCATATCAAACATCTCATCATATCACACATCACATCACCATATCAAAACCCATCCCTCATCATTCATTTCGTCTCTTTCTCCAAAAAAAAAAAAAATCTCTCATTTAAACGGACGGTGAGAGAGGAAGAGATGAAGATAGGGAGAGAGAGAGAAGAAAGAGAATGAGACAAACAAGAGAGGGAGAGGTGGAGGGAGCTCTGACGAGGAGCACCAGCGGCGCCGGCGGACTCCAAGCGACGGGCGGACGACGGCTTTAACAAATGAGGTTGGCGCGACGACGCGCTCCCAGCAGCAGCAGCGCCAGCAGTGGTGCACGCAGACGGCGGCGACGCCAAGCCAAGGCAAAGAGAGCAAACACAAGGGCGGTGAACGACGTGGAGTAGCGGCACGGCGGCGCGTTGCTGGAACAATCGATCCCCAGTATGATTCGAAAAGTGTGCCAAGAATCGAACCTTTTGGAATAAAAAGAAATTTATTACAAATTTTGGTCTCACATTATAAATTCATTTAATGTAGCTCTAAAATAATAAAAATTGTATAATTGGATACCAGGGACTTAGGCTACCATAGTCGGGTGTCAGGTACGTATCTCGAGGCGTGTGCGGGACGTTTTGAAGGCGTTTTGCATTTGTTTGAAGTAAGTAAACCCACGAGAAAATTAGTTAAAATTATTTTTTGGCACTTACTTTATTTCGCATTTCAATTATTCCATTGTGTTTTCTATTATTGTTCATTTACTGTTCATCCATTCCCGCGTGTGTATGTGTGTTTGCCGACGGGGTCGGGCATGGCATGGACTCACACCCCGGGGCTAGCTACCCCACGTCGTTTGAGTAATTGGCCTTGTTAGGGCTACGCGGAGAGTATTCTCCACGAGACCCGTAGGTTGAGAGATGTTTGACGAAGACCTAATTCTACGTCATGGGTTCCTCTCGAGAGATGTTTGGATGGGGTTCTCCCATTCATGGGTTCCTCTTATTCGACCGTGAGATGTTTGGCGAGGTGGTCGTCATGGTTCCTCTCGGTTTAGCTAAGACGATTCCCAGATGTCGACTAGGGTTCTCTGTCACGCTACACTAGTGTCCAAATTCTACTTCTCAACGACTTATTTTCATGCGAATTTCCTTATTCTTGTCCTTTTTTTAAATTGCATGAATTTTAGCCGTTTTATTGGATTTCATGAATATTAGCTAACGTTCTATGGGATTTACTCACCTGGGATTTGTCATTGTTTTCGTGAAAATCGCAGATCCTGCGACGAGTCGAGGCAAGGATGTCTTAGGCCACTACGTCTAAGTTAGGAAAGCTTGTCACTTTTTGCGTAGATGGTTGTATGTATCTATTTACTATTTTTATGAAATTTTTGGGAATGACTTGTATACGTGATACATGTATATGCTCACATTTTGTACTTTTGTCGCTCTTGATATACATGGTATCTAATGTTGGCTTTCCACACTATATGGTTATTCATACAATGCAAACTTTTCTTTCCTACGGTGTTTGCATATTTTAAAAGCTTCCACTTGATGTTTAATTTATAATAATTTAACAAATCGTGAACAACTTAACTTAGTCAATTTAATATAATATTCATAAAAACACCTATAAATACTAAGTTAAGGCGAATAAGATACGTACAAGGGTTTAAGTCGTGCACAGTTAAAATAAGCGTGCGGTGAAGTGGCATGCTTGGTGACGTGTCTAGCGACGTGGCGGTACCCGATTTGCCTTGGAGTTTGGGTCACATAAACATTGAATTTGAACAAATCCAAAGTTGAATTATGATGCCATCAAAAAAACTTGTAAACGAAGTTTGCGTTTTCGGCTTTGTGTTGATATATATACATATTCAAATCTCAAATCTTGTAAAACAAGACATCTATTACTTCAGATTTCTACTTCATAAAAAAAAGACACAAACACAAAAACATCGCATGATGCTTTGATACCAATTGTTACTTGTATAACATGATTAACAACTAATTAACAAACATACATATATATAGCGAAAGAGTTAAATATATATATATATATATATATATTACCTCGGATCACGATGAATTACGTGTTTCACCTAACATCGTTGGAATTCCCACGGGAGTGATCGTACTGCCACTACTGGAGCACGATCTGTATCCACAACCTAGAAGCGAAAGACAAAAAGAGAACACACACCACTATTCTCTAGAAACGAAACTCAATTAATCATTGTACATCCTTTATCTCTCTATAAATATTTATAGAAATCTAAAATGTATGAAACCTTTAGTAGGACATGTCTCTACACGCACTAAAGGAAAGAATGCAACTCTTCACATAAAATGACTCTTCATACACTTGACTCCACTCATGTTATAAAAAAACTCTAACATTTAAGCCTTGTTGTATTTCCTAGGTGGATGAGTATTCTTTCACGTACGCAGAATTCTCTCCTTTCATAGGTTGCGCTCCCTAACTGACAAGTTTCCTAATTGATTCATTTGCATATTGTATTACGATGTGTCATAATTTTGTTACGAATTAATAAAAAGCTCCATTTTGTTATAAATTGAATTTGAACTTGCTAAGAACTAGAGAAGGAAAATAGAAGACTAAGAACTTCTACTACTACAAACTACTACTATAAAGGAGAAGAGAAGAAATAAGATACTTGGAATGAGAAGTTTTCATTCAACTTGGTGTGTGAATTACATGGGGTTGGCACCCTTTAAATAGGCCATTTGGTGATGATGATAATTGTACTTATACAATGTGTACAAGTTATACATACACCACAAGTCATACAACACATCACAAACAACATAGACAATATATGGAAGAGTTGGTGTACATTGGAGAGGATTACAAGTTACATGACAATACATAGACAAGTGGAGGTACTATTAAGTGAGAAATTCAAGTTACATGACTACACAATATGTTGGTGTACATGCATTTTCATCCATATTCCACAACACTCCCCCTTGGATGACACTTGCTTAGAGATTGTGCCTCGTTAAAATTTCTACTAAGAAAAACCTTGTGGAAAAAAATAAATTTAAAGAAAAAGAGTACACTATTCTCATAAATATTAAGATGGGTATAATATTGTTAAGATTGCCTTATTAAAATCTTTGCTAGGAAAACTCAATGGGATAAAACCATAGCTAAGGGAAAAAAGTGCAATACACTAATCAATAACTCCCCTCATGTGAACATGGGTGAAACTTGTTCAATATCTTTACTTGCAATGTCTTTAAGTTTACGCAAGCCAATACCATATGTAAGTCTTTTAAATGTCGTAGTTGGTAAGACTTTTGTGAATAAATCAGCAAGATTATCACTCAATCGGATTTGCTTGACATCAATTTCACCATTCTTCAGAAGCTCATACGCATAAAAGAATTTTGGTGAAATATGTTTTGTTCTGTCCCCTTTTATGAATCTTTCACTTAATTGTGTAATACATGCTGCATTATCTTCATATAATATGGTTGGAGAATCTTTTATTGAAGGCAATCCACATGATTCTTAAATATGTTCAATCATTTTCTCAACCATACACATTCACGACTTGCTTCATGAATTGCAAGTACTTCAGAATGATTGGAAGAAGTAGCAACCATAGTTTGCTTTACTGACTTCCATGATACAGCAGTATTGCCACATGTGAATATATATCCCGATTCAGAACGGGCCTTGTAGGGAACAGATAAAAATTCAGCATCAGCATAACCTTGGAGATTTGGTTTTACCCCTCTCAAGTAAAATAAACTCATGTCACTTATTCCTCGAAGATATCGAAAAATATGTTTAACACCATTCCAATATCTTTGAGTTGGTGAAGAGTTGTATTTTGCAAGTAGGTTGACAGCAAAAATAATGTCATGGCTTGTACAATTTGCAAGATACATAAATGCACTAATTACACTTAAATATGGTACCTCCGGACCAATTAGCTCTTCATCACTTTCATGAGGTCGAAATGGATCTTTATCCACTTCAAGTGATCTGACAACCATTGGAGAGCTCAATGGATGTACCTTGTCCATATAAAATCTTTTTAATATTTTTTCAATATAATTTGATTGATGGACAAGTACTCCAGTTGAAAAATGTTCATTTGCAAACCAAGACAAAGTCTTGTTTTTCCAAGTTCTTTCATCTCGATTTCCTTTTTCAAGTATTCGGATATTCTAACGATGTCGTTGTGGTTTCCCACTATATTTAAATCATCAACATATACAACAATAATCACAAATCATGTTGATGATCTTTTAATGAAGACACATGGGCAAAGCGGATTATTTACATATCCTTCTTTCGGTAAATGATCGCTAAGACGTTTGTACCACATTCGTCCGATTGTTTCAATTCGTATAAAGACCTTTGTAATTTTATAGAATGCATGTTATGAGGTTTTGATTTTATTTCTTTAGATATTACAAATCCTTCAGGGATTTTCATATATATCTCACTATCTAGGGATCCGTACAGATATGTTGTAACGACATCCATTAAATGCATATCAAGCCCTTTAAAAACTACAAGGCTTATCAAGAACCGAAATGTGATCGCATCTATAACAGGAGAATATGTTTCCTTAAAATCGATGTCAGGACTTTGTGAGAAACATTGAGCTACAAGTCTTGCTTTGTACCTTGTAACTTCATTTTTTTCTTTTCTCTTTCGTACAAATACCCATTTAAATCCAACAGGTTTTACGCCATTTGGCATTTGAACAATCAGTCCAAAAACCTCTCATTTCCTTAACGAGTTTAGCTCTGCTTGGACAACCTCTTGCCATTTTTGTCAATCAAGTCTTTTTCGACATTCATCCACTGATCGTGGTTCTGGATCATCATCATTTTCACATAGTTCAAATGACACATTGAAAGCAAATATATCATCAGGAACAATTTTATTTTGATCCCAAATCTGACTAGAGTTTAAATAATTTATTGAGATCTCATTCTTTTCTTCTTTTTCCTCTTTTTCTAGAGGCAGTTGTTCCTCGTCAGAATCAACTTGTTCCGACAAATCCTTATCAAAAGATTCTTGTGCTTTCTCAAGAGTATTTTGATTTGTATTTATTTTTACTCCCGTTTTCCTCTTTCGAGGAATTTTATCTTTTGAACCAACTGGTCTTCCACGCTTTAAGCGTTTTGTTGATTCTTGTGCATTTTGTTGCACATAGACATCAATTCTTGCATGAGCATTTACAACTGGAATATGTAATTTTGTCACTTGTTTTGCATCATTAAATGCATCGGGTAATTGATTTGTGATTTATTGCAAATGAATGATCTTTTGAACTTCAAGTTCACACTGATTTGTGCATGGATCATAATGTGATAAAGTTGATGCATTCCAAGCAATTTCACATCATTCCTTTTGAATTGGTTTCTTATCTCCCCTAATAGTGGGAAAATTGATTCATCAAAGTGACAATCAACAAAACGTGTAGTAAATAAATCCCCTATTAAGGGCTCAATCTATCTTATAATGGACGATGAGTTAAATCCAACATAAATCATAAGTTTTCCTTGTGGACCCATCTTAGTTCTATTGGAAGGTGGTATATGAACATACACTGCACAATCGAAAATTCTCAAGTGTGAAATATTTGGTTGTTGACTTAAAATGAGTTGCATGGGAAATGTTCATGGTATGCAGTAGACCTATAATGAATGATAGATGCTGCATGAAGGACTGCATGTCCCCAAACTGAAATTAATAACTTAATTCTCATGATTAAAGGTCTGGCAATTAATTGAATGCATTTGATTAGAGATTCTGCCAAACCATTTTGGGTATGCACGTGTGGAACAAAATGTTCATTGGTAATTCCTATATACATGCAATAATTTTTAAATGCTTGAGATTGAAATTCCTCGGCATTATCAAGACGGATGGTCTTGATTGGGTTGTCAGGGAATTGTGCTCTTAATTTAATGATTTGTACTAAAAGTCTAGCAAATGCAACATTGCGGGTTGAAAGCAAACAAACATGTGACCACCTAGTTGATGCATCTATCAAAACCATGAAATATCTAAATGGTCCACATTGAGGATGAATAGGTCTACATATGTCTCCCTGAATACGTTCTAAGAAAATTGTGGATTCCACAACAATTTTACTTGGGGATGGTTTAACTATCCATTTACCTTGAGAACTACTTGAACAATTATAATCACAAGCTGAAAATATTTTGTCTTTAGAGGATGTCCATGAGAATTATTAATTATTCTTAGTATCATTGATGATCTTGGATGACCAAGCCGGTCATGTCACAAAATGAATGTCTTTGGATCATTAATTTTCTTATTTAAGACAACATTCGTTTCGACATGCCTTATATGAGTAAAATATAATCTAGATGATAAAGTTGGAAATTTTTCTAACACTTCTTTTTTCCCATTTGAAACCAATGTAACATAGAGAAATTCTCTATTATTTTCGTTCATGGTTTTAATGTGATATCCATTTTCTCGAATATCTTTAAAGCTGAGTAAATTTCTTCTGAATTTTTCAGAGTATAAGGCATTGTCAACATGAATTGTTGTTCCCCCAGGTAACATAATATTTGCCCTTCCATAGCCATTAATCAAATTGGAGATGCTAGATATTGTTTGAACATTAGCCTCAGCCAAGTTCAAATTGGAAAAATATTCTCTGTTTTTAAGGATTGTGTGCGTTGTAGCACAATCAACAAGACATATATCGCTCTTATTTGATTTATGATTTGAACACATGATTTGTTGATCCATCTAGACAAATAATGTTTGAAAATTAGAAAAATAGTCATATTTCATTTATAATAAGAAACTAGTATATAGAATTATTGAAAATAATTACATATGATCATTAAAAATATCGAGATTAGTATTTAGATCATCATGAAAATTCGGGACATCCATATAATTGATGTCCGACGAGCCATCTCCGACAGTGAAGTTCATCTCAACTGTTTGCCTTTCTCATTTAAGGAGGCTTGATAGAGATCAATGAAATGTTTAGGCGTTCGGCATACATGAGCCCAGTGGCATTTTAGACCACACGTGTGACATGGTTGGTCACGATTACGAGCATGCCCATTTTCAGCAGTATATTTTCCCTTATTCTGAACGACGTCATTCTTATTCCATTTATTTTGGAACTTATTGCCACGAAATTTAGAATAGGGTTTGCCACGATCTTTGTTGATTGATCATTTCCCATTTCCACGTCCGTGGTTTTTTTTCCATGACCCTTTTTATGGTCATTATAGGATGTTGCATTTGCTTCATTAATTGAAGCGGAACCAGTTGGACGGGAGTTGTGGTTCTTCAATAGAAGCTCATTATTTTTAGTTCAGCCACCATGAGACAAGAAATTAATTATGAGTACTTTTTAAATTGACGTGCTCGATACTATTGTTGCAACAATAGATTCGAGGCATGAAAAGTACCGAATGTTTTTTCCATCATTGCCTCATCAGATATATTTTCTCCACACAGCCTCAAACGAGAGGTAATATTAAATATGGTGAAGTTATACTCACTGACTATTTTGAAGTCTTGTAGTTTAAGATTCAGCCAGTCGTTTTGAGCTTTTGGAAATATCACCGTCTTTTGGTGATCATATAATTCTTTCAAGCTTAACCACAAGGTGAGATGATCTTTTATAGTGAGATACTCACTTTTCAGACCTTTATGAAGATGATGGCGAAGGAATATCAGTGCTTTCGCACGGCCTTGCATTGATGTTTCATTTCCTTCTATAATAGTTTCTCCTAAGTCTTTAGCTTGGAAATGTATCTCGGCATCCAGTTGTCATGACAAATAATTATTCCTAGTGATATCAAGAGCAACAAATTCAAGTTTTTGAAGTTTTGTCATAGTCTGAAAATATGTCAAGAAATTGAGTAAATAGTTTTTATCTTTTATATAAAATAAATAATATACGATTAAATATATGTTTACAACTTGATTATTAATATGCAAAATGTATTATTTGTATGAGTTGGTGGGGCAACCTTCAGGTTGGGTGGCGAGACGAAGTCTACTCAAAATCATGCCTCCTCGAACGGGATAACCCGTCTCCCTTTCAATGTTTAGATTTATCGGGGACAAGACTTACCCACTATCAACTCAAACTTATAGCATTATTTGTATTATAAAATCAAGAATAGAATAATAACTAATCGTTTGTAGTTTTAAGAGAAAAACTACATGTCACACATTGACTTTTGATTTCTGATGTAGAAGATCGTACAAGACGCAACTACAGAGCATACTTTCGTAGTCGATGACGTTACAATGCATAATGTATGAATAAAGTACATTTACATAATTAAATATGCATGTAACAAAAAGAAATTAACCATGACAACATGGAAATAAGTTGAACTTATTTAAATTAATAAAGATTATACCTTCTTAGCTTTATATATTTGAAAAGCTTCTTGATCTTCAATACCTCCTTTTGTAGAGCAACTTCGTGTAATAACGTGTTATAAATTGAATTGGAACTTGCTAAGAACTAGAGAAGGAAAATAGTAGACTAAGAACTTCTACTACTACAAACTACTACTATAAATGAGAAGAGAAGAAATGAGAAGTTTTCATTCAACTTGGTGTGTGAATTACAATGGGGTTGACACCCTTTATATAGGCCATTTGGTGATGATGATAATTGTACTTATACAATGTGTACAAGTTATACATACACCACAAGTCATACAACACATCACAATCAACATAGACAATATATGGAAGAGTTGGTGTACATTGAAGAGGATTACAAGTTACATGATAATGCATAGACAAGTGGAGGTACTATTAAGTGAGAAATACAAGTTACATGACTACACAATATGTTAGTGTACATGCATGGTCATCCATATTCCACAACACATTTCATTGATAAAAAAGCCCATAATTGAATAACAAAAATAAGAACTACCATTAATTACAAAGTGCCTCTTAAAGGTTTGACATAGTACTTAATCTAGTTTTTGTATTTTTAAAAACATACACCTTAATCCTTTCAACCCCTTTTTGACAATTTTAGAGGTATCATAATTTAAAAATAAACAAAGCATAAAAAGGTCGTAAAATGAGCTATTTTATCGTTGTTGTTTTTTTATGAAACCTATTTTTATTGTTATTCGATTCTAAAATGATAAAACCTCTTGAAACATTTATGATTTATCTCAAAAAAAGAATCATAAGAATATAGTATTAAAAGAAAAATGAAAAAAAGAGTTATTTTAAATTGTGTTTCTATATTAATTAACAAACTTGTTTGACAAAAAAAAAATTCAAACTTGAGGTCCTAAATTATTTATTTCATTAGAAAATCATTTAATATAACTAGTTTTATTTTTAGTTGGTGTGTTTAATTAGTAAGACTCACCCATCATATTTTTTTGGCTAAATAGTCAAAATAATCCTAAACTTTTAATTTTGTGTCTAAAATATTTCAAATTAATAATTGTGTCTAAATAATCAAAACTTTGTGTTTTGAATCAATTTTATCCCAATTGATATTTTCGGTCAAATCGAAGCTAACGTGGCATTTAAGGGATGCAATTTAAATTAAAAGAAAGTTCAAGGGTTTCTTGGCAAAATGTTAATAAGTTAAAACAATTTCGATCAAATAAAATCAAACCTAAAATCTAAACCGAAAAACAAAACCAAAAAAACTCTTCGGTTGTCTTCTTGGCTCGTCCCCTTCGTTGGATCGACTCGACATATAGTTGTCTTCTTCTCTCATCTGATTCGCATGCGAAAACCCCAATATGTGTTGATCAAACCCTCTGTATATGTTCTCGATCTTCTTTGCAAACACAACGACTTTCTTTTGAATTATACTCAATGGGATCAAGCAAAAGGGCATCACTACAAAGGTTAGGGAAGATATTTTGTTTTGATTTTGATTTGCAACCTTATTTTACTCCATTAACTCTTTTTCTATGAGAAAGAGTTCAACGAATCCCTCATTCTTTTAGACAATTTAAAGTGAAAATACTTCTTAAAGTCAATTAGTATTGTCATCACTGACATTGCAAATTCATAAAGAGTTCAACAAATCCCCTCATTTGTTTAGACAATTTAAAGTGAAATTAGCAAAGTTGATTTCTTTCATTTTTTTAAATTGTTGCTAATTTTTTTTATCATTAAACAATATTATTCTTGATGATTTCAGTCTTGAAACTGAAGTATATGCAAGTGAAGATAGCGAGGATCCAACGTATGAAGTTGAAGATGAGCCATCGGAAAACAACCTCGATGACATTTCAACTGATTCAGCGAATAGTGATGAAAAATATCAAAGTGCAAGGCAAAATCTTAGGACTTACAAAAATAAATTTAGTTTAACCACAAATTTGGTTGACAATAGGGTAGAGTCAGGGTTAGTTGTTCAAGTAAAGGAAGATGTATCTAGTTTAAGGTGTACAACCATGACGTAGTCGTACCTGTTTGTGTCAGCGAATATGAAGATAGTGGGGACAAAATGACCACCCCTATGACGGCAGACAATGATGTTTTTCAAGGACAAAGGTAATAATTTATTTGACAGGATATGATGACTATTCATCCCACATGATTATTACATAGTCCCTAACTTTGGTAATCTTCAATTTTCAGGGTTGTAAAGGCAAAGTAAGTGAAGTATGACACGAATTGTGACCACAAGACTTTAAAATTTGTTGTAAACATGAGATTTGATAATCAAAGAAAATTTTGATGTGCGGTTCAAAACTATGCAATTCATCAATGGAGAAACATCAAATGGATGAAGAACACTACAACTAAGTCAGAAACCAATTTTAGGTGATCCTTACAAATGGAAAATCTATGCATCTAAGCTTCAAGGTGAAAATACATTGGTTATCAAGACATTATATGAAACCCATACATGTTTCAGTTATTTGACGAACAATCAAGTCACAGTGGAATGGATGGCAAATGAGTTCCTCAATGCTTTGAGAAGAAACCCAACATACAAGGCTAAAGATATGAAGCTTGATGTGCTTCATCGTTTTGGTTATACTGTGAGTATGTCTTCATCTTATCGAGCAAAGAAAATGGCGTTGACCATGTTATCAGGTAGCATGGAGTCGTATTATGCACAATTGCGACCGTTTGTGGCTGAGTTGCTTCGAGTGGACCCAGAAGGAACATTTAAGTTACAGTGTGATAAACCAACACCTGAGTCCCCCAGTGTTTAAAGGAATATAAATATGCCATAGCTTTCTTAAGAAAGGGTTCAAAGTAGGATGCAAACCTGTTCTATTTCTAGATGGTTGTTTTCTGAAGACTTTGATTGGTAGGGCCCTACTTTCTGCAGTTGCACGTGATGGTAACAACCAAATGTATCTTGTAGCATGGGTGGTTGTAAGAGCGAAAAATATAGATAATTTGACCTGGTTTGTTGAGCTTTTGATGGGTGATCTTGGCTCAGTTGACGGGCTTGGAATTACCTTTGTTAGTGACCAATAAAATGTATTTTGTATTTGAAAAATTATTGTTCTTTTTCTTTCAAGTGTAATTTCATTAACAGTTGTAGTGATGAATGTCAATTTGCTTTTTGTAGGGCCTTCTAAATGCTCTTGAAAAGTTGGCTCCACATGTTGAACGAAGAAATTGTGCGCGTCACATTTAAGCTAATTGAAAAAAAAATCCACAAGGGGAATGAGTATAAGAGTCTCTTTTGGAAGGCCGCGAATTCCACTTACAAAGTTGCTTTTAATGAACATGTTGACGCTATAAAGATGCTTAGCCAACAAGCATACAATGATTTCATGCAACATGGACCTGCACGATTTCGCAAGGCATTTCTCTCACCCATATCAAAGTGTAACAACATCGACAATAATCTTACAGAGACCTTTAATGGGTATAATCGAACAACATAAAATGCCTATTGTCCAAATGTTATTTCAAATATGTACTGCCTTGATGCAAAGAATGAGGACTAACTTTGAAGAAATGAAAAGTTCTAATGATATTGTAAGGCATAGAGTATGAGAAAAACTTGAAGGAAACAAGGAACATACTCGATTTTGTGTGCCTCAGCCTTCATTGAACTTCAATTTCAAGTTAAATGTGGGAGTGATGAGTTTGTTGTTGATTTGGTTAGTCAAAAATGTGCATGTAGAGCATGGGATATATGTGGGATACCGTGTCTTCATGCAATTAGTTGCATTGCACACTTAAAGCAGGACCCTGTTTATTTTGTTGATGATTATCTAATAAAGGATAGATACATGAAAGCCTATAAGCACCCTTTAGAGCCTATAAATGGAATGAAGATGTGGCCTTTAACTAAAGAATATCCTATTTTACCACCTTTGTTTAGGCGCATGCCTAGAAGGCCGAAGAAAAATAGAAGAAGAACCGTAGATGAAAATGAGACTCAAAACTCTCAAGACCCTCTTAAGAAATGCAATAAACATGGAATCCAAATGTCATGAAAATTTGTAGACAATATGGCCATAATAAGAGAAGGTGTCCGTGGAAAGACAGACCTGAGTCAATTCCTAATCAGCCAACCCAACCAGGGCAACCTATAAAAACTTTCGATTTCTTTAATAACATTGACTTCAAATGGTATATATTTTTGCTATATTGCAGCAAAATATATTAATTGACTTCTTTCTTATATTAGAGATCGAAAGTGGAGGCCAAGAAAACATGGTACATTGCAAAGAGGGCATGAAGAGCAATGCCAACGAGGTATACCAGAAGGAATGTTTTAGCACAAGGAGATGAAGGCCGATAAGTTTCAGTGGAGGTATTTGTAGATTATGTTTTATTAATAGTTTGTGACCAGTTTAGTACTTTAGGTTGTACTAGTTTTGGTAACACTATTTGGGATTGCTTATAGGTGTCAACCCAATAACCAACAATTACCACCAACTCTACATCTACCCGAACAAATTACAATAAGATCCAACAAATATGTCAGGGTTACGGTGTGTGAATATTTAGTGACACTGGAAACATGTATTTGAGGGTATGTGGTACATAAATGTGATGACCCCTCTCTTAATCTAGGGCACCGCTTGGCCTAATCTCATAATTAAGCCCTAATTCTATTCACGCATGACTCAACTACGTATTAGTCAGTCTTTACTACCTAAATGCCTATTTTCTTGTATTCAGGATAAGTAATACACTAGTCCTACCAATTTATAAAACTTAGAGTTAATTAAAACTTTTTATTAAATTAATTATTTAACATAAGTCTTATTGATTATGCGGAAACCATTTATAAAATCCTAAGTGTGGAAAACCAGGAAATGACATCACATATATAAAGTCCTCAAAATGCAGTGAAACAGTAAAATAGTTTAAGTCAAGTCAGGGAACTAACGCTCAACTCAATATACAACCCCAAATAGTATCTGAAAGACATATATAACATATACACTCAAAATACCAAAAGAAGACCTACAATCAATGCAGTGAAGCGTCCGGGCTCAGGGATAATCGTCGATCTTCTCCTCGCCCGACCTGCTGGTAGATGGCTCTGCACCCACCGTCATAAAAATGATTGTGAGTACACAAGAATAAAACAGTAATCCCTTATGACAAGTTTAATTTGCATTTCCAAATATTTAAATGGTATTTAAAAGCATATAAATGGGAAAATAGGAAAATAAACTATATGCGAGTAAATACCAGAGTTAAACAAGTGATACTGAAACTAGGCTAAATAGTGGTGATTTAGGTCCGGTCAGCAGTGAAACGTGACACTCTGACTCAATAATCATATAGCACAAGGGACTCTAACCTAAGTGTTACCAGGGACTCTAACCCCAAGTGTCATACGGTGTTAGGTAACATGTGCCGACATCCCTAGGGCTCTAACCCTGTGAGTCGCACACACCTCGATCGAGTACGCGACCTAAATACGAAAACTACTTTTTAAATTTCAAGAAATACCAAGTATGGATTGTCAAGGCATAGACACATCTACACACCTAAACAAATAAGGAATACAAAGTCCTTTTAAACATTTATAAGATATTCACTAGCCTAATAGCATGCTTATTTATCATTCAATTCACATTTAAAACAACAAGAATATAAATAGCATGGGATAGAATCAATGAATCAAATCAAATGAATGAATATCATGCAAACTAGACTCATCAAGTGAGCATAGACACAAAGAACACATGATATAAAAATACAAAGGCAAAATAGTCAAAAGGACTATGCAAGGACAACAATTAATAGAAATGAAATGCCAAGTAAAGTTGCCATTGGATATACTCACAACAACAAAGTAAAGTCATAGCTTTACTGGCCTCCCGATACTCTTCGCTCTCCTATACCCTTTTCCTAGGTTCCTAAGTTTGGTGTCTCATTAGTTCAAATATAGTGGGTTTAAGCTCAATTTAGTGGTGTTTATTATGTATTCAAATTGGTTCAATAGACTTTAAATCTATCTTCCTAAATCAGCCCCTAAAGACTAAATTAAGTTTCAATTTTAGTCCTACATTTTAACACACTTTTAGGCATGAAATGATCCAAATATCAAAATCTTCCATCAATACAATTATTTTTGGTCTCTCTCTTAGCTTTTCGTAAAGGTTTAGTTTACAAAACTTTGATTTAAAATGAAAGAGATGTCATGATTTTACTAAACATAGGTCTAACTGGAATTTAATCCGACCAGCGGAATTAGAAAATCTATTTCCCAAATCTATATTTCTTAAAAATGTGATTTTTGGTCAAAAAGCAAAAAATATACCCAAATACAACATACTAAAAGATCAACTCATTTGGATGAGTAGTTAGGGATTTATGCCCTTAACAAATTTAGTTTTAAAACTTTCCTTTTTAATTACAACACCTAATTGTAGAGCATATTTGGACATAAAAACATTTAAATCAAAATACCTTCATTTAAAAAACGTTATTTCCCTTTAAATAAGCTTTCAAATGCCACTAGTTTGGATCAATTTGGATCTAAAATGAGTAGATTATGACCAAATTACCCAGGTTGATTCCTAATACAACATGCAGAATTTTAGTTTTAGTGTTGCAATTTCAAAAATTCATATCTTTATGATTTCAAAACCAAATTAAGAACTTCAATATAGTTGAATTATTAGCTTGAAATTAGGAATCCAAATATATAAATCAATTGCAAATACTCAAGCACCCTATCTTGAGAAGTTCTCACTAACTCCCATGGATTCCTTCAACACCTTGATGATTCACTCCTCTCCAGCAATTCCTTCTTCTTCTCTAGTAAAAATGAATGAGTGATTTGGTTTGCATGTTGTTTGATCACTAATGTTATATATTAAGGTGATGTTCCTTCCTAGCCTTTGATCTCCATGGATTTATGTATCCCGAGGAAAATCTAATGGATTTACCTAGTTCCTAGATGTGCAATGTGTATCTCTAGACCAATTCTTGCTTTCCATTTAATTTACTCAACTATAGGCCTTTAATTTGATTTACATTAACAAACACAACCATATGGTTATAAGTAGTTCCTTATTTCATATTAGTATTTAATAAGACTTACCAAAATGCTAACTACCCAGTTCCCCGGCTCGCACGCTACTCAGGGCGCTTCCCCGCTCTCGTCTCGACACTTACAACTGTACAAACCGACTTAGTAAGTCTGCACAATACATAACATTAGGCATACATCAATACAAAAATATAATATACCTCGACCATGTGCCTCAATCGGTGCACGTATCACGGTGTAAGTCTCGCGTTAAGGGTCGGTGATCCGATTAAGGAATTAAAACATGGGTTAGAGATTTGAGTCGTGACAATGAAGTAGTAAATATGAAGTTTTTTTTTAAACGTTTTAACACTTAATTTGAACTTCTTCCAGATGCATGGAGAGTATGTGCAGACAGTGATGGGACCAAGAGCTGCTACGGAAGCTACTAGAAGATTGACGGGAAAGGGCAGAGGAAGGGGTAGGACTGGGGGTGAGAAACAAACTAGTGCACAAGCATGATTGAGGGGTACAGTTAGAATCAAGATGTGTGCCATTTTGGATATTGGTCACGAGCTTTATTCACCATCTCACAGATTTATTAAGGCACACTTATTTTGTTTTGTTTTGATTAGTTGGATAAGGTAAACATGAATTTACATGAATATAGTTTGCGGTGTTGCAAATTCATTGGTTAGTGATTCTCCCTTGCAATTTTATATTTTTCAAGGTTTCTCCATTGAATTCTAACTAGTGACTACCCTTTCAGTTAATGAGTATGTTAAATGATAAAAAAATTACATGAATACAGTTTGCACTATTGTTGTCACTGCATGCAAACTTTGTTCCATGGTTGTACACCTTGAACTAAATACATCTTCCTATGATTGAACAACTAACTCTGACTCTACCCTATTGTCAACCAAATTCGTGGTTGAACTAAAGTTCGTGGTTGAACTAAAGTTATCTTTGTAAGTCTAAGATTCCGCCTTGCACTTTGATATTCTTTTTTTGATGAATATGGAGGCGATACTCCTGTGTGTGTATATATATATATATGTAAATTATAAGTTATGTACAAAATTACAAAGAGAAGAAAGTGTGTTGTATAAAACAGTGGTAACAAAATGGGTTATAAACTCCCAACAACTCCATAAATCAGCCACACTAACTTAATAAAAAAGATTTAATATTAACAATTTATTTAAGGCTTCCCATCCCTGCAGCCCTTCATAATACCTTTCGTGATCAAACAAGCCACACTCTTCATGTGTCACCAAAACAAAAGGCCAAAAATCGGTCAAATTAACCCCATGTCCCCATTTTAATGAGATATAAGTGCCCAGGATACCGCAACAGCCATCAAACTAAACCTCAGATTGAAGAATCGCCACATTGTTAGATTGTGACATTATGAAGAACATTGAATGTCCAGTGAACCCTGCTTACCCACGGGGACATAGAAGTAGAATTAAAGCTCAAACAACCACCCGACCCTCATCCAACACATTCAACCATTCATAAAACCCAAATTGGGCCACACCCACCACTTCAACTCCACACAAATGCATTGACTACCTCTCACCTACTAAATTCGACCAGGGAGATGCAGGACCCTGCCCCGTCCCGATGCACCTCTAAGCCCAACAGCTTCCAAACACAAACAGCCAGCACACTGATTCATTGACACAAACAACCTTGCACTTTGATATTCTTCATCACTGGTCGTTGGATCAGTTGAAATGTCATCGAAGTTGTCTTCCGATGGCTTATCTCCAACTTCATACGTTGGGTCCTCGCTATCTTCACTTGCATATATTTCAGTTTCAAGACTGAAATCATCAAGAATAATATTGTTTAATGATAAAAGATTAGTGAAAATTCAAAAAAATGATAGAAATCAATGTTGCTAATTTTACTTTAAATTGTCTAAACAAATGAGGGGATTTGTTGAACTCTTTATGAATTGGCAATGTCAGTGATGACAATACTTATTGACTTTAAAAAATTTATTCACTTTAAATTGTTTAAAAGAATGAGGGATTCGTTGGACTCTTTCTCATAGAAAAAGAGAAATGGAGTAAAACAAGGCTGCAAATCAAAATCAAAACAAAAAATCTTCCTAACCTTGTGTAGTAATGCCATTTTGCTTGATCTCATTTAGTATAATTCAAAAGAAAGTCGTTGTGTTTGCAAAGAATATAGAGAACATATATAGAGGGTTTGATCAACACAGATTAGGGTTTTCGCGCAAGAATCACATGAGCGAAGAAGACGATTGTATGTCGAGTCGATCCAATGAAGGGGACGAGCCAATAAGACAACTTTTTTGGTTTAGATTTTAGGTTTGATTTCGTTTGATCGAAATCGTTTTAACTTATTAACATTTTGCCAAGAAACCCTTGAACTTTTTTTAATTTAAATTGCATCCCTTAAATGCCACATCAACTTCAATTTGATCAAAAATATCAATTGGGATAAAATTGATTCAAAACACAAAGTTTTAGATTATTTAGACACAATTATTAATTTATAATTTTTAGACACAAAATTAAAAGTTTAGGATTATTCTGACTATTTGGCCGATTTTTTTTTCCCGATGAATGTATTAGACAATACAGAGATAATGAAAATGAACCTTGTTTTTTAGTTGTCATTTGTAAAATAAAAAAGGCAATGCATCTTTCCTAAGATGAATGAGGTATCACTTGCTAAAAAGTAAAGTTTATGAGAGTCGTGGGTTCAACTCTTATTGAAGTAAGAAGATTTTGTAAAATAAAAAATAATTAAAAAAATTTATATCGATTTTTTTGTATGCCCATTATCCATGCCCATTTATTTGACCCATTTCCCACATCTTAAAAGTGGAAACAAACAATCAAGGAAATGCTACAATAACACCTTAAAAGTCATCGTGTTGACTTCATGTAAAAATGAATATGATTTTGTGGTGTATGCACATAATTCTTGGTGCATAAAATGCAGGTGGGATGCGTCTTTCTAAGGCCAATGTGACTTGGGGTGTGAGTTCAATAATTTCGATGATGTCAAAGTCACATCGACTTTGGGAGCCATTTATGCGTGCCTCGAGATACACACCCCCACGTGTAGGGTATGAACACCCTCCTTTAAATAACGACTAAAATAGTGTTCGAACCCGTACCTGTCTTTGAAATTAACTTTTTTTTTGGTTTGGACCTGCATGTTTTTAAAACATATAAAATCGATTTTTTTTTTCTCGGACTGTTTCTTTAGTATAATAAAAAATATTTTTTTTACCTAATTATTTTCAAAAATGCATGATTTTTATGTCACCATACATTTCATCACTATAAAAAAAACATGTTATGTATTCAAAACTTAAGTTTTACAAGTTTTCATATAAAAAATAACACCATCATCATTGAAATTACAATGCAAACATTATGAAATTTTCCAAATACCTCTATAAATAAATAAAATATTTTTTAAATTAATTTTTAAATGGGTACCTATTTTTAAAAAAAATTTGTTTAGATCCAGACTCATTTTTTGAAATAGATAAGAAAACATATTTCGACTAAACCAGTGTCAAAAAACAAATGCGGACAAAATAGGCTCGACAGTTTTTTCCACCACCTCTACCTTTAGTCACTACCCCCACTCCAAAGTTGCACCTAGCACGATGAGTTTGAGGTGTCATTGTAACATTTTTGAAAATCAAATCAATTGACTAAAAGCGGTGGACCGCCCTTGATTTCCCTACTTTTCGATGCAATTTGCGCCAAAACTCAACCCTATAAATACCCCCCACAAAGCTTCTCTCGCAATCCCTCCATTTCCCAAATTCAAATCTCCAATGGACGATTTCGAAGCTCCATCCTTCTCTCTAGGTCTCGATCTCGATCTCGATCTCGATTTTGGCTCCGAAACCCTAACAAACCCAAATGAGCAATCGATCGGCCAGCGAACTGATGTTACTGATCCTACGATCAGCGTCATCTCTGACGAGTCTTTCGATGAAGACGAACAAGATTTTAGGGGTCGAGATCTTGGACGCGAAGAAGAGCAGCGTCGCGTGTTCAAGCGCCTCAAGCGAGGCTCTCAGACGCAGCCGTTGTCGACGTCGTGTGGTGCAAAGATTGGTGAGGTGGGGTTGGGGTTGGGGTTGAAGGTGGATGAGGAGATCGAGGAGTTTTCGTCGCAGGAGGATGGGATTGGAGGTGAGGATTTGGTTTCTAGGGTTTGGATTTGTGTGCTCTTGGTGAATTCTGCTTCGGATTTGGGGCTTTGTTGGTTCAATCTTGTATTGTAGTTATGCTATGTTGTTTGTCACTTTTTGCCCTAAAAATTGAAGCTTTTATCTGTTTAGATGGGGTTTTTGAATGTTAGTGAAAAGAAGATAAGTTTTTGAACTTGGAGGAGTGATGTTCAGCTGATTTGGAAGTGGGGTTGGCGTGTCGTCTCCCCTCGAAACGGTTAATCTGTTGTCTCATGAGTGATGTTTCAGTTTTGATTGATTAGCTGTTTTTGGAATACCCATTAAAGTAGAAGTTCTATCTCTTTAGGTGGGGTTTACATTGTCGATTTAAAAAGATAAATTTCTGATCTTGAAGTTCAATTCAGCTGATTTGGAAGTGGGAATGGCATGTTGTCTCCCTTTGAAATGATTTAAATGCATCTGTTGTCTCACGCGTGATATTGCAGTTTTATTTGGTTAGCTGTTTTTGGAATATCCATTAAAGTAGAAGTTCTATCTCTTTAGGTGGGGTTTACATTGTCGATTGAAAGAGATAAATTTCTGATCTTGAAGTTCAATTCAGCTGATTTGGAAGTGGGAATGGCGGGTTGTCTCCCTCGAAACAATTTAAACGCATTTGTTTTCTCATGCATGAGATTGCAGTTTTCATTGATTAGCGGTTTTTGGAATGCCCATGTCAGTGTATCTAGGTATTGATTACTCAGAGAAATGACATAATTTCCGGGTTTAATTACTTACTGTTTTTGGATTGATGGCAGAAGGAAGCTCGTTGATGCAAAGTCATTCTTTGTGTAGCAGTTCAAAGCTTACTCAGAATGTCCTAACCAGGCAATCATGGAGTAAGGCAAAAGGTGGCAAAACGAACCCCGTTTCAGGTGCCTCTGCTTCCATTAATTTGGAGGTGAGTGATACGAAATTGATGTTTCCAAAATTAATCAGCCCAATCAGGCGATTCCAGTTGCTTGATTCCGATTCTGACTTGGATGACACGCCTATCATAGAAAATAGATGCAATGATCCTCATGTTGGTACATCTGAAAAGGAGAAAAAGAGTGGAAGTAGTCAATGTGGGACAAGAGAACAAAAAAAGAAAGCTGTGCTTTCTGCTGGTATTCCTCGTATTGAGGATTTGTGGAAGAATTTCACTCCAAAGGAAGCTGCTAGTGTCTCGACGCCTGCGCTGGACGATTTCTTTGAAGAATACTATAGATCTTCTAAGGATAATACTGCTGCACAATGCAGTGCAGAGAGAATGCATCTTAATAGCTCCAAAGGTTATGAAAATTGTATCAACGGAAATGCTGAAAGTGTTGGGATTTCAGAGAGTCTACCCCCTGCTTATCAGTATTTTTTTCATGATGACCCAAGGATACAAAGATTAGTTCGTGACCGCTTGCCTAATTTTTTCCCTATAGGCGTTGTGGACGACCAAGGAAACAAATCAGACGCTGCAGCAATTGATTACATGTAATTTATCTCATGTTTCTGCGACCCTTTACTATGTATATCCTAACATTATATGTGCTTCTCTAAAACTCATGTTGTTATCTTCAGGCATCAGTTTGGCAATGGAGAAACTTCTTATCAGTTGTATTCTAAGGTGAACAAGATCCTTGAAGGGAGCTCACGAGGAGCAAAGAGGAATGTGAAAAGCTCACTTACTAAAGAGGCCTCACAAGTGTCTAACGTCTGGCAGGACCCCAAAAGTTGTGTGAGCAAGGTGCAGGGAGGAAGAGCAAAAGGAGGAAGGAAGAATGCGAAGAAACCATGTGCTAGAGAGGCATCAGAAGCCTCTAGCAGCTGGATGAACCCCAAAAGTGCAGTCAGCAATTCAAAGGATGCCGGACGAAGACGAGTTCATGCAGATAGCCATTCTGTTGGGCATTGGTATACTGGCGAAGATGGAAGAAAGGTAAGTGCAACTTATGATTTTTTTCATCTTAATCTTAGATCGCAATCAGAGTTAAATTCATCAATCATTCTGTAACCCCAATTACTGGGTTTCTCACTATGGGTCAAACTATGAAATGACTTAATGATAGAAGCCCGAGAAGGAGACTGAGACGCTAGCTTATGTCTGGGCTTACTATCTAATGGATTTGCAGGAAGTAACTTAATAGTTTTGCCTTTATGTTTGAGAAGATAGGTGTTTTCTCTACCATTGTGGGTGATATAGATCATATAACCAAGATCACGGCCTAATAAAACATGTGCAACATCCATAGGTAGAATGTAACACCAAATACAATCACTATAATCATCTAATGTAAGTGGAACCAAACACCTTTCAGTCATTGGCAATAAAGTTACATTTTTCTAGGCAACTCTATAAGGCTGGGGTTGTCATTCAGGCTTTAATTTCATCCAAGAAACACCTGAAGTAAACACAAAATTTATATAACTCCCACCATCAACTACAATTTTGTGTAGTTTATCTCCATACTTAATGTTAGTGAAGAAATGCTAGTACGCTTCCACTCGTCAGTGTGGATGGGAGAAGACAAAATGCACCTCTAACATTCAAAGGCTCATATAAATGACCTAAATCCTCCTCAAGCTCATCACTTGAGTTTGGAGATTAAAGGGGGCAATGAATTGTTCATCATCCCCTGCTACATGTGATTTGCTTAAATCCTTGTGTGATTCTTCTGAATCTTGGTGGACATGAGATTGATTCAGAAATGGTTAATAATCAAATTTAGGGGCAATAGGGTTAGCGCTAGTTTCATCTACCGGTTGTTGACCTATTGAAGTAGTCAATTGAGCTATAGCAGCTCTTATTTCTAGTTTAAAATCCCCTCAATTTTGCTTCTTGAACTTGTCCAGGTCAGCTTGTAAATTCTTTTGTGCTTCGAACGTGGTAGGGGTATTCATGGTGATGGACATGAATGTGACAAAAAAGTAATATGTGCTGATATATGACGATGAATGCAAAACAATACATTATAAGAATATAAGTAATTTATATGCAAGAAGATGAATGCGCAAAAGTGATAAGTAAAGGTAAAGGTAATGGTTATGCTAATTAATGGGAGAAGGCTATGGGTAAAGGTTTGTTTTGTTGATTCAAGAATGTAGTATGGACTGTTTTTGAGCTCTTAACTTGATCACAAAAATGCAATAACTTTAAGTTTTCAAGATTGGAAGTATACCATGGCCTAAACAAAATAATGGAAGATTAGAGGGAAGAATCAAGAAGAAGTGATCAAAGAAATTTCAGCAAATATCCATCCTATTCAATGTTCTATCTTAAAAAATAACCTAAACATCTATATATAGAACCAAGGTCCTAAAACTCCTAATAAAGTGACGAAAATAGTAAAACTTACTAATTCTAATAACATATAACTCATACTCACAATGGAAACTTGTAATCCTAATCAAAATAGAAACTCCTAATTTCACTAAGACTCTAACCAAGAAAATTCCTAATCCAAAACAAACTTTGCTTCAAGGCTTGTAGTGTTTTGGAGAAGGCTTCACACGTCCTACGTCAACTAGCACCTGCTCATTGACAGCCTTGGCAATACCGCATTTCTTATATGTCCATCATTATGGAGTTCGCACCATTTCCTGCAATCCTATTTGCTTCAAGGTTTGCAAAGCTCACCATCAATTGCACTTAATCGAGCACAATGGAAAAGTTTGATCCATGTAGCCGACCCCAGTTAATTTGGGACTGAGGCTATGTTGTTGTTGTTGTTGTTGTGACTCTCGAGTGAAGAAAAGTGCTCGAAGATTTATGTATTTACCAACGATTCTTCTGGTGACAGCAACTGGCAGTCTTAGCTGAATGGACATCGCACCTAACTGTTTTATTGGATAAGTTCCCTGCTAATGCACAGGTTAAATACTGGTTCCGTCGTGTAGGAGGTTGGGTCTCTGGTTGTATACTAGCAATAGTTGTCCTTTTTCTGTCGCGTTTTAGATAAATGTTACAATCGTTCCCAGGACTTCCTGGGTTATCCTCCTGCCAATGGTATTTTTGTTTAAAGGTAGAAATACTGGCTAAACCAGGGTTTTAGAAACACTGCATTTCTGTGTTTAAAGCCATCTTTTCCTCCTTTCATCTTATGCATGAAAATAGCTCAAATAGTTGATACGTACATCCTTTTTGGCTCATAGCGGTTGATGGTAATAGTAACTATGCAAAATGGTTTTCTAGATATGTTTCTTTTATGTTTCCATGCATGCACCATTCTGTTTGTTGGGCAGAAGTACTACTAGATGCATATTTTGACTGTTTATGGTTTACATATTATTGGGGCTAAAGTACTATTGCAATCTTCCTCAGGTTTATGTCAGCAAAAATGGTCAAGAGTATACTGGTCGAATGGCCTACAGGCAATACAAGAAGGTATGCTTATGTAGTTCTTGCTTATACCTTTTTGCAAGTCTATCTCATACTCACTAGGTTAAATTGTCTCTTTCTAATACATTAACTGGTACTGGTAAGCTTGGATCATTTCATTAGTCCATATAGGCATAAATTTTCCATTTTGAAAGCTGAACATTCTAAATCTTTTTCTGATTTGTTCTGTTCGTGGGTGGCTGTTAAACTACATTGATTTAATTAGGAAGAGCTCCTTGCATTTGCCCTTATGCACAAAAGATGCTGAAAATTGTTCACCAAAAAAAAATGCTGAATTTTTCATCATGCCTATAAAATGAGCATCTAGGAATTTACTGGCTTCATCATTTATGCTGCTGCAGAAGGTGCTTTTCTAGGTCAGAGTTGTCTATTACTTCTGGGCAAATCACATTAGGTTTAAAATTGCTTTGCACCATTGAGCTAGTTTTCCAATCATACATGGCAGCAATGCATCACTGAAAAATATGTTAGAAAAAGAATTCCGCTGCTTAGATTTTTAAGGTTGCCTAAACCTTGATCAGTTTGAATCTCTTGCTACACTCTAGTTTCCAACCAGAACCAGTGATGGTATTGGCACGCCCTTCATCTTTTCTCATACCCTTCATCCTCTGAGTTCCAATGGACAGATGAGATTGGAATTTGCAAACGCATTTGCACTGATAGGGTAGAATGTTTCTAGACATTTATGCTTTATTAGCCTGTAAGCAATAAAGACTGTGAGAACATGATGCATGTGATTTTGTATTTAGTGGCATAAAAGGGGAAGACCAATGCTCCAGGTATCAAGCAAAGTTTACCCACAATTCTTTCAATTGCACGAGTAATCTCATTACATGAGGATAAAAATGAAATTGCATTTGATTTGTGTCTTGGTATTATGATGTCTACTAACTGTTCATATAATCTATTTGTAAATTCATGATTGCAAAACTTGCATGCACCTTTCAACAACATTCTTTGATTAGTTAAACTAAATCCAAACCTGTCTGGCAAACAACAGCAAATTACTTTTGAGGAGTAACTTTCAATACTGTGGAATCACCAGATATACCATGTGATATGATAATTCTTAATGATATACTGGGGAATGAACTTAAACGACATTCCCAGTTGAAGCATGGCTAAGTGGTAATATCAGGATTGTGATAAGATCCCACATAGATTTCTATAGAGTTAGAAAGAAATATTATAAATTGGGGTGAGTTAATTGGATTGTCCATCTTGGATTTTTAATTGTAATTGGGCACTCTTTGAGTGATTTGGGAGACAGTGAAGTGTTCTTCCTCTAGTTCTTCGTGTGTGAGTTTTCATTAGGTTTTTCTATCTTCAATTTGGGTTAGTTGTAATATTTTCCTATCAGGTCATCAAGTTTCTTTTATGCATATTGTGTTTTTGTTTCCAAGTAAATGTACCATTGCGAGAGTTCTAATGTCTGATTTGTCTTGTTAATGACAGGAGAGTGGGGCAGGTTTCAAAAGATCAGGAAGAAAACCATTTCAAAGAAGAAATCTGGACGGTGAGGTTTGAAATCCATTTACTTTTACTACCTGCCATTTTATGTCCTACAGTCCTATGTTCTTCATTTACCTTAAATAACTATTTTTCTATAAAATTGACGTTCCTTTTCTGTCGTGGTCATTCGCTCTATTCTCCAAATGCCGATTTAAGTTATAATTCGTTCTTAGTCGTTGCTGTGTTTTCAAGTTCCTTTTTTTCTTTTATTTTCCAATGGTTGGCGAACCATTATGCTTGATGACATTTCTGATGTGATGTCATATTGCGTGAGCTGTAATTTTCTTGTTCTGCTGGGCATTGTTGCCCCCTTTGAATCCAAAACAATAGTCCTTGATTCAATTTTTCCATGTTTGTTCAATCGAGGCAGCCTCTTGTAAATGTGTCCTAAAACTTGCCATATTCCATCTTGGTCAGAAGGAATTAAGGACTAAAGGTCTATATACCATTTGTATCTAATGCTTGTCAGCAATATCGATTGCCTTGACAGTGGTTGGAGGGAGAAGAACCATATTTGATTCTCATTCCCCAGTTAATTTGATCATACAATTTCGTCACATGTTAGTTCATTAAATATAACACAGTGGGATCTTGGCAGTGGGTACCCCTCGTAGTCCCAAGTCCAATGGAGGTCACTCCACCAGTGACTTAGGCCATGATCACCAGCCCAGAAGGGTACCCCATCTAAGATATCTCCAAGTGGGGTAGTCTACGTCATAATTTGTGGTAGAGAGCGAGCACCTCTGCTCTGCGCTAAGTTGTTGGAAACCTTTATGTTTTTATGTTTGGAACAAGAGCATATTAACATCAATATTCTGCACTAATCTAAAAGTTTCCTGGTGTGTTGTTTGCAGGTGAAGATGACGAATAAAAGGGTTGGAATTTTTTTGTTTATTATTACTGGAGCCTTTTACAGGCACTCCACATGTATAACATCACCTGGTACTTTGATTTCAATTAAGTATTTTTTTCGAGTGCATTTCTTATCAGATATGAGAATCACTTGGCTCAACTAAAAAGATACTAAGGTAGGCCTATTACTAATAGCACACTCGCAGAAACCGCCACATTTTGTAAGAAATTTATGTTCCACATGTATTCAAAGACCGAAAATGATTGGGTTACATGCATTTGGTACGTACATTTGCTGCACTACATAGATCACATGCATTGTGCTTGATTTCCAAACCATTTAAATTCCTCTTAATTAATATGTTCCAAATTAACAAATATTGCAATTAACAAAGATTGTGCAGCGAAACAACAACAATGTTTCCTTAATTTTCCTTATATAGACACAATATGTTTCCTTCGCCTGTTTCTCATCCTCACAACAAATGAACTCGGAGAAAATTAGGGGTTCATGCTGCTACTCTAAGAAGAATGATAAGAAACCATGAACCCCAGTACAAGGGAGGGAAATACATCAAAACATCAAGCAAGCTCGGAAAAACTTGGCTAGGAAACAAACTCAACACCAAAAAACTTGGGGACTCTTATCGCTAGTCTACAGAGCGTCAAAAATAGTCAGATATATGTCACCTAATTTGGCAAACTAGGCATCTTGCATTCTCAGTCATGCTTGCTGTCAGGTCTACTTTGTTGATTGGGATCGTTGGCATGCTCCGTCTTTAGATGATCAATGGATCTTAAGATATGTTTGCACACCCTGAAAAGAGAAATTCATCACAAGGAATAACTCGTCAGACCACAGTTAGCTCGAGAGAGTTTACTAGATTGGAACTACAAGATCCTGCCGTGATTCAATTGAGAAACTGTGAACATTACTTGTCCAATGCTTCTGTCCGCCGCTTGATGTCACTGGACCATAGAACTGGGTCTGTGTTCTTGGGCAACGACTCCTGCTGTTGCGTTCTCTCCCGTAGCCACTGCTCCGCCTTAAAACATTCATTAATAACCTGCAAGAATGGAGTTGACGTCAATTGCCAAATATATTCCTGCCAGTTCTGTGTCCTTAAATGAGTTCATACCTCCTCTCTATCTCTCGGAGAAAGTTCCCTCACTGCCATTCGGTTATCTACAATGCACTTTAATAAATTTCTTGTTGCTTCGGCTCTAGCTTCTTCATCCTTGTATCGGTTTTCAATGGGATCAACCAACTGTCAATAGCAAAATGGAAGTACAATCATCAATAACCGAACTGGAGTTCAGGGCAGGAGAAAAGAATATAAACAAACTGAAATTGCATACTTCTGTAGAATCTATCTGTCACCTTTTTAAGATCCTCGAGTTTTCCCACATAGACCTTTTCAGACTCGTCATCACCATCCTCATACAGCCACTCCTCTGTCTGCTGCAGGCTTCTAGATATGCTTTCCCTCTCTGAATCAGATGCAAAACTCCGATATGTGTTGAATAGCTGCTAACAGTTATTTCATGTTGTTATCCAAACAATGACATCGAGGTGGAAGGAAGCAGAAGATTGAGAAACTTTTGACAAGAGAGTTAGTTCTCTTCAATGCTGAATGAGAAAAGATATGAGCTCAGTCCGTAAAAAGATGCAACAAACTTTGAACTGTACCTTACTGCGCATGTCATAAACATAGGATTCCAAAGAATTCTTTTTGTCTTTTGTCTGCTCAACGATTTGATCCTGCTGTGCCAACTGGAGTTCTTTATCTTGTGCTTCTGAGAGCTCAGCCTTTGTCATTCCACCATACACAGTCTCACTAACTTGTATCTCAGACCTCCTAGAATGCCAACCTTTACCAATTCCATCTGCCTGCATATGTCAATCGCACAACATTCCTCACATAAGTGGCATCCTTTTCAGAATTAATACTCGAAAAATAGTAAATATCCGATTGAAATGCACGACATGAAATCGTGCTTGCTACATGTGATATGTGACAGAAAAGGTCAGGATAAGACTTCCCAGCAAACCTATATGAGCCCTTATCATTGGTTATGGGGATCAAGAGGTGAGATTCAAGGTTAAACTCCTATGCTTTTAATATGCTCATTAACCTAATCTACAACCTATTGACCAATCAGTCCAAGGATGTTATTTGATAATGAAATCTGGGATCTAAAATAAATACCAAAGTAGGGACATTCAAGAAAAGCAGATCAGCTTCTAAAAAAAGGAATCAGGTAATTGAGATTATTTAATTAGGTAAATATGAACAATGGAGACTAAAGGTTTGAGCACATCCTTGACCAGTGAGCAATAAGATCATAGGCTTCCATAAACACCAACTTTTATGCTGCCCCTTGTATTTAGGGAGTCACAATCTGAAATTGGTGAGAATTATCCAAAACAAAGCATATTCCTTCTGTTAGCATTTAGAGAATGAACCAAACTTGTGGAAAAAGTAGTACACTGAACTTACAGCAGACACACGAGAGGATTCTTGCTGTGCATGGCTTACCTCTTCAGCATGATCTAACGCAGTTTCATGAGAACCTTCAGAAGGGTTATCCATCTCCATTTCGTCTACATTTGAATCTGTAGCACCTACGCTTGAAGTGTTTTCTAGCTGGCCTTCCAACAACTAAAAAAAAAAAAGAACACTGGAATCATCAAAATTTATCACTGGTATAAAACCTTTAAAACAAGAGGAAAAGGGCAAAATGCTTGAGCAAAAGTCTAGAACAAGGCTCTAAACTTACCGAGGCCGACTCAACAGCAACAATCCCATGAAGATTTAACTGTACTTTGACTTTGACTTTAGCTTTCTTTGCATCGGAAACTTGGAAGGGACCAATCTAAACTTTTTTGGAAACGAAAAAACTCCCAATTTATATTCAATTGGAGAAAGAAGTGGCATAATGATCAAAAGGAAAATACATAGCATAAAATTTTAAATGGATTATGCCATTATGGAAAAATAAAAAAAATGTTTTTTGAAGATTGAAGTAAACTATTAAGAGTATTAAAGGGGAATTACATTAGAAAAAGCCGTGCGAGAAAGCAAAGTTGAATCATCCGATTCACTGTATAGAATACTATAGGCATTTCAGAATCAAACATTTTAAATGTGGCATGTATTATCAAAGTACAACTTGCATACCGTGAAGCGGCTGCACTTGGAAGGAAATCCAGGTGCCAAATCACTTTGATCTGCATAAAATGCCTCTAGATGGAATGTACTAGATCGGTGAAGTGTAAGAATTTTTGAACTTGGAATAGGTTGACCCTTTGGAAACAGCAAATTATTTGATGAAGTGCAAACAGGGCCTTCCTCAGATGAAAGCCCAATGGAGAAAGGAAATGAATCTTGAACCTGCAAGTGACGTAAGCTAAGCATCACATATATTCAAATGCACAAGTAATATCAATTACATGAAAACAATAATGTGAAATAGAGAGAAAACAAGTCTAGGAAGATGAATTTTTGGCATGAAATGAAATGCACAAAACAAAAAAGAAAATAAAAAAGAAGAGAGAATTGAGGACCATCACAGCAATCATGATGGCATAAAAAAATAACGTGGCTTTGCTATAAAAAAATTTTTGACTAACAATGAGTTCATGCTTAATCCATGCTTATGCTGATACAAGTCTCTCGGTTTTCACCCATGTTTCTGGTAATGCTACTGCTTATTTGAATGTTCAAAACTTCAATACATCCACCTCCTATTGCTGTTGTTTCACAAGTACGAATCATTCCAGTTGGCACCCCATTATTTTACAGTCAATCCAATTGACTACTCCAGCATTATCACCCCTTATTAGTCTTTCCTCCCAGTCAGGAATGCATCGTGCATTGTATACAAAGTACTCAGCAAATGTGAATATAGATGTTAACACGATTATTCCAATTTGAGAAGTCTTTATATCACTCTCAATTCCTTCCTACGACGATCATTATTTCCTCCATCATTCCCAACAACAACAATATAGTCTCAATCCCAAATTCTCAGTCATTTCCAACAAATATTGTAATTTAAAACTTATTGGCAGCACATATCCTAAGCATTTCAAATTCTTAACGAGGTTAACATATGGCATCGGAACTTCTCGCTCATGAATCTCAGTAATCATCCATGCATAAACTATAAATTTCCAATAACTCGTATGATTTCACTGTCACTGATTATATCCCAATCTGACACACGAAAATCAAACATGACCAGTTTAAATAAGATCTGAACATTAATGGCCACATATACCGATGCCTCTATTACACGAACTTGCAAACTAAATTTCAATGCCAGACATTTTGTGTCAAAAGTGCAAGCTATATGTCTCAAAGACAGATACATTTGTTCAGAAAACAAATCATGGTTTGGAAATTCTTCAATTCATAATCCAACTTCTAAGATACTCATAGGTTAATAATTAAGAATTTAACCATCCTAAGTTTGCCAAAGAAATTCCCTAATTTTTAAAATCTCGAATAAAGTCTCCCAATTTGTTAAAAATGAGACATTTTGCAGTTAGCCAAGCCACAAGAGCAATCAACCTTCTATTTTCTTTAGACAATCTTAATTTATCAAAACAAAAGATGAATAAATCATGCAAGCAGGTATACATTTAATCTCCCCAATCCACAAGGAAAAGAAAATTAAAGATCTTTGGCAGAGAATAATTACGACATGAAAGTAACGCAGTAAGCAAATCATCAATAACAGACGAGATAAATCATGAATTACAATAAAAAACGGCAACATATTATTCACTGATGTTTAAGTACTGACCTCATAATCTCTGACCCTGAATACAGGGCTAAGCATAGCACATTGAAGAGCACATCCACGTGCTACACATTCACTTGCATTCAGTGTTCTACTGGGTTCCCTCTTGAATATAGAGGCCAAGATTCTTGCAATGGCAGGTACCCGAGATCCTGACCCTACAAGTTCGACCGAGTGGATTTTCTCGGCTGTCAAACCAGCATCAGATAATGCTTTAATACAAGGAATCCGTATCTTCTCCAACAAGCTTGAAGACAGCCTCTCAAATTCTTCCCTTTTGATAAAACCTTTCACATCTTTCTCATCCATTAAGCATTCGATATTCAAAGGCGCCTCAGCATTTGCACTGAGAACCTTTTTCAGCTTCTCACACGCCGTCCTCAACCTAATGCACGCCCTAACATTAGAACGGACATCAATATGGTACTGTTCCTTGAACTGCGTTGCAAAGTAATCAAACAAAACCTCATCAAAGTCTCTTCCACCCAAACATCTGTCAAAAGCATGCGAAACAATCCTCATATGGCCAGCCCCAAATGACGCAACAGAAACTTGAGTGTCACAATGACCAATGTCAATGAAAACAACATAAGTCGGACCTACACTAGATATATCAGTTTTATAAATCCCATAACCAAGAGCTATAGCAGTACAATCATGCATAAGTCTCAAAGGTCTCAATCCAGCGATTGCCGCGGCATTCAAATAAGCCCGCCTTTCCAAATCAGTGAAGTAAGATGGAATCCCAATCACACAGTCCGAAATCGGCGCCTCCAAATTCTTCTCTGTTATCTCTTTCAAATGCGAAAGAAGCATTGCCAGTATCTGTACCGGCGTAAAAGCCTGAGTTTTCCCCAAATACTGCAGATTGATCAAAACACTCCCGCCCGTGCCTTCCAAAGTCTCAAACGGAAACCTCCGGAGCTCCTCCGTAACATCCGGCTGCCTATAATTCAAACCAATCAATCTCTTAACCTGAGAGATGGTCGATTTGAGATTCGTCGTAGCGGAAGCCGCCCCAGCCACGCCTAAAAACCGCTGCTTTTCCCCAAATGAGACCACCATCGGCGTCTCCCTCTTCGATTCATCGTTCAACAACACATCAATACCGCGATTCTTCGTGGCGGCAATCACACAGTTCTCATTTCCAATATCAAACCCGACCAAACTCATCTCCTCTACATCCAAAACACAAACCCCCCTAACAATTCAAGAAACGATAAACCAGCAACACAGATCACCAATCTCCACGAACCACCGCCTCACATTCAGGTGAATCAATCAATCAAAAAGCACAGAAACCATTGAATCACCAAAAAATTCCATCGCAGCTCCTCCACCTAACCTAACTCGCCATTCTTCAACCAACCAACCTAGCAAACTTGACAAACATGGCTCTAAAATTGCAAATGCAAACTCGAAACCCTTAATCAAGAATTGAAATCGAAAGAGATACGACGCGAATCGATCGAGCGAAGAGGAAAGCGAAATACCTGGCTGTCGATGGCGCAATTGAAAACCCTAGAATGCACGGCAGAAGAGCAATTCGGAGCCTAATATAGCGAGCGAGCGAGCGAGCGAGCGAAGGAAGCAAGTATTGAAGACGAGGCGAAGCGCTTCTTTTGGTGGAATCAGAGAGAGAGAGAGAGAGAGAGAGAGGGTGATTCGTGTGAGCTAACTTTGTCACTGGTTATTGGATTTCCACGTCCGCACCTAAACGTCACTTTTTCATGCTTACCATACTTTGGAATGTCCAACCCTTTTTCTTTTCCATCCCCATGAATAACACGCTATTCATTTCGGATACTCTTCCTTTTGGAAATGAAAGCTTGGGTAATAACTAATAACCCACTTTCGGCAAGTGGGATATATCTCGAGATACGTTTACCCGTATCTCGACGTGTATCACACAGATGTCGAGTGGGTCGATGCTCAATCTCGGTATCTAAAGTGAGTTACTCTAATAGTTTTCTTTTGGAAAATGCTAATGCTAGCCGATGCACATGAAGTGAAGCGCACAAGTGTGTGTCGTGGTATTGTATGGTATTAGTAATTGTTTCATACACATGTCTGGATTAGAAAAAATGGACAGCGACAAGTGTGTCGTTTGTGCGTTTCTTTCCTAAGTTAGCTTGATCGATTCACATACCCAAGAATCTTAATTTCATAGGATTAGTTTCTTTCCTAAGTTAGCTTGATCGATTCACATACCCAAGAATCTTAATTTCATAGGATTAGCTTATATGCGGGATTGTGACTTGGACTAACCAATTAGTCCAAAGTGGGTGACTTGTTCGGTTGGAAGTATTAACATTGGGATAACATGTTGATGTTAATAAAGTCATCATTTTTCAAGTACACTCATCCGAACTAGCTAAGAAGAAAGAAAATATAACTTAAATTACTCTATTGGATTGTGTACTAACTAGCCCGCTTGACTACCTAATCCAAAGAAGCGGACAACCGAATTAATCAATTCAACTGGTTAATCCAGCCTAATCAAATCAACCTAACATGCCTTAAGTAGCAAGATCCCACAAAGGACCTAGCACGGACACTTAACAAAGAACACCTTAGACGCGACATCCCTTCTAGTTGGTTATCCTAGTAATTTTACTGAACATATTAGCAGTAATTTTAAACTCTTACAGCAAGTGTTCTTTCTTCGAAGAAGAAAATTAGACTTTCGAGTGTTCAATGAGACTGTACTATTAAGAATCTGTACTAAATAATATACAAGACGCATAACTCATAATAGCATACATGATACATTACACTTCTTTTTTTAACAGCACCTGTTGAGTAAGGCTTTGGAATGATACATAGATGATTCAACTGATAATAAGTTTGATTCCCTTACAAGGCTGAGGGCTTTATGTTCTTTGATATGGTAAAATGAAAATGTTGCGACCGGATGATTAACCGACAGAGCCCTCGAGCTTCAGACTCATCAGCTGGTTCACTTCGGCGCCAAATTCATCTGGGAGCTTGTTGAACACATCTTGGCAGAACCCAGAAATCATTGCCGTCACAGCTCTCTCATGGTCGATTCCTCTTTGTTGGAAGTAGAATAGTTGGTCTTCGCCGATTTTTGATGTGCTCGCTTCATGTTCAACAGACGCTGTAGGGTTCTTCACCTGTTCAATAGATAACATCATGATTAATGTCCGTGCCCACAAAAAATTCATAGTAATTTGAATCAATCTGAGGAAGCAGCTTCCATCTCATGCTACTGCTTGATGATCTAAATTAGGCATTGAGCTAAGCATAACGAAAAATAGAAATTCGAGCGAAAAATGGTGCAAGGACACGCAAGCATTACCATATCATCTAAATTATATTTGTCAAGATGCCTAATCCATTTTCACTTTGTTTCCTTACTGTAACTATCTTCTTCATTAGTTGATCATTAATTTTGGATTTATTTCCTATTATGTTTTTCTTTATGAACTGCTTTACAAGAGAGTCCATTTTTCTTCATTATGATATATAAAGATTCTTAATTTTATTGGATTCCATACACTTCACTAGGCTATAATAAGTCAGCAATCTGAGACTCTGAATTATACTCCCCATCTCCATTAAATAACTGCGCTATCAGATAGCCAAGTCCCTCAGTCTCAGAACATTCACAGAATAGAAGTTATAACAGGGGATTTTTATTTTACCAGATAGCATGATCTTAGCCTTTTTTTATTTATTTTTATGTTTGAAGCCCGGATTTTAAATATGGTATATACCCAAGATAATAAAAAAAAAAAAAAAAAACCATGCAGTCAGCTCAAACAGCTCTTAAAAACACCAAATATTATTCCCAGTAATGTTCAATGGACCTTCATGATTAAATTCAAAAAGAACTAAAAAAAAAAAGAGTTAATCTCAAAAACAGTTAGACTCCTCGTCACTCGCCACCATCAAAAGCATGGTTTGTATTTAGTTTTATCAATAATCATTCTACACAATAATTAGAGCAGTGCAACTTAAGAAGCAGTGCGGCTCCAAGGTGATGCAGCCATGCTGCAAGTTCAGTTTCGTCCGCACAAGTGCAAGTAATGATTTGTCCCAGCTATTTTTTGGCAATATCTTATTTGGCAAAGCAAAAATGACTAAGGATTGAGGCACACCATCCCATGCAGATGGTAGATTCAACAGTCGAAGAAACAACTACTGGTCTAACTATCAACATATTGTTCGACCATAACAAGAAAACCTCAGTTGCGACTTAGTAGAGATCAAAATGCTTTTACTCCACTCGATTAAATCCCTTTGATGATCTGATTTAGTAATCGTTGAAAACAATTACAATTGATGCATCGCGAATTATCTTAGCCAACCCCAGCACCTTCAAGTTTTCAATTTCTATCTTGTCGAATTATCTAGACAGGAGATAGGCGTGAGTTAATCTAGCAGCTTGAATCTCTACTGACAGCTACGGAACAACAATTGAGAAATGAAGAGTCATCGAAGATTGATAATTTTAACTTGAAGAAACTAACAGATGCTGCGAATTGACTTAGGCATTCACTTGGTCTAACTATCTTTGCCTTCAATGAAGTTGTAAATAATCTAAGCACTTCTTGCATCTCATTTTATATTTATCTTGCATCTCATTTTATATTTATCTTATTCTAAAGTCAATCTTTGGCTTCAAAGATGCACAATTTGAATTCAAATATTTTTTATAAGAAAGAAACCAGCTTTGTCTCTATCGTGACACGAACCCCCAACCTCTTATGCAAGTAACCCTTACCAGACCAGTGAACTATCCGCTTGGTAGGTAATTACAATTCAAATATCACTCTGAGCCAATCCACATTCTATTTGTAATGCTAGGTTGTGAATATATTTAAATTGCAATCAACACACAGAAATATTAAATCCAAAAATAGCATAACAAAATACAGATACAAGTAGAAGCAAAACCATTGATGCTAATAAGTACCTGAATATAAGGATAAGTGTTGGCAGCAGCAGTGTCGCCAATGAGCATCGAATCACACTGCGAGATATTCCGAGCATTATCCGCCCTCGACTGTATCTGCACAAGCCCCCTATAACAATTCCTCGAATTCCCAGCAGAAATACCCTTAGAAATGATAGTACTCCTAGTGTTCTTCCCTTTATGTATCATTTTCGTCCCGGTATCCGCTTGTTGATAATTATTCGTCAATGCCACCGAATAAAACTCTCCTACACTATCATCCCCCTCCAACACAACACTTGGATACTTCCATGTAATTGCAGACCCAGTTTCCACCTGTGTCCAAGAAATCTTCGAGCGGGCGCCCGCGCAAATCCCCCGCTTCGTCACAAAATTATAAACCCCCCCTCTCCCTTCCTCATCCCCAGCATACCAATTCTGCACTGTGGAGTACTTAATCTCTGCGCCCTCGGCGCAATGTAGCTCAACCACCGCCGCGTGAAGCTGATTCCGATCATACGAAGGCGCGGTACACCCCTCCAAATACTCCACAAAACTCCCCTCATCAGCAACAATTAGGGTCCTCTCGAATTGCCCGGTTTCGAGCGCGTTAATCCGAAAATAAGTCGAAATGGGCATTGGGCATCTAGTGTTCTTAGGAATGTAACAAAACGATCCATCACTAAACACAGCAGAATTCAAAGCAGCATAGTAATTATCATCAAAACCCACAACTTTCCCCAAATACCTCCCCACCAATTCCGGGTACTCCCTAATCGCCTCCGAAATCGAACAAAAGATCACTCCTTTCGCCTCCAACGTCTTCCTGTGTGTAGTAGCAATCGACACGCTATCCAGAACGGCGTCGACGGCGACGTTCGCCAACCGATTCTGCTCATTCAGCGGCACCCCCAGCCTCTCGAAGTACTTCAGCAGCTCCGGATCGGCCTCTTGGAGGCTACTCAAAGAGGGCTTCTTCTTGGGCTCTGAATAGTAGCAAATCCCTTGAAAATCGATGGGCGGGTACTGATTGTCCGACCAATTCGGCTCCTTCAGCTTGAGAAACTTGTCGAAAGCTCGCAATCTGAAGGCCAGCATCCAATCGGGCTCGCCCTTCTTGGCGGAGATGAGGCGGATGGTGTCCTCGGAGAGGCCTTTGGGGATCGTGACGGATTCGATGTCGGAGACGAAGCCCCACTTGTAGTCCCTCTTGAGGAACTTCTGGATAGGGTCTTCTGGTTTTGGGGAAGACGATGGTTTGGGTTCGTAGGTGACATCCGAGCGGATGGAGTGGGGTTTGCTGATTAGGGTTTTGAGGGGGAGGGGGTTTGGGTATGATAGGGGCTTGGAGGGTTGTTCGGTTGAGGGTTGGGAAGGGAACCGGGAAAGGCCGTTTGAGAGGAGAGACGCCATGGATGGATGACTCCAGATGATGATGATGATGAATGATGATGATGTGTTTTGTGTTTTGTGTTGAAGAGAGGCTGGTGTTTTTTTTGGGTTTTGTTTTGGGATTTTGGTGGCCACACGATTGGGCCTGGTCTTGTGTGTTGCACGTGCCGATTGTCGTGAGTGTCTCGAGGTGCGCAAATGTAGTTTATGTGCGGTTGGCGTTGATTTTGAGTAGGGTAGTGTTACGTGATAGCGTGTCAATTTGCCACGTTTGTACGAAGGGAACTTTTTTTTTTTTTTTTTTTTTTTTTTAATAAAAAGGTTGTGTGGTTGATACATCTTGGGATATGCGTTATTAGTATATTAGACATATATGATCGCTAAGTGTCCAAAGTCCGCATTTAAAGTAGATCGATTAAAGTGTATATTTTCGTCGGTCGTAAATATAAGTAGTGTAAGGTAAATGTACAAGAATTAAAACAACTTTAATTATAAGTGTAATTTACATAAACGTAATTTGACATTAAATAAATTGAAAAATTGAATAATCATAAATATTTGAATTGCGTAAGAGTATAATTAGTAAAAAAATAATAAATACACTCTCGAATTCCGAAAATGACTTATAATTTTGATTAATAAATTTTTGCTAGAAAGACTTATATTTTTGACTTACTGAATTGAGTATTTTGTAAACCATAGGACTAAAATACATACTACACCAAACCTCATGGACTACATTGCAAATTTGCAATTTACTCTTAATATTTCATTCAACATTGAGATCATTAATTTAGCACAACCAAAGTTACCTCATCAAGAAGTTGATTTCATACATTCGACCATTTGGCTAGCATATGTACGGGAAAATTAAGTCGCGTCATTATATGAGCAGTCTCATTTGTTTGCCTACGAACTCTAAACCCAAACAAAAACCTACGAACTCTAAACCCAAACAAAAAAAAACTTACACCAAAGGAAGAAAATCAAACTTATAACCAAAGAAAAAATCTAAAACTTTCAACAAGGGAATAAAACTACTTATTTACTAAAAAAAACACCAATGAAAAGTATCGATCTAATAGCTGCAAACACAAATTGACACAAGCATAAATAAAGATGTAGAGTTGAATATTTAACTGTGCCAATGTGGAATACGATAACTGCAACACTAAATGAACTATTCATGATCTCAGATCTAATCAGATATATTTTATTTGATGTACAAAAAGAAAAACAATATTAATTGAGCCACTGCCGATTAAAAGAGAAGATCAACGGTGGCTCAAAACTAAAATCACAAAAAGTCAAAGAATAAGAAATATAGTTTTTTAAAATTTTGGAGGAGGCAGCTCCATCCCAGTAAACTTAGTTTCTTCTATTATGGATAAAGTGTGCAAACTAGTCTTACTCAATGGGTTGTGTCAAGACCCATCTCCTAGATGAATCCCGACCGGCCTAGCTCAATCCATAACTCACCAACCAACTCGGTCACTGAGTTAGGAACAAAACCAATGAGCCTTATTTCAAAACTATCTCATTATTATTTATCTAAAACTGGAGTTTATTAGAAAATGAATCATGATTCCAACGAAAATATTATTAAATAATACTTAATCAAGTTTCGACATAGAGGCCAATAATAGCATTCAAAAGTCATCAACTAGAATAATATCTCTCTAGTTCAATTTATTTAAAATCCCAATCCTATGATAATGTATGATAATAGAAAAACAAGTCTTGACAAGTCTGGAACTTGTCATTATACCAATCAAATATACGATAAGCTCTTCTAAAACGTTGAAGCCTTTCCCTTGTCTACTACAGACGGGGAACTTATAGGGAAAAAACACTTAGGTGAGCACAAAGGGGCGACGGTGTAAAGGCTCAATTTTAATTATGTCGTTATTATTAACTATTTTCATACTCGAATGCCAGCTCAGATCCACATGGATACTGCAGATAGGTCAAGGCACGCCTAACTAAATAAATAGTGATTTTTGTGTGATGTTTGCATATTTGTGATGTCGTATATTAAATTATTTTACCTAGCATCACATGTGTGTATTTATATTGTTGAGTCGAACAAGATAGTGTAATGAGTATTTGCTTCGAAAAACGTAACAATACCGTACTTGAGTGAGCGAAATGTGGGTACACTAGGTCGAGAAAATAACTTGATTAATCAAATTAATTAAATGTGACAAAATATTAATGATATACCCATAGTCTAAGCCAATTGATCGAAATTGGCACCTGTGGTGCGCCTCGTTATGCATGCCGAGGTGCAGGACATCGAGGTAACCATAGATAATTGAACAAGACTAAAGATTTTGTGTCTAATGAGGAGCAAATAAGAACATGCCACCTAAACACCTAGTACCATTAAAATGAGGTTTACTACTCATTCCTCACTCTCACTCCACGTTTCCCTTCTTCTCTACCTTTATTCAACATATAAAAAGAGTGTGCAGCTATGTGAAGAGTAAAAATTCTTGGAGGAGTTGATTGATTGAGTAAAGGTAGAGAAGAAGGGAAACGTGGAGTGAGAGTGAGGAATGAGTAGTAAACCTCATTTTAATGGTACTAGGTGTGTAGGTGGCATGTTCTTATGATACATTTGGGTGAGTAATGCCTACCTGATATTTGTAGAGTACTTATGACACACTGAGCTGTAGCACGTGTGATTAGACACTCGGTGAATTGCAACTCGAGTTGCACTAAGGTGCACGTGTCGGATAAGCACCATGAGGAACCAGGTGAAAAGAAGTAGTATGAGCACCCACCGAAAGGATCCTGAGGTTCGAATTACAGTTTAGTCTGACCGGGACGAGAACACACATTTTGTTTCTCTCTCGTGTTATCTATTCATATGAAGATCGTAGCACAGTTGCATGTTTAGTTTCCGCATGATTATTTAACATGATTATTGATATCCATTTACTTTCTTATAAATGCTCGGCGTACTTTTTTTGGAATCTTACTAACTGTACTCTCCATTTGGATTTTGTGATGGTTGAGTGCAGATCCCAATACTAGTAGGGGCAAGGGGATACTTGGCGACTTCATCTGATTGCCCGCGGTTGAGGACCCACTAGTATATGTTATTTTGATATTTCGTTTTACTTTTGGGTATTGGGAGACTGGAGGGACACCGTACTTGTATATATTACTGCTTATTAGTATTGTCACATATATACAAAGTACTTTCCTGGGTTTTCTACAATAGGACATGCTCTTATAAATGATGTTTTATATGATGATGAACATATTTTTTTACTTACTCTAACTTAAGACTTCCATTGTATTAATGTCAAAAGTGATTTAATTTCTAACTAAACTAATTGAATATAATGAGTTAACATTCATATCGAGGGTAGTGACGCATCAACTGATGTCAATGGCGCGTGGGACCTAGTAGGTCAATAAAGCGATAGGGCAGTGGGGCCGTGACGCTCCACATCGCGGCCTCGGGATTTAGGGCCATCACAAGTGGTATCAGAACGAGAGTTCTAGGAACCTTAGGAAATTAAATGAAAAAATATAAAACTTAAAAAAAAATAGATGCGGAAACTCGATGTATTTGCCTTAGAACTCTAATTGGGAAGTGATGGTGAGACGAGTAAAGTTAGGGTTTATATATGTTATGTTTTACTGTAAATGATATATTATACGCGTATATCTACTGAGGCTGATCTGACGCATGATTTTCGATGCATATCACAATGGATGGACAACCATCTACACATCCTAAGATAGGACGGATTAGCATTCCAGCTAGGGAACCACTACTACTACTGCTTCTACTCATAGCATAGACAACAGACTCGCCGCTCATGATGCTCAGTTGGCGGAGATCTTCCAATTACTTAGGGCTCAGGCCACGACAGCTGCCGCAGCAGCAACAATAGCTCCCATAGTTCTTGTCGCACCTACTGTATAGACAGTCGTCGCCTCGGCTATGACACATATGCCTATTGATGCAGCAGTCTCAGAGACACTATCTGAAGGAGTAACACCAGTGATCGTGATACTATTAAAGACTTCGACTCCTACGCCCTCACCTACGACTAGCGAGCATCAGGCCACAATTACAGTTGCTTCCGTATTCGTTTTGACCCCGAAGGTGAAGCTTGTCAGAGTGTTTATGAAGTTTCAACCGGGAGGCCTTGAGGCAGCAAGAAAGTGGATAGTTTCGCATCAACGTTTTCATAAGCTGATGCAGAATGACAATATCATATAGTCACGTTTATCCGGAGCATGTTCGAGAGGCCATGCTACAGTCTGGTGGACGCTTATCTAGATACCCACCCAGAGCCAACGATATGGACGGAGTTTCGAGAGTTGTTTTACGACGAGTTCATTCCCATACAGGTGAGGGTGAGGTGGAGGGAGGATTCTCTGGCCCTACGACATGGTAACCACTCATCGATGCAATACATGAAGCGATATCGATATTATTGCGGTTCTCGATGGATGTTGTGGGCACAAAGAGGCTTTAGATTTATTATTTTGTCTGTGGTGTTGATGAGCGGATTGCTGACGCGATAGTCTCGACAGGGGCTACTACTCTTCAGGAGGTGTACGATCGAGCATTATCTTATGAGACACTATTATTGGAGAGAGAGGGCATGCGTACGATGTTCTCGGTCGGATCAAAGACCAAAAAGATAGAGAGATCATTCTAACAGGGGTCGCCGAGATGATCAATGAGATGGGGATCGTAGGGGTGATTACATGAACAACCAGTTCTATAATGTGGATAAGCCCCAGACGCATGCCTTAGTACCTGCACCCACCGAGCAACAACGACATCAGCTACAACAGTACCACCAGGATAGGGATTGGGGAGGCCATGACAGGGGTCAGAGAGACCAGGGTTAGGGTCAGAGATTCGGAGACAGACATGATGGGAGGCATGACAAACGTCGATGTCATCGTTGTGGTCAGAGAGGACATCTGAAGGTTGACTGCAAGGCACCACCGACATTACCAGGAACACAACAGGGTCAAGCTAGGGAGAGAGCACATATAGTCGCACAGCTGGACAGAGATTCGACCAGATAACTCATCGAGGGTACGTTATCTATTATGGGTAGACCGATGCATGTTATGATAGATTCTGGTAGCACATTATCATTTATTGCTTGACACATGGTAGGAAATTTAAGGTTAGCATCACAAACGCTAGACATACACCTTATCCTCAATACGATCGCTGGGGATTAGATATACCCTAACCGGATATGTCAAGACTACATGATAGAGGTAGAGGGGCATCAGTTGCCGATAAACTTACAAGTCCTAGATTACCTAGAGTTTGACGCACTTTTAGGGATGGACTACTTGGCGGCATATCACGCTTAGCAGGATTACTTCCAGAACACCGTCATGTTTTAAGTTCCAGGGATTCCAGAGTTCATGTTTACTGGAGCCGCGACTGCACTACCCATTACTAGAGGTCGATTAGATAAGACTCAAGAGATGGAGGCATTTATAGCGATAATTGAGCCGAAGGTTAGGACTAAGGTTAGGATTTAGGATGTTCCAGTAGTCCGAGACTTTGTTGACGTATTTCCAGATGATTTACTAGGATTGCCACCGCCACGGGCGATTGAGTTCATCATCGAGCTGATACCAGGGACTCAGCCGATCGCTAGCAGACCTTACTGGATGTCACCGTCAGAGCGCGAGGAGATTAGGAGGCAGTTGGATGACGTACTGGAGAAGGGTTTCATTCACCCTAGCATGTCACCTTAGGGAACTCCAATGTTATTTGTAAAGAAGAAAAATGGTTCAATGAGGATGTGTGTGGACTACAAGACGTTGAATCAAGTGATAGTCAAGAATCGTTACTTACTCCCCAGGATCGACGATCTTTTCGATCAATTAGCAAACGCCAAGTTCTTCTCGAAGATTGATATTCATTCAGGCTATCATCAGTTGAGGATTCGAGAATATGAAATTAAGAAGACCACTTTCAGTTAAGATATAGGTTGTTTGAGTTTACAGTCATGCATTTTGGTCTGACTAACGCCCTGACGATCTTCATGGACTTGATGCACAGGGTCTTGAGACCTTATATAACGACCCATTTTATTAACTTCGTTATTCATCTTGTAATTTCATACATAGAGGCCAGCTAAGATCCACGCGGACGCCGCCGGTAGGCTAGGACACACGTCGACCTAGGTACACTATTTAATTGTGTATTAGATTGCTTATTTGCGATGCGTTTCTTCAATTTATTTGTTAATACATCGCATGTGTGTATGTTGAATAGCGATATTTTGTGAGGTTGTATGACGAGTAGTTGCCTCGAAGTACGTGTCAAGGCGGGGTATCAAAAGGCGAAGTATGGGTACACTAGAAAAAAACTCAACAAACGTACATAAATATGGCTAAGTTATTAAAATCGAAATGGGTAATGCAATCATAGGCTAACTATATTGAAATTTAAATAATAGACTATGGCGCGTCTTGAAATTCCTGTTGAGACGCCGGGTACCGAGTAGCCGAAGGTTAGTGGGACCATAAGTTGGTTAAATTGGTCAATCGAAACATTAATCATGTTATTTAGTAAGGCTTAATATAAGATGTATTAATTAAATAAATACTAAGCCTATGGTTGAACTAAATAATGATAGATGGGCATGTAGATAATCAAAATAGGAGAAACAAGGAAGGGAGTATGCTGTTGGAGTTACTACTGGAGTCACCAGGTGGTATGGGACAGCTTGTCTATGAACCATATGATATCCTCATGATACGTATATACATTTGATCTTAATCAAATGTATATATATGACATTAGTGGATTGTTGATTCAAACCACTTTCATAATCCATGCAAATCCATAGAAAACCTAAGGAATAGAGGGATTACAAGCTGGAAATTCAACACATTAGGGACCAAATCAAGAAATTAAACCAAGGTAATCATCATATTCATCTCCTCTATTTTCCAACGAACCCATTTTTGATTGAATTTAGTGAGTTGGGGTTTGATGGTTAAACCTTTTGGTGAAAACTTGATGAATTACATGTTATTAGCTCATTTTCATAGAGAATTTACAAATGGTTTAACTAAAATTGGTGTTTTTGATAAAATTGGAAAGTTCAGTGAATGCATGAATTTGGAGAACTTGAGCTAATTTTGAGGTTCTTGAATGTTTTAATAGTTGTTTTGAAGTAAGATATATGTGGAAAACATGTTAGATCAAGTGAGGTTGCCAATGGAGATGAGAAACACAATATTCTCGACTAGCGAATTCTGTCCCAGAGGACAGATAACAAGCTACCTGGAATGGTTAGCACACTAATCGTTCATGGTTTACTACTGTTCTTCGTCCCGAAGAACACTAGCGTGCTAACGGCAAATTAAATGTGGATTTAAAAGGTTATTTTGGTAATTTCCACTTAATACATGTCTAAACACTAGGAAATGACCTAAACCTATAAAACTTGGACTTTAGGGACTGTAGCTCGGTGTCGGGAGCTTGTCGAGTTGGATACGGGAGTCCGAGAGGTCGGTGAGTGGTTTCAGGTTTGTAAAACCCAACTAAAAAACTCAAAATATTTGATTATGTTTCTATTTCATTTCCATTATTTTCTTGTTGTTTCTACTACTCAATTCCGTTACTTGGACGTGGGTTGGAGTTATTCCCTCAAATTTTCCTGGTTGTGTGTTCATGATGCACTGGATTGTAGCACGTGTGACCCGACCCTCAATGCATGGTAACCTGAGCTTGCCCTCGATGCACATGTCGGTAATAGTGGATTTGGCCATCTCTGTGAGGGACTAAGTGTCGGGCCAGTTGGGCGCGACCACTAGATGGAACTTCGTGACCCGAAGTACAGTCTAGTCCATCCGGAGTGAGCACACACATTTATTAGCTTATATGTTATCTATTCATGCGATGTGCCATTTACAGTTGCCTGTTTATACTCCGCGTGTTTAGTTGACAGTATTTCTCGCATTTCTTTTACTTTATTATGCAAATGCTCATAGGGGTTCCTTGGAATTTTACTTGCTGTACTCGTCATATGTCTTATTGTGATGATTGAGTGCAGATCCTAGTACCAGTAAGGGCAAAGGAATCCTAGGCTACTACATCTGATTGCCCGCGGTCGAGGACCTACTAGTACGAGTTTTATTTGATATTTTGTATTATTTTGGGTATTTAAGGATTTGAGATGACATAGTACATGTATATATACCATGTTTATGGTACTGTTGCTTATATACAAAGTACTTTTTCGGGTTTTCTATAGTAGGATTTGCTCTTATTAATAATGTTTACCATACTAAATTACTTACCAAATGTATCAATTAAGACTTCTGCTGATATATATGTTAACTTGTAATATACAACCCACTAGTATGGTTAGGCATTATAATAAACTTTAACTACTTAAGGAGAATAAGTTAAGCAAATACTGATAACCACTAACTAATTTGATAAAACACACGGGGACACGAACTCTAAGATAAAAGGTGGACGGGTAGGTGGCGGACACATGTTAGGCCTACCTGGCAAGGAGTAGATGGAGACACGTCACCCCGGGGTGGCAGGGCCGGCACACCTTACTTAGATCGATTTGTCATAGTCTTTAATAACGATATCTTGATCTTTAGCAGGGCTTAGAGCAGTTTCGACGACACTAATAGAACATAGACTGTACGCAAAGTTCTGCAAGCGTGATTTCTGGCTTAGTGCAGTGAGACTTGTGGTACATGTCATCAACTACCAGAGTATCTCTGTAGATTCAGATAAGATCAGGGCTACCATTGACTGGAAGACGCCTGAGTCCGTTTATGACATTCAGAGTTTCTTGGGGCTAGCAGGGTATTACCATTGATTCGTATAGGATTTTCCTCAATCGCAGCACCGATGATTAGACTGGAAAAAAAGGATGTTAGATTTGATTGGTCGGATGAGTGTGAGCAGGTTTTTAGGATCTGAATAAGAGATTAACTTATGCACCAGTGTTGACATTGCTAGAGCCAGGAAAAAGCTTGTTAGTGTATACGGATGCATCGGGCATTAGAGTCGGATGTGTTTTGATGCAGGAGGGTAGACCAATAGCTTGTTTGTCTCGACGATTGAGACCCCACGAGGGAAACTATCCAGTGCACGACTTTGAACTTGCAACAGTCGTTCTTGCACTAAAGTCTTGGAGAAATTATGTGGTTTGTACTCTACACCGATCATCAGAGTCTGAGATACATTTTCACTCAAAGAGATCTGAACATGAGTAAGAGGAGATGACTTGAGTTACTCGAAGGACTACGACTTCGCTATTGAGTATCAGTCAGGGAAAGAGAACGTTGTAGCTGACGCATTGAGCACGAGCGATATTAAAAGTCAGACGGTGGTACAACGTATGATACACGAGCATGGACTATTGCAGACAGTGTCAGTTATGTGCATGACTGAGGTTTTTACTACGGCTGAGCTGCGCATTTGTTGTCAGATGAGAGGTCCAACTGTATCTATTAAGCGGGTTGCCGAGTGTTAGAGGGCTAATGGGATCTATGAGCAGTTCAACGGTCTGGCTCGGGATCCGAAGTGTACGGATTGGGCAGAGTTGGCGGATCAGTGTTTGAGACACCAAGGGTGGTTGTGGATTCCTGCAGTTCAGGAGATACGAATGGGATTCCGGAGGACGCACACAAGTCTTCTTACACAATTCATCCTGGCCGGACCAAGATGTATCTGAATTTGAGGCGATTGTTCTGGTGGCCAGGGATGAAGGCTGACGTTGGCGAGTATGTCAGGAGTTGTCATATTTGCCAACAGGTTAAGGCCGAGCACAGGAGACCAGGTGGTTTACTATAGCCACTACCAACTTCATAATGGAAATAGAAGCACGTCACTATGGGTTTTGTCAGTGGGTTACCGTAGACTTCGAGGAGACACAATGCGGTTTGGGTTGTGATTGACAGACCGATGAAATCGACGTATTTTATTCCTATTTCTATGAGATATTCGTTCTCACACCTGAGCATTATCTTCAAGAGGGAGATCGTTAGATTGCATGGGGTGCTAGTCTCTATTATATCTGACCGAGATCTTAGGTTGACTTCGAGATCCTGGGAGGCTATGCAAGAGCCGTTTAGCACCAGGTTGCAATTTAGTACGACTTACCATCCTCAAATAGACGGACAGTAAAAAAAGACATGCAGATTTTGAATGATATGCTCGGGGCTTGTATTTCGCAATTCGGAGGTTCGTGGGAGGATTATTTACCGTTGTGTGAGTTTGCTTACAATAAAAGCTATCAAGCGAGTATCGAGATGCCTCCATTTGAGGCACTATATGGTAGGCCATGCAGATCACCTGTGTGTTGGGCACCGCTTAAGAATACAACGGCGATTGGGCGAGAGATAGTTGTTGATCACACAAAGAATATTAGGCAAATTCAACAGAGACTTCAGGCGGCACGGGACAAATATAAGAAATATGTAGATAAGTATCACGACGGTCTGAGCTATGAAGAGGGCGACATGGTTTATCTGAAGATTTCCCCTTAAAAAGGCTAGCAAGAATTTGAGATTAAAGGGAAACCGATGCCAAGATACATAAGACCATTCAGAGTTGCAGCACGAGTTGGTAGTGTGGCTTACAGATTGGACTTGCCAGCGAGAGTTAGCTAGGGTTCATCCAACGTTTCATATCTCGATGTCGAGGCTGACTAGGTCAGGACCGAGATCAATGGTTGACTTGAGACATATCGAGATTCGGCCTAATGCAACATACGAGGAGCGACCGATAGTGATTGTGGATCACATGATTCTGACTCTTAGGAACATGGAGATCCCTAAGGTGTTGGTTCGTTGGCAACATCGTGGTATTGAGGGACTCGCCTGGGAACTCGAGTCTACTATGCGGGGACGTTACCCTTAACTATTTCACGATATGACGCTTATTTAAAATTTTGAAACGAAATTTTTTTCTAGTTGGAAAGAGTTGTAACGGCCCAATTTTAATTATGTCATTATTATCAATTATTTTCAGACTCAGACGCTAGCTCAGATTCGTGTGGATACCATAGATAGGTCAAGGCACGCCTAACTAGGTAAATAGTGATTTTTACATGATGTTTTCCTATTTGCAATGTCGTATATTAAACTATCTTACCTAGCATCGCATGTGTGTATTTATATTGTTGAACCGAACGAGATAGTGTAATGGGTATTCGCTTTCGAAAAACGTGGTAAAATGGGTACTGAGCGAGTGAAATATGGGTACACTAGGTCGAGAAAATAACTTGATTAATCAAATTAACTAAATGTGACAAAACATTAATGATAAACCCATAGTCTTGGCCAATTGATCGAAATTAGCAACTGTGGTGCACCTCGTTATACATGCCGAGGTGCGGGACACCGGGTAATTAGAGATAATTGAACAAGACTAAAGATTTTTTGTCTAATGAAGAGCAAATAAGAACATGCCACCTACACACCTAATACCCTTAAAATGAGGTTTACCACTCATTCCTCACTCTCACTTCACGTTTCCCTTCTTCTATACCTCTCTTTAACATATAAAGAAAATTTGCAGCTATGTGAAGAGTAAAGATTCTTGGAGGAGTTGATTCATTGAGAGTGGAAGATTTTATGAGATCCTTGGAGTGTTTGGAAATGTTTTGATGAAGCAAACAAGTGATCAAGATGAGCATCTATACTTTCTTTCAATTTTTCATTAAAATGAAGATTAAATAGGGTTTTAATGGTAATAGTTGATTGTAGTTGAATGTTGGAGAAACGAGGTATTAATGGCGTTGGATTGTTGTTGATGATGTTGTAATATTGATTGTTGTTTTAGTTGTTGAAGAGGAATAGTAGAAAAAAAGAGAAACATAGACGTTTCTCTATTTTGGAAGAAGAAAAATCGGAGGGAGGGGGTGGGTCGGCCACCGGGGGCCCAGGACCCACCCCCATCATTAATTAAATAATATAATTTTAAAAATTAATTTAAAAACAAATTTAAATAAAATATAAAATATAAAATATGGAAAAATAGATAGAAAATTACGAAAAATCCTAAAAAATCATAAAAAATATAAGAAAATAGAAAATGGATTGGGAACCAGGTTTTCATTACTATTTCGAGCATTTGGTATCTCGGTTAACTCGAAAAATGTGCCACAATTAAAAATTGGAATAAAATTCTAATTTTTGCCATCACAAAATAAAAATCAATTAATTTGACTATAAACTATTTAAAATGGTTTAATTGGACACCAGGAAATTATGAGACTATAGTCGAGAGTCGACGCGTATATCGAGACGTGAGGGGGACTCTAGAGTGCGTTTCGAGGTACGTAAGAATCAATTTGAAAGTCACCGAGGGTTTACTTTTTCCATTACTCATTTCCTTTCCTTGTTATTGTACTCTATTTTATGATACATTTGGGTTGGTGGTTGAGTTATCCCCACTTGATATTCGTAGTGTACTTATGGTACACTGAGCTGTAGCACGTGTGATTAGGCACTCGGGAATTGCAACCCGAGTTGCACTAAGGTGCACGTGTTGGATAAGCACCGCGAGGAATCAGGCGAAAGGAAGTGGGATCACCCACCGAAAGGATCATGGGGTCCGAAGTACAGTTTAGTCTGACCGGGACGAGCACACACTTTGTTTCTCTCTCATGTTATCTATTCATGTGAAGATCGTAGCACAGTTGCATGTTTAGTTTCTGCATGATTATTTAACATGATTATTGATATCCATTTACTTTCTTATAAATGCTCGGCGTACTTCTTTTGGAATCTTACTAACTATACTCTCCATCTGGCTTTTTGTGATGGTTGAGTGCAGATCCTAGTACTAATAGGGGTAAGGGGATTCTTGACAACTTCATTTGATTGCCCGCAATTGATGACCCACTAGTATGTGTTATTTTGATATTTTGCTTTAATCTTGGCTATTGGGAGACTGAAGAGACATTGTACTTGTATATATTACTGCTTATTAGTATTGTCGCCTATATACAGAGTACTTTCTCGGGTTTTCCACAGTAGGACACGCTCTTATGAATGATGCTTTATATGATGATTAACTTATTTGTTTTACTTACTCTAACTTAAGAATTTTGTTGTATTAATTTTAAAAGTGATTCAATTGTCTAACTAAACTAATTGAACGGAATGAGTTAACATGCATATCGAGGGTAGTGACGCGACAACTGATGTCCATGGCACGGGGGACCCAGTAGGTTAATGACGTGATAAGGCTGCGGGGCCGCGACACTCCACATGGCGGCCTCGAGATTTGGGGTCATTACAAACCGTGCTCAGTAAGTTTAGGTAAGTTACCAGTATTATAATTATTCCATTAATATAATGCAAACTAAAATACTAATGTGTGACTTGCAAAAATATTTAACATGACAAAAGAGATAATTAAGGAACATAATAACAAGATAAATAATTCATGCAAATCGAAATGTGCAAATGCAAGGCATGCATGAGTTATTGCAACTGAATTTCCCAACCAAAATTGAAGTTCGTGAAGGTTGACACTATTATGGTCTAGCGGTGTCAACACTCCATTCCCAACATTATGAAAGTTTCATTTTATCACTAAGTCCCATCTCGTCCAATTGGACATATCACTTACTACTAAAATTTATCGAGAACAGCGGATCTTAGTCTTATTCTTGATTTGTTGTTTGAACCCGGATAGCCTCTTCGTTCGACAAGTTTGGGCAACTGCCCTATTTCGTTCTTCCTAGCTCAATCCGCATGTCCCAAGCATTATGGTCGAACTAGTAATTTTCTGATGCAAGGACTCCTAACGAGCTCCATTAAGTGAAAAACACATCATGCCTTACAATGCACCCCAGTTTACCTAATGACCTAGTTATACATGATTTACTTAACCATATAAATAATAGAAGGTAAACAATTATAATAAAAATAACTTAATCTCAACTTACTTGTTACGCTTATCTCCAGTTTTACCGTTAGCACTCACGAGAGTACCCGAAATCACGTCAATCTATATAAATTAAATGTTGGTTAATTACAAAGTTAACTCGAATTTTGGAAATTAAATCCAGTTATGAAAACTCTGAGATATACGTTTAAAGTACACTATACTGTCTAATTGACATCCGTGCTTGAAAATTAAATTTTGTTTATTTAATTTAATTTTTATTATTTTTATTTCTTTTCTTTTTTTCACTTAGGCCTAGCCCCAGGCTGAGGGGAGTGCACACATATCCTGTTCCCACCATTAGTCAATTGAGTTGGGCCATTAAGGCCCAACTTTTTTGCTGGGCCTAAATAGGCCCAACTTTAATCTACCATTTTTTTCTTCTATTACTTTAGATTCGATCAAACTTTAAATCCTCAAAGAAAACTCTTCTAGTTCAAAAAGAGACTCGAGCAATCAAATAAAACTTATTTACTTTGAAATCTAAAACTCCACTTTTTAGTAAATCAAAACTAGAAATGAAGTTTAAAGTCTTTACCTAGAGTTAACACGTCATAATCGAATGGTTCTTCGTTCCCTTTTCTCTCTCCTTGGATCTCCCTTTCTTTCAATCCGGTGAGCATTCTCACACATTCCTAACCCATTTTCTTTTTTAAATTTGCTATTGAAATAAATTTAGATCCTTAAAATCATATAACTTCCTAATCAATTAAAATCTCAATCCAATCTTTCCATATATGAATAATGTGTGTACAATTTCTATCTTGCCCACTTTATTAAAGGAAAATATAGATCCAAAAATCACTCCAATTCTCAAATCAATCATTGGTTTTCAAATATCCATATTTCCTTAATTGTTAAGTGAGGTTGGTTAACTAGCAACTCTAACTGCCATCCCTTTCTTTAAATTCTGATTGTTATTAAATGTGTGCATCCATTGTGGGTCCACATAGGGGAGAGAATATTACAGGGTTTACACTTCATACACACACAGATAGGGTATATGTTACTAATTTAAAAATTAGGATCGTCACATAATGTTTTGATCTCATCCAAGTAGTAATTTAAAAGGAGCTAGGTATGGTTAATTTGTGGTGTTTTCTTGAGCTAGTTAATTTTGTTACAACCCATTCAAGTTGTTGCTAAAGATACTGAGTTTAAGGACTTTCATTTTTCAATCAAATTTGTTGCATTGATGTTCCTCATAGCCAAACGAGTGCAACAACCACTGCATATTCCAAAAGGGATACAACAACTATTACATCTTAAGCATGAAACAACATACTCATCGAGAGAGTATTGGTGGACCCAGGTGTAGGTCTTACAAAATATTTGTTTTAGCTTATGTGTAGGTCTTACAAAACTTGGATTTTTTGTTTGATTAACACATTTGGGGAAAATATTTATCAATCTAACACACCCACAAAAATATTTACCAATCTAACTCGTTAAATGCCACATCACTACATCCGCCACGCTGTGCAGAAAACGTGTTTGATGATCACTTTTTTTATTTTATTTTTTAAAATCTTTGTTTATTTTTCAATTTTTTTTTAAAAAACTCATACAAAAAAGTAAAAAAACAAGCAAGTCGTGACTCTCGGTCACGATTTCTTTTTTTTTTTTTTTTTTTTAGTTTTTTTTAGTGTTGTGGTCTTTTTTTTGCTTTTGGTAATAGACACAAACACACACAAACAACTTCTAAGTTGATTTATACTTCAATTTTTTAAATCTGATTTTTTAATTAAAAAAATGAAAATGAATCTTGACAAAGTTTAATCCATCATATTGTACTTCATATATCAAACACGTATAATCCACTAGTATATTTGTGTTTTTGTTTTTTTTCCAATAAAAAAGAAAATCTTATATATTCGTTGGGGTTTGATGTGTGCCTACATTAGCTAAACTAAAGCTTTCAAATTAGTCTACTAGCATATTTGTGTTTTTATTTTTTTTTCCAATACAAACTAGTCCAAAATTTAAAGTTGACAATAGGTTTATGACCTTCATCTTTTACAACAAAAGCTTTCAAACTAGAGTAATTTACAAAATTCATAGAATTCACGCTAGTCGTGCAAGAAATCTCATTTGCACAACTAGCTATAAATGAAGAACTTAGAAGTCAATCACATGCGATAATAATCCCTCCGATTTATGAACAAGAGTTTCACCACGTACCTTCATAAGCTTGTAAATACATTGTTAATTAAGTTACAAGTCTGCAAAAATACCACAATGTTCTCTTTTACATTGAGTATTATCACATTAGGAATACCAAAACCAACTACGAAACATTAATACAAACAAAAAGATGTCTCGTTATACTACGAAAAAAGTCTTAGTCGACCCCCAAATAATGACTTCCAATCCCATAATGTGTTCTCTTTATGATTCGCACATCACGATCTAAAGCTAATGATACATTCGAAGGGCCCACATCAGCATGCAACAAATGTTGAGCATTTTTTGGTTGAATTTCATGAATATCATGTCTTCCACCATCATCACTACTTGTAGTCCCAGATAAATTCATCATTATTGGACTTGCATTAAAATGACGTGAAAATGTAGGTATCTTGTTAAAATGAAAGGCTTATGTAGTCTCGAATCCAATGTTGGGAGGTACTGATGAAGTATGTAGAGTTTTGAACTCGTTGAGAGGTACTGATGGAGTATTTGTCGTCTTAAATTCATTGTTAAGAGGTATGGATGGAGTATACACTAGAGTATCATGCCTCGAACATATATCTTCATGAGAAAATTGATGAGATTCTTCAAAAAAAGTGGGCATATTATGGATGCGATAATATGCATTTATTGCGGTCAAAGTCGATGCAGCTACATCTCTAATATGTAGAATAGACACATCATCATCCAATGTCAACTGATAAATTGATGTCATTTCATGTGCCTACATATAAAATATTTATGAAGTTGCATGCGAAAACAAAACCAAACAACTATTAAGAAGACTTCATGATTGAATAAGAAAAATTCGTACTTACTAATGCCTCAACAATAGCTCCACGATGAGACATGAATCTTCATGTAATGTGACAATATCATACCATGTACGGGTCATAAAATCCAAATGGATCCTCCAATAATTCATCATTCGCAATATTAGAAGCACGTTTGGTCCACATGGAGACATAATCACTATGTTATGCACTCCAATTTTATCTGTTTTCTCTTGCAAGTCAATCTTATGTAGATCCATACTTGTGCTATTTAAAGGTGGTATCTTTTGTTTCAAACCAAATTATTGCATGACTCTTTCAGGATTATACATTTCAACAACACAAAAAAAGTACAGGTGCCCTCGTTCGCCAATTAACACGACCACTACTACAATACGCAGGCAATTCCCTTATGACTGTCTCAGGATACGACTTCCTAATTACCTGAACTCATGAAAAACAACTTGAAATGAATAAAAAATCTCATTTCTCCATTTTACAAAAGGGAATTTGAAGAAATTGATTAAGTGTATTCCTTACTTCATCGGTTGTTTGCATTTCAATCATTTCTCTGTATTTTGTTAGCATGCGCATTGATGTTCTTATGGTCTCTAAGGCATGTCTCCACCTATTAAAACATGAAAAACAACACAATGTATGCATGAATTTACGTGTAGATAAATAAACTCAATTCTTTTTTTACTTTGTTAAAAAATTGCAATTACCTATGACTAAATAGAGGACATGGGAATAAATCTTCATTTGGCATGATGCCGTCTAGAATAGCATTTCCCATTACAACAACAACAACAACAACAACAACAACAACAACAACAACAACAACAACAACAACAACATAGCCTCAGTCCCAAAAATAGCATTTCCCATTATTGGTGCAAAAAAAGGCAACATGTACCACGCCCATAGTTGCAATAATATTACTGGCCCCGCAATCTCTGCTCCATCAATATCAGCAGCAAGACATAATTGTCTATATAGGTGGGCCAAAGTTGCACGACTCCAACTGTATTTTCCTGCCACCACAAAATCCTCCAAAAATTGGAAATTACATTATGTGTACAAGATTGTTAGACTTGTTTGCAAATAAAGTTCTTCCAAGAAGTTGAAATATGTAAGATTTTGTATAGTGTTGCACTTCCACATCACCAACATTATTTGGAAGGTTTGGAAATCATCTTGAAAGTTGACGAATTTGGATCCGACCTTCGGTTTTGTTATTTTTAGGGAATGAGAAACCTAGTAGCCTTGAACATAAGGAATCATAATCTTGTTCTACAATTTCAGTGATTGGTAATCCATCAACATGTAACCCTAAAAGTATTTGTACATCTTGTAAGGGAAAAGTCATCTCACCAACGAAAATGAAATGTGTGAGTTTCTAGCCTCCATGTGACGACCCAAAACTAAATAAACATGCCTAGGGGCAAATTAGTAAATTCACGAACCTTAAACCAATGTAGCCCTAATATAAATTGATTTTAAAATCCTAACCCCCTTTTTATGTTCAAAACCCCAAATTTAAGGAGAAGGTGGACGAGAAGAAAATAATTACATAGATCTCAAAAGAAGTAATCTCTATTCTAAGTTTTCTTTATTTGAAGTTTTAGTGAAGAATGTACACAAAATGGAGGGGAGGTGGAGTAGCGTCACCGAGGCCGAAGAGGACGGCGATGAGTCGCGACAACCGTTGGAGAAAGGCGACAGGTGGCATCACCACCGGTGCCACCCATAGTGGGGCCTCCACTATGAGGCCCCATGAAAGGAAGCACGAGAGAGGGGGCGATTCACTGCCACCCCCATCACACCCCACCGGGATTGGTGCACCCCCGATTTAAGAGCGGTGGGTGGGGGAGCAAGCCACCCCCGCATCACACCCACCGGGGTTAGTTCGCTCCCGATTTAAGAGCAATGGGTGGGGGGAGCGTTGCTCCCCCATGGCCGCGTACTAGGGGTCATTTTAGCTCTAGTTGGGATGCGTACCATGGGTCAAACGACCCCTGCACCAGGACCAGGGGCTGAATCGACCCTGAACCCAAAAAAAAAACCATTTTATATGTAATGAAATAAAATAATAAATATACATATATATTTACAACAAAATAAAAGCAAGTGAATGATTTGGAACGGGACGTTATCATGTCTTCGAGGGAGATCGATCAGGCCCAACCCCTCGACCCTCACATCGGGCGACGAGGGACTCGCAGGACCCACACTAGTGGATCCCGACGATCAATTAATGAAAGATTTAATTAACTTAAATTAAAGTATTTATTGATGTGATGTATTATGGTTGTATAGCGTCGCGTGAAGGTTCACACCGGACCTCGAGCGTACCAAGAGTTGTTATAGGCATCGCTTCGAGTAGAGGTAAGTAGGGAGCTCCGCTCATCTATTAAATATGGCTTGCTACTAGTATAATTAGGCTTCATGATTTTCACAAAATGACTTGGGATGGGGTCATTACCTACTTTGGTTGACTTCATGTAAGGCCTCTTGGGGAGCCATACTCATATGGTGGAACCAAATCACCTTACATACTTAAGGGCCTCTTGGGGAGCGTAGTAATACGGTGGAACCAAGTCACCTATTTTTGTAATGGCCTCTTGGGGAGTCGTAGATGCACGATGGAACCAAGTCACGCGAGCCTCTTGATGAGCCGTGGACACATGGTGGAATCAAGTCACCCACGCATATTTATTATATTATGATGATTGGTCAACAAGGGAAGGTAATGACGAATGCGACCAAGAACTTGCATTTATATCTATTACATTCTATGTATATCTCTTGGAACCCCTTTACATGCAAAAATTTGAATTTCTTATGTTTTTACAATCCTTGATACTTCATATATCTGTTCAAGTTGCTCTATGATTATGATATGCTTACTCTATATGAAAATGATGTTATGCTACATATTTCAATGTATCCTGATTTTAAATGCATGCTAGTTTTATTTTGACTTATATGTATTGCTTGCATGTTTAATATTTGAGCGTAGTTCTTCTCTTATGAGGCTCCGTTGGTTCTTTAACTCACCCCACTGACAATACAGGTCCATCTACGAGTGCAAACGATCTTGACAAGAGGAAGGCCATTGCTTGATGTCTCCTTGCTTTGTGAGAGTTTTCCACGATTATTATATATATATTTGTTTGATTCTCAAAGCAATAAACTGGATTGTAACTCTGGGTAGTTTTACTTGGGGTAGAGTTGAACCCTCATTATTTATTTTTGGATCATTATGGAAGTTTTGAGGTTGATTTGGAAACTTATTGAGATGATCAAACCATTGGATACCTAACACGCTGATTTGGCGATTTCATGAATTTTAATGTTGATTTCAATTCTGCATTTATTGTCCTATATGGTAGTATGTTGTTCAGCAGGTTAAATTAAGCGTGTCAGACTGTTATTCGAAGCTTGGTTCAGGTATCGGGCTTGAGTAATGGTCCGGGCCTGACAACTTGAACCTATTTCAGGTGAGGGTCATTCAGTTGGTATCAGAGAATAGAGATTAGAACCTAGGGAAACAATAGGTTAGAAAAGAACTTAAGTTTATAGAGCCTTTGTATTTCGAGGTCAAAGATAAGTTGAACAAACCAATGGTATGAGACATTGGTTTAAGTTGAATTAATGAGAATAAATTTTTTAATCTTAGGATGGGAATGGATTGGTAAACTTGAATAAAACACTTGAATAAATGTTATTTACTTTGTATTATAATATCTATCGAGTTTAGATATTTCATATACTCTCTTGGTATGTAGGACTAATTCGCTCTTGTTTGCTCCACAACTGCATCATGAGTAATCAAGGTGGAAACTCCTACAATTTAAGGGAAACATCGGATAGGGATGAGAGAAATTAGCGCGCTCAAATGGAGCAACACATGACTATTATGGCCAAAACGTATCAGAAGGTCATTCACGACATGAGATTTGCTCAAGACCAAAGTTTGGAAAACATGGCGCAATTATAGGAAATAAATATGGCACGTATATTGAAGTTGATGCAGCAAGGAAACATTGGGGCGGCAGAGCGAGCACCTGATAGGCATGGACCTAATACCCCCATTGGCGCCTATACATGAAGATCATCCCGTGGAAGAAGAGGTTGATTCTGCTACGACTGCAGCTGCAGCGGCGGTACCTGTTGTGAACGGAGATCCAAAGGCGCGTCGGAGGGGCAAGATACAAAAAGAGTTTATGAAATATGATGTGCCACACTTTTATGGAGAGCAAGATCATATTGAAGCAGAGGCACATATATTAAATATTGAGAAAAGGACGAGAACTCTGAATATTGATGAATGGACCATAGTACCGCTGGTGACGTTTCTGTTAGAACACAAATCACACTAGTGGTGGATGATAATAGAGAGGACACGGGGAACTAATATGAATTGGTTCCAATTCAAATGTCTATTCTACGAAGAATGGTTTCCAGAGCCATCGAAGGATGCAAAATTTTGAGAGTTCCTTGCCTTAGTACATGGCGATATGTTAGTGGCTGAGTATGCATCGAAGCTTAACAAAGTGGCATTCAGGCCACCGCGTCCACATCGACGGTCTCAACAAAGTGGGAGTAAGGGTCGGGGACCGATCGAGCTAAAGTCGAACGCATCAGGGAGTGTTGTTCAGCCACCTCCAACATACCAGAGGCCACGATTGATTTGTTACCGGTGTGGGACTCCAGGACACATCCAAACCACACTATTGGTCTGACAAGTTAATAATTAAATAATTTTAATTGATATTGATGCATGTATTATATGTTTATATATGTGTGCATAACTTTTAAATGTTTTTTTATGATAGACGAGTGCGCCAAGTTACCTCGAGATGGGTATGCACGAGACGATCGGGTGGATTGGAAACTTGGACTTTGTTAAATGGCTTAATTTACCCACTTGGACTCTAACTAGTCATCTAAATAATATAATGATTCTCAAAAGAATTTATGGTGTAGTCTATGTGTTTCATTTCAATAAGGCCAAAGTTTAGGAAAATTGGAAAATTATAAATTTCCTTAGTGAATGATTAAACTTAGACATATAAATTAAGCCTAAAGTTGAGAAAATATTCATATTATTATGGTACCTAACTAATCAAATGAGTTTTATGAAACATATTTACTTAATACATGTCATAGTCTTTATGGATTATAAAAAACATGAAGTGGTATTTTTGGATGGAGACCACACTCTTGGTTCATTGATCTACCTAGTGATGTGTCCATGTGGAAGTTTAAATGAATCATAATGGATCCTATAGTATGCATGTGGTAGGTAACACCAACTTTGGATAAATCTAAAGATTTGATGGATGCTATGGTACTAGGATAATCTAATGGCCAAGCTTCAAAAAGTTGAAGTATAAAAGACGCACTTAATCTCTAACCATGCATGAACACAAAGCACTTCAGCTAGGTTTAGAGAGAAAAGAGAAGGTTTTAATTAGAAATAGTGCTGAAAAATCAAAGAGAAGGTGGAGTTGGAGCTAAGGATCTCAAGGAGATTGAGTTTTCACTAGGATCAAACCTTAGGTAACAAATCCCTTTCATTTTCATAGTACATTGTGATGATTTGAGGTTCTTTAAATCATTTTAGTGCTGGGATTTTTTCAACTTTGATGATTCTCTAATATTATGAGATGATTATGAATCAAGAGAATCAAAGTTTCTCTCATGTTCTTGAAAAACCTATGTCTTGGTTCAAGAATTGGGAATTTTGGGTAAATGAAATAATGGACTAATTTTCTTGTGTAATTGAGTGTTTAATCTTTGCGTTTCTACTCCTATATTGATATTGAATGATGTCTTATGTTAGTTGTAAATGTTGGATAAAAGTTAAGGGGTTTGAACCACGCATTGTGAATTTGGTTGTTCATGAATACTACATGTTTGATGAAATGTCAAGATTATAGCTGAAATGCTAGAAAGCATAAGTCCTTCATTTCTTCTCGAAATTGGCTGATTTTTGTATGGGTTATTCTTGGATATTTGGACAACCTTCTCACCAAAAATCACATTATTTAGATGTGTTTTTGAGAGTTATGAAATTCTTAATAATGTTGATTTGAAACTCTATCAAAGTAAGTTACCTTAGCATTTTGAGCATAATTCTCTCAATTTAAATCAGATTTGAGCGTACTTTAACATTTCAGAAAGTTTATACATAGAAAAACAAATTAACACCAATATCTATTAAAAACTGAGTTATCTTCTTTATCAGAAATGGACTGAATTTCAGCACTTGTTCATGGAGATAATTTTTTGAAGTGTTTGGGTGTTGGGACATCTTTCGAGGCCTTCCACTAATAAAAAAATAACCGAAAATCCCCAGAATAGTTTGAAATACTATAAATTTGTTTATCTAAGAGTTGCAAGTGATTCTAAATTGTTTTGTATGGTATTCAAATGGGTTTTGAAAGAGGTGAAATTTACTTACTTAAATGATATGAATTTTGATTTAAGGTATTCCGGGCATCAAATGATGTCGAAATTGAACCAAGATTTTATGAATATGTTATTGGATCATAGTAAAGGTGCACACCAAGTTTCGTGATTTTTCGATGTGTCTAACTTAGTTTTCAAGTCATGTTTCGAATTAGAGAGCAATATTTACAAATAAGGACTTAAAGTTTTACTTAGAGTCCCAAATTTGGTTCTTGATCATAATAATGAGATCTTAACACTCAACAAACTTGGTTTTAAGTTAATAGACCTCAATGAATCAACACCAAAAACTTTGGGAATTTACATGAGTGTTTTAGCCTCATTTCAAGTTGCACAGAAACCAAGTTTTTGGTAATTATTTTAGGTCCCTAGGGGATTATTTTGCAAATCAATGCATTAAACCAAATTGAAATGGTTTCCAATAGACTTTGATGATTCAAAAACACTTAAAAACAACAGATAAAATGAAAACAACTTTGTAACATCGACCTTGACCATTTTGGCCTAGTTAAGTGTCAAATGAGCTGTTAAAATGAATAAAATAGGCATCTCGGGGTTATCCCTTCACATCAAGCCTTCGTGTATGATATGAACAAGCAAATAGGGGCAAATAGTGGAATATTTTACAATGAATTGAGATAATCAAACTTAAATAAGCTCTAATGCATATGAAATGAACTCTAATAGGTACTAGGGGCCTAGAGTGTTAGTGCCGGGTATCGGGAGGGTAGTACAGACATGTGGGAGCAGCATTTATCTCGGATATTATTGCATTTTGATGTAAATAAATCAGTAAGAACGTCAACATGATTTCTTCTCGACTTCTTATTGTTAATCTCTTAAAAAGCATGTCATACTTGTATTCCATTCTTGTTTCAAGTGGCATAGGGTCTAGGTAGTCCACCAGTTGTGTCATTTCGCGGGTTAAGCATCTGAGTCACCATGGCTTCTCGTTGAAGACTATTCAAGGGATAAAGCATTCGGGGTCACCATTGCTCACCTTGACAATTAAGAGGCTGTTGGAAGTGACTCAATGAGTCCGCAGTGCCTAGAAAATTATGTCAGGGAAGTTAGAAGTGGCATTGGGCCTGCTGTGTCGATTTCAAGCTGCGTTATGGTTTGAAGACCTACAGTTTGGACCGGATTACCTATTCACCTATCTTTTGCTTCCTTGCCACTTGATTTCCACTGCTTACTTGATTAGTTTGTTTATCATGCACATTGTCATTTTATTTACAGCTTTCTTTAAATACCTGCATGATCTTGAAATTTTACTACTCAGAAATACTATTGAATCTCTTTTGGCTTTACTCACTGGAATTGTCTCCGTTGTTGGCGACAATTGCAGGTTCCTCGAGCGGTAAAGGGAAGACCCTGTACTTTGTGATTTCCTCTAAGCTACCCTCAAAGTTGACTCCATTACTCTTACTTCGTAGGTTCTTTTGCCATTTTGTTATATATATATATATATGTGCGTGTGTGTGTGTGTGTGTGTGTGTGTGTGTGTGTGTGTGTGTGTGTGTGTGTGTGTGTGTGTGTGTGTGTGTGTGTGTTGTGTGTGTGTGTGTGACGGCCCCTACTTCTAAACAGGGCACCACACGGCCTAATCCCATAATTAAGCCTTAATCCTAACCGCATAAGACTTAATTACGTATTAGTCAACCTTTCATCCCTATATTCATCAATACACATGTTCAGATATTATTAGATTCCAGAGTTAATTAAAACTTTTTATCGTTTTAAATATTATTACATATTTTAAAGATTATGCGGAAGCTCTTACTACTCAAAATTCTTAAGTGTGGAAAACTAGGAAACACAACATCACATGCAAGTACATATCATAAAGGTAACAACACGGTATGATATATGAGTCTCAAAAATAAGGAACTATGCACTCAACCCACTATACAACCCAAAATGTATAGTAAATATATAAACAGTAGAAATACAGCAAAAGTCGAGTCATACAAAAATGAGAGGAGAATCGTCGAAATGCTCAAAGAAAGTCATCGATCTTCTCCTTACCCGATCTGTTGCTGCTCGACGAACCAACACCCACCATCACAAACTAGATGGTGAGTATAGTATTATTTAAGTAATAACTGGAGAATTCTATGCTACATTTCTAAAATATAAGAAAGGTATTTAAAAGCATAAAGTAGCGAAAGAGTTGCTGAATCAAGTAATGCAAGTAAATACCACAGTTAAAAATATATAGACCGACACAAGCTATGTCGAGATGATCTATGTCCGATCGACGGTGAGAACTATTACTTAACCTTTTCCACTACTATATAGAGCTGCGCTCAACAAATTTCATACAAATAGCGGAGTTGCGCTCTACACATACAAATCATCTATCTCATTCTTGCTGACCACCCCGAGTCCCATACCATGTGTACCGCGCAAGTGTAGTGGTGAGTATCGAAACGTCGGTAGACCCATGTCCTTGTGAACCACGCATCTCTTATGCAATGACACTAGATAATCCCTACTTTAGTTTTCAAAGACCAATAGTTCCAATTATCTATAATTTCAAAATTAGTTAGGCAACAAAGCCCAAAGAAATCGAATACAAGTCTAATCCAATCCATCTAATCCCAATAACATGTTTTTGATCATCTATCTATCAAGAATAACATCGAGGGTAGAAATTTGAATCAATGAAACATTTCACAAGACATCATGTCAACAATATTCAAACATAAATAGACAAAGGAACAACATGATGCGAGATTACGAATAGCAATGTCTGCAAATATACCACAAAATGATAAGAGTCAATGAAATGAAATATGGAATTCTCACAACTTTACTTACAACTCACAACGCTTGTCCTAGCCTATCCGATCTCTCGACACTCCAAAACGTGTCCCCAAACTCTCGAGACTTCCCGTTAGTTCCCTGGAGTTGTTTGCTAAGTTTTAGAGTGAGTTTGGACCTCTACTTAAAGTTATAAACCCATTTATAGTGTTTAGAACAATTTTGAAAATTGCTGGTTTTTTTACTATCTGGGCAATTAGCGTGCTAATTTCTAACAGTAGTGCACTACCTCAAATATCTAGCGCGCTAATCAATATTAGTGTGCTAACTTTTGACATTAGCGCGCTAAGTTTTCTACCTATCGCGCTATGTGCAGCAGAACCCTAAATTCTGCATTTCGAATTCTAGGTTTTTGCTACACATAGGCCATGTTAACGCCTCATACACACTATAAGAGATCTCTAACATCAAACCAAACATAAAGCAACAACTACCAACATCAAATTCATGAATTCACAAAGTTGGCTATGTTAATGGAGTGGAGAAGTTACGTAGCTTGAAGAACTTGTTCTTCTTCACCAAAGCGTCGATGAATCACTTCTCCTCCACCAAGTTACTCCAGAAATCTCTCTTATTTCTCTCCTCTTCCTTGCCAACGATTATGATGAGGATAAGAAGTGATAAATTGTTGACTTATATACTTCATTTGACTATATAGATATGTTTAAACATTAGCCCTTGATCATGTGTGCACACGTATCTCGAGGCTCAATTAGTGGATCACCTTGACACGCTTGTCCCTCAAGTCATGTTTAAGTGACTCAACTAGTTTACTCACTTGACCTCTTGATTGGTTAATACGTGTCTCGATGCACATCATGTGATTGTTGATTTATTTTCCTAACTTAAGCACTTTAAAGTTACATTAACTTTGACCACATTAAAGCTTCTTCTAACATCATATTTAGCTCAAATTAATTAAGCTTACCCCATAAGCCGCTACCTCAATCCCACGTCGACACACAACTCAAGATACGTCTCCGCTCATCTCGATACCTATATACTCGTTCAAATTGACTTAATAGTCTACACATATGCAATACACTAGGCATACATCACAACAAATATAAAATATACCTCGTCCCTTGCCCCGGTCAATGGACATATCACAGTGTGGGTCCCACGGTACAAGTCATTGATCTTGTTTAAGGAATTAAACACAGTTAAAGATTTTGGGTCATTACAATATATGACTATGTATTCGTGTTGTTTTGATGTTTTTGGGTACTTGGTGATGTAAGATACACTTGACGATACATGTATATGCTTATTGTACTCATTATCACCGGTTATATGCATGATATCGCACCATTTGCAGGATTTCCACTCCTAGGACTTGTCCCGACTAATTTTTATTTGTTGCTTTAAATTACTTTCCGTTGCGTAATGAATAATAAGACTTGTAAAACTAATTAACAAACTAAATAAGCAACCAATGGATGAATAATTCGGATTAGAGGTTGACTAGGCTTGTGTTGACCCGAGGGTTGACCGGGGTCCACGTAGGTCTATGCCGAGCGGGGCCCAATTTACGGGAACTAGGGTCGTCACAGAAATGACACATATACCATATCGATCAGTCACATGATGTCACAAACAAGTCATAAACCATCCCCAATTGTCTTGGTCTGCAATGTCTAAAACCTGCAATAGATGGAGTAAATGCCCAAAAAACCTATTTAAATACAACTCATTGTTGGCATTACGTTCGCCATGCTTTCAATCCACATGTGTCCCTGGATTGCTTTCTTGAAGAGCAACCACCTATCGTGGCAACATTTTATATGATTCTTCTCAATTTCCAAAGATTTTTGCCATTGCCCTTTTTGCCAACCAAACTTTCATGTAATGAACATCATAACTGAATTTGTCCTTCATAATTTGATGAAGAACTGGAACTGAGATAGACGGATCTCTTCGCACCACATTTTTAATTTCACGACATATAACGGTGGAGTCCAAATGAGCATAATCTTTCGATAGTTTTGTATTGATACATGTATGTGGTCCTGCATATTTACTTATCTCAAATATTCTATGTGCTTTTCTTTTTGAACACCGCAACCTCCAAGCACATCCATCTGAATGTTTCTTTCAATGGACAACCCATACATTGGGTGTTGAATGAGTTACCACAAATTGCCTATGTCCTTTAATGTTATACAATTTCACGACATGTTGGATATCTACCTTAGAAAGAAACCGCATGCCTACATGAAATTCTGACGCCTCATTCCATAAAGTCTTAGAAGGAATCAATGCATTCTTATGGATGAGTCTCATTGCCTTACTACTTAATTCCATAAATACGGATGAAGGTACGACAAATTCACCTACACCCACAAGCACATCATCAATTCCAGCAGCCTCTTAATCGAAGAAATCATCATTTCCAACTTCATTCAAGATTGGAGGACAAGATAATGAGCCATCCTCGACTATGACTCGGTTTAATGTATCTCGAAGTATGCAATCATGAATATGATGAACATTAATTCCTACATCATCGACATAATCATCACTAATTTTTTCATTAGTATTCCCATCACTACCATAATAGTCATCATCATCCTCATTGTTCACACTATCACACTCATGAGCTTCCTCGTTTATATCGAGATTTGAAGTCATTAAAGGCGATGCACAATGATTATGTTCAAATATAGGTAGAGTACTAGGCCCTTCCGCACTTAGCACTATGTTATAATTGGGAGTAGTATATGATTGCCTTGGAACTAAATCTAAAAATAGCTCCATACAATTTGGTAGTGAAGATTCTGCCACAATGTCCTAAGCATCTTTAAGAGTTGATTCATCAACCATTCAGAAAGGGACATAGTTATACGTTCCAGTTCCAATGTACATAGAATATCGATATATCATATTTAATATCATTTTTTCATTGTCTATCTCCAAAGAATTACAAATAAAACTCGCAAGCTCCTCGTACCTCGTACTCTAAACTCAACTTGGGTCTAAGATGTCGAATAGGCGGTGTTGTATACGAAATTCCAAATGGTCCATCAACAATAGCACCATTCATATAGTATACCAAAGTCACTCTTCAATCAACCATTGTGGAATCTATATAATATATATTATATAGAATATAATTGTTAGTCAATATAAGTGATGATAATTAATATATTCACTTGGCATATATAAGTTTAACAAGCTCCAACGTGTTTTTAAACTTAGTTAATTCTGCAGGTACATGACATCATTTTGGGGAGAGTTGATATTGGCTTTACTTATTAATGGGGACTCAAAGGTACTTTTTCACATTGCTCCCCGCCATGTACAAAACATTATTTTGGCTATAGTAGAATAAAGTCTCTTTCCTTATAAAAAAATATAAATAGAAATGTTAAAAAATGTAGACGGTTGAAAAAATTATTGATTATATGCCTATTAAGTATAATAAATTCATGTATATATCGATTTAGCACATTTGAAATATTGAAAAATGTAGATAAGTGAGAAGAAAAGAAAAATATTATTTCAAATACTTGTCAATGTGTCGATCAACTGTAAAAAAAGTTTGTAAAATTTCCCTCTTCTTGTAAAGAGGCCTTGAATTTCCTCTTCTTGTCAAGAGGGTTTAATCTTTACTCTCTTTATTTAAGAGTTTTGTGTGTTTAGTTTTCGGGTGATCATTCCAAATACGAGTGCAGTGCAGAGAATCAATCATGTTCCCTTTTCCTTTCTGATGAGGAGGATCGCACACCAATCTTCTGTTTGTACTGAAAAATCAATCCACATCGACTTAATGAAGAATCGACTAGCAAATATTTGACATCCAGTGATGGGCATGACTGTGGTTGGAGTTTCATCAAATAGGTTTTTGTTTCGGTTCTATCACAAGAAGAATATGAACAGAGTTATTGATGGGGGACCATGGACTTTTAATTAAGGAGCTGCTGGACGGCGATATTCCAAACAGAGTTGTGTTAGCACAATACACAAAACATGCATATAATTGAACAGAGTTATATCATGCTCGAATTCAATTACAAAGAACTAGATAAAATAATACCAGAGGCTTGCACTAATAGCAATGTCCTAAGATGAAATTTCCTCCAATTCGGTGTATTAATGCTTCAAGAGGTTCGTTTCTAAGATACATCTGGATTGATATTTGATTACACACCAACCACAAGATCCTTTCTTTTGCAACGACAAAAATCTCTCTCTCAAAATCAGGAAAACTATCTTAATTTTGAAATTTTCCCTTAGTTCACCAATGAAGTTAAAAACCATTTTTATAAACCAAAAACTACCTATTTTAAACAGTTACAATTGTTTAAAACAAGGTCATTAGTGGTGTGATTTATTAACCACCAATTATCCCACTAATTAAACACATTTTAAAAAACTAAAAGTGGTAACTGTTTACCACTAATCACACCTACGAAATTAACTAATTTAATGTAAAAAGTAAAAAATTTGTGTTGTGAATTGGCTAAGTTATTTTAACATTAGCCCCAAGGCTCAAGGTGTTGGGTTTTGGGGTTTATACGCAGCGGAGATTACAAAACAATTTTGACAAAAACCCCAACAGGATCCGAATCTAATTCCATTAAAAACGTTTAAACCATGAAAAACTTAATCATACCTCAGTCGCAATATACCTTTCGAAGGTTGATCGATCTCTAAGGCGTTGCCAACGACGAACGCCCTCTATCAGCAGTCCACACACGAACGACGGCCGAGATTCGAAGTGCTAGCTTCGAGAGAATACCAAACCTTTTGTTTTTCTCTCCAAAACGATCCAGAGCATACCAAAAACCCTAAGTCGTTTCTTAAACGAAAAAAGAGTTTTGTCCTTTTGATTTTTCGTCAATGTATTCTAACTTAAAGCGTCTATTTATACAACTCTTGTATATAGACGGTTAAGTAAATTACACATATACCCCTACTTAAAGAAGTATAAGTGTAATACACCACAAGGACGTTTCCGTCATGAATTTTATCATATAAAATTCATTTTTCTGAACCATCTTAAAATCTCGCAAAACCATTCTTAGTGTGCGACCCAATAGGCTCATACAACGTTGGCAGTGTACCAAAACACATTTTGGTATACAAGTCATAAGCGGCCTCTAGCAAGACATTATGACTACCCAAGTTGTACGAATATCAAATCGAAACAACCTAATCAATAGTGTATATAACATCCTTTTATCACACGATATCCTTTTGATCAAACATAAGGCATGGAATCGTCATCCAACATGTTCAATCGTACTAGTCTCGATCTCTAGGTAGACTGAAAACATCCAAGTGACATTGATCAATATCAATTCACTTAGACTAGGCCTTTTAATAGTCTAACACATCGAGGGATCCACTAGATATCTCTCTTTATATGAGAGGGACAAATTCTATCTCGATTACACAACTTCATCACATTGCTCACACAATAACCAATCACAACCTTTATAATCATCCGGTTAAAGACAACGTTTGATAGTGTCAAATCACTGTGTTCCTAATGTTGAAGTCTCTGGTAATCTCAAGTCAGATGACTGAGAAATATACATATCATGAGAAACAATTATGACTTAATCCATGTGATGTTCTCATAGCGGGTCGGTCCAGTACTTTGTTCCCTAACAAGTACTCGTGATCTTGATTCGTATCCCTATACGTATAATCATCATATGATCATCAATCAAGACTCACACTAGTCTTAATTCATTATAGTTCATAGTATAATGATCGACTAGGGACATTTAGGATATTTCTATAAATACCCATGGATCTTATTATAATGTAAACATGCAAATTAATTATAATAAACAACAAAAGAAATCCTCTATTTTATTAACTAAAAGTATTCATAAAGACGGTTAATGGATTGACCTAGGACACATGCCCCAACACAATGCCCTATCAAAGACATATTAAATATCAAGTATTTAATGTGTATTAATCAATAGAGATACTCATGGTCTTATCCTCCAACCCCATATTCACTTAACCATTTACTTCGAGTGAAAGATTTCTTATAAGGAAAGAAACAAAAAGTCTCTTTCCCATATGGGACTAAAATTGGATACAATACAAACTTAAATGAAAGTTCAACAATACCCCACATTTGTATTGAATCATCAACCCTGACTGAGTTTACTTTGCCAAGTCACAAACAAAAATTTTAAAGAACAAACATTACTTTAAAACAATTAAAAGAGATTATCGTGTCATGTTAATCAGGAAAATGTCTTATAGACCCTAGTAAGATCATATCGAGTTCACTTCGTGATGCAGTGATGCATGTATCTTGAACTATTCACTTTTTATAGTAAACTAAGACAATATGTCTCACTTATGACATGATTCCTGATGCACTTTATTCTATGTTGTTCATTTTGGTCCTAAACATATCATGGGTTCATGATAGCTTTAGAGAATTTAGCCTATTCATTCTCATAAATGCGACCCAACATTTACTATCATATAGGTGACTTATCTTTAATCATTAAATGCAATATTGCATACCCTAAACTTCTTATCAACGCACTTACTTCATCATAGGAACAGGTAATTGTGTGTCCTGTTTGTTAAGTCAAGTCTAACTAGTTTGCCTATTGAACCTAAACCATGGGATCTCCAATCAGCTAGGTTAGGTTTCCGCTAGACTTGACTTACTCTATAGGCTTTAAGCCCATTCCCCTCGATAATATCTTCACTTGATCTCTTGGTAAGCCTTTAGTCAAAGGATCTGCAATATTTTCCTTAGACTTAACATAATCAATACTAATTACTCCACTTGTGAGTAATTATCTTATAGTATTATGTATGCGCCTTATATGTCTAGACTTACCATTATATATATTATTCTTAGCTCTTGCTTGTTATGCCATACTATCACAATGTATGCATATTGTTGTGACTGGTTTTGGCCAGCAAGGAGTATCTTCTAAGAAATTTCTTAGCCATTCAGCTTCTTCAGCTGCCTTGTCAAGAGCAATAAATTCAGATTCCATGGTGGAACTTGCTATACACGTTTGTTTTGTTGATTTCCAAGAAATCGCTGCTCCACCTAATGTGAATATATATATATATCCACTTGTTGATTTGGTTTCTGTATTATCAGAAATCCAATTTGCATCACTATACCCTTCAAGTACAGGTGGATATTTTGTATAATAAAGTCCATAATTTAAGGTATATTTAAGATACCTTAGAACTCTTATTAATGTTGTCCAATGAGCATCATTAGGATTACTTGTGTATCTACTCAGCCTGCTTACTGCATAAGCTATGTTAGGTCTAGTAGAGTTCATCAAGTACATCAAGCTTCTAATTACTTGAGAATATTTCAATTGAGAAATTGCTTCTCCATTATTTTTCTTAAGATGACAATTAGCATCAAAAGGAGTTGGAGCAGGTTTACAATCGAATTGATTGAATCTTTTTAAGATTTTCTCAACATAATGAGATTGTGTGAGGACATAACCTTCCTTATTCCTTTTGATTTGAATTCCTAGTATTACATCAACTAGACCTAAGTCTTTCATGTCAAAACTGGAATTCAACATCTTTTTGGTTGACATTATAGCATCCTTACTTGTGCTCATAATCAACATGTCATCAACATATAAGCATACTATGATGCAAAAAAATTTCATTTCTTTAATGTACACACATTTGTCGCATTCATTTATTTTGAAACCATTTGCTAGCATAGTATGATCAAATTTTTCATGCCATTGTTTTGGAGCTTGTTTAAGTCCATATAATGACTTAACAAGTCTACAAACTTTATTCTCTTGGCCTTTGACTATGAACCCTTCAGGTTGGTCCATATATATTTCTTCTTCTAACTCTCCATTTAGAAACGCTGTTTTAACATCCATTTGGTGTATTTCCATATTGTATAAAGCAGCTATGGAAATCAACATTCTAATGGAAGTTATTCTCGAATTAGGAGAATAGGCGTCGAAGTAATCTACACCTTTCTTTTGTCTATAACCTTTTGCAACCAATCGTGCCTTGTATTTATCAATAGTACCGTTAGCTTTAAGCTTTCTTTTGAATATCCATTTATATCCAATTGGTTTGATTCTGGATGGTAGATCAACCAACTCCCATGTATTATTTTGTAAAATGGATTCAACTTCACGATTGATTGCTTCCATCCATAAAGGCGCTTCCGCCGAAGACATAGCCTCCCTATAAGTCTGTGGTTCATTTTCAATTAACAGACTTATAAAATCAGGTCCGAAATTCTTTAGAACCTTAATTCTTTTTCCCCTTCTAGGTTCCAATTCTTGCTCTTGAACCCTTGAAGTGGTTGGTTCTTCTAGACTCTCTTCAGACGTCCTTTTTCGTGATGAACCATTTTGTTTTTCCTTGAAAGGAAAAATATGCTCAAAAAATGTAGCATCAACAGATTCTATAATAGTATTTTCACTGATATCTGAAGTATGTGATTTAACTACTAAGAATCTATATGATGCACTATTCTTAGCAAAATTGATTAATACACAATATACGGTTTTAGGTCCTAATTTAGTCCTTTTCGGTAAAGGAATTTAAACCTTTGCTAAGCAACCCCACACTTGATGTATTTCCATATTGTATAAAGCAGCTATGAAAATCAACATTCTAATGGAAGTTATTCTCGAAACAGGAGAATAGGTGTCGAAGTAATCTACACCTTTCTTTTGCCTATAACCTTTTGCAACCAATCGTGCCTTGTATTTATCAATAGTACCGTCAGCTTTAAGCTTTCTTTCGAATATCCATTTATATCCAATTGTTTTGATTCCAGATGGTAGATCAACAAACTCCCAAGTATTATTTTGTAAAATGGATTCAACTTCACTATTGATTGTTTCCATCCATAAAGGCGCTTAAGCCGAAGACATAGCCTCCCTATAAGTTTGTGGTTCATTTTCAATTAACAGACTTATAAAATCAGGTCCAAAATTCTTTGGAACCTTAATTCTTTTTCCTTTCTAGGTTCCAATTCTTGTTCTTGAACCCTTGAAGTGGTTGGTTATTCTAGACTCTCTTTAGACATCATTTTTCGTGATGAACCATTTTGTTTTTCCTTAAAAGGAAAAATATGCTCAAAAAATGTAGCATCAACAGATTCTATAATAGTATTTTCACTGATATCTGAAGTAAGCGATTTAACTACTAAGAATCTATATGTTGCACTATTCTTAGCAAAATTGATTAACACACAATCTACGGTTTTATGTCCTAATTTAGTCATTTTCGGTAAAGGAATTTGAACCTTTGCTAAGCAACCCCACACTTTTAAAGTTTTGTAAGTGGGCTTTCTTTTTCTCCAAATCTCATATGGAGAATTATTAGATTTCTTGAAAGGGACCCTATTCGAGATATGATTTACAGTCGGTAGTGCTTCACCCCATAAGTTTTGGGGAAGTCTAGAATCATTCAACATAGAATTAATCAAATTCTTGAGAGTTCTATTTTTCCTCTCTGCCACATTATTTTGTTGAGGTCTATATGGCGCAGTGGTCTGATGAATAATTCCATTTGTATTACAGAATTCTGTAAATTCAATGGAATCATATTCTCCACCTCGATAAGTTCTTAATACTTTTATCTTTTTGTCAAGTTGATTTTCAACCTCTGCCTTATATATTTTAAATACATCAAAGGCCTCGCTTTTATTCTTGATCAAAAAGACATGACAATACTTACTACAATCATCAATAAAAGTGATGTAGTAGTTCTTTCCTCCTCTCGTAGGATTTGATTTGAAGTCACAAAGATCACTATGAATTAAATCTAATAATTCATTTGATCTTTCTTGAACAGACTTAAATGTTTGCCTAACAAACTTTGATTCTGCACAAACTTCGCATTTATATTTTAAATCATTTTTAAACTTTGGTAACATGTTCAAATGTACCATTTTATGAATTAATCTGTTATTTACATGCCCTAATATAGCATGCCAAATATCAAATGATGCAATCATATAGGTAGAGACAGTCATATACGTAGAAACAATCATTTTATTGCCAGTGCCATTAACGATTACAATGCTTAACTTGAAAAGACCTTCAGTAAGGTACCCCTTCCCTATGAACATGTCACCCTTGGTCAATACAAATTTGTCAAACTCGAAAACAATTTTGAACCTTTTATTATTCAGTAAAAGGCCAGATAGAAGATTTTCCTAATATCAGGAACATAAAGAACATTATGTTGGGTTTTGGGTTTCATGCACAGCGGAGATTACAAAACAATTTTGACAAAAACCCCAACAGGATCCGAATCTAATTCCATTAAAAACGTTTAAACCATGAAAACTTAATCAAACCTCAGTCGCAATATACCTTTCCGAAGGTTGATCGATCTCTAAGGTATTGCCAACGACGAACGCCCTCTACCAGTAGTCCACACACGAACGGCGGACGAGATTCGAAGTGCTAGCTTCGAGAGAATACCAAACCTTTTTGTTTCAGTCCGAAATGATCCAGAGCATACCAAAAACCCTAAGTCATTTCTAAAACGAAAATAGAGTTTCGGCCTTTAATCTTTTGTACACGTATTCTAACTTAAAGCGTCTATTTATACAACCATTGTATATAGACGGTTAAGTAAATTAGACATATATACCCCTACTTAAAGAAGTATAAGTGTAATACACCACAAGGATGTTTCTGTCATGAATTTATTCATATAAAATTCATTTTTTGAACCATCTTAAAATCTCGCAAAACTATTCTTAGTGTGCGACCTAATAGGCTCATACAACGTTGGCAATGTACCAAAACACATTTTGGTATACAAGTCATAAGCGGCCTCTAGCAAGACATTATGACTACCCAAGTTGTACAAATATCAAATCGATACAACCTAATCAATAGTGTATATAACATCCTTTTGTCACACGATATCCTTTTAATCAAACATAAGGCATGGAATTGTCATCCAACATGTTCAATCGTACTAGTCTCGATCTCTAGGTAGGCATCCAAGTGACATTGATTAATATCAATTCACTTATACTAGGCCTTTTAACAGTCTAACACATCGAGGGATCCACTAGATATCTCTCTTTATATGAGAGGGACAAATTCTATCTCGATTACACAACTTCATCACATTGCTCACACAGTAACCAATCACAACCTTTATAATCGTCCGGTTAAAGACAACGTTTAATAGTGTCAAATCATTATGTTCCTAATGTTGAAGTCTCTGGTAATCTCAAGTCAGAGGACCGAAAAATATACCTATCATGAGAAACAACTATGACTTAATCCATGTGATGTTCTCATAGCGGGTCGGTCCAGTACTTTGTTCCCTAACAAGTACTCGTGATCTTGATTCGTATCCCTATACGTATAATCATCATATGATCATCAATCAAGACTCACACTAGTCTTAATTCAGTATAATGATCGACTAGGGACATTTAGGATATTTATGTAAATACCCATGGATCTTATTATAATGTAAACATGCAAATTAATTATAATAAACAGCAAATGAAATCCTCTATTTTATTAACTAAAAGTATTCATAAAGATAGTTAATGGATTAACCTAGGGCACATGCCCCAACACATTAAATAAAGTGATTACTTTTCCATAACTTCATCTTCACTGTTCCTTTGCCTTCAACCATGGAGGAGGATGAGTTTCCCATGTAAATTTTCTCTTCACTATCAGTCGGATGAAACTTAGAAAATAAGTTTTGTCATTACATATGTGCCTTGTTGCACCAGTATCGATCCACCATCCTTTGGCATCAGAAACCATATTAGTTTCAGAAACAACTGCAGTGAGATCAAAGTCAGCATCATCAATTTCCATGTCAGTAACATTTGTTTGGTTGTTCAAACTAGAATTATCAAAATTCTTATCTTTCCTGTGGCGACATTCTTGAGCCCTATGGCCCTGCTTTCCACATACCCAACAACTTCCCTTAATTTTCTCGTAATCATTCCCCTTTGGTGCTAACGGCTTGGTGGTTCTCTTGAAATCTTTCCTGAAATTCTTTTTCTGGAATTTCTGAAACTTGGACTTGCTTGATTGTCCTACCATCATGTTAGCATTAGCGTTAGCCATTTCCTTTTTGTCTCCCTTCCCGTGATCTTCCTCAACACGAAGTCGCAGAATGAGATCCTCAATGGACATGTCCCTTCGCTTGTGCTTTAGCTAGACCTTGAAGTCATTCCACGACGGTGGAAGCTTTTCAATAGTGGCTCCAGTCTAAAATGTTCATTTATAATGCACCCTTCAGCGTGCAATTCATGTATCAGAACTTGCAGTTCTTCCACTTGCTTTACCACGGACTTCGAATCCACCTTATTGTATTTCAAAAACTTGCCTACTACGAACTTTTTAGCCCTTGCATCTTCAGTTCGATATTTTTTTTCGAGAAGATCCCAAACATCCTTTGCAGTTTTACATTCTGAATAGACATCATACGGTGTATCATCAAGTCTATTCAAAATATAATTCCTGCAGAGAAAGTCTGAATTCCTCCACGCTTCAATAGTCATAAGAGTTTCCTTGGACAAAGGGTCTTCATCAGATTTCGAAACTTCTTCCTTCACTATGTTGGCAAGATTCATAGCGGTCAGTCAGAAGAGCATTTTCTGCAGCCACCTTTTAAAATCAAGACCTTTGAACTTCTCTAGTCTTTGATCTTTGGGATTGGCAGAGGTAGCAGAAGCGGATTTCTCAGTTACAAGAGATTTCATTTCAAACTAGTATGCAAACAACAATTTCGTATAAATCAGTGACTAGTTTTTCTAAAATCAGTGACAATTATATGCAATCAACTATTGTACGTAAACCAGTGATAACATTAATAAAACACAATAGAAAAGTATTTAGTCTTAGATTGTTAGCACAATACACAAAACATGCATACATTTGAACGGAGTTATATCATGCTTGAATTCAATTACAAAGAACTAGATAAAATAATACCAGAGGCTTGCACTAATAGCAATGTCCTAAAACGAGATTTCATCCAATTCGGTGTATGAATGCTTCAAGAGGTTCGTCTCCAGGATACAACTGGATTGATATTTGATTACACACCAACCACAAGATCCTTTCTTCTGCAACGGCAAAAATCTCTCTCTCAAAACCAGAAAAACTATCTTAATTTCGAAATTTTCCCTTAGTTCACCAATGAAGTTAAAAACCATTTTTATAAACCAAAAACTACCTCTTTTGAACAGTTACAACTGTTCAAAACGAGGTCATTAGTGGTGTGGTTTATTAACCACCAATTATCCCACTAATTAAACACATTTTCAAAAACTAAAAGTGGTAACTGTTCACCACTAATCACACCTACGAAATTAACTAATTTAATGTCAGAAGTAAAAAATTTGTGTTGTGAATTGGCTAAGTTATTTTAACATTAGCCCCAAAGGCCCCAAGGCCCAAGGCCCTATCAAAGACATATTAAATATCAAGTATTTAATGTGTATTAATTAATGGAGAATACCCATGGTCTTGTCCTCCAACCCCACATTCACTTAACCATTTACTTCAAGTGAAATATTTCTTATAAGGAAAGAAACAAAAAGTTTCTTCCTATGTGGGACTAAAATTGGATACAATACAAACTCAAATGAAAGTTCAACAAGTTGTACTAAATGAGGTGTTCATCTGGGTTCGTGTGCTTGATGTCCCCTTTAGGTACATGACAGACAAAACAACAATAGTAGATGGAAGAATCTAATAAGAATCCGTGTTGCTGTTGATGTTTTTTTTTAAAAAAATTACTTATAAATCATTGAAGTAATCATTCATGAACAAAAAAATTCAAATAAAATTAATTGTTGTTTCAGTGCCTTAAACAATATATAGAAATATTGTTGCGGTAACCAAATCGATGGTGTAAGATTCAAAATAAAGAGTTAATGCATTGATGAATAAATCATTAATTGGATTGGGGTTTAGTTGTTCAAAGTTGAATTTTTTGACTTTCAAAAATATAGGGGGACAAATATATCTTAAATCAATAAATAACACAAATATAGAAATATCTATTTTTTGTTTTTCAAAAATACGATGGGTGAATATATCTTAAAATAATAAATAAAACAAATATATAAATATCTTAAAACAAAAAATTAAAAAATTAAAAAAACCTTAAAAATGAAATGGTGAAAAAAGAGAGCATGTGAAACTTTGTCTTTCCACTTATATATATATATATTTGTGGGATACATGCATGTAGTTTTATTAAGGAAATGAATAATATCTTTCTAAGATTGAAGAAATGTGGAACCATTCCTTAATTAAAGTACTAAAGATTGAGGAAATCAATTTATCAAAAGAAAAAAAAGGAAATCAAGATTCTTCCCTAAATCTCTGCTAATCCCAATAATGACCACACTGTCACCCACACCTCAACTAATTTACAACAAACCGACACAAACACAGCCACTCGGTTCACTATTACTAGTTTCTATTTAGACAAAAATCATCATTTGGTCCTTTTTTATATTTTTGATCCTCAAACTTGTATTACATATGTGGTCCCTGAATTTTCATAAACATCTATATTTGGTCCTTCCACCATTTAAGATGTTAAATTCCAGCGACTTGGGTAAGAAAAGTTTCACGTTGCTAGTCAAATAGAGGAAAGTGGTTTATGTTACTGAACTGGATGACTTACATCGACTATCAAAAGTAAAAAAAAAAATCTAATTTCTGTAAAAGCGTAAAAAACTCAAAGTCCAGAGACCAAAAAAAAAAAAAACCTCAAAATTAAGTTTAGGGACCAAATGTACAACAATAAAAGTTCAGGGATCAAATGTACACCGAAAAAAATCCAGTAACCAAAAATATAAAAAACTTGAAGTTCAAGGACCAAAAAAATATGTTTTGCTTTTTATTTATTTTATTTTATTTTATTGACTTCGGTTCACTATCAATTACTTGTTAGTAGTTGTTTTAGATAGCAATTAACAACTTATTACATTTTATTTAAAAACAAAAAACAAAAACAACTTAGTACGTACATAGCTCTTTAATTTTTTTTTAAATACTAGAGTAACCAAATGTGAATACTGACTCAATTGAATGCTATATAATATACAACGAGATTTGTGCGTGTACATCTCAAGGAGAAATTACAAGCACATAGCTCTTGCTTTCTTTTTTTGGATAAAAGAAGGTACGTGGTCATTTGATGGAAAATTAATTATTCCAACATTTGAGAGTGAAAATATCTAGTTGTTCAATGTATAGCTATTCCACATGCACTTGAAGTGTACATAAGTGAGGTATGTGGCCATTAGATGGAAGATTAATTATTACAACATTTGAGAGTGAAAATATCTAGTTGTTCAACATATAGCTGTTCCACATGCACTTGAAGTGTACATAAGTGTTCAACCTCTATCACGCTGTATTAAATCTCTTTGTGGTTTCTTCACAAGAAAAACACATTCGACAAGTGTTAGTTTAGTCTAAGTAAATTACACCAAGCTAGTGGTTGATATAGTCAGAGAGACTATGATAGGAGATCGGATCGAATTGTCCTTGTACTTCTCCACAGGCACATAATAGTTAGTACAAATGGAAGACTGAGTGGTAGTTGGTTGTAAAATTAATAAGCCGTGAACTTAAAAGGGTGTCTTTTTTCCTATACCTGATTTTCCCAAATAAAATAAGACTTTAATTGTGAGACCTCTGTTTCAATCTCGTTCTCTTGACTTTGTTTTGTGTAAATATTTTCAATTAATGTATCTCCGAGTACGATATTAAGTATTCATTCTACTTTTTACCAAAGAACTTCCACAAATAATGTAAAGCTACACAGCAAGGATAGCCATTGATGACCTGCCAAACTACCCCATAAATGACACCAACCCAATTCAATATCTTTGAATCCTCCCTTAGGACAGTTAACTCATCCACCTGATGAGGCAATTAAAACAGTTTCTCCCCACCCTCAATTCAACTGAAAGAGATGATGAGAGAAATCCCGACCCCATCACTTATTTAAACCGTTCCAACCACCTCGATCAGTTCTCCCCCATTAAAAATCACCTCTGATTTGTGAGAGCATCCTTCTTCCAATATTTCTTTTCCTAACTACTAGTTCTTCGTCATGGCACAGCCACCCAACAATGACCCTCCCCCTCCATGGCACTTTTTGCCGGGAGTCAAAGACCCCCTTTTCGTAAACCCTGAGTTGGCATTAGGGCCAGTGAATCCCTCCACCGATGCCCGAAAATGGATGGCTAGAAGGACTGCTCTAAAGTCGTATGCAGAAATGGACAAGAGTCCAGTAGTAGGGAAAATGGTTTGCAAAAACTGCCATCGCGAGTTTACTGTCACCCTTGACTTTCCCACTGAACAAAAACTCAGGGAGCTACCCATACCTGTCAATAGAGAACGTGAGCCGTGTCATGCATGCAACAGTCCGAACTCCGTCTAGCCAAAAGGCAATGAGTTCAATTACTTTTTCTTGCTCATCACTGGGTGGCTCTACCGTATGAATCTTGATGAGAGAGATAACTATTTAGCTTGGCTCAGCGCCGAGCGAGTTCCCAAGCCAATTGAAGTGAATATGGTCTTCAACAAAATGATGGCCGACTTGTTCCCGCATCCACCTCCACCTCCAAATAATTAATATATATATATATATATATAGTGGGTAGGGGCGTGGGTTGGGGCCAGAAGGTGTGGCGATGTTGAGTGAGTGAGTGAATGTGGTTAACATGCATGTATCTATTGTGTTGTTGTCGTAGTAGTTCTGTGTCGTAACTTTCTTCATTAACTGTTTAATTAATGATGTTAAGTAGGTCAAGGCCCAAGATGTGTAGGTGGTGGTGGTTTGGTCGTGCTATTGTTGCAGTTGTTGGCGTTTTCTCAGAATGCGTCATTCATTTTTTTCTATCACTCCACGTGGACCATTCCATAACACGAATGGCGCATTCGAAGAATGCGCCATTCGTGTTATCCTCAACGTCGGCGCCACGGGCTCACGGACCAGCACTGGTCGAGAACGTAGGGAATATTCCCTGCGTTCTCGATATCATGGGCTAGGGCGAGTATGGATGCTAGGTAGGTGGTGAATGAGGTGGTTGGGGGATGGTTCTATATTTAATGGTGTTTGTTGGTGGGTTTGGGGAAGCACATAGAGAGACAGTGAGGTAAAGGGAGAGAGTGGATTTAAGGGCTCGGGAAGGGGAGACTCGGGAGAGGGAGCAAAATAGTGAGGTAGAGGGAGAGAGTGAATGAGAGGGGCTCGAGAAGGGGAGCTCGGGAGAGGGAGAGGGAGAGAGAGAGAGAAAGAGACAGGTGAGGTAGAGGGAGAAAGAGGGAGAGAAGAGAGGTGGAGGGAGTGAAGGGATGGGGAAGGGAGAGAGAGAGAGAGAGAGAGAGAGAGAGAGAGAGAGAGAGAGTGTGTGTGTGTGTGTGTGTGTGTGTGTGTGTGTGTGTGTGTGTGTGTGTGTGTATGTGTGTGTGTGTGTGTGTATGTGTGTGTGTGTGTGTGTGTGTGTGTGTGAGTGTGTGAGAGTGTGTGAGTTGGGTTGTGGGTTGGATGGGTTGTTAAAAAGTTGTTTTTTGTTGTTGGAGAGTTTGTTAAAAGGTTAAGATTTTTTTTTATAATGGTGTTACAAAAAAAAAAAAAATAGCGTAGTTATATAGTAGTTTTTATCTAATAACAACTAACGTAACTTTTTTTAGGGAATAGCTGAAGATTAAAAGAGGAGGAAACTAGCTAGTAAGTATGAAATTTATTTATTTAAGTTTTATTATGTTTGACTCGGCTTGATTGGTATATATATATCTACATATATATTAAAAGTCGTCGCGATAGCAAAAGTTTCCGTTGTGACTTGAATTATCGTTTATATAATTTAATCACTTTTTATGCCTACTTCCTTAGAATCTGCCTCTATTTTGTACGCATTACATTATTTGCAGGTTTAGTTTCTGTGATATTATAACTAATTACATATTTACAGACTCCTTTTTATCTATGCTAAATCAAATAACATATGTAAACGTGCGTAACTTATCCTTTACCCAATGTCTGATCTAAATTTGGCAAAAAAATTGAGGTTCTCTCTCTTCGTGATGCACAACAAATTTACACATTAATGGGAAATTGAATAATTTAAATTTCTTGCTAAACTTTAGAGAAAACATAATTTTTTAGTTTAATTGAAATTCCCGCGAGCAAAGCGAGTGAGATAAAACGTTGAAACTAGTATATATTATATACAATCACGTTACATAATCAGGCAAGGAGGAAGGAAAATGTAATTGCATGCATGTTGGCGGGATCTTCAATTTTTTAATTTATATTTTTTTTACAACTTGATCTTGCTTTGATGTAATACATGCTTCATTTTAATTGATTTATCAGTACTCATCGTATATGATGGTTTATAAGTTATTAATTGGTGCTTCCTGCAGACAAATGAGTATGCTATGTAGTTGCGCTATTAAGGCGATCATCTACATCAGAAAGTTTGCTTGCGATTTAAATCCCAAAATTGATCAACATTGGCGTTTGATATATATGCAATCTTTTTACATCATTATTGTTCAATAAATTATGTAGGTCATAGAACATAGGAACATCTCATTTCTCTTTTATGCGAACGCCGAAATTGTAAATGGTAGGAATGACATTAAGTACAACGCACCTCCATCAGCAATGTTGACGTTTAAGTTTGGGACGAGTAGACAACAATTAATGGATCACGTATGTAATGCATTCAATATCTCATCTACGGAAACTATAGTAAGGATGACTTATCGTCACGCGATAATCCTCACTTAGGGTTCACAGTATTTCGTCCTTGTAATGCTGGAAGACACGATGCACTTTGACTTGATGTGGGCGACAGTGACCAATCTACCATTAAGCGCAAGGGTAGATATTTATTTAATATTTGAGCCAATCGACTCTTTTCAAAATCATACTGTTCATTTGCAACTAGTAGATGAAGATGTCAGCAGGTCAGACACTAGATCGATGATGAAAAGATTGCATATGCAATCACCACAAGGTGATGATGAACCTAACGACGATGATGACATTAATGATGCGGACAAGGACGTGCATACCCCCGAGGATGCTGCACCATTTGTCGATTGAGAAAACATAAATGTTGTTATGGATGACCCAAGGTATGAACCTCCACGGTGGAATACGTGCAAGACGATGAGCAGTTTGCTATCGATGAAGAGAATTTCATGGAGGATGCAATTGACGATGAAGTTCACCAACCATTGTTGTTTTATAATGAAATCGATTAGGAGGTGACTAACTCTACTGCGACCCAACATTCTCATCAACAGACTGGGGGATATGTCTAATTTTGATTTGGAAATAGGGATGTGCTTTGACAACAACATTCTCATCATGTGAACATACACTGAATATCATGGGGAATCGATATGTCTAATTTTGATTTGGAAATAGGGATGTGCTTTGTACATGTGTAGACTACTAAGTCATTTATGGGTATGCAGATACCGAGACGAGCGGGGATGTTCCTCGAGTCGCGTGTCGACGTGGGACCGAGGTAGCGACATATTGGGGTACGAGTCAATTATTTACATTAATTTGGTAATGTGTGGTTTGTATGAGGCCACATCACTTAATACATACATATATATATATATATATATATATAACATGGGGTCTAAAGTTAAGGAAGAAAAAATGTACGTCACTAGATATACCTCTAGGTGCACACACACATCTCAACACAAGGTGTCAAGTATTGGAGTCACTTGAGAGTGACACAAGGGACTAGTGGTGTGAGCAAGTCTACCCGATGTGCCTCGAGATACGTGTGTGGGTTGAGATGAGTGGCTCACATTTAAGCCACCCAAAGCATATATACATAGATAAGTCAAATACACCCCTAAAGTCCAACCTTATCTCATTCTATCTCTTTTCATCTCTCGATTAGACAGATAAGAGAAAAAAATGAAACAGTGAGAAAGAAGAAAATCGACGAAAGGGAGAAGAATAAAAAAAAAAAGATAGATAGATGTATAAATAGAGAGAGGGCGAGAGACCGAGCTCGAAGAAGGCAAGGTGAGCGGATTTTCGTTATTGTTGTGTGGCTCGTTGTTTTTGAAATCGGTTGTTGTTGTTGTTGTCGTGGCCACCATGGAGGCTCGACCATGGAAGGTTTGGCCTTCATGGCCGAGAGGTGTGAGGAGGAAGATGGCAGGGGTGTCTCCCCTGCCATCAACCTCCAGTTGGGTTGCGGTTGGGAGCCAACCCCAACGCCTCAAATGGAAAAAAATGGATGAAACAGAGCCGAAGCTCTGTTTTGCGCAAGAGGAAGAAGAAGGGTGTGAGTCGGGTTGGGTCGACCCGGGCTCGGGTAGGCCAGGCCGGGTCGACCCTGACCAGACAGGAGCGAGTTATACCGACCCGGGTCCGCTTGGACCGGGTCGGGTTAACCCGGACCCACCCCAATAAAAAATATATTTAATTATTTAATTAAATTAAACTTATTTTTTATAAAATAAATTCCAAAAGATAGCTAAAATATGGGAAAATTTAGGAAGATTTTAGAAAAATAGGGAAAAATATATTTGTGATCCAAATCAATAGAAACTCGATATTGCCATAAAAAGTGAAGAATTCGGAAGTCGGTTGAGACGTTATACGATAGTTTTACCTCGAAAAATGCGAAATGGGTCGATTGGCCAAAAATAAAACAAAATGGTCTAAAATGTTATATTATCACATGGTAGGAAACTAAAGGGAGACCTCCGGTGTTTGGGCACACATTTCGACTTATCGAGGGATCAGATAGACTAGGACAAGCATGTGACTTGTAAGTACAATTGTGAGAATTTTATATTTCATTCACCCTTATCGATTTATTGGTCTATTGGTAGACATTGCTACTTGTCGTCTCACATCGTGTTGTTCTTGTATCTATTTATGGATGAATATTGTGACATGATGCCTTGTTAATTATTTTATTGCCTCTAATTCCTACACTTGATGTCGTTCTTGAATACAATTGATAAAAAGCATGCTAATGGACTACTTTGAATTCAAATTGACTTGTATTCGATTTCCTTTGGGCTTTGTAGTCTAACTTGTCTTTGTAACCTAGAATTTTGGCATTTATTGGTTTTTGAAATTAAAGTTGGGATTATCTAGTATCCATTGCACAAGAGATGCACGATTTACGGGGACATGGGTCTACCGGGGTTCCGACACTCACCACTACACTTGCGCGACACGCGAGTTATGGGGCTCGGGGTTGTCAGCAAGCATGAGATTGATGTTATAAAGCGTAGAGCGCAGCTTCGCTATTTATGTGAGATATGTTGAGCGCAACTCAATGTCATAGCGAGAAAAGGTAGGTGATAGGTCTCACCGCAGACCGGATTTAGATCATCTTGACTTAGCCTGTGTCTGTGTCTACATCTTTAACTGTGGTACTTGCATTACTTGTTTTAGCAATTTATTTCACTCGTTTATGCTTTTAAATACCATTTGTTTATTTTGAAAATATGGCATGAAATTCTCCAGTTAGTACTTAAATATCATTATACTCACCGTCTAGTTTGCGACGGTGGGTGTAGGTCCATCGAGTAGTAGCAGACCGGGGAAGGAGAAGCTCGATGACTTCCTCTGAGTAATTCGACGACTCTCCTCACTCATTTGCATGTCTCGACTTTTGTTGTATTATTATTCTTTATGTCCTTTAGGGTTGTACATTGGGTTGAGTGAATAGTGTCCTATATATATACGTGCATGTGATGCTGTCTTTTTTGGTTTTCCACGCTTAGATATTTTTGGAGAATGAATGCTTTCGTTAACTTGATAATTGAATTTGAATTACCTCTAAATTGGATAATATATTAATACGTGGATTTGGAGGAATATAGGGACGATAGGCTGACTAATACGTACTTAAGTCTTAGATCATATAGTTAAGGCTTGAGTACGGGATTAGGCTGGGTGTGCCCTGTTTAGAATTAGGGGTCGTCACGTACAACCTTTTGGGCGATCAAGTGTAGAAGTGTGCAAGATGGGTGCATGTGACGTTTTCGTGCTTGTTTGCGAAAGAAAACACAATTATGGGAGATCACACAATTAGACGTGCGTCGACAACGGGGTGTTGTTGTTCGATCATACATACTCCAACTAATCGGTGGTTGTTTATTCGCCGACAAGTCAAATCAATATGTACATTTGATGTTTCTACCGTTGCTCGATGATTTTGACACAGTTGGACAGTATAGTTGGGGTAGTGCCATTTGGCTTTTTTGTACAAGGAGTTGTGTAGCGGATCTCGCGCAGGTGCAAATGAGGTTGCAGGCGTGTCGATTCTTGTACAACTGTGGGCATGAGATAGATTTCTATCCATAGCACCAAGGCGGCTGGGTGTTCCAGAGTTCGACCTCGAACAATGGATGGAGAAGAGATGCTTAATGACGTCCCTTTGGGACACAAGTAATACAAATGTTATATCGCGATTTCTATAATATTATTTACATTTTTATTTTACTAATTTATAGTTTTCTATACAGATGGATCGATGCATTTTCGGTTACTCAGAGCGTGACACCTTTTATCAGCTTACCGTGATGCACTCGACTCGCATAATGTGGATGATGTAGTGTGGCAACCTTATGTTGAAGTCATCAGGTCTCTTCTCGAATACTATACCGACGATCATGGTAGTTGGCTATCAAAGTGTCCCTTAATTTGTTTCCTCATAGTCGAGTGACATCGACAGAAAGAGTTTTGAGACAATTCGAATGATACAGGCCGTGCCACCAAACTGTGATTACGACATCTGACTGCACCGCATCGAGATGAGATGACGTGTTCAAGAAAATTAGGTGGCTTTTCACGCAAACTATATACAGATGTAAGAAAATCGTGGTGACAACATAGTCACAGCGGAACAAGAAGAAGGACACGATCAACAAGACTACATGATGTGGTATCAATCGGTTACTAGAAGATTCATTGGATACGGCAGGGCTTTACGTGACTATTCGGTAACCTTTAAACTATTATTCTTTTTTCCTCATGATTTACATATTAAATTATGTGTACTAAACTCCTGTTTTTATATCAGTGTAACTTGGTGCGTCGACTGCAGCGAGTGTTCATTAAGGATGGGTACGAGCAAGGACTTGCTACGCTTGATGAAGTCATCAAAATTTTAGATGAGATGAAAGACAAAGGTATACTCTATGGAATAGTGTAATTAATGTCGAACATACCATAAATGAGGACAATGAAGAAGGAGATGAAGAAGATGATCAGGGCGAATGAAATAGAGAGGTGAAAAAAAGAACAACACAAACATAAACTGTAGGTGGGAGCACTAGACGTCCTCGTCCACCACGTCCATCTCATCGGACAAAGATTGCTTGCGAGAGTAGCAAACGTTCTCCTACACCACGTTCATCTCGTCCGAGAGTAAGAAAAATAGAGATTGTTGGTGACAGTAGCCAACGCTCATCCCTACCATAGGTACATTCCTACATTGTCCCCAATGCAACCAGAAACTCAAATGCTTGTACATAGCGCGTCGATCATGAATCTTCCTCCTTACCATTTTGATCCTTATGCACCCGGGCCGTCGTCTTTCATATACGGACCATGGAATGTCTAGACATCCAATGTATCCTTCATTGCCTCAATACATGCCGTGTCCATTTACTCCACCATGTTATAATTACAATATGTCATATAGCGGAGATGGCTCATTCATGAACATGTTAAACATGTCGCCGCCTCATGTTCCTTTCGGCCAACCACATACAAGAAGTTAGTTTTTTGGAACAGTTCAACCTCATATTTTTGAAAACATTAGTACAAGAGGTGAGTCGAGTGAACCGGAGGAAGAACATCAATCGACTCGATAAAATTCAATGCAAGATCAGCAACCTCAACAAACTCAACTAGATGTACAAACACAACGTCCAACTTGACATAGAGTACGTCCAATTTGCATCACGGAGCAATAACGTCAACGTAACTGTCGATAGACCTATATGATAACTTTTTTGATGGAATCAAATCATACTTTCAAAACTTCTTTATTGTTTTAATTTTAAATTCTAGACAAAGAGATAACGTGGTTTTGGCCTTTAAAGTTTTTCATCTACATATCTCTTTTTATGATCACGATTGTGTTGCATGGTTTATAGTAGATATGCATGGGTTGCTCCCTCGAGATACGTGAGTAACGTTTACATAGATTGTCCACCTCGAGATACGTGGATGTAGTTTGCATGGGTTGTCCACATCGACATATGTGCATGTCGCTTGCATGGGTTGTCCCCCTCAAGGCACGTGCTTGACGTTTACATGGTTTACTTCGATTGCATGAGATTACATGGGTTGCCCACCTCGAAATACGTGCATGAACTTTGCACGGTTTGCATGGATTGCATGAGGTTGCATGAGTTGCACACCTTACGATATGTGTGACGTTTGCATGAATTGCACGAGGTTGCATAGGTCGACCATCTCGACATACGCGAGTGTCATTTGCATGACTTGTCCACCTCGAGATACATGCGTGACGTTTGCATGAGTTGTCCACGTTCATATACGTGCGAGTCCTTTCATGAGTTGTCTACTCCGAGATACATGCGTGATGCGGGTTGTCTATCTCGAGATACATACGTGACGCGGCTTGTCCATCTCGATACGTACATGTCGTATGCATGGGTTTACCACTTCGAGTTGAACAAATTACTCATTTTGAGGAGTAATTAAGAGATTTTGTATTATATATAGATGGCTCCTTTTGAAAACGAGCCATTCATTCCACCTTATTATTTTGTATAGATGGCTTCTTTTCGAAAGGAGTCATTCATTACACCTCATCAAAACACATCAACGCATGGAGGCACATCATTATCAATGTCTCATTTTCAAAATGAGACATATCTTACTTTTGTAAATTTAAAGTAGTCAACCTTATTTGATGAATAAAAAAGTAATGTTACCTTACTTTGTTAAAAACACAGAAAGTATTTAGTTATTCAACGTATAGCTGTTCCACATGCACTTGAAGTGTACATAAGTGAGGTACGTGGTCATCAGATGGAAGATTAATTATTACAACATTTGAGAGTGAAAATATCTAGTTGTTCAATGTATAGCTGTTCCAAATGCACTTGAAGTGTACATAAGTGTTCAACCTCTATCACGCTGTATTAAATCTCTTTGTGGTTTCTTCCCAAGAAAAACACATTCGACAAATGTTAGTTTAGTCTAAGTCAATTACACCAAGCTAGTGGTTAGTATAGTCAGAGAGACTCTGACAGGAGATCGGATCGGATCGTCCTTGTACTTCTCCACAGGCACATAATAGCTAGTACAAATGGAAGACTGAGTGGTAGTTGGTTGTAAAATTAATACGCCATGAATTTAAAGGGTGTATTTTCCTATACTTGATATTCCCAAATAAAATAAAACTTTAATCGTGAGACCTCTTTTTCAATCTCGTTCTCTTGACTTTGTTATGTGTAAATATTTGCAAGTAATGCATCTCCGAGCACAGTATTAAGTATTCGTCCTACTTTTCACCAAAGAACTTCAACAAATAATGTAAAGCTGCACATCAGGGATAACCATTGATGACCTATCAAGCTACCCCATAAATGACACTAACCCAATTCAATGTCTTTAAATCCTCCTTTAGGACAGTAAACTCATCCACCTGATGAGGCAATTAAAACAGTTTCTCCCCACCCTCAATTCAACATAGAGGGATGATGAGAGAAATCCCAAGCCCATCGCTTACTTAAATTGCTCCAACCACCTCGATCAGTTTCCCCATTAAAAACCACCTCTGATTCGTGAGAGCATCATTCTTCCTCTATTTCTTTTCCTCACTACCTCTTCTTCTTATTCCGCCTCTTATTTTCCTTCGTCTCTACTTTCCTCATCATCACCACTTGATCATGTATTACGTTCTCATTCGTCTCCACTATCCTCCTTTAATTTTTCACCACTATCACCTTTCTCACCACTATCACCTTCTCTTCCATCTTTTTCCTTAAGTTCCCCTTTATTTTCACTTTCATTCTTCTCTCTATCTGTAACGACTCATTTTCCAAATGGACTGCCATGGGGGGCCGATGCGGGTCCACAACCTAGCCTACCAGCGCCAGCTATGTCCCACATGCCATCTCATCCACCATTTAGTCGTTATTAACCTTTATAAACAATAATTTTACTGTTTAAATTGTTAATGACCTTAAATCATATGTCTCTACTATCATATTAATCCCAAATAAAATATAGCGGAAGTCTTTTATCTTGTCAATTCATCTACTAAGCAATTACGTCATGCATTTAACTCTGATATCTAGTGTGGAAAACCCATATATCATCATAGATTAAAATTGTTCCTCGATGTATCAAAATATCAACAGTATAGAGTTTTAGTGTATCACACAATCCAAAATAAAACGAAATATATATAATACAAACGTACAAACCTGGCCAAACGTCTTTGTATTTTGACAGCTTGCCCTTGCCCCGGCTTGTACTAAGATCTACAATCAAGCCATCACAAAAAGACGGATGATGAGTCCAGAGTGAATATTCCCAAGGAAATTAAGTGAGCAATACGAAATGTAAATATTGGAATTTAAACAAAACCATTAAATAAACATGTGGAAATAAAAACAGTCAACTGTGCTCATCGCATGCATGTTTAATAGTGAAAGCTCAAAGTGTGTGTTCCTAGCCCCCAGACTAGCACCAAACTTCAGACTCTCAACAGACTACTGCCGGCGAGTAGCACTCAAGCAAGGCCAGTATCTATATCCACTAGGTGGTCTGCGTGGAACCTACGACGCACCCACACGTGCCCGTCACAACTCTCGGGTAGCCCTATTCACCAAGATGACACACGTGTTATGGCCTAGTGGACGTGCACACAGAAATGGCACGGAGGGAGAACCTCAACGTCCGTCCATTACAACACAATGGGAATAGAGTAATGAAAGACAAAATGAACTCAAAAGCAAAAGTAAATACTGCTTAAGAAATTTCAGTTGGGATACTGCTTCCCCCACACCGCACTCTGTGTCCTATCACTAACCCCTGGTCTGACTTCGCCTAGTCCCGAATATCTCAAATTACTGCCCATACTGACTTATTTCCATGTATAAGTGATATGGAGTCATTTGTATGTGTGTTAAGTCATTTCACATATATTATGTCAAAACAGTAGTACATTAGCGTTAGATGCTCAGATAGTTATACGTTCTTCATCAGGAAGAACATTAGCACACTAATCGCGCTTTGGACAGCAACCAGCTGCAAATTTATGGGTTTTCCAACAGCTCGCCAAACCATCCACAAAACACCAACAACACAACTTCAAAGCACTAAAAACCCATCACAAAAACACCTCAACATCCACCAAATCTTCACTAACATCTCTAATGTTAAGATTAAAAGATAGAGAAAGTTGTGGTGTTTGTAGTTCTCACCTTGGATTTGAGGATTTACCCACTCCAAGCTCCTTGAATCACCATGTTTGATCACTCCAAAACTCTATTTTTTCTCTTCAAATCTCAGATAAGAAAATGAGGAGAGAGAAAAGGTGGTGGTTTGAAGTCAAGGCGACTTTATATAGGTGATTTGGCACCTCTCCACACTTACACATCTCAATGCAACTGTGCTCATCACATGCATATGTAATAGTGAAAACTCAAAGTGTGTGTTTCTAGCCCCTAAGGTCATACTAGCGTCATACTTTGAACCCCCAACAGACTACTGCCAACGAGTAGCACTCAAACAAGGCCGGTATCTAGATCCGCTAGGTGGTCGGCGTAGAACCTACGACGAACCCACAAGTGTCTGTCATTCTCTCGGGTATCCCTATTCACCGTGTGTTATGGCCTAATGGAAGTACGCACAGAAATGACATGGAGGGAGAGCCTCAACGTCCGTCCATTACAACACACCAAGAATAGAGTAATGAAAGACAGAAAATGAATTCTAACGCAAGCACATATAAGTTTAACAAGCTCCAACATGTTTTTAAACTTTATTTTATTTAAGTCCCTTATTTTATTCAAAAAAGGAATCAACTACCAATCAATTAGCAGTAAATAAGAAATAATGCAATTCATGCAAACAATAGAACAAGGATGCGAGGAATCATCTTTTGGTATCTTTACAATTTACTATGAAAGGAGAAATTTGTAGTCTTGGGAAGTAAAAAGGTTTTCCCAACGAACTATAACGTTTCTCAAATGAGCCAAAGCATTGATCAAAGTTTTTTTTCTACATCTTGCCACTTTAATTATACAATATACTATACTTTTTAAGTTGCTTGTTCAAGTGGTTCAAGACATCATATAAATATTGCACCAGCAAACCCGTGTCCCAAAATGTCCCAATTAATTCTTCATGCATGGACTATAAAGTTGACTATAGTTGAGGATATAATGTTCTTAGCAATTATTGATTGTGTACTAATTTCTTTGTATACTACTATTAAATAAATAAAATAACTTGGTTAGATGAAGATGAATCGTCCCTATAATTTGCTCATAGATCTATATATAATTGTTGTCATAGTCAAAGATGGTGAGTGTATGTGTGTGTAAATTATATTGTTTTCATATATGATTATAATAGATGATTATATTAAATTGCAAATTATATATATGATTATAATTGCTATCATATATGATTTGAATAGGGTGATTTATATTGTTTGATGTAGCTGATCCTCGATGGACTATCGGCATTAGCAAATTAAATAAGATGAATTTGTCATGGTTATTAGAACAAACACAAGACCAATGCACAGTTTATTCATCGATTAAGCATACTCTTCTATGCTGGAACATGAGCATATGACCCAAAGAAGACCAATGCGCCTTTAATTAATCAATTAACGTATTTAGGGGAAAATATTTACCAATTTAACAAAGGTCGGCAGGAGGCGAGAGTGGAAAGAGCAGCTGGCGGGAGGCGAGCAGCCACAGGGGCGGGAGTGCAATCGACTGGTGGGAGGCGTGCTGCGGCGGACAGCGATGGGGTTGACAGCGATGTACAACAATGCAATGAAGAGGGAGCTCGCGGTGGTGTTTTTGATTTGGTAAAATAGTAAATAGTAAAAGAAAAACCATAATAACTAAACCATGGAAGTCGTGACCACAAGTCACGACTACCATATTTTTATTTTTATTTTTTCCAATTTTACAAATCTTTTAATAAAAACAATTTGGAGAGAAAGTTCATTTCAAACGAAGTCGTGACCGTGGTCAATATCATTCTCTTTTTACTTATGCGCATACTTCACAAAACAAATTATATCAACATTTGCTTATTTTAGTTTAAAATTTTAGATTATCTAAAAATGAAGGAAAGAAACTTTTTTTTATTAAGAATGGGTATTATCACGGGGCAATAAGAGAGGGTTTTTCTCTAGGAAATTTTACTCACTTAATCAAACCCGTGGTGCCTAAGGGCCACCTTAGTTCAGCACAACCAATAATCGAATAGAATGAACAGCAAGTAATGGCACCAAGGAAATATTTTACTAAGCACTCAATTGGAAATACAACACTGGAACTCTATGCTTCCCTAAGCCTAGAGCCTCTAGCTTTATAGACCAGCCAACAAGTAGTTACATAACCAACTAGGACACCTGTCTTGTGTACATCGATCCATAGACCAAGTAAAACACCACTTCATTTGTGGTCAAGGCAGTTACCCAACTGCCTTGCTCCCTTGCTGCCACATCGTTCCACAATCGTCACCACTACAGGGTCAATTGCAACATGCTCCATGTATTCGTGACTTCTTTGGTCGTGCCTTGATCATGGCCCATGCCCATGACCAAGGTAGTTTCTCAACTGCTTGGAACCGCCTTGACTTGGTCCATCCACGCCTCAAGGGACGTGGCCCATGCTTCTCTAAGGGACATGGACAACTCGGTGGTGCCTGGTCGTGCCCAGGCACCTCGGGTGTTAGCTGGGCCTCGGTCGAGTCCCACTGGCTCGGGGTGGCTGGACCATGGGTCCGAGGGTCTTGCCTTGGCATAGTGCCCAAGGCATCTCGAGGGTCCTCCTTGCTTCTTTGCCCGTGCCGCCCCTAGGACAGAACACACCTCTCCCAATAGTAGATGTTAAGTCATTTCCTCAGCTCCAATAAGAAACATCCTAAAATGAGACCAAGCGTACTTTGACTTGGTCGACGCCCAAGTCAAGATTTGTCAACCCTTGCCAAGGTATGTCTTGCTCGTGCCATAGGAATTTGCCAAGGTATCGTGTTGCTCGTGCCAAGGCGCGACCTTGCTTGTGCCAAAGGAATCTGCCAAGTCATGCCCGTGCTTGCGCCGAGGCGCATGCCAAGGTCTCCCGTGTCTGCGCCAAGGTGCACCCGTGCCTGCGCTAAGGCGCGTGCCAAGGTCTGTTCGTCCCAGTGCCAAGGCACGTGCCAAGGTATGTTCGTGTCTGTGTCAAGGCGCATGCCAAGGTTTGCCCGCGCCTACGCTAAGGCGCAACCTCGTCTGCACCCAGACACCGCACCAAGGCGCGACCTCCTTCGCGCCTATGCGCTGTTCTGCATGTCACCCAGCAACCAAACCTTATGGAACTATCCGAGCCCTCCGAAACTCGATCAATTGCTAGGTTTCTTGATGCCCATACCAGCCTATGCGGGTCACGCTATTGAGGGGCTGACAAACATCCCCCTGCCGAAATGTTCGATGCCCTCATCAAACTGCTCGGTTGCTCTCGCTTCTGGTAGTCTGCTATCTCCTTCTCAAATGCCATAGAGTAGTATCTCGCTCCCAAGTAAGTTCTTCAACATCAACCCACTTGATTAAGAAAAAAGGTTCGCCTATTTTTCTTGCTCTGACCACGCGTCTTGTGGCTTAGAATTTGCTCAATATCTCCAGCAAACTCCTTCCGTACTAAGGGTGGAGCCCGTCTCGCTGTGCTCCTCCCTGGATCTGCCTCATCTGAGTGGAAAGGTTTAAGATAGCTCACATGGAAGGTAGGGTGTATCTTCAACCTTTATGGTAGCTTAAGACGATAAGCTACCCTCCCAACTCGCTTGACCACCTCAAATGGTCATTCGTATCGCTGAACCAGGCCATTGTGTGTCTCCTTCTTGTTGAACTTCTTCCAAATCTGAGGAGTGAGCTTCAACAAGACTAGGTCTCCCTCCTAGAACTCCAAGGGTCTCCTGTGTTGGTCAGCATACTTATTCATCCTCCGGACAACTTTGGCCAAACTGTCTTGAGCTGCCTCCCTCAGTTCTTGCTTGTTTCTCGCAAAACGATAAGCCGTTGGGCTTGATCCCATCGACTTTAATTTGGCTACCTCATATGGAGTAGCCGGTTGTTGTCCTGTCACCACCTCGAATGGACTCAACTCCGTAGCCGAGTTTTTGTGAAGATTGTAACAAAATTGGGTTGTATCGAGTAAATCCACCCAGTTAGATTGACTTGCATTTACGTAGTGCCTGAGGTAGTCTTCCAGCAAGGCATTGATTCTCTCTATCCGCCCATCCGTTTGGGGATGGTTTGCTGTGGAAAACTTTAACTCCGAGCCCAACAAATTGAATAGGGCCACCCAAAACCTTCCAGTGAAACCGAGCGTCTCGATCACTGATGATGTCCTCCGGTATTCCCCAATATTTCACTACATGTTTGAGGAACAGATCCGCCGTTAGGTCCACATCGCAATTCTTCGGAGCAGCTATAAAAGTAGCATACTTCGAGAATCGATCTACCACCACTAGCACGTTGGTCATCCCCTGCTCCTTAGGAAGACCAGTAATGAAGTCCATAGATATGCTTTGAAAGGGACTGTCTGGTACAGTCAAGGGCTCCGGCAACCATGGTGGCTTCCTCCTCTATGTTTTGTCTTGTTGGCACACCAGATAAGTTCGCACGTACTGATCCACATCATCTTCCATCTTCGTCCAGAAGAACGAATGTGATAAGAGGGCATAGGTATGCTCCATGCCCGGGTGTCCCGCCCACCGAGCATCATGTGTCCCCTTTAGAAGTTGTCGCCTTAGCTCGCCAGTACTAAGGACATATGGACGTCCTCATTTAGCATAGAGGACTCCATCTTCGCACTAGAATCTCCGCGTGACTCCCTCAGTCACTAGCTTCCTCATTTTTATGTTAACAGGGTCTTTGCTCGTCTCCTCCTTGATGCGAGGCAAAAATTCACCTTCCAGCCTCACCACTGCTGATACTATCCCAGCCACCACTTTGAGACTGAGAGCATCCGAAACTGAGTTAAGCCTTCCACGCTTATGCTCAAACTGTACATCGAACTCTGCTAGGAAATCTAGCCACCTCGTATGCTTCTGATTGAACTTCTTCTGGCTCATTAAGTAGGTGATTGTCGTATTGTATATCCGCACCACGAAACTGGTTCCCAACAGATAATGCCTCCAAAGGTGGAAAGCATGGATCACAACCAGCATCTCTTTCTTGTGAGTCGGGTACCTCTGTTCCGCTTTCTTCAGCTTCCTACTTTTGAAAGCAATGGGGTGTCCCTCCTAGGCAAGTACCACCCCCAATGCTCGGTCTGATGCATCTTTGTGCACTTCGAAAAGTAGGTCAATATTGGGTAATCCCAATACTGGTTCAGAGGCAATTACATGCCTCAGCTCCGCCATAGCTTGGTCGCATCGATCCGTCCATACCCAAGCTCGATATTTCTTCATAGATCTGTCAGCGGTGCCATTCTCCTTTAGTAGCCCTCCATGAACCGCCGATAATAGTTTGCCAAACCCAGGAATGACCGCAACTCCTAGACCTTCATGGGGTTTGGCCACTCCATGATCGCTCGCACCTTCTCTGGGTCCATCTACAGCTTACCCTGGCCTATAACATGACCGGAAAGAGATTGTTTGCGCAACAAACTCACATTTTTCCCTATTTACATATAGATGGTTAGCCTTCAAAGTAGTCAGAACCATGCGTAAGTGATCCACATGATCTTGGAGGTTATGACTATAAATTACAATGACGTCAAGGTAAACAACAACAAATCGATCGATGAACTCCCTTAGTACATCGTTCATTAAATTACAGAATGTAGCAGGAGCATTTGTCAAACCAAATGGCATGACTAAGTACTCAAATGATCCATACCTAGTCACCATGGCCGTTTTAGGGACATCTCCAGCTGCAATTCGAACTTGATAGTACCCGATCTCAAGTCCAACTTTGTGAAGTCGGCAACATCGGATAGCCGATCGAACAAGTCCGCCACCAACGGGATAGGGTACTTGTTCTTCACTGTTAGCTTGTTCAGTGTCCTATAATCTACGCACATCCGAGAAGATCCGTCATGCTTCCTCTGGAACAGGACTGGTGCTCCATAAGGTGCCTTGGATGGCTAATGAATCCAGCATCCAACAACTCCTACAACTGCTTCCTCAGCTCCTCCAACTCCTTTGGAGCCATTTTGTAAAGGGCCTGTGCTGGGGGTTTTGAGCCAGGGATCAGTTCAATCTCATGGTCAATTACCCTTTTGCGGGGTAATTGTTTCGAGCAACTCCGCCGGCATTACATCACTGAAGTCCTCCAATACCTCAGTAACTGCATCTGGGACTTTTGCTGTCGTTCATGCCTTAGTCTCCACCAAGGCCGCTAGAAATGTTGGTTCACCCTTCCTCAATCCATCTTTCACTTGAATGGCTGAAAGATGGGATAGCTTTGCACTTTCTTTCCCTGAAATTAAGTTAGCCACAGGAACAAAGCAAGGATGGGACTTGTTCATCGCAAATAGTCCCTTCAAGAAATGCATCAAGGCAATGTTCCCTAAATGTAGAAAGTCATTCCCTAGGATGAAATCAAAGTCATCCAAGGGAACTGCCATGAGGCTGATCTTCCCCTCTCAAGATCCAACCTTAAGAATCACATCAGTAGCCATACCTTGAATTCGCTTTGCTTCCGAATTCACAGCTTTCATTCGACTGAAATTCTCAACAAGGTCTAATCCCAACTTCTCTACCATGTGGTCCGCCACAAATGAGTGTGTAGCTCCCGAATCTACCATTGCCAAGACTCGTCTCTATTCACCTCTGCATCAACGCACATTAGTCCCTCCGAGGGACTCGTTTTGGCTCGTTGAATGGCATTCAACAATTGTAGTGGGTTTATCCGGGTTGGCCATCATCTTCCGCGATCAAGGCCGAAATCTTCTCCTTCTTTAGCCAGTCCCGTGCCCTGTGAGGTCCATTGCAAATGAAACAGCCCTTACCTGAGGAACTTGATGAGGTTTCGCGTCTGCTCTCAGGGTTGGCTTCGAGCTCACTTGCTTAGGAGGAAAGGGCTTCTTCTCGCCTTTCTTGTGGTGGTCTTTGAGCGGCTTCTTCTCCCTGTTCTTCCCCTCGCTCATGGAAGAACTAGTTTTAAAGTCCACAAGACTGTCAGCCGCAGCAATTGCACCAGGCAAGTCCTTCACCCCTTGCTTCCTTAGCTCGGATTGAGCCCATGACCGCAATCCAGTAGTGAAGTTAAAGAGTTTATCCTCATCTGACATGTTTTTGATGTCCAACAAGAGAGAGGAAAACTGCTTAATGTAGTCTCTGACCGATCCCATCTGTTTGAGCTTGCGCAAGGCCTCCCGCGCTTGCCAAGCCGCATTGGTAGGAAGGAATTGATCCTTCAATTCTCTCTTTAGCACCTCCCAATCCACGATATTGGGTCTACCCGAAGTCGCATCATCGTCTACTTTGGTTCTCCACCAGAGCTTAGCATCGCCTTCTAGATACATGGAGGTCAGGATGACCTTTTGGTTCTCCTCCGTCCCAGCAGTAGCAAAGTACTGCTCCATGTCCCAAAGGAAATTCTCAAGCTCCTTCGCGCTCCGCTTGCCTGAGAATTTCTTTGGCTCAGGCACCTTGGTTCGATGCTTTACCGCCACTGCAACCTCCGAGGTTCCACCGATGGCTCGCTTTAGTAAATTTACCTCTAAAGCCATTGTTGTAGCTATTTCGGTGATGAGTTCTCCCACAGAACGTACATCCGCTACCAGCTCCTCAAATATTGATTCACACATAGCTATCATGGCTTCTTGTAACTCTCCCCTAGTCACCAACGAAGCCACTAACATCTCTAAGCCTTCAATGCGTTGTGCCGACATTGAAGACTCAACCGATTCTGCCAGGGCAAACATCGTTGCCATCAGGTGTTCTAAGTGAGCTACCCTTTCACTTAGATCGCTCGTCGTCAGGTCGCCATCGTCTCCAAACGGGGCTTTGATACCAATTGTCATGAGGCCAATAAGAGAGGGGTTTTCTCTAGGAAATTTTTCTCACTTAATCAAACTCGTGGTGCCTAAGGGCCACCTTAGTTCAGCACAACCAATAATCGAATAGAATGAACAAAAAGTAATGGCACCAAGGAAATATTTTACTAAGCACTCAATTGGGAATACAACACTGGAACTCTATGCTTCCCCAAGCCTAGAGCCTCTAGCTTTATAGACCAGCCAACAAGTAGTTACATAACCAACTAGGACACCTGTCCTGTGTACATCGATCCATAGACCAAGTAAAACACCACTTCCTTTGTGGTCAAGGCAATTACCCAACCGCCTTGCTCCCTTGCTGCCACATCGTTCCATAACCGTCACCATTACAGAGTCAATTGCAACATGCTCCATGTATTCGGGACTTCCTTAGTCGTGCCTTGATCATGGCCCATGCCCATGACCAAGGTAGTTTCTCAACTGCTTGGAACCTCCTTAACTCGGTCCATCCACGCCTCAAGGGACGTGGTGCATGCTTCTCTAAGGGGCAGGGACTGCTCGATGGTGCCTGGCCGTGCCCAGGCACCTCGGGTGTTAGCCGGGCCTCGGTCGAGTCCCACCGGCTCGGGGTGGCTGGACCATGGGTCCGAGGGTCTTGCCTTGGCATGGTGCCCAAGGCATGCTCGAGGGTCCTCCTTGCTTCTTTGCCTATGCCGTCCCTGGGAGAGAACACACATCTCCCTATAGTAGATGGTAAGTCGTTTCCTCAGCTCCAATAGGAAACATCCCAAAATGAGACTAAGCGTACTTTGACTTGGTCAACTCCCAAGTCAAGATTTGTCAACCCTTGCCAAGGTATGCCTTGCTCGTGCCAAGGTGCGGCATTGCTCGTGCCAAAAGAATTTGCCAAGGTATCGCCTTGCTCGTGCCAAGGCGCGACCTTGCTTGCGCCAAAGGAATCTGCCAAGTCATGCCCGTGCATGCGCCAAGGCGCGTGCCAAGGTCTGCCCATGTCTGCGCCAAGGCGCTGTGCCAAGGCGCGCCTGTGCCTACACTAAGGTGCGTGCCAAGGTCTGTCTATCTCTGCGCCAAGGCGCGTATGTCCGTGCTTGTGCCAAGGCGCGTGCTAAGGTTTGCTCGCGCCTGCGCCAAGGCGCTTGCCAAGGCGCAACCTCGTCCGCACCTATGCACCACGCCTAGGCACGCGCCAAGGCACGACCTCCTTCACGCCTATGCGCTGTTCCGCATGTCACCCCGCAACCAAACCTTATGGAACTATCCGAGCCCTTCGAAACTCGATCAATTGCTAGGTTTCTTGCTGCCCAGCCCAGCTTACTCGGGTCACGCTATTGAGGGGCTGACAGGTATCTACTATCTAAACACTTGTCTGACTAGAGAGGAAATATCACTAGTAGCCCGACGTTTGGCTATCTTGAAGAATCAAATGTCTTGTGACCATGATAAAGAAAAAAAATAATTTGTAGTTATTTACTAAATTGAGAGTAAAGATTATGATCAGATTTCAATCAGTTTTTGTTGATCATCATGACCTGATCAAACGATTAACTTCTATAATAATCATAGTGGACCACAATTGAACGATATACTTTACATATTTGGTTAGCTCAGGACGAAAAAAGATCATGGGTTTGCCCTGCAACCTTACCAAAAAGGGACAATAAAGTTCCGTAAGAAAAGGTAACAAACTCTTGAAGGAGACAAAAAAACCTATATCTAAAAACCAAAAGGAAGTAAAAAATAGCAACATTGTTGGTATTACGCTCGTTGACTACACATCGCTTTAAGATGTCACTTGTTGTCTTAAGATCAGACATTTATGTCGTTCTCACCACTTAAAAATAAGGTCGACGAAATGATACGATTTCTTTTCTATTCGCTCTAGAGCCCAATCAGTAAAGTGTTCTTCCACGGCGGTCACATTGAAAACTCACCAACATCGACTCTTGGTTGGGAAGATGTCCAAAAGAAGGGGTGGTGTAACGGCTCAATTTTGATAACATCATTATTATTGATTATTTTCATATTCAGATGTCATCTCAAATCCGCATGGATGTCATAGATAGGTCAGGGCACGACTGACTGGGTAAATAGTGATTGTTTGCTTGATGTTTGCCTATTTGCAATGTCGTATATTATATTATTTTACTTAGCATCGCATGTGTGTATTTATATTATTGAATCAGGTGAGATAGTGTAACGGGCGTTCGCATCGAGAAACGTGTCAATACGGGTACTGAGCGAGCAAAATGTGGGTACACTAGGTTGAAAAATAAATTGGATAATTAAATTAATTAAATGTGACAAATATTAATGATAAACACAGTCTAAGCCAATTGATCGAAATTGGTAACTATGGCGTGCCTTGTTATGCGTGTCGAGGCGCGGGACACCAGGTAACCGAAGATAATTGAAGAAGACTAAAAATTTGGTGTCTAATGAGGAGCTAATGCGAACATGCCACATACACATCTAATACCCTAAAAATTTGGTGTCTAAAAATTTGGTGTCTAATGAGGATTATCACTCATTCTCACACCCCCTTCCACGTTTCCTCTCTTTCACTCTCATCAACACAAAAGAGTGTGTGATTGTTGAAAAGTTGATACCATTGAGAGTGTAAGATTTAATGAGTCACTTGGAGTTTTTGATGGGAATTGATCAAGAAAACAAGCAATCAAGGTGAGCATCTAATTTTTTTTTCAATTTTCCATTAAAAAGAAGCTTAAATGAGGTTTTAATGGTGATAGTTGATTATTCTTAAATGTTGGAGAAAATTTGATTTATGGTAGTTAGGTGGTTGTTGAGGTTGTTGTAGTATTGTTGTTTGATTTGTTGAAGAAAAAAAAAACAAAGGCTTCTCTATGAAAGAAGAAGAAAATATGGGGGAGGGGAGGGACGCACGCATGCATGTGCGTGCGGGCGGTCCCCTAGACCGGGCCGAGCCGGTTTGGGCCCGACCCGGTTGGGTGGGACCGAGCCGAGCTGATCTGGGCTCAACCCGGTTGGGTCGAACCGGGTCCGACCCAGTCCAGGGACCCACCCCTTTAATTAAATAAAATAATTATTAAAAATTAATTTAAAAACAATTTTAAATAAAAAAAATTACCAAAAAATAAGAAAATAGGTAGAAAATTATGAAAAAATCCAAAAAAATCAGGAAAATATAAAAATAAGAAAAGATAGATAAAAATAATATTCGAGAATTTTCAGGTGTTTGGCACCCGGTATAACTCGAAAAGTGTGCCAAAAAATAAACTTTTTGGAATAAAATTTCAATATTTTTTGGCACACATTATGAATTCATTTAATTTGACTCTAAACTAGTTAAAATGATTTAATTTGACACCAAGAACTTAGGAGACTATAGTCGGGAGTCGGGCGCGTATCTCGAGACGTGAGTGGGACTTCAAAGTGCGTTTTTAGGTATGTAAGAATCGATTTGAAAGTCACTGAGGGTTTACTTTTCCATTATTGAATTCCTATTCCTTGTTATTGTACTCTATTCCGTGATCAATTTGGGTTGGTGGTTGAGTTACTCCCACCTGATGTTCGTAGTGTACTTATGCCACACTAGGCTGTAGCACTTGTGATCAGGCACTCGGTGAATTGCAACCCGAGTTGCATTAAGGGTGCACGTGTCGGAAACGCACCACGAGGAACCAGGTGAAAGGAAGTGGGGGCAACCACCAAAAGGGTCTTGGGGTCCAAAGTACAGTCTAGTCTGACCGGGACGATTACACACTTTGTTTCTCTCGTATTATCTATTCATGTGGTGATCGTAGTACAGTTGTCTATTTAGTTTCCGCATGATTATTTAACATGATTATTGATATCTATTTACTTCTTATAAATGCTCGGTGTACTTCGTTTGGAATCTTACCACTGTACTTTCCATTTGGCTTTTGTAATGGTCGAGTGTAGATCCCAATACTAGTAGGGGCAATAGAATTCTTGGTGACTTCATCTGATTGCCTGCGGTTGAGGACCCACTAGTATGTGTTATTTTGATATTTTGCTTTACTTTTAAGGCATTGGGAGACTGGATAGACATTGTACTTGTATATATTACTACTTATTAGTATTGTCGCCTATATACAGAGTACTTTCTCGAGTTTTCCATAGTAGGACTTGCTCTTATAAATGATGCTTTACATGATGATGGACTTATTTGTTTTACTTAGTCGAAATTTAAGACTTCAACTGTTTTAAATGCTAAAATTAATTCAACTGTCTAACTAAACTAATTGAACGAAATAAGTTAATGCATATATCGAGGAGTAGTGGTGTGGAAATGGATGTCAGTGGCGCGTGGGACCCAGTGGGTCAATGAATTGATAGGATTACGTGGCAGCGAGGCTCCACGCGGCGGCCTCGGGAGTTGGGGCCGTCACAGGTGGAGAGAAATGACTATTTAAGGAAGAAGGGGGAGGAATGGGAAGAAGACGGCAGTAGAGATGAAGGTTAAAGGGTAGAAAAAGGAGAGAATGTGATGGAGAGAAGGGACGACAATGCCCGATATCACGGCCCCCAAAGCCATATCTGATTTTGTGCGCTAGGATTTTTGTGGAGGCGTTAGAAAGAGCATGTAAATCATGACTTCCAGTTTGAACTATGCTACTGTTGTATTTATTTTGTGTATCAATATATGAAATAGGGATGAGGCATCACTTGTCTAAAGACAAGATTTGAAGACTTAAATTGAAGTCAAAAAAACAAAAATTAAAAACAAAAACAAAAAAAAAATTATGATACAAACTTGGTTTAAGAAAATGTCCAAATTATTTCTTTATTACATTACAATTTAAGTTATAACATATTTAAGTGTTATACCCTTATCCACGTCACGAGATTTAACACCACAATTACGAGGCATTCAACTTTGTAACCGTTACTAGCATTCTAGTATTAGTATTTAGTCACCGCAAGTAAATTGACTAATTTGAGAGTTTAGTAATCATAACTTTTTACCTTGTTGGTAAAATTCTTTTCAATAAAAAAATACTAAATAATTGAAAACTTTGCTCGATTTCCTTCATAAGATATTATTATTTTATTTATTTTGTTGTGAAAAACAAAAAAATATTTTTGAATATCTCAAGCTATGGCCAAGATTTGTTGGTAAAAAGACTCGGGAAGAGCGTAGGGGCATAAAGGGAGGAGGTAATTGAAAAGGAATATGAAAAGGGTAAGGCCACAAAACGTTAAGGCCCCCCCGTTTGGTTGGAGTTATATGTAAGGTATAAAAATTGACTTACATAAGCCATGGCTTAAAGATAGATTAGGTGTTTTATTTAAAGGTGTAATTGGTACAAGTGCCCACCTCTTAATATTATAGTATGTAAAGAACAAAAAATTGATAAAAAGTCATAAATGCTCTCCACCACCTCTTAAACTCCAACGACTCTTGACAATGGTTGCCAATTACAAGGTGTACTTAATGATAGGGGTTAGTATTGGGAGGAGTTCGAGGACCGTGAGGTTTGGATTTTGGCCATTGATTAATTCCATTTCTAATGATGGGATCGGTTGCTCCATTTATGCAATTCACACCCAATCGCTCGCTCGATCGCTAAAAAATCATCATCATCACTTGTTCTTCTTCTTCTTTTTGTTTCAATCAAAGCTCAGAACTGACTAACCTCGAAGATATTTCTCCGAATCTGGAGTTTTCGAACATAAGGGTTATGGAAGCCATGTATGAGGCGTTGAGAGGTGGTAACGTAGTGAACAAACTCATACACCAACAATAGATCAATGATCAATAAAGATCAAACTGATCAATGTAACAGTACACATCGTACACGATGAAACAATGAAATACAGAAGAACTGTCAATCTTTCTTATTCAATCTCACTCGAAATTACATTGTACATTGTTTATATACAAACTCATATGGTGTACATTGTACCCCCTAGTTACAACTACCTAGAACAAACTAAAATAAACCTGTAGTACATTACAAACTAAAATAAACCTGTAGTACATTACACCAGAGTATAAGATTCAATACATACACATCAGTTAACATAAACAGCTACATAAACAACTCTGTATTACATGATATAACTCTACATCCCCCACTCAGATGGAAGTCTATGCCAATCACATAGACCCATCTTAGACAATAAATCAGAAAACAAAGGAGCTGGTAAAGATTTGGTAAACAAGTCAGCCAACTGTAACCGAGTAGAAATGTACTGGGGAAGAACAAATCCAGACTTGAATTGATGTCTAACCAAGTGACAATCAATTTCCAAATGTTTAGTACGTTCATGAAAAACAAGATTAGCAGATAGATGTATTGCAGCTTGATTATCACACCAAAGAGGTATTGGAAGGGAAGTAGGAATATGTAAGTCCTTAAGGATATAGGAAATCCACAATAACTCACAAACTGTGGAAGACAAACTGCGATATTCAGCTTCAGCAGAGGACTTGGACACGGTAGCTTGTTTCTTAGTTTTCCAAGACACCAAAGAGGATCCCATGAACACACAATAGCCAATGATAGATTTCCGAGAAAGAGGACAAGCAGCCCAATCTGAATCACAATAAGCAACAACAGAGAGATCCTGCTGAACATGGAAGAACAGACCCTGGGAAGGAGTACCCTTAAGGTATCGTAAAACATGAAGTGCACCAGACCAATGTTGCTTTGTAGGGGCTTGAACATACTGACTTAATTGTTGTGTGGCATAAGTAATGTCAGGACGAGTGAATCCTAGGTAAAGAAGACGACCAATGAGTCTTCTATATCTATCAACTTCAATTAACAAAGGTGAATCAGGATCAATAAACTTGCAGTCACGAGGGAGTGGAGTAGCAGCTGGTTTAGCCATGAGAAGACCAGGATCAGTAAGTAGATCAAGAACATACTTGCGTTGATGAACATAAAGACCTGAAGAAGATCGAACCAATTTCAAACCCAGGAAATAACGAGCTTGACCAAGATCCTTAATGGTGAACAATGTATGTAAGAATGTCTTAACTTGATCAATTAACTCAAGTGAAGTACCAGTAAGAAGAACATCATCAACATAAACCAACAACACCAAAAATTGACCAAATAGTGTTGTAAGTAAACAAGCAGGGATCATGAGCAGATTAATTAAAACCAAAAGATTGAAGTTTAGTTGTAAGCTCATGATTCCATTGTCGAGAGGCCTGCTTTAAACCATACGGGGATCTTTGAAGCTTGCATACTTGATTAGGTGAAGCCAAATTATAACCATCAGCGAACTTCATGTAAACATCTTCATCTATATAGCCATGTAAGAAGGCATTGTTAACATCCAATTGATGTAAGGGCCAATCTCGAGCAGCCTAAGGATAAAAAATTCTAACAGTGACATTCTTGGCAACTGGAGAGAAGGAATCAGTATAATCAACACCTTCAATTTGGTTAAAACCTTTTGCAACCAAACGAGCCTTACATCTATCCAAGGAACCATCAGGATGAAGTTTAACCTTGTAAATCCACTTAGAACCAATGGCTTTTTTACTAGGTGGTAAAGTAGTAAGACTCCAAGTACCATTAGTTTCCAAAGCCTGTAACTCCTTATTCATTGCTTCAACCCAAACAGGATCATATTGAGCTTGAATATAACTAGTATGCTCATTTATATTTGAAACAGCAGCCATGAAGCACTTGTAACTAGCAGTGATGTTTGGAGAGTGAATAAAAGGAAATGTAGGAGGGTTACAAGTAGATAGAGGAATTGTTGTATAAGGGAAAACAGATGCCTCTACATTGTTTAGAACAAAGTCATTCAGCCAAAGAGGCTTATGAACTACACGAGTACTTTTCCTAGTAACAACAGCAGTAGGAGGCAGGACATCTTCATGTAAATCATCATTAGTATGAGGTATTAATGCATCATTAGTAGGTACAGAAGAGACAGCTTCAGGGACATCAAAACATTTTTCATTGATGGGTAAATCTTGAGAAGGAGGTACAGTAGCTGATGTAGGAGCAATAGGAGCTGGAATGTCTCTCAAGTAATCAGAATTATCTCCATAAGGAATAGGCACAGGACACCTGGAACTTGCAGTATCTTTATGAAAAGGAAACTATTTTTCAAAGAAAATCACATCTCTTGAAACAAAACATGTATGTGTGGCCATGTTATACGGTCTATAAGCCTTTTGTCCAGGAGAATAACCAATGAAGATACATTTAATAGCTCGTGAATCCAACTTAGATTTGCTTGGTGAAACATTTGTAGCAAAACACAAACAACCAAAAGTCTTTAAAGAAGAATAATTTGGTATTCTTCCAAATAAAAGACAATAAGGAGACTTCCATTTCGGTAACTGAGAAGGTAATCTGTTAATGATGTATGTGGCAGTAAGAACAACATCTCCCCAGAATTTTGTAGACAAATTAAACTGAAAAATCAAGGCTCTTGTAACTTGCGGTAAATGTCTATGCTTTCTTTCAACAACACCATTTTGCTGAGGTGTATATGGTGTTGATCTTTGATGAACAATTCCCAAATCAGAGAACAAAGCATGACAATCTTTATTACAAAACTCAGTCCCATTATCAGTCCTAATGGTTTGAACTGAGGCCTTGAAATAAGTTTGAATGAAAACTATAAACTATTTGATGATGTTTCCTGTCAAGGACTTATGTTTCATCAAAAATGTCCATGTGAATCGACTAAAATCATCCACAATAGTCAAAAAATAATGAGTTCCTTGAATGGAAGACTGCTTATATGGTCCCCAGATATCCATATGTAACAACTGAAAAGGACAAGACGTTTGAATAGAACTCACTGGAAAAACCAATCTGCATTGTTTGGACATCTGACAAACATCACAAGGTTCAGTATGTTTTACACTTGAATGACTATTAAGTAACATATCAAGTTGTCTTGTTACATGAACAGAAGGATACCCCAATCGACAGTGCCATGAAAAATTATCAGTAGCATTATTACAATAGGCTAATGATAATTCTGAAGGAGACACAAATGAAGCAATGACATCTTTATGAAAAGAACTGGAATCCAGTATGTATAGTCCTCCAACCATCCTTCCCACAGCTAGAACTTGAGAACTCTCAATGTTCTGTATAGCACAAAACGATGGATAAAACTCAATTGTCAATTTAGTAGATGATAGTAACTTACTAACTGACAAAAGATTATACTTGAATGAGTTTATATGTAAACATGAAGAAAGAACTAAGTCTGAACTCAGCTTCACATCTCCAATGCAATTAACCTCTTTAGTATGTCCATCAGGTAAACAAACCATAACAGGTTTAGTTAAGACAGTGACATTAGCAAGTAAATCATAGCTAGTGCACATATGATTTGTTGCTCCACTATCCACAATCCAAGCATCTGAATTAAAAGAGGAACAAGAACTGGAAAATCTTTTATATGAGCTACCTGTAAAATCAGATATAGCTGAATTCACATGTGTAGAAGCTCCTGCATCTGAAACAGACTTTCCTTTCATGAAATTCTCAATCCCCTGCTGTATCATTGCTGCTATATTAGACTGAAAATCTTCAAACTAAGGTGATCCTGCATCTTATACATCTAGAGGTGAGTCCATCAAATTCACAAAAGACTTTGAATTATTTGACATCTGCTTCTTGTCAAGGTCTTTTTTGTACCAATCCGGAAATCCATGAAGTTTGAAACAAGTTTCTTTTGTGTGCCTTTTTGCCTTACAATGATCACAAAACAGATCATCTTTATTGACAAATTTCCTTTGATTTCCTTTTCCAGCAAACCTATGAACATTTGTTGAACCAGATGAACCTGAATTTATCTTAGTAGTTTTCATCATCATGGTTGTATCTATCACAGGTGAATAGCTAACATGTACCTCCTTTTGTTTTTCAACTCTAAGAACCATAGAGTAAGCTTTATTTATACTTGGCAATGGATCCATCACCAATATTTGATTACGAATATGATCATACATATCATTCAAGCCCATCAAAAACTGCATCGGCCTATCATTAGACTCCAGAACAGCCATTGCTGCTGATGCTCCACATTTACACACAGGTAAAGGAGCTAAACAACTCAGTTCATCCCAAAGTTTCTTAAGTTTTGTATAGTACTGTGAAAGTGATAGATCTCCTTGACTTATAGAAGCAATATCTCGTTTCAATTGGTACAAGAGAGGACCATTACATTCTCCAACCTTTCTTTTAATTCATTCCATAGATCAAAAGAAGAGGTTGTATAAAGAAAAGCTTCAACAATATCCTTTGAAATAGAATTCAAGATCCAAGAAGTGACCATATAATCCACCTTGATCCATCGATCAAGATTATGATCAGTAGATTCTGGTTTTAAACATCTATCATCAATGAAACCAATCTTTGTTTTTGCACCTAACGCAATCATCATAGCTCGACTCCAAGACAAGTAATTTGAACCAGTAAGAGAATTGGAGACAAGTACCATACCAGGATGATCGGATCCTTGAAGAAGATAAGGACTCTCAACTCCAAGATCACCTGTTTTCAGAGCTCTCCCTGCTCCATTTCGAATTGAAGAACTTAAAGAACCATGAACAGATGCCAACAATCAATTCAACCAAAAAACAACACAAATCAAGAACTGTAGAACCTGCTCTGATACCATGAACAAACTCAAACACCGACAGCAGATCAATGATCAATAAAGATCAACTGATCAATGTAACAATACACATTGTACACTATGAAACAATGAAATACAGAAGAACTGTCAATCTTTCTTATTCAATCTCACTCAAAATTACATTGTACATTGTTTATATACAAACTCATATGGTGTACATTGTACCCCCTAGTTACAACTACCTAGAACAAACTAAAATAAAAATGTAGTACATTACAAACTAAAATATACCTGTAGTACATTACACCAGAGTATAAGATTCAATACATACACATCAATTAACATAAACAGCTACATAAATAGCTCTGTATTACATGATATAACTCTACACGTAGACACGGTGCAACGCCTCCTTGCACCAAACCTTGAGTGGTGGTTCCACGGCATGCCTACCCACTAGTATTTGATGCGATTGTTAATCGGCCATCAACCCTCCTTCGCATTCAACCCCACCTCCATCAACGCCATTGGCAGCACCGTACTCGCCGAGGGTGCGACTCCGACTGCTTCGTCACCTGGATCCACGCCAAATAAATGGATCATCTTAATAACCCCCATATCACTCCACCCGACTACACATTTGCTGGTGTAGACATGGTTAGTGAAGCAGATGAGTGCGAGGAGATGTTTGGGAAATATTATATTCAATGAAGGGTAGAATGGACTTTTCACCAACAAGATACATCAGGCTTATCTAAAGACAGGTCCCTTTGTCTTTAGGTAAGCCTGAGTTTACACTCGAACCGAATGACAGTCTTACAATTAGTCCTAGGCTTACATAAGCTAACACTTGAACCAAACAAATCATAAGGGTATCCCTAATGTTTGTACCCAAAAGGAGTTATTAGTATGTCACAACATCAATTTATTAAACCCGCCCATTTTCTCTCTCTTATCTCTAATTTTTATTCACAATAGTTAAACTCAAATGCGACCCACAATACTTGTACCCAAAAAAGAAGTTGGGCCACTATTTTCTCTCAAACATTAAGGCCTCATTTGGTTTATTTTTGATAACTTACAGTGATAGTTGAGAGTTATCTCCTTGGAGTTAATATTTTCATGTTTGGTTTAACTTTAAACTTATAGGGAAGTTTCAAGTTTTTAAACAATAAAAACAATATGAATTAACAAAGATAACGTTCAAACAAGAGAGCGATGAGTAATAAAAGGGTCATTAATGATAAGGTAATTTTGTTTACAACTCCTGGGAGATAATTCCCTGACGAAGGGTGGTGGGAAGATATCTCACGCTCTAAGGTGTAAGTTGGGAGATAACTTGCAGGCAAGTTAGGCAACTAAACAATATTAGTTCCAAACTCCCTGTGAGTTATTTTATTGGAGATATCTCCACCTTATACCAAACAAGACCTAAAAAAGGCCCACAGTACGGTAGTGCGTAATGTCCTCTCCCCATACTTTCGGTATGAGGAGAGGATATTGCAATGGGGCTAATAGGCTCACTATTAGCCCCATTGCAAACACCCTTAAGGGCAAGACACAAAAATTTTGCACTCATTTTCCGTATTTGCACCCAAATGAAATGACCTCTTTACCCCCTCTCAACTCCCACAATCACTCATGTTTCACTTTATCTCTCACCTTTATGCACCCCAGAAGAAGAGACCCTTCATCTCCGACGATCTCTTCTGACCACTGACGACCACCAGCGATGCGAAGATCGACCATAATCAACACCTGGGTCTCGTGCTCTCGTTCGTTTCGATGACTTCAAAAATTTGTTTGTTCTAATTGAGAGTTGTGGGGTGCCCTTCTAAACACAAGGACATTTTAGAAAAAATAAATAAATAAATAAAAATTGATGGTGCCCTTACAAATCGGTGGGGTGCACTCGTCATATACCTTGCCTTTAGTATTTTGTGAGGTGCACCTAACCGGACCCATATAAAAAGAAGACAAGCCCTTAAAAAAAAACCACAAATATTTGAACTACCGAGTTGTCGAGTTTCAGTTCAGACTTCAAACAAGCTTCGACCGAATTCATCGTCCTCATTACTGGTTTTTCTTTTCTTCTCTGTTTCTTGTCTTTTACACTTCATTTCTTCTTGAAAAGCTGTTATCTTTTGATTTATGAGGTTTTAATTTGAACTTTGTGACATGATTTGGGTTTGGGGTTTGTGTTGTTATTTCCATTTATTCAGTTCTGTTTGTGCTTCTGCAAAGAAAAATTAAAGTAGTGGGCGATTATGGGTTTGCGTTTACGTTTGTTTATAATTGTTTCACATGATTTTGTTGTTCAATTTGGGATCTGGGTTTCTCTATTTTATGGTTTTGAAGATTTATACCTGTTTTGATGCATAGCAAATGCAAATGTCATAGCTAGGTTTATATTATATCAATCCCGTCTTTTCGAGCTCTCTCATTGTCTCTTCATAGGCAGCTAAACAGTGATTTGTTCTTCAAATTGTGGTTTCTCTTGTTTTCACATAATTATTTTGAAAGGATTTGTTAGTTATCTTGCATTCTAAGTGTTATTCGCGAAATTCGATTGTTCAAGTAATTTTTTTTAGTCGCGACATTTTGTCCAAATAGATGGGTTTCATAATCGATAATTGATGCTAAACCAAACTGAGCCACGGCCTCGGTGTATTTTTAGATAATCTTCTATAACATTGATGGATGCATCTTATTGCGGCATTTATTAGACTGTCAAATGACCTTTAACTCTGTTCGGTTTAGCTCGACAAAATTGTCAGGTTGACAACTAAACGGATTATTTAGGAGAAACAAACTCGTTTAAGGTTTAAGATAGTTATATTAGAAGGGAAAAGTTATCTTCACAAGAACATTTGTCTGTTTGTTGAGTTTTATATGCTTTGGCTTTTAGATTGTGTTCTTATTGTCTGTATATATTTGTCTATAGGCATTGAAGGAAGTATCATGAGATGGATATCATCTCTCAATTACAAGAACAGGTCAATACAATTGCGGCCATTACATTTAACACATTCGGGACACTGCAAAGAGATGCTCCTCCAGTCAGACTTTCTCCGAATTATCCTGAACCCCCTGCTGTTCCTGCAGACAACACAGTGAATGTCGCGGAGCAACCCAAGGTATTGAGTGCTGCGTTGGTTAAGGCTGCAAAACAGGTATGGGAAATCTTGAACTTTATGGAGACTTCCAAATTAATACCTCCACTGCTAAAAGAAATCTAGGAAAACCGTTTATTGATTGTGGAAGTTAAAAGTGTTTTCCATTTGGCTTTTTTTTTTGAAAGATTTTCTTTGGTTTTATAGTTGATGTTTTTTGCAAGATATTTATTTTTTAAAAATTTCACTTCATTTCATTCTCAATTATATCTTCCGTACATGCCTCTTTAAGTCTTAACTGATGCAATAGAGGAAATTTTATTTTCAGCTTAATCCAGAATCCTCTGCTAATAAATTTTTATCTGATCCCGTTGTATATTTTTTCCCTGAAGGTAAGCACAAACGCAGTTTCACATTTAAGTTCGTTTGAAAGATAAACGAAATGCTAACATAAAAGTATTTTATTTCCACCACTACTAATTTCTACAAAGTTGATCAACCATGATCTGATTATGATGCCAATCAGTTCCTTCAATCTGTGGAAATATAAAATCTTGATCTTAGCTTGGTGTTCATCAGCCTGTTATTGGTCTGTCATTTCGCATCTTAGGACTAGGATGTGTAATTTGCTTTGTCATAAGAAGCTTTTGATTTTTACCAAAATTTTCTGGTGTTTAGGCACAAATTTTCATTTTCAAGCCATCTATGGGGAGTTGTATTCTTAAATGATTTACATCGAAGTGAGGAGGTTGCTTGTTAACAATAATCGTAAAGGTTAGGTTTCATAGGTTTATTTTCATCTATTTTTTCATGCTTCCGGCTAAATAATTTCCAATCTAGACAACCAAAGAAATGACCCTCCAAAACTTTTTAAGCAATCACATAGAGATATCCTAAATTTCATATGCATCACTCTGTTCAACTTGATCAATGATCACCTGACCTAATATATGCTGATCTTTTTTTTTTTAATTATCTAATTGTCTGTAACAAGTTCCATCAAATTGTGGGATCAATTCTTTATTGCTGCATTCAATCTGTTATTTTGTTTGTTGCTAGTGGCTCTTGCATCAGTTAGTATGACTGTTATTTGGTCATTTTTCACTGATCAGTATTGGGGTTTACTTGAATTACAGACACAATTACAAATCTTGCTTATATTTTGATGATGCATTTTTTTGGCAGTTTGATACATTGGTTGCAGCCCTTCCCGTGTCCGAGGGAGATGAGGAAACTCAACTGAAGCAGATTGCTGAGCTCGAGGTACAAGGAGTAGTAATGGAGCAAATTTGATTTATTTGACCTCAATCCTTTTCTACCCCTAATATAGTTCTCTTCAAAACCAACTATCCAGGCAGAAAATGAGGCAGTGGGACAAGAACTTCAGAGGCAGCTAGAAGCTGCAGGTGAACCTTCCACCAATTTGTTTTAGTTTTCAAGAAGTTGACTAGGTTCCTAAGAATGTATGGCGGTAAAAGAAAAAAAAAATGAAGCTTTAATCTTACATTACATCTTATAATTATGTTGTCTACTATAAACAACATCCAGAAATGCGGTCGATGCTGAACTTGATCTTTGATGCTAAAAACCGCTTTAGTGGGCCAAACTAAAATTAAATTTTAACTGTACGTCTGAACAAATAATATTGATGAATTTAGGAAACTCAGTAGAGGTTACATTGGTTGATTCTCTTAGATGCATTGAATCACTTAATATTAAATTCTGTTGACCCATGCTAATCTTGTGATGCTGATAAAATATGAAGCATGACTTAATTTTTTATTTTCGGATCTAATAATGTTTGTTTGTTTGTTTGTTTTTTTTTTTTTTTTTTAAAAGCCAATGAACGAATAAGACTTCTACTTGTGCCTGATGGCATAATGTATGATCTCCCATAATCCAAAATTTGCATTGTTTTTTATGATTATAAATAATCTTTATTCTGTGTTATGCCTCGTACACGCTATCTTACTAGTTTGTGCTTGAAACTTTACATCCCCAAGACATGTTTGAATTAAAGCGTTTATTGGATTGCCGATTAGGTTGATGGCTATTAGCTATTGTTGTTAGCATAGTCCCTATGACAAATATTAAGCTGTTAATTTTTTCGTGGAACGATATGAAGCTGTTGTCTACAGAACCTGTTTACGAAAAATTATGCTTGCATGGAAAGATCTAACAAAAATTCCCAAATTCCAGAGCAGGAACTGAAGCAGGTTCAGGAGCTGTTCAACAAAGTTACAGACAACTGCTTGAACTTGAAGAAGCCTGATTGAGAACTGATGAAATTACCCTCTGGGTCGGTGACATTCTGCATAGAATTGCTAGTTTACTTCTCAACTCCCGTCTACCTTCATTTTTCGGCTAATTTAGGCTGCTAGTGTACTCAATGCTCTAGAATCTCATCTTGAGTTCATCTTAGTGTACAAGGAGAATGGTATTAGCTAGGACTGAAAATTAATAATTTGTTTGTCAATCTTACAAGTACATTTTGATGTTGAAGTGTTAATGGTGACTATATAGCTAAAACGTGATTGGTTTATCTAGGATCACTTTTTTTTTTTTTATTAGCAAGACCAGGCTTCGAATATTTACTTGTAAATGTAATGACTGCTGTTGGAAGTGACATCCGTTCCTATTTTAAAAAAGATGAGAAGTAAAAGAATCCCTATTAGAATTGAACTTGAGTCCTCAGCAGGAACAATTCTTCTCCAAAACCAGCGCGCTTTGTCTCCGGAAGGAAGAAGGCAATCGACAAAGAGAGTCATAGCCACCATGTAGAAGAGGCTGAACTCGGCAGCGTAGAGGAGGCTGAGGAAGACTTGGCCAATGACAAAGGTCATCAACATGCTGACAGTGGCATTGATGCTCTGCCCAGTAGACCTGACCTCCATAGGAGTATCTCACTGGGCACCATCCACCCCAAAGGACCCAATGAATATGCAAACCAACAACATAAACACATATCAACATGTTGACATTTCTAACCTTTTTTTTTATGATTAAGGCCAGATTAATTTTACGAGGGCTAGAAGGGCGCCTTACCACTACCGCTAACTCAAATGTCAAAAGAAAATAATATAATTGTTACGAAGTAAACCCGTCACATCTACTTTGGTCAGAGTTCTAAAGCCCCTTTTTCAAAACCATTGCACCACTCCGCTTGAGTGCACAATTTTCCAGCTTAATGCCTAAAATTCTAGAATAGATCATTTGTTAGTGCATGGCCTTTTGGTTCGATAGCTACTGTTGCCAAGTATTTGGACTACAATTGTGAAAAGGACTACAATAAATAATGAGGACCGCTAAGGGCACCCCACCAATTAATGAAGGCACCCAAAGTTTTTGTAAAAATTTCAGCAAAAGTGGAAAAGACTATTTTGCCCTTGTATATATAGTGATTCCAACCTCACAAATCATTTTGACAAAGAAAAAAAGGCACCCCACCACAAGGTTGAACCCTAAAGCCACATTGCATTTGGCGAGCGTTGATCGATTATTGCGGATTGTCATCATCCGACAAATGAGGTAACAATGTTTGATAACCATATGATGGTTTGAAGGAACTGTTTTTTGTCAAGGTAGGGTTTCTCGATTTTCGATGTTTTTTCACGGACGCGATTGATTCGGCCTCGCAGACCGAGAGTTCGCACACTTCTCGGTCCACCAACCACCGAGAATCGAATAACGAGCTCGGTAATGGACAACCGAGAGCTATTCTACATTCTCGGTTGGACATCACCGACAGACAAACTATACACTTCGACTTACTCTCGTGAAGTGGTGACCGAGACAACAATAAAAGTCTCGGTTATGGACAACCGAGAGCTATTCTACATTCTCGGTCATGCCTGGCCGAGATCAGAACAAAATCTCTAGCTGCGTGGCCGAGAACCACGAACGCCCAATAAATGAACCATTGAATGCACCGCCACACAAACATAACAACTACTCCATTAAATGCAACTTAATTAGACTACCAACGCACATTTAAACGATCGATTTCAACACTATCGATGTGTGAACAAAAAACTTGAACCGAGCCCTAATTTGGATATGAAATCGACCAAAACTCAAAGTCTTCAAACTCGAAAAACGTCCTACAACAGATGAGAGAGACATAGAGGAACGAATACAACTTAGATTCGGGATTGCTAGGTGGTTCGTTGACGAGAAATGGAGAAAGTCAAGCAAGAGGAAGGTGGTGGGGTGCCTGCTTTTGCGGGAGTTTTTGGTGCTCCGGTAAATTTGTTAGAGGGGTATTTTGGGTATTTCGGGTCTAATTTTTTGGTGCCCAAGGTAAATTGGTTAGTGCCCCCATTAACTGGGTGCCTTCATGAAACGGTGGGGTGCCCTTAGCGGCCCTCTAAATAATTTGTTTTTCAATCCTACAAGCTCATTTTGATGTTGTAGTTGTGTTAGCTTTTTATTTGAGCTGTAGAAGAAAGAAAAGGTTGGCTTGTTCACTACTTTATTTGGTAACAGGGGTGTTGGCCTTTCTTGAACTCGTCTTTGATATGTCACCACAGCACCAATGATACAAATATCACAGTAAAAATACTTCAAATTTTTTCAGCAATCCGACTCAACCATTCTGAAACTTCATTGATAGAGATATTTTACATCAACAACAACAACATAGCCTTAGTCCGAACTCTCAAACTAGTTGGGAGTCGGCTACATAGATCAAACTCTTCCACTCTACTCAATTCAATGTCTTTGACAGCACGCAACAACAAATTTGATAGAAAGATGAACAAAGAAAAAGAAGACCAAAATGCTCCCAAGGCTAGCTTCAACACAGCCACAATCCTCAACCGATTTCCACACGTAAAATGCAACCTTAGTCCTGAAAGATAACTTATAAAATGCATTTCATGGCACACAAGCAAGAACTTCATACTGCATCACCCTTTATGTATCATTGTCGATAAAGATTTTGATCCCACAAAATCTTGCCTTCTTTGATCTCTTAGGCTTCGCTGCATTCCACCATTAAGTCAGTAAGCCTCGAATGATAAATGAAACAAGAAATAGATACACGAGAGGAAGAAGATTTGATCTTCCAAATACATCTCAAGTGTTCACTCCAAGCACGAAGCAATTGCTATACGACGGCAAATTGCTAGAGAGGCCATGATTCCTAACCGGCGAACGGAATGGATTGGGGGTCATAGGGTGAGTAATATGCAATCCAGCACCTCTAAGAACCTGCTTAGCACTAGAACATGCAAGCTCAGTCTGATCAGTGAAAAAGGTAGGCACATTCCTAGATTTTATAAGATCAAGAGCACCTCCCCAAGTTGCATAGCTTTCTAGTCCACCATTCAGTGCAATGACAAGATGGGGAGAAGGAAGATATGTTGCTTCCTCCTGGTAAAGACCTCTCACAAAATTCACCCGCATTCGACTACTAATCCCCGACATTGTTCCCGACAACTCGGTAGGAACTTCAGGCCCTACCATTACTATCTGCAAGTTGCCCAAGCCATTAAGCAGATGCCCTATCTCTGCAAAAGCTGCCATCCAATCTAACTCTCCTTCGGGACCGAGGTAATGAACTACCACCTCTTTTCCCTTGAGCAGAAGATTTTTCGAACTGATATTAAGGGCCATTAGTATGTAGGAAACCGTTAAAGGATACGAAAGAATGGCGGCGACAGGGCTCGATAGAGGTAATGACCTAAGGTTGTAGAACTCAGACCAACTAGAAAGAAGTACTGGACTAGACATTCCATCTTGACCGTGGAAGGGTATATCGGGAGGGTACTCTTCGTCGTCAATACCTCCCCACGAATCCGATAACCCGCCTTTGCCGGGAAGAAGACCAAACGGGCAGTGAGAATAGCAGTTGCACTTTCTTCTCCACATTCCCTTGTGGTGCAAACCAACCGATTCTAGCCATTTACAGGGGTCCTCAATTGAACATGGAAATGTAAAAATCTTCAATGCCAGTTCCTCTTCTCGCTCCATCATCGCCTTGTAAAGTCCACAACTACTCTTGTGAGCTTCCTTCCAATGCCGCCTTTGGCACGCCGAACCGCAGTACACCAATGCGCGGCACCTCCCACAACTCACCAACTCCTCACTATGAACAACTTCCTCCTCACACATTGCACATTGCCTCATCATCATCATCTTCCCAACACTCCCCCAATTCAACTTCAAATCAACAATGTCATCCTTTGGAACACCACCAACACTATACTTGGTGGGAGTAGAACCCGCCGCGGCGGACGTTCCTTTGTCCTCATAAGCCTGGCGGGGCGGGCACGAAAGCGTGACAGCCACAATGTCCCATCCCCTAGCCATCTCCGGCGGCCACTCGACATCGACCGTCTCGATGAACGCCTCAAACCCGAGGAACCTAGACCACTTGGGGGCGCTGTCCTTGTCCTCTACAAGCAATGGATGCACCAATGCCACAGCTTTCATAAACCCATACACAAACCTCAACTCCTCCACACTAGGGTTCCTAAACCTAACCTCCCCTTTGGACGTGCAATACGCCACGTCCACACTCGGATACCGATCGCTAGACGCCTCTAGCGACAGCGCCCTAACCATCCTCCGATTCGACAACCCCATCAACGACTCCCTCTCGTAATTCACTCTCAAAACCTCCGAATTGGGAACCCTAACAGTCTGAATCGATCCGGTCATGGTTAGGGCATCGTTCTGGGACCTGAACATGTGAAACCCTAGGTCGCCGCCGTCGCCGCCGACGAACTGGGCGCAGGGGAAGGGTTGCTTCTTCCCAGGCCAATCCGAATCCTTGCCGACGCGGATCCCGAGGAGGTGGGCGGGGCGCAAGCGCTTCCATGGGTCGGTTCGGTAGAGAGCCGCGGCGGCTCTGTAGAAGGATTTGATGAAATTGGGGGAGAGTCCGTCGATTTTGAGAAGGCAGGTTCCGGATCCGGGGCCGAGGCCCGGCCCGGATCCGAATTGGAGGTGGAATCGGTCGAATAGGTCTTTCAAGTGCGCGTCCATCACTCAGAATTCACAATGTGTTGGGGTTGATGTCGATGTCTATGTTGAATTGTTGATGTTGATGGACCTCTCTCTGGTTTTGGTTTTCAGTTGGGTTTTGTCGACTGGAGTGGTTACTGGTTATGCTGGTTACTGATGCTGTATTGTGTATACTTTTGTTACCAATTTACCTACCAACGATAGTTCAAGCCTTCTTCGAGGATTCTATTGTTTAAGGTAAGGTCTCACTTTTGACTCTTGCTAATCCAACAAATGAGTTCATCAATATACCAAATATATAGACATGTACTTGTTGGTGTTCATGTTATATATATATATATATATATATATATATGCAAATAGCAATGGATGCGAATACATGCATGTCCATGTTAAGGCATCAAAAGTATTTTTTTTTTTTAATTTAATTTTTTTAAAAGTCGTATTCTTTGTTCTAACTTAGACATCAAAGCGTTTCTCCACGAGCTTCCACCTATAGGATCTTTGTTGTTTCATAGCTCGGAGAGAGGTTGATGGAACAATACTTATTAGTAGGGGTGACTTAATGGTCAATACGTAGAGGTAGACCACCGGATAAAAGAGGACTATTGGTTAAGTGCATCAAAGGCTCAAACTTCATAAATGTAAGGGAGCTCTGTGCAGCGACACATCATTGGAATTGGCGATGCTCAATCTTCACCGTCTCTCCCTCCAAACCCTAACCCTAATCAGACCATCACCGCCACCACCATTCCTTCTCCTCCTTCAAAGCTCCACCATTTCTTCTATCACTCATCTCCATGAACAACAACAACAACAACAACAACAACAACAACAAGACATTTACGACCCTCCCTTCACTCCTCTCAAAACCCCCATCTCCAACACTCCTCGCCAAACCCTAATTCCTTCTCAAGATCAAACCTTTCCGCTCAAATCCGACCTCCCTTTCGATTTCAGATACTCCTACTCTGAGACAAATCCCAATGTGAAGCCGATTGGGTTCCGAGAGCCGCCTAGGTACTCCCCTTTCGGCCCCGGACGGATTGATCGACACTGGAATGGGGTTTCTGCTCCGCCTGCAGAGGCGGTGGATTCGGAGAGGGTTTTGGAGGAGCGGGAGTCTGTGATCGGGGAGCCACTCACCGAGGAGGAAATTGAAATGCTTGTCGAGAGGTACCGCCACAGCCATTGCAATCGCCAGATCAATTTGGGTAATTCTCTTCAGCTCTGCCTTGGTTTGTAGTTGTGTTTGTGCAGGCATTGGATTGAGATGCTGGTACTGAGAATATATGGTAGAAACTATTGAAAAACTTATGTCATGTATCTGATGATAGCTATGTAAAATTTCACTGACAGGTCACTCCACCTTGGACTGAAATCCATCACTTATATACCATGTAAAAATTTCACCAGGCCGCGCAGCGCATGCATGCGTGAGCCTGTTGATCTCTGACAGGACCGATACTGTTCCTAACTAAACCACCTTTCAACTCATAGGTGTGGGGTTTTATCTAAAAAAGCCTCAGTACTAGTTAAGGGGAGATCATCACTTATATACTTCTTCGCGAAATCTCATTTAATCAATGTGAGACTATTATTTCGGTCCACACATCTCAACAAGCTATGATGTTGAAATCGAAAACCCGACTTTGCCTCAAAACTTTAGTTACTTAAGTGTTTGGAAAATTCAGTTTTTGTTAAGGGCATGTTGAAGAAGCATGGTTACATATATTTTTAAAGTGTATTAGATTATATAATGCGATAAGTTTAAAATAAGCTCTACCTTGCCCCCAAGGAGTGTGGTGTAGTGGTGAAGAAAATAGCACTTTAACTCTGAGTGAGGTAGAGGTCGTGAGTTCAATTCTTGGCATGGACATTATATTTCCTTGGTTTTCTTGGGTTATAGAATTGGGGCACCTGACTAACTCCGATGGGAATAGTGGAACTAAAGTAAAAAGGGGTTGAAAAAGGTTCGGACACCCATGGTTATCCAAAAAAAAAGCGGCGTACAATTTGTTAAAAACACAAACTACTTCTAGCTTTTATTTAAACTTCTCGTGTGGGTGTTTTTCTGTGAAAATAGTTAAATTGTCCATTGCAATAAGGTTTTCCAATATGTACAGGGAAAGGGGGAGTAACACATAATCTGCTTGATGACATTCATAACCATTGGAAGAGAGCTGAAGCAGTGAGAATCAAATGCTTGGGTGTACCAACACTTGATATGGAGAATATTTGCTTCCACCTCGAGGTTAATCCTGTTAACTTATTTCTCACATGATTTCCCATGTTAATTATGACACGCTCCGAAATCCAAATGCTTTTTTTAACGGTTATTGATAGTTCCTTTGTAGGATAAAACCGGCGGGAAAGTCATCTATAGATGTATAAATATTCTTCTACTCTACCGTGGGCGGAACTATGACCCCAAGAATAAGCCTGTAATTCCTCTGATGTTGTATAAGCCATTAGCGCCAATCTACCCAAAACTTGTGAATAATGTCGCTGATGGCCTAACATTTGAAGAAACTAAGGAGATGAGGAACAGAGGACTAAATTTGCCTCCTCTTATGAAATTGAGTAAGTAGTTTAAGTTTTAGATACATTTGTCTTAGAACAATTACGGTTATTGATTGATTTTTCTTCCCTCAGCCAGGAATGGGGTATACGTCAATGTGGTGGCTAGGGTAAGAGAGGCCTTTGAGACGAAAGAGGTCGTGAGACTTGATTGCTCCCATGTTGGCACTAGTGACTGCAAAAAGATTGGAGTGAAATTAAGGGTATTAACATGTTCGCTTTGGTTTTCCTTTCTCATATTCCAATACCCACATGCACGTATAGTTTGTATAAGAGACTCATATTGACTTATTTTTTTTTATCATTTTTACATGCAGGATTTGGTTCCTTGCATTCCTATCTTGTTCAAAGATGACCAAATCATTCTTTGGCGGGGAAAAGACACGCAGCAGAGGCAGGATAGTCCTAAGCAGTAAAACGTGGGACTATTCAGATACATGGTCAGACTTCAAGAGGTGAGTTCTCTTCATGGTAAACATTCAAAGAAGATAAGATGAATTTGGAGCACTCGGGAAAGGATATAGATAAAAGTTGTGGAGTAAATACTGAAAATCCTATTGTTGGTTGTTCTTTCAATAAAATCTACTTGTTCTTGGGATGAAACACTAGAATTTCAAAGCAAGTTGAGTTGTGCAATCTATCAAAGCAACTGCACTGGACCTGTACATCTATGGTATGAGAGGCCCCGAGAAACAGCTCCACTGGTAAGGAGAACAGCATGGCTAGTTATTGTGTTTGTGTCCATCAAACAATGGTAGTTCTTAGTGACATTAAATGGTGCTCTCTTTCCGTCGTAGGAAAATGATTTGACATTCTTTTAGTACATACATGTGGTACATAATGGTGTAGATTCCCTTAGAATTCATACAATATACATTCCAATCAAATCTTCATCATTATGTAGCAAATGTATATCTCATAAAATATTAAATTATCAAAGCTGCAATGAGTATTTAAGCGTGGAAAAATGCTAGAATAACACCTCGCATAACAAAATGCTCACCCCCTCTGACAACTATATTATGACACTTCAGGCCTTGTAAGCTCAGTTGGACGGTGGATGTGGGGGTGGTTGTGCATTTGGAACTTTTTCCTCATTTTTTTCTCGGTTGCCTCCCCAAATCCCAACTGTTCCTCCCATCACCTTATTAAAAAAATTTTGGTCTTATTTTAATGAAATACTAATTCCACTTGCCGGCTTAAAGAGAGTTTTTTTTTTTTTTTTCAATATTTTTTTAGGCATCTTTTGGTTCGTTTTTTTTTTAACTTATAGCGTGAGTGAAGTTAACTCGCAGTGTAAGTTAATATTTCACATTTGTTCAACTTTGAACTTACATTGAAGTTGTTAATTTTAAAAACAGTAAAACATGAGAATTGATATAAATATCATTTAAACGTATTTTTTTAAGATGAAAAAGAATGCATTGTTATTTTCACCACATGCACTACTATTTATTTAATTACTCATAAATGAAAAAACTTGAACTAAATAACAAACATATAAATTATTTACAAAAATATTAAACTATTTTAAATAATTATAACTATTTTTATAATTTTCTTGAAATAATATTTTAATAATTATTAATAGTAAACATAATAAAATACAACTAATGATAATTTTTAAAAATATTTCTCTTGAAAAGTACTTTCTTTTTTATAAAAAATACTTTCTTTTATGAGTTATTTATTTAATCTTTATATTCATGGATTAATAACAAGCATTTGAATTCTTCTAAAAAGAATAAAATATGTTTAGAGTTAAAAAAGAATAAAACATATTAAAAGCATATTAAAAATATTTACTTCAAAAAAAATATGAAAAGCAATAAAGAACCAATTTCTTCTAAGAAAATATTACCCTACCTTGTTTCTTGGTTAAAAAAAAAAAAATCATTAGGTGCACATTTATTTATAAAATATCAAAAAAGTTTAACTATGTTATAGAATGTCATAATATTTGTCATCATACATATATCACAATGCACTTGATCATATTGTCATACAAATGCATTGATCCAAAAAGGAGAGATTTATGAGGGGTAGCTTTGTCAATATTTTCTTGAGTGATAACTCATCTGAAGGAGGTATCTCACACTCTTAGGTGTGAGTTGGGAGATAACTCACAGACAAATTAGGCAACCTAACAAGATTAGTTTCAACACCTCTTCAACTTATCTCCCGGGAGTTAACTCCACCTCTAACCAAGCAAAGTCTTAGTGTAACCAAAATGGCAAGATAAATGTTTGTCCATGACTCATAATTTTTTTTTTTTAGTATTAATACCTTAACTTTTTGATTTATCATAAATTGTATTATTGGTTGTAATTATTACTCCATTTGTCTCAAAACATCTATCACATTTTGGGACATTTGCGGAGAAAAATTAGTCATACTGTCTATTTACTTTTAAATTCTTAAAATACTATATATTTTTTAACGTGTTAAATAGAGTATTATGTGTTTTGAAAATGCGTCATTCATATCCATGTGGCCACCTTAGCCCACGTAGCTACATCATTTACATGAATAGTGCATTCGTTAAATGTGATAATCGTGTAAATGTGTCAATTAGATCACATTAAACGAATGACACATTCAATGAATGTGCCATTCGTGTAATGACCTAATTGTCGATTGCAAGAATGACACATTCGTTCAATGCGTCATTCTTACAATATATACTTAATTAATATATTATATACTATATGGGTACTATCTAGGGGTGGGCAAACCACAGTTTGGTGGTAGAAACCATCAAACCGCGATAAACCGAGGGTTCGCGGTTTGACCGATTTGCAAACCACCACCAAACCGCGAACCATCAAAATCGCACTCAAACCGACCGCGGTTTGGTCGGTTTGGTTTCGCGGTTTTCATCCGACCCATTTTTAAAAAGAAAAAAAAAACAAACTATCATATGTATTATATATCATAAAGTCCATACATGTTTAATGTTCAATTGTTCATCAAAAATTCAACATAAGATACAACAAAACATATATAACCAATAATTCACCAAAAAGAACTCAATCAAAGGTAGAAATTCAAGCTCATCTTAAAAGTTACAACAAAAACAAATAGATTAGAATAAATAAATGTTGTGTATTTACTAAAATACCTTCGATTTGGTGAAACCGTGATTTTTTTAAAATGAAAACCGCGACAAAATCGCGATTCTGCGGTTTTTAAGTTTTTTAAACCGTCCCCAAACCGCGAGTTCTAAAAATCATACTAAACCATGCGGTTTACACGATTTGGGCGGTTTGGGCGGTTTTTCGAAAACCGCTGCTCACCCCTAGTACTATCACTATAAGAATCATAAAAATCTACATGTCATGAGTGCTATCATTACGCAATATACATGTGTGGATATTAGATTAGTAGTCGATGGGGCGATGACGTAGCCAACTAACATGAATGACGCATTGCAAATTCGTCATTCGTGTTACACAATTGGTCACCCCATTTACACGAATGATGCATTTTCTTAATGCGTCATTCGTGTTAGTTGGTCATGTCACTACCCCATTTACAACTAATATAATATCTACACATGTATATCGTGTAGTGATATTACCTATGGCATGTGCATTTTTATGATTCCCACAGTGATAGTACTCATATTGACATTCTTGCAACGACCAATTAGGCCATTATATGAGCGAATGTGTCAGTCGTGTAATGTGGTCAAATTGACACATTTACATGAATGACATACTCAACAAATGTGTTATTCGTGTAAATGATGTAGCTAAGTGAGTTGAGATGGACATGAATGACGCCTTTTCAAAACACATAATACTTTATTTAATGAATAAAATGAAAATTTATAGTATTTTAAGAATTTAAAAGTAAATAAAAAGTATGGTTGTAATTTTTCCCATTTGTCGTTCTAATAAACATGTCACATCAGAAAAATGAGGAAGCATTAATTACTTTATTTTCAATTGAAGGCAGCTAAACGGACCCTCGAAACTTGCTCAACATACTCAATACAAGTTTCCATTATTGCCTTTGTGCGTAATGACATCATTGCCCTCCATGTAAAAATGGTTTTTGTTCATTCATATCGCACTCACCCTTACTCATACTCTAGTTAATCAAACTCCACTCTCGAATAATACTCTAACATCTGACCCAAATTCGATGAAATTCAGGAAAAACAATATGAATTCGATATTGTGAGTGTATTCTCCATCTTTTTGTGTCTATTTCTGGGTTTTTGTTATTTTTAAGTCGGTTTTTGTGTTGTTGGATTTAGAGCTTCGATCTATGTCTTGAAACTTACATTTTGAGCACAAATGTCGGAGGAATCGATAATATCAAGCGATTTAGAGCAAGACTTGCGATTTTTTGATAGTTTTCATGTATTTTTTTTTTGTTATTGTGAAATATTTTTGTTTGTTCCATCGATGGCTCTTTAAAGGTTTCGACTAACTTTCATTGGGATCTTTTTAAAGGTCTCGCTCGGCTCCCTTTGTTTCCCATCGAGACTTAGATCTTTTCACAAGGGAGGTTGTCGAGGCCTCTTAAAAAGTCTCGGTGGGAGTTAGCAGAGACCTGTAAAGAGATCTCGGTAGTAGTCAACCGAAACCTCTAAAGAGATATCGGCTTTATGCATCCAAAACCTATAAGTGACGCTTACTCACTTCTAAGACGCGATGAGACCAAATTCAACCTTGTTCGATGAAATAAAACATTTTTACGACACTTTGAACTTAGTACAAGTGCTCTACAATAATCAGAACGGAGATGTGAAGGTGAAGGTGATGGGGTTGACAACGAGTATTTTGGGGATTTTGGAAAAAAAAAGGTATGTTTAAAAATTAGAATTCAAAATCGATGCATGCTTGAGTAATAGGATATGTTAAGCAAGTTTCATAGCCATTTCTTTTCAATTTTGGCCTCAATCAAATTAGGCGATGATAACATTAGTCACTTTTTTATAATCATTTTTTTTTTAATTCTTGTGAAATGACCAGAATATATAGATTTTATAGGATAGACTATAGAGGGAGTATTTGTCAAATGAAAATAAAAGAGATAAAGAACTTGATTGTTGTGAATTGAGTTGGAAATTGCTAGAAATTAGAGAATGAAAGTAGAATATTAAGAACTTCTACTACTACAAACTATCACTACAAAAAGAAGAGAAAAAATCAGAGAGCTGGAATGAAAAGTTCTTCATTCAACTTTGTAATAGTAGTTTGTAGTAGTAGTATAAGTTTTTAATTTTCTACTTTACTTCTCTAGTTTCTAGCAAGTTCGAACTCAATTCACAAGACATTGTCGGCACGAGCTTCCTCTTGTACAATAGGAGGTCTTGTAGATCAAGAAGTTTTTTTAAGGAGACAATGCAAAGAAGGTATAAATTTTTTATTAATTTAAATAAGTTCAATTTATTTCCATATTATCATAGTTAATATATTTTTTGTTACAAGCATTATTTATGTATACGTGTTTTATTCATACACTAAGTATTGAAACGTCATCTACTGCGAGATTATGCTTTGTAGTTACATCTTGAACGATCTTCTTCATCAAAAATCAAAAGTCAATGTGACATAAATAACTTTTTTTTCCTCTATACTATAAACGATTAGTTGTGTTCTATTCTTGATTTTATAATGCAAATAGTACTATAAATTTGAGTTGATAGTGGGTAAGTTTTGTCCTCGGTAAAGCTAAATATTGAAAGGGGAACGGGTTATCCCGTTCGAGGAGGCATGGTATCAAGTAGACTTTATCTCGCCACTCAACCTGAAGGTTTTTCTACTATTTACATTTACTTTCAAAATATTAGTCAACTATAGTTGAGTTTGTTGCCTTATTATATTACCAACAAGAATTACTTGTTATGACAATTAGATACTACAATTTGCGAATAAAGCATTTATGCAAGATCGTGTGTTTTGCACAATCGTTCGTTAATATCTCTTTAGAGATTTGAAAAGTGAATATTTCACTTCATATATTTTTTTCACTTTATGAAGTTATATTTATAAATACAAAAAAAGATAATACTCTAAAAGCTCAAAATGAGCGGTTGGGTCGCAAGTTAGAAAACTTAATTAGTTAAATATTAATTATAATTTTGTAATTTTAATTACCTCTATTTTGAGGCTTTGGAAATATGACTGATGGGACAATAAAAAAAGGTCACGTGCCTCGCTTTTATTTATTACTGCAATAAGTATCGAATTCGTACGTTAATACAATAAATATTAATGATTGCTTTATTGTCTCATGGTAATTGTGACGACCCTAGTTCCACAACCTAAATTGGGTCCCGTTCGGCTTAGACTTACGTGGACCCCGAGTTAATCCTCGCGACGCCAACGCAAGTCTAGTTAGCCTTCTTAAAGATTTATCATTACAAGGCAGCAAAATTTTACTTTTTTTAGTGAGTTATTCAAATTTATGAGTTATCAAAATTTTTGCGGAAGTTATTTTAACTTAAACAAATCTAAAGAACTCTACACAAATCAGTCAGGACATCCTAGAGTGTGGAAACCCCGCATAACACAGTTAACATGTATAATAATCAAATGGGTGAAAAATAATATCCTATACATGTCTCAAAGTATCTCACAAAACTCATATACCCCATGTGATAAAAGAAATATACATAAATAATACAAAACCTATAAAAATGTTAGAGGGAAGGCTGCTCCAATGTTCCTCATAGTAGATCTCCTAGCGTTGGCCTTTTTCCCTTACTCGATTGCAGATATGCACTCAGTCGCACACAAGAATGACGAGCCCAGGTAAGTAACGTCAGTAAGAGATTAAACAACATTTCAAAATAAATAAAGCAGTCTATATTTATGTAGATAGAAAGAAAAATATAAGAACACATGAATAAATAAAAGACTGTCAATCAAGCAAAAACAATCAATACATGAGTGTTCAGGGATGCAAACAGAGATGCGCAAGTAGTCCCGACCAATAGGTCGTTGAGTCTTGGCAAAACATCAAGACTCGGGTTCCAAGACTTGATATACTCACAAGCCCTAAACCTACGAGATAGTGAAACTTCCTGGAACAACCACACTAAGAACTCACACCTCATCAAAATCAGTATCCAGTGCAGTACATTCCGAGGTCATGACTCTGGTATGTTACCTCAACCAGCCACTACTTCCAAGGATCACCATTGACTCACTTGCCTTCGGACAACTCAATCATAATGGATTCATAGTATTGGATAACAAAGCCATGAACAATAATATTCAATAGCTTCAAATGAAATAACTGCGCATTTCCTAACTGATTTACTTACCTCGATCCACACACCTGTCCTAACTTATCTGATCTCTTGACACTCCGAAATGTGTTCTCGAACACCCGAGATCTTCTCTTAATCCACTAATGTTGTTTGATAGGTTTTAGAGTGAGTTTGAAACGTTCGACCTCTGTAAGCCAAAACTCACATTTACTGAACTTTGCATACAGTTGGTGTGCCCTCAAAGTCTGCAAAATCCTCTTAAGGTGCTACTTGTGATCCTCACGGGTCTTAGAGTAGATATGGATGTCGTCGATAAACGAAATGACAAACTTATCCAAAGACTCTCTCATCACTCGATGTATGAGATCTATGAACATCGTCAGGGCGTTAGTTAACTCAAAAGGCATGATTGTAAACTGGTAATGTTCGTATCTGGTACGAAAAGCAGTTTACTCCCTGTCCTCTACTCTAATCCTCAGTTGATGGTACTCAGATCTCAAATCAATCTTTGAGAACCAATGTGCTCCCGTCAGCTGATCGAACAAATCGTCAACGCGAGGAAGTGGATATTTATTCTTCACTGTCACCCTTTTCAACTGTCTGTAATCAATGCATAATCTCAGGCTGCCATCTTTCTTCTTAACAAACAAGACTGGTGCGCCCTAAAGTGGCATGCTTGGATAAATGAACCCTAACTCCAACAACTCATCAAGCTGTCATCTCAGTTCCTCTAACTCCTTCAAAGCCATCCGATATGGCGGAATAGATATAGGTTTTGTCCACGGGACTAAATCAATGATGAAGTCAATCTCCTTAGGCGATGATAATCTTGGTAACTCTGTTGGAAAAACATCCGAAAACTTACACACAACAGATACCTCCTCCAACCTAGTCTCGACTCTCCCCGTCGTACTCAAAACACTAGCGAATGCCTCAACATCTACGCTAGAAGCTACTCCGCGTCTAGTAATAGGTAAACTAGTTGAAGTCCCCTGAAAACTAAACTCGGGATATCCGAGAATTCGAAGCATAACTCTCTTGCTGAAACAATGGATCTGTGCATAATAAGCACTCAACCAATCCATGCCCAACAATGCATCAAACTCTAGGAACTCCAACACTCTCAAGTCTGCTGGCAAAACATGACTCTCTATCTCTACCGAACAATCAACACACAAGTTCAGGTATATCTTGTCCCCTGCGGTTATGTTAAGGATCGATGTCTCTCTAGTCTAATGGGTCTCAAACCCAACTTATCTACCATAGGACTGGAAATAAAAGATATTGTAAAACTAGAATCTAACATGGTGTACATAAAATGACTACAAATATAAAGTGTACCCTCAATCAGGTTACGTGTAGCAGCCAGATCTGGCGCGACAATAGCATGAACTCGCTCCCGCTCTCTCGTCTTGCGCCTTCGCTCGCTCGTGGACATGAACTGGCAAAATGACCTGGTTGTCCACACTCCCAACACGTACGCTAAGTTCCTACTCCATATAAAACATTGTGACGACGTTCATACCTCTGCCCCTGACCACTGTTCTGCCCTTGCCACTACCACTGCCTCTGCCCTCAACCCTCTGATATTGTTGTCACTGAGAACCTGGCTATGTAGACTGTTGTGGTGTGCTGACATAACTCCGTACAGATGGTATTGGCGCAATACGTGTTGTAAGAGGTGAAGATGCAACAGATCCCACACTCTGAGCTCGATCCCTCGACCTCCACTGTCTAGGTTTCTTCCTCCTCTTGTCACCTTCAAGTCTGACATCTGACTGTGCTGGTGGTGGAGCGCGACGATTGTACCCGTAAGCGTGCTAAAAAGGGTCTCGATGGCCATATTCCTCTCGTAAGCCTCCTATAAGATTCTTGGAGTTGTGGTTACCACCATAGACCCTATCTCACTCAACATGCCATTCATGAAGTAGTAGGCATGATCAGCGTCTTTATCAGCTATGCCCCTGGCATAGTCCATCAACCGCAAGTATCAGCCCATATACTGGATCACTATCTCATTAGCAGCCTGTCGAATGTTCTGAAACTCGGTCATCTTCATGTTCCTGACCAAATAAGGGAAATGTTTCTGATTGAATCTCTCTTTGAATTCAGCCCAATCTTTGGGCTTCCCTTCGTAGCCACTATGCTACGCCACCAAACATTAGCCTCTCCGAACAACAAAGCAGATGAGATGTTCGACCTCATATGCTTTGGGGTAGTTAAGACATCGTGGATCTTCTCGTGACTCCTTATAAACTTTTCTGCTGCTCCATGATCCATACCTCCGTGAAATTTCTTCAGGTGATGTCTCTGAAACTCGCGAGACTGTTTTGCTTCAACCGTCGCCCGAATACTAGTATAAGCGGGCGTGTTCGGTGTATCGTCCGCCAGTGTATCAGGAGTAGGTGGTACTCTCTCAACCTAAACCTATACATCCTCATCTGTCATAGGTATGGTCGGCGCTGTAGGAGTCGTAACGGGTCTGTACTGTCGGCGCACTCCCACCCTGGGTGACTGGTGATGTGGCTGCAGATGTAAAAGGCGACGGTGAAGCTTGTGCCCTCAATAGTCGGAGAATCTCTTGAAGTTGATGGCTATGTGAAGCGACCAGCTGGGACATCTCATCCAGCCTCTCGTGAACATCACCGGAACCAATATCACTAATCTCGGGCTGATCGGTCATCGCAATCTGCGCAAAGAATGTGATTTATTAATCAAGACATAGCTATCGATAGTAGTAATATACAATACATCAAATAGCTCATATAATTCAATTTTAATTTCCCCAACTCTCGTCACTTCCCAACTAAGACTTAAGTTAGGATCATAGGGTTTCACTCTAAGTTCGAATCTTATCCTAACACTATGATACCAATTGTGACAGACTCAGTTCCATAACCTAAATTGGGCCCCGCTCAGCTTAGACTTACGTGAACCCCGAGTCAATCATCGCGACGTCAATGCAAGCCTGGTCAGCCTTCTTAAACATTTATCATTACAAAGCAGCAAAATCTTACATTTTTTTAGTGAGTCATTCAAATTTGTAAGTTATCAAAGTTTATGCGGAAGCTATTTTAACTTCAACAAATCTAAAGAACTCTACACAAATCAGTCAGGACAACCTAGAGTGTGAAAACCCCGCATAACACAATCAACATGTATAATAATCAGAGGAGTGAAAAATAATATCCTATACATGTCCTAAAGTATTTCACAAAATCCATATATCTCATGTGATAAAAACAATATACATAAATAATACAAAACCTACAAAAATGTGAGATGGAAGGCCGCTCCAATGTCCTCACAGTAGATCTCCTAGCGCTGGCCTCTTTCCCTTACTATATTGTGGATCTGCACTCAGTCACATACAAGAATGATGAGCCCAGGTAAGTAACACCAATAGGAGACTAAACAACATTTCAAAATAAATAAAGCAGTCTATATTCATGCAGATAGAAAGAAAGATATAAGAATGCAAGAATAAATAAAAGTTTGTAAATCAAGCAAAAACAATCAATACATTAGTGTCCAGGGATGCAAACAAAGAGTCGCAAGTAGTCTCGACCAATAGGTAGTTGAGTCTTGGCAAAACATCAAGACTCAGGTTCTAGGACTTGGTCCACTCACAAGCCCTAAACCCACAAGATAGTAAGACTTCATGGAACAACCAAGCTAAGAATTCACACCCAGTCAAAATCAATATCCAGCGCAATGCATCCCGAGGTCATGACTTTGATATGTTATCTCAGCCAGCCACTCCTTCTAAGGATCACCGTTGATTCACTTGCCATAAAACAACTCAATCAGAATAGAATCCCAAGGTTAGATAACAAAGCAATGAACAACAATATTCAATAGCTTCAAATGAAATAACGGTGCATTTCCTAGCTGGTTTACTTATTTCGATCCACACGTTTGTCCTAGCCTATTCGATTTCTCGACACTCAGAAATGTGTTCCCCGAACGTCCAAGATCTCCTCTTAATCGTCTGATGTTGTTCGATAGGTTTTAGAGTGAGTTTGAACCGTTACGTAGAGTTTTAAACCCATTTATAGTGTTTAAACCATTTTTAGAAATTGTTGATTTTTAGTACTGGCTGAGAAATTATAGCGCTAATTTTGAACAATAGCGTGCTAATGTCCACATTAGTGCGCTACCTCGACTATCTAGCGCGCTAATCAATACTAGCGCTCTAACTTTTGACATTAACACGCTAATTCACTTATCTAGTGCGCTAATTAATATTAACGCGCTAGGTTTTCTACCTAACGCGCTATGCGCAGTAGAACCCATAATTCTGCAGTTTGAATTCTGATTTTGTGCTACACATAGGCCTTGTTGACGCCTTGGGGACCCTCATACACACTACTAGAGGTCCCTAACGTTAACCACAACTCATAACAAAAACTTCCAACATCAAATCCGTGAATTAACAACTTGACCAAGCTATGTTAATGGAGTTACCTAGCTTGATGACTTGATCTTCTTCTTCGCCAACCCTATTGATCTCTCCTAGCCACCTTGTTGATCTTCTCTCTCTCTCTCTCTCTCTCTCTCTCTCTCTCTCTCTCTCTCTCTCTCTCCCCTATTGAAATCAATGAGATGGATATAGTTGAACCTTAAGTGATAAGTTTTTTATTTGGATTTTATATATAAATGGATATGATCGAACTTTAGCCACACATCCATTTCACATACGTATCTTGAGACATATCTTGTGAATCACTTTCATACACTTATTACCCAAGTCATGTTTAAGTGACTCCAATTTTGTACTCACTTGGTCTCTAGATTGCGAAATGCGTGTATCGATGCACATCATGTGGTTATTTAAACTTGGCTCGCTAACTTAGGCCCATAATTTGATATCAAACATAATCGCATAAAGCTACTATAAAATCATAATTAGCTCACAATGGACTTACCCCATAAGTCACTATCTCGGTCCCACATCGACACGCAACTCGAGGTATGCCTCCACTCGCCTCGACACTGATATGCCTCGCGTGTAACTTACCCACACATTTTCAAAATTAATTAGTTTAAATTGTTCAATCATATATAATATATAATACAAGCATCAAACAAAAATAGCATACCTCGGTGTCGACTCCCAAGGTCGTATTGACAATTACACCAATGTTGGAATGAAATCTCTACATTTCTCAACTCTAGCTTTTTTCTCTCTTATCTCATTTTCTCTGCTCGTTCTTGCACTTTTTAGTTCATCATTCTCATACTTTAGTTCTATTAGTTCTAGTTGGCTTACAACTTGAGTTTACAACATTGATGACATACATTATACTCTCTCTGTCCTCAAATTTCTGTCACACTTTTTGACTTTTTTTTTGTTCCAACAAACGTATCACACGAGGGAATCAATAAAGTATTTATTGCTACATTTCCTTATTTTAATCTCACTATTGTAGTTAATAAATGACATGAATCACTTTTTTTCCATAATAACTATAATAAATAAAGTCATTTATGTGAAAGTAATTTAATCTTATTGGGAGATTTCGTTACGGAATCAATATTTTTTTTTGAAGTAAAAAAATAAACTTTATTAATCATCAATAGTTCGCACACAATGTCAAGACATAGAATCAATTGTCTTAGTAAAAATATATTAATTTGTTAATTATATTTGTTCAAAAGTATTGTCACTCATTTGGCTGTGATTGCGATTGTGATATTGAAATAGTGTGACAAATTAGGGACTGCTCTGTACAAGCATCTAGAACACATGATTATACACAAACATTATTTGAACTACATAATGAAAAACAAAACTTTCAACAAAGGAAGAAAATTTGAAGTCTTCCAACAAGGGAAGACAAATTAACTATCAAATAGAATAACTAAAGAAAAGATCAACCCAACAGCCACATAAATCCATAAACGATCGTTGAAAGAGATGAACCGCAATGACAATAAAACAAATCTTCTCTGACTTGAATAGATTTATAGTATTATTGAATAAATAAAATACAAAATAATTTAATTGAAATCATCACCGATCAAAAATGACAATCAACAATGGTTTAAGATCTTGAATTAGAAAGAATCAAAGAATAAATTTTAGGGTTTAGAGCCGCCACGAGATGAAAGAAGTTTGTTTTTCTTATGTTACATTTGAACTCAATTTTTTTTATTTTTTTTTAAATTCTTGTTCTTTTGCCAAATTGGGACTGATATTTGTTTATTCACATAATTAAAATTGATGTTATAATTTACAAAAAAAGAATAAAACTTTAAATGTTGTTACTAAAATCTGGAATGATTATGATATGTTTACTTATTTGAATATAGTGCTCATCAATTGTCATGATATCTAAACTACCTAATTCCATTATCGTGTTTACTACATCCAGTGGCAGTCAAATAAGGCAGAAGCATGAACCTCGTGGTCTCCTCATCCTCCCACGTGAGCCTTCCATCTCCACCGTTGATCCCTCCACTCATCTCCACCGTTGATCTACAATCCTACTCACTAGTCACTACCCCACCCCCACCCACCGTCACCTTTGAATTAATTTGACCAAGCCACCCTATATAAAAAGGAGACCCCAAATCACAAATCACAAATCACTCACTCACAAATCAGAATGGAAGAAGAAATGAAAGCACAAGCCCAAGTGTGGCGCTACGTGTACGGGTTCGCCGAGTCACTCACCCTCAAATGCGCGATTCAACTCAACATCCCCGACATCCTCCACAAGCACAACCGCCCCATGACTCTCTCCGAGTTGGCGACTCACCTCCCCCTCCCCACCGTCGACCAGGACCGCCTCTACCGAGTCATGCGCTACCTCGTCCACATGGGACTCTTCGACCGAGTCGACTCGGCCGACTCACCAACCGAGTCGCTCTACTCCCTCAACTCGGCCTCCAAGCTCCTCGTCAAGGGCCTGGACAAGAGCCTCGCCTCCTTCGCCCTGCTCCAGTACTACGAGATGGACGCGTGGCACCACCTCAGCGCCGCCGTCGAAGGCTCCACAACGCCGTGGGAGAAGTGCCACGGCGTCCACTACCGCGACTACTTCGCCAAGGACGCCGTGGCCAACCAGCTCTTGAGCGATGCCATGACCAGCCACACCAGCATGGTCACTGAGGCCTTGCTTGAGGGTTGCAGGAAGAGCGGGGTGCTCGATGGAGTCAAGTCTTTTGTTGATGTTGGAGGGAGCACCGGCGTCGCCGCCAGGGCCGTGGCCGAGGCCTTCCCGGGGATCAAGTGCTCCGTCTTCGACTTGCCTCACGTCATCGCCACCGCCCCGGAGTCTGATCTCGTTCAAAGAATACAAGGGGACATGTTTGTGTCCGTGCCTCAAGCCGATGTGGTCTTCATGAAAGTAAGTACTACTATATATGTGTGTGTATATATAGCATGTTTTCATCTATATATTTTTGTATTGATACATACAAGTTCTAGATATATGGATTGATGAATTAGAGACACAATTTAGATCCATAATCCAGTTGATTGAAAAAGAGATGAATTAGGTAGAGAGACTCAATAACTCCAAATATGTGAGGTATCTCAAACTTTGATTAACTCCATATATGTTGAACATTATGTGAGCTGCTGGATGATCGGTCCCAAGTCTGAGTAAAGAAGGAGGACTTCGAAGTTCATTTTCCATACAGGAAAATGGGGGAGGGAGGCTCCCAAACTTATTTTTCATTATTGGAAAATGAAGGAGGGCTGCGATGGATTGAGAGCCAAGCTCTTCATGAAATGAATCAAACGCATAAATGTTGAGCTATCCTTGCACTAAATTGAGCACAATGGAAGAGTTTGATCAATGTAGCCGACGTCCTTAATTAATTTGGGACTGAGACTATTGTTGTTGTTCTCAAACTTTGATTCTTGTCTCGTTTTTTGAAATTTCTTACAAATTGTGTAGAAATTGAAAATAAATTGTCAATAGATTTATTGCTTCCTCTTGCCTAATCGATCGACACAATGAGAAGTTTGCTGAAAGTGCATAAATTCAAAATGAGATAAAATTGAGACAACAAGCAAAACTCGAGATTATTTAGCTTCCAACTAGGTTTTAGATCTTGGGGTGTGACTTTATGCCCTCATTCTATAAAGCATTGCTTGCTAGTTTCTATAGAGAAGTTATTAGCCCCAAACTAGTGAAGTTTATTTTCAATGTGGCAAATTACATGGTGTGTATGTGTGACATATTCTAGTATTAAACTTTATCAACTGCATTTGGGGGGGGGAATTGTAGATCATTAAAATTGATTGTATACATTTGCAGTCGGTGCTGCACGATTGGGGAGACGACGACTGCGTGAAGATATTGAAGAAATGCAAGGAGGCGATAGCGGGGAAGGAGGGAGGGAAAGTGGTGATATTAGACATAGTATTGGATGCGGAGTCGAGTTACGAGTTCAAGGGGGCGAGGTTGGGGATGGAGATGGACATGTTGGTGACAGTGGGAGGGAAGGAGAGGAGTGAGGCTGAATGGCAGAAGTTGATCAAGGATGCAGGTTATAGCCGGTACAAGATCATACCCATTGTTGCCATTGAGTCCATCATTGAAGTCTTCCCTTAGAGAAAAAAAAATGTGTACCCTTTTTTGTTTTGGTTCTTTGTTTGTTTTAGTTTGAGGACAAATGCAAATTAAATAAACAACACTCATTGATGGTGGGATCCAATGTTTATTGTACTTTATATATTTTTGAGCATGATGTGCTAAATATTGATGACAAATGCATATCAATATATAATACATGGAGGATAACATTGAAAATTATGTGCTCTTGTCAGACTTCGATGCAACTCTAGTTATAAAACAGCCCAAATCTTCCCCTGCTTCCTTGAGAAGGAGAGTTGTGAAATCTGATGTATAAATAAGCTCAATTATATATGAATCCTATACTATAAAGCAGGATTGTGTTATTAATTTAAGCATAAAAATTATCAAGACAGTTTTTTTTTTTTTGAAAACATCAAGACAGTTGATTGTGAAATTTTTTTTTTTTAATTTATTTAATTTTTTTGTTTGTTAACATTATTATTATTATTTTTTTCAAAATTACCTTTTAAGTTATTCTCTTTGGCCTCATTTGATTTATTTTTGATAACTTACCGTGTTAGTTGAGAGTTATATCTTTGAAGTTAATATTTTCATGTTTGGTTCAACTTTAAACTTGCAGGGGAAGTTTCAAGTTTTTAAACAATAAAAAATATGAATTGACAAAAATAGCATTCAAACAAGAGAGATACGAGTAATAAAAGAGTCATTAATGAGGGGGTAATTTTATCCACAACTCCTGGGAGATAACTACCTAGGGAGAGTGGTGGGAAGATATCTCACACCCTAGGGTGTAAGTTGGGCAACCAAACAAAATTAGCTCTTAACTCTCTGTGAGTTATCTCCTAAGAGATATCTCCACCTCATACCTAACAAGGCCTTTATGTATCTTTGCCACTTTTCTCATTATTTAGTACCTTTTGAGGAAATAGATGAGAAAACAAGGCATTGCCACCATTGCATATCATTAGGTGAATTTATTCCTCTATATATTGAATCACATATCATAGTCCTCTACAACTTTTCTATAAAAAAAAGGTCAAGGAAGTTAGGACCCTCTTAACCATGGTGTGGATTCTTAATCTCGACGTGTGTGTATAGGGGTGGCAAAAGTTGTCCGGCCCCGTTTGTCCGGTTTTATAAGTTGCCCGGCCCCGTTTGTCCGGTTTTGTTCGGACCTGTTTTAAATGGGTTCGGGCAATATTTTTGTAAAAAAACATACGGGTCTGGACAATATTTTGTGTCCATTTAAAAATACAGGACCGGGTCCGGGCAAAAATTTCAAAAAAACGGGTACCAGTTAGTGATTAATTCGAAGGGCATATAGGTAATTTCACAATTTATTTTAAGTTTTTAACGTTTTTAAGTTTTAACTTTTAACCCCCTTTTGGCCTTTTCTCCCATCTCCCTCGAGTTCTTCCCCGCCCTCTGCTCTCTGGTTCTCGTTCTCCCTCAATAAACCCTAACGCGAACGCCGCCTCTCGCCGCCTCACTCCACCTCTCACCGTCTCGACTCTCGACTCTCACCGCCTCACGGTCGTCTCTCGCCGCCTCGAGTTTCACGGCCACACACCACGGCTCACGGCCACGCACGGCGTGCCTCAGTCCGCCTCTCACTCTCTCTGCCTCACGCCCTCACGGTCGTCTCTCAGTGACTCAGTCGGTCATCTCTCCCGACTCTCATCTCTCCCAGCTCTGTCTCTCACTCTCCCGGCCCCGGCTCTGCCTCTCACTCTCCCGGCTCTGCCTCTCACACTCCCGACTCTCACGGTCTCACCTCGCCTATCGCTCTCCTCTCCTCTCTGCCTCTCAATTTTTGGCCCGCAGCTCTACCCACTAATCTATTTTGCTCTCAATGTAAGTTTTTTCTACTCCTTCTCCATTTTTGCCTTTATTTGATTAGGAAAAAAACTTTTGTGATGTTTATATTGGAAATTAAAAAATTGTGATGCTATATTGCTATGTATTTATTTTTTGGTAAGTGAATGTTAGGTGACTTGTAGACTTGTAGTTGAGGTTTTTTTTAAAAAAAATAATTGATAAATAAAATATTTAATCATATTTGAAAATAAAAATCGGACAAAACGGGAGCCGTATGTTTTACTAAAATACGGGACTGGACAACAAAAGTGCCCGTTTTAAAAACGGGACCGGGTTCGGACACTAAATTTAATCATTATAGAGAAGGGGTGTCCGGTCCCGTTTATGTCCGGTCTCTTTTTTTGCCAGACCTATGTGTGTAATTGAACAATTAGTGTTTGGAAGGTCGCCAACTGCACATATATATATATATTATAAAATTACTTTAAACAAAGCTAGAGAAAGTAAACAAAGAACTATAAAATAGAACAAGAGAAGAGATGGGGGAGAAATAAGAAAATTTTTCACTCCAACAAGGTGTATCTCATTATACCCCTTTAGATGGCACAAGTTACATCTCCATACAATTACATGAATAAATAGTATTAAGGTTAAGTAATTACATGAATTAAAAGTGGGCGGTACATGAATAGTTGGAATAATAAGAGATAAAATATGTAGAGTTGTCAATCCATATTATTTACAATACTCCCCCTTGGATGACAACTTGATAAGAGAAAATATCTCGTTAAAACCTTTACTAAGAAAAAACTCTTTAGGAAAAAATTCAGCATAAGCAAAGAGTACATCATTCTCATCAATGTTGATATGGAGTATGATATTGATATGGTTGTCTCATTAAAAACCTTGCTAGGAAAACCCAGTGAGATAAAACTATAGCTAAGGGGAAAAAGTGCAATGCACTAATCAATAACTCTTTTTGATTCTCCCTCTCATGTTCACATGGGTGAGACATTTTATATTGTTTTGCAACAAATCTTTGCAAACTTAGTTTTACCCTTTTGAGCAAAACAAACTCATTTCACGAATGATTAACTCGAAGATGACAAAAAGTCTATGTGACATAATTTCGATTTTTTCGAGTAGGTGAAGAGCTGCATTTTAAAAATGCAATATATGGTCTTTTACGCCTTAAGCGTTTTGTTAGTGTGTGCATTTTGTCGCACATGACATCATTTTTCTAAATGAACCTTTAAAGCTGGAACATATGATTTTGTCACTCTTTGTAATTGCATCAAGTAATTGATTCATAACTTGTTACTAATGAATAATCGTTTGAACTTTCAAGTTCATAATGATTTATACATGGATCATAATGCAACAAATTCGATGCGTTTCATGCAATTTTACGTCAATCTTTTGAATTGGCTTTATATATCTCCCCATAATTGTGGAAAAATTGCTTCATTAAAGTGATAATCAGCAAAAGTTGCTATAAATATATTTCCTATCAGCAGCCCAAAACATTTTTTAATATGATTGATGGAGAGTTAAATCAATATAAGTCTCATATTGATTTGCCTTGAGATAATCACCAGCTGATAAAAATGCAGTTTCGTAAAGGTTGTCCGTGCAAATTTATAATATTTTCGCATTATTGATGATTTTGGACAATCAAAAAGACAATTCCACATTTTGAATGTCATTAGATCATTTGATATATGATGACATTCATTTTAAACTGCCTTATATATTCAAGAATTTAAAGCCTAAAATTTCATAATCATATAGAGAAATCCTCTATTATTTTGAGTAAATTTCTTTTGGACAAGACATTAACAATATAATTGTAGTAACAAATATTGTATGAACGTTAGCCCCCGCTAAGTTCAAATTCGAGAAATATTCTCTTTTATATTATAGTGTGCATGGATGTAGCACAATAAGCAAGATATAAATTCATCGTCTTTATTCAGCTCGTAATTTGAACACATCTCAATGTGCCAATTTTATTGAGCTATTTTTAATGATAAAATTCATACTCTTATCTTTAATTTTAAAGGCATGGTAAAAGTCACCAAAATATTTGGGCATATGACAACATATGATCAATATGGCTTAATAACCTTTTATACGTGACATAGCTTGTCACAATTTAGAGCATGCTCGTTGTCAATAACTTTACCCATTTATATTTCATGGTGCACCATGGTGGAATTACTAATACGATTTTTACTAGATCCTTTTCCATTTTCCACTTCCATAATATAAGCTTATCGTATTGCGACCATGGTCATTTTATAATACAACATATGTTTCATAAAGTGTCACAGCCCAAATAACTAATACACGTTTAATTCTTTGATCATGACCAAATGACTCGTGACGTGGGACCCACGGCGAGATATATGTCACTACCGAGGCACGGTGGCCGAGGTAAATATTATATTTGTGTGTTGTACGCTTAGTGTACTGTATATGTGTAGACTACTAAGTCAATTCTACGGAGATGCGGATATCGAGATGAGCGGAGATTTACCTCGTGTTACGTGTCGATATAGGCCCGAGGTAGCAGCCCGTAGGGTAAACATAACTAGTTAAATTATATTGCATTAAAAATGATATATGTTAGTGGTTTCTATGTGGCCACATCTACCTATTTAGTAATGGGTATAAAAAATATATACACCACTAGATAGGCATGGAGATACACACACTCATCTATAGGAAGAGTGTCACACATGGGAGTCACTTGAGAGTGACACAAGGGACAAGCGGTGTGAGCAAGACCACCTGATGTGCCTCGAGATACGTGTGTGGTTTGAGATGTGTGGCTCACATTTAAGCCTACCCAAATCATATAAATATGGGTCAAATCAATCCTTTAGTCCAACTTATCTCATTTTGGTTTCTTAAGGTCAGTTGAGGAAGAGAAGAAAAAAAAAAAAACAGAGCAATTCGTGCTCTGTTGAGGAGGTAGAAGAAGGGTGGGTGAACCAGACCGGTTCGGCTTGGATGAGTCGTACCCGGTTCGGCCCAGTTCAGGCCCAAAAAAGGAAAAAAAACAGAAGAGGAGAAGATGGGTTGGGTGAACCGGGCCAGTTTGAAACCGGTTCGACCCGGTTCAACCCAAACCTATATATATATATATATAAAGAAGAGAAAATTGGGAAAAATCCCAGAAAAATTAGGAAAGATTCTGAAAATTATATTTCGACAAAATAAATAGAAATCGGTAAATTTCTAAGAAAAATAAAATATTTGAAATCTCGGACGAGACTTTTGTGGGATTTTTACCTCGTAAAGCGCGAAATTGGCAAATTGGTCTCAAATTCGATTTCGACCAATTTAGAAGTTTTACATAATTAATATTGAATCTAAATTGATAAGTTTTCAAATGCTAGGACCCTAAAGGAGATATTACAGGATGTTGGGTGCGTATAGTTACGCGACAAGAAGTCGGATAGCTTAGGACTTGTGAACTGCAAGTAAACTGAGCGAGACATTTATTCACATTTCATTTCATTCCATTTATTTATTCATTCTCGTTACGCGACAAGAAGTCGGATAGCTTAGGACTTGTGAACTGCATTTACCTTTGAAATACATATGTTATGCCTTGTTTATTTCTTATTTTACGACATTGCTCATAGCATACTATGTTGTATACATACTATCATTGATCCCAATTCTTATACTTTGTCATGTTGATTGTTGTGTTTGGAAGTCAGTGATATAGCATTTTATTAGGTTAGTTTGTTTAGTTTAACTCTAATCCTTTGTGCATTATTATGCAGTTACATCTCTTGGATTCTATTACCGAGTCATTATTGAAAGTGAAAGTGGTTCTTGTGGTTATGGTCATTTGATGATAAAAATTCAGCTTTCATACGGGGTCACTAGACTTTCCGGGATGTTAGGGAGTTTCCCCACTACCTTGCATGACACACGGGGTAACGTGCCTCGAACGGGGTAACCGGACCTCGGGTATTGTTGGCGCAAGAATAACTTGGGTGAGCATGACGAGTTTTAAAACTCGGGTATGTTAGCAAGTATACAACCGATGACGTTTAATTCACTTGGAATAGAAAATGCGTAATCGTAAATACGACCTTTTGAAATTATGATCTATAGCTCAATTTGTAATAAAATGATATAGAGCATAGCTTAAATATTAGTGTAAAGGCTAATGTGACGTAGCTCACGGCCGACCGACCCTAATCCATTACTACTTAGCCTTGAATCAGTTTCATATTTGGTTAACTCAAGTATCCCTTTGCATGATGTTTCTTTTAGCATAGTTGCTCATTAAATTATGCCATTTGATACTTGTTGCCTATTTGGGAATGTGGATTAATGTCTCTCAGTGTTACTTAAATAATTTCATGTACTCACCATCTAGTCTGTGACAGTGAGTGCAGATCAGTCGAGTAGCAGACCGGGCAAGGAAAAGATTGGCGACTACCTCTGAGCCGGTGGAGGACTGCTACGACATATTTTTGTACTTTTTTGTTTTCTTTTGTAATACATTTTATATGTACATGATATTTTTACTTTTAGGTTGAGAGATAGGAACATCTGACTAGACACATGTTATATATATCACCACTTTTGTTTATATTTGCATTTGATCTCTATTTCCTGATTTTTCCACAATAGGTTAGGCCTTATGTTATAATTTCCACCAGTAACTTAAGAAGACTTCCGTTGAATAACTCGTTATTTTGAAAATTTTAAATTAACTCTGATTTGTTAGGTATTTGAACTATCTAGTTAACTATAGGTGGTATCATGTTTTTAATACTGACTATTAGTAGGTTTTTAGGTGTTTAAATAAGACTGACTAGTTCCTTGTTAGGTCCTATATAGGAGATTATGGCTTAATTAGGGATTAGGCCAGGCGGCGCCCTTATTTGGAGAAGGGGTCGTCACATAAAGCTTGACCATTAGTTGGACGGGAATGATATTATAAGTATAATATCTTATTGTTTTACTCAGCTAGCATGAGGCAAGAAATCAATTCATAGTATTCATATTGAATTGATATACGCGCTTGACATTTTGTTGCAATAATATATTGAGACGTATCACATAAACTTTTTTTTTTCGTCAGTCACTTTTTCGTATAACCTCAACTAAGAGGTACTTAAAATTGCAGAATTATAATTCACATTCGACTGAATAATAATATTAAGGAAACAACTTATATTATATGATTGAATAATATTTAGAAAATAGAGATAAAGTTAAATAGTTTTCTTCTTTTTATGTAAAAATACATAGTATATGATTAAATGAATGTTTACGACTTGATTATTTTATACACAAAATATATACTATTTGTATGAGTTGGTGGGACAACATCCAACTTGAGTTGTGAGGCAAAGTCTATTTAACAATCATGCAACCTCGAATGGGATAACACGTCTCCCTTTTAATGTCCAGCTTTACCGGGGACAAGGCTTACCCACTATCAACTCAAACTTAAATATTATTTGTATTATATGAAAAAAAATCAAGAATAGAACATAGTTAAATGTTAATAATTTTATGAGAAAAAAATGTGTCACTTATTAATTTTTTATTTATGATATAGAAGATCGTACAAAAATGCAATTTTTATTAGTATATTTCCGCAATCAGTATGACTGTGATGGCCCCAACTACTAAACAGGGCACCGCCCGGCATAATTCCTTAATCAAGCCTTAATCCGAATCACCTAAAACTTAATTACATATTAGTCAGCCTTTCGTCCCTATATTCCGCCAAACATTCCAATTCCATTATCATTATATTTTATCCAAAAATGCCTAAGTGTGGAAAACCAAAAAAAAATAACATCATGTTCACGTATTTATAGGACACTATTCACTCAACCCAATATACAACCCAAAATGACATAAACAATAATAATACAATGAAAGTCGAGACATATAAATGAGTGAGGAGAGTCGCTAAACTGCTCAGAGGAAGTCGTTAATCTTCTCCTTCCCCGGTCTGCTGCTGCTCTACGGACCTACACCCACCGTCACAAACTAGAGGGTGAGTATAGTGATATTTAAGTACTAACTGGAGAAATCTATGTCACATTTTCAAAATAAACGAATGGTATTTAAAAGCATAAAGTAGCGAAACATTGCTGAAACAAGTAATGCAAGTAAATACCACAGTTACGGATGTAGAAACAGACACAAGCTAAGTCGAGATGATCTACGTCCGGTTGACAATGAGACCTATCACCTACCCTTTCCCACTACTATATGGAGCTGCGCTCAACATATCTCACATAAATAACAGAGCTACGTTCTACACTTTCCAACGTCAATCTCATGTTTACCGACCATCCCGAGCCTCATACCTCGTGTGTCGCGCAAGTGTAGTGGTGAGTGCCGCAACCCCAGTAGACCCATGTCATCGAGAACCATGCATCTCTCGTGCAATGGACACTAGATAATCCCTACTTTAATTTCGAAGACAAATAATTCCAGAATTCTAGGATACCAAGATAAGTAAGGTTGCAAAGCCCAAAGAAAATCGAAGACAAGTCCGAGTAAATCCACATTATTCCATTAACATGCTTTTTATCAATTATGTTCAAGAATGCATCAAGTGTAGGAATCAGAGGCGATGAAACTATTCACAAGGCATCATGTCACAATATTCATCCATGAATAGATACAAGAATAACGTGATGTGCAAGTTCAAGTAGCAATGTCTACCAATAGACCAATAAAGCAATAAGAGAATGAAATGAAATATAAAATTTTCACAATTGTACTTACAATTCACACGCTTGTCTTAATCTATTCGATCCCTCGACAAATTCGAAATGCGTGTCCAAACGCCTGAGTTCTCCCCTTAGTTCTCTAACATTCAACAATGTCTCAATTTAGGCAAAATCGAAGTCAAAACAAATTGCTAACCATTTTTTTATTTTCGGCCAATCCGCCCATTTTGCGTTTTTCGAGGTAAACCCCCCGCAAAATGCTCGTCCGAAATTCCAATTATTTTAGTTTTCTTGCAAATTCATTATTTTCTATTTATTTCCTTTTTCTCTTCTTTTTTTTTCTCTTTGTTTGTTTTTTGTTTTTTTTTTAATTTGGGTTTGGGTTGAGCCGGTCCGAACAGGTTTTGAACCGGCCCGGTTCACCCAACCCGGTTTCTCCTCTTCTCTTTTTTTTTTCTTTGGGCATGAACCGGGTCGAACTGGCCCGGTTCGGGACACCATCTTCTTCCTTTCGCAAAATAGAGCATCGGCTCTGTTTCAATTTTTTTTTCTTTCTTTTCGCTGGGGTTGGGCTTCCATCCCCAACCTCAGGTTGGACTTGATATGCAAGGGAGACTACTCCTATGCCATCCTTGATCTCGGACGAACTGCCATGGCAGTTCGTCTGCGCTCCCTAACTCACACCAACAACAACAGACAATATAAACAACCACAACAAACCACACAACAACAACGAAACTCAACTCACCTTGGGGTCACTTCTTCATCTCGGTCTCTCTGTCTCTCCTTCCTCTCCCTCCTTCTCGGCTTTCTTCCTCTCTCTGCTTCGTTTTTTTCTATTGAGTCACTACCTTTGAAGATAAACAATTGAGATAAGCTTTGACTTTGGGTTCATTTGACCCATTTATATATAATTTGGGGTGGCTTAAACGTGAGCCACACATCTCAACCCATACACGTATCTCGAGGCGTATCGTGTGGTTCTTGCTCACAACACTTGTCCCTTGTGTCACTCTCAAGTGACTCCAACACTTGACACCATTTGTTGAGATGTGTGTGTGTGTGAATCTAAATGTATATCTAATGATGTACATTTTTTCTTCTTAACTTCGGCCCATGTTATATATATATATTAATAGATGTGGCCACATAAAAACCACACATTACTAAATGATTGTCAATTAATGTAAATAATTGACTCGTACCCCAATATGTAGCTACCTCGGTCCCACGTCGACATGCTACTCGAGGCGCGTCCCCGCTCGTCTCGGTATCTGCATACCCATAAATGACTTAGTAGTCTACACATGTATATTACACTAGGCATAAAACACACAAATATAAAATGTACCTCAACCCTTGCATCGGTAAACGGACATATCACGGTGTGGGTCCCACAGTACGGGTCGTTGAGCCTGTGTAAAGACAATAACACAGTTAAAAATTTTGGGTCATTACAATGACTTATATAAAATGCTTCGTACATGGATAATATATCTTTGATATTTAATAAAATATTTAACAATGCGTGGTATTATTACCATCAGATGAATTTGTCCATAGACAATTTAGAGCCAGCAACCCTGCATTTTTGATCTGATTTTTCCAACGTATATTTAAATTATTATATTTATATAATACAGAGTTAGGATATACTTAAGCTTATAATAACGACGTGACAGCTCTAGCTCCCCATAAAACTAGGACCTGCCCGGCCTAAACCCACGTGGACTGTCACGACCCAAATCTCTAACATCTGTTTTAATTTCTTAATCAAGATCACCGGCTCTTGACGTGAGACCTACACCGTGATACGTGCACCGAACGAGGCACGTGGTCGAGGTATATTGTCTTTTTATATTGATGTATGCCTAGTGTTATGTATTGTGTAGACTTACTGAGTTGGTTTGTACAATTGTAGGCGTCGAGACGAGAGCGGGGACGCGCCTCGAGTAGCGTACGAGCCGAGGAACTGGATAGTTAGTATTTTGGTAAGTCTTATTTAATACTAATATGAATGAAGGAATTACTTATAAGCCATTCGTTGTGTTTGTTAATGTAAATCAAGTTAAAGGCCTATAGTTGAGTAAATTAAATGGAAAGCATAAGATTGGTCTATAAATACACATTGGAACATCTAGGAACTAGGTGAGTAATAAAATGGTGTCACTCGAGGTTGAGTTAGTGGAGTTAGTGGGATATATGGAAAGAGGAGGACCATTAGATATTCCTCGGGATACATAAATCCATGGAGATCAAGGGCTAGGAAGGAACATTACCTTAATATATAACATTAGTGATACCAAATCACTCATTCATTTTTGCTGGAGAAGAAGATGGAATTACTGGAAAGGAGTGAATCATCAAGGTGTTGAAGGAGTCCATGGGAGTTGGTGAGAAATTCTCAAGCTAGGGTGCTACATCAACTAGGTACACATCTTTTTATTTGAAATTAGAACAAGTTCTGATTTTAGGTTTTAGATGGTAGATGATTGAGTATTTGTAATTGATTTATATATTTGGATTCCTCATTTCAAGCCGATAATCCAGCTATATTGAAGTTCTTAATTTGGTTTTGAAATCATAAAGATATGAATTTTTGAAGTTGCATCACCAAAACTAGAATTCTGCATGTTGTATTAGGAATCAACCTGGGTAATTTGGTCATAATCTGCCCATTTTTTATCCAAATTGATCTAAACCAGTGGCATTTGAAAGCTTATTTAAAGGGAGATAACTTTGCGTGATTGAAGGTATTGTGGTTCAAATTCTTTTATGTCCAAACATGTTCTACAAGTAGGTGTTGGAATTGTAAAATGAAAGTTTTGAAACTAAAATTGTTATTGAAAAATGAAAGTTTTGAAACTAAAATTGTTAAGGGCATAACTCCATAAATACTTATCCAAATGAGCTGATCTTTTAGTATGTTGTATTTGGATTTATTTTCTGCCTTATGAACAAAAATCATATTTTTAGGAACTATAAATTAGGAGAAATAGATTTTCTAAGTCTGCTGGTCGGATTAAATTTCAATTAGACCTATGTTTAGTAAAATCATGACATCTCTTTCATTTTAAATCGGAATTTTGCAAACTAAACATTTCCGGAAAGCTAAGAGAGAGACCAAAAATAATTGCACTAATAGAAGATTTCGATATTTGGACCATTTTAATGCACTTCATGCCTAAAAGTGCATTAAAATGTAAGACTGAAATTGAAACTTAATTTAGTCTTTAGGGGCTGATTTAGGAAGATTGATTTAAATTCTATTGAACCAATTTGAATACACAATAAACACCACTAAATTGAGCTAAAATCCAATATATTTGAACTAATGAGACACCAAACTCAGGACCTAGGAAAAGGATACGGGAGAACGAATACAAGATTTGGAGTATCGGGGCCAGTAAAGCTAGGACTTTACTTTATTGTAGTGAGTATACCCAATGGCAACTTTACTTGGCATTTCATTTCTATTAATTGTTATCCTTGCATAGTCCTTTTGACTATTTTGTCTTTGTATTCTTATATCATGCGTTCTTTGTGTCTATGCTTACTTGATGAGTCTAGTTTGCATGATATCCACTCATTTGATTTGTTTTATTGATCATATCCCCTGCTATGTCTATTCTTGTTGTTTTAAATGTTAATTGAATGATAAATAGCATGCTATTAGGCTAGTGAATATCGTATAAATGTTTAAGGGAACTTGTATTCCTTATTTGTTTAGGTGTGTAGATGTGTCTATGCTTTGACAATCCATACTTGATATTTCTTGAAATTTAAAAAGTAGTTTTCGCATTTAGGTCATGTACTCAATTGAGGTGTGCACGACTCACGAGGTTAGAGTCCCCGGAGATGTTGGCACATGTTACTTGACACTTTATGACACTCGGGGTTAGAGTCCCTGAGGTAGTCTACACACCGAGGTTAGAGTCCATGGTAACACTTGGATTAGAGTCCCTTGTGCTATATGATTATTGAGTCGGAGTGACATGTTTCACTGCCGACCGGACCTAAATCACCACTACTTAGCCTAGTGCCAGTATCACTTGTTTAACTATGGTATTTACTTGCAAATGATTTATTTTTCAGTTTTTCCATTTATATGCTTTTAAATACCATTTGAATATTTGGAAATGAAAATTAAACTTGTCATCGGGGATTACTGTTTTATTCTTGTATTCACCGTCCTTTTTATGAAAGTGGGTGCAGAGTCGTCTACCAGCAAGCCGGGCAAGGAGAAGATCGGCGATTATCCTTGAGCCCGCAGTGCGTCACAGCATCGATTGTAGGTCTTCTTTTGGTATTTTGATTCTTTAGATACTATTTGGGGCTATATATTGGGTTGAGCGTTATTTTTCACGACTTGACTTAGACTATTTTACTGTTTCACTGCATTTTGAGGACTTTATATATGTGATGTTATTTCCTGGTTTTCCACACTTAGGATTTTATAAATGGCTTCTGCATAAGTTACTAATTGCTTCTGCATAATCAATAAGACTTCCGCTAATTAATTAATTTAATAAAGAGTTTTAATTAACTATAAATTTTATAAACTGGTAGGACTAGTGTATTACTTATCCAGAACACGAGAAAAAAGGCGTCTAGGTTGTAAAGGCTGACTAATACGTAGTTAAGTCATGCGTGGATATGATTAGGGCTTAATTACGGGATTAGGTCGGGCGGTGCCCTAGATTAGGAGAGGGGCCATCACATGGGCCCCCGAGTCGTTCTTCGCAAAGTCGACGCAGACCTAGTCAGCCTCAGATAGTTGCATTCTCATTAAATTTGTCTTTTAACGTTGAGTTATTAAGTTACGTCTTTTACAGAATAGCTTGCTGCAAAAATAAATTTAGAATAAAGTTAAATAACTCATATTACATAAATGTGGAACAACATACGGTGTTGAACCCTGAAATCAACGGATAAACATGCATATGATATCCCATCTCTCACTCGATCCCAATATGTCTCAGTGTAATAAAAAATAGTACTATCGTGCGAAGGAAGGAACCGCTCCAAAAGTCCTCAAAGGAAGTCCCCAATCATCAGTCCTTTCCCCTTGCTCGTCTCTGTCCACTCTACACCCACCGTCATAAACTAGACAGTGAGTAGAGTAAAGTAGAAAGTAATAACCATAAGTATATAAAAAATAATTCATGAATCATTTAAAAACAGTCCAAATATCATGCGGGTATATTTACAGACAGATAAAAAAAAGTGCATGATAAACAGACTGACAAATATTCACGACTAAAATGAGTGCCTAGGAATCAAAAGAGGCATACTAAGTGGTCTTAAATCCACAACAATCCAGTACTTGTGGAGAATTCACGTTTGGTTGAGTAGCTGCACCCCCGCAAGTAGTGTTCACATTTGCCCAACTAGCTATAATCTCATGAATATCTTCTCGACACACTTAGGCCATAGACACTCAACCAATGCATAAATAATAGAATTCCAAAGGCGTTTATCAATAAAGACAATAAATATGGAATATGAATTACTATGCATTCCTTTAATTGGTTTACTTACTTACTTACTTCGGACCCACGCTATCCCGCCCTCATGACTCGAACAAGCTCCCCAAAATGAACAACCGAACTCCCGAGACCTCCCCATAGGTTCGTGAAGACTTATAACATGTTTTAGACCGAATTATAGTGTTTTGGAGATTTTGAGAATTTTCGTATTTTTGTGTTGTCAGGGCAATTAGTGCTATAACGGCCTGAATATAATTTGTCGTTATTTATGACGTGTTTGTAGACGTGGCAGACAGCTCAGACACTCGTGGGACCCACAGTTAGGCTTGTGCACGCTTGGAGCTAGGTGAATAATACTTTTGTGTGCTGAATTACTTAATTTGTGATGTTTATCTTGAAATAGCGTATATGGCATCGCAATGTGTGACATTTAACGTGCGAGATAGTGTAGGACATATTCGCGTCGATATGCGTGTCGACGCGGGTACCGAGTAGTCGGTCGGGGGAACTAAAACACATAAAATGAATAAAATTGATTAAATAATTAATATGGAATGTCTATATGGTGGTTAGGAACATGGTAGTATGTGTATGTCGCGGATCGGGACGCGAAATCGGGCGTCGAAACACCTGAAATGCCACTTTGTGAGTTAAATACAAGGGTGAGTGTACCATCAAAGTCACAAATGGAGTCAATTGAGGGTAGAAAAGAAATAAATGAGGTCCATTTGATGGCCTAGAGATGGGGTAATGAGGAGAGATGACAAATCCCACTATAAAAGTCAAATTTTGACTATTTCTCGCCACCTTTTTCTCTCTCTTCATCATCTTATCTGGGCTTGAGAGGAAGAAAACTAGGGTTTCAATGGTTTCACTTGTGGACTTGTGGAGTTCGGAGGGGTGAAAACACCAAGAGCAAGGTGAGAATCAATTACACCTTCACTTCCTCTATCTTTTGATCTTATTTTTGTAGATGTTGGTGATGTTTTGGAGATGTGTGAGTTGTTGTTTAGATGTGTTTCTAGTGTTTTAAAGTGTCATTGTTGGTGTTGTGGCTGTTGTTGTGTTGTTGGGGAAGAAGAAAACCCAAAAATCTCGGCAGTTTTTACTCTCCAGAATGCGATTAGCCGGCTAATCGCAGGATCTAGCGTGCTAAAGTTCGTCTGGGCTAAGAACGTCTAACGAGCTGGGCATCTAGCACACTAATGCCCAGACCTAGCGGGCTAATGCACCCCTACTTTGACATACTTTGTGTGAAATGACTTAAAACACATACAAATGCCTAAATATCATTTATATATGGAACTAGGTCATTACAGCCTGTACTTTGGGAGATTCGGGTTATGACGGTACATAGAGTGCGGTGTGAGGTGTGTAGTATCCCAACTACAATTTCTTAAGCAATATTTACTTTTGCATTTTGAATTCAAATTATGTCTTTCATTACTCTATTCCCGGTATGTTATAATGGACAGACGTTGAGGCTCCCCCTCCGTGCCATTTCTGTGTGTACGTTCACTAGGCCATAGCACATGTGCCATCTCGGTGAATAGGGCTACCCGAGAAAGTAATGGGCACGTGTGGGTGCGTCATAGGTTCCACGCCGACCACCTAGCGGATCCATATACTGACCTTGCTTGAGTGCTACTCATCGGCAGTAGTCTGTTGGGAATCCAAAGTATGGCGCTAGTCTGACCCTAGGGAATAGGAACACACACGCTTTGAGCTTTCACTATTACATATGCATGCGATGACCACAGTTGCATGTTTATATTTTTCGCATGTTTATTTAATAGTTCTCTTTAAATCTCGGTATTTATTTACAGTATTGCTCACTTAGTTTCTTTAAGAATACTCACTCTGGACTCGTCATATGTCTTTTTGTGATGGCTTGAGTGCAAATCCTAGTATGAGCCGGGGCAAGGGCAAACTATCAGAATACAAAGACGTTTAGCCAGGCTTTTACGTTTGTATATACATATTTTGTTCTATTTTGGGATTTGGGCTTGAGAGTGATACATTAGGACTCTATACTGTTGATATTGTGTTACATTGAGGTCCATTTTTTATCTATGATGATATATGAGTTTTCCACACTAGGTATCATAGTTACTTACATGACTTTACTATTTTATATATATATTGTCATGCTAAAGACTTCCACCATGATTTATTTGGGTTTAACATGATCTTAACAGATGACTTGAGTTCAATAACAATTTAAACAGTAAATTGTTGTCATTTGAAGTGAATAATAATTACATGGTGGATGAGATGACATGTAGGACACAGCTGGCACTGGTAGGCCAGGTTGTGGGCCCGCATTGGCCCCGTGACGGTCCACTTGAAAAATGGGCCGTTACAGTTTACTTACCAAAATACGACGAAAACTCGGCCGTAGCCGCTAGCTCGTCTCTGAAATACCCGTCCATCGGTCCCCTAAGCTTCTCTATGCCTCGAGTATCCTACATACCAATTTTAAAATAATTTATGGTCACATTAATTGATTTTATATTGTGAGAACAAAAATTAAAACCTTATTCTAATTTTTAGTTGTGATGTTTTTTTGAGTTACATCGGGGTGCCAAACGCTCGAAAAAGTCTTGAAACCCAATTTTATGCTTCTTTCCCAATTCCTCATGTTTTATATGATTTCTTAAAAAATTTATGTAATTTTTATTTAGTTTACATATTTTTCTACAATTTATTATATTTTATTTTGTATTTTATTTTAAATAAAATATATTTTTAATTAATTAATAGAGGTTGGGCCCATCCGAACCGGACCCAAGTCAATAGGGCCCGGTTTGGCCCAATTGGGTTAGGCCTGGCCCTGTCCGGCCCAAGCTCGTACGCTCGCACGAAATGTGTGCACGAGCTCCTTGGAAATACTCACTCTGGACTCGTCATCTCTCTTTTTGTGATGGCTTGAGTGCAGATCCTAGTACGAGCCGGGGTAAGGGCAAGCTGCAGGAATACAAAAATGTTTAGCCAGGCTTATACGTTTGTATATATTTATTTTGTTTTATTTAAGGCTTTGGGATTTTTGTGAGACACTAGGACTCTGTACAGTTGATGTTTTGATGCATTGAGGTACATATGATATATGGGTTTTTCGCACTAGGTATCAAAGTTAATTACACGACTTCTGCTGTGATTTATTTGGGTTGAAAATGATCTAAACAGATGACTTGAGTTCAATAACAATTTAAACAGTAAATTATTGTCATTTGTGGTTCATAATGATTAATAGTGGATGAGTTGGCATGTGGGACACAGCTGGCGCAGGTAGGCCAGGTTGTGGGCCCGCATCGGCCCCCGAGGCGGTCCATTTGGGCAAATGAGTCGTTACAAGCGCGCTAATTCTGGCATTAGCGCGCTAATTTCAACATTAGCACGCTACATCTAATATCTAGTGCGCTAATCAATATTAGCACGCTAGATTTTCCATTTAGCGCGCTATGTGCAGCAGAACCCAGAATTCTGCATTTCGAATTCTGGGTTTCCTCTACACATAGGCCATGTTGATGCCTCGGGGACCCCTATACGCACTACTAGAGGTCCCTAACATCAACCACAATACAAAACAACACTCTACAACATCAAATTTGTGAATTCATTGAATTGACCAAGCTATGTCAATGACGTGAAAGTGGTTACCTAGCTTGATCTTCACAACTTCACCAACTTCACTGAATTCTTGAGTCTCCCCTCCTCTTGATCACTCCAGCAGCCTCTCTTCTTGCTCCAAATCAATGAGATAAAAAAACTTAAATGATAAGTTTGGTTGACTCATGTGATATATATATATATATAAGTAGAGTTGATTACACATTAGCCACACATCCATTTGCACTTATGTATCCCGATGCTTAACTTGTGGACCACCTTCACACACTTGTCCCACAAGTCATGCTTAAGTGACTCCAATTATGTACTCATTTGGTCTCTAGATTGGTCAATACGTGTCTCGATGTCCATCATGTGGCTATACACTAACTTGGGCTTATTAATGTGATTACAAACATTGTCACATTAAAGTTATATACACAACTATAGTTAGTTCAAATTACACTAACCTAATAAGTCGCTACCTCGGTCTCACGTCGACATGTAACTCAAGGTACATCCCCGCTCACGTCGACATGTAACTCAAGGTACATCCCCGCTCACGTCTTGACTCACCGAATGCCCCGCGTATACCTTACTCGCAAAGTTGGTTCGACAAATAAATATACACTTGGACATTAGAAAGTCACATTTGGGTATAAATAAATAATACACACACCACGGAAAAATAAAATTTACCTCGGTGTCGACCCCATAAGTTTAGACAGGTACTTCAAGTCACGACAGTCCAGACAACGGTCATGAAACGTGACACGTGGCACGTGTAAATTTGAGGATCGTTACAAAAAAGTTATATATGTATTAGTTAAATTGATAATCGGATAAAATATTGGATTATTAACTAATACAAGTTACATGAAGACATTTTTCAATAGATAATCAAAATTGCAAACTATATATAACGGTTCAAATTGTGATCAGTTTTAAAGTAAATCAAAGGATCCTCTACCTTCACAAGCTCTTCAGGAAACTTCACTCAATTTTATTTTATTTTTTCAAAATGAGCAATTAAATATATATTATCTAGCTAAAACTAAAAGATAAAAGAGCTTAGCAAAAAGAAATCCCTTGCGAAAATAAGAACTATATGTTGGAAGTTCCCAAAATAGTCTGACTGATCTTCTTTGCTAAGGTATGTAATTAATGGATTAGCTAGGTACAACATAAAATATTTAAATCTTAGAGCAATCAATCAATGGACCATCAATATCTTCCTTATATATAATTCACTATGTATGATCTTTCGACATGCATACTTTTATATTCTAACATAGACTAGAATATATATCTACATAGAACACTTCACAATTACATATCATTTTTAACTTTTTAATTAATGATCAAAGCAAGTGCCTTCTCATAAATGTCAAAAATGCATATAATTCTTATGATGTTAGCAATCTATATAAAACAAAAATGAATAGAATTCATCACTTTGTACCTTCTAATAGCTTTATCTAAGGTTGCACACGGATTGCATTAATCCGCAGATCCAATCCAATCCGGAACAATTATCACTAATTGGATCAATTTTTTAATCCATTGGACCGGGCCGGACCGAACTGAAAAATCATTAATCCGGCTGGACTGGATCAGATTGCAGATCCTACATTAAAAATATGCGGATCCAATCCAACCCAATCCATTTATCACATCAACACATACACATATCTAATCATATGTACTATAGTATCTCAAATAGCATTAACCCAAACTATAAAGTAGAAACTGTTGTATCTTAAATTTGTTCTTAATTCTTTAATTACACTTCATACATTTTTTGTATGTTGTATGTTGCAACGTGCACCTTTTATGTGTTTTTGTAAGGGTGCATGGAGCGAATTTGTGGTTAACATATTTATTTATGTAGGAACTTGTATTTTAAAGGTTATTGTAATAACAAGTTTGTGGAAAATATGTTATATATAAATTTGTGGGATGTATGTTATATATTAATTCAACTACGTACAGAAACAAAACAATATATAAAAAAAAATAAGTTCTAATATGAAGAAACAAAACAACATATAAAAACAAAGACTGAAGTGCTTATCAATATAAAAAATGTTTTTTATTTCATAATGGTAAATCATCGTCGCATACTCACAATGAGAGAGAGAGAGAGAGAGAGAGAATTAAAAAGATCGAAATGATTGTTACTATATATACTTGGTCTAGAACGTTAATTGGTGTCACGATTCGTGTAGATATATATAGGTATTTGATCGGTGATTGGAGTTTGACTTGAACATAAACTCTTGCTTTACTATAATTTCTCAATCATAGAAAAGAAAAAAAAAACCAAAAACATAGCTAATTAATTTTTTGGCATATTATAACTAATTAAAATTTTATACATAGATTCTATTTGTACACCTTAATTAAAATTCTATTTAGTTGGTTATTGGTTAAGTTAAACGTGAAAGAAACTATTAAAAAGAAAATCAACTATTTAATAAATAATTAAAAAAAAATAATTCAAGTGACGATTCGTATTTTTAATATATAGGTTGATATATATGTTTGATACTGCCCAACTCAGAGCAATCCGAGTAAGCCATATATACAACTTGCAGATTAAGGATTAAGAAATTGTGATGGTAGGGCCTTCCAAGTTGAGCAAATGGCGTACAAGTTGATTGGTAATACCCACCCCCTGCAACTTGGCTCGCCTTTTCCTCCTACAGTGAATGCCGCTTCACGTGTTCATTTAATTAATTAGTAGATTTGTGGGCCTTTGTCTCTTTTTCATCAATCTAAATTCAAACCTGACCGGTAGATTTTTCAACAAAAAAGCTGTTTGTCTGCTTTGATTTTGATGCATGTGTGTGTATGTACATATACTTATAATATAATCAATAACAATAATGTCTAATGATATAAAAATGAAAAAATAGTCATTTTATTTTTATGGCTTCAATAACAACCAGAGAGATGGACTTTGAACCATAAAGATTTACCATAGATTCACTTTCCAACCAAAAAAAAAAAAAAAAAAAAAAAAAAAATAATGAATAGAAGATCACTCCATTTTCCACAATCACATTAGATTGTTTGTAGCATCCACCATTGAACAGAACATGTACATTTTTTTTTAGGAATCCAGCCAATCAGTTCCAATCAATTTCATTGATACATATTTTTACATTGAAGATTTGTTAAAAAAATAAAAATAAAAATCCCAAGCCAACAATAACACCACAATACTCTTAATCAAATCTCACTCAAACAACAGGGTAGGCCTAAAAAAAACATACTAGAAAATGTAGTTCAAGCTGCCCGGGCAAGAACTTCATACTGCTCAGGCAACTCTGATGGATCAACTCTGAACCTCCCCGGCGCCACTGACCTCGGCACAGTCACTGTGAGTACTCCATCTTCATATCCAGCAGTAATTCCAGCCATGTCTATCATGCCCGGCAGCCGGAATTTCCTCGTGAAGTTTCGGGTAGGCTCGGTTGCTACTTCTCCAGCGGCCTGAGTTCGGATTATAAGGTAAATGGAGTCCTCAACTTCAACTCTTATTTCTTCTTTTCTAACACCTATACATACAAATAAACAAAACAAAACAAAACTCAAAACTTAATTAAAAAACAAAAAACAAGTGTGATGGATCAAATTGGAGAATTATATACATATACATATTACTTAATGGTTACCAGGGAGGTCAGCAGTGTAGATATGAGATTCAGGAGTTTCAGCCCAGTGAACATAGTTTGGTGGGGTGAAGGAGAGAGGTTCCATGTAGGGGAAGTGCCATGGAAGAGATTGGTAGATTAAGAACTCCATTTTTTCTGATGCAGGTGATGAAGAACAAAAATAAGGGCAGACTTTGGTTTGGGCAGGCTTGAAGTTATGAGGGCGTGAGTGGACCACATATGATTGGATATTTTATAGCAAGTGTATCTTAATATAATTAGGATTTTAGTGTTTTAGTTGGTTCTAATTAGTAACTTTGAGTTTGAGTTTTAGTATGATTTGATTGTTTTTAGATAAGATTGGTGGTGTTTGTGTTTGAGTGGGATTGTGAGTTAGAGTTTGAGAAAGATACATTAGAAATTGTATGTTAGATTTTGTATGTTAAATTGTTAATATTTTTATTATTGATTGAATAGATTGATGAGTGTTTGATTGGGTATTTCCGCTAGGTTTGATGCGCGTTTTTCCCCATTCGGGCCTTATTTTTCTTTTTAATATTGTATCAATTATAAATGCAGCAAGTATTTCTTTAAGTAAAAAAAAAAAAAAAAAAAAAAAAAAAAAAAACTTCGCTCTCTACTCAATAGAGTATGGTTGAAAGTCTCAATTAAGGAGTTAGGTGTTAGAGCATCTCCAATAAGGATGTGGATTAAGGGTAGATGTGTGCCACGTCATATTAAATAGGCATAGAAAAAAAAAAATCTCCAATAGGGAGCGGATTGAGAATGTACAAGTGATGTGGCATTGAAAAAAGGAGACATTGTCTAGTGCACCCTCTATTTTTAGAAGGTATGATAGACAAATGGCTCTGTTTGGCGACACCAGATTATAATTTAACGGATAGTTGATAATTTAGATGATAACTGATTATCTTGTCGATAGCTATAAAGTTAATAGCTAACAGCTGAAAGTTCATAATCTAGTTGAATAATCAAAATTGTTTGAAAGAAATAGCTGATAGAGTAGCTGAGAAATACGAGATGACATAAAAAGACAAGCGATTAAACATTAAATTATATATTTTAAATTTAGTTTTATTTCAAGTAACATTAATTTTAATTTAGTATTAGTTACTAAATATGTATATTTGACCGGCCGTATATGTTACGTTCACTTAAAAACTTGTATTATGATCTACAAAAAAAATTTATTTTATGTCCTCTTTATCTTTTGTTTGACTAGTCATGCTTATCTTTTTATTTATTCAAAAAGATATGTATCTTTTATTTTTGAAACCAACCATGGATGGTTATCTTAAATATCAATCAATATGTTTAGCAAGATACACCTTTAATTTCGTAATACATATTTCTTGTGCACAAATTAGAAATTTTTTAAGCCCGCACAATTAATTAGAAATTGAGGGCACGAAAGGAAAAAAGTGGAAACGCTTCTCTAGGAAGTGTTTATAATTTTAATAATTTTTGCTTGTCATAGTGTGGGCTATTTCCACATCATTGAAAAATTTAAAAAAAAAAACCGCAATAAAGCAAAAAAAGCCATATAGCTTTACTAAAAATAGCGGCATATATGTTTTGATGAAGTACTTTACGTTTCTAATTTTTTTTAATTTTTTTATGTAACAAGATACAGGATAATTACAAATGAATTTACTAAAAAAAGATATTTACAAATAACTTTTATAATAAAAAAAGATAAATACAAACAACCGATTTTTTGTTTTTCAAAATTATTTGTCGATTTTTATACATATGATTTTTATGTATAATGGTTTGATAATGATTTATAATTTAATAAATTAAAAAAAATTGTCACCTCATAGATAAAAGGTGCATTCATATTGCCTATTGGAGAGTATTTTTTAGATTGAATGCGCATTCACGCCACATAACATAGACATCCCTCCACATTGATAACGTAGTGGTAATTTACAGCCTCAATCTACATTTACCATTGGAGATGCTCTAAAGATTCTTTTGCAAGTTGATTCGCACACATTTGTTTTAGGGGAGAGATGACAAATTCAAACCTCCCAAATCCGAATCACCATTAAAATGTAGCAAATGGCAAGGCCATGTTTTCTGGTCTATTTCCTCCAAAGATATTAATTAATGAGAAAAAAGGCAAGGGTTCCTTAGATTAGCAGGGGTGTATTCAATTGAGATTTTAATAGACTTTTGGTTACTTTTAATTACTAAAAAAGTTTAGGCGTATTCAATTAAAACTTTTAGAGAGTTTCTAAAAGTAAGGTGTATTTAATTTTTTGATGACTTTTGTAGTTTGGTTACAAATCTCGACTTTTATAGACTTTTTGTATAAAAATACACATAAACAAATCTCAACTTCTCCTCACCGCAACCCAAAAACTTTTAGAGACTTCTAATTTTTGTTAGTTTCCTTATTCAATAAGGACTTCATTGTTCATAATGTCTTTTCTTATCAATTGTTTTTATCAACTTCTCTAATCACTCAACAACTCGTGAATTTCACTGCTCACTCATTATATTCTAATGTTTATGTTGATGAAAATGAAAATGATGTCGTTATTAACAAGATCTCACTTTGGCATCATTGTAAATTTTATATGATTTTTTTACAAAGAAGTTTTGTTTATTAAGTGTATAATTATAATATCAAAAAATGTAATATTATTATTTTTGGAGAAAATAATCGTGTATTTTTTTTTCGAATGCAAGAAGTGCATTTTAAAAATTTTAAACTATCATTCTTAAAGTAAAATATATAAAAAAAAATTTACTTAAGTAAAAAAAAAGCGCAAAATTTTTACACACAATGATATTACTTGGTTATTTTTTGCCACTAAAAGATTATTCATTTGCATATTTGTTTTGTTGATATTTATTTACTTATTTGTTATGTTACTATCTTGATAGTCTTAATTCATTACTATGTCTATATGATTTTTTTATTAAAATATAAAAATACTTTTAAAAAATTAATAATAGTTCTTAAGAAAAATAAATATAATTATTCTTCTTTTTTATAATAAAGTGCGAAATATTCGTTTCAATATTAAAATCACAAAAATTTACTAGTATCAATCAAAATCATGTTTAAGAAGTTCACAAAAGTCACTAAAAATCTTAATGTTGATAAAAGTCATCAAAAAGAAGTTTATTTAAAAGTTTATCAAAGTCTTTAAAAATCTACGAAAATCTACAAACTTTAGAAAAGTCATCAACTTATAAAAGTAACCAAAAATCTATTAAAATCTCAATTGAATACACTCCTGTAGAACTAATAAGGGCTAGCTAAGACTTAGTTGTAAGATTGGTGTTCGGTTGGAGTATTAGCTAAGATTTGGTCTTACTAAACCCTACATTCATACTTATCAAATGAAGGAAGGCCTATCATTAGATAAGCGACCTATCATTAGATAAGCTAACTCAAGTAAAAAAAATTACATTTTTACCCTTATCTTCAACATCATCTTCTCCATCCCGTAAAGCCTATCATCTTCCCAAAACCCACCTCACACTTTAAACAAACATCCCAAAAAACCAGCCACTACAAAAAAAAACACTAGATTAGCGACAGGATTTCATGTCGATAATCATGTATGTCCCATCGCTATACCGAAATAGCGACGGGGAAGCCCATCGCTAATTCCGTCGACGCTAATTTTAGTATAGTGACGGGTGTCAGAAATAGCGACAGATTAGCGACGGGCCCCATCGCTAAATCCCGCCACTATTTTTTGACCTATTAACAAAAAAAAAATTGTTTTAAAAACAAAAACGGTAATATTTTTAGAATTAAACAATCGATGTTTTTCAAGAAAAATAGCAAATCAAATAAACAAATCCTTAAAGTTAAATCTAAAACAACAACAAATTCTTTAAAATAAAAACACAAATTTATTCTTCAACAACAACAACTCCGACTACAACAAAAATAAAAAACAAAGAAACATCAAAACCCAAAAAAAAATCTAAAAGAACAAATCTTTAATTTAAGTATATATATAACATCTAATTTCGGCGAGAGGACGACGTCGACCGATAGTGGTAATGGCACGACATTCGAGAGAGGCAAGGGCAGCAGCGGTGAGGAGAGCAAGTGGCGACAGCGATGTAGAGGCGGAGGCGAGGGCAGCAGTGGTAAGGGTGGCAATGGCGATGAAGAGAGCAAGGGGCGACAGCGGCGGTAAGGAGAGGAGGGGCAGCGGCTTCAATGACGGTGAGGAGATGAGGGTTTGATGGAGAGTGGATGAGGCGCCATGGGGGAGTGATTTGAGGGGGAGAGTTTATAAAGAGGATAGATTAGGATTACGGTATAATAAAGAGAGGTGGGCCCCACTGTCATGTGTGCAGTGAAATTTTCAATTGGGCGAGAATTTTCCTGCTTAATAATTAACGACGGGGGCCCGTCGCTAACCCCGTCGCTAAATTGGTCAAAGGGTCAACTAAGGCTCCTGTCACTAATACGTCGCTAAATAACTACAAGAAATAGCCCATCGATATTTCCCGTCACTATTCAATCTATTTTTTTCTAGTGAACCCAACTACAAATCCCTTCACCTCCGACACCACTACCTTCACTCCCCCTCCCACTGCCACCACCACTACTACTACTCTCCCCTCTCCAACACAGTACCGCTTCCCTCCCACAACTCCCCAAGAACACTACAAACCTTAGTGCCACCCGTACCCACCGCGGTGAGTTCCAAGGCCGTCGCGAGGCGATTGGGGTGGAGGGAGGCGACAATGAAGAAGACGAAGGAGAAGATGAGGAGGGAGAGGTTAAAAAATAGGAAGTGGAGAGAAAGTATGAGTGGTTGAGAAAAAAATAGGGGATTCAACTAGAAAACATCCAATTTTCTTCTTGATGGGCTTGAATTGAAGCATTACGAAGTGGGGGTTTTGGCGATGAGAGGATAAGACTTACGAGACGATTTGGAGGTGGTGAATATGATTGATGAGGTTGTGAACACAGTTGATGGGAAGGCATAATAGTCAAAAACTAAATATTACCTAAAACTATAAGCAAGGAAGCAAACAAAGGATTAGTTAACTTATAACTCGTGTTAGGTAAGCAATTGAAGAATGCTTCACTAATTCATGAACCAAACAGGGGCCCTCAAGTATGGTAGCCAAACATATTTAGTGAGATGACAGGAGCATCAAAAGGCAATATTTGAGGAGGTTGTGAGTTTAATTCTGTAATGACCTGTATTTTTAGTTCGTTGATTAATCACTAATCACAAATCATTAGTGGTTCAAAATTTAACTAAGAGTCGCGTTTCGTCGACATGCTCAAAGTTCAATTAAAAAAATTAATAATTGTATTTGTGTTGGCGTGCTTACGTGTGTACTATATGTTACGGCAAATAGTCTGACCGAATTTTATTAAGTTCGTGCAACGACGGAGGCCTTAAGCTAATAAATATCGAAAACTGACTAATTTAAGGTCTAAAAAAAATTTGTGTATGCTAGGTGTGTCAATATTAAGGTCATAAAGTGACCGGGACAAGTCTCAACACTTAGATCTAGCCATAAGTGAGTGATATTAATCTTAGATCAAAGTGTTACTTTAATCGAGAAAGAAATGGAGAGTTGAGATTATTCTTAAATAAGAAAAGAAGAAAAACAATACAACAATAAATCCCGACCTCATTTCACTCACACACAAAACTCAAGGAGATGCGGACACGAGGTGGAGGCGCGCGGATAGCCACCAAGGCGACAATGGAGGCGAACGACCTTCCTGTTAGAGAACAAGATCTACCTAGTACAGTTGATGATAGACCAACACAACGTGAGTTGTCTGATCACGGTTGAGACAGTTGAGGATCATGAGGTTTGGCTAAGTAACTTATAACAAAAATGTTTGTTATTCTGTTACAAGACCGTTAGTTTATTAGACTAGTGACAAGTTGTCACTTGTGTTGTGCAATATAAATATAGAGCTTACTTACTGAGTTGTATGTTTTATCTTGTTTTTTAAATCAATACAGTTTCTTCTTTCTTGGTTTTTTTGTCTTACAAGTTAGGATTTGCAGAGTTTCTCTCTTTAGAGAACTCTTACATGGTATCTGAGTTTCCTGTAGCAATGGCAGAAGCTATTTACTCTGAAGATGATTTTGATGGTCTTAGCACATTTGCTGATGTGACGGCGATTGGTAAAGCTCTCAATTTTAATCTACCTACAAAGCTTGATGAAGGTAACTACATCTACTAGAAGGTTCAAGTCAGATCTCCAATTCGAGCTTTAGGTCTGGAGTTCTTCATTGAAAATAAAAATCCTCAGTGACATCTGGTTTAGATGTAACTGATGAAGTTTTAAGCTGATGTGATCACTTGCTCATGGTGTGGCTATTCTCCAACATAAGTAAAGATGTCATTAGGCATGTGACTGAATGTAAGTCTTTATTCAAAATCTGAACAACATTGGAGAATTTGCTTGCTCAGTCATCCATGACACACGTTTTGCGACTCAAGAAGCAGTTAAATAATATCAAGAAACGTTCGTCTTCAATTTCTGAATTTGTTCTCAAAGTTAAGACAATAGTTGTTGAATTGAGGTCGATCAGTCAAGTTGTTACTGAATCTGATATGATTCAATCAATCTTGAATGGTCTTGGTCATAAATTTGATCATGTTGTGGTTTTAATTTCTTCTCGACGTGCAAATTCAACTTTGCAAGATGCACGATATATGTTGATGACGCATGAATAGAGGATCGAAGATCTTAATCAAGCTTCACAAATAGATCTGAATAATGTTTCAGCTAATTTTGTTGAAAATAGTGGCAAGAAGTCATAAGGTGCAAGATTCAGCTCTGCACAACCTCATAGTCGTTCTAACAATGGCTTTCGAGGTGGTGTCAAGAATCGTGGAGGTAGATATGTTAATAGAGGAAATGTGTTTTGTCAACTATGCTATCGTCATGGACACATGGCTCTTAAATGCTACCATAGATTTGATCAGTCTTTTATGGTCCTCAAAATCAATATTCGGGTTCTACTAGTTAAGCTCATTAGATTCGACGACCTCTTGCACAAATTCATCCTCCAGTGACTCGTAACTTCCAACCAACTACACCTCAGGCTATGTTCAATCATTTTCAAGGCGTGGTGGTGACTCCTGAAAGTGTTATTGATCCTAATTGGTACATGAATAGTGGAGCATCCAGCCATATGACCTCTGATGGATCTGATCTGCTCAACAAGGCAGAATACAAAGGTAATCAATTGGTGACTATTGGTAATGGTGAGTTGTTAAAAATTTCTTATATTGGTAATGGTATCGTTAAATTTGATTCGGTTCCTTCTCGTTCTCTTCAGTTAAACAATGTTCTTCTTGTTCCAAAAATTGCTAAGAATATCGTAAATATATCTGTGACGGCCCCAAATTCCCAATGCATTTGGGTACGCCCGGCCTAGACCCGTGCAGGTCCCGAGTCAGTTCCTCAGCGAACTGGACGAGCCTAGTCAGCCTCAACTTATCAAAATTTTAAGGTTTTTAAGGTTTATGAAAGAGTTATTTCAGTTATAATACAGCGGAAGCAAAAATCATATTCTAATCAAATAATGGGAAATAACTCAATCAAGGGAAATTAGGAATCTATATAAATGCGGAAACCCCCAAGATGGTCATATCCAAGTCAACAAAATGAAATTATGGGAATCACCTCAAACCTAGTTCCCGGTTCCAAAACAACCATATATGTATATACATAAACGTCATACAAAAAGGATAGGTACGAGCCTACATCTCGGTACCTCACGTCCAGCTGCTCACAAAAAGTCTCCTAGACACGGTCCCTTGCCCCTACTGCTCTCCGTCTTATCTGCATCCACCGTCACAAACTAGACGGTGAGCAACTGAGAGAATTTGAAAGTAAAGCCAGAAGAATATAACAAGAATTCATGAAACGACAAACAAGACAATCCTAAATATCATGCGGTAATGCGAAATGCAGGAATATAAATAAGCAAGAATGCATGATAGACAGACTGGAAATGATAGCAATCGAAACATGCGTGTTCTACGAGTCAAGAGAGGCAATAAGTAGTCCATATTCCACAACAATACCACAACAATCCACAACCATCCACAACAATCCAAGACATGGTATCACACAATCACTAGGGGTGGTCAAACACTCGTGCGCTCGAGTGCCCGCGTTTTATCCCTTCTAGTGCGGCCGCATGTACCTTCGAGACGTACTTATGCCAAGAACACACATACAAGAACATAGAATGGAATGCCAATGATGGGATAATAACGAACACAAGAAAAGTGAAAATGAATCACATGATATCTTCTTAGTGGCTTACTAACGTACAAATGCTTTTTAAGGCAAGTGTACTTACCTGAGATTATCGTAATCCACGTAAAACTCCCGCGACTCCTAACGCGTATCCTCAAGTTTCCCGTTACCTGACAAGGTCGGAAACTCGTGTTATTAGGTCGAGTCATTCACTAACACTTAGGTTTAAACTTATCATTATTTCCAATGTTTTGAATGGCTCGGACGGTCATACATTTTAATAAATAAAAGAAGACACTCTCTCTCGGGTTTTGAAGACAAACTACGTATTCGCTTCATCGCGAGTCATAGGCTCGGCTCAGTCGTATGCGGGTCACGTCATGGTCTCGCGGACCGGCAACATGATCACGACGTCATAGCCATTCATCGCCACGCGACGTTTGAATAGTAACTATATATTTTTTCGACTCGACGATGGCATCACACGAACTAATTCCAAAAGCCTTACGTACGTTTGTTTCGGACTTAGCCGAGGATTGCTAGACGTCAACTAATATTAAGTGAGACCTCGACAACCTTTAATGATCGTGGTTCGACCGGTAGGACCGCCGGCGATGGTGGTTTCCGGCGAGCCTCCAACGTACACATCACATGAAATATCGATTCCTTTGCACCTATAAAACTGTTTTTGGCCACTTTTAGGGTTGTGGGACCCACATACGAGTTTTGGTGGGGTCCCCGACACGTTCCGGTCCCGGTGGTCCGGCGGTGGCGCCGCCAAAGGAGGGCCTTTTCCGGCGAGAGGGTCAACACCTAGCAAAAACCGAGTTTGTTGTATGTATACAACAAGTACTTTGCATGGGCCATGCGGGGGGGGGTGGTTCCGGGACGTCTTGGACTCCGGTGGGTCTCCGGAGGTCGCCCACGGCCGGTCCTCGTCACGGCAACCACATGCACACGTAACGAGTGTGACGAACAACAACAAAACAAAGAGAAATGAAGAGAAACGTGAGCCGAGAGGGAGAGCAAACCGTGAGGAGAGTGAGAGTGGTCGAGTGCTCACGGGAGAGAGAGAGAGTGTGAGACCTCCGGTGACCTTCCTCGCCACCACGGGACCTCCGACGACGGCTTGGTCTCGGCCAACCGAATGGTGAGCGAACCTAGAGAGAGAGAGCCCGTGAGAGAAGTGAAACGCGAGAGAGAGAGAGAAAACCGAGGTGAGAGTGTTACCTCCGGTTGGCGGCCTCCTCCGGCGTCCCTGGTCCGGTCACCGGCGAGAGCAGAGGCGGCGGTGAGCTGAGGGAGAGAGAGGCCGTGAGTGAGAGAGGTTTGAAGCCGAGAGGAGTGGGAGAGAGTTGAAGACCGAAATGAGTGGGAGTGTGAGGTGTGAGTGATAGGAGTGGGTGATAAGAAAGATCGGGAGGAGAGAGAGAGTGATGAGAGTGTGACGTGAAGGAGTGGGAGTGTGAGGTGTGAGTGATGGGAGTGGGTGGAGTGGTTGGTTTTGGTTTGAAATTCAAACCAATATGGTGAGGTGTGTCCTAGGTGTGCCTTACCCACCCACAAGTCCCCAACCTTAACCCCTGGGTTCCCGGACTCACCTTACCTCATCGACCCGTATTTTTCTCCGTCACGCGCACACTTTTACTGTATTTCCTCCCCCGGTTACCTAGGCGAGAACTCACGCATAAACAAAAAGGAAATCGCTCGAGTGGCTCGTGACACGCATTTAATCCATAATGCTATTACACATATCAAAAATCGTAAAATTACCTCGGTGTCGACTCCCAAGGTTCGAAATACCGTCCAGTATCGCGTGGCCGGGTCACGATCCTGACACGTGTCACATAAGTCGTGTTAGAAATCGAGAGATGTTACAATATCTAAACTTACTCGTGACAACAATGTTATCACTGAGTTTACTCCTTCTTTCTCTTTCAAGGAAAAGGATTCGAAGACAACTTTGCTTCAAAGAGTGCTTGATAATGGTCTATATTGTCTTCCTAAAGCTGTTCCATCTGCTTCTGGTTCAGTTCTTTCGGTTCCTACTATTTTTTCTTCAAATAAATCTTGCAATACTTGTTTTACTTCGTTGCTTGGTTATAGAAATAATGATGTATGGCATGCTCGGCTAGGACATCCATATGTTTCTATTTTGCAAAGTTTTATCTTCATTGAACACATCCGTTAATAAGTCTTGCATATCATTTTGTGATTCTTGTAAAGTGGCTAAAATGCATAAACCTCTTTTTACTTCTTGCACTATAACTACAACAAAACTTTTGGAATTAGTTCACTCTGATCTTTGGGGTCCCTCTCCATTGTTATCTTCTCAAGGTTCAAGATATTATATTGTGTTTGTGGATGTCTTTAGTCGATTTACTTGGTTTTATCCTCTTAAATTAAAACCAGATGCTTATGCTGCTTTTATTCGTTTTGTTAACTTCAACTTAATTCTAAGTTGAAAGTGTTTCAATCTGATATGGGACTTGAGTATAAACCTATTGAAACCTTTTGTAATACCTCTGGTATTATTCATTGCTACTCTTGTCCTTATACTCATTAACAAAATGGTTTCCCGGAAATGAAGCATCGTTCCATTGTTGAAATGGGTCTTACTCTTCTTGCTCACTCTAAACTTCATTTTTCCTTTTGGGAGAAGGCTTTTTCGACTATTGTTTTCCTTATAAACAGCTTACCATTTGTTGTTCTTGATTTTAAATCTCTATATGAGGTATGTTTTCACAAACAACCCTAACTATTCTTTTTTCAAGACTTTTGGATGTGCTTGTTATCCAAATCTCACTGTTTACTCTCAACACAAGTTTAATTTTTTATCTTCCAAACGTATTTTTATTGGTTATAGTCTTGGGCATCATGGTTACACGTGTTTACATACTAATGGCAAGATTTATATCTCTCGTGATGTTGTGTTTAATGAAGATGACTTTCCTTATCCCTTTTCGTTCTCTTCTACCAGTACAACTTCTCCTGTTACTTCGTCCTCTTCTAATCTTCCTTTATCTGTCTTTCAATTTTGTCACGTCTATTCTTCTTCAGATTCATCTGTCATTGTTCCTTTTATGTCTGATTTACTACTACTTTATCTTATGAGTCTTCTCAGTCTTTGTCTCCTTTACCTACTGAATCGTCACAACATGTCATTACCAATTCACATATTAACACTCACCCTATGCAGACTAAAAATAAGTGTGGTGTTTTCAAACCAAAAGCAATGGTTGTTACTTCTTCATTTGCTTTGGCGCACTCTCACACTGAACCTACCTCTGTTAAAGCTGCTCTTACTGATAAAAACTGGAGTACACCTATGACCGATGAGATTCAAGCCTTGGACAAAAACAATACTTAGACTCTAGTTCCTTCTAGCCCTGGTATGAGTGTTGTTGGTTGCGAATGGGTTTTTCAAGTTAAGACTAGCGTACTAGTGATGTTCAGAGGTATAAGGCAAGTCTTGTGGCTAAGGGGTTTCATCAGATTCTTGGACTTGATTTTGGGGATACTTTTTCACCTGTCGTTAAGCCTTCTTCTCTTTGTATTATGTTCACTTTTATTGTCACTTCTCAGTGGCCTATTAAACAACTTGATGTGAACAATACTTTTCTTAATGTTGAGCTATTTGAGGATGTTTTTATGTGTCATCCTGAGGGTTTTATAAGCAAGAAGTATCCTCAATATGTGTGTAAACTCAACAAAGCTTTGTATGGTTTAAAGCAGGCTCCTCGAGCTTGGTTCTCTAAGCTCAAAACTGTTTTGCTTACTTGGGAGTTTACTAATAGCACTTCTGATGTTAGCTTCTTCTTTTAGCGATCTGGATCTTCTATTTTACTTCTTCTTGTATACGTAGATGATATTCTTATTACAAGCTCTGGCCTCTCTTTGATTCAGAAACTCATTACTTAGTTGAATTCCAAGTTCTCACTCAAAGCATTGGGTGATGTTGATTATTTTCTTGGCTTTGAGGTTCGTCGTGATTCTTCAGGATTATATCTTTCTTAGCATAAATACACTCTTGATCTACTTAAGAAGACATGTCTTTTAGATTCTAAGCCTTTGTCTTCTCCATATATTGCTAGTATTCGTCTTAATGCCACTGATGGCAAATTGTTCTTTAATCCTACATTATATCATAGTACTTTGGGTGTTCTGCAATATATAACCTACACTCTCCCAGATATTAGTTTCATTGTGAACAAGCTCGGTCAATTTCAGAAGCATCCTGCTGATCTTCATTGGGCAGCTGTTAAGAGGGTTCTTCATTTTTTGAAGTTTTCACTCACTACTGGACTTGTTTTTTGTCCTACTGCCTCTCTTACTCTTGAAGTTTTCACTGATTCTGACTAGGCTAGTGACAGTGATGATCGAAGATCTACTAGTGGTGTGTGTGTTCTTCTTGGTGGCAATCTAATCACTTGGTACTCCAAAAAATAATCGATTGTGGCTCGCTCTAGTACGGAGGCTGAATATCGAGCATTAGCTCTGGGAGTTACTGATATTTTGTGGACTTCCTCTCTGCTTCGCGAACTTGGCCTCTCTGTTTCTTCTCAGCCTATTCTAGCTCGAGCCTTAGCCTTAAATCCAATATTTCATGCTTGGACTAAGCATATTGAGGTTGATGTTCGCTTCTTACGTGAAAAGCTTGCTGCTGAAGTTTTTGATCTTCGTTATGTTCCTACATAACATCAATCTGCTGATCTCTTTACAAAAGTCTTTCCTACTCCACGTTACCATTTTTTATCTTCCAAACTGAACTTGGTTTGTTCTCGTAGGTTCAGTTTAAGGGGGCATGTTAGAGATCAAGATCTACCTAGTACAATGATAGACCAACACAATGTGAGTTGTCTGATCACGGTTGAGACAGTTGAGGATCATGAGGTTTGGCTATGTAACTTGTAACATAATGTTTGTTATTCTGTTATAAGACTGCTAGTTTGTTAGACTAGTGACAAGTTGTCACTTGTGTTGTGTAATAATATAGAGCTCACTTACTGAATTGTATATTCTCTCTTATTTTTTAAATCAATAAAATTTCTGCTTTCTTGGTTTCTTGTCTTACAAGTTAGGATTTGCAGAGTTTCTCTCTTTAGAGAACTCGTACGCTCTCGGGCTACACTCCAGCACGGCGGCACGAATAGTTGAAGACGGGCATCGTTGCATCAACGTCTTCAGCGAGGCGGCGTCGTTTCAACGAGGCTTCGATGGCGTAACTCCGGCGTGCTAGCTCGAAAGGATGATAGGAGAAAATCATAGAGATTTCAAGGATTTGATGCCTTGTAAGTTAATACTCCATGGTTGAAGTTGAAAGACTAAATATCAACTAGATTTGGAGTTGAGGACTCCATTGAAGGCATGGAGAGGTTCTAAACCATATTTAAATCCAAATACAAGTTCAATCTTTAAATTTATAGTAGTTGTTGATGATTTTGGTGTGGATTAATTAGAAATTGTTGTTCATGTCTTTTTTGGGAAATGGTATATCAACAACTCAAAGTGATTTTGTTAACTTGAGATCAATATAGGTTGAATTAAGGGAAACTCTTGCTATTGTACACCAAGTGTTTGTTGAAATGCATAAAAGATAATATACACATCCAAAACAAAGTTTTTGAAACAAGGATTGTGACTGTAATGGTAGACCTTGATGTCTAATCAATTTATATTGATCTTTTGGCTAAGAAGTGAGTTGTAGAATTCAAAGGTCTCATGAAACTCTAGTTTTTTTTTTGTTAAACACCTGCTTGATTTAGTTGAACTTGAAAAAGAGGTCTTGCATTGGTGAAATCTCGATAGAATGAGTATGGCCAATGCGTTGTTATATTACTATGTTTTGATTTCAACTCACGTAAAGGATTTGGTCATTATTAATTATTTGAACTTATTTTCCTAGTACTTAAAGTTTTGCAAATGAGTTTTAAAGGGAGATGAACTCCAAATGTTTGAGGAAACGTTCAAAAAAGAGCGCGACTTGTTTAAATAAGCATTTTAAGTCATTTTGTCCTACTTTTGTCTTAAGAACCAAGTGAAGTGAAATTTTATGATTTTTTTTAAGTCGTTTTCATGACTTTTTAGTCAAAGTGTTTTGTTTTAAGTGGTGTTGGTTCAAATGAAAATGCTTGAGTTATGAATGTTCCAAGTTGGAAGTAAGGAGTAGTGTTTTAATAGGTTGAACCCTTTGAAAATCTTTTATTTGAGTCAAATAACTTAGAAGAGTTTGTAACGTAAATGCCTACGTGAAGAATTATAAATTTACTTCACTAACACACGAAAGTAAGCTATGCTACTTGAAAGTTAGAATTAGTAGATTCATGAACTAAGGAAAACATAAAATATGAATAATGTTTTGATTTAGCAAGTGGTTCTTAAACTACTAAATATAGTCTAAACAACTTTATTGTACCTATGTATAATTGTAGATACGCAAGAAGGATTCAACTAGGCTATTCGAATCATCGAATTGACGTGGCAATTTATGCGAATATATTGTAAGTAAACCGGTAAGAAATTCAATATTAGTTCTTTTCCTTTCCTTGCATATTTTGATGGAAATGATACCTATCGTTGGACTCTACTTCCCTACCAAGTGACTTAAAGTCTAAGTGGTCGAGTTAAGTCGTTATTTACTCGTGGGTCGAGCATCCGAGTCGCGATTGTGGCTCTTAGACGAGATTGAATCCTCTGAGTGAGCATTTGCTAGGTGTCGTGGCTCATCACGGGATTTCAAGGATTTCATTGCGGTTGAGCATCCAATTGCGATTGTGGCTCCCTTTGGAATATTTTCTCGGGTTACGGCTCAAGTAAGCCAACTGTGTCGAACGAATTAGGTGTGGTTGAAGTGGACTTGGTCCCAGTGTACCAGTATTTGACACTTACTCGTGATCAAGTTGCTTTGAGCCCACGTGTAGAATGTCAAAACCACTTAGACATCTATCATTTGCTTCCGGGTCACTTGGTCCCTATCGCTGACCATTGTAGTCTGTTTATCATGCGTTTTACTCTTTTTTCAGCTTCGTTTCCTTTCCTGCATGATTTATAGATTTATTTATTATTTAATCTGAATTATTGTTGAACTTCTTCTTAATTTACTCACTAAAATTGTCTTCGCTTTTAGTAACAATTGCAAACATAATCTCCGAGCTCGAGAACATTGATGTGCGGCATACGTAGGTTATTTTGTGTATCTATATCGCTTGTATTATGTTTTATAAATGGGTATTTGGGTTGAGAGATACATATATTTTCCTTCATCATTATGATTTGTACATTGTATATGTTGTATGGGTTTTCCACGTACTAGCTTCCACACCTAGAACTCGCTGTGTGTTTAATTTATTTGTTATCGCGTTTTCATCGCATTAAATTTCGCTGCATATGATTTCATATATACATATATATACTTTTTTGTGTGGACTATCAGGTACTAAAGATCGATTTGTGAGGCTGACTAGGCCTTTATTAACTCCGAACTGGTTTACCGGGGGTTAATTGAGGCCTAGTGTCTGGCGGTGCCCAATTTGTAGGGTTGGGACCGTCACAAATTCCCACTTAACGCCGTGTTTGGTTCATTTTTGCCAACTTACTGGGAATTTTCTTACAAGAAAGTTAACTCACAAGGAGTTTTCATATTTTCATGTTAGGCTCAACATTTAACTTACAAGGAAGTTTTAAATTTTAAAAACAATAAATATGAAAATTGACGCAAATACTCATCAAACAATAAAACATGTAATAGAGATGGGATTAATAAGGGGTAATTGTGTTCATTCCCCCTCAGGGAGATAACTTCCTCAAGGGGGTGAGGAAGTTATCTCAACTTGTAGAGTATGAGTTGGGAGATAATTGAGGCCTTGTTTGGTTAGAGGTGGAGTTAACTCCCAAGAGATAACTTGGAAGGGAGTTCGAACTAATCTTATTTGACTGCCCGAATTATTTCCAAGTCATCTCCTAACTCACATCAAACGGTGAGAGATATCTCCCCCACCCTCTTTTAGAGAAGTTATCTTCTAAGAGTTTGTGGTCATAATTATCCCTCATTAATTATCAATCTCTTTTTAAAGGGTATTTTTGAAAATTAAATAATAAATTGAAAAAAAAAGACTTTATTGTCAGTTGCCTTGATAATTTTAACACTCAAATTATTATAGTATGAGAAGTGTTAGAATGACAATACCGTGTCACACCGCAAGACACATTGGCTCACAAGAGCCATCCATGTGCGTTTTGAGATGTGGGCATGCATAGATTTTGATGTACAACACACGGGTCGAGGTAGCATGGAAGGCGTGAGCTAATGTGTCTTATGGAGTGACATTGTTATTGTCATTCTAGTATTTTTCTTATGACATATCATGTTTCTTAAGGCATGGTGTATCATATTTTTATGTTCCATAGATGATTTTAGGCCACGGCTATTCGGACCCCACATTTTGTTCCATTTACCCCATTACTTCACCGTACCTCATTTTTAAATTTTTTTACTGCTTTTACCCCACTTTTTTGTAAATTATTCTAAAACTACCCCTCGCCTCAATGAATGTTCACCTCATCTCCTATCTTCATATCAACATCCCTCAATCCTCTCAATTTCTCAGTTTTAGTCATTCTAGAGCACTTGTGCTAGGTCACCAAGTGTCGTAGGAGTGTTTTTTCGTTGAACAAGGTCAAATGCAGTCGCATCGTGCCTAAAAAGTGAAGAAGTGTCGTATGCGGGGTTCAAGTGTCGCCAGCACGGCTCGGCTGATTCCGACTGATACCTCTAAAGAGGTAACAGTCAACTCTGACGGATGCCCCTAAAGAGGTATCGGTCGACTCCGACCGATAATGTGAAGTGAACTCGATTTTAATTGGCAATGGAGAGATCCAGCTGAGACCTCCGACACCACTTCATAGTTGTCGACCATGTGTGGCCGATGCCCGCGGGTAACAAGAACGAACAAATAGTTTCAAAACTCCTAAAAAAATGCATGATAATGACAAAAAAATAGTGGGTTTTGCTCTGAATCGCTTGATATTTTCGATTCTATCAAGACTTTATACCCAAAATGCAAGATTTAACTCTCAAAATCGAAGCTCTAAACCTAACAACAAAATCACAAATAATACCGACTCAAAAAAGTTAAAAAAAAAAAAAAAAACTTAAAAAAAAACCCTCGAAATCGACACGAAAAGAAATAACGAATGCACTGAAGGCGTCGAATCAATGTGGTTTTGCTCGAATTTCATCGGATTTGAGTTTGTGGTAAGAATGCGATTTGAGAGATGGGTGTGATAAGTCAGTGTTTATAGGTTTTTAGTAGTCTAATTTAGTATATTTAATTATTAAAAGTATTTAAAATATATATTTAATTATATTTTTGGTCAGTTTTAGGTGAAATAGAATACATGGTTGAATTCGTGGCGGAAAAATACTCAAAATGGAATATTTACTTGCAGTGATCGGATGTCAGATAGTTTACCTCGAAGTACGCATTGTGCGGTGTGCAAAATAGCCGACGGTATATTTCAGCCACGTCTCCTAGCACATACCACGTCACACACCGCCTTATTTTCTCATCATTTCAACTACCATCGATCTGCATCGAGATTCGTTCCCGCACAGACTCCCAGTAATTCGGTTGAGGCGCGCGATTTTCTTCCGTGTCAGCAGGATGCCACATGGCGTTCTATCATTGGCCAGACGTGTTACATTGAGGTGTCTCCGCGAATCAGATCAAGTCATGTGGCGATGACTCACCACACACACAGCAAGCACAGCAGATTCTCAGAGAATCGCGCGGCGACAAATCAGCGATTCGTCAGTGGCGGTTCAATCCCGTTGAGACACATGGCTTGGCGGTTATAAATTAGCAAATCATGTGCAGACACGTGGCAGGGTCCGAATTTTGATCTAAAAACACACGTACGATGCTCCTCGACGTACGAGCCACCTCCCTAACCCCTAAAATTAGTATCCAAGACCAATTTGGAGTGCTTTTATATATTAGGAACATATTTATTATTAAAAGAAGAACGAATTACTATTTTCTTAGAGAATTATTATTAGTTTTTAGTATAGATTTTCTACGATGATGTACGGCTAATCAATTTCTTGCCTAAGTCGAAGGGGAAGCAAGTCCGAATCATGGATTCAAAACATATTATGTGAGATCTTTTATTTTATTATTTAATTAATTTACTTTCTTATATTTCATTGTTGTTGATTTTAATGATTATTATTTAGATCTATGGTATGTATGAGGCCTGTGCATGCTTTTAGATGGACAATCTATTGTTATTTGGAATATTAGTATCCGTGTAATTGTGCTTTTAGACCAATAAAGTAACAAACATTCATCCGTTTGCCGTAAAACCATTTCGGTCCTTGAGTGTGCAACAATTGAATCTAAGTTAAATCGATAGCGATTGCGACCCGGTTATTTAGGATTAGTGTTCTCATAGATCCATATTACTGCGGTTAATGTGTTAACCTGATTGGCGGATGTCTAGGGTTATACATTAATTAGGAAAATAGTTAGTGCCGGACATCCTGACTATCGAAATTAGGGAAATTAGGAATTTCTGGCGGATGTCGATTTTCTATAGCTAATTTAGGAAAATTTAAATTAATAACTTTTTGGGAAAGATTGAAGATCATGATTGCTATTGAATCTTGATTCTGATTTGTGGAACTTGAGATTTATGTGTTATTTAGGTGTTAATTAATTATTAATTAATTGTTTTAGAAATTAGTTTAGTTAATTTATTTGTTTACTTTAGATAGATTAGTTAGTTAAATTAATATTTATTTTAAAACCCCCGATTTTTTTTTTATTGTTTTAACCTAAGAAAGACAACCAGTCTCTGTGGGATCGACCATTTGCCACTATTCTACAAAATAGTTGGTTTATGAAACTTTACTTTATTGACGTGTTCGACGCGCGTCAGGGTGATTATGGTATGCATGAGTGAGGTGAGTGGGGTATGAGTGAGTAAAAACTCTTTTATATAGAGGAGTAGTTGGGTCATTTTACTAGGGGCTCAAAAAAAAATTCAAAAACAAGGTAAAAAGAACAAAACGTGTAGCCTAGGCCATGATTTAATAGTAACCTCTTAAAAAATTTTAAAAGTTAACATAAATACTAAGTATATTTATCAACTCTTACTTCCTCCCAAGTAAGTGTATTTCTCCAATGCAGAGGAAGTTTGCTCAAATGGCTTATCAAGCAAGGGAAATGTACTTCCTCTCACTTCCCTCCCAACTAAATGAGGCCTAAATATCAACACCAACTAATTGCAACAATATACGATCTCAACCGAGATGTCTTCGACAATATCTTCAGCAAAATAAGGCTTAAATAGTTTTTATTTTTTATTTTTTTTTACTGAAGTAGGAGTCGAACTTACGATCTTTCTTAAATTTTGTCTTTTCGGCAAGTGATGGCTCGTCTATCTCATCTTAGATATTTTGACAAATAAGGTCTACGTATCAACACCACAAACAATCAATTAATAAATATATTTTTCTTTTTCAGATCAGTTAATTAAGGAGACTATGAAGTAACACAACAAAAAGGGTTTTTTTCGAGTAAAAAGGTTCTCTTTAAACAACTTTTAACTTTAAGACCAAGTTTCATTGGAGGCGAAATTCACTTCCTTGGCAAGTGACCACTTTCTTTATTTAGATAATTTTAATTTTTATTTATAATAACAACTTACCTCATACAGCAGCAAGTCAACAATTCCTTAATTTTTTTTTCACCAAAAGCATCATTTGCCAATATACAAGGGTCGGAGGTTGTGAGTTGGACTTTACATTAAGTAAAAAAAAAAAAAAGTCGTCCTTTTTAAAATATCTAAATTGCACTTCTTGAATGAGTTGAAAAATAAACCCTAATACCAATAGAATATCATTAAATACTCAACATTAATCACGGGCCTTATTTGATTAAGGGTATAATTCGATCGGGAGATAACTTATAGGGAGTTAAAAACTAATCTTGTTTGGTTGCTCAACTTGTCTGCAAGTTATCTCCCAACTTATACATTAAAGTATGAGATTTCTCTCCACCACCCCTTAGGTAATTTATCCATCGGGAGTTGTAAACACAATTAACCCTTATTAATGACTCATTTATTATCTATTAATCTCTTGTTTAAAAGTTATTTATGTCCATTCATATTTTTTATTATTTTAAAATATAAAATTTCTCTATAAATTTAAGGTTGAACTATACATAAAAATGTTGACTTCAAAAGTTAACTCCAAAGAAATAACTCTCTCTAACCAAATGCCATAGATTTTTTTTGTAACCAATGATATAACAGATAACACGTGTCGACTCACCGGATCACGCCACGTGTCTCACTAGCCTTACAAGCACCTCTCTGTCAATTGGACCTCAAATCTCATACTCTCTCGCGTCGAGTTTATCTCTCTATCTCTATCTCGATACTCGATAGGGTTAGGGTTAGGGTTAGGGTTTCGCCGATCTCGATTTCCGACTTCCCTCCCTGTCTTCTGAAATCGATCCAATCGGTTCGATTAGCACTCATCGTCTCTTCAACCTCGCCGATCGAGAAGATGATGCAACCAGGAGCGACCGGGGGTGTCCCGTCACAGATGGACCAGGCGCCGCAGCCGCCGCCGCAGCAGCAGCAGCAGCAGCAGCCGCAGCCGTGGATGATGATGCCGCCTCAGGCGCCGCCTCCGATGTGGAACCAGCAGGCGGCGCCGCAGCAGCAGACTCAGGTGCCATCGCAGCCGCCGCAGATGCCTCAGGCGCCGGCGCAGTACGCGGTGGCGCAGCCGCAGAGCGCGGACGAGATCCGGACGCTTTGGATCGGAGATTTGCAGTACTGGATGGAGGAGAGTTATCTCCTTAACTGTTTTTCTCAATCTGGAGAAGTAAGATTTGCTTTTTCGGAGAAATCTCTGTTCAATTCGATGATATCTTTGTATTCCTTTTCATTCCTTCGTTGATTCTAAAACCTGTTCAACAACGTTTCTATTAGATAAGGAGATCTGTTGTGAAATTGTGTGCTTTGGTGACTGTAGTTTGATTCGTAGCTATTGGATTTGAAAAGCATAGTTTTTTTACGTTTATCGCTCAATCCGAAACGATTAAGGTCGAGAATTGGCACTTCGCTTCCATTGCATTGTTTATTGTTGTTATAATAATTGTCTGGATCATCGTTTAGGGACTGTTTTTCTTGTTTTTTGTGTTTATATATGGGCGAGAACCTAGTTATTTAGATGTCGATAAGAGTTTTTGTGGCCTGATATAAAGCGCGGATTTAGCTTAAATAGTTTGTTATTCTTGGTATGTTGTCGCTATATGTGTTATTGTTGGTATGTTGTCGCTATATTTGTGATTTTGCTGGAAATAGGAGTATTTTAAGCTCCAATTTAAGTTATCTAAGGAGGTGGACTTTGAATCTAATGTGAGAACCTAGTAATTTAAGTTGTCTTAAGTGTCACGCTCTTTCATTTAGTCTTTTGATCTTGGCGGTGTCACCTATATCGAATTTAAAATTTCGGGTTGTTCTATTAGCTTAGAACTAGTGCTTGTAGAGCTTGCATTTGACATGGAGATTTTGTATGTTTGAATGTAATAATGCACCCTGTTACTTTTAGCATTTTCCGGTCATTACTGTGTTTAATAATACTAAAGTTCTGCTTCTTTAGTTATTATTGAATGGTTTCCAGTACTCTTGTCATTTTCAAGACTGATTCCGGCTTCTTTTTTGTTAATTCTTTTGGTGTGTGTGCATGCAATAGGTTGTCTCGGCGAAGGTTATTCGCAACAAGCAGACTGGCCAATCAGAAAACTATGGTTTTGTTGAGTTTGTAAGTCGTGCTGCTGCTGAGAGAGCTCTGCAGACTTATAATGGTAACCTCATGCCCAGTGTGGAACAGAACTTCAGATTGAATTGGGCATCCCTGGGATCTGGGGAGAGGCGCGATGATACTCCGGACTATACAATCTTTGTTGGAGATTTGGCATCTGATGTTACAGACTACATGTTGCAAGAGACATTTAGGGGTCATTACACCTCCGTTAAGGGAGCTAAGGTTGTTACTGATAGGATGACTGGACGCTCTAAGGGCTATGGGTTTGTTAGGTTTGGGGATGAAAGCGAGCAACTGCGTGCTATGAGTGAGATGAATGGTATGTTCTGTTCAACAAGACCCATGCGTGTTGGCCCTGCTACTACTAAAAAAAATGTGGGCACACAGCAGCCGCAGCAGCAATATTCCAAAGGTACGTGTTTGAGTTGTGCATGTGATTCATAGTCTATGGTTTGTTATGGTTTTAGAGATCACGGTTTGCTATTTGATGATTTGATCTGAGTTCTGTCCTTGATGGTTAACTTTGTTTGATGCTTTGCTTGAAATAACATATTCTGTTGTGTGTTCCGTGGATGGACATTTTTCTTTTCCGAGTCTTTTGGTGAAATCAGTTATATTTCCACAACGTTACTTGTTCCGGATGAATCCATTGGAGTTATTCTTAAGTTTCCTTTTCGGTTACTTGAAGGCAAGACACAGTTGCAGTGCCATTTCATTCGAGCTCTTTCTTTTGTACAATTGGAACATTTAATGCAGGTAGAGTTACCAACACTTAACCAAACTCGTGTTGTTTCAGAACAGGATGCCAAGAGGCTCTCTCATTTAAGGGGTCTGGAACTGATTTCAGCTGAAATGCGTTCCCCTTTAGTGCATGGCCTGGTTTAGGTCAGTGGTTACTGTTTATGTCATAATTCCGTCCTTAATTTCACTTTTCAGCCATTTACAAATTACTTTTTCCTTACATTCAAAAAGTTGCCAGTCAATTTACTTCTACTGTTTCAATTTCTTTTCTTGAATCTTTTACTTCTTTAAGGTAGCCTTGAGATTTATTTGAATCAGCTCCCTTGGTCATAGTTCTGTTTCAATACGAGCTTCAGTCTGTTGGCCACCACCCATTTTCTGATTTTTCTTTCACACAAAACAATATCCTACTTTAAAGGATAGTGAGGCAATTGCGAGTGTTGGTTTAGCCTCAGTGCTTGTGGATTTCTCCTTTCCTTACTCAGGTTTGATTTTTTCAAAAAAAAAAAAAAAAAAAAAAGAAGCCATTTGATTGTTTTCCTTGACCCTTATAGTAATACTAGCCAACTTTCTCCTTGCTATTTTGTATGAGGGTTTTCTGTGGTAGTAGGACAATGAAAATAAATTATTTTGTTTTGTTTTCCGTATAAGTTTGCGATGGGAGAGTCAAAGGACACCAACTCAGCTGCAAGGATTGCTTTGAATTATGGATCTTGGCATGGATAAGCTACTGAACCTCGTGTGCTGTTATATGCTGCAGGTTTTGTGACTGTTTTACTGTGAACTGCCACAGTACAAAGATAAATTGATGTTATTTGTGGCACTTGACTTCGGCATTATCTGGTTCTTTTTCTTCTTTTGAATGCCTTCCTTCTTAGCTTTGTGCTCATCGTTTTGCTTGGTTGTTGGCATGGCTTGGCATGATTGTCGTGCTTAAGAGTGATTCCTGTTGATATTAATGTTTTAATTGGTATATGAATGAAAATTATTGGTGGAAAACAAAAGTTTGTAGTGTAATTAGCAGTGATCAACTTCTTTTAATTCATTGCCATGTTTTAAAGGTCTTTTAAAAAAAAAGTGTCTGCAAGAAGTCTGATATTATTGGTGTAATTGTGTACTAGAGTTGATTCTGCATGGAAAAAATCTTGTATGTTTGCATTCAATTCGTTTCTGTTCAAGATCTTGTTCTTCAGTTTTTTGCTAGTGCTAGTTGTTAGCTCTATAGCTTCAAGATAATGCCATGTTTAGTCAAGAGCTGTTGCCGGTGGTGGGTATTTCTACTCTCTTTTAATTTATAAACTATTTTGTTGCTGCTGGCAGTCAGCCTATTATTTGCCAATCAACCTTGTAAAAGTTGTAACCCATTTTGTTAGTATTTATCATTGTTTTCTTGTTTGCAGCTCCCTATCAGAATAATACTCAAGCAAGTCAAAATGAGAATGACCCAAATAATACCACTGTGCGTATGTCATGTTGTTTTAAGTTAGAAAATGTGTTTTGATAATGCTCTGACTTAACAAGATCAATTGCAGATATTTGTTGGTGGTTTGGACCCCAATGTCACTGATGATCATTTGAGACAAGTTTTCAATCAATTTGGGGAACTAGTACACGTCAAAATCCCAGTTGGCAAACGCTGTGGATTTGTCCAGTTTGCTAACAGGTAAGGTTAAAAATGTCTAGTTTTTTCCTTCGATTTGAGATATCGAACGTCTCTCCTACGTTATATATTTTTTCCATGGTTTCCAGGGCATGCGCAGAGGAAGCATTGCTGATGTTGAATGGAACCCAACTGGGGACACAAAATATTCGGCTTTCATGGGGGCGTAGCCCTTCAAGCAAACAGGTATGTGATATTTTTCGTGTGATTATTGCTTCACGCTCTAGTTCATAACTTCAGCTGCAAATTTTACCAACTCCGAAAAATTTGTAGGATTCTTCTGCTGGCGTCGGCCAGACACAGCCTGATCCAAGTCAGTGGAATGCTGGATACTATGGTTACAGCCAAGGTTATGAGTCATATGGATATGCCCCACAACCTGATCCAAATATGTACTCCTATGGAACCTATCCTGGATATGGAAATTACCAACAACCTCAAGGAAACTACCAACAACCCCAGGGAGCGTACCAGCAACCTCAGGGAGCCTACCAACCACCGCAGGGAAATTATCAACAGCAGGTAAGAAGGTTTTTTTTTCCCCTGAAAATTACCTTTCTTTAAGTTCATGGAGCAGAAAAGTTTGATCCAAATAGCCAACTCCAAATAATTTGGGATTGAGGGATACTTTCGTTTTGCTTTACTTTTATTTGGCGTCTGTTCCAGTTCATGTTCATAAGTGTTGGTGAATTCAGATTTATTGTGTGTTAAATGTAATTTTTGCAATCGATTTTGTGTTGGCATGTCTGATTAGTTTGTTTCGCCCTTTGCAGTGATTAGCAACTTTTATCGACTGGGACTTCGGCTATGGATTATTATCTCTTGTATCTAAAGACGGCAGAGTTGCAGTTCGTCTTTGTATTCGATTTTCCCATCTCTTTAACAGTTTCTTATGGAGTTTATAGCTCCTTGTTTAGTGTGCGAACCAGACATTTCTATATGGGTTCTTGATTATCCTTGTTTTCCTTTGAGAAGAGTTACTGCTATCAACTATGACTAACTACTTGACCTCCTAAAAACTTGTTTTTATGACGAGTTTGCAATCACTTTGGTTCCTTTCAATTTTAGGTTTCCATCTATGTCACTAGTATTTACTATTTATATTTTAATATCTTCTTACTGCTTGGTTCTCATTTAAAAAAAAAAAATTTGGAAGGCCCAAACTGGAGCATCATGCAATTTGAAATGGGATTTTTGGGCATGCATCAGTCTAATGGTAGATGTGGATTGAGGCCATTGGTTGATGGATTCAAAATGATTTTCAATGCATAATGTGGATTGAGAATCGAGGTCTTTATTTTGGCCTTCTTGTTTATGTCTACTTCTAGACATTGGAATATATTTATTGTGGTTCAATGTACATCGAACCTATGTGACATCTATTTTCACCTGCACTCTCTATCAGCAAGTAGAGATTCAACAAAAACTGTTGCTATAACTGGTATGCGTTTGGTAAAAGGATCTAGGGGTGCACATGAATTGGATTCATTTCAGTTAGGGTCAATTCATAATTCAATATAATTATTGCGAATTGAAAAATTGCAATCTAATTTATTTCATTTATTTTGCTAATCTAACTTAATTCAATTTATTAAATGTGAACAATACTTGATCTTGTTATATAGATTGACAATTATGAACTTAATTTTTTAATTTAAAATTTAGGCAAATATTTATAAGTAAAAAAGAGATTTATGATTGTCAAAGCATATATAGTGAAATGATAAAATATCGCTTGCTAAAAATCAATTTGGAGAGGCAGTGGGTTGGACTTCTACTGAAGGAAAAAATAAGAAATTTATAATTAGTAAAAAAAATGTTGAATACCAATCTTAATTCAAACATATTAGTTTTAACATTTTTTTTTATATTTAATTGATTAGATAACTTAAAATGCGTACTTGAATATAAGAAGAGAGTGAATTAACTTAAGTTGTGAAACTTGTAATTTCAAGTGTTTTTTTTTTTTTTAAGAAAAACAAATTGACTCCTCCGGGGTTCAAACCCAAGTTGGTGATTTTCAAGTGTGTATGAATAAATAAAAGATGAATTAGTAGCATAATAATGCTAATGTCAACTAATGATGACTTTTATAGTTTTAACTTGTAGATTTTTGGAGACTTTTTAAAACTTTGAGAGACTTTGATAGACTTTATTTTTAATGATTTTAGTAACTTTAATGATTTTGTAACTTTGATAGACTTTGATAAACTTTTATTTGGATGACTTTTGATAAACATCCATGTCAATCCCTTCTCTCGTTCTATCTCAAGAACTTGTATAAAATTAGAAAGTTTGTGTTAAATTATTTAGTTTGTAATTGTTATAAAACTTGTATGAATTGATAAATTGATGAATGATAAATATTTAAACATCATGTTTTGTGTGTAGAATTTGCGAAGATGGCGTTTCGTATCGCAATGGGGTGCTTGGTGATGGGATTCATTGGGTTCTTTGTCAAGCTTATATTCATCCCCATTAACAATATCGTTGTTGGTTCTGCTTAGGCAATAGTAGAAGACCTTACCCTTTTATTTTCAGTTCGATTGTATCTAATTCATGCCTAACTATCACATTGTGTAGTTTATATGCCAATGAACCATGTTCTTCAGTTTTATGTTTTGTTTTGTTTTGGGTGCTAATCAGTGTAAACTGAACGTACACTATTTTTCTTTTTGAAGTGGAGACTTCCTTGTTTTTATTGAAATTGATATTTGAGTTGTGCAAGTAGCATGTATCATTACCATTGTTTTTTTTCCAAGTAGAGAGGATTTAAGTTTAAGTAGACTGTTTATAGAGAATAGACACTAGAAAGTCTAGAATCAAAGATTTAAATAAAAATCCAACAAAACCAAAAACATAGAGCAATCCAAAAAAGAATCAAACTATGTCACCTGCCTCAAATGCACTAGTTAGCATACATTATTCCATGAAAGTCTTTTATTCGATTACCAAAGGTTCATCGCCAAATCCAAAAAATGGTCGATTGACTTTGATGGACTTCTTGCACATTTTTTAAAGCTTCGGTTAATTTTTGATTGAAAAAATAAACTACTAAGGTTATTTAAAATATTTATTGTAAAAATAACAAATAAAGTACGAAAGAAAGAACATAGATCTAACGCATATTATTATTTACTACATCAACATCACTCCACATTTCAGTAGCTATAAAATTCCTCCATTGGTTGGCATTCTCCCTTTGTTGTTCTTGAGTTTCTGAAAGTATTTCAAAATCATCATATTCCTCACTATCTGAGGATAATGCATCTTCAGTATCTAATTCGATTGGAAATTCATCGGAACGACACTCTTTGCGAAGATAGTTATGTAATCCCGCACAAGCCAACACCAACTCTGCTTGAATTTTAAATGGAAACGGAGGAGCTGTTTTAAAAATTGTGAACCGTGATTTGAATATGCCAAACAACCTTTCAACCACATTCCTCAAAGATGCATGTCGAAGATTGAATAATTCATTAGCATTTTCAGGATGTCGCCCTTGCCCGGTAAAATCGGAAAGATGATAACGAACACCTCGAAAAGGAGCTAAAAATTGACGCCGATTCGGAAAACCACAGTCCACCAAAAAATATTTACCTAAAAACATAGTAAAAATAAATTAAATACAAGAATATAAAAACAAGTAATTTTGACAATATTTAGATCATACCTTGTGGTACTTTAAGTCCATTTCTCCTAGATAAAGCATCAGTCAATATTCTTGAGTCATGCGCCGATCCTTCCCATCCGCTAAGAACATAAATGAACTCCAAATCAAAGTTACATGCAGCCAAGACGTTTTGAGAAGTGAAGCCATGACGATTGCGATAATTGCTACTATCATTTCCAACAATCATTGCTGGAATATGGGTACCATCGATAGCTCCAATACAATCCTAAAAATAAAGAGCAACAATCATCATCATCATCATCAACAACAACAAGAAAAAAATTAATTCTATTATAACAACTCTAGCAATAATTAGAACTTACTTTGAAGTAAGGATAAAATCTTGTACTATCTCTTATGATTTGTGGGGTAGATGATTTAGGCTTCGCCATCATATCTACCGCAATTACGTTCGAGCCCTTAAATTTTGTTGAAACTTTGGTGGTGCTAAAATGCGATCTATTGAAGGTTTTTCGAATCAAACAATATCGAGAATTTTGACCCACATTGAGTAAAAATGTAGCCAACATTTCTTCAATAGTTACAAATCGTGTATCATGCACCAGAGCTTTTTCTCTAATAATTTTGCATAACTTTCGAAACACGTCGGGATACATCCTATAAATTTGTCGAAAGTGTTACGCATCCTCGTTCAATATTGTTTCTATGTATTCGATCCATTTCTAGTTACAGAGCGCACCGTTAACTGGTCGTGTAACGGGCTCACAATACATAGAAAGTATAACTTCATGCAATGTTTGTAGAATTGCTTGCATAGAAACCAACAAACATTCAAGTATCTCTGTTAGTTCTTCCACCTCGTTCTCTTCCATTTCCACTTCCTCTGATTCATCATATCTTTGCATGTTTAAATGAGACATCATGTAAATAATATCACCTAAAATCAAAAAAAAAAATTAAACATGCCGAAAAATATAACATTCAACATGTGGAATTTTAAATCATGGTCGACAAGGACAATATTGAATAATACTAAAAAATTATTATTAACTTCAAACAAAATATTATTCATCAATCCAACATTATGGCGGAGTCTGGAAAAAAAAACAATCTCTAACTAATAAAATACGAATGTAGTCATTAGTAAAATAATATAATAAATTTTACGTGCAATCCAAAAAAAAATTCTAAAATAAATAACTACTTATTCTGTCAACTGAAACGCTATCCACTTAGAACGTTCTTCAGAAGACATTTCCATAAAATCAATCTTTTTAGCTCTTGTGTTCAACAACTCGAGAACCTTGAAACGAGTATTATCAAAATCTGAATTTCCTTAATAAGCTTCCAACATCCTTGGTCTCTAGCCATAAATTTATCAACCTTATCAAAGAAAACTAGAAATTGTTTCGGTCAGTTTTATTCAAAGAATCCATTTGAAAATTATTATTTCTGCTTGAGTCTAAATTTCCTTCTTTCTCAACTCTGTTCCTCTTTCTGGTTACTGAATGAACCTCCAAATTCATTGGCTCAATTGTTGGAGACGCATTAAAGCTTCCAACTGTTGGAGGTTGATATAGATTTTTCTGTTGATGCTCGTTTCTTGTACAAAAGCCTCCGCATCATAGTCGTACGTAAGATCTTCCAATACATCACCACTAGGTTCCTCTACTTCAAATGTCCTAGCATCAGTATCATCCCCAAGTCCAATCGAGTATCTCCCCGAAGCAATTGCATTTCCGACAATTATCCTTAAGTCATCATAATCAGCAAACGTATCCGTCTGATAATGTCTTTGATTAGGATGAGACTGGTCAAAAACAAAAAAGAGTTAATACATACTTTGGTACAATATCTTAATGGAATAATTAAAAAATCTCACCTTGAAGTATTCCTCCCATACTTCATTGCTCGCTGTGAATTTTTTGGTAACGTGATCCCATCCAAATCCAGAGTTGCAACGCATAAGCTCAACATAGCCTTGATAACGGTCTTTGAACCATTTCCATCGACTTTTGTAATTTAAGAAATTTTTTTCACATCCAAGTGTTGCATTAAGGACAGGAAGTATTTTTTTTTTCAATGGTTGCTTTAGTAAAAGCACCATTACTATCGCGCCATCCACGATTTGCAGCATCAACCAACAATTTAAGCAACTCATTGCTCTCTTCTGCGGTCCATGTAGTATATTTTACCACACCTTTTCCTTTTTTTTTTTGGTTATCAACAGTTACTTGTGAGTCTCCCATCGCACTATAATCATATATATTGAACATAGCCTTGATTAGTTTTTTCAATGCAAGAAAAGGACAAACAGAGACACCAACAATACTCAGCCAACAGAAACTAAATCATGCAACCATGATACCAGGACCTTAATGCATACATTTGCTGGGATTTTGTCCATAATGCAAATGCCTTGGGCATCATAGATTTCTGTTATCCATTTCAACAACTTAATTGTGTTTTCGCAATGGGAATCAAGAACAAAAACTAAGAACAAATAATTAATACCCTTAATCACAGTGCTTAATCCATAACTATATCACTTCGCTAAAGAATAAAGGCAACAAGATTCCAACACTATATCAAAATCCAACATTCCAATAACGTTGTATTCTTTGTTGTTCTCTGATAAAAGAATATTACCCACTTGACATTTTCAGCTAAATATGAACTGATCATGATTTGATTCATTCACACATAAAGAAGGAACAGCACTGGAGATTGGGAAGGGTTGATAAATGGGAGAGAGGGATTCGCTAATCTATCTTATATCCTACTTGCAATATCTTAAACAAAAAAAATAGAACAACTGATGCTAAACAAAACACATTACGATGGAGTTAATAAATCGATTGCCTCGAATGATGAAGGAGCACGATTGAAGACGATTCGACAGGCATTGATAATTGTGGTCCTTCAATTTCAGTTAAGCGTTTTCCAAACATGTACATTTGGTCATAAGAAAAATGAAAACTTGATTGTCTATGACATTACTCCATAAAGACTGAGGACTTCTACTATAAAGCAATCCTGTTGAGTTGCAGAAAATTTGTTGAAGAATGCAAGGTTCTTGTACAGTTACAACACTACAGATTAGTTGAAGTTCTAGGCTGGTGGGGAAACAGTATGATCTAAGTACAAGCAGTGTTTGCTTGTCAAAGGAAGGTGTTAGACTTAAAACTAACAGTCATAGATCAAGATTATTTGCATCAATTTCTCAAGAAATAACAATAACGGTGTCAATAGCTTCTGCTATTTCAGCCAGAATTTCGTAATGGAAAAAAATCAACAAGGCAATGTAGTTTTTGGATGTTACCTCTCGAAGCAAACGATGGAGACGCGAGGCAGCGATGGAGAAGCAAGGCAGCGTCGAATGGAGGAGCGCAGACGACCGAGAGAGAAAAAGAGAGGGAGAGAGATTTGCTCCGGCGATGCCTGCGAGTGTTACAGAATGCACTACAGAGTTCTGCTGATTCTCAGAAAATCGATTTCGGCCATCTCGAACCCTACGTTGCTGCGATTTTCGCTCATCAATGGAAACGCAGGTACAATTCGGCGCGGAAATTCTGATTTCGACCTGCGCAGGTTCGATTTCGCGATGAGCGCGGAAAAAAAAGTCGGAAGAGCGGAAGAAGAAGAAAGAGTCGGAAGAAGAAAAAGGAAAAAAAGAGTCCTGTTCGATTTCGCGATGAGCGCGGAAAAAAGAGTCGGAAGCGCGGAAGAAGAAGAAAGAGTCGGAAGAAGAAAAAAGAAAAAAAGAGTGATTTCGACCTGCGCGCGGAAAAAAGAGTGGGAAGCGCGGAAGAAGAAGAAAGAGTCGGAAGAAGAAAAAAGAAAGAAGAGTCGAAAGAGAAAAAAGAAAGTCTCCAAAAGTTTCTCGTAGAGGCAAAGAGATGGAGAAGACTTTCAACTTATATAGAGTTAGGTAAAAAGTCTCCAAAAGTCATCCAAACCCACAAATCTACCAAATTTCTAAACAAATTGAATACCGCTTACTTTTAGAGACTCTCTAAAAGTTTAAATTGAATACCCCAAAACTTTTAGATACTTTTTAAAAGTCTCTAAAAGTTCACATTGAATACACCAAACTTTTAGAGACTCTCTAAAAGTTTTAATTGAATACCCCTAAACTTTTTTAGTCAATAAAAGTAACTAAAAGTCTCTAAAAATCTCAATTGAATACACCCCTGTAAATATAATTCAAAGATTATAAAAATATATTTGTCCATACGATGTAAGATATATAAAAGTTAATTGAACTGAATAACAGATTGAATCCACAGATTAATGTGTACAACCCACAACTCAATCAAATCCATGCATTGCAATTTAATTCAACAAACTCAAATTATAAACCAATTAAAGCTACGCGAAGTGGATCAAATTGGATCCATGGAGTTGCGGATTTTATAAACACCACTAAAGGACCTTATGGGCCAAAAAAAGAAAGCTTTAGGTTGTTGAGACTCAACAAAAACTCACATTAGTACATCCGCATAAATTAGATTACACCAAAAATTGCCTATGATACTAACCAATAGGCAGAAATATATTATATGAGATCCCTTGCATTGTACATAGATCATAATTTATGAGTGCATTGAGCTCAACAACTTGAGAGCCAGCTCCTCTTGCTCTGCAAGTGAAACTGCATCAATGCTGATGTTTGATTTACGCTTGGTTTCCTTCTCACCATCATCACTGTCACTGCCAAAGTATATTTTCGATCTCTTAGCAGCTCTGCCAACACTTTCCTCCACGTCTGACCCAGATATTTCCTCTTCTTCTTCCTTAGCTCTCTTTAGCTTCATCTTCTCCTTAATTCTTTTCTCACGAAGCCGTTGTTTGTTCTGGCGCTTATCTTCCTTGTCCCACTGTTCCTTCTCTTCCTTGAGCTTTCTAAATCTTTCTTTCACTGCACATTAAAAGGAAATGCAGATAACTTGGCCGTTCTTCCGATATTTCAAAGAGCACGTAATCTTCAAGGACGAGATATCTATATCAACAAATAACAATACACAACTAAAACACAAACGAAAAGGATGTAAGATGTTGAATGCTCAGGTGAAGGTTTGCTGAAAGGGAGAATCACGGAAACATCTTACGTTTATATGCTTGTCGATTCAAATTTATTTCCATTGTTTTGTACCAAGCAATATAACATGATAAAATGCACGCCACGGTAAGTGAACTTTTAAATATTGCTAAAACAATTTCATTCACATTCAGATCAACAAAAAATAAAAATAACTGCGCTATGTAGAAACGCAGCTTCAAAAGGAAACTTTACCCATTTTTCAAAATATAGATACCATGCTCTGCAAGGTAAAACTACCAAGTAAAATAAATTTAGAATATCAAGTTTACAACTAGTACCTTTGTCCAGTTGTAGGATGTCATTCCCACTCTTTGAGTCGGCTAATGCCGCAAGAGGGAGGAGTGCATTGCCTTCCTCATCGAAGACCTTCCTTGTGCCCGATGGTCTGTGTTGATTAATCTTTAGCTTCTTATTCTTGAGGATCCTGGTACCAGGCCTGGAGGAATAGCAATCAGAAACAAAGCCGGAATAAGTAATAAAATATAAGCGTGTTATTGATCATTGAAGTGATATCAAGTTCAAAAATAGGGAAATGTACAATTGTTAGTAACATGACTGCACATGATCAGAGCTTCAACAATTATTAGATTGTAATAAAAAAGGGCGTTCAAAAAATATTGAATACATCATTACTTGTGTCTTTCACATAACTCTTTAAGTTTTAAGAACTCTCGAAGTAGTTGAACCTACGCAAAATTAGTATGCACTGGTCAAAATTTACTGTATGTATGACTATATGCATTCCCAAATGGGATTTTCCGTTGAGAGAGGGTTGTAGTGACGTACTGTATGCAGATTTACCAAAAGGTTTAAAGCCATCAATCTGTAGCTTTAAGCCTTTTACGTACTTAATATTTTCCTAAGAATAAAACAGTTAATGCGAAATTAGAATGTAATAAACTTCTTAAAAAAAAGGTTTTGACTGCCTTACATAGCTGTAGTCCCGTCCTCATGGTCTCTCACGTCCATTTGAGTTGCCTTTGTTGACAGAAGATCATTTTCAACTCCTTCCTCTTCTGCCACAGGTTCGTCTCCAGCAGCCATTTCTGTTGGAATTTCAGAAATGGCAGCTACTACATCATTGACATGCTGAGAAGAAGTTTCAATAAGTGTTGTTTTCCCCTTGTTTTTCTGGTTCAGGAATCGGATCTTTGGAGTCATGGGCAGACCCAAGGATGCCGAGAATGCTTCTATAGGTAGTTTCATGACATCAAAGATTTCTTTATCCTTTTGTTTATGGATGGACTTCAAGTATGTGGCGAAAGCCCTTTGAGCAAGATACTGCAGATCTGGGTACTCGACCAGTTTAGCTGCCAACAATGAAGAAACTGGACGCAATCTTTTTGTGTTGACCTGAAAATACAAGACAAAGCAGCAGGCTTGGGTCAATCTCTTACAGCTGAAGCTGAAACTGTACTGCATCATAATCTAAAATAACGCTACCAGCGTGGAGTGGAGCCCATGAACAATTTAGATGTGACAGACCTACATAAACCTGGGACAACTGAGATAAATTGGGAAAAGAAAAAAGGCCTTTTTCGTTGAGTACAAATCAATGAGTCATGAATTAAAGACTGTTTAAACCATCTAAAGGACTTCACTTAGGGGTGGCTAGGCCTCAATCCATATGGATATGGGTTCCCCTTCCCCAATATTTCAATCGTGAAAAAATAAAAAATAAAAAATAAAAAGATTGTTTTCACAGATAATCACGTAAAAGATCATCATATCCAAAGAACCTTTAAAATTGGAGTCCATCCTTATGGGCTTTCCATTATTTCAACCATGTAATAACAATTTTCACATTTAATCTGAATAGTTCAGTTTGAGCGGGCAAGGCCTTTATTCTTGTGGTTGTCGTGGGGACAAGGTTGGGTTTACGAGGATCCTAGTTCAAATAGGAGGAATCTGTTAGTCTAGTAGAGAAGACTATTTACCTTTATAAACTCTATAGGGATTTTCGCATGTTGTAGCTTCACAAGCATTTGTTCCTCTGAAGATGACAAGAATAAAACTGACCTTCCCCCAGAATTATAACGAGCAGTCCGCCCAACTCTATGAATATAAGATGCAACATCTTCTGGACAATCCACCTGTAGAAACACATCCATCAGTTCTCATTCCTATTGAGCAGAACCTCAAATCTTTCTAGGCTTAAACCAACCTGGACAACCCAGTCAACAGCTTTATTGAAATCAAGGCCTCTTGAAGCAACATCAGTTGAAAATAGTACGGATCGCTGCTCACAAAACTGCGAATATATTGCCATTCTCCTGTCTTGCTTCATTCGTCCATGCAGACATTTCAAAGGAATTCCAGGGTGTAGTTTCTTAAATGCTTCAAAAACAAATTTCACCTGTATGATAATGAATTTAGTTGTCAATACCAACAGTTGAAAGTAAGGAAGGGAAAATATTGCATCCACAAAAAGAATAAGCAAATAAGAAAAAAGATAGTTGTAATGAGGTAACTTGACACATGAGAACAAAAAATTCCAGTCAAATGGCCTATAAAACACTGTTAAAAAATGTAAAATTCTTGGATTAAAATTTAAAACCTACTTAAAAGAGCCTTTGACCGAGAGCCATATCTTGATAGGTCGTCCACCTACCAATATAAAGACCAAGGAAACTGAATTTTAAAACTACTCTCCAGTACCCTAGAAATGTGCAGCATCATCCAATTATAACCTATGTTACCTAGACTCGGGTTTGGGTGTTGGGTGTCGGGTGTCGGGTATGAGTCTAAAGGTTGGACCCACTTATTCTCTAATTTAAGGACATGGGGACTTGACAAAAAGTGTCTAAGACTTGAGGCACACATGCTTACATACATATATTTTTTTCTCATTTTTCATTTCTTATTCTACACTAGAAAGTTCTTGTTAGTTTTTTTCTTTGTTTTCTTACATTTTGAATTTTTTATACAAAAAGCTGCACAAATGGAGTATCCATGTCTTTTTAAGTGTCGGATACGTTTCAAGTATCTGACACAGGTACTTTGGGTTAGAGTGAAGGTCTGGGTAACATAGATTATAACATAATAGCCATTTACCTATATCTGACTAAATGCACTTGTTATTGCAACCTACTCAGATATTCGAAAATATAAATTTACCTGCTTGCACGTAGAAAGAAATACGAGAATATTGGACTTGAGATGAGCCTTAATAAAGCTCCATAACAAGTCTAGCTTTTGCTCAAGAGGGACAACTATTGCAGTTTGCTGCAAGCGACTAGGAGTTGCTGTCTCAGACTTCTCATGCACGCTTATATACTCCGGGTCCTTCAAACTCAACCTAGCAAGATCCTGCACAGATTTTGTTTGTGTTGCGGAGAAAAGCAGGGTTTGTCGGTGTTTTGGAAGCTGTGAGATAATCGCATTTAATGCCTGCTTAAATCCTACATCAAGAATCCTGTCTGCTTCATCAAGCACCAAGACCTGTTTCCTAGCGAGAAAAAAATACATGTCAGTCAACATCTAAATAAATTAATGTGTAAATATAGAAATTGAAGAAAAAAAATCGACAATGACAAAGATGAATCATAGCTACGCTTCTGTGTAAATGAATCTAAATAAAAAGATGAAATCAGGTTCACTAAAAGTCAGATTAAAAATAAACTTTTGCATCTAATACCATTGTTTTAAATTTTTTATTTGGGATGAGAAAAAGGATCAATTTGGGACAAAGGCTATGTTGTTGTTGTTGTTGTTGTTGTTGATGAGAAAAAGGATGCAATGAGGTTGTAAATGAATCTCAATAAAAAGATGAGATTTTTATGATCATAAAACTGTTTCAAGGTATCGTTTAGTTGAAAACATAAAATTACATGTGCATTCTAACTTAAGATAGCGACAGCACATAATAGCATGCATCATCTTTAAAGGAACTATTTCATCTTGACCTGGAGCTGTGAACAATCAAAGTTTGGAGTTTCATCCATATGTTGAAGAAGCCGACCCGGAGTGCACACCAGGATGTTCAAATCATTGACATGCTCCTTTTCTGTTCCAACGTCTTTGCGGCCACCAATTAGAAGGCCAGAACTGAAATCATGGTGCTTTCCTACAGCATTCAACACCTCAAAAATCTGACCGGCTAGCTCCCTTGTGGGTGTTATTATAATGCTACCAACACCGTCCTCCTTTCCCCATCGTTCTTTATATAATTTCTCCAAAACCTGAAATTAGAATTTAGCTCATTATGAAGCTGACGCTAACCAATCTATATACTCCATAATATTCATCGCAGAAAATGCAAAGAAAGAAAGGATTGCATACACCACAGAAATTAAAAGGCAGAATCCCAGTTATCTTTTTCCCCACAAAGTAGATGAAGAAAGAAAATAAATGTTAGCAATGGGCGTGCCAACATTCAATCCGAGACCATGAAATGTTAATTGAACTTCCAAGATTATCAACTCGATAGATGAACGCATTCTTGATCAATTCTAATCAAATTGACAACTGACTGCACCAGCCATGAAATTTAATCTCTACATCCCAAAAAGATATCATCTTCGCCGAAGAAAACACTTACGACCCAGAAATCGATCAAACTTCTATTGCCATACCATAAAAAGAATTAACCTTTCAGTTCCAAGCATCACAAACTAACAAAAACCCAATCAACCAGACAGGAATTACCTTAACATAAGATCAAAACCGCGCCTTTTCCATTCATTCCACTAATCGAATTCAAGACAAACCCAATAACTGAATCGAATTGAACCTTCGAAAAAAGGGAACTTTTTGTGCTCTTCCGTTTCAAGCATAAGAAACTAAGCAAAAACCCAATCACCCAGATGAAAATTACCCAAACACGCGATCAAAATCCAAGAAAAACCCAATAACTGAACTGAATTGAACTCCCGAAAACTTGAAAAAGCAGCACCAAAACTCACCGGAATAACGAAAGCGAGGGTCTTCCCAGACCCGGTCTTCGCCGCGCCGAGAATGTCTCGACCGCAGAGCGAGTGCGGCAAGGAAGCTCTCTGAATGTGGGTCATCTTAGTGTACTCCGAGTCGCTCAGCCCGTCCTTGGTTCGGCCCGACAAGGGCATCTGAGCGAAGAGTTTGCAGCCCGAGTAGGGCGAGAAGGCGCCGTCGTTGGTTCGGCCGACTGGGGCGTTGGCAGGCAACAATGGGTCCGTGGAGAGTGGGTTCCACCCCGAGTCGGGCTTCCCTGACTCGATCCATGAATTGAGGAGCTCGATTTCTTTGGCTTCGTCTGCGAATCGGCCTCGCTTGCGACGGAATTTGTTCTTCGATTTGGGTTTTCTCATTTTCAGGGTTGTAAAGGGTTTTGGGAGGATTAGGGTTTTAGTGTGAGGGAGAAGAACGGGAACGGCTATCTATCTCGGATTTAACCTCTTTTTATTTTTTTCTTTTTTTTTAGTTATATTTACTTTTTATGTGTTCGAGCCTAGACAACTTGGAGCGGGTTGTTATCCCTTAATTAGTGACTCGAGTTTCAATCTTGGGAATAAAAAACCAATGTTTAGAGCTTCATCACTTATATGGTGTAGGATTCAGAGCAAACCTGGAGTAGTCGAATAGTCTAGTCCGTCTGAATACCAAGTGGTTTAGTCCAAAAATTGAAGAAGAAAAAAAGGTATTTGCTTGACAAAAACAACATAAAATGAGAAACTAGTTATAGCTAAATTGGAATGATTAACATGACACGACACGACACGACATGTAATAAATATGTCGTTAGGTTTGGCATAAGTGGGTTTGGATCATAAACATGTTAACACGTTTATAAACGGTTAATAAACAAGTCATTAACATATCAACATGTTTAACTCGTTTGTGACTCGCTTAACACGATTATAAAAAATAATGTATAAATAATAAATGTGGTATAATAAATAGATTAGTACAAAATTTAAATACATATTAATAACATGATTTATTTATTTATTTGTAGACATCTTTTATCATATTTTATTTTATTTTATAGAGGAAAATTTAAATACATTATAGTTTGCTTGCCACATACACAAATTAATTAATTAATTAATTAGCAATTACTGTGACTTGTGTGAGGCTTGCGCCAATGCTTCCAAGGCCAAAAACAACAATAACAATTATGGCATGTTGGACTTGGCGTCTTCGCGGAGAGAGGCCGAGGCCGCACCGCCAACCAAACAAGGACTGGACTTGGCGGTGGTGGAGATGGAGGTATGATTTGCGGTGGTGGAGATGGAGTTGCCCGAAATCCTCCAAGGACTGGACTTGGCGTCTTCGCCGGAGAGAGCCGAGGCCGCATCGCCACGTTGATTCTCTCCATTGCCACACGAGAGAGAGAGAGAGAGAGAGAGAGAGAGAGAGAGAGAGAGAGAGAGAGAGAGAGATTTACAGAGATGATGGGGCGGAAGCGAGAGAGGAGAATGGGATAAGGGGCGAGCGAAGAGAAGGGCGAGAGGGCGCGAAGAAGATGAAGAAGACAGGGACGAAGTCGATTTTAACAAAACAAAGTGCCTACTTTTGTTTGGTGTTTGTGTTAATGGGAGGGTAAAGTGGTAATCTCCTCCACCACCCACTAAGGATTAGTTAATCCCACCAAAAATGGTGGTATTATTTAATCCACTACCATGCACGAACCAAACAGGCCATTAGTGTGCTTGCATTAATCTTGGAGAGGAAGTATAGCTATGGCCTTCCTCATTCCCTTCTTCCAACGGCTCACTGGGATCAGTGTCATATCATGTTCTATGCTCCGGTTCTCTTCCGTACTCTCGTCTTCGACAACATTAATGCATTGTTGGACAATTTCAGGTTTAGCCATTGCTTTTAAAGAGTATATATACTCTCATCTGGAAAAGAAAACACAGTGTTCCATCTCCATTAAATGGGTAGTTATTAAATTGACGGCAATTGAGGCTAGTGTTCATTAATCCCTCATCTGGAAGGTGTTCCATCTCCTGCGGCGAGGCTAGTGTTCTAAAAATGCATGCACTTGTGATGATATATGTATGTGTGTTATTGTGTTTGTATTTAGTTGAATGTTATTGTTACAGAGTTGGTCTTACTGAACTTATGGTTTGTGTGATTTTAATTAGATATTCTTATTTCTTTCAGTTACTATATACATAGATTTTCAGATTAATTTAACTCAATCTTTTGTTAGTTAAGCAATCAATTGTTATTATTATTACTAGTCGATGAGCAAGTGCGTTGCATCTATTTGAGAAAGAGATAACCGTAGGAGTTAAGGAAAAAGCAATCAAATCCCACTTTATTAGGAAAATTTAATTTGGACTTATTAAATTACCAATTTATCTTTAATTTTAACTATTTTATCAATTCACACAGTTTTGAGATTTTTATAATAGTATAGATTATTATTATTGAGTTTGAGATTTTGCAGTTGGTCTAACTCAATGCACCACAGATGGATGAAATTTCAGATTTGTTATTTGTAATCTAGCTATAACTGGTGCATTAACACAACTATATCATCAAAATACACTTGTCGGATTGACAAACAAATCATTTCTAGTCCTTTTCACATGATTAGTAGATACCTAGCTAATACCATTCTCCTTGTACACTTCTAAGATGAACTCGCTCCACATAGGCAGTGATCTCAAGATGAGATTCTTGAGCACTGAGTGCAGTAGTAACCTAAAACAACAAAATCAGATTAACCGAAAAATGAGCGTAGCTAGGCAGGAGTTGATATTTTTTTAGTTCCTTTGAAAGCACCAACTTTTTTAGTATAAAGGCTGCAAATAACAGGTTGATATGCATCATTGAGCCCCATAATTACTTCATAGTGACAATAAATAGCTACCAAAACAATTGGCAATCAAACAAGTGCATTCACTTCACATGTCTCATAGAGCTTGAATTTTAGATACCAAAGTTAGGAAATAGTATATGCAGGGCATGAGTTCCGTTACTTTGCAGAATGTGGTACTGGTACACTGCAATGCGTTTGCGAAATCCCAACTTTTAATGCCCTACCAACTTTGGTGTCAACAATATTTCAAATTGATATACTGAATGCAAGGTTTCAACTCACAACAACAACAACAATGTATTCAATCTATAGTTCCCAATCACAACACACATGCCTCTAACATAGTCAAGTTAAATACGGTTCTAACTCTTTTTAAGGCAGTAGCCTTAGAGTGATGTTAGTAGGATCTTTTTTTTTTTTTTTTTTTTTTTTTATGAGATGATGTCAGTAGGATTGTTAAGCTTTCTTAACATTGTGACACCAATTTGAGGAGTTCATTAGCCTCTTTCAACCTTCTTTCAGTGTTCTCCTTGCCGGGCAGAGGACGAGAATTCCTGATCGAAAAAAGTTGATGTTAGGATCAGTGTGAAAATATGGGAGGAAATGTGGAAATCCTTGTGAAAAATGTGGTTTTACCTCTTGTCAATGGTTACTTTTCTTGTGAGATCCTCAACAAGATTGTGTAGCCTCTTCAGAAGAGCAGGCAAATTGCTTATGGCTTCGATGCCTTTTTTCGTTGAGCACAAGGTCTTTAAGAGCTCTGAAGCAATAAAAAACCCTTCATCTTTGTTCCTGAAGAAGTTAATCAAAGAAGAGAATCAATTAAATGGAAGCAAATTACATGAAACTGTAATATGTAATGTAGGAGAGTAGTTGCATGACCTTAGATATTCCCACATAATTACTTCCAATGCTCTATTACTGTCTAACAGCACAGCAGCCAAATGAGGGTAGCGGGCTAAGTTCCGAAGAGTAGCGAGAGCATGCTTCAAGACCTGCTGATCAGGAATGCTACGGCTGACAGAACGGATTAGCTTCAACAAAGTTTCAATGGCACCAGCAGCCACGAGTGTCTCACAACACTTCTCTGAATGCTCAGTAGCAATATCTGCACAGTAAGAGTAAGGTGGCAGTCAATATGGAATTTTCACTCTAATTGTTGATTTACTTTTTGCATATATTCATTTTAATAAGAAGCTTAGATAAATTTTCTGTGTCATGCTTCTGCGAATTATGAGAGTGCAACACTCACTCTTTCACAATGTTGCAATCCATAAGAATTGCAAGTTCCAAATAGTTCAGTACAATACCTTTGTGGCATGGCAAGTTAAAACCGCCGATATTTAGTGATTGAAACACAAAAAGAACTTTCCAATATTGAAATGTAGCAAAACTTCAACATATTGGACAGATAGGCAAATAGTTTGAAGCGTTAAAAATTTTTGGCAATTAGGCAGGGATAACAATTGATTTGTGATCGAAATGATCCTACTAAGTTAAAAAGAAAATTTTATAGGACCGCGATTAGACCAGCTATGCTCTATGAAAGTGAATGTCGGGCGGTAAAGCAGCAACAATTACATAAAATAAACGTAGTAGAAATGAAGATGCTAAGGTGAATATGTGGTAAAACTCGTAAGGATAGAATAAAAAATGTAGAAATTTAAAGACAAGTAGGAGTAGCATCAATTGATGCAAAGATTACAGAAGGGCAGTAGCAATGGTTTGGTCACCTACAAAGACGACCTACAAATGCCTTAACTAGAAATCTTGACTCAATAGAAACCGTAGAAATTCAACGAGGTAGTGATAGACCAAAGTTAACATGGGATGCATTAATTAGAAGGGATTTGAATGGTTTGGAAAGCTCACCACCAATTGCACTTAATCGAGCACAATGGAAAAGTTTGATTCATGTAGCCAATCCCAATTAATTTGAGACGAAGGCTATGTTGTTGTTGTTGTTTTGTTGTAGGCGGGGATAATAATGCAAACCAGATTAGTTTGGAAAATAATTAGAAGGAAATGGAAATGCTATTAAAGAACTTCCACTCTCGGAGTATCTTTACTAAGAAATTGGGCTTACCCAAAGTAGCACAAGTGTGAAGTATGCTACTGATACTTCTTGTGTTCAAGAGGTCTGAAAGTGCATATACTAGTCGGTTTATCAAACGCATGTCATCGTCTACATTAGCAGCGGATTTCTGCACTCTGAGACGCAAATCCAACAACTGCCCTCTCAATTCCTTCCGTGCAAGAAATCCTTTCCAGTAGGACTATCAACTCCTCAAAAGAAAAAAGAAACAGATTAAAGACGTTGAGATTAAGCATTTGAAATAATGTAAATAACAAAAGCAATTAACCGATAAATGGATTAAGCAGAAGAAAATGAAGCAAGTTAACTACAAGTTCACATGGATTGGTCCCCTTAGTTTGGGTGTTTAGATATCGAAATGAAATTATATTCAAGCAGTGAGCGGCAGTGACGCTGACGCCCATTTTGTACACTATGTGCGCTACATAGCCGGTCCCAAGTCCGCCGAAAAGTGAGGGAGTGAGGCCCCAGGCTCATTTTCCATTCTTGGGAAATGGGGGAGGGTTGTGATAGGTTGACGACCAGCGTAAAACTTTTGTCACTTTTCATGAAATGGATCAGCCGACCCCAATTAATTTGAGACTGAGGCTATGTTATTGTTGTTGTTGTTGTTGTTGTAGTGAGTGGCAGTGACTGCATTTATAAAGATTGACTAGCAATGTCTGTAGGTAAGGAACTTGTCCTAGGACAGTTTACCCAGATTACACAGAAAATAGAAAAGTGAATCAATTTATCAAAAGAGACGCAACTTACTTGGATCACAACTATTCGATGTTTCTGCTGATAAGCTTCTCGCCTGGCAATCCATCCACGAACATGAGATTGGATAGTAATTGCAGACCTGGTTTTGGCTCTACACAACAAAACTCTCTTCCACCATCTTTGCAGTTTAAGAACTGAATGTAATAGAAACCTCAGTTCAGGGCTCTGATAGGAACCTCTCAAAACATGAGCTTTCTGCCCATTGAAGGTGTCTAGACAATGGAAGGCAGCTCCTGCATCCAGATAAAAGTGGAAAACTAGTTATCCTGTATACAACCATTTCTTGAATAAGATATGGTCAAATGCTAGAGTTGTTTCACCACTTCTTCAGCTCTAGAGCCAGCTTACAAGTTTCACATGACACTTAGGGAAAACAAGGACCTTACATTGATTCCATGACCTATTTTTGGAATTAATTTACAGAAGGAAATTCTGCAAACAATTAGGCTGCGATTTAGAAAAGAGAAACAGTATCCCTAACACAATGATAATTATCGAGACTTAAACTTGGGAGCACTTAATGGTTCAATTAGTGATATCTGACTTCAAGGTAGTACTTGAATCCAATGCAAAATTTTCAATAGAAGCATCGATTTATGTGTTGCAGAAGACGAGAAATTAGTCCAATTACACCTAGAAATATCGAGCTTCATTGCAAAATCTAGTAGCACATATTGCAAAAAAATAAATAAATAAATAATCATGCATACCTAATAACCTCTTCCGAGAAACTTGTCCCCTGACGTTACATTGAATGACAATAGATGCACGCTTGAAACACTGAAACGTCCACCAGCAATTTAAGCATCTTATAAAACTCTGGATCTTTATTGCTGCTTCTCTTTGATGTAAAAATTCTTTCCTACTTAGCCAACCCCGCCAATGACTCTGCATTTATAAAAGATACTTTTAACATGTATGGCATGCTTGTGAAACAATTTGAGACATTTCACCTCTTCATGTCAAGCAAACAAACATAGTTCCAATCACCCATTAGATTGACTATTGACATGCATGTGGAACTATCAACTACGTGAACAAGAAGCTAATGATCATCCTAAGAAAGTGGACGGAGAGTGAGCACAAGTACATACCAAGAATTTTAGAGAAATTACTCACTTGGATCATAACAATGAGTTGCCTCTCTTTACTAGCTTCTCTACGAGAAATCATTCCACGAACACGACTCTGAATAATGACTGCTGATCTTGTAGCAGTTTTGTACTGTTGAAAAGCCCTCACATATTGCAGACATCGAAAACCATTCTGGAGTTTTATCACACAATTCTTTAAATGCAGAAACTTTCTTCTCATCAACCAGCCACGCCAATGACTCTGGATTTTAGTTGCAGCAGTGCAACGGGAACTTGTCCAAGCAGACTGAACATCAGCCAATGCTCGCATTTGAAGTTGTTCTTTCACTACACTAACTCTACCAATCTCACTTTCCTGCATTTAAGAATCTATGTTACAATAGAAGGACCTGATTATCCATCCACAAATACATGACTGGATTATAATAACAGCACTAACGTGTTCATCAATGGCTGAAACTTCCAAATTCACCATGCTTTCATCCTGACGCCTTTGAGCAACCCAAGCCCTTGCAGCTTTCTGAATGAGCAGTGCAGACTTTCTTAAACTAACAAAATAATGCCTTGCAACCAGGAAATCTATGTACCTCACTGAAGCATTTGCATGCTTCTGATTGTCTGCTAAATCAGGAGAACATTTCAAGTGAATACGGACTAACTGAAAGGCAAATAAGCAAAACACATGAATAACAACTTTTTAACCTGAAGAAAGCGTTTTGCAACTTCTGGTTGAACATTCTTGAGTGTATCTTGCATTTTTTGCCAACAGCCAACCACGAATAGCAGCTTGGAGGAGGAATGTAGCATATTTGATCTTCAAGAATTTGCGTCGTTGAACGAATCCCAGAAAATGTGACTGAACAATCTTCACAGCCCTTTCTGAAAAAACCATTAAGATGCAATCTTAAAAGAACAAAAAGAAAAACTTATTCACAATCTGAATATATCAAGGCAAGTTGCAGCTAAAACCTTAATACCACAAATTCACAATGTCCTCTGTGCACCAAATAAAAGATAACAAAAGAAACAACTTCATCGAACAGAGAATTGAAATAGTAAAAAAAAAAATGCCAGTATTTTTTGCCACTTTAAAGTTTCATGAATGTATACAGTTCACAAATATACTCTTTGAAGAGAGTGTGGATGGAATAGGGAAAGATGAAAAAATAGAAGTAAGCCTTCATATGAATGTAATCATACGAATCAGCAACCAAGAGCAGGAAAAAAAAAAAAAGAAAAGAAAAGAATTTAAGAGAAATGAGAATTACCTCTTTGGGCATCCCTCGAAAGCTTGTCAGTTAAACATTGTATATCGTTGGCTCGTTGAATCTGGCAGTTCTGGTTACGTCTGGTCATGTCCCTCCACCAAGCTTGAATGACTTTAAACTTTCTCACACTATCTGCAGGAATACAAACATGTAAACAACCAAGAATAATTTTTTTGAGCCATGTTTGACAGGCACAGTTCAAGTTCAATAATCATAGTCAATCCGTCAAAGATCCATGTCGAGATCCTTGAAGATGTATTTCTCGCAACACATATAAGAGGTTCATTAATATCAGCTCAGGCCAATTGCCAAGCAAGGATGTTCAATGCTATTGCCTTTCATCAAGAAATGGCATCCATGTATCAATGGCCCAAATAGAATGACACCAGCTCAACTCAACTAAGTCTTGCATGGATCACATCCAATTTTTGAACCACTTTAACAAAATCTGGCTCCAGCTTTTGCCCTTCTTCAGCGCTTGATATTTGGATCACTAACTCCTCACAACTTTCTCTGTATCACTTTCTTAGTTACAAATAAAGCCCTTCAGAGAATTGTTTTCTTGCCTTCTAATACGTGTTAACTGTATAAGGTTTTTTCCTATTTTGTATCTTAGCTGTCTTGAATGGTTTGGAAAGCTCACCATCAATTGCACTTAATCGAGCACAATATGAAAAATTTTGATCCATGTAGCCGACCCCAATTAATTTAGGGACTGAGGCTATGTTGTTGTTGTTGTATCTTAGCTGTCTACTCCACTGAAAGGTAAGGATGAATCGGAAGATAACACACTCGGTTTAACCCTTCAACACATATTAAACAAAATATAGCAATTTTTTTTCTCCTTTAGCAAGCACTGCAATGTTGCAGAGAGAGAGAGAGAGAGTAGCATAAAAGATACCACACTTGGAACATACACAGATATCATGCATATTACAGAATCATAATTCTATTAAAACCAGAATATATACTATGATTAACACAAAAAATCTCATGTTTGAATACGAACTATAACATATCATGCTTCAATACAATTAATGAGTTAGATAAATTATACCAGAGGCTTGAAATGTCGTAAGACAAAATTTCCATCAATTCAGTGTATGAATACCGCAAAAGGTTCGTCCCCAGGATACAACTGGTTTGACCTTCAATTACGCACCAACCAAAAATCCTTCTACAGCAACAGCAAAATATCTCTCTCAATATAATAAACAGTGAAAACAATATAGTTCGAAAACTTTGTTAAAATGGAGTTTTAAACTCTTTCTTTTATAGACCAAAAATCACCTCTTTGAACAGTTGTAACTATTCAAAACGAGGCTTTTAGCAGTGGAGTGGTTTATAACCACCAATCATCCCACTAAACAACTTTCCACGGCTTAAAAGGTGCAAGTTAATTTAACCATCAATACTCACTACAAATTTAATCAATGCAATGTAAAAAGTAAAAAAACATTAATTATGTTGTGAATTGGCTAAGTCATTTAATAATTAGCCCAAAAGGCCCTATCAAAAACATATTAAATAATAAGTAATTAATATGTATTGACCAATAGGGAATAATCATGATCCTTTCCTCCAACCCCACATTCACTTAACCACTTGCTTCAAGTGGGTGATCTCTTATAAGGAAAGAAACAAAAAGTTTCTTTCCAATGTGGGACTAAGGTTGGGTACAATACAAAACTCAATGAACTTCAAAGGTCCAAAAGGTGCAAGTTAATTTAACCATCAATACCCACTACGAAATTAACCAAAGGATAAACTTTGAAGTTCATTGAGTTTTGTATTGTACCCAACTTTTAGTCCCACATGGGAAAAGAAACTTTTTCTTTCTTTCCTTATAAGAGATCACCCACTTGAAATAAGTGGTTAAGTGAATGTGGGGTTGAAGAAAGGACCATGATTATTCCTTATTGATCAATACATATTAATTACTTATTATTTAATATGTCTTTGATAAGGCCTTGAGCCTTTAGGGCTAATGATTAAATAACTTAGCCAATTCACAACATAAGTAATGTTTTTTTTTTTTTTTTACATTAACTTTAATTAATTTTGTAGTGGGTATTGATGGTTAAATTACCTTGCACCTTTTAAGCCATGGAAAGGTGTTTAGTGGGATGATTGATGGTTATAAACCACTAAACTGCTAAAAGCCTCGTTTTGAATAGTTACAACTGTTCAAAGAGGTGTTTTTTAGTCTATAAAAGAAAGAGTTTAAAACTCCATTTTAATAAAGTTTTCGAACTATATTGTTTTCACTGTTTATTATATTGAGAGAGATATTTCGCTGTTGCAGTAGAAGGATCTTTGGTTGGTGCGTAATTGAAGATCAAACCAATTGTATCCTGGAGAGGAACTTTTTGCGGTATTCATACACCGAATTGGGAGAAATTTTGTCTTACGACATTGCAATCAATTGCAAGCCTCTAGTATAATTTATCTAATTCTTGTTAATTATATTGAAGCATGATATTTCCATGTTAAGCATGATATGTTATAGTTCGTATTCAAGCATGAGATTTTTTTGTTAATCATGATATATATTCTGGTTTAATAGAATTACAATGCATGACATCTGTGTATGTTCCAACAAATTAAACAAAATATAGCAATTTTTTTCTCCTTTAGCAAGCACTGCAATGTTCCACAGAGAGAGAGAGAGAGAGAGAGAGAGAGAGAGATACCACACTCAGTTTAGCCCTTCAACACAAATTAAACAAGATTATTTAAATTTGAAAACCCTTTGTAATATTCAAAAGAGAATACCTTCACTGCTGTACTCAACCAATCCATCATGGCTGGTTCGCCGTTCATAATTAAGAAACACTTATGCTGACTTAAGCGCCTCTTCTCTGGACTTTGGCAATTACAACCCAGGAACTTATGAATATTTAACTGATTCAAGAAACGAAGACAGAACATTAAAAAGAATTTGAGCATAGCTTTAACACTAATAATCATGAGGTGAGATAGTATAATTGATACCGTATTTTTTCTGCCAATCAGCTGCGATGAGAAGAACGCCAATAGAATTATCACACTTCTTTCATTGCAGGCACCATTATGTTCAAGTATGTCACTGGTTGGCAATACCTAAAAGTAGTATACATCTTGTTAGCATACAAGTAACATTACCTTTATCGTTTCGACATACACTAGTACTTGCCTCAGGAAAGTTCCCTAACATTGTTGCCAGCTTTTGTGATAAAATGAAACTGTTAACTGCATCTGAACAATCAGCAATCCACAGTTTGGGCTCTTCTGTGCATGAGTTGTTCTGTTTACAAAGGGATATGGATTGAAAAAGGACTATAATAGACATGTAAGAAAAGAAGAAGAAATTCTGCTTAAAGCTTACCTGATAACAACAAGAGCAATGAAATTGATTCCTGAAATAATAATCAATCAAGCACCACAGAGCTTTGCCATCAACCAAAGAAGCAAAACTGTCAACCTTGACATCATAATTCAGACTGATTGCCTGTGAATGAAATGGCTAAGAAGTGAATGAAAACTGCCAAAAAAACTGGAAAAAAAGCCATTATTACAACAATCTCAAAATATGCTTAATCGACAAACTAATGCAAACATTGACAAGAAGTCTTAGTAACATATAACAGGAGTAAACTTAAGTGCCTACCTGCTATTGATACTTTCAGTAAACACTACAGTCATAAATTCAAACAGCAGGACAAAACTTCAAGCACTACTGAAATCACTCATAATAAGCTTTAAAGTTCATAAAAGTTTGAAGGTTCAAGGTTTAAACCACTATGCGTAAAGAGACTGGTCCTACAACAAACACGCTAAATATGTAATCAACTTAATCTTTCAATGTGCATATTTCTTTTTGTCAGTTAGACTTTATAAAAAAAGCCTAAAAATGGAGCAAAGAAAAAAATTTCTTGACAAACTTCCACATTGATAAAACATGTTTGAAATGAAATAGTTTGTAAAATTAGTGTCACCACATTAATGAGAATATCTTCTAGAAATTTTAACTCATTTGACGACCTTCTCTGCAACAAGATTTTTTCTCGAATTACTAAAAGATTTTACTTAGGTAACTCTTTTGTTAACTATTATAAGAAGCAAGTATTCTCTTTTACTTAATTTTGGAAGGATTTCATTGAAAATTACGTAGATAGTGTATTTTACAAATCTTGTATCCAATAATCATTTGGACTTGAAGTTGCTCTGGTAGTCTTGGCTCTTGATGATGAGATAAAGTAATTGTTCTTGATTCTACATCACATTCTACAGGTTTAAACTTCTAAGTACCATTGAGCATTTAATTAGAGAATCATCAAGATGCCATGATAAAACTATAACTATAAATATTTAAATATCTATAAAGTACCTGTACCCACTCCAAAAGCATTTCTAGATGGTTGGAACCATAGCATGTATAATTTCCCTACAAAGCAAAGAAGAATATTATATAGAAAACAAGAATGCAGTTTTTTGTTCCAGATAACAGGAATGCAGTTCAACGACAAAATGGACAAAAGAACAAAGGAAACAAAAAGCATGCAAATATGTATTATTTGTCACTTGTTACTCAAGAAAGCTATGAAGAACACGATAAACTTAAGAATAAAGGACATACCGTATCAACTCTTTTAACTTTACATATTTCCTCAAAGAGCAACTTTTTGTTTATAAGTAGCGGTAGCTGCAAAATCATCAGATCATTGTTAGACAAAACCATATATAACAATAGCATCACACTGGATTGGTACTCGCATAATTTTTTCCCACAACCTTGGTAGGAATATACATTCTATCTTATGATACAAAAAATCAGAAAGAAAAATTCAAACCAGTCGTAAGGTACGATGATTGAACATCTTTAAGAGTTGAAAAATAAACGAATGCAGCACACAATCCAGTTTGTCCACCCTGAAGAATTGGCTCATTTGCTAAGTCGTCCTATTTGAGCACAGCATGCAGCAAAGAAAAGTATAAAACGAGCTAAAGATTACCAAAATTTGGTGTTTGAGCAACAACCCTATGAGCCACAATTTAAAACTAAAAGAAATACATTTACCACCAATACAATTTTTCCTCAATCATAACTGCAAGATAACTTTAACGTTAAGCTTTATAGAGCAGAAACAGAGTAAAATGATCTATAGATTTACGGAGACATAGTAATACCAAATTCTTGAAGAAGAGACTGACCTGCAAATGAGTAAACAAGTTCCAGAGTAGATTAAGTACAAGTTCCTTTTCACCACTCGAAACATCTTCTGCCACTATGATTGTTCCATCTTCATCAGACAGCGGCACTCCAGCCTGCTTGATATAGTCCATGGCAACACGACAATTGGCCAAATTCTTTTTAATTGTATCTGAAGGGACCACCATTTTCTGCAGGGTCATCATAATTATAAATTTTGAATTAGATCCAACCATGAAACAAATTGATTAATCATAATTCTTGTAAAAGAAACAAACCAGTAGAATTGAGGTATCTTGCTGCAAGAGATGGATGGCTCTACAAAGTCGAACCCCATCTTGAAGATCCTCAAACAAATTTGTTACTCTGAAGTCATATTCAAAAAGCGAATGCTGCAAAATGGAGTTCATATTCCAATATCAATCATTTAAGCTTGACTCACAGAATAGTATAACAGTACAATAAAAACAGAAAAGAGAAGCATTCCACGCATAAAATTCAAGCACTGATAAGGGAAGTAGAAAAATTAATCATTTCATAACACAAACTCTGATATTTATTTCTGGTGGCATCACATACCTGTTGATATGGTATTTTGTACCCAACAATCACTAGATGTGCAAGAAGGTTACCTTCACCGTGCATTATCTCCGAGGATAAGAACTCTATAAAAAACAGAATACAAAGAAAGAGAATGAGGTTCAAATTTGAATAATTAGCAACAAAGTCTGAAAAAACCAAAAGGGCAAGATGGAAATTGAAGTGAGTGTTTAAACAGCTACCTTGGACAACTTGTCCACTGGATTTGATATTAGATTGGGGGCGAAACAGTAGCGGGGACCCTCCATCGGTTCCATCGATACCATACTTAATAGGAAGACTGCTCTGAGATTTAGCTCTATCAAGTATGAGAACTAGTAACAAAATCCTTTTTAATATGACATTTCCCAGAGCTTCAAAGTATCCCGGTCTGTATAGACCTTCAACTCGCTTATTGTAAGCAAACGCTTTCGCAAGACCCTCGTGAGAAAATATCTGCTTCTCAACCACCGCCTTTAGAAATGAAAGTTCTTGATCAGAATTGACATCTCCAGTCGGCAATAAGGAATCGCCTCCAATAACAACATATAACCCGATTCGAAGCCATATCGGATTGTAACTCATTATGACTTTACAAGCCTTCTCCTTCATGCCCAAGTCCGTTACAATTGGACAATGAGCTTTCATCTTCAATCTACCATCATCTATATTCTGCAAAGTACAAGTAAACCCTAATTTAGCGACGCTAACTTTTTCGCAATGCTAAAACTGATCAATTGCTCAAATTGAAAGCAAGCCTAACCTTTGCGACTTGACTCATGACTGATAGAACCTCTCTACAGCTCTCAGCACTCAAATACCCTCTCATCCTTTGCTTCAAATCCTCAAAGCTACAAACTTCCCTCAACGAAACCTTCAACGCCGAAAACTTCACCGACGACAACACCACCGGCTCCTCCTCCTCCTCCTCCTCCGCATAATCCCAAACCCTCATCCGCTTTGGATCCCTCCACAACCCATCAATCCCCACCCCACCCCCACCCCCAACCCCACCACTCAACCCATCCCGCTTCCCATTACTCGAATTCGCCCCCTCCGCGCCATCCAACCCAGAACCCGCCTCGCTCACGCACCCGCACCCGCACAACCTAGGGTTTTGAAAGAGGAAATTGAGCCAGACGGAGAGCGATTTCGTAAGCGAGTTGAAAGACTTCTGCTTTCGGACGTGGGCTTTTCGGGAGGACTGGGTTAGGTCGAGTTCGAAGGCCTTGAGGCGGCGGGCGGCGGCGGAGCGGGTTTTCGACGAGGGCGGGCGAGGCGGTGGCGGTGGCGGGAGCGGATGGAGGAGAGGCATGATGGGGTCTGTTTGGAGGCAGTGAAGAATTGGGGGCATGGGGATTGGGTGGGCGTAGTGAAAATGGGGCGTTTGGGGGTTTTGAAGTTGGAGATGTCTCTGAAGAACAAGCTCGGAGAGGGAGAGGGGCATGGGGGCTCTTCTCCTTCCATGGAGTCTCAGTCGATGGTGATCGTGAAATTTTGGGGGGTTTGAATTTGAAAGGGAAGACGAGCGGGAAAGGGAATATGAGCGGACCGGCCCACTCGATCATCGATCGCTCGTTTTTTTTACTTTCTATTGTCCATTAGATTCTCATCGAGATGCGCGTTCAATATAAATTAGGCGGATCGAAGGACGCTTGAAAGTGCGTGCCTCTCCTGCGCGTGTTTTGTCGATTAGGAAAGAATTTTTCCTTGTTGGAAAATGGAGTCATGGAGGCAAGAGCCCAAATGGGTTATTGTTCCATGAACTAGTAGTATTGAGTTTGAACCTTGATAATGAAAATGGCGATATTGGTGGTCCATCCACTTATATAATGCATGACTCGAGGAATTTGGAGTAGTTGAATTGTTCAAATACTAAGGTGGCGTTTAAATAGAAAAGAAGATAAATTATATTTTGACACACTTAAAGCCACACATGTTTGAAAGTCGAGGAATGCGTTTTGATATGGGTGTCACGTGTGCATACATTTCAAAGTGTATTGCACGATTAAAATGTGCGTGAGCGACTTGCCAAAGTATCTCTGTATTGCACGATTAAAATGTGCGTGAGCGACTTGCCAAAGTATCTCTTGTGATCATGATAGAGACATTATTTGTCAAAAGCAAGGTTTGGGCCTCGAAGGTTGCAATTTCGACTCCCATTAAATTAATATATATATATACTAGTTTCATGTCGTGCTACGCACGATTGACTCGCTTCGCTCGCGAGAATTAATTTCTAAAAATTTATTAATAAAATTTAAAATTGTAATTAAAATTTTAAAATTAAAAATACAAGCACCTTTTTTAGCTCATCAATATTCTCTAATGTAATTGAGATAAGACGTAAATGAAAAAATAAGGTAGTCATGCTAAGCCATTACTTCCTCAAAAAAAAAAGAAAACAAGGAAAAAAATACAAGTGGTTTGACCCATTCTAATGAGAAATTTGAGTCATCTCAAAAACAAAGATATCATATGTGTTGGAGTAGTGTATAACTATATATAGAGGGTATCCATAGTCTAATAATTCAGACCAAATTATAATATGTGTTTAAATAATAGCAAGGGCCTGATTGTCCAAATTGAGATCCATGGAGGGTCCAGAGTCCAGACCAAGAGGGTCCTATCCAAAACTTAACTCAAACCCTATTTAATCAAGGCTGAACAAAAATGGGCCAATTTTTCATTCAAATCAAGTTTTCATTCCATGCATTATAGTTAAAACATTGTAAATTTAATAAGCAACTGAATGTATAATAAAAATTAAAAGAATATTTATGAGTTTGAACAAACTATGTAATATAAATATTAAATATTAAATTAAATATACAATGCTAAATATATTGAAAATATGATATCGAAAATATAAAATGCCTACTGCTAAAAATTAATTATAAAAACTCTTTTGTATTTTGTAGCATATTCAAGATGATGTTGACTATACTTCATCTTCGTCATCACTGCATAAGAAATACATTATATTAGTTTATTTATAAATACATAAGTAACTAATTAATAATATGTAACTTCAAATAACTTACTCAACATAACAATATTTTCTTGGACGTTTATTTATTCCAAATTCATTATCAATACTTTTTCTCTTCATGTTGACTTCTTTGTTGTTGTCGACTTCGTCTTTATGTGTTGAAATATCATTTGACAACTTCCCATATTATTTTCAAAAATAAGACAATATGTAAAATTAAATTATATAATGTGATCTTGTAAGTTATTGTAAAATAAAATAAATACCTCATCATGACGAAAATTATCTCCATATTCTTCATGACATATACTCGAAACTGTGAAATTTTCATTTCCACTGGCTAAATTGTAATTAGTGAGTTTTAGTTTAAAAGTAAAACTTCTTCCTACAATCTCGCAGAGTTCTATTGGGACAATCTTTTCGTTTGTTTGACAATATAAGCAAAAAATAAGTTAGAACAAAAGGACCATAAAAATGAAGAAGACATAGATTATATAAAATATTGCATTTGCATTCAATTAGTTTTGTATTCTAAATTAGAAAAAGATGTACCGAAGATGCCTCATTCAAGATTCTTTCGCCATCGTCTTTACCAATAATATTTTTCACTATGCTATCGAATAGAACAAAAGTTGTGGACCTTGTATTGTCTTCGACGTGCACGTGAATTTTGAATCTAAAAACAAATCCAATTGTCATGAATTAGATTTTTGACAAGATATATGTATATACAGTACAACAACAAAGAATCTTAAAAAATTGAAAATTAATAATAAATAGTTTAAAGGTATGGCTAATAAGACTCAAAGATGAATGTTAAAATTATATACGTAATTTATAAAAGTGACATTCATTTGTATAATATAATTTTAACGTACCTCTGATATGGCGTTGTAACAAATTCTTTGCACCTTTCGCAATAATATTGTGTTCCCGATTTTTCTAACTTGATGTAATGTGAATAGCAAGTATTGTAATGCCAAGAACCACTTGAATTTATTGACATGATTTTCACTTTGATGAACAATTCTCAAACCAGAGAATAAAGCATGACAATCTTTATTACAAAACTCAGTACCATTATCAGTCCTAATGGTTTGAACTGAGGCTTTGAAATGATTGTGAATAAATGCTAGAAACTGCTTGATGAGAGTGCATGTCAAGGACTTATGTTTCATCAAAAAAGTCCATGTAAATCGACTATAATCATCCACATTTGTCAAGAAAAAATGAGCTCCTTGAAGAGAAGATTGCTTATATGGTCCCCAAACATCCATATGCAACAACTGAAAAGGACAAGAAGTTTGAATAGAACTCAATGGAAAAACCATTCTGCATTGTTTGGACATTTGACAAACATCACAAGGTACATTGAGTCCTCCATTTGAAGAACTGTTAAGTAACAAATCAAGTCGTTTTGTTACATTAACGAGAAGGGTGCCCCAAACGACAAGCCATGAGAAATTATCGTAGCATTATTACAAAGAAGCTAGTGATAATTTTGTAGGAGACACAAATGAAGCAATGACGGCTTTATCAAAAGAACTGGAATCCAGTATGTAGAGGCCTCCAATCATCCTTCCCACAGCTAGAACTTGAGAGTGCTCAATGTTCTGTATAGTACAAAATGACGGATAAAACTCAACTGTCAGTTTAGTAAAGGAGAGTAGCTTACTACTCTAAACACCGTATAATAACATTTGGAAGATGCACTTAGCGGGTCCGAGTGGATGTCCAGACGTGCACATGGGTGGAGCTAGGTTTTTCTCTAGCCCTGGGCTAAAACTAATGCCTATTTTTTTTTATAGGAACATAATTTTTTAACTCACTTTTAACACCGCGAAATCGACACCAACTACGTATTCATCATGCGATGCGATGCATAATTCATATGCATCTCAAGGTGTATCACTCGACGCTTATCCAATCAGTATTAATTTGATGGTGTCAAAGTTAGGTTAGAATAGCAAGGTCATGTTTTATACTAATAATTTTTAATTAATCTTTCATTCAAGTTAAGCAATTATGTAGATTTGTTCGAAAACTTTAGATTCATTAGGTCACTTCAGAGAATGTAAAATCCAAAAATAAAAAAATGATTGCTTTTCGATTTCGTCTCTTCTCCTCATATTTTTTTTTTATTAAACGTCCTTGATTTACTAATTAATATACATTTGAGACATACAATTGCTACACAATATTGTAGATTGTTCTAAATTGTGTAGCAAATGTATGTCTTAAAAGTACATCAAATGAATGCAAATTTAGTTGGGATAATGGAATTAATTGGTAAGCCTTTTTTCTATTTGAAATAATTATTTGGGCTGCCTTGAATGTCTCTCTGCCACTAGCCGTGCAAGACACTTCGAGGTGGGCACCCCCCCTCCCCTTCCGAACGGTTTACCGAACGAGTCGAACGACCGCTCTCATTCAATTCAATCGACTCTCTCCGCTCCAACAACGAACCGTCATGAGCTTTGTTTTCATCAGAAATGGCGTCAAATCCCTTCTCGCGAGATCACCACTGCAAACCCATTCGATCATCGACCACAGACTCGCGTTCAGGGAAGCCACTACCGTGGTTCCGAATCAGCAATCGAGAGCCTACACTGGATTTAGATTACCCGGGAGGCTCAAGGAGCCCGCGACGATCGCTCGCTCGCGTAGCTATTGCACGTCTTCGTCTTCGTCTTCTTCGTCGCGAAATGGGTTCGTCGGTTGGTATTTGGGGGTTATCAAGAAGGAGTAGAAATCAGTTGTTATGTGAGAGAGAGACGTGAGAGAAAAGAAAGGGACGCACGAGAAAAAAATTGGTTGGGAGAGGGACAACTCACGAGAAAAAATTGTGTGGGAGAGGGACAAAAAAGTAAATTTGATTACGACTCAAAAATTTGTGATTCGTGCTTTTATATATATGATAGATATATAGCTTCCACATTCGAATATTATCATATCTTTTGGTGGTGCTTGCTTGAGAACCAACTCCATCAATACTCATATAATGAATAGTTGGTTCTATTGGTTGATGAATAATGATTAATGAAGTCTACTTCGTCTCTCTGTTTTTTAGGGTTTCCATCTTTCACCGTTGTCGAGCTTCTTAGATATGTTGTATCCGGGGCTTCCGACAATGCTGTCATTCGCTTTGACGAAGGGGTTGTTACGTTTAGTCCCTATGTTCTTTGATCTCCTTTTTGGTGGTTCATCCTCTATTTTTTCTCCTTTCTCCTCTTTCCCCTTTTTTTTTGTTCTTTTTCTTTTTTTCTTTGTTGTAGGGGATAATGGAAGCTAGCATGACAACATTCAAATGATTTTTCAGGAGTTGATCAGATATGCAATTGTTCTTATTGTTTCGACTCTCCAACAGTTTCTCCAAGATCTCCGCCATCGCTTTGATTGTATTTGGCTATCTTTTATGTGTTTCTCGGATATACTTGAGAAAGATGCATGCTCTAGGGTGTTGGTGATTTGTCGGATCTAGTCAACGTGATCAAGGTCATGGTCGGCCCTGAAGGGGGGCGAGTGGGGCGACCGCCCCTAGCCTCGTCCCCCTCAGGGCCCCAAAAAAAAATACATACACATGTAAAATTTTAATTTTTCTAAAATTTAAAAATTAGTTACTATTGATCTTCCAAGAAAAATTACTAATTGTAAGTAATAAAATATTACTTTGTAAATTGTTTGTATACTTTTCAAATTAAATTTTATTTTCTCTTCTTAATAAATAGCTCTTTCAACTTACTCTCTCCTGTGACTTGTCTTCTACTTTGCATTTTTAAATGTGGACATACTTTAATTTTGTTTTTTTTTTAAGTTATAAAGTTTACTTATTTGTATTATTTGAAGATATTTTGAAAAGTTTCACCATGCTATTATGCATTAATTGAGTAAGATTTTTTTTTCTTTTGTATTTTGCATCGATTTTCTTGCATGATTCATAAAAACTTGTTCTTTCTTTCGTGCATTTATAATTAAGGGGCCCCAAATTATTATTTCTCCCAAGGCCCATAATACTTTGGACCAACTCTGATCGTGGTCGTCGACTCCAGAGTGATGCATCTCCTCTCCTTAATGATATTGGCTTCCACCGAATATTGGATAGTATTTTAGTAATTTTTGTTTAGTTTAGTTCACTATGTCTTGTTTTAATTAGAGTCTTGCTTCGCCTACGTGCGAAGGTTGTCCATATTATTAGGGTTGTTGTCTACATTATTGGGGTAGTTGTAGGGTGGTGAAAAAGGGGTCCAAACGGGTAAGGGTCCGGACACCCCCACCCCACTTTAATAACAACTAAAAATAGTGTCCGGACTCAAACTCATTTTTGAAATGGACATTTTTTTTTTGTGTCCAGACCCCTTTTTTTAATGTAATAAATATTTTTTTCACTTAATTATTAAAAAAATGCATGAGTTTTATGTTGTTATGTATTCCATCACTACAAAAAAGGACATGTTCTATATTCAAAATTCAAGTCTTACAAGTTTTCAAATAAAAATAACATCATCATTAGTGAAAATTACAATACAACATCAAGAAAAGTTTCAAAATACCCATATATATAAATACAATATTATTTAAATTAATTGCTAAACATGTACCATTTTTTAAGAAACTATATCCGGCCCGGACCCATTTTTTAAAATGGATAAAAATACATATCCAGACTCATATTTATTTTGAAAAATTATGTTCGGACCCATTTAAATCGTAGGTTCGAACAAATGCGGACAAATGAGTTTAGACATTTTTTGCCACCCCTAGATGGTTGTTCTCATTATCGAGCTTGGGGTCACGCACCATAGTGTGCATGTTTTTGAAATTTGTTCCGTGTTTCATTGTTGTTAGATCTATTTGTAATAGACGCTTGTCCGACTTGGACTAGAACACCTTAATATAAAATCACTTCAACAAAAAAAAGATTAATGATTAATGAAAAGTTTGTTTTATTTGTCTTTACAGGCTTCGATCGAGTGGTAAATTTTATTTCTTTAATACACGGACTAAAATAGAAATATGTTGACTTTGAAACCTACCCATTTATTTTTATTTATTTATTTTTCTTAAATTTCTCAATGAAAGCAACTAAAGACTTTTAAATAATTAGCGAAGTTAATTTACCATCACTCCAATGTCAGCCGCGCAGTACAACTGCACCAACCACAATACCTAAACTACATGTTTGCTAAACAGTCAAAAAATCCAGCCATAGTGGATTGATCCCATTTCCCATTACACACGCCCACATGGAAAAAGTCAATGGTCCACCTCCCAATTGGAGTCCTACAATGTTGAACAAGACTTTAATAATAATAATAATAAACAAGTAGCCGGTACAACTGCTCCCCATTGCAAGGTTGAACATTTCCTTCAAAACCCCCCCAAAATTGTCCCAAACAGAGATCCACAAAACCCTAATTTTAATTGTTGAAGATGCACGATTTCTGCTTAACAATCCCATACGGCCTAATCCTCGTCGCTGGCGGCGTGATTGGGTATGCTAAGAAGGGCAGCACAGCTTCCTTGGCCGGTGGTCTCGGCACTGGATCTCTCCTCCTCTTGGCCGGCTTTCTGACCTTCAAAGCCTACGAGAAGCGCAGGAATTCATACTTCGCGTTGATTCTTCAAACAGGTTAAACATCAGTTCCTCTAAAGTTGTGATTTTGGGATGTGGGTGGTCGTTAGTTTTTCGAATTATTGGTTCTTGATGTGGGATTGAGTGAATTTGAAGAAAATGTGAACTGGGTAGGGTTTGGATTTGGGAACTGTAGATCTTATGCGTATATGTTTGGTTTGATTTCTCAGTTTCATGACTTGAAATGATGGGTATTCCGTGGAACTGTTTTAATCTTATGTCGATTTGCTGATTTGAATTATGAGTCAATGTAATTGATCTTGAACTGCCTTGACTAGAGTGAAGGAAAGAAAAAAAAAAGTTGATTTTGTTTTGAATGATTCGGAGTAAATTCGACTTGAGAAGCCCAAATGATGATACTTAGTTCAGTTGGATCTGGTGATCCAGAAAAGATAAAGAGGAAACACAGTTGAAAAGCATCTAAACCCCCTTCTTTAAATATCCGTGGGTATCCAGGCGAGCATGACTATTCCTACGAGGCCTTGGTGCAATCGGCTCGAGTGTACCTTAGTGGCCCGGACAATCAAACTTGGGACAGTGCGCCTAACTCACACAATCCCAAGCTCGCCCTAACTTGGGACCGTGCACTTAAACCCCATTTTTATTAGCTTCTTTCATTTCTTTTCATGATCGCGGTCCGGTATTGCAATTTCAATTCTCTGATTCCTTTTCATGAAAACTCAGTTAACGGTTATCTAACTGATGTAGTAGACTTGTAATTGAAGAATAACTTAATTATAAATGTTCACTTTAATTTTTTTATTCAATAAAATGATATCCGTAGCAGATATGTATAAATTTTGTGAAACAGATGCCATTTAGTGTGAGTTGAAAATGTTGTTCTATAGTAATTCAGTATTCTTCCAAGTCCTATATTTCTAACGAGTTACATTCATTCCACATTTGGCAGTAATTGATATTTCATCCAATCTTAATATGGTGGTATCATATCATTAAGGTCAAATTCTGGTAGTTTCTGCATGATATGGTTGTTCTTATTTTATGGACCTCGGTTTCTAATTTGATATGCATGGCTATGAAACAGTTGTTGCTATTGTATTGACATTCGTCATGGGCCAAAGATACTCACAAACTTCTAAGATAATGCCTGCTGGAATTGTTGCTGTAATCAGGTAATGAGTGGTGATGCTTTGGTTTATTCTTAGTCTTAGATTCCTTTTCCCCTCTATGTGTGTGTGTGTGCATGCGTGCTTTATTTAAGCATTTTGACTTAGCATACCGCCATTTCTTGAGTTGAATTCTTTATCCATGCAAGTTCAGTCTTAACACCACATTCTTATCTGGAACATTGAGTTCGTCTTCAGCTTCATGAGAAGTTTATAGGCAACAAACAATGAACACATACCATTTTTCCTTGTTTCAAGAAATTACCTTCATTTTATTCTATGCAAAGTAGATTTTAGACTGTATAAAAAGCATTCCAGAAATCCACAACTTGTCAGATGAACGATGGACTCAAGACATGCATAGGTTCTGTTACTAAGATTTAATAGATCCACCTAGCTGGTGAAGATGTTGAGGAATGTGGGAGGCATTGAGGCAAGTGTGTGAGTCTGAACCCATGAGTCCAATGTGTTGATTCCTATGAGTCTGAACCCATGGTCTGTCAATCCCTCCAGGCCACCAACCTCATTTGTTTTTAAGAAAGCAAATATATGTTGATCATACTTTTAAGAGAGCAGTGACGGAAATATTTCATATCCGGCGGAACATAACAAGACTTAGTATAGGTGTCGTGTTGTAATCAAGCTATTTGAATGACTAGGAACCAAGCAGAATAGAATTCCAAGGAAAATGGATATAGGAGAACCAAGGGTTTGAGGCGATCCTTCTTGTATTCTTTATATGTTCTCATTCATACAATTACACCATTTCCACTTCAAAATTTTTTTCCTCTTGACTTAGTTTTAAGTCTACCAAAACCCCATCTTAATCCAAAGTTGATTTTATTAATTTCTGCTGCTATTAATTTCTACCTATATTTTGTAAGTTATGTTTGAGTTAACAATTTTGCTTGTGTGCTTGCAGTGCTCTCATGACTGTTTTTTATCTCTACAAATTTGCAACTGGGGGAAACCATTTCCCGCCCAAGACTGAGTAATTTGACATCCACACCTACAATTTCTCAACAAAGCAACGAACCGACAATATGCGAGTCTGTTCATCTGGTCTGATTGTATGGTTGAGTTCATGGTTGTATAATTGTATTTCTTCCAGCTATTCTGTCATAATTTGGTAGTACGGACCACTTGAATTTAAAGACAGTTCTTGTTCTAATTGCTACTGACGGTTTTGGAAATATTTCTTATATGAAAACACATAGCTACTATTTGATTTTAGCTTCTTTTTTTTTGGATAGGAATTATTAGATTTTTAGCTTTGAAGTTGAACAATCGCCGTTTTTATTTTTATTTTTTATTTTTGATGTTGTGGTGTCCAAGATCATCCTTGATTATTCGAGAAAAGACGTCAACCTTACAAGATGTGCCTCATAATGTTAGAAGATTTGAATCTGTAACCTGAAGGAGGCACAAGTGAAATCCCAACCACTTTACGAGGCCATGGTTGGTAGGTTTCTTCTACTTGTGTACATACAGGGGAAACAAATATCGTGAAATAGAATGAAAATTGAATGGTTCATGGTAGTGACAATTCTGACACTATGGAAACCATTTGCGCTGTGAAGGAGGCATGAACCATCCTCACATAAAGTTGTTCACCTGAATTGTTGAATTGTTGAATGAAAAGTTCTGGTTCTCTTGCTTACTCAGTAAAGGCTCTTCAGTGGCGTAATCGATCGAAACGAATGAGCTAGCCTCATTGGCATAGTCACCTAACAGTTGGTTTTCTTGTGAAGATGACCTCTCAGTAAATATATTGTTCAGGGAAGAAATAAAAGTCAAAACTCTTTGTTTGTATCATTGAATGACATCCTTAAATTACTTCTTTGGATGATATTACTGTCTGGGTTGCTGTCTTTTGTCCCTACTCTCTCCTTGGGACTTTCTTTTTAGCACTCTAGCTGTGGCATTTTCAATTATGATTGAATAAAGTCTATTTGAAAAACCTTTTGTTGGATTTTGTCCATCTCCCTAGATGGAATGAAACCTTGGAATCAATCTTCATTTTTTTTTTTTTTCTATCTTATACTGCCAGTTTCAGGCCAGGGTTTACATTCTGTGATTGTGATTTATGTTGATTCCAAGCTCTCTATTTAGGAGGTCAGATGTCATTTCCTTTTTCTGATTCATTTGGTCATATGTTACTTAGCATTTCCTTGTCTTTTACAGGCTGATATATATCATCCAATCCAAACCAAAATTATATGGAATTGGTCTGTTTATTGTGGGAGAATCACTGAAGAGGGCATTTTGATTTCCAGTTAATACCCTTATCCACCATGAATCCTTCAGTGCTCTTCATTCTCTTACTTTCTCTTCTCCCCTTATTTTTCCTCATAATTGTGGGAAGAAGAAGATCATCGAAAAGGATACCGCCGGAATCTCTAGGAATACCAATTATAGGCCAAAGCCTTGAATTTCTCCAGGCAATGCGGTCTAACACAGCCGAAATTTGGCTAGAAAAGAGGGTTAGGAAGTATGGTGTGATTTCAAAGCTCAACCTCTTTGGCAAACCGACTGTTTTCATCCATGGATCAGCAGCAAACAAGTTAGTTTTTAACAGCGAAAGAAACATGCTCACGACTGCACAGCCGCAGTCGTTGAGGAGAATTCTGGGCGATAAAAATATATTGGAATCTCGCAGTGAAGACCACAAAAGGATGAGAAATGCACTAATGTCATTCTTGAAGCCTGAGGAACTGAAACAATATGTGGGGAAGATGGATGAAGAAGTCAGGAAACACCTTGATATGCATTGGAAAAGCAAGCAAGAAATCACTGTATCTCACCATTGCCTTAACTCCTCTTACCTGATTTACTGTTCTTGGTTTTGAACTTGTTGGTCTTAACAGTCTTTGAATTTTGATTGTTTTGTACACAGGTCTTGCCTCTCATGAAGAGCCTCACATTCAATACAATCTGCTCTCATCTATTTGGACTGGAGGCAGGAACAAGGAGAGAGGAGTTCTTGGCGTCGTTCCAACGAATGATAGAGGGGATGTGGTCTGTCCCAATGAACTTTCCCTTCACACGGTTCAACCGAAGTCTCGAAGCAAGCTTAAGGGTCTGAAAAATGGTGGCAGACATTGTAGGCGAGAAGATAAAGGATTTAGAACAAGGCCAAGTTCCTGCAAGTCATGTTCTCATAACCAAATTGAGATGAGGGTGGGGCACCAGTGGTATCTGAGAAGGATATTGTGGACAATGTCATGCTTGTCATGGTTGCTGGCTATGACACCTCGTCGGTTCTGATCACTTTCATGGTTCGACTTCTCGCTAATGATCCAGATGTTTATGCTGCCATGGTTCATGGTAAATATGGTCAGTATTTCTAAACAATTACCATGGAAGTATTTATATGTAATAGATGACATGCTTGTGAGATTTGCAGAACAAGAAGAGATAGCTAAGAGCAAGGCCATAGGAGAGCCTCTAACATGGAGGGTAGCTTTGGAGACACTGAGGATCTTCCCACCTGTATTTGGTGGCTTTAGAAAGGCCCTAAAAGATATTGAATTTGAAGGATACCTAATACCAAAAGGATGGCAGGTAAGCGAGAATCGTTGCTTTCCGATCATTCCGGTTCTACTCTACGCTTCCTTACACTCATGACTTGACATCTCTTATTTCTCCATCTGGTACTGAATTCTGAGTTCAAATTTTTGCAGATACGACTCAAAAGGGATGAGAGCATATTTCCGGAATCAATGAAGTTCGATCCCTCACGATTCGATCACAACATTACATCCATCCCACCATACTGCTTTGTTGCATTTGGAGCAGGCCCAAGAATATGTCCTGGCTATGAGTTTGCAAGGGTCGAGACCTTGGTGGTCATGCATTACTTGCTCGCTCGCTTTACTTGGAAGCTCTGCTGCTCCAACCATAGTAGCAGTAGCAAGGATAACGATTTCAGCAGGGATCCAATGCCGGCGTTCCCCCAAGGACTGCTCATCCAAGTCCGGCCTATCTGCGAAATAGCCTGTTAGTTTTCATGCTATGACTATGAGAGCTACAATCATAGAGTTCTAGGTGTCTTCAGAAATGATGAGTGATGGACTACTCTATTCAAGAACTCTACTATACAGTTATGTACATAAGATTTCATCTAGCAAACATGTATATAACCAACGGAGAAAGATTAACATACTTTTGATACGCGTGATTGCTGCACATTCGTTTGAAGCTATTGAATCTTTCATCAAGATGTGTGTGCACAGAATGCTATCACTTGCGACGTTGGCGTGGCCTATGCTGCAGGTTGCTCATCCATAATCCAAAACAAAAGCAAGTAATTTTCTGACCAGGTCCTTCTTATCCAACAAGAAAAAAAAAAAAAAAAAAAAATTCTGAACAGGCCTTCATTTTATGTCCATATACTTTGAAGAGCATCTACTATCTAGACAGACTAGACCTCAGAAAAAAATAGGTGTTATTCCAGACAATATAACTATTCCAAAAAGTGTAAACTCCAGTTAGGACAATTGGGAGGTTATAGTTTCAAAGCTATGGGATTAAAACAATGAATGTATGAAAAATTAACATTTAAAAGCTCCCACCGGGCACACTAGGGGTTCCGATTATAGGACAAAGCCTGAGCTTTTTAAGGGCTATGAGGGCACACAAAGCTGAAAACTGGATCTAAAATTACTTTTCACCAGTGATAACAATGCAATAACAAAAAGGCAGCCAAAATCACTTCAAATGATACTAGCTTGCTAAGAGGAATTTACTAAAATTGATAGGCAACAATCACAAGCGCGGCAGGAGTGAACTAGTGTCACTCTTAAAGCCAGAGGTTAAAGCAGTATGTAGTGAAATGGATGCACAAGTGTACATGCACCAGCATGGAAAGCAAATGGTCAAGGTGAAGTATACATGTATGACTCTGCAGATTTTTGGTAACACGAGCGTCATATTAAAATGTTCACGTAGCCAAGTATTGACAAAGATGCTTATGTCTGACATGCATCGATGATTGTGCAACAAATCAAGAAAGAACTACCAAACATTTAGAGAACACGTAGAGCAATTAACCGTTAGCATAACTTACTATTCAATGCTTATGCGGAAGGATCGCTGCTGTTCTACATTGTAAATGTAACTGACCAATTTTAATTACGCCGTTATTATCGATTATTTTTAGGCTTAGACGCCGGTTCAGATTTTTGTGGGTGCTTCAGATAGATCAGGACACGTTTAACTAGGTAAATAATGATTTTTGCATAATGTTTGCCTATTTGCGATATCGTATATTAAGTTATTTTACCTAGCATCGTATGTGTATATTTATATTGTTGAACCGAGCAAGATAGTGTAATGGGTATTCGTCCTGAAAAATGTGTCAATACGGGCACTGAGTGAGCAAAATGTGGGTAGACTAGGTTGGCAAAATAATTTGGTTAATCAAATTAATTAAATGTGATAAAATATTAATGATAAACCCATAGTTTATGCCAATTGATCGAAATTGGCAATCGTTTCTCTCTCTTTTCCTCTCTTCAACCTATAAAAGATGTTGTAGTTTTGAAGTGATGATAGAAAAGAAGAAAAGAATAAACCAACAGAGAATTTTGTTTTGCTTCACTCATTCCATTTCGCTGGTAGTGCCTAGCGCGCCTCGTTATGCGTGTTGAGGTGCGAAACATCGGGTAACCGAAGATAATTGAACAAGACTAAAAATTTTGTGTCTAATGAGGAGCAAATAATAACATGCCACCTATACACCTAACACCCTTAAAATGAGGTTCACCACTCACCCTCACACGTACCCCTCCCACGTTTTTCTCTCTCTTTCCCTCTCTTCAACCTATAAAAGAGAGTTTGTATCTAATGGAGAGAAATTTGTTGAAGAATTGATAACAACCATTGAGAGTGTGAGATTTCATGAGTCTCTTGAGGTTTTTGAAGGAAATCGATCAAGCAAACAAGCAATCTAGTATAAATTCACTTAATTGACTCTAAACTAGTTAAAATGGTTTAATTGGACACCAGAAACTTAGGAGACTATATTCGGGAGTCGGGCACGTATCTCGAAACGTGAGTGGGACTTCGGAGTGCGTTTTGAAGTATGTAAGAATCCATTTGAAAGTCACCGAGGGTTTACTTTCCATTATTGATTTTCTATTCCTTGTTATTGTACTCTATTCCGTGATACATTTGGGTTGGTGGTCGAGTTACTCCCACCTGATATTCGTAGTGTACTTATAACACACTAGGCTGTAGCACATGTGATCAGGCACTCAGTGAGTTGCAACCCGAGTATCCTAAGGTGCACGTGTCGGTTAGAGCCGACATAGGACAAGTAGCGCGGAACCAGGTGAAAGGAAGTGGGGGCACCCACCGAAAGGATCCTGGGGCCCGATGTACAGTTTAGTTTGACTGAGACGAGTACACACTTTGTTTCTCTCATTTTAGCTATTCATGTGATGATCGTAGCACAATTGTCTATTTAGTTTCCGCATGATTATTTAACATGATTATTGATATCTATTTACTTTCTTATAAATGCTCGGTGTATTTCGTTTGGAATCTTACTTACCGTACTCTTCATCTGGCTTTTTGTGATGGTCGAGTGCAGATCTTAATACTAGTAGGGGCAAGGGGATTCTTGATGACTTCATCTGATTGCCCGCGGTTAAGGACCCATTAGTATTTGTTATTTTGATATTTTGCTTTACTTTCGAGGTATTGGGAGACTGAATAGACACTGTACTTGTATATATTACTGCTTATTAGTATTGTCTCCTATATACATAGTACTTTCTCGAGTTTTTGTCACGACCCAAATTTCTAATCTCATTTATTATTGGTAATCAGGATCACCGACCAGTGACGTGGGACCCACACCATAATATGTCTATTAACTGAGGCGAAAGGGCCGAGGTATATATTAGATTTGTTGTGGTGTATGCCTAGTGTATTGTATATGTGTAGACTATTAAGTCACTTCTACTCGTGTATAGGTGTCGAGATGTGAGTGGAGACGTACCTCGAGTCGCGAGTCGACGTGGGACTAAGGTAGAGATTTGTGGGGTAAGCTTAATTTGAGTCAAATGTAATTCTATAGTAGCTTTAATGTGGCTATGGTTAGTATATAATTAATGTGCCTAAGTTAGTGGATTTATTTAAATGGACGTATGATACGCATCGAGACACGTATTAGCACATATATAGACAAAATGAGTTAAAATTGTTGTCACTTAGGATTAGTTAGTGGAGAGGTAGTGGGACATATGTTTCAACATATACCATTAGTTATGCCTCGGGATACGTGTGTGAAAATGGATTTGTGGCTATGGTTTAACCATATCCATTCACACACACACACATATATATATATATATATATATATATATATATATGTTGAATGAAAACTTGAAAGCTAAGTTTTCTCATTTCATCAACTAACCAAGCAAGATAACTTGTTGGAGTGATCAAGAAGACAAGAAGAAAGCTTGCTGGAGTATCAAGGAGGAAGAAAAAGTTGGAGAAATTAGAAGCTTTGGTGAGGAAGATCAAGTTAGATGTTATAAATATCAACTAGGTAATTACATACACTAGTTCATTTAGTTCAACTTGATGAATTCATGAATTTGATGTTGTTAGTTGTTGTTTTGTGTTGTAGTTGTGTGATGGCCCCTTCTACTAAACAGGGCATCGCCTGACCTAATCCAGTAATCAAGACTTAATCCCAATCACGTAAAACTTAATTACGTATTAGTCAGCCTTTCATCCATATTTTCTTCAATACAAATGTTAAGATATTATTAGATTTCGAGTTAATTAAAACTTTTTATCATTTTAATATTATTTTGTAATTTAAAGATTACGCGGAAACTCTTATTACTCAAAATTCCTAAGTGTGGAAAATCAGAAATACAAAACATCACATGCGTGTATATATCTCGATTCCAAAATAGGAACTATACACTCAACCCGAGATGAAACCCAAAATGTACAGTAAAGACATGAACATTAATAATAAAACAAAAGTCGAGTCATACAAAATGAGATAGGGGAGTCACATAAATTCTCAAAGAAAGTCGCTATTTTCTCCTTCCCTGGTCTGCTGCTGCTCGACGAACCTACACCCATCGACACAAAACTAGACGGTGAGTATAATGATATTTAAGTAATAACTAGAGAATTTTATGCCACATTTTCAATATATAAGAAAGGTATTTAAAGCATAAATAGCAAATAATTGCTGAATCAAGTAATGCAAGTAAATACCATAGTTAAAAATGTATAGACTGACACAAGCTAAGTCAAGATGATCTACGTCCGATCGGTGGTGAGACCTATCACTTAACCTTTTCCACTACTATATGGAGCTGCGCTCAACATATTTCATACCAAAAGTGGAGCTGAGCTCTACGCATATACAACATCTATCTCATGTTTGACGACCACCTCGAGTCCTATACCTCGTATGCCGCGCAAATGTGATATACCAATGTCCCCATGAACCACACATCACTTGTGCAATGGACACTAGATAATCCATACTTTCATTTTCAAAGATAAATAGTTCTAATTCTTTAGGATTCCAAAAGTAGTTAGGCTACAAAGCTTAAAGAAATAGAATACAAATCTAATTCAATCCAAAATATCCCAATAACATGCTTTTGATCAACTATCTATCAAAAATATCATCAAGAGTAGAAATGGAATCAATGAAACACTTCACAAGGCATCATGTCACAATATTTAATCATGAATAGACACAAAAATAACATGATATAAGATTACAAGTAACAATGCCTACCAATAGACCATAAAATGATAATAGGCAATGAAATAAAATATATAATTCTCACAGCTTTACTTACAATGCACAATGTATGTCCTAGCTATCCGACCTCTTGGCACTCCGAATTGCATTCCCAAACTTTTGAGATTTCCTCTTAGTCCCATGGAGTTGTTTGATAAGTTTTAGAATGAGTTTGGACCATTTATAGTGTTTAACCTATGTTTGAACTTTTCTTATTTTTGTTCTGTCAAGGGCAGTTAGCGCACTACTTAAAACCACTGCGCGCTAGTTTTTGACATTAGAGCGCTACTTCACATATCTAGCGCGCTAGATTATATTACCTAGATTATGATCTAGAACCTAGAATTATGTGCTTGCGAACCCAAATTTTTTTGCTATACATAGGCTTTGTTATCCCGTTAGGGACGCATCATACACACCACTAAAGGTCCATAACATCAATTCCAACGTTAAACAACAACAACATCAATTTTATGAACTCAAACTTAATGGAGTGCAAAAGTTACTTAACTTGAAGAACTCCTTCTTCACTAAAGCTTCAATGATTTGTAGCTCTTATCCTCTACCAAATCACACCAGCAACTCTCTTCTTCTCTCCTCTTCCTAGCAACTATTTGATGATGAAGATAAGAAACTAAAATATTGACTAATATGCCTCATTTGACCATATTGATATGTTTAAACCTTGGCCCTTGATTCATGTGTGCATACGTATCTCGAGGCTCAACTCATGGACCACCTTGTCAACTTATTCCTTAAGTCATCTTTGAGTGACTCAATAAGTTGACTCCTTGATCCCTTGATGTGTCAATACGTGTCTTGATGCACATCTTGTGTTTATTATTTTATTTCACTAACTTTAGGCAAATGTGTAATCAAATGTGACCACATTAAAGCCACTTACAAAACCAACATTAATTCAAATAAATGAAGCTTACCCCATATGCCGTTACCTCGATCCCATGTTGACACGCGACTCGAGGTACGTCTTCACTCGTCTCTTACCTATACACCCATATAAATTGAGTTAATAGTCTACATATATACAATACGCTAGGCATACATCACAACAAATATAAAATATATCTCGACTTTATTTTGGTCAATGGACATATCAAGGTGTGGGTCCCATAGTATAGGTCGTTGATCCTGTTTAAGGCATTAAACACGATTATAGATTTCGGGCCGTTATAGGTTGATGTAGGGGAACTCTAATAATGTGTATGAGAGTTCCTTATGCATTAACATAGCCTATGTATAGAGAAAACTCATAATTCTAATTGCAGAATTCTGGGTTTTACTACACATAGCGTGCTAGGTTTAACATCTAGCGCGCTAATAATATTAGCGTGCTAGATAAGACGTGGTAGCACGCTAAGTTAGAAATTAGCGCGCTAATTTCCATTATAGCACAAAAAAATTAGCAATTTTCCAAAATTTTCAAAACACTATAACAAAGTCTAAAACCTTAAGTAAAGGTTTAAACACATCCAAAAATATGTTATATGATATCAAGAACCTAGAAAAGGGTAAGAGAGCGAATACAAGATTTAGAGTATCGGGATACTAGTAAAGCTATGACTTTACTTTGTTGTTGTGAGTATACTTGTTGATTGTTTATTTACAGTTCATTTCCAATTTATACTTGTTTGTTATAGTCTATATTGACTATGTCCAGCTTTGTATTCTTATATCATGGACTTATTGGTTATTCCTTACTTGTTGAGTTTAGTTTCCATGATATTTCGATAAAGTGAATTCTTTTGAACCCATTCACGTGCTATGTCATTTCTTGCTATTTATAGTGGATGTAGTGTAAATAACATGCTATTAGGAGTTCAGAAATTATGATTGGTTTTATGGATTTGCATTCTTTGGTAACTTCGTGCTTTATAGCATAGCTAATTCTTGAATTTCTTTATGAGTAATATTCTTAGAATTATAAAGTAGTTATAGAATCTAGAGTCCATTGCATTAGAGCTGAGCGACACACGGGTTTAGAGTCCCTGGGATGTCGACACTTGCCACTATGATGAGGCACACGGGGTTAGAGTCCATGCTCATATACGGGGTTGGAGTCCATGATGATTCTGGGGTTAGAATCCCTGATACCACTGGGGTTAGAGTCCCTGGTGAGGATTAGACTGCGCGATACCACGCATGTCTTATAGTGGTTAAGGCTTCACTGACGTAGGTTATGGCCGACTGGATCTAAATCACAACTATTTAGCCTTGTGTCAGTTTCAATTGTTTAACTATGATATTTCTTAGCATGAATGTGGTACTTGTTTTTCTTGTTTAACTTATGCTTTTAAATACCATTTAGTTTGATTTGGAAATGTGAATAAATTGGTCAACGGGGATTACTGTTACTTTTTGTACTCGCTGTCCTTTTTATGACGGTGGGTGCAGTGCCATCGACGAGTAGGCCGGGCAAGGGGAAGATTGGTGACTACCTCTGAGTTGGCGGCATACCTGTGCTTCGACATTTTGTAGGTTTTGGTATTCCATGCATTATGTACTTATGCTTTTAATATGTTTTGAGGCTGTATATCGGTATGGGTGTTTAGCTACATGACTTATGATGACCATCACACTGTTTATATTCGCCACTTTGTTAGATATGCATGTGATCACGGTTTCCTGATTTCCACACATTTAAGATTTATTATAATTACTACCGCATAATATGTTAAGTCTTCCGCTATAACTAATAAACTATATAAAGTCTTAAATTACTCTAAAAATCTAATAATACGATGATAAGTGTGTTACTTATTCTGAACATGAGAATGAAGGAGTTTTGGATAGAAAGACTAACTAATATGTAGTTAAGTCCTGTGGGATTATGATTTGAGCTTAATTACGAGATTAGACCAGACGGTGCCCTGGATTAGAGAAGGGGCCATCACAGTTTTCCACAGTAGGACTCGCTCTTATGAATGATGTTTTATATGATGATGAACTTATTTGTTTTACTTACTTTAAATTTAAGATTTTCGTTGTTTTAATGCTAAAAGTAATTCGATTGTTTAACTAAACTGATTGAACCAAATGAGTTAACAGGCGTATTGAGAAGTAGCGGCGTAGCAACAAACATTAGTGGCACGTGGGACCCAGTGGGTCAATGATCTGACAGGACTGCGGGGCCGCGACACTCCACGTGGCGACCTCGGGATTTGGGGCCGCCAGGTATCAGAGCGAGAGTTCTAGGAACCTCGGGAAATTAAATGAAAGAGCGTAAAACTTAAAAAAAAACATTAGATGTGGAAACCTGATATACTTGCCTTAGAGCTCCAGTTGGGAAGTGATGGCGAGGCGGGTAGAGTTAGTGTTTATATACGCGTTATATTTTACTTTAAATGATATATTATACGTGTATATGTACCAAAGCTGATCCGATGCATATCACGATGGAAGGACCACCCTCTACACGACCTAAGATAGGACAGACTAACGATCCAACTAGGGACACCATTACTACTGCTTCGACTCAGAGCATAAAGGACCGACTCGTCTCTCATGATTCCCAGATGGTTGAGATCCTCCAATTATTTAGGTCTCGGGCCGGGACAACTGCCACAACAACAGCAATAGCTCATACGGTTCTTGTCGCACCTACCGTACAGACAGCCTTCGCCCTGACTACACCACAGATGCCTATTAATACAACAATCTCAGAGATACGGGGCAGAAGGAGTTTTGCCAGCAATTTTGATACCATTAGAGACTTCGACTCTTACGCCCCGACTAATGACCACTGAGCAGCTGGCCGCTACTACAGTTGCTGTTACTTCCATATTCGTCTTGACCCCGGAGGCTGAGCTTGTCAGAGAGTTTACGAAGTTTCAGCTGGGATACTTTTACGGAGGTGGAGACCCTGAGGCGGCAGGGAAGTGGATAGTATCGCATCAGCGTTTTCATAAGCTGATGCAGAACGACGACAATATATAGGTACGTTTATCCGGAGTATGTCTGAGAGGCCATGCAACGGTTTGGTGGATGACTTATCTGGATACCCACCCGAAGCCAGCGACATGGGCGGAGTTTTGAGAGTTGTTCTAAAATGAGTTCATTCCCATATAGGTGAGGCCGAGGTTGAGGGGGTATTTCTTGGCCCTACGACATGGTAACCACTCATTGATGCGGTATATGGAGCGGTACCGATACTTATATTGTAGTTCTTGTTGAATGTTGCGGGCACAGAGAGGCTTCAGATTTATTATTTCTTCTGTGGTGTTGATGAGTGGATTGCTGACACGATAGTATCGATAGGGGCTACTACTCTTCAGGGGGTTTACGATCAAACATTATCTTATGAGACACTACTATTAGAGAGAGAAGGCAGGCGTACGACATGCACCATGATATATGCGGGTTAGGGTTCTTGGTCAGATCGAAGATCGAAGAGATAGAGAGATCATTATGACAAGGGTCGTCGAGATGATCGATGAGATGGGGACGGTAAGAGTGATCATAGAGACAACCAGTTCCAGTATGTGGATAGGCAGCAGACACATGCCTTAGCACCTACACCCACAAAGGTAACGATATAGCGACCACGCATAAAGATCATTCGGGATAGGGATTAGGGAGGCCATGACAGGGGTCAGCGAGACTAGGGTCAAGGTAAGAGATTCAGAGATAGGCAGGATGAGAGGCATGGAAAACGTCGATGTCATCGTTGTAGTCAGAAAGGGCACCTAAAAGCTGACTGCAGAGCGCACCACCGACATTACTAGGAGCGCAACAGGGTCAGGCTAGGGAGATAGCACATGCAGTCGTGCAGCCTGATAGAGATGCGACCAGACAACTCATCGAGGGTACATTATCTATTATGGGTAGATCGATGCATGTTATGATAGATTCTGGTAGTACATTATCATTTATTGCTGGATGCATGGTAGGAAAGTTAGGGTTAGCATCACAGACGCTAGACACACACCTTGTAAAGACCCCTTATCTTAAGCTGGTGATTAGTACAAATCCAAATCTTAACTAATCTGAGTTAGGCTCGTGATTAAGTTCAACATTCCTCGAATAACGTGTGCGTGCGTTTGCATGATGTATGATGTTTGTTTGAATTGTTAAATCGATTTATATATAGGTTGTCGTATAATACAAAAATTATACACAAGCCTATAAAATGGGAAATACCCAATAAAAAATGGTTACCGAGACACTAAGTGTGACGAAGGAGTCGTGGCACAAATGTGCATGCTCAAAGACACTTGTAGACATGTCCGGTGAGTTTATTGGTGAATAATACGCGAGATATATATATGTTTTTAAATATATAAATATATAGGAAACTAAAATAATATTAGAAATATATGGATTATTGGATCGTCTCGAACGAAGCATAAGTGCTCGATGTGTCAAAACCTGTGTCACTTTAATGAGTGTCACTTTAACGCATCAAGCACGCGATCAGTCTCGAGATAGAGTAACTCGTGTCTCGAGAAAAATCTATATATAAAAATAAAAACTCATTCTTATCGATTCATATTAATAGTTCGAGAGAGACTTGGGAGGTCGGTTTCGATTCAGATCGAAGGGAGATTGTTCCGAAAGTCGAATTCAACGAAGTTGAGGAGCTTAATCGGATCAATAACACAAGATCAACGTTTAGGTATGATTTGTTCTTATGTTTGTTGAAGTCCAATTCGATTGCGATGCTAGGAATTTAGTTAATTATGCGGTTTGATGATTATAATGGGTTTATAACCTCATTAGAGGTCCTCTCGGATTGATTGAGAATGTAATTGTTGAATTTAGAGGTGTTTTGGATCGATTTGGATGAATAGAATGGTGTTGCTATTGCAGGTCGTGTGCGCATAGCGCACTACGTGTACTGGGGAAGATAACCGACTTATGGATAGCGCGTTATCCATGTCATGTAGCACGCTACTAAACCCCTGAAACTAGCAACTGTGCTGTGTTTTATGAATAATTTTGGGGGACTTAGGAACTGGTCTAGGGGTTCTAAATATACTGTATTGAACCTATATTGATTCCAAATGATCGGTGATTTGTTGAGGAACACCGAGGAAATGTGAGATGATCAGAAATTTAGGGAGTTTGGGAAACATAGACTTAGACCGAAGTACGTCCGGATTCACTTATTTATCAATATTGTCTGGCTAATTAGTATATATAAATCATATAGTTGTTAGAATGAAATGCGGGATTATGTAAACCGTGATAGATTTCAATAAATGAAAAACGGTCTGTAATGTGACCATGCTATAACTCATGGTTTTGAGAATAAGTTCATAGGAGATGGGTCCCTTCCTGGCCTATATATAACTCTTGCTCAATTCAATAGGTTGATGGATTACATACACAATAGAGGGTTTTGGATAGAACCACTGGACATTAATGGATGGGCTAGAGAGCATATCTACCAATATGTTGATCTAGCAATCGTATTAATGGCATCGGTGGGTAATCAATCCTAGTTTTATAAAATAAATGGGAATCACAGTGTAATAGTCCAAATTACTTGCTTTGCATCTGATTATGTATTGAATCTATATAATTTCCATATTCTTATTAGATATCATTGGTGCATGTTGTTATTGCATGGTATCCATGAATATTATATGGAATGTTGATGACTAGTGTGAATCCCTACTTACTGAGCAAGTTGGAGTGCTCACCCCAATTAACATTACAGGTAGATCCGACGAGCGCTACAACTACGAAATGGAGAAGTTATAAGAGTCTTGAACTTCTCTTTGGTGTAATGACTTTCTCTGGTCTTATATATTTGTATTGAATTATAGTTTTGTAATATCACATGGGATGAGTGATTATATAACTGAGGATTATTCTAGTTCGTTTTTAATACTGTATATCTTATTTTAGTTATCGAAAAAGGTTTTAAAATTCCACTACGTATATGATTTGTTTTATTTCGATAATCGATATACAATGGTGTTTATCAGGTGTAGGTGGTAAGGTTGTCGACTCTAGTTAAATATGGTAAGGATATCTAGGCTTAATTATAGTTTCAGGTCGAGTATTGCTCTAATCAGATTAGGGAATGCTACACACCTTGTCCTCATTACGGTCGCTGGGGAAAAGATATATCCTAACCGGATATGTCAAAATTGCACGATAGAGGTAGAGGGGCATCAATTGCCGATAGACCTACGAGTCCTATAATACCTCAAGTTTGACGCACTTTTAGGGATGGACTGGTTGGCTGCATATCATGCATAGTTGGGTTGCTTCCAGAAGTCCATTATGTTTTGAGTTTCAAGGATTCTAGAGTTCACATTTATTGGAGTCGGGACTACACTACCCATTATTAGAGGTTGATTAGCTACAACTCAAGAGATGGAGGCATTTGCAGCGATAGTCGAGCCGGAGGTTAGGCTGAGGTTAGGATTGAGGATGTTCTAGTAGTCCGAGACTTTTTTGACGTATTTACAGATGATTTACTAAGATTGCTACCTCCACGAGCGATTGAGTTCATCATAGCTGATACTAGGGACTCAGCCGATCGCTAGTAGACCTTACCGGATGTCACCGTCAGAGCATGAGGAGGTCAGGAAGCAGTTGGATGACTTACTGGAGAAGGGCTTCATTCACCCTAGCATGTCACCTGGGGGAACTCTAGTGTTATTTGTGAAGAAGAAGGATGGTTCAATGAGGATGTGCATAGACTACAAGAAATTGAATCAAGTGATAGTTAAGAACCATTACCCACTCCCCATGATCGATGATCTTCTCGATTAGTTGGTAGGCACCAAGTTCTTCTTGAAGATTGATCTGCGTTCAGGCTATCATCAATTGAGGATTTGAGAAGAGGACATCAAGAAGACTGCTTTAAGTACAAAATATGTGTTGTTCGAGTTTATAGTCATGCTTTTTGGCCTGACTAATACCCCGACGATCTTCATGGACTTGATGCGCAGGGTCTTGAGACCATAGTTGGACAGGTACGTCATTGTCTTTATTGACGATATCTTGATTCACAACAAAACTCGTGTGGAGCATGAAAGTCATTTTAGAGAGATTTTGACGACACTGAGAGAGCATAGACTGTACGTCAAGTTCAGCAAGTGTGATTTCTGGTTGAGCGCAATGAGATTTCTGGGACATGTCATCAGCGACCAGAGTATCTATGTAGATTCAGAGAAGATTCGGGCGATTATTGATTGGAGGACGAATGAGTCTGTTTCTAACATTCAGAGTTTCTTAAGGCTAGCAGGGTATTACCACCGATTCGTACAAATTTCTTCCTCGATTGCTGCACAGATGACTAGACTAACCAAGAAAGATGTTAGTTTTGATTGGTACGAAGAGTGTGAACATGCTTTCTGGGAGCTGAAGATGAGATCGACTTCTGCACCAGAGTTGACATTGCCAGAGTCGGGCAAGTGCTTGTCAGTGTATACGGATGCATCATGCATTAGACTTGGATTTGTTTTGATGCAAGAGGGCAGACTAGTAGCTTAATTGTCCCGATGGTTGATACCTCATGAGGGAAACTGTCTAGCGCATGACTTATAGCTTGAAGCAGTCATTTTTGCACTGAAGGCTTGGAGACATTATCTATACGGAGAGCGGTTTATACTCTACACCGATCATCAGAGTCTAAGATACATTTTCACTCAGAGAGATCTGAACATGCATATGAGGAGATGGCTTGAGTTATTGAAGAACTACGACTTCTGTATTGAGTATCACCCAGGGAAAGCGAACGTTGTAGCCGACACATTGAACAAGAGCGGTATTGATAGTCAGACCGTAGTGCGATGTATGATACACGAGCATGACTTATTATAGGCGGCGTCAGTTATGTGCGTGACATAGGTGTTTACTAAGGCCGAGCCGCATATTTGTTGTCAGATGACAATTCTGACTGTATATATTGAGCGGGTTGCTGAGTGTCAGAGGACCGATGAGCTATATGAGCATTTCAGTGGTCTGGCTCGAGACTCAAAGTGTACGGATTAGGCAAAATCGATGGATTAGTGTTTTAGACACCAAGGGAGGTTATGGATACCTACAATTCATGAGATACAAGACGAGATTTTGGAGGATGCACATAGGTCTCGCTACACAGTTTATCCTGGCCAGACCAAGATGTAACGTGATTTAAGGCGATTATTTTGGTGGCCAGGGATGAAGGCTGACGTTGGCGAGTATGTCAGGAGTTGTCATATTTGTCAGTAGGTTAAGGCTGAGCACAAGAGACCAGTCGGTTTACTACAACCACTACCAATTCCACAGTGAAAATGAGAGCACATCACTGTAGATTTTGTCAGTGGGTTACCGCAGACTTCGAAGAGACACGATGCGGTTTAGGTTGTGAATGATAGATTGATGAAATCAACGCATTTTATTCTTATTTCTATGAAATATTCGTTCCCATAGCTGAGCATTATCTCTGAGAGGGAGATCATTAGATTGAATGGGGTACCAGTCTCTATCGTATTTGACCGAGATCCTAGGTTGACTTCGAAATTCTGGGAGGCGATGCAAGAGTAGTTTGACACCAGGTTGCAATTTAGTACGGCTTACCATCCTCGGAGAGACGGATAGTTTGAGAGACTAATACAGATTTTGGAGGATATGCTCAAGGCTTGTATTTTGCAGTTCAAAGGTTCGTGGGAGGATTATCTACTGCTGTGTGAGTTTGCTTATAATAACGGCTATCAGGCGAATATCAGAATGCCTTCGTTTGAGGCGCCGTATGGCAGGCCCTGCAGATCACCTACGTGTTGGGCAATGCCTGAGGATACATTGACGATTGGGCCATAAATAGTTGTTAATCACACATAGAAGATTATGCAGATTCGACAGAGACTTTGGGCGGTACAAGACAGACAAAAGAAATATGTAGCTAAGTATCACGAGGGTTTGAGCTATAAAAAAAACGACATGGTTTATCTGAAGGTTTCCCCTTGGAAGGGCCAACAGAGATTTGAGATTAAAGGGAAATTGGCGCCGAGATACATAGGACCGTTCAAAGTCACAACACGAGTTGGCAGTGTGGCTTACAGATTGGACTTGCCAGCAGAGTTAGCTGGGGTTCATCCTACGTTTTATATCTCGATGTTGAGGCTGGCTAGGTCGGGACTGTCCCCAACTACTAATGTGACGGCCCTAAACCTCGAGCCAAACCGGGCACCGCCACGTCGCCGAATACGTCACCAAGCAATGCTACGTCACCTGCACACCATCCCTCCGACCATACATAGACACACGTGGGAATATAGTAAACGTGCAAGTGGAACTGGCGAAAAGCAATGTGTACTAAATAATTTATAAGAAAAATAAGTAAATTCTAAACTGACTTTCTGTGGGTTTACTTACCTAAAACAATCGCAAATATCTCTCCAAAATGTCCCGCTCACGCCTCGATATATGTGCATGATACCCGACTATAGTCTCCTAAGTCTCTGATATCCAATTATTCCACTTTTGTTATTTTAGAGTCATATTAAGTGAATTTGTAATGTGTGACCAAAAATTTGAGGTTTTGTTTTAAAAAGTTTAATTTCGGCATACTTTTCGAAATATACCAGGGTGTCGTGCCCCAAAAAGTCTTCAAAAACTACTTTTTATATTTTCCCATTTTATTATATTTTTCTTATTTTTTTGGATTTTTTCATAATTCTCTAGCTATTTTTCCTATTTTTTGATATTTAGTTGATTTAAAAATGTATTTTATTTTATTTATTAAAATTTTTAATTAATTAAGATTAATTTGGGGCGGGTTCGGGCCGAGCCCCGGGCTTGGGCTGTCCGGCCTGCCTTGCCTTGGGCAGCCAGGCCCATGGCTAGCAGGCCCATGTTGGGTTTTGGGCTGCGAAAATTACAAAACAATTTTGACGAAAACCCCAATAGGATCTGAATCTAATTCCATTAAAAACATTTAAACCATGAAAAACTTAATCATACCTCAGTCGCAAAATACCTTTCTGAAGGTTGATCGATCTCTAAGGCGCTGCCAACGACGAACGCCCTCTACCAGTAGTTCACCCACGAACGGCGGACGAGATTCGAAGTGCTAGCTTCGAGAGAATACAAAACCTTTTGTTTCTCTCCAAAACGATCCAGAGCATACCAAAACCCTAAGTCGTTTCTAAAACGAAAATATAGTTTCGGCCTTTTTATCTTTCGTACGTGTGTTCTAACTTAAAGCGTCTATTTATACAACCCTTGTATATAGACGGTTAAGTAAATTACACATATGCCCCAACTTAAAGAAGTTTAAGTGTAATACACCACAAGGACGTTTCCGTCATGAATTTTATCATATAAAATTCATTTTTCTGAACCATCTTAAAATCTCGCAAAACCATTCTTAGTGTGCGACCCAATAGGCTCATACAACGTTGGCAGTGTACCAAAACACATTTTGGTATACAAGTCATAAGCGGCCTCTAGCAAGACATTATGACTACCCAAGTTGTACGAATATCAAATCGATACAACCTAATCAATAGTGTATATAACATCCTTTTGTCACACGATATCCTTTTGATCAAACATAAGACATGGAATTGTCATCCAACATGTTCAATCGTATTAGTCTCGATCTCTAGATAGACCGAAAACATCCAAGTGACATTGATCAATATCAATTCACTTAGACAAGGCCATTTAACAGTCTAACACATCGAGGGATCCACTGGATATCTCTCTTTATATGAAAGGGAAAAATTCTATCTTGATTACACAACTTCATCACATTGCTCACACAGTAACCAATCACAACCTTTATAATCGTCCAGTTAAAGACAACGTTTGATTGTGTCAAATCGCTGTATTCCTAATGTTGAAGTCTCTGGTAATCTCAAGTCAGATGACTGAAAAATATACCTATCACGAGAAACAACTATGACTTAATCCATATGATGTCCTCATAGAGGGTCGATCCAGTACTTTGTTCCCTAACAAGTACTTGTGATCTTGATTCGTATCCCTATATGTATAATCATCATATGATCATCAATCAAGACTCACACTAGTCTTAATTCATTATAGTTCTCATTATAATGATCGACTAGGGGCATTTAGGATATTTCTGTAAATACCTATGGATCTTATTATAATGTAAACATGCAAATTAATTATAATAAACAGCAAATGAAATCCTCTATTTTATTAACTAAAAGTATTCATAAAGACGGCTAATGGATCGACCTAGGGCACATGCCCCAACAACCCAACCTGCTGGCCTCTTCTTCTCCAAGTCGTCTCTGCTATGCAGAGACGATCTTCTTCCCCTTTTTTTGTTTGTTTGTTTAAGCACAACAACAACAACACCACCAACAACCTAACAACAATAACACCAACATTAAAATCTAAATTTCTCCATAAAAATTAACAAAAAATTGACACACTTACATCGATTCGGAGATCTTCGCGAGCGTCGCCGAGTGGAGAGAGCACCGCAAGAGATGTGCGACCAAGCTGAGAGAGTGATGGAGAGCTTGGTGGTGAAGAGTTGGAAGTGGAGAGGAAAGTGAAAATGAGAGGGGGAGGAAGAAAAAGCTCGGTTAGAGAGAGGGAGTGAGTGAGGAGAGAGATTTTATTTTATTTTTTATTTTTTGTTTGATTTTGGAGGAGAGAGAAAAATGTGGGAAATGAGTTTAAGTATGGTGATTTGATAGGTGATGTGATGAGATGTGTGACGTGACAACTAAATCCCATACTATCTCATACACCTGCGTTACGCACACACCGCGACGTCGTACACTCTCGTCACTACACGAGTACAACGTAACCAAGTACAACTCTTAATTAGCGCGACACAAATTATTAAATAATAGTAAATTAATAAACACTCGCCACACAAAAATAACAAATTTTACCTCGTTAGGCATGCCATAGACTTTTCCGCGACGTCCACGTGGGCTTGAACTTAGGACCTTAATTTGTAATTTAATAGTTAATTCAGATTAATTAAAGCAGGTCGTTACAATCTTCCCAACTAAAAAGAATTTTGTCCCGAAATTCAAATTTTATTAAATCTTATCTTGGAAAAAGTGGGGGTATCGCTCTCGCACGGTAGGCTCTCACTCCCAAGCGATGTCCTTGTTCTTATGATACTGCAATCGAATGATTACGAGTGATATTTCTTTCTTTCTGAGAGTCTGTACCTTGCGATCCACTATCTTAATGGGGTGCTCCTCGTATGTCACATCCGGTTTGACCTCGATCCCAGTCATATCAACCATCGGTCTCGGTCCTGATCTAGTTAGCCTGAACATAGAGATGTGAAAAACATCATGAACCCATGCCAACTGACTCGACAATATCAACTGATAAGCAACCTCCCCAACTCATCAGAATATCTGAAACGACCCGATGAATCTCGGTGCAAGCTTTCCCTTGATCCCAAATCTCTGGTGACCCTTCAAGGGAGAAACTTTCAAGTAGACCCAATCATCCACTTCATAACTCAGCCCATCGCGATACTTGTTTGCGTACTTCTTTTGTCTATCCTGAGCAGCCTGTAACCTCTAACGAATAAGCCTAATTTTCTTTATGTGATCTACAACAATTTCAGGCCCAACGACAGCTACGTCCTCGGGCTCTGCCCAGCAAGCTGGTGATCTGCATGGTCTCCCGTAAGCACCTCGAATGGTGTCATCCCAATACTAGCCTGATAATTATTGTTGTAGGCAAACTCACAAAGTGGAAAAAACTCATCTTATGACCCCCAAACTATAGCACACAAGCTCTAAGCACGTCCTTAAGAATTTGAATAAGTCTCTCAGACTGCCCGCCAGTTCGCGGATCAAAAGTCATGCTGAACTGCAATCTAGTACCATACTGCTCCTACATGGCCTGCCAAAGCTGCGAAATAAGTCGACTGTCTCTGTCTGACACTATAGATACTGGCACTCCGTGCAGTTTGATTATTTCTCGCTCAAAGAGTGTGCTCAACTGTGGAAAGCTATATTTCATGGAGATTCGGATAAAATGCGCTGATTTCGTCAATCGATCTACGACTACCTAAATGGCATCGTGCTTGCGCAGAGTCGTCGGCAACCCACTAACGAAGTCCATAGTGATGTGTTCTCATTTCCACTGTGGGATAGGTAGTGGCTGCAATAGTCCTCCAGGCTTCCTGTGTTCAGCCTTAACCTGCAACAACAACACCACCATTAACAACAACAATTACAACAACAACAACACCACCAACAACCTAACAACAACAACACCACCATTAAACTCTAAATCTCTCCACAAAAGTTAACAAAAATAGAGACACTCACATCGATTCGGAGATCTTCGCGAGCGTCGCCGAGTGGAGAGAGCACCGCAAGAGATGTGCGCCCGAGTTGAGTGAGTGATGGAGAGTTTGGTGGTGGGGAGTTAGAAGTGGAGAGGAAAATGAAAACAAAAGGGGGAAGAAGAAGAAGCTCGGTTAGAGAGATAGGGAATGAGTGAGGAGAGAGATTTTATTTTATTTTTTATTTTTTGTTTGATTTTGGAGGAGAGAGAAAAAAGGGGGGAATGGGTTTAAGTATGGTGATTTGATAGGTGATGTGATAACTAAATCCCGAACTATCTCATACACCCGCATTACGCGCACACCGCGACGTCGTACACTCTCGTCACTACACGCGTACAACGTGACCAAACACAACTCTTAATTAGCGCGACGCGAATTATTAAATAATAGTAAATTAATAAACATTCGCCACACAAAAATATCAAATTCTACCTCGTTAGGCGTGCCATAGACTTTTCCGCGACGTCCACGTGAGTCTGAGCTTAGGACCTTAATCTGTAATTTGATAATTAATCGAGATTAATTAAAGCGAGCCGTTACAACTAAACAGGGCACCGTCCGGCCTAATCCCGTAATCAAGCCTTAATCCAAATCACCTAAGACTTAATTACGTATTAGTCAACCTTTAGTCCCTATATTCCTCCAAGTCCATGTATTGATATATTATCTAATTTAAAGGTAATTCAAATTCCATTATCATAAAGCGAAAGCATTCATTCTCCAAAAATTCTTAAGTGTGGAAAACCAAGAAAAGACAATATCACATGCATGTATATATAGGACACCATTCACTCGACCCAATTTACAACCCAAAATAACATAAACAATAATAATACAACAAAAGTTGAGACATACAAAATGAGTGAGGAGAGCCGCCGAACTGCTCAAAGGAAGTTACCGATCTTCTAATTCCCCAGTTTGCTGCTGCTCGACGGACCTACACCCACCGTCACAAACTAGATGGTGAGTATAGTGATATTTAAGTTCTAACTGGAGAATTTTATGCCACATTTCCAAATTAAACGAATAATATTTAACAACATAAGGTAGAGAAATACATTGCTGAAACAATGAGTGCAAGTAAATACCACAGTTAAAGATGTAGAGACAGATACAGGCTAAGTCGAGATGATCTACGTCCGGTCAGCGGTGAGACCTATCACCTACCCTTTCCCACTACGATATGGAGCTACGCTCAACATATATCGCTTAAATAGCGGAGTTGCGCTCTATGCATTACAACATCAATCTCATGCTTGTCGACCACCCCGAGTCCCATAACTCGTGTGTCATGCAAGTGTAGTGGTGAGTGCTGGAACCTCGGTAGACCCATGTCCCCGTGAACCGCGCATCTCTCGTGCAATGGACACTAGATAATCCATACTTTATTTTCAAAGACAAATAATTCCAAAATTATAGGATACCAAGATAAGTTAGGCTACAAAGTCCAAAGGAAATCGAATACCAGTCTACGTAAATCCAAATTATTCCATTAGCATGTTTTTCATCAATTTTGTTCAAGAATGACATCAAGTGTAGGAATCAGAGGCAATGAAACAATTCACAAGGCATCATGTCACAATATTCAGCCATGAATAGATACAAGAACAACATGATGTGCGAGTTCAAGTAGTAAGGTCTACCAATAGACCAATAAAATAATAAAGATGAATGAAATGAAATATAAAATTCTCATAGTTGTACTTACACTTCACATGTTTGTCCTAGTTTATTCGATCCATCGTCACTTCGAAATGCGTGTCCAAATGCCTGAGTACTCCCATTAGTTCCCTAACATTTAATAATGTAGCACTTTAGGCTAAATCGAAGTCGAGACAAATTTCTAAAATTTTTTATTTTTGGCCAATCGGCCCATTTCGCGCTTTTCGAGGTAAAACCTCCGTAAAATGCTCGTTCAAAATTTAAAATATTTTATTTTTCATATAAACTCACTATTTTCTATTTATTTTGTGAAATATAATTTTTCGAAATTTTTCTCGATTTTTCTGGATTCTTTTTCCATTTTTTTCTTGCTTTTTTTTTCTTCTTCTTATTTTTTCTTTCTTTTTCCAACGATTCTTCTTCTTCCTCTCTTCTCTTTCGATTGTCTCTGTATTTGTTTTTTTGTTTTTTTGTTTTGGTGAGGTGGTGGGGATAAGAAGATAATCACACATTAAGTATTTATATAATGTGAGTTTAAACTGTAGCCTTAGATCTTGGTGTGCACACGTATCCCGAGACTCATCACATAGAGCACATTGTGCCACTTGTCCCCCAAGTCACTTGTGAGTGACTTAAAAATGTGACACCTTGCCTCATGATGGGTTAACGAGTGTCTCGATGCACATCCAATGTCTCATATTTTATTTGCCTAACTATAGGCCATTTACTCATTAAATTTTCATGTGGCCACATTGCAACCACACATTACCCAATAAATTCACATTTAATGTAAATAAATTAACTGGCGACCCTCGCCGCCCCGGGGTGACGTGTCTCCGTGTACTCCTCGCCAGCTGGCCCAGCTACACTTGTACGACACCTGCCCGTCCTTCCTCTGTCTCGAATTTCGTATCCACGTGTGTGTACTGTGTATATATTTGACATATGCAACGAAAGTTGTACGTAAATGCAGAAAAATATTAATTAATTCATCAAATCCTACTATGGAAAAACCCTGAAAAGTATTCTGTATAAGTAAACAACTGTACCCCAGGAGGTATACTCCCCAGTTCCCAAAAGAATCAAAAGATCAAAATAAAAACACACGTACAAATAATTCTCAACGGCAGGCAGTCAGAGGTGGTCACGTAAGATCCCCTTGCCCTTACTTGTACTAGGATCTGCACTCAATCATCACACAAGAAATTGGATGACGAGTCCAGTTAGTAAAATCCCAAGGAACTCCTCTGAGCATTCAAATAAGCAAATGGAATTCAATAAATACTGTTAAATAAACATGCGAAATGTAAACAGGCAACCGTAAGTAGGGCATCGCATGCGTAAATAACAATAAAGTACAACTGTGTGTGTCTGTTCCAGTCAGACTAAACCATACTCCGGGATTTCCTTCCAGGATCCCACTAGTGGGCGCACCCAACTAGCTATCACCTGATCCCTCTCGGTGGCCGGCGTGGACCTACGTCGCACCGACACATGTAGCAGTTCCCTCGGGTCGTTATCCACCGAGCACTCCTGATACATATGCTATGGCTTAGAATGCATAGACACGTATAGACACACAACAGAAAGTTCGGTGGGAGTAACTAACCAACCGTGCAAACAACGATAAGATAAGATATAGGAAAAATCACAACGAATAATGGAAAGGAATGGAAATACGAAAGCAAAATAAATACTCAAGAGTTTTTCCATTGGGTTTTACAAACCTCACAACGCGCTCTCCTATCCCGTAATCAATCCCCGGGTCCAAGTCTACTGGGTCCTTGGTCGCCAATTGATCACCCGTGTCAACCTATGTCCATTTATCAATAATTTCATTTAGCATGAAAATTTACAACAAATTTTTAATATTTTTAGGCCAACTTGCCTATTTCGAGCTTTTTGAGGCAAAACCCCGCAAAAAGTCGCGTCCAAAATATCCAAATATTTTATGTTTCATAGAAATTCATAAATTTCTCTTTATTTTATGGAAATATATTTTTCCAGAATTTTTCCAATTTTTTTCCAAAATTTTCCACAACTTTCTCAAATTTTTCCTCTATTTTTTTAAACTGTTTGGCTCTGGGTCGGGTCGACCCATTTGGGTCGGACCCGACCCAATATGTCGCTACCTCGGTCCTACGTCGACACGTGACTCGAGGTACGTCCCCCGCTCGTCTCGATACCTACAGACCCGTAGAAAATTAACTTAATAGTCTACACAAATACACTACACTAGGCATACATCACCACAAAAATAAAACGTACCTCAGCTCTTACCTCGGTAAACAAACATATCACGGTGTGGGTCCCACAGTACGTTTCGTTGAGCTTGTGTAAAGACATAAACACGGTTAAAAATTTTTGGGCATTACAGGGACCGAAACCGATGGTTGACTTGAGACAGATCGAGGTTCGACCTGATGCAACATACGAGGAGCAACCGATAGCGATCGTGGATCGCGCGATTCAGACTCTTAGGAATAGGGAGATCCCTAAGGTGCTGGTTCATTGGCAATATCATGGTACTGAGGGACTCACTTGGGAGCTCGAGTCAACTATGCGAGAACATTACCCTCAGCTATTTCATGGTACGACACTTCAAGTTGTTTAAGATTTCGGGACGAAAATTTCTTTTCTAGTTAGGAAGAGTTGTAATGGCCCAATTTTAATTACACCGTTATTATTGATTATTTTCAGACTCGGACGTCGCTTAAATCCGCGTGGATGTCGCAGATAAGTCAGGGCACGCCTGACTAGGTAAATAGTGATTTTTGCGTATGTTTGCCTATTTGCGATGTCGTATATTAAGTTATTTTACCTAGCATCACATGCATGTATTTTTATCGTTGAACTGAGCGAGATAGTGTAACGGGTATTCGCATCGAAAAATGTGTCAATACGGGTATAAGCGAGCAAAATATGGGTACACTAGGTTGGAAAAATAATTTGGTTAATTAAATTAATTAAATGTGATAAAATATTAATGATAAACCTATAGTTCAAGCCAATTGATCGAAATTGGCAACTGAGGCGCTCGTTATGCGTGTCGAGGTGCGAGACACTGGGTAACTGGAGATAATTGAACACGACTAAAAATTTTGTGTCTAATGAAGAGCAAATAAGAACATGCCACCTATACACCTAACACCCTTAAAATGAGGTTCACCACTTATCCTCACACCCCTCCCATGTTTCTCTCTCTTTCCATCTCTTCAACCTATAAAAGAGAGTGTGTAACTAATGGAGAGAAATTTGTTGAAGAATTGATAACAACCATTGAGAGTGAGATTTCATAAGTCTCTTGGGGTTTTTGAAGGGAATTGATCAAGCAAACAAGCAATGAAGGTGAGCATCTCTACTTTCTTTCAATTTTTCATTAAAATGAAGTTTAAATGGGTTTTAATGGTGATAGTTGATTGTTGTTTAATGTTGGAGAAAAAGAGGTGTTAGTGGTGGTTGGTTGTTGTTGATGATGTAGTTGTGTTGATGTTGTTTTAGTTGTTCTAGTTGTTGAAGTTAAAAAAAAAAGAGAAGAAACAAATAAGAAGTCTATGTTGTTGGAAGAAGAATAAGGGAGGGGAGGGACGCACGCAAGCGTGTGCGTGCGTGCGTGCGATCCCTGGACCGGTCCGGGCCGGTCCGAGCTCGACTTGGTTGGGCCGGGACTGGGTCCGGCCGACCTGGTTGGATTAGTCGAGACCGACCCAGTGGGACCGGGTCAAACCCGGTCCAGGGACCCACCCACATTATTTAAATAATATAAATATTAAAAAAATTAATTTAAAAGTAGTTTTAAATAAAATAAATTATAGAAAAATAATAAAAATATGTAGAAAATTATGGAAAAATCTAGAAAAATAAGGAAAAATATAAAAAAATATAAAAAAATATAAAAAGATAGAAAAATAGTATTCAAGAATTTTTCGGGCGTTCGACACCCGGTATAATTCGAAAAGTATGCCAAAACTAAACTTTTTGGAGTAAAATTTCAATATTTTTTGGCACATTATAAATTCACTTAATTTGACTCTAAACTAGTTAAAATGGTTTAATTGGACACCAAAAACTTAGGAGACTATAGTCGAGTCGGATGCGTATCTCATGACGTGAGCGGGACTTCGGAGTGCGTTTTGAAGTATGTAAGAATACATTTGAAAGTCACTTAGGGTTTACTTTCACTACAAAAAATGGATAATTAGAAACGGAATTAGTAACGAAATTTAGTTCCGTTGCTAAAAAAAAATGGTTTGAGACGGAATAATTTAGAGATGGAATAGAGAGAGATCAGAGACGGAAATAGAGACAGAAATAGAGACGAAAAATGGCGCCAATAGTCCCACCAAAACTTTTTTTTTTTACAACCGTCCATTACGTCTCGAGATTCATGCGTGCTTCGATCTAGATGCCCCAAAAATAAGGTCCAACCACAATAGAACTCTCTCTCTCTCTACCGATTCTCACAACCAACTCTCTCCCTCTCTCTCCCTCACCGCTCTCTCTCACCGCTCTCTGCTCTCTCTCTCTCACCGTCACCGCTCTCTCTCTCTCTCTCATCTCACCGTCACCGCTCTCTCTCTCTCTCTCTCTCTCTCTCTCTCTCTCTCTCTCTCACCGTCACCGCTCTTTGCTCTCTCTCTCGCCGCTCTCTGCTCTCTCTCTCTCACCCTCACCGCTCTCTCACCGAAATCTCACCGCTCTCTCTCACCGGATCTCACTCACCGTCAACTCTCTCTCGCTCTTATCGAAATCTCTCTCCCAAACCCTAAATCTCTGTCGTCGCTACGATTGAGGCTGCGACGAGGCCGTCGGGTCTGCCGTTGCTGTTTGCCGGAGATTGGAGACTCCGAAGCCCTAAGCCGTCGCCGCTGTTCGCCGCACCCTAAGCCGTCGCCGCTGTACCTCGCCATCTCCGAAGCGAGAACCATTTAATTTTGGTATTACTCATCTATCATATTTTTGTTTAGGTTTTGATTGTTTTCCTGTTTTCTTGGTTGTGAATATATGTTATTGAAAGTCTGAATTCTTTTGAAGAAATGATTGATTTTGCATGCATTTCTGTTCTATAACTTGTGCTAATTTGATTTGTTTGAAGAGCTAATTTTTTTATTAAAATGTATTTGTTAGAAGTTTAGTTTGAAAATGCTTAATTCGTCATGGTTTATTTGATGGGTTTTGATTTTTTTTTATTTACATTTGTCCTTGTGGCCTGGCTTTGAAATTGACATTGTTTTGGTGGCATTAAATTGTTTTGGGCCTTCTGTTGTTCCTTTTGTGCAGCTGATCTGGTGATAAGGATACATACTTTTGTGGGTCTCAGTCATTTGGTTTTCTTTTTTCATTTGAATCCAAATACAATCTGATCATTTTTTCCCTTAAATTTCATCCTAATACAGTTTTATAGACTATAGTTTCACTGATTAGGAGGTATATATCATCAAAGATATTGACTTCTAAGCAAGTTTTGTATTTTCATTTACTTGTGCGATTTTCTCGGATTTGATCTTTGTTGTGATCGTTGTTATATATATTTTTTATATGTCATGGGTCTGATTGAAATATTTGGTATTGGCATTAGTGATGGATTGGAGATGGAAGAGCTGGCAAGTTTTTTAGGATTGTAGAGTGTTGAAGGGAATGAAGGAGCACCGACGATTAGAAGGAATAAATTGATGGATTTAATGATCTGTAAACATTTCAAATTCTTCGGGCCGTATATGAATTCCGTGGCTTGCAGATGCCTATGTCTGGTTTTAATAATGCCACTTAAGCAAGTGCAAGCTTAAAATTAAGTAATTAGGAACCAAGGATACAATTTACATCAAATCCAAACGTTAGAATATTTTTTGCAAAAATTGAAGCGTTAGGATTTTTTGGCTAAATGCTGAAACGTTAGGATATATTTTTGCATACTTGACCTTTTTAGAATGATGTTCTGTTTTGTTGAGAATGATGGTGTTATGTTACTTATGTGAAATTATGCATGTACTATAAACAATATTAGCTAATAGTTCTTTTTTTTTCTTAGTTCAAGTGTTTTCACTTTTATGGTTCGTTTCATGGTTTATAAAGTTATAAAGTTAGAATTATGGAAATAGGTCTTTGTCTTGGTGATTTAATGTGACAGCCTTCTGTTATTTTAAATAAATTGATGAAAGCTCTAAAACTTAAATACATCAAAGATATTTTGGAGTTTAATCGTCCTCTTTCTGATGAGTAGGAAAAATTTCATATTAGCATGTGAATTTTGAAGTATATATTAATATAGTATAGTGAAGCGAAAGGACATTTTAGTTGGCAAAAGATTTTTTTTTTATTATTGGATGAGACATGCATCATTTTTCCCTTAAATAATTAGAATTACTTAAATTTCGGAAGCTCTGTTTCACGTTGATCGGTCCATGGAAATTTACTTATGTAATTTGACACAATATGCATAGCGATTCAAATGCAAAGAATGTATTTTATTGTTAGCTTATTCTATATTTTAGCCAACTTTCCCATCATTTTTGGTAGTTTATTATTTCATTTAGGACATTAGTTCTTGATCTTCCGGATGATTATTTTTGTATCCGTGTCTATGACTAAACTTACTTCACAATCTCTGATTGCCTTGTAAGCATTTGTTTCGTTTGTTGTTTTTCTCAAAACTCCACAATCAGCTCTGACTTTATGAGAATTAAGGTCTATATATTTATTAGTGACGTTGCGACTGGAAGATTTCCAAATCTTATTTGTATGTGATCAACATCTAAGCTGCGGCATTTTTTCAGTGACCCAATCAATCGAATGGTTAGTAAATTAGTGATGGAATATAATACAAATGGTCATTCACTAACTTAACCTTTCTGCAGGAACTTACTCCAAATCAACTTCAAGAAGGTGAGTTTTTTTTTTTTTTTTTCCTTCCTTTCTTTTTTCTTTTAAGACTTTGCATTCGTTGGTTTACTTGAACTATTTGCAAAATTTTCAATTGCTTTAGTTTTCACATGGTTTGGGTCGTTTGCTAACTGGTGACATGATATATGTCCCTTACTATAGTTTCTTGATGTTCTATGCAAGTTCGTGAATTTCAGTGAGCCTTAGAAGAGTTATGTGTCACTTGCTCTTTTAACTTTGATTTCTACCCTTTGGTGGCAACATCGTTGGATTTTAACAAGAACTACGATGCTAGCGTTTTTGAGACAACCATAAGGTTGCATTGTAAGGTTTAATTTATTTTACTTTCCAATTTGTCTTTCTCTTCTTGGAATAATATCCTGGGATTGTGTTTAAAATGTAGAAAACGTTTTAAAGACAAAGAGGATGAGAGGCAATTCATTGCTTTCGCTTTAGCTCATGCTTACTTTGGTTAGAAAATCAGGAGTTTTAAAGCTAAGATTTAGTATTGAAAACCACTTGACCAACCTAAAGAAAAAGTTAAAATTAAATTTGTTAGGACACTGTTGGAGCTTGAAGAGGACTTACAAGTTGTGGAACGCGAGTTTGGAGTGGCCGAGAGACGATATAGGGTACGAATTGCGTGCATTTAAGGTAACTAAATCCTTTGAGGGAATTTTCTTTATTCATTTCCATTTCTAAGTTGACATTAAATCATTTGGGTTGTTTTACTATCGGTCTTAATGAGTTGCAGTGTCTTATCATTATCCAATGTCTCTTGATTATGTTATTTGTCTTATCTATTGGTTATGTTTTAGTATGATTTAGTTTGATGTTTCATAACTAGTTAAATACCCATATTTTGTTGTTTAGGTGGCCGTGTAGATTGAGCTTTGGCCAAGGGTTGCCTATGGTAGAAAACTAGAATGGAATTGTTTAACTGAGTGATGCCATTGATCATTTGTAAGCTTCACATGTCAACAGCCACACTAGTTGCTATCTAGTAACTTAATTATTTTGGATTTGTTGTACTGCAATGCCTCTTTAAGGGTCGCGCGAGTATTCCTTAAATCTTTATTTCTTTTTCCTTATGCTTAAGGTACCCCTACTTAAGAAAATAAATTTAATGCTACTATTATATGGTTAACAAAATATTGTTGATTCATGCAGGCTAAGCTCCAAAGGAGACGTCAGGAGCTGACCCACACTACACCGGACCAGCCGGTGGATGATGAGGCGGTGTACTACAAGGTGGCGGGTGAGTGTCCCAAAGGATATGTCTACAGTCTCAAGTCATTAGGGAGAAAGAATAGATGATACGTAGATCCTGATGCTAGCACATCCCAGGTGCTAGCACAACGAGGGATGGGCAACTTTATGATACTTAGATATTTTTATGGTTGTTGTAGAACAATGAGAATTGTAGTTTTTTGTGGATACTTAGGTATCTTAGACATTTATTATACTTGACTACGTTTCGTGAATATATAAATCTTTTTTAATATCGAATTGTATGTTTTTTCTCATTTGAATCTTTGTTGTTGATATATATTGTTGATTTGTGTATGTATGTAAAATTTTACTTTTTTGGGGATGTTAGCTCCCCCAAGGAGTTGTTGGAGGGGTGCAGGCGATGAAGTAGGCCCTGTTGTTATTTTTAGTTTTAGAAGTTTTGGGGAACCAATTTGATTCTTGTGAATATTTTTTTTTAAAAAAACTAGGCATAAAAACGGAATAGAGGCGGATTAGCAACGGAATTTATAAATTTCATTGCTAATATGTCTCTAATTTGTGAAGACATAGAATGAAAAAATTGGGTAAACAGAGTTTAGAAACGGAATAGAGACGGATTAGCAACGGAACTTATAAATTCCGTTGCGAATCCGTCTCTAATTTGCAACGGATTAGCAATGGAATGCAAGTTAAACCATTTATGTTCCGTCTCTGTTCCGTTTCTAAATTTCGTCTCTAATCCGTCTCTAATCAGCAACGGAAACACATTTCCGCTGCTGACTAAATCAGCGACAACGATTTTAGATACGGAATATATTCCGTCTCTGTTCAGTTGCAGAAATGAATTAAAGACGTAATTTATGTTAATCAGCAATGGAAATTTTCGTTTCTGATCGGCTGTTTTTTTGTAGTGTTTCCACTGTTAATTTTTCATTCCTCGTTATTGTACTCTATTCCGTGATACATTTAGGTTGGTGGTCGAGTTACTCCCACCCGATATTTGTAGTGTACTTATGACACACTAGGCTGTAGCACGTTTGATCAGGCACTCGGTGAATTGCGACCCGAGTTGCCTAAGGTGCACGTGTCGGTTAAAGCCGACATAGGACAAGCAACGCGAGAACCAGGTGAAAGGAAGTGGGGGCACCTACGAAAGGATCCTGGGGTCCGAAGTACAGTTTAGTTTGACCGGGACGAGTACACACTTTGTTTCTCTCGTGTTATCTATTCATGTGATGATTGTAGCACAGTTGTCTATTTAGTTTCCGCATGATTATTTAACATGATTATTGATATCTATTTACTTTCTTATAAATGCTTGGTGTACTTTATTTGGAATCTTACTTATTGTACTCTTCATCTAGTTTTTGTGATAGTCGAGTGCAGATCCCAATACTAGTAGGGGCAAGATGATTCTTAGCTACTTCATCTGATTGTCCGGGTTAAGGACCCACTAGTATGTGTTATTTTGATATTTTGCTTTACTTTTGGGGTATTGGGAGACATGATAGACACTATACTTGTATATATTACTGCTTATTAGTATTGTCGCCCATATACATAGAACTTTCTCGGATTTTCCATAGTAAGACTTGCTCTCATGAATGATGCTTTATATGATGATGAACTTATTTTTTTATTACTTTAAATTTAAGACTTCGATGTTTTAATGCTAAAAATGATTTGATTATCTAACTAAACTGATCAAACCAAATGAGTTAACACATGTATCGGCGACAACGGACGTCGGTGGCACGTAGGACCCAAAGGATTTATCGAGTCAATGGGGCCGCCACAATAAATTTCTTTCCCCTCACTTTCACACAGTTTCTTTTTATTTTTCCAGATTTCAGATTGCATCGGATGGTCTCTCCCAGGCACTACTTTTCTTTTCACCTAACTGAGAATCAGAGTGACTTTAGTGACTATGGAATAGATGGTGACCAACAAATTTTTGTCCGAGATTGCAGAACATAAAGAGAGAGCTGAAAGTAAAGCCCTAAACAAGCTTCTCTCATGGGATGATCTCAGTAAGATGAAATACACATGGAGAGTAGCAATGAAAAGTAAGTCCCACATCGATTAAAGAAAACTTCAGAAAGAAGTATATAATTGATTATCTCCTCCTAACTAGTACCGATATTTTTTTAATTAAAACCCCACACCAATGAGTTGAAATTGATTAAGTTGAAAATAATATCCATACTATCGGCAATTAAACTATGTGCCATGCCATCTGTTTATCTGTCCAGACAATTAAAATAACATAATGCAAGTAGGACAAAAATTTGGAGGGTATAATTTAATGCTTTTGGGGTTCAAAGTAATAAATAGTTGAAAACAACAAGTGCTATATAAATATACATATCAGAGATAATCCTTCAAGAGCAAAAACAAAAAATCACAACCATTCAACTTTCAAGCTCTTTCCCTCCCTCTCCTTCACTCATGGGTCCTGCAATATTTTTCACTTTACTTCTTTCACTTGTTCCCATTTTGATTCTCCTGAAAAGGAGATCATCTAAAAATCTCCCACCAGGGGACTGGGAATTCCAGTTATAGGACAAAGCAGGAGCTTTTTAAGAGCTATGAGGGAAAACAGAGCTGAAGAGTGGATCCAAGAGAGGACCAAGAGGTATGGACCAATCTCAAAGCTCACCCTATTTGGGACACCAACAGTTCTCATACATGGGCAAGCTGCAAAAAAGTTTCTATGCACAGGTGACAGCAACACAATAGCAAACAAGCAGCCAAAGTCTACTCAGAAGATCATAGGTAAGAGGAATTTATTAGAACTTAGAGGCGATGATCACAAGCGCGTCAGGGAGTCGCTCGTATCATTCTTAAAGCCAGAGGTCTTAAAGGAGTATGTCGGTAAAATGGATACAGAAGTGATCAGGCACCTTGAGATGCACTGGCATGGCAAGCAAAGCGTCAAGGTGAAGTATCAATTGCCATTATATTTCATCTTGCCAAGCATGTGTTAAATGATACTAGATGATATGTTGACATGGATGATTATATATTAAGACAGGCATTTATTATTATTCAACAAATCTGTTGAAATATGTGTCTTTAGTGATTAACTATATTGGATTTATTAGTCATTTAAATGATTTGACCTTGAAATTTAAATTTTTTGTTTGTATTATGTGCTTATTTTTACGCTTTAGTTTTTTATATTTGTTAAACATAAACTCTATATATTGAGCGATGCTTTGATACAAAAATTAGACTTCAGCATCAAGTTGTTTCTTCCTTTTTTTTTTTTTGTCTTTTATATTGCTAACAGTAGTATCATAATCAAAGCTTTCTTTTCTTGAGGGACTTGTGAGTGATCCACCACTTGGAAAGAAAACTTCAATCCATTATAGAAATGGATTATGAAACGATGTCATTTGCAGCACTTGCTCCACCAGTGTTTGATTGAGAAAATTACTTAGTTTGGGTAGCTAGAATGGAAGCTTATTTGGAGGGACATGACCTATGGGAAGCTGTTAAGGAAGACTACGGGTTCTTCCATTGCCCAACAATCCTACTGTGGCACAGAATAAACTCCATAAATAGAGGAAAGGAAGAAAGTCCAAGGCAAGAGCTTCCTTGTTTGTTGTTGTCTCGCCAACAATCTTCACTAAAATCATGCTTTTAAAATCCCACATTTAAAGTTTGGAAAGTTGGTTGGAAGATTGTGACTGATTATGCTATCATTGAAGGGAAGGAGTGTTGAAATATGTGTCTTTAGTGATTATCTAGATTAGATTTATTAGTCATTTAATTAATTTGACCATGTCTTAGAGATTTTGAATTTGAAATTTATTGTTAGTATTATGTGCTGATTTTTAGGCTTTAGTTTTTGATGTTTGTTAAACATAAACTCTATATATTGAGCGATGCTTTAATACAAAAATTAGACTTCATCATCAAGTTGTTTTTCTTTTATTTTTGTGTCTTTCAAATTGCTAACAAAATAAAGAAAGAAATAACACAGCTAACATATCAAGAACAGGTAGAGTAATTAACTGTAAGTATAGCTTACGATTCTATGCTTATGACACAGGTGATGCCACTGATGAAGAAACTCACTTTTGACATAATCTGCTCTCTCTTGTTTGGGCTAGAAAGAGGAGCAAGAAGAGAGCAGCTTGTCAATTACTTGGAAAAGATGATGGAAGGAATGTGGTCTGTCCCTATAAACTTGCCTTTCACACCCTTCAACAATAGTCTCAAAGCCAGGAAAGGGGCCAAAACCATCATCAAGGATCTGATCAAGGAGAAGAGAAATGCATTAGAGGAACATCGCTCTTCTTCTCACGCTGATCTCATTACTAGACTGCTTAGCATTCGTAGTGATAAAAATGAAGAGATAATGTCTGAGAAAGAAATAATTTCCAACATCTTGCTCACCATGCGTGGTGGATATGACACAACATCTATCCTTCTCACTTTCATAATTCGCCAGCTCGCAAAGGATCCTGACATTTATGCTGCTGTTCTACATGGTGAATTTCCATTTCTTTTCCCTCACACTTTCTGTATTACTATCTGTTTTTCCAGATTTCTGATTATATTGGATGATCTCACTAAACTAAGAATCCTTGTAGTGTCAACTGAATTCAAGGAATAGAGAGTGACCAGCAAACTTTTGTTTGATATTGCAGAACATGAAGAGATAGCTAAAAGTAAAGCCCCGGGTGAGCCGCTCTCAAGAGACGATCTCAGTAAGATGAGATACACATGGTGGGTGGCAATGGAGACTCTAAGATTGTTTCCTCCTGTTTTTGGCACCTTCAGAACCACCTTAAAGGATGTCGAGTACGAGGGCTACCTTATACCTAAAGGATGGCAAGTAAGTTAAAAACAAAGAGCCAACAAAGATTCAACTCTATTTTCCAACTTCATTCTGTGATCTAAAGGATATGATCAGTAAAGCTACTGATATTCCTATGCTTAATAAACCGCTTCACCGAGTATATATATACATATATACCCTATTTGCAGATATTTTGCGCAGCATGCTCAACACACCAGAATGAGAGTATATTCCCAGAGCCACACAAGTTCGACCCTACTCGCTTTGAGAATCAATCATCAGTACCACCTTACTGCTTCGTCGCATTTGGAGGAGGACTGAGGATCTGTCCCGGCTACGAGTTTTCAAAGATTGAGACCCTTGTGGCTATTCACTACTTGATCACACGGTTCAAATGGAAGTTGTGTTGCAAGGATGATAATTTTAGTAGGAATCCGATGCCAAGCCCTGCTGAAGGACTACCAATCCATATTGAGCCCAAAGGAAATCACTCCCATTAGTAACCATTCAGAAACTCAGACTTGCATGAACTAGTTATCCCAAACTATGTATCCCACTTACCAAGCCATGCTAAGCCCAAAGAAACTTCTGATATACTCATCCGGCAGAATCTCACACTCAGCATGAACTAGTTGTCCTGTACTATATCATAGACATGAAAATCATGCATGGAAATAGGAATGATGCATTGCATAAAAGCTAATGGCAGAAAGTTATGAGAAACCAATACATAGAAGAAGCTAAAGTAAGCTCCAAATTTTGATTCTTCCGCATAAAAAGTAAATGAAGAAAAAACTACACGAAGAAGGAACTTGCAGAAGTTAGAAGGTTATAAGCATTTAAGAAGAGTGCAGAGATTATTCAATACTTATTCCAATCTCGAAGTCAGTGTTTCGCTGCTTGACATATCAATGTGCATGTACATGAGATTTACCATATGTGCATGTGTGAAAGACCTATATTATTCATGAAATCTGATGTATGTTGTCTAAGTTTCTATGCATCCTAATCTTTTTAAGTTTATCATACCCCTACAATATGTGATGTGATTTCATGAGACTTCCATTTCTCTAGAAATTCCCCTTAGAGAGGCTACCAAAAACTACTCCTGACTCCCTATCTGGACATCCTTAATGTCAAATAGATATTGCCGTATTCTGCAACTTTTGGCTTCCTGGGGCAGTTTCTTAGGAATACGACAATATAGTCATGGCTAATTCTTCACTGGTGCTAAATGAAGATTTCTTTAAAGAAAGTGTGATTGAAAAATACAACTTGATTAACTAGGCAATTTCTCTTTGAAATGTCTACATATTTTGCATCCTTATATACACCCCTCCTCTTTAGTGTGTGCCACATATTAAGTATAAACACCATTTTAAAATTTAAGGAGAGTTCGCAGTGCGGAGCCAACCTTGAATAAGAGGTGGACCAACTTTATTTGAAGCCAAAGGTTGGGCTCTGCCCTTGGTTATATGTATGTAACACAATTTTTTTAATCACCAAAACGTTACTAAATTTAAATAATAAAGCGACTAACAGACAATTTACTTATCCTGCAAAACTAATAGCACATTGGTCTTTTTTTTACTTTTCATTTAAAAGGCTGTTATTCCAAATCTAAGAGACGCTTAGAAAGAATTTAGAGGTAATACATGTACCTAGACCAAAGAGAAAGTAAAGTTATATAATCGAGAAGCGGATGAGTAATAACAACAATTTCAAGAATCCTTGACGAAAATCAAGAAGCAAAATCATCAAAATCTCAACTAACACAAAAAAAAAGTAGTTTCGTAACCAAACCCAATTGAAAGGAAGCATATAAATTTATAACGCTTTTAATAACAAAAAACAAATTTATAAGTCAGAATGAATTTTATTTGTTTTTGGCATACTAGATGAGTTAATTTCATTCTAAGAAAAGGGAAGTAGAATTGGGATGCTTGTGATTTGTGGAGAGTGCTTTTCTTAAGAAATGATGAAGTAGAGATTAATCTACTTAACAGTAAAGCTGTAAAAGTATACCAGTATGTGCATAAGATTGCATCTATTTAGAATCTTTATCTCTATATAAAGGTAAACTAGAAAAATCTGTTTATAAATTGAAACTGTAAACAGGAATATTGTGCCTCTTCAACATAAGATCTACCATGTCTTCTCTCCTTGTCATTTTCTATCACTTCTCAAAACTCTTTGAGTATCATTTCTTGGGATTACATGATTAGACAGTAGGTGAAGCTTAGAATTTTATGACAAACATATAATTGAAGTGAAAAATTGCTGCACATTCGCTGGAAACTATTGAATCTTGCATTGAGGTGTGCGCACAAACTCTTAATTACATCCACTTCACAACATGAGCGGAGCTAAATCCATACCTTGCATTAAACCTCCGATCGTGCTATTTGATTCATTAGAAAGGCACAGTTCCTATAGAGAGTAACACGCTTCCACATATTCTTAACACGGAAATGGTTGTTGAGGGGAAATGGTTCATTTGAGGAACTCCCAGGAACTGATCTAAAGAAAGACATTATCAACCCATGTGGTTCTGTGTGTATCAATTATCAAAACCATGTCACTGACTCATTCTTCCTTGAGTGGAAAGGTTACTTTCGAAGGAACAGATACAAAAGAACACTACATCAACCCATGTAGTTAACGTTTCAATCAAAATTATATCACCCAAACACATTTCTTAATCAACCAAACAGGTACTTCAGTTGATATCTTTGTTGCATGTTCCCATAACTTGTATCACTTGGCATGACTTCTACTTGAGAATGCTCTATTAGACCAGATGGATTTGCAATGACTTCAAAACGTGTAACACTGCCACTTTCCTGAAAGAATTTTTGCTCTCTACACTGCAAGAGTCAGCAAATATCCTAAAGGGTACGATGAAGCAAACTCAACTTTCTCTTTCCAGTAATGAAAGATGAAACATGAGCTAATGCTAGTTAATTTTGAGATGATTTCTTCCTCCCTAAACCTCTTCTCTTATAAACCACTGATCAAGACCAGTTAGAGAGAAAATGGGGTAGTGGAGCAGTTTCAACTGCTCCCACGTAGTCAAGTCTTGAATGAGTTTATTAACTGCCCATTTAATGCTTGAGTGGGTCAATCTAATAATTACCCACATTGTAATTTCGAAAATGGTAAAAAATTAATGGTAAAAAATTTTACTCATGGTTAGCTCGCACACAGATACACAAATATGCTAAGTACTAAGTGCGCCTATAAAAGCGCCATACGCACACGTGTGGCTTACTTTGTATAACACTTATATTTTTATTTTACATACACTGTAGTGCAAGAGTTTATATATACTCTTTAAACTTGAAGTTTCTAACCAATGTGAGACTAAACTTTTCTTTTGAAAATGTCCAACATGCTCATCCATAATCCAAATCAAAACTCATACATAATCCAAACCAAAAGTAATTAAACTTGTAAACAGGCCCTCATCTTATGTCCATACCTTGAATAGCATCTAGACTATTCAAAAAGATAGATTCCCTTCTTTAGTTCTACACAATATAATTAATCCAATGATACAACGCAGGCAGGACAAATGGGAAGGTATAATTTAATGCTTTTAGGGTCAAAACAATAAATAAATGACAATAACTTGAAATAAACAACTATACATTTCACAGAGAATGCTTAAAGAGCAGCAACAAAAAGCTCACAACCATTCAACTCTCAAGCTAAAGAACCTCTCCTTTAATGGGTCCTGCAATATTCTTCACTTTACTGCTACCACTTATTCCCATTTTGGTTCTCCTTAGAAGGAGAAGATCATCTAAAAAGCTCCCACCCGGCGCACTGGGGATTCCAATTATAGGCCAAAGCCTGAGCTTTTTAGGGGCTATGAGGGCAAACAGAGCCGAAAGTTGGATCCAAGAGAGGACCACAAAATATGGCCCAACATCAAAGCTCACCCTGTTTGGAACTCCTACAGTTCTCATACATGGGCAAGCTGCAAACAAATTTCTATTCACTAGTGACAGCAGCACAATAGCAAATAAGCAGCCAAAGTCAATTCAGAGGATACTGGGTAAAAGGAGTATACTGGAACTGAGAGGCGAAGATCACAAGCGCGTCAGGGGTGCGCTCGTGACATTCTTAAAGCCAGAGGTCTTAAAGCAGTATGTCAGTAAAATGGACATGGAAGTAAACAAGCACCTTGACATGCACTGGCATGCCAAGCAAATGGTCAAGGTGAAGTATAACACACCAGACTTACGGTAATATGAACAGCATAGCATATGTAGCCAAGCATGTGTCCAAAGAAACAAAGACATAACAAGGACAAGAAGTCGAAGAAGAACAAATAGAGTAATTCACTTACAATTGAATGCTTATGATGCAGGTGATGCCGCTGATGAAGAGCCTCACTTTTGACATAATATGCTCTCTCTTGTTTGGGCTAGAAAGAGGAGCGAGAAGAGAGAAGCTTGTTGATTGCTTTGAAAAGATGATGGGAGGAATGTGGTCAGTCCCCATAAACTTGCCTTTTACGCGCTTTAATGGCAGTCTCAAAGCCAGGAAAATGGCTAAAACTATCATCCAGGATCTTATAAAGGAGAAGAGACAGGCAATTGAGGAACATCGCTGTTCTCCCCATGCTGATCTCATGACTTGCTTGCTTAGCATCCGTGGTGAAGATAATGAAGAGATAATATCCGAGAAGGAGATAATCGACAACAGCTTGCTTATAATGGTCGCCGGACATGACACGACATCTATCCTTCTCACTTTCCTGATTCGCAATCTTGCCAACGATCCCAACATTTATGCTGCTGTTCTACATGGTAAACTTCTTCACCCTCTCCATGTTACCAATACTATCTTGTTTTTCAAATTTATGATTATATATGATGATCTCACTTACTATTCTTCTTCCCTTTCACCAAATTGAGAATCCAAGTAACATCTTAAGGAATAGAGGGTGAATTCCTCCATGTGACCGACAAATTTTTTGTTTGAGATTGCAGAACATGACACAATAGCTAAGAGTAAGGCCCCGGGAGTCCCGCTCTCATGGGATGATCTCAGTAAGATGAAATTCACATGGAGGGTAGCAATGGAGACTCTAAGGTTAATTCCTCCTGTTTTTGGAAGCTTCAGAACCGCCTTGAAGGATGTAGAGTACGGGGGCTACCTCATACCTAAAGGATGGCAAGTAAGTTGAGAAACAAAAGAGCCATTGCAAATTCAATCACTAAACTACAACTTGTTCATTCTGTGATCTAAACAACATGATCGATAAAAGATATTGAATCGTATGGTGACACATAACATAGAGTTTTACCCAGTATATCAACTCCCTATTTGCAGATATTTTGGGCAGCATGCTTGACACACCATAACGAGAGTATATTCCCAGAGCCACAGAAGTTCGACCCTACTCGCTTTGAGAACCAATCATCAGTACCACCTTATTGTTTTGTTGCATTTGGTGGAGGACCGAGGATCTGCCCAGGCTATGAGTTTTCAAAACTTGAGACTCTCGTGGCTATTCACTACTTGATCACACAGTTCAGATGGAAGTTGTGCTGCAAGAATGATACTTTTAGCAGGGACCCCATGCCGAGCCCTGCTGAAGGACTACCTATCCACATTGAACCCAAAACAAATTGCTAGCATTGCTCACCACTCAGAAGCTCAGACTAGCATGAACTAGTTTTGTCTCCAACTATGCATTCTGATCGACAATCCATATCAAGCCCAAAGACATTGCTAGCATTATTCATCGCTCAGATGCTCAGAACATGAGTTAGTTGTCCAAACTATATATTCTGATTAATTGTGTCCTCCCCCCCTTCTTATGAGTCCTAACTATGTACTAGCTGCTCTAGAAGCAGATCTTTCTTAATGGAAGATTTAAGTGGTTCTCAAGAAAATAAAAAATAAAATAGTGCTAGGGACAAGACAAGACAAGGCATCTGTATTAAGGTGAAGTTGGTGGGCTGAGTGATGGCCCAATGCACAGTGGTCATAGGTGTTCCTCGAGTAGCTCCTACTCAAAACGATGATAACAACGACAAATCATGCGATGTGGAGTATCTGATGGATTTCAATCAAAGATGGAGATTATTGGGGACGTGTGGACCGAAATATAGCCTCGCATTAGTTAAAAATAACTTCAAAATAAAATATATAACCGTAGATCTCTATCCAATTAGTACCAAGGCGAATAAAACACCACATATATATGAAGGAGGTGGTTAAGTTACATAAAATATAGAATGAATGACATCACCACTTCAGTTGAGGAGGTGTTGGAGTCACCCAAGCATTTTGGCTCTAAATGTATAGCTACAAGCCAATAGACTTTTGATTTTTGAATATGGGGTTTCAGAATGGTTGAGGACGACGAAGAGTTGACTAGGTTTTGGCCAGACTACAGTTCCCTCTCTACGTATCACATTGAATTGAATATGTTTAATCATAAATTTTCTGACAAGAATAGAAAAAGATATATCCTGCTTACATAGATTCGTGATTTTTTTTTTTTTTTTCAGAAAGATACATGATTAAATATTTCAAGTCGAGTCTAGCATATTCAATCGGTTCATCTGCAATCAAGTTCAAACAAGCCACAAATTTGAAAAATAGATAATTTTGCAGATTGATGAAAATCCTACATCCTAATTTCCATATTCATCAATTGTAATGCAACTACAAATAGTTTGATATTTCACAACTTCTTTTTTTTCAAGCTTAGAACACTCATTTGGCACGATATATCAAAACAAAACTGTACATGGTAAGTGACGTATACATATATACAGTATGTACAACTAACGAAAACAGAACAGAATTCAGCAATTTGGTGACCTGTGATATTCTGGAGGCGAAGATGGACACCTCTCATTCATATGGGAATAAGGTTTCATGGTGTTGTATCCAGGTAGTTCCATCCGATACTGCCCTCGAATTTGACAAAAGGGAAGCTTTACATCATCCCCTTCATTGCACCATTTTGGCAGGCGGCTTTCATCATTTTCGAAAAAGTTGAGGGTGTAAGCATCTTTTATCTGCATAACACGAATACAAGAAATAAATAAATAAATAAATAATCGAAGAATAAAAATGAGTAGAATGAAATATGCAACTAATAGTTAATCAACTTTCTTAAAATACCACAAACTTCAGTCATTTGCGCAACAAATCTCCATGATTACACACTAGAAGCTATTTGTCTTACAGGACAGACATGATGCGAAGTTGGACAAACATCCCCATTGTTTGTTAGACATTAATGTCGTTAACATATTTTTAACAATAATTTGTCAATTCTATGATTACTCAGACAAATGCTGTCCACTTGAATATGGTGAGACCATCTTCATCATTCAAGTTTAATAGCACAGGACATCAAGCATAGTAAATACATCATGCCCACCTCTAAATGGATGAATCATCAGATCATGTCAGAAAATCAATCCTAGTAGACGGATATCTGGTTTTCGCTTCAAAAGATAGATTGCAATAAATTTATCGTGTATCAAGCTTATCTCTTATAGCTGACTAGTTTCAATTAATTCACCTGAAACAAGAGGCTTTTCAGGTATTGCACAAGAACTTACAGTGAACTCGGTGACCTGAATGGAGTCAGCAAGTGGACCAAACAACCCGGCCTGCTTGTACATTTCAAGAATGAATACAACACAAGAAGTTGACTTCCCATCCGAATATATCCAATCATCCCGTTCTGGAATAGTCAACAATTTATCAAAAGACCAACCCCTTTTTTCTGTTTCTACAAGAATCTGAGGAAGATCAAGGTCCTGCAGAACACAATTGCATGGATTGATCAAAAAACAACAATGAAAATCGGACTTCGTACACAATGTTGATCTTTAAGAAAAAAGTTCAAATAAATTATTACAAATATTGTTGGCATGTAAGCAACTAATGCTAATAATACCAATCATGCAAACATAAAAATATAAACAACGTAACGGTGGCATGCACGGCACCATGAGCACAAACCAATCTTTCAATGGATGCCAGATTAACAGGATTTGAGAAAGGTAGATTCTTCATGCAACTTATCGCGGCAATTCAACCGACAACAATCATACAAATACTCTCGTGGCGTAGAGCTTATGACCCATCTAACCAAAATCTGGCACCATGTTCCTCTTGATTTATCAACAATGCGATAAGATCCCACATAGAGTAGTCGCATAGAATTAGTGAGAAGGAAACATTATAAATAGGGGTGAGTTAATTAGATGGGACATCTTGGAATTTCAATGTAATTGGGCACTCTTGGAGTGATTGGGTTGAGAGAGTTTTAAGACTCTTCTCTGAGGTTACTTTTGGGTTTGTAATCGTTGTTGTTTCTCTTGTTTCAATAGATCAAAATTGGTGTTCTATCATAATGTAAGCGATGCTTAATCCCAAGCAACTCGACATAGCCCTCTACCAACAATAAGGTTTCAAGTTTCAACAAAATGAACCTGATTTCTCTTGTTCGCCTATCAAGGGCTAAATTTGTAGCATGTAAAAGCCATTTTAATATATCAATAGTAAAGAAGTGAACTTTTTTAGGATAAAAGAAAACGTAACGCCTAAGCAATAGGTGTGCAATTGACACAGATGCATATGTTAAACCAATACATGAAAGCTGCAGTGAATGAACTTGACCTTGCCCTTCAATGGGCATTTGGCTTCTCAAGTGGCAAATGAAAATGTAAGGCCCCTCAATTTTCTGGGTCAAACTGATTATAAGACACCCAAACTCCAAAAAAAAAAAAAAACACCCAAACTCACTTTATTTCAAATAAAAAGTGAAATTAGAGTAAACAGGAAAAACTTTACCAAGATAAAAAAAAGAACAAGGTCCTAAACCAGACCGATCAAAAGGAGTGCGATAAAAAATTCACAATCCCTAAGTATGTGCATTAAGGATGTGCAAACTCCTCAACGGCACGCAATCAGCTATTGAAAGGAGAGCAAGTGAAGCTTTTCCCCACTGAGGAGATGAAAATAGGTCACACGAGCATAAATCTCTTGCCTCGACAAGTTCATAAACGAACAATCCTATCCCTCAAATTTCACTGTAGACCAGAGGACTAGATTTGGTTCAAGAAAAGAGTCAAGAGTAAACAAAGTGACTTTAACTATTCTGTGTTCAATTGCCTCCTGGGGAAAAGGAGGAAAGAAAGCACAGATATACAAATAAATAAGGCCTTCCTCTTTTCATTTAATCAATGGTGATGTCATTTGTGCAAACATTTGTGGTTACGAACATTTCTCAAATATTTCTCGTGACAATGTGATGCTTAGGGATATTAACGCACAAATGTTATTAAGAATATAAACCATAAAGGAAAGTATTAGACTTTGTAATTATTCAGGATAACCTACAGGATAGAAGTTTACCATACAACAGTCCAATAGCAAAAGCATATTCTAATTTCTAAGTATGCTCCACATATTGCTAGCTTTATGGCAATATACTTCCATTCATTCAATTGATGGTAGATATGAGAAACAGCAATGATAAAACATATTCCTAGAAATGTAGCCATTCTTTTGTTCAGTCTCCATTTGAGTCGCCAAATTGTGTTATTCTTATTCATTAGCATTTGGTCGACAAGATCCAAAACAAAATGAAAAGATTCAATACCTTGGTTCCAAGCCTTATGTTCAAGGCTTCATTCCACATGTTGGCAGCATAATCTGGTTGTATATGACTCCACATAGTCATGACAGAAGCCACCTGTCAAAGCATCAAAGTGAACAAACAGATTAAAGACAATTAACTGCACGCTATTGCACAAGTCCATAACAAAACTATCGCCCTCAGCATAATAAAGCAACTCCACCTCCTATTTACAATTGGCAAGCATCATTAAAATTATAGGAAAGGTAACAAATCACAATTCAATTACTCAAAAAAGAATCTAGAACAATCAATTGGGCTAGGATGAGAATTGAGAACCTACTTCTCAGATTTTAAAAAATAAACCAAGTACTAAAACCAACTAGAAGCCCCAGGAAAGCATCATAAACTTGTGTCCAATACAACTGCCTTATCTTTACCTTCGCACCTCGCACCAATTGCTCGCATGCACACACACATGCACCTAAAGAAACAGAAGGGACAAGGCCAAAAAGAAAGAAAGATAGAAAGAGAAGGGAGGGGGAATTAACTGAATTGTAAGTGCCATTATTATTATTTGTTCTCCACTGATACACCCTTCATTAGAGAAAATTTAACTAAGATTTGACTTCAACCTTCATAGCATGAAAATAGAGTATGCTATGAGTTTCAAAACCTCACGTTCTGCTCTCTTAGTCGAGCCTAAGTAGGGAGGGGCCAGAAGAAAGGAAGGCAATTCATTTTCCTCTAAGAACAACATAGCATGAAGAAGAAAAAATAATTTAAAAATCCTTCACAAAATACTTACCAAATTCGCATCCAATGGCGGAGGATAGTTCCCATCCAAAGTGTCAATCCAACTAAATATCATGTTATGGTATCCATAAGGTTTCCCATTCATGCTCTTTGCATATTCCCAAGCTGCAGTCTCATTAAACTTAGCCCGCATGTCGGGACGCAGTGGCAGTAGTGCAATGTGAGGATTAGAGTCATCCTTAGTCAGCTCAAGGGTCCACCACTCATCCCACGGCAACATAGCAATAATATCTTCACCCTAAAACATGTATGAAAACCAACAATTTAGAATTAGGATTACTTGATAGGCAGTAACTCAGATTCACAATGTCATTATTAAAAGGTTAAAAACTTAGATGGGGTATATGCTTTAAAAATAGTAAGCGACATGTTACAGGTTGTCAAGAAAAATGGGAGTAAGTAAAGCTCTTATAAAATAATAACCGAAAGGGGCCCAAACATCATGAAGGATCAACTCACATATTCATTTATCCCATGAATTTAGCATATTATAGATGCAAATTATACTTCTGAGTCAAACGCTAAACATGCAGCTAAATCTTTAAAAAAGAAATTACCGAATTCTATTGTACAGTAGAAAACAGTAAAAGAAGAGAAGACTGATTGCGTCTGCAACATTCAATGAATCAATCAATAATTGATACCCACAAATCCATTCAAATCCTCAATGCTAATCTTTTTTAAAATATTGAAGCATGAATCACATATCGAAAATTTCTTGCCCATAGATCATTGAAGAAAAACATTCCATAATGTAATTGTTGTTATTTTCCTAAGACTCCTACATGGTTTTATCTTAAGAGAGAAAACTGTTATAAGAAAAGGGATGACAAGAGAAAAAGCTGCAGATTCTATCATAGAAGAGAAGAATACAAGTGACCTATACAATCAAATTGTGGGAAAGAATAAAGAACTGAGAAAAGGGGGAGAAAGGAAAGATGGTCCCATTAGCTTTTTTTTGGAAAAAAGAAGGGAACTGGTCGTCATTTAGTAATATAACTTACTTTTTCATTTTCATGTCCTGATTCTCCAACCCAAAGTTTTCCTTCAGTATCCTTCAACAAAACAGCAGTATGACCAGCATATGCTCCAGTGACCCATTTCTCTAATGTCTCAAAACCACCCCATCGGCCACGAATTTTCGATATTGCCAAGAAATCTCCCGAGTGAACATCGTCAAGAGTGATATTTGTAACCCATGGTTGAGGGCGATGCTCAAAGGACGCCTTCATATGCTTCTTTAGAAAAGCGAGATTTGCATTTTCACCCCATCCAGTGTTTGTGAATAATGGAAAGACATCCCACAAAGCGCGAAGGGTTCCCAGCATCCCTGACTCCATTAGAAAAATAGAGACCCCTTTGTTTTTTACCTGATTTCAGAAAGTAAAGTTAAATACAGAAGATATTGAAAAAATACCAACTACAACAACAACATAGCCTCAATCTCAAATTAGTTAGGGTTGACTACATGGATCAAACTCTTCCATTGTGCTCGATTTTGTGCAACAGATGGTGAGCTTTCCAAGCCATTTATATCCCTCCTAATTAAGGCGTCTCAAGTTAGCTTCGGACTTTGGTCTACCTCTACCTCGTCGAATTTCTTAAGTTTCTATTAAGTCGAGTTTTCTAGTAGGAGCATTAGTAGGTCGTCTTTGGGGGTGTCCGGTCCACCGTAATCGCCCTTCCCTAATATTTGTGTCAATTGGTGCAACTTCTATTGTTCTTTGAATTTTTGTATTTCTTATTCTATCTTTACGAGTTTTACCAAACATCCACCTAAGCGTCCAAAAAGTAACCCTTACATATTCGTACTCCGCTTTTCCTTCCCATTCCTTGAATTCAAGTGTATGCTCCCGAGCCAAAAAGTAGTAGTCCCATGTGACACGGTACGGAGTTGCAAATATATAGAGATCCATGCATGTCCAACTGTGAGCATTGCTGATCTGAACCATATCAAAGATGTTCAACACACACCAAAAACTCAAGCAATTAAATTATACAAGAAAGAAGTATGATAAGCATCATCATAATGCAGAAACTAGAAACATATAATACTTAGCTGAAAACTTGAAAGCAAATGACATTTCAATTCACAACATGATAAAGAGCGGCGATAAACTCATTTATTCAGAAGGAACTCTAATAAAAAGGAGGGAACAGGGACCAGAAAAACACAAACAATAACTAAAATGCCAAGTTGTACAGAAAAAATCCTTCATTAATAACAACTAAGACATACGATAGCTAAGGGATCAAAAAGGATTCATACAGGATAAGAAAGAAGCACGAGTGCTAGACACAAAACAAAATCATCGCAAAAGTGCACAATAACTATTTGAACCAAGAGGGATACAATGAGGCCTCCAAATTACTCGACACCAAAAGCATCTTGAAAGCCTCAATCCCAAATTAGTTGGGGTCAGCTACATGGATCAAACTCTTCCATTGTACACGATATAGTGCAATTAATGGTGTAATTTCCAAATTCTTTAAATCCTTCCTAATCAAAGCGTCCTAAGTTAGCTCCACTCGACCGTTAAATCCTCAAGTTTCTATTGAGTCAATTTTCTAACGGGGGCATTTCTAGGCCATCTTTGAACGTGTCCAAACCAAATCAATTGTGCTTCTCTAATTTTTGTGATAATTGGTGCAACTCCTACTTTTATTTAAATTTATGTATTTTTTATTCTATCTTTACGAGTTTTACCACACATCTATGTAAGTGGTGGAAAAATATCGCGAAGAAGAAGCATTTTTCTTTTTTCTTTGTCTAGACCAGCTGCTATTTGGTCTTAAGAGAGTACCTTGGGCTGAGCCTGGTCGGTCCACTAAGGGATAACGCTCTCCTAGCGGTGTAGGAAGAAGCGTTTAATGGTGACTGATGAAGGAATTACCAAGCGTGATGAAGGGTAATGCAATGACCAAGAGATACAGCTCTATCCACTCCAAATCAACTTAAGGTGACCACACAAGCATTTTAAACTGTACATTAGAAGCCCCATTTCTCATTCTTAATTTTTCAAGCAAAACTCTTCAAATCATAGAATAAATCAAGATTCAAAACCAACTGAATTGAAAAATCACAGCAACCCAAATTCACAAGCACCCTTAAAGAACAGAAGAATCCATCGCCCGGTTCATGCCCGCCAGCCAAATCAAATAATCGACACAGAGTTTGAAGAGTAATCAATCAAACATGCAAACCCACACTCGATTCACCTCTCATGAAACCACAAATCACAAATCAGGACTCAATACAAACTACAGAAATTTCACAAAACCCCAAATTCAAAATCACCCAATAACCATACCCAAATTCCCCCATCAAATGAAAAAAACTCTAGAAACCCTAAATACCCAAAATTAGCGCAAATTCAGCGATCCAGACCTTCAAGTGCAGAGTGCCCCCACCGAATTCGCTCCCGCTTTTGTTGTGAAACTCCATCCATGCTTCGTTCTTGTAAAAGCAGGCGCCCTTCCACTCCAAAGCATCATCTGGAGACGAAGAAGCGGTCCCGACGAAACTGGGCAGGAGATCGACTGCGCTTCGCAGAGTGTTGAGTATAGGCCACGAGACTTGTTTGGGTAACAGAGGAAGGACGTCGATTGGGTGAAAGGGCGTTTTCCAAGCGTACCCAATTGAGATTACGAAACAGAGAATCGCAAATACAGAGAAACAGAGCTTCATGGGTGCAATTTTTGGGGAGAAACAGAGGAGGAGAAGGAGAGACGTGTGGACTCTGTTTTTGTAGCTATTGTGTTCACGGAAGGAAAGCAGAGCAGATACTTAATTTGTCCGGAATCACTCGCTCCTTTTTATTGGTGTGAAAAGACGGGAATGCCCCTAAGGATATTGTTGTGTGATTGTGACAAAATAAAGGATTGGATGAGGGTATTGTTGGTAAGTAGGGAATTTGGTTGCCAATGCAAGTGGGGGGTACCACTTGATTTTCCTGGCAACAGAAACCATGAATTGTTGGATAAAGGAAAAAGTACAAATGGGTTTCTTATTTTCCCCCATGTTTGGCAAGCACAAAAGTAAAAGGCAAAACAACCAAAAAAAAGTTAAAGCCAATTAAACTAAAAAATTGTACTTTATAAAGAAATATGAAACATTTTGAGCATGTTAGGCTTAGAGATTGTGAAGTGACCACATGTTTTTGGACTTAAGTTTAAAAGTGGAATGGTAGCTTCCACTCCAAACTTATATAGTCATATTTTTTTTCTTAATCGATTGATGCGAGATTATTCTTTCTTTGCAATAAATTATAAGGACCATGTTTGATTGCAAAAAAAAATGTTGAAGAAAATTTTATTGAATAATACATGTATTTTGAATGTATATGTACGGTTTTTTTCCTTCAAAACTCACCAACAACAAGTTTTGAAATAAATATGAGAAATTACCATATCTATTAAATATAATAATTTTATATTTAAAATATAACGTTAATGTGTCATAAGACGAAAACTCATTTTTTTTTAAATCAATTTGTCCACCATAATAAGTGGAAAATATATGAGTCTTAATATGAAACATTTTGGCTATCAAACATAAGAAATTGTTATTTTCCTACGAAATTTATCATTTTTTTGGAACATTTTCATTTTCATCCAATCAAACAGTATGTAGATTAAAATCTTTAATTTTTAGATGTTATTTTAAGGAGTGTTTATTTAGCAATTTATTATTATCTGCCAACTTTTTTAACTTTTCGCTACCTTATCGAATAGTTTTGTCAAATAAAACCTTCAATTTCATGTGCAGAGTTTTAGAAAGTGAATAATATATTTTCGAATAATCTGTTTTTAGCTCACATTGAGTTCTTGTTCTAAGTTTGTTCATGGTATCAGAGCAGAAACAACTTGGGAACCTTAATTTTTCATATGTTTTTTGCCCGTTTGATCAAGAAATGTGATGTTGTTGACATTGATTTTTCAAGTTCTGATTGTTGTTTGAAGATTCTTGCTGGATTGTTGATTTGGTAGAGTTTCAAATCATGGCAAACACGCAAGATCATGAAGATTCTTCAAGAAATGTGAGCTTAATAGATCAGAACATGGAGGATTCACTGCATTTATAAAATTCAGATAATCCAGGTATGATCTTGGTTACCAATTCTCTTCTTGGATTGAATTATCTTACATGGAGTAGAAGCGTCGTATAGCTCTTGGTGAAAAGATGAAACTAGGGTTTATTGATGGTAGATGTGCTAAACCAACATCTTCAGATCCTAATTTTGATCGATGGATCAAAGTGGATTGTATGGTTACTTCTTGGATCTTGAATTCTATTGCAAAAGAAATTGTTGATGCATTTCTTTATTCTTCTTGTGCTTTTGATTTATGGACTGAACTATCTGAGAGATTTGGAGAGTGTAATGGTCCTACGATTTATCAATTGAAGAGAGAAATAGCTTCAATTGCTCAAGGAGATCTTAATGTGTCGAATTATTACACAAAACTAAAAAAATTATGAGAGGAACTTGCTTATCTAGTTCCTTTACCAAGTTGTAAATGTGGAGCTGCAAAGAAGATTGCTGAATTAGAATCAACTGATAAGTTAATGGAGTTTTTAATGGGATTGAGTGATGTCTATGATCCTATTCGAAATCAGATCTTGCTTATGGATCCTCTTCCTAGTATAAATAAAGCTTACTCTATGGTGATTAGAGTTGAAAAACAAAAAGAAGTACACATTGTGTTTGCACCTGAAGTTGATTCTGTCATGATGGTTAGAAATACTGGAAATAAGAACCACTTTAAGGGATCTTTTAAGAAACAAGTGAATAAAGATGAGCTTTATTGTGATCATTGCAAGATGAAGAGGCACACCAAAGAGACATGTTTCAAATTACATGGATATCCAGATTGGTTTACTGCAGAAAAATCTAAGAAGAATGACAAGTCCATGAAGAAGACGGAGTCATCGTCGTCTTGCATTGGAAAGGATTCGTAGTATTTAACGAAAAGAAGAATAAGAAGAAGAAGAAGAAGAAGAAGAAGAAGAAGAAGAAGAAGAAGAAGCGATGGTTGCTTCAGAGATGGTCGGCTCGACGAAGCGTCAGAGCGCGAAATCAACGGTTCTGGTTGATTCTGGAAAGGAAGACATTTGCCTTAATTCAAGTTCTTTCTCTAACATAACCTTCTTTCAGTTCAAAAAACTTACCACCACTGCAAAAATTAAGTTCGTTTTTCTTCCTCATGCTTGTTTTATACAGGACCTTGAGAATTCTCAGGTTCTCGCAGTGGGCAAGGCAAAGGCAGGGCTCTACATTCTTAATTCAAGTTCTTTCTCTAACAAGGTCATTGATGCATATACAAAAACCATTGACTCTTCTCTGAATAAGTCTGTTGTTTGTAATTCTGTCAATGATGGTTTCTCTTGGCACAAGAGATTAGACCATCCTTCTAACACTGTTTCTAAACATTTAGAATCTTTACTTTCCACTTCTTTGCTCAATAAATCTGTTAATCCTTGTGATGTATGTCATATTTCGAAACAGTGTACACTAAAATTTTTTGATAGTTCTATCAAGACTGTAACTTCTTTTCAGCTTCTACACATGGATATTTGATATAAACAAAAATCTTTGCTGGGGTCTCATTATTTTCTTACTATAGTAGATGATTTTACTAGATTTACTTGGACATACTTATTACTTTCCAAGTCTTCCACTTTTGCAACCATTCGAATTTTTTAATTTTTGTACGTAATCATTTTAAGGTTTCACAAAGCAATAAGGAGTGATAATGGCACTTGAATTTGTCAATCAAGATTGTAAAAAATTATTCACTGATTTCGGTATTTCTCATCAGAAATCCACTCCTTATACACCTCAACAGAATAGAGTTGCAGAGAGGAAGCATAGGGATCTATTATAAGTAACAAGAGCTTTGATTTTTCACTCTGGTCTTCCTAAAACTTTTTGGGGAGATGCTGTCTTAACATCTACATATCTGATAAATAGACTACCTTCTTCAGTTCTTAACTGGAAATCTCCGTTTCTGTTGTTATTTCATAAAAATCCAGATTTTTCTATGCTACGATCATTTTGTTGTTTATGTTTCTCTACCAATGGTTTACCTTATAAAGATAAACTTGATCCCAGATCTTCTAAATGTGTCTTTGTTGGATATTCTCCTGGTCAAAAAGCTTATAAGCTTTTTTATCTTACTTTTAAAAAAATTTTAATTTCTAAAGATGTAATCGCTTATGAAAATGTTTTTCCTTTCTTAAAAGATTCATCTTCTTTTGAACTTCCTGTTCTCCCTATTTTTGTTGATGATAATGATGATGAATTTTCACATCTTCCAATAGTTCCTTCACTTCCAGTTTCATCATCTCCTTTAACTTCGATTCTAATATTCCAACTGTTCCAGCTTGTCTCTCATGACAAACTTACTCTATTGTACTTCCTACTTCTCCTATTCGAGAAAGAGTCAACGACATCATAAGCTACCTTGTTGGTTAAATGACTATGACACTTCTATAAAAAGAGTCAAGCCAGCTGCTAATCGATTGTCTATTTTACCATCTTCTTCTGTTCATTCTCCGCCTACTTTTCCTTTTATTGTTTCACCCAACTTCGCTGATCAATACATAATACTTAGCTACTGTATCTAAGATTAAAGAACCTCATAATTTTGCACAAGCTAACACTGAGCCTCGGTGGATTCTTGCAATGCAAAAGGAATTACAAGCATTATAAGATAATCATACTTGGGATTTAACTGAGTTACCTGTTGGCAAGAGAGCAATTGGTTCCAAATGGGTTTATAAAGTTAAGTTAAATCCAGATGGATCTCTCGACAGATGCAAAGCCAGGTTAGTAGCAAAGGGATATAATCAGATTGAGGGTGTGGACTTCATTGATAGTTTCTCTCCAGTAGCTAAGATTGTGACTGTTAGATTACTTCTTGCATTGGTAGCTTCGAAATCTTGGCCTCTTCATCAATTGGACATTAATAATGCCTTTCTTCATGGTTATATCAATGAAGATTTATATATGAAACCCCCTGATGGTTATACCAAAGCTTTGCCTACTCAAGTTTGTAAATTGAAACGTTCCTTATATGGTCTCAAACAGAACTTCTAGGCAATGGAATTCTGAGTTTACTTCTCAGCTTCAAGCTTATGGATTTGTCCAATCAGCTCATGATCATTGTCTGTTCACTTTCGCTAAAAATGGGGTGTTTTAGCCTTAATAGTCTATGTTGATGATGTGCTTCTCACTGGGTCCTCCTTAAATGAAATTTTGTTGGTCAAACAATTTCTTTATCAGAAATTCACAATCAAAGATTTGGGTCAAGCTCATTATTTTTTAGGCTTGGAAGTTGCAAGGTCTGATTCTGGTATCTACATCAATCAGAAGAAGTATGCACTCGATATTCTTGATGATGTTGATTTATCTGGTGCTAAACCTGTTGCTACCCCTTTACCTAGAGACTTTAAATTTGATGACATTCAGTCTCCTCTTATGCCCGATCTAGATAGGTATTGAAGGCTTATTGGTCGACTTCTCTACCTTGGCTTCACCAGACCTGATGTGATTCATTCAACTCAGCAATTAAGTCAATTTGTTCAGCATCCTATTGAACAACATTGGGATGATGCTATACATGTTTTGAGGTATTTAAAGGGTTCTCCATCAATGGGGCTCTTTTATCCCTCTCAATCAGATCTTAAGGTGTCTGCTTACTGTGGTGCAGACTAGGTTACTTGTCTTTTTTCACGAAGGTATCTTACTGGTTTTTGTATCTTCTTGGGCCATTCTTTGATCTCTTATAAAACTAAGAAACAATCCACAGTTTCTAAGTCTTCGGCTGAATCAGAGTACAGATCTTTATCAGCAACTATTTCTGAGCTCTTGTGGTTATCTTATCTTCTTCATGATTTGCAAATTGAAGTGTCCCTTCCCATTGATCTCTGGTGTGACAATCAGGCGGCTCTCCACATTACTGCTAATCCAGTGTTTCATGAAAGGACCAAGCATCTTGATATTGATTGTCACCTGGTTCGTGATCAATACAAGCTTGGTTTTGTTCTCCCTCAGTACATTCCTTCTCGCCATCAACGTGCTGATTTGTTGACCAAGTTGTAGCGACCCTCAAAATTCAATACGTGCCACGTGGCATCTCATGACCGTGACCCGAACTCGTTGTGATGCTACACACTCAGTCAACCCTCGAGAGTCAACATCGAGATTAGGACAGTAACTCGAACTTACGGGGACACCACCGATAAGTCTAGGGCACGCCTAACGAGGTAAAAACATTTTTTTTTCATGTGACGTGTGTTAAATTAGTTGTATTATTGTTAATTTACATCGCACCAATTAATATTGTTGGTAGTCGTAATATGCGCGCGTAGTGACGAGAGAGAGTGCGACGTTGTAATATACGCATAACACGGGTGTATGGAGTAGTTGAGATTTAGTCGTCACATCACATATCTTGTCGCATCACATATCTTGTCACATCACATGTCTTGTGACATCACCAATCAACCACTCCTACCTTCTTTGCTCTCTCATATACGTTTTCCACCTCCAAATAAAAAACACCCTCCATTCTTATCTTACCCGATCACCATTTCTCCTCCTCTCACGTTCTTCATTCTCACTCGCTCTCACTCACCTCTCTTCCACGGCCTTAAGATCCCTGGCGTCGCGTGTCCGATTCGGCGAGTGGTACTCCTTCGTCGGCGATCTACTTGGTGATGTAGGTGAGTAGGTGATTTTGTTTTCGATTCTTTAAGAAGTTGGAGTTTTGATGTGGTTGTTGGGTTGATGTTGATGTTGATGTTGTTGTTGATGTTGTATTGCTCTGTTGTTGTTAAAAATAAAAAAATAAAAAAAATTTGGGTTGAACGAACGAGAGAGCAAGCTCTCTGTTCGTTCAACGAAGAAGATAATGAATAGGTGAACCGGGTCGGGTTGACCGGTTGGGATGGTCGAACCGACCCGGTCCAGTGGGCCGGGTCGGGCGACCCGGGCGAACTGGGTCGGGTCGACCCGAACCCACCCCTATTAATAAAATAGTAATTAAAATTAAATTGAATATCAAAATAAATTACAGAAAATAGATTTAAATAGATAAAAAATTATGAAAAAATGCAGAAAATTCTCGAAAAATATGAAAAAATTTAAGAAGCTAAAAAGATGAGTTCGAGGCCATTTCGAGCATTCGACACCCCCGGTATAATTCAAAAAGGGTGCTAAAAATCAATTTTTTTTAAAAATAAAGTTACAAATCTATAATCTCATGGTGTAATGTGACTCTAAAATAGTTAAAATGATATAAATGAACACCAGGGACTTATGAGGTTATAGTCGGGTGTCGGGTGCGCGTATCGAGGCGTGAGCGAGGCGTTTTGATGACGATTTGCGATTTCTCGAGGTAAGTAAACCAGTTAGGAAATGCACAGTATTTTCATTTGAGCTTATATTTTATTGATGTTGTACTGCAACCGGGGCCATGACCTCAAGTCACTTGAGTGGTCGGAATGAGATGTGTTTTATCCGGGGCACCGTTGATATCCCCCATTCGCGACATTTTATGGTACGGCGATGCCGCATCCTATGATCGAGTCTACTTGGCGTTGCCGCGACTCTGTGACCCCGACCCTTTGGCACCCGCATTCGGTGGTCTTGAGCTACTTGGGTACCTCTCTATATTGTTTCATTTGACACTCATTTCTCGTAGTACTTTCATTCTTTTTTTTACAATCTTATTATCATGCATTCCATACAGCTTTCTTTTATCCGCATGACTTTTAGACTGCTTTATTTTATCTTGAATTACTGTTTAGATCCTACTGGCTTTTACTTACCTGGACTCGGCATTCTTGTGTTTGGCCAGAGTGCGGATCCGCAGCCGAGCAAGGGCAAGACGCCGACACTTGGCGATCTACTCTGAGGATATCGGAGCAGCCCTCCTCTGCACACTTTTGTAGGTTTTTTGAATTTTTGTATTATATATATGTATATATGTTGTTATCACATTTTGGGATACTTATTTGGGTTGAGAGAAACACACGACTGGTATATCATTTTTGCTTGTTTATAACGCTTGACACTAGGTATACATGAAGGTACATATTTACAGGGTTCCACAACTAGGTTGTCCAACACTTCTAATAATATTGTTGAGTTATTTAATGTAGAAATTGCTTCCGCTAAATTTTTAAAACTTGTAAAATATTGATAACTCAACTTAGAATTTTAAATTTACTTATAATGAGGGATTTGAAGGCTGACTAGGTCTACGTTGACCTTGCGAGACTGGCTCGGGGGTCCACGTGGGCTTAGGCTGGGCGGGGCCCAGTTTGTGAAAAATTGGGGCCGTCACAGTTGGTATCAAAGCCTAAGTTTTCACTTATAGCTCTTAACTAATCCACCACCAATATAAGACACAAATTAAAAATAGAGTTAGGACACGGTTGGAATTTAGAGTGGAACCATATGATCCTGACCTAGAGTCTTAGTTGGGAAGTGAGGCGAGCTGGGGTAAATTAACAAAAATAAAATAGAATTGGAACATATATTTATTATTTGTTGTATTGTACTATAATATACCGGTAACTATACGTTGATTAGATACTCGCCGGCTATTGCAGATCGCAATGGCAGATCAGCCTGGTTCGAGTGATGATAGTGAGGCAGCAGGTCCTCGATTTGCGAGTATTGAGGAGGTACATTCATTGACTCAGAGAGTCGCATCTCAGGATCAGAGATTGGATGAGATCCTTAGGATACTCACGACACAGATCACAGCTACACCGGCACCATCTTCGTCGACAGTACCCACCGTGCAGGAGAGGAGTGCACCTACCGTACATGCCACTCCAGCGGCTCTCGTCGTACCGACACCATCCATTATAGCTGAGATAGTACCAGTTCAGACCGAGACGGTATTGCCCGCACCACCCGCGCCAACAAAAACCATGCCAACTACGCTCGTAGAGATGACTACTGGGGCGACAGTTGAGGCGAGACAGTCGCGAGAGTTCCAGAGACATAGACCAGCTGAATTCTACTGGGGCACGAATCTCGAGGCGGCAGAGAAATTTATGCAGAGCCACGAGAAGATACATGACATTTTAGCCACACCAGAGTATATGAGACCGAGCATATCGTCGGGCGATGTTTGAAGAGGCCGATGCGTGGTGGCGTACTATGGTGGCTACTATGGGTAAGCCCAAAGATTGGGGCGTAGATTCAAGAGGCGATTTAATCGGGAAGTACTTCCCGCTTTCGGTCTGAAAGAGAAGAGAGGCTGCGTTTTTAGCATCCGATAGTATACCGAGGGAGTCGGTGATGCGATATGGGCGGTATTTGCAATTATTGGATTATCTTTGGAGGGTAGGCGACACGACGCCGATCGGCACACTACTTCATGGAGGGTCTGCATGAGGGATATCGAGGTCTTGTGATGACTACGAGAGCCGAGAGAGTTTACAAGCGGCTTATGAGAGGAGCCTGGCGAGAGGCATACTGCAACAAGCATAGGGTGGCAAAAACGTGCCGGTCCCGTTTTGCCCGTTTTATCCGGTCCCCGTTTTAAACGGGACCGGCAACATATTTTTATGAAAAACATACGGATCGGACAATATTTTTTGTCCGTTTAAACATACGGGACCGGGACTTGACAAAAATTCTTAAAAAACGAAAATTCGTTTATTGATTAATTTGAAGGGCATAGAAGTAATTTCACAATGTATTTTAGGTTTTTTTGCTTCTCCCCCTCTCTCTCTCTCGCTTCGCGCTCCCCTCTTCTCTCTCTCTGCTCTCGCCTCCCTCCTCTTCTCTTCTCCTCCCCCCTTCTCCTCTCTGCCTCGCCTCCCCCTCTCCTCTCTCGCCTCCCCTCTCGCGTCTCACTCTCTCTCTCGCTCTCCGCGTCTCACTCTCGTCTCACTTTCTCTGTCTCTCCGCGTCTCTCTCCCTCGCTCTCACTCTCTCTCGCCTCTCCGCGTCTCACTCGCTGCAGTCCTCTCCCACTCACTCTCCCTCCTCGCCGCCTGGCTCTTCCTCTACCTCTTCCGCCCCTCCGACGCCCCCTCGTCATCCTCTGGTCGCGGTTTCTCCGAGCTTTCCCACGATTTCTGCGCCGCCGCTCCACCCGCCTCGTCTCCAAGATGCACGTCGGCCGCCCAAGTCCGCCGTCGCCACCCGCCACTCCTCCGCCGCCGAGGAGGCCCTCGAGCAGGCCTGGACCTGGACCCCAACGCCAACGCCGCCTCACTTTGAATCAAAATATTTAATTATATTAAAAAAAAACGGCAAAAAGTCCCGTATGTTTTACAAACATACGGAATTTGGACAAAAAATCGTGCCGTTTTAAAAACGGGACCGGGACCGGACATCAAATTTAAACATTTTTGAAATGGGTGTCCAGTCCCGTTTTTGTCCGTTCCCGTATTTTTGCCAGCCCTACCTGCGCACACACCCCGGTGAGATCATCCGAGCACCAAAGATTAGCACGATTGGATCATAGGGCGGTGGTGACGAGAGGAGGAAGAGACACCGACGTCCAGGCGAGAAATGACAGAGCACAGAGTACAGGATCCGTGGCGCCACCAGTCCATCCAGCGAGCACGGCGTCAGTATCATCGGTTTCGACACGGAGTTATGCCAGTACACCACAGCAGCCAGGACCGTCAGGGCCGCCACAACAATATCAACGAACTGAGAGTGGAGGTAGAGGAGGCGGTCAGGGGCAGAGGCACATACATGGTCAGGGACAGAGATATGACTCGGGACCGGGACAGAGGTTCAGTCAGGTGCAGGGACAGGGACAGAGGTCCAGTCAGGTGCAGGGACAGGGGCAGGGGATTCCACCATGGTCAGGACCACATCGAGCATGTTTCGAGTGTGGACAAGCAGGGCACCTCGTCAGCGCATGTCCACGACTAGGCAGGGCTCAGCCACCGCAGCATAGAGAGCAAGTTCATGCCATCGCTGCACCGGATCCAGCTGCCACTCGTAACCTTATCGAGGGTATGATTTACATTTGTAGTCGATTTATGCATACTATGATTGATTCAGGTTCTACTGTATCTTTTATTTCGGGTCGTATGGTTGATGAGTTAGGATTGAGACCTATTAGGCTAGAACGACCTTTGATCCTCAGCACGGCTGCTGGGGACAAGATATACCCGAACTTATTATGTGTTGACTGTTCAGTTAAGATAGAGAACCAGGAAATGCCCGCAGACTTGAGGGTATTGGAGTTCTTAGAGTTTGATGCCTTATTAGGCATGGATTGGTTAGCCGCGTACCACGCACAACTTGAGTGTTTCAGCAAAGTGGTTACGTTTAGGCTTCCGGACCGAGCAGAGTTTAGCTTTCAGGGGACTTCGACCACGTTACCGATTACCCGTGCTAGAGTGGCCACGAGTTCGACCTTGAGACATTTGCCGGTGTTTTGAGTACAAATTGATAGAGTTGAGACGAAGATAGAGGAGGTGCCCGTTATATGCGAATTTTTGGATGTTTTTCCCGTAGAGCTCCCAGGATTACCACCATCTAGAGAGATCGACTTCATTATAGATTTGGTCCCAGGGACCAAACCTATTTCGATTCCACCTTATAGGATGGCTCCTAAGGAATTAGAGGAGCTGAGAACCCAGCTAGACGAGTTGTTAGAGTTGGGATTCATACATCCGAGCATGTCACCTTGGGGTGCACCAGTATTGTTTGTCAAAAAGAAAGACGGTAGTTTGAGACTTTGCATTGACTACCGACAGCTCAACAGAGCCACAGTGAAGAACAAGTACCCACTCCCACGTATCGATGATTTGTTCGATCAGTTGACAGAGGCACACTGGTTCTCTAAGATTGATTTGAGATCGGGATATCACCAATTGAGGATTCGAGATGAGGATAGGGAGAAGACAGCATTCCGCACGAGATATGGGCACTACCAATTTACCGTTATGCCATTTGGGCTGACGAATGCTCCAGCGATGTTCATGGATCTAATGCATCGAGTATTGAGAGAGTAATTGGATAGATTTGTGATAGTATTCATCGACGACATTCTAATATATTCCAAGACTCGTGAGGATCACAAGGGACACCTCCGGACAGTCTTACAGACTTTGAGGGAGCATAGACTGTACGCTAAGTTCAGTAAGTGTGAGTTTTGGCTCACTGAAGTCGGATTTCTTGGACATATTGTCGGAGCCGATGGAGTGTCGGTGGACCCCGCTAAGATTAGAGCAGTGATTGATTGGCCTACACCGACATCAGTGACAGACATTCACAGTTTTCTAGGATTGGCAGGCTACTACAGACGATTTGTTCAGGGATTTTCCGAAATTGCAGCGCCAATGACACAATTAACGAAGAAGGAAGTTAAATTTCAGTGGAATCACAGTTGCGAGCAGGCTTTTCAAACTTTGAAGGAACGATTAACGACTGCGCCAGTTTTGGTGCTACCTGAATCAGGGAAGGGTTTTGAGGTGAACACCGATGCTTCTATGATCGATTTGGGTTGTGTTTTAATGCAGGACGGTAGAGTGATTGCCTACGCGTCTCGATAGCTGAAGATTCACGAGAAGAACTACCCTATCCATGATTTGGAGTTAGCTGCATTAGTCTTTGCATTGAAGATTTGGCGTCATTATCTCTATGGAGAAAAGTTTGTGTTATTTACTGACCACAAGAGTTTGAAGTACCTATTTACTCAGAAGGAGTTGAATATGAGACAGAGGCATTGGCTAGAGTTCCTTAAAGATTATGATTTCTCTTTGGAATATCAACCAGGGAAGGCCAATGTCGTAGCGGATGCATTGAGTCGGAGAGGAGCAGATCCAGAGAGATTGACGTGCCATATGACACACGAACATGGGCTACTCGAAGCAGCAGAGTTGATGAATTTAGTCGATATACCGACCAGTACCAGAGTGTTGATTTGTGGGCAGATGAGGACTCAGACGGTGTCGATTCAGAGTGTACTTGAGGGCCGAAAGCAAGCGGACGAAAGCATACCGAGAGATTTTGGAGTTTGCTCGAGTCCTGGATCATCCAGATTGGAGTCACTCGGTAGACTCATGCCCGAGATTTAGAGGTCGATTGTGGATTCCATCATGCGAGTTACGCGATGAGATACTTCAAGAGGCTCACCGCTCACGTTTTACGGTTCATCCGGGTCGGACCAAGATGTATGCAGATATGCGTCGTCTATTCTGGTGGCCGGGGATGAAGACCGATGTTAGTGATTATGTTCGAGCGTGTGAGATATGCCAGCGAGTTAAGGCTGAGCATCGGAGACCCGGAGGATTATTACAACCACTTCCCATTCCTCAGTGGAAGTGGGAGCATATTGCCATGGATTTCGTCAGTGGATTACCTCGATCTCAGCGCGGCCATGATAGCATCTGGGTGATTGTGGATAGACTGACTAAGTCTGCGCATTTCTTACCAGTATCGACGACACACAAGGTGGATAAATTAGCTGCGTTATATGAACGAGAAATTGTCAGGTTACACGGAGTTCCATTTTCTATCGTATCAGATAGAAGATCACAGTTTACATCGCAGATTTGGCAGAGCATGCAGGCACTATTTGGCACCAGATTAGATTTGAGTACGGCCTATCACCCACAGACGGACGGACAGTCGGAGCGGTTAATTCAAGTGTTAGAGGATATGCTTCGTATGTGTGTGCTGGAGTATGGTGGTTCTTGGGAAGAGTATCTTCATCTGTGCGAGTTTGCTTATAATAATAGTTACCAGGCCAGTATTGGGATGGCACCATTTGAGGCACTTTATGGTAGACCATGCAGATCTCCATCTTGTTGGGCAGAGCCCGAGGATGTGGCAATTCTTGGACCAGAGATTGTGGTAGATCACACAGAGAAGATACGACAGATCAGATTACGTCTGAGGAGTGCGCAAGAGAGACAAAAGAAATATTACGACAAGTACCATGGTGAGTTAGAGTATGACGAGGGAGCTTACGTGTACTTGAAAGTCTCACCTTTAAAGGGTCACAAGAGATTTGGAATCAGAGGAAAACTTGCGCCGAGATTTATTGGTCCGTTCAAAGTCAAGAGGAGAGTTGGCAAAGTTGCATATGAGTTAGAATTACCACCTCAGTTGATCGGGATCCACCCCGTATTTCATATTTCGATGCTTCGATTGGATAAGTCGAGAGGGGGTGTGAGGCCAATGGTGGATTTGAGTCTGATAGATTTGAGGGAAGACATCACGTACGAGGAGCAGCCTATCCAGATTTTGGACCGTCAGGTGAAGAGACTGAGGAACAAGAACATTCCGTCGGTCCTCGTTTAATGGCAACATCACGGGGACGAGGAGCTGACTTGGGAACTAGAGTCTTATATGCGCGAACACTTTCCACATCTATTTGAATCTGGTGAGTCTTAACTCAAGCTATTTTAATTTCGAGGACGAAATTATTATTAGTTGGGAAGACTGTAGCGACCCTCAAGATTTAATACGTGCCACGTGGCATCTCAGGACCGTGACCCGAACTCGTTGTGATGCTACACACTCGGTCAACCCTCGAGAGCCAACATCGAGATTAGGACAGTAACTCGAACTTACGGGGACACCACTGATAAGTCTAGGGCACGCCTAACGAGGTAAAAACATTTATTTTTTTTCATGTGACGTGTGTTAAATTAGTTGTATTATTGTTAATTTACATCGCACCAATTAATATTGTTGGTAGTCGTAATATGCGCGCGTAGTGACGAGAGAGAGTGCGACGTTGTAATATACGCATAACACGGGTGTATGGGGTAGTTGGGATTTAGTCGTCACATCACATATCTTGTCACATCACATATCTTATCACATCACATGTCTTGTGACATCACCAATCAACCACTTCTACCTTCTTTGCTCTCTCATATACATTTTCCACCTCCAAATAAAAAACACCCTCCATTCTTATCTTACCCGATCACCATTTCTCCTCCCTCTCACGCTCTTCATTCTCACCTCGCTCTCACTCACCTCTCTTCCACGGCCTTAAGATCCCGGCGTCGCGCGTCCAGTTCGGCAGTGGTACTCCTTCGTCGGCGATCTACTTAGTGATGTAGGTGAGTAGGTGATTTATGTTTTCGATTCTTTAAGAAGTTGGAGTTTTGATGTGGTTGTTGGGTTGATGTTGATGTTGATGTTGTATTGCTCTGTTGTTGTTAAAAATAAAAAAAAAATAAAAATAAAAATTTGGGTTGAACGAACGAGAGAGCAAGCTCTCGTTCGTTCAACGAAGAAGATAATGAATAGGTGAACCGGTGGCCTGACCGGTAGAGACTGGTCGAACAGACCCGGTCCGATTGACTGGGCCTGGGCGACTCCGGCAAAGCTGGGTCGGATCGACCGGGTCCGGCTGGACCGGGTCGGGTCGACCCGGACCCACCCCTATTAGTAAAATAATAATTAAAATTAAATTGAATTAAACTGATTTATATCAAAATAAATTACAGAAAATAGATTTAAATAGATAAAAAATTATGAAAAAATGAAACAAATTCTCGAAAAATATGAAAAAATTTAAGAAGCTAAAAAGATGAGTTCGAGGCCTTTTCGGGCATTCGACACCCCGGTATAATTCAAAAAGGGTGCTAAAAATCAATTTTTTTTGAAAATAAAGTTACAAATCTATAATCCCATGGTGTAATGTGACTCTAAAATAGTTAAAATGATATAAATAGACACCAGGGACTTAAGAGGTTATAGTCGGGTGTCGGGTGCGCGTATCGAGGCGTGAGCGAGGCGTTTTGAGGACGATTTGCGATTTCTCGAGGTAAGTAAACCAGTTAGGAAATGCAAAGTATTTTCATTTGAGCTTATATTTTATTGATGTTGTACTGTGTCCTTTCATTGGAATCCCTACCCACTTATGAATGTTCGAGGGCCAAGTGAGCGATACTCGTGTCTCTGATTGGAGTGGTTGCTTGGAAGCAAGCCGGGGCCATGACCTCAAGTCACTTGAGTGGTCGAATGAGATGTGTTTTATCCGGGGCACCGTTGATATCCCTCATTCGCGACATTTTATGGTACGGCGATGCCGCATCCTATGATCGAGTCTACTTGGCGTTGCCGCGACTCTGTGACCCCGACCCTTTGGCACCCGCATTCGGTGGTCTTGAGCTACTTGGGTACCTCTCTATATTGTTTCATTTGACACTCATTTCTCGTAGTACTTTCATTCTTTTTTTTTACGCCTTATTATCATGCATTCCATACAAACTTTCTTTTATCCGCATGACTTTTAGACTACTTTATTTTATCTTGAATTACTTGTTTAGATCCTATCGGCTTTTACTTACCTGGACTCGGCATTCTTGTGTTTGAGTAACAAGATATTGTGAATCAAAGAAACCAAATTAAGTGGTGAAAAGGATGGCTCTCTTTGTGCGATCTCCCAACGCGCTTAAGAAATCTCCTCTTCCGACATTGGCAGAAGAGGAAGAAAGATGCACGAAGGAAGTTAAGAATCGAGAAGAGGATCCTATGCTGGCGGAGGTGAGCACAGGGATTCCAAGATCCTTTAAAGAGACAGTCGTCAATCATAATGATGAACCAATAATTGATGCGTTATCAGACTTTGAGATAAAAATTGAAGAAGTGGATTTGATGATTGGTTCTAAATGTTAGTACAATACATAAAACATGCATATAATTGAACAATATTATATCATGCTTGAATTTAATTACAAAGAACTAAATAAAATAATATCAGAGGCTTGCACTAATGGCAATGTTCTAAGACGAAATTCCCTCTAATTTGGTGTATGAATGCTTCAAGAGGTTCGTCTCCAGGATATAACTAGATTGATCTTTGATTACACACCAACCAAAAGATCATTTCTTCCGCAACAACAAAATTCTCTCTCTCAAAACCAGAAAAAACAATCTTAATTTCAAAATTTTCCTTAGTTCACTACTGAAGTTAAAAACCATTTTTATAGTAATTGTTCAAAACGAGGTCATTAGTGGTGTGGTTTATTAATCACCAATTATCTCACTAATTAAACACCTTTTTAAAAACTAAAAGTGGTAACTGTTCACCACTAATCACACCTACGAAATTAACTAAATTTTATGTAAAAAGTAAAACATTTGTGTTGTGAATTGACTAAGTTATTTTAACATTTGCCCCAAAGACCCTAAGGGCCAAGGCCCTATCAAAGACATATTTAATGTGTATTAATCAATGGAGAATACTCATGGTCTTGTCCTCCAACCCTACATTCACTTAACCATTTACTTCAAGTGAAAGATTTCTTATAAGGAAATAAACAAAAAGTTTTTTTCCCACGTAGGACTAAAATTGGATACAATACAAACTCAATAAAAGCTCAACACTAAAATGAAGTCACTGAAATTAAGTTTTCTGATAAGGTTTGGACTCTCATGTCACAATCAATGGAGTTGACGGTCATGGTCAAGCTATTGGGTGGATTCATCAGCTACAGGGCCCATGTGTACCAAGTTACAAGATCTCTGGAGTCCTGAAGGGAAAATGAAGGTGGCTAATGTTGAATATGGCTACTTCATGGTAATGTTTGAAAGATGGAGCGATCGGATGGCGACTTTAATTGGGGATCCGAGGACTTTCTTTGGACATTATTTTTTAGTACAACCATATAATATATCCTTTGATACTAGGACAGATTATCTAGGATCGGTTCCGACATGGGTTCGCTTCCCCGGCCTCCCCTTCTACTATTATCATAAAAATATATTAAGGTGGATAGTTGGTTCCTTGGGCAGTTTCATCTAAGTTGATTACTCGACACAAGACGTCAAAAGAGGTCGGTATGCCCGTATGGCGGTATAAATTGATTTACGAAAACCTATAAAGATAGAAATCATCAATAGTTTTTAGGCGAGATCATCTGGTTTTCCACATCTACCTACTGTTTTCTAACTTCTACAGTTTCTTAAATCTTTTAGCTATTTCCGGCTGAACAAGGTATGTTTACTACATATTGTAGTTATGGTATCATATTGTAGAAATTCCATATTCTACAATCTTAGACTTATCAAGCTTCGGTAAGCCATGTTTTCTCAAAACTTGGTTACGATGCCACCTGTGACGACCCATTCTCCACAGAAGGGCACCGTCTGGCCTAATCCCTTAATTAAGCCCTAATCTCCCTTATAGGACCTAACAAGGAACTAGTCAGCCTTAATTAAACACCTAAACACCTACCATTTATTATACCACCTATAATTAACTAGATAGTTCTAATTATTAACCTATAGTTGTCTATAAATTAGAGTTATTTTAAATTTTCTATTTACCAAATTATGTAGCGGAAGTCATCTTTTAAGTTACTGGTGGACATAAGGTGTGGCGGCTCCAACTCCCGAGGTTGCCACGTGGGGGAGGCGCGGCCCCACAGTCCTGTCATATCCTTGATCCACTGGGTCCCACACGCCACTAACGTCCTTTGCTACATCATGACTAATCATTATGCGTGTTAAACTCATTTCGTTAATCAGTTTAGTTAGACAGTTATATCATTTTTATAACATTAAAAACAGCGGAAGTTAAATTTAAAGCAAGTAAAGCAATTAAATTTATCATCATATAAAACATCTTTTATAAGAGCAACACCTATTGTGGAAAACCCAGGAAAGTACTCTATATATAGGCGACCATACTAAGCAGTAATATAAATAAGTACAATGTCTGTTCAGTCTCCCAATACCCAAAAGTAAGGCAAAATATCAAAATTGCACGTACTAGTGAGTCCTCGACCGCAGACAGTCAGATGAAGTAACCAAAATCCCTTTGCCCCTACTAGTACCCTTTGCCCCTACTAGTACTGGGGTCTGCACTCAACCATCACAAAAAGTCAGATGGAGAGTACAGTTAGTAAGATTCCAACGAAGTACACCGAGCATTTATAAGGAAATAAATAGATACTAATAAACATGTCAAATAATCATGCGGAAAACCAAACAGACAAATGTGCTAAGATCATCACATGAATAAATAACACAAGAGAAACAAAGTGTGTACTCGTCCCGGTCGACTAACGCCCGACTCCCGACTGTGGTCTCCTAAATTCATGGTGTCCAATTAAACCATTTTTAATATTTTTCCTGATTTTTTGGTTTTTTCCCATAGTTTTTCACCTATTTTTTATTTTTCTGTAATTTATTTAATTTAAAACTATTTTTAAATTAAATTTAATATTATATTATTTAAATATAGGGGTGGGTCCCTGGACCGGGTCAAACCCGGTCCAACCAGGTCAGCAAGACTCGGTTCGGGCCCACCCGAGTCGGGTCCGATCCGGTCCGGCCCAACCTGGTCGAGCCCGGACCGGCCCAACCGGTCTAGGGGGTTTGCACGCACGAACACGCGTGCGTGCACCCCTCCCTCACCCCATCTTCTTCAATAGAGGCAAAGTCTCTGGTTTTTCTTTTTTTCTTTTCTTTTTCTGGTTTGGGTTAGGGTTGCTATCCACCCCAACCCCGGCGGACTCGATGGTAGGGGGAGACACCCCTGCCATCTCCACCCCCGACATCGGTTCGGCCTCCATGACCGAACTCCCTTCCCGGCCACCACGGTCGACGCACCAACAACAACAAAAACAAGGACTCACCTCGACCGTGACGTCTCCACCTCCTCTTATCCTTCCCGGTGCGTTCCTTCTTCTCCTCCTCCTCTCCTTTCCTTCTTCTTCCTCTCGACCTCCCTATTCTGTGTGACGGTGTGTGCGAGTTGTGTATGTGTGGGTGTGGGAGAAAGTGATGGTGGTGTGTGGTGGAGTGTAAGTAAGGTAAGCTAGTTGACTTGACCAATCTTCTTTTTTGTGTGTGTTTTAGTTTTCTCGACCTAGTGTACCCACGGTTCGCTCCTCAGTACCCGTCTCGACACGTTTCTCAAGGCGAACGCCCGTTACACTATCTCGCTCAATTCAATGATAAAAATACATATATGCGATGTTAGATAAATAACTTGATATACAACATCGCGAATAGACAAACAATCACACAAAGTTACTATTTACCTAGTCAGGCGTGCCCTGACCTATCTGCAACATCCACGTGGATCTGAGCAGTCGTTCAAGTCTGAAAATAATTAATAATAATGGCGTAATTAAAATCTGGGCTGTTACAACTCTTCCCAACCGGAAAAGAAATTTCGTCCCGAAATTTTAAATAACTTGAAATTTCGTACCATGAAATAGTTGAGGCTAACGCTCCCGCATAGTAGACTCTAGCTCCCTAGTGAGTCCCACTGTACCATGATGCTGCTAACGAACCAACACCTTAGGGATCTCCCCGTTCCTAAGAGTCTGAATTGCGCGATCCACAATTGTTATCGGTCGCTCCTCATATGTTACATCAGGCCGAACCTCGATCTGTCTCAAGTCAACCATCAGTCTCGGTCCTGACTTAGCCAGTCTTAACATCGAGATATAAACTGTAGGATGAACCCCAACTAACTCTGCTGGCAAGTCCAATATGTAAGCCACACTGCCAACTCGTGCTACGACTCTAAACTGTCCTACGTATCTCGGCGCCAATTTCCTTTTAATCCCAAATCTCTGCTGGCCCTTCTATGGGGAAACCTTCAGATAAACCATGTTGCCCTCTTCATAGCTTAGACCCCGCGTGATACTTATCCGCATATTTCTTCTGTATGTCATGTGCTGCCCGAAGTCTCTATCGAATCTGCCTAATCTTCTCTGTGTGATCAACAACTATCTCTAGCCCAATTGCCGCTGTATCCTCAGGCGCTGCCCAACACGCAGGTGATCTGTAGGGCCTGCCATACAACGCCTCAAATGGAGGCATCCTGATACTCGCCTGATAGTTGTTATTGTAAGCAAACTCACACAACGGTAAATAATCCTCCCACAAACCTCCAAACTGCAAAATACAAGCCCTTAGCATATCCTCCAAAATTTGTATCAGTCTCTCAGACTGTCCGTCTGTCTGAGGATGGTAAGTTGTATTAAATTGCAACCTGATGCCAAACTGTTCCTGCATCGCCTCCTAGAATTTCGAAGTCAACCTAGTATCTCGGTCAGATACGATAGAGATCGGCACCCCGTGCGATCTAACGATCTCCCTCTCGAAGATAATGCTCAGCTGTGGGAACGAATATCTTATAGAAATAGGAATGAAATGCGCCGATTTCGTTAGTCTGTCGATCACAACCCAAATCGCATCGTGTCTCCTCGTAGTTTGCGGTAACCCATTGACAAAATCCATAATGAGTGCTCCCATTTCCATTGTGGAATTGGTAGTGGCTAGAGTAAACCGCTTGGTCTCCTGTGCTCGGCCTTGACTTGCTGACATATATGAAAACTCCTGACGTACTCGCCAACGTCAACCTTCATCCCTGACCACCAAAATAATCGCCTCAAATCATGATACATCTTGGTCCGACATCGATGAACCATGTAGCGAGACTCGTGTGCGTCCTCCAATATTTTGTCTCGTATCTCCGGAACTGCAGGTATCCACAACCTCCCTCGGTGTCTCAAACACTGATCTATCGACTATGTCAATCCGTACACTCCGGATCCCGAGCCATACCAATGAACCACTCTGAGATGACTCACATACTCCTCATGAGTCATGATGTAAATCAAGATGTCACCAATAAAGACGATGACATATATGTTCAAGTATGGTCTCAAGTCCATGCGCATCAAGTCCATGAAGATCGTCGAGGCATTAGTCAACCTAAAAGCCATGATTGTAAACTCAAACAACCCATATCTTGTACTAAAAGCGGTCTTCTTGATGTCCTCTTATCGAGTCCTCAACATGATAGCCTGAACGCAGATCAATCTTTGAGAAGAACTTGGCGCCAGTCGAACGATCGAAAATATCTTCGATTCTGGGGAGTGGGTAACGGTTTTTAACTGTCACCTGATTCAACTTCTGGTAGTCTATGCACATCCTTATTGAACCATCATTCTTCTTCACAAATAATATTGGAGCTCCCCAAGGTGACATGCTAGGGTGAATGAAACCCTTCTCCAGTAAGTCATCCAATTGCCTCTTGACCTCCTCGTGCTCTGACGGTGACATCCGGTAAGGTCCGCTAGCGATCAGCTGAGTCCCTGGTATCAGCTCAATGATGAACTCAATCACTCGTGGCCTTGGCAATCCTGGTAAATCATCTAGAAATACATCGACAAAGTCTAGGACTACTGGAACATCTTTAATCTTCAACCTCTCTCGATTTCCTAAATGTCCATCTCCCGAGTCGTAGCTAGTCGACCTCTAGTAATGGGTAGTGCGGTAGCGATTCCAGTAAATGTGAAATTTGGAATCCCTGGAACTCGAAACGTGATAGTCTTATGGAAGCAATCCAGCTTGTGCATGATATGTCGTCAACCATTCCATCCCTAAAAATGCATCAAATTCGAGATACTCTATGACTCGTAAGTATACCGGCAACTGATGCCCCTACCTCTATCGTGCAGTCTCGACATATCAGGTTAGGGTATATCTTATCCCCAGAGGGCGTACTAAGGACAAGGTGTGTGTATAGCGTCTGTGATGCTAACCTTAACTCTCCTACCATTCGTCCAGCAATAAATGATAATGTACTACAAGAATCTATCATAACATGCATCGGTTTACCCATAATAGATAATGTACCCTCGACGAGTTGTCTGGTCACATCTCGATCTGGCTGCACGACTGCATGTGCTCTCTCCCTAGCTTGACCCTGTGCTCCTGGTAATGTCGGTGATGTCCTGTAGTAAGCTTTTAGGTGCCTTTTCTGACCACAATGATGACATCGACGTTTCTCCTGCCTATCACCGAATCTCTTACCCTAACCCTGGTCCCTCTTACCCCCTCACGACCTCCCTGATCCCTATCCTGACTGTACTGTTGTGGCTGATATCGTTGCGGCTCTGTGGGTGTAGGCGCTAACATCTGTTGCCTGTCCTCGTACTGGAATTGGTTGTCCCGGTGATCAACCCTACGGTCCATATCTCGTCGATCATCTCGGCAACTTTGGTCAGGCTGATCTCTCTGTCTCTTCGGTCTCCGATCCGACGGAGAAACCTGACCCGCCTGTACCGCAATACCTGTCTTACGCCTACCCTCTCTCTCTAAGAGTAGTGTCTCAAAAGATAGTGCTCGATCGTACATCTCCTGAAGATTAGTAGCACCTGTCGAGAGGGTTTAGCAAAGCGCGTCGAGACTATCGCGTCCGCAATCCGCTCATCAACACTATGTACGAAATAGTAAATCTAAAGCGTCTTTGTGCTCGCAACATCCATCGAGAACAGTAATAGGTATCGGCACCGCTCCATGTACTGCATCAATGAGCGGTTACCCTGTCGTAAGGCCAGAAAATCCTCCTTCAATCTCAGCCTCACCTGCATGGGAACGAACTCGTCATATAACAACTTTCGAAACTCCGCCCATGTCGCTGGCTCCGAGTGGATATCCAAATAAGTCATCCACCAAACCGCTGCATGACCTCTCAGACACACTCGGATAAACGTGCATGTATGTTGTCATCATTCCGCATCATCTTATGGAAACGCTGATGCGAAACTATCCATTTCCTTGCTGCCTCAGGGTCTCCACCTCCGTAGAAGTATCTCGGCTGGAACTTCATAAACTCTCTGACAAGTTTCGCCTCCGGGGTCAAGACGAATGCGAAAGTAGAAGGAACTGCAGTAGTTGTCGGCTGCTCAGTGGTCATAGGTAGGGGCGTAAGAGTCGAAGTTCTAATGGTATCACCATAGCTGGCGAGACTCCGTCAGCTCGTGTCTCAAAAAGTGGCGTATCAGTAGGTGTACGTGGTGTAGTCGAGGGCGACGGCTGTCTGTACCGTAGGTACTACTAGAACTATGGGAACTAGTGCGAGTGCTGTGGCGGCTGTCGCGAGCTGAGCCCTAAGTAACTGGAGGATCTCTCAATCAATGGGCATCGTGGGCGGCGAGTCGATCCTTAATGCTCTAGTCGATATGGTAGTAGTAGTGGTGTCCCTAATAGGATCATTAGTTTGTCATATCTCAGGCTATGTCGAGGGTTGTCCGTCCATCGGGATTTGTATCGAAAAGTGCATCGGATCAGCCTCGATATATATACGTGTTAATATATCATTTACAATAAAACATAACATGTGTATAAATCTTAAGTCTACCCGCCTCATAATCACTTCCCAACTAAAGTTCTAAGGTAAGTACATCGGATTTCCACATCTAACATTTTTTTAAAATCTTATGCTCTTTTATTAAATTTCCCAGAGGTTCCTAGAACTCTCGCTCTGATACCACCTGTGGCGGCCCCAAATCCCGAGGTCGCCACGTGGGGAGACGCACCCGCGCGGTCCTGTCAGATCCTTGACCCACTGGGTCCCACGTGCCACTAATATCCTTTGCTACATCATGACTAATCGTTATGCGTGTTAAGCTCATTTCGTTAATCGGTTTAGTTAGACAATTAGATCATTTTTATAACATTAAAAACAGCGGAAGTCTTAAATTTAAAGCAAGTAAAGCAATTAATTTTATCATCATATAAAACATCTTTTATAAGAGCAACACCTATTGTGGAAAACCCGAAAAACTACTATGTATATAGGCGACTATACTAAGTAGTAATATATACAAGTACAATGTCTATTCAGTCTCCCAATACCTAAAAGTAAAGCAAAATATCAAAATCGCACGTACTAGTGGGTCTTGACCATGAAGCGATCGATGAAGTCGCCCAAAATCCCCTTGCCCCTACTAGTACTGGGGTCTGCACTCAACCATCACAAAAGTCAAGATGGAGAGTACAGTTAGTAAGATTCCAATGAAGTACATCGAACATTTATAAGGAAATAAATAGATACTAATAAACATGTCAAATAATCATGCGGAAAACTAAACAGACAATTGTACTAAAATCATCACATGAATAAATAACACGAGAGAAACAAAGTGTATACTCGTCCCGGTTAGAATAAACTGTATTTCGGACCTCATGATCCTTTTGGTGGGTGCCCTATTTCCCTTCACCTGGTTCTTCGCGGTGCTTTCCCGACACGTGCACCCTTAATGCAACTCGGGTTGCAATTCACCGAGTGCCTGATCACACTTGCTACAGCCTAGTGTGCTATAAATACATTACGAATATCAGGTGGGAGTAACTCGACCATCAACCCAACTGTATAACGGAATAGAGTACAATAACAAGGAATAGGAAATCAACGATGGAAAAGTAAACCTTCAGTGACTTACAAATGAAATCTTACTGTAACGACCCCAAGTTGGGGTGGAAACCCAGCAAAAAAGATATCGTGTATATCAGTTAAGGCGGAAAAAATGTATAATAGGCGTCAATATACATGTATCAGGTGAAAGGTTCCCAAAATGATCCCAAAAATATGTATACGGAAATACAATCACATACGAGTAAGCTAGTGGAGGCGCTCCAAATCAGAGGTAGTCGCCAATCACCGCCTTCCCCCGACTCGTCGTAGGATCTGCAACTTGCCACCGACAAATAATGACAAGTTCCAGGTGAGTAAATCTCAGAGAAATTCAGTTAGTATTCACAAGAAATCTAAGAAAACGGCTACAATTCATGCACATAAAGTAAATGAACAGGAATATAAGCATGAATATAAGTCGTGAGATAATCAAGAATGTGGAACGCGAGTGTGGTGTATAGCTGTCGAGCCATGTGTCAAAAACACTAAACCGAGAAGGCCCTGGGGGTGAGGAAATCTACACCCCTTTTTCACGGTCGAAATGAGGAACTCTGTTGGTCGGAAGGTAGACTTCCACCCAACGCCTCGAAGGAGAGGAAATATGTGACGGAGGTGAGCCTCGCGTCAACTCGCTCTCGAGATCATCGACTCGCTGAGAGATATCTCACGCGTAGTCTAAGGTATGACCGACACCGTAGCCTCAATCGGATCATCATCAACAAGTGTGTCGGAAAGGGGTCACACCGTCCCTTCGACCATACACAGACACACGTGGGAATAGAGTAAACATGAAAACTTAACTGGCGAAAAGTAATGGAAATGAATAATTTACAAGGAAAATAAGTAAATTCTAAACTGACTTTTTCGTGGGTTTACTTACCTCAAACGCTTTCGAAACGTCCCGCACTAGCCTCGAGATACGTACCCGACACCCGACTATGGTAGCATATGTCCCTGGTGTCCAATTATAAAATTTTTATCATTTAGGACTATTTTACTAACTCATTCAAATCACGACCAAATTACTTAACATACAACTCACCATGGCCTTCCAACCTCATTTGAATCCACTGCGTCGTCGAGCCTTGTCGAATCGCATCCCTAGTCGAGGATCGATCAGTTCGACAACGCGCCACCGCGCCGTTGCCGCTACCGCTGCCGTCGTCGTCACTGCCGACCATCTTCGCCACTGGCCGTCACCGTTGGAGTCATCGCTGCCTGCCGATCGCCGTCGCTGCCGGCCAGCTCCACCGTTCGCGCTGCCGATCTGTAGCCGCAGCAGGCTGCTGAGACGTCACCGCCGCGCCGCCATCTAGCCATCTGCATTGCTGGTTCGTCGTCTCCACAGCCATGCCACCTCATCTGTCCTCCACGTCGTCGCTGGCCCGCCGAGCTGCTCATCCTCCCTGCGCAATCGCAGTCGCCATCCTCCGCGTTGGTTCGCTATCCCGCCGGTCCGTCCACACCACTGATCTCCTCCCTAGCTCGCTGCTGCACCGTAGCTCGCGCCCTCGCATTACCCGCGAGCCGCCATCCGCGGCGGAGCTCCGCCGCGTGTCTCCCTACACCCGTGTTATGCGTACACCGCGACCTCAAAAATTCTCAATTAACGCTCCTATTAAATAATAGTTCCACTCACACTCTTTTCTGAGATACGCGGGGTTTGAGCTTATGACTCCCGTAATTTATCGTTAATCGTGGTATCCTAAATTCCTCAAAAATGCACTCGGTGTCCAATTAAACCATTTTTAATATTTTTTAAACCTTATTTTTTTCCCGATTTTTTTTCCCATAATTTTTTACTTATTTTTTTGTAATTTATTTAATTTAAAACTATTTTTAAATTTAATTTAAAATTATATTATTTAAATATAGGGGTGGGTCCCGTGACCGGGTCAAACCCGGTCCACCCGGCTCGGTCTGACCAAGTCCAACCGGGTCGGCCGACCCACCAAGGTCGGGCCCGGACCGGCCCAACCGGTCTAGGGGGTTTGCACTCACGCACACGCGCGCGTGCACCCCTCCTCCACCCCATCTTCTTCAACAGAGATGAAGTCTCTGGTTTTTTTTTTTTTGGTTTGGGTTGGGGTTGCTATCCACCCTAACCTCGGTGGACTCGATGGCAGGGGGAGACACCCCTGCCTTCTCCACCCCCGACCTCGGTTCGGCCTCCATGACCGAACTCTTTTCCTGGCCACCACGACCGACGCACCAACAACAACAAAAACAACGACTCACCTCGATTATGACGTCTCCACCTCCTCTTCTCCTTCTCGGCGTGTTCCTCCTTCTCCTCTTCATCTCCTTTCCTTCTTCTTCCTCTCGGCCTCCCTATTCTGTGTGACGGTGTGTGTGGGTTGTGTATATGTGGGTGTGGGAGAGAGTGACGTGAGGGAGAGGAGAAAATGATGGTGGTGTGTGGTGGAGTGTAAGTAAGGTAAGCTAGTTGACTTGACCAATCTTCTTTTTTTTGTGTGTTTTAGTTTTCCCGACCTATGTACCCACAGTTCGCTCCTCAGTACCCGTCTCGACTCGTTTCTCGATGCGAACACACGTTACACTATCTCGCTCGATTCAATGATAAAAATACACACATGCGATGCTAGATAAATAACTTGATAAACAACATCGCAAATAGACAAACAATCACACAAAGTTACTATTTACCTAGTCTGGTGTGCCCTGACCTATCTGCGGCATCCATGTGGATCTGAGCTGACGTCTAAGTCCGAAAATAATTAATAATAACGGCGTAATTAAAATTTTGGCCGTTACATAAGACCTAACCTATTGTGGAAAAACCAAGAAATAGAGATCGCATGCATATATAAACAAACGTGGTGATATATACAACATGTGTCTAGTTAGATGTTCCTATCACTCAACCCAAAAACAAAAATATTATGTATATATAAAATGTAATACAAAAAATGCAAAACGTACAAAAATATGTCGTAGCAGTCATTCACTGGCTCAGAGGTAGTTATCGATCTTCTCTTTGCCTGGTCTGCTACTCGGTTGATCTGCACCCACCGTCACAAACTAGACGGTGAGTACATGAAATTATTTAGGTAATACTGAGACACATTGATCCACATTCCCAAACAAGCAACAAGTATCAAATGACATAATTTAAATAACAACTATGCTCACAGAAACATCATGCAAAGAGATACTTGAGTTAACAAAATATGAAACTGACTCAAGGCTAAGTAGTAATGGATTAGGTTCAGTCGGTCGTGATCTTTATCACATCAGCCTTTCCACTACAATTTGAGTTCTGCTCTATAACATTTCATTACAACAAATTGAGCTCTATGTCATAATCTCAAAAGGTCGTACTTTACGATTATGCCTTTTCAATTCCAAGTGAATTAGTCGTCACCGGAATGTATACTTGCTAGTGTACCCGAGTTTTAAAACTCGTCATGCTTACCCAAGTTATTCTTGTGCCAACAAACCCCAAGGTCCGGTTACCCGTTCGAGGCACGTTATCTCGTGTGTCATGCAAGGTAGTGGAGAAATTCCCTAACATCCCTGAAAGTCTAGTGACCCCCGTATGAAAGTTGAATTTATATCATCAAATGACCCTAACCACAAGAACCACTTTCATATTCAAAAATCACACGGTATTGGAATCCAAGAAATTTAACTGCATACTAATGCACAAAGGATTAAAGTCAAAAGAAACAAACTAACCTAATAGCATGCTATATCACTGACTTCCACACACAACAATCAACATAACAAAGTATAGGAATTGGAATGAATGATATACACAACAAAGTATGCTATGAGCAACATCATAAATTGAGAACTGAACAAATCATAGCATATGGATTTCAAAGGCAATTCAGTTCGAACAACTGAGATTAAATAAATGGAATGAAATGTAAATAAATGTCTCGATCAGTTTACTTACATACACAACGTTTCCTAAGCTATTCGGCTCCTCGTTGCGTTGATGTACGCACCCAATACCCCATAATAGCTCCTTTATGGTCCTAACATTTGACAATTTAGCTTCAAGTTTAATTATTTAAAATTTTAAATTGGTCGAAATTGAATTCGATACCAATTTGCCAATTTCGCGCTTTTCGATGTAAAAACCCCGTAAAAGTCGCATCCGACAATTCGAAATATTTTATTTTTCATAGAAACTTATCAATTTTATTTATTTTGTCGCAATATAATTTTTCGAAATCTTTCCTAATTTTTTGAATTTTCCTAATTTTTTTCTATTTTCTGGCATTTATTAAAAATCAGCTTAATTTAATTAAATAATTAAATATATATTATTTTATTGGGGTGGGTCCGGGTTAACTCGACCCGGTCCAGCCGAACCCAAGTCGGTCTGACCCGCTCCCCATCGGGTCAGGGTCGGCTAGGCCCGACCCAACACATATAAGGTAGCCCAACCTAGGCTACCCATCTTCTTCCTCACCAGAGCACGAACTGGTTTTGATTTTTTTTTTTTTTTTTTTTCTGGGGTTGAGCGTCCATCCCCAACACCTAGTTGGGTTCGTGCAGGGGAGACGACTCCCCTACCATCCCTAACGTCGTGCAACAACAACAACCGCCGACTTTACAACAACAACAATCAACAACAACAACAACAACAAGACCAACAATATCGAATTCAACACCAACGAATATCAATTCACCTTGCTCCAAGTTCCTTGAGCTCTCCGTCTCTCACTCTCCCGGTCTCTCTCTCTTTCTCTCTCTCCTTTTCTTCTCCTTATTCTTCTTCCTTCCCAATTTTTCTTCTCCTCTGTGCGTTTTTTTATTTTTTCGAGACATCAAAATAGGATAAGTTTTTGACTTTGGGGTGTAATTGACCCATATATATATACTAGTTGTTTCCCTGTGCTTCGCGCAGAATGTCAATGAAGACTTTCATGATTTATATATATTGAAAAATGGCAAAAAATAGTAAAGTTACAAAATGATGGGCGTCGTAGTTGACCCATATGTCATGCAAAAACTATATATAAAAATAAAAAATAAAAAACGACGTGCTCGATCCTTTACATAAGCCAACCCATGGTATTTGTGCATCCATTCAAACACAAAAAACCCTACAAACATGTGCACTTGGAAACCCAAATAAAAATTCAGATGATGGCCAAGCATTCCCAAAAAATTCATCAAACTGGATGCGGGAGAATTACAGCGTAGAAGAATGAATGAGATGTGAAATTTATAAGGGAAATAGAGCTTGCACTACACTCAATTTCATGTATCTGCCTATAATTTTTAATATTTTTACCACACTCCATTCCATGTATTTGCTCATGGTTTCGAGTAGAATGAACTAATTCTATTAATTCATTCATTGATAATATAACCATTATTAATTATTAATAGATATACACATAATAGATAATTATATATCTTGGAACAATCGATAATAGAAATAAATAAATAATAAAAAATTAGAAAATTAGAATGGCGAGAGTAGATAGCTTATGAACTTTCTCTCGTCCGACTTATATATATAGATATGGTTTGAGTTGATGTGGCCACTTATGGACTACTAACTTCTAGCATTTTTTTAATGCAATATAATGTAACTAATTACACTTACCCCACGAGTTGCTGCCTAGGGCCCACGTCGGCACGCAACATGAGGTGCGTCCCCGCTCGTCTCGGTATCTGCGTATTTGTAAATGACTTAGTAGTCTACACATATACAACACACTAAGTAAAACAACACAACAAATATAACATATATCTCGGCAAGCATGCATCGGTAGTGACACGTATTTCACTGCACGTCACAAATTATTTTGTCTTGATTAACGAATTAAACACGTATTAATTATTTGGGCCGTGACACTGCAGGGGGGCGTAATGTGTGATTCCTCTAGAGATTGGCTCGGTGGCTGCCTAATCAACTTGGGTTCCTGTTCAGTATTTGACGCCGAGCTTTGGGGTGCTTTACAAGGTCTCTAATTGGCGTGGAATTTGGGACTTCGCCGAATCGTTCTGGAGATGGATAACAAAAATGTTGTTGATGTTCTTAATGACAAAACGAAAATGGGAGTCAAGCATCGTCGATTGATCTCGTGTATCCGAGAATTTCTGGACAGAAATTGGTTAGTTCAAGTGTGTCACATACATCGTGAAGGGAATAGGGAGGCGGATTAAATGGCAAATTTTGCGGTGGAGCACGACATTGTAGCATATGATGTTAGCGTTTGTCCTATAAATTTAAGGCCAATCTTGGTTAGCTATCGACATTGGGTCTATTTACACCCTCTTTTAATATAAAAAGAAAAAAGAAACCTACATAGCCTTTACTCGTATTTTATTCTAAGAGTTAGCTATCGAGATTTTAAGTTCTACATGCATGTACTGGATACAAATACGTTGTACATTATGGAAGCAACAACAAGTTGATACAAATTAAATTAATTATTTTATGTCTATATACCTTTGTGAACAACCTAAAAAGGATAAATGATTCCATTAGAAAACTTGATAAAGTAGAAATTGAAAAAATTCAACGAGCCTATGATAAATTGGATACATTGATTAAAAAGGATTAGAATCAAGATTAAATTGAGCGATTTAGCTAACTCAATTAATTTGGATTGAGGCTTTGTTGCATGTCGTCTTCTCTTCTCTATTGACCTATGCTTACTACATTAAATCAAGTTGAATTTCACTAGCCTTTGAATTTTTATTTTTATTTTTGTCCCAACATTGTGTTTCATTCATAGAACTTGTCGACTCGAACTCAAGTCACTAGTTAAGGGTCAACAACCCGCTCTCAGTCAACCAACCTTTTGTAGCAGCCTTTGACTTTTCTTTGATAAGAAAGAAATCAATTTATTTTGCCCCATTGACACTCAATCCCCCACATGTCATAACCACGTATCAAATCATTGGACTACAATCTAACTATTATACCCATTTAAGTAAATTACTAATTTAAGACTAAAAGACTTTGTTTATTTGTTTGTTGTTGTTGCTATTGATATCGACGACGGATGATCATAGAGAACCCGAGATTATTTATTTATATTTGCTAAAGTTTGTGTTAGTATTTTACATTAAATCCCACCTTATACGCAATGGATCTTTGCTGTGAAACAATGCATGTCAACGTCTTCTGATCGATCACTTCATAGCAATCCTATTCCAACTTTTCTTTTTTCCTAATCCAATGAAACAGAAAGAAATCTAACGTACTACTTTTTGCAGACCGTTGCAATGGCTTTATTCACATTATTTCAATCCATTAATCCAATGCAGACCGTTGCAATGGCTTTATTCACATTATTTCAATCCATTAATCCAATGTAACATAGAAGAAATCTAACGAACAACTTTTTGCAGACCGTTGCAATGGCTTTATTCACATTATTTCAATCCATTATTATTTTGCAAAAGGAAAATCATTTTGGACATTCTTTTGTTGACATACATTTATTGCACACTAGTGAAGATTCCCTTAAAATTTATAAGTTCCATATATTCAATCAAATCTACACTATTGTACGTGTAACAAATGTATGTCTCCTAAAATATTAGATTATCATATTCTTTTGCAAAATAATAGTAGTGCTCATGTTGGGATGTGTGGATCTAAGCGTAGTTCCACATCGGTTAAGTATGACTTTTTAAATAAGTATTTTAGTTATGGTTATCACCTCAAGTAGTATCGAGGTCTTTTAAAGTAAAACTTAATACCCATGATTGCAAAGTAGCTAAAGTGGGGATAATATGTTGGTTGACGCTAAATTGCCAGCCCTAGTTAGGCTTATTCACTTAACTTCAATAATCTTGAAAATACACCTTGTTAGCTTATAATTGATACAAAAATCAATGCCTCATAAGGGGGTGTATATATTAGTGGAAGCATTTTATTTATGTAGCTATCTTTAGCTAATTTCAAAATCAAATTTTGTTGTTTTATGCATTTGATTGATATCAACAACAACGTAAGGTTGCAACGTTAACATGCGATATCATACACCAACTCACTAACGAATCCATACTCAAACATGAATAGATGATATACTAAGGTGAAAGCTCAAAATTGAAATCTCAAATTAAAATCTCGCTTAAAAGTCCATCAAATCCTCTTCGAAATCATCAACAATTAATAATCCTTAAGACAAGATATATTGACGATAATGTCACATCACGAGACATAAAATCTCGATCTACATATTATGCGTCAAGATTTATATAAATCTAAATCCGCGCGCGCATGGACGGCTGATGCGAGCGAAAGTGTCTTGTGAGGAAAACAAGAAGAAGAAGAAGAAAAAAAAAAAAAGGGCAGCAAGTAACATGGGTTGGGTGCGCAAGTGTAGGGAAGACGTGCGTTCAAAAAACGTGGACACCCCAAAAAACGCGGCCGAATCACACAACCAAAAATTTCCAATTTCGTCTTCGCCCCTCTCTCTTTCTCTCTCTCTTTGATCCAAAACTCCGCCATTTGTGATCGATCGATTGTTGTGGGTGGGTAATCGAAGAAGAAGAAGAAGAAGAAGAAGAAGAGATCGATCGATCGATGGATGCGAGTGCGGTGGACAATCTGATAGAGAGGTTGTTGGAGGGGAGGTCGGGCAAGGGGAAGAGGATTCAGCTATCGGAGGCTGAGATCCGCCACCTCTGCGTTGCCTCCAAAGAGATCTTTCTCAAGCAGCCTAATTTGTTGGAGTTGGAGGCCCCCATTAACGTCTGCGGTCAGTGCTTCTTCATATCTCTCTCTCTCTCTCTCTCTCTCCATCTTCTTCTTTGTTTGTTTGTGTTTTGATTGTATTCATGAAAACCCTGATGTGGGTATGTCGAATTACTTTCCCTAAATTGGATTGGTGAAGAAAAGTTGTCAACTTGGTTAAATGTAACACCCATGGTGATCCAATTGTAAAACACACCCAATTCACCAACAACCGGTTGGTTCAATTCAAGTGGTAAGGAGCTCGGTTTCGCTTAAGCCAGGTAGGTCTGAGTTCGAGTCTCGTAAATGGAAAAAGTTGGATAGTACCTGAACGTCGATTAGTTGAGGTTGGCATTGGATGCCACGTTTGAAATCAAAAAGAACAACACCCATACAATTCAATCCTTGTTGGGAAAAATCAGGTTCATTGTTTTTATTTATTTATTGGTAATCTCGGTTTCCGAACCTTTTCTTGGGACCCTCACCATTTAGGCCAGACTATTTCATGAGCGTCAATCAAGCCACCCCAACTTCATAACATTATATGGGAGAAACCAACATATTTGGAGTTCAATGGTAGGATTCGACCATATGACATATTGGTAATCAAGCAAATCCAAGTAACTTTACTACTACACCAATCCCATGACCACTTGGTTCATTGTAAAACTTCGAAGTAATTCAAAGTAGAGGAAATGATGAATTTTAATAAGATGAATTCAGTTTGATGATGATGATGAGGAATAAATGTTGTGCAAACTCATGTGAAGATTTGTTTAAGTTTCAGATAGAAAATATGTGGGTAGTTATGTGGTGGTGTTGTGTAAAATTGATTGAATTGGAAATGTTTGGCAAACAGGTGACATACATGGTCAATTTTCCGATCTTTTGCGACTTTTCGAGTATGGTGGTTTCCTCCGGAGTCTAACTATTTGTTTCTTGGAGACTATGTGGACAGAGGAAAACAAAGCATAGAGACAATAACCCTCCTACTCGCGTACAAAATTAAGTTCCCAGACAACTTTTTTCTCCTCCGTGGAAATCACGAGTGTGCCTCGATCAATAGAATCTATGGATTCTACGACGAATGCAAGCGTAGATTTAGCGTCCGTCTATGGAAAGTTTTTACGGATTGTTTCAATTGTTTGCCTGTAGCAGCAGTGATTGATGATAAGATATTGTGCATGCACGGGGGGCTTTCACCAGAGATGGAAAGTTTGGATCAGATAAGAGCTATAGAGAGGCCAATTGATGTGCCGGACCAGGGTCTCCTATGTGATCTTCTTTGGGCAGATCCTGATAGAGACATTAGAGGTTGGGGAGAGAACGATCGTGGCGTTTCTTATACATTTGGTCCTGATAAGGTAGCCGAGATTTTGAAGAAGCATGACCTTGATCTTGTATGCCGTGCTCACCAGGTATCCTCTCTATGTACGGTTTACCGCTGTTAAATTTGCTACTGCATACCGCTTACTGATATTTACTGATGAAGCACTATGGGGGTTTCTCTCTTTACTTTATTCCTCACTAAAGGCTAGAGCATTGGATCCATTATTTAGATTTACATCCAAAAATGTCCTCTCTAGATAATGTTGATATAGATTATCGCGAATGCACAATAAGCTTAGGCATTCTAAAAGTATTTCTTTCCCTTTTTTCATGATTATATATGGTCATAATTCGTGCGTGCCCAATAAACTTAGCCGTTCTAATAGTCTTTCCTGTTGTTATAACTATGGTGATCAGGTTGTTGAAGATGGATACGAATTTTTCGCAGACAGGCAGCTAGTGACCATATTTTCTGCTCCCAATTACTGCGGAGAGTTCAACAATGCTGGTGCTCTGATGAGTGTCGATGCAAGTTTGCTATGTTCATTCCAGATTCTCAAGCCGGGGAGAGGTAAATCAGCTCAGACTGAATAGATACCGAGAATACAATGATGAAAGAGAAACATAAGGCAGAAATTCGACACATGAACAGGAATTCTGCGGTAACTTGTCTTTTCCCATTCAATTAAACATTGAGTTCATCCAGCCCTTTAAGTCTGTTTCTTTGTTGTAGCTTATCAATTGTAGAATAGCAAGCTTTTATCCACCAAAAAAAAAAAAAGAATAGCAAGCTTTTTGTATATATGTTTCTTTGTTGGTAAAGGATGCTTATCTGACATTGGAGAGAGAAATTATGCTTTAATTTGCATTCTCCCCCTGATGAATAAAGAAGGAGCAATTGAACCAAACTGTTGTACGGCGGAGAAGCTATGCTGTACATTCTATTTATAACATATATACTTGTTTTTCGCATTTGATTCGCAATTACGAGTCCAATTGTTCAATTTGAAGCACCTTTGAATCTTCTAGTAGAGAAGCAATTGCAAAAAGTATATAGCTCACTGTGCAGTAACCTGAATGCAAAACCAAAGAGACTGAAATAGATGCAGAAGAAAAACATGTCAGCATCAAAGCCGAAGCTAGCGATGGCGGGAGAGGTGTATTTCCTGTTGCAATAAAACAAGTGAGGATTCTAAACATAACTCATTTGAAGTGCTACATCATATATAAAAACTGCGCATCAGTTGAAAGGAGTTTTCGCTTTTCAGAGGTGGATCAAGAGGTTTTTCTAACTTCTCTTTATGTTACACTTTCTGATAGATAATATACATGGAAGACATTTAATCTACCAATTCTCTACTTATGAGCAATGCATGCAGACTGACTGATCACAAGCATATGGACACATCTTATTCCAGGCAGAGCGCGGATTCAGTTATCAATAGACAAAAGAATCCTGGTAACCATTTCTGCAAACTAACTTAAAGTGCTGCTACATTGGTCCTATATTTTTTCTTCTGAGGACCAAAGATAAAGGGGACTCCGCGCGAGGAGGTCGAGATCATATTCCCGCGCATAAAATACTGGATTCGTCGTGATAGAGAGAGTGCAGACTGTCATTAGTTTTCAATTCATAAGGTTTGGTGTAACAGACTATGGAAACTGATGTTAGAACTATCAGTGGCCTTCACATTGCAAATGGAGAACAGTACAAGAGATCAGGTTGGCAGTTCCAACTTCTCCTGATAAATGAAGCTATGATTCTTTGATGGGCACGGTTTGCATCTCGAGGCGCATCAAATGGGTATATTAGAAGTGCTACTATAGGCTTGTGACATCACAAGTTGCCTTGGAACTTAGCAGCCCCAAATTTCTTTGTATAAAGTAAGATGGTCCCAGTATTAGAGTATAGACAAAGCTCTCCCCACCACGCTTCCACTCTCAAAACCACACCACAACTGCTCACCATACACCACAAACTTAGCTTAGTTTCTCCACACCACACCATACTACTCCATACACCTCTTCAGCTTCTCTTCTTACTCATATCCTGACTTCGTCGATCGCGTTAGCACATCTCGATGCAGATCTAACGGACTTCGACAAGTGTTTATAATTGGCCACATTTCTTCTTTTGTATACAATTCAATTATACTACTCCATTACACACAAATATTCAAGCACCCTACATTTTAGTTACATAATGGCCATCTTGAGCAGACCCCTCCTAGGCCATTGCTATTGCTTCCCCACAGCCACCTCCATTAACAACCACCGGAAGCCTACGCCTCGGCTTCCGCCGCCTCATGTGGCGCTCGACAACCCACCACCATCCCTCCTAGCGGCGAAGACCCTCCGACGCCCTCACCCGGACGACCTCTCCCTCCAATCCACATGGTCTCACCGTGCATGGGTTGCGCTAGGCTCCACATCCATCCTACTCTCCCTAACCAAGTCTACCATAGCTTCCCTCCAATCCCACACCCTCCTCGAACCCGCCCTCGCCGCATACATTGGCTACCTACTCGCGGACCTGGCCTCCGGCGTCTACCACTGGGCCATCGACAACTACGGCTCCTCCAACACCCCGATCGTCGGAGCACAAATCCATGCCTTCCAAGGCCACCACAAGCGGCCTTGGACCATCACCAAGCGCCAATTCTCCAACAACCTCCACGGCCTCTCCCGCGCCGTCTTCTTCACAATGCTTCCACTTGACCTCCTCGCCGATGCCAACCCGGCATTCCACGCCTTTGCCGGGGCGTGCGCCGGGTGCATTATGATGAGCCAGCAGTTCCATGCATGGGCTCATGGGACCAAGAGTAGGCTGCCTAGAGTGGTGGTTGCCATGCAAGAGATGGGAGTGTTGGTAGGCACGGAGGAGCATGGGAGGCACCATAGGCCTCCTTATAACAACAACTACTGCATTGTTAGTGGGGCGTGGAATGGAGTGTTGGATGAGTCGAGGGTGTTTGAGATGTTGGAGATGGTTTTGTTTTTGAGGTTCGGGGTGAGGCCAAGGTCGTGGAGTGAGCCGAACGAGGAGTGGGTTGAAGACGAGGTCTGAGCCGTATCGCTTTATATATAGAGGTGGGGACATACCAAACTAGTATTGATTGGGTTCGCGGTAAAATTGTTAAGTGTAGATGTATATAGATTGATTGATCATTGTTACATACAAGAAGAAACGACCTATATATAATATATCCAATCCACCATTTTTTATTTTTTTTTGTTTCTCATTGTGAAATTTATTAGCACATGCATTCATGCATGCATGCTTTGTCAAAATTCTCTATGGAATACATGTATGTTGATAGGAATAACATAAACTATATCACCATGACGAGGGGTCTTGATCATGAATCAATCAGAGGCTTCAATAAGTCACATTGGCTTATCATTAATTGATGATTTTGTTAGTTTATGATTGCCTAATTTATCACCTATTTTCTCTATTGAGTGGTCTATTGTCTAATTTGTCTGCTAATTTTCTACTATATGATGTTTGGTTGCAAGGCCACTGGCCACTTGCACGTTTGGCGGGGGACCTCCACTCCATCTTTTTTTTTTCTAACTGCCCGACTTTGGGGCAGGGCGCTGCAGACCCCATTCAGTACAAGGCCTCAATTTGGACAATATATATGTATGGGGTAGTATTAGTGTATTTTCACATATATTTTAAGAAAAATGTTATTGTAACCCGGAAGCTTAACCCACCTAGCTATATGCATTTTGTCTATTTTGACAAGCATGTATCCTAAGCGCATCTATCTCAGTTAATTTGGGACTGAGGCTATGTTGTTGCACTTAATCCACTTAGCTATATGCGTTTTGTCGTTTTTGTCTATTTTAAGAAAAATGTTATTGCACTTAATCGAGCACAATAGAAAAGTTTGATTCATGTAACCAACCCCAATTAATTTGGGACCGCGGCTATGTTGTTGTTGTTGTTATTGTTGTTGTTGTATCCTAAGGCGCATCGCACTACACGAAACCAGGTGGGTTAACTTGTTGGATTACAAAAGCATTCCCATATTTTAATCTTTTTATCATAAAACTATGTAGAAAATTAAAAAAGGGTTGTGGTGTTGGCGTTGAGTTTGGCGCTGAAGCACCATCCTCAGCACCAACACCAAAAGCTCCCTGGTTTTGACGTTGAAGCATCGGGTCTGCTCCTCAGTGCCCAGAATGAAAAGATACATTTTTTGAGTGTTATTTTGTCTATTTTTTTGGTACTTATTCGCACCAAAACTCACCCCTTTGTAGATAAACACCAAGTCTCTTGATTTTCTTTAATTAAATCAAAGAGGTCTAGTACGTTCTAAACTAGGGGTGGGCAGCGGTTTTCGAAAAATCGTCCAAACGCCCAAACCGACCAAATCGCACGGAGTGGTCTGATTTTTAAAACTCGCGGTTTGGTCGCGGTTTGGAAAACGTAAAAACCGCAGAATCACGGTTTGGTCGCGGTTTTCATTTTGAAAAAATCGCGGTTTAACCAAACCGATGGCATTTTGATAAATACAAACCAAAAACCCTAAAAGCTAACAAAAAAAAATCCACACATTCACTCCCTCACCTCTATCCTCTCACTCTCACTCCCGCTCCTCACTCCCTCACCTCTCTCCTCTCCTCTCACTCCGCTCCTCACTCCCGTCACTCCTCCTCTCACTCCGCTCCTCACTCCCGACTCTCTCTCTCCTCTCCCCGCCGGCTCCTCTCTCTTCTCGGCCGCCGCCGCCGGAGTCGCCGGTGTTGTTCCCACGCCGACCGGTCCACGGCCGCACCACCCCACGCACCTCCGCGTCGCCGGCCCGCCATCTTGGCTGCGCCGCCGCCCGCCATTCTCGTAGCGCCGCCGATCTTGAGACGTCGCCACCGTGTTGTCGTGCGTCCGCGGCCTTCGCAGGTGTCGCGCCGTTCGTCTGCTGCTGCTGGAGCTCCGCCGCGAGCCCCCTTCGCGCAGTTGGCTCCGTCCGCCGCACCGCCGCCTCGCACCAAAACCGCGAAACCAAACCGATCAAACCGCGGTTCGGTTTGGTTGCGGTTTTGGTGGTTCGCGGTTTGGTGGTGGTTTGGAAAATCACCAAACCGTAGACCCTCGGTTTGGTCGCGGTTTGGTGGTGAGGTTTGCCCACCCCTATTCTAAACACATCGAAACTCAAAAGGCTTTTGAATCAAAGCGCGTTCTTGTTCATTGCATCATTCTCTCAAAGTTTCCTACAAGAGTGTTATTGGTTAGAGTTGTGTTACACACACATCATCCAACAATCATTAGAGACTTGATTGTATCTTGAAGGCAAGTTTCGATTAATCCTATTATGTATTCGCGGTTTCGAACGGTAAAAAGAAATCTTTCTAAAAGAACCCGATTACGCATCTCAAGTCTTTATTTGGTTCCTCCATTCTCAACTTGTATTTTTTGTCCGAAGAATTTTGTTCCAACAGACTACACGAGTAAAATGTAGGGTTTGATTGTTTCTCTTAACTCACATATGCAACTCAACAATCATCATTTAGATAATTAATCATACACGTGCATGTTGACGTAATGGCAACAAGTTCTATTTAAAAATAAAAAAATAAAAAATAAGAGCTCTCTCTCTCTCTCGTTTTCTCTCCTTTGATTGTTGTTCTTGTTGCTGTTCTTCTTTTTGTGTGATTAGTGTATTCACTCTTTATTGAATACTTTACATGGTATCGTAGCCGGATCGACCTACAATGGCGGAAGGAAGCTCATCGAAGGAGACTCGCGCCTAAGCACCTTTCTTGATGTTACAATAGCCAAATCTCTCAATTTCAACTTACCAACGAAGCTTGATGAAGGTAACTATATATATTGGAAAGTGCAAGTTAAAGCTGCCATTAGAGCTCTAGGATTGGAGTTTTTCATTGAAAACAAAAGAGCTTCATTAAATGACTCATCTATAACAGATGAAGTTCTAAGTAGGTGTGACAATCGCATGGTTTGGTTGTTTTCAAACATTAGCAAAGATGTTATTGGACATGTCACAGAATGTGAGTCCTCTTTTGAGATTTGGAAAACATTGGAAAGTTTGTTTGCTCAGTCATCTATGGAACGAGTTCTTCAACTCAAAAAGAAGATGAACAATATCAAGAAAGGTTCATCTTCAATTTCGAGTTTGTTCTTAAAGTTAAAACAATAGTCATTTAATTGAGGTCAATAAATCAAGTGATTACTGAATCTGATATGATTCAATCAATATTAAGTGGTCTTGGTCATGAATTTGATCCTGTTGTTGTGTTAGTTGCTTCTCAAAAAGCAAATATGTCATTACAAGATGCACAATACATGTTGATGATGCATGAGCAGAGAATAGAAGACTTAAATCAAGGTTCACAAACTTATATGAACAATTTCTCAAAGAAATTTTGTTGACAAGTGAGTGACAAGAAGTCACAAGGTATGAAAGCGCGCTTCTATACATTTTCAAAACAGATCTAACAATGGTTTTCGAGGTGGTTTCAAGAATCGTGGAGGAAGGACTGGAAATAGAGGAAAAGTTTTTTGTCAGTTGTGCTATAAACATGGACATATGGCTCTTCAATGTTATCACAGATTTGATCAATCATTTTTGGTCCTCAAGGCAAAGAATTCTCGCTCAAACTAGACGTCCCTGTTGCACGCCTCACTATCAAATGCCTCGAAATGCTCAAGCAATGATCAATCAACAAATGATCAATCAACAACCAAGCACCTCAAGCAATGATAAATCATTTTCAAGGCATGATGGTGACTCCCGAGAATGTTGTTGATCCAAACTGGTATGGACGGTGGAGCTTCTAGTCACATGACATCCGATGGATCACTCTACACAATAAACCGAATACAAAGGTAATCGCTAGTTATCATTGGTAATGGTGAGTTGTTAAATATTTCTCATACTTGGTAATGTTGTGATTCATTCAAATTCAGTTCCTTCTCTTCCTTCTCTTCAACTAAATGATGTTCTTCTTGTTCCAAAAATAGCCAAGAATCTTATAAGTGTTTCAAAGCTTACTCGTGATAATAATGTCATTACTGAATTTACTCCTTCTTCTTTCTCTGTTAAGGACAAGAATTTGAAGACAACATTGCTTCAAGGAGTGCTTCATAATGGCTTATATTATCTTCCAAAGGCTGGTTCTTTTCCATCCAGTTCTGTTTCTTCTGTTTCACCTGTTTGTTCATCTAATTCTTGTACTACTTCACTTGTGAGTTCTGTTACTACTGATGTATGGCATGCTAGACTAGGACATCCATCTAGTTCAGTGTTACACAAAGTTTTATCTTCATGAGACAATACTATAAATAAATCTTGCATATCCTTTTGTAAATCTTGTAAAATAGCAAATATGCACAAACTTCCTTTTCAGTCTTGCAATATAACTGCTACTAAACCACTTGAGTTGGTTTACTCTGATCTTTGGGGTCCTTCTCCATTGCTGTCCTCTCAAGGTTCAAGGTATTACATAGTTTTTGTTTATGCCTTTAGTCGTTTTACATGGTTCTATCCTCTCAAATTAAAATCAGATGCATATGCTGCTTTTCTACATTTTATCAAACAGTCAATTACAACTTAACTCCAAGTTAAAAATTTTTCAATCGATATTCTCGGTGCTTTCGAGCATCTTGATCTCGCTTGGAATTTTCCGCTGCGTTGGTCATTCCTAGGTTTTTGATTTACTTTTAAGTCGTTCATGAGGTTTGGTGCCAAAGGCCCAAGACCTATGTTTAAGGTTCCATATCATTGTTCCACCGAACCTTTAAAACTTGGTTGGCAACCACCTAAAGGTTCCATAAGCTTCGACTGACATTCCAATTAGAAGTTCAAACCTGCATGATCGAACCACTCAAAAAAAATGAGGGTTCCTATCTTTGCTTCAAAATTTTTTAAAAATTATAAAATATTTACAATCAAAAGAGAGTGGTGTCCGAAGACAAATGTGAGGTGCATGAAATGAGAGGAAACGGTGAGGGTGGGTGCTTATAACAAGGTAAAGTGCATAAAAGTCACATTTGTTAAGGGGCAACCCTCACTTAAATCACTCGCTTACCCTTACAAAATGTTGGGCACCTTTAGCGGCTTAGCGCGGCCCAAAAAATAAGAGGGCCGCTAAGGGCACCCCACCTATTAATGAAGGCACCCAGCTAATGTGGGCACAAATTGATTTACCTGGGGCACCCGAAAATTAAACCCAAAATACCAAAAATACCCCTCATGCAAAAAACCCTTGCACCCCACCACCACTACCACCACTACCACCACAACCACCACCATCACCGAACCCCGAGCACCCAACCACCCCCACCACCACCTTCACCGAACCCCGAGCACCCCACCACCTTCACCGAATCATTGTGCAAGAACCCATTTGGTTTGAATCGACCAAAGAGAGAGAATCTCCAAAATCGTGTTTTCCGTGTCTCGCTTTGTGTTTCTCCTTTGGTTTACGCTTTTTGCGCTCGTAGGTCGTGGTGTGAGCCGATTTCGTCTCCAAGTTAGGGTTCGGTTGAATAGTTAAAGAAATGGGAATTCGCGGTTCTCGCCCACACAGCCGAGATCGTGCAATAGCTCGGCTCTCGCATGGCCGAGACAGAGCTACATTTTGGGAACTCGAAGTCTCGCCACAAAGGCGGAAGAGTTCACAAAGGTGTCTGCTACGCATGGCCGAGAGTACTCTAGTTCTCTCGCCGAGACATGACGAGAGCTACAATTAGTGGTAGGTAATGTGGTGTCGGTGGTGTACAACCGAGAATGTGCTCATACTCTTGGTTGTACACCGGCGTACCATACCGTGACCTAAGTACACCTCTCGGTCCTTTAGACCGAGACATCACCATACATCTCGGCCCGCGAGGCCGATACAATCGCGCGCCCGACAAAAACTTCTCCCAACCGCATAAAAAACACAAAAAATCTCGCAAAATTACCTCAAGGACGACTTCATCTGGCACCGAAGCATTACAATCCTCCATTATATAGTGGAAACAACTTCAAATTTGAAGAAATTACCAAACCCTACGTTGACAAACAAATCATCATTTTCACTGTTTTCCACAACTAAACAGTTCTAATAAACTATCATATGGTTGTCAAACATTGTTAACTCGCTGTCGGATGATGTCAATCCGCAAGAATCGATAAAAAGTCGACAAATGCGGTTTGGATTTATGGTTCAACCTTGTGGTGGGGTGCCTTTTTTTCTTTGTCAAAATGATTTGTGAGGTTTGAAACACTATATATACAAGGGCAAACTAGTCTTTTCCACTTTTGCTGAAATTTTTACAAAAACTTTGGGTGCCTTCATTAAATGGTGGGGTGCCCTTAGCGGCCCTAAAAAATAATTATATCCCAAACTAAAATGATAATTCAATTTCTTAAGGCCATAATGATTCAGTTTCTACATTATAGCTCTAAAATATCATACTTTATCAAAAGAAAGAGGATGTTAGAATGTTATGTTTAATTACATTGAAATTGGTTTAATCACATAAGCACTTTGAATACATAGTTGACATTCCCAGACAATCCTGGCAACAAAGTAAACGTAGCGTGAGAACGCTAATTCGAAGGCAAATAACATGGAAACTAGTTAGAATAACCCACTTTAGCTCGCACGTATATCGCAAGGGCACCAAGTACGTTGGTGTCCAAAGTGAGATGTAGCACGACAACAACTAGACGAAATCAGTATAATGTTTTCAAATAACAGTGCATATACACATAAAATACATTGAAAATAAAATGAAAACATTATAGTTAATGAGAACTAAATTGTTTGCCAATTCTCACCTCCAAAAGAAAAATCTGTTTCTCAGTTTGCAATTATCCACATACAATACATACCAAACATAAGAAAGACCCTACAAAGCCAATCTCCAAAATCCATTAATCCAATAAAATAAACAAATTCCGCACCTACAAAGTTGCAAAAAGCATTGTGGAACGTTCAACATGGATGAAAAAATTGCCATGACAACCACAAGCTACGTCGCAAGCTACTGTCACTTTTACTCCATTTGCTTTGTATATCGCACCATGCAGAGTAAATCTTGAATGTCGGTAGTCCTCAATGCTGAGAAAACCATTAGCAGTGCAGGCAAACCATTAGCAGTGCATGCACGACAGTATCAACGAATTGGGTGATACTGAGCTGAGACCCTTTTTGGAGGAAGCTTCCGCAGAATGTAGAGGACAAGTGCTGATGGTAGAATCTCTGCGAGCTGTAAAATGAAGAGAATTGAGCAATGTTGTAAAAGAAATATGGTTGGTGCTAAAGAGATGCGCTCTGGTGGTGTGCGAATAAATCTGTTAATAAGGAATTACCACATAGTAAATGAGATTTAGAACTGGGTGATCCAGAACGTCCAAATATGCATCCTTGTCGAAAGCAGATAGGGCCTCCTGCAAATTTAGAGACGTTTTTCAGTTGCACATGAGTTATGACCTTCCATCAAAAGAAGGTAAGACAAACACAAGACTTTCATCAAATATATAGATTCAATTAACTAATACATAGACGTTAATTGAAGAGATTAACGAACGACCAATCATTACATAGAGATGCATTCAATTTACAGTTGTTCACTAGCACGCAACTTTCAACAAGGTAAAATACTAAAATTTGACTTGCATGCAAGCCACACTATTGTCAGACCAAGTCCTCATGGTTTTGATAATTGACAGGAACCATTTTTGTCCAAATAGTAACAGATATCATGAGTCATTTTCAGAATATTGCATATATTGTGTTCTTTAATACTATTTAGACAACCAACAATACATGAATGGCCACGAGTTACTGTAAGTTTGTCCAACGAGTTTTGAGAATTACCTCTACATCTATCATTCTCTTATTATATTAGGAAAAAAAATAAAAAATGGAAGAATTAAAATGTCATTCAAGTAGCCAAATCCATCTAAAACCTTCAATAAGACAACAAACAGTAACAAGAACCAATCAGTGTCAATTTGATTTATTAGACAGTCCACGTCCTAAATATGTAGATTTAAGTCATAATTAACCGCTCAAGGAAAAGTAATTGAGGATGCATAATGTAAAAAGCTTCCACTTCAAGGACTTTTAGACTTGGCATTTGCAATACTATTATTCACTGTATATCATGGAAGATATGCTAGGGTGACCCACTTTAGACACGCCAAATCGACACACTTTTTGGTGCCTCTTAGATACACATTGATTTGTGTGCATACAAACATCAATACACAAATCAAGGGATGACAACAAGTGTGCGTCCATTTGGCATGTTCAAAGTGGGTCACCTCATCATTTTCCACATATAATACCATTACCATTCTACAGAACACATTTGAAGGATTGTAAAGTTAGGTTTACTCAGAGGGTTGGCTACAACTTCAGCATTGAATCAATTGACGGTGGTTTTTTGATTGTTTGCATTCACAACATCATCGTGTGGATCCAGTTGTGCAACTAGAACCATATTCAAGGACAGAGGATTAACTCTCAAAGACCAATCTACAGCAACATGCCCATAAATTATTCCAATACATCATATTTGAGAATGAAATAGCATAAAAGACAATCAAAATGTGTGCACAAAAACTTTGCTTGAAATTTAGTATTTGTTACTCACCACGAAGCATCTAATAAGAAAACAGGTGAAACATATCGCTGTAACAGATCCAACCTGAGAAAGATCCAAACTCGTGAGACAATTTGTGGAAGCAGAGAAATAAGTAATTACAATTGGAGTAACATGCAAGGTTCTAATGGCTGCTTTTTGTAAGAAGGATTTGCAGTAACGAGGCAACTGTCTTTTTTTTGTAAGAAATCAACTGATAAATAACCCCTCAAGCTTGCACAAGGGGAGACTCAAACCTCATTCTCATCCATAAGCAAGCACATACCAAACCATTGATTTGCCACATGGTCGGTGAATCGGTATAACAAGGCAACTGTTACACATTATTATCTAAGGGTCCATCCAACAACAGGCCCCAGCATGAAAAAAAAGGCTGTCAATTCTACACAAAACCAGTGAAGTTCATAAAGCCATATGAGATTGTCCTAAAAACTATAGCCTAAATCCAGGGGACATCAAACCATGCACAAGGACTTCAATGATTTCGATATTCTCAGACAGCCTTAATGCTCTAGGTAAAACATATTCCCATTTCTATGAGTGAAAAGTAGATCGACAGTTATGTGCCAGTAGACCACATCAAAGGAACAGAAAATCTTATGACCACAGCTGATCAATTACTGCATGAGGGTAACCCTCTATCTATGTACATAGTATAATTTGTTTTAAGAATTTTATAATCAGAAAAAATATTTGGGTATTTTAATCCAAGTTGAAACTCTAAAGAATACTTTATTGCAATCAATGTATACAAATATATTTAATACAAAAGTGAGCAAACTACAGCTAGAGTCACTATATACCCAAAAAAGCGATAGTCACCAAGTTAAAACTAGCCACACAGGTAATAAGATGTGGGATAACATGCATTTATATGAAACTTCTAGACTCCATGCAATGGGTTGATTTCATTATATCCAATCTAATCAAGTTTGACACTAAGTTGAAAACATGCACCTCATGAAGCTTCTTCCGTCTTCCTTTGGATTCAATTGGAAAGCGCCTTAGCATGAAAAAAAGTCTGCACAAGGAAAACTACTCAGTACCATACAATAAAACTATCCATCATGAGAAGAACTGAGGAAGAGAGACCTAATATGTGTCATTTAGTTATTACATACCTCCCTCCATAAAGCAAGAAACCAAGTGCTGCAATAAATGATACCACTGGGGACAAAAAGGAGAAGAAAAAGACAGACGTTAGTCCGTAAGCCATCAATAATTAAAAGGGTCGAGTATTGTTCCCAACTAGCAAAAAAAAAACTTGTCGCTGTAACAGAATCTATGCCATAAAATTGAACACATAATACGTCGTCTGAACCGACACACTTGAGATTCATAACACTTGTTACTGTAACAAAATATATATACTGCAAAGTGCAAACCTGCTATGAATATTTTTCCAATGCTCTCCACGACGCTGTTATCATTTATCCACAGGTAAATCCAAATAAAGATCTGATGGGAAAGAGTAATCAATGTGAGATCCACAAATGGTAAATGATATAAAAATTAAATATCCTAAACTGAAGGTTTCAACTTTCGACTACTCCTGTAGATTACAGACATGAAGAAAACTGAAAAACAAAAAATACAAGTTCTCCGAACAATTCAAGTATTTAAATCGACTGAGCTTCCAGTCATAGTTACTAAAAAGTAAAAAACACTAAAGATCATGGCCCATAACATTTTGGAGCTAAGAGTGTCACCCCAACAATTACCTCGGACCTAACTGCTAAAGAAGAGAAAATGAGAAACGGAAACAGAAACAGAAACAAAACAAAGACAAACAAAACATTGAAGAAGTTCGGTAGCAAGATTCGGCTCAAACACCAGAATATTGCGTACTTGCAAGTCAAAATTGAATGTAGAATCCAAAAATCAAACAGAATCAGTGAGAAGAATAACCAAAAAAAATTATAATCATACACTACTAGGCATGATGATAACATTAATTCTACAGAAATGTCGAATAGGAACATGAAAGAGCACACCTGAATGAGATAAATTCCAATGTTGACCAAAATATAAACAATCCTCAGCTTATCTGTTGGAAGACTTCTTGCCTGTCCACAATCAGAGAGAACAAAGCTCAAAACAATGTCATGTGTCGCCTGATTGATGCATAAAGGCTACCATAGCATTCCTACACCTAACGAGAATAAATTGGCACTTGCCTGACGATATATTTCTGCCCAAAATAGGACGAGCAGCGTGTATGTAGAAAAGAACAGAAGTCCCGGAAGATCCAATAAGATTAAGGCAAGCACCTGGTCCACAACTAATAGAATCAGATTCTGCATTTTTGGTTCACATTGAAAATGGTCTGCTAGATTTCAATGACACAGTGCCGATAAAGAGCTAAAAATATACCTTGTCACCTTCTAAATCATCACTAACAGGCTAGATGAATAAGACTGAAAAGAATAATTGATCTTACTAATACTGTGAGTTTTATTCACAAACAAAACTAACATTGTTGAGTCAGGTTAACAAGAAAAATAAAATTACATAATGACAGTGATTCAGTTTTTATCAAATATTTCTTTGATACACCTCATCTAAGAAATGGAATTGGAATTGGAAAAATTAAAAATTTCCTATCACTTTAAGATCCAATGAGAATGATAGGAGGTGAAAGCTTAACTAACATTTTTACTACATCTTAATTCATTTGAGTCGCACACTATGTTCTTCAGTTCTTCAGAGTGCTAGTATTGATAACATTAGAAGCACGCTCACTAGATTTCCCAATTCCAATGAAAGTAATCTCAACCTCTTTACTGGTCAAACACAGTTACAATATATCAACAGCAAAGGCAATCCTTGAGTACCTATGATGTCCTTTGTCACTGGTATCTCCTGCTCTAGACTTAGCAAAGGCAATCCTTGAGTACCTATGATGTCCTTTGTCACTGGTATCTCCTGCTCTAGACTTACACCTCATCTAATATGGTTCATCATCATTCGAACTACTGAGACGGCTCAATAGTGTTCCAAAAGAGTTGTATTTACGGATCACAAGCTTTTCAAGCCCTTTACAGGTAAGGCATCCATGTGGACACTTCTTCCATGAAGGAATAGATCAAAGCATCATTTTCAACAAGCACTTACGAAATTATTGCTTGATTAATCCTTCATCCATAAATTGCTTCCCGACAATCATGAATTCATGACTTTTGGAAAAACTTTGATAATAGCCAATAGGAGATCACATAAATGAATCAGTACAATTTCTGCATAAATCTTCTGCAGTGCTTTCTTTCTTAAGACGGCAAGCACCTTACTCTCATCTAATTCTAGATTTGGAAAGTTGTCACACAAAAGGCTTTTATCAATACAGATAAGCTTCCTGTCACACGAATGGAATGCACAAGAGCTTCTAATGAGCTTAAAAATGAACAAGATTGGACTCTTACGTTTCAAGGGGATGAGTATAGTATATATGTTGTGCGTGTATGCATATATAGAACTAGAAGCAACCTTCAAAAAGAAGACAGTGAACCGATAGTTCTCCATTAACCAGCATATGCAAAAAAATCAGAAGGTGTTGACCTCTATTGGATCTAACAAGAAAATATAGAACAATCTAAAAAACTAATTGAGAAGGATAGCAATATAGGTTTAATGTTTTTTTTTTTTGCTTAGTTTCCTTTTTGTTTCTTAATATCTCTTTAGTATTTGGCAGGACCATTTGATCCTGATGCATTGCCATTTAGTTCTTTCTCCTCCGATGTGTTTAGCATTAGCCAATTGAGACAGGAAGTTCTTCTCCTACAAATATGCTATCATCAACAATTTTCCCAATGTAATTGTTATTTAATGACTATCCAATTGAGACAGGAAGTTCTTCTCCTAAACAGAAGTGAAAGAACCTTAACTAACATTCTAAAAAAAAGGCAAGTATATATAGATAATAATATATTCTAAAATTGGTAATTGAAAAAATCAAGATATTCTTATTTAATTAAATGTAAGTTCGCCTGCTGTAAAAGATAATCTCATATCAATGAGATTTTCTGAAATATACAGATTGTCATTTAATGACTATCCAATTCTCATGTAGACTCCTATATTACATTAGTTTTGTAATTGGAAAACATTTTATTACTCTCCACTTTACCCTAATAAAAAAAAAATTGTCACGATAGCAATCAAGATGGACATATAGCAATGTTTTTCCAATACTTATTGTTCATTCACTGTTTTAACAAAGGACGTGCATTCAACTTTTGTTTGTCACTGAAAAGTTGAATGTCATCTTCTCTAACAAACCTATGTCTGGCTTACTGAGATTCACAAAAAATACTTCTGAATAAGAGAAGTTGCCTATAATGTACCAAGAAATACTGCAAAAAATTGGAAGACATTCGCATGGAGAATAATATCACCAATTGGCTCATATCACATTGTAATTGCATGCCATTACGCAAAAACGTTCACATGAAAAAGAAAAAAAAATGTTTGCATGCACAGTAAGTGCATCGGAGAAGTAAGCCACAACTTTAACAACCACTAGCATTAAATTATGGAACGACAATATGCAGTTCTTCTATGTTCAGCGCGCTTGGTTAAACCACATATCTTCAATATTGTGTTAGATACAATTAGTTTTGAGCAACTAATAAGCACTTCTTTTCTAACTATACATTTAGGGAAGAGAAAGGAGTCAACAAAGGAAGAAGATTGACAGAAAGATGAGGTGGGTCATGGACAAGGTAGAGCATTGAACAACTAACACTATGGTAGTTCTGCAAATACAAAGGTCATATTATAAAGTTCTGTCCAAAGAAAAAAAAATATTAGTCAACCACTATAAACCAAGAAGTAGAGGACAATATAGCGAGTTTGTGACAATATCAATCTCTATAAATATAGATATGTGGCAGTATTACAACATAACACATTACCGCGGCTACATTATAAACAAGCATACTCTAACAGACAGAACAGATTGATTGAAATTAAAATATTGTCTAGCTTAGTGTCAAAATTGTTCAAAGAATTGAAAAGCATTCATATTCAAGCAAATTCTGATCAGACGGAGGCAATTAAAGCAGAAATTTGTTGGGATTTGCTTGAAGCTTCTATTAGATACATTGTTCCAGGTGAGGCTGTACAGTGATCTTTAAGTACGTTCAATTCAGATAAGGATTGCAGTCCTTGATTTAGTCTTAAAAGACAACTCTTCCATGGTAGTGATAAGCTATATGTGTATTGATTTGGAGATTGAATGTAACAAAAGATAGAGCCAATTCAAGAGAAATATGAAATTATGATTTAATCGAGTGCTTAACAATTTCCTAACTCAAGTGCCCTATTCAACTTCGCTAAGTTATGAAACGGTACAAGGCTGTCTAAGAGGCAATAATTGCACATGATCAAAACTATGATCATCTTCCTCAATTTCAAATGCTTCTCCAAATATCCAAACTTGAGCTTGCATGGCTCATTTGCTATTGGGAAAAAAATAAAACCTGATACAAAGCTAATGAAGTGAAGCACAAAAACAACGATATAAAACATTTACAAATGAACAATGCTTACCTTCGGCGTGAGAAGAAAAACTTGTTTGTGGAATCCAAAGACAACGGCGCGAACTGCAAACACAATCATTACAGGACACCATGTCATAAAACATTGAATGCAACCAAACAATTTAAACAGTAATGGCGAAACTGGAAGTCACCTCCATTTACAATAAAGTTCATGAGATGGAAAACTTTCTGCGTAGTCCAACCATACTCCGGCACTCGCAATTCTATCCGAATCAGTTGAATCTGTAGAAGAGGACTCAAGACATTCATCGCTACTCTCATTCCACGAATTCAACACAATAATTTCAACCAAATAACAAAACAACGCGCGCAGTTTCACGAGTTCGGTACACAACCATCAAAAACCCATAATTCCAAATTCTCGACCAACACAATCACGAATTCACAATCACCAAAAAGACTCAAACTTTCAATCAATCAGAGCTCAATCAACACCAAACCCTAAAAAAAAAAACCGCCGAAACCCTAACCGAACCAAAAGCGATGAATCGACGAGAATTGACAACGGAATCGAAGACTGACCAGAGCGACAGACGAGACTAGGGCATAAGCGGTGCAAAGGAAGAAGAAGATCCCGTCCTGCCACTGCGCGGAGTCGTTGATCTCCTCCCACCACCCGCTCGACAGAAACCCTAACCCTAACCCTAACTCCATTGACGACGACGAGACATTGAACTCCAGTAACCTCATCTCCTCCGCGAACACCTGACAAATCAACAACACTGACAATAATATCATGAACCGATCACCGATCATCGATCATCGATCATCGAAAACACGCGAATCGAGGAAGATCGGGTGGTGAGTCTGTACCGGACGTTCTAAGGTTCCGAGTTTTCGAAGCCCGCGTTGAGGCTTCGGTGATTGAACGGGAACTCTCTGAGATTTTGGTTGTTGGGATTTATCTGGCACGATGTAATGATAATAGATTTGATAAGTTTTGCCACCGTTGTTGGGTGGGATTTACGAGGTTGCCACTTGGGGCGGAGAGTTTGGAGTTTGAAGTGGGAGGGCGTGCGCCTGTTTTGACTTTCCGAGTCTTTCATGGATGGCTAAGTGGCTAACTGCCAGTCTTGTGAGGTTAAAAATGTAATTATAGTCTTTTAGGATTGATCTGGGAAAAAACGACAACGATCTCGCCGGCTCCGACTGTGCGTGTATTTTTTTTTTCTTTTTTTTTTTTCTTTTTTTTCAATGAAAATGCAGAAATAACTTACTTTCGAAACCAATCGAGACTGACGCCATGCATTTTACCTCACCTTCTATTATACGGTATTTGATTGAGTCGGTATTTAAAGTTGATTATTTTAACAATTTTTTTTATTGGGAGGAATTTTATAATTTTATAAAAAATTTATTAATTTTTTTTGTAAAAAATTGAGTGCAATAAAAGAGTTTGATATAGATAGTCGACCTTAATTAATTTGAAATTAAAAGTATGATTATGTTGTTGTTGTTGTTGTTGTTGTTGACGATGATGATGATTAGATCCTTTGGATCCTAAAGAAAAAAAAAAGAAAAAAAAGTGTCTTTTGGAGTTTGGACACACGTTTAAGTATGAATGCATGGGTCTCCATGCATAGTTTAAAAGTACTAATTGTTTTTGGATAGGAAAGAAACTTTTAAAATTCGCCCGTCGTGCTCATACCAAATTAGTGAGCTACTTGGCCAATTGCATAATTGAAAGTATGTAATGACGTTACCAAATATAAATATGAAAAAATAAGATAGGTTTACTTTTTTATTCATCAAATAGGGGGTTACTTTAAAATTATAAAAGTAAGGTATGTCTCTTTTTGAAAAGGAAATGAGCTATTGATGATAATGTGGATGTATGGAGTGGTATGTTTGATGATCAGGTGGAAAGAGTTATCTATACAAAATACAAAACTATTTTAATTACTCCTTATCATAATGAGTTATTTGTTCAACTCGATGCGGAGAATCCATGCAAACGACATATGCGTATCAAGATGGACAAGCAGCATCACGTACATATCTCGAGGTGGACAACCCACGTCACGCACGTATCTCGAAGTAGGCAACTCATGTAGGACGCATACATATCTCGCGGTGCACAACTCGCGTCACACACGTATTTCGAGGTTAACAACTCATGTAAAGGACATGCACGTATCTCGACGTTAAGAATTCATGCAAACGTCACGCATGTATCTCGAGGTCGATAAGTCATGCAAACGCTTCGCTCATATGTCGAGGTGGCCGACCCATGCAACCTTGTGCAATTCATATAAACGTCACGTATCTCAAGGTGTACAATTCATGCAATCTCGTGCGATCTATGCAAACATCACGCATGTATCTCGAGGTGAAACTCATATAACCTCGTCCAATCAATGCAAACTGCGCAAAGGTTACACACGTATTTCGAGGTGGCAAACCAATCAATGCAAACTGCGCAAAGGTTACACACGTATTTCGAGGTGGCAAACCAATCAATGCAAACTGTGCAAATGTCACGGACCAGTGCACATAACACGAATGGCGCATTCTCCGAATGTGCCATTCATGTTATAGAGCAAACCACGTGGATGTTCGAATAGAATGCATGAATGATGCATTTTGAGAATGCCATGAATGGTGCATTTTGAGAATGCCATGAATGATGCATTTTGAGAATGCCATGAATGTAATGCCATGAATGATGCATTTTGAGAATGCGCTATTCATGTTATTGAACAATCCAAGTGGACGCCACGTGAGATATTCAGAATACATGAATGACGCATTCTCAAAATACGTCATTCGTGTATTTTCAACATTACACACTAATGACGCATTTTCAAAACACATTTTATCTTAGTTATGGAATAAAAAAATACTCGCTTATTTTACTCATTTAAACTAATTTTTTCTATAAATGGCAAAAAGCAACGTCGCCCAATCATTTTTTTACGATGGTGAGATGTGACCGATTATAAGCACTTTATCACTTGATCTTATTCTATTTTCTTTCACTAATTTGTGTTGTGTTATTGGAGGTAATTGAATAACCTCGTATCGATTAGTTGAGCTCAAAAGATCACTTTATATAAGTTTTAAGTGAGATCTCATATGAGGTTATTCAATTACAAGACTTAGATGTCTTACTATGAAAATATTTCGTTCTTGAGGCACACTACAAGGTGCCCGCCCGGTCAGTGTCGATTTGCGCGTGTCAAGAGTGGGGTACACTAGCAAGCTAATACAAAAAAAAAAAAAAAAAAAAAAAAAAAAAAAAAAAGCATGAGTTGGTTTTTTATAACACCTAAAACCATTGAGATATTTGAACTTTGAGCTTAATAAATGGAGTTCAGATGTAAAGATTTCAAGGGTGTGGTTATTAGCACATTTCCAACCACAAAATTTCATTTCCACCTCTACTTTACAGTTTGTCACGTCAAACTCTATTTTTTTTTCCAACCACAAACTCTTTTTGTATTTTAAAACTCTATTTCTTATTTTTATTCTTTTTTGTTATTTATTTGCATTTTTTTTGTCAACTTATTTGCATTAATTTTAATAAATTATTAAATCAGTATTTTTTTTCTTTTAAAATTTAAAAAAGAAAAAGAAAAAGAAAGAAATGCTATTTTAGAATTCAATGAATAGCAAAACTCTGAATTTGAAGTGCACTATTCATCGATCTCTATTTTGAACCTTAACAAGATGAGTAGTACTAAATAAAAGTTGAGCTTTAACATGTGTAAAAAGTTCTTATCGAAAAAAAAGACCTAAATGTGCAATATTTTTCTTTTAATAAAATGAAAAGTACTCTTTAAAAACTTTGAGCTGCACTTTCGGTTACAACACCAAGTGTACACCTAGCTATTTTAGACAAAAACAGCAGAAACAGCTAAGCCTATCTATCCCTTGAAAAAAAAATAGAAAATTAAGCCTTTATTTGGAAGCATATTCAAGTTGATTGAGGAAGAAAAAAAAATCCAACACCCATCCAAGAATATCTCCAATACAAATTCAGTTGGGAGAAAATGGATATCATGTATGCATAAAAATTTAAAAAAAAAAAGAAGAAAAATTCAGATACAAATGTCTACTTTTAATGATCAGCTCACGTGACAAATTAAGAAAAAAGTAATATACTTATGCAATACCAATTTCATAATTTTAATAAAAAAATCAATATTACACCTTTGTTTTTTGTCAGGCTCCTAAAAAGTTTTAAAATTGTACTTTCTTATCAAGACAAATCTATTTTAATTAAATAAATAAACGTCGCTTCATTAGTAAAAATTAATTTTAGATCCGCACGTTGTCCGCAAAATATAATAAATCTATATTTTTTTATAAATAATCATTAGCATAATGAACGTTGTTTAAAAAAATCAAAGATATAGAATTATGAAGAACGATGTATTTGTAATAATCATAATAAATTTTGGAAGATTTTTTTGTATACAACATTGAGAGTACAATTTGAAAAATTATCTTCTTTGTCACTTATTAAAATTTTCAATTCAGATTTGCTTTTAACTCTTGAAACTGCAACATACATTTTGTTAGAACAAATAGCTTCAATAAAAAATGTAAGATGAGAATGAAAAAATCAAACAATGACTTAAGGCGCGTAATCACTCTCCTTTAGACGAGATTTCTCCATATCGGTCGAAACCTTATATACAACAACAACATAGCCTCAGTTCCATATCGGTCGAAACCTTATATACACAATGAAAAAATCGAAACTTACATTTAAGATACAATCAAGTCTCTAATTGTTGGATGATGTGTGTAAACAGTGTAATACAATTCCAACCAAGAACACTCTTTGAAGAACTATTAAGAAAATGATGCTATGACTCAAGCACACACTTTGATTCAAAAAACTTTTGTATTTCAATGTGTTTCTCAATGTATCTCATTGTGTATAATACGTACTAGATGTTGGGTTTCAGAGTTTATATGCAACGGAGACTACAAAACAATTTTGACAAAAACTCCAACAGGATCCGAATCTAATTCCATTAAAAACGTTTAAACCAAGAAAACTTAATCATATCTCGGTCGCAAAATACATTTCTAAAGGTTGATCGATCTCTAAGGCGCTGTCAACGACGAACGCCTCTACTACCAGTAGTCCACACACGAACGACGGGCGATATTCGAAGTGCTAGCTTCAAGAGAATGCTAAACCTTTTGTTTCTCTCCAAAACGATCCAGAGCGTACCAGAAAACCCTAAGTCGTTTCTAAAACGAAAATAGAGTTTCGACCCTTAATCTTTCGTGTGTGTGTTCTAACTTAAAACGTCTATTTATACAACCATTGTATATAGACGGTTAAGTAAATTACACGTATACCCCTACTTAAAGAAGTATTAGTGTAATACACCACAAGGACATTTCTGTCATGAATTTTATCATATAAAATTCATTTTTCTGAACCATCGTAAAATCTCGCAAAACCATTCTAAGTGTGCGGCCCAATAGGCTCATACAACGTTGGCAGTGAACCAAAACACATTTTGGTATACAAGTCATAAGCGGCCTCTAGCAAGATATTATGACTACCCAAGTCGTACAAATATCAAATCGATACAACCTAATCAATAGTGTATATAACATCATTTTGTCACGCGATATCCTTTTGATCAAACATAAGGCATGAAATTGTCATCCAACATGTTCAATCGTACTAGTATCGATCTCTAAGTAGACTAAAAACATCCAAGTGACATTGATCAATATCAATTCACTTAAACTATGCCTTTTAACAGTCTAACACATCGAGGGATCCACCGGATATCTCTCTTTATATGAGAGGGACAAATTCTATCTTGATTACATAACTTCATCACATTGCTCACATAGTAACCAATCACAACCTTTATAATCATCCGGTTAAAGACAACTCTTGATAGTGTCAAATCACTATGTTCCTAAAGTTGAAGTCTCTGATAATCTCAAGTCAGAGGACTGAAAAATATACCTATCATGAGAACAACTATGACTTAATCCATTTGATGTTCTCATAGCGGGTCGGTCCAGTACTTTGTTCCCTAACAAGTACTCGTGATCTTGATTCGTATCCCTATACGTATAATCATCATATGATCATCAATCAAGACTCACACTAGTCTTAATTCATTATAGTTCCCAGTATAATGATCGACTAGGGACATTTAGGATATTTCTGCAAATACCCATGGATCTTATTATAATGTAAACATGTAAATTAATTATAATAAACAACAAATGAAATCCTATATTTTATTAATTAAAATTATTCATAAAGACAGTTAATGGATTGACCTATGGCACATGCCCCAACATCTCCCACTTGCACTAGGGCCAATCATACATACATCTAATGCCTAATGATCTAACATGACCATCATGTTTTGCTTATGAAAAAGCTTTTGTCAATGGATCCTCAACGTTGTCTTCAGTAGATACTCTGCAAATCTTCACGTCTCTCCTCTCAATAATTTCTCTGATGTGATGAAAACGGCTGAGTATATGTTTGGATCTGTGGTGTGATTGTGACGGCCCCTCTTCTAATCTAGGGCACCGCCCGGCCTAATCCCGTAATTAAGCCCTAATCATATCCACGCAGGACTTAACTACGTATTAGTCAGCCTTTTCTAATTAAACCTTTTATTAAATGAATTTATTAGCGGAAGTCTTATTGATTATGCGGAAACAATTTATAATATCCTAAGTGTGGAAAATCAGGAAATGTCATTGCATAAATATATATAGTCTTCAAAATTCATTGAAACGATAAAATGGTCTAAGTCAAGTCGGGGAACTAACGCTCAACCCAATATACAACCCCAAAAAGTATATGAAAGACATATATAAACTATACAATCAAAATATCAAAAGAAGACCTACAATCGATGTAGTGATGCGTCGCGGGCTCAGGGATAATCACCGATCTTCTCCTTGCCCGACCCGGCGAGTAACGACTCTGCACCCACCGTCATAAAAGGACGGTGAGTACAAGAATAAAACAGTAATCCCCAATAACAAGTTTAATTTGCATTTCCAAATATTCAAATGGTATTTAAAAGCATATAACTTGGAAAACTGAAAAATAAACCATATGCGAGTAAATACCAGAGTTAAACAAGTGTTACTGACACTAGGCTAAGTAGTAGTGATTTAGGTCCGGTCGGCAGTGAAACGTGTCACCCCGACCCAATAATCATATAGCACAAGGGACTCTAACCCAAGTGTTACCAGGGACTCTAACCCCGGTGTGTAGATCACCTCAGGGACTCTAACCCCGAGTGTCATACAATGTCAGGTAACGTGTGCCGACATCCCCAGGGACTCTAACCCCGTGATTCGTGCACACCTCGATCAAGTACGGGACCTAAATGCAACAACTACCTTTTAAATTTTCAAGAAAATACCAAACATGGATTGTCAAGGCATAGGCACATCTACACACCTAAACAAATAAAGATTACAAGTCCTCTTAAACATTTATAAGATATTCACTAGCCTAATAGCATGCTATTTATCGTTCAATTCACATTCGAAACAACAAGAATAGACATAGCATGGAATGGAATCAATGAATTAAATCAAATAAATGGATATCATGCAAACTAGACTCATCAAGTGAGCATAGACACAAAGAATCACATGATATAAGAGTACAAAGGTAAATAGTCAAAAGGACTATGCAAGGATAACAATTAATAGGAATGAAATGCTAAGAAAAATTGTCAATGGGTATACTCACTACAACAAAGTAACGTCCTAGCTTTACCGGCCTTCGCTCTCCCGTGCCCTTTTCCTAGGTTCCTGAGTTTGGTGTCTCATTAGTTCAAGTATAGTGGGTTTATTTTGTATTCAAAGTGGTTCAATCAACTTTATTTTATTGGCATATAATTTTCCCAATTTTTCCATAATTTTTCCAAATTTTCTTTCATTTTTCTCTCATTTTTCTCTTCTTTTCTGTTTTTTTTTTTTTTCTTTTTATTTCTTGTTTGGGTCGGTGGGCCCGGCCCGATGGGAGGGGGGTCGGGTCGACCCGGACGGGTCGGACCCGACCGGCTGGGCGAACGGGTCCGGGCTCGGCCCGACAGGGGTGCACGCGCGCGATGCGCGTGTGCACTCTCCTTCCTCCGATCGATGGTTCGATCGGGAGGAAGAAGAAGCTCTTCCTTTTTTTTTTTTTCTTCTCCTCCGGTGAGGGTTGGGGTGGTTCTCCACCCCAACCCGGTGGGCCGATGGCGAGGAAGGCCCCTGCCATCACCACCGTGAGCATGGGGTTCGGCCATGGAGGCCGAACCCCCCTCCATGCTTGGTCCCGAAACAACAAACCACAACAACTTCAAAAACTCACCTCAATTGAGTCATTGATTCTCCTTTCCCTCCTCTCCTTCTTTCCCTCTTCTTCCTCTGATTTTTCTCTCTGTTTTGGCCGATCATTTGTGTGTGTGTGTGTACGAGTGGGTGTAGGTGGAGATGGAGGTGGTGAGTTTGGGTGAAGAAGGCATGTGGTGGAGGAAGGTGGGACAGTGTTGCTTGGTGTGTGGACAGCTGTTGATTTGTTGTTTGGCCATGTGTCGGGGTGTTGTTGTGGTGACACCATTACGACACTCGCCGCGTTTTCGGGTGTTTCGATGCCCATTTTCGCGTCTGAAACTGAATGTTCGCATAACGTCGTGTCGATAGTTACAAAAATATAGTTCATATGTGTATTTTTGTTTTCCTCGACATAATATTCGATTTAGTCAACTACCCGGCACCCGCGTCGGCACACATATCGAGACGTGTCCCCGCTCTCGTCACTACGTCTAAAACCGTACCAAATGACTTAGTAAGTCTACACATTACATAACACTAGGCACACATCAATACAAAAATACAATCTACCTCGGCCATGTGCCTCGGTCGGTGCACGTATTACGGTGCGGGTCCCACGTCCAAGGTCGGTGATCCTGATTAAGATATATAAATCAGGGTTAGAGATTTGGGCCGTGACAAATATTCCCAACAAAAATGAAATTTCGTCCTCGAAATTAAATTTAAGTTATGGTTCTACCTGACTCGAACAGGTACGGGAATCTATCTCGCATGTAGTCCTCCCGCTCCCAAGTGAGTTCCGTGTCATTATGGAACTGTCACTTGACGAGTACCTTCGGTATGGACTTGCTCCTCAACTGTTGTACCTTCCGATCTAGGATCTGAATGGGCAGTTCCTCGTACGAGATGTCATCGCTTAAGTCGATCTGACTCAAGTCAACTGTCGGTCGCTCTCCTGCCTTCGACTCGGCTAGTCGAAGCATCGAAATGTGAAACACTGGATGGACCCCTGACATCTGTGGAGGCAATTCAAGCTCGAATGCCATTTTCCCGACCCGTTTCTTAATCATGAAAGGCCCGATGTACCTCGGTGCAAGCTTGCCTTTTACCCCAAATCTCTGAAGACCCTTCCGAGGGGAGACCTTTAAATAGGCAAAGGCTCCCTCAGAATACGCGAGATCACTGCGATACTTGTCTGCATATCTCTTCTGTCTCTCCTGTGCTCCTCTGAGTCTTTGACGGATCAGTTTGACCTTTTCCGTGTGGTCAACAACAATTTCAGGCCCCACTATCTCCCGGTCCTCTGGCTCAGCCCAACATGATGGCGAGCGACACGGTCTGCCATACAAAGCCTCAAATGGCGCCATCTTAATGCTAGCCTGATAACTATTGTTATATGCGAACTCACACAACGGTAGGTACTCAGCCCAAGATCCGCCAAACTCCAACACGCATGCCCGCAGCATGTCCTTGAGGACCTGAATCAATCGCGCAGTCTGCCCGTCAGTCTGAGGGTGAAAAGCCGTACTGAACTGTAGTCGCGTACCGTATTGCTCTTGCATACTCCTCCACATCCTGGACGTATACGTAGCATCTCGATCTGAAGTGATCGTTCCTGGTACTCCATGCGATCGATAATCTCTCTCGAACGAACGACGCTCAGCTGATCGAAGGTGTAATGCGACGCCACTGGCAAGAAATGAGCAGACTTCGTCAGTCTGTCAACTATAACCCAGATGGAGTCATGTCTCTTCGCGGTCCTCGGTAATCCTCTGACAAAATCCATAGAGATGTCTTCCCACTTCCATCGAGGAATGGGAAGCGACTGTAGTAATCCTCTAGGTCTGCGATGCTCGGACTTCACTTGCTGACAGATACCACAGTTCCTGATGAATCTAGACACGTCTACCTTCATCCCAGGCCACCAGAAATGTCTCCTCATGTCGTGGTACATCTTAGTCCTGCCTGGATGTACGGTAAATTTGGAACGGTGCGACTCCTTAAGAATCTCCTCTCTCAGCTCCGGTATTTCTGGTATCCACAACCTGCCCCGGTATCTCAGACACTGATCTGTCGTCTCTGCCCAATCTGTACACTCTGCACTCTGTGCTAACTCACTGAATCTCGAGTATAACTGATCGGTCCTCGACCCTCGACACTTCTTGTGTGTAGACACGGTCGTAGTCTCATTTGTGCGCGAGATCATCACCCGAGTATCGGTAGGAATCTTTATCGACATCTTTGTCGCCGGCTTCTTCGAGTAATCCATACTCATGCATCATGTGACATCGACCACCTCGACATCTCTACTCGGTCTCCTACTCGCGCATCTGCGACTACGTTCGCTTTTCTGGGTGATATTCTAAGGAAAAGTCGTAGTCCTTCAAGAACTCCAACCATCTGCGTTGTCTCATGTTCAGCTCTTTCTGTGTGAAAAGATATTTCAAACTCTTGTGATCAGTGAAGAGTGTAAATTTCTCCCCATACAGAAGGTGTCTCCAAGTCTTCAGCGCAAATACAACCGCTGCCAACTCTCGATCGTGCGTGGGGTAGTTCTTCTCATGTATCTTCAAGCGTCTCGATGCGTATGCCACGACGCCGCTACCACGCATCAACACACACCTAGGCCGTATGAGAAGCATCTCGTGTACACTAGAAATCCCTGTCCGGCCTCCGCGATACTAACACTTTGGCGCGGTAGTTAATGACTTCTTCAATCGAGTAAATGCGGCCTCGCATTTCTCAGTCCACTCATAAGCAACATCTTTCTGTGTCAGCCTCGTCATCGGTGAAGCGATCTTCGAGAAATCCTTAACAAATCTACGGTAATATCCTGCTAACCCCAGAAAGCTCCTGATCTCGAGTGCGATGTCGGTCTTGACCAATCTGTGATGGTCGAATCTTGGCGGATCTACGGCAATCCTGCTTTGCTCCAACAACGTGCCCCAAGAACTTGACCTCTGCAAGCCAGAATTCACACTTGCTGAACTTAGCAAAAAGTCGGTGTTCCCTCAAAGTCTGCAACGTCTCTCTGAGGTGTTGCTCATGATCCTCACGTGTCCTCGAGTATATCAAGATGTCGTTTATGAAGACTATCACGAAGCGGTCGAGGTATGGTCTAAGTACTCGGTGCATCAAATCCATGAATACGGCGGGGGCGTTGGTCAGCCCGAATGGCATGACCGTGAACTGGTAGTGTCCGTATCAGTGTCTTGAATCTTTGTCTTGGACCTATCCTCATCCCTGATCCTAAGCTGATGATACCCCGATCTCAAGTCAATCTTGGAGAAAAATTTTGCTCCTATCAGCTGATCGAATAAATCGTCTATTCGCGGAAGTGGGTACTTGTTTCTGACTGTCAACTTGTTCAACTGTCTGTAGTCGATGCATAGTCTCAAACTATCATCCTTCTTCTTCACAAACAAAACTGGCGCTCCCCACGGTGACATCGAAGGTGTGATGAATCCCTTCTCCCCCAATTCATTAAGTTGAGTCCTCAACTCCTCCAACTCCCTCGGAGCCATGCGGTACGGCGGTATCGCGATCGGTCTGGTACCCGGTATTAGGTCGATAATGAAGTCTACCTCTCGTGGTGGTGGTAATCCAGGTAAATCCTCTGGAAAAATGTCTGGAAAGTCTCGAACAACCGATATCTCCTCTAGTCTGGGTCCTTGACTCTCTGCTACAGCGTACAACGCTACCAGAGTCTCCATCTCTCCACTGGATGCAAGCCGACCTCTCGTGGTGTTGAGTCTTGGTGTACTACCTCGGTGAACGAATATCGGACGTCTCGGTATCTCAAATATGACAGACTTACTGAAACAATCAATGTGTGCGTGGTAGGCTGACAACCAATCCATTCCTAGCAGCACGTCGAACTCTAACATCTCGAGGACTCTAAAATCTGCCGGTAACTCTACCCCGTCTATCTCTACCGGACATCCCCGAATTAGACTATTAGGGTAAACTCTATCCCCGGTTGCGGTGTTTAGAATCAGGTGTACGCTAAGCCTAACAGGTGTCAATCCTAATAGGCCTAATATGCGACCAGCAATAAAAGAAACAGTGGATCCAGAGTCAAACAATGCATATAAGTCTATACCATAAACGAAAACCGTACCCTCGATGAGGCTGCGTGTCGCTCCAGCATCTGGCTGTGCGACTATGTGAACTCTCTCTCTGCCTTGCTGTGGGGAATATGCTGCCGGCTGTGTGCACTCCCTGGACATGTGTCCCACCTGACCACATTTCCAGCAAGTGATTTGACGACGCCCTGCTGTTGCGTCGTCCTGTAATTGTCGCTGACCCTGTCGTGGTCCATCCCTGCCTCTACCTCTGTCTCGGCCACCCACCACTGCCGCTTTCTTCTTGCGGTCTTGAGTGGAGCCGGCAATGCTGTCTGGTGGAAGGTGGTAAGGGAGCTCTGCCATATGTCTGTGTGGGTGCAGGGTGAGGTGCGTAGGGCACTGCTGAAATAGGGGCAACCGGTGCCCCACCCCTCTGTGGACCCCTATCCCATCTCCTCTGTCCCTTACCCTCCGCTTTGTCGTAGTCCCGAACCACTGTCTTTGCTCTCTCTCCTCCTCTCTGCCCAACTCATAAGTCTCTTGGGCGAGTGCTCTTTCATAGATCTCCTGCAGAGTGCGGGCCCCGGTGCCGACAATGTGTCTAGCTATATTTGGCTTTAGTCTATCTCCAAAGTAGAAGGCGTCATCTGCGTCATTCTTTACCAAGTCTCCTGCGAACTGCCTCATGTAACCATATCGGTCGCGGTACTTCATCACTGTCTCCCCCTCGGCCTGTTTCAGGCTCATAAACTTCTTCTTCAACCTTTGCAACATCGAAACCGGAAAATACTGCTTGTAGAACTCCACTTTGAAATCTGCCCATGATGTGAAACTGCCTCGGCTTGCTACTGTAGTGCGCCACCAAACATCAGCATCCTTATCCAGGGTATAGTATGAAAGAATTGGCTGGAGTTTGTCCTCAATACCCAGTAGTAGATGTAGCTTCTCCTGCGATAGGATCCACCTCTCAATCTTTTCGTAATCCCTTCCTCCCGAAAAACACGCCGGCCTGAGTCTAATGAACTCCTTCACTAGTTTGGCGTCCCTCGACAAGCCAGTGATCTCAGATGTATCGGGTGTGGGCGTGTCTACTGCTGCTCCTATTGTCGGTACTGTGACGTCCGGTAGTGCTAGTGGACGCGGTGCCGCTGGCTCTGCGGGTGGTACTATTTCTCGTGCCTCTGCGGTAGTAGTAATGGCTGGTGCATAAAGAGTCTCTGTGGTCGGGGGTGGTGTAGTAGCAGCTGTAGTGACGGGGGCAGTCGAAACCAGTGCAGTCATCTGTGCCGACATGTAAGCGATGAACTCGGCGATTTGTCTCTCCTGAGCGGTCATCCGGTCAGACAACTTCTGAAAATCCTCAACTAATACAGTGGAACGTTGACTGCCTCCGGCTCCAGCGTCTCCGGCATCGCGCGAATCTGCCATCGGTGTCTGCATATTGATAATTCGTGCGCTAATCAGCTACTAGGAGACGTATCTTGTAGTTCTATACATATAGCAATTAACATGTATATAGAAAGAAAACACCCCGGCTCACCTTCACTCAATTCCCAACAAAATAGTTCATAGGCAAGAATCATCCGGTTTCCACTTCTAAGGTTTGTGTTTTATACGAGTTCGTGTTTTTTCCTTCTTTATCCCTAAGGTTCTAATACCTAGTTCTCTGATACCAACTGTGACGGCCCCTCTTCTAATCTAGGGCACCGCCCGGCCTAATCCCGTAATTAAGCCCTAATCATATCCACGCAGGACTTAACTACGTATTAGTCAGCCTTTTCTAATTAAACCTTTTATTAAATGAATTTATTAGCGGAAGTCTTATTGATTATGCGGAAACAATTTATAATATCCTAAGTGTGGAAAACCAGGAAATGTCATTGCATAAATATATATAGTCTTCAAAATTCATTGAAACGATAAAATGGTCTAAGTCAAGTCGGGGAACTAACGCTCAACCCAATATACAACCCCAAAAAGTATATGAAAGACATATATAAACTATACAATCAAAATATCAAAAGAAGACCTACAATCGATGTAGTGATGCGTCGCGGGCTCAGGGATAATCACCGATCTTCTCCTTGCCCGGCCCGCTGGTAAACGGCTCTGCACCCACCGTCATAAAAAGGACGGTGAGTACAATAATAAAACAGTAATCCCCAATAACAAGTTTAATTTGCATTTCCAAATATTCAAATGGTATTTAAAAGCATATAACTTGGAAAACTGAAAAATAAACCATATGCGAGTAAATACCAGAGTTAAACAAGTGTTACTGACACTAGGCTAAGTAGTAGTGATTTAGGTCCGGTCGGCAGTGAAACGTGTCACCCCGACCCAATAATCATATAGCACAAGGGACTCTAACCCAAGTGTTACCAGGGACTCTAACCCCGGTGTGTAGATCACCTCAGGGACTCTAACCCCGAGTGTCATACAATGTCGGGTAACGTGTGCTTGACATCCCCAGGGACTCTAACCCCGTGATTCGTGCACACCTCGATCAAGTACGGGACCTAAATGCAACAACTACCTTTTAAATTTGCAAGAAAATACCAAACATGGATTGTCAAGGCATAGGCACATCTACACACCTAAACAAATAAAGATTACAAGTCCTCTTAAACATTTATAAGATATTCACTAGCCTAATAGCATGCTATTTATCGTTCAATTCACATTCGAAACAACAAGAATAGACATAGCATGGAATGGAATCAATGAATTAAATCAAATAAATGGATATCATGCAAACTAGACTCATCAAGTGAGCATAGACACAAAGAATCACATGATATAAAAGTACAAAGGTAAATAGTCAAAAGGACTATGCAAGGATAACAATTAATAGGAATGAAATGCTAAGAAAAATTGTCAATGGGTATACTCACTACAACAAAGTAACGTCCTAGCTTTACTGGGCCTTTCGCTCTCCCGTGCCCTTTTCCTAGGTTCCCGAGTTTGGTGTCTCATTAGTTCAAGTATAGTGGGTTTATTTTGTATTCAAAGTGGTTCAATCAACTTTATTTTATTGGCATATAATTTTCCCAATTTTTCCATAATTTTTCCAAATTTTCTTTCATTTTTCTTTCATTTTTCTCTTCTTTTCTGTTTTTTTTTCTTTTTATTTACCGTTTGGGTCGGTGGGCCGGCCCGATAGGGAGGGGGTCGGGTCGACCCGGACGGGTCGGACCCGACCCGGCCTGGGCGAACAGTCCGAGGCTCGGCCCGGCGAGGGGGTGCACACGCGCGCGATGCGCGTGTGCACCTCTTTCCTCCCGATCGACTGGTTCGATCGGGAGGAAGAAGAAGCTCTTCCTTTTTTTTTGTTTCTTCTCCTCCGGTGAGGGGTTGGGGTGGTTCTCCACCCCACCCCGGTGGGCGATGGCGGGAAGGCCCTGCCATCACCACCGTGAGCATGGGGTTCGGCCATGGAGGCCGAACCCCCCTCCATGCTTGGTCCCGAAACAACAAACCACAACAACTTCAAAAACTCACCTCAATTGAGTCACTGGTTCTCCTTTCCCTCCTCTCCTTCTTTCCCTCTTATTCCTCTGATTTTTCTCTCTGTTTTGGCCGATCATTTGTGTGTGTGTGTACGAGTGGGTGTAGGTGGAGATGGAGGTGGTGAGTTTGGGTGAAGAAGCACGTGGTGGAGGAAGGTGGGACAGTGTTCTTGGTGTGTGGAGAGGCTGTTGATTTGTTGTTCGGCCATGTGTTGGGGTGTTGTTGTGGTGACACCATTACGACACTCGCCGCGTTTTCGGGTGTTTCGATGCCCATTTTCGCGTCTGAAACTGAATGTTCGCATAACGTCGTGTCGATAGTTACAAAAATATAGTTCATATGTGTATTTTTGTTTTCCTCGACATAATATTCGATTTAGTCAACTACCCGGCACCCGCGTCGGCACGCATATCGAGACGTGTCCCCGCTCTCGTCACTACGTCTAAAACCGTACCAAATGACTTAGTAAGTCTACACATTACATAACACTAGGCACACATCAATACAAAAATACAATCTACCTCGGCCATGTGCCTCGGTCGGTGCACGTATTACGGTGCGGGTCCCACGTCCAAGGTCGGTGATCCTGATTAAGATATATAAATCAGGGTTAGAGATTTGGGCCGTGACAGTGATCTAGGTTCCTTGGCCTATGCTATTGCCCCGTTATTGTCACAATACAAACAAACAGGGTTAGCAATACTTGGAACCACACCTAGTTCAGAAATGAACTTTTTGATCCAAAGCGCCTCTTTTCTTTGCATCGGACGCCGCAATATACTCACTTCATTGTAGAATCTGCCACGATCACTTGCTTCGAACTTTTCCAGCTTACTGCACCCTCATTCAAAGTAAACACATATCTAGACTGTGATCTAAAATCATCTATATCAATTTGAAGACTTGCATATGTGTAACCATTTACAACTAGATCATTTTCAAAACCTCCATAAACAAAGAGCATTTCCTTAGTCCTTCTTAAGTATTTAAGGACGTTCTTTACTGCTATCCAGTGATTATCACCAGGATCCGACTGATATCTACTTGTAGTGCTCAAAGCATTTGATGCATTAGGTCGAGTGCATAGCATGCCATACATGATAGATCCAATAGCTGATGCATATGGAATCTTATTCATACGGTCTCGCTCATCATTTGTCTTAGTACATTGAATCTTGCTGAGACTTATGCCATGAGACATTGGCAACAATCCTCTTTTAGAGTCTTGCAAACTGAACCTATTCAACACCTTGTCTATGTAAGCACTCTGACTTAGACTGATTAGCCTCTTAGACCTATCCCTATAGATCCTTATCCCTAGGATATAGGCTGCGTCTCCTAAGTCTTTCATTGAGAAACACTTCCCTAACCAAGACTTAACATTCTGTAATGTTGGGATGTCATTTTTAATGAGTAATATATCATCAACATACAGTACCAGAAAACCAACTACACTCTCACCGACCTTCTTGTATACACAAGGCTCATCTTCGTTCTTAATAAAACCAAAATCCTTGATTGCCTAATCAAAATGAAGATTCCAACTCCGAGAAGCTTGTTTTAATCCTTTGAATCTTGCATACCTTTCTAGAATTCTCAGGATGTACAAAACCTTCAGGTTGTGTCATATACACGTCCTCAAGCAGCATTCCGTTAAGAAATGTTGTTTTTACATCCATTTGCCATATCTTATAGTCATAATATGCAGCAATGACAATTAAAATTCTTATGGATTTAAGCATGGCTACTGGCGAAAAAGTTTCATCATAATCAACACCTTGAGTCTGCCTGAAACCTTTTGCTACAAGTATTGCTTTAAAAGTATGCACTTTGCCATCCATGTCAGTTTTCTTCTTGAAAACTCATTTACATCCAATGGTCTTACCACCTTTAAGTAAATCAACCAAGTTTCAAACTTGGTTAGCATACATGGATTGCATCTCAGAATTTATGGCACTTAGCCATTTATCAGAGTCTGGTCCAGACATAGCCTCTTGATAAGTGGTGGGCTCATTTTGATCCATAAGCAACACATCACGACTATCAGTAATGAGAAATTCGAATCTCTCTGGCTCATGTCTTACCCTACTAGATTTGCGTGGGCCTTGTGTTACTTGTGGAGGTTCAACTGTTCGAGCGTTGTTGAACTTCCGATGTGCGCTTCGGGTTTATCGTGATTCTTGAACTTCTTCAAGATTTATTTCTCTCCCACTAACGTCTTTTGAAATAAACTGTTTTTTCATAAAGGCACCATATCGAGCAACAAACACTTTGTTGTCAGCGGGATTATAAAAGTAATATCCTTTTGTTTCCTTAGGATACCCGACAAATAAACACTTGTCAGATTTAGGTGCTAGTTTTTCTAAGACTTGTCGTTTTACGTAAGCCTCAAAACCCCAAATCTTAAGGAAAGAAAAACTAAGTCTCTTCCCATGCCATATCTCATATGGTGTTTTATCAACCGCTTTATAAGGAACTCGATTTAGAGTGAAAGCTGCAGTTTGTAATGCATAACCCTAAAAAGATAATGGAAGATCTGCATGACTCATCATAGATCGAACCATATCTAATAAGGTTCGATTTCTCCTTTCGAAACTTTATTCCACTTGTGGAGTTGTTGATGGAGTCAATTGGGAGACAATCCCACAATTTTTAAGATGATCATCAAATTCTTGGCTCAAATATTCACCACCTCGATCTGACCGAAGTGTTTTGATAGTTTTACCAAGTTGATTTTGCACTTCATTTTGAAACGTTCGAAACATCTCGAATGATTCAACTTTATGTTTCATTAGATATACATAACCATATCTGCTTTAAATCATCGATAAATGTAATGAAGTATCTTGATAACCTCATCTAGCCATTGAGTTTATAGGACCGCATACATCAGTATGTATTAGACACAATAAATCATTTGCCCTTTCACCGTGTCCAGTAAAGAGACTTTTAGTCATCTTGCCTAGTAAACAAGATACGCACGTTTCATATGTTTCTAAATCAAATGAATCTAGAAGTCCATCTTTATGGAGTTTCATTATGCTTTTCTCGTTTATGTGCCCGAGACGACAATGTCAAATATAGATTTGATTCAAATCATTTGACTTCAATCTCTTTGTATTTATGTTAAAGACTGGAGTATCAGTGGACCTTTTCATGCTTAGAATATAAAGACCATCACACAAATCAACATTTGCATAAAAAATACCTTTACAAGAAATGGAACATCTATTATTCACAATAATAAAATCAAAACCATCTATATCCAAGCATGAAACAGAAATGATGTTTCTGCTCAAGGCAGACACAAAATAACAATTATTTAAAGTTAAAATAAGTCCACTAGGTAAGACTAAGTCATATGATTCAACAGCCAGGGCAGCAACTTTTGCTCTATTCCCTACGCGGAGGATGACTTCTCCTTTATTCAACTTTCTACTTCTGGTGAGTCCCTGCATATTTATAAAAATGTGAGATCCACATCCCGTATCTAATACCCAGAATCACTAGTAGATAAATTAATTTCAATAACATAAATACCTAGTAGTAGTAGTCGCCTACTTTTTCTTCTTTAGATCTTCCAGATATAGTTTGCAATTTCTGAACCAATGTCCAGGTGCATGACAGAAATGACAATTTCCTTCCTTTTTTTTGGGTGTTTTGAAGCAGGAACAGGCTGGGACTTGACTTGTTCCACATGCTTTGCGACAGGTGCAACAATAGCCATGACAACTTTAGCCTTGCCTTTGCCTTTCTTCTTCATTCCCTTTCCCTTTTCGACCATCGACACATTACTAGAGAGTTTCTTTATATTTTGTTCAACAGTTTTGAGCATCAAATGCAACTCTGAAATTGATTTCTCCATATTATTCATATTGTAGTACATCACAAATTGTGAGTAACTTTCTGGTAATGAATTCAGGATCAAATCCGTAGCCAACTATCGGCTTACGGGAAATCTGAGTCTATCAAACTGGTCAACATAGCCCTTCATCTTCAGAATATGAGGACTAACTGACGCACCCTCATTCATCTTGCAAGAATGTAGGTTTTTGACTGTCTCGAACCTTTTTTGCGTAGCTTGCTGTTGGAACATTTCCTTCAAATTATAGCCATGTCGTAGGCTTCCATTAATTCAATGTCCTTCTGAAGTTCAGGAACCATAGTTGCCAGCATAATACACGCAACATCAGTAGAATCGTTGACATGCTTAATATACGCATCCTTCATAGCTTTCGTTGCATTGGCTGGTGGGTCCTCAGGGATTGGAGCATCCAGGACATACAAAACTTGCGTTCATGCTTAAGAACAATTCTCAAGTTTCTGAACTAGTCAAGAAAGTTAGTCCCAGATAGCTTATCCTTCTCAAGGATGGATCGCAGTGACAGGGGATTATTGTTACTTGAAGAGGCCATTGATCTACAATAAAAATTATGCAAAGTTTATTTTAGTATAGAGGAATAGACTCCCACTAAATTAACAACATTCCTAAAACACACTGTTTATTTAGGGGTCTAAAATCCATATTTCACCTAATTCTATGACTGTTATGGCATGAAACACAGAACTAGATTATTTAGGTAGGTAACAGTTACTAATTACATTTTATGTAATTTTAAATACTTTTATGAGATACGGAACATCTTATGTCTTATCATGTTTTTATCTCATCATGTGCCTAAAGCTCAAAATTATTTTGATAGCTTTATTAAGTCATACCATTTTAAACATTTAGGTAACTCTTATCTAACTTGTCTCACCAAGATGACACAATACACCCAGCTATGGCTGAAACTATATTAGTGTGATCAAGGCCTTGATAAGTGTTTAAAATGGATGGCATGAGACTTAAAATTTAATAGAGAGATTTTATTCAGTTTTAGTGATTTTAAGTAAACAATGAAATATCATATATATATATATATTTTAGAAGACGAATTTCAATTACGAAAATTAAAATTCGTTATAGAAAATCATATTTTTCATTGATTTTATTATCCTAAATTTACCCCATAATTTATCCAAAATTAAGTCAATTAAAACATTTTTAATTAACCCGCGCCCACATCTAACTAATCATCTTATCCTAATCCAATTAGGACTTAAGATATTTGAATCCTAGCATATCACCAATAACTAATTCTCCATATTTATCTCCTATCCAATAGGGATAACTAAACCGGTTTTGCTAATATCTATTAATCTAATTTGTTATCTATCTCTTATCAAATAAAAATTTCATAACAAAATAGATATAAAGAGATAAATAAACAATTTCGAAGATTAATTATTCGCAATTTCGATCCTCATCCAAATAATCACAAACATGTCATTGAATCATGAACTACTATCTCAATCGAACCTAATCATATTAGTTTCGAATTAATATTCAGACTTATACAATTTAAGAAACGTAAAATAATGTAACCTAAATATGCAAACTGAATTACAGAGATTTCATCCATGCATCAATACACGAAAAATAAAGATTATACCTAATGGTGTCATGGATCACAGAACACGAAATTCAATTCATTAAAATTATTTGAATTAACCGAACATGGTTACTAGTATGTATAAAATTAATTTCAATTAAATCACAAATATATGTATCATATACACAAAACATGATAATAAATCTCATAGAAAACTTATGTATATCACATATACATCAACTATTAACATGATTTCAATCATATATCATGTATATATCAGAAGAAAACATGCAATGTTTTTAATGGAATCAAACTCGAAGGCTCTGATAGCACTGTTGGGTTTTGGAGTTTATACGCAGCGGAGACTACAAAACAATTTTGACAAAAGCCCCAACATGATCCGAATCTAATTCCATTAAAAACATTTAAACCAAGAAAACTTAATCATACCTCGGTCGCAAAATACCTTTCTGAAGGTCGATCGATCTTTAAGGCGCTGCCAACGACGAACGCCCTCTACCGGTAGCCCACACACGAACGGCGGACGAGATTCGAAATGCTAGCTTCAAGAGAATCCTAAACCTTTTGTTTCTCTCCAAAACGATCCAGAGCGTGTCAGAAAACCCTAAGTCATTTCTAAAACGAAAATAGAGTTTCGGCCCTTAATCTTTCGTGTGTGTGTTCTAACTTAAAATGTCTATTTATACAACCCTTGTATATAGAGGGTTAAGTAAATTACACATATACCCCTACTTAAAGAAGTATAAGTGTAATACACCACAAGGACGCTTCTGTCATGAATTTTATCATAAAAAATTCATTTTTCCGAACCATCTTAAAATCTCGCAAAACCATTCTTAGTGTGCGACCCAATAGGCTCATACAGCGTTGACAGTGAACCAAAACACATTTTGGTGTACAAGTCATAAGCGGCCTCTAGCAAGACATTATGACTACCCAAATCGTACGAATATCAAATCGATATAACCTAATCAATAGGTTATATAACATCTTTTTGTCACACGATATTCTTTTGATCAAACATAAGGCATGGAATTGTCATCCAACATGTTCAATCGTACTAGTCTCGATCTCTAGATAGACTGAAAACATCCAAGTGACATTGATCAATATCAATTCACTTATACTAGGCCTTTTAACAGTCTAACACATCGAGGGATCCATTGGATATCTCTTTTTATATGAGAGAGACAAATTCTATTTTGATTACACAACTTCATCATATTACTCACATAGTAACCGATCACAACCTTTATAATCGTCCGGTTTAAAACAACGTTTGATAGTGTCAAATCACTATGTTCCTAAAGTTGAAGTCTCTGATAATCTCAAGTCAGAGGACCGAAAAATATACCTATCATGAGAAACAACTATGACTTAATCCATTTGATGTTCTCATAGTGGGTCGGTCCAGTACTTTGTTCCCTAACAAGTACTCGTGATCTTGATTCGTATCCCTATACGTATAATCATCATATGATCATCAATCAAGACTCACACTAGTCTTAATTCAGTATAGTTCCCAGTATAATCATCGACTAGGGACATTTAGGATATTTCTGCAAATACCCATAGATCTTTTGTAATGTAAACATGTAAATTAATTATAATAGACAACAAATGAAATCATCTATTTTATTAACTAAGATTATTCATAAAGACAGTTAATGGATTGACATAGGGCACATGCCCCAACAAAGTATATGCGCATGATTCTGATCCCAGCGTCGCAGTGCCCAAAGCGGTGAAGAATTTGCAATGGGCACTGAAACTGGCGCCCAGTGTAGCCAAGACATTTATACTATGAGTTTTTGGGGATTTTAGCCCATTTTTCAGATCAAATTGCCCTCGAGTGTATAAATAGACTTGAAAAATTAAGTTAGAGAGAACTTTTGCTTTGGAGAACTTGAAGAAAAACTTATAAAGACTTACAGATTAGGTTTTGGATTTTTTATTGCTTCTCAACTCTAGGTTTGAACTCATGAATTCTTGCATTTCCATCATGTTTAGTGTTATTTCTTACCCATTTATGAGGTAGTCCATTTATGAGTTAGATTTCTTTTTATTTCAATGTGAATGTGTTGGTTCCTTCAATTTAATGTGTTGATTTATGTATTCTTGTGTGCTATGCTATAATTACTTTGATCAAGTAGGAGTAGAACTTAGGGTTTGAAAGTCGCCATGACCATTGGGGCTTTTAGACCCAAATTTAGGAAAACACGACTTAGAACATATGGAGCATTGACCGATGGTCATAGACTAGGGAGGCAATCGAGTTTGGTGCTTACCGCGGTTTCTCACTTACGCTATTCACGCCGACTGGTGGAGTCCAAGTGAGACGCTTGAATTTCCATCACTGCCACGACCTAAATTTCTAATCTAATTTATTATTGGTAATTAGAATCACCGATCCGTGATGTGAAACCCACACAGTGATATGTTATTAACCAAAGCGAGAGGGCCGAGGTATATATTAGATTTGTTGTGGTGTATGTCTAGTGTATTGTATATATGTATACTATTAAGTCACTCCTACTTGTGTATAGGTGTAGAGATGTAAGTGGAGACGTACCTCGAGTTGCGAGTCGACATGGGACTGAGGTAGAGATTTATGGGATAAGCTTAATTTGAGTTTAATGTAATTCTATAATAGCTTTAATGCAGTTAGATTTGATATAGAATTAATGAGCCTAAGATAGTGGAGTTAATTAAATGGACACATGATGCACGTCGAGACACGTGTTGGCACATATAATGACAAAATGAGTTACAATTGTTATTACTTAGGATTAGTTAGTGGGGACGCAGTGGGACATGTGTTTCAACATATACTATTAGTTGTGCCTCGGGATACGTATGTGAAAATGGATGTGTGGCTATGGTTTAACCATATCCATTCATATATATATATATATATATATATATATATGTTGAATGAAAACTTGAAAGCTAAGTTTTCTCATTTCATCAACTAATCAAACAGGAGAACTTGCTAGAGTGATCAAGAAGACAAGAAGAAAACTTGCTGGAGTATCAAGGAGGAAGAAAAAGTTGGAGAAATTAGAAGCTTTGGTGAGGAAGATCAAGTTAGGTGTTATAAATATCAACTAGGTAATTACATACACTAGGTCATTTAGTTCAATTTGATGTTGTTAGTTGTTGTTTTATGTTGTGGTTGGTGTTGGGGAACTCTAGTAATGTGTATGAGGGTTCCTTATGCATTAACATAGCCTATGTGTTTGAGATTCGATTGCGAATGCAGAATTCTGGGTTTTACTGCACATAGCGTGTTAGGTTTAACATCTAGAGCGCTTATATTGATTAGAGCGCTAGATATGGCATGGTAGTGCGTTAATTTCCATGAGAACACAAAAAATCAGCAATTTTCTAAAAGTTCTAAAACACTATAACAAAGTCTAAAACCTTAAGTAAAGGTATAAACGCATCCAAAAACATGTTATATGAACTCTGGAACCAAGGAAAAGGGTACGGGAGAGCGAATACACGATTTGGAGTATCGGGAGGCCAGTAAAGCTAGGACTTTACTTTATTGTTATGAATATACTCATTGATTGTTTATTTACAGTTCATTTCCACTTTATACTTGTTTGTTGTAGTCTATATTGACTATGTCCAGCTTTGTATTCTCATATCATGGACTTATTGGTTATTCCTCACTTGTTGAGTTTAGTTTTCATGATATTTCGATAAATTGAATTCTTTTGAATCCATTCATGTGCTATGTCATTTCTTGTTGTTTATAGTGGATGTAGTGTAAAAAACATGCTATTAGGAGTTGAGATATTGCACTCGCCATCCTTTTTTATGATGGTAGGTGTAGTGCCATCGACGAGCAGGCCGGGCAAGGAGAAGATTGACAACTACCTCTGAGCTAGTGGCATACCTGTGCTTCGACATTTTTTAGGTTTTGGTATTTCATGTATTATGTACTTATGTTTTTGATATGTTTTTGGGTTGTATATTAGGTTGAGTATTTAGCTCCTGACTCACGATGACTATTACACTGTTTATATTTGTCATTTTATTATACATGCATGTGATCGTTGTTTCATGGTTTCCACACACTTTAGGATTTATAATATTTATTATCCGCATAATATGATTAAGTCTTCCACTAAAATTTATAATTATTAATAAATTTTAATCAACTCTTATTTACAATTGTAAAATGACGTGTGTTTACTTATTTTGAACATGAGATGAAGCAGAGTTAGATAAAAAGGCCGACTAATACGTGATTAAGTCATAAGGGTTAGGATTTTGGCTTAATTATGAGATTAGGACGGATGATGCCCTGGTTTAGGGAGAAGGGGCCGTCACAATCACCGAGACCTCGGTATGGAGTGAATTTTAGAAAATTCGCCTATCATCATACAAATTGGGAGACTTTCTAATTACATTGGACTCGAATGATACAACTCGATTGAATTAGATTTCCTAGGGCGTTATCTCAATAGCTTATTACCATATTTAATTACTCGCAATTAGATAGATTAATTTAGTTGTCAATTTCTTTTACACAAAACCAAAATCAAAGTGTCTAACTCTATTTCTTAATTAGATTACAAATTAGCACTGAAACCGACCCAGTGGATTCGATAAATCCATTACTAACACTAGTTGATGCTACTATTACTTTCGTGTTGTCGTACACTTGTGGCTCGTGTCAATACCTTGGAAATGTTTCTGTGTATAACTACCCATTAATAAGATTGAAATGCATTAAAGGAGTCATGATATTGGAGTCATTCCTTGATCAAACAATATGTGTACATATGATCATATAAGACAAACGAATTGTGCCTTCAACACGTGATCACCAGACTAAGCAATTAATGCATCATATCTCATACCTGAATTTGTAAATCTCGCTAAATCACAAACCATAACAATAATCCGGAGAAGCGCACGTTTTCATCCGAAGTCGAAGAAGTCATTAATGAAGATATAAGACTTGTCTAAATATTGTTGCAACATATAGCTTCAGACAGAAAATGCAAGATGGGAATGGAAGAATCAAACAAAGATTTGAGGCACATAATCGCTCTCTTTAAAATAAGATTTCTCCCTACGGATCGAAACCGCGTATACACAATAGGAAAATTGAAACTTGCTTTCAGAATACAATCAAGTCTCTAATGGTTGTTGGATGATGTGTGTGTAACACAATTTCAACCAAAAATACTATTTGAAGAACTTTTGAGAGAATGATGCTATGACTCAAGAACATACATTAATTAAAAAAAACTTATGTGTTTCTCAATGTATCTCAATGTGTATAGTACGTACTATGTAACGACCCTAAAAAATTCAACCCGTGCTATGTGGCATCTCAGGTTGGTGACCTGGACCTGTCGTGATGTGGCACATTTGGTCAACCATCGGGAGTCGACATCGAGATTAGGGCCCATAGCTCGGACCTACGTAGACACCATTGATAAGTCCAGGGCATTCCAATCAAGGTATAAATAGTTGTTTTTGGTGTGATGCATGTGTGTTAAATTGTCATATATTAATTAATTCGCAACGCACCAATTAATATCTTTATTGGTCGTAATGTGCGCGCGTAGTGACGAGAGTATACGACGTCGCGGTGTGCGCGTAACGCCAGTGTATGGGGTAATCTGAGATTTAGTTGTTAAATCGCACATCCCATCACATCACCAATCAAATCACCATACTTTAACCCATCCCTCACTTTTTTCTCTCTCCTCCACAAATAAAACCAACCATTTTTCTCCCCTTTCTCTCTAATGATTTCATCTTCTTCTTCACACCCTCCCCCTTCATTTTTCTCCCTCACCAAGCTATCCTCATGCCTCCACGATCTCGCCATCTCTCTCATAAAGTCTTTCCCTCGTGGCGACCTTCGCGACAACCTCCCTAAATCGAGGTGAGTGATTATTTTGTTGAGATTTTAGGAGAATTTTTGGAAATTTAATGGTGGTGGGTTGGTGTTGGGTTGTTGATGTCATTGTTGAGAAGTTGTAAATAATATTGTTGTTGATGTTAAAAAAAAATATGTTGAACGAACATATGGGAGGGGGGCAGCCAGGCAGGTCGGGCTTGATACCCCTATGTGGGTTGGGTCAGGCCGACCCGGGCATGAGTGGGCCGGGTCGGGCCGACCTTGACCCGGGTAGAACTGGTCGGGTAGACCCGGTCCCGCCCCATTAATAAAATAATAATTATCATTTAATTAAATTAAACTGATTTTATAATAGAATAAATTACAGAAATAAGATAAAATAGACAAAAATTTAGAAAATTCCAAGAAAATATGAAAAATTAGGAAAAAGCTAGAAAAATGAGTTTGGAGGCTTTTTCGGGTATTTGGCACCCCGATATAATTCGAAAAGTGTGCTAAGAATCAAACTTTTTGAAATAAAATTACAAATTGTGGTCTCATATTATAAATTCACTTAATATGACTCTAAAATAATTAAAATGGTATAATTGGACACTAGGGACTTAGGTGGCCATAGTCGGGTGCGTATCTCGAGACGTGAGCGGGACATTTTGAGGACGATTTGCAATTGCTTGAGGTGAGTAAAACCAGCTAGGAAATGCGCGGTAGTTCATTTAAGCTTATATTTTATTGATATTGTATCGTGTCCATTTCTTGGAATTCCCACCCACCTATGAGTGTTCGAGGGCTAAGTGAGTAATGCGAGTGTCTCTAATTGGAGTGGTTACCGACTTGCAACCGGGGCCATGACCTTGAGTCACTTGAGTAATTGGTTGGAATGGATGTGTTTTATCCGGGGCACCGTTGATATCCCTCATTCGCAATGATCTAGATACAACAGTCAACGCCGAGTCCTAGGACCCAAGTCTGCTTGGCATTGTAGCGACTCTATGACCCCGACCCTACGGTACCCGCACTCTGTGGTCTTGGTCTACTTGGGCACTTCTCTATTGTTTCCTTTGACACTCGATTCTCATTGTACTTTTATTTTTATAGTCTTATTATCATGCATTCTATATAGCTTTCTTTTTATCCGCATGACTTTTAGACTGCTTTATTTATTTTGAATTACTGTTTAGATCCTACTGGCTTTTACTTACTGGACTCGGCATTCTTGTGTTTGACCGAGTGCAGATCCGCAATCGAGCAAGGGCAAGACGCCGACACTTGGCGATCTACTTTGAGGATATCAGAGTGGCCCTCCTTCGCATACTTTTGTAGGTTTTTGACTTTTTGTATTACTTATATATGTTGTTATCACACTTGGGTTACTTGTTTGGGTTGAGAGATACCCATGACTTATATATCATTTTTGCTTAGTTATAACACTTGACACAATATATACATGAATATAAATGTTTATAGGGTTCCACATTTAGGATGTCCGACTCTTTTACTTTATTCTGAGTTATTTAACATATTAATTGCTTCCGCTAACTTGTAAAACTTGAAAATAAATACAAATAACCCGACTTAAAATTATGAATTTACTTATATGGATGGATCGAAGGAGACTAGGCCTGCATTGACCTTACAAAACTGGCTCGAGGATCCACGTGGGCTTAGGCCGGGCGGGGCCCAGTTTTTGGGAAACTGGGGCCGTCACATACTAGATCCTTTTAATGTATATAAAATTAAGGGACTTAGTGTCTATCCACCAAGGGGTGAGTTTTAGTGCAAATTGGTACGAAGAAACAAACAAAACTAGACAAAATAAGTTTCAAAAAATGCAAATTTTCGTTCTGGGCACTGAAGCGACGACCCAACACTTTAGCGCCCAAAACAATGGATTTTCTGTTGTTAACACACGAGCTTTGCGCCACATCACCAAACACAGAAAGCCTTTTTTTTTTTTCAAATCCTACACATTTCCATGTGTAAAAATAGGTTAAGGCAGATATATACCAACATGCGATAGAGATCGACCTTGACTTTTGTTTATTGTCATCATAAAGGAGACGACAAATGGAAATTGTCTTCGTCGAAACTTAAAAGGTAATTTCACCAATTTAGGAATAATTTCTGCTTCAATTACATGTCGCTCGAACTAAGATACAACCAACTTTGTACCATTGCAAAGGCCTGTAGTTTGATCTGTATTACGGAATAGTATTATTGGTACATCCACCTTTAATCTTAATTTGTAATTTGGCAGTCCTAAAACAGATATGACATTTAAAAATTCATGAGTATAAATATCTTCATGAGAACTTGAATATACATCCACCTTACACACACTATCTGAACTTAAATAAGTTACTTCTTCTCATGACCATGAGGGCATGACATAATCATTCACTTTACTTACAACTTCCAATGTAGGAGCAAGAATAGCACGTTGTTTCAAATATTTTGCATCTCGAGCATTGGCTATAAGATTTGGATATGTACTATTGACAATTACTCCAAGTAGATCATTAGAATCTTTTATGAATACATCATATGGTATAGCAAAATCAATTACACCATCATTTTCTTCTCCAATATTTTCATCCCTAATTTTTAGAATCTACTCTGAAAATGATCGCAACTCATCCCTATTTATATGTGAATTACCACTTTGCAATCTCATATTTTTAGATAATTTGAGAATGTTGAGAAATTTTCATAAATATAAAGAGTTGAGAGCAGCAGACACAACTTGTTGTCTACTTCCTTTTGAGATTACCGATAATATTTGCCCGAAGTCTCCACTAAACACAACAATGTTTCCACCAAAAAGGTGCCTCTAAGCTATCGGGCCTTGCAAACTGAAGCACATATCTCAACGTCCTATCCAGGTATCATAGGTGCTTCATCCCATATGATAAGTTGAGCTTTGACAATCAATTCAACTAAGTCACTCATTTGCTTGATGTTGCACGTTGAATCTTCATTGATATCAAAATATATGCAAAATCTCAAATATGCAGTTATGCTACCAAGAATAAGAAGAGCTGCTATTCCACTTGATGCTACATTGAGAACAATTTCACCTTTTGATCTCAAAGCAAAACGTATTAAATCAGTGCACACCAACAACTACAATCAATATATACTTCATGATATCTAATAATTTCTTCTGATATCGGATATCTAAGTCTAAATGCAATATATGAAATCATATTCAATAGTTTAAGAAATTGAAAACGATTGTTTTAACCTTCAAGGTAAATGTTTGTATGTGGGTTTTATAGGTGGCCTAATTGTTTTTAATTGACTATTTATATTTAGGGTGTATTTGTATTCTTTTTTAAAGAATCCAATTTTCTTAATTTCATTACCTAAAAAGCACAAATCAACTTGTAATCAGATCTACGCAGGAAACGAAAAGACTTAATTATCAATTCTTAGTTGTCTTTTAATAGTATATTAAGGCATGTGTAGTTGTAGTGAAATTCGTTTATTTATTCTTCCGAATTTCAAAGTTTCTCTTACGGATTTCAAGTAAGCTTTAGATATTCTTTACATGATGTTCATGTACCCTCACTTAACTGCTATTTAATTGATCAATAATTTAATTAAATAGTTCAATTATCTTAAAAGTGCATGCACATAATAAATCTTTAATTATTATTATGTTGTTAATTAGAGGATATGTGTCAAGAAATAATATGTATTTTCTTTCGTATAGGTTTTATGGGTGCCATAATAAATCTATAATTAATGGGTAGAGAAGTGCATAGACATTCTAACGTCAATAATGTTTAATTAAATATAGATTATTACCAATTACATCACAATAATTAAGGTCGAGGCATCTTTTACATATCATATGCTAGCATAACCATGATAGAAAATGAGAGAAACGATCAACTGCTATTTGGTGTGAGTTAGCTACATATAAGGATCGAAACTTGGCTACCTTTACTTTACATAGTTAAGGTGCACCGAACTTTGGCAATTGGTGATGTAACCTTCAACGATGATTATTCGAACAAAAAAGATTTCATTTAACCTTTTTGGCTATTAATTTTTTTGGCAGCTGGTAATGTAAATTCTTTGGCTATTAATTCATGATAGCAAAGAAAAATATTTTTTCATTTGTTATTTCAAAAAATATGTTATTTAGTAATAGCTATTTGGACACATCGGTTCATCTTAAGCAAATTTCACTTTACATGTACATCATATTTTTTCTATTTTATTTTTCCAAAACACGGCCACTTATAATAAAAGTACGTAAGCTGTTAATCATCAAATGTATGTAGAGTTGACATGTGTCACTATTAATTATCAAATGTATGTGGAGTTGATATGTGTCACTATTAATTATTAAATGCATTTAGAGTTAACACATGTCAACAATGTGAGGGTTTGCATTGAGAAACCCTAAACGTCGTTGCTACTTAAGGATTCTCATTCTTGCTTTTTCAGCCTCTCTACTTCTAGATCGGCTGGGTGTGGGGCTTACGGTGATGCCGAGGCTGGCTTTGGTGGCCATGAGCATCGTTGGTGGCCCCAAAGGTCTCTGGCCTCTTATTTTTGTTCCTCTTTCCCACCTCGACCTCTCCTTCTCTACCTATCTTCTCTAATTCTTGTTTTCTTTTTGTGATTATTGGAGAGAAGAGGATGAGGATGATGGACAAGCGAATCGGTTATGAAGCGACTTAAGAGAGTTTTTTTGGGAGGGCAGCGACGGTGTAGCTTCACCGAATCTCTAGCGGGCTCTCTATTAGTTTCTCCCGCATGCACATGTCTCTTATCAGTAGCCGCATGTCAAGGCCTGGGTACCACACAGGACCTCCCAGCCTTGAGTCACAGGCAGTGTGAACACCACATAGGACCTCCCACATGTCAAGGCCTGGGCCACTCTACCATGCACCCAACACCTTGAGTCACAGGCAGTGTGACTTTACCGTCACACAATTTGTGTCCCCCCAAAACTCACTAAATATGTAGCCTTAAGCGTCTATGGTGCGAGTTCGAGTTGTAGGAGGCGAAAAACTGTGTCCATATTGGTAAAGATATGGGGGACACAGATGGTGTGGCGGTAAAGTCACACTGCCTGTGACTCAAGGTGATGGGTGCACTGTAGAATAGCCCAGGCCTTGACAAAAAAGGCACATTTTTTGTCGAGGCCTGGGTGCACGGTAGAGCGGCCCAGGCCTTGACACCACACCATCTGTGTCCCCCCATGTGAGAACAACCGGTAGGATCAATCAATATGGGCACAGTCTTTTGCCTCCCACAACTCGAACCCGCGCCCTAGAGACTTAAGGTCTTGAATTTAGCGAGTTGTGTACCATTGAGCTAGCCTACAAGTTGTTCTTATATGGGGGACACATGGTGTAGGAGGTCATGTGTGGTGCTCACACTTCCTGTGACTCAAGGCTGGGAGGTCATGTGTGGTGCCCATGCCTTAACACCGCAGCCATGGTCGAGTGGATCTTGGATTTTGGTATCGTTGGTCCTTGTTGGATCTAGCTTGCCGCATCATCGTCGTTATGTAAGTGTTTCGCCTCTCATTTTCTTTTGGATTCGCTACCTTAATGTTTTAGGTTGTATTTAGTTTAGTTGTCTAAGGTGTAGGTTAGTTTGGTTCCCTCCTGCATGCGGATGTTACCTCCACTGTTGAAATTTGTTTATCTGTTGGAGAGGTGTTTTTGTTTTGTTTTAGTTATTATTGTTTATTTTCCCTCTTGGAGGATCGTCTTCCCTTTATCAAGGTTTTTTTCAATTGTATTTGACTTTTCTCCCCATCAACCGTGCTTTATATAGGCCTTCGATGGTGGGATGTGGTGGGGCTTCATTGCCTCATTTTCTCTCATGGAGACTGGGCCCTGTACTATATCATGGGTGTATAGATACTCACTTATCAATGCAATTTCATTGCACCTTGACAAAAAAAAGGACATGTGTCAACGGTGTACATAGCTTTCTTATATATAGATATAGATAAGCAATTTGTCCTAGTATTGAAATTTTAACCAATATTTATTTAGCGAAATCACATGGCAAAGTGCATGACACATTTTCATGGATCCAATATGTATTAGAGATGCTTACAACTAAATAAATGAGCTAGTTTTTGCTTAGAGGACCCTACCCTAATGAAATTACCTAACTACCCCTCTATATAAAATGGTTTTTACTCACTCATACTCCAATCACCCCTTTTTCAAATTGCATTCTCACTACAAACCCAAATCCAACGAAATTTGACAAAAAATATATTGATTAGATGCCGTTGGTGCATTCCTCATCTCTTTTAGTGCTGATTTTGAGGTTTTTTTTTGGATTTTTAGTCGATATTGCTTGTGGTTTTGTTGTTGAGTTTAAGGCTTGAATCTCGCATTTTGGGTACAAAGTTTCGATGAAATGGAAAATATTAAGCGATTATGAGCAAAATCCATTATTTTTTTCGTCATTTTCATGTATTTTTAGGAGTTTTGAATTTTTTTTGTTCGTTCTTGTTGCCCGCGGGTATCAACACATAAGGCCGACACATCTAAAGAGGTCTCGTCTGGGTTCCTCTATCGCCTGTTGAGACATAGTTTCTGCAATCTCGATTGGAGTCGATTGTTACCTCTTTAGAGGTCTCGACCATGTGCGTCCGAACCCTGCGGGTGACTCTTCTTCACATCTAGGACTCGACACGACCATATCTAACCTTGTTCAACAAAAAAAACACTCAAGTAAAACTTGATGACCTAGTACAAGTGTTATACAGTGGTGTATTCAATTGGATGATTTTAAAAGATTTTAAAAGAGTTTGGAAGATTTTGAATGGAGGTGTATTTAATTTGAATTTCAAAAGATTTTAACGGACTTTTAAAAATTCAATGGGTATTTAATTAAAATTTTTCGATAGATTTTAATGGATTTCTAAAAAGTCTACGTGTATTCAGTTTTTAAACTACATTAGAATCTCAGTGGATTTTAATGAGTTTTAATGGATTCTTATTCAAAAAATACACATGATCAAATCTCACTCCTACCCATGAGATTTAGATCAAGTCCTTCCAAATCCATCAAATTTCATGAAAATTCATCATTTAAAAAAATCCATGGATTTGTTTTTGTTTTTTTGTTTTTTTTTTTGTTTTTTGTCAAAAATCTGATTTCATTTATAGTTCATTGTTACAATTTATTTTGAGTACATAACAGTGCTATTTCTCACATCTTGGGATTCTCGTGACTTCGCACGAGCTTTGCCATTTCATGGGCAACCTCGTTCGTTTGTCGTCTAACACATGAAACTTTCCAACTAGAGTTTGATTGTAAAATCACATTACAATCCTTGAGTATTTGTCCCACCTCACTTTCATCTTCAACTCGGTTTCGGAAGCCCTTCAACACACCTAGTGCATCAACCTCAAAAGATCACCTGGGTTTCGTTCCTTCTCTCGATCCATCGCATCACTTCTCTGAGTGAAGCTACTTTTGCCTCAACCGAGTTTGCCCCTCCATGGAGTAGCCTTGTGAACCCTTGCATGAATGTACCATGTTCGTCTCTCAACATTGCACCCATTGGTGGACCCAAGATTTTTTCCCTTGAGCTAACCATATGTGAAATATTATTCAACATGATCCATTATTACTAGATAATACACACATGTTAGCCACTTAAACAAGTTGCAATCAATGTAAAACAGAGACTTGAGTGAAGTCCCGTCTTAAACTTCACTCTTTTGATTGAGTAAACAAGTATAAAATAAGTTTCCTTTCTTCATTTTATTCGACAAAACTACTTTATATCCGGATTAACTCATTATAGATTCACCCAGAATCGTGCTTCATTCGAAGGGGATCTCCCAACGTTATTGTCTTTATACGCACAAACAATTTCAAACTCTGGATGTGTGCTTAATTAAAGAAATCCGGGTCGCTTCTGCTCGCGTCACCACATGTTGGTATTTTCCTTAATTACTTTATTTTTAAATAATCCAAAAAATCTTTAAAAAATTCAAAAAATCTTTAAAAAATTCAAAAAATCTGAGACAAAAATAAGTAAATATTGATATAATTTGTTTTGTAAAGAGTTTTTATAGAAAGAAAACTAAAAATGAAATTACTAGAGAAAAAAGTCATCGACTTTAGAATCCCATTTAATCTATTAAAGTTTTTTTTGCATAGATTCTTTTTTTAAAAATTTTTAATTACTTTAATTATTTTAAAAAACACTATCAAGTGACATACTTGTAATACATCCATTTGCTACATAATATTATTGTACTATTCTAAAAAAAAAATTTGTACTCACTTGAATTGTGCATTCAAATTATGGTGTATGTGCGTGTAAAGAAATTCGATATCTATACAAAAAAAAATGCAGTAAATTTGTATCAAATGTATATACTATATACTCATAAGTAACATTCAATATCTTTCTACGTATCTTTCGACTATAAAGATAGATGGATTGGACATAGTTTTCTCTCTCAAGTTGATGGGTAACATTTCAACTGGTATTTTATTGTTGTTGTTTTGGGCTAGAGTAATAATGCACTTATGGCATGTTTGGTTTACATTTTAGTGAATTCAAACACGTGAGATTAATTAGTGATGTGACTAACACATGAGTTTAGATAGTTTAGTCTCATTTGTGTATCTTGTTTGGTCGGGAGTTTTAAGGTTGGGATTAAATGAGGTTGTACATGTACATTTACTAAAATACCCTTTAGATAAAAAACACCGAAACCCCCGTTTCACACATTTCTCATCTCTTTGCTCATGAAAATCGCGCTGCTGCTCCTCCTGAAGATCGGTGCTGCTGCTCGCGGAATCGCTTGAACACATCCGTGATCGACTTGCGTGAAAAAGAAGATCGCTGCTCGCGGAATCGCTTGAGCCTTGCGGTTCTTAAGGGCGCCGCCTTTCTCCTCCTCGCTTCCTCTTCGGACGTCGATGCAAAACAGGGAGGGAGAATGAAGAAGAAGAGCAACAGGTCGCGGTCGCGGTGGTCCGGTCTCGCGAAGAAGATGAACAAAACAGGGAGGGAGGTCGATTGATTCAGTTGTGAGAATTGTTGTTTGGTGTTTGTGTTAATGGGAGGGGTAAAGTGGTAATCTCCTCCACCACCCACTATGGATTAGCTAATCCCACGAACCAAACAGGCCATTAGTTTTTTAAGATTTAGCCCTGTGCTATATTAAATATTTTATTATTTTTATTCGGTAAAATATATTTGGGACCGAGGCTATGTTGTTGTTGTATTCGGTAAAATACATAAATATATAAGGACTACGCGGAGCTTGCCCTGGGTTGTAGCCTAGGGCAAGCTCCTACTTGGGTCCGCCAATGATTACACCCGCACCGATTTGGGAGTTACCAGCATACACTGAGGTGTTAACGTGACATTTGAGCCATCCCTTTGTGGCGAGTCTAGATAGGTCATCTTTCCCTGGTTGCTTTGGGTTTCCCTTCTTGTTAGCCCATCCTCTCGTTAATGTCCATGCAAGAACCCAACTCAGACCTTAGGCAATTGTTCTATTGATGGAGGTATTCTTCTTTGCCACACATTATCTAGTTGATCTAGGTTTCCCTTCAATGAGTTTATGCTAGATAGGGTATTCACAGCCACTCTGTAGCCAAATTTCACCAAGTAACTATCATATTAATTTGTTAGGACCATAAATTTATTAAAGGAAAAGATTTGATGACATTTATAAGAACACAATTTCATTACGCGTCTTATGCGGCACACGTGTGACATCCTTTTTCAGATGTAAGCCCCACTTGAAAGTACATAAAGGAAAGCGCCACGTAAGTCGGGCCACCCACTTGTTGGAACACAATTGTCACCAAAAAAAAAAAAAAAAAAAAAAAAAAGTAAGTGCATGACTGTCACTGAGGTCCGGGAGGGTTTTGCTCTGTGAACAATCCGAACACCCAAAACCCTAACTTGCAGAGGCTCCTCCAATGGCGTCCCTCTCTCGCCTCCGCCTCACCACCGCCACCACCGCCACGACGGCGCCCTCCGCCGCCAGTTCTCATCAATTCTGAGCCCAGACTCAACCGACCCTCTGACGAGCAAGCAGAAGACGCGGCTCGCCCTCTCCCTCCTGAAACACGAGAGCAACCCCGAACGCATAGTCGACATCTGCCGCGCCGCCTCCCTCTCCCCCGACCTCCACCTCGACCGCATCTGCTTCTCCCTCGCCATCTCCTCCCTCTCCCGCTCCAAATCCTTCCACGCCGTCCGCTCCCTCCTCGACCTCCTCAAATCCCCCCACCTCCGACCGCTCCCTCTCCCACTCCATCGTCCTCTTCGGCCAGGCCGGCCTCCTCCCCGACGCCATCGACACCTTCCGCCGCTCCTTCGACGACCTCCGCCTCCCCCGCTCCCCCAAATCCCTCAACTCCCTCCTCTTCGCCTGCGTCCTCGCCAAGGACTACGACCAGCTCAACAAAATCTTCCTCGAATTCCCCAAGACTTACGGGATCTGCCCTAATTTGGACACCTACAATACTGTCATCAAGGCGTTCTGCGAGTCCGGGAAGGCGAGCTCCGTGTTCTCGGTGGTGGCGGAGATGGAGCGGAAGGGGGTCGAGCCGAATGCGGCGACGTTCGGGGTCTGGTTGGCTGGGTTTTATAAGGAGGAGAAGTATGGGGATGTGGGGAAGGTGTTGGAGTTGATGGAGAAGCGTGGGATGAAGCCGGGGATTGGGACTTACAATATTAGGATTCAGAGCTTGTGTAAGTTGGGGAAGACGGGGGAGGCGAAGGCGCTTTTCGAGGGGGTGACGGCGAGGGGGATGAAGGCCAATTCAGATACTTATTACCATTTGATTTATGGGTATTGCAAGGAAGGGGATTTGGAGGAGGCGAAGGGGCTGTTCAATGGTATGCGAAAGCGGGGTCTTTCGCCATCGAGTAATTGTTACTTTACTCTTGCTTATTACCTTTGTCAAGGTGGGGATTTTGATACTGCATTCAAGGTTTGTAAGGCTAGCATTGAGAAGGATTGGATTCCGAATTTTTCGACTATGAAAGCGCTGGTTGACGGGCTTGTGAAGAGCTCGAAAGTTGAGGAGGCGCGGGAGCTTGTCGCGAAAATGAAGGAGAAGTTCAATAAGAATGCTGATATGTGGAAGGAGATTGAAGAGGGCTTGCCTCAGCCGTAGAGGAAGGAAGACAACTCAATGTGAGATCATGAATAAACAAAACTATCTACACTTTTAGCAAGTAAAGTAAGAAGGGAGCTATGTTAGTTCTTTAGAATTCATTTCTTCTTGTTTTACTACTCCGATGTGAAGCAATTTTGCGCGTTTGCTATCAAGTTGTTTGGAGTTCTGCTATGTTGTTTGTGTTGGTTTTGAGATTCATGGCTTGCAGCATTGTTTTCTTTCTTTAATTAGAGCGAATTGGGTGGCTGTATTTCACCTCACATTATTGTTTTCTTTCCTAATACTTTTTTGTCGATGTTAGACTTGTTAGCGTTGATCCTTATAATGTGTTTGCTGACTTTATCTTGTGTTTATCAGTTATAGGCTAGTTGCTTTATTTGCTTGAACTGATATTGTATATGCAGGCTTTATTTTATTTGTTGAAATAAGGATTGTAAAATGTACACTTCTTTCGATGACTTGTTTATGTTGTTGATTATGTTTTTCTTTAATTCGTTTGTGCCTTTTGATTGAAAAATTATGGAATACCTGGTTGATTGGTTCGACCTGTCTTAATTCTGTTACTGGATTTGTTCTCTTCAGTTATTCCCCTGCGTGAATGACTTAACTGAGCAATGTCGAAGACCTCGGATTCGACGGCATTCATTATTTTACTATTTCTCATAAATCACTACTTCTCTTTCTGTTAATACATGGTTGTTCATTTTTAGGATATTGTTGCATCCATTTGCTTTTCTTACCTTGTTCAATAGTTTCAGCTGTTTTTTAGAGTAATTCCTCATTGTATTTTGTCTTTCTATCCTCACTGCTAAATCTGCAAGCTTGAGTTTAAAGTGGTGTCATTATTCTCTTGCTTCTTAAATCCGATCCTCCCCCTTTTACAATGTGTATTCAGTGTCATAATTTTTTCTTTTATCAAGAAAAATATTTTTGTTGTAGTGATCAAAACGGTTGTGTAACCAATTGACAAGCATCAACGTTTTAGGGGTGTGGTATGGGACCCACTTTGCTGATCGGTTAAAGTTAAACTATTAGTAACATAATTAATACTGACATTAACAATTTGAATATACTGTTGCAGAAATTGTACATGTATATTTTTTTTCCTTTTGTTTTTTTTTTTTTTTTTTTTTGTTACACTTCAAGCATAATTTGCCCATTTGTGATCAAAGGACAAAAAAGTATAATATTGGGAAATTTTAAATTCATGTTATTTTTTTATTTTGAAATCAAATCCATGTATCTTATTCTTATGTCTAAATAATAATACTATGTGTTAACATAAAGTTAAAATCTAAGTAATTGCTCACAAAACCAATCTTAAATTTCTTAAGCTTTACCACTTTGCCCTTTTTCTTAAATTTAGCATTTCATTGTTTAAAAGAAAAGGAGCATTAGTTGGTTAAAACAAAAAACAAAAAATCCTTGTCATTGTTTGATTCCTCCCTAAATTACAGCCACAAAGAACTAAATTTAGCATGTTTGCTGAGCCAATGTGATGTCAGAATTTGCTGGGTCTTTTTTTTTTTTTTTTTGAGGAAATCAAATGCACATAACACAAAGGATTTGTTATGCAGTAATCTCTAGACTATGTTCTTGATTAACTACAAAGCCTTCTTGTTCTGTCAAAGTTCTTGAATATCTTCATAATCCCCAACCTAGTCTGACCCAAAAAAAAATAAAAATCGCTACCCGGCAATATTCGATTATATTCCCTCACCTTCATCAGCATTTATACTTCTTGGCTTGATATTGAGTTCTCGCTTGCAAAACTTTCATTTGATTCCTAACAGGCAGGCTTTGTTAAATCTTGGTGTTCTAAAGCAATTAGAGAGAAAGAAAAGAGAAGGAGATGGGTTGCTTCTCTTGTTGCATGTCAGCCAATTGCAACCGCAGCAGAAGGTCATTAAAGAAGCATGTGAACTATAAGGACAGGGTAACACTTGCCTCTTTTGTCCACAATCTCTCGCTCAAATCAGGTAAATTTCATGATTTTGTATGTTGTACATTCAATTGCGGTACTGCAATCGATTCAGTGCAGCTTCTGCTTTTTGTAACAATATATATAGATTGAATCTAATGGGATAAAAAAATTAGAGCAGATCCTTTTTTTGTTGATTTTCATGTCAATTTTCAGATCATATAGTTGTGTTTGTGCGATATATATTTTTTTAAAAGTAAAAACATTATAGAATTTTTGTCCATCGTTATCTTTTTGTGGTCAAATCCTTCAAGGAGTAAACAACCGAAAGTGACAAACTTGTTTGGGAATTTGCTTTTTATGCAGGGAAAGTTTAAGAGTGCTTTAAAAATTAAAATGACAATGCATGGCAATACCGACTGTTCAAAGGAACTCTTTCATTTGTTTGCTTTGCTCTAGGACTCTAGACCTCAAGCAGAAATCACTTGTGTAGAAAATCAAATTATTCTTGAACTCATTTGTTATTATTCATAGTGTTGCTAAGTCCTTTGAGTCCCTTGTGGCCCTTAATCATCAATTAGCTTCTCACAAATTCCCTTATTGAAACATTTTACCGAACGGTTTTGAAGTGTTGATACATGAAAACATTTCCATCCATCAGACATCATACAATATTACAATGCCAATTATTGTCAGTAAATAATATTGCATATGTTTCTCTTATTGCAGTGAGCGACAAGAAGAAAATCACTGAGAAGCTACAAAGTGTTGGCAAGGGGAGTGAAGTTGCTCGACTCTTCACTTTTAGCGAGCTTGCAGCTGCGACACAGAACTTCAGATTAGAGAGTCTACTTGGTGAAGGTGGTTTTGGAAGGGTGTACAAAGGATTCATTGAGAGTAGAAATCAAGTAGTACTGTTGTTTCTCAGTACATATCTATTCTCCACACAAACAAAATTTGTATTCGTTTGTTCTAAAGTATGGGGTTTCTTATTGCTTTGCTCTTGTGTTTCAGGATGTGGCTGTAAAACAATTGGATAGGAATGGGCTGCAGGGAAATAGAGAGTTCCTTGTCGAAGTTTTGATGCTTAGTCTTCTTCATCACCCGAATTTAGTCAGTTTGCTCGGATTTTGCGCTGACGGGGATCAAAGACTTTTAGTTTATGAATATATGGAAAATGGGTCTTTGGAGGATCATCTTCTCGGTATTGTTTTCTTAACCTATTCTGATAAACTTGTAGTATATGATCTTAAACAAATGCTTCCATTCCATCAGTGGTTAGGCAGCAGCTACTCTACATTTCATGAATATGAACTAGCTCTTGTTTTTTCAAAATTATGCTGAAAAGAGAATTTACTATGGTTTTGTAGATTTGCCACCAGGGAAGGAGCCTCTGGAATGGAAAACCAGGATGAAGATAGCCGCAGGAGCCGCCAAAGGGCTTGAATACTTGCATGAAAATGCCGGCACTCCAGTGATCTATCGTGACCTCAAAACTTCTAACATTCTACTTGACGAGAATTTCAATGTGAAGCTATCTGATTTTGGGCTAGCCAAGTTGGGACCAACTGGTGATCAAAGTCATGTATCGACGAGGGTGATGGGAACCTATGGCTATTGTGCACCAGAATATGCATTAACAGGTCAATTGACAACAATGTCAGATGTATACAGCTTTGGAGTTGTGCTGTTGGAGATCATCACGGGTAGGCGAGTCGTTGACCCTGCAAGACCAGCATGCGAACAAAATCTAATAATTTGGGTATGCTAAAGCCTAAATCGAACTTTCGCCTAGAACATGCTTGTCTTAGCTATATTCGTATGCATCTTTTCTTATAATTGCCTTTACATATGTATGCAGGCACAACCACTCTTTAGAGACAAAAAGAAGTTTCAATTAATGGCAGATCCTTTGCTTGAAGGGAACTACCCTCTAAAAGCTCTTCATCAAGCTCTAGCCGTTGCGGCAATGTGTCTCCAAGAGGAAGCAAGCACTCGCCCTTCAATCGGCGATGTTGTAACCGCACTTGAATACTTGGCGGAACCAATAGAAGGAGAGTAGAATCTTGCCAAAGATGATACTTCAGAATTCTTATTTATTCTATTAAAAGTAGTCGTGCAGATGTAGAAAGTGAAAATAGACCCCTTGATGTTGGAGATGCATGGAGATCATGAAAAATGCTAACAAAAATGAAGGTCGACTAAACCCTAAAGTAGCAAAAGATCAACTCTTTTTCTATTATTTTTATAGCTTTTTTATATGTGATTCTTTTTTTTTTTTTTGCACGAAATGTAATTCTAAAATTAAGGTAATATAGTTTCTAACCAAGAGGACTCTGGTACATGGATTCCTTTCTCTCTCTCTTGACTAGAGGCTTCAGTTTCAACTTTCAGAATTGCTAGAGTATTGCTAGAGTAACCTAGCTTTGGGTATTAATTCAGTCGGATATGATGTTGTGCAATAAACGTTAAGATGTGTGCGTGTGCATTTCGATGCAAAAAGCATACATTTGGTTGGGTCAAAGTGCAAAGTCGATAATCAAAGTTGATTACTTCAGCTTTTCCTTCAACTTTTGTGGTTTTATGTACCACTCCATTTTTTTTTTCAATCCGAAATTATTAGAGACATAGCCTCGTTTGGTATTCATTACTCTAAAGAAAAAAAAAGTAATGTTTTTTGGTAGATAAAAAGGTAATATTGCATGCACGCCGAATGCACAGTGGAAAAGCATGCTCAGCCAACTACATCTGTTGGGCATTGGAAAAGGCATGCTTTCACTTGTGTATGGTTGGATGATTGAATCCTCCAAAAAGAAGTTAAGTAGTTTTGTTAATGATTTGATGTTTTTTTCAATAGTTAGGTTCCTCCCTTTTTTTTTTTTTTTTTTTTTCACGTGGTATTCGACGATAATCAGCTTCAATACTATGTACCGATTGTGTTGTATTATGGAGCATGCTAGGTTCCCGCAACATGGACACACACTCATCTTTCGCCTTCAATGCACCAAAGAAATGCTAGCACGCCTCAAGAATCAAGGCAGCTGATGTTAGGGATGGACAAATCGCGGTTTGGTGGTGAAAATCATCAAAATGCGACCAAACTAAGGGTTCCGGTTTGGCCGATTTGCAAACCACCACCAAACCGCGAACCATTAAGACCGCACCCAAACCGCCTGCAGTTTGTGCGGTATGATCGGTTTGGTTTCGCAGTTTCCTGTGACCCATTTAAAAAAACACCAACAAAAAAAAGAAAAGAAAACAATCATACATATTACATACCATAAAATAATATAGCATATAGTATTGTCGCATTTAAACACCAAAAAGAAAAAAACGAAAGAGAAGATTATGGAACTTAAAGGAAGGCCATAGACAAAACATTCAACATTCAAAGCTAAAACATTCAAAAAACATCAAAAAACTTAAACCATTGAAAGCCAAACCCAAAAATTTGTCAAGTGAGACCAATTATTTGGTATTCAAAGCCAGAACATTAGAGATAATTACTTCTCTTACAATGCTATCGGTCACTAGTAGTAGAAAGCGGCGTGAGAGGCGACCACTATTGGTAGGAAGCAGTGGTGGAACTCGCAGCGATTGAGGCGTGACTGGTGCGAGGCGACGGTGGAGGTGGGACAGGTGGGAAGAGGCGATGCAAAGCATCGGTGGAGGCGAGACCGGTGGGAAGAGGCGGTGCGAGGTAGCGGTGGATGCAACAGTGGAGGCTTTGATGGTTTGCGAGGTGGGAGCCAGCGACAATTGGTAAGAGGCGACGACGATAGGCGGTGGTGGGAGCAGGAGGGGGAGGGCAAATGGTTGTACGTCGGCGGTGAGATGTTGAGCGAGGACAAGATCGAGCAAAACAAAAAGTTTTTTTTTTTTTTTTTTAGGTTTTGAGTTGTAAATGTAAGGTATTTACTAAAGTATCCTCAGTTTGGTGAATCGCGGTTTTTTTTAAATGAAAATCGCGACTTAACCACAATTATGCGGTTTTTAAGTTTTTCAAACCAATCCCAAACTGCGAGTCCCAAAAACTAAACAAGACCATGCGGTTTAGATGGTTTAAGCGATTTTTCGGAAACAGATGCCCACCCATAGCTGACGACGGTAAATGTAGGGCTAGGACAACATTTTCCTAGTATTACTAGTATTAAGAATGGAAAGGGTTAAAGTAACCCACTTTTAATACTTCAAATAATTGATGCATATCGAGATGCGCATCACGCTTGCATCAGACAACGCATACCTGATAGATGCGTTTATCTCGATGTCCAAAGTGAGTCAACTATTTTTTCCACTTTCAAAATACGTGCTCACACATCCCCAAAGCAAAACTTAAAAGGCCCACCAACAACTACTAACCATTTTCCATTAAGAATCTAGTGGCAATTATAAATTAGGTAGTGCTATTTGAACTCGTGAGTTCGGACTCAATTTTTTTTTTTAAATTTTCAAATACATCATCGAGCAATTAATGAAACAACCATAATTACTTTTAAATTTTTTTTGATACTATTTAAATATTTATAAAAATATTAAAAAAATCTCTTTATGAGTCTGAACTTATGAGTATAGTAGATTTATTGTTACAAATTCTAACTCCAACCATTTATCATAGGTGGCTCCCCACTTCTTCTAAATTTTAAGCTTGGTCTACCCAATCAACGGAAGAGATTGGTGACAATTGTCACAATTATAAACCCCAAACAATAATGGCATGTTCACCGTAATTCCCAACGTTTCCAAGCCCTTTTTACAAGGAATGGCAAAAAGACAAGTATCTTTGCCATCCAGTCATCCACACAAGGAGAAAAACTTGGCTACAACCCCAAACATCAAAGCCAAGTAATCTCACCCGTCGATTCCTCCAATAACTTCATCAGATGGAAAGAAAAACATTTGACTACATTTCGTCCACCACTCATTCGCCACTCAACGAGGGTTTTAGAGGTTTTGGTCGGATTCCATCCTCGCCTCTGCTCGCCGTCTCTGCAAGTCCTCTGTTTCTGGGCGCGCCCTTCGAAGAAGGACCCTCCGAAGCGCTTCTTCAGAGCCTCGGAAGTTCAAATTCCACGCGCAACGAAGCTGGGGAGGGTCGGAAAGGCCATGGCGATGGGGATTTCCGCTCAAAATGGGACTTGGAAGAGGCCCTGTTGCCCTACTTCAATCTGGGTCGCCCCCACTTCTAGGGCGTCTCCAATGGGCTCGATCCCTCGCTGTTCTTATCCCGCCAAGGCCTTGCACAGGTTTCTTCACTGCCCGTGTCTTCAATTGGTTAATTTGCGTTGGTTTGGTGGTTGAATTTTGTGGTTTTGTGGGAAAAATGGGATTTTGATGGTGGGGTTTTGTTGTGTAGTGCTCAATTTCAGTTTTGGTGTGGTTTTGGGTTGCAAAGTGTGAAATTTAGGAGTAGGTGGTGCTTTTTCTTGTGTTTCTTGAATTGGGTTTTTGGGTGGATAGATGGGGAAATCTCCCTTTTGAGGCTTCGTGGTTTGTTTGTTTTTCAAGTTAATGTTTGGTAGGATTTTGAGTTGTTATGTGATAGAGAACTTAGAACTACAAATGCCTCGACTCAGTAGAAACTGAAGAAATGTGACGACCAAAGCTAACTTGGTATGCATTAGTTAGGAAGGATTTAAAGGATTTGGAAAGCACACCATTCATTGCACTAAATCGATCACAATGGAAGAGTTTGATCCTTGTAGCTGACCCCTACTAATTTCGGGTTGATGCTTTGTTGTCGTCGTTGTTGTCGTAGTTGTTTCGTGATAAGAGAACTTTTTAACTGCTCAAAAACAATTGTTTGGGAGGATGGATTGGAAGATTGAACTCGTAGTTATGTTACATTGATTATGTTGTTGTTAATTTTGGTTTAAGGGTGATTTTGATGATGTTTTTCTACTCTGAAAGCACAATGTTGTTTTCTGAATGCAGACGGGAATGCCGGTTTCTCCATAATGCAGTGGGTCGTTATTCCACTATAACTAGTTTTAGTAGTTCCGTCCAATTTAAACAGAATTCAAGATATTGTACAAGCTCTTTTATTGTGCGTGATTATGCACATATGATCGGTAGAATGAGATCTCAATGGAGACTTCGAGCGCATGCCGAGCAGAGAAGCTCTTCTGCGTCATCAGTTAGAGTGCCCCCATATTCTGAAAGAAAGATTGTAAAACATGTAAATGATGGTAGATTTGTAAACGAGTCTTTAACAATAGAGATGGAAAGGCATCCACTTCCATGGTCTGGTAATCGGATAACTTCTACAGAAGGGAGTTGCCTCTCACTTGAACGCAGCAAAGCTAGTTGGCGTGAAGAGTCCCAGAAATTTAAGGCAGAGAAGGAATTGAACAATTCTGCGGGTGGAAGGGATAATCAAGGGACCCTGCTGGAGCATAATGTTATTGGTAGCCAAAATATTGAGTTCGATTCTATACGCGGAAGTAGTCTCAGGACCCCTCAAAAACTTCATGTAGTCAATAGCAGGAAGCCTGGGCTCGAGGTTTCACCAGATGGCAGTCGCTATGAGCGTGATGGATTTTCTGACCCATGATCATTTGAGCTTTGAGCGCGCTGCACAATGGGCCTCTGGGAGCTCAATTAGCAGAGATTACATGAATGATAGATTGGAGAGCACGCAATCATCATCATTGCATCCAGTTGTTGAGGAAAAAATTTTCTTTAAAATGTGTGGATGTAGGAATACCCAATCTGGGATACAAGGAAAATGTTTCGCCCCCGAGAGTTTCTAATGTACACTTCCCCAGAAGCCGCAGTAAAGATAATTTTAACTCCGGGCGATCAGGTTCGTATACCAGACACGATGTGCCACGTAATGGGACGTTGTTACTTAATGAGCAACTTTTGCAAGCCGATGAATCATTCAACGAGAATGAGATAAATAAGGTGGATCAATTCTCTGTAAAACCTGACACTGATGATTATGAAGACAATGATAAATCAAAAATTATCAAAGAAGAGCGTATCACTCATTGTGCAACGGTTAATGAGAAGCTTTTACGCATTTATGATAAAGTTATTGTAGTTGATAATGTCTCATTGGCAAAGAAAGTTGTTGGATTGCTTACAGAAAAGTACAGGCATCTTGTCCACGCCTGTGACACGGAGGTATACCTGGTCTTAGTAGTTGTGCACCTAAGCATTGACCTATCGTGATCTTTATTCCTGCTATATTGCGATTGCAGGTGGCTAAGATTGATGTGAAGGAGGAGACACCAGTTGACCATGGAGAGATAATATGTTTCAGCATATATTCTGGACCAGAAGCAGATTTTGGTGATGGGAAATCTTGTATTTGGGTGGACGTTCTAGATGGTGGTGTGGATCTTTTAAAGGAATTTGCTTTGTTTTTCGAAGATCCATTGATAAAAAAGGTACCAATATATCTTGAAGACATTCTCTCGATTTCTATTTATCATTAAAAAGATATGGATATGTTTCACTATAAAAATATTTTTGTGCAGTTTACCATGTTTACGAGCGACTTATTTTTATCATTGCTGGTGCAGGGCACTTGCAGTGCGTGTGGTTGGTTGGATATGTTAATTTTGAAGTTGTTTTTTTTGTTGATGTTTTAAACCCCTTTTATGAGATGAAGTTTTTATTTTTACATTATTAGTGGGAGAGGGGGAAAAAAGAAACCAAACTGAGAACGCACAAGTTTGAAATTTACATTAGAATTGTTTTATGGGTGTTACTTTCTTTTTGCTGAGAAATTGGGTTGGTGAAGAATGAATGTTGCAGGTGATCTGTATTGATTTTTATTTCTTGTGAAATGATCTATATTAATTATTGAGGGATGTATTTAATGCCTACGAAAATTCAGGAAACTTATTATCATAATAATAATAATAATAATAATATTATTATTATTATCTATTTGTTATTTTTTTTAAAGCTAACTTACTTAACCTTTGGCAATATTAGCAATTTAGTATTCCAAATGACACGTCTTTTGGCAAACTTGAAACTTTGTGACCTCTTCTTCTATTGCAGGTCTGGCATAATTATAGCTTTGATCGGCATATTATATTAAATTATGGCCTTAAAGTTTCTGGATTTCATGCTGATACAATGCATATGGCAAGGCTTTGGGATTCGTCAAGGCGATTGGAAGGTGGGTATTCTCTAGAAGCACTTACTAGTGATGCAAGAGTCATGTCTAGGACTAAATCTTCCACTGGAGAAGATTTGATTGGTAAGTTTTCCATGAAAACCATCTTTGGTAAGAGAAAGATAAAGAAAGATGGATCTGAGGGAAAGATTATAACTATTGCTCCTGTTGAAGAGCTTCAGAAGGAAGAACGGGTACCATGGATTTGTTATTCTGCCTTGGATTCAATCAGCACTCTAAAGCTTTTTAAGAGCTTGGAAAGTAAGCTAATGGCCAAGGATTGGAATCTTGAGGGAAGAATTAAAGGATCGATGTTCGATTTCTATGAGAAATATTGGAGACCATTTGGTGAGCTTTTAGTGAAAATGGAGGCTGAAGGTATGCTGGTAGATCGAACATATCTTTCAGAGATGGAGAAGCTGGCTACAGCGGAACAAGGGGTAGCTAAAAATAGATTCCGTTTATGGGCATCAAAATATTGCAGTGATGCTTTGCACATGAATGTGGGAAGTGATGCTCAATTGCGCCAGCTCTTTTTTGGCGGCATTTACAACAGGTACATAAGTAGCTACATATATTTGCTTCTTTGTGGTTTCCAATTGTGTGTTCTTTTTCCTAATTTACATCTGAATAAAGGTAGAAGCTACCAATAAGTAACAACGTATCGTTGTTATTGTGTAAGATCCACAAAAGATAGTAACAATACCATAAACTTTTTTGATAAAACAAAACTATGAGATAATTCATCAAGAAAGAGAATGGAGGGAAGTTCAATTCAAAAGTTAAGTCCTTGAATCGTCACGAAGATCAACTTATCAAGTGAACTCGCATATGATTTCTTGATGCATCATCAATTCAGTTATGAAAACTCTTGATAGGGTGGAGAAAATGTGTATTCTTTTAGAAGGACCTTGTTAGGAAAGAAAGGATTTGTCAAGTTGAGTTGTTAATTTGTTATACATTTGTGTGTGCTTTATGCAGGAAAGATCCAAATCAAGACCTCCCTAAAGAAAGGAAATTTAAAGTGCCTAATGTTGACAAAGTAATTGAAGAAGGCAAGAAGGTGCCAACAAAGTTCCGTACTATAGAACTTCACAATATTGTTGAAGGCATGGAAACTGAGATGTTTACATCCTCTGGTAGGCCATCAGTTTCTGGAGATGCATTGAAGATTCTGGCTGGCAAAGTATCTGCAAAATATGATTGGAATGATGAGGAAATTCTACCTTCAAATGGTGAAGATGTGGATGCCTCTTTATTTGGAACTGCATATACTGCATTTGGTAGTGGTAAGGAGGGAAGGGAGGCTTGCCATGCTATTGCTGCTCTGTGTGAAGTATGTTCAATTGACTCTTTGATTTCCAATTTCCTCATTCCCTTGCAGGCAAGTTATTCTGCTCTTACATACTTCCCGTGCATCTTCATTTTAAATCTGAAGATTTAGTTTTAAAGTAGGCAAGCTAACATGTGCATCCCCTTGGTTGGGGAATCTGTTATATATTTCTTTAGTTTAAATTTTTTACTAGTACAATGGCATGATTAGCAAAAAAAGATGGATGAAGCATCACTCCCTTATCGCAAAACACATACTTTCCTTAGGATCACTCATTCTATAATTGTTCTCCAATTCCTAATTCCCTACTAATTCCTCCGCGGTGAACAGGCAACCATTTACATAATAGCCTTGTGTTCAATGCAATCCCACATGTTGGTACCCTTGTCTTGAAAATTCTCTTATTTATTTCCATCCACAGGTGCCAAAGAACATACCACCTTGGCCCTTGTTCCATGAAATTTTGAGGATTTTCATTGTTCTGTGCCCATGCCTTCTTAAGAAGAGATATTGACACCCATCAATAACCGTTTCTCTGAGGCCAAACTTCCTAACCATTCGGTTTTAGGCTTGTAGAGCATACTAAAAGTTATGTCCTGCTGTAATGCTTGCTTATCCAAATTCCCTTTCCATTGAGATGTCTTTTCTTAATTTTATTTTATTTTATTTTATTTTATTTTTATGAGACTAAAACTAGTTCATTAAGAAGAATCCAGACACAAATTGCGGCTGATATAGCTGGAAACTAACACTCCCATAAGAAATATCATGGTTGACTGATTAAAATCAAGACCAGGGGATGTTCCTATTCTTGATTTTGAAGCTTCTATTCTCAAAGTGGAAACCACCCATTTGATTCTTAGATGATCTATGTAAAACCCCAAATGCTTATTGGCTGGGGGATGCCAATTTCTAACGTAATCAGTGGAGTTCTGATACAATCCCATCCCTAGCAGCTCAAGATACAATAGGAAAACTTGAGATTCAAGAGAAATCAGAAACAAAAAAAAGGAATTGAAGAACCGATTTATTGCAAGAAAGATTTGAAGAATTGCAAGAGAAAGGAAATGAACCTGAAAAACTAAAAAGATATGGTGTAAAAGAGAAAGGAAATGAGTTATCATAAGCAACGTATTTAATTTGCCTCGACGACACTTTAATCTTAGTTGAATTTAGATGAAGTTATGTGATCTTGTCAATGGTGTTGAGATTTTATGAGAACTACTAAATTGAATTGGGCTTTCTTGAATTGATTCTAAATTTTAAGGGATCAAAGTCTTATTCGAAGATGGCAATTATTGACTAATCTCTTTATTTTTCTCAAACCCCTCAAGTCTCGAGTGTAATTAAACATCTTGAAGTTATCTATCCATTTCGTTCTCAACTTGTATTTTCGGCTATGTTCGCTACTCAAAATGCAGTATCTTATCATGGAGATTGTTTGCTTTTGACCACAGAGCAGTGCCATATCAGGTAAGGATGGACGTATCCATTGCTCTTTAAATATTAACACAGAAACCGGGCGCTTGTCAGCAAGAAGACCAAATTTGCAGGTTTGTTCTTTATAATCTTTTCCTTTACATGTTATTAATAGCAACGAATGCAAGGAGTTTAATTGGTCTTTTTTGTCCCTGCCTTATAATTGTGTTCATGGGTCTTACGTGAATTTGACGGTGTAGGTTAGACCTAAGTTAACTTAATGCGTTTTTTTTTTTTTTTTTTTTTTGAAAACAAACAATAAATTAGTAAAATAATTTTTCCAATAGGATAGCGCTGACGCAAAGGCTATCAAAGTATGGAAAGACAAAATAAAGTAGCTATTTGCAATTGCATCTATTTCAATGATCATTGGCGAATCCCATGTTTTTTTTTTGCTCCAAACCATAATGTAAGATTACGTAGAATGCATTAATTATGAAGGATTTAAAGTACATCATCAATTATGTTAAATCGAGCTTAGTGGAAGTGTTTGATCCATTTAGCCGATCTCTACTAAATAGGGATTGAGGTTTTTTTGTTGTTGAGTAAAACTTAAATGGGGTGTCGGTATTCACGAGAGAGATTGTTGATACTTGCTGCTGCTGATGCTGTGAGTGTTGATGGTTTTTCATTTGTGATTCAGAATCAGCCAGCTTTGGAGAAGGACAGATATAAGATCCGCCAGGCATTTATAGCGGCACCTGGGAATTCTCTTATTGTTGCTGATTATGGTCAGGTATTACATTCAAGTTTGACTTTGCAGCCATTACATACCCCGGAGTTTTTTGTAATTTTATCTGACAATCAAAAGGTTTCTTTACAATGCAGCTAGAACTTAGAATCTTGGCCCATCTTGCGAATTGTAGGAGTATGCTTGATGCCTTTGAAGCTGGTGGAGATTTCCATTCAAGAACAGCTATGAATATGTACTCCCATATTCGCGAAGCTGTAGACCAAAAACAAGTGTTACTCGAATGGCATCCTGAGCCTGGTGAAGATAAGCCTCCTGTTCCTTTGTTGAAGGTACTGTCTACTTGAAGTTCTTGTAATAATTATAGAAAGAAAACTTAGTAGGTTTTTTCTTTCTTTTTTCACTGTTCGATTTTGGTAGGAAGCAGATAATTTGCATATAAGCTTGAGAAAGTTGTATCTTTGCCCTTTGAAGTCACGTGTAATTTGCGAAGCTTCTCCAGAACTATCATTGTATATCCTCTTGCAAGTTTCAGGGACTTGTCACTTGCATAAGAAAATGCAATTTTTGGCACTGTTGAGCCCAACTCCACCTATGTTGTACGCTGTGTGCGCTACATAGCCGGTATCAAGTCCGGATAAAGGAGGAAGACTCTAACAACTATTTTTTCATACCAAAAAATGGGTAAGGGAGGTCTCAAACTCACTTTTCATACCCGAAAAGTGGGGGAGTGCAGCCCCAAGCTCATTTTCCATTCCTGGAAAATGGAGGAGGGTTGTGATAGGTCGACAGCCAACGTAAAACTTTTGTTACTTTTCATGAAATTGATCAAACATATATAAACGTTGGGGCGTTCCTACCTAACGACGCGCTGCATCGGAGCCCGGATGTAGTGAGAAATGAACAAGGGTGTGTTTCACATCGCCGCCTGGGTGTGAAGAAAAATGAGCAAGGGTTCCCACACATAGGACGTGTGTGGGTAAAGAAGCTAGTCCCTTCACATCGTCGCCTGGATGTGAAGAAAAATGAGCAATGGTTTCCACACAAAGGAAGGGTGTGGGTAAAGAAGCTAGTTCAAAACAAACGCGAAAACAAAAACAAAATCATAGATACGGACACTAGATCTTTTAGACAAAATAGAAATAGAAAAGGAAAACAAATACGAAGGGGAGAAAAAATTCGTTTAAGAACATGGAACATAGGAACACTTACGGGGAAGTCAATAGAACTAGTAGATACCATGATTAGAAGGAGAGTCAATATTACTTGCCTCTAAGAGACAAAATGAGTAAGAGAAAAGAGTAGAGAAATAGGAAGCACAGGGTTTAAATTGTGGTACACCGGTATAGATAGAAAATGCAATGGAGTAGGAATTGTGGTGGATAATGATTATAAGGATAAGGTCGTAGAGGTTAAAAAAATGGATGATAGATTGATTATAGTTAAATTAATTATTGGAGACGAAAAAATTAACATACTTAGCGCCTATGCACCAAAAGTAAGATTAAGAGAGAGCATAAACGCAAGTTTTGGGACGATATGGATGGATTTATGCAAAGTATACCATTAGATGAAAAAGTTTTTATTGGAGGAGATTTAAATGGGCATGTCGGGGGCAAGTAATGATGAGTTTGAGAGAGTTCATGGAGGTTTTGGTTGCGGTAAATAGAAATGAAGAAGGAGAATCAATCTTAGAATTTGCTTCAACATACGATCTTGTCTTAGCAAATACTAGTTTTGAAGAAGAGCAAGTCGCATATAATTACTTTTAGTAGTGGTCATAACAAGAGTCAAATATATTTTCTTTTAACAAGAAAAATAGATAGAAAAATATGCAGAGACTGCAAAGTAATACTTGGTGAAGCACTTACTACCCAACATAAGTTAGTAGTACTTGATATTAAGCTAACACGACGACATAATATGAATAAAAGAGTTAGCGACCCTAGAATAAAGTGGTGGAACCTAAAACATAGTAAACAAGTAGAGTTTAGAGAAAAACTACTAAAGGAAAATGTTTAGAATCTTCACTTAGATGCTAATACAATGTGGTTAGAAATGAGTAGTTGCATAAGGAGAGTGAGATCAAACGTATTAGGTATATCTAAGAACTTGGGACCTCCAAAGAAGGAAACATGGTGATGGAACGAGGATGTCCAACGAGCAATTAAGACTAAAAGAGAGATGTATAGGAAAATACCTAAGTGTCAAGGTGAAGATGTGTATAATCAATATAGTGAAGCTAGAAAACAAGCTAAAAAAATAGTTAGTCAAACTAAAACAAATTTCATGGAAGATCTATATATAAGGTTAGATAATAGAGATGGCGAAAATAAAAATTAAAATAATATATATATATATACTAGTTTCAGGACGTGCTACGCACGATTGACCCGCTCGCTTCGCTCGCGGGAATTAATTTCCAAGAATTTATTAATAAAATTCAAAATTTTAATTAAAACTTAAAAATTAGAAATACAAGTACATTTTTTAGCTTATCAATATTCTCTAATGTAATTGATATAAGATGTTAATGAAAAAACAAGCTGGTCATGCTAAGACATTACTTCCTCAAAAAAAAAAAAGGAAACAAGGAAAAAAACACAAGTGGTTTGACCCATCAATTTGTGAACACTTGCTTGTGGAGATTCCGTAGAATTATACATAAAGTTCAATCTTTACCTCAAACTCTATAGATAGAAAATATAACTTTGAAATTATGAATGTAAATAATTGAATTAGTTGGGATTAAAGCTTTAGACACCTTTTTTTCACATGATTAATCAAAATTTTTCTCATTAAAATTTCTTATGGGTTTTGAGTTTGTTCCATCCCCAACACCTTCTTCTTCAACCCCCACCTTCTTCTTTTCCCTATCAGATTCTCTCTTCTTCACTGTTTTATATATATATATATATATATGCATATATACCATTGGGAAAACTCAGAGTTTACAATTTGTGATATTTAGTTGCTTTTTATATATATAGTTGTTTTTATATATATGATATATATATGAAAAAAGAAGTAAATTTCATTACCACTCAAAAATTTGTGATTCGTGCTTTTATATATATGATAGATATAAAATTCAAAATTCAAAATTGTAATTAAAATTTAAAAATTAGAAATATAAGTACCTTTTTTAGTTTATCAATATTCTATAATGTGATTGAGATAAGGTGTGAATGAAAAAATAAGCTAATCATGCTAAGACATCACTTCCTCAAAAAAAAGTGTATTGGATTGATGAGAATGAGTTCATGATTGATTTGGAGATAAAGAAAAAAAAAACGTGCAGTGCATTGATAAGGAGTTAGAGTTTGATTTGAATAAAAAGAAAATGTTGATTTGGAGATAAAAAAAAGAAGTATGGGCAAATAGGTAAATTTCATTACCACTCAAAAATTTGTGATTCGTGCTTTTATATATATGATATATATATATATATATATATATGCTAGCCAAATTAAGAGAAAAAAAAGAAATAAGACCTAAGTCATGTATGATGTATTAAGGATGAAAATCAAAATGTTTTAACGCGCGAAAATGATATTAAGGAGAGATGGAGAAGTTACTTCGATAGTTTGTTTAATGATGGCCAAGTTGATACTATAATAGATGAAAACCCACACCTAGAACGAAATGTAAGCTATACACGCAATATTAGAATTGTAGAAGTTAAAGAGACATTGAAAAAAATGAAAATAGGGAAAGCATGTGGTCCAGATGACATACCCATAGAGGTTTGGAAATGCTTAGGAGAAATTAGATTGACTTGGTTAACAAAACTTTTCAATAAAATTTTAAAATCAAAACGGATGCTAATGGATTGGGGAAGAAGCACGCTTGTGCAAATCTTCAAAAACTAAGAGACATTCAAAGTTGCTCAAACTACCGGGGAATTAAACTTATGAGTCACACTATGAAATTTTGGGAGAGGATAATTGACAATAGGCTAAGGAGAGAAACAACAACATCAGAGAGCCAATTTGGTTTCATGCATGGGAGGTCAACTATGGAGGCGATTTTCCTCGTAGGACGATTGTTAGAAAAATATAGAGAAAAGAAAAAAATCTTCATATGGTATTCGTAGATTTAGAAAAAACATATAATAAGATCCCTAGAGATGTTCTTTGGTGGGTTCTAGAAAGAAAAAGAGTGCATGCTAGATACATAGACACTATTAAGGATATGTATGATGGAGTAGTAACGAGTATAAAAACATTTGGAGGAGCTACAAAAGAATTTTCCATTACGATAGGACTACATTAAGGATCGGCTTTAAGCCCGTATATATTTACTTTAGTTATGGATGAACTAACTAAACATATTCAAGAGGATATACCATGGTGTATGTTATTTGCAGATGATATTGTCTTAGTGGATGAAACTAAAGATGGAGTGAATAAGAAATTAGAACTCTGGAGGAATACATTAGAATCTAAAGGCTTTAAGTTGAGTAAGACGAAAACCGAATACATGCACTGTGAGTTTAGAAACACTAGACATTGAGATGACAGAGTGGTAAAATTAGGAGAAGTAGAAATTCTTAAGGTAAACCACTTTAGATACTTATGATCAATCATACAAAATGATGGTAACATTGAGAATGATGTCACACATAGAATTCAAAGTGGATGGAAGAAATGGCGGAGTGCAACATGGGTGATTTGTGATTGAAATGTTTCTACCAAGTTAAAAGGAAAATTTTATCAGACCGCAATTAGGCCAGCTATGCTCTATGGAAGTGAATGTTTGGCGGTAAAGCAACAACAATTATATAAAATGAATGTAACAGAAATGATGATAATTAGGTGGATGTGTGGTAAAACTCGTAAAGATAAAATAAGAAATATAAAAATTCAAAGACAAGTAGGAGTAGCACCAATTGATACAAAGATTAGGGAAGGGAGGTTGGGATGGTTTGGTCACCTGCAAAAAGACGGCCTACAAATGCCTCAACTAGAAAACTTGACTCAATAGAATCTGTAGAAATTCGACGAGGTAGGGGCAGATCAAAGTTAACATGGGATGCATTAATTAGGAGGGATTTGAATGGTTTGCAAAGCTCACCATCAATTGCACTTAATCGTGCACAATGGAAAAGTTTGATCCATGTAGCCGACCCCAGTTAATTTGGGACTAAGGCTGTGTTGTTGGCACTGTTGAGTCCATTGAATAGTTACATCTAACATACTGTCAATTTGTATGCTTTATTTAGTTGAGAACTAGAGAGAGAAGATCAAAGTAGGAGAGCAGAATTTTCAGCCTTCACACGTCCTACATCTCTATTGCACTTTATTGGTCATAGATGAAGGAATTTCACGTTATTTTTTTACGCATACAGTTTCTTGAATATCAATTTATATGCTGATTTTCGTACCTGTGCGATCTTTTTATTATTTGTTATTATCTCAGGATAAATTTGGTTCTGAAAGAAGAAAGGCTAAGATGCTTAACTTCTCCATTGCGTATGGTAAAACTCCAGTTGGGCTTGCTCGCGATTGGAAGGTCATCTCTGATAAACATTGATTTTTTTCTTTTAACTAGAATAATTTGTCAAGTAAGCTAGTGCCTCCATGTTCAGGTTTCTGTTGAGGAAGCCAAAGAAACAGTTGATCTATGGTATAAAGAAAGAAAAGAAGTTTTGCGTTGGCAACGGGAGCGGAAGCGTGAGGCTAAAATTAATAATTGTGTACATACATTATTAGGTCGAGCTCGCATGTTCCCTTCAATGGATACTGTCAGTAATGCTCAGAGAGGCCACATTGAGCGGGCTGCTATCAATACCCCTGTCCAGGTTCTGACTTGAAAAACAAATTTTACATAAAAGAAAGAGATTGCTCATTGCATTTATCATTATATTATGTGCTTATATACTTGTTTTGATGGACAGGGCAGTGCTGCTGATGTTGCTATGTGTGCCATGTTGGAAATATCAAAAAATCCTCGCTTGAAGGAACTTGGTTGGCGGCTGCTTTTGCAGGTTCGGTCGATATTGTCTTTGCTGTTTGCCCTTTATTAAAAATCTGAAAGTGGGAATCTGAATTACATGAATTGGAAAGAGAAACAAATTCTTCTTGTGATTCACACTGTTGCTCTCTTGCATCAATCATTGAAACCACCCACTTTTTGATTAATAAATTTTGTTTTGATATATGCATGATATGAAATCATCAAGTGATCAAGCAATTTTTATTTTTTATTTTTGATTGTGGAAAACCGTCAAAAAATCAATGGTAGCTGCTTGAGATAAACACCGAGCTGTTGCCAGTTTAATCCTCTATCAAAGCATCAACTGATAGATAAGCCTTGTATGTTGTTGTCCTTAGGTGCATGATGAAGTAATATTGGAAGGACCATCAATGTCAGCAGAGGAGGCCAAGGCCATAGTTGTTGAGTGCATGGCGAAACCTTTCGACGGCAAAAACATTCTCAATGTTGATCTCGCAGTAGATGCCAAGTGCGCGCAGAGCTGGTATGCTGCCAAGTAAGGGAGGAGCAACTCATAAATTTGTTTGCTACTAATGGAGAAGAGGCAACTTATGGAGGCAGTAATTTTGTCCGAGAGCCTTTGTCTTGGTGTTTTCCAGCGGCATTGAAGAGGCAACTCATTCTGCAGTTGCTGCAATCTCACAAGAAAAATCGTTCAACATTTTGAACTTGGATTTGCCTATATCCCCCATACGCTGGGAGTGTGGAAATCATGGCGGCGGCGGCAAAGGAGGTGATAGCAGGTGTTTATTACGTGACAACTAAAGCTTGACTCAGGTGAAACCATGGAGCTATAATGTACATATAATTTTCTTCAAGTTGGGGTGGACTTTTTGAGTTTGCCATCTTTAGTGACAATGTTTAACTTTCCAGTTTTCTCCAGTTGAATGTGTAGTATCATCTGCTCTTGTTCACCCCTTCATTTTGTTACATAATATTGTATCTGTCTTGAAATAGTGAAAAAACTGTAACATTATCAGTATTCTTGGATACAAGCATTGTTCTGTTAGCCTTTAAACGGCGTCGACGCCGCCATGCAATCGAGAAAAAAGCTTTTAGTAACTGCTGTTTTTGTTATCTTGTACATCAAACAGTATAAAATGCACACTTTTCTCTGCTTCATTTCAGGAGATACATATATCAAACTTTACAAAAGCCAATATACGAATAATGATGTTCATGTACTCAGATGACATTCTCCTATTTATTCTAAATACACTTGCACAACATACCAATGGAAGCAATGATGTGAAACATGCCATTCTAACATGGAAGATCTGCACAGTTACTTTTCAAGTTTTTGCAAATCGATGCTCCAAGACGATGCTAATTGCGACATTAATTGAGCAGGCGCGGAGCCTTCCCAATCCTCAGGAAGATCAGTCACAGAAGAGGCTTCATGGAAATTCAACAAAAGCTCTCTTTTGCTCTCCAAGGGAATGCCAAATACATCAGGACCATTTTCCATTACTATCTCTACCAACTGCAAGAACATTCAATAAGCATGAACTCGCTTTAAAAATCAAGTTAAAAAGTAATGAAAACGACGAGTTCAACTGCAAACAGAAGACCTCGATTTCGAGCAATATAATCAGGATTTAAATTTAGGCGACAGCGTAAAATTCGAACAAGGTGAAGAGCATGTACCTGTTGAATCCATGACAAGCAAATTTGAAACAAATTCAGTTCCTGCAGGAACTGTCCAAGAGCCAACACTAATTCATTTGCAATTTCATTAGAGAGATGATCAATAACAGGACCAGACTTGTACATCAGCTTCGCAAGTAAAAGATCGTCTCCAGTAGACAGAACTTCGGCATAGGCACTATCAGCATCACCGGTGTGAAGGGCATCTAGCGCATTATTCCATGAAATCCAAATTGGTTCTGGATCCCGCCCGTCGCTGTTGTTCTCCAATGCTTCAGCATTTGATTCAGGTATTGCTGACTGCACCGCCGATTGATATATTCCATTGTCTTCTCCTGCAACTCTAATAGCTTCCAAAGTAGCCTCATCTTTTGATGCTTGCCAGACACTTCTCGCCGAGGGCCCTTCACCAAGCCTAATTAGTCCTCCCCCCTTGTCCCAAGCTTTCCTTCCTCCAGTTTGCGCCCCGCCATTTTCTGTTCTAGGTGGCCTAACATCACCTAAAGTCCTTCTGGCGATCGTGTGCCCGTTTCTTAGAGCGCCATTGGAATAAGATTCTAATGGTACAGACATGTTAGATCTCCTAGCAAGGTCCCTAGCTCTTGTTCCTGAAAAAACACCATTAGAAGAAAGGAACCTCTCGGAAAAAGAGCTCTGTGCATCTTCATCTCTTCTCAACATAGAAGTCGAATATTCAGGAAGCCGATTATACTTTCCTAGTGGCCCGACACCCGATAGTTCAAATCCTGCCATAAAATTACTGCCTCTTATGCCCGACGTTGCTGACAAGTCCCTCGACATATCTTCAACAACTCTCTCCAGGCCTCGAACTCTACTCTCTAACGACAACATGCTGTCTCGCGACCAGCTCATAAAGTCCTGCAAAATTGGTACATATGTTAGCTCATGAAAGAAAGTAAGAAAAGTTTGTTACTCATGCAAATAATTTAAGTAGACCTGTAACATGTTCATGAGATGAGCTTGTTGTCTCTCTAGTTGTGACAACTTCCTTTGGATAGCTAAATAGTTTCCTTTTGGATTCAATATGGATCCTTCAACATGACCATTTATTCTTGAAAACCCGACTTGAGCACCGTCGTCAACATTAAGAAGTCTGGAGTTTGAATGTTTGCCCCTATATGGTTCCTGTGAAGCACCATTTGAATCCTGTTTATTAAGCATTTCATGACCATCATCTAATTCATTGATCCCATCACTTGATCTGCTTCCACTAGACGTCTCGTTCAGCTTTGATTCTTCATCCCTTTGTGCATTGGAAGAGTTACGCAATTTACGTGGAACAACTATTTCGACAGGTAAATCTCCCGAACTCTTTGTTTCATGTTTCTTGAAAAATTCTGAGTTCAATTCTTTGTCAATCAAGCCCGGCGCTTTCTTCTTTAGTGTACCTACTGCTTTGTTCAATTTGCCATTTCCCTTAGCACTTTGTTCTTTTGTCGAATCTGATGAAATGTTGCCTAGATCTCTTGATAAAGGTTCTGACTTTTCTGTTGACTCCACCATTTGCAAAATCTTTTCATCTGGGAATTTTGAGGCGAAAAATTAATCGTCATGGCAGATAAAAAAAAAAGCAGGCGTAAAAGCAATTTAGCTCAAATGCCAAATTATGTTAATTTACTAACCACGCAAAATTGCATTTTGTCCATCAATTGCAATGTTTTTCCAAAGTTGTAATGCTTCAGTCATGCTGTCTCTGACAGGCTTAACCTGTAGAAGTCACCATAAGATGAGATTTACTTAATAGCCTTAACTAAGTTCGAATACCATTTGACGGGGACGTTTATTCCCTAAATTGAGAATTCTCAAAATGTTGAATAAAATCTTTTGAAGGAAGATCATAGGTTAAGAGTATAACCATTCTTCTTTGATGTGAAATTCATACTTTTGACTTATTTGTTAACCTACATTGTTTTCATGTTTTCATGAAGAATGAAAACAATGCAAATGCAAGAATGTGCTCTACATACAACACAAAAACTATCTTTGCTGCAACAGTTTTATGCTATTGAATTTGAAGATCATTGCGCAAACCAATTAAGATACCTTATCAAAGCGACAGGCCTCAAGTGCAGCTACTGTCATAGTTGTTCCCTCAATCGTGAAATGGCTCGAATGAGATGCCAAGGCAATCAAAGCATCTGCTGCAGCCTTACGCGTCGCCCAATCAGTATTATGAAGGCAGTCATAGATGCTTTGCAGCAAAGTTGGCACACTGTGTTGTGCAATTGCCCTCACCTGCACAAATTTATAAAGTATGTTATTATCAATGCTGGCATGCCACCTTTTGCTGGTAAAATGTCTTCAATTAACAAAACCATGATATGTCAACAACCATATTGAAAATCCAGCTCAAGAATCCAAATGTGGAACATGTTATTCAAACAATTTATTGAAAATGGAGTTCTCGAAAATGCAGATTTTAATAGGCGGCAATTGCGCAGCCGCGAAAGCACCTGGTTTCCTAGATGGCTTACACAATTTTCTGCAATTGCAATTCAAGCGCCATTACAATTATGAAAATCAACATTCAGAGGTTAAAGGACATGAATTCTCTCCTATGATACCGCAAAGTAGAACTTTGAAACCTGTAGAGTAAAGTTTACTAAATTTAGCCATAATACCAGTTTTATTTTTAGCCATTCAGTTGCATTCCTTTTCTCCTAAACCCCCCAAATATTTACAAAAAAAGAAGAAGAAGAGAGAATACAATTGTACGTCCTACTTTCATCCCAACTACATGAACACAATTCTATCAAATTCTAAGCAACCTCTCAAATCCAAAAATCAAGATTGATGAACTTCAAATTAAAACTAAATGCCTACGAATGCCCTCACTAGAAATTGAAGAAATTTGATGACGTAGAGATAGACCAAACCTAACTTGGGATGCATTGACGAAGAGGGATTTAAAAGAATTTGGAAAGCACACCGTCAATATATTGCACTAAATTGAGCGCAATTGAAGAGTCTGATCCATGTAGCCGTCCCAAAATAATTTGGGTTGAGGCTCACATTGCGTAAATTTTAAAATAAAACATGAACTGATGAACTCCAAAATTAACCTTGAATAGAAATTCACTCAGTCCAGTAACAAAAAAAAAAAAGGCAAACCTGTGCTAGATTAGAGACAACACACAGCAATGCAGCCTTTGCTTGAAATCCATGACTATTCAAGTACTTGCAAATCCTGGGACACAGCTTCTGCAGCGCCGCAAATGTCCCTTCCCCCGCCGCGCCCTCCACCATCTTCGCCAAGCAATTCGCCGCCCCAACTTGCACAACCTTCCCCTGATCTCCCAACACCTCCAACAATGGCTTCACAAACCCCCCACAACATTCCCCTCACAATCCTCTCTCAAGAACACCCCTGCAAGCGCTCCAACCGCCTCTCGACACGCCTCCCTCACTGCAGAGTCGGAGTCCTTAAGCCTCTTAACTACATGGGCAATGACTCTCTTAAGATGGGCAGCCGCAAAACCCGAATGCGCGGCGCATAGGACTGTTAGAAGCCTTAGAGACTCCCTCTTGATCGCGGGTTTCGGGTCTTGGGAGGATTCGTAGAGGCAATTGATGAGCATTAGGAGGGTCTCCGCTGTGTGGGCGGGGTTTCGGAGGGTGGTTTCGAGGTTTTCGACTGCGGTTCGATGGGTGTTGCAGTCGGAAAGGTTGGAGATTGAGGTGAGGACTCTGTGTCTTAGCTCTGCCATTGAATTGATCAGTTTGATTGAATTTGTGATTAGTGAAGATTTTGTTTGGTTGATATAGTATATTATAGATGGTGGTGGTGGTGGCGCAGAAGCATCTCTAGTGAGATCTGGTGAAATGGACGAGACATCACTTGTTAAAAGACATAGGGAGGTCGTGGGTTCGACTCTGGTGAATACAAAAAAAAAAAAAAATATAGGTGTGGTGGTGGTGGTGGTGGTGGTGGTGTAGAGTTAGAGAGAGAAAGTTGTGAAGTTAAGTTTCAACTGTCACTGGAGAGAGAGAGAGAGAGAGGGTTTTGGGAGGGTTTTGAAAATGTTGGTTGGTTTTGTCTGTTGAGGAGGGAGGTGGTTGATGATCATGATCAGGTGGTACTGTTGGGATTTTTTGGAGTTGGAAGTTGAATGGGCCTTTGTGACATCTGTGCACGTTTGTGGGTCCCACCCACGTTTTCATAATTTTTGGTTTAGTACTGGATTTGTTTCTTGATTGGGTTGGTGAAGGGTACAAGTTCAACACATCAAATTGGCCTCATCATCTTGGTATATAGATGACATATTCAAATTAAGGATTTTTAGGGCATCTCAATCCCAACTACATTAAAATAGTGTAACGCTTAATACTATTCACGTCTATTTTAGTGTAAACAACAACAACAACACTAACACTATTTACGTCTCCAACCCATCAACACTATCTCTTACATTATTTTACTTTTTATCATTATTTTATTTAGTTTGATTTTTAATCTAAAAGTAATACTAATATATAGATGACTTAAAAAAATATAAAAAAATAATAAAAAAGTAATGAATAGTGAAAGAAATGGTTACGTCACTGTTGCTCCATGATGATTGGAGTTGGTATTAATATCTCAAATAAGAAAATATAAAGAACAATGTGAACCATGTATGTAGCATAGTGAAGACATCTTCCTGCCTCTATAATGTCAGGTAATCAATTTTGAAGAATAAAAAGCTAATGATATGGTTAAATCAGGCTTATATTCATGCACTTTCCCAAAATTTACACCCCAAGGCAGCTTAAAGTTCTTAACGAATTCTCCTGTGAGCAAAAATTGAAAGATTGTAAAGGATTGGGGACCTTGTGGTTATATGGTTAACAAAATTAATAGTTTGTGAAGTGTTGAATATTTTCAAATTAAATGTTTAGTCCCACATTGGTTAGGAACTTCAAGTTTAAAGAGTATACATGTACTCTTGCACCATAGTGTGTGTAAAATAAAATACAAGTGCTATGCACGGAGAGCCACATGCGCGCGGCGCATATGGCGCATTTTAGGCGCACTTAGCACTTGACACGTGCGTGTGTGTCTATATGTGTGCAAGCTAACCATGGGTAAAACTTTTTACCATTAATTTTTACCATTTTCGAGATTAAATGAGTAGTTAGTAGATTGGCTTAGTGGGTGCAGTTGAAACTGCTCTCCATTGCATCAATGCTTGGCTGCTCCATTACTCCATTGCATCAATGCTTGACTATTCCACTTCTCCAACTAATCATGACCAATGCTCTATAAGAGGAGAGTTTGAGGAGGAAGAAATCATCTCGAAATTCACCAGCAATTGCTCTTATTTTCATCTTTCACTACTGCAAAGTGAAAGTTGTGTTTACTTCATCGTATCCTTTAAGATATTTGCTGACTCTTGCAGTATAGAGAGCAAAATTTCCTTTAAGAAAGTGGCAGTATTACACGCTTTGAAGTCATTGCAAGTTCCTCTGGTCTAACATGAAGGCATAAAACTTTACCTACTTTTTACAAAGTCTGAAATCACATGTTTGCTTAATTGCAAGTTAAGGTATGTACAACTTAATAAATGGAGGGATTTGGTCTTAATTAAAAGTTGGAGTATTTCCATCACAGCATTGATGCAGCCAACCCGTCTGATCACATCTTTGCAACCATACAACTTCTCTGGCAATACTCGATCTAATGATAAGATAGCAATGGTTTCCTCAAACACAAGAATCACAAAAACACTCATAAAACACATTTTTTTTTTTTTTCCCCTCTATACAAAGATATTAGGAGGGAAAAGTGTACTAATTTGGGATTTATATAAGGAAAATATTGGTGTTAGGGATAAACCCACATCAATGCATCAAACACGCAACGAAAACACAATCTATCAAAAACTCGTTAATCTATTCAATCGATAATAATGTATTTAACAATTGAACTACACAACGTGGTGCACACTCAAAGCACACACAAAACTAATCTATTATGTTTTTTATATATAGATACAAACTCCTAATCCTTTTCAAACTTTAACTCACAATTCCACTCAAACATAAATATTTCTAAAACAATCAAATCCTACTAAAACTCAAGTTTACTAATTAAACACAAGCTAAAAATACTAACTCCTAATTAAATTAGAACATGAAGTTTGAGCCAAAAAATCCAACAATTGGAGGACTCAAATTGGGCACCAACTTTGGGCACCTAGTTTAAGCTTAATAGAGGATCCACTATGTTGTCATTGATTACTGCATGCCAGTCAATCATACTAGGTTGTTGGTTGCAAGAAGGAGACCAACTTTTTAGAGGGAAACTTAAGTTTTTTGAGTGAGATGCACAATGTTCCCCTACCTACCGTGTATCGCACTATGGGACATGTAAGCCTGCATCTCGAGGTGCGATTTTAGGGTGTTATTCTTTGTGCTTTCCCGAGTGTTATTCTTGTGCTTTCCTTTTTGGTTGACTAACAAACATATTGAAAAGGAGGAGCAATAGTTGCACGTTTCTAATGCCACATAAGCTAGGTGCTCATTTTAGGTGCTCAAAGTGGGTTATTTTAATTAGTTAGTAGCTTCATAAGGAAAATACTGGAATAACAACAGGTAAGTCATACCCCAAGACACATTGAATTACTAGAGCCGTCTACGCGGCCTCGATCTGCGTGTCATACAAGAAAATTTGTGTATTACTAGAGCCGTCTACGCGGCCTCGATCTGCGTGTCATACAAGAAAATTTGTGTATGTCCGTATCCCAAGGAACGCACGGATGGTTTAAAGACCTGATATGACTTCCCCGTTATCATTCTAACACTTTTCATTATTGTTGTTGTTGCCGCCCCCAAAATGTTGTACATTATATTTTATGTTTGAAAAATGCTTTTGTAACTCACTTTGAGCATCCAATGGATCCAAGTAAGTGTCCCTCCATGTAATACACCTTAAAGAGTGTAAGTGCACATCTCGAAATGTATCACAAGGTTGAACATCCACTTGGGCACACTTGGTGCCCGAAGTAAGTTACTCTAGCATTTCCCCTTACATTTTATAAGTAGTGTAGAAAAAAACAAAGTTGCAATTTACAGTACAATAACATGGAAAAAATTACTAAAGTACACATGTTTGTAGTTTAAATGAGAAAAATATGGTTGAAATGCTTTTATTTCAGGTAAATAGGCAATGTCGCCCATTGAAAATGCGTTATCTAAATGACACATTTTTTCGATGACGTGGACACATGGATATCGCATTTTCAAAAGGCGTTATCCATGTGTTCGGGCAAGGTGGCAAAAATTACACAAATAGCGCCTTTTGAAAAGGTGCTATCTGTGTAATCTACGCGTCCTACGTGGACAGTGAGGTGGATAGTGAAGTGAAAGGCAATTGTATAAATAGCTCATTTTGAAAAGGAGCTATCTATACAAAATTATACACTATATGAATGACTCCTTTTGAAAATGAGCTATCAATACAAATTTTTTTTCCCCATGAACGACACGTGCATATGGAGACGGACGACTCGCGCCACTCGCGTATATATGTCGAAGTAGACAACCAATGTAAACAACGCGCATGCATATCGATGCGGACAACCCATGCAAATGTCATCCATGTATGTCGAGGTGGAGATTTCATGCAAATGTCAGGCACGTCTATCGAGGTGGGCGACCCATGCGACCTCGTGCAACTCATGCAAACTTCATTCACGTGTCTCGAGGTGGTAAAACCAATGTAAACGTCGCGCACGTATATCTTGGTTGACAATACATGAAAACGCCACGCACGTATATGTCGAGGTGGGTCAGCCAAGCATATCCACTACAGACCATAGACCCCATGCAAACGTCACGCACGTACCGCGAGGCGGACAACCTAGGTGAGTTGCATGCTTACTATGGATTTGCATGGCTGGCCCACCTCGACATACGTGCGTGACGTTTCCATGTGTTGTCAACCAAGAGATACGTGCGCGATGTTTACATTGTCTTTATCACCTCGAACACGTGCGTGACTTTTGCATGAGTTGCACGAGGTTGCATGGGTCACCACCTCGACAGACGTGTCTGCCATTTGCATTAAATCTCCACCTCGGCATACATGGGTCACGTTTGCATGGGTTGTCCACGACGATATGTATGCGCATTGTTTACATTGGTTGTCTACCTCGAGATACGCGAGTGCGCGAGTCGTCCATCTCCATATTCACGTGTCGTTCATGGGGAAAAAAATTTGTATTGACAACTCATTTTCAAAAGGAGTTATTAGTACAAAGTATAGTTTTGTATAAATAGCTCATTTTGTATAAATAGCTCATTTTCAAAAGGAAAATGAGCTATCTATACAAATTGTCTCGCCAACTCACCGCCACCTCCACCTCACACCCATGAAGCCTAGTCATATGATATAACGCCTTCTCATAATGTGTTATCACCTAAATTTGAAAATAAAAAGTAAATTAACCCTATTTTGTGAAATATAATGGAAATGTACCCACTTTTGGAAAAAGGCCCAATAACATGTATTCTACATCAAGACATGACTGAAAGGCTTCATAGTATCGGAGTAAATCATAGTATTCTTCTCCAATCTCGACCGTACCAGACAAGTACTCGTGTCTTTGCCATCCACCAACATGATACCCTACTGCAATTTGCTGTAAAATTAACTTGAACGTCTGTAATAATATTTTTATTTTTTTCGATTAACCGTGGGTGTCCATATTCAACGAGAGACCCACGATCTCCACAATCAAGTACGTCCCAAGGATTTCGTAGCTACCTGAAATCAAACTCAATTAGTGCCTCAACGCTCGCTTTTGATGCCACTATGCCACAGTGCACACACCCATCAGGTGCTTAATGATTTTTTTTTTTCAACATTTATATTTATCCATCGAAAAATGCTAGTGTAACCCACAAACTTAGAGCATCTCCAATGAGATCATTGATTGAAGTGAAAACAAATCCACCAAAGATATAATCCACATCTAACCCAAAAAATGTTTTCCAATGAGACCATGAATTGATAATGTGTAGGTGATATAGTAGGAAATTTAGAGAATATTTACCCCAATATCTAAAGAAAAAGACATGATAACCCTTAAAAAAACAAAAAGGCAAAATAAAGGGTATTATTCATATGAAAGACAAAAAAAGTAATAATCCACCGTCTAAAACTATATTATCATTGAATATCATTTTGAAATACCATTAAGGTAACCCACCTATTTATGCATCGCCTTATGTATGTATGCATCCTGAGGTGTTGCATTGAACGGTGCGCAAATATGTGAGTGTACTCGTCGAGTTACCGAATCATTTCCCTATCTAATGAACATTTTTTTTATACTCTAATGAACATTTTTTTTGTCAAGGTACTCTAATGAACATTTACGACGACCTTTCATGGTAAAGCCCTTTCCCCATAATATTTTCAAAAGTATACCTAATTCTTTTCTCCTAATTGGTTTATAATATATAACCATGCATGTCATCATCTCACAAATGTAACAATTTCTCGATTCTTAAAATATAGCTGTTTTAGTGTTCAATGTGTGGATGCATGAGAAAAGAACAAGAACAAAAAAAAAAAAAAAGTTATTATTTACCATGCAGTAATTTGTTGCGATTTTAGTCAACCCCATTACTTAATTTCCACACAGCTCGAACCGCTCGAAAAAAAAATCTCGATGATCGCCTAGCGTACGTGCACCGACCATTACTTAATTTCCACACAGCTCATAGCTTACAAATCAATGTGGAATGTCTGGTAGGAATTTAAGATCCTTTAATGGCTTTGAGGGTTTCTTTGTTATGAGATTTTAAGGTCTTTAATTACATTGTCCCTCTATGTTTGTTTTGTGACTCCATTTCACTATATATCTATATCTATGCTTGTTTTGATGAATTCATTGTTTTGATTAATTTGTAACTACTCTAGTAAGTTTATGATTCAATGATCAGGATTACCAATCAGATTTAGGAATTCTACAGTTTTTCGAACCGTGTTCATAATCGAACTCGCCAATCAATCGGTTTTTGGATTTTTAGGGTTTAGAACCCGCTATGTTTATGTTAGATTGACTCCGGACGGGTTGGCCCAACGGTAAGGTCGAGTTTAGGATTGTGTGGATTAGGCGCAGGTCTCGAGGTTCGATTTTTTGGTTTCTCAAGATTATCCGTGCCACTGAGGTGCACTCAAGCAGATTGATCTAGAACCTCGTAGGAATAGTCAAGCTATTGCTCATCTACCATGGATATCAAAAAAATAAAAAAAAAAATGCTTGTGTTAGATTTTTTATTGTATCATTAGTTAGTACTCATTTGAGCTGAATTACTATGATTATTATGTGTTGTTTTGATTGGTTTTTTTCAGCATTGCTAAAATTTGCAATGTTTTTCGCTTTTGTAACAAAGTTGCAACTACTTAGAATTGAATTGAAAAAGGGGGAAATGATTATGCACAGTTAGTATTTGAAGAAAATTCATAATGATGAAACAAAATCAGTTTGGGGATTTTTTATTTTTTATTTTAATAGAAGTGTCAATTCTATTTAGTGGAATACAAGGAATTACAATGAATCTCTGCTCTGTGGCTACTTGTCTGCTTTAGGATTGCGATTGTTGTGGCGAAATTCGGAGACTTGGGGCTCTTTTCCGGTCGGAAAGATCTTGAATGGCTCAAAAACTTGAGCTTATTATTATGTGTAGTGATGGCTCCCTCGACAAGGCATACACAATGTATGCCAACATCGAAAACCTTCTGTGATCTTCGTCGTCGCAGCAGAAGTAACTTTACTTTATAGACACTATGAAAGTACTTGGAAAACTAGATGCAGTGGCCTTGGCAAGAACAGCAGGCATTCGATCCCAATGATTGGTTTCGATGAAAACTGGGCTGTTCATGAAACTCCTATTAGTAAGAAATTTGGCAAGGAAGTGTCCAACATTGTAAAAGTTGTGGACTAAAGATGAGGGAACTCCTATAATTGATCCAAGAGCCTTTGTTAACCTTGCATTGCTTTCGCATCCGTTTTCAAATTCCTATAACTGAACTTCGAAATCACAATCGGCCTAGTGTTTTCTGCGACTTCCGCCATTTTACACAAGCTTGGTAAGAATTTCTTCTTTTTCCTCCACTTCGACCTTTCCGGTCTACCCTTTTTGGAAGCGAAATCCGCAATTTTCCCCTCTTGTTTTTTAGGGTCCTTCCGCGGATCGGTTTCAAGCCTGCTGAAGTACTCAATTTCCTGCAAAAGAAGTGATCCCACAGTACCTCTAGTGCCTATTTGGAGAGGAGCAGATGTACCCAGTTTTTCAGTGAGTTGGTTGGCTGTTGTGCTAGCTTTGCAGACAATTCCTTCCATTGATTACTGTTCGTAGGGACTTCTGTAGATGAATCAGTGTTTGTAGTTCAGGAAACTACTTGTTTTTGGTGAATATATTGCTTTAGAGATTTGTGCATGTTTGTGTTGGCCTCATATATATATATAAATCATAGTGAACTCAATAAAGGTTGTTACACTTGTGACTCTTTATTTGAAGTGGACAACATGGTTTGTTGCATAGTTGTGAATATTGGTTGCTAGTAGTGCATCAGCTTTTTCTTGTGTGTGTATGTGATGAGAGCATTAACTAAAACAACCAAAGCTACCAAATTTTTACTACCTTCATGAGTCATGGCTGACTTTTAGTGGCATGTATAAGAGCAGTGATTGGATGGATGGTTTTTACTCTCTCAATTGTGTACGCGTGAGTTCCAATAATGCTAGCTTCTTTGGTCCTATATATGTGGGTATGGGAGTGGGTCATGCATGGTTGGCTTTTGCTTCAACAGACTGCATCATCTGTTGTTCTTTGTTACTGAGATTTATGGGTTTTAACTTTAAATTATATGCGAGTGTGGGGTCTTGAAAGAATCATAATTGGGGGCCATTTTGTCATACCTTTGGTGTGGTGACAATCAATCCAACTATACTAGTCGGTTGTGATAGGTAGCTAGCAACGTTATCTTTATCATGTTTTGGGTCTCTCTCTCTCTCTTAAGATAATGCTGTGGAGGTTGCAAACTTCAATATTCCTTCTCTCTACAACCATGAAAATTAATCTCCAAGTCCCTCTTGCAACATCTATATACCTTTGGATTTATAAATCGGCCTTTTCTTTTCGTCATTAAACTACATTAAATTGAGCAAAGTGGAAGAGTTTGTTGTTGTTTGGCTCTAGGCATGCTTAAATGAGTTAAGTCAATTTTTTTTTTTTTTTTACTAATATTTAGTGAGTGTTGAAAGATGAACAAAAAGTGGTTTAATTGTTGTAGGGAGGTGAGATTGTGGAAGGACAAACTTTTCCTCTAGTAGGTGTTGGTTACTTGTTGTAGGCCTTCGTCAAATATGTATTTGAACTTTAGCCAGACTGAGATTGAGCTGGGTCTATGTGAATTTTTTCAAACCCAAACTTGACCTACGTTGGGAAGACCAAGGCAAACCAACTGCTAACTGAGCCTATGAACAGGTCCAGGGCTGGTGCCTTAATTATTGAGTGTGGCTATCTGCACCCCGGCTGTTTCTCAAGGCACTCAATCAATTTTTCAGGGTACCTCGTCAAGTTTTTCAAATTGTCATTTTGTTCAAAAATGAGCACCCCGCTTGATCAGGGCATTCCATTTGTTTCTCAAGGTACTTTGACCGCTGTCTCAGTCCCATAAGTTGGAGAAACAACATGCAATCCTTGGTTGCACATGTCTGAGACTATTCCTCAAGTGTTGGTACCCAATGACGTGACTAGTACCACAGAGTACATACATATGATTTCGGTTGCTTTAGTCCGAGACTCATGCAAGAGTGTAAACTAGATACAACCGAGACCCTATGTATTGTCTTGATCTTGTGTGTCTAATCACTTCGAGTCCCCTTTACAGTTTGAAAAATGAAAAAAATACAAAAAAATAAAGAAAAAAAAACTTTATCTTGTTCTGCGTCCGCCTCTCACTCTTTTTCTTCACCCATTATATATTAACAGTGATGCAAACATACATAATCTAACAAACCCTACAATACAAACATATATTATTGTCTCATCAGAAATCGAACAATTGAGTTCATTCAACTCCACGTATGTGCACGGCTAGGGATCAATTACACTTGTGAAAAAATTGGAAAATTGAAGGTTGGGTGCGAGGGAAAGAAGTTTTCCAATCGTGAGTGAATTGTTAGCTTTGAGAGGGTATTTTTTACATTTCCTTCCAAAATCAATTTTTGCAAATTTTTTACTGGTTGCCCTTATCATTATGTGGGGTGCACATAGACTGACTCTAATTATTTTAGACCAACCTTAGAGTTGATCAGTTTAAGTAACTCCGCCACCAAGGCTGCTTTGCATTATTTCTCTCTTTGTATTGATTTTGAGAATACATCAATGTTTGATTTTTTGTTTTCAAAAAAATTCAGTGCCGTCTCATTCAATACTATGTATCCATAATTTATAGTATATATTTTTGTTGAAAAAAAAAAAAAATGGTCGGTGTCCCGTTGTGTCGTGTTCATGTGATGTGTTGCATGGGGGACGATTTGCTAATTTGTTACCGTATTTACTATTTACTATTGTTTTGGTCTCTCTTCTACTCCCTCTCTTTCATATTATTTGTCACATTAAATTTTTTTTCTTGTTCCAAAATATGTGTCACATTAGAAAATCAAAAGTGTATTTATAATTTTTTTTCAATTTTCTCCCTAATTTAATTAGGAATATTGTATAATTAATATGCTACATTTTTCAAGCTAGTCAAACTCATATTTCTATAATCTTTTTGATTATTCAATTATTCACGTTAAATGGTTCACTTTCTCAATATGAAAAATAGACTATTAATTAATGAGGGGTAATTTAGTCTCAATGTTTACAGTATCATTTTAAGACTTTCAATCATCACTTTAATTAATGTGCACAAACCCAAATGTGACAGATATTCCCTCCGGTCATTTATGTAAGTTGTTTTAGCAAAAACTTCTTATTCAAAATTATAAGTCGTTTTCAGAATTTAAGAGTGTATTTATTGCATTTTTACCCATTTTATCTTTATACAATTCAAATATTTATGATTCTTCTATTCATTTAATGTCAAAGAACATATATGTAAATTACACTCGTAATTAAGACTATCTTAATTCTTGTGTATTTACCATCACTAGAACATTTTTGGCCTTTATAGAGGTTTTAAAACCCTTATTAAATAGAGTGTTATTAAATGTTATGTGAAAATGTGTTACGCTTTAATTTTTAATACATGTTTTACATAGAGATTTTTTAAAACTCTATCAATTGAGTGTTATTTAATAACACCTCTTTTTAATAAAAGTTTAAAAACTTCTATTAAATATCGAAATTGTTCTAGTGCATAAACGACTTATATAAATGACTAGAGGAAGTAATACGAAATGGAGGGAGTATTAACTTCAACAACAGATAGACCAACCAACGATGCGATTTAGTGGATGATCTCTAAGTTGTCTCTCTCACCATTTTAAATACTCGTCTTATTCTACCATCTTGCTTTAATTAGGTAGACTAATTAAAGAATTTTCCCTCTTTTTGAGAATAGCCGACACATATTTTAGAACATGTGTATAATTTAACATTGTTAATTAACGTGTCCCCAGCCAATGTGGCGATGGGGCAAACAAAATAACATTAATATAATGATGGGATGCAAGTCATGAGTTCATTTTGATATATAACTACATCGTGTTATGGGGTTGAAGTGCTCAATTATTTCTCATGAGATTAATTGAACCAAAGCAACGATGGGCTTAAAAAAAAGTTCAACAACTATAATATTACGAGAAAAAAAAAAAAACATTGTTATCGAACATAATCTCCATACCAAGTTTTCAAAATGCTGATGATTTTTCTTAATTTTTGTTTGTATGTAATGTCCATAATACGTTGAATCTATTCCTCAATTTTCACGTGATTAATCATTTGCATTTCCACATAAGTAGAGTCTCACCTTCCTCTCACCTTCCTCTCAGGTCCAAGTGTTGCTTCAACATGAAAAGGATTGGCTTAAGACGTTACAACACTTCATTCACTACTCTTCGCGTAGTCCGTTCGATGCATCCGATCGTTTACAATTTACATCTGGATGCATAATCCAACGGTTTTCAACAATTGTACAAGAATGTGCATGAATATCATGCTAAGTTCAAGTCTCATTTAAAACGTGAAATTGTGAGCCTGTTGTGGAGTCATATCATAGGATATAAAGATTTACAGCCCAATTCAAATCGAAAGTATACAGTAAATTCAGATATTATTTGAACATTTAAGGGTCCTACCACTCCTACATGGGTGGTTCCTTGCTCTTTTTTTCTCCAATGTTATCAACAATTCCTCAATATTGGACATCAAAATCTATCTATCTCATATTTTATTGTTGATTGTCCCCTCTCACAGTCGATTTTGTTTTAGTGTTGTCAAACTATTCTGATGAAAGTCGTAACGAGACGGCTAAAAGTGAGTTGAGATAAAGTCTTAAGAATCACAGTCCGAATCTATTATTATTGCAATTAGCATTGTTGGATAATTAATTAGTCTTTTTAGTTAAAGTTATTTAATAATGATTTTTTATTTATTTATGAATGTGGGTGTCTAAATAACATCAGCCCCTCCCAATTAAAACCCAACTAATCCCACAAAAATTAAGAGGGTGCCTCTACCATTAACTTAAATGTCAAAGGAAAATGATGTTATCGCTGTGAATCGAACTCATCATACTTGCCTTAGTTAGAATGTAAAACTTTCATAAAGCAAATATGATTCATCTTCAACAAATATGGTTTCACATCAACGTATATAATAATCAAAATAACAAGATACTTACAAGAAGATGACATTAGTAATGTTTTTGAGAATTGAGACTCCAAACTTTTCACTCTCTTTAACCTTAGAATTTTCATGATACACTATAATGAGACAGTTTCCCCTTTTATAGGCTAGAGAGAGAGGGATTGATCACAAAAATAATTAAGGATAATTGATGGTGGGTGATAATGGTTAGAGTGGTTACACAATTACCCAACATATCCTATTTTGTAACTCTTATATGTTTGATCCATTTCATGAAAAGTGACAAAAGTTTTACTGTTTCAACAAACTATTGCAACCCTCCTCCATTTTTCAAGAATGAAAAATGAGCTTGAAGCCTCCCTCCCCCATTTTTCGGGTATGAAAAATGAGTTTGGAACCTCCTTACCCATTTTTCGGTATGGAAAAATGGGCCTCAGAGTCCTCATCCTTTATCCAGACTTGTTGTTGTTGTATGATATTTTATAACTCCTCTTTCCCATCAAAAGATGAGTCTATTCAAGTAACCATTTGAATTACACGTAAATGGTCATGTGGGTGTGACAATTATATTTGAAAATATTAACATTCTCCCATTGGACCAGATGATTATAATTTCTATTATGTGGGACACTAACATGATACATTATCTCTCACTTGTCCCACATGTCCACCAATCATAATTTTGATAAAGATTAATATAAGTGTTTTCATATCAGTGTCAAATACTTAAATGGTGACCATTATTTATGATCATCATAGAATTATAATTAAATAATTCATTAATGAGAGTCATAGCGGTTACATATCTATTAGATATATTCTCTTTTATGTACTACAATATCAGTTACATATTTAATTACAATACATAATTTTAAACATTATGTTTATGTCTAAGACATTCCCGATCATGATAATTCAAATCATAATATATGTACATAACTTAATTATAAAATCAGGAATAATATATAAGCATACTTTAATTTAATGAGATATGTCATACAATAAATGTACGAAAACAGATTTGACTTTTCTCGAAAAACATTATTGATTACAATTAAGACTCATTTTATGAACATGTTCCTTAAATGACTTTGGAGACATTCATTTTGTTAAGGGGTCTGCAATCATAAGATATGTGTTTATATGCTCTAAAGACACTTCCTCTTCTGAACTTCTTCGTTCACTGCAAAATATTTTATCTCCAAATGTTTTGCACCAGTAGAGTGTCTATCATTCTTGGAGAAAAATACTGCAGGAGTGTTGTCACAATAAATCTTCAAAGTCCTTAAAATTGTGTTAACAATACCAAGTCCTGAGATGAAGTTTTTTTAACTATAAACAATGATTCGGGGCATCAAAACAAGCCACAAACTCAGTTTCCATAGTGGATGTAGTAGTAATAGTCTGCTTTGCTCTTTTTCAGGAAATTGCTCCCTCGGAGACTTTCCACTATCAAGACATCCAACAAAGTCTGAATCTAAATACCCGAGAACTTTTAAATGGTCAGATTTTCTATATGTGAGCATATAGTCTTTTCTTCCTTGCAAGTACCGCAATACTTTCTTCGCAGCTTTCCAATGACCCATGCCACGATTACTTTAGTATCTCCCAAGTATACCCACTACATAGCTGATATCCGATCTGGTACAAGTTTGTGCCTACATTATGCTTGCAACAATAGAAGCATAAGGAATTGTTTCCATTTACTGACGTTCCCATTTAGTATTTGGACATTGCATAAAACTGAACTTGTCTCCTTTTTTAATAAGAGCTACGTTGGCTGAACATATATCCAATTTTAATCTCTTAAGAACTTTTTCTATGTAGGCTTTTTGAGACAATCCTAATAATCCGCTTGATTGATCTCGAGAGATCTTAATACCTATCACATAGCGCACCTCACCTTTATCTTTCATTTCAAAATTCTTTGAGAGAAAGTTCTAGTGTCAAATAAAAGACCAAGATTATTAGTGACGAGCAAAATATCATCAACATATAATATCAAAAATATGAACTTACTCCCACTAACCTTAAGATATATATATCGATCAATAATGTTTTCCTTAAAACTAAAAGAGGTTATGATATTATTAAACTTGAGATACCACTGTCGGGAAGCTTGCTTAAGTCCATATTGATTTCTTAAGTTTGTATACCATATGTTCAGTACCAATAATCTTAAATCTTTCAGGCTGATCTATGTGAACTTCTTCATCTGAACTTTCATTTAGAAAAGTTGTCTTTACATATATTTGGTGCAACTCTAAGTCAAAATAACCACCAATGCCATAATTGTTTTGAAAGAGTCTTTTCTTAGAAACTGGAGAAAAAGTTTTTGTATAATTAATACCATATTTCTGAGTGAAACCTTTGACTATAAGCCTAGCTTTATATCTCTCAATATTGCCGCATGAGTCACGTTTGGTCTTAAAGACCCATTTACACATGACTTTCTTACAATCATTTGGCAATTCAACGAGATACTAGACTTCATTCTGAGCCATTGAGTTCAAGTCATCTTTCATAGCATCGATCCATTTTCATAATCAACATTATTTATGGTTTTTGAGTAAGAAATTGGATCATTAGTAGTTAATATATCATAATCAGTTTCTTGTAGATATACCACAAAATCATTTGGAATAACTGATTTCTTCGATCTTTCAGACCTTCTTAATGTTATTTGTTGTGGTTTGTCTATAACTATTTTATTGATGTCGGTAATATTAGAGGAATGACCATCGTTTTTAGAAGTAATGGACATAAGGACTCGATCCCTTACTTCTTGAATATCCACATTTTTGGCATATAACTCCCACTAATTTCACTGTTCTCAATCTACAATTCTCATACTATGGTTAGGACAATAAATTCTATATCCTTTGAATTTTGCAGGGTAACCTATAAAGAAACCACCGGTCGTTCTAAAATTCAATTTACTTTCTTGTGGATTGTAAATTCTAACCTCTGCTGGACATCCCGAAACATGAAGATATCTTAAACTAGGTTTCCTTCCAATCTATAACTCAAAAGGAGTTTTAGGAACTGATTTACTATGAACCCTATTCAATAAGTATGTAGCAGTTTTTAAGGCTTCCATCCATAATGACTTAGGCAATGTAAAATTACTTAGGATGCTCCTAACCATTTTCATCAGAGTACGATTACGCCATTTAGCTACACCATTTTGCTGAGGCGTTCCTGACATTATGTATTGAGCACAAATACTATGCTTTTCTAGGAGTTTAGCAAATGGACTTGGACATTGTCTAAAACTATCATATTTACCATAGTACTCATCAGATCTTACAATTTTCACTTTTTTGTCTAATTGTCTTTCAACCTCGGTGATGAATACTTTAAGTGCATTCACCGCTTGAGATTTTTCATGCAATAAGTACACATATCCATAATGTGAAAAATCATCGATAAAGGTGATAAAATATTTATCTCTAGTAATTGATGGAAATATCAACATGAATAATTTGAAGGAGCTCATTACTTCTTGTGGAACATTTCTTAATGTGCTTAGTTTGTTTTCCCTTAATATAATCTAGATGCACATTGAGATCTGTAAAGTCTAAATGCGGAAGTATATCATCATTTACCAATCTCTCTAATCTTTCTCTGGATATAAGACCCAGATGTTTATGCCACAGAAAAGAAAAAAATATCATTTATGCAACCATGTTTGGTCCTAACATTATGATGCAGAGTAAGAAGAGATTCAACAAATTGATCATCAAGACAAAATGTGTATAAGTCATCACAAAGAATACTAGAACCAATGAAAGATGACTTATTAAATAAACTAAAAATCTTATTATCAAAACGAATGAATAACCTTGACAATCAAGTTTGGATAAAGATATTAAGTTTCTGGATAAAGTAGGTACATAGAAAGTTTTAGATAAATCTAAAGTAGATCTGGAAGCGATAAATAGGTGAAAGGTTCGAATGGCTTCAACGAGAGCTTTGACCTGATTTCCCCTGAGAATGAACTTCTCATTTTTCTTTATGGTTTAGATCGTAAGAAATCCCTGCATCATATTAGAAATATGGATAGTAGCACCTGAGTCAATCCACCAAGTGTTAGAAGGAACTTCAGTAAGATTTGATTCGAACATACAAAAACACTAGGCTTACCTTTCTTTTTGAACTATGGCGGCCCTAATTCCCACAAACTGGGCCTTGCTCAACACTAGATTTACGTGGACCCACGAGTTGACCCTCGCAAGGTCAACGCAAACCTAGTCCATTCTTTTTTTCCCATCATTATTAGTTATTCAGTTATTTTAAATCGAGTTATTAGTTTTGCAAGTTTTAAGATTTAAAGCGGCGGAATTAAACTAGCAATTTAAATAAACTCGTTAATATGTCAATTTAGGACACACTACAATATTTTTTGCCTTTAATAGAAGTTTTAAAACCCATATTAAATAGAGTGTTATTAAATTTCATTTAAAAATGTGTTATGTTAATTTTTAATACATGTATTACATAGAGGTTTTTTAAAACTCATATCAATTAGGTGTTATTTAATAACACCCCCTTTAATAGGGGTTTAAAAACCTCTATTAAATACCGAAATTATTCTAGTGACAACCTATGATGTGGAAACCCAATAAACATGATCTCATGTGTATATAAGGTGACCAAAGAGTACGAGGTAGTCATATACATGTATTACAAAACATCACTCAGCCTATTAACCAGTTTTACCAAAAACAAGTATAGCATATACATACATCAAAATATCAAAAAAGAAACCTATGTAGTAACGAGGGGAGAGCCGGCTCTGAGAGAAGCACGCAGGAAGTCACCGATAACTGGCTCTTTACCTTTACTACTCGAGGGACCTGCAATTATCACTAGAACGGAGACAATTCCAGTGAGTAAATCCGGAGGAGTCTCAACAGTACTTGAGATATCGATAGAGCCTAGTCCATAAATCATACGGATAATGAAATAAATAGGAAAAAATTAAGTGCACGATAAACAAACTAAATAAATAAATGACGAGAACCGAGTGACAAAATAAAAAGATAGACGTCTAAGTGGTCTCAACGCTCTTCACACTGTAGGCTCGCAGTCTCTTCCAGAAATAGCTTGAAGTAAATCCCAACTAGTCTCAAACCGTGGGCCCACGACCATTTTTAAGAATGACTTGATAATAATTCTCAAACTATAGGGTCTACGACCACTTCCAAAAATAGCTTGAGAGTCAAATTGTGGGCATTAGGGCACTTCTAAGAACAACTTGACCTTACACTGATAGACTTCAGTCCATCCTAGCAACACACTACGCAATCCGACCACATAGACTCTAGGTCACCCGACATTATGAATATATTCCAAAGAAGGTAATTACTTCAAAAGCATGTTCAATGAAGGAATAAAATAGAACGAGAAAATAACTACTATTGATGCTCCTGCTGGTTTACTTACAATACAATACGCAAATTTAATGCCAAACCCGACCTTTTGACGCCTCAATTATATGTGTTGCACTTCAAAAATCCCAATCCTATGTTCATGGGATTCAATTGTGCCATTCAACATTTACAATTATGAATTCAAAAAATGATGATGATAATAATAATAATAATAATAATAATAATAATAATAATAATAATAATAATAATAATAATAATAATAATAATAATAATAACAATAATAATAATAAAACAAAACCAAGGAACAAATATAGGATGCGAATGAAGCGAAACATGAATAGAGGCTGCAAATAAAATCATGCTCACTACATTAGTGTTTTGAGAAAATAAATATGATACTCTTGAAACACATAAGTATTAGTATTATTGTAACTCTCTTTTGGGTAGATATCACAATAAACTAATTTTATTTATTTTTCAAAAAATAAAGATTATTTATAAATTATATTATTAAAAATGGATCACCTTTGGGTTAAACCAATTTTAGTAAGTGTCTTAAGAATTTACATAATTTGATGTTTTAAATTATTGAGTTGTACCACTTTGGTGATTAACGCAACTCTATAAAAAATAATAAATTGTTATCATAATTTTTATAACGTATTTTTTAATTATTATTATTTGACAATACAAAATGCACTACTCATAAGAGTTGATGAGACAACCTCCAGGTAGGGGGCGAGACAAAGTCTACTTAACAACTTGCCACTTCGAACGGAATAACCCATCTCCCTTTCAATGTTTAGCTTTATCGGGGACAAGACTTACCCACTATCAACTCAAACTTATAACATAACGTAATAGTGTTGAAAGAAATAATAATTTCATAAAAATTCATAAATTTAAATCAAACATTATATTTGATTCTTTTAATAACTTAATTAATTTGATTTTTTAAATCAATTCAAATTTTGCATTAAGTTATAGTCGTTATAAACGGTTACAAAATCACATATAATGTCAAACGATTATAAAACTAAATGATTTAATTAACCATAATGCGAAACATACAATTTGGTTTTTTAAATATTTAATTATTCTTTACAATATATATCTTGTGTTCTTAAAATTGATGAATTAAATTAATTAACTTGATATATTATGTAACCAAAATGAATTGACCTCAAAAAGTACTACGTGTTGGAACAAAAGAGTAAATATAGTTTGGAGAACATTCAAATTGGTGATTTCTAAATTTTGAAGGGCACTCCGGTTGAATCCTGGAGACGGATTTCTAAAAAGATTTTATCACCAAATCGAAAATCAATTATGTCTTAGGATATTGCTTCTGTGTAAGCCTTCGATTAGAATATTTATTTGTTTATTTATTATCATTCAATTCTGTTGTTGGTTGGCTCTTTACAATTTTGTTTTATTTATAGTGTATAAGATCATTATAGATTGTTTGAATTAATAACACTAAGTAATGTTGATAAAATGCATCAATACACACATGCGCCCGCGCATGTATTCTAAATTAAATTGTGTTTGGTTTGATCCAAACTAAGTTGTGATTGGTTTGATCTAACAGTTGCATTGTGTATTTGATATTCAAAACAGAATTTGCACAAATAAATAACTTGAAGATTCAAAACTTAAGCACCAACGAGCAAGAAAAATTTCATATTCTGTCTTTTTACGAAGAGGTCAGGCTGTAATTTTTCCCATACAAGCTCAATTAATCAACTTTTTAATAAACTATAACCATTTCATAAATGAAAAATCACAAGAGCCAACGCATACTTATAAATCTGGCTTAAAAATTTGACCGAAACCATATTAGTTTTTTTTTTAAAAAAAAACTTAGCTCTGATACCAAATGTAAAACTTTCATAAATCAAAAATGATTCCAAGATCTTCAACAAATATGGTTTCACATCAACATAATAATCAAAATGACAAGATACTTACAAGGATAGGCCATTAGTAATGTTTTTGAGAATTGAGACTCCAAACTTTTCGCTCTCTTTAACTTTAAAATTTTTAGGATACATAATCCTAATCAAATCATCTTTTGAATGAAAAAATTTGAAATATTTCAATTTTTGCAATTGTTCACTTCTGATTCCACTTGTGCTATGATAGAGAACTGAAAATTAACTCATTTAAGCCATTTTTTTTCGAGATATTACTAACTGAATCACAGATTATGTATGGAAACCTACGAATTAAGAAATATTTCATGTCGAGCTGCACTTTTCAAACTAAGGAAGGTGTGTTGGGACTTGTTCTAGTTAATGCCTCCTTAAGGAAGGTGTGAATCCTATTTTGTAGGTTCTCAAATTTTTTATAACAAACACCAATTTTTGATGTTTTAGTTAGAATTTGTTCCTCAGCACCCCTCAAATGAAAACCCACCAACTTTGTTTCTAATTTTACATGGTAAAGTTTTTCTTTGTATTGAGTTCCTTCATTCTTTTTTTTGACTTGGACCAAAGAATTGCGTTTATCTACCTATATTCTTAGATCTTGTTCGTAGAACCAAAAGGAATGAGTTTTCAGCTAGTGATACGTAGTTATCCCATAATGATGAATTTCTTTTTCTTTATTACTTTATTTATGCTATGTTTGGCTCATACACTTGTGCTTGCGATGATACGTAGTTCTCCCATAATATTGTTTATATTCCTATTATTGTTTGTATAATTTAGTGATTTTTTTCTTTTTGATCTTTTTTCAGGTGTTTTGTACGAAGTCAAGTATTATTTGAAGCACAATCAACTTTATATAATCTCGGAACACTTCATTTTTTTTTTTTTTTCATTTAGAACAATTTTTGCTTTTACTTTTGTAGAAAGATAAAATATAGAAATTTTTTAGATTGTATTTGTTGTTTCGTGTACAGTACATTGAAAAAAGATAATGTTAAGGATATGTTAATTTTATATAAATTGTGCAATATCAATATATTATTTAGCTATGATTTTTATTATATATTGGCAGGTTAAATGTGCTTGGATTGAGACCTATATATATATATATATATATATATATATATATATATATATATATATATATATATATATATATATATGATCCGTTGCTAATCAGAGACTTTAAAAATTAAACAAAAATGAAAATTAGAGACGGAAATAGAAACGGAATCAAGAGATTCCGTTGCTATTACCGTCTCTAATTTTCGAGGAATACATACATGAATCAGAAACGGATCAAATTCCGCGAAAATAATCAGAAACGGAATTTATTCCGTCTCTAATCAGAAACGGAATTTATTCCGTCTCTAATCAGAAACGGAATTTCTAAATCAGAAACGGAATCACATTTTCGTTTCTGATTGAATTAGCAACGACGTTTTTAGAGACGGAATTGATTCCGTCTCTGTTACGTTCCTGACTGCAATTAGAGACGGAATTTATGCAAATCAGAGACGGAAATTTCCGCTTCTGATTTGCTGTTTTTTTGTAGTGCCAATTCCAAGTCGTCTTGCTACTCGTCACGTTGCATTCCACGTCACATAACCTTGCCACGTCATGGCTCGCTTATCCTTTGACACCTTGCGACCTAACGAGTTGCTTACGCTCTTCCGGCTAACCTTAGTTACGCTAACTATTTTTTATACAAATATTAATGATTTAGTTAGCCAGTTACTTAATTTATCAAATTATATTATAATTTTACAGCGAAAGTCTTTTAATGAGTAAATTATACAATATTTAACAATTCTAAGTAGTGGGAAACCCGACAAAAGATATCGTGCATATATCAAGGCGAGATAAGTATAACAAAAGTTCCATATTCATATAATTAATCAGTGTTCTATGGTCCCCAAAACTCATTAAAAGTAAAATAAATACATATTGATATCACACACGAGCTGACTCCACAATCTCAGAAGTAGTCGCCCACCTCCTTGCCCTTGCCATTACTTGTCGAAGGATCAATACTAAGTCACCCAACAAACACAATGACGAATCCAATGAGTAAAATCCCAAGAGAAGTCCACACAATATTCATGAAATAAAACTGATAAGCTACAAGACATGCGAATATAACTCCTGGCAACAGTACGCCATATTCCAATGAATGTAGGCAGCATACGACAAGCAAAAACAGTACCATGAAATAAATAAACAGTACATACTAAGTAAACCAACTCGAAATAAAGCATTAATTAGTAAACATTTGTATAATTACGAGAAAACCCTGACCTACACCAGCTAGTAATTAGTAAATCAAATAGGAACCAAGTATATACTTGCAGGCTTACAATGACTAAACCCCAACTTCAGTTACCGGATGAACCCCTCCAGATGCTATTCAAGTCAAGGGAAAACTCTAAATCCCTCCCGATGGTCGTAAGTATATCCTACCGTCGTTGACACGAGCACGAAACACAAGTAACTCGTGCAAGTGATTTAGCCACAACCAATATATACGCAAATCGAATAGGAGTAAAAACTCATGTGTGCCCACCAGCAGTCACACATGAAATGCGATATCGATAAATCAAAACCATGAATTCTTTAGGCATTCCAATGGGTTTACGCACCTCAATCCGTTCTTCGACTTCCCCGGACTCCCGTATCCGACCCGATTAGCTCCCCGATACCCGAGCTACAGTCACCTAAGTCTCTGAAGTCCAATTTTACATGTTTAGTATATTTATATGTGTTTGGGATATGTATTAAGTCAAAAATCCCGAAACAACCTTTTAATTTCAATTTTAATATGTCGTTAGCACGTTATGGGCCTAGTGTAGCGCGCTAGATAATTGATGTAACGCACTATTGTTCTTCATCCCGAAGAATAGTGGGAAACCCAAAACGATTAGCTCGCACGCTAGATAATTGATGTAGCGCACTACTGTTCTTCATCCTGAAGAATAGTGGGAAACCCAAAACGATTAGCGCGCTAACTGTTTCAAGTAGCGCGCTACCTAGCCTCTGGGACATAATTCTCAAGTCTAGAATTCTGTTTTTCCCTTTAAATTTGGCTTCCTAAACTGGTTTTACACATTCTCTATATGCAATTAACACTAAAACAACATCTAATACAACCTCATAACCTCATTTTACACCAATTTGATCAACATTTATCAAAAATAGGTACATTAGATAGATGAGATGATGAAGAAGATGATACTTAGGTTTGATCATCCAATTTGAAAATCTCCAGCTCCAATTTCTAGCTCTTTTTCTCCTCTTTGTGATTTCCACAATTTCAGTTTAACATGTTTTGGTTGCATTGTTTGGTCAATCTTATATATATATATATATGAGGTGTGTTTCCCACTTACTCTCCACTAACTCAAATCAAGTGACACCACATTGTTACTCCCTTGATCTCTAGATATGCTAATATGTATCTCCAAGCAAATCCATGCTTTCCATTTAATTGACTAAACTATGAGCCTTTATTTATTTTAATTTGACCACACTAACTTAATTAGGCCCATTCTACTAAATATGGTTAGTGTTTTATTTATAAAAAATAATCAACTTATGGTCCCACTAACCTTCAACTATTCGGTACCCGATGCCCCGCGTCTCTACACGCATTTCAAGGCATGACATAGCCTATTGTTTTAATTTAAACTTACTTAATTAGCCTATGGTCACATTGCCCATTTTAATTGATTGAGTATTCATCTCGACATGAATCAGTCTAATTTCTCAGCGTACCCGTCGTTCGCACTCACTACCCGCGTTGGCACGCCTTTTGTGGCGAACATCCGTCACACTAACTCACCCAATAGCAACGTACACACATGCAGTGCAATATAATAATAATAATAATAATAATAATAATAATAATAATAATAATAATAATAATAATAATAATAATAATAATAATAATAATAATAATAATAATAATAATAATAATAAATTTGAATACCACATTTACACAACCACCATTCATAAATAACATATTTCTCGGTTCTCGTGTCCGAGCCAACCGAGTTGTCCACGTATTAACGCTCGAACTACGATCGTTAATCCTCGAGATTAATGCTAATTATATTTTAATTAATTTAGGCTATTACACAATTACCCACCATATCCCATTTTGCAACTCCTCTTTCCCATCAAAAGAGGAGTCTATTCAAGTAACCATTTGAATTACACATAAATAGTTATGTGGGTGTGACAATTATATTTGAAAACATTAACATAGAATACTGAAACCCACTTCATAATCATTGCACCGCATCTCTAAGGTAATTATCTAATAATGATGTTAATTATAGTGGTGCCAATTTTTTGTCCGGCCCGCCGAACCGATTTTTTTCAGCTTGGAAAAAAAAGTTTAGACAATAATTTTTTAAATATAAACAAGATTTGGGCAAGGCTTTGATGTTCAAATTGAAATCCAGGACCGAGTCTCGACAAGACCCTTTGAGCTTGGATTAGGCCCAAATTTCAAAAGACACCTTTTATTTTGAAAATATACTTTCATACATTATATAATTCACAAAAATAACAATAAAAAAAATAAAACTACACATCTTATGTATAAATGTGTTTTTAGCTAAATTGCATGAGACAACATTATGCATTTCGTCTGTCTGAATTTAAAATCGAGTTGAGTCTAAATAATATAAATAGTCGTTTATATCAAAGGCCAAACTCGGACCCATCGAGATCCGAAAATTGACACCCCTGAAAGATTGAAACAATCTAACCTGCTGGACAATAAAACAAAAAAAAAAAAAACATGATGGCAGAGTTTCCCTTTCAGTCTTAAATTTGAACAGAGAGGGCGTGGCCAAAGTTTTTCTCTCAACACTTATCATCAGGTCTCTTTGAACAAGTTAAAAAAGAAAGAAAGAGAGAAGAAATGTTGTGCTTTTCATAGTTTCTATTGGAGTTGGTGGTCGGTTGCTCTTCTTCACTGGCTTAGATTCCCATTTGTGTTGTACAATATTCTAGTGTTTCAAGGTCACCACTTGCAAGACCATTTTGAGTTTTTAAATGGGTAGAGAGAGCTGCCTTTAATTTGATTTACACAGCAAACTCTTTTTCTTTTCCTTTCATTTCCTCATACAACTCTCTAAATCAATCTATCTCCTCCACATGGGAATTCAAGAAACGCCCTTTAAATTCTGTGTATTTCAAGCACTTTCATTTATTCACCCACTTTATTCTTAGTGTCTAGTAATCTCACTTTCACATGGGCATCCAAGAAATGCCCTTTAAATTCTGTCTAGTTTGAGGAATTTCAGTACTCACCAACTTTATTCTTGGTTTGTAGTCATCTACTATTGGTGACTTTTTTTTTTTTTTTTTTTTTTTTTCTTGCTTTAATAGAGAAACTGAAATCTGAGTAATACCCATTTCACTTCAGATATTTGGGTTAATTGAAAACAAAAAATTCAAATATGGGATGTTGTTGTTTGCTAGTTCCAGTGTTTGTTTTGGTTTGGATTCAGGTTGGGCTATATGGGTTTGTGGAGTGCCAACCACCTAAGGTTGTGAACATTGCTGCAGTTTTCAGTTTTGATTCTGTGATTGGCAGATCAGCAAAGACTGCTATTGAGGCTGCCATTTATGACATCAACAATGATACAAGTATTCTTAAAGGAATCAGGTTGAATCCCATTATAAAGAACTCTAAGTGCAGTGTCTTCAATGGGGCTGTTGAAGGTACTCCCCTCTCTTTTATTTATTTATTTATTTATTTATTTGTAGTTGATTTCTTATTGAATTGCGAGTAGCTATGGTTGCAGGTATAGAAATTGCTTGTCAATTGTCATAGGGTTTACTGTTTATGAGATGAAGGAATTGAGAAAACTCAATTTTTAGTTTCTTGATTTAGTTACCTTCCTGAAGCATATGATTAGTTTTTGGGCAAAGTGGTTTAACATATTACAGTTGTGTCTATTCTGTAATTCTTGGTTATTTTAATGATGATTGGCGGGGAAGTATTTGTTGTCTTGAAATATAAGTTTATGGGCCATAATCAAGAACCTCAGTTGCAGGAAACAACATCCTTTCGGCTGTTCTTCCCCCAAGAGGTTGCATATTTTCCGAAACAATCTTCGGCAAATTTCCTCGCTTAATTAACTGACTGTCAGATGGACACACTTAGTGTAAATTTTTTCTTGCATTTTTATCTGATAGCAATTTGGGGAAAAATACCTTTACTTGTGCATTTATAGCATGATATTTGAACAGGCATACTAAGATTCCATAATGGATAGTCTTTTTGCTCCTTAGATGCACTGTGCTCTTTGCTAATAGTGCAGTTCCGTATACTTCATGAGCAATGCCGAGTAGCCTTGTGTTTTCATTTTGATCTTAACGATATGCTAGCATTTATCTTTCAAACAAACATATGCTTAATCCTTCAAGGATCTTTTACTGAATCACTCTTAAATGCCCTCTCGCCTATTTCTCAGCAGCTCATGTATTTCAGGATACAGAAATGTGCAACGTGGTCCAGTTTCCTGAATTGTAGTTAAGTTGTCTGTCAGTCTTTCAGGTCTTGTCTCTATTTCAGGATAGAACTGGAACATACTACCAAAGCTCATTGTCTCAGTTTGATGATATTCAACCATCTTTACTAGGCTAAAAGATAATACCTTTATAATTATCTGGCCTTCTCTAACTCTCAGATTTAGGCAGTAAACTCTTGTGTGGCGTTGTTCGAGCTTGTGCCTTAGTATTTTAAATCACTGTAAGTCTGTAATTCCATGCATTTGCAATACCATTCTTAATGAATTCAACTTTACAGTATTGCCTTTTCATGTTTACTTATAATTTCTATCGTTATTATCTACTTTACTGATTTATTCAAAATTTTGAACTGTAGATTATTGAAACTCATTTAGTTTATTGAATTTCATCTGTAGTATTTCAGGTAGTTGAGCAAGAGGTGGTAGCTATAATTGGTCCGCAGTCCTCCTCAGTTGCTCGCATGATATCTTTTATTGCTAATGGCCTTCAAATACCTCTTATCTCATTTGCTGCCACAGACCCAACTCTTTCTGCTCTTCAATTTCCATACTTCCTCCGGATGACACTTAGTGATTCATCTCAGATGGCCGCAATGGCTGATTTAATTAACTATTACGAATGGCATGAGGTCATTGCTATTTTTGTGGATGATGACTATGGAAGGAATGGAATATCTGATTTGGAAGATAGATTGTTGAAGAAAATGAAGAAAATCTCTTACAAATTACCTTTGCCTGTCAAAGCTAATCAAAGTTATATTTCCGATATGCTGGGAAAATCCAAAGTAATCGGGCCTCGCGTTTATGTAGTTCATGTTAATCCTGATTCTGGTCGAGCTGTTTTCTCTATGGCTAACAAACTTAAAATGATGACCAGCGGTTATGTGTGGCTCACAACAGAATGGCTTTCTGCTTCAGTGGACTCATCATCAATACTTGTCAACCAAACTTCATTTCAAACGCTAAGTGGCGTCGTAGGACTCCGTCAGCATGTTTGGGAATCTGATCAGAAGAGGAATTTTGTTTTGAAGAAGAGAAAGCTAATGAAGGAAGGTTTAATTAGTCATGAAATGAACAATTATGGACTCTATGCTTATGATACTATGTGGACTGTTGCGCGGGCCCTTGATGAACTATTGAAGCACAACGGTACCATCACCTTCTCTTCTGACAAAAACCTGCATGGTTTGAAAGAATCATCTCTACAAAAGACAGACTTAAAGACCTTCGACAACGGCTCGTTACTGCTTGAGAAACTAAAGCAAACAAACTTCACAGGCCTAACAGGTCAGGTGCAATTTGATTTATTCCGGAACCGCGTTGGTGCTGCTTATGATGTTATTAACATTGGTAAAGATGTGGTCCATACAATTGGTTATTGGTCTAATAACTCAGGTCTTTCACTTCTGCCCCCTGAAAAATTAACCGGGGAACTGGAGAGTACTCGTGTGAATCCGGAACTCGAAACTGTTACATGGCCTGGTGGACAGAAAGACAAGCCTCGTGGCTGGGTGGTTGCAACCAATGAAAGGCCACTGAGAATTGGAATTCCAAACAGGGCTAGTTTTGTTGATTTTGTGAGGAAAATGGATGGTACCCATGAAATCCGTGGATATTGCATAGATATTTTCAATGCAACAATAGGATTACTCCCGTACAGCGTGCCATATAGACTGGAGGCTTTTGGAGATGGCAAGTCCAATCCTAACTATGATGAGCTTGTAAAATTGGTTGCAGAAGATGTGAGTACAGATTTACTATGATTGGAAGATGACCTCTTCAAAGGGTCTCATCATTCAAGTTGTGCTAGAATTTTATGATTCTCGTGTTGTCTATGGAATGAAATTTTCGTAAGAGCCATCTAATGTTATCCCGCAATATTACTCATGAGCTAGGATGAAGTAGTTTGCTAATATCCATGTCTTCTTTTGCTACCATGGATCTATTTTATTTCTTTATCAGTTCATTTCTTACATCTAAAGAAGTTCTTTTCATGTAATTTCCTTTAGGTGTTTGATGCCGCTGTTGGGGACATTGGGATCACCAATAGACGGACTAAAGTTGTTGATTTCACTCAGCCCTATGCTGCCAATGGTCTTGTTGTTGTGACACCAAACAGAAAAAACAAATCAAGCGCTTGGGTATTTGTCAAGCCATTTACAGTGCGGATGTGGGTTGTAACTGTAGCATTTTTTATTTTTTTCGGGATGGTTGTTTGGATTCTTGAGCATCGAATTAATGATGATTTCCGAGGCCCGCCTAGACAACAGCTTATAACAGTGTTTCTGTAAGCCCCTACTAAACTCTTAACAAGTTCCAATTCAGTCTAGCTTCTTTTATTTAGAGATTTCACATCCTATGATTTTTCTGTGACAGGTTCAGCTTGTCAACACTTTTCAAGACTAACCGTAAGGAGAACTAATCATAAAGCAAATCATTGACGTGGCTATGATAAAGAATTTGAGCTGAATTATGTGTTTTCTTGGCTTTTTTTTTTTGCAGAAGTAGATACCATTAGCACCTTGGGTAAGATGGTGATGATGGTGTGGCTTTTCTTGCTGATGGTGATTACTTCTAGCTACACAGCAAGCTTGACTTCGATACTCACAGTCGAGCAACTCTCATCACCAATAACTGGAATTGACAGTTTGATTGCGAGCAACCAGCGTATCGGTTGTCAGGCCGGAACCTTTGTCCATAGCTATTTGCAGGAAAGTCTGGACATACCTCAGGGAAGGCTAGTTCCCCTGCAGAATGAAGAGGATTATGCAAGAGCATTAAGACTTGGACCAAAGAATGGAGGAGTAGCTGCAATCGTGGATGAGCTTCCATATGTGGAGTGCTTTCTGTCGAACTATGAGGACTTTGGCATCGTTGGACAGATGATCTCTAAGAGCGGATGGGGATTTGTGAGTAGACCTATTCACCTTGTCTCACTTTCATGCATATCTATGTATGTGTCTTGTGAATTTTCTTTCACTAGAAAACTTAAAGATCATTTTATTTTCTTCTTCTTTTCTATGCATACAAAAAGAAAGAAAGGCTTTAGATGGATGTACAATGTTTTTACAGCTACGGATTCACATGTTGACTCATTGCCTCCAAAAACTCACAAACAAATCTATTAAGGCGCCTTGGCTCTCGCTCGGACTTATGACCCTGGATAATACCTTATAAACTCATAGTCCACATAACTCATTTATTTCAAGATTATATAAGAAACAATGAAATTTTCCTTTATTGGAAATGCCCAACAAGCTTAGCAAATTCTTGCAACTTGTCATGGTGGTATCTATTTTAATGCTGGAACTATTTACAATCAGATTTCATAAGATTATAATTTCTCATACATTCTGATTATTTTTCTGCAATGTTTCAGGCTTTCAAGAGAGGCTCTCCACTCGCTGTTGACTTGTCTACTGCGATCCTCAAACTCTCAGAGAGCGGGGAACTCCAAAAGATTAACAAGAAGTGGTTCTGCGAGGATGATTGCGAATCGCGTCAAAGACATGTCTCCGATCCCAAACAACTCCATATAAGCAGCTTCTGGGGTCTATTTCTTGTATGCGGCATCGCAACGTTCACTGCCCTCGTCATATTTCTTGTAAAGGCAGCTTGTCAATTCGCCCGATACAAAAAGACGCAAAGGGAACTCTTGTCTCATACGTCCCCAGTGCAATCAACTACTGGCTGTGGTCAGGCCATTTATCATTTTATGGATTTCCTTGATGAAAAGGAAGAAGCCATAAAGAAGATTTTCAAGCAATATGACAACCATCAATCTGCAGAAAGATGAACAATCGTGGATTTCATCGACTGTTGTAACAGATCATTCAACTATTCTATCGGAGGCGCTGAGTTCAGTTTTCCTGTCAACATAGTGTTACTGTAAGTAGTGAATATCAAATTTTATAGATCTGTAAGAACCCCTATACTTGAAGCTTGTATATACATATGTTTTAGATGAAATGTATTGATTTTATGCAGCACATGCAAAACATGTCTGTATTACCATGTGACATGGAGCTGTTAAATTAGTGTTCTATATTTCAACTGTTTGTGAATTGCTATAATTTTTTGAGCCTACTTAGTAGAAGCTGACTACTTTTAGGGGATTTTGTTTCATCCTAGTAAATTCAAATTTTGTCCTCATCAACTTTTTCTTGTGGTTCACATGTTTCATTGTCCTGTAGTGCATGTCTGGCATATTGTCTAGCTTATTTGTTTTCAAGGTGCATAGGATCTGTGTTCAATGATCTTGGAAACACTCTTCAGTCTTCAATGATATCAAAATCTAGAATCTATAATTAATGATTGTAGGATCAAGTCTTGAATCTCATCTAAATCATCAGGTTAATTGAATACATAATGCTAATAAAAGAAAGGTCAACAGTTATATTTTAAGGATTTGACAAAAAAAAGTTACATTTTAAGGAATACTTAGTCCTTGTATAATTACAGACTAGTGGGCACATGTAGTGGGTCTTAGTGACAAAAGACTCAGGTTCCCTTTAAGCGATATCTGAATTTTTAGTCTTGTGGATGAACTAAACTGGATTGGGAACTTAGGAGGGCCACTTCACTAGGGAGCCAAGCCAAGTATAGCACTTGAGCATAAGTTAGTTAAAGAAAATTAATTGGGCTTGCAACATCGGCCCTTCTCAAAATTTAAGATATTGGGTCTCAACCACTCTACTGAACTTAGTATTTAATGACTTAGGCTATGTTTGGCAAGGTTAGCTGATAGTCTAGCTGATAGCTAATAATCTACTAGTCTGTAATGGAAAGCTGATAATCTAGCTGATCAACTAAAAATTATTTGGAATGATAGCTAATTGATTAGCTGATAAATGCAAAATGACAATAAATGACATATAACACAATTAAGTATATTAATTATATAATCATATAATTAATTGTTATAAATAACTCTGTATTTTATTTACAAAATATAAATTAATACCATAAAATAATTTATATTATTTAGAAAACTAAATTATGTATGTCCTAAATGATTACATGAAAATAGCTCTATATTGATTTATAAGAATTCGCAAAAAATAAACACATGTAAATAAAATACAATAAACTACTTGGATAACTATACGTATACCTAATGCATCATCCATAACTGAGAAGCAACGTTATTGCGAATATTCTTCATTTCTATAGAAGTATCTCTATAACTTAAAAAAATAGTAGATTAGTAAAAAAAAAAAATTAAAAATATGTAGGATAGCCCACCACTCGAACACTACATTAAAAAATATTTTTATAATATCTAAAAATTTTTTTATACTCGACATTGTTAAAACTTATTTAATATGTAATAAATATCTAACAAGATTATCTATAATTAAGAAATTAATATGTAATGATTTTTAATTTTAGTGAAATTCTTTGTTTTATAATATTTAGTTAATTATTAATCACTATTTTTTATTAACAATATTAAGCTATATGTTAATTTTAAATTCAATAAGTTTTAATAACGTATTATATAACTGTTGGTCTAGCCTAAAAGAGATTGAAATGTCGGTTTCACCTTTGCAAACTCTACTAGGGTATAATCGTGGGGTAATAATATTTGCATATTTTGTTTCCACTAATTTGCAAGGACATTAATTTATTAATACCGTAAACATAAGGGTATAATGACGAGAAAAAAAATTCAAACGATGGATTTTCGTTCAAACGTTACGTTTCAATTGGAAGCTTATCATCTAGATTATTTTTAAAATAAGCTACAAACCAAACACAGCTTAACAAATAAACCTGATAAGATAGTTAGTGCTTACCAAAACAGAGGGGTTAATTTCACAAATGGTCATTCGATATTATAGTTCGTAACACTTTGGTCACTAAACTCACATTTGTCCAAAATATATCACTCAACTTTACAAAACGTTTCAATAAAATAACTCCGACCACTCTCCGGTAAAAAATCCGCGTCGAGTAGGATTTCATGGGAGGTCACTTAAGTTTTAAAGTGATGACGTGACATTTAATACACGACCCACCCCACCCCCTTTTAGTTCACCCCACATTTAGGGAGGGAGCACCCCACCAGTCATTCATCTTCTTCCCCTAACCACTTCCTCGTCCTCGGCGCCGCCGCCGCCTCTTCCGACGTCGTCGACTCCGCCGCCTCCGCCGCGTTGGGGTTTCAACACTTGTCCAATGCAACGAAATCCCCCTCTCCCTCCCCACTCTCCCCCATCTTCTCCGACTCGTTTCCAGAATCGCGATTAGGGAATCCACTCATACAAGTACAAAGCCCACATTTTGCTTTAGAATTCACACCGAATTTGCTTCTGCCCGTGCAACTACACGACTTGGAATCCTTCTTTTTCCAGAATATGTACACAATGATCAATCCAATGTGCGCAACTCCAACAAGCGTCGGCGAGAGAGATTAGCATTATAAGTGTTGGTTTCAAACCTTTCTTCGAATTCTCCCTCGATTCTCTCTTAACACCTGAGCTTCCTGGGGAATTCTGAGGAGAATTCCGATAGGATTTCTGCAGGGGAGACCCGCAGAGCGACGAATTGCAAAGGAACGTCGTCGGCCCCTGGTTCGCAAACGCTCCGGTCTGCGGAATTTCCCCGCTGAGATTGTTATTTCTAAGGTCAAAAGTCACATCCACCGGTAAGTTCCCGAGCGACCTCAGGATCTCGCCGGAGAAACGATTGTAAGATAAGTTTTGTTGGGGTTAATCAACAAGAAAGTAACCCCTTTAACTTGAGAGACAGATGAATAAAATCCACCAAGCCACGAACAATGCACCAAATCAATCACACCACAAAGAACATAAGATTTAACGTGGAAAACCCTCTAAATCAAAGGGAAAAAACCACGGGCCAAACTCCGAATAAATCCACTATATGAATAAAAAGTACAAGATATCTCAATCACTTGAGATTCACTAACAATGGAGTAATACAAAAATATCTCTTCCAAAAACTTAGATGATCACACTAAGAACGAAGAAAAACTACCCCAATTGTATCAAACCCTTGCACCTCTTTTCTTGAACACCAAGAAATCACCAAAGACTTCACCGCGAGTCTTTAGATTCAAGATCTTGATGTACCCTTTCTTGATCACCAAGAAACCACCAAAGACTTCACCGCGAGTCTTTAGATTCAAGATCTTGATGTACCTTCAATGTAGAAAGAAGAAAACTAGAGAGATTGCACACTTCAACTCGAGTGCGCACCCAATCGGTCACCAAGTCGAACTCTCAAAGTCGACTTTCCAATGCTTGTATATCTCTCTACCAAAATCCTATTCCAACTCCAATTCTCTTTCCTATTTTCTCTCTCCAAGATTCCTATTCCAACTCCAATTCGTTGCATGTGTTGGACTTTCTATTTTTTGTGTGTGTGTGACCCACACAAAAACCAACAATCTCCCCCTCCAACACATGGGGAGATCTCAATCATATTTGATGCTCAATAACAACTCACCCCCACCAACTTGGTGCGTGCAGGATCGATGCTTCTCACGAGTCACCACCTTCCAACATATCGGTTGGATTCTTATCAGTGTGAATCTTCTTCAGACTCATCTCCTCTTGCATTGCTTTCATCCATTGAACTTTGTCTTTGTGAATCTGAACTCCCTGGAAGCTCTCTGGCTCCCCCTCTTCTGTAATTGTAACATAATTAGAACCGGGGTACCTAGTAGAAGGAAGCAACCCTCTCTCGGACCTTCTAAGTGAAGGTTCAACTAAAGTTTGTTGGTGGAGGAGTTTGCTCCCCCTGCTCAAAGATCATCAACCGGTTCCGCACATCAACCCCATTTTCTTCAAATGAGTCTCCCTCATGTGTGACATCAGTAATGGAATAAGACTCCAATCTAGAAACATCATCATCATCAACTATGATTTTCTTTGATGTCTTCAAATCTGCTATGGTCTCATATTCATGAAAGGCCACATCCCTGGACCTGACAATCTTTTTCTTCTCTGGATCCCATAACCTATAACCAAACTTTGCATCTCCAAATCCCAAGAGGATACACGGAACAGTTCTATCATCAAGTTTCTGTCTCTGCTCCTTAGGCACATGCATAAATGCCTTGCATCCAAACATCTTCAAGTGAGAGTAAGTAACATCTTTCCCAGACCAAACTCTCTCTAGAACATCAAACTCCAATGGTGCTGAAGGAGAGCGATTCATCAAGTAGCAAGCAGTCCTGAGAGCCTCACCCCAAAACGACTTGGGCAACTTAGCCATTTTTAACATGCATCTGACTTTATCAAGGATGGTTATGTTTGTTCTTTCAGTAACACCATTATGTTGAGGAGTACCCAGAACAATCTTTTCATGTCTGATTCCATGTTCTGAGCAATAATTCTCGAACTCATTTGAAGTGAGTTCTCCTCCGTTATCACTACGAAAGCACTTCAAAGATACGCCTTTTTCTCGTTCCACCATCATATGAAACTTCTTGAGGTACTCAAGAACCTGACATTTTGTTCTCAACACAAACACCCAAACCTTCCGTGAAGCGTCATCAATAAAAGTAACAAAGTATCTGCCACCTCCCATAGTTTCCACATCAATGGGACCACAAACATCAGAGTATACTAACTCAAGTAAATTTCTTTTTCTTTCAGATGATGAAGAAAAAGAAACTCTATGTTGCTTACCGAATAAGCAATCATCACAAGGGTTCAAATATTTACCTTTGGCAAAGGGAATGTGAGACTTCTTTGCCAACACCCGCAACCCTTTCTCACTCAAGTGACCTAGCCGCCTATGCCAGAGATCCGGTGAAGAATCATCTTCAATTGCGTTCGTGTCACCTCTCGACGATCTTTAATTGAGTCTTGTAAAGTGTATAGCTCAATTTTCCTCTAGCAACAACAATTGAGCCTTTGGTGAGTTTCCACTCCTTGCCCCCAAAGATGTTGTAGTAACCATCTAGGTCCAAAGCATGAGTAGAAAACAAATTCGATTACGATCCGGAACATGTCGCACATCTTTCGAATTACCGTGCAACCCATATTTGTCTGCACAAAGACATCTCCAATGCCAACTATATCTGCAAAACCGTTGTTCCCCATCTTTGCCTTGCCGAAATTCCCCTTTCGATAAATAGAGAAGAAATCCTTCCTCGGAGTAGCATGGAAGGATGCTTTGCGAATCAACAACCCATTCACTATCTCAGTATTAGTGACATGACCTTGATCCTCAACTAAAGAAAGCACAACCAAGCCTTCAATTGCATCCGATATAGCGAAATGCCATAGTATTCGATCATTCGCTTTATTTTGATTTTTCTCATCATTCTGTTCTCTTTTCCACACTCTACAATTTTTCTTTATGTGTCCTTCCTTGCCACAATGATAACAAGAGAATTTTCCTTTTCCTTGAGACTTGCCTCTAGATTTACTCCGCCCACTCGGACCTCTAGACTGACTTCTGCCTCTATGTTCTGCAGTAGTAACAAGAGCTTGTGAAGTTTCAATGCCTTTATCCTTTCTCCTAGTCTCCTCGTCAAAGAGACTATCCCGCACTATGGATGAAGACAAGACACCGCTTGGAGCAGAATTACTTAGAGACACCACCAAGGTTTCCCAGCTTTCTGGCAACGAGCTCAAGAGTAAAAGTGCTTGTAACTCATCCTCAAGCACAATCTTCATAGCACTTAATTGATTGATCAATGCTTCGAAATCATTCAAGTGCTCTATCATCGACCGCACATCTTTGTACTTCATATTAACAAGCCTTCTAATTAGAGAAGCCTTGTTCTGAGCCCCCTTCCTCTCACACATATTCTGCAATTTTCTCCACAACTCCTGTGCATCAACCTCTTTGCCGACATGGTGATAAATACTGAGATCGATCCACTTCGAATAGTCCCAGCAATTTTTCGGTGCAACTTCCTCCAATTAACATCAGATATTTTCTCTGGCTTGTTTTGTCCAAATTCAATTGTATCAAATAAATCCTTGCAATAAAGATGATCTTCCATCATCGGTTGCCAAATTGAATAATTCGTAGCCGTCAACTTGACCATATTGCTTGATTTATCATCATCATCCACCATCTTGATTCCCACAAAGATTCCCGGAACGCGAACTAACCGCGTCTCTGATACCACTTGTTGGGGTTAATCAACAAGAAAGTAACCCCTTTAACTCGAGAGACAGATGAATAAAATCCACCAAGCCACGAACAATGCACCAAATCAATCACACCACAAAGAACACAAGATTTAACGTGGAAAACCCTCTAAATCAAAGGAAAAAAACCACGGGCCAAACTCCGAATAAATCCACTATATGAAAAAAGAGTACAAGATATCTCAATCACTTGAGATTCACTAACAATGGAGTAATACAAAAATATCTCTTCCAAAAACTTAGATGATCACACTAAGAACGAAGAAAAACTACCCCAATTGTATCAAACCCTTGCACCTCTTTTCTTGAACACCAAGAAATCACCAAAGACTTCACCGCGAGTCTTTAGATTCAAGATCTTGATGTACCCTTTCTTGATCACCAAGAAACCACCAAAGACTTCACCGCGAGTCTTTAGATTCAAGATCTTGATGTACCTTCAATGTAGAGAGAAGAAAACTAGAGAGATTGCACACTTCAACTCGAGTGCGCACACCAATCGGTCACCAAGTCGAACTCTCAAAGTCGACTTTCCAATGCTTGTATATCTCTCTACCAAAATCCTATTCCAACTCCAATTCTCTTTCCTATTTTCTCTCTCCAAGATTCCTATTCCAACTCCAATTCGTTGCATGTGTTGGACTTTCTATTTTTTGTGTGTGTGTGACCCACACAAAAACCAACAAGTTCAGCGTCCCGGAGAGCGATTTCAGAGATCATTCGGGTTCCGTCCATTGAACTGATTTGAAGATAAATCGAGTTGCACCAAATTCACCAAATTCGGCCAGATCCCCACCGGGATCACGCCGGAGAACTTGTTCCCGGCGAGAACCAGCCTCTGCAACTGCTTGCGGTTCAGGAACTCTCTCTGGCGTCGTCGCCGCCGCCAATGCCGCACATCAGGGTGTCCATCCAATTTTCGGAGTCGAACTCCGCCGTCGCTGCGGAGAAAGAGTTGGGGTGGTGAAACCCCAACGCGGCGGAGGAGGCGGAGGAGTCGGCGAGGTCGGAGGCGGCGGCGGCGACGCCGAGGAGGACGAGGAAGTGGTCGGGGAAGAAGATGAGTGACTGGTGGGTGCTCGTTCCCTAAATGTGGGGTGAACTAAAAGGGGTGGGTGGGTTGTGTATTAAATGCCACGTCATCACTTTAAAACTTAAGCGACTTCCCATGAAATCCCACGTGAAGCCACGTCATCAGGCCGCCGGTTTTTGACTAGGAGGGTGGTAGAAGTTATTTTATTAAAACGTTTTGTAAAGTTGAGTGATATATTTTAGATAAATTTGAGTTTAATGATTAAAATATTACGAATTATAATCTTGAGTGAGTGAAATCACCCCCAAACAAAGCCTTAACGATTATCCACCTGAAAAGACTCACTTTGCTGAAAGCCACAGAAGTCTACTTCAACGTGATAAACGGGCCTTCTTGTCCAGTACTAGTCAACCCAATAATTTTTTGGCTATACAGTTTGAGCAAGTCTTAGTGAGGTAAGATTATCTTAATAAAATAAAGGGAGTATCGATTTTTTGACTTCACTTTTCATAGTTTCCTTTAGGGTAACTGTGGATTCTGCATTGATGATGGTGAAGATTAGAAAGTTGGGAGTTGGGTGTTGGCATTATTTTTTATTTTTTTTATTTTTTGATAGGAAGGTGCAGCATTAATGTGGTGATGGGTTTGGAATTATATAGAGTTTTCTTTGCCCACTTGGAATGAATGGGTGGATATTAGTTACATAGTGAATGTGAGGAATTAGAGGGAAAGTAGAAAAAGTAGTTTTGATTCTCTTTTTCTTCATTTTTTCAATGAGGGTCTCAATCTTTCTGTCGTTTTATTGGGTCCTCCATGTCTAAGCATATATGGGCTGCTCAAAATTGGAACAAAGTTGGAGAATAGTATTTGCTTTCGCTTTCCATATATATTTTTTTTTCCGAAGAATTTGAGTTTTGAGCTGGCAAGAGAAGGGCTAATATGAGGAACTGTTGTTGCTTTCTTTGAAGTTGTTCAGCTCAAAATTTGAAAAGATTTGGATTGTAGTTTTTTTTTTTTTTTTTTTTTTTTCTGGTTTCATGAGTGGTTTTGTGAAGGAATTGAGTTCTGGGCTGCCAAAAAAGGGGATTTTTTTTGGGATGATTTTTTTGAGGAAGCGACTGTTACTTTTTGTGAATTGTGTGGGCAGCACTTGCAAGAACAATTGAGATTTTTATGTGGGTTAGTGGTGTCCTGACTAGATTGAACGTGTTGTCTTAATCTTTTCTTTCTGTTTCAAAAGTTCTTATCTTCTTATGCTTCTTCATGAAATACTCTCTAAATTTTGGAGTTTGAATGCTTTCAGACCATTATTGATTTCTTTGTTCTTGGATTATGGCCTATTTCTAAGAACCCTTTTCACATAGAAATAGTTTGGCTGAGAGTTTCAACCATGAGACATGGTCTGTTAGTTCAAGTGTTCATTTTGATATGGGTTCAAGTGGAGCTATGTAGATTTGTTGAGTGTCAACCGCTAAAGGTTGTGAACATTGCCGCGGCTTTCACTCACAATTCTGTGATTGGAAGCTCAGCCAAGACTGGTATTGAGGCTGCCATTGATGACATTAACAATGATCCAAGTATTCTTAAAGGCATCAGGTTGAATCTCATTATGAGGGACTCAAATTGCAGTGTCTTTACCGGGGCCGTTAAAGGTACCCCCCTTAGCCTACTCGATTGGTCTTGGTGTTATGATTATGAAATTTGGTCACTATTCTCAGTGTTTGGATTTTTTTTTTTTGCTAAACTGAATACAACACTATGTCGTTATTTTTACGGAATTGAAGATCGATGTTAAAGATTATGGGATTTTCCCATTTAGATTATTGAATTCTCTACCATCATTGAATGACTAATATCAATTGAGCCACTGTTTTCATGTATGGTGTTTGAATGTTGGTTGTTAATCGATGTTCGTTTCATCTATCTAAAGTTAGCTTTTTTAAACTGTAAATCTGTAGACAGTACATTTCCACAGAATTTATATTGAGTTATATCCATTTTCTATCTGTAGTATTTCAGGTGCTTGAGCAAGAAGTGGTGGCTATAATTGGCCCCCAATCCTCATCGATTGCGCGCATGATATCTTTTATGGCAAGTGGCCTTCAAGTACCTCTTGTATCGTTTGCTGCGACTGATCCAACTCTTTCTTCACTTCAGTTCCCTTACTTTCTTCGGATGACGCAAAGTGATTCAGATCAGATGGCTGCCATTGCTGATTTGATCGACTATTATGAGTGGAAAGAGTTCATTTTCATCTACGTTGATGATGACAATGGAAGGAATGGTATGTCTTATTTGGAAGATATACTTTATAAAAACCCGAAAACAGTTTACAAACGGCCTTTGCCTGTCAAAGCTAATAGTAGTGTTATTTCTGGCGTTTTGGAGAAAACCAAATCATTCGGAACTCGTGTTTATGTAGTTCATGTAAATCCTGATTCTGGTCTTGAAATATTTTCCATAGCCAAGCGGCTTCAGATGATGACCAGAGACTATGTGTGGCTTACAACTGATTGGCTTTCTGCTTCATTGGATTCATCATTGCACATGAACCATAGTACACTGAATATGCTGCAAGGAGTTATTGGGCTTCGTCAGCATGTGCCAGAGTTCGAACAGAAGAAGGCCATTCTTTTAAGGAAGAGAAACATAATGAAAGAAGGTTTAGTGAGTTCTGGTATGAATAATTATGGATTTTACGCTTATGATACAGTATGGGCGGTTGCTCGTGCCGTTGATGAATTACTGAAGCAAAACCGTGCCATTACATTCACTTTCGACAAAGCCCGAAATAGTAATCTAAGCTCAGATTTACAGTTGGGCAAGCTGAAAACCTTTGATAATGGATCATTATTGCTAGAGAAATTAAAGCAAACAAACTTCACAGGGCTAACAGGCCAGGTGCAATTCGATCCATTACGCAACCGCGTCGACAGTGCTTATGATGTCATTAACATCGACCAAGAGGCAGTCAAAATAATCGGCTACTGGTCAAGTCATTCAGGTATTTCAGTTACACCCCCGGAGAAGTTAAACATGCATACAAAGAGTACCTCCGAAATGGATCATAAACTCCTGAATGCTTCTTGGCCTGGTGAGGAAACTGACAAGCCTCGTGGTTGGGTGGCTGCAACCAAAGAAAGGCCACTAAGAATTGGAATACCAAATCGAGCCACTTTTGTTGAGTATGTGACAGAAGACCATGGAACCCATGAAATTCGAGGGTATTGTATCGATGTGTTCAATGCATCACTGAGATTTGTTCCATATGATGTTCCACACAGATTCATCCCTTTTGGGGATGGCAAGTCTAATCCAAGTTATGATGAGCTCGTGAGAATGGTTGCGGAAGATGTAAGTATATAGTGTTCGGTTCCTTTAGTAAATCTTGAAGTAAGATATGACCATTCATGATTGAAATATTGGACAATTTATCAGTGCACTTAAAAGATTTTTTAGTTGCTCCTACTAGTAGCTATATATTTAAGCATCAAATTAATTAATATGATCGGATGACTTATTGGTCATATAGAAATTCAAAGACAAGTAGGGGTAACACCGATTGATACAAAGATTAGGGAAGGGCGGTTGCCGGGGTTTGGTCACCTGCAAAGACGGCCTACAAATGCCCCAACTAAAAAACTTGACTCAATAGAAACTGTAGGTAGGGGCATATCAAAGTTAACATGGGACGCATTAATTAGGAGGGATTTGAATGGTTTGAAAAGCTCACCATCAATTGCACTTAATCGAGCACAATGGAAAAGTTTGATCCATGTAGCCGATCCCAGTTAATTTGGGATTGAGGCTATGTTGTTGTTGTTGTTGTTCGGATGACTTATTGGATTTTTCATGTTCTTCCACTTTGTTTCTAGAAATATGCAAAATGATTTTGAAGGAATGCTTGATCCGTTCTCTTTTACAATGTGTTTGTATTTGCTATGATAAGGAAGATTTTCGACAGTACCAAATGATATATTTGCTCTCTGAACCAGTTTTCATCTTTATTGTTGAACATGATGTTTTCTTGGTTGGTTTCTAATTTGTAAGATTGTTCCATTTTAAGGTATTTTTTTCATTTATGGATTTTCAGGTGTTTGATGCTGCTGTTGGGGACATTACCATTATCACCAACCGGACAAGAATTGCCGATTTCACTCAGCCTTATGCTGCTAATGGTCTTGTTATTGTGATCCCAAACAGAAATAGTAACTCAGGCGCTTGGGTATTTCTCAAGCCATTTACAGCAGAGATGTGGGGTGTTACTGCAGCATTCTTTCTTGTGATCGGGTTAGTTATTTGGATACTTGAGCATCGCATCAACGATGATTTCCGAGGTCCTCCAAGAAGACAGTTCATTACGATGATTCTGTAAGCCCTATCTAGAAAATATCATAACATAAATTCTTATGCTGTGATCATGTTACCTTTCTTGGATTAGTGAGTTCACATCAAACCATTTTTTTGACAGGTTCAGTTTCTCAACACTTTTCAAGACAAACCGTAAGCAAAACTAACTTTTCTTTAATTTTGTTGTGTAATTGATCGACTTTGATCCTGATTTGCTTTTTCTTGGCCTCAATCCATCACAGAAGTAGACACCATTAGTACATTGGGTCGCATGGTGATGATTGTGTGGCTTTTCTTGCTTATGGTGATCACGTCTAGCTACACAGCGAGCTTGACTTCAATACTTACGATCCAGCAACTCTCATCTCCAATAACTGGAATGGACAGTTTGATCGCAAGCAATCTACCGATTGGGTATCAAGTAGGATCATTTGTTGGGAGCTACCTAACTGATAGTCTGAACATAGCTAAATCTAGACTAGTTGTGCTTAAAAGCCCTGAAGACTATGAGGAAAAATTGAGTCTTGGACCGAAAAATGGGGGCGTGGCTGCAGTTGTGGATGAGCTACCTTACGTGAAGCTCTTTCTTTCAGATAGGAAGGACTTCGGCATTGTTGGGGACATGATCACAAAAAATGGATGGGGATTCGTAAGTATACATGTCATCTTTAACATCGTATATGCAATGCATTTGCTCTTCCTTGGGAAAATGCCATAGGAACTTGGTTTTTAAGATTATTGTAGGAGGAAAGATTAGTCTTTGAATGTTAATTTCACTTTGATTAATTTTTTTCCATAGACTGTTATTTACAACCAGACAAGTCTACCAGTTTCTGCTACTTACCTTGGTTGCTTATTCTTGTTATATTCATTGTTTTTTCTTCTTATCTTCGATACTTCATATCTTGCTTTTTTGCGATTCTTAAAAGATAAATAGTCTCCATCTAATTGAGTGATGATATAACCAATTATGATTCAAAAGTGTTCTTATAGTTCCATTACTTTCTGCAATGTCTCAGGTTTTCAAAAGAGGTTCGCCGCTTGCCATGGACGTGTCAACAGCAATCCTGAGACTTTCTGAAAGTGGGGATCTCAAGAAGATTGGAGACAAGTGGTTCTGTAAGGATGGATGTGAAGCCGGGCGACGTGTCTCTGATCCTAACCAGCTCCATCTAGACAGTTTCTGGGGTCTATTTCTTTTATGTGGCAGTGTAACACTCACTGCCCTCATCATATTTCTTGTTAAGACAGTTCGCCAATTTGTTCGATACAAAAAGAAGCAGAGGGACCTTATGTCTCAATATTCATCAGCCACATCTAGTACTCGCTGTGCTCAAGCTGTCTATAGTTTCTTTGACTTCATCGATGAGAAGGAAGAAGCCATAAAGAAAATGTTCAAGCAGTATGAAGATCCTCCATCTATAGCAGTATAACGAAACGTTGAAGATGCATTTAAGTGTCGTTGTGAAATTGGCCGAGAGTTTTGGTGCAAGGAATTAAGTCTTACTGCGAAGAGCCTAGCATAGAAGAAACAAGTGAAATTTTGAAAATCCGTAGGGAGCCGCTGCCCATGAAACCTGTACATATTTGTTTAGATGGTGCAGCTTTGTATGTAGCAGCTTCAGCAATGTAATAATGAATATAATCAACAGAGTTAGATTATGTATCCAAGTATTTCAATATGTTGATGCAGAAAGATGAGTTTTGCTTTGAAAGGAAGGATTCATTTTCAAAGATGCGTTTAGCATTCACAATATACTCATTCGTTTAGCATGTAGAATAAGCAATGCTCTTGTTTTACTTTAAAATGCCTCGATATTTATAAGGACATATCTCGATTTATGTTCTTTACTTTTAAAGTCGTTCTTAATTGATGGGAGACTACGTCGATCGAGATTCTTTCAATCTGATTGTACTGAACATTAGGGTCCCATCTATCAAAATATAGAGTACTGATGCTTTGATTGCTAAAAATCAATTTTGTTGTTTTTCATCTAGACATTGTCATGGAAAACCTCTGGGGTCCCATTAACCAAGATATTGATTGGTATGACAATGATCTGTCACTGTACTTAGTGGAAAAAGGAGGTTTTGTGGCTGAAAATTCAACAAGTAGAGATACATTTGCCTTGACTCATTTTGCCACAAAAAAAATGTGGAACTTTACATTAACTTCATGAGGATCAAACTCAGCTGATTAAGATAATTCTTTATAATAAGGTACAACAACTTAAACATGATTTATATATGTCAAAGGGTGTCAAAACCTTTTTCAAATCTTCTTATTTGACTAATTCTAACTCCATGGAGCCCAACCCATAATTTGAAAAAAGCAGGGACATAATGATGTTACCACGATTTGAACCCTTAACTTCTGTATTAGCCAGAGCTATATGTATTCTCATTTTGTTGCTACTAAAACCACGCTCGTTAGCCGAACAACTTAAACACTAAATTAGTTTGACATTAACTACGTTTTACTTGAACTATGTGACAGGAAGTACACCAAACAACTATATGAACTTACTGGTAAAAAAGTGTGATTACATGTATAGTTTTTCGTACTAAAATTAAATCAAATCTTAAGGTGATCAACACTATTAAGCCATGTTTAGTTGGGGGTAATTGGAGGGGAAAGTAAACTTCTTCAATAGAGAGAAAATGCACTTATAATATATATAAATATATGCTGCCAATTTAAAGGGCATTATTATAATCAATTGCATCAATTTTAGTTTTGAGGAAAATGTTACAATGACACCACAAAGTCACACTCGGTGACGCTGTGCGGGACTGCATTCTCGAGAGCCGTCCATGTGCGCCTTAGAATACACATCCCGCGTGTTATGTACCGTGAACTATGTGTGCGCACATATTTTTACGTGGGGCCCATACTCTACATTGCTCGAGTGTGACTTTGGGGTGCCATTATAGATCTTCCTTGTTTTAAAGCATCCAATTTCTCATGAAAATGATTTACACTTATTTTCATGTGTGGCTTTTATACAATTGCAAAATTGTAAGATTTGCACAATTATCAATTGTACGCTCTATATGTCATTTGATCGATAAAATAAATGAAAAAAATTTATTAATTTTTTATTATTAATTTACTTTCACTTTAATTGATGTTTTCTCTTAAGCCGTAGAAAAATAATTTTAACATTTACCATTTTACACATCGAAATGCGTGCATACACAATTTTTAGTACATAACACTCGCGGTGAAGTATCATGAAATGAGTGAAATTTTTGACAAAGCACTTGAGTGGTGTCACTTAATTTGTGTGTGCAGATATAAATCGGTGTTTATCTAAGTGTCACATGTGCGTGTCAAAACTGGGGTTGCCGCCATAATATGTACAGTTCCACCAGAGCACTTAAGTGGTGTCACTTAATTTGTGTGTGCAGCTATAAATCGGTGTATATCTAAGTGTCAAATGTGCGTGTAAAAACTGGTATTGCCGCCATAATATGTACAGTTCCACCAGTATCGAATCGATCGCTCTCGTCTTCTCGATCAAATCAACATCAACAACGACGCTTTTCCAGACGAAATCGGTGCGACTAAGGTAGGGTTTTCGATTTGGTACATAAACTCTTCCGATTATCGATTAATCGTTACTTAGAACGAACCATTAGGGTTTTGTGATCACTTTTTTTTTTTTTTTTTTTCATGTATTCTTGTAAATACGGTAATTAAGTGCTCTCTCAACTACTCTACTTTAATGGAATTTGGCTCACATGTTTGGATTCCCTCACACTTTCTTCAAATTTACAAATTATGACTTATTCAACCTCTATCACGTTTCAGGTTCGAATCTCCTAATTTTTCGGCATAAGGGTCTCTTGTGGAATAATTAGGGGCAAGGTCAGTCGAAAGTATTTAGGTGCCGTGGCGAAATTATAATTTGTGGCCCCTCAAAAGAAACTGATCATGTAACCCATAAAAGACACACACTTGTTGGTGTCCCTTGATTTTTGAATCAATGTGTGTTATAAACATACAACTTTTATGGGTTACATTAGAGCATTTCCAATGGTAAATGTGGATTTAGACCATGAATTGGTGCCACCTCATGGATGTAGGGAAAATGTCTCTTTAATGTGGCACCCATAGATATCCAACTTAAAAAAATGGTCTCCAATGCACAATGTGGATTGAGGTTTTTTTTTGGCTTTTTATTTTATTTTTATATGGAATGGGACATTTGTTTTGTTTTTATTTTTAGTTTTTATGACAAAAATGATGATTTGGTAGTGGAGAGAATGCCTACCACAATGTCTAGAAGTAGACATTGAGGTAAACACTCTCTACTTTGATTCTCCTGCCACATTAGCTAGAGATGCACAACCCATGGTCCCATTAGAGAGCTCTTTTTGGGTTGGATGTCGATTTTGTCCTAGGTGGATCCATTTTCACCCCAATCTATGGTACCATTGGAGATGCTCTTAACATTACCCGCGTCTTGATTATAAATGCGTGAAAAAAATAAGAATGAATCATTATGAACTACGTAAGATGATGCAAATCACTCAAAAAGAATTGCTCAATTGATGCACAATAGCATGATCAAAATCTCTCAAGACATCTTCAAAATATTAAAAATTTAGTAGTAAATGTTAATTATACCAAAAAAAAAAATAAAAGTAAAGTCTTGCCACACTTACTAAATGCAAAGGAGAAAATAAGTTAGAAAGATAAAGAGAATAAGTTGAATAGCATTAAATTTTATTTTGAAAAGTACATATACAATTAATTTGCTAACTAAGATTTTATCACTTGATAATAATGTCAATAAAATATTGTAATACTTTTTATGTATCTGTATTTTTTTTTAAAAGCGGGGCTCCAAGGGGGCAGGGCCTGAGGTGGCTCTGATTAGGGGTAATCCTAGACACCACACCATCAAAGAAAGACTAATTGAACATGATTTTTGTATTTTTATTACTAGTCTTAATTTGGCCCATGCTTCTTACGTGAATTTTGATACTTTTTTTTTTTTTTTTGTTGTCTTGGATCATTGATACCAATCAGTTTATAAGACTTGAGCTCAAGATTTTCTTTTGGAATATTAGATATAACTACGCTCTGACTAGTTAATGCTCTAGACTTGAAGAGCTTTCTTTGAGGCGTAGAAATTAACCTAGGCGTATAGTTCCCTTAGCAATTTGATGGTTATTTGGTTGGAGCATAACATGACTATATGATTTTTCAAGAGTCACATAGATTTAGCTGTTCGGGATAGATCAAACCCTTGTACCTCTACAAGTCTGGTTGTTTATAAGCTTGCAACAGTTACTCTGCAAGAGATTGTATAAATCTTAGGCTTCTCTTCCTTCATATGAACTGTCTTAAAAAAAAAAAAAATGTTTTTCAAATGTGGTTGGGTGAATTTAAGATTTCCTTCCTCTGCGTTTTTTTCTTTCCTTTTGCTGTTCTTGCATTGTATTTACTTTTTGGTACTCATATCATATGCAACATGCATATGAATCTATCCATCCAATGTATGTGTGACTTTCGGCAGTGTTCATAACATTTATTTTCCTTCTGTCTTCGAAATCTCCAGCTGTGGTGAAGAAAATGTTGAACGAAGAGAATATTGCCACTGCTCGTCACTTGTTACTTGTAAGCATGCAAGTCCAAAGAAATTTAATACAATAGAAACAAAGACATACGTGGCTCTCCATGTCTTAGTTACTCAGAAACGACAACTACATTCACTAAGCATTTACTCTACACTGACTGCATTCAACCACTACTTATGCAGACATAGTACACCAATTACAACTCCTGCACCACATTCTGATCATATTTATTCATCACTTTAAATGTGAACTCCCTTGCATGATGCATATTTTTAATGTTTCATGCATGTAGAATTGTTACATTGGTCTTCTTGAATTTTTTTTTCCTACTCGTTATAAATATTGTGAAATACTGGTAGATAGGAATATGAGTATGCTTTATGCAATTTATTTGTGTTAATAACTACTGAAGTATTCAAATAATACTGAAGTATTCAAACTCTGCAGCTCGCACCATCTTGGCCAGCATCAAGTGCACTTGCGGGGTCTCTAGAGTCAATATGGCCAGGCAAATCCTCCTCCCTACCCCGAATGGCATCAGGAACCACTTTGGCTTGAACTCCCCCACGTCACTCACACATTCGGGTCCTTTGTCACCCATGCTGTGTAGGAATCCACTGTCGACCTGGCAGGCAATTTGTAACTGCCAAGCTCGGTCTTATTCGTCGTGGCATTCGACAGATAACTATTTTTTCCACATCATTGTCAGTGGTGTAGTTATTTACTGGGTACAACCGTACAAGACTTGTGTTGACTTGGACGTGCGTGCAGCTTCCTTAAATAATTCTACCAACATGCAGTTGAGAAAATCTTAGCAAGGTAAGGTTAGCTTAATTTAAATCTTGTTGACTGAACTCTTCACTGTTTCTGTTAAGGGAAACTGTGCATTCTGCATTGATGATGAAGATAAGAAAGCTGAAAGTTGGGTGTGCCATTAATTTTGAGGTGTTGGAGTAAAACATTACTTTTATTTACGTACTTGCAACAGATGGGTTTATGTCACATTGTGAATGTGAAGATTTAGAGGGGAAAGTAGTAAAGCTATTTTGACGGGTCCTCCATGTCTAAGCAGATGGAATTGATGGGTTTATATCCTTGAATTTTTTTGAGGAATTGATTGTTACTTTCCACGAAGTTCAGCTAAAGAGATGAAAGCCTAGAAAAGGGAGGATTGGTTGTTACTGTCCTTGTAGATTCTCAGCTGTTCACATATTCTTGAGCAGCACTTGGAAGACCACTTCGAATTTTTACATGGGTAGTGGTGGCCTGACTAGAGTGAACTTGTAGGATGTTTCTTTTCTTTATATGGTTGTCCAAGAAATACCCTCTTAAGTTTTGTGTTTTGAGAGTTTTCAGACCATTATTAAGTCCTTTGTTCTTGGCTTATGTCCTTGGTTAAGAGTGTTTCAACCATGAGATGTGGCTTGTTTGTTTCAATGTTCATTTTGATTTTGGTTCAGGTTGAGTTATATGGGTTTGGTGATTGTCAACTCCCTAAGGTTGTTAAAATTGCTGCAGTTTTCACTTTCGATTCTGTGATTGGTAGATCAGCGAAGACTGCTATTGAGGCTGCGATTTATGACGTTAACAATGATCCTAGGATTCTTGAAGGTATCAGATTGAATCTCATTATGAAGGACTTAAACTGCAGCGCTTTCACTGGGGCTATTGAAGCTGGTATACCCTTCTCAGTCTACTTCTTTAGCCTACTTTATGGGCCTTTTTGTTGTTTTTTAGAAGAAGAATGTGAAAGAGGAGCATAAAGGAGCATACTTTTCATTAATTGTGTAGTGTTCTACTTATAGAGCCAAACATATAATTATTCAAAATTGAAATTTGAAACTTAACTAACATGATCTAACCTAATCTAGATCTTAGCAACATAAACTTTTTTGAATTTAAAATTTAATAGAAACAACTTATCCTAAAATCTAGATCCAACATCAAAGACATTTCTAACAGCCTTTTCTAGGTGTTACGAGTTGAAAAGTTTGGTCACTTTTCTCATAGGTTATGTCTTTTATATACGAGTCTGAAAACAGCAACCATGTAATTTTTGTTAAATCAAGGATTGTCTTTAATGCGCTCAATTGAGGCAATTGGAAGGCCTTTTGCTTTGCATGGAATTTACATTGAGTTCAATTTTTATCTGTAGTATTTCAAGTGATTGCGGAAGAGGTGGTGGCTATAATCGGTCCCCAATCCTCATCGATCGCTCGCATGGTATCTTTTATCGCAAATGGTCTTCAAGTACCTCTTGTATCGTTTGCTGCCACAGATCCAACTCTTTCTTCACTTCAGTATTCTTACTTTCTTCGAACGACGCTAAGTGATTCATATCAGATGGCTGCCATGGCTGATTTAATTGACTATTACGAGTGGAATGGTGTCATTTCCATCTATGTTGAGAATTCCTACGGAAGGGACGGTATATTATATTTGCAAGATAAGCTTTCTGAAAAAATGATAGCACTTCACAAATTTCCTTTGCCTGTGAAAGCTAATCGAAGTGTAATTTCTGACATTTTGGAGAAAACCAAATTATTCGGGACTCAAGTTTATGTAGTTCATGTAAATCCTGATTCTGGTTTTGAAATATTCTCCACAGCCAAACAGCTTCAAATGATGACCAGAGATTATGTGTGGCTTGCAACTGATTGGCTTTCTGCTTTATTAGATTCATCACTAGGCGTTAACTATAGCAAGCTGAATTTGTTGCAAGGGGTTGTGGGGTTTCGTCAGCATGTGCCGGAGTCTGAGCAGAAGAAGGCCATTCTTTTAAGTAAGAGAAACCTTACGAAAGATGGTACTTCAATGAGTTCTGGATTGAATAATTATGGATTTTATGCTTATGATACAGTATGGGTGGTTGCTCATGCCATTGATGAATTACTTAAGCGAAACAGTACCATGAAGTTCACTTTCGATAAAAGTCGTTACAGTACACAAGGATCAGGTTTACAGATGGGCAAGCTAAAAACCTTTGATGATGGTCCAATGTTGCTTGAGAAATTAAAGCAGACGAACTTCACAGGTCTTTCAGGCCATGTGCAATTTGATCCATTTCGCAACCGTGTTGGCAGTGCTTATGATGTCATTAACATTGATCGAGAGGCAATCAAAATAATTGGCTTCTGGTCTGGTCATTTTGGTCTTTCGGGTCACAGCCTCCATAATGCTTCTTGGCCTGGTAAGAAGACAGACAAGCCTCGTGGTTGGGTGGCTGCAACCCATGAAAGGCCATTGAGAATTGGGATTCCTAAGCGAGTCACTTTTGTTGAATTTGTGACGGAAGACCATGAAACCAATGAGATTCGAGGGTATTGTATCGATGTGTTCAATGCATCACTGAGATTTGTACCCTATGATGTTCCACACAGATTCGTGCCTTTTGGGGATGGTAAGTCTAATCCAAGTTACGATGAGCTCGTGAGAATGGTCGCAGAAGATGTAAGTATATACAGTGTTTGCTTCCTTTTGTGAATCTTGTAGCAAGACATGATCATTCATGATTGAATTATTGAACAACTTATCCATGCAAATCAAACATAGTGAAAGATTTTAGTTAGTACTGCTAGTAGCTATCTGATACGATAGTTTCTATTTTATTATTAAGAAAGTTTATATCTTTATTATTTAGTAGAAATTATTAGTAGTTTTATTTTAGTAGTTATTATCTTTTAGGTATTAATTAGTAGAAATTTTTTATATTTATTTTAAGTACGTTTCTTATTAGTAGAAGTTGCTATTTATTAGTTTCTATTTTTATTGTATAAGAGAGTCTATGTATACTAGTATTAAGGAATCAATAGAGCAAGCAATCTTAGTGACAAGAAATCAAAGAAGGAATTGAATTAGGAGAGTCACGAACTCCGCTTCTTTAATTACCTATTCTATCTGTCTCATCTCTTCTACTATTTTCTTATTTTTTAGCTATCAACAAAGGTTGAAGCACAAATTCAATTGTATGTAAACCCGTGACTAGATTTTGCATAGAGGTTCATAACACTATCCAATCTTGAATTAATTTGGGTCTGTTGCATGGATCAAACTCTTCCATTGTGTTCGATTTAGTGCAATTGATGGTGAGCTTTCCAAACCATGTTGAACGGTAAAGTAACAACAACTATATAAAATGAACGTAGCAAAAACGAGGATGCTTAGAATGGATCAAACGTCCCTTCTAAACCATTAATTAATTTCCCATCTCTAAGATTTTTTTTTGTTCTTTTTTATGGCTTTCTAGGTGTTTGATGCTGCTGTTGGGGACATTACCATATCCACTAGTCGTACGAAAATCACAGATTTCACTCAGCCTTATGTTGCCAATGGTCTTGTTATTGTGATCCCTAACATGAATACGAACTCGGGTGCTTGGGTATTTCTCAAGCCATTTACAGGGAAGATGTGGGGTGTTACATCAGCCTTCTTTATTGTGATTGGGGTCGTTATTTGGATACTTGAGCATCGTGTCAACGAAGGTTTCCGAGGCCCTCTTAGAAGACAGCTCACTACAATGTTTCTGTAAGCTCCTTCTGGATTTTTTTCTTCAGCATGAAGTATCATTTGGTCCCTGAACTTTCAACTTTTTGTTGATTTGATCCTCAAACTTTTATTGGTTCAATTTTATTTAGTCCCCGAACTTTCATTTCCCTCTACTTTTGGTCCTTTTTTAAATATGGAAAACAATGGGCACTAACAAAGCCCTTCACGAGCAGTTCGCAAATGATTCATCAACCACAAAAACCGATTGTGAGTCATTTCGTTAGTATCCGTTACTCTCCAAACTTAACAAAATGATCAAAAATAGAAGGAAATGAAAGTTCGTGGACCAAAAGGTAAGTGATGAAAGTTCGAAGACCAAATCGAGAAAAAAAGTGAAAAATCAGGGACCAAATGATACTATTTGCCTTTTTCTTTTAAGTGGCCATGTAACCTTTCCTTTCCTGGATTGTCGAATTCATATCCTACGTACTATTGTTTTACAGGTTCGGTTTCTCAACATTTTCCAAGACAATCCGTAAGCAAACCTACAAGCTTTTCTTTAATTTTGAAATGTGATTGATGCAGGCTTTGCCTGATGTTGCTTCTTCTTGGCCTCGATCCATCACAGAGGAGGACACCGTTAGCGCATTGGGACGGATGGTGATGATGGTATGGCTTTTCTTGCTCTCAGTGATTACTTCTAGTTACACAGCGAGCTTCACTTCAATACTTACAGTCCAACAACTCTCATCTCCTATAACTGGAGTGGACAGTATGATCACATGCAATCTACCGATAGGGTATCCAGTGGGATCATTTATTGGGAGTTACCTGACTGATAATCTTAACATACCTAAATCAAGATTAGTTTCGCTTGATGGCCCTGAAGACTTTGCTGAAAAATTGAATCTTGGACCAAAAAATGGAGGGGTAGCTGCACTCGTGGAAGAGCTACCTTACGCGCAGCTTTTCGTTTCAAAGCAGAAAGGCTTTGGCATTGTTGGGCAGATGATCGCGAAGTATGGATGGGGATTTGTGAGTATATATCCATGTCATCTTAACATCATGTGCATACGACATTTGCTCTTTGTAGTGAATAGTATCATTCGGTCCCTCAACTTTCATGTTTTTGTTAATTTGGTCCTCAAACTTTCATCAGTTCACTTTTGCTCCCTGAACTTTCATTTCCACGTACTTTTGGTCATTTTGTTAAGTTTGGAGAGCAACGGTTAGTAACGAAATAGTTCACGATCGATTTTTTGGGTTGATGAATCAATTGTGAACCACCTGTAAATTGCTGGTGATGCAATTTGTTAGCGATCGTTATTCCCCAAACGTAACAAAATGACTAAAAGTAAAGGGGAATGAAAGTTCAGGGACCAAAAGTGAACTAATGAAAGTTTGAAGACCAAATCAACAGAAGCTTGAAAGTTCAGGGACCAAATGATACTTTATATGTTAATTGTTTTTCTTATCTTCATAGCATGCTTTTTGCGATTATAAGAAGATGAATGGCGTCATGCATCTATCTGAGTAATATAATCAATTGTGATTAAACAATGTTCTTATAGTTCCATTACTTTATGTGATGTCTCAGGTTTTCAAAAGAGGTTCTCCGCTTGCAATTGACATGTCGACAGCGATCCTGAGACTTTCGGAAAGTGGGGATCTCAATAAGATTGGAGATAAGTGGCTCTGCAAGGAAGGATGTGATGAAGCAGGGATGCATGTCTCTGATCCTAACCAGCTTCATTTTGACAGTTTCTGGGGTCTATTTGTTTTATGTGGCAGTGTAACATTCACTGCCTTTACCATTTATCTTCTAAAGACGCTTCGTCAATTTTTTCGATACAAAAAGAAGCAGAGGGAGCATTTGTCTCAATTTTCGTCAGCTACATGTGCTGATCAGGCCGCCGTTTATAGTTTCTTCAACTTCATGGATGAGAAGGAAGAAGACATAAAGAAAATGTTCAAGCAGGATGCAGATCCTCCTTCTATAGCAGTATAATGAAACATTACTGGAGATATATTTAAGTCTCGCCGTGAACAAGTTGGCTTAGAGTTTTGCCGCGCAGAAGTAAGTTTATCCACAAAGATTATAGCGTAAAAGTAGGTAATGTAGTTTTTGAAATCAGTAGACTGTAGGATTGTAGGATTGTAGTATCCTTTTGAAGTAGACTGCAATCCATTTGCACATTGGGAAATGTGGGCACACACATCGATGCACAAATGGATAGACACCATCGATCTTGGTGCCCCCAAAATGGTCATCCTAGTATTTTCCTATATTATATATAGGTGTAGTTGATGTATATAGTAGCTTCAGCAGTATCTGTTGATACTTGATGCACAATAATTAGCATATTAGATAAGTGCGAGCTTATGTTTTTATTTCAAAATGCCTCGTGTGAATAAAGAAAAATCTAGACTTATTTTTAGTCTTTACTTTAGAAGTCGTTTTAATCTATATGAGACTGCGTTTTGATCTAAATTTAAGGAGTGGACATAAATTAGTACTATACATTAGGGTCCCGTCTACCAACCCTCATATTACTGATGCTCTGATTGCTATAAATATATTTTTGTTCTTTTGCATCTAGACATTGCCATGAAAAACATGGGGTCCCATTTGATAAATGTCAGTCTATTTTTCTACATGGCATGCAATGGATCTGTCACTGCAATGAAGGAAGGAAAGAAAGAGGTTTTGTGGCTGAAGGTTCAACAAGTAGGTACCATATACCACTATGTTTGAAAACACTCAGCTAAAACACCACACAAGTACAACTTTTTTCCTAAAATTTGTTGTAACATTTGTTGTGGATCCATACATGTACACCAACATATTGTGTAGTCATGTAATTTGTATTTCTTACTTAATAGTATCTCCACTTGTTTATGTATTGTCATGTTACTTGTAACCATTTTCAATGTACACCAACTCTTCCATGTATTGTCAAATTACTTGTAATGTGTTGTATGACATGGGGTGTATGTGTTACTTGTACACATTGTATAAAATACATTTATCATTATCATCAAATGACCTATATAAAGGGTTCCAACCTCATTGTAAAAACACACCAAGTTGAATGAAAACTTTTCATTTCAACTATCTCATTTCTTCTCTTCTCCTTTGTAGTAGTAAAAGTTCTTAGTCTTCTATTTTCCTTCTCTAGTTCTTAGCAAGTTTCAATTCAATTTACAACACGTTATCAGCACGAGCTTGCTCTAGCATTAAGGAGATCTTGAAGTTCAAGAAGGCTTGTTAAGGAGACAAAGCTAGGAAGATATAACTTTTGTTATTTAAATAAGTTTAATTTATTTCTATATTGTCATGGTTGCTTCCTTTTATTACATACATCACTTCTATATGCATACTTTATTCATATACTATACATTATAACGTCACCGATTGCGAAAGTATGCTCTGTAGTTGCGTCTTGTACGATCTTCTACATCGAAATCAAAAGTCAATATGTGACATAACTAGTTTTCTCTTAAAACTAAGAACGATTAAGTATTGTTTCTATTCTTGATTTTATAATATAAATAATGCTATAAGTTTGAGTTGATAGTGGGTAAGCTTGTCCCCGGTAAAGCTAAACATTGAAAGGGAGAAGGGTTATCCCGTTCGAGGAGGCATGATATTAAACGACTTTGTCTCGCTACACAAACCCGGAGGTTGTCCCACCAACTCATACAAATAGTACATTTGATTATTAATGAATCAAGTTGTGAACATATACTTAATCATATGTTATATTTTTTTTTACATAAAAGAAAAGAGAAAATTATTTTATATTATATTTACTTTCAAAATATTAATCAACCATAGTTGAATTTGTTACCTTATTATAATTCTTGTCATGATAATTAGATATTACAAATTATGAATAAAGCTTGCATCTATGCAAGGCTGTATGTTGTACACAATAATTTGCCAATATCTCTTTAGAGATTTGAAAAGTGAATATTTCATATATTTTTTCACCCTATGTAGTTATAAATATATAAATACCAAAAAAGGTAATACTGCAAAAGCTCAAAATGAGCGGTTGAGTTTCAAGCTACAAAATTTAATTAGTCAAATATTAATTATAATATCACAATTTTAATTACCTCTATGTTGAGGCTACGTGGAAATATGATTGATGAGACAATAAAAATAAGGTCACGTGGTCCGCCTCGATTTATTGCTGCAATAAATATCGAGTGCGCACATCAATCCAATAAATATTAAGGATTGATTTCTTGTCTCATGGTAGCTGAGTAAAATAATGAGATATTATAAATATAATATCACTCCCGTCCAATTAGTTCAATTTCAAATTAAGAAGCATATGTTGCATATAATGATCATGATCATAATGATAAATTTATGGACGTGAAAAATGTGAAAATATCAGGTAAATGTCGTATTGACAATTTCACCAAAAATTGGAACAAAAGTGGTGCACCACTACAAATGGTAAATAATTATTGACAATGATCGCTCATAATTGTGACATTTTTTGGTCATATATGAAAGACTATTTTGTCTAAATATTGTCATATATATAATTGAATATTTTTGTGACATTTACCATGCCTTAAAAATCAAAGGCAAAATATTATGAATTTTATCAATGAAATATGACTCTTTTCTAATTTGCCAAATATTATTTGTCCAGATGGATCAACAAATCATGTATTCAAATCATGAATCAAATAAGAGCGATATATGTCTTGTTGATTGTGTTACTACGCACACAATCCTTAAAAACATATAATATTTCTCCAATTTAAACTTAGCTGAGGCTAATGTTCAAACAATATCCGACATCTCCAATTTGATTAATAGCTTTGGAAGAGCAAATATTATGTTGTCTGGGGGAATAACAATTCATGTTGACAATGCCTTATACTCTGAAAAATTCCAGAAGAAATTTACTAAGCTTTAAAGATATTCGACAAAATGGATATCACATTGAAACCGTGAACGAAAATAATATAGAATTTCTCTATGTCACATTGGTTTCAAATGGGAAAAAGAAGTGTTAGAAAAATTCATAGCTTTATCCTCTGGATTATATTTTACTCATATAAGGCATGTCGAAACGAATGTCATCTTAAATAATAAAATTAATGATCAAAAGACATTCACTTTATGGCATGACCGACTTGGTCATCTAGGATCATCAATGATGCGAAGAGTAATTAATAATTCGCAAGGGCATCCTTTAAGGAGTCTCAAAATATTTTCAGCCGGTGATTATAATTGTGCTAGTTGTTTTTAAGATAAATTGATAGTTAAATCATCTCTAAGTAAAATTGTTGTAGAATCCTCAATTTTCTTAGAACGCATTCAGGGAGACATATGTGGTCCTATTCATCCTCACTGTGGACCATTTAGATATTTCATGATTTTAATAGATGCATCAACTAGATGGTCACATGTTTGTTTGCTTTCAACCCGCAATGTTGCATTTGCTAGACTTTTAGCACAAATCATTAAATTAAGAGCACAATTCCATGACAACCCAATCAAGACCATCCGTCTTGATAATGCCGGGGAATTTCAATCTCAAGCATTTAAAAATTATTGCATGTCTATAGGAATTACCATTAAACATTATGTTCCACACGTGCATACCAAGAATGGTTTGACATAATCTCTGATTAAACGCATTCAATTAATTGCCAGACCTTTAATCATGAGAACTAAGTTATCAACTTCAGTTTGGAGACATGTAATCCTTCATGCAAGTTATCATACCATGAACATTCCCCCATTGGTCAACATATTTAACAATTTTTGGTTGTGCGGTATGTTCTTACCACCTCCCAACCACATCGAAAAACTTGAGATTTATGTTGGATTTAACTCATCGTTCATCAAGGGATTTATTTATGCATTGATTGTCACTTTGATGAAACAATTTTCTCACCACTTTCAAAAGGAATGACGCGATAATTGCTTGGAATGCATCAACTTTATCACATTATGATCCACGCACAAATCGGTAAAAGATCATTCATTTGCAACAAATCACAAATCAATTACCCGATGCATTTAATAATGCAAAACGAGTGACAAAATCACATATTCCAGGTTTGAATGCTCCTGCAAGAATTGATGTCTCTGTGCAACAAAATGAACAAGAATCAACGAAACGCTTCCCCAAAGGATACAATTCATCAAAAGAGAAAAACGGAGTAAAAATAAATACAAATCAAAATACTCATTTTGATAAGGTCAACAATTCCTCAATAAATTATTTAAACTTTGGTAAGATTTGGGATCAAAATGAAATTGCTCCTAATGATATATTTGCTTTCAATATGTCATTTGAAATATGTGAAAATGATGATTATCCGAACCACGATCGTAGAGGACGAATGTCGAAAAAGACTCCTTGTAAATTCCAAGCAGAAAACTCGTTAAGACGAGAGGCTTTTGACCGATTGTCCAAACGCCGATGACGTAAAATCTATTTGTACGAAGAGAAACGAAAAAAATGAAGTTACAAGGTACAAAGCAAGACTTGTGGCTCAAGGTTTCTCACAAAGACCTGACATCGATTATGAGGAAACATATTCTCCTTATTATAGATGCAATCACATTTCTCTTCACCAACTGGATGTCGTTAAGATCATGAGATATATATGAAAATCCCTGAAGGATGTCAAACATGTTTGAAACAATTCGGACGAATGTGGTACAAACGATTATTTACTTGAAAGAAGGATGTGTAAATAATCTGCTTCCCATGTGTCTTCATTAAAAGATCATCAACATGATTTGTAATTATTGTTTGTATATGTTGATGATTTAAATATAGTGACAAAAACAAGACTTTTCCTTGGTTTGCAAATTGTTTATTTTATATTGAAAAAATATTAAAAAGATTTTATATGGACTCCATTGAGCTCTCAAATGGTTGTCGTCGATCACTTGAAGTGGATAAGGATCCATTTCGACCTCATGAAAGTGATGAAGAGCTAATTGGTAAATTTATTGAATCAACCTACTTGCAAGATACAACTCTTCACCAACTCGAAGACATTGAAGTGGTGTTAAACATATTTTTCGATATCTTCGAGGAACAAGTGACATGGGTTTATTTTACTCGAGAGGGTAGATTTTCCAAGGTTATCTGCTAGATTTTTATCTATCCCAGCCCGTTCTCAAACGGGATATGTATTCACCGTGGTAATATCTTGTATCATGGAAGTCGATAAAACAAACTATGGTTGCTACTTCTTCCAATCATTCTGAAGTACTTGCAATTCATGAAGCAAGTCGTGAATGTGTATGGTTGAGAAACATGATTGAACATATTCAAGAATCATGTGGATTGCCTTCAATAAAAGATTCTCCAACCATATTATATGAAGATAATGCAACATGTATTGCACAATTAAGTAAAAGATTCATAAAAGGGGACAGAACAAAACATATTTCACCAAAATTCTTTTATGCGCATGAGCTTCAGAAGAATGGTGAAATTGATGTAAAACAAATCCGATCGAGTGATAATCTTGCTGATTACCAACTAGACATTTAAAAGACTTACATATGGTATTGGCTTGCGTAAACTTAAAGACATTGCAAGTAAAGAAATTGAACAAGTTTTACCCATGTTCACATGAGGGGGAGTTATTGATTAGTGTATTGCACTCTTTTTCCTTAGCTATGGTTTTATCCCATTGGGTTTTCCTACCAAGGTTTTTAATGAGGCAATCTTAACAATATTATACCCATCTTAATATTTATGAGAATAGTGTACTCTTTTTATTTTACTATATTTTTTCCCACAGGGTTTTTCTTAGTAGAAGTTTTAACGAGACACAATCTCTAAGCAAGTGTCATCCAAGGGGGAGTGTTGTGAAATATGGATGACCATACATTTACACCAACATATTGTGTATTCATTTAACTTGTATTTCTTACTTAATAGTACCTCCACTTGTCTATGTATTGTCATGTTACTTGTAACCATTTCCAATGTACACCAACTCTTCCATGTATTGTCAAATTACTTGTAATGTGTTGTATGACATGTGGTGTGTGTGTTACTTGTAAACATTGTATAAAATACATTTATCATCATCACCAAATGGCCTATATAAAGGGTACCAACCTCATTGTAAAAACACAACAAGTTGAATGAAAACTTTTCATTCCAACTATCTCATTTCTTTTCTTCTCCTTTGTAGTAGTAGAAGTTCTTAGTCTTCTATTTTCCTTCTCTAGTTCTTAGCAAGTTCCAATTCAATTTACAACAACATTAACTTACAAGGATGGAACAAATATGGGGGCTTCCCATACCTAAATTGTTCAGTCTAACTAGAGTAACTAGACCACCTTTTTCTTTTAGAGAACAATTTGCTGAGCAAGATAATATTATATATATATATATATATATATATATAATATATATATATATATATATTGAATGAATGACTCTTTAACCAAGCTTATGAATGATCACATTGTACTCTCACATTGAATTGTAACATCAAGCATGACTTCTACATTGAATGTAACTTGTACACTCTACATAACTTGTATTAAACTTCAATGTATAATCATTTATTAATGTATTGTTATGTAACTTGTAATCTTGTATGACATGAGACTTTGATGTAACTTGCACACTTTGTCCAAGTAGTTATTCTTATCATGACTAATGGCCTATATAAGGGCGTTCATTCACTTGTAAAGAACACATCAATGTATGAATGAAATCTCTACATTTTCATCTCTAGCTCTCTTCTCTTTTGTCACATCTTCTCTACTTGTTCTAGTAATTCTTATTTTATGCATTCTATGCTTAAGTCTCTAACAAGTCCAACTTAAGTTCTAGTTGACTTACAACTTAGTTTACAACACGTTATCAACACGAAGTTGCTCTACAAGAGGTCTTAAAGATCATGAAGCTTTTCAAAGATATAAAGCTAAGAATGTATAATTTTTATTAATTTAAATAAGTTCAATTTATTTCCATGTTGTCATGGTTAATTTCTTTTTGTTACATGCATATTTAATTATGTAAATTTACTTTATTCATACATTATACATTGTAACTCACCGACTACGAAAGTATGCTTTGTAGCTGCGTGTTGTACGATCTTTTACATCAAAAAACCAAAAGTCAATGTGTGACATATAGTTTTTCTCTTAAAACTACAAAATTAGTTATTGTTATATTCTTGATTTTATAATACAAATAATGCTACAAGTTTGAGTTGATAGTGGGTAAGCCTTGTCCTTGGTAAAGCTAAACATTGAAGGGAAACGGGTTATCCCGTTCGAGGGCATGATATTAAGTAGACTATGTTTCGCCACCCAACCTAAAGGTTATCTCACCAACTCATACGAATAGTTTGACGACCCCAGTTCCATAATCTTGAATTGGGCCCCGTCCGGCCTAGACTTACGTGGACCCCTGAGCTCAACTCGTTGAGTCACACAAGCATAATCAACCTTCCTTTGTCATTTATCATTTAAAATTTTAGTTAATCAATTTGTGAGTTATCATAGTTATAGCGGAAGAAATTAAACCTCAAACTAACTGAAAAATCTCAAAGATACCAGTTAAGACAACCTAGAGTGTGGAAACCCCGAATATGTATATCATCGTCAATAAACATCCAGAGGAAAGTAAAAGAAAGATATACATGCCCAAAATCCCCTCAAAAACCTAACTCCCAATGTTTTAAAACAAGTATAGCTAATAATACAAAAGAATCACCTATATAAGACAAGTAGAATGAACTGCTCCAGTACTCTCAAATAATATCTCATAACTATGAAGCCTTCCCCTTGTTGGACTGTGGATCTGCACTCTGTCAAACACAAAATGACGAGCCCTGGTAAGTAATGCCAGTAGGACATATATACAACATTTCGAAAAAACTAGAACAGTCGAATTCATGCAAATAGAAAGAAAGGTACAGGAAACACATGAATATAAAAGACTGTAAATAAATCAATCGATAAGTGAGGCCAAATAATAAGGAGTCCCGACCAAAAGGTCATTGAGTCGCGGCAAAAGCCCAACAGACTCGGGTTCAGGACGAGACACTTGCCTCCCAGCCCTAACCCTTGCGACTATGAGATATCCACAAACCCGGATACGTGCCCTCAACGAACACTCAATTGGGAGATATCGACGACATCCAAATAAGAGCTCATATCACAGATAAATAGTACCATGACTCACTTGCCAATGGACCACTCCACGCAATAGCACATTCAAGGATAAATATCAAAATAATGAACAAGAATATCCAATAGAGTAAAATGAAATGACTGTACAATTTTCTAGTTAGTTAACTTACTTCGAGAAATCACAAATAGTCCTCAAAACGTCCCACTCACGCCTCGATATGCGCACCCGACACCCGACTATAGCATCCTAAGTCCTTGGTATCCATTTATACCATTTTACATTTTTAGGGTCACATTACGTGAAGTTATACTATGAGATCATAGATTTGTCATTTTCTTTTCAAAAATAATTTGATTTTTAGCACCCTTTTCGAATTATACTGGGATGTCAAATGCCTGAAAAAGCCCTGAACTCATTTTTTCTAGCTTCCTCTAATATTTCATATTTTTTTCGGGAATTTATTGAATTTTTCCATAATTTTTATTTATTTTATGTAATTTAGTTTTATAAAAATCTGTTTAATCAAATTTTATAATTAAATATATATTATTTTATTGGGGTGGGTCCGGTTAACCTCGACTTCCTCCGCATGGGCCATCTTCTTCCCACACCAATGCACTTCCGAATCGTGGGCCATGTGCTCTCTCTGAGTTTGGATTTTTTTTTTTTTTTCACTGGGGTTGGGCGTCCATTCCCAACCCCAAGTTGGGTTCGTGCAGGGGAGACGACTCCCCTGCCATCCCTTGAGTCCACTGTTGTGATTCGAGTTTGCCACCTCGAATCACAACAACAACCGACTACAACAGCGACAAGCCACACATCAACAACGAAAACTCACTTTCGAGCCGTCGGTCTCTCTCTCATGGTCTCTTCTTCTTCTCTCATTCTCCTTCACTGTTTTCTTTCTCTGGTTCGTTTTTTTTTCTTTTGGTTTGAGATAAGGTTTGATTTTTGGGGTCATTTGACCAACTTTATAGATATGGGAGTGGGTTGTATGTGAGCCACGCATCTCAACTCATACACGTATCTCGAGACACATCTTGTGGTCTTCAACGCCACACTTGTCCCCTAAGTCACTTATGAGTGACTCCAAAACCTTACACACTTGCCTCATGATAGAGGAACGCGTGTTTCGATGCACATCTAATGCATCAAATTTTTTTCCAAACTTTAGGCCTATTTATTCATTCACTTTTTATGTGGCCACATTGCAACCACACATGACCCAAAAATTCACATTTTATTTAAATAATTAAATCTTACCCCAATGTGCTATTACCTCGGTCCCACATCGACACGCGACTCGAGGCACGTCTCTGCTCGTCTCGACACCGTTATGCTCTGCGAGTACCTTACCCGCACATGACCGAATTTCATTACTTTAATTTGTTCAACCTTTGGTATAAGATTTAATACAAGCATCAAACCAAAAATAACATACCTCGGTGTCGACTCCCGAGATTTGGACATGTGTATCACGACAAGTGGGTCCCACGCATGACCTTGAACTGACACGTGGCACAAGGTGGAAATTTTTTGTTTTTTTAAGGATCATTACAGTCTTCCCAACTAATTAGAATTTTGTCCCCGAAATTGACAAATTATAAAGGAAGGACTTCCTGAGATTCAGAAGAGATAAGGAAAATACTCGCGCATGTACGACTCAAGCTCCCATGTCAGCTCCTCATTTCCGTAATGCTGCCATTTGACGAGGACTGAAGGGATCTCTTTGTTCCTCAAAATCTTCACCTTACGGTCCATCATCTGAATAGGCTGCTCGTCATAAGTAATGCCATCCCTCAAGCCTATCTGACTCAAATCCACTGTCGGTCGTCTGCCCTCTCTCGACCTATCTAGTCGAAGCATAGAAACATGAAATACGGGGTAGATACCAGACAACTGAGATGGCAACTCCAACGCGTACGCAACCTTGCATATTCGCTTCTTCACTTTGAAAGGACCAATGAACCTCGGCGCAAGCTTTCCTTTAATCCCAAACCTCTTGTGACCCTTTATCGGAGAAACTTTTAGATACACATAGTCTCCGACATCATATGCTAACTCGTTGTGATACATGTCATAATATTTTTTTGCCTCTTCTGCACACCTTTCAGTATCAATCTAATCAGCCGTATCTTCTCTATGTGATCCACTACAATTTCAGGCCCAATCATTGCCACATCCTCGGGCTCCGCCCAGCAAGATGGAGATCTGCACGGTCTACCGTAGAGTGCTTCAAACGGTGCCATACCAATACTGGCCTGATAACTGTTATTGTATGCGAACTCATATAAATGAAGATACTCTTCCCATGATCCACCGTACTCTAACACATACATCCTTAACATATCTTCAAGAATTTGAATCAATCTTTCTGACTGTCTGTCAGTCTGTGGATGATAAGCTGTACTGAGATCCAAACGCGTACCAAACTGTGCCTACATGCTCTGCTAAATTTGAGATGTAAGCTGTGGTCCCCTGTCAGACACAATCGACAAAGGAACGCCATGTAATCGCAAGATTTCCCGCTCGTACAAACTCGCCAACCTGTCAACCCGATGTGTGGTAGAGATCGATAAAAAGTGCGTAGACTTCGTCAATCTGTCCATTATCACCCATATATTGTCATGTCCGCGCTAAAATCGAGGTAGCCCAATGACGAAATCCATGGCAATATACTCCCACTTCCACCGAGGAATGGGAAGTAGCTGTAATAACCCACCGGGTCTCCGATGCTCAGCCTTAACTCGCTGGCATACCTCACACGCTTTAACGTAATCAGAAACATCGATCTTCATCCTCGGCCACCAGAAAAGACGACGCACGTCAACGTACATCTTGGTCAGATCCGGATGAACCGTAAATCGTGAGCGGTGAGCCTCATCAAGTATCTCATTACGTAACTCAGCCACTGATGGAATCCATAGTCAACCTCTAAATCTCAGGCACGAGTCTATCGACTGACTCCAATCTGAATGATCCGGACTCTGAGCAAACTCAAAAAATCTCTGGTACTGCTCATATGTCTGCTGATCCTCAAGTACCTTCTGAATCAACACTGTATGAGTTCTCATCTGCCCACAAATCAACACTCTGGTACCGGTCAAAATATCAACAGAATACATCAACTCGTCCACCTCGAGTAAACCATACTTGTGTGTTATGTGGAAAGTAATAGTCTGCGTGTATTCCCCTCTGCGGCTAAATGCGTCTGCAACAACATTGGCCTTCCCCGGATGATACTCCAAAAAGAAATCATAATCCTTGAGGAACTCAAGCCAACGCCTCTGTCTCATATTCAAATCCTTCTGAGTAAACAAGTACTTCAAACTCTTGTGGTTAGTGAACAACACAAACTTCTCTCCATAGAGATAATGACACTAAACCTTTAGTGCAAAAACTAATGTTGCTAGCTCCAAGTCATGTGTAGGGTAGTTCTTCTCATGAATCTTCAGCCGTTGGGACGCGTAGGCAATCACTCCACCGTCCTGCATCAATACATAGCCTAGATAGACCTTAGAAGCATCGATGTTCACCTCGAAACCCTTTCCTGACTCAGGTAATACCAGAACTGGTGCGGTAGTCAGTCTTTCCTTCAAAGTCCTGAAAGCTTGTTCACAACTATCATTCCACTAAAAATTTATATCTTTTTTCGTCAATTGTGTCATTGGTGCTGCAATTTTCGAGAAATCTTAAACAAAACGTCGGTAATAGCTTGCCAACCCCAAGAAACTACGGATCTCTGTCACTGATCGCGGCGTAGGCCAATCTATCATAGCTCTGACCTTAGCTGGGTCCAATGAAACTCCACGGGCTTCGACGATGTGTCCAAGAAATCCGATCTCTATAAGCCTAAACTCACACTTACTAAATTTTGCATATAGTCTATGAGCCCTCAAAGTCTGCAAAATTATCCTGAGGTGCTCCCCATGATCCTCGCGGGTCTTAGAGTAGATAAGGATGCCATCGATGAACATAATGATGGGCCTATCCAAATACTCTCTCAACACTCGATGCATGAGATCCATGAACACCGCTGGGGCGTTAGTCAACCTAAAAGGCATGACTATGAACTGGTAATGCCCGTATCGAGTGCAAAATGCAGTCTTCTCTATATCCTCTGCTCTAATCCTTAGCTGATGGTCCCCATATCTCAAATCAATCTTTGAAAACCACTGTGCTCCTGTTAGCTAATCGAACAAATCGTCAATGCGAGGAAGTGGATACTTGTTCTTCACTGTCACCTTGTTGAGTTGTCTATAATCAATACATAATCTCAGGCTGCCATATTTCTTCTTAACAAACAAGGCTGGTGCGCCCCAAGGAGACATGCTCGGGTAGATGAATCCTAATTCCAATAACTCATCAAGCTGTCCTTTCAGCTCCTCTAGCTCATTCGAAGCCACCCGGTACGGCGGGATATATATAGGTTTGGTCATCGGAATCAAATCAATGATGAAGTCAATCTCCCTAGGCGGGGGTAATCCTTGTAGCTCTGCCGGAAAAATGTCGGGAAACTCGCATACCACTGGCACCTCCTCCAACATAATCACAATTTGTTCCGTCGTACTCAACACACTGGTGAACATATCGACATCTACACTAGTGGCGACTTACCTCTGGTAATAGGTAAATTGGTCGAAGTCCCCTGGAAACTAAACTTTGGATGACCTAAAAGATGAAATATGACTTTCTTACTGAAGCAATGGATCTGTGCATGATAAGCACCCAACCAATCCATGCCTACCGATTCGTCAAACTCAAGGAATTCTAACACTCTTAGGTCCGCTGGCATGATATGACCCTCTATATCAACCGAACAATCAATACACAACAAGTTCAGGAAGATCTTGTCCCCAGTAGCTGTGCTAAGGACCAAGGGTCTCTCCAGTCTAGTAGGTTTCAAACCTAACTCATCAACCATACGACTCGAAATAAAAGAAACAGTAGAACCTGAATAAAAAATAGCATGCATGAATCTACTGCAAATATAAATCGTACCCTCAATCAAATTACGACTGACAGTCGGATCTGGCACGACAACTACGTGAACCCGCTCCCGGCTCTACTGCGGCTGCCTTCGACCCAGTCGTGGACACTTACTGATGAAATGACCTAGCTGTCCATACTCCTAACAACCCCTATGAGATCCTGATCCAGATGAACCACACTGTCCCTGTCCTTGTCCCTGTGCCTGACTAGGCCTCTGTCCCGTCTCTGCAACTAATTGGAACTTTGCCCTGTTTTTGGCCACTGCATTTCCCATCCGTCCTCTGATAATACTAATGCTGAGGACCTGACGGTGTTGGCTGCGGTGGTGTACTAGCGTAGCTCTGTGCCGGACCCACTGACACTGATGCAGTATGCGCTGCATAGGGCAGAGATGCAACATATCTCACACTCTGAGCTCGATCTCTCTGCCTCAATGGCCGAAATCTCTTCCTCCTCCGATCACCTTCGAAACCTCTCACTGACTGTGATGATGCCGATGAGGCAACTGATACTTCGATGCGAGTGCTCCTAAAGCTCTCGCTAGCCATAACCCTCTCATATGCCTCTTGTAATGTGCTCGGAGCTATCGTCACTATAATAGAACCAATGGAGTATAGTAGACCGTGCACAACGTAGTAAGCCTGGTCAGCGTCAGTGTCGGTCGCACTTCCAGCATGCTCCATCAAGCGTAAATATCGGTCCATATACTGCATAACTGACTCCCCGGTCCTCTGTCGAATGGTCTGAAACTCAATCTTCTTCTGGTTACGGATTGTAGGAGGAATGTAATTTTCATTAAACTTCGCCTTGAACTTAACCCAATCCTTGGGCTTCCCCTTCGACGCCGCCATAGTGCGCCACCATACATCAGTCTCACCGAATAGTGAAACTGATGATATACTTGGCTGCGTATGAGCTGGGGTGGCCAATACATCATGTATATTCTCGTGGTTCCTCATATATCTCTCTGCAGCCTCGAGGTTAGTACCCCGTGGAACTTCTCCGGATGATGCCTCTGAAACTCACGAGTCTGTCTCGCCTCAGCTGTAACCCTAACACACGTATCAGTCGGCGTGCTTGGCGTATCCTCAGTCGGTGTCTCAGGTGTAGGAGGTATTATCTCGACCTGAACATGTGTATCCTCGGCCACTGTTGGTCCTACCTAAATTGGAGGTGCTACGGGTGGGTCATGGACTGTAGGAGCACTCCCAGTCTGCGTAACTGGAGCTGCTGACATGGAAGGTGATGTTGTCGCCTGAGCCTTCAGCAGTCGAAGAATCTCCTGAAGCTGCTGATTGTGAATTGTAATCAACTGCGACATGCCATCTAATCTCCTCTGTACGTCTCCCGTATCTCTATTGCTAGTATCGAGCTGATAAACCATCGCTAACTTAAAAGAAAGCGATTCTCACGATCAGAACATAGCTATCGATAACTAATAATACAACAAATCAAATAGCTTATAGTCAAGGTTAATATCCCCAACTCGCTTCACTTCCCAACTAAGACTTATGTTATGATAGTAGGGATCCACTCTAAGTTCAACCATTCCTAACTTCCGCTGGTTTGTCTATCAATGGATTGTGATTTAAAGCAAGAGTCGAGTATTTAATAACCTGGCTCTGATACAAACTATGACGACCCCAGTTCCACAATCCTAAACTGGGCCCCGCCCAGCCTAGACTTACGTGGACCCTTGAGCTCAACTCGCTGAGTCACGCAAGCCTAGTCAACCTTCCTTTGTCATTTATCATTTAAAAAATTAGTTAATCAATTTGTGAGTTATCATAGTTATAGCGGAAGAAATTAAACCTCAAACTAACTGAAAAACCTCAAAGATACCAGTTAAAACAACCTAGAGTGTGGAAACCCCGAATATGTATATCATCGTCAATAAACATCCAGAGGAAAGTAAACGAAAGATATACATGCCCAAAATCCCTTCCAAAACCTAACTCCAAATGTTTTAAAACAAGTATAGCTATTAATCCAAAAGAATCACCTATGTAAGACAAGTAGAAGGAACTGCTCCGGTACCCTCAAATAATATCTCCAAACTATGGAGCCTTCCCCTTGATGGACTGTGGATCTGCACTCCGTGAAACACAAAATGACGAACTCAGGTAAGTAATGCCAGTAGGACATATATACAACATTTCGAAAAAACTAGAACAATCGAATTCATGCAAATAGAAAGAAAGGTACATGAAACACATGAATATAAAAGACTATAAACAAATCAATCGATAAGTGAGGCCAAATAGCGAGGAGTCCCGACCAAAAGGTCGTTGAGTCGCGACAAAAAACCTAGCAGACTCGGGTTCAGGATGAGACACTTGCCTCCTAGCCCTAACCTTTGCGACTATGAGATATCCATAGTCCCGGATAAGTGCCCCCAACGTACACTCAATTGGGAGATATCGACGGCGTCCAAATAAGAGCTCATATCACAGATAAACATTACCATGACTCAATTGCCAATGGACCACTCCACGCAATAGCACATTCAAGGATAGATATCAAAACAATGAACAAGAATATCCAATAGAGTAAAATGAAATGATTGTACAATTTCTTAGTTGGTTTACTTGCCTCGAGAAATCACAAATCGTCCTCAAAACGTCCCGCTCATGCCTCGATATGCTCACTTAACACCCGACTATAACATCCTAATTCCCTGGTGCCCATTTATACCATTTTACAGTTTTAGGGTCACATTACGTGAAGTTATACTATGGGATCATAGATTTGTCATTTTCTTTTCAAAAATAATTTGATTTTTAGCACCCTTTTCAAATTATACCAGGGGTGATAAATGCCCGAAAAAGCCTCGAACTCATTTTTTCTAGCTTCCTCTAATTTCTCATATATTTTTCAGGAATTTATTGAATTTCTCCATAATTTTTATCTATTTTAATCTATTTTCTGTAATTTAGTTTTATAAAAATCAATTTAATCAAATTTAATAATTAAATATATATTATTTTATTGGGGTGGGTCCGGGTTAACCCGACCCGCATGGGCCATCTTCTTCCTCACCAAAGCTCTTCGTGCTCTAGTTTGGATTTTTTTTTTCCTGGGTTGGGCGTCCATCCCCAACCCCAAGTTGGTTTCGTGCAGGGGAGACGACTCCCCTGCCATCCCTTGAGGGGCGGTTGTCCGAGTTCGCCACCTCGAACCACAACAACAACTGACTGCAACAACGACAAGCCACACATCAACAATGAAAACTTACATTCGAGCCGTCGGTCTCTCTCTCTTTCTCGGTCTCTCTCTGTCTCTCCCGGTCTCTTCTTCTTCTCTCCTTCTCCTTCACTGTTTTCTTTCTTTGGTTCATTTTTTTTCTTTTGGTTTGAGATGAGGTTTAATTTTTTAGGGTCATTTGACCAACTTTAAAATATGGGAGTGGGTTGTATGTGAGCCACGCATCTCAACTCATACACGTATCTCGAGACACATCTTGTGGTCTTCAACACTACACTTGTCCCCTAAGTCACTTGTGAGTGACTCCAAAACCTTACACACTTGCCTCATGATAGAGGAACGCGTGTCTCGATGCACATCCAATGCCTCATTAATTTTTTTCCAAACTTTAGGCTTGATTGTTCATTCGATTTTTATCTGGCCATATTGCAACAACACATTACCCAAAAATTCACATTTTATTTAAATAATTAAATCTTACCCCAATGTGCTATTACCTCGGTCCCACATCACACGTGACTCGAGGCACGTCTCTGCTCATCTCGACACCGTTATGCCCTGCGAGTACCTTACCCGCACCTGACCGAATTTCATTACTTTAATTTGTTCAACCTTTGGTATAAGATTTAATACAAGCATCAAACCAAAAATAACATACATCGGTGTCGACTCCCGAGATTTAAACATGTGTATCACGACAAATGGATCCCACGCACGACCCTAAAATGACACGTGACACAAGGTAGAATTCTTTTTTTTAAGGATCGTTACAAATAGTACATTTTGTTTATTAATGAATCAAGTTGTGAACATATATTTAATCATATGTTATGTTTTTACATAAAAATGGGAAAACTATTTTATATTAAATTTATTTTCAAAATATTATTCAACCATAGTTGAACTTGTTGCCTTATTATATTACCGACAAGAATTACTTGTTATGACAATTAAATACTATAATTTGTGAATAAAACATCTATGCAAGATTATGTTGTGTTATACAAAATTTAAATCATTTGTCAATATCTCTTTAGAAATTTGAAAAGTGAATTTTTCACTTTATACATCTTTTCACCATATAGAGTTATAAATATATAAATACCAAAAAATGTACTGCTCCAAAAGCTCAAAATGAGCGGTTGAGTCTCAAACTACAAAATTTTATCAATCAAATATTAATTATAATTTTGCAATTTTAATTACCTATATGTTGAGGCTACGCGAAAATATGACTGATGAGACAATAAAAATAAGGTCACGCGACCCGCCTCGATTTATTGCTGCAACAAATATCAAGTGCACACGTAAATCCAATAAATATTAAGGATTGATTTCTTTTCACATGGTAGTTGAGTAAAATAATGAGATATTATAAATATAATATCGCTCCTGTCCAATTAGTTCAGCTTCAAATTAAAGATTAGAATGATCGCAATAATAAATTTATAGATGTGGAATAGGTGAAAATATCAGGTAAAGGTAATATTAACAATTCCACCAAAAATTGGAACAAAAGTGGTGCACCACTACAAAGGGCAATAATTATTGACAATGAGCGCTCATAATTGTGACATTTTTTTGTCATATATGAAAGATTATTTTGCCTAAATATTGTCATATATATACCCGAATATTTTTGTGATCTTTTCATGCCTTCAAAATCAAAGGCAAAATATTATGAATTTTATCATTGAAAATAGCTCGATAAAACAGGCACATCGAGATGTGTTTAAATCGTGACCTAAATATGGGTGATGAGTTTATGTCTTGTATATCGTGCTACATGCATGTACATTATAATATAAAAGTGAATATTTCTCAAACTCGAACTTAATAGAGGCTAATGTTCAGGAAATATCTGATACAACAATTTTATTGTTAATGTCTTGCTTAGAAGAAGTCTACTCATAATAATAAAAAATTGATCTATATGAATATATAAGGCACATATGATTTAATCTGAGTATAATATTCTCGGCTTTAACTCCTGGAATATATAAGGCACATTAACAAATGTCGTCGTAAATCAAATGACATTCAGAATATGGAAAGATCTATTTGATTATCTATAATCATCAATAATGCGAAAATATTGTAAATTATACGGACATCCTTTTATACGTATATGGATACGATCGAAATCGCTTTTTTAAGTCATCATAGAGATTATCTCAAGGCAAATCAATATGAGACTTATATTGATTTAACTTTCCATCAATTATATTATAAGATGCCTTGGATCCCTAATAGGAAATTTATTTATATCAAGTTTTGCTAATTGTTACTTTGATAAAACAATTTTTCCAAAGGGGGAGATATAAGCTAATTCAAAAATGAAATGTATAATCGAGATACGTGAAATTGTTTGAAACAATATCAAATTGCATTAAATTTGTTGTATTATGATCTATGTATAAATTAATATTAACTATTGATTAGGTTGTAAGTTCAATAATGTCTTGCTAGGATCATTCACTTATACTTCTTTAAGTAAGGGTATATGTGTAATTTACTTAACCGTAACAACAAGTTATGAATAAATTACTTTTAGAAACGATACATGCTCGATACTATATACAAATCTCGGCCGCCGAGTGACCATCATATGTATCGATTGAGGTATTAAAGTTTTTCGATTCATATAGAAAATGATGTCCATGTAAATTACTTGATACGAGTACAACAAAATGCATCATATGATGTAGAAAATGATGTCCATGTGCAACGAAATGCACAAGATGTCTCACCCATGTGAACATGAGGGAGAGAATCAAAATGAGTAATTGGTTAGTGTATTGCACTCTTTTTTCCCTTTGCTATGGTTTTATTCCACTGGGTTTTCTTTGTAGAGTTTTTAATGAGACAATTCTAACAATATTAAAACTCTTTATCAAGGTTGGTTAGTGTATTGCACTCTTTTCCTTTCGCTATTGGTTTGATCCATTAGATTTGCCTAGCAAAGTTTTTAAAGAGGCAATCCTAACATTATTATGCTCCATATAAAAAATTTATGAGAGTAATGTACTCTTTTTCCTATACTAGATTTTTTTCTACAAGGTTTTTCTAGTAAAGGTTTTAATGAGGCATATATATTCTCTCAAAGTGTATTAATGTGTTGCACTCTTTTCCTTAGCTTTGGTTTTATCACATTGGGTTTTCCTAGGAAGGTTTTTAATGAGGCAATCAATAATATTATACTAAAAATCATGATTGACGAGAACATTGTTCTCTTTTTCCAATACTAAAAATCAAGATTTGGTTTTCCAATACAGGTTTTAACGATGCATATTCTCTTAGCAAGTGTCATCCAAGGGGAGTGTTGTAAATTGGATGACCCTTTAACCAAGCTTATGAATGATCACATTGTTAAGCATGACTTTCACATTGAATTGCAACATCAAACATGACTTCTACATTTAATGTAACTTGTACACTCTACATAAATTGTATTAAACTCCAATGTATAATCACTTTTCCATGTATAATCACTTTTCCATGTATAATGTCATGTATAATCTTTTCCATGTATTGTCATGTAACTTGTAACTTGTATGACATGAGACTTTGGTGTAACTTGCACACTTTGTGTAAGTACTTATTCTTATCATGACTAAGGGTCTATAAAAGGGGGTTCCTTTACTTGTAAAGAACACACCAATGTATGAATGAAATCTTTACATTTTCATTTCTAGCTTTTTATCTTTTTGTCTCATCTTCTTTACTTGTTCTAGTAGTTCTTAGTTTATGTCTTCTATGTTTAAGTCTCTAGCACGTCCAACTTAAGTCATAGTTGGCTTACAACTTAGTTTACAACAATATATATTGCGGGTGTCTAAGATTTTCTCTCGGGAGATTCATTCTCAACTTAAGCTCGACTAATCCTACAAGGTTTAGTTAGACACGAATTATTCTAGTGCCAGATGATGTGTCGACTACCACACGACTTTCTAGAGCAGCGGGTTACACGAATTTCGATATGAACATCGATAATCTTTCAAAAACGTAAAATGCAAAATAGATCCAAGGTGGGGGCCTCCGAGGAGAACAATTCGATGCCTAGTTAGATCATGGCTCTTGAGAAAGGACAACTTAGAGTTAGAGAAGAGAACATGCATATTCCTTCGATCTGCTTTGTATTTATAGACTTAGGGTCTGCCCTTTGTTGGTTTCTCATCGAGATCTTGCCAAATCAATTTCCTATTTTAGAAAGATTTGACAAATCTTGATTTTTCTTTTTGGCAAGATTTTCCTCCTATCCAATTTATCACATATTCAACAAAATCTTAGGGATTTTATGAGATTCTTCCTTATTAAGTTAACGTTAGATCCGTGCATATCATAAAACCCATTTGAGATGTATGTACACAGTTCTCGAAGTGAAATCATAATCGGCATACACCAAATTGCATTCATTTCGAAAATCAGAAAAAATGTAATTTCATTTGTAGGTTTTAATTTGAAAATATATGAATTCTCAAAATGTCATTACATGTTAAAGTTTTCAGTTCTCAATCATTGTCCAACCACATCTTTATCGCAACAAAAAAGGTATGCTCCCACATTTGTGAGGTCAGGTGATCAAGTTCTAAAATAAAGGGTGATCAAGTCCAAAAAAATCACTTTAAACTATTAAATTAGCGAAACGAGGATGAATAATTTCTCAAACTCCCTCCATTTTTTTATAGGTCGTTTTAGCAAATCTGTCTTGTGCAATTTTTTTTGTTAGGCCTTAGAGAGTTAACTCCAACAAGTTAAGTTAAGCAAAAATGAACCGAAGAGGCCTTAGTCATTTTTAACATTTTATGGTTATTATATCTATTTTACTCCTTGTTGAAGCGGACTTCCAATTGATACAACGATCTAGAAACCAAGCAATTTCTCGTACCCACCTCGCCGCCACACAAAGACCGGACTGGAGCACATTGTATTCGTAATCGCTGCGTTGGAGAAGTTATGGGCGGACAGGAAGAACTAAATCAAGCTCTAATGGAAACCAGAGAAGATGCGAGGCATAGTTTGGCTAGACAAACGATTTAACAAAACCCCATTATACGAAGAATCATCAATACTCGTACAAGAACAAGCAGGGCCAAAGGTTGGCGATCCGGATCTCGCGCATAGCATCGTAGACGTACCGGATGAGGATGGAGCAGGTGAGGTGTTTCGGGATGAGGGACGACGACACTGTGTTCGTGGCGGAGAATCTGATGAGGGTGTTGAACAAGTATAACCACACCAAGATTTAAATGTACTCATGGCTTCATCGAATAAGCAAAAAAAAAAAAAAAAAACCAAAACGAAAGAACCCAAAAAAAACACCCACGTACTTTACTTTCTCTTATAGGTGTTACAAAAAACAAGAAATATTAAATTGTTATAAATTGAGTTGGAACTTGCTAAGAATTAGAGAAGGAAAATAGAAGACTAATAACTTCTACTACTACAAACTACTACTACAAATGATAAGAGAATAAATGAGATAGTTGAAATGAGAAGTTTTCATTCAACTTGGTGTGTTTTTACAATGAGGTTGACACCCTTTATATATGCCATTTGGTGATGATGATAAATGTACTTTATATAATGTGTACAAGTAACACATACACCCCATGTCATACAACACATTACAAGTAATTTGACAATACATGGAAAAGTTGATGTACATTGGAAATGGTTACAAGTAACATGACAATACATAGACAAGTGGATGTACTATTAAGTGAGAAATACGAGTTACATGACTACACAATATGTTGGTGTATATGCATGGTCATCCATATTTCACAACACTCCCCATTGGATGACACTTGCTTAGAGATTGTGCTTCGTTAAAACTTCTACTAAGAAAAACCATGTGGGAAAAAATATAGTAAAAGAAAAAGAGTACACTATTCTCATAAATATTAAGATGTGTATAATATTATTAAGATTGTCTCATCAAAAACCTTGCTAGGAAAACCCAATGAGATAAAACCATAGCTAAGGGAAAAATAGTGCAATACACTAATCAATAACTCCCTCTCATGTGAATATGGGTGAAATTTGTTCAGTTTCTTTACTTGCAATGTCTTTAAGTTTATGCAAGCCAATACCATATGTAAGCATTTTAAATGTCGTAGTTGGTAAGACTTTTGTGAATAAATCAACAATATTATCCCTCGATCGGATTTGCTTGACATTAATTTCACCATTCTTCTAAAGCTCATGCGCTTAAAAGAATTTTGGTGAAATATATTTTGTTCTGTCCCCTTTTATGAATCCTTCACTTAATTGGGCAATGCATGTTGCATTATCTTTATATAATAAGGTTGGATAATTTTTATTGAAGGCAATCCACATGATTCTTGAATATGTTCAATCATGTTTCTTAACCATACACAATCACAACTTGCTTCATGAATTGCAAATACTTCAGAATGACTGGAAGAAGTAGCAACCATAGTTTGCTTTACTGACTTCCAAGATATAATAGTATTACCACATGTGAATACATATCCCGTTTGAGAATGGGCATTGTGGGGATCAGATAAAAATCCAACATCAGCATAACCTTGGAGATTCAATTTTACCCATCTCGAGTAAAATAAACCCATGTCACTTGTTCCTCGAAGATATCGGAAAACATTTTTAACACCATTCCAATGTCTTCAAGTTGGTGAAGAGCTGTATCTTGCAAATATGTTGACAGCAAAAGCAATGTCAGGTCTTGTACAATTTGCAAGATACATAAGTGCACCAATTGCACTTAAATATGGTAACTCCGGACCAAGTAGCTCTTCATTACTTTCATGAGGTCGAAATGGATCATTATCTACTTCAAGTGATCTGACAACCATTGGAGAGCTCAATGGATGTGCATTGTCCATATAAAATCTTTTTAGTATTTTTCAATATAATTTGATTGATGGACAAGTACTTCACTTGAAAAATGTTCAATTTGCAAACCAAGATAAAGTCTTGTTTTTCCAAGTTCTTTCATGTCGAATTCCTTTTTTAACTATTCGGATGTTCTAACGATGTCGTCGTGGTTTCCCACTATATTTAAATCATCAACATATACAACAATACTCACAAATACTATTGATGATCTTTTAATGAGACATATGAGCAAAACATATTATTTACATATCATTCTTTAAGTAAATAATCATTAAGACGTTTGTACCACATTCGTCCGGATTGTTTCAATCCGTACAAAGACCTTTGTAATTTTATTGAATGCATGTTATGAGGTTTTGATTTAATTTCTTTAGATATTACAAATCCTTCAGGATTCTCATATATATCTTACTATATAGGGATCTGTACAGATATGCTGTAACGACATCCATTAAATGCATATCAAACCCTTCAGAAATTGCAAGGCTTATTAAGAACCGAAATGTGATTGAATCTATAACAGGAGAATATGTTTCCTCATAATCGATGACAGGTCTTTGTGAGAAACCTTGATCTATAAGTCTTGCTTTATACCTTGTAACTTCATTTTTCTCATTTCTCTTTCGTACAAAGACCCATTTATATCAAATAGGTTTTACACTATCTGACGTTTGAACAATCGGTCAAAAAACCTCTCGTTTCCTTAACGAGTTTAGCTCTGCTTGGATAGCCTCATGCCATTTTTGCCAATCAGGTTTTTTCAACATTCGTCACTGATCATAGTTCTGGATCATCATCATTTTCACATATTTCAAAGGACACATTGAAAGCAAATATATCATCAGGAACAATTTTATTTCGATCCCAAATCTTACCAGAGTTTAAATATTTTATTGAGATCTCATTATTTTCATCTTTTTTTCTCTTTTTCTAGTGGCAGTTGTTCATCGTCAAAATCAACTTGTTTTGACAAGTCATTATCAAATGATTCTTTTGCTTTCTCAGGAGTATTTTGATTTATATTTATTTTTACTCCGTTTTTCTCTTTCGAGGAATTGTATCATTTGAACCAACTGGTTTTCCACGCTTTAAGCGTTTCGTTGTTTCTTGTGCATTTTGTTGCACAGAGACATCAATTCTTGCAGGAGCATTTACAACTGAAATATTTGATTTTGTCACTTGTTTTGCATCATTAAATGCATCAGGTAATTGATTTGCGATTTTTTGCAAATAATCTTTTGAACTTCAAGTTCACACTGATTTGTGCGTGGATCATAATGTGATAAAGTTGATGCATTCCAAGCAATTTTGCACCATTCCTTTTGAATTGGTTTCTTATCTCCCATAATGGTGAGAAAACTGCTTCATCAAAGTGACAATCAGCCAAACATGCAGTAAATAAATCTCCTATTAAAGGCTCAATGTATCTTATAATGGACGATGAGTTAAATCCAACATAAATCTCAAGTTTTCGTTGTAGAGGTGGTATAGGAACATACACTGCACAACCAAAAATTTTTAAGTGTGAAATATTTGGTTGTTGACCTAAAATGAGTTGCATGAGAGAATGTTCATGGTATGCAGTAGGTCTATAACGAATGATAGATGCTGCATGAAAGACCGCATGTCCCCAAACTGAAGTTGATAACTTAGTTCTCATGATTAAATGTCTGACAATTAATTGAATGTGTTTGATCAGAGATTATGCCAAATCATTATGGGTATGCACGTGTGGAACATAATGTTCAATAGTAATTTCTATAGACATGCAATAATTCTTAAATGCTTGAGATCGAAATTCCCCGGCATTATCAAGAAGGATGGTCTTGATTGGTTTGTTAGGGAATTGTGCTCTTAACTTAATGATTTGTGCTAAAAGTCTAGCGAATGCAACATTGAGGGCCGAAAGCAAACAAACATGTGACTACCTAGTTGATGCATCTATCAAAACCATGAAATATCTAAATGGTCCACAGTGAGGATGAATAGGTCCACATATGTCTCCCTTAATGCGTTCTAAGAAAACTGGGGATTCCATAACAATTTTATTTGATGATGATTTAACTATCAATTTACCTTGAGAACAACTAGCACAATTATAATCACCAGCTGAAAACATTTAGTGCCTCCTTAAAGGATGTCCATGCGAATTATTAATTATTCTTCTCATCATTGATGATTCTGGATGACCAAGCCGGTAATGCCATAAAATGAATGTCTTTGGATCATTACTTTTCTTATTTAAGACGACATTCGTTTTGAACATGCCTTATATGAGTAAAATATAATCCAGAGGATAAAGCTGGGGATTTATCTAATACTTCTTTTTCCCATTTGAAACCAATTTGATAAAGAAATTCTCTATTATTTTCATTCATGGTTTTAATGTGATATCCATTTTGTCAAATATCTTTAAAATTGAGTAAATTTCTTCTAGATTTTTTAGAGTATAAGGCATTGTCAACATGAATTGTTGTTCCCCCAAGCAACATAATATTTGCTCTTCCGGAGCCATAAATCAAATTAGAGATGTCAAATATTGTTTGAACATTAACCTCAGCTAAGTTTAAATTGGAGAAATATTCTCTATTTTTAAGGATTGTGTGCGTTGTAGCACAATCGGCGAGACATATATCACTCTTATTTGATTCATGATTTGAACACATGATTTGTTGATCCATCTAGAAAAATAGTGTTTGGCAAATTAGAAAAAGAGTCATATTTAATTCATAATAAGGAACTAGTACATATAATTAAGAAGCATAACAAAAACTAGTACATAGAATTATTGAAAACTATTACATATGATCATTAAAAATATCGAGATTAATGTTTGGATCATCATGAAAATTCGGGACATCCATATGATTGATGTCCGACGAGCCATCTCTGACAGTGAAGTTCATCTCAACTGTTTTGTCTTTCTTCTATAAGGAGGTTTGATAAAGATCAATAAAATACTTAGGCGTGCGGCATACATGAGCCCAGTGGTCTTTTAGACCACACCTGTGACATGGTTGGTCACGATTATGAGCATGCCCATTTTCAAAATATTTTTTCCCTTATTCTGAACGGCGTCATTCTTATTCCATTTATTTTGGAACTTATTGCCACAAAATTTAGAATAGGGCTTGCCACGATCTTTGATGATTGATCATTTCCCATTTCCACGTCAGTGGTTTTTTTTTCCTTGACCATTTTTATAGTCATTATAGGATATTGCATTTGCTTCATTAATTGAAGCGGAACCAGTTGGACGAGAGTTGTGGTTCTTCAATAGAAGCTCATTATTTTGTTCACCCACCATGAGACAAGAAATTAATTTTGATTACTTTTTAAATTGACGCGCTCGATATTGCTGTTGCAACAATAGATTCGAGGCATGAAAAGTACTGAATGTTTTTTCCATCATTGCCTCATCAGATATATTTTCTCCACACAGCCTCAAACGAGAGATAAAATTAAACATGGCAGACTTATACTCACTGACTGTTTTGAAATCTTGTAGCCTAAGATTCAGCCAATCGTTTTGAGCTTTTGGAAATATCACCGTCTTTTGGTGATCATATTGCTCTTTTAAGGTTAACCACAAGGTGAGAGGATATTTTATAGTGAGATACTCACTTTTTAGACCTTCATGGAGATGATGGCGAAGGAATATCAGTGCTTTCACACGGTCTTGCATTGATGTTTCATTTCCTTCTATAATAGTTTCTCCTAAGTCTTTAGCTTGGAGATGTATCTCGACATCCAGTTGCCATGACAAATAATTATTTCCATGATATCAAGAGCAACAAATTCAAGTTTTTGAAGGTTTGTCATAGTCTGAAAATATATCAAGAAATTGAGTAAATAATATTTCTTTTTTATATAAAATAAATAATATACGATTAAATATATGTTCACAACTTGATTATTAATATGCAAAATGTACTACTTGTATGAGTTGGTGGGACAACCTCCAGGTTGGGTGGCGAGACGAAGTCTACTTAAAACCATACCTCCTCGAACGGGATAGCATGTCTCCCTTCCAATGTTTAGCTTTACCAGGGACAAGGCTTACCTACTATCAACCCAAACTCATAACATTATTTGCAATAGAAAAAATCAAGAATAAAGCATAATTAATAGTTTGTAGTATAATGAGAAAAATAGTTATGTCACATATTGACTTTTGATTTCTTATGTAGAAGATCGTACAAGACGCAATTACAGAGCATACTTTCGCAATCGATGACGTTATAATGCATAATATATGAATAAAGTATGCATATAGAAGTGATGCATGCAATAAAAGGAAGCAATCATGATATATAAATAAATTGAACTTATTTAAATAACAAAAGTTATACCTTCCTAGCTTTGTCTCCTTAACAAGCATTCTTGAACTTCAAGGTCTTTTTAATGCTAGAGCAAGCTCGTGTTGATAACGTGTTGTAAATTGAGTTGGAACTTGCTAAGAACTAGAGAAGAAAAATAGAAGACTAAGAACTTCTACTACTACAAACTACTACTACAAATGAGAAGAGAAGAAATGAGATAGTTGGAATGAGAAGTTTTCATTCAACTTGGTGTGTTTTTACAATGAGGTTGACACCCTTTATATAGGCCATTTGGTGATGATGATAAATATACTTTATACAATGTGTACAAGTAACACATACACCCCATGTCATACAACACATTACAAGTAATTTGACAATACATGGAAGAGTTGGTGTACATTGAAAATGGTTACAAGTAACATGACAATACATAGACAAGTGGATGTACTATTAAGTGTGACTACACAATATGTTGGTGTACATGTATGGTCATCCATATTCCACAACATAAATAAGGGTATTTTAGTAAAGATTTAACGGTCCAACTATGTGCACCCTACATTTTTATGTGCAAACCATTGAAATTTTTTTGATTGTATTTGTAATATATTCTAAATGAAATGAATTCCTTACCCTCGCCATTCTCACAATACCTTTCTTGCCATTTTCCCGCCATCGTTGTGCACCCCACATTGATCGAAAATTGACTTCGACGATCCCATCCGATAACCGGCGAGGACGACCGACGAAGCAAACGTTGAGATATCAGAGCATTTTAAGTCTTCCTCGTCATAGTCCATGTTGGTATATGGTGCTTTAAGTCGTTTTTGTAATGGATTTGATAGTGTTTGAACAAATTTTTGTAATTTGATAGGGATTTGTTTTTTGCGTTGGTGCTGGCGAATTACTATAAGTAATGGATGGTGGACATAAAGGAGAAATGGATTTTAAACATGGAGGAGAGGTAATTATTGAGTGATTAACTGATTTTTTGAAATTTTGAAACCCAATTTTTACCTTTTGTTCGGCTACGCAGTGTAACAACCCATTTTATTAATGTAGTTACTTATCTCGAATTTACAAATAGGGACGCCAGCTCAGATCTACGTGGACGCCGCGGTAGGCTAGGACACATGGGGACCTAAATACAATAGTTTATTGTGTGTTGGTTACTTATTTGCAGTGCAATTTATTGAAATACATCGCATGTGTGTATGTTGCCTACGTGTGAGATTGTATGAACTATATTCGTCTTAATATGTGTGTCGACGCGGGTACCGGGTAGTTGACGGGACCGAATAGTAGGTTGGAGAAACTAAAATACACAAATTACGTAAAAATTAACCAAATAACTAATATTGAATGGATATTAGGTGGCTAGTGATACGGTGGTACGCGTATATCGCAGTTCGGAAGCAAAACTAGTCGTCAAAATGCCCGAAAATGACATTTTGCGCTTAAAACACAAGCGAGTGTCCTAAACGAGTTATAATTTGGAGTCAAGGAAGGGTTAGATTGGAGTAAATGGAGGGTTGTAGATGCATAGAGATGCACATGTGAGTGGAGATGTACATATAAGTTAATCAAACATATCATTTCACCACTACCTTTTCTCTCACCACTTTCACTCACACACCCGAATTTGATAGGCCGAGAAGGAGAAGAAGAAACGGAGAGGAGGAGGAGGAGAAAAAGAACCCGAGAAGGAGAGAAGAGAGGGTGGAAATGTCACAACCAAGGTGAGTCATAGTTAATTTTGTTGTGGGTTTAGGTGTTTCGACCATGGTGGCCGAGAGGGGGGTTCGACCATGGAGGCCGAATTGGGTCAAGGGTGGAGATGGTAGGGGCGTCTCCCCTGCCATCGATTCTACTTGGGTTGTGGTGAGAGCTAACCCAACAACAAGAAGGAAAAAAAAAGAAAAGAGAGGAAAAACTAGGAAAGAAATTCTGAAAAAATTATATTTCAATAAAATAAATAGATATTGATGAACTTCAATGAAAAATAAAATATTTGAGAATTTTGGATGCGACTTTTGCGGGGTATTTGCCTCAAAAAGCACAAAATGGGCAATTTGGCCTAAAATCTTAGAAATTGGTCGTAAATTGTCTAGATAAATCGGAGTTATTGATAAATGGACTTAGGTGGACACGAGTGATCAATTGGCGACCAAGGACCCAGTGGAATTGGACTCGAGGATTAATTATGGGGTAGTGGAGTGCGTTGTGAGGTTTGTAAAACCTAATTGAAAAACTCTGAGTATTTATTTCACTTTGTATTTCTATTCAGTTCCAGTATTCCTTGTGGTATTTATTACATCTTTATTTTGTCGTTGTTTGGACGGTTGGTTGAGTTACTCCCACCGGCTTTTCCGTTGTGTGTCTTTGCGTTCTAAACGATAACATGTGTAACAGAGTTCTCGGTGGATAACGACCCGCGCTAATGAACTACTACATCTGTCGATGCGTCATAGGTCGACGCCGACCACCGAAAAGGATCAGGTGATAGCTAGTTGGATGCGACCACTAGTGGGATCCGAAGAGTATTTCGAAGTATGGTTTAGTCTGACTGAAACAGGACACACAAACATTTTCTTTTTATTGTTATCTATGCATGCGATGCCCTACTTACAGTTGTCTGATTACATTCCGTATGTTTATTTAACAATATTTATTGAATTATACTTGTTTATTTGAATGCTCAGAGGAGTTCAATGGGATTTTACTGACTGGACTCGTCATCAATTTTCTTCTGTGATGATTGAGTGCAGATCTGAGTACAAGTAAGGGAAAGGGGATCTTAGGCAACTACCTCTGACTGCCTACTGTCGAGGACTACTTGTACGTGTGTTTTGTTTTTATATTTTGATTCTTTTGGGAACTGGGGAGTATCAAGACATTGTACATAGATACCTTTTATGGTACAGTTATCTACCTCTATACATAGTACTTTTAATTTTCCATAATAGGATTTGTTTAATTAAATATTAATATTTCTTGCATTTAAGTACGACTTATGCTGAATATGTCATTTATACGCGATACACACAAGTGGATACAAATTTCGAGATAGAAAAAAGACGTGCATGTGTCGTACACGTGTAGTAGGGCCAGCTGGCAAGGAGTACATGGAAACACGTCACCCCGAGGTGGCGAGGTCCGCCACAGTTAGTATTTGAGGCTGCAGAGTTAGAACTTATATGCGCGTTATATTTTCATTTTATTATATGATATACGTATATACCTCGAGACTGATCCGGAGCACATTCTCGATGTAAATTATGGACGAACGGTCCGGTACGTCTTTCGAGACTGGACAAACTAGCGATGCGGCTAGAGATGTCCCGGTTTTGGCAAATGTGGATGATAGAATCTCGACCCAGGAGACACAGATGGCCGAGGTATTACGGCTATTATGAGAGCAGACCGCGGTACTGGGACCACTCACTTCAGCTAGAGAGCCAATAGCTGTGACCATACCGACAGGGACAGCTGTTGTTCAGGTGGTACCCCATACACCAGTTCCGGGGGTAGCGACAGAGGCACCCACAGAGACAGCTACTGCAGTTGTCATTCCTTTGGAGACGTTGACTCTTGCGCCTCCACTTACGATGACGCACCAGGCTACTGCCACCCCCATTGCTGATATGACTACTACATCGGCATTCGTCCTAACACCAGAGGCGAAGTTATTGAGGGAGTTTTTGAAATTCCAGCCTGGATTCGTTTACGGAAGCGGTGACCCCGAGGCTGTAGGGAGATGTTTAGTGTCCCATCAACGTTTCCATAAGCTGATGAGGAACGATGAGACTGTACAGGTACCACTTGCTGGCCCTGAGACATGGTAATCAGACTTTGATGCAGTATATGGAGAGGTTCCGACATCTGCTTTAGTTCTTTCTAGATGTCGCCGGGACAATGCTTATAGATCCATTATTTCACCAGAGGGGTAGATGACAAGATTGCGTAAGCAATTTTCTCAACCGGAGCCATGATTCTGTAAGAGATCTTTGATAGTGCATTAGTTCATGAGACATACATACTACATAGGGCTGGCAGACGTGTCACTCGTAGGGAGGTACAGTCAAGGCAGAGTTCTTGGTCGAATCAGAGCCAAAAAAGATCGATGGATCATCCGGATAGAGGTTGGAGAGATGATAGATGGGAGAGGGGTCGTCGTGACAATTTTCAGGGTAGTCGGTTCCAATATGAGAAGCCACAACCAGTTCATGCTACCACCTCAGCACCAGTAGATCGACATAGATCATAACCATAGGAGTACTGTTAGGGTCGAGATCAGGGGGACATGACATGGGTCAGGTAGACCAAGGTCAGGGTCTGAGATCTGGAGAAGGACAGATGGATAGACTGGAGAGCCGTAGAAGTCACCGGTGTGGGCAGAGGGGCCACTTGAGGGCTGACTGTGGACATTACTTATATTTGGTCGCCACGATGAGAGTCAGACCAGGCCAGAGATAGAGCGCATGCATTAGCACAACTAGATAGTGGGGCGACTAAGCAGCTCGTTGAAGGTACTTTACTTATATTTGGTCGCCCTATGCATGCTCTATTTGATTATGGTAGCACTTTATCTTTTCTTGCTGGACGTATTGTTGGATTGTTAGGGTTAGTTACACAGACACTAGACCCACATCTTGTCCTCAGTACGGCTGCTGGGGATAAGATATACCATAACCGAATATGTCGAGACGTGATGATAGAGGTGGAGGGACATCAACTACCAGTTGATCTTCGAGATAGAAAAAGGACGGGCAGGTGATGTACACGTGTAGTAGGGACAGCTGGCAAAGAGTACACAAAGACACATCACCCTGAGGCGGCGAGGGCTGCCATATGTAAGGCCAAGCAAAGGCCATCTGTTAGGTCAGGTACTAGCCAAACGATAATAGAAGAGTTTGGAAAGGTTGGTTCGGTAAGTGTGAACCGATTAAAAATATAATACTCGGTCTATACCAACCGAGCTAATTAGTTTTTTTTTTCATGTACAACCTAACAAAAAAAATTTATTTGGTCGTATATGACCGATCGACGTAAATTGTGGAGTTTTTGGGATTTTTTTATTTTCCTTGTTTGAGCATATAATTTAATGCAATGATTTACTACTTGACAGGGAAATTTGAATTATACTACCTATTTTGACTACACCGACGACTTCACAACAGACATGAAATTCGGAAGTATGGTTGAGTCGGTTAGATGGGTTCAAAGTCAGAGATATGATAAATGATTCATTATTATCATGAAAGGATCTTATTCAGGGTGTGATAGTCGTCATCGTGGAAGGGTGAAGATAGGGTGCAAGAAATCGGGTAGTTATAAAGGTGATGTCCAAAGAGTTGGAAAATTGAAAGCTAGTAGAGATGCGAACATTGTGAAGGAAAGAATTGTGTGCGACGAACAAGGGGAGGTTTTAAAGAGGACAACAAAGCCCAAATGTGGGACCAAAAAATGTGGTTGTCCATTTGCAATAAATATCAATGAACACGAAGATCGGTTATGGCGTGTGACAGTGGTGTGTGGGCGACAGCCACGACATAGGCTCTTATATGGAGGGTCACTTATATGCAGGTCAGTTACAATCGGAAGAACGTGAGGTGGTGGTACAAATGATGGATGGAAATGTGAAGTTTCGAGAGATTTTGGACATAATAAAGAAGAGGGCGGAGAACATGAAAGTACCAAATTCATCAATTATGCGTACGATATACAATGCAAAGCAAAAAGATAGGTTTGATGAGGTTGGCGGGAGATCATAAATGCAACAACTCATGCATTTGCTTGGTACAAAAGATCATATCTCGTGGTACATGAAACTGGAGGGAACGGATGTGGTGACAGACTTGTTTTGGGCTCATCCGGACTCCTTCAAGTTACTAAGATGTTTCCCGTGGGTGTTGCTATTTGATTGCACGTACAAGACCAATAAATATCGGACGCCTTTACTAGAGATTGTTGGTGTGACATCGACTAGGTTATCATTTGCCATTGGTTTTGCATTTATGTCATCAGAGAATAAAGACAACTAAATTTGGGCATTGAAGAACGTTAATGACCTTATGGATGGATGGTCGAAACCACATGTGATACTTACTGATACAGAGTTGGGATTGATGGTGGCAATTAAGATGGTATTTCCCATGTCGACTCATCTTCTATGTATTTGGCACATTAATAAGGGCGTAGCAGCAAAGGGAAAAAATATTTTAAATGAAACAAAGACTTCAACCTTTTCCTGACTCGATGGAATGCTTTGATGAACGCCACTTCCGAAGATTTGTTTAACATGAGGATGTTTAATTTGGCCACCGAGTTTGGTTTACAAAGATTGCTTGATTACTTGATGGACATATGGGTTAAGGAATACAAAGAAAATTTTGTTAAAACATGGACAGACTGTACAATGCACCTTGGACATTTTATGTCCGGGAGAGTTGAAAGTGTATATAATGCACTTAAAAAAGTTTTGGAAACTTTTTAGGGAATTTCGAGAACTTGTGGCGAGCTATTAATAGTTTGGTTGAAGGGAAACATAATGATATCAAGGCGTCTTTTGAGACAAGTCTGAATGTTGTACAACATGGGTTTGGTAATTCATTGTATCGTATATTTCGAGGCTTTATTTCCCAAAATGTGTTAGACACAACTCGCATTAAGGTCGAACGGCCAAAAATATTGGTACCGATCTAATAAGATGTGGTTGTGTTTTGCGCGTGACATGTAATCTTCCATGTGCCCATGAAATTTCAAGTCATCAATTAGAGGGTTCGCTAATACTACTTAAAGATGTTCACCTACATTGGCAAAAGCTGAGCATGAATCCCGAACAAGCCATGAATCGAACGGAGTTAGATTTTAAGAAGGAAATTCAAAGGGTCATCGAGAGGTTTTCAAGCGTGGATAATGTAGTCTCAAGAATGAAGATTGTATAACAACTCCGTGAGATTAGTTGTCCCCCATCTTCGTCATTAATGGTGCCAAAGGAGAAAATTAAGACATGAGGAAGAAAGGCATCAAAACAAGCACGAAATGCATCACAACCATCGAAGAAGAAAAAAGTGATTACGCATGATGAGAATGGTGCATCCATTAAGAGAAATCCATCCCACCACGAGTATGTCCTCCAACCTGATTTGATACCGCTTAAGCCTACGCAACAAGTGCCTGCAAAGGTAAATATAACTCGTAACTGTATGCAAAATGTTACTAAGGAGACTTATCGCGGTGTCGCCCCTAAAGATATCTTGATTATATTGAGAGGTTTGATGATGTTAGGGGAGATGAAAATTGTGGTTACCGCATTGTCGCAGCGGGTTTGGAACGTAATGAAGACGGTGGGATACAAATCTGGAATGATCTATATTGGGAGCTTCATGACCACAAAGATCTTTGGCGCTCAATCTTCGGGAGCAATCACTTTGATAAAATTTTCCTGTTCGTCCAATGGTATGACAAGACCAAGGATGCTCATTTGGACAAGTGATGTATATGGTTGAAACGGGTCTCGTGATTGCTAAAGCATATAATGTCATAGCAGTGTCTCTATCACCATCAGGCAGTATGAAACTTCTTCCACTTAGAGACGCACCACCACAGAATATGGCTAAACACCAGGTTGTCATTGGGATTACACATGTCATTGGAAATCATTTTATGAGGGTAAAGTAATTAACTTTATTCCCTTCCATACTAGTATACGAGTTTATTTGTTGTTTATTGATTTTTTCTTAATTCGTATAGGTATTGTTCAAGCCACATGCTCTTTTTCCTCAATTGTACCCGGGGTGGGCTAAAATATACTATAAGCGGCATTACCATAAGTCAAGAATATAAATTAGGAAGACCAACCTTTACGTGTACATTCCCTAGATGGGCCTCCTATTACCGTCGACTTGGGTATACCTTGAGATTACCTTTTTCCCAAATGTCGTTGGTTTTTTGTATACATATTATAGGCTATATAATCATGTATGGAAAAGTCTTTATAATCATGTAAAGAAGATGTAATCCATTTTTTGCACTTTCGATGCATGACGTATATTTGTAAATGTCACTAGTTGTGTATCGCGGTTGAAGTAATGAAATACATATTTATTATTGTGTTCCATAATCATGTATGGAAGAGAATATATTCTCTGCGTTTCCTGTTTCGGCTAGGTGGTAGCAGGGGCTAGCTAGGTAGGGTAGGTCACATGAGTTTTGGAGGGGCGTTCAGTTTGGTATTTAAGGAGGGAAGGGGCAGGCGGCGAGTTGAGGGCAGAGATGGGATACGACGATAGACTGGGTGCGCGTTGCGGGTAGAGAGAGGAGACGATCATTGAAGGTGGTGACAGGTTGAAGGAGAAGGAGAGAGACTTAACGACGAGGCGGCGGAGAAGGAGTTGACAAGCAGCGGCGGAGAATGAGAAGGAGAAGGAGAATGAGGGGCGGCTTGACGGGAGAAAGAGGAAGTGACGGTGACGGTGACGGGAGGAGGTGACAGGAGGAGGTGACGGTGACGGGAGAAGGAGGAGGTGACGGGAGGAGGTGAGAGAAGAAGGAGGAGGTGTCGGGAGGAAGCGACGGGCGAGAGGTGACGGTGGCGGTGAAGGTGAAGTGGAGGTTTATGATTTTAATTTTTGGTAAATTCTTTGTTTAACTTGTTATTAATTATATGATTTTTTGTTAGTTTTGGGTTTTATTTAGGTTAGGTTAGTTTAGTTTAAGTTTAACTCAATTTTAGGTTTTGGATTAGATGAGGGAATTTGTGTTGAAGTGTTAATTTAGGAGTAACTAAGTTTTTTTGTTAAACTAGACATTAAAAATTTATTTGTTATTTACTTGTTTGTTTGAGATAATATTTTGTTTTTTTTTTTTTTGTTTTTAACTTTGTTGTTAAGGTGTGTGTTTGGTTAGTTTTGTTTTGTTTTGTTTTATTGTTAGTTTAGTTTAGGTAGTTTGGTTAGTTTAGTTTAGGTTGTTAGTTTAGGTAATTTGGTTAGTTTAGTTTAGGTTGTTAGTTTAGTTAGTTTAGTTAGTTTAGTTAGTTTAATTAGTTTAGTTCGGGAAGTTAGGTTAGTTTAGTTTAGGTTGGTAGTTTAGTTAGTTTAGTTTTTAGTTTAAGTTGTTAGTTTAGTTAGTTCGGTTTAGGTAATTTGGTTAGTTTAGTTTTGGTTGTTAGTTTAGTTAATTTAGTTTAGGTAGATAGTTTAGTTAGTATAGGTTGTTAGTTTAGCTTAGGTTGTCGGTTTAGTTAGTTTAGGATTTTTTTATTTGTTTAAAGGTTTAGTTTGGTTTTTCATTAGTTTTGTTTGGTTACTTTAGTTTTGTTTTGTTGTTAGTTTAGTTTAGTTTAGGTTAGTTTAGTTTATGTTGTTACTTTTGTTAGTTTAGTTTACTTTAGCCTTATTATTTTATTAAACTATGATATTAACCTGTGTTATTGTTCTCATGTGTCCTTCAATATACACACAAGTTGAACAAATTTTATTGATCTTAAGTTATTGTAGTCTATTTAAATAAAATAACTAACTATATTTTTTATCGCAAGATTATTAAATTGAAGACAAAAAGAGGAGGAAAATAGTAAGTTTACAAATTTAATATTTTCATAATTATTTATTTGGTTTTGTTATAAATTTCATGGTATGTAGTGACATAGGTATTTTTTTAAAAAAAATGGTTGATATGTTTATTTAATGGTATGTGTAATTAAAACATTAAGTAACTCAAACACAGATGAATGAGTATGCTCTGTAGTTGCGCTATTAAGGCAATCATCTACATCAGAAAGTTTGATTGGTGTTTAAATCCCCCAATTTGAAAAAAATTCATGGCTTCATATTTTAAAAAAGAATGAAAAAAACATAGACTAATTGATGATAAATATAGTATATATATTACTCTTTGGGAACAAGTTAGTATGATAATGTTTTGATGAAATACGTGCTCCTTATAAACTAGTTCAATAGTTTTCATCGTTTGGGATGTAAATATGAGTTATTACTTGATACCTGATGCAAACGAATGAGTATGCTCTGTAGTTGCGCTGTTATAGCGATCTTCTACATCAAAAAGTTCGATTGCGTTTTAACTTCCATTAGTAATCAATTTTTTCACTTAATATATTTGTAATCCTGTGTGTAACCCTTTTACATCAATGTCCAATAAATTTTGTAGGTCATGGAACATAGGAACATCAAATTTCTATTCTATGCGTAAGGTGAAATTGTAAATGGTTTAAATGACATCGCATACAACACACCCCCATCAGCAGTGTTGATGGTTAAGTTTGGGACGAGTAGTCGTCAATTGATAGATGACGTGTGTAACGCGTTCAATATCTCATCTATGTAGACTCTAGTTAGGATGACTTATCGCCACGTGATAAATCCTCCCCAGAGGTTTACATTATTTTGTCCTTGTATTGCTGCATGATGCGACACACTTCGACTTGATGTGGGCGACAGTGGCCAATTTATCATTAACTGCAACGGTCGATATCTATTTGACATTTGAAGCAATTGACTTGTTTCGAAATCGTACGGTTCATTCACAAGTCCATGATGAAAATGTCGGCACATCAGATGCAAGATTGATGATGAAAATACCGCATATGCAATCAACACAAGATGATGTTGCGCAAGATGAATTTGTTAGTCCATTACATGAAGACATTAATACCTCTAGTGATGATGAAGTTAATGAGGACGATAATAATGAAATAGATGAGGACATACGTCCCAACGAGGATGCTGCAGCAGCTATCGATTGGGAGAACGTCGATGTTTCAACGGATTACCCAAGCTATGAACCTCCAAGTGCGAAAAACGTGCAAGATGATGGGCAGTTTGATATCGATGAAGAGAATTTCTTGGATAAAGCAAGTGATGATGAAGTTCACCAACCATTGCCGGTATGTAATGAAATCGATTGGGAGGTGGCTAACTTCACTGCAACCCAACATTCTCATCAACAGACTATGGGGGACATGTCTAATTTTGATTTGGAAATAGGGATATACTTTGACAACAAAAAAGACTTACAACATGTCATCAAAGTGTGACATGTTAATAGACACTATCAATACCATGTGATGGAATCGACTACAACTCTATGGGCGATTAAGTGCAGAAGTGCGCAAGACGGGTGTATGTAGCGTCTTCGTGCTTGTTTGTGAAAAAAAACACAATTATAGGAGATCACACAATTAGACGTGCTGCAAAACTGTATAAATCCCGACGTAGAACACGTTCATGCCCAACTTGACGCCAACATGCTTGCACGAGAGATCCAAAGCATCGTCTAGAGCAATCAAACAATAACTATCAAGGCATTAATACAAATAATTAAAGGAAAATACGGACACGAAGTAAACTACAAGTGAATGTGGGATGCCAAAAGGAAGGCAATTGCATCTGCAATTGGAGATTAGGATGAGTCATACGCTTTATTACCAAGATAGTTATTGGTTGTGAGGAATAAGAGTCCGGGGACAAGAATTAAGTGGTCACATAGACAATGGGCTACTGATGAGATAATAATTGCATCTTCCCAATTTCGTCGTGTGTTTTTTTGCATTTGAAGCATCGATACAAGCTTTCAAGTTTTGCAAGCCTCTGCTTAAGATTGACGCGACTTTCTTATATGGCAAATATAGTGGTAAGCTAATGATTTTCATATCTATTGATGGTAATGGACACATACTACCGGTTGCATTTGCCGTTGCAAAAACCGAATCTACTGATTTGTGGGATGGTTTTTGAGGATGTTGCGCAAACACGTGATGGATAGAGATGGAGTTTACTTTATTTCTGATCATCACCCTGACATTCTAGAGATGGTCAACACCCCGAGCAACAATTTTTGTCCCCAAAAAGATACCACCGTTATTGTCTGCGACACTTGCTTAGTAATTTTAACACCCAATCAAAAATGACCCCTTGAAAAAACTCCGTTCTCGAGCCACCGCTCAACATCAAGAAGGAAAATTTATTGTGTGCATGGAGCGTTTTGCATACTTATCATCACAAGCTCTTCAATGTATGCAATATGTCAATGTCATCCCCAAAGAACAAGAACTATGGACTCAATCGCATGACGGAGGCATGCGGTACGGATGGATGAATTCTAATGGTGTTGGTATGTATGAAATGCAAGTTATGTTTTGCACTCAACTGTATAGTTATCGCTGAGGTAATTTACTTACACGAATTTTATCATCACTTGTATATTATTTTAATGGTGTATTGAAGGGGGCTCGATTCTTGCCGATAACAACGATGACTCAGAGGATTTACTAAAGATTGGTGACATACCACAATCGTCGTAAACATGAAATCGATAAATCAATTTCTAACGGCCTATCCTACACAAAATATGTCATGGATAAACTCACACATTATGAACAATCAGCAAGGAGGCATCAAGTCACATTGATCAATTGTGACATTGGTGAGTTTGAAGTGTTGACTTGAAGACATGGAGATCGCATGCATAAAGGCAACAACACCCAAGTCATCATCCTAAAGGACTGGGTGTGCAGTTGCAATAAATGACAATCATTTGGTTTCCCTCGCTCACACGTGTTAGTTGCATATGCCTTTATTCGAGTGAGCTACGCACAATTCATTGAACTATACTATAAGATAGATGTGTACGCGCAATGTTACTCTTATAATTTCAAAGCCATCCCAGATGAGAAATATTGGCCGAATTTTGGGACGAAGATCATACCCACCCAAGGTGTAGACGTGGACGAGGGAGACCAAAGGGAACTCGAAGACTAAACGAGATGGATCTTCCTAATGTCTCGAGGCCATTGCGATGTAGCATATGTCATCAAGAAGGGTATAGAAGAACAACATGTCCTAATAAAGATCGTGAACGAGTCCCTACTAGGAAAAATCGGTGTGGTATTTGTCGTTCAGAGGGTCACAACAAAAAAATTGTCCTAGTAGAGCTCAACCTTCCAATGAAAATCGATATTCGATTTTGTATATTATTTGTCATGACTTAAATTGGTAATTTGGTTATATTGAAATGTTTGAGCATTCATTATTGTTTGAACACATATGAAAGAGATATTGTTTGGTTTCCAAACAACACGATTAGTTTTTTTTTAAATCAATCATTTGTAGTTGTACAACAATAGATTCAGGTTCATCAGATCCTTCACTTTTGCATTTTCAATCTACATATAGATCGTCGCGAACCTGGAGGGGTGAGGTAGACTTTCTACATGTATACGTCAAATGTTCTTGCAAAAATGTATAATATATATAGATTAATACATTATCAATTATAAGGTGTACGAAACATTGCACGTATGTCGAAGACGTGGTGTCGTTGATCAAACGGTGCAGTATCATTCGAGGATGATCTCATATCTTCATTCCAATGGGTTCTATGAGATTTTCATGCGTAGCATTTTTCAGCCTTGATTGGGCTTTGATTATTGCATTCGTAGAGAGATGGCGCCTTGAGACACATACATTTCACATGCAATATGAGGAGTGCACAATTACATTCTAGGACGTGCAGGTACAGCACAACTTACATATCGAAGGTATGCCTATGATGGGAATGACCGATACAGACTATGGTGATATGTGTGAGAAGCTACTTGGTCGAACTGCTGTTGGAGATGACCTTATTGGTTGTAAACTTAAAGTCGAATGGCTTGAACGTAACATACCAGCTATATATGATGAATGCGATGAGGAATCGATGCAACTTCATGTTCGATCGTACATACTGCAACTTATCGGTGGTTATCTATTCGCCAACAAGTCCAACTGATTTGTACATTTGATGTTTCTACCATTGCTTGAGGATTTTCAAATAGCTGGACAGTATAGTTGGGGGATGCATGCTTGGCTTATTTGTACATAGAGTTATGTCGCGGGTCTCGCGCAGGTGCACATGAGGTTGCAAGCGCGTCAATTCTTATGCAGCTGTAGGCATGGGACATATTTCCATTCATAGCACCAAGGTGCTTGGGTGTTTCGAGAGTTCGACAGCCAACAGTGGATGGAGAACACATGCTTATGGATGTTCCATTGGGATACAAGTAATATAAATATTATTTCATAATTTCTATAACATTTACTCCATTTTCATTTTCTATAATTTATTGTTTTGTATGCAGATGGTTCGATTCATTTTCATTACAGAGAGTGCGATGCACGTCTTATCAGCTTACCGTGATGCACTCGACTCGCAGAATGAGGATGATGTAGTATGGAAATCGTATGCTGAAGCCATCGGGTCTCTTCCCAAATACTGTACTGACGGTCATGGTAGTTGGCTTTCAACATGTCCCCTAATTTGTTTCCACATAATCGAGTGGCATCGACCATAAAGGGTTATGAGACAATTCAGAATGACATAAGTGGTGCCACCAAACTGTGCTTACGAGACCCGACTGCACCGCATTGAATTGCGTGGACGCAAGAAAGACAATTGGGTGACTTTTAACACAACCTTTATATAAATGTGGGAAAATCGTGGCCACAACATAGTCACAGCGACAAGACGAAGTGCACGATCACCAGGACTACATGACTTGCTATCGATCAGTCACTAGACAATTCATTGGACATGACGAGGCTTTACGTGACTATTCGGTAAACTTGAAACTCTTATTTTTTCTCGAACAACTAATATCTTAAATTGCATGCTTTGAATCATGTTTTTATATCGGTGTAACTTGGTGCATCGACTGAGGCGAGTGTTTATTGAGGATAACTACGAGCAAAGTCTTGTTGCACTTGATGAAGGGATTAAAATTTTAGACGAAGATGAAAGGCAAAGGTCTACTCTATGAAATGACAAAATTGATGTCGAACATGACATAAATGAGGGGAATGAAGAGGAAGATGAAGAAGAGGATCAGGGCAAATCAAATAGAGAGGAGAGAAGAAGAAGAACACGAATAAAGACTGTGGGTGAAAGCACCAGACGTCCTCGTCCACCACGTCCATCTCGTCAGACTGAGATTGCTGCAGAGAGTAGCAGACGTTCTCCTCCAGCACGTTCATCTCATCCGAGAGCGAGTAGAACATAGACAGTTGGTGAGAGTAGCCAACACACATCCCACCAAGTTATTCTTCACATGGGTACATTCCTACATCGTCCACAATTCAACCAGAACCTCAAATGTTTGTACTAAGGTAGCGATCATGAATCTTCCTCCTTACCATTTTGATCCTTATGCACCCGGGTCATCGTCTTCATATGTGGACCATGGAATGCCTAGACATCAAATGTATCTTTCATTGCCTCAAAACATGCTGAGTCCAAATACTCCACCATGTTATAATTACAATATGTCATATAGTGGAGATGGCTCATTCACGAACCTGTTAAGCATGTCGCCGCCTCATGTTCCTTTTGCCCAATCGCATACAGGAAGCCACTATTTTGGGATGGTTCAACCTCCTATTTTTAGGAGCACTAGTACCAAAGGTGAGTCAAGTGAAGCACCAGAGGAAGAACATCAATCGACTTGACGACATTCAATGCAAGATCAACAACCTCAATCGGATTTACAAACACAAAGTCTAACTAAACATAAAGTATGTTCGGTTTGCATCACGGAGCAACAACATTAACTTAATCGTCGTAATAAACCTGTATGATGAGTTTTCTTGATGTCGTGGTGATTCTTTTTCAGCTTATATCTTGGGTGAACGAAAATGATGTATACAACCTTCTCATGGAATGAACTTATTTCTCAACTGATCATTGTTATTTTAATTTTAAGCTCTCAACAAAGAAATAACGTAGTTTTGGCCTATAATTATTTTATTCTTTGTATCTCTACTTATCATCACGAGATAGAAGTAAGACAAAAGCTTAAAGGATGAGTTGCATGGTTACTATGGGTTGCACGGGTTGTCCGCCTCGCGATACATGCATGATGTTTGCATGGGGTGCATGGTCTGTAGTGGATATGCATGGGTTGTCCCCTCTAGATACGTGCATGACGTTTGCATTGATTACCCACCTTGAGAAATGTGTCTTTTGTTTGCATTAATTATCCACCTCAAGTTACATGCATGACGTTTAGATGGTTTGCATAGACTGCAGCAGGTTGCATGGGTTGTCTAACTCGGAATATGTGCTTCACATTCGCGTGGGTTGCATGGGTTGCATGGGTTGCATGGGTTGTCCACGTCGATAAGCGTGCGTGTTGTTTACATGAGTTGTCTACCTCGAGATACGCAAGTGACACGGGTCGTTCATCTCCATATGCACGTGTCGTTAATAGAGCGAAGAATTTTATATAGATATGTCCTTTTCAAAATGAGTCATTTATAGAGCTTAGAATTTTGTATAGATAGCTCCTTTTGAAAAGAGCTATCCATACAAGTGTCTTCCACCTCACCGACCATGCATGCCACCTCATCATCAATAGCTCATGTTCAAAAGGAGTTATACATTAGTTTTGGAATTTAAAACTAAACCCCATTATTTGGTGAATTGCAAACTAAAGCCACCTTAGTTTTTGAAAAACACCGATTTTTTCCTTCATGACTTGAATAGTCAATTTTATCCCTTTTAACTCACAAGAATATCTCCGCTCTAATCTTTTCAAGATTACGTGAAATCTTTTCAAGATTGAGTGGAATTCCACTTTTAGTTTTAATATAAGTAGTTGTTCGTGTTATATGTTTTATCATCCAATTTAGGTTTTTCAATTGTAAGGCTTCCATATGCTTTCTTTGCGCTCGCCGCTCACTTACATACATTGTAATTTATTTGGCCCTTTTCTTTCTTTCTCTAAAACCATGACTTGCTTTAATTGTATTTCAAGCGTCCCAACTTTCAGTGAATATGTTGTACGTGTGTCATATAGATTTGTAATTCAATTTGTCTTTAATGCATTAAGACAGAGTTGCAAGTTGGAGACATTGGATTGATATACTATTTACGTTTACCTCTATTTTACAGTTATAACTTTTAGGATAGTCTATATTTATCAATCAAATTGAATGTTGCATTCTCTCAACTGTTCAACGTTGATCATGTATTCTTGGAAAAAAAACATTGATCGTGTATTTGATCAAGGATGAAACTTTTTCTCGACATGGTCTGATGTTGCATATATACTACATGTCGCAAGAGAAACTTATGGGTAATCATTGTTGCCATGTTTAGGGAGCTAAGGTTGTTGTTGATAAGATCATTGGACGCTCCATGACCTATAGATTTGTTAAGTTTGATATGAATCACTATATATAGAGACTATTATATGAATCATATATGCATTTTTCGAATAAAAATAACAAGTTCTAGGAATTGAAGTACCGTGAGCGTAGCGAGCGAATTCAGTCGTGCGAAACACGATAATAAAACTAGTATATATATAAGAATAATTTATATATATACTATACATCTATATCATACATTATATTATATGTATTTACATATGGTATACTTATAATTAATGGCTAAATTAAGGAAATAAAACTTGTCGAGCTGAGAGTTAAATAATGTAGTTCGATCCGATTTGTGGCCAATGTGACCACCACTGAAAAAGAAAAATAAAATAAATTAAATTATAGAAAAAAGATAAAAATTACAAAAAATCAAAGAAAATATAAAGAATTTGGAAAAAGTAGAACATTCTATTTCGAGAATTTCTTAGGCGTTTGAAAACCCAGTATAACTTGAAAAATGTGCCACAAAAATTTGAAATAGAAATCTAATTTTTAGTATAATATTAATAATTAACTTAATGTGGCTATAAATCAATTAAAATGATGCATTTGGACTTTAAGGACTAATAGGATCGTAGCTTGGGTACCGGGAGCTAGACGCAAAACTCGGGAGTCTGGGAAGTTGGAGCGCATATTGAGGTTTGAATGAAACATCACTTAAGTATTTACTTACTTTATTACTGTTTTACTCTATCATGTTCAATGTATTCCTATCCTATTCCTTATTTACTTCAGTTATCTACGTTTGTGTCACTATTTGAACGGTTGGTTGAGTTTACTCTCGTCGGGTATTTCGTTGTGTGTTTATGGCACGCTAGACCATAGCTCGTGTATCAGGAGTCCTTAGTGAATAACAACCCGAGTTACTTTGTCATTACATGTGTCGGTGCCGTGGGTCTACAAGGACCACGAGAGGACCAGGTGATGGGCCAATTGGTGCGCCTACTAGTGGTATTATGGGGAGGATATCCGAAGTATGGTATAGTCTGACTAGGACGGCCACACACGTTTGCGCTTTATTATTATTTGCATATGCAATAATCCATTTACAATTGTCTATATTACATTACGCATGTTTATTTTACAGTATTTATTGGATTTCCTTTACTTTATCATATGAATGCTCAGTGAATTTCCTTAGGATTTTACTTATTGGACTCTTCATTTGTTTTTGTTATGGTGGTTGAATGCGGATCCTTCTACAAGTAAGGGTAAAGAGATTCTTGGCGACTATTTATGAGCTCTCCCACTATTTGGCACACTACTCGTAGGTATTTATTTTGGTAGTTTGCTATATATTTTAGGTTTATGGGAGACTGGTGAGACATGTGTACTAGTATATATGTACTTTTTTCGCCTTATATATTGTAATGGCCCACTTTTAATTATTCCATTAATATGACATATTTTCAAATGTGGACCCCAACTCAGCATCTTATGGACCCCGCCGCTAGGACTGGGCATGCCTGAGATAGGTAAATAGTTAGTTTTGTGTGTTGTTTGCCTAATTTGTGATGTTTATGCTTAATTATGTTGAATTGGATTGCAATATGTGTATTTATATTATTATTGTTCGTGTGAAATTGTGTGACGAGTATTTGCCTCGATTAATGTGTAGACGTGGGTACCATGTAGGCGAATGATAGTACACTAGGTTGGAAAATAATGCACACATGATGAATGAATAAAATGCATTAAATAATTAATATAAAATGGTGTTTATACGTTTAATGGCGCAGTGTACGTGAAAGATACGCGTCGCGACGTTGAGCTGGGTACCGAACGCCCGGGGGTTTAGTATATGGGATTGAAAAGGATAATATTAAATGAAAAAATCATCAATCTAAGTCACCTTAGATGGGCTTTTTGACCTTATTTCAACCACCTAAGTTTTCTTTGGGATCTACACACACATTACATGACAAAAAGAGCATAAAGTCTAAAAAATATTTCATTTCAACACCTTTTCTCTCTCATCTCTCATTTTAGACAAATATTTGAGGGATTTTAGTAAATTTCAAGTGAAGATTTGGAGGTTCATACGATGAGCAATCAACAATCCAATTTGAGATTCACGTTCTCCTCATCGTTCTTTACATTTCGAGTATGGATTTTTATTGGTTTTTGGTGTAGATTTTTGATATGCGAGTTAGCTCGCTAGTTTAGGGGATTATAGCAATTATCATGGTATTAGATGTTGTGGATGGTGGTGTTGAAGTTGTGGAGTTATTTCGGGGTTTCACCGAGTTTTATCAGGGTTCGTCAAGTTTTATCGGGGTTTTGGTTTGAGTTTCGGACGAGTTTTAATGTGGTTTGAACGTAAACTATGGTAGTTTTAGTGAACCACAAGGGATTGGATCGAGTTTGGGTCACAAAGTTGGAGCTAGGGAGCACCCAGTAGGAACGACGTCATGAGCGTCGTCGTGACTCTTACGGCGCCGCTTGCGACACCATTTCGCCTTGAATAATTTTTTTTTTCAAATTTGAATTTTGATTCGGCCAATCATGGGCCTATCTCGAGGATCGATACCGAGTATAATATGAATTAATATGATGGATTTGATACTCTAATGTGAATTTGAGAAATTCAAAAGTTGGGAAATTGATAAATTAATGAATATTAGGTAATTGGATTTGATCGACGGGTGTTGGGGCACGCATTTGGAGCCGTGGAGGTCGTTTTTGTATTAGTGGAGCGCGGTATGAGGTGTGTAGTAACCCAATTGAGATTCTCTTGAGTATTTATTTATTTATTTCCTTATTTGCCTTCCATTCAATTATTTCATTATTCTTTTCTGGTATGGTTTATATGGATGGTTTGATTGAGTGTGCTCCTACTAGGCCATTATGTGTGTATGTCCTCTAGACCATAGCACGTGTCACCCGGGTCTCGGTGAATAGTTCGACCCGATGATCTTTTCGGTGTACGTGTCGATGCACCGTGGGACCATACCGACCATTGAGAGGAGATTGAGGCTAGCCATGCAGGAGTGTGATCCGCTGGCAGTGCTCGCGGGAGTGTCTGAAATATGGTGCTAGTCTGACTTAGGTTGTAGACACACATTTTGAGCTTCTCTATTATGTATTTATTCGATGAGCAATGTTGCTTGTTTTAATTTTTTTGCATGTTTATTTAATAGCTTTATTCAAATTCTTGTATTTTATTTCTATAAATGCTTATTGAATTTCCTTGAGATTACTCACTCTGGACTCGCCATCTGTTTTGTTGTGATGGCTTGAGTGTAAACCCCGGTATGAGCCGAGGTGAGGGGAAGCTTGAGGACTACCTGTGACAAACTATAGCCTTTCTCGTACGTTTGTACATATTTATATTTACTTTTAGGATACTAGATACATTGTGAGCTACCCATGACTTGTATATTGGATTATTTTAAGGATTTTGGTCATCTTTCTAATTATGATGTTTATATTATAGGTTTTCCACATTAGATTGATGTTCCTAAGACTTGAGTTTATTTGTTTACTGCTTGATCAAGTCTAATAAGTCTTCCGCTATAATATAATTATTAAGAATGATCTTAACAGGTGAATTGAGTCCAATAGGCTAACTTATGATTTTTCATGATGTAAGTTGGCAAAGTATCTGGTTTTGAATGAAGTTGCATAGGTTAATGGCACGCGGGACACACCTAGTCCTGAAGTAGCAGGGTTGTGGACCCGCATTGGCACCCGTTGCGGGCCTCGAGATTTGGGGTTGCTACATTTTGGTATCAAAGCCTAGGCTCATAAAACCTAGGGATTTAATAAGAGCATAAAACTTAATGAATAAAACCTTAAATGTGGAAACCCGAAGTAATTACCCTAGAACCCTAGTTGAAAAGTGATCGTGAGGCTGGTAATGATTAGGATTATATACGTCGTATGTTTTTGTTTGTATATATATTATATACGATGCGCGCATATATATATGTGGAGGCTGATTCGATGCATGTTCTTCGATTCAAATTTTGATGGACGAGTAGCCTTCGATTCCTACTCAGCCTGAGTTCGGAGATACTAATGACTTGACCAGGGAGACCTTGATGTTATAGTCACTATCGCGTAGTATGAACAACAGATTCGTGCAAGTTTTGGAGATGATGCGAGCTCAGACGGCAGCGATGCCAGCTCCTACGACCACACTAGCGGCATCAGTTTCACAGGCAGTCGTTGCCCTTACTACACCACATACGCTGTTCAGGCAGCGATTTCTGAGACACTGATAAAGAGAGTTGGAATAGTGGTGGTACCAAGTGAGACTACAACTATCGCAATTGCTCCGACAAAGCAGTCAATCGTGACAACAACATCAGGTAGCAAATGTCAGCTGAGACTAAGAGGGTGAAGGATTTCTTCATATTTCATTCTGGTCACTTCTATGGAGCAGGAAATTCAGAGATAGGCGGGAAATGGTTATTGTCATATGAGCTGCTGCATAAGCTATTTTTTGTCAAGGAAATGGACCGACCTCGTCTGTCGAGTTTTTATTTGAGAGGTGACGACGCGGTTTGGTGGATTACATATGTATCTACACATCCGGAGCCAACTACCTGGGTAAAGTTTTTTGATTTGTTCATGGACGAGTATATTCTGATGGAGGTTCGGATTAAATCGAGGGAGCAATTTCTGGCCCTGGTTCAGGGTAACATGTCAGTGTTGTAAGATATAGATCGATACATATATTTACCGCAATACGACATGGATGTGGTTGGGAAAGAGCGGTTTAGATCTACTATTTTCTCAAGCGACTGAATGAAAGGATTACAAGCTTTATTGTATCAAGTGGAGCCCGTACACTACTAGAGATTTCATACAGGGTTTTGGCATACGAAACTTATCTGATACAGAGGGGCAGTCGACTCGCATCCACGTCTTATCAGAGTCAGTCTTCGCAAAGTTCTCGGTTAGAGTAGAGACCGAAGAAACAACGGGATCATCAGGGCAGACAGAGCCAGGGGCAGAGATCTCGTCGAGATGATAGACACTAAGATCAGGGTCGTCGAGGCGATGAAGATCGACAAGATGATCCGATGATGTATGATGATCGCCAGGTGGTGTATGCTACAACCTCTACACCTACTGAGTAGCCTAGGCAAGCGTATAGGCAGGATAGAGATATGAGAGGAAGGGGACGGAGCCAGAGTCATGTTCAGGGTTAGGGGAGTGTCGCCAGACCAGTTGGGAGATAAGCGTCTCATCGATGCTATAGATGTGGTCAGGTTAGGCATCTGAAGGCCGATTGTAATAGACTAACATCGCTACCACCATAGTCAAACCAAGCAAGAGATAGAACTCATACCATTACTCTTCCAGTCATGCAGCCAGACAGGGAGGCAACTAGATAGCTTATCGAAGGTACGTTATCCATTTATGGCACTCCCATGAATGTCATGTTTGATTATTATAGTACTTTGTCTTTTATTGTTGGACACATGGTAGGACAGTTATAGTTACAGACATAGACTTTAAACACACATCTGGTCCTCAGTACGGTCGCCGGGGATAAGATATACCCTAGTCGGATATGCTAGGATTGTGTTGTTGAGATAGGGATATTAGTTACAGGTTGATTTACAAGTTTCAGAGTATCTGAAGTTCGATGCGATGCTGGGCATGGATTAATTGTCAGCATAACAAGCACATATAGATTGCTTTAATAATATTATTACATTTAATATCGAGGGATTCCAAAGTTATCATTCGCCAGAGTCGCGACAACTTTACCAATCACAAGAGGCCGTTTAACGATGACTCAAGAGATGGAGGCGTTTGTTACGACTATTGAGCCAGAGTTGAGGGTAGTGATCAGGGTTGAGGATGTCCCAGGAATTTGTGAGTTTTCGTATGTATTTCCAAATGCTTTTCCAAGACTACCACCGCCCGAGCAATCGAGTTCATTATTGAGTTGATAATGGAGACACGACTTATTTACAGGTCGACCTTAAAAAGATGTCTACTTCCGAGCAAGAAGAGTTAAGGACACGTTAGAGGAGTTGCTAAAGAAGGGTTTCATTCACCCTAGTATGTCTTCTCAGGGAGCTCCGGTCCTATTTGTGAAGAAGAAGGACGATACCATGAGGATGCGTGTTGGTTACGGGAAGTTAAATCAGGTGACGGTCGGGAACCATTACCCACTTCCCAAGATTGATGACTTATTCGAACAGTTGTCAGGAGCCAAGTTTTTCTCAAAAATTAATTTGCGATCAAGATACTATCGACTGAGGATTCGATAAGGTGATACTGAGAAGACCACTTTCAAAATGAGATATGACTTGTTCGAGTTCACAGCCACGCCATTTGGGCTAACTAATGCACTCGCGATTTTCATGGACTTGATGCATAGGGTCTTGAGACCATTTCTGGATCGATACTTTATTGTGTTCATCAACGACATCTTGATATATTGGAAGACTCGTGAGGAGCACGAGAGGCATCTCAGGGATGTTTTGTCGACACTAAGAGAGCATAGGCTATATGCTAAGTTTTAGCAAGCGTGCATTTTGGCTAAGTGAGGTGAAGTTTCTCGAACATGTCATCAATGATCAGGGTATATCAGTAGATGGTGACAAGATTCGAGCTATTATTGACTAGAAGCCATCTGAGTCTATTTTTGATATTCGGGCTTCTTGGGTTTAGCAAGATATTACTAGCGGTTTGTGAAGGATTTTTCATTGATTGCTGCACCGATGACTAAATTGACCAAGAAAGATGTTAGACTTGATTGGTCCAAGGAGTGTAAGGAAACATTTTTGGAGCTAAAGAGGAAGTTGACTTATGCACCAGTGTTAGCATTGCCAGTGGAAGGTAGAGGCTTCTCTGTTTATACCGATGCTTCAAACATTAGATCGGGTTGTGTCTTGGTGCAGGATGGACACCTAGTGGCTTACTTATCTCGATGGTTGAGACTCCACGAGGGTAATTATCCAGTGCACAACTTGGAGCTTGCAACAGTCATGTTTGCATTGAAGGCCTGTAGGCATTATCTCTATGGAAAGAGGTTCGCGTTGTTCACTGCTCACTAGAGCTTTAGATATTTGTTCACTCAGAGCGAGTTAAACATGCGACAGAGGATATGGATCGAGTTATTGAAGGATTACAATTTTCCACAGAGTACCATCCAGGGAAAGAGAATGTGGCAGCTGATACGTTGAGCCGAAGTGGCATTGAGATCAAGATAGTCCTACGGCCTATAACACATGAGTACGGACTTCCTGAGGCAGGATCGGTGATGTGTGTGACAAAGGCTATTGTTGAGCTACATATTTGTTATCAGATGAGAGTGCTTACGGTGTCTCTAGAGAGGATTGTCGAGTGCCAGAGAGTCGACGAACTATGTGGCGATTCAGCAGACTAGCTCAAGATCCAAGTGGCACAGATTGGTCTGAGACATCAGACGGGTGCTTGAGACATAGGGGTAGATTATGGATACCTACGATATCGAATCTCAAGAATAGCATACTTGAGGATGCATACCGATCGCGATATACTATTCATCCTAGTTGGACTAAGATGTATCATGATTTGCAACGATTATTTTGGTGGCCAGGGATGAAGATTGACGTTTGTAACTACGTCAAGAGTTGTCATACTTGACAACAGGTGAAGGCTGAGCACAGGAGACCAGCTGGGTTACTAAATCCCCTGCCTATTCCTCAATGGAAGAGGGAACATGTGACTATGGACTTCGTCAGTGGCCTACCGCAGACTATGAGGTGTCATGATGCATTTTAAGTAGTAATTGACAGGTTGACAAAGTCGACACATTTCATTCCGATTTCTATGATATATTCCTTCCAACAGCTGAGCGTTATCTTTAAAAGGGAGATCATCAGACTTCGCGGTGTGCCAGTCCCCATTGTTTCTGACAGGAATCCCAGTTGATATTTAAGCTTTGGGAGAGTACGCAGGAGTAGTTTGGCACCATACTACTACTCAGTATGATGTATCATCCTCAGATCGACGATCAGTTAGAGCGATTGATTCAGATAATGGAGGATATGCTCAGGGCTTGTATTTTGCAGTTCGGTGGTTCGTATGATGATTATCTACCTTTGTGTGAGTTTGCCTATAACAACAACTATCAGGTGAGTATCGGGTTGCCACCGTTTGAGCCGCTATATGATAGGCCCTACAAGTCAAAAACATGTTGGGCGACACCAAAGGATATAATAACTATAGGACCTGAGGTTCTAGTGGATCATACTGAGAAGATTACGCAGATTCATCATAGGCTTCAAGCGGCCCAGAATAGACAGAAGAAGTATGCGGACATGTATCACGAGGATTTGAGCTACGAGGAGGGTGACTTGGCATACTTGAGGTTTCATCCTGAAAGGGTCATCAGAGGTTTAGAATCAAGGGGAAATTGGCACCAAGATTCATTTGACCATTCAGGGTCAAGGCATGTGTCGGTAGAGCGGTGCACAGAGTTAGATTTAAGGCCACAGCTACCTGGGGTCATCCGGTATTTCACATATCTATGTTGAGGCTGGTTAGGTCAATACCAATACTGATGGTGGATGTTAGAAATGTAGAGGTTCGACTTGACGGACCTACTAGGAGTAACCAGTTGAGATCATAGACTATAGGATACATGCTCTACTGAACAGGGAGATCCCGAAGGTTTTAGTTTGTTGGTAGCATCACGAAACTAAGGGACTCACCTAGGAGCTCAAATCTATTATGCATGCGCATAACCCTCAGTTATTTAACGGTAAGAGTTTATTTTTGTGTTTTAAGTTTTGGGACGAGATTTCTCCTAGTTGTGAAGAATTGTAACGGACCAATTTTAATTACGCAATTAATATGACGTATTTTCAAATGCGGACGCCAGCTAAGCTTCTCGTAGACCCCACTACTACGACCGGGCACACCTGAGATAGGTAAATAGTTAGTTTTGTGTGTTGTTTGCCTAATTTGCGATGTTTATGCTTAATTATGTTGAATTGCATCGCAATGTGTTATATTGTTATTGTTCATGTGAGATAGTGTGATGAGTATTTGCCTCGATTAGCGTGTAGATGCAAGTACTGAGTAGGCGAATGACAGTACACTTGGTTGAAAAATAATGCACATATGATAAATGAATAAAAATGCATTAAATAATTGATGTAGAACGTCGTTTAGACGTTTAATGGCGTGAGTGTATGCGAACGATAAGCGTCACGACGCGGAACCGGGTACCGAACGCCCGGGGGTTTAATGTATGGGATTGAAGGAGGATAAGATCAAATGATAAAGTCACCAATCTAAGTCAACTTAGATGGACTTTTTAACCTTATTTCAACCATCTAAGTGGTCCTTGGGATCTACACACGCATTAGATGACAAAAGACTATAAAAGTTTAAAAAATATCTCATTTCAACACCTTTTCTCTCTCTCTCTCTCTCTCTCTCTCTCTCTCTCTCTCTCACATTTTAGACGAGAATTTGGGGGATTTTGGTGGATTTCAAGTGAGAATTTGGAGGTTTATAAGATGAGCAATCGAGAATCCAAGGTAAGATTCATGTTCTCCTCATCGTTCTTTACGTTTTGAATATGGATTTTCAAGTTTTTACATAGATTTTTAATATGCGAGTTAGCTCGCTGGTTTGGTTTTGCTATGATTTTGAGTTGGGTGGGAGCAATTATCATGGTATTAGATGTTGTGGAGGTTTTTTGGGTTTTCGTCGAGTTTTATCGGGGTTTTGTCGAGTTTTATCAGGGTTTTGGTTTGAATTTTGAACTAGTTTTAATGTGATTTGAGCGTACCCCATGGTAGTTTTGGTGAACTATACGGGATTGGATTAAGTTCGAGTCGCGAGTTAGAGCTGGGTCCAAAAAACCCTGGGGAGCACCCTGTAGGAAGGGCGCTGCTCGCGGCGCCTTGACTCTCACGGTGCCATCTGCGACATCGTTTCGCCTTGAATAGAAAAAAACTTTTTCAAATTCAGATTTCGATTCAGCCAATTGGGGGCCTATCCCGGGGATCGATACCGGGTATAATATGAATTAATATGATGGATTTAATACTCTAATGTGAATTCGGGAAATTTCAAAGTTTGGGAAATTGATAAATTAACAAATATTAGAACTTAGATTTGATCGACGGGTGTTAGGGACACGCATTTGGAGGCGTGGAGATCATTTTTGTATTAGCGGAGTGCGATTTTAGGTGTGTAGTAACCCAATTAAAATTCTTTCGAGTATTTATTTATTTATTTCTTTATTTGTCTTCCATTCAGTTATTTCATTATTCTTTTTTGGTATGGTTTATGTGGACGGTTTAGTTGAGTGTGCTCCCACTGAGCCATTCTGTATGTATGTCTACTAGACCATAACAAGTGTCGCCCGGGGTCTTGGTGAATAGTTCGAACCGAGGATCTTTTTGGTGCGCATGTCGGTGCGCCATGGGATCACTCTCCCATCGAAAGGACCCGAAGGCTGGCCATGCTGGAGTATGACTCACTGCAGTGCTCGTGGGAGAGTCCGGAGTATGGTGCTAGGTTGACTTAGGTTTGTAGACACACATTTCGAACTTGTCTATTATGTATTCATGCGATGAGCACAGTTGCCTGTTTTAATTTTTTGCATGTTTATTTAATAGATTTATTCAAATTCCTGTATTTTATTTCTATAAATGCTTATTGAATTTCCTTGGGATTATTCACTCTGGACTCACCATCTGTTTTGCCATGATGGATTAAGTGCAGACCCTAGTACAAGCCGAGGCAAGGGGAAGCTTGAGGACTACATGTGACAGACTACAGCCTCTCTCGTACGTTTGTATATTTTTACATTTATTTTTGGGATACGGGATACATTGTGAACTACCCATAACTTATATATTGGCTTATTTTGAGGATTTTGTCATCTTTCGGATTATGATGTTCATATTATGGGTTTTTTCCACATTAGATTAATGCTTCTATGACTTGAATTTATTTTTTACTGCTTGATCAAGTCTAATAAGTCTTTCACTATAATTTGATTGTTAAAAATGATTTAAACATGTGAATTGAGTCAAATGGGCTAATTTGTAACTTTTCACGATGTAAGTTGGTCGAGTATTGGGTTTTGAATGAAGTTGTGTAGGTTAAGGGCACGTAGGACACAACTAGGCCTGATATGGCAGGGTTGGTGGCCCGAGTTGGCACCCATAGTGGGCCTAGGAATTTAGAGCCACTACATATATACAGTGTAATATTTTCCGGGTTTTCCAAGGTAAAACTGATGCTCTATAAAACTTAAAAGTTAATGAAAATTCATGTTCATTCTCACTGTAAGACTTCCGCCATTAATTTATTGCTTATTGAATGATATTTGGAAAACACAAGTCATACTTGTAATTTAATGTATATCTCGAATAATAGGCAAATAACATAAATGATACAATGAATAGCACGCACATCGGGGAGTGTCGACGTGGCGGCAGACGTCAGCAAGGGTTGCGAGACCCGAGCAACAGCTCGCATGGCAGCCTCGAGGCTCACGGTCGCCACATATGTCACGCTAACTCTCCCCGAACTTATTCTAACTAACACCAATATCAACTCATCAATTAATCTCATGATGTGTCAACACGTATCTCGAGAATTATCAAATGACTATTGTTTTAAATTACTAACTTATGTTACATTTAATTGTAATCAACTATAGCAACATTAATTCAACTATTTAAGCTACCTTAAGCTCAAATCAACTTACCACATGACTCTTTACCCTGGTTCCACGCTGGCGTGCATCTCAAGGCACATCCCCACTCACGTCTTATACCTATACTCAAATAGGGGTAATTTAGTAGTCTACACATATACAATACACTACGCATACATCATGACAAATATAACATGTACCTCGGCTTCTCGCCTTAGTCAATGAACATATCTCGATGCGGGTCCCACGTCATGGGTCAATGATCCTAATTAAAAAATCAAACTAGAATTTAGGAATTTAGGTCGTGATAGTTGTTAAATTCAAATAGCAATAATTTCAAAAAACAAAATAAAATAAAAGTGAAGTAGTATATTTTTTGAATAATGAAAATAAATTATTAAATTAGTTAAATTTTCACAAAGTAAATATGTATATATATTAGTTTCATCATGCGAAACACGAATGAGCCCGCTTAGAAAATTAATTATAAGAATTTAACTTTAATTTAGTAGAGTAAAAGAAAAGTAGCTTAATAAGTTGTCAAATGGATTATATAAAGGTATTATGCAATAAATTTTTATGATATCACTAATATCAATAGTCAATTGAAACAGAATATAAAGAACCTCTAATTGAGATATTAGCAAGAGATTTGCGAAATCAAAAATTAAAGGGTAAAATTGTAATTCAAAGTAATAGTTGAAAGTTGTTGCATTCGTGTTTATTAAGTATTACTAGTTCGTAACGTGCGACGCACTAATAAGTCTGCTTGCTATGCTTGCTTGAATTTAATTAAGTAATATAATAAGTTGTCAAAGCGACTAGATAAAACTATTATGCAATATAAATTTTAATGATATCAGTAATATTAATAGCGAATTGACACAAAAGATAAATAATTTTTAATTGAGATACTATTAGCAAGAGATTTTAGATACCAAAGAATCTATAATCGAGATATTAACGAGAGGTTTGCGAAATTAAAAATTGAATGGTAAAATTGTAATTCAAAGTAACAATTGAATATTATTGTATTCATGCTTATTAAGCATTAATGTATTATATATATATATATATATATATATATATATATATATATATATATACATACAGGGTGCTTCTACCATAGAGCTCATCTATGTGTGTGTGAGAAAGAGATTGAAGATTAAGAGGGTCGCTAAGGGCACCCCACCTATTAATGAAGGCACCCAGTTAATGTGGGCACAAATCGATTTACCTGTGGCACCCAAAAATTAGACCCGAAATACCAAAAATACCCCTCGTCCAAAAAACCCTTGCACCCCCACCACCCCCACCACCACTTTCACCGAACCCTAAGCACCCCACCACCCCCACCACCACCTTCACCGAACTGTTGTGCAAGAACCCATTTGGTTTGAACCGACCAGTGAGAGGAATCCTCGAAATCGTGTTTCCCGTGTCTCGCCTTGTGTTTCTCCTTCGGTTTACGACTTTTTTGCAGTTCGTAGGGTCGTGGTGTGAGCCGATTTCATCTCCGAGTTAGGGTTCGGTTGAAGATCGTCGAACACACATTATTTGAGCGAAATCGCTCGTTTGAAGGTACGTTTTTAGTGTAATTAAGTTACATTTAGTAGAGTAGTTGTAATGTGTGTGTGGTGGTGGGTTCAATAGTTTGTTGGGGCATGTGCCCTAGGTCAATCCATTAACTGTCTTTATGAATACTTTTAGTTAATAAAACATAGGATTTCATTTGCCGTTTATTATAATTAATTTGCATGTTTGCATTATAATAAGATCCATGGGTATTTACATAAATATCCTAAATGTCCCTAGTCTATCATTATACTGGAAACTATAATGAATTAAGACTAGTGTGAGTCTTGATTGATGATCATATGATGATTATACGATAGGGATACGAATCAAGATCACGAGTACTTGTTAGGGAACAAAGTCTTTGGACCAATTCGCTATGAGAACATCACATGGATTAAGTCATAGTTGTTTCTCATGATAGGTATATTTTTCAGTCCTCTAACTTGAGATTGTCGGAGACTTCAACATTAGGAACACAGTAATTTGACACAATCAAACGTTGTCTTTAACCGGACGATTATAAAGGTTGTGATTGGTTACTGTGTGAGCAATGTGATGAAGTTGTGTAATCAAGATATAATTTGTCCATCTCATATAAAGAGAGATATCTAGTGGATGTGTTAGACTGTTAAAAGGCCTAATCTAAGTGAATTGATATTGATCAATGTCACTTGGATGTTTTCAGTCTACCTAGAGATCGAGACTAGTACGATTAAACATGTTGGATGACAATTCCGTGTCTTATGTTTGATCAAAAGGATATCGTGTGACAAAAGGATGTTATATACACTATTGATTAGGTTGTATCGATTTGATATTCGTACAACTTGGATAGTCATAATGTCTTGCTAGAGGTCGCTTTATGACTTGTATACCAAAATGTGTTTTGGTACACTGTCAACGTTGTATGAGCCTATTGGGTCGCACACTAAGAATGGTTTTGCGAGATTTTAAGATGGTTCAGAAAAATGAATTTTATATGATAAAATTCATGACGGAAACGTCCTTGTGGTGTATTACACTTATACTTCTTTAAGTAAGGGTATATGTGTAATTTACTTAACCGTCTATATACAAGGGTTGTATAAATAGACATTTTAAGTTAGAACACACGTACGAAAGATTATAAGGCCAAAACTCTATTTTCGTTTTAGAAACGTCTTAGGGATTTTTTGGTATGCTATGGATCGTTTTGGAGAGAAACAAAAAGATTTGGTATTCTCTCGAAGCTAGCACTTCGAATCTCGGCCGCCGTTCGTGTGTGGACTACTGGTAAAGTAAGGCGTTCGTCGTTGCGGCGCCTTAGAGATCGATCAACCTTCGAAAGGTACATTGCGACTGAGGTATGATTAAGTTTTCATGGTTTAAACGTTTTTAATGGAATTAGATTCGGATCCTGTTGGGGTTTTTGTCAAAATTGTTTTGTAATCTCCGCTGCGCATGAACCCCAAAACCCAACATAGTTAAAGAAATGGGAATTCGCGGTGATCGGCCACACAGGCCAGAGACTGTGCTAACTGTCTCGGCCTCGCATGGCTGAGACAGAAGCTACATTTTTGGGAACTCGAAGTCTCGGCCACAAAGGCCGGAAGAGTTCACAGTGTCTCGGTTACGCATGGCCGAGAGTACTCTAGTTCTCTCGGCCGAGATATGACGAGAGCTAGAATTAGTGGTAAGTAATGTGGTGTCGCTGGTGTACAACCGAGAATGTGTTCATACTTTCGGTTGTACACTAGCGAGGGTGTTAGAGTAGGCTCGGGCGTGATTGGCCGAGATTAAGGCCAATTGAAATGGTCGACCCATCTCGGTGGTGCACAACCGAGAACTTATCATTGGACTCGGTTGTACACTTCCGATATGTTGGACTCCTTGTCGGTCAAGGGTGACCGAAAATATGAGTTGTTTGACGAACCTGCTTGACCGAGACATCAGAAATGGATGGATCAGAACATTTTTTTTTGTAAATTTTTGTTGGGTTCTGTTCCATGCACTTATATGTTGTAATTGTTTCAGGTATGGCTCGTCCGAAGGTACCGGTGACTAGGGAGGAGGCTGGTATTAAGGTGCTGAGGCCTAATCGGGGGCGAGGTGGTCGGAAACCCCATACAGCATCGTACCGGAAAGAGAAAGAGAAGGAGAATAATGATGTTAAAGGAAAGGCGAAGGTAGATGGTAATCGTGGAAGGTTACAATTGTACGATGAGGGTTCGAACATTGATGTTGGGCGACATGAGGATCTTGTGGTTGCCCGAGGGGGAGAGGAGGGGAATGCATCGGAGTCGAGTAGGAGTGACTCTTCAGAGGCGGGGAACACGACAGAAACTGATCGTAATGTAGGCGGGAGTAGTACTGGTGAAGCCGGCCATAAAGAAGGAGAGCGAGAAGTGCCCGTTGAAGCGCGTGTTCCATTCCCCGGTGGTCCTATAGACGGGGCGTTGTTGAAGAGCTTCAAGGATCATGTCGCTTTAGCGATTTGGAGGAATGAGGTAATTTCAATTTCATTGAACGGAGTAACTTAATACTCATGGTTTTCACAAAATGATGAGATGTATTTATTTGTTGCAGGAGCGTCCCGTTCTCAAGTGTATCAATCACGGAGCTCATGTGTTGCCCAAGTACTCAGTCAGACCCTTCGCATTCCCAAACTCACAACGCAGATCATTCATCCTAACTTCAAATAAGGCCTCCGAGTTGGCATACATCACGCTCGACCACCTATCCATAAAGCGCGCAAAACCATCGTTCTCCCCAAACATCTTCTTAGTCTTGGCCAATACTACTTTGTTGATGTGCCAAGAGCAAAGGAGGTGAGACGATGACGGAAAAACTTCTTCTATGGCACTAATAAGGGCTAAGTCCCTATCGGTAACAAACACGTCAGGTTTAGGCCACCCATCCAATATGGATCTCAACTTATCAAGTGCCCAAACATAATTCCCATGACTCTCTGATGATATGAATGCAAACCCAACGGAGAACGTCAAGTGCGTAGAAGTTATGCCAACAATCTCCAACAAAGGCATTCGGTACCTATTTGTCTTGTACGTGCAATCCATCAAAATTACCGATGAGAAACACCTTAGCAACTTTATGGAGTCGGGATGTGCCCAAAATAAGTCGGTGACAACATTCGTAACGGGATGTTTCCTATGCCATGACATCCACTTATTCTTCTCCAATATGTGCAACATTTGTTGCATTTGAGTCCTCCCACCCGCATCCTCATTTCGAACTCTTTGTCTTGCATTATATATTGTCCTAATGGTCGATACGTTTCTAACATCTCTTTGCTTCAACATATTTAAGATGTCTCTTGGCTTCACATTCCCCTTTGTCATTTGCACCACAACTTCCTGCTCCCCCTTATCCAATCTTCCGGCAAATGAATGGTCGTCCAAATTTTTTGCGGGCTCGTGATTGTGCCTCCCACATATAACAGTGACATACCATAAGGAGTCAGCATTTTCCTTTACGTTGATAAGGAAAAGGCATCCACATTTCTTCGTACCAGTTAGAGTCCTCGCCTTTTCCTCTTCTTCATCATTTCTTGATTTCAAATAAATTTTTGATGCTTTCCCCTTCCCTACTCTCTGAGACATTCCCATATATGTCCCAGACCTCTCACATGCAAGTTTCACCCTTCCCCTGCTCTTAATACCCCCGGCATCAGAATGCTTTGTCACTAGCACAAACATGTTCTCACGGCCTATCATTTGAAGCCATGAAACAGCCGCTTCTCTGAGGGGGAATGGCCTACAAGGTGTAAACGTGTCCTTGTAGTCTGGAAATAGGGTAGAAACCGGCATTACCTGCGATACAAATAGTGTAACATTATAATCAACCAAAATGTACAGCACAATCACCAAAAAAACCCAAAAAATAGGTTCTCGGTTGTACAGGTCCGACATTGTCTTCCGCGTATCGCTCACGTACGACCGAGAGTTACGAATTACTCTCGGTCTTACCATACCGTTACCTAAGTACACCGCTCGGTCCTCTAGGACCGAGACATCACCATACATCTCGGTCCTACGAGGCCGATACAATCGCGCACATCGACAGAAACTTCAGATAACCGCAAAAAAAACACAATAAATTTACAAAATTACCTCAACTTCGACCTCATCTTGCACCGTAGCAGTACAATCCTCCATTATATAGTGGAAACAAGTTCGGATTTGAGCAAATTACCAAACCCTACGTTGATAAACAAATCATCATTGTCACAGTTTTTCATAACTACACAGTTCTAATAAACCATCATATGGTTGTCAAACATTGTTACCTCGCTGTCGGATGATGTCGATCCGCAAGAATCGATAAAAAGTCGACAAACGCAGTGTGGATTTGTGGTTCAAGCTTGGTGGTGGGGTGCCCTTTTTCTTTGTCAAAATGATTTGTGGGGTTTGAATCATTATATATACAGGGGCAAAAGGGTATTTTCCAGTTTTGCTGGAATTTTTACAAAATATTTGGGTGCCTTCATTAATAGGTGGGGTGCCCTTAGCGGCCCTCAAGATTAATTGGTCAGCGTAGGAAACGAACGTGATGTGAACTTATTAATAATGCAGTTGAATAGGAGCTAGCGTGACACATGTAGGAGAAGACTAACTAGTATATATATATATATAGAGAGAGAGGGGTAATTTATCATCATAAAATAGTCAATCCTTCTTAAATAAAATGCACGCGATTCTTCTCTTGTGTTGATTATAATTCTTTGTAGTCTAGGAATTAACTATATACGATTAGTCAAACATTCCTTAATGAAGAATAACTGCGCCCTTAAGTCCTCTTTCCAATGTAGTACTCTCGGGAGCACTTTAAGAATCGGCTTCCCTACTCTCTCCACCAGTACGTCTGTTTCACGAGAGTAGCAGACTTTTGGCGTCATACAGCTCTGTAATATACGTATGGAATAATAATTGGAGTCACGTTGTAACGTTTTTTTTTTTTTTTTTTTGTGATACAATCCTTCTTCTATCTAGCCTCAGGAGCGGTTGATTCAGCGGGTGATTGATTATCTCGAGGCGAGCTCGAAGACGATCCAGTAACGTATGGGCAGTATTTATTGCCCATGAACAATAATTGACTGCTCATGATCATATACTTTGCTGTGCTCACAAGACTACTGTTAATTTGCTCTCTTTTGTGTGTTGGAGTGCACAACTTGAGCTTCTTGTGCAGAATCTTTTCTTGGTCTGTTGTTTAAAATTAGATTAGTACTTAATCTGGTCCTTGATTTTGGGGATTGCTTAATTAATTAATTGGTATGTCATTATCTGAAACTGATCATCAAGAATTCTATATGATATATGTTTCATATGTTTGATTCCAGGAGTAGCTCTTAAGTTCTGGTTTTTATTCATGTTCAGCATCATACATAATTTCATTGCTTGAGGAGAACTTATTAATCAAGATATGCATATATAGGAAAGATTACAGTGCTGCCCATGTTGTCATAAGTGTCAATTGCCTCTCTCTCTCTCTCTCTCTCTCTCTCTCTTTGTTTAAATTTGGAGTTAATTATAGTTCTATTTGATGATTGGAATTCTTTGTTTCATTTTGATTAAGGACTGATTTTGATGAATTTGTTTCCAGATGTCACGGACCATGACGAGAGTACCATCTCTTCTACTGCTTCTTTGGTCATTGTCTGCTCTAACAAATGCCAATGGTCAGTCTACCAATCTCCGTGCCTCATCATCAAGACCAAGGGTGATAAACGTCGGAGTTCTCTTTACTTTCAATTCAACTATCGGAAGAGCAGCAATGCCGGCCATTCAAGCTGCCGTGGCTGATGTGAATTCCGACTCCACCCTACTTGCAGGAACGACTTTGAAAGTCATCACTCAGGATACAAATTGCAGTGGATTTATTGGAACTGTTGACGGTATATATATGCATGAATGACACTCTTCATACAATCTGCTTTAATTTATTTTGCATCAACAAATGATCACTATGTCGTGTGATTTTTCATATTTTTCTTTTCTTAGAATGTTCAAAGGTTAATTTCATGCAAACTCAATTTTTAATATATATTTTTTTTGTCCTTTTTCCCATGTTAATACCTATATGTTTAACTAACTTGCCATGAATTAATTAATTGTTGCAGCTTTGCAGCTTATGGCTAATGAAATAGTAGCTGCTATTGGGCCACAATCATCTGGCATAGCTCATGTGATCTCCCATGTTGGCAATGAACTTCATGTGCCAATTCTGTCATTTGGTGCAACAGACCCTGCCCTTTCTGCACTGCAGTACACTTACTTCCTCAGAACGACGCATAGTGACTATTTCCAGATGCATGCGATTGCTGATATGGTGGAGCATTATAGCTGGAAAGAGGTTATTGCCATATATGTAGATGATGATAATGGAAGAGGAGGCATATCCGTACTGGGTGATGCTCTGGCGAGTAAACGTTCTAAGATCTCTTATAAGGCTGCTTTACCTCCTGGGGCTCCCATTAGTGATGTTAGAGATTTGCTTGTTGGAGTTAATCTGATGGAATCTCGGGTGTATGTAGTCCATGTGAATCCTGAATCAGGTGGTATGATATTTTCTATTGCAAAGCAGCTTGGAATGATGTCTAGTGGTTATGTATGGATTGCAACAGACTGGCTTCCTACTGTTTTGGATTCATTGGAACCATTGATGAATTCTGATGTCACTGATCTCTTGCAAGGGGTTGTTGCACTTCGCCGTCACACTCCCGATACCGATCTCAAGACGAGATTTATGTCGCGTTGGACCAGCTTGCAACCGAAAGGAATAAGTAGTAGGACTAGGACTAGCTCAAACTTGAATTCTTTTGCCTTCTATGCTTATGACTCAGTTTGGTTAGTTGCGCATGCTCTCGAGAAATTCCTGGATGAAGGTGGAAAAATACAATTTACTTCTGATTCCAGGTTACGCGACACAAATGGAAGTGAGCTGCACCTATCAGCTCTGCGCTCCTTTGAAGGAGGTCCAAGGTTGCTTCAGATAATTATGACTACAACAAATTTCACTGGATTATCTGGTCAGGTTCAGTTTGATGCAGAAAAGAATTTAATTCATCCAGCATACGACATTATAAACATCGGTGGTACGGGCTCTCGCAGAATTGGTTTTTGGTCTAATTATTCTGGTTTATCAGTTGTTTCTCCGGAAATATTATATCAGAAGCCTCCAAACACTTCTACCAGTAGCCAGCAGCTTTACAGTGCAATATGGCCTGGTGAAACCATCACTAAACCACGCGGTTGGGTGTTTCCTAACAATGGCAAGCCTCTGAGAATTGGGGTTCCTAATCGAGTTACCTATAAAGAATTTGTGGAGAAAGATAATAGCCCGGCGGGGGTGAAAGGATTTTGTATAGATGTGTTTGAAGCTGCACTTAACTTGCTACAATACCCAGTTCCACACACATACATACTATTTGGTAATGGCTCAAGAAATCCTAAGTATGACGACTTAGTTTATAGTGTTTCTCAAAATGTAAGTACTTTTAATTGGCTTTGATTTGCTCTTTACCTATTTTAATTATGAAGAATTGAAAATATTAATTAATGCTTTGCAGTTTACTTAATTACTGTATCATTTGTATTATCATTTTTGATTGCTTTGATCAGATATTCGATGCGGCTATCGGGGATGTTACAATTGTTACTAACAGGACGAGAATTGTGGATTTCACGCAGCCTTTCATTGGTTCAGGCCTTGTTATAGTTGCTCCTGTCAAGGAGGTAAAATCAAGTGCCTGGGCTTTCTTGAAACCATTTACAGTACAAATGTGGTGTGTCACTGGTGCTTTCTTTCTCTTCGTCGGAACCGTTGTTTGGATTCTCGAGCATCGGATCAACAAAGAATTCCGCGGCCCGCCAAGACAGCAGCTTATGACTGTTTTCTGGTAGTAGTACTCTTGATCCACTGTCCATGTGTGATTCTATATATGTTGTGGCTACTATATATGTTACATTGAAGTTCATAATCTGATCTATTCATGAATGCGCTTCCTAGTTAATTTGTAGCATAATTCTTTTTGATACTGCGATGTCAAGGATTATCCGTGACTATTCCACGAGAGCATTTCTTTAACCTTGATCCTTGTTCTTGCAGGTTCAGTTTTTCAACAATGTTTTTCGCCCACCGTAAGTTATTTAGAATGTTCTATTCTGCATGCGTGATTGTCTATTTAATTTGGCTTATTATGAAAGTTTAGTGTACATCAATCCGTGTTCTGCTTCAATCTAAATGCAGGGGAGAACACTGTGAGCACTCTTGGGCGTTTTGTGCTTATCATATGGCTCTTTGTAGTACTGATTATCAATTCAAGTTACACTGCTAGTTTGACATCAATCCTCACAGTGCAGCAGCTGTCATCAGGCATTGAAGGCATTGATAGTTTGATCTCTAGTAATGAACCAATTGGGATTCAGGATGGATCATTTGCAAAAATTATTTAATTCAAGAGTTAAACATTGCTGAGTCCAGGATTATTTCCCTAAGAAATCAGGAGGAATATCAGAGTGCTCTTGAACAGGGACCGAAAGGCGGCGGGGTTGCAGCCATTGTTGATGAACTTCCTTATATTGAGCTCTTTTTGACTAACACCAAGTGCAAGTTCAAGATTGTTGGACAGGAGTTCACTAAAAGTGGATGGGGATTTGTAAGTGCCATCTCTTATATATGTATACTTTCTTATGCATGCGCGAAAGACTATTTAGAACAACAACATAGCCTTAGTCCCAAATTATTTGTGATTGGATACGTGCATGGACCAAACTCTTCCATTGTGCTCGATATGACTTTGAAATAAAAAATAGTTTATACAGCTTTATCATATCTTATTCTATGGAACATTTTATAGGAAATACTGGAATACTCAAGTTGTACATTAATTGTTAACACTGACAGGCTTTCCAAAGGGACTCTCCTCTTGCAGTTGATCTATCAACTGCCATTCTTCAACTTTCTGAGAATGGTGATCTACAACGAATCCATGATAAATGGCTGTCTCTCACTGGATGCTCCACTAAAGGCAGTGAAGAAATTGAATCAAACCGACTCTCCCTGAACAGCTTTTGGGGCCTCTTCCTCATATGCGGCATTGCATGTGTTATTGCACTTTCCATATTCTTCCTTAGGGTGTTACTTCAATTCCGCAGGTATAGCCCTGAGGCAGAACATGATGTCGAACAAGAACAAGTTCACCGCGACCGAATGCCGCCGCGCTCAAGCCGCTCGACAAGTTTTAAAGACTTGATCGACTTTGTGGATAAGAAGGAAGATGAGATCAAGCAGAAGCTCAAGAAGAAGACAAGTGATAGAAAACAAGAAAATGAGGAGTCTTGTTCAACTCCTTGAGAAAGTTTATCATAATTAGCTAGATGGAATCCTTTGCTCAAGTACTGTGGTAGAGATTTTTTTCGACTTTGTTTTAGGGAAACAAATTATTTTCTGCCCCATACATAATTTGTGGCTATGATAAAATAAAGTCTCGTTCCTATAAAAAAAAAAAAAAAAAAGTTTCTATCTCAAGTAGATTGTACATGTTCTTGTGCAGTTATAGCAAAAAAATTAATGAGAGTATTCTTGACCTTCATTTTAAAACTTAGTTTATTATAATATATAATTGAGAAATAGTTTCTTTTGTACTTTACAGAATGCAATTCAGCATTTGATGAATTACGTACCTGGTAAATGTTTTCCTTGGTAAACTTGGTTTTTGATCATCATGCTTAATTAACCACTATGGTTTCTGGCTGATTGCTTCTTTTGTGTAATTTTAGCAAAAGACTTTAAATTTGCATTCTAGGCTCTCAAAATGTGAAAATATGCTATCTTTGTTTGCACAGGATGTTTATGTGGGCACAGAGACAAGGATGTTTAAGCTCTACAGACAGAAGCTCTATGTATATATATGAGTGTTGTGAGCACATATATATACAAGCTATTGTCTTTGCACAATATATATATATATATATATATATATAAATAGAGAGACAGTTTTGCAGTAAAATAAATAACACACACAAATTGTTCACGCAGCTCGGGCCTCCCGTCCTACTTCTGCGGGGCCACGCTCAGGTGTAAGATCCACTAAGTAAGAAAGATGATTACAAGTTTTACATAGGGATCCTAACTTGTTTTTACTCAAGTTGGTGATCCTTGACCAAATCTTATTACGCTAATCACTCCCCCTATCCCTTAGCACTTAGACAAGTATTCCCAAGTCCCCCATTCGTGTCTGAGATCCCCTCGGAGTTTTAGGCTAAGTTGCCTTAGCCTAGTGTGTGTAAACGAATTGGTGAGAATAGTGCTCTCGTGCTCACATGAATACAAGTAATACTAGATGTCTCTAAATCGATACATTGCATCAGTGAGTACATATGAATTTATAGAGAAGGCTGAGATGTATTTGAATTGAAGTTCCTTCAATTTGTTGAATCCGTCCTCTGCATTTGTTTCCTTTTGTGCATTTAAGAAAGATCTTGATTGACAATCTTGAGTTTACTTTTTCTCCTCTTGATTGCAATACACAATAACGATATGGGCTTGCATTCCTTATTTCGTAGATACTTGCCATTCAATGAGGATTCATCACAGATACTTTTCATAATTTTCAGTGATCTTGCATTCATCGTGCTTATGTGGCGGTATCCCGGCAATGCTACACAAGGAATAACTAAATGGATTGTTAATAGTATAATGTATTTCATTGACACGCGACACTTAAGATGTGAGACAAAAAGACAACATTTAGGGACTTTATATTTTAACAATCTCCACCTTTGTTATCTGTGTCACAACTTAGTGTACAAATTAAATATGCAACAAGTATGCAAAAGTAATGCTATGAAAACACAATCATGCCAAGCATTAGTGTAAAGATCAAACATAAATCCTAAATTTCAAAAATATCAGTGAAGTTCAACCAAGAAAGATTAAGTAATAATGCAAAAGTAATGTTTTGTAAACACAATCATACCAAGCATTAATGTAAAGAGCAAACACAAATCCAGAAATTTGAAGAAATATCAGTGAATAAGTTCAACCAGGAAAGATTCAGTAATATATATAATCCTAATCTCCCCCCTTTATGAACACAGAAAAACAAAGGGTCTTCTGAGGAGATTTCATCTAATAATCAAGCAAACATAGTTGGTGCAAAACGAACAAGCAAAAACTAACTAAGAATTTGAAATGAGAAAAATAATTGACTCACCAATCGGTACAACCGAACAAGCAAAAAATAACTTATATGTTTGACAACTATTATATCAAAAGCTACAAACCTCACATTAGTAGTAAGAGCAGTGAAATATTAATGTTATAAAATAGTTATAGCATGAGATAATTTTGAAGCACTAAAGGATGCATATAGAACCTTATACTTACATTAACTCCCCCTAAGTTCATTAATTATTACTTTCAAGGAAATCAATTGTGGGCATAGACAGTGGCTCTGGAATTGATAAATGTAGACAAAAGTCTGTGAGCACAGATGCAGAGGGAAGTCTCTGCATATGTAAGCAGACTGTTTGTAGACACAGAGGATGTGGTATTCTAAGGAGGTTTATCTTTTTTTTATCCAACCTTTTCAACATGTTCACAAAACAAAACAAAACAAAACAAAACTAATTGCAAATATAAAGAAAGTGACTGAGTTTTAATGTTATACCTTTCCATAATGCATACGGTGTCGCCTTAAGATGTGAAACAGAATTCAATAGAGGATTTGTGTCATTGCATTATGTTGTGCCTTAGGAACCCACTTTTGTTGATGATATGATCTTGTATCAGCTTTTCCTTGGAACATCACTCCTCTCAATGATTAACATATGTCGTCTTGCTAGATCCCAGTGCATTTTGAAGCATCGTGGTCGTATATGACCTTTTATTTTGCAGTAATAGCATATCGGCCTGAATCGACGTAGAGGATTTTCATCCCTTTCTTTAATGTCGTTTCCTTTGGTAAAAGGAACTGCTTCCTTTCATTGTGTGGAGGTATATGTTTCATTTTTGAATCTAATCCTTCTGTGGTCACATGAGCCATTTCCCATATTGAGTATGTCATCTAATTTGGCTTTTCCTCTATTAAGTTGCTTTAGTGTATCTTCTGAATTTTTGAGAGTCTTCTGTACATTTTGCAACTCTTTTATCCAACCTTTTCAACCTGTTCACAAAACAAAACAAAACAAAACAAAACTAATTGCAAATATAAAGAAAGTAACTGAGTTTTAATGTTATACCTTTCTATAATGCATACGGAGTCGCCTTAAGATGTGAAACACGAATTCAATGGACACTACAAAAAAACAGCAGATTAGAAACGGAAATTTCCGTCTCTGATTTGCATAAATTTCGTCTCTAATTCAATTCTGCAACGGAATGGAGACGGAATCTATTTCGTCTCTAAAATCGTCGTCGTTGATTCAATCAGCAACGGAAATGTGTTTCCGTTGCTGATTAGAAATGGATTAGAGACGGAATTTAGAAACGGAACATAGACGGAACAGAAATGGAAATTCTTCTAAAGGGTACAATTGTAATTGCATTCCGTCTCTGATCCGTCTCTGATTAGCAACGGATCAGAGACGGAATTATTGTATTCCGTCTCTGACCCGTCTCTAATTAGCAACAGATCAGAGACGGAATTATTGGATTTCGTCTCTGATCCGTCTCTGATTAGCAACGGATTAGAGACGGAATACAATATTTCCGTCTCTGATTCGTTGTTGATTCATGCATCTATTCCTCGAAAATTAGAGACGGAATAGCAACGGAATCTCTGAATTCCATTGCTAATTCGTCTCAATTCCGCTTTGTTTAGGTCTCAATCCGTCTCAATATATATACATATATATAGGTCTCAATCCAAGCACATTTAACCTGCCAATATATAATACAAATCATAGCTAAATAATATATTGATATTGCACAGTTTATATAAACTTAACATATCCTTAAAATTATCTTTTCTCAATGTATTGTACACGAAACAACAAAAACAATCTAAAAAGTTTCTATTTCGTATCTTTTTACAAAAGTAAAAGCAAAAATTGTTCTAAATGAAAAAATGAAGAAGTGTTACGAGATTATATAAAGTTGATTGTGCTTCAAAAAATACTTGACTTCGTACAAAACACCTGAAAAAAGATCAAAAAGAAAAAAATCACTAAATTATACAAACAATAATAGGAATATAAACAATATTATAGGAGAACTACGTATCATCGCAAGCACAAGTGTATGAGCCAAACACAACATAAATAAAGTAATAATGAAAAAGAAATTCATCATTATCCAGAAGGAAAAGAAATTCATCAATATTAAAGTTGTTCAAGACCCAAGAGACTAATTACTCATGATCCAAGCTACGAGATTCTGTTATCTAACAAATAATATAGTTATGCATACTTCACAACATCACCAACCCATAGAACTATAGAATCAAACCGAAAATGTATTAGGCTATTTGGAACAGAGGTGGAATCCAACAAAAAAATCAAGAAAATAAACTACAAAGTATAACTGAAAACGCTTCTTTGTTAGGGTTCAAGGTTAAGGCATATCCTGTCTTAATCATCAACTACAAACTGCATAAGAAAAATCAAAAGATACAGTTACAACATATATCAAGGTAAAACAATAAATAATCATGGGATTTTCCAAAAACTACAAAAAATAAGTTGACCGACAAGGCATTAAGAGTCTTTATCAGTTCTTCAAAAAAAAAAAAAAGATAGTATTTATCAGAATAGAATGCTAATCCATGTGAAGTAATCAGCAAAGAGAATAACAAATGTTTGGTCACCAACTATATAGTTTCTTATTAGAAAAAACAACTAGTTTAACATTAATGAAGTGTCTTGTGATGAGATAAACGTTTACTTAAAACGAGCGAACCTCCAAGCAACATGTCCTTTAAATTCCATTGTCTAATCTTCATAAGTTTCTTCATAAGCATTTAGAAGTAAGCATTTAGAAAATAACATGGGCCATACTGATATTTGAGATACGCATCAGGTCTGGAACTAACAGTAAAGTAAAACTAAGCAATAAGACCTTGATAGGGCAATCAAACTACCAAGTGGAACTAACTTCTAATGGTCACAAGAGGTAACACCTGAGAATAGACAATCTGATTTCCCAACTTATTTTAGCGGCAAAATTGATCCGAGACCTCACAGTAGGATAGCATGCAGTAACACCAATTGGATCCAACCACCTAGTGGGCTAGTTAATAAAGGCATGATCCAGTTACTACCAAAGTGGTCGGCGGGAGCTTCATGAAGATATGTCGAAATGTAATGACTTGACCACCAATATAAAGTACTCATCCAGCAGGACTAGGAACACAATCCACCACAATATGTGAAATGGGAAGTGAGACTTGTTGTATAAAAATAAAGTAAATGTCTGTCCAGTAACCACATGAAGACAGTTCCAGGCATTCTTCTTACGCTTTCTAGGCTTTCATAAGGATGTTTAGTTACCTAGATTATTTCATATAAGCCTTAATTACTTGCTAATCAATTATTCCATATAAGCCGGACTAATAGACCATTTGAAGTTACTTCTTTGTTTACTCTTTTGTTTCCAAGATTTCATAAAAAATGCATAGTGTCATAGTATCGTATCAATTAATACCTTTTGTTCAATTGAATTTAAAGAACATTTATATAGAAATACATGAAAACTGCTAAAGAAATTGAGTATATTACTAACCTGACGATCAAATTCAACACTGTGGATAGAGTAAACTTCTTTGGTAATACCCACATCCTTATTGATCAAGCCCTCAAACCATCTAGAAGTCGTATCGATGTAGTCACTCTATCCCTACAAGTACATCATAATGTACAAAAGTTCAGTTCCAGGATGTTTCGAGTCTTTGCTAATATTTTTGGACACGCTGAATAAATGAAGATGCATTAACCCTACCTTACAAGATGGCGTAACCATACATCCCCCGAGGACAGAACACTCCTATAAAGTGTCGGATAAAAGAAAGGAAAGAGATTTATTGTATGTCCCGAAATATCTTCTTTGTTTTACTTAAGAATATTCAAGTTCCAATTATAGAAAGATCTAAATAGAAGTGTAGAACAGAGAGGTAAGCAATTTTAGCTTGTTAAAATCATTTTGACTAAGAGGATAAATGTTCCTAATTGCATAAGTTGTGAGAAAAGTTATGTCTAATTACAGAAAAAGTTATCCTAATAACTTAAGCTTTGACAAATGCAACATAAAAACATAATTTACCTCTGCCTCAGACTCAGCGTCATCCAATTCTTCATCATCATCTTCCATAATCCAATCTGTATTAGAAATTGTCCAAGCTTCTTTGTGATCACCATCTTTCATAGCTTTGAATCAAGTGCATCCATCAAATCTGGTTCCACTTCTCGCATGAGTCTACCCGAAACACATTACAATAATTAGGTTCGAAATAAACACGAAAAGATAAAAAATGAGCAGATTATATAATCAATGGAAGCTAAAATTTCGCTATCAATACAAACTCGTTACTTCTCTAGTAAAAACCAACATAAATGGATGACCACCAATGACTGTAATAAACGCATATGCATCACGAGAACAACAACATACCCTCAAACCTAAAATTAATTGGGGTCTGCTACATGGATCAAACTCTTTCATTGCGCTCGATTTAGTGCAATTGATGGTGTACTTTCCAAATCGCGCATATGCATCACAACAAAGAATTGAATTGGGTGAAAATACATCAAGGAACCATTTATTGAGGGAACAAACTTGAGACCTATAAAAACCTAAGCCAACCAACAAGGAATCCTACAAAGTAACGATTATCGAATAATGCCGACAATTAAACACCGATAGGTAAAATACGAGTGTCATCCACATTCCTACCGATTCACTATCCAATGAATGACCAGGAGAAAAAAAGCCGAACTTGTGTAGTAAAAAGTAATTATTACGTATATAGCCGTGTATTATGCATTCACAACTACTTATTCAGGGAACCAAACTGAAACCTAAAAACCCTAAAAACCCTAAATTAACGATGAAACACCTATAGAGTTGATATACAACTAATACCAAAAACTCATTCACGTTTTCGCCAATTCAATACCCAACTATCTCAAAATCTAAACAAAACACTGAATTTTTACGAATATCGAATCGCTTACCAATGTAATTGAATTGCCTTCGTCGGCCTTCTCGGACATCAGTTCCCATTCTCTTCACCAACACGAGGGCTTCAAAAACATCCCCATCGAGCGACGCCAATCTGCCACAATAACAATCACATCAAAACCCCCAAAATCCAATCTTTCAAACAAGCGCCTCAAAAAACCCTTACTTAAGAATCTGCTTAATCTGGGGAGCTGTGAAGGTCGCGAGTTCCATCCCCCACTTCACTGCACGCTTCGCCTCTCTCTTCTTCTGGTTCCGGCTCTTCTTCGTCAATAACAAAGAGAGCGGTAAGAGAGAGAGAGAGAGATCTGCCGTCGAGAGAGAGGGATTTTTGGGGAGATAGGGGTTCCGAAGAGACAGAGAATCGGGAGAGAGAGATGGAGCATTGGAGAATCGGGAGAGAGAGAGGGAGTGTTGGGGAGATGGGGTTTTCGGAGAAAACAGAATCGAGAGAGAGAGAGGAGGGAGTTGTGTGCTTGCTATTTTATTGGAGGATTTGTGTCATTTCCGTCTGCATTGATGTTGAATTAGCCTTCAAGTCTCGAACCCACTTTTATGTTGCTAATTCCGTTTCTGATATGATCTTGTAGTGGGAGGATTTGTTTTGCCTTGGAACATCACTCCTCTCCCACTTTTCTTATTATACATATGTCGTTTCCTTGGAACATCACTCCTCTCAGATTAACCTCTGTCGTGCTTTTGATCCCAGCATTTTGAAGCATCGTGGTCTTATATGACCTTTTATTTTGCAGTAATAGCATATTGGCCTGAATCGACGTAGAGGATTTTCATCCCTTTCTCTAATGTCATTTCTTTTGGTAAAAGGAACTACTTCCTTTCGTTGTATGGAGGTATATGTTTCATTTTTGAATCTAATCCTTCTGTGGTCATAGAAGCCATTTCCCATATTGAGTATGTCATCTAATTTGACTTTTCCTTTATTAAGTTGCTTTAGTGTATCTTCCGAATTTTTGAGAGTCTTTTGTACATTTTGCAACTCTTTTTCAGCGGCTTCAAGTTGTTGTTGAAGATTTGTAACTTCTTTAGACAAAAGAATGTTTATGTCAACTGCCTCAGACCATCTTTCAAAAATCTCTCGGATATGCTTGTTGTACATCTACAACATCAACAGAGTTAGTAGAATTTAAATCTGAATCAGAGTCATAAGAAATTACCTGAAATGTTGAATCAAAAGTCGTGGACACAAATTCAGGAGTTGTAGAAACAAATGCAGATTGTTTGTCTGTGGGCACAGTTGCAGACTATCTATCTATGAGCACAGGTTGGCTAGTTATGGCAACAACCGCAAGATCACATGGGTTATTCGAGATAATTGAGGTGAAAGCTACATAATTTCTGACTTTTTCTCCATCACATTCATCATCGGTGTCAAATTTCGAGTCATTTCTGGCAGTGGCGGATGATTTCCCTTTATTTCTCAAAAAATCTAGACATTCAACATGGAAGTGTCCAAATTCATAACATTCTCTACATTGCGATTTGTTACTTTTTCCTTCGATTGGTTTGCCATTTCTTACTCCCATTTTGAAATGTCAAATTTGTTACCTTTTTTGCTGCCATGAACTTTCTTGTACAATTTGTTGCAACGCTTTATGAGCATAGCAACATCGATATCTTAAGCCTTTTCATCATTTAAATATTGAGCAGCAGTCTTGAAAGCTATTTCCCTCTGCTTTTATTTTGATCGAGATGTATTTCATATGTTGTGAAGGATCCCATCAGCTTATCGAATTGCATACTCTTCAACCCCTTGGTTTCTTGAATTACTGAGACTTTCACATCAAACTTGGAAGGGAGAGATCTAATGGCTTTCTCAACCATCTTTCTATTTTTGTAAGTCTTGCCAAGTGTTTTAGCCCGATTTGCGATGTCTTCCAATTTTTTTGTGTATCCAGTGATAGTCTCATCGTCGCCTATTCGCAATGCTTCAAATTATGAGGACAGCAACAACTTCTTTGAGTCTCGCACATCGTCGTTTCCTTCAAATACGTTTTGAAAGATTAGCCAGGCGTCTGGTGCGATTTTGCATGATGATATCAACTTCAAGTGTTCTTGATTCACTCCGCTGAATATGACATTCAATGCTTTAACATTTGCAAGAAACAATCTTTCTTCGGCCTCTATACATAGGTCTGTGCTTTTTGGATTCCCATCAAGCGAATGAGTAAAGTATCTTTTTTCAATGGCCCTTCATGCCTTCACATCGATAGATAAAATGAACCCTTCCATTCGAGATTTCCAATATGTGTAGTTCATGTTGGTGAGTAGTAGTGGCTTTATTGTAGAGACTCCTTCAGGTTGATCAGATTGAAGATGATGAAACATTGCTTGTGATTAGGATATACCTTCTTTGATGCAACAAAGAGTATAAGCGTTAGTCACTGATACCAAATGAAAATATGTTATCTTTGTTTGCACATAATATTTCTATGGGCGCAGACAGAAGCTTTGTATATATCTATATATATATATATGTGTGTGTGTGTGAATGTTGTGAGCACATATATAGGCTAGTTGTCTTTGCACAATATATATAACAGTAAATAAAGAGACGGTTTTGCAATAAAATGAATAACACACACAAATTGTTCACGTAATTTGGACCTCCCATCCTATATCAATGGGGCCACACCAAGGTGTAAGATCCACTAAGTAAGAAAGATGATTACAAGTTTTACATAGACTCATAACTTTTTTTACTCAAGTTGGTGATCCCTCACTAAGTCATATTACACTAATCACTCCCCCTATCCCTTAGCACTTACACAAATATTCTCAAGTCCCCTTAGTGTCCGAGTTCCCCTCGATCGGAGTTTTAGGCTAAGTTGTCTTAGCCTAGTGTGTGTAAACAAACTGGTGAGAATAATTCTCTCGTGCTCACTTGAATACAAGTAATATTAGATGTCTCCAAATCGATACATTGCATCAGTGAGTACACATGAATTTATAGAGAAGGCCGATATGTATTTGAATTGGAGTTCCTTCAATTTGTTGAATCTGCCCACTACCTTTGTTTCCTTTTGTGCATTTAGGAAAGTTCTTGATTGACAATATTAAGTTTCTTTTTTCTCATCTTGATTGCAATACACAATAACGATATGGGCTTGCATTCCTTATTTCGTAGATACTTGCCATTAAATGAGGATTCACAAGATACTTTTCATAATTTTCAGCAATCTTGCATATATTCTTTATGCTTATGTGGCAGTATCCTGGGCAATACTACATAAGGAATAACTAAATGGGTAGTTAGTAGTAATATATATATATATATATTTCTCATTGTCTAGCTAGGCTTTCTCATGTTATCTCCCAGAAGTTTCAAGTATTTGTTGGGCTTGGTTGTAATCTTGACTGTGATATGTTGTAAAGTGCACGGAGTAAATTTGCTTCGCCTCGCTTATTTATTTCGTCCTCTATCTCTACTTAATTGCTCGTTCGTCTATGAAAGCTCAGTTGATATGGTTGACGATAATGAGTAGTGTATCAGGGCTTTTTAGGCTTAGCAGTTGTCATGGAAGGAGTTCTGGATATTCGCATTTGGTTTGGTTAAGTAGGATATTGTTTCAAGAGAAATGTTAGAATCACAAGAACATGTCACACCACAAGGCACATTGGCTCACAAAAGCCATCCATGTGTGCCTCGGGATGCGAGCATATACAAATCCCGATGCATAACATGTGGGTCAAGGTAGCATGGAAGGCTCTTGTGAGCCAATATACATGTCTTGTGGTGTGACATTGTTGTTGTCATTCTAGTATTTTCCTTGTTTCAAAGGCCAATCGAGAGGGGGAGATAGGTTGTTGGCAATGCATGTCTAGGTTGAATATTTTCAAGGGCTTCATTTTTCAACAATTCGACCTCAATCTGTTCTTTTATTTGATTCATGTTAGAGGTGCAAATACTAGCTGACATTCACACTAAGAACTTGAGCCTCTCTTCACTAAACTCACTGACATTCATTGTAGATTACTCCTTCTAGTCATTTATATTAGTCGTTTTAGGTAAGGACACAACAATTAAGGCAACCTTAATTACGAGTGTAATTTACATATATGTCATTTGACGTTAAATGGATTGAAGAATTGAAGAATCATAAATGTTTAAATTGTATAAGGGTAAAATGTGTAAAAATGCAATATATACACTCTTGAATTCCGAAAATAACTTACAATTTTGAACATGAAGTTTTTATTAGAATGATTTATATAAATGATCGAATGGAGTAATTAATATCATGTTCATAATGGCCTTCCTTCTTTTCGAGTCTTCGCCGCTTATTTCTTCTCATCTCTTTAGCATGGAAACTTCGATCCAACGATGGACATGGTATAACCACTATAACAAAGTGGGTCTATAGCAACACTTTTTTCCAACGCTAGTAAAAAGCGTTCTCAAATTTTAATTTTAGAGACACATGATGTACAGGCATCGCCAAGTCTAAGATTTTAAGACGCATAACATACAAGTGTCTCTAAATTAAGGACACTTGTAATTAAAAGTCGCTAAATTCAAAATCTTGAGACGTATAATGTACAAGTGTTTCAAAATTAAAGACACTTGATAAACAAGTGTTGTCAAATTTAAGACTTGGAGACACTAATTTATAAGTGTTGTCAAATTTCAAATCTAAGGACACATAGTTTATAAGTGTTGCTAAAATTAAAATTGAGGACACAAACAATAAGTGTTGTCAATTTCAATATTTAAAGACGCATAATTTATAAGTGTCTCCTATATTAAAGACACTTGGTAAACTAGTGACACTAAATTTAAAATTTAGGGACCCTAATTTATATGTGTTGTCAAGATTCAAATTTAAGGACATAATTTACAAGTGTTGTTAGATTTTAAATTTAAAGACACATAATTTACAAGTGTTGTTAAATTTCAAATCTAATGACACATAATTTACAAGTGTTGTTAGATTTTAAATTTAAAGACACATAATTTACAAGTGTTGTTAAATCTCAAATCTAAGACTCATAATTTATAAGTGTTGTTAGACTTTAAATCTAGAGACACATAATTTATAAATGTTGTTAGACTTTAAATCTAGAGACACATAATTTACAATTAAGTGTTGTTAGACTTTAAATCTAAAGACACATAATTTACAAGTGTTGTTAAATTTTAAATCTCAAGACACATAAGTTACAAAGTGTTGTTAAATTTTAAAAAATTAGTGTAAGTAGTAAGTACTAAAAATCGACCAACACACATGCTTACATTGAAAATAAATTTAGAAACAACCAAATCATGATATCATCACCCCATTCCATTCGTTTGAATTAAACCACTCAGCCAGAGGCTCAGACTTAATCAAAATCTACTCTATAAACCCAAACTCCTTTATCTAATTCGAGCACATATCAGGTAGGTCGATAAAAGGGTTTCTTCAAGGGATTATGTTCTCTCATTAAACTTAAATATTTTAAGGCCACTAACTTAAATTAAACATAATGTTGGTTTAATTTAGCTTTGTTGGCCTCTCTCTTTCTCTTTCTGATTTGAGAAAATAGAGAATAAGTCCGCGTGTAAAGAAGAAGAAGACGAAGAAGAAGAAATCGTAGTTCAAAACTCCGAAGACTCAACTGTTTTGTACCTTTAACGAAACTTCAACTCTCATGGTTTCTTAGGGTTTCCGATTTCGCTCTCTCTCTCTCTCTCTCTCTCTCTCTCTCTCTCTCTCTCTCTGCAATCCTCAGATTCTCCATAACTTGGGTTTCCGCAATCCCTAAATCCTCTATAACAATCAATCAATGCAGAGAAGAATTGAGTGGAATTCATAGGGGATCGCATTTCATGATGACAGAATCTTGAAAGCAAATTCCTAATTGATTAGGTACTTCAATTCTTTCTCTTTCTTTCTCTTTCTCTTTCTCTATCTCTATCTCTCAAAAGAGTTTTTAGATTTCCTTTTTTGTATCGCTCTTAGCCAAAATTGACATTTGAAATCAATTTACGTGGTTGAATTAGTATGTTTATCATGTCCTCGGCTTTGTAGAACCAATTAATAAATTCACACATTGTATTGTGATATATGAGTTATCCTAACAAATGTTTTACATTTTGAACAACCTTTTGAACATCCTAAAAAATGTGTAGAGTTCCATGTTCTGTTTCCAAGCCCGCAATAAAACTAATATGAGTACAGCCTTTTTGTTTTGTGACACGAAATGTCATTTTTTACCATTTTTAGATGAATACTAAGATGAATGAAGAATACAACAGGTAAACAAAAATGTTGGTTAAGGAGCTGAATTTTTTTCTTCTTCTGCTTATTAAATACGTTTTAGATTACTTAGTATTTTGTATCGACCCATTCCGTTACAGTTGTAAGTAATTGCCTTCTATATTGTATTCCTTTTCTTAGTGGTTTATACTACCATAAATTTCAAATCATGTATCAGATTAGACTAATCCCACTTGTTGAAAAAGCTAGGTATCAACAATTATAAAAGTTTTAAGAAATGATTATACTTGAAAATTCTCAGTCTACTTTCACTAGAATACATGCACTTGTAGTACCGCTTTGAAAAACAATAGTTGCTCCAGTCTTCACAACACATAAGTAAAGTTGAAGTAACTACACAACAATTCTGAAGAAGTTTTATGTTTAATTCAGACAGTTGGACACTAAAATGGAAAAAAAGATGTCATACATGTAGAGTTGCAGCTTTGCAGGTGCTTAACATGTGATGATTTTATGTTGGTGAATATGCAAAATGACCAAATTAAAGGTACTAAACCAACTGTTGCAAGGCTTTTTAGTCATGGAAAAACTCTTATAATATAGCATATTTCTAATTCAAGGCTTTTTAGACTTAGGATTAGGATTAGAACATGAAACTTGGTTCATCATTTACCATGTTTCTATTATGTGTTCTTCATTCATGTTTTGCAAGAACTTGGTTTGTTGTACTATTTTAGTATTTCAAGGGCTAAATGTATGAGCATTTCATCACCTTATAATTTTGTTGTCTGATCTTAGCAGTATTGTTAGAAAGCATTATGAAGAAATAAGAACTCTAAAATTTCCATGTAAGTTGTGATTGTTATACTATATGTATTTTGATCAGAAAAGGAGCATTAGTTTTTTTTAGAAAGGTGAATTAGATCATTTTTCTATTTATCTTTTATTTAATGCTTACTAGTTAGAGCTTGATTGGTAATTACATATTGAATCTTATTATGTATCATGATAGTTTTGCTAGAAAGAAATATGTAATTTATTTGAAGCATTCTTTTATTAAGTTTTTGGTCTAATTGATTACGATATTTTATTAAGCAGAAAAGAAATGGATAAAATTTGGATGAATGAGTCAAGGTCAAGCAGAGCATATTTAGACGGAGTATCCAAGTTCATTCAATTTGTTGTTGAGAAAACATTTGTTAATGGAGCAATCTATTGCCCGTGTAAAAAATGTTATAATAGACATTTATTGGATTCTAAAAAGGTTCACGAACACTTGTTATGGAATGGTATGTTAGAATGATATAACAACTGGGTGTTTCATGGAGAACCCATTTTCTCTTCATCAAGTGTGCAGACAAATGACTTAAATCCTACAACTAGTGTCGTGCCTTCAAGTATTGACGGGGGTTTAAAAGTACGAGAACTTCTTCATGATGCTTTTAGGGTTGTTAATGCGAGAACTTCAAATCCTACAACTAGTACTATGCCTTCAATGAGCTTACCCACTGAAGTGCAAAATCTAGAAAATGTGACGAATGAGCATTCTTTTGTTAATCCATCACGAACAAACTCAAATAAAAATCTGTTGCAAATGTTGATGGAAGATTGTGTTAAGGAATTATATTAAGGATGTACGAAATCCTCACGGATTTCATTTATATTGAGATTATACCATCTGAAGTGTTTGAATGGATGGTCAGGCAAGTCATTTAGTATGTTGTTAGAGCTATTAATTGATGCATTTTCAAGTGGCACTTCTATACCATCCTCGTCTTATGAGGCTATGAAAATAATTAAGGACTTAGGATTAGGATATCAAAAAATTGATTCTTGTCCTAATGATTGCATATTGTATTGGGTCGCCAATTGTGAATCTTGCAAAAAATGCTTGTCCTCAAGATGGATGAGTGTCACAAATGAAGATGGCGATTCATTGGAAGGTAATGATGGCAAACAAAAAAGGAAAAAACCTGCTAAAGTCTTACGGTATTTTCCATTGATTCTAAGGCTGAAAAGGCTTTACGTGTCGTCAAAAATAGCTGCATCAATGAGGTGGCATGCGGAAAGGAGAAATAAAGATGGAAAGATGCTTTGGCATGGAAACACTTTGATGAGCGTCATCCTGAATTTGCAGCAGATCATCATAGTGTAAGACTTGGCTTAGCAAGTGAAGATTTTAATCCTTTCAGAACGATAAGTACCACACATAGTACTTGGCTAGTTGTAAAAATTCCTTATAATTTAGAACCTTAGGTTTGCATGAAACAATTGTCATTGATATTGTCCATGGTGATTCCAGGAGAAAAAGGGTTAGGTAATGATATCGATGTGTTCTTACAACCTTTAATTAAAGAATTATTGCAATTATGGGATGGTGTGGATGCCTTTGATGCTTATTCAGGGCAAAACTTTAAATTTCATGGTGCACTTTTATGGACTATAAATGACTTTCCTGCTTATGCGAACTTGTCTGGTTGGAGCATTGAAGGTCGAGTTGCATGCCCGTTGCGGGAAATTGACTTATTCTCGATGGTTAAAAAACGGGGGTAAGTTTTGTTATATGGGCCATTGGAGATGGTTGGATCAAGATCATATTATTAGATTCCAAAAAGATCTATTCGATGGCACCGAGGAGTTACGAGGAGCACCTTTAACACCTTCAGGCACATAAATATTAAATCAATTGCATGGTGTCGTTTTCTCTTATGGAAAGTCTTGAAAACAAACAAAAGACGATCTAATGTACAAGTTGAAAACTCTGAAAAAGAAGTTATGTCAAGTTGTCGAGAAGTTTTTGAAGATGATGATGATTTTAATGGAGACGTCATGACTTTTGTCAATTCTGAAAAAATGTGACGGTGTAGATGTTTCTATGCCACCTTGTTTGTGGAAGAAAAGGAGTATCTTCTTTGACTTGCCATACTGGGAGTTTAATTTTCTTCATCACAATTTAGATGTCATGCATATCGAGAAGAATGTTTGTGACAATTTAATTGGCACTTTACTAAATCTTGAAGGTAAGAGTAAAGACATTTACAAAGCAAGGCTTGATTTGATGGAATTGGGTATAAGGCGTCAACTCCATCCTATAAGTGGAAATAATAATGTTAGATGTTTGCCTCATGCATTCTACACAATGACTTCCAAGGAAAAAGAAATTTTCTTAAAGGTGTTAAAGAACTTGAAGGTTCCAGATGGTTATGCATCAAACATTTTAAGGTGTGTAAACTTAAAAGAGCGTAGAATCTCAAATCTTAAAAGCCATGATGGTCATATATTGATGCAGGATATTCCTCCTATAGCATTAAAAGCCATGATGGTTATGGTCAAATTATTTCCGTCGTCTCTGAGTTATCATCATTTTTTAAGTCATTATGTTGTAAAAACCTTGATGTGCATGAGCTTGACCAATTACAAGCAAGTGTGTCTAAAACACTTTGTCTTCTAGAGAAGATCTTGCCTCCAAGTTTCTTGACCATTATAGTTCACTTAATCATACATTTGGTTGCTGAAGCAAGACTTGGAGGTTCTGTTCAGTACCGATGGATGTTTCCAATTGAAATGTGATATATTTACTATTCACATTTTTCACTTATAAAATATTTGTTATTCTCGAATGCATTATTATTTATTAACTTTTATCTAAATTCTCATGTTTGAAGGGATTTGATGCTTTTAAAATCACATGTCCGAAATCAAGCACATCCAGATGGTTCCATTGCAGAAGATTATATTGCGGATGAATGTTTGATATTTTGTTCAAGATATCTTAGAGGACTAGAAACAAGGATCAATCGTCCGCAAAGAGATTTTGATCGTGTTGATACTAGTGGAAACTTCATGTTCACAACTGCAGGACGTATTTTAGGGAAAGCAAAAAGCATTGTTCTTGATGAGTTAACCTTAGCACAAGTCAATCGTTATGTGATGCTACACTTTGACTTGAAATTTGTCGTTTCATGTGTTCTAGTTGCGTTGATTTGCATTGATTTGAGTTGATTTGCATTGATTTCGTTGAGCAATTCCTCTCTCTCTCTCTCTCTCTCTCTCTCTCTCTCTCTCTCTCTCTCTCTCAGGTACGCGATGGTTCCATCGAAGATCACTGTTAGTTAGTTAGTTAGTCTTTTAGTTAGGGTTTGTGAGTGTTGTACAATTGGTTTGTTTGTTTTTTGTTTGTTTGATCAATTGAGGTTTTGTGTTTCAATTTGGTATGTTATGATTCATGAATTCATTCAATTATGTCATGATTTAAATGATTGAATCGATTTTGAGTGTAATTAAGCTATGAATTGAATGGCTATGAGAAATCATGAGAAATGCATTAACGTTTTCTTTGTTCACTTTGCCACAATTACCATAGAAATGCATTAAAGTTTTGGACTTCTTTGCAACTGATGAATGAATAATTTCTATTTTTGAACTGTGAAAGGTCTGCTTGACTTGTTGTAGGTTCATGGAAGAGCAAGTGCGGCTGGTGCTTTTTCAATTTAACTAGCAAAATTTCGAGGAGCAAGAGTATTTGCCACTGCAAGTTTTTCTTTTCGTGGAATATCTCAAACGGCATGTAGTCTTACTGAATTCCGATTAAGTATCTTTCTTTTCTCTTTTAGCTGGAGAGGTCGGGATCATTTGCTAAAAAAAATGCTTAGCTAAAGAACTATGCATAACTAAATTATCAGTCAATGCCAATACATTTTTTTATGATTCTCTACTAGTTGTACTAAAAGTATAATGTTATTGTTGACCAACATGTAAAGATTGAACTTTGTGCTGGACGATTTTAGGCATGCAATTATCTAGTTTGTACTGCTAGAGAAAGTCTTTGAATGTAAGCATTAAAGGCAATATATGTTGAAGTTAAGCAGTCTTTCCATCTCTATTTATCCTTACATATGTTTGAAGAAACCTAAATTAATTTCTACTTAGAAGCCAAGTTCTGATATTTTGTCAATTACAATGCATCAGATACTTAAACCTTGACTTTACTAATTTCTTAATTATCTTTCCTAATTGTGATTAATATAACTTGAAATTATCCGATTGGCTAATTAATGACTATTGTTTTACAATTCATATGGGCAACCATGCATGTTTCGTTTGTATATGCTTGATTTCCTTTGGCCTAACTTATTTCCTAATTCTAGTGTTCATTTCTCACTTGCATATTTAGTTTTCTGAATCTATTATTTAGCTATCTTTAACTGTTTTTATTATCACTTTTGAAAAAATAGTTTTGTTTTATATTTTTGTATTTTTTTCAGCTTCTCAATTGCAATTATAGAATTAATTGATCAAATTGATTTGTGACTTGTGTGTAGGTTGTTAGATATGATTAAAAAGCGTCTTGTAGATTGTGTTTTAACAAACACAGATGAAGATCTACAAAGCTTTGACAATAATGAGACTCAACCACCAAGTGAAGATCAACGCAATGACAATGAAACACAAGATGAGGTTGAAAATGACTTATATGATGATGTAGAAGTAAGAGGTAAATATCAATTATTTGTTGTCTTGTTGTTTATGACACTATGATATTTGATACGCCAATGTTAGTAAATATTATATGATTCCTTTCTTTTTTATGTTTGATTGGAAATTTTTATAGATAATCAAGGGATTGTGCGAAAAAGGCGAGAACTCACACGCGCTAAGGACGTCTCTAGTTTGCCCGAAGGCCAAAGAATTATGGTTGAGTTTAATGAGTATGTTTTTATTCAATGGATAGGTAGTCCTCTCATGCTGTCATTCACAGTGAGTTTCTTATTCTCCTTAATGTTTGAATACATATTTATTTTGATTTATTTGATCATCTCTATGTTGCAAAAGAGGTTCTTTGAGATACCTAATGATTGTGGAGTAGAGAAATGGATCCTTCAGTCTGTTGCGCGCAAATGGAAGGATCACAAGTTTGAACTAACATATAAGTATTTTAAGGCTGACAAGACTAAAGAGAAGATTGAAAATTCATTTCCGATTAGATTCTTTCCTAATTAGTGGAAAGTTATGGTACAATATTGGTTTTCTGAAAAATCAAAGGTAACAATTATGCATTTAAATTTGAGAGATAAGTTTTCTTTCTTTTAATTAGTTTTCAATTTCCAGCTAGATATCCCCTTAATGGTAGTCATAGGTAGTATTACATAGCTTAATTACAAATTAAGTACTCTTGATAATATATATAAAGGTGATGAGTTTTTTTTATTACTTATAAGAGAATGATTAGTATTAATAGTCGGGTTTCTATTTTTATATTGATGTTGATGTCGCTGATTATTGATTCTTGCCTTCTTGTTTTTATATTGATATTGATATCCAACATCCAACTTCCTAGTGATTTAAGTTTTCTATTTTTATATTGATATGGATTTGTTTGAGCTTTTTATTCACCCTTTTTTTGTTTTTCTTCTACCAGATTTATTTATGGCTTAAATCACTAGGATGTTGGATATCAATTGTTCTATTTTATCCTCTTAGATTTCATTGGTCTGTAACTTTGTTGGTCTTCAATTTTTTGAAAAACACATGTGATATGTTATTTCTATATTTTCTTTGGTTGGTAACTTTGTTGGTCTTCATATTTATTTATGGCTTAAATCACTAGAATGTTGGATGTTGGATATCAGTTGTTTTGTTTTATCCTCTTCGATTTTTTTACTAATGAAATCACTCACATTTTCCAAACATGTGTTTTAATGGAATTGGATCATAAATGTGATACATCATCTTTTCTATATTTTCTTAAAGCATCTTTCTGAAAGGGGTAAAGCGGCACGAACATACTATAAGATGCCACATACAGCTGGATCCAAAAGCTTTGCTAGAGTTAGACACGATTATGTGAGTTCTCTACTACTTTCTACTTAATATATATATATATATATATATATTCATTCTTGAAATTAATTAATCTTTTTGTTTCATTTTTCCATAGGAGATGACCCAAAGGAAAAGGCCAGGGAGAGTTGAGTTTTTTTTTGTCACCCATAAAAAAAAATGGGAATTTCATCAATAAAGAGGCACAAGAATTAGCGGAGAAAGTGATCAATCTTGTTGAAGAACATGCTGCGACAATGGAAATTCACAATGCTTACGATATAGAAGAAGTTGTATTTGCTCGGTTTTCAAAAAGACAAGTATGGGAGAGTAAGAGGCTATGGATTAGGGGTCACACCTACACAACTTTCTTGTGCACTACAACCAAAAAGAAGGGCGTCTCAATTTGAAGTAGATAGGCTTCAACACCCAATGGAGAATATGCATTCCCTTTATGAGGCAAAGATAGAGAGTATGAACGAGGACTACGAGAGAAAATCAACCGCAATGAAGATGGACTATGACGAAAAGTTGAACAGTGTGACTAAAGCCTATGAAGAAATGTTAAACGATGTCACAAATGAACATGAAAAAAGGTTGAATAGTGTCACAAGGGATATGGATGAGTTTCGCACCAGTATGGAACTCTTTCAAAAGCTATTTTCACAAGTTGGATGTTCATTTCAGCCATTCTTTCTTTTTCCAATGATGTTTGTGCATTTCTTAAATTCCATCTTAACTCTTTTTGAACTATTAGGGGGTTTCTGGGTGATCTTTCTCCAACACCTTAAAACAATGTTATTTCCATTGATGACAAGTTTGTGAATTTCTTAAATTTCTAAATTTTTCTTATTTAACTTTCATGCTTATTAAAATAGCCGGATAGTTTCTTTTTATCTCCTATAATTGACTTGAACCAATTGTTAATCTAAAATAATCAGTTTCATGTCAAGCAAATTAATAATATGTTGATCTTGATCGGTGATGCCTTATTGTAATGATGCCTTATTGTAATCAGTTAATTTTTAAATCATGTCCTAATTAACTATTTGATTAGGTCATACTGTTAATTACTTTGAAAGCGTGTGTATTAGACTTTTCCCTTTAATTACTTTGAAAGCATGCAAGTACTAAAGAAAAAAAATGCAATGATGAATGTATATTTACATTGAAGGACTAAGACAAGTTTGCATGTATAGTTGACATTTTCAAGTTATAGAGATTTTAGTCATATATGTATGTCTAGTAATTAATATATCATTTTTATTGGTTTGGAGAGTTTACAATTTGACTCGAGGCTTGTTTGGTATTACAATTGCTTATTGTTAAGTGGAGAGATGTTCATGAAAATTACATATATGTGTTTATGTATGTTAGTTTGCCCAATTCATTATATATATTGAAAAAGTGGTTTATGATGATATTGACTAGCTCATGATCTTGACTCATATATATCTTGATTTAATTGTGTTTGGGTTAATTTTGTTTGTTTTACAGTTGTAGAAAAGTGTTGAACATGAGGTTTTTGGTGCGGTGGTAATGTTGAGAAAGATGAGCATATCAATTCAAAATATCATCTTATACTTTGGCTTTGCATAGTTGGAAATTTCTATCTTTTTAGTATATATGTTGATATCATTGTAAGTAAAAATATATTTTTGAGAATGTATCGTAGTTCTCTTTTGAATTGAGAAATAATTGAAAAGTATATAAATTGTTTTCATTTGTCTTTCTTTATGTTTGTTTTTATATCTATAAATAATAATAATAATAATAATAATAATAATAATAATAATAATAATAATAATAATAATAATAATAATAATAATAATAAGATTGCTAATTTGGAAACATTAAGTACACAAGTGTTGTCAATTTAAGGACATTAAGTGTGTAAAGGTTGCTAATTTGGAGACATTAAGTGCACAAGTGTTATCAATTTAAAGACATTAATGGCCTGTTTGGTTCACATTTTAATGAATCCTAACACATGGGATTAATTAGTGATGGGACTAACACATGGGTTTAGATAGTTTAGTCCCATTTGTGTATCTTGTTTGGTTGGGAGTATTAAGGTTGGGATTAAATGAGGTTGTACATGTACATTTACCAAAATACCCTTAGATTGGCGTAATACCAAAAATCCCCCCATTTCACACATTTCTCATCTCCTCCAATGAAGACCGCTGTCTCACACTCCCATCTCTCTCAATCATATCTCTCTCGTGTCACGTGGTCTCTTGTGAATAGCTATTAATGGCGAGAGGAGGAAGGAGAAGAGAAAACGAGAGAAAGAGGGAGGTGAGCGTTAGGTAGAAGAAAAACAAAATGAAGGGAGGCGAGGTAGGGGCAAGGAAGAAGATGAAGAGAGAAGAGATAAGGGAATTGTGATTTGGTGGTGTGTTAATGTGAGGGGTAAAGTGGTAATCTCCTCTTTCACTTACAATGGATTAGCTAATCCCACCAAAAATGGTGGTATTGTTTAATCCACTCCCATGCCTCTTAACTAATCCGCTGGCTAGTTAATCCTCCAACCAAACAATGGATTAACTAGTCCGGTGTAGTAGCTAATCCGGCTAATCCCACGAACCAAACAAAGCTAAGTGTAGTTGCTAATTTGGAGACATTAAGTGCACAAGTGTTGTTAATTTAAGGGCATTAAGTGTGTAAGGGTTGCTAATTTGGAGACATTAAGTGCACAAGTGTTGTCAATTTAAGGACACTAAATGTTTAAGTGTTGCTAATTTGGAGACATTAAGTGCACAAGTGTTGTTAATTTAAGGGCATTAAGTGTGTAAGGGTTGCTAATTTGGAGACATTAAGTGCACAAGTGTTGTCAATTTAAGGACACTAAATGTTTAAGGGTTACTAATTTGGAGACATTAAGTGCACAAATGTTGTTAATTTAAGGTCATTAATTAAGTGTGTAAGGGTTGCTAATTTGAGACATTAAGTGAACAATGTTGTCAATTTAAGGACGCTAAGCTTACAACAACATAGCCTCACAAATGTTCAAACTTTTCCATTTAGATTAAGGACAAATGTTCTTAATTTAAGGATGTATAAATAAATACTGCATTCAAATTGGAGACGCATAAGAAATAAATGTCCTAAAATTAAAAACACATAAATAAAAAAATATCCCCACGTTAAGGACGCTTATTTCAAAAGTGTCTTAAATAAATATTACCAATACATACATTTTGTGTCACAAAAAATAGGGCGACATCACTTTTACACACACAAGTGGCGACACTATATGATGCGTGAGTAAAATTTTTAGAGACACTAATTAATGTGATTAAATGACTAAATTAATGTCACTAAACACACAATTAATGTTTTGAACGCATGAATCATAGGTATCCTAGGGTAACTTTTCTATTTAATTCCTCTATATGATCGATATGCATGTTTTAGTATGTTATTAATTGATCAAAAAATGCTTATTTTTATAAATTACAAGTTCTCAATGCAATTGTAACTCTCCAAGAGAGTGTGTACATCTTTAGTCTTTTTTCTTCTTGATCGCAACATGTTTGTTACAATAAATTATATACTCGCATTAATCGTTGTTCTCCAAGAGATTGAGCAAATCTTGTGGCTTTCCTTTTTTGATACCAAATGTGTCTTTCAAATGCAGTTGTATGAATTGATTAATCTTTGGACATATTTATCCTTCTTGATTGCAACACTTTTCTTCTCGATCGCAACAAACCATGTTTATCACAATGAATTGTAAGCTCGCAATTAATGGCCACTCTCCAAGAGGTTATGTAGTATAATTCCTTCTTGATAACAACATGCATGTTAATCTTTAGACTTTTCTTCTTTGATATGAACTGCATATGTGATGTGTCTTTCAAATGCAATTGGATTAATTAAATCTGCTTTTTTCATTGGCCTTATCTGCTTTTTCTTTCTTACTTAAGCTTATGTCCTTATTTTTTGGTACTCATATGAATATATGACTCCATCCAATGTATATATATATATATATATTTGACTTTTGACAGTGTTCACAACATTTATAATTTCTCTTCCTTAATTCTTTGCCTTGGAAATCTTCTACTGCAGACTGCAAGAAAATGTTGACTGATGAAGAGGATATTGCCCCTCATCATAACTTCTTGCAAGTATACATGCAAGCTCATGGAAGTTAAATAGTACAGAAGAAAGCACAGACATAATTAAATAGCACTTCAGGTCTCAATTACTACATTCACCAAACATTTAGTTACTCTACACACAGACTCCATTAATCAAGCACATGATGCAGACGGCACAAATACCCTAATTACTACACCTACACCACATTTTGGATCATCATATCAACTCACCACCCTAAATGTGAATTCACTCTCCCTGCATGCATACATATTTGATGTTTGTATTTAATGTTTCATGTGACAATACGTTGAATTACCCTTCTTGGAAGGTTTTTCATTCACTACTCTTTAGACTATGATATGAAATACAGGTAAGCTATAGATCGATATACTTTAAATACTATATATGTATATAAATAAGGATATTAGATGTGCATCGAGATGCGTGTGAAAGGGATCTCACTGTAGAAACAAGGGCTCTCAAGATTTGACTATTTCACCTAGCTATATAGCATTAATTCATTGCTACAGCGATATTGATGATGGTGACAACCTAGGCAGAATAACTGCCCTAAGTGGGTTCTTCATGACAACAGTGAAAGCAAAGGTCTCGGTCGGGTCGGGCGGCGAGCCGGGTACGGGTAGCCACTTGAAAGCTTGCACCATCTTGGCAAGCAAGAGGTGAACATGCAGGGTCCCTAGAGTCATGGCAGGGCAAATCCTCCTCCCCACCCCAAATGGCATCATCTTCACCTCCCTCGACCCGGTGACGTCCACGCCGACTCCATCTCCGTTTAAGAACCGCTCCGGCTTAAACCGATCCGGGTCGCTCCACACCGTCGGATCCTCAGTCAGCCATGCAGTGTAGAATTCTACGGTCGACCCGGCGGGTAATGTGTACCCGCCGAGCTCTGTCTCCTTCGTGGTGGCATGCGATAGGACGAAGTGGCTCGGCGGGTGCCGCCGGAACGTCTCCTTCACCACCGCACCGAGATAACTCATCCTCTCCACATCTTCCTCACTTATGTTCCCTTCCTTTCCTACACATTGCACTATCTCTTCATACACTCTTTGTTGAATCCCTTGGTCTAACACCAAGTGAAGCAATGCCCACTCCACCGTCGTGGCACTCGTGTCCGTCCCGGCGTTCATCACTTCCGAGCACAGCGTCACCAGCTCCGGCTCCCCTAGCTTTCCACGACCGACCGGTTCGAGCCTTAACAGCGAGTCGATATAGGCCGCGCCGAGGGGACTCACCATCTCAATAATGTCTTGATCACCACCACCACATGCATAGATACTAGTTTTTGTACTACTACTACTTTCAACAAAAGCTCTTCTACTCCTCACTAGTGGAAGCAAACACTCCATTTGTTTTGTCCTCAACTCCTTGGCTTCTTTAAGTTGTTTCCTAAACAATGGAGTGAACATAGGAAGGAAGTCAGGGAGCTTTGGAGTTGTCATCATCATAACATCTTTCAAAACTGCTTCAATCTCTCTCACTTTCTCTTCTGATATCTTTGCACCAAAGCATATACATATAAGAATACTACATATAGTGAGCCTACAATTGCTCATCACCTCAACACACCCTTCTTCATCACCATCAGCCTCAGCTTTGAGCCTCTTCAAGTGTTTGTCTATCGCCCACTCTCGAATCCACCCGCACTGCCGGATCCTCACCGGGTTGATGAGCTCGGTCACAAAGTTCCGCCGGAGCGCCCTCCACAACGGGCCATACTCGGCTGAGTTTATGGCGCATTTGCCTACGCTGAAGATTAGTCGTGTAGGGGAGTCCGGCGGACGGCTTGCGAAAACCGGGCCTTTGTGGACAAGAGCCTCGTGGATGAGGCCCGCGTCGGTGACGATGATCAACGTCCTTTGCCCCATTTGCATGGTGAAAATAGGTCCATATTTTGTTCGGAGGTCTCGGATGATGTACATGAAGGACCGCCGTTGGAGGACTACTTGTCCCAGATTGCCGAGCAGCGGCCACCCCGGAGGGCCGGGCGGGGGTGGTGGTGGTGGTGGCGGTGGCGGAGATGCGACGCCACCATAGGAGAAGGAGAAGGGAGGAGGAGAGGAAGAGGAGGAGGTCGAGGAAGTAGGAATCCATGTATTCAAGTATTAGTAATATAACTCAGTAGTACTAACTTACTAAGGATTTTGTTGGTGTCAAATGTGGTGGTGTGTGGTGAAGTTTTTAAAATCCCTTCTTGTCATCAAAGTATACATGGAGAGAAAATAAATGGAGCTCACCAATTAACTGCCCCACCATTCATTCAAATTGAATACTGACATCAAAAGTTTGCTGAATGTTTGGCCATTAGATATGCATCGAGACTCACAATGACTATATCTCATAAGTGTGTGTACGTTTTCTTTGTCTGGCACGCTAGCAAAGTTAAATGCAAAAGGGACATGTCGGCTATAAAAAAAATAAATCTATTTGACTTCATGATCACGACTTGATTTGTTTAAAATTTTTGTAAATATTTAATATTTCAAAGGAATTTTACAAGTGATTATGGTTGTTTCCGTTAAATTAAAAAAGTTTTGAGTCCTGACTCACGAGTCGATGACTTGATGATTCTTTGGCGCCGTTAGATCGATCTCTAAGATTGTGTTTTTTGTGATACTAGATAACCTAAAATAGTGGTTCTGTTGCATAAGCTATTTTTGATAAGCTATTTTTGATGGGAAATGTTAGAATGACAACAATGCACAATAGCTTATGTGTCATGTCACTAGAACAATCTCGGTATAGAAGTTTTTAAATAACCCTTATTAAAGGGGTGTTATTAAATAACACATAATTGATACGAGTTTTAAAAAACCTCTATGTAATACATGTATTAAAAATCAAAACATAACACATTTTCACATGACATTTATTAACGCTCTATTTAATAGGGTTTTTAAACCTATATTAAAGTCTAAAAATGTTTTAGTGTGTGGACCCATCGAAATGAGCGTTGGATGTGTGTTTTATAGAATTTTGATGTATGACTTATACTTCACATCAATTGTTAAGCATTCTATTATCACATAGTGTTGTCATTCGGCATTTCCCATTTTTGACTCATAGTAGCAACAATACATATGACATATTTATGAAGACACGGAACATGTTGGACCAGAGTTTATGGAGGAGGGGAATGCTAAGAAAATTATATAAGTTCATTTGTTGTACAGTGGCTCAAAGTCCTTTAGTTGAAGTTGAGGAAAGAACTTAATTGGATTCGGAAAACACATGAACATATTTTGGTGCATGAAGCATGCATGGGACGTGATATGTCCCGTTAGTGATAACCTCGGAGTTGGAGTAGAATAACATAGCAAGTGCTAATCTTGTTTATTGTACGGTGATTGATACGTACATGACTTGTGTTGCTCTAGAATTATAACTGGTGTTCAATGGTGAGTCACAACCAAGCATTTATTTATATAACACCTATAAATAAAGGTGTGTATGCGGTACATTGCGATGTAGAGTGTTGCGTGAGTTTTGAGTTGTTTGAGAGAGCCGTGTTAGCATAGGGTTCTATCTCGGGTTTAGATAGTTTAGGTTTTTTTTTTTGCGTACTAAATTATTGATAGTGGATTACCTTATTTTTTGTCAATAATTTCTTTCCTGATTTTAAAGTTTTTCACGAAAATTTCTGTTTCGCTATTTTCTCTATGGTTGTTGTCTTTATGTATATTCGCGTGACTGTGATATTGAGTATTCAGTGGTGATTCGTTACAACATTTTTTATGTTGTAAATCACGTTTAAAACAATATAATTTCGTCTCAAATCACATTTTGACATAATAAAAAAATGCTTATGATCTTTAATTATTAAATATTATTTTTTTATGAAAAAGAAACAAATTAACTTATTTACACTGAGAATATCGAACTTATAACCTCTCACTCTCAAACTCCGGACCAAGCCATTGGGTTGTTTTAATGATTGATTATATGTTGTAAATCACATTTAAAACAATATTTATCTCAGTTACCCACTAACATAAATAAAAAACAGTAACCAAAAAAAAAAAAAAACACTTATTTTTAGTAGAAATTAGTGAATTATATAAAAAGACATAATTACCCTTATCTCTAATTAACACCAATACTACTCAAAAGGGTATATAAATCTTTATTGTTATTTGAGTCTGGACTCATTGAGTCCACCTAGCACTACCCAAAATAAAAAACGCTTATTTTTCAGATGAGTCTAGTTGAGAGATAGTATTATATTGCTTGACATTTACAATAATATTTAGAGTGAAAAATTCAACTTGCCTTAACATTTTCGAGAACTCCCTCACTTTCAAACTAAAAGTCAACATATAAACTAATCATTGCACTCTATGATGACTTAAACTTATTAGGTCTATAATAAAAATAATAAATCTATTTGGACTCATGAATCCGGATTCATATGGAGTTTTTAAAATTTTTGTAAATATTTAAGGGTATAATATGAATTTTACAAGTGATTATGGTTGTTTTATTAATTGCTCGATGATGTATTTGAAATTAAAAAAAGTTTTGAGTCCGGACTCACGAGTCCAAATAGCACTACCCTAATAAAAATTTGACAATATTGATTATCACTTCATGAATTTGTTTTAATGTTTTTCTCTAAGACCCATCATGAATATTTTGGGGGATATAAATCAAACAAGAAACCCGCCAACTTCATGCATACATATTGATCATGTACATCAATCATTAGGGTAACCACTTGGTTAGTTAGACAAATTAAGACCAAATTGATTAAAACATCATAATCTTTCACAACTTTTGTTATTATTATATCCTAACTTTTTAAAATTCATTATTATATCATAATTTTTATAAATTATTTGATTTGTATCCTCCACCACTTTTGAAATCCAAATTTAGCATGTGGCACTTAAATAATAAATTTAAATCATAAAATTAATAATTATTTTGATAATGTATATATATAGAATACATGCGCTTGACTTTGAAGTTCAAACCTTATAATCACTAATCACGATTAAGGTACAAAATATTCCAGCTCCTTAATTTCGACGCGCCAACTCTTGCATTTGTTGGCAATATATTGTTAGTTGTGTCCTACGCGTGTAGTATTTGAACAAAAGCAACCTACAATATTGCAAGAAATATGGTATCATCGAAGTTGTTATAGAACAATTAATTAATAATAAAAGCTCAATTTAGTTAAAAGTCTGGCTACATGAATCAGATTCTTCGAGCATATATAATTCGAGATTGTTTAAATTTTTTAAAACTGAAGTCAAAGTATAGTGGAAAAGACATGCTCCCACCACTATAAAAGTCCGGTGATTGAATCCTTTTTAAAAAAATGAAAAAAATAAAAAACCTATTAGAACCGAAAGTTTGGTTTCTTTTTTTTTTTTTTATCAATATGACAGTTTTTTTTTTTTTTTTTTTTTTTTTTTTTTTTGGTCAGAGAAAGTTTGGTTTTACGTTATAGAGAAATTATTGTCCCCAAAATAAATTTCAAGGAAACGGCCCATTGCTTTTTTCTCAAGAAAAGCCCATTGCTTTTAGTTAATATAGTGAAATTATAATTTATATTCTCCTTTTGACCAAAAAAGAAATTATAATTTATACTTAAAAAAAAATAAATTATAATTAAACTTAACCAAAAAAAAATTATAATTTATACAGTATAGGAACGTTTAACTAGAACCTCTCATTAAAACTTTATATAGATAGTCTGAGCTATTATACTTTTTAAACTATTTTAATTTTTTGTTGTAGTATTGTTAAAGTTATTTTAGTGATGGTTGTTATTTAATTGCTCCCAAATTAATTGAGTTTTTCTTTGAAGTTGATAATTGGTTCGTGTTGTTATTTCGAATAATTATATTCTAACGAAGTTATTGAAATTGTAATGAGTGTAATCATACGCCGAAACAATGAAACAATGCAACCTAATTTCTGTCCAAGTTGGTTTGTACAATTTTTTTTTTTTTAGTACACGATTTTAAAATTGTTAATTTTCTCTCTCGCGGACACAAACATCCGCAAGCAGTCTGCCCTCGGCACTTCTTTTGCAAGCTTGTGGATCTCTGCCAATACCGATTTTGTCCTCAATGACCTCAATTTAATCACCTTCAATTCATTAATATTGGGTTTTAATCTCAAAAGGCCATGATACTATAATTGAAAGGAAATAATCGCTTAAATCTTTTATTTTGAATAAGCTTCATTTAATCAATATGAGACTAACTTTTAATCAACACATCTTCAACCCTCCACCTTAAATCAAAAAGTCGTGATCTAAGGGATCTCATTCGAACCATGGTTACCATGTTAATTTAACACACTAAAACATTTTTTGCCTTTAATAGAGGTTTTAAAACTCCTATTAAATAGAGTGTTATTAAATGGCATGTGAAAATATGTTATGTTTTAATTTTTAATACATGTATTACATAAAATTTTTTTAAAACTCCTATCAATTAGATGTTATTTAGTAACACCTCTATTTAATAGAAGATTAAAAATCTCTATTAAATACTAAAATTATTTTAGTGCACCAAAATTAATCTATGTGCCCCTAATGGTTGCCCATTTGTATTTGTAGCTGTAGCCTCCAACCACAAAGTCCAAAAGATATGTTAGTCAAATTGAATGCTCCTCTCCATTACGTGTGGGACGTTAATTCAATCAAACAAAAGAGACCCCACCTAATTTCCTAGTCTTCCCTACAGAATATTTCAACATCATATGTATCCAAAACTAAGTTTTCTTTGATGATTGATTTTCAGTTTAGAGTTTGGTCTAGATATATAACTTTCTTGAGATCCTACCTAACTCCCCCACACAGTGTACATGTACAATAATATACAACATCTTTACATATATAAAGATAGATCTATATTTGAATTTCATTAAAACATATAACCATACCCTACATGTAACAAGTATTGTTAGGTGGGTGTGGCAGAAATATCACGCGTCCTTCACATATGAAGGACTAAGGAGCCCTCACTATTGATTGCTCTTCAAGTTCTTTCTATATTGGTGGCATACTGGCATGGACAAATCAATATTTGATTTTGACTGTACTAGTTAGCTGCCAATTTAATCCCTTAATTACACATGCTTCACATGTATAGGGCATCTACTCTAGATGGGTATGTTGTTTTCCAATGACTTCATGCTGAAGGATTTGTGTGGGTATCTGCTGATTTAATTATTACGGTTTTATTGCAAGCTAGCTAGGCTTATGGGGCGTTTGGTACTTAGTAATCTTTAAAGAATATTGTTTTTTTTTTTTTTTTTACAATAAATTTACTTTGACTCATGAGTCCTGAATTCATAGAGATTTTTTAAATTTTTACAAATATTTAAAGGTAATAAAAGAATTTTATAAGTGATTATGTGTGCTTCATTAATTACTTGAGGATGACTTTAAAATAAATTTTTTTTTGAGTTTGACTTATGAGTTCAAATAGCATTACCTTTTTTTTTTTATCCATTTTTCACATGCACGCGCGGTTGATTGTTACAATTGATTTTTGTACATGTATGTATGCGCACGTAAATCAATGTGCATCTAAATTACTTTCAATAAATGTGTGTGCAATGTAAACACCTAACAATGAACATGTCTATTGATAATTTGATCATATAAATATTGCTAGAGAAGTGTTACTTACGTAGCAATTTAGTTATGGAATTTATAAATTGAAGTGTTTGGTTAAACATTCGAACCAATATTAGGTATTAATTTGTAGGAGTTGTAAACTTAATATCATTAGATTCTTTCTTTGAAACCTTTAATAAATCTGTCATGGACGGAGGGAGCGCGTGTCAAGGCCCGTCTCAGCCATCTCACTAAGTCCTCGCTTAGACTAATTCTCATAATTAGGCGTCTAATCCATTCAATTGACTTAACCTCAAAATAATATTGAATTCAATCTTCGATAATGCTTCAAAACTGAATTATATCATCAATGAAACTCATTTCATGATTTATTTAATTAGAGCAAATTAAGAAATAATTCAGATTGTTCTCTCGTATTTTTAAAAAATTTAGGTAGCATCTCACCTAAAAGTTGCATGCCGAAAAATTCCACCTAATAGACAACAGAATAAGGAGAAGCCTAGAAGGACTCACAACTCCCTACAATCATAATATATCTCTCATAAAAGTTGTCTGCCAAAAAATCCACCTGATAGACAGTAGAATATGGAGAAGCCTAAAAGGACTCACAACTCCCCGTAGTTTACAATATATATATATATATATATATATATATATATATATATATATGTGTGTGTGTGTGTGTGTGTGTGTGTGTGTGTGTGTGTGTGTGTGTGTGTGTGTGTGTGTGTGTGTGTGTGTGTGTGTGTGTGTGTGTGATGGCCCTAGTTCTATAACCCAAACTAGACCCCGCCCGATCTAGACTTACGTGGACCCGAGTCAATCCTCGCGACGTCAACGCAAGTCTATTCAGCCTTTCTAATCATTTTTCATTACAAGGCATCGAAATTTAATATTTATAGTGAGTTATTCAAATTTGTAAGTTATCAAAGGTTGTGTGGAAGCGATTTCAACTTAAACAAATCTAAACGACTTTAAATCAATCAGTCAGGACATCTTAAAGCGTGGAAACCCCTCATAACTCAGTCAACATGTATAATAAAGAGAGGAAAGATAAATAATATCATATACATGTCCCAAAGTATCTCACAAACCCCATATACCTCATGTGATAAAAATAATATACATAAGTAATACAAAACCAACAAAAGTACGAGAGAAAAAGCCGCTCCAAAATCCTTACAATAGGTCTCCTAATACTGGCCCATTTTCCTTACTCGACTGCGAATCTGCACTTAGTCAAACACAAGAATGACGAGCCCACGTGAGTAACATTAGTAGGATACTAAACAACATTTTAAAATAAATAAATTAGTCTATATTCATGTAGATAGAAAAAAGGTATAATGATGCATGAATAAATAAAAGACAGTAAATAAATCAAAAGCAATCGATACATGAGTGTCCATGGATGCAAACAGAGAGGTGCAAGTAGTCTTGACTAAAAGGTCGTTGAGTTTTGGCAAACTATCAAGACTCAGGTTCTAGGACTTGGTACACTCACAAGTCCTAAACCCACGAGATAGTAAGACTTTTTTAGACAGCCACGCTAAGAACTCACACCCCGTCAAGAATCAGTATAGTGACGTGCATCTCGAGGTCATGACTCTGGTATGTTACCTTAACCAGCCACTCATTCCAAGAATCAGTATAGTGAGGTGCATCTCGAGGTCATGACTCTGGTTTGTTATATATACATATATATATATTTATACTTGTTTATTTATTGGGCTAACCTTGATCACGGCCGCGCCGGCCATCGAGGCCATTTTCGCGAACGCCATGGATGACGAAATGGGGTTGAACACCATTTAAGGTACTCACACACCATCTAATGGTGTACTCCATTCATTGGTGTACCCAACACCAAGCTCACATATGAGCTATGCATTTCCCTTTCTTTATCATCATTAAATGGAGCAATAAATCTAGCAACAAAAATTAAAGAAAGTTAGGAATTGTTTACCTAAATTAGTGAAGATCTCCAATGAAGCAAATGATGGGCTCCTCTTCCACCCCCACAAGCCATTCAACAAGAGAGAAAATGAGAGTTATCACTCTATCTTTCTCTCTCACTTTACTTAAATGGCTAGTAACTATACGCCAGCAGCAGTACCAGCGAAGGCTGTAGTGGTGCTTACATCTGCTACTACCAAGAAGCCAGCAGCGGCGTCGACTTATGGAAGTCAGATGACAATGGAGGCGAAGAGGATGAGAGACTTTCTTAAGTTGTCACCGTGATATTTTTATGGGGTCGGAGATCCAGAGGTAGCCGGGAGGTGGTTGTTATCACATGAGTGGTTGCACGACTCGCTTCGAGTCGAGGAGATTGATCGGCCGAGGTTATCTAGTTTCTGCTTGAGAGCCGTTGCGGCGATATGGTGGACTACTTACACTGCAACTCATCTTACTGTGACTATTTGGGCAGAGTTCTGATCGATATTCATGGACGAGTGCATCCCTATGGAGGTCAGGATCCGATTGAGGGATGAGTTTCTGTCTTTGGTGCAGGGTGATATGTCGGTCATAGTGTACGTGGAGAAGTACCGATATCTATTATCATACTCCATGGACATAGCTGGTACCGATCGGCTGCAGATATATTACTTTATCTAGAGGTTTGGATGATAGGATTACGAGCATAATGGTATCTACTGGAGCTCGACATTAACAGAGATTTACTATAGGTGGCTCGCAAACGAGACATATTTAGTTCAGAGGGCCCGTCGATAATCAATTCTAGATGCACTGTAGAGTCAGCCAACATTAGGTTTTCGGTCTGATCAGATGCCGAAAATACAGATGAAAGATCAGGGCCGGCAGAGAAAGAGCCAGAGACCTCGTCGAGGAAATTGGCAGTCTGGTCAGGGTAGCAGAGGCGACCGAGATTGTCGTGATGACAGAGATAGACGTGATGATCTTCAATTGGCATATTTACGTCTTTTACACCCGTTGATCAGCCTAGGAAGCAGAGGCAGGATAGAGGTCCAAAAGGCCAGAGTCGAGCCCAGGGTCAGGCACAGAGTCGGAGGAGTTATAGCATATCAGAGACTTGTACATGTTACCGTCTGTAAGGTTGACCATATTGTGGTAGATTTTACCAAACCGGCACCATTACCACTACAGACGGGGCAGGCCAAATATAGGGCCCAGACTACAGCTTTTGGGGTCGTGTAGCCAGATAGGGAGGTGACCAGACAACTGAGATTGAGGGTACATTATCTATTTGTGGTATTTTTATGCATGTTATGATGGATTCTGGTAGTACATTATCTTTTATTTCCGAACACATGGTAGGAGAGTTAGGGTTACATGTACGGACCCTAGATACACATCTTGTTCTTAGTACGGTAGTTGGGGATAAGATTTACTCTAATCGAATATGTCAAAATTATATTGTGGAGATCGAGGGACATCAGTTATTGGCCGATTTGAAAGTGTTAGAGTACTTAGAGTTCGACGCGATGTTCGAATGGATTGGTTATCATCTCATCACGCATAGATCGACTAATTCAACAAGACTGTGACGTTAGACATTGAGAGGATTCTAAAGTTTATATTTTCCAGAGTTGCATCTGCGTTATCTATCACTCGAAGCAGATTAATGATGTTGCAGGAGATGGAGGCGTACGCGGCTATGGTTGAGCCGAAACGTAATATGGTGCTTAAGATTAAGGATGTCCTTATTATTTGAGAGTTTTCATATGCGTTCCCTGATGATTTGCCGGGATTGCCACCACCAAGAGCTGTTGAGTTTATCATTAAGTTGATTCTAGGAACTCAGCCAATTTACAACAAACCGTATAAGATGTCAGCATCGAGCATGAGGAGTTGAGGACCTAATTAAAGAATTTTTTGCAGAAGGGTTTCATTCACCCTAGCATGTCACCTTAGGGAGCTCCAATTATGTTTGTAAAGAAAAAGATGGCTCGATGTGGATGTGTGTAGACTACCAAAGCTGAATCAAGTGACCATTCGAATCATTACCCACTTTCGAGGATTGATGACCTATTCGATCAGTTAGTTGGGGCCAAGTTCTTCTCAAAAATCGACTTACGATCAAGATATCATCATCCGCGGATTCGAGAGAGGATGTGGAGAAGACTGCATTTAGCACGCATTACGGTCTATTCTAGTTTACAGTCATGTCGTTTGGGCTGATTAACATACCATCGATCTTCATAGACTTGATGCATAGGGTGTTGAGGCCATTTCTTGATTGATACGTCATAGTGTTCATTGACGACATCATGGTTTACAGTAAGACTCGTGTGGAGCAAGAGAGGCATCTCAGATATGTGTTCTCGATCGTTGAGAGAGCACAGACTGTATGTCAAGTTCAGCAAATGCGCATTTTGGTTGAGTGTGGTGAAATTCTTAGGACATTTCATCAGTAATCAGGGCATATATGTTGATAGTGACAAGATTTTGGCGATTATCGACTGGAAGACACTTGAATTTATATCAGACATCCCGAGTTTTCCGGGTTTAGCAAGATATTACTAGCGCTTTTTGTAGGATTCTTCGATGATTGCGGCGTCGTTGACGAGGCTGACTGAGAAGGATGTTAGATTTGAATGGTCATAGGAGTGCGAGGATGCTTTTTGGGAGGCTGAAGAGAAGTTGATTTCTCCACTAGTTTTGGCTTTACCGATAGCAGGTACGGGTTTTCGGTCTATATTGATGCATCAAACATTGGGTTGGGTGGCGTGTCGATGCAGGATGGACACCGAGTGGCCTATTTATCTCGCCGATTGAGACCTCGCGAGGTGAATTATCCAATGCACAACTTGGAGCTTGCAGCGGTCGTGTTTGCACTGAAGGCTTGGAGGTGATACTTGTATGGTGAAAAGTTCATGTTGTTCTTAGACCATCGAGTTTGAAGTACTTGTTCACTCAGAGGGAGTTGAACATGCGATAATGGCGATGGCTCGAGTTCCTGAAGGACTATGACTTTGCCCTTAAGTATCATCCGGGTAAGGCAAATGTTATAGTTGATGCACTGAACAGAACGGCATCGAAAGCCAGATAGTACTGCGGCATATGACACATGAGCGTGGGTTGCTTGAGGTAACGTCGGTGTTGTGTTAACAGAGGCTATTATTGAGCTACAAATATTTTTGTCAATGTGAGTTCCTATAGTGTCTCTAAAGTAGGTGGCTAAGTTGCAAAGAGTTGATGATCGATATTTGCGGATCAGTAGCCTGGCTTAGGATCTGGGGTGCACTGAATGGCTTGAGGGGTCGGACGGGTGCTTGAGATACATGAGTCGTTTGTGGATACCATGGGTATCGGAGCTCAGGGATAACATTCTCAATGACGCACACCAATCGCAGTATACGGTTCATCCTGGTCGAACCAAGATGTATCACGATCTGCGGAGATTGTTTTGGTGGCTAGGGATGAAGGTTGACGTGGGTAGATACGTTCGGGGTTGTCATATATGCCAGCAGGTGAAAGCTGAGCATATGAGACCAAATGGATTACTACAACCACTGCCCATTCCTCGGTGGAAGTGAGAACACGTGACTATGGACTTCATCAGTGGCCTACATCAGACGATGATGAGACACGGGCGATTTGGGTCATTATCGAACAAGGTTGACAAAGTCGGCACATTTTATACCGATCGCCATGAGATATTCTGTTATACAACTGAGTACTATCTCCGAGAGAGAAATTGTTAGATTTTACGGTGTACCGGATTTCTATTATTTTTTATAGAGATTTGAGATTTACATTGAGATTATGGGAGAGTATGCAAGAGTAGTTTGGCACTCGCTTACAGTTCAGTACTGCATACCATCCTCAGACTGATGGGTAGTTACGGAGCGATTGATTCAAATTCTCGAGATATGCTCAGGGCGTGTATTGTACAGTTTGGTGGATCGTGGGAGGAATATTTACCTTTATGTGAGTTTGCCTACAACAACAACTATCAAGCGAGTATCAGGATGCTACTGTTTGAGGCACTATATGGTAGGCCCACCGGTCACCAGCACGTCGGGTAACACCGAGGATACAGCGGCTATAGACCTGAAATTGTTGTTGATCATACGGAGAAGGTAAGGCGGATCAGGCAGAGACTTCAAGTGGCGCGGATAGGCAGAAGAAATATGCGGACAAATATCTTGAGGGTCTGAGCTATGAGGTTGGAGACTTTGTGTATTTGAAAGTTTCACCCTGAAAAGGTCATCAAATGTTTGGCATTAAGGGGAAACCGACACTAAGGTTCATTGGGCCATTCAGAGTTGAGGAACGCGTCGGCAGAATGGCATATCGTATGGAGTTGCCACTACAGTTGGCAGGGGTACACCCAGTGTTTCACATTTCTATGTTGAGGCTAGCTAGGTCGGGACCGGAGGCATATGGTTGATATATGTCATATTGAGGTGCGACCTAATGTATCATATGAGGAACAACTGTAGAAATCATGGATATGAGGATTCAGATTTTGCGAAATAAGGAGATCCCGAAGGTTTTGGTACGATGGCAGTATTACGGGACCAAAGGGACTCACCTGGGAGCTTGAGTCTACTATGCGACGCAATGGTATCCCACTTATTTGTCGGTAAGTATTTTAAGTTTATTTAAATTTCGGACGAATTTCACCCAATTGGAAAGAACTGCAATGGCCTAAATTTAATTTTTCGTTATTTATGACGTGGTCGCAGATGTAGCTGACGATAGCTCAAAACACTCGTGGACCCGCAGTTAGGCTTATGCGCGTTTGGAGCTAGGTAAATAGTAAATTGCGTATGTTGATTTTTCTAAATTACGATGTGTACATTAAAATAGATTAAACATTGTAATGTGTGCACTTATAGGACATTTGACGTGCGAGACCGTGTGAAGTATTCACCTCGATATACGTATCGATGCGGTATCGAGAAGTTTAACCAACTTAACACTAGGCCGGGGGAAAAATACATATAAACTGAATAAACTTGGTTAAATAATTAATATGGAATGTATATTTGGTGGTTAGGGACATGGTGGTACTCGTATGTTGCGGTTCGGGATGCGAAATCCGGGCGTCGCAACACCCAAAACACCATTTTTGAGTTAAATACAAGAGAGAGTGTGCCAAAAGTGTCATTTTCGAAGTCATTAGAGGTTGAAAAGAACCAAATGAGGTGCTTTGGATGGCTTAGAGATGTGTATGTGAGATGAGATGTAAATTCAACCTATATAAATCAAGTTTGACTTATTTCCACCACTTTTTCTCTCTCCTTATCCTTCTATCCGAGCTTGGAGACAAGAAACCAAGGGTTTTAAAGAGCAAACTTGGAGATTTAAGGAGTGTGGAGAGGTGAGAACATCAAAATCAATGTGAGAACCACAAACACATCAACTTTCTCTATCTTTTGATCTTAATTTTAGAGGTGTTAGTGATGGTTTGGTGGTTGTTGGGTTGTTTATTTTCTTGGGTTTGAAGTGCTTTAAAGTTGTGTTGTTGGTGTTGTTGTTGTTGTTGGTTTGGTGGGGTTGTTTAAAACCCAGAAATCTTCAGTTGTTTGTTGTCTAGAACGCGATTGCGTTAATGTCTAGTCCAACATCTAAGATGACCTAGAAATGTTCTTCCTCTGATGAAGAACGTATAATGATGCGGGAATCGACGAGCTAATTCCCGAGGCTAAATAAAGTTTTGCTATTTTTGACATAATTTTGGTTAAGTGACTTAAAACACATCCAAATGACTAAAAATCAACTATAAATGGAACTAGGTCATTTCGGGAGGTAATTTGGGATATCCGGAACTAGGTGGAGTCGGACGGGGGTGATTGACGGGACACGAAGTGCAGTTTGAGGTGTGTAGTATCCCAACTAAAATTTCTTGAGCAGTACTTTATTTTGTTTTTGAATTACATTATATCCTTCATTACTCTATTCTTGGTGTGATATAATGGACGGACGTTGAGGCTCTCCTCCGTGTCATTTATGTGTATACGTCCACTAGGCCATACCACGTGTGCCATCTCGGTGAATAGGGCTACCCGAGGGTCGTGACGGGCACGCGTGGGTGCGTCGTAGGTTCCATGCCGACCACCTAGCGGACCCAGATACTGGACTTGCTTGAGCGCTACTCCCTGGCAGTAGTCTGTTGGGATTCCGTATGACACTAGTCTGACCCTATGCTCTAGGAACACACATTTTGAGCTTTCACTATTATATATTCATGCGATGAACATAGTTGCCTGTTTTTATTTCCGCATGTTTATTTAATAGTTTTGTTTAAATTTCAGTATTTACTTTTCGTATTGCTCGCTTAATTTCCTTGGGAATACTCACTATGGACTCGTCATCTGTCTTTTTGTGATGGCTTGAGTCTAGATCTTAGTACTAGCCGTGGCAAGGGCAAGCTACCAAAAATTTGTGATTCAGAGACATTTAGCCAGGCTTTTACGTGTATATATATATTTTTTTATTTTGGTATTTGGGATTGTAGATAGCTCAGGACTTTATACTGTTGATATTTTGATACATTGAGGTACATGATTGATATATGATGGTATATGGGTTTTTCGCTTTAGGTATCGAGTTATTTGCATGACTTTACCATTTATATATATTGTTTGTCATGTTAAAAGACTTCAGTTGTGATTGATTTGGGTTTTAAAATGATCTTAGTAGATGACTAGAGTTCGATAACAATTTAAACTGTAAATTGTTGTTTTATTGAGGTTAATAATGATTGAATGGTGGATGAGATGACATGTGGGACACAGCTAGCGTTGGTAGGCCAGGTTATGGGCCCGCATCGGCTCTCGTGGCAATCCATTTAGAAATGGGTCATTGCAGGGGGAGTTGATGTACATACATACATAGGGACGATGCATTTTTCCCTACTGCACTGGTAGAGATTTTTCAACTTTATTTTAGGAAAACACATTATTTATCGTCATGTACATAATTTTATGGCTAAATAAAATAAAGTCTCGCTCCTATTAAAAAAAACCTTTAATTAATTCTAATCCCGAATTAAATCTTGCAACCATGTAGTGATGTTTAATGACAAGGTACATATTTTTTAGATCATGACTTAAGATCCAAAGAGTATCTTTACAGCCAACACATGCAATAAGAAGGCAAAAACTTCATAATCGATGGACTCAAATATCAAAACATAATCTAACTGAAGGACTAATTTCTAATTAAATAAAAACCCTAATACTAATTAATTTAGATTGCAACTTCAACAATGATGCACAAAACACTGAATTGAGAAAAAAATACATATTTATTTATTTATTTTTATCTTTTTTAGAATTCCATCACCCGTCCTCACAATAATGGGAGTATACAACTTTTTCATTGTGTTACTGGTGTGGTTGGTATTTAGTATTTATTTTTCTTAGTCAAGAAAAACTTATTTATTAAATGATATGTATAATATAGTAGATTTGTCCATATTCTTTATCGTTATCCTCCTTTACAAATTATTCAATCTAACATTTGATTAGTGATGCTAAAGTATTCCTTATAGTTATGATGTATTCCAGACTTCAATGCCCACGAACTCATTAAGCATGCCGTCATGTTACTTTAGTTTCACAAATAAAAAAAGTGATAAAAAAAAAAAACTGTGGTCTCGTCAACACGTGACTAAACCTGGTAGCTACAACTTTTGATTTACGAGCTAACTAAAAAAATAACACGAATTTTGATCATTTTTTATAAAAATAACATCAATTTTTAATTTCATCGTAAATAATATGAACTTTCAATTTTATTTTATTTTTGTAATTTTAGCATGGAAAACGATTTTGAGCTTTTGAGTGCTAATGTGACAACATAAATATAATTTTTACCTTTTTTGTAATTAAGAAATAAATTTTTTAAGAAAAAATGACAACAATGCAAAAAAAAATAAAGAAATCAAAAACTAAATTCATTTCACATATTTTTTATTTGGCTGACTAAAAATATGAGTTTGGTTCGTTCATTCAACTTTCGTCCGCTAAAAACCCGAATCGTTCTCCGTACTAAAACTGAAAAAAAATAGTAAAAAATTGTATTATTTTTCACGAAATTAAAAATTTGTGTTATTTCTTTAAAATGACAAAAGTTTGTGTAACTTTTTATAGTGAAGTACTTAACCTTGATTTAATAACCTTAAAAAAGTAGTTATGCCTTCTCTGCATCAACAGCCGTCCAAACAACTACCAAATCTTCTACACCATAGGAGCAGTTGACTACCCACCACACCATCGTTTATATCTCCTCAAATCCAACGGTGGGGATCTCTTGATTAAATAACTCAATTTATCAGCCGTCCAAAGTACTGAAACACGACGCGCGGTGCACTAATTTTTTTAATCTAGGGTTCTCACGAGATGCACATGCCACGTGTACATCTCTGATGAAATACTATTTTAATTTATCACAGAATATATGTCCAATATGATACTATATAGAAACAATAGGTTTAGCTTCAAAGTCACTTAAAATAGTTGCAGGTGCGTGACACAAGTCAATCAACCACCGAAAACCAAAGGTTCCTAACATAGTAACATATTCATTCCGATCGAGTAACATTATTGGAACTGTTAAAGTAACTCACTTTGAGTATCAACTATGAGCATCGGCCACACCGAGATATAGATGTGCTCATTTTCGAGGTGAAATGCACGAGATTTGACTCAGTCGGTGACCGAAGCGAGTTACTTTTACATTTTCCAACATTATTTGCATCCCATATTTTTATAAGGGCACCCAAGTGGATTTTATATCTCAAAATATGAACTGAATTTGACATGACTTTTGGGACCTCTCTAGCCAAACATTTTTTCCTACAAAACTTGTTTGAAGATCTGGCATAATAAATCTAATACTAGTTCAAAAACTTTGTTGAACAAACTTAACTTTTAACCTTGCTCGCAAAGTATTTTTATCGAGATGGTAGAAACATCACTTGCCAAAAGACTTTGTTAAACAACCTCACAAGTTCATTGATGAGGTGGAATTGGGTCGGATTACTCGACGTTATCGACGTTGCCAAATGCTCCAACGAGTCTACTAATTACAGTGCCTCATTAGGGTGCTCTCATAAAAAGACGGGGTGCAAATATCACAACTCTTAATGTTAACCCATGAATGTGTAGTGACCAACAAGCCCTCGTAGAAAGTTAACAATCCCAGTGAGCACGGATAGAGATTACGTGGAATCCAATGAGCCGGCAACGTGGACTGTTAGTCTGTTTGGGAATACTCTCTAAAAACCGGTCAACCGTCTCCAATCTCGCACTCCCCTCCTTTTGTTGCTAAACATCAACACACTTTTATCAACACATTTTATATATTGTTGCTAAAACAAGAGAAGAACAACAAAACAAATGGTGGTGTTATAGTATGAGCAGCTTGAATGGCAAACAGGAGTTTCTGAGTCCCACCCAAACATGACCCAGCTGTGCCGGAGTCTGGTCCGGTTGGATCTGAAAGTGGGCATTGTGGAGCGAGTCGGGTTTCTCCGGCGGTTCTTCCAGTTCATATGGGACCGGATCCTCATGTGCTCCGCCGGAAAACCCGTCTCGTACCGCCGGATTTCTGACCGGAGTTGTCACTCCTCCTCTTCTCCGGCTACCCATTTGGAGGATTGCGGCTACGACACCGATTCCGACTTGGTCGCTCTCAAGATCAGTCTCTTGGGGGATTGCCAGACTGGGAAAACAAGTTTTCTGGTCAGTCCTTGATTTCATTTCATTTGATTGACTTGGGGTTTTTTTTTCAGTGTTGGGTTTTCTTTCAATTTGGGGTGTTTTTGTTTCTGGGTATTTGCTTGATTTGAATTCGAGTTTGTGTTTTTTGTTGTTTTAGTGATTTGGGTATTGAGGAATTGAATTGGGTTTTTTCGGGGTGTTTTTGTTTCTGGGTCTTAGCTTAATTTCAATTTCATTATGTTCCTTTCGATGTTTTAGTGGTTTGGGTATTGGGGAATTGAATTGGGTTTGTTTGAGTGTTGGATTTTCAATTTTGATTTTGTTTTTCAATGATGAAGATATGTTTTCTTAAGGTCACTTAGTCATTTAGTGTTCAATTGTTAATCTCGATCCTATGCACTAAGTCGAGCGCAATGTAAAAGTTTGATCCATATAGCCGCCCCAACTAATTTAGTATGGTTGGATTGATTTGGGTTTGGTTTGGTTTTTGAAGATTAGGTATGTGGGGGATGAGCAAGAGAAGCAAGGTTTGGAATTGAAGGGATTGAATTTGGTGAACAAGACGGCTTTTGTGCGGGGCGCGCGTCTCGCTTTCAGCATTTGGGATGTTGGGGGTAATGCCAATGTCATTTAATTTTATACTCAATAGTGTTTGGTTTGATTGATTGAATTAGCTTGTTTGATCAACTGTTTTGATTTTTTTTTTGTATGGTTTGTGAAGGTGATCATGGATCACTTGATCATGTTCCAATTGCTTGTAAAGATGCAGTTGCAGTCTTAATCATGTTTGATCTAACTAGTCGTCAAACACTAAACAGGTTTGTTCTCATTTACTTAAATTCTGCAAACCAATCTCTTGTTGAAATTGGATTGATTGAGCAGCATTGAATTCCTCCTCGAAAATAATCTTCCACCCGTTCACTTACCCTGTAAAAGTTAAATGTAAAAATAAGAGTGTCTCAAAGAAAGTTGTTGATTTTGTACCGGTCTTGGGAGATTCACTCTCTTTTTTCTTGGTTGGTGTCTGAACCTTTTTCAACCCGACCTTGCCAATCCCACAGGATTTAGTTGAATGTCTCAATTCCATAATCCAAGAGACACTTAGGTGTTATAATTTTTTAAACTGTTTTTTTTAATTATTTTTGAAGAATTTCTGATTGTTGTGATTTGATTTTGATTACAGTGTTATTGGGTGGTACCAACAAGCAAGAAAATGGAATAAGGTACTAAATTGATGGATTCTATTCATTCCCCTATGAATTTAACGTGCCTAATTATTTCCTCATTGTAAGTATTTTACTTGTTTTTCTCAGACTGCAATACCAATACTAATTGGTACCAAGTTTGATGATTTTTCTCGCCTTCCTCTAGCCATGCAATGGACAATAGTGAGCCAGGTCAGTGCTATTACTTCATATGCTTTTTTTTTGCTTCGAAGTAGATATGCTTATTTATTTACTTGATATTTTGTTTTATAAATGAAATTTAGAATGCACCTCAATTCATGGGGTGCATAGGAATGAAGAAAGCAATTATGTAAGTTTAAGTAAGGTAAAGATCCGTTAGTTTGTAGCAGCCATACTTAATCCATTCAGTTCGTTGGATTAGTCGGACCAACGTAGGTTGGGCTTGGAAGTGTTAGGATGCCCTTTATTGGAAGAATAAATAAATAAAATTTAGAACTACGGTGCTTTAGTTAATTAATTTTGAGGTTTTCCTAATTTCAAAATATAATTCGAGGGTTATGTCTATTCATAGGAATAATTGTGCATAAAGACATCTGAGTCAATTTCAAGCTTGATCTTGTTATTGATTTTGCCACTGAAGCTAAAAAACAAGCACTAAAATCCATTTAGATGTGACAAGTACTGGGTTGGGAAATTCAATAATGTGGGCTCTTAGACTTTTGATGGGATATTAACTTTCACAACTACTGTTTGTAATTATTTGTGGCTGATTAAAAGCTTAAATGAATTTTATGAAATGGGTCCATCGAATTCACGAAGAAATTTAAATGGTTTCTTGTATTTTTTGCAAGATGAGGTAGAATTGACGATTTATTTGAACAGGCAAGATCGTATGCCAGAGCAATGAAAGCGACGCTGTTCTTTTCAAGTGCAACACATAACATAAACGTGAATAAGATCTTCAAGTTCATCACTGCCAAGCTCTTCAACTTGCCATGGACATTAGAGAGAAACTTGACAATTGGAGAGCCCATCATAGACTTCTAGCTAATTGTTTCCAATCCTGACCGAATTAGTCTCATCACCCTATAAAATCTTTGTACATAGAAGTAACAGAGTCCCCCCTTGAATTAATGTCACTTTGTTTGTGTGTGTGTGTGTGTGTGTTTTCTTTTTTTCACCAAGTTGATTTCATGAGTTGTATGTGAAAAGAGGGGGAGAGACTAACAAATCTCATGTCTGGTTATAGCATCTTCTTGTTCTTGTAGCACAAGTTTGATCAAAAGAAAAGGAAAAAAGGTTACAAAGATGAATGCTTTTCTTTTGTGGAGCATCTCCTTTTGTCAAATTTTTATTGCTTTACGAAAAATGCTAGAATGATACCCAATTGACACTTGTGATATGGCGCGGGGCTTCACATAAAAATGAGTATGCGTATATAGTTTTTTATATGTAAGACGTATTGTGTGTATCTCGAGGTGCATACAATGGCTTTTATGGATGCGAGCTTGCACATCGCGTCACAGGGTTGTTACTTAAGGTGTCGTTCTAGTATTTTTTTTTGCTTGATATCATAAATAATCGTGTGGTCTGGATATGTAGATCAAAATATAATTTCACAAATTTTATAATGAAAGATATAAGTGTGAATTTTATCTCATTTAGTATTAGGTTTTAAGTGTTTGGGGTAGAGGGTAATTAGGTCTTTTACTTAGGTAGATATCTTAAATTGTAAACAAAAAATTTTTTTGGTCCGGACTCAAAGAGTCTAAACGAATTTTTTGTTAGTATTAAGGTTTTCTTAGAGTAAATTGCGCACTTGTGTGCATAATACAATTGAGTTTGGAGGCAACATTGGAACTAACAGATATTCACCGGCCTTGGTGATCTGGCCCATGTGTTTAGTACATCTGCCACTAGACCATTGTACTCTTTGATATTGACATATAATAAAATGTTCTCCTAAGATCATGATCCCTTTTTAAGTGAGCCACGGTGGTCTTGCTTGTACTGTTTGATGCCATAAACTTTATATTGATCGCAGCCCAAGAATCTCCTTTTCCAAGTCATATGATTTGTATGAAGTGTATTGGGCACTTTTTTCAAAAAGACATGGAAACACTATTTGAATGTAAAAAAGAGTAAACAAACACAACAAGTTGGGAAGCATTTTGTGTTGGAAACTTGAAAAAGTGGATAATAAATTCAGTGGCTCAATAATTAGGCACGAGATTTGAGAGTAAAAGATTTTTGCAGAGGTAAGTTGTTTCTATCTAATAAAAAAAATTTGTTTGAAAAAGTGGACGATATATTAGTGAAGAAAAAGATTGAATGACATAGGCTTTGTGTGATTCATTTTTGTCAACTAGAAAGCCACTCACAAAGAAATTTTTATTTTCATTTTTTATTTTTTTGAACTTTATTAAAAGTTACTTAAATTTAAAAAATAATAAAACATGTGAATTGATATAAATACTCATCAAACAATAACATTTGTGTAAGATAGGTGATTAATAAGGATTAATTGTGTCCATTTCTCCTTACGGAAATAACTTTGTCAAGGGGATTAGGGAGTTATCTTCTCTTATAGTGAGAGTTGGGGTCCCAACTTTTATGGAAGTTGACATTACAAAACCAACTAAACAAATTATTTAAAACTTTTATGGAAGATACCACCCTCAGCTCCCACCCAAACCAATAAATTTGTTGGCCATTGTATTAATTTGTGCATGCATTTGCTACTTGTATAAAAAGTTGTTGGGGGACTAAATTTAATTTAAAAAAAAGAAAAAAGGTGATCAAGAGGCTTTTGAATCGTACATCGAAATGTGTTTCACATATTTTGATGTGTGTAGTGGACCTCACTTCCCTAATTAATACACTACACTATGAAATGAACTTTAACCAAACTAATCTTCTCACACTTAATTGATTAGCTCAATCAACTCTACCAACACCTTGTTAAGACGCATGCGGACAGCGCGCGCATGGTCGAGCGCGCATGGGCGCGTCGCGGGGCGAGCGCGCGCGCGGGTGAGGAGATTTTTCTTGGCACAGCGCCTTGGCACGCCTTGGCACTACGCCTTGACACGCCTTGGCACGAGCACGGCAAACCTTGGCACATCTTGGCAAGTCTTGGCACGAGCGCGCACGGCCGACTTAAGTGAATTCCTTGGCACGAGCTTGGCATGAGACTTAGGTTGACAAACCTTGACTTGGGCGTTGACCCAAGTCAAAGTACGCTTGGTCGAAAAATTGATGTTTCCTATTGGAGCTGAGTAAACGGCTTAACATCTACTATAAGGAGAGGTGTGCTCTCTCCTTGGGGTGGCATGGGCGGACTAGCAGGGACCCTCGAGCATGCCTTGGGCGCAATGCCAAGGCACGACCCATGCACGGACCATGGCGTCGGCCACCCTTCGAGCCGGTGGGACTCAACGGAGCCCCGGCTAGCACGGCGACGCGCCTGGGCACGGACAGGCACGTCCCCACGAGTCCCTGTCCCGTAGAGATCATGGCCACGACCATTGTGGCATGGCTAGACCAAGTCAAGGCGGTTCCCAAGCGGTTATGTAACTACCTCGGTCATGGGCTGGAGCCATGACCAAGGCACGTCCAAGGAAGGCTGAAAACCAGGAGCATGTGGGTTGACCCAGTAATGGAGGCAGTTGTGGAACGTTGGGCAGCAAGGAGTGCAGGGCGGTTGGGTAACCGTCCAAACCACCAGGGAGTGGCGTTTTACCAGGTCTATGGCTTAATGTATGCTGGACATGTGTACTAGTTGGTTGTGTAACTACCTAATGGCTGGTCTATAAAGCCAAGGGCTCTGAGCTTGGGGAGGCACAGAGTTCCCTAGTTGTATTCCCAATTCGTGAGCTAGTAAAACGTTTCCTTGTTGCCTACTTGCTTGCTGTCCCTTTAATTGAGTATTGGAGTGCTGTACTAAGGTGGCCCTTAGGCACCACAGGTTCGGTTGAGAAAGAGAAAAATTTCCTAGAGAAAAACCCCTCTTCTTTTGCCCCTGTGACAATTGGTATCAAAGCCTACGTTCGGAGACGATGGCGACCCGAGCAGCGAGCGACTTGAGTGAGAGGGTGTCTCACCTAGAGCAAAGGATGGCAACGATAGCCATGCCGGTGGAAGTGGCAGAGTCTTCCAATACGTCCCAACGTATTGAAGCTCTGGAGATGTTGGTGGCTTCGTTGGTGACTAGGGGAGAGTCCCAAGAAGCCATGATCGCAATGTGGGAAGAAAGATTTGCGGAGCTGGAAGCCGATGTGCGGTCGGTGGGCGAACTCACCACCGAAACAGCCTCGTCAATGGCTGTCGAGGTGAACTTGCTCAAGCGAGCGGTTGGTGGATCACCCTCGGAGGGTGGCGTTGCGGTGAGGTCCCGAACTAAGGTGCCCGAGCCAAAGAAGTTCTCAGGCAAACGGAGCGCGAAGGAGCTTGAGAACTTCATTTGGGACATGGAGAAGTATTTTGCCACTGTCGGCACGGAGGAAAGCCACAAGGTCATCTTGACCTCGATGTACCTTGAGGGAGACGCAAAGCTCTGGTGGAGGACTAGAGTGGACGATGATGCGGCTGCGGGAAGGCCGAAAATTGTTGATTGGGAGGTGCTCAAAAGGGAACTGAAGGATCAGTTCCTTCCAACAAATGCAGTTTGGCAAGCGCGGGAGGCCTTGCGCAAGCTCAAACAGACGGGTTTGGTGCGGGATTATGTGAAGGAATTCTCGTCCCTCCTGCTGGACATCAAAATATGTCCGAGGAGGACAAGCTATTCAACTTCACGACGGGATTGCAAACATGGGCTCAAGCTGAGCTTAGGAGGCAAGGAGTGAAGGACTTACCTGGGGCGATTGCGGCTGCCGATAGTCTTGTGGATTTCAAGACTAGCTCATCCCCGAGCGAAGGGAAGGGCAAGGAGAAAAAGCCATTCAAGACCCACCAGAAGAAAGGCGAGAAGAAGCCTTTCTCTCCCAAGCCACCGGCTAGCTCGAAGCCTGTCCCTAAATCAGACCCGAGACCCTCATCTAGTTCCTCGGGTAAGGGTTGTTTTATTTGTAATGGCCCTCACAGAGCACGAGATTGCCCGAAGAAGGAAAAACTTGCGGCCCTGATCGCGGAGGATGAAGGCCGGCCCCCGAATGAACCCGTTGCGTACTGTTGAATGCCATTCAACAGGCCAAGGCAAGCCCTTCAGAGGGGCTAATGTACGTGGACGCTGAGGTGAACAAGAAGCGTGTCTTGGCGATGGTTGATTCAGGGGCTACCCACTCATTTGTGGCGGATCACATGGTGGGAAAGTTGGGACTGGACCTTGTGGAGAATTCCAGTCGCATGAAGGCGATGAATCGGAGGCGAAACGAATTCAAGGTATGGCCAAGTGATGTTAATTTAAAGGTTGGATCTTGGGAGGGAAAGATCAACCTAATGGCGGTTCCTTGATGATTTTGATGTCATCCTAGGGAATGACTTCTTGCATATGGGGAGTATTGCGCTGATGCCATTTTTGAGGGGACTGTTCGTGATGAACAAGTCCCACCCTTGTTTTGTTCCTGCGGCTAACACAGTTTCAGGGAAGGAGAACACAAAGTTATCCCACCTTTCGGCCCTTCAGGTGAAGGATGGGCTTCGGAAAGGTGAACCAACATTCTTGGCGACTTTGGTGGAGACAAAGGCGTGCAAGGCAGCGAATGTCCCTGATATGGTTGTTGAAGTACTGGAGGGCTTCAACGACGTGATGCCGGCCGAGTTACCTAAAGAGTTACCCCCACAAAGGGTAATTGATCACGAGATCGAGCTGATCCCAGGCTCAAGACCCCCGCCCAAGCCCCTGCTGTAATGGCCCCGGGGAGTTGGAGGAGCTCGAAAACAACGATTGCAAGAGTGTTGGAGGCGGGATTCATTCAGCCATCCAAGGCCCCATATGGCGCACCAGTTCTGTTCCAGCGCAAGCATGACGGATCCCTTCGGATGTGCGTGGACTACAGGGCGCTGAACAAGCTCACAGTGAAGAACAAGTACCCCATCCCATTGGTGGCTGACTTGTTTGATCGATTGTCTGGTGCTGCCTACTTCACAAAGCTGGACTTAAGGTCAGGGTACTACCAAGTCCGAATTGCAGCTAGTGATGTTCCTAAAACAGCCATGGTGACTAGGTATGGCTCTTTTGAGTACTTGGTCATGCCATTTGGCTTAACAAATGCTCCTGCCACTTTTTGTAATCTTATGAACGATGTTCTGAAGGAATATATTGATAGATTCGTTGTTGTTTACTTGGATGACATTGTAATCTATAGTCAGAACCTCCAAGATCATGTGGATCATTTGAGGAAGGTTCTGACCACATTGAGGGCTAACCATCTGTATGTTAAGAGGAGAAATGCGAGTTTGTTTGCGCAAACCATTTCTTTCCTTGGTCATGTTGTAGGCCAAGGCAAGCTCCAGATGGATGCGGAGAAGGTGCGGGCGATCTTGGAATGGCCGAATCCCACAAAGGTGCAGGAGTTGCGGTCATTCCTAGGCTTGGCGAATTATTACAGGCGGTTCGTGGAGGGCTACTCACGGAGGGTGGCTCCACTAACAGACCTATTGAAGAAGGATCGAGCTTGGGCATGGACGGACCAATGCGACCAAGCGATGGCGGACTTGAGGCAGGTCATTGCCTCTGAACCGGTGTTGGGGCTGCCGAATTTTGACTTGCCATTTGAGGTGCATACGGATGCATCAGACAGGGCTTTAGGGGCGGTGCTTGTCCAGGAGGGACACCCTATTGCCTTCGAAAGTCGAAAGCTAAAGGATGCGGAACAGAGATATCCAGCCCATGAAAAGGAGATGCTAGCAGTGATCCGCGCTCTCCAACTGTGGAGACACTACTTGCTGGGGACCAGCTTCATAGTGCGGACAGACAACGCGGCGATCACCTATTTCATGAACCAAAAGAAGCTCAACCAGAAGCAAGCAAGGTGGTTGGACTTCTTGGCGGAATTCGATGTCCAAATCGAGCATAAGCCTGGCAGACTTAATTCAGTCCCTGATGCACTCAGCCGCAAGGTGGTGGCTGAAATGGTGGCAGCAACAGTGAGGCTAGAAGGCGAGTTCTTGCCTTGCATCAAGGAAGAGACGAGCAAAGACCCTGTTTGCTCGAAGTTGCTGAAGTTAGTGGCTGATGGAGTCACAAGGAGATTTTGGTGTGAAGATGGGGTCCTCTATGCCAAAGGAGGACGCCCATACGTCCCTAATTCGGGTGGATTGAGGCGGCAGTTGTTGAAAGAGACGCATGATGCTCGATGGGCTGGGCATCCGGGCATGGAGCGGACCTATGCCCTCCTGTCACGTTCGTTCTTCTGGCCAAAGATGGAGGAGGACGTGGATCAGTACGTGCGGACATGTCTTGTGTGCCAGCAAGACAAGACGGAGAGAAGGAAGGTACCAGGGCTGCTGGAACCTTTGCCTGTACCGGACAGACCGTTCCAGAGCATATCCATGGATTTCATAACTGGTTTGCCTAAAGTGCAGGGTATGACAAACGTGCTGGTGGTGGTGGACAGGTTTTCGAAGTATGCTACCTTCATAGCTGCTCCGAAAACTTGTGATGCGGATACGACAGCGGAACTGTTCCTCAAACATGTGGCGAAGTATTGGGGGATACCAGAAGATATTATCAGTGATCGTGATGCGCGGTTCATCGGACGGTTTTGGGTTGCTTTGTTCAACTTGTTTGGGTCGAATCGAAGTTTTCCACACGAATCACCCCAAACGGATGGGCGACGGAGAGAGTCAATGCCTTGTTGGAGGATTACCTTAGGCATTACATGAATGCGAGCCGGACAAATTGGGTGGATCTACTAGACAACGCCCAATTACGTTACAACCTTCACAAAAGCTCAACGACGTAGCCGAGTCCGTTTGAGGTGGTGATGGGCAAAGAACCGGTTACTCCACACGAAGTAGCCAAATCCAAGTCGATGGGGTCGAGCCAATGGCGGCTTACATCGGTTTGCAAGGAGCAAACAGAGCTGAGGAGGCGGCTCGAGACAGCTTAGCCAAGGCTGTCAGGAGGATGAAGAAATACGCAGACCAGCATAGGAGGCCCTTGGAGTTCCAGGAAGGAGACATGGTCTTGTTGAAGCTTACCCCTCAAATTCTGAAGAAGTTCAATAAGAAGGAGACGCACAAGGGGCTGGTACAGCGGTATGAGGGACCATTCGAGGTGGTCAAGCGAGTGGGGAGGGTGGCTTACCGTCTAAAGCTACCTGAGAGGCTGAAGATACACCCCACGTTCCATGTCAGTTACCTCAAGCCTTTCCATTCGGATGAGGCTGATCCAGGGAGGAGTACAGCGAGACGAGCTCCACCCTTGGTGCGGAAGGAGTTTGCTGGAGAAATAGAGCAGATTCTAAGCCATGAGACGCGTGGCCAGAGTAAAAAGAACAGACGAACTTTTTACTTGATCAAGTGGGTTGATGTAGAAGAACCTACGTGGGAGCGTGACACTACCCTATGGCAGTTTGAGAAGGAGATTTCAGACTATCAGGCGCGCGCGAAGACCGAACGAGCGATGAGGGCATCGAACATCTTGGCGGGGGATGTTTGTCGCCCCCTAAAAACGAGACCGAGCAAGGTGGCCGGGCAAGTACCGATAACCTAGCAAAGACAGAACCATGAGGGCTTGGTCGGTTCCATCAGGTGCAGTCATGGGTGAACATGTAAAATGGTGCGTTGGTGAAAAGGGGTTACGCCTTGGCGCAACGCCTTGGCACGCCTTGGCACAATGCCTTGGCACGCCTTGGCACAGCACCTTGGCACACCGTGGCACGAGTAGGCATGCGCTGGGCGCGAGGCAAGGACCGCGGGTGAGTGCGCGCATGGACGCATGCGAACAGGCGCGCGCATGGTCGAGCGCTCATGGGCGCGTCGCGGGGCGAGCGCGCGCGCAGGACGGACACGCGGGTGAGGAGATTTTCCTTGGCACAGCGCCTTGGCACGCCTTGGCACTACGCCTTGGCACGCCTTGGCACGAGCACGGCAAACCTTGGCACATCTTGGCAAGTCTTGGCACGAGCGCGGCACGGGCCAGACTTAAGTGAATTCCTTGGCACGAGCTTGGCACGAGACTTAGGTTGACAAACCTTGACTTGGGCGTTGACCCAAGTCAAAGTACGCTTGGTCGAAAAATTGATGTTTCCTATTGGAGCCGAGTAAACGGCTTAACATCTACTATAAGGAGAGGTGTGCTCTCTCCTTGGGGTGGCCCTCGATGGGCGCAATGACTAGCGGGCGACCACCCTTCGAGCATGCCTCGGCGACGCGCTCCGGGCAACAGCCGTCCCCACGAGTCCCCGCCCGTGAGATCGACCCATGCACGGACCATGGCGTCGGCCACCAAGGCACGCCCGAAGCCGGTGGGACTCGCGGAGCCCCGGCCAGCACGGCGTGGCGCACAGGCACGGACAGGTACACGTCCCCAATGAGTCCCCAAGTCCCGTGAGATCATGGCCACGACCCACTTGTGGCATGGCTAGACCAAGTCATTGGAGGCGGTTCCCAAACGGTTATGTAACTACCTTTTGCCCGGTCAACCACCATGGGTATGTCTAATTGATTTTAATTAAGATTCAACTAATGTATTAGGTATGAAGAGTTTACTTGGGCCGACCATCAACGCAAATCCAACTAATAGCATGTTTGTCCATTAACAAAAGCGACATTTTTTAGTGCGACCCACGACTATATATGACTCATAAGTCACAGTGTCAAATTAATTTGATCGATTAGTCTATATTACAAGAAAGAAAAATTTGTGAAGCGTGTCAGCTTGTTCCACGTTTAATGGATTATTATTATTATTTGCATGTCTTTAGTGTATGTATTTGTCGACCAAAAAGAATGATCTTCTTGTGCTAATGACACCTTAGCTATTTGATGTTGATGGAAAAATTTCAATTATCCTTGTTAATTATTTATTGATCAATTAGTTAGTATATATGAAATCTTATATTCAATTGTTTTGGCCTAACAGTTGAGTATAAAAAAGACAAATGAAAAATTTGAGGAAGAAAGAGTTCCTCAAATTAAGTTGATAAGGTTCATTCATTAATGCACGACAAATTCCAAGATATCTCTGAACATCTATTTTCTTATTTTGAAAAAATAAAAAGTGTTTAATAGAACAACCAATCGGACAAAGTTCGATTTGTAATCGGAGTAAATAAGATATTTTGTGTGTCACATGTCCTTGTTTTTAAATGATCATATGTCAAATAACTATGTATTATATTTGAGGTTTCGATTTCGATTCCTAGAGATATTTTCATAATTTTTATGGTTATGCTTCAAATCATATTATTTTTTCTTTTCCGACTCCCCTTCCATGTACAACCCTAATAAGGATCGTTCCATGAGACTTTGATGGCGATTCTCATACATAACTTCAATATTCTAAAGTAATAAGCATCTTGTCTATTGATTTTTTTAAAAAATATTTCATTAAATAAATTGCAATATAATATATTCTAAGTAGAAAAGAGCAATTTTTCATTTCCTCTTAAGAATGAGAACCCCTCCCCTTTCTTGCCTCATTTACATTTTCACTATAGTTTTTCATGCGGTATATGATGTCAACTACATCGACTAATCCACGTTTGAACATCGTTGGCCCCCAAACGAGGAGGCGACCCTTTTAACATAAATTTTTCATCTACAAGATTCAAACTCAAGACCTCACTAAAGGAAAACTGAATCTCTAGCTACTCGGAACAAGTAACTAATTGTTGGTATTCACATCCCTACTACTACAATTCTACTTTGATATAAAAAAGTTACACCAATTTGCATGTTAACCATTTTACATAATTGTACATGATGCTCTTAAGTTTTAATGCATGAGGCCCATTATTATTTATCGAAGGCCTAAAAGATCATTTACAAGCCCGGCCCATTTGAATCCAACAATCAACACAATTGTTCAATAGTCATCAAATCAAACGGTCCACACAGGAAACGGGAAGCAACTTCTATAAAATTACAAATAGTAACATTTGCACAATTGGTTACCAATTGCAATTCATTTCTTAGCGAGAACAAAGGTGGAAGAATTTATTAACTTTTTTTATTACTAATTTACTCTTCACTACCAAATAAAAATAATTTTTTGACATCATCGAACTCACATCCCCAAAAGTACATCAACTTTGAGAGTCGCTCCGACCTACGTCTCAATATACACTCACCGCATGTTATGCATCTCAAAATTATATGTTCATGCATCTTGAGTCTTAAAAAGATAAATATGTAAAATTATTTTCATCCAGTTTAAAAAAGAATACGTTAATTAAAGTGAAAGTAAATTAGTAATAAAAAATTAATAGATTTTGCTTCTATTATTCTTTTCATCAAATGATACATGACTCATTGTGATTGATAATTATGCAAATATTACAAGTTGAAATTATATAGAACTAACATTAGCTGATACATAGTGACTCGAATTTGAGTCTTAAAAATAAAAACAACTATCTCTACTTATGTCGTGAGCGTGACCGAGTCGAGTGGTTTTAACTTTTAAGACTAAAAAAAAAAAAAATCAAACGGTCGAGAGACCACATTCCACAATCATCAAATTGAACCTCACTCACACCACCTTTACCTAACCTGCAACGTTAGCTCAACCCCTCCGCCGCAGATGAGTGGCGCCGCTTGTTCGACCTTCATTTCCCTACTCGGAACCCCAAATCGCACACACTTCTCAGCTTCCATTTCATTGGTGCGCACTCTCGCAAGCGCCCTTGTAGAAAACAAGAAGCACTACATAGAGAATTTGGGCTGTTCTTTCAGTCCAACTACTCACAGAACAAGAAGTTATGCTTCTCGGGCTTCTATTGCTGATGCACCCACTTCAATTTCGAGCTCTACCTCAAATGGGTATCTTTGATTTTGTGTTTTTTGTTGTTTTAAATTCTGGGTTTTGCTTGTTGTTGTGTTTTATGATTCTGGGTTGGTGGGGTTTTAGGGGGGGTTTTAGAGAAAATGCGAGAACATAAGTTTTACTGACTCAAAATTGTTGAACTCATTTGGCATTGTTGCTTTGTTGATTTTGTATTTCTGGGTTCTTATTTGTTGCAGCTATACTAAATACACTCGGTTGCTTCCTTGCCCATTAGAGAATGGACCCCCAAGAGTTGAACATCTTGTAGTAACCGAAACAAGTCGAGTTCTTGATTATATTTGTAAAGTTTTGGGTCTTCCTCAACTGTAAGTATGGCTAATAATCTTCTTATGTTTTTTTTTTATAATCTTTCATGTACCTATGTTTACATTTTCAATAATGATTTACAAATGGATTGATAGTACATAAATTTCCATTGAGAGTCGGAATCTTTTTTCAGCCCCCTACCAAGAGCATCTCCAATCCATGTTTGGAGTGGGAAAAAAGTGTGTTGCGAAGGATGGAATAAACATTGGATTAAGAAAACATTCTTGAATGCAAAATGTCATTCTTGAATGCAAAATGTTTAGGAGCATGTGAAGCTGATGTGGCGAAGACAATGTCTAACACGAATGTCTATTTATAGACATTGTGGGCAAACATGTCTCGGGTAGACATTGTCTTTGCTATGTCAGCTGCACATATGCTAAACATTTGTATTGGAGAACTTTTTTATATTATTTATTTCAATGTCTATTTCATCCTATGTGTTGCAATGTCCCCCAATTTAAATTTGCATTGGAGATGCTCTCTGACTCCACTATTCCTACGAGAGTCAGTCGGGTGTCCGAACTCTATTATTGGGAGAGACCAACATATTTAGAGTTGGATGACATGATTTTGTCGCACGATAGCACCTAAAAGTTTCTTGAGTAAGTTTATTGTATAGAAATCTGAATGGATGGAGTGATGAGTAGAAAATTTCATCTGCAAAGATTTGTTGCAGATCTTATTCATTTTGGAGCTGTCTATTATGCACTGGTGTGCCCAAAGCCTCCTCCAACTGCGACACCTGAACAGATCCGTATATTTAAAGAAGCCACAGCACCTTCAGTTCTTAAAAAGAGAAGATCGCTGAAGGGGAAGACTGTACGAGAAGCGCAAAAGACCTTTCGAATAACTCATGTGAATGAGTTTGTTGAAGCAGGAACATACTTGCGTGTGCATATACATCCCAAGCGATTCCCTAGGTATTTGATCAACAAGAAGTCTTTGAATTTAGCAAAAAAATGGTTCTGCCTCTTGTTTTTCATTCTCAAGAGCCAACTATTAGTTTTTTTAGGGTGTTGCAATGAGGAATTGATTGAACTTTTGAATCTGGTAGGTGCTATGAAATTGATTGGAAGTCAAGAATTATAGCTGTTACTGAATCATATGTAGTTCTGGACAAACCTGCTGGTACATCAGTGAGTCAATTACCACTTTTTTTCAATCACTTATATTTCAGTGTTTAAGCCTCAATGAGTGAAAATTTTGATAGTGAATTCTCATATAAAAGAAGAGAGATCATGCATTGGTTCCTAGAATTAACTAGGTTCTTTTTGATTAAAAAAAAAAAAAAAAAAACTAGGTTCTTCATTAGCCGTAAGCTGCAAATTGAGATTTTATGAGAAAATCGTTGGGGATTGCTTAGAACTGTCATGCTAAATTTCATTGCCGATGCCCATGTTTTATATATTGTACTTCTTAGAGGCGGCATTGACTATTTTCTAACTTATCACACTAAGCATCCTCACTCGGAGAAGCAATTAAGGGTAGTTAGTTTTGGCAAGCACTGTTAACTATTGCTAGAAATTTAGAAAAAAAATGAAGTTTGTGGATCATATTCGTATATAATCATAGTGTACGAATTCAATGTGGATTTTAATAGTCATGAGTGTTAGTGTCACATTTTGAATGTGCTATTTGTCAATTATTTGTACCACTTGTGGATTATATGGAAAACAACCATATGGGCACGCGGTTGTTGAAAATACTAGATTTGGAGGTTAAACTACGATCATTATCTAAAAGTTGTTTGAATCTATTGAAGAGTGTTGTGGCAGTAGACAACAACTATGTTTATTGCAACAGAAGGGAAATCTCATTAGTTACCACAGAGTATATCAGAAGACGAATTTGGTTAGGATGGGTTTGCTGAACGTTGAAGCCTATCCAACGGTGTTTTGATCCAAATCAACAATAATGACATTCTACATAAATGATCAAGACATACCAAAGAACATCCATGGATAGGTGTTTTAAGTCACGAGTGTTTGATCTTTTATCGTAATTGTTTCACATCATTTCACTTTGAAATGTGTGATTATAAGTTCTGAATTTGTGTTCATATTTATTTGTAATTATGAATATCAACCAGGGGATCTTGGGTAGGCTGGGGAGCTCGAGGCTAGTTGTAGGGGGAGCTCAACATTTGTGACACGAGAAAGAGTCTTGTGTTAGGGGGACTTAGGAGAAAATGCATGTAAGGGTGAGAGACGAGTGCAATAATTTAAATGACTCAACAATAAAGTAATAGCAAAGAGTCGGACAACCTATATCTGGAACCCTGTGTATATATAAACCTGTATATTTGATGACAAAGTGTATAAAGTAAGAAAAAGTTGTATACAAGTCCCATGCATCGCTCAACCCAAATCTACAACCCAAAAGTGTATAAAAGACATAAGTACATATTTACTGGCAATATAAACAAAACCTACAAAAGCTGAAGTAATAGGACGCTTGGGACTCAAAAGTAGTCACCGATCTTCTCCTTCCCAGGCCTACTACTCGACAAATCTGCACCCATCGTCACAAACAAGACGGTGAGTACAGTAAAGTAACGTAAATTAATTCCCGAAGCCACTTGTCCACATTTCGATTATGGAAAGATAGGTAACTAAGTGCATATAAGGCACTAAATAAAAGCCAGAAGAAACATATGCAAGAAGCTACCATGGTAAACTAGTAAGTAGTTGAGTGCGGAAAACAAAGACTAAAGGTGTAATAGGAGTGATACTAAGCTCGAACACATGGGAGGTCCTAGACTCAACGATATAGGTCATTCGGCCTACATGGAGGAACATATCCCGACCTATTGAGGTCCCCTAGACCACATGAAGGCACGAGTCCCCGTCTCCATAGAAGTCCTTTTTATACATTCGTAAGGAACACATTCCTATGACGAGCCCAAGTCCGGTAGGTGTCCTTTATGGCATACTAAGGAGCACATTCCTACCTTAATGGTGTTAACTAGGAAGACATCTCCTCACGTCTTCGTGGAACGTGCCCGATAGGTCCGTCCTACCAGAACCCGACCCCTCTCGTATCACAAAATCACACAAGTCTGTTATGAATAGGTTCTTCAAATAAGACTAGTCCGTGACTAAGTCTTGTATAGAAGAGTTTGTGACTACTTCTCCATAGACTAATTTTTTCACAAAGTAATAGCTTCCTTTATTATTTCATAATGATGGTCTTTTATAGATTTTTCATACAATAGGAATGACTTATAAAAATAGAAACTATTAACATTGAGTCCAACTAGGAAGGTAAACATACGAATAAGAAAAATCTATCTAGGAAGGCAAACCTTCTAATAAACTAATATCTTTAATAAGAAAACTTCTAATTATGCTACGTTGTCATTCTTTTAGTAGTTGTACCCATACAAATATTATATGATCATGTCATTACTCCTTTCATGGGCTTTGGGCTTGTCCTCAAGTTCAATTTCAAAATAGGCCCTAGTAGGTCATGGATCATCAGGAACATTATCAGCCCTGCAGTCTTCGAATACCGGAATTTGTATCCGAAATAGATGTTTACGTTTGTGTCTCTTAGAGTAGGATTCATCGTAGTTGTAGCACAAACCTTTAGATCTCCTCTTAACCATTCTTGCTTGGGTAAGGCGCTTGATGAGCTTCTTTGGTCATTATCCGCAACGTGTTGAATGGTTGTGCTCTACATTTAGACAGAGAAATCATGTTGAAGGCCAAAGATGTACCGCCATTAGTTGTTTTAGGGTTCGAAGCACTATATATGACAAACGATACATAGGTAGCGCTAGAAATCTTTTGCTTGTGTTCAAGTGCTCGAGCCATGCTTATTGCAACTCCTAGATTTCCTGGTTGTTGCATCTTGATTTCTATCTGGAGGTCTTCAGTAAAGCCTGTAGTAAAAAGATTAACTTGTTGTTGAGGCTTTGAATCGAATATCTGGGTCAACAATGACTGGAACTGACGTTGATAATCTTTGACGGATCCGATTTGCCTCAAATTTGTTAAATCCTTTGATCTCTTTTTGTCTCCTCCACAAACACTATGGTGTCCCTCGATATCGCCACCGGTGGGTTTCTTGAATCCCATGAACAACGGTGGAGAGATCAACCATCTATTTCTCCAATGCTTGTTGTCAGCTTGTCATGTGCTCCATGAAAGCCTCAAGCTTTTTTGTCAAAGCATCCATGTCGCCCAACAAGATCGTTAGCTCTGATACCAGATGCTATGAACCTCAGAATAAGTTCTTCGAATAAGACTAGTCCGTAACTAAGTCTTGTATAGAAGAGTCCGTGTCTACATCTCTTTAGACTAATTTTTTCACAAAGTAATAGCTTTCTTTATTATTTCATAATGATGGTCTTTTATAGACTTTTCATACAATAGGAATGACTTATAAAAATAGAAACTACTAACATTGAGTCCAACTAGGAAGGTAAACATTCTAATAAACGAATAAAGAAAATCTATCTAATTAGTAATGTTCTAATAAGCAACTTTCTAATAAGTAAACCTTCTAATAAACTAATATCTTTAATAAAGAAACTTCTAATTATGCTACGTTGTCATTCTTTTAGTAGTTGGGCCTACACAAATATTATATGATCATATCATTACAAGTCACATTCAACTAGACTATCAAAGCATAAGTTCATCAAGCTTTCATTTGCAACAATATAAAAGATAGGTATTTATCAACATTTGGAATATGTACACGATCAATCATCACAACAAGGATAATAGGAGCCGATAATCAATAGCAACATTAAGGAGATTCAACATAGAACGAAATCAAGGCAAGGAATGCCACACGACAAGTCATTTCATGACGATCCTAGCCAAGGAAATCATTAATATGGAAGCATATACAAGGCATGACATTTGGAAGTTAAAACAATAGTAAAACAGTCCAAGTAACTGTAAATAAGCAGAAATACCAGGAATGAAATGGAGAGAAGTGTCTAAACAGGTTTACTTGCAATACCACGCAATTCGCCAAGTCATGTAAACCGCTCGAAGTCCCTACTATCATCCCGTGTTCGGTGCGTCCAAATTGTCTAAATTATTTCATGATCTTTATTAGACTCAATTCTAAGTTTAATTTATATTTTATTCAAGACAAACATTACGATGTCGATCTTTTTTGTGGGAATTGAGGCCGTCACAGTTGGTTTTAGAGCTAGGTTTAACACTTAGCTCTTGACTAACCCACATCTAGCAGAAGACCCAAATAAGTAGTAGAGCTAGGACGCAGTTGGAACTTAGATTGGAACCCTATGATCCTGACTTAGAGTCATAGTTGGGAAGTGAAAAGAGTTATGGAAATTAAAACTTGATCCTATATATGATAATTATTGTATTGTACTATACTATACCGTTAGATATACGCTTATTGGAGACTCGCTTGCTATTGCAGATAGCGATGGCATATCAGCTTGGGTCGAGTGATGATAGTGAAGCTGCAGGTCCTCGATTCGCGAGTATAGAGGAGGAATAGTCCTTGACTTAGAGGGTCACATCCCAGGATCAACGACTGGACGTAATTCTAAGGATACTCAGGGCACAGACCACAACTACACCATCAACGTATTCGTCGACAATGCCCACTACTCAGGAGGGGAGTGCGCCTACCATACAGGCCACTCCAACGGCTCTTATTGTATCGACACCACCCATCATAGCTGATATAGTATCGGTTCAGACCGAGACAGTACCACCCGCTTCACCTACACCAGCAGAGACTACGTCGACTACACCTACAGAGACATGCATTGTGGTGATAGCTGAGGTGAGACAGTCGCGTGAGTTCCAGAGACACTGATCGGCTGAGTTCTACGGTGGCACAAATCTCGAGGCGGCAGAGAGATTTTCTGAAGAGATATGGGAAGATACACGACATCTTGGCTACTCCGAGGGCCGGAGCATATGAGACCTGCTATATCATAAGGGTTGATGTTTGGAGAGGTCGACGCTTAGTGGCGCAACATGGTGGCTACTCAAGGTAAGCCTAAGGATTGGGCAAAGTTCAAGAGACAGTTTAATCAAAAGTGTTTTCCGCCTTCGGTCCTGAAGCTGAAGAGGGTCGAGTTTCTGAGCATCCGAAAGTGCACTGGGAGTCATCAGAGCTATTGTTGTGACCACAGAGCCAAAGAGCCTGTAGAGGAGTTTGGCCAAAAAGACTTATCTAAGCACTGACGACCCATTTTTCAAATACACCGCCACGGGGGCCAATGCAGGCCCACAACCTGGCCTACCAGCGTCAGCTGTGTCCCACGTGCCATCTCATCCACCATTTTATCATTATTAACCTCAATAAGCAACAATTTATTGCTTAAATTGTTAATGCACTCAAATCATCTACCTATAAGATCATGTTAATCCCAAATAAACCACAGCGGAAGTCTTGTATCATGACAATCTAAAATATGAAACATTAAGTCATGCATTTAACTCTGATACCTAGTGTGGAAATAAGGGAAAACCTTCCTTGCCTTGCTATTGACCGCACTTCCTGCAGACCTTTATATAGAGGAAGCAATTCATCTTCAAACCAAACTGTTCATATTCTGCATTCATGGTTTTGCCATCATCAACCCACATTCTCATCTTCAGGCATCTTGATTCTCATCTTCCTAATGCTCATTCACAGCTGTGCAATCTAGGAATCGAACCAAACTGTTCATATTCTGCATTCATGGTATAGTGCAGGGGATTTACACCGTGCTAAATTGCTTCGTTACAGTTTTGGGCTTCATGAAGGAGGTTGTACAACATGTCTTTGATTAAATGCTTGTGTACAACGTGTCTTTCGTTAAATGCAATTGACAAGTTGTACAGTCTTTCATTAAATGCAATTGACAAGTTGTACAGTCTTTCATTAAATGCAATTGACAAGTTGTACAGTCTTTCATTAAATGCTTGTGTACAACGTGTCTTTCATTAAATGCAATTGACAAGTTGTACAATAAATGCTTGTGTACAACGTGTCTTTCATTAAATCCCAACCGAAAAATGAGCCATCTTGGAAAATATCATTTTCCTTTTCTCTTTTTTAGCCTCCATTTAATAATGATTTAAATTTTCGATTTTTTTTCAAAAATTTGAGTTTTCTCTCTCAAAATACAACAAATTGAAACATTCTTGTAAAACCCTTTAACTTTTATAAAAATTATTCACACATCCCTCTGAGTCTAGACTCTTGAGTCCATATAGATTGATTGTATTAAATGGAGGCATAAAAAGAGAAAAGGAAAATGATATTTTCCAAGATGGCTCATTTTTCGGTTGGGATTTAATGAAAGACACGTTGTACACAAGCATTTATTGTACAACTTGTCAATTGCATTTAATGAAAGACACGTTGTACACAAGCATTTAATGAAAGACTGTACAACTTGTCAATTGCATTTAATGAAAGACTGTACAACTTGTCAATTGCATTTAACGAAAGACACGTTGTACACAAGCATTTAATCAAAGACATGTTGTACAACCTCCTTCATGAAGCCCAAAACTGTAACGAAGCAATTTAGCACGGTGTAAATCCCCTGCACTATACCATGAATGCAGAATATGAACAGCTTTGGTTCGATTCCTAGATTGCACAAATGTGAATGAATGAGCATTGGGAAGATGAGAATCAAGTTGGTCAAGATGAGAATGCTGGTTGATGATGGCAAAACCATGAATGCAGAATATGAACAGCTTGGTTTGAAGATGAATTGCTTCTTCTATATAAAGGTCTCAGAAGTGCAAATAATAGCAAGGCAAGGAAGGTTTTCCTTATTTCAATCTGCCGAAAATGGATCGAGGTACTCCCGCCAAGGACGGATGTTCGCAGTCCACTCCATCTCCGAAATGCATGAAGACAATTTTTTCTAAAATGGAAGACAAGTTTGACACACTTCGTGCTTTGGGATGAAGGAACTAATGATGCGGATTCTCGCTTCAATCGATGAGGAAGCACCGCACCGCCGGTTGTCATCTTGGATGATGAACCACTTGTTGCTTGTTACGATATTTTTCGCGATGTTTGCGAAAGAGATGAAGAAGCCCCCCCAAAGAAAAGAAGTAATTGTCATTTCGACAATACGCTTCTTCAAAGTGCCATTTAGTTCATGTTTTTATCATTTATGTTTTATTTTCAATGAGGTTTTAAGGCATTATAGCCTATTTTGTAGTTGCAAGTTTGAAATGAAAATGCAAGTTTTAATGGGTTACATCAAGACAATATGTTTCTTCTGCGACCTCTCATGTTTTTTTTTGTTGTTCTATTAATGTCTTCAAGACTGCACTTGTGTAGTTGAGAAAAAAAACTTCAACCGCACTTATGCGGTTGAGAAAAAAACATCCGATATAGCAACCTTTTTGGACCACCGAGTGTAAATGTTGAGGAGGAGAGTCTTATTATTTTTTTAAAAGTTTCCTCTAGGGATAGTAACAAAATTTCTTTTTTATTGCATTAATCAAAACCTCCAAGCTTCAATTGTTACCATATCGAGTTCCAACCCCTTGGCACCTGGCCGAGAAAGCCAAGGTTTCTCTCACAGTCATTTCCCCGATATGGACATCGTTTTGACTGATATAAGCAGAGGTCCTCTTCGGAATAAACTCATCCAATTCATGTCCATTGTAGGTAATTCTTCCAGAAACCTAGTGATTCAAAATAAACACACACTTTAGTCTTCCACTTTCGGAAGAACGGACGGGCGACACCATAAGATCATGAAACCCATAAATTGGATGGTACAAGTTAAAGAGCATTTATTTCACCTTTAAATCCGAATCTAGCTTATCTGCAAGGGCTAAAAGCAAAGTGGTCTTCCCAGAACTTGGTGGTCCTAGAAGCAAAGCCATTCTGCAATGTAATTGCAAGATTGCAAGATTTTAACACTCCTAATCTACTAACTAAACTTAACCACCAAAAAAAAAAAGTTTCAAAAACAACAAAATCAAGCATTCAATTCAACCAAGCGTTATTCCCATATATAACCAGTATTCGTTCAACAATCATGGGCTGCCTTCTGAATTGCTAATTTGTTTAGTTACTTGAGCAAAGTCTTAAATGTTAGAAGCTTTTTCACCACTGTCAGGTTGTCATGACTCATGAAGTTGAAGTTCGATTTCTCTTACTTGGAAGGCTAATATTACATTACCTAATGCTTTACAGTGATGTATGCATTGGATTTGTTTTTGCCTAGCTCAATTGTGATTCAATCTTAATTACATAAAAATTGTTTCCTTATGTGAAGGGACCAATCATATTAAAATGTAGTTTGATCCACAAAGATAATCTGAAGGTATCAATCTGTATTACTTTATTATCTTACATATGGTTGAATTTGAAGAGTTGATAGTTAATCAAGTCTCAACTTATACAAATCCCAGCATGCTGTAAACCTTACATTTTACTAGAATTGACCCCTCATTTCTGAGCTCTTACAATGAAATAGAAAATTACGAACCTTGAGATTGAACAAAATAGCTCAACACCATGCCCGTTCATAAACATTAATTAACCAAGTTATTACCTAGACTAGACCCCTCAACCTCATTAGATTTGTGCGCGCACATGTTCACGTGTCGCAATCACCACATATCTTGATGCACAATCTCAAGGGGACAAATTACTGTGTCCCCAAAAAACATCATCCAATTCTTTTTCAATATAGGTCACCAAATCATTTTCCTTTTAAGAAGAGCGAATGCATACAGGGAGATGCTTTTCAAAATCACTGTGGTTTTAGTAATTTTGGTTGTCCTGTCAACCAAACGTTACAAAAGCTGCTTATTGAGCGCTCGTCAACAATAAACGATAGCAAAAGGTGAACCAAACAAAGCCAATAACGAAAACACAAACACAACACTTTATGAACAAGTCAGAGTAAACCTTGAGAACATGGAGTTCTAATATTTTGTAAACATATTAGAGTAAGGACATACAGAAGATGTGACACAAATGAAAGAAAACTATGACATATATATATATATATATATATATATATATATAATAGAAGAACAAAATGGGGACTTTAAAGATTCCAATCAACAATGGGTATACAGAAACACCTTCATTTGAGTAATATAACAACATATGCATACACTACTATGGGAATTATGTGGACTTTGAACTATGGAGCTCAAAACTACAATTCTTCAACATGATCCATGTCTCTCCTCCGATGCCATCGATGTTTTCGAACTCACTTCGGCGTTCCTTGTCATTCCATTGGAGCAGATGTTTCTAGCAAAGTGACTGCCAAGCTTTTCACAAGACAGAGACTAAGAGACGTCACCCATGGTTAGCTTCGGAGTTCGAAAGTCAATAATTCGCTCTCCGATACAACCCGGCGTTAATTGCTTTTGCCGATTTTATGCAACCAGTCTACCTCTTGGCAGTTTGATCAATGTCCATAAATTCACCTGTAATTCTGCCATATTGCAATTGGAGATGGATGATAATGACTCATTAGTTAATAGAAAATCGCCATGTAATGGTTAGCAACAGATTATCCAAACTTCGACACATATTTGAATTAACGGAATAAAATTAGAATCTATGGAGATTGCATTAGTCGATTGATGGTATCAAGGAAATACATACAAAGGACGAGTAAAAGGCCAAGATGGCGAACCTGTTATAAGACAAGGAAGCATCCCCGATAGTTCCTACAACCTTATTCCGCACCTTGCGGACACATACCTGCAAACAATTAGTAGAAATGAATGATAACTAGTTCCCCAAAATGAAGATTTAACACGAAAATTTAAGACATCCACCTGCACTTGGTCTAGAGGTATAGTTTTGGGATCTCGATTGCGGTGAATTACAATGCCATTGTCACATTTGTTAATGAAGTGAGCGCTTCCACTTATATCATACAAACTAGGAGGACCACCATTCCACTGGTGCAACTGTAAAGGATTTATGAAAAATAAAAAAATTAAAATCAAGGAATGTAATTAAAGAGGGTAAATCACAAGTCAGCCAAATTGAAAAAAACTTGTGAATTATGGTAGAGCATTACCTGCCTAGGATGCGCGACAAACCAGACATGACATGAGTGATGCCGCGCAAAGCGTTTGATCTTGGTGAGCATCGACTCATATATTCTCGTCTCACCCCGTTATAGATGGAATAAAAAGCGCGTAAGTCACAATAGGGACATAAAACTCAGGTTCGGATGAGGCACAACTGCTGGTTCGACTAAGATAAGTCACACCAAGAAAGGGTACTTACAACAATTGAACATCCGATGTAAAAGGAAAAAGCGCACAAAATATTATAAATTATGTGTAAATATTTTATATTATCCGATTCGATGTAAAGAACACAAGTTACGAGTAGTTTGTGGCCAACAAACTGTGCGTCAATGTAAGACCACAAAGAAAAAATTCTAAACAAATTAGCAGTACACTTCTTTGATAAATAATATGCTTACAACACCTAAATTTGATAATCAGGGGCCAAACCATGCACGAATTCCTCAAAATGTAGTTGATTAGATGTTCAATGAGATTTAATTTCCCTAGAATTTTCATGTGTTCTTTACATGATTTTAATCATGTGAATGTGATTCGGATAGATGTGTGACTATGTCCATGTACCAAGTAAAATGCATAAAAATTCACTTATATGAGTTGTGGATTATTAGGCAGTAAAATAAATTAAAATTACAAAATTTAAATAATACAGTAGAATATCTAGTGTCCTTGAAGCTTATAAAATTTGTGCTTCTAAATTTAGAAGGCACGGGATTCAAAAGATAATCGAATTCTTGGTTATAAGGAAATTGAATTAAATAAATCCTAGCAGTTTTAGACTTGCTGTTTCAGCACTTAAGTTGGACCCTTAGATTAGGACGGCTTTTGGATAAAGCATTGAGGAGAAATTATCAACAACATATGCACAAGTTAGCGAGCTAATAAGCAAGCAACTAACTTAATCTGGATGGCTTATGTTGGGTGGTCACGGACTTATGTAATGTAGTGTACTTCTTAAGCGTACATTCGATTCTTGGTCTAAAGACTCTAAACACATATATAACACGCAGAACCTAATCTTCAGTGTTGCCCTTGGTTAGAGAAATCCAGTAAAGGACTAAAGAGATGGAAGGAATGGGAGGGAGAGAAGTAAGACCAAATGACACTAAGTGACACAAAATTTGAACAGTCGAATAGCCAAGAAAGAAAATAGATAAAAGAATGAATCAATCCCAATCTAGAAATGCAGGTCATAGAAGACTAACATGCTTGGGGGGCGCTGATGATCCAATTCATTGTATGGATCAATCACAAGTCCACGAACTCCATGTCTTAAAACTGCTGCTTTGGCAAGCTGAAGAACCCACTTGACGGATGGAAGGCAGTCATCCTCACACCTAATCAAATCAAATGATATTTCAACCAACAGAATTTGGCATAAAAAATCATAGTTTTTTTCAAGATAGATTTCTCTTGATCAGAAGTTCTTTTTCAAGATAGATGATGCAATAGAAAAAAACAATAAAGAAAACCAACAAAATGCAAGTAAAATCTTAAAAGATATATATATATATATATATATATTTTATGAAATTGCACCAAAATTTATGGTTGTTGCCCAACAAATTTTCAATTGGAATTTTCATACTTTTTCCTAAAAGAGAATAGAAATTGACTCAATTTGGAAATATTACCAGTATGCTATTCATGATCAAAATTGTGATCATAGAATTATCTTATCTAAATTAATCAATAAATAAATTCCCATTGCTAAATACGTATGCATGTATATAAAGAAAGTTTCCATGCAATGGTAATTGCATTTACCACTGCTAGATTTTACTCCAATGGTCAATGGAGTTGTGCGTTTATGTCCCTCATTATGCATTGGAGCACCATTTGATAATGAGTTTTTTAGATCTTTGTAGCAGTGTGCCCTATTCTACTTTGTGAAGATGTACCGCATTTTATTTTTGGGCAGCTAATGGAAGGGTTTACCCTTACCAAAAAGCATATTAGCTTTGATTTTCGCAATGAGTTCCAGCTATTACAAATTTACAACACAGCGAAACAACCTCGTGCCTTAATCAGTACATGAATGCATAGACTAACTAAAACATCTAGATAAGATGTGGAGGAAGAGAGAAAGAGAGCGATGTTATAGACTCACCGGATAAGATGAAATGTATTATTGAGCCATTCCTTCCCACGGGCCAAATCCTCTTCGCTTAGTCGTTCAACAGAGCCTGGATAACTACAAATATCATGAAAAACAAGTACCAAATTGAGGAAAAACTGCGCATTTTGAGCACTGAAATTACATATGCACATAACACTTTCTTATCCCAAAAAAGTTGTACATATCACTAAGTTTAGTTCTCTTTTTGAAGAGTTACATCAAGAAAGAGCAAAAAAAAGAAACTTGTGAAGTTTTAAATCAATTACATTTTTAGGATTTTGCAGTATTTATCTATTTATAAACTGAAAAAATGGTGGCATTTATTGGAGCGTCTTGACTACAGTTCAAGGATTAACGAATTAATAATTGGGTTGAGTAAATTATTAGCAAAATATTAAGATTAAATATGTAATAAACTATAAAGGACTTAAATTTGTGATAAAACATGAACATTCAAAACATGGTCATTAAGCTTCTGAATTTTACAAATCAGTAGTTATTTTTAGAAAAGACAGCAAGGTGAAGTCTATCCACAGCTTCTCTACAATCAATGTGCCTTTCTGGGGCAAGATTCCAATGCTTAGGCTCAAATTAGTGCGTATCTTAGCCTAGGAAAAAAAATTTTAGCTATTAATTTGTGCAAGTCGCATCAATTTTTCAAGAAAAACTTGTACCTTCAATAATTTTCTACAAAATTTGATTGTGAGAATTACCATCTAATCCCTAGTACACCTGAGAGAAGCAGTGGTGTGTGACTTAATCTTCCTAATTCATGATTTACATCAAACACTTGTTTAAGGTGCAAAAGGGAAGAAAACTAATGAAAATGCTTCTTTAAAGGTACATTTTTTATTTGGAGGGAAAAAAGAGAACACTGAAAACTATTTGAGGCTTTTGTAGAATCTTAATTGTTTTATATCTGCAACTACATTGTTGGTGTTAGCTTAAAGCTAAAGAGCAGCCAAGAAATAATAAAAAAAAAGTGCCTATGCCGAAAAAGTTGAGGAACAAAGAAGAAAATAATGTACTTGAACCTACCCAGCACTAAAGAATGGCTTTTTCAAGTGCTTCTCCATAAGCTTTCTTGCATGGTCGCGGACCTATAAAAAGTAAAAGGATTAAACGTCGAAAAACGGCCTAAAGAACAACATTGCATTTGAAGAGACAAAAATGAAACAAGTGCATCAAAAAATACCATAATTTCCCTTCCAGAACAACCATCATCAATTGCATTTTTACAGCATTAGCACCAAATGTTGCCACCTTATCCCTTAAAGTTCATTGGAAGTCACCGAAGGGAATCCATCTCATAGACCAAGTGATCTTCACTTTGTTATACATGCAATAATTGATCATAATATTCATAAATCTTAAAGAGCGGTGAAATTTTCACCTTATTTTCCATTGAGAAAAGTGCAAACGTCCACCCGCTACTTTCATTAATATTGCATAAAAGAGCATCAATCCACTCACTCTTTCCAGAATTGGGGACACCGCGAACAACCTGCTCAAGTCAAACCATTAAATAGATGCGAAGAAAAGCTCCCGCTAGCATAATGATCAAAATGACAGCCGAAAAAGGAAATCCTAACAAACAAATAAGGTTCATTTGGGTTTTGGTGATCAACAGAAGCCTAAGTTTTGGCGAACATAATCCTGTGTCATGAGACAAACTTCAAAATATCATAGGTCAACCAATCTCCAAATGAAGGAAGAAAATGTAAATCAAGTCGCATAAAGTAGGCAAAAGTTTTGCTGTTTCAAAAGTTTGCTATCTTTCATGTTTCATAAGAGATGCGGTAATGATATGCATTTACCATATAACAAGGCATGCTAATGATTACTTTTTCCACTTCTTAGGGGACAAAAAAAGCAATTACTTTAAAGAAAAAATAGAGGAAAAGGGGGAAGACTGAGAACAAGGGTTTCATGTGCAACGCTCCCAATGACTTTGGGTAAACCATTGACATTGTAACTTTCGAGCATGCAACACCTCAGAGATGTTTGGTCTTTGGTCAAGAATGAAAATAGCTGAACTACACTATAGAAGGTCAACATCGGGTTTTGACTGCTTTCAATCTTAAGGAATCTAGCAACATCAGAACCTCACACTTGCTATTTCATTAAACTTGTACCAACCACAAGAATTTATGAAAATCACAATGAACCCCACTACACTATCTGCCTTAAGTGGCATCTAAGAAATTCAATGGAAAGTCAGTTACAGATTTCCTATGGCTACTAGATTGAACTAATGAACGGGTGGCGAATGCCTTATGCCTGAAGCACCAGTACTTCCTCACGGACCATAAATATAATATCTATTCCTCAAAATGCAGTTGATTAGATGTTCAATGAGATTTAATTTCCCAACAAGTTCAGACTTGCCATTCTAAATAGATTAGTTGAACAAATGATAAATGAAGAATAGGTAATCTGGAATCAAATAGTAGACTAAATTCTAAAGAGATTAAAGATAGATATTTCTGCTCAATCATGCAAGAGATCACAAATTTAAATTATGCTTTCTTCCGGCATTTAACAAGAGTGAATGATTAACTTCGAGCCGAAAAAGAATGGTTTAAAGCTAAAAAATCATCATCTAGCTTACATGCCAAATATGAGACTACACTGATGAAGATGAAGATGTGACCCATGAAATCATATATTGCAACTTGAAATATGAGGCAACAAAAAACTGAGAAAATGTGGAAAACAATCGAAATTACCTCAATTAATGCATCGGTATCCGTCCATTGTTGTTTTGACTTTCTATAATTGGCTCATTGAGATCTACAAAGTCCTGAAACAAATGTGAATATTGCATAAAATAAGCTCCAAATGACAGCCAAAACTATTAAAATACATTATTCAATTTGGCATAGAAAGTGAGCCTAAAAAACCTCTCCACTGTTATGAACTGTGAGAAAAGTCATCGGCATACGCCCACCACGCCTTGATTGTATTCCATGCCTTGGGCCGTTTGGCTGGCTTAGACTCCTATTCAGTCTCGCCACATTGTTGTTTTGACTTTCTATAAATGGCTCATTCAAATCTATGATGTCCTGAAACAAATGTGAAATATTTCGTGAAATAAGCTCCACGAAAGTTCCCAAAAAAAAAAAAAAAAAATTAAAATACATCATTCAACTGGTTAGAGTAATTGGGCCTGACAAACCTCTCCACTATTATGAATTGTGACAGAATTTATTACCCTTCTCCCACCATGCCTTGATTGTCTTCCATGCCTTGGCCCATTTCGCCGACCTTGACTACTATTTCCTCTTTCTCGACTGATCTTAAACGGTTCACCCTAGGCCTCCCTCGACAAATAACATAAGTAGGATCTCGAATAGAAGCATAATTAGGACCTTGAATAGAAGCATCATTATCCATATGTTGTGCTTGATCCACTTGGATATCACCGCTCCGTATCTTTTCAATTAATGCATCCATTTCTCTCTTAAGAAACCCCATGCTCGCAGGATTGTTCTTGCATAAGTCAATTGCTTCATGAAGTGCACGCTCAATCTCTTGGAATTTCTTGTATTCATCTGTCATGTGCGGATAACCTCCCGAGTATACGATACTCGAATGCCTTCTTAACACATCCTTCCTCCATCTCCTCAAAATATATCTCTCATGAACCCTTGTAATTAATGTTTTTTATTTTCATCACTTCGAAGATGTGTTTACAAAGGAGGCCACAAAAATCAAATTTTCTACAGTTGCAATCAAAGTACTGCCCATTTGCTCTAAATTCCACTGTATACAAAAACTCCTTACAATACCAATTATCGATACCACATTCCTTGATATTGAATTTCTCAACACCAGAACAGACGAAACATCGATCTCATTATTTGGATCCAAATGACAAGAAAATCATATCTCACGATTTCCCTTTGAACTTTCTTGAAGATATCTTTGGTGTAGGCATCATGGAATTGTCTTTCCCAATGGAATCCCGAATGTAACTTCATCACTTCATTCTTCGAGTCGAAATCAGCTTTCAACTCATTCTGAATCTTGTCCGTAATTGCCACCTCATATTGCTCAACAAATTGTTTTAGTGTGCTGTTAGACGTAATGTAGTTGTCAAAGAAAGCATGCATTCCCTCACTTCTTTGGGTAGACACCATTCCAGCCCAAAAGTTATTGTTTAAGAAAACTGGAACCCAACTCTCCCTCTGTGCATACAAATTATTCAGCCACACGTGATTCTCTAAAGAATTTTTTCTTACGAACTCGTTCCAATTTCTTTCAAACAATTCAATGCTCAGGCTGTCATAAACTACATTTTTGAACTCTTTCACCGTACTCTCATAATTCGGAACACTCCCGAACTTCATTGGAACTTTACACATGATGTGCCACAAACAAAATCTGTGAATCGAGTCAGGCATAACTTTCCTAACAGCTGCCTTAATGCTCTCACATTGGTCAGTTAGAATGCAACGAGGATATACATTTCCCATAGCTCGTATCCAATTTGTAAACAACCAATCAAAAGACTTGACATCCTCGTGAGAAATTAGAGCACATCCTAACAGTATGGATTGACCATGATGGTTTATTCCAACCATTGTCGCAAAAGGCATTCTATATCTATTCACAAGATATGTAGTGTCGAAACTCACTACGTCAGAGAATTCTTCGAATGTCTTTGCTCTCTTGCGTGAATGAACCCACAAGATATTCAACAACCTACTATGATTATCAATCTCGAAGGTATGAAAAAGTTTATGTCTCTCTCTTGCATTGTTATAAAAAGCTTTCGAATTGCTTCTGCATCTCCTTCTCCTAATCTTAGTCTCCTCCTTGCATCGATGAAGTTGCGACAATCTCTAGGAGTACATCCTAGGTTCTCTGGACCACCTGATTGAACTTGAAGCATCCGTATGCTCTTACAAGGCCTGATGCCTGCAATGTCATTCGCATCTAGCTGGCGTTTCATGTGCATGCTCATTTTTCGATGACCCCTCATAAAACGTGAAAGGTTAGGAATCAATTCATGGTTATGTTCAACAACAACCTTTGACACCGACCAACAATTATCACCTTGTCTGACTGCACGAACCTTAGCAGGGCAATTAATCCTCTTAGAGTGCTTTTCAAAGTATGTGTTTCGTCCCCTATCACATGAAATCGACACATACTTAAATTGACTACTTGTATCTCTAACACTAGATCTTATTGCAACTAACGAAAACCCTTTTCCTTAGCATGGTCTTGATAAGTCATCGTCAAGAACTCATCTACGCTATCAAACAACATGCCTACAACAGGAAGAGGATGAGAACTAATGTTGAGATCTTGTTCTTGAACTACATTCAGACTCGTTATCTCATCTGCCAAAGAAATTGCGTTGTTTTCACAACCAAGATTTTCATAGGATGAGCTTCCACTATCACTAGAACCAAATATGTCCCTTAATGCAGTTGCTCTTGCTATTTGTAAATCATCCATCTTCAAATCACTAACAACGTGCCTAAGCATTTAAGACATATATTCAATGAGCTAACAAGTCAGCATGATATGACAAACAAAATGCCCTTTTTCTAAACACCAATAAGTAGCATAAAAGTCAGTATGATATGACAAACCAAATGCCTTTTTTTGCCTAGTGATACTTTGTTCTAAGTTAAACAACATGATTAAAAGAGCTTCAACAATCAAGACGCAGGCATGTCAAAAGTTCATACGAACAGCTGAAGTAGTAAATCAGACAATGAAAGCCAAATAAATTTCAGAATCCATTGCAGAAATAATATATATATATATATATAAAACAAGCTGAAGCAAATTCAATTGATAGAAAGCTGAATCCTCTTATCCAAATTTTTTTGGTATGCATAGCAACTCCCTCTGGTACATAACAACTGATATTACATAATTCGGTAAGCAAAAGAAAGCAAATAAGCAACTTTTGATTCTCAACTATATATGCAAATAAGTTAAAAGATTCAGTCTCAACCAGACGCGGTTTAGACGAATAAGGAAGCCTAATTAAAACAGACCATATAGTTGCCTCCAATTACAGAAGCCTAATTAAAGCAGGTTAACGCTAACAAGTAAAATGAAACAATGCACATAAGAAAACACTAAACAAAACTTGAGCACCAGCTCACAGTTTTATATAATCATTGTCAAGTTTATGCATTTCATATAAACAAGGATTATTGTCAAGTTGAGCTCTCATCAATTCCATAAAGATTTGGTTCTTGTAGAACCTGCATAGTTTTTTACAGTGTTCAATATCCATTATATATCTCATAATAAGGCAAATTAATTACTTCTTTGGTTTCATATCTTGCAAGAATTGCAGTGCGAATAAATGTAATTATCGCTCTCTACTACGATAATTTTTTGATCTACACAGACTACCAATTCCTATCCCATAACTCAATTCGACTTCTACCCCCTTTTAATTTAAGATTGCACTCACACAGACAAAACAAAACAATACTTTCTTTGTTGTTCACAGAGACAGAAAGCTTATCACTCTAGTGCATTTAACTTTCATATCAAAATCAAAAAAAAAAATTGCTTCAACATTTTCATTGTTGTTCCTTATTTAATGGTAAGGATCAAAGGAGCTCGTGAGTTAATCATCATCTAGCTGGTCCAAGCATTGCATGTGAGAAAGAAGAGCAAGTAGAAATAAAAAATACAAAAATCAATAATAAAACATTGCATTAAAAAAGATTAAAAAAATTAAAACATCTAAATTATTTAAAATACCTAAGGACGGTTTAAAAAACACCTAACACAAAAAAACAAAATTAACAATTTATATACATGTACTTTAAAAAATTTATCAATTGATTGCTTTTTAATTAGAGAAAAATGTTTTATTTTAAACTTTAGTTTTTGTGTTAAACCTTTTATGGCAGCCGAGTGACACATCATACCATATTTTTTGGATATTCAACAATAACCACGTAACATACTACCATAACTAAGAAAATTTTTGGAACGCACCTCTTACCCATATGTATAAAAAGGTTACCAAAAATAATGATGTAACAGAAAAAATATATATTAAAGAAAAAATGTCATATACCTGAAAAGATTTTCTTAGCATTGAAAATCTTAAGCCACCAAGATCGAAAGGCATAGTTGTTGAACACCTTGCATCGTGATGAAAAAATAGGAGTAATGAATAGTAAAAATGTGCAATAGCAAATAAAGACTATTATTTAGACGAAAAGAACAAAATAAACATTATATTTTAAGGAAAGCAAAACAAAATCTATGAATAAAGATTCAATACTTCACTTTAATTGATTGTGGCAAAACTATTGCCTTCTTTTGAATAGAGAAAAAAGTATGTTAAACTTTGGATGAGAACTATGCAACACACCAAACCATATTTTTTTGATATTCATCGTTAACCAAGTGACATACCACCATAACTATGTAGGATACTGAAACGACATATCTTACCCATACGTATGAAAAGAAGGTTACTAATAAAAATTGATGTAATGGAAAGAAACATATATTAAAGAAAAAGTGTAACATACCCGACAAATTGTTCATAGCATTGAAGAGCGAAAGCCTCGAAGGTCTAAAGACATAGCTGTTGAACGCCTTGCATCGTGATGAAACAAGGAGTTATGAATAGTGAAAATGCACAATAGCAAATAAGGATATTGTTTAGCTAAAAAGAACAAAAGAAATGTTATGTTAAAAGGAAAGCAAAACAAAGTTTATAAAACAAGATTCATGACTATGCCAAATGATGTACCTTCAAAAATATTTTAATAGGTTGAATATGCAAGACATATTACCTATAACATGAGGTATATATTGTTCAAAGGCTGAAGTTTAATAAGAAACAATTGTATTCTCGCAACTCTAATTTCAACTAAAACAAGATAAAAGCTATTCCAGCTTGAACATTGAGAGATCCCTCCTTTTGCAGAGCCTCTAAACTTGTTAATGTGTATCCTGTTGGAAGGACTCCAAGCAAGTATGCAATTAAGGACTCCAAGCAAGTATGCAAGATAGTAGTTCGAGCCTAAAAGTACTTTACAGAGCAAAAGTAATGCAATACCTAAATGTAAATGATGTCGGCGCTTAGTAGGTAACTAAAGAACATGCTCCGTCTCTCCTTGTTGGTTGTGGCTCTTGTGAGTGAAGTTGAAATAAGGGTCTTACTAATCCATTCAAGAGAATTAGAAGGTCGTTCCAAGCAGGCCTTTTATTTTGAACATAACATCAAATAAGCATAAAAAGTGAGGAACTTGGATGCAAGAACAAATTGAAGAAATGACACTGAGCTCGCCATACAAACAGGTTTGCTTTTTGTCCTACATTAAAATGGTTCGGGCCTACTATATGCATACTGAAAAAACTTCTTTAGAAAGAGAGCAGAAGTGAGTCTTACTTGAACAACTTGGTTATGGTATTTTTTACTCAATGTATGACCAATTGTGTCAAGAACCAGATTCCCAACTCCTCCATTAAAAGCAATCTACCAAAAGATAAATGAATAACCTGATAAGTCATCTGCAAGTGCAAGTAAGATCCAGCCATCATCACATAATTAACCACATAGAACAGTCATCACGGAACATTGGAACAAGAAACAAAAGTAGTGAAAACTAATTAGTCGCAGTATTCCAAATTCTAATCATGAAAAATTATACATCAATATGTATACCGACGAGAACAAAATAAAATCTAAAATTCTTTAATTAAAAGAAAATAAAAAATCACACTCACACACACAAAGACAGAAAAGAAATCATTAGTCATGATCGTGCAAAGGTGATTTCATATCACATTCAAATTAACTTCAACTTGCCATCAAAATCTACCCATCACAAATCTCTACTAGGCTCTAAAAATTGATATATAAAATTCCTCTTCGACATTTATTCAAATAAATACTAATCCAAGTCTTAAATTGCTTTTACAACTAATGTTTAAGAATTAATAGGGCATCACTTAATCATACTTGCCTAATTTTTCTTAAATAATTAAAAAAGCCACTCTAAAGCTCTTTGAAACAAAAACTATAAGAGAATTGAAATATAATTCATCATAGACCTCTTTATATTGTAACAATCTAGCCTAATAATTCTTCCACAAGTAAACTTAAACAACAAACACAAATCGAAAATTTTCAACAGGAATAGAGAAAGAAAAAAAAAATAGTACCAAAATTGAACTTGGACATGACTTGCTTAATCAAAAACACAAAAATAAAGAGATTATGTACATGGAAAGAAAACTATGAATAAATAGACTAACATGAAGTTTTAGTCCTTGAATCTAGGTTAAAGCCCCAAAGCATTTCAACAGATAGACTAACATGAAGAAATTTTACTCCTTGATAGTTGGTCTGAAAATCCGTGTGCACTTCAAGGAAAATGGTGATTTTCAGTACAATCTAGTGCTAGGGATCAAAATGTTGATCCAATTAGTGATCTACAAACTTCAACTGCACAGACAAAAATTAATCCAACGATGTACAAGCGATAGAAAAAAAAAGACAAGGATGGAAGAAACCTAACTGAACAACGCAAGGAACAAAAATTCACAAATCTACAAACAGATCTGGAAAAAAAACTTTCAAAACGAAAAAATCTACAAGAAAATCACAAATTTGAACAAGAAAATATCAACCAGCAGACATCAACTAAAGATCCACAAAAACATATCTGAAGAATTTTACCTCGTTAATTATTATGCTTCAAGATTTGTTGCCTCATCAGTGAACCATTCCTCGCTTTGAAAGCGTAAATGTCGACAAGGTGATGGTAATGAAGATGGTGGTGGTCTGTGATGATTGTGGTGGTTGTGGTCCTCCGTGATTTTGCAACGACAATAGAACGACAACAGCAACAACAATGGTTATACAAAATGAAGAGTTTCGTTAATGGAGATGGTGCGAGTGGCGGTCGTCTGTCATTCCTGCACCTTCTTCGTTCTAGGTTGGTCTCCATGGCGGCGAGATCGAAGCGTCGACGCCTGCGTGAGACGCGTTTGGGAGGATCGACGCGCTGCTGAACAATGCGGGAATTCGAGGTGATTTCAATCAGTCTCGATTTCGATGTGTTCTTTGTCTAGGGAATCAGAGAGATGAAGAATACATCGAAATCGAGATGGGGAGTTGAGCAGTGAGCGTTGGGGAGGAAGACGAAGGGCTTAGATGGGAGATGGGGGGAATGAGAAAGCACCAATTTCTCTTGGGTGTTTCAACAATAACACCAACTTTTGAAGGATGAATTTGAAATAAATAAATCTATTGTGTCTGGACTCTTGTGTCCAAATAGCAGTACCCCATTTAATAATGATTTAAATTTTCGATTTTTTTTCAAAAATTTGAGTTTTCTCTCTCAAAATACAACAAATTGAAACATTCTTGTAAAACCCTTTAACTTTTATAAAAATTATTCACACATCCCTCTGAGTCTAGACTCTTGAGTCCATATAGATTAATTGTTCATTTTTTATTCAACTTTGAACTTTATTGAAAGTTACTTAAATTTTAAAAATAATAAAACATGTCGATTGATATAAATACCCATCAAACAATAACATTTGTGTAAGATAGGTGATTAATAAAGATTAATTGTGTCTATTTCTCTTTACGTAAATAACTTTGTCAAGAGAATTCGAGAGTTATCTTCTCTTACAGTGGGAGTTGGGGTCCCAACTTTTATGAAAGTTGACATTACAAAACCAACCAAACAAATTATTTGAAACTTCTATGGAAGATACCTCCCTCAGTTCCCACCCAAACACAAGGCCATAAATTTGTTGCATGCATTTTGCTACTTGTATAAGTTGTTGGGGGTCTAAATTGATTTAAAAAAAAAAAGGTGATCAAGAGGCTTTTGAATCGTACATCGAAATGTGTTTCACATATTTTGATGTGTGTAGTAGACCTCACTTCCCTAATTAATACACTACACTATGAAATGAACTTTAACCAAACTAATCTTCTCACACTTAATTGATTAGCACAATCAACTCTACCAACACCTTGCTAACCACCATGGGTATGTCTAATTGATTTTAATTAAGATTCAACTAATGTATTAGGTATGAAGAGTTTACTTGGACCGACCATCAACACAAATCCAACTAATAGCATGTTTGTCCATTAACAAAAGCGACATTTTTTAGTGCGACCCACGACTATATATGACTCACAAGTCACGGTGTCAAATTAATTTGATCGATTAGTCTATATTACAAGAAAGAAAAATTTGTGAAGCGTGTCAGCTTGTTCCACGTTTAATGGATTATTATTATTATTTGCATGTCTTTAGTGTATGTATTTGTCGACCAAAAAGAATGATCTTCTTGTGCTAATGACACCTTAGCTATTTGATGTTGATGGAAAAGTCTCAATTATCCTTGTTAATTATTGATCTTGATCAATTAGTTAGTATATATGAAATCTTAATTCAATTGTTTTGGCCTAACAGTTGAGTATAAAAAAGACAAATGAAAAATTTGAGGAAGAAAGAGTTCCTCAAATTAAGTTGATAAGGTTCGTTCATTAATGCACGACAAATTCCAAGATATCTCTCAACATCTATTTTCTTATTTTGAAAAAATAAAAAGTGTTTAATAGAACAACCAATCGGACAAAGTTCGATTTGTAATCGGAGTAAATAAGATATTTTGTGTGTTGCATGTCCTTGTTTTTAAATGATCATATGTCAAATAACTATGTATTATATTTGAGGTTTCGATTTCGAGTCCTAGAGATATTTTCATAATTTTTATGGTTATGCTTCAAATCATATTATTTTTTCTTTTCCGACTCCCCTTCCATGTACAACCCTAATAAGGATCGTTCCATGAGACTTTGATGGCGATTCTCATACATAACTTCAATATTCTAAAGTAATAAGCATCTTGTCTATTGATTTTTTTTTAAAATATTTCATTAAATAAATTGCAATATAATATATTCTCAGTAGAAAAGAGAAATTTTTCATTTCCTCTTAAGAATGAGAACCCCTCCCCTTTCTTGCCTCATTTACATTTTCACTATAGTTTTTCATGCGGTATATGATGTCAACTACATCGACTAATCCACGTTTGAACATTGTTGGCCCCCAAACGAGGAGGCGACCCTTTTAACATAAATTTTTCATCTACAAGACTCAAACTTAAGACTTCACTAAAGGAAAATTGAATCTCTAGCTACTCGGAACAACTAACTAATTGTTGGTATTCACATCCCTACTACTACAATTCTACTTTGATATAAAAAAGTTGCACCAATTTGCATGTTAACCATTTTACATAATTGTACATGATGCTCTTAAGTTTTAATGCATGAGGCCCATTGTTATTTATCGAAGGCCTAAAAGATCATTTAGAAGCCCGGCCCATTTGAATCCAACAATCAACACAATTGTTCAGTAGCAATCAAATCAAACGGTCCACACGAGAAACGGGAAGCAACTTCTATAAAATTAGAAATAGTAACATTTGCACAATTGGTTACCAATTGCAATTCATTTCTTAGCGAGAACAAAGGTGGAAGAATTTATTAACTTTTTTTATTACTAATTTACTCTTCACTACCAAATAAAAATAATTTTTCGACATCATCGAACTCTCATCCCCAAAAGTACATCAACTTTGAGAGCCGCCCCGACCTACGTCTCAATATACACTCACTGCATGTTATGCATCGAAAATTATATGTTTATGCATCTTGAGGCTTAAAAAGATAAATATGTAAAATTATTTTCATCCAACTTAAAAGAATAGGTTAATTAAAGTGAAAGTAAATTAGTAATAAAAAATTAATAGATTTTGCTTCTATTATTCTTTTCATCAAATGATACATGATTCGCTGTGATTGATAATTATATAGAACTAACATTAGCTGATACAATGAAAGTGAATTGTTATCGTGTAATTAGTGACTCGAATTTGAATCTTAAAAATAAAAACAACTATCCCTACTTATATCGTGAGCGTGACCGAGTCGAGTGGTCTTAAGACTAAAAAAAAAAAAAATCAAACGGTCGAGAGACCACATTCCACAATCATCAAATTGAACCTCACTCACACGACCTTTACCTAACCTGCAACGTTAGCTCAACCCCTCCGCCGCAGATGAGTGGCGCCGCTTGTTCGACCTTCATTTCCCTACTCGGAACCCCAAATCGCACACACTTCTCAGCTTCCATTTCATTGGTGCGCACTCTCGCAAGCGCCCTTGTAGAAAACAAGAATCACTACATAGAGAATTTGGGCTGTTCTTTCAGTCCAACTACTCACAGAACAAGAAGTTATGCTTCTCGGGCTTCTATTGCTGATGCACCCACTTCAATTTCGAGCTCTACCTCAAATGGGTATCGTTGATTTTGTGTTTTTTGTTGTTTTAAATTCTGGGTTTTGCTTGTTTTTGTGTTTTATGATTCTGGGTTGGAGGGGTTTTAGGGGGGGTTTTAGAGAAAATGCGAGAACATAAGTTTTACTGACTCAAAATTGTTGAACTCATTTGGCATTGTTGCTTCATTGATTTTGTATTTCTGGGTTTTTATTTGTTGCAGCTATACTAAATACACTCGGTTGCTTCCTTGCCCATTAGAGAATGGACCCCCAAGAGTTGAACATCTTGTAGTAACCGAAACAAGTCGAGTTCTTGATTATATTTGTAAAGTTTTGGGTCTTCCTCAACTGTAAGTATGGCTAATAATCTTCTTATGTTTTTTTTATAATCTTTCATGTACCTATGTTTACGTTTTCAATAATGATTTACAAATGGATTGATAGTACATAAATTTCCATTGAGAGTCGGAATCTTTTTTCAGCCCCCTACCAAGAGCATCTCCAATCCATGTTTGGAGTGGGAAAAAAGTGTGTTGCGAAGGATGGAATAAACATTGGATTAAGAAAACATTCTTGAATGCAAAATGTCATTCTTGAATGCAAAATGTCATTCTTGAATGCAAAATGTCATTCTTGAATGCAAAATGTTTAGGAGCATGTGAAGCTGATGTGGCGAAGACAATGTCTAACACGAATGTCTATTTATAGACATTGTGGGCAAACATGTCTCGGGTAGACATTGTCTTTGCTATGTCAGCTGCACATATGCTAAACATTTGTATTGGAGAACTTTTTTATATTATTTATTTCAATGTCTATTTCATCCTATGTGTTGCAATGTCCCCCAATTTAAATTTGCATTAGAGATGCTCTCTGACTCCACTATTCCTACGAGAGTCAGTCGGGTGTCCGAACTCTATTATTGGGAGAGACCAACATATTTAGAGTTGGATGACATGATTTTGTCGCACGATAGCACCTAAAAGTTTCTTGAGTAAGTTTATTGTATAGAAATCTGAATGGATGGAGTGATGAGTAGAAAATTTCATCTGCAAAGATTTGTTGCAGATCTTATTCATTTTGGAGCTGTCTATTATGCACTGGTGTGCCCAAAGCCTCCTCCAACTGCGACACCTGAACAGATCCGTATATTTAAAGAAGCCACAGCACCTTCAGTTCTTAAAAAGAGAAGATCGCTGAAGGGGAAGACTGTACGAGAAGCGCAAAAGACCTTTCGAATAACTCATGTGAATGAGTTTGTTGAAGCAGGAACATACTTGCGTGTGCATATACATCCCAAGCGATTCCCTAGGTATTTGATCAACAAGAAGTCTTTGAATTTAGCAAAAAAATGGTTCTGCCTCTTGTTTTTCATTCTCAAGAGCCAACTATTAGTTTTTTTAGGGTGTTGCAATGAGGAATTGATTGAACTTTTGAATCTGGTAGGTGCTATGAAATTGATTGGAAGTCAAGAATTATAGCTGTTACTGAATCATATGTAGTTCTGGACAAACCTGCTGGTACATCAGTGAGTCAATTACCACTTTTTTTCAATCACTTATATTTCAGCGTTTAAGCCTCAATGAGTGAAAATTTTGATAGTGAATTCTCATATAAAAGAAGAGAGATCATGCATTGGTTCCTAGAATTAACTAGGTTCTTTTTGATTAAAAAAAAAACAAAAAAAACTAGGTTCTTCATTAGCCGTAAGCTGCAAATTGAGATTTTATGAGAAAATCGTTGGGGATTGCTTAGAACTGTCATGCTAAATTTCATTGCCGATGCCCATGTTTTATATATTGTACTTCTTAGAGGCGGCATTGACTATTTTCTAACTTATCACACTAAGCATCCTCACTCGGAGAAGCAATTAAGGGTAGTTAGTTTTGGCAAGCACTGTTAACTATTGCTAGAAATTTAGAAAAAAAATGAAGTTTGTGGATCATATTCGTATATAATCATAGTGTACGAATTCAATGTGGATTTTAATAGTCATGAGTGTTAGTGTCACATTTTGAATGTGCTATTTGTCAATTATTTGTACCACTTGTGGATTATATGGAAAACAACCATATGGGCACGCGGTTGTTGAAAATACTAGATTTGGAGGTTAAACTACGATCATTATCTAAAAGTTGACAAATTAGCGGAAGTAATTAATAATTTAAATGACTCAACAATAAAGTAATAGCAAAGAGTCGGACAACCTATATCTGGAACCCTGTGTAAATATAAACCTGTATATTTGATGACAAAGTGCATAAAGTAAGAAAAAGTTGTATACAAGTCCCATGCATCGCTCAACCCAAATCTACAACCCAAAAGTGTATAAAAGACATACGTACATATTTACTGGCAATATAAACAAAACCTACAAAAGCTGAAGTAACAAGATGCTTGGGACTCAAAGGTAGTCACCGATCTTCTCCTTCCCAGGCCTGCTACTCGACAAATCTGCACCCATCGTCACAAACAAGACGGTGAGTACAGTAAAGTAACGTAAATTAATTCCCGAAGCCACTTGTCCACATTTCGATTATGGAAAGATAGGTAACTAAGTGCATATAAGGCACTAAATAAAAGCCAGAAGAAACATATGCAAGAAGCTACCATGGTAAACTAGTAAGTAGTTGAGTGCGGAAAACAAAGACTAAAGGTGTAATAGGAGTGATACTAAGCTCTAACACATGGGAGGTCCTAGACTCAACGATATAGGTCATTCGGCCTACATGGAGGAACATATCCCGACCTATTGAGGTCCCCTAGACCACATGAAGGCACGAGTCCCCGTCTCCATAGAAGTCCTTTTTATACATTCGTAAGGAACACATTCCTATGACGAGCCCAAGTCCGGTAGGTGTCCTTTATGGCATACTAAGGAGCACATTCCTACCTTAATGGTGTTAACTAGGAAGACATCTCCTCACGTCTTCGTGGAACGTGCCCGATAGGTCCGTCGTACCAGAACTCGACCCCTCTCGTATCACAACATCACACAAGTCTGTTATGAATAGGTTCTTCAAATAAGACTAGTCCATGACTAAGTCTTGTATAGAAGAGTTCGTGACTACTTCTCCATAGACTAATTTTTTCACAAAGTAATAGCTTCCTTTATTATTTCATAATGATGGTCTTTTATAGATTTTTCATACAATAGGAATGACTTATAAAAATAGAAACTATTAACATTGAGTCCAACTAGGAAGGTAAACATACGAATAAGAAAATTCTATCTAGGAAGGCAAACCTTCTAATAAACTAATATCTTTAATAAGAAAACTTCTAATTATGCTACGTTGTCATTCTTTTAGTAGTTGTACCCATACGAATATTATATGATCATGTCATTACTCCTTTCATGGGATTTGGGCTTGTCCTCAAGTTCAATTTCAAAATAGGCCCTACTAGGTCATGGATCATCATGAATATTATCAACCCTGCAGTCTTCGAATACTGGAATTTGTATCCGAAATAGACGTTTACGTTTGTGTCTCTTAGAGTAGGATTCATCGTAGTTGTAGCACAAACCTTTAGATCTCCTCTTAACCATTCTTGCTTGGGTAAGGCGCTTCACAAAATGGGTTGATGAGCTTCTTTTGTCATTATCCGCAACGTGTTGGATGGTTGTGCTCTACATTTAGACAAAGAAATCATGTTGAAGGCCAAAGATGTACCGCCATATATGACAAACGATACATAGGTAGCGCTAGAAATCTTTTGCTTGTGTTCAAGTGCTCGAGCCATGCTTATTGCAACTCCTAGATTTCCTGGTTGTTGCATCTTGATTTCTATCTGGAGGTCTTCAGTAAAGCCTGTAGTAAAAAGATTAACTTGTTGTTGAGGCTTTGAATCGAATATCTGGGTCAACAATGACTGGAACTGACATTGATAATCTTTGACGGATCCGATTTGCCTCAAATTTGTTAAATCCTTTGATCTCTTTTTGTCTCCTCCACAAACACTATGGTGTCCCTCGATATCGCCACCGGTGGGTTTCTTGAATCCCATGAACAACGGTGGAGAGATCAACCATCTATTTCTCCAATGCTTGTTGTCAGCTTGTCATGTGCTCCATGAAAGCCTCAAGCTTCTTTGTCAAAGCATCCATGTCGCCCAACAAGATCGTTAGCTCTGATACCAGATGCTATGAACCTCAGAATAAGTTCTTCGAATAAGACTAGTCCGTAACTAAGTCTTGTATAGAAGAGTCCGTGTCTATTTCTCTTTAGACTAATTTTTTCACAAAGTAATAGCTTTCTTTATTATTTCATAATGATGGTCTTTTATAGACTTTTCATACAATAGGAATGACTTATAAAAATAGAAACTACTAACATTGAGTCCAACTAGGAAGGTAAACATTCTAATAAACGAATAAAGAAAATCTATCTAATTAGTAATGTTCTAATAAGCAACTTTCTAATAAGTAAACCTTCTAATAAACTAATATCTTTAATAAAGAAACTTCTAATTATGCTACGTTGTCATTCTTTTAGTAGTTGGGCCTACACAAATATTATATGATCATATCATTACAAGTCACATTCAACTAGAATATCAAAGCATAAGTTCATCAAGCTTTTCATTTGCAACAATATAAAAGATAGGTATTTATCAACATTTGGAATATGTACACGATCAATCGTCACAACAAGGATAATAGGAGCCGATAATCATTAGCAACATTAAGGAGATTCAACATAGAACAAAATCAAGGCAAGGAATGCCACACGACAAGTCATTTCATGACGATCCTAGCCAAGGAAATCATTAATATGGAAGCATATACAAGGCATGACATTTGGAAGTTAAAACAATAGTAAAACAGTCCAAGTAACTGTAAATAAGCAGAAATACCAGGAATGAAATGGAGAGAAGTGTCTAAACAGGTTTACTTGCAATACCACGCAATTCGCCAAGTCATGTAAACCGCTCGAAGTCCCTACTATCATCCCGTGTTCGGTGCGTCCAAATTGCCTAAATTATTTCATGATCTTTATTAGACTCAATTCTAAGTTTAATTTATGTTTTATTCAAGACAAACATTACGATGTCGATCTTTTTTGTGAGAATTGAGGCCGTCACAGTTGGTTTTAGAGCTAGGTTTAACACTTAGCTCTTGACTAACCCACATCTAGCAGAAGACCCAAATAAGTAGTAGAGCTAGGACGCAGTTGGAACTTAGATTGGAACCCTATGATCCTGACTTAGAGTCATAGTTGGGAAGTGAAAAGAGTTATGGAAATTAAAACTTGATCCTATATATGATAATTATTGTATTGTACTATACTATACCGTTAGATATACGCTGATTGGAGACTCGCTTGCTATTGCAGATAGCGATGGCATATCAGCTTGGGTCGAGTGATGATAGTGAAGCTGCAGGTCCTCGATTCGCGAGTATAGAGGAGGAATAGTCCTTGACTTAGAGGGTCACATCCCAGGATCAACGACTGGACGTAATTCTAAGGATACTCAGGGCACAGACCACAACTACACCATCAACGTATTCGTCGACAATGCCCACTACTCAGGAGGGGAGTGCGCCTACCATACAGGCCACTCCAGCGGCTCTTATTGTATCGACACCACCCATCATAGCTGATATAGTATCGGTTCAGACCGAGACAGTACCACCCGCTTCACCTACACCAGCAGAGACTACGTCGACTACACCTACAGAGACATGCATTGTGGTGATAGTTGAGGTGAGACAGTCGCGTGAGTTCCAAAGACACTGATCGGGTGAGTTCTACGGTGGCACAAATCTCGAGGCGGCAGAGAGATTTCTGAAGAGATATGGGAAGATACACGACATCTTGGCTACTCCGGGGCCGGAGCATATGAGACCTGCTATATCATAAGGGTTGATGTTTGGAGAGGTCGACGCTTAGTGGCGCAACATGGTGGCTACTCAAGGTAAGCCTAAGGATTGGGCAAAGTTCAAGAGACGGTTTAATCAAAAGTGTTTTCCGCCTTCGGTCCTGAAGCTGAAGAGGGTCGAGTTTCTGAGCATCCGAAAGTGCACTTGGAGTCATCAGAGCTATTGTTGTGACCACAGAGCCAAAGAGCCTGTAGAGGAGTTTGGCCAAAAAGACTTATCTAAGCACTGACGACCCATTTTTCAAATACACCGCCACGGGGGCCAATGCAGGCCCACAACCTGGCCTATCAGCGTCGTTAGCTGTGTCCCATGTGCCATCTCATCCACCATTTTATCATTATTAACCTCAATAAGCAACAATTTATTGCTTAAATTGTTAATGCACTCAAATCATCTACCTATAAGATCATGTTAATCCCAAATAAACCACAACGGAAGTCTCGTATCATGACAATCTAAAATATGAAACATTATAGTCATGCATTTAACTCTGATACCTAGTGTGGAAAACCCATAAGTTACCATATAACATATGTAAACCTCAAAGATCTCAAAATATCAACAATGTAAAGTCCTAAGTGTCTCACAATCCCATATTCCCAAAATAAGACAATATGTATAACACAAACGTACGAGCCTGGCTCATTGTCTCTAAATCACAGGTATTTCGGTAGCTTGCCTTTGCCTCAGCTCGTACTAGGATCTGCACTCAAGCTATCACAAAAAGGCAGATGACGAGTCCAAAGTGAGTATTCCCAATGAAATTAAGTGAGCAATGCTGAAAGTAAATATTGAAATTTAAAGAAAATTATTAAATAAACATGCGGAAATAAATACAGACAACTGTGCTCATCGCATGCATAAGTAATAGTGCAAGCTCAAATGTGTGTTCCTAGAGCCTGGGGTCAAATTGGCTCCATACTTCAGACTCTTTCACAAACTACTGCCGGCGAGTAGCACTCAAGCAAGGCCAATATCTGGATCCGCTAGGTGGTCGGCGTGGAACCAATGACGCACCCACACGTGCCCTGACGCGACTCTCGGGTCGACCTATTTACCGAGATCCCTACGTGCGTGCTTTGGCCTAGTGGACATACACATAGAAATGTAGGGGTGGTGTCTCCACAAAACCACCCAAACCGTCCAAACCTCCCAAACCACATGGTTTGGTTTGGTTTTTAAAACTCGCAGTTTTGGGGTGGTTTGAAAAAATTGAAAACCGCGTAATCGCGGTTTGGTTGTGATTTTCAATTTGAAAAAACCGCGGTTTGGTAAATCGATGGTAGTTTAGTAAATTCCTTGATTTTACATATCAAAAGTTAAAATCATAAAAGTTGCAATGTAAAAAATTATATTTTGGTTTTTCCACACCAGCCGTTCCTCTCCCTCATCTCCGAACCGTCACCTCCTCCACCGCTTCCTCCTACTTTTGTGCCCACTTCCGTCTCCCATTGCCACCTCTACCTCCCACCGCCACCTCCGCCTCCGCCTCTGCCTCCTCTGCCTCTGCCTCTGCCTCTGCCTCCCACTAACCACGCCAACCAACCGAGGGCTCCCACCGCACCAATTGATGTTTCCCACCGGCGCACCTCTTTACCAGTCGCCTCTCCCACAACAATGCGCCTCCTACCAATTTCACCTTCCACCGCCCCCACAATTAGTAGCTGCCTCCCACTATTCTCACCTCCCTCATCGCCGATGACGACGCCAAACCGCGAACTCTTGCTTGGTGATGGTGTTTTTTGTTTTATTTTGTTTTATTTTTTTTTTGTCGAGAATGTATTGTAGAAAAATTGCAAAACCAAACCGACCAAACCGCGAAAACCGCGGTCGGTTTGGGTGCGGTTTTGAAGGTTCACGGTTTGGTGGTGGTTTGAAAAGTGGTGAAACCGCGAACCCTCGGTTTGGTCGTGGTTTGGTGGTTTTCACCACCAAATCGCGGTTTGCCCACCCCTACAGAAATGGCACAGAGGGAGAGCCTCATCATCCGTTCATTTAAACCACACCAATAATAGAGTAATGAAAGACATAATATGAATTCAAAAGCAATAGTAAATACTACTCAAGTAATTTCAATTGGGATGCTACACCTCAAACCGCACTCCGTGTCTCGGTACCTAACTCCCGGTCCATTTCCACTGATTCCCCGATATCCAAAGTATCGCCCAAAACAACCTATTTCCATGTATAAGTGATTTTGAGTCAATTGGTTGCATTTTATGTTACTTAGCAAAAAAAATAGTGTAAAACCCGCAAGATCTAGCGCGCTATATCTAGGAAGTAGCGCACTAGATTTCTAGTCGCTAATTGTCATCTAGCTCGCGCACTAGATGACCATAATAGCGCGCTAATCACGCTCTGGACAGCAGTTCTGCTGAAAATTCTGGGTTTCCAACAACCCCACCAACTCCAACAACAAACACAACACCAACAACTGAACTTCATGCCCTTAAACAACCCCAAAACAACTACTTAACAACCATCAACATAATCCATATAGGATTCACGCTAACATCTCAAAAATTGAGATCAAAAGATAGAGAAAGTTGAGGTGTTTGTGATTCTCACCTTGCTTTGATGATTTCCCCCACTCCAAGCTCCTCCAATCACCAAGGTTGATCTCCACAACCCTGGTTTTCTTGGTCTCAATTTTGATAGGAAGATAAGAGAGAGAAGGTGGTGGAAAATGAAAGTCTTATTTGACTTTTATAGTCAAATGTGATCTCTACTCACTTACACGAGCACCTTTTGCTCCATTTCCAACCTCTTATGACTTCAATTTTGACACCGATGGCACACTTGCCCTTGTCTTTAACTCAAAAAGTGGTGTTTCGAGTGTTCCGACACCCGATTTCGTGTCCCCAACAGCGACATACGCGTACTAATGTCCCTAACCATCAAATATATATTCCATATTAATATTTAACTCATTTTTGTTCATTTAATGTGTATATTATTTCCCTCGGCCTAATATTTAGTCGTTTAGACTACCCGGTACCTGCGTCAACATGCATATCAAGGCGAATACTTCACACACAGTCTCACGCGCCAAATGAACCATAATTACACACATTATGATGTCGTTTAATCTATTTTAACGTAAACATTGCAATTTAGACAAATAACATATAAAAATAACTATTTACCTAGCTCCAGACGCGCATTATCCTAGTTGCGGGTCCCACGAGCATCTGAGTTGTCAGCCACGTCTGCAACCACGTCATTAATAATACCAAATTAAATTTGGGCAGTTACACCGAGGATGTTACAGCTCCACCGACACTTGTACAATTAAAGTACAAATTAGGTTCGAAGAGGAAAAGGTTTAGACTTCGAGACTTCGGGGCTTAGTGTGAAGGGTCAGTGGCATCTCCCGCAAAGCCAGCGCGCACCGCGCCAGTCCCGTATGCACCTGCACCGAGCTATGCTAGCTTACCTCCCTCATTACAGGGAGCCCAGTCAGTACCATAACAGTCCTACCATCGTACTGACGACCAGGGCAAGGGTAGAGGTCGATATACGCATTTACAGAGCAGAGCTGAGAAACGTGTTTCAGGTGTGGTAAGGTTGGACACGTTGTTCGTCAGTGTTTGCAGCACGCGAGTTACCAGGAGCGAAGAGAACAATCAACATGCTTTCAGGTGTGGTCAGGTTGGGCACGTTATTCATTAGTGCATGCAAACTACGAGTTACTAGCAAGCGATACCGCAACCACAAGCTAGAGAGAGAGCCCACGTAGTGGCAGGACCAGACCTAGAGGCGGCACGCGTCGTACTGAGGGTAAGATTTTATTTATTTGTTACTTCCGCACTACGCATATGCTATCCGGATTAAACATAACTGTAGTTTGCACTTGTTGATTTGTGGGAGAATTGATGACTGGACTGTCGAGGGTGAGCGACTTAGTCTGTAGTTACGAGTTGGAAATTTATGATGAAAAATCAAGAGTAGTGTTGTCTAAGTAAGAAACACTAGAACTCCTTGAGAATTTACACCTAGCAAGATTTCTCTCGAGTACTATGACCAAAATGCCATATATAGTTGTGATGTGTATGTGGTTGCTGAGCTTGAGACTCTCCACCACAATATTTGAACCTAGGTTGAAGTGGTCGGTGACCCACCATGGTAGTTGAGAAAGACGGACTTTGGGGCTAGTATCATTGGAAAGTTTTGGCTAGGGTAATTATGATGGGAATGGAAATTTTTTAAAACTTGTAAGTAATGATTACATCAAAATTAATTTCGATGATGAAATTCTTATTAGTTGCGAATACTGTAACAACCCGAAAAATTTAAATCCCGATTTCGCGCCAATTTTAAGATTTTGACCGTTGACCCAATTCCTAGGTGGAACGCTCGGTCAAACCATGGACATTGAGACTGAAGTATAGTAGTGCAATGCGTTGAAATAACTATATAGTTGGGAAATCCTAACTATATAGTAGGAACAAAAAAATTAACGTGTTATATAATTAATAAAGCTATAGTTTTAATTAAACATAAATATGCCATTTAGTTTTAAATAAAGTGGTTAATTAATAAAATTTTGGTGTTAATGTAGTAAGGTAGGGTGATTTAAATGAGAGATATAGAATTTAACTAGGTGTTGGTTAAGTTTGATGTTGATCAATGAGATGATGACACATCACCTACACAATTCAAAAAGAAAAGAAAAGAAAGTCAAACTATACAACTATACTCCACCTCTAATTTTTTGATATATCATACCCTTATCACTTTCTCTTTCTCTCTTACGATTTAAAAGATAGAACACATCTTGAGGCAGTCTTGAGATGCATGTAATTTCAATGTGCATCTCAAAGTAGTCCTCAAAATAGCCTATATCATCTCACACAACACAAATCTCGAGGCATACACACACTCACTAAGCATGCTCCATTTATGCTAGACACACCATCTTCTCCAACACATAAAAAATAACCACTCACCTAGGCGTCAGGAGGGTCGCCGAGAGGGAGCCAGCCGAAAGGAACGTGAGCTGAGGGTGCCGAGAGATGGTGAGGCCGAGCCTTGTGAAGCCGCGCGAGAGATAGATATATGAGGTCATGATAGAGAGAGTGATGGTGAGGGTCGTGAGGGAGTCGCCAAGAGTGGGGAGAGAATACTCGGTGAGAGAGAGAGAGATTGCTAGGAGAGGATATGGAAAATGAGAGCAAAAAATGAGAGGAGATTTTTGGTAAAGATAGAAAAGAAAATAGAGAGAGAATGAAAATCGTGAGATAGAGAAAGTGATAAGGGTATGATGGTGTCAAAAAGTTAGAGGTTGAGTGTAGTTGTATTGTTTGACTTTTTTTCGTGTGAGTGATATGTCATCATCCCATTGGTCCACAACAAACTTAAACAACACCTAGTTACATTTTATCTCTCCATTTAAATTACTTCACCTTACTATATTAACACCAAAATTATATTAATTGATCACTTTATTTACAACTAAATGACATATTTATATTTAATTAAAACTATAGCTTTATTAATTATCGGGAGTTACTATTAGCACCCCTATATGTTATATTAACCCCCATTTAATTTAATGTTATTTTTGGCCTCCAATAAGTTAGTTCATGCTCTAAGCACATCCTTAATTGTTAGTAAACTCTCCATTATACGCACTAGTTTATATTTGCCCCTCTCTCCCCCAAGAAAGTCCTCTTTTCATCTTTGCGATCTTCAATCTTCAACCCTTTGTTGCACATCATTTTTTCTTCCTTAACTCAATTTGGTCCATATTCATTCCAAGATTGATTCTTTGATCCTTGAAAGTTAAGATTCAACACAAATAAATGATTATAACCATTTCAAGAATATGAACCAAATCTCAACCAAATACTATAATTAAGAAGTTGTATTTGATGGTAAATTGTTGAGTGTATGGACAAAGAAATGAGAAGGGGTGTAGAGATTAGAATGTATAAAAGAAAATGAGATGAGTCTATGGTTTAATTTGTGTGAGATATAAAAAGTGAAAATTAAGTAGCAGAGGATAATGTGAGTGTAGTTATTGAAATAGGAGTTAAGGAGGGGTGTAAATAGTGAAAAATAAAGTTGAGGAGGGGTGTAGAGAGTGGAAAGTAGAAAGGGAAAAAGAAAAAAATAGGTTCATGATTTAGAGTAGGGTTATTTATGTAATTTAGCCTAAAAACATTTTAGTTTAAAAATGTATTAAATTAAATGGGGGGCTGATATATGATAGTGGGGGGCTAATAGTCGCTCCTTTCATTATATAACACATTAAGTGTTTGTTCCAACTATATAGTTTTTCAACTATATAGCTATTTTAATATGTTGCGCTACTATACTATAGGCTCCATGTCCGTGATTTGACCGAGCGTTCCACGTAGGAATCGGGTCAACTTCAAAATCTTGAAATTAGTGCGAAATCAGGATTTAAATTTTTTGGACCGTTACATGGCGTGGCCCTGTAGATATAGGTCTGAGGATCGAACTATGTAAACAACTCCGGTGTTGTGGTTTGTTTACTTTCACTTGCTATTTCTTTATTGGTTGCATAGATTTCCATTTTTCAATTTGGTATCAGAGCGGGGAACCACTAATTCTTTGTTTACAAAGTTAGTGAGATCCAAGAAATATATGGCTCAACATCTTCATTCTGATCAATCGGAGGGAGTCTCCACCACAAAACCACCACTCTTAATTGGCACCAACTACACATACTGAAAGTCTAGAATGAAGGGATTTGTGTTATCCCTTGATGTGAAGGCATGACGTGCTATCGAGAAAGGCTACACAACTCCTATGCTAGACGATGCATCAAAGAATCCAGACTTATGGACTGAAAAGGAAGAGAGATTACTCCTGGCCAACGCCAACGTCTTAATGCCATCTTCAGTGCCGTCAACCAAGAGGACTTAAAGCTTATTTCAACATGCGATGAAGCAAAGGAAGCCTGGATGATCTGTCAAAATGTGTTTGAAGGGAATGAATTTGCGTGAGATTCAAAGAACGTTCTTCTGTCATCTCAGTTTGAGGCTTTACGAATGGGGAGAAAGGAACCAATGCTGAATACACTGCAAAATTGAAAGACATTGCTAATCAAGCCTAACAACTTGGAAAGAAATACCAAAACAGTACTGTACCAATAGAATACTAGATGCATTTCATACCACAACATATACAAAATGTACCAGTAGTTTTTCTTAACCAAACTAGCAATGAACGGAACTTTCAAAATATCAATGAACTGCACTCCCCACAAATGCCACCAATGGATCATGTAAGCAAAAACCAGTTGCAACATCATCATTTACTCTTCCCTACAGCTCTCGGAACCTCTCTCTTTGGGACATAATAAGACAAAAGAAACTTGGGAGAAAAAGTAAACTTACTGAGAGAAAGTAGTAGTGCGACGATCAAGCTTATTTAGTTGTTTCCTTAGAATTGTTCGATGATTCCTCAGAAATTGAAGAAGAGCAACATCATTGGGTGCACCAGTTGTTGGAGCAGTAGAAGACTCGGGAACATCAACATTTATCCTTGAATTATGTGACAAATTATAGGAAGTGGGAGTGAGAAGATTAGCCAAAACAGGCAAGTCCATAGCATGCGACGAGACAAGGAAACAATCTTTTTAGAGATCGTTAGTGATTTAACCTTCACCATACTGTCTTTGTTAGAAATCGACATTCCCTAAGACTTCAAAATATCAGTAATCAAGCACGGGAAGAACAACATTTTGAATAAGTCATCCGAATGAACACTCTCCTGTAATACTTGATAAAGTAGAACACCAACATTAATAGGAACACCAATTCCTATTGCATAAAGAGCAACAACATCTTGAAGCAAGGAAACATATTGGGAATAAGGAAAAACATTCTTTAGATCATGCTTAAATAAAACAAAGTACGTAGAAGAGAGATCACCCGAATCAATTCTAGAGTCATGATCTTCACATGTTCGCAATTTTCGACAAGTAATTTCAGAAATAGCTCTATCCAAATGAAGTTTAACAGTAAAGGATTCATGGTAGGGATTACGAGCAGGAGGTTTATAATTGAAGCACTCATTGATAATTGTTAGAGAGAATTGATAAAACTTGTTGCAAATGTATGCGAGCTTATAGAATGGACATTTGACTGTCTCAGTTCCCGCATAGCCCAATTTTCCCTTTGTTACCACAGAAGCAAAATTTTCAATTAATACAAAGAAAATACTAGAATGACAACAACAATGTCACACCAGAAGACACATTGACTCGCTAGAGTCCATGCGACTTTGATCCGCATGTTATGTACCGGGATTTGTGTATGCCCGCATCTCAAGGTGCACATGGATGACTCTTATGAGCTAATGTATCTTGTGGTGTGACTTGCTATTGTCATTCTAGCACTTTTCTTAATACAAATGGTAGGGTTCATGAATCTGAGGAAGATGGTTATGGTGGACCTACAACTGACGTTCTTGTTGTTGACAATTATGGACCTCATACAAAGAAGAAAAGATTTGTTCGTGTAAGTGGATCCAATACTCGATTGGTTCGGTCGCGACAAGTGTTGGCATGTTGTGCAGACTCTCCATCAAACTATGACCGGCATTCTGATTTTCTTGATTGAGATGATAATACTCTTTCGAGTCTTGAACTTCCATTGCAACCTGCTCAAGCTGATGCTCGAAATGCAAAATCTTGCAAATTCTTCGATGATGATGCTAATCATAGATATTCTACAATGATGAACATGCCAATCTGGTCAAAATGGTTCTTGAGTAAGCAATCTTACAAAAGGTACAATGTAGATACGTTCCTGACTTATCGAGGCTTGCATCAATTGTTTGCGTTTCCATCTGAGTATAACTTAAACTCTAGTGAGGGAATTCTACGCCAACTTGAAGCCGAAGATTGATGATTCTACCTCTCCATTCTATCAGCTTGTGTACATTCGCAGCAAGTTCTCCGACAATTATTAATGAGTACTTCAACTACACAAATGCTTAACTTTATTTGGATAGAGTTATTTCTAAAATTACTTGTGAGAAATCGTGAACATGGGAAAATCATGACTCTAGAATTGATTTGGGTGATCTCTTCTCTAAGTACTTTGCTTTATTTAAGCATGGTCTTGAGAATGTTTTTTCTTGTTCCCACGATGCTTCCTTGCTTCGAGATGCTATTGTTGCTCTTTATGCAATAGAAACTGATGTTCTTATTAATGTTGGTGTTCTACTTTATCAAGGATTACTAGAAAGAGTTCGTTTGAGGGACTTATTCAAAAAGTTGTTCTTCCCGTACTTAATTACCGATATTTTGGAGTGTCAATTTCTATCAAAGACAGTATGGTGAAAGTTAAATCACGAACGATTTCTAAGAAGATTGTTTCCTTGTCCTCGTCACATGTTGTGTACTTGCTTGTTTTTGTTGATCTTCTCACTCCCACTTCCTATAATTCAATACGCAGTTCCGAGATAAATGTTGATGTTACCGAGTCTTCTACTGCTCAAACTACTGGTGTATTCAATGATGTCTTCTTCATTTTTGAGGAATCTTCGCACAATTCTAAAAAAACAATTGGATAAGCTTGATTGTCACATTGCTATTTTCTCTCAATAAGTTTACTTTTTCTCCCAAGTTTCCTTTGTCTTAGTATCTTCTAAATGGGGAGAGGTTTTGATAACTATAGGGAAGAGTAAATGATGATGTTGCAACTGATTTTTGCTTATATAATCTGTTGGTGGTATTTAAAGGGAGAGCAGTCAGTGATATTTTGGGAGTTCCGTTCATTGCTTGTTTGATTAAGAAAAACTACCGGTACATTTTGTATATGCTGTGGTATGAGATGCACCTAGTATTCTATTGGTACGATACTGTTTTGGCATTTTTTTTTGGAACTACTAATGGTTAGTTGCTTTGTTTTGTAAATAATGATTTATGCTCTGTTGCATGCTGTGCCCACATGATTGCATGTGTGCCTATGATGACTGCAAGGGTTTTTATAATTCGTGGTCACAACTACTTCTACATGTCTATGATTTGGTTCTCATCCACAAGTGATACTCTTTGACCTTCTTTTATTGTGACAAATAATGACAAAGGGGGAGTTTGTTACTGTCACATTTTGAATGTGATATTTGTCAATCATTTGTACTACTTGTGGATTATATGGAAAATAACCATATAGGCATATAGTTGTTGAAGATACTAGATTTGGAGGTTATACTACGATCATTATTTGAAAGTTGTTTGAATATGTTGAATGGTGCCGTGGCAATAGACAACAACTATGTTTGTTATAACAGAAGGCAAATCTCATCAGTTGCCACAGAGTATATCTAAAGAAAATTGAATTGGTTAGGATGGGATGTGGCTGAACGTTGAAGTCTATCCAGAGGTGATTTGAGGGATCCAAATCGACTACAATGACATGCTATATAAATGATCAAGACACACCAAAGAACATCCATCGATTAGGTGTTTTAAGTCTCGAGTGTTTGATTTTTTATTGTAATTGTTTTCATGTATGATTACAAGTTCTGAATTTGTGTTCATATTTTTTTGTAATTCTGAATTTCACCAAGAGGATCTTGGGTAGGCTAGTCGAGGGGAGCTCGACACTCTAAGGGGACTTGGGAGAAAATGCATGTAAGGGTGAGAGACAAGTGCAACAAGATTTGTGAGGAGTCTCGAGAAAGAGTCTTTATAAGTCTTGGTTTAGACCTTAGTGAATTTTTGACATATGGGCGTGGCCCCGCAGATGTAGGTTTGAGGACCAAACTACGTAAACAACTCTGGTGTTGTGGTTTGTTTACTTTCACTTGCTATTTCTTTAGTGGTTGCATAGATTTCCATTTTTCAATGACAAATTGAAAGTTATGATAACCATTGGAATGGAATGCAGCTTTGGATGTAAATGATGGTTATGCCCTGCCCTTTAATCTGTAGCCAAAAATTGGGGATGCCTTGCTGCAATGGTTGATCAAAATTTTGAAAAGACATACCTTAAATCTCTTTCTATCTGATGAACTTTATGGTTGTTCGTACTAATAAATGGGAACTGCATTAAACTATTTGGTGATCATACATTTCTATAAATTCTTTGTGAAATGATGCATTGATCATACATAGGTAAGGAATTTCACTGTTTAGTTAGGTCCATTTAATTGTTGCCTGGCAAAGTGGTAATGATGATTGGGTCTTTACATTGCTTTTCATGGGGAAAAATAAATTGATCTCCCATGTATACATCCATACTTCAGGTAGGAGGAACAACTGACAATATCGAAGAGAGCTGTGCAACATTTACTTCTCGTGCTTTGGGTTTATCAGAACCATTGAAGACCACCCATCAGATTGATAATTGCACTGAAGGATGGTAGTGTATCAGCCTATTAGGCCCGAGTTAAACTAATCTATGTGATTGAGAATTCCTGTAGAAATGGATGGATTAATGGGTAGTATTATTTACTGCAGCGTCGTGCTAGCTCGAACTAAAGAGTACTGTTCTGTTTTCCATGGAAAAATCCGGGTATGTTTTTGGAAGTTTTTTTTTTTTTTTTAATCTGTGAAAGATAATAGTATGAAAGTAACCAAAATTTAGATATTCATGTTCAGGAGAAAAAAGTGAAAAAACTCTATCTCGCTTTAACTATGGCGCCTCTACCCCTTGGTGTAGTTACCCATTACATGCGTCCGGTGAATATGGCTCCAAGGCTTGTCTCAAAAGGTAATGGCGTAATGGTCGTCGATGAAAAGTATTTTATGGTTCATAACTTCTTTTCGTACTTCTTTCCGTAATTCAATTTCATCCAGTTTTAGGTAGGTTATTTGACACAAAAGTTTTCATCACTGTAGATTTCGTTGAAGGATGGTATCTATGTCAGCTTGAAGTTTTGGACTGTAAGGAGGTCTCCTGGCCAAGTGCTCTAGCCGAAGAGCAGTACTCGGTCGATAACTGTGGATGGCCCTTGAGACAAGTTGCATATGAATGCAAAATCAACCTTCTAACTGGTCGCACTCATCAGGTGACTCAAGAATTTTTATTTATTTATTGTAATCATTTTGGTTTTTTCATTTAGATACATGTCTTAGCAACAATTTTATGCTGGCCATCAACCTAATGCAACCGTCCTCCTTCATCTACACTTGGGACCGATATGTTCTACACAATTAGTTTCAATTTGACATTCTTTAGATGAGGATGTGAAAAAATGTTCGGTTTATTCACCAAAAACAAAGTGTTTGGTTTTATTTACAGATTGCAATTTGTTCGAAGATTTCAAGAGTTTGATCTCAAATTAATGGCTAGTATAGGTTCTTCATATTTAGAGCCAAGTTCATAATTTCACGCTTTTTTATAGGAATAGTTTCATGTATTTGCTTGTCAATATTTTCCTTGATGAGAAATATTTGGGAACATTTTATGGAGAGTTGAACTCTCTAAAGATTCAATAGAGAACTTTCTCTGTCGACAAATGTTTGGCTAAAATTGAGCAAATGACAGTTGATTAATGCAGGTTCGAACTCAATTGGCGGCTTGTGGCGCGCCCATTGTGGGTGATTCTATGTACATTCCTGCAGTAATGGCAGAGAAGTCCAATCCTGAACTCAATCCATTTGGAGAACAAAGTAAGCAACACATAAGCGAGGATGATCGGTCAAAAGCTGTTGAAGAGTGGATCGCGCAGCATGGGAAGGAACCAAGTATGGCAATAGGTCTCCAAGCCTGCCAAATCTCATGGGATGACGGGCAACACTTTTACCAGGCAGGGTCTCCATGGTGGAGATCTAGCGGCTCCTAACGAAGATGGTGTTGATGAGGTGAAGATGAAGGTGAAGATGGCACAACATATATCTGTCAGTCTTTCTGCATGTCGCGAACTGCGATAGAGATGAGAATATGTGGAGAAACTTTCCTGGGGCAGTTGTCAACAGAGTGGAAAAAGATTGATTTGAGACAAATGCTTGCTATTTTGTAACAAACGCTTACATTTTTATTTATTTATTTATTAGTTTTATTTTTATATATTGATTCAACCATGCAAAATATTGTTGATTGTGTTGTGTTAAGATGGATGGCTATGTGAGAAGTTAGTCAATTTACATCAAGTGTTGATACTTCAAGCAGGTATAAAGCTTTTATTACTAAGTTCCTTTCTTGAAAATAGTTGTTTTAGAAGTAATTCCACTGCTCCATGCGTTCAACAACTGGTCTGTAACAAACTGAAAAGCTCTTGCTTTGATTACCCAACCAAAAAAAACAAGCTAACAAGTTGTGAAAATTCAGTTCGATCTCAAAACTGTAAGAATCAGCTTAGTTAATTCAGTTTTTCTTTGAATCCTCAGGGCCGGGCATGCCTGAAAAGCCTATTAGTTTAGTTTAACTTCTGCAACAACTCTTTAAGGTCTCATTTTCATATTTTCCTTCTTCAATCAGCAAAGTCTGTTTAATTGGCCGGTTTGTACTGGAATCACCATAAGCCAATCTGAAGTTCTGCTACAACAATTATACAAAGACCTGTGAACTAGATATCCATACATAATGAGCGCCGCACTTACTGTATTTATCTGAACTTGCACACAAGGAAGTGTTTGGCTGGAAAACAGGCCGCATCGATCATGGATCAACCTGTACCACGATTGGGAACAGGTACCAAAATTTCATGATGGGTATCACATCTCTCAACGGTTCAAGCAGAATATAAACGGATGCGTTTTCAGGGAATTTTTCATTTGAATTGAAAGATATAATACTAATAAGACCCGACTTTACTATCCTGAAAAAATAGGTCGATCTTATGATGATCACTATAAAGGTTTCTCATTACTAGAGACCTAGAAGTTCATTTTTTGATGCAGATTTTGACCTTTAAAGATATTATATCAAGAGATCTATTGCAATTTTAATAGAAAATTTCACAATTCCTGGTGAAACTTAGAAACCTCCAAATGATCTCAAAAGGGGCCTCCATAGTTCTTTGGACAATGTTGGACAAATGAAGTATCCAATTAGAGTAGAATCACTAAAGAATGATAGCAATGATAATTCCATAACAAGGGAGGAAAGAAGATTGGACAGAAAGAACAAACTCAAGCAAGAGAAGGTTCATGCCTTCTCGAAAAATAAAATATTGGTGATCTGATGAATCATAGTGCTAAGGTGGTTAAAGATGTGAGATTATATTATAGTTTCAACTCTCAAGCGAAGGGAGGGAAATAATAATAATAATAAAAACTTAAGCCGTCATCATCATGACTGCTGCAGTAAAATATATTCTCGCTCAATGAGCAAATCAACCAGACTACAATCAAATGCAAACAAAAAAATAGTGAAGGTTTTTTTTTTTTTTTTATGTAATTTACTGGTTTTGTTTCTTTAATAAGAACTGTTTCTTGAAGCAATCATTTTCTTCCATTAACGGCTATTCTTATCTTTCCCAGGATAACATTCTTCAACAAAACTCAATTTGCTCAATCGACGGACCATCTCAACATAAAGGATGTATAAGTAAAAGAAAATACATGCAGATGCATCTTCAATTATTCAAAAAGGTATTGCAGATCAGAATTCATGACAAACTACTACACACTCAAACTGCAGTGATATTAATATTCAATTATTGGAAAGAGAGTGAGCGGACGATCAGCTGATTTCCAACAAGAAGATCACCAGCATAGACTAAAGAACACTCAATGAATGTAGCTTCCCATTAAACTTATGAAACCTAATCGAGTCTCGCCTCCTCCCTCTTAGGCGGATCAAGGTCAAGATAGAAGAATGGCTCAGTCGGTTCTTCCCTGCAAACAATAGAAACCAAAATTCATTCTCTATAGGAAATGCAATGCATATTCACACAAAACACATATTCTACTTGAGATCAGATTTTGCCCTTTACGATTTGGAGAGGAATTCAATGGAGTATGTGCAATGTCACAACATACTATCAAATACTGAACCAAATTCATGTAAAATCTTAAAGGGACGCAACAACAACAAAGACTCAATCCCAAATTAGTTGGGGTTAGCTAAATGATCAAACTCTTCCATTGCACTCGATTTAGTGCACTTAATAGTGTACTGATAGAGTTTAAGGGGACCACCACAATAGTATTGGTGTGAGTCCAAGTTAGTTATAGGGGTAATTGAGTAAATTTGTAGTAGTAGTATAAATAGAGGCTGCAAGGGAGAGAAAAACATCTTGTCATCTTGAATGTAATTTGGGAACTCTTATGAGTTTGGGTTGAGAGTTTTAAGACTCTTCTCTTGGATTACTTTCGAGTTTATAATCGTTGTTGTTTCTCTTAATTCATTCATCAATTTCAATGTTCTATCAATGGTATCGAGCATCTTCATCATAAATATAATCAATCAAGAATGGATTCAAGGTTTTTGTCGGATGAGATGTTAAGAGGTCTTTGCGAAATTAAGTTGGGGCTTCATCGCATATTAGAGAAGCTCGATACATGGTCAGTTCGTGATTCTTCACCTCCATCTCGTGATCTCACATGATGATGGTGATCGCACTTTGGAGCTGCCAGTGCTTTCAGATCCATCCTTTGTCAAATCACATATCAAATTGGGGGTCTTCTCCAACTCGGTTATTCAGCCAATTGTTCGTGCAGAGTAGATCATGAAGCCATTTTCGATTCCATTTTTGTGGATTCAAACTTCGCCACTTGCGTTGTTGCCGAAAGCTTCCAGTTAGTCAGATCTAGTGTTATCTGAAGGGTTGCTGATTGTAGGTAAACCAAAACCACCAAATCCACCAAGATGTTGATGTCTCATATTCTTTTTGCAACATTTGCAACTCCTACATCTCATACAATCAATGATGACATCCAACATCATGACGACATCACGGATGTAGCTTTGAGCGTTAAGAGTATTGAAGACAACGACGCCTTCCTCGTTCCGCCACCACCCATATCGATAATGTCAATCTTCCTTCAAGAGCTCACTGATCTCATTTTTAGGTGTGTTGTTTCCATCATTTTTGCTAGTTCAAAACTTTTGGTAATACATCCTTTTGGGAAGATAACCACATTGTGGGTGAGTCGAGGAGATCTCACAAGGCGATGTACTATGTCGTTCGAGAAATATCTTATGGATTCTGTTTTATCTCCTACCATATGCTTTTCTCCACATCTTTCTCATCAATACAGTGGTATCTACTCCACTGCTTTCACTATGGTTACTCCCTTCATGGTTTGCCCACAACTTAAAGGTGTTTTTATGGGGTTTGCCATCATTTTATGGTAGCTTAGTGATGTTACGACTTGTTGTGTGGCGGTGCATGGCACAATGCTTTTTGTTGTCTTGGTACCCAACAACGTCAGTTATGTGTGGGTACTCCATGGTTCAAGTTTCAACTCATTGCTTCCTTGAGTGCACTCATGAAGTGTTGTTTGTTGTGGCATGGTGTTTCATTTGGATGGGGAAAGGTACATATGTGCAAATTGACTATAATCGTGTTGCATTAGAAGTGTTTGTTGAAATGTTCTTGACCAACTGGCGGGTATGCGACACCTTTTGGTGGGCTGATGGGTTGGTGTCTTTAGTCCTCTTACTAAGGGCAAGTCTACAGTCTGATTTCTCTCACCATTGCACCATATGGTTGTTGTGGATTCTTACATATTCTCTCGACTACACACTCTCCGGATATTTATTCCTCTTTGCTTTGATCGCCATTTGTAGTGTGCAACAAGCGTTTGATGAAAAGGCATTAATGGATATGGAGCCTAGGAATGCTTTCTTTGAGATTTTGTTGTTTCTTAGGTCTGAGCTTCCAACATTAGCTCATGCCATTCTATATGAGCTTCGTGGAAGAATTATTTTGAGGTTCTTGAAGCCTTGTGTTGCCAACACTAATTTGAATTTCATATTGATGGGGACTCATGTTGATGTTTTGAGCACTTAGGCTTTCTATTGCACTTCTTAGGTTAAGGGTCTAGCGCCTTCATTCGATATAATGCATGATCACTTTCTTGTTCCACCGGGCGCTCCACGACTAATATGGATTCTTGCTTGGTTAGTATTACCTCAAGATCTTCTCCCCATGTGGATCCATGTTCCTGGTTGCATCATTATCTCTTTACCACCTTGAGGACAAGATGAATCTTTAAAGGGGAGTAATGATAGAGTTTATGGGGACCACCACAATAATACTGGTGTGAGTCCAAGTTAGTTATAGGGGTAGTTGAGTAAGTTTGTAGTAGTAGAATAAATAGAGGCTGCAAGGGAGAGAAAAACATCTTGTCATCTTGAATGTAATTCGGGAACTCTTAAGAGTTTGGGTTAAGAGAACTTTAACTCTTCTCTGGGTTACTTTCTAGTTTGTAATCGTTGTTGTTTCTCTCAATTCAATTCATCACTTTCGGTGTTCTATCATGTACTTTCTGAATCCTTTAAACTTTTCCTAATCAAAGTGTCCCAAGTTAGCTTAGGTATACTCCTAAATTGCCAAATTTCTTCAATTTCTACTTTATCAAATTTTTTGATTAGGACATTTGCAGGCCATCTTTAGAGGTGCCCAAACAACTGCAACTTTGCTTTCCTATTTTTTGCGTCAATTGGTGCTACAACTTTTCCTTGACTTTCCATAATTCTTACTCTATCTTTGCAAGTCTTACCACACATCCACCTAATGATCCTAATTTTCGCCGCACTAATTCTATATGCATATTGTTTCTTTACTGCCCAACATTCAATTCCATACAGCACAACTAGCCTTTTTTTTTTAATTATTTCCATAAACTAGTCTAATTGCATTCCTATAAAATTTTCCTAAATTCTATCAACAAAAAAGGAACAAAAGAAATCAAACATTAAGAACAACATAATTTAGCCCTCAAAAATCAAAGTAAACATTAGACACTAAACCAAAACAACACCTTTTACTTATTAAAAAAAAAAAAACACCCAAAATTCCAATCCAAAAAACAACAAACCCCAAAACCCAGATATCAAAATCAAGCAAACAAACCATACCCGGGCTTAGAAAACATGCATTTCCAGAAGAGCTTGAAAGGACCCGGAACAGTTTGGAAGGGATTCCCCTCAAAACAAGCCTACACGACACAGAACTTTCAATTCTGAGAAACCCCATTAAAGCTCACACTAAAAAGATCAATGAAATCACAATTTAAGGACTGAGTTTGAGAAATAGAGAAGAAATCAATGGTGGGTATGCTTACATAGATGACATCTTCTGCTCTGTCGTTGCATCTGTGCGCTTTGGGCTCCGAGTGTCTCCTTCTGGTCGGCCCCATGGACTCTCTCTCCTGGGGACTGGTCTCGGGCTCTGCATTCGCTTCTGCTCTGGCTCTTCGCTCGCCATTTTTGGGTTCTTGGATTGATCAGCTGAAATGGTTGAGAGGGTTTGAGAGGTGGGTTTAAGCAGAAGAGTAACAGAGTCGACTCAGCCATCAACTCGGTGACTCCCTGCTGTAAAGCGTACATTTTTTTTTTGCCCAGCTGTACCCACCCCAATGTTTCATAAGGGCAACCCGGTTTTGAGTGAGAATCCCAACTTTTTTACCAAAATATCCCTTCGTCCCGAATGAAGCATCCAACTCCAAAATTTTGATTGACACGTCTATTTTAAAATCAATGACACATGATTGAAACTTATCTTTTAGGTTCGATTTTGTCCAAATAAACTTCTTTGGTGAAACTTCGTTAACAATTGTCGACCAAAATGTTTAGTGATTTCTGATCCGCTCTCTAATTAAAGTTCAACAAACTTTGATCGACTTTCCAAGTAGCTCTGACCAATTCTCTATCTAGATATTTAGACCTGCAAATTCAAGCCACTCGATGATGCTTTACAAATAACAAGAAGAGAGTGTGTGGATAGATGATGATGGGGTGCACAAAATTATAGGAAAGAGTGGCAGGGTGCACTAAACGCACTGAGGGGCACAAATGTCATTTTGCTTTAGAAATGACTTTTTAATAATTTGACTGTTTTCGCTAGAATGCCATTAGGAAAGGCAGGGTGCTTATAACTGTTGTGAAGTGTGGATGACAATGCATGTACACCAACATATTGTGTAGTTATGTACTTCCATTGGTCTTTGTATTGTCATGTTCTTTGTAACCATTTCAATGTACATGGGGTGTATGTTTTAGTCCCACATTGCTAAGGCACATTTGTTGTCATATCAAATGGCCTATATAAAGGATACTAACTTCATTGTAAGAGCACACCAAGTTGAATGAAAACTTCTCATTCCAACTATCTCATTTCTTCTCTTCTCCTTTGTAGTAGTATTTTGTAGTAGTAGAAGTTCTTAGTCTTCTATTTCCTTCTTTAGTTCTTAGCAAGTTCCAATTTATTTTACAACACGTTATCAGCACGAGCTTGCTCTAGCATTAAGGAGATCTTGAAGTTCAAGAAGGCTTGTTAATGAGAAAAAGCTAAGAAAGTATAACTTTTGTTATTTAAATAAGTTCGATTTATTTCTAAATTACCATGGTTGTTTCCTTTTATTACATGCATAACTTCTATATGCATACTTTATTCATATATCATTATAACGTCACCGATTGCGAAAGTATGCTCTGTAGTTGCGTCTTGTACGATCTTCTACATCAGAAATCAAAAATTAATATGTGACATAACTAGTTTTCTCGCTATACTACAAACGATTAATTATGCTCTATTCTTGATTTTTTTATATTGCAAATAATGTTATGAGTTTGGGTTGATAGTGGGTAAGCCTTGTCCCCAGTAAAGCTAAACATTGAAAATGAGACGGGTTATCCCGTTCGAGGTGACATGATTTTTAAGTAGACTTCGTCTCACCACCCAACCTGGAGGTTGTCCCACCAACTCATACAAGTAATACATTTTGCATACCAATAATCAAGTTGTGAACATATATTTAATCATATGTTATGTTTTTACATAAAAAAAAAAGGGGAAAACTATTTTATATTAAATTTATTTTCAAACGGACTCCTGTCCACTATGGTGACTGGTTCAAGTCCTGCTATGGTTATAGCTATCAATCATTCTCTTGCATGGGCTACATCATGCATACTTGTATCATATGAGTAAATTTAGATTGATTTGGAATTACTTTAATCATGTTGTTGCAAATGAGAAAAGTTTCTCCCAATTCATCATGTTATTGCCCTCATGGGCTACAATTTATAAGGTGCAAATGAGAAAACTATTTTATATTAAATTTATTTTCAAAATACTTTTCAACCATAGTTTGCATTTGTTACCTTATTATAATTCTTGTCATGATAATTCTATGCAAGGCTGTGTGTTATACATAATCATTCATCAATTTCTCTTTGGAGATTTGAAAAGTGAATATTTCACTTTATATATATTTTCACCTTATGGAGTTATACATACCAAAAGGATAATGCTCCAAAAAGCTCAAAATGAGTAATTTGGTCTCATGCTACAAAATTTAATCGATCAAATATTAATTATAATTCCACAATTTTAATTACCTCTATGTTGAGGCTATGTGGAAATATGACTGATGAGACAATAAAAGGAAGGTCACGTGGCCCGCCTCGATTTATTGTTGCAACAAATATCGAGTGCGCACGTCAATCCAATAAATATTAAGGATTGATTTCTTGTCTCATGGTAGCTGAGTAAAATGATGAGATATTATAAATATAATATCACCCCCGTCAATTAGTTCAGAACTTCAAATTAAGAAGCATATGTTGCATATAATGATCATGATCGCAATAAATTTATGGACGTGGAAAAGGTGAAAATATCGAGGTAAAGGTCGTATTGACAATTCCACCAAAATTTGGAATAAAAGTGGTGCACCACTACAAAGGGCAAATAATTATTGACAATGAGCGCTCATAATTGTGACATTTTTTTAGTCATATATGAAAGACTATTTTGCCTAAATATTGTCATATATATGCCGAGTATTTTTGTGACCTTTACCATGCCTTTAAAATCAAAGGCAAAATATTATGAATATTATCATGACTCTTTTTCGATTTGTCAAACATTATTTGTCCGATGGATCAACAAATCATGTGTTCAAGTCATGAACCAAATAAGAGCGATATGTGCCTTCTTGATTGTGCTACAACGCACACAATTCTTAAAAACAGAGAATATTTCTCCAATTTGAACTTAGGCGATGCTAATGTTCAAACAATATCTGGCATCTCCAATTTGATTAATGGCTCGGAAGAGCAAATATTATGTTGCCTGGGGAACAACAATTCATGTTGACAATGCCTTATACTCAAAAAATCCAAAGAAATTTACTCAGTTTTAAAGATATTCGACAAAATGGATATCACATTGAAACCATGAACGAAAATAATAGAGAATTTCTCTATGTCACATTGGTTTCAAATGGGAAAAAAGAATTGTTAGAAAAATTCTCAGCTTTATCCTCTGGATTATATTTTACTCATATAAGGCATGTCGAAACGAATGTCGTATTGAATAAGAAAATTAATGATCCAACGACATTCATTTTATGGCATGACCGGCTTGGTCATCCAGGATCATCAATGATGCGAAGAATAATTAATAATTCGCATGGACATCCTTTAAGGAGTCACAAAATATTTTCGGTTGGTGATTATAATTGTGCTAGTTGTTCTCAAGGTAAATTGATAGTTAAACCATCCCCAAGTAAAATTGTTGTGGAATCCCCAGTTTTCTTAGACCGCATTCGGGAGACATATGTGGACCTATTCTTCCTCACTTGTGGACCATTCGGATATTTCATGGTTTTGATATATGCATCAACTAGGTGGTCACATGTTTGTTTGCTTTCGACCCGCAATGTTGCATTTGCTAGACTTTTAGCACAAATCATTAAGTTAAGAGCACAATTCCCGACAACCCAATCAAGACCATCCGTCTTGATAATGCTTGGGAATTTAAATCTCACGCATTTCAAAATTATTGCATGTCTATAGGAATCACCATTGAACATTACGCTCCACACGTGCATACCCCGAGAATGGCTTAGCGAGAATCTCGATCAAACGCATTCAATTAATTGCCGGACCTTTAATCACGAGAACTAAGTTATCAACTTCGGTTTGGGGACATGCGATCCTTCATGCGATCTATCATTCGTTATAGGCCTACTTGCATACCATGAACATTCCCCATGCAACTCATTTTAGGTCAACAACCAAATATTTCACACTTGAGAATTTTTGGTTGTGCAGTGTATGTTCCTATACCACCTCCCAATAAAACTAAGATGGGTCCACAACGAAAACTTGGGATTTATGTTGGATTTAACTCATCGTCTATTATAAGATACCTTGAGCCCTTAACAGGGGATTTATTTACTGCACGTTTTGCTGATTGTCACTTTGATGAAGCAATTTTCCCACCATTAGGGGGAGATAAGAAGAAGCCAATTCAAAAAGAATGGCGTGAACTTGCTTGGAATGCATCAACTTTATCACATTATGATCCACGCACAAATCAGTGTGAACTTGAAGTTCAACGGATCATTCATTTGCAACAAATCGCAAATCAATTACCTGATGCATTTACTGATGTAAAACAAGTGACAAAATCACATATACCAGCTGTAAATGCTCTTGCAAGAATTGATGTCTCTGTGCAACAAAATGCACAAGAACCAACTAAACGCTTAAAGCGTGGAAGACCAGTTGGTTCAAAGGATACAATTCCTCGAAAGAGGAAAACGGGAGTAAAAATAAACGCAAAGCAAAATACTCCTGAGAAAGCACAAGAATCCTTTGATAAGGGTTTGTCAGAACAAGTTGATTCTGATGAGGAACAACTTCCTCTAGAAAAAGAGGAAAAAGATGAAAATAATGAAATCTCAATAAATTATTTAAACTCTGGTAAGATTTGGGATCGAAATGAAATTGTTCCTGATGATATATTTGCTTTCAATGTGTCCTTTGAAATATGTGAAAATGATGATGATCCAGAACCACGATCAGTGGACGAATGTCGAAAAAGACGTGATTGGCAAAAATGGCAAGAGGCTATCCAAGCAGAGCTAAACTCGTTAAAGAAACGAGAGGTTTTTGGACCGATTGTCCAAACGCCAGATGACGTAAAACCTGTTGGATATAAATAGGTATTTGTACGAAAGAGAAACGAAAAAAATGAAGTTACAAGGTACAAAGCAAGACTTGTAGCTCAAGGTTTCTCACAAAGACCTGGCATCGATTATGAGGAAACATATTCTCCTGTTATAGATGCAATCACATTTCGGTTCTTGATAAGCCTTGCAGTCTCCGAAGGGCTTAATATGCATTTAATGGATGTCGTTACGAAGATACCATGCGGATCCCTGACAATGAGATATATATGAAAATCCCTGATGGATTTGTAATATTTGATGAAATAAAATCAAAACCTCATAACATGCATTCGTAGAAATTACAAAGGTCTTTGTACGGATTGAAACAATCCGGACGAATGTGGTACAAACGCCTTAGTGATTATTTACTGAAAGAAGGATATGTAAATAATCCGCTTTGCCCATGTGTCTTTATTAAAAGATCATCAACATGATTTGTGATTATTGCTGTATATGTTGATGATTTAAATATAGTGGGAAACCACGACGACATCGTTAGAACATCCGAATACTTGAAAAAGGAATTTGAGATGAAAGAACTTGGAAAAACAAGACTTTGTCTTGGTTTGCAAATTGAACATTTTTCAAGTGGAGTATTTGTCCATCAATCAAATTATATTGAAAAAATATTAAAAAGATTTTATATGGACAAGGCGCATCCATTGAGCTCTCCAATGGTTGTCAGATCACTTGAAGTGGATAAGGACCCATTTCGACCTCATGAAAGTAATGAAGAGCTACTTGGTCCGGAGGTACCATATTTAAGTGCAATTGGTGCACTTATGTATCTTGGAAACTGTACAAGACCTGACATTGCTTTTGCTGTCAACCTACTAGCAAGATATAGCTCTTCACCAACTCGAAGACATTGGAATGGGATTAAACATGTTTTTCGATATCTTCGAGGAACAAGTGACATGAGTTTATTCTACTCGAGAGGGGTAAAATTGAATCTCCAAGGTTATGCTGATGCTGGATTTTTATCTGATCCCCACAAGGCCCGTTCTCAAACGGGATATGTGTTCACATGTGGCAATACTGCTGTATCATGGAAGTCAGTAAAGAAAACTATGGTTGCTACTTCTTCCAACCATTCTGAAGTACTTGCAATTCATGAAGCAAGTCGTGAATGTGTATGGTTGAGAAATATGATTGAACATATTCAAGAATCATGTGGATTACCTTCAATAAAAGATTCTCCAACCATATTATATGAAGATAATGCAGCATGCATTGCACAATTAAGTGAAGGATTTATAAAAGGTGACAGAACAAAACATATTTCACCAAAATTCTTTTATGCGCATGAGCTTCAGAAGAATGGTGAAATTGATATCAAGCAAATCCGATCGAGTGATAATCTTGCTGATTTATTCACAAAAGCCTTACCAACTACGACATTTAAAAGGCTTACATATGGTATTGGCTTGCGTAAACTTAAAGACATTGCGAGTAAAGAAACTGAACAAGTTTCACCCATGTTCACATGAGGGGGAGTTATTGATTAATGTATTGCACTCTTTTTCCCTTAGCTATGGCTTTATCCCATTGGGTTTTCCATGCAAGGTTTTTAATGAGGCAATCTTAACAATATTATACCCGTCTTAATATTTATGAGAATAATGTACTCTTTTCTTTTACTATATTTTTTCCCACATGGGGTTTTCTTAGTAAAAGTTTTAACGAGACACAATCTCTAAGCAAGTGTCATCCAAGGGGGAGTGTTGTGAAGTGTGGATGACAATGCATGTACACCAACATATTGTGTAGTTATGTACTTCCATTGGTCTTTGTATTGTCATGTTTTTTGTAACCATTTTTTTTTTTTCGGTAAATATAGACGGGAATATATATTTTTTTTGAAAATATATTTTTGTTTTTAACTTCTTAAAAAAAAGAACTTCTCACCAATGTTTGATTGCAAATGAGGTGAGAAAAATCTAAAATAGGTGAAGAATTTGTAGCAGGCAGTCAAGACAATCAAGTAAAGGGCACAGTGTGTTAAAATAGTAATGGTCTCAAATCATTAAGGGCTAAAAGAATAATACATCGATAGTTATATACGAGTACTATATAAAAGGATCCCCTTTGCTTCTGCAACTAAAATTATTCATATAAAAACATAAACGTTGTAACCAACCATTATCTTGATTTTGTGGTTGAGACTTACAAGTTATTTACCTGCACCTTCTTTAGGTATTCTCAAACACCAGTTATAAAAATAAAAATAAAAATTAAAACAAATATATTTTTTAAGTAGATCTATAAGTTTTAATCAAGCAAATATATGTTTTTTTTGTTTTGATTACAAGCTTATGATTAACTCGGATGCAATTTTGTTTTAACTACAAGCTTATGTCTCTTGCCAATAGTAGGCCCATGCTCATAGGCCTAAATATTGTTTATATATATATATATATATATTTTTTTTTTTTTGAATATGCTGCTTTTTTCACTAGAGTTGTAGTGTTGGATATTAAATGTTTTGTTTTGTTTTTGTTTTTGTTCGTTTGTTTATTTTTAATGAAATGTGATGTGATTGTCCTTTTCACAAAAGTGTGGAGTGGAGTGTTTAATTATTGTACGAGAAAAATGTAGTAAAATAGAGTTTAATGAATTGAGATGTCACTTTACCACCCTCATTTTAAATGTAACCATTATGGATGCCCTATTGTAAACAATTTCAAGCTTGTTGACGTTGGATAGACCTAATTGGTCGTACTAGACTCATGTAACCAGGGGACCCAACTAGGGGTGGCAAAAAAAGGGGTAAGGATAGGTACGGGTCCGGACACCCCTCTTAATAACGACAAAAATAGTGTTCGGACCCGTACTTATTTTTGAAACATACATTTTTTTTTGTCCTGGTCTGTATGTTTTTAAAACATAAAAGACCCGTTTTTTGTTGGGACCCATATTTTAATAAAATAAAATAATTTTTTTCACCTAATTATTAATAAAAATACATGATTTTTTATGTCATCATGCATTCCATCACTACAAAAAAGAAATGTTATAAATTCAAAATTCAAGTCTTACAAGTTTCCATATAAAACTAATATCATCATTAGTGAAATTACAATTCAAACATAATGAAAGTCTCAAAATTCTCATATAAATAAATAAATATTATTTAAATTAATAGCTAAACGGGTATCCGTTTTTAAAAACTTTGTCCGGACTCGGACCCATTTTTTAAAATGGACAAAAAAACATGTCGGGACTCGTATTAATTTTGAAAAAAATATATTTGGACCCGTTTAAAGTGAGTCCGGATAAATGCGGACAAACGAGTCCGAACACATTTTACCACCCCTAGACCCAACAAACCCACATAATCTGATGGGCCCAAGATTCTTAATACTTAATAATTAGCATTGAAGAGCACCAACGTTGATATCTCTTAACTATAGACTCGAGTTATGAGAATAACAACACAAATGTTGGAGGCTCTTCCCAACTATAAAATGCACGACCCGAGGTGAACCCGTAATAGTCGGATAACCCGAATACTAGGTGGTTTGGACGAAAAGAAAAATTACTTAGCATTGAAGAGCAATGAAGTAAATAGATCTCAACATGATTTGTATCTACAAAAACAAACAATAGCACAACTCCAACTCTACATCTAATTAAGACTTCAGATCCCCTTTTCTCTCCCATTTAAACCCCCCAATTGTGCCCTAACAAAGATCCAATTTTGAACCCTCAACGACACCAAAAAACAGAGTCCACAAAAATGGGTCTGTGCAAGCTCGTCGATGCGCTCCTCTTCCTCTACTTCCTCTTCATCGTCATTGTATCAGTTCTCTTCGATGCGCAAACATCAATTCCCTCTCATTTCTTCCCCGAACCCCTAATCGAGCTCAAATCATGGTACGCTCGCGAATTCGGCGACTACTTGGTCTCCGAGAAGCCCCATTTCTTCGTCGGACTCACCAATGTCGAGCTCATCGTGCAATTGCCCGTCGCCATCGCGACCCTCTACGGCATTCTTGCTAGGAAATCGTGGGTGCGCACCACTTGTTTGATCTATGGCGTCTCCAGTCTCAGTACTATGGTATGGCTGTATATGCCCTCTGTTCAGATTTCAAATCTGTGCTTTTGTTCTGGTTTTAGTGGTTTTTTCTGAATGTTTGATGGGTTTTCTGAAATGGGTATCGCTGATTTGTTCTCAGTTTCTGCTTTTCTCAATAGGGTCTCGCTGATTTCTCTTCATTTCGTGTTTTTGTTATCCGGGTAGGAATGATTTCTTCATGGCTTGTCATGTTTGATGTGAAAAATCTTTGCTTTTGTGTTTGATCTTCATGTTTGATTCGTTTTCTCTAATGGGTATCACTGATTTGTCTTCATTTTGTGTTTTTCTCAATTGAGTCGATGTGATTTCTTCCGGGTCTCGTTCATTTCATTTTTATGTGTATTAAATCGTGGGCAGTGGAAGAGTTTGATTGATGTAGCCTACAACAACTAATTTTGGATAAAGCATCTATCTACCGCTCCGCTGTTGTGTGAGTACTATTTTAGTATTCAATGTGACGTTGAATCAAAATGGGTAGTTGGCCTGTCAAATTATGGATCAATATCGCATTTAAAATTCGATTTGAATAACAGATATGTCAGTGATCATTAAATAGTTGTCTAACCGGATGCACTGGGATGTGGAGAGTTTGAGATTGCAACTGCAATTGCAAAAACAATGGGTAGTTTTTGCAGAATTGTGGATTCGTTCTTGTTCGTTTACTTCATCTTCATTTCTGTCGTCTCTGTGACCTTCGATGCACAGATTTGTATACCTGCTAAGTTCTTCCCTGACCCTCTCGTCGAGCTGACCACATGGTTCTCTCGCTAGTTTGATCATTATTTGATTGCTGAGAAACCCAATTTTTTTGCGGGCGCAGCGTGGGTTGTGCTTATTGTGCATTGGCCAGCAGCCCTCGCGAGTGTCATGGTTTCATTGCAAATAAATCATGGTTCAGCACGACCTGCTTGATCTATGGAGTTTCAATGCTCAGTTGCTTGGTACAATCAGTTCTATTTTTGGAGTCCCAGTTGAATTATTTTCAGTTTTCTATTTTGTACATATTGATTCATAGAATGTACAACAATGTGATTTCATTTTCTTCGATTGATTCAAATTGGGTACTGAAGTGAACACTTGTAAAGTAGTAATCTCTCTTTTCTTTGCTTAAATTTTACCTCTTTTAATTGTTTTCTAGGATTGAATCTTAGTGGTAGTGTATTGGCGCTGTTAATTTGTGTATTGAATTTCTTTTCAGATTGTAATTTTGACGGATATGATTAAGTCGAAAAGAGCTTCAGAAAAGATGTTAATGGTGTACTGGCCATTCTTGGGTGTTGCTGTTCTTGCTGTTCTGCGTGGTCTCGTTCCATGTTCTGGTGGCAGCGGCAGTGCAGGTTCTGCAAGAAGATCTGCTGCTCCTAGGAAGAAGAGGGCTTGATTGATCATCTCTCGTTTTCTTTTCCTTCTAGTTTGTTTAGCAATCGTAGCGAACTCAGGGGCTCTTTTGTTTCTTTTTCTTCTTGAGTTCATCGTTATCAGATAGTCCATTTGATTGAGAAAATGTTCACTTAATTTATTCCTAGTTAGACATTGATGGCTGTGTCTATTTCTTTCATAGAAGATAATTTATAGTTTGCTCCATTGTCAATGCTCACATCACTGTTTAGCTGTGCATGTTCCAGGGCTTCCCTTGTTATCACCAACAATGGATTTGGTGAAAACACAACTCTTGAGCATGAAGAACTGATTCTTCTTATGAAGGTAAGATGGTATAAGATATCTCAAAGCTCTCCATGTGAATGCCTTCGCCTTGGCTGGAATTTTACTGTTTGAGAATTGTGCTTATAATGGGCTCAGCTAACACTTCAATTTCTACTTATTGACCTTCATTTCCTTGTTGCCTTTTAAACTAGAGCCTTGTTTGGTATGGGGTGGAGATATCTGCAAAGAGATAATTCACATGGAATTGAGAACTAATCTTGTTTGATTGCCTAACTCCATGTGAGTTATCTCCCAACTTACGGGGAGGAGTGTGAGATATCTCCCCACCCTCCCCGTAAGGAGATAACTCTTGGGAGTTATGGATGTGATATAATTACCTTTCACAAATTTACATTTACTAGTGTCTCTAACCTCTCTAATGCTTGTTATTAATCCACAATAAAAGATTAAATAAATCATTAATTCATAAAAACAAGTAATTTTCAAGTGAGAAATATTTTTAAAAATTATGATTAGTTGTATTTTATAGGATTTATTATTAATAATTATTTCAAATAAATACAAAAATATGTATAATTTTTTTTAATGTTGTTTAATATTTTTGTAAATAATATTTGATGTTTTTTTATTTAATTCAAGTTTATGTATTCTAAATAAATAAATAGTAGTTCATGTGGTGAAAATAATAATGTTTTATTTTTATCTTAAAAATATATTTGAAGGACATTTATGTCAATTCTCATATTTTACAATTTTTGAAAATTTGCAACTTCCATCCAAGTTCAAAGTTCAATCAAATATGAAATATGAACTTACGTTGTGATTTAACTCTAAAGAGTTATTGTCGTCTCGTACTGTAAGTTAACAAAAACGAAACAAAAGACACTTAGTATCCTTATTTGATAGAGTAGATTTTTGTACTGACAAATTCTTTTTAACTTACAATTTCTCTAGTAAGAGAAATAGTTATTAGGGAATGATTTTAGCTCTTTTTTCTTTTTTGGTTTTCAACGTGTTATTTGGCGCCAATCACACTGGTTAACACTCGGGCATTGTGGAGCCTTATACGGGAGGTGGCCCTTTCAACTTAGTCTTTTCCATTCATAAGACTCAAATTGGAGATCTTGCTTAACATGGAACTGAGTCCCTTTCCACTCGACCAAATGGTCGTGGGTGGAATAAAGTTAGTCACCATGTCACCATGTCACAAAGCTTGTTGCAAGTCTAGTAACTAGAGTGCTAAAAAACCTGTTATATTTATCAAAAAAAAAAAAAAACCTGTTATAAATAGAAGGGCAGAGAACTGTTTGCCTAAACCTCTTTTCTTTTCCTGTTTCTTCCTCATTCTGATCTCTAATCTTCTCTACATTCCCTTCATGCATTTCCCATGACTTTATCATTGTTCTTTGGGCACTGCTATATTATCTTGGGGCAGCTCAAAATAACACCTGAAAAGTACAGTAACACCTTAGAGGCCTCAATAGCTCAAAATGAAGAGCAAGAGAACGTAATATTTTGTACTTCAAATGAAAGTTGACATGACTATTTATAGTTGAAGTTCGCGTAGCATTGTACTGGACTTTGTATAGCAATGAGTCGACGCGAGATTATAATTAAATGTCTTTTTTTGTACCATAACCAAACAACCATCATTTTTAATCCCTTGCTGATGAAAATACTTTGACAGGTTCTACCAACTTATACACAGTGTTGCCTGGTCTTCCCCCTTAATCTAACTTGTTAATGGTTAAGTCAACTGAAAGATCACTATCATCTACATCAGAATGGAATATGCAGAAACCCATCTGAATTCTCGGCCCATCGACGCCACCACAAACAACAAAATGGTTGGGCTGTGGAGATTTGTTGATGTCTTCTTGTTCCTCTACTTCTTGTTTCAGCTCCTCCTTGCTCCCGACTGCCTCCTTTATCCTCCTCTCTTAAAGCTCAACGCGCGCTATGATGAGAAACTCATTTCATTCGAGTCCGTGTCATGGGCAGTTTTTCTTGTACAGCGAACGGCAGCCATGGCGAGTGTCTATGGTTTCTTTGCCAACAAAGCGTGGGTAGGCAAAGCCTGCTTGATCTGTGGCGTTTCCATGCTCTGGTGCTTGGTATATGATTTGCTCTTTTTCCAAGTTCATGTCCCCTGTATGCCTCTTAGTCTTAGCCTTTTAACAATGCAAACTTGTTTACTGGATATTGAATCAGATTGAGGTCTTGATGGAGACGATAAAGTTTAATTCGCGCGTGTTGCTGGTATTGTTCTTGTTGCTGTCCTGGCCATTCATGGGGGTCGCCATGCTAGCCATTCTTCGAGGGCTTTTTGGCCCACCTGCCGCAGCCATGAAGTCTTTGCTTTTGAATTTATTTTTGTTGAGCTTATGTTATGTATCTTCTGGTTTCTGATTGTGGCGGTTTAAGTCCAAAGATGGATGCAACTCTTAATATAAAATTTCAATTTTATAAAACAGAATCCTTAACATACTTTCTATATTAAAGCATTCCAGTTTCCAAGTTATCTTATACTTAGTTTTAAAATTTTTATAATTTCAGTTGTGTCGAGTTTTTTAATTGGGGTCGTTTTGAGTGAGTCTAAGCTACTATATGTATTCGCCCTTTTCTAATTTTTGCGTCTGTCTGTTATTGCATCTGTAGTACTTTTCTGAGGCTTATTTAATTTTGTTTCCTTTTCTCCTTGAATTCTTGGGTGTCTCATAGCACATTTACGTAGAAAATTTAATTAAATTAAATTTATCAACAGTTAGACATTTTCGTTAGTGTGTCAGCTTCTTCTATAGAATCACTAACGATTGCTACTTTGATCCATTATCATTGCTTACAGCCAATTTAGTTGAGAGTTTTCCAGGACCTGTGCCTTGCCGTCTTCAACAATGGATGCGATCAATAAAGCGCAGCACTGGAACATGAATCTATTTATTTTTCAAGGTAAGATGGTATAAGATTTCTCACAGCCTAATTTGTGTTCTTCCAACTTGCTAAAAGAAAAAAATAGTTAGTTCCTAAAGTGAAGCTAGCCTTCAACTTTTATGCATATTGGCATTACCAATATAATGACTTCCTATATTAGCTTCTCTTCTTGTTTCTCTCTAATTCAAACGATTATGTTACCTTATTCGATTCTTCTTTTCGTGTTTGACATATTCTTCGAATTGTATCCGAGGTAGACACTTTGGTGAGTCTTTTCCAAAACTGCTAGTTAATAGTGAAGACAACTTGAAAATCACAGTCACCTAAGTCACAATGAAAACTGGGTGAGAACTTAGAAGAAGTCATTAATTACAAATACAATGCCCCTACAAATTAACCATCTAAACTCCTTTTTTGCATTGTCAAACAACTACTGCAAAATGGGTGGGTTTTGGTGGTTTGTTGATGTCTTCTTGATCCTCTACTTCTTTGTCATAGCTTTTGCCACTGCGGTCTTTGCGCAGACCTGCATTCCTGCTCGCTTCTTCCCTTATCCTCTGGTCAAGCTCAATTCATGGGTTGCTCGTGGGATCAGCCATTATTTGATTGCTGAAAAGCTCAGTTTTTACGAGGGACGTCGCGGGTAGTGCTTCTTGTGCAGTGGCCAGCAGCCGTCGCGAGTGTCTCTGGTTACCTTGCCTGCAAACCATGGGCTCCAAGTCCTGCTTGATCTATGGAGTTTCTATGCTTTGTTGCTTGGTACATATATAATTTCATCTACTTTCAAGTTCATGTTCTCTACTGAATGAATTGAGATTACTTCAACTTCAACTTCAACTGCTTGTTTTATCGAACGTAGATTGCGACCTTGACGGAGATGATTAAGTTTGCTTCGTGCAAGTTGCTCATATTTTCTTGGTTGCTGTCATGGCCATTCATGGGGGTCGTGGTTCTTGCCATTATGCGTGGGCTTGTCTGTCCAAATTCTGCGACGAACTTTGAAGAAGACTTGATTAATGTACTTTCTTATATTGGGTTTGGGTTAATTATGTGCTGTGCTTTGTTTCTTCTTTACATTTTGTTGATGATCATTAGTTAACATCTTTGATGGTTGAGAGATATATATATATATATATATTAGTTTCACGACGTGTTATGCACGATTGACCAGCTCGCTTCGCTCGCGGGAATTAATTTCTAGTTAATTAACCAAAATTGAAAAGAATCACTACAATTAATAGAAAACATGAAAAACAATAAGTAGAAGGCGACTAACACTTGAAACTAATTAAACAACATGATCTTCAAAATCTTCCTTATTTTGTAAAATGCGGAAAAAACTTGTATATGGATATATTTCATTCAAAGGAAAGCCATATATGCGCCACATTGCCTCGGTGCTGCTATCCAACGTGATGATTAAAAGCTTTCGATCTCATCAATGTCAGCATTGCCATTATTGTTGGTGCATCGAATCGCAATGCGATCATGACCTTTATATATATACTTGTACATGTATTTAATTGCCTTGATAGTAGAACAAACCTCAACATTTAGATGACAATCAAATTTAGCAAGTAAGTAAGGATTGTATGGAACCACCCAACGATTGTCCAAATTGTGTTTCCTAACAAGTACAATATTTCCATTATTACGTCTCCGATATTTTGGATACGAACCTTTCCCATGCGAAGTACAATCACGAAAGGGCTTTGGAAAGTTATTCTTGCATTTACCATCTGAATCCATGCACACATTATTTGAGTTCAAAGTACCGCATGGACCATGCATCATATGTTTCACAATAGCGGTATACAAGTGGGGATGAACTGAATTGTTGGGAAGCTCCGCACATACGAACGAATCAAAAGTTACAGGTTCTATTAATTTCGCCGTTGGTTGTAAGACAATAAGAAAATGTGCATGGGGAAGACCTCGTTTTTGAAATTCAACAACATAAACATTTGCTGCAACTGGACCAAAACCTGTTTTTTCATTATTTCATTTTTCAAGCACTCCAACTTTGATTTAAAAATACGAGCAACAAGATCAGGTTTATTTTGCGCGTCATCATTAAATCGAAGCTCTTGTTGTATTTCTGGCCAATAAGGATTGCAAGTGATAGTGAGGAAGATGTCAGGTTTGCCAAAACGTTGAACCAATGCCATAACATCCATGTACCTCTTACGCATGTCTTTTGGCCCACCTATAAAAGATGTTGGAAGAACAATCCTACGTCCAATATTTGAACCAACGCTTTCACCCATATCAATAGAATCCATAATCCCTTGGTACAACTCTGAACGTATCTCATCTTGTCTATGATGAATAAAATCTAACCTAGCTAGATGTCTCTAACTTGACATACATGTCAACGACGTATTGCTGCAAAAATCTACCAGAATGTAATAGAATAGAGTTCCTTACATCCCTAATCTGAAGTTTATAACAATAATACTCGCGACAAGATACACAATTCCTCTTCCATCTAGAATATACTGTGAAAATAGAACAAAATATTTAAGTTCAATATGAAAAGAACAAATATAAACAAAGTAAATTATTTAACAAAGGAAATGAAAACATTTACTTTCATTTTCATTATCAAGTAACTCTTCAGTAGAGTTGACTAAATGAGGATCAAGAATGGCCTATGTGTTGTAATTTCTATGTGATTCAGTGGTAAATTTTCTCTGAATTTCATCGTGCCAACCTACGTCTCCATACGGGAATAATAAAAGGGTATTGTAAAGGATCATAATAACCGTAGTAGTAATTGATTCTATGGCTACTTCCAGAGTGACTATATACAAGGATATCCCTTTTAGTTGGTTGAGCACATATATTATCATCTATCCAAATAACAACAACTTGAGAAGTAATAGGCATATTAAATACTCTCTGATCAAGACTAACACTTGAAACTAATTGAACAACATGATCTTCTAAATTTTTCTTATTTTGTAAAGTGCGAAAAAAACTTGTATATGGGTTTGCCAAAATTGTCTCTTTCATCCTATCAGAACAATGCATTCGATTTTGCACTTCATGATAAGTATCATAAAAGTACAGTTGCAAAAAAGAAGGATGCTCCTTGTCAGGAAGTAAATTATTTATAAAATGATGAATTTTGCCCTGCACTCTAAATGTATATACACCCATATTACTTTTGGCATACTCTCTCTCGCACTTTACACCAAAAGATATAAAATCAAAATTGATCTTATAAGTACGAATGTACATAAAAAACTCACGGTCTCTTTAGTGTTTGAAGTGAATAGGTCGAACATTTCTTCAGGGACAACATTAGGAACGAGGGTTACTTGACCGTTTGAACAACAAAAACTATTAAATTCATGAAAAAACTTCTTCGCACTGCAATCTCGACAAGAGTTTACTAATGGTAACACATATGCTGAACTTGCGACGTGCTCAAAACTCATAGCGACATAACGTGGTTTTGCATTCCGGGTGTGACGACCCCAATTTCCCATAAATTGGGCCCAACCCGGCCTAAGCCCACGTGGACCCCCGAGCCAGTCTAGTAAGGTCAACGAGAGCCTAGTCAACCTTCAAATCCATCATTATCATTACATTCAACATTTTACAGTTGAGTTATTAATATTTTGCAAGATTTAAAAATTTAGCGGAAGCGACTAATACATTAAATAACTCAACAAAAAGATCACGGAGTTAGGCAACCTAATTGTGGAACCCAGTAAATATCATCAGAGGAGAGTAAATACAACATATACAAAAATTCACCTAGCTACGAAGCCTTCCCTTTGCTACTCGTCCTCGGCTCTGCACCCACTCAAACATAAGAATGACGAGCCCAGGTAAGTAAATCCAGTAGGACATATACACTGCATTTCACAATATCCAAAGCAACGTTTCACGATATCCAAAGCAGTTGAATTCATGTAAATAGAACGAAAGGAATAAAGAACGCATGAATATACAAGACTGTAAACAATCCATCGATGAGTGATGCAAAACAACAAGGAGTCCCGAACAAAAGGTCGTTGAGTCACGACAAAAGCCTAGCATACTCGGGTTTAGGACGAGACCCCGCCTCCCGGCCCCCAACCCATGCGACTATGAGACATCCATAGAATCTAGGACATCCCCGCTTATGACTATGAAACATCCATTGACTATAATATCGACGGACGACCAGGAAAAAACCTCGGGTTTAGGACGAGACCCCTGCCTCCAGGCCTAACCCTCTCATATCGAAGATAAATAATAATCATGACTCACTTGTCAATGGACTCACTCAATCGACAACAATTTCAACGATAACTATCATCACAAAGCAGTGAACAACAAATAAGCTATCACAAAATAGTAAACAACAACAGCCAATGGAGAGAAATGAAATACTGTATAAGTTCCTAACTGGTTTACTTACCTCGAGAAAACGCGAACCTCAAAATGTCGCTCGCGTCTCGATTTGTGCACCCGACACCCGACTCCTAAGTTCCTGGTGTCCATTTAGACATTTTAGGCCTATTTTACTTCAAATCATTCAAATCACACTGAAAAGGTGAAATAAAACTCACCTCCATCGCGTCGTCGCGATTTCGTCGAAATCGCTCATCCGACCGGTCAACAACGCGCCACCGCGCTGTCGGCGTCCCTGCCCCACCGGCGCTCGCCGGCCGCCGACGCTAGTGAGTTCCTCCGCGTTGCGTCGCGTCGCCGCTGGTTCGTCGCTGCCGTACCACCGTCGCGCCACCGCCGTTGCCGGTGTCGCTGTTGGCGTCGTCCGTCGTTTCGCTGCGCGTCGTCGTCCGTCCCATCGCCGTCGCCGCCGCTGCATCTTCTCACCTCGCAGCCGAGCTGCTGCCACCCCGATCTCCGTCGTCACTGCCCTGGAGTGTCGCGCCACCTCCTCCACCGCTGATCCGCGAGCTGGCCGCCGCCGTCCGGTCGCCGCTCTCTGCTCGCGCTGCTTGCCGCCGCTGTCCGCTCGCGCAGCTAATCCGCGAGCCGCTTCATTGCGCTGCGTTCCTCTGAGCCGCGACACCGCTGGCTCGTCTCCGCCTGCTGGAGCTGGTCCGCCGTAGTCGCGCCGGGAGCCGCCGTCACCATCCCTCCGTGCCGGCGCTCTCTGCCATCTTTCTTTCGTGGTCTCCTTCTTCCTCTCTTTCTTTCTGATCTTTTTTTCAATCTTATCCTTATCTTATATATATATATATATATTTATTCCTCTTTCTCTTTTAATTTCAAATCAAAAGTGTCCTCGACATTCGTGCAACACGAATCTCGAGGCAAACTCAACAACCGAGCAATGCGCATCTCAAGGCACCAACCCGCCTCATTTTTAAAATCTCGATACTCGCACTACACGCATCACGATGCATATCCCACGTCGGCACGCGACTCGATGCGAGTCCCCGTTCGTGTTTCGACTCACCGAATTCCTTGCATAGTTAGCATTATCATCTCAAATTGGATTCGGACATACGTATTTCGACGAGTGGATCCCACAAACGACCCTGATCTGACACGTGGCACAGGTCAAATTTTCGAGTCGTTACAGTCTTCCCAACAAATTAGAATTTCGTCCTCGAAATTGAAGCAAGTCTCACAGGACAATGGTGTTTTATGAATAAAGACCCAAGGCCATACCCGCCCAAGGCCATACTCGCCCAAGGCCATACCCCCATCTTACTCTGTAGGGTTGGCTCCTCCGCGACAAGCTGGGCTCCTTCGCGACGAGCTGGGCTCCTCCACGACCTCCAAGCAAAGAACACACCATCTGTCTCCACCCATCAATATATGTCAGGGCAACATCCTCGCAACATATATTGGAATACAAATGAATACAAATGAATATTTTAATTTCATGATCCACCGTCACTAACATACGTATATCTGATGTATGCACTCGAGAAATGTAAATCAGTCTCACTCATCGAGTGAGTTTCAACCCAACTCGTACCCTCTATCAGGTTACGATAGATAGTAACCGGACCTGACATGGCAATAGCACGAATCTGCTCCTGGCTGTCCACATGCCCATACAGGTACATTGAAATCCCGCTCCAACTGGAACATGTCCATATCCTTGCCCCTGTGCATGACTAGATCGATGTCCCTGTCTGTGCACTCGACTGGATCTCTGACCCCGTCTTTGGCCACTACTAAGGATCCGACAGCGCTAGCTGTTGTACTACACTAGGATAACTCTGCACTGGTCTATCTAACACTGGCGCCATACACGCCGCACGTGGCGGAAACGCAATACGCTCTGTAGTTGCTTTCTTTGTCACGACCGTCTAACCCTCGTTTTCCTCTGATCATCTCCGGACCCTCGCACTGAATGTGACGATGCTGAGAATCCGACTGGTACTCGGATGCGTGTGCTCCCACGCTCTCATTCGCCATAACACCGACTGCACTCCAGAGCGTCCACATCGATGCCACCGTAGTGCAAAACCAAACATCGGTCCCACCGAACAACAAAACTGATACGATGCTCAACCTCATATGCTCTGGTGTGGCCAAGACGTCATGAATATTTGCTGCTCCGAGATTCGTACCACCGTGAAACTTTTCCGAGTGATACCGCTAAAACTCGCGAGACTGCCTCGCCTGAATCGTCACGCTAATTCCAGTATCAGTTGGCGCGCTCGGCATCTCTTCACGTAAGTACGAGTTCAACCAGCTCACTCGAACGCACTTGTTGTTTGTACAACATGCACTACTTGCACGAGAATTTCCTTTCAGTGCGTTTACTAACGCATCTAAAAATTTTTTAGCATGTGAGGATCCTTGAGATATATAATCTCGTAGGATTTATACTTAAGTGGCATCTAACTTTTAGAATGAGTCGCAGACTCTACTTCGACACGTAACTCATTTACAAGTCCCTAAAGGTGGTGATCGACTTCACCGACCCTGAGACTATAAATGTTTAGTGTCACTAAAGTGAAGTTACTTGGGCTTCTGATCCAACATTACTACTCCAATGCTTTCGTCAAAGCTAAGGAGTCCGTACATGATGTAATCGTTAGCTCTCAAGTCATCTCAACACTCTGCTCCCTTAGAGTCTGCTCTTCGTTTTTTTTTTTTAACTTTACTTTCTCGAATGTTCCTTACATTAATTGTTCCATTCGTTTTATATTATCCAACAACATCAATTTCCTTTATTATCAATTCAACACCATTTAGAGACTCAAACTTCCATCTCAAGTCTCACTACTTATAGGAAATCCTCAATTTCAGTACTAACCGAACAACTTGAAATGAATTTAATGAACTCTTTTGAGTCCTAAATAAGATCAAAACTCCTCTAAATACTTTGAAAATCAATTCACAAGTTTGTTTGAGTCCTACATGGCATGTTAAGTTTCAATTTGAAACCATACCATTTGTAATACAAAAGTTCTCATTTTACTCAAAATGAATTGTTTCATTTTCCATTGGCTTCACCAAACCAACCAAGCTATTTACCTCAATTTATCAATTGAACTAACTAAATTCTTAAGCCACTATCCGCGAAGCCGAATTGAATTTAAACAACTCCCGCATTTCCAAGGCACGAGTACTTATCCAAAAAAAATCCTGCGGCTCCACTATTCCCAAATACGCCACAATCACCAACATTGTCACATTCGATCCGTGCATGAAGGCAATGCAATACGACCTCATATCCAGAAAAATGTTGCCCAGGAGGTAGCTTCAAAGTAAAGAAGGCAATTGGTTTCACACAATTTCCACATAAATTAAGTTACTCATCGTGTCTCACGTGATACACGAGAGTAAATACGATTATATCGTATATCTATCGATAGTTTCCCTAACTCTCCTCACTTCCCAACGAAGACTTAGGTCAGGATCATAGGGTTCCACTCTAAGTTCAACCATTCCTAACTTCCGCTGATTGGTGTCTCAATGGCTTGTGATTTAAATCAAGAGTCGAGTATTTAAAACTTCGGCTTTGATACCAACTGTGACGACCCCAATTTCCCACAAATTTGGCCCCGCCGGGCCTAAGCCCACGTGGACCCCCGAGCCAGTCTCGCAAGGTCGACGAGAGCCTAGTCAGCCTTCAAATCCATCATTATCAGTACATTCAACATTTTACAGTTGAGTTATTAATATTTTGCAAGATTTAAAAATTTAGCGGAAGCGACTAATACATTAAATAACTCAACAAAATGATCAGGGAGTTAGACAACCTAATTGTGGAACCCAGTAAATATCATCAGAGGAGAGTAAATACAACATATACAAAAATTCACCTAGCTATGAAGCCTTCCCTCTCGCTACTGTCTCATGGCTCGCACTCGATCAAACATAAGAATGACGAGCCCAGGTAAGTAAATCTAGTAGGACATATACACAACATTTCACAATATCCAAAGCAACATTTCACGATATCCAAAGCAGTCGAATTCATGCAAATAGAATGAAAGGAATAAAGAACGCATGAATATACAAGACTATAAACAATCCATCGATGAGTGTTGCCAAACAACAAGGAGTCCCGACCAAAAGGTCGTTGAGTCGCGACAAAAGCCAAGCATACTCGGGTTTAGGACGAGACCCCAGCCTCCAAGCCCTAACCCATGCGACTATGAGACATCCATAGACCCGGATCTAGGACGAGACCCCTGCCTCCCAGCCCTAGCCCGTATGACTATGAAACATCCATGGACCCGGATAATATCGACGGACGACCAGGAAAAACCTCGGGTTTAGGATGAGACCCTTGCCTCCCATCCTAACCCTTTCATATCGCAGATAAACAGTAACCATGACTCACTTGTCAATGGACTCACTAAATCGACAACAATTTCAACGATAACTATCATCACAAAGCAGTGAACAACAAATAAGCTATCACAAAACAGTAAACAACAACAGCCAATGGAGAGAAATGAAATACTGTATAAGTTCCTAACTGGTTTACTTACCTCGAGAAAATGCGAACCTCAAAATGTCGCTCGCGTCTCGATTTGTGCACTCGACACCCGACTCCTAAGTTCCTGGTGTCCATTTAGACATTTTAAGCCTATTTTACTTCGAATCATTCAAATCACACTGAAAAGGTGAAATAAACCTCACCTCCATCGTGTCGTCGCGATTTCGTCGAAATCGAGCATCCTACCGGTCGACAACGCTCCACCGCGCTGTCGGCGCCACTGCCCCGCCGACGCTCGCCGACCGCCGCCGTTAATGAGTTCCTCCGTGTTGCGTCGTGTCGCGTCGCCCCTGGTTCATCGCTGCCGTACCATCGTCATGCCATGCGCATTGCCGGCTGCCGCCGCTGCCGGCCGCCGTGCGTCGTCGTCCATTGCCGCGCGCCGTCAGCATCTTCTCACCTCGCAGCCGAGCAACTGCCACCCTGATTGTAACGGCCCGAAAATTCGACTTGTGCCAGGTGTCAAGTCAAGGTCGTATGTGTGACCCACTCGTCGAAATACGTATATCCGAATCCAATTTGAGATGATAATGCTAACTATGCGCAGAGAATTCGCAGAGTCGAAACATTAATGGGGACGCGCTTCGAGTCACGTGCTGACGTAGGATACACATCGTGATGCGTGTAACGCGAGTATCGAGATTTTTAAATGAGGCAGGTTGGTGTCTCGAGATGCGCGCTAAGCAATTTTTGAGTTGCCTCGTGATTCGTGTTGCACGAATCTCGAGGACACTTTTGATTTGAAATCAAAAAGAAAATAAAAAGAAAATGTATAATATATATATATATATATATATATATATATAAAGAAAAAAGAGATAAGATAAGATGAAAGAGAGAGAGAAAGACACGGCGGAGAGAGGAGAGAAACAGAGGAGATGAGAGAGACGATCGGATCCTCGGCGATCGGACCAATGGCTCGGTGGCGGTGCGTGCAAAGGTGGGAGCGTGGTCGGGTGGCCCGCAATGCACCGGCGCGCATGAGCGAGAGGACGCCGAGGAGGAAGATCGCACGAGGGGTGGCGAGATGGACGCGATGCGCGCTCCAACAACGCGACAATGCCGACAAGATGACGCGGATGGATCGGCGGATGCGACGGCTCATGGACGAGGGACGCGACAGCGGCGGAAGAGCAACCGGCAGCAGCGGCGATCGCGCCGGCGAGGGCTGCGATCGCGTATGGCAGCAGCGGCGACGCTGCGCGGCGCGACTGGCCGGCGCGATCGAGCAGCAGCAGCGGACGGCCATCGACGCACGAACGGCTCGCGGGGATGCGACGCGATTCCGGCGAGGGCACGACGACGGCGCGCGCGCGCTGCGCAAGCGCATGGCAATGGCGATCGACTATGACGCGCGAACGAGGGCGCCGATGATGGCGCGATGCCGACCAGTCGGATGCGCGGTTTCGACGAAATCGCGACAACACGATGGAGGTGATGTTTATTTCGCCAAACCGAGTTGTGTTTGCAATGGTTTTACGTAAAATAGGCCTAAAATGGCGAAATGGACACCGATGACTTAGGAGTTGGTGTCGGGTGCGCAAATCAAGACGCGAGCGATGTTTTGAGTTTCGCGATTTCTCGAGGTAAGTAAACCAGTTAGGGATTTATACAGTATTTCATTTCTCTCCATTGGCTGTTGTTGTTTACTGTTTTATGATAGCTTTATTGTTGTTCACTGCTTTGTGATGATAACTATCTTTGGAATTGTTGTCGATTGAGTGAGTCCATTGGCAAGTGAGTCATGATTACTATTTATCTGCGATATGAGAGGGTTAGGGCTGGAAGGCAGGGGCCTCGTCCTAAATCCGATGTCTTTCATGGTCATCCGTCGATATCTCCCAATTGAGTGCACGTTGGGGGCTTTTATCCGGGTCCATGGATAGTTCATAGTCGTACGGGCTAGGGCCGGGAGGCAGGGGTCTCGTCCTAGATCCGAGTCTATGGATGTCTCATAGTCGCAAGGGTTAGGGCTGGGAGGCCGGGGTCTCATCCTAAACCCGAGTCTGCTAGGCTTTTGCCGCGACTCAACGACTTTTGGTCGGGACTCCTTGTTATTTGACATCACTCATCGATGGATTGTTTACAGTCTTGTATATTCATGCGTTATTGATTCCTTTCGCTCTATTTGCATGACTTCGACTGCTTTAGATATCGTGAACTGTTGTTTTGGATATTATGAAATGTTGTGTATATGTCATACTAGATTTACTTACCTGGGCTCGTCATTCTTATGTTTGAGTGAGTGCAGAGCCGTGGACGAGTAGTAGAGGGAAGGCTTCATAGCTAGGTGAATTTTTGTATATTTTGTATTTACTCTCCATTGATGATATTTACTGGGTTCCACAATTAGTTTGCCTAACTCCCTTATCTATTTGTTGAGTTATTTCTTGTATTAGTCCCTTCCGCTAAATTTTTAAATCTTGTAAAACGTTAATAACTCAACTGTAAAATGTTGAATTTACTGATAATGATGGATTTGAAGGCTGACTAGGCTCTCGTTGACCTTGCGAGACTGGCTTGGCGGTCCACGTGGGCTTAGGCTGGGCGAGGCCCAATTTGTGGGAAATTGGGGTAGTCACACCGATCTCCGTCGTTGCTGCCCTGGTGCGTTGCGCCACCTCCTCCGCCGTTGATCCGCGAGCTGGCGCCGCCGCCGCCGTCCGATCGCTTGCGCGCCGCCGCGCCGCCGCTCCGCCGTCGCTCGTCGCGCGCGATCCGCGAGCCGCTTGTCGTGCCTCGTTCCTCCGAGTCACGACATCGCCGGCTCGTCGCCGCTCGCTAGAGCTGGTCCGCCGTGGTCGCGTCGGGAGCCGCCGTCACCATCCCTCCGCGCCGGCGCTCTCTGCATCTCTCTCTCGTGGTCTCCTTATTCCTTTCTTTCTTTCTGATTTTTTTTTCAATCTTATCCGTTTCTTATATATATATATATATATATATATATATATATATTTCTCTTTCTCTTTTAATTTCAAATCAAAAGTGTCTTCGACATTCGTGCAACACGAATCTCGAGGCAAACTCAACAATCAAGCAACACGCATCTCAAGGCACCAACCCGCCTCATTTTTAAAATCTCGATACTTGCGCTATACGCATCACGATGCATATCCCACGTCATCACGCGATTCGAGGCGCGTCCCCGTTCGTGTTTCGACTCATCGAATTCCTCGCATAGTTAACATTATCATCTCAAATTAGATTCGGACATACGTATTTCGACGAGTGGATCCCACAAACGACCCTAACCTAACACGTGGCACAAGTCAAATTTTCGGGTCATTACATAGGGGATGTAACGGCCGCTCTAATTAATCCCGATTAACCGACAAATTTCAGATTAAGATCCTAAGCTCAGACCCACGTGGACGTTGCGAAAAAGTATAGGGCACGCCTAATGAGGTGAAATTTATTATTTTTGTGTGGCAAATGTTTATTATTTTATGATTATTTAATAATTCGCGACGCGCTAATTGATAATTGCGCTTGTTCATGTTGTGCGCGTGTAGTTACGAGAGTGTACGACGTCGCGGTGTGCGCGTAACGCGGGTGTACGGGGTAGTATGAGATTTAACTGTCACATCACATCACATCACATCACATCACATCACATCACATCACATCATCACATCAAACCCATCCCTCATCATTACCCCCTATCCTATTCAAATGATAAAAAAAAATTTCTTTTCTCTTCTCATTTAAAACGGTAGAGAGAGAAAAATAAGAGAGAAGAGAGAAATAGAAAAAAAGAGTGAGAAAGAGAGACATCAATAGAGACATCAAGAGAGAGGAAGATACATCAAGAGAGAGAGAGAGAGGCGGTTATGGGAACTCCGGCGAGGAGCAATGAGGGTGGCGCCGACAACGAGGAGCGACGACGCTGTTTGAACCGAGAAGGCGCAGCGAGAGGTCGCGGACGGCGGCGCGCGCGACTCCCGCAGGACGCGGACGGCGGGGCTCACCAGCGACGGACGACGAGCGCGGCGGGGACCTCCATTGATCAAGGTTGGTGTTGTTGTTGTTAAAACTATTGTTGTGTTAAAAAAAGAGAGAGGAGAAATCGTTGCAGTGGCAAGAGGAAGAAGAAGGAGCCCAAGTGGGCCGGGCCCAGGGCGGCTCGGCTCCCAGGGCCCAGGGGCGGCACCTAAGCCCGAGCTCGGGCCTAGCTCGTGCAGACTTGGTTGGGCCGAACCGGGCCTAACCGAACTGGGTCCGGTTCGGGCCCAACCCACCCTAAACTTATTTTAATTAATTAAAAATTTTAAAAATATAAATAAAATACTTTTTTAAATCAAATAAATATAAGAAAAATAGGAAAAATAGTTAGAAAATTATGAAAAACTCAGAAAAAAATCAAGAAAAATATAGTAAATTGAGATACAAAAAGTAGTTTTGATGACATTTAGGGCGTTGACACCCCGATATAATTCGAAAAGTGCGCTAAGAATTAAACTTTTTGTAATAAAAATTTCACAAATTTTGGTCTCACACTATAAATTTATTTAATGAGACTCTAAAATAATAAAAATTGTATAATTGGACACCAGGGAATTAGACCACCATAGTCGGGTGTCGGGTACGTATCTCGAAGAGTGTGCGGATGTTTCAAATGGCATTTTGCAAATGTTTGAGGTAAGTAAATCCACGAGAAAGTCAGTTTAGAATTTACTTATTTTCATTGTAAATTATTTATTTCACATTACTTTGTGTCATGTCAGTTTTCATGTTTACTCTATTCCCGCGTGTGTCTATGTATGGTCGAAGGGACGATGTGCTCTCTCGTTGATGATGATTCGATTGTTGCTACGGTGTTGGTCATACCTTAGACTACGCGTGAGATTCTCTCTCAGCGAGTCGATGATCTCGAGAGCGAGTTGACGTGAGGTTCACCTCCGTCACAAATTTCCTCTCCTTTGAGGCGTTGGGCGGAAGTCTACCTTCCGACCAACAAAGTTCCTCATTTCGACCGTGAAGAGGGGGTGTGAATTTCTTCACCTCCAGGGCTTTCTCGGTTTATAATTTACGTCCCAGGGCTCGACAGTTATACACCACATTCGCGTTCCATATTCTTGATTATCTCACGACTTATATTCATGCTTTACATTCTTGTTCATTTACTTTATATGCATGAATTGTAGCCATTTTCTTGAATTTCATGTGAATACTAATTGAATTTCTCTTAGATTTACTCACTTGGAACTTGCCATTGTTTGTTGGTGGCAAGTTGCAGATCCTACGACGAGCCGGGAAGGCGGTAATTGGCGACTACCTCGATTTGGAGCGCCTCCACTAGCTTACTCGTAGGTGTTTGTATTTACGTATATATATATATATTTTGGATATTTTTAGAGCGACTTTTACCTAATACATGTATATCGACACCTATTATACATTTTTGGCGCTTTAACTCATATACATGGTATCTTTTTGCTGCATTTCCACCCCATAGGTTGTTAAATATTGCATAAATTGTTTACATTAATTATATGCATGTTATTAAGACTTTCGCTACTAAAATAACTTAAATAAATCAAAACAAATAAATTAAGTTATAAAAATTTATAACTTAGTATATTTCGCTAAAATAATCATTTAAACATCGAAATTTACTAAGTTGGAGTATTAGATAGTAAGTTCGCGGGTCGTCACAAACAGGTGTGCAGGTGACGTGGCATGGCTTAGTGACGTGTCCGGCGACGTGACGATGCTCGGTTTGCCTTAGAATTTGGGGCCGTCACACTTGGTATCAGAGCTTAGGTTCAGGCGAACCTAGGGGAAGTTTAATACAACCGAATAAAATTTAACAACAAACATTAGATGTGGAAACCCAAAGATCCTAACTTAGAACTTTAGTTGGGAAGCAAAGTGAGCGGGTTGTACCAAGACTTATATGTGTATATATTGATTGTAATACTTATGTACACGTATTACGACGCTGATTTGCGGCACGTTCGCGATTTGCAGATCCGACATGGATGGATGCCCAATTCTTCATACAGATGATGAGGGCCAGACGAGCGGCTCGACACCTACCGACTCGGATCAGACCTTGCGCGACACGGTCTCACTTCATAGTTTGTAGCTCGAGGAGATTCTTCGATTACTTCGAGCGCAGGCACCGGCCACACCGGCCCCTGCCGCACTCGCCACCGCCACTACTGTAGAGCAGACAGTTGTCGCCCGGCTATTTCGGCGACCCCGCTCACGACCACTACCACCGAGATACTGCCAGCAATCACTACACCATCGACTACACCGCCATGACACCTACACTGATCCCACCCCATGAGATCACATTCGAGACCTTCTTATCACTGAGGCGAAGTTGATTAAGGAATTCGTTCGTTTTCGGCCAGGTTACTATCAAGGAGGCGGAGACCCAGAGGTAGCTGGGAAGTGGATCCTTTCACGCGAGAAACTTCAAGGACTTTTGAGGATTCACGACAGCATATGGGTTAGGATTTTTGGATTTATGCTCAAGGGAGATGCTGCAGTATGGTGGACCGCCCACGCAGCCACCCACGGAGAGCCGAGTACTTTGGCAGAGTTCAAGAAATTCTTCTATGATCAGTATATCCCGATTGAGATTCAACTGAGACTAAGGGATGGGTTCTTGACATTGAGGCAGGGTAACCGGACGGTGTCGCGATACATGGAGAGATTTACATACCTGTTTACTTTTGCGATGGAGGTGGCTGGGACCGAGCGACTTCAGGTCCACTACTTTATTCGAGGACTCCGACCAGAGATAGGGGGCGCGATTGTGTCGACGGGAGCAAGGACTGTACGAGAAGCTTTACGAGAGGGCGTTGGCCCACGAAACATTTTTGATGTGAAACAACGTCGCCCTCGCTCCAGTGCATCGCGACAACCATAGAGGCCAGGGGAGGTCAGACAGGAAAGGCAAGAGGAATCGCGATCAGAGAGATCAGAAGGGACAGAAATGCAGATACGATGACGGTCAGACGATCAGTGCACATACATTTGTACCAGCACAGCCACAACAGGTTATGGTAGTCCAAGAAGCCCGCATGAGAGAGACTCGTGGTCGTCCGAGAGGCGAAACGGGAGTCGGCAATGGCGAGATAGGGCCATAGGCTGCGGACGGAGGGTCGAGGCTCGGACATAGCGAATGTCACGTGCTTCAAATGTAGGCAGAAGGGGCACTACAAGAGTGAATGTACTAGGGAGTCAGCACCACCAATAGCAGCTCAGCCAGTGTAGACGAGAGAGCAGGTGCACGCAGTTGTCGCACCAGATCGTGATGCGTCTCGGTAGCTCATCGAGGGTACGTTGATTATTTTTGGTCGCCCTATGCATACATTGATAGATTCTGGCAGTACGTTATCATTTATTTCGGAACAGATGGTAGGAGAGTTGGGTTTGACACTTGAGAGCGTTAGCATCCACCTTATCCTCAGCACGACCGCTGGGGATAAGATATATCTTAATCGGATTTGTATAAATTGTCCAGTCGAGGTTGGTGGTCATCAGTTACCCATAGATCTCTGAGTATTAGAATACCTAGAGTTCGATATACTCTTAGGCATGGATTGGTTGGCGGCATACAACGTGCATTTGGATTGTTTTAGAAAATTATCATTTTTCAAATACTAGGGATTCCTGATTTCACCTTTACCGGAGTCGCGACGTCACTTCCGATCATGAGAGGTAGGTTAGCTACCACTCAGGAAATGAAGATACTCGTAAGGATAGTTGAGTCCGATGAGGGACCAGTGACCAGACTTGAAGATGTCCCGGTAGCACGCGAGTTCCCAAATGTTTTTCCTGAGGATCTACCTGGATTACCTCCGCCCAAAGAGGTAGAGTTTATGATTGAGTTATTTCGGGCACGCGACCCATAGCAAGTAGACCTTACCGTATGTCACGACCAGAGCACGAGGAATTGAGAGCCCAGCTAGAGGATCTATCGAAGAAGGGTTTCATACACCTTAGTATGTCACCCTGGGGAGCACCAGGTCTTATTTGTGAGAAAGAAAGATGATAATATGAGGATGTGTATAGACTACCGAAAGTTAAATCAGGTGACAATCAGGAATATGTATCCCTTGCCCAAGATCGATGACCTATTCGATCAGTTGGCCGGAGCACAGTTTTTCTCTAAGATTGATATGAGATCTGGATATCATCAGGTGCAGATCTCTGGATATCATCAGGTGCGGATCAGAGAGCAGGATGTACCTAAGACGGCGTTCAACACACTTTACGGGTTATTCGAGTTCACTGCCATGCCATTTGGGTTGTCAAATGCGCCAGCTGTGTTTATGGATTTAATGCATCGAGTCTTAAGGCCGTTTTTAGATCGATTCGTGATAGTCTTCATCGATGACATCTTGATTTACTTCAAGACCCATGAGGACCACGAGAGACATTTTAGAGAGACGTTAAAGACTTTGAGGGAGCACAGATTATACGCCAAGTTCAGTAAGTGCGAGTTTTGGCTTTCTGAGGTGAAATTCTTGGGACACTTGATCAACGACAGAGGTATTTCAGTGGACCCGAGTAAGATTCATGCTATCATCGACCGGCCTACACACGAGCTTTTTAGGATTGGCAAGATATTATCAACGCTTTGTACAAGACTTCTCCAAAATTGCTGTGCCGATGACTAGATTGACCAAGAAGGATGTGACCTTTCATTGGTCCAGTGAACGCAAGGCGACCTTCACAGAGTTGAAGAAGAAGTTGACTTCCGCACCGTTATTAGCATTGCCCGAGCTGGGCAAAGAATTAACTATTCATACGGATGCTTGTGGAACCGGATTAGGTTGCGTACTAATGCAAGGAGACATAGTGATAGCTTATTTATCGCGTCAGTTAAGGACCCATGAGAGGAACTATCCAAAGGCACGACCTGGAGCATTGCATGGTTGTATTTGCAGGTGTGTGGAGACACTACCTTTATGGTGAGAAGTTCACATTGTATACATATTATAAGAGTTTGAAGTATATTTTCACCCAAAAGGACCTGAATATGAGACAACGACGGTGGTTGGAATTGCTGAAAGACTACGACTTTGCCATCGAGTATCACTGAGAAGGCGAATGTCGTAGCAGATGCCCTTAGTAGGAGAGGACCAAATAGTGAGACAATAGCTTGCAAGATGACCCACGAGTTTGGCTTACTTGAGGCGGCAACATCTATGAGTTTGTCAGAGGTTTCAGATACTGCATAGGCACATATCTGCGGACATATGAGAGTATCGACATTATCTATTCCGCTCGTCTTGGAGTGTCAGAGAGCTGATGTGATGTATCAGAGTTCAGGGACATGGCACAAAGTCCAGATTACCCAGATTGGCGCGAGTCCGTTGATGAGTGTTTGAGACACCGAGGTAGATTGTGGATTCCTGCAGTGGCAAACTTACGCGATGGTATTCTTCAGGAGGCTCACAGATCTAGGTACACAATGCATCATACAGGACCAAAATGTACCATAATATGCGGCGGTTATTTTGGTGGCCAGGGATGAAGGCATATGTCATCCATTATGTGAGGAGTTGTGAGGTGTGTCAGCAGGTTAAGGCTGAGCACATGAAGCTTGGAGGACTATTGCAGCCACTACCTATCCCATAGTGGAAATGAGAACACATCACTATGGACTTCGTCAGTGGGTTGCCGACGACTTTGCGCAAACACGATGCCATCTGGGTAGTCGTAGATCGACTGACGAAATCAACGCATTTTATCCCAATCTCCATGAAATATAACTTCCCATAGCTTGAACACGCTTTTCGAACGAGAAATTATCAGACTACACGGATTGCCAGTATCTATAGTGTCAGACAGAGATAGTCGACTTACTTCGCAGCTTTGGCAAGCCATGCAGGAGCAATATGGTACTAGATTGCAGTTCGTCACGACTTTTCATCCGCAGACTGACGGGCAGTCTGAGAGACTTATTCAAATTCTTGAAGACATGCTCAGAGCCAGTGTGCTACAGTTTGGAGGGTCATGGGAGGAGTTTTTGTTACTTTGTGAATTTGCCTACAACAATAGCTATCAGGCTAGTATTGGTATGCCACCATTGGAGGCGCTATACGAGAGACCATGCAGATCACCAGCTTGCTGGGCAGAGCCCGATGACGTAGCTGCCGTTGGGTCTGAGATTGTTGTAGATCACATAGAAAAATTAGGCTGATTCATCAAAGGTTACAAGCTGCTCAAGATAGACAAAAGAAGTACGCGAACAAGTACCGCGATGGGCTGAGTTATGAAGTTGATGATTGGGTCTACCTAAAGGTTTCTCCCTTGAAGGGTCACCAGAGATTTGGGATTAAGGGAAGCTTGCACCGAGATTCATTGGGTCATTTCAGATAGTCCGACGAGTTGGGGAGGTTGATTATCAATTGAAATTGCCGAGCCAATTGGCAAGGGTGCATGATGTTTTCACATTTCTATGTTAAGACTAGCCAGATCAGGACCGAGATCGATGGTGGATATGACAAGGATCGAGGTCAGACCGGATGTGACATATGAGGAGCACCCCATTAAGATAGTGGATCGCAAGGTATAAACTCTCAGAAGGAAAGAAATACCACTTGTACTCGTTCGATGGCAGTATCATAAGAACGAGGGCCTCACTTGGGAAAAAGAGTCTACCATGCGAGAGCGATACCCCCATTTGTTCCAAGGTAAAGATTTAATTAAATTCGAATTTCGGGACGAAATTCCTAGTTGGGAAGATTGTAATGGTCCGCTCTAATTAATCCCGATTAACTGACAAATTTCAGATTAATATCCTAAGCTCAGACCCACGTGGACGTCGCGAAAAAGTCTAGGGCATGCCTAACGAGGTGAAATTTGTTATTTTTGTGTGGCGAGTGTTTATTATTTTATGATTATTTAATAATTCGCGACGCGCTAATTGAGAATTACGCTTGTTCATGTTGTGCGCGTGTAGTTACGAGAGTGTGCGACATCGCGGTGTGCGCGTAACGCGGATGTATGGGGTAGTATGAGATTTAGCTGTCACATCACATCACATCACATCACATCAAACTCATCCCTCATCATTACTCCCTATCCTCTTCAAATGATAAAAAAATTCCTTTTCTCTTCTCATTTAAAACGACAGAGAGAGAAAAATAAGAGAGAAGTGAGAGAAGAGAGAAAGAGAAGAAAGAGAGTGAGAAAGAGAGACATACAAGAGAGAGGAAGAGACAACAAGAGAGAGAGAGAGAGAGCGATTGATGGGAGCTCCGATGAGGGAGCAGCCGTGGGTGGCGTCGACAACGAGGAGCGACGCTGTTTGAGCTGAGGAAGGCGGAAGTGAGGTCGCGGACGGCGGCGCCGGCGGACTCCATGGCGACGCGGACGGCGGGGCTCACCAATGACGGACGACGAGCGCGGCGACGACCTCCATTGATCAAGGTTGGTGGTGTTGTTGTTGTTAAAACTGTTGTTGTGTTAAAAAAAAAAGAGAGAGAGAAATCGTCGCAGAGGCGAGAGGAAGAAGAAGGAGCCCAAGTGGGCCGGGCCGAACCCGACCCTAAATTTATTTTAATAAATTAAAAATTTTAAAAATATAAATAAAATACTTTTTAAAATCAAATAAATATCAAAAAATAGGAAAAATAGTTAGAAAATTATGGAAAAACTCGAAAAAAATCAAGAAAATATAGTAAATCGAGAAAAATACAAAATAGTAGTTTTGATGACATTTGGGGCGTCGCACCCGATATAATTCAAAATGTGCGCCAGGAATTAAACTTTTTGTAATAAAAACTTCACAAATTTTGGTCTCACACTATCAATTTATTTAATGAGACTCTAAAATAATAAAAATTGTATAATTGGACACCAGGAAATTAGACCACTATAGCCGGGTGTCGAGTACGTATCTCGATGCATGTGCATGACGTTTCAAAGACATTTTGCGATTGTTTGAGGTAAGTAAACCCACGAGAAAGTTAGTTTAGAATTTACTTATTTTCATGGTAAATTATTTATATCACATTACTTTGTGCCAGTTCAGTTTTCATGTTTACTCTATTCCCGCGTGTGTCTATGTAAGGTCGAAGGGACGGTGTGACCCCTTTCCAGCTCTCTCGTCGATGACGATCCGATTGTTGCTACTGTATTGGTCATATCCTAGACTACGCGTGAGATTCTCTCTCAGCGAGTCGATGATCTCGAGAGCGAGTTGACGTGAGGTTCACCTTCGTCACAGATTTCCTCTCCTTTGAGGCGTTGAGCGGAAACCTTCCGACCAACAGAGTTCCTCATTTCGACCGTGAAGAGGGGGTGTGGATTTCTTCACCTCCAGGGCCTTCTCGATTTAGTATTTACGTCCTAGGGCTCGACAGTTATACACCACATTCGCGTTCCATATTCTTGATTATCTCACGACGTATATTCATGCTTTACATTCTTGTTCATTTACTTTATATGCATGAATTGTAGCCGTTTTCTTGAATTTCATGTGAATACTAATTGAATTTCTCTTAGATTTACTCACTTGGAACTTGCCATTGTTTGTTGGTGGCAAGTTGCAGATCCTACGACGAACCGGGGAAGGCGATAATTGGCGACTACCTCTGATTTGGAGCACCTCCACTAGCTTACTCGTAGGTGTTTGTATTTACGTATATATATTTTTTTTCGGATCTTTTTAGAGAGACTTTTACATGATACATGTATATCAACACCTATTATACATTTTTGTCGCCTTAACTGGTATATTTTTGCTGGGTTTCCACCATATAGGTTGTTAAATATTGCATAAATTGTTTACATTAATTATATGCATGTTATTAAGACTTTCGCTACTAAAATAACTTAAATAAATGAAAACAAATAAATTAAGTTATAAAACTTTATAACTTAGTATATTTTGCTAAAATAATCATTTAAACATTGAAATTTACTAAGTTGGAGTATTAGATGGTAAGTTCGCGGGCTGTCACAAACAGGTGTGCAGGTGACGTGGCATGGCTTGGTGACGTGTCCGACATGGCAGTGCCCGGTTTGCCTCGAAATTTGGGGTCATCACAAGGGACCTATAAATGAAAAATAAAAAATAAAAAAAAAATTAAAGATAACTTAATTTCTAAATTATTAATTAAATTTATTCATTTTGCTTCATAGCATTTACCATACTCAATATTTAATAGAATATTTTGTGAAGTTTCAAATCTATACCTTGATCATTCAACTCTTTCTTTTCACTCCTTAATTGTCTTTGGCGAGCCCGCTTCATTTCTTTTTCTTCCTCCGTTGCAAATTTACGTTTCAAACTAGTCACCTCCATACGATTATTATTGTTTGATTTCCTTACAAAGTCTTCACTATCCAAGCGCAGCGTAACTACCAACCGAAATAGGAAAGCAACAATCGGATACCTTAAGGTTGTTAAAGGGAAGGTATCGGTAGCTAACGAATCACCTTCATCGTCACTTCAATTTGATTCGCCCGTCGTACTTTTTTTCAAATAATTTCTCATAAAAATTAGTTCAATTCATAGTACATTGTCTCATTCCCAATCCATAATGCTATATGAACTAATTATACTAATTACGTTGCATAATTGATAAAAATACGAGTCCCACTTACTTGTTCCCAGTTTACCTAAATCTTTACCAATTTACTGGACTCCTAAAATCCGTAAACCTTTCCTCATCAACTAAGAACCTAAAATAGATTGATTTTCATCAATTTAGGTTTAATACTCATTAATTAGAACCAAAAAACAGGTCCTAATTAAATTTAGAACTAATTTATCAAATTTTAGGTTAATGTTATTATTTCACGTTTTTCGACATAAAAACCCCGATATAAAGTCTTGCATAAAATCCTGAATTCTTTATTTTTATAAAAACTCATCAATTTCTATTTGTTTGATCAAAATATTATTTTTCGATATATTTCCTTATTTTTTGGAATCTTTTTCTATTTTTCTCTTTTTAAAAATTTTTGGAAATAAGTTGAGCCCGAATCGGCTTAGTTCAGGGCTCAGCCCATCTTCTTCTTCAACGAAATAGAGCTATGCTCTATTTTTTTTTTACTCTAGGGTATGGCAAAGATAGATACCAGCAGGGGAAATCATTCCCCTACATATTTTTCTTCGGCAACCCGAGCCTCCTTGTCTCCATTGTTGTCAACATAACAACAACCATCAACGATAACAACATCCGACAACAACAACACCAATCGACAACAATGACATCAACAAGACTCATGTGATAACCCTCCCCTGACTTAAGGTTGGGTTGCCCAGCCCATACCATCTCCTAAGCTCGACACCCGAACCAAGCCTAAGTGAATGATCTAGTATGCCTAAAACAACTTGCGGAATATCAAACTAGTGCATATGGATAAATAAATGTGGAATTAAATAAAGAAAAATCCATATGATGTACTATGAAACTATTGTTGGGTTTTCAAATCCTTACGACAACTTAAGTCATTCAAATACTACAAAATAGTTTAAAAGAAAGTAAGGTTTATTCTACCCAGAAGACCTATTTAAATATAACCCAAGTTCAATAATTCCAAAAATCAAATAAATAAATAATATTATTATAAGGCTCACTTCAAAAGAGAAGGCTTCAAGCTATCGCCTCTCCTTTGTCTCGATCTAGCGTCGATGTGTATGGTCCTGAAATGTAAGTGGGAGCAAAAAGGGACAACAGAACTCGTTATACTGAAAACCCGCTCAACCATCAAATATGCAAAGTAATACTTAATAAGCATGTAAGGCTAGCATGAATTGAAATTGAATAAAGAAGCATTTAAAATAAGACATTGCATGAATTTATAAAGCATTAATAATCCATGTCAATAAGACTGATAAAGCATATTAAAGTCAAAACTCATCATCATGCATAAGGTTCACAAAAGAGAGATACCATAGAAAATAGTAATAATTTAAAGTCGTGGTCTCATTCAATGCATACTAGTTATTGATAAGAGTTCGACGACTAATTCCCCTACCCTCAATGTAATGGCAACTATTAAACGACACACATGCCTTATGTGCCTTATTGTTAGTCTCATCAAATCAATAGTAGGTTCATCCAAATCCATCACCGATATGTGCACTAAAATCACTTAAGGTTTTCATGAGAAGTAAGACACTGCTCATGTCCCTAATAACCGACCACTAGGATCTATATAAGAAATTAATCTCAAGTCCTTTCCCAGGATAGGGTAATCTCAACTCCTTACCCAAGAAAGGGTAATCTAAAATCCTTACCTATGAGGGGGTAATCCTAATTCCTTACCCGAGAGTAGGTAATTCCAAGTTTGGTGCAACACATTTACATCCCATAGATAAGTAGAATCAAGTTAATAACACGATGCAACCCATTTCCCAAGTCTATAATTAAAAATGTATGTCCTAACATAACTAATATCAAGCCATATTTGATAATTGAGCAAGCTCCCTACGTACATTGGCTCGTCATGAATCCTATTCTTGATCTCGTGCGCTCGGGGTCTAATAGGAACCGCTTGCAAATCTAAACAATTTAAGACACATTCACATCATCTACAAGTCGTATATTAATTTCAATTTATTTTAAATTTATTTCAAGGTCCACTAGTGTAATTCTGCAGGTCCTTCGTCCCTTGGTGCGAGGGTCGAGGGGTGGGACTTGCCAAACTTCTCCCATGGGGACGTGGTAGAGTGCCCTTCTCTCGGCGGTGCCGACGCTATTGCCCCTTGGGGTTCTCCACTAAAATTTCATAAATTTAAAACAAAAAAGAGAGAGAAAAAATATGTTTTCGACATTATTGAAGCAAACACAAGTTTGTGACTCATTTAGACAATAAAAGAAAATGTATAAAGGGTGGATTTACCTTCAATGGAGGTCCATTGACTTTAAAGCATCACACCCACTACGATTCCCCAAACAAAAGTCTCCTTTTTTTCTCTCTTTAATTTTTTGTATGTGAACAAAAAGGACTAGAGTTTACAATTAGATTTATATAGTGAGACCAATTTAGTGTAGGGTTTGCTTAATTACAAAATTTCTTCTAAGGTAGGTGTTCAAGTTTTGGGTCGTACAACATCCCCAATTTTAAATAACTTTCGTCATCGAAAATAAAAGTAAATACATCCGTAGCCCAACGTGTCTATTCACAACAATTTTTTTTACGACTCATTTTTTAACTAATGCAAATTTGTACCTACGAAATCCGCTCGTACCCTGCGTGAAATAAAATCTTACTCTTGACTCTAACTCCTCAGAGTATTATTTCCGTTCCACAGGCCAAAACTTACAAAGCATGTCTCGTGTGAGTTCCCAATAGAATCATTATACCTTAGCTACCGTCAAGTCCTTTTATTATCACACATTTCTGGGTGTTCCTTTGTAATCTTCATCAAAGTCGCAATCTGCACCTAAGTCATCCAACCAACAAGTAGAAGGAACCATACTAATATATGATCCAGTGCCTATTTGTGCCATAAAATATCTCCGCCTACCTAGCAACAAATCCATACTGCCAAGTGGTAGTAGGAACAAGGATATCTATTTGCTAGAATATGAACACTAGCACACCATCTATGTCACCATCTTGATTACATATAAATATATATAAATATATATATATATATATATATATATATATATATATATATTAATGAACGATTTATCCTGTCCTTGCGACTTATCCTTGAAGGCTATAAATGAGTAGACATAGTATTCTTTTCGAGAATAATATATTAATATCACTGTCAACATACTTTTGTCGACGTTTATTCTTGTAGGTTAATGATTCAAGTCAACCCTTGACTGACGGTTCACCTTGTAATTTCTCTGTCATATTTAATCATTTACTTACACAACAAGCTTCTATTATTGGTAAGCCGATGAATCATCATCATCATCGCTATCCCAAAGTGGCTTTCAGTACTCATTTATATACGTTTTATTACACCATGATTTTTTTTTTTATTTTATTTTTTGTTTCATACCAAAGTTTCTTATTGTAATCACTCGAGTTTCTAAAGACTTGTCGCTTCATGTCCTCATACAAATTCAACTCTCACGATCCTGGGTGACTATTTTAAATTCTTTTGGTGTAGTCAAGGTTCACATTTATTACACAAACATTTCTTATCATCCTCCCGGGCTAACTCTTAACTTTTATAGTTTGTTTATAACTTCTCTCACTGAGAAATCAATTGTATATTAACTTTCATGTTCTACATTTACCATCCATGTTCTTTGATTGATTAAATATCCTACAACGTACATGCATTCATTCGAGATTTGAACTTAAGCAAAATTAGTTAGTGTAAATCCCCTCTACATAACTCGAATTTACCTTATGCTTAACCGAACCTTTCATAACTTATAAACTACTCATACTTTTGTTACTTGTTAAGGCATCAACCTTAATTTTTCGTGCATCACACCACTTGTTGATATCCTCAACATTTGGTTGTCCTTACAAACTTATCACTTACTTATGTAGTTGCTTTTCAAGTTTTCTTGCATCATTTGGTCAGGATTTTCACTTTGAAATTTACACTAAGCCCTTAAGCTCCCAAGTGTTAGCCATACTTTGTTTAAAAATTCCTAATAGTGCTAAATTTTGAAGACCTCATCTCCTCCTAGAGATACATGTTTCATAACTAGCTTAAGATATCTTCTCATCCTTTCTAGTTATCACATTATTCGTGTTACACAGTATGAACTTGATTAGGAGTCAATTCTAGCCAAGGATCCCCAATTTTAAATCGTCAACCTATATTATTGATTTAATCCTTTATATTTTTCAAAATTGTTTAGTTTGGTAGCCCGACTTTTAAGGTAACTTTTTCTCTTAAAAATCTAGAGTCACTTTTCAAATGTGATTTTCATGATTTCTCGTGACGTCACCATTTAATTTAAAATTTGTTTAGATTTTTAGACAAGATACTTCCTCCTTGCAAGTCCTACAACTACGAAAAGTTATTGTGGTAAGCGTCTTCTCCCTTGAGTTCACAATTTCTCCATACTACCAATTTATTCTTTCATTTCCCCACAGGTCGATCCCATCTTAGGATCCCTGATTTTAAGAATCAACTCATCATTGACTTAGGTTAGGTGTCATTAGTCACATTATTTATTCTGCAACATTATTTTCATTCAGCTATCACCTACCAATCTGGTTAGGCTCCACTTTAATTCAATAGTCTTTAGTTCACGTGTCCATTAATGAAAAATCATACCAAAGATATTCTTTTAGCTGGGCATCCCCAATTTTACTAATTCACCTATCATTGGTTTTATTATGATATCATTAATAATGGTGTACACCCTTGTACAAGTTTTAACTCAATATACTTATTCAATTTTGAGGCATTCCATAATTTCTCAATTATAATATTGTCATTACATACCTTACATTCATTTCAAAACGATTTATCAAATTTTGGTATCCCAGTTTTATGAGTCAACTCACTCCTAGTTAAGTAGAACAATTTGTCTTTGTGTCGATTGCCTTTGATTTGTACTAATTTAACCTTATTTCATGGGTCCTTTCAACATTTATATTTTTTGCTTGGCAACGCGATCTTAACTCGTCGTAATCTTAACAATTATAGTCATTGACTTAGGATCTCCAATTTTTGTAACTCGACCATCCTCATATGTATTAGCACGACATTTACCAAAGTGTGCATCATTTTTAAGTTGTATTCACTATATTTACTCATTGATTTATTTCGATGAATTCTTAACTTCTTATTCAATATCTCGTACGTCATGTATTCACGTTTTGAGTTCACCTTTAAAAGTTTCATCAGAATGAGGTAATCAATAACTCAAAAACTCCACTTAAGATCATGGTCTAATATAGTCAAAAAATCATTTTTCAACAAAAATAGATTACACGTGTCTTTCATATCTTGAATTAAGTCCTCAAGTTTAGCTTCCTAGCCAAAAAAACTTAATTTTATTACTTAAAACCAAGATTCATTGACATCCTTGCTAGAATGAATAACTTCTTTTTAAAAAAAGTATCATGAGTTTTTAGTTATTTTACTTGAATTTCAAGAGTTAGAGTTACTTCTCAAAGCGTGACCACATTACTACTTCCATTTACTTATGTAGCGTGGCGACTCACCAACTTTCCATGTTTTATGATTCTTGTATAACCTTTTTATTTGCTTACTACCAATAAGTATAAGTGCATCACACCATGTAGTTTCTAATCGAAGCTTATTAATTCCTGCATTAGTCATCGCAGACACTCTTGAAGTGCGTGTTGAGTCTTCAAAGCACTTTGCCTCGACTTCCTTGCGCTAATCATTGCTATCCTCCATACTGTCTCGTGGAACTCAAGTTACTTATCCACTCGCAAAAATCATCAGAGATAATCAAACTAGTAATGGAAGAAAACTATGCATATATATGATGATATATTATATATACAAGGTAGCAAATAATCATAATAATAAATCTTTTGTCAAATTTTTTTATTTCATCCCATCCTATGATTTATCATTATATATGTTAAGTCAACTTTAAATCAATATCCCATACCACTTATTTGTCTGACTTAAACTTGACCTTTAAATCTAAAGGGCTCTACAAACTTAGGCTCGACTAACCTAAATGTTTTTCCTAGGTTATAATACCTATTCTCTGATACCAACCATGACAACCCACCTCCGACCTAAGGTCGACTTGCCCAGCTCAGACCACTTTCCCAAGCCTAACATTTGAATCGAGCCCGAGCAAACTGTTTGGCATGTCTAAAACAACATGTGGAATGTCAAACTAGCGCATATGAATAAATAAATGTAGAATTAAATAAAGAGAAATCCATATGACATACTATCAAACTATTGTTGGGTTTTCAAATCCTTACAACAACTTAAGTCATTCAAATACTATCAAATTGTTTAAATTAAAGGACAGTAAGGTTCATTCTATCCAGAAGACCTATTTAAATATAACCCAAGTTTAATAATTTCAAAAATTAAATAAATAGATAATATCAATACAAGGCTCACGTTAAAAGAGAAGGCTTCAAGCTATCGTTTCTCCCTTGTCTGATCTAGCGCTGATGTGTATGGTCTGAGATGTAAGTAGGGTGAGCTAAAATAGACAACAAAGCTCAATAATGCAAAAAACTCGCTCAACCATCAAATATGCAAGTAATACTTAATAAGCATGTAAGGTTAGCATGAATTGAAATTAAATAAAGAAGCATTTAAAACAATACATAGCATGAATTTATAAAACATTAATAAGCCACGTCAAAAGACTAGTAAATCATATTAAAGTCAAAACTCATCATCATGCATAGGGTTCACAAAAGAGAGATACCATAGAAAATAGCAAAATATAAATTCGTGTTCTCATTCAATGCATACTAGTTATTGACAAGAGTCCAATGACCGATTCCCCTATCCTCGAAGTGATGGCCATTACTAGACGACACACAGGCCTTATGTGCCTTCTTATTAGTCCCATCAAACCAATAGTAGGTTCATCCAAAGCCATCACCGATTTGTGCACTAAAATCACATAAGTTTTCATGAAAAGTTAGCCACCGCTTATGTCCCTAATAACTGACCACAAGGATCTATATAAGAAAGTAGTCTCAACTCCTTTCCCAGGAGATGGTAATCCCAACTCCTTACTCAGGAGAGGTTAATCTCAACTCCTTACTTGGGAGGGGGTGGTCCTAACTCCTACCTAGGAGTATGTAATTCCAAGTTTGGTGTAACATATATACATCCCATTAATTAGTATAATCAAGCCAATCACACAATCAACCCATTTCCCAAGTCTCTAATAAAAAAATATGTCCTTAACATAACTAATATCAAGCCATATTTGATAATTGAGCAAGCTCCATGCTTACCTCGACTCGCCGTGAATCCTATTCTCGATCCTCGCGACTCGGGGTCTAACGTGAACCGCCTTATGAGTCTAAACAATTTAAGATACATTCACATCATCGACAAGTTGTTTATTAATTTCAATTTATTTTTAAATTTATTTCAGGGTCTACTAGTGTCAAGGGGTGGGACCCACCCAACTCTTCCCTTGAGGATGCTGTATAGTGCCTTTCTCTAGCGGTGCCGATGGCGCCGGTCCCTCGATGTTTTCCACTAAAATCTCACAAATTTAAAACAAAAAGGAGAGAGAGAAAAATATGTTTTCCACCATAATTGAAACAAACACAAGTCTATGACTCGTTTAGATAATAAAAGAAAAGGCATAGAGAGTGAGTTTACTTTCAATAGAGGTATCCTTAGCTTCAAATCATCACACCCACCACGATTCCTAAACAAAAGTCTAATCTCCTTTTCTCTATTTATTTTTTTGTGTTCAAAAGGGACAAGGGTTTACAATTAGATTTATATAGGACCAATTTAGTGTAGGTTTGCTTAATTACAAAATTGCTCCTAGGGCGGGTGTTCGGGTTTTGGGTCATCACAACTTACCTCCATCATCGTTTCCTTTCTTTCTTTCTTTCTTTCTCTCTCTCTCTCTCTCTCTCTCTCTCTCTCTCTCTTTTCAATCTCTCTTCACTATGGAAACAAATTGGGCAGATGCGATGTTTGGTTTGAAAATAAATATTAGATTTCCTCGAATTCACATATATAATGAATCAATTCTATCTATTTATATTTTAATTTTTTTTCGAGATAAGTGATACGTATCTCGAGACCGGTCTTGTTCCTATCAACTAACCCATCCCTTTTGACCGACTTAAGTTTGATTAAAATTAAACTTTTTTCGAGATTTGTACTCACAACTCTCGAGGACGATCAAAGGATGGAAACCAAAGTCACGTTGATTCACATCCTCGATGTTTACGTTACACGTATCTCGAGGCGAATGCAATGTATAATTTTAATTTGATTTAAAATTTAGGGTTCATTTATATATATAATTACATATATAAATATATAGATAACTTTATATTTTCACGCCTATAAATTCATTGCGCGCGCTAGCGACCACCATCAAGCGTGCACACTATTGTACATCTTACGTGTGTCATCCTCGACCCCGCGTGTCACTAGGCGCCCACCAGTTATTAATTATTTATTCATTTTTAATATATATTTATATATAAATATATATATACGCATATATATATATATATATATATATATATATATATATATATATATATTCATGTGTTTGTAATTTCGCCGTGCCCGCCAACGAGTATACTCTGGGCGTGCACGCTACTCTACGACTCATATGCGTCGCCTTTGACCCACACCTGGTATATTAGGCTTCCTAATAATCTTTAATTAATCAATTATATTCTAATTAATCTAATTAACTTCAATAAATACAAATACATATGATACAAACACCAAACATTATGCAATTCCACACACACACTATTCAAGACGAGCCGACCTAAACCACTAGCCTAACTCAGGTTAATTAAGATCTGGATTAATGCTAATAACATACTTAAGGTAATGGGTCATTACACAACAATTGGGTGAGAAATGTTCAAATCATAAATTGGTTGAAAAGGCCATTAGATCACTTCCTTCAAAATTCAATGTGAAAGTGGCTGACATCCAATATACAAAAGGTTTGAAAAACTTACAATTTGATGAATTAATGGGTTCACTAACCACGTATGAAATGCATCTTAATTAGAATAAGAAGCAAAGAAAAATGGCGTTAAAGGTGGCTGCACAATACATGAAGGAAGATCAGACCGAGACAACTAAACTTGCAATGTTTACCAAATGGTACAACAAACTTTTCAAAAAGCTACATGGTGGCAGATCAATTACAAAGCATGATGAACAAAGAATTGAAGGATTTGATGCAAAATCAAATGATGGAAGAACTGACAAACCAGGACAATGTTAGGAATGCAGTGGATTTGGTCATTACCAATTAGAATGCCCAGGTTTTTTGAAAAAGAAGGGAAAATCACTTAACACAAATTTAAGTGATAGTAACTCGGGTAGTGAAAATGAGAATGGACTTCGAAGCAATTATATTACTTTTGCATGTGCAATATCCGAAGAATCCAGTAATTCCTCTGCTGGACCTACAACATCGTATCTAGCTACAACTTTGTTGTACTTACAAAATCTGTTGTACTTATAGCTTTGGTTGTACCTACAATGCTTGTTGTACCCACAAACTCTAATACATCATATTAGGTAGTTTCTTCAACTTATGATTCATAATCAGATTCTAGTTCTACTAATTTTGTTGATACTGTAGATTTTAAAGAAGTGTATGCAGAGATCTATTTGAAATGGTCAGAGGCATTAGAGAAAAATATCATGATGTCAAGAGAGATTACATCCTTGCAACACCAACTCAATGCCAAAGAGAAGGAATTTTGTGAAGTCAAGAAGACCCTTGAAAGATTCGAGTCAACTCTCAAGCAACTGAACAAAGCAAAGGCACAAATTGATGACATCCTTAAAATGGGAAAGAGTTCTCATGATTACAGAGGCCTTAGATATACAATAAAATGATCAACCTCTAAACAAGAAGCCACTTCATTCACTCCAGGAAAATGAAGGAACTGTTGCTGCTCAATCGTGTTTCGGACCAACATGTTTTTGTTGTGGCATCGAGGGACATAGGCGACAAAAAACAGTCACCAATAAGAGTAATAGATCCCGCAATGCAATTAGACATGCTTCAAGAAACAACAAAAATGGGTGCCAAAGACCTCTTTGTAATGTAATGTTATTCATGCCTCATTAAAGGCTACCTCATCTATCTACTTGTTCTTTGACAGTGGCTGCTCCAAACATATGATAGGTAACATTTACTTTTTATCAAACTATCACTTTTTTTCAGGTGGACATGTTACGTTTGGTGATGGAGTTAGAAGCAAGGTTGTCGAGAGAGGAACTCTGAATGTACAGGGTCTCCCACTATTAGAAAATGTGCTTCATGTTGAAGATTTGAAGGCCAACCTTCTCAACATCAATCAATTGTATGATCATAATCTACATGTCAGATTCACCATGGAAGAATGCAATGTTCTTGATTCTCATGGAACATGTATCATGAAGGGACTTCGATCCTCTGACAATTGCTATTTGCTTGAGCCTTCAAATTTTGCTCATAGCAATCATGATCAAACCAAACTTTGGCATAGCAAACTTGGGCATGTCAGCTATCGTCACTTGAAAAGATTGCCCAATGCAAATGTTGCAAGTGGTCTACCTTCAATTGCCAAAGCACCTAATGTAGTAGTGCTTCATGTCAATATAGGAAGCAAAAATGAGATGCTCATCGAGTTGTTGACAGCAGCAGAACCACTGTAGTCCTAGAACTTTTTCATATTGTTCTTATTGTTCCAACTCAAATAGCAAGCTTGTGTGGTAAGAAGTACATTCTTTTATGCGTTGATGATTTTTCTTGATTTACATGAGTGTTATTTCTTAAAGCAAAATCAAATGCATTCTTGTAATTTAAAGATCTATGCACAAAGTTTCACACTAAGAAAACCGCAGTAAACATTCGCATCATTCGAATTCGAAGCGATCATGGTAAGGAATTTAAAAATTCTAACTTTGCACCTATTACTCCCCAACAAAATTGGGTGGTTGAGCAAAAGAATAGACACATCCAAGAGTTATCATGTGTAATGTTACATTTCAAAAACCTTTTTTCACGATTATGGGCAGAAACAATATATACAACATGTTATATCATCAACTTGTCTATTTTCGTCCTCACTCCATTTAGACATCTTATGAGGTATGAAAAGGTAAAAAGTCAAATTTGAGTTATTTTCACATTTTTGGCAACAAGTGTTTTGTTTTGAAATATTGGGAAATTCAACAGCAAAAGTGATAATGATATATTCCGTGCATATTCTGATACAAGTAAAGCATTTTTAGTTTACAATCCGTGCACTAAGCAAGTGATGGAATCAATCAATGTTGTCATTGATGATACCACCAATATCACCATGGTGACTCCATTAGTGAACTGATCAGCTCCTTATCTCCATCTGCTACTCATCTACAACACAGAAAAAACGATGATGATGAAATTTGTGCAAATTTACCAGTTCAGAAATCAAAGCCTGTATAATCATTATTTGTACATACAAAACAATCTATACCTATATAATTATCTGTACATACAGACCCATTTATACTTACATAACCATCTGAACCTATAGGCATATATGTGCCCACGGATTATGGCAGTTCACCTCCTTTCATTGATCCAAAAACCAACATCATCAAACCATCCAGTTTAGCATAACCTTTTGCCTCTACCAACTTTACAACTCTTCCTCTAAGATTCAGAAAGATCATCTTTCTTCAAACATCATTGGAGATGTCTTACAAGGCATCACAATAAGGGATGTTTCAAAGGTTAATTATAAAAAATTGGCAGGTTATATGTGCTATGTATATTCTCTCGAGCTAAAGAATGTCAAGGAGGCACTGCAAGATGGGTTCTGGGTTGCAACAATGCAAGAAGAGCTTCTTCAATTCAAATGCAATGAGAGCAAACATTGTTGGCAACAAGTGGGTCTTTAGTAACAAAACTGACACTAATGGGGACATTACTTGCAACAAGGTATGTCTTGTTGCTTAAGGCTATAATCAATTTTAAGGAATTGACTTCAATGAGACCTTCGCTCCAGTAGCAAGATTGGAATCCATTCTACTTCTACTTGCATATGCCTGCAATATGAACATCACCTTGCAACATATGGACATAAAAAGTGCATTCTTAAATGGTATACTAACTAAAGAAGTATATTTTGAACATCCAAAAGGATTCATCGACCCTCACTTTCCTGACCATGTATTTCATCCACAAAAGGCTTTGTATGGACTTAAGCAGGCTCCACGTGCATGGAACAACTGATTAACCTCATATCTTCTTGACAAAGGCTACTATCGAGGGGGAGTTGACAAGACATTCTTCATCATGATGAAGTTTTCCGTTGTTCTCATAGCTCAAATTTATGTCGATGAAATTGTATTTGGTCTACATCATCCTCACTTGTTCAAGAATTTGTTGACAATATGCAGTATGAGCTTGAAATGAGTATGGTAGGCGAACTTAAGTATTTTTTTAGCCTTCAAGTCCAGCAAAGTGCTATAGGAACCTTCATTACCTATAGTCAATATGTTGTGAGTATTGTTAAGAAATTTGGTCTTGATAACGCCTGACATGTTCGGACTCCCATGAGTATTACTGAAAAACTTACCAAAAATGATGCGGGAGCTAATATAGACCTGAGTCTCTACTGAAGTATGATCGGCAGCCTCTTATACTTAATAGAAAGCAGACCTGGCATGTGAAGGCCCAGCACCTTACCATGGGGTGCACATACTGCGACCTCCCCACAACCAGCTACCGGGTCCTCAAGACCGTGTATGGCTTAATATCCACACATACACGTTTAACCCCACCCCCACAACTCGAACTCGTGACCATGGGGTCAAATACACGAGCCCATCAAGTTGTGTACCAATTGAGCTAAGTATGTGTGGATATTAAGCCATACACGGTCTTGAGGACCCAGTGAGGCTGGTTGCCATGGGGTGCACATATCTGCGACCTCCCCACAACCAGCCTACTGGGTCCTCAAGACCGTGTATGGCTTAATATCCACACATACACGTTTAACCCCACCCCCACAACTCGAACTCGTGACCATGGGGTCAAATACACGAGCCCATCAAGTTGTGTACCAATTGAGCTTTTGTGAAGGCCCAGCACCTTACCATGGGGTGCACATACTGCGACCTCCCCACAACCAGTTACTGGGTCCTCAAGACCGTGTATGGCTTAGCTCAATTGGTACACAACTTGATGGGCTCGTGTATTTGACCCCATGGTCACGAGTTCGAGTTGTGGGGGTGGGGTTAAACGCGTATGTGTGGATATTAAGCCATACACGGTCTTGAGGACCCAAAGAGGCTGTCGGGGGAGGTCGCAGTATGTGCACCCCATGGTAAGGTGCTGGGCCTTCACATGGCATATGCTTTAATGTTGGCGTACATGCATGTGATCAAGCTTGTCCAAAGGAATCTCCTCTCACGGTTGTCAAGCCTATCCTTCACTGTCTCTTCCACTTCTAATTTTGGTTTATGTTTTCCAATGAGTCTAATCTTTTCCTTACTGGTTTTAGTGATGCAGATTAGGTGGGTAATATCGATGATCGTAAAAGTAGTTTGGGGGCTATTTTATGTTGGTACTAGCTTGGTTTTATGGTATAATAAAAAAATAGAATTCCATTTCCCTTTCCATTGTAGAAGCTGGATACATCGCTATTGAATAATGTTGTACTCAACTCATTTGGATGAGACAAACACTACAAAAAAACAGCAAATCAGAAACGGAATTTTCCGTTTCTGATTTGCAAAAATTCCGTCTCTGATTAAAATCAGAAACGGAACAGAGACGGAATGCGTTCCGTCTCTGAAAACGTCGTCGCCGATTCAATCGAAACGAATTCGATTCCGTTTCGATTTAGAACGGATCGTCTCTAACGGAATAAATTCCGTTTCGATTATTTCCGTCTCGATCCGTTGCTAATCGAGACGGATCGAGACGGAATTTGATCCGTTTCGATTTATGTATCTACATAAACGAAAATTAGAGACGGAAATAGCAACGGAATCCAAAGATTCCGTTGCTATTTCCGTCTCTAATTTTCATTTTTGTTTAGTTTTTAAAGTCTTACATATATAGGTCTCAATCCAAGCACATTTAACTCCGCCAATATATAATAAAAATCATCGCCGCACCCTCCAACAACTCCTTGGGGGTGCTAACATCCCCCAAAAAATAAAATTTGACATTCATACATCGACAATATATATCAACAAATATTCAATTGAAAGAACAAAAATGTAAAAATCAAAAATTGAAAAAGATATATATCCAAAAAAATTGTATAGTATTACAAATGCTCCAAATTTCTAAGTATTCACAAAACCACCAATCCTATTGTTCAACAACCACAAAAAAAAAAAAAAAAAAAAAAAAAAAAAACTTACAATCCTATAAATATGCACAAAAAGAATTATCAATCGAAAAGTCTTGAAATGTTCTTCAACACCACCTGCACAGCCAAGGGAAAAGAATTATCAATCGAAAAATACACGTATGTTCTTCACATGTTACATTACATCAAGAATCAATTAATGAAATTTTATGGGAGGGGGAATCAAGACGGATCAAGAAAAGTAAAATTAGACAAATCAAAGGTTGAGGAAAAATTCAAAATTATGATGTAGAAAACAGCTATCGAATTTGTCATCTACAAATTATTTATACATAGCATACAAAAGAATGGGTGCACATATAAACACGACACCATTCATTCCAAAAAAGATGCTAAGTAGTCGAATAATCAACCTAGATAAACTTTAACATGGAGAATGAGTCTAATCCCAAGTGAAATCAATATTTAAGAGCATAACAGTAAAATAGGAAACCGCAACTTCATTTCAAGCTAAGGCATCCACATTTTATGGTTTTAAAAATAAAAATGAGTTTTGATACGGATCGCTTCAGACGGTGACAACTCATTTTAGGCAACAAGAGAACCAAGATTAGGTAAAACCAAAGTGAAATATTAACAACTCATCGCATGTTCATAACAAATTACAATTAACGTACGAATCAAGATTGCAATACGAAATTCTAAACATAGTCATTTTTTGCCCTAACAAAACGTGTAGCAAAGCGAAACATTATATTATCAAGAAAATTAGCAAAGGAACACAAACATACTTAAAAATGACATGAGAAAAACAGATCGCATCCATCTTTATAAAAAAAAAAAATGTTTGAAGATCCCACACCATTTTCTCATAATCGTGAAGGAGGCTAGTGAAAGATTTGAAGTACACAAAATTCAAAGAGAGAAACTTACCGACGTCCCGAGATTTCACGCAATGCTTCAAATTTCCCAACGAGAAGTAGAATCACCATCATACCGACATTGTAACCCATATCTCTCAAGTATTCCGCAATTGTAATGCCTACAACAATCACACACTCATTAGTTTCGATAGGAGCAACACGAAGCATTATATTATAGTCAGAAAAATATGGCACTTACAAACAGATGGAGTAAAAGAAAACGTTTCGATACTAAGAAGAGTATTCAAGTATCAAAAATAAGGCAATGGAAATGAACCAACAAAGTAAGCATATACTAGAACTTTGGGGTTTCAGTGGAGCTTAACAACTGCTTCTCATATGATATACTAGAACTTTCGGTACCAGTGTATATGGACGCCTCCCTAGCAGCCACAGGCATGTTAGAAGTATTAGCTACAAGTGTAATTTGCTTCATAACAGATTCCTCACGACCATCAGGCAATGTCCTTGTCAATTGAGGAAAATCCATAAGAACCTGAAAAATTAAGGGATTACAGCTTCAACCTTCAATGCATAACAGTTTATGATAAGCAACATAGACATCACATACCTCTGCCATTTCATTTCCTCTTTCTCCACAACCAACATACACCACAGTATCAGAATTAGAGTACTGCATTTACCAAAAAACATTAAGCATAAATATCAAAGTCCAACTACACAACTTAATGTAGTAAGACAATCAAGAGAAGAAGATGAGTAGGAGCTCATAAAAATGGACAGCAGAGTGCTTTTTAGAAACTAGCAAAGACCATAAAAAAATGAACCCGCATTACAACATGAAACAACAGAGTGCTTAGTTCAAATAGAGTTCTTTTTCGAACTGATCAAGTTTTCAAACTTAGTTCAACATAAAAATGGACAAAGAAGACTATAAAACACGTTTCTAACGATTCAAGTTTTCAAACTTAGGAAAATGAAAATACAATAAAATGAAAAATGTAAGAGAAAGATGTTACAACTAAAAATTTCAAAGGAAAAAAAGTATCTGATTCGCTTTGGCACTTAATTAAGCAGAGTGCTTTTTAGAAACTATAGGTGTAAAAAAATGATACTAACGGACTTCGTATTCGAAGTGAATTAAAGAAGAAAAACAAAAACAAGACAAATAAACCAAGATTCTATCATAGTTTAGTGAATTTAAAGCCATACACACATGTGGAAGCACTATCAAAGTCCAACTACACAACTCATTAAAAAAAATTAGTGATCACAATAAACAGATTAACAGATATTACCCAAGTTTTGCAAAGACAAATAAACCAAGATTCTATCATAGTTTAGTGAATTTAAAGCCATACATGGCCATTAGCAAGTCAATTATTCAACAATACCTTCGAATATACATTTAACAAAACTAAGGAACATGCAATTGAACAAAGATGATAAAGGCAAGGCAAAGAACAAGCAAGGAATGCACCTTAATGACCATTTCAGCTTAGAAATGAGAAATAACTACAAACCATAAAACAAGGCAAATCAAGATGGCCATCAAAAGAGATAAATATGCACAAAGGCACATATGAGTTATCAAGGACTTTAATGGACCGATTGAAGTGGAAATCATAAAGAATTAGACTTAAAGTGCCCCTTTAAATAGAAATCTTTCCTTGGCATGTTCTATTGGGTTTACCTCGCAAGGAATATACTATTGATGTAAAATCACTAGGGAAACTTGCTCTAATTACACATTCCTATAAGATGGAATTAGTTAGAACAATTGCAAGACAAGAAATGGATTTGATTGGTAAACATGAGGAATTAAGGAATATTTTCATATAGTGAAAATGAAACTACCACCATGTTGGAAACTTAAACCAATTAAGTAAGTGCATAAGACATACATACGCTTAATACATTGAATATAAGTTTAAGTAGCGAGTAAGATTTAAAGAATGGAATGCCAGTTCAACTAATTCTTATTTGAATACATCTACCAAAACCCAAAACCAAACACAAAAGATCGAAGCTTTCAAGACCAAACAAAACTCTACCAAAACCCCATTACCGAAAACACAAAAACAAACCCTAGACACCACAAAACCCCAAGAAACTCACATGCAATCTTCGAGAAACCAAACAATAAAAAAAAATCTAAAATCGAAACCCTAGAAACCAAAAACAGAACTCACATCGAGAATCCCCAGCAAGTCGTCGACCGAGCCGGGGGTCGCCGAGGCGCGTCCGGCTTCGTTGAGCTCGAGCTCCAGCTTCTCGGTCCGTCATTTCTCCGAATCTCCGCAGACCCTTCAAAACCCTATCGATCACGAACTCGATTTTAGACTCCACGCCTCATCAAAAAAACCCTAGAACGAACCCTAGAAACCAAGACGGAATCGGAGGGGACTAAATCTAGGGTTTGGTACGCGAAATCGATTCAGACGAACAACATGGCTATTGGTGAGAGTGAGAGTAGAGAGGTGCGAGAGAGAGAGAGAGAGAGAAAGAGCGAGCAGAGAGAGAGAGTGCGGTGACGGTGAGAAAGAGAGCAGAGAGCGGCGACGGTGAGAGAGAGAGAGAGAGAGCGGTGACGGTGAGAGAGAGCGGTGAGAGCGGTGAGAGCGGTGAGGGAGAGAGGTTTGTTGAGAGAGAGAGAGCGGTGAGGGAGAGGTTTGTTGAGACAGAGGTTTTGAGAGGTTTTGAGCGACAGAGAGACAGAGAGAGGTTTTGAGAGACAGAGAGAGGTTTTGAGAGACGAGACAGAGAGAGGTTTTGAGAGAGAGAGGTTTTGAGAGACGAGACAGAGAGTGGTTTTGAGAGAGAGAGAGGTTTTGAGAGACGAGACAGAGAGAGTCCGAGACGAGACAGAGAGAGGTTTTGAGAGATAGAGAGATTTGAGAGAGAGAGAGAGCCGAGTGATTTTAGGGAGAGACGACAGCTTGTGGGTATGTAGATCAAGCATGCACGAATCTCGAGACATAATGAACGGTTGAAAAAAAAAAAAAAGTTTTGGTGGGAATGTTGGCGCCATTTTTTAGAGACGAATTTAATTCCGTCTCTAATTCCGTCTCTAATTCCGTCTCTGATCCGTCTCAAATCCGTCTCTGAATATTTCCGTCTCAATTCCGTCGCTAACTTTTTAATTTAGAAACGGAACTTATTCCGTTTCTAATTCCGTTTCTGATTTAGAAACGGAACTTATTTCCGTTTCTAATTCCGTTTCTGATTTGCTGTTTTTTTGTAGTGAAATTTTAGATGACTATGTCGTTCCTTAGGCACAGCTCACTGTGTTCTGCGATAACAAGAGGGCGATTGATATCTCTAAGAACCCGATTCAGCACTGTCACACCGAACATATTGATTTTCACTATCACTTTCTTCGTGATTTGGTTGAATGCAAAGTTGTCACTTTAGATCATGTTAGTACACAACCACCATTGAAGAAGTACTCTAGATAGATGACAAAATCTTATGTTCCTCCTTCTACAGTGCTTAACCTTTCCGCCTCGTTTCCCAAACGTCCTCCTATGGTCCCGCCTAAATCTCCTCAAATGGTCCCACCTTTGTCACCATCCTTTGTCCTTACAGATCTTCAACTAGCAAATTATATGCCCTTAATTGATCTCTTACATGACTTATACCAGGATTTTGTCTCAAGGATGTCCTAACCCTATCTCCGAGCCTCTTCGCAAACGACGTCTTATTTCTTCCAATGGGGAATTGGTCCAATGTTGTTTTGATGGAACTTAAACCACCATCTTCTATACACACAGACCGCTCCGTACCTATAATTGACTCTATACCCACATACCACTATATACCTACATAGGCCACTGAACTTACAGATGCCTATGTACCTACAAGTGTCTCTATCCCTGCAGAGTCTGCCACTCCAATACATTCACCTCTACGAACCAGGCACATTGAGACTCTACCCATTTCTCCTCCTTGTGATATGCTTATCTTTCCCCGGGTAAAGCCTACCACAGCAAGTAAAGCTATCTCTTTTGCCTTTTTCGAGGATAATCTTGATTATGCAGCAATTTCCTCCGACCTCACACGACATCGGGTCACAAGCGGTACTCTTGATGTTCGTCTCCAATCCAAACTCCTCACTGCAAAATTTTCTCATCTCTTCATGCATAGTACCTACAACCTCTTTCCCATGGCTCATGACGCCATCGTTAATTGGGAGGATGTCATCCTTCTCCATGCAATTCATAAGGGTATCCCTATTAACTTGGGTCAATGTTATTTAATGCTATTTGCCAGCATATTGTGGGGGACAAACGTTAGAAGAAGCTATCTTTTACATGCTTACTCACTACCCTTCTCGAGTCGTAAGGGTTCCAAGTCTGCCAATAGATCGCATAGTCAAGGAAGATAAATAAAGGATCAAAATGTCCACCTTCACTATTTGATCCTCACATTTCTCGAACCTTCCCCTTCATAATGATGATCTTCAGCTGACTGTTCCCACTCCTGATGATATCCCAGTTGATCCTTCCTTAACTCCACCCCCGAGTCCAACAGCCACTTCCGGACCTGGCGAGCCTTCTACCTGACATCCCGATGTCTCCAATATAGACGATGCTACCTTTGAGATCCTTGCCTTTCAGTACAAGGACCATGCTCGTCAGATGGAGGAACTCGTAGCCTCTTCCATGCTGCAAGAAAAGCCTCTCCTCCTTTATGATCAATTATCTCTTCATCTATCTCCTTCCTTTGTCCTTCATTTTGTCATAATTAGGGAGAATAGCTCCAATATAAGGGGACTTTATAATGACAGTTCATTTATTTTCTACAAACTATTTTTGAGCTTAAGTCTAAGCATTTGCACCTGCTGTAATTTAAATTCAACTCTTAACTTTTACCCTGCATGAGTTTGCTCTATTGCTAGCACATTCCTTAACTTATCTATATTGATCTTATTCGCTTTATAAATGAATGTTTTATTTGTTTAAATCTGTCATAATCCTTTTGTATTCGGCTATGAAAAATAAATGACAAAGGGGGAGATTGATAAGGTGAAATATTTATCGTCATTATTTGTTCAACCAATACTCGGGTATGAAAAAGATATGATTTAAACCTTGTGAGTTTTATGCAGGAAGACTTGGTCTGTAGGTACAGAAGTCGTCCCAAAACTTTAGCAAATATTTTCGACATACTTACTTACAAATGGACAAGATATCCTTGCCAACCCACATATGTACGTTTAGTAAGGAGAGGATATTCGATCGCCAACTCACAAGACAATCAAGGCATGTTTCTTTTGATAAATAGAGAAAGAAGAAAACAATATATTCGCCACCTCACTTGATTAAAGACAAACAAGGAAACTTCTACAAGAAAGTCTTTGAATGATCTTATTATATATTCATGTAACTACAACAGTACATCATCTATTCAAAATTGCATTTTCGAAATTACTATGAGATAGAGTTTTTGAGAGGTAGCACTTTTTGTTTTTGCACACATACAACTGAGGGGATCTCAGTTGATTGTCCAAAGGGAACTTGGGACAACTGCGTAGGATCGGTTGTAAAAAGAGTGATTAGTATAGCAAAGTTTGGTGAGGGATTCACTAGCTAGATGTGAGGTCACTAGTTAGGGACTTTGCATAACATCACTTTCTCTTAGTAGATTATATATCTAAGCATGGCCCTGCAGACGTAGGACGGAGGTTTGAATTGCGATACCAATCTTGTGTCTTGTTTTTTTATTTTATGTTGCTGCCGTGTTTGTTTTATTTACACTTGATTGAGCGGTTCCATGGGTTTTGGTTAATTGTATGCTGCATTGGGGTATTTTCTGTTTTTACTGTTTGATGAAGATCATTGTTAAAATCTTTGGTGGCTGAGAAACATAATTTTTTTGCATGTTAAGCGTCTAGATGACCGTTATTTTCATTGCTCTCTATCTATTATGTTTTTTCATCATTTGATATATATATATATTCTCTAATTCTTTGATTTCAAGCAATGTAGAATCTGTGTATATATATGAATGCTATCAAAGTAATTGGCAAATCAAAAATTCCAACTAGAAATATATAATCCAACAACTAAAAAGAAATATATGTTGTAATCTTAACAACAAACATATAGTTTTACTTAAAAAAGTGAAGTACTAATCTAGCAAACAAACATGATATGATTGTAATTAAATAAAGTTCTTAACATTATATAATCTATGAAATTGTATAAATAACCAGATTTTATTTACAAAATATAAATTAATGCCATAGTGTCCATAAATGCTTACATGAAAATAACTCTATATTAATTTATAAGAATTCGCAAAAAAAAAACACATGTAAATAAAATACAATAAACGACTTGGATAACTATACATATACCTAACGATCATCCATAATTGAGAAGCAATGTTATTGCATATTCTTCATTTCTCGAGATAGCCAACTATAAAAAAAAAAAAAACAACGCTAGAAATCACACTGTATATAGCAAATCTGTTTGTATTTATCTCTATTTGGTTTGTAGTTTCACTTAATTTATTAATACCGTTAAGGTATAATTGATTAGTACTAATCCAAATCTTAATTTTTAAAATAAGAAACTCGATCGCCTAGCTGATCACTAGTTAGTTTGCTCTTACCAAACAGAGCCATAATCCAGCTTGATGAGCTCCGCTCTCAATGGCATGTATGTAACGACTTGTACCTTACCTTAAGTTGGTGATTAGTACTAATCCAAATCTTAATGAACTTGGCTTTTTAAATTTGGTTGAAATGTTGATTTGTGTTTGTTTGAATTTTTTAACAAATTTATATAAGTTGTAATATAATAAATGAATTATATACAAGCCTATAAATAAAAAATACATAATAAATAATGAATTACCAGTACACTAAGTGTGACGAGAGGTTGTGAAATGAATGTGCACACTTGAGAATACTCGTAGGCATATCTGGTAAATTTATTGGCAAAAAAATACACGAGATATATTTATATATATCAGCTTCCATAATTAACTGAAGGCAAGTTCTCCAAAAACGCGCCTCTAATCAGTGTAGGTTGAATTTCTCAAACCCACGCCTTTAATGGATTGCTTACGCGACGAAAAAAATTTTAACCGGCCAAAAGGACGGGCATTAGTTCAAATCTTTTGGGTGGGTGGCGAAATCGTGTTTTCAACAGGGAGAAGTAAAACAACAAACCAATGACAAACTAACAGCAGCGATAGCGATACGTACACGTATACTAGACATAAAAATAAGATATTGTAATTTTCAATTATAAAACTTTATTAACCACAACAAATTTTAAAAGTAAATTTCAAACCTCAAAGTTTCGTAAAAATTAATTTTATAATCTTCAAAGTTCATTTAGATTGATTACATTATCCTCCCTATTTTTTTGTAAAAGTTTTTCAATAGCACCTCCTCTTTCTAAGCCTACACCAAAATACCCGCCTTCAAAAATCTTTAACAAAACTGTTCGGCTTTGGTGGAAATGCCGAAGGACTCATAATCTACCCAAAATAATATATATTGCATTAACAAAATTATATAGTCATTCTAACCTGACCTGAAGTATTAAAACTTTAAACTATCATTACCTTAGTCAAAAAGTTATCTCAATTCGTCCCAAAATCATTCCAACCAATCCAAAGGAAATCATAATCACACGCGAACCTAAAAACCATTTATACAATATAACATATTCAAAAACAATACATACATAAAGAGAAAATAACTAAGCAAGTCACAAACAATCGAAAAACTTTCCCTTGTCGCCGCTGGAACCTGTCATTGTCCAATTATAAAAGTCCGATAATGTCAGATAAGTAAATCTCAGACTATCAAGTACACTTGTAATAATCAAATGCATAATAATCCAAGAGATTAAATGAGGAATATATCAAAAAAAAAAAATACAACTATGAATCCATCCCTTTTTGTTATCCGACCATAATCATATAACTTCTCAAAAATTGGTAAGTAAACAATAATAAGGAATCATGCACAGAGAGAATAATCCAAACAAGTCTCATTCCTCGATTCTATCAAAGTATGGTCTGGTTCAACGTGATCTCATGATAATTACGTGATGCAAAATATGAGTAACTCTAGCCCCTCAAGCATAATATAGTTCTACCCTATATACAGTCAAGTAGACATTATAAGTTCTACCCTGTATACACAATCAAGTAGCTTAATGTACTCTGTACACACAATCAGATAGACACTAAATAGTTCTACCCCATAAATATAATCAGGTAGACATTATAAGGAGACTCAAATCGACCTTATCCTCCTTACCCGTGTATGCATGTACAACAAAAATGCAATATCAATGATCAATGCAATTCATACAATGTAAAGGTTACTATAGGATTTACTTAACCTTACAAACGTGATATCGCAACTCCATTGCACTCTGCGGGCTTCAACCGCAGTCCTACAATTCATTTATACTCCCGTAAGTTTACATAATAATTTTATAATTTTTCTAATTAGTTGTTGTTTAATAGACCCACTCGCGTCCCGAAACCCCAAAATACTTTCAAAATAAATTTTCAATGCCTTAATTTCATTTTTGACTCAAAATTATTGTTCGGCATCGAAAATTACGTTGTCTAGGCTTAAATATAATTTTTTTTTCTAATTTTTATATATTTAACAGTCCTACCTCGATTCGAAAACCCTGAAATCACCCCAAATCAACTCCTCGAATGTCAAGATCCAAATTTCGACTTTAAATTGTGATTCGGAATCGAAGAGTAACCTAGACTAGGCTTTAAAACAATTTTTTAAAATTTTGGATATTTTTCGGTCTCATAACACGCTTTACGAAGTAAAAATCCCTGGTATTAATTCTCGAGAAAATTCTAAAATCCTTATTCTTCATAAAAACCCACAATTTCAATTTATTTGACTTGAATTTTTTTTTTGGAAATTTTCTCATTTTTTTGGATTTTTTTCCAATTTCTAGCAAATTTCTCTTTTTTAAAATTAAAAATAGCTTGGCCTGAATCAGGCTGAACAGGGTTTGGCTCAACCGAACCGACCCGGTTCAGTAGCCATCCATTTCTTCCTCTTCATGTTCTTTGTTCTGCCAACCAAACTCAAATTGAAATGTTTTTTTTAATGGGGTCAACCCCAACCCCAAGGTACTCTTGGGGAGGGGAGACGGCTCCCATGTCATCTCTTTCTTCGGACACCCTCACATCTCCTTTTTCAATCAACGACCCATCAACAACAACACAACCACAACGATAGTCAACACAACAAAAATCCACACAACTCACCTTGGTCTCAAGATCTCTCATCTCGATCGGTCCCTCTCTCGGTACTCCTTTTTCCCCACCTCGGTCTCACTCCCTTTCTCTCGTCATTTCAATATCTCTGTGTGAAACTAAAAATAGTGAGGAGCTTCTGTTTGTTTGTAAAATATGGGACAAATCTAATGTTCAATATTCATAATATAAATTTGATCTTCCTCGAGATGCGTACTAAGTATCTCGAGGTTAATCTTTGTCTCAAAATGAAATTGAATGAGACTGTGTTGATTTGAAGACATATATCAGACTTTTCTCAAGATTCGCATCATGTGAATCTTGAGACAAATCTAATGGTTAAATTTTCATTATTTATTGTGATTCTCCTCGAGATGTGTACTAAGTATCACAAGATCAATCTTTGTTTCAAAACTAAAATGAATGAAACGATGTATGTTCTGGTGTTACGAAGATATATATATATATATATATATATATATTTGATTTTCTCGATATTTGCATCACAAGAATCTCGAGGCAAAATCTTATTATTCATTTATATATTCCTTTTATCATAAATCCTGTGGCTATCAACTAAATAATCACAATCTCTAACCGACTTACCCTCCTCGAGATATGTATCATATATCTCGAGGTAGATCAAATGGTTTTATAATCATACTCCACTTGATTCTCCTCGAGATTGGATAACACACATCTCGAGATGAATCCGATGTATATTTTTATTTAATTCAAACTATATGATTTGTTTTTATATATTTATATATAAACTATGTATATAAATATATATGCACCATTGTATTTTTGCGGCTATAAATTTGCTACGTGCGCCAATAACCACCATTGGGCATACACTACTGTACATCTCACGCGTGTCACCCTCGACCCCGCGTGTCACTAGGAGCCCATCAATTTATTAATTATTTTATTCGATTTCATGGTTATCTCTTCAATTTATGTCCAAATTAAATTCCGAGAAATACCAAAAATTACTAAAAATTAGAAAAGATTTCCCAAAGCACTCCGAAACTCACAAACACCACGTATACAATTCAACTTGATCATATTTCACGTCGAAATACTATGTAATACATAAAATAGGCACATGACACACAAAAATAATGTTAAATTTGTAATATCTGATCCGTAACATGTGAGTCCCACCTTGAATACCTAAATCTCAAATTAAGTTCGAAAATACTTAATTAGCCGTCTAATCAAATTTATAAAATTCCCGGATGTCACAGTGTAAGTGTTTGATGGTGTCAATATATGCGTTACTTTAAGGAATGTCATGTTAGCACATCACTAATTTGATCGGTCTCGAGATAGCGCGATGTGTATCTCGAGAAAAATCTATATATTTAAACAAAAACCTCATACTTATCTTATTTAATCAATCGATAAATAATGAGAGAGATGGTTAAGGTTTGATTTATGATCATTGGAAACAAATCAAGGAGTGGATTTGGTGCAGATTGAGGAGCTTAAACAACTTAAAAACCAGAAATCATCACTTTGGTATATTTTATTTTATGTTAGTTGAAGTTCAATTTGATGGTGATGATTAAATCTCTGTGAATTATGTGCTTTAATGACTAGATATGGTTTGTTACCTCACATTGAGGTCCTCCCTGATAATTTTGGGAGTGTATGTTGTTGTTTGGAAGATTTGTGGATTGAATAGTAGTTGTTGCCCTATGTACTGTCGAAATAATACAGGGCGGAGTGCGATCCCTTCATTCGTATTGATGAACATAGTTGCTAGAGCGCACTTTACGATTTCCTAAGGACTTAGGGACTGAACTGGGGGGTTTAATTATAGGGTATTGGACCTAAATTGATTACAAATGTTCTGTGATAGGTGTTGGATTCCCAAGAAAAGCTTGGGTGCCCAAAAAATTAGGAATTCGGAATGAAAACCTAGACTGAGGTAAGTACGGATTCGCTTATTTATCAATGTTGTCTGGTTATCTTAGTATAAGTAGTTCATGTAGTTTATGGACTGAAATGAGGGATTATGTACACTGTGATGGTTTTCAATAAACGAAAAATGGTGTTTAATATGATTCATTAAAGTAAGTTCCTGTAACTGAGACCAGGTTATATAGGAGATGAGTTACTTTCTCGGCCTATATGTAACTTCCTATTCTCAGTTCATAGGTTGCATGGATTACATACTCACTAGAGGTTTCCAGATAGAACCATTGGGCATTAATTGATTGGCTAGACAGCATATAAACCAATATGTTGGTCTAGCAATTGCATTAATGGTGTCGATGGGTAATCGACCCTAGTTTTATAAATTAAATGGGAATCACTATGTAATAGTCGATGATAATTTGATTTGCATCTGTTATGTATTGAATTATATGTTTTTCATATTCTTGTTAGTTAACATTGGTGCATATTGTTAATGCATAATGTTCTTGATTATTATATGGAATGTTGATGGCTTTGTGAGTCATTACTTACTGATCAAGTTGGAGCACTTACCCAAATTTAATATTTCAGGTTCGTTATCCAGCACTTCAGCTAAAGGAAATGAGAAGATTTAGGTATCTTGTTATCTTCTCTACGATGTAATGAGTCTTCTTGTACTTATATACATTGTTTGATATATTTTGATGTATATAAACATGGTTGGGAGGTTTATAATCAAGATTTTGAGTTTTGGTAAACTCTGTATTTCTGTATATTGTATATATATCGAAAAGTTTTAATTTTCTCGTTGTGTATACCTTATTTTGTTTATTCGATAATAATATACATGTTGAGTTTATCAGGAACAAACGATGAGGCTGCTGGCTCTAGTTAGTCTGGCTAGATTACTGGAGGCTTAATTAGGGTTTCAAACTGAGTATCGCCTTAATCAAGATAGGGATGCTACAAATATTGACCATTAAAAAACACTATATATTGATGCTCAACAAGGCACGCAGCGGCAAGCACACTTGGACGTCGGTTTCAAACACAAATACAACGCTTACGGAAAGGACGTAGCACTCGATCTTCTCGAGCTCCATCATTGTCCATTTGATCAGAGTTTCAATTTCTTCACTTGGCAAGGGGAAAGCTTTTGGAAAGGAAATGAGCACCTTCTGCAAGACTACAGAATTTCTTAGCAAGTATTCAAGGAAGTCCATTTGGTCATTGTTACCTGTGAACCCTTCAATCTTAGCTTCCTTCAGGAAAAGGAAATTGAAATCGTGATGGAATATATGTCGTCCGCGACATGCGATCATATAGAGGGTATCGGATAGCCTAAATAGTCAACCAAAACAAGCCATATCTAGATCAGTGAGAATTAAACAACAAAAGAAAGCATTCAACAAACTAATTAGTATTCAGATAGGAGAATTAAATCAACTCACTTGAGCATTGGCGCCGACGACAATTCCATATTCAGTATCGATCGAAATCGATTTTAGATTCGATGCGTTACTTAGAATTAAGAATGCACCACCGAGTGCAAGTCCTTCCAAGGGTGACATTAGTGTTAAATGTTGAAGGTTTTCCAGGAGCAATGTGACTTTGCAGGACTCCAAATGACTTAAATAATCAAGGTTTTCGGGGTGGGGTTCATGCAACTTAATATGATCATCACAAAGCAGTACCTGCACAAGTTTGGCATGAAGGGAAGTCATCAATTAAAATAAAAATCAAACTATGACAAATTTAACTCTATAAGAGAGGAAAGGAAGAAATACTATGGCAAGAGTTTTCTCTTTTTGTTGTCTTCCAACATGCTCTTAAAATCAAACATTTAAGCAATTCAAGAAAAAATATATATATATACATCAACATTAGAAGTTTGGAACTTCTTGCCATGGACGAGGCATCACTTGCCAAATGCATGTTAGGTAGTTTGTAGGTTCAACTCATGTAAGATTTTGTTGGTTTCTTATAAAAAAAAAAGTTTGAAACTCTCCAATAACTGAATATGAAAGAAATGAGTGGTTCAAAGCGATGCAAGTACTTAATTTAATTAGTTAAATAAAAAAAAATCATATTAGTAGTAAAAATTCAAAATAGTTCAATAAATTAATGATCATAATATAGTTTTACAATCATAATATAGTTTGAAATATGAAATAAAACTCCTTCCTAGGTTGTATGAGAACGGAGTTGAATCTTGAGATTTTGCATGTTTTGGAAATGTTTCATAAATTTTTCATCATAAATATCAACAAATAAGGATTGAAATATTAGTTTAGTCTAGTTTGGATTTGTCAAAACCTTAACTCATATTGAAGTTTTACAAACGTGGAACCTTTTAATTAACTTTTCATATGTTAAGGTTACAGAAATCAATAAAAAATTGAAATCACCATATCTTTGGAAGGGTTTTATATGTAACTTTGCAATGTTTTTTTCCTTTAATTTCTCAAGCTTAGGACGAGAAACTATGAAAAGTAGAGTTTGAGAGGTTGATTAATTTAAGTTCTTATTTTCGCTTTAGTGTTTTTTGCAATTAATAAAAGTTTTTTCTTTAATTGAATAATTTGACCATAATTAACATTTTAATTAATCATAACTTAGAATTGAGTTTTCTACTAGAATTTGAAACCTTTTATAATAATTTATATAATTTTTACAAATTGTTCCTTAGAAATGGCATAAAGAAACTTATTTTTTGGTTTTTACTAGTCCACCAAAGGCATTGTATAAATACATTATACTAACACTTATGATTATAATTTATAGGAGATTTATCCACCATGGCGAGGGGTGGGTGTTGGAGATATTGTGATATATAGTTGTTGGAACAATTAATTACATTATTTAATTGTTTATAATTTGAATGGAAATGATGTGAAAAGGTGTTTAATTATGTAAAGGACATGAGATACTAAAAGGTGTATCTATTCACTAAAAGGCATGTCTTTCCTAATAGACACATCTATTCACGAAGATGCATGTCTTTTCTAATAGACACATCAAAGTCTATATATATATATATATATATATATACAAGATGGATTGTTTTAAAAGAAGAATAGTAATAGAGTTAGAAAGTTAGGAAAATGAGTCAAAAAATAATTTTCCTTCTCTTTTCATAGTTTTGGGTCAGAGAGAGTGTTGAATCATTATATTGGTTCGCAGACTAATGATTTGAAGTGCTAAAATCATTAGTATGATCGTTGTATCTTGGGAGACTATCGTCATTAGACCGCAAGCACTAGAGCGGGACGCAATTAGTCTTCAGGACATTGAGTATAACTCAAGCCTCGATCAACTATATTATGTTTTTAATTCTATCACGCATCAAAGTTTTCTAAAATCGCACCAACAATCTGAAGACTAATTGTTACTCATGGATATGGGATTTGGTTCGTTATTAATTCACATTGGTACGTATCTTTGTTGGGTCTTCGTTCATGTTAATGAGTATTAATCCCACAAATGAGTCCAAGATCAGGAATATGCATCGATGACATCGGGTACGTATATATGTTTGATATTTTAGTAGATACCTTAAGTGAGATATTCATTTATGATATTCTAGTGAATCGGTGGATCATGATCATATCATCGTGAAGTAGATCTGATAATACATACAATCACTCAATTTTAATTATCTTCTGCTAATGCTAGTGCGTGCATGGTGCATCGATTAGATCAAGAAGAAGCATTCTAAATATTAAATTTGAATTTGGAATTTGATAACTAGCAGTTTTTGGAGCCAACTGTAAAGGTGTTATAAAAACCATGAATTTAAATTTTGGGGATTCTTGGTCTCTGTTTATTGAAATAGATGAATTTTTCTATGAAGATGCAAGGTTCATGCATGTATATTGTTATTTAAATCTTTGTTTTCAATTTGTTCAAAGTATAAGATAACCGTAAATAGAAGAAAAAACCAAAATAGAATGGTGCATTCCTTGCAACCGCCACTTACATTAACGTCTTTATGTGTGCATAGCCAAAGTAAGGGCATCTATTTTTTAATGGGAGATACCAATCTTAATGAGTACTAAGGCACCGGTCGTTTGATATGCCTATCACTCCCTTAATTAAGTCATGAGTTTCCATGGAGTCAGGGGCCTGTAGAGATGCACATTGGTGATGGGCACATGTTGCAAAAGGCCGCCATGAACGGGTGTAATGTAAGGCTGCATTTTGAATGGTGTAGTATGAATTAAAGAGGCACCACAATGACCGACCCAATTTGGCCCCAATCTATATGGTCCATGCTTATGGACTTGTATGTGAATTGTAGAGATCAAAATGGAGATGCTATATAATTTTGATCGAAGATGCAATTGGTGATCACATGAGACTGCAACTTGAACAATGTGGGTGAATATAATACTCCAAAAAGTTGCAACGTGTAGTTGCAAAGTTGCAATTGCATCTTCAATAAATAGAGACCATGTCTCCTGGGCTAGAGTGAGATTGTGGTTAGTAAGGCTATTGTGATCTATCAATTAAAGATTCACATGCAGTTGCACCGTTAAGGCAAAGAATGGGGCTAATTGATTGAGTGTGCTTATGTTCTATGTATATCTTTATTAAATGCATATGCATGAATTAATCCATTTGTTTATTAATTACTAAATTTTGATTTGTATGGCTTTGCGTTTATCAATATTGTAATACGAGTAGTATTACTATATTAGCGTTGAGTTATTAAAATTGTGGGGGTTTGAATGCAAATTCAGTGCAAGCCCTAAAGTTATAATCTTCCTTGAAGATATATTACAATAGTATTAAATGTCTATAGTGAACCCTAATAAAGTATTTGAAGAGACATTTGTTGAAAAACATATATTTTGAAAAGCGAGTTATCAATAGTGAAATTGAATCCATCGAGTCAAAGCCTTTGAAGTATAAATGGATTTTAAAATCTAATTAAAGGCGGATGGATAAATTGCTTAAAATGAAGCAAATTAAATTGATAACTTAAGACTTCAATTGAGAGAAAGGAAGTCTTGATTTCTTCGAAAGAAATTCACTAGTCTATAATGACATCTAGCATGTTGGTTGCTAATGAAGCAAAGCAAAGATGTTAAAAGACATATCTTAAATGATGAATTTAAAGAAGAAATGCTTGTATCAATGGAAATCCTCAAAGAAATGAGAGTATTGTTAGATTCACATTGGAATCTAAATGATTGCGCACATTAATAAATTAGAAAAGCTATATTATAGCTTTGAAAGAGATTAGAGGATATTTCATATATATTATATGCAATTGTCTCTGTAACGCATATGTCGAAAGTTGATTAATGATCGCAAGTGACAGAGAACAAAATGATGCATATAAAGTGGTAAATCTGGACTTATATGTTGAAGATTACCTTAAATAGTTACTTGATTATGAGATAATTTTCATAGAAAATGAGAAATGAGAAGACAAACTTGTGGCCACTAATTGTAAGTTTGTTAATATCAAGTAAACTAATATTGAGGGGAATGAGTTTAAAAGCCTAAAAAATGAGTTGAGTCTGGCGGAAACCTAACCTAGCTGATTGGAGATCCCATGTACTAGGTTCAATAGGCAAACTGGTTAGATGAAACTCGAGAGAAGAACACACCCTCTCTCATTCCTAAGATAAAAATGTGTTCAGAAGAAGTTAAGGGTATGCTAAGCATTTAATGACAAATAAAGATGTCACCTATATGATAGTAAATGTGGGTCGCATTTATGAGAACGAAACAGGCTAAATTCTCTAAAGCTATTATGAAACCAAGATTGTGTCCAGGACCAAAATGGACAAAACCGTAGAACCAATAATGATAGGGATAAAGTTATGTGAGTGTTACTGTCTCGGTATACCGTAATTGTGAACAGCTTCAAGATCATATATATCCACTGCGTCACGAAGTATATCCGGTAATATTTCACTAGGGAAAGTTCAAGTCTATATACGACACTTCTCCTGATGTAACTTTATTCCGCCAATTCTCTCTCAAGTGTGTCTACATTAAAATGATTTTTAAAATCCATTTATGTGGGAGATATATATAGATTTGATGATCAATTTCCATTCATGTGGGGGATTGTTGGAACAATTAATTACATTATTTAATTGTTTATAATTTGAATGGAAATGATGTGAAAAGGTGTTTAATTATGTAAAGGGACATGAGATACTAAAAGGTGTATCTATTCACTAAAAGGCATGTCTTTCCTAATAGACACATCTATTCACGAAGATGCATGTCTTTTCTAATAGACACATCAAAGTCTATATATATATATTCACAAGATGGATTGTTTTAAAAGAAGAATAGTAATAGAGTTAGAAAGTTAGGAAAATGAGTCAAAAAATAATTTTCCTTCTCTTTTCATAGTTTTGGGTCAGAGAGAGTGTTGAATCATTATATTGGTTCGCAGACTAATGATTTGAAGTGCTAAAATCATTAGTATGATCGTTGTATCTTGGGAGACTATCGTCATTAGACCGCAAGCACTATAGCGGGACGCAATTAGTCTTCAGGACATTGAGTATAACTCAAGCCTCGATCAACTATATTATGTTTTTAATTCTATCACGCATCAAATTTTTCTAAAATCCCACCAACAATAGTCTCACATTGACTAGTTAAAATACAATATTAAGGCTTATATGCATGTGCAGAGCGAATACCGCATCTTGCCTTGACATTTTGGAGTGAGCTTCACTTTCACATTTAAGCCTATATATAAACTAGTCATCACATTCTTCTCACCTTGGATTGGACTTCATATTATAAAAGTTGAACATGGTATGAGAGCTTTTAGTCGGCTTAGTAGCCCATTGTCTAATTATAAGGGTCTTGTAGACATCCAACAAAAAAAAATTAATAGAGGGTTAACATGAGGTTAAGATGGGTTATTAAAAAAAAAAAAAGATAAAGCTAAACTCATCCTTCAAGTTGTAATGGACTGCAATCAAGTCCTAGTTGGGCTTGAGGGGTAGTGTTGGAGATGTTAGGATAGTACTCCCACATCGACTAGTTAGTATACAATATGTGTGTTTGTGTGGTGTGTGTGTTTACTTTCACACTTAAGTACATACATAAACTAGTCACCGCACTCTTCTCATCTTGAATTGAACTTTATATTGTAAAATCAAACAATAGGGAATGATAGAATATATATATATATATATGGGTATTGTTATAGGGTCAACATTCAGAGGGTTGTAAGTGTAGGGCGGGAAATTCTGTTCCCCGTGGGTCCGAATGGGTCAAAGATTCTTGCTTTTTTCCTTACTTGGAAGGGGTGCAGGCAAAATCTTTCCCCAACATGCGAGACAAGGCGGTGACAAGGACTACCGTTAGCGGGTGCCCCACGAGGATTTCGACCTCCTGCCTTGATCACCACATGAAGTCCCCCAATATATGTAATAGTATGAAATAGAACTCAAGACTATCAACCATAAAACACAAATGTTTTTTTACCATTAAACCCATCCTACTATAATATTAGGATTAAACAAACCACAGTTTGGTGGTGAAAACCCTCAAATCGCACCAAATCGGGGTTCATGGTTTGACTATTTTGCAAACCACCATCAGACTACAAGCCCTTAAAATCGCAACCAAATCGACCGCAATTTGCGCGATTTAGTCAGTCTAATTTTGTGTTTTGCCTGCAACACATTTAAAAAAAAATTTGCCACATAGTCCATATATGTCCATTAACAAAACATGTGCCATACATGACCATCCACCAAAAACACAAAGAAACACAAGAACTCAATCAAAATTATGAGTCTAAGTTCACTTCAAAAGTTAAAACAACATGAAAAGGCTTCAACTCTGTTCCATTCCATTTCATTCCAAGTTTGGGGTGGTTTTGGATTTTGTGAACTACGGTTTTATATAAATGAAAACTATTACCAAACTATGGAATCACGGTTTTTAAGTTTTCAAAATCACCCCCCAAACTGCTAAAAAATCAGACCAAAGAGTTTAAGTGGTTTTGCAGAGACCACTACCCACCCCTAAAAATATTGTGTCATAATGATATATAAAATTATATTAATTTAGAACATCATTGAAATATATTTGTCATACCAATTTTAGAAATCATATATATAGGGATGCAGGTGGGCGGGTTTGAGTCGAGAATGCAATCCTCATATATTCCTATCCCCACTTATGACGAGGCGGGGATTCCGCGCCTACTTGAATTCCCCACTAAGGAGATTTTGACTCTCATTTCCCATCTATCGGGGATCCCCGCCCCCACGAGGATTCCCCATCCCATCATTTTTCACTTAATATCTAAAAAAAATCAAATACATTATAGACCCGAAATTAAAATCATTAAAAGTTTTTCTTTGCAATTGTAAGTCGATTTTCAAATTTTATTTGAAACATTCATTAAGCAAAAAAAAAATATCCAGATTTAATAATTTTAATGCAATTCTCACAGGTAATATTTAGGTTTCCTGTGGAGGATTGGGGATTTCCTATGGTGGGGAGGGGTAATACCGCCCCCGCCCCGCTCCTGATGGTGGGGATGAAATTTCCCTTCTCCCCGTCTCATCGGGGTGGATCCCCGCGGGGAATGGAGATTCTCCGCCCCACCTACATCCTACGTATATGTTTAATTTATAGCTAGTATGATATATAATTTGTAACTCAATCAACATAGCAATATAAAAAAGAAAAAAAATCAATCTTTTAATTTGAGGAAATAGTTTTCTAAAAAAAAAAAAAAGAAAATTAGTTAACCGATAAAATGACAAATGAGCGAAAATCAAAACAAACATTTTCACAAAAGTGATGGAGTGCGGGGATCTTCATGCCCCGTGGGGCGGGGCTGGGCATGAGGGCCGATGTTCTTTCTTCAAGAAATTTGCAAGGATAAATCCTGCCAAGCGCCTTGTGGGACGGGTGCCTTTATTCTATCAAGGTTTTCTTCAAGAAAACCTTGATAGAAGAACTTAAATAATGATCTTGTTAGTACCAAAAAAAAACAAACAATAAAGCAAGAAAAATATATAAGGGTCATTTGTGAGAAGAAAAAATATGAGCATACCTCAAGCAAACGATGACTCAAAGTGTAATCGCTTCGCCCATTTGAGACCCAAGAAAATAAACTCCACGATATTAATGGCTTGGTAAGAATATTTCCATTGGTTCTCGAGATCGAGAACAACTTCAACCAAGGCTTGTAAGTTGCCTAGATGAACAGACCACATGAATGTTTGGATCTCCAAATATTGAATATTTGGAGCAAAAAGCTCCAACCTAGCCAAATAAGGACGAGCCCCTCTTATAATCAATCTCTTAAGCTTCAACCATGCTGCTGCATAGAATTTCAAATGATCTCTATTTATGTTACAATCCACAATGCTTAGTTCTTCTAGATTTGGACAATTACATCCAATATTAAGAACTATTTCAGTTGTCACAAACATTCCTTCAAAAGATAAGCTTGTGAGTTGCATAAACTTGAGTTCAAAGTTGAAGTTGCTTAGGCCACAACACCTCAAACTCAACACCCGTAAAGATGTCAAATTATAGATGGAATGAGGAAGGTTGTAAACCGAAGAAAAGGACTCGACGGTCGAACGAAGAAAACGACGAAACAAAAAGAGCGTTTGTTCATTAGAGAAGTCTAGATGGATTGCCTTGACCCTCTTTGAAGCTGCAAATTCTAGTAGGTGCTCAAAAAAGAACTTGTCCTTACTAGCATTCACTTCATAAGAAAGCCTAAGTTTGATACAATCTAACTCAGGATTGACAAACCGAGGCAGCAGCCCGCGGACATAAGCCGCAAAGTGCCTCCTAAGGCCGATCGGAAAGCGCTGTTCTTTGGATTGGTTCTCGAACTTGGATCGATCCAACTCGATTAATTTGCAATGGGTCCAATGATTCATCCACTCCCTTGAGCAGGAGCAGAGTTTGATGGCATCCAGGAGAGGTAAAAAAGAGAGTATGAGAAGGAAGATGTGTTCAGGGAGGTCACAGAACTCCATTGTTAGTGAGCTGATGAAAATGGGAGGAGAAATCAAGGTGGTGGTGATGATGAGAAAGGCAGAGAGAAGAGGGAGAGAAGAGGTGAGATTTATAAGCATTTATGTTGCATGGATTTGTTTTGGTAAGTTATATTAGAGGGTAGATATGCTTTGTGTACATTGGCAACATTTGTTGTTTAATTAATGCTTGATTTTGTATGATACATTGGTTTAGGGGTGTCTTCTTAACTGAAGTGCCCTCCTTTTTTTTAGAGTGTTTTTAAATGGAATTAAAGTGATTAAATGAACTAATTTATAATATTTCAAACCATAATCTTTTCAAAATTAATTGCTCATTCTCAAAATGTATAAAGATTATAGGAAATTTGGAATCTAGAAATTTGTGCTGTAAGAAGGGTATAATAGTGTGTCCCGGTCACTTGTTGCTCAACAATGATAGCTTTTTTTTTTTTGGGGAGTAAAATAAAAATTTCATTAACCATTAATAACTCAATTCATTTAATAAAATAGGTCCAAATTACATAAAACCAACTCAATTCATTTAATAAAATAGGACCAAATTACATAAAACCAACGTCTTAATAAAAGTACATCTACTCGCTAATTTTAAATGTTCAACCTAACATTTATTTTAATTTTAATTTTTTTGTGTTTTATGATGTACTTAATGCTTCAAAATTAATTATTATCCAAATTCTCTCAAAAAGAATTAATATCCAAATACAAAGCACTACAATATCCAAATATAAAACACCGCAATATCCAAATAAAAAGGGCTTAAATACCTAAATATATATTGCAACGATATCTGAATACAAAGCGCCGCAATATCTAAATACAAAGGGCTTTAATATCTAAATATACATTGCAACAATATCCGAATACAAACGGCCGCAATATCCAAATATGAAGCGCCGCAATATTCAAATACAAATGGCTTTAATATATCTAAATACACACAACAATAATATCCGGATACAAAGCGCCGCAATATCCAAATAAAAGGAGTGACATGTAATATGTAAACACTAAGCATTTTAATATCCAAATATAAAGCGCCGCAATATTCAAATACAAAAAGCGCTAAATATATATAATGCAACAATATTTCTAAATATGAAGCTCCACAATATTATCCAAATACAAAGCGCTATACTGTCTAAATATGAAGCACCACAATATCCAAATACATAGTAATATTTATATAATATCTAAATGTAAAGCGCCACAATATCCAAATACAAAGAGCCGCAATATCTAAGTTACACTACAAGAAAAAAAGGAAACAACAACAAACTTATCTGTTGTTGAATTGGTACGGATTTGTTGCTAAGGGACTCAGCAACAGATCAACAACAAATTAGAGGTGTTGCTAAACTCTTTGTCGCAGATTGAAGTTAGCAACAGATTTTGGTTCTCATGTGCTCAACAACAGATTTGATGAGAACAACGAGAACAAATTAAATTGTTTGACAAACAAAAACAAAACAAATTTCATTGCAGATTGGAAAAAGGGGTTCATTTGCAAATGCTGTTGCAAATCGCAAGAATAGATAAAGTCTATTCTTGATATGCACATCGACAAGACAAGTGGCGCTTTCTTGCTAATCTATTGCAATCAATGACAGATCAAGAACAAACAACTTTTTGTTGATCAGAATCAACAATGCACTCAAGTCTTGATTTGGAATGGTAATTTTTTTAAAATTACAATTACGATTCATCAAATAGTAAATTCTACAAAGATAAAAAATCTGAAAAAACAAAATCATTTTTCCTACTGCAATTAAAATTAAAATTGACAAATTGTCTATATATTATCAAAATTTGACAAAAAAATATCTACAAAATGTGGAGATTAACATTTCATAATGTTATATACTACTAGATGAACATTATCCAATAAAATACAAAATACTACACAAATTAAGATGACAACACAAATTAATTTACATATATATCTACAATGTAAATCTCACACCCTTACCCAATTGTGTTACCGATACAAGATAGACACTATAAAATTTATGGGGTTAGGAGTGCGTGTCCCATCCAAATCCTGAAAATAAAAAGGAATAACTCGAACAATATTCGAAATGCAATAAAAATATTCAAACAAAATGAAAAAATCATAAAATTAAGCCTTCCTTATCGACCTCGTACATAAAAGATCATCCACAAGTGACACACACAAAAATTTCCAAAGCGCTAAATATATACAATGCAACAATATTTTATCCACAATATAAATACAAAGCGCTATACTGTCTAAATATGAAGCGCCACAATATCCATATACAAAGAGCCGCAATATCTAAGTTAAGCGCAAAGTTAATTTTAACAGCTCAGTAAATGTTTCCCCTTTTATTTTCCTTTGATTAAACCAAAAAATGAATGTTTTGTTTTTTGTAAGCTCATTAACGCAAATAATTGGTTAAATATATATCGGCAAAAAAACAATTTTATATAATTAGGGTATTTTCGTAATTTATAATGCTATGTTCATTTTGTTAAGAATTGACACTAACAAAGGCATGATTCATTGTAGTTGAAGATGAAAGTCACAGTATATTTAGAATCATTTTTTCAAGAGAAAACTCAATTTTCTCATCTTAATATATAGATGAGAAAATAAATAGGCGAGAAATTGACAATCACGAGAAAATTTTCTATGAAAAAAAATTTGAATATCAATCGCAAAAAAAAGATGTTTTCTCAAAGTTTCAATCCATATATACAATAAATAGGCCATTCATTTTTTTGGTAACACTTTTATGAAATTGTATTATTAAAATTAATAAGTATTATTCGTATCGTGTTATGTATTAATTAGAAGGATTTAAATACGCACCATCATTAACTTAACGGAGTGGAAATTTTAATACATATAGTCAATTCCAACTAATTGATGATTAAGTCTTTGTTGTTGTCCTGCTTCGTAAATTAACTGGCCAAATCTTACTTTTTCCTATAATTGCCACTTTATTATTTCAAACAATTTTTTATAAGAAAAAAGCCATTACTTGCTCACTATGAACTCGAACTCCCGATATCTCTTATCTAAGTAACTTTATACCAAATTAGTGAACCATCTTATTTAAATAATAATAATAATAATAAGTGAGCCATTCACTTGGTTGAAGTAATTTGGACACATCTCAAATGACTTCCAACCTTAAAAAACTTTTCAATTAAAAAAACTCAACCTAGTAGAAATTGAAAAAATTCAAGTGTAGATTGTTAAATCTAAGATAACTTTTTTTTGAAGAAAAACAAAACTTTTATTACTCATTAATGGTTCAATATATGACCAAACATAAAAGCAAAAGTACATTGATTTGCTAATCTTATTTGTTCAAAAGAACTGTCATTAATTTGGCTATAAATACGATTGTGAAATTGAAACAATTTGACAATCAATGACCGCTTTCTTGAACATTTGGAATACATGATAATACACAAACACCACTAGAACCACATAACGAATAACAAAATTTCCAACAAGGGAAGATAAAATCAAGACTTCATAATTAACAAACTACTTAGAAATAAAAAAAAATGAAGTAAGAGGACCAACCTAACAGCCGCACAGAATCACGAACGATCGTGGAGGAAGATGTACCATAGCAAAAATGGATCAGATCTTTACAGATATGAAAAGATCTAAGATAACTTTGATCATAAAAAAATCTAATATAACTTGGGATGCATTAATTAATTTGTAGAAAGGTCAAGGTAATGAGTTTAAGAATACATTTAAGGCGTAGGATCATATTCACCGGAACTTGTTAGATTTTGTAATGGAGAGAAAAGAATAGGGAACAAACCAAATTAAAACTCCAATTTAGAATATATATATATATATATGCAATTCTACCATGGTGATTTTAAACTTAGACCGTTGGATTTAGATCCAATGATGAATGTGCATTCTTGGAACTTGTGTACACATTTAAGAGTCATAAATATAATTTTCATATTCACCATTGGATCTAAATCCAATGGTGAAAATTTTAAAAAATTCACCATAGTAAAATTTCCTTATATATAATCCAAGATACATAGATCCAACTTTTAAGTAAACTACTACTACCACTGCTACAACATGTCTTTTGAGTTTGAATAGAAACTATTTAATCTCACATTGCTCACTTAAAAAGAGTATAAACTTTTTATATACAAACACCATCTCTTTAGCTTTGTTTTAGAGAAACCCAATGGATAGAGTCCAAGTAGCATTTGGTAATAGGGTATACATATATAATGTTTGATATTTGATGTCAAATATAAGGCTTTGGGCCTTGGTGGCCGGCTTTGGGCTTAGATTGTTAGCTTTGTAAAATCAAGTTACTTTTCATTTTAAAACTTAAATATTTTCTTAATTTTGAAATTAATTGTTGACAATTAATTTCGTTATTTTGATTAATAGGTTCGACTGTTAAATAATACCAATGAGCATTATTTTCGGATTAAATAATACCATTTATGGGCAAAATTATTTTGATTTTTGAAATACATAATATTTGAGAAAAGCAAATAGTCAAACTTTTGGTTTGTTTCGGAAGGGCATTCGGTTGTATCCTAGGGAAAGATCTTTGAGAGAAATTCTATCACCGAATTCTTAAGTTCTATTTTCAAGTCCAGTTAGAAATAAAAATTTTGTTACTAAAATTTTATTCACTTTGATTTTAATGAAATACATAATATTTGAGATATATTTTTGTTATATTGTGCATTTGAAAAACTCTGAAAAAAAAAGCAAAATAATCAACAACTCGAAAAAACATGAGGAAAAGCCTGAGAAATTCAAAGAGTGGATTTTAAAAGATGGCAATGAAAATTGTTGTTCTACTTAACAACCCTCAACCTTGTTAATACCGTGAGGGATGAAGAGTCTAAGACATATGAGGATCCTCTCTCGAACGATACACTCATGTCCATAGAAAATTTGAGAAATTCTGATTTTTTTTCAAAATTACATCCTCAATTGCTTAGATGATAATTTATATGACATATACTCGTCATATAAGTGTCAGCCTTCTCATTATTAAGATGACTAAGCGGCCTAGATTACCTTAATCCTCTGATAATCTAGTCAGCCTAATCAATTCTTTTAACTTTGACCTCCAAACAATTTTTATTTCAATCTTTTCGAAGGCTCCAAAACTATATTTATATCTTCAATAAAACTCTATTAATGATTTGTTCAATTTAAGCAAATTAAAAGATCATATTCATATTTAATAAAAATTTCGTCGGCACCTCACCTAAAAATGGTATGCCAAAAAACTCACCTAAAAGATAGCAGATTTTGGGAGAGGCCTAGAAGGACTCATAACTCCCTACAGTTCACAATATGTATCAAATTTAAATTAATAAACTAACTTAGAGCCTTCGATAACTTAATTTCAACTTTACAATCCCAAATAGACTTAAATTGAATATAAACCTTCTCAACTTATTTAAATTTCTAACTTAGGAACTCTCATAACCATTAAAAGTAACTTCACGTCCTACACTCACCCCATGAATCCTAAAATAATAAATATAAATAATTTAAAACAAGAATTTACTTTAATTTATGAAAACAATCACCATAATCTTTGAGTTATGTCCACTCTTCTCTTATCGTCATACAAAATCTGACATCATTAAAAACAACTCGAAGATGTCAGGTAAGTAAATTCATACATTGATCTGTACTCTCGCAATTGTTATTCTAATATATGGAGACATATAATTGCATTTCCAAATAAATAATAAGATATATGCGTCAACATGACATGCAATCCATTCTATTGTTGTCTCTTAACTATAATCAGACATCAACTTCCAAAAATAGTACAAAGACAGTATTAAAAAATCATTAAATGCAAAGATAACTTGTCGACGTTAGACTCCGCTAGTCTCACTAAACGGTTATAGGCAGGACTAAAACTTAGTTTCAATCAAACCAGATTCTGAAACAAGTTTATCCCTCTCACTCATTTTATGTATGCATGACCAAGAATGATAAAATGCAATGCAAACTATGATACAATTATAGATACAAAGATAAATTCCTTAAATAGTAAAGATCACTGTAGGGTTTACTTACAACCAACCAATTTTGAATGTAATTTTTGGGGTTTTCGGAGCATCGCATCACCTTGAAAATAGATCCAATAGCTTCTTTGCATACCAAGTTATATTATTGGTCAAGCTTCAAGTCAAACCAAATCATGAAACCAAATGAGAACTACGACCAAAATACAATTGAGAATAGTTTTCAAAAATATTAATTTATATAACTGTTTCAACTGCCTTTCAACTAGCAAATTTGGGTGATTTTCTAACTCTAAAAACCTCAATATTTTTATGATAACCTAAAAGGAACTTATAGTAATCATCTCATATTTATCATAGACTCTAAGAACACTCAAATTGGATCATTAACGAAAAAGTTATGAATTTTTTAATATGGTCTCTCAACTAGGCAAACTTTATTTATTTTGAAATGAAAAGATTCTCTAAATCTACATTTTTGCAATTAAGTCTTCAAAACTCGACAACAAACACCACGAAACCATTCAATTCCAACATTAAAATATTCTCATAGCTCATGGAGTCAAATTGGATCAAAACTAATAATCTATTCATCTAAAAACCCAATTTAAATCAATATCAACTCTAAAACATCTCCAAAATATTTATCAATTGAATCACATTAGTTCAATTCATCAAAACCTTAACCCACATCGATGGGGTTTATTTCAAATCGGTGCACATCAACCCAATACATCAATTCTTAACAATCCCTATCAATTCATATCGAAACCCTATAATAGAAATTGAGAAAAAGTGAGAATTTAAATTGAATTGTGAAAAAAAACACTGAATTGAGTATTTACAAAAGTGTAGGCTAAATACCTTGTTTTCACGGTAGAAACTTAGCTCGAAATGACCATCTCGCGATGCTATACAGTTTTACAAAAGAAACCAGGCAAAAATCGGACGTCGGGAGCTCGCGGAGTGAAAATGAGAGGGTTTTGAGACGAACGACATGTTCGTTCATTTCAAATGAATCTAATTTTGATTTGTTGTTTTTTTCATTTATATATAAACCTTTAGCTGCTTGTCAACAACTTAATTTCTTTTTATTTATTAATTCCTAAAATCCCTATTTTGAAGTGTGTTTTAGTTTTCGCTGCTCGTTTTTAATTCGATTTTTCACCAAATTGAACTAAACTCTTGAAAAATAGTCCATCTTCATGAAATGTCCATAACAATGGTTTTGATCACACCAAAACCTCAAAAATCTTAACTTTATCTACGACATACCAAACATTTATGGACTAATTATTTTGTCATACTTAGCCAAACTTATACCAATTCAAATGCAATCTCAATCTCGACCATCGTCAATCGAAACGAAACTCAAAGCAAAGTCTTGTATCAACTTCATTCTCACTTTACCTTACCGCCAATATCAACTTGCACACAAATTGAGACAAAATCTTCATGTGATGATTAACACTTGGTTAATTAGTTTTCGAACAACTAATAATTTATTTTCACTCGTGCCCTTCAGACACGCACTTGTGACCCTGAGTGAAAAACTGAGGATGCACCTCAACACATTCCGACGTCAAGACAAAATAACATATATTACATCCACTAGGCATGCAACACACAAAAATAATATTTTAACTTATGATCTCTGATCCATAATATGTGGGTCCCACCTCGGATACTTAAATCACAAATTAAATCTAAAAATACTTAATTAGCATCCAAATCAAGTTTACAAAATTCTTGGATGTAACAGTAACACGACAAAGGAAATATGGAATATGCTTAAAGAAATATAAAACAAAAGATGCTCGGTGTGAAGAAATTCATAATTGGTAAATTCCACAAGTATGTCATGGTGGACTTCAAAATCTTGATCAAGCAAGTAGAAGAAATTCAAGTTATGATTCATGAATTGCATGCCAAGGTATGTTCCATCAATGAACACTTCTAAGTTATTGGTGCAATTATTGAGAAGTTACCTCCTTCATGGAAGAATTTAAAATCTATCTAAATCACAAAAGGAGAGAGATGACTTTGAAGGACTTGAGTATAGGGTTCAAGTTGAAGAAAACCATCTCAAGGGAGAAAATTGAAGTACCTATCTTCACTACCAAGGCAAACATGATTGAAGGAGAGTCTTCAAAATCTAAATCTCAGAATAACAAGGGAAATAAGTTTTCTGCAAAAAGTTCCTACACCCTGGCACTAAAAGGCAAGCCTTTTAAGAAAGTTAAAAGCAATTGTTAGGGGTGTGGAAAACTTGGACATAAAGCTTAAAAATGTCATCACTGCAAAGATCAGCCTGCTGGAAGTTTTATTTAGAATAATCCAGGCCAATGTTACAACTATTGATGAAGATTTGGTTGTTGTGATTTCCTGAAGTCAATATGATTGACAATATTAAAAGTTGGTGGATTGAAATGGGAACCACTAGGCACATTTATGGCGGCAAGCTGATGTTTAAAACCTTAAAGATGTTACTCATGATGAAAGATTGTGCATGAGGAATTTATCCACTTCAAGTGTCAAAGGGAAAGGAAAAGTGTTGCTGAAATTTACTTTTGGGAAAACTTTTACTCTAGTAGATGTACTTTATGTTCCTAAAATTAGAAAGAACGTAGTCTCGGGTACTCTCCTTACTAAAAAGGGATTAAAACTAGTGTTCAAATTTGATAATTTTGTGTTATATAAGGCTATAGACTATATAGGAAGATGGTCTTTAGTCGATGTAATGTTCAAACTAAATGTAATGGTTACTAATATTATGAATAGAGTGAATGCTTCTATTTATATTATGGATTCTTATGATGTCTGGCATGCTAGATTAGGTCATATAAATAGTAGGTCTATCAACATAATGGTTCATCTTAAAGTATTGCCTAAACTTAATATTGATTTAAAGCATAAATGGCAAACTCTTGCAACGAATCTAAGTTTGCTAGGCAAGATTTCAAAACAATTAAGGTAATGTCAAATAAATCGATGGGTTTAATTCACAGTGACCTTTGCGACTATAAATTAATCTCTACACGAGGTGGGAAGAATTACTACATCACTTTTAAAGATGATTGCAATAAATTTTACTATGTCTATTTGATCAAAACTAAAGATGAAGCCTTCAATAAGTTTAAAACATATAAGGTAGAAGCAAAGAATCAATTAGACAAAAGGATTAAAGCAATAAGAACATATAGAGGTGGAGAATATGAATTCTTTTAATTTGCTAAATTTTGTAGTAATCATGAAATTATACACCAAACTATGGCAACATACATACCTCAACAGAACGGTGTCAGAAAGAAAAAATATGACTTTCAAAGACATGATAATTAAACTCTATGTTAAATAGTTCGGGACTTACACATAATATGTGGGGTGAGGCGCTACTTACAATGAATTATATCCTAAATAGAATCCCAATTAAGAAGACAAATAAGTATCCTTATGAAATATGGAAAGTTAGGATTCCTACTTTCAAGATTTTAAAAGTGTCGAGTTTTCTAGCAAAGATACAAGTTTCCATCACTAAAAGAACTAAGTTAGGACCTAAAACTATAGATTGTGTCCTTATTGGATTTGCTAACAACAGTGCTGCATATAAAAATTTTTAGTAATTAATTCTGAGATTAGTGATATCCATGTTAATACTATTACAGAATTTGCGGATATGCAATTTTTTGAAGGAATTTTTCCTTATAAAGAAAAATGATTAAGCTCATCAAACAAGAGAGTTCAAGATAAACCATCCACTTCTAATGTTCCAACATTAAATGACGAACCTATAAGGGGGAAATATCTATAGTTCAAAAGAGTTTTGGACAGACTTTAAAAACTTCTTGACTGAAACTAAACCACAAATATATAAAGAAGCCATGACTTCTAAAGAGGTTATTTTATGGAAATAAGCAATAAATAATGAAATAGAATCCATTTTAATTACTCACACATGGAAGTTGGTTGATTTACCTCTCGGTATTAAATCAATATATTATAAATAGATTTTTATAAGAAAATCGAAAGTCGGTGGATTAATTGATAAATATAAAGCCCGTTTAATGGCTAAAGAATTTTGGCGAAAGGACGGGTTGGATTATTTTGATACTTATTCTCCAGTTTCAAGAATTACATCTATTCGGATTCTAATTTCAAATGGTGCAATTAATAATATAGAAATAAATCAAATGGATGTAAAAACATCATTTTTAAATGGAGAATTAGATGAAGAGATATATATGGAACAACTAGAAGGATTTATGGTCCAAGGTCAAGAGAACAAAGTTTGCAAACTTGTTATGCCTTTAGACACTACAAAAAATAGTAAATTAAAAGCGGAATTAGCAATAGAATAAGTGTTTGTTGCTAATTAGCAATGGAATAGCAACAGAATATGAAGGGAAAATATTTTACCAATTAGAAACGGATACCAACGGGTTAACAACGGAATTAAATTTTGTTAGTAAGAAAATCCACAAAAATGCCCAACCTAAAATTCCCTTGCTAATCCGTTGCAATTAAGTGTTGCAACGGATTCTAAATGACTGACGGATTAGTAATAGATTTCGTTGCTAGTCCATTGCTAAATTTGATCCGTTTGTATTTCATTGCTAAACTGGAAAGTAAGATAAAAAAAAACACGATCGCGGATGCCCTATTATCGACCCCATGACCTTCAACAAAAAAATTCCCAACTTCAACTCGTTCTCCTCTCAAATACCGCAAACTTCCCCTCCGTCCGTCCTCCTCATCCGCTTCGTCCTCCTCATCGACTTACTCGAGTCTCTTCCGTCCGCCCTCTCCACGGTGTGCGCCTCCTCTGTCCACCCTCTCCACCATATGAATCTCTGGTAACAATCGCCCTCTCCATCACCTCCAACTCCCGAATCTTCTTCCATATCAACTTCTCCCTCTCTTCCCTCTCCCTCAACTCCCCAAATTGCCTACACCATCAAACCACCGTGTGACTCCTTTTTTATATAACAATGATTTACATTTGGAACTGCATGTACCATTGTATTTCTTAGTGAGAGTTTTAATCAAGCAAGACAATACATGAGTTTATGGTAATGTAGGGATTGAGAGTCATCTGTGGTACTGAGGCCAGTGGAATGCTAGTGGAACTTCAAAGATTTTCTATGGTTTGAGAGTTGTTGTTGTTATTTCCATTAAATGAAATTAATTAGTTTTGTATTTTAGGAAATTGAAGGGATAGGAATGTTAAAGCTTGGTGTGTGAGATGATTGAATTGGGTTAGTAGTGGTGGTGGTTGTCACAACAAAGGGTATGAGAGTGTTGTCCCCTCTGGGGGTGAAGGCATTGTTGATTCTTGGGTTTTTCATTCAGACTAGCCATGCATATGGTATTAATTAAGGTTCATATTATATATTATGATGATCATCATCATAGTTACACATTTTTTTTAATTAATTTTAGTTATATATAGATATATAATTAAGGCATTACCCTTGTTTTATTTAATTAGCTGAGATCATTATATAGTTTGATGATCATACATACAAGTATGGAAATTTTGGTTGATTGTTAATTAATTTGGTGTACAATCTGATCATATCTAATCATCATATTATTCGATTTAGCTATATAACTAGTACTACCATATCTCTATATATGTATATATATATTTATGTCTATCTATGTTGTTTTGTTGGCTTGTTGTGTTAATGCATGTATACATACAAGTGAATGAGTTGTTCAAACTGAATTAATTCCTTGTACATTATTCTCTTCTTCTCTTTCCTCACCACACAATTACAATGAACCTTGGCTGTTGTTGTTGCTACACGTTGGTGCAACGCAGCATAACTTGTTATTTTTTTGGTTTTGTCTTCTTTTTCATTTTGATTATTATTTCTTTCTTTCTTTTTGAAGGATCACCCAATTTGGAGTGATTAGTGTCGAGATTATAGGATGCTCTAATTAATATTCCTAATTAACCACCATAATCCTCTAAACTATAGTATATTTTGTACCAATTACAATGTATTATATTATTAATAGATATGCTAATATCAGTCCTCATGGGAATAGTCAGACTCGCTAGGACATCTTAATATATTAATTTTAATTACATTGGAGGGTGTGTTTAGATGATTGTCGGTACTGAATGAGATGATCATGATGAGGGGAGATTCAAGATTTGGGTGTTTTGGATATAATTGAGAGATGTGACAGAGATAAAGAGAGATGTGAATGTTGGATATCATCATATCACTCACTTAAATATGATAATGGAATAACATTACAAAAAGAAAGAACATTTTCAAGTTTATTTCATAAAGACAAGCACAAGTTGATTTCTCAACAACAAAGAAGACAACGACAAAGCTTTGATATCAATTAGTTGGGGCCAGCTAAAGATTGTTTTTCAATAATGGGAGAGAAAGGAAGAAAACAAAATAAATAAAGATGAACTACAAATATCAAGCACACACTAATTCAAAACACACAACAATATTTGTTCAATCACTAACATTATAGATAATTTCATGGTAATATTCTTACTTGTTTATGATTGTAGGGAAGATAGTTTATCTAAAGTTAGTTGCAGATCACTAGAATCACTACATTATACACTGAGATTAGTTTTGGAAGTGCAATTTGAAATTTAAATATTACACCTTCCTTAACAATTTATTAATTGATTTTAGTAATTGAATTTCATATACATGTCCAGTTTTAAGATGAAAAGTTCTTAAAACTTATGGGTTTTAGCTTTTATAAAGATGTTAATTCCATGTTGCGGACGTGAGTTCTAGTGATTTAGCATGTATGGTTTCGAACTCTTTTTTTGATATTGGGGTGTTCAAGATTATCTCTTACTAAAAGATTCAACTTGTGACCTTGATGCACAGGCGAACAACTAGTAGGTTAAGTCTTACACGCGGAACCCCTATTATTTTTTTACTTATTTTTGTGGTGGAAAAAGAAAGAACTCTTCATGTTGAAGAATAATATATGCCACATATAGAGGTAGAGATAACCATCTCTTGGATTAATAGTGTTTTGATAAGTCAGTATTTATAGATTTTTAGTAATCTATTTTAGTATATTTAATTATTAAGAGTATTTAAAATATATATTTAATTATATTTTGGTCAATTTTAGGTAAACAGAGTGCGTGATTGAATTCGTGGGGAAAATATTCAAAATGGAGTATTTACTTGCAGTGATCGGATGCCGGACAGTTTGCCTCGAAGTACGCATTGCGCGGTATGCAGAATAGCCAACAATATATTTCAGCCAATCATAGCATGCCACGTCACCTAGCACTGACGACGTCACACATAGCACCATTCCTTCTTCTTGCACAGCCTTCGTCGATCTGCCTTGAGATTCGTGATCACACAAACTCCCAAAATTCGCAAGAGTCGCGCGCTTTTTCTTCCGCCAGCGAGCGTCCACGTAACGAGCTCCCATTGGCCAGACACGTAACCATAAAGCATTTCAGCCAACCACGTGTGGACACGTGGCGTTGAGTCACCCTCACACAATGCAAGCGCACAGAGTTCGACGAATCAGGCGGCGACACTTCAGCGGCGAGACAGCGGTTGGCGAATCATGTATTTACACGTGGCGCGATGCAGATTAACAGCCAATCGGCTATTTACACATGGCAGAGTCTAATGTTTTTTGATCTAAAAACACACGTACGATGCTCTTCGACGTACGAGTCACATCCAGAACCCCTAAAATTAGTATCCGAGTCCAATTTGGAGTGTTTTTTTATATATTAGGAACTTATATATTATTGAAAGAAGAATTAATTAGTATAATTTTAGATTAACTACTATTAGTTTTTAGATTAGATTTTTGAAGATGATGTCCAGGTAGTTAATTTATTGCCTAAGTTGAAGGGGAAGCAAGTCTGAATTATGGATTCATAACATATTATGTGAGATCTTTTATTTTATTATTTAATTAATTTAATTTATCCTATTTTATTGTTGTTGATTTTAATTATTATGATTTAGATCTAGGATATATATGCGGCTGATGCATGCTTTTAGATGGACAATCTATTGTTATTTGAAATATTAGTATCCGTATAATTGTGTTTTTAGACCAATAAAGTAATAAACATTCACCCGTTTATTATAAAACTCTTTCGATTTTTTAGTGTACAACAATTGAATTTAGGTTAAATCGGGAGCGGATGTGATCCGGTTATTTAGGATTAGTTTTCTCACATATCTATATTACTACGTTAGTGTGTTAAACCTGATTGGTGGATGTTTAAGGTTATACATTAATTAGATAAATAGTTGGTGGCGGACGTCCTTGTTGGGGCATGTGCCCTAGGTCAATCCATTACTATCTTTTAGTTAAATAGAGGATTTCATTTGTTGTTTATTATAATTAATTTGTAATTAAATAAGATCCATTTTTACATAAATATCCTAAATGTCCCTAGTCGATCATTATACTTGGGAACTATAATGAATTAAGACTATGTCTTGATTGATGATCATATGATGATTATACGTATAGGGATACGAATCAAGCTAATCTAGAAGAATTTAAATTAATAACTTTTATATATTCCAGTCCTCGACTTGAATTACTGATTGAAGACTATGATTGTTATTGAATCTTGATTCTAATTTAGTGGATCCCTCGATGTGTTAGGCTGTTAAAAGGCCTAGAGATTTAGGTGTTACTTAATTATTAATTAATTGTTTTAGAAATTAGTTTGGTTATTTTATTTATTTAGTTTAGATAGATTAGTTAGTTAAATTAATATTTATTTTAAAACCCCACTTATTTTTTTTAAGTTATTTTTACTTAACCTAAGAAAAACAATACACAAAAAAAAGATCAAAAGGCCAAAACTCTTTTTTCGTTTAAGAAACAACTCTGGTATGCTCGGATCATTTTGGAGAGAAAAACAAAAGGTTTGGTATTCTCTCGAAGGATCGACCATTTGCCACTATTCTACAAAATAGTTGGTTTTGAAAACTTTAATTTATTGACGTTTTTGTTGTTTTGTAATCTCCATTGCGTATGAACCCCAAAACCAATGAAATTCCGTCATGTTTTAAAGTAACCTTTTCTAACTTTTTGGAAAGATTGAAGACCATGATTGCAAGTATTTGTGTTGTTGTAGTTGGGTAGTTGGTTTAGGAAACTTTACGCTAAACTTGTCTGGTCGTACACTTGTAGCTTCATTGATATTTTAGCTTATATATACTACTAAGTCTTAATAGCATTAGAAAATCTTGTAAAATATTTTATGCAAGTGCATCACTTGCAACTAAAACTTTGTTTTAAATCAAATTGAATGGTGGGAGTGTTTGGTCCATGTTGTCAGCCTGACTAGTTAGAGTAATGTCATAAGTTGTTATTTTGTTAATTCAATATTCTTATCATAATATGGGAAAATAAGTATTTATGGAGCACTATAAGAAATTGGGAATCGAGTGATAGAGTTGGGTTAAGTATTTTGAAAAAAAAAACTAATGATTTTTCAATGAGAAAAGAATTGTGGCACAAAGATGATGGTGTTAAGAAAGCAATTATCAATTCTCAAACACCAATACATTTTTACAGTCGTCAGGTTATTACGATCCACCAGTTTCGCATCTTTTTGATCTCAATCAATACTCAAACAAGATATTTTATGAATGTTATGGCTCCATCCACATTAACTATCATAAGTCCATGAATTCTTCATTTAATAAGTTACGAACAAAGATGTTGAGATAATTGAGAGGAGTTTTTATTTGGCATAGCGAAAAATTTTATTGAGTTTAAAACTACATTTTTAATTTGAATAAAGAGCTTTATCGTAGTAACGTTGCTATGCATTGTATTTTTAACATATCTCTCTTTCTTTTAGTATGATATTATACTTATCTCAGCCCTCACCAACTTCTGAATGCATTGTTACACAATGTAAAAAAAAAAAGAGTTACTTTAATTCAAAGCCCTAAAACTGACCTGAACCTTTCTTTATAATTGAAAAATGACACAGTATCATAAGAGAAATAATCATTTTTCAAGGCATGTAAGAGAAAAATAATTACTACTTTGATCACAATTTCTTAATTTTAAATTCAAAAGGAAATTTTTAAAAGTAGTGTCTCTTTTCTTTGACTATCAAAGGTTTGTTTTCATCTTATTCTAAACTTGGCTTTGCTATTTTCTAGGTAGTGAAGTTGATCATCTCACTCTTCAAAATCATTTGTAATTGGGAGTGTCGTATTCAAAATCTTAGTTGGACTTAAACCCCGCTCATTCTCTCACGTATTCCCTATAGTAGAGGAAATTCAAGTAAGTTTTGTAATTGGTCTATGCATTAATTTCGATTAGAAATTGTGATTTGAATCACTTTATGAATTTCTTGTAATGTTAATATGTCTTGGATTTAGCCTTTTAATTCATGTTTACATGATATTGTGAAATGTTGGGGAGATGTGAGACTTTATAGGCATTCTTCCACTATTGTTTATTAGGTTATGAAATTTTTTGGTAGTCTATGTTATAGGGGAACTCTACCAAAAAATTTATAGAATATGCAAAACTAGTAGTATGATGTTATTGGGACAAAAAAAGGATTTGAAGCAACAAACAAGAACACAAATTGGATGAAAGAACAAGGTCTGAGTTGTGGAAGTTACAAAAAAGAACATAAATTGGAGATATTATTAGTTTATGCTAGTATTTTAGGTAGAATGAAAAACACAATCTTTTATATTGATAACATTCATAAGAATATACAACATTAGCTCTCGGTTTTGGTCTAGTAAGCTTTTCCATGAACTACTTTACCAACACTCTTTGACATCCAACAATGATACCAAAAGTAACTTAATGATTCTTGTTTGCTTTACATAAAAATATACAACCTTAGACCTCGAACTTGGTCGACTTCACCCTTTCCAATCTTAACTAGGTTTACCTACTTTTCAAAATTCATCATCTTTAGCTATCTAGTTTAATATCTTGAGGATATAACAAAATGGATTGATTACTTACAATAATTTTATTTGTTTCATGCATTTCAATCTTACCTACTAATAAAAGTCATGCATGAATGGGATGGCACAAGTTCAACTCACGTTGAACTTCAATTGGTGCATTATAATTTATTAACAGTAAATTATTTTTGACATGTAATTCTTTTCTTCTACTTTTCTATTCATTGTGGCATGATATGCATGTTAGCATTGTCAACTATTCTTAGTTAGTGATCTACTGTCATTTAGTTTAGGGTATATTAACTTGTTGTAGATAACATCGTCACCATGCAAGACTAGAGATGTCAAAGTCTTCATTAAACAAAGCCGTTTAATTCATGTTAATATGATATTATGAAATGTTGGCAGATGTGCGACCTTCTAGCATTCTCCCATGATGTTTATTAGGTTATGAAAACTTTTATAGTGTATTTTATAGAGGAAGCTCTGTCGAAGTTTTTGTAGAAGTAACATATATTCATGTTCTAGCTAAAGGCATTGCAATAAACTTTACACAAACATTTTACAAATGTATCCTAAGACATTGATTAGTCTAACAATTACGAAATAAAAATAGAATTGTCGACATTTGCATCTAAATTATAAGTCATCGTATTTTGTAGAGAATGTCGATCGTGAATAGAGAGTGGATCTATAATCGCCTTCGATAATAGGTTTGTTCGAAAGGAGTTTGTTGTAAGGGTACAGAATTCATAGAGTTTGCAAAAGCAAATTGTACCACTTATTACAATGAGGGTAGGATTAAGTGCCCATGTAATCGCAATAAATGTCGGCTCCTACCATACTTCGACATTCAGACTGTCGAGCACCACATATGTAGTACGGGTTTGTTCCTGGATAATATTATTGGTATGTACATGGTAAGAAAGAAGGTCAGGATATGACGTCCACTTTCAACAATTTCAAACACAATTATGACGCCGAAATCGACCAATTACATATGCTGGACGAGGAAGAGACGGGAGTTGATTATAATCTATAGCAAAATTTTGCTAAGTGGTTTCAAACATATGTAATGTCAATTCTATTATTTAGAAAAATCTTCATTTATCTCATAACGTCCTGTTATAATCGTTATACATTTGTAAGCAGGCACGACATAACATTACAAATGAGACACTTCGTCATCTTGCAATCGGTCCTATACGACCTTGTGTTTTATACTAGGGATATATTTTTAATGGATACAAATTTCATAACATGGTGTATGGTGCTAATAAAGCTACACAGAGAAACGGGGTTTATGTGAAAGGCTTTACTACACTGAGTGTCCCATGATTTCTATAGAATACTACAAGAGGTTATCCAGATTGAATATAGTGGATTTAAGCGCACTGTGTTGTTAAAATGTGAATGGTTTGACCCCACATAACCCGTTGTTGTAAGGACTCACCTTTCACTCAAGTTGGTCGAAGTTCATCGAGCTCGATGGTATAACAAGTACGAGTCTTTCATTTTGGCAATGCAAGCCTGTCAGGTCTTCTATCTTCCATCCCCTTCTATGAAGCATGAACGACAAGAGTGGTTATCTATTTTTGTTTGTCAACCAAAGTTTGCCAATGAGGGAGCCATTGTTGATGATGAGATTGTTCATTAGACAGATACGACATTTCAATCGAACGAACCAACTCATAAATTGTCACTGATCCGACAAATGACATTGGATTAGTAGTTAATCCAACGAGTTCCAACATGATCAATGTACCAGAGGATAGTGACGATGATGAAGGAAGATCAGGTGTTAGATTCTAGTAGTGAAAGTGAATTTGAAATAGATAATATCGAGTGGCGTATGTTTATTTTCTTGTATTTTATCGATAGTGACGTATGTTTGATTACTTGTATTTTGATGTTTACGTTGATTCCTTTCTTAAATCAGATTACTTATACGATTATAAGGGGCAATTTTAGCAAGCATGGCATGAAGACCTTCGAACAAGATCCCGACAAACGGTGACCTTGACGGTCAGCCTCAGATAGGAGGTGGTGGAAGACGTGCTCTCGCAGTGCGAGGTAGAGGACCATCTGCATCAGGAGATAGAGGATCACTACGAGAGGGTCGAACATGATCCATCATTTATGGTGCACGTTCGTCCGATCAAGGTCTCGACATTATTTCACCGTCGTCGTCAACGAGGCCGACATCGATGACACATATTCCCACTATTTCACCGATGGGCCCGTCATCATCCAATCACACCCCATTGTCACATTCTAATCATTCTAGTAGTTCCTCTCGACATGGCACTCCATCGCCTACTATATTTGCTCCACCTTCCACTACATCGTCCGCCCATCCGGTGGGTCCCACGAGGCCATGGGAGCCCCCGCTCGAGTGCCTCAAAGGCGCGATGGAGCTCCCCCGCAACCTCCTCAACAGCCCCCTTCCACCAGCTCCCTCAGCAGCACCTCAAGTGGGACGAGGAGCCATGCCTCATATTGTTAGATTCTCCATTATTACTGAGTTTGTCAGATAAGTTACCATACCATTACAAATGACTAATTAATTATACGTACCTAACTATAAGTAGAGCAAGGAAATCATTTTACCAAGTTCATCAAGTTGAAAATGAATAGGAAAAATCATCATGTTTTACATCATTCGAACTCTGTGCTTGGAGGATGTCTAAAATTTCAAGCGGGGGATGATTACTGAGGGGTACTATTGGAAGTCAGTACCTGATCATCAAAAGGAAATATATTAGGAGAGATGGAAAGTAAGTAAATGACACTAATAGATTGAAGATTTTGATTAATATATTATTTCTTTGAAAAAAATCATAATTAACTATGTTCATCTTTTTCAGCAATACTTACGATGGGACCCATCAATTGATGAGGCTATCGTGAGAGTCGCCTACGATGTAAAGGCGTAGTTAGGTACGGCGCATTGATGCATGAGCTTCGCGCCCTTGGTGTGAGGCCAGACTTTATCACCGATAAGGCATGGAATAGATACTGTGAGTATTGGGTGAGCACGTGTTTCAAGACTAGGTCTGAGAAGGCTTCACATAACAGAAAAAATGAAAAGGGCAGCCTTGGTACATGCCCTTCAAAGCATACCGGTGGCATACGGTCTTTTCATACATATGAAGATATATTAGTAAGTGTCATGGTTATTTGAGGTTTCTTTAGAACTTATAAGTTTGTCGCGACTAATATGTTGCAAACTTTGATCTTTTGTATATAGGCTCTAGATGAGGATGAAGATGATGAGGTTACTTATAATGATGTTTTCCCTCATGTCCATACGAAAGATCATGGTGGGGTAACATTCATTGATACCAGATCAGTGCAGTTTAATGTAAGTATCTTGTTAACATAAAATTTATAATTGCTTATAAAAAATGCTATGATTATGCATATAATGAGATATCTTCCATCATGTTTGAATCATGATTTTTGCTTGTTTTAAATCTTTTATTGACTACGTTTACCAAACACTCTCCCACTATTGTTTTATTTTTTTAGATAGATAAGGACACTTGAAATTAATTAGCAAGCACAATATAACTACCTACGTAGAACCTATTGAATTCATTAATTAGTGCTATATATGTATGCATGCCTTAATTTTAGGAATCAATGAACAATTTATGAATAATAAATATGACTTAATTGTTACAAGAAGCCTCATATAAGTATATGCACTCTTTTCTTTCACATTTAGAAACATAATTCAAGCACAATATAACAACCTAGGCATTCTTCTATGCACATGAGTAAAAAAACAAACTATGTAAACTGAGAGTCAATTTACTCTTTTTAGACAAACTAAATAGATGAGTTGGATAAATAACACATGGAGATAAATTCTTGCTTTAAATAGTTTCTTTGTTTCTTTGTTTCTCAATTTTTTATTTTCTTCTCTTCGAATATATTGTCATTTTCTTCTTTGTATGTGGTGGTTTCATTGCTCTAAATAGTAAATAGGAAGTTATTGAGAATGTGGGTAAAGTAATTCAATGAAAATATATGCACAAAAAATAAAAAATAATTGAAGTGTTTCAAGAAAATAGCCAGAGCAATGCGACATACAAAATAGACAAAAAGTAAGCGAGCATATAAAGAACAAAAACTTAATTGGAGATTCCTATATTTTATTTTTTGGAAAAAGTCTGCATTGTTTTTTTATAGTCATGTAGTCAACCAAAGAAATATAGTCTCATAAAGACAACCAATAAGGTTTTTTTCAATTTAACAAAAATCAAAATAAGTTCAAATAATTAAACCAATTAAAGCAAAAGGAACATAAATTGTACCCACAATGGTATCTCTCTCTCCATGTTCCCTTCTACAGTCATGATTGATTTGAATTAATTGTTCTTTCGAGTTTGGAAACTAATATAGACTTCATATTTTCATAGTTTTGTAAAGATGTGTTGGTTGCAAAATAAATCCCACTAATTTTGCACTTTTTTAGGAAGAAACTAACTATAACTTAAATTTGAAAACCAATTTATTTTATAAAAGTTGTGCACACAATTTGAAAATGTTTTGTTGGATGGACATCCACCAATTTCGATCCTACTTTTAGAGAAATTCTTCGCTAGACCCAATTGGAAACAACTATTAAGTTGGGGTTGTTGATTATATGACTTTTGCTATTTTCGGTCCCACTTACTATTACTTGCTTCTTTTCTTACATGAATTTTGCTATTTTTAAGCACTATACATGATTTTGGGGTACTTTAAGTTTTTTTTTTATTTTTTCAATGATTTATTTTCAATTTTTTTAGTTTTCCTTTGACGACTTTATTTTTGTGTACAAGCGAAGCTCGTGAGGAGGAGTGAGAAGCACACTCAGGCAACACTTGACCAGCCGATTGATGAGGAGCAATTCTATTATGATGCGACAGGGAACTGCCCATAGGGGCGTGTTTATGGGCTCGGGTCACTTGCCAGGAAGAAGAGGAGACATGCATATTTCGGTGCTAACGCATCCCAAAAGCAGATCGTGCGGCGCTCAGAGTTTGATGCAATTGTTTAGAGACTTACGCAGTTTGAGGCTTTCATGTAGAGCCAATTAGGGAATGTGTATGGACTTTGGTGTGAACACCTCTCTGGCACCACCGCCGCCGCCACCTCAGGAGAATCATCAGTAGGTTAGGATGGACTCGGCTTATTCACCACAACAGCAGCAACACGATGATGACGATAGAGACAACCCGATTGGGTGGATGAGCAGCACCTTGGTGACGAAAGTTAGGTAATTTAGTTGGTTTTATACAGCTTTTGGGTTTGTTAACAAATTTGAAACAACATTTTGTGTATATTGAGATTAAGTTCTCTTTTTTTATTCAATTAAGTATATAATATTTGATATTTTGTGTGAATGAAATGTCTTGAAACTTGATTTTGGAGGATGTTATAGCACCCCCAAGAGTCATTTGAAGGGGTGCAGGACGTTGGAGAAGGCCAACTTTAGGTTTTGTTGCTTCGGAGAACTATGCTGGAACAAATTGCTAATAAAAAAATTTTAGGCTTGCAAACGGAATAGCAACGGATCAAGCAATGGAATGCATGTATTCTGTTGCTAATCCATTTCTAATTAGAAACGATATTCAAACGAGTAGTACATGTTTTGGGTTTATAAGATGATTAACAATGGAATAACAACGGAAAATATGAATTTCGTTTCTATTATGTTGCTAATTAGCAACGGAATTCATCTCATAAATGATTTTTTTAGTATTATTTTCATCTCTAATCCATTTTTGTTCCGTCTTTAAATAGAAACAGAAATAAGTTTTTGTTGCTAAATGTTTAGCAACGACGATTTTACAAACGAATATTATTTCGTTGCTAATCCATTTTTATAGTATTTACATTGGTATTTTGTGTTAATCCATTCTTGTTCCGTTGCTATTCCATTTCTAATTCGTTACTAAATCTCTATTTTTTGTAGTGATATAGACTTAAATAAGCACCAAAACAATGGCATGAGAAATTTGACTATACTATGATTGCGAATGGATTTAAAATAAATGAATGAGATAAATGTGTCTACATTAAAGAAATGAAAAATTCTTGTGTTATGGTATGTCTCTATGTTGATGATATGTTGATAATTAGGACTAATAAGGATATAATTATTTCAACTAAAAAAATGTTGAATCCTTATTTTAACATGAAAGACTTAGGTCAAGCATATGTCATTTTAGGTTTTCAAATTAAAAGAAATGACGATGGATATATATTAAGAAGCTCAATCAATTTAATTTTAAATTTGCTCCTAATCCATGCTGAAAGTACAATTTCTCAATTGGAGTACTCCCAAGTAATTGAAAGCTTGATGTACTAAATGAGTTCTACAAGACTGGACATTGCTTATGTAGTGAACATACTTAGTAGGTAAAAAAATACTTTAGACCATAGCTTGCAATATACAAAATATCCACCGGTACTTGAAGGGTATGGTGATGCCAATTGATTTCTGATAATACTGAAACTAAGTCAACTAGTAGATAAATTTTTACATTAAGAGGATATGCGATTTCTTGAAAACCAACAAAGCAGACGTGTATAACACGTTTGACAATGGAATCAGAATTCGTATGTAGCGGCCCATTTTCCAAATGAACTGCCACGGGGGCCATACAGTCCCACAACCTAGCCTACCAGCGCCGGGTGTGTCCCACATGCAATCTCATCCACCATTTAATCATTATTAACCTCAATGAATAACAATTTACTGTTTAAATTGTTAATGAACCCAAGTCATCTGTTATAATGTTGTTTCGATCCTTAACAAACCATAAGCGGAAGTCTTTAAACATGACAAGATAAAATATTAAACATCAAAGTCATGCCTTTAACTCGGATACTTAATGTGGAAAACTCATATGTCATCATATATCAAAAATACACCTCAAGGTCTCAAAATATAAAAATATAGGTCGTGAAGTGTCTCACAATCCCAAATCCCCAAAATAAAAACAAAATGCATATAATACAAACGTACAAGTCTTGCTCAATATCTCTGAATCATAGGTACTCTGCAAGCTTGCCCTTACAATGACTCGTACTTGGATCCGCACTCAAGCCATCACAAAAAAGGCAAATGACGAGTTCAAATTGAGTATTCCCAAGGAAATTAAGTGAGCAATATTGAAAGTAAATACTGGAATTTAAACAAAACTACTAAATAAACATGCATAAATAAATATAGGCAAATGTAATCATCGCATGGATAAGTAATAGTGAAAGCTCAAAGTGTGTTCCTAAAGCCTATGGTCATACTAGTATTATACTTCGGACTCTCCACATAATACTATCGGCAAGTACCACTAAAGCAAGTTTAGTATTTGGATTCGCTAGGTGGTCGGTGTAGAACTTGCAACGCACCTACACGTGCTCCAAAGTGACTCTCGGGTCAAACTATTCACCGAGATCCCTAACACACATGTTATGGCCTAGTGAATATACACACAGGAATAGTACGGAGGGGAGCTTCAACGTGCGTCCATTTAAACCAAAACCAAAAATAGAGTATTGAAAGACAAAATTTGAATTCAAAAGCCAAAATAAGTAAATGTTCAAGAAATTTTAGTTTGGATACTACACACTTCAAATCGCACTCCGTGTCCTGATAAATAACCTTCGGCCTGGCTCCGACGAATCCCCGATATCTAAATTATCGCCTGAAATAACCTATTTTCATTTGTAATTAATTTTTAGTCAGTTGGACATATTTTGTGTTACTTAGCATGAATATTCAAAATTCTGCAATGTATAGCACTATGCCATTTGGGTAGCGCTACACATTCTAGGTAGCTAGATGTTCTTCGAAAAGAAGAACACTAGCGCGCTATATGTTTCCACCTAGCGCACTATATGTTTCCACCTAGCGCACTATTCGTCATATAGCGCGCTAAGTGACCTCCCTAACGTGCTACCCAACACTACAAGAAAAATGATATTTAGAAATGGAATTAGCAAATGAATTAAGTTCATTGCTAAGAAAAAGTGGTTAGAGACGTAATTAAGACAGACTAATTCAGAGACGGAATAAAGAGAGATCAGAGACGGAAATAGAGATGGAATTAAATTTCGTCTCTAAATAATGGCGCCAACATTCCACCAAAACTTTCTTTTTTATAACCATTCATCAAATCTCGAGATTCGTGCGTGCTTTGATCTAGGTCCCCCCCCCCCCCCAAAAAAAAATTGATCGTCCAAACTAAAGACCAAATGTCTTTCTCTCAACTCTCTTTCTCTCTCGTTGTGCTTTGGTCTCTCTCTCTCACCGCTAACCGCCTCTAATCGGCTCTCTCTCTCTCTCTCTCACCGCTCTCTCTCCCGGTCACCTCTCTCTCATCGGTCATCTCCGCTCACCGCTCTCTGTTCTCTCTCTCTCACTCTCTCTCTCTCTCTCTGCTCACTCTGTGCTCTCACCGCTCTCTCACCTCTGCTCGTCAAGGACGTTCTCTCCCTCTCTCACCGCTCTCGGACCGACGTTTCCCAGCGCTCTCTCTCGCCACTCCCTCTCACCAAAATCTCTCTTCCAAACCCTAAATCTCTGTCGTCGTTGTGATTGCGGCTGCGACGAGGTCGTCGCTCTGCTCGCATGGAGATTGGAAGCCTCCGAAGCCCTAAGCCGTCGCCGACCTACACCCCACCCTAAGCCATCGCCGAACTAGTCAAGGTAACACCCTAAGCTGTTAGTCTTTTTTTGTTTTTTATTTTTGAATGGGTGTTACAATTTGGATTGAATGATAGGTTTATTGATTCCATTGATTCAAGGTCATGTTCCTTATAATGCATGTCATCAATCTAAACAATATAGATTGTCTTTTCCATTGAGTTCTGTCAAATCTACTTTTATTTTTCAATTACTTCATATCGATGTTTGGGGTCCTTATAGACAATCTTCTTTACAAGTTTCACATTACTTTTTTTACCATTGTTGATGATTTAGTCTTCTACATTTGGATTTTTCGATTGCCTGTAAGTCTTCTACATTACATATGATTGAGCAGTTTCTTGCCTATATTCATAATCACTTTTAAGTATCTATCAAATATATCAGATCAGATAACGGTACTGAATTTGTAAATCAAGGATGTGCTTATTTATTCTCCAAGCTTGGGATTGTTCATCAGAGATCATCTCCTTACTCACCTCAATAGAATGGGGTTGTAGAGAGAAAGCATCGCCACCTATTACAAATTACTAGAGCCTTGATTTTTCAATTAGGATTGTCTAAAAGGTTTTGGGGAGATGCCCTTTTCACAGTTACATATATTTTGAACAGATTGCCCTCTCAAATTCTATAATGAAAGTCTCCTTTTCAAATTCTAAAAAAAATAGATTCTAACTTCAATGACAACTTTATTATTCCATATGTTACATAACACACATGGTTGGTTGCTATAGCAAAAAATCAGAATTAAAATTTCACTCACAAGTCACAACACATGTATGTACTTAAACTGGAAGTTTCCCATTCACAATCAAATGTTATGTTTGATGGTTTTTTTTTTCTTAATTTCAGGCTATTGGACATTAGAAACTAGCAGGATCAACCTTTCTTTTTTATTGCTGACAAGGCTGAGGATATTCTTCAACCTAAAGTGGTAAGTTGGAGCATACCAGTGCATATATTTTTTAATCCCGAATCCATTAGTGCATATATCTCATTGTAAAGCTACACCCGACTTGATATATGGTTGTGTTCCCCTCTTTGCATATATCTCACTTAATTTTTTGGGATTTAATCATTTGGTGCAATTTTTTTTCTCAAATAAAAAAATTCCTTTTTTTGTTCTTGATTTTTTTTAATTTACATGGGAAATCGAGCTTGTTTGGTGCCTGAAATTCCGGGAAAGAATTGGTTGATGAAGGAAATACATTGCTTATTTATTTCTTCATTTTCTTGCAGATGGAGTTCTCACTATTTTGACTACAAGTGGGTTTTGTTTTTCTTTGAAGGAATTATGTTTGGAAAGATTATGTAGTTAATCCTTTTAGTCCGTGAAGAGGTCCTAGGACAGTCTAGATAAATTTTAAATTTTAATCTTTGAAATCTTCTAACAAATTGTACACTCAAGAATCTTCTCGGTTCTCAATCTAATGGGAGGCAAGTAGCCAATAAACTCCCTATGGTTTGGTTGGAAAGGAAATGCTAATGCAATCCACATATTTTGGGGAAGGGTGAATTGGAATTGTAATTCACCGAAATATGACAAAGTACATTTCCTTGGTACTTCACTGATATCTCTATTTCCAATCTTGTCAATATCATTTTTGGATAGTGTAGGACTTTCTGATGAAGAGATCTACCAGTATTGCTTAAATTTAAAGGAACATGTTACTTCCAGAAGGTCAACGAGGTTACCTTCAAGGTCTAAGCATGGCCAAAATTTAGGTATGCATTTATTCACTAAATTTAGAAGGTTTAGATGTTTTTACTGTGATTACTTGGCTTTTCTTTTTTGCAGTGGGACTGAAATAACTTTGTGCACTTACGAAAGCATTAATAACTTAGTCGATGGGTTCACTTGCTTCCTTCAAAAGGTTCAGCATGCCTCACTTGTCTTTGGTTCTGTTTCTAGAGTTGTGGAGGGAAATCGATGGATGCTTTGTCTTGAAATTAGCTATGAACATATCATGTTGTGTATTCATGTTTTGTTAGCAATTACTCTTCCTCGTGGGTGGCATGTAGAAGGAGGCTTGCTTTATATTATTTGCAGCACTCATTTTCTAGACTTTTGGATCTTCACATGTGAAGTTGTATTTGTTACCTTAGTATTTTTAGTCCCATAACTTCCTGAAATGCTATATATTATTTGCATCACTCATTTTCTAGACTTTGTGTCAAGTGTTCTTTTTAAGCTGTATTGCATTTTATCTTTGTTCAATGTTTTTGACTAACTTCTATTGTATTTTCCATACCTTCTCCAAATGCTAATCTTAAAAATTCCTGTAAGTTCTCTGCCAAGAGTGCATGGTCTCTGGATTTAAAGATTATGTTCTGAAGCATGGGAATACTTTAGATAAACAATGTCAATCTTGCTTCTCAAACAGGTCCGTAGTTCAAGACTAACTGCGATTTTTTATCTATCCAAATTTTTTGATGTTTCCTGCATTATTTTACTTTATTACTAAACATTTTATCTATGGCGTGGAACTGCCATCAGACCGTCTACTTAAGCTCGCTAATATATTCCATTGCAATGCGCCATGTTACCCATTCAGTAATTGTGCAGCTGTGTTAATGATTAGTACTTTTCAAAAGCCTCCACTTGACAACTTGAAGCTCAATATATTTTTTTTTGTCAAATTTAAAGAAATTGTACCCTCACAAGACACTTCTCTTAGCTTCTAAAATCGTGATGATCATCCTCATCCATGAAGCAGCGTATTCTCTTTGTAGTGATCTCATAAAGATTGAAACCGCAAGTGATTCTCTTTAGTGTGTTTCGTGCTCATTATTATTTCAATAAAGAATAAGGAGGGCCATTAGAGTCATAGACTCGAAGATAATGTTCAGGCAAGACCTTGGGAGCTAAGATTCGCTTTTTAGGCTCCTTCCAAAATTATAGTAAACGTTTATTGTTGCTCATAGACTGCCTAGACCATCTTGGATTTAGTTTTTGATTACCAACTTCACTAATCTTTAAGCCACTCAAGATAATTTGAAGATCTCCCAGGGCAATTTGGAGCTCTCATGTAGAAGCTATAGTAAAGGCTTAGGTGCATAATCTCTAATAGCATCTTGCAAATGTCTTGCTTTCCAAAATTATTGAATCAAATGATCTTAAATGCGGCAAGTGGTGCTTTTCTCACCATTGGGAACTTCAATCTTATGTCGCATCTTTTTCTTTTTATTCAACATTCTTTTTATGAATGGGGTTATCTTATATGAACTGCTTGTCCAGGTTTTCTATTTCCAGAACTTTCTCCTATGCCCAATTTCCTCATCGCTTCTCAGTTCACTGGCAAGCATTGACTGGAAAAGTTTTGGTTTGAATGTCAAAAGCAGTGCCATTGACGAAGATGGCGATGTAGTGCTGGAATGGGAGAACTTGCCACCATTAGTGCATATATCTCATTGTAAAGTTGCACCCGACTTGATATATGGTTGTGTTCCCCCTCTTTTGCTATCCCTTTTGAGTTAACTGAGTAGCTATGTACATGATCTATTTACTTATCTATGATGTTGAATTTCATGTAAATGTGTAGATTGTATAAGGCCTTTTTGTGCATATTTAGAGGATTGGAAGTTTTTTTTGTGGTTGTTGAACAATAGGATTGGTGGTTTTTGTGCATACTTAGAAATTTGGAACATTTATTAAACTTGACAAGCTTTCGTGGATATATAAATCTTTTTCAATGTCGAATTGTACATTTTTTCTCTCATTTGAATATTTGTTGTTGATATATATTGTCAATGTATGTATGTCAAATTCTACTTTTTTGGGGGATGTTAGCACCCCCAAGGAGTTGTTGGAGGGGGTGCAGGCGATGGAGTAGGTCCTATGGTTGTATTTTCAGGTTTAGAGGTTATGGAGAACCAATTGGATTAAGCTTAGGTTTGAAAACTAAACAAAGCGGAATTGAGACGGATTAGCAACGAAATTCAGAGATTTTGTTGCTATTCCGTCTCTAATTTTCGAGGAATAGATGCATGAATCAACAACGGATCAAAGACGGAATTATTGTATTCCGTCTCTGATCCGTTGCTATCCAAGACGGATCAGAGACGGATCAGAGACGGAATATAATAATTTCATCTCTGATTCGTTGCTAATCAGAGACGGAATCTAATAATTTTGTCTCTGATCCGTTGCTAATCAGAGACGGAATCTAATAATTTTGTCTCTAATCCGTTGCTAATCAGAGACGGATCAGAGACGAAATACAAAAACTCCAACTCTGATCCGTCTCTGATTAGCAACGAATCAGAGACGGAATGCAATTACAATCGTACCCTTTAGAAGAATTTCCATTTCAGTTCCGTCTCTGTTTCATTTCTAAATTTCATCTCTAATCCGTCTCTAATCGGCAATGGAAACACATTTCGGATGCTGATTGAATCAGCGATGACGATTTTAGAGACGGAATAGATTCCGTCTCTGTTCCGTTGCAGAATTGAATTAGAGACGGAATTTATGCTAATCAGATACGAAAATTTCCATTTCTGATCTGCTGTTTTTTTGTAGTGTTTGTACCAAAAATGAAGAAAGATGAGGTGATAGTGAATCTTACCTTGCTTAGTTGAGTTAACTTCTTCAAGTTCCTCAAATGATCACTTTTAATGCTCTAAACCCTTGCTTTTGATCTCCAATTTTTGGGTTTCTTGTAAGAGAGAGAGAGAAAAAAGGTGATGAAAAAGAAGTCAAACTTTGTTTTTATACCATTCAATGATCTCCACTCACATGTGCATCCCAATGGCATCCAATGGATATATTTTCCCCATTTTTCAACCCATAATGACACCTAAAGTGACTCCAATGAAACATTCTCCATTGTTCTTAACCCAATAAGTCATCTCTCGGGCTTTTCGATGCTCAATTTTGCGTCTCAAATCGCGACACTCGTGTACTACCATGATCCTAACCACCGAATGGGCATTACATATTAATTATTTAACTCATTTAATTCATTTCATGAGTGTGTTATTTTCCTCGGCCTAGTTTTTCGTCTTTTAGCCTACCCAACACCCACATTGACATGCATATCGAGGCGAATAAGTATCACACAATCTCGCACATCAAATGTAACAAAAATACACACATCGTGATGCCGTTTAATCTATTTCAACATAAACATTGAAAATTAAACAAATCAGCACACAAAATAACTATTTGCTTAACTTCAGGCGCGCTCTAGCCCGGCTTCGGGTCCCACGAGCTTCTAGCCGTCAATCACATCTGCAACCACGTCATTAATAACGACGAATTAAATTTAGGCTATTACGTTTCTTACCAATTAAGTGAAATTTCGTCCTAAAATTTAAATTAAACTTAAACACTTACCGGCAAATAAGTGGGGATACCATCGTCGCATTGTAGACTCAAGCTCCCAAGCGAGTTCCTCGGTCCCATGATGTTGCCAATGTATCAAAACCTTTGGGATCTCCCTATTCCTCAAAGTTTGATTCCTCCTATCCATGATCTCCATAGTCTGCTCCTCATATGACACGCCAGGTCGCACATCAATCTGATGTACATCAACTATAGGCCTCGGTCCCGACCTAGCCAGCCTCAACATGGAAATGCGAAATACTGGATGTACCCCTGCTAACTGCGATGACAACTCCAGACGGTATGCCACTTTGCCGATGCGTTCCTCAACCCTAAACATTCCAATGAACCTTGGTGCCAGCTTCCTCTTAATGCTAAAACCTCTAATGACCCTTCTAGGGCGAAACCTTCAAATACACCAAGTCCCCAACCTCGTACCTCAGACCCTCGAGGTACTTATCCGCATATTTCTTCTGCCTATCCTGCGCCGCCTAAAGTCGATGTCTGATCTGTCTCACCTTCTCAGTATGGTCAACAACAACCTCAGGCCCTATAATCATTGTATCCTCCGGTGCCTCCTAACATGCTGGTGACCTGCAGGGCCTACCATGAAGTGCCTCAAACGGTGGCATCGCGATACTTGCCTGATAGCTATTATTGTAAGCAAACTCGAATAAAGGCAAGTAATCCTCCCACAATGCGCCAAACTATAATATACACGCCCTGAGCATATCCGTGAGAATATGAATCAAACGCTCTAATTGCCCATCAGTCTGAGGATGTTATGTAGTGTTGAACTATAAATGAGTATCAAACTGCTCTTGCATACTTTCCCAAAGCCTCAAAGTATATCTCGGATCTCTATCAGAAATAACGTAGACTGGTACACCGTGCAATCTGACAATCTCTCTCTCTCGAAGATAGTACTCAGTTGTGTAAATGAATATCTCATAGCGATCAATATGAAATGTGTCAACTTCGTCAACCTGTCGATAACTACCCAGACTGCGTCGTGTCTCCTTGTAGTCTGCGGTAGGCCACTAATGAAGTCCATGGTTACGTGTTCCAACTTCTACTAAGGAATGGGCAGTGATTGTAGCAAACCGGCTGGTCTCTTGTTCTCACACTACAAAAAAAATAGCAAATCAGAAAAGAAAATTTCCGTTGCTGATTAGCATAAATTTCGTCTCTAATTCAATTCTGCAACCGAAAATAGGCGGAATCTATTCTGTCTCTAAAATCGTCATTGCTGATTTAGTCAGCAACCAAAATGTGTTTCCGTTGTTGATTAGAGACGGATTAGAGACAATTTAGAAACGGAACAGAGACGAAACAGAAATGCAAATACACTTCATTAGGGTACAATTGTAATTGCATTTCGTCTCTAATCCGTTGCTAATCGAGACGGATCAGAGATGGAATGCAATAATTTCGTCTCTGATCCGTCTCTGATTAACAACGGATCATAGACGGAATTATTGCATTCCATCTCTGATCCGTCTCTGATTAGCAACAGATCAGAGACGGAATGCAATAATTTCGTGTATGATCCGTTGCTAATTCATGAATTCTGTATCTGATCCGTTGCTATTTAGTATCAAAGTCTAGTTTTGCCCGGTTGGGCGCGGCTATTTCCTCAGAAATTAGAGACGGAATACCAACGGAATCTCTGAATTTCGTTGCTAATCCGTCTCAATTCCGCTTTGTTTATTTTTCAAAACTAAGCTCAATCCAATTGGTTCTCTATAACCTCTAAACCTGAAAATACAATCGTATGACCTACTCCATCGCCTACACCCCCTCCAACAACTCCTTGGGGTGCTAACATCCCCAAAAAAAAACAGAATTTGACATACATAGATTGACAATATATATCAACAACAAATATTCAAATGAGAAAAAAAATGTACAATTCGACATTGAAAAAGATTAATATATCCAAGAAAGCTTGTCAAGTATAATAAATGTTCCAAATTTCTAAGTATTCATAAAAACCACCAATCATATTGTTCAACAACCACCAAAAAAAAACTTCCAATCCTCATTGTATGCACGAAAAGAAGTATCAATATAAAAGTCATGTAAACAACTATAAAAGTTATCTACAAAAGCAAAAGTATAATCTCAAAAGTTACACGAACAACAAGAAAAATACCCAAGTATCACCAAGCTGCTCATCTCTCGTAAGCCAATTTTGCATCTCTCGCTCAACACTGTCCTGTTGTTGTGGTGGATCGGCGGGATCTATTTACGGCGGCTGCTGCTGGTCATGAGGTGGTGGTGGTGGTGGTGGTGGTGGTGGTGGCTGAGATAGGCCTGCTCCATCCATGGTCATCCCGAGTTGTTGATGCATAAACCCCACAACCTTTCGTAATTGCTCGGCAACGATATCGAACTCTGAATGTGGCACCATCTCCGACATCTAGGATGTTGACGACATTCCTATTGTAATTGTGCAATTAAATTAGTCAACTAGTTTCATAATTTTCGACGGTACAGGTCTACTTATGTGTCCAACTAACACAATTTATTAGAAGGGGAATCTGAGAACCTTCCTAACTACATGAACAAAAAGCTTTGTTTTTATGCATTGAATAAATGTGGTTTGATACAAATATTATAAACAAAACAAACTTAACATTTGTTGACTTCTGACTTCATGTCTGTTTGTGGATTGAATGTACTACTCATTGCAAGGAAAAATGTGTCTAACTTCATGTATGGTTGTGGCTTCTCGTCATATGTTGATTTCAACTATCTTAAGACCTAGCTCGGTACATGACTGATACCAAACAGAGTAGGATACTTGGTCGTAAAAATATAAGAAACAAGGAGTTCAAAAAATATCATAAATCATAAGTTATAAGCGGCATACAAATACCACATAGTATCAAAGCTCCTAGTAGTTGTTTACTCGTACCTCCTTAAGGTTAGAGGTTAATTCAAATCTCTTGACGTTTTATGTGAAATAGCAACATTAACTCAAAGGGTGACCATAGTTTTTAGAACCCTACCTAGTAGTAGTAGAAAATGTATAATTATAGGTACTATTCATCTATACCTACTCTTTTAGTAGCTTTATCTATACATACGCATATACACACAATTGAACCAAATATAGTAGGAAATACATGAAAAAATGTGGCATAAAAATATCAAAGAATGTAAATTAAAACTAAAATATAGCACAAAACCTTACCTCTCTAGAGCAATTAATGCAATCCAGACAAAGCACGTTGCACTTCGACTACGATCCTTTTATCGCTTCCGTATACTTCACCCACTTCCCTAATGCTAATTTGCATCAAAACCAAACCCAAATCCATAAAATTTCAACGTCCTAGGCGCAGCAGAAATAGCATGCTATGTGCTCATTGTTGCACTAAAATTAAATTCCAAGAACACACAGCCAGGAAAAAAAAATAACATATGCATTTCAGGAAATACATAACCACATAAGCATAGAAGAAATGATTCAAAAAGACGAATGCAACAATTGATCTGATAAAAAAATTTAGTGCAAGTCAATCCTTAAGGCGAGGTTTTGCGACGAACTATGGCGAACAGCGGTGCCAGCTTAGGGTGCGGCAAACAACGGCGACGGCTTGGGGTGCGGCAAACAGCGGTGACGGCTTAAGGAGCGGCGAAAAAGGGCAACAGGTAAGGGCTTCGGAGGCTCCAATCTCCGGCAGACGGTGACGGTAGAGCCGACGGAAGCCCCGATCGCAGCGACGGTAAATAGTTTAGGCCTCAGCGACGGCAGAGCCACCAGCAGCCCCAATCGCAGCAACGGCCGAAAGTTTAGGCTAGGGAGAGATATTATGGTAGAGAGAGAGTGGTGAGAGAGGGAGAGCTAGGAAGCATCTGTGAGAGAGGGAAAACTGGGAAGCTTCGGTGAGCGGTGAGAGAGAAAGAGATAACGAATAGAGATTGGCCTATGCACGCGAGAGAGCAAAGGGCCGTGATGGGAGCGGTGAGCAACACGTCGAGCAGAGGGCAGAGAGCGGTGGTCGGTGACCTACGAGAGCGGTGAGCGGCGAGAGAGAGGGCAGAGAGGGGTGAGAGAGCGATAGCAGAGAGCGGTGAGCGGTGAGAGAGAGAGAGAGAGAGCAGAGAGCGGTAGAGAGAGAGGTGAGCGGTGAGAGAGAGAAAGAGAGCCGAGAGCGGTGAGCAGTGAGAGAGAGAAGACAACGGAGAGCGGTGAGCGGTGAGAGAGAGAAGACAGCGGAGAGCGGTAAGCGCGAGATAGCGAAAATCGGTCGGTGAGCGGAGAGAGAGCAGAGAGCGGGAATAGGAAACAGAGCGGAGAGGGAGCAGAGATCGGTGAGCGGTGAGTTGAGAGAGCGGTGACCGGGCGCAGAGAGCGATGACAGTGAGAGCAGAGAGCGGTTAGAGAGAGAAAGCAGAGAGCGTTGAGAGAGAAAGAGAGTTGAGAGAGAGAGAGAGATTTCGGTGAGAGTTGTGGTTGGTCCCCATTTTTTGGGAGTCTAGATCGAAGCACGAACAAATCTCGAGACGTAATGGACGGTTCAAAAAAATGAAAGTTTTGGTGGAAATGTTGGCGCCATTTTTTTGACACAGAATTTAATTTCGTCTCAATTCCGTCTCTATTTCCGTCTCTGATCTCTTTCAATTCCATCTCTGAATTAGTCCGTCTCAATTCTGTCTCAAACCATTTTTTTAGTAACGAAACTCAATTCCGTTACTAATTTCGTTTCTAAATAGCCATTTTTTGTAGTGTCAGCCTTCATCTGCTGACAAATATTACAACTTCGGGCGTATCTACCCACGTCAGCCTTCATCCCGAGCCACCAAAACAATCTCTGCAAATCGCGATACTTTTTAGTCTGATCAGGATGAACTGTATATCAGGACCGGTGTGCTTCTTCGAGAATGTTGTCCCTGAGCTCTGATATCAGCGGTATCCACAATCACTTGTCTGAACCCTCAGACCACTCAGTGCACCACAGATCCTGAGCCAATCCATTAATCCACAAATACCGATCGTCAGCTCTCTGCAACTCAACAACCTACTCAAGAGACACTGTGGGAACTCGTATCTGATAGCAAATATGTAGCTCAGCAATAGCCTCCTTCACACAAAACACCGATGCTGCCCTAAGGAATTCGTGCTCATGTGTCATATGTCGTAGTACCGTCTAGCTCTCGATGTCGCTCATGCTCAGCGCATTAGCTACGACATTCGCCTTACCCGAATAATACTCAATGGGAAAGTCATAGTCCTTCAGTAACTCGAGCCATCTCCGCTGTCGCATGTTCGACTCCCTCTGATGAACAGGTACCTCAAACTCTGGTGGTCTGTGAATAATATGAGCCTCTCGTCTACAAGTAGTGCCTCCAGGCCTTCAGAGCAAACACAACTGCCGCAAGCTCCAAGTCATCCACTGAATAGTTTCCCTCGTGGAGTCTCAATCGTTAAGATAAATAGGCCATTGGGTATCTGTCCTGCATCAACATGCAACCTAACTCAGTGCCTGGCGCATCAGTATAAACTGAAAAACCTCTACCTGCTACAGGTAATGCCAAAACTAGCACCGAAGTCAGCTTCCTCTTCTGCTCCCAAAAAACATCCTCACACTCTTGTGACCAATCAAATCTAACATCCTTCTTGGTCAATCTCGTCATCGGCGCTGCAATTATCGAGAAATCCTACATGAAGCACCTGTAATATCCTGCCAAACCCCGGAAACTCCGGATGTCAGATACAGACTCGGGTGTCCTCTAATCAATAATCACTCGAATCTTGTCACCATCAACTGATACGCCCTGATCACTTATGACATGCACGAAAAACTTCACCTCACTCAGCCAGAATGCGCACTTGATGAACCTGGCATAAAGTATGTGATCTCTCGGTGTTGTCAACACATCTCTGAGATGCCTCTCGTGCTCCACACAAGTCCTACTGTAAATCAGGATGTCATCGATAAAAACTATAATGTATCAATCCAAAAATGACCTCAATACTCTGTGCATCAAGTCCATGAAAATCGTCGGTGCGCTAGTTAGTCCAAACGGCATGACTATAAACTCGAATAGCCCGTACCGCGTACTAAAAGTGGTCTTCTCCACATCCTCCTCTTGAATCCTCAACCGATGGTATCTTGATCGTAAGTCGATCTTCGAGAAGAACTTGGCCCCAGCTAACTAATCGAATAAGTCATCAATCCTTGGAAGTGGAATACAATTCTGAATTGTCATCTGATTCAGCTTCCGGTAGTCCACACACATCCGCATCGATCCATTCTTCTTCTTCTCAAATAGAACCGCAGCTCCCCAATGTGACCTCCCTAGTACACTATATGTTTCTACCTAGCGCTATTCGTCATGTAGTGCGCTAAGTGACTTCCCTTGCGCACTAACCAATGCTCAGAACAACAGTTTTGTTGAGCACCACCACAACAACAACAACAACAACAACAACAAAAACATATATTAATCAAGTTCCATAGCACTTGAAACCCACAAAACAGCCACATAAAACCCATCTTGGATTCACACAAACATCCCAAAAATTTGTACCAAAAGATGAAGAAAGTTGAGGTGATAGTGAATCTTACCTTGCTTTGTTGAAATAACCTCTACAAGTTCCTCAAATAATCACTTTTAGTCCTCTAAACCCTTGCTTTTGATCTCCAATTTTTGGATTTCATGTGAGAGAGAGAGAAAGAAAGAGAAAATGTGACGAAAATGAAGTCAAACTTTATTTTTATATCATTGAATGATCTATACTCACATATGCATCCCAATGCCGTCAAATGGACACTATTTGCTCCATTTTTCAACCGATAATGACACGTAAAATAACTCCAATGAAACACTATCCCTTGTTCTTAACCCAACAAGTAATATCTCGGGCTTTCCGACGCTCGATTTCACATCCCTAATCGTGACATACGCGTACTACCATGACCCTAACCACCAAATGGGCATCACATATTAATTATTTAACTCATTTAATTCATTTTATGTATGTATTATTTTTCTCGGCCTAGTTTTTCGTCTTTTAGCCTACCCGACACCCACGTCGACATGCATATCGAGGCGAATACGTATCACACAGTCTTGCATGTCAAACGTAACATAAGTACACACATCGTGGTGCCGTTTAATCTATTTCAATGTAAACATCGCAAATTAGACAAATCAACACACAAAATAACTATTTACCTAACTCTTAGCACGCCCTAGCCTAGTTGCAGGTCTCATTTTGAGCTGTCGGCTACGTATGCAACCACGTCATTAATAACCGCGAATTAAATGCGGACCGTTATATTGTAGCCTTAGACAAAGCTACTGAGGAAGCAAAATGGCTCAAAAACTTCCTAGAAGACATTCCATTCTAGCCAAAACCAGTGCCAATAATATTTATACATTGTGAATGTATGGCACCACAATCTAAAGCTAAAAATAATTTATATAGAGGTAAATCAAGAGATATAAGGCACCGACATAATACTATAAGATACTTACTATCAAGTGGAGTAATTAATATAGATTATGTAAAGTCGAAGGAGAACATTGCAGATCCTATGACAAAGGGCTTACTAAGAAACCAAGTCGTATTATTATTAAGGGGAATGAGTTTAAAGCCTATAAGTGAGTTAAGTCTAGCGAAAACCTAACCTAGGTGATTGGAGATCCCATGTACTAGGTTCAATAGGCAAACTGGTTAGATGAGACTCGAGAGAAGAACATATATTCGCTCATTCCTAAGATGAAAAATGTGTTCAGAAAAAGTGAAATGATATGTTAAGCACTTAATGAAAAATAAAAATGTCACATGTATGATAGTAAATGTGGGTTGCATTTGTGAGAAAGATACGAGCTTAAATTCTCTTAATCTGTCATGAAACCAGGATCTGTCCAGGACCAAAATGGAAAAAAAACGTATAAACTAAGTTTTGATATTTATGTCATACGTAAGGCACAGTGTCTTGGTTTACTACAAAAAGCGAATTGTTCAAGATCCTATATATCCACTGCATCACGAAGTAAATCCGATATGCTTTACTATGGTAAGTTCGAGTCTTTTAGATACTTTTCCTGACAACATGACATGATACTTCTCTCTCTTTCGTGTATTATAATTTTTATTTATATATTTATTTATTTTAAGCCAAATTTGAACAGAAATGTGGGTTAAAATGATATTTTCTATTCAAATGTGGGGTATTGTTGGAGTTTGAATAGAAACTATTTAGTTTCACATTGCTCACTTAAAAAGAGTATAAACTCTTTATATACAAACACCATCTCTTTAGCTTTGCTTTAGAGAAACCCAATGGATAGAGTCCAAGTGGCATTAGGTAATAGGGTATACATATATAATATTTGATATTTAATGTCAAAGATAGGGCCTTAGGCCTTGGGGGCCGGCTTTGGGCTTAGATTGTTAGCTTTGTAAAATCAAGTTATTTTTTATTTTAAAACTTAAATATTTTTTTAATTTCGAAATTAATTGTTGACAATTAATTTCAACAATTAATTTCGTTATTTTGATTAATAGGTGCGACAGTTAAATAATATCAATGGGTATTATTTTAAAACTTAAATATTTTTTGGATAGTCACCTTGGTTTGAACTAGTGCTTCAAGTTCTATTTAAGTAGAACTAAAACACTGAAAATTTACTTAATTTTCGAAATACATAATATTTGAGAGAGCGGCAAATCAGTTTGGACCGACTTTTGGAACTGGGGAACTTTGCTTCGAAAGGGCATCCAATTGTATCCTAGGGACAAATTTTTGGGGAAAATTCTATCACATAATTTAGAGATACTTCTGTCTTATGACATTGCTTCCTTATAAGCCTCTGGTTAGATAATTTTATTTGTTATTTAATTCTATTAGTATTTATTTGTAAACTCATTTTATTCATATCTGTAGTATCATTAGTGATTGTTTTGTGCAACATGTTGTAGAAAAGGTGTTATGAAAACTTATTCATTCAATATTGCAATCAATTCAACAGAAGATCTAGTTCCATCTTAATGTTTAGAAAAACGTTTCGGCTACTGAGCTCAGTTCTGTATGGCGCGCAATCACTAGCAATTAAAACAGATCGTTAATGGTCGATATGGCTAGCAGCAACAATCTCACTTCGATGTCGGATTGAAACACTACAACACTATTAATGGTAAGGACTTCGATCTTCGCAAGCTGCCTCATTGTCCATTTGATCATAGGTTCAATTTCTTCTTTTTGGAAGGGGATGGCTTTTGGGAAGAAAATGAATACTTTCTGCAAGCCTTTGATATGTCTTAGCAAGAACTAAAGTAAGTTCATTTGTTCGTTGTTACCTGTAAACCCTTCCATCGTAGCTTCCTTTAGTGAAAAAAACTGAAACCTCGACGGAACATAGGCCGTTCATATTATGCGATGATATAGACAGTATGGAGGGTTTCGAAACACCTAATTAATCATCCAAAACAAGTCATATATATGTAAATCAATGAGCATTATTAAACAAGCAGCAAAGTCACCCAACAAATAAACAGCTAATATGTAAGCAATCAAATAGGAGGAATATTGAACAAACTTCAGAGCAGAACATCAAAGCAAAAACAGGTTTTATTGATCACCAAAAAAATATAATACATGACACATTTGTTTCACCTTATATAGTGGTGTATGTGTCTAATCTCTCAACACTCACTTGGATCACACAAGCACGTGACCTCAAGTTATCTAACTCACACACAAACAATTACAACAGTAATAGGAAAAGAGAAACAATAACAAGACAATATATACAAGTCATTAACAAATCAAAACAGTAAAACGGTAACAAAAGCAATACTTACTACATCCCCCCCTCAAGATGAAGCCAGGTGATGCCAATCACAAAGATTCATCTTGGAGAGCAAAAAAGGAAATTGAGGAGCTGCAAGACTCTTGGTGAAAAAATCAGCTAACTGAAGCTTCGAGGAAACATATTGGGGAGTAACAAAACCAGCCTTGAACTTCTCACGAACCAGATGGCAGTCGATATCAAGATGTTTTGTACGTTCATGAAAAATAGGATTGGCAGTAATGTGAAGAGCAGCCTGGTTATCACACCACAAAAAAAGAGGTAGATGAACTAAAACATGAAGATCAGATAAAAAATAAGTAATCCACAGAAGTTCACAAGCCGTTGTAGAGAGACTACGATACTCAGCTTCAACAGAGGAACGAGAGAATGTGGACTGTTTCTTAGTCTTCCAAGAAATAAGAGCATTCCCAAGGAACACACAATACCCGGTTAAAGATCATCGAGAGAAAAGGCAGGAAACCCAATCAGCATCACAAAAACCAACAACAGAAAGATCATCCTGAACAGAATAAAATAGCCCTTTGGAAGGACAACCTTTTAAGTAATGTAATACAAGTAAAGCTAAAGACCAACGTGATTTAGTAGGTGCCTGAACAAACAGACTAAGCTGTTGAGTGACATAAGAGATATCTGGTCTGGTAAAACCCAAGTATAATAATCGACCAATCAACCAACGATATTGATCAGCATCATGGAAGAGAGGAGAATCAAGATCAAACTTAATATCCCGGGGAAGGGGAGTAGCAGTGAACTTACAATAGGTAAGTCCGGTATTAGAAAGTAAATCCAAAACATATTTCCTTTGATTCAGATAAAGACCTTCATCAGATCTAGCCAATTCCACACCAAGAAAATAATGAGCCTAGCCAAGATCTTTAATAGTAAACTGAGTATGTAAAAAATCTTTCACCAAAAGCATATCCTTAAGAGAGGATCCAGTAAGTAGAACATCATCAACATAGACTAACAAAGCAAGAAAAACGGTTCCTTTTGAAAAAACAAACAAGCAAGGATCATGTGAAGACTGAGTAAAACCAAAGTGATGCAGTTTGGAAGTAAACTCAATGTTCCATTGCCTGGAAGCTTGTTTTAGGCCATAAAAAGACCTTTTCAACTTACACACCTGACCAGGTAGAGCCTTTATATACCCCTCAGGGGGGCTGCATATATAAATCCTCATCAATCTAACCATGCAAAAAAGCATTATTCACATCAAGCTGATGTATAGGCCAAGACTTAGCAGCAGCTAAGGCCAAGAGCATTCTCACAGTAACATTTTTTGCAACAGGAGAAAAACTATCGAAAAGTCCACCCCTTCAATTTGATGGTAACCTTTTGCCACAAGCCTAGCCTTGTATTTATCTAGGGAACCATCAGGATTATATTTCACTTTATAAACCTATTAGGAGCCAATTGCCTTCTTATCAGGAGGCAAAGAAGTGAGCTCCCAAGTATCATTGGATTCTAATGCATTCAACTCAGTATTCATCGCATCAATCCAATGAGGATCATGTTGAGCATGCTTAAATGATGATGGTTCTTTGATAAGAGAAACTGCAGCTAAAAAACTTTTGTAATGATCACTCATGAAAGGGGAAACAGGAAAAGGAAAAGTGGGGGGTCGAGTAGAAGGAACTGTAATTAAAGAAGAAGAAGGAAAAATATTAGAAGAATTAACATGACAAGTTACAAAATCATTCAACCAACCAGGTGGATGTTTCAATCTAGTACTTCGTCGAGGTGAAGCAGAACTAGAATCAGTTAAAGGAGCTGCAGAAATAGAAGAATCAGCAGGAGAAAAAGAAGAAATATGATCAAATTCATCAAAAGAAGAAACAGGTAAAACTGATGTAACAGGAGAAGAAGGAACAGAATGGAAAGGAAAAACATTTTCATAAAAAACTACATCTCGAGAGACAAATACAGAGGTTGTGGAAAGATTGAAGAGTTTATATGCCTTTTGTCCAGGAGAATAACCTAAGAAAACAGATTTGAAAGCTCTAACATCAAACTTATCTTTGGATGGAAGTGTATTTACAGCAAAACACAAGCAACCAAACGTTTTAAGAAAATTATAATCAGGATTTTTGCCAAACAAAACTTGATAAGGAAACTTCCAATGAAGCAAAGAAGAAGGCAACCTATTGATCAAAAAAGTAGAAGTGAGAATAGAATCACCCCAAAACCTTTTAGGTAAACCAGATTGGAACATTAAGGCTCTAGCAACTTGGAGTAAATGCTTATGCTTTCTCTCTACAACACCATTTTGTTAAGGAGTATAAGGAGTAGATCGTTGGTGAACAATACCATACTGAGAAAACAATTGAGTACATTGATGATTAACAAATTATGTTCCATTATCAGTTCTGATAACTTGAACAGATTTGTTAAATTGTGTTTGAACAAATCGAAGAAAACTAGTAATAGTAGATACAGTAGTAGATTTACATTGTAACAAATAGGTCCATGTAAATCTACTAAAATCATCCACAATGGTCAAAAAATAATGTGTGCCCTGTATAGACTGTTGTTTATAAGGCCCCCACAAATCCGTATGTAACAATTGAAAAGAAGTAGAACTTTTAATAGAACTCAACATAAAAGGTAAACGAGACTGTTTAGAAAGATGACATACATCTCAAGGTAAGTCATTTTTATTTGAAGAAACAGGAAATAAAGAAGGTAGATGTTGAGCAACAATTGATGAGGGATGACCCAATCTAAGATGCCAAGAAAAAACATTATTACAAGAAACAAACTCAGAAACAACAGCAGTAGAATTAGAAGTAACAGATTGAATAACCTCTTGGTTGAATGATTGTTGATCTAAAATGTATAATCCTCCTAATACCTTCCCAACTCCTAGGATTTGAGTAGACTCAATATCCTGTATCAAACAAAACATTGGATGAAAAACAAATTTAATATGAGCTGAAGCTATAAGTTTACTGACAGAAAGAAGGTTGTACTTGAAAGAAGGAACATGAAGACAATTATGCAATGTCAATTTAGATGTAAGAGAAACTTGGCTAATGGACTCAACATATTTTACAGTTCTATCTGGTAGATAGACAGGTGTAGGCTGTGGAGGAATGTGAGTAGAGGTAAATAGCGAGTGATCAGAACATATATGATTTGAAGCTCCAGTGTCTATTATCCAAGAACCTTGCGTAAGATAAACATGAGCACATGAATTTGGTGATAAAAAACTACCTACAAAGTCTATAATGAGAGCCATGTTAATATGTGATGAGCCTTCAACACCAGCAATAGATTTTCCTTTCGTATATCTCTCAATGCCTTGTTGAATCATTGCTGCCATATTGAGTTCAAAAGAAGGAGATACTGCATCATCAACATCCACTAGAGATTCCAACATATTTACCAAATTCTTGTTAAATTCAATAACTGATTTCTTGTCACCATTGATCCTTTGGTTTTTAAACCAATCCGGATAACCATGTAACTTGAAACAATTTTCTTTTGTATGGCGTTTAGCCTTACAATGATCACAAAAGAGTTCATCCTTGTTTACAGACCTTCGTGAATTGTTCCTTCCAACAAAATTGGTAGTAAATTGATTACCAAAACCTGAACCACTCTGGAAACCAATACCAGAACCATTACTACGATAAGTAGGATTTTTCACCATCATCGCAGTTTCCATTTCTGAACCAAAATTGATATGAACAAGTTTTTGTTTCTCTACCCGCTGAATCATAGAATATGCCTTATTAACACTCGGTAATGGATTCATGACCAAGATCAGATTACGAACATGATCAAAACAATCATTTAGTCCCATGAGAAACTGTATCAATCGATCATTGGACTCTAATTCCATCAATTTGGTGTGATTTCCACAATCACAATGAGGAATTGGAGATAAACATGCAAGTTCATCCCATAACTTCTTCAATTTTGTATAATACTTTGCTATTGACAACTCTCCTTGAGTTATTGAACAAACCTCTCGTTTCAGCTGATAGAGAAGAGGCCCATCGCACTCTCCATATCTCTCTTTAACATCCATCCACAAAGTATGTGCAGATAAAGAGTACAAGAAAGCTTCAACAATCTCCTTGGAGATAGAGTTAAGAACCCATGAAGTCAACCTTGCACCAACGATCAAAGTCTTGATGATCCTCATTAGGTTTTGTAGAAGTTCCATTAACAAAACCGAGCTTCATTTTGGCAACCAAAGCAATACGCATTGCTCGAATCCAAAAAAGATAGTTAAGATCTATAATTGGATTAGTAACCAGAACCATACCTTGATGATCCGAATTTGACAAATATAATGGACCTTCAGCACTGTAAGATTGTGCATTCGGAACAGTCGGTAATGTAGCTTGACAATTTGCAGCTGCATGTGTGACCGCCATTATCAAGACTGCAAACGAGATGAAAATCAAAAGACTTCCGAGATTTAGGTGAGGAAAACCTTATACATCTCCATAAGACTCAAAATCTTGAGTTCACTTCTCAGATCTGAATCACAGATCTTCAGATATGATACACAAACTTCACACAACTCGCAAGCTCAAACTGGAGCTCACAATCTATAGATCTGAATCACAGATCAGCAAACAACAAAAACTAAACCTAGGGTTTTGATCGAGCTCACATGGCTCTGATACCATGAACAAACTTCAGAGCAGAACATCAAAGCGAAAACGGGTTTTATTGATCACCAAAAAAATATAATACATGACACATTTGTTTCACCCTATATAGTGGTGTATGTGTCTAATCTCTCAACACTCACTTGGATCACACAAGCACGTGACCTCAAGTTATCTAACTCACACACAAACAATTACAACAGTAATAGGAAAAGAGAAACAATAACAAGACAATATATACAAGTCATTAACAAATCAAAACAGTAAAATAGTAACAAAAGCAATACTTACTACAAATATTGATCATTTAGATTCAATTGTAAGACATATATATACTTACTTTATCAGTGAAAGGTATATTCGGTATCAATCGAAATCGATTTAATATTCGGCAAACTTCTTAATTAGAACGCACAACACACCATCAACTGCAGTGTATTCCAAGTTTGTTATCACCCTTAAATATTAAAGGTTTTCGAGGAGCAATGGGAGCTCTGAGAACTTGGTACCGCCGATACTTACGGTGCTTTCAGGGTTCAATGGGATCTCATGTAACTTAATTTCATTACCAGGCAAAATCTGCACAAATTCGACATTGTTAAAATAGAGAATCTTCCAAACTTAGTACTTTATAGTTCACGGTAACTATATATACACATATGACATGTGAAACACCAAAGAGGCTTGGGACGAGCTCAATAGGATGTATCGTATATATAGGAAATGATGGAACTAGCTAGGAAAATAAGTTTTAAATTTGATGAGGGAATTTGATGTCTTGAGGACGAAAGATATCGAGTCCATAAAAGAATACGTTTGTAAGCTTATGGAAGTTGTCAACAAAATATAGCTAGCCTAGGTGAAGTTCTAACTCCGGAGAGTTTTAGAGAAAATCTTTGGTGAGCCGACTGGAAAGATTTATGAGTCTTCGATTTCGTCTCTCGAAGACTTGAAAGGTTAAGTCTCAACTGTCAAATATGATTTCATAGACTTGAAAGGTTAGTACATATGCTTTTTGGAGTAATTAAAACCCGACACGTATGAGTTGGAGGTGGTTAAGTTGAAGATAATATTGGTATTGGTGGGAGATCTATGGGCTCACATAGCTAAGCAAAACTAATTGGAGGTGATTAAGCTGAGGATAATATTGAAGTTTTGAGGAAATTTCTCAAGTAGAAGTTTTTGATTTGAGAATCTTCTAGATATCCAAAAGTTAATATATATATATATATATATATATATATATATATATATATATATATATATATATATATGTATATGTTATTGTATCCCTTAATTGGTGGTGAGCAAAAAAGTATCAATTAGGTGTAGAGATATTATGAAGACCCTAAATTATTTTTTTAATCTTATATTTCTAAAAAGTTTGAATGTAGTTTGGTTCACACCTAATATGTCTTGCATTTTGAAGTTACTTAACAATAAAAAAGAATGAATTTAGGTGGGAAATGCCGAATGACAACACTATGTCATAATAGAATGCGTAACAACGGATGTGAAGTATAAGTCCTACATCAAAATTCTATAAAAGACACATCCAACGCTCATTTCGATGGGTCCACACACTAGAACATTTTTTGCCTTTAATAGAGGTTTTAAAACCCCTATTAAATACAGTGTTATTAAATGTCATGTGAAAATTATGTTTTAATTTTTAATACATGTACACTACAAGAAAAATGTGGAATAGCATAAAAAATTTGCAACGGACTGAATATGTTGCTAAACAACAACAAATCCGCAACAGTTCTGCATCAGATAGAGCCTTTGACTCGATTGACCAAAAAACAACAAATCAGTGACAGATTTGTGACCAAAATTGTGACAAATTGTATTTTGTCACTGATCTGTCGCTGATTTCTCCCGCCATTAATTTCCTGCCCATTTTGTGACAGATCTGCGACAGATCAACTGCAGAACCTAGTTTGTCGCTGATATGTAGCTAAATCTGTGACATATCTGTTATAGATCAGCGACAGACATAGTCTGTTGCTGATTTGTCTCTAATCAACGACAGATTTTGATTTGTCGCTGATCAGCGACAAATCAGCAACAGACTATTCTGTTATTGATCTGTCGCTGAACTCAGAAACTCCATTACACGTCATCGCTGATCAGCGACAAATTAGCAACAAACAAATCAGCAACAGACTAGTCTGTTGCTGATCTGTCACTAATTCCTAAATGGTTTTTACAAGGGGCTCTCTGCCACCGCACCTACAAGCCCATTTCGTCGATCAGAAACGCCAAGATCTCCGCCACCGCACCGTCGCCGAAGATCCGCCACCACCATCGTCGTCACGATCGACCGAGAGGCGTCGCCACCGCTGCGCGGTATTTTCCTCTTATTCAAATTAAAATATTGTCATGATTTTTCAACTTCAAAAAAAAATTGTGAAAATTTAAAAAAATTGTGACATATTATAATAAAATATTTTTTCCTTAAAATTGTGACATAACATAATAAAATATTTTTTCCTTAAAATTGTGAAAATTTTAAAAAAACTATGACATAATAAAATTGTTGATATACGCATACGTCTCATTACCTTTCTTGGTTGATTATAATATTGTAAATTTGCGTCTATTAGGCTGAACAAAACGATGTGTCAGAGGCGATTCGTCAAATTTCTCAAGGACCACTGCGTTCATGTACGAGTTATCCTGGGATACCTCGTTAATGGATATAAGTTTGACACACTTTCATACGGTACGAACAAAACAACCCAAAACAGTGGTGTATGCGTCAAAGGTGGGAACGATACTGATTATTACAGTGTACTCCGAGATGTAATTCGAATTGATTACCATGATGGGTCGCTTCAAACAATGTTGTTTAAATGTGATTGGTTTGATCCTACTCAAAATGGTACACGACTTCTTCGTAAGCTGGGGTTGGTAGAAGTTCATAAAAACCGTCGGTTCAATAAGTACGAGCCTTTCATATTGTCAATGCAAGCAAATCAAGTTTATTATCTTCCTTACCCTTCTATCGGAAGAGGGTTACGAAGTGATTGGTTAGCTATATGCAAGCTCCAACTAAAGTTCGTAGATGAAAGTAATGTCATTAGTTCAGAAATGGCAATCTCGAAGAATGCATTTCAAGCGTTTCAAAATGAGAATATGGACATCGTGGAAGTAGATGTAGATCCTTTTGCTTCGGCAGCTGTTGATCCAACAAGTGAAATTGTGTCTGACAACGATGAATTTGAGACCAATGCGGATGATGAAGAAGATGATGAGTTCACATCGTCATCAGACATTGGTAGCGAAAATGAGTTTGAGTGATTGGTGTGAGTCTTTAGTGCACTATATCTATCAACGTGCTTGAAATATGATGTTCACATTATATAAACAGTATCTCTATAAATATTTTTTTATGATTCAACTGAATTATTTGTTTATGCAATAGATATATATACCATTATATATGGCGAGACGTAGGGGCGTGGTAATCCAGAGGATGAGGATGTGGAGGACATCAATAGACATCAGGAGGAGACTAGCACCACTGGACGAGGCACCCTGTCGCACCATGCTACACCTACCCATCCGGATGGTCGTTATTCATTACATTATACCGACGGATGGTCACATGTGACTCATCCATACCCGACTTATGCCCCTGGACCGTCGTCATCACATTATACCTCCTCATCGCCTCCCGGTCATCCGTATCCATATCAGCATGGCACACCATCTCCTCCAGTTCATACCCTCCTACCTCAGCATGGTTTCATTCCATCCTCATCACACCACTCTACACCAACACCTCTAGCAGATGTATACCCTCGTGACCATGGTATTAGGCCGTCTTCAACACATCACGCCACACCATCACCTTTAGGTCATCCCGCTCATTCTCCTGGAGCCGGCAACGAGCACACTTCTACATCTCGTCGGCCCCCAGCACCACATCATCATTCATCTACGAGGGCATCCAGTAGCAGGTTGCGGTCATCGATAACACAACCGCTCGAGGAGATCCCTGACTTTTTCAAACCTCCGACAGCCCCTGCGGATGGCGAAAACCCTTTTACTTATCTCATTGCCTAGCATGGCTTGTACGTTACTCTCCACAAAATATCTACGTCCAATATATAGAAATATTATTTTCCTATACTAACTTAAATGACGAAATGGTAGGTTACACCCTTCTTCCATGGGGCAAAGAAAATGAGTTTAGTTTTTAAGAGCCGATATTTGAAAGAATGATGGAAATGAGAATATGTCCCACAAGCCCAACGAGATATATACTAGCTGCGTTGGAAGGTCAGTAACTTCACATCAACGCTTTGGTCATCAATAGCGATGGAACAAGTATATGAGCATAGAAATGATGATGTTTTCATAATACTTCTTCATCTGTAGGTGTTCTTCACTTGGGACTTGCCAATGTTTTTTGCGATATATGATGCGTGGTGTTGGAGGGCAGCCATCCGGTACACGGGCAATATATATCTCATCGCGAAGAAAAGAATAGCACCTATTTACTTAACAGAAGAGGTGTTTGAGCATTACAAGCGAATGCGAGCAACAAATGAAGCATTCAATAAAAAGTCCGAGCAGATGAGCAACGATAGAAAGTCCGAGGTGGGAGGGTTGGGCACTGGTATTTTGCTGCATAACGCTGGAAGTATATCCGCTAGACAACATGGTGATACGTTGGTACGTATATATACAAAAATAGTGTATTTCTGCGTGAACCGAGATAAGAACTATTAATCTTGTAACAATGTTGTAGGAAAAGAAGCTTCAACGTCGTCCTACATAGAAGGAGATGTTTCGACACCTCCACACCCATGGCCATAAAGGACAATCATTCGTAGATCAGAGATCTGCGAAGATTGATGTAAGTAATATGAATTGCATATATGTAACTAGTTCTAGACAACTCATGTAGCCCATCAATTTAAAAGAAACTAGTAGAGTTAACTATAACTTCATACTATTTAATGCGAGTAAACTCACTCGAGATTGGAGGAGATGTCCACCTGACCCCACACACGATTGACGAGGATGTCGTTTATCTTGAGGTGGTGCCAGAGGTCAAGGGACGTGTATACGGCTTAGGGTCACAAGGTTATCATCGCGGCATATCTTTAGGGGGAGCAAGCTCATCTTGAGGACCGACGTACGGACTGCATGAGTTGGAAGAGCTCCAGCGGGACCACCAAAGGTTGCAAGAAACATTGCTGAAGGAGCGAATGGAAAGACAAGAACAAATGCAGAGAGACAAGATGGAACGCCAGGAAGAAACTCGAGAGATGCATGACCGGTTAGCACGTATGGAGGCATTATTGATGCAGCACCTTGGCATTAGGCCCCACGTGCCTCCGACACCGCGGACTCCACCATCACCAGGAACAGAGCGTTCTGGTCCTCAGAGTGACGACCACCCTGGTCATTTGACGACTGAGATAACACTTTCTCAGTCTGCGCACCCGCATGACCACCGATCTGGGCAATGGACCTCTCCACATAGAAGGATGTATGAGGATCAACGTCATCTTTTGGATGATCATGATGAGTTTATGGAGCAACTTATGCCGCCTCCGCGACCACCGCCACGGCAAGAGTGATTGGATGTCCTATCTCGTTTAATGGTAAACTGTTATTCTCGAGTAATGTATATCTTCACATTTTTTCCCTTCTAATGTAGTCGATGTGATTACTTCATTTTGCAGGTATGTGCACCGGTGACGTTTGATATGGGTGTTGCATAAGGAGGCAAACTTACCTCACCAATTGAGTTGCAAGTTTCAGAGATTCCTTTGGTATGTAACCTTCTGCCATTTATTTTATTCACAAAATATCTTACCCACATGCGAGGCCTGAAAATAACTTGGGCAATTACGTAGGTTGAGCTTATTATTTAAATCATCACCTTAATTTATCTCTTCACTGTAATTGCAAAAATTGGCAAATTGTTCATCTTTTTATCGAATTTTTTCATTACATGATGATCTTAACTTAATCATAAGAGTACGTGCAAGCTTAGTAAAAGTTAATGTGAAATATATTAATGATTTCTTAGACTTTGCATTTTAACATGTGAGGCCTTCATTAAGCTTTGACAATTATATAGGTTGAAACAACACTGTAGTCAATTTCACTTTACTTAGATGTGATGCTATTTTCAATTATGTTTCAATATTTTTGTTATGAAATTAATTGAAGTTCAAGACTTATGGACATGATTTGGAAAGCACACCGTCAATTGCACTAGATTGAGCGCAATAAAAGAGTTTGATCCATGTCCCCAAGCCCAACTAATTTAGAATCGAGTCCTTGTTGTTGTCTATGTTTAAACATTGATCTAATTTCTTCCTACTCATTTGCTTTAATGGGAGGTAAAATGTTTGTATATAACCATTAGGTGTCTAAATGCATGTTAGTTGGTGGATGAAATTATTGAAGTCTAAATTTTTGAATGAATGGTTGAAATTTGGTCTAAAAAATATATATTTTTATGTTTATTAGATTAACTTTGTCTTGCAAGGTATAACGATCTCATTCTAGTATATTTGCAGCACTACAAGAACAACATAAATTGGAACCATATATAATATATTGTTGTCCTCTTAATTAATTTCTTTCGGAGTATATATCCATTGCAATAGAGTGGTGAACTAGAAAATATGAATTCGATTTGTATTATCAAAGAAGAATATGAGTTTTTTTCATGTCATTGACTTTTTTCAATTAATAGTTACATATTTTCATATTTGCTAAATTATCTTAGATTTGTTCTCATGTCATTGAATTTTTTCATTTTTTACTATTTTGAGTTTTTAGAATGGTTCATTTGTGGGTTGCATAGTTTCTTCTTTTATGTTTTTAACTTCTTTCATATATGAATGAATGTACAAGAGGAAAAAAATTGAAAAAATGCATGGAATGTCATGTATGGAAGTTCTTTCACTCCCTTTTGAGTTGTAAATTTTTGTGTGTGTCACTTTGTGTGCGATCTTTTATGTATGAGGTCGATGAGCAAGGCTTAATTTTAGGATTTTTTCATTTGTGTTTCAATATTTTGATTGCATTTCGAATATTGTTCAAGTTATTCCTTTTCATTTTCATGATTTGGATGAGACACGCACTCCTAGCCCCATAAATTGTATGGTGTCTATCTTGTATCGGTGACACAATTGGGTAAGAGTGTGGGATTGACATTGTAGATATATATGTAAATTAATTTGTGTAGCCATCTTAATTTGTGTAGTATTTTGTATTTTGTTGGATAATGTTCATCTAGTAGTATATAGTATACTACTAGTTAATTATGAAATGTTAATCTCCACATTTTGTAGATATTTTTTGTTAAGTTTTGATTACAAACAATTTCTCAATTTTAGTTTTAATTGCAACAGGAAAATTATTTTTTATCGATTTTTTACTACTGCAGGAATTCCATTTACTATTTACAGTAAACTGTAATTTGTTAAAAAATTACCATTCCAAATCGAAAATGAGACCAAGTTTTTGTTGATTTGCACAATTTAGCTTTCTTTCTTGATTTGCAAATCGAATCAAAAAGCATGCACTTTGTCTTGTTATGCAAATGCTAATTTGCAACAGATTTGCAACAAAACCTCTTTTTTCAATCTGCAATAGATTTTTTTATGTTGCTGTTCAGCAACATAACCTAAATTTGTTGCTAACTTCAATCTGCGACAAAGAGTTTAGCAACACCTCGATCTATTGCTGATCTGTTGCAGAGTCGCTTAGCAACAAATCGTACCAATTCATCAACGATTAGTTTGTTGCTATTAACTTTTTTTGTAGTGGTATTACATAGAGGTTTTTTAAAACTCCTATCAATTAGGTGTTTATTTAATAACACCCCCTTTAATTGGGGTTTAAAAACCTCTATTAAATATCGAAATTGTTCTAGTGTATTTTGTATGATTAATTGGTTTCCATTTTAGGAATTGTTGCTTAGTAAAAGTGTATCTATATAATTAATTGAAGAACCCCCTTTTGTTTAGTATTATATATGTTGTTAAATGGAATTAAAGGAAAACAACAACAACAACAACAACAACAACAACAAAAAAACAACAACAACAAAACAAAGCTTCAATCCCAAATAAATTAGGGGCGCGGCTATACAAATCAAACTCTTCCAATTGTCAAATCTAAGCAATGTATGCATGCATGCATGGTAAGAAAGGAAATAAAGTGTCCTCGTCACTCGACTATAATAAGTTATAATTGTTCTGTCTTAATTTGTTTTCGTTTTTTAGAAAGATTACTTACAAACAATACAAAGGGCCACAATATCCAAATACAAGACACCGCAATATCCAAATTAATTAAGCAAATAATCAATTTTAAGAACTTGACTAATTGCTTCTCCCTGCTATTTGATTAAAACAACAAAACCCTAACTTTTTTTTTGGTTCTCCTTGATTCTAACTTTTTGAGCCATCGACGATCCTTTCTTCTAGGCGATAGTTCCAACAATCTATTTGGCGGATATATTCAGATCTAATGAGTTGATTAGTTTCATCCTTTTGTGCTCATCAAATTCACCATTGGTTGCATCTACTTCTCCACTTGTGCATCCTTCCTAAAAGTTGTGTTTGAATTTACGTATATAAGGTTGGTATTTATCATTAAGTTAATTTATTTCATAGGTAAGTAGTTGTTGTCCTCCTTGTTGGAAGTTTTAGATAGCCTTCCTTCTTTGGAAGTTTTGTGTTTACTTTCCTTGTTGGAAGTTTTGTTTTTCGTTATAGTTCGAATAGTGCGTCTGTATGCATATGTAATTTTACAGTTTTCCAAAAGTTTGTCGAGAGAATAGTAATTGATTATCTAATTATTTCATTATTACAGTCGTAGTTCTTCAATGCCAATTTTGTAGTAGTTGAATACTACTTTGAACAATTAAAAATAGCGAGTCAATATGCTTTTTTTGGTCTTTCAATGTGCTTTTTATTAAGGTAATTGATTATATGTTTTAAATGTATGTAGAGTCATTGATAACTAATGACATTTCTATTCCTTCAAAAAAAGACAACAAGAAAGCCTCAATTTCAAATTAGTTAGGGATTACTATTTATTACGCAAAGAATATGAATTTATCTACTCATTTTAAAGAAAGTTCATTAATATAAATAATCAATTCTTTTCATAAATAATGATAAATCTCAAGGATTGGGTACTTAATGGAACAGGTTTAAGTTGATCAATTCATACGATAAATCGGCCAATCATATTTTGGTATTACTTTTTGAAATGACAATAAGCAACAAAGAATTTTTTGCGACATCATCGTCACTGCAAGGCCTAGCATATATGCTGTCACAAAAACATACTCGCAACGAACAAGTGACAGTTTGAAACCGTCTAATTTAAGCCCCGTTAATTGATTTGGATAAGTAGAGAAGAGAATACTAAAAACGGCTTAGCATTTGTCACAAGTGACATTCTTAATTATCTCCATCTGATCCGCCACAAAAATTACTAAACTGTCACTAATAATTCAAAACTTAAAAATTATTCTATTACAATTGTCTGTTGTCTTTAAAACCAGTTTTATAATAAGTGAATGTTATTTTAAATAATTTATGTTTAGTCTTGTTCCATAAATATTAAATGTATTGAGAGCCAATAATAATTAATGAAATTTTTATTCCTTCAAAAAAAAACAAAGCATCAATTTTAAATTAGTTATAAATTAGTATTATTTATTACACAAAAGAATATGTATGTATCTCTCTACTCATTTAAAAAAAGATTCTTTAGTATAAATAATCAATTCTTTTCATAAATAATGGTAATCTAGGATTAAGTACTCAATATAATGGAACTAGTCTAAGTTCTTTAATTCATACAATAAATCAGCCATTTATAATTTGCTATTACTTTTATAAAATGACAACAACAATAACAAAGAAATTTGTGTAATTAACCAAAAAATAATAATAACAAAGATATCTTTGTCAAGCCAGATGCATAGTCGTCACTACAAGGCGCAGTGTAGCCGTCACAAAAACGTACTCGCGACGAACAAGTGGCGGTTTGGACTGCCATCTAATTTAAGACCCGCCAATTGATTTGAGTATAGAGATTATTAAAGACCACGGAGTAGCAGCTGTCACAAATGACATTCTTTTTTCCATCTGGTCCGCCACAAATATTACCAAACTGTAACTAATAATTCAATACTCAAAATCTTCCCAACTATATATATATATATATCGCATCTAATACAAGTTAAAACGACAATAAAAATGTTACTTAACTAGAAAATTTATCATTCATACATTTTTTTTGTTTGATTAAGAAAGAAATCACAACTTGCTTACTATGAAGCTTGAGCTCCCAACCTCTTACCCAAGTAACACATACCAAACCAGTGAGTCATCCACTTTATTAATTGGTATTTATAATTTATAAATTGGTTAAGTAAGACTTCCTGAAGAGTGATATAAGTGTGGATTTCTTTCCAAATAATATCAATGTCTTTTTTAGTAAACCTCATACCCATGAGCAGTGGCAGAACTAGAAAATTTATTTAAAGGGGGATCGGAGGCGATTTTAACCTATAAATTTATTCATAAATTTCGACCTCATCCGATACTCGAGCTCAACGTCGTGGATCTGACTTAAGTTATAAAAGAAAAGATGATATATACCAACACTATATAAAGTGCGATAATTTGATTTGCAAACCACCTAAATTAATTTGCATTTGGAGTTCGGGTGGCGGCTTCATGAAATTTATAAAATATTTTAGTATTTCTACTTAGGAAGTACATCAACCATAGGGGCGGAAGAGGAGTCAAGGGGTGGGAGAGGTGCTTGGGGCAAGGTATGTTACAAGGGGGTCTCGAGCCAAGGGAAGGTGATCTCCCACACTGCCCCACCTCTGGTTATGCCCTTGCCCATGAGCCCTAGATGATTTAGTTGGGGATGGTATCGATATTAATGAAGATTCGTGTACCCATACACGCCCAACAAAGGTCGATAAAATAATACCCATCTTGAGGTCTTCTCAATGCTCTCATGAGTCCTCTGAAATCTTGTACTTTGAATATGATTCCTCAACAAAATCGTGTAGAATCTGCCAAAGCATCTCTAGTGATCATATGGGTGACGCATCACTTATTAAAAGACAAGGTTTGTTGAGGTGGGCATATCAAAAGATACCCTAGAATTTTCACTCATTATGTATGCTCTCTCAATAACTCTTAATCACATACATTTTTTTTTCATTTGTGGCCATCAAAGTATATGCAACGGCCCATTTTTCAAATAAACCGCCACGAGGGCCAATGCGGGCCCATAACCTCGCCTACTAGTGGCAGTTGTGTCCCACATGCTATCCCATCCACCAAATAATCATTATTAACCTCAATAAATAATAATTTACTGTTTAAATTGTTACTTATTGAGGTTAATAATGATTATTAATTTGGTGGATGAGATAACATGTGGGACACAACTCGCACTGATAGGCTAGGTTGTGGGCCCACATTAGCCCCCGTGTGGTCCATTTGGAAAATGGGTCATTACATTTTGGTATCAGAGTTAAATGCATGACTATAATGTTTAATATTTTGATTGTCATGATAAAAGACTTATGCTATGGTTTATTATGGTTTAAAACGATCTTAATAGATGACTTGAGTTCAGTAACAATTCAAACATTAAATTATTGCTTATTGAGGTTAATAATGATCATTTGGTGGATGAGATAGCATGTGGACATAGCCGGCATTGGTATGCCAGATTAGGCCCGAGGCCCCCGTGGCAGTCCATTTGGAAAATGATCCGTTACATTTTGGTATCAGAGCAAGGTTGGTGAACTTCTAGAAATTGAAAGTTAACTATAATATGGTTACATTTATGGAATAATTTGAGGAGAAACCTGATGAATAAACTTTAGATGTGGAAACCCAAAGGAATTGCTTAGAGTCATAGTTAGGAAGTGAGGTGAGATGGGTAGAAATCAGGGATATGCGTGTTATATTTTTGTTGTATATTACATACGATACACGTATAATTTATTGAGGTTGATTAGACACACATTCTTCGATGTAGATACTGATGGATGGACAACCTTTAGATACTACTCAGCCTAAAGTCGGTGATACCAGTGATCGGATTAGGCCGACTTTGACATTGGAGTCCTTGGTGCGAACTATGGATGATAGATTCATGTTATTAATCGACATGATGAGAGCTTGAAGATTACTACAGATCCTACTATCATGTTGGCTGCACCGATGACTACTACTCACGCAATTGTAGCTCCTAATACAGTTGATACTCAGTTACATGCAGCAGTATATGAGACATTAGCCGAGAGGATTGGGCCAGTAGTAGTACCAGTGGATACTACAGTGGTTCTTACACCTACAACTACTGAGCAGCCAGCAGTAGCGTCTACTTCTGAGAGCTTAATGACAGTTGAGGATAAGAAGATGAAAGATTTCATTAAGTTCTCGTCGGGATATTTTTATGGAGTCGGAGACCCAGATATAGCCGGGAGGTGGCTATTTTCTCACGAGCAACTACATGAGTTGATTCGGGTTGAGGAGATCGATCGGCCGAGATTATCGAGTTTTTGTTTGAGAGCCGATCTAGCGATTTGGTGGACAACCTACATCGCGACTCATTCTGCTATGACTACTAGGACAGAGTTTCGAACATTATTTATGGACGAGTATATACCGATGGAAGTTAGGGTCCGATTGATGGAGGATTTTTTGTCATTAGTCCAAAGTGAATAGGAAATTAGAACTTTGAGGAATATATTATAATCTAAAGGCTTTAAGTTGAGTAGGAAGAAAACCGAATATATGCACTGTGAGTTTGTAAAATTAGGGAAATAGAAGTTCTTAAGGTAAATCACTTTAGGTACCTAGGATCAATCATACAAAATGATGGTAACATTAAGAATGATGTCACATACAGAATTCAAGCTGGATGGAAGAAATGGCGGAGTGCAACCGGGGTGATTTGTGATCGAAATGTTCCTACTAAGTTAAAAGAAAAATTTTATAGAACCGCGATTAGGCCAGCTATGCTCTATGGAAGTGAATGTTAGACGGTAAAGCAACAACAATTACATAAAATGAACGTAGCAAAAATGAGGATGCTTAGGTGGATGTGTGGTAAAACTCTTAAAGATAGAATAAGAAATATAGAAATTCAAAGACAAGCAGAAGTAGCACCAATTGATACAAAGATTAGGGAAGGGCGGTTGCGGTGGTTTGTTCACCTGCAAAGACGGCCTACAAATGCCCCAACTAGAAAACTTGACTCAATAGAAACTATAGAAATTCGACGAGGTAGGCAGACCAAAGTTAACGTGAGATGCGTTAATTATGAGGGATTTGAATGGTTAGAAAAGTTCACCATCAATTACACTTAATCGAGCACAATGGAAAAGTTTGATCCATGTAGCCGACCCTAGTTAATTTGAGACTGAGGCTATTTATTATTATTGTTGTTGTTGTAGTCCAAGGTGATATGTTTGTCATAGTTTACATGGAGAGTTGCCGATATTTACTGTTGTACATTATGGACATAACAGGTACCAATCGATTATTTTGCCCGAGGTCTGGATGAGAGGATTGTGAGCACTGTTGTATCCAGTGGAGCTTATACACTGGAAGAGATTTACAACAGGTCCCTCGCACACGAGAGATATCTGGTTCAGAAGGCTAGCCGATTAGCGATTCAGGCTATGCTGCAGAATCAGCAGGGTTAGCCGGCTTCGAGTTCTCAGCCGATCAAAGACCGAAGAGACATATGAGAGATCAAGACTGGCAGAGACATGGCCAGAGACCTCGTCAAGGTGATTGGCAGTCTGATAAGGGCGCAGAGGCGAAAGAGATCGTCATGATGACCGGGATAGATGTGATGGTCGCCAGGCGGCATATTATATGGCTTCCGCACTGGTTGATCAACCTAGACAACAGTATAGGTAGGATAAAGGTCAGAGAGGCCAGAGTCGAGGCTAGAGTCAGATGAGTTCTGGAAAATCAAATACTCGCACATGTTACCGATGTGTTCAAGTTAGGAATATTATGGCTGACTGTACGAGACCAGCACCACTACCACCACAGATAGAGTAGGCCACAAATAAGGCCCAGACTACAGCTTTTAGGGTCGTGCAACCGGACATGGAGGCGACCAGACAGCTTGTTGAGGGTACGTTATCTGTTTGTAGTATTTCCATGTATATTATGATGGGTTGTCTTTTATTTCTGGAAGCATGGTAGGAGAGTTAGGGTTACCTACACAAAACTTAGATACACATTTTGTTCTCAATACGGTAGCTGAAGATAAGATTTACCCTAACCGGATATGCTGAAATTGTACTGTGGAGATTGAGGGACATCTGCTACCTACTGATTTGAGAGTGTTAGAGTATTTAAAGTTTGACGTAATGTTCGATATGGGTTGGTTATCATCTTATCACGTACAGATCGACTGTTTCGGTAAAACTGTAACGTTTGACATCGAGGGGATTCTAAAGTTTACATTTGCCGGAGTTGCGACTGTATTACCTATCACTCAAGGCAGACTAGCTACTTTACAGGAGATGGAGGCGTATGTGGCTATGGTTGAGCCAGAGTTGAAGACGGTGGTTAAGGTTAAGGATGTCCCTATTGTCTGCAGGTTTCCAGACGTGTTCCCTAATGATTTGCCAGGATTCCCACCAACGAGAGCTATAGAGTTCATCATTAAGTTGATTTTAGGGACTCAGCCAATCTACAGCAGACCATATAAGATGTCAGCATCGGAGCACGATGAGTTGAAGACCCAGCTAGATGACTTATTGCATAAGGGTTTCATTTACCCTAGCATGTCACCTTGGGGAGCTCCAGTTCTTTTTGTGAAGAAGAATGACTGTTCAATACGGATGTGTGTGGACTACCGAAAGCTGAATCAGGTGACGATCCGGAATCGTTACCCACTTCCGAGGATTGATGATTTATTCGATCAATTGGCTGGGGCCAAGTTCTTCTTAAAGATCAATTTACGATCAGGATACCATCAGTTGAGATTCGAGAGGAGGATGCGGAGAAGACTACTTTTAGTACGCATTATGGACTATTCGAGTTTACGGTCATGTTGTTTGGGCTGACTAACGTATCGGTGATCTTCATGGACTTGATGCACAGGTGCTAAGGCTATTTCTTGATCAATACGTCATTATGTTTATCGATGACATCTTGATTTATAGTAATACTCGTGTGGAGCATGATAGGCATCTCAGATATTCGTTGGCAACGCTGAGAAAGCACAAACTTTATGTCAAGTTCAACAAATGCACATTCTGGCTGAATGAGGTGAAGTTCTTGGGGCATGTCATCAATGATCAGGGCATATCAGTTGATGGTGATAAGATTCGGGCGATTATTGACTTAAAAACACCCGAGTTTGTATCTGACATCCGGAGTTTCCTGGGTTTGGCAAGATATTATAGGCGTTTCATGTAGGTTTTTCGATGATTGCAGCACCGACTACGAGGCTGACCAATAAGGATGTTAGATTTGAATGTTCATAGGACCGTGAGGATATTTTTGGGAGAGCTGAAGAGAAAGTTGACTTCAGCGCCAGTTTTGGCATTACCTAAAGCAGGTTAAGGTTTTTCAGTTTATACTAATGAATCAGGCACTGGGTTGGGTGGTGTGTTGATGGAGGATGGACACCCAGTAGCCTATTTATCTCGACGGTTGAGACCTCATGAGGTAAACTATCCAGTCCATGACTTGAAACTTGCAGCGGTCGTGTTTGCACTAAAGGACTAGTGGCATTATTTGTATAGTAAGAAGTTTGTGTTGTTCACGACCACCAGAGTTTGAGATATCTGTTCACTCAGAGGGAGTTGAACATGCGACGATGGCAATGGCTCGAGTTCCTGAAAGACTATGACTTTGCAATTGAGTATCATCCGGGTAAGGTGAATGTAGTGGATGATGCACTGAGCAGGAGCGGCATCAAGAGTCGGACGATACTGCGACATATGACATATGAGCACGGGTTGTTTGAGACAAAATTGTTGTTGTGTGTGACAGAGACTATTGTTTAGCAACATATTTGTTGTCAGATTCGAGTTCCCATAGTGTTTCTTGAGCAGGTTGCTGAGTTGCAGAAAGTTGACGACCGATATTTGCAGATCAGTGGCCTGGCTCAGGATCCAGGGTGCATTGAGTGGTCTGAGGGTTCAGACGAGTGCTTGAGATATAGTGGTCGTTTGTGGATACCAAGGGTATCAGAGCTCAAGGACAGCATTCTCGATTATGCACATTGGTCGCGATATACAATTCATCCTAGTTGGACCAAGATGTATCACAATCTGCAGAGAATGTTTTGGTGGCCAAGGATGAAGGCTGACGTGGGTAGATACATCTGAGGTTGTCATATATGCCAGCAGGTGAAGGTTGAGCACATGAGACCAACTAGGTTGCTACAACCGCTGCCCATTCCTCAGTAGAAGTGGGAACACATGACCATGGACTTCGTCAATGGCCTACCCCAAACGACGATGAGACACTACGTGATTTGGGTAGTTATCGACAAGTTGACGAAGTCGACACATTTCATATCGATTGCCATGAGATATTCTATTACACAACTGAGTATTATCTTCGAAAGAAAGATTATCAGATTGCATGGTGCACCAGTCTCCATTGTTTCTGACAGAGATATGAGATTTACTTCGAGTTTATGGGAGAGTATGCAGAAGCAGTTTAGCACCCGCTTACAGTTCAGCACTACGTACCATCCTCAAACTAACGGGTAGTTAGAGCGTTTAATTCAGATTCTCGAAGATATGCTCAAGGTGTGTATATTACAGTTTGGTGGATCGTACGATTAGTACCTTCCTTTGTGTGAGTTTGCTTACAACAACAGCTATCAAACGAGTATTGGGATGCCACCATTTGAGGCACTTTATGATAGGCCCTGCATGTCACCAGCATGTTGGGCGACACTAAAGGATACATCGGCTATAGGACCTGAAATTGTTTTTGATCATATTGAGAAGGTGAGACAGATCAGGCAAAGGCTTCAGGCAGTACAAAATATGTAGAAGAAATATGGAGACAAGTATTTTAAGGGTCTGAGCTACGAGGTTGGGGACTTAGTGTATTTAAAGGTTTCACCCTAGTAAGGTCATCAGAGGTTTGTTATTAAGGGAAGTTGGCACCAAGGTTCATTAGACCTTTTAAAGTTGAGGAACCCATCGACAGAGTGGCATACCGTCTGAAGTTGTCACCACAGTTAGCAGGGTACATCCAGTGTTTCATATTTCCATGTTGAGGCTGGCTAGGTCGAGACCGAGACTTATGGTTGATATACGTCAGATTGAGGTGCGACCTAACGTGTCATATGAGGAACAGCCTGTCAAAATCATGGATAGGAGGACTCAGATTTTGAGGAATAAGGAGATCCCAAAGGTTTTAGTATGTTGGCAACATTACGAGACTGAGGGACTCACCTGGGAGTTTAAGTCTACTATGCGATGACGGTATCCTCACTTATGTGTCGATAAGTATTTGAGTTTAATTTAAATTTCGAGACAAAATTCCACCTAGTTGGGAAGGACTGTAACGACCTAAATTTAATTCATCGTTATTAATGACGTGGTTGCAGACGTGGCTAACAGCTCAGACGCTCGTGGGACCCGCAGCTAGGCTAGTGCGCGCCTAGAGCTAGGTAAATAGTTATTTTGTGTGTTGAATTGTTTAATTTACGATATTTACGTTGAAATAAAGTGAACGGCACGTTATCTGAGAATTAGGCGGAGCTGTACTAGGGGTACGGGACACAGAGTACGATTTGAGGTATGTAGTACACCAACTGAAATCTCTTGAGTAGTACTTTATTTTGCTTTTGAATTCATATTATGTCTTTTAATACTCTATTCTTGGTGTGATTTAATGGACGGACGTTGAGACTCTCCCTCCGTGTCATTTTTGTGTGTATGTCCACTAGGCCATAACATGTGTGTCAGGGATCTCGGCGAATAGGTCGACCCGAGAGTCACGTCGGGGCACATGTGGGTGCGTCGTTGGTGCACGCCGACCACCTAGCGAATCCAGATACTGGCCTTGCTTGATTGCTACTCACCAACAGTAGTCTGTGGGGAATCTAAAGTATGGCGCTAGTCTGACTTTAGGCTCTAGAGATCACACTTTAAGCTTGCACTATTACTTATGCATGCGATGAGCACAGTTGCCTGTATTTATTTTCTCATATTTATTTAATAGCTTTGTTTAAGTTCCAGTATATCACTTTTCGTATTTCTGTGATGACCCCTTCTCCAAATAAAGGCAACGTCCGGCCTAATCCCTTAATTAAGCCCTAATCTCTCCTACCATAGGACCTAACAAGGAACTAGTCAGCCTTATTTAAACACTTATCAATTATGATACCACTTAGAGTTAACTAGATAGTTCTACTAACGAACCTGTGGTTGTTTATAAATCAAAGTTAATTTAGAATTTCTATCTAACAAGTTATTCAGCGGAAGCCTTATTTCGTTACTGGTGGAAATTAGATCCTAAAGCCTAACCTATTATGGAAAGACCAGGAAATAAAGATCATATGCATATATAAACAAAAGTGGTGATATATACAACATGTGCCTGGTTAGATGTTATCACTCAACCAAAAAGTAAAATATCATGTACCTATAAAATGTAATACAAAAGAATATAAAAGGTACAAAAATATGTTGTAGCAGTCCTTCACTGGTTTAGAGGTAGTTATCAATCTTCTCTTTGTCTGGTCTGCTACTCGGTCGATATGCACCCACCACAAACTAGCACGTATATGAAATTATTTAAGTAATACTGAGAGACATTGATCCACATTCCTAAACAGGCAATAAGTATTAAATGGCATAATTTAAATAGTAACTATGCTGAAAGAAACATCATGCAAAAAGATACTTGAGTTAACCAAATATGAAACTGACTCAAGGCTAAGTAGTAATGGATTAAGGTCGGTCGGTTGTGAGCTACGTCACATCAGCCTTTCCACTACAATTTGAACTCTACTCTAAATCATTTCATTACAAATTGAGTTCTATATTATAATTTCAAAAGTCGTACTTACGATTACGCATTTTCTATTTCAAGTGAATTAGTCGTCACCAGAATGTATACTTGCTAACATACCCGAGTTTTAAAACTCTTCATGCTCACCCAAGTTATTCTTGCGCCAACAAACCCTGAGGTCCGGTTACCCCTTTCGAGGCACATTACCCCGTGTGTCATGCAAGGTAGTGGAGAAATTCCCTAACATCCCGAAAAGTCTAATGACCCCGTATGAAAGCTGAATTTCTATCATCAAATGACCCTAACCACAAGAACCACTTTCACTTTCAATAATGACTCCGTAATAAAATCCAAGAGATGTAACTGCATACTAATGCACAAAGGATTAGAGTCAAAATAAACAAACTAACCTAATAGCATGATATATCACTGACTTCCAAACACAACAATCAACATGACCAAGTATAGGAATTGGAATTAATGATAGTATATAAACAACAGAGTATGATATGAGCAACGTCAAAAAAATGAGAAATGAACAAGTTATAGCATATGGATTTCAAAGGTAAATTCAGTTCGAATAACTCAGAATGAACAATAAATGGAATGAAATGTAAATAAATGTCTCACTCAGTTTTCTTACAGTCTACAACAATTCCTAAGCTATCTGGCTTCTCTTTGCGTCACTGTACGCACCCAACACCCCGTAATATCTCTTTTACAGTCCTAACATTTGACAATTTGCCAATTTATTGCTTTTCAAGGTAAAAACCCCGTAAAATTCTCGTCCGAAATTTTCAAATGTTTTATTTTTCTTAGAAATTTATCGATTTCTATTTATTTTGTCCTAATAGTTTTTCAATTTTTCAATTTTTCTAGAGTTTTCCCAATTTTCCTCCCTTTTTCATTTTTTTTTATATTATTTAAAATTCCTAAATATCTTCTCCTTTTTTGTCTGAAACTTTGAGATCAAAATGAGATAAACTTAGACTATTTTCTTTGACTCAATTATATATATGATTTGGGTTGGCTTGAATGGAGCCACACATCTCAAATCAAAAACCCGTCGAAATTCATATGGTCTCTCACACCAACTCTCATTCCTGTGTGATCTAGTGATGTTTAGGTGCCTATCTAGTGATGTTTGTTTTAATTCTTTATTTTGGCCCATTTGTATATATGTTGTTGATGTGGCTTTACTAAAACATGAAATTTAAGTATTTACACTTACCCCACGAGCTGCCTCGGGCCTATGTCGGTACGCAACACGAGGCAAGTCCCCGCTCGTCTCGGTATCTGCATACTCGTAAATGATTTAGTAGTCTACACATGTAAAGTACACTGGGCAAACAACACACAAATATAACATTTACCTCGGCCACCGTGCCTTGGTAAGGACACGTATCTCATTACGGGTCCCATGTCACGAGTCATTTGGTCCTAATTAACGAATTAAACTCGTATTAATTATTTGGGCCGTGACAATTTCTCACTTAATTTCCTTCGGAATACTCACTCTGGACTTGTCATCTACCCTTTTCTGATGGCTCGAATGCAGATCCTGGTACAAGTCGTGGCAAGGGCAAGTTACCGGAATACTTGTGATTCAAGATATTGAGCCAAGCTTGTACGTTTGTATTATATATCTTATGTTTTTGTTTTTAGGATTTTGGATTGTGAGATACCTCAGGATTCTATATTTTTGATATTTTGATACATTAAGTCATGTTTTGGCCTATGATGATATATGAGTTTTCCACATTTAGTATCTGAGTTAAATGCATGACTATAATGTTTAATATTTTAATTGACATGATAAAAGGCTTCCGCTGTGGTTTATTATGGTTTAAAACGATATTAACAAATGAATTAAGTTCAGTAACAATTTAAACAGTAAATTGTTGTTTATTGAGGTTAATAATGATTATTTAATGGATGAGATAACATGTGGGACACAGCTGGCACTGGTAGGCCAAGTTGTGGGCCCACATTGGCCCCCGTGGCGGTCCATTTAGAAAATGGTTCGTTATAATATACCCTAGAATTTTCATTTCCAAAAGGGCCTAACATCGAAGGTGGTTGCGAACATTTACGACCTTTTAGCCAAATTGGATAGTACTAGGGTCTTTTTTGTCAAGTTTGTTGCATTAATGTTTCTAACACCCATTAAGGTACAACAATCTATTACAACAAGAGTAATAGAAAATACATGCCATGAAGCTCAGAACATCATCCTCACAAAGGAGGGCAACAACCCCACGCAGGGGACAACAACCTCCCGAAGGGTCGCAACAATCCCACGCAGGGGGAACAAACCCATAAAGGGGACAAAAAAACTCTAAATTTCTAAAACAAAACAAAGGAAAACCAGTAAGACTACTAGTACTTCCACCATTGCATGGGCACACGCCACAAAGATGTTGTTTGTTTCACCGTAAAGTCGGTCGGTCGGTCGTCGACGTTCGCCAACAGAGGCTTCAAAGACCAGCAATTGTCTCACTGTCACTCCTCCATTCACCTTAGAAACTTAGACAAAAATATGGCCATCAGTCGCGGCTACACTGGAAACCCACCAGCTACTGACTGTTATTGTCGGATCCGCTACCTAAAAGGTGAGAAAATGGGAGAAAGAAGAAAGAAATGGGAAGAAAACCACTGGGGAGAGGGAGGGGAGAGTGATGGTTAGCGAGGAGACTGGGAGAGGAAGGAGAAAGTATGGTATGGGAAGAGGAAGAGAGGAGCATAGATAGGAAGAAAGAAGAGGGAAGAGAGGGAAAAGAGAGGAGAAAGATTGGGTTATTAGGAGAGGGGGAGGAGGGGGCCGACGGGCCCCAGAACATATCTAAGAGGAGGCGGCTAGGGTTTGGAAGAAGAGAGAGAGCCTTCAGCACTTTTTTTGTGAGGTATTGGAATCTTTGAAAGTATGAAATTTTAGGGTGTGTTTGATAGCAAAAAAAAAAAGAAAAAAATCATGGAAATTTGTTTTGTTTTTTAGTATAACCGTTTTTTTTGGTGTTTGATACACTTGTAACCGCATAGAGAAAAAAAATCCACCCTCATAATTTTCCTCATTTATTTTCTCTTATTTTGAGATGGAAATTCGAGATTTTTGGGTCTAACGAATCTATTTTTGACCAAAACTTGGACTCCTTCTACCAAAACTCTTCCGCCAACATACTCCTCTTCAATTCATCTCTGCGATCTCTCCTCTGCAATCTCTGGTTCTTCTCTCCGCAGCAATCTCTGGTTCTTCTCTCCGCGATCTCTGGTTCTTCTCTCCGCAGCAATCTCCGGTTCTTCTCTCCGCAGCAACTCTGGTTCTTCTCTCCGCAGCCTGGTTCTTCTCTCCGCACCGCAACTCGGTTCTTCTCTCAAAGACAACTCGGTTCTTCTCTCCGCAACAATCTTCTGAATCGGATTCTGACGATGAGGATGATGACATCGATTCAATGGAGGAGTCTGATGACAACGAAGATTCAGAAGAAGACTTGGAGGAGGAGAAGGGGAATACTTGGGAGGAATTAGAGAGGGAAGCAACTAATGCAAACAAGGAGAATGATGACGAGACTGACAGGGACAATGATAAGAAGAGAAGGGTGAAGAAGGCTTTTGGAAAGTCAAGGATTCCCGAGACGAATTGGGATGTTCCTCCAAAGAGACCAAAGTTGAGATAGAACATGTACTTGTTCTTCTCTGCTTACCTTAAGATTCGAAAAAAAAAAAAAAGGGAAACATCACACTTAATATTTTTCTTTTTCATGATCAAGCAGTTGTAAATCCATCTTTAGTTTTGGATCTGATTATGGGGAACTTTCATGAAAATACTAATCGTTTTTTAATAAAGAGGGGAATAAATAGATATGTAGTTTAATGTGAGCTGGAGAACATGAGTTTCTTGCCTCACCTATTGATGCGTCGTCCTATCCTTTGATTCTTTGATTCAGAATTTCTCTATATGCTGTTCAATGTTCTAGCTTCTTTTTTCTCTTCATTTTTGGGTAATAATTTACTCACTTCTTTTTTTGTTATATTTAGCTGACACTATATCATGCAATTTATCTGTTTTCATTTTTGTTATTTAGTAGACTGACTCTATTTGATTGAACATCTTAATTACTGCATTATTATATCGAGTCTTATGTTAAATATATAGTTTTTCATTTTTTCGTTAAAAATATATACAACTTTAGTATCATGTAAAACAGAGATGGAAGAATCAATTGGGAGCGTGAAAGTAGTATCAAAGGGGCAAGTGAGATGGAATGACCGCATGGATAAGATCATGATTGAAATTATTTTGGGAGTACGTATTTGACAATGCTTCAGGTATGAATTCGATGCGTAACCTTGATTAATTGTCCACTTGATTTAATTTTAGTATGAATTCGTGATACTGCAAAAAAAAAGAAAAAAAATTACATTAGTTATCAAACAGCAGAAAATTGAAAAAAAAAAATTCTCACGTGCAATCAAACAGCAATGAGATAATTCTTTTAAAAAAAATTTCTACATAAAATTTGCCTAAGTAAATACTTTTTTCTCATTGAAAATTCTCTTTGCTATCAAACACACCCTTAATGAAGGTTAGAGGGTGCTATGGTCTTAAATTGAGGTATTTCACGTGCAAGTCTTTTCTTCTTCATATTAATAATAAAAAAAATAAAAAAAATAAAAAAAAGAAGTTATTTTCACCTTATATATATTAGCTCACAACGAGAAGAAGAACCATGAATGGGGATTTTGTCCACTCCAATGATATGATTTATGTAACATAGCACGTTCCCATGTAATCTATGCTTTGAACAATTCCATCAAAGTTGGGTACAAACCAAGAACTCCATTAATATTTAGAACTTAAAACTTAAGATGAATCCAACTTTAAAGTAAAGTACTACAATAAACATGCAAGGCCCTTTGACAACAACAACAACAACAAAGAGGCATGTAAGGGCAATCAAACCAACAGAAGCTCCAGCTAATGAGCTCATATATGTATGGCAATGAACTGACAATTAAAAGGAATAGTTGGTGTTCAAGGCTCGCAGCGGTGCACGCATTTCAACATCATTGGTTTGAAACACGATTTCCACATCGGGAGAAAGGTACATAGCGTTCGAGTTTTTTGATCTCCGTCATTGTCCATTTGATCAGAGTTGCAACTGCATCATTCACTATTGCGGTTGTATTTGGAAAGATCATGAATACTTTCTGCAAGCGCGGACTGTATCTCAGGAAGAACTCAACGAAGTTCACTTGTTCATGGCTACCTATGTACCCTTCAAGCTTAAGTTCCTCCAGAGCAGAGAAGGGATATCTCGGCGGCTTAAAAGTCTGCTGCAGTTGGCGACGATACAGAGGAAGTTGAGCCATCTAATCAAACAATAAACCAACCAAAAGAAGCCATATATAGATCAGTAAACAGAAAAGCCATCCAACAAAAACAAGCAATCAGAAAAGTGGAATCATTTAGATTCAATAATGAGACGTACACTCCCTTGACCAAAGTCATTTCCATATGAAGCCTGGATCCATATCGATTTTATCTTGGGTGAGCTTCTTATGATGCAAAAAGCACCACTTAATGCAGGTCCTTCCAAAGTTGTGTTTGCTCTAAAATGTTCAAGGTTTCCCAGGAGCATCGGCAGCTCATCATAACTTGGATCCGCGAATGGAACTTGAAGGTTTGACAGGAGATGTTGGAGCTGGACATGCTCACCATTATAGGGCAGTGCCTGCACAAATTTGACAGGGAAACCACTTGATGAAAACGAAAGACCAAATTTTGGATTAATTAGGTAAAACCATAAACCCTGAACTTCAAATCAATAGATTGGGCGCATTAATCGAACATGTATATAAAAGTAATAAATAAGATCGATCACAGAGCTACACTTCAATAAAGGTACACATAATTTGAAAGCCATAAAGAAATTCGCCTTTGATGATGGTGAGAAATTTCAGTAATCAAAACCGTAGAAAAAAAATGCGATACTCAACATGGGAAAAAGAAATACAGATAGACGAATTAAATTAAGTGAAGACCTCAGGGCAACAATGATCATTTGTGAAGAGAACAGATAAACATACATACCTCAAGAAAACCATGAGTTAGAGTTAGCATTTTCATCCATCTGAGACCATCAAGAACGTCGATGAGATCAATGTCCCAATAACAATGTCCCGTCCGATTCTTGAGATTGAATACAACTTCAGCCAAATTCTTCATGTTACCAAGGTGAAGATCCCATACGAATACCGCCATCTCCAAATATTGAATGTTTGGAGCAGAAAGCTCCAACCCTACCAAGGAAGGGCCACCCCTTACAATCAACCTCCTAAGCTTCGACCATGTCGCATTGAATGGCAAATGGTAATCATCCATTCTGCAATCCACAAGGCTCACTTCCTCGAGGTTCGGACTACTGAATCCAATGTTAGCAACGATGTCCCTAGTCACAAACATTCCTGTAATATACAAGCTTGTGAGTAGCATAAAAGTTTTCTCATGACCGAAGTTGAAGTCCTTTAGGCCACAACAGGTCAAACGCAACACCCTCAAGGATCTGACTTGATTGAGTGTTTCTGTGATGTTGAGTACCGAAGGATGAGACTCCGCAGTTCGAAGACTACAATGATGAAACATATGTAATGTTTCTTCAGTGAAGAAGTCTAGATAGAGATCCTTGACCTTCTTTTCTGCAGCAAAAACCAGCACCCTGTCAAGAAAGCTCTGGTCCTTAGAATTATTAGATTCAAAATGGAGCCTGAGTATGAAATAATCTATCTCTGGCCCGAGGAAACGAGGGAGCATTTGACGAACATATGAGGCGAAGTATCTCCTCGTGCCCATCGTCCGGCAATAGGCTGTGGCTTGGTTCGTGAACCAGGATCGGTTCAATTCAATGGCTCTGCAATGGACCCATAGATCAAGCCATTGCTTACATAGAGAGCAGAGTCTCACAGCATCAACAAGAGGCAACAAAGAGACTATGATAATGAAAATGTGTTCAGGGAGGTCAGTGAACTCCATTGTTATCGAACTGATGAAACTTGCTTCCCTCGAAAAAAAAAAAAGAAAAAAAAACTGATGAAACTTGGAGACAAAAAACTAGACCTTCTAAGAGGGGATGATGAAGCCATTGCTTTGGCCTGTATTTATAGACAAGTTGGACAAGGCCAAGGAAGAGGTGAGTGGCAAAACAGCAACTGAAACATCAGATACACACGAGTCAATTCTAAGCCATCAGATGTGTTTCGAATTACGCAAATACGTGATTTTATGTGAACATGGCAATACATAAAGGGATTGTGTGTTTTTGCTGTTCAAGTGAAAACCAATTCATTGCACTAGTCTTTTGGTTTGGGAAAGAAATCTGAGGGCAGAAATGCTGATAATACTTGGTAATGTTTCAATTTGTATTAAGGGCTTCATTTATTTAGTTCAAGATGAGCTTAGCTATTTAATTTGAGAGTCCTCTTTGTTTAGTATGATTATCAATGGAATTAAATGTGAGAGATTTGCTTATTTAATAATATTTGAAACAATCTTTTATTTTTCTTAAATAAAGAAAATAAGAATTACAAACTCTAGATATTAATTAAACGGTAAGAAAGAAAACCTCAAATGAAACAAAAAGTTCATAGCCGCTATTGTTCAACTATAATTGCTTTAGAAGACTACTTATGAACTATACAAAGCGCCGCAATATCCAATTAAAGAAGAATGGCGATAGAATTAAAGTACCTATCTTCAATTTTTAAGAACTTCACTAATTGGTTAACCTTAAGAGTATATTATTTTTTGTCGTATTCAGTTATTTAAAGACCGATCGTGAATATAATTAAATAAAATTATCTATTCCGTGATATGATGAGTTCCGACCTTTTATGAACTTTCCTTAATTATAAATCTCTTGACGTCTGAATTCAAAATTAAATGTTGAATCTTGATATCTAAACGATAATATAAGAGCAATCACTAATTATTTAAAAAGCTCGTTGTAGCTTATTACTCAATTATAATAATTTTTTTGTTTTGTTTAGTTGTTTTAGAAGACTACTTATGAGCTATACAAAGCGTTGCAATATCTAAATAAAGAAGAATGATCGTGCAATTTACGTACCTACTAACAACTTTTAGAACTTAATTAAATGATTCTCTGAGTATTTTTTTTACCGTATTAAGAATGGTCGTAAATATGATTAAATACAATTCTCTATTCCATGATACATTGCACTTAATCGAGCACAATGAAAAGTTTGATCCATGTAACCGACCCAAGTTAATTTGAGACTGAGGCTATGTTGTTGTTTGTTTGTTTATCTATTCCATGATACAAAGACTTCCCGAACTACTTTGAGCATCCTTGATTTTTAGGTTTTTTATGACCTAATTAAGAATTAGATATAAGCAAAGTTTGACGAAAACTCTATTGAAATACAGGGTAAACAACATAAATAGCAAATTTAGTAGTAGACTTCTAAGGAAAAAAGAACGTAACAATAAGAATGATGTTTGAGGAACACATTAGAATCTAAAGGCTTTAAGTTGAGTAGGGCGAAGACCGAATGCATGCATTATGAGTTAAGAAATAATAGACATCAAGATAATTGAGTGATAAAATTAGGGGAATTTGAAGTTCCTAAGGTGAACCACTTTAGATATCTAGGATCAATCATACAAAATGATGGTAATAATAAAAATGATGTCACATATAGAATTCAAGTTGGATGGAAGAAATGGAGGAGTGCAACTGTGCAACAAGTGTGATATGTGATCTAAATATTAATACCAAGTTAAAAGAGAAATTTTGGGCCAACTATGCTTTATGGACGTAATGTTGGGCAGTAAAGAAACAACAAGTACATAAAATGAACGTAGTGAAAATGAGAATGTTTATTTGGATGCGTAGTAAAACTCGTAAAGATAGAATAAGGTATACAAAAATTCAAAGAAAAATAGAAGTAGACCCAATTGACACAAAGATTAGGGAATGACACATGCGGTGGTCTAGACACCTCCAAAGATGGCCAACAAATGCCTCCACCATAAAATGAAATCAATAGAAACTAAAAAGATTTGATGATGTAGGGAACTAGAGGTAGACCGTAGCTAACTTGGGACGTATTAATTACGAGGAATTTAAAGGATTTGGAAAGCACCATCAATTGCTCTAAATCGAGCATAATGGAAAAGTTTGATCCTTGCAACCGACCCCACCTAATTTGGGATTGATTCTACAAGAATAAGAAAATATTATCTAAAAGAATCAAAAGTGTACAAATCAAACTCATTATTATCTACAAAAAGAGAAAGGACATGAAAACTATTATAAACAACATGATTCTTTAATGTGTTATACTAAAGCTTGAAGTCATTGGTACCCAAATGAATATATTGAAACTTTTGTACTACATCAAACTTTTCATAAATTCCTAGTATCAAATAAGACTCCCCTATAATAATTTCAAGTTTTAATAGATCGAAGTGTCATGCGAAAATAAATTTTCGATTCTCAAGTAAATAAGGTGATAGGATAAAGAGTATGAAGATCGAACTGTATTTTATTAGCAAATATGGAGGAATGACCACATCAACCCATAAACATTAAGGAACGGTGGTAATGAAAGGATCGACTAAATTGACTATATGGTTAGTAATTCTTATAATTATTAAATAATAAATTGATCATTCATTTTTAGGTATCACTTATATTTTCGTGATTAAATTATTAAATAATATTATCCAAGACACTTCTATAGTCAAATTTCTTTCTTTTTAAAAAAAAAAAAAAACCCTATGGTTTTCATTATTGATAATACTAAATCAATGCATTGCCCTACTTTTGCCAAGAATGAAATTTCATTAAGAAAAATAATATTGAACTAAATGATATATACAATGTGCAATGATGTAGTAATTAATTACTACAAGCTCAAGAAGAGCAACTCCGACTCTCTTGAATAAGCATTTTCTTCTAGACAATTTCTAGCCTTTTTGAATTTATTATGTAATCCACAAGATTCAAACACCGTTCTATCATATGAAATAATTAGATATTAGCAACAAAAAAAAATATCTTATCCATCGTAGCTATTCTTTGAATTAATATTAGTCTTACCCCTTAACAATTCATTGTTTACCACCATTGCAAAATTGGGCGTCCCTTGCTCACACAAGGTGGAAGCTGCTGGTTTTTAGAAACGAGTTGGCATTTCATCCATTGAAGTTCACTTTTTTCACAGAGCCTTGGTTCTTTCTATGGAAGTCCTTCCTCTATCAGAAAGTTGCTTTGGCAAAAGCTCTCTAACTCGGTAATGAATATGAATGATCCTTAGCTTGTAGCAAAGGACTTAACGCCCTCTTGTTCAAAGAAGGTAAGTTGCTAAGTAGTCGGGCTACTACCGAATTTACAAGCGATTTGAAGCTTGGAAGACTTTTGAAATGCAGATTTTGGTTTCATAGGGTCGTAGTATACATGGTCTGGGAGCGCTTCTAAAGACTTGATAGAGCACTGGCAAACCCATCATGGAACCTAACGTATGGCAACACTAAAGTCATACACCTGATTAAAGTCTACTCGTCATTCATCAATATTTGTGATATAGGCCGTGTAACACCTTCTCCTTTCAGGACATTATATTTTGTAGCAGCCTGGGAAAGCCATCCTTTGTAGGAGACTAGACCGAAAAATCAATACTACCTGAAAACATCCAAAGCTTAAAAAAGAATGCCTCCAAAAGAAACCGTGAAGTACCCAATCAAGTGAGTAGCTAACTGATTTAGTTCGGTGGCCTCTTGTGTAAGAGGGGTTCGGGGTTCGTGCCTTATTGGAGGCAAATTTGTGGTTTCTTTCTTATCGAAAAAAAAAAAAAAGAAAAAAAAAAAAAAAAAAAAAAAAAAAAAGAAAGGCAATGTCCGCGAGATTGGAGACTGACATCTGATACATTGACTACCAAATGGTCCAAATCTTAAAACTTTGGTTTTGTTTGGTTCATTTGGAAACTTTCCTGAGGTTGATATTAATGTATTTAGTCAAGCTTTATCCATCTCAAAAATTCGGATATTTAAAATATAATATAATAAATTGTTGTGATGGATTATGGTACTCTTTAAAGAAATTTGAAGTTGATACAATCAAAGGGGTATGATTCTCTTGTTTCGTCTGTTAGAATAATATCATCTACAAATAACATACAAAGTGGAGGAATAAATTAGAATCTAAAGGCTTTCAGTTGAATAGAACGAATATCAAGTGCATGCATTGTGAATTTAGAAATACTAAACAACCGGATAATACAACAACAACAACATAGCCTCGGTCCCAAATTAACTGGGTCGACTACATGGATCAAACTTTTCCATTGTGCTCGATTAAGTGCAACTAAACAACCGGATAATAAAGTGATAAAATTAAGTGAAGTAGATATTCCTAAGGTGAACCCCTTCAAATATTTAGGATCAAGCATACAAAATGATTATAAGATTGAGAATGATGTTGCACATAAAATTCAAGCTGGAAGGAAGAAGTGAAAGTGTGCAACAATTATAATATGTGATCAAAATATTTCTACCAAGTTAAAGGGAAATTTATAAAACTATAATTAGGCATGTTATGCTTCATGAAAATGAATGTCGGGTGGTAAAAAACACCTAAATGAATATAAATGCTTAGGTAGATGTACGGCAAAACTCGTAAAGATAGAATACACAAACCACATAGCATCAATCCCAAAGGTAAGGATGGAATAAGGTATAGAAGAAATCAAAGAAAAGTAGGGGTAGCATCAATTAACGCAAGGATTAGGGAAGGGCGATTGCGGTGATTTGAACTCGTCAAAAAAGGCATAAAAATGCCCCTGACTAAAAAACTCGACCCAATAGAAACTGAAGAAGCTCGACAATAGAAACTGAAGAAGCTCGACAATGTAAAGAGCAGACTAAAGCTAGCTTAGAAAGCATTAGTTATGAGGGATTTAACGGGCTAAAAAAGCACGCTATCAATTACACTAAATGGAGAGCAATGCAAGAGTTTGATCTATGTAATCGACCCCAACTAATTTGAGATTGAGTCTTTGTTGTCGCGGTTGTCTTACGAACTGTAGTTCTCCCCAAAGGAAAAAAATTTTCTTGGCAGGAGAGAAGTTGGCACCCCACTTTTCGAGAAGTGACCCAAAGTTGTACAACAAACAAAGGAAGTAGCCAAAGTTTCAGGAAAATGAATGACAATGAAACTAGGTCACCACTGTCAGCGCTGTAACCGACAAATTAACTATCTTAACATACTTACTGGCTTTTCCACCCATGTCCTGATGCATGCAAATCTTTTCCACTTTGAGGTTTGAAGGAAAAGGTTCCAAGAACTCCAACTGGGGAATGACAAAAATGGAGACTTTCTGTATCAAATTTGAATAAGCCATTGGGAAGTTAGGGAAGCAAATTAGTTCACTTAAAATTTGATGAACAATCTGTTTAAAAGTACATAAATCCATCTGATTACACATACTTCATAAGTGATAGAATGGCCCAAAACAAGCAATCCAACACCCTCTCCTCCCAAAAAAGGGAATCCAAATGCTCCAGCCAGAAGGTTTTTACTACCACTCCCAGTTGCAACTACACAGACAGTATCTTGCATCAAGAATTCGGTGCTGGAGAAGGGATTGAATTTGCTGCAGATAAATGCTAAACAGGTTCTCAAGTTCTAGAATCTGACATACACTGCTCTCTAAGCAGAGTTCTCGTGCAGCAGTACATACTCCCGACTGCAAAAAAAGATAGAAACAGCAGAATGTAAGCACTATATTTGCAGAACCGATGCATGTGCGGATAGGAAAGGAAGCAGAAAACGTATTTCTTCCCTCACTCGGAATTAATGCTGGTGTAAAGAAGCACCAATTGATGCATTACTCAGGGCTACAACTCATCCCCATTAATATTTTCGTCAAATAAATGAAACAACAAAAGGCTTTACAACTACAGCAAAACAAAAGAGAGAATATGGAAGTAACAAAGCGTGTGTACCAAAAACCACCGCACACCGTAAAATCCCCCCCACAGGTGAACATGCTCGGGAAGCAAGTTTTTATCGGCACCATTAACTTTATCAGCAAAAAATAATCAGAAGCCACAAGGAAATCTCTCAAGAACTCCCATCAGAACATTTTCCCAAAATGCAACCTTATAAAATCACCTAAAATACCATTATATTAGGCTACCTATTAGCCACCAAGGTCTCACTAGTTACTAACAAAATTGCAGAACTTTTTGTTTTTTTGGGTAGAACATTTTAGACCTGGAATTTCACTCTCTTATTCCTACAAAATTCTTCATAGTATGGAAAACACTAAGAAAAATAACACTAATATTTGTCTAATTTACTACTTATGCTCGAAGCAATTTTAGTTCCATACATCACACACTAACACCAATACTCTAATCCAACGTGCCACTCAAGCTGATTAAAGATAAGACACCTTATTCTTATATATACAGAGACTCCGCCTTACCAATTTATCATACGACTTTTAAAATTCATAAAGACTACATACTTTTACGAACTAGATGGGAAACTTTTGTTGGTGATCTTCTGAATCTGTGCACTGTTCTATTTTTTCGGGAGAGCATTTTATTACAGGCTTACAGCATTGGAGAATAAGGCTTGAAAATTGCCATTCTTAAAACACAGATGACAGGATTCTCATGGAAAACAACGTTCATCAGGATTGAACTTTTATAACAGCATTAGAAACACTTGATGATCTCTCTGCACAATTTTTTTTTGTTTCGAGAATCTCTACTTAAAGTTATAATATATAAATTTTAAAATCTTTAATTTGCTGCTCTATTTGAAGGCAACATCACCTTACCAGTCTACATAGGATACATGAATTGGATCGGTCAAGTAACAGGGTTTACCATGGATGCACATGCACCCTAAGTTACAATCTCTATTGAAGCACTCAAAAGTAGGCACAATTGAAATTTGAAAGAGATGAACATGAAATTGCATCTCAGTCAATGCATAGCATTTTTACTACTCTCAGCAAGGGAGTCTAAAATCTCACATTTTTCTCATCACCAACACAACCGACTTCCAAAGAGAAAAACTTGCTACCCGAGCCATTCAGATGATAACAGTATGAAAGGCACACTAGATTAGGTGAAATCAGATGGGGGAAGTCGTATTAGGCGCTACATGCTCAAAATTCAAGCAGGGTAAGGACAATGAGGTTTTGCTTCTACTTGCTGTGAAATCTCGATTGGATGGGATGGGAGGACACGCTTTTATGTTACAAATGCGGCCTCTTGTGCCTAAATGCAAACAAATCTTCCCTTTCATGAAATTTTATCTGCTTCCCTCCCCTTCCCATTGGAGAGGAATCAAATCTCTAATCCCATCTTTAGAAATGGGACCTAAAGAAAAAAAAAGATGAAAGTACAGTGGTGAAAACAAGTAAAATTTGACCAAAACCAATCAGCAGTAGAAGACAGTTGAGGCAGGACCAACTGTCCCATTAGTAAAAGTATGTAATCACTGCCTCATATCCTTCACAAACAGCCGGGGAATAAAAAATGCAGTCTACCCACTCCTCATGGAGATGCAAAGCACACAAGAACTGTAATTCTGCAGAAATGAGCAGGACCAACCTTGAGAATTTTCTTATTGCAACATGTAAAACAAAACAAGCCATTCGCAAAACCATAATTATGTGGAAATAAGAGCTCTCCAAGTAAAGGATGCCAAATGAAGGGAAAACTAGAAGAGATGAGCGAGGAAAGATCATAATTGAGGATTCCCAGGGGTCAAATTCTGACTATAAGGAAATAATCTAACTCCACTGAAAGAAGCTATAAGGGACTCAACTAAACATGGCATAATTCGTGATAGCTGACATATGCGCAACAATTCCATATGGAGACAATAACAATGATGACTAACTGGAAGCTTCTTATAGACTCAAAAACACCATTGTCAATAAGATATTGATAGACTTTGGTTTAAGTGTAAGCAAACATCTACTAAATTGATCACGTAATTATCAAGCAGAACATACATAGAAATAACACTAAATACTTATTAAACTTTCATATATTCTAAACAAACATGTACTAAAACTGATCACGAGACTAACACTAAATACATCTATTCTAAAATTTTTCTTACCCAAGAACACATGTTTACCCATGCCCAAATTTGTATTCAAGAAGACACCGGATACAAGAGCTTACCCTAATAAACTCTCGCGATTGAAAAAATTAGCCTGACTTTAAAGGATTAATACGTATGAAGAACGATAAAATCATAGGTAGCAGCACATTGCACTAAAAGTATAAGACAAGCAATAAAGTTTTACTAGTAATAAATGAGCAGCAACTTTATAATTATTGATTTCTCAAGAGGGATTTAATTAAAAATGGCCTACCTACTATTACCAAACTTAATAGTGTCTTTTTCAAAAAGTTCATAATAACGTTGAGGTTCAACGCGATTATCCTGCACAATTAAAAAGCAAAAGTTAAAATTAAGACTTTGAGAAAATAGTAAAACTAAATCATTGGAATAGTAAAATAACATTTCACTGAGTATTATAATTCATACAAGCAAGAGGACCAAACAGGAAAACAGGAGTGTCGGCTTACATTAATGAAAGTTCCATTTGTACTTCCAAGGTCCATTACATAAGGCCTATTAAAGTGGAGACATTGAAAGTGAGATCCGTGGTCATCAAAATTAAACTTACAGAAAAATGAAATGCATTTTTTAGCCCTACCTTACTTTTTTTGCTAACATTCCATCAGGCTGTTCTTTTTCTACTTGTCTGGGAAAATAAGGCCGAAAGTTAAATAGCATTAGAAGTAAGAACATCAATTACAAAACAATATTGCTGCAATTAAAAGTATACCGAAACTGAATGACAGCATGTTGTTTGCTACAGGAGGGATGATCCGTAGGTACATCTGCTACTCTCCTTTCTCTCCCAAAGAGATAACAGCTTTGTCGGTGTATATATAGAGGTTCTGTTCATCAGATATTTTTCTCAAAAGCAACAGGTTAGATCAAGAGCAAGCAAGCAAAATCATAATTGTAAACTAGCAACAACAACAATTCATACTAGTAATATGGCAATGAAATGATAGTAAAGACAAAAATGATGAATACATGAGCAGTAGTAATCAGAAGACCGCACCAATTCATTTGGTAAGACAAAAAAAAAAAACTTGCTCCAAAAGTCCGTAAGAAATTCCCAAGACCAAACAATAAGCAGAGAAGCACCATCTTCATACCATGACATCTTTCAATGATTTTCAAATAATTAGAAGAATGACAAATTGGTTATCTCTTCTTTCTACAACAACAAAGGGGCGCATAAACAAAAGGAGTTCTCATGATGAGTTTCTTCTTACAAGTAAGCTAAATCATCAATCAGGCATTCCAAAACTAAATTCAGGTCATAGAGTCAACAATGACTTCTTTGAGAGAACTAAACACATGAACGCACAAACTCCAAAAACTCCCAAGGACAAGTAAATAAAGTAATCGACAAGCTTTTTCTTTGACACAGAAAACACACTGAAGAAAATTTTTAAAACTCATCTGCAAAGAATGAACAAATAAGGATCACTTGAATGAGAAACAAAAGAATGCAATAACAGTGTCCATGACTTCCTCTATATACATCCACCAGAGCCAATAACATTTGAATATAAAAATAGTAAATCCTTTCAGGCATATGCTCATGATCAGTTTACTATATAGACCGTTTGCATATCCACCCATAAGTAATGTAGTATCAATAGAGCTGATATATGGGCCACTATGAACTAATGCACCAAATGATATAAGCAACTCAAATGAATCTGACATATTTTACTTAAGAATCGTACAAGTAAAATGAGAAACTTCAAAGTTAATACCATTAAGAACTTCGCCACCTTTGAATACATAAAGCCGCCATCTTACATCTGGTTTTCGAGCCTCTGGTGGCTCACTAAACAGCAATGTCACACCTAACAAGAAAAAACTTCCAATTAAAAAGGAAGTAAAGAATGGTTTGATCACTTCATCATTTCAATATGGACTTGATTTTCTAGTACCCTAAGAAAATCAAGTGCACTATTCAATAGTCCCTCATTCTCACCAAAAAAAAAAAAAAAAAAAAAAAAAAAAAACTTGACTATTTGCAAGCTTTGAGCATTGAAAACTTTTACCCCTTACTCGATTAGTTTCTGCAGCAAGCTTCCCAGATAGCTCAAACGAAGGTTTTTGCTGCAAAGGGAAAAAATAAAAAAACTAATTGATAAGGAAAAAGGGCAAAAAACAACAGGGAAAGCACGAAAAAAGAATGACAAACAGAAAGTGCAAATCTTAGAGCAGAACAAAGAAACAAGACTAAGAATTATCCACTGCAACTCGCAACAAATCCGTGATTTTGATAACTTGGCAAAGGTACAGAGTGAAGCTACTCAGAACACCTACATTATTACCTTTTCCTTCGCTTCTAAAGCTGCCTCAGCAGCCTCCATTCTCGCAACTGCATCCTCATCGTCATTCCTGCTCATGAAAGAAATTCCTTGAGAAAATGTTATAGATTCAAAATAATGATGCCACCAAAAAATTAACAGTAAATATAAGAGACCAACATTATCATATCTTCAAATAAGTATTCACAAAAATAAAAATAAAAAATAGAAGCAAAGCTTATTTATTAAAAAGAAATAGATTTACATACAAAGAGAACAAGAAAGCCTCCTGAATAATGAATGCGCATAACATTGAGGAAAACAATTTTATCCATGCAAGATAGGCACCCCAAGGCATATGCCTAAGTTGCAATTAATTTACCTCTCAAAAAATAGACCAAGCAAGACACGTCAACAAACATAGCATTGCTCATGCAAAATATGCGCTGTGTCGCACCTCACATTGATATTATATTAATAATTTTTTTAACACTAGACTATTGATCTTAATTGTTTTGCACTCTTTAAAAGGAAATTATTGCAGCATATCTTGAAACACACTGGATACACAATTATTTGAGTCTGCTACGTAAAATTGCAATATGCTTCATACAACAAGATGCACAATTGTATTCCAGCATACTCCAGAAACATGTTAATCTAAACTTTATTATTTTATATTTTTATACAGACACATGTTACAATCAAGGATTGCAAGGCGATCCAGAGGCAGTTTCCTTGGCCTTGACGAGGTGGTGCATAGGCAGAGAAAATAATATTTATTTAGAGGTACTTGGATAATTATTTACTCACTTATAGGTCCTCAAGTAATCCTAGTTTTCTGTTAGTCATTTTGAACCATATTCGATCCACACTTTAAGAATACTAATAAGTCTTTAGGTCCTTATGCAACATTTATCGTGTTATTATTTTGTTGTTGGGTAGATATTCTTATTATAAAGCTAAATTGTGATAGCCCCTTCAATTTTTCAAAAATTACTAAGGAGTCAACATAGCCCACCAAAGCTACCACCTAGGTGGTTTTGCCCAAAACACCTACGCGACGCCTTGCAATCATTGGATACAGTTAATAATTGCAATAATTATATAAAACGACCTTTTTTTTCAACCTGGAAAATGTTCAAAAGCATGCATTCAGAGAAGGAATATTGTTTTTTACCCCTTCAGGTTCAAAATCATTCAGAACGTACAAATAAATGCAAGGAATTTTATACTTCAAAGAGAAGCTTAAGGTTTTCAAGGAAAACTAACCGATGATCTCCTCTTCTTGGGCTTGATACCTATGCATAAATATGACAACAAAATGTTAGGGCCCAAGTCTAAAGCTGACAATACAGAGAAATATTAAAATAGCACCATCTACTAGCTCGTATGTCCAGCAATTCATAAATTTTAGAGGTAAAACGAATGAAGATTAAAAAAACGTATCATCAATAATTCAATTCTTAAAGAACTAAAATAATATGATATACATAAATAACATCTACAACTTTTACATGTACAAATTATAATCAGTATTTGTTCCAATTTACTAAGTTATGAAATTGTATTTTGGACCAGTTTTAACAAATATCAATGGGTTTCTTCCTTTCCAAATACACGTCACCATTCTTCTTTTCTTTTTAACACCAACACATTACAGAATAAAGTTAAAAATTACTAAAAATCAAGAGGCATCTGCATGGCCTGCTTATTTGGCAGAGTGAGCAAGAAACAAGTTTTCCAATTCAGTGAAAGTAGTGAAGAATCACAGTAACACCTCTACAAAGTATCTCATTTCCATAAGCAGCATCCAGCTTGATGACTTGGATATCCAATAAAGGTGCTTATTAAGGCATGCAGGTTCACTCAAGGAATATTACTCTCAAATAGCATACTTGAAGGTACAAAAGGATATTTCTAATAGAGTTAACACAAAAAATTACACGTCCCAGTTTCCCATTGAAATATGATATAGTACTTCTTGCCGAGGTTTAAAAAATCGACAAACTTCACCGAAGTTCGGCGAAATTTGTCGATTTTGAGGTAAGCGAAGCAAAGTTCAGAGGCAATAGAAAAATTGCAAAAATCCGACTCAACTTCGGCTAACTTCGACCGAACTTCAAAAACATCGATGGAAGTTGATAAAACATGAAGTAAAATTGTTATGCATCGTGGAAGTTGAGCAAACTTCGACTAAAACTTCAACTGAAACTTCGCCTATGCTAGAAATATACTTAAAATTAGAAATATCACCCGCTGACTTGAGTTTTATGCATTATTGTTGTATGATTAAGTATAGTTCTAGCATTTCTACGAAGAAACTTGAGTTTTCTTGCATTTGAAGTGAAATTCCGTAAACTTCCGTACACCAGCAAATTTTGTCAAACTTCCATCGTCTAAGTTAACTTCCTCGAATTAATTCCGAATTTTAAGTGAGCGAAGTCATAGGCAAAGTCAAAATTTCGAACTTTGCTTCTTGCCATTTTAAAATCAAAGAGATTAATTCCAATGCACTTTGGCAAAGTGGGCAATCATAACCTCCAAACACAATTAATCTCACATTAAATGATCTCGTGTGAAAAGAAACATGAAATCATGTTTTCATCACTTGGGTCAATTTACATAAACATACTAGCTACAAGCAACTGTTATTGTTACAGGTGCCAACTAATTTGGGATTGAATTGTTATTAACTTATTATCATGTAATAGCTACTAGCAACAACAATTAGTGACATCTGTGAGCCATTTGCAACTGTTATAAACACCTCGACATTGATAGCCACTCTTTCCACCATTTAGGAACTAGATAACTAGGCTGTGATGGAATCAAAGAAGGCCTATTGTGTGTTTCCTAGCCCCAAAGATTTCTACTAATAGATATTCTAACAGCAGCTAAAGTTCAGCGTTAACTCCAAATTCTATGGCAATTAGCAACAGTGATATTCACCATCTTATAAAAGTTGCATGAGATCCATAAAGATTAAGTAAAAGTAGCCAACAAAAGCGGTAAGAATGAATATCACCAGACACCTTGTCACGCCCTCCACTCCGGGAACCCCTTGGCGGCGGCGAGCGAGAACCATGTCTATTATTCCCATTGCCACGCTCCATTATTGGAGACGCTGACCGATTGTGTCTCGACCTCGATGAGCCCCCATCTTTCTTACTATCTCTCCCAGACCTCCTCTCATTTCTCTCAATCGAATCCTCACGATCCACACTCCTATCTCTATGCCTCTCCCTGCCACCATCATCCCTTCCACTCCTCCCCCGCTCCCTATCACTCACTTTCTCCACCTCCCTCCCTGCCTGCACTCGCTTCAGTCGCTTCGTCCGTGGAGAAGGCGACCGTGAACTAGACGCAGGAGGGCTCATTCTCCCGCGCTTTGGCGACCTCTCCCTGCTCGAAAGCTTCTCCCTTTCCCTCACCGACGACAGGTCCCTGCTCGAAAGCTTCTCCCTTTCCCTCACCGGAGACCGGTCCCTGCTCGAAAGTTTCACCTTTTCCCTCACTGGCGACCGAGCTCTACGCATTCTCACCGGAGAATCAGTTTTCGGGGAGCTCCGGCGCCGAGCAGGAGATCTCTCTCTTCGCGGCGGGCTCCTCCTCGGCGGAGAATCCGACTCTTCCGATGAAGACCCGCGCCGCATTGTGGAGTTCCGATGCACCGCCGGGCTCATCAACTCAAACCAAACGGATTGAAATAAAACCCTAAAAATGGAAGATTTTAGTGGTGAATCACAGAAACTCCTACTACTACCACTACGACTGCTGCTACTGACAATGTGAAATTCAAACCCTAGAAATTGAGCTACTACGGAGAGAAATGTTGAGAAGTGATCGTACGAACCTGTGCAGAGATTGATGAATGATGAGCGAATGAGCGAATGAGAGAATGAAGTGATAAATTAACGAAGAAGATGACGAAGTGATCGATTAACGAAAGCGAAAACAGAAACCCTAGATAGAGTTTTGTGTTCTTCGCTACGGTCGGCGCTAGAGAAGGAGAATGGCTGGTGAACAACATTATATTTTATAATAATAATAATATTATTATTATTATTATTATTATTATTATTATTATTATTATTATTATTATGTGCTTTCTTTTTCTTTTACTTAAAAACTTTTGACAAGTAATAGAATATGCCATTCCACCATATATGGTTTTGACCAGAAAAAAAAAAAAAAAAAGTGTTTTCATTCATAATTCAAAGTGTTCAATTTATTCGTCAAAAAAAAAAAAAAATGTTCAATTTACATATGTAGTTGATGAAAGGTTTCTACATGTATTGAAGAAAAAAAAGTTGAAATCAACGATAGATTGACATAATTAGAAGCGGATTATACCTCTTGGCTATTGATCTCGAGTTTGATCTTGAAAAAGAAAGATGATGGATATGAAAATATTAACGTTGTAAGTTCTCTCATTTATATGGTGCATGGCTCAAAGTGAATCTAAAGTAGTAGGATAGTCCGGATTTTTTGAATGGTTTGGACAAAAAAAAAAAAAAATTTGAGCACTATTTGGTTATTTTTCAGATTTTTCCTAAAAAATTGTCATTGTACCATTTGGTTAAGCGTTCAACTTTTCATTATTTTTGTGAAAAGTTATATTTTCATCTAAAAAAAGTTTAGATATGGCATGTATTTTGGCAAAAATTTTAATTGTCCCAAAACGAAAAGTGCAAATTTTGTCCACACTTCCCCCTCCAATTTATCCAAAACCATTAAGGTCTAAACTCTTGAGTGATTTCAAAAGAAAATTGAATAGAAGGATGGAGTTGAGGAAGTGAGATAACTCTTAAGGGAAGTTACAACTACCTTGAGAATGAGATAACTCACTATTCCCTTAAAGGAGTTTATCTTTTGGAGGCTGAGTGAGATAACTCCTTATTCCCTTAAAGGATTTTATCTTCTGGAAGCTTGTAGATACAATTGCCTCTTATTAATCACACTACTACCTACATTATCTCTTGTTTGAAGAATATTTATGTCAATTATCATATTTTATTACTTTTTAAATTTGCAACTTCCTTGTAAGTTGAAAGTTGAACCAAACATGAAAATATAAACTTCTCCGTGAGTTAACTCCCTATAAACCGACAAAAATGAACCAAACAAAGCCTAAGAAACGTTGGTGCACATGTAGATTTTCTTTTTTCCAATGCATAAATTCAAAACATCAATTTTGGCAATGAAAATCAACTACCGTTCCTACCAAAGTGAAAAAAATAAAAATAAAAAATATGCAATTTGCTAAAGCCAAGCCTTATTATACAAGTCTGCGACATAATCCTGGACACTGCTGTACAAAAAAGAAAACAAAAATTACAACAAAATCAAATTTTGGCTCAGCTTAGATACCTATTTATTTTTTGTGACAAAAAAATAAATAACCTGTTTAATTTATACAAATTAAGCTGCAACAAATAAAATAAATATCATCCTCTTCCCATTTGACAAAAAAAGAAAAATATCATCCTCTTCCCTTCTACCCTAACATAGATAAATACAATAACATTTTAGCAACAAATACACTCACTCTCGCAAAATGCTTACCCTTGAGGTTGCCATCTCGAACATGGCAACATGACAATAAATAAATGTGTGTAAGAGTAGTTTTGTTGCCCCAATATCTACCTTGAATAGCCAGGTCACACAGCTGCGATTGATCCCTGTACTATAATCAACATGGCGCCATGCCTGCCAAGACCTCCAGGTTCTAAGATCTTAGGCAATTACAATGAGGTAATTGCCGTAACTTCGTGTTGGAGCTAGCAATTGGATTCTAGAATTGAGAATTGCTGCTGTTGCTATTGAATGGTTTGAAGATTGATGTTCGCCGTCCTGTTTGAGCAGATACAAGCGCAATCTGGTTCAGTTAGGTCCCTGCTAACAAGACGCTTGTCGCGGTTGATCATCAATTTAGTGAGTGGAACCTTATGAGCAACCTGGCGCCATATCTCCTCCACTGCACCATTTGGACTATCATATTCGAAATACCGCTTCACCTGAAGCATGAACTGAAAATTTTAGATTCTAGTTCGGGATGTACAAATAAGCCTTTGAAGCAAACCATACTTGCACAAAGCAGTCAATGTGAAAAATTGGGGATGTAAACAAGAATCACATCAACTGACTTTGAGGATCTTAATATCATAATGAAAGAGTCTATCTACGAGACTTTGAAGAATTAATGAAACAGAAGAGGAAAAGATTGGAGAATCACTCACACAACATGCCCAATAGCACAAATATTATGCTGAAGTATAGTGCCCCATTCCAGATAAATAAGGAACAAAAGCCCTACATATCCCATCATCAAACAAGGTTTGCTCACCATAATATCTTGAGCACCCAACACATTCGATGAGAATGATAACACCTTTATTACTTAGAACAACAACAACAACAACAACAACAACATAGCCTCATTCTCAAATTAATTGGGGTCTGTTAAATGGATCAAACTCTTCCAGTGTGCTTGATTAGTGCAATTGATGGTGAGCTTTCCAAACCATTTAAATCCCTCCTAATTAATGCGTCCCAAGTTAACTTTAGCCTACCCCTACCTCGTCGAATTTCTTTAGTTTCTATTGAATCAAGTTTTCTAGTGATGACATTTGTAAGTCGTCTCTGCAGGTGTCCCATTTTAATTTATTCAAATAGACAAATACAAATACAAATACAACTAATTCAAATAGACAAATACAACTTTTTTGATTTCCCATAAAGCACAAAAATGAGATCTGTCTCGTTTTCAGGGACTTGCCAACCAGGAGAATTAGGAGGATATAGTGAGTATGCGTTTTAAATTTTTACATAAAGTTCTGTAGACTTCTGTTATTTATGCCAAAACACCATTATCTTTCTCAAAGAGGTTTATGAAGAAAGGTCATTTGCTCAGATAACGACAACGGCATGAAGGTTCAAAGACGTAATATATATATTACTTAAAAGATGCGATATATTTAAAGTTATAGCAAACTAACAAATTTGTGGCGTGTTGCTGTTTCAGAAGCATGACCGTTGAGGTGAAAGCTCAAAAGAAACAACTAAATCAGTAAAGAACTGTAGAATGTAAATCCAAGGAGATAAAAATGGTCATTGACCCACAGTTATGAATATGTTAATTTGAGACTGAGGCTATGTTGTTGTTGTTGTTGTTGTTGACCCACAGTTATGAATATGTCAGGTTCAGGTGCTTAGCCCTTAAGTTTAAGACACAAAATGACATGTCAAGCATACTTAGGGATAGTAGCATGAATAATGCAATTGATGATTTGGCATTAAAAAAATACCATGTCATTCTCCAAACTTTCCTAAATTATTTAGTTTTTTCAAACACCAAATTACAAATAACGCAAACAAAATCTTACGAATTTCCATACTGAATTAAGGGGAAAAGGACATGACTTGTAAATTTTAAAGTTAAATTGCAAGACGAAGATATTACAACTGATGTCATTTTTTATAAAGGTATTCCTACTTAATAGAAGCACATTAAATAATCAAAATTAGGAAATAATGTCAAGTATGATGAATGAATTCTAACTTAGTGCCAAAAAAAATATGAGAGAGCTGATATTTAAAATGATCGCAACTATTTTTTTACTTAAAAATCTTTATATCGGGTATAAAAAAGAAAAAGGATACGAAATCATAGATGCAAGATTCTTTAATTTGTCATGGTTAATTTGGGTTTTCAATCCTTGTCTACTTTCCTTGGTCTTCACAACAGGTTTCATATTGAATAAAATTGATAACTTGTCAAGGTTAATGCTTTTAACTTAGTTTTGTCTAGGAAATCAATTCTGATACTTAATTAACTGCTGGTTAAACAATGTGTCTGCTAATTTAAAACCTAATAATTTATTTTCCTTAAGATTTTAATTAGGCAAAGCTTTCCCACAGGAAACAACCAATATAGGTCTCTAATGTTTTCATGCCTCAAATTATACCAAAGATAGTGATGATGCCAAGACCCTGCTTACTTCCCCTTTTTTTTTGCCAAACTAGGCCAAACTAGTTTACTAGCAAAGTCATATTAATCTAAAAACTAATAAGTATTGGCATGAACTTCAACGAAATCATGGCATAGGTCAATTCCGTATCGTCATCTGACATAAATGTATACAAACTTTTCTGCATTTTCTAATTCAAGGATATTATAGAAGTTATGTCTTAAATCTTAATCCAACCTATTTCATTGATAACACCATTCTTGCTTAGTCTCTTTTTTAAGTCCCTTTCTCACTGTAATTCCAACTAGACTGTGACCTTGATATTGTATGATTTTCAATCCAAAACTACAAAAGAAAACTACACAATTGAATACAAATTTAAAGAGATGAAACATGTAAATGCCCCATACCTTTTTAAGCTCCTTCTGGTAACTCAGAATCCTCTCGTTGCTTACTCCTCTCAACAGCTTAACTAAATATCCTGGCATGACTGCCGTGTTGGTGTCAACAAATATTGCAATTTTACTATAATCTATAACATCTTCAAAAGGCAACTCTACATAGTCGCTGACAATCACCGGAACGCACAAGCTCACTATTGCATCAAAGAGCCGGCAGGCAGAAGGCGTGTCCCCAGCAGGATGCAAACAAAACTTGGATGTGTGCATCCCATTTGATGCTGCTCGACGACTTTCCCTTGACTGCGTCCCATGACTTATTACACAGTCTCCTTCTTTCTCCAATACTTGGAAAAGTAGGTCGCGAACCTTTCCGCCCTAAAAAACAAAAGCAACAATAACCAATGATAAGGTATTTCAAAATTGTGAATAACACTGATTAACCATTTTTTTGACAATTTGACTCTAACATGAGTCGAACTTGGGACCTCCCAAGTCCCAACCTTGACTTTTACCAAGTGATGCCTCATCCATCTTACTAGAGATGCTTTGGCATGCTTTGGCAATACTCCGTAGCCATTTAAAAAGAAAGAAACTTGACCAGAAGCTAACTTTTCACGAGGCCATGTTTCCCATGACCGAAACTGGGTAACATGTTAAAAGAAAATGTAGTGATTTCTAACTCTCAGAGAAGTAAAACATCGCTACTCTCTAATTAGGCACACAAGAAACCTACTTGACAGGAAGAGTTTAATGACAAAGGTTTAGACAGCAACACCTAAGTTCAATTTCAAACATAAACTGCTTATTCAACATCAGTACTCAAATTATTCGATACGACATTGCCGACTAGGGTTATAAACCAAGTAAAGCAAAGCAAATTGAACTACTCATCATCATAAATAAACAACAAACAAGCACAAAACAATTACCTCTTTTCGAAACCGATTCCCCATGAAGAACAACATCACTTCCCTGCCCTGAACCCCAACATCCCCCTTGAACGAGTTAATCCGATGCGAATACGGCAAGATCACATCTTTCACCAACGACGCCTGATCCCTCCTCAACCGCCCGAAATCCGAAACCAAAAGAACCCCATTTTTCACACGGTCAATCACCCTGTAAAGCGCATTCGGATCCTGACATACAAACACATGATCCCACCCATTGTTCCTCTTCCAATACACCTGATCCTCCAACCACTCCACCAAACTATCCTGCATTTCCTCATCGCTGTACTCCATTTTCCCACTACTCATCAAACCAGGCCTGTTCGGATTCACTACCAAACTCAATGAAGAAAAAAAGGGTACATAGAAGAAATCCGCCTCGTCAGGATCCAAAACCCTAACAATGGCGGACCCAGATCGCTCCTTCCTCATCAAATCCTTCAACAACCACCACTCCGCGGAGTGCTGGTGCCCAGGGTACTTCAATTCCCCCAAATCCCAATCCGTCGTCGTCGCCGCCGCCTCCCCCCTCGCCTTCAGATACCTCTCGACCACCCCGTGCGTGAACTTCTTCGGCAAATCGTACACGAAAACCTTCACAGGAGTCGCAGTACTGCGAGATTCGCGGCGGGGGCGATCGAAAGGGGAAATGAAGGCGCAGAAGAAGAAGAGGAAGACGGCCGAAATGGCGAAGATTGAAGCGAGCATGCGCTTGAATAGGAGGGATTTTCTGGGCATTTTGAGAGCGGATGACGATGATGATGATGGTGGAGTTAGGGTTAGGGTTAGGGTTTCGCCATTAATGGAGGAGGAAGAGAGGTATTTGGGTTTTCTAGGTTTTGGGCGGTCGGACATGGTGCGGAGCGGAGGAGAAGAAATGGTGATTTTATAGGGCGCGTTTGGATGACTTCGAAATGACAGTTTTTGTTGAGATTTGGAGTTTGTTTAACTCATCAGACTGTATGATATTAGATGATATGAATGTATAAGGTAAGGTCAAATGATTTTACTGTTACGTCTGTTGTTATGCGATTATTATCATTTGATTTAGTTTGATTTGATTTGATTGTTATATAGACTTCAATTTATTATTACAACGTTGTAACGTTTCTTTGTTTATTACACTAAAAGGATATCGGAGATTCAAAATCAGTCGGAGAAGGAGAATGATAACGTGACTCGAAAACAAGACTCACTTGTTGGTGTCCGTATGATACGCATAAAGATGTGTGAACGGACATGTTGGCGTGCATGCGTTGGATGTGCGTGGACCAGTCCGATTCGTTCGCCAAGATGAATAACAGTAATTATCATATGGTTTTGGGAAATTGTGCTGTGTCATGGTCAGACACGTGCTCCGTTGGATGCACCTAGCATGTATCTGGAGGCGCATCGACGGCGGTCACTGATTGTGTGTCCGACTTGAGTGCACAAGAGGAGTACATTTCCTTTGGTTTATTTTGACAACTTTGGGTTGGTAATTGGTTGTTTGTGTGTGATTGTGTGTTCAAACTCAAGGGTAATGAATTCGGTAAATCGGCGGATCCACTTTGATACAATTTGTTGTTATAACTGCTTCATAATTTAGGTTTGTTAAATCAGATTGGATTGAAAAAATTGTAATCTGTATATTGGATTGAATTACATATTGGGCACCTTAAAATTATTATACATTACATTATATACATTTACATTCTTAAAATTTTGAACTATATTTAAATAGGATTATATTTTTGTGTCGCTAATTCATCTATGAAAAATGATTCGAGTACCTACTTTGGGCATCCAATTTCGATATATATGGATTTGAGGTGTAACAAACAACACTTTTTGGTAGGTAAATCGAATTGGGTGTCTAATGTAGTGTGTTTAGTCTTTTCCTTCACTCTATTATTTATTCATTTACATTTGAAAATATAAATTTTCGCAATTTAAATTCATTCTTTTCATATTCAAATTTACATTTTAAAGCTATTTGTCAAATAAATGTAGAAAATATTAAAACTTATATATTTAAATTAAAACTTATATTCGATATTTTTCTTATTAATCATAACTTTCTTTGATACTCATTGGGAATACTTATGTTTTAATTTAAAATATTAATTTTATAGTTTTATAAATATTACTCCCTCCATTTTATATTTAAGTGTCATTTGAAGATTGTAGTTAACAATTTTTAAGAAAATCAATTAATTACTTTGAATGAGGAGAAAACGACAATTAAATTACTAAATCACCATTTATCTCTTCTAACTCCCACCACTTCTACATACACTAGTTATTAATATGTAATTAATATATTTTATTTTTCTATGAAGAGTATAAAAGTCAATTAAGTAATTAATGTGTATTGAAATTATCAAATGACAGATATTGTGAAATATTTCAAAATGGCTAAAAAATCATTTAAAAAAATGGAGGGAGTAATTTTATAATTGTTAATCTGCATAGTTTGATCCAGTTCGATCCGCATTAAGTAAGTTGAATCAAGTTGAATTAGCAAAATAAATGGATTTGATTGAATTATTATTTCTCGATCCGTAATAATTGAATTGGATCACAATCAACTTTAATCGAACTAGATCCAATCCGTGTGTAGCTCTAATCTAACTTGTTAATTTTCCATCAAACCATTTCATCTTGTTAAATTTTGAATCATATCATTGAACAAATATATAACTTAACCAATTTGAGGTCACATTAGCGTTAACTTGACCTAAAAAACTAATTGGACTAAGGGCATATGCAATAATTATAATTTCTTACACAATAGTTTTTTTTTTTTTTAGTAATTCTTACACAATAGTTAAATAATACTCTATCAACTTTTTGCCAAAGCATCTCGATGAGATGGATGAGGCATGAGTTATTAAAAGACAAGGTTTGGGAATGTCGTAGGTTCAACTTCCTTTGGGCCAAGAAAAAAAAATAATATCAACTTTTTTGCACCACCCTACAAACAAAATAAAGAATTATATAAAAAAAAGTAAGAAAAGGGTTAAGAACCTTTTAAAAAATAACAATAATGTTTTCTTTTTTAAAAACTCTTGCGAATTTTTTAGGCACATTTTTAGTTTTGGATTATTTTAAAATAAAAAGCAAAAATTGAGATTATTACCCTTCACGACCTTCGTCATTATACCCAACTGAAATTTGTTCGAAGTCAATTTGGAGTAAAAGTCCTAACTCAAATTTGTAAAAGTTTGATTTATGCTTCGTTTGATTCATTTTTGCTAACTTAGAATGATTCATAGTGAAAGATTATATTTAATTTCATGTTTAGTTTAACTTTAACTTTGTATGAAGTTGTAAATTTTTAAACAATAAAATATACGATGAATTGACATAGATATCATTCAAAATAAGAGAAAGAGATGTGGGTAATAAAAGATAATTAATGATCCACTTATATGAACCCAATCCTAATGCTAAGGGATAATTATGTCTACATACTCGAGAGAGATAACTCCCATAGAAAGATAACTCTCCTTAGGTAACTAAACAAAATTATTAGGCATGTAAGTGTTTTCTTTTGTTACTATAACCTCAAAAATGGATGGAATGATAACTTCAACTCTGCAGTTCATACGGTGATTAGTACCCTTAAAAAAGACTTAGCAAACACATACACTAGTGTACTTCTATGCCTTCGCGGGAGAGCTCTCACGCACTCCTCCATGTGAGCTAGAGCTTTTCTGCAACAATCAAGGTGTGGATTTCATACAAGCATATGCTGATGTTTAGCTCAAAGAGTTGAATCTACATAAAACAGATGTTAGTGTGGAAGGAAAGTTGGTGCGGCTGTGCCCGAGAGGAAACAAGGAGTACTATGCATTCAGATAAGGACCTAAGAGCCATCTATATATTATGTTCATAGTCATGTTCATAGTCATAATGCTGAGGCGTTGAGAATTTGTTAGTTTGACTCCTTATTTTCAAGGAGGCCTCCGCGATAGTGGGTTGGGCTTTATCGCCTAGGCGATCTTGAAAATAATATTTAAAATGTTTAAGGAAGTTTTTGTAATTTTTAAAACTTTTTTTATGTTAAAACGAACTTTTGTTTAACCTAACCCATCTCCCTCATGATTCGACTTCACCACTCGGGCCTTACTTTTTGGAGAGGTGAAAATATATTAATGAAAATGAGTAGGTGAAAAAATTTGAACCATACTATTGAGGAGTCTATAAATAAATTATATACACTACAAAAACTTGCTAGAATAACTACAACAATTAGCAATGGAATATGGTCCGTCGCTAATTAGCGACATATGGATTAGCGACAATTCTAATTTTTGATCGGTTCGACCATATAGAGACATAATAGCAACGGATCTGTGACGAATTAGTGATGGGTACTAATTAGCGATTGAAACCCTGTCGTTAGTTCTTATTAGTGATGGAAATCACGTTGCTAATTTTAATTAGCGACAAGCTTTTTATCGACAGACCTCCAGTGACTAATCGATTAAGCAAAAAAAAGTGACTTCAACAACTAATTAATTTTTTTCATCGCTAATTTGATTTTTTGTAGTGAAATATTATTTTTAGAGAGATCTAATAAGTAAAATTTTCTTAGTCCGCCAGGCCCAACCTATGCTAGGCAAAAATCACCTTAAATTTTCTTGCTGCCTTGAAAACACTGGTTCGGCTAGATATCGGTGGGCTTGTAATGCATGAACAGGTGACTGAACTTCAGTGTGGTGGTTTGGTCAATGGTTGCACTTTTTTTCATATAATAGCATATGCCTTCTCAGCAAACATGTTTCTTTTGGCGTGGGCAAATATATATTGCACAGGGGCAACCTGTGTCTTGCCTCGCAACATTCGACAGATCTCTAATTCGTCCACGCCAGTTTGAGCACTACGACAAGTCTATAGATGGCATGTACAAGCCATTATCAGCTCCTCCAACAAGAGGCCCTAACAATCATCATCCTATAAGCCGAATCTACTACATCGACGTAGATACCGTAAATCGAATTCATTCATTAGCTAATAAAGCAAACTCAATGAACGGTAACGTGCAAAACAATAAACTTGAGTCCTTTACTGCATGCATTTCTATGGCAGGTTTTCGCAAGGTACGTACATTAATACTGAGAAAGCCAAGAGGATCAAAATAGGCAAAATTGGTGCTGGGGGACAAGACTAGCTAATAACCACGGTGAACAGGAACGACTATTTGAAAAACATCATCATGTTCATCCCTTATGCAATGACATCGAGAATGTACTTTCAATTCCCTTTGGAGACCTGAGCATCAATGATATAATGAAGAAGCCATTAAACTCTGTGGCAGATGAAGTGCAGGAGTTCTTGAGTTTTGCTTTAACAAATGAGCATTTTATGGGGTTGATCGACTGGGTAGAGGTGCACTGACCAAAGCCAACAATGGCCAGGATATGTTGCACAAGCAGTGAGGAAGAAGTGGCATTTGTGGTGTCTTCAGGGCTGAGATTTCCAGTGAGGATCGAGAGTGGGTTTTGGTTGGGGAAGGCCTGCTTTTGGTTCTTACCATCTCAGGTGGGAACGCTCAGCTGGGTATGTGATGCCAATGCCAAGTCCAAGTGGAAATGGAGATTGGATTGTTTACATGCATTACACAAAGGAGCATTTGAAATATTTGGAGGAAGAAGTGTGTGATGTGTTCAAGCCAATGTCCTCCCACTATCTCAATTTAGAAATCTAAGACAACTATATACGTAAGCTTAAAGTTTGGATATCTCTCATGAATTTGACATTTCTTTTTTTTCTTTTTTTTTTTGACGAGGACACTACTTCAAGTTGTTCCACTTTGGTCTTCAGCTTGGTTTGTGTGGATAGAAAGGTTTGGATATGTAAAGTGTAATACCATCAGCTTATAAATATACATATATAGACACTACTACTTCTAGACGGTTGATATGTGTTAGTTTCTGAATGGAATAAGTTTATTGTATATTTCTTGTATACATAGTACCCTATTTATATAGGCAAGTTTAGAATACAAGAAAGGAAAGTAATCACAAAAGGAATCCACGAGATATCGAGAGATGCTAGTTTCCTTATCAGTTGGATACAATATTCAGTTTCCTTAACACCCTCCCTCAAACTCAAGTTGGTTCAACTTGGGTTTGTCAAGAATCGGTAAACCTGACAAATCTAAGGTTCGTTGCGGAGCAGATCAACGACCACCGAAGATGACAAGAAACAGATTCTGATGCGGCGCAGTCAGAACAATGAAATTGTAGAACAACAGATAGCAAAGTCGACGGAGTCAACGACGGACAGATGGCAGAGTCGACATAGTCGACGACAGGCAAACGACACAATCGACGGATGTGTAGCAGCTGAGCAGGCGAACAGATTGTTGTGTCTCGCACAACCAGAGGCCAAACAGATTGTTGTGACTCGCACAACCAGAGGTTAAACAGATCGTTATGTCTCGCACAACCAGAGGGTTAAACAAATAGGCAGACTGAATGGTGACAAAGGCACAAGCGGCAGGTATCAGACGGATTTGGATGTAGAGCAGGGGCGGAAGCAGAGGCGCGGATCGGCGAGGCAGCGGCAAGGCGGGTTCAAGCAGCGATGGAGCGACATCGACAGTGTACAAGTGGCTGGGCGTACAGGGCATACGAGAGATCAGGCGACGCACATATCATTCGCCATGTTCGTCATCAAATCATCCAAACATCAAATAACCAACTACACTACCACAACCTCACTAATCCCACCCCTCTCTCTCGGCGCAGGCGGATGTGGGATGGCATGGCGGGTTGGAGCGGCAGGCGCGTGACGGGTTGTAGGATCTGGTGTCGGGCGGCTAGATCGGACCAGGGAAGGTGCGGGCATGCGCGGGCAGGCAGCGGCAGGTGGCGGATCTGGTGGCGGGTGGCGTGGGCAGGCGCGGTCGTGGCTGCAGCGGCGGAGATTGGTGATGGCAGTGCGTGACGCGGGTCGGGCGTCTACGGGACTGGTGCGGACTGGTGCGAACTAGTGGACTTCGAAGCAAGCGGGTGGCGCGGGTAGTCGACGGCGGGCGGCAGATCTGGCGGAGGGGGCTGGCGTGAGCCGGTGGCGGGATCGGCTAGCGGCAGTCGGCGGGATCTGGTGGATCTGGAGCAGCGGGAGGCGTGGCGGGTAGGAGCGGCAGGCGGAGGCTGTGGTGTGAGCTGGAGATCGGGAGGCTGCGGGCTTGTGGCAGCGGCGGGATCTGCAGGGACGGGCAGCGCGCTGGTGCTGACGAGCGCGAGTGGAGGGCGCGGATCTGCGGCGGTGGACTGGCGGATCTGATGCAGCGGGAGGCGCGGACGGCAGATGGAGATTTTTGTTGGCGGTGAGCAAGGACATCCATCCAGCACCAGCAGCGTGGCGGCTAGCGGCAGACAGAGTTTGGCGAAGGCAGCAGTGGGAACGTAGCAGTAGTGTACCAGTGGCGGGTCAGTCGAACGGCGGGTGGTGGCAGATCTGGTCGGCACGAGTAGACGCGACAGAAGCAACCATAAAGTGGTCGTCGACTCGGAGAGTCGACGACCTAAAACTAGAAACCAATCTCTGATACCATGTTAGTTTCTGAATGGAATAAGTTTATTGTATATTTCTTGTATACATAGTACCCTATTTATATAGGCAAGTTTAGAATACAAGAAATGAAAGTAATCACAAAAGGAATCCACGAGATATCGAGAGATGCTAGTTTCCTTATCAGTTGGATACAATATTCAGTTTCCTTAACAATATGTTTGCACTAAATCGAGCACAAAGAAAGAGTTTGATCCATGTAGCTGACCCCAATTAATTTAGTTACGAGGCTATGTTGTTGCATTAGCTGCATGAAAATGCAACAATGATCTACTTGAAAAACTAAGTCAAGCTTAGTGGCGCGGCAAAGAAAAAAACACTAAAGCTCTGACTTGGGCATATGTCATAGGTTCAATTCTTAGTATTCTCTTGATTTTTTTGAGTTATGAGTACGAAATCAATCAGATTTTTTTTTCGATCAAAAGTACTATTTGAAATCTTCGATTTTTTTTTCCTCTTTCTCTATCCCTATCCCATAGGTATAGCTTTTGAATCAATAGAGAACCTTTTCTTCTGTACCGTAGTTCTTAGCGGATAATCCCAATTTTGTTTAATGGTACATCCCAATAGAGGACGACCGTACTTGTTCAATTTATCCCTTTCAACTTGGATGCCGTGAGGCGGGCCTTGTAAAGTTTTAATATAAGCAATAGGAATTCGCAGATCCTCCAGACGTAGAGCGCGCAATGCGTTGAACCCAAAAACATTACCCACAATGGAAGTAAACATATTAGTAATTCAAAAAGTTTTAAGGGGTAAGCTACATAACAAATATATTGACTTTCTTCTCCAGGAACGAGCTCAATGGGGTATAGCATTGTCCTTTGTAACAATCAAGGCTGATAAGTCCATCGGTCCACACAGTTGTCCATGTACCTATAAAGGATTCGGTAGCTACCGCAGCCTCCGCTTCTTCAGGCGGAACTCTAGGTTGAGGAGTTACTCAAAATGCTGCTAGCGTATCACACAAACTCATAGTAGAACCCATAATATATATAGCTAAGAGGGTCCTATGGAGAAAGTAGTCGTAAACCCATAGTAGAACCCAACCACAACGACATAATTAATTATCTTCATGCATAATGGATTCCCTAGTTGAAAATATTTCAAAATCATCACAAACCTCCCTTTTATCTTTTCTATTGCAATTTCTCGATTATTATATGGATCGCGGTAATTGTGCCCTATCGGGAGAATCGATGACTGTATCTTTGATGCATGCACTGCTAATACTAGACTAGTACATCTGAGAATTTTTAATTGGCTAGTTGTATGGAAATAGCCCCAGGGCTATGAAACAAAGGATTATCCCGGATCTACATCAAGGTATTGACGGTTATTCTTAAATGCCCTGCCCGACTAACTCTCATGGGACTAGTTGAACCAAAAAAGAAAGCTGAAAAAGATTTGAAGACTATGATTAACAACAACAACAACAACGTGCCCATCTATTATTCCAACAAGTAAATTAAATAAAAAATAAAAAAAGAAGGGGACAAATTAGCCCCAAGCAAATAATGGAGAAAAACCTTCATAGGAGCCGCAAAAACTGTGATTGTGCACTTGAAGAGGACTGATTTTCAGGACATTTTGAGAGGTGATGATGAAATTAGGGTTTTGCCATTAATGGAAGATGTCTTGTAGATCAGAAATAGTGATTCGGTGTTTCTAGGTTTTCAACAATCATACATGGTGGGGGTGAGGAAGAAGTAATGGAGATTTTATAGGGCGTGTTTGCTTAACATCAAAATGATAGTTTTAAGGTTTAGCCTTATTTCAACATTTGATTCATGAATATTTCAGTTCATGGGCTGGGCTCGAGCCGGAGTTTTTGATTCACGAATGATGTGGTAAATTATGATTATTTTTGTGTGACATGTGTCGATTTATTAATTGTATTATTAATTAATCTTCGCATCGCACTAGTGTTAGAATCTCAATTAGTTGCGTTGTGCGTGCGTGCATTACGAAAAAGAGCAACACATTACGGGACGCGCGTAATGCGAATGTATGATGTAGTTAAGGGTTTATAGAAGACATACGCTTAACTGTTCAAAATGTAACAACTCATCACCTACCCATCATATCACCCATCCCTTACTTTTCTCTCTCACTCATCTACAAATTAAAAAAACTTCTCTCTCCAACCAATCCTCTCATTTTTTTTTCTTTTTCTTTTTCTTATTCTTCTTCTCTAACTCTACTTCATCATCAAATTTGGTTTCACCCTCACCAAGCTCTCCTCCCATGACATGCTTTTGGTTGTTATTGTAAATTTTTAGAAAAATTTGGGAGCTTTACTGGTGGTTGTGTTAATGATATTGTTATTGATGTTATAGTTACAGTTGTTGTTAAAAAATAAAAAATATATAAAATATTTCGTCTCTCCTCCAGAGACGAAACTCGTCTCTAAAGAGCAATGAATTCGGGGAGGGGGACACCAAACAAGTCAGGCATGGTTGCCCAGGCCCGAGTAGGTCGGGCCCACCGGCCCAGACTCGGGTGGCCTAGTTGGGCCGAACTGACCTAATTTAGGCATAACCCCTATAAAAATAAATAAATTTTTAAAAATGAAAATAAATAAGTTTTAAATAAAAAATTACAAAACATAGAAAAATAGATAAAGAATTATCGAAAATTAAAAAAAAATCAGAGAAAATATGAGAAATTGGAAAAGGTTAAAAATGGGTTTGATACTTTTTCGGTCATTTGACACCCCTGGTATATTTCGAAAAGTGTGTCATGACTAAATTTGGAATGAAATTCAAATTTTAGGTTTTACATTATAAAATTCACTAAATGTGACATTAAAATATTTTAAAATGATAAAATTGGACACTAGGGAATTAGGAGACTATTTGAGTGTCTAGTGCGTAGTTCGAGGCGTGAGCGGGTCATTTCAGAGTGGTTTTCACAAGCATTGAGGTAAATAAACATACGAGAACGTCAGTTTAGCATTCTTTTTCTCGTTCAATAATATTACCTATCGTTATTACTATTTTCATGCACCAGTTTAGGCTTCTTATATATTCCATTCTCCCATGTGTATATATATGGTCGAATGAACGATATGACTCTAACCTTGCACCCCGTAGATTTTGCGTGATTTGGGAGTTATCGTGGCGGTATTGTCATGCTTAGACTACGCTTGAGGCGCGCCTCCACGAGTCGATGATATCGAGAGTGGGTCGACGTGTATCTTGCCTCCGTCATAAAGTTCCTCTTCTTCGGGGTGTTAGACAGAAGTGTACCATCTGACCAACATAGTTCCTTGTTTCGACTGTGAAAAGGAGGCGAAGATTACCTCGCCACCAGAGATTTCTCGATTTAGTATTTGCGTCCCAAGGCTCGACAACTATACAATACATTCGAGTTCCATATTCTTGTTTATTTCGACGACTTATATTCATGCTTTATATTTCCATTCATTTACTTTACCTACATGAATTGTAGTCGCTTTATTAGATTTATTTTGATACTAAACGAATTTATCAGGGATTTACTCACCCAAAATTTGTTACTATTTAGTAGTAAATTTTAGATCCTACGATGAGTTGGGTGAAGTCGGTGCTTGACGACTACCACTAATCTAGATAGGCCCCACTAGTTTCACTCATAGGTGTAACATGTGTTGGTATTTATGTATATACTACTTTTGGGTCATTTTGGGAGACTTATTATCTGATACATGTATATTAACACTTATTATACATTTTCATCATTTTTATTAATATACATGGTATCCTTTTTATTGGGTTTTCACCCTATAGGTTTGTTAAGCAATGCAAGATTTGTTTGCATTATTGATTTGCATGCTATTAAGACTTTCGCTATAAAATAACTTAAATGAACCAAAACAAACAAATTAAGTTGTAAAACTTTTAATAACTTAATATATTTTGACAAAAAATCATTTAAACATCGAAATTAATTAAATCAAATTATTAGGTGGTTAGTTCATTGGCCTTATGGACAGGTGTGCAGATGATGTGACATGACCTGGTGACGTGTTCGACAATATAGCGATGCCCGGTTTGCCTCGGAATTCGGACCGTCATAGTTGGTATCAGAGCTTTGATTCAGGTGAACCTAAGGAAAGATTAATGAAACTGAAAAAGACTTAACAACCAATATTATACATGGAAACCCAAAATCCTAAACTTAGAAATTCAGTTGAGAAACAAAGTGAGCGGGTAGTGCTAGGACTTATACGTTTATATATTGATTCTAATATTTATAACGCATATTAAGACATTTGACTTGCAACATGTTCACTATTTGCATATTCGGCATGGATGAATAGCTAGTTCCTAATACATAATGATGAGGGCCAGATCGAGATCGACACCTGTCGATTCAGATTAAATCTTGCGCGGCACGATCACACTTCACATTTTATTGCTCGAGGAGATCCTTCGATTACTCCAAGCACAAGAAACACCTACACCGCCCCTGCCATACTCGCCACCACCACCACAGAGCAAACAATTGTCAACCTCGACTGTTCAAGTGGCCTCCCTTATGACCACTACTAACGAGATATTACATACAATTGCTATACCACTAATTGCATCGGTTGTAGAATCGACATCGATCATGCCCCAGTGATAACCATTGAGACCTCTTTATTAGCTAAGGCAAAACTTATTCGGAGTTCATTCGTTTTCAACTAGGTTACTGCTATGGAGGTGGAGACCCAAAGGCAGCATGGAAATGAGTTCTCTCATGAAAAAATCCATAGAATTATTAAAATTCAAGATAGTATTAGGGCCCATATATCATCATGCATACTATGCAAAGATGTTGCGAGTATGATAGGCAACACACAGAGCAACCCACGAAGAGCCGAGTAGTTGGGTTGATTTTAGGCATGTATTTAGATTGAGATTCAGTTGGGACTAAAAAATGAGTTTCTAACACTAAGGCAGGGTAACACGACGTGATCCAATATATGGAGATATTCAAATACCCGCTTCAGTATGCGATAGATGTAGCTAATGACTTAAAGTCTACTATTTTATTCGAGGACTACAATCGAAAAATGATGGTTTGATTGTGTCGACAGGGACCAGGACACAACATGATGTCTACGAGTGGGCGTTGGACCATGAGACATATTTGATGAGGAGTGACACTGCCCCCCACACCAGTGCATCAGGACAATCACAGTGGCCGGGGCTGGTCGGACATAAGAGGTAAGAGGAATTGTGACAAGAGAGATCATAGGAGACATAGATGTAGACATGACAATGGTCAAACGATCAACGCCCATCGAGTGTACCCGTACAACCACAACATGTTATGTTAGTCTAGCATCCGCAGAGACAGACTTATGGTCAAAGCTAGAGGGGTAAAGACAAAGGTTAGCAGTGGCAAATATAAGGCCAGAGGGCTAGTGGACAACAAGGTTAGGGCTATGGGTAAAGGCATCATGTTACGTGCTTTTGATGAGGGCATAAAGGGCATTATAAAAATGAGTGTACTAGGGAGATCGTGCCACCCATAATAGCTTAGCCAATGTAGGCGAGGGAGCAAATGCACGTAGTCACCTCACCAAATCGCGACGCGTCTCGGCAACTCGTCGAGGGTACGCTGGTAATTTTTTGTCATCATATGCATACAATGATAGATTCTAGTAGTACATTATTATTTATTTTGGGACGAATAATAGGAGAGTTGGGTTTGAAATTGAAGAGCGTGAGCACACACCTTATCCTGCAATTGTTGAGGATAAGATATATCCTAACTGAATTTGTAGAGATTGTCAAGTCAGGTTGGTAGTCACCAGTTACCCATAAATCTCTGAGTATTAGAGTGCTTAAAGTTCGATGTATTGTTAGGTATGGATTGGTTTGCGACATATCATGCTCAGTTGACTATCTTGGAAGATTATCACTTTCAAAATACCAGGGACTCTCGAGTTTACATTTACCGGAGTCGCGCCATCACTTCCGATCACTAGAGTAGGTTAGCGACCATCCAAAGATGGAGACCCTCATAGGGATAATAGAGTCTGACAAAAGGCCAGTAGTTAGACTTAATGATGTCCTAATAGTACGCGAGCTCCCAGATGTGTTTTTAAGGATTTACCTAGATTACCACCGCTTAGACAGGTATAGTTTATGATCGAGTTAGTGTTAAGCACATAACCTATAGCGAGCAGACCTTACCGTATGTACAACTAAAATATAAGGAGTTGAGGGCTCAACTAGAGGTTTTATCGAATAAGGGTTTCATACACCCGAGTATGTAGTATGTCATTCCTGAGGAGCACTGGTCTTATTTATGATGAAGAAGGATGGTAAAATGAGGATGTGCATAAAATACATGAAGTTGAATCGGGTGATATTCAGGAATAAATATCCCCTGCCCATGATCGACAACCTATTCGACTAGTTGGCCGGAGCACAACTCTTCTCTAATATTGATCTTAGATCACGATATCATCCATTGAGGATTAGAGAGGATGATATACCCAAGATGACATTCAACACACGTTATGAGTTATTTAAGCTCATTGCCATGTGGTTTGGGTTGACAAATGTGCCAACCCTATTTATGAATTTGATGCACCGAGTTTTGAGGCCGTTTTTGATCAATTAGTGATAGTCTTCCTCATGACATCTTGATCTACCAGAAGACTCGTGAAGACCACGAAACACTTCTCAGAGAGACATTGAGGAGTCTAAGATAGCACAAATTGTACGCCAAGTTCAGCAAGTGCGAATTTTGGCTTCTATAAGGTGAAATTCTTAGGACATATGATCATCAACAGAGGGATATCAGTGGACCTGAGTAAGATTCACGCTATCATCGATTATCCTGTCAAACCCCAGAATGACCTAGATTATCTTAATCACCTGATAATCTAGTGTCGGCCTAATCAATTCTTTCAACTTTGACCTCCAAATAAATCTTTATTTCATTCCTTAATAATGTTCCAAATTGTAATTTAGATAATCAACTAATTCAGTTCTTAACTTATTTTATTGGAGAAAATTAAAAATCATAACCGTATTTTGTAAAAATTTCGACAACACCTCTCATAAAATGCTAAAAGTGGCTTGCCGAAAAAATTCACTTTATAGACAATAGAATGAGGAAATGCCTAGAAGGACTCACAACTCCCCGCAGTTCATAATATATATATATATATATATATATCAAATTCAAACTTATAAATCAACTTATGAGTCTTTGTGTCATCACCTAAAATTTCTAATCATGTTTTAATCCTTAAACATGATCGCTGACCCGTGACGTGTGAACCTACATCGTGATACGCACACTGACTAAGGCATATGGCCGAAGTATATGTTACATTTGCATGATGATTTCTTAGTGTATCGTACACGTGTAAACTACTAATTCACCTCTACTTGTTGTATATAGATGTCGAGACGTGAGCGGAGACACGCCTCGATATGCATGTCAACTTGAGACCGGGGTAGAAAGTGATGGAGTAAGATTTAATTTGAGTTATTGTGGCTAAATTTGTTAAATCAATGTGCCTATAGTTTGAATTACATAAATATAACTTAAGTTAACATAATAAAATAATAACCATTAATGTTCATCGAGATACGTGTAGACATATCAAGAGATCAATGAAGTATGGTTTGGTGTTAGCAAGGGTGAGCTAGTTGATAGTTAGTGGATTTGAAACAAAATGAAAGCCATTAGATTGATCTCTAGATGGGTGTGTATATTAAATCAATGGCTAAGATAAATCTTTCCTATATATATATATAAGTATTTGTGATGGCCATGCAAAACCATGTAGCTTCATTAAGAGAAATTCTGAGGTGATTAATTGCTGGAATTGAGGTATTTAAGAGGGGAATCTCATTATCAAGGAGAGAATCCAAGTGTAGATAACAACTTACCAAATGAAGTAATGTATTTAAAAATCTATGTTTTCAATTTCATGAGTTGTAGGCATAAATCATAGGGGTTTTCATTTTATTAGTTTTCAAAAAATTTCATGTGTCAAATGTGTTCAAATGGAATCTTTGGCTTAAGTTTTTAAGCTCGATTTTAAGATGTCATGTTTTGCTTAAAATTGGGTTCCATTGCAACGAAAGTGAATTTTTGAAAAATTAGTGTTCAAGAGGTGTTATTTTCAAAATCTATTTGCATATTTAAATTCCTTGAGATTTTTTAATATTACTACTATCAAGAATTTCAAAACTTGGTTTTATTTTGACAAAGTTATGAATTTTAGATTTTTTGGATGTTTTTAAGCATTCCAATAAAATACATGTTTGATTTGATTTTGATGAATTATATGAAGTGCATGGTGTATGTTTAATGGAGGAGGGTGTTACGGATCCCTAGTGGCGGAGAATGGGGATTCGGGGCTTTTGGTGGAGGCCATTCCTTAAAGAAAACTTAGAATTTTGGTCTCTAGCATGCGTAGCGTGCTAGAGAAAACTCCTAGCGCGATAAAATGGTCACTAACGTGCTAGATAAACTACCTAGAGCGCTAGGTGTTCTGTTAGCACAAAAATCTACATTTTCTCAAAACACACTTAACCTATCTAGCCTAGCATAAAACCTAAACTCAGAGCCTAAACACACTCTAACATATACTAAAAGATACCAAGAGCCTAGGGAGGAGTCTCGAAAGTCCGGGTATATGTATTGAAGTGTCGAGAGGCCGATTAAGCTAGGGAATACGTTGCGTGACTTGTAAGTAATCTTGTTGAGGTTCTTGTTTACATTTCATTCCTATTGTGCTCTTTTTTACGGTCTTTTGACTATATATTACCTTGTATTATGATATCATGAATCATTTTTGATATTCTACTCATTATATGGGTGTTTTTATCGTGATATCATTTGCTTATGGAATCATCGACTCTATTTTCGTGTCTTATATCTTTCTTACTGTTCTGATGAAAGTGCGATCAAGAATAACATGCTATTAGGATTAAAATAATGAAATCAGAGTATATATATGGACTTGTATTTTTTGAATATTGGCTTTGAAGCATATTGTCTTGTCTTGGAATTCTTAATGAGAGTCTTTCTTGATATTATAAAGTAGTGGTAGAATCTAAGTCCATTGCACGATTATGAGATACGTGGCATATGGGGTCATTAGACTATTGGAGATGTCGACACTTACCACTACACTTGCGCGTCATATAGGGTATAAGACCTGGGGTAGTTGACAAGTATGTATATATCAATGATTTATTTATGCATAGAGCAGGATTGAGATATAGATGACTATGGAATCATAGAGCTCATTTCCAACCTTCGATAGAGGTGTAGAGCACAATTCCACCCTAAGATAGTGGAATAAATTTCTATGTGATAGGACTTACGACCGACTGGACTTAGATAATTATTATTTAGCTTGTGTCTATCTCATTTTATTTAATTGTGGTATTTTTTAGCATATTTCCTTTTCATCACTTCTTTGCTATATTTATGCTTTTAAATACTAGTCGATTATTTTAAGAAATGTACATAAAATCTCCATAAATCACTTTATTACTTATTGTACTCGTCGTCCTTTTTATGATGGTGGGTGCAGATCCGTCGTGCAGTAGACCGAGCAAGGAGAATATCGACGACTATCTATGACCGTTCGACGATTTTTTACTTCCTATATCTTGTAAGTTTCGACATTTTGATGTATTATCTACTTTAAATCATTTCTATACATTTTGGGCTGTATATTGGGTTGAGTGGATAGTTCACCGACTTGAAACCTGACTATATCATTGTTTCCTATTTTTAATGTTTATATGCATGTGATGTTATTTCCAGGTTTCCACACTTATAAATTTTAATAATTGCTTCTGTATAACTGTTAAGACTTCTGCTAGGTATTAATACCTATAAAAAATTTTTAATTAACTCTAGATTTTTAATAACGATGAATTGAGAAATACTTATCCTAAACACGAATAATGAGGCTAATAAGATAAAAGGTTGACTAATACATAGTTAAGTCCTACGTGGTTGAGATTATAGTTTAATTACGTTAAAGAAGGGGCCATCACACTTTGAAACCTTGATAACAACTTTACAATCCCATTAAAACCAATATTGGAATATAAACCTTATAACTTACTATAAACTAATTTAAAGAACATCCTACTCTCTCCCAAACCCAAATATGTAAATTATAAACACAAAATCAAGTCACATACAGAGAAAGTCATCTTTAAAGGGAATCACCAAAAAAATCTTCGACCTTCTACTTTCTCTTATTAGTGTGAGATAAGCCTATCACCATTACAACAAATAATGATGTCGGATAAGTAAACCTTACACTGTCTAACACACCTCGTAATAACAATAAGATAATATGGAATAATCATAAAGCAATAAAATTGAAGAAATAAATATATAACTATGCAATACAATCTGTTTCTATTTCTTAACTATAATCAGATGTCGACTTCCAAAATAGTATGAAAACAATATTAAGAGCTTATAAAATGCAGAGATAACTTGTCGGCGTTAGAATCTAGAACGAGTCTCATTAGCTGGCGTAGAGGTAGGATTGAAACCTCATTTCAAAGCAAACCACACTTGAAACAAGCCTCTTGACACGCACCAAACATCAATAAAATATATTACCTAGAACAACTATTTTGTAGATAGTGGAAAAGGGATGATCCCGTAGAGATATATTATATTTCTAAGGTCAAAAAAAAAGAAAAGAAAAGAGGGATTTTCTAAATAGAGTAAATTAATTAATCTAATTAGTAACAAAATAAATAAAGCAATTGAAATTGTTTTAAACTAATTAATGAAAATACCTGAGTCAAGACATACAAGTTCGGTTTGATAAAAAATTGGATTTAGTTTTTAATCTCTATAAACTATGCAATTCAAAAGTGTCCTAGAGTAACTATAGAAATAAGCAACCACTTGGTTCATCATTTTCCTCTAATCGATAGCCAGGGTACGATCGTTGACTACGCCTTTAATCAAACGTATAACCCTAGACTCAAGTGAATTGGGTTTAACACGATAACCGCAATGGGATTTGTGAAAACACTAAACCTAGAAAATCGAATCACCAGTGCATCCATTTAGCTTAGATCCATAAGGTACTTGTCTAGTCCCAAAAGGTCGAATCAATCGATATGGTTAATTGCCACTTGTGTGGTCTTCTTGCAGAAGTACGGATGCGTACGAATCACTAGCGATAAATCAAGGTTTAATCATAATTAATCATGCAATACTAAAGAGAATAAAACACAATCAAAAGCACTGGACTTAAAATAAAGTAAATCTCACAAATCCATGGATAATAATGGTCGAACCTCCATCATAGTATTGCCTAGGCCATGAGATTAGTGTCTCATGGTTGAAGAAAAATATAAAGTAAAGAAAAATAGTGCAACGGCCCGAAATTGCTAACTATGTTTACGCCCTTAAAAAGGCTCAACGACCCGTATTGTGGGACCCACACCGTGATATGTCCATTGACCGAGGCAATGACCGAGGTGTATTTTATATGTATTGTGATGTATGCCTAGTGTATTGTATATGTGTAGATTATTAAGTCAATTTATACGGGTGTATAGGTATCGAGATGAGCGGGGATGTACCTCGAGTCACGTGTCGACGTGGGACCGAGGTAGCGGCATATTGGGGTAAGTTTAATTATTTGAGTTCAATGTGAATTAACGTGGGTTTAATAAGTTTAATCTCATATATAAGTCAAGCAATCTCATTTTCTCATCACAAAATCGTTAGGTAGGCAAGGAGGAGAGGAAGAAAAAAGATTATGGAGTGCTTGGAGAAGAAAAGAAGTGTGAATCATTGCAAGGCTTGGTGAGGAAGAAGAAGAACAAGAAGTGAGGTAAGTGTTCCACACCATACACTTGTGATTTTATAAAAATTGATGTTGTTGTTGATGTTGTGTGTTGGGATAGATGTTAGGGACCTCATACAACGTGTATGAGGGTCCCTAAGGTGAAAACATGAACTATGTATGGCAAAAACCCAAAATTTGTAGTGCATAATTTTGGGTTCTGCTGCACATAGCATGCTAATTTCCCAGTCAGTACTAAAAATTAGCTAAGTCCAAACATGGTCTAGACATTATACCAAACACACTATAACACCTGTCAAACACCTCTAGGGAACTAAGGGGAGATCTCGTAAGTTTGGGCATGCATTTCGAAGTGTTGAGGGATCGGCTAGGCTAGGACAAGCGTGTGAATTGTAAGTACAGTTGTGAGAATTTTATATTTCATTTTATTGTCTCTTATTATTTATTGGTCTATTTGTAGACATTGCTACTTGTAATCTTCCATCATGTTGTTCTTGTTTCTATTCGTTATTGAATATCGTGACATGATGTCTTGTGACGTGTTTCATTAATTCCAAAATCCTACTTTTGATGTTATTGTTGATAAAGAATTTATGAAGATCATGCTATTGGGATAACTTGGATATAATTGGACTTGTCTTCAATTTCCTTTGGGCTTTGTAGCCTAACTTGTTTTGGAATCCTAGAGATCTGAAATTAATTGTTTCTAAAAATGAAAGTATGGATTATCTAGTGTCCATTGCATGACAAATACGCAGCTCATGGGGACATGGGTCTACCGGGGTTTCGGCACTCACTACTACACTTGCGCGACATACGAGTTATGATACTCGGGGTGATCGACAAAAATGAGATAGATTATGTATATGCGTAGAGCGCAACTCCGCTTTTGGGTATGAGATATGTCGAACGCAACTCCATATAGTAGTGGAAAAGGGTGTGGTGATATGTTCTCACCGCCGACCGGACGTAGATCATCTCGACTTAGCCTATGTCAGTCTCTATAGTTTTTAACTGTGGTATTTACTTGCATTATTTACTTCAGCAATTCTTTCGCTATTTATGCTATTAAATACCAGTATTATATTTTTGAAATGTGGCATAGAATTCTCTAGTTATTACTTAAATATCACTATACTCACCGTCTTATTTGTGACGGTGGGTGTAGGTCCGTCGAGCAACAACAGATCGAGAAAGGAGAAGATCGATGACTTTCTCTGAGTGGTTTAGAGACTCTCCTCACTCATTTTGTACAACTCGACTTTTGTTATATTATAATGTTTATGTCTTTACTATACATTTTGGGTTGAGTGAATAGTTCCATATATACACGCCTGTGATGCTGTATTTTTCTAGTTTCCCACACTTAGGAATTTTGAATAAGAAAAACTTCTGCATAATCTTTAAAGTACATGTTAATATGTGTTTTGATTAACTTTAAAATGAATAATACATCGATATATGTATTTTGAGGAATATATGGACGAAAGGCTGACTAATACGAAATTAAGTCTTATGTGTTTAGGATTAAGGCTTAATTACGAGATTAGGCCGGGCGGTGCCCTATTTAGAAATTGGTGCCTTCACAAACAAAGAGGGAGAGAATAGAAATCGATAGATGAATCAGCTATTTGATGACTCGTGCACCGAGGCAGATCGAACGACTATTATGGCTTTGTCGTTGGGGTCCAATACGCGTGTCACACTCTGATTGGGTGTGTGTTGCTGACGAGCTGACATGGAATGATCTGATTGGTAGAAATGACATGTGGACATGGCTGGGCGAATGGAAATAGAACGCATGACAGCTATTGAAAAGGGAAAACGCTCAAGACTCGGTGAAGATGTGGGAGACGACTCGGGTATGCATCTCGAGGCAAATAAAAGGTTGAAGGAAGGAGAGAATTCGACCTCCAGTATCAGCGAACTTGTGTGTGGCGACCCTCGCCGCCTCGGGGTGACGTGTCTCCATGTACTCCTTGCCAGCTGGCCCTACTACACGTGTACGACACCGGCCCATCCTTTTCCATATCGAAATTCGTATCCACGTGTGTGTACAGTGTATAAATGACATATGCACCTGAAGTTGTACGTAAATGCAAGAAAATATTAATAATCAATTTAACAAATCCTACCGTGAAAAAACCCTGAAAATTACTATGTATAGCGGTAAACGATTGTACCCTAGGAGGTATCTATATACAATATCATGATACGCCCCAGTTCACAAAAAAATCAAAATATCAAAACAAAACACACATACAAGTAGTCGTGATGATGAGCAATCATAGGTAGTCGCCTAAGATTCTCTTGCCTTTACTCGTACTTGGATCTGCACTCAATCATTACAGAAGAAAATGGATGACGAGTCCGGTAAGTAAAATCCCAAGGAACTCCTCTTAGCATTCAAATAAACAAATGGAATTCAATAAATACTGTTAAATAAACATGCGGAATTTAAACATGCAATTGTAAGTAGGACATCGCATGCATAAATAACAATAAAGTGCAAATGTGTGTGTCTTTTCCAGTCAGACTAAACCATACTTCGGAATACCCTCCCAGGATCCCACTAGTGGGCGCACCCAACTAGCTATCACCTGGTCCATCTCGGTGGCTGACGTAGACCTACGACGCACCGACACATGTATCAGTTCATTAGCTTGGGCTGCTATCCACCGAAAACTCCTGATACACATGCTATGGTCTATAATGCATAGACAAACAACGAAAAAATCTGGTGGGAGCAACTCAACCAACCGTGCAAGCAACGACAAGATATAGATATAGGAAAGACCACAAGGAAATACTGAAATTGAATGGAATTACAAAGCCAAATAAATACTCAAGAGTTTTTCCATTGGGTTTTACAAACCTCACAACGCATTCTGATACCCCGTAATCAATCCTCGAGTCCAAGTCTACTGAGTCCTTGGTCGCCAATTGATCACCCGTATCCACCTATGTCCATTTATCAATAATTTTGATTTAGTACGACAATTTCTAAAATTTTAGGCCAAATTACCAATTTTGCACTTTTCGAGGCAAAAACCCCGCAAACGTCGCGTCCGACATTTCCAAATATGTTATTTTTCATAAAAATTCATCAATTTCTATTTATTTATCGAAATATTATTTTTTCAAATTTTTTCAAATTTCTTTCGAATTTTTTTCCCAATTTTCCTTTTCTTTTCTTCTCATTTTCTCTTTTCGTTTGTTTTTTTTAAATGTTTTTGGTTTGGGTTAGGTCTTACCCGACCCTATGCTAGAACCGGTCCATGGGGGTGCACATGTGTGCATGAACCAGTTCGCTGGTTCAATCAGATTTTTTTTAAATTTCTTGCTGTTGATTATGTTGGGGTTGCTCTCCACCCCAACCCCAGTGGAGTCGATGGCAGGGGAGACACCTCTACCGTCACCACCTTGACCCGGTTCGGTCCCTATGGCCAAACCCCACTCTTAGCCACCCCACCGAAACCCAAAAAAAACCACTAAAACTCACCTCGATCATGACGTGTCCTCCCTCTCTTCTCTCCTTCCCGGCTTCTTCTTTTTCTTCTTCTCCTCCTCCTCCTCCTCCTCCTCCTCCTCCTCCTCTCCTTTTCTTTTTCTCCTCTCGGTCCCCTGATTACTCCGTGTATATGTGTGCGTGGGGTGTATGTATGTGTGTGTGAGATGTGAGATAAAATGTGGTGGTGAAGTATAGATAAGGCTTGTTGACTTGTTCCCTTCACTCCAAAATGTGACGCAGCTGGGACACTTGCCCATTTTTTCGGGCGTTTTGAAGCCCGATTTTGCGTTTGAACCGCGATATACGCGTACCGCTGCATCACTAGCCACCTAATATCTATTTCGTATCAGTTACTTGGCCAATATTTTATGTAATTTGTGTTTTAGTTTCCCCGTCCTAATATTCGGTCTCGTCAACTACCCGGTACCCGCATCGACATGCATATCGAGACGAATATAGTTCACACAATCTCGCACGTATCTTTAGGCAACATACACACATGCGATGCATCTCAATAAATCGCACCGCAAATAAGCAACCAACACTCAATAAATAACGTACCTAAGTCCCCGTGTATCCTACTCTGCCACGACGTCCACGTATATATGAGGGTATCGTGTCCTCATAGTCGACTCGAGCTCCCAAGTGAGCCCCTCCGTCCTACGACGCTGCCAACGAACTAGGACCTTCGCGAGTTCCCTATTTTGGAGAATTTGTACTCGACGATCAACAATCTCTATCAATCTCTCCTCATAGGTCACGTTAGGCTGTATCTCCACTTGTCTAATCTTAAAAGTCGGTCTCGGCCCTGACCTAGAGAGTCTCAAAATGGAAATGTGAAATGTCGGATGAACCCCAACTAACTCGGCAGGTAACTCCAACCGATATGCAACAATGCCTACTCTTTATGTAATCCGGTATGTTCCAATGTATCTCGACGCCAGTTTCCCCTTAATGCCGAATCTTTGTTGACCTTTCCAAGGAGAAACCTTCAGATACACCATATCACCCTTTTCATAACTCAAACCCTCGCAATACCTATCTACGTATTTCTTCAGTCTATCATGTGCAGCTCGTAGCTTCTGACGAATTTGTCGGATTTTCTCTGTATGATCAACAACTATCTCAGGTCCTACTGTTACTGTATCTTTCGGCTCTGCCAACACGCAGGTGATCTACAGGACCTCCCATACCGTGCCTCAAATGGTGGCATGTCGATGCTCGGCTGATAGCTGTTATTGTATGCAAACTCACATAGAGGAAAATAATCCTCCCACGAACCTCCAAACTGGCCCTGAACATATCCTCCAAAATTTGGATCAGTCGCTCTTACTGTCCGTCATTTTAAGGATGATAAGCCGTAATAAACTGCAACCTGGTGCCAAATTGTTCATGCATTGCCTCCCATAGTTTCGAGGTCAATCTGGGATCTCTGTCTGACACAATGGAAACTGGTACCCCATGAAGTCTAGTAATCTCTCGCTCAAAAAATATGCTTAGTTGGGGAAACGTGTATTTCATCGAGATTGGAATGAAGTGACCCGACTTTGTCAGTCTATCAATAACTACCCAAACTACATCGTGACGCCTCGATGTCTGCAGTAGCCCACTAAGAAAATCCATGGCGGCATGTTCCCATTTCCACTATGGAATGGGTGAGGGCTGTAATAGTCCACCGGGTCTCCTGTGCTCAGCCTTCACCTACTGGCAAATGTGACAACTCCTAATGTACGCACCTACACCAGCCTTCATCCCTGGCCACCATAATAGTCGCCTCAAATTATGGTACATTTTGGTCTGACTAGGATGAATTGTGTAACGAGACCGGTGTGCTTCCTCCAAAATCTCGTCCCGTATCTCCTGATCCGCAGGTATCCACAATTTCCCTCGGTATCTCAAATACCGATCTTTGGTTTCTGTCCAATTAGTGCATTCTGAATTTCGAGATAGACCACTGACCCGCTCATAGAGCCCATTAGCTCTCTGACACTCGGCAACCCGTTCAAGCGATATGGTCGGTATCCTCATTTGACAATAAATATGTTATTCCGTCGTAGTCGACAAGTCGACCATGCACATAACTTATGCTGCCTGTAATAAGCTATGCTCATGTGTCATCTGCTACATAACAGTTTGACTATCGAGTCCACTCCCGCTCAATGCGTCTGCTATGACGTTTGCTTTAACAAGGTGATACTCAATAGCGAAGTCGTAGTCCTTCAACAACTCCAGCCATCTCCGTTGACGCATATTCAGATCCCTTTGCGTGAAGATGTAACGTAAACTTTGGCGATCTGTATACAACACGAACCGTTCTCCATAGAGATAGTGCCTCCAAGCCTTCAGTGCAAAGATGACCGCTACAAGCTCCAAGTCGTACACTGGATAATTCCCCTCGTGGGGTCTCAACCGCCTAGAAAGATAGGCAACTGGTCTACCATCCCGCATCAACACACATCCAAGACCAATGTTCGACACATCTGTATATACTATCAAGATCTTGCCCAACTTTGGCAATGTTAATACTGATGCAGATGTCAATCTCTGCTTCAATTCATAAAAAATCTGCTCACACTCATCGAACCAGTCAAATTTGACGTCTTTCTTAGTCAGTCTCTTCATCGGTGCTACGATTGAGGAAAAATCCCGCATAAATCGCCGGTAATATCCGGCAAGTCCAAGAAAACTCCGTATATCGGCCACATACTCAGGCGTCTTCTAATCAATGATCACCCGAATCTTTTTTGAATCCATTGAGATACCCAGCTCACTGATGACATGACCTAAGAATCTCATCGCACTTAGCCAAAAGTCACACTTGCTAAACTTGGCGTACAGTCAGTGCTCTCTAAGTGTCGTCAAAACTGTCCTGAGATGTCCCTCGTGATCCTCGTGAGTCCTGCTATAGATCAAGATATCGCTGATGAATATGATGACAAATATGTCCAAATACAGCCTCATGACCCTGTGCATCAGATCCATGAAAATCGCCGGAGCGTTCGTCAGCCCAAACGACATGACCGTGAACTCAAATAACCTGTATGTCATGCTGAAAGCGGTTTTCTGTATATCATCTTCTCGAATCCTCAACTGGTGATAACCTGAGCGAAGGTCAATCTTCGAGAAGAATCTGACACCCGTCAGCTGATCAAACAAATCATCAATCCTAGGAAGTGGGTAACGGTTCCTCACAGTTATATGATTTAGCTTCCTATAGTTGATGCACATCCTCATCGTACCATCTTTTTTCTTCACAAATAGTACTGGAGCTCCACAAGGTGACATACTAGGGTGAATTATTGTGACTATCACAAAGCCTATGGAATAAGTCAAGCCTTTGCTGCTTCTACTTCACAGTCCTAGAAGGAAAATAAAAAAAAGGAAATTGTCATTTTTGCCATGCACCTCGACATTGGTTCAGAAATTGCAAGCTCTATCTTGAAAATCTAAAGAAAAAGAAGAGTAGTGCGACTACGTTATTGAAGTTAACTTGTCTACTAGTGATTCTTTGGTATTGGATACCAGATGTGGATCTCACATTTGTATTAATGTGCAAGGTCTCACCAAAAGTAGAAAACTAAATAAAGGAGAAGTCATCCTATGAGTTGGAAATGGAGCAAAGGTTGTTGCGTCGGCTGTAGGATGCTATGAGTTAATTTTACCTAGTGGACTTGTTTTAGTTTTAAATAATTGTTATTATGTCCCTGCCTTGAGCAGAAACATCATTTTAGTTTCATGTTTGGATTTGGATGGTTTTAATTTCATTATTGTGAATAATAAATGCTTCATTTCTCGTAAAGACATTTTCTATGTGAATACTAATTTGCGTGATGGTCTTTATATTCTAAATATGAAAAGGTCCACAGATACTCCCATTATTAACGTAAATACAAAGAGATTCAAGTCAAATGCTTTGAATCAAACCTACCTTTGGCATTGTCGCCTTAGTCACAATAATGAGAAATGCATTTCTAAACTCCATAAAAATAGATTTTTAGATTCATTTGATTTTGAGTCATATGAAACATGTGTATCTTGTTTACGAGGCAAGATGACAAAGAGTCCCTTTATTAGACACAATGAAATGGCAAGTGATTTATTGAGTCTAATACATACTGATGTATGCGATCCTATAAACACAATAGCTAGAGATGGTTATCAGTACTTCATTACATTCACTGATGATTTCAATGGATATGGTTACGTGTATCTCATGAAACATAAAGATGAATCTTTTGAGATGTTTCAAATATTTCAGAACAAAGTGCAAAATCAACTTGGCAAAACTATTAAAACACGTCGATCAGATCGAGGTGGTGAATATTTGAGCCATAATGGAATGGTGTTTCTTAAAGGAGAAAACATACTTTATTAGATATGGTTTGATCTATAATGAATCACGCATATATTCCTATTTCCTTTTCGGGTTATGCCTTAAAAATTGTTGCATTTACACTAAATTGTGTTCATTCTAAAGCGGTTGATAAAACACCACATGAGATGTGGTTTGGGAAAAGACCAAGTTTGTCTTTCTTTAAAATTTGAGGCTGTGAGGTTTTTGTACGACGACAAATCTCAGAAAAGTTATCAACCAAATATACCAAGTATGTATTCGTTGGTTATCCTAAAGAAACTAGAGGATACTACTTTTAGAATCTCACTGAGAACGAAATGTTTGTTGCTCGGAATGATGTCTTTATGGAAAAAGAGTTTATTTCAAAAAATAACAGTGGGAATAAAGTAAGTCTTGAAGAAATTCAAGAACCACGAATAAACACTCAACCGCCAGTGGGAGATCAACTAAGTCTTGAACTAATTGATCCTCCACAGGTATCACAATGCCCTTGTAGGTCTGATAGATTAAGACTCAACCTAAGAGATTTATATTTCTTATTACTGATAGTAGTGAGGTGTTGCTTATGGATCAAAATGAATCTACTACTTATCAGGAGGCTGTTTCTAGCCCCGAAATAGATAAATGGCTTAGTGTCATGAATTCTGAGATGCAATCCATGTATGATAACCAAGTTTGGAACTTGGTTGATTTACCTGAAGGTGGTAAGACCATTGGATGTAAACTGGTTTTCAAGAAGAAAACTGATGTGGATGACAATGTGCATACTTATAAAGCATGGCTATTAGCAAAAGGTTTTAGACAACCTTAAGGTGTTGATTATTATGAAACTTTTTTCTCATGTAGCCATATTTAAATATATTAGAATTCTAATTGTCATAGCTGCATATTATGACTATGAGATATGACAAATGAATGTCAAAATGGCTTTTCTAAATGAAAAGTTACTTAAGGACGTGTATATGATACAACTTGAAGGGTTTGTTCATCCTGAGACTTCTAAGAAGGTGTGTAAGCTTCAAAGATCTATTTATGGATTAAAGCAAGCTTCTCGGAGTTGGAATCTTCGTTTTGATGAAGCAATTAAGGAATTTGGTTTCATTAAAAATGAAGATGAGCCTTGTGTATACAAGAAGGTCAGTGGGAGCGTGATTGTTTTCTTGGTGTTGTATGATGATGATATATTACTCTTTAGAAATGACATCTTAACCTTGCAGAGTGTCAAGTCTTGATTGGGGAAGTGTTTCTCAATAAAGGACTTAGGAGATGCAGCCTGCATCATTGGGATTAAAATCTATAGGGATAGATATAAAAGGTTGATCGGTCTAAGTCAGAGTGCATATATTGATAAGGTACCGAATATGTTAATAAGCAAGACTCTAAAAAGGATCATTGTCAATGTCTCATGGTATAAATATTAGTAAGACTCAATATCTGAAGACTAATGATGAGAGAGAGCGCATGAATACGATTCCATATGCATAAGTTATTGGATCTATCATGTATGTCATGTTATGCACTCGACCTGATGTATCATATGCTTTGAGCGCAACAAGCAAGTTTTAGTCTGATCATGGTGAGAGTCACTTGATAGCGGTAAAGAACATTCTTAAGTACTTGACAAGGACTAAATAAGTGTTTTTGGTCTATGGAAGTTTGGAAGACGAGCTTGTGGTAAGTGGTTACACAATGCAAGTTTTCAAACTGATATTTCAGATATGTGTTTACTTTGAATGGAGGCGCAGTGAGCCGGAAAAGTTTAAAGCAAGAAATTGTCACAGATTCTACAATAGAAGCTGAATATATTGCAGCGTCCAATGCAGCTAAGGAGGCAGTTTGGATCAAAAAGTTCATTTCAAAACTTGGTGTGGTTCCGAGTATAGCTAACCTCATTTGCTTGTATTGTGACAACAATGGGGCAATAACACAGGCCAAGGAACCAAGATCACACCACCGATCCAAACATATACTTAGACGTTTTCATCTCATTTAAGAAATCATTGAGAGGGGAGACGTGAAGATTTGCAGAGTTCCTACAGAAGACAATGTTGTAGATCCTTTAACGAAGGTCTACCACAAACGAAACGTGATGGTCATGTTAGGTCATTAGGTATCATATACATGAATGGTTGGCCCTAGTGCAAGTGGGAGATGTTAGGGCATGTGCCATAGGTCAATCTACAAACATTGTTTATCATATAATTTTAGTTAATAAAATAGAAAATTTATTTGTTTTTTATTATAAGTGATTGCATGTTTACCTTATAGTAAGATCCATGAGTATTTCTTGAAATATCCTAAATGTCCATAGTCGGTCATTATATTGAGAACTATAATGAATTAAAACTAGTGTGAATCTTGATTGATGGTCATGTAATGATCATGCGTATAGGGATATGAATCAAGATCATAATTACTTGTTAGGGAATAAGGTACTGGACCGATCCGCTATAAGAACACCAAATGAATTAAGTCATAGTTGTTACTCGTGATAGGTATATCATTTAGTCATTCGAATTGAGATTATTATAGACTTCAATATTAGGACCATGATAATTTGACACAATCAAATGTTGTCTTTAACTGGACAATTATAAAGATTTTGATTGGTTACTGTGTGAATAATATGTGAAGGTGTGTAATCAAGATAAAATTTGCCACTTACGTATAGAGAGAGATATCAGTAGATCCCTTGATAAGATAGATTGATAATGGCCAAGTCCATGTGAATTGATATGATTAATGACATTTGGATGTTTTTCAATTTACCTAAAGATTGAGACTAGTATGATTGAACATTAAGGGTGACTTTCCATGCCTTATATTTAATCAAATGATATCGCACGACAAAAGGATATAATATATATTATTAATTAGGTTGTATCGATGTTGATATTCATGCTACTTGGGTAGTAATAATGCCTTGCTAGACACCGCTTATGACTTGCATACTAAAATGACTTTTTTATTCACTGCCAACGTTACATAAACCTATTGGGTTGCATACAAAGAATGGATTTGCACAATTTTTATTGGTCTAGAGTAATGAATTTTATATGATAAAACTCATGACATAAAAGCCCTTATGATTTGATATATGTTAACTTATTAATAGGGTGTATGTGTAATTTATTTAAACTACCTAAATACAATAGTTGTATTACGAATATGATTTTAAATAAGGGTTATCTACACATATAAATAAATGGTGAAACCCTAAAACAAAATAAGATTTTCATTTTACAATTTTCTAGTTCTCTGGATTTAGGGAAAGAAAGAAAAATCTTTCTCAATCTCTTTTGGGGCTAGCATTCCAAATTGTGGTCACCGTTTGTATGTGGGTTTCCGATAGAGGACACGCACTCGAACGTCTTGAAAATCAAACAATCAAAAAGGAAATAACATAATAAGGTATGATTTACTTTCATAGATTTAGTTTAATTGAACTTATTTTTGATCATGTTAGGGTTTTTCAAAATTTGTTTTGAATTTTTCGGTGCGTATGAACCCCAAAAACCCAACAGCGCTAAGCTAGCAACGAAAACTTCGTTACCAAACGTCGCTAAAACCTTTTTTCGATTTGTTGTTTGATTATAACATACTACTTTTCATTGCTAATCCGTTGGTACGTAGCAACAAATTACCAATGGAATGTCAATTCTCATTGCTAATCCGTTGCTATTTAGCAAAAAATTAGCAATGGACAATTATTTATTTTTTATAAAAAAATATTTGAGTAATATGTTATGTTTCTATGTAGCAACAAATTAGCAATGAAAAATTATTTAGTTTAAAAATAAATTATTTTACTAGGTTTCGTTGCTAATTCGTTGCTAAATAGCAACAAAACATTAGTTAAATTTTAGTAAATAAATTATTAACTTAATACTAAATTTTGTTATTATTTTACCTACTTTTGTATTGTTTGATTTGAGCTTCCTACCTTTATTCCATACTAAATTAGCCTTTAACTTGCCCCAGTTTTTGCTAAATTTCAGCCCATATCCCTCTTTTGTTTCTTCTTTACAATAAATTCTCTAGGATGGTTGCATGTCAAAAAACTCCATTAAGTCCTCTTTTATAATTTGGACGCTTTGATCCTAGCCTTTTATCTTGCACAAGTTCATCATCTATAAGGAATCTAATGGTTCATGTTTGCAAAGTTATACTCCCAAATGACCCACACTCTCATACTCATCTTACCTAGTTTCCCATATTTTTAAGATCATCATTTTATATGCAATCCAATTACCTAATTTATTTATGTAGACTTTAGGCTTTCATTAATGTCATTCACATTAGTTTATTTTAACTTAGACATAGTAACACATTAGGTAGTCTTCATAGGGTCTTTTGTTCATATATTCAAACTCACTCTAGTACCCGACTACGCGACACTCAATTCCTTGCATATATGCACACATCTCGAGGCATGCCAAAACTAATCATTTTGACTTAATATGGTTATGATATTGATTGTGTTTTCCTTTGTGGTTTATGTTTATAGTAACTTGGCCTTTGTATTTAGTGACTTAGTTAGGCTATCCTAGCATTTCGCACATCGCTTACCCAATACCCGCATTTACACGCTTTACCAAGCAATGAACCCGTCACACTCACATGATACAAAATATAACACAAATATGCATGTAATATGATAATCAAACAATTTAAACACTGCAATTAAGTTAATAACAAACACAAATAACTATTTACACCTCATAAGACATGCCTTAACTTATCTGCAGCGTCCACATGGTTCTGAGCTGGCGTCCTAGTCTAAAAATGTCAAATAAGATGCATGAATAAATATTAGGTCTGCTATAGATGCCTTTACCAAGAGAGGAACAAACGTTAATGCAATGGTCTGCTAGATGACCAACAAGTTTGGTTTATTTAAAACATCAATAATCATGAGTTTGTTAGAGGTTCTAAATCCAGTAGATGCACACATTTGCAGAAGGAAGTTCAGGGACATGTCATAGAGTCCAAATTTCCCAGATTAGCATGAGTCCATCGATGAGTGTTTGAGACACCAAAGTAGATTATGGATTTCAACAGTGGTAGAGTTACGCGATGATATTCTTCAAAAGGCTCACAAGTCCAGGTACACAATGCATCCATATATAACTAAAATGTACCATGATATACAACAGTATTTTGGTAGTTAGGGATGAATGCAGATGTTGGCCAATATAGGAGGAGTTGTAAAGTGTGTTAGTAAGTTAAGACTGAGCACAAAAAGTCGGAAAACTATAATAGCCACTACGTGTCCTTAAGTGGAAATGGGAACACATTATTATGGGCTTAGTTAGTGGGTTTCTAAAGAATTTGCGTAAGTACGATGCTATTTGGGTAATCGTGGACCGATAGACGAAATCAATGCATTTTATTCCAATTTCCATGAAATATAGTTTTCCATAATTGAACATGCAATTCGAGCGAGAAATTATCAAACAACACGGACTGTCAATATCTAAAGTCTCAAACAAAGACAGTCTGCTTACTTTGCAGTTTTGGCAGGCTATGCAAGACCAGAGTGGTTCTAGGTTTCAATTCAACACGTTTTTCATCCGAGCTTGAGGACATGCTAAGAGCTTGTGTTTCTATTTTGAGGGTCATGGGATGAGTTTTTCCCACTTTGTGAGTTTCCTACAACAATAGCGCTATCATGCCAGTATTGGGATGCAACCATTGAAGGTGTTGTATGGGGGACCTTGCAAATCACCAACTTATTGGGTAAAGCTTGAGGAAGCAGCCTTCTGTTGAGCCTGACGTTGTTGTAAATCACACAGAGAACGTTAGGCTGATTCATCTTAGGTTATAGGCTACTCAGGATATACAAAAGAAATACACGAATAAGTATCGTGATGGGCTGAGTTATGAGGTGGATGATTATGTCTACTTAAAGGTTTCTCCCTTGAAGGGTCACAATATATTTATGATCAAAAGGAAACTTGCACCAAGATTTATTGGGTCATTTTAGATAGTTCGAAGATGTGACGACCCATCGACCTAATCTCGTCATCAAGCTCTAATCCATGCCACATTAGACTTAACAATGTATTAGTCAATTTTTTGTCGCATTCACCTTGCTATATGTTTATAGAATAAGTATTATTCATTTCATCTTTATTCGTGATTTCAAAGTTAATTAAAACTTTTTATCATTTCAATATTACTAGCGGAAAGACTTAATAAAATTAGCATAAGCATTATCAAAACACCTATTGTGGAAACTAGGTAAAATAGATGATCACATAAAATTAAACCAAGAAATACATGCATCAGTCATAAAGTCTAACCTCTTGTCCTAATATACAATCCAAAATCATACAAAAAGACATTGGTAATAAATACACTAAATGATCATCTACAAAAGTAGCATAAACCACTCGCGATGGCTTAGAGATAGTCGTCGATCTTTTATTCTCTTATCTACTATTCAATAAATCTACACCCACCGTCATAAAAAGACAGGTGAGTACAATAAAATAGAAAGTAAATCCTAAAGGCTATTCATCCACATTTCAAAATATACAAAGAATGGTAACTTAAAGCATACAATAGCTATGAATAAGAAAACAAAATATGCAGACACTTGCCAAGCTTTATAAGGAATAATAGACAAAATAATCATGCAAATCTAGGTTTGGTCAGCCGACATCTCCAGGGACTCTAACCTCGTATATCACGCTAATAACATCGGTTGTGTGGAGTGCCGACATCCCTAGGGACTGTACCCCCGTGAAATGTGCTACTCATGAATTAACTAAAACATCAATCGTGCGAGTGCCGACATCTTCAGGGACTCGAAGCCCAGGTATCATGCAACTCATAAAGTTGGGGCACCTACAGAGGTGGGTTCTTCAAGTCATGCCTATCGAAGAGTTCATGTTGAAGATTGTACAAACAAGTATCACATGATAAACATATTGACATGGGTGTGTACATACACCAATAAGAGAGTTAAAAAATCATAACATGCTATTAAAAAAACATTTCAATAGCTCGAGATCAACAATAATAAAGGAATTTAATCATATAACGAAACCAAAATAAGGAATGTCATGCGACAAGTCATTAGATGATGATTATAGCCAAAGAAATCATAGACACGATAGTATATACAAGGCATGGAATTAGGAATATAAAATCAGCATTAAAATAGTCCAAATGATTGTATATTAACTCAATAATGGAATGAAATGGAGAAATTGTCTCAATAGGTTTACTTACCTAAAATGCAAATTATTCCTAGCAAATACCAGCTCTTGACCACTTCAAACTCGCGTTCCACACCCCGTAAGTCCTCTTTAAGCTCCTTAGGTGTCCTAACAAATTTAATTTAACTTTTTTTAGCTTGGTTAAGTGGTCTTAAATTCTAATGTTTCACAATCAGCCCCTCTTAATACTTTGTTTATTTTGAAATCTACTTTAATAAATAAGTTTCAGTGCATAGCTTATGAGTTAATTTCAATTCCCAAAATGTTAAAATTATGTATTGTAGTACAAAGGAAAGTTTTTAAAGCTATGTCTTACCTTCCAAAATATAAGGTTTGCACAATTTCGATAAGAATCAAAGGAGATATGGAAGTTTTACTACAATGACTCAAAATAGTTTTAGATTCCAACCAACTTTGTAAATCTCATTTCTCGTAAATCATAGCTTTAAAACTCATGATTTTTTTTTGCAAAAGCCTAAAAACATATCCTATAATTTAATACTAGAATATGGGCTCAATCTAATAAGAATTGAGGGAGTTATACTCAAAATAGCAAGATATTAGAAAAATTGTGAATCCAAAAACTTATATTCATCATCAAAGTTGTAGCTGATTTTTAGACATAAAAACATTCGAATTTTAAAATATTTTAGTAGGAAAAAGTTGTTCCTCTTTAAGTTAGATCTCAAATGCCACTAAAATGGGTCCATTTTGATTTAAAATGAGAAAGTTATGACCAAATTACATAGTCTGTTCATAACAACAATATGCATAATTTTCAATTTTGTTTTACAACTTCATAAATTTCAAAAATTCATAACTTAATGAAAACAAATCCAAATCCAGAACTTCTTCATAATGGAATTAGTGGAATTTGACAAGTAATCCAAATATGAAATTAGATTTTAAAAACAAATTCATTTTCCAATTGAAATCACTGAAAAATCAGAACTAAACCAAAACTTACACTTTTTAATAGATTTAAACAAAAATGGAGATGAAGATTGATTTACCTAGTTGTGTAGCTTCTTCATCTTGATCATACTCTCTCAATTCTCTGAATTTTCATAGCCATCTATTAGATCATCTCTCCAAAATCCTCCATTCTCTCTTTGCATGAAAATAAAGTGATTTTGTTTGGTTTCTCCACTAACTCACACTTATATAGTGATGAGACATATCAATGCTTAGTATTTTATTTTCTTAACTTAGGCCTCATTTATATAAATCCAACTATAGGAGCATTAGATTAGTTATATTATTCATATTAAATTAAATTAGGACTTATCACATCGTTCTCTATTCCAATCCTATGCCGACACGCATCTCGAGGTATGTCTTCTCTCGCGCCAAACTTACAAAATACAACACTAAGTAAATATTATCGGGTATAATGTACACACATAAATCACACTAGACATCCATTACTCAAAAGTAATATTTTTCTCGATCTTCACGCCGAGTATTAAGACTGTGTATCCACTTAGGATCACGTCACGAGTCGGTAACCCTGATTATGGACTAATTTACTATTAATATATTTAAGGTCGTTACAAACGAGTAGGGGAGGTCACCTATCAGATGAGATTGTCGAGTCAGTTGGCATGGGTTCATGAAGTCTTCCTTGTTTTTATAATGAGGTTGGCCAAATCAAGATCGATATCGAAGGTTGATACGACTAGATCGAGGTCAGACCATATGTGATGCACGAGAAACACCCCATTGAGATAGTGGATCGTAAGGTACAAACTCTTAGGAGAAAGGAAATACCACTAGTCATCGTTCGATGCAGTACTATAAAAATGAGGGCCTCACCTGGGGAGAGAGTCCACCACGCGGGAACGATACCCCCAGTTGTTACAAGGTAAAGACTTTAACTTAAGTTTAGTTTCTAGATGAGATTACTTTTAGTTGGAAAATTGTAACGACCCGCTCTAGTTAATCCCGATTAATTGGTTAATTACAAATTAGGACCCTAAGCTCAAACCCACGTGGACGCTCCAAAAAATTTAAGGCACGCTTGATGAAGTAAATTATAGTTATTTATGTGTATTGTATGTTACTTTATTGTATTATTAGTTAATATTCGTGTCACCCTAATGTTGTAATTTCAATCAATTGCGTTGTGCGTACATTATGATGAAAGCGTTGGACGCTGCAAATGTACATAATGCGGATATACGAAGTAGTAAGGATTTAGAGGACACACACTCAACTATTCACAATGTCAACAACGAACGCCCTCTACCAGTAGTCCACACACGAACGGCGACCGAGATTTGAAGTGCTAGCTTCGAGAGAATACCAAATCTTTTTTTTTCTCTCCAAAACGATCCAGAGCATACCAAAAACCCTAAGTCGTTTCTGAAACGAAAATAGAGTTTCAGCCTTTTAATCTTTCATACGTGTATTCTAACTTAAAGCGTCTATTTATACAATCCTTGTATATAGACGGTTAAGTAAATTACACATATACCCCTACTTAAAGAAGTATAAGTGTAATACACCACAAGGACGTTTTTGTCATGAATTTTATCATATAAAATTCATTTTTCTGAACCATCATAAAATCTTGCAAAACCATTCTTAATGTGCGACCCAATAGGCTCATACAACGTTGGCAGTGTACCAAAACACATTTTGGTATATAAGTCATAAGCAGCCTCTAGCAAGACATTATGACTACCCTAGTTGTACGAATATCAAATCGATACAACCTAATCAATAGTGTATATAACATCCTTTTGTCACACGATATCCTTTTGATCAAACATAAGGCACGGAGTTGTCATCCAACATGTTCAATCGTACTAGTCTCGATCTCTATGTAGACTGAAAACATCCAAGTGACATTGATCAATATCAATTCATTTAGACTAGGCCTTTTAACAGTCTAACACATCGAGGGATCCACTAGATATCTCTCTTTATATGAGAGGGACAAATTCTATATCGATTACACAACTTCGTCACATTGCTCACACAATAACCAATCACAACCTTTATAATCGTCCGGTTAAAGGCAACGTTTGATAGTGTCAAATCGTTATGTTCCTAATGTTGAAGTCTCTGGTAATCTCAAGTCAGAGGACTGAAAAATATACGTATCATGACAAACGACTATGACTTAATCCATGTGATGTTCTCATAGCGGGTTGGTCCAGTACATTGTTCCCTAACAAGTACTCGTGATCTTGATTCGTATCCCTATACGTATAATCATATCATATGATCATGTGACAACTCATTACCTACCCATCACATCACCCATCCCTTACTTTTCTCTCCCCCATCTACAAATAAAAAAATCTCTCTCTCATTCTCTCTAACTGATCCTCTTTTTTTTTTTCTTCATCTCCATCTCTACTTCATCATCAAATATAATCTCACTCACACCAAGCTCTCCTCCGATGACACTCTCGATTTTGGTATCACCACCTCTCACACCAGCGATTTTCTAATCCCAAGTAAGTGGTGATTGTTGTTGTTGTGAATTTTTGAAAAAATTAGTAGATTTAATGGTGGTTGTGTTGATGATATTGTTATTGTTGTTATAGTTGTTGTTGTTACTAAAAAATAAAATATATATAAAAAATATTTCGTCTTTCCTCCATAGACGAGACGTAGGGGAGGGGGACACTAATCGGGCTTGGCATGGCTACCTTGGCCCAAACAGGTCGAGCCTAGCCACTCCAGACCCGACCGAGGGCCCAACCAAACTAGGCTCGATTCAGGCCCAACACCTATAAAAATAAATAAAGATTTTAAAAATTAAAATTAAATAGGTTTTCAATAAAATAAGTTACAGAAAATAGGAAAAATAGATAAAGAATTATGGAGAAATTAAAAAAAACCAGAGAAAATATTAAAATTGGAAAATGGTAGGAAAATAGGTTTTCGAGACTTTTTTTGGGCATTTGGCACATTCGTGTAACTCGAAAATCGTGTCACAACTAAATTTGAAATGAAATTCTAATTTTTGGGTTTACATTATAAAACCCGCTAAATGTGACACTAAAACATTTTAAAATGATAAAATTAGACACCGAGGAATTAGGAGACTAGTTGGGTGTCGGGGAAGCAGTTCGAGGCTTGATTGGGTCATTTCGAAATGAATTTTCAAAAAACATCCAGGTACGTAAACCCACGAGAATGTCACTTAATTTAGCATTCCTTTTTGTTCAATAACATTACCCGTTGTTATTGCTATTTTCTTGCACCAATTTAGGCTTCTTATATATCTCATTCTCGCGTATGTATGTGTATGGTCAAAAGGACGGTATGGCTCCAACCCAACACCACGTGGATTTGCACGATCCGGGAGTTGTCGTATGATATTTTCATGCTTAGATTACGTGTGAGGCATGCCTCTGCGAGTCATGACATCGAGAGTGGGTTAACGTGAGGACTGCCTCCGTCACAAATTCATTTCTTTCTAGACGTAATGTTCATCTACCTTTTCGACCAACAAAGTTCCTCTTTTCGATCGCAAAGAGGAGGCAGGGATTACCTCACCACTAGGGATTTCTTGATTTAGTATTTGCGTCCCAGGGCTTGATAGCTATTCACCACATTCACATTCCATATTCTTGTTTATATATCTTAGCGACTTATATTCATGCTTTACATTTCCATTCATTTACTTTACCTGCATGAATTTTAGCCGCTTTATTGGATGTCTTGTAATATTAAATAAACTTATCTGGGATTTAATCACCCAAAATTCGTTACTGTTTTGGTGGCAAATTTCATATCCTACGATAAGCCGAGAGGAAGGCGGTGCTTTGCGACTAGCTCTTATCTAGAAAGCCCTATTAGATTCACTCGTAGGTGCTTGTACTACTTTTGGGGATCATTTTAGGAGACTTGTTACTTGAAACATGTATTATGACACTTACTATAAATTTTTGTTGCTTTTATTAGTATACATGGTATCCTTTTATTAGGTTTCCACCTTATAGGTTTATTAGTCAATGCAAAATTTGTTTAGATTACTAATTTGCATACTATTAAGACTTTTGTTACTAAAATAACTTAAATGAATCAAAACAAACAAATTAAGTTGTACAACTCTATATAACTTAATATATTTCGACAAAATAATCATTTAAACATCGAAATTGATTAAGTCGGATTTTTAAATGGTTAGCTCGCGAGTCGTCATAGACAAGTGTGCTGGTGATGTGGCATGACCTAGTGATTGTCCGGTAATGTGAGATGCCATTTTGCCTCGGAATTTAGGTTTTCCATCACGCCAAACTCTCATTGGATCAAATGAAATGATTTATGGTATTATATGATTATCATTTGATTGTTACATAGATTATCCTTGTAAGTTTTCTTTGTTTTTCACATTAATATTTATATATATGATCGGACCCAAAATGGTCTTGCTTATTGGTTTTGGGTTAGCTCCCCCACCAATATTTTCTTACTTCAAAAAAGTGAAATGTCTGATTGTGTAAGCCCCTTCATACTCCTTCCACAACTGGCAAGCCAATCTTTGCAAATGATTCCACTTTATTTTTTGATCCTACATTATACATGAGCTTACTTGGAGGTCTTTAATATCTAGTTCATACTAGACCTAACATTGCCTTTATTGTCAATAGACTCAGTCAGTATCAACAATCTCCATCCACTCATCATTAGCAATGTTTGAAGAGGGTGTTAAGGTATCTCAAACGTACAATGTATCTTGAATTATGGTTTAGATATGGGTCTAAGCTATTTCTCACTGGTTATTCGGATGCAGACGGGCATGTAGCATCCACTATCCCGATTAGGCGATACTCGGCAAACCCTAATTAAGCCCCAGGGTAATCCAACCAGATTTAACTAGAGCCAGCAGCCTCTCCGTCAGTATTTGATAAACTCAACTTGTATATTAATATCGAATAAATAATACAAAGTATACACAATGGAAAATTAAAAACTTTTCGATATTTATACAATATATAGAAATATGTAGTTTATTAAAACCCAAAACCTCGTTTATAAACCTCCCAACCCTATTTATATAAAATAAAATATATCAAACAGTGTATATATGTACAAGAAGGCTCATTACATTGAAAAGAAGATTATAAGACTCCTAAATCTTTTCCTTGTCCTTCGCTGAAACGCTACGTTGCGAACTTGAATATTAAATTTGGGGTGAACGCTCTAACTTGCTCAGTAAGTAAGGACTCACATAGCCATCAAAATTCCATATAATAATCAAGAACATTATGCAATAACAATATGCACCAATGTCAATTAACAAAAATATGGAAAACATATAATTCAATAAATAACGAATGCAAATCAAACTGTCAATGACTATTACACTGTGATTCCCATTTTATTCATAAAACTATGGTCGATTACCCATTTACGCCGTTAATGTGATTGCTAGAAAACACATTGGTCGATGTACTATATAGTCAATCCATTAATGCCTAATGGTTCTATCTAAATCATTCTAATGAACATGTAACCCATCCAACCTTTCTAACTAAGTAGGAGTTAAGTATGGACAGGGAGATCATCCTCGCATCTTATACAACATGGTCTCAGTATCAGAAGTTACTCTCGTGGATCACACTAGGCACATCTTTTCCGTTAAGTAAAAACATTACAATGTACATAGTCCCCATTCATTCCATAAACTACATAAACTACATATACTAAAATAGTCAAGCAACATTGATAAATAAGCGAATTCTTACTTACCTCGGCTTATATTTTCGTTCGAAATTCCCTAACTTTTCGAGCCACTCACACTCTCCCGGAATTCAACACCTATCAAAATTCATTTGTAATCAATATAGGTATAATACCTTATATTTAGAACACCTAGTTTAGTTCTTAAGTCCTCTAAAATTTCAATCAAAATACAACAATACTATTGTTTTGGGGGTAGGAGCATGCTCCATCAATGGGTGGAGTGCACTCCAACAACTGAGTTCATCCTCGCTAATGAAGGGAGCGCGCATCTCTGTAGGTGGAACACGCTCTACCATATTTTGTTTTGACAATACACAGGGCAACATCCACTATTTCATTGACAAATCGTTACAACTACATCCAACACTCCCAAAACACATCAGGGAGGACCTTAGTGAGGTAACAAACTATTTTCAGTCAACAAACAACATAATTTACAAAGATTTCATCACCTACTATCAAATTAAACTTCAAAAACATGAAAACTAAACTTACCGAAGTGATGATATATGGATTTTCAGTTGATTAAGCTCCTCGATTCAAGTTGAATCAACTCATTGAGTGATTTCCTAAAATCAAAAAACAAAACCCTTAACTCTCATTCTCTCTCTCGATCAAGTTATGGTATAAGTATGAAGGGTTTTAGTTTAAATATATGAATTTTCCTCGAGATACACATCATATTATCTCGAGACTAATTGAAAAATGATTGATGTGCTAACATGACATTCCTTAAAGTGCATACATGTTGACACCATCAACACTCGCGCTTCATCTCGAGGCGATCCGATGATCCATATAATTCAAACATATCTTATAATTTCCAAAATGTATTTATAAATCAAATATATAAAAATATATATGTATATCTTGTATTTTCTTGCTAATAAACTTACCATACATGCCTACTAGTATTCTCAGGTGTGCACATTCATTTCACGACCCCTCCGTTGCATTTGGTGAACTAGCTATTTATGTTTATTTACGTATTTTCCATTTATAGGCTTGTATATAAATCCTCTATTATACTACAACCTATAAAATTCATAAACATACCAAACAAACACAACCCATCATGCAAACACACGCACACTCTAATCGAGGTATGTCGGACTTAACCACGAGTCTAACTCGGGCTAATTAAGATTTGAATTAACACTAATCACTAACTTAAGGTAACATGTCGTTATAGTCTCCCCAATTTAAAGCAATTTGGTCATCAAAATTAAAGTAAATGTAAATTACCTGTAGTTTCGAAGAGAAATGAAAACTGCTTCTTTATATATGATTCCCGCTCTCGGGTTAGTTCCTCATCTACGTGAAATTGTCATTTCACCTTAACCAAAGGAATCTCTTTGGTTCTCAACCTCTGAATCATACGATCAAGTATCTAAATTAGTTATTCGTCGTAAGATAAGTCTTCTTGAAGATCAAATCATTCCAATTAATCCTTGGAGTGAATTAAGTCTTCATCTTGTGAAGCATAGACACATGAAAAACATTATGAACTCCGGTTAGTTGAGGAGGTAACTCTAACTTTAAGAACCAAGACCAATCTTTTCATGTACTTTAAACGATCCAATATACCTTGGAGCTAGCTTACCTCGCAACCCAAATCTATGCAATCCTTTCATAAGTGAGACTTTCAACATGACAAAATTGTCATTTGAAAACTCCAAAAACCTATGATATTTATCTACGTATCTCTTCCGTCTTAGTTGTGATGTAGTCATGCGTTGTCGAATCTGTGCAAATTCTTTCCGTGTAGTCTTAATCAATTCTAGCCCCAACAAAACTGTATCTCCAACATCTACCCAACACGCAAGTGAATGACAAGGTCAACCATATAGATCTTCAAAAAGAGTCATTCTAATGCTAGCTTGATAGCTATTATTATAAGAAAACTTACACAAAGAATTTATTTCTCCCAGTTACTACCAAACTCCAAGACAAAAGTTCGAAGCATATCTTTTAGCACTCACTCTATCCGTCAATCTGAGTATGGTATGCCATATCGAGGTTAAGAATAGCTCCCTGTTGTCTCTGCAATTCACTCCACAATCCGAACGTGAATCTCGAATCTCTATCATAAGTAATTGACATTTGAACTCCATGAAATCTCAACACCTCATGTATGTACACCTCACATAATCTGCCAAAAGGATCTATCATAGAAACTGGCAAGAAATGCAGCAGATTTCATTAATCAGTCAACTACAACCCAAACTGCATCGTGCTTACGCCGATTCAGAGGTAGACCAAAAAAAATTCATTGATATATGTTCCCATTTCCACTTAAGAATAAGCGGTGGATGTAATATCCATCCAGGTTTCTTATGCTCGGCCTTAACTTGCTGACATATCTCACATCTCTTTACGAACTCAACATTATCATTCTTCATCCCTGGCCACTAATAAACATGCCTCATATTGTGATACATCTTAATGTTAAATATATGAACAAAGTAAAGAGATCTATGAGATTCACGTAGCAATTCCTACCTTAATTGATCCTTAGCTGGAATCCATTATCTATCCTTATACATAATGCACCATCTTTAAAAACTGACTAATTAAGATGATCTACACTAGCCGCTAAACTTTATGCATTATATAATCTTATTCAAGCTTTCTAAGAATCAACTAGCCATAAAATCATCTCCAGTTTGCTTGAATCTAAGCAGCTTTTTTAATTGATGATATGCTAGCTGGACTTTCATGAATCATCATTACTGAAGCTTCCTCTAGAAGTTTAAACTGAGAAGCTCTTGCAATAACTACGTTCTCTCTGCCTGTTCTTTTCCTACTCAAGGCATCAACAATGACATTTGTTTTGCCTTGGTGTTACTTCGAGTGAAATAATAATCCTTGATAAACTCAAGCCATCTATGCTACCTCATATTCAATTCACTCTAAGTAAACAAGTATTTCAGACTCTTACGATATGAAAATATTGTAAAATTCTCACCGTATAAGTAGTGTCTCCAAATTTTCAAGGCAAAACAACTACAGCTAGCTCGAGATCATGAATTGGATAATTTTTTCATGAACTTGAGTTGCCTTAAATCATAAGCTACAACCATGCCTTCCTGCATCAACCCACAACCCAAGCCTGAATGAGAAGCATCAATATAAATCACTAACTCCTTCTCCGATTCAAGTAATGTAAGAACAGGTGTCATAGTTAAACTATCCTTTAAACCTTTAAAGGCAGCCTTACACTCATCCGACCAAACGAAATCAACCTTTTTCTCTGTTAGCCGACTCATTACCAGAGTAATACAGAGAACCCGTCCATAAATCGTTTTAAATAACTAGTTACCCTCATAAAACATTGAACTTTTGACACTGTGGTAAGATTAGGCCAATCACTGATTGCCTCAACCTTCGCTGGGTCAACAGATATACCCTCAACATTAATCACATGCCCAAAAATTTGACCTCTGAATACCAGATCCCGCACATACTAAACTTGGCATACAAATGATTATCCTTCAGAGTCTGCAATGTAACTCGAGGTAGTGCAAATGCTCTTCCTCAGTCTTCGAATAGATAAAAATATCATCATAAACATGATGATAAAATGGTCAATACCATATGCATCAAGTCCATGAAAATAGCAAGAGCACCAGTGAAGCCAAACAACATCATTGTAAACTCGAAGTGCCCATAACGAATATTGAAAGCCGTCTTCGAGATATCCTCATCCTCGATCCTCGGTTGATGATAACGAGACCTCAAATCAATTTTTGAGAAATGTCTGACACCCTTCAACTAATCAAACAAATCATCATCCTAGGCAATGGATATGTGTTCCTAATAGTCACCCGATTAAGTTGTCTATAATCAATGAACATGTGAAGGGTTCCGTCCTTTTTTTCACGAAAAGAATTGGTGCTCCTACGGTGACATATTAGGATGGATAAACCCCTTATGTAGCAATTCCTCAAGCTAAGTTTGCAACTCACATGATTCTTTCAGTGTTATACGGTACCGAGGAATAGATATAGCTTTGGTACCAGAATAAGATCAATGATGAAGTCAATGACATGTCATGGTGGAAATCCAGGCAAGTCAAATGGAAAGAATTTCGGAAATTCACAAACCACATGTATCCCACTAACCTTAAGTTCATGTCCAGACTTTCAAATGTGACAACTCCTGCCATAACTTCTAAATCCCTCGAGAGTAGCTTCCCTTCCATAAGTTGCAAGTCATGAAGGATTATAGACTTTATAGACTACAATTTTAGAAAGGTTATGGCTTTGAAAGATTACCTCTTATGGAAATAGTCAATATTAGCATAGTAAGTTGATAACCAATCCATCCCTAGTAATCCAAACAACAAGCCAACAGCTGTCCAATTGCCAGCAACAAAAATACACATATGAACTATATTTTTTGTACTCTTATATCATGTGTTTCTTTGTGTCTATGCTCATTTGATAAGTCTAGTTTCCATGATATCCATTTATTTGATTTAATTCATTGATTCCATTCCATGCTATGTTTATTCTTGTTGTTTCAAATGTGAATTGAATGATAAATAACATGTAGGCTAGTGAATATCTTATAAATGTTTAAGAGGACTTGTATTCGTTATTTGTTTAGGCGTGTAGATGTGCCCATGCCTTGAAAATCCATGTTTGGTATTTCTTGAAAATTTAAAAAGTAGTTGTTGCATTTAGGTCCCGTACTTGATCGATGTGTGCGCGAATCACGGGGTTAGAGTCCCTGGGGATGTCGGCACCTGTTACTTGACACTATATGACACTCGGGGTTAGAGTCCCTGAGGTGGTCTACACACCGGGGTTAGAGTCCCTGGTAACATTTGGGTTAGAGTCCCTTGTGTTATATGATGATGGAGTCGGAGTGACACGTTTCACTACCGACCGGACCTAAATCACTACTACTTAGCCTAGTGTCAGTATCACTTGTTTAACTCTGGTATTTACTCGCATATGGTTTATTTTCCAGTTTTCCATTTATATGCTTTTAAATACCATTTGCATATTTGGAAATGCAACTTAAACTTGTCATCGGGGATTATTGTTTTATTCTTGTACTCACCGTCCTTTTTATGAAGGTGGGTGCAGAGCCATTTACCAGCAGGCCCGACAAGGAGAAGATCGGTGATTATCCCTGAGCCCGTGGCGCAGCACTGCATCGATTGCAGGTTTTCTTTTGGTATTTTGATTATATACGTTATATGTCTTTCGTATACTTTTTGTGGTTGTATATTGGGTTGAGCGTTAGTTCCCCGACTTGACTTAAACTATTTTATCATTTTTAATGAATTTCGTAGACTATATATATGCGATGGCATTTCCTGGTTTTCTTCATTCTCCACAATTTTGATTACACATCTATCATTGATCAAGTTAGGATAAACCTTCTCACTCATCGTTGTGCTCAAAATCAATGATGTACTAGCTCTAATAGGTTTCAATTTCAACTCATCAATCATTACACTAGCAATAAAGAAAACTGTAGAACCAACGTTAATCAATACATGCATATTTTGACCACAAATATTTAATATACATTATGTAATGACCCGTTACCTTAAACCGGTGATTAATACTAATCCAACTAGAACTTAACCTTTAGCTACTAATTACTAGCTTAAGGTATAGATCATTACACCTTCCACAAACCTCATATTAGCCTTTAGATTTGCCTTAGCCACTACATGAGTTTGTCCTCATGCTGGCGATGTTGTAATGCCACATAGAACAATCTCTCTGAATATGCCCGTTTACCCACACCGATAGCATATCGTAGAAGTTCTCTGAGGAAAACTACTGGCCTAAGAAACATGCCCCGATCCACTTGGTTTCTATGATGACTTTGCTCTGCTCTTGTTCTTACCTTTAGACTAAGATGGTAGCAAAGGTGATTTAGCTACTAAAGCCTGAGAAACTAGTGGAACCGGTGCACTAACAAAAGTAGTCCCTATAGATCCTGACTGTGTAGCTACTCCAACTACATTTTTCTACCTTTTTTGGCCTAAAAGAAGCAAATTCTTAGATTCTATAACTTCCAGGAAACTGTGGTGCTGGTGGTGGAGTAAGTACTCTCCTAGAAGGTCTGGCTAATATGGCTGCTTCCACCATCACTCTCAAATATGAAATCATGGCTAGTACGAGGATGAGATGCAACCACAACTCTGATATCATAATTTAGCCCACCAAGAAACAAATCAATTTTATTCTCCTCAAGCTCTACCATCCAAGGAGCGAATTCACTTAACTCAATGAACCTCCTCTTATACTCATATACAGACATGGCTCCTTATTTCAACTGGATAAACTCACTATTCTTCTTATTTTTGATTTATTTCGAGAAATATTGCCTATAGAATAAAATTCTAAACTATGGCCAAGTGGCGACAGTCTTCCCTTCTCTCTCTAGGGAATTCCACCACTTTCGTGCAGAATCAATCAATAAGAATGTGACCAGTTTGACCTTAAACCGATCCTCAAAATCCATAGCAACAAATCGTTGCTCCATCTCTAATACCTAAGTCTCGGTACCCCTTCCTCCATTGTGCCATCGAATCTCATAATGTTGTATTTCATGAATTCCTTACGGGTTTTGAGAAATGCAACCTTCTTAGAATCCACTGAAACTTTGGCGGTTGTTTCGGCACCTGAATATGTGCTAAAACTAGTTGGGCTGGAACTGATATCGTCTCAGCTCCCCCCTCAGCTCTACTAACCTCATGAGTGGTTGCAGGTTGTGCCTCAGGTCGCTGTACTTGTGGTCCCATCTAAGCCATCAACATAACCATAAGTTTCACCCGAGACTCCATAAGTTCCCTCATTTGCTGCTCCATTCTAGATTTTCATTAATCCATAATTTTCCTGTTACCATGAGGTTTAGGCTTCTATGAACCCTCTCCCTGATCCGCTATTAGATTTTGAAGTCAATGGAGAGACAAAATCCTTCGGTAACATTCAGAGAGAACAAGGAAATCATATCTATACAATAAATAACAATAAGAGCAGCAAATAACGTATAATAATGTTTTCATTCCCCCTCCCCCAAAACATGATAAAACTGTTTATCAAACCCTAAACTTATTAATAACTCGAGACAACTCTCAAAGTCAATAAACTTAGGTTTTCGGTACAAAGGAATATGTTGTCACTTACTTCGAAAACAAGTCGAAAGTGAAAACAAAGTCAAAGCCTTGTCCATGATACCAAACTGTATCAAAGTCACCATTTATATTCAAATAAATGTGATAAACCATAGGCTTTGAAGTAGGCTCTGATACCAAGTTGTAGCATCCCTTATCACGATTAGGGCGATACTTGGCTTGAGACCCTAATTAAGCCTCGGTAACCCAGATCAGACTTAACTAGGGCCAACAACTTCTCCGTTAGTGCCTGCTAAACTCAACCTGTATATTAATATCGAATAAACAATACAAAGTATACACAACGAAAATGAATTTTTTTCGTTATTTATGCAATATACAAAAACACAAAGTTTATCAAAACTCAAAATCTCATTTATAAACCTCCCAACCTTGTTTATATACAATAAAATATATCAAATAAAGTATATATATGTACAAGAAGGTTCATTACATCGTATAGAAGATTATAAGACTCCTAAATCTTTCTTTGCCTTTCATTGAAGAGCTAGGTTGCGAACTTGAAATATTAAATTTGTGGTGAACGCTCCAACTTGCTCAGTAAGTAAGATTCACAAAGCCATCAACATTCTATATAATAATAAATTATATTGTGCGATAATAAAATCCACAAATGTTAACTAACAAGAATATGGAAAGCATATAAATCAATAAATAACATATGCAAATCAAATTGTCAATGACTATGACACTGTGATTCTCATTTTATTTATAAAATTAGGATCGATTACTCACGGCGCCATTAATGCGATTGCTAGACCAAAACATTGGTCGATGTGATGCTAGTCAATCCACTAATGCCCAATAATTTTATCCGCAACCCTTTAGTGAATATGTAACATATGCAACCTATCTAACTGAGTATGAGTTACATATAGACCGGAGATCGTGCTCGCATCCTATACGACCTGGTCTCGGTCTCAGGAGTTACTCTCATAGATTACATTAGACACCATTTTTTGTTTAGGAAAACCATCACAATGTACATAATCTCCCATTCATTCCATAAACTACATGAACTACATATACTAAAATAGCAAGACAACATTAATAAATAAGTGAATTCTTGCTTACATCGGCTTAGGTTTCTATTCCAAATTCCCTAGCTTTTCGGGTCACTCACGCTTTCCCAGGAATCCGACACCTATCACAAATCATTTGTGATCAATATAGGTCCAATACCCTATATTTAGATTCCCTTGTTTAGTTCCTAAGTCCTCCAGAAGTTCCAATCAAAATACATCAATACCGTTGTTTTCTGGGGTGGAAGCACACTCCCTCAGTGGGTGGAGTGCACTCCAACATCTGAGTTCATCTTCACTAATGAAGGAAGCGTGCTCTTCTAGTAGGTGGCTTGCGCACTCCTCCCTGAACTATTTTAACGGTATACAGGGCAACAACCAATGTTCCATCCACAAATCGTCACAACAACATCCAATAATCCCAAAACACATTAGGGAAGATCTCTAGTAGGTAACAAACCATTTTGATCAACAAACAACATAATTCACATAGATTTCATCACCTACTATCAAATTAAACTCCCAAAACGTGAAAACTAAACTTACCAAAGTGATAATCTCTAGATTTTCAGTTGATTAAGCTCCTCGATTCAAGTTGAATCAACTCCCCGAGTGATCTCCTAAGTTCAGAAATCAAAACCCTCAACTCTCCTTTTCTCTCGCGATCAAATTATGAGATAAATATGAGGGGTTTTAGTTTGAATATATTAGTTTTTCTCGATATACACGCACTATCTCTAGACTGATCAAATGATTGATGTGCTACATGACACTCCTTAAAGTGACACACATGTTGGCACCATCAACACTCGCACTCATCTCGAGGCAATCCAACGATCTATATAATTCAAGCTAATCTTATAATTTCCAATAATATATTTATATATCAAATATATATATATAAATATATATACATTTCGTGTATTTTCTCGCCAATAAATTTACCGGACATACCTACATGTATTATCAGGTGTGCACATTTGGTGTACTGGCTATTTATTGTTTATTTACTTATTTTTTGTTTATAGACTTGTATATAAATCTTCTATTATACTACAACCTATAAAATTTATAAACATACCAAACAAACACAAATCCATCACACGCTAATCGAGGTATGCCGGACTTAACCACGAGTCTAACTCAGTTAATTAAGATTTGGATTAACATTAATCATCAACTTAAAGTAACAGGTCGTTACAGGGCGACCTCCTAGATGATCACAAATCAATTGTTGGCTCGAGCTAATAATAAATCAAAATATAGGTCTCTTGCTTATGTTGCAGCTGAGCTGGCCTAGTACAATCCATTATTAATAAACTGAATGTGAATCTTTTAGGGACTCCAATGATTTGGTGTATGATAACTGGCTCATAATCTAGTCCATCACTCTCGTACAAAATACATTGAACTTAATGTTCATTATGTGATCAGAGATTGAGTGTTAGTGGTGCAGGTGAAGGTTCATCAAGTTCCCATTTTATATCAAATCGCTGACAGCTTTACCAAGCCTTTCTCTCAGGGGCGGACCCAAGTAGAGCTTGAGGGGGGCCAACCCCCCACCCACAACAAATCATCCATTTGTAATTGTGGAGCCTCGTATATTAAACAAAGTGCACATAAAAAGCATAAAAAAGTAAGTACACATAAGTGATTAAAAATAAATGAGTGTGAAGTTAAATGACACAAATAGGATGAATTGGACTACTTTTTTTCTCATGGATTATTGCCGATTATATACAAGATAGATAACAGAATATAAGCTAAATACAGGGAAACTAAATAGCTAAGAATGAGGAGATAAGATAGGAATAATAACAACTAATCTATCTGAATAATCACAACTAATATATCCTAAGAATCAGCAACTAACTAATTACAGATCATAGAATTCAACACTCCCCCTCAAGCTAAACGACATAAATGTTTATGAGGTTTAACTTGCTGCATAAGGAATGGAATGATAACTTAGGAAATGCCTTTGTGAGGATATCTGCTACTTGATGCTTAGAAGGAACATAGTGTAGATCGACAATCTTGCTTTCAATCTTCTCACTGATGAAATGACGGTCCACCTCAATGTGTTTTGTACGATCATGATGGACAGGGTTAACGACAATACTCAAGGCTGCTTCATTATCAGAGTGAAGATGAACATGGCCTTCACTTGAGATGTCGAGACTGTTTAGGACCCTTTTTAACCAGATTCCTTCACATATTCCATGAGCCAGAGCTCGATACTCTGCTTCTGCACTACTCCTTGAAACGATAGATTGTTTCTTGCTCATCCAAGTGACCAAATTACCCCAGACATATGAACAATATCCAGAGGTCGATCGTCTATCTGTTTGAGATCCAGCATAATCAGAGTCAGTGTAAACATCAACACTTCTACTCTGATTTTTCTTAAAGAACAATCCTTTCCCTGGACTTCCCTTGAGATATCTCAGAATTCTAAAAACTGCTTCCATATGAGATTCCTTGGATGACTCATAAATCTACTGACTAAACTTAAAGCAAAACCAATGTCGGGTCTAGTATTTGCTAAGTAAATCAGTTTTCCCATAAGCCGTTGATATCGTCCTTTGTCTACATCAGCTTTTTCTTCCTTGGCATCAAGCTTTAAATTAGGCTCCATTGGTGTCTCTGATGGTTTGCTCCTAAGCATTCCAGTCTCTTTCAATAGATCCAGAGTGTACTTTCGTTGAGACACAAAAATTCCTTCATGAGATCTTGAGACTTCCATTCCCAAGAAATACTTCAGCTTTCCAAGATCTTTCACTTCAAATTCCATGGCTAACAATTGTTTCAAATGGATGATCCCTCTTTCATTGTCACCAGTTATTACGATATCATCAACATATACACTCAGGATTGTAATTTTTCCATCAGAGGCATGTTTAGAGAATAAAATATGATCAGCTTGACTTTGAGAGTAACCAACCTTTTTTAACACTTATGAGAACCGACCGAACCAAGCTCGAGGACTTTGCTTTAATCCATACAATGATTTCTTTAGCTTGCAGACTTTTCCTTTTGAGTGTGGATCTTCAAAACCTGGAGGAATGTCCATGTAAACTTCCTCTAAGAGATCACCATTTAAGAATGTGTTCTTCACATCAAGCTGATAAAGTGGCCAGTCTAAGTTTGCTGCTAGTGAAAGTAGAACTCGAATCGTGTTCTGCATGGCAACTGGGGCAAATGTCTCCTGGTAGTCGATCCCATACGTCTGAGTGTAGCCTCTTGCACCTAACCGAGCCTTTAGTCTCTCTACTGAACCATCTGCATTGTGCTTCACGGTGAATATCCATCTACATCCAAATGTTCTTTTACCAGGTGGTAGAGTGGTGATCTCCTAGGTATTGTTCTTTTCCAATGCCCTGATCTCCTCATAAGTCGCTTTGTTCCACTCTGGTGTGCCTAGAGCTTCCTGAACTGTTCTAGGAATACTAACTTGATCAATGTTAGAAACATAAGCTCTATATTCGGAGGAAAGCTTGCCATAATAGATGAAATCTTTCATCTGATATGGTATATGAGTTCTCTCAGTTCTTCTCAAGGCAATAGGCATCTCGATCTCATCAACAGGTATATGATTATAATTCTGAGAGGAGTTAGGATCAGACATACCTTGTTCATGGTTTTCATTTGACAGTGGAGTCGAGGCAGATGATTGACAGTCTTGAGGTTGAGTCTGAGAGGATTCTGGAGTCGGGGAGGAATCTGGTGGAGTTGATTGTACAGGAATGAGATGATCAAGTTGGATATTTGTAGGAAAGTATGTGACACTATTGTTCTCCCCCTCACAGAGATACTGATTATGAGATTCTGACAGCAAATTCTCCCCCTAAATCGAAGAATTAGGATAGAAAGGTTTGTTTTCAAGAAAGGTAACATCCATAGTGTGAAAAAATTTTCGCAGAGACGGGGAATAACATTTATATCCTTTCTTAGTTGGAGAATATCCTAAAAATATGCATTTTAAGGATCGATGAGCTAACTTACTTTGATCATAAAGGTGGATGAATGTTGTACTACCAAACAATTTGAGAGGAATGTTTGAAAGTAGCTTTGTGTGAGGAAAACTATTTAGCAATTTTTGACATGGAGTTGCAAAATTCAAAATTCGTGAAGGCATTATATTGATGAGATAGGTTGCTGTTAGGACTGCCTCGCCCCAATACTGGTTTGGAACATGTGTTGTGAACATGAGGGAGCGTGCAACTTCGAGCAGGTGTCTATTTTTTCTTTCAAAAATACCATTCTGCTGAGGTGTTTTGACACAGGAGCTAGTGTGCACAATGCCATGGGTTTTGAAATAATCACCTAATATGGAGTTGAAATATTCACTTCCATTATCATAATGAAATATTTGAATATTTGTTTGGAATTGTGTTTGGATCATGACATGAAACTGTTTGACTAGGTTGCAAGCTTCAGATTTATGTTTCATGAGAAAAACCTATGTGAGCCTAGTGTGATCATCTATAAACAAGAGAAACCATTTCACATTTGTAATAGTTGAGACGTTCGAAGGACCCCAAATATCACTATGAATCATTGTAAATGGTTGAGATGCTTTATAAGGACTCGACACATAGGAATTTCTAGTATGCTTAGACAATTGACACACATCACAATGCATAGAATTGATATATTTATTCTTAAATAATGAAGGAAACAGTTTGGAGAGATACGTGAAGTTAGGATGACCAAGTTGAGAATGTAATAACATGATTTCTCTATCTGACTTATTGAATTGTGATACCATCAAAGAATTCGAATGAGATGAATGTTTGAGAAGATACAGTCCAGACTTTACTTCAGCACTGCCAATCATCTTCCCCGAGTCCCTGTCCTGAAAAACACACGAATCTTCTGTGAATTGAGTGAGGCATTTCAAATCTCTATTTAGCTTATGCACGGACAGTAAATTGCAATCCAACTTAGGAACATAGAACACATAATTGAGTTGTAAATCAGATGAGATTTTCACTGTTCCAATGCCTACAACGGATGATATTGATCCATCTGCTATAATGACTGAGATCGACTTGGCACATGGTGAGTAAAATGTGAACAAATCACGGTTACTAGTCATATGATCAGTGGCTCCTGAATCTACAATCCAAGAGGATGTGTTGTCAGCTCTAGAGTGAAACACCAGAGAGATATTACCTCCTTTGATCATGAGAGCATTTCCATTTGCGGGAGGATTCTGATAAGCTTGCCGAGACTGGCTGATTAGACTTTGTATTAGCTCTAATCGATCTTTGCTGAACAGTGGAGCAGAGACTAGATTTCCCCGAGATTCTTGATCGGAAGAGGCTTTTCGTGGCTTCCAATCAGCTGGTTTTCCATGGATCTGCCAGCAAGTGTCACGAGTGTGCCCTGGTTTGTGGCAGTGATCGCAGTATGGTCGTTTACTGTTCTTCCTAGCAGTGGAGACGTTAGCGGCATGACTGTCACTAGAGACGGAGAGTGCTGAGCCATCTGAGTTTGTACTTGGTGTTGTAGAGTCTCCCAACATGATCTTCCGCCGGCTCTCTTCGTATCTAATCACCGAGAAAGCCTCCCTGATTGAGGGCAATGGCTTAGTGCTAAGGACTCTGCCCCGAGCTTCATCAAGGTCTTTGTTGAGTCCAGACAGGAATTTGAAGACCCGCTTAGTCTCGACAATTGATCTGTAGAGTTTTCCATCCTCCGGACACTTCCAATTATGAGTGTCTATACGATCAATTTACTGCCAATGTCGGGTCAGCAAGCTATAATATTGTGTAACTGAAAGATCACCTTGTTTGAGTTCATGAAGAACACTTTCGCACTACAAGAAAAATGAAATTTAGAAACGGAATTAGCAACAGAAATAAGTTTCGTTGCTAAAAAAATTAGTTAGAGACGGAATTGAGACGGACTAATTTAGAGACGGAATTGAGACGAATCAGAGACGAAAATAGAGACGGAATTAAATTCTTTCTCTAAAAAATGGCACCAACATTCCCACCAAAATTTCTATTTTTTACAACCGTCCATTAGTCTCGAGATTCGTGCGTGATTCGATCTCGATGATTCAAAAATGGGGACCAAGACTCTCACCGAAATATCTATCTCTCTCTCTCTCTCTCTCTCTCTCGCTCAACCCTAAACGCAACGCTCTCTGCCTTCTCTCTCGCCCAGTCACCGCTCACCCCGCTCACCGATCTCGCTCCCTCTCCGCTCTTTCTCCGATCCCCGCTCTCTGCTATCTCTCCGCTCACCGACCGATCCACCGCTCTCTGCCCTCTGCTCGATATGTTGCTCACCGCTCCCATCACCGCCCTCTGCTCTCTCGCGTGCATAGGCCGATCTCTGTTCGTTCTCTTTCTCTCTCTGACCTCTCTCACCGCTCACCGAAGCTTCCAAGTTCTTGGTAGGGGTTGTGGGGTTGAATATTTGGCCAATGCCCAAATCAGTGAAACATGGGAAACAGAGTTTGCTGCTCAGTAAAGATTTTGCGCTTGATACCGAGGGGAGCAAATATTCGGATTCTTCTAGTATTCCCAAATATGGCTTCTCCAGAATTCTTGATCTTATTCAAGTTTCTCATAATGTCGATGAGAACTCAACCTATTATGACCATTCCCAACTGCTCAAGAGATTGCATGTTGTGATTTTTTCGCCTGATGACAAGGTAATCTTTCTTTGAGCATTTTATTTGTTCATTAGATTCTGAAAAGTCTCTTAATTGATTTTAACAAACAATGTTGTGGTTGCTTCTTTTGTTGGACGATAATTTCAACAGCAAATGAATTTAGTTTTGATGAAAAAGTTGAGATTATATTCATTGATTTTATGATAAATAAGATTTTACTTATAAGTGCTTGTTATATGCGTATTGGGACTACTTTCTCTTTGTGAAAGATTTCAATGAATTCAACTATATGGATACTATCAGAAGGATATATTTACAATGGCATGAACAAGAACCTTCTGCAACAAATTATGCCTTCTGTCTTATAGCTCATGATTTAACAATTATTTTTCCTCACCTCACCAGCTATTTTTATGATTTTTTTTTAATTTGGGAAACATTTTTCTTTCTTTAGTTACAATTTGGCATTGACGAGTCTTACAAACTGACGGTACCATCAACTGGAAATCCAATCCGTGCACATCTTGAGGTATGTTTCGAAAAATGTTATATTTGCTTTTGTTATGAGGGTAGATGGGTTTAAGTGACCGTCTTTGATCACTATTTTAAAATACCATTAAAATTTTTTTTAGAGGTTTAACTGAGCGTGTTAAAGTTCAATTCAGTTGTTATATTAGATAAAAAAAAGAATTAGCCAAAATATGTAACATTGAGCATAATTTTGGTTTGAAATTCAATGTTCATGATAGAAAAAGCTTATTGTTGGTTGAAATATGTAACAGTTGATGTTTATGATAGATGTCTTTTCAATAATTTCATTATTCATTTTTTTTTTTCATTCGTCTTCTGCCTTATCTATTTATACTTGTGAATATTTCAGGCACGCACAATTTATGGCGCTCTACATGGCTTGCAGGTCACACACTATTCGATGAATCTTGTTGTTAACAGTTAGCAGCTAAAAATTGGAATTTCATTTTTCAAAATTCATCATCTAACTACACGATGTCGGCTGGTTTATATTCATTCTATCTTGGTATATTTGTGTGAAATGGACCTTGCAGACATTTAGCCAATTGTGCAATTTCGATTTCAATACAAGAATTATTGAAGTTCGTCAAGTTCCATGGATCATAATTGATCACCAAGATTCCAAAGATCGAGGGCTTCTCATTGGTAGCTTGCTCCCCTTTGCACATTCAATTTAATTATTTATTCTTGAGTGAAGATGCAAGTCGTAACAATATAAAGTGTTGGAGCATCATTATGGTAAATTAAATCCGACTTGTTAAATATATTGGCTATTTATTGTCAAGGACGCATGGAGGTGATTTTCCTCTCAGTTAAAGATGGTTTTGTATCGAAAGAATGAGACCAAAAGAAGAGAGTTTGTAGCATGAGAATTTTGCACCTATATTTGGTTAACTTGATTCGAACTTTACTGAAATTCATAATTTTTTCTCTTTAATTTGGGTAAGTCCCCTCTTTTCTTCCTCATCAAAACATATAACTCTTCATTCCAGTCGGTTGCTTCAGCGGTTGCTTTACCGAAGTCTGGTTGTATTTTTATTTTACTGCGTAGCTTTATAGTTTTGATAGTTTTAAGACAACAAGGAACTAATCAATTTATTCTACAATCATAAATCTCCTTGTCATTTTATTCATGTATTGTTTTTCTCTTTCAGGAGTTCATTGTTTCTACTTGACCTTTTTTTCATGTTTCAAATTCATTATTCTTATATTTATAAACTATTTTTCGCAGATACTTCTCGACATTATCAGCCTTTACCGATGATAAAGAACGTTATTGATGCTATGACCTATACAAAATTAGTAGATACTACATTTGTGCTCTCCTTTGTCCTTCAGAAGGATTTGTTTTTTCAGAAGATGGATTCTTCTTGCTTTCATTTGTTATGGTACATGTCGAACTGTATATACAGATTTGATGAAATGGGAAACTATTGCCTATTGTTGACGTTGCATCGTTGAAGTGCGTCCCTGATTTGGGTTGCTTCTTATGCAGAATGTTCTACATTGGCATATTGTTGATTCAGTCATTTCCCTTGGAAATACCTTCATATCCCAAACTCTGGTAAGGTGCCTATTCGTCATCAAAGCGGTAGTACTACATTGGCATTTTGTCGATAAAGAACAAAGCTTGGTCTATGTAGATCTGTGGAGGAGGATGTTGTATGCTAATGATTTACTTGAAGAACTCTGATTACTTGGTATTTTTTCCCTTGTTATTGGATCTTCTTAGTACTTTGTATCCAAAGTGGCTTTATTAAATTATTGAGATTTAAGAGCTCTTACTACGATCTATGCTTTTGCTAAAAGGTGAATGACTAATTTTATTATAGCCAACAAATCTTTAGATTCAATATCAATGGTATTCACCCTACGTATGATTTTGCAATCTGATGGTTCCTTATGACTGATCCCTTATCTTAATACATGATAGTTGGGACTGAAGAAGTAAACAAGTATCTTTAACTTCTATTATTTGTTTAACTCATAGATCTCAACTACAAGTTCTATAAAAATTATAGTTTGCAGTTATGGAACTATAGTCAAGTCATGCTTTTCTTTTTGTAGATTTAAGTTAATTGTGTGCTCTATCATAAACATGCTTATCATCTTAGGCTTGTTGATAATGTACATTTGTCCTTTACTTTTACAATTTATACATTTTTCTGTGTTTTTCCTTTTTTCTTGCTTACCCATACTTTTTTGAATTTTTGCTCATTGTATTTCTTCACTTGATCTATTAAGTTAATTGTATATTTAAGTTTTAGGTTTACTTATTACTAGTTTCGCTTACATATATCGTTATATCGGATACGCGGACAGGGAAGACATTGATAGCAAAAACATTAGCTCGATCCGTGAATGTGCCCTTTGTCATTGCAGATGCGACAACATTGACACAGGCAAATACCTACTATCTATTATTTCTTTTAACATACATCATTGAGTCTAATTATATAAGGGCTGCATTCTTCCAGTTGGCTGCATTCTTCCAGTTTTGCCAGCATGCTCATGTTTGAAGAGCTGGCCCGATTGAGTATTGCTATCATCTATTGTTATCATCTATTGCATAATAGGTTTTTTTTTTGGATTGTTCTTATCATTCTTTCATTAAAAGCACATCATAAAGCGTGTTGAGTTGAACAGAGTAGAAGATTTCGATCCATGTATTGTTAAATTAGAATCTATACCTTTCCTCGCACCCCCATCCCCTTCCCTTTGGAATGTCGTCCCTTTGGAAGATTTTGATCCTGTTGGTTTTTTTTTTTTTTTTTTTTTTTGGATTGTTCTTATCATTCTTTCATTAAATTTATTTTTTCTCATTTGCATTGTGGTTGATGAACTATTTTCATATGCATGGAGACCAATTAGGTTTTTAACATCCTATCTATTTCCTCATTTGGCTTCTTGAACATGAAACACATGTTGTGTTAAAAAATCACTGGTTGGATATTGTAAGATTATGCAAGCCTTGAAAGAGTATTGCGCAGTCAAAGAGGCATGAAAAGAGTTGGTAGGATTGGATTTGATTGCCGGCACAATTTAAAAGCCAAAGTGACTTTCTCAGCAACATGATGGATATTTTGTTTTTTGAACTCATCTCTTCAATATTTTTTAAGGTAGGGATATATGAGATCATTTCATATTTGATTTTTCGAAGTTGCTTGATGCATTCTCGTGCAGTGAGGTTGAGTGAATCAATGTACTGCGTGAAAAGTGTTGCAGATAGCCATCTTATCAGTTCACAGAAATCTTGTCTTCCAGTTAGTTTGTATGAAGATGCTAGGAAGTCCAATGTTACTTGTCAGCCACTTCTACATTCCTCTGAAAATGAGTCTGGTAGGGATGTGGACTTGGCACTTGCTGGCCACTTGATGTATGTTGACCCATATATTTCAGATGACCTGAAAAGTAAGGTAAAAAGAATAGTTTTTAGTTTATTTCCTTTTCGCCTTTCACGATTTTTAGTTTTCCTGAGTTTCCTTTTCAAATTCCACCACCGAATTAACTTTAAGAAAAAAAAAGTAGCTAAATATATTTAATATGTATTCCTTCGACGTAAGAGTTCATTAATATTGAAATACTTTTTGAGTTTTTGTGGTAGGTTCTTGATGCGACTTCTCGAGAAGCGCCAGTAATTATTGATCACTGGTTTGTTGGTCGTGGCCGCAACATATGTCGTCTGTGAAGGGCTTCATATCCACATATATTTTGGCCGTACAAACAATCTCGTCACTGTAAGTGCTACAAACAACATCCCTTTATTGTAGTTTCTATAAATAGTGTCTGGGCAGTAGTTGCCATTCTGGTAAGAAGTACTTGCGAATTAGGATCATGATTAGTGATAGAGATTGCCTACGCTTGGTTGCGAGGCTTATGCCTCTGAACTTGGATTCAGATACCATTCACTTACAAGCAAGAGGATCTGCTACAACATTGAAATCCTTATCTTCCTCAGAAATTGCAGATTTTGAGTATGTCTTAATTCCTATGCTAACATCTCATCAGTTGTATGAAACCAATTAAATTAATGCTTATATTTTGCAGACCCTTTTTTCTCTCGCAAGGCAGATCTTATTGTCACACCTGGGTGAGGTCCCTTTGGCAAGGTGCGTTTTTGCCTAACGTTTTTCGTTGCTTCTACTTCGATCATTGCTTCCCATGTTTTCTGTCATTGCTCAAATTGATTCTTCGGATGCGATGAATTTGATGCACCGCTTTAGTTGTGCATGTGGGAGAGCCTCATTTTGTGGACATCGAAACAAAGAGTGGGTATTTGTAACCGATGGCTTCAAAGTAGGAAACGAGTTACGATCAAGAATCTTCAAATGCTTTGCTTGCCATCAGCTTTTGGTTTCCAATTATTGAGAATGAACCCTTTTTGCCTATGAATTATGCGCTTGGTCAACCGTAAGTTCCAATTTTTTATTTGCATACACAAACTCACAAGTAATCTACTTCAAAATGATTGCTTCAACCTACTCTTAGTGATCTCAAGTAACTAATTTCTCTGCAGGTTGGCTTCTGTAATCTGATCAAACGAGCACGTGACCAATTAAATCATTTATGGGTAGCTGAGGCAACAGATAATTCAACTTATTCATTGCTCAACGACCTTCCTACTTCTTCTCATCTTAATGAAGTTGTTGGTGCTGCTAACAGATGGGCAAAGATATATTCTTTGGTCTGCATTTTCTAAAATTTAAAATGTGCATACTGTTCTTACTTAACATTTCAAGTTATTTTGATTAATTTTGTCTTATTTATATAGGCAATCAAGAAGCTCAAAGAGAAGGTTTTATTTATCATTGGTGATCGCGAAAGGTAACACACAGATGAAAGTTATATATTGAATTGAGACAGCTTATGATGTTTATTGTCTGTGGCAAATTCAGCTACGTGTGGAATTCGGTATCTCAAGGTAGCGTATCTTCTATATGTTTCTCTTTTTGGTTCCCTCCCATCTTTTGTGCATGTGTAAGATGTTAAAATTTATGGTTTTGACTTTTGAGCATACATGATCACTCGACAGGAGGCGAAATTTGCGTTTTTTCTTGAGTCCTTGACCATGCAAATAAGAGTACAACAATACAAGAAGTAGAAAATCTGTTTTTAATAGTTGTTGCACCTCGTTTTACAGACAAATATTTTCATGTGTTCAAAGAATTTATTTTGAAGTATTTAAAGATTGAGCGGAGTGAAAAAATTTTATTCATGTAGCCGGCCCCAACTAACTTGGGTTTTTTAGTTGTTTTTAAGTATTCAAAGAACACTCTCAGTCTTAGACCTAGTTTTTTTGTTGCAGATCAAAATGTGCATGCATGGTCCACCATAGTTAGGGTTGTCCCTTCTCAACCTCACCGACATTTTTGGTTATGAGGCAGCACTATCATCTCCAATTCCTGCCATCGGACTTAAATTATCCCTTGCATTTTGTTGTCTGTGGCTTACGTAGTAAAACTGTGGCCACATTGGTTGATGGCTTCTAACCATATATTTTGTGATCAGTATCAAATGGCCACACTTGCATTCATTCATTCTTTCACTCTGTCTAGAATTCGTTGTAAATCCGCATAGATTACATAATGAAAATCAATTTTTGGTATGATTCAAACCTCTACGTTTGTTGCTTGATCAAGACTTGATTTTATGTGTTGCATTTTTTTGCAGTATACTGTTTTCTTTTGCACTGTAAATGGAGATAGTTTTTTTGTAGTTTCGTGTTTTTTATCATGAGTTTGATCTATTTTGCAATATTTGCAGAGCGTGGCCCTATCAGTAGGTGACTGGTTCTTCGATCGAGTGGGAGTTAGTGCCATTGATTGCCCATATCCTGCGATAATACCTTGCCATAATCTGGTTTCCAAGTGAGAGATGAGGAATTTAAAGCATATCATGTAACTTTTATAGTTGTTTACATGATTTGTTAGATTGATAATTCTTTTTGTGCATATTTAGAGGATTGTAAGTTTTTTTTGTGGTTGTTGAACAATAGGATTGGTGGTTTTTGTGAATACTTAGAAATTTGGAGCATTTGTTATACTAGACAATTTTTCGTGGATATATAAATCTTTTTCAAATTTTGAATTTTACATTTTTTTTTCTCTCATTTGAATATTTGTTGATATATATTGTCGATGTATGAATGTCTATTTTTGCTTTTTTGGGGGATGTTAGCGCCCCCAAGGAGTTGTTGGAGGGGGTGCAGGCGATGGAGTAGGTCCTATGGTTGTAATTTCAAGTTATAGGTTGGAGAACCAATTGGATTATGTTTATGTTTGAAAATTAAACAAAAATCAAAATTAGAGACGGATTAACAACGGAATTCAGACATTCCGTTGCTATTCCGTCTCTAATTTTCCAGGAATATAATGAATCAGCAACGGAATCAGAGCGAAAATCATTATTTCCGTCTCTGATTCCGTTGCGAATCAGAAACGGAATCAGAGACGGAAATAATGAATTTCGTCTCTGATCCGTTGCTAATCAGAGACGGATCAGAGACGGAATGCACAAATTCCGTCTCTGGCTTTTGTTGCTAATCAGAAACGGAATCAGAGAAGGAATTCATGAATTTATTATTTTCGTCACTGATTTCGTTTCTGATTAGCAACGGAATCAGAGACGGAATGCAATTACAAATGTACCATTTTGAAAAAAAACCCATTTATGTTCCGTCTCTGTTCCGTCTCTAAATCCGTCTCTAATCAGAAATGGAATTTATTCCGTCTCTAATCCGTCTCAAATCATAAACGGAATCACATTTTCGTTTCTGATTGAATCAGCGTCGACGACATTAGAAACGGAATTTATTCCGTCTCTGTTCCGTTTCAGATTTCAATTAGAGACGGAATTTATGCAAATCAGAGACGGAAATTTCCGTTTCTGATTTGCTTTTTTTTTGTAGTGTCGGTCTCGAAGATCTCTGATGTATTCTCAGAACTGGAGAATGTGATCTTGGCAGCTTCCCAGATTTCAGCAGCTGTTGCATAGAGCAAAAAATTCTCACCAATGTCAGGAGTCATGGAGTTGATGAGCCACGACATCACCATATTGTTGTTGGCCTTCCAGGATTTGTAAGCAGGGTCATCTTCCTTTGGAGCAGTTGCTGATTGTGAGAGAAGGTCATCTTTGCTCTTCCCACAGATGAACATAAGGACTGATTGAGACCACCGCAAATAGTTTTGGCCATTGAGTTTATGGTTTGTGATTTGTGCAGAGAAGGGATCGCGTATTGAAGAAGAGGAAGGTGTTTGAGAAGATGAAGGTGGTTGTGAGGATGAGGATATTTCGGTGGAGGAAGAAGAGGTGAGTCCATGTATTTGATTTCCATATTTTGCCATTGCTCTGATACGATAAAGTTAATTGACACAAATAAGATGAATTGGACTACTTTTTTCTCATATATTATTGCCGATTATATACAAGATAGATAACAGAATATAAGCTAAATACAGGGAACCTAAATAGCTAAGAATTAGGAGATAAGATAGGAATAACAACAACTAATCTATCTGAATAATCACAACTAATATATCATAAGAATCAGCAACTAACTAATTACAGATCATAGAATTCAACAGAGTGCTTAAAAGCTATATCATTAACTATAATAATTTGTTTCTCTAAGTTGGCACCCCGTAAGGTTTGGGGCTTCGTCCGCCCCTGCTCCCTCTGATCCTAGATTCATATTACTTCTCTCCAAACTTGGGTTCACAGAGCTTCCCCTACATTTGAGGGGGGCTGTGAAGACTAATTATTGAGGAGTTCGGTTATGTATTAGGAGACGTAGAACTAATGTAATGAATCATTGTGTTGTATTAATCGTATCAAGGCTCTCTAAGTTTGTTAGAGATTGTCCAAATGTAATGATTCTATTGGTTCTTATTATCTATATAAAGGAGTACGAGAGGCTCTGGTGTGACACAGTTTTATCTCTTCAGTCCATTCTTGAATTGCTTTTGGTTGAATATGGATACCACCCCTACGTTTATAGTGAGACATATATATAGCACATAAGATATTATGGTGTACGCGTTCTTTACGGCTTGTCACAATTTTTATTTTATTTTTCTCCTCCTCGAGTACTCAATACCAAAAATGAGGAAGACATCTCTAGTGCCGTGTAAACTTTGGGCATACATACATAGCTTGCACTACAAAACATTGGGTGTTTAGCGACATTAATTTAGTCATTTAACGACATTAATTAGTGTCTCTAAAAATCTTACCCACGCATGATATAGTGTCGCCACTTGTGTTGGTAAAAGTGATGTCGCCACATTTTTTTGCGACGCAAAATGTATGTGTTGGTAATATTTGTTTAAGACACTTTTGAAATAAGTGTCCTTAACTTGACAACACTTGTTAATCTAATGTCTCCAAATTAGCAACCCTTAAACACTTAGTGTCCTTAAATTGACAACACTTGTGCACTTAATGTCTCCAAATTAACGACCCTTAAACACTTAGTGTTCTTAAATTGACAACACTTATGCACTTAATGTCTCCAAATTAACAACCCTTAAACACTTAGTGTCCTTAAATTGACAACACTTGTGCATTTAATGTCTCCAAATTAACAACCCTTAAACACTTAGTGTCCTTAAATCGACAACACTTGTGCACTTAATGTCTCCAAATTAGCAACCCTTAAACACTTAGTGTCCTTAAATTAACAACACTTGTGCATTTAATGTCTCCATATTAGCAACTCTTAAACACTTAGTGTCCTTAAATTAACAACACTTGTGCAATTAATGTCTCCAAATTAGCAACTCTTACACACTTAGTGTCCTTAAATTGACAACACTTGTGCATTTAATGTCTCCAAATTAACAACCCTTAAACACTTAATGTCCTTAAATTGACAACACTTTTGTACTTAATGTCTCCAAATTAGCAATATTATTATTATTATTATTATTATTAGTATTATTATTATTATTATTATTATTATTATTATTATTTGTAGATATAAAAACAAACATAAAGAAAGACAAATGAAAACAATTTATATATTTTTCAATTATTTTTCAATTCAAAAGAGAATTACAATACATTCTAAAAAATATATTTTTACTTACAATGATATCAACATATATACTAAAAAGATATAAACTTCTAACTATGCAAAGCAAAAGTATAAGATGGTATTTTTGAATTGATATGCTCCTCTTTTCAAAACTTGTCTACAACTGCAAAACAAACAAAATCAACCCAAACACAATTAATTTTGAGCACCACCCAGATCACAAAACAAGATTTTATGAAAATGTCAAGATCTCAAAGTTCTATAACCAAAAAGAAAGCATTCTATAGTCACTGAAATTTGCTGAACAAATACTACTAAACCGAAGATCTGCTCTTCAAATTTGCTCATTCACAACATACAAGTTTGAAATGGTTGAAGAAATGCACTCCAACATTCTATTAGTAGTGACAAGGCAACTAAGGCAAGAACATAACTCCTTCAAGACCTTGTCCATTGATATCCATAGAAGGGCTTAGCAATAAATCATTGCACATATCTATAACTCGTCAACAAAGATCTTGAATCATTGTTTCTGTCCTTATCCAATGTTTTTAAACTTGATAAAATACATACATGCGAGATTTCTTCATGTCTTTGACAAAGCAATCGAGATTTAGGTATAAAATAAAAAACTTCATTGTTCCCTGTGTTTGTTTTCATTTTCTATTTTGTCTAAAAGACCTAGACTCCTTATTTATGGTTTTGATGAATCACAAACCAGATGGGAAATTTGAGTTTTTTTTTATGAACAATGGAAAAATAAGCATTTAAAAGAATGCTAATGTAAGATTCTAACTCGGGTTTCAAACTTTCAAAAAGAAATCCCCTAACATGCATGAGTAATTTAATCATTAAAAACAAAACAAAACTATACAATCCATTTTATATGCCAAAAAGAGTAACAAGAGTAACAAGTTATTGACTTCAAAAGAATGCATTTGAAGCCTAATTCAACTCTTACCTTCTTAGTTGCAGCTGCATCTCTATTTCTTATATTCCTCTCCAATTGCTCTCGTTCTTCTTGGTCTCGTAATATAGCTTCCTCTGATTTGCCAAAAAGAAGGAAAATATGTTCAGATATAATCATATACATCTCATATTCACAACTGGTTATCTAAGTGTTTTTATTGCTAAAGGGGAAAGAATTAGAGTGTTGTGCAAAAACAAAAAGAAAGTGCTTTCTATATCTACTATTACTTTCAACAATATTTAAGCTCATAGTCTTTTCACATTTACAAATATAATAAACATTGTGAGTTTGATTTGTACAATCAAGAACACTGTTTTCTTTTGAGAAACAACAAAAAGGCAACTTCAAAACAAACATTATTTGACAAGTAATTTTTTTTATTCTATAATATGATGTGCACAATGCATCTTCAAAACAAACATTATTTGAGTGAGAAAGGGCGTAAAACATAGTTTTCCATGCATAAACCATAACAAGCAGTCACCTATATGTTAAAAGGCAAACTCAAGCAAAACACGACCATTGACAAACCCTTAGTAGGAATCAAATAGTATCAAGATCAGCAAGAATAAAAACAGACTGGTAGAAATAAAAGGAGGATTTTCATTTTTCTTATTAGTTTTCCCGCTTTCATGATATAAGTTGCTTTGTCTCCTGGTCGTGATTAATTCTAGGTTCAACAACCTGTAACTCAATAAAATAACTATGATTTTGATAACAGATCAATAACAAAATATTATAATAGAACAACGACAACATAGCCTCAGTCTCAAATTAATTAGAGTCGGCTACATGGATCAAACTTTTCCATTGTGCTCGATTAAGTGCAATTGATAGTGAGCTTTCCAAACCATTAAAATCCTTCCCAATTAATGCTTCCCACGTTAACTTTGATCTACCCCTACCTCGTCGAATTTATACAGTTTCTATTGAGTCAAGTTTTCTAGTGGGGGCATTTGTAGGCCGTCTTTGCAAGTGACCAAATCACCGTAACCACCCCTCCCTAATTTTTGTAGAATATTATAATAGAAATTCATAATAATTAGAGAACAACCGAAATACAAAGTTAACATATAAAATGAACATATGTAGCACCGAAATTTATTAAAATCTCCATCGGTTATAAAATGTAAATTCCACATCCAAGTTCCAAAGAAAGCTCATGAACAGAGAAAAACTTGACATCTCGAGACCGTCGAATAATTTCTTGTGCCTTTTCACTTATAAATAGATATATAGATACGAGAAGACCATCCAATTTCTTGAAGGGCCTTGCAAGAACATAAGCAAAACATCTAAGTTGTAGCACAAACCTCTTCCTTGACATAACCGAACTCCCCGATGATGCTCCCAACCCACAAGTGTATTGCACAAGCAAACTATCTCCCAAACGACTACCCAAGAAGAAGAATGAGTTTCCAATTGTTGCCATACCCTGAAAGATAAACAGGTTGCTTTAAATTCAAAAGGACACACCGAAAGAACCGACCACAATGCGGTTCGTGGAAAATGTAACTCGGGGGAACAAAAGATGGCTCGGCAAATACAACTAACCGAAGTCAAAACAGATGCTCTAGATTTCGAAAGTTCCAGTCTTTGAACAACCCTGCAAATAGAAACTAATTACTAAAGTTCAACTACAACAATACAAAAAGAATCATCAAATTTTTGTAAGTGGAAAATAAGAAAAATATAATTACTGAAAGTCTACAAGGCGGACGAATCCCTTGAAAAGTCGCATATATCAACGGAAAATAGTTTCCAACAGAATGGCATACTAACTATTTATCGGTTATTTAACCATTGATAAGACTAATTTTCTCGAGAGCAGATGACTACATAAAAAGCTAGAAAGAAAATTCTCGAAGAATCCTAATTCTACATAACCCTGACAGCCTCAAGAAGTGTTGTTAACAATTATAAGCGTACAAAAAAGACAATTGCTTCAATCCAGGAATGTGTATATAGAGCAATCTTGGTCATTCAATATTGCAAATAAATAGAGCTTCAAGTGGTGGACCGGGCTCCTAAAAAACCAAGATTACTCAAACAAAACAAAAAGATCTTAAAAATTCAAAGCATGGGTTCAACAAAATTACACGGAAAAAAGGCAAGAAATAAAATCAAGCATTCAATCACAACCTTAAAAATTCTACTATGATGGAAGTCACTACCAAAACCGAATCAAAATTATCAAAAGCTCACTATTAATTCATAATACGCTTGCACCCAAGTAATTAGCATAAGAGCCTACCAAATACAACAATGCGAGATGTTTAGAGTTTAAGGTTTAAACTCGAAATAAATCGAGAAAAAGGAATGAATGAACGAAAAGGAACATACCGACCATCATAAACCAATGTGAGTAGAAGTAATTCCCCTGTTTTTGCTGAAAGCATAGCTACATCATGCGATAACCAGGTCGCATTGGCTGCATCAAGCTCCACATTGAAACTTGACCTTGGCATATCGTGACTAAATTTAAAAAAGGTTAAATAAAAATATGAAAATCAATTTATCTTTTGGAAACCGACTCCGACTTTATTAAGACACTTTGGAGGGATAACCTAGGTGTTTCCTTAATCGGAATCAGCGGAGACATCAAAACATGAAGGAATTTGCAAAACAACAAAGGACGCGTTCCGAAACGACGAAGGCTAACATGCCCAGAAGTTGATTAACTAGCTATGACTACTTGAAGTTAAAAAATTTAATTGAGCCAGTGAATTCCAAGGAAGTGGCCATTTTCATCGGTGCTTAATTTGTAACAAATTTTCTATTTAACTGGGTAGGACACTGATTGAAACAGATTACAAACCTACAAACAGTGCATTGGTCCACTCTGAAGGGAACCTTCATAGGACTATTTAATAGATTCACATACAATCAAAAATTACCTCAAATAAATTAAGCACGAAACATGTGAAAACATGAACCACCAAAAATTTCTTCAATTCAATTGGATAAACAGATCACAAATCAAATCCATCTAAACTCAATCCGATTAAATCTCCTCCCAACTTTAATAAAGCGAAAACAGGAATCCACATCATTCAACCTCAACCAAAACGAAGCCGAGATACACTTGCGTGCAAATCAAGATATGCATAATCACAAAATTAAAAACTAGAACATACAAACAAAATAAGAGTAGAAGTTTCTAAAAAAAAACTACAAAAAAAACTAACGAGTTTAAAGAAAAAAACAAGGGATAGAAGAAACACGATATCGAAAGGCATACCAAAATTATTCAAGGCCGGTGCACATGATGCCGACTGCCCAAGCAAAAGGAAAGACAAGTATAAGACAACTAAATGAATAAGTGATCAAGTGACATTTTAGACCTGGATGAAAGATGTGACAACAACTAGAAATGTTAATTATTAACCATGTATACTTACTTGGCTGTGATAATGTAAAGCATTTGCGCTAATTACAAGAACTCCACCAATAGGAGATGGGACAGCAATAAGCTTGTAGGCGTCATGTGGAAGGTTCTGATGAAAACACAAAAAAAGGACCAAATACAGTTATAGGAAAAAATCAAAAGCAAGCAAGTTCCTTGACAAGGTTCCATATGATGCAACTTAATGAGTGAGATTGATGAGGTATTTATCAAACCACGTTAACATAAAAGCAGATAAATTGCACACCATTTATATCACAAAAAGAAACAACATCGAACAAGTCAAAGTATCAAATGTAAATATTTGATTGCATAATCAAAACTATAGAAAATAAACAAGGAGGTGGATCATGATTCGGGTATTGGATATCTGTGCACAATATTTTCTATTATTATGTTTCAATTAAATAGCCACCAATAATTAATTTTCCAATTTTCTATAAGAAACAATGACGTATCCGAAGGCGGAAGTTTTGTTATTTCTCTTTCCCCTTGTGCATACTTGTCATATCCTCCATTCTCCTTTTATCTAGACCTACCACACCTTAATAAAGCTATTTTATCCGCAATTTGAATCCTTTCCATCTCATAACACACGAATGAAATCAATCAAAAATGTCACGTTTCATTCATAGTGCAATAGCATAACGATGGAGTTCTATGAATGAACAGCAATTGCATCACTAATTCATAGGATATAGGATTGGATGGCATACTATTGAAAGACATATCTTAACATTGTTTGAGTATGATGACATACAATTGACATACACATTCTTCCACTGTTTGAGTCTATTGGATAAACATTGGGATGTATGAGCATACACCTCGATGCATTCCAATGGACCCAACAATATGCATCAAATGAACATATAACAAATTACACCAAAAAATGGCAAACTGATAAACCGATCATGACAAGCAGGACAACACTATAGATTGAACGGAAACCTTCCAAAATCAATAATTGACTCAATAACATTCATCCATCGTTCAATCATTCAACCTAGGAATGAATCTACCAAAACGGGTTCTAGAGTTACCAAGTAGTGTGGTACTCATATCAAAATAGGAGTGGAATTCAAACACCTACCCAATTTTGTTATTTCAACTTTCAAGAGCTTAAATATAGACATTTTAAGTCAGGCACTTACGAGAGAAGACCATATGAGAGGATGTTGTTTCAATTTTACCTTCACTCTTCAACCTAACCTGGATCCTATGAAGAAACTTCAAACCTTAACTGCATTAAATCTAAATACCCCATGAACCGTGCTGGCCATGTAGTTTGCCAACTACTAAATATAGGCATCAACTACACGTTCATACCTTTTGAGGACCGACAAGAGGCTACCTAGTTTCTCCTGAAGGGACTTGACACAAGTGAGACATGAGAAATATTGCTAGGATTATGCCATATTCTGATTTCTTCTTTGAGACATGAAGATTTTATGATTATATAAAGATTTCAAATATGGTTTCGTTACCTACCCACTATGTGCACTTGAAACAAGACCAGATTAACAAGTGTCACTAAACTTTCAAGTATTTGCAAAGACATAAAAGAAAACTCACCTCGTACGGAGTCCATAAATTGAATCATCAAACTCTAGGATTGAGATTTTTGCATCTCGAAATGCCAAGATTATTGAATCTCTCTTCTTATGATTGTCACCACCTTCCACGGGTAATATAGCCATAGTTTCCACATTACCGTGCAACCTGCAAACAACAGAAATATATTTCCAAGTTAATTTTACTAGTAAAAGGAATAATAAATAACAATGAAAAGAGAAGCGCACCAAATCCCCCAAAGATCTAAAACAATTCATACAAAATTATGAAAGAATGTCGTGCCAAATAATAAGTTACACGAAAGAACTCAATAGCGTTACATCTACAATAGTTTCTTTTTCTTTACTTGTGATCGCTGGATGATTTATGAATCGCACAACAAATTATTGCAAAACCTCTCGTAAACTACTAAAGTGGATAACTTGGAAAACAACATTTTATCATTTTCCAAGTTTCTGCTTCTCAGGCAGATTGGTAAAAATAGAAACTCTTTCCAACTCCTAACGAGTATTGTCCATTCCATTGGAATGATAACAATTACTTACGCACTTTTCATCACTCTCTTGCATTATTTTAATCGTCCTTAATTTTCGCATCATTTGCAATACTGGGGGTGTCAGTTTTAGTAGAAACGTAATCCATTTGAATATTGGTTCAACAAAACCTGCTTTCCACACTCAAGTTAGCAACAGAGCAAGAACTGAATTGACAAATAACATCAATCACTACGAAGGGATTATTTTGACAAGATTTCGCTACTTCTCATCAAATCAATTTCATATTCTTAACCTGTAAACACTACACAACATACACTACAAAAAAATCGCAAATCAGAAACGGAATTTTCCGTTTCTGATTTCTGAAAAATTCCGTCTCTGAATCAAATCGAAAGCGAACGAGAGACGAACGCGTTAAAATCTCTGCAATCGTCGTCGCGATACGATCGAAACGGAAAATGGATTAGTTTCGATTAGAGAACGGAATAGAGACGGAAATTATCCGTTTCGATTAGAGACGGATTTAGAGACGGAAATTAGAAACGAACGAGAGACGAACGAGAAATGGATTTTATTTCGAAATGGTACATTTGTAATTGCATTAAATCTCGATTCGTTCTTGATTAACAACGGAATCGAGAGACGGAATTAATAAATTTATGAATTCGTCTCGATTCCGTTTCTAATCGACAACGGAATCGAGACGGAATCGAGAGACGGAATGCAAAGAGTCGTCTCTCGATTAAAATCTCTAATTAGAAACGGAATCGAGACGGATTATTCCGTTTCGATTAAATCTCTGATTCCGTTGCTAATTAGAGACGGAATCGAGAGACGGAATTAATATTTCCGTCTCGATCCGTTTGTGATTGATATCAATATTTACGGAAAATTAGAGATGGAATAGCAACGAAAAATTTGAATTAGTTGCTAATCCGTCTCTAATTTTCTGTTTTGTTTAAATATGGCACGGATAAATAAGCCAATCGATTCTCCAACCTAAAAAATCAAAATACAACCCGATATGACATACTCCATCGCTTTGCACCCCCTCCACAACTCCTTGAGGGTGCTAACATCCCCAAAGAAGCCAAATTGCGCATCCATACATGAAAAATATATATCAACAAAAATTCAAAAGAAAAGAAAAAATGTGAAACTCAAAATTAGCCCAAAATTTATATATCCACGGAAAGTTGTCATGTATTACAAAAGCTCCAAAATTTGGAAGTATACACAAAAACCAACCAATCTTATCGTTCTACAAGCAAAAAAAAAAAGAACACTCACAAACGGTCCAAAATTAGAGATGCATACACAAAAGGACTTCATCTAATAAGTAAAACGCAGCTTTGAAGCATTTACGAATCTCCATCGAGGGCAACAACCGGTGAGTATGCACTGAAAGAAGTAGGCAAAGGAGAGATTAATTAGTTTGAGGTCCACTGCGGTTAGCGCGCTAATTCCGAGTATTAGCGCGCTAATTAGCCAACTTTGCCAGATATTTTTGACTTTTGGAAATCAAGCTTTAAATTTGAATTTTTGATTTCCTGGATTCCTAGAACGGCTATAAACGGTCATATTGGAATTCCTATCACTATAAAACCACCACAAACTTGGTTTTAACATAAGGAAGACGAAACACATTCAAAAATGCAAGATCTACAAAGAGAAGAATGGCATAAGTGCAAGAATGCTAAAAGGGAAAAACTAAAAGTTAAGCACAAACCTATCATGTAAGTATGATTCTAGAACTCATCCTCTCACCCAATCTAAACTCTTGTGTGCTCCAAAGGCGACAAGCCATGTGTTCCTACTCAAAAAAAAAAAAAAAACAACCGGTGGGATTCAAGAAAAGCGATGAAGAGCAGAAAAAAACCATACAATGTTGAATAAGAATGCTTCCAAAAAAAAACATGATCATCAAGCAAATGCAGTCACAGACTGAAGTTGGTGTCAATGTTGCTATTTTCCTACGCATAGGAGATGGCGAACAATGTTTCTATAAGATGGACCTATCATGTAAGTTGAGTTGTAAAACATGTATAACATGTTTTATAAGGGATGGTTAGGTCTGGACGAGTTTAAGGGTCGCTAACACAAAGGGATAAATTAATTAGTTTGAGGTCCCTGCAGTTAGCGCGCTAATTCCAGTATTAGCGCGCTAATTGGCCACTGCCAGGGCTTTTTGACTTTTGGAAATCAAGCTTTAAATTTGAATTTTTGATTTCCTGGATTCCTAGAACGGCTATAACCGGTCATATTGGAATTCTTATCACTATAAAACCACCAATAACTTGGTTTTAACATAAGGAAGAAGAAACACATTCCAAAATTCAAGATCTACAAAAAGAAGAAATTTGATTTTTTAGAAGGAGCAATAGGAGATCACTATAAAACCACCAAAAACTTGGTTTTAACTATAATATACTAGTGTTTGAAACAAAGTAAACCACCAACAATATGTAAATCAAGTAACTTAAAAAGTCTACACGACAAACTATTGAAAGGAAGTGATTCGATCGCTAATTAAAATAGAATAGCCAAGAGAAGATTCACCTCGATAAGCACCTAAGCCACTTTGAAAGCCTCCATAACCCCCACCAAGCTCACTTGCCTCCACTATACCCACCACGCCTACCTCAGAGACACAGAGTCCTATAAGGACCAAAATCACCACCACCAAAAAAAGAATGAGTTTAACATGCAAATGAAACAAATCGTCTACAACATGCTCATCGTCAAAAGCAATGAACCCATTCCCTCGAGAACGATAGGAAAAACTAAAACCCGCCTTTCAGAAAACAGGGAAAAATAAAAATAAAGGAACTTCATAATCGAACCTTCTACTACATCGAGCTTCAACAAACCACCATCGTCCATGAGTAAATTCATTGTCCATTTATCCTCTGTATATCTTAGTTGGCTTGGACGCCTTGATTGATGCATAAGTTATCATGGATTTTATTTTTAATACATTATCCTCCCCAAAATAAATTTTTTAACCTCGGTTTAAGTAAAATATACTATAAGTACCGTATGTTTGCGAAATTAATCCATGGGAGAAGAAAACATCTTTGTTTTGTGTGTGCAAATCTTATGCGTTGCGAGTTCTCTCGAGTGCTATGATGAAGAAAGTGGTAGAATCGACGGGGAGCAACATCTTCATGCCAAAGCAAATGAATTTGGGAAATCGATAAAGGGTCGTTTCGGTCATCTGTGTTGAGAACATGTAGGCTATTCTTCTTCTACGGACATGCCATAATAGAAGAAGAAGAGCCTACATGTGCGAAGAACACTGATGACCGAAAAAACATCGACTCGACCCCCAAATTCATTTGCTATTGCATGAAGATGTCGCTCCCTGTCGATTCTACCACTTTCTTCATCATAGCACTCGAGAGAACTGCGCAACGGCATAAGATTTGCACCACACAACAAAGATGTGTTTTCTTCTCCCATGGATTAATTCTGCAAACATTCACTTATAGTATATTTTACTTAAAAACAAAAAAAAGAATTGGGGGAGCAAAAGGAAAAAAATAAAATCCACGATAAAATATGGAACATCGACCTAAAAATGCACAAAAAGAAGTGTGAATCATAAAGTAATTCGATGAATTTCTAAAGTTGTCTACACTATAAAACGTTTAATCTAAGCATTTGAAACAAACAACAAATGAAGTACCTATGTATCACCAACTTTGCTCATCTCTCGAGAGCCACGCTTACGTCTCACGCCCAACATTGTCCCCTTGTTGGGGTGGATCGACCGGATCTATTTGCGGCGGTGTTGTTCTTTGGTCATGAGGTGGCGGTGGTGGTGGCGGTGGTGGTGGTTGGTCTTGAGCTAGGTCTATTTCGTCCATGTCCATCCCAAGACGCCGTTGCATGAAGTTCATAACCTTTCGTAGTTGCTCATGCAACGACATCGAACTCTGCCCGCGGCACCACATCCGGCGTCTGCGACGTGCTAGCACCAGGGAGTTCGTATCTCCTCTTCTTTCTCCCTACGGACCCGAGTCCGTGACACGTCCTTTGGAAGACTCACCCGCCACATTGAGGTACACCGCCTCATCATCCACCGATTGCTCCGGTGTAGCACAGGTCGGCTCCGACGTCGCTCTGGAGCCTATCACATATATGCACAACAAACAAAGTACATGATATGGGGTAAGTGAAAGACTTACTAATATTTTACATTTCATTTCTATACTTACATAGAACCGCTCGATCTAGTATCGATGAATGTCGTCTGTCGTGATTAACGGTGTGGAGATGCAAGTACAAATCATTCACCGACGGTGGCGTCTCGGATGAATCGGCTGCGTGCGGGACCAAGCATAGTGAACAAGTGTATAAATGTACAAAATATCCTAGATGTTAAAAAAAACTAACCAATCTTTCTTGGGTAGTCGCAAATGACACGGAACCACCACCGTGCTTCGAGGGTCCGATCCCGGGGCCTTCGACCTCGGTGTTCCTATTCTCCGTCGCTTGCCTAGACCTAGCACAGGAAGTCCTCGCTCTCCCGATCTTGCAAGTATCTCCTCCATGCCTCATCTCATAACATAAAGCCGCATGCACCCGATTCTTCTTCAACTTGTGCATCAACGCGGTGTACCTCGTGCTGCAAGCTTTGTCGTACGCCGCTCGCACGAGATCCTCGGGAAGCGCATCATCCCATCTAAAATATATCTACAAATTGGCGATTGCTACGTTAGCACTTATTTGAGAAAATAGTATAAATCATAAGGCACATGGTAGTCTTGTTTACCTTCCATTGTCGCCGATATTGGTCTTTATGATGAGGCGGTACGGACTTCCAACAATACCCTTCGGGAATCATCCATCGTTTAAAAACTTTTGTCATCCTCCGTGCACAAAAGTGCGAAGGATGCAACTCCTGTGTTTCATGAACATGCATATCACCTTAACTACTTCTTCAATATTTGACATCCATATTGAAATTGACATATAAAAGTCAAACGCAAACTTACGTATCATTGGCAATCGAGTGATAGGGATCCCCACGCACGCGAGGGGCCTCCATCCCTGGCCTCTGAGGTGGCGCGGAGGGCTGTCACCTCCAACCACTGCTCTTACGTCTTCCTCTCGGGATCTTTGCCGGTGATCTTTGTGGTGGGGGTGCGAGCCTCGTGGGTAAAGGAGTCATTGATGTCGGAGAAGGTGTGGGGAAGTGTGTAGTAGGCATAGTCCTTGATGACGACGAAGATGGTACATACGACCCCGACGGTATGGAAGGGGAAGGTGACGCCATGCGACGTATCTTGCTCGAGAGACCGAAGCGATCGGAATCGATCTGCAGGTATCGAACCACGACCTCGGCCGCCACGACCTAGATGGACCCCTCGTGTGGCACGACCACGAGGGCCGGGTGGTATGTCGCCGCCGGATGTCGGTGCCGCATCTATGCCTCTGGACGACGGCCTCCTAATGGCAAACCTCGACATCCCCTACGACCACGTCCGGCCATGATACCTAACAATATTCACGAGTAAAACATCATAAAAGAAGGGCATACAATAAGTAGAAATTCGATCTATATTATTGGACTAAATAAGAACAAAATCCATGCAAATAAAAGTAACTACATTATTGGTCGTTGACATATCATATACAAACTTTATTCGCTATCATCCGTTTCAAATTCACTCTCATGAGTAGAAGGTGATGATTCTTCTTCTGATTCATCTCCACTATAAACTTCATCGCTTGGATCCGCTTCAACAATGAATCGAGTCCCGATCGGAACATCCAGTTGTTGATATCGGCGTCTGCATCATCGACTACGCACGTGGTGGGCATCCCATCTTGGAAAGCAATCTCTGCCGAGCCCTGGTCATTATCGTCTTTGCTAGTTTCCTCGTCAGCGAATTTTGGCTGACAGCAACAAACTGCTAGCCATTCTTGTCGATCGTTCGCATAGAAGGGTACGAAAGGTAATAGACTTGAGTGGCTTGCATTGCCGATACAAATGGCTCGTAGTTGTTATATCGTCGACTTCGTTGAACCTCTACCAATTGAAGTGTTGGGTGAGTCCTCACACCATGATTCGGTGTAGGGTCATACCAATCGCACTTAAACAAGACCACACGTTTGAGGCGGTATACTCAATCTCCACAACCTCTTGCGGTACTCCATAATAGTTATGGGAAACATCGAGCGTAGTTTGAACCCTTCACCAAAACACCGCTTGCTTTCTGCGTTGATCTATTAACGTCATATGTTGTGGAGTGGAACTTATACCCATTAACAAGGTAACCAGGGTAGACAGTACATGATCAACTAGGACCAACAGAAAGATCAACGAGCGTCTCGTCAACTATAGAATTCCGAGCCTATTCGTCAAAATTAGAGATGCAATATGACACATTAGTTATGGGAGAAACATTTGAATCTATAACGTACAAAAGTAATGCCCTTACATATTGTTGAAACCAAATGGGGAAGTTGTGCTCTAGACTACTATCAACTTGCGACTCCCCCATTGCTTGAGTGATTTCATCGACGAATATCCTAGAAGAAACGAACGTGTAAGTCGGATGTATTTATAATGTATGAACAATGAATGTCTTGCATTAATGAAAGAAAGTGATGGACATACTTGAACGTATGGAGCGATCTCTGGACAATTGAGCGGTATGTACGAATGAGCGGCATTATACTCTGCTTTCTGTTAAGTACCGCGCCTTCGACTTGCCCATGGGTCGACCGGGATAAGTGAAAATTGAGAAATTGCTAACGAAGTTCGGTGTGGGCCCGAGACATCCATCGTCGTTACGTGGCACTTTTTCATGCAACGTAAAGACGTGATCTTCGAAGTAGTAAGAACAAAAGGATGTGACCTCTTCGACCAAATAAGCATTACACATGGAGCCCTCAACCTTCGCTTTGTTTCGCACATTGTTCTTCAAATGTTTAAGGTACCTATATATGAATGTTATAGGAAATGTTGATATAAAACCTATTGAATGGGAAAATAATATCAAGGGCTCAAGATAGTACCTCTCAAATGGATACATCCATCGAAATTGAACGGGACCGAGCTAGACGGGCCTCGTAGGCCAAGTGGATTGGTAGGTGTTCCATAGAGTCAAATAAGCTTGGAGGGAAAATTTTTTCCAACTTGCAAATGATTTTTGGAATTTCGAGACTCTAAGACCTCCATATCTTGAATCTTGACACATTTCGCGATGAGGACCGGAAAAATAGGCTTAATTCGCTAATTGCAACCCAAACCGGGTTTGGGAGAAGTTCTCTGAATGCAATTGGTATCAACCGTTGCATGAATATATGACAATCATGGCTCTTCATGCCGAACATTCGCGATTTATTTGGATCTACACATCGACCAAGATTCGATGCGTAACCATCGAGAAAACGCAACTTTTCAACCCACTCGCACAATTTTTGTCTTCTTGATGTATCAAGAGCATAGCACCAAGGACGTAAGTATTTGTCGCCGAATCAATGTGTAGAGAAGGTCGGTGACAATATTCACGAATATCTTGCCTCGATTTTGCATTGTCCTTACTCTTGCCGACACACATAATAGTGTTGAAAATGTTGTCAAACACATTTTTTCGATGTGCATGACATCTAAGTTGTGGCGGATCAAGTTTGTCTTCCAATACGGCAAGTCCCCGAATATGCTTTTCTTCCTCCATCCCGAATTCTTAGCTATCCGCCCATTCACGAGATTCGGCGCCGATTTACTGTCACCTTCATCAAGCCAAACGATTCAATTTACTGCCAAAATTTCTTCACCAGGACATAAGCGAAGCGGATCATCGATTATGACCATTTTGCCTCTAATGAAATTTTTTTGTCTTTCCTTAATGGTGATGACTTATCCAAGAAACGACGATGACGATCAAACCACGATGTCTTACCTCCATTTCGCAATTGAAATGCATTTGTATCCTCCATACAATATGGACAAGCGTACTTACCGTGTGTGCTCCAACCGGACAACACGCTATATGCGGGGAAATCACTAACGATCCATAAAAGGGCAACTCGCATGACAAAATTTGTCTTGGTGGAAACGTCGTATGTAACCACCCCATTGTTCCATAAATCTTGCAACTCTTTCACAAGCGGTGAAGGAACACGTCGATTTTACGCTTTGGGCTGGTCGGTCCGGGAACGATAACCGTTAAGAACATAAACTCGATTTCATGCACATCGACGGTGGAATGTTGTAAGGAGTCAAAATCACGGGCCACGAAGAGTACGATTTCCCGAAAATCCCAAATACTTGAAAACCATCGGTGCGCAATCCTAAACGAACATTCCGAACCTCGGAGGCAAAGTCTTTATTGACGTCATTAAAATGTCTCCAAGCAATCGAATCGGAAACAGTGTTGCATAACATCTTCGGGCGATGAATGATCTCCATGCCATCGCATATGTTTTGCGGTTGACTCGAGACGCATACAATCGTTGCAACCGAGGCCCAAAGGGAAGTAGTACATTCTTTTGCAAGGGCGGTTTTTGTGTTCGACCACGACCTCGTCGATGTGCAAGGTATCGTGATTTCCCACAAAATTTACATGACGTCAACTCAGAGTCCACTCCCCAATAAATCATACATTGGTCCTCACAACAATCTATTTTCTCAACCGGTAGACCTAGACCTCGCATTAGTCTTTTAGTGGCATAAAAATTCTCAACCATTGAGTTGTCATTTGGCAAACAATCCTTCATGAGTTTAATGATTTCATTATACCCTCGTTCGAGATATATGATGTTCGGACTTGATCGCAAGTAATCTTGCCATTGCGGACAACGTTGTCATGGTTTCGCAACCAGGCCACAATTGTTCCCTACTTGCATCAATCATGTCATATAGTTGGCGTGCTTGGGGGTTTGGTGATTCTTCCACGACATTCCAATTGAAACTTGGACTGCCACGTTGTGTAGCATCTCGCGGTAAGGTGTCGGATCGTAGCCTCGAACATCGGCATCATCAATATGGCAATCCATTGCGTGAAAATTTTGCGGCCCTTCATCTCCGTTCTCACCATGTTCGTACCAAGCTGTGATATCCCCGGACAAATCCATACCTACATAGGTGGTGCTCAACCGTTTCGACGTCCAGTGCGGAACAAGTCGACATTTCTTAAAATCGCACGGACATCTAATCTTCCGTTCACTTTGGTATGTAGGACAATGTTGTTTTGCAAATGATATGAATTCTTTAACCTTCGCCGCGAATTCAATTCGAACATAACCGTTGTCGAGCCGGTTGTACATCCGATCTCTGTTTGTAGACGACATTCCTAGTCGAACGTAACCCTTGTCGAGCGGTTGTCTATTCAAGTAATGAAATAATAATGATTAAGATGATAAGAAGCCTCCAAAATGGAGAATATTGTAAATCGGAAATGCGATCTACACCATCTAAAGAGAAGAAATTGATAGCTAAGTGAAAGAACGAGGTTCGCACATTAAACTCATGAATAGAGAATAAATTGACAAAGTTAGGAAGTCATTAATGAGTCATCACAATCTAAAGAGAAGGAATTGATTGAGTTATGTTGTTTATGTAAGAAGCTTGGGCATTATCAAAAGGATTGTTGTAAATGACTCATAATAAACATGTATAACATGTATTATAAGGGTTGGTTAGGTCTGAACGAGTTTAAGGGTCGCTAACACAAAGGGATAAAAAATTTTTTGAATTCCCTGCAGTTAGCGCGCTAATTCCAGATATTAGCGCGCTAATTAGCCACCGCCATATATTTTTGACTTTTGGAAATCAAGCTTTAAATTAGAATTTTTGATTTCTGGATTCCTAACACGGCTATAAACGGTCATATTGGAATTCCTATCATGATAAAACCACCACAAACTTGGTTGTAACATAAGGGAGAAGAAACACATTTCAAAATTCAAGATCTACAAAGAGAAGAAATTTGATTTTTAGAAGGAGCAATAGGAGATCTTTGCGGCTGTTATTAAGTCCTCAAATCCAGCACCTTTGAGGCTTGTAAATCGGAAATGCGATCTACACCATCTAAAGAGAAGAAATTGATAGCTAAGTGAAAGAACGAGGTTCGCACATTAAACTCATGAATAGAGAATAAATTGACAAAGTTAGGAAGTCATTAATGAGTCATCACAATCTAAAGAGAAGGAATTGATTGAGTTATGTTGTTTATGTAAGAAGCTTGGGCATTATCAAAAGGATTGTTGTAAATGACTCATAATAAACATGTATAACATGTATTATAAGGGTTGGTTAGGTCCTGGACGAGTTTAAGGGTCGCTAACACAAAGGGATAAAAAAATTTTTTGAATTCCTGCGAGTTAGCGCGCTAATTCCAATATTAGCGCGCTAATTAGCCACTTGCCATATATTTTTGACTTTTGGAAATCAAGCTTTAAATTAGAATTTTTGATTTCCTGGATTCCTAACACGGCTATAAACGGTCATATTGGAATTCCTATCATGATAAAACCACCACAAACTTGGTTGTAACATAAGGGAGAAGAAACACATTTCAAAATTCAAGATCTACAAAGAGAAGAAATTTGATTTTTTAGAAGGAGCAATAGGAGATCTTTGTGGCATTCTTAAGTCCTCAAATCCAGCACCTTTGAGGCTTGTAAATCGGAAATGCGATCTACACCATCTAAAGAGAAGAAATTGATAGCTAAGTGAAAGAACGAGGTTCGCACATTAAACTCATGAATAGAGAATAAATTGACAAAGTTAGGAAGTCATTAATGAGTCATCACAATCTAAAGAGAAGGAATTGATTGAGTTATGTTGTTTATGTAAGAAGCTTGGGCATTATCAAAAGGGTTGTTGTAAATGACTCATAATAAACATGCTTCAAACATGTATTATAAGGGTTGGTTAGGTCCTGGACGAGTTTAAGGGTCGCTAACACAAAGGGATAAAATAAATTTTTTGAGTTCCTGCGAGTTAGCGCGCTAATTCCGATATTAGCGCTCTAATTAGCCACTGGCCATATATTTTTGACTTTTGGAAATCAAGCTTTAAATTAGAAATTTTGATTTCCTGGATTCCTAACACGGCTATAAACGGTCATATTGGAATTCCTATCATGATAAAACCACCACAAACTTGGTTGTAACATAAGGGAGAAGAAACACATTTCAAAATTCAAGATCTACAAAGAGAAGAAATTTGATTTTTTAGAAGGAGCAATAGGAGATCTTTGTGGCTGTTCTTAAGTCCTCAAATCCAGCACCTTTGAGGCTTTCAAAGGAATATAAGAGTCTCTGCAAAGCTAATCTCTTTTGTCATCCTCTTGGTCCCATGGAAATCCTTGATATAAACTCTTTCTTGTGCTTAATCGACATAGTTTTGTGTATTTGATTTGAAAATCAGTTTGATGTGTGTTTGAACAGTTTCATCCTGCCTCTTGCACTTAAATTAAAATTTTTAAGACCCTAAGATTGCAAAAAGAGACCACCAGTAGCCCGACATTTAGTTGTGTGGGGAATCGAAGTTGAGGCCGTGCGCCTAACCTATATCGATATCAGAGGCATACAAATACCACATAGTATCAACGCGTCTACTACTTGTTCACTCATACGTCCTTAAGGTTATAGGTTTATTCCATTCTCTAGAAATGTAATGTGAAACAGCAACATTCACTAAAAGAGTAATCCTAGTGTTTCTAACCCTAACTAGTAGTAGAAATTAAGTAATTATAGGTATTATTCAATCGTAACCAACAACACCTAACTAATCAATCATCCATAGCAAGTGCATGAATATGAAATTACTAACAACTATAACATCAAACGACAAAGTAATTACCTCGGTACATGATTCTAATGTATTATAATGACTCTCATGACATGCTTTACCGATAAAATAAACATGGAATAACAACCAAATACGGATGACATGCTTTACCGATAAAATAAACATGGAATAACAACCAAATACGGAATCAATATAAATCTTGAATTGCTCAATTAAAAGGTTGAAATGAAATAGTACATATTAATAAACCTAAAAATAGAACAAGCATAACCTCAAAAACTATGCATGTAAGAGAAGAAGCGAACAAAAACTTCTAAACCAAACAAAAGACACAACATTAACTTAATAGATCAAGTGAAGAACACCAACTAATGAACAATCAACCAAGGAACAAATCAAATCACTCAAGAAACAGTTAAAATAAAACCTCATAAAGTAATAACAATTATAAGAACCGAACTCTTAAAATATGTCACACGATCAAGAGTTTGTTCCTTCACGATTCATAAACAATAAGGTAGTACTATAACACGGCCAATTGCCAAGACAATTTACAAAAATAAAATGGATTCCATGACCATAATAGCTAAGACCTTTCAAGAAAATAAATTTTTAAGCTTTGTTCTTCCATTTATTCGACTAGTATAGGTTTGAGCCGCTAAGAAAACCTAGTATACACAATGGTCATTGACCACTAGATGTTCATTTCCTATATTTGAACATCAAGGCATATATATATTGCTTTCCCTAGCGATATAGCTTCATTCAAGTGAAAATCTATAACATATTTCATTCATGAGCATAATATTTGCAATGCTAACAAGTATTACGACTTTAATATTCCTGGATGCCGCATATAATGTACGTAGGAACACCGGACACCCCAAATATTTATTGATAGATGGAAATTTATGAAGTCTGCATGCTTAATTTAAATTGGAAAACCTTTCTAGATAAAATAGCTTCTTGCCTTCAACTCAGATGTTTACTAGAAGATCGAACTATCAAATGAACCATAGCGGAAACTTAAATAATTCTCATGTCACCCGACGGATTATTCCATAAATTTTTAAATTAGATAAACAAGGGGACTAGAACGCCAACTTTGACAGACGCAAATTTTTAGCGAAAACGTGACCAAGTGTTCGATCTTCCTCAAAACCGTCACAATGTGAATGATCTCTATGAAAGTGAAGAGCTCTTGATCATCGAGTGTTGCACTGCATTATAAAGAACAATAAAAAACAAATAAGAAATGAAGATTGTAGTAAGACTCCAAAACTACAAATTCCTTGCTAACCGGATCCGAATCGAGAGACCGAGAGAGCGAGAGATATCGGCGATGACGGAGACCGCGCGACGAGACGGAGAGACCGAGAGAGACGGCGAGACCGAGAGACAGCGGTGCGACCGGGTAGCACGACCGACGGAGAAACGGAGACCACCGCGAACGAGACGGCCGAGCGAGCACCGAGAGAGACCAGGCTCGCACGACCGACGGAGAGACGAGACGATCGAACGGGATGGACGTGCAGGGACGAGACGATCGGCCGGCGCGACGAGACGGAGAGACGGATTTAGGTTTTTGGGGTTTTTTCGTGGGAATGATTTGGGGATTTCTTTGTTTTGTTGCGCGGGGGGGGGTGGGGTGCGGGAAGGAGAAGAGGTTGCCAGATCGGACAAAATACAAATCTCGAGGAATGATGAACGGCCATAAGAAATGAAGAATTTGGCGGGAATGGTGGCGCCAAATTTCAGAGACGGAATTTAATTCCGTCTCTAATTCCGTCTCTAATTCCGTCTCTAATTCGTCTCGATCCGTCTCAAATCCGTCTCTCGAATATTTCCCTTTCGATTCAGTCGCTAACTGTTACATTTAGAAACGGAACTTATTCCGTTTCTAATTCCGTTTCTGATTTAGAAACGGAAATAAGTTCCGTTTCTAATTCCGTTGCTGATTTGCTGTTTTTTTGTAGTGATATACTAGACCTTGATACAACAACACTCAATCGCAATCAAGGCAACAAATTAGTACAATTCGGAAAACCTACAGAATTCACATCACAAAACGCACATCAAACAAGCTTTTGATACTCTAAAACTTACTTGTGATGGCAAACGAGCTCCAGAGAAGCGCCAGACAACCCGGCCATGAAACCACCGCGCTTCGCTTCAACAGGCGATCGAGAACCCTTGTTATCGTCCTCTTCTTGAACTCTAATAGCATACACCTCAAGAACATTTCCAGCAGTCACGACCAAGTTCGGAATCGGACCAATTCCCTTCTTAGCCGGCCACTCGGTCTCGAAATCTTCTCTCGGAACCATAGGGATTTGCGGCGCGAAGTCCGCGCCGCAGTGTGTGATGAAACCAGAAGTGCAGTTCTCGATCCCGGTCGGCCAATGCATCATCTTGTATGCCGCGTAGCTCATCTCCGGTGTTCTGCGAATTCTAGGGTTTTGGTTGGTGAAGGCAGCGGAGATGAGAAGATTGACTGGAGAAGAGGAACGGAGATCGAAGGTGATCGAGTGAGAGAAGCAATTCGAGAATTAGGTTTTCGAACGCGAAGGTTGAAGAGTTCGAAAATGGCGGAGGAGGTTCGTCAGTCTTAACTCTTAAACCCAATGGATCCTTAATTAAACTATATATTATACAATATATAATTAGTAAGACATGCATATAAGACATTGCATTAACATATAATTTAAACCTAGAGCATAAAACATTTATATAATACGTAAGAAATTAATGATCTTGAAATGGTGGCCCTCAACCTGCTCATGATACTTGAAGAGGATTCACGGATGCGCACCCAAGCGATTGAGCCTCCTGAGCATTGTGTGGAGTACATGCGGTTGTATGGGTTGTTAGATTTGGACTTGAATGATCCAGATTTGGCTCCCCTTTTTATTGTTTCAATGTGAGGGCGAGTGTTGGTCAATTTTTAGTACTTACACTTTTTTTTGGCTTAATGTTAGGTTGTAACAAAATTCTTATTTTTCTTGTTGTTGCTTACCTAGAGCAATGATAAATTATTTTCTCACTTAGTTTTTAAAGTAATAACTAAAAATTAATATCTAATTATTTTTTTGTTTAATAACTTTTTTGAAAAAAGTTAATCTAATTGTTTTAGTTATACACTTAACACTAAATTAACTTTTTTATTTTTTTATTTTTGAAATTTAACAACACTTTGTAAATTATGTGTCTTTAGATTTAAAATCTAACAACACTTGTAAGTTATGTGTCTTTAGATTTAAAATCTAACAACACTTGTAAGTTATGTGTCTTTATATTTAAAGTCTAACAACGCTTGTAAATTATGTGTCTTTAATTTTAAAATCTAACAACACTTGTAAATTATGTGTCTTTAAATTTAAAACTTAACAACACTAGTAAATTATATGTCCTTAAATTTAAAGTCTAACAACACTTCTAAATTATGTGTCTTTATATTTAAAGTCTAACAAACTAGTAAATTATGTGTCCTTAGATTTGAAATTTAACAACACTTGTAAATTATGTATCTTTAAATTTAAAACTTAACAACACTAATAAATTATATGTCTTTAGATTTAAAGTCTAACAACACTTCTAAATTATGTGTCTTTATATTTAAAGTCTAACAACACTAGTAAATTATGTGTCCTTAGATTTGAAATTTAACAACACTTGTAAATTATGTGTCTTTAAATTTCAAACTTAACAACACTAGTAAATTATATGTCTTTAGATTTAAAGTCTAACAACACTTCTAAATTATGTGTCTTTATATTTAAAGTCTAACAACACTAGTAAATTATGTGTCCTTAGATTTGAAATTTAACAACACTTGTAAATTATGTGTCTTTATATTTAAAGTCTAACAACACTAGTAAATTATGTGTCCTTAGATTTGAAATTTAACAACACTTGTAAATTATGTATCTTTAAATTTAAAACTTAACAACACTAATAAATTATATGTCTTTAGATTTAAAGTCTAACAACACTTCTAAATTATGTGTCTTTATATTTAAAGTCTAACAACACTAGTAAATTATGTGTCCTTAGATTTGAAATTTAACAACACTTGTAAATTATGTGTCTTTAAATTTCAAACTTAACAACACTAGTAAATTATATGTCTTTAGATTTAAAGTCTAACAACACTTCTAAATTATGTGTCTTTATATTTAAAGTCTAACAACACTAGTAAATTATGTGTCCTTAGATTTGAAATTTAACAACACTTGTAAATTATGTGTCTTTAAATTTAAAACTTAACAACACTAGTAAATTATATGTCTTTAGATTTAAAGTCTAACAACACTTCTAAATTATGTGTCTTTATATTTAAAGTCTAACAACACTTGTAAATTATGTGTCTTTAATTTTAAAATCTAACAACACTTATAAATTATGTGTCTTTAAATTTAAAACTTCACAACACTAGTAAATTATATGTCTTTAGATTTAAAGTCTGACAACACTTCTAAATTATGTGTCTTTATATTTAAAGTCTAACAACGCTTGTAAATTATGTGTCTTTAATTTTAAAATCTAACAACACTTGTAAATCATGTGTCTTTAAATTTAAAACTTAACAACACTAGTAAATTATATGTCTTTAAATTTAAAGTCTAACAACACTTCTAAATTATGTGTCTTTATATTTAAAGTCTAACAACGCTTGTAAATTATGTGTCTTTAATTTTAAAATATAACAACACTTGTAAATTATGTGTCTTTAAATTTAAAACTTAACAACACTAGTAAATTATATGTCCTTAAATTTAAAGTCTAACAACACTTATAAATTACGTGGCTTTATATTTAAAGTCTAACAACACTTATAAATTATATGTCCTTAGATTTGAAATTTAACAACACATATAAATTATGTGTCTTTAAATATTGAAATTGACAACACTTATTGTTTGTGTCCTCATTTTTAATTTTAGCAACACTTATAAACTATGTGTCTTTAAAATTAAAACTTGACAACACTTTTAAATTAGTGTCTCCAAATTTTAAATTTGGCAACACTTTTTTAACAAGTGTCCTTAATTTTGAGACACTTGTACATTATACGTCTCGAAATTTTGAATTTGACGACGTTTTAATATCAAGTGTCCTTAATTTGGAGACACTTGTATGTTAAGCGTCTCAAAATTTTAAACTTGACAACGTTTATATATCATGTGTCTCTAAAATTAAAATTTAGACATTTTTTATTAGTGTTGGCAAAAAAGTGTTGCTATAGACCCACTTTGTTGTAGTGTTGAATCGTTAATGAAAACTCTAACTAATCCCCAACAAACCCAACGTGTGAAAGTCTGTCTAATTGCAGGTAATATATACTTATTAGCAAAGTTTTGTTGGTTAGCCAAATCTCTCAGGTTTGGTTTGTATATATATAGTTTGCTTCCCTTTTTATCGTCTTTGTGTTTGAATAGAAAAAAACTTTGATTTTAAGCTTTGATTCGAGTTTCGCAAGTTTGGTTTGTGTTTTGCTGGTCATAATCGATCAGTTTGGTAACGGTAGCGACAGGTAGCTTTAGTGACAATTTCACAGATAGCACATAACCTTAGATGAACATCCCTAGTTAAAGTTCAAATTCTTGGTGTCTCATCATGCATATAGAAAAAGAAAATGATTTTGTAACCCACTTTGTCATTTAATGGGTGTAAGTGGATAATCCTCCCTATGAATCTATGATACAATTCAAGGAGTATGAAGGCACATCTCAAGATGTATATATCACATGGTTGGACACCCACTTGGGCCCACTAGGTGTCCAAACACTAGAACATTTTTGGCCTTTATTAAATAGGTGTTATTAAATGTCATGTGAAAATGTGTTATGTTTTAATTTTTAATGACATGTCTCATATCAATTGTGTTATTTAATAACACCCCCTTTATAGGGGTTTAAAAACTCTAACATCTTCCTATAAATGAGTGTCCAAAAACATCCTTAAAAAATCCTTAAAAGCATGACTAGCTAGCTATATGTTGACTTCATTGCTACCAGAGCACTATTAATTTCTTGTAGTGCATAAAACGAGTAATCGTTCTCTTTGCTTTTCATGAAAATGTTTGAACTTTTGCGCACTAGAATATATCCTCAATGGCAATATCAGTCACAATCTCAAACAACCAAACATCTACGTATTTGGAATGCACTAATGAAAAAAAAAGTATTTGTTCCTATCAAAAAAAAGAACATATAGGCACTAGAACAATTTCCATATTTAATAGAAGTTTTTAAACCCCTATTAAATGGGGTGTTATTAAATAACAACTAATTGATAGGAGTTTTAAAAAACCTCTATGTAATTCATGTATTAAAAATTAAAACATAACATATTTTCACATGATATTTAATAACACTCTATTTAATAAGGGTTTTAAAACCTCTATTAAATGCCAAAAATGTTCTAGTGAGGACTAATAACAAAAGAGTTGGATATTTTCACCAATTTAGCCTTGAAAGTACTTGGACTATGTGTTTTCAGTAGTAGTGTATTCAGAATACATTCTTTTTTAGTTGTTTGAGATTGTGACTAATATTGCTATTGAGGATATCCCTAGTGCACGAAAGTTCAAACATTTTCATGAAAAGCAAAAAAACGGTGAAGAACATCTTCCTCTCTTAAAGCATTTTACAGTTTTCTTGGTGCAATGATAACCTCTTTTTTTTTATATTAGTGACTCCTAAGTGTTCAGATCTTTTCTTCAGCTCGCATCTGCTTAATTAAGCTCGATTATTTCTACAAAAGCAAGTCGACCTCTCAACCTAGCTCACGCCTGCATAATATTATTTCCACAAGAGCCTGTCAATGTCTCAACTCTGCTCATGCATGCTTAATAATCTTGATTATTTCCACAAGAGTCCGTTAATGTCTCAACTCCACAACATAGGAGAAAACAAAATACTTGCAGATGGATGGCAATAGATTCGATTCCTTGACTTATTAGTCGTCAATCACATCGTACGAGTAACTTTACCAGCACAAATCAGTTCCATTGGGTAACCTCTCAATTTAACAACACATATTGTTGGGCGAGGAGGGATTCGAACTCGTCACTGCATGGTGTGTTTCTCAAGTCTATAAATAAGATGTCTCACTACCCTTCCCTTCAAAGAAAAAAAAGTCTCGATAAGGACTTATTAGTATCTATAGGCATGAGCACTAGCAGAGACAATTATGCTACTATTGTGAGGGAAAGAGAGGTGGTGAGAGCATTGATGCCTGCACAAGAACACAAGTTACCTCTCTCAAACCTTGATTGGCTCCTGCCACCAGTTGATGTAAGTGTTTTCCTTTGTTACTATAATCCCAACAACACATGCAATGACAACTTCAATCCTGCAGTTCCTATGGTGATCAGCACCCTTAAAAAAGCTTTAGCAAACACACTAGTGCACTACTATGCCTTCGCGGGAGAGCTCTCGTGCAATCCAGCAAGTGAGCTAGAGCTTCTCTGCAACAATCGAGGTGTGGATTTCATACAAGCATATGCTGATGTTCAGCTCAAAGAGCTGAACCTACATAAACCAGATGTTAGTGTGGAAGGGAAAATAGTGCCCAAGAGGAGACAAGGAGTTCTATGCATTCAGGTAAGGAACTTATTAAGAGCCATCCATAGTATTCAAAATCATCAAACTGAGGCATTGTCTAAGACTAGTTTGACTGAATATTGGTGGGATTGTGATGTGTAAACAGGTGACTGAACTTCAGTGTGGTGGTTTGGTCATTGGTTGCACTTTCGATCATAGAATAGCAGATGCCTTCTCAGCAAACATGTTTCTTCTGGCGTGGGCAGAGATCGCACGGGGGCAACCTGTGTCTTGCCTCCCAACATTTGACAGATCTCTACTTCGTCCACGCCAGTTTGGGCACTACAACAAATCCATAGATGGCATGTACAAGCCATTATCAGCTCCTCCAACAAGAGGCCATAATGATCATCATCCTATAAGCCGAATCTACTACATCGATGCAGACACCATAAACCGAATTCACTCATTAGCCAATACAGCAAACTCAATGAACGGTAACATGCAGAAGAGTAAACTTGAGTCCTTTACTGCATTTCTATGGCAGGTTTTCGCAAGGAACAGTAATACTGAGAAAGCCAAGAGGATCAAAATGGGCGTAATTGTAGATGGGAGGACAAGACTAGCTAAGAACTACGGTGAACAAGAACAACTATTTGAAAAACATCGTCATGTTCATCCCATATGCAATTACGTGGGGAATGTACTTTCAATTCCCTTTGGAGACCTGAGCATCAGTGATATAATGAAGAAGCCATTAACTTCCGTGGCAGATGAAGTGCAGGAGTTCTTGAGTTCTGCTTTAACAAAGGAGCATTTCATGGGGTTGATCGACTGGGTAGAGGTGCACCGACCAAAGCCAACGTTGGCCAGGATATACTGCACAAGCAGTGAGGAAGATGTAGCAATTGTGGTGTCTTCAGGGCTGAGATTTCCAGTGAGGAGAGTGGATTTTGGTTGGGGAAGGCCTGCTTTTGGGTCTTACCATTTCAGTTGGGAGAGCTCGGCTGGGTATGTGATGCCAATGCCAAGTCCAAGTGGAAATGGAGATTGGATTGTTTACATGCACTGCACAAAGGAGCATTTGGAGTATTTGGAGGAAGAAGTGTGTGATGTGTTCAAGCCAATGTCTTCTCACTATCTCAATTTACCCATCTAAGACAACTATATACATAAGCCTAGAGTTTGTATATCCCTTCTGAATTTGACATTTCTTTTTCCTTTTTTTTGATAGGGACACTACTTCAAGTTGTTCCACTTTGGTCTTCAGCTTGGTTTGTGTGTGGATAGAAAGGTTTGGATGTGTAAAGTGTAATACCATCAGCTTATAAATATATATCTAGACACTACTACTTCTAAAAGATATAAGAGAGGCTATATTATTTAACCTGGCATTAGCTGCATGAAAATGCAACAATCATCTATTAATTTGCAAAAGTTAAGTCAAGCTTAGTCCCGCGGCAAAGAAAAAGCACTAAAACTCCGACCATACATATGCCATGGGTTCAATTCTTGCTATTCTCTTAATTTCCTTGAGTTATGAGCTGAGGTGTTCTGCCCGACTAACTTTTATGGGATTAATCAAATAAAAGTAATTAAAGAGAGTCTGAAAAAAGTTCGAACACTAAAGTTTACCAAAAAAAAAAAAAAAAAAAAAAAAAAAAGAGCAATAACAATGTGCCCATTTATTATTCCAACAAGTGAAATTGAACAAAAAAATAATATCAAGGTGACTCAATTATTTAGTACGAGCTTTGAGAGTAGGATGTCATAGTCTCGAATCCCAGCGGAGGCAAGTAATTTCTTTCTCATAAAAAAAAAAGGAAATTGAACAAAATAATAAAATAAAATTAGAAGGGGCCAAATTAGCCCGAAGCAAATAACAGAGGAAAACCTTCACAGGAGCCTCAATACTGCGATTGTGCGCTTGAAGAGGACCGATTTTCTAGACATTTTGAGAGGTGATGATGAAATTAGGGTCTCGGCATTAATGGAGGATGAGTTGCAGATCAGAGAGAGTGATTTGGTGTCTATGGGTTTTTTAGGTTTTCAGCGATCAGACATGGTGATGGAGATTTTATATGGCGCATTTGCTTAACATCAAAATGACAATTTTGATGGGTTTTTCCAAAAGTAGGGTTGGTTTACAATTTATTTCACAAAATAGGGAGGTTTTTTTTTATTACGAAAGTAGGCAATAACGCCTTCTCAAAAGGCGTTATTGGGTGTGGGATGTTGGTTCGTGGTGCTGAGGTGGCGATGACGTGGCGGCGTTTTGTACAGATAGCGCCTTTTGAGAAGGCGCTATCTGTACATGTGGCCGCCACGTAACCGCCACCTCAGCGCCACCTCACCCACCTCAATAACGCCTTTTGAAAATGCTTTATTAGCAAAAGTTGGGTTTGTGAGGTGGCGCTGAGGTGGCGGTGACGTAGCAACACATGTATAGATAACGCCTTCTCAAAAGGCGCTATCTATACAACCCCACGTCACATCACCGCCACGTCCGCGCCACCTCACAAATGCAACTCGCCGATCTGTCCGCCACCGCCACGTCACCACCACGTCATAGCCACGTCACCAACTGGACTCGATTTGTCCGCCAACACCGCGAGCTGCTGGACCGCGTCGTCGTCGTCGTAGTCGAGCGATCTCGACAATTACAACCAAAGGAGTTTATATTTGTATAAAAAAGAAACAAATTTTGAATATATATATATATATATATATATATATATACATGTACATTGGTTTCAACCTTCAACTTTCTTTTCTAAACTAACTAACCTAACCTAACTAAACTAACTAACTAACTAACTAAATAACTAACTAAACTAAACTAACTAACCTTAACTAAGGGAACCAAACCAAACTAAACTAAATAACTAACTAACCTTAACTAAACTAAATAAGTAACTATCTAACTTAACTTAACTAATTAACTAACTAACTAACCAAAGTAAACTAAAGTAACTAACCTTAACTACCCTAACCAAACTAAACTAACTAACAAAGTAAACTAACTAACCTTAACTAACTAACCAACCTTAACTAACCAAACTAAACCAAAATAACTAACCATAAGTAACCTTACCAAACTAAACTAACTAACTTAACTAACTAACTAAGTAACTAAACTAAACTAAACTAAACTAACTAACCTTAACTAACCTAACCAAACCAAACTAAGCTAAATAAGTAAGTAACCTTAACTAAACTAACTAACTAACTAACTAAAGTAAACTGAAATAACTAACATTAACTAACCATAAGTAACCTTAAATAAACAAACTAACCTAAACGAACTAACCTTAACTAACCTAACCAAACTAAACTAACTAAATAACTAACTAACTAACTAACTAACTAACTAAGTAAGTAAACTAAACTAAACTAAACTAACTATCTAAAACTATTGTAACCGAACCAAACTGATGAAGTCCAAGAATTAGCTTGCAAATTCTTGATAGGATAATGAAGCCCAATAATTAGTTTGCAAATTCTTGATAGGATAATGATGAAGTCCAAGAATTAGTTGCAAATTCTTGGAAAAATAGGAAAAGATATGACTCGCAGCGATCCGGGGGTATGGGTTTATTGGAAACGACGTGGAGATCACGACTCACAGCTATTCTGTGACTACGACGTTTTTCGGCGAAATTCCATCGTTTCGCCCTCCGAAACGGCAATTTTGCTATTTTAGGAAACTTTTGTTTCGGTTATAACTTTCATTAGGAATTTTCATTTTTTTTGCCGTTTGCGGCGTTTGTTTCTATTTTTCACCTAGTTTTCAGTTTAGGGCTTTTTGGACTTTTACTATTTTTGGCAAATTTTAGGGTTTCGCTATTTAAGCGATCTATTGGGTGTAATTCGTAGTTTTGGGCTGAAATAAAAGAATTTTTGAACTTTGGCTTAAGTTCTGACCTAGATCGAGTTGTTCGTGGATTCGTTCAACTGGTTTAGAAGATCTCCATTGCGTCGCTTGGTATCGAGCACAACCCGCGTGATTGGAGAAATCATGCCGCCGAAGAGGAACCAGCGAGCGTATCGAGGAGGTGTATGACCGTGACAATCTGAATCGACAAATTGGCCAATCGATTGACCAACTCATGGACGCAGTGGTAGAACGATTAACTGCCAGAATCGATCAGTTGTTAGGTCAAAATATTGATCGTGTCCGTAACCATCGAAGGGAACCTGTTGGTGATGAACCAGTAAGAGATTCTTCTACCGAAGGGGAGAATGAGTATGTTGAGGCACCGAGGAGGCGCTACAGGCCGCGTGCAGTTGAGGATGATCGCAGGCGGTGGGAGTTTGGGATGAAGACGGAGGTCCCAGAATTCCATGGCACCCTTCAACCAGAAGAATTATTAGACTGGCTGGCATCAGTTGAAGAAGTCCTAGAATTCAAAGGTGTGCCCGAAGACAAGCGTGTGCAACTGGTTGCGACTAGATTCCGCAACAGGGCCATGGCTTGGTGGCAACAACAGAAGTTGATGCGGAATAGGAATGGAAAGGCGAAGATCACCTCGTGGGAGAAGATGAAAAAGCACTTACGGCCGAGTTTTTGCCTTACAATTTTCAACGCCTTATGTATCAGAGGTTGCAGAATCTGAGACAAGGGGCAAAGTCAGTAGATGATTACACCACTGAGTTCTATCAGTTAGTCGCTAGAGACGAACTGCAGGAGACTAACGACCAATTAGTGGCGCGGTATATTGGTGGACTGAGGGTGCATATCCAAGATGTCGTCAACATGTTTGATCCGGCTTCCTTATCTGCAGCGCACCAGCGAGCATTGTTGGTGGAGAAACAACAGCGTTGGGGTATGAGTAATGCTTCCAGTAATGTTAGTGTTGGGACAACCAATACTGGAGGTAATACCAATGCAATTAACCCTGCTAGTCGCACGAACAGACCTAGCACTAGTGGGATTAAATGTTTCGGTTGTGGCGAAGTTGGCCACAAGAAGTCAGAATGTAAAGGGAAGAAGACTCTCTTTATTGAGAACGAAGAGGAAGACGCAGGGGAAGAGACCAACATCACTGCAGAACCAACCTTTGATACTTCTGACAACACCGAAGAGGAGATCGTGACTGGAGACATGGGTACTGCCTTGGTTGTGAGGCGTTCTTGTATGACTCCTAGAACTATTGCTGATGATGAGTGGCTGCGGAATACCATCTTTCAGTCTAAGTGTACCATCTTGGCAAGGTGTGCGAGTTCATGATTGATGCGGCGGTTGCGAGAATATCGTCTCAGTTGAAGCGGTTCAGAAGTTGGGCCTTGCAACTGAACAACACCCCAGGCCCTACAAGCTAGCTTGGCTGAAGAAAGGTGGTGAGGTGCAGGTGTCGAAGCGCGCCTTGGTGACTTTTTCTATTGGTGCTAACTACAAGGATTCAGTCTGGTGTGATGTTGTGCCTATGGATGCTTGCCACTTGTTACTGGGACATCCTTGGCAGTTTGATGGGGGAGTTGTGCATGATGGCAGAGCCAATAAGTACACCCTTATGTTCAAGGGAGTGAAGATTGTGCTAGTACCCGCCAAGGATCCGGAGAAAGTCAAGCCTACTAAAGAATCTAGTAGCTTGCCGTCTTTGGCAAGATTTGAAGATGAATTACAGGATTCTGAGGTCGTTTACATCTTGATGGGAAAGGAGGTAGATAGAGATGTTGATGTTCCTGAAGCTGCAATTCCTATTATGAAGGAGTTTCGTGATGTTTTTCCTGATGAGATGCCAGAAGGACTGCCACCATTGTTTGATATTCAACATCAGATTGACCTTGAACCTGGTGCGTCACCGCATAATAGACCACACTACCGAATGAGTCTCGAGAGCATGAGGAGTTGCGCGACAAGTTGAAGACAAGTACAAACAATATGCAGATCGGAAGAAGCGTCACGTGGAGTTTGAAGTGGGTGACTTTATGTGGGCGGTTCTCACTAAAGACCGATTCTCTGTGGGTGATTACAACAAATTGTCAGTTCGGAAGATTGGTCCTGTGGAGGTTCTTGAGAAAATTAATCCTAATGCTTATAGATTGAAGTTGCCAAGTCACATTCGCACGGCTGATGTATTTAATGTCAAACATCTTGTTCCCTATTATGGGGACACGTTTGATGATGACAATTCGAGGGCGAATTCTGTCCACCCTGGGGAGAATGATGAAGTCCAAGAATTAGCTTGCAAATTCTTGATAGGATAATGAAGCCCAATAATTAGTTTGCAAATTCTTGATAGGATAATGATGAAGTCCAAAATTAGTTGCAAATTCTTGGAAAAATAGGAAAAGATATGACTCGCAGCGATCCGGGGTATGGGTTTATTGGAAACGACGTGGAGATCACGACTCGCAGCTATGCTGTGACTACGACGTTTTTCGGCGAAATTCCATCGTTTCGCCCTCCGAAACGACAATTTTGCTATTTTAGGAAACTTTTGTTTCGGTTATAACTTTCATTAGGAATTTCCGTTGTTTTTGCCGTTTGCGGCGTTTGTTTCTATTTTTCGCCTAGTTTTCAGTTTAGGGCTTTTTGGACTTTTACTATTTTTGGCAAATTTTAGGGTTTCGCTATTTAAGCGATCTATTGGGTGTAATTCGTAGTTTTTGGCTGAAATAAAAGAATTTTTGAACTTTGGCTTAAGTTCTGACCTAGATCGAGTTGTTCGTGGATTCGTTCAACTGGTTTAGAAGATCTCCATTGCGTCACAAACTAAACTAACTAACTAACTAACTAACCTTAACTAAACTAGAGTAAACTAACCTTAACTAAACTAACCAAACCAAACTAAACTAAGTAACTAACTAACCTCAAGTAAACTAACTAACTTTGTGCATGACATTGTGGTGTTTTTTGTGTCGAAGTTCAATGAAGACCGTGACGATTCTCACACAAACAATAAAAAATAGACTAACTTAATCGCAAACTAAATATACTAACTAATTGAAACTAACCAAACTAAACTAACTAACCTTAACTAACCTAACCACGTAAACAATACAAACTAAGTAAACTAAAATAACTAACTTAACTAACAAAATAAACAACCAAAAACGATCCACGTAAACTACGAAACGAAACTAAACAAACATCGAAGTAGCTCGAGAGTTACTTGTTGACAACCTAACCACACCGATTCTATGCGAACTAAACTCGACTAACCTAACCTAACCTAAGTATGTAAACTAAATTAACTAAACTACACTAACGAACATACCCTAACTCAACTACACTAAAGTAAACTAACCTCAACACCTAAACTAACTAACTTAAGTAACTAAGATAATTAACCTAACCAAACTAAACTAATATAACCTAACCACCGACACCTAAATAACTAAGCTAACCACTTAAGTTAAATTAAACAAATAACCTAAAGTAACTTAACAAACTAAACTAACTATTGAAGAGTAATGACATATACGACATTATAATAATATAGAAAACATGAGAAATAAGTTTATTCAATGAGAAGGTTGTATACACGTACTTCATTCACCCAAATCAGTAGCTATCTACAAATCACCATGACTTGAAGAAAAGTCATCATGCAGGTCTATTCCTGCGGTTACGTTGACGTTGTTGTTCGGTGATGCAAACCGGACGTACTCTTTGTCTAGTTGGTCGATGTGTTTGTACATCCGGTTGAGGTTGTTGAGGTAGCTGGTCTTGCATTGAATCAAGTCGAGTAGATTCATGCGTTTCCTCTGGTGCTTCACTCGACTCACCTCTTCTACTGATGCTCCCAAAAATTGGAGGTGGAACCATCCCAAAATATTGGCTCCCTGTATGGGGTTGGGGAAAAGAAATATGAGGTTGCGGCATGGTCAACAAGTTCATGAAAGAGGGATCTCCACCATATGGCATATTGTAAGTATGAGGAGTAGGAGTGTAACGGCCCCAAAACCCAGGGTCGCCACGTGGGGAGGCGCTGGCCCAGCAGTCCCCTCCGATCCTTGACTCACTGGGTCCCACGTGCCACTGACGCCATTTTTCTCCAACACGACTCCTCGATATGCGTGTTAACTTTCTTCGTTAAACATTATAAACAACAAGAGAAGTCTTAAATTTAAAAGAAGTAACCAATTAAATTTGTCATCATCGAATAAAACATTATTTTATATAAGAGCAACTCCTATTGTGGAAAACTTGGGGAAAGTACTCCGTATATATACGACAATATTAAACCATAATATATACGAGTACATGCCTATTCAGTCTCCCATTTCCCAAAAGTAAAGCAAAACATCAATATAGCACGTACTGGTAGATCCTTGACCGCGGGCATTCCGATAAAGTCGCCCAAAATGTCCTTGCCCCTACTTGCAGGGTCTGCACTCGCCCATCACAAAAAGGAAGATGGGGAGTACAGTTAGTAAGATTCCAACAAAGTACACTGAGCATTTATGAGAAATGTAGACGATATCAATAAACATGTCAATTAATCATGCGAACTAAACAGTAATCTTATTAAGATCATCACATGAATAAATAACATGAGAAACAAACCGTGTACTCCTCCCGGTCACACTAAACTGTACGACAAACCCCCAGGATCCTTTCAGTGAGTTCCCCACTTCCTTTCACTTGGTAACGGCCCAGCCCGCCGACAGGTCCACACAGGCCCGAAACCTACGGACTGGGGCGCACCGGATCCTTTCAGTTGAAACACCCACTTCCTTTCACCTGGTTACCCGCGTACAACCTAGCGTGCCATAAGTACAACACGAATAGCAAAAGTCTCGACCTCCAACCCAAATGCGTCACGGAAATCAATAACAAGGAACAGGGGGAATAGCATTCAACAACCACAGATAGGCAATCAATGATAGAAAAGTAAACCCTCAGTGACTTTCAGAAGGAATCTTACGTACCTCAAAACGCACTCGCACGCATCTCGATATGCTCACCCGACACCTGACTATAGCATCCTAAGTCCCTGATGTCCATTTATACCATTTCAGTTACTAAATCATGCAAGTCGCAAATAAAATTAGGTGAATATACCTCACCTCAATCGCGTCGTCGACATTCGTCGATTCGCGCCTCCGATCGGTCCGACAACGCCATCGCGTCGTTCACCGCGCCGTTGCCGCTGCCGAGGCGACGTCGCTGCCGCGTTGACGCTGCCGTCGTCCACCGCCGCTGCTGCCGATCACCGTCGCGCCACCGCTGCCTCGCGCGCGCACTCCACTCCACCGCGCCGTCTCCGTCGCGCCGGCTGCTCTGCTCCGCTTATCTCTCGCCGCGTCGATCGCTGCTGCCGCGCTTGCGCCGCCGCCGCTGCCGCCGCTGTTGCTCAGTGAAGCGCGCACGCAATCCACCATCGCTGTTTTGCACTCTCCTAGTCGCTGCTGATGTTGGTCGGCCGTTCGCCATCGTTTTCCGCGCTGCCAGTTCTGCGCTACGGCGCGCTTGCGTCTTGCGGCCATGCGTTCTTGTCCCGCGGCCGTTCTCCCTGCGCGCCGTTGTCCGTGCCTCCTCGCTGCGCCGCCATCGCTCGCCGGAGTCGCGCCTCCTCTCCGTTGCCGATCCGCGACCTCCCTGCGTGCGCCGCCTCCTCTCCGGTCTTGGAGATCGACGCCCGCCGGCCGATCCGCGACCTCTCCTCGTCGCCCTCACGATCTCTCTCTCCCCGATCTCTCACTCTCTCCATTTCTCTCTCTCTCTCACTTTTTCTTTCTTTTCTCTCTCTTCATATATATATATATATATATACATATATATTTATATATATATACATTTTCTACTTTTGATTTTCAAATCAAAAGTGTCCTCGAGATTCGTGTTGCACGAATATCAATGCAACCTCAATAATTTCACCACTTTGTCCATCGCCTCTATGCTTGACCAAAATTGTCTCGAGTCTCGCAAGGTTTACGTATTTCGAGATAAATTCAAAAACATATTTAAAATCACATAACACAATTATCTCGGTCCCACGTTGGCACGCGACTCGAGGCGCGTCCCCGATCGTGTTTCGGCTCACCGAATTCTCCGCGTATACGTTTTTCAACAATTTGCATCGCCACTCGCGATTCGGACACGCGCATTTCGGCAGTGGGTCCCACGTACGGCCCTAAAATGACACGTGGCACGAGTAGAATTTTCGGGCCGTTACAAGGAGTTTATGGACTAGGCATGTACTTAGGCAGTGATGGATATATTTGAGGATGAGGCCTTCCATGGTCCACATATGAAGAAGACGGCCCAGGTGCGTATGGATCAAAATAGTAAGGAGGAAGATTCACGCTGGGCGGCCTTGGTACAAACATTTGAGGTTCCTGCTGGGGTGTCGACGATCGTTAGCTACTCTCACCAACAGTCTATGTTCTACTCGCACTCGAACGAGATGACGTGCTGGAGGAGATCGTCTGCTACTCTCTGCTGCAATCTCAGTCTGAGTAGATGGACGTAGTGGACGAGGACGCCTGGTGCGTTCCCGCACAATCTCTGGTCGTGCTCGTCTTCTTCTCACCTCTATGTTTGGTTCGGCCTGATCGTCTTCTTCATCGTCCTTTTCATTATCCTCATTAATGTCTTGCTCGACGTCAATTCCGTCATGTGAAAGAGTAGACCTTCGCCTTTCATCTTCGTCTAAAATCTGAATCCCTTCATCAAGCGCAGCAAGACCTTGCTCGTACCCATCCTCGATAAACACTCGCCTCAGTCGATGAACCAAGTTACGCTGATATACCAAATATAAGAGGTCAGAGCACGCAATATAAGATATTGAATGTTCGAGGAAAATAAAGAGTTAGAATATTACCGAGTAGTTACGAACGCCCCGTCGTGCCCAATGAATCTCCTAGTGACCGAGCGATACCACGTCATGTAGTCTTGGTGATCGTGGCCTTCATTAAGTGCCGCTGTGGCTATGGTGTCCCCACGATTCTCCCACATGTGTATGTAGCTTGCATGGAAGGTCACCCAATTTTCATGATGATGTCCACGCAATTCGAGGCGATGCAGTTGGGCGTCGTAAGCACAATTAGGTGGCACCACTTGTACCATGCCGAATTGTCTCATAACCCTTTCTGGTCGATGCCACTCCACAATGTGGAAACAAATAAGGGGACACGTCGAGAGCCAACTTCCGTGACCATTTGTACAGTGATCGGGAAGAGACCCCATGAGTTCTGCATAAGGTTGCCATACCACATCATCCTCATGCCTCTGCGAGTCGAGTGCATCACGGTGAGCCGATACGACGTGCGTCGTACTTTGTGATACCGAAAATGCATCGAGCCATCTGTGTAGAAGACAATAAGTGAAGATAAATGAAATTGGACAATATTTTTATGCAAATTAATGACATATACCCTTTCATACCTGTGTCATAGTGGAACGTCCATAAGCATATTTTGGCCATCCACAGTTCATTGCTGAGCTCTAGAAACACGCAGGCGCCGCGGTGCTATGAATGGAAATCTGTCCCATGCCCAAAGTTGTAAAAGAATTGATGCGCCAGCAGCCTCATGTGCCCCTGCGCGAGATCCGAGACACAACTCCCTGTACAAATAAGCCAAACTAGCACTCCCCCAACTATATTGTCCAGCTAGTTGGAAATCCTCCAGCAATGGTAGGAACATCAAATGTACGAATCAATTGGACTTGTCGGCGAAAAGACATCCACCGATGAGTTGTAGTATGTACGAGCGAACGTACCGTTGGACCGACTCCTCATCGCTATCATCATCTATTGCTGGTACATGACGCTCAAGCCAATCGACCTTAAGTTTATAACCAACGACGTCGTCTCCACCAGGAGTTCGTCCAAGTAGCCTCTCTCAGACATCAGCATAGTCTACGTCCGTCGTTCCTGTCACAGGCATACCTTCGATAGGCAATCCAAGTTGTACCTGCACGTCTTGGAGTGTAATGGTGCACTCCCCACAATGCATATGAAATGTATGCGTCTTAGGGCGCCATCTCTCTACAAACGCAGTAATCAAAGCCCAATCAAGGCTGAAAAATGCTACCCGAGATATCCCATAAAACCCACTGGAACAAAGATATGGGATCATCCTAGAATGATACTGCATCGTTCGATCAACGACCCCACGTCTTCGACGTACGCGCATTGTTTTCGTACACCTTGTTATGGAAAATGTATTAAAGTATGTTTTTGATACATTATTGGTGTAAATTTGACGTATTGAGGAAAAACATGTTACCTCACCCCTCCAGGTTTGCGTTGATCTGTGTGTAGATTGGAGTTGCAACAGTGATGGATCTGAAGGTCCTGGATCCATTGCAGTACAACTAAAAAAAAGGTTAGAAAAAGAAAATGAGTGTTGTAGAAACCAAACGATAAGTATTTACTAAATGTTCACACAAAAACACACGACGAAAATGTTCAAAACCAACATATGTACGAACTTAAGTTACTTCACACATTATACAAAATCGACTATAGGATCTCATTGGATGGTCGAGGTCTCCTTGGACAATTTTTTTTGTTATGTCCCTCTAGACGACAAATACAACACCGGTTCTTCCTAGTTGGGACTCGTTCACGGTCTCTATTTGGACATGTTGTTCTTCTATGTCCTTCTTGAGGACATATCCCACATCGCAAAGGCCTTTGGACATTAGGAAGATCCATCTCGGTATGTCTTCGCGATCCCTTAGGTCTCCCTCGGCCAAGTCTGCATCTTGGGTCGGGTATGATCTTTGTCCTAAAAGTCGGCCAATACTTCTCATCTGGGATGGCCTTGAATTTGTACGAGTAGCATTATGCGTACACATCCATCCTATAGTATGGCTCGATGAACTGCGCGTAGCTCACTCGAATAAACGCACATGCTGCTAACACGTGTGAGCAGGGGAAACCAAACGACTGCCATTTATTACAAGTGCACACCCGGTCCTTCAAGATGACGACTTGTGTGTTGTTCCCTTTATGCATGCGGTCTCCATGTCTGCCAGTCAGCACTTCGAACTCACCAATATCTCGATTGATCAACGTGACGTGATGCCTCCTTGCGAATTTCTCATATTTCGTCAATGCTTCCATTACATATTCCGTGTACGGTAGTCCCCTTGAGATTGCCTCATTGATTTCCTGGTCGCGTTGATCGTGGTACGCCACCAATCTGTAGTATATCATCTGAGTTAATGCCGTAATTGGCAAGAAGCAAGCTCCCTTCAAGACACTGTTAAAACACTCTGCAATTGTCGATGACACTCTAATAAGTAATAGTGGTTCGTCGAATATTTATTGTATTTTTGTACGAAGAATAAATTGTACTTTCTACTTACCAACACCATTAGAATTCATCCATCCGTACCGCATGCCTCCGTCGTGCGCTTGCGTCCAAAGTTCTTTGGGGATGGCATTGATATGTTGCAGGCATTGAGGCGTTCGTGAAGATAAGTATGTGAAACACTCCATGCATGCAATAAGTTTCCGGTCTTGATGTTGAACAGCTGCTCGACTAAGCAGTACTTTCAAGGGTTCATTTTTGAAGTGTGTGCCGAAATTACTAAGCAAGTGTCGCAAGCAATAACGGTGGTAGTTGATTGGGGTATTGACCGCCTCTAAAATGCTAGGGTGACGATCAGATATAATGCAAATCCTTTCTCTACCTGTCACGTGTTTGCGCAACATCTGCAAAAACCACCCCTACGAATCAGTTGATTCGGTTTCAGCAACGGCAAATGCAACTGGTAATATGTGTCCATTTGTATCAACAGATATCGCAATCATGAGCTTCCCACTATATTTTCCATATAGGAATGTCGCGTCAATCTGAAGCAGAGGCCTGCAAAACTTGAAAGCATGTATTAAAGCTTCAAATGCAAAAAACACAAGACGAAATTGAGGAGACGCGGTTCTAATTTCATCAGCATGCCATTGTCTGTGTGACCACTCGATTCTTGTCCCCGAACTCTTACTCCTCACAACCGCCATCTATTTTGGTAATTGAGCGTACGACTCATCCCAATCTCCAAACGACCATGCAATTGCTTTCCTCTTGGCATCTCAAATTCACTTGTAGCCGACATCGTGACCTTATTTTTTCTTAATTATATCTAATAATGCTTTGATCGTGATACCGTGATCGGCCTTAACGACGCTTTGGATCTCTCGCGCAATCATGTTGGCGTCAAGTTGGGCATGACCGCGTTGTATGTTGGGATTAATACACGTGTGCGGTACGTCTAACTGTGTTATCTCCCATAATTGTATTTTCTTTCGGAAACATGCGCGAAGACGCCACATGCACCTGTGTTGTGGAAACTTGCACTTAATCGCCCATAGGGCTGGCAAAAATCCGGGAACGGACATAAACGGGACTGGACACCTATTTTTAAAATTTTTAAATTTGGTGCCCAGACCCGGTCCCGTTTTTTAAACAGGCAATTTTTTTTTGTCCAGTCCCGTATGTTTTACAAACATACGTGACCCGTTTTGACCGCTTTTTATTGTTAAAAATCTACAACAACAACCTTCGCGAATTCAAACACAATCAAAAAGATCATCAGCGGCAGCATATAACCAAATCCAAGAACATCAAATAAATCGCAGACCTGGATACTGAAATCACCGCCCATGGAGACATTGTGCGACTCGTCCGCTTACACCGCTAAACCGCGCGAAATCGCCGGAGCTCGGATCATCATCGGCGCTCCGTCCGATCGAGATCGAAAGCGAGCCGCAAAATCAAACTCGGAGAAGAACGGACCTTGCGGCAAAGACCGTGTTGGCGCAATGGACCGCGCGAGCTTCAACTCCTGAACCTCATAGTACAACATTCCTCCATTGATCGGACCGTCCATCGCTCGCAAGCCTCCCAAACAGCGAAAACGCAAACCCTAGACGCTCAATCGAGAATCGCAAAATGGAGGGGTTGAGGGAGTCGATAGGGTCGGTAGGGGTCTGGAGGCGCATCTGGGCGTTGGCGAGGTGGAGGACAAGGAGGCGAAGGAGTGGTGGCAGTGGCGCCGCGGCCGAGGGAAGTCGGAGAGGAGGGCGTTTCCGAGGAATTGCTTGGCGCCGTCGAGCCGGTGGGAGAAATGGGAGCCGAAGCGGTGGAGGAGGAGCCGGCGATGCCGTCTCGCACCGCTAGTCGTGAGAGAGAGAGAACGTGAGAGTCTGAGACTGAGAGAGAGTGTGAGCGTGAGAGTGAGAGGTGAGATTTGAGTGTCTTGTGTGAGTGAGTGAGTGAGAGGTTTACATGCACTGCACAAAGGAGCATTTGGAGTATTTGGAGGAAGAAGTGTGTGATGTGTTCAAGCCAATGTCTTCTCACTATCTCAATTTAGACATCTGAGACAACTATATACATAAGCCTAGAGTTTGTATATCCCTTCTGAATTTGACATTTCTTTTTCCTTTTTTTGATAGGGACACTACTTCAAGTTGTTCCACTTCGGTCATCAGCTTGGTTTGTGTGTGGAGGATAGAAAGGTTTGGATATGTAAATTGTAATACCATCAGCTTATTAATATATATCCAGACACTACTACTTCTAAAAAGGTATAATAAGAGAGGCTATATTATTTAACCTGGCATTAGCTGCATGAAAATGCAACAATCATCTATTAATTTGAAAAGCTAAGTCAAGCTTAGTCGCGTCGCAAAGAAAAAGCACTAAAGCTCCAACGACTGAGACATATGCCATAGGTTCAATTCTTGGTATTCTCTTAGTTTCCTTGAGTTATGGGCGGAGGTGTTCTGCCCGACTAACTTTTATGGGATTAGTCGAATCAAAGTAATTAAAGAGAGTCTGAAATGAGATAGTTGGAATGAGAAGTTTTCATTCAACTTGGTGTATTCTTACAATAAGGTTAACACCCTTTATATAGGTCATTTGGTGATGATGATAAATGTATCTTTACAATGTGGGACAATTAACATATACACCCCATGTCATACAACACATTACAAGTAATCAATGTGGAACAATTAACACATACTCCCCATGTCATCACTAGAACATTTTTTGCTTTAATAGATGTTTTAAAACCTTTATTAAATAGAGTGTATTAAATGTCATATGAAAACGTGTTATGTTTTAATTTTTAATACATGTATTACATATAGGTTTTTTAAAACTCCTATAATTAGGTGTTATTTAATAACACCCCCTTTAATAGGGGTTTAAAAACCTCTATTAAATATCAAATTTGTTCTAGTGTCAAACAACTCAACATCATATTTGTGACGGCCCCAATTTTCCACAAATTGGGCCCCGCCCGGACCTAAGCTCACGTGGACCCCCGAGCCAGTCTCGCAAGGTCAACGAGTGCCTAGTCAGCCTTCCAATCCATCATATTCAGTGAATTCACAATTTTAAGTTGAGTTATTAATATTTTATTCAAGATTTACAAATTTAGCGGAAGCAACTAATACATAACACAACAAAAAGATCAAGGAGTTAGGCAACCTAATTGTGGAACCCAACATAAATGTATCATCGGAGGAGAGTAAATAAAATATACAAAAAAAATGTTCGCCTATCTATGAAGTCTTCCCTCTGCTACGCGTCTGCGGCTCTGCACTCAGTCAAAATAAAAATGACGAGCCCGGGTAAGTAAATCTAGTAGGACATATAAACAACATTTCACAATATCCAAAGCAATCACATCCATGCAAAGAGTACGAAAGGAATAAATAGCGCATGAATGTACAAGATTGTAAACAATTCATCGATGATTGTTGCCCAATAACAAGGAGTCCCGACCAAAAGTCGTTGAGTCGCGAAAAAATCCCAGCAGACTCAGGTTTAAGACGAGCCCCATGCCTCCCAGCCCTAACCCTTGCGACTATGAGATATCCATAGACCCAGATCTAGGACGAGACATCTGCCTCCCAGCCCTAGCCCGTACGACAATAAAGCATCCATGGACCCGGATAAGAGCCCCGAACGTACACTCAATTGGGAGATATCGACGGACGACCATGCAAGACCTCAGGTTTAGGACGAGGCCCCTGCCTCCCAGCCCTAACACTCTCATATCGCAGATAATAGTAACCATGACTCACTTGCCAATGGACCCACTCAATCGACAACAATTCAACGATAGCTATCATCACAAAGCAGTGAACAACAATAAAGCTATCACATAACAGTAAACAACAATAGCCAATGGAGAGACATGAAATAATGTATAAATCCCTAGCTGGTTCACTTACCTCGAATTTCGTAAATCAAAATTAAGACGTCTCGCTCGCGTCTCGATTTGTGCACATGACACTCGACTCATAGTCCCTGGTGTCCATTTAGACATTTTAGGCTAATTTACTAAAAATCATATAAATCACAACTCAAATTAGGTGAATAAACATCACCTCCATCGCGTCGTCGCGATTTCGTCGAAATCGCGCATCCGACCAGTTGATATCGCGCCACCGCGTCGTCGCCGTCGCTGCCGCCGCTGCGCCTCGTGTCGCCGCTCCTTGCCGCCGCGCGCGCGCGCTACGCCGGCGGCGCGCTTTCGCGGAGCCGCCTTGCTTGCGCGATCGCGCCTTCCTCCGATGTCCGCGCCACGCTGCGACGTCCAACCGCCGCGTCCGCACCACACGGCCGCCGCCGACTTGTCATCCGCGCCACGCCGCTCAACCACTCTGGTCGGCCGCCGCGTCACTGCCACGTAGTTGGTTCGCCCCTGCTCATCTCTCGCGGCCTCCGAGTGAACCACCACCGTGACTACGCCGATCTCGCCGCACCAGGAGCCGCCGTCGCCGACGTCGTCCCTCCGCGCGGCGCTCTCCACCACACTCTCCCGGTCGTCTCTCTCGTCTGTTCCTTCTCTTCCTCACGAGCTCTCCTGATCTCTTCTTTTCTTTTCTTTTCTTTTCTTTTTTTTCTTTCTTTTCAATCCTTATCTCCTCTTTTATATATATATAACATTCTCTTTTTTATTTCCCTTTTTGATTTCAAATAAAACGTGTTCTCGAGATTCATGCAACACGAATCTCGAGACAACTCAACAACCGAGCATCGCGCATCTCGAGGCACAAACCCGCCTCATTTTGAACTCTCGATACTCGCGCGACACGCAATACGAGACGTATCATGTCGGTCCCACGTCGACACGCTACTCGAGGCACGTCCTCGTTGGTGTTTCGGCTCACCGAATTCCTTGTATAGTTAACATAATCATCTCAAATTGGAGTTGAACATACGTATTTCGACGAGTGGGTCCCACATATTTGACTTGACACGTGGCACAAGTCAAATTTTCGGACCGTTATAGTCTTCCCAACGAATTAGAATTTTGTCCTCGAAATTGAAACAAAACTTACAGGACAATGGTGTTTGAATGAAGACCCAAGACCATACCTGCCCAAGTGTTGGGTTTTGGGGTTCATACGCAGCGGAGATTACAAAATAATTTTGACAAAAACCCCAACAGGATCCGAATCTAATTCCATTAAAAACTTTTAAACCATGAAAACTTAATCATACCTCGGTCGCAATGTACCTTTCTGAAGGTTAATCGATCTCTAAGGCGCTGCCAATGACGAACGCCCTCTACCAGTAGTCCACACACGAACGGCGGTCGAGATTCAAAGTGCTAGCTTCGAGAGAATACCATACCTTCTGTTTTTCTCTCCAAAACGATCCAGAGCATACCAAAAAACCCTAAGTCGTTTCTAAAACGAAAATAGAGTTTCGGCCTTTTGATTTTTCGTCCGTGTATTCTAACTTAAAACGTCTATTTATACAACCCTTGTATATAGACGGTTAAGTAAATTACACATATACCCCTACTTAAAGAAGTATAAGTGTAATACACCACAAAGACGTTTCCGTCATGAGTTTTATCATATAAAATTCATTTTTCTGAACCATCTTAAAATCTCGCAAACCATTCTTAGCGTGCGACCCAATAGGCTCATACAACGTTGGCAGTGTACCAAAACACATTTTGGTATACAAGTCATAAGAGACCTCTAGCAAGACATTATGACTACCCAAGCTGTACGAATATCAAATCGATACAACCTAATCAATAGTGTATATAACATCCTTTTGTCACACGATATCCTTTTGATCAAACATAAGGCATGGAATTGTCATCCAACATGTTCAATCGTACTAGTCTCGATCTCTAGGTAGACTGAAAACATCCGAGTGACATTGATCAATATCAATTCACTTCGACTAGGCCTTTTAACAGTCTAACACATCGAGGGATCCACTAAATATCTATCTTTATATGAGAGGGACAAATTCTATCTTGATTACACAACTTCATCACATTGTTCACATAGTAACAAATCACAACCTTTATAATCGTCCGGTTAAAGACAACGTTTGATAGTGTCAAATCACTATGTTCCTAATGTTGAAGTCTCTGATAATCTCAAGTCAGAGGACTGAAAAATATACTTATCATGAGAAACAACTATGACTTAATCCATGTGATGTTCTCATAGCGGGTCGGTCCAAGATTTCTTTGTTCCCTAACAAGTACTCGTGATCTTGATTCATATCCCTATATGTATAATCATCATATGATCATCAATCAAGACTCACACTAGTCTTAATTCATTATAGTTCCCAGTGATAATGATCGACTATGGACATTTATGATATTTCTGTAAATACCAATGGATCTTATTATAATGTAAACATGCAAATTAATTATAATAAACAACAAATGAAATCCTCTATTTTATTAACTAAAAGTATTCATAAAGACAGTTAATGGATTGACCTAGGGCACATGCCCCAACATCTCCCACTTGCACTAGGGCCAATCCTATATGCATCTAATGCCTAATGATCTAACATGACCATCTTGTTTTGCTTGTGGAAGAGCTTTTATCAATGGATCCACAACGTTGACTTCATTAGGTACTCCGCAAATCTTTACGTCTCCCCTCTCAATAATTTCTCTGATGAGATGAAAACGCTTGAGTATATGTTTGGATCTGTGGTGTGATCTAGGTTCATTGGCCTGTGCTATTGCCCCGTTATTGTCACAATACAAACAAACTGGGTTAGCAATACTTGGAACCACACCTAGTTCGAAATGAACTTTTTGATCCAAATCGCCTCCTTTCTTTGCATCGGACGCCGCAATATACTCGAAACTTTCATTTGTAGAATCTCGCCACAATTTCTTGCTTCGAACTTTTCCACTTCTTTGCACCCCCATTCAAAGTAAACACATATCCAGATCGATCTAAAATCATCTATATCAATTTGAAAACTTGCATCTGTGTAACCATTTACAACTAGATCATTTTCAAAACCTCTATAGACCAAGAACACTTCCTTAGTCCTTCTTAAGTACTTAAGGATGTTCTTTATCTTGCTATCCAGTGACTCTCACCAGATCCAGATCGATATATCTCGCTTGTAGTGCTCAAAGCATATAATACATCAGGTCGAGTGCATATCATGGCATACATGATAGATCCAATAGCTGATGCATATGGAATCTTATTCATACGATCTCGCTCATCATTTTTCCTAGGACATTGATTCTTGCTGAGACTTATGCCATGAGACATTGGCAACAATCCTCTTTTAGAGTCTTGCAAACCGAACCTATTCAGCACCTTGTCTATGTAAACACTCTGACTTAGACCGATTAGCCCCTTAGATCTATCCCTATAGATCCTTATCCCTAGGATATGGGCTGCATCTCCTAAGTCTTTCATTGAGAAACACTTCCCTAACCAAGACTTGACACTCTGCAATGTTGGGATGTCATTTCCAATGAGTAATATACATACAGTACCAGAAAAATAACTACACTCCCACTGACCTTCTTGTATACACAAGGCTCATCTTCGTTCTTAATAAAACCAAAATCCTTGATTGCTTCATCAAAACGAAGATTCCAACTCCGAGAAGCTTGCTTTAATCCATAAATGGATCTTTCAAGCTTGCATACCTTCCTAGAATTCTCAGGATGTACAAAACCTTCAGGTTGTGTCATATACACGTCCTCAAGCAACTTTCCATTAAGAAATGTTGTTTTTACATCCATTTGCCATATCTCATAGTCATAATATGTAGCAATGGCAATTACAATTCTTATGGATTTAAGCATGGCTACTGGCAAAAAAGTTTCATCATAATCAACACCTTGAGTCCGCCTGAAACTTTTTGCTACAAGTCTTGCTTTAAAAGTATGCACATTGCCATCCATGTCAGTATTCTTCTTGAAAACCCATTTACATCCAATGGTCTTACCAACTTCAGGTAAATCAACCGAGATCCAAACTTGGTTATCATACATGGATTGCATCTCAGAGTTCATGACACTTAGCCATTTATCTGAGTCTAGTCCAGACATAGCCTCCTGATAAGTGGTGGGCTCATTTTGATCCATAAGCAACACATCACGATTATCAGTAATGAGAAATCCGAATCTCTCTGGCTCATGTCTTACCCTACCAGATTTACGTGGGCCTTGTGTCACTTGCGGAGGTTCAACTGGTTCAGAACGTTGTTGAACTTCCAGTAGCGGTTCAGGGTTTATCTGTGATTCTTAAACTTCTTCAAGATTTATTTCTCTCCTACTAGTGTCTTTTGAAATAAACTATTTTTCCATAAAGGCACCATACCGAGCAACAAACACTTTGTTCTTAACGGGATTGTAAAAGTAATATCCTTTTGTTTCCTTAGGATACCCCACAAATAAACACTTGTCGGATTTAGGTGCTAGTTTTTCTGAGACTTGTCATTTTACGTAAGCCTCACAACCCCAAATCTTAAGGAAATACAAACTAGGTCTCTTCCCGTACCATATCTCATATGGTGTTTTATCATCCGATTTAGAAGGAACTCGATTTAGAGTGAAAGTTGTAGTTTGTAATGCATAACCCCAAAAGGATAATGGAAGATCTGCATGACTCATCATAGATCAAACCATATCTAATAAGGTTCGATTTCTCCTTTCAGAAACTTCATTCCATTGTGGAGTTGCTGGTGGAGTCAATTGGGAGACAATCCCATAATTTTTAAGATGATCATCAAATTCTTGGCTTAAATATTCACCACCTCGATCTGATCGAAGTCTTTTGATAGTTCTACTAAGTTGATTCTGCACTTCATTTTGAAACGTTCGAAACATCTCAAATGATTCAGCTTTATGTTTCATAAGATATACATAACCATATCTCTTGAAATCATCGGTAAATGTAATGAAGCGCGATAACCTCCTCTAGCCATTGTGTTTATAGGACCGCATACATCGGTATGTATTAGACCCAATAAATCACTTGCCCTTTCACTTGTGTCCAAGAAAGGGACTTTTAGTCATCTTGCCTAGTAAACAAGATACGCATGTTTCATATGTTTCTAAATCAAATGAATCTAGAAGCCCATCTTTATGGAGCTTCGTTATGCGTTTCTCGTTTATGTGTCCGAGACGACAATGCTAAATATAAGTTTGATTACAGAAACGACAATTTTCTTCCTTTTCTTTTGGGTGTTTTGAAGCGAGAAGCAGTCGTCGTCTCTTGACTTGTTCCATAGGCTTTGCGACAGTGCGAAATGTGACCTTGGCAACTCTAGCCTTGCCTTTGCCTTTCTTCTTCATTCCCTTTCCCTTTTAGACCATCAACATATTACTAGAGGGTTTCTTGATATTTTTTTCAGCAATTTTGAGCATCAAATGCAACTCCGAAATTGATTTCTCCATATTATTCATATTGTAGTTTATCACAAATTGTGAGTAACTTTCTGGTAATGAATTCAGGATCAAATCTGTAGCCAACTCTTGGCTTATGGAAAATCCGAGTCTATCAAGCTGGTCAACATAGCCCTTCATCTTCAGAACATGAGGACTAACCGACGCACCCTCAGTCATCTTGCAAGAATGTAGGTTCTTGACTATCTCGAACCTTTATTGTTTAGCTTGCTGTTGGAACATTTCCTTCAGCGTTACGGCCATGTCGTAGGCTTCCATTAGTTTCATGTCCTTCTGAAGTTCAGGAACCATAGTTGCTAGCATAATACATGCAACATCAGTAGAATCGTTGACATGCTTATTATGCGCATCCTTCACAACTTTCGTAGCCTTGGCTGGTGGGTCCTCAGGGATTGAAGCATCCAGGACATACAACTTACGTTCATGCTTAAGAACAATTCTCAAGTTTTTGAACCGGTCGAGAAAGTTAGTCCCAGATAGTTTATCCTTCTCAAGGATGGATCGCAGTGACAGGGGATTATTGTTACTTGAAGAGGACATTGATCTACAATAAAGATTATGCAAAGTTTGTTTTAGTATAGAGGAATAGACTCCCACTAAATTAACAACCCTCCTAAAACGTACTGTTTATTTAGGGGACTAAAATCCATATTTCACCTAATTCTATGACAGGTATGGCATGAAACACGAACTAGATTATTTAGGTAGGTAACAGTTACCAATTACATCTTATGTAATTTTTAGATCCTTTTATGAGATATGGGACATCTTATGTCTTAGCATGTTTTTATCTCATCATTTGCCTAAAGCTCAAAACTATTTTGATGGCTTTATTAAGTCGGACCATTTTAAACATTAAGGTAACTCTTACCCAACTTGTCTCACCAAGATAACACAATACACCCAACTATGGCCGAAACTATATTAGTGTGATCGAGGCCTTGACAAGTGTTTAAAATGGATGGCACGAGACTTAAAATTTAATAGAGGGATTTTATTCAGTTTTAGTGATTTTATGTAAACAATGAAATATCATATATTTTATTGATTTGTTCAATCACTAAACAATTTGAAATTTTTTTTTTTACTTTTCACTAACAAAAGAATTTCCGTACGCTAGTATTATTTAGACGGTGGTCCCGCTTGCCGGTCAGCGGGACAGTGTACAGGGGGCAGCTCCCCCGTTTTTTTTTTTAGAAGACGAATCTCAATTCCAAAAATTAAAATTTGCTATAGAAAATCATAATTTTTCGTTGATTTCATTATCATAAATTAACCCCTTAATTTATCCGAAATTAAGTCAATTAAAATATTTTAATTAACCCGGGCCCACATCTAACTAATCATCTTATCCTAATCCAATTAGGATTTAAGATATTTGAATCCTAGTATATCACCAATAACAAGATTCTTGGTATTTATCTCATATTCTAATTTGTTATCTATCTTTATCAAATAGAAACTTCATAACAAAATAGATATAACAAGATAAATAATTAATTTCGAAAATTAATTAATTATTTTGGATTTAAGATATTCGAATCCTAGTATATCACCAATAACAAGATTCTTGATATTTATCTCTTATTATAATTTGTTATCTATCTTTATCAAATAGAAACTTCATAACAAAATATATATAACAAGATAAATAAATAATTTCGAAAATTAATTATTTATTTTGGATTTAAGATATTTGAATCCTAGTATATCACCAATAACAAGATTCTTGATATTTATCTCATATTCTAATTTGTTATCTATCTTTATCAAATAGAAACTTCATAACAAAATAGATATAACAAGATAAATAAATAATTTCGAAAATTAATTAATTATAAATAAATAATTTCGAAAATTAATTATTTATAAATAAATAATTTCGAAAATTAATTATTTATAAATAAATAATTTCGAAAATTAATTATTTGCAATTTCGGTCCTCATCCAAATAATCACAAACATGTAATTGAATCATGAACTACTATTCCAATCGAACCTAATGGTGTCATAGATCACAGAACACGAAATTCAATTCATTAAAATTATTTGAATTAACCTAACATGGTTACTAGCATGTACGAAACTGATTTTAATTAAATCACGAATATGTGTATCATATACACAAAACATGATAATAAATCTCAAAGACAACTTATGTATATCACATATACATCAACTATTGACATGCTTTCAATCATATATCATGTATATATCAGAAGAAAACATGCAATGAATTTAATGGAATCGAACTCGAAGGCTCTGATACCACTGTTAGGTTTTGGGGTTCATACGCTGCGGAGATTACAAAATAATTTTGACAAAAACCCCAACAGGATCCGAATCTAATTCCATTAAAAACGTTTAAACCATGAAAACTTAATCATACCTCAGTCGCAATGTACCTTTCTGAAGGTTAATCGATCTCTACGGCGCTGCCAACGATGAACGCCTCTACCGATAGTCCACACACGAACGAGCGCGATCGAGATTCAAAGTGCTAGCTTCGAGAGAATACCATACCTTTTGTTTTTCTCTCCAAAACGATCCAGAGCATACCAAAAAACCCTAAGTCGTTTCTGAAACGAAAATAGAGTTTCGGCCTTTTGATCTTTCGTCCGTGTATTCTAACTTAAAACGTCTATTTATACAACCTTTGTATATAGACGGTTAAGTAAATTACACATATACCCCTACTTAAAGAAGTATAAGTGTAATACACCACAAGGACATTTCCGTCATGAATTTTATCATATAAAATTCATTTTTCTTAACCATCTTAAAATCTCGCAAAACCATTCTTAGTGTGCGACCCAATAGGCTCATACAACGTTGGCAGTGTACCAAAACACATTTTGGTATACAAGTCATAAGAGGCCTCTAGCAAGACATTATGACTACCCAAGTTGTACGAATATCAAATCGATACAACCTAATCAATAGTGTATATAACATCCTTTTGTCACACGATATCCTTTTGATCAAACATAAGGCATGTAATTGTCATCCAACATGTTCAATCGTACTAGTCTCGATCTCTAGGTAGACTGAAAACATCTAAGTGACATTGATCAATATCAATTCACTTAGACTAGGCCTTTTAACAGTCTAACACATCGAGGGATCCACTAGATATCTCTCTTTATATGAAAGGGACAAATTCTATCTCGATTACATAATTTCATCACATTGCTCACACAATAACCAATCACAACCTTTATAATCGTCCGGTTAAAGACAACGATTGATAGTGTCAAATCACTATGTTCCTAATGTTGAAGTCTCTGGTAATCTCAAGTCAGAGGACTGAAAAATATACCTATCATGAGAAACAACTATGACTTAATCCATGTGATGTTCTCATAGCGGGTCGGTCCAGTACTTTGTTCCCTAACAAGTACTCGTGATCTTGATTCGTATCCCTATACGTATAATCATCATATGATCATCAATCAAGACTCACACTAGTCTTAATTCATTATAGTTCCCAGTATAATGATCGACTAGGGACATTTAGGATATTTTTGTAAATACCAATGGATCTTATTATAATGTAAACATGCAAATTAATTATAATAAACAACAAATGAAATCCTCTATTTTATTAACTAAAAGTATTCATAAAGACAGTTAATGGATTGACCTAGGGCACATGCTCCAACACCAAGGCCATACTCGCCAAAGGCCATACCCCCATCTTACTCTGTAGGGGTGGGCTCCTCTGCGACGAGCTGGACTCCTCCGCGACCTCCAAACAAAGAACACACCCTCTGTATCCTCCCATCAATATATGACAGGGCAACATCCTCGCAACATATAGGAACACGACTGAATACAAATGAACATTTGATCCACCGTCACTAACATACGTATATGTGTTGTATATCCGCGAGAATGTAAATCAGTCTCTCTCATCGAGTGAGTCTCAACCCAACTCGTACCTTTTATCAGGTCGTCGGACCTGACGTGGCAATAGCACGAATCTGTTCCTGGCTGTCCACACGCCCATACAGGTACGTTGAAATCCCGCTCCAACTGGAACATGTCCATATCCTTGCTCCTGTGCATGACTAGATCGTTGTCCCTGTCTATGCACTCGACTGGATCTCTAACCCTGTCTCTAGCCACTACCTCTGCCATCAATCATCTGATGGTACTGATGCTGAGGATCTGACGGTGCTAGCTGATGTACTACACTAGCGTAACTCTACGCACTGAACCAACTAACTTTGACGTTGTATACGCCTCATATGGCGGAAATGCAATACGTTATGAGGTTGCTCTCGTGTGCTCCCACGCTCTCACTCATCATAACATCAACTGCACTCCAGAGCGTCCACATCGATGCCACCGTAGTGCACAACCAGACATCGGCCTCGCCAAACAACGAAACGGATACGATGCTCGACCTCATATGATCTTGTGTGGCCAAGACGTCATGAATATTTGCTGCTCCGAGATTCGTACCACTGTGAAACTTTTTCTAGTGATGCCGCTAAAACTCGTGAGACCGTCTCGCTTGAGTCATCACTCTAAGTCCCGTATTAGTTGGCGCGCTCAGCATCCCTTCATGGAAGTACGAGTTCAACCCGTTCACTCGAACGCACTTGTTGTTTGTTTGTGTTTTTCTTTTCTTAACAACTTTAAATGCACGGGTTTACGTTTTCAATCTTTCAAATTTTAAATGTGAACAGTCTTAAGATGTACAATCTCGTAAGATTTATACTTAGATGGCCATTAACTATTAGAACGATTCGCGGACTCTACCTCAACTCGTAACACTTAATTCATTTATAAGTCCCTAAAGGTGGTGGTCGACTTCACCAACCCTGAGACTATAAATGTATAGTGTCACTAAAGTGGAGTTACTTGGGCTTCTGATCAAACAGTACTACTCCAAAGCTTTCGTCAAAGCTAAAGGAGTCCGTACATGATGTAATCGTTAGCTCTCAAGTCATCTCAACACTTTGCTCATTTTGAGTCTGCTCTTCGTTTCTTCTTTCTTTTTAACTTTACGTTCTCGAATGTTCCTTACATTCGAATGTTCCTTCCTCGAATGTTCCTTACATTCGAATGTTCCTTCCTCGAATGTTCCTTACATTTGAATGTTCATTCAATTCAAGAATGAGCCTTTCTCGAATGTTCCTTACCTAAATTGTTCCATTAATTTTATATTATCCAACAACATCAATTAGAGACTCAAACTTCCATTTCAAGTCTCACAACTTATAGGAAATCCTCGATTTCAGTACTAACTGAACAACTTGAAAATAAACTCTTTCGAGTCATACATGGCATGTTAAGTTTCAATTTGAAATCATACCATTTGTAATAGCAAAGTTCTCATTTTACTCGAAATGAACTGTTTCATTTTCCATTGGCTTCACCAAACCAACCAAACTATTTACCTCAATTTATCAAGTGAACTAACAAAATTCTTAAGCCACTATCCGCGAAGCTGAATTGAATTTAAACAACTCCCGCATTTCCAAGGCACGAGTACTCATCCATGTAGCTCCACTATTCCCAAATACGCCATAATCACCAACATTGACACATCCGATCCGTGCATGAAGGCAATGTAATACGACCTCATATCAGATGGAAATATAACTCCTAAGCCTCTTCCTTCTTTGTTGTTTGCACCATCTCAAAGGCCTAGTAAAGGATTATCAAGCAAAGACAAGATCATCATCGCAGCCTCGTTTAAGTGAAACAGGTTGTCATTCTACCATTTTCCACTTTTTTCCAAAATGTTCCAAACATGAAATCAATTAAGTTACTCATCGTGTCTCACGCGATACACAAGAGTGAATATCGTACATATATATATATATATATATATATATATATTTATTCCTCAAGAAGAAATCAAATGTGTCCTCGATATACGTGCAACACGAATCTCGAGGCAACCCCAATAATTTCACCAATTTGTCGACAATGTTGTAAACAACTGGACAAACTGTTGATTTACCAAAAATGTTGTAAACCTTTGTATATACAATTCTTTGTATCGTATAGTCCATATTTTAATTTTTTCCAACTCTCCTCACTTCCCAACGAAGACTTAAGCCAGGATCATAGGGTTCCACTCTAAGTTCAACCATTCCTAACTTCCGCTGATTTTGTGTCTTATTTCCCCTAGGTTCGCTAGAACCTAGGCTTTGATACCAACTGTGACGGCCCCAATTTTCCACAAATTTGGCCCCACCCGGCCTAAGCTCACGTGGACCCCCGAGCCAGTCTCGCAAGGTCAACGAGAGCCTAGTCAGCCTTCCGATCCATCATATTCAGTGAATTCACAATTTTAAGTTGAGTTATTAATATTTTATTCAAGATTTACAAATTTAGCGGAAGCAACTAATACATAACTCAACAACAAGATCAGGGAGTTAGGCAACCTAATTGTGGAACCCAGTATAAATGTATCATCGGAGGAGAGTAAATAAAATATACAAAAAAGATGTTCACCTATCTATGAAGTATTCCCTCTGCTACGCGTCTGCGGCTCTGCACTCGGTCAAAATAAAAATGACGAGCCCAGGTAAGTAAATCCAGTAGGACATATAAACAACATTTCACAATATCCAAAGCAATCACATTCATGCAAAGAGTACGAAAGGAATAAATAGCGCATGAATATACAAGATTGTACACAATTCATCGATGAGTGCTGCCCAATAACAAGGAGTCCCGACCAAAAGTCGTTGAGTCGCGGAAAAATCCCAGCAGACTCGGGTTTAGGACGAGCCCCATGCCTCCCAGCCCTAACCCTTGTGACTATGAAATATCCATAGACTCGGATCTAGGACGAGACACCTGCCTCCCAGCCCTAGCCCGTACGACTATGAAGCATCCATGGACCCGGATAAGAGCCCCCAACGTACACTCAATTGGGAGATATCGACGGACGACCATGCAAGACCTCAAGTTTAGGACGAGGCCCCTGCCTCCCAGCCCTAACACTCTCATATCGCAGATAATAGTAACCATGACTCACTTGCCAATGGACCCACTCAATCGACAACAATTCAACGATAGCTATCATCACAAAGCAGTGAACAACAATAAAGCTATCACATAACAGTAAACAACAATAGCCAATGGAGAGACATGAAATACTGTATAAATCCCTAGCTGGTTCACTTACCTCGAATTTCGTAAATCAAAATTAAGACGTCTCGCTCGCGTCTCGATTTGTGCACATGACACTCGACTCATAGTCCCTGGTGTCCATTTAGACATTTTAGGCTAATTTACTAAAAATCATACAAATCACAACTCAAATTAGGTGAATAAACATCACCTCCATCGCGTCGTCGCGATTTCGTCGAAATCGCGCATCCGACCAGTTGATATCGCGCCACCGCGTCGTCGGCGTCGCTGCCGGCGCTGCTTCGCGCTGCCGCTCCTTGCCGCCGCGAGCGCTTACGCGGCCGCGCGCTTGCTTGCGCGAGCCGCCGCTTGCGCGATCGCGCCTTCCTCCGCTTGTCCGCGCCACACGCCGCTGCCGGCCACCCGCCGTCACGCACGCACGCGTCGCTGTCGGCCACCCGTCATCCGCGCCACGCCGCTCAACCAATCGGTCGGCCGCCGCGCACACCGCCACGCACTGGTTCGCCCTGCTCATCTCTCGCGGCCTCCGGTGAACCACCACCGTGACTACGCCGATCTCGCTGCTCCGGGAGCCACCGTTGCCGACGCCGTCCCTCCGCGGCGGCGCTCTCCGCCATCACTCTCCCCGTCGTCTCTCTCGTCTGTTCCTTCTCTTCCTCACGAGCTCTCTAGATCTCTTCTTTTCTCTTTTTTTTTCTTTCTTTTCAATCCTTATCTCCTCTTATATATATATATATAATATTCTCTTTTTTATTTCCCTTTTTTATTTCAAATCAAAAATGTTCTCGAGATTCGTGCAACACGAATCTCGAGACAACTCAACAACCGAGCATCGCGCATCTCGAGGCACCAACCCGCCTCATTTCAAACTCTCGATACTCGCGCGACACACAACACGAGACGTATCATGTCGGTCCCACGTCGACACGCGACTCGAGGCACGTCCTCGTTCGTGTTTTGGCTCACCGAATTCCTTGTATAGTTAACTTAATCATCTCAAATTGGAGTCGGACATACGTATTTCGACGAGTGGGTCCCACATACGACTTTGACTTGACACGTGGCACAAGTCAAATTTTCGGACCGTTACAATATTTATCAAAACAACAAAATCTCAAAAAGATTTGAACTTTAGCGTTTTCTCGTGAAACCAAGACATGACAGAAGCATTGCATCAATTGCATAAATTGATACCACTGCAATTGCATAAATTGGCATTTTTACCACTGCAATTGCATAAATTGATACTTGTTTCAAATAGGGAATTAATTACAAGAAAACATTCAACCATATCTTTAGTCTGCTGGAAGGCATACTAAAGATACTTGTTTCAAACTTCATGAAATTCCCGACTGGTATAAAAAAAAGACATTGAGAAGAAACAAAGAGGGGATCATACTAAGTCATTTGCTTATATGTTGGAATCTCCTTTAGATATATCCGAAGATGGACCATTGAATCTCGAAGATTTGCAAACTAACATAATAGCAATGATTCAACAAGGCTTTAAAAAATTTATAAAAGGGAAGTTCGTGGCTGCTGCTGAAGCACCTGATCTTGTCAACTCTACTCACACTGAATTTATAGGTAGTATGCTGAACCAAAGCTTCAGTTTTAATTCTTTTATTAGCAATGATGCTTGGATAGTTAAAACTGAGGCTTCTAATCATATGTGCACAAATGAGACATTGCTTTATCATATTACTGGTTTGTATAAACCATCTTCAGTCTATTTACCTGATGGTACTACTAAATCAGTGACATATGTAGGGAATGTTAAAAAAAATAATAAAACAATGCATGATACACAAAATAAGTTAAAAAATACTAGATAAGATAACAATAAGGAGCAGAAAGTTCGGAGCACAAACTTAATAAAACAATGCATGATACACAAAATATTGTTCCTGCGCAATTTCGCAACCCAATTCAACCTCATCTACCTCCCCTATCAAGATCAAACAACTCCCATATCTATCAATCTCAACATCAATGCTAAATAGAAATTTAATTAATCATGTTTCAATACATTCAATATCAATAGAACAAGACCAAACAAGACTAAACATAGAATCAATTAATCCTAATTTCTCAAATTCAATAGAATAAGCTTGCATTTATGTTTGTTTTTTTGGGTTATAAATTTGTATATATGGTTAAAATGTAAGTGTATGCATGTGCAGGTTGGCATGCAAGGAAATCAATGTGGGAGGGTATAGGGGGGAGGAGGGAGAGTGCTTGAAGCACTCATCATAATATTGGCCTTCACACGACACTCTATCTGCTGTTGATACATGCATGTGTGTTCAGTAGCAAGTATGGCCCTGGTTACACGGACTCTGACTATGGTGTTGGTGCTGGTGTTGGAGCTGGTGACCCTGCTCTCAAGGGTGGTGTTGGTGCAGGAGCTAGAGTGTAAAACACTTGTCAAATGTGATTCAAAGAACAAACAAAGTGAATGGTTCTTTACTTGGAAATTTATAATGCATGGTCATACATAAGATAAGAGAACCCTTCAATTTGGCCAAGTATAAGATACTTGCCACTAATAATATTGATGTCAAAAATAACAAATAGAGATGCTATAAGTATAAGAAAAAACCAAAAGAGCTGCAAGCGTAGGTAGCCAAACAGGTACATAATGAAGGCATTTGTTCAGAGGCATACGACAATTCCTGAAGAAATTACTCCAAGATCTATGGATTACCTGAATAGGATGACGTCGAACTCACACTCTCAAATTTGTCCATCGAGATCTGTTGGGGTGTTGGACAACCGTTGTATCTTCTTGCGAGGGGATCATATTAGTTTCCTGCAATTGCAAATCAAATCATTATAAGAACTCAATAAGTGAACATCTATTTTAGTTAGTGCGGTAAATTAAAGCACATGCAAGTGCTTCACTGTCTCTAGTAATTTTAATCAAAAGACATACATAGCAGAATTGGATTAGGTTGAACTCGTCGCACTTTCGAGTTTGTCCATCGAAATCTGTTGGTGCATTGAACTCGTCACATCATATTCTGATGTTTTGCTCCTTTGTCAAGTAACAAAAATCATAAATTTATCACACCAGAAAGTATACAATCTTTGGTCAAGTTTTTGCCTCATATCCATGTTGATCCCCTAGAGCTCACACATTTTGAAACTAGGCATGGAACAAAGTGCATTGCAAGGCCACATGCAAACATTTAGCTTCCATTTATTCAAGCACCAATAAGCCTTGAGTATTCTCTTATATGTTATAACCACAAATAACCAATAATTTGTTGGAAAAAAAATTCATTAATTCTAAATCATCTTTTGCAATTTGAATGAATGATATCAAAATGGAATCAAAGTATTTCTTAACAAACTGGGTAGAATTGCGAAAAATCATTAACTGAACAAAGCGCCTTCTTCAGACTTTGTTCAAATCAGCCATCCCATGGACAAAATTTTAAAGATGCTCAAGTTATCTATCTATCTATCTACCTATCTAAAAATTTGAGAGGAAACTGTGACTATATTTCATTGAATGTTAAAAATAAATGCTGAAAGAAATGTTCTTCTTTGCAATTAGCCATTTAGCACATAAATATTAACAAATTGAAAATGGATCTATACCTCGATGCGAGCAATGGACTCTAGAATGCTATGTAAGTAATCAACGTCACATTCAGGGCGTGGATGGAGCCTATGCAAAAACACAAATTATTATTCATAGATAGACACGAAGCAATTGGAGAGGAATGGAAGTATTTCATCTTCAACTGCAGGAAAGAGGTTGTTTGACAAATAGTTACTAAAACAATTGTAAGGTGTGCCCGCCAACTATTAGCCTATTAGGTGAATCACAGCAAACTTGCATTCCCTCATCAATCAAAAGTCTAAAAAATATATTGTTCCACATAAAGAAGAACAAAAAGCATGAAAGAGGAGTAACAAGAGAATATACTAATAAAAGATTTTTCATTAGAGAGTAACGGAGTGATTGACATGAGTTGGGGATTAATTACCGTGCATAACAAAGAGCAATACTGCTAAACAACCAAGCAATTGAAGCTGTAGAAAGCCAATCGATCATAAGAAAAACCGATATAGGAACTGTAATTCATAAATCAGAATTGTTTTAAATTTGAACGCAAAATAACAGTGGAGAATTAGATAGAATTGAAGTTCAAGTCCCTATCACTAACTTGAATGATGAAAAGAAATTTAGAAACAATACCTCATTAAGGTTGCCTAGGTGGTCTATTCTGAATACTTTTCCGGCTACTTTGTTCAATCCAAGACCTAAGTTTAAATTGTACATCTTCCATGCTCTTCTAACGATTTCGGAACTATCGATATAAGAGGGGACGACCACTGCCATGACTGTGTCACTAAACCATTCCTCCTTTTGAGTACAATTTTTCAAGCCCCAAGCCTCAACAGCAAGCCTGATCATGAAGTTTTTGTTGAAGAACCATCATAAAACTTCAACAAGAAGGATATGATCATGCATGCCTCTGACCTAGTCGCTTTGGCTAAACGACTGTGCCTTGCAATCACATTGTCGAGCCCTTCCTCGAAAAAGAGATTACCTCTCAGTCCCAAATGAAGTAGATGCCCTCGCTAGTCTCTCCACCTCTAACCACGTACTCATTTGGATCTACACAACACAACCACAATTGCATATCACACACAATCACTTTGCCATCAAAATTCTACATTGAATTAAAGTGGAAAAGCACTTGAGAAATCTCTCTTTAATGAAAAACACAAACATATCACACACAATAAGGCATGTAAATCTAACACAAAAACATATCATTCATAATCCACAATCGGATGAGGTTCAGGTACTTGATTAAATGACATGTAGTTGATTCACTATACTAATAAGGTAAGGAAGAAGTAGTGTTTCTATTTTGTTTGTTATATCTCTGGATTCTAATACATACACATACAAATTTAAACAAACTTATAATTGGAGAAACAAGTATACAGGTAGTTTAGGAAGTAGTGCTTCTATTTTGTTTGGTCTCAATGTGCATAATTGAGTACAACTAACCTGTTTAGGAAATATATTATCAATTCATAGAAGAAAATCATGTATGATCAGTTGATAAAACTTTAATTTCTTTCAGAAGTTGATTTATTTAGCGTTTTAGAGTTGTATAACTACTAACTAGCTCACTAACAAAATCCCTAAATCCCAATTGAAATCTACAAATTGTCTTAAAAGTAGACACAATCGGTCGCATTTCAAACAATCAACTACAAAATTTCATGAAACCCTAACAAAAAACCATGGCATACACTCCAACTGATCTCAATTTTCAATCAAACAGAAAACAAACCATAAAAAATACAGTCAAACAAGAATAAATTCACAGATTATGAAAACCAGATCGAAACACAAATCGCTCCTTCGAATCCCCAAACAACAACACCAACAAGATGAGATCTTCCAAGAGTAGTGTCTACTAAAATCATCATTAGAAGAAGAAAGCTTCATTATCACGACTACGTCGCCTTATTATCAATTTCTTGCAATCTTCGGTGGCCTCCAATGGTGAAAACACCGCTCCTATCGATCACCATGAATCTCTCTAACTCACTACTTACCGAATCTGATGAAAACACTGGAAATCGAGCAAGATAATTTGATGGACGAAGCCTTCAATCCTTGAACTGAACAAAGCGATGATCAACAACATCAGATTATGAGATTGCGAGACGAGAACAGAGGCTTAGCAATGTAAATCTAATAACAAATCGTTGAATCTTGAAAGTTGAAAAGTTTGAAACCTCGACATTTGACATCCAAAGCTGTGAAATTTCAAAACTTGGGATCGGATCACTCACTGTGTACTAAAATGAACCAGAAAATCAAAACAAAGCGATGACCAACAACATCAGGTTATGAGATTGCGGGACGAAAAGTAGGGTTTGGCAATGTAGGTACCTGGTGCGGCGGAGCGAGAGAGAGAGCGAGCGGTACTCCTCAATCGCTTCGTTTCTTGCCCAGATTGTCGTCTCGCTTGCTCTTCTTGATCTCGACGAGACCTTCTTCTCTTCTTCGGCGAGCGTGGTCTCCATCGACATAGAGAGTGATTTAGGGTTGGAGATAGAAAGAGTTTTTGATTGAGAAGGTTTTGACGAGCGAGAAGGGTTGGAGATCGAGAGATTGAAACCTAAATAATATGAGTCGATTGCGAGTGATGTGTCGATGAGATGTTGAGTTTTAATAGCCTAATACATAGATGTTTCTAAAAACCCCTATGAATTAGGCGTTATAAAAAGTAATACATAGGAGTTATTGAAAACCTCTATGAATTAAGTGCTATAAAATGTCTATTTCGTTCTAGTGCATGGTCATCCACACTTCACAACACTCCCCCTTGGATGACACTTGCTTAGAGATTGTGCCTCGTTAAAACTTTTACTAAGAAAAACCCTGTGGGAAAAAATATAGCAAAAGAAAAATAGTACACTATTCTCATAAATATTAAGACGGGCATAATAGTGTTAAGATTGCCTCATTAAAGACCTTGCTAGGAAAACCCAATTGGATAAAACCATAGCTAAGGAAAAAAGAGTGCAATACACTAATCAATAACTCCCCCTCATGTGAACATGGGTGAAACTTGTTCAGTTTCTTTACGTGCAATGTCTTTAAGTTTACGCAAGCCAATACCATATGTAAGCTTTTTAAATGTCGTAGTTGGTAAGGCTTTTGTGAATAAATCAACAAGATTATCACTCGATCGGATTTGCTTGACATCAATTTCACCATTCTTCTGAAGCTCATGCGCATAAAAGAATTTTAGTGAAATATGTTTTGTTTTGTCCCCTTTTATGAATCCTTCACTTAATTGTGCAATACATGCTATGTTATCTTCATATAATATGGTTGGAGAATTTTTTATTGAAGGCAATCCACATGATTCTTGAATATGTTCAATCATGTTTCTCAACCATACACATTCACGACTTGCTTCATGAATTGCAAGTACTTCAGAATGGTCGGAAGAAGTAGCAACCATAGTTTGCTTTACTGACTTCCATGATACTGCAGTATTACCACATGTGAATACATATCCCATTTGAGAACGAGCCTTGTGGGGATCAGATAAAAATCCAGCATCAACATAACCTTGGAGATTCAATTTTATCCCTCTCGAGTAGAATAAACCCATGTCACTTGTTCCTCGAAGATATCGAAAAATATGTTTAACACCATTCCAATGTCTTTGAGTTGGTGAAGAGTTGTATCTTGCAAGTAGGTTGACAGCAAAAGCAATGTTAGGTCTTGTCAATTTGCAAGATACATAAGTGCACCAATTGCACTTAAATATGGTACCTCCGGACCAATTAGCTCTTTATCACTTTCATGAGGTCGAAATGGATCCTTATCCACTTCAAGTGATCTGACAACCATTGGAGAGCTCAATGGATGTGCTTTGTCCATATAAAATCTTGTTAATATTTTTTCAATATAATTTGATTGATGGACAAGAACTCCACTTGAAAAATGTTCAATTTGCAAACCAAGACAAAGTCTTGTTTTTCCAAGTTCTTTCATCTCGAATTCCTTTTTCAAGTATTCGGATGTTCTAACGATGTCGTCGTGGTTTCCCACTATATTTAAATCATCAACATATACAACAATAATCACAAATCATGTTGAAGATCTTTTAATGAAGACACATGGGTAAAGCGGATTATTTACATATCATTCTTTCAGTAAATAATCACTAAGACGTTTGTACCACATTCGTTAGGATTGTTTCAACCCGTACAAAGACCTTTGTAATTTTATAGAATGCATGTTATGAGGTTTTGATTTTATTTCATCGGATATTAGAAATCCATCAAGGATTTTCATATATATCTCACTGCCTAGGGATCCGTACAGATATGATGTAACGACATCCATTAAATGCATATCAAGCCCTTCAGAGACTGCAAGGCTTATCAAGAACAGAAATGTGATTGTATCTATAACAGGAGAATATGTTTCCTCATAATCGATACCAGGTCTTTGTGAGAAACCTTGAGCTACAAGTCTTGCTTTGTATCTTGTAACTTCGTTTTTTTCATTTCTCTTTCGTACAAATACTCATTTATACCCAACAGGTTTTACGTCATCTGGCGTTTGGACAATCGGTCCAAAACCCTCTCGTTTCCTTAACGAGTTTAGTTCTGCTTGGATAGCATCTTGCCATTTTTTCCAATCAGGTTTTTTTTTTACATTCGTCCACTGATCGTGGTTCTGGATCATCATCATTTTCACATAGTTCAAAGGACACATTGAAAGCAAATATATCATCAGGAACAATTTCATTTCGATCTCAAATCTTACCAGAGTTTGAATAATTTATTGAGATCTCATTATTTTCATCTTTTTCCTCTTTTTCTAGAGGAAGTTGTTCCTCATCAGAATCAACTTGTTCTGACAAACCCTTATCAAAGGATTCTTGTGCTTTCTCATGAGTATTTTGATTTGTATTTATTTTTACTCATATTTTCCTTTTTCGAGGAATTGTATCCTTTGAACCAACCGGTCTTCCACGCTTTAAGCGTTTCGTTGGTTCTTGTGCATTTTGTTGCACAGAGACATCAATTCTTGCAGGAGCATTTACAGCTAGAATATGTGATTTTGTCACTTGTTTTGCATCATTAAATGCATCTGGTAATTGATTTGTGATTTGTTGCAAATGAATGATCTTTTAAACTTTAAGTTCACTCTGATTTGTGCGTGGATCATAATGTGATGATAAAGTTAATGCATTCCAAGCAATTTCGCATCATTCCTTTTGAATTGATTTCTTATCTCCCCCTAATGGTGGAAAAATTGCTTCATCAAAGTGACAATCAAAAAACGTACAGTAAATAAATCCTTTGTTAAGGGCTCAAGGTATCTTATAATGGACGATGAGTTAAATCCAACATAAATCCCAAGTTTTTGTTATGGACCCATCTTAGTTCTATTGGGTGGTGATATAGGAACATACACTGCACAACCAAAAATTCTCAAGTGTGAAATATTTGGTTGTTGACCTAAAATGAGTTGCATGGGGGAATGTTCATGGTATGCAGTAGGCCTATAACGAATGATAGATGCTGCATGAAGGACTGCATGTCCCCAAACTGAAGTTGATAACTCAGTTCTCATGATTAAAGGTCTGGCAATTAATTGAATGCATTTAATCAGAGATTCTGCCAAACCATTCTCGGTATGCACGTGTGGAACAGAATGTTCAATGGTAATTCCTATAGACATGCAATAATTTTTAAATGCTTGAGATTGAAATTCCCCGGCATTATCAAGATGGATGGTCTTGATTGGGTTGTCAGGGAATTGTGCTCTTAACTTAATGATTTGTGCTAAAAGTCTAGCAAATGCAACATTGCGGGTCGAAAGCAAACAAACATGTAACCACCTAGTTGATGCATCTATCAAAATCATGAAATATCCAAATGGTCTACAGTGAGGATGAATAGGACTACATATGTCTCATTGAATGTGTTCTAAGAAAACTGGGGATTCCACAACAATCTTACTTGGGGATGGTTTAACTATCAATTTACCTTGAGAACAACTAGCACAATTATAATAACGAGCTGAAAATATTTTGTGACTCCTTAAAGGATGTCCATGCGAATTATTAATTATTCTTCGCATCATTGATGATCCTAGATGACCAAGCCGATCATGCCATAAAATGAATGTCTTTGGATCATTAATTTTCTTATTCAAGACGACATTCGTTTCGACATGCCTTATATGAGTAAAATATAATCCGGAGGATAAAGCTGAGAATTTTTCTAACACTTCTTTTTTCTCATTTGAAACCAATGTGACATAGAGAAATTCTCTATTATTTTCATTCACGGTTTCAATGTGATATCCATTTTGTCGAATATCTTTAAAGCTCAGTAAATTTCTTCTGAATTTTTCAGAGTATAAGACATTGTCAACATGAATTGTTGTTCCCCCAGGCAACATAATATTCGCTCTTCCAGAGCCATTAATCAAATTGGAGATGTCAGATATTGTTTGAACATTAGCCTCAGCTAAGTTTAAACTAGAGAAATATTCTCTGTTTTTAAGGATTGTGTGCGTTGTAGCACAATCAGCAAGACATATATCGTTCTTATTTGATTCATGATTTGAACACATGATTTGTTGATCCATCTGGACAAATAATGTTTGGCAAATTAGAAAAAAGTCATATTTCATTGATAAAAATTCATAATATTTTGCCTTTGATTTTGAAGGCATGGTAAAGATCACAAAAAATTTCGGGTATATATATGACAATATTTAGGAAAAATAGTCTTTCATATATGACCAAAAATGTCACAATTATGAGCGCTCATTGTCAATAATTATTTACCCTTTGTAGTGGTGCACCACTTTTGTTCCACCTTTTGTTAGAATTGTCAATACGACATTTACGTGATATTTTCACATTTTCCACGTCCATAAACTTATTATTGCGATCATGATCATTATATGCAACATATGCTTCTTAATTTGAAGCCGAACTAATTGGACGGGAGCGATATTATATTTATAATATCTTATTATTTTACTCAGCTACCATGAGACAAGAAATCAATCCTTAATATTTATTGGATTGATGTGCGCACTTGATATTTGTTGCAACAATAAATCGAGGCGGGCCACGTGACCTTATTTTTATTGTCTCATTAGTCATATTTCCACGTAGCCTCAACATAGAGGTAATTAAAATTGTGGAATTATAATTAATATTTGACTGATTAAGTTTTGTAGCTTGAGACTCAACCGCTCATTTTGAGCTTTTGGAGTATTACATTTTTTTGGTATTTATATATTTATAACTCCATAGGGTGAAAAGATATATGAAATATTCACTTTTCAAATCTCTAAAGAGATATTGGTAAATGATTTTGTACAACATACAGCCTTGCATAGATGCAAGCTTTATTCATAATTTGCAATATCTAATTATCATGCAAGAATTATAATAAGGTAACAAATTCAACTATGGTTGATTAATATTTTGAAAGTAAATATAATATAAAATAATTTTCTTTTTCTTTTATGTAAAAAAAAACATAGCATATGATTAAGTATATGTTCACAACTTGATTCATTAATGATCAAATGTATTATTCGTATGAGTTAGTGGGACAACCTCCAGGTTGGGTGGCGAGACAAAGTCTGCTTAATGTCATGCCTCCTCGAACGGGATAACCCGTCTCCCTTTCAATATTTAGCTTTACCAAGGACAAGGCTTACCCCACTATCAACTCAAACTTATAGCATTATTTGTATTATAAAATCAAGAATAGAACAATAACTAGTTATTTGTAGTTTTAAGAGAAAAACTATATGTCAAACATTGACTTTTGATTTCTGATGTAGAAGATCGTACGAGACGCAACTACAGAGCATACTTTCACAATCGGTGACGTTATAATGCATAGTATATATAAGTGATGCATGTAATAAAAGGAAGCAACCATGATAATATAGAAATAAATTGAACTTATTTAAATAACAAAAGTTATACCTTCCTAGCTTTGTCTCCTTAACAAGCCTTCTTGAACTTCAAGATCTCCTTAATGCTAGAGCAAGCTCGTGTTGATAACGTGTTGTAAATTGAGTTGGAACTTGCTAAGAACTAGAAAATGAAAATAGAAGACTAAGAACTTCTACTACTACAAGGAGAAGAGAAAAAATGAGATAGTTGGAATGAGAAGTTTTCATTCAACTTGGTGTGTTCTTACAATGAGGTTAGCACCCTTTATATAGGCCATTTGGTGATGATGATAAATGTATCTTTACAATGTAGGACAATAACATATACACCCCATGTCATACAACACATTACAAGTAATCAATGTGGGACAATTAACACATACACCCCATGTCATACAACATATTACAAGTAATTTGACAATACATGGAAGAGTTATTGTACATTGGAAATGACAATACAAGTTACATGACTACACAATATGTTGGTGTGCATGCATGGTCATCCACACTTCACAACACCCATCTATTATTCCAACAAGTGAAATTGAACAAAAAAATAATATCAAGGTGACTAAATGATTTGGTACGAGCTTTGAATGTAAGACGTCACAGTCTCGAATCCCAGCGGAGGCAAGTAGTTTCTTTCTCATAAAAAAAAAAGGAAATCGAACAAAAATAATAAAATAAAATTAGAAGGGGCCAAATTAGCCCGAAGCAAATAACAGAGGAAAACCTTCACAGGAGCCGCAATGCTGCGATTGTGCGCTTGAAGATGACCGATTTTCTGGGCATTTTGAGAGGTGATGATGAAATTAGGGTCTCGGCATTAATGGAGGATGAGTTGCAGATCAGAGAGAGTGATTTGGTGTCTATGGGTTTTTTAGGTTTTCAACGATCAGACATGGTGATGGAGATTTTATAAGGCGCATTTGCTTAACAACAAAATGACAATTTTGATAGTAAGGTAAGATTATTAAAGGAACTCTTACTTAAGGCTTAAACTCGATACATCTAATTATAGTTGATACAACTCTTGTCATCACGCGAAACCCTCATTGGAGCAAATGAAATAATTTTAACCTTGTAACGTTTCTTTGTTTGACACATTAATATATATGATTGGACCCAAAATGGTCCCGCTTATTGGTTTGGGCCTTAGCTCCCCCACCAATATTGGTTTGGGCTTATTGGAACAAACATTTTTGGGTCATACTAGTTTCAAATTCAGATAAACCTAGATTATTCAATTAAATTTTAAAATTTAGTCCCTCTAATATGTAATATATCTTTTCTCATCATCCCTACAGTGTATCAGGCAAATGTTTGCATATGAATTAGGGTTGTATATATTATATATATTTTATGATTACGATTTCACTAGATATGCCTTCACATTTCCTAAAAAAATTAATTTTGCGGTATAAACGCTTATGACCTTCCCCTCTATATCTTGCAACACTGATTAGTCCTCTGACATTACTATCTTTACCACAAAGACATTGTTGCAGAGCAAACAATTATTTCTTGAATTGGGTTTCACTTAACTGTTGATGGCTCCATTTGTGTGTATATAAGTTGCTAGATCGTTTTAATTGAAATCTGTTCTCCACTTAATTTTTCATCACTCTCATGCATTACTTTTTTTTATGAGAAATAAAGCGCAACTTGCCCCGACCTCTCAACCTCTTGCCTAAGTAACTTCATGCCAAACCTAATTGATTGGTACTGTTATGCATATTACTTGTTAAGCAAAGTCTTAGAAGCAACTCGTTAGCAAATTAAGGCTTGTTAAATCTTTCAGGTTTTACTTTTTGCATATGCTACTTCCTTTTGGGCCGCAACTCAATATTATTGTATGCGTTTGAATAGAGAGAAGCTTTAATTTCTTATTTTCGTTTATGTTTCACTGGATTTGCAACAATAGTATTGGATCTAGTTCATTAATTTTCTTCACGTACTTGCCTACAATTGTGTAGTCACAGTACAAGAAAAAAAAATATCTTTCCTGCTTCCAAGTGGTATATGTTGCAGCAACATGTGCTAAACATGCTGATTTTAGTACCCCACCACTTGCAAGTTCCAACCTCTCTTAACTGCCATGAATTATTTTATCGATCTCCATGGCCACAAATACTCTTTTTCCAAAAATACTATTTATGAAAAAAATCTTTCCTGCAACCAAATGGTTTGCGTGCACAGGCAGCACAGCAACGACGGGCTACACAGCTTACTTTGGCACCCCGCCACTTGCAAGTTCCAACCTCTCTTAATTGCCATGAATTATGATATCGATTTCCATGGCCATCTATACTCTTTCTCCAAAAATATTATTCCCTCCACTCATTTATAGAAGCTGTTTAAGTAAAAGACATAATAATTAAGTCAACTTTAATTATTAGTGTAATTTACATATATATCATTTAACATTAAATGAATTTAAGAATTTAAAAATCATAAATGTTTGAATTGTACAAAAATAAAATGGGTAAAAATATAATAAATACACTTTTGAATTTCGAAAATGACTTTTAATTTTGAACAAAAAAACAAAAAATATGTTTGGACTCTTTGAGTTCGGACTCAAAGATTTTTTTGTTAATAATTTAAGATATCTACCTAAGTAAAAGACCTAATTACCCTCTACCCCCAAACACTAATAATAAATTTAAATTAAGGGTCTTTATGTCTTTTTGGTTGTTTGAGTCTGGACTTTTTGAGTCCATCTAGCACTACCCCAAAAAAAATTGCTAGAACAACTTACCCATCATCGCTAGAGAATCCGAACAATTTAGCCAGTGCTATAAGCCACAGTGACGTATTCTCCTTTGTCATCTCCCAAATTTCTATAGCCCCCTAATTTGTTGTCAAATTAAAGATGGTTCTATTCCTTAATTTTCAACCAAATGCTCCATAATGTTGCTAGCACCACTGCATTCATGACACTCTAAAAATCTTAAATCTATTTCCCCTAGTTGATCAACTCATTAATTGTTCTCTCTATATATATGGCAAACTCGCATCCTCATGAGATGAACACGTGCGTCAGATGTTCAACTATATAACCGTTTGATAAACGTACGTACATATTTTGGTCATAAATGTCCTGCTTGCTGCAGTTGCAAAGTCGCACGTCATCACAATTAAGAGGGATACGATATGAACCTCGTCGTCACAGACACAGTCGAGCGCTGTGTGATTCACCTCGAGACATGCGCGGTCACATCTATATGTTAGCAAGGAGGGATATGATATGAACTTCGTCACCTTCAATTGTTTAGATAACACTAGGCCCAACCCAAACTGAGAAGAGTGTAATGACTAGTAGTAGTTCATAAATGGGGTTAAATGTTAAAAGTGGATTTACTCCAAAATGTTGAGGCAAGGTCGAGTGTCCACTCCACCCCACACTCTTAAGCCTTAATTTTTATGTCTATAAATAAGATGTGACGCAGCGGAGATCTTCTAAACCAGTTGAACGAATCCACGAACAACTCGATCTAGGTCAGAACTTAAGCCAAAGTTCAAAAATTCTTTTATTTCAATCAAAACTACGAATTACACCTAATAGATCGCTTAAATAGCGAAACCCTAAAATTGCCAAAAATAGTAAAAAGTCTAAAAAGCCCTAAACTGAAAACTAGACGAAAAATAGAAACAAACGCCGCAAACGGCAATAAAAACGGAAATTCCTAATGAGAGTTATAAGCGAAACAAAAGTTTCCTAAAATAGCAAAATTGCCGTTTGGAGGGCGAAACGATGGAATTTCGCCGAAAAACGTCGTAGTCACAGCGTAGCTGTGAGTTGTGATCTCCACGTCGTTTCCAATAAACCCATACCCCCGGATCGTTGCGAGTCATATCTTTTCCTATTTTTTTCAAGAATTAGCAACTAATTCTTGGAATTCATCATTATCCTATCAAGATTCATTATCCTATCAAGAATGTGCAATCTAATTCTTGGACTTCATCAAGATGTCTCACTACCCTAACCTTCAAAGAAAAAAAAGTCTCGATAAGAACTTATTAGTATCTATAGGCATGAGCACTAGCAGGGACAATTATGCTACTATTGTGAGGGAAAGAGAGGTGGTGAGAGCATTGATGCCTGCACAAGAACACAAGTTACCTCTCTCAAACCTTGATTGGCTCCTGCCACCAGTTGATGTAAGTGTTTTCCTTTGTTACTATAATCCCAACAACACATGGAATGAGAACTTCAATCCTGCAGTTCCTATGGTGATCAGTACCCTTAAAAAAGCTTTAGCAAACACACTAGTGCACTACTATGCCTTCGCGGGAGAGCTCTCGCGCAATCCTGCAGGTGAGCTAGAGCTTCTCTGCAACAATCAAGGTGTGGATTTCATACAAGCATATGCTGATGTTCAGCTCAAAGAGTTGAATCTGTACAAACCAGATGTTAGTGTGGAAGGGAAGTTAGTGCCCAAGAGGAAACAAAGAGTACTATGCATTCAGGCAAGGAACTAAGAGCCATCTATATATTATGTTAATAATCATTATGTCGCGGCATTGAGAATTTGTTAGCTAGACTCCGTGTTTTCAAGGAGGCGACACCTTAGGCGATAGTGGGTTGGGCTTTATCGCCTAGGCCTTAATTATATTAGGCGTTGTTGAGCCTTAAAAATAATATTTTAAATGTTTAGGGAGGTCACTGTGATTTTTAAAACTTTTTTTATATATTAAAACGAACATTTGCTTAACCTAGCCTATCTCCCTCATGATTGGACTGCACTACTCTTGCCTTGCTTTTTGGGGAGGTGAAAAAATATTAATGAAAATGAGTAGGTAAAAAAATTTGAACCTTACAGTTGAAGAGTCTCTAAATAAATTATATTATTTTTAGGGAGGTCTAAGTAAATTTTTCGTAGTCCGCTAGGCCAACCCAGGCTAGGCGCGACAAAACCTCCTAAGTTTTCTTGCTGCCTTGAAAACATTGGTTTGATTGATTATTGGTGGCCTTGTGATGCATGAACAGGTGACTGAACTTCAGTGTGGTGGTTTGGTAATTGGTTGCACTTTCGATCATAGAATAGCAGATGCCTTCTCCGCAAACATGTTTCTTCTGGCGTGGGCAGAGATCGCACGAGGGCAACCTGTGTCTCGCCTCCCAACATTTGACAGATCTCTACTTCGTCCACGCCAGTTTGGGCACTACAACAAATCCATAGATGGAATGTACAAGCCATTATCAGCTCCTCCAACAAGAGGTCCTAATGATCATCATCCTATAAGCCGAATCTACTACATCGATGCAGATACCATAAATCGAATTCTCTCATTAGCCAATACAGCAAACTCAATGAACGGTAACATGCAGAAGAGTAAACTTGAGTCCTTTACTGCATTTCTATGGCAGGTTTTCGCAAGGAACAGTAATACTGGGAAAGCCAAGAGGATCAAAATGGGCGTAGTTGTAGATGGGAGGACAAGACTAGCTAATAAGTATGGTGAACAAGAACAACTATTTGAAAAACATCGTCATGTTCATCCCATATGCAATTACGTGGGGAATGTACTTTCAATTCCCTTTGGAGACCTGAGCATCAGTGATATAATGAAGAAGCCATTAAGTTCCGTGGCAGATGAAGTGCAGGAGTTCTTGAGTTCTGCTTTAACAAAGGAGCATTTCATGGGGTTGATCGACTGGGTAGAGGTGCACCGACCAAAGCCAACGTTGGCCAGGATATACTGCACAAGCAGTGAGGAAGAAGTAGCAATTGTGGTGTCTTCAGGGCTGAGATTTCCAGTGAGGAGAGTGGATTTTGGTTGGGGAAGGCCTGCTTTTGGGTCTTACCATTTCAGTTGGGAGAGCTCGGCTGGGTATGTGATGCCAATGCCAAGTCCAAGTGGAAATGGAGATTGGATTGTTTACATGCACTGCAGAAAGGAGCATTTGGAGTATTTGGAGGAAGAAGTGTGTGATGTGTTCAAGCCAATGTCTTCTCACTATCTCAATTTACCCATCTAAGGCAACTATACGAAGCTAGGATTTGGACACCACTCTCTGAATTTGTCATTTCCTTCTCGTTTTATGATAGGGACGCTTCAACTAGGATTTGGACACCACCCTGCGAATTTGTCGTTTCCTTCTCGTTTTATGATAGGTACGCTTAAAGTTGTTTAACTTTGGTTTGTAATTGTATGGACAGAAAGGTTTGGATGGGAAAGTGTACGATACCATCAGCTTATTAATATCTATTGATTACTGTCTCTGAAAGATAAGGGAGGCTATATTATTTACAAAAAATCTATTTGAACTATTTGAATTCAGAAAATGTGTAAATGATCTTTACTAAGAACTTGATTACTCTTATAATTATCTTTACCTCTAATTAACACCAATACTACTCAAAAAGGTATATAAGTCTTTATTGTTATTTGAGTCTGAACTTTTTGAATCCACTTAGCACTACCCTATTATTTAACCTGGGATTAGCTGCATGAAAATGCAACAATTAATGACTGATTTGAACGTAAGTCGAGAATAGTTCAGTTTAGGAGAAGCCAAAGACATGCCCAACATGTGGTTCCATTAAGCCCCTGCTCACAACCAAATTAATATTGAAGACATAGCTTGCAACATGCATCAAGTTTTTGTGCAACATCTAGCTCATGAAGAGAAATTGATTATGAACTGCTATCTGGCTAAAAAAATTCACATAATATATTTGGATCAGATTATTAGGAAGAAAAAAAAAGTGAAGGCAAAACCAGGTCCCGAGTAACCGCTGCTTACATCATGGTCCATGTAAATTAGAAAGAAACTTGACATCGATTTGCCATTTGCACACTGAATGATTGCCATCTGGGGAAGGTTTCATTCTGTATTTGCCGATCTGGATTTGCACGAGGTCTTAATAGCTTCCCAAAATGCAGGTACGGCAATGTCATCTGGCACTTCCTTGAATGAAGGCAGATAGTTTACATCCACAATAACATGATCCCGGCTTCCTTCTTGAATCTGGCATTCCACGTTGAATAGAATAGTCAGTAACATCAATCAGTAAATATATAAGGAAAAGAATTAAGAACCATTAATTGCCTAGAAAGGATGCTATAAGCTAATCATAAATATGGACATGCAGATGGAAGCACACAACTCCAGTTGTTAAAGCCCATATTTAGCCTTGTGGTTCACCCAATAACACCCTTTTTCTTTTCTTACTTTTTAAGAAGGGACGCCGTATATACAAAACTTATCATCTGTGTGCGTTCCCTTTTATTAATACGCACTTGTATCTTTCAAGTATAAATGGGTGCGAGGTTCGCACTCAAACTCGCATAAGCAAACTGCCTTGACTAGACCTATTGAATTCTAAACCCCGGTTTACACTTCGCAAGCATAACGCAAGCCCAAGTGCAATCGGCACAAGAAATAAATGACAACTAACAATAGAAGATAGCAACTATTGTTAGCCACTTAGATACTGTAAACATAGCGGGAGCGTCAACCATCACAAGAAAGACAACAATTGCCCACAATCTTGTGAAGTGCTTGAGAAATGTGACGCGAAAGACAACAATTGCCCACTATCTTATGAAGCGCTACCTATAAGTTAAATTAGTTCAGCTACCTCCTGATTGCAAAGGGAAACAGGTTTCAAACACCAGTTCACTAAGTTTAAGCGTGTTTTAACTTGGAAGATTTTAAGGCCTCATTTGGTTTGTTTTTGTCAACTTCCGACGGAAGTTAACTCACAGTGAGGTTCAATTTTCATGTTTGGTTCAACTTTGAACTTACAAGGAGTCGCAAATTTTAAAAATAATACAACATATGAACTGACATAAATACTTTTCAAACAAGAGAAAGGGATGTGGGTAATAGATAGGTAATTAATAAGGGGTAATTGTGACCACTAGCTTCTTGGAGATAACTCTCCCAAGGGGAGGTGAGAGAGTTCTCACACCCAAGGGTGAGAGAGTTCTCACATAACTTGCGGTGGAGTTGGGTTCATAAATCCAACCAAATAAGATTAGTTCCAACTCCCCGCAAGTTGGCCTCGTTTGGTTCGTTTTTGCTAACTTACAGTGTTAGTTCGCAGTTATCTCCTTGGAGTTAATATTTTCATGTTTGGTTCAACTTTAAACTTGCAGGGAAGTTTCAAATTTTAAACAATAAAAAACATGAATTGACATAAATAGCCTTTAAACAAGAGAGAGATGGGTAATAAAATGGTTATTAATGAAGGATAATTGTGTCCACAACTCCTGGGAGATAACTCCCTAAGGAGGGTGGTGAGGAGATATCTCACATCCTATGGTGTAAGTTGAGATATAACTTTCAAGCAATTTGAGCAACCAAACAAGATTAGTTCCCAACTCCTTGTGAGTTATCTCCTTGGAGATATCTCCACCTCATACCAAACAAGGCTATAAATTCAGAAACTGGAAGTCAATTGGATCACTTACAACTACATCGAAGCCAAAGATTGTAAGGTCAAGTAACTGCCTAAGCCAATTTGCAGCTTCTGTTACCAATTCAAGGTCAAGATTATCAACCTTGGACTCCACTTGACCTCCCAGTTGTTGGTCCTTAGCTGTTGGTAGAGATTTCAAGCTGCTAGATTAAAGCACGGTTATATTCTGTCCAAAATGTTTTTCACAGTTAAAATATGCTGACAAATTATAAAGAAAAGGACATCACCTGTCAAAAATTATAGGCTTCAGTCCATCTTCCATACAGGATGACAGGAAGAAATCAGCATTGGGTGTGGACTTCTTGACTGCATGAAAAGTTCTGTCACCCAAGACATAAAATTTGAACAACAAAGATGAGTGGTCCACATATTCCTGCAGCAGAGTAATAAGTATTCATTGGCGGGCATAAAAGCAAGAAAAGAGAAAATTTGGTTCATAAGTAACACTATAGAGATGACCACAGGAAAGGCACAGGCAATATAAGATTGGACCAAAGATAGCAGACTAGTTAGACTCCGAGCACCAATTCTTATAATATAATTTTGGCAAAAAATGGGTCTCGCTTCCTTTGCAATGAATATTTTGCAGCTTAATAAATGCGTAGAAAGCTGAGGGTTAACATAATATTTCCACGTCATGTCACAATAGATAGTCATACCATTCTGTAGTTAAGTTGGGAATTTGCTCAACTCCAACCAGGAGCGAATTGTGCTCGCCCTTATATTTATATCATATATCAAAATCGCAACCACATGTTGGTGACAGGGAAACTATATATCATAATCGTCAATGGACGAGAGTGGTCTCAGAGTTATAGTATGGAAAGTAGAAAAATGGTAAAGGAGAACAAGACCTACTTTTGTAACATCACCATCTTTGAACCACAATGACACCGAACTTTAAGAGAACGAGAATTGAAGCTAGAAAGAATAGCAAAGAGTCTCTCTAAGTATCATGTTTTTCACATGCATATCTCCCAAATATAGTTTTAACAGTCAATTGGGGCTTACTATGCCCACATTGAAAAAGCTTATGATAATCAAAGCAACTGATGGATAAACTCGTTGACTTATATACCAGCATTTTATGCAATATTTTTTTGTCAAAATATGTGATACTTAAATATACAAAAACGACAACATTATTACGCAGTTTACAGATATTGCACAATTCGTAACCAAATTATGATCTTTGTATTTTAGAAATTCTTCTCTGAAATCAAGAATTAGCAGAGAAAACCAGAAGATCAGGGCTTCAATTATACTTCACAAACTTAAAAACTAGGCTCAACTCAAAACAACTCAGTTAAGCCATTTACTCTATTGTGCTGTATTGAAGAGTTTACTTTCTCTCATCTTCTCTGTCAAAAACTTTCACGCGTATCTATTGATACGTTGGCATTTTAGTTCATATCTACTTTGAATAAGAATTGTTGTTTAAATTTTCTTTTAAATTAGGAATTAGTTAGGATTTGATCTTTATCTCCTTTTTTAGATGAACTATAACTTGTTACGTAGAAGTTGTTAGATGATTTATTCTTAATATCAAAAAACAGAGGTATCTCTCTAACTTTCTTTTCAAAATAATTTTTTAATCTTCATTAACAGTGGTATCAGAGCCATAGATCATTCTATAGGCCTGCCATTGTTGAAAAATTTGCAAAAATGGCAACCAATAGTATCTCTTTGACTGCCCCTCCAATTTTCACTGGCGAAAACTACCAAATATGGTCTGTCAAAATGCAGTCATATTTGGAGGCTTTTGATCTTTGGGAAATTGTGACGGAAGATAGGCAAGAGCAATCACTTCCAACAAATCCGACTCTTGCTCAGATCAAGCATCACAATGAAGAAAAGGCAAAAAAATACAAAGCCAAATCTGTAATTCAGAATTCTGTGTCAGACTCTATTTTTCCTAGAATCATGGCATGCAAGACGGCAAGAGAAGCATGGGAAAGGTTGAAGGAAGAATTTCAAGGCAGTCAAAGAACCATTCAGATGCAACTTTCAAACCTGAGAAGACAGTTTGAAGGCCTGAAGATGCAAGAAGATGAAACCATCACCAAGTACTCTGATAGAATTTCTCTCATTGTAAACAAAATTAGATTACTTGGTGAGGATTTTCTTGACTCCATAATAGTTGATAATCCAAAATATCCTCTTTGGAAGACTCAAAAGATCTTTCATCAATATCACTTTCGGAATTGCTCAATGCATTACAAGCTCAAGAACAACGAAGGGCTATGAGACAAGAAGGTTCAACAGAAAAAGCTTTCCAAATTCAAAAAAGGAAAATGCATCATACAAAAACAAAAGGAATTTCATCAAGAAAGAGAAATGCAATCAAAGTCAAGTGACTTCAAATCCAAAAAGTAATTCTCCTTGTAAGTACTGCAAGAAGTCCACTCATCTTGAAAAATATTGTTGGTGGAGGCCTGATGCTATTTGTGGAAGTTGCAAGCAAACAGGCCATGTCACCAAAGTATGCAAATTTAAGGAAAAAGGCCCTCAACAAGCACAAGCAACAGATGTCGAAGCCGGGGAGGAGCATCTCTTTGCAGTCTCTTGTTTTCACAATCAAGAGACCTCTAATTCTTGGCTCATCGACAGTGGATGCACTCATCACATGTCTTTCAATGCAACTCTTTTCAAAGAACTTGATGAATCTTATAGTTCGAAGGTGAAGGTCGGCAATGGAAACATGATGGCAGTTAAAGGACGAGGAACAATTTCCATTCCAACACAATCAAGTATCAAGCTCATTCATGATGTTTTATATGTGTCTGATCTTAGTCAAAATCTTTTTAGTGTTGGACAGATTTTAGAGAAAGGATATTCTCTGAAATTCAAGAACAATATTTGCACCATCTACAATTGTCAAGGAGCTGAAATGCTATCTATCAAGATGAAAAGAAAAAGTTTTGCAGTGGATTGGGATGAAGCTGATGTTCATGCATATGCTAATACTGTGGTTAGTGATTCAGATCTTTGGCATAAAAGATTTGGACACTTTAATTATAGGAGTCTTGCTTACATGAAAAGGAAAGATTTGGCTCATAATATGCCAAATGTCGAAGCTGAACCGCATGTTTGTGATGCTTGTCGAAAAGGGAAGATGACCAAACTTCCATTTCCAAAAAATCAGGCATGGAGAGCTTCTCAAAAGCTGCAACTTATTCACACTGATGTTTGTGGACCAATGAAGGAGCCTTCTTTGGGAGGTAACAAGTATTTTATCCTATTCATAGATGATTTTACCAGGATGTGTTGGGTCTATTTTTTGTCTGCTAAAAGTGAAGTTTATGGTGTCTTTCAAACATACAAAGCCTATGTGGAAATCAATGCAATCTTAAGATCAAGATCTTGAGATCCGACAACGGCACTGAATACACCTCAAACCAATTTAATCAGTTTTGCAGAGATGCAGGAATTCAACACCAGCTCACTGTCACTTACACTCCTGAACAAAATGGTGCAAGTGAAAGAAAAAATAGAAATATGATGAATATGGCCAGATGTCTTTTATTTGAAAAGGGACTTCCAAAGAAGTTTTGGGCTAAAGCTGTCAACACTGCTATCTACTTACTAAATAGACTACCTACGAAAGCCCTTGAAGACAAAACACCCTATGAAGCATGGTTCGATATGAAGCCATCAGTGGCACATCTCAAAGTGTTCGGGTGTCTATGCTACTATCAAGTACCTGAGCGGAAAAGAGACAAACTGGATAGTAGAGCAAAGAAGGGGATCTTTCTTGGCTATAGTAATGTGTCAAAAGGCTACAGAATATTTTGTTTGGAAACTAACACTATATTTGTTAGCAGGAATGTTAAATTTGATGAAATGACAAAGATGGTGTTGGACCTCTACATCACATTCATTGAGATCAAAGCCAACAAGAACTCATTCCCCTGGATGAGTCCTATGACGATGAACCAATTCGAGGTACAAGAACATTGCAAGATATCTACCAAAGATGTAGTCTTGCTATTTCGAAACCATCAAACTACCTTGAAGCGAAAGAGTTTCAAGCATGGAGAATTGCTATCTTTGGAGGAGATTGAGATGATAAAGAAAAATCAGACTTGGAAACTTGTTGAAAGACCGAGACATCAAAAAGTGATTGGAGTGAAATGGGTATTCAAGACCAAGCTTAATCCAGATGTACTCCATTTGCAAACACAAAGCAAGACTAGTTGTGAAGGGCTATGCACAACAACAAGGTGTTGATTACCAAGAAACATTTGCTCCATTGCAAGGTATGACACTATAAGATTACTTATTGCTCTAGTCTGCACATAATTCATGGGCAATTCATCGCTTAGATGTGAAATCGCTTTTCTTAATGGAATTCTTGAGGAAGAAATCTACATTGAGCAGCCTGAAGGATTCATTGTTTCCAGCAAAGAAAATCATGTGTATCTTCTCAAGAAGGCTTTATATGGGCTTAAACAAGCCCCAAGAGCACGGTACATCAGAATGGATAATCATTTGTTGCAGCTAGGATTTGTTAGAAGCATAAGTGAAGCCACTTTATATGTCAAAGCTGATGGGAATCAATTCTTGGTTGTTTCTCTATATGTTGATGACATGCTCATTACAGGAAATGATTCCAAACTTATCCAAAATTTCAAAGATGACATGAAAAAAATCTTTGAAATGACTGATCTTGGTTTGATGCAATATTTTCTTGGCATGGAAGTTAATCAATCGAGCAATGGCATCTTCATATCACAAGAAAAGTACGCAACTGAAGTTCTAAAAAAATTCAGCATGGAAGATTGCAAACTGGTCAACACACCGATACAAACAAATGAAAAGCTTGGCAAAAATGAAGATGACAAAAAGGTAGATGAAGGGCTATATAGAAGTCTAATTGGCAGCTTGTTATATCTCACAACAACAAGACTTGACATATTGTTTGTTGTGAGTGTTTTATCAAGATTCATGCATTCTCCTTCTGAAAAACACTTCTCAGCTGGAAAAAGAGTTCTTAGGTATTTGAAAGGTACCTTGGACCTTGGTGTTCTATTTGCAAGGTCTAAAATTGATGATATGAAATTAGTTGGCTATTCAGACAGTGATTGGGGTGGTTCTATTGATGATTTGAAGAGTACTTCAAGAAATTTGTTTACTTTGGGGTCTGGTGTCTTTACATGGAGCTCAAAGAAGCAAGAAACTACAGCTCAATCTACAGCAGAAGCAGAATACATTCGCTGCCGCATCATCTGTAAATCAAGCAATTTGGTTACGGAAACTTTTATGTGATTTGGGTTTTGAACAGAAATCAGCTACTCCAATTTTGTGTGACAACATTTCAGCAATTTCAATTGCTAAAAATCATGTTTTTCATGGCAGAACGAAACACATAAAGATCAAATTTCACTTTGTTAGGGAAGCTCAACAGTCTAATGAAGTGAGTTTGATTCATTGTTCATCTGAAGATCAACTTGCAGATATGCTTACAAAAGCTTTGCCAAAGGACAAGTTTGAAGAGCTGAGGAAAAGGATTGGCGTTCTTCACAAAAATGCCAAGGAGGAGTATTGATGCATTGGCATTTTAGTTCATATCCACTTTGAATAAGAATTGTTGTTTAAATTTTCCTTTAAATTAGGAATTAGTTAGGATTTGATCTTATCTCCTTTTTTAGATGAACTATAACTTGTTACGTAGAAGTTGTTAGATGATTTATTCTTAATATCAAAAAACAGAGGTATCTCTCTAAATTTCTTTTCAAAATAATTTTTTAATCTTCATTAACAGTATCTAATCAAATGGCATTCCAACTAATATAACTGCGTTAAACAAATTTACGAAACATCGATGGTCAATTCACTTCAAATGAGCATCTACCTGAGCTACAGCAGGAAGAGGAACTTGCAGGTCCTTAAAATCTTCAGCCTGGAACACTATTCCCTAAAAATTGAAATAGGGCAATATATTAAGAATGTATACTACTACCTTTGCAATTGATACAGATCTAAAATTATAGCCAATGTAATAAGAACAAAACACGCTTGCACACACTTCCTATTAAGATGATTTTCAAAAGATATATGCTCTTCCAACATTTGAAATAGTTTTCAATAAAATAATAGTATAACTTTCTGCAATCTTAACATTCAATTTCATAACAGCAAAGGTTTTGCTGTCACTTCTATTCACACCGAGGGAGCCAAGTCCAATATGGACAACAAAATGCGTAATATGCCTCTAGCAATAACTAGTGATGCAACTTTGGTAAGGAATATATTTGATTGTATTGTCCACAGTAAAATGCAACACAACTATACAATGTGGATGACAAAATAAACTGTATGTGCTCTAAACTAAGCAATTTTAAACAAGTTAAGCAGTATATACTGATACAAATACACATATAATACATGCTTAATTAATGTCAAACATAAATTTAACTGTCATTTGGCATTACTTCAGAACTATCCACTCTCTACCCATATATGGATGTAGCATATGCGTGAGCAATAAGGCATGCACATGCAACACATTGTGTAGGAAAGCACAAGCACGCAGCATCAAAAACTTTCAATAAAACATAAACTTGAGAATTCAGAATATCAAATAGATGGAGGGCCCACATTCTATAAAAGTAATGAAATTATATCAGTAATCCAGTATTTTTCTTGGTACTTGGGCAATTCAGTTTTACTGGTATTAATAGTGGCACTCTCTGTATTATTTCCTTTCCCCTCTTAATGTCAATAAATAGTTAAATACGTTAAAATCTTATCGAAATGAAGAATAACAATCAAGAATGTGAGAATGGTTTAGAAGAAAAGCCATCCGGAGCATCAATAGACCAAGTTTAACTATTTGCTGAGTGAAAAGAGACAAACTTGCTCTAATCTACATAAAGGGACCCTATTCCTCTTTAATTGCTTTCCTCGTTCTCAACATTTGAGTGAAGAGCAAATTTTTGAACGCCTCAATTCCAAATTAGTTGGGGCCAGCTGCATGGATCAAACTCTTCCAATGCTGTCGATTAGTGCAATTAATGGTAAGCTTTCCAAATCCTTTAAATCCTTCCTAATCAATGCCTTCCAAGTTAGTTTCGTCTACTCCTACATCGTCGAATTTCTTTAATTTCTATTGAGTCCGGTTTTCTCATTGGGGCGAATTTCTGAAGTTCGATAAAATCACAAAAAGGCAAGTACGTTTATCAAGAAAAATAGACTAGGAAAAGCAGCATCAAGACTTTGCTCTCCATGCTACTATTGAGTCAAGTTTTCTATTGAGTCGAATTTATTAAGTTCGATAAAGTCATAAAAGGCCAAATACAGTTATCAGGAAAAATAGATTGGGAAACGCAGCAACAAGACATAGCCTCAATCTCAAAATCAGTTGGGGTCGACTACATGGATCAAACTCTTCCATTGCGCTCAATTTAGTGCAATTGATGGCGTGCTTTCCAAATCATTTAGATCCCACCTGATTAATGCGTCTCAAGTTAGCTTCGATCTACCCCAACCCCATCGAATTTCTTTAGTTTCTATTGAGTTAAGTTTTATGTGAGGGCATTTGTAGGTTGCCTTTGAAGGTGTCCAAACCACAGCAACCATCCTTCCTTAATCTTTGTGTCAATTGGATATAATCCTACTTTTCTTAAAATTTCGGTATTTCTTAATCTATCTTTACGAGTTTTACCACACGCCCCACCTAAGCATCTTCATTTTTACTACGTTCATTTTATGAACTTGTTGTTTCTTCACCGCCCGCTGGCCTAGTTGTGGTCCTATAAAATTTTCCTTCTAACTTGGTCTCCATGCTACAAAATCTAAACGATCTCCAAGTCCCATGGAGATCTCTAGAAATGATATGAGAACTGACTTACATGTTTACCATTATTATATCTCATAAATGGCTTTTTCAATGCAACAACGGGGTTAGTTCAACATAAAGATTTCTTTCAACATCAATTTGATTCTAAGATTATTGGATCTGCATAATTAGGAAAGAGGGATAATGTATGAAGAAATTATACCATACTGTGAGCATCAGCCACACCACAAGCAACTTGAGGTTTCACTATACAAGGAAGCGATAGCTTAGCTTCGGAAAGTCTTTTTGCCAAACTGGGGTCTTTGAAGTCATCTATCTGCATATTTGAGTAATGTAATCATCTGAAAAGTGATATCTCATATCATAACAAATATAGCTTCTATTCTGAAATTCTTTAAACCATAAATCCTGCTCACTTTGAGCAACATGTTACCACAATCAGGAATTAAGTTTGGTGCAAATCATTCAGGACATTTAGTAAGATTAGACATCTTAACGAAGTAAGAAAATCTCCAAAAGTAAATACAAAGAGATGGGCAAATCCTTCTCTATTGTTTTATATATAACTAGTCAGCATCCCGCGCTTCGCGCTCGGGCAAGAATAAGTATCTACATATTGGATAAAATGATTTCGATGAGGAAAAAAAGTGAAAAAAAAAAAAAAAAAAAAAAAAAAAAAAAAAAAAAAAAAAAACTTATGATACTCTCCCTCCCTTCCCAAATATTTGTCACGTTTTGAGAATTTTTCGTTTCAACTGTAACCTTAGGAAATAAAAAAATTAAGCATCAATTGCTTCATTTCCGATTCAAACCTCACTAAAGACAAAATTGCATCTTTTGATTTCTCTATATAAAATGGGGGAATATACAACTCAAAGCCGCTAAAGTGTTTCAATCTCTTATAAAACTCCAAAAAAATATATGAAAATAACAATTTATATCATACAAATTCACATAGTTAGAACGAAAGCACGTTTACCTAAAAAAAATGAAAGCACATAGAAAACTATTAAACACACATTAAAAAACCTCAATAATATTTGAAGTTATGAAAAGAAAAGAAACAAATAAGTATTGTTAGAGAAAGACGTATATTATTATATTTCTTATTCAAAAAATAGATATAAATATTAATAAGAAAAGAATTGTTGAAAAAACTAAACTTGTGATAATATATATATATATATATATATATATAAATATGTATATATATATTTTTGATAACCATGGGTGTCCGCACCCTTTGGGTACGACTAATCTAGGGCTGGCAAAAATCCGAGACCGGACATAAACGGGACCGGACACCCATTTCTATAATGATTAAATTTGGTGCCCGGACCCGGTCCCGTTTCAAAACGGGCAATTTTTTTTTTGTCCAGTCCCGTATGTTTTACAAACATACGACTCCCGTTTTGTCCGCTTTTTATTTTTAAGTGGGGTAGAGGTTAATCACGTGGTATCATGGCTTCCCAGAACTGTGTAAACGACGACAAGCGTGGAATTTCCTCATCTCCTTGTCGCGATAATACTTGCTTCCCTGGTGTATAATTGGGGACTTCAATGATTTATTACTGGCAGAGGAGAAGAGGGGAGGTGAAAATCCATATGGGGATGTTGCTGATGTGCTAGCGGAAATGGCTAGATTAGAAGCCATCATGGAAAAAGAAGAAATCTGTTGGAAGCAAAGATCGAAAATCTTCTAGTTTACATCATGTGAGTGTGAGAGTGAAATTAGGTTATGGAGTGTGAAATTATGCCCTTCAAATTAATCACTAAACGGGTACCCATTTTTTTTTTTTTTTTGCCCAGACCCGGTCCCGTATTTTTAAACGGACATAAAACATTGTCCAGACCCGTATGTTTGTCAAAAAAATATTGCCCGGACCCATTTAAAACGGGACCGGACAAAACGGGACAAACGGGACCGGGCACATTTTGCCAGCCCTAGACTAATCCCATGAGGTCAAGTCGGTCCCACCAAACCCATTGACCGGGAGAAACTGCCAAGAAATGGTTTCACTGTCGACGTCAAGACTCCAACACGCACTCCTTCCATTAAAGAAACCCTCATGTAGTACTTGTGCCACTCCGCCACCCAAGCCGGGTGGTGATAATATTATGTCATTAAGCAAGTATGTCCGTGTGGCTGATTTGAAAAAAATGCCACTTTTTTATGTACAGTATATATCTATAGATCAAAAGAAAATCTTTATAGATATAAGAACAAAATCACATATATATAGTATATAGTAGATATCTATAGTATATATCTATAAATATAAACTCACATCTATTGATGCAAACATCTCATTGAGAGAACTTCAAAAAAATTATAAAATTAAAATTTAAAAACCAAAAATCTTATTTCTATAACAATTAAAAACATAACCCAAAAATAGAAAGAAAAAAAAAAACGAATATTAAAAATTACGAAAAAAAAAACTTAAAAACCAAAAGATCCTATTTGTATAACAATTTAAAATATAACCTAAAAAACAACAAAAAAAACGAAAATAGAAATTATACTTTAATCAATGACATCACCTTGTCACAGTCAAAATCTTATTTTGTATTTTACCATCCTACCCCACTTAAATGCGAGAAAGATCAATGGCTTGTGTTTTTTATTTTTTTTGTTATAAATCTTAATTATGACATCATTATGCCACGTGTCATGTTAGAAGAGCTTCTCAAAAGCCACGTGTCACGTCGTGAGACCTTCTCACAAAAAGCAGTTCCTTTATATCTAAATAGATAGATTTTGTAAAGATGCAAAATCACTCATCATATAACTCTATTTGAGAAGTGTTATGGAAAAAGAAAATAAGAAAGAAATAGAAATCAAGAATAGCGGCGAAAAATGAATCTTACAAAGACGTGCAATTTAAAATTTCTCTCTCTTTATCTACCCAAAAAAACATCAATGTCTTTTTCTATCAGTACATCTAAAACATGCAATTTCCTTTCTTGTTTGCATGACTTGATGAAAATCATTTCAAATAGTATTTTCGCGAAGCCCTTTAAGCAATTACTTTGGATAAAAATGATAAAAATGCTTCAACAGTTAAGACAAAACCTTGAAACTAACTAAAATGAGTAAATTAAGCTTTCGGAACTGGATGAGTGACATTTAAATCCAAAGATACCTAGGATGTAGTGCTACAACTATCAGAATATGATATAATGAAAAAACTAAAATTAGTAGCATAGAAAGAATGAGTAATATTTTTGGGGAAACTCTATACCATTTTTTATCTTGCTTTACTTACATGCAACGTGGATTGATGAGAAATGTTTGAAATATCAATACTAACCTTTAGAAAATGTGGGCCACGAATTCTACTGCGACCTACCATGTTGAGATCCTCCAATCTTAGCAAAATCTGTTGAATCCTCAGTCGATCCAACACAGGGTATATCTTATTAAGAGGATCAATTATGCAACAGCCAGGATGTCCTTGGAAATACCTACGCAAAATTTGAATACATGAAAAAAAAAAAAAAAAAAAAAAAAAAAAAAAAGAAGGTTGTGTCAGTTGGTAGTTATTAAATAAAATATGTAACATATTTAAGAAAAAACTCCAAAATAATGAGAAAAAGAGCCCATCAATTATAGATCAACTGATAGTACAGATAAATTTGGAGATGACATAAGATCAACAGATCTTGAGAGCAGAAGCATTTTTTTTTTTGACAAGTAGGTGTAGAATCAATGGAAAAAAAAATCTTAAACACAGAAATCTTGCTATGGAACATCAACATTACATCTCTGAACATACTAACCTTATTTGAAACAAATCAAAAACTTGTTGATTTTCAATCAAGAATTGAACAAATCAATTCAATAAAATCAAGAGAGCAATAAAAAATCAAAAGACATCAGTCAAGTCCTTGATTTGAGCGCACCGTCAGGACATTGAATTGAGCGGAGTGGAAGAGCTTAATCCATATAGCCGACCTTAACTAATTTGAGATTGAGACTTGTTGTTGTAGTCAAGTCCTTGACGTCACTAATTAAATACAACAAACATCAGAAGTTTGCATCACATATAAGACCTCCACACACAACACTAGCCAGAGCTATTCCCATTCTCATGGTATGCAATTCCAGAATATTATTTGCAAACATGGAGATCATTTTTGTCCTTCCACATCATTTTGGGGCTGGTATTTAAGAGCTCATCTATCGCCTGCAGAAAAACAAGTAATTATTCTCTACTAAAGAACAAAGGCCCTTTTTCTTATTTCAAACTATTTTTTTGTTTTTTGTTTGTATTTATATTTTTTTCTCATTTGTATTTTATTATAGAAAAAAGGATAACAATTTGGTGACAAACTTTTGCTATACAGTTGGTGGTGTCCTTGGGACGATATCAAAGTGTGTGCGCACATATCACAATGCACAGATCAAAGGAATCCAACAACTATGTAGCAAATTTATGCATCAAAAGTATGCCACCCAGAACATTTTCTTAAAACAAATATACACGAATACAACAATCACTATTATTTCTGAGCAAAAACCATTTTCATTGTGAAGTAACGGCCAAAAAGGTACTAATGGTTAGTTGTAAAACCAGTTGCATTATGTTCCATGTCCAAAAACAAGCACGTCAATATATACTATCAAATTCACAACCAGCTTGTGTGCACACAGGCATTATAATTTCTTATTTACAGATAGTGGTACTTTTCCTTTCAATGTTCAGGATCCAGCCCAAGCAATATTGCAGTTAAACTGCATTCCTAGCCAAAATGTTTTTTTAAATGGAAAATAAAAAGTAAATATGAAAAGGAATACTCCTTTTTCATTGTTCTCACAGCAATCTCAACCATGGTAGTACCTTTATGAAAAATTTAACAAGTTATGTTAACCATTAGAATCACCTCTCCAATTCCTTCATGCCATTTGAGAATGTAACTTTAATTGAATGTTCTGAAGAAGTGCTAAGTTCAACGGAGGTGATTTCATCAGTTGCTTTATGAATAACTGCATCGACTTCTTGCATTTGAAATGCTAAAGGGAAATCAAGTGCCAAAGGAACAAAAATCAGCCCATTTTGTGTGGGATACATGGGAAATGCACCTCTCTGTCAAGATCAGCAAGAGAGAAAAGATATATATGTTTCAGAAGGCAACTGCAAGTCTATGGGTGCAGAAATCTATTTACATCGCATACTAGAATTATGAGTACTTATAAACAATAAAAGACATTAACGAGTTCCACACTAAATATTAATGACATTAGATGCCGACAATTAGATATGGCATGGAAAATATCTTTAGCTTCATGAAAATTATATAGGCAATTTTTTTTTTCTATTTTGGTAGGGCTGGCAGGACCTGAATTTATATGTTCCAGTTCATTTATTTTGACAGTTTGCACGACAACCAAGAGAATTGGCCCCAGATTCCAGACCACAGATTCAGTTGCGCTATAGGCTTCACAATAGCGGTAAAGATTTCAAACCTGAAAAAGTGCTTTAAGTTTCATCTACAGGAGTGAACAACATATTTATAGGACTAACCTTAGCAAAATCTTTTTCCCGGGAAGGTTTCATTACATAACCAACGCTCAAAATGCCATCCCCTCGTCCCTGTTTAAAATGGAATAGATAAAAGAATGTCAAGTTTAAAGTGGTTTTGCAACTTAAGAGCACGAGAAAGTTTTAACTAAAAAAAATCCCAATCACTATCCAAATATAATCTATTGATGCAAGCAGCATCTTGGAGCAATACTGGTAAACCATAAATAATGCATAGAAGTATACAAACTGAACATATATCAAAAGTATGGTACGAGAATCACTTCCGGAAACCTTTCTACTGAAGCGGCAAATAATAAAAGGCAACTCTTCAAGCTTGCCTATGTACAGCAATCTCAAGTTTTCCTTTTCACTTTCAACAACATCATCAGCAGATTCAGCACCTATACATGGAACGGCAACCTTGATTTAGCAATCTATGCCCATGTCCAAGATAAAGACAAATTCCAAACAAATAAACTTAATGCGGGAAGTGGGAAGTGGGAACTAGGAAGGGGGGCTCAAGGAAATAAATAAATAAAAATAAAAAATAATAAAAAAGAAATAAACAATACCCAAGCGAGATGGCTCCTCAAGGAGAGCGAAAATCACAGACTACAAACATTTTTATTTGTGCTCTTTTCCTTTTCCTCTAAGCATTTATTATAATTGAAGTAGTATTTATATCCTTCCAAAAATATAAACAATACTAGGATCATTAAACCCGTTGAGTTTGCAAACTAAATCCTATTCGTGCATGGCTTCTTCCACTTTTTACATGCCAAATAAACATGCATAGCAAAAAAGTATCCATAAATAGTTAGAGGTGCAAGGTGCGCAATACTTAAGGTGCAAATAGTTCTTGACTGCAAAGTGCAAGGTCAGATGCATGCCTGAATGATTTGACAAACAAAAAATGCTTAGTCCTTACATGTTCTATATTAAATAAGATAAAATTTACACAATTGGGATGGAGGATATAATTAAGTAAAGCCAAAACATTAATGCATTCGTTAATAGCCATTAATGACGCTTCAGTCTTATAAAATTTGGAAAATATAAGTCATGATCCTCATCAATCATTTTAACTTTATCTGTAAAAACCTCAATTAATTAGGTCACAACATGCTACCACCAAGACAACAAGAAAAACAGCGCAAATCAACAATATGCAACACGCAACAATAGCAGACGAATTATGAAAAATGATTTAGGATTCTTTGATAAATGAGTTGTAGAACATTCAAAAGAAAATAGCATTGCAGTTAGATTTTTTTTATTGCAAACTCTCCACGTTATAGAATCAACATTATCTTTTTTCTGGTACAAGAGGATTTTTCGTGGGGTTATCAAGACTCGAGGAATTATTTTGACTTCTGTGACCATGTATAAATATATTTGTATTGTTTTATAGAGAAAATACCAAAAAGATGAATTTGAATTTAGGTAAGTCCTAGAAACATTAAGGCGCAAGAAGATGCGCCAAAGCACATGATTAAGTTGCAGCATGTTGCCTCAGATATGTCTACACACATTTGTGCACCTTACATCAAGACACATTTAAGCGCCTCCTTTGATTGCAGACGCAAGCAAAACCACGAATAATAAGAAACAATAATTTTAATTCTAGATAATTTAAGAAGATGGACCTTACTTTTAAGAACAATAAACCAGCCATTGTTGTTTAGGCTACGATAGAGTTCATCATCTTTACTTGAAGCCACATACAAACAACTCTCTCCAGTTTTACCCCAAGCTTGTGAAATGTCATTGATAGAAGCGTCTATAGAACATTTTTTGTGCATGAAGCACTGTAATGAAAGCGATAGAGCTATTTTGTTCAAAAAGCTCACCTACAACAGGCACAAAAAGTCGTAAGGCATTATGCCAAAATGGAGGAATTCGAATAATTTTCATGTTGCCATTCAAGTACAATGTGATAATTGGGCTTTATCAAAGTTATTGAGGGAAAGAGAGATTAAGGAAGAAAAATCCCTAAGATTTGTGAATATTTTCTTTAATATGATGCTACTGATGTTTCTAATATCATTCTGAAGTGATGCCCAAGGGATCTCTCGATTTGATCAGAATGGACATATGCAAAAGGCTCACATCAATTCATTATAAATGGCAAACATAAAGGAATTTAAAAAAAAAAAATTCTAATATTTCTCATGCTCAACGTTCATACAATAAATTCTAAATGTCATCCTCCCAAATGTGTGAAGTCAACTACATAATTTGCTTCTCCATTTTCATTCTACACAAGGGCACCGCTAGTCACACTCACACTATTAAAGTCAATATATTTCTTTAGTGTATGTGTTAGAGTTACTATAGGTTATAGGTTATTGCTTTATTTAATCAGTGTTGCTGAGGCATTAACTAGGAAAATGCTTAGGCACAGCCACCATAAATAGAAAAATCAATTTATTTTTTTGTACATATTAACTGCCGGACTTCGTTCAAGATCCCATTCTAAACCAAAAATTAAAGAAAGAAAACTAAATAGCACTTAGAGCAATGAGTGTCATCATCTAAGAGCACACGTTAACTCAAATATGTTGTCGATGGTAGTATAAAAAGAGTTAAAAAATGTCCATTAAATTGGATTTTAGAACAAGAATATTATCTTTGCAGATGCATAAATGAAGTAACAGATCCGGAGAGCTTCACGAAAAATGGGATGCAACTGAAATATAAAAGTAATACTAAATGGGAAGAAAAATACACCTTCTGAGCGGAAACACTCTCGCCATAAGAAACTCCCTGTAAAATTGTAACACAACAAATGTCAAAGAATTATGTGTTTTATGTACCCAAACTTTCTTCCTTCCAGACATAAGAAATGTGAATTTTCAGTAATATACGACGAACTGTAAAACTCCTCGAGCGAAAACGCTTGATGTCAGTGACTTGAGAAAAAAGGGGATCTATTTCCCACTTTCTATGATCTCGGTCGCTCACAAGTCACTGAGCAAATCCCGTGATTTCAAATATTTCTTCGATGGAAACGCCTATTAATATTTAATAAGCATATGTCCCATCAAGATACCACTAGAAATGATGCTGCATTTACAATTTCTGACTTCCTAAAATATAGCTGCTCCTCTTAAGACATTCATAAGCTATTCTCGAAATCAATGAGTTTGGTAAATTTGATCATTGGCGATCAACAGTCATCCATGACTTGACAATCAATCTAATGCCACCAGTCCTATCATGATTTATGCTCTATCAGATCCATTAAAATGTGCCTTCAACGAAATGATCGATTTTTTCCTAAAACAATTAAGCAGATACAACTCGACGAAACGAAAAGGCCCAATCCCATTACTTCGCTGAGTGTAACATCTCAGCCGATCCCTCTATTACATGCACAACAATGCATCCATGATCTAAAGATGCATTGTTAAGGCCCCCAATGCATCAATCACCAAACAAGATTGAAAATTCAATCCAATACCCTAACAAACAAGGAATAACAGCGCTAACTCGAATTTCGACAACTTCCAAGAGATCAGCCACAAAAGCTCAAATTTTTAAGCCGCTATGGGCATCGACACACTCAAATTCACAAAACCAAGACACGAAGCATCAGAAATTGAACAAATTCCAACAGCGTACCAGATGGAGCTTCGAGTACGCAAGTCTCCAGAGCAAAGCCTCCGCTCCCGATTGAAACGACACGGTTCCGTCACCGTCTTCAGTGATCAAAACCGATGAATCAAAGAGAAGTGCTTTCACGGCTCCCATATCAACACATAAGCAATCACGCACTGTGATGAGTGAATAGGAATGCGAAGAAACCCTAAATCCCCAAATGGGATCAATCGTTCATCAGGTATTTTTAATCGACTTTAGATTATCTGATTTATGCTCACCGAGTCTCCTCTGCCCAACACTACTGAATATGAGCATTTGTCGCATCTTTTTTTTTTTCTTTCTTTTTGGAAAATGTTTTTTTAACCCATCACCTCGTGAGCCCAAGGGATATCATTCTATGTGATACATCTCGATGAGTGTGCGTACAACTACACTAAACGTCCAAAGTTGTGGTTTTTCAAGTTGTGTCTCGCACCAAATGCACCGATGAATTCGCGCTCGGCTACCATCTAGGTCCATATGGATGAGCTGCCCTCCCAAAACCCAAAAAATTGGGACATTAAGCAAAACAAGTCCTTACTGCTCGAACCATCTAGAGCTTCATTTGGTTTGTTTTGGCCAAGTTACGGTGCGAGTAGACTCACGATGAAAGATCATATTTTCATGTTTGGTTCAACTTTAAACTCGTAAAAAGTTACAAATTTTTAAATAATAAAAGATATGAAGTGACATAAACACCATTTAAAAAAAAATGGATATGGGTTAGGGGTTGCAAAAAAATGGGTACATACGAGTACGGGTCCGGACACCCCCTTAATAACGACTAAAAATAGTGTCCGGATCCGTACGAAAAACGAACACTTTTTTTTTGTCTGGACCTATATGTTTTAAAACATACAAGACCCTTTTTTTTTTTTTTTTTTCTGGACCCGTTTTTTAATAAAATAAAATAAATTTCTTCACTTAATTATTAACAAAAATACATGATTTTTATGTTGTAATGCATTCCATCACTACAAAAAAAATGTTATAAATTCAAAATTCAAGTCTTACAAGTTTCCATATAAAAATAACATCATCACTAGTGAAATTACAATTCAAACATCATGAAAGTTTCAAAATACTTCTATAAATAAATAAATATTATTTAAATTAATTGCTAAATGGATACTCGTTTTTTAAAAAAATTTGTCTGGACCCTGACCCGTTTTATAAAACGGACAAGAAAATATGTCCAAACCCGTATTAATTTTGAAAAAATTATGTCTGAAACCATTTAAAGCGGGTCTGGACAAATGCGGACAAACGGGTTCAAACACATTTTGGCACTCTTAATGTGGGTAATAAAAGATAATTAATGAGGGGTAACTGTGTCCACAAACTTCTGAGATATAACTCTCCTAAGAGGGGTGGGGGACATATCTTTTCACACTTGCGAGTAAGTTGCGAGATAACTTGGAGAAAAGTTGGGCAACCAAATAACACTAGTCGGACTAATTCCAACTCCTCTCCAAGTTATATCCCAAGAGTTCGCTCCACCTCTAGCCAAATAAAACCTAGTTGTTGGTCGCCTCTTCTTTGTTAACATCAAACTATATTTAAATCAATAATTTTGAGGTTACCGGGGGTGTATTCAATTAAGATTTTAATAGACTTTTAGTTACTTTTATAAGTGGATGATTTTTTTGAAGTTTATAGATTTTCGTTGACTTTTTAAAGACTTTGATGAACTTTTACGTGAATTTCATTTTGATGACTTTTATCAACATTTAAGATTTTTAGTGACTTTTGTGAACTTCTTAAACATTATTTTGATGATAGGTCAAGACATAATTATATTGCTTTTTCTTAATAACTATTACTAATTTTTTTGAAAGTATTTTTATATTTTAATAAAAAAATCATATATACATATTAATGAGTTGCTATCAAAATAGGAACATAATAAATTATCAACAAAACAAATAGGTAAATGACTCATCTTTTATGGACAAAAAAGAAAAAGTAAGATCATTGTGTAAAAATTTTACACATTTTTTACTTAAGTAAAAAAAGTAATATTTTTTCCTAAAGAATGATTGTTTAAATCTCTTAAAATGCACTTCTTGCATTTGAAAAAAAAAATTATTTTCTTCAAAAACAATAATATTACACTTTTGAGATTATAATTATACACTTAATAAACGAAACTTCTTGATAAAAAAAATCATATAAAAATGTACAATGATGCAAAAATGACATCTTATATATTAATACCAACATCATTTTCATAAATATAGACATTAGAGTATAATGAGTGAGCAATAAAATCCATGAGTCATGGAGTGGTTGGAGAAGTTGATAAAAACAATTGATAAGAAAATACTTTATGAACAATAAAGTCTTAATCGAATAAGAAAATCAACAAAAATTAGAAGTCTCTAAAAGTTTTTGCGTTGAGGTGAAGAAAAATTGAAGATTCTAGATTTGTAACCAAACCACAAAAGTCACTAAAAAATTAAATGCACTTTACTTTTATAAACTCTCAAAAAATTTAAATTAAATACCCCAAAACTTTTATTGACTTTTAAAAAGTTTATAAAAGTTCACATTGAATACACCTTACTTTTATAAACTCTTTAAAAATTTCAATTGAATACACCCCTGTAAATTTTTTTAGTAATTAAAAGTAACAAAAAGTCCATTAAAATCTCAATTGAATATATACATCTCTCCCACTCCCAACATTTTTAGGAATGAAAAATACTAAAATGACTCAATGATGGGGCATCCGGCGATCAGTGCATTAATGTGTCAAATTCCCCTCAAAGGGGTATCACCGTCTTTTCTTGAGCTTTTGGTTTAATATTTCAAATTTCAAAAAACTACATAATCAAATCCAATATTACATTTGTACAAACCAGACTAATAGGACCACCGAATAGGAAGAACAATGCGATTGATCTAAATGGGGTTACAAGGAAACAAGAAATCAAGACTTTGGTTGATCTAATCTAATGGGATTACTAGGAAAAAATAACAACAACGCAAGGAGAACACAGAGACATTTAAGTCCATTATTCTCCAACAGGAAACTAAAATCTCCGTACCTCATACATGGTTTACTATTCATTTGTATACAACATAGAACAAACTAGAACAATAAGAAATTACTGCAAGGATTTTCTACCATTTCTTGGGTGGGTTCCTATCACAGGCACAGACTGGCAAATGATTTCACTACTTGATGAGGCTCTCGGATGGAGTAATATGTTGTCTCTAGTCTTCATTTGAAGTTCTAAGTTCGCTGACAACTGGTTTGAGAACACAATAATCATCTTCTCTAACACGCTTGCCCGCTTTAACAAATACTTCACGAAAGCAAGCTCATCCTCATCTCCAATGAACCCATTGATTTTAACAGTCTTGAGTTGACGGAAGGTACACTCATATGGGGCATTTTCTGGTTTGAAACATTCTTTGTCGAACCAGCGCTGCCACAAGTTCCGGTAATAAAGCACCTAGTAGACATATATAAACATGAGAAACAAAATTCACATGGTGCAAATTGAAAGTAATGACGGAAGCAAGTCACTACGAGATGGAAAGAATTAAATTCAGATTTACCTGCCGATGAGGAATGTTTACCGAAAGGAATTCCAAGTTAGGAGAGTTATGGACGAAGCAAGTCAAGGCACGGAAATGATCCTTACCAAGGACAATTGACACATATAACTGAACAAGTTTGGGGAAGGCTGGGAGTCGTCCTAGCAAGCCCGAAGCCGCAGAGAGAAGCTACAAGAACAAAAGGCAGGAGAAACACCGCAAACATCAGCTATCAAGTGAGTCTTTCAGATAAACTGCATCATCAATAGATATAAATTTCGCCAACTAAGATACTTGAAGAATAATGGAAAACATACCACGACAGTTGCTGAAGATAATGTCAAAACCTTCACATTTAACAGACCTTCAAGGGAGTTGCTAACGCGCTGACCACAGACTATGTGGTTCACATCCCAATCAAATTCGAGGCTAATGGATGCTTGTACCACAGATGAGACATCTTCTAAGTGTATACATTGGGCATGGTGGTTTCTATATGTAAACGAAAGCAATCTGGGAGCGAAAACTCTGATTCCATTCTTAACACCAGAATGGTCCAAAAGGAACTGCTTTGGTGAACCATCAATGGTCAATCTTTGAAGAGAATGTGAGAAAACATTTATGTGAGCAGAGATTACACAAGCTTCCAAGTGTAGATTTTCAAGCAGCGGACAGTTTGATAAAAGTTGGGTCAAGTTGTCATCACGAAATCTAACAGAGCTAAGCCGAAGTGTCTTGAGGACTGGTAGATTGATGGGAGGTACAAGTTTAAGGACGGAATTGTACAGGTTTAATGACAACACCTGTAACGTTCTACAGGTGAACATGCAAGAGGGCAACTGAAAGGACTGTTCTGTATGGAAGGCGATACTAAGCTCTCGAACATTGTTTCTAACTGCAGTGAGTACCCATGCATGCACATGAGGAAGCCTACAATAGTCACTGCCGAATCTGAGACAGAACTTTTCAATTGCTGAATTACTGCGATGAGATAGTATGGAATCTACAAATTTTACGAACTTCATCTGAGGATCAAAAACTAGGCCATCAAAATCAAGACTAGGGACAGATGTCCATAGGTATCTCCATCTTTTTGAAATATAGCTAGTCCTAATAACATCTTTTATTGGTAGAAACGAAAGGATATGATGAATAAGATTGTCAGGTAAATCGTTGATGCGGCAACAACTCCGCCTTTGAAGCCATGGTGCTTCCATGAATCAATATATTTCTACTGACTTACACCAAACAAAAAGAAGTAAGGTCAAGATTGGAAATCAATGTAGTATATTTCCCTACAAATAATTAAGATATTATTCAAAGCATAAACAACATATTTCCAATAATCCATAAAAAAAAAAAAAAACAACAACAACAACAACAAAAAGAGGGTCCGACAAGATTTCAATCAAAGATGAAGAATGAAACTCCATAAAAAAATCCCAATTTTCATTTCTTTGTAAGAATCAGGATTATCTCATCCATTGGTTGATATCCCAATTGTGAGTGAAATTAAAGTATCAAATCAAGTCCATGAGAATTCATCGAGAACCTACGATCAATAAACACAAGAACAATGCTTTCCTTTTGATACAATCTTCCAACTGAATCAAAAGTCATAAAAGATCTATAACCTGTCAAATTAAGTAAAGAAATAACATTTTGAAGTTTCTAAAGAATGACAATGGTAGCCAATTCTTCTTATCTTCTAAAAAAATTGTTTTCAAAATCCCAACAAACAACAAAAACAATAGATTTGTTTCACCAATTTCAAAGAACAAATCCCCAAAACTTGATCAAAAAGAAAGCAAGAATTTCAAAATTAACACCATTTCTATTCATCTTTTTCGGATTGTATTCCTTAAAACAGTGAAACCAGTCAAACCACTAAACATGATTCGCCGCGCCGCTGTTTTCACATAATAACGCAAATGACAGACTAGAGGTACAGAATCATTGCTTAACAACGTATAAATAAAGAAAGTAACTAGGACACTAATATAGTAATACCTAAATACCAAAATCACATAAATACAACAACTTTGTATAATTGCCTAGCAATTGATGGGAAGCCCATCTATAGATTAAATAGAAATGAGGAAGATACAAAGTAACCCACTTTGCCCAAACATCTCTAGTGAAATGTTCGAGCCATCACTTACCAAAAAATAAGGTTTAGAGAGATTGGGAGTTCAACTACCGGTGAAGTCAAAAAAAATCTTTTTTATAAGCAAGAAACCACGACTTGCCTTGCCTATTACGAGGTTCGCACCCTCGACCTCTTATTTAAGGAACTCAATACCAAATCAATGAACCATCAAATTGGTTGAAAAAATAATAATAATAATAATTAAAAACAAATTTGGTATTGGGTGGATAAACATCGATGATTGCGAGCGCAATCATCGATGCAGGGAATCCATGAAGTGAGTGTCAAAAGTGGCTCAAAATCCAAACACACATCGTCTCACATACACCATTCAATCAAGATTTGCAGATTCAAATTTAGGGTTTCTACTCACATCAGTTCAGTTTAATACGCAAATCATACAAACTCAAATGTGAGAAAGTAACTCTCAGAGATCGATGACTGATTTATACCTCAAATTTCTCTGCTTCGAAGAAGTTGAAGGCGATTTCTCATTCAATCGTTTCCGACCGATTGCTTGAACTCGCCATCAAATGAAGATGTAAAAGGTTGAGATTTCTAAAGGGCTCATTCCCCCCTTTCATAGTACTTGCTTTAAGCAGGATGGATTCCATTAATCCTATGCTATTTAATGATATTTTAATGTAAATCTGGCAAGCTCGCTGTGTGGCACATAACTATTCGTCGGGGATTTGAAGAACCATAGTTACTCTTAATTATACGGATTTTGTAATCTCGCAGCACGGTACGTGGCGCATAACTCGTCGTCGGATTTTAAGCGCCATAATTACAAAGCTCCTTTAATTATACGACATAATCTCAGTGCCCTTACGTGAACATGCGATTACAGAGCTCTTAAAATTATACAGATTTTGTGATCTCGCATGCCCTTACGTGGCACATAACTCATCGTCAGATTCCAAGCCTCATGATGACAGATAGCTCTTTTGCCGACACCCCCACCTATTAATGAAGGCACTCAGTTAATGTGGGCACAAATCGATTTATCCGGGGCATCCAAAAATTAAATCCAAAATACTGAAAATGCCTCTCGTGCAAAAAACTCTCTCACCCCACCACCCCCACCCCCACTTTCACCGAACCCTGAGCACCCCGCCACCTCCACTGAACTGTTGTGTAAGAACCCATTTGGTTTGAACCGACCAGTGAAAGGAATCCCCGAAATCGTATTTCCCGTGTCTCGCCTTGTGTTTCTCCTTCGATTTACGGCTTTTTTGCAGTTCGTAGGGTCGTTGTGTGAGCCGATTTTGTCTCCAAGTTAGGGTTCGGTTGAATAGTTAAAGAAATGGGAATTCGCGGTTCTCGGCCACACATGCCAGAGACTGTGCTAACTGTCTCGGCCTCGCATGGCCGAGACAGAAGCTACATTTTTGAGAACTCGAAGTCTCGGCCACAAAGGCCTGAAGAGTTCACAGTGTCTCGGTTACGCATGGCCGAGAGTACTCTAGTTCTCTCGGCCGAGACATGACGAGAGCTACAATTAGTGGTAGGTAATGTAGTGTCGGTGGTGTACAACCGAGAATGTGCTCATACTCTCGGTTGTACACTGGCGTACCATACCGTGACCTAAGTACACTTCTCGGTCCTTTAGGACCGAGACATCACCATACATCTCGGCCCTGCGAGGCCGATACAATTGCGCACATCGACAGAAACTTCGGATAACCGCAAAAAAAACACAATAAATTTGCAAAATTACCTCAACTTCGACCTCCTCTTGCACCGTAGCAGTACAATCCTCCATTATATAGTGGAAACAAGTTCGGATTTGAGCAAATTACCAAACCTTACTTTGACAAACAAATCATCATTTTCACTGTTTTCCACAACTAAACAGTTCTAATAAACTATCATATAGTTGTCAAACATTGTTAACTCGCTGTCGGATGATGTCAATCCACAAGAATCGATAAAAAGCCGACAAACGCAGTGTGGATTTGTGGTTCAACCTTGTGGTGGGGTGCCATTTTTCTTTGTCAAAATAATTTGTGGGATTTGAATCATTATATATACAGGGGCAAAAGGGTCTTTTTCAATTTTGCTGGAATTTTTACAAAAAAATTGGGTGCCTTCATTAATAGGTGGGGTGCCCTTAGCGGCCCTCCTCTTTTAATTATGCATCGATTTTGTAATCTCGCATGCCCTCTACATGGCATGTTACCAATCGTCGAATTCCTAGCCTTATAATTACAGGACTCCTTTAATTATAAACATTTTGTAATCTCGCATGCCCCTCACGTGGCAAGTAACTCATCGTTGGATCTCAAGCCACGTAATTACATATCTCTTTTTAATTATACGGGTTTTGTAATCCTACGTGCACCATATGTGACACATACATAACGTATTTCCAAACCCCATAATTAAAAAGAACTCTTTTAATTCTATGTTGATTTTGTAATCTCGCATGCCTCTATAAGTGGCACATGATTTATCGTCTGGTTTCAAGTCCCATAATTATAAAGCTCCTTTTTTTTTTTTTTTTGAAAAATACAAAGCTTATTTAGTTATACTAAGATTGTAATCTTGCATGTATACTATGTGGCACATAACCCGTTGTCGAATTCCAAGCACCATAATTACGTATCTTCTTTAATTTTCTGTTTATTTTGTAATCCCCTACGCGGCACATAACTTGTCGTCTCATTCCAAGCCCTAAAATCACAAAGCTCCGTTAATTAAAAGTTGGTTTTTCCAATTTCGCATGTACCCTACGTGGCACAAAGCTCGTCGTTGGATTCCAATCTCCATAATAATAAATCTTTTTAATTACATAGTTTTTGTAATCTCATATGCCCCTATGTGTCACGTACTCATTATCGGGTTTTTAATTATACGTTGATTTTGTAATCTTGCATGCCCCCACTTAGCACATAACTCATTGTGAGATACCAAATCCGTAGCATAGCACTTTAATTTAATTTAATTTAATTTTTGGAGGAAATAGCAAACTAATTTTAGATATATATATATATATATATATATGTGTGTGTGTGTGTGTGTCTCCACAATTGTGAATTCAATTTTGTCACGTCTTTTGCTTTGATATTTCGTTCCTATGGATCATTTTTTCTTTCTATTTTTTTTCTTTGCTAAATGATGCTTCTTGAATTGCACTTTTACTTCTTACGTATTCAAATTATGTACGTTTGGATTTTATATTACGTAGTTTGTTCAAACTCATACATATTATTTAAATTAAATTTTATATTTAGTTGCATATTAAATTAACGGTATTTATTTTTTTAATTACTACTCTAATGTTTATTTCATTAGATTGTAGTTTAACAATCTCATCTAAAAATTCATTAAGTATAATCATTTTACCTTGCATTAGCAAGTTACCATGGTTAAAAACTTAGGAGTTATCAACAATAGTGAATACGCTGTAAAAAAAGAAATAAATATTAATCGTAGGGAGGTGGATAATTTGAAACGTAAATTTGCAATGGAGGAAGCAAAAGAAATGAAGTGGGCTCGCCAAAGACAACTAAGGAGTGAAAAAAAAGAGTTGAATGATCACAGTATGGATTTGAAACTTCACAAAATATTCTATGAAATATTGAGTAGGGTAAATGCTATGAAACAAAATGAATGATTTTAATTAATAATTTAGAAATTAAGTTGCTTTTATTTCTTTTTTATATATAGGTTCCCTGAATGCAAAACCACGTTATGTCGCTATGGGTTTTGAGCATGTTGCAAGTTCAGCAAATGTGTTACCATATGTAAAACTCTTGTCGAGATTGTAGTGCGAAGAAGTTTTTAATGAATGTAATAATTTACGTTGTTCAAACGGTCAAGTAACACACATTCCTAATGTTGTCCCTGAAGAAATGTTCGGCCTATTCACTTCAAACACTAGTGAAGAGACACGTGAGTTTTTGATGTACAATTCGTACTTATAACACAAATTTTGGTTTTACATCTTTTGGTGTAAAATGCGAGAGAGTATGCCAAAAATAATGTGGGTGTATATACGTTTAGAGTGCAGGGCCAAATTCATCATTTTATAAATAATTTACTTCATGATAAGGAGCATCCATCTTTTTTGCAACTGTACTTTTATGATACTGATCATGAAGTGCAAAACCGAATGCATTACTTTGATAGGATGAAAGAGACAATTTTGGCAAGGTTAATTAGTATGCTTGCAAAAAATCCATATGCAAGTTTTTTTCGCACTTTACAAAATAAGGAAGATTTATAAGATTATGTTGTTCAATTAGTTTCAAGCGTTAGTCGCCTTCTACTTATTGTTTTTCATGTTTTCTATTAATTGTAGTCGTTCTTTTCAATTTTGGTTAATTAACTAGAAATTAATTCCCGCGAGCGAAGCGAGCGGGTCAATCGTGCGTAGCACGTCTTGACACTAGTATATATATATATACATATATATGTATATATATATATATATATATATATATATATATATATATATATATATATATATATATGTTTTCAATATATAGTTTGAAGATGGCTTAGGTAAGAATTTAACGATTAAAATTCGATCCATACAGTCGATCCAAACCTCAACTAATTTAGAATTACTTACCAAAAAAAAAAAAAAACTAATTTGGAATTGATGCTTTGTTGTAATTGTTGCTATTGTTTGATGAGAAACTACATCACCCAGGAACCTAGAATTATTTGGAATTGTTCATAACTTCTACCAGTTCCTAGCATTTGCTACAATCTTTGCTATAGATCAAGTACATTCCATATATATATATATATATATAAATATAAAGGGCATGTTTGGTATATCAAACTGCAAAATATTTTTGAACATGTACACTAAAAGGTGGATCAAAGTATCAAACGTCAAATACAATAAGATGGCCTAGAAGGTGCACAACAATCACATCCCCAAATAGCTGAGAAATAAAAGTCCTTCAGGAGTGTCTACAAGATTATTTGAGCCTCGTGGAAATAGTCAGACTCGTCTGGATACCCACGAATATAAAAAAAAATGCTCCTTAAGTTGTTTGCATATTCTTAAAATACACATCCATCTTTTTTGCATCTTATCAAAATACACATCAATCTTAAAAAAAAAAAAAAAAACTTTAGCAGAAGTCAAATCCATGACCTTTCTAAACTTGTATTTTAGTAAGCGATGTCTCATTCATCGACTAAGATGCTTAGGCAAAATACACATCCATCATATTCAACATAATCTAAAATCATAAAAACGAGATGTACAAGAGGTCGTGGGTTTAAGTTTCCTCTCTATAAGACTATAAGTTGATTTGTTATATTAAAAAAAAAAAAAGCTTCACAAGCTTTATAACTCTTCGTTTACCCATCACTTGATACATGCATGTGTGTGCAATGCACTTTGGAATGCGATTCATGCGCATCTCGAGGAACATCACACATACATCAGAATGTGACGTGTGTTAGCTGATGTATGTGTAGAATTTTCTCACTTGATTCAAATTATCTTACACGATCAAAAGAAAACACGGATGAGACACTTCTATGAGCGATATCATTCATTTTCAAAACTTAATGCAAAACAAGAATCAACATTCAATAAGACATTTACTGAACAATGTAATGCAACAACCTGTAGAGTTATGTAATGTATAGGCACTGTAATGTATTGTATCATAGGCTGGTGTGTATTGTATCATAGGCACAAGTTAGTTTACTTCAGTTGGTTATGACAAGGGTGTGTAGTGTACACCTTCTTTGTATGTATATAAGTCATGTACTCTGTATTTTTGATGATTATGAATAACAGATTGTATGTTGTTCATGTTTTTCTTCTTCGTTTGATTTGCTGGACTGTTTCATTGTCGATCAACTGATCATTTGATCTTTTGATCTACTAGTCTGGTTTATTGATTGTTCATGGTATCAGAGCAGGTCTTCACTATTCTTTGATCTGTGTTGAGTTTAATTGCTTGAGTGTATGATCATGGCGTCCATTCATGGTTCTTCGAGTTCTTCGATTCAAAATGGAGCAGGAAGAGCTATTGATTCAGGAGATCTTGGTGTAGAGAGTCCTTATTTCCTTCAAGGATCTGATCATCCTGGAATGGTACTGGTTTCTAACTCTTTCACTAGTTCCAATTATCTTTCTTGGAGTAGAGCTATGTTGATTGCTTTGGGTGCGAAAATAAAGATTGGTTTCATTGATGGAAGATGTATGAAGTCAGACTCAATTGATTCCAATTTGGATCGGTGGATCAAAGTGGATTATATGGTAACTTCTTGGATCTTGAATTCTATTTCAAAAGATATTGTTGAAGCCTTTCTTTATACGACTTCATCTTTTGATCTATGGAATGAGTTGAAAAAAAGGTTTGGAGAATGTAACGGACCTCTCTTGTATAAACTAAAACGAGATATTTCTTCTATAAGTCAAGGAGATCTCTCTGTCTCACAATATTACACAAAACTTAAGAAATTATGGGATGAACTGAATTGTTTGGTCCCTTTACCTGCTTGTGAGTGTGGAGCTTCAGCAACAATGGCTGTTTTGGAATCTAATGACAGATTGATGCAATTTCTGATGGGTTTAGGTGATATGTATGATCACATTCGTAATCAAATCTTGGTGATGGATCCCTTACCAAATATAAACAAGGCTTATTCTATGATTCTTAGAGTTGAAAAGCAAAAGGAAGTTCATGTTAGTTATTCACCTATAATGGATACAACCATGATGATGAAAACTAACAAGATGTATTCTGGTTTAGCTAGTGGTCCTAAATTTACTGGTAAAGGAAGTCGCAAGAAATTTGTTAATAAAGATGAATTGTTCTGTGATCATTGTAAGGCAAAAAGGCACACCAAAGAGACTTGTTTCAAGCTTCATGGAGTTCCAGATCGGTATAAGAAAGAGCTTGACAAGAAATAGTTGAATAATGGTTCTAAGTCTTTTGTAAACATGATGGAATCACCTCTGGATATACCAGATGCAAGAACATTTCAGTTTGAAGATTTTCAAACTAATATTGCAACAATGATACAACAAGGCATTGAGAATTTCACGAAAGGAAAATCTCTTTCAGCTGAAGGTGTTCCAGCTCATGTGAATTCAGCTGTTTCTGACTTTACAGGTAGTTCACGAAAAAGGCTTTCTAGCTTTCATTCCTCATTTAGTTCAGATGCTTGGATTGTGGATAGTGGAGCAACAAATCATATGTGTATTAACTATGATTTGCTTGTTAACATCACTGCTTTGGCTAAACCTGTTTCGGTTTGTTTGCCTGATGGACATACTAAAGAAGTTAATTACATAAGAGATGTGCAACTCAGTTCAGACATAGTTCTATCTTCCTGCTTACATATAAACTCATTCAAGTATAATCTTTTGTCAGTTAGTAAGTTACTTTCTTCTACTAAACTGACAGTTGAGTTTTATCCATCATTTTGTGCTATACAGAACATTGAGCAATCTCAAGTTCTAGCTGTGGGAAGGATGATTGGAGGTCTCTACATACTAGATTCCAGTTCTTTCAATAAAGATGTCATTGCTTCATTTGTGTCTCCTACAGAATTATCATTAGCTTGCTGTAATAATGTTAATGTTAATTTTTCATAGCATCATCGTTTGGGGCACCCTTCAGTTAGTGTAACAAAACAACTTAATTTGTTACTTAACAGTTCTTCAACTAGAGGACACAATGTACCTTGTGATGTTTGTCAAATGTCCAAACGATGCAGAATTGTTTTTCCATTGAGTTCTATTCAAACTTCTTGTCCTTTTCAACTGTTGCATATGGATGTTTGGGGACCATATAAGCAATCTTCTCTTCAAGGAGCTCATTTTTTCTTGACAATTGCGGATGATTACAGTCGATTTACATGGACGTTTTTGATGAAACATAAGTCCTTGACAAACACTCTCATCAAGCAGTTTCTAGATTTTATTCACAATCATTTCAAAGCATCTGTTCAAACCATTAGGACTGATAATGGTACTGAATTTCGTAATCAAGATTGTCAAGCTTTGTTCTCTGATTTGGGGATTCTACATCAAAGATCTACACCTTATACTCCTCAGCAAAATGGTGTGGTTGAAAGAAAGCATCGCCATCTGTTACAAGTTACAAGAGCTCTCATTTTTCAGTCTGGTTTATCCGAAACATTTTGGGGTGATGCAGTTATTACTGCTACTTATCTCGTTAATCGACTGCCTTCTCAGTTGCTTTGAAATGGAAGTCTCCTTATCATCTCTTATTTGGAAGATTACCAAATTATCTCTCCTTGAAGACATTTGGTTGTTTGTGTTTTGCTACTAATGTTTCACCAAATAAAACCAAGTTAGATACATGAGCACTTAAATGTATCTTTCTAGGATATTCCCCTGGACAAAAGGCTTACAAATTATACAAATATCGCAACACATGCCTGTTTTGTTTCAAGGGATGTGATTTTCTTTGAAAATCAATTTCCATTTCACAATGTTTCTTCAAGTTCAGAGTGTCCATTACCTATTCCTTGTAATGACACATCCGATTCCTTGACAACTGTCCCTGTTTCTGCTGCCGTACCTTCTTCACGTAATGTACCTACTTCTGCTGCTATGCCTCATTCCAGGGAGTTACCTGTTGAGGTTTTTCATCCTAATGAAGCACTATCTGATGTTACTTTGCCTGTCTCCTCTGTGCCTGTTGATGATACATTAGTGCCTCATACTGATGTTGTCATGCCTTCTGCTGCAGTTGTTCCTCGCAAGAGTCATCGTGCTGTTCACAAGCCTCTTTGAATGAATGATTTTGTTTTGAACAATGTCCATACCTCTGTATTCACTCCTGCAAAGTCTGTTATTTCTGCTGGTGCCCCTGCTACATTTCCTTTCATTCATTCTTCCCACATTACTGCTGATTACAAATATTTTTTGGCTGCTGTTTCAAACATAAAGGAGCCTACTTGTTATGCTCAAGCTCAACGTGATCCTGTTTGGGTCGAAGCAATGAATAAGGAGTTACAAGCTTTGGAGGAAAATGGTACTTGGAGTCTCACCGATCTACCGTCTGATAAAAAGGCCATTGGTTCTAAGTGGGTTTACAAGGTTAAACTTAATCCTGATGGATCATTGGATAGATGTAAAGCACGTTTGGTTGCAAAGGGATTTAATCAAATTGAAGGTGTTGATTACACTGATTCCTTCTCTCCTGTTGCCAAAAATGTTACAGTTAAGATTGTTTTATCGTTGGCAACTGCTCGAAATTGGCCTTTACATCAATTGGATGTTAATAATGCCTTCTTACATGGTTATCTTGATGAAGATGTTTATACGAAACCTCCTGATGGTTACACTTTGGCTTCTCCTACTCAAGTTTGCAAACTTCAGCGATCCTTATATGGTTTAAAGCAAGCCTCAAGACAATGGAACCATGAGTTTACTTCTAAACTTCAATTTTTTGTTTTCATTCAATCTGCCCATGATCCTTGTTTATTTACTTACAACATCGATGGTCAGTTTTTGGTGTTGCTAGTATATGTTGATGATGTTCTTCTTACTGGTACTTCTCGTGTTGCTTAACAAAGTCGAGGAATTCCTGCACAACTTGTTCACCATCAAAGATCTCGGCCAAGCACGCTATTTTTGAGCTTAGAGTTGGTTCGATCTTCATCAGGACTTTATGTTCATCAACGTAAATATGTTCTTGATTTACTTACTGATGCTGGTCTTACCATGGCTAAACCAGCAGCTACTCCTCTTCCTCGTGACTGTAAATTTGATGATGTTGATTCACCTTTGTTACTTGAAGCTGATCAATATAGAAGACTAATTGGTCGTCTTCTTTACTTGGGTTTCACTCGTCCTGACATTACTTATGCCACACAGCAGTTGTGTCAGTTTGTTCAAGCTCCTACTGAACAGCATTGGTCTGGTGCTCTTCAAGTTTTACGGTATCTTAAGGGTACTCCTTCTCAGGGATTGTTTTTCCCTGTTCAGCTGGCTTTTCCTATTGTTGCTTACTGTGATTTTGATTGGGCTGCTTGTTTTCTTTCACAGAAGTCTCTTACTGGTTATTGTGTATTCATGGGCTCCTCTTTGATCTCATGGAAAACTAAGAAACAAGCTATCAAGTTTCAAATCCTCTCTTTGTTCGAGTATAAGAGTATGTCTTCCACAGTTTGTGAATTGTTATGGATTTCTTATATCCTTAAGGACTTAGGTGTTCCTTCTCCTCTTCCTATACCTCTTTGGTGTGATAATCAACCTGCAATTCACCTTTCTGCCAACCCTGTTTTCCATGAACGTACAAAACATTTGGAGATTGATTGTCATATGGTTCGTCATCAGTTCAAATGTGGTTTTGTTCTTCCACAGTATGTTCCTATTCGATTACAGTTCGCTGATTTGTTTACCAAATCTTTACCAGCTCCTTTGTTCTCTGATTTATTGTCCAAGATGGGTCTATGCGACTGGCATAAACTTTCATCTTGAGGGGGGGATGTAGAGTTATGTAATGTATAGGCACTGTAATGTATTGTATCATAGGCTGGTGTGTATTGTATCATAGGCACAAGTTAGTTTACTTCAGTCGGTTATGACAAGGGTGTGTAGTGTACACCTTCTTTGTATGTATATAAGTCATGTACTCTGTATTTTTTATGATTATGAATAACAGATTGTATGTTGTTCATGTTTTTCTTCTTCGTTTGATTTGCTGGACTGTTTCATTGTTGATCAACTGATCATTTGATCTTTTGATTTACTAGTCTGGTTTATTGATTGTTCACAACCAAAAGTAAATTATCAAGATGAATGGCCCTTGTCAAAAGATACGTCCATAATTACGCATCATCCGGATCAAGCTCAAAAGGTTTTTACCATGAAATGTTGAAGCCTCAGAGGAAGGTTAGGTAGGAGTGTTGGGGCATGTGCCCTAGGTCAATCCATTAACTGTCTTTATGAATACTTTTAGTTAAAATAGAGGATTTCGTTTGGTGTTTATTATAATTAATTTGCATGTTTACATTATAATAAGATCCATGGGTATTTACAAAAATATCCTAAATGTCCCTAGTCAATCATTATACTGGGAACTATAATGAATTAAAACTAGTGTGAGTCTTGATTGATGATCATATGAAGATTATACGTATAGGGATACGAATCAAGATCATGAGTACTTGTTAGGGAACAAAGTACTAGACCGACCCGCTATGAGAACATCACATGGATTAAGTCATAGTTGTTTCTCATGATAGATATATTTTTCAGTCCTCTGACTTGAGATTACTAGAGACTTCAACATTAGGAACACAATGATTTGACACAATCAAACATTGTCTTTAACCGGACGATTATAAATGTTGTGATTGGTTACTGTGTGAGCAATATGATGAAGTTGTGTAATCGAGATAGAATTTGTCCATCTCATATAAAGAGAGATATCCAGTGGATCCCTCGATGTGTTAGACTGTTAAAAGACATATTCTAAGTGAATTGATATTAACCTAATAGTAGGTTCATCCAAATCAGTCACTGATGCACGTCCCTCTATCCCACAGTACAAGATAATGCAACTCCAACTCATGTCCCTAATTAATACACTTATGAATTTCATTAGACAAGTAAAGCCTTTGGTGGCACCACAAACGTCCTAGGGCATTAGATATTACTTGCTAATAATGCCCTCGGTGAGGACTCCAGAAACATCCTAAGGCTATGAATATCATAAAAAGGAAAACAAATGCAGTCGCATTCCATAGATACGTAGATTCAAGCAAATAGCATGATGCAACCCATTTCCCGAGTCTCTTATTAAAAATGTATGTCCTAATATAACTAATATCATGTCATATTTGATAATTAAGCAAGCTCCCCACTTACCTCGACTCGCCGTAAATCTTATTTTCGATCCCCACGTGCTTGGGGTCCAATGCGAACTGCCTTACGAATCTAAACAATTAAGATACACTCACATCAACGACAAGTCATATTAATTCTAATTTATTTTTAAATTTATTTTGGGGTCCACTAATCTAGGTCCTGCAGGTCTCCGGTCGTCGGGATGTGTTAGTGCGCCCCGAAGTCCACTAATATTGTTTCTATTTATTTCATTCTATTTATTTCTACTTTATATATGCATATCATTTATTATTTATATGTATAATACTTTAGCTTATTTTTATTTGTTTTTATTATTTTATCATATATTTTTTAGAAGGTTTAAAGCTAGGATTTCAATGTCAAAATATTGGCAAAGCTATGAACTAAAAACTAAATATTGGCAAAGCTACAGTGGCTTTGTAGATTGAATAATTATAAACAAAAGATCAAATACTAAACCAAAACTATTTCATCGACAGAGATTTATGCAAATGAGCAACTATACTATAAATTATAATGCATGATCTATTAACTACACTGGCGATGCATACACATATCACATATGTAGTAGCTAAATCTGCAAGAACTAAGAAATGTACTCACCGCCATTCAACGATGAGCACGGGCTCACATGAGGGGAGCCTTTTAGTGGAGGCTTCTCCTCCCCTTGGTGGCGGCAGTGGGTTCGCCACCCTAAATTGATGGCGGTGGCAGCGAGGTCGCCGTCTCATTGGGGTTCTCCACAAAAGTCTCACAAATTTAAAACAGAAAATATGTTTTCTACCATTATTGAAGCAAATACAAGTTTGTGATTCATTTAGACCATAAAAGAAATAGTATAAAGGGTGGGTTTACCTTCAATGGAGGTCTCCTTAGCTTCAAAGCATCACACCCAGCAAGATTCCCCAAACAAAAGTCTTATCTCTTTTTCTCTCTTAAATTTTATGTGTGAACAAAAGGGGGCTAAAGTTTACAATTATATTTATATAGTGGGACCAATTTAGTGTAGGGTTTGATTAATTACAAAATCGCCCCTAAGGCAAGTGTTGAGGTTTTGGGTCGTCATAGGAATTTACCTTTCTTAGTCAGTCATTGTAACTGAATCACCTAGCTCAACATATAAGTGTGACTTATGGAAAAAAGGGATTTCAGCCCCTAAACTAGAAACAAAGTGGAAATCAACCCTCAAATTAGTTTTTGGTGGATTTTAACCCATAAATTAAAGAAAAGAAGAGATTTTAACTTACCGTGAGTTTTCTGTTATTTCAAACATTTTGTGCACAGATGACAATTGTGATTTGGCACTTGTAGGTCCGACAACATAATAAAAAAATCATTAAATCACTTCTATCCTCTCTCCTCAACACAATGACTATACAACGACAACAACGACAACTGAGAAAGCAACGAAGACAATGATCGGGGCATCGACAACATCCTGGACGGCAGTGGGGATATCGACGATGACACTGACTAAAGTATTAGTTTGCTTTCCCTTTCAAAGACGATTTATGTGCACCAAAGTTTTTTCCCAATGCTATACCAATGCTCTTACTGGAATGTTGATTGAATGTCATCTTTTACTTTTCACTCTCTATACCCACCTCAGATTGAACCTTAAATCCATTTCTTTTTCCTCTTCTAATATTTACTATTTCTACATCCCTTCCCATCTCTTTGTCTCTACACTTAACAACTTACCACCAAACATAACATCTTGATTATTGCATTTGGTAAGATTTGATTCACACTCTTGAATGGTTAGAACAATTATTTGAATGCAATATGGAGCAAATTGAAGTAAAGGAGAAATAAGATAATGTCCAACAAGATTGGGGTAAAAAAAGAAAGAAATGGTCATTTTTTCCTCTTGTGAAGGGGGCAAACATAAGTTAGTGGTATATTATGGAGTTTATTAACAATTAAGGAGGGCAGTTAGACATGGAGTAACTTATTGGGAGGTGCAAATAACATTGAATTAAATGGGAGATTGATATAAGGTATAAGGGGGCCTAGTAGTTGCTCCAAAAAACAATTGAAAACCATGAGGCCTCAAAACTTGAAAAGTTTGAAAAAAATTTCAATCACACCTAGATGAAATGTATTCACAACAAGAAAATGTAAAAACAATTTTAACTTTTTAATGGTGAGCCACACACCTCCATGTGATTTAAAGCAGCACCAAGGCGCCAAAAGGCATGCCTAAACTTAAAGGCGCATAAAGGGCACCTTGCCTTAAGGCGCGTCTGAGGTGCACAAAGGTGCACGCCTCTGACAATGAGTCATATATAATCACATTTTATAAAAATATTGAAGTCTAGTTTAACCAAAATTCTTTGGAACTCAATTCCGAGTTGCAGTTAGAAAGTTATAGCCAAAACACATATTTAATCAATGACGATAAAACTTACATTTAATTATGAAATGTCTCTGTAAAGATAGTTTTAAAAACTCTCAAACCTTTTTTTATTGTTTCAAATCATAAAATAATTAAGTAAAAGTTTGAGAGGAGGAAAAACAATTGAGAAGTGATCAAATATACTTTTTTTTTATTTTAAAAAAATCAATTGCAAAATTAACTCTCTTCTCATAGAATGTTGCTTGTATCTTATTACTTTATTTTGCAAATCATTTTATGATTATTACTCTATTAAAAAAAATGGATAGATGGATTAGTTTAGTTATTATTCGATTTTGACTTTTTGCTAGTATAACTTTTTCATTTGACAAAAAAAGCTATTCGATGTAGGTAGCTTGCCCAAGTCTGATATAGCTTAAGCCAAGCTGGGTCTTTGGTAGACTCAACTCAACCTTGTCGTTGATAATTTTCTTTTAAGACACTAACACATTTTGAAGTAAATCCGAGTATTTTATAAGTTCTACGACGGTCTAGCTTGAGCCGATAAATGTTTATATTCAGTTTGCTCTAATTAATACAAATTTGATTACATTAACACCGTGTAATAGCCTTTATGGTATGTTCGATTGTTTTGATAAGGTCGGATTAACAAATTTCAGATTAATTGGTATGACATAATTTTATAATCTTTGATTAGGTGGCTAATTAAGTATTTTTGAATTTACTTTGGGATTTAGGTATCTGAGGTGGGGCCCGAATGTTACGATCATAAATCATAAATTTAATATTATTTTTATGTGTCGTGTGTCAGTTGATGTATTATATACTATTTCGACGCGAAATAGGGTCAAATGGAATGTATACACGGTGTCAACGAGTTTCAAAACGCGCTGGGGATATTTCTCCAATTTTGATGAAATTGATGTATTTTTCAGAATTTAATTTGGACATAAATTGAAAAGATAATCATGAAATTAAATAAAATAATTAAAAAATTGGTGGGTGCTTAGTGAGACGTGGGGTCGAGGGTGACACGTGTGAGATGTACAATAGTGTGCATACCCAAGGATAATTGTTGGCGCGCATAGCGAATTTATAGCCACGAAAATACATATGATTATATACATTTATATATATGTAATATAGTTTATATATATAAATACAAATAAATGAATTCTATAATTTAATTTAAATAAAAAGTATGCATTCGATTCGCTTCGAGATATGAGTAGAATTAGCATCGAGGAAGAGAATGAGTGAAACGTTAACTCTTGAAGAGGATTTGTCTATGCCTCGAGATGTGTGTGGTCCAATCTCAAGGAAAAATCAAGGGTGTATATTTTTATATATAAACCATTTGTTCTACCTCGAGATACGTGGTATGTATCTCGATGAGATAAAAAGAATCGATTATGTTAGTTAGAGATGGTGATTATCTTCTTAATAGCCACTAGATCAACCTCGAGTTACACACCACGTATCTTAAGAAAAATCAAAATATACAAAGTACGTAAATCATTAGATTTGTCTCAAATTCCTGCTAGGCGAATCTCAAACAAATCCAAATATATATTTTTAAACTAATACATGACCTTATAACAAAGATTGACCTCTAGATGCGTAGTCTGTATCTCGAGGAAAATCAAATTTATATTTCTTTCGTCTATCTAATACATATTTGCAAACGAAATAGAACCTCCTCACCATTTTTGCGCAGAGAGAATTTGAAATCGATGGGGGAGACGAGGAGGGAGGGAGAGAGAGAGAGAGAGAGAGAGAGAGAGAGAGAGAGAAAAAGATATGAAATCGAGACCAAGGTGAGCTATGTTGTCATTGTTGTCGATGATGTTGTTAGGTTGTCGTTGGTTGCGTTGAGATCATTGTTGGTGCCATTGAGGTTGTTGTTGGGTTGTCTCGAAGTGGATGTTGTTATCGTTGTTTTATTGTTGTTCCTGTTGTGCTGTTAATGTTGGTGGTGTTGTTATTAACAACGACGGAGAGTTGTCTTCCTACCAAGACCCAATGAAATCAAAAATAAAAAAAAGAGAGAGGGGGACTGTGTTCTGATTTGGAAAGCAGGGGAGATGAGGAAGAAGAGGGGATCAAACCACCCTTCTCAATATAAAAAAAGAATGCTAGAAAATGAAAAAAAAAAGTTTCAGAAAAATAGAAAAAATCTGTAAATATTATATTTACGCCAAATAAATAGAAATTATGGATCTTTATGAAAAACGAGGAATTTGAAATTTTCTTGAGGATTTATATCTGGTTTTTCTTTGTAATATGTGCTACAATAGCCGAAAATACCCAAAATTTGAAAAATTGTTTAAAAGTCTAGTCAAGGATAATTTTCGATTCCGAACCACAATTTGGAGTCAAAATTGGGATTTGGACATCCGATGAGTTAATTTGGAGGGATTTCAAGATTTTCGAGTTATCGATGAGGACCAAATAAAATATAATAAATTGAAAAAAAAAAATATTTAAGCTTAAACAATATAACTTTCAACGTCGAACAATAATTTTGAGTCAAAAATGAAATTTGGGCATTGGAGAATTTATTTTGGAAGTATTTTAAGGTTTTTGGAACGCGATTGGGTTAATTAAACATCAACTAATTGAAAAATTGTGAAATTATTGTAGAGTCTTACAGGGCTTATAAATTAATTGCAGGACCACAATTGGAACCCTGTGTGAACTAGCTTATCGACTCAAAGTGCAAGGGAATATCGATATCTGTAAGGTTAAGTAAATCTCATGGTAACCTTTACATTGTATGAGTATTTTTCAAATATAATTACATGCAAGGTTTATCGTTGCATATTTATTGATCATGCATTCACGGACACAAGATGAAGGAGTCCTTTGGAGGTCTCATTGTGTTCATTGGCTATATGTATGGTAGGATGAACACCGTGGTGCTATGCGACTGGAGTCACTGATCGTTCTAGACACTTGTTTAGGGTGGGTTCTTTTTGTGATGCTGGCTAGGATCATACTCCACGGATAGTCGAGGGCGTGGCTTCTCGAGGGACTCTCTCTCAAACTCATGAATCTTTATTACTGTTTACCCACCACTTTTGGAAGACGTCATGTGATTGTGGTCGGTCAAAAGAAAATGGATGGATTGCATACTTGTATATTTATGATTCCTTTGCGATATAATTGTTTGCTTAAATTCTTGGAATACAATGCTTTTGATTATTATAGGTATACTGGATAGTGTAGGATTTACTTATTTGACTTTATCGAATTTTATAATTGGATAATGACAGGTTTCTAGTGGCGACAAGGGAAAAGGAAAGCTTTCCGACTATTTGACACTTGCTTAGTTCTTTCTCTATGTATGTATTATTTTTGAATATATTATATTGTATAAATGGGTTTTGGGTTTGAGTGTCATTAAGATGTCCTTTGGAATGGCTAGAACGATTTTAGGACGAATTGAAGAATTTTTTGAGTTAAAGTAATGTTAGTTTAAGGTTTTTAATACTTCCGATCAGGTTAAAAAGAATATATATAGTTTTGTTAATACAATTTATATTGGTATCTGGTGAATTGTGAGTCATTCGGCATTTCCACCAAACTGAGAAGGTTTTGTTAAAGAATTTTGAAGGTCGGGTATTCTAGTGTAGGCTTAGAAATAGAGGAGGTGTCGAAAATGTTTTAAGGAATTTTGAGGATTAATTAATTCATCAAAACAAATTTTGTGATTTAAGGTTCACTTTAGAATCCTATGTGGTTAATAATATTTTTATAATTGATGATTACAAGATCTTAATCTTAATTGTTTATTGATGGAGAGGTTAAGACTCTTAGATTATCAACGTGATTAAGGTAATCTAGGTCGGTTAGATGTCCTAATTAGGTGGGTCTGATAGTTGGTTAGGGATTAGGGGCAATCCGTGTTTGGGAACTTATTCGGTTTGTATGATAGAAGTTTAAGTGGATTAAAACAAATGACATTTCCACACCTCCCCATATAAATATCCCAACAACAAATTTCTTCCTCCTTAACCTTACTTGGCCGATGCTATCTCCCAAACCCAACTTAGCCGGAACAAGGATATGCACGGCTACGGGAAGGAGCGCATGCGGGAAGAAAACGATCTCATCTATATGTTCAAAAATAAAAGTAAAAAAAATGATGAAGCTTGACTGCATCTTAGAGTACCATTATTAGTTTGGAAGCATCAATTTTTGTAACCAGATAAACTTAGCGATATCTAATTTGAAGATATGATGCAAAGTTTAAGTGAGGTTGAGGATGATAATGTGTCAAGGAAGTAGCAAAAAAGGTGGAAGGTGTGCAAGATTGTTATCTCAGTGGAGGAGATGAGTGCGAAGTGAAAGGAACAAAGACTCAACGCCAGAATAATCTTGTGGTTGTTGAGGGCAGGATGGAAAATATTGCACTCCCAACGTAGGATTAACTAGTGAGTAGGTTTTGGGTCACTTAAATTAGTCACTTAGATAGTTGATTGTGTAATAGGTTTTGTTGTCTAATCCGCCAAAGTGAATACAGGATTAAAAGTTAGTAAAAAGATTAAGAACACACCATTAGTTTTTGATCAGTCGATCTCCTCATCAACCCGTGTGAATACTGTATCTGTTGTTCAAGTGCCTGCATAACAGTTTACAATTCAATATGAAACAAAGAAGACAGTTTACAATTTGTGATGTTGGTGTCATCATTGCATCTACCGACACTCTCCCTTACCTCCTGCCAACTGTGGGGAAACCATAAAATTTTGTTAGGAAAGGAGGGGAGGAACGAACTTTAACGTTGGGAATGTGTGTTAATCGTAGAGATATTATAGAGAGTCCTGAGGTTCCACCAGTGCCTGCCAAGACGTCTCTACCTGTCTCATTGCGTGCGAGTGAAGCCTGTCCATGATTGTCTTGTGCGCCTTTCTAAACTCAAACCCGAATTTATACTCAAGTTTAAGGTTTTTTTTTTTTATTGCAAACTCAAATGGGCTCCGTTGTCAGCACTAGCTTTGAGTTTGAGTGGATGTTAGGCAACTGACAAAAGTTTTTTATTTATTTTATTTTTTAGAACAAAGTTGTTAAATTTATGTGATTTAGGTATACTATTATATTTATGTCGTAATTACTTTCCTTATTTATGTATTGCAATGTTCTATAAATAAGAGTATCCCATATTTATGTATTACAAAGCGCTATAAATAAGAGCATCTCATTGTATTCAGTTTGCCCAATTAATACAATTCAATTAATTACATTAACAATTAGTATTAAAAGCAATAGTTGAAAGGATGATATATATTAAAATAAAACGTTTTGCCTCGCTAGCATGTTTTTGTTTTTGAAGAAAAATGGAAGTTTCATTAATTAATGGCTCGATACAAGACCGGACATAAAACTAAAAAGTATATTTATTCTCTAATCTTATTTGTTCAAAAAAACTGTCAGTATTTTGGTTGTGAATGCGATTGTGAAATTGAAACAGTTTGACAATTAGGGATTGCTCTCTACAACATCGAAACACATTACAATACACAAGCACTACTAGAACCACATAACGAATAACAAAACTTCCAAAAAATGAAAAGAAAACCTAAAACTTCCCAAGGATGAGAAGACAAATCAAGAACTTCCAACTATGGAAGACAAACAAACTATAAATGAAAAACTAAAGAAGAGACCAACCCAGTAGCCGCACAAAAGCCACGCACAACCGTTGAGGTACATGTACTACAATAAGGATAAACCAATCTTCACAAATCTGACGAGTGCTGCAACTTATTAGATGAATTATATGTAAACAAATGTGATTTGAACCACCACCGATCGAAATGGAGGATCGACAGTAGTTTAAAATCAAAAAATCACAAAAGAAAATTAATCCAAGAATTTTAGGTTTTTAGACGAGAGAGGCTGTAAACTTTGCCTAAACTTTGGAGCAAGTGAACGACTATAAATCCCCTACTGCTCTCGTTCAGTTTATCGGAGAATTGTACGTAGAGCTAGTGTTCCTCTGCTTCTAGGATAGCATGGGATAAGTAGTGGTACTAAATAATACTGGTGTTCGGTTCGAGTTTTAAATTGATGATGATGTTATTTTAATTCATAGGAGTGGGATAATTTAAAACCATGAAATAAATGGTATAATTTAATCTCATTGTTGGCGACTCAGAAATGACCAAAGTACCCTCATTATTGTTGAACTTTAAAGGTGTTGAACTTTAAAGGTTCTTTGAGTTTGTATTGTATTCAATTTTTAGTCCCACATGGGAAAGAAACTTTTTGTTTCTTTCCTTATAAGAGATCCTCCACTTGAAATAAGTGGTTAAGTGAATGTAGGGTTGGGGAAAAATACCATGAGTATTCTCCATTGATTAATTGATTAATACATCTTTGATAGGGCCTTGAGGCTAATGATTAAATGACTAAGCCAATTCACAACATAATTTTTTTACTTTTTTACATTAAATTTATATATTTTCGTAGTTAGTAATTAGTGGTAACAGTTACAACCTTTAACCTATGAAAAGTCGTTTAGTGGGATAAATGATGGTTAATAAACCACACCACTAATAACCTCGTTTTGAACAGTTGTAACTGTTCAAGAGATGCATTTTTTGGTTTATAAATGAAAAATGGCATAAACTTCATTAACTAAGAAAAATTTCAAAAATAGAGATTGTTTTTTTTTTCATATGTTTTTTAGAGGGATTTTCGCTGTTGCAGAAGAAGGATTTTTGGTTGGCGTGTAATCAAAGATCAATCAAGTTGTATCCTGGAGATGAACCTCTTGCAGCATTCATACACCGAATTGGTGAAAATTTCGTCTTAAGACATTACCATTAAGTGCAAGCCTCTGGTATTATTTTATCTAGTTCTTTGTAATTGAATTCAAGCATGATATATATTATAGTTTGGTAATATGCATGTTTTGTGTATGGTCTAACAATCTAAAACGAAATTTATTTTGTTTTATTAATGTTATCACTGATTTACGTACAATAGTTGATTGCATATAATTTGTCACTGATTTATACGAAATTGTTGTTTGCATTCTAGTTTGAAATGTCATATCTTGTAACTGAGAAAACTACTTCTGCTACCTCTGCTAATCCCAAAGATGAAAGACCAGAGAAGTTCAAAGATCTTGATTTTAAAAGGTGGCAGCAGAAAATGCTCTTTTGGCTGACCACTATGAATCTTGCCAACATAGTAAAGGAAGAAGTTTCGAGATCTGATGAGTACCCTCTGTCCAAGGAAACTCTCCTTACTATTGAAGCGTGGAGGAATTCTGACTTTCTCTGCAGGAATTATATTTTGAATAGGCTTGATGATACACTGTATGATGTCTATTCAAAATGTAAAATTGCAAATGATGTTTGGGATCTTTTCGAAAAGAAATATCGAACTGAAGATGTAGGGGCTAATTCGTGGTAGGCAAGTTTCTGAAATACAATATGGTGGATTCAAAGTCCGTGGTAAAGCAAGTGGAAGAACTGCAAGTTTTGATACATGAATTGCACGCTGAAGGGTGCATTGTAAATGAACATTTTCAGACTGGAGCCATTATTGAAAAGCTTCCGTCATCTTGGAATGACTTCAAGGTCTACCTAAAGCACATGCGAAGGGACATGTCCATTGAGGATCTCATTCTGTGACTTCGTGTTGAGGAAGACCACAGGAAGGGATACAAAAAGGAAATGGCTGATGCTAATGCTAACATGGTGGTAGGACAATTAAGCAAGTCCAAATTTCAGAAATTCCAAAAAAAGAATTTCAAGAGAACCATCAAGCCGTTAGCACCAAAGGGGAAAGATTACAAGAAAATTAAGGGAAGTTGCTGGGTTTGTGGAAAGCGGAGCCATAGGGCTCAAGATTGTCGCCACAAGAAAGACCATAATTTTGATAATTCTAGTTTGAACAACCAATCAAATGTTGCTGACATGGAAATTGATGATATTAACATTGATATCACTGCAGTTGTTTCTGAAACCAATATGGTCTCTGATACCAAAAGATGGTGGATCAATACTGGTGCAACAATGCACATATGCAATGACAAAAACTTATTTTCTGAGTTTCATCCAGCTGATAGTGAAGAGAAACTTTACATGTGAAACTCGTCCTCCTCAATGGTTGAAAGTAAAGGAACAGTGAAGATGAAGTTCACATCTGGAAAAGTAGTCACTTTACTTAATGTTCTGTATGTTCCTGATATTAGGAAAAATCTTGTATCTGGCCCTTTACTGAATAAGAAAGGGTTCAAACTTGTTTTTGAGTCTGACAAATTTGTATTGACCAAGGGTGGCATGTTCATAGGGAAGGGATACCTTACTAAAGGTCTTTTCAAGTTAAGCATTGTAATCGTTAATGACACTGGTAATAGAATGATTGTTTCTGCGTATATGATTGTCTCTGCCTATATGATTGAATCATTTGATATTTGGCATGCTAGACTATGACATGTAAATAACAAATTAATTCATAAAATTGTAAATTTGAATATGTTACCAAAGTTTAAAATTGATTTAAAACATAAATGCGAAGTTTGCGCTGAATCAAAGTTTGCTAGACAAACATTTAAGTCTGTTCAAGAAAGATCAAGTGAATTATTAGATTTAATTCATAGTGATCGTTGTGACTTCAAATCAAATCCTACGAGAGGAGGAAATAACTACTACATCACCTTTATTGATGATTGTAGTGAGTACTGTCATGTCTTTTTTATCAAAAATAAAAGCGAGGCCTTTGATGTATTTAAAATATATAAGGTAGAGGTTGAAAATCAACTTGACAAAAAGATAAAAGTGTTAAGAATTGATCGAGGTGGAGAATATGATTCCATTGAATTTGCAGAATTTTGTAATATAAATGGAATTATTCATCAGATCACCGCGCCATATACACCTCAACAAAATGGTGTGGCAGAGAGGAAAAATAAAACTCTCAAGAATATGATTAATTCCATGTTGAATGATTCTGGACTTGCCTAAAACTTGTGGGGTGAAACACTACTGGCTGCAAACCATATCTTGAATAGACTTCCTTCTAAGAAATCCGATAATTCTCCATATGAGATTTGGAGAAAAAGAAAGCCCATTTACAAAACTTTAAAAGTGTAGGGTTACTTAGCAAATGTTCAAATTCCTTTACCAAAAAGGACTAAATTAGGACCTAAAACCGTAGATTGTGTGTTCATCGGTTTTGTTAAGAATAGTGCAACATATAGATTCTTAGTAGTTAAATCACATATTTCAGATATCAGTGAAAATACTATTATAGAATCTGTTGATGCTGAATTTTTTGAGCATATTTTTTCTTTCAAGGAAAAATAAAATGGTTCATCACGAAAAAGGACGGCCGAAGAGAGTCTAGAAGAACCAACCACTTCAAGGGTTCAAGAACAAGAATTGGAACCTAGAAGGGGAAAAAGAATTAAGGTTCCAAAGAATCTTGGACCTGATTTTATAAGTCTATTAACTGAAAATGAACCACATACTTATAAGGAGGCTATGTCTTTACCTGAAGCGCCTTTATGGATGGAAGCAATCAATAGTGAAGTTGAATCCATTTTATAAAATAATACATGGGAATTGGTTGATCTACCATCCGAGATCAAACTAATTGGATATAAATGGATATTCAAAAGAAAGCTCAAAGCTGACGGTACTATTGATAAATACAAGGTACGATTGGTTGCAAAAGGTTATAGACGAAAGGAATGTGTGGATTACTTCGACACCTATTCTCCTGTTTCGAGAATAACTTCCATTAGAATGTTGATTTCCATAGCCGCTTTATACAATATGGAAATACACTAAATGGATGTTAAAACAACGTTTCTAAATGGAGAGTTAGAAGAAAAAATCTATATGGACCAACCCGAAGGGTTCATAGTCAAAGGCCAAGAGAATAAAGTTTGTAGACTTGTTAAGTCGTTATATGGACTTAAACAAGCTCCAAAACAATGACATGAAAAATTTGATCATACTATGTGTGACGGCCCCAACTACAAATAAGGGCACCACCCGGCCTAATCCCTAATTAAGCCCTAATCTCCCCTATAGGACCTAACCAGGAACTAGTCAGCCTTATTTAAATACCTAAATGCCAACCATTTATGATACCACCTACAGTTAACCTAATTGTTCTAGTGACTAACCTATGGTTGTCTATAAATCAGAGTGACTTAATTAGTATTTTTTTATCTAACCAATTATTCAGTGGAAGTCTTATAAAATTACTAGTGGAAATGAAATCCTAAGGCCTAACCTATTATGGAAAATATGCTGTTGAATTCCGTGACAATATGCTAGCAAATGGTTTCAAAATCAATGAATGTGACAAATGTGTGTACATTAAAAAATGAAAAACTTTTGTGTCATAGTATGCCTATATGTTAATGACATGTTGATTATGAGCACAAGTAAAGATGTTATAATGTCAACCAAAAAGATGTTGAATTCCGGTTTTGACATGAAAGACTTACATGAAGCAGATGTTATACTAGGAATTCAAATTAAAAGAAATAAATATGGTTATGTTCTTACACAATCTCATTATGTTGAGAAATCTTGAAAAGATTTAATCAATTTGACTGCAAGCCTGCAGTAACTCCTTTTGATGCAAATTGTCATCTTAAAAAAAATAATGGAGATGCAATTTCTCAATTGGAATATTCTCAAGTAATTGGAAGCTTGATGTACTTGATGAACTCTACTAGACCTGACATAGCTTATGCAGTTAGCAGGCTGAGTAGATACACAAGTAATCCTAATGATGTTCACTGGACAACATTAATAAAAGTCCTAAGGTATCTTAAATATACCTTAAATCATGGACTGTTTTATACAAAATATCCACCTGTACTTGAAGGGTATAGTGATGCAAATTGGATTTCTGATAATACAAAAACCAAATCAACAAGCGGATATATATTCACATTAGGTGGAGCAACGATTTCTTGGAAATCAACAAAACAAACGTGTATAGCACGTTCCACCATGGAATCTGAATTCATTGCTCTTGACAAGGCAGCTGAAGAAGCTGAATGGCTAAGAAATTTCTTAGAAGATATTATTTGCTGGCCAAAACTAGTCACAACAATATGCATACATTGTGATAGTATGACAGCACAAGCAAGAGCTAAAAACAACATATATAATGTTAAGTCGAGACATATAAGGCGCCGACATAATACTATAAGACAATTACTTACAAGTGGAGTAATTAGTATTGATTATGTTAAGTCTAAGGAAAACATTGCATATCCTTTGACTAAAGGGTTACCAAGAGATTAAGTGAAGATATTATCGAGGGGAATGAGTTTAAAGCCTATAGAGTAAGTCAAGTCTAGCAGAAACCTAACCTAGCTGATAGGAGATCCCATGGTCTAGGTTCAATAGGCAAACTGGTTAGACTTGACTTTAACAAACATGACACACAATTACATGTTCCTATAATAAAGTAAGTGTGCTGATAAGTCACAATTACATGTTCCTATAGAGATTGTTTTTTTCATTTGTTTTTTTTAGAGGGATTTTCGTTGTTGCAAAAGAAAGGATTTTTGGTTGGTGTGTAATCAAATATCAATTCAGTTGCATCCTGGAGACGAACCACTTGCAGCATTCATACACCGAATTGGAGGAAATTTCGTCTTAGGACATTGCCATTAAGTGCAAGCCTCTGGTATTATTTTTTCTAGTTCTTTGTAATTGAATTCAAGCATGATATATATATATATATTATAGTTTGGTAATATGCATGTTTTGTGTATGGTCTAACAATTATAACAACCAAAACACACAATATTGATTTATCTTCTCGTCTCCAACCATCTTCATCATTCGTCTCCTCTTTCGCTCACTCTCCATAAACCCTAGCTCGCACCCTCTCTTCTGTCGCTCACTCTCTTCGGGTGAAGACCACAACGGAGGAGGTGAATGGGATGAATGGGGATGAATGGGAGTTAGGGTTGGAAGAAATTTTTTTGTTGTTGATATAAGATGGCGATTTAGTAACTTCACCTATTTAATCTCAACCTTTATACCCAACCGAACAAGTCTCTCTATTAAAATTAATACCCAAATCATGTTATAATCCCAGTGTAAAATAATAACAAGATCATGAGATTATTTTACTTGCAAAATATAATACATACATGGCTTGATTACCAAAAATCACCACTCATACTTCTGGGTCTTCTGTTAATTGCATTTCTTCTTCTCAACGTATCGGAAGCTCGGAATACAATTCCCTCTAAGCATGTGCTAGCAACTGGCAGTGAGTATTACTAATCCACTATATGTAAAGCCAAATAAAACGTTCATCTCTCAATATGCATGTATTTATATTTACAAGAATATAATAGACACTATATATATATAACTTAATTAATTAGTACTTCTACGTACCAACTATTTGAGTGGCTCAATGACTTAATATATATAAGTTATTGGAGTAAGACGTCATCATGGGTTCAAACCCTACTAATTACATAGTGCTAATTAAGTACAAAGTTGTTTTTTAATTTTTTACCAAAAAAAACTTGATTAGTACTTCTCTATAGTTGAAAAAATATATAAAATAATAATAAATTTAAACTCTAATTGCCTTTTATACAATACTATTTTAATAATTGCTAAAACTCCTACCTACTCTTTTTATCAAGTGATGTTTCTCAGCAATTTCAACCGAGACAAGCATGCTTTGAGTAGAACTATATAATTGTTATAATCTTAATTTGGATTGGCTACTGAACGCAGAGGATGAGACTAGTACGGTTGACCTGTATAATACGGTTAACGAACGTCATCCATATCGGCGCGGTCGCAAACTATCGTCCATAGTTAGTGCAGAGGTTGAGACTGCAACACACATGCAAACAAAAAGGGTTTGGGGCTTGGCCTATTATAAATCGATGAAAGAATACCGGCTTGGTTTTGTATGCTTAAAATTCGATCTTGCCCACCTTATTTTGTTTGCATGTGTGTTTGTTTTTTGCTAATTAATTATTAATTAAATAAAATGCTTGCTAAATTCGTCATTAGACACATGCAAGTGGGTGCTTTGCTCTTATCAAAAAAAAAAAAAAGAACAAAAAAAAAGAAGCAAAACCCATCATTGGGTCCCTGAACTTTGTATTTTTTATGCTTTTGGTCCCTAAACTTTTATTACTACACATTTGATCCTTGAACTTTTACGAAGATCTACATTTACTTCTTCCACCATTTAAAGTGTTAAATTTCGACAATGTGGGTAATAAAAGTAAAGTGTGACTAGTCAAGAAAAGTAAAGTGGCTTGTATTACTAAGCCGAATGACTCACATCGACCAACAAAAGTGGAAAAAAATTTTTTTTTAATTTCCCCCAAAAACATAAAAAACTCAAAGTTCAATAACCAAAAGCAAAAAACACTCAAAAGTTCAGGCACCAAATGATCAAAAATGAAAGTTCGGGGACTAAATATACACAAATAAAAGTTCAGGGACTAAAATCATAAAAGTCTCAAAGTTCATCGAACAAAAAATATGTTTTGCCAAAAAAAATAAAAATAAATTGAAAACTATCAAAGGGGCATTTCTTATTCTTGTGTGATGGCACATTCATCTTAACTCGAGCATAGGACTGAATGCGAAACAACAATAATCAAGATTAGGCTTCCAACAAAAAATGATAAGCAAAACATTAATTAATTAAAGGATGTATATAATATACTATATATAGTTAAACTAACTATAGCAAATCTAGAAGACATAGAGGACGGTGAGGAATGAAAGAGTGTCTTCCCAGCTTAACTATTTTGATTGGATATGATAAAAACTCCTCATCAACGATTTCGATGATCTCGAAAGCTGCAATATTACGTAATAGGAAATCTATCATGTGCAAGTCCCCTGGTAACCCCTGATAAATACATTGGAAAATCTTAATCTTCGATTCAAAACACGACGGGAGCATTTCTCCTATGTGCAAAGTCATATCATCTGCACTCGAGGCATGGACCTGAATGCAACACAATTGCCAAATATTGTCCATTAGAATTCAACAAGATGTTTATGCAAAAATGTAAAGAAAAGAAAAAAAAACTAGTCCAATGATTTGCCTTGTTAACTCGTAGATCTTCAAGATTAGGCATAATTCGAAGTATGCTTAACAAATCTCTGCCCCAACAATGCTGGAGAACCAATAGACAGGTTAAATTGGTAAATGTTGGAAGACGGTTCAAAAGATCTTCATGCGGGAGAACCTACGTAGAATCGAAGTAACAACTAATGGTCAAGAATAACCAATTAGTAGATTTTAAGAACAAATTTGAATATGATAGATGATTGATAATTCTAACAAGAAGCAACAGTTACCATAAGAAGATCAGCATGTATGCCAAGTTTCTTCACATGAGCAATTTGCTTAAGCAGATCACAAGCAGTACCACGAACTCCTTCCTTTGTCAATATTGTATTGTCCCATTTTTCTGGATGTATCCAAGCATGTTGTAGAACTGGAACATCGAGTATGTATTCTCTGGGTAGTTTGTCAGTTTGGCAGTAAAGTTGATCAAGTTTCGGCGCACAAATCTTGATTCTCCAATTGCTTAGCTCATTTGGCTTAAAGTATGCCTTTGAAAGTGTCAAAACCTTGAGGGAAGGCGCCGAGATCACCAGTTCATGATGGTTGTAAAAGTAACACTCCCTCAAAACCAAAAGTTCGAGAGCAGGGAGGCTGGAAATGAACTGCTGTGTCAAGTTTTCATCAACAAAATTTGCACAACGAAGTTCAAGGGATGCAAGAGATGGAAGAGAAACCGAAGTGATGGGCGGTTTAAAAACCGACCACCGAAACGATAAACGGAGCACCTTGAGGGACCGACAGCGATAAACACTCGGCGGAATCACGTAATGCTCTAGTCCACAAAAATCGACGTAAAGCTCATGGAGCTTCGGATGAGCAACAGCAGAAATCCATGAATAAACAAGAGATTTAGGGATGGTTTCATCACAGACGAGTTTGAAGGAACGTAAGTTGGAAGTTTGATGGCGAAGCAAAACAACATCAACATAATCCATGAACAATGTGGCTTTGGCCTTGTCAAGGCCAGAACCAGTATAGCTAGTATGAGAAAACTTGAGAGCCGGAACATTAGTCCACAACCATCTCCATCTCTTAGACAACAAGGTGGTGCGCAGAGCACACTTGGTTGAGAGTCTAGATAGGATTTCATTAACAAGAATCGAATCGGGCAATTCGCTAATTCTATCCTCTTCGATACTCATACTGTTTCAAAACTAAGAAATTCCTTAAGAAAAAAAAAAAAAAAAAAAAAGATGAGGAAGATCAAATACCCGGTTGTTTCAAAGGAGAAACTTCGTTCTTGTCCGTTGAAGACTTCGCGATTTCTGCTAGCTACTGCATGTTTAAGGATAGAGTGCCCGCTAAAGTTTCTAAAAGAAAGAAGGAAACCGATTTTGGGTTCTAAAAAGTTTTTGATAGAAACCGAGTTTGAATCGGACAATGTTTGTTTTTGGTCTTAAAATCGAAGTTTAAAAATTTATCCTATTACGACTAGGAATGTCTAGAAAACGTTACTAAAAAAAAAAAAAGTGTCGAAAAGTTTAAAAGTGGTCTCCTTGCGCAATCTAAGATCGAGTGTATGGATACCCACTTTGGGCACCGGATATGGACCCGCTCAGTGCCCTTGATACACGTCGAGACGTACGCGCATGCAATCTCAATGCTCAAAGTGGGTTAACCCAATTTATTGCAATATTCAAAAAAATCTTTCACAAATCTATCTCAGTTGCTACTTTACTTTTCACAGTATAAATCTTTGTTTTAGAGGCTTCATGGCATTGGAAGGCCAATATCAAGCAATACCAAGGTCAACACTGTTGGTTTTTGTGTGGGACACACACACACACAAAATAGAAAGTCCAACATATGCAACGAATTGGAGTTGGAATAGGAATCTTGGAGAGAGAAAATAGGAAAGAGAATTGGAGTTGGAATATGATTTTGGTAGAGAGATATACAAGCATTGGAAAGTCAACTTTGAGAGTTCGACTTGGTGACTGATTGGTGTGCGCACTCGAGTTGAAGTGTGCAATCTCTCTAGTTTTCTTCTCTCTACATTGAAGGTACATCAAGATCTCGAATCCGAAGACTCGCGGTGAAGTCTTTGGTGGTTTCTTGGTGATCAAGAAAGGGTACATCAAGATCTCGAATCTAAAGACTCGCGGTGAAGTCTTTGGTGATTTCTTGGTGATCAAGAAAGGGTACATCAAGATCTTGAATCTAAAGACTCGCGGTGAAGTCTTTGGTGATTTCTTGGTGTTCAAAAAAAGAGGTGCAAGGGTTTGATACAATTGGGGTAGTTTTTCTTCGTTCTTAGTGTGATCATCTAAGTTGAAGAGATATTTTTGTATTACTTCATTGTTAATGAATCTCAAGCGATTGAGATATCTTGTACTCTTTATTCATATAGTGGATTTATTTGGAGTTTGGCCCGTGGTTTTTCCCCTCTGATTTAGATGGTTTTCCACGTTAAATCTTGTGTTCTTTGTGGTGTGATTGATTTGGTGCATTGTTCGTGGCTTGGTGGATTTTATATATCTGTCTCTCGAGTTAAAGGGGTTACTTTCTTATTGATTAACCCCAACAAACACTCCGTAAAATTGAAGAGCAGATTTCTCATTTCTTCTCATATTCGTACACACAGTTACTAGTAAATTAGTAATGAAAAGAAATCATAAACCCATATAAACAACAAATCTCCATCTAAAACAAAACCACTGAAAGACATTGAAAACAATTAAATTCGCAGCAGAGAAACAACCACCAACACTCCCTCAACTGACCATGTCCACAACCATCTCATCTCTAAGAAAAGATGCTGGTGCTCACAGCACACAAGGCAGGGCGTCTAGAGAGGAATTGATCATGTAAAATCGAGTCGGGCAATTCACTAATCCTATCTTCGGCAACACCCACATTGTTTTCCATCAAAAATCAAAACATATTGATGAAGTTCAAGAATTAGCTTGCAAATTCTGATGAAGTCCAAGAATTAGTTAGTTTGCAAATTCTTGACAGGATAATGATGACCAAGAATTAGTTGCAAATTCTTGGAAAAATGGTGAAGTTCGGACGTTCCGGGGTATGGGTTTATTGGAAACGGCGTGGAGATCACGACTCACAGCAATGCTGTGACTACGACGTTTTTCGGCAAAATTCCATCGTTTCGCCCTCTGAAACGGCAATTTTGCTATTTTAGGAAACGTTTGTTTTGCTTATAACTTTCATTATGAATTTCCGTTTTTATTGCCGTTTGCGGCCTTTGTTTCTATTTTTCGTCTAGTTTTTAGTTTATGGCTTTTAGGACTTTTTACTATTTTTGACAAATTTTAGGGTTTCGCTATTTAAGCGATTTATTGGGTGTAATTCATAGTTTTTGGCTAAAATAAAAGAATTTTCGAACTTTGGCTTAAGTTCTGACCTAGATCGAGTTGTTCGTGGATTCGTTCAACTGGTTTTTGCCGGAACATCAGTCCACAACCATCTCCATCTCTTAGACAACAAGGTGGTGCGCAGAGCACACTTGTTGAGAGTCTAGATAGGATTTCATTAACAAGAATCGAATCGGGCAATTCGCTAATTCTATCCTCTTCGATGCTCATACTGTTTCAAAACTAAGAAATTCCCTAAGAAAAAAAAAAAAAAGATGAGGAAGATCAAATAACCGGTTGTTTCAAAGGAGAAACTTCGTTCTTGTCCGTTGAAGACTTAGCGAGTTCTGCTAGCTACTGCATGTTTAAGAGTGCCCGTTAAAGTTTCTAAAAGAAAGAAGGAAACCGATTTTGGTATCTAAAAAGTTTTTGATAGAAACCGAGTTTATTTTTACGATATTAATAAATTAATGCCCTTACAAATTAGTAAAAACAAAATACGCAAATACTTAAACGAACCCTATGAATATTAATACATGCTATTATACTCATATAAAGTTGACAAAGGCGAAACCAACATTTTAAACTCATTTAGGCTAGACCAACAGTTATATAATACATTATTAAAACTTATTGAATTTAAAATTAACATATAGCTTAATATTGTTAATAAGAAAATAGTGATTAATAATTAACTAAATATTATAAAACAAAGAACTTCACTAAAATTAAAAATCATTACACATTAATTTCTTAATTATAGATAATCTTGTTAGATATTTATTACATATTAAATAAGTTTTAACAACGTCGAGTATTAAAATATTTTTAGATATTATAAAAATATTTTTAAATGTAGTGTTCGAGTGGTGGACTATCCTACATATTTTTTTTTTTTTTTTTTACTAATCTACTATTTTTTTAAGTTATAGAGATACTTCTATAGAAATGAAGAATATTCGCAATAATATTGCTTCTCAGTTATGGATGATGCGTTAGGTATATGTATAGTTATCCAAGTCGTTTATTGTATTTTATTTACATGTGTTTATTTTTTACGAATTCTTATAAATTAATATAGAGCTATTTTCATGTAAGCATTTATGGATACACATAGTTTAGTTTTCTAAATAATATAAATTATTTTATGGTATTAATTTATATTTTGTAAATAAAATAATAATTAGATAATTAATATACTTAATTGTGTCATATGTCCTTTATTGTCATTTTGCATTTATCAGCTAATCAATCAGCTATTATTCCAAACTGTTTTTAATTGATAAGCTAGATTATCAGCATTCCGCTACCATCTAGTAGATTATCAGCTATCAGCTAGTTTATCAGCTATCAGCTATATTATCAGCTAGCCTTGCCAAAACATATATTCAAGCAGATGCAACCAGGAAAACTTAATACTTTCAATTCTTCACTTCGAACATGTTATTTTCGATCAACACGCTGAATTCCAACTCTAATCACAAGAACCATGCGCTTACCAAAGCAGTATAGCTACACTTAGGTGGCTTTTGCTATACCTGGTTCATAGAAAACTTTGGTGTTGGCATTGAGACGTGCATGCAAATAATCAATTTTATCCAATAGTGAAGTACTAACAAAAACTATATTGGCCCTGTTTGGTGTAAGCTTACACCAAAAGATCTTCACATACATACACTGTGTGGTATGTAGTTATTAATCCCAAAAAGCTCAAATGCAACTCAAGGGTTTAAAATTCAACAAATGCAGCGCTTCAAAGCTAAAACGTTAGTAACCAAGAAAACATTGCAATTTCAATTCTTCAAATTAATCTAGAATTCGGTGAATTGCAACCCTAATAATCACAACAACTACCTAATTAAGCAAAAATCAAACCGAAACTGATTGTTAGTAGTAATTCTTTATTAATTCAAGTCGATTGAAAGAAACGATTAGTTTGTGCGATTTTTGCTAGGGTTTAGAGGTTTTAGGGTTAAACTTTAATCTAATTTCAAATAAGTTGGCAACTTATTTTGAGATTTAGGCTCTGTTTGATAAGCACAAACTAGTTTATCAACTAGCTTATGTTTATTTGTTAGCCTGTATTTGGTTTGTAACTTATTTTAAAAATAATATAGATGATAAGCTCCCAATTAAAACGTTCATAATAACATTTGAACCGAAAATCCGTATTTTTTCTCACGATTTTACCCTTAGTTTTACGATATTAATAAATTAATGCCCTTGCAAATTAGTGGAAACAAAATAAGCAAATACTTAAACAAAACCAGCGAATATTAGTATCCCGCGAAATTAGAAACCAAATACGGATAAATACAAATAAATTAATGCCCTTGCTTTTTTTTTTTTTTGGAGTTGGATATCTCTCAATCGTTTAGCGTTGCTTTTTTCTTCTTTGTTAATGAAAAAAATAGTGATTAATAATTAACTAAATATTATAAAACAAAGAATTTCACTAAAATTAAAAATCATTACACATTAATTTCTTAATTATAGATAATCTTATTAGATGTTTATTTCATATTAAATAAGTTTTAACGTCGAGTATAAAATATTTTTTAAATGCTATAAAAATATTTTTTAATGTAGTGTTCGAATAATAGATTATGCTACATCTTTTTTAAAAATATTCTTCTCTAGAAATGAAGAATATTCGCAATAACATTGCTTCTCAATTATGAATGATGTGTTAGGTATATATATAATTATCCAAGTCGTTTATTGTATTTTATTTACATGTATTTATTTTTTCCGAATTCTTATAAATTAATATAGAGTTATTTTCATGTAATCATATATGGACACACATAATTTAGTTTTCTAAATAATATGAATTATTTTATGGTATTAATTTGTATTTTGTAAATAAAATACAGAGTTATTTATAACAATTAATTATATGATTATATAATTAATATACTTAATTGTGTCATATGTCCTTTATTGTCATTTTGCATTTATCAGTTAATCAATCAGTTATCATTCCAAACAATTTTTAGTTGATCAACTAGATTATCAGCTTTCCGCTACCAGCTAGTAGATTATCAGCTATCAGCTAGATTATCAGCTATCAGCTAGTTTATAAGCTATCAGCTAGATTATCAGCTAGCCTTGTCAAACAGAGCCTTAATCGATTAAAGTGAATCGGGTTCACTAGCGTGGCAGAATAAATACGTTTCTGCTGCCCCACTTATGCACCCCTAATTAGGGTAGGTAGCGTAATATATTTTTACAAATTTATCCTAATGTTTTGAAATTGTGTAAATTGTATCTTATAAATAAACTAGTTGTTTCCTTGTGCTTTGCGCAGGTGTCAGTGAAGAACTTCATGGTTTATATGTATGAAAAAGGACAAAAAAAAAATAGGAAAGCTACAAAATAATGGGTGTCCTAGTTGACCCCTATGTCAAGCAAAAACTATATATAAAATAAAAAATAAAAATCGGTGTGCTCGACCCTTTATATAAGCCAACCTATGGTACTTGTGCATCCATTCAAACACAAAAAACCCTACAAACATATACACTTGGAGATCCAAACAAAAATTGAGATGATGGCCAAGCACTCCCCAAAAATTCCTCAAACTGGATGCGAAAGAATTACAGTGTAGAAAAATGAATGAGAGGTGAAATTTATAGGGGGATATAGCTTGCACTACACTCAATTCCATGTATCTGCCCATAATTTTTAAAAACTTTTACCGTACTCCATTTCATGTATTTGCCAATGGTTTCGAGTAGAATGTACTAATTCTATTAATCCATTCGTTGATAATATAATCATTATTAATTATTAATAGATGCACACATAATAGATAATTATATATCTCTGGGACAATCGATAATAAAAATAAATAAATAATAAAAAATTAGAAAATTAAAAAATTAGAATGGTGAGAGGAGGTAGCTTATGAACTTTCTCTCTCCTCTGATATATATATATATATATATAGATTAGTTGACATCCAGAATTTTTGATTTCAACTGTAACCTTAGAAAATCATAAAATTAAGCATCAATTACTTCATTTTTCAATTATAACCTCACTAAAGACAAAATCGTATCTTTTATAATAAATACTAATTGAATTTGTGTTGTAATGGAAAAAAAAAATTTGTGATACAAGTGTTACAAATTTTTTTTGTCAAATATATTACAATCAGAAACTCCCAAAAAAGGCAAAAAAAAAAAACTGAAATTTATTAGAAAAATCGAAACCGAAAGTAGAAGCTCAAACCCCAAAAAAACATAAAAAAGGAAAAATTATTAAAAAAAACTGAAAAAAATAGATTTGACCATTCTACCCCTCACTTAAGTGTGAAAAAGACTAATGGCTTGTGTTTTTTTTTTTTAAATAAAATATCAATTATGACATCATAATGTCACGTCACGTTGTGATAGCTTCTCACATAAACATATCTTTTATATATATATATATATTAATTTAAAATTACTTTTAACCTTACTATTGCAAATAGGAAGAGTTTCTCCTAATTTATCATGTTGTGGGCTACAATTTATAAAATTGAAAACTTAAAACATGAGGAGATTTAGGATAATTTGTAAAAAAAAAACTAAAAAGTTATGATGCATTTGTAAAAATTGAAGCGTTAGTATAAATTTAGGACCCGCACATCACAATACCTCGGTGTGACTTTAAACTTTAAAGTATCATTGTACCATCTTCCTTCTTAAAACTAATTGAACACACCCACACAACACGTCACCCTAATGCGACTTTAAGGTGTCATTGTAACAACTTCCATTTTTTATAGTTAGCCTATTAAACAAAAAATAAATTTTATTATTTATGTCTCAAAACGTGGGTTCAAAGGCCTCAAAGAAAAAGTGATTTCGAAAGTGCATTGCATGTCATTGAATAAAGACATTTTCTTCAACTCTATGGCCATAAATTTGTTTTAGGTTTGGATCAACAATTACTCATAAGCAATTCGACATTAAACGCACAGCTTTTAAAGCTTACAAATCTTTTTCCGATTGATACTCTATTATAATTTTAGCTATTGAATCACTGGTGGTCTTCATTAATTTTGATTAGAAGTTGTTCCAATAACATCTTTTGTTTACTTCCATTCCAAATAAATTCTACATGCTGTTATCAAATTCATCATTGATCTTGACCATTCTCATACTCAACATGCATTTTTTGAGTTGTCACTACATGCAGCGATCAAATTTATCGTTGATCTCGACCATTCATACTCAACGTGTTTTTGAGTTGCCTTCCTTAGGTTGTCCTCATTCACTGTATGAATGTTGGACGGTAATTGAATGACACGCCTTTACTAAATACTATTATAGATCAAGACTCTTCAAACCGAAATGTGACTTTGCGACGACATTATAATTAGACCCAATCAATTCAAACTACAGATTTATAAGAACAACGTATTATTGTAACCAAAACCGACGAAACATGATGTTGCTAATCCGCCTCATCTCTTCCCCAGTTCAGAATTCCTGGAAACAAGAAATGCACAAGGATACTACGGTTGAAAGAAGCACACAAGAGTAAAGAGGCCTAAATTAAATGGTAGGTGGCCAATACCTGGAGGCCAAGACTACTCAACATACATCTTGTCCTCGAGTAGTAGATGTCTTCGGCTGGTGGCTGAGAAAACTTCTGTCCAAGCTGAAAATGTCCAAGAAATTTACCCCTTACCCTCAAAGATCAAAAGAATACTACTAGACAAGAATCTAGGGAAAGAACCGCAAGTACTCCATCCAATGAGAAAACAAAAATTTAGAATCCTATTGTACAAGCTAATTCAAAATGAGAAAACAAATGAAAAATAAGTTGTTCTCGTGGAGGGAAAAGAACCACAAATATATGGATCAAAGTCTTCCGTTGCGCTTGATTTAGTACGATCGATGGTGTGCTTTCAAAATTATTTAAATCCCTCCTAATTAAAGCGTCCCAAATTTGCTTCAGTCTAACCCTACCACGCCGAATTTCTTTAATTTCTATTGAGTCAACCATCACTCTAACTTTCATTGTATCAGTATGCTCTCTCAAGACTATCCATACTGTACTAGTACCAATGCATTATATTTTTTTCTATAGGAGTACAAATGCATTATATTTTTAGTAACTAATAAATAATTTTTTCCTACCTCAAAAAATTTATTTCTAAAAGTTCTCATGGATCATGTGAGGCGACAAATTCAGTAAGTGCAACTATGCTGGTAATGATGGGACTTGCACGCTACAATCCAACTTGCACGTATGCACAAAATTATAAACTATAGTTCAACAACTACAATTATTTTTCACTGGCATTAAACCTACACTACTAAAATAAACAAACATAAAAAATACATGTACACGACAAACCCATATTACATGTTAGAATTTATTAATATGAGTATCACGATAAGCCATTTATAATTTATAGAGCACAAATGCACAACCATAAATAAATTGTTAGAATTTAAGGCCTCAAGCTCACACTCAGAAGTTGGTTGAGAGAACCTAGTTAATAACAAAAGGATAACCCAAAAAAGTTGTAAGAATAACTCAAAAGGATTGATAAAGAGTTACAAGAATTGAGTTGGTATACACGTACGCACATAAAGTGGTTTGGGTAGTTTTTGTAACTGATTAAATAACTACTTAGTAGTTATCTATATTAGAGATAAATAAGGAGATTGTGTTTATCTCCAAACAAGAATTTCACGCACAAACTTTCTTGTTTTTTCTCTCTAGTCTCTGCAAGAGTACTTAGGCTGCGATTATTGGGCATTTTTCCCTTTTGGTGATTTTGACTGTGACCAGTGAACAAGTAAAGGCTATCTTTTGCTTCCGCTTCGGGTATGTGTTTTCTTATTTGATCTTTAAGATTCAACATTGGTATCAGAGCATGATTTACTTGCTCTTTGTCTGTTATCATAGCGGTTTAATTTTAGTGGGTATGATGCCGCGAATTGATCCAAGTAAAAACTTTGATTGTCGTTTTTTTTTTGTTTCGTATAATATCGGAACTTGATTTTATTAAGGATCAAATTATTGAGGCTATTTGGGGGTATACTTATATTAGGATTTATACCTATCATTGATCTAAAGATTGGTTAAGTGTAAACAAAAAAAAAAAAATTGTTTTTGAACTTTGTATCATGCATCGGTTAATTTTTTTTAACACATGTGAAATTTGATGTTGGATAAACATGAAATTAGATCAAAAGGAACTCTGTTAATTTATTATGGTATAGGATTATGTCTGTATTAATTTGGGACTGAGGCTATGTTGTTGTTGTTAATGTTGTATAGGATTATGTCTGTATGCAAATGTATGTATCAAAGTATGTCACCCAATCACATATTAAAACAGTGCATATATGCCATGATTTAAACAATGAATATTATTATTTTTTAAATGAGATATACGTACGGTTTGTTAGGCATGCAAACATGTATTAATAATTTATTATATACATGCATAGGCCATAATTATTTTTTTTAACAAAAAAAGGGCTTACAATTTTGGTTTTAAGAATGCATGCAATTAGTTGATGACAACATTGTTGAGTATTAATTGCATGCATACGCAAAACAGAGTATATATATTTTTTTTACATGCTTATGACATGTTTACATGATTGCATACATATAGCATTTATATGTTTGTGGGAAAATGATATGATGAAATTTTGTACAATTCGATAGACTAATAATAATTACACACATAAATATAGATGATGATTGTGACACTTAATTCGTGCACTTTTGACTCTATACTATGTGAATAATTATAAATTATCTATTTGAATTGTGACAAAATAACTAAGTGTGGTATGCTAGGCATTAATTGATATGTGCATATATGTCTTTATTCGGATACATATTTCTTTGTGAAAATGGCAAGTGCTAGCAAGAACATTGTTGCTGAGCAATAAGGGTGAAAAATTGAACGGGGACAATTATGAAATCTGGAGTTTGAAAATCCAGTATGTCATGGAAGAGCAAGAGGCTCTTGAAGTTTTGAACAATATCCTAACTGAGCCTGAAGATGGCAACACAGTTCAACATAGAAGGGACCGTGAGGCATTTGAGGCCTGGAAAAAGAAAAACTCAACGGCTCGCATTACATTGCTTAGTAGCATGGAAAATGATATAATGCGAGAGTTCAAGAGTTATGATGTTGCCAAAGTAATGTGGGAGGCCTTGAAGAAGAAGTTTGGTGGAACCTCTGTCACCAAGCTTCGACAGCTCACTATTAAGTTTGACACATACAAGAAACGCCCTAACCATAACATGAGGCAACACTTAAGGGAGATATCAAACATGATCAGTGAGTTAAGGGAGGCCGGACACATTCTGACCGATGAACAACAGGTTCAGGTTGTTATGCGATCTTTACCTCACAACTGGGAGCATATGAAGGTTAATTTGACCCATAATGAGAACATCAAGACCCTTAATGATGTCGGGTGTCATTTGGAACTTGAGGAAGACTGCATTGAGGCTTCAAGGCCTGATACTGATGTGTATATGGCTAGCTCAAGTAATAAAAATGGTTATAGTGGCTATAAACACAAGCCTCATGGTGGCTACAAAGGGAAAGGATCAAAGAGAGCTAAAGGTGATCATCATTATGCAAAATATGATCATCATGGAAAGGGTACAGCTCCTATGGCTCATCAGAAGAAGAACAAGGCTAAACTCAAGTACTACAACTGTGGAAAAAAATGGTCACTTTGCTCGTGAGTGTAACGAGCCAAAGAAGGTACAAACCCTTGATGCATTTTCTATAAATAATGTTTTTAGAAATGCAATTTTTGTTTCTAGTTCTGTTTATTTGACTGAATCTCATCCTTTGTGGACCGTAGACTAAGGAGCAACAAACCATGTAGCTAATGAGCGTGATGTGTTCGCGGAGTTTCGTCGAATTCCTAGTGGAACAAAATGGAAATATGTAGGAAACAACTCATGTGTTGAAGTAAAAGGGATTGACACCTGAAAGTTGAGCATGCGTGGTGGACGACCTCTTATCCTATATGATGTGTTATATGCTCCAGATATTCGACGAAATTTAGTTTCTGTTATTGTTCTTCTACAGTGTGGATTTGTTATGAACTTCTATGGTACTAGTGTGAATTTGTTTCTAGAACAAACTTATTATGGTTGTGGCTATGTGTCAGATGATTTTATTGTATTGGATATTGACTATGTTTCGAATAGTAATATGTATCGTGTTTGTTTTTCCCTTGTTACATCTTCTATTGATTCAAATGCCGATGTGAATATTTGGCATGCTAGACTTGGCCATATAAGTCAACAAAGAATGGATAGATTAGCAAAAGACAGCCTATTGGGGCACTTTGAAAAGGTTAATTTACCAATGTGTGAAAATTGTCTAGCGGGAAAAATGGCAAGAAAACCATTTGGCAAAGGAATAAGAGTTGAATTTCCATCGCAATTGATTCATTCAGATATTTGTGGTCCGATGAATGTGAGATCCTGGCATGAAGGTGTTTATTTCATCACTTTTATTGATGACTACACTACTCGTTTCGGTTATATTTATTTGATTTCTCATAAATCTGAAGCTTTAGAGTGCTTCAAGAAATACATTAATCTTGTTGAGAATCAATTAGATAGAAAAACAAAAATGTTGAGAACGGACCGAGGACTTGAATATTTGTCTGATCAGTTCAAACAATTATGTGATGAAAAGGGAATAGATAGGCAGTTAACTATTTCATACACTCCACAACAAAATAAAGTAGCCGAAAGAAGAAATAGAACTCTTCTTGAAATGGTTAGGTCTATGATGGCCCAAGTCAATTTACCAATCACCTTTTAGGGTGATGCTTTGTTAACTGCCACTTATATTCTCAATCGAGTACCCTCCAAATCAGTTTCATCCACTCCTTATGAATTATGGACCAATAGAAAATCAGATTTATATAATCTAAGACCTTGGGGTTGTGGTGCCTATGTTCATGATTTACATCATCAACATGGAAAATTAGGCCTAAGAGGAAAAAAGAGTATATTTATAAGATACTCTGAACATTCAAAAGGTTATGTGTTCATTGGTGAACATTCGAGTGGGAGCATAACTAAATTTGAGTCTCGGGATTCTACTTTTATGGAAAATGATTTTCCAACAAAGGGTGAGATAAATCAATCTTTATCTCTCTATGAGATGCAAGATCAAAATGATTCTACTTTGATGAATCGTTTGGTTCATGAGTCTGAACAAATGTAATAGTATCTCATCCAAGTGGGAGCAAGACAAAAGATGTTGAATCTGTTTCAACTGAATCACAAATAAGGCGTAGCAATCATGGCAATATCCCCAAACGCCATTTTCCTATTGAAAATGAGGTTTATATGATTGCACCTCAAGATGAGGATGAGCCTAAAACTGTTCAAGAGGCTCTTACTTGTCCTGCATAAGAGAAATGGAAAATTGCAAAGGAAGAGGAAATGGAGTCCATGAGATCAAACAATGTTTGGAATTGGTTGACCTCCCTGAAGGACGTAAAACTATTGGGAACAAATGAGTCCTCAAAATTAAACGAAAGATTGATGGTTCTATTGAAAGGTACAAGGCACGACTTGTAGCCAAGGGGTATACACAACAAGAGGGAATTGATTATGAAGAAACCTTTTCCCTAGTTGTGAGATTTGCTTCTATAAGGTTAATTCTAGCCATAGTTGCAAATTTAGATTTGGAGTTACATCAAATGGATGTAAAAACAGCATTTCTAAATAGAGAACTGGAAGAGGAAATCTGTATGGAACAACCTATAAGTTTCATAGTTGAAGGTCAAGAGCACAAAGTGTGCAGACTATTAAGATCTATTTATGGTCTTAAACAATCTTTCAGGCAGTGGTACATAAGATTTCATCAAGCAATTATTTCTTATGATTTTGTGATGATTGATGAAGACCACTGTGTGTATGTCAAAAGATCTAATAGTAAATTTGTGATTCTTTCACTTTATGCGGATGACATACTATTGGCCTGAAATAATGAAGAGTACTTAATAACCATTAAGCAATGGTTTTCCTCCAATTTCGAGATGAAGGACATGGGTGAAGCAGCATATATACTTGGTGTAAAAATTAAAAGGGATCGATCAAAGAAGATGCTAGCTCTTTCACAAGAGTCATACATCAAGAAAATTCTTGAGAGATTCCATATGTAAGATTGCAAACCCATTGATACTCCTATTACAAAAGACCAAGGTCTAAATCAAATAATGTGTCCTAAGACTCCACATGAAAGAGAACAAATGGCAACAGAACCTTACACTAGTGTTGTTGGAAGCCTCGTGTATGCAATTAATGATGTGTACAAGACCTTATATTTGCTTTGTTGTTGGCATGGTAAGTAGATATCAAACAAACCCAGGGCAGATCCATTAGAGAGCTGTCAAAAGGATACTTAGGTATCTCAAAGGCACTGTTGATTATTCATTGTGTTATCAAGGCAATAATTTGCATCTATTTGGTTATACAGATGCTGATTGGGGAGGAGATTTAGATGAAAGAAAATCTACCTGAGGTTATGTTTTCTTACTGAACAATGGAGTGATTTCATGAAGTAGTAAGAAACAATCATGTATAGCCTTGTCAACAATGGAAGCTGAATTTGTAGCATGTTCAGCAGCAGTGCAAGAAGCTGTTTGGCTTAAGAGATTCTTGAGTCACTTGGGATTTGACTAAGATGCATCAAAGTTTTGTGCTTTGTCTTATCATGCATACGCACACATCTATGTTATGTACATAAAAGTAAAGGTATGTCGGACAGTAGATTGGCCTTCTCACACAGGCGATCGCTTCTATGACTTAGTAGTGCATAGAAATGAGATTGGTTTTAAGCTTTTGTGATATAAATTTTGAGAGCTCGAGCTTAAAAAGGAAAATTGCCTTGATAGTGAATCAAGATGAGGTCACTAAATCGAGCTTGGCCTATTATAAATCGATGAAAGAATACCGGCTTGGTTTTGTATGCTTAAAATTCGATCTTGCCCACCTTATTTCGACAATGTGGGTAATAAAAGTGATGTGTGACTAGTCAAAAAGAGTAAAGTGGTTTATACTACTAAGTCGAACGACTCACATCGACCAACAAAAGCCCAAAAAAAAAAATTCTCCAAAAACATAAAAAAACTCAAAGTTCAATGACCAAAAGCATAAAACACTCAAAAGTTTAGGGACCAAATGATCAAAATGAAAGTTCGGGGACTAAATGTACACTAATAAAAGTTCAGGGACTAAAAACATAAAAGTCTCAAAGTTGAGCGACCAAAAAATATGTTTTGCAAAAAAAAAAAAAAAATGAAAATAATTTGAAAACTATCAAAGGGGCATTTCTTATTCTTGTGTGATGACATTCATCTTAACTGGAGCATAGGACTGAATGCGAAACAACAACAATCGAGATTAGGCTTCCAACAAAAAATGATAAGCAAAACATTAATTAATTAAAGGATGTATATAATATACTATATATAGTTAAACTAACTATAGCAAATCTAGAAGACATAGAGGACGGTGAGGAATGAAAGAGTGTCTTCCCAGCTTAACTATTTTGATTGGATATGATAAAAACTCCTCATCAACGATTTCGATGATCTCGAAAGCTGCAATATTACGTAATAGGAAATCTATCATCTGCAAGTCTCCTGGTAACCCCTGATAAATACATTGGAAAATCTTGATCTTCGATTCAAAACACGACGGGAGCATTTCTCCAATGTGCGAAGTCATATCATCTGCACTCGAGGCATGGACCTGAATGCAACACAATTGCCAAATATTGTCCATTAGAATTCAACAAGATGTTTATGCAAAAATGTAACGAAAAAAATAAAATAAAATTAGTCCAATGATTTGCCTTGTTAACTCGTAGATCTTCAAGATTAGGCATAATTCGAAGTATGCTTAACAAATCTCTGCCCCAACAATGCTGGAGAACTAATAGAAAGGTTAAATTGGTAAATGTTGGAAGACGGTTCAAAAGATCTTCATGCGGGAGAACCTACGTAGAATCGAAGTAACAACTAATGGTCAAGAATAACCAATTAGTAGATTTTAAGAACAAATTCGAATATGATAGATGATTGATAATTCTAACAAGAAGCAACAGTTACCATAAGAAGATCAGCATGTATGCCAAGTTTCTTCACATGAGCAATTTGCTTAAGCAGATCACAAGCAGTACCACGAACTCCTTCCTTTGTCAATATTGTATTGTCCCATTTTTCTGGATGTATCCAAGCATGTTGTAGAACTGGAACATCGAGTATGTATTCTCTGGGTAGTTTGTCAGTTTGGCAGTAAAGTTGATCAAGTTTCGGCGCACAAATCTTGATTCTCCAATTGCTTAGCTCATTTGGCTTAAAGTATGCCTTTGAAAGTGTCAAAACCTTGAGGGAAGGCGCCGAGATCACCAGTTCATGATGGTTGTAAAAGTAACACTCCCTCAAAACCAAAAGTTCGAGAGCAGGGAGGCTGGAAATGAACTGCTGTGTCAAGTTTTCATCAACAAAATTTGCACAACGAAGTTCAAGGGATGCAAGAGATGGAAGAGAAACCGAAGTGATGGGCGGTTTAAAAACCGACCACCGAAACGATAAACGGAGCACCTTGAGGGACCGACAGCGATAAACACTCGGCGGAATCACGTAATGCTCTAGTCCACAAAAATCGACGTAAAGCTCATGGAGCTTCGGATGAACAACAGTAGAAATCCATGAATAAACAAGAGATTTAGGGATGGTTTCATCACAGACGAGTTTGAAGGAACGTAAGTTGGAAGTTTGATGGCGAAGCAAAACAACATCAACATAATCCATGAACAATGTGGCTTTGGCCTTGTCAAGGCCAGAACCAGTATAGCTGGTATGAGAAAACTTGAGAGCCGGAACATTAGTCCACAACCATCTCCATCTCTTAGACAACAAGGTGGTGCGCAGAGCACACTTGGTTGAGAGTCTAGATAGGATTTCATTAACAAGAATCGAATCGGGCAATTCGCTAATTCTATCCTCTTCGATACTCATACTGTTTCAAAACTAAGAAATTCCCTAAGAAAAAAAAAAAAAAAAAAAAAAAAAAAAAAAAAAGATGAGGAAGATCAAATACCCGGTTGTTTCAAAAGAGAAACTTCGTTCTTGTCCGTTGAAGACTTCGCGATTTCTGCTAGCTACTGGATGTTTAAGGATAGAGTGCCCGCTAAAGTTTCTAAAAGAAAGAAGGAAACCGAATTTGGGTTCTAAAAACTTTTTGATTGAAACCGAGTTTGAATCGGACAATGTTTATTTTTGGTCTTAAAATCGAAGTTTAAAAATTTATCCTATTACGACTAGGAATGTCTAGAAAACGTTACTAAAAAAAAAAAAAAAGTGTCGAAAAGTTTAAAAGTGGTCTTCTTGCGCAATCTAAGATCGAGTGTATGGATACCCACTTTGGGCACCGGATATGGACCCGCTCAGTGCCCTTGATACACGTCGAGACGTACGCGCAGGCAATCTCAATGCTCAAAGTGGGTTAACCCAATTTATTGCAATATTCAAAAAATCTTTCACAAATCTATCTCAGTTGCTACTTTACTTTTCACAGTATAAATCTTTGTTTTAGAGGCTTCATGGCATTGGAAGGCCAATATCAAGCAATACCAAGGTCAACACTGTTGGTTTTTGTGTGGGACACACACACACACAAAATAGAAAGTCCAACATATGCAACGAATTGGAGTTGGAATAGGAATCTTGGAGAGAGAAAATAGGAAAGAGAATTGGAGTTGGAATATGATTTTGGTAGAGAGATATACAAGCATTGGAAAGTCAACTTTGAGAGTTCGACTTGGTGATCGATTGGTGTGCGCACTCGAGTTGAAGTGTGCAATCTCTCTAGTTTTCTTCTCTCTACATTGAAGGTACATCAAGATCTTGAATCCGAAGACTCGCGGTGAAGTCTTTGGTGGTTTCTTGGTGATCAAGAAAGGGTACATCAAGATCTCGAATCTAAAGACTCGCGGTGAAGTCTTTGGTGATTTCTTGGTGATCAAGAAAGGGTACATCAAGATCTTGAATCTAAAGACTCGCGGTGAAGTCTTTGGTGATTTCTCGGTGTTCAAAAAAAGAGGTGCAAGGGTTTGATACAATTGGGGTAGTTTTTCTTCGTTCTTAGTGTGATCATCTAAGTTGAAGAGATATTTTTGTATTACTTCATTGTTAATGAATCTCAAGCTCAATCTTGTACTCTTTATTCATATAGTGGATTTATTTGGAGTTTGGCCGGTGGTTTTTCCCCTCTGATTTAGATGGTTTTCCACGTTAAATCTTGTGTTCTTTGTGGTGTGATTGATTTGGTGCATTGTTCGTGGCTTGGTGGATTTTATATATCTGTCTCTCGAGTTAAAGGGGTTACTTTCTTATTGATTAACCCCAACAAACACTCCGTAAAATTGAAGAGCAGATTTCTCATTTCTTCTCATATTCGTACACACAGTTACTAGTAAATTAGTAATGAAAAGAAATCATAAACCCATATAAACAACAAATCTCCATCTAAAACAAAACCACTGAAAGACATTGAAAACAATTAAATTCGCAGCAGAGAAACAACCACCAACACTCCCTCAACTGACCATGTCCACAACCATCTCATCTCTAAGAAAAGATGCTGGTGCTCACAGCACACAAGGCAGGGCGTCTAGAGAGGAATTGATCATGTAAAATCGAGTTGGGCAATTCACTAATCATATCTTCGGCAACACCCACATTGTTTTCCATCAAAAATCAAAACAATATACAAGCAGATGTAACCAGGAAAACTTAATACTTTCAATTCTTCACTTCGAACATGTTATTTTCGAACAACACACTGAATTCCAACTCTAATCACAAGAACCACGCGCTTACCAAAGCAGTATAGCTACACTTAGGTGGCTTTTGCTATACATAGTTCATAGCAAACTTTGGCGTTGGCATTGAGATTTGCATGCAAATAATCAATTTTATCCAATAGTGAAGTACTAACAAAAACTATATTGGCCCTGTTTGGTGTAAGCTAAAAGATCTTCACATACATACACTAAAAGGCAATCTAGATTCAAATACCAGATGATGGCTTAAAAGGAAGATGTAAATGCACAACTATTCATTAAAACAACGGGAAGATGTACATGCTAGATATATAACTACGGATCCATTTATCTACCAAAACTGTTCGACAAAATGTGACATGTAGTTATTAATCCCAAAGAGCTCAAATGCAACTCAAGGGCCTTCAGCAATGCAACGAAAAATTCTCCGAGCTCCTAGGAATCGTTACTGAAGACATGCTAGCTCCCCTACTTTGCTTAGATCTTCTGAAAAGTCACATCTATCAAATTCACCAAATGCAGTGCTTCAAAGCTAAAACGTTACTATAAACGAATTATACTGTGCTTCAGCTCTTCCATGGACCCATTCAGAAGTCTCGATCGAGAACATTGAAGAAGCTTTGCCTTCAAGATATCATTCATCTTTAAAGAGAATAGAGCTGAATGCAAAACAACAAATCAATAATCAATATCGTGAAAAAAAAAATGACAAGACATTCACAAAACAATGTACCGCAACAGCAAGAGGGAAACTGCTCCAATGCCTAGTTTTCTCAAAGAAGGGATATTCACGATTAGGCACAATTTGAAGCAAGCTCGAGATCTTTACCTTACCATAAACATTTCACAAGAAACGAAGGACGGCCAGGAATCAAAGAATGGATTTGCAGCCTTACTATAAAGTTTGGATTAATATCAGTAGATTTAGTGATTTCTGTCATCTCCAAAGCTTCAGACTTATCTATCAAGAGACGCATTATGCACGAGTCTTCAATAGATTCATCTTTTTCATTATTTTGAATAATTACCATAAACCGCGGATCCCATGGGAAACTTTTTACTATGTGTGAAACCCATTCATCTTTACTTGAGGCAATTACCTGAAAGAAAAAAACAACATTCAAAGGTTGTCAATGGAACATTAATCAACAAGATGTTTACTCAAAACTTCAACCACCAGAATTTAAGTACTCTAATTATTTACCTGGTCAAAGGTAAGATTTTCAAGATTAGGCATGACTCGGAGCACTCTTAGTGAATCTCCATTATTGCCGAACCCGATCACCTGAAGGCGGGTTAAATTGGTAAAGATTGGAATATGGCTCACAAGATCTTCATCCAGATGAGCCTATGAAGAAAGCAAGAACAGCCACAAAGAATATCAGTAGACTTTAAGAAATAAAATCACAAAGAACATTAGTCTAGCAGAACAAAATCTGAATATTGAATAATTCTAACACAAGCAACCAATCTTCATGCACCTCGAGTATGTTGGCAGCTATATACAGTTTCTTTACATTAACAAGGGCTGTTAGTAGACTTCTCACATTTTGAAACACTTGTTCCTGGATTAATGCTTGATTTTCTTCTCCATCAATCCATGCAATCTGTAGTACTGGCATGTCTTGGAGAATGAATTATCTTGGAAACTTATTAATAAAGCAGAAGAGGGAATCAAGTTTGGGCGCGCAAATCTTGATTGTCCGACCACCATGTACGTCGATAGGTCCTGCGGGTTATGAAAATTGTGCCTTTTCAATGATCAAGTGATGAAGGGAAGGTACTGAGATTACCAACTTCTTATGGTTATAAAATGTGCAACGGTTGAGAAGCAAATGCTCGAGAGCAAGGAAGCTGGAAAAGAATTGCTGGGTCAAGACTTCATCCACAAAAGTCATCTTACCAAGCACAAGGGTTCTAAGAAATGGGAGAGAATAAGTAGATTTGGGAAGATTAAAAACACCACCAAAAAGCGATAATTCGAGCACCGTAAGGAATTCACAACTGTAAACACTCTGAGGTATCGCGAAAGGCTGCTTGGTGCCAATGTGGAGATGAAGTTCATGGAGATTATGATGTGCAACATTAGATATCCATGAGAAAATACGCAATTCATCGCAATAGCCGTCACAGACTATAATGATGAAGTAAAACATTATCAACATTATCAACATAATCCATGAAAGTAAAACATTATCAACATTCGATATATAATGATGAAGTAAAACATTATCAACATAATCCATGAAAGTCTTGGCTTTTTTAACAAACTCAGACATTGTTGCGGTATTGGTGAGCACCAATCCACAACCATCTCCATCTCTTACACAAGATGCTGGTGGTGACAGCCAACTTGGTTGGGAGTCTAGAGAGGATTTCCTCTTGCAAAATCGAGTCCGGCAACTCACTGATTCTATCTTTTGCGACATCTGAGTTGTTTCTTATCAATCGCACCAACCACAAATAAATTGTTAGTAACCAAGAAAACATTGCAATTTCAATTCTTCTTCAAATTAATCAAGATTTCGGTGAATTGCAACCCTAATAATCACAACAACTACCCAATTAAGCGAAAATCAAACCGAAACTGATTGTTAGTAGCAATTCTTAATTAATTCAAGTCGATTGAATGAAACGATTAGTTTGTGCGATTTTTGCTAGGGTTTAGGAGGTTTCAGGGTTTAAACTTTAATCTATGTAATTTCAAATAAGTTGGCAACTTATTTTGAGATTTAATCGGTTAAAGTGAACCGGGTTCACTGGCAGAATAAATGGGTTTCTGCTGCCTAACTTATGCACCCCTAATAAGGTATATTTTTACAAATTTATCCTCGTGTTTTGAAATTGTGTAAATTATATTTTATAAATAAATTAATTGGCATCCCGCGTGCGCAGATAAAAATAAGTATTTACATATTGAATAAAATAATTTAGATTTTGGATTCTTAAAAGTTTTTGATAGAAACCGAGTTTGAATCGGACAATGTTTGTTTTTGGTCTTAAAATCGGAGAAGTTTAAAAATTTATCCTATTACGACTACGAATGTCTAGAAAACGGTAACTAAAAAAAAAAAAAAAAAAAAAGTGTCTAAAAGTTTAAAAGTAGTCTCATTGCGCAATCTAAGATCGAGTGTATGGATACCCAACCCACTCAGAGCCCTTAATACACGTTGAGACGTACGCGCGCAGGCAATCTCAATGCTCTGGGTTACCAAATTTATTGCAATATTCAATATTGCAATAAATTTGAAAACTTTACGATATCACTTTCAGGAAGTAGTTCTAATTATACTCTTATTTTCTTTAAAAAACAAAACAAAAAAAAAAATCTTTCACAAATCTATCTCAGTTGCTACTTACTTTTCACAGTAGAAATCTTTGTTTTAGAGGCTTCATGGCATTGGAAGGCCATTATCAAGCAATACCAAGGTCAACACTCCATAAATTTGAAGAGCAAACTTCTCATTTCTTCTCATATTCGTATACACAGTTACTAGTAAATTAGTAATGAAAAGAAATCATAAACCCATAAAAACAACAAATCTCCATCTAAAACAAAACCACTGAAAGACATTGAAAACAATTAAATTCGCAGCAGAGAAACAACCACCAACACTCCCTCAACTGACCATGTCCACAACCATCTCATCTCTAAGAAAAGATGCTAGTGCTCACAGCACACAAGGCAGGGCGTCTAGAGAGGAATTGATCATGTAAAATCGAGTCGGGCAATTCACTAATCCTAACTTCGGCAACACCCACATTGTTTTCCATCAAAAATCAATACATATATACAAGCAGATGTAACCAGGAAAACTTAATACTTTCAATTCTTCACTTCGAACATGTTATTTTCGAACAACACACTGAATTCCAACTCTAATCACAAGAACCACGCGCTTACCAAAGCAGTATAGCTACACTTAGGTGGCTTTTGCTATACATAGTTCATAGCAAACTTTGGTGTTGGCATTGAGATTTGCATGCAAATAATCAATTTTATCCAATAATGAAGTACTAACAAAAACTATATTGGCCCTGTTTGGTGTAAGCTTACACCAAAAGATCTTCACATACATACACTAAAAGGCAATCTAGATTCAAATACCAGATGATGGCTTAAAATGTAGATGTAAACGCGCAACTATTCATTAAAACAAGGGGAAGATGTACATGCTAGATATATAACTATGGATCCATTTATCTACCAAAACTGTTCGACAAAATGTGGTATGTAGTTATTAATCCCAAAAAGCTCAAATGCAACTCAAGGGTTTAAAATTCAACAAATGCAGCGCTTCAAAGCTAAAACGTTAGTAACCAAGAAAACATTGCAATTTCAATTCTTCAAATTAATCTAGAATTCGGTGAATTGCAACCCTAATAATCACAACAACTACCTAATTAAGCAAAAATCAAACCGAAACTGATTGTTAGTAGCAATTCTTAATTAATTCAAGTCGATTGAATGAAACGATTAGTTTGTGCGATTTTTGCTAGGGTTTAGGAGGTTTTAGGGTTTAAACTTTAATCTAATTTCAAATAAGTTGGCAACTTATTTTGAGATTTAATCGGTTAAAGTGAACCGGGTTCACTAGCGTGGCAGAATAAATACGTTTCTGCTGCCCCACTTATGCACCCCTAATTAGGGTAGGTAGCATAATATATTTTTAAAAATTTATCCTAATGTTTTGAAATTGTGTAAATTGTATCTTATAAATAAATTAGTTGTTTCCCTGCGCTTTGCGCAGGTGTCAGTGAAGACTTTCATGGTTTATATGTATGAAAAATGGCAAAAAAAAAAAGGAAAGTTACAAAATAATGGGTGTCGTAGTTGACCTCTATGTCAAGCAAAAACTATATATAAAAATAAAAAATAAAAATCGGTGCGCTCGACCCTTTACATAAGCCAACCCATGGTACTTGTGCATCCATTCAAACACAAAAAACCCTACAAACATATGCACTTGGAGACCCAAACAAAAATTGAGATGACGGCCAAGCACTCCCCAAAAATTCTTCAAGCTGAATGCGAGAGAATTACAATGTAGAAAAATGAATGAGATGTGAAATTTATAGAGGGATATAGCTTGCACTACACTCAATTACATGTATCTACCCATAATTTTTAAAAAACTTTTACCGTACTCAATTTCATGTATTTGCTCATGATTTCGAGTAGAATGTATTAATTCTATTAATTCATTCGTTGATAATATAACCATTATTAATTATTAATAGATGCACACATAATAGATAATTATATATCTTGGGACAATCGATAATAAAAATAAAAAAATAAAAAAAAAATAAAAAAATTAAAAAATTAGAATGGTGAGAGGAGGAAGCTTATGAACTTTCTCTCCTCCGACTTTTATATATATATATATATATATATATATATAGATTAGTTGACATCCAGCGTTTCGTCATAAGTTTTCCTTCCCTTCTCAAATATTTGTCACGTTTTGAGAATTTTTGATTTCAACTGTAACCTTAGGAAATAAAAAAATTAAGCATCAATTACTTCATTTTTCAATTATAACCTCACTAAAGACAAAATCGTATCTTTTATAATAAATACTAATTGAATTTGTGTTGTAATGGAAAAAAAAACTTGTGATACAAGTGTTACAAATTTTTTTTGTCAAATATATTACAATTAGAAACTCCCAAAAAAGGCAAAAAAAAAAAAACTGAAATTTATTAGAAAAATCGAAACCGAAAGTAGAAACTCAAAAAAAGATCGAAAAAAAATCCCCAAAAAAACATAAAAAAGGAAAAAATTATTAAAAAAATTGAAAAAATAGATTTGACCATTCTACCACTCACTTAAGTGTGAAAAAGATTAATGGCTTGTGTTTTTTTATTTTTTTTCTTATAAAATATCAATTATGACATCATAATGTCACGTCACGTTGTGAGAGCTTCTCACAGAAACATATCTTATATATATCTATCATATATATAAAAGCACGAATCACAAATTTTTGAGTGGTAATGAAAGTTACCTATTTGCCCATACTTTTTTTTTATTTTCAAATCAACATTTTCTTTTGTATCCAAATCAAACTCTAACTCCTTATCAATCCACTACACGTTTTTTTTTCTTTATCTCCAAATCAATCATGAACTCATTCTCATCAATTCAATACATTTTTTTTGATGAAGTAATGTCCTAGCATGATTAGCTTGTTTTTCCATTCACATCTTATCTCAATCACAATAGAGAATATTGATAACCTAAAAAAGGTACTTGTATTTTTAATTTTTAAATTTTAATTACAATTTTAGATTTTGTTAATAAATTCTTAGAAATTGATTCCCGCGAGCGAAGTGAGCGGGGAATCGTGCGTAGCACGTCTTGAAACTAGTATATATATATATATATATATATATATATATATATATATATATATATATATATATATATTTAAAATTACTTTTAACCTTACTATTGCAAATAGGAAGAGTTTCTCCTAATTTATCATGTTGTGAGCTACAATTTGTAAAATTGAAAACTTAAAACATGAGGAGATTTAGGATCATTTGTAAAAAAAACTAAAAAGTTATGATGTATTTGTAAAAATTGAAGCGTTAGTATAAATTTAGGACCAGCACATCACAACACCTCAGTGTGACTTTAAAGTATCATTGTACCATCTTCCTTCTTAAAACTAATTGAACACACCCACACAACACGTTACCCTGATGCGACTTTAAGGTGTCATTGTAACAACTTTCATTTTTTATAGTTAGCCTATTAAACAAAAACTAAATTTTATTATTTATGTCTCAAAATGTGGGTTCAAAGGTCTCAAAGAAAAAGTGATTTCGAAAGTGCATTGCATGTCATTGAATAAAGACATTTTCTTCAACTCTATGGCCATAAATTTGTTTTAGGTTTGTATCAACAATTACTTAAAAGCAATTCGACATTAAACGCACAGCTTTTAAAGCTTAAAAATCTTTTTTTTTCCGATTGATACTCTATTATAATTTTAGCTTTTGAATCACTGGTGGTCTTCATTTTAGTTAAAAGTTTTTCCAATAACATCTTTTGTTTACTTCCATTCCAAATAAATTCTACATGCTGTTATCAAATTCATCATTGATCTTGACCATTCCCATACTCAACATGCATTTTTTGAGTTGTCACTACATGCAGCTATCAAATTCATCATTGATCTCGACCATTCATACTCAACGTGTTTTTGAGTTGCCTTCCTTAGGTTGTCCTCATTCACTGTATGAATGTTAGACGGTAATTGAATGACACGCCTTTACTAAATACTAATATAGATCAAGACTCTTCAAACTGAAATGTGACTTTGCGACGACATTATAATTAGACCCAATCAATTCAAACTACAGATTTATAAGAACAACGTATTATTGTAACCAAAACCGACGAAACATGATGTTGCTAATCCGCCTCATCTCTTCCCCAGTTCAGAATTCCTGGAAACAAGAAATGCACAAGGATACTACGGTTGAAAGAAGCACACAAGAGTAAAGAGGCCTAAATTAAATGGTAGGTGGCCAATACCTCTGGATGTGATCAAGAATCAGAAGCCGCGGACCAGGAGGAATTTTCACATCCCTCAGAGCACTGAAAAAACAAACCAAGACAACGGGTGAGCAAATCTGCTAGTTCGCCGTAAAGTAAGAGGAAGTATTTTACTTGCCTATCAGTCAGCAGAGGTAAGGTACTGTCTGTTAGCAACCCTTTCTTAAAGTTTTTCTCATAATCCTGGAGGCCAAGACTACTCAACATACATCGTGTCCTCGAGTAGTAGATGTCTTCGGCTGGTGGCTGAGAAAACTTCTGTCCAAGCTGAAAATGTCCAAGAAATTTACCCCTTACCCTCAAAGATCAAAAGAATACTAGACAAGAATCTAGGAAAAGAACTGCAAGTACTCCATCCAATGAGAAAACAAAAATTTTGAATCCTATTGTACAAGCTAATTCAAAATGAGAAAACAAATGAAAAATAAGTTGTTCTCGTGGAGGGAAAACAACCACAAATATATGGATCAAAGTCTTCCGCTGCGCTTGATTTAGTACGATTGATGGTGTGCTTTCAAAATTATTTAAATCCCTCATAATTAATGCGTCCCGAGTTTGCTTCAGTCTACCCCTACCACGTCGAATTTCTTTAGTTTCTATTGAGTCAAGTTTTTGTAGGCCATCACTCTAACTTTCATTGTATCAGTATGCTCTCTCAAGACTATCCATACTGTACTAGTACAAATGCATTATGTTTTTTTATAGGAGTACAAATGCATTATATTTTGAGTAACTAATAAATAATTTTTTCCTACCTCAAAAAATTTATTTCTAAAAGTTCTCATAGATCATGTGAGGCGACAAATTCAGTAAGTGCAACTATGCTGGTAATGATGGGACTTGCACTCTACAATCCAACTTGCACGTATGCACAAAATTATAAACTATAGTTCAACAACTACAATTATTTTTCACTGGCATTAAACCTACACTACTAAAATAAACAAACATAAAAAATACATGTACACGACAAACCCATATTACATGTTAGAATTTATTAATATGAGTATCACGATAAGCCATTTATAATTTATAGAGCACAAATGCAAAACCATAAATAAATTGTTAGAATTTAAGGCCTCAAGCTCACACTCAGAAGTTGGTTGAGAGAACCTAGTTAATAACAAAAGGATAACCCAAAAAAGTTGTAAGAATAACTCAAAAGGATTGATACAAGAGTTACAAGAATTGGGTTAGAATACACGTACGCACATAAAGTGGTTTAGGTAGTTTTTGAAACTGATTAAATAACTACTTAGTAGTTATCTATATTAGAGATAAATAAGGAGATTGTGTTTATCTCCAAACAAGAATTTCGTGCACAAACTTTCTTGTTTTTTCTCTCTAATCTCTGCAAGAGTACTTAGGCAGTGATTATTAGGCATTTTTCCCTCTTGGTGATTTTGCCTGTGACCAGTGAACAAGTAAAGGCTATCTTTTGCTTCCGCTTCGGGTATGTGTTTTCTTATTTGATCTTTAGGATTCAACATTGGTATCAGAGCATGATTTACTTGTTCCTTGTCTGTTATCATTGCGGTTTAATTTTAGTGGGTATGATGCCGCGAATTGATCCAAGTAAAAACTTTGATTGTCGTTTTTTTTTTTGTTTCGTATAATATCAGAAGTTGATTTTATTAAGGATCAAATTATTGAGGCTATTTGGGGGTATACTTATATTAGGATTTATACCTATCATTGATCTAAAGATTGGTTAAGTGTAAATAAAAAAAAAAATGTTTTTGAACTTTGTATCATGCATCGGTTAATTTTTTTTAACACATGTGAAATTTGATGTTGGATAAACATGAAATTAGATCAAAAGGAACTCTGTTAATTTATTATGGTATAGGATTTTGTCTGTATGCAAATGTATGTATCAAAGTATGTCACCCAATCACATATTAAAACAGTGCATATATGTCATGATTTAAACAATGAATATTATTATTTTTTTAAATGAGATATACGTACGGTTTGTTAGGCATGCAAACATGTATTAATAATTTATTATATACATGCATAGGCCATAATTTTTTTTTAACAAAAAAAAGGGCTTACAATTTTGGTTTTAAGAATGCATGCAATTAGTTGATGACAACATTGTTGAGTATTAATTGCATGCATATGCATAACAGAGTATATATTTTTTTTACATGCTTATGACATGTTTACATGATTGCATACATATAGCATTTATATGTTTGTGGGAAAATGATATGATGAAATTTTGTACAATTCGATAGACTAATAATAATTACACACATAAATATAGATGATGATTGTGACACTTAATTTGTGCACTTTTGACTCTATACTATGTGAATAATTATAAATTATCTATTTGAATTGTGACAAAATAACTAAGTGTGGTATGCTAGACATTAATTGATATGTGCGTATATGTCTTTATTCGGATACATATTTCTTTGTGAAAATGGCAAGTGCTAGCAAGAACATTATTGCTGAGCTCAATAAGGGTGAAAAATTGAACGGGGGCAATTATGAAATCTGGAGTTTGAAAATCCAGTATGTCATGGAAGAGCAAGAGGCTCTTGAAGTTCTGAACAATATCCTGACTGAGCCTGAAGATGGCAACACAGTTCAACATAGAAGGGATCGTGAGGCATTTGAGGCCTAGAAAAAGTAAAACTCAACGGCTCGCATTACATTGCTTAGTAGCATGGAAAATGATATAATGCGAGAGTTCAAGAGTTATGATGTTGCCAAAGTAATGTGGGAGGCCTTGAAGAAGAAGTTTGGTGGAACCTCTGTCACCAAGCTTCGATAGCTCACTATTAAGTTTGACACATACAAGAAACGCCCTAACCATAACATGAGGCAACACTTAAGGGAGATATCAAACATGATCAGTGAGTTAAGGGAGGCCGGGCACATTCTGACCGATGAACAACAGGTTCAGGCTGTTATACGATCTTTACCTCACAACTGGGAGCATATGAAGGTTAATTTGACCCATAATGAGAACATCAAGACCCTTAATGATGTTGGGCGTCATTTGGAACTTGAGGAAGACCGCATTGAGGCTTCAAGGCCTGATATTGATGTGTATAAGGCTAGCTCAAGTAATAAAAAGGGTCATAGTGGCTATAAACGCAAGCCTCATGGTGGCTACAAAGGGCGAGGATCAAAGAGAGCTAAAGGTGATCATCATTATGCAAAATATGATCATCATTATGCAAAATATGATCATCATGGAAGGGGTAAAGCTCCTATGGCTCATAAGAAGAAGAACAAGGCTAAACTCAAGTGCTACAACTGTGGAAAAAAGGGTCACTTTGCTCGTGAGTGCAACGAGCCAAAGAAGGTACAAACCCTTGATGCATTTTCTATAAATAATGTTTTTAGAAGTGCAATTTTTGTTTCTAGTTCTGTTTATTTGACTGAATCTCATCCTTTGTGGACCGTAGACTCAGGAGCAACAAACCATGTAGCTAATGAGCGTGATGTGTTTGTGGAGTTTCGTCGAATTCCTCGTGGAACAAAATGGATATATGTAGGAAACAACTCACGTGTTGAAGTAAAAGGGATTGGCACCTGAAAGTTGAGCATGCGTGGTGGACGACCTCTTATCCTATATGATGTGTTATATGCTCCTGAGATTCGACGAAATTTAGTTTCTGTTATTGTTCTTCTACAGTGTGGATTTGTTATGAACTTCTATAGTACTAGTGTGAATTTGTTTCTAGAACAAACTTATTATGGTTGTGGCTATGTGTCAGATGGTTTTATTGTATTGGATATTGACTATGTTTCGAATAGTAATATGTATCGTGTTTGTTTTTCCCTTGTTACATCTTCTATTGATTCAAATGCTGATGTGAATATTTGGCATGCTAGACTTGGCCATATAAGTCAACAAAGAATGGATAGATTAGCAAAAGAGGGCCTATTGGGGCACATTGAAAAGGTTAATTTACCAATGTGTGAAAATTGTCTAGCGGGAAAAATGGCAAGAAAACCATTTGGCAAAGGAATAAGAGTTGAATTTCCATTGCAATTGATTCATTCGGATATTTGTCGTCCGATGAATGTGAGATCCCGACATGGAGGTGTTTATTTCATCACTTTTATTGACTACACTCGTTTCGGTTATGTTTATTTGATTTCTCATAAATCTGAAGCTTTAGAGTGCTTCAAGAAATACATTAATCTTGTTGAGAATCAATTAGATAGAAAAATTAAAATGTTGAGAACGGACCGAGGAAGTGAATATTTGTCTGATCAGTTCAAACAATTATGTGATGAAAAGGGAATATATAGGCAGTTAACTATTTCATACACTCCACAACAAAATAGAGTAGCTGAAAGAAGAAATAGAACTCTTCTTGAAATGGTTAGGTCTATGATGGCCCAAGCCAATTTACCAATCACCTTTTGGGGTGATGCTTTGTTAACTGCCACTTATATTCTCAATCGAGTACCCTCCAAATCAGTTTCATCCACTCCTTATGAGTTATGGACCAATAGAAAATCAGATTTATATAATCTACGACCTTGGGGTTGTGGTGCCTATGTTCATGATTTACATCATCAACATGAAAAATTAGGTCCAAGAGGAAAAAAGAGTATATTTATAAGATACTCTGAACATTCAAAAGGTTATGTGTTCATTGGTGAACATTCGAGTGGGAGCATAACTGAATTTGAGTCTCGGGATTCTACTTTTATGGAAAATGACTTTCCAACAAAAGGTGAGATAAATCAATCTTTATCTCTCTATGAGATGCAAGATCAAGATGATTCTACTTTCATGAATCGTTTGGTTCATGTGTCTGAACAAATGCCAACAGTATCTCATCCAAGTGGGAGCAAGACAAAAGATGTTGAACCTGTTTCAACTGAATCACAAATAAGGCGTAGCAATCGTGGCAATATCCCCAAACGCCATTTTCCTATTGAAAATGAGATTTATATGATTGCACCTCAAGATGAGGATGAGCCTAAAACTGTTCAAGAGGCTCTTACTTGTCCTGCTAAAGAGAAATGGAAAATTGCAATGGAAGAGGAAATGGAGTCCATGAGATCAAACAATGTTTGGAATTGGTTGACCTCCCTGAAGGACGTAAAGCTATTGGGAACAAATGGGTCCTCAAAATTAAACGAAAGACTGATGGTTCTATTGAAAGGTACAAGGCACGACTTGTAGCCAAGGGGTATACACAACAAGAGGGAATTGATTATGAAGAAACCTTTTCCCCGGTTGTGAGATTTGCCTCTATAAGGTTAATTCTAGCCATAGTTGCAAATTTAGATTTGGAGTTACATCAAATGGATGTAAAAACTGCATTTCTAAATGGAGAACTGGAAGAGGAAATCTGTATGGAACAACCTATAGGTTTCATAGTTGAAGGTCAAGAGCACAAAGTGTGCAGACTATTAAGATCTATTTATGGTCTTAAACAATCTTCCAGGCAGTGGTACGTAAGATTTCATCAAGCAATTATTTCTTATGATTTTGTGATGATTGATGAAGACCACTGTGTGTATGTCAAAAGATCTAATAGTAAATTTGTGATTCTTTCACTTTATGTGGATAACATACTATTGGCTGGAAATAATGAGGAGTACTTAATAACCATTAAGCAATGGTTTTCCTCCAATTTCGAGATGAAGGACATGGGTGAAGCAGCATATATACTTGGTGTAAAAATTAAAAGGGATCGATCAAAGAAGATGCTAGCTCTTTCACGAGAGTCATACATCAAGAAAATTCTTGAGAGATTCCATATGTAAGATTGCAAACCCGTTGATACTCCTATTACAAAAGACCAAGGTCTAAATCAAAGAATGTGTCCTAAGACTCCACATGAAAGAGAACAAATGGCAAAAGAACCTTACACTAGTGCTGTTGGAAGCCTCATGTATGCAATTAATGATGTGTACAAGACCTGATATTTGCTTTGTTGTTGGCATGGTAAGTAGATATCAGACAAACCCAGGACAGATCCATTAGAGAGCTGTCAAAAGGATACTTAGGTATCTCAAAGGCACTGTTGATTATTCATTGTGTTATCAAGGCAATTATTTGCATCTAGTTGGTTATACAGATGCTGATTGGGGAGGAGATTTAGATGAAAGAAAATCTACCTCAGGTTATGTTTTCTTACTGAACAATGGAGTGATTTCATGAAGTAGTAAGAAACAATCATGTATAGCCTTGTCAACAATGGAAGCTGAATTTGTAGCATGTTCAGCAGCAGTGCAAGAAGCAGTTTGGCTTAAGAGATTCTTGAGTCACTTGGGATTTGACTAAGATGCATCAAAATTTTGTGCTTTGTCTTATCATGCATACACACACATCTATGTTATGTACATAAAAGTAAAGGTATGTCGGACAGTAGATTGGCCTTCTCACACGGGCAATCGCTTCTATGACTTAGTAGTGCATAGAAATGAGATTGGTTTTAAGCTTTTGTGATATAAATTTGGAGAGTTCGAGCTTAAAACGGAAAATTTCCTTGATAGTGAATCAAGATGAGGTCACTAAATTAAATTGTGATCGAAAGGTAAAACCTCCCACAAGTTTACCTTAACTGTCTTTATATGCCAGGTGGGAGTCCTGTGATTATAATTTGAGAATTTAAAGTAGAGTTGTGGACTCAAGTTAGATATTGAGTATATTTGAACTATCACCTATACAATATTAGTTAGACATACGCTCCATAACAAAAGGAGAATAATATTGTAGCATGTGTTTCATACCACATGTGCATTTTGCGACCAATAAAGGTAACATAAGTTTTTGATCTCTACTTCTAAGTTGTGTGAGCCTTAGAGATTAAGGAATCTCATTTAAGTACCCTCAGTACTTTTTGACTAATCTTGAAGTTTTATCTCAATGTTAGTTATCTTGAAATGTCACAAATGATTATGAATCATTCGATGTAACAGGGCATATTCAGAGAACAATTGATTTAAAATGGAAACATATAAGTTGAAAAGGAAGATCATCGAAGTGTCTCATTCGCTTAAGTTGTATCCACTGGTCAACCAATTATATTTATTTGTTAAATATGATTGTGGATGCACGAGAATTTGAAATAAACATATAAAAGAGATCTTAAGATATTCAAATGTGACTGATGTATCTAGGGTATTGCATGCATACTCTACTTACAAGTTGAGCTGTTGTATATACCTAACAGTTATATAACTATGAGCTCTCAGATATTAATTGTATGCTGGTCGCACGGCCTATTTACTTGTATGAATATGTTTTTGCAGAGATTAGAAACATTGTTCTCTATAGATGGAACTTATGAGAAATTAAACCCATTATGTGCGAGTGGGAGATGTTGGAATACACGTACGCACATAAAGTGGTTTGGGTAGTTTTTGTAACTGATTAAACAACTACTTAGTAGTTATCTATATTAGAGATAAATAAGGAGATTGTGTTTATCTCCAAACAAGAATTTCACGCACAAACTTTCTTGTTTTTTCTCTCTAATCTCTGCAAGAGTACTTAGGCTGTGATTATTGGGCATTTTTCCCTCTTGGTGATTTTGCCTGTGACCAGTGAACAAGTAAAGGCTATCTTTTGCTTCCGCTTCGAGTATGTGTTTTCTTATTTGATCTTTAGGATTCAACAGGGTACTCGATGGAGGAAGTGTGAACAAAACAGTAGAAACATAGATTTGGCTATTATCAATAACAACAACAATAAATATCACGACATCAGTTCGGGTTGGCTACATGTATCAAACTCTTCCATTTTGCTCGATTTAGTGCAACCGAATATAATGAAATCACAAGGATAAAGAATGAGAGTCGTGATTTTTCAGGTAGGGATTTAAATGAGCTTCACAATTCATAAATTGAATCATGACATTACAACGAAAATAACCATACAACCTAAATCCCAAATTATATGGGGTTAGCTACATGGAACAAACTTTTGTACTTGGCCAAATTTAATGCAGGTGATGGCGCCCTTTCGAGTTATTAAACTAGAAATCAGACTATTAAGAGATTGAAATCGGTTCCTTTTCATTGCTATTACTAATTACTTGACTCGAACGGCTTAGAGATTAAAAGCCCAAATCTCTTGCCAAAAAGGGAAAGTGAAATTGAATTTTGAGAAATTTCATAATGCATATTAGTTACTAAAGAAGCAGAGGCTTAATATTACCTTGAAAAGACCACCTTGAACAAGAGCAAAGAAAAGGCCAGAAGTAACAGCATTTGCAGCCTGATTAGGTCCTCCCATGCCACTGACGAGAGAAAACATGGCTCCGGAACCAAAAGCGGCAACCATGCTAGAGAATAATAATTTACAGGTGGATGAGAAAAGGCAGCAATAGCACATCTGGTAAATGTTAGGCATGACAGCAATGGTTACCTGGTTTGGACGTCTTCCTTTCCCCTAATTCTCTTCATAACACAAGAGATTCCAGCATTAACGCCCGTCATGACAGCAAAATTGCGAGCTTGCGCTAAGGGGCCGCCACTGAGAGCCTGCCGAGCAAGAGAAAGCAGTAGTGAAGAAGAAGTGGAAACAGAAAGTTGAGGAACAAAGAGGGATGGAAAGAGAAAGACCTGAGCTTGCTTGAAAGAAGCCATGGCTTGAGGGTTGAGTCCAGCAGCCTCAGGAGGAGGGGTTGGAAAGGGGGAGGAGAGGTCGGAGGTCAGAGTGCCCATGAGAGCCCCAATGGCACCACCCTGTATGGCGCTGGTGGCGGTGACCACTGCAGCCTCCACGGGCATGGACTGCTTGGAGAGCCAGTCGCGGAACCCCTTCTCCACATCCTTAAATCGCGCCTGCAATTGAAGGAGGGGGTTGTTGGGAGAGGGTACAAGTAGGGCTTCCTGTCCTCTTCTCTCTTCCATCATTTCCTCTCACTCTCACTCTCACTCTCCCACAACGGTGCGGAGAGCTTTAGAAATCTAGGTTTTTCAGTTGGCTGGCTATGGAATGGATCATGTATTTTCTCTTATGTTCATCCAAGGGACGCCAAACCCTAAGCAATATTTGACCCAAAAAAAAAAAAAACGTATGACGTGCAAAATTAAGTTAATTGGGTTGTAAATTAAATTGAAACTTGCTAAGAATTAGAAAAGGAAATAAAAGACTAAAAACTTTTACTACTACAAATTACTACTATAAAAGAAAAAGAGAAGAAACGAGATAGTTGGAATGAGAAGTTTTCATTCAACTTGGTATGTGAATTACAATGGGGTTGACACCATTTATATAGGTCATTTGGTGATGATGATAAATGTATTTTATACAATGTGTACAAGCAACACATATACCCCATGTCATACAACACATCACAAGCAACATAGACAATACATGGAAGAGTTGGTGTACATTGGAGAGGATTACAAGTTATATGACAATACATAGACAAGTGGAGGTATTATTAAGTGAGAAATACAAGTTACATGACTACATAATATGTTGGTGTACATGCATGGTCATCCATATTCCATAACACTCCCCCTTGGATGACACTTGCTTAGAGAATGTGTCTCGTTAAAACTTCTACTAAGAAAAACCCTGTGGGAAAAAAATATAGTAAAAAAAAAGAGTACGCTATTTTCATAAATATTAAGATGGGTATAATATTGTTAAGATTGCCTCATTAAAAACCTTGCTAGGAAAACCCGATGGGATAAAACCATAGCTAAGGGAAAAAGAGTGCAATACACTAATCAATAACTCTCCCTCAAGTGAACATGGGTGAAACTTATTCGGTTTCTTTACTTGCAATGTCTTTAAGTTTACGCAAGCCAATACCATGTGTAAGCCTTTTAAATGTCATAGTTGCTAAGGCTTTTGTGAATAAATCAGAAAGATTATCACTCGATCGGATTTGTTTGACATCAATTTCACCATTCTTCTGAAGCTCATGCGCATAAAAGAATTTTAGTGAAATATGTTTTGTTCTGTCCCCTTTTATGAATCATTCACTTAATTGTGCAATACATGTTGCATTATCTTCATATAATATGGTTGGAGAATCTTTTATTGAAGGCAATCCACATGATTCTTGAATATGTTCAATCATGTTTCTCAACCATACACATTCACGACTTGCTTCATGAATTGCAAGTACTTCAGAATGATTGGAAGAATTAGCAACCATAGTTTGTTTTACTGACTTCCATGATACAGCAGTATTGCCACAGGTGAATACATATCCCGTTTGATAACGGGCCTTGTGGGGATCAGATAAAAATCCAGCATCAGCATAACCTTGGAGATTCGATTTTACCCCTCTCGAGTAAAATAAACCCATGTCACTTGTTCCTCGAAGATATCGAAAAACATGTTTAACACCATTCCAATGTCTTCGTGTTGGTGAAGAACTGTATCTTGCAAGTAGGTTGACAGCAAAAGCAATGTCATGTCTTGTTTAACATATCTCTCAATTTTTCAAATGGTTTCCTTTTCATCCGAAGCATTTTGTAGCAAGTTTTATCGGACTTGTAGACGAGGTTATGGATAATTTGTCGATGCTTGTTATAACCTAGTTCTTAAGTTCGTTCCACACGACGCCTACGACTTGCCATAACTCTAAACCTATGTACTATGAGTTCAATGAATCGCAGACAAATGTGGATGTGGTTCATTACCAAATCCCTTGGACGAGGTCGACCGTTTGATGAATTTGAATCCATAGGTGGGTAATCTATTTGAAACCCAATTTCATAAAATAATTGGTGAATCTCTTCCATTATAAAAGGGAGGCAGAATTGCTCAACAAAATCCACCACAAAAATCCATCGAATTCGACCAAACATGCCTTTATTTCTTAGTCCTCCTTAACAACAAAATATACATATGAAGAAATTTGACGCCTTAAATAAAAACCATGGCAAAAGGTTATAACACTCAACACTCTGATTTCACATACACAAATGAATCCTCACAAAGTTCATGCACCCAAACTCCTCAAGAAAAATGAGTTGTAGAACGATAAAATAAGCATATTTTATAAGTTACAAGAGGTTTAGAAATGTTATGATCCAGTTCCAAATAAACTTCTTGATCCTACTGCTGTTTTATTCTTTGAAAACATGCCATTTTTGAAGCCTCATCTTCCAAGGGAAAACAAATAAGATTCATTATTTTACATATACACCAGTGAGTAAACATTTCAAATACTCGGAAAACTTAAGTTTTCATTACTAAAATAGACTATACTAAAACATGAATATCTACATACGAAAAGTATTCATGATTTTGTTCATAAAGCTTAGATATGATTTTGCTTTACTTTCCTTGTGGTAATTAGTACAATTTTTACGAGTACTTCTATATTCGGTTCATTTCTACCTGTATTAGATAATTTGCAAAATTAATGCAATTCATGGCTTTCTTCTTCGAATAGGCAATATTTTAAGCTAGATCGATGTGATCTTTCAATCAATTAAGCTCCTAGATTTAAATAGAAATCAATATTTCGTAATCAAGTCGCCGTCAAGACTTAACCTAAAGAAGTGCATATTGTACCTCTGTGAAGACTCTTGTTTGTTGGACTATACTGCTTGTCATTCACCCCATGCTAGTTAAATTTCATTAAACTTGTTTGGTTGTGTGTGTTCATCTATTAATTGTAGTTTGTTAAAACAGCTGTAGTGACCAAAAGGTCTGTTGAACAAGCTTTATCCAAGCTTCCGCGAGAAGGGTTTGTATTTCAATCCATAATGCAGATCTCCTTGGTGGCATAATCACTTATAAATAAGCAGTACAACTAATTAAATAGAACACTACCGAAGAAGAAGAATCAGAACACCAATGAACGAAAATAAGGGAAACAGGTGAAATTTCTTCAAAATAATCGAACGACATGACACAACTGAAGAAGAAGAAGACCAGTGAACGAAGCTTACCTTCTCGCGTTTCTCGCTGTTCGATCGTTTTCTTCTTCACGGCAGCAGTTAGGGTTCCTCGACTGCTTGATGAGCAGCAGTGGTGATTCGGTGATGATAGTGTGTAAATATGTGAGGGGTAAATTGGTAATCTCTAATAACCAACCACTTGGGATTAGTTAGTCCCACCAAAATTGGTGGTTTTGTTTAGTCCCCTCTCCTGCCCATTAGTTAATCCCGTGGCCTAGTTAATCCTCTAAGCGAACACCGGATTAACCAGTCCAGTGTGGTTAATCCGACCTAAGACGGTGAAGCGAACGGGCCAGTAGTGTTCAACATAGGTGGAGTTGTAATCCCCCTTCATCCATTAAAATCGTAGCGATACCAACTGACATTTGAGAAATGTTATTTTAGTATTTTGTTTTTTTTTTTTTAAATCATTTATTTGTTTGGAGTATGGTAAAGAACATGCACCATATGTCACGTAGGAGAGTGTGGCGATTGAGTACATACAAATTTTTTTTGTTAAAAAAAAAATTAACACTAGACGTTTGTTATAACTTATACCAATAGGTTCTTTGACAACACACAAAAAAAAATTAAAAAAAATAAAAAATCACTAGGTTAACTTAAAAATGTAAAATACTTTTGTCTAGTACAAATATGGAAAAAAAATTGAAATCATAGTTTCAATCTTAGACTTTAATTAAGTTTAATTGTAATGACTTATACCACCAACAGGATAAGTTTTACTTTATATTTATTTTATTAAAAAATATGAAAATTTAGTAAAATATTCTTAAATTTGGCTAAAAAAAAAACAGGAAAAAATGGATATGCAATGGAGATGCGGGGTATCGATCCCCGTACCTCTCGCATGCTAAGCGAGCGCTCTACCATCTGAGCTACATCCCCACTTCATATTCACTCAACTCATTAACATAATAATTAACTCTAATTAGTCGCAATCCACAACCCAAATTAATCCAACCCAACGCATTAACGAAGGAATTAATCTAATTACTCACAATCCACAACCCAAATTAATCCAACCCAACGCATTAACGAAGGAATTAATCTAATTAATCACAATCCACAACCCAAATCGTCGAATCTTTAGCTTTCACTAGTTCATTAAAATTGTAACGATTAGCTTAAAAGAGTATACAAACGTTATGAACAACAACAACAACAACAACAACAACAACAACATAGCCTCAGTCCCAAATTAACTGGGGTCGGCTACATGGATCAAACTTTTCCATTGTGCTCGATTCAGTGCAATTGATGGTGAGCTTTGCAAACCATTCAAATATCTCTTAATTAATGCATCCCATGTTAACTTTGATCTACCCCTATCTCGTCGAATTTCTACAGTTTCTATTGAGTCAAGTTTTCTAGTTTGGGCATTTGTAGGCCGTCTTTGCACAAACGTTATGAACAACAACAACAACATTTCCTCAATCCCAACTTAATTGGAATCGACTACATATATTAAACTTTTCTATTGTGCTTGATTAAGTGCAATTAATGGTGAGCTTTTCAAATCATTCAAATCCTCTCCTAATTAACACATCCCATGTTAACTTTGATATATCCTTACCTCGTCGAATATTACAATTTTTATTGAGTCAAATTTTTTAGTTGAAGCATTTGTAGGTCTTCTTTGCAGGTGATCAAACCACCGCAATCGCCTTTCCCCTCTTTGTATCAATTGAAAGATTAAGAAAAATAGTTTGTAACAGAACACTCGTCTGTTTGATCCATTCAAAAAATTGATACGAAAAATTGCAGGAAGCCACATCACAACAAAAGGTGCTCCCAATCATCATCGTTACAACAAATATTCCTAATAAGATCATTAACACAAACACTCCTAGTGAAGATATACACATACTTCTTCCATGAAACTACGTTTATGCGTGCACCAGACATGTTAGTTAGATTGGATCCCTACTACTGAGAAGGGGCCTCTAGCCTTTTCCGAAGTAAGAGAATAGAGTCGGTTGGTTATCGCCGGTGTTCTTCACGTTACCTTTCTTCTTCTTCTTGTTCGATGCAGATACCGTTGGCTTCTTTGTTTCGTAGGCTAGTATCTTCGAATCCGATGTTAATTGGTCACTGTCGCGCTTTGTTCCATGCTTCTTCTCGTTAGCTTCTTGTTGATGAGGATATGAAGAGACTGATGGCTTGAGGTTGTCATAATCTTCTTGAAGATCATGACACTTGGTTGTCTCCCGAGTCTCCTCGTCTTCTTCCCGTTTCAGGTCATTGATTGTATGAACTAATGCAGATCCTTCAGATTCAGTTTCGACATGTGGAAGAGGACTCGACTCCGGCGGATTTCCTGTTTTCTTTGAAAAGAATTTCGAGATTAGGTTGTTCTCCTCCTTCAGTTGTACCTGCAGAAAAATTAGTAATATGTCTCAGGCTTTTTCTAAAAAACAAAGTGATAAGATTTTTTTGTAGACCCGGGTGGAAAACCAATGTCCGTCGACTATGAAATACGGTTACAAAAACATTTGCCTCAGGATTACAGTATTTTCAAGAGTCTTTTTCCGGCTCTATAGCAACCAAAGACTTAGGAAAACGTTCGACTCAGGGTGTATAGAGACTCAGATGCATAGCCGTAAAAGTAAAAACATAGACAGAACAATCATCCAAGTCGCTCACCTCCTTGATGCACTCTGGCCCTTCAAAAGATGTTTTGCCCATCGCAGGCGTCACAGGGTACCACACCTATTTAAAATGAAAAAGCCAGAAAAAATGAATGACAATTATTTGATTATGTGCCATTATGTGAATAAAAAACAGGTAAATTAACTCGAACGAATGACTTCAAGAACTATACCGTGCTAAAGAAAGTCAGATTCATGTTTTGCATTTCACGATTAAACTGATTAGAATCTAGAAATAGCAAGCTTCAGTAAAGTCAGACTGCAAGGAGAATTTCTCACAAGTTTGATCTCCAAATAACATATTCTTCCACAGTGTGCGCAAAATTGTAATCCAACATCAAACTTGTACTCCAAAATGCAGTAACCATTGCACACTACGTTTATGAAAGGAAAACTACAGAATATAACACCAAGGAGCTTACAAATCAAAATTAGTGAGTGGAAATTCTCTTCTTATTTCTCCAAATAAAAACTGCTATTTAAAAATTTCTCTTAACATAGCTCTCAACAGTTTAAAGGTTTTTCCCTCACTAGGAATGCTTGCATAAGTATTTCCTCCTTACATGTTTTAAGGATGATAATATAACATAAAAAATCAACTACTTTAAATGGGTCAAAGACTTGATGGTATAATAGGAAATCTGAGTTACTGTTTTCCTTTTTCTTTATTTGGAAAAATACTCTCACCAGATCAGAATCCTCATATGGCTTAAGAATTGCATTTAATTTGGATGATGCTGAACCACTTAGCCATGCCTCAACAGAGCTCTCATCGCTCAAGATAACTGGCATTCTGTCTGTCAATCGAAATGCACAAGAGCCAGTGAGAAGATTAGACAGAGACTTTTGATAGATAATAAAAAAGGCTTGAACAAGACAGTAAACTCAAAGAAACTTAAACCACAATATTTAAATACAGTCCAGGTAAATAATTACTAACCGTGCAGCCACTGTAAAGCCGATGAAGAAGAGGTGGTCAGAATTGTGAAGGTGTAAAGAACCTCTCCTGCAAACCATATGCAATTACATTTTGAGCAAACAGCAAAATACAATAGCAATCAATTGAGTAGCAGTTTATTTATTAGGTCATCTAAAAAAAGATGTCCAATGATTTTATTATCTTTCATGACACTTAAAAAATATGGATGGCACAAACTTATTTCATCCTTTTTCCCAAAACCCTTCTTCAGTTTATTTTGTAAAACTACAGAATTACCTTCTGAATTCGTCCACGAATCATAAAGAGCTGCAAACACCAGAGGCCTCTCATCCTTAAAATGAATATAGTATGGCTGCTTTTTAGATCCATCCTTTTTCCACTCATAGAATCTGCATGTGAAATCTCAAATTGAAATAAAAGGTGCCACAATGTGTTACTGTGAGATTTACAAGTACACTCTCGGAAATCTCAGATCAAACTAAATAAAAAAGGAGACATAATGTGTTACAGTGAAACACAGGTATGAATTCGTAAGAGACAAGGAAATGTGCAAGTTAAGAAGATGAATCAGTTTACTGACATTTATTCCACAAACTTTTGCAACCGGACATGCAATCTAATTAAGCTAACTTCACTCATACAAAATAACACATACCCTTCCATCGCCACGAGACATCGATTATTTGGGATGAGACGGCGGAAAGATGGCTTTTCACTTAGTGACTCAGAACGGGCATTGAACTGCGATGAAATTCTAATATGTAAAAGAGTTTGAAAAAAAAAAAAATTGAAATCAGTCCAAACCATTTTTTTTTTCTTAAAAAAATCAAGAAGAAATAATCAAAGCCTCCTATTAGTCAGCAGGATATCATCCACCAGCATTTAATGGAAAACTAAGACTCTCAAATACGACTACATTACCAGATATCCACAAACCGAGAACTCCAAAATTGCAGGACTCCTAATACTATTTTCTCAACGTCTGTTATGTGGCTATTAAGTTTAGAAATTTAGAGCATAAATTACAAACCCTACACAATTCACATCATCCTTACTGTTTTCACTCATCTCATTCACCAAGTTCCCTCTCATACAACAGATCTGTCCCAAAATCCCAACTGTAATACAATGAACTCATAAGGTGCGTAACACAATCATACATTAATCGCTTTGCCGACAAACACTCTACTTCTTATCACTCTACATCCCCAATTCTAAAGTAAAAGAATTTCCAGGTGTTACAAAATGTATTCAAGTCGAACCCAATGGAAAAGTTTGATCCACGTCAATATTTGCAAGGCGTCACCAAGGTGGTAGTTTTGGCATCGCCTAGGCGTTTTGGGACAAAATCGTCCAGGCATGAGGTGTCCTAAGTAATTTTTAGAAATTTGAATGAGCTATTTACGATTCAATTTGATAAAAAATACCTACCCAACAGGCCAATAACAAAATCTTGACCCGATTAATCTTACATCAGGACATGAAGGCTTCTTGCCTAAGCCAGGGAAATAACCTTAATGCATTACAATCCTTGATCCATATAGAGGAGCCCCAACTAATTTGGGATTGAGGTTTTGTACAAAACATTTTGAGCTTAATTAAAGCAACAATCTTGAAATCACCAAACTAGGGCTCCATTCTTAAAACTAATCCCCAAAATTAGTTGGATAACTTGTATCTGGGTACGCAAATCAAACTTTTCCACTCCGCTAGACTCAATGTCCTTGACGATGCGCTTAACTAGAAGACAATAATAGTAGCCTCAGTCCCAAATTAATTTGGGTCGGCTACATAAATCAAACTTTTCAATTGTGCTCGATTAAGTGCAATTGATGGCGAGTTTTTCAAACCATTCAAATCCCTACTAATTAAAACGTCCCATGTTAGCTTCAGTCTAACCCTACCTCGTCAACTTTATTTAGTTTCTATCAAGTCAAGTTTTCTAGTTGGGGCATTTGAAGACCCGTCTTCTCGCGCTTAAACTAGAGAAGCAACCGATAAAAATAAATAAACTAATTAAGCATGTATACCATCTTGAAATGATCAGGCTTTTCATTCTTGTTGGTGAAACCAGGAACCAGTCCCCATTTCATACAGTGAACAGCCACCGCACCGCAACCTCCACCGCCATCGCCGTCGCCATCGTCTCTTCGCAGGACCGGCAAGTACGAGCCCGGCGAGACATTGAATCTAGGTTGGTACCTGTGATGGTATAGTCGTCGATCGGAACCCAAATCAACACTACAAATTAGCGAAACCTAACACCGAATCGCATACATAAGCAGACGAACCTGTCGATTTGGATAGTCCTGGAGAAGCGATTGTTGTTGTTGTTGTTGTTGAGTCTGCAAACCCTAGCGACGTCGTCCGCTCTGAGAGTACACCGACCTCTCACGCACATCTCTCACGAGCGCGGGAACTGGTACAGTACAGAGGAGTGTTAGTGACTACTTACTATTTATATACCATCAGAGATACCTCGAGATCTCACAGTCTTATCTCGAGGCGACGCAATACGACGAGGGGAAATTTCACAATAAGACACATTGACTTACAAGAACCTTGCATGTGACCTCGACTGACGTATTATGTATCGAGATCTGTGTATAATTGCATCTCGAAGCACATATGGATAGCTTTTGTAAGCTAAGTTATCTCCCGAGAGTTAGCTCTACCTTTAACCAAACAACACTCAAACTCTTTCATTATAGTTAATTTAGTGCAATTGATGAATGCTTTCCGAATCCTTTAAATTCCTCGTAATCAATTCATTCCAAGTTAGCATCGATCTATCTCCAATTCTATTAAATTTCTTCAATTTTTATTGAGCCAAATTTTTTAACGGGCTATTTACATGCGGTCTTTAATCTTTTTTATATCGGTGGATGTTGTTTTTTACTTTATTTTTACATATTTTATCGTAAATCTACATAATCATCTTCATTTTCGCTACATTTTATTACTAGTAAACTACTAGTTTAAAAAGTTGAGTAACACAAATTACTTAACGTAATGTATTTATCACATATCACTCAATCATCCTCATTTTTCATACGTTTGATTATTAATTCAAAAAGTTGAGTAATTGTCCAACTAAACCAATGAAAAAAAAAAAAAGTCGATTGATTTCTTAGGCCCATTTCATCACCGCCAATGCTTCGTCTCCTGTGGAAGCAACGACGACAGCCGTTGATTACATGGACGGCTGCGCGATTCTCCTCGACCGCGGCGGCGCCGGAAAGGCGGCGGAGGAGGAGCAGGAGCGCCGCCGGGATGAGGTCGCTGAGGAAGGCGGAGGAGAGGTCGGAGTGGTGGGTTGTGGACGGAGAGATGCACGAGATTGGGGAGAACGTGGCGCCGAGGGAGAGGTTCGTCATTCCGAGGGACAATCTCCCGAACAGGCGCCGGAAGCAGATGCGGGAGCAGTTCATGCGCCGGACTCGCCTCGTGCTCAAGGAATCGGTGAGCGGTCGATCAGATTTTGTGGGTTTGATTGATTGGGGCGAGCGTGTTCTGTCAAAATTTGTGCTTTTGGGGTTTAGGGTTCTGTCAAAATTCATGGTTTTGGGGGTTTTGGGGTTTTGGGGTTTAGGGTTTGGGGTTCTGTCAAAATTCATGCTTTGGGCGTTTAGGGTTTAGGGTTTTGTCAAAATTCATGTTTTGGGGGGTTTAGGGTTTAGGGCTCTGTCAAAATTCATGGTTTTAGGGTTTAGGGTTATGTCAAAATTTTTGGTTCAAGGGTTTAGGGTTTAGGGTTCTGGCAAAATTCATGGTTTTTGGGTTTTGGGTTCTGTCAAAATTTGTGCTTTGGGGGTTTAGGGTTCTGTCAAAGATCATGCTTTTGGGTTTGTTTTGGGAACTTTGGATGTGTTTGTTCTAGGATTTCATTTGTTTGTCTCATTTTTTATTACTCCAATGTCTTGTGCTCATGGTATCGGTAAGTGATCACCTTTTCTGTCTTTGATTTGTGGGTTCTAGGATTTGGCTGGTTTGAATGAGTATGTTGATTGTAAACTTGAGAAATTTGTGCTTTTGGGTTTGTTTTCTGATTTTTGAATGGGTTTGCTCTAGGGTTTGATTTGTTCGTCTCAGTTGATCTTTAGATGTTGCACTAAATCGAGTAACAATGGAAGTGTTTGATCCATGCTGCCGACCCCAAGTAATTTGGGACTATTGTTTTCGATCTTTAGATGATCACTTCAATGCTAAAAAATTGTTTCTTTTTGAAATGATGATGCCATATTATGATCTTAATTAGTGAGTTTTGGCTGATTAAGCATGTGTTGTAGGAAAGTTTGGTTTGGGTAGAAATGGTGCGAATTTGTTTTATTTGATCTGATAGCGCTTGAGCTTTTCATGATTTGAAGGAGCATGTGCCATGGTGCCAAAGCAATCAGTTCTTTTGTAACTTCTGTCTTTGATTTTTGGGTTCTGGGGTTTGGTTGGTTTGATCGATTTGATCTTGGTGTTGGTTTTGATCGTACCGCGGTATGCGATCTCTGAACACATGAAAATTCCTTGCTTTTAGATTTGTTTTGAGAATTTTGAATGTGTTTGCTCGAGAATTTAATTTGTTTGCACCATTTGATCTTAGATGGTCACTTCAATGCCTATGCACTGTACGTTCTTTACTGAAAAAATGTTCCTTTTTGAAATTTTGATAGTATATGGTTTCTTTATTTTTTGAATTTTGGTTGATTGGGGATTTGTTGTACGAAAAGAGTTTGGTGAAAGTGTGGTTTGGGTAGAAATAGTGCAATGTTTTTATAATGTGATCTGATTGAGGTTGAGCTGTGTTTTTATTTGAAGGAGCATGAACCATGGTGCAAAAGATACATAGAGCTATATCAGGAACTCAGAGAAAACTGGGAACGGTTATACTGGGATGAGGGCTATTCCAAAAAACTTGCCCAAGATCATGCCAACTATGAATCCGCTGAAGACGATGACCTTGATTTTTCACCATACAGGTTCGTCTATCTTCTATGATTCTATGATTATATGGTTGTGTTCGGTTCGTCAAAGTTTCTAAGAAAGACAAATTCTTTCATTCTTTGGCTGATGTTGTTAAGATTGGGTCCATTGGAATGTTGGACATCTGAACTGTACTCATAGCTTTCATTTTTATGCTCCAGGAGAAGGCGGCCCTATGCTGAGCAAGTCAAGGTAGCGGAAATTGATTACGTTGATCGTTTGTGTTAATCCTTCATTTTGCATTTTTCTGTTGCCAAAAGGGATCTAACTTGTCGATTTTTTTTGTAATTGCGTTTTGCAAGAGCGTTTATTTTTATAGTTTGTTGGGTTTTTCATTGTCAATGCGAAGCAATGCTACCTATTATATTCTCGTGTCTATAACAATTTAATGCCTTACACTTCCGCAACATTCACGTCTGAGTGATAAGAATTAGATTATGAAGAAATCGTATTTTTACTAATTGCAGTCGTATTCCTGATCTCATGAAAGCTCGGAAAAGAATCTTTGAAATTCTAACCTCAAATTTTTTGGCCATGGAACTTTTACATCATCAGTATAATTTAAGATCCTATTCCCAGTAGTAATATTAGTTTATTATCCATTTAAATTGCTCTATTTTTTCGGGCATTCATTTCTTTGTTGAACTTTCAGTCTGTAAACCGTGTTGCAGTATGATCTTGTGTGATGATTTTGAAATACAGGACCAAGGTTTTGCTGCAACCCAACAAGGCGATACTTGGGAAAAGATCGGGCAAATTCGTGATAAATTTGAATATGATAGGGAGAGAAGAATGCGAGAGAAAGGTAAGCTTTTTATTTTCTTTGTTTTTCTTACAATTCCCAGTTTCCATCAAAACTTAAAACACCATAAACAGATGGATGAGAAGAAATGACAATAACCACAACAGCAAGGCAATATTTGTGTTATGGCATTAGTAGTGTTACATGTGTATGCTTAAATACATATAAGCAAGTGTATAATTAGAGCAGAATATCATCTAAACTCCTCCAACTTTTCATTTGTAAATGTTGCATATACTGTTTTCAATTCTCGCTACGGGTGGAAAGATCTATCCTTGTGAGGATTTCAAGAAACTCTTCAATCGTCCAGCATCTGTGCGACCTTTTCTAGTAGATGCACTGAATAATGTTTTCTTTGTTTTCAGCATTTGCCCCTATGAACAGCGGAACTGGCTTCGACTTCCCTGACAGATTTTCCAGGGCACAACCATTTGATGCCAAGAAATACTTCCCCCCTTCTGAAAGGGAATGAAGATCCGAGCCTCCGCAAACTCTCATGAATGTCGCTGTCACGCAACCGCCTTTTCAGACGCATTGTCGCAGAGGCCTTGGATGACCTTGAGAGGCGTTTTCCAATAATGCGCGAGACTTTTTGAATAGTGAATTCAAAATGGAAGTTGACAGAGGTCTGTCTGGTAATCCTCCTGTGAACACCTACATGCAAATATGTTCTGAATTGAGTATTACAGATTATTACTTTTTTGGTGTTAATTCTGTTACTGAAGAATCGTTTATGTGCTCAAAGTGGAGTTTAGATTAGTGATTGGAAGATTTGTGGTATTTCAAAACCAAAATAAAAAAAAGGATCTAAAGTATTGAAGATAAATTGATTGTTATTGACTTTGTTTCTCTTGGCAACTACAACATGTATCAAATACTTCCATTCTGCATGATTTCACTGATAACACCACCACCACCACCACCACCACCACCACCACCACCGTTTAATGAAGAGCGACAAAAGTTTTACGTTGGCTATGAATTTATTGCAAGCTTCCCTCATTTTTTACGAGTGAAAAATTTTCTACGAGTGGAAAATAGACTCGGACCTTTTCTCCCTTATTTTTTGGGTTCCGTTATGAAAAATAGGTTTTGAAATCTTCTTTTATCTGGACTGGACTTGAGACCGGCATGATTTCGCTAACTATTAGACTAATGATTCTAAATACAATTACACTTGAATGGAGGTTTCTCTTTGTACCCATTGAGCAATTACACAAAAAACTGAATTCCTAATATCAAAAGAAACAATATATGCATCAAAACTCCAAACAACAACATTTGCACCTGTTCTGACAAAAAAAAATTATCAGCAGAGGAGAACAAAATGTTTCCCCGACCATCAAGATAGTTTGAAGGGCTTTGTGATTTTTTTTCTTGGCAGTAGTGATTGATGAAAGGCAAAGGAGAACAAGTACTCAAGAGAAAATCTACAGCAACCATGCCCCATTTACTAGTTTCACTTTCAGTTGCTTGGAAGCATCTACATCAATGAGAAAGAAGACAAAACAATGAACCTTAATTTACAATATAACATCAATCTCAAATTAGTTAAGATCGGCTACATGGATCAAACTCTTCTATTCCGGTCGATTTATAACCTACAAAAGTTCACAAAAAGCAAAAGCAACATTGTCAATAATTGGTAATAGACTAATAATAATTCGAGCAATAATGATGTTAATTCTATCGAATACAATACTAAGTTCTATTCTCGGCGTATTCTCTTCTCTTCTTTTCTTTTTCGGATAAGAAGCTAACTTATCACCCCTCAAAGCCAACCACGCATGTAGCATAATGAAAAAGGCATGCTCCCACCTCTATGAGGTTGGGTGATCGATTCCCACTATCAACTTATCACCCCTCAAACTTGTACGACGGATAATCGAACCTCCAACCCCTTATAGAAGAGACCACAGTGGAGATTTCCTACTTGGAAAATGATTTTTTGACAATTCTTTTGGTACATACATTTGCTACACAATGGTGTGTATACCCTTAGAATTCATGCGACACACATCCCAATCAAATCTACACCATTCTGTAGCAAATGTATGTCTCCTAGAATGTTCGAAAGGCTTCGTCGTAATTTTTTCTTGAAAGTAGTGATTGATGAAAGGCACGGGCGAACAAGTACTGCAACAGAAAAACTAGAGCAACCATGCTTCATCTACCAACTTTGCTTTCGGTTGATTGGAAGGAACTGCATAAATGAGAAGAGATAATGATGAACCTTTAGAACATACAAAAGCTCACAAAAAGCAAAGCCAACATTGTCAATAGTTCATAATAGTAATTCAAACAATAACGATGATAATACTAACAATTACTACTAAAAGCCTATACTAACTAGTAATTAACTCAGAATGGCAGTAAATGCAAAATAGAAGATGACACAATAAAAATTGAATTTGGTTCAAAGAAGCAAAATTAAGAAGTTAAAAGACATGCATTTTGAAATAGTAACTAAGCATTTAATTGACGAGGACCATCAATTTTTGCAAAGCACCCAAAATTTATTTCGGTTTAATGTTCAAATTATAACAAATTCTAAAATGACAAAGATATTTTTTTTAGCAAACACATGTTATAGATGATACACAATAATAAAATCCAAGCAATATGATGCAGCAAGAGTACACTAGAATGACAGCTTACGCAAACAATGCCACACAAAGTCAAGCAAACCATTTAAAATCTTATCAATTCTTCTTTATTTTTCTAACCATCCATGACACCCTTCCTGGATTCCAGGAAAACTTATTCAGTAACGTGGCAGAATTGCAGATAAGGAACTCTATTATCATACTTACCTTACTTATTTTGCAGATTTTTTTTTATTTGATAAGAAAGAAACCACAACTTGCCCACCATAAGGTTCGAACTCTTATTTTCTAAAAAATATAGTGATTAATGATTGGTCTATGCAAAAATATAAATATCTTTTCTTGGAGAACAGAACAGTTGTCTCAATCCATTTCCAAATCAATCATTATATATATACTAGTTTTTTGGATATATATAGTTCATTTCAATAATATGTCAACAAAATTTGAGAAGTTCAAATATGTATATCTATATATTTGAAAAAAATATATGTATATCTACATTCCTATAAATGATGTTTATTATTCATTCAACTCGAAAAAAAAAAAAATTCGGAATCTCAAAGAATGTGTTTTGGTTGTTAACATTTCAAATTTTATTTGCAATAAAAAACAACAATTAACAATTGGATTCTAAACTTGTTTAGTAATATGTCACTTGATTTATTCATTTGTTGTACAAAGTTTCACCGTTTCAATAGCACAAGGTGAATTAACCACCACTGGTTGTATTTTATTTTTAATGTAGACAACAGTATAAAAAAGTATGATATTTGATTTCTTGTGAAAAAATGTAAATTATGTGCTTATTTCATGTATTCCACATTTTTAGAAGTACACTTAAAATTAAAAGGTTTATGCATTTTTGGGGCCTTCCTGCATGGGGAGAATTATTATCCCATACAAATGCACTTCATTACTTCCATAAATCATGCAACTCATGTAAAAACATATTCATAGATGAGAAAAGAGGTTCCAAGAACTTAATAGAAGTGCAATGCATAGATAAGGTAGTTTCGCTTTGTTGAACACAACATTCGAATACTGATTGGTTGTCCATCTCTCATAATAATGAGTGTATCTTTCTAACGAATTCTTTGCCATCTCTCTTCTTTTCTCGGTCTCTTCATACTTTGCAAGAATGTGAGAATCAAAGGTTACATACAAGTTACAACATGTCAAAAAGTATAACATCCAGCCTCTACAGTCTACACTAAGTTCAAATCAATATCATCATAAGGAAACAAATATTACCACTCCTTCTTGCTTTGCTGTCTCATAGCGATTACAAGCAAAAAATCACGAATGATTTCTACAACTTAATGCTATTAGAATACATACCCATATTTATCGAAATACCCTGCACGACCTTCTGTCCCAAAATCCTCTCTAAATACAATCTAGATGAAGGATGTATGTCAAAACAAGTATAATTTGTTGGTGTGGCATGTTTCCAGCTAATATTAAAAATTAGGATTCAACAGCTAGAAGCATCGAGTCCATCATAAAAGGTGAACATGGGTAAAAAGATATTTAACATCAACTTCTTTTTTGAGAATAAGTGATAATTTGTTTCTTCTTTATTAGTTTTCTAATCAGTTAAAGTACAGCTAGGCTAAGTAATTATAATTTAATGCCATCCTTTTTTTTACAAAAACAAATATCAATTTGGTTGAATGAAAATACTTATGAAAGTAGCTTTAACCTTTCCCATAGATCCAATATGATAGAGCATCGCAGTGAAATTGATTTCTTTCTAATAAGATTTTCTTCTCTTGAGACCATAAAAGTAAGACTATGTAAGAGTGATATCTATGCAACATCATAACAATTGAAGAAGGAACGTATTTAAGTATTTGAGGTAGTTTCGGCACATGCCATGAGAGTTGAAAACCAAGGATTGTACCAATGAGACGTAAAGAAATGTCACATAATGAAAATGGTGCAAATCGAGGAAAATGGCAAGATAAGGATGTCAAGATGGATTTTTATTCAGGAAAAATGAAACAGGCATGCGCCCTTTGACTAATAATGAAAGTCCTTGATTGCCATAGAGACATTGAATAGTTGATCAAGATTTGCATAGAAAATTTTAGCATAGACATGATGCTAGATATTATAATATTTTTTGGCTAGGAGTGGTTTATTTTCTTCCTATGGAAAATGAAAAACAAAAAAGAAAAACATAGGCAGCGCACATCGAGGCTGCCCAAAAAGCAGCAACACAGACACATTGTCAATAGAAAGTTTAGGGTTGGAGAGCAAGAAGAAAATAGATCGTGATAACAATAGTTGTGGACCCTGAAAAAAAACACCCCTTGCAGTTTTTTATGAATACAGAGAAACAAGAAGGATTAAAACAAGAATGATAAAGGTCTTATCCCAGCTTCTAATTACCAGTTAGATAAATCTTTCTTCTGTTCCGTCTATCGTCACAAGGTTAGACCACTAAAAAAAGAGTGTCCATTACACCCTATATAAGTCACAGAGACGAAGAAAAGCATTTGAAAAAACTGAGAACAGCCAAAACAAGTTCAACCAACTCAAACCAAACTTGGTGTCAACAGTAATAATCAGTAGAATGAAAATAATAAAACAATAGTAATAATAACAATAAAACATACCGTGGGACTAAATCTCTTTCCTTCAACCCCCATTTTAAAAAATACTCAAGCAAATTAAGCAAGCTTAGGTACTGTAGAAGACAAAATTAATATTTATTTCATAAACTTAGATCACCAGTTCCTCAACCTAGACATGTTCTCAATGAAGCCCATAGCATCGCGGAATTTGATTAATCAAACACCTCGGCAACCACCATTGCTCGCAATCTATCGCGAAAGGATTGATAATTCATCAGCAACAAGGGAAAAAGGGTCCCACTCTTCCTGCAGAAATAAATCAAAAGAAACAATTGAGACACACCAAGAAAGCTTAAGCGAGTTTCAAACATAAACACCTGAAATAATAGACCAAGTTTTTGCCATAAGACAATGTACAAATTTCCACCCAGTGAGGGACCTGAGGGTTACAGAGTACATAACTTTCAAGATTATAGAATTTTTCCCATGGATCAATTGTTTATCCAAGTAGTTGGAAAAAACGCTTTATCAAGTTTACCAATTCTTCTTGAACAAAGGTATTAATTAAACCTCAAATGAAAACAACTTAATAATCAATTATTGCAAGTTTAGGCAGAGATCTCCTACTATGGTTGTGTTCCTTGATGTAGTCAATGAGGATCTCGTCTTTTTTAAGGAATCATTGTTTTGTATATAATGGCATAGGCTGCAAAATGTTAAACAATGATTGTAACATTGAATATACATTGACACTGGACCTTTAGCAATTGTTCTCCATTCCTCAACCAAGATAACATCAGATATCGTGGGTACGATAAAAATACTCTGCAATGGGCTCAAAGTCTCGGCCCTGCGTTCCTCGTAGCAGATGTTTAAGAGTTATTTTGAAACTTCCATTGCCAATTACCAGTTTGAGCTCAAAAATTGTGAAACCAACACAAATCATTTTATTATAATTAATACTCTATATAAAAATTAAAATGTGGAATGACATCTAAGCTTTCAAACTCCTATGATTCTACAATAGATTTTAAGACATCCATCAATTTATTTGAAAGACAACTTTCAAAATTAAATTATTGAAAAATAACCAATTCGTTGTTCAAAAAGCAAACAACAAAACCAGTTCGGATGAAAGACAAAAATAATAATCAACACACATACCTTCAATGCAGTCGAATTTCAATCAACAGATTGATTTAAGTCCACAGAATTACAAATTGCTAATCAAATTCAAAGTTTTAAAGGGAACAAAACCCTAAAAATAGAAAAACAAGGATGATCAACATTAGGCGGAATAAACAATAGAAACAATCGATCCATATTCAATAACAAATCTTGAGATTGTTAAATTGGTTGTTAGAAGACATCGAAATTAAAAACTGAGTCTAGCAAAAAGAAAGGAAAGAAGGGTGCATACGGGACTTGACCAGCTTGTTCTTGGAGAAGTCGAAATTCGGGGCGCTCCCTCCTCTTGAATCTGCTTGAAAGCTCTTGTTTCATGCTTATGCTCCGCCTTCTCCACTCTGAGCCCCTAAATTAAAATCCCAACCATTACTTTCCAACCAAAATGAGAACTTATACATCCCGATCTGAAAACCAACGAAAAAATTTAATTGGGCCAAGTTCAAAAACCAAATCCAACCAAACAACATTCAGAAAACTCCCAAATCACAAAAAAAAAACTCCGACTCAAACCCAGTGTGTCGATTCTTCAAGGCCTCCATAAAGTAATGCTCAACGTTATCGCACACCACTCTCTCTATGTACCAGAAGAAATGAGAAAAACTTACTAAGCCTCGTTCAGAAACTTAAACCTCTTCTTCACCCATGATTGACCAAGGCAGCGTGAAAGCTTCCCCAGCAAACATACGATGCTGTGACTTGCGCGGTTGAAAAGAGGTCATAGCAATGTCTGGAGATGACATCGAATCGTCAGATAGAAGAGAAGCTCGCTTGGACGTCAAGATTGAAGAAATGCATCGATAGACAGAGATCAAGGCAGCGGGAATTCAGGCGTATCTTCAAGACTTGATCGACAAGAAAGACAATTGTTACATAGAGATGTGATAACCACAAACCGATGTTAATCAAAAGTGCAGATCACACGTGTGCTACGCACGTGAGAACGACGACCAAAGAAAACAGGAGTCAAGGGAAGCCAGGTTTTTTTAGGGATAGAGATATATATATAATTAAGGAATCACTTCACATGCATATCTCATTTTTGCACAATAATCTCTCCTTACATGTTTATAATCTGGTAAAAGCAAAACTACATCACAACAAATGAAATTCTTCATGGCTCCAACACCATTAATTTTATTTGAGGAGCAACAACAACAACAACAACAACAACAACAACCAGGATTGTTGCTCCATCTACTGAAATTTCTTTCAATCTTCTTGTTGTCCATTTTCTTTTTAAGGAGACTCAGCAGAATATGGTCCAAAAATACCAGCCTGCCTCCTTCCCCTCCTAAATTTCCATTCATTGGAAACCTACACCAATTGGGAGAACTACTTCATCACTCTTTCCGAGATCTCTCGCAAAAGTATGGCCCAACCATGCTTCTGCACTTGGGCTAAGCACCAGTCCTGGTGATTTCATCTGCCGAGATGGCAAGAGAGATCATGAAGAACCAAGACTCTGTGTTTACAAATAGGCCAGCTTTAACCACAGTTCGGATTGTTCTTTATCAATGCCAGGATGTTGGTTTTGCACCCTACGACAAGTACTGGAGGCAAATGCGCAAAGTTTGTGTCACATAACTTTTTGTTGGACATTTTCAAAAGAAATGTTTAATCCCACATTGGTTAGAAACTTCAAGTTTAAAGAGTATATATATACTCTTGCACTACAGTGTGTGTAAAAAGAAAACACAAGTGTTATGAAAAGTGAGCCACACGCGCGGGGCATGGCGCATATGGCGCACTTAGCACGAGGCACATGCGCGTTTGTGTATGGTAAAACTTTTACCATTAATTTTTACCATTTTCGAGATTAAATGGCTAGTTATTAAATTGACTGAGTGGATGCAGTTTGAAACTGCTCTCCACTACTCCATTACTGCTCCACTACTCCATTGCTGCTCCACTACCCCATTTTCATTCAATGCTTGAATGAGTGGATGCAGTTGAAACGGTTCCACTGCTCCACTACCCCATTTTCACTTTAACTGGTCATGACCAGTGCTCTATAAGAAGAGGTTTGGGGAGGAAGAAGTTATCTCGAAATTTACCAGCATTAGCTCTTGTTTCATCTTTCACTACTGCAAAGTGAAAGCTGAGTTTGCTCCATCGTATCCTTTAGGATATTTGCTGACTCTTGCAGTGTAGAGAGCAAAACTTCCTTTAGGAAAGTGGCAGTGTTACACGCTTTGAAGTCATTGTTGATCCCCCTGAATTAACAATCTGAAGGAAGTTTTTTTTTGTTATTGCAATGGCTTCATCAATCAAAGAACTGTCCGTTAATATTGTGAAGCTGGATCGCTTCGATGGAGGCTATTTCCTGAGGTGGCAGAAGCGAGTACATTTCCTGCTGGTGGCGCTTCATCTGGTGTATGTTCTGGATACACCAAAACCTATAGAATCCGATGATGAAACTGTCGAGCAGATCAGGAAGAGGCAGAAATGGGATACGAATGACCACACCTGCAGATGTCACATTCTGAACGCCATGAAGGACTCACTGTTCGACCTCTACCATGACGTCCCCTCTGCCAAGGAACTCTGGGAGAAACTGGAAGGAAGGTACCATAAAGAGGATGCGACAAGTAAGAAATTCCTCATATCCAAGTTTATTAATTTTAAAATGGTTGATGAAAGGTATGTTATGGAACAATTTCGTGAAATTGATAGGATTATGAATAATTTCTCTCAACACAATCTTGTTATGGATGAAACCATTGTTGTGTCTTCAATTATTGATAAACTGCCCCCATCCTGCAAAAGAGTTCAAACGAACTCTTGAGCATAAAAAAGAGGACATAACTCTTGATGAATTAGCTAACCATCTTCGTGTGGAAGAGGATTGTCGCATCCAGGAAAATGAAAAGGAGCAGAATACTCAGGAGATTTCCAAGGTGCATGTGATGGAAGCAGTAAAGCTCAAAAAGCCTCTGCTGAACAGGCCTAACAAGCCTGGTAGTTTCAAAAAGCCTACGGGTTCGGAAAAACAGAACAACCAAAACCAGAATCAAAAGAAGCAGAAAGTCACTTGCTGATTCAGCGGGAAAGATGACCACTTCAAGTCCGAATGTTATCATTGGAAGAGGAAGCAAGGAGAAAATCATGCTTCCTCTAGCCCTGCAAAAGGTGCAGGAAACGACAATGATGATCTCATTGCTATGATATCTGAAATCAACGTCGTTGAAAATGATATGGCTTGGTGGGTTGATTCTGGTGCTACTCGACACGTCTGCAAGAACAAGAGGTTCTTCAAGACCATGGAGGCAATAGATGAAAATAATGTCTTGTACATGAGAAATGATGCTACTGTCCCTGTTAAAGGCATAGGTAGTGTTGATCTGAAGTTCACTTCTGGCAAAATTAACACTCACTAATGTATATTATGCACCAGAAGTGAGGAAGAATTTGGTGTCGGGTGGTCTTTTGAATAAGTTTGGTTTTAGGCTTGTATTTGAAGCTGACAAGTTTGTACTCTCCAAGGGAAGTGTTTATGTAGGGAAGGGTTATGCTTATGAGGGCATGTTTAAGCTCAATGTAATCGCTTTATCTAATAAGAATATCGTTTCTGCTTATTTTTTTGAGTCTCATTCATTTTTATGGCATCATAGATTATGACATGTTAATTTCAGGAAATTACATGATATGATAAATCTGGAATTACTGCCTTACTTTGATAAATATGAAGGAAATTGCAATACATGCATGAAAACAAAAATAACTAGAAATCCATTTTCTAATGTTGAAAGAAATTCAAAGTTGCTAGACTTAATACATTCTGATGTATGTGACATACATAGTACACCATCAATAGGAAGTAATAAATATTTTATAACATTTATTGATGATTATAACAAATTTTGTTATATTTATTTGTTGCATTCCAAAGATGAGGCAATGGTTAAGTCTCGGGCCTATAAGGCAGAAACTGAATTGCAATGTGAGACCTTTATAAAATGTTGAAGGTCTGATAGGGGAGGAGAGTTGTGACAGCCCCAATTTTCCACAAATTGGGCCCCGTTCGTGATGGTGCATGTGCCCTAGGTCAATCCATTAACTGTCTTTATGAATACTTTTAGTTAATAAAATAGGGGATTTCATTTGCTGTTTATTATAATTAATTTGCATGTTTACATTATAATAAGATCCATGGGTATTTATAAAAATATCCTAAATGTCCCTAGTCGATTATTATACTGGGAACTATAATGAATTAAGACTAGTGTGAGTCTTGATTGATGATCATATGATGATTATACGTATAGGGATACGAATCAAGATCACGAGTACTTGTTAGGGAACAAAGTACTGGACCGACCCGCTATGAGAACATCACATGGATTAAGTCATAGTTGTTTCTCATGATAGGTATATATTCCAGTCCTCTCGACTTGAGATTACAGAGACTTCAACATTAGGAACACAAAGTGATTTGACACAATCAAACGTTGTCTTTAACCTGGACGATTATAAAGGTTGTGATTGGTTACTTGTGTGAGCAATGTGATGAAGTTGTGTAATCGAGATAGAATTTGTCCCTCTCATATAAAGAGAGATATCTAGTGGATCCTCGATGTGTTAGATCTGTTAAAAGGCCTAGTCTAAGTGAATTGATATTGATCAATGTCACTTGGATGTTTTCACCTACCTAAAGATCGAGACTAGTACGATTGAACATGTTGGATGACAATTTCATGCCTTATGTTTGATCAAACGGATATCGTGTGACAAAAGGATGTTATATACATTATTGATTAGGTTGTATCGATTTGATATTCGTACGACTTGGGTAGTCATAATGTCTTGCTAGAGGCCGCTTATGACTTGTATAACAAAATGTGTTTTGGTACACTGCCAACGTTGTATGAGCCTATTGGGTCGCACACTAAGAATGGTTTTGCGAGATTTTAAGACGATTCAGAAAAATGAATTTTATGTGATAAAATTCATGACAGAAACGTCCTTGTGGTGTATTACACTTATACTTCTTTAAGTAAGGGTATATGTGTAATTTACTTAACCGTCTATATACAAGAGTTGTATAAATAGACGCTTTAAGTTAGAATACACAGAAAAAAAAGATCAAAAGGCCAAAACTCTTTTTTTCGTTTAAGAAACGACTTAGGGTTTTTGGTATGCTCTGGATCGTTTTGGAGAGAAAAACAAAAAGGTTTGGTATTCTCTCGAAGCTAGCACTTCAAATCTCGGCCACCATTCGTGTGTGGACTACTAGTAGAGGGCGTTCGTCGTTGGTAGCGCCTTAGAGATCGATCAACCTTCAGAAAGGTATATTGCGACTGAGGTATGATTAAGTTTTTCATGGTTTAAACGTTTTTAATGGAATTAGATTCGGATCCTGTTGGGGTTTTTGTCAAAATTGTTTTGTAATTTCATTTTAGCAGCGTATGAACCCCAAAACCCAACAAGGGTATCGAGCCATCGAGTTCGATTCCATTAAACTCATTGCATGTTTTCTTCGATATATACATGATATATGATTGAAAGCATGTTAATAGTTGATGTATATGTGATATACATAAGTTTTCTGTGAGATTTATTATCATGTTTTGTGTATATGATACATATATTCGTGATTTAATTGAAATCATTAGGTATAATCTTTATTCTTTGTGCATTGATGCATGGATGAAATCTCTGTAATTCAATATGCATATTTAAGTTACATTGTTTTACGTTTCTTGAATTGTATAAGGTTGAATATTAATTCGAAACTAATATGATTAGATTCGATTGGGATAGTAGTTCATGATTCAATTACATGTTTGTGATTATTTGGATGAAGACCGAAATTGCAAATAATTAATTTTCGAAATTATTTATTTATAAATAATTAATTTTCGAAATTATTTATTTGAAAATAATTAATTTTCGAAATTATTTATTTATCTTGTTATATCTATTTTGTTATGAAGTTTCTATTTTATAAAGATAGATAACAAATTAGAATATGAGATAAATTTCAAGAATCTTGTTATTGGTGATATATTAGGATTCAAATATCTTAATTCTGAAATAAATAATTAATTTTCGAAATTAATTATTTATCTTGTTATATCTATTTTGTTATGAAGTTTTTATTTGATAAAGATAGATAACAAATTAGAATAAGAGATAAATATCAAGAATCTTGTTATTGGTGATATACTAGGATTCAAATATCTTAAATCCAAAATAATTAATTAATTTTCGAAATTAATTATTTATCTTGTTATATCTATTTTGTTATGAAGTATCTATTTGATAAAGATAGATAACAAATTAGAATATGAGATAAATATCAAGAATCTTGTTATTGGTGATATGCTAGGATTCAAATATCTCAAGTCCTAATTGGATTAGGATAAGATTAGTCCTAATTGGATTAGGATAAGATTAGTCCTAATAGCATTAGGATAAGATTAGTCCTAATTGGATTAGGATAAGATAAGTCCTAATTGGATTAGGATAAGATTAGTCCTAATTGGATTAGGATAAGATAAGTCCTAATTGAATTAGGATAAGATTAGTCCTAATTGGATTAGGATAAGATGATTAGTTAGATGTGGGTCCAGGTTAATTAAAATGTTTTAATTGACTTAATTTTGGATAAATTAAGGGGTTAATTTATGATAATAAAAATCAGCGAAAATTATGATTTTCTATAACGAATTTTAATTTTCGAAATTGAAATTCGTCTTCTAAAAAAAAAAAAAAAAATTCCAAATTGTTTAGTGATTGAACAAATCAATAAAATATATGATATTTCATTGTTTACATAAAATCACTAAAACTGAATAAAATCCCTCTATTAAATTTTAAGTCTCGTGCCATCCATTTTAAACACTTGTCAAGGCCTCGATCACACTAATATAGTTTCAAATGCATAGTTAGGTGTATTGTGTTATCTTGGTGAGACAAGTTGGGTAAGAGAGTTACCTTAATGTTTAAAATGGTTCGACTTAATAAAGCCATCAAAATAGTTTTGAGCTTTAGGCAAATGATGAGATAAAAACATGCTAAGACATAAGATGTCCCATATCTCATAAAAGGATCTAAAAATTACATAAGATGTAATTGGTAACTGTTACCTACCTAAATAATCTAGTTCTATGTTTCATGCCATAGCTATCATAGAATTAGGTGAAATATGGATTTTAGTCCCCTAAATAAACAATATGTTTTAGGAGGGTTGTTAATTTAGTGGGAGTTTATTCCTCTATACTAAAATAAACTTTGCATAATCTTTATTGTAGATCAATGGCCTCTTCAAATAACAATAATCCCCTGTCACTGCGATCCATTTTGAGAAGGATAAGCTATCTAGGACTAACTTTCTTGACTGGTTCAGAAACTTGAGAATCGTTCTCAAGCATGAACGCAAGTTGTTTGTCCTGGATGCTCCAATCCCCGATGACCCACCACAATGCTACGAAAGTCATGAAGGATGCGCATAATAAGCATGTCAACGATTCTACGATGTTGCATGTATTATGCTTGGCAACTATGGTTCCCTGAACTTCGAAGGACATGGAACTAATGGAAGCATACGACATGGCTATAACGCTTGAAGGAAATGTTCCAACAAAGAAGCTAGGCAAGAAAGGTTCGAGACAGTCAAGAACCTACATTCTTGCAAGATGATCAAGAAGGTGCGTCGCTTAGTCCTCATGTTTTGAAGATGAAGGGCTATGTTGACCAGCTTGATAGACTCGAATTTCCCATAAGCCAAGAGTTGGCTACGGATTTGATCCTGAATTCATTACCAGAGAGTTACTCACAATTTGTGATGAACTACAATATGAATAATATGGATAAATCAGTTTCAGAGTTGCATTTGCTTTCAAAAACTCGCTGAACAAAATATCAAGAAACCCTCTAGCAATATGTTGATGGTCTAAAAGGGAAAGGGAATGAAGAAGAAAAGCAAAAGGCAAGGCTAGAGTTGCCAAGGTCATTGCTTCGCACTCGCAAGCAAAGCCTATTAAACAAGTCAAGCCCCACCTATTCCTCGCTTCAAAACACCCAAAAGAAAAGGAAGAAAATTGTCATTTCGTAATCAAACCTATCTTTGGCATTGTCGTCTCGGACACATAAACGAAACGCATAACGAAGCTCCATAAAGATGGGCTTCTAGATTCATTTGATTTAGAAACATATGAAACATGCGTATCTTGTTTACTAGGCAAGATGACTCGAAAGTCCATTTACTTGACACAAGTGAAAGGGCAAGTGATTTATTGGGTCTAATACATACCGATGTATGCGGTCCTATAAACACAATGGCTAGATAAGGTTATCGTATTTCATTACATTTACCGATGATTTCAAAGCAGATATGGTTATGTATATCTTATGAAACATAAAGTTTGAATCATTTGAGATGTTTCGAACGTTTCAAAATGAAGTGCGAATCAACTTGGTAAAACTATCAAAACACTTCGATCGATCGAGGTGGTGAATATTTAAGCCAAGAATTTGATGACCATCTTAGAAATTGTGGGATTGTCTCCCAATTGACTCCACCAAAGAACTCCACAATGGAATGGAGTTTCGAAAGGAGAAATCGAACCTTATTAGATATGGTTCGATCTATGATGAGTCATGCAGATCTTCCATTATCCTTTTGGGGTTATGCATTACAAACTGCAGCTTTCACTCTAAATCGAGTTCCTTCTAAAGCGGTTGATAAAACACCATATGAGATATGGTACGGGAAGAGACCTAGTTTGTCTTTCCTTAAGATTTGGGGTTGTGAGGCTTACGTAAAATGACAAGTCTCAGAAAAACTAGCACCTAAATCTGACAAGTGTTTATTTGTGGGGTATCCTAAGGAAACAAAATGATATTACTTTTATAATCCCGTTGAGAACAAAGTGTTTGTTGCTCGGTATGGTGCCTTTATGGAAAAACAGTTTATTTCAAAAGACACTAGTGGGAGAGAAATAAATCTTGAAGAAGTTCAAGAATCACAGTAAACATTGAACCGCTATCGGAAGTTCAACAACGTTCCGAACCAAATTGAACCTCCACAAGTGACACAAGGCCCACGTAAATCTAGTAGGGTAAGACATGAGCCGAGAGATTCGGATTTCTCATTACTGATAGTCGTGATGTGTTGCTTATAGACCAAAATGAGCCCACCACTTTTCAGGAGGCTATGCCTGGACCAGACTCAGATAAATGGCTTAGTGCCATGAATTCCAAGATGCAATCCATGTATGATAACCAAGTTTGGAACTTGGTTGATTTACCCGAAGGTGGTAAAACCATTGGATGTAAATGAGTTTTCAAGAAAAAAACTGACATGGATGGCAAAGTGCATACTTTTAAAGCAAGACTTGTAGCAAAAGGTTTCAGGCAGACTCAAGGTGTTGATTATGATGAAACTTTTTCGCCACGCCATGCTTAAATCCATAAGAATTTTAATTGCCATTGCGCATATTATGACTATGAAATATGGAAAATGGATGTAAAAACAACATTTCTTAATGGAAAGTCATTGAGGACGTGTATATGACACAACCTCGAAGGTTTTGTACATCCTGAGAATTCTAGGAAGGTATGCAAGCTTCAAAGATCCATTTATGGATTAAAGCAAGCTTCTCGGAGTTGGAATCTTCGTTTTGATGAAGCAATCAAAGATTTTGGTTTTATTAAGAACGAAGATGAGCCTTGTGTATACAAGAAGGTCAAAGTGGGAGTGTAGTTGTTTTTCTGGTACTCGTATGTTGATGATATATTACTCATTGGAAATGACATCCCAACATTGCGTAATGTCAAGTCTTGGTTAGGGAAGTGTTTCTCAATGAAAGACTTAGGAGATGCACCTATATCCTAGGGATAAAGATCTATAGGGATAGATCTAAGAGGCTAATCGGTCTAAGTCGAGTGTTTACATAGACAAGGTGTCAATAGGTTCAGTTTGCAAGACTCTAAAAGAGGATTGTTGCCAATGTCTCATGGGATAAGTCTCAAGAAGACTCAATGTCCTAAGACAAATGATGAGCGAGACCGTATGAATAAGATTCCATATGAATCAGCTATTGGATCTATCATGTATGCCATGTTATGCACTCGACCTGATGTATCATATGCTTTGAGCACTACAAGCAAATATCGGTCGATCCAGGTGAGAGTCACTGGATAGCAAGAAGAACATCCTTAAGTACTTAAGAAGGATTAAGGAAGTGTTCTTGGTCTATGGAGGTTTTGAAAATGATCTAGTTGTAAATGGTTACACAAATGCAAGTTCTCAAACTGATATAGATGATTTTAGATCGCAGTTTGGGTATGTGTTTATTTTGAATGGGGGTGCAAGTAAGTGGAAAAGTTCGAAGCAAGAGATCGTGACAAATTCTACAACAGAAGTTTAGTATATTGCGGCGTCCGATGCAAAGAAAGGAGGCGCTTTGGATCAAAAAGTTCATTTATGAACTAGGTGTGGTTCCAAGTATTGCTAACCCTGTTTGTTTGTATTGTGACAATAACGGGGCAATAGCACAGGCCAAGGAACCTAGATCACATCACAGATCCAAACATATACTCAGGCGTTTTCATCTCATTAGAGAAATTATTGAGAGGGGAGACGTAAAAATTTGCAGAGTGCCTACTGAAGACAACGTTGTGGATCCATTGACAAAAGCTCTTCCACAAGCAAAACATGATGGTCATGTTAGATCATTAGGCATTAGATGCATATATGATTGGCCCTAGTGCAAGTGGGAGATGATGGTGCATGTGCCCTAGGTCAATCCATTAACTGTCTTTATGAATACTTTTAGTTAATAAAATAGGGGATTTCATTTGCTGTTTATTATAATTAATTTGCATGTTTAAATTATAATAAGATCCATGGGTATTTATAAAAATATCCTAAATGTCCCTAGTCGATTATTATACTGGGAACTATAATGAATTAAGACTAGTGTGAGTCTTGATTGATGATCATATGATGATTATACGTATAGGGATACGAATCAAGATCACGAGTACTTGTTAGGGAACAAAGTACTCGGACCGACCCGCTATGAGAACATCACATGGATTAAGTCATAGTTGTTTCTCATGATAGGTATATATTCCAAATCCTCTCCGACTTGAGATTACCAGAGACTTCAACATTAGGAACACAAGTGATTTGACACAATCAAACGTTGTCTTTAACCTGACGATTATAAAGGTTGTGATTGGTTACTTGTGAGCAATGTGATGAAGTTGTGTACTCGAGATAGAATTTGTCCCTCTCATATAAAGAGAGATATCTAGTGGATCCCTCGATGTGTTAGACTCGTTAAAAGGCCTAGTCTAAGTGAATTGATATTGATCAATGTCACTTGGATGTTTTCAGTCTACCTAAAGATCGAGACTAGTACGATTGAACATGTTGGATGACAATTTCATGCCTTATGTTTGATCAAACGGATATCGTGTGACAAAAGGATGTTATATACATTATTGATTAGGTTGTATCGATTTGATATTCGTATCGACTTGGGTAGTCATAATGTCTTGCTAGAGGCGCTTATGACTTGTATACCAAAATGTGTTTTGGTACACCGCCAACGTTGTATGAGCCTATTGGGTCGCACACTAAGAATGGTTTTGCGAGATTTTAAGACGATTCAAAAAATGAATTTTATGTGATAAAATTCATGACAAAACGAACGTCCTTGTGGTGTATTACACTTATACTTCTTTAAGTAAGGGTATATGTGTAATTTACTTAACCGTCTATATACAAGAGTTGTATAAATAGACGCTTTAAGTTAGAATACACGTAAAAAAAAAAGATCAAAAGGCCAAAACTCTTTTTTCGTTTAAGAAACGACTTAGGGTTTTTGGTATGCTCGGATCGTTTTGGAGAGAAAAAAAAAGGTTTGGTATTCTCTCGAAGCTAGCACTTCAAATCTCGACCACCATTCGTGTGTGGACTACTAGTAGAGGCGTCGATCAACCTTCGAAAGGTATATTGCGACCGAGGTATGATTAAGTTTTTCATGGTTTAAACGTTTTTAATGGAATTAGATTCGGATCCTGTTGGGGTTTTTGTCAAAATTGTTTTGTAATTTCCGCTGCGTATGAACCCCAAAACCCAACAGCTCGGCCTAAGCCCACATGGACCCTGTGACGGCCCCAATTTTCCACGAATTGGGATCCGCCCGGCCTAAGCTCACGTAGACCCCCGAGCCAGTCTCGCAAGGTCAACAAGAGCCTAGTCAGCCTTCCAATCCATCATTATACATAAATTCACAATTTTTTTTTGAGTTGAGTTATTAGTATTTTTCGAGTTTTACAATTTAGCGAAAGCAACTATACATTAAATAACTCAACCATAATATAGAAAGTTAGGCAACCTAATTGTGGAACCCAGTAAATATCATCAGAGGAAAGTAAATACAAAATATACAAAAATTCACCTAACTATGAAGCCTTCCTCTCTACTGTCACACAGACCGCACTCGACCAAACATAAGCATGACGAGCCCAGTAAGTAAATCCAAAGAGGACATATACACAACATTTCACAATAGCCAAAACAACAGTTCACGATATCCAAAGCAGTCGAATTCATGCAAATAGAACGAAAGGAATAAAGAACGCATGAATATACAAGACTGTAAACAATCCATCGATGTGTGATGCACAATAACAAGGAGTCCTGACCAAAAGTCGTTGAGTCGCGGTACAAGCCCAGCAGACTCGGGTTTAGGATGAGACCCCTGCCTCCCAGCCCTAACCCATGCGACTATGAGACATCCATATACTCGGATCTAGGACGAGACCCTTGCCTCCCAACCCTAGCCCATGAAAACTATGAACCATCCATGGACCGGATAAGAGCCCCCAACGTGAACTCAATTGGGAGATATCGACGGACGACCATGAAAGACATCGTATTTAGGACGAGGCCCCTGCCTTCCAGCCCTAACCCTCTCATATCGCAGATAAACAGTAACCACGACTCACGTGCCAATGGACTCACTCAATCGACAACATTTCCACAAATAGTTATCATCACAAAGCAGTGAACAACAGTAAAGTTATCACGAAATAGTAAACAACAACAACCAATGGAGAGAAATGAAATACTGTATAAGTTCCTAACTGGTTTACTTACCTCGAGAAATAGCGAACCTCAAAACGTCGCTCGCGTCTCGATTTGCGCACCCGACACCCGACACCTAAGTCCCGGGTGTCCATTTCGACATTTTAGACATATTTTACGTAAAATCATTGCAAACACAACTCAGTTTGGTGAAATAAACATCACATTCATCGCGTCGTCGCGATTATGTCGAAACCGCGCATCCGACCGGTCGACATCGCGCAGTCGCTCGCTGCGTGCGCGTCGTTGCTGCCATTGCCTGCTGCATGCCAGCCATTGCCGCCGCGCGCTTGCCGCCGGCGCGCGCGCGTCGCGCCTCGCCGCACCACCGCTCGCCTAATTCGAACACGACGCTTGCTCGCGCCGCTAGCCACCGTCCGCCGTCCCGCCGTCCGTCTTGGCGCTTTGCGCACAGGCTGCGCGACTTGCCTACTGTTGCCCCTGCCGTCTCGCCTCATCGGCGTTGCTGAAGCCGCTGCCCTCCGCGCGCCAGCAGCCCGTTCTGCTTCGCCGTCTCCCGCTGCTTCCACCGCACAACCGCTTTCGCTGCTGCTTCGCGCGATCACCGCGATCTTGCAGAGCGATGTGCCGCAGCTACCTTTCTCCTCGCCGTTGCCGCGCCGGGAGCCGCTGTCACCGTCCCTCCGCGCCGGCGCTCTCCGCCATCGCTCTCTCTCTCCTCTGTTTCCTTCTCTTCCTCACGATCTCTCCTGATCTCTTTTTTTTCTTTTTCCAATCTTATCCCTTTATATATATATATATATATATATATATTATACATTTTCTTTTTTATTTCAAATCAAAAGTGTCCTCGAGATTCGTGTTACACGAATCTCGAGGCAAACTCAACAACCGAGCAACACGCACCTCGAGGCACCAACCCGCCTCATTTCAAAATTCCAATACTCGCGCATACATGCAGCACGAGACGTATCCAACATAAATATTAGTCACTATCTCGGTCCCACGTCGGCACTCGACTCGAGGCGCGTCCCCGTTCGTGTTTCGACTCACCGAATTCCTCGCATAGTTAGCATTATCATCTCAAATGATTCGGACATACGTATTTCGACGAATGGATCCCACAAACGACCCTGACCTGACACGTGCCACAAGTCAAATTTTCGGGTCGTTACAGTCCCCCGAGCCAGTCTCGCAGGTCAACGCAGACTTAGTCAGCCTTCCAATCTCTCTCATTATACATAAATTCACAAGTTTTAAGTTGAGTTATTAATGTTTTGCAAGTTTTAAAATTTAGCGGAAGCAATTACTACAAATAAATAACTTTACCGTAATGTCAAAAATTAGGCAACCTAATTGTGGAACCCATCATAGATATATCATCATTGGAGGAGAGTAAATAAAAGATATACAAAAATCACCTAGCTATGGAGCTTTCCCCCTACTACTCGTCCTGGCTCTACACTCAGTCAAATATAAGAATGACGAGCACAGGTAAGTAAAGCCAGTAGGACATATACAACATTTCAAAATAACCAAAGCAGTCGAATTCATGCAATTTGAAAGAAATGAACAAGTAACGCATGAATATAAAAGACTGTAAATAATCCATTGATGAGTGATGCCAAGTAACAAGGAGTCTCGACCAGAAGGTCGTTGAGTCGCAGCAAAAGCCCAGCAGACTCGGGTTTAGGACGATATGCTTGCCTCCCAGCCTTAACCCTTGCGACTATGAGATATCCATGGACCCGGATAAGTGCCCCCAACATACACTCAATTGGGAGATATCGACGGCGTCCGGATAAGAGCTCATATCGCAGATAAATAGTAACCATGACTCACTTGCCAATGGACCCCTCAACCGACAACAATTTCAAAGATAGCTATCACAAAGCAGTAATCAACAATAATGAAAGGACGTTATCACAAAGCAGTAAACAATAGCCAATGGACCACTCCACGCAATAGCACTTTCAAAGATACTATCCAAGCAATGAATAACAATATCAAAGCAATGATCAACAATATCAAAGCAATGAAATTACTGTACAGTTCCTCACTGGTTTACTTACCTCGAGAAATCGCGAATCGTCCTGAAAACGTCTGGCTCGCGTCTCGATATACGCATCCGACACTTGACTCTATCGCGTCGTTGAATTTCGTCGAAATCACGCATCCGACCGATCCGACAACGCCATTGCGTCATTCACCATGACGATGTCGAAGTCGCGCCACCGTCGTCACCGCGCCGCTGCCGGGCCCCACCGTCGCGCCTGCCGCCGCTGGTCCGCGACCTCTCCGAATCCTCCACCACTGCACCGACAACCATCGTCGCCGGATCTCTCTCTCTCTCTTCCCGTTCTCGCTCTCTCTCTCTCTCTCTTTTCTCTTTCTCTTTCTCTTTCTCTCTTTCACTCTCTCTCCTCTCTCACTCTCTTTTGTTCTTATCCAAATCTAATTTCTTCGAGATTTGTGCGGCGCAAAACTCGAGGCACATAAAACAAAAAACATAATTATTCAATTGTTTTCCTTTAAAAAATGGGCAACACGCATCTCGAGGAACCAACCCACCTCGTTTTACAATCACGATACTCGTGCCACACGCATTACGAGACACATCCAATATGTATTTCTTTAATGCGACCACATTAAAATCACTATAGCCGCCATAGCCACATTAAGCCGCTACATCGGTCCTACGTCGGCACGCGACTTGAGGCGCGTCCCCGTTCGTGTTTCGGCTCAACAAATTTCGCGCATATACTTTTCTCAACAGTTAACCTTAAAATCTTAGATTGAACATTCTCAGTGTCTCCAACCGAGACTCGGACATACGTATTTTGACGAGTGGGTCCCACATACGACCTTGACCTGACACATGGCACAAGTCAAATTTTCGGGCCGTTACAAGAGTACTATGATCCAAAGTACTTTGAATCCACTGGAATAGTCCATGAGACTACTGCCCCTTATACGCCACAACAAAATGGTGTGGTTGAACGTAAAAATTGTGTTTTAACCGAAATGGTTAATGCATTGCTATCAAACTCTGGTTTGAGTAGTGGATTTTGAGGAGTGGCATTGCTGACTGCATGCCATATTTTGAACATAATTCAACAAAAAAGTAATAAAGTTACCCCAAATGAGCTTTGGAATAAGCGAAAACTAAATCTTAATTATTAAAGAGTTTAGGGCTATAGAGCAGTAGTAAAAGTACCAGAAACCAAAAAGAGAAAATTGGGTGAAAGGGGAGTGGAGTGTATATTTATAAGATATGCGGAACACAGTAAGGCATATAGGTTCATGGTAATTGAGACTAATAATTCGATTTCAGCAAACACTGTAATTGAATCAAGTGATGCAATCTTCGATGAGACGAGATTTAAATCTGTTCCCAAAAGTATTCCCGAAGAAAAAACAAAAAGGGAAGGAAATCATAGAAATTGAAAATGACAAAGAAATAGTAGAAGTTCCTGAACTTCAAAGGAGCAAACGAGCTCGGAAAATTAAGTCATTTGGTTTTGATTTCTATACATTCCTAGTTGAAGGAAGTAGAGAAACAGTAACTAGACAAATTTCGTATTATTTTAATACGGAGGCAGGTCCTCAAACAGTAGAATAGGCGATGAAAGAAAGAGATGCAGCTTTTTGGAAAGAGGCATTAAATGATGGGATGGATTCAATAATGGGAAATAACACTTGGGAGCTAGTTGATCTACCTCCTGGGTGTAAACCCATTAAATGCAAATTTCTCTTCGAAAGGAAAAGAAGAGTTGATGGATCCATTGAAAAACACAAAGTGAGACTGGTTGCTGAGGGTTTCACCCAAAAGCATGGAATAGACTATTTTGATACCTATTCACCAGTTGCTAGAATTGCTACTATCAGATTGCTTATTGCAATTGCAGCTATAAACAAGCTAGTCATCCACCAAATGGACGTTAAAATCGCATTCCTAAATGGAGAGTTAGATGAGGAAATATACATGGAACAACCTGAAGGGTTCATAATGCCCGGTCATGAAAATAAAGTGTGCTGATTGCGAAAATCATTATACGGTTTAAAGCAAGCACCCAAACAATGACACAAAAATTTGACCAGGTTGTACTTGTTTTTGGATTCAAAATAAATAAATATGATAAATGTGTATATAACAAGTTTGATGAAAGAGGCAATGGTTTCATTATTTGTCTTTACGTAGATGACATGTTGATTTTTGGAACTGACTTGGAACAAGTTCAGCTGACCAAAAAGTTTCTTTCAAGTAAGTTTGAAATGAAAGATATGGGGCAAGCGGATGTCATTCTTGGGATTCAAATTGTAAGAGATGAGGGGAGTATTACTCTAACTCAATCTCATTGTATTGAGAAAGTTCCCAATAGATTCAATCACTTGAATTGTGCCCCTGTTTCTACCCCACTAGATTCAAGTATTGAGCTAGTGAAAAATACAGGCAATCCAGCTTCACAACTGGAGTATTCTAGATTGATTGGATGTTTAATGTATGCAATGACATGCACTAGGCCGGATATTGCCTTGGCAGTAGGCAAGTTGAGCAGATTTACAATCAATCCAAGCGAGTTGCATTGGTTTGCAATTCGAAGAGTTTTAAAATATCTGAAGAAAATAATTAACTATGGTTTATGCTATAGTGGATATCCTTCGGTCTTAGAAGGATTTTCATATGCAAGTTGGATTGTGAAAGATCAAAATCATGCATCTACAAGTGGTTGGATTTTCACACTTGTTGGAGGTGCAATCTCGTGGGCTTCAAAGAAGCAAACTTTAATGGCTGGTTCTACCATGGAATCATAGTTTATTGCATTAGCCTCGGCTTCAAAAGAAGTTGAATGGCTATGTGAATTATTACATGAGATACCATTGTGGCCTAAACCGGTAGCTCCAATCTCTATCCATTGTGATAATGAGGCCACATTGGCAAGAGCTTATAGCCAAATGTACAATGGTAAATCCAGACATATTGGATTAAGACACAGTTGTGTCAGAGAATTGATAACAAAGTGGAGTTATCAAGATTGACTATGTGAAATCTAGTCAAAACTTGACAGATCCCCTTACTAAAGGATTGTCACGAGACTTGGTGAATAAAACATCAAGGGGGATGGGTCTCAAGCCCATGAATAACAGGTCACCAATAGTGGAAACTCAACTCGATGCCTAACATTACGTTAAGTCTTGAGTTCAATGCAGTCAAAATTCATTATTAGTGTGACTGTGAGCATTAAATTTTAAAAACCATCCCAAGGTTGTTAGTGCTCGGTACCTGCATGTAAAGAGAGGAGGTTGAGATGATCTCTTAATAGTCTTCTAAAAGTGCTTAAATTGCGAGGGTACTAAAATGGAGACTACTATGTGGATGTGAAGTGCGGCCGCTTCAAGGAGTTCTAGGGCTTGGCTCCAAAGACATTCACGAGAAGATACGGGACACAAGACCAATGTTGAATGTGGCAAGATATTTATGGCTATTTGCTGGTGTAAGTTATATGCGTGATATGTTTATGCTACATATCGAATAGAATCATTGGTTCAAAGTTTATCTACCATGTAATTCTGATATGATGTAATGAACTTTTCACAAATTAGTGGTTCAAATCGCAAGATACCATCATTTATGCATATAATGTTTGAGATTTCATAGATCGAATGATCTGGTTATTTTGAAAATGGCGGAGGATTGTTGGACATTTTCAAAAGAAATGTTTAATCCCACATTGGTTAGAAACTTCAAGTTTAAAGAGTATATATATACTCTTGCACTACAGTGTGTGTAAAAAGAAAACATAAGTGTTATGAAAAGTGAGCCACACGCTCGCGGGGCGCGGCGCATATGGCGCATTTTAGACGCTTTTATAGGCCCACTTGGCACTTGGCACGAGGCACATGCACGAGGCACAGTCACAAGATTCCAGAGATATAGGTCGGCTGAGTTATATAGGAGCACGAATCTCGAGGCAGCAGAAAGATTTATGAAGAGCCATGAGAAGATACACGACATCCTGGCCACACCAGAGCACATGAGACCGATCATATCATCAGGTTTGATGTTTGGAGAGGCTAATGCGTGGTGGCGCAGTATGGTGGCTATGCAAGGTAAGCCCAAGGATTGGACATAATTCAAGAAAAGATTTAATCAGAAGTACTTCCCGCCTTCGGTTCTGAAGCTGAAGAGGGCCGAGTTTCTGAACACCCGACAATACACTGAGGGAGTCAGTGATGCAGTATATGGGTAGATATTTACAATTGTTAGATTATGCGGGAGGGATAGCTGACACAGACGTCGATCAGGCACACTATTTCATGGAGGGTCTGTTGAGGAATATTGGAGGCACCGTGGTGACTACTGAGCCAGGGAGTTTACAGACGGCATATGAGAGGAGCTTGGCCAAAGAGACATACATGAGCACACACCCCGATGAAATCATCCCGCCACCGGCACCAACACACTCAGATTATAGGTCAGGTGGTGAAAGGAAGAGGAAGAGGAACAACCATTTCGTGTCGAGTGATTTTAGGACTCGGAGTGTAGGGTCAGTGGCACCACCTACGCAACTTGTACGTACAACGGTTCCACCTCCTCCAGCACTGAGTTACGCCAGCGACCACCTCTATCGGCACATTCAGTACCGCATTGGCAGCATGGTACCGAGAACAGTGACAAGGGTACAAACAGTGGACAACAAGGAGATAGATATGGGCAAGGACAAGCACGGAGAACGATTCCTCCAGGGCCAGGGCTGCAGAGGGCTTGTTTCAAGTGCAGACAACCAGGGCACTTCAGGGACAAGTGTTCTTTGTTAAACAAGGCTCGGTCATAGGCTAGAGAGAGTCCATGCCGTTGCAGAGCCAGATCTTAAGGCGACATACGATTGTACAAATGGTATGGTTTTGAGTTACTTACGTATTATGCATGTGATGGTGGTTCGAAAGGTTATTTACATTCGTGTGGAGCATTACATTGCGATTGTCAACGCCTTTCGGCTATATTGAGTTGTCACTATCGACTCGGCCAAAATCACTATTCATGATGGAGTAGTTTCACTGTTAAAAGTGGCAGCAACCTGCTACAGTTGATGGACCTATTCTCATGATGTTTGAAATAACTTGGTTGAATTAACATCTCAATATGGAAGCCAAACTGCACACCATGAGGCTCGCAGTTTGATGGATTAAGAATGGAACCATATGAAGCGACTCTGAATAAGTTCGCAGTTTAATTGGGAAGTCAAACTATCAAAAAACGACTTTGTTGGATTCTTAAATTAAGGAAGAAAACTCTAAGCTATTTTGAAGTTTTTGCAAGCCCATAATTTGGAAGTAATTAAGCCATTGCTTACGTTTAGACGAGTCTACGAGAAAAGACCAGGTGACCACTTTCATAAACTTGTCGATCATAGTAAATCTTCGTCTTTGTTTACTCAATTTCGAGGACGAAATTGTTGTTAGTTTGGAAGACTGTAACGGCCCGAAAAATTAAAACTCGAGTTACACACTAATTTGAAGATTTTGACGCTTGACTTAGTACGACACAGAGCACTCGGTCAAACATTGAACATCGAAGCCGGATTATAGTAGTGTGACACATTAAATTAGCTATATGGACAAGATACTATATAAATTAATTGAATTAAATTAATGTGCTATACAATTTATAAAATTATAGTTTTTAATTCATTTTAAATATATGTCATATAGTCTTGATAAAATAATTAATTAATATAATAAGTGGTTTAAAAATTTTGGTGTAGTGATTTATACGGGAGAGAGATAATAAAACTTGGTGTTGATTAAGTTTGATGTGGACCAATAGAATGAGGACACAACACGCACAATTCAAAATAAAAGTCAACCTCATATCTCCACTTCACCTCTATTTTTTTGACACCTCACACACACACACACTCTCTTTCTCTTATCCTAACAATCACTCCCTCACGTGCTCTCTCTCTCTCTCTCTCTCTCTCTCATCTCAAACCAATCTCTCTCACTCCCTCATTCTCTCTCTCTACCCGAGAAGAACCCCTCCCCCCACATCCCCTTCTCAATCGGTCTCACCCTCACCAACCTCCCAACTCGCTCGGCCTCTCCACACTTAGCGTCCTCCCCACTCACACAGCCTCACCATTACTCACAGTTTTCCACCTTTCTTGCTCTCGGCCTCACCACCACCCACTCGGCCTCCTTGCGGCTCCAGCGGCCATCGTCGCCGATGACGCCCCTCCATTATTAGGTTTAGAGACACCGCAATGACACACTTTATTAATCTCTCTAATAAACTCGTTAATTACAATGAGAGGGCTTAACTCTAATTTATAGACTCAAATAAACATACTCCTAATCCAACTAGGATACCCTAAATAGACTCATACTCTAACTCGAACTCCTAATCAAACTCAAACACTAATAACTCATAATCCTAATTAAACTCAAACACTAATGTAATTTAGATTACAACTCTAACATCCCCCCATAATCTAAATTACCTATCTGAATTAAAAAAATCATCATCTCCCCATAATTTAGATTGTCATGATCTTCTACTTGATCTTCTCTCGAAACGCAGATCTCGACCTCCATTGACGACGTTGTTTATCATTCACCCGCCATATATCTCGCACAACTTCCTCATTGTTGAACAGTGCACAATGCACTTGATTGCATTTGTCATCAACAACATTATCATGGATGATCTTACAATCCTGAAGTCGAGCTGGTTGTCTCACACTTCTTTGTGCTCTGCAACTGGTACGCTGGGGTCTAGCGTCAATACCAACTAAAGTGGAAGTTTCATCCTCACATCTAATCGTTGATGGTTGAGCAATACTCTTTCCTTTTATGTCCCAAATCCACGCACTCTTCTCATCAAACTTGACATCTCTGCTAACAATGACTGTATTGGTAACTGGATTGTACAATTTGTACGTTCCAATCCTCCCTGGAATATAGCCAATAAATATGACCTTCACGCCTTTGTCATCTAACTTCTTCCTGTTAGCATCAAGAACATGTACATATGCAGTGGATCCAAACACCTTCAAGTGTTTGATAGTTGGCTTGTAACCACTCCAAGCCTCTTTTGGGGTTATATGGGACACACCTTTTGTGGGAGACCTATTCAGTAAATAAACTGAACATGCAATTGCTTCAGCCCAAAAAGGATCAGGTAGACCTTTGGCTTTCAACATACTATGAGTCATGTCTATAATCGTCTTATTCTCTCTCTCTGCAACACCATTTTGTTGTGTTGTCTGTGGTGGCATGATCTCACGTTTAATTCCATGACGATCACAAAACTCTGAAAATGTCGAGGACGTGTACTCACCGCCACCATCTGTCCTCAAAGTCTTGATGTAGCGTCCACTCTGTTTCTCCACAGTTGCCTTGAACTTCTGAAAGCAACTAAAGGCATCAGACTTATTCTTTAAAGTATACACCCAAATCATCCTGCTGCAGTCATCAATAAAAGTCATAAAACATTTGCTTCCTCCCAGTGAAGCAGTCTGCAGAGGACCATAAACATCTGAGTGAACCAACTGCAGTAGAGATTTGGCACGCCTTGGAGTGTTGGAAGCAAAAGTTCGTTTATGTTGCTCCCCCAAAATACACCCCTCACAAAATTGCTCTGAATGTTGAATCACAGGAATCCTTTCACTAAATTCTTATGAGTCAACAATTTCAAATTCTCGAAGTTCAGATGACCATATCTTAGATGTCATAACCATGACTCATCAGAAACAATGGATTTAAAACACGGATAAGATCCAGTCTTAATCTCAATCTGAAACAACCTATTTTTCAAAGGAGACTTAAGAATGATCATACATTTAGAGTCAAACACAGTGAGATAGCTATCTTTGAAATTCACTTTGTACCAATTCTCTAGCAATTGCCCCAAACTTAGCAAATTGCACTCATCACATCTCGAAATATACACCATTCTCCATCGAAAAATTCTTCATTTTCTCTTAACGCTATCAACAACAAACTTGACCTCTCACATATCGAAAAATTCTTTATTGCTACACATATGGTTAGAGCATGCACTGTCGAAATACCACATTTTACTCTGAGCATTCTCCTTCTCCCGGACTGATGAAACCATCATTAGTGTTTGATGACACTCTTCATCTTGCTTTGTCTGCTCCTCAGACTTCGACTCTGACTCTAATGATTGCTTTATCCTGCATTGTCTAGCTATATGCCAAAATTTGCGACAGTTGTAACATTGAATCTGATTTCTCTGTTGATCCCAACCTTTGTCTCGTCTACGACCTTTATTTCTATCCCACCACTGCTGATTATTGTTCTGACCTCTGTCATTATTGTTGACGTTATCACGGCCTTTAAATCCATAATTCTTTTTTTGCTTCGGGACAACTGTAGTCTTCAATGTCTGCTCGGTAGGCTTGACTTTTTCATTTTTTCATTGATTCGTTGCTCATGTGCTCGTAATGAACCAATAATTTCTTCAACTGACTTAGTCTCGTAATCAGTCCCGGACTCCATAATAGCAGCTACTACATGGTCGAACTTCGTGGTCAAGGTGCGCAAAATCTTCTCGTTCACATTGAGATCGACGACTTCTCCGCATTCATCATTAACTGATTGACGATTGTCTAAACGCGATTGGTGTACTTCTCTATATCTTCTGAGTCATCCATCTCGATCAACTCGAATTGTCACCTCAAAGTTTGCAACTGAACTTTTTTGGCTTTTTGTACACCCTTGTAGGACGTCTCTAAAGTGTCCCACGCTTCCTTTGATGTCTTCACCAGTTGCACTTTCTCAAACGCCACATCATCAAGCGTTTGCAAAATAAAATAAAGTGCCTTCTGATCTTTCTTGCGAAGCTCCTTTTGTGTCGAGGTAGCGGTGGCCCCTGGGTCTTCGAACCCATCTTCAACTACTGCGAGTAAGTCTTGAAAACTGAAAAAGACTCTCATCTGAGTGCTCCATCTATCAAACTTCTTCCCATCAAATATTGGAAGAGTCGATTGAACTTGAACGTTCCCCGATGTCGCCATAATTCACACCAAATAAGAAAAATCTAAAATCTCAATTTTGATTATAACTCTCTGCCGCACACACTTTGAACAAATTGTTCAAATCTTCGTTTCTTCTCCAAAACAAGAAACGGGCACGCTTCGATCTCTCAATAGATGCTAAGCCCAAATTCTTTGTTCGATCTTGAACAAAGTCTCACACCATAGATCTAAAATCTTGGTCTCACTCTCACTGATCTCAGGATCTCACTATTGCTCTAATACCATGTTAGGTTTAGAGACACCGCAATGACACACTTTATTAATCTCTATAATAAACTCATTAATTACAATGAGAGGGCTTAACTCTAATTTATAGACTCACATAAACATACTCCTAATCCAACTAGGAAACCCTAAATAGATTCATACTCTAACTCGAAATCCTAATCAAACTCAAGCACTAATAACTCATAATCCTAATTAAATTCAAACACTAATGTAATTTAGATTACAACTCTAACATCCACCACTCTCGGCTCCTCTCTCGGCGCCGGTGACCACCCCCACTCGGACATATCGACTCCTTGACCGAGGTAAGCATGATTTTTGTTGTTGGTTTAATTGAGGAAGATGGTGTGTGCATAGTAATAAGGGGTGAGTTTAGTGTGTTCGCATATACCTCGAGATTTCATGTAGATTTCGCAATGATGATCGCCTCGGGATACGCACTAAAATTACACGCATCCCGAGAGCGTTTCAAGGTACACACTAAAATTATATGCATCTCGAGATGCGTGCTGATTTTAAGAATAAAAAATAATAAATATATATATAGGCAACGTGAATGTATAGCATATGGTAATATATATATATATATACATATATGTATGTATATGCAATACTAATACATTTATATATGTGTATATATATGTATTAGTATACTTTATATATAATCAATAAAATAAGATAATACAATAATTACTTGGTCAAGAAGAAAAAGAATAAAAGCTAAATTCGAGAAAATTGGTCAAGCCGAAGTCCGATTAACTCGACCTGACCCAAGATGCTGCTAATGCGGTCGTAGGCTGAAAACCTAATATTTTTAGAAATTGTGGTATTAATGGAAAGAAAATATGATTAAATAAATTAATGTTTCAATTGGGTTTTTGGATTGAAATTTACGGATCTAAACTACCGATGCGACAGTTTTCGAATCAGTGTTGGAGTCCAATCGTGAACACCATGATTGAAATTTTGTCTCAAAATACGTGCAACAAGTGAAAAGAATTTTTATAAGGTGATTCGCATCGAGATCTACCTCGTAACGTGTGTAACCAAAATAAAGTATGAATAAAACTCGTAATTAAGTCTAATAGAAATCGTGAAATAATTTAGGGAATTCGGACGCGTCAAATGCGAGATTATAGTACGGCTTCGAGTACGTCGAGTGACATACGTTACTAGGGCTATTTGTAAGTAAACCAGTAGGAGTATTATCAGTAGTTCTTTCATACTTTTTGAATTAATTTCTTTAATTATGCCATTTATGAAATTTCATTCCTACTTAGAGTGTTCGAGGGCTAAGTGAGTCAGGAAAGTAATCTTCTGGGTATGGCGACCGATTCACAACCGGAACCATACCTCGGGTTATTGGATTTGGTCGGGGATGAGAGGTGAGGTATCCGGGGCGCCGTTGATACCCCTACTTTCACGACAATTTTGAATTTATTGGCGTTGCCATGATTCTAGGAAGTCGAGCTTGGGGCAATATAGTCGCAGCTCGATGGATTTGTGACCACTTGGCTTCTCTCTTTTGTTTCCCACGACACTCTCTCTTTCATTGCCTTTATTTCTAGTCTATTTATCATGCAATTACTTTATTTCCTGTCCTTTGTATATCCTCGCATGATTTATCGACTATTTATTTAATTCTTGAAGTACTGTTAAGACTCCTCTGGATTTACTCACTAGAATTGTCTCCTTTCGCGGTGACAATTGCAGGCCCCTCACCTAGCAAGGGCAAGGAGCCAGTGATTGACGACAACCTCTGAGGGCTCACGGAGCGGCTCACACTTTTTGTAATACAATAGGTTTTTGTAATATGTATATACATTTTGATATTTTTGAAAACTTTAGGATATTGAGGTTGAGCAACACTTAGAAACATGTATATGCTCATTTTGCAGCCGTATGTATACATGGTATATATTACAGGGTTCCACACATAGGTTGTCTCATTTTACATGTTTTAGAGATATTTAAATTGCCTCGTTCATTTTCATTCTGCTGCGTACTAATTTAGATCTTGCAAAATTAATAAATCAACATTAAAATACAAAACTACCGATGAAATGATATAAGAAGGCTGACTAGACTTGCGTTGACCTTGCGAGAGTTGACCGAGGGTCCATGTAGGTCTAGATCGGGCGGGGTCCAGTTAGTGGGAACTAGGGCCGTCACAATTAGCATGGCCCGTCCGCAAGGATGACGCACATGAATCGTGAAATTTAATAAAAAAGGTGCTTTGAATTTGGATTTTGAAACTTCAAAGGATTTTTGTTTTGTCAAATAACTTCAAAGGATTGATGAATGAAGATGAGGCGATAGCATATTATTATTTGAAAAATCTTAAAATGACAACTGGCAAGTAACATCCTAACACGTATTAGCTTATAAAAATCATTTATGTAATCTCGATCTACGAGTTATGTAGTGACTTTCGATGTAACTTTCGTGTGTCATATTATTACTTCCATTGCTATATATGTGCTATGGTTTGTCAATATACATTTTAATTTCTTCAACATAGAAATTTATGGGACAACTCAGAATACCAATCCACTAAGCTTGAGATGTGCTACGTGGGCAAGTTAAATAGAAACACATGGGCACACACATACATGGACAATGTTGAGTATTTGGAGGTGGTGCACAAACTAATCTATATATATATAAAAGTAGGAGGAGAGAGAAAGTTTAAAAGTTACCTCATCTCACCATTCTATTTTTCTATTTTTTTCAGTTTTTTTTTATTTTTGTTATTTATTTATTTATTATTTCAAGAGATATAATTATACATTATGTGTACATTTATTAATAATTAATAGTGATTATCTTATCATTAATAGATTGAGTACGTTGAACTTGAAATCATGGGTAAATACAAGGAATTGAGTTTTTTTTGTTATTTATTTATTTATTATTTCAAGAGATATAATTATACATTATGTGTACATTTATTAATAATTAATAATGGTTATCTTATCATTAATAGATTGAGTACGTTGAACTTTAAATCATGGGTAAATACAAGGAATTGAGTGTAGTGCAAGTTACATTCTCCCTATAAATTTTAACTCTCATTCATTCTTCTTGCAATCGACTTGATTTTTTTTTTCCTTCACCATTCAAAAAATCACAAAAAAACCAATTTTATTATACCTAACCTTAGATTCATCCAGTTCTCAACCAATTATCACCCAATAAATTCAAGATAAGATCAATGAATTTCAACATCACATGTACATTCAAAAGTTGTTCTACTTACCTATAGCTTCATGCATCCAGTGATATAACAACCATTCACAACGCTTATAAGCTAAACCACTTTTGATCGCTCTCCTTTAGGTATGTTTGCTTTATATTGGATCTAATCGTTTGGTACGTTTTCCATAAGTTCAAGGCTGAAGTTAATCATTATATCTATAACACAAATCAATAATCAAGTGACCTTTATGCCGCCTTTGTTATGTTGTCTGTTAGTTTAGATTCTTCAATTGGAGTGAACAAACGATATGGAGGAATTTATATTTAACGGTTATAGTGGATCAATATACACTACTGCATGAGATTACCATTGCTTAAAGATGTTGCTCAGACCATAGAATGCTACAAAAGCTAAAAAATGCAATATAGTGTTTTGTTATTCTTATTATTATTTTTCTTTTATGAACATTTTGTTTGACTCTATGAGAATAACTATGAATATAGTGTTTATTATTATTATTATTATTATTATTATTATTATTATTATTATTATTATTATTATTATTATTATTATTATTATTATTATTACACCTACGCGAAACGCAGGAAACGACTAGTATATAAAGGAAGTAAGAAATTATTAAGGTCATGACTTGTGAGCATATATTTTGACCTGAACACTAGGGAGCTACGTCTGAAGTGTGATTGAGAAAGTGGAGATTATATATGGCACTATGAAGAAGTCCACAACTACAACTGGTATTTTTCTAAAAAAAAATATTAAAATCACGACGACAATGTCATACTATAAGGTACATTAGCTCACACATGAGTCTTCGACCTACATATTATGCACTGGAATCTATGCATGCCCGCATCTCAAGATGCACATGAACGGCTCTTGTGAGTCAATGTGTCTTGTAATGTGACATATTAATGTCATTCTAGCATTTCTCTTTTTTTTTTCTATGGAATATCAGTTCAAACAATTTACAAAATTATAAGAAACCATTTAGGATAATTTGAGTTATGGAATTGCATGGATTTAGCACTATTGATTTGAGTATAAAATCGTCACATCGTCAATTGCAATAAAATTGAACTGAGTGGAAGCTCTATCCAGCCGAACTCAACTAATTTAGAACTGATGCTTTCTCGTTACCATTGGAAAGGGTTGGAGTCCTTTAAACGAGGCCTTACATTCGACGAGGCTTGAATTTCGACTGGTTAGCATCTTATATAGCTACTACACATTGGGGTTCCAAGACTAAAAAAAAAAAAAAAAAAAAAAAAAATTACAAATCAATGCACTTGAATTAAGATTATATGAACATATAAGGGCTGCCCAACAATCTCTGTTACATTTTCCAGCTCCACACCCAGCTTGATCTAGTGCAGCTTCAAGCTCCAATATTAATTTATTCTTCTCAACAATGGACTCTCTTAGAAGTTGGTTTTCACTGCTCAGCACCTCAAACTGAGAGACTATCTTCTCAATCTTTGCTTCAATGGCCTCATCGCTTACCTCAAAAGCACTCTCAACAACCCTCACAACACGGCACAAGCTCACCATCACAATAAGCCCTGCCCCCTCTTTCTTCAACATCAACTCTAAAACCAAAGCAACAATCACAATGACGACGTCAACCACCCGACCGGGGCGAGCAAAAAATGCGCATCCTAGTGCCACAACAAGTCCTAGTACTTTGGCAAGCAAGACAACTAGTATGGCAATCCCTGCGTAGTGGAATACCCAACTCACCGTCGTCCCCCTTTCGTTCTTAGACCTGCAAGAGATCAAAGAGGAAGAGAGGTCGAAAATGGTGAAGGCGAGATCGACTAGGAGAAGAAAAATGGTGAGGATATGAAGAGGAGTGGATTCAAGGAAATTGGCTACGTGAATCCTCCATGGTGCTCTCTTCTTGGCATGCTCTTGGAGTCTATTTTGCCAACTATGGTGAAGGAAATTTTGCCATCTTTTCTTTTCCATCTAAGAAGAAGATTGTCAACTGAAGATTGGACATCATTGGTTGAGATTGTCTGATTTTGATGATGAGATTGAGAGGACTCCATTGCGTAAGTTTTGAAATCATAGAGATGAACTAATTGGCCTAAATAACACAAAAAGATAGAATAACAAAGTGTGTGTGTGTGTGTGTGTGTGTGAAAAAAACTGTCATTCAAAAAGGGCATTGAAAGGCAAGCTTTATGGTTCAGATGGCTGTTGCTTGGTCTAGAATTACTTAAAAAAAAAGAGCTAAATAAACAATCTCACCATTAAGTCTATGGAAGCTACGTGAAGATTGGTGCGCTGTGACATGTCCCACCAAAAAATAGATAACAACAACAACTAATCAACTTTTTAAGAAGCAAAGCTGCTATGAAGATCTAAACGTATTTTCTTCAAACATTCTTCTAAGAGCTTTTAAATCAAGAGCAATAGAAAACTTTGATCCATATAGCCAATTGTAACTAATTTAAGATTGATGCTTTGTTGTTGTTGTTATTGTTGTTCTAAGATTTTTAATATCCAAAATGCATTAAAAATCAACAAATGAAGAACGGTGGAGATGCGGATTCAATTAAAACTAAACTACAGAACCAGATTGCAGTTTATTCAGAAGTTTTTGAGCCCACTAGACATTTTCATTTCACAACCTTGTTTCATCTTTCCATTAATTTAATTTGCATTTGTAAGCTACATGATGAGATTTTCTACACTCAACCCTTTTTTGAGAAATACACTCAACCTGATATATGTACAAAGAGCGCAAAATTGTGTCGTAAGACCAAGTTGGACCTGAACTTGATCTTGCAACATTAAAATTACAGGGAAAAAGAGGGTGCGAACCTGTCAGTATGATGCGAAACTCAAATCTGTTGATCTACTTCAAGGATTCAAGCATCAGATAATCCATCTATGAGAAAGTTTTTCTCCCATTCAAAAACTCCAGATTTCGCCAGGTCTTGATGTGTTAGTATTGGTAGTAGTCCTAGTTCCGATGATTTTCCTTTGAGGGTATTCGAAAATATGACAATCAGCGCCTGGCATGCATGGCGTTCTTCAATCTTCTCCAGTTCCGTTTGTGTGGAAGTGAGGTCCTCCCATGGTTTATAATAGGACCTACTCGAGAACAGAAGGTGTAATAATCAAATGAGTTGAAGCTGAGTTTCTAATGATCCAAAAAAAAAACGAGAAAAACAATAAGCACCCAAAAAACGATACATCGTGAAAGCTGGAAAAAAACCATAGAGAGGCCCTAACACTACAATTAGCCATGTAGAAACTAGAAACTCCGAATTTAAATTCCTTTCTTTTATTCTAGTGAGAAATTTAAAAAAGAACTGTGCTTACCATCGCCAAGCTGAATTTATTTCAACAGGAGAACGAATCTTTGAGCACAGCTCCGCTATAAAATCTCTGTCCTCACTTGGGGCATAAGATAACAGTAACAAGCTGAGTGCAGATACAACTGATGAAAGCACTCTGCTTTCAACTACAAGAAGCTGTTGTAGGTACAAAATGATACTAGCCAGTGCTTCATTATTGCTTCTACTTTCGGCATAATCATTTACGCTGGACTGCATGTGTCTCCTGTCTACATTCTCCAACAACGCTTGTAGAGCCCTAGCATTCGCAATTTCAGGGGAAAAAAGGGTTTTGAATGACTCCAGAACCTTCTCCAAAATCACAGAAGCAGTCACCCAGCGCAAAAGTTTCGAAATTAGAGAATCTTGAGAATGGTCTTCCTCTGAAACACTAGTGTAGTAGCTTCCAGTTGGTATTTGGAAGACCTGGTCTCTTGCGTAGGGCCTTGACGCAGTACAAATTCCCCATGTAACGGATTTTAATAGTAGCGCTTTACCCTGTGTAAACCATGAGGTATATGAATTCATGAAATGCAGTACATACACACATTTTCATTTGCAGGAATATAAGCTCAGATCCAATCTAACATCAGGAATGAAGGTAGAGATCTTTAAAAAAGAAACAGAAAGCTACTAGGAGAAAATATATATATAGATAAAATGGTGCCAAAGAGGTAATTGCACTAAAGGACATCGCAGTTCAATCTGAATATAGTAGCTGTTGCCACTATTGAAGAATGAAATGACAGGATTTCAAGTTCACCAAACAAACCATTCAATGGACTGTCCATTAGTTTCGTTTCTCCGACAGGACCAATCATAACGTACTTTGGCCAAAATGACATCTCAAATATATTAATATGTTATTGATCTAGAATTTGTTACAGGCTCACTTCGTTTGGCTGGCTCTAGGACAAATAAAAGAAGAATTATAAGTTTCAGCCAATATAATAGAGGCTTAACATTTTAGCTAAAACTACCAGAAGTAAATTCGATCATCCTTGAAAAAGCACGTCTCTAATCAAATCAAACTACAGGAGAAAGATTGAAATTACCTCGTAATTTAAGACTGCTGGCGGTGTACTCATGAGCATGGCTCTTAGTCCGAGCTCAGCACCAAGACTAGATCTTACATCAGTATCAACAGCTTGGCATAGTTGAAACAGACCTTCATGTGACAAGGTAAAATGTGGCTGATATAACTTTCTTTTTTGAGAAATCCTCAATGTTGACACCAGAACTTTGAGAAGTGAAATAACCAGTGGAACATCATGCCTTATCATCTTCGAATTGTCAGCAAACAATTTGAGCACATGGGATGAAAATTCTGATAGTTGTTCCAGAGAATATGTTTGTAGCCACTCAATGATAGTTCTTGATGAAATGACATCATTAACTACCTAAATTCAAGTAAATATACAAAATTTAGTGGAAAGAACAGACTGCAATTACTAGTATCATCCAGTAAATCAACACTCCATGTTAACTTAGAAAAGAGAGAACGATGAAACACTAGAACAACCATTTTCAATTGAAAGCCAAAAGCCTGTTTATCACTAAGCCCTTTCATGCTCAACGATATTATAAATTTTGTAAGCATTCAAGTAAAATATAAATCACAGTCAACTCTACCACTGCAGATGAAACTTATTTAACTACCAACAGAAAATTAGTGATTACAAAGAATCTTCCCATAGAGAGAGAGCGCCCTTCAAATAAGCAAATTATGGAGAGGCCCACTCTTTTGTTTTGCACTAATAGATAATGTCAACATGAATGTAGCATATGGACATTTTACTAATAGCAAAATGGGTGACAAGTATAACAATAAAAAAGCAACATATAATTTTATGGGACAGACGCCTAATAGTCGTATAACAATATGTAAATTAACCATATACTTAAATATAAGAAATTCTGCCATTTTATTTGGTAGGCACAGGCCCTAAATGCTTATGTGGATTCAAAAGAACATATTCAAAATGTAGACATTCCAAATGTGGTATGGATTTTGCATATTTAGATACTCCAAAGATTCAAACTTTCAAAAGTTCATTACAATGATTTGCATATCCCAAAATTAATGCTGAATCAAATAACAAGGTTTAGGAAAAAAGCCGAATTTTTAGCACACATCCAAAGTACAAAGAGAGTTCATCAGACGTTCTTAAAGATAATACATTATAAGTGACGAGTCACAACAGTAATTGTGATGAGATGCAAGTTATGAGAATCTAAAAAGTAAACATATACAAATTATATGAGGCAGAAATTAGACAATTAACCATACAAAGCACCACATTATAAGTATTAAGTATGAAAAGAATTAGAATCATGTAAGGTATTCAAGTATTCACAATTTTCAGGTTCTGTTGGAAAATAAAAAGTTGGTCCCCAATCAAGGTAGGAAATATACAGGAATATTTCAAACTAACATCTCACTATATAGTAAACTCCATGTTCATGTTCAAATATTAACTATAAAAAAGTTTGTTAAAAACTCTAAAAAGGCTACTAGATCATCAGAGAAAAGTAAAAGAATATAATTTCTTCTTCAAAAGAGTGTATTTTATTATATTTCTTTAAGCTAATAAAGTAATTGGGAAAATCAATAGGAATAACAGCAGAACAATGCAAAACACCTCTAGAGTACATATCTGCCAATTTAGTCGACATCGTTGGAAGGAAAAAGAAATTGCCATCAAAGAAAAACATGATGTAGCTCGAAGCAACTTTAATGTTCATGGCAGATTGAGAAGATATAAATTAAACCAAAAGGTAGTATATCTAGTACCTCTAAAACAGCTTTTATCTGCGTAAAGAAAGGATTTCTTTCACAAATATGTAGCTTCTTGCCGCAGAAAGAGAGAATGGATGACAACCACGAAATTAGGTTGCACTGTTCAACTAAATAGTTAGCTAGGAATGGCAACTTCACCGCCTTCTTCATAATCTGTAAAGCAAAAAAAATACACCTTCAAGTCACCATAAAAATATGAAAATGAGATTTATTTGTATCTTGCCAGCAAAATCCAAACTAAAGAACCTGGTGCAATCTTCAATACATATGTACATGGTTTCTTAGAGCAATGCAATTCTGACTTCAAGATTCCAAAACACAGAAAAGATAAGGAAGAAGAATCATTTAGTTTAATGAAACCAAAAGACATGAACTAAAGAAAGCACCTTAGAAGCTAAGATAACACGATGACAAAAAGTAAAGAAGAATGACAAACAAAATCCAAGGCATCCTAAGATGTCAATACAAGTTTGGTGAATGATATTGAATTTGGAAAGTTGTCCCTAACATTATTTTGGAGCAATATAACAAGAAGCCCAAACAATTGAATCATAGATCAATAAATGCTGGTGAGTGCGTCAAATTTGCAGAAACATGAAACATGTATCACATCTGTCTAGTGCCATACCAAGAATAGATGAACAAGTGTCAGCTTATTTCATAGACTGAAATATAGTGTGTTCTTATTAGTTACAAAACCATTCATCTTCATGCAAACCAAAATCCATGATGGAAATTATTCAAAAAATAAAGCCATGATGGAGAGAAAAAGATTCACCTGCAATATAAGTATTTTTGACTCATAATCTGCGACAGGAGAATAATAAAAGCTCATTAAGATTTCCAGGAGTCCTCCCTTCATAAAGATGTGAGCATCAACATCTAGATTCAGACCAGCGTATGATAACTGCAGAATCCACAGCCTTTCTTTCTTGAAATTAACTGACGTACTCTCAAACATTGTATTAAACAATGGCATAGACTGCACCATACAAGAAAGAGAATGTGAATGAAGAAGGTTCATGTAAACCAGAAAAGAACAATTACAATATGAACCAATTGAACAGTTTGAATCGAGGCTCAAAATGAAACAAGAAAATGGCATGACAACATAGCCTCAGTCCCAAATTAATTGGGGTCGGCTACATAGATTAAACTCTTTCAATTGAACAGTTCGAATCGAGCCTCAAAATGAAACAAGAAAATGGCATGACTAAAATTGAAAATAAAAATTGATTCAAACCTTCTTAGTTTGTACTTTCTTATCGCCAAAGCATCTCTAGTGAGATGGACGAGCACTTGCCAAAGGTAAGGTTGGGGGTTCGACTCATGTTGGAGTCAAGGACTCAAGGGTGTTGCAATTAAGTTGGTTTCCTATTTTAAAAAAATTAAAAATTAAAAAAAAGCATGTACCTTCATATTCACTTGTTGAGAGTGCATCAATAGTTTACTTATGGTAGCATAATGATCATTTGAAGGGTCTAACAATACAAAAGATGCTTCGGCAGAAAAAATTGCCACCACTGATGGGATTCTCTGCCACGGTTCTGTTATCCCGTTTTGCAAACATGTTAAAAGAAGTCTAAGGCGCAATCCATCTTTCCTGTTTTGGCAAGTCTGAAAAGATTGTACATTCAGAAAAGAGCTTCACATCAAATTTATATAAAGGTAAATTTACAAAAACAAATAAGTACAGAATGATTGATTACAAGTTACCAGTTGTACCAGAAAAGACAATGAAAAAATGGAATAGACAACATATTATGATGCACATTTCGGACTTTTTCATTCTAGATGTTATGACTTATGCAAAAAGAAGGACGAAGATCCAATAGGTTAACGTAACTGATTCTTGTCAATGCAAAACTTTTATAATAGAGTAGAAAGGAAGCATCAACAGTTCAAAGTTAGTCCTACTAAACTTGAAACATCTAATAGAGAATTGTCTAATCCTCCATTGTTATATTAAATCATGATTTGGCTTTTATCAATTTATACAATATCATCAAAATAAACTTGTACAATAGAGTATCTTCTCAAATATGTTTAGTCAATCTAAACAAAACTAAAGCAAAGATAAGCCTAGTATATACCTATTACTGTCAAAAGGATTTCACTTGCTTTCTCAAATCGTTGTTTTTCACAAGGTCATTCCTCAGGCAAGCATATCTTTGAACCTATATGCCAATAGGTTTTTTTTCTTCCTATAACAAAAATATTTTTTTGCTTAAAACCCATCTCACACTGCTGAATTCTCTTCATAGGCCTTCTTAAATACTATATCAATAAAAAAACAAATTGATTTTTTCCACTCCATGTAATTCTTCATCGACCCTGTTCACGAGCATTGAAAAGAATGGAAAAACAGTAATAATTACTGCAATGGCAACACATTATACCTCGTTTAGCCTTTTATCAATAGTATTATTTGACTTTGGTATCAATTCATTTTAAAAAAAATTGTATCTATGCTCCATTTCATGTGACTTTTAAGGGAGAGGGTCAAGCAGTTCGCTAGAACGAGCATCTCATGCAGGAATTGCCAGCAGAACTATATACATAGGTGCCCTTGGGATCTTGACCACTGCAGTCACATATGCTTAAGCAAGCTCAGCACAAAAGCCCATATCGTTATTAAAATCCATATACCGAGGTCAATGCATAGTGATGCTTTCAGCAAGGTACTGCCCACCAACTTCCTATGCAATGCCAGACCATTATGAACTCTAGAACAATTTTTACACCTAGTGTTAAGTTGGTTGATCATTCAAGACCTTGCTAATTTTTTTCTATTTTTTAAATTTGATTATTTAGGACAATAATTTCAGCTTTTAATGGACTAGAGAGTCGAAGAATATTCATATGTGAGTAAACGACCACTTACCAGCATGCATACAAGAGTGCAATCTGATTCAGACATTATTTCAAGTGAAACAATTTATCGTATGTCCTTCATACTTTGCGTCCATGAGTTCATTCCATAAAGCCGTCATCAAACAAGTCTTTCTATTCAGTATTTTTTTTTTTTTCAAAAATCAACAAAGAAAATAGGCATTCGACTATAAATTAGTCAATTCCAGTCGTTACTCCTAAAGTTTACAACCAATAACAGTAAGTGAAAATTTATTTTCTAGTTCCAAAAACAAAAGATGCATATATAATTAGGCTAATTAGCACACTCAGCGGTTGACATGTAATTAGCTGAGTGGGAGTACTAAATCCATGTAGTTCTAGTTTCAAAAACAAAAGATGCATCTATAATCAGCATTCTCAGCTGTTGACATGTAATGAGCTGAGTGGAAGTCCAAAATCCATGTAGCTGACCCCAACAAATTTGGGATTGATTCATTAGTCTTGTTGAATTCAGTGGTTAGCATCAATAATGAAGGGGCATGTCTCTCAAATCGCACTTTCACAATGACCTAGATAAATCATTAGCCATGTTCAATGTGGAATTGTCAAAAGAATTAAAGATAATAAGAGGTGGGGACAAGCAAGTAATGCAAATATACAACGTGAGTAAAAATAAAATAAAATAAATACCTCCAAGGAGTTCTTGAATCTTCCAATGGCTTCATAACCCAATTTCCGCATCCCTTCATCTGGTGAAGACATACTCATAAATGCAACAGCAAGTAAGCCAAGCCCAGCAAATTCCAGCGGTTCAAGGTAACCATTTGACAGAACATGAATTGACATGTGCAACAGAAATGCAGGGTCATATCGCTGTATCCCACAGCTACCAGCTGGAATCTACAAAATTGATGCAGAAGTGAACAATATAAGGGACCATCCTTACATCAGTCATGCAAAAAAGTTATAAACTGGAACACGAACATACCTCCGGCTTATCAATTAGATTCTCCTGCGGAATCTTCTTCAAGAAAATACCATCATTGGAGGTGGTTCTGTCATATGGAAAATTCAGTATAGTGGCAACGCATAATTTACAGTCAAAAGCAAAGTAATCTCTAAATTGCCCTCTGCGGTGGTCTTCAGCTGTTTCACAGTCAGCCATGTCATTGGATGAAAGAGCTTTATCTAATGTCTTTTCGCTTCTTACTTTTGATGCAGAACTTCCCCAAAGATAATCCATATCAGCAATGCTAACGCAGTCGGATCCTTCATTTGACATGATGTCACGAATGAGATTGAATATTTCCATGTCAATTTCACACATTGTTGCACCATAACAGGAGAAAAGCAGAGAAATCAATTCCCTTGAATTCACATGGGTGTTCTCCTCAGAAGAAAGACTGCTCACTCTGAGATGATAAAGTGTTCTGAGGAGTCTAACTAATTCCAACTTTCTCATATATAATGAACATGTATCCCGTGCAATAATGTCAGAGTCATTATTTTTCTCGGCACTGAATAAATCAAAAGATTTCAAAATGCTGGACATTGGTTTCAGAAGTGTACTGGCAATAGGAAGAGCCAAAGAAGCGAAGCTTGAATCAAGAGAATGAATTGTGGGAACAAATTGGGAGTGTTCTAGCAGCATCTCAAAGAACATATTGTGACGAAATTTCCCTTCAGAAAGTAAATTCAGAACACTTCTGAGCACTCTCAGAGTAGTAGGATTCTCAAACCTAAAAAGAAAACATGTTTTGACAAAATTTTCTAAAAAGGGAATAGAACTCAATTGAATAAGATCATCACGCATTTGTTTGGCAAACTCCATAATGATTCCCAATATAAAAATTTCCAAGCATCTGAATATCTGTGAACAATCAGCATTTTTCTGCTTTTCAGAATCATCAGCCACTACAGGGAATCCTTGCACAATATGATGGAGGGTAGTGACCAATAGGTTAATAAGGCCCATCTTAGCAGAACGCTCATTCTCAACACTCAAACCTTGTAACAGCTTTCTAGACTGTCCTTCTGTCACTGTATGCAGAGAGTGAAGCAAATCTTCCTTTGGAAACAATAGCATCCAACAAAAGGATATCTTTGCAATGACCCTGTTTATGAGTTTCAAAGAATCCTCTGGTGAACAAAGTTTGATCTCGCACATATCAAAATCAAGTAAATCCCTGTTTTTATTTGAATATGAGCATATGTGATCAAAAAGCTTTCTACGTGTCCTGATCATGGCGGAGTCATTATCTATAGTAAAGTGATATTGCAACATGCAAACTGCTTTCCCAAGTAGACTTTCACTAAAACCTTTAAGAAGTTCATGAGTAGAAGATGGTAAAAATTCACCGGCATCTTCCTGAAATATATTTCCAGCAGCGAAGCTCCTCCAATTTAAGAAACTATCTAAGAGAATGTTTGAATAAGATGAAAGTACACTTCCAAAATGCTTGAGAAAGTCCAAACCAAATCTCTCGAAGCACGTGTCCAAGAATAACAAAGTGACTGGCAAAAGTATAATTAGTTCTTCATCAGTAGGAGCACATTTGCAGATTTCTCTAGTCTGCTTCTTATCTCCGTTAAGAATACTAGTTAGTATCTTACCAAAGAGCGTCAAGTGCAAGGAACTTGATTGAGTGAGGAAAAACAATAACTTTGCTCTAGTAGCAGAAGTATTGTTAATGCAATGAGAAATCATTTCGATAGGACTGCTCAAAATTACCTTGACTAATGCCATACAAGATGGTAGAGTAGTGATTCTGGGTTGAATGATCCTCTGCTTGTTCACAATATTGACCACTTTCAACAAGCACAGATCTGCATTCTCCAGTTTGAAAGAAGTGGCTATCTCAATTATCTTATAACAAACTTTCTCAAGATGTGAAATGTCATTAGTTCCCCCTTCCATTTCCCAATACAAATCAAATGCTACTGCTTTTGGACTTTGCTTATTCAGATTAGCATATAGTGATTCCAAAGCAACTTCACAAACGTAACAGCCAAGAGAGAAGCCAAAAGTTCGGAGAGACTCCAAATCATTGAGGTCTTTTTCCTCAACTTTACTAAAGATCCAATTCACAAGTTCCAGCAGCATAGAAGGAGACATAAAATAAATAAAAGCCTTAAATATGGTAAATATTGGAAGAAGAGGTATCAGATCTTCTGTTGAAATGCAGATTTCAAGCTTGCACTTGAAAGTCAGAACAACTTGCTTGATGATATCCTTGAAAACATTCACAATTCTTTTATTGGCAGCTTCATCGGTTTCATGCACAGAGTTGTCGTCATGAGATAGAACAAATATGTTCTTAGCAACTGTTTCCAATAATAGAACAATATTATCCATCGGATGAATCCCTGCTTCTGATAAACCACAAAATTCTTCAAAAGTTATGTTCAAGCTTCCAGGTGACGGTTCTTCATGACAGCACGAAGGATGCGAAAGGGTCAGAGTCAAAGCAGGACTATTACAGATAGTTTCAACCACTTCTAAAACACATGCTCTCTTTGGACCTTCATAATCAAATTTCCCAAACAAGAGTTCCGACACCATATACTTCAAGAGAAGAAAACAAATCTCAGATAGCTGTTTCAGTTCACCCAATGGCTGAAATCTATAAGACAACTGTATCTGATGGAACCAGAACAACATGAGTTGCACGAGCGCAACAGATTTATTAGCAGAACATCGAGATAACTTTGCACGAAGGAGATCCAACATTTTGGCAGAATGCAGCAAATGCAAGCTGCTGCTGCTGCTGCTGCTGCTTAGTATGACTGCAGGAAATAGGATATGAAAAGGTGCTTCCTTCAAAAACGAACTGAAGGCAAGAGAAGCAGCTTCCACCTCACTAACATCTACGCAGGAAACTTGTTCTTCTTTCAGGGCAGCAACACTTTCATGAAGAAAACGAGGACTTTCCTTGCAATTGGGGTCCACTGACAAAGCCCATTCCAAACCAGACCGAAACATGTCTGGCCACATATTAGCAACACTAGCAAGAAGCTTCCTTTCAAGAAAAAACATAAATGACAAGAATGAAAGATCTTCTCTGAACAGATGTTTGGAAAGAGTTATAAAGCAAGGAAAGTTTTCCACTATCTCTGCAGGTGATGTGCAAATTGTTGAAAAGCGAAATGCTGAAGCAACTCTAACTAAATCATCATTTCCCACTTTTCCCACCATCTTTTTTGCTTTATGAAGCATTCTTGCAAATGAAACACCGTTTGCAGCTGAAGTGCTAGGAACAATGGTAAACAAGCCACTACAGTCTTGGTGATGGGAAACATTTTGGGAGAAAAAGAGAAGGTTTTTCAGAGGCCTCCATTCACAGAAAAATTCTCCCTCGTCGAGATTTACGGAAGAAGAATTGCCAAATCTCTCTATCAAAATCGAGTCAATAACACGGGAGAGTAGTCTTCCTTCTACCTGTTAAAATTCAGATCAACAGATAATGCTCTAGCAACAAGACAAATATGTCTTTAAGATATACCATAAGTAAGCATAACTGAATATTCCGATGATTTACCTGAGTTTGTAAGATAAAACACAATGTATTGCACACATAAGTTGAAATCAATGATTTCTCGTATAATTTGAAAGTTCTTGAACCAGAGTCCACCAATCTTATGCATTTCCGTAGAATACAAGGGACAAGGGGGCTGAATTCAGGAGAATCATCTGCGAAAAAGACAATGATTAAAAAGAACTGGGATCATAATATGTATTATCCTCAGCATAAAGAGACCATAAGAAAAATAATAATAATAATATATCTAAGAAAAAAAACATAAAGAATGAGAAAGCCAATAACACACACCCCAATGAACATCCCCACATTTATAATAACTTCATCATTTTCAACAACTAACCAAAAAAGATCGTACAGTCTGCATTGGCCTTCGTTTTGGGATAAACTAGCATCATGGTCAATAAGAATGTTTCAAGTAGAAGATATCCATCTAACGAAGAACAATTCATAGTTTTGACATCTTACATGGATAAAGTTATAAGCTTTTCAACTTCAGAGAAAATTGCACCGCCTAAGTTCCCATGAGAGCGAGGCTACATTACAGCATGAGTTAGATGTTTTTCTTTTTAAGTTTCTTCACCTTTCCTTATATGTCATTGACTGTGGGTCTTGAAAACTTTAAAGAAAAAAAAAAAAAACAAAGCACATTTTTTATGCCAATTATAGAAACAATTAGGCGTTGAACTTATTTTCTTCAAAAATACTAAAGAATACTTATCAAACAAACAAATAACATTTCTTTTGATGCCAAATATAAAAAAGCATCAACTGCTTGAAGCTTTTCAACCACCAATCCACTAACACTGAACAACATTAACCAAATGGTTTTTGTAACTATTTGCTGAAGAAAAGACAGCAAATCCATGCAAAAACAGCATAAATTGTATAACCTTTGACCAAATCTAGATGTAGAAGCAGCAAAAGACTAAACTATGAGGAAAATTTGATAACAATTGATTTTTCAAAACTAATGAAAAGCTGTAACAACTCTTACTACTCCAAGTCTAGCTTTGAAGAGCAAGAGTCTCATGAATATTCAACAAATGTTTAACTTAAAACAAAAGAAAAAAATCATTGATGGGAACTCAAGTCTGAAACAGTGGTTTTGATGACAACACTATCTGACATGAAACAAGGAGAGCACAAGCCTCTGTGCTAGGTCATATAAAACATTCTTTCCAAATAATAAAATGTACCAAACAAATTAAAATGCAAACAAAGCAGACTTAGATAAATGAAAAGGGGGTCTGACAAGCTAATCATCCGCATCCCAACTTACCTTCCATACCTTCTAAACTGGAGCAGAGGCATCTTAACTCATTGAGATACTTGAATAAATTATTGCCTAATGTGGAAATAGCATCACACAAAAATGAAACAATTGTTGAGCAGTACCGTAACGCTTCAACACATTGGTCTTCCACAGATGACGCATCTCTTTCATGACCAGGTAAAAACATAATCCATGCATCAATTTCAAGGGGTTTTCTGTCAAAGCCACCAGTACTTAACATAGCAGCTCGTACCAACTCATATGCTTTATCCCGTATACCTTTGATTGGTGAATATGACAGGTAGATCAATGACTGCAAATGCTTGAACATTGCTTCAGGAGGTTTAACAAAGGCCCTATTCTCAGAAGACAAACCCACATACTCTATCAACAGGGACAAGAGAGATTGCTGCTCATTAACTGATATGGCTGAGGGCTTAGCGGGAAGAAGTTTGAAGAAATCATATGATCTATCTATCGCTTTAGGAATTGCCCGCTGCAAGTGGAAAAATCCTGTCAGTAATCATCAGATCCTGTATTAAATACCAATATTTATGATGTGCACATAAATCAATTCATCTCATTCAATTCAATTGGTCTTTCAGTAACCCATGTTTATCAAGCAATCAAATAATAAGGCAATGCAGATCGCCTGATCGAAATCTAGTTTTATCCTAATAGAGAATTGGCAGCAAAAAGCAAGCACCTGAAATGCATCAAAAAAGAGAATGCAAAAGTGTAACAATGTTGTGAAAGATCCACAGATAATGCACTTCATCCACAATAAAGATATCAACAAAAATGGCATTGTCGCCATACATGGAAACAACAAATCATAGCAATTGAAGAAAATGGTCGTGATGAAAATCAGTCGGATCGCTTGGAACACAATTAACTACTACAGCATTCATTATTCATAGAAATGTATGTTGCCTGTCCTTTTCATCAAGAGCCAACTCAACAACTGCAATATTATGTCATGTAAGTGCTTTAGGATGGTTTTGACAATAAAAAAAGGATGGATCTTTCATCATCAAAACAAAATATTGGCAAGAGATACAACTACAAGAAAGTGGCTAAGTAATTAAATAAGGCCACAAGAGCAAACTCAACAACAACAACAACAACAACAACAACAACAACAACAACAACAACAAAAAAAACATAGCCTCAGTCTCAAATTAAATGGGGTCTGTTACATGGATCAAACTCTTCCATTGGGCTCGATTAAGTGCACCGGAGCTAACTCAAAAAAAAATTAAATATCAATATGAATGTAAAAATGAAAGGGAGAGCTTACAATATATAATGTGAGGGCGTCAAGCAACTTGGAGCGGAAAAATACTTGTGCGTCTTTTAATTCATCTTTGAAGCTACACTGCTGCAAGCCCCATATTTTAACTGTGGCCTTCATGCAATCATCACCGGCCAACTCTTCCATGACAACTGTACCTATAGCTTTTACTTTCTCTTTTGGCAGATCAGCATCAAGCTCAGTACCAATTCCACCTATAAGAATATCAACGTCCTCATCCACCTTCAATTTCTTCAAACCATTGCTATCGTGAATTTCAGCCAACTTTTCAGGCTTTCTTGGTCTTTTCCTGCTTGTCTCGTCATTTTTGGAATCCAGGCTACTGGGGGAAGAAAGCAACTTTAGAAGAACTTGTGGGTCAGGTAGCAAAGCTCTAACACCATCCTGAATTTCTTGCTTGAGAGAGATCCATTTCTTTGTCGTGCGATCATTAGAAGAAGATTTACAGTCAATAGCACGAACTAAACCATATAGTGACTTCAGTGCCTCCAAGAGAAGTCGCATCGTGCCATGCTTCACAATACTATCAGAGTGAAGAAGGCCCCTGTTAATTACAATCCGAGCAAATGAATTCGGGAGAAGGCACTTCAATAAACACTGCACCTCTGAGCTGTCCAAGGAAGGTGGGTCATCAAACTGAGAATCAACAGAAACAAAAGGCTGTGTTCTAGTGTGCGCCACTAAATCTGAGGCAAGGGATATGGCAGTGATCCTGTAAACATGACAAGTAACACTAAACTATGTGAGAATTAAGAAATAAAAACTAAATCACAATGGTAGTAATCCATTTGCAAAACTCACCAAGTTGAAGATGCACGAGGTTCTAGAAGATATGGGAAATCTCCCATGTATGCAGAACCAAATGCAGGCCGCCCACTAACTATATTCAAAAGCAAGTGTCTGTGGTTGTCTATCTCCGTTGCCTTCAGCTTCTTCATGAGTTCCAAGAGTCGCCTGCGATTTCCCTTCAACATGGTAGCTTGATCACTCAAATCAGGCATCAGGCCATTACGAGGGTCAGTGCAGACCATAACTAATACCTCGTGAGCAATTTGGGCAGGAGGCCCACTGAGTGGATTGCCAGAAATACTGGCTAGCTGATCTAAAGTAACACTTCCAAAGAGAACACTCCGAAGACTTGGTGGCACCAAGGAATCTGGGTTAAGAACTCTATCCCGTATCACAGATAGAACATAAACGACAGTATCATCATCATCACTTCCTAGTCCACATAGAACACCAGAATACATGTTCTTCTGCTGTAAGACCCACCTGAGCAATCTTGGGTTCCCAACTTCCAAAAATGACATAGCAAACTCTATGAACGACCTTCGCGTTGAATGTCTTCCCTTCCGCTCCACGTTCTTGAAATCAAACTTCTTGGCCAACTCAGTGGCCAATCCAACACCACGCCTTACAACCGCAGCCAACAGAGACAATACTGCATTCTGGCATTTACTTTCTTTGCTATTCAGCTCCATGTAAACATCTTCCAATTTCGTCTCAATAATTGATCTAGCAAACTTGTCAAGTCTCCGGCTTATGTTCATCCTCTCGTGATCACCTGAACGGTACGTCCCATTTGGGTGATCTAATATAACTGAAATTAACGACAAAATGTGCACTAATCCAGGTTTCCCTTTCCGCTTTTGCCAAGCTTCCACAAGCTCTGAGCACAAAGAAGAAGATTGCACATATTGCCTGAGAAACTGATCTCCAATATCTCTGTCCCTTAATATTCCAATGAACTCCTTAGATGCTTCAGAATATATCTTTATCTCATCCAAACATAAATTGTGAAGAACCTGCTTTAACTTAGCGTCAAACGACATCTTTAGCTACCCGTCTTTGAATTCCTTCTCCCTCGACCCTTATGTTGCGTTCTTTCCTTCAAACTGCATAAAGTACCAGCATTTAAAATGTAAGATTAATTAATCGACATATTAAGGTGACCATAAAAATAATGATAAACTCTAAATAAAAGGCCTGCACTATGATGGCTGTGTTTTGGGATAAACGGTTAGAGTAAGGTGTATTGTATCTCCCTCTCCTCTCTTTTCTTAAGTATGATGGCTGTGTTTTGGGATAAACGGTTAGAGTAAGGTGTATTGTATCTCCCTCTCCTCTCTTTTCTTAAGTGAAATATCCAATAACTGAAATTCAGTTATTGGATATGGTTTTAAAAAAGAACAAATGTGGTCATTGAACATCAATCAACGGCAGAAGCGGAAAATACGTACTCAAATTTGGATAACAATGGAAGGAAGTATGTATTTATTTATTTACAATTGAATCAAAGTGTGTTATGTAGATCATTAAAGATTACATAAAAAAACACAGCAAACACAACAAGGATGGTGAAACTGATCAAAATTTCAAAATCTAGATGAAACCACTCAACTAGAACATCGATCATGCAAGTTCCAACAAGAATGGTGTAACCACTCAACTGGGTCATTGAATTTCGTGAAACACATAGCAAACACAACTCATCAAACCCAACAACAACAACAACATCAACATAGCCTCAGTCCCAAATTAATTGGGGTCGCTACATGGATCAAACTTTTCCATTGTGCTCGATTAAGTGCAATTGATGGTGAGTTTTCCAAACCATTCAAATCCCTCATAATTACCCATTCAAATCCCTCCTAATTAAGGCCAGCTATGGTCTATGTAAGTGAATGTTGGCGGTAAAGCAACAACAATTACATAAAATGAACGTAGCAGAAATGAGGATGATTAGGTGGATTTGTGGTAAAACTCGTAAAGATAGAATAAGAAATATAGAAATTCAAAGACAAGTAGGAGTAGCACCAATTGATACAAAGATTAGGGAAGGGCGGTTGCGATGGTTTGGTCACCAGCAAAGACGGCCTACAAATGCCTCAAATAGAAAACTTGACTTAATAGAAACTATAGAAATTCGACGAGGTAGGGGCAGATCAAAGTTAACATGGGATGCATTAATTAAGAGGGATTTGAATGGTTTGAAAAGCTCGCCATCAATTACACTTAATCGAGCACAATGGAGAAGTTTGATCCATGTAGTCGACCCCAGTTAATTTGGGACTGAGGCTATGTTGTTGTGTTGTTGTTGTTGTTGTTGTCGTCTATTGAGTCATGTTTTCTAGTTGGGGCATTTGTAGGCCGTCTTTGCAGGTGACCAAACCACCGCAACCGCCTCTTAATCTTTGTATCAATTGGTGCTACTCCTACGTGTCTTTGAATTTCTATATTTCTTATTCTATCTTTACGAGTTTTGCCACACATCCACCTAATCATCCTCATTTCTGCTACGTTCATTTTATGTAATTGTTGTTGTTTTACCGCCCAACATTCACTTCAATAGAGCATAGCCGCCCAACATCAAACCCAACAACAACAACAAACAACAACATAGCCTCAGTCCCAAATCCAACAACAAACCCAACAATAATTAAAAAAAAAAAAAAAACCTCGAAAACCCAATTCACTTTTTCTCTCAGACAATTCATCAAACTTAATGCAAAGACAATTGTATAGAACTATTGAAATTAGAAAACCTCACAAACCAAACTGATCAAAATTTCAAAATCTGGATGAAACCTCTGAGTTTACGTGCATTCTTGTCTCCAGCTGAAAATCGATCACGCGCTCCACTAGGGCATCTTAATTCATGCTCATCTGTGCTACATGTATATCAACCTAAACACTGATGAAATTGCGATTCAATAACAAAGCACTGACCTTTCGATCGAAACAACGAAGCGAGATGAGAATTCGAATCGGAGATCAACAAAACCCTAACCAAAAGAACAAACAAGTGAATAGAAACAAAGAACGCGTACTGATCAGTCGATAGGGCGTCTCTGTTGACGAAACAGATGTCGTTGAGATAGACTCACCGGAATTCAATGCTCCGGTGACCGGAGACCTTGGAGCGATGGTTTTTCCAGTGAATGGTTGAATTGATCCGGCGCCGATGGTTTTTGGCGTTTTGAACCATTGGCGCCGTGGAGAGGTTTTGAGGGTTTATGTGGGAAAGGTTTTGTGAGAAAATATTGTTTCTGAAGAAAATATTTTGAGGGAAAATATTTGTTTTAGAGAAAACTTTTTCCCATAAATCATTCCTTTTTTCTCTTAGAAATTCTTTTCTACGCTTCTATTTTGGTAATGCTACGAGCACTAGGTGAACATGCTCACCAACGCGTCACATTCTTGAGATACAGTTTTACATATTTTGAGGTACATAACACGATGGTTAGAGAATAATTTTTTATGAAAGAGAGGTTAAGAGCATATTATTACAACATACAAAGATAAGAGAATGTAATCCCCTTTGTATAATACAACGACAACGTTTATATGTATTGATTCATTTACGTTGTCTATCAACCTATTGCAACCCTCATATGTAAAATGAGTTTGGGACCTCTCTTTCTCATTTTTCGAGTATGAAAATAGGTTTAAGACTTTTCTTACCTATTTTTCGGTATGAAAAATGGGTGTCATAGTCCTCCTCCTTTATCCCGACTTGGGACCGGCTATGTAGCACCCATATGGTTTGTTCGCTTTCACCGTCTTAGATCGGATTAGCCATGCTGGACTTGTTAATCCGGTGTTCGCTTGGAGGATTAACTAGGCAATGGTGGTTAATCGATTTTGCATAGCATTCCTGCTGCATTTATTGAAAAATATGGTGGCATCAAGAGTCCTCTGGTGGTTATTGGCATCAAGAGTCCTCTGGTTGGCCCAAAAAAATATTAGGCCGCCAATATTTTTTTGAAGAAAAATAGAAATTTTATTAATCATTAATGGCTCGATACTGGACCAAACATAGATCCAATTGCCCTAATAAAAATATATTGATTCGCTAATCTTATTTATTCATTAATCATTAATCATTAGGAACCAACTATTGAAGAAAAGAAAATCATAATATGAAATGAATGGAGATATCAATTAATACATTGCAATGGAAGATGCACCTTGTTATATGTGGCGTTCAAATTTGTTTAGACACGTGCGTGGATGAGGTTGATTAATCGTAGTTGTCTTTGAAGTTCAATTATATACAAATAAATGATCATATTTAATTAAAATGTTTTTTAAAAAAGGCTTAATTGGTTAAAATATCCAAATTTTTCATCATTTTTGTTATTATGTATCTTAAGTCACTTTTCAACTCCAAATTTGATGATGTGGCACGTAAATAATAAATTTAAAATGTCACTTCATCGCCTATAATTATTAAAATAGTTACTGAATTTATATTTAAATTCATTATTTAAGTGTTAACTTATCAAGTTTATTATTTGTTATTATATCTTGACCTTTTATAGATTATCGAATTTGTAAAAGCTAAGGATATTTGAATCAATTTGGCCTTTAAAATACCAAATTAAATACAACCTCATTATCAATGTTATTGCTTTTAAGCCCTAAAAAAAATAAGTGACAATTTGGGTCATGAAACGATTAACACGACACGTAATAAACATGTTGTGGGTTTGACTTAAGTGGGTTTGGTCATAAACATGTTAACATATTTACACACGGTTAATAAACGAGTCATTAACATGTCAACCTGCTTAACTCGTTTATGACTCACTTAACACGACTAAAGAATAATGTATAAATAATAAATATAGTATAATAAATAGATTGGTACATAATTCATCCATTTGAATGCATGTTAATAGCATGATTTATTTATTATATTTATAAACATCTTTTATCATATTTTATTTTATATTTGAGAGAAAATATTCATTTTACTTTTAATATATTATTTATTTTTTATATTTTATTAATAATTATTTATTAAGAAAAAAATAAAACTTTTCACCAAAGTAAAATTTAAATATTTTTTAGATGATTCTTATAATTTTGTTTATGTTATTACTACGAGTCATTTTTGCTTTATTATTAATAATATTACTACGAGTCATTTTTTACTGCGAATCATTTTAGTCGGGGTGGTGACCACCCCGACTATCGATTCTCCGCCACCAACACCATGCACCACATCCCGAACATCCGCCATAAAGGTGGAATTTTGCGTTCTCTGTGAAATCATTTTGATTGGTGTTCTTCAATCTAGAGTTTACTGCAGTTTTCTCGATCGGCAATTTGAGCGTATTCTTCGTATTTTTTGTTTTTTATTTTTTTTGGAATCTGAAGACAATTTCTCTTGTGCTTTCCGAGACTAGACTTTTCAAATTTGGTTTTGCATTAAAACATGTTTAGACGCTCTCTCTAGTTTTTTTTTTTTTTTGGGGTTTTGACTCAGCTAAATGTGTTGCTTTGTCAAAACCCCATCTTTGTCTGTATAAATTGTATATTGTGCGCTGGAGATAGGGCTGGCAATTGTGGTGCGTGCTGTTGGTCATTCTTCTTCCCCTGTCAAATGCGAATTGCGATACTCTTCCACATTCGACACCGCATCCCCTTGCGCTGGTGTCTTTCATAAAATGTATTCTCTTGGAAGTGTTTCAGTCAAGCCGCAAAGGTGATCAAGATTCGGTGCAAAAATCTTGATTGTCTGACTATATTCCTCATTATATTCGAATCTCGGCTCAGTGATTCTCAAGTGATTAAGGGAAGTTATAAAGAAAACCAATTTCTTATGGTTAGGAAATCGAAAATTGTGCAGATTCAAATGTTGAAGAGCGGGGGAGCTGGAAAAGAACTGCTGGATCAAGCCTTCATCCTTGAAAATCACAAGGGTTCTAAGTGATGGAAGAGAAATCAAAGTGGGCGGGGTGAAGACGACCCTGCTATAGCTATATAATATCTTGAGCGCCTCGAGGGACTCGCAACGATAAATGCTCGAAGGAATCACATAAGGCTCATGTTCAGTAACATATAGATCAAGCTCATGGACACTCTCATTTGCAACAGTGGATGTCCATGAATGTATTCGAAATTCATCACAAGCGTCGTCGCAAGTCAGTCTAAACGAATGCAAGTTTGAAATTTGATGGTGATGTAAGACATTATTGACATAATTCATGAACATATTGAGGCTTTTTCAGGGTCGGATTGAAGTCTGAAAAAATAAGAAAATCGGAGCGACAGAACACCAGTCCACAACCATCTCCATCTCTTAGACAAGGTGCTGGTGGCCACAACTGAATTTGTTGGGAGTCTAGAGAGGATTTCATTATGAATAATCGAGTCGGGCAGTTCACTAATCCTATCTTTAGCCATACCCACATTGTTCACCATCAAAGATCACAACAAACAACAAACAACAAACTTGAAATTTCAATAATTTGAAATCGACTCAATGAGTAGCAACCCTAATCAAAAGAACAATGCGATGATCGAATAAATTTTCAAAAATGCAGCGAAAGAAGATCAAACCGATTGAATGTTGAGGAAACATTGCCAGAAGAGATGAATTCCGTAGATTGTGCTAGGGTTTAGGGTTTAACCCCTTTTCTCGCACCTTAATTTCTACTTTTACTTTTTGACACCAGGAGTGACTAGACCTAATCATGCACTCGAGTACCCGCCCAGTCCGTCCGAGCTAGTGAACAAATAATCGAGTTGAACAACTCTTTTCAAGAAAAGTCCGGCCCGAGCTCGAGCTCAAGTAGGCCAATTTTAAAATGCGCAAGGCTTGGGTCATCTTAAAAAGTCCAAGCCCAGTCCGAACCCAAATATAAGTTTATACCTAATATATTCTAAATTATAACTGTTGTATGAGAGGTTCTGAACCGTGATGTTTACCATTTGACCTACTCCTCATTTTTGCAAAATATATGAATATATTATATCCATATATAAACACATATGATATCAAAAAAAGTCAATACAAATTTATTAAATGAATAAATAATTTATTTTTTTAGATTTTTTAATACTAAAATATTTATTCACGAGTTGGGCTGTGATGACTCCAAATTCCGAAGTAAACCGGGCACCGCCACGTTGCCGGACATGTCACCAGGTCATGTCACGTCACTTGCACACCTGTCCATTACGGCTCGCGAGATAACTATCTAGTAATCCAACTTAGTCAATTTCTTTGTTTTAAAGATTATTTTGTCGAAATATACTAAGTTGAGAAGTTTTACAATTTAATTTATTTATTTTGATTTTTTTAGATTAGTTTTTAATAGCGAAAATCTTAATGATATGCAAATAAGTAATATAAACAAATTTTGCATTGCTTAACAAACATATGGGGTGGAAACTTGGCAAAAAGATACCATGTATATCAATAAAGGCGATAAAATGTATGCAATAGTCAATATATATGTATCAAGTAATAAGTCTCCCAAAATGATCTCAAAAAGTATTATATACATAAATACATACACATGCGCGTGAAGCTATTATAGCTCTTTAGTTCCGGATCGTCGTATAATCTGTGACTTGCCTAAAAAAACAATGACAAGTCCCAGTGAGGAAATCCCATGGAAATTCACTTAGTATCCACATGAAATCCAAGAAAAACAACTACAATTCATGCAGATAAAGTAAATAAACGAAAATGTAAAACATGAATATAAGTTGTTGAGATAATAAAGAATATGGAACGCGAGTGTGGTGTATAGCTGTCAAACCCTGAGATGCAAATACTAAACCGAAAAGGCCCTAGAGGCGAGAAATCCACACCTCCTTTTCGCGATTGAAATGAAGAACTCTGTTTGTCGGAATGTAAGCTTCCGCCCAACACTTCAAAGGAGAGGAACTTTGTGACGGATGCGAGCCTCACGTCAACTCACTCTCGAGATCATCAACTCGCTGAGAGAAATCTCACGCGTAGTCTAAGATATGACCAACACCGTAGCAACAATCAGATCGTCATCATCGAGAAAGCCAAAAAGGGGTCATACAGTCCCTTCGACCTTACACAGACATACGCGAGAATAGAGTAAACATGCAAGCCGAAATGACGAAAAGTAATGTGAAATAAATAACTTTACAAAGGAAATAAGTAAATCCTAAGCTGATTTTCTCGTGAGTTTACTTACATAAATTTTGTCGATACCTTATACGAATACCGATCTTTACTCCTATACCACAATCGACGCGTCCAAATTCCCTAAATCAATCGATTATCTTTAATTATTATCATTTCTAAATTATTCGTGTTTTATCCAAGTCACACACGTAAACAAGGTTGACCTCCACTTGAGTTGCCACTAGAATATTTTCTTTTGGATCATTGCACGTTTATTGAGACGAACCTTGTTTGAGTATTAGTATATTTTGAATCGTTACACAAATCTCGAGAATGAGAAGAGCCACTGTTGATTCATGCACCTCGAGATAGAACTTTTTATATTTTATATTTTTATTCATTTATTACTCTTTGATTAATAAGAACCCAAAAGAATCTCGAGATGCGTGTAATTATTGATAGGCATCTCGATGCGATTTTTTTCTTTTCCTTTATCTAAAGATTCCACCCAAAAATCTTGAGATCATTATTATTTATTATTTATTTGTTTTAAAAAAATTAGCACACATATCTCGAGGCAATCACGAGATTAATGTGCTTTTGGTGCACATCTCGAAGCAATGATTTACGCTCGGAAAGGCTGCCATCAAAGTATGAATGTCGTGGGGCGGATCTTAAAGTAGTTTAATAATTTGGGTAGTGCTAGATGGACTCAAAAAGTTCGGACTCAAACAATCAAAAAGACATAAAAACTCTTAATTTAAATTCATTATTGGTGTTTGGGGTAGAGGGTAATTAGGTCTTTTACTTAAGTAGATATCTTAAATTGTTAAGAAAAAATCTTTGAGTCCGAACTCAAAGAGTCCAAATAGATTTTTTGTAATAATTTTTTTAAAAGAAATCAGCAGGAATCTCCAAACTGCCTCGAGATACGTGCAACTTCAACACCCATCCCAATGCACTATTTACGCATCACACATTAACATGGATCCCGAGGCAGCCCCAAAAACCATCACACACAACACTATAACTACGCGATAACTACTCACCTCAGTCCAAGGAGGTTGCCGGCGATAGAGGTTGCTTTGTCGGAGCCGAGAGAGGGCGGGAGTGCCGTGAAGGAGAGGGAGGCCGAGCCTTGAGGGAGAGGGAGGCCGTGAGAAGAGAGGATATGAGAGTTGAGATGGAGATGGTAGTTTTTGAGAGTGGTTTTTTTTTTTTTTTTTTTTTTTTTTTTTGGGAGAGATAGAGGGTGAGAGTGGTTTGTGGGGATGGAAGAGGTGAAAACCGAGTTGAGAGAGGGTGTGAGGACGGTTGGTTTTTTTGAGAGGAGAGAGAAAAAGTAAGAGAGAGAGAGGTTAAAAACGTTGGGATAAAAGAGAGGAGAAAAGTTAGTTATGTTTTAAATGAGTGAGTGATGTGACTAGTCAGTGGAAAGAGTTAGTGACGTGCGAATTAATGAGAGGTTGAATGTGGGTGTTGACTTTGTTTTTTATTTGAGTGGTCACTTATTTGTTCATATCAACTTATAAATCACATCAATACGAGTGGCTCTTTAACATTACCTGATCTTTAAACTATGTCGTTATCAATTAATCATTCTATCTCGTTTGACTCTCTTTTTATATTTTATGCTCGACTCAACACGTTTTGCGAGAACATCTATCAATCACACGTGTCTCAAATTTGTCCGTGGCATCGATTGTTGGGTTTTGGAGTTCATGCGCAGCGGAGATTACAAAATAATTTTGACAAAAATCTCAACAGGATCCGAATCTAATTCCATTATAAACGTTTAAATCATGAAAAACTTAATCATACCTCAATCGCAATATACTTTTCTAAAGGTTGATCGATCTCTAAGGCGCTGCCAACGACGAACGCCCTTTACCAGTAGTCCACACACGAACGGCGGTCGAGATTCGAAGTGCTAGCTTCGAGAGAATACCAAACCTTTTGTTTCTCTCCAAAACGATCCAGAGCATACCAAAAACCCTAAGTCGTTTCTAAAACGAAAATAGAGTTTCGGCCTTTTTAATCTTTCGTACGTGTATTCTAACTTAAAGCGTCTATTTATACAACTTTTGTATATATACAGTTAAGTAAATTACACATATACCCATACTTAAAGAAGTATAAGTGTAATACACCACATGGACGTTTCTGTCATTAATTTTATATATAAAATTCGTTTTTCCGAACCATCTTAAAATCTCGCAAAACTATTCTTAGTGTGCGACCTAATAGGCTCATACAACGTTAGCAGTGTACTAAAACACATTTTGGTATACAAGTCAAAACCGGCCTCTAGCAAGACATCATGACTACCCAAGTTGTACGAATATCAAATCGATACAACCTAATTGTAACGGCCCGAAAATTTGACTTGTGACACGTGTCAGGTCAAGGTCGTATGTGGGACCCACTCTTCAAAATACGTATGTCCGAGTCTTCTGGTGGAGACACTAAGAATGTTCAATTTGAGATTTTAAGGCTAACTGTTGAGAAAAGTATATTCGCGAAATTCAGTAAGCCTAAATACGAACAAGGAAACGCATCGAGTCGCGTGCCGACGTGAGACCGAGATAGTGGCTCTATGTGGTTTTAATGTGTACATTGGATACACCTCGAGATACGTGTGGCGCGAGTGTCAAGAATGTGAAATGAGGTGGTAGAGATGTGAATATTCATGGTGCCTCGATATGCGTGTTGCACAACCTTTTAGGAAAATATTGAATAAATATGTTTGTTGATGTGCCTCGAGTTTTGCTCCGCGCGAATCTCGAGGACACATTTGAGTTAAAAAAGAGAGAAGGATAAGAGAGTGATCGGATAAGAAGGAGAGAGAGAGAGAGAGAGAGAGAGAGAGAGAGAGAGAGAGAGAGAGAGAGAGAGAGAGGAGAGAGGAGGGCTAATGGATGCGGGCTGGAGCTCCGCGTGGACGGCGGGACGTCGCGTGGACGGCGGGACGTCGCGCGGCTCCAAGAAAGGCGGCGCGGGGGAAGTCGGGTGGCGGTGCGGCAGACCGGCGCACGACGACTCTCGCGGACAATGGCGTGGTACTGCAAGGCGGCGGCGGTGGAGGTCGGGACGAGGGTACTGCAAGCGGCGACGACGATCGACCGGCCGAACGGACCCCAACCCAATGGGCTTGGCGAGCGGCTCGCGGACGGAGGCCGCCGCACGCCGACAACGACGTGGCGGGGTGGATGGCGCAAATCCAGCGGTGGTGCGCCGACCGGCGACAACGGCGGTGCGGGTGAGCGCGACGGCGGCGACACACACGCACGGCGGCGGCTGCGGCTGATGGCGCGATTTCGGTGGAGGCGCGACTCCGGCAGCGCGACGCCACGGCGCGACAACGACATGGCGATCGTGACTTCGACAAAACTTGACTACGCGATGGACGATCGCGAATGGGACGAGAGGAGTAGGCCATGGTGAGGTCCTACACTATTTTGTGAAATTCGTTACCTTTATTATGGAGTTTGCTGTTTTAATCGCGAATATGTTGATGTGAATGACGTAAGTAAACTAAAAAGGTATAAATGGACACCAGGGACGTAGGAGTCGGGTGTCGATGCGCAAATCGAGGCGTGAGCGGACGTCTTGAAGACGAATTACGAATTTCGAGGTAAGTAAACCAGTTAGAAAATGCACAATAGTTCATTGAGCTTGCACGTTTGATTGATGTTGAATCATGTCATTTTCTTGGAATTCTCACTCTTATGAGTGTCCGAGGGCCAAGTGAGTCGTACTCGTGTCTCGATTGGAGTGGTTGCTTGGCTCGCCACCGGGGCCATGACCTCGAGTCACAGTATTTGGTCGGAATGAGATGTGCTTTATCCAGGGCGGCGTTGATATCCCTTATTCGCCACATTTTAGGTACGGCGATGCCACATCCGATGATCGAGTCTGCATGGCGTTGCCGCGACTCTACGACCCCGACCCTGTGGCACCGCGTTCGGTGGTCTTAGACTACTTGGGCTCCTCTCTATATTGTTTCCTTTGACACTCATTCTCGTTGTACTTTCATTGTTTCACGATCTCATTATCATGCATTTCGTACGCTTTTCTTTTTATCTCGCATGACTTTTAGATCGTTTCATTTAATCTTGAATTCTTGTTTATATTATCTTTGGAATTTACTTACCAGGCTCGTCAATCTCGTGTTTGGTAGTGCGAGCCATGACAGTAGCGAGAGGAAAGCTCCATAGCTAGGTGAGTTTTTTTGTGATTTTTGTATTTACTCTCCTCTGATGATATTTACTGGGTTCCACAATTAGGTTGCCTAACTCCTTGAAATTATGGTTGAGTTATTTTATTTGTAGTAATTGCTTCCGCTAAAATTGTAAATCTTGAAAAATATTAATAACTCAACTTAAAACTTTGAATTTACTTGTAATGATGGATTGGAAGGCTGACTAGGCCTGCGTCGACCTTGCGAGACTGGCTCGAGGGTCCACGTGGGCTTAGGCCGGGCGGTGCCCATTTCGTGTAAAATTGGGGCCGTCACAGTTGGTATCAGAGCCGAAGGTTTAAATACTCGACTCTTGATTTAAATCACAAGCAATGGAGACGTAAACCAGCGGAAGTTAGGACCCTGAATTTAGAGTGGAACCCTATGATCCTGACTTAAGTCTTCGTTGGGAAGTGAGGAGAGTTGGGGAAATTAAAATTTGAACTATATGTGACATTTGATGTGTGTATTATACTACTATCGATAGATATACGATACTTACTCTTGTGTATCGCGTGAGACGCGATGAATAAAAATTGAAAAAGATTGACGATAAATTTATTGGATTCAGAGAAATTGATAGTAAAGAAGATTGATGTTAATGATTTGATCTTGGAAGATAGTGTAGAAATTGGGGATTTCTACTTGATATATTTATTGGTGGATGGTGAACTACATAGTCATAATTTCTCCCTTGGTAACAACACCCTATATGTTTGATTAAATGTTTAAAAGAAATGTTGTTTTCGTATCCTTTAGAAATAGAAATGATGCGGTCAAGGAAGTTTAGTGGTTCTAGTGGGTTGAGTTATTTTAAAAGTACTCAATGGAGTCTAATGAACTGAAAATGATAATTCGAGATGATGTTTAAATGTTCAAATTTATAGTTCTTGATGTGGCAAGCATTGGTGAGGCGTAAACATGAGAATCTAGTTTATGGCTCAACATATTGGGGTTGCACATTAAGTATTCGATGAAATGGCCGCAAGAAATTCTAACTTGTTTCATTGAAGTCTTCTAGTATAGACAAATGTCCATTCTTAGGGTGACATGTGTTATAAAAATGTATAAATGGACACCAGGGACGTATGAGTCGGGTGTCGATGCGCAAATCGAGGCGTGAGCGGACGTCTTGAAGACGAATTACGAATTTCGAGGTAAGTAAACCAGTTAGAAAATGCACAATAGTTCATTGAGCTTGCATGTTTGATTGATGTTGAATCATGTCATTTTCTTGGAATTCTCACTCTTATGAGTGTCCGAGGGCCAAGTGAGTCGTACTCGTGTCTCTGATTGGAGTGGTTGCCGGCTCGCCACCGGGGCCATGACCTCGAGTCACAGTATTTGGTCGGAATGAGATGTGCTTTATCTGGGGCGGCGTTGATATCCCTTATTCGCCACATTTTAGGTACGGCGATGCCGCATCTGATGATCGAGTCTGCTTGGCGTTGCCGCGACTTCGCGACCCTTACCCTGTGGCACCCGCATTCGGCGGTCTTAGATTACTTGGGCTCCTCTCTATATTGTTTCCTTTGACACTCATTCTCGTTGTACTTTCATTGTTTCACAGTCTCATTATCATGCATTTCGTACAGTTTTCTTTTTATCCGCATGACTTTTAAACTGTTTCGTTTAATCTTGAATTACTGTTTATATTCTACTGGAATTTACTTACCTGGGCTCGTCAATCTCGTGTTTGACTGAGTGCAAAGCCGCAGACGAGTAGCAGAGGGAAAGCTCCATAGCTAGGTGAAATTTTTTATGATTTTTGTATTTACTCTCCTCTGATGATATTTACTGGGTTCCACAATTAGGTTGCCTAACTCCTTGAAATTATGGTTGAGTTATTTTATTTGTAGTAATTGCTTCCGCTAAAATTGTAAATCTTGAAAAATATTAATAACTCAACTTAAAACTTTGAATTTACTTGTAATGATGGATTGGAAGGCTGACTAGGCCTGCGTTGACCTTGTGAGACTGGCTCGAGGGTCCACGTGGGCTTAGGCCGGGCGGTGCCCAATTCGTGTAAAATTGGGGCCGTCACACTAATCAATAGTGTATATAACATCCTTTTGTCACACGATATCCTTTTGATCAAACATAAGACATGGAATTGTCATCCAACATGTTCAATCGTACTAGTCTCGATCTCTAGGTAGACTAAAAACATCCAAGTGACATTGATTAATATCAATTCACTTAGATTAGGCCTTTTAACAGTCTAACACATCGATGGATCCACTAGATATCTCTCTTTATGTGAGAGGGACAAATCCTATCTCGATTACACGACTTCATCACATTGCTCACACAGTAACCAATCACAACTTTTATAATCGTCCGGTTAAAGATAACGTTTGATAGTGTCAAATCACTATGTTCCTAATGTTGAAGTCTGGTAATCTCAAGTCAGATGACTGAAAAATATACCTATCATGAGAAACAACTATGACTTAACCCATGTGATGTTCTCATAGCCGGTCGGTCCAGTACTTTGTTCCCTAACAAGTACTCGTGATCTTGATTCGTATCCCTATATGTATAATCAACATATGATCATCAATCAAGACTCACACTAGTCTTAATTCATTATAGTTCACAGTATAATGATCGACTAGGGAAATTTATGATATTTATGTAAATACCTATGGATCTTATTATAATGTAAACATGCAAATTAATTATAATAAACAGCAAATAAAATCCTCTATTTTATTAACTAAAAGTATTCCTAAAGACAGTTAATGGATTGACCTAGGGCACATGCCCCAACATCGACACGAGTCTAAGTGAGGGTCTTAATATTTGATTTTTTAATTAATTATGATTAATTAAAGCAGACCGTTACATGAGTTTAGGCTTAAGTTTTTTACATGGATCTGGTTTGGGCTTATGTGTAGGCCTGCATATATATAGTGGGCTATGTTTAGGCTAAGGTTCTTAGGCTCGGGTGCGATTGAGCACGGCCCGAGCTCGCCCATGAACAGGTCTAGGAGTGACTAATGACTATTAGCCCGCTCTACTTTATATTAACCCCATATTTAAGTAATTATATTTATCTAACCTCCAAGAAGTTTTTTTCTTAAAAAAAATAAGTTTTTTAAGTGAATATAAATTTTTTATTAGCAAGCACTATTTCTTGATGAAATGAAGGCAAAACTCCTTTAATATATATTATATATATATATATATATATCAAATATATAAAAGAGTCAATCTGATTTTGATGAGTCGTAATCAAAGTTACAGTTTTACCCTTGTTATTTTTGCGTTTCCATTTTCGATCTTCAATAGTTCAAACTAAGGGTTGCAAGTGGAGTAGGGAATCCTTGATCCTCGCGGTGCCCCGCCCCGGTAGGGCAAAGAATCCCTGCTTTTGCTCCCCACGGGACGAGGCAAGGGCAAAATGGGAAGGTAATTGTTCTCGCTCCGCAGGGATTCTCTGCGCCCGCATCCCTTGCATAAAATTCTCCATTTTTTATGTTTTTACCAAAAAATTATATAACTTTTTTACTTAAAATATATGTAATATATGAAATGAAACACATGAAATTTATTTTTACCATTAAATTAATTCTATAATATATATGTTATATGATAAAGATATATAAAATTATATTTAGAATATCATTGAAATATATTTTCCATACTAGATTTGGAAATCTTATATATTTAATTAAGTGCGATATTTAATTAAGTGCGATAACTTGTAACTCAATACAAATTCACATTAATCTTTCAATTTGAGAAAAATAGTTCCTCAAAAAAATTGAGAAAGTAGTACTTAAGTGCAAAAATGACCAATGAATGAAGATCAAAATATATAATTTTTTACAAAATTGAAGGGACACCACGTGGATTCTCCGCCCCACGAGGATCCCTGCGGGGTGTGGCATGGGGTGGCAAAGTTCACCACACGGAGAATTTGCGGAAATAAATCCCCGCCCTACACCCTACAGGGACGGAGACGGTAATCACGATCCTCGCGCCCCCCCGCCCCACTTGCAACCCTAGTTCAAACCTATCATCGTCTCCAACCATGGCTACTCTCATTTTTTCCTATTTGTACGTATCTTCGACTCCTCCATTTCCCTTTTCGATTAATATTCCGTAACTCCACTTTTCACTTCCGACACTAGTTCTTCAGTATTCATGGAGTTTTACAAGAATACGAGTTTCTAGAGTTTCTTCTCTATGTTCTCTCGTCTTCATCGATTGCCCTTATGATCATGTTAGGGGGGAGAAACAACATTGATTGATTGGAATAGTGTGACATTTGAAGATCTGATGAACACTCTTCATCAAGTCGATTGGTCATAACTTCCTCAACCTCTAACTTAGTTCTTCGATGGTGCCCTTGAAGTAATGTAGCACATTCTAGACTTCTGGGCATTTTAATTCGCAGAGTGGAAGACTATCAATAGTAATATTTGTCCCATATTTTAGGTCATAATTATATTGGGTTTGAATACCGCGTCATGGTGAAGGTGTTGCAGCCCGTGTGCTTGAAAATCTTGGTGTTGGTTTGAAATTGGGATAGGTTGGTTTGACGTTGTTTTGTGGTTTCAGTGGTCTTGTTGTCTGGAGTGCACATGAGTTGTTTGATTTAATGCTTAAGAGAAATAATCATTGCCGTTTCATTACCTAAATTCATTTTCTTTGACCTTTAGGATGCTATTTCCAAGCATTTGCTTTAGTTTTGATCTTTCTCACACGTTATGTAGGAATTCTTCTACATTTCCTCTACGGTCTTGTGTCATCTACTCATGGTATATTATTAATGGATACAAATTTCACAACATGGTGTATGGTGCTAATAAAGCTACACAAAACAGGGAGGTTTGTGTGAAAGGCTCCAACTACGCTGATGTGTCCCACGATTTCTACGGAAGAGTACAAGAGGTTATCCAGATTGAATACAGTGGCTTTAAGGGCACTGTGTTGTTCAAATGTGAATGGTTTGACCATACAGAACCTGCTAGTGTAAGGACTCACCCTTCACTCAAGTTGGTTGAGGTTCATCGAGCTGATGGTATAACAAGTACGAACTTTTCATTTTGGCAATGCAAGCCTGTCAGGTCTTCTATCTTCTATACCCTTCTATGAAGCACGAACGACAAGAGTGGTTGGCTGTTTATTGTTGTCAGCCAAAGTTCGCCGATGAGGGAACCATTATCGATGATGAGATTGTTCGTTCGACATATACGACATTCCAATCGGACAAACCAATTTCGTACGTTGTCACTGATCCAATAAATGACATTGGATTAGTAGTTAATCCAACGAGTTCCAACGTGATCGATGTACCAGCGGATAGTGATGATGACGAGGAAGATCAAGTGTCAGATTCTAGTAGTGAAAGTGAATTTGAATCGGACAATAGCGAGTGTCGTATGTTTATTTTCCTCTATTTTGCTGATAATGACGTATGTTTATTTACTTTTATTTTGACGTTTACGTTGATTCTTTTCTTAACTCAGATTGCTTATACGATTATAAATGACATAGTTTAGTAGGCATGACACGGAGACATCCGGACATGATCCCAATAGACAGTGACCTTGAGGGTCAACCTCATATACGAAGTGGTGGAGGACGCATTCCATTAGTGCGAGGTAGAGGGATTTCGAGAGGTTGAGGCCAATTTGGAAGGGGTCGAGCTGCATTAGGAGATAAAAGATCACTACGAAAGGGACGGACGTGACCCATCATTTTTGGTGCACGATCGTCTGACCGAGGTCTCGACATTATTTCACCATCGTCGTCGTCGTCGTCGAGGACGAAACTGACTTCGACGACACATATTCCCACTATTTCGCTGACGGACCCATCATTATCCAATCACATCCCATCGTCGCATTCTAATCAATCTGGTAGTTCATCTCGACATGACACTCCATCGCCTACTATATCTGCTCCACCTTCCACTGCATCGCTCACACCATCTGGCGGGTCCCACAAGGCCATGGGAGCCCCCGCTCAAGCGCCTCAAAGGCGCAATGGAGCTCCCTTGCAGCCTCCTAAGTAGCCCCCTTCCATCCTCCTAAGTAGCCCCCTTCCATCAGCTCCCTAAGCAGCACCTCAAGAGGGACGAGAAGGCACGCCCCATATTGTTAGATTCCCCATTACTATTGAGCCTGCCGGGTAAGTTATCATACATTACAAATGAGTAATTAATTATATGTAACCTAACTATAAGTAGAGAAAGGAGATCATTTTACTAAGTTCATCAAGTTGAAAACGAACAGGAAAAATCGTTGGGTTTTACATCCTTCGGAAGTCTGTGCTCGGAGGATGGCTAAAATCTTCAAGCGGGGGATGATTATTGAAAGGTACTGTTGGGATTCAGTACCTGATCATCAAAAGGAAATATATTGGGAAAGATGAAAAGTAAGTAAATGACACTAAACGAATGAAAATTTTGATTAACTACATTATTTCTTTGAAAAAAATCATAATTAACTATATTTTTTTTTCACCTATACTTTCGATGGGACTCATCGATTGATGAGGCTATTGTGAGAGCCGCATACGATGCAAATGCGCGCATTAGGTACGGCGCATTGATGCATGAGCTTCACACCTTTGGCGTGAGGTCGGACTTTTTCACTGATGAGGAATGTAATAGATATCGTGACTATTGGGCGAACCCAGATTTAAGGCAAGGTCTAAGAAGGCTTCACATAATAGAAAAATGAAAAGGGCAGCCCTGGTACAGGCCCTTCAAAGCACACCGGTGGCACACAGTCTTTTCAAACCTATGAAGATATATTAGTAAGTGTCATGGTTATTTGACGTTTCTTTAGAACTTATAAGTTTATCGCGACTAATATGTTGTAAACTTTGATCTTTTGTGTGTAGGCTCTGGATAAGGATGAAGATGATGAGGTTACTCCTAATGATGTCTTCCTTCATGTCCATACGAAAGATCATGATGGGGTGACATTCATTGATAGCAGATCAGCGCAGTTTCATGTAAGTATCTCGTTAATATAAAATCTATAATTGCTTATAAAAAGATGCTATGATTATGCATATGATGAGATATCTTCCATCATCACTTCGGCATGATTTTTGCTTGTTTTAAATCTTTTATTGACTGTGTTTACCAAACACTCTCCTACTGTTGTTTTATTTTTCTAGATAGATAAGTACAATTTATATTAATTAGCAAGCACAATATAACAACCTAGGCAGAACCTATTGAATTCATTAATTGGTCCTATATATGTATACATGCCTTAATTTTAGGAATCAATGAAAAATTTATGAACAATATGTATGACTTAATTGATACAAGAAGCCTTATATAAGTATCTGCACTCTTTTCTTTCACATTTTGAAACATAATTCAAGCACAATATAACAACCTAGAAATTGCTTGTATGCACATGAGTGAAAAAAAAACTATGTACACTGAGAGTCAATTTACTCTTTATAGACAAACTAAATAGATGAGTTGCGTAAATACCGCATGGAGATAAATTCTTGCTCTAAATAGTTTCTTTGTTTCTCAATCTTTTGTTTTCTTCTATTCAGATCTAATTGTCATTTTCTTCTTTGTATGTGATGGTTTCATTGCTCTAAATAGTAAATAGGAAGTTATTTAGAATGTAGGTAAAGTAATTCAATGAAAATATATGCACAAAAAATAAAAAATAACTGAAGTGTCTCAAAAAATTACCAAGACCAATGCGTCATACAAAATAGACGAAAAATAAGCGAGCATATAAAGAACAAATTTCGGTCCCACTTTTAGAGGAAAATGTTTTGTTGGATGGACATCCACCAATTTCGGTTCCACTTTTAGAGGAATTCTTCGCTACACCCAATTGGAAACAACTATTAAGTTGGAGTTGTTGATTATATGACTTTTGCTATTTTTAGTCCCACTTATTATTACTTGCTTCTTTTCTTACATGACTTTTGCTACTTTTAAGCACACTAAATGATTTTGGGGAACTCCATTTTTTATTTTTTATTTCTCCAATGATTTATTTTCAATTTTTTTAGTTTTCCTTTCTCGACTTTGTTTTTGTGCAGGCGAAGCTCGTGAGGAGGCGTGAGGAGCACATTCAGGCAACACTAGACCAACCGATTGATGAGGAACAACTCTATTACAATGCGGTAGGGGTCGTGTTTATGGGCTCGGATCACTTGCCAGGAAGACGAGGATATATGCAGATCCTGGTGTTAGCATGTACCAGGAGCCGATGGTGCGACATTCAGAGTTTGATGCAGTTGTTCAGAGGCTTGCGCAGTTTGAGGCTTTCGTGTAAAGTCAATTGGGAATGCGCATGGACTTTGGTGCGAACACCTCTCAGGCACCACCACCGCCACCGCCACTACCTTAGGAGCATCATCAACAGGTTGGGATGGATTTCAAGAGTTCAATCGAAGTCCTCAACTGAAACTAAAAGAAAGCAGACATTGCAAAACTGCCCTGTTTAGGGAGCTCGATACGTTTCAGGCCTATAAAAGAATGCAGGTACTGAAACTCTGCCTTAGGCATTTTGATAGCGAATACCTCAATCGAAGTCCTCAACCAAAACTAGAAAAGAATGAGAAATCAGGCAAATGAGATAAGGGCACAAATGAGAGAGGAGGCGATTCTAACCTTCGCGAATGAGAGAAACGGTGTGAGCAAAATATTAATACTATCAAATACACATTTGATAACAATATACCTTGTAAAGGGGAACCTTCTTCACGCTTGCTCCTGCTTTGCAAAATGCAAGAGAAACTGCCAAAATAGCATTGGCTCCAAGCTGCAAAAATAACAAATGACGAAGTGGATCAGCCACATACATCCATGCAAAGTAATAGAAAGAAAATAAAAGCAATCAATTGCAAAACTGACTAGCTACCTTTTGTTTACACGAACCCTACTCGTTGACAGTTCCATCAAGCTGCTGCACCATGTAGTTGTCAATGGCAGTCTGATCAGTTGCGTCCTACAAAAGAAAGATGAATTTGATGGCAATTCTGAGCTTCGCGAGTTCAGGGCGTGAAGAGGTTAAGAGGCGATGGAGGAAGCAGAAAGACTTCGAGTGAGGTTAGGGCACATCTTCATCAACAACTAGGGTTCGCAAAGGTGAGGGTGTTAAGCCGAAACCACACCGGGAGCTTCGTGGATTACTTGCCTCAATTTCGAAGACGGGGCTTTGGATCCCAAACCCTAAAACAATGGCTGCAGTGAAGAGAGGAGACGACGGCGACGGACAGAGTAGACGACGAAGAGGGATAGAGCAGACGACGATGGCGAGGGATAGACAGCGACATACAGAGCAGACGACGGCGAGGGCTTATGCGACGGTGACGATAGAAGACACGAGCTCCGGCAGAGAGCAACTCAAACTCCGAACACCACCGCCAAAACCCACCAAATCCAAACCCCCATTCCCAAATCTCTTCAAACAACACCAAATCTCCCAAACTAGCTCTCCAATCTCCAACCAACAAAGCCGTAATTGCCCTCGATGGTGAAGACATCAGATTTTGAGAGCACCGGTGAACAATAGCTTTTTGCGGTGACTATTTCACAGAGATTTAGGGCTTGGGAGAGAGAGAGTTCGAGACGAGAGAGAGATTTGAGGATTTGCAGAGCCGTGAAGAGAGGAGTTGCTGAGCCGTCGGTGAAGAGAGCAGTTGTTGAGCTGCCGGCGAGCTCGAGAGAGGTCGAGTTCAGTCGTGGAGAGAGGTCAAGTTCGGTTGAGGAAGAGGGAGATAGTTCGTTCAAGGAAAGAGAGAGTTGGGAGAGAGAGTTCGAGGAGAGTGAGAGTTTGAAACAAATAAATATTTCATCTATTGATGCACGAGTCTCAAGACGTGATGTGCGGTTATAAACTACTAAGTTTTTGGTGAAAAGTTGGCGCCACTTTTTTAGAAATGGATTTCAATTCCCTCTCTATTCCGTCTCTATTTTCGTCTATAATCTGTCTCTATTCCGTCTCTGACTATTTTCGTCTCAATTTCGTTTCTAGCCATTTCTTATTAGAAACGGAATTAAATTCCATTGCTATTTCCGTTTCTAATTTACATTTTTTTTTGTAGTGACAGTGATATACCAATAAAAAAGTCTAGCTAAGTCTGCTTAAACTATTGGCCTTGTTGTTTCATTTTCCTGTCGAATCTCTATTGGTTTATGTTTGGGTTATTAGTCTCCATTTTCTTCTTTCCTCTCTTCATTTTTTGCTTTTTGTTGCAACCTCTATTTTTATTTCATCTCTTCTCCCGCCTCATCGTTACCACATCCTCTACCACCCTTCTCCACTATTTTTCATCTTTCTCCATTTTTTCCCTTTCTTCTCCATTGTTTTTCTCTTCTCCCTCCCCCTCATCTTTTCCCATTCTCCCCCACTATCTCTCGTGTCTCCATTATCTCGTTTTTCTATTTTTTTTTCAATGTTTCTTGCAGCATACTAGGCGTAGTACTCGGCTTGCGTGGATTTTCGGCGTGGTTGCCACCGACAACTCTGTTTGCATGGAGTATGATCTAGAGAAAGAATGGCGGTGAGGTGCGGCGGGAGTTGTTCAGATCCGGTGTAAGGTTCAATAAAAGAAATCACCAGTGGTTGCGAGTCGCATATGACGAGGAGCGGCCAGAGTTAACGACACTCAATGATGGTGACCTTTCTTAGCGGCGCCACCCAAACTTATGTTCTTTGTTTGGGTCTTGATTCTATAGTTTTTGTTGTTTAATTATGTTTATTTCCCGCGTATGTGCATATATTATGGTTGTCCCCATTATTGGGGTGGCTATCCCCATTATTGAGGTGGTTGTCTCTGCTTGAGGGTTAAGGTTGAAGTCGCACTTTAATATGCGCGTTTTCAGAATTTGTTTCGTGCTTCAGTGTTGTAAGTTCTATTTGTAATAGTTGTTTGTCTAATTGGACTAGGAACACCTCAATACAAAATCACTTTGACAAAAAAACTAGTTGTTGTGCTCATACTTTGAAAGTTTTTCAATCAACTTTTTTTAATGCCCTAAATTGGGGATTCTCAAGTTTCTCATTGAAAAGGGTAATTTATAAATTTCATGCTTAATTATCTGAATTATTTGTCCACGTGCAATCCCCTAGATGGAAGCTACATAAACAAAATCTTGCTCAACCTCCATGGTTGTTCAAAGGCAGGCATGCAATCATTTAACAGTAGTAACAAAGTACACTCTACTACAACAATCATTTAACAGTAGTAACAAAGTACACTCTACTACAGCAGGGAAAAAATCATTGAGAAGACTTTATTTTTTTATAAGAGTGAATATGGAATTTAAGAAATTCACAAACTTGGTCATCAATGGTAATGACATGTTTTCAGGTGTAGGAGAAAGATCACCCCGAGCCCCCCTGATAGTTCACAAAAGAGAGTTAAGATTGAATTTAAAAAATGCACGAACTGTTAGGGCATGTGCCTTAGGTTAATCCAATAATTGTCTTTATGAATACTTTTAGTTAATAAAATAGAGGATTTCATTTGCTGTTTATTATAATTAATTTACATGTTTACATTATAATAAGATCCATGAGTATTTGCAGAAATATCATAAATGTCCATAGTCGATCATTATACTGGGAACTATAATGAATTAAGACTAATGTGAGTCTTGATTGATGATCATATAATGATTATACGTATATGAATACGAATCAAGATCACAAGTACTTGTTAGGGAACAAAGTACTGGAATGACCCGCTATGAGAATATCACATGGATTAAGTCATAGTTGTTTCTCATGATAGGTATATTTTTCGGTCCTCTGACTTGAGATTACCAGAGACTTCAACATTAGGAACACAATGATTTGACACAATCAAACGTTGTCTTTAATTCGACGATTATAAATGTTATGATTGGTTATTGTGTGAGCAATGTGATGAAGTTGTGTAGTCGAGATAAAATTTGTCCCTCTTATATAAAGAGAGATATCCAGTGGATCCCTCGATGTGTTAGACTGTTAAAAGGCCTAGTCTAAGTGAATTGATATTGATCAATGTCACTTGGATGTTTTCAGTCTACCTAGAGATCGAGACTAGTACGATTGAACATGTTGGATGACAATTCCATGTCTTATGTTTGATCAAAAGGATATCGTGTGACAAAAGGATGTTGTAGACACTATTGATTAGGTTGTATCGATTTGATATTCGTACAACTTGGGTAGTTATAATGTCTTGCTAGAGGCCGCTTATGACTTGTATACCAAAATGTGTTTTGGTACACTGCCAACGTTGTATGAGCCTATTGGGTCGCACACTAAGAATTGCTTTGTGAGATTTTAAGATGGTTAAGAAAAATGAATTTTATATGATAAAATTCATGACAAAAACATCATTGTCGTGTATTACACTTATACTTCTTTAAGTAGGGGTATATGCGTAATGTACTTAACCGTCTATATACAGTAGTTGTATAAATAGACGCTTTAAGTTAGAACATACGGAAAAAAGTTTTAGGGCCGAAACTCTATTTTCGTTTAGAAACGAATTAGGGTTTCTGGTACGCTTTGGATCGTTTTGGAGAGAAACAAAAAGGCTTGATATTCTCTTGAAGCTAGTACTTCGAATCTCAACCGCCGTTCGTGTGTGGACTGCTGGTAGATGACGTTCGTCGTTGGCAGCGCCTTAGAGATCAATCAACCTTCAGAAATGTATTTTGCGACCGAGGTATAATTAAGTTTTCTTGGTTTAAATGTTTTAATGGAATTAGATTAGGATCATGTTGGGGTTTTTGTCAAAACTGTTTTGTAATCTCCGCTTCGTATGAACCCCAAAACCCAACACAAACATCATTAGAAAGTGAAAGAATTGATGAAATGAACATCCAACCTGTGAAAATAGCTTTTGAAAGAGTTTCATACTGTTGCGAAACTCATCCAAATCTTTGTAACACTGTTCATCCTTTTTTCATAGTCATTTGTGACACCGTTCAGCCTTTCTTCATAGTCCTTAAAAAATGAAGAACATGATTGATAGTTAAGACGTTTTTTAGTCATCTACAATAGCCTACACACAAGCTACAAATCATTTAAATTTTGACAACACATAAATTAGGGTATCCAAATTTTGATGTCACTAATTTAAGTGTCTAATATAGGAGACACTTATAAATTATGGTTCCTATAAATATTTAAATTGACAACAGTTGTTGTTTGCGTCATCAATTTTAACTTTAGCGACACTTATGAACTATGTGTCCTTCGATTTGAAATTTGACAACACTTATAAATTAGTGTCTCCAAATTTTATATTTGATTATTTGAAGATACTTGTATGTTATGCGTCTCAAAATTTCAAATTTGACAACGCTTGTACATCATGTGTCTCTAAAATTAAAATTTGGGGACACTTTTTATTAATGTTGGTATAACAGTATTGTTATAAACCAACTTTGTTGTAGTGTCTCTTTTGTTATAATAATAATAATAATAATAATAATAATAATAATAATAATAATAATAATAATAATAATAATAATAATAATAATAATAATAATAATAATAATAATAATAATAATAATAACAACAACTGCCCGTGACCATCCAGTACAATTGTACAATAAAATACATACTAGGAAAGCTTAGGCAACAAAATGCTACAAATTAAAATTAATTAGTAATTATTATCAACTGTACAATAGTTAATCTTTTAATTTGTAACTGTCGAGGCCATAGGTGCTTGGTTTGATCTATTGATGACCATTTCAGCGTCCTTATCTCCTCTTCCACTAACATTAACAACCACTTTTGCTCCATTAGGCAAACCAGGGCAAAGCTTCTCAAGTATAGCCAGCGCATGAGATGCCTCCATTGCTGGTATAATTCCTTCGAGTCTACAAAGCCTAAGATACGCTGTAACATTTAAGAACAAAAAAAGATGTTCGTATACATTAGAACACATGCATATATTATTAATCTCTATTGAGTTATTAATTAGTCCTTATAGTTAAGTAGTGATTCATGAATAATATTTACCTTCTATAGCTTCTTGGTCTGTGACACTGTAAAACTCGGCACGCTTTGTGTCCTTGAGAAAGCTCAGCTCTGGCCCAACAGCTGGGTACTCCAAACTATATCAGTATCAGAAATTCAATTAGAACCGTGGTGGAACCAAAAAAATTAATTAAAATGGGGCGAATTTTACTTAAACTTACATTATTCAAATTATATTTATAGCTTATAAAAAATGTATTGAGCATAAGAGGGAACGGGAGAAAGTAGAGAAGCAAGAGAAGTGATCAGATAGAGTAATAATACTAAAAGGTCCCGAAGCCGTGGGGGCTACCGCCCACCATAGCCTCCTTTCTAGTTCTGCCACTGGAACCATATATATATATATATATATATATAGTGGTTACATGGCACGGGCCCTTATTTAACGTACATAATTCAAAGCACGCCACTGAAACCATATATATATATATATATCAAAAAATCTATTTGGACTCTTTGAGTCCGGACCCAAAGATTTTTTTGTTAACAATTTAAGATATCTACCTAAGTAAAAGACTTAATTACCCTCTACCCCAAAACACCAATAATGAATTTAAATTAAGGGTCTTTATGTTTTTTTGATTGTTTGAATCCAAACTTTTTGAGTCTATCTAGCACCTATATATATATATATATATATATATATATATGGTTACATGCACGGGCCCTTATTTCACGTACATAATTCAAAGCACAGTTGATAGTACCAAATTAAAGGCTTGTCCATGTCGATCTCCATGCCGACAATGTGGCTGTTAAAGAATTAATTTGATGACAAAACAGGTAATCAGATCAGATCATGTGGTCTCACTCTGATTAACATTATGACTCTAGGTAATCAGATCAAATAATGTGGTCTGACTCTGATTAACATTATGACTCTTCTGAAAATAATTGAATGGACGAAGAAAAAGGTCGAACATAAACAATTATCCAAAAAAAAAAAAAGGTGTTGATTGACATTACTTATGATGGCTTGTGAGGGGCTGCAATTATCCATGCGTCCTTTGGGACCTCGAGGTTTCACTCTCACCATACAAATTGTGGGTTGGAGTAAAACCTAATTAATTAATGGCCCACTAGCTAGAGTATAAATAGTACGGGACAGCAGTGCCGAAACTATCAATTAAGTGCCCCCTTATATTAAAGTGTGGTAAAGTTCATTTGACGGCCCACAAAGGACTAAATTAAGGACCAGTGCCTATAATCACTGCCTTATTTTGTAAGAGGTAGAGTTATTAACTAATTTATAAAGAGTTGTGAATTACTTTTGTTTAGTTGCTGAACTTGTCTGTAAGTTATTTTTCAACTTATATTTTAGGATGTGAGATATCTACTCACCACCCCTCATAGGGAATTATCTCTCAGGAGTTGTGGACACAATTACTCATCATTAATGACTCATTTATTATCTATCAATCTATTTTTTGAAGATTATTTATGTCAATTCATATTTTTATTGTTTAAAAATTTAAAACTTTCCTACAAGTTTAATATTAAACCAAATATTAAAATATTAACTCCAAAGAGATAATCTTAACTCACACTCTAATTTATCAAAAACGAACCAAACAAGGCCTACGTGTCAAGTCATTATCAATAATTTGGGGCCAAAAAAGAAAGTCATTATTAATAATATAATTTCTTAACTCACCCTACTCCAATTGAGTGAGGCCAAAGTATTTGTCCCTCCTCATCTTGCAAAAGGTAACTCATGGTACCATGGTACACTCCCACATCCCCTCTAGCAAGTGTGGCCGAGTGCTTCCCTGAATCTAGCCCAAACCCTGCAGCCTCAACTCCGATCAACCTCACATCCTCATCCCCAAGAACTCATGAAACATTCCCATGGCGTTCGAACCGCTACCAACGCAGGCGACTAGAACATCTGGTTTGCCTCCCCATTTCTCCATGGCTTGCCTCCGTGTCTCCTTTCCTATCACGGATTGAAATTCTCTAACCATGCTTGGACTTGGGTGAGGTCCTACCACCGTCCCGGACAAGTAGTAACTGGTGTCTAAGCTCCCTACCCATCTTCGAATAGCCTCCGATGTCGCATCTTTGAAGCTTCCCTCCACAGATTCCACCTGAAAAAAATAGAGGAATGAAATGTAATTAAACAACCCGTGCAAACGTCATGCACATATCTCGAAGTTGACAACCCATGAAAATACCATACACATATGTCAAGGTGAGTGACCCATGCAACCCCATGCAAACCATTTAAACATCAGACACATATCTTGAGGTGGACAACTCATGCAACCTCGTGCACTTTATGCAAACCATGCAAACGTTACGTACGTATATCGAGGTGCATAACCCATGTAAACAATACACATGTATCTCGAGGTGGACAACCCAAGCAAACGTCACGTGTGTACTTCAAAATACGTACAACGCATGTTATGCACCAAAACCTATTTTGTGCACATTCATTTTTTACATTGGTCCCGCATGCCATTGCATATGGCCGAGTGTCGCTTGGAGCGACATTCTAATTATATTTTTCTATATTATCTATAAATATATAAATAAATAATATATATAAAACTATAATATATAAAAATAAATATATATAATATATATATATTATATATATAAATATTTAATCCACTTGGACTGATTGATTTACTTGAATAGCGCATTTTTTGAATGCGCTATTCATGTAAACTCAATTTCAGTCCACGTTGGTAGCAAAATTTACATGAATAGCGCATTTGACTCCCATGGATAGCACATTTTCAAAATGCGATATACATTAGATCACGAATAAAAAAAATTCACACTTATTTTAACTCATTTAAACTGCTTTTTGCATTACTTCTAAATTTTTTCCATTTTTTCAATCAATAGAAAGTTCGAGGCATCGCTCTCATTAATTATCCAAAAATTGTGTTTGATGTAGGTAGCAAGAGTGATCTGAAAAAGTCCTAAATTATAATTATGTACCTGGGCGCCAAGTAGTTTCATTTGAGAGACATTGAAGGGTTGTTTCTGCATATCTTGAGTGCCCATGAAAATAGTGCAATCCAAGGCGAGCTTAGCACAAGCAGCGGCGGTGGCAACGCCATGCTGTCCAGCTCCGGTAGCAGCGACAATACTAGTTCTTCCCATTCGCTTGGCGAGCATCGCTTGCGCGATGGCGTTGTTGATCTTGTGAGCTCCCCCGTGGTTGAGATCTTCCCTCTTTAGATACAACTCCGGGCCTTCACCGTTCTCGTTCTTGTAGTGATTTGTGAGTCTCTCGGCATAGTACAAAGGCGTCTCTCGTCCCACATAGTCTTTGAGTGCCGTGGCCAAAATAAATAAAGGGTAGTCTTAAATGCTTCCTTAATATCTTAAATTATTAACAAAAAATCTTTAGGTAAAATTTTTTTGATAAATAAATTGATCAAGAACGTTTTTCTTAATTTAAACAATCACATACTATAAGAACTTTGAAAACAAAATTGAAATTAATTACTTGTCATTTTTAAAAAAGTCTTTTGTCAGTTCAATTGTGTTTCCAACCACAAACTGAAGGCAACAACAATTATATTTCCAAAAATAATGCTATATAAGAAGGTTTGATTGCTATATATAAAATCCACTTATCCTTTATTTTTAAAAATATGTGCTTTAATCACTAATTGATTGGGTAACTTAATGATTTGGTACGAGTTTAGGAGTAAGAGGTATGTGTTCAACCTCGGCAAGTTTTTTCAAAAGCAAGATTGAAATTCGACTCATGTTGGAGTGAAGGGGTTTTAATTAAATTGGTTTATTATATATATAACTTTCAAATATATGTATAATTTTAAAAATAATATAGATTTAAGTATACTAATGAGACTAAGTCGTAATTAAATCTTGGGAAAATTTGCAATTTTGTCCCAACATTAAAAGTAGTTAGGACATCAAATACACAATTTTTTTTTTTGTGTTAGTTACCCCTCTTAAATTACATAAAATGCATGATTTGAGGTGCGTCAATCGAGAAAACTACCAAAATACAGTTGGAATTAAATTAATAACTAATTAACAAAATCTGTCAAAACTACCAAAATACAGTTGGAATTAAATTAATAACTAATTAACAAAATATGTCAAAACATCCAATACAAACCTGAAACTCTGGATCCCTAACAGCAGAGTAGAACTCTGCCTCAAGCTTGCCCAAGCAACTAATCAGGGTCTCTGGCACATACTTCCCTCCATACTTCCCAAACTTCCCACTATAATTGTTCAATCCTACTACTCCTTTGTTTAACTCTTCATGGACTAATCTTTCCAACTCTTTAGGTGAATCAATCACCAAAGAATTATGGATCCTAACTACCGTACTCGACGTCGCCGATGAACGGACTGCGGATCCTCTAAGCATAAGGGGATGATTAACACTTTGTCTCGAAGGATTAATGGAGCTTGTATTATTTTCTCCAAAGTTCATGCGAGAGCAAGGAGCATAGACACCGAGGAATTGGAGACTCTGAAACATTTGGTAGTGATAGCTAGATCGATCTTTTTTTTCTTTTATCCCAAAGAGAGAGAGAGAGAGAGAGATTGTTGGTTTGATGTCTTTGGTCTCCAATTCTTGATGCTTATATAGACGAAATTAACATTACTAAAACGTGCTACTTACTTTCCACGGTGGGAAGTAACTGATGGGGATTTGGTTGTGGTATCATCTTTTGTTCTTTAAATTTGACACGTTAAATTGGAGTAATATACAAATACACAATAAAAACGCGTACAATAAAAAGAGAGTAGTCGTGCTTGATGACTCAGGTTCATGTGGTGTCGATTTCGTGTCTTTATTATAGAGTTACGTTCCTTTGAAACTATTGAGGGGAAATTTAATTGGGTAATGCTATTTGGACTCGTGAGTTCGGACTCAAAACTTTTTTTAATTTCAAATACATTCTTGAACAATTAATGAAACAACCATAATCACTTGTAAAATTCCTATTATACCCCTTAAATATTTACAAAAAATTTAAAAATCACCTTATGAGTCCGGACTCATGAGTCAAAGTAGAGTTATTGAATTTAATTTATGATTCACAAGCCATGCACATTTCGCGGTACATAACGAGGTCGTGATGTGGGTTTTGTTGGGCGTTATATTGATATATAGTGTTGGAATGCGTTATTCATATTTAAAGTTATGTTTTGATATTTTGAAAGTTTAATCTATGATTTAATTTAACAATAAATCTATTTAAACTCATGAGTCGTGACTCATAGAGGGTGTAATGGCCCAATATTTTCAATCGCATTTATTGGTAAATTTCGAACTAGGATGCCAACCTAGGTCCATGTGGACACCGTGGATAGGGTTAGGACACTTCGGGTTAGACAAAATAGTTATTTTTGGGTGGTGGTTGTTTTTTTTTATTATGATATTTAAATTGTTAATTTTTATATGGAATTGCATGTGTGTAATAGAATGTTGTAATCAAGTGAGATCGTTTGCCGAGAGTTTGCCTTAAAAAGTGCATCGACACGGGTATCGGATAAGCGTAGTACGGGTACACTAAGTTTTATAACATTGTAATGGCCCCATTTCCCCATAAAATTGGGCCCCGCCAGCTTTAAACCCGCATGGACTCCCGAGTCATTCCTCGCAAAGTCAACGCAGACTTAATCAGCCTCCAAAAGTTACTTACTTCTTTATACTTATATTTTCATGTTGAGTTATTAAATTATGTCTTTTACAGAGTAGATTGACAGCGAAATTTCAACTTAAGACAAGATTAAATAACTTAGATTTAAATAAAAATAGAACAGCCTACAGTGTAGAACCCTGAAATCAACGGATAAACAAACATATCCTATACTACTCGATCTCAATATGTCCCAGTGTGATAAAAAATAGTAATAATATACAATAATTACAACCAAAAATGAAAAAAACATACTATCGTGCAAGGTAGGAACCGCTCTAAAAGTCCTCAAAGAAAGTCACCAATCACTGCTCCTTTCCTTTTGCTCATTTCTGTCCGCTCCGCACCCACCGTTATGAACTAGACAATGAGTACAGTAAAATACACTACAAGGAAAATGAAATTTAGAAACGGAATTAGAAACGGAAATAAGTTCCGTTGCTAAAAAAATTAGTTAGAGACGAATTGAGACGGACTAATTCAGAGACGGAATTGAGACGAATCAGAGACGGAAATAAAGACCGAATTAAATTTCGTCTCTAAAAAATGGCGCCAACATTCCCACCAAAATTTTCATTTTTTACAACCGTCCATTAGTCTCGAGATTTGTGTGTGCCTATTTCCGTGCCCTTCTCGCATTCCTCTACTCTCTTTCGATCCTCTTCACCAAGCCTTGCTACTCTCTTTCGATCCTCTTCACCAAGCCGTTCCGTACTCGCACTCCTCTACTCTCTGATTCATCGTCGTCCTCGCGCCTCTGCTCCGTCGTCGTCCTCACGCCTCTGCTGTCATCCTCGCGCCTTTGTTCCGTCGTCTTCCTCACGCCTCTGCTCCCTGGTCGTCCAAACGCCTCTGCTCCGTCATCGTCCTCCCCTCGCACCTATGCTCCCTAGTTGTCCTCGCACTCCTTTGCTCCCTAGTAGCGCTGCCCTGCTCTGGTCGTCGTCGCGTTGTTCTGCTCCAGTCGTGCTTTTTTTCAGTCCGCGCCTCTGCTCCTCTCGGCTCTCATATCGTGCTCTCATTTAGTCCCCTCTTCGACCTCTCTGCTCTCTCATTGTGCTCTCATTCAGTCCGCGCCTCGCTGTGTTTCATTGGTGAGTTCTCCCTCTTTCCTCTCAAAACATTGCTTTTTGGTTAATTGGCAGTGAGATGTTTTGTTTGCTTTTACAATGATTTGTGATTTTTACTCGGGCGTGAGATTTTATTGTTTCATGTATTTAGTTGTTTTTATGCTTTTTATTATACACAAGTTGTTTTGGTGAGTAACAATTCGATTACAATGTTGCCAAAAGAAGCTCGATTGAGAAACCTATAAGTTAAATCCAAATCCTTCCTTGATGGGGGCCCAATTAACATGTTTGTGTATTGAAGTTCTTGCATGCGTATTCCAGAGGTCCTAAAATGAAATTCGAATCATTTATTGATCACTTCTAAGGTACTTTTGTTTTATGTGTCAACTCTTTCTTTATAGTGATGGATCAGAGAAATTAAACATGTTGGAAATTCTATGTGATTAGGCGTACGTATGTTTCTTAATTTCAACAATTTGATATGTGTCATTACTTTCAACTTGTTCCTTGTGGCCTTCACAACCTAATTCATAACAGTTACATACTTTTTTTAACAAATAAGTTAGTGAATCAATGCACTTTCTTTTGGGCAATTGATTCTATGTTTATTCATGTATCAAGTCATTGATGCTTAATGAGATTTCAACCTGCATACTACAACAAAAACATCACATAAAGTGAACCAATGGGAGTAGTTATTAGATGAGAACTCATTAGCATTGTTGAGGCACGTTTCTAACATTTATAATACTACATGTATAGTCGTACCACATTAATGTGATGTTTTTGTTGTAGTATGAGTTTTACCACACCATCGCAACCGCCCTTCCCTAATCTTTGTATCAATTGGTGCTACTCCTACTTGTCTTTGAATTTCTATATTTCTTATTCTATCTTTACGAGTTTTACCACACATCCACCTAAACATCCTCATTTCTGCTACGTTAATTTTATGTAATTGTTGTTGCTTTGCCGTCCCAACATTCACTTCCATAGATCATAGCTGGCCTAATTGCGGTCCTATAAAATTTTCATTTTAACTTAGTAGGAACATTTCGATCTCAAATCACCCGTGTTGCACTCCGCCATTTTTTCCATCCAGCTTGAATTCTATATGTGACATCATTCTCAATGTTACCATCATTTTGTATGATTGATCCTAGGTATCTAAAGTGGTTCACCTTAGGAACTTCTATTTCCCCTAATTTTATCACTCCGTCATCTAGATGTCTAGTGTTTCTAAACTTACAGTGCATGTATTCGATTTTCGTCTTACTCAACTTAAAGCTTTTAGATTCTAATGTATTCCTCCAGAGTTATTGCTAGAACGCCTTATAAAAATGACAAGAGGGAGTTTGTTTTTTCAAAACTAGAGGGAGTTGTAACTCTAAGTCTATCATGGATTTTCGAAGAATAACTAATCTTGGTCCACATAGAATATTAGCTTAATTAGAGTTTATGAGTTTATTATGATCCACTAAACTCTTATGGGTATATTATACTAGTTTGGCATGTCTACTAAATATTAGTTGATGCGATCTGATTTGAAGTCACAAAAAAGGAAATTCCTTTTCTTTTTTTATGAAGTTTGATATTTAGTATGTTTGGAATTTGGTTTGTTTCTAAATAAGTTTAGGAAGAAATTAAGAACTTTCTTTAGTATTATAACGGTCCATTTTCAAAATGGACCACCACGAGCTAGATGCGGGCCTACAACCTGGCCTATCAGTGCCACCTGTGTTCTACACGCCAACTCATCCACCATTTAATCATTATTTACCTTAAATGACAACAATTTATTGTTTAAATTGCTACCGAACTCAAGTCATCTATTAAGATCATTGTCAACCCAAATCAATCATAGCGGGAGTCTTTAACATGACAAATATATATAAATAACAGTAAGGTCATGCAATTAACTTTGAGACCTAGTGTAGAAAACCCATATATCCTCATAGATCAAAAAAGGGCTTCAATGTAACGCAATATCAACAGTATAAAGTTCTAGGGTATCACTCGCAATTCCAAATCCCAAAATATAACATAATATGTAGATACAAATATACAAGCCTGGCTAAACGTCTTTGTAGTCTGGTAGCTTGCTCTTGCCCCAACTCGTACTAGGATCTGCAGTCAAGCCGTCACTAACCCTCGATCTGACTCCGCCTAGTCCCAGATATCTCAAATTACATCCTGTACTGACCTATTTCCATGTATAAGTGTTAATGAGTCATTTGTATGTGTGTTAAGTCATTTCACACAAATTATGTAAAAATAGTGGTCTATTAGTGCGCTAGGTCTAGGCATTAGCGCGTTAAATGCCTAGACAATTCTACGTTCTAAGCCCAGATGAACATTAGCATGCTAGATTCTGCAATTAGCGCGCTAATCATCATCTGGACAGCAAAACTGCTGAAATTTTTAGGTTTTCTTCTCACCCAACAATAGCCACAACACCAACACACCACTTTAAAACACTAAAAACTTAGCTAAACAACAACTCAACAACCTTCAAACTACACCAACATCTACAAAATTATGACCAAAAGATAGAGGAAGTGAAGGTCTAAGTGATTTTCACCTTGGACTTAATGTTTTCACCCCTCTAAGCTCCACAAATCACTAAGAAAAATTCACGAAACCCTGGTTTTGCTCTTTCAATCTTGGATAAGATGATGAAGAGAAAGAAAGGTGGTGGAAAATAGTCAAAGTGACTTATATATAGTGGACCTTGCATCACCACTCTTTTACACATATCAAGGTCATCACATGGACCTTATTTGCTACATTTCTAACCACTAGTGACTCCAACTGTGACTCTGCTAACTCACTTACTCTTGTTCTTAGCACAAAAGCCCATTTTTTGATGGTCCGCGCCCGATTTTGTGTCCCGAACCGCAACCCACGTGTGCTACCATGTTCCTAACCACCAATTAGACATTTCATATTAATTATTTAACCAATCTCATTCATTTTTTTGTGTATTATTTCCCCCGGCCTGGTGTTAAGTCGGTTAGACTACCTGGTACCCCGCGTCGACATGCATATCGAGGCAACTACTTAACATACGGTCGCACCACAAGCCTAACTGTAGGTTCCACGAGCGTCTGCGCTGTCAGTCACGTTTGCAAAAAGATCATTAATAACGGCAAATTAAATTCAGGCCGTTACGGTTCTTCCCAACTAGGTGAAATTCCGTTCCAAAATTTAAATTAAACTAAAAAATACTTACCGAAAAATAAGTGGGGATACCGTTGTCGCATAGTAGACTCAAGCTCCCAGATGAGTCCTTCGGTTCCGTGATGCTGCCAATGTACTAAAACCTTCGAGATTTCCTTATTCCTTGAAATCTGAGTCCTCCTATTCATGATTTCCACAAGCTATTCCTCATATAACAACTCAGGTCGAACCTCAATATGACGTATATAAACCATAGGCCTCAGTCTTGGCCTAGCCAGCCTCAACATGGACATATGAAACAGTGGGTGTACACCTACCAACTGAAGTGGTAACTCCAGACAATAAGCCACTTTGTCGACGCGTTCCTCCACTCTAAACGGCCCAATGAATCTTGGTGCTAGTCTCATGACCCATCCTGGGCGAAACTTTCAAATACACCAAGTCTCCCACCTCATAGCTCAGATCCTCAAGGTATTTATCCGCATATTTCTTCAGCCTATCCTGCGCTGCCTGAAGTCTCTGCCTGATCTGTCTTACCTTCTTCGGATGGTCAACAATAACCTCAGGTCATATAGCAATATGTATTAGTATATTACATTTGATGCGTGAGATCGTGCGTGAAGTAGTCGCCTCGATATACATGTCGACACGGGTATCAGATAGTCTAACCTACTTAACACTAGGTCGGGGAAAATAATACACACAAAATAAATAAAATTGGTTAAATAATTAATATGGAATGTCTAATTGGTGGTTAGGGACATGGTAGTACACGTGGGTAGCGGTTCGGGATGCAAAACCGGGCGTCAAACCATCCAAAAATGGACTTTTGTGCTAAAACAAGAGTAAGTGAGTTAGCATAGTCACAATTGGAGTCACTAGTGATTAGAAATGTAGCAAATAAGGTCCATGTGATGGCCTTGAGATGTGTAAATGAGTGGTGATGCAAGGTCCACTATATATAAGTTACTTTGACTAATTTCCACCACCTTTTCTCTATCTTAATCATCTTATCCAAGAATGAAAGAGCAAAACCAGGGTTTTTGTGAATTTTTCTTAGGGTGTGTTTGATAGCAAAGAAAATGAAAAAAATCATAGAAAATTGTCTACTTTTTTGTGTAACCGTTTTTTTCATTGTTTGATAGCTTTGTAACTGCACTGAAAAAAAAACTACATTCCTTATTTTCCTCATTTATTTTCTTATCTTTTAGCGTGGAAAATTAAAAATCTCTCATTCTCTCTCACGAACTGATCATTTCTTCCACCCAAACAAACTTGGCCTCTGCTACTCTTTCGCGGATATATACTTTTTCTTTCTCTCTTCGTCTCCGGCTTCGTCACCAACATCATCGTCAAGCTGCTCGACATCGACGATCATTTATATGCGCATACGGATTGAACCATACAAGAAAATTCTTTCTCGTGCAATCAAACAACTATGAGAAAATTTTCTTTATAAAACTCTCTCAAGAAGATTTGCTAAAAAAAGTTTTTTTCTCATTGAAGAATTTTTTTGCTATCAAACACACCCTTAGTGATTTGTAGAGCTTAGAGGGGTGAAAACATCAAATCCAAGGTGAAAATCACTTACACCTTTACTTTATCTATCTTTTAGTCATAATTTTGTAAATGTTGGTGAGGTTTGGAGGTTGTTGAGATGTTGCTTGGCTAAGTTTCTAGTGTTTTGATGTGGTGTTGTGGCTGTTGTTGGATGAGAAGAAAACCCAAAAATTTCAGTAGTTTTGCTGTCCAGAGCGCGATTCGCGTGCTAATGATAACTAGCGTGCTAATGACAATTAGTGCGCTAGGCCAGAAAATTAGCGCGCTAATGTTCGTTCGGGCTAAGAACGTATAACCGTGTGAAATGAATTAACATACATACAAATGACTCATTAACACTTATACATGGAAACAGGTCAGTACGGGTTGTACTTTGGGATATCCGAGACTTGGCGAAGTCAGACCGGGGGTTAGTGACTGTACACGGAGTGCTGTGTGAGGTGTGTTGTGTCCTAACTGAAATTTCTTGAGCAATATTTACTTTTGCTTTTGAATTCATTTTGTCTTTCAATACTATATTCCTGGTATGGTTATAATAGACGGATGTTGAGGGTCTATCTCCATGCCATTTATGTGTGTACGTCTATTAGGCCATAACACGTGTGTCATCTCGGTGAATAAGGCTACCCGAGAGAGTGACGGGCAAGTGTGGGTGCATCGTAGGTTCCACGCCGACTGCCTAGCAGATCCAGATACTGGCCTTGCTTGAGTGCTACTCGCCGACAGTAGTCTGTTGGGAGTCCGAAGTAAGACGTTGGTTTGACCCTAGGGGCTAGAAACACACACTTTGAGCTTTTACTATTGCATTTGCATGCGATGAGCGCAGTTGCCTGTATTTTATTTCCGCATGTTTATTTAATTATTCTTTTTTCAATTTTGGTACTTTTAGTATTGCTTACGTAATTTCCTTGTAAATACTCATTCTGGACTCGTCATCTGTCTTTTTATGATGGCTTCAGTGTAGATCCTAGTACGAGTAGGGAGAAGAGCAAGCTACCAGAATATAGAGACGTTTAGCCGGGCTTATACGTTTGTATCTACATATTTTGTTATATTTTGGGATTTGGGCTTGCAAGTGATACCGTAGGACTCTATACTGTTGATATTATGTTACATTGAGGTCCATTTTTAATTTATGAGGATATATCGGGTATTAAAGTTAATTGCATGACCTTACTGTTATATATTTTTATATATATAGACATGTTAAAGACTTCCTCTATGATTGATTTGAGTTGACAATGATCTTAGCAGATGACTTAAGTTCACTAACAATTTAAACATTAAATTGTTGTCGTTTGAGGTAAATGATGATTAAATGGTGGATGAGTTAGCGTGTGGACACAGTTGGCGTGTGGGACACAGTTGGCGCTGGTAGGCTAGGTTGTGGGCTCGCATTGGCCCCGTGGTGGTCCATTTGGAATATGGGCCATTATATGTACTATGTCACTAAGTGTCGTAAGAGTGTTTTTTTTCGTTGAACAAGGTCGGATCTGATCGCACAATGTTCTAAAAGTGAAGAAGTGACGCCTGCGGGGTTCAGATGTACAGGGCCAAGACCTCTAAATAGGATCGACCGACTTCGACTGAAACCTCTAAAGAGGTAATGGCCGACTCCGATCGAGATTGTAAAGAGAACTCGGCCTTAGTAGGTGACAGAGAGATCTGGCTAATTCCTCTTTAGAGCTGTCGGTCCCATGTGTCCGAGAAATCTTTAGAGTTATCGATCATGTGTGTCCGACACCCATATGCAACATGAACAAACAAAAAATTTAAAATTCCTAAAAAATACATGAAAAAAAAAGAGTTTTGCTTGGAATCGATCGATATTCTCGATTCCATCAAAACTTTGTACCCAAAATGCAAGATTCAAGCTCCAAATTGGAGCCCTAAACCTAACAACAAAATCACAAATAATACAGACTCAAAAAAAAAAACCCAAAAAAAGTCGAGATCGACACTAAAAGAGATGAAGAATACACTTACGGTATCGAATCGATGTGATTTTGCTCGATTTCGTCGAATTTGTGTTGGTGGTGAGAATGAGATTTGAGCGATGGGTAAGTGGGTATGTGTGAATAAAAACACTTTTATATGGTGAGGTAATTGGGCCATTTTTCTATAGGTCTGAAAAAAAGAAAAAAAAAAAGAAAAAAAAAGAGGTATGAAAGCAAAAAAGTGGGGTGCCCTGGTCCAAAAACAATTACCTCTAAACCTGTGACAATTTGATGTGTGCCGCCTCATCCCGGTCATCAATCTCACAAACTCATCTACATATGGGGTCTAATTAATTAAAATTACAAGGCATTAAAACATTTTCTCCCAGTCGGCCAATCGTTAATTTCCCTTCTTAAAATACCATTCGACGTGAAAAGATATATGGAATTTGTTTGGAGAGACTAGATTTTTCATAATCAATGTTCCCCAATTAAAAACGATCATCGATTATTATAACATATATTTATATTGATACTTGATACTTGATATCAATGACGATCTTCCGTTTTTATTTTATGTTTTTTGAAGCCTCCGTTTTTATTTTTTAAAGTACTCGGACTATAGCTCACTTTGAATTTGTTTTGGAGCAAATTCAAAACAAATCTTGCAACTTGAGGCAATGACGCAGCGAGTGAGGTCACAACCGAGGCGCGTCAATTGATGGTTGATTGACCATTTCTTTGAATAATGTATGTTTATTTATATTTTCTATATATTTTCCCCTCTTGTTTTCCCTTCCTCTCACCTTTTTTTTTTATAATATCATAAACTTCCCCTTAAACTTTTTAATACGCACATTTAGAACATCTCTAATGGAAGCATGAATTAAGGTAAAAAAGATTAATCTAAGACACAATCTACATGTAACGGTCCGCATTATTTAATCTTAATTAAATTATTAATTATAGATTAAGACTCGTAGCTCGTACTCAAGTGGGCACTGCCGACAAGTTTATGGCACACCAACCAGGATATAAATAGTTATTTTTGTGTGATGCATGTTAAATTGTTTATTATTAATTAATTCGGGTTGCACTAGTTAATATTTTTACTGGTCGCGTTGTGCGCGCGTAGTGATGAGAGTGTATGACGTAGCGAAGTGTATAACGTGGGTGTATGAGATAGTCTCAGGTTTAAAAGTCACATCATCCATCAAATCACATTATCCCATACTTACTTTTATCTTTCCTCTCCAAACAAAACCCACAGTTTTTCTCTCTCTATTTCCCCAATGATTCATTCTTCCTCTCTACACCACTCTCATTTTCTTCCTCACCAAGATCTCTCTCACCAAGCTCTCCTCACACTCCACGATCTCAAGAATTCGATCATCCCTCTCGCGAAGCTCTCCTCTTGGCGGCCTCTGTAATGGCCTGAATTTAATTCGTCGTTAATCATGAAGTGTTTGCAGATGTGATTGACAACTCAGGCACTCGTGGGGCCCGAAGTTAGGCTTGTCCGCACATTGAGCTAAGTAAATGGTTACTTTTGTGTGCTGAATTATTAATTTGCAATGTTTATATTGAAATAGTGTAAATGACATCGTAATGTGTGTTAGTATATTACATTTGACCTGCGAGACCATGTGTTAAGTAGTTGCCTCGATATGTGTGTTGATGTGAGCACCGAGTAAATTAACCGACTTAACACTAGGCTAAGGAAATAATACACACAAAATGAACTAAATTGGCTAAATACTCAGTATGGAATGTAGATATGGTGGTTAGGGACATGGTAGTACGCGTATGTCGAGGCTTGAGACGCAAAACTGGTAGTCGGAACACCCGAAACACCAATTTTGAGCTAAATATAAGGGTGAGTGTGCCAAAGGTGTCCCAATTAGAATAAGAGCAAATAAGGTTCATTTGATGGCTTAGAGATGCACAAGTAAGATGAGATTACTTTGACCTATATAAGTTAAGTTGACCCTTAATTTTCACCACTTTTTCTCTTTCTTATCCATTCATCCGAGATTTGAAAATCAAAAACCAGGGTTTTAGTAATTCATCTTGGTGATTTGTGAAGTTTAGAGTGGGGGAAATTCATCACATCCAATGTGAGAATCACTTACACCACAACTAGCTCTATCTTTTGTTCCTACTTTTAGAGGTGTTAGTGAAGAATTGGTTGATGTTGGGTTGTTGTTAGTTTCAAGTGTGTTGAAGTGTTGTTGGTGTTGTGGCTGTTGTTTGGTGTGTGTAAAACCTAGAAATTTCAGCAGTTTTACTGTCCAGAACGCGATTAGCGTGCTAATCGCATCATCTAGCGCGCTAATGACAATTAGCCCGCTAGGCCAAAAAACTAGCATGCTAATGTTCGTCTAGGCGAATAACGTATAACCGTTTGGGCATTTAGCGCGCTAATGCCCAGACCTAATGCGCTAATGTACCCCTGTTTTGACATAATTTGAGTGAAATGACTTAACACTCATACAAATGACTAAATATCATTTATACATGGAAATAGGTTAGTACGAGCTATAATTTAGGATATCCGGGACTAGGCGGAGCCGGACCGTGGGTTAGTGACGGTACACGAAGTGCGGTGTGAGGTGTGTAGTATCCCAACTGAAATTACTTGAACAATATTACTATTTGCTTTTGAATTCATTTTTTGTCTTTCAATACTCTATTCCTGGTATAGTTATAATGGACAGAAGTTGAGGCTCTCTTTCCGTGCCATTTCTATATGTACGTCCAATAGGCCATAGCCCATGTGCCATCTCGGTGAATAAGGCTACCCGAGAGTTGTGGCGGACACGTGTGGGTGCGTCGTAGGTTCCACACTGACCATCTAGCGGATCTAGATACTGGCCTTGCTTGAGTGCTACTCGCGCGGCAGTAGCCTGTTGGGAGTCCGAAGTATAGCGCTAGTCTGACCCTAGGGCTAGGAACACACACTTTGAGCTTCCACAATTACATATGCATGCGATGAGCACGGTTGCCTGTATTTTATTTCCGCATGATTATTTAATAGTTTTAGTTAAATTCTAGTATTTACTTTCCGTATTGCTCACTTAATTTCCTTGAAAATACTCACTCTAGACTTGTCATCTTTCTTTTTGTGATGGTTTGAGTGCAGATCTTAGTACGAACTGGGGTAAGGGAAAGCTACCGAAATACATAGACATATAGCCAGGCTTGTACGTATGTATGTATTCGTATGTTGTATATTTTGGGATTTGGGATTATGTGAGACACTAGGACTCCATATTGTTGATATTTTGATACATTGAGGTATATTTTTGATCTATGCCGATATGAGTTTTCCACACTAGGTATTAGAGTTATTTATGCATAACTATGATCTTTAATGTTTCATTTATTGATTGTCATGTTATAAGACTTCCGTTATGATTTATTAAGAATTTAAAATGATCTTAATGGATTACTTAAGTCTAGTAACAATTTAAATAATAACTTGTTGGGATTAAATGGTTGATACGATGGCATGTGGGATACAACTGGTGTTGGCAGGCCAGGTTGTTGGCCCGCATCGGCCCCCGTAGCGGTCTATTTTGAAAATAGGCCATTACATTTTGGTATCAGAGAAAGGTTAGTGAACCTCGAGGAATTAGAAGTTAATTCCGATACGATTACATTTGTAGTCTTGTTTGATGAATACACTTTAGATGTGGAAATCCAAAGGAATTGCTAAGAGTCTTAGTTGGGAAGAGATGTGAGATAGGTAGAAATCACTGACGACTACGTAGGTAATTGTAGCTCCTACTATGGTCGAGGCTCAGGTGTAGGTTGCAGTATCAGAGACAAAGAGGGCTCCACTAGCAGTAGTTCCAGTGGAGGCTGCAGTGGTGGTTACGCCAGCTATGACCGAGCAGCCAGCAGTGGCATTGACTTCTGGGAGCCAGATGACATTAAAGGCTATCAAGATGAGGGACTTCCTTAAGTTCTCTCCAAGGTACTTTTATGGGGCCGGAGACGCAGAGGTAGCCGGGTGGTGGCTATTATCCCATGAGCGGCTACACGACTTGCTGCGAGTTGAGGAGATCGATCGACAGTGATTATCGAGTTTCTGTTTGAGAGCCGGCGGAATGATCTGGTGGATTACTTACATTGCGACTCATCCAGTTGTGTCTACTTGGTTAGAGTTTAGGATGTTGTTCATGGATGAGTATATACCGATTGTGTTCAGAGTTCACTTAAGGGATGAGTTTTTATCCCTGGTCTAAGGTGATATGTCGGTCACGGTCTAAATGTAGAGGTTTTGATATCTATTATCTTACTCCTTGGGCATAACAGGTACCGTTCGACTGTAGATCTACTATTTTGTCTGGAGTCTGGATGATCGGACAACGAGTAAGATTGTCTTTAGCGGAGCTTGTACACTGACTGAGGTTTACGACAGTTCCCTCGCATACGAGACCTATATGTTTAAGAGGGCAAGTCGACGAGCGATTCAGGCTACGCCGCAGGGTTAGCAAAGTCAGCCAGCATCAGGTTCTCGGATTGAGCATAGGCCGAAGAGACTGATAAGGGATCGGGATCGACACAGACATAACCAGAGACCTCGCCTAGGTGATTGGCGGTTTGGTCAGGGTAGCAGATGTAACGGGTCGAAAAATTTGACTTGTGCCACGTGTCAAGTCAAGGTCGTTTGTGGGACCCACTCGTCGAAATATGTATGTCCAAATCGAATTTAAGATGAAAATGCTAATTATGCAAGGAATTCAGTGAGCCGAAACATTAACGAGGACGCGCCTCGAGTCGCGTGCCGAAGTAAGACCGCTATAATAGATTTATGTGGTTTTAACATGTACATTGGATATGTCTCGTGATGCGTGTAGCGCAAGTATCGAGATTATGAAATGAGACGGGTTTTGTGCCTCGAGATGCGCGTCGCACGAATATCGAGAACACTTTGATTTGAAATTAAAAAGGATAAGGATCAGGAGAAAAGAAATAATATATATATATATATATATAATATAAAGAAGAAGATAAGATTGAGAAAAAAAAAGTGATCAGAAAGAAAAGAGAAAATGAAACAGAAGAGAGACGCGATTGTGAGAGAGATTGGAGGATCGGAGAAGATGAGAGGGAGATCGGACGGCGGCTCCCGACGCGCCACGACGGCGGCGCGAAGTCCGGCCAGTGAGCCGCGCGCGCGGTAGAGTCGAGGTCGCGCGGACGACGCGCGCGCACTACACGACAGACAGCGTGGCTGCGCGGAGAAGACGATCGACGATGACGCGACGGCGGAGCCGGCGGCGCGGCGATCGGCGACGCGCGCAGCGCGACGACGGCGACTTAGCGATGACGTCGAGGCGGACGACGATGGCGCGCCAGCCGCGAACAACATGACACCGAGGCGTGGAGCGGCGCGCTCGCGCAGCGATCAGCGCGCGCGCGCGTGCGCAGCAGCGGCGGCGGCGGCGCGGCGCCAGCGAGCGAGCGCAGCAGCGCGCGACGCGCGCGCGGCGACGCGACGAACTGGCGTGGTGACGCGTTGTCGACGTCGGTTGCGCGATTTCGACGAAATCGCGACGACGCGAATGAGGTGATGTTTATTTTGCCTAATGTTAGTGGGATTTGAATGATTTTAGTAAAATAAGCCATCAAATGTTTAAATGGACACCAGGGACTAGGAGTCGGGTGTCGGTGCGCAAATCGAGACGCGAACGAGACATTTTGAGATTCGCGATTTCTCGAGGTAAGCAAACCAGTTAGGAACCTATACAGTATTTCATGTTTCTCCATTGACTGTTGTTATTTAATGTTTTGTGATAGTTTTATTGTTGTTCACTGCAAATTACTATGCCCATTTATGTATATGGTATGTAAATCGAGGAGTGCCCGTGTCTCAATTGGCGTATATGGGGGCAAAATAGAAGATGTATATGGGCAGTGGCCCGATCGTTATCGTATATGAGATGAGTAACCTGGCATATACATCCATATACATCTACCTTGAGGTACCAAGACATTATTCATTGATGGATTGGTTACATTGTTTACATATTCATGCGTTCTTTATTCTTTTCGTATATTTGCATGAATTTGACTGTTTTGGATATCGTGAACTGTTGCTTTGGATATTGTGAAATGTTGTGTATATGTCCTACTGGATTTACTTACCTGGGCTCGTCATTTTTTTTTATATTTGACTGAGTGCAGCGCCGCGGACGAGTAGCGAAGGGAAGGCTTCATAGCTAGGTGATTTTTTGTATATTTTGTATTTTTACTCTCCTCTGATGATATTAACTGGGTTCCACAATTAGGTTGCCTAACTTCCTGAATTTTTTGTTGAGTTATTTAATTTATTAGTTGCTTTCGCTAAAATTGTAAAACTCGAAAAATATTAATAACTCAACTGTACAACTGTAAATGTGGAATGTACTGATAATGATGGGTTGGAAGGCTGACTAGGCCTGCGTTGACCTTGCGAGACTGGTTCGGGGGTCCACGTAGGCTTAGGCCGGGCGGGGCCCAATTTGTGAAAAATTGGGGCCGTCACAGTTGGTATCAGAGCCGATGTTTTAAGGAACTCGACTCTTGAAATTAAGACACAAAACAAGCGGAAGTTAGGAATGGTTGAACTTAGAGTGGAACCCTATGATCCTGACTTGAGTCTTCGTTGGGAAGTGAGGAGAGTTGGAAAATGGAAAATGGTAGAACACCTGGCGGATATGGAAAATGGAAAATGAGAAATGGCAAATGGAAAATGGAAAATGTTTATAACATTTTTTCCTTATATGCGTTTCGAGGTGGGCTTGTACCCCTGGCGTATATATAAAATATATGGTATGTTATATACTATATACGATGTCGATAATGATTCGAGGAATCGTGACTATGGTAATGATAATTGGTAAATGGAATCAGTGAGTGATTGATGTTTCATTGGCATACTTGATTTCATTTTTTGTAAATCAACAGTTTTGTTTTTTCAGTTGTTTACAACATTGTGGACAAATGGTGCCTCGAGATTTGTGTTGCACGTATCTCGATGGCACATTTGATTTCTTCTTGAGGAAAACACCCTGCAAGTATTTCTAGAGGATCCGCTCGAACTAATTAATGAAATTGGAATGTGATACGAGAATCAAATCCGTGGTAAAGGTGAGAGGATTTCATGTAAATTTGGTATAGTGCTGCAGGGACGCTTAAACTATATTTAAATGGTTTGGAGTTAAATTTGAGCCGAGTTGGAGTTAAATTTGGTATAGTCCTTGTTTTCATTTGAGCCGAGTTGGGGATCAATTACGAGCGACCAAATGATTTTTTCTAGTCAAAATTTTTGATGGAATTCTTTGGTTATATGTTTAATTTGGTCCATAATAATCGACATGAGATTTGGTGGGATAAATTGAAGGTACAAATCCAAAGAAGGAAAAGGTTTAGGAGTTATATTTCCATCCGATATGAGGTCGTATGACATTGCCTTCATGCACGGATCAATGTGACAATGTTGGTGATTGTGGTGTATTTGGGAATAGTGGAACTGCATGGATAAGTACTTGTGCCTTGGAAATGCGGGAGTTGTTTAAATTCAATTCAGCTTCGCGGATAGTTCAATTGATAAATTGAGGATTTCCTATAAGTAGTGAGACTTGAAATGGAAGTTTGAATCTCTAAATGGTGTTGAATTGATGATAAAGGAAATGGATGTTGGATAATATAAAACGAATGGAACATTCGAATGTAAGGAACATTCGAGTAAGGAACATTCGAATGTAAGGAACATTCGAGAACGTAAAGTTAAAAACAAAGAAACGAAGAGCAGACTCTAAATGAGCAAAGTGTTGAGATGACTTGAGAGCTAACGATTACATTATGTAAGGACTCATTTAGCTTTGACGAAAGCTTTGGAGTAGTACTGTTGGATCAGAAGCCCAAGTAACTCCACTTTAGTGACACTATACATTTATAGTCTCAGGGTTGGTGAAATCAACCATCACCTTTAGGGACTTATAAATGAATTAAGTGTTACGAGCTGAGGTAGAGTCCGTGAAGCGTTTTAAAAGTTAGAGGCCACCTAAGGATAAATCCTACGAGATGGTATATCTCAAGAATTCTCGCATTCTAAAATTTGCTCAGATGCGTTAGTAAACGTACTGAAAAGAATTTTCGTGCAAGTAAACAAGTGCATTTAAAGTTACTAAGAAAAGAGTAACTCACTTGACAAATCATTAAAAAAAAAAGGGGGACAAACATTTGTGAATCAAATGAACGAGTTACTTGAGATGAGGTAGAAGGTGAAATGTTAAGGAAAAAAAAAGATTTAAATGGAAATAATTATGTTTTCATGTGTCTCGAGCTTCGCGCCGTACGAATCTCGAGGACACATTAGATTTGGATTAGGTAATGCGAGTTCGAAACTTGGGAGGTGTCGCGAAATACGTGATTTGCGAGATTCGATACAATTTTGGTCACACATAGAGGTGGTGCCTCGAGATTTGTGTCACACGAATCTCGAGGACACATTTATTTTGAAAGTCAAAAAGTGAACGCGTTGGAGTAAACGTGTTGAACTCGTGCTTACATGAGGAGATGCTGAGCGCGCCTACTGATACGAGAATTAGAGTGACGACTCAGGCGAGGTAGTTTCACGAGTTTTAGCGGCATCACTCGGAAAAGTTTCACGGTGGTACAAATCTCTGAGGAACAAATATTCATGACGTCTTGGCCATACCAAATCATATGAGGTCGAACATCGTATCAGTTTCGTTGTTCGGTGAGGCCGATGACTGGTGGTGCACTACGGTGGCATCGTTGTGGACGCTCTGGAGTGCGGTTGATGTTATGGTAAGTGAGAGCGTGGGAGCACACGAGAGCAACCTCGTAACGTATTGTGTTTCCGCCATATGAGGCGTATACGGCGCCAAAGTTAGTTGGTTCAGCGTAGAGTTACGCTAGAGTAGTACATCAGCTAGCACCGTCAAATCCTTAGCATAAGTACCATCAGAGTGTTCATGGCAGAGGATGTGGCTAGAGACAGGGTCAGAGATCTAGTCGAGTGCACAGACAGGGACATCGATCTAGTCATGCACATGGACAAGGATATGGACATGTTCCAGTTAGAGCAGGATTTCACGTACCTGTATGGGCGTGTGGACAGCCAGGAACAGATTCGTGATATTGTCACGTCAAGTTCGACTACTATCCATCGTATTTGATAAAAGGTACAGTTGGGTTGAGACTCACTCGATGAGAGAGACTGATTTACATTCCGACGGATATACAGCGGATGTACGTATGTTAGTCACGGTGGATCATGAAATTAAATGTTCGTTTGTATTCATTTGTATTCTAATATATGTTGCGAGGATGTTGCCCTGACATATATTGATGAGAGGAGGACATATGGTGCGTTCTTTGCTTGGAGGTCGCGGAGGAGCCCAGCTCGTCGCGGAGGAGCCCAACCCTACAGAGTAAGATGGGGGTATGGCCTTGGGCGAGTATGACCTTGGGCGGGTATGATCTTGGGTCTTCATTAAAACTCCATTGTTCTGTGAGATTTGTTTCAATTTCGAGGACGAAATTCTTAATTCGTTGGGAAGACTGTAACGACTCGAAAAATTTGACTTGTGCCACGTGTCAAGTCAAGGTCATTTGTGGGACCCACTTGTCGAAATATGTATGTCCAAATCGAATTTAAGATGAAAATGCTAATTATGCGAGGAATTCAGTGAGCCGAAACATTAACGAGGACGCGCCTCGAGTCGCGTGCTGAAGTAAGACCGCTATAGTAGATTTATGTGGTTTTAACATGTACATTGGATATGTCTCGTGATGCGTGTAGCGCGAGTATCGAGATTATGAAATGAGACGAGTTTGTGTTTCGAGATGCGCATCGCACGAATATCGAGAACACTTTGATTTGAAATTAAAAAGGATAAGGATCAGGAGAAAAGAAATAATATATATATATATATTATAATATTATATAAAGAAGAAGATAAGATTGAGAAAAAAAAGTGATCAGAAAGAAAGAGAAAAATGAAACAGAAAGAGAGACGCGATTGTGAGAGAGATTGGAGGATCGGAGAAGATGAGAGGGAGATCGGACGGCGGCTCCCGACGCGCCACGACGGCGGCGCGAAGTCCGGCCAGTGAGCGCACAGCGCGGTAGAGTCGAGGCTGCGAACAGCGTCGCGGTACTGCACGACGCGTGGCGCGTGGAGAAGACGATCGCGATGGTGGACGCGGAGCGGCGGCGGGTGGACTACGGAGCTGCCGGCCGCGCAGCGCTGGCGCACGTGACGCGGCGACATGACGACGATGACGCGCGGAGGCGGACGACGATGGCGGCCACCGCGAACAACATGACACCGAGGCGTGGAGCGCGGCTCCGCGCAGCGACGCAGCGCAGCGGCGTCGCGGTGCGCGCGGCGAGCGCGGCAGCGCGGAGCGGCGCGCGATGCAGCGCGCAACGACGCGCGCAGCGCAACGACGCGACGAACGGCGTGGTGGTGCATTGTCGACCGGTCGGTTGCGCGATTTCGACGAAATCGCGACGACGCGAATGAGGTGATGTTTATTTTGCCTAATGTTAGTGGGATTTGAATGATTTTAGTAAAATAAGCCATCAAATGTTTAAATAGACACCAGGGACTAGGAGTCGGGTGTCGGTGCACAAATCGAGACGCGAACGAGACATTTTGAGATTCGCGATTTCTCGAGGTAAGTAAACCAATTAGGAACTTATACAGTATTTCATGTTTCTCCATTGACTATTGTTTATTGTTGTGATAGCTTTATTGTTGTTCACTGCTTGTGATGATAGCTATCGTTAAATGTTGTCGATTGAGGGGGTCCATTGGCAAGCGAGTCATGGTTACTACGTATCTGCGATATGAGCTCTTATCCGGATGCTGTCGATATCTCCCAATTGAGTGTACGTTGGGGGCACTTATCCGGGTCCATAGATATCTCATAGTCGGCAGGGGTTAGGGTTGGGAGGCATGTGGCTCGCTCTAAACCCGAGTCTGCTGGCTTTTGCCGCGACTCAACGACTTTTTGGTCGGGACTCCTAGTTATTTGGCATCACTCATCGATGGATTGTTTACAATCTGTTATATTCATGCGTTCTTTATTCCTTTCGATATATTTGCATGAATTCGACTGTTTTGGATATCGTGAACTGTTGTTTTGGATATTGTGAAATGTTGTGTATATGTCCTACTGGATTTACTTACCTGGGCTCGTCATTTTTTTATATTTGACTGAGTGCAGCGCCGCGGACGAGTAGCGAAGGGAAGGCTTCATAGCTAGGTGATTTTTTGTATATTTTGTATTTTTACTTTCCTCTGATGATATTGATTGGGTTCCACAATTAGGTTGCCTAACTTCCTGAATTTTTTGTTGAGTTATTTAATTTATTAGTTGCTTCCGCTAAAATTGTAAAACTTGAAAAATATTAATAACTCAACTGTACAACTGTAAATGTTGAATGTATTGATAATGATGGTTTGGAAGGCTGACTAGGCCTGCGTTGACCTTGCGAGACTGGCTCGGGGGTCCACGTAGGCTTAGGCCGGGCGGGGCCCAATTTGTGAAAAATTGGGGCCGTCACAGCAGAGGTGACAGAGACCTTCGCGAGGACGAAAATCGACGTGATGAGCGTTAGTTGGTATATTCCACAGCTTCTACACGTATCGATCAACCTAGGCAGCAGAGGCGGGACAGTGGTCCGAGAGGCCAGAGTCAAACGTTGAGTCAAAGAAGTTCTGGCAGATCTGAGACTCGCACATGCTACCTTTGCGGTCAGATGGGGCATATTATGGCAGATTGCAATGGACCATCACCAATACCACCGCAAACGAAGCAGGCCAGAGACAAGGCCTAGACTGCAACATACGTGGTCTTGCAACCAGACCAAGAGGCGACCAGACAGCTAGTTGAGATTACGTTATCTGTCTGTGGTATTCACATGTACGTGATTATGGATTCCGGTAGTACTTTGTCTTTTATTTCTGGATGCATAGTAGGAGAGTTAGGGTTACCTACAGAGACCTTAGATACACATCTTATTCTCGGCATGGCAACTAGGGACAAGATTTATCCTAATCAAGTTTGCCAGAATTGTATTATTAAGATTGAGGGACTTAAGCTACCGGCTAATTTAAGAGTGTTAAAGTACTTAGAATTCGATGCGATGTTCGTGATAGATTAGTTATCATCTTATCATGCACAGATTGACTATTTCAGCAAGATTGAGACGTTTGACATCGATAGGATTCCAAGGTTTACATTTGCCGGAGTTGCATCTACATTACCTATCACTCGAGGCATATTAGCTATGTCGCAGGAAATGGAGGCGTATGAGGCTATGGTTGAGCCGAAAGGTAAACGATACTAAAGGTTGAAGATGTCCCTATTGTCAGTAAGTTTCCAGACGTGTTTCTAGATTATTTGCCTAGTTTGCCACCACCGAGAACTCTAGAGTTCATCATCGACCTGATCCCGGAGACTCAGCCAATCTATAGCAGACCGTATAGGATGTCAACATCGGAGCAAGATGACTCGAGGACCCAGTTAGAGGACTTACCGAGAAGGGTTTCATTTGGCATGTCGCCTTGGGGAGCTCCAGTTCTATTTGTGAAGAAAAATGACGTATCGATAGGATAAGTGTGGACTACCAAAAGCTGAATCAGGTGACGATTCATAATCGTTACCCACTTCCGAGAATGATGATTTATTCGATCAGTTGGCTTCGACCAATTTCTTCTCGAAAATCGACTTACAATTATAATAACACCAATTAAACCAATTAAAGATTTGAGAAGAGGATGTGAAGAAGACTGCATTTAGTATGAGTTACGACCGGTTCGAGATTATTGTCATGTCGTTCCGTGACTAATGCACCGATGATCTTCATGGATTTGATGAACATGGTGCTGAGGCCATACTTTGAGCGATATGTCATTGCGTTCATCCATGACATCCTGATTTACTGTAAGACTCGTGTGGAAGACGAAAGGCATCTTAGAGATGTATTGTCGACGTTGAGATAACACATACCGTATGTCAAATTTAGCAAGTGTGCCTTTTGGTAAAGTGAGGTGAAGTTCTTGGGCCATGAAATCAATGGTCAGGGTATATCAGTTGATGGTGACAAGATTCGAGTGATTATTGACTGGAAGATACCCGAGTCTGTATCTGACATCCGGAGTTTCCTGGGATTGGCAGGATATTAAAGGCACTTTATGCAGGACTTCTCGATGATTGCAGTGCTAATGACAAGGCTAACTAAGAATTATGTTAGATTTAAATGGTTACAGGAGTGTGACGATGCTTTCTAGGAGCTAAAGAGGAAATTGACTTCGGCGCCAGTTTTGGCTTTACCAGTGGCAGGTTAAGGGTTTTCCGTCTATACTGATGCATCAGACACTGGGTTGGGTGATGCGTTGATGCAGGATGGACACCCAATGGCCTATTTACCTCAACGATTGAGATTTCACGAGTTGAGTTATCCAGTGCACGACTTGGAGCCCGCGGTTGTCATGTTTGCCCTGAAGGCCTAGAGGCATTACTTGTATGGTGCTAGGTTTGTGTTATTCATAGACCACCAGAGTTTGAGGTATATGTTCACCCATGATGATGGCTCGAGTTACTGAAAGACTATGACTATGCTATTAAATATCATCCAAGTAAAGTGAATGTTATAATCGATGCATTGAGCATGAGCGACATTGAAAGCCAGATAGTACTACGACATAAGACACATGAGCATGAGTTGTTTGAGTTATTGTCGGTGTTGTGTTTGATGGAGGCTATTGTCGAGTTACTGATTTGTTATCAGATGCGAGTTTCTACAGTGTTTGTAGAGCGGCTTCCTGAGCTGTAGAGAGCCGATTACTCATATTTGTAAATCAGTGGCCTTGCTTAGGATCCGGGGTGCACAGAGTGCTGTTAGGGGTCAGTTGGGTGCTTGAGACACAAGGGTCGTTTATAGATACCAGGAGTATCAAAGCTTAAGGACAACATTCTCGGGGATGCACACCGATCGCGGTATACAGTTCATCCTAATCGGACCAAGATGTATCACGATATGCGAAAATTATTCCGATAGCCAGGGATGAAGGCTAATGTGGGTAGATACGTCCATAGTTGTCATATATGCTAGCAGGTGAAGGTTGAGCACATGCGACCGACTGGGTTACTACAGCCGCTGCCCATTCCTCAGTGGAAGTTGGAACACGTGACTATGGACTTCGTCGGTGGCCTACCTCAGATGATGAGAAGACACGATGCGATTTGGATGGTTATCGACAGGTTGACGAAGTTGGCACACTTTATACCGATCACCATAAAATATTATGTTACGCAAATGAGCACTATCTTTGAGAGAGAGATTTTCAGATTGAACGATGTACCGGTCTCGATTATTTCTAACAGAGATCCGCAATTTACATCGAGACTTTGGGAGAGTATGCAGGAGCAATTTAGCATGCGTTTGCAGTTTAGCATTGCGTACCATCCTCAGACTGACGGGCAGTCAGAGCGGTTGATTCAGATTCATGATGATATGCTCGGAGTATGTATTCTACAGTTTGGTGGATCATGGGAATAGTACTTACCTTTGTGTAAGTTTTCCTACAACAACACCTATCAGACGAGTATCAGGATGCCACTATTTGAGGCTCTTTATGGTAGGCCATGTAGGTCACCAGCATGTTGGGCGGCACCGGAAGATAAAGGGACTATAGGGCCTGAGGTTGTTGTTGACCATACTGAGAAGGTAAGACAAGTAAGGCTGAGACTTCAGGCAGCGCTAGATAGGTAAAAGAAATATGCAGATAAATACCTTGAGGGTCTGAGCTATGAGGTTGGAGACTTGGTGTATTTGAAACTTTTTCCTTAAAAAGGTCATAAGAGGTTTGACATTAAGGGAAAACTAGCACCAAAGTTCAATGAGTCGTTCAGAGTTTAGGAACACATTGACAGAGTGGCATATCGTCGAGAGTTGCCACCATAGTTGGCAGCGGTACATCCGGTGTTTCATATTTCCATGTTAAGGCTGACTAAGTCGAGATCGAGGCATATGGTTGATATACGTCAGATTGAGGTGCGACTTGATATGTCATACGAGGAACAACCTGTGGAAATCATGGATAGGAGAATTTAGATTTTGAGGAATAAGGAGATCCCAAAAGTTTTGGTACGATGGTAGCATCACGGGACCGATGGACTCACGTTGGAACTTAAGTCTACAATGTGACAATGGTATCCCCACTTATTTGCAGATAAGTATTTTTAGTTTAATCTCAATTTCAAGACGAAATTTCACCTAGTTGGAAAGAATTGTAATGGTCCGAATTTAATTCGCCGTTAATAATGACATGTTTGCAGATGTGGCTTACAGCTCAGATACTCATGGGACTCGCGGTTAGGCTTGTGCGCCTGAAGCTAGGTAAATGGCTATTTTTGTGTGCTAAATTGTTAATTTGCAATGTTTATATTGAAATATTGTAAATGGCATTGCAATGTGTGTTAGTATAATATATTTGACGTGTGAGATCATATGTTTAGTAGTCGTTTCGATATGCATGTCGACGTGGGTACAAGATAAATTAACTGACTTAACACTAGGCTAACGAAATAATACACACAAAATGAATTAAATTGGCTAAATACTCAATATGGAATGTAGATATGGTGGTTAGGGACAAGATAGTACGCGTATGTCACGGTTCGAGACGCAAAATCGAGAGTCGAAAAACCTGAAACACCACTTTTCGAGCTAAATACAAGGGTGAGTGAGCCAAAGGTGTCCCAATTAGAGTAATGAGAGGTTAGAATATGAGAAAATAAGGTTCATTTGATGGTCTAAAGATGCACAAGTGACATGAGATGACTTTAACCTATATAAGTCAAGTTGACCCTCATTTTCTACCACATTTTCTTTCTCTTATCCAATCATCCGAGATTTGAATAGCAAAAATCAGGGTTTTGGTGATTCATCTCGGTGATTTGTGGAGTTTGGAGGGGGAAGTTCATCACATCTTATGTGAGAATCACTTACACCACAACTAGCTCTATCATTTGATCCTACTTTTAGAGGTGTTAGCGAAGAATTGGTGGATGTTGGGTTGATGTTGTGATTTGATTCAAGTGCGTTAAAGTGTTGTTGTTGGTGTTGTGGCTGTTGTTGTGTTGTGGGGTGCGTGTAAAACCCAAAAACTTTCAACAATTTTGTTGTCCAGAACGCGATTAGCGCGCTAATCACAACATCTAGCAGGCTAATGACAATTAGCGCGCAAGAGTAGAAAATTAGCGCTAATGTTCGTCTATGCAAAGAACGTATAACTGTCTGAGTATCTAGTGCGCTAATGCCCAGACCTAGCGCGCTAATGTACCCTTGTTTTGACATAATTTGGGTGAAATGACTTAACACACATACGAATGACTAAATATCATTTATACATGGAAATAGGTTAGTATGAGCTATAATTTGGGATATCCGGGACTAGGTGGAGCCAGACCGGGGGTTAGTGACGGTAGACAGTGTGCGGTGTGAGGTGTGTATGATGGGGCATGTGCCCTAGGTCAATCCATTAACTGTCTTTATGAATACTTTTAGTTAATAAAATAGAGGATTTCATTTGTTGTTTATTATAATTAATTTGCATGTTTACATTATAATAAGATCCATGGGTATTTACATAAATATCATAAATGTCCCTAGTCGATCATTATACTGGGAACTATAATGAATTAAGACTAATGTGAGTCTTGATTGATGATCATATGATGATTATACGTATAGGGATACGAATCAAGATCACGAGTACTTTTTAGGGAACAAAGTACTGGACCGACCCGCTATGAGAACATCACATGGATTAAGTCATAGTTGTTTCTCATGATAAGTATATTTTTCAGTCCTCTGACTTGAAATTACCAGAGACTTCAACATTAGGAACATAGTGATTTGACACTATCAAACGTTGTCTTTAACCGGACGATTATAAAGGTTGTGATTGGTTACTATGTGAGCAATGTGATGAAGTTGTGTAATCAAGATAAAATTTGTCCCTTTCATATAAAGAGAGATATCCAGTGGATCCCTCGATGTGTTAGACTGTTAAAAGGCCTAGTCTAAGTGAATTGATATTGATCAATGTCACTTGGATGTTTTCAGTCTACCTAGAGATCGAGACTAGTACGATTGAACATGTTGGATGACAATTCCATGCCTTATGTTTGATCAAAAGGATATCGTGTGACAAAAGGATGTTATATACATTATTGATTAGGTTGTATCGATTTGATATTCGTACGACTTGGGTAGTCATAATGTCTTGCTAGAGGCCGCTTATGACTTGTATACCAAAATGTGTTTTGGTACAGTGCCAACGTCGTATGAGCCTATCGGGTCGCACACTAAGAATGGTTTTGCGAGATTTTAAGATGGTTCGGAAAAATGAATTTTATATGATAAAATTCATGACGGAAACGTCCTTGTGGTGTATTACACTTATACTTCTTTAAGTATGGGTATATGTGTAATTTACTTAACCGTCTATATACAAGAGTTGTATAAATAGACGCTTTAAGTTAGAATACACAAACGAAAGATCAGAAGGCCAAAACTCTTTTTTCGTTTAAGAAACTACTTAGAGTTTTTTGGTATGCTCTGGATCGTTTTGGAGAGAAACAAAAAGGTTTGGTATTCTCTCGAAGCTAGCACTTCCAATCTCGGCCGCCGTTCGTGTGTGGACTGCTGATAGAGGGCGTTCGTCGTTGGCAGCGCCTTAGAGATCGATTAACCTTCAGAAAGGTACATTGCGATTGAGGTATGATTAAGTTTTCATGGTTTAAACGTTTTTAATGGAATTAGATTCGGATCCTGTTGGGGTTTTGTCAAAATTGTTTTGTAATCTCCGCTGCGTATGAACCCCAAAACCCAACAGTGGTATCAGAGCCTTCGAGTTCGATTCCATTAAATTCATTGCATGTTTTCTTCTGATATATACATGATATATGATTGAAAACATGTTAATAGTTGATGTATATGTGATATACATAAGTTTTCTGTGAGATTTATTATCATGTTTTGTGTATATGATACATATATTCGTGATTTAATTGAAATTTGTTTCGTACATGCTAGTAACCATGTTAGGTTAATTTGAATAATTTTAATGAATTGAGTTTCGTGTTCTATGATCCATGACACCATTAGGTTCGATTGTGATAATAGTTCATGATTCAATTACATGTTTGTGATTATTTGGATGAGGACCGAAATTGCAAATAATTAATTTTCGAAATTATTTATTTATAAATAATTAATTTTCAAAATTATTTATTTATCTTGTTATATCTATTTTGTTATGAAGTTTCTATTTTATAAAGATAGATAACAAATTAGAATATGAGATAAATATCAAGAATCTTGTTATTTGTGATATACTAGGATTCAAATATCTTAAATCCAAAATAAATAAATAATTTTCGAAATTAATTATTTATCTTGTTATATCTATTTTGTTATGAAGTTTCTATTTGATAAAGATAGATAACAAATTAGAATATGAGATAAATATCAAGAATCTTGTTATTGGTGATATACTAGGATTCAAATATCTTAAATCCCAAATAAATAATTAATTTTCGAAATTAATTATTTATCTTGTTATATCTATTTTGTTATGAAGTTTCTATTTGATAAAGATAGATAACAAATTAGAATATGAGATAAATATCAAGAATCTTGTTATTGGTGATATACTAGGATTCAAATATCTTAAATCCTAATTGGATTAGGATAAGATGATTAGTTAGATGTGGGCTTAGGTTAATTAAAATGTTTTAATTGACTTAATTTCAGATAAATTAAGGGGTTAATTTATGATAATAAAATCAGCGAAAATTATGATTTTTTATAGCGAATTTTAATTTTCAGAATTGAGATTTGTCTTCTAAAAAAAAAACAAAAACAAAAATAAAATAAATAAATTCCAAATTGTTTAGTGATTGAACAAATCAATAAAATATATGATATTTCATTATTTACATAAAATCACTAAAACTGAATAAAATCCATCTATTAAATTTTAAGTCTCGTGCCATCCATTTTAAACACTTGTCAAGGCCTCGATCACACTAATATAGTTTCAGCCATAGTTGGGTGTATTGTGTTATCTTGGTGAGACAAGTTGGGTAAGTGTTACCTTAATGTTTAAAATGGTCCGACTTAATAAAGCCATCAAAATAGTTTTGAGCTTTAGGCAAATGATGAGATAAAAACATGCTAAGACATAAGATGTCTCATATCTCATAAAGGATCTAAAATTACATAAGATGTAATTGGTAACTGTTACCTACCTAAATAATCTAGTTCTGTGTTTCATGCCATAGCTGTCATAGAATTAGGTGAAATATGGATTTTAGTCCCCTAAATAAATAATATGTTTTAGGAGGGTTGTTAATTTAATGGGAGTCTATTCCTCTATGCTAAAATAAACTTTGCATAATCTTTATTGTAGATCAATGACCTCTTCAAGTTGTCACTGCGATCCATCCTTGAGAAGGATAAACTATCTGGGACTAACTTTCTTGACTGGTTCAGAAACTTGGGAATTGTTCTTAAGCTGAACGCAAGTTGTATGTCCCGAATGCTCCAATCCCGAGGACCCACCACCCAATGCTACGAAAGTTTGTGAAGGATGCGCATAGTAAGCATGTCAACGATTCTACTTGAAGTTGCATGTATTATGCTTGGCAACTATGGTTCTGAACTTCGAAGGACATGGAACTAATGGAAGCCTACGACATGGCTATAACGCTGAAGGAAATGTTCCAACAGCAAACTAGGCAAGAAAGGTTCGAGACAGTCAAAAACCTACATTCTTGCAAGATGACTGAGGGTGCGTCATTTAGTCCTCATGTTCTGAAGATGTAGGGCTATGTTGACCAGCTTGATAGACTCGGATTTCCCATAAGCCAAGAGTTGGCTACAGATTTGATCATGAATTCATTACCAAAGAGTTACTCTCAATTTGTGATGAACTACAATATGAATAATATGGAGAAATCAATTTCGGAGTTGCATTTGATGCTCAAAACTGCTGAACAAAATATCAAGAAACCCTCAGTAATGTGTTGATGGTCCAAAAGGGAAAGGGAATGAAGAAGAAAGGCAAAGGCAAGGCTAGAGTTGCCAAGGCAGTTGCTGCACCTGTCGCAAAGCCTGTGGAACAAGTCAAGCCCCGACCTGTTCCTGCTTCAAAACACTCAAAAGAAAAGGAAGAAAATTGTCATTTCTGTAATCAAACCTATCTTTGGCATTGTCGTCTCGGACACATAACCGAAAAACGCATAACGAAGCTCCATAAAGATGGGCTTCTAGATTCATTTGATTTAGAAACATATGAAACATGCGTATCTTGTGTACTAGGCAAGATGACTAAAAGTCCCTTTACTGGACACAGTGAAAGGGCAAGTGACTTATTGGGTCTAATACATACTGATGTATGCGGTCCTATAAACACAATGGCTAGAGGAGGTTATCAGTACTTCATTACATTTACTAATGATTTCAGCAGATATGGTTAAGTATATCTAATGTAACATAAAGCTGAATCATTTGAGATGTTTCGAACGTTTCAAAATGAAGTGCATAATCAACTTGGTAAAACTATCAAAACACTTCGATCAAATCAAGGTGGTGAGTATTTAAGCCAAGAATTTGATAATCATCTTAGAAATTGTGGGATTGTCTCCCAATTGACTCCACCTGCAACTCCACAATGGAATGGAGTTTCTGAAATGAGAAATCGAACCTTATTAGATATGGTTCGATCTATGATGAGTCATGCATATCTTCCATTATCCTTTTGGGGTTATGCATTACAAACTGCAGCTTTCTATCTAAATCGAGTTCCTTCTAAAGCGGTTGATAAAACACCATATGAGATATGGTACGGGAAGAGACCGAGTTTGTCTTTCCTTAAGATTTGGGGTAGTGAGGCTTACATAAAGCGACAAGTCTCAGAAAAACTAGCACCTAAATCTGACAATTGTTTATTTGTGGGGTATCCTAAGGAAACAAAAGGATATTACTTTTATAATCCCGCTGAGAACAAAGTGTTTGTTGCTCGGTATGGTACCTTTTATGAAAAAATAGTTTATTTCAAAAGACACTAGTGGGAGAGAAATAAATCTTGAAGAAGTTCAAGAATCACAGGTAAACACTGAACCGCTACTGGAAGTTCAACAACATTCCGAACCAGTTGAACCTCCACAAGTGACACAAGGCCCACGTAAATCTAGTAGGGTAAGACATGAGCCAGAGAGATTAGGATTTCTCATTACTAATAGTCGTGATGTGTTGCTTATAGACCAAAATGAGCCCACCACTTATCAGGAGGCTATGTCTGGACCAAACTCAGATAAATGGCTAAGTGCCATGAACTCTGAGATGCGATCCATGTATGATAATCAAGTTTGGAACTTGGTTGATTTACCTGAAGGTGGTAAGACCATTGGATGTAAATGAGTTTTCAAGAAGAAAATTGACATGGATGGCAATGTGCATACTTTTAAAGCAAGACTTGTAGCAAAAGGTTTCAGGCAGACTCAAGGTGTTGATTATGATGAAATTTTTTCGCTAGTAGCCATGCTTAAATCCATAAGAACTTTAATTGTCATTGCTGCATATTATGACTATGTGATATGGCAAATGGATGTAAAAACAACATTTCTTAATAGAAAGCTGCTTGAGGACGTGTATATGACACAACCTGAAGATTTTGTAGATCCTGAGAATTCTAGGAAGGTATGCAAGCTTCAAAGATCCATTTATGGATTAAAGCAAGCTTCTCGGAGTTGGAATCTTTGTTTTGATGAAGCAATCAAGGATTTTGGTTTTATTAAGAACGAAGATGAGCCTTGTGTATACAAGAAGGTCAGTGGGAGTGTAGTTATTTTTCTGGTACTGTATGTTGATGATATATTACTCATTGGAAATGACATTCCAACATTGCGGATTGTAAAGTCTTGGTTAGGGAAGTGTTTCTCAATAAAAGACTTAGGAGATGCAGCTTATATTCTAGGGATAAAGATCTATAGGGATAGATCTAAGAGGTTAATCGGTCTAAGTCAGAGTGCTTACATAGACATGATGTTGAATAGGTTCGGTTTGCAAGACTCTAAAAGAGGATTGTTGCCAATGTCTCATGGGATAAGTCTCAGCAAGACTCAATGTCCTAAGACAAATGATGAGCGAGACCGTATGAATAAGATTCCATATGCATCGGCTATTGGATCTATCATGTATGACGTGCTATGCACTCGACCTGATGTATCATATGATTTGAGCACTACAAGCGATATCAATCGGATCCAAGTGAGAGTCACTGGATAGCGAGAAGAACATCCTTAGTACTTAAGAAGGACTAAGGAAGTGTTCTTGGTCTATGGAGGTTTTGAAAATGATCTAGTTGTAAATGGTTACACAGATGCAAGTTTTTAAACTGATATAGATGATTTTAGATCGCAATCTGAATATGTGTTTACTTTGAATGGGGGTGCGATAAGTTGGAAAAGTTCGAAGCAAGAGATCGTGGCGGATTCTACAACGTAAGCCGAGTATATTGCACCGCGTCGATGCAAAGAAAGGAGGCAGTTTGGATCGAAAAGTTCATTTTTGAACTAGGTGTGGTTCCAAGTATTGCTAACCCTGTTTGTTTGTATTGTGACAATAACGGGGCAATAGCACTGGCCAAGGAACCTAGATCACACCACAGATCCAAACATATACTCAGACGTTTTCATCTCATCGAGAGAAATTATTGAGAGGGGAGACGTAAAGATTTGTAGAGTACCTACTGAAGACAACGTCGTGGATCCATTGACAAAAACTCTTCCACAAGCAAAACATGATGGTCATGTTAGATCATTAAACATTAAATGCATGTATGATTGGCCCTAGTGCAAGTGGGAGATGATGGGGCATGTGCCCTAGGTCAATCCATTAACTGTCTTTATGAATACTTTTAGTTAATAAAATAGAGGATTTCATTTGCTGTTTATTATAATTAATTTGCATGTTTACATTATAATAAGATCCATGGGTATTTACATAAATATCTTAAATGTCCCTAGTCGATCATTATACTCGGAACTATAATGAATTAAGACTAATGTGAGTCTTGATTGATGATCATATGATGATTATACGTATAGGGATACGAATCAAGATCACGAGTACTTGTTAGGGAACAAAGTACTGGACCGACCCGCTATGAGAACATCACATGGATTAAGTCATAGTTGTTTCTCATGATAAGTATATTTTTCGGTCCTCGACTTGAAATTACCAGAGATTTCAACATTAGGAACATAGTGATTTGACACTATCAAACGTATTTGACACTATCAAACGTTGTCTTTAACCTACGATTATAAAGGTTGTGATTGGTTACTATGTGTCGCGGGTTTGGCAAAAATGTATGTGGGTCATAAACGAGTTAACTTTGTTTATACACGTTTAATAAACGAGCAATGTGATGAAGTTGTGTAATCAAGATAGAATTTGTCCCTTTCTCTCTATATAAAGAGAGCGCGCGCGCGCGCGGGGGGGGGCGCCTATCCGTGGGGGGAGGGGCGTTCTCGGGCGCCGCGGGGGGGGGGGGGGGGGGGGGGGGGTCGGCGCGCGCGCGCGTTCTCGGATCCGGGGGGGGAGGGAGTTCTCGATGTTTTCTATCCGCCCATGTCATCTCTGTTTTTTTTACATACATCATAATTTCTCTATTTTTAATTTTTTAACATCATAATTTCCTATTTTTTTAATGTGCGGTTGAACAACATCAATGATGATGAGTTTGACACCAACAAGTTGATGATATTGAACTTGAACAACATGAAACTATTGATTAACCTTGAATTTATCTCTTACTTCTATGTTAACTTCATATAACCTTGGATGTTTATTTGAGAACTTGTATTTTTAATTTTTCCTTATATTAGATGCGTACCTTTTAGAGATCGAGACTAGTAGCGATTGAACATGTTGGATGACAATTCCATGCCTTATGTTTGATCAAAAGGATATCGTGTAAACGAAACAAAAGGATGTTATATACATTATTGATTAGGTTGTATCGATTTGATATTTGATCAATGTCACTTGGATGTTTTCTTCTACCTAGAGATCGACTAGTGGAACATGTTGTGACAATTCCATGCCTTATGTTTGATCAAAAGGATATCGTGTGACAAAAGGATGTTATATACATTATTGATTAGGTTGTATCGATTTGATATTCGTACGACTTGGGTAGTCATATGTCTTGCTAGACGCTTATGACTTGTATACCAAAATGTGTTTTGGTACACTGCTAATGCCAACGTTGTATGAGCCTATTGGGTCGCACACTAAGAACGGTTTTGCGAGATTTTAAGATGGTTCAGAAAAATGAATTTTATATGATAAAATTCATGACGGAAACGTCCTTGTGGTGTATTACACTTATACTTCTTTAAGTAGGGGTATATGTGTAATTTACTTAACCGTCTATATACAAGAGTTGTATAAATATACGCTTTAAGTTAGAATACACAAACGAAAGATCAAAAGGCCAAAACTTTTTTTTCTTTTAAGAAACGACTTAGGGTTTTTTGGTATGCTCTTGATCGTTTTGGAGAGAAACAAAAAGGTTTGGTATTCTCTCGAAGCTAGCACTTCAAATCTCGGCCGCCGTTCGTGTGTGGATCGCGATAGAGGGTTCGTCGTTGCGTTAGCGCGCCTTAGAGATCGATTAACCTTCAAGAAAGGTACATTGCGACGAGGTATGATTAAGTTTTCATGGTTTAAACGTTTTTAATGGAATTAGATTCGGATCCTGTTGGGGTTTTTGTCAAAATTGTTTTGTAATCTCCGCTGCGTATGAACCCCAAAACCCACAAGTGTAGTATTCCAAGTAAAGTTTTTTGAGCATATTACTTTTTGCTTTTGAATTCATTTTTGTCTTTCAATACTCTATTCCTAGTATGGTTATAATAGACAGATGTTGAGTACGTATGCCATCTCGGTGAATAGGGATACTCGAGAGTTGTGGCGGGCACGTGTGGGTGCGTCATAGGTTCCACGCCGACCACCTAGCGGATCAAGATACCGGCATTTCTTGAGTGCTACTTGCTGCCAGTAGTCTATTGGGAGTCCGATGTATGGCGCTAGTCTGACCCTAGGGGCTAGGAATATACACTTTGAGCTTCCACTATTACATATGCATGCGATGAGCCCAGTTGTCCGTATGTTATTTCCGCATATTTATTTAATTATTTTGCTCACTTAATTTCCTTGGGAATACTCACTCTAGACTCGTCATCTATTTTTTGTGATGGCTTAAGTGCGGATTCTAGTACGAGCCGAGGCAATGGCAAGCTACCGAAATACAGAGACGTATAGCCAGACTTGTATGTTTGTATATACGTATGTTGTTTATTTTGGGATTTGGGATTGTGTGAGACACTATGAATCTATATTATTGATATTTTGATACATTGAGGTATATTTTTTATCTATGTTGATATAGGTTTTCCTCATTAGGTATCAGAGTTATTTATGCATAACTATAATCTTTAATGTTCGAGCTATTGATTGTCATGTTATCAGACTTCCGCTGTGATTTATTAAGGATTTGAAGTGATTTTAACAGATGACTTGAGTCCAGTAACAATTTAAATAGTAACTTATTGTGATTAAATGGAGGATGCGATGGCATGCGGAAACAACTGGCGTTGGTAGGTCAGGTTGTGGGCCCGCATTGGCCCTCGTGGCGGTCCATTTGGAAAATGGGTCGTTACAGCCTCTGCGGTGACCTCCCTGGACCAAGGTGAGTGGTGGTTACATTCTCGAAGAAATTTGAAGTTTTAATGGTGAGGTAGAGATTAGCGTTAGTTGTTAATTTGTTGATTGTTGTTGTTAGTTATTGTTTTAAAAGAAAAACCAAAAAGAAAAAAAAAAAACGTTGCAATTCGTCTCTGGTGAAACCACAGACGAATTGGTGGTAGGGGTAGCCAAGTGAGTCGGCTTGGCTACCACATGTTAACTGGGTCGGGCTAACGGGTGGGCCGGGTCGAGCCGACCTAGGCCTAGGTGGGCCTGGTCGGATCGACCCGGCCCGAATGGACTGGGTCTAACAGACCAGTGTCCCGTTGGACCGGATCGGACTGACTTGGGTTTAGGCGGTTGGGCCGAACCTGGCTCGGTTCGGGCCCAACCCATTAATTAAATTTTAAAACTAATTTAACATTAAAGAAAAATAATTTTTAAATTAAATAAATCACAGAAAATAGATAAAAATTATAGAAAATTCTAGAAAATCCTGGAAAAATATGAAAAATTAGAAAGAAAAAGCTAGAATGAATTTCGAGGCTTTTTCGAGCGTTTGACACCCCAGTATAACTCAAAAAGTGTGCTAAAATCAAACTCTTTGGGAATAAAATTATAAATTTTCGATCACACACTGTAAACTCACTTAATGTTACTCTAAATAATTAAAGTGATATAATCGGACACCTGGGACTTAGGAAACCATAGTTAGGTGTCTGGTGTGCGTCTCGAGGCATGAGCGGGACTTTTTGAGGGTGATTTGCGATTTGCTTAAGGTAAGTAAACTAATGGGAAAATTAGTTAAAATTTATTTATAGCACTTGCTTTATTTAAATTTCACTTATTTCATTGTGCTATTTATTGTTATCAACTCATTATTCATCCGCTCCCACGTGTGTATGTGTGTTCGCCGACGGGGTCGAGCATGGCACAGACTCACACCCCGGGCTAGTTAACCCGCGTCGTTCGAGTAGTTGCCCATGTCGAGGCTACGCAGTGACTATTTCTCGCGATACCCGTTAGGTTGACAGATGTTTGACATAGACTTAAGTCTCCGTCATGAGTTCCTCTTGAGAGATGTTTGGACGAGGTTTTACTGTTCATGGGTACCTCTCATTTGACCGTAAGATGCTTGGTGAGGTGATCTTCGTAGGTTCCTTTCGATTTAGCTAAGCTGATTCTTGGATGTCGACCTGGGTTTTCGTCATGCTACACTCGTGTCCAATTTTTGACTTTTATGTGACTTATTTTCATTCGATCGCCTTATTTTATGTTTCTTATTTAAATTGAATGAATTGTAGCCGTTTTATTGGATTTCGTAAATATTGGCTAATGTTCTCTGGGATTTACTCACTGAGATTTTTCATTGTTTTTGGTGACAAATCACAGATCCTACGACGAGCGAGGGCAAGAGGGTTTTAGGCGACTACCTCTGAGCTAGGAAAACCACATCAACTTTTTGCATATGTGTTTGTATGTATTTATTTACTGCTTTTATGGGATCTTTGGGTGGACTTATATACCTGATACATGTATATGCTCATTTTTGTATTTTTGTCGCTTTTCGATATACATTGTATCTTATGCAGGGTTTCCACACTAGAGGGTTCTTTGTTAATGCAAACTTTTCATTATAATATTTGCATGCTGTAAAGACTTCCACTCAGATATTCAACTTATATTAATTTAATAAATTACGAATAACTTAACTTAGTCAACGTAATGTAAATATTCAAAAAAACTTCATAAATACTAAGTTAAAAAGCAAATAAGATATGTACGAAGGTTTCAGTCGCTGGCCGTAAAGGATGAGAGTGTGGTGACATGGCATGCTTTGGTGACGTGTCTGGCGACGTGGCGGTACCCAAGTTATCTCGGAGTTTGGGGCCGTCACAATCGGTATCAGAGCCTAGGTTCAACCGAACCTAGGAGAAAAGTTTAATGAAACTCAATAAGACTTAACAAAACGAACTTAGTAGTGGAAACCCGAAGATCCTGACTTAGATTTTTATTTGGGAAGCAAACATGGGGCGGGTAGTACTAGTGCTTATACGATATATCTTTTGATTTATGATAGTATATACGCGTATAAGAGACTGATACAGACCTTCGCTATTACAGACACGATATGGACAGACATTGCCGATTCCACCCGTAGAGGATGGCGGACAAATGAGTGGTACCATACTAGTTGCGATTGATCAGAGTGTACTTGATCGGATCGCGGCACACGATCGATAGTTCGAGCAGATGATGTCCTTGCTCCGTGCCTAGACAACAGTTATTGCGACGCTTACCGTCGCCATTTGACAAGTGTCGAATGCGTCAAAACATATATAATCCCGATAAGATTACCAATGACCACAAGAACTACAGTAGTGGCAAGCACGGGGTCGAACCATGAAGACCAAGTTTCTTACCTATGCTATGAAATTAAAAATAACTCGGGGTGTTCACAGGAATAATATCTAAATTAACTAAAACTAGACTAAAAATAGCAAGTAAATATATCAATCAAGTGGGAAACAATCCAAACCATCGATATCACCAATCTCCTCAATTTGGCATAATTTACATAAGGTCCTCAATCTAATCAAAGCATGCAATCCATAATAAATTAGTGTAGCTATAGACCCGTAACGTACGCGAGTCCTCACACTTCCCTATCTCGATGATCAAGGTACGACAATGATCACTTCCCTAGTCAAACACATAACCATATATTCAAGTAAATTAGGTTTAATGTGTTTACCGCAATGGGCTTTGTGAAAGCACTACACCTAGACAACTGGATCACTAGTGTGACATGTTTAGCCTAGATCCTTATGGTATTCAATCGGTCCCAAAAGGGTATAATCAATTGGTATGGTCGGACGCCACTAATGTGGTCTTATTGCACAAGTACGGGTGCGTACAACCTACTGACATGTAAATCAAGATTTAAACAAGTGTTTAATCTCAATAATTCAACCAATATCAAAGGGAATAAAATATTATGAAGAGCGAATTAAATAAATAAATAAATAGATCTCACATATGTTTTTATGCCAAAATGGGTGATTTGATCCACCTCTGGTTCAGATTGATGAGTTTAGCCGGCCATCGTCGTCAAGAACTTCATCAAAATCCAAAAATAAAGTGTAAAACAATCGTTTGTGGAAGAGAAAAAAGAAGAAAAAATAAAGTCGCTGCCTAAAAGTGCCCCCCCAAAAACGTTCTATCGATCCCCCCAAAAAACCCCTCAATAAAATTGCTTTCCAGGTCTCTACTACGTGTCAGCGTTCGATTGGCCGAAGGAGGTGGATCGGGTGACGTGGCGCAGTGTGATTGGAGGAAGACAGTTGTGATGACGCTAGCTTTGTAGCGATATACCGCCACGTGTCGAGTGTGATTGGTTGGGCTTGCTGGTATGTGTGATGTGGCGGGTAATGATTGGAGGAGACAACTGTTGTGATGCAGCTGGTGAGAAAATGGGCTGCCACGTGGCGTAAAGTAGCAGGTGCGACAGCTTTTTGCTGAAGTCTGCTGACCAATTGGGGTGTGACACGTGGACCGCAACAGAAACCAATAATGACGGAGTGACACGTGGACTGCAACATTGGAAAATTGCCCAAACGCACATATCTCGAGGCAGATCTTTCAGTGTCTGATCACTGTGTATGAGTAGTCCATTTCGTGCAGTTTTTTGCCACGAACTCAACCGCGCACTCCAAAAACCCTAAAAATAATAAATAAAGATTATTAGGCATATATTTCAGTGATTCAACAATAAAAATACATAAAAATAACTATATATAATATGCATAAATAATGACCTATCACCATCACACCGAGCGCCATGAAACGACAATCGCTCCAATTGTATAGAGTACGCCAGTTATTGTAGTTATGGCAGGGACTACCACATCGGCTGCAGTTTTAGAGACTCATACTGAGGTTACCATACCGGTATCTACGCTTATAGTGACACTGGCATAAACCCCGCTGGAGATCACATTCGAGACCTCCTTATTAGCTGAGACTAAGTTGACAAAAAGGTTTGTAAGATTTCAGCCATAATATTTTACTAGAGGCAGAGACCCAGAAGCAGTAGCGAGATGGGTTCTCGCACATTAGAAGTTACATAACCTTCTAAGGATCTACGTCAGCATTTGCGCCATGATATATGGATATATGCTCCAATGAGAGGTCGGAGTTTGGTGGACCGCTCATACCGAGACCCACGGAGAATAGACTACCTGGGCCAGTTTTAAACATGTATTTTATGATCAGTACATACTAAGGGAGATACAATTGCGTCTGAGACATGAGTTTTTATATTTTAGACAAGGTAGTCGCATAGTTGTTCAGTATATGGAGAGGTTCCGCTACCTATTATAGTTCGCTGGGGATTTAGTTTCTACGGGTCGTGATCAGGTTCACTAATTTGGAGTTGGACTTAAAGACTAGATAACAAGCGTAGTAATATCATGCGGAGCTCGTACACTGCAGAATATCTGCGATAGGGCCTTAGCCTATGAAACATATCTTCTCTATCGCACCGCGATGCTCAAACCATAGCTGGCATCAGTGTTATTAAAGCGCGGCGCCATGCATGACAAGAAAGGGAAGAGGATTATAAATCATGGAGATAGACGGGGAAATAGGCATAAACATAATGACCATCAAGTAGTCATGTCACATGCGATAGTACCCGCACAACCAACATATACGTCAAGTGGTGGTTATGCACAGTAGCACATACGTAGATCGACTCAAGACTGGGGAGCCAGAGGCCGAGGACAGTATGGTCAGGGTCAAGGCTAGAGGTATGACAGTGGCCAGGGTCTAGGGTCGGGACACAAGCATGCTACTTGCTTCAAATGCAGACAGCCTGTACACATTAAGAAGGATTGTCCGAGAGTTTTTGTAGTACTGATTGCAGCACTGCCTGTAGCGGCCCTAAATCCCAGGTCGCCTTGCTACCGCCATATCGCATCCTACGTCACCTAGCCTTGCCGCATCATGGCCCATTTATCCTTAACGCCTCGCGACCCAACGAGTTACTTACCCTTTTTCCAGCTAACCCTAGTTACGCTAACTAATTGTTACATAAATATTAATAGTTTAGTTAGCCAGTTACTCGATTTATCAAGTTATATTATAATTTTACACCAGAAGTCTTTAAATGAGTAACTTATGCAATATTTAAAAATCATAAGTAGAGGAAAACCCGGTAAAATGATACCATGTATATCTTAAGGCGATATAAGTACAACAAAAGTTTCATATACATGTAATCGGTGTTCTACAGCCCCCAAAAACCAATAAAAATAAACAAATATACATACTGTAGTCACACACGAGCTGGTTCCACTATCTTAGAGGTAGTCGCCTAGTATCTCCTTGCCCTTGCCCTTGCTCTCAAAAGGATCTGCACTCAGTCATCCAAGAAATACAGTGAGAGTCCAGTGAGTAAATCCTGAAAGAAGTCCACACAATATTCATGAAATAAAACTGATAACTACGAGACGTGCAAATATAACTCATGACAACAGTATGTTATATTCCCATGAATGTAGGCAATATACGACAAGTAAAAGCAATAGCGTGAAATAAATAATTAGCATGTACCAATAAAATTAGCTTGGAAATGAAGCAATAATTAGTAAACATTCGTCTAATCATGATAAAACCCTGACCTACACCAGCTAGTAATCGATAAATCAAATAGGAACTACGTATATACTTACAAGGTTACAGTGACTAAACCTCAACTTCACCAAAACAACCCTTAAATTCATATTCATCTGTCATTAGCGTGCTAATATGATCTTCCTAGCGCGCTAAGGGGTGTACCTAGCGCACTAGGGAATTTAACTAGCGTGCTACTGTTCTTCATTTTGAAGAATAGTTGCACACCTAAGACGATTAGCACACTAATTGTCTTCTGGGACATAATTCTCAATTCGAGAATTATGTCCTAGCTCTCTCGATTAGCTACTCTAACTAGTTTTACACCATCTCCTCATCAAAATCACTTTCATGCATCACTTAGAATATTCCAGATCATTCAATTAACTTAATTTTCACCAAATTCATGCATACACCACATTTTTGAATTTCATTAAAACCATCAACTTTAGTTAAACCAGTGATAAATTCTATATAGGTATGATCTAACACATATAATTCATCAAGATAACCCAAGGACTCATTGACCTAAACCTCATATTCGAATTACATCAAAACTCCTAAAAATGACTTCATTAGACGGTGCGTTAGAGGAAGAAGATGATTACCTTACTTGTTTCCCTTAATTTGGTCTCTAAGGTGATGAATCTACAGTTCAAATCCTCTTATTTTCTCCCTAGTTTTCTTAGATTGAATGGGAAGAGTGTGAGTGGGTTTATCAAAAACTCCACTAAGTCCTCTATTTATACGTTTGTGGGAATCAATTGTGCGTACATATCCCAAGGCATATCTTGTGGTTCACAAACATGTTGTCCTACACCTCCCGATGACTCTAATAACCCACTCACCTCCTAGTACTAACCACTATGATGATCTAGATGTCCATTTCAAGGTCAATTTTATTCAAGCCAAACTATAGGCTTTCATTTATTCAATTAATCTCACATTACCTTAAGCCTTATCCAACCATGTGGTTAGTGGTTTTTAGTCATCAAAAATTATCGATTTGTGGTTCCACTAACCCAAGACTACCCAGCACTCAGTGCCCCATGTATCGACACTCATTTTGACGCACGTCATATCCTATAGTTTTAATTGGAATTAACTTAGCCTATGGTCACATTACCCATTTAATTGATTTACTATTCATCTTAAATGTGAATTGGCTGAGTTTCTTAGTGTACTTGTAGTTTGCCTACTCGACACCCACGTCAACATGCCTTTCGATACGAACACCCGTCACACAACCTCGCCCGATATCAATATAAGCACATGTGGTGCAATATAATAATAATAATAGTTTTGAACACCACATTTACACAACTACCATCAACAAATAACATATTTCATTGGTTCTCAAGTTCGAGCTAACCGAGTTGTCTACGTAAAGCTTAAATTACTCTCGTTAATTCTTAAGATTAATGCTAATCCTAGTTTATTAATTTTAGTCGTTAAACCGCTAGTTTAAGCTAAGGAGCGGGTACACGAAGTAGCATAACTAGACCGCGAGGCCACCAGATATCTCGTCATGGGTATGATTTTTATTTGTGGTCATTTTATGCGTACACTTATTGATTTTGGTTCCATCGTATAATTTATTTCTAGACGTTTGGTTGATGAGTTAGTGTTAGCACCAGTTAGAGTTAGCACACTCTAATTCTCAACACGGTAGCTGGGGAGAATGTTTACCCTAACATGATTTGTAAGGGTTTCACGATAGAGATATGTGGACACTAGCCCCTATTAACCTATGCGTCTTAAAGTTCTTAGAGTTTGATGCGTTTTTGGGCATGGACTGGCTAGCGTTGTTTCACCCCTAGGTAGAATATTTTTGTAAGACAGTGATGTTTCATATACACAACATACCAAAGTTCAGTTTCACTGGTGATACTACTGTACTACCGACCACTAGGGGTAGATTGGTTACGACTCTAGAGATGAAGGTTTTTACAGGGATAATAGAGTCAGTCGAGACATAAGTGATTAGACTTGAGGATGTCTCAGCCATAAGTGAGTTTCCTGGTGTCTTTTCGAAGGATTTACCAGGTTTGTCCCCATACAAAGAAATTGAGTTTGTTATCGAGTTACTGTTAATCACATAGCTGATAGCTAGCAGATCGTACTAGATGGCATGGAAAGAGTAGGATAAGTTAAAGACTCAACTAGAAGACTCGGAGAAGAAAGAGTTTATACACCCGAGCACATCGCCTTAGGGAGCACCGGTGCTATTCGTTAAGAAGAAGGATAGTAGCTTGATAATGTGGATTGGCTAGAGAAATTTGAACCAACTGACAATAAAAATCGTTACCCTTTGCCTAAGATCGATAATTTGTTTGATCAATTGGCCGGAGCCCATTTCTTCTCTAAGATCTACTTGAGATTAGGTTATCATCAACTCAAGATTCGAGATAGAGACATACCGAGACTGCATTAAGCACCAGATATGGGTTATTTGAGTTTACAGTGATGCGTTTCAGATTGACGAATTTGTTGTCCATGTTCATGGACTTGATGCATAAAGTATTAAAGTCATACATGGACATATTAATCTATAATGAGACACACGAAAATCATGGGCTACATCTCGGGAAGATATTGATGACATTAAGAGAGGATAGATTGTATGCTAAGTTCAGTAAGTGCGAGTTTGGCTTTCAAAGGTTATGTTTTTAGGACACGTGATCAGTGACAGAGGAATATCAGTGGACCCGAGTAAGATTCATGCAATCATCGATTGGCCGAAAATAGAGACAATCACGGATATCAGGAGTTTCTCAGGTGGGCTTGATACTACCAACGATTTGTGAAGGATTACTCGAAGATTGTCGCATCGATGACTAGATTAACCAATAAGGATGTACATTTTGATTGGTCAAATGAGTACAATGACGCCTTTGTATAGTTGAAGATGATGCTGACTACCACACCGTTATTGGTGTCGTTAGTGGCAGGCAAAGGATTGACAGTTCATACTGATGTTTGCGACATAGGGCTGGATTATGTACAGATAAAGGGAGATAGTGTTATTACCTACCTTTTCCCTAGAATTGAAGACCCATGAGAGGAATTATTCAATGCATGACACGGAGCTTGCAGGTGTCGTATTTGAACTGAAGGTATGGAGACATTAATTATACGGTGAGATTTTCACAATGTTTATAGATCATAAGAGTTTAAGATATTATTCACTCAGAAAGATCTGAAAATGAGACAACGACGTTGGCCATTGTTGCTGATGTACAACTTCTCCAATGAATATCAGCATAGGAAGGCAAATGTCGTAGCATATGTATTAAGAATGAGAGGACCAAATTCTGAGACAGTCATATGCCATATGATGTAGGAGTATTATCTACTTGAGGCAGCGGCATCATTGAGTTTGATAGAGGTTCCTACTGCAGTGGATGCTCAAATTTGTAGATAAATTGGGGTACCGTCTTCTTCGATTTCGTTAGTGTTAGATGTACTTGAGATTCAGTGAGATGGCACATAGTCTCGATCATCCAGATTGAAGCGAGTCTGTGGATCAGTGTTTGAGGCACAAAGGGAGGTTAAGGATTCAAGTAGTGGCAGAGTTATGCGATGAGATACTCCAAGAGGCTCACAGTGCTTGGTATATAGTGCATCTCGATAGGACAAAGATGTATCACGAAATGCAAATGTTATTTTGGTAGCTAGGGATGAAGGTCGACGTCGACGCATATGTTAGGAGTTGTGAGGTGTGCTAGCAGGTTAAGGCTGAGCAAATGAGGCTTGGAGAGTTATTGCAGCCACTGCCCATCCCTTAGTGGAAGTGGGGAACACATTACGATGGATTTCGTTTGTGGATTATCGTAGACTTCTCTGAAACACGATGCGATATGGGCGATTGTGGATAGTTGACAAAATCAGCCCATTTCCTACCAATTTCTTTGAAATATACTTTCACACAACTGAGCACATTATTCGAGAGAGAGAGAGAGAGAGAGAGAGAGAGAGAGAGAGAGAGAGAGAGAGAGAGAGAGAGAGAGAGAGAGAGAGAAGGGGGAGAGAGATTGTATAGCTGCACAAAGTACCAATTTCAATTTTTCAGGTTGAGTTAGTCGTCTTACGTCATCATTATGGTAGGCTATGCAGTAACAACTTGGTACTAGGTTACAGTTTAACACTATTTCCATCATTGGACATATGGAAAATTAAAGAGATTGATGCAGATACTCGAGGATATGCTTAGAGTATGTATGTTGCAGTTTGGTGGGTCTTGGGAAGAGTATTTGCCGCTCCGTGAGTTTGCCTACAACAACAACTATCAGGCTAGTATTGGGATGCCACCATTCGAGCCACTGTATGGTAGACTGTTGTAGATCACCAGGTCGTTAGGTAAAGCATGAGGATACCGTTGTTGTGGGGCCTGATATTATTGTGGACCGTACAGAGAAGGTGAGACTAAATCGTCAACGGTTATAGGCTGCCCAACACCGACAGAAGAAATATGTAGATAAGTACCGAGATGGGCTGAGCTACGAGGTAGATGATTGAGTCTATTTGCAAGTTAATGTGTTGAAGAGTCATTAGAGATTTGGGATCAAAGGGAAATTAGCACTGAGATTTGTTGGTTTGTTTAGATTTAGAAATGAGTTGGGGAGATCGCTTATCAATTGAGATTGCCAAGTCGATTGGCAGGGGTTCATAATGTTTTACATATTTCAATGTTACGACTAGTTAGATCAAGACCGAGATTGATGGTTGATATGACTAGGATTGATGTTCGATCAGATCTTATGTACGAGGAACACCCCATCGAGATAGTGGATCGTAGGGTACAGACTCTCAATAAGAAGGAAACATCCTTTGTACTCGTTCGTTGGTAGTATCATAAAAACGATGGACTAACTTGGGAGCGAGAGTTTACAATGCGATAGCGATACCCCCCCAATTATTTCAAGGTAAACTTTTTACTTAAGTTTGGATTTTGGGATGAGATTTTCTTTTAGTTGGGAATATTGTAATGGCCCGCATTTTTAATCTTAATTAAGTTATTAATTATAGATTAAAACCGGTGGCTCGGACCTACGTGGACACTGTCGACATGTTTAGGGCACGCTAACCATGGTATAAACAATTATTTTTGTGTGATGCATGTTAAATTGTTACATTATAAATTAATTTACGTCGCACTAGTTAATATTTTTATTGGTCGCGTTATGTACGCGTAGTGACGAGAGTGTACGACGTCGCGGAGTGCGCGTAACTCGGGTGTATAAGATAGTCCAGGGTTTATAAGCCACATCTTCCATCAAATCGCATCATCCGTCAAGTCACATCATCCCATGCCTTACTTTTCTCTCTTCTCTCCAAACAAAACCCACAATCTCTCTCACTCTCTCACTCTCTTTCTTTCTCTCTCTATCTCTCTCCAACGATTCCTTCTTCCTCCTCATAGCACTCTCATTTTCTTCCTCACCAAGATCTCTCTCACCAAGCTCTCCTCACACTCCACGATCTCAAGAAGTCGGTCATCGCTCTCTCGAAGCTCTCCCTTTTGGCAGCCTCCGTGGTTACATTATTGAAGAAATTTGAAATTTTAATAGAGAGGTTGATATGGTAGAGAGTATTGTTAGTTGTTAATTTGTTGATTGTTTTTGTTTTAAAAGAAAAACCAAAAAAAAAAACTTTGCAATTCGCCTCTGGTTTTCACCCATGTTAACCGGTTCGGGCCGACCTGGGCCTGAATGGACCGTGTCAAACCATTTATGCGTCCTTCTCGCCCTTATTATTAAACCTCATGCAAAATTCCATTTATGCATCCTTCCCGCCCTTATTGGCTTAGTCAATGGTGATTGTGATACATATTATAACAAAAAACATTCTTTAGTGGGAAACCAAACTTTATGGTATATGGGTATTACTACTATGTAAACTATAAAAATATTTATACCATGGACATCTCATTTAATCAATGATCGTTCAAAGAAAGCTACTTCGGGGGGTGTGATTTGGGACTCGGCAGGAGATTGGTTAGGCGGCTGCCTAATCAATTTGGGTTCGGGGGGTGTGATTTGGGACTCTACAAGGAATATAACTGGATTGGAGTCTTGGCTTTGGGTAAGTTATTTTGGAGATGAATAACAAATGTGGTTGATGTACTTAATGGTCATATGGAAGCTGGGATCAAGCATAGTCAGCTGGTATCATACATTTGACAATATTTAGATAGAGACTGGGCTATTTGAATATGTCATATACATCATGAGGTAACAGGGCTGCAGACTGAATGTTGAATTACGCGGCTGAACACCAAATTGGAACAGTTGTATTTGATGCGTCACCTACGAATTTAAGGCCAATCTTGAACAAAGGTGCTTATGCAGTATCATTCCCTAAATGGTGCCCTCTACAATCCGTGTTTTTTGGGTTTCTTTAGGATGACTCGTGTCTTTAATCTGGTAAATAACATTAATCCAAAATTTAATTAACTTGAGTTAGGCTTATGGTTAAGCCATGCTTATCTCAATTAATAGCGTGTGAGTGCGATTGTGGTAATGTATTGTGTTTGGTTGATGTGAATTAATATAAAACCTATATTTGGAAAATAAATAATAAATAAATTGATTGTACGCATAGAGTGATAGATGTGATTGTGGAAAATTACACGGGACACGTGGAAGCAATGTGTACGGTCAGGTATATTTATTGGCGTACAAGGCAAACAAATACGTCGTAAAATCGGTAGGTGTGTGTATATATAAATATGCTGATAAATAAATTTATGTAAATAAACCTTATAGTTGGAAAGAAAATAATTAGAAAATTAAGGGATACCTAATACCATATGTGGGTCGAGGGTGACACACATGGGTCGTAGGGTAGCGTGCACGCCCTAATTTACTAGTTGGCGCGCACGACGAAATGGTAGACGTATAAATATAGGCGCTTATATATATCAAAAATCATTAATAAATTGGTGGACATCTAGTGACACGTGGGATCGAGGGTGACACGCGTGAGATGTACAATAGTGTGCACACTTGAGGGTGGTCGTTGGTAGACCTATTCACTAGGCCAGGGGCTTGCTAGGCCTGCCCGACATTAGCCGGGCTTGGTCTTGCAAATTGAAGACTGGCTGGGCCCGAGCCCGAGCCCGAGCCCGCCAAAGCCCACTATGTAATAGGCGGGCTTGGGTTTATGCTTTTACCCAGGTCCGCCCGCTTTTAATAAGAAAGGCGTTTTTTTATAAATGCCTTGTGTAACGACCATTTACCTTAAGCTGGTGATTAGTAATAATGTGATACTTTAACATATCGGCGAATCGATCAATCTCGACATGGCGTGATGCGTATATCGAGGAATATATATAAATAAAAGTTGATGTTTATCGACTTATTCATTTCGATCAACAGAGATTCGGGAAGGTTTGGCTGGGTTTTAATGCGATGGGAGGTCATTCTGAAAGCCAATTGGAGCCAACTTAAGGAGTTTAATCAGTAGAACGGCTCGAGAGGAACAAATAGGTGTTGGGGCATGTGCCATAGGTCAATCCTTTAACCGTCTTTACGAATACTTTTAGTTAATAAAATAGAGGATTTCATTTGTTGTTTATTATAATTAATTTGCATGTTTACATTATAATAAGATCCATGGGTATTTACATAAATATCATAAATGTCCCTAGTCGATCATTATATTGGGAACTATAATGAATTAAGACTAGTGTGAGTCTTGATTGATGATCATATGATGATTATACGTATAGGGATATGAATCAAGATCACGAGTACTTGTTAGGGAACAAAGTACTTGTGACGGCCCCAATTTTTCACAAATGGGCAATCACCGCCTTCCTAAGCCGACGTGGACCCCCGAGCCAGTCTCGCAAGGTCAACGCAGACCTAGTCAGCCTTCCAATCCATCATTATCAGTAAGTTCGAAAGTTTTAAGTTGAGTTATTAATATTTTTCAATACGAACACCCGTCACACAACCTCGCCCGATATCAATATAAGCACATGTGGTGCAATATATTAATAATAGTTTTGAACACCACATTTACACAACCACCATCAACAAATAACATATTTCATTGGTTCTCGTGTTCGAGCTAACCGAGTTGTCTACGTAAAGCTTAAATTACACTCGTTAATTCTTAAGATTAATGCTAATCCTAGTTTAATTAATTTTAGTCGTTAAACCGCCAGTTTAAGCTATGGAGCGGGTACACGCGGTAGCATAACTAGACCGCGAGGCCACCGGATATCTCGTCATGGGTATGATTTTTATTTGTGGTCATTTTATGCGTACACTTATTGATTTTGGTTCCATCGTATCATTTATTTCTGGACGTTTGGTTGATGAGTTAGTGTTAGCACAAGTTAGAGTTAGCACACTCCTAATTCTCAACACGGCAGCTGGGGAGAATGTTTACCCTAACATGATTTGTAAGGGTTTCACGATAGAGATATGCGGACACTAACCCCTATTAACCAATGCGTCTTAAAGTTCTTAGAGTTTAATGCGTTTTTGGGCATGGACTGACTAGCGTTGTTTCACCCCTAGATAGACTATTTTTGTATGACAGTGACGTTTCTTATACACAACATACCAAAGTTCAGTTTCACTGGTGATACTACTGTACTACCGAACACTAGGGGTAGATTGGTTACGACTCTAGAGATGGAGGTTTTTACAGGGATAATAGAGTCAGTCGAGACATAAGTGATAGACTTGAGATGTCTCAGTCATAAGTGAGTTTCCTGGTGTCCTTCCGAAGGATTTACCAGGTTTGTCCCCATACAAAGAAATTAAGTTTGTTATCGAGTTACTGTTAAGAACATAGCTGATAGCTAGCAGATCGTACTAGATGGCATGGAAAGAGTAGGATAAGTTAAAGACTCGACTAGAAGACTTGGAGAATAAAGAGTTTATACACCCGAGCACATCGCCTTAGGGTGCACCGGTGCTATTCGTTAAGAAGAAGGATAGTATCTTGATAATGTGGATTGGCTAGAGAAATTTGAACCAACTGACAATACAGAATCATTACCCTTTGCCTAATATCGATAATTTGTTTGACCAATTGGCCGGAGCCCATTTCTTCTCTAAGATCTACTTGAGATTAGGTTATCATCAGCTCAAGATTCGAGATAGAGACATACCGAGACCACATTAAGCACCAGATATGGGTTATTTGAGTTTACAGTGATGCCGTTCAGATTGACGAATTTGTTGTCCATGTTCATGGACTTGATGCATAGAGTATTAAAGTCATACATGGACATAATAATCTATAATGAGACACACAAAAATCATGGGCTACATCTCGGGAAGATATTGATGACATTAAGAGAGGATAGATTGTATGTTAAGTTCAGTAAGTGCGAGTTTTGGCTGTCAAAGGTTAAGTTTTTAGGACACGTGATCAGTGACAGAGGAATATCAGTGGACCCGAGTAAGATTCATACAATCATCGATTGGCCGAAAATAGAGACAATCACGGATATCAGGAGTTTCTTAGGTGGGTTTGATACTACCAACAATTTGTGAAGGATTACTCGAAGATCGTCGCATTGATGACTAGATTAACCAATAAGGATGTACATTTTGATTGGTCAAATGAGTATAATGACGCCTTTGTATAGTTGAAGATGATGCTGACTACCACACCGTTATTGGTGTCGCTAGTGGCAGGCAAAGGATTGACAGTTCATACTGATGTTTGCGGCATAGGGCTGGGTTATGTACAGATAAAGGGATATAGTGTTATTACCTACCTTTTCCCTAGAATTGAAGACCCGTGAAAGAATTATTCAATGCATGACACGGAGCTTGCAGGTGTCGTATTTGAACTGAAGGTATGGAGACATTAATTATACGGTGAGATTTTCACAATGTTTATAGATCATAAGAGTTTTAGATACTATTCACTCGGAAAGATCTGAAAATGAGACAACGACGTTGGCCAGAGTTGCTGATGTACAAATTCTCCAATGAATATCAGCCTAGGAAGGCAAATGTCGTAGCATATGTATTAAGAATGAGAGGACAAAATTCTGAGACAGTCGTATGCCATATGATGTAGGAGTATTATCTACTTGAGGCAGGAGACATCATTGAGTTTGATAGAGGTTCCTACTGCAGTGGATGCTCAAATTTGTAGATAAATTGGGGTTCGATTTCGTTAGTGTTATAGTGTTAGAGGGTTAACGAGATGTACTTGAGATTCAGCGAGATGGCACACAGTCTCGATCATCCAGATTGAAGCGAGTCTGTGGATCAGTGTTTGAGGCACAAAGGGAGGTTAAGGATTCAAGTAGTGGCAAAGTTATGCGATAAGATACTCCAAGAGGCTCACAGGTGCCGGTATATAGTGCATCTCGATAGGACAAAGATGTATCACGATATGCAAATGTTATTTTGGTAGCTAGGGATGAAGGTCGACGTCGACGCATATGTTAGGAGTTGTGAGGTGTGCTAGCAGGTTAAGGCCGAGCACATGAGGTTTGGAGAGTTATTGCTGCCACTGCCCATCCCTCAGTGGAAGTGGGGAGCACATTACGATGGATTTCGTTTGTGGATTATCGTAGACTTCTCTGAAACACGATGCGATATGGGCGATTGTGGATAGTTGACAAAATCAGCCCATTTCCTACCAATTTCTTTGAAATATACTTTCACACAACTGAGCACATTATTCGAGAGAGAGAGAGAGAGAGAGAGAGAGAGAGAGAGAGAGAGAGAGAGAGGGGAGAGAGATTGTATAGCCGCACAAAGTACCAATTTCGATTTTTCAGGTTGAGTTAGTCGTCTTACGTCATCATTATGGTAGGCTATGCAGTAACATCTTGGTACTAGGTTACAGTTTAACACTGCATTCCATCATTAGACAGATGGACAATTAAAGAGATTGATGCAGATACTCGAGGATATGCTTAGAGTATGTATGTTGCAGTTTGGTGGGTCTTGGGAAGAGTACTTGCCACTCTGTGAGTTTGCCTACAACAACAACTATCGGGCTAGTATTGGGATGCCACCATTCGAGCCACTGTATGGTAGACCGTTGTAGATCACCAGGTCGTTAGGTAAAGCATGAGGATACCGTAGTTGTGGGGCCTGATATTGTTGTGGACCGTACAGAGAAGGTGAGACTAAATCGTCAACGGTTATAGGCTGCCCAACACCGAGAGAAGAAATATGTAGATAAGTACCGAGATGGGCCGAGCTACGAGGTAGATGATTGAGTCTATTTGCAAGTTAATGTGTTGAAGAGTCATTAGAGATTTGGGATCAAAGGGAAATTAGCACTAAGATTTGTTGGTTTGTTTAGATTTAGAAACGAGTTGGGGAGATCGCTTATCAATTGAGATTGCCAAGTCGATTGGCATGGGTTCATAATGTTTTACATATTTCAATGTTACAACTAGTTAGATCAAGACCGAGATCGATGGTTGATATGACTAGGATTGAGGTTCGATCAGATCTGATGTACGAGGAACACCCCATCGAGATAGTGGATCGTAGGGTACAGACTCTCAAGAAGAAGGAAACATCCTTAGTACTCGTTCGTTGGTAGTATCATAAAAACTAAGGACTAACTTGGGAGCGAGAGTCTACAATGCGATAGCGATACCCCCCCAATTATTTCAAGGTAAACTTTTTACTTAAGTTTGGATTTTGGGATGAGATTTTCTTTTAGTTGGGAATATTGTAATGGCCCGCATTTTTAATCTTAATTAAGTTATAATTAATTATAGATTAAAACCGGTGGCTCGGACCTACGTGGACACTGTCGACGAGTTTAGGGCACGCTAACCATGGTATAAACAATTATTTTTGTGTGATGCATGTTAAATTGTTACATTATAAATTAATTTACGTCGCACTAGTTAATATTTTTATTGGTCGCGTTATGTACGCGTAGTGACGAGAGTGTACGACGTCGCGGAGTGCGCGTAACGCGGGTGTATAAGATAGTCCAGGGTTTATAAGCCACATCTTCCATCAAATCGCATCATCCGTCAAGTCACATCATCCCATGCCTTACTTTTCTCTCTTCTCTCCAAACAAAACCCACAATCTCTCTCACTCTCTCACTCTCTCTCTTTCTCTATCTCTCTCTCTCTAACGATTCCTTCTTCCTCCTCACAACACTCTCATTTTCTTCCTCACCAAGATCTCTCTCACCAAGCTCTCCTCACACTCCACGATCTCAAGAAGTCGGTCATCGCTCTCTCGAAGCTCTCCCTTTTGGCAGCCTCCGTGGTTACATTATTGAAGAAATTTGAAATTTTAATAGAGAGGTTGATATGGTAGAGAGTATTGTTAGTTGTTAATTTGTTGATTGTTTTTGTTTTAAAAGAAAAACCAAAAAAAAAAACTTTGCAATTCGCCTCTGGTTTTCACCCATGTTAACCGGTTCGGGCCGACCTGGGCCTGAATGGACCGTGTCAAACCATTTATGCGTCCTTCTCGCCCTTATTATTAAACCTCATGCAAAATTCAATTTATGCATCCTTCCCGCCCTTATTTTTTTAGCATGCTTTGTATCGTGCTTTTATTGGCTTAGTCAATGGTGATTGTGATACATATTATAACAAAAAACATTCTTTAGTGGGAAACCAAACTTTATGGTATATGGGTATTACTACTATGTAAACTATAAAAATATTTATACCATGGACATCTCATTTAATCAATGATCGTTCAAAGAAAGCTACTTCGGGGGGTGTGATTTGGGACTCGGCAGGAGATTGGTTAGGCGGCTGCCTAATCAATTTGGGTTCGGGGGGTGTGATTTGGGACTCTACAAGGAATATAACTGAATTGGAGTCTTGGCTTTGGGTAAGTTATTTTGGAGATGAATAACAAATGTGGTTGATGTACTTAATGGTCATATGGAAGCTGGGATCAAGCATAGTCAGCTGGTATCATACATTTGACAATATTTAGATAGAGACTGGGCTATTTGAATATGTCATATACATCATGAGGTAACAGGGCTGCAGACTGAATGTCGAATTACGCGGCTGAACACCAAATTGGAACAGTTGTATTTGATGCGTCACCTACGAATTTAAGGCCAATCTTGAACAAAGGTGCTTATGCAGTATCATTCCCTAAATGGTGCCCTCTACAATCCGTGTTTTTTGGGTTTCTTTAGGATGACTCGTGTCTTTAATCTGGTAAATAACATTAATCCAAAATTTAATTAACTTGAGTTAGGCTTATGGTTAAGCCATGCTTATCTCAATTAGCGTGTGAGTGCGATTGTGGTAATGTATTGTGTTTGGTTGATGTGAATTAATATAAAACCTATATTTGGAAAATAAATAATAAATAAATTGATTGTACGCATAGAGTGATAGATGTGATTGTGGAAAATTACACGGGGAGACGTGGAAGCAATGTGTACGGTCAGGTATATTTATTGGCGTACAAGGCAAACAAATACGTCGTAAAATCGGTAGGTGTGTGTATATATAAATATGCTGATAAATAAATTTATGTAAATAAACCTTATAGTTGGAAAGAAAATAATTAGAAATTTAAGGGATACCTAATACCATATGTGGGTCGAGGGTGACACACATGGGTCGTAGGGTAGCGTGCACGCCCAAATTTACTAGTTGGCGCGCACGACGAAATGGTAAACGTATAAATATAGGCGCTTATATATATCAAAAATCATTAATAAATTGGTGGGCATCTAGTGACACGTGGGATCGAGGGTGACACGCGTGAGATGTACAATAGTGTGCACACTTGAGGGTGGTCGTTGGTAGACCTATTCACTAGGCCAGGGGCTTGCTAGGCCTGCCCGACATTAGCCGGGCTTGGTCTTGCAAATTGAAGACTGGCTGGGCCCGAGCCCGAGCCCACCAAAGCCCACTATGTAATAGGCGGGCTTGGGTTTATGCTTTTACCCAGGTCCGCCCGCTTTTAATAAGAAAGGTGTTTTTTTATAAATGCCTTGTGTAACGACCATTTACCTTAAGCTAGTATATAGTAATAATGTGTTACTTTAACATATCGATGAATCGATCAATCTCGACATGACGTGATGCGTATCTCGAGGAATATATATAAATAAAAGTTGATGTTTATCAACTTATTCATTTCGATCAACAGAGATTCGGGAAAGTTTGGCTGGGTTTTAATGCGATGGGAGGTCATTCCGAAAGCCAATTGGAGCCAACTTAAGGAGTTTAATCAGTAGAACGGCTCGAGAGGAACAAATAGGTGTTGGGGCATGTGCCCTGGGTCAATCCATTAACCGTCTTTATGAATACTTTTAGTTAATAAAATAGAGGATTTCATTTGTTGTTTATTATAATTAATTTGCATGTTTACATTATAATAAGATCCATGGGTATTTACATAAATATCATAAATGTCCCTAGTCGATCATTATATTGGGAACTATAATGAATTAGGACTAGTGTGAGTCTTGATTGATGATCATATGATGATTATACGTATAAGGATACGAATCAAGATCACGAGTACTTGTTAGGGAACAAAGTACTTGTGACGGCCCCAATTTTTCACAAACTGGGCACCGCCCGACCTAAGCCGACGTGGACCCCCGAGCCAGTCTCGCAAGGTCAACGCAGACCTAGTCAGCCTTCCAATCCATCATTATCAGTAAGTTCAAAAGTTTTAAGTTGAGTTATTAATATTTTTCAATATTTTACAATTAAGCGGAAGCAATACTACATTAAATAACTCAACAATAAGGTACAAGAGTTAGACAACCTAATTGTGGAACCCAACATAAATGTATCACATCGGAGGAGAGTAAATAAAAGATATACAAAAATATTCACCTAGCTATGGCATTTTCCCTTTGCTACTCATCTGCAACTCTGCACTCTGTCAAACACGAGATTGACGAGCCCAGGTAAGTAAAATCCGGTAGAATCTAAACAGTAATTCAAGATAAAAACAAACAGTCTAAAAGTCATGCAGATAAAAAGAAAACTATACGGAATGCATGATAATGAGACTGTAAAACAATGAAAGTACAACGAGAATGAGTGTCAAAGGAAACAATATAGAGAAGTGCCCAAGTAGTCTAAGACCACCGAATGCGGGTGCCACAGGGTAGGGGTCGCAGAGTCGCGGTAACGCCAAGCAGACTCGGTCATCGAATGCGGCATCGCCGTACCTAAAATGTCGCGAATGAGGGATATCAACGGCGCCCAGGATAAAACACATCTCATTCCAACCAAATACAGTGACTCGAGGTCATGGCCCCGGTTGCGAGCTGACAACCACTCCAATCAGAGACAAGAGTACGACTCACTTGGCCCTCGGACACTCATAACTGAGTGGGAATTCCAAGAAAAGGACATGGTTCAACATCAAACAAACATGCAAGCTCGATGAACTACTGTACATTTTCTAACTGGTTTACTTACCTCGAGAAATCGCTAACCTCAAAACGTCTCATTCGCGTCTCGATTTGCGCACCCGACACCTGACGCCTAAGTCCCTGGTGTCCATTTCGACATTTTAGACCTATTTTACGTAAAATCATTGCAAACACAACTCGGTTTGGTGAAATAACATCACCTCCATCGCGTCGTCGCGATTTCGTCGAAACCGCGCATCCGTCCGGTCGCCATCGCGCCGTCGCTCGCAGCGTCGCAGTCGCCGCTCGCCGATCGTCGTCCCTTGCCCGAGTCGCGTCGCGTCGCCGTCGGAGCCATTCGCGTGTCTCTGGCTGCCGTCTGCCGCCCGCCATTGCCGAACGCCGCTGCTGTCGTCGTCGTCCGTCACTGCCACCGGCCACGCGTCCATCGCTTGCTTCGCTTCGCATCTTGCTGCAAGCCGCCGCTGCGCCGATTCGAACCCGCCCGCTGCTGCGGCGCTTGCCACCGTCCGTCCGTCCGCGTCGTTGCGCCGCGACCTTCTTCTTCTTGACTGCCGCGCGTCGACCACCACCGCGACCTTGCGCGATCGCCGCCATCGCGTCACTGCCGTCCGCCGCGAGCTCCTCGCTCTTGCTGCGGCGATCGATCCCTCTCTCTCTTTTTTCGTTCTCGTTCTTCTCTTTCCACCTTTCTTTCTCTCCCCGATCTCGTTTCTTATCCTTTTTTTTTTTTTTTTTTTTTCTTTTTTTCCTTTATATATATATATTATACATATAATATATATATATATATATACATTTTCTTTTTGATTTCAAATCAAAAGTGTCCTCGAGATTCGTGCAACACAAATTTCGAGGCAATTCAATAAACGCGCAGCGCGCATCTCAAGGCACCAACCCCTCTCATTTCAAAATCTCGATACTCACGTCACACGCATCCCGAGGCGCATCCAATGTACATTTCGTCTTTTATTCTTAATGTGACCACATAGCCACATTAAGCCGCTATCTCGTTCCCACGTCTACACGCAACTCGAGACGCGTTCCCGTTCGTGTTTCGACTCACCGCATTCCCCGCATATACTTTTCTCAACAATTAGCATTAAAAATCTTAAATTGGACATTCTCGGTGTCTCCATTCAAGATTCGGACATACGTATTCGACGAGTGGGTCCCACATACGACCCTGACCTGACACGTGGTAAAAGTTAAATTTTTGGGCCGTTACAGTACTGGACCGACCCGCTATGAGAACATCACATGAATTAAGTCATAGTTGTTTCTCATGATAGGTATATTTTTCGGTCTTATGACTTGAGATTACCAGAGACTTCAACATTAGGAACACAGTGATTTGACACTATCAAACGTTGTCTTTAACCGGACGATTATAAAGGTTGTGATTGGTTACTGTGTGAGCAATGTGATGAAGTTGTGTAATCGAGATAAGATTTGTCCCTCTCATATAAAGAGAGATATCTAGTGGATCCATCGATGTGTTAGACTGTTAAAAGGCCTAGTCTAAGTGAATTGATATTGATCAATGTTACTTGGATGTTTTTAGTCTACCTAGAGATCGAGACTAGTACGATTGAACATGTTGGATGACAATTCCATGTCTTATGTTTGATCAAAAGGATATCGTGTGACAAAAGGATGTTATATACATGATTGATTAGGTTGTGTCGATTTGATATTCATACAACTTGGGTAGTCATAATGTCTTGCTAGAGGCCGCTCATGACTTGTATACCAAAATGTGTTTTGATATACGGCCAACGTTGTACGAGCCTATTGGGTCGCACACTAAGAATGGTTTTACGAGATTTTAAGATGGTTCAGAAAAATGAATTTTATATGATAAAATTCATGACAGTATCGTCCTTGTGGTGTATTACGCTTATACTTCTTTAAGTAGGGGTATATGTGTAATTTACTTAACCGTATATATACAGAAGTTGTATAAATAGACGCTTTAAGTTAGAACACATAGACAAAAGATTAAGAGCCGAAACTCTATTTTCGTTTCAGAAACGACTTAGGGTTTCTGCTACGCTCGGGATCGTTTTGGAGAGAAACAAAAAGGTTTGGTATTCTCTTGAAGCTAGCACTTCGAATCTCGGCCGTCGTTCGTGTGTGGATTGCTGGTAGAGGGCGTTCATCTTTGGCAGCGCCTTTGAGATCGATCAACCTTCAAAAATGTATTTTGCGATCGAGGTATGATTAAACTTTCTTGGTTTAAACGTTTTAATGGAATTAGATTCGGATCTTGTTGGGGTTTTTGACAAAATTATTTTGTAATCTCCGTTGCGTATGAACCCAAAACCCAACAGTGGTATCAAAGCCTTCGAGTTTGATTCCATTAAAAACATTGCATGTTTTCTTCTGATATATACATGATAAATGATTGAAAGCATGTTAATAGTAGATGTATATGTGATATACATAAGTTTTCTGTGAGATTTATTATCATGTTTTGTGTATATGATACATATATTCGTGATTTAATTGAAATTAGTTTCACACATCCAAGTAACCATGTTAGGTTAATTCGAATAATTTTAATGAATTGAATTTCGTGTTATGTGATCCATGACACCATTAGATATAATCTTTATTTTTCTTGTATTGGTGCATGGATGAAGTCTCTATAATTCAGTTTGCATATTTACGTTACATTGTTTTACATTTCTTAAATTGTATAAGTCTGAGTATTAATTCGAAACTAATATGAATAGGTTCGATTGAGATAGTAGTTCATGATTCAATGACATGTTTGTGATTATTTGGATGAGGACCGAAATTGCAAATAATTAATCTTTGAAATTGTTTATTTTTCTCTTTATATATATTTTGTTATGAAATTTCTATTTGATAAGAAATAGATAACAAATTAGATTAATTAGATATTAGAAAAATCGATTTCGTTATCCCTATTAGATAGGAGATAAATATGGGGAAGTTATTTATTGGTGATATGCTAGGATTTAAATATCTTAAGTCCTAATTGGATTAGGATAAGATGATTAATTAGATGTGGGTCCGGGTTAATTAAAAATGTTTTAATTGACTTAATTTTGGATAAATTAAGGGGTAAATTTAGGATAATAAAATAAGTGAAAAATATGATTTTCTATAGTGGATTTTAATTTTCGGAATTGAAATTCGTCTTCTAAAAAAAAAAAAGGGGGCGCTGCCCCTGTACCCCTGTCCGCTGACCGGTCAGCGAGACCGCCGTTTAAATAAACCTAGCGCACGGAAATTCTTTTATTAGTGAACAATATAAAAATCTCAAAATCGTTTAGTGATTTAACAAATCAATAAAATATATGATATTTCATTGTTTACATAAAATCACTAAAACTGAATAAAATCCCTCTATTAAATTTTAAGTCCACGCCATCCATTTTAAACACTTGTCAAGGCCTCGATCACACTAATACAATTTCAACCATAGCTAGGTGTATTGTGTTATCTTGGTGAGACAAGTTGGATAAGAGTTACCTAAATGTTTAAAATGGTCCGACTTAATAAAGCTATCAAAATAGTTTTGAGCTTTAAGTACATGATAAGACATAAGATGCCCCATATCTCATAAAAGTATCTAAAAATTACATAAGATGTAATTGGTAATTGTTACCTACATAAATAATCTAGTTATGTGTTTCATGTCATAGCTGTCATAGAATTAGGTGAAATATAGGTTTTAGACCCCTAAATAAACAATGTGTTTTAGGAGGGTTGTTAATTTAGTGGGAGTCTATTTCTCTATACTAAAATAAACTTTGTATAATATTTATTGTAGATCAATGGCCTCTTCAAGTAACAATAATCCCCTGTCACTGCGATCCATCCTTGAGAAGGATAAGCTATCTGAGACTAACTTTCTTGATTAGTTCAGAAACTTGAGAATTGTTATTAAGAATGAATGCAAGTTGTATGTCCTGGATGCTCCAATCCCTGAGGACCCACCAGCCAATGCTACGAAAGCTGTGAAGGATGCGCATAATAAGCATGTCAACGATTGTACTGATGTTGCATGTATTATGCTAGCAACTATGGTTCCTGAACTTCAAAAGGACATGAAACTAATGGAAGCCTCCGACATGGCTATAACGCTGAAGGAAATGTTCCAACAGCAAGCTAGGCAAGAAAGGTTCGAGACAGTAAAAAATATGCATTCTTGCAAGATGACTGAGGGTGCGTCAGTTAGTCATCATGTTCTGAAGATGAATGGCTATGTTGACCCGCTTGATAGACTCAGATTTCCTATCAGCCAAGAGTTGGCTACGAATTTGATCTTGAATTCATTACCAGAAAGTTACTCACAATTTGTGATAAACTACAATATGAATAATATGGAGAAATCATTTTCAGAGTTGCATTTGATGCTCAAAACTGCTGAACAAAATATCGAGAAACCCTCTAGTAATGTGTTGATGGTCCAAAAGGGAAAGGGAATGAAGAAGAAAGGCAAAGGCAAGGCTAAAGTTGTCAAGGCTGCTGCTGCACCTGTCGCAAAGCTAGTGGAACAAGTCAAGCCCTAGCCTGTTCCTGCTTCAAAACACCCAAAAGAAAAGGAAGGAAATTGTCATTTCTGTCATGCACCTGGACATTGGTTCAGAAATTGCAAACTCTATCTGGAAGATCTAAAGAAGAAAAAGGGTAGTGCCACTACCACTACATGTATTTATGTTATTGAAATTAATTTATCTACTAGTGATTCCTGGGTATTAGATACCGGATGTGGATCTCACATTTGTATAAATGCGCAGGGACTCACCAGAAGTAGAAAGTTGAAGAAAGGAGAAGTCATCCTCCACGTAGGGAATGGAGCAAGAGTTGCTGCCCTAGCTGTTGGATCATATCACTTAGTCTTACCTGGTGGACTTATTTTAACTTTAAATAATTGTTATTTTGTGCCTGCCTTGAGCAGAAACATCATTTCTGTTTCATGCTTCCATTTCTCGTAAAGGTATATTTTATGCAAATGCTGATTTGTGTGGTGGTCTTTATATTCTAAGCATGAAAAGGTCCACTGATACTCTAGTCTTTAACATAAATACAAAGAGATTGAAGTCAAATGATTTGATTTAAACCTATTTTAGCATTGTCGTCTCGGGCACATAAATGAGAAACGCATAACGAAGCTTCATAAAGATGGACTTCTAGATTCATTTGATTTAGAAACGTATGAAACGTTCGTATCTTGTTTACTAGGCAAGATGACTAAAAGTCCCTTTACTGGACACAGTGAAAGGGCAAGTGATTTATTGGGTCTAATATATACTGATGTATGCGGTCCTATAAACACAATGGCTAGAGGAGGTTATCAGTACTTTATTACATTTACTAATGATTTCAGCAGATATTGTTATGTATATCTAATGAAACATAAAGCTGAATCATTTTAGATGTTTCGAACGTTTCAAAATGAAGTGCAGAATCACTTTGGTAAAACTATCAAAACACTTCGATTAGATCAAGGTGGTGAATATTTAAGCCAATAATTTGATGATCATCTTAGAAATTGTGGGATTGTCTCCCAATTGACTCCACCAACAACTCCGCAATGGAATGGAGTTTCTGAAAGGAAAAATCGAACCTTATTAGATATGGTTCGATCTATGATGAGTCATGCAGATCTTCCATTATCCTTTTGGGGTTATCTATTACAAACTTCAGCTTTCAATCTAAATTGAGTTCCTTCTAAAGCGGTTGATAAAACACCATATGAGATATGGTATGGGAAGAGACCTAGTTTGTCTTTTCTTAAGATTTGGGGTTGTGAGGCTTACGTAAAACGACAAGTCTCAAAAAAACTAGCACCTAAATCTGACGAGTGTTTATTTGTGGGGTATCCTAAGGAAACAAAAGGATATTACTTTTATAATCCCGTTGAAAACAAAGTGTTTGTTGCTCGGTATGGTGCCTTCATGGAAAAATAGTTTATTTTAAAAGACATTCATGGGAGAGAAATAAATCTTGAAGAAGTTCAAGAATCACATATAAACCCTGAACCGTTATTGGAAGTTCAACAACGTTCTGAACCAGTTGAACCTCCACAAGTAACACAAGGCCCACGCAAATCTGATAGGGTAAGACATGAGCTAGAGAGATTTGGATTTCTCATTACTGATAGTCGTGATGTGTTGCTTATGGATCAAAATGAGCCCACCACTTATCAGGAGGTTATGTCTGGACCAGACTCAGATAAATGGCTAAGTGCCATGAATTCTGAGATGCATTCCATGTATGATAACCAACTTTGGAACTTCGTTGATTTACCTGAATGTGGTAAGACCATTGGATGTAAATGAGTTTTCAAGAAGAAATTTGACATGGATGGCAAAGTGCATATTTTAAAGCAAGACTTGTAGCAAAAGGTTTCATGAAGACTCAAAGTGTCGATTATAATGAGACTTTTTTGCCAATAGCCATGCTTAAATCCATAAGAATTTTAATTGCCATTGTTGCATATTATGACTATGAGATATGGCAAATGGATGTAAAAATAACATTTCTTAACGAAAAGCCACTTGAGGACGTGTATATGACACAACCTGAAGGTTTTGTATATCTTGAGAATTCTAGGATGGTATGCAAGCTTCAAAGATCCATTTATGGATTAAAGCAAGCTTCTTGGAGTTGGAATCTTCGTTCTGATGAAGCAACTAAAAGATTTTGGTTTTATTAAGAACGAAAATGAGCCTTGTGTATACAAGAAGGTCAGTGGGAGTGTAATTATTTTTCTGGTATTGTATGTTGATGATATATTACTCATTGGAAATGACATCCCAACATTGAAGAATGTCAAGTCTTGGTTAGGGAAGTGTTTCTCAATGAAAGACTTAGGAGATGCGGCCTATATTCTAGGGATAAGGATCTATAGAGATAGATCTAAGAGTCTAATCGGTCAAAGTCAGAGTTCTTACATTGACAAGGTGCTTAATAGGTTCAGTTTGCAAGACTCTAAAAGAGGATTGTTGCCAATGTCTTATGGCATAAGTCTCAACAAGATTCAATGTCCTAAGACAAATGATGAGCGAGACCGTATGAATAAGATTCCATATGCATCAACTATTGGATCTATTATGTATGCCATGCTATGCACTCGACCTGATGTATCATATGCTTTGAGCACTACAAGCAGATATCAATCAGATCCTGGTGAGAGTCACTGGATAGCAGTAAATAACATTCTTAAATACTTAAGAAGGGTTAAGGAAGTGTTCTTGGTCTATGGAGGTTTTGAAAATGATCTAGTTGTAAATGGTTACATAGATGCAAGTTTTCAAACTGATATAGATGATTTTAGATCGCGGTCTGGATATGTGTTTACTTTGAATGGGGGTGCGATGGTGAAAAGTTCAAAGCAAGAGATCGTGGCGATTCTACAAATGTGTGAGTATATTGCATCTTCCGATGCAAAGAAAGGAGGCGCTTTGGATCAAAAATTCATTTATGAACTAGGTGTGGTTCCAAGTATTGCTAACCCTGTTTGTTTGTATTGCGGCAATAACGGGGCAATAGCACAGGTTAAGGAACCTTGATCACACCATAAATCCAAACATATACTCAGACGTTTTCATCTCATCAGAGAAATTATTGAGAGGGGAGACGTGAATATTTGCAGAGTACCTACTGAAGACAACGTTGCAGATCCATTGACAAAAGCTCTTCCACAAGCAAACATGATGATCATGTTAAATCATTAGGCATTAGATGCGTGTATGATTGGCCCTAGTGCAAGTGGAAGATGTTGGGGCATGTGCCCTAGGTTAATCCATTAACTGTCTTTATGAATACTTTTAGTTAATAAAAAAGAGGATTTCATTTGCTGTTTATTATAATTAATTTTCATGTTTACATTATAATAAGATCCATGGGTATTTACAGAAATATCCTAAATGTCCCTAGTCGATCATTATACTGGGAACTATAATGAATTAAGACTAGTGTGAGTCTTGACTGATGATCATATGATGATTATACGTATAGGGATACGAATCAAGATCACGAGTACTTGTTAGGGAATAAAGTACTGGACCGACCCGCTATGAGAACATCACATGGATTAAGTCATAGTTGTTTCTCATGATATGTATATTTTTCAGTCCTTTGACTTGAGATTACCAGAGACTTCAACATTAGGAACACAGTGATTTGACACTATTAAACATTGTCTTTAACTGGACGATTATAAAGGTTGTGATTGGTTAGCGTGTGAGCAATGTGATGAAGTTGTGTAATCAAGATATAATTTGTCCCTCTCATATAAAGAGAGATATCCAGTGGATCCCTCGATGTGTTAGACTGTTAAAAGGCTTAGTCTAAGTGAATTGATATTGATCAATATCACTTGGATGTTTTCAGTCTACCTAGAGATCGAGACTAGTAAATCCAACATGTTGGATTACAATTCAACGCCTTATGTTTGATCAAAAGGATATCGTGTGACAAAAGGATGTTATATAGACTATTGATTAGGTTGTATCGAGTTGATATTCATACAACTTAGATAGTCATAATGTCTTGCTAGAGGCCGCTTATGACTTGTATACCAAAATGTGTTTTGGTATGCTGCCAACGTTGCGTGAGCCTATTGGGTCGCACACTAAGAATGGTTTTGCGAGATTTTAAGATGGTTCAGAAAAATGAATTTCATACGATAAAATTCATAACGAAACGTCTTTGTGGTGTATTACACTTATGCTTCTTTAAGTAGGGATATATGTGTAATTTACTTAACCGTCTATATACAAAGGTTGTATAAATAGACGCTTTAAATTAGAACACATAGATGAAAGATTAAGGGCCGAAACTCTATTTTCGTTTTAGAAACGACTTAGGGTTTTCAGGTACACTCTAGATCGTTTTGGAGAGAAATAAAAAGGTTTGGTATTCTCTTGAAGTTAGCATTTCGAATCTCGGCCGCCGTTCGTGTGTGAACTGCTGGTAGAGGGTGTTTGTCGTTGGCAGCGCCTTAGAGATCGATCAACCTTCAGAAAGTTCTTTTGCGACCGAGGTATAATTAACTTTCTTGGTTTAAATGTTTTAATGGAATTAGATTCGGGTCCTATTGGGGTTTTTGTCAAAATTATTTTATGAACCCCAAAATCCAACAATAGGTATGTTTAGTTTGATGATAATCAAAGTTTAAATTAGAGATGATGATAGGAATTATAGTAATTTGAGTTGTTTATGGCTCCAATATAGTCTATCACCTCATATTTGATGTTTTTGAGCTATTATGGATGAGTTTATGGTTGTTGAGATCGATTTTGAGGTGTTTTAAAAGGATTTGGAGTTGCGGCAGAACATTGCTATTGCCGATCTAGCGCAATTAGAGCGCTAGATGTGTATGAGATGAAGAATAGGAGATCATACAGGGAATTAGCATGCTAGATTTCCTGTTAGCGCGCTAATTCAGGCTTAAAAACGTCAATAGTGTTGTAGTTTCATGAATTTTGAATAAGGCTCTTCAAGACTGATTTAGAAGTTCCTCATGGATTATAATGGAATTATATTAACTGTAATTGGTCCATGATAGGTGTTTATTAATTGGGAGAGAGTTAGGGATCGAAAAGTTATAAAACTGGACAGAGACTTAAACTCGAAGTAGGTACGGATTCGCTTTATTTATCAATGTTGTCTGGCTAATTAGTATATATAGATCATGTAGTCATTGGAATGAATTGGGGGATTGGTATACTGTGATGGTTTTCAGAAAATTGGAAAACAGTGTTCATTATGATTCATGAGGGTAAAATCCTAGAATTGAGATGAGGTGGCATATGGAGATGGGCTAATGACCCAACCTATACGTAACATCCTACTCATTTTTATGAGGTAGCGTGGGTTACATTTACACTACAGGGTTTGGGATAGAACCATTGGGCATTGACAGATGGGTTAGAGATCATATCGGCTAATATATTGCTTTATCAATCGCATTAATGACGTCAGTGGGTAATCGGCCCTAGTTTTTATAAATAAATGGGGATCACAATCTACTAGTCGAATATCTTTGCTTCGCATCTGTTTATGTATTGATTTATATGCTTTCCATATCCTTGTTAGTTATTATTGGATCATGTTGTTATTGCATGTTTCCTTTGAATATTATATGGAATGTTGACGGTTAGGTGAATCCATACTTACTGAGCAAGTGGAAACACTCGCCCCAATTAACAATTACAGGTAGAGCCGACGAGCGCTACAACAATGGAATGGAGAAGTTATAGGAGTCTTGAACTTCTCTTCGATGTAGTAAGTTTCCATTGTCTTATATATTTTATTGAATTACATTTTGTAATATCATATGGGACGGGAGTTTTGTATAACCGATGGTTATCCCGATTTTGCTTTAAGTACTGTATATCTTATTTTCATTATTAAAAAGGTTTGAATTTTCGTTGCGTACTATATTTGTCTTAAACGATAATTGATATAAAGTAATGGAGATCAAGTATAGGTGGTAAGGTTACTGGCTCTGGTTAAGTCTGGTAAGGATATTCTGAGCTTAATTGGGGTTTCTGGTCGGGTATCGCCCTAATCTGGTTAGGGGATGCTACACCTTGTATGAAGATTAATACTTTATATAAGAAGTAATGTTAATTTCACAGATGGTCACTCAAAATTACAGTTTGTAACACTTTGGTCACTAAACTTACATTTGTCCCAAATATATCACTCAACTTTACAAAACGTTTCAATAAAATAACTCCGACCACTCTCCGGTCAAAAACCAACCGGCGATGCTGACGTGGCGCCACGTGGGATTTCATGGGAGGTCACTTAAGTTGTTAAGTGATGACATGAAATGTAACACATCCACCCACCCAGTCTTAGTTCACCCCGGCTCGTGCTCCCACCCCCCCCCCGGTCGTCTTCCCCGCCCCAGCTGGTTCCCCCGCCCCCTCCCGGTCGTCTCTCCCCCACCCTCTCTGTTTCCCCCCCTAAACCGGTCGTACCCACCCACCCCCCGGTCGTCTCCCCCCCCCACCGGTCCCCCGGTCGCCCCGTCCCTCGGCCCCCTATTGGTCGTGCCCCCACCCCCCAACCGGTCGTACCCACCCCCCACCGGTCGTCTCCCCCCCCCCACATCGGATCCCCACCCAATGGTCGCCCCCACTCCCAACTAGTCGCATCGGGCCGGTCGAAGCTCCTCGAGAGAGAGGTAACGGTTGGGGGACAAGTGGGGGGGGGGGAGGGGAGACGACCGGTGGGGGGAGGGCGGGAGGGAAGCAGCGGGGGTGGGGGAGAGACGATCGGAAGGGGGCGGGGAAGCAGCGTGGGGGTGGGGGAGAGACGGCTGGGAGTGGTGGGGAGGGAACCAGATGGGGGGTGGAGGGGGAGGGCGGGGAAGCGATAGGGGTGGGGGAGAGACAACCGGGAGGGGGTGGGTAGGTACCACCGGTTTGGTGGGGGCGGGGGAAGCGGTGGGGGTGGGGTAGAGACGACCGGGAGGGGGAGGGGGCGGGGGAACCAGTGGGGGCGGGAAGACGACCCGGGGGTGGGAGCACGAGCCGGGGTGAACTAAGACTGGGTGGGTGGGTGTGTTACATTTCATGTCATCACTTAACGACTTAAGTGACCTCCCATGAAATCCCACGTGGCGCCACATCAGCATCGTCGATTGGTTTTTGACCGGAGAGTGGTCGGAGTTATTTTGTTGAAACGTTTTGTAAAGTTGAGTGATATATATGGGACAAATATAAGTTTAGTGACCAAAGTGTTACAAACTGTAATCTTGAGTGACCATCTGTGAAATTAACCCAAGTAATGCTAGATGTAAGTTTGTAAGGTTCAAACCTATACCCACATGCTTATTTGAATAGATTCTAACCATTTCACCGCCCATTTTTTTAGTTAAATCTTGAAACTTAACAAATATATTTGTTTTTCTAAAAATAATAAGAAGCCCAATTAAGCTCGCCTCATCAAAAGTTGATAATGGGCGGGCTTGAACAAAACCTTATAAAAAAAGTCCAGTAAGCCCCAACCCTGGCCCGCCCGTTAAACATGTTTAGTCGTTCGCATGCATTGATAAATGTTAATTATATAGTATAATTTATGGTATTTATATATTTTTAAGGTTAAGTCTCCAAATATTAGCCTAATTATATTTCTTTATTATTTTCAGGTTTAACGAAATGCGCAAATGGATTCGAGGCAAAAAACTATGCAAAAAAAGTATTCATATGCAGTTTGTTCAACTACTAGAGGACCTGCCTCGAGACACACATTGCACGGTTGATGAAGAGAGGAGCAGCAACCAAGTAACACAGGAAGGTAACACACTTGAGTCATTCAGTTTTTAGAGCCAATCATCAAGCCTCGAGATCCGCGCATCAGATCGTATAAGATGAGAACAAAACTCTCGATCATGCCTTGAGATCTGTGTTGCATACACTCATATTTTTGCCAATTCTAGAGACTAACATTTTTCCTCCTTTCAACCGTCGATTTGCCTCGGGATGCATGCCAGTACAGACTCCCAAATCTTCACACGATTCATCCTTGAGCATTTTTTCTCCAACCAAAACCACTAATCTTCCTCGAGATGTGTAATCGCACTATCTCCCACATCTTCGTAGAGTCTCCACAGCATCTTCTCTCCCCAGCTAATCAACAGTTAATTATGTAGTATTATATAGGTCATCGACATGGCTATGTGCACACCACCATTTACTAATGTCAAACCACTTTTTTTTGCACTACACTTCCAAAAATGCCCTCAAATAAAATGACATGGTTACCCTTCGCTACTCCTACAATCATTCACATGCCTCTATTTCCTTCTTACGACGTGCACCCCACATATATCGCCAACCTTCGACTCCGACACTCCCTTTCGACAACCGACAACGCGAACTTGTAATTACAAAGCCTACGACCATCGTAAAAGTTGATTTATTTCGTCATTGTTGTCGCATCGAGTTTTTGTGTTTTTGTAAACTTCAAGTTGGGGGTGCACAAAGGACATTTTAGGAACTAATATTTTTTTGGTGCCTTCATCCACACTTGGGGTACCCTCCTATAGTGGTTTGCCCTTAATAAACTAAGGGGTGCACATAGCGGCCCCCATAGGTTATTTATATATTTTTATGGTTGCGTCTTCAAAATATTAGCCTAATTATCATTATTTATTATTTTAAGTTTAATTAAGTGCACGGTTGAATCTAGGGTGAAAAACTACATAAAATCGAGTATTCATATACCCAGATACATTCTATACCAAAAATCATGCTAGCTCGCATCCCGAGGTAGCTTTGGTGGGGCTCACTTGTGAAGAACACGGTTGATGACGTGGTTAGCATTGAATGGGGGTAACGTGCAGAGGAGAAATACCAATTTATGCGTTAATCAATTAATGAAAGTAGCGATCTAATGTAGTACGATGTATAGAAGTTGATGTCCATGCATGAAGAGTCTATGAGATCGGCCTTGAGTTGTGTGTCATAGTGAGATGATGAAGATCAAACGGAGTATAGACGGTCGTACGTTTCTTGCTCGCACCCCAGAAGGCACCCAAGCTTAATTCGGTTGTCCACTTCCGAGAGGGTCTCCGTAGGCTCGGTCGTCATAGGACGAGTCGAGTCGCGAATTGAAATGGTCAATTCATCTCGGTGGTGTTCAACCGAGACATTTAAATGGGACTCGGTTATACATGACCGATATATTGAAATACTTGTCGATCATGGGTGACCAGAAAATATGGTTCGTTTCACGAACCTCGCTTGACCGAGACATCGAAATGGATGAATTTGAACATTACAGCTTTCAAAAAAATCTCCGTAGTAGTCAAACGACAATACAAGATTGAAAATCCAAGACGACAATTTGCACCGAACCTTAATTAATTATAAATCTCCGTAACATTCAAACCGACTATAAAAAGGGTCCATCCATAAGTAAACAACAATTAAAACACAACACAACATTTGCATATACATAGAACATTCGAGATGAATTGGCAAAATTTCTAAATGTTTAGCCGTCTAGGTACAAGCTTACACCTACGGTGTATCTAAGTCTACAACAGTATGGTGGCTTCATGATCAGCAGCTGCAATGGGCGCGATGTCTCGAAAAACGAATCCATCTCGCCAACCTTTGGCGCAGATCCTCAACGTACCGATCCCACGATGGATATAAGGATGGCGGCGGTGCATTCACACGCAATCGCACTGTCAAAGTGAACAGTAGAACATAGAAGATATTGTCACAAACCCGATTAAGGGGGAAACAAACCAATTCACAAAAAAGTCATAGAACTTACCCTAACCCAATGGATATTCCTTTCATTCGCCATTGCAATGATAAGTTTGTTGTGCAATGACGACGTTGGAGTACTACGTAGAGGTAGGAATGTGGAGGCACTCCCATGCGAGAGGTTTACGAGAATGACATTGAATGCGGTGGATACCAACAATCCCATGTCCGGAAGTGTCAACCATTCTTTGAAAGATGCCCCCTCTTGATTCTCCGGCAATTCACCGCATTCTTGATAGGCTCGAAACTCGAGCCAAGCACTTCCCGCCATAGGTATTCATACCCGATAATCTCATCGTACATCCGTCTACGCACAATCCTCCACCCGTCCACGTCCGCGAGTCCAAGCCCGAGGCTATACACCTATATCCACAGTTCCCATCGGAAACCACATCGATAATGGCATCAACATGTGGCAACCAATATGGTTCTAAGCAATGACTATAAGCCATGTTAGATCCACTTTGCGTGCGTCGACTTGCACGACGCATTTGTGGAACCTTGCATTTCTTCTGCCTAGAAGCTTTTGTGGAGTGGGAGGACTCAAATCCGATTGGAGATTGGGGTGCCTCCCACACTGGGGTGCCTCCGGTTGGAGACCCCGGTGTCCTCACACCCGCATCCTCAACTTCCCGCTCGCACTCCACAAAAGACGATGGTGGACTAATCTCCCTGAGCTGCTCACTTTCACTCCTCCCCCCCGCATCCTCAACTTCCTCCTCCCTCTTATCCAATCTTCCCGCGGTGTCGTGATTGTGCCTCCCACAAATCACTGTGACATACCATAAGGAGTCGGCATTCTCCTTGACGTTAATTTGGAAAGGGCATCCACATTTCTTCGTACTAGTGTGAGTCCTCGCCTTTTCATCATTCCTTGATTTCTTTAAAATTTTTGCCGCTTTCCCTTCCCAACTCTCTCGAGCCGGTCCCCTATATGTCCCAGGACACTGTCACAGGCAATTTTCACCCTTCCCTTCGCTTAACGCCCCCGCATCCGAGCGCTTCGTTACTAACACAAACTTGTTCTCGCCACCAATCGCCAAGCCATGAAATTGCCGCTTCTCGAGAGGGGAATGGCTTAGAAGGTGTAAAAGTGTCCTTATAATCTGGAAAATTACAAGATAACGGCATTACCCGCAATACAAACAAGTGTAACATTATAATCAACCAAAATGTACAAGACAATCACAAAAAAACCCAAAAAATCGGTTCTCGATTGTACAAAGGTCTTGAAACTTTCTTCATAGTCTCGTTTACGTGAGGCCGAGAGTTACTGAACCCTCGGTCGTTCCGGGCAGATCGTGACCAACCCTAAACATCTCGGTCATCCGAGACCGAGACGTAACCATACATCTCGGTCTGCGAGGCCGAAAGAATCGCGCGCCCGTACGATACTTCGGATAACCGCAAAAAAAACACAAAAACATTTGCAACATTACCTCTAGGACGACCTCCTCGCACCGAAGCATTACGATCCTCCATTATACGGTGGAAACAACTTCGGATTTGAAGAAATTACCAAACCCTACGTTGACAAACAAATCATCATTTTCAACATTATACGCAACTAAACGAGCTTCACAAAACCCGAAAATGGTTGTCAAACATTGTTACCTCGTTTGTCGGACGAGCAAGAATCGATCGCTCTTCGCCAAACGCAATGTGGCCGTGGCTTTGTGGTTGAAGGTTGCTTGGTGGGGTGCCCTAACTCCTTGTCGAAATGGTTTGTGGGGTTTGAACCATTATATATATACGGGGGCAAAATGGTCTTTTGCCTCGCAAGATTTAAGGAGAAATTTGGAGGTTTTTGTTTTTGGCTTTGTTAGGAAATATTTTATTATATATAGATATATATTTTGCAAATATAATTAGATGTGAATGAATCTTCCCATTCAACCTTTTGTATTCCATCAATGGTTACACATTTACATCATGTAATTTATTCTTGTAATTAACTTGTGATCTTTGGCATTCTTGTAATGGCCTATATAAAGGTCTCACTTCTATGTATTGAGATGCACTAAGATGGAATGAAAGTTCTCACATTTCCCTCATCTATTCTCTTGTTTATCTTCTAGTTCTTTGTGTACTTTCCTAGCTTTAGTCCTAAATTAGTTTTATAACACATTATTAGCACGAGTGGCTCTACATGAAGAAAGCTTGGAAGGAAACAAAGCTTGGAAAGTATATATTTATATTTTTTTTTGGCAGCACACCACACATGCACACATGTTTATGTGGGTTATTGTACTACTACTTTTGCAAGAATCAATTTCTATTTACTTGTTTGGAGATGTAATTCATTGGTTCATAGATAATTGAGGGCAGTTCCTTAGTTAGGATTTTAATATAACTAATTTACCATACATTTAATAATTACGACTTTTATGGTATAGCTAAAATATCGGAGTTGAGTAACCTTTTTTTTGTCCATGGGCAAATATCAAAACCCTATGAATTAAATCTTCTCCTTATCATGATTGCTTGCTACTTGATTATTTTAGAATATATGATATATGCTACTTATAGACATATATAAAGTGAAAAGTGGGGTTCATAATAAACTTTCCTTTGCAAATGGGTTTGACGAAGCTTTGAGTTATTGAGTCATTATGTTGTTTCTTCATTATGTATAGATTTTCATCTGATAATTACATAACTCTTAATATGTATTGTTATTTTCCCAACTTGATGGGTAGAAATTACATTTAGATAAGGACGTGTAACTCTAATAGATGATGACAATATCTAGATTTTTTTCTCAAATAATAAAAGGAATGTTGTTCTTATAAATATGGCATTGATTTAAAGTGTCTGTCGATTTTAAGGGCTGAGAAAAACACACATGAGTGGATGAATCATTGCGCATACATGCGGCTTAGTTTTTTATGAATATAGTAATTAAAACGCCATGAGGCCATAAATTATTTTGTTAAATAACTTCTTGACCTAATTTGTTATGTCTTATTGAAGGGGAATAAGGAACAATCTCTTTTCCGACAAAGAAATTAAAGTTTAGTATATAATCTTTTTTATGAATACTCTCTATAACGTGGGCCGACGTGGACCGTTTACACTGATAGAGCCTTCTAAGAAGGCGCTATCAGTGTTAAGCGCTATCAGTGTTAAGCACGCGTGAAACATGGATCCACATGGACCCAAGTCGTAGGGGGTGCGCAGATAGCGCCTTCTCAAATTAGAGTATAAGGCATTGTCAACATGAATTGTTGTTCCCCCAGGCAACATAATATTTGCTCTTCCAGAGCCATTAATCAAATTGGAGATGTCAGATATTGTTTGAACATTAACCTCAGCTAAGTTCAAATCGGAGAAATATTCTATGTTTTTAAGGATTGTGTGCGTTGCAGCACAATCAACAAGACATATATCGCTCTTATTTGATTCATGATTTGAACACATGATTTGTTGATCCATCTAGACAAATGATGTTTGGAAAATTAGAAAAAGAGTCATATTTATTTAATGATAAAATTCATAATATTATGTCTTTGATTTTGAAGGTATGGTAAAGGTCACAAAAATATTCGGATATATATGACAATATTTAGGTAAAATAGCCTTTCATATATGACCAAAAAATGTCACAATTATGAGCGCTCATTGTCAATAATTATTTGCCATTAGTAGTGGTGCACCACTTTTATTCTAATTTTTTGTGGAATTATCAATACCCTTACCCAATATTTTCACGTTTTCCACGTCCATAAATTTATTATTGCGATCATGATCATTATATGCAACATATGCTTCTTAATTTGAAGCTGAACTAATTAGACGGGAGCGATATTATATTTATAATATCTCATTATTTTACTCAGCTACCATGAGACAAGAAATCAATCATTAATATTTATTGGATTGACTTGCGCACTCGATATTTGTTGCAGCAATAAATCGAGGCGGGCCACGTGACATTCTTTTTATTGTCTCATCAGTCCTATTTCCACATAGCCTCAACATATAGGTAATTAAAATTACGAAATTATAATTAATATTTGACTAATTAAATTTTATAGCTTGAGACTCAACCGCTCATTTTGAGCTTTTGGAGCATTACCTTTTGTTGGTATTTATATATTTATAACTCCATGAGGTGAAAAGATATAAAAGTGAAATATTCACTTTTCAGGTCTCTAAAGAGAAATTGGCAAATGATTGTGTATAACACACAATTTTGCATATATGTTTTATTCCCAAATTGTAGTATCTAATTGTCATGACAAGTAATTCTTGTCGGTAATATAATAAGACAACAAATTCAACTATGGTAGAATAATATTTTGAAAAAAAAATTTAATATAAAATAGTTTTTCCCTTGTTATGTAAAAACATAACATATGATTAAATATATGTTCGCAACTTGATTCATTAATAAACAAAATGTATTATTCGTATGAGTTAGTGGGACAACCTCCAGGTTGGGTGGCGAGACATAGTCTACTTAATATCATGCCTCCTCGAACAGGATAACCCGTCTCCCTTTCAATGTTTAGCTTTACCGGGGACAAGGCTTACCCACTATCAACTCAAACTTATAGCATTATTTGTATTATAAAATCAAGAATAGAACAATAACTAATCATTTGTAGTTTTAAGAGAAAAACTATATGTCACACATTGACTTTTGATTTCTGATGTAGAAGATCGTACAAGACGCAACTACAGAGCATACTTTCGCAATCGGTGACGTTATAATGCATAGTATATGAATAAAGTATGCATATAGAAGTGATGCATGTAATAAAGGAAGCAACCATGATAATATAGAAATAAATTGAACTTATTTAAATAACAAAAGTTATACATTCCTAGCTTTGTCTCCTTAATAAGCCTTCTTGAACTTCAAGATCTCCTTAATGCTAGAGCAAGCTCGTGTTGATAACGTATTGTAAATTGAGTTGGAACTTGCTAAGAACTAGAGAAGAAAAATAGAAGACTAAGAACTTCTACTACTACAAACTATTACTGCAAAAGAGAAGAGAAGAAATGAGATAGTTGGAATAAGAAGTTTTCATTCAACTTGGTGTGTGAATTACAATGGGGTTGGCACCCTTTATATAGGTCTTTTGATGATGATGATAATTGTACTTATACAATGTGTACAAATTATACATACACCACAAGTCATAGAACGCATCACAAGCAACATAGACAATACATGGAAGAGTTGGTGGACATTGGAGAGGATTACAAGTTACATGACAATACATAGACGAGCGGAGGTACTATTAAGTGAGAAATACAAGTTACATGACTACACAATATGTTGGTGTACATGCATGGTCATCTATATTCCACAATATTGTTCAATAGTTTATAAAATATCTATTATATATTATTTATGTGTAATGCATTATATATATGTCAAACCGATTACGAAAGTATGCTCTGTGGTTACATCTTTGTACAATCTTCTCCTCCAAAAATCAAAAATCAATAAGTGACACATAATTTTTCTCATAAAAACTATTAACGATTAATTATGTTCTATTCTTGGTTTTTATAATAAAAATACTATAAGTTTGAGTTGATAGTGGGTAAGCCTTGTCCCCGATAAAACTAAACATTAAAAGGGGGACGGGTTATCTCGTTCGATGAGGCATGATTGTTAAGTATACTTTTGTCTCGCCACCCATCTTGGAGGTTGTCCTACCAACTCGTACAAGTAGTATATTTTGTGTATAAAATAATCAAGTCGTGAACATTCATTGAATTGTATATTATGTATTTTAATTTACATAAAAAAGAGACAACTATTTACATCATCTCTATTGCCAAAAATATTATACTTCATTGAATTTGTTGTCATAATATCATTTATCAAAGTTACTTGTCGATTACGCAACTAAATGCTAAAATTATATGAATAAAGCATTCGCGCAAGGTTTAGCACTAATATTTATTCGCCGATATCTCTATAGAGATTTGAAAAGTAAATATTTCATTTCATAATTATCTTTCCCCTTATGGAGTTATGAATATAAAAAATCAAAATTGGTGATGCTTCAAAAAGCTAAAAATGAGTGGTTGGTTCTCAAGCTACAATATTTACATCAGTCGAATATGAATTATAATTTCGCAATTTTAATTACCTTTTGGTTGAGGTTATGCGGAAATGTAACTGATAAGCCAATGAGAAAAATTCACGTGGTACGCCTCGATATATTATTGCAACGAAATATCGAGCACGTGTATCAATTCAATATGAATATTATGAATTGATTTCTTGTCTCACAGTAATTGAGTAAAATAATGAGATATTATACTTATAATATCACTCCCATCTAACTAATGGTTAAGCTTCATGAAGCATATGTTGCGTTATAAAATGACAATGGTTGCAATGATAGAATTATGGATGTGAAAAAGGGAAATGATTTGGTAAAGGTCACATTAGTAATTACACCAAAAGTGGAAAAAAAGTGGTGCACCACATGAAATATAAAAAGGCAAAATAATTGACAATGAGCATGTTCTAAATTGTGATAAGCAATGTCACATACGAAAGTTCATTAAGCCATACTGATTATATATTGTCATATATACTCAAATATTTTGATGACATTTATCATGCAAATCAAATGCAAAATTATAAATTTTATGGCTTATTAAAATTGACACATTGATATGTGTTCAAATCATGAGCTAAATAAAGATGATGAATTTAGGTCTTGATACAAAAGAGAGTATTTCTCAAACATGAACTTAACTGAGGCTAATGTTTAGACAATATCTAGAACAACAAGGCAAATCAATGAGAGATTTATATCGATTTCACTCTAAATTCATTATCTTCTAAGATGTCTTAAGCTCCTAATAGGAGATTTTTATAGCAAGTTTAGTTGATGTCACTATGATGAAGTAATTTGCCCACCATTAGGGGGAGACATAAAGCCAATTCAAAAAAATTAGTGTGAAATTGCTTGAGACCTATCAAATTGCATCAAAGTTGTATTATGATCCATGTACAAATTAATATAAACTTGAAGTTCAAATGATCATTCATTATTAACAAGTTATGAATCAGTTACTTGATGCAAGTGCTAATATAAAAGAGTGACAAAATCATATGTTCCAACATTAAAAGGTTCGTATATGAAATGATGTCACGGTGCAATAAAATGCCCAAGAAATGGCGTTATATATACTTATTTTCATCTTCGACTTAATAATAAGTGGCACGAGTTTGTTTCACTCAAAAGGATAAAACTAAGTTTTGCAAAGATTTGTCGCAAAATAACATAAGATGTCTCACCCATGTGAACATGAGGAGAGAATCAAAATAAGTTATTGATTAGTACTTTGCACTCCTTTTCCCTTAGCTATGGTTTTATCCCACTAAGTTTTCCTAGTAAGGTTTTTAATGAGACAATTTTAGCAATATTAAAACTCCATTCAAGATTTATTGTTGTGTTATACGATTTTTCCCTTAGCTATGGTTTTTGTTAGACCCCACTTAATTATTGCATCTGATCGGCCTAAATTACCATAAACCTCTGATAATCTAACAGCCTAACCCTTAATCACATGAATTACATAAAAATCTATCAGAGTATTTATTAAATATGATTCTTTATCAACCACAAAGGGATTCTAAAACAAATCTTGTACTTCAAAATTAGTAAAGATTAATTATATAATCCTCAAATATTCGTAAAAAGATTTCGCTAGCATCTCCTCTATTTCTAAGCCTGCACCAAAAATCATGGCCTTCATAAATCTTCAACAAACCTGCTCAGCTTGGTGAAAATGCCAAAGTACTCACAATTCACCCCATAACAAAATATATCGTATTAATAATGATTATTTGTTTATTCTAACTTATCTAAAACTTTCAACATTATTAAATAATTAATACCTTAATTTCTCGACATTCCAATCCATCCTAAAACTATTAAAACAATTCTAATCCTTCTCAAAACCATTTCAACACTTTCAAAAGATATCATAACCTCACACGAACCCAAAAACTCATTTATACGATATTTTATATTCAAAAGTAATACAAACATAGAGAGACAGAAACTGAGCAAGTCACCAATAATCGGAAAGCTTTTCTTTCATTTGTCGTCGCTAAAACCTATCATTATCCAATTATAAAAATTCGACAATGTCAGATAAGTAAATCCCTCACTATCAAGTACACATGTAGTAATCAAAGGCATAATAATCCAAGAAGTTTAAACAAATAATATAATCCAAGGAATTTAAATACAACCGTGAATCAATCCCGTTTCGGTTATCCGACCATAATCAGACGACTGGTCTCCGAAAGTGGTAAGTAAACAGGTAATAAGGACTCATGCGCTGAGAGAATGACCAAACAAGTCTCATTCCTCTAGACTATGAGAGTATGATTCGATTCAACGTGATCTCATTATAACCGTATGATGTAAAGTATTAGTGATTTCATCCCTTCAAGCATAATATAGTGTTCAATAACCCCGATATAGACACTTTAAGGAGACTCGTAACGCCTTACCCTCCCAAATCGTGCATGCGTGTATAACAAAAATGCAATTCTAAGATCAATGTAATTTATACGAAATATAAACATACAATGTAAACGTTACCATGGGATTTACTTAACCTTACAAACAGCCAACTTCAAGCTTAATTTTCAAGGTCCCAGACTGTCGGATCACCTTGAAAATGGTTCCAATAGCTTCCTTCATACCCAATTATATTGTACATCTAGCTTCAAGTGAAACGACATCACGAAGCCTAATGAAAACTGCGATCAAAGTACGTTTAACAGTTTCCAAAATTATTAATTTATATCTACAAACTTATCCTAGGATTGTCACTTTTTCTATCATTACTAGATGAATCTATAGTCATATGAGAATTCACATTAAATTAGGTACATTAATTAGTAAATTCCTTAATTAGCTTACTTAGGAAAATCAAACTAACTTATATACACATTTAATTAGTTAGGCCATATGAATTTATTTAGTCAATTAGGGTAGTTTTTCATTTAATACCTGATCTCATTAATTAACTTAAGTACTCATTTGATTTAATATAGTACTTAAGTCATAAAATAGTCAAAGCCATATTCCATACATTGACCTACCCATTTGCCCGCATGCACATATATCGATGCAACTCTAACGCATAAAATCGATGTTAAAACTAATTAAAATTGTGCATGCAAGTATAAATACATGTTACAATTTACTAATAAAATATTTTGATTCATTACATGGACCTCATGATATGAAATGCGTATCTCGAGAAAGATCAAAACATAAATAAAAAGAATGGAACCATTATATCTACCTCTAGATTTGTGCAATACGAATCTCGATGAAGTCTAATATTTATCCCCAACGTAACAGAACCACATCTCAATTAGTTTCGAAACAATGGGAGATTGAGAGAGTGGTTTCAAGACTGTGGGAGAAAGAGGAAGAAAAGATCAAACAACAATGGAGAAATCGATGAAATGGGTTAGTGGTGGTGGTGGTGGTGTTGTTGTTGTTGTTGTTGTTGTTGTTGTTGTTGTTGTTGTTGTTGTTGTTGTTGTTGTTGTTGTTGTTGTTGTTGTTGTTGCATTGTCTTGTGGCAATGAAGGAGATGTAAGGTGGGTTGGGAGGCTCGGTTCAAGGAAGGAGACGGCAAGGAGCCATCTTCCCCTACCCAACGTTACCTGGGGTCGGGGCCAAACCCAACCCACAATAAAAATTATATATATATATACGATATATATATATAGCAAAATAGAAGGGTTCATGAGGAAGAAAAAAGGGGTTGATCCCCCGAACCGGACTGAACCGAGTCCAGCTCAACTGAACCGGACTAGTCCGATTCAGGGTAATCCCTTCACAAATTACAAAATGGAGAAAATTCCAGTAAATAGGATAAAATCCAGAAAAAATTATATTTTGGCCCAAATAGAAAGAAATTATGGATTTCTTTGGAAAATTGGGATTTCGGGATTCTTTAGATATTTTATACTGGGGTTTTAATCTCGAAAGCATGAAAAATCTGGATGGACTTAAAAATTGACAAATTAGAATTTAAAGTCTATAAAAATGATTTCAAACTTGGGGACTCCGTGAGATTTGTCTGAGACTTGGTCATGAGTTCTAAGGTCTTATTAGACTTAGATTAACATGAAATCACACTAAAAATACCTAATGATGGTATAGGTTTGCCGGTAATCTGAGAATAAGCTCGTGAGACTCAAAACAATGAAAAATACATAAAAATTAGAAAAACGCGACCGAGGTAAGTGGGTTTCACTTATATATCATTTATGTCATTTTACTAGTTATATTATAGGTTCACGTAGTTTATGGATCGGGAATGGAGATTTGTGTATTATGACGACAAGTATTTAATTTAAAATATCGTTAAATGGACGTGTAGTACTTTGTGATATATAAGGCTATACTAATGGCAATGTATTCGTAAAAGGGGGTGTAAACAAGTTCCAAGTCTAGTATAACTTAAAGGTAGATTCATAATTCAATATGCAAGATAGTGAGCATTCTTTTGAAACCACATCATGAAAGAGAATTCACAATTTGCAATTCATTTATTCATGTAATGGGGTCCCATAAGAGATTTATCATAAAAATAGTAATAAACATAAGTCATTGTTCCATTCAATACATTCTAGCTAATTGTATGAATCTGGTGACTGAAACACTCACCCTCGAGGTGATTTGAACCATTGGTTGTCTCAATGGTCATTGTGACCTCCATCTAGTTCCATCAAACCAACAGTAAGTGTTTCCAAGCCATAACTAATTTAGATCACTTTTGAACTTGATTTCCCGTGGTGCAGACCACTCTCTGTTTGGTGGAGTCATAGCCACACTACTACAATTTGTTGCACAAACCACTCTCTTTTGGTGGGCGCATTGCCACACCATCGCTTACTCGTGGCGCGAACCACTTTCTTTTGATGAAATTGCTCCAACATCACCGCACTTGATCGAATAACATAAGTGTTCATATCACATACATTGCATAGATAAGCATATCCATACCATCGACTAAATGCAACCCAATCCCAAATCTTTCTATATAAATGTGATATTTCTATTTATTTAATATTCAAGCCATATTTAAGGCATGAGCAAAGCTCCCAACTTACCCGCACTCGACACGCCTATAATCACTCTCTGCACGCTCGAGGCCCGATGTGAACCATTATGTGTCACTAAATAATACATACAACATCATATCAATGCATAATTCAATATCGAGTTATTAATTCTTTATTTCATATGTATTTAGGGACTAACTAGAGTAAGTCTCATGGTCATTTGTGTCACCGAGACCTTTGTCGAGGTCAAGTGTAGCGTGTCAAGGGGTGAGACCTGTTATCGGGTTCCCAGTGAAGCTGTGGAAGGGTTGGAGTTCCAGCCATTTGGAATACTTATGCAAACTGGTCCCTGGTTGAGTCTAAGGGCTAGTTTAGCCCCTGTTCAAATCGGTGTAGGGGACTGTTGACCCTTGGTCAACTCGGTCCCAGGGTTAACTAACCTCTTAACCGGTCAAATGACCATGGGAGGGGAGCATGTGCTCCTCCTGGTGATTGTGGGAAGGGGAGCATGATGTGACGGCCCCAATTTTTCACGAATTGGGCCCCGCCCGGCCTAAACCTACGTGAACCCCCGAGCCAGTCTCGCAAGGTCAACGCAGGCCTAGTCAGCCTTTCCAATCCATCATTATTAGTACATTCACCATTTACAGTTGAGTTATTAATATTTTTCGAGTTTTACAATTTTAGCGGAAGCAACTAATAAGTTTAATAACTCAACAAAAATAAAAATCAGGGAGTTAGGCAACCTAATTGTGGAACCCGGTAAATATCATCAGAGGAGAGTAAATACAATTATACAAAATTTTCACCTAGCCATGAAGCATTTCCTCTGCTACTTGTCTGCAGCTCTGCACTCAGTTAAAATAAAAATGACGAGCCCAGGTAAGTAAATCCAGTAGGACATATACACAACATTTCACAATATCCAAAACAACAGTTCACGATATCCAAAGCAGTCGAATTCATGCAAATATATCGAAAGGAATAAAGAACGCATGAATATACCAGACTGTAAACAATCCATCGATGAGTGATGCCAAATAGCAAGGAGTCCCGACCAAAAAGTCGTTGAGTCGCGGCAAAAGCCGACGGACTCGGGTTAGAGCGAGCCCCTTGCCTCCCCTAACCCCCCGCCGACTATGAGATATCTACGGACCCGGATAAGTGCCCCCAACGTACACTCAATTGGGAGATATCGACGGCGTACGGATAAGAGCTCATATTCGCGAGATAAACGATAACCATGACTCGCTTGCCAATGGACCCCCTCAATCGACAACGGTTAAACGATAGTTATCATCACAAGCGAAAGAACAACAATAAAGCTATCACAACAATAAACAATAGTCAATGGAGAAACATGAAATACTGTATAAATTCCTAACTGGTTTACTTACCTCGAGAAATCGCGAATCTCAAAATGTTTCGTTCGCGCCTCGATTTGCGCACCGACACCCGACTCCTAGTCCCTGGTGTTCATTTAAACATTTGATGGCTTATTTTATTTCAAATTATTCACATCAAACTGAAATTTGGTGAAATAAATCTCACCTCCACCGCGTCGTCACGATTTCGTCGAAATCGCGCATCCGACCGGTCGATAATGCGCCATCGCGCCGTCGCTCGCAACCGCGTCACTACTGCTGCCTCGCCGGCGTCGCCGCCGGCCGCTCGCCTGCGCCGCCGCTGGTGCCGGCCAGCCCCCGCGCTGGCCGCCGTCCACGCTGCTCGCGCGGAGCTGCTGCTCCACGCCTCCGCGTCATGATGTTCGCGGTTGGCCGCCATCGCCATCCGCCTCCGGCTTCCGCTGCACCGCCGCCGATCGCTGCTCCCACAGCCGCCGTCTTGTCGCCGCCGGAGTTCCAGCCGGTGTCCTCTTCCCCACCGTCGCGTCACCGCGCGTTACCGCGTCATCGCGTCACTGTTGACCGCGCTGCTGGCCACTCCACCGCTGGCCGATGCCGCTGCCGGTTCGCCACTGCTGGCCGGTGCCTCCGATCGTTGCCATCGCTGGAGTCGTTGCCCCGCCGGCGTGGCTGCTGCACCGCCGCGCATCCCACTGCCCTACGCGAGCTCCTCCCCTCTCCCTCTGTCTCGTTTTCTCATTTCGTTCTGATCTTTTTTTTTTTTTTTTTTTTTTTTTCTTATCCTTATCTTAATATATATATATATATATATATATATATATATATATATATCATATATATATAAAAGCACGAATCACAAATTTTTGAGTCGTAATCAAATTTACTTTTTTGTCCCTCCCTTACACATTTTTTTTGTGCGTTCCTTATCTTTTCCTTTTACTCTTTTTTTTTCTCTTGCGTCCCTTATCTTTCCGTTTTACTATTTCCTCTTCTCTCACGTCTCTCTCTCACCTATTTTTTTTATTGTTGGAGCAAGTTGTAATGCAAGATGTGGGCATTGTAACTTCTTTCAATTCTGCAATTGAATCATCTCTTTCTCTTGTTGGTTCGACTTGATTTTACTTTTGATCTTTAATAGGTCTAAATAAATTCGATCTTCCAGTTTGTTACATTATTGCGCACTTTGGTTACTCCATGTTTCTATTTCTTGATAATTACAGTATTTCTAATAACGATTGAAGTTAGACGAGAAGCCATCAATTTATATTTCAGTTTCTCTCTCTTTTTTTTCCTTTTTTTTTACATTTATTTCTTCTTCCTATTTTTGCTATTTGGTCCGTAATATAGCGGCTGTTACTTCTCTGCGTGCAGATGCTGTGGTTCCAATCACTTGTGTCATATTAGTATGTCTATTTGCGCTGCAGCATTATGGTACACATCGGGTCGGCTTCCTCTTTGCTCCAATTATCCTGACATGGCTGCTGTGCATCAGTTCTCTTGGTTTATACAACATATTCCGCTGGAATCGACATATTTATCAAGCTCTTTCACCATATTACATGTATCAGTTCTTAAAGAAGACCAAACAAAGTGGATGGATGTCGTTGGGTGGGATTTTATTGTGCATAACCGGTAAAATTCTTGTATTCTTACTCCTGCGTGTCAAAAAACTGTGGCTTCATGTAATGTTGCTATGGTTATTAGTTAGTTAAAAGCTTGTGGATAACGATGCATGATTGAGTATATTGAAGGATCCAATCCTCACTTCCTCCAATAGTAGGGGAAGGGGATTTGTCTTTATTTACAACTCCTGTCTTTATTCCTTTGCATTAATGCATCCCATGTTAATTTTGGTCTGCCCCTATATGCATTAATTAAGAGGGATTTGAATGGTTTGCAAGGCTCACTATCAATTGCCCCTATATGCATTATGTGTTGTTGATCCTAGGTATCTAAAGTGGTTTATCTAATTTTACCACTCCGTTATCTCGATGCGTAAATATTCTCTTGTTGGTTGTTTCGGTTCGCTCACCAAGTGTTTGTTGAATTGCCTCTGTTGTGTTTTTGGTTTTGTTCTTGAATATTCTTTAATGGTTTGGGCTGAATTTGGGTCCTTTTGATCGATGGGTTTATTAATGTTATATACATATATTCTTTAATGGTTTTGTTATTATTTTATTAATGTTAAGAAAAGGTGCAGAAAAGCTAATCTGCCTTTTACAGGGTGCAGCTGAGTATTTGATACGGGTTACCTTTGGAACAGCTCTCATTGCTTCAATTGTTCTGGTCTACACCACTATTATTGCTCTCCTTTCAAGTAGAAGGTATTTAATGTTATTGTGATTCATAAGTTCTGCGTAATCTCTGTCGATTGTTTTTATCTTTATTTTGTTTCAATTATTCCTGTATTTCTTCCCTAAAAAACATTGTGCCATTCTCGTCCCTTGCCTGATTCTTTAATTTACAAATTTCTTTCTATTTTCTTTTGTAACAATGAGGAAGACAATCGTGGAAGACGTGGAGGCGAGATCATATGATTCGGCTTCACTTTTTTCTTTTCTCCATCGATTTGTTCGGTATTGCTACTTTGAATATTACATGCCCATTTCTTATTGTAGAGGCAAACTCTTGATCTATGAGCTTCCCATTTGTTTTTTTTTTTTTTTTTTTTTTTTTGGTGTAGCTACTTTTCATGCTTTGAAGGTCAAACCCAAATATTTTTGAGGGTGGATTTATGAACTGTTTTTTTTTTTTTTTTTTCTCCTCTCGATTGATTTTCTTAGTAAGCCACTTCCTTCAGCGTGGTAAAGAATGAACATAGGCATATAAGAGGTGGTTGCATTCAAGCGCTAGGCAGCAGCCTAGCCATTGTGTGAGCTTTAATATTGCAATCACTGGACAAAACTGAGCAATTTATGCTTGCTAATGATTGTGCATCTCATAAATCATGTTAATCTTAAATATATGCACTCCTATAAACACTTTAAAAAGTAGAAAGTAGTTAAATATATGGACTTTCAATTTCTAATGCACGTTATTCTTTTCTTTGTTTAGGCTATTTCAAGGACTCAAACATTATAAGAAAAACAAAAAAGATGGAAACTCATGGATTTTGAAGTTATAAATCCTCTTAGAATAAGAAATTTTGGACTAATCTACTTGGGGTTAAGAAAGTAGTTAAGTGGAAAAAAACATTGCACACAATATCATCCAATCATTACTCCTGAGTGGGCTCCAACTATAGATCGAATCGTTGTTGCGTTAGAATACAAGACAAATCACTAAATAGTTTTTTTTGGGTCAAACAAGGTAAAAACTAAAATCAGTTTTTTTGTGGCATCTAATACGCAAATTACGAATAAGAGTCCTGAATTTGATGGGCCGGGATTGTTGTGGCCGTTACTTGAGTTTGGGCCTAAATCCAACTGTTTTAATTTTGTTAGGCACACTTTTCTAAGTATGCTTGGCTTTCTTTCTTTCTTTTTTTTTGGAAAAGAAAAATAGATTTTGTTAGGTTGTTGTTGTTTTGATGTTAGAATCTAAATTTCTCCGGTTCTAATGTTGATTTCGTGCTCGATTCATGGATCTGATATTCTGATGCGTTTTCTCCTTTTTTTTGATTAATTTTGTTTGAATTTTTGTGCATTGACTTGGATTTGTAGTTAATCTCAATATTATTAATGCTGGATTTGTGATTAACAAGTTTGAGATTGATATTTTTTATTAATATTTGTGATTAAAAAGTTTGTGATTAATAGATTTGGTTCACATTTGAAATATATAAATGTTTGAATAATTGGATTAAATGAACCCCCGTGTGATTATTATTTTGGATCCAATTGTGGCCTTAGATTAATTGTACATAATGAACATTATGTTAGAGTTGTAATCTAAATTAGTTATATGTTTGTGTTTAAAAGACACAAGAACTTCATTGCTTACTTTCCATCTCTTTTTGAATATTAAATTAACATTATTTTTTTTTTTTAATTAGTACTCTAATGTTTGTTTCATTGCATTGTAGTTTAACAATACTTGCTATTCACATTACATCAAATTAGAAAAATCGGGAACACAATATTATTGCGAAAGGTGCAAAGAATTTGTTACAACGCCATATCGGAGGTAAGTTAAAATTATATAATACAAATGAATGTCACTTTTATAAATTACGTATATAATTTTAACATTCATCTTTGAGTCTTATTAGCCATACCTTTAAACTATTTATTATTAATTTTCAATTTTCTAATATTCTTTGTTGTTGTACTGTATATACATATATCTTGTCAAAAATCTAATTCATGACAATTGGATTTGTTTTTAGATTCAAAGTTCACGTGCGTGTCGAAGACAATACAAGGTCCACAACTTTTGTTTTATTCGATAGCATAGTGAAAAATATTATTGGAAAAGACAATGGCGAAAGAATCTTGAATGAGGCATCTTCGGTACATCTTTTTCTAATTTAGAATACAAAACTAATTGAATGCAAATGCAATATTTTATATAATCTATGTCTTCTTCATTTTTATGGTCCTTTTGTTCTAACTTATTTTTTGAAGACAAACGAAAAGATTGTCCCAATAGAACTCTGCGAGATTGTAGGGATAAGTTTTACTTTTAAACTAAAACTCACTAATTACAATTTAGCCAGTGGAAATGAAAATTTTACCGTTTCAAGTATATGTCATGAAGAATATGAAGATAATTTTCGTCATGATGAGGTATTTATTTTATTTTACAATAACTTACAACATCACATTATATAATTTAATTTTACATATTCTCTTATTTTGGAAAATAATAAGGCAACTTGTCAAATGATATTTCAACACATAAAGACGAAGTCGACAACAACAAAGAAGTCAACATGAAGAGAAAAAGTATTGATAATGAATTTGGAATAAATAAACGTCCAAGAAAATATTGTTATGTAGAGTAAGTTATTTGAACTTACATATTATTAATTTGTTCCTTATGTATTTATAAATAAACTAATATAATGTGTTTCTTATGCAGTGATGACGAAGATGAAGTATAGTCAACATCATCTTGAAAATGCTACAAAATACAAAAGAGTTTTTTTATTTAATTTTTAGCAGTATGCATTTTATATTTTCAATATCATATTTTAAATTTATTTACCATTGTATATTAAATTTAATATTTAATATTTATATTACATAGTTTGTTCAAACTCATAAATATTATTTTAATTTTTATTATACATTCAATAATGACTATAGACTACTAATTGAAGGTAACTAATCTAACATTGGTGTGGCAAAAAAATTATCTAGACTTATAGGCCCATTTTGTTCAGCCTTGATTAAATAAGGTTTGAGTTAAGTTTTGGACATGACCCTCTTGGTCTAGACTCTGGACTCTGGACCCTTGCTATTATTTAAACGCATATTATAATTTGGTCTGAATTATTAGACTATGGATACCCACTATATATAGCTATACACTACTCCAACACATGATATCTTTGTTTTTCGATGACTAAAATTTCTCATTAGAATGATTTTTATTTGTATATCGCTTTTAAACTATAATGAGTACTTGAATGGGATTATAATATGTATGGCAAGTTCATATTTATTATAATTTATATTATTGGAAAATTTAAATGTAAAAATACTTTTTTAGTAATTCCGATTTCATTCACTCGAGCCCTCAACGATTCGTTACCAATTCACGATTTTGACAAGTATCTATCCCACTCACTAAACTCACTTTCTCCTCTTGTACTTAATTTTCACTTTCTATACCTAACCCCAAATTAAATCATAAACTCATCTCATTTATCTAAATTACATTAAAGAATATTGATAAGTTAAAAATGTACTTGTATTTATAATTTTTAAATTTTAATTACAATTTTAAATTTTGTTAATAAATTCTTAGGAATTAATTCACGAATCACCAATTTTTGAGTCGTAAGCAAATTTACTTTTTTGTCCCCCTTCCACACAATTTTTTTCGTGCGTTGTCCCTATCCAATACAATTTTTTCTCCTCCGTCTCGTGCTTCCCTTATCTTTTCAACCTCGTCTCTCACGTCTTTCTCTTTCTCCTACGTCTCGTCTTGAAACTAGTATATATAGTTTGGTTTTCGTCCATTGCGGTCGATCGGTGGCTATGAGCCCTCCGATACAGACTTTCTGCGGCGGTTTTATTGTTCAAATCTAAGCTTCCACCTTTGCTTCTCTCTCACTCTTTTGGTTCTCCACTCTTGTCTCTTGAGCACCGAATCCCCGTATTTGTTTTTCCCGAAACAAGCTGTACGACCTTCGCGTATTTCTCCATGAATTTGTACTCCCAATCTGTAAAACTTCAAGGTCGATGACCTCGGACCTTCAAGATTTTCGGTGAGATCCTTGGAGTCGAAGGACATGAGAGCTAGGGCTCGACTTGCATCTCGCCCGAAGAACAAGGAGTAAGGTCCATCGGGCCCATAAAACATCCCGCAAAAGAAATCATCGATATATCATGAGTTTTCTTCAACTCTTAAAAAAACATTTTAATCGTTCCTAGAAATACATAGAAATTTTGTCACCATCTTTCTTTTGCAGTTAGACAATTGTGAAAACAAAATATTTTTCTCCAAGGGCGTGGTATTTGCATGAGCAAGCATTTCAAAAGAAAAGGACAAAAAAGTGCCTAATCAACTTATTTCCAACACTCAACTAGGGGTGTATTCAATTGAGATTTTAATAAACTTTTGGTTACTTTTAATTACTAAAAAAGTTTAGGTGTATTCAATTAAAACTTTTAGCGAGTTTCTGGTGTATTCAATGTGAACTTTTATAGACTTTTTAAAAGTTTATAAAAGTTTTGGAGTATTCAATTTAAACTTTTAGAGAGTTTCTAAAAGTAAGGTGTATTTAATTTTTTGATGACTTTTGTAGTTTGGTTACTAATCTCGACTTTTATAGACTTCTTGTATAAAAATACACATAAACAAATCTCCAACTTCTCCTCACCTCAACCCAAAAACTTTTAGAGACTTCTAATTTTTGTTGGTTCTCTTATTCAATAAGGACTTCATTGTTCATAATGTCTTTTTTCTTATCAATTGTTTTATCAACTTCTCCAATCACTCAACAACTCGTGAATTTCATTGCTCACTCATAATATTCTAATGTTTATGTTGATGAAAATGAAAATGATGTCGTTATTAACAAGATCTCATTTTGGTATCATTGTAAATTTTATAGGATTTTTTTACAAAGAAGTTTTGTTTATTAAGTGTATAATTATAATATCAAAATGTAATATTATTATTTTTGGAGAAAAAAATCGTGTATTTTTTTTTCAAATGCAAGAAATGAATTTTAAAAATTTTAAACTATCATTCTTAAAGAAAAAGATATAAGTTTTTTTTTACTTAAGTAAAAAAAAATGCAAAATTTTTACTAGCATTGTATCTTAAATTTAATATTTAATATTTATATTACATAGTTTGTTCAAACTCATAAATATTATTTTAATTTTTATTATACATTCGGTTGGTTATACAACTAATTGAAGGTAACTAACTCTAACCTTGATGTGGCAAAAAAATTATCCGGACTTATAGGCCATTTTTGTTCAACCTTGATTAAATAGGGTTTGAGTTAAGTTTTGAATATGACACTCTTGGTTTGGACTCGGACTCTGGACAATTTGGACAATCGGCCATTGCTATTATTTAAACACATATTATAATTTGGTATGAATTATTAGACTATGGATACCCACTATATATAGCTATACACTTACTCCAACACATATGATATCTTTGTTTTTGAGATGACTCAAATTTCTCATTAGAATGATTTTTATTTGTACATCACTTTTTAAACTATAATGAGTACTTGAATGAGATTATAATATGTATGGCAAGTTCATATTTATTATAATTTATATTATTGGAAAATTAAATGTAAAAATAGTTTTTTAGTAATTCACGATTTCATTCACTCGAGCCCTCAACGATTCATTATCATTTCACGATTTTGACAAGTATCTATCCCACTCACTACACTCACTTTCTCCTCTTGTACTTAATTTTCACTTTCTATACCTAACCCCAAATTAAATCATAAACTCATCTTATTTATATAAATTACATTAAACAATATTGATGAGTTAAAAAAGGTGCTTGTATTTCTAATTTTTAAATTTTAATTACAATTTTAAATTTTATTAATAAATTTTTAGAAATTAATTCCCGCGAGCGAAGCGAGCGGGTCAATCGTGCTTAGCACGTCCTGAAACTAGTATATATATATATATATATACTAGTTTCAAGACGTGCTACGCACGATTACCATGGCGCTTTTCGCTCACGGGAATTAATTTCTAAGAATTTATTAATAAAATTTAAAATTGTAATTAAAATTTAAAATTAAAAATACAAGCACCTTTTTTAACTCATCAATATTCTTTAATGTAATTGAGATAAATGAGATGAGTTTATGATTTAATTTGGGGTTAGGTATAGAAAGTGAAAATTAAGTACAAGAGGAGAAAGTGAGTTTAGTGAGTGGGATAGATACTTGTCAAAATCGTGAATTGGTAACGAATCGTTGAGGGCTCGAGTGAATGAAATCGGAATTACTAAAAAAGTATTTTTACATTTAAATTTTCCAATAATATAAATTATAATAAATATGAACTTGCCATACATATTTAAATGAGTGTGTTGTTCGATTTGTTTTCAATTCGAATGCGAAGCCATTCAAAACTCGAAGTAAAGTGAGCGTAGAGAACATTACTGAAGCTTTCCTAGCAATGCCATGATTATAGGAGTAGAAGAAGCTCTTGCAATCTACCTCATAAGAGAATCTTAAAGGTCCACGCAACAAGATCTAAATATGAGGTTAAATGATAATCCGTCATGAATAGAGAGAAGGAAAAAAAACCTGCATGAATTACAACATGAAGAACCATTGCAGTAAACAAAATTGAGATTATTATTTGAAATATAAGCTTAAGCTATGTACAATTGCACTGTTCCATCATTCACAAACTCAGCAATAAGGAACCAATGCTTGTGATTTTACAATGGGGGCTCACTTACTTTACATCAAACAAAACCATTGATTTAAAAAGTTGTAAATCGCATCGCTGTTGAACTACAATACATGTTCTCTTAGGCTGCTAGAAAGAGAACATGACAGAAGAAAAGGTTCCTACCATCGTTATATTGACTCTTAGTCACTTAGGCTTGGTCAGAGAGGCTCGAGACTATATGCATTCAATGAGCTCCATATATGGTGTGGATCCAATCATTGATCACTACAATGGTATGGTTGACATCTATTCTCGTACTGGACAATTGTAGGAGCCACTTAAACGATACGATCTATGTCATTTGAACCCGATGTGATGAGTAGGTCTTTGTCTTGAAACAGGCATAGAAAGTTCAAGTATATGTTTAGTTTCATTGTATAAAGAACTTACAAATTACTCATGGTATTGAGATGGTTTTAATGAATGCTTCTAGTTAACTGATGCAAGAGACGCCTTGTCAATCACTTACAAAAAAACCAACCTGGAAGTAATTTTAAAAACATCAAGAAAATATAGGTAGATGCTAGAGGTGAAGAACTACAAGAATTATAGAAGATGTTTGACAATATGAAGCATGTCTTTGCTAAAATAACTAATGAAAGTAAATTCCACAAGATCAAACCAATGATCTGAATTAGAAGGAATTAGCATGTCATCTCTATTAATAGACCAAGAGAGATCTATAGTTGACGATGAAGGAAGTACTTACAACAATGAGTTTACTTTCATTTTTTGGCCTCTTTGCGACTTTGATTGCAACAATGATTTAAATGATGAGGCAACTCTTTTGCGATCCATCTCGAATAATCTAAAACACAAAGTGTGGCTGATAGGCACATCATAAAAGTGACCACAAGAGGCACAAGCTGGTATTCTTGAGATTTGGCAAATAATGGCAGAAAAATACCTTAGCATAAGAAGCTTCTTCTGCCAACTTCTTCTTTTCTAAACGCAACCCGTCGTTCTCTTCTACGAGCTTAATGTGTTCCACCTTAGCTTCTCAATCTCAATTTCATGTTAGCATAAATCAAAGGAATACATAGTTACCTTTTCTAAATTTATTTTTCATATGAGAAAAAGGGAAATATGGAGGATGGCGATGGACATCATTAGAAACTTAACATAGTGCAGGACACAAACACTCGATGGCGGAAAAGGATTCTCCTTACTGTCCACCCACATCCCACAATATCTTTTCCTCTGGAGCATTGAAGACATAATGTATTGCAACCGTAAGCTCCACCACCGCAAGACTTGCTTTAAACGGTCGCCGTATCTTTGATGTTATAAAAGACAACTCGAGCGAATCTCATCTCGCTAATTGTTTTAGCTCTGCACAATGATAACTTTTAGCGAGAAGATGGTGGTAGTAAAAAGACTATGATAGATAAAGACATAAAGTATCACAAGGTTATGAGTCTTACCTTTGCAGATAAGTTCTTCAAGTGCTTTGGGTTTTCAACCATATCAAGTATGGGTGTGGCAGCCTTCTCCCAAAAGAAATCACCGACATCAGGTAGAGCGCTTACTTGCACAATTAATCGCTGAAGCAGGAAATAAAAGATAATTTAATGATAGATCAAACAAGCAGATTATTTAGCTTATAAATCCATTCACATGGAATCAAGTGCTAATCATCTATATTATCTCGTGAGTCTCAGCCAAAGTAAATGATTTTTTATATGAGATTGTTAAACTACAATCCAATGAAACAAACATTAGAGTACTAATTAAAAAAATAAATAATGTTAATTTAATATTCAAAAGGAGATGGAAAGCAAGCAATGAAGTTCTTGTGTCTTTTAAACACAAACATATAACTATTTTAGATTACAACTCTAACATAATGCTCATTATCTACAATTCATCTAAGGCCACAATTGGATCCAAAATAATAATCACACGGGGGTTCATTTAATCCAATTATTCAAACATTTATATATTTCAAATGTGAACCAAATCAATTAATCACAAACTTGTTAATCACAAATATTAATCAAAAATATCAATCTCGAACTTGTTAATCACAAATCCAACATTAATAACATCGAGATTAACTTCAAATCCACTTAACTACTTTCTTAACCCCAAGTAGATTAGTCCAAAATTTCTTATTCTAAGAGGATTTATAACTTCAAAATCCATGAGTTTCCATCTTTTTTATTTTTCTTATAATGTTTGAGTCCTTGAAATAGCCTAAACAAAAAAAAGAATAAAGTGCATTAGAAGTTGAAAGTCCAACCCTACAACCATCACAAACATGAAAGATGAGGCTCCTATATTATTTTCTTGGTTCATGAAAAATGCAAACAAAATTAATATAGTAATCTTTAATACATATACTTGTGCATTACAGAGTCACATACATTACACCAACAACCATACCAATCAATAAATCATACACCCATGTCTATATACCATATATTCCCAATAAAAATCTCTACTTACCCTCATAAGGGCAACGGCCCATCGATCAAAAGGACCCAAATTCAGCCCAAACCATTAAAGAATATTCAAGAACAAAACCAAAAACACAACAGAGGCAATTCAACAAACACTTGGTGAGCGAACCGAAACAACCAACAAGAGAATATTTACGCATCAAGTTGAACCAACAAGAGAAAGGGATGATTCAATTGCAGAATTGGAAGCACTTACAACGCCCACATCTTGCATTACAACTTGCTCCAACAATAAAAAAAAAGTTAAACATCTTATACTTAAAAATTCTCTTTTTGGCATTGTCTCAAGTAGTTGGCGAACATTAAGTAAATATAAACCAAACGCATCAACGCAACTGTTATCAAGTAGTTGTCATGTGAGTCTTTACTTCATATAATCACTGAATGTTAAAGCTAGGGCTCTTACAATGTCCACATCTTGCAATACAACTTGCTCCAACAATAAAAAATAGTTATACATCTTATACTTAAAAATTCTCTTTTTGGCATTGTGTCAAGTAGTTGGCGAACATTAACTAAATATAAACCAAAGCATCAACGAAACTGTCATTCAGTTGCAGTAAGCTACTATTATGAGAGAATTCAATTGCGAAATTGGAAGCAGATAAAGAAAATAGGGCGATGATTGACTTACCTTTATGGGTCCTGTTGTGGTAATTGTTGATGGAGAAAGAGTAGAGAAATATACAATAGGAGAGATGAACATAGCAAGACATAGGAGAGCAAGAATTGAATCAATCATAAGAAGTGCCAATTGATCAATAAATCCTCTGTGTTGCAATAAATCCAATTTCATCAATCTCAACAATCGAATGCATGAGGAAGAAAAATCCAATCTTGCGAACCAAAACCCTCGAACAATCGCTAATCAACCAATCGAAATCGGAGGATCTGAGAGCATAAGAATAGCAAATCGAAGGAAGGAATGACTCACCGATTAAAATTCAATACTCGACAACCCAAATCAACGCATAATGACGAACAAATCATGCACATTCTGTCAATTGAGGATTCCCAATTCCAATTCAAAGAGGACTCCTTTTCAAAGAAAACAAAAACCTACCTGTACAGATTTGCAGCGCAAGCGTTCAAACTTTGAACTTTGAGACGTGATGTAGAAGAGACGTGAGAGAGACGTGAGAGAAGAGCAAGAAGAATTGTGTGGGAGAGAGAGAAAACTTTGAGAAGAGGAAGAAGAGATCGGAACAATTCCAATTCTGAGTAGTTCAAACTTTGAGACGTGAGAGAGAGACGTGAGAGGAGGAAGAAGAGATCGGAAGAAATTGTGTGGGAGAGAGAAACGTGAGAGAAGAGGAAGAAGAGATCGGAACTAATTTTATTAATAAACTCATCTCTTTTTTTTAGACGTGAGAGGACAACGCACGAGAAAAAATTGTGTGAAAGTGGGACAAAAAAGTAAATTTGATTACGACTCAAAAATTGGTGATTCGTGCTTTTATATATATGATAGATATATATATATATATATATATATATATGTTTCTCTCTTTAATTTCTTTTTTTGAATTCAAATCAATCGAGCAGCGCTCATCTCGAGGCACCAACCTGCCTCATTTTTAAATCTCAATACCCGCACTACACGCAACACGAGGCATATTTAATGTACATTTTAAACCATATAGAGCCACTATTTGGGTCACACGTCGGCACGCGACTCGAGACGCGTCCTCGTTCATGTTTCGGCTCACCGAATTCTTCGCATAATTAGCATATCATTTTAAATTGAATTCGGATATACGTATTTCGACTAGTGAGTCCGACATACGGCCTTGACTTGACACGTGGCACAAGTCAGATTTTCGGGCCGTTACACACGAGCTCCCCATTGCCGGCAACACCACCACTCCCCTTGCCGGTGACACCTCCTCTCCCCCTCTTAAGGTACTATTTGCACCAAAATAGAGAAGAGAGAGAGTTGAGAGAGAAAGAAAGAAAGAAATAAAGAAAGAAAGAAAAAGAGAGCGATTACCTTCCTTGGATCTAGGAGCATTCCATCACACTATCATCTAGTTCTCCCTTTTTATTTAGGGTTTGTAGATGAATTAGGGGTGGTTATGGATTATTTTACAAAATTACTAAATTACTCCTAAGGCGGGTATTTTAAATTTTAGGTCGTCACACCTCGGTTAGCGTGCATGAGCGAGAAAATAAGGCAAGCTTAGGAGTTTAGTTTTTTGCCTTTCAATTTTTGAAATTACTTTTCAGTTATATGATAAAAATTTTAGTTTTCCTGTATAATATTATATTATCACAAAGTTTGGGTAACTTGTTTATTTCATCAATTTTATTTGATTTTTGTATTTCGGTTTAGGAAACATTATTTTAAAGTCTTCCGCAGTTATTACTCTTGTTTTATTTTGTTTTCCTCGAGATTTACATGTTGTTTTATCAGGTATTGCGAAGAGGCTGTTGACTCTAGTTAAGTCTGATTGGTGTATCTGGGACTTAATTAGGGTTTCAGGCCGAACAATGCCCTAATTAGGATTGAGATACATTCTTATCACCCTTTTTCAATAAAAAAAATACACAAAATATCAATGGATAACACATTTTGAGGGGTTCAAGTCACATGGATATGCTCCCTCTGCCCAAGATTATAAATCTTTTTGGCTTTAGCACACTAATTAAAGTATAACTTTTATAGTTTTTTTAAAAGGTACAGCTTTAATTATTAGTTTAGTTTATATATCTACCATTTGACCCAAAAATGAGTTAAAGAATAGAAGAGTTTTAATTGTAATAAATGTTTGCGTTGTATAAGGATAGAATGGATAAAAACAATAAATGCTCTCTCAAATTTCAATTATAATTTTTGAAAGATTTTTTTTTTCAAAAAAGACTTATAATAATGGATGGAATGAGTATCTTAAGGTTTCATTGTAGAAATGAACGGCTAAATGGACCCTTCTTTGTTGATCTTACCCCTACTAAAATCTATTCTAATTTTGCCCATGTGCGAAATGACCACAATGCCCTTCATGTTATTACTATCCACTAAACCAATGAGGTTTTTACTCACCCATACTCCACTTCTAAAACGTACAAGCATGCACCTCTTTCCCATATCTCTCGATCCAAACCCTCACAACCGCACAAATCCGGCGATTCTCTGGTCAAATCATGTCTATTCATCTTCATTTAGGCCATTTCTCCATTTTGTCGATCGTTTTTGGGTTTCTAGTTAGTGTTTTGTATATTTGTTGTGTTGTTATTTATGTTTATACCTTCGATTTGCGACTTCAATCTTGGCTTTTTGAGGTGAAAATGTCGCTGAATTTGAAAAGACTTGTTATTTTGAACAAAACCATGTACTTTTAGTTTGGTTTCATAAATTTTTTTAGGCAGTTTCAAAAATTTCTTGTTTGTTCTTGTCACCCGTGGATTTCGGTTACATAAGGTTGAGACGTATGGCATGGCTAGGTATTGGCACTTCAGGACTGAGACTCATGCTATAGTTCTCAGTCGTTTACATCTAGACCATTAGCACATGGCTTAGTGCCTATCAACCAATCATATATATGGTGACTTTACCATGGTGATTTTTATTTTTAACCATTGAATTTAGATCCAATAATTAGTATAGCTTCATGGTCCTTGTGCACATTTAAAAGTCATAAATGTAGCTATATATATTAATGGTAGAACTATCTTTTATATATAGGGTAGTGCTAGGTGGACTCAATGAGTCCAGACTTAAATAACAATAAAGACTTATATACCCTTTTGAGTAATATTGGTGTTAATTAAGGGTATGGGTAATTATGTCTTTTTATATAATTGAGTAATTTAAGTTACTAGTAAAAATCATTTGAGTCTGGACTCAAAGAGTCCAAATAGATTTTTTGATATATATATATATATATATATATATTTCCTTTTGTTATTAAAAAAAATTAAGGAGTTTGTTATTGTAACCCATAAATAACGCGTGACTTTATTCACACAATGCATTTATGTGTGCACGCATCTTGAGGCACAACGAACAGTGTGTAGACAGGTGTGTGTGTGTGTGTCATCGTTTGTGGGGTATAAAAGTATTTTCTAAAAATTAAAGAATAATGCTTTTTCGACTCACTTTGAGCACATCAATTTGACAAGCCCTTGATTGTTGTATATTATGCATGCATCGATGTGCGCATAAAATCGATGTGCATTTGAGAGACTCTCAATGAGTGTGACACAATGTTAAGGAAAATAAATATTCCTTTTGGTACAGTAACTTGTGTGTTAGGAAATATGTGTATAAGGAAACATGCTAGGAATCGTAGTGTAATTTCCATAATTATGTATTTCCTAATTCGTTTCTAACCGTACGTCTTAAATATATAAGGATCTTATCTACATAATGAAGCATGCCCTTCTCTAAATATTTTGCTTATTAATTGATAATTACATGGTATCAAAGTCGACGGTTTAGCTGTGAAAGGCATATAAATTATGTGATATAACATTTTGGATAGTTTTTGGTCTAAGGTGGAGTGTTGAAAATTTATTATTTGAAATAATTAATAGTCCCGTATTGATTAAATAAAACTTCAAGATGAAATACATATCTTTCTCCAAATGTTGAGTTCTTTTGAGACCATAAAACCCCATATCTATAAATTGAAGATGATTAATTTAGTCGAGTACAATATCGGCGCTACAGAGATTATCCAAAAGCTTGCGGAGAAGTGTCACAAATACGTGCCGCGAGTGTGCCAAAAATTAAATGTACTCGCAATATTAAATGGTTCCAATATGAAATGAACATTATAAATTACGGCCTGACTAATGCTCCAACACTTGAATCAGTTCGTTGTTGTAATTAGGGCATGTAGGCATGATATCACGTGGAAATTAAACTAAAAGAACTTCACACGACACAAAAAACATAATTGAAGTGCATGTGACATTAATGTGCAACGTCCATGTCCGTGCCCTGAAAGAAAATAAAATCTCTTGAAAAAAAAAGAAAAAAAATCAACGTGGCACATACCACGCGTTCCAAGGTCATTTTTTCTTTTCTTTTCTTTTTAAAAAATAAACAATTTGCCCAATCCCAACTCATAAACTTTTACTCTTAAACTCCAAGGGCGAGGCCACATATATGAGTGCTTTGGATTGTAGCCCAGGGTAGCTTATATGTATATATAATGCTAGGTTACCCCAGTAAATGCCTAATTACTTAGGCTAGTCCCAATCTATATATATAGATTGGAATCAATAGGAAAAAAAAAAAAAAAAAATTAGGCTAGCTCACCCCTCAAAATAATGCCTATGTTATCTTAATTTTGCTCATGTGTGCTTGAAATCATGGCTCCACTCTTACCAAACACGTATCAAACTTGGACTACCCAATTCATTGGTTTCCCATCAAGTTTAGTATTGTGCATTTTGAAGAATGATATTGCGACACACTTAAGTCGTACATACGTTTATTTGAAATCTCTAGTGTATCTTTTGAGATGCGTCATAACCGATATATAGACGGGCGTCATATGCATGGCCACTACAAAAAAACAGCAAATCAGAAATGGAATTAGAAACGGAAATAAGTTCCGTTTCTAAATCAGAAACGGAATTAGAAACGGAATAAGTTCCGTCTCTAAATTAAAAAGTTAGCGACGGAATTGAGACGGAAATATTCAGAGACGGATTTGAGACGGATCAGAGACGGAATTAGAGACGGAATTAGAGACGGAATTAAATTCCGTCTCTAAAAAATGGCGCCAACATTCCCACCAAAACTTTTATTTTTTTCAACCGTTCATTATGTCTCGAGATTCGTGCAGCTTGATCTACATACTCACAACAAATCCGTCTCTCCCTAAAATCACTCGGCTCTCTCTCTCTCTGTCTCTCAAAACCTCTCTCTCTCTCTCTGTCTCTCAAAACCTCTGTCTCAACAAACCTCTCCCTCACCGCTCTCTCTCTCTCAACAAACCTCTCTCCTCACCGCTCTCACCGCTCTCTCTCACCGTCACCGCTCTCTCTCTCTCTCTCTCACCGTCGCCGCTCTCTCTCTCTTTTCTCACCGTCGCCGCTCTCTGCTCTCTTTCTCACCGTCACCGCACTCTCTCTCTCGCTCTTCGCTCTCTCTCTCTCTCTCTCGCACCTCTCTACTCTCACTCTCACCAATAGCCATGTTGTTCGTCGAATCGATTTCGCGTACCAAACCCTAGATTTAGTCCCCTCCGATTCCGTCTTGGTTTCTAGGGTTCGTTCTAGGGTTTCTTTGATGAGGCGTGGAGTCTAAAATCGAGTTCGTGATCGATAGGGTTTTGAAGGGTCTCGGAGATTCGGAGAATGACGGACCAGAACTGGAGCTCGAGCTCAACGGCCGGACGCGCCTCGGCGACCCCCCACATTCGGTCGACGACTTGCTGGGGATTCTCGATGTGAGTTCTGTTTTTGGTTTCTAGGGTTTCGATTTTAGATTTTTTTTTATTGTTTGGTTTCTCGAAGATTGCATGTGAGTTTTTTGGGGTTTTGTGGTGTCTAGGGTTTGTTTTTGTGTTTTCGGTAATGGGGTTTTGGTAGAGTTTTGTTTGGTCTTGAAAGCTTCGATCTTTCGTGTTTGGTTTTGTGTTTTTCGCTTTTGTTTCAATTTGTCAATTTTCTTCCCTCCCATTTTTTTGTTAAACAATTTTCTTGTAGGTACTTACTTGAATGTTTGTAGAAGACATTGCATTTAGGTATGTTTTGAGTGGACGCATAATGTTAGTTCGTATGTTCTTTTTCGACAATTTTATTTCTACCATTGCTTATGCTTTGCCTTGCTAGTTAGCAACTCGTGCTCTCAACATGGCTTGTGAAATTTTGCAATTGGAACTTGGAAATATGAACTTGCGCTTATTCGGATCGCCCGGAAAGTTTTATGGACAAGCGCAGGCGCATGTAAGTATGACATACATATTTATATATTAGAGGTAGAGAGATTTTGGAGAATTTTTAAGGAGATGATCAAGCTAGGGGTGGTGTACAAGTTGGTAAGTAGATCTACACAATTAGTTTGCAAAGTTTTGTTTAAAATTAGAGGTTCAGTTTTTGTTTTAATCTGTTGAATCATCTTAGTTTCTCTATGTTTAGTCTTGTTTTTAACGTCTTAAATGTTTTAATTTGGAACTATTCTTTTTTTTAGAGCGAAAAATAGGCTTTTAATATGAGAAACTGGCTTTTTGTTGCTATGTTACTGAAGGTTGACTTGAAGTGTTCTATTCGATATTATGACCAACCAAATGAAGAATCAAAATTGTCAAGGTTTTGTGATGGCGGACTTCATAGATTTATGACATAATTAGCTAATGAGTAGTAATTAGAAACTATTTATTCGGATTTTATCTTTTATAGTTTCAGCTCAATGTGCCAAACAATTTATTAGAATTTTATTAGAAATTTGCTACTTGCTTACAATGTATTCTTTTTGGAACTTTGTAGGAAACTGATAGGCTTAGACAAGTGATTGAGAAGGAAATGCTAAAAGTCGAGGTAAGTTTGTTCTTCCCAAAATGGCTTGTAATTTTTCCACATGACCTTATTAAATGTGTAAATTCACAAATGTTTAGTTTAGTTAACAGTTCCATGCTTAATAGAGTTGTCTAATGACTCTGCTCTTTGTATTGTTGAAATAGAGCATTTTGACTTAAAACATAAGCCATAAACCAAAGATAGAGATGGGCAAAACATTGGTTAAATATTTAAGAGAAAGAAGTAGTTAAGCAATTCTACCCATTAACCAAAGATTACTTTTAGTCTCTTAAAAAATTCATAAGATACTACTTTGAGAATCAATGAAAAATATTTAAAATTGGTATTTGGTTTGTTCATCTACCCCTTAACCAAAGATCAAATTTTAATATTTTTTAAATAAATTCAGTAAATACTACTTTAAGAATCCATGAAAAACATATTTAAAATTGGTTTTGGTTCATTCATTTTTTGATTGAAATATTCGATTAAGTGGTTTAATGCATAAATTTTACTTGAATATGATCTATAATTTGCATTGTTGTTTGAATAAGGATATGTCTTCTTTAAATTTAGGCAATAACAAGTCCATATCATTTTTTTTGGTGTGATCAATAGTTTGATACTCATTAAGTTCATACTTCACAACTTAAAAGGTATCCTAGTTCCTCATCAAGTTGATATTGTCAAACTCAACCTATGTAGAAATATTGTGTGCTCTAGATAAAGGTAAAGGAGTCACCGTCACGCTTGGAAAATAAGGGGTGGGTTGCAATAGGTGAAAGCCAATGTAAATCGATCTTTATGAAATGGATTAAACAGGGTTTATTGTTTGGTTCTTGAAAGTTAAAAAAGCTCGGTTTGAAATGAGATGAGTGAGCTTATGATAAATTTTGTAGCTTGTGAAAGTGGATTGATTGAAAATAGTCTTATGAGTTTTTTGGTCTATCTATGAGGTAGCATATTTTTGTTTTCTTATATGTTTTTAGAAAATGAAGATAAAAGTGAAAATGACAAACATTGCTATCTTCCTCCTCATACTGGATTGGTAAGAATTTAATTTACTTAAATCGGTATATGCAAAGTGTTTATCATCGTTTGTGGATTCTTAAATCTCAAATGAATTAATGCTAATCTTTTTGCTTGTTTGTAGACTTTGATGGTCGAGTGCGGGGATCGTCACTATAAGTTCGATGTGAGTCATTGCTCTTCTACCTTAGCTCTATCTCCTATGATGCTTATGTCCCTGAAAAATTTAAGTTCAACTATTCAATTATTAAGTTGTTTCAAATGTCCCTTGGTCATGCGGTGGTGTTGAAGAACATCTCAAGACTTTTCGATTGATAATTCTTTTTGTGCATATTTATAGGATTGTAAGTTTTTTTTTTTGTGGTTGTTGAACAATATGATTGGTGGTTTTGTGAATACTTAGAAATTTGGAGCATTTGTAATACTATACAATTTTTTTGGATATATATTTTTTCAATTTTTGATTTTTACATTTTTGTTCTCTCAATTGAATATTTGTTGATATATATTGTCGATGTATGAATGTCAAATTTTGTTTTTTTTGGGATGTTAGCACCCCCAAGGAGTTGTTGGAGGGTGCGGGCGATGATTTTTATTATATATTGGCGGAGTTAAATGTGCTTGGATTGAGACCTATATATGTAAGACTTTAAAAACTAAACAAAAATGAAAATTAGAGACGGAAATAGCAACGGAATCTTTGGATTCGTTAAACTATTTCCGTCTCTAATTTTCGATTAGCAACGGATGTAGATACAACGGAATTTATTCGTCTCTAATCGAAACGGATCAAATTCGTCCGATCGAAAAGCATCTCTCGATTAGCAACGGATCGTCTCTAAATCGAAATAATCGCATTTCCGTTTCTCGAAATCAATGGAATTTTTAGAGATTTAATTGATCCGTCTCTCGTCCGTTTCTCGCAATCGGAATTTTAACGCAATCGAATCGCATTTCCGTTTCGATTTCTTTTTTTTGTAGTTGAATCAACGACGACGTTTTTCAGAGAAATAATTCAAAGTTAATAATTTGATCTCAAACTATTTTGTGTCAATAGTCGGGAAATTGATGTTATATGAAATTGATAAATTAACAAATTTAGAGATTTTTAGAGACGGTTTAGGGGTATTCAATTAAAACTTTTAACAAATCGTGTATTCAATGTGAAATTTCCGTTCTAAAAGTTTTGGGGTATTCAATTTAAACTTTTAGAGAGTTCTAAAAGTAAGGGGTATTCAATTTGTTTTTTGGTGTGGGTTTGGTGACTGGTTTTTAATGGCACGTACGAGAAACTTTTGGAGACTTTTTTTTTCATTGTAATAATCTCAAACTTTCATTTTTGTGTCTAAATAATTCAAAGTTAATAATTATGTCTAAATAATCTCAAACTTTATATTTTGTGTCAATAGTTTTGACCCAACTAATTTTTTTAGGGAAATTGATGTGTGATATATGAAATTGATAAATTAAGTTGCTAGCTTAAATGATGTGATTTAGATTTTGACATCAAAATATATATTCACAAACTTTGGGTTTCATCCGGATAAAAATATTCGTTTGTCTCTATGGGTTATAACTTTTTTAAGTTTACAATCAACAACTTTTATTTCATAAAATTTAAACCACCTCGATCATAAAATTATTTTACTAATTTTATGTGTCACATCAATATCAATTTGATTAAAAAAGTAATTGATCCAAAATTGACACACAACTCCAAGTTTGAAATTACTTAGATATAATTAATTTGAAATAATTTAGACAAAAAGTGAAAGTTTAGAATTATTGTCATGATTTGCTTTGTAAAGAAGAGTGTGCTCCTAGCGTGCGTTATTTTTAGTTCGATGGGGATGTGGTATTGAACTCGTGCAACATTTGTTCCATGAAGCGAAGGGTCTGCGTCACACGGTTTGGCTCACGCACTTTGGCAACCGCCAACCGCATGTAAGTGCTATGAAGACAAGTAAACAACTATAGCATGCTTTCTTGTGAAATTTATGATGGCGTGGAAGGTGTGGGCAATGGCCGGTGAGGGTAATCTAGTCAAGAAAAAATTGAAGTAGTAGCGTGTGGGTGTGTAAGGGTATTTGGGTGTGTATAGCAACTCCCTATACTGTTTGTCAAAGGTCCATCCCCTATATATATTTTACCATGGGTATTAAAAAGATACTCATGACATGAATACTTAATATCTACTATTAGATCAATGAGTAGTGATATTTGGACTCGTGAGTCTGGACTCAAATTTTTTTTTTAATTTCAAATACATACTCGAGCAATTAATGAAATAATCAAAATCACTTGTAAAATTTTTATTATACCACTTAAATATTTACAAAAATTTTAAAAATCTCTCTATGAGTCCCAACTCATGAGTTCAAGTAAATTTATTGTAGATCATTATATCAAGAGGGAGAAATGATAAAAGCTTATTAATTAATTTATTGTAGATCATTATATCAAGTAAAAATCTCTCTAAACGCAACCAAAATGTTGACTTTTCTATTATGATTACAAGACACGTAATCTCACACACACACACACTCTCTCTCTCAACAAAAGTGTTATAAAATGACATGCCTAGCTACACTGGTTGAAGATTTTATTTTTTTATTTAAATTTTTTATACAAAAAGATGTGAGAGATGTTTTCGATGATTAATTGTTAATGAAAATAAAAAATTTTAAAGTTTTGTTGATGAACTTAAAAAAATTTCATGTGTGCTTCACATACAATATTTGGGGTCAACGAGTGGTTAGAGTACAAATTACAAATTAAAAAACACAATTTTTTTAATAAAATTAATAAGCAAAATATAAAGAACAAAAGTTCATAATACAATTATAGTTAATAACAAAAAAAAAATCTTCAAAAAATAGTGATAAAATAAATTGCATTAAAATAAGCATTTTTAGAAAGTACATATTACAATTTAAGCCGCTTTGATCATCTAGCGTGTAGCCTGATTGCCCACACTAAACAATTTTGGGCAAGTACAACCCACTCAATCACATTTAAATAATATAAAATGGAGGATTTTAGTCCTTTTATCGGATACACTTTTATTTCAACACAAGTTTATTTTTTATTAATTATAGAACTTTTTTATTTTATTTATTAGTTATACTTTTAGTTTTTTTGTATTATTCATGGAATTCATATTTTTAAAATAAATTAAAATTATATAAAAAATGTTTAACTAATTTATCTAAACATATTATCATCAAACATATACATTATCAATAAACCTATTATAATTAACGAATTAATTTATTAATTAATTTGTTTAGTGATAATATGTTTAGCTAAATTTATTTAAAATTAAGTTTTTTCATACAATTGTTTAATTTTCACTTATTTCATTATTTTGTCATTTTCAAATAACGAATCATGTAAATAATTCAATAAATATACATCATCATTAAACCAATTGTCATTAACTAATATTACGTATCATAGCAACCTTAATTAATCATCTAATTACATATCACCTTGATCGGTCATCGATTAAGTCATTTTTGCTTAATAGAAGATCCACTTAGTTACACTTATGCCACATTAAAGAGTAATTAATTATTTTTTTCATTCTTTTTACACAATAACAACTTTTAAGTTTTTTAAAAATAAAATATAATAACTATATATAATTAGTGCAGATGGGTTCTTTGGTATTCGTAGATTTAGAAAAAGTATATAATAGGGTCCCTAGAGATGTTCTTTGGTGGGTTCTAGAAAGAAAATGATTGCATGTTAGATACATAGACATTATTAAGGATATGTATGATGGAGTAGTAACGAGTATAAAGTCATTTGGATGAGCTACAAAAGAATTTTTCCTTACGATAGGACTAAATCAAGGATCGACTTTAAGCCCATATCTATTTACTTTAGTTATGGATAAACTAACTAAGCATATTCAGAGGATATATCATGTTGTATGTTATTTGCTGATGATATTGTCTTAGTGGATGAAACAAAAGATGGAGTGAATAGGAAATTAGAATTCTGGAGGAATACATTAGAATCTCAAGGCTTTAAATTGAGTAAGACGAAAATCGAATACATGCATTGTGAGTTTAAAAACATTAAATATCAAGATGATGGAAAGGTAAAACTTGAGGAAGTAGAAGTTCTTAAGGTGAACCACTTTAGATACTTAGGATAAATCATACAAAATGATGGTAATATTGAGAATGATATCACACATAGAATTCAAGTTTGATTGAAGAAATGATTGAGTGCAATAAGGGTGATTTGAGATCGAAATGTTCCTACTAAGTTAAAAGAAAGATTTTATAGGACCGCAATTAGGCTAGTTATGCTATATGGAAGTGAATATTGATCGATAAAGCAACAACAATTACATAAAATGAACATAACAGAAATGAGGATGCTTAGGTGAATGAGTGGTAAAACTCGTAAAGATAGAATAAGAAATATAAAAATTTAAAGACAAGTAGGAGTAGCAACAATTGATACAAAGATTAGGGAAGGGCAGTTGCGGTGGTTTGGTTAACTACAAAGATGACCTACAACTTCCCCTACTAGAAAACTTGATTCAATAGAAATTGTAGAAATTCGATGAGGTAAGGATAGACTAAATTTAACATGAGATGCATTAATTATGAGGGATTTGAATGGTTTGGAAAGCTCACCATCAATTACACTTAATCGAGCAAAATAGAAAAGTTTGATTCATGTGGCCTGCCCTAATTAATTTGGGAATGAGGATTTGTTGTTGTTGTATATAATTAATGCAGGTATTTTCATCTTTCATATTTTTAATCCAAGATTGCAGTTTTTTTCATTATTATGATAATTACAATTACATCGTTCTTCGTATATTTTATATATTTTGGTTTTAAATAACTTTTATTTATGAAAAAATAAATACAGATTCATAGTAATTTAATGTAGGTATTTTTACATTTTTTAATCAAAGATTATGGTTTTTAGTTATTATAAAAATTACAATTACATCATTCTTCATATATTTCAAACTAGTCAACAGGCACGTGTTTTGCACGTGAGTCTCGATACTATTGCATTTTTTTGTTGGACATATGACGATGGTGTCGAATTATTTGATAGCATGGATAATAGGTGGTGTGGAATTCGTATAGGTCTTAGAAAAAAAAATAACCGTCTCCAACCCCAGAATCTCTAAGTTGAACCTACATCAACAAAATGGAAAAGATTAAAATAAATGAGCCAAAGAAATCTTCTTAATTAAGTAAATTTCAACGTTACCATGACCAACATCTTCACACCTTTCTATTTTTTACCTATGCCACGTAGCCACGACCTGACCCATTTTGATATTAGCAACCACGCCCACAAATCTCCTTATCTCGGTATGCACTCATTACCCAACTATGAAAAGATCATTATAAATATAGGTACAAAAAATACAACACAATGGGAAATGTAAACACCGTAAGTGAGAGAGAGATAGAGATAGCCTGCTAGAGGCGTGTGGTGTGAGGCGAGAGGGAGAAAAGTAGTTTGAGAGGGGGGATAAAACTTCCTAGTGTTTTGAACTCCCATTGTTTGTTTAAAGTAAAATGGTTAATTTGTGAAGTTTTTTAGTTATAGATAAAATTGATTTTGAAAAAGATAACATCAGATGTCCCTTATTTTTTGGCCACTACAAAAGTCTTTTTTACCCTTTTTATCAAGAGGACAAAGCGTGGATATCGAAAAGTTCAAATGCTTCTTAAAATGACATTTTTGTCAATAAGACTATTTTGGTTTCAAGACAATTCTAAGGGGTATTGTCATTATATATAAGATATTTTGGTTTTTAAATAACTTTTATTTATGAAAAAATAAATATAGATTGATAGTATTCCGGGACAATGTCCGAGTCTAAAACTAGTTCTTTCTTATATTTCAAAGTTATATTTATTACATGATTAATTACTTTTTTTAGGACATGATTAATTACTTTATTTTCTATTGTATTGACAGAGTTATTTAGTTATTTTATCATTGATATTATTGAGATATATTTTTGAGTAAACATTGAAAGCTTTTATGTTTTTATTACATGAATTATTGTTTTCATTGGTATTATCGATTAATTATCAACACGATTTACTTTTTACTATTAAAAATAGAAAGTAATTAATAACATTGGCCACTAGAACAATTTAGGCTTTTTATAATATTTAATTGATAGAAGTTTTTAAGTAACCCCTATGTATTAGGTGATTAAGCTTTCTATAACACTTAATTGATATAGGTTTTTAAGTAACCCCTATGTATTAAGCAATTAGGATTTTTATAACACCTAATTCATAGGGGTTTTTAGTAACCTCTATTAAAACTCAAAACCATTTTTACTCAATCGTGATCGCGCGATCTCAAACCAGTTCTCTCATCGACTCAAAACTCAAAACCAGTTCTCTCAATCTCAAACCAGTTCTCTCAATCATGATCGCGCGATCGATCAATCTCACTCTCCAACGATTCACTCTCCAGGTACTCCGATTCCCATCTCAATTTCTCTCTCTACATCTCCTCCCTTTCTCACTTCATCTTCTTTGTTTTCTCTGTCACAAAACCCTAACCCCAACCACTCGCACCGATCCTCGTTGGTTCGTTCATTGGTCGATATCTGCTGGTGCAGCTTTGAGGTGAGTACGAGAATCGATTCCGTTTTGATTTGGTTTGGTGATTTGAGCACAATACTCGACCTAGATTGATCAAAAATTTGAACACTTGGATTTGGATAAGCGATTTCACTGATTCACATTGTTGATTTGTTATGTTTATTCGAGATCTCCAACTTTGGCTCTCAAATTCAAGTTTTTTGGTTGAGTATGGTGTCTGTTTGTGAAAATGCCTCAATGAGATAAGGTGAAATGCATTTGTTGATGGTGTTGTGGATATTCTGATTGAGTTTATACAATGTGATAGACAACTTGAATTAATTTCTGGTTTATATGTGCTTTATCTTAATCATGCTTATAACACCATTTTTGATGACTTTGAAGGTTTGTCCATAATATATATGATAATACTCTGCATCTTCAACCTTTGACCCACCAGTGGTATTGTTGGTTGATCCATCTTCAAATTCAATATGATATTTTCTTCAAAGTTAACTAGCATGAGAGATTGAAATGTCTTGCAAAGATTCTCACAGGATGTGGAAGACAGGTATATGAAAACACAGCTTGATCACTAGTATTGGTTTTTTTTTTGTGCGTATGTGAAGGTATTGTTGTTTTGATAACATAAGAAAATATGAAAATAAGTGTGTTTTAGACTATTAATTACTAGTGTCAAACCATTGTAATAGTTACAAAAGATTGAAAAGAAAATATATATTGGGAGAGGGAGGGGGCAACTTTTTTTGGGTCTAAAAGGGTTTAGCTATGATCATATATGGCCAATTACTCAGTATTTAATTTTTTTGTGATTTAGTATTGACTGTTTAATGTTTCATATTTGTTTCAATATCTTCTTTTCTGTTACTTTTGCTCGTATATAGAAAATGAGCTTATTTTGTCTAGTTTTAAGTGTTTTGTATAAGAATAAGCTTTGTTACTTTAGTGTTTCTTTATATACATTCTGCTTTTCTCTCACTTCTCTATACATATATGTGTATGTTTCTAACATATGGTTGATGCTTGTAACATGGGCATAGCATCTCTCCATATGTCCTCATCATTATAACTGTCATCTCTTACTTTTGCTTTCTTTCCATTCTAATTCTTTTATCTTTACAAAACATGATGTTTTTTTAGTTTCAATATCTTATTTTCTGTTACTTTTGCTAGTTCTACATTTGACCACAATGCACGCCTGAGGAATATGAGGTTTAAATGTTCAAAAGAATGTACTTTTGCAGCCTTGCTGATGGAATTGGTAGTTTTGTTCAAACATCATTACTTGTTTAGATATTTGACTCTACTCCTTTTCATGTATCCAATTGCTACTCATTTGGCGAATTAATTTCTCAAGGTAACAAGATTTGGTGTTTGATTTCTATATGCAAGTGGAATTTATGTTGATGCCTCATAGGTGATATTTTGCCTACTTGATATAGGATTCTTTAGGCAAATGGTGTTGTTCACCCCCAGGAAACAAGATGTGGCGTCTTCTTTGAACACTTTAGATGTCAATTTTATGTTTTTTATGAAACTACATTCTCATGTTCTTCTACTTATGATAGTTCCAATGAGGTCATTGCTTCCGAGAAGGTTTTAGAGAAAGTCGGTCTTAAAGGATATCAGGTATGCGTTTTAGATTTCTAGAAATTGGTCATATCTCTTATGTAGTTCACACATTGATTGTCATACATATTTTGAAGGGATATTTTGTGTGTTGCCTCCTTATTTTGATTTTGTTTTTGTTGTTCTTGCTTGTTTGTTATGATGGGGCTTTCTCGAGGTTTATGACAATGTGAACAAAATAGCATAGAAACTTGGTTGATGTGCATATTTGAAAAAGATCAATCCTACTTGGGTTGTGCTACTCTATGAGATTATAGTAGACAACGGTTATCCTTTGTTTCCTGAAATTTGTATCTATATTTCTTAATTTAATTGCCCAATTCCATCATGAAACTGCATTGATGTATTCACAATAGGAGAGGTATATTGTCATTTGTTGGTTGTATCTTGTCTTCTTTAGTTAATGGAATTTTGAGATTGTCCCAGTATTATTAAATTAAATATGATGTTGTAAAATATTGTCAATTTGATTATAGTAATTTTCGGCACGACGTGTGACTATAATTTCCTAAATTTGAAGGCTTGCTCTCTTGTATCAGTGATTGCAATTGGGATAATTCCATGTTGGATGAGTGACTATCTTTTGTGAAATAAGTCTAGAGAGCGCATTAGATATTATATGCATATATACCATCATCATTGATAAGTCAATATTTATAGGTTTTTAGTAGTATATTTTAGTATATTTAATTATTAAAAGTATTTAAAATATATATTTAATTATATTCGTGGCGGAAAAATACTCAACATGGAGTATTACTTGCAGTGATCTACAGTTTGCCTCGAAATATGCGTTGCGCGGTGGGTCGAATAGCGAACAGGGTGTTCCAGCCAATCAAAGCATGCCACGTCAGCCAGGAAGACACGTCACACACAAGCAACATTTCATCGCGTTTCATACTCCATCGATCTGCCTCGAGATTCATGATCAAACAAACTCCCATAAATTCGCAAGAGTCGCGCGATTTTTCTTCCATCTGCGCGCGTCCACATGGCGAGCTCCCATTGGCCAGACACGTCACCAGAAAGTGGCTCCCCCAATCACGAGATGACATGTGGCTCTGACTCACCTCGCACACAACCGAACGCGCCAGGAGTTCGGCGAATGATGCGGCGACACGTCAGAGGCGGTGCAACAGCGGACCAATCACGCTATGACACGTGGCGCGACAACAGAAAAATAGTGAATCACGCAGTGACACATGGCAGAGTCCGAATTTTGATCTAAAAACACCCGTACGATGCTCCTCGACGCACGAGCCACCTACCTAACCCCTAAAATTAGTATCTGAGACCAATTTGGAGTACTTTTATATATTAGGAACCTAGGTATTATTAGAGACAAGAATTAATTAGTATTTTTTTGAGATTAACTATTAGTTTTTAGTATAAATTTTTGAAGATGATGTCCGACTAATCAATTTCTTGCCTAAGTCGAAGGGGAAGCAAGTCGGGATCATGTATACATAGCATATTATGTGAGATCTTTTTTATTTTATTATTTAATTTCTTCTATTTCATTGTTGTTGATTTTAATGATTATGATTTAGATCTTCTATTTCATTGTTGTTGATTTTAATGATTATGATTTAGATCTATGGTATTATGAGGCCGTCTTCGATTGCATGCTTTTTGCTAATTAGAGACGGAATCGAGACGAATTAATATTTCCGTCTCGATCCGTTTGTGATTGATAGAAATATTTACTTTAGAGACGGAATAGCGGATATGCGGAAAATTTGAATTCCGTGCTAATCCTTCTCTAATTTTCTTTTTGTTTAAATATGGCACGGATAAATAAGCCAATCGATTCTCCAACCTAAAAAATCAAAATACAACCCGATATGACATACTCCATCGCTTTGGACCCTCCAACAACTCCTTGAGGGTGCTAACATCCCCCAAAGAAGCCAAATTGCGCATCCATACATCAAAAATATATATCAACAAAAATTCAAAAGAGAAAGAAAAAATGTGAAACTCAAAATTAGCCCAAAAATTTATATATCCACGGAAAGTTGTCATGTATTACAAAAGCTCCAAAATTTGGAAGTATACACAAAAACCAACCAATCCTATCGTTCAACAAGCAAAAAAAAAAAAAGAACACTCACAAACGGTCCAAAATTAGAGATGCATACACAAAAAGGACTTCATCTAATAAGTAAAACGCAGCTTTGAAGCATTTCGAATCTCCATCCGAGGGCAACAACCAAATGAGTATGCACCCGAAAGAAGTAGGCAAAGGAGAGATTAATTAGTTTGAGGTCCCTGCGGTTAGCGCGCTAATTCCAAAGATATAATTAGCTCAGGATATTTTTGACTTTTGGAAATCAAGCTTTAAATTTGAATTTTTGATTTCTGGATTCCTAGAACGGCTATAAACGGTCATATTGGAATTCCTATCACTATAAAACCACCACAAACTTGGTTTTAACATAAGGAAGACGAAACACATTCAAAAATGCAAGATCTACAAAGAGAAGAATGGCATAAGTGCAAGAATGCTAAAAGGGAAAAACTAAAAGTTAAGCACAAACCTATCATGTAAGTATGATTCTAGAACTCATCCTCTCACCCAATCTAAACTCTTGTGTGCTCCAAAGGCGACAAGCCATGTGTTCCTACTCAAAAATAAAAAAAAACAACCACTGGGATTCAAGAAAAGCGATGAAGAACGAAAAAACCATACAATGTTGAATAAGAATGCTTCCAAAAAAAACATGATCATCAAGCAAATGCGATCACGAGGCGAAGTTGGTGTCAATGTTGCTATTTTCCTACGCATAGGAGATGGCGAACAATGTTTCTATAAGATGGACCTATCATGTAAGTTGAGTTGTAAAACATGTATAACATGTTTTATAAGGGATGGTTAGGTCCCGGACGAGTTTAAGGGTCGCTAACACAAAAGGATAAATTAATTAGTTTGAGGTCCTCAGCAGTTAGCGCGCTAATTCCAAAGATTAGCGCTAATTAGCCCACTGCAGGGCTTTTTGACTTTTGGAAATCAAGCTTTAAATTTGAATTTTTGATTTCTGGATTCCTAGAACGGCTATAACCGGTCATATTGGAATTCCTATCACTATAAAACCACCAATAACTTGGTTTTAACATAAGGAAGAAGAAACACATTCCAAAATTCAAGATCTACAAAAAGAAGAAATTTGATTTTTAGAAGGAGCAATAGGAGATCACTATAAAACCACCAAAAACTTGGTTTTAACTATAATATACTAGTGTTTGAAACAAAGTAAACCACCAACAATATGTAAATCAAGTAACTTAAAAAGTCTACACGACAAACTATTGAAAGGAAGTGATTCGATCGCTAATTAAAATAGAATAGCCAAGAGAAGATTCACCTCGATAAGCACCTAAGCCACGCCCCAAAGCCTCCATAACCCCCACCAAGCTCACCGCCTCCACTATACCCACCACGCCTACCTCCGAGACACGAGTCCTATAAGGACCAAAATCACCACCACCAAAAAAAGAATGAGTTTAACATGCAAATGAAACAAATCGTCTACAACATGCTCATCGTCAAAAGCAATGAACCCATTCCCTCGAGAACGATAGGAAAAACTAAAACCGCCTTTCCGAAACAGGGAAAAATAAAAATAAAGGAACTTCATCATCGAACCTTCTACTACATCGGCTTCAACAAACCACCATCGTCCGAGTAAATTCATTGTCCATTTATCCTCTCGTATATCTTAGTTGGCTTGGACGCCCAGATTGATGCATAAGTTATCATGGATTTTATTTTTAATACATTATCCTCCCCAAAATAAATTTTTTAACCTCGGTTTAAGTAAAATATACTATAAATACTAGAATGTTTTAGAATTAATCCATGGGAGAAGAAAACATCTTTGTTGTTGTGTGCAAATCTTATGCCGTTGCGGAGTTCTCTCGAGAGTGCTATGATGAAGAAAGTGGTAGAATCGACGAGGAGCAACATCTTCATGCCATAGCAAATGAATTTGGGAAATCGATAAAGGGTCGTTTTCCGGTCATCTGTGTTGAGAACATGTAGGCTATTCTTCTTCTACGGACATGCCATAATAGAAGAAGAAGAGCCTACATGTGCGAATACGATGACCGAAAACGACCCTTTTATCGACTTCCCAAATTCATTTGCTATGATGAAGATGTCTCTCCTCCACTGTCGATTCTACCACTTTCTTCATCATAGCACTCGAGAGAACTCGCAACGATAAGATTTGCACACAACAAACAAAGATGTTTTCTTCTCCCATGGATTAATTCCTGCAAACATTCGATACTTATAGTATATTTTACTTAAAAAAAAAAAAGAATTGGGGGAGCAAAAGGGAAAAAAATAAAATCCACGATAAAATATGGAACATCGACCTAAAAATGCACAAAAAGAAGTGTGAATCATAAAGTAATTCGATGAATTTCTAAAGTTGTCTACACTATAAAACGTTTAATCTAAGCATTTGAAACAAACAACAAGTGAAGTACCTATGTATCACCAACCCGCTCATCTCTCGAGAGCCACGCTTACGTCTCACGCCCAACATTGTCCCCTTGTTGGGGTGGATCGACCGGATCTATTTGCGGCGGGCTGGCCGTCATGAGGTGGCGGTGGTGGTGGCGGTGGTGGTGGTTGGTGCCGAGCTAGGTCTATTTCGTCCATGTCCATCCCAAGACGCCGTTGCATGAAGTTCATAACCTTTCGTAGTTGCTCCGCAACGACATCGAACTCGCCCGCGGCACCACATCCGAGCGTCTGCGACGTGCTAGCACCAGGAGTTCCGTATCTCCTCTTCTTTCTCCCTACGGACCCGAGTCCGTAGACACGTCCTTTGGAAGACTCACCCGCCACATTGAGGTACACCGCCTCATCATCCACCGATTGCTCCGGTGTAGCTCTGGGTCGCCTCCCGGCGTACGCTCGGAGCCTATCCCGCATATATGCACAACAAACAAAGTACATGATATGGGGTAAGTGAAAGACTTACTAATATTTTACATTTCATTTCTATACTTACATAGAACCGCTCGATCTAGTATCGATGAATGTCGTCTGTCGTGATTAACGGTGTGGAGATGCAAGTACAAATCATTCACCGACGGTGGCGTCTCGGATGAATCGGCTGCGTGCAGGACCAAGCATAGTGAACAAGAGTATAAATGTACAAAATATCCTAGATGTTAAAAAAAACTAACCAATCTTTCTTGGGTAGTCGCAAATGACACGGAACCACCACCGTGCTTCGAGGGTCCAACCCCAGGCCTTCGACCTCGGTGTTCCTATTCTCCGTCGCTTGCCTAGACCTAGCTCGAAGTCCTCGCTCTCCCGATCGCAAGTATCTCCTCCATGCCTCATCTCAGTAACATAAACCGTCGCACCCGATTCTTCTTCAACTTGTGCATCAACGCGGTGTACCTCGTGCCCGCAAGCTATCCTCTGGAAAGCGCATCATCCCATCTAAAATATATCTACAAATTGGCGATTGCTATTGTTAGCACTTATTTGAGAAAATAGTATAAATCATAAGGCACATGGTAGTCTTGTTTACCTTCCATTGTCGCGCATTGGTCTTTATGATGAGGCGGTACGGACTTCCAACAATACCCTTCAGGAATCATCCATCGTTTAAAAACTTTTGTCATCCTCCGTGCACAAAGTGCGAAGGATGCAACTCCCGTGTTTCATGAACATGCATATCACCTTAACTACTTCTTCAATATTTGACATCCATATTGAAATTGACATATAAAAGTCAAACGCAAACTTACGTATCATTGGCAATCGAGTGATAGGGATCCCCGCACGCGCAGAGGGCCTCCATCCCTAGCCTCGAGGTGGCCGCGGAGGGCTGTCACCTCCAACCCTGCTCTTACGTCTTCCTCTCGGGATGCTTTGCCGGTGATGCTTTGTGGTGGGGGTGCGAGCCTCGTGGGTAAAGGAGTCATTGATGTCGGAGAAGGTGTGGGAAGTGTGTAGTAGGCATAGTCCTTGATGACGACGAAGATGGTACATACGACCCCCACGGTATGGAAGGGGAAGGTGACGCTGCGGTCGTATCTTGCTCGAGAGACCAGAAGCGATCGGAATCGATACTGCAGGTGTATCGAACCACGACCTCGACCGCCACGACCTAGATAGACCCCTCGTGTGGCTCGACCACGAGGCCGTGGTGGTATGTCGCCGCCAGATGTCGGTTAGCGCATCTATGCCTCTGGGACGACGCCTCCTAATGGCAAACCTCGACATCCCCTACGACCACGTCCGGCCATGATACCTAACAATATTCACGAGTAAAACATCATAAAAGAAGGGCATACAAAAGTAGAAATTCAATCTATATTATTGGACTAAATAAGAACAAAATCCATGCAAATAAAAGTAACTACATTATTGGTCGTTGACATATCATATACAAACTTTATTCGCTATCATCCGTTTCAAATTCACTCTCATGAGTAGAAGGTGATGATTCTTCTTCGATTCATCTCCACTATAAACATTGTTGTTGATTTTAATGATTATGATTTAGATCTATGGTATGTATGAGGCCTCTTTTGTCATCCTCTTGGTGCATGCTTTTAGGTGGATAATCTACTGTTATTTGGAATATTAGCATCCGTGTAATTGTGCTTTTAGACCAATAAAGTAACAAACATTCACCCGTTTACCGTAAAACCCTTTCGATTCTTGAATGTACAACAATTGAATCTAAGTTAAATCGATAGCGGTTGTGACCCGGTTATCTAGGATTAATGTTCTCATAGATCCATATTACTGCGGTTAATGTGTTAAACCTGATTGGCGGATGTCTAGGGTTATACATTAATTAGGAAAATAGTTAGTGACGGATATCCTGGCTATCGAAATTAAGGGAATTAGGAATTTCTGGCGGATGTCGATTTTCTATAGCTAATCTAAGAGAATTTAAATTAATAACTTTTTGGGAAAGATTGAAGACCATAATTACTATTGAGTCTTGATTCTGATTTGTGGAACTGGAGATTTAGGTTTTATTTAGGTGTTAATTAATTATTAATTAATTGTTTTAGAAATTAGTTTAGTTATTTTATTTATTTAGTTTATATAGATTAGTTAGTTAAATTAATATTTATTTTAAAACCCCCGATTTTTTTTGTTGTTTTAACCTAAGAAAGACAATTAGTCTCTGTGGGATCGACCATTTGCCACTATTCTACAAAATAGTTGGTTTATGAAACTTTACTTTATTGACGTGTTCGGCACGCGTCAATTTTTGGAGCCGTTGCCGGGGATTGGTATATTTCTTTCTTTGGTTCATTGTTATTTTTATTTTTATTTTTTTTATTTTGCCTATCTAGTTCCTTGCTCTTAACATGTATCCAGGCAATATCTCGAGTTTCACTAACCAGAAACTTGATCGACTAATCTCTGTGATGGAACATCTCCTCTCCTCTGGTGAAGTGCAAGTCAGCCCCGCGATGGACTTCTCCTACCCCCATAATTATGGTCGATATGAAGACTCACATTATTATAATGTGAATGTGGTAGGTATGCCACATAATGGATATCAATATTTTAACATGAATTCTTTTGTGCAACAGGTCGAGGTTTGTGAAATTTGTGATGATTATTCTCATTCCGTAAATAATTTTCCATATCATCCGCAGTACGAGAATTATCACTATTCTAACTATGCATCGCCACAACCCGACTTCTCTGGATTCATGTCACACTCACAGTTTCTCAACATGAAGGAAATCAACAGTTTCATCAAAGCCTCTCCTTGGAAGATATATTGATGCAAATGATAGAAAGTGTGCAAGACTGTCGACAAGTTTGTCATAAGATACGAAAACTTGATTTTAGTTGTCCATGCTCGAAGGACTTGGTAACTGACTTAGATCAATATATTGTCATTTGCCAAAGAAAGATTGATGAAGAAGAGTTGTGTAGTACACAACCAACTTTTAACCCAAAGGAGGATGTGAGTGTTCATACGTTGACAAATCTTGAGGTGCATGACGTTACACATGTGGAAAACTATTTGATAGAAACATCCGTAGAATGTGAAGTCTTTCAAATTGAGCCAGAGATTGTCATTGCACTAAATGAGGGAGAAGATGAGATGAATATTGATGTCAATTCAGACAAGTCGGAGATGCCGCAAATAGAGAGCGAGGAAGACCAACCTCTGGTGTTGGTGCAACCACCCACCCTCCCATGCACATTTGATACACCTTATAAGGGGGTGGAAGTAAGGGAGTGTTTGCAGATCTTCTACAATGCCGACACCTTTATATTGGACGAGCCTAATACGATAGATTCTTTCGTGTTGGAAGTTCCGGATGAGCTCCCAAATCTGAAAGAGGGCGTGCATGCTTCATTGCCCAATTACGTAGATGTGTCATTCGTTGTTGACATCTCTAAAGGAGAGGGAATCACGTGACCAATCGTGTTAAGTCTAGCCAAATACTTAAAAGAAAGGCGGCTCGTTGGGAGGCAGCCTAGCTCTATTTTTATTTTATTTTATTCACTTCTTGCATTTATTTTAGTTTTAGTTTTTTATTATTTTTAATAACACTCTAATTTGGTTTCTTTATTTTTACAGGTGATGGGGGTTGGAGCGCTAAGTTTTGTAGGTTTGACTTTGGATTACATTTTTAAAATAATTTGAACATTATTTTTTTTAAAGAATTAACATGTTTATAGGATTTTAGGTGTTTTGAGACTTGGTTGGGACATATCTAACTTAAGTCGCTGCATTAGTGGCAAGTTTTTTAATAGACCCAAAACCCTAAATTTCATTCCATCATCTTATTGATTTTACCCTTAGTTGACGAGACTTCGGGCTCGCAAGACTTGATCGGGATTTTTTTTTCAGTTAACTCCTATGTTTACTAGTTTTTGCTCTTCTTATGATTGTTCTTTTATAGTTTCCTTAGTCACCCACACAAGAGAGACTTAGTACATTCACTAATTTGTAGAAACTTTATATTATGCATGATTTTGTATCATTTCCTTCATCTTATTTTTATCATATTCTTTCACCATCTTGTTTGTTTTATATGTTTAGACTTCTTGACTTGTTTTAAACCTTGAGGACAAGGTTCGGAATAAGTTTGGGGGTGTTTTAGGGATTGTGGATTGATTTGGAAGGATTTTTTTGCGAATGACCGCAGGTGAGATTGTTTTAATTTTTTTTATTATGCAGTTATATGCGGATATTGGATGGTATTGGTGGTGTTTTATATCATTTCTTCCATTTCTTTCATTTCTTTTCTATTCATATTCCTTTCTCATTTCATTAGAAATTGATACACTTTCATGTATATATTTAGTATGTTTTATTTATTTTAGAGTCACCCAAAACTTTGTTCATGCATTTGGTTGTGGATGAGTAAATTATAGTTGCCTTTTTAACTTGAAACTTAGAAAAAATTAGGAGAAACATTTAATCAAGTTCGTAGCTCAGCATTTTTATGATTTCATGATTAGAGACTTAGATGATGGTTGGACTTAGTGCTAGATAACGAAAATGAGTAAACGGTCAAATTTATGTTAGTCATATTATTTTAACCCACATTAGGGGATTTTCTTGATTATAGTGAAAATGAGAAGTACTGACAAGAGCTTTTCATAAAAAATAGAGAGTCCCATAGGTTTCCACAGGAAATGGAGCAGGGAAACTTGTGGTAGAAAAAAGTGAGAAAGCCGGTCCATAGGAAATGGAGTAGGGACCGTATTAATTGAAAAAAAGAAAAAAAAATTTCGAGAAGAAAAAAATAAAATAAAAATGAAAAAAATGAATAAAGGCGGAAGTTGTGAAACTACTAAAATAAAAGATTTAGTTCGAGTGCTTTCACTATATTAAGTGAAATTTGAACTTACGCGTTTTAATGTATAGACCAAGAAAACTTGTGAGTAGTTGATGACCTTTGTTTTGATCGAGTCTATGTTTTGAAAGTGAGATCTTAATTGTGTTTAACTTGCGAGACTTGACATATCATAACTCTGAGATTTTCTGAGTTACTTGTTAATTTGGTGACTATGTAAACCAAAGGAACTCCATGAATTTGGATCGGGTATAGGATTAGTTCAGTCAGTGCATTATTATATTATGAGTCTAGTTTAGTTTGTGTTGTCATTTACACATTTGCTCGGGACATACAAAGTCTTAAGTTTGGGGGTATTTGATAAGTCGGTATTTATAAGTTTTTAGTAGTCTATTTTAGTATATTTAATTATTAAAAGTATTTAAACATATATTTAATTATGTTTTTGGTCAATTTTAGGTGAAACAGAGTGCGCGGTTGAATTCGTGGCAGAAAATACTCAAAATGAAGTATTTACTTGCAGTGATCAGATGTTGGACGGTTTGCCTCGAAATACGCATTGTGCAGTGGGTCGAATAGCGAACAGAGTCAGCCAGGAAGACACGTCACACAAGCAACATTTCATCGCGTTTCAGACTCCGTCGATCGGCCTCGATATTCGTGATCAAACAAACTCCCATAAATTCGCGAGAGTCGCGCGATTTTTCTTCCGCTAGCGTGCGTCCACGTGGCGAGCTCCCATTGGCCAGACACGTCGCCAGAAAGCGGCTCCTCCAATCACGAGACGACATGTGGCGCTGACTCGCCTCGCACACAACCGAACGCGCCAGAGTTCGGTGAATGATGCGGCGACACATTAGAGGCGGTGCAGCAGCGGACCAGCTATGACACGTTGTGCGGCAACAAAAAAACAGCGAATCACGCTGTGACACGTGCCAGAGTCCGAATTTTGATCTAAAAACACCCGTACGATGCTCCTCGACGCACGAGCCACCTACCTAACCCCTAAAATTAGTATCCGAGACCAATTTGGAGTACTTTTATATATTAGGAACCTAGGTATTATTGGAGACAAGAATTAATTAGTATTTTTTTGAGATTAACTATTAGTTTTTAGTATAGATTTTTGAAGATGATGTCCGACTAATCAATTTCTTGCCTAAGTCAATGGGGAAGCAAGTCGGGATCATGGATTCATAGCATATTATGTGAGATCTTTTTATTTTATTATTTAATTTCTTCTATTTCATTGTTATTGATTTTAATGATTATGATTTAGATCTATGGTATGTATGAGGTCAGTGCATGCTTTTAGGTGGACACTCTACTGTTATTTGGAATATTAGTATATGTGTAATTGTGCTTGTAGACCAATAAAGTAACAAACATTCACCCGTTTTCCGTAAAACCCTTTCGGTTCTTGAATGTACAACAATTGAATCTAGATTAAATCGGTAGGCGGTTGTGACCCGGTTATCTAGGATTAATGTTCTCATAGATCCATATTAATGCGGTTAATATATTAAACCTGATTGACGGATGTCTAGGGTTATACATTAATTAAGGAAATAGTTAGTGACGGACTTCCTGGCTATCGAAATTAAGGGAATTAGGAATTTCTTGCGGATGTCGATTTTCTATAGCTAATCTAAGAGAATTTAAATTAATAACTTTTTGGGAAAGATTAAAGACCATGATTACTATTGAGTGTTGATTCTGATTTGTGGAACTGGAGATTTAGGTTTTATTTAGGTGTTAATTAATTATTAATTAATTGTTTTAGAAATTAGTTTAGTTATTTTATTTATTTAGTTTATATAGATTAGTTAGTTAAATTAATATTTATTTTAAAACCCCCGATTTTTTTGTTGTTTTAATCTAAGAAAGACAACTAGTATAAGTGGGATCGACCCTTTGCCACTATTCTACAAAATAGTTGGTTTATGAAACTTTATTTTATTAACATGTTCGGCGCGCGTCAATCATGCTTTTTTTATGTCAAAATATTAGATGCAGTTGTTTGTTTATGGATGTTGAGTCGAGTCGAGTTGAGTGAACTTGAATAAAAGCTAAGAACTATGATCTGCGCCGAAAGGACTAAAGGGGGAGAATTTCATTTCAGTAGTGATTTTTGATCTACATTTTTGTTGGTCGACCTTGGATGGTAATTCTAGAACAGATGTTTGCTGATGAAGGCTAATTAACGTCGAAGTCTGATCGTTATTTCAAAGCTGCAGTTGCTGCTATGGAAAAGACAAGGAGTGCAATTAATGAGAAATGGTGGAGCATCTGAACATGGGCATTGTTGCGCTTTTTAATTTCATGGGTCATCACCCTTCATTGATCTACCTTTCTTCACTATATATATATATATTATATAAAGTATATTGATTCAACCATTCTTCAGTACTGTTGAATGTTCAGTTTCTTGGGCATGCTTTATTTAAATTCATCTATTGTATTGTATTGTATGGAAGAACTTGAGAGCTGTTTTTTTTATGAATTTCTTTCGAATAGTTTCGTTTTGATTGCTTTCGACTTGTTGATTTCGTGTTGGGTTTTGCAGATTCTGTGATCTGATTGTATTGGCCCTTGTAGATTTTACGACGGATAATGCCGCAATTGAGGTGAGTGAAGTTGAGGTTGTAGTTGTTTGGTTGCGGTGGATTTTGGTTACCATGTATTTGTTTGATGATCTAATCTAATTCATATACATGTTATCAGTTTCGAAAATTTTGTAATTTCGAAGGACTTATTTTTGGATTTTCATTCAAGTTGTTGTGCTTGGTAATTAGATTTTAGTTTAGGATTTTAGTTTTGATTCATTTCATGCTTTGTAAAGCTAGTAAAGTATAATAAAAGACTAATAAAGGCAACCCGTGATTGATTCTTTAATTGTGACAATACAATAGAAGCAAAGCCTCAATCCTAAATTAGTTGGGATCAACTAAATGAATCAAACTATTCCATTGCGCTCGATTTAGTGCTTTCATTGCGATAATGAATTCACACAATTTGATCCATCTCATGTAAAATGAATGATCTTTTCACTTGCATTGTCATTCCTGGAGTGAGGTTTATAAGTAGATTCACTTGATTGGTAATTCTTAAAGTCTTCTTCTCCGTCTTAGTCATTTTTCGTTCAGTTTATTGCGCAGCATTGACTGCACTAGCACCAACATGGATTATTTGGATGTCGGGAGTTTGAGCCTCATAGTGGGCAAGTTGTGGTTCTTTCTTATAAAAAAAAAGCATTGCCTCTACTAGCTTTAGACTTTAGTACAAGTTTGTCCTGCTCCCTTAAGGCCTTGCCGAAATTGATCTTATTCAACATGGATTATTTCCGAGGTTTTGGTTTTTCTTTTTCTTCAGTGTCCACGATGCTTGTTATGCCACCAATACTTTGAGGTGTTAGATCCCTAAAATAGTTGCAAAACCGTATTCTTTTTCGAGTGTCCACTATTTCAATGCCGACGCATTTTTCGGTATCATATCTTATCTATAGATGTTATTAAGTAATGAGGTTCTTGCTAGGAACAATTAATTGGCTATGGTTTAAGGATGTCTTTAGCATTGATGGATCCTATAACACCGAAATTGATCGACATTTTAGCAGTAACGACAATATTCTATTAAGAAGAAAATGTTCAGTACTTGTTATGAACTTTTATTTCCATTAATGGAGTATTCAACGCTGAACTTTTTTTTTCTTGATCTCATTATTTCTTTTTGTGCATGAAAATTGATAGAACTCATTTCAATTTGTTCCAGAGATAGAGCTCCTGAGATGCCTCAGAGGCAATCTTCGAAGGGCCCGTTTCAGCTGAGGACGTCGAGCTCAGATTCTAATCCTCTCCATAATCGACCAATTGTTGATCGAAGCCCAAAGTTAGGCAAACGCAGATCTCCTAGTGGCTCCGCTGATTCTGTGAATCAAAAGAAGTTCGGGACTCGCATAGCAGATTTGGACAAACAGGTTGCAGAGGCTGCTGCAGAGAAAAAGATTAGGAATCAAACATTTATTGAAGTTTCAAACAAACAGGGTGACTTTCTACATATACTTCTCTCTTGTCTAACAATGAAAAACTTAGTTTTGTTGATTGGTTTTGTGAAATGTATGGCTATCGATTTGTTGTTTTGTTGATTGGTTGTAGAACACTATGAATTTCTTGATGGAATAATAATATTGCGAGTGGAATGTAGATTTGTATATTTTCAATTGCAAATGGAAATGGAAATTAATTCGGGGCATTTTCAGCTATTATTTTTTTAAATTACATTTGATAGGGGTTTGAAACCCCTATATAAGCCTTTGGAAGATATTATAGAGGTTTCAAACCCTTATGAAATCACTACAATTGATAGGGGTTTGAAACCCCTATGTAAGCCTCTGAAGATATTATAGAGGTTTCAAACCCCTATGAAATAGCCAAAATTTGATAGAGGTTTGAAACCCCTATGTAAACTTTGAAGATACGATAACGCCTTAAAAGATAACACTTTTCATAGAGGTCAAAAACCTTTATCAAAAATTAAATTTGTTCTAGTGGGCCTGGCTTAAAAAATGAGGGCAGCCCAATTAGAATTTGATATTGAGACATTGAAAATGAGGGGAATTGAGGATATGTATTTTACTTTTGAAAAGATAATGTCCAAGTCACGTCCCGAAGTCGCATTTGGCACAAGAGACATTGACGCGCCTCGATCGGCGTATTATATATTAAGATTTATTTATGTCTGCATTTCGAGGTGCGCTCGAACAGCTCATGCGCGATTGATTTATCGACTCAGCTCCCAATTAAGTCAATGGGGATACAAATTCGCTCTTGGCCCAGTAAATAGGCCCCTCCTAATTAACCCGTTCGAGGTCTTCACCACCATCTCTAAATGAGCTAATAATGTACTATCTAGTCAAGATATACAAGTTAGACCTTTAAAAAAAAATGTAGTACATGCTTATCACGGGCTACAAATAACAGGGCTGATATAATACTTCACTATGGACAAAAACTCGGAAATCAAATTTTAATAGGCCTGAGCTTTTAATTTCTCGGCCCATTCATTAGAGCGCCTAGACGGCATGGGCTCTTGAACAGCCCCATTGGGCTGGGCCGTTACCTGGACTTACAGTTAAGAGGCCCATACATGACTAGAGTTAGTGAAATCCAGCCCAATAATTATTTTTCCTCAGTTACCCACCCTTATATATAAAAAAAGCTAAAATAATATAAAATCAAGTATAGATTGAAAAAACGATATTGGTAAAAACTAGTTTTCTTGGTAGAGTCCATTGGCCCATAAAACTGGGCCCATCTATTTTTGAGGGACGTTATGCTTTACTAGTCACTATTAGGATTGCAAGCGGGGCAGGCCGTGCGGGGATCGTTATTACCGTCTCCGTCCCCGCAGGGCGCGGGGCAGAGATTTATTCCTGCAAAAAATTCCCTGTGGGACAAACTTTTCCGCCCCACGCCCCACCTTGCGGGGACCATCGCAATGCCCTTTCAATTTTATAAAAAATATCTATTTTTATTTTCATTCCTCGATTATTTTGGCACTTAAGTACTACTTTCTCGATTTTATTAAGAAACTATTTTTCTCAAATTAACTAGTATGACAAATATATTTCAATGACGTTCCAAATATAATTTTATATTTCAAAAACCAACCAATTTAGCAACGAAGTTTTTCGTTGTTGAAGCCCTATTTTTGTTGCTAATTTATATAGCAACTGATTAGCTACCGAAATTAGTCCGTTGCTAAAACCCTCGTCGCCGATTGTTTAGCAACATAACTTTTAATCCGTCACTAATTTAGCAACGGAGAATTTCGTTGTTAAACGTCGCAAAAATCATTTTTCAATTTATCGTATTTTCGTTGCTAATTAGCAACAGATTAGCAATGAAAAAGCAATTAATTTGACATTGTTTACTAATAATCCGTTGCTATTTAGCAAAGGATTAGCAACGGACAAATAATTATATTTAATGAAAGTAAATATTTCTTCATGACTTCCGTCGTTAATCTGTTGCTATTTAGCAACGAACTAGCAACATAATTTGATGTTCCATTGCTAATTCGTTGCTAAATACAACAAAATAGCAACAAATAATATTAAATAATAAAGTGGTTTTTTAAAATTATTAGAAAAATAATACAATTTAAATAAATTGACAAAAATAGAGATTTCATAATAAATGACAAAAATTTACAATATTCACAATAATGTTCCTCAAAAAATATTTCTATCAAGCTACATAATGAATATGCTTATCCCCTCTGCAAAGAACAATCTATGTAAGTCGTTGTCGTCATGTGCAAATAAGTCATGAATATGCTCATCCCCTCTGTAATCGTCGTGATCTATCGTGCCTCATGGCGGGCTTGAGAATGCGGGGCATCAACAGGCAGGGTTTGATGAGGTGAGGCCTAAGAGGTGCTAGCCCCGAGATCGCCAAAATGTACTCTAGGGTTTTACTGCCTCAAAAACGCCAAGAGGTGGCTTATCATCTCATCAGACCTCCGCTGCCTCTCATCGTTCCTCCGCTGCCCCTCACAAAGATATGTGACTTCCTCAGTCAACCTCAATATCTCTGTGACGAGCTAGTACCACCTCTATCGTGAGTTGGTCTCCCATATGATCCTAAGCCATAAATGCCCCCTTTTGGATCCCTTGGAGAAATCTCGTAGAAAAGCTCATTTTTGTCCATAGGCACGTCTGAAGAGGCCTTGGTCATCTCCTTTAACCCCCCTCTCATAGTCTTCCTGCAAAAATAAAATTGAGAATTTAATTACAAACTTGTACAACCACATCAATCTATGTATAACAATTATCATAAGAATGATTACTTACATTCAACTTACGAGACCTCTCATCAACGAATGTGACATTATCGAGGGTGTAATTGAACAACACTTTATCACTCATAGGCTTCCCCGCCTTTTCATCCTACAAAAACTAAATTAAAAACAATATTTGGAAACTTTTTACTATAATAAAAAAAATATTTCTACGGTGGTAATCAAATAGTAATTGATACTTACCAACGTTTCCTTATGACTAACAAATGACTTCGTACCACCGATATGTTTTTATATAACGTTTTCAAGTCCTTTTTTCTCAGTCCTCTTGTTCTTGGACGTTTGCTCCGACTTGGCCATATACTTCGGCGTACTCCAATGGGCTAGATATCCTTCTTAAATCTCATGTGTCAAGAAACCTAGTCTCTCATCTATATTTCTATGACAATCACTCATCAACGCCGAGTATCTTGTTCCCGCTCTATGCAACCAAGCATGATAGATCTTAGCATCTAAAGTGGGATCGCATATGAAGAAGCGTTGTAAATTAAAAGGATTATGGATCAGTTATGATACTACAAAACATATTTTATACTCAAGATAGTCACTAATCATAAATTAACTCACTCTATAGTCATTCCAATAGATATTTCGTATCTGCTAGGGAACCTTATTCCATATTTGTCCATCCGGGTGCATTTTGCGTTTGAATGCTGCACCGAGGTACCTCGAAGCGATATCAGAAGGATGCAAACTATTGAGTTGTTTATGGTATTAGTACTATACATATAAGGTAAAAAAATTATTTGTTGACCTGGATGTGATGGTCCGGGAACAATTACAGTAAGAAATATGTTCGAACTTGTTTTCATGTATATGGAAGGTAGAAGATTGTACGGAGTCAAATTAAATAACAGGTCATGACGAGTATTGCTTCCCAGAAACACCGAAAACTTGAAAACCATCGATGCACAATTCCAAACGAATGTTTCATGCTAAACTTTTCATTCACCTCATTGATATGTTTCCATGTAATCGAATCAGAGCAATGTTGCATGACGTCTTCCTATGAGTGGTGCTCCCCGTGCCACCGCATATGCATTGCAATTGCTTCTGACACATACAAACGTTGTAGTCAATGAGTTAATGGAAAATAATACATTTGTTTACGAACTTTTCAATTATTCGACCTGGCTGAATGCTCTTAATTGTATCTGGACTTCCTACAAAACTTGCGCACTCTAACTCGGAGTTTACGACCCAAAAAATATGCAATTATCTTCACAGCAATCTATCTGCTCGACCTACAAACCCAATCCTCGCGTCAGTCTTTTGGTGTCGTAGAAACTTCTGACAATTGAGTTTTCTTCTGGCAACATATCATGACAATACTATAAGATGTCGTCGCAAGCTCGTTCAGAAAAATGAAATTCCGCTTTTAAAGCCATTGTTCTCGTCACAAAAGACAACTTATTCATTTTCTTGCATCCAACCTACAATGGTTCATATCCCACATCAACCATATCATAAATTTGTTGTGCTTTGAGATTCGGTAACTCTTCTATGTACGTCCACTAGAAACTCGACCCTGCCGCGTTATGCAACATCTCGTGGTAGGACGTCATCGAAACGCTGATGTCTTGAGGCTTTCCTTCGTGAAAAGTTTCATGCGATCGATCATTTAATGTCAGCGGCTCGGGCACATCATTTCTGCACTCTCCGTGCTCGTACCAACGGTAGTAGTCATGAACGAAACTGTGCTTATAAATGTGGTACTCAACAGTGTCCACGTCGTGATAATTACAAAAATGACATTCAGTGTGGTCACATGGACACTGTCATTTTCTCGCTATGGTAAGTGTAACAATGAGTTGTCGCAAACTCTATGAATTCTTTAACGTTAACTGCAAACTCACGGCGTGCGAACCCGTTTTGGACACGATTGTACACCCATTCCCTATTTGGGATAGCCATGTCCAACGAAAACCAAATTCATTTTTAATTAAAGTCAAAGATAGTTGCACTAAAGATTGAGATTTTCATCATATCTACAAAGTCTCAAATGTTTATCATTTGTTGTTGATTGTTTTATAAGTCAAGTTTCAATAGTTGGTGGAGTTTTCGTCACCCAAGTTCAACAATGTCGAGTTTTTAGAGAAATCACATTTTTTAAACTTACCAAAAGCTATTTCGATTTACCTACACAAGATATTAAAAAATTTAATTGATTACAAATTAATTATCATTCAAGTGTATGTATTAATAATGACTCAATTGAATTTAAACTTACTAACATAAATTGTCAGTGTCAAAAGTTAACATGCATAAATTGTTGATTAAATAACATTACATTAATAAATTTGTTCATTAAGCTTAGTACACATTAAATACATTTTTTTTGTCCAAAGAAATACATGCATTTTTCAGATATATATATATATATATAGAGCAAGTTTAGCTAGGAGGATCACCCTAAAAAAAATTAATGATTAAATTGTTGTTGGTTATCATTTGTAGAGAAATTCAAACAAAAAAATTAAAAAATTCATTCAATCATGCATGTTGTAATTATTTAAATTTTTACTAAGATTTAATATAATTATGTAGCATGTTTATTTTAGAGCAGCGAAGGAAAGGTTGCCCTCCAACCCAAAATATATATTATTCAAAAATATATTTCAAAAAATATAATTCAAAAAATTATTTGTAAACTAATATAAATATCTCTAACCACAAATTACTACCACTCCTCCTCAATGCGTGGTGGCGGCGACACAATTCTAACAATAAAATCTCACAAACAATAATATTAATTAATCAATCATTAATGCCCACAAATCATCTTAATAATACAAATAACAAACAACAAATAACATATATAAATAAGAAAATAGTAAAAAACAAAATAAAAATAAATAAAAACAGTAAATAATACTAAAATTAAATGTTACAAATATTACCCAAAGCATATAAGCGACGCACGATGCTGGGGAAAATGAGGAAGGAAATGAGTTTTTGGACCTTTTTTATTTTGAATTTAGCAACGCAAATAATTCTGTTGTTAAAATTAGCAACGGAATAATAAATCTCATTTCTAATCCATTGGTAATTTAAATTTGCAATGACGGATTACCAACGGAATAAATTATTCCATGGCTAATCCATTGCTAAATAAAAATAGTTGCTAATAATTCTAAAAAATAGGTGTTAATACTCCTAATAAATCATCTTACTTGGAGTTGGAGTTGTTAAGTCCTAAAAAAAGTCAAAAAAATAATTTGGAGTTGTATCTTAAATAAATCGCACATTTTGGAGATAAATCGCACAATTAAATCGTAGCTAAATAAAAACAAAAAAAAACCAAAAAATTACTATAATCACAATTAATTTAGGACATCCTAATCGATATTTATATAATTATACTTCCAAACAACTTACAACTTAAAAGTAAATAAATGAGATTTAGCCCTTAATAAATATTAAAAAATTAAACTTACTAAAGGGAAATTGACATTTCTTCACGGTCTGTATACATGCTTTTAATATATATATATATATATATATAATTACAAATATTTAGCCCTTAATTAATTTTCCACATATATATATGCTAGTCATTGAAGACACGCGCTCCGCACATGAGTCTATAGATTGAGATATATATATTTGTTTACAAAGTATAAATATTAACACTACAACAATTTTAGTATTTAGGCTCTATTTGGCAAGGCTAGCTGATAATCTAGCTGATAGCTGATAAACTAGCTGATAGCTGATAATCTAGCTGATAGCTGATAATCTACTAGCTGATAGCGAAAAGCTGATAATCTAGCTGATCAAGTAAAAACTGTTTGGAATGATAGCGGATTGATTAGCTGATAAATGCAAAATGACAATAAAGGACATATGACACAATTAAGTATATTAATTATATAATCATATAATTAATGTATTTTATTTACAAAATATAAATTAATACCATAAAATAATTTATATTATTTCGAAAACTAATTAAACTATGTGCATAAATGTTTACATGAAAATAGCTCTATATTAATTTATAAGAATTCGTAAAAAATAAATACATGTAAATAAAATACAATAAACGACTTGGATAACTATACATATACCTAACGCATCATCCATAACTGAAAAGCAATATTATTGAGAATATTTTTCATTTCTATAGAAGTATCTCTCTAACTTAAAAAAATAGTAGATTAGTAAAAAAAAAATTTAAAATATGTAAGATAGCCCACCACTCGAACACTACATCAAAAAATATTTTTATAACATCTAAAAATATTTTTATACTCGACGTTGTTAAAACTTATTTAATATGTAATAAATATCTAACAAGATTATCTATAATTAAGAAATTAATGTGTAATGATTTTTGATTTTAGTGAAATTCTTTGTTTTATAATATTTAGTTAATTATTAATCACTATTTTTTTATTAACAATATTAAGCTATATGTTAATTTTAAATTCAATAAGTTTTAATAACATATTATATAATTGTTGGTATAGCCTAGAAGAGTTTAAAATGCTGGTTTCGCCTTTGTCAACTCTATTTGGGTATAATCGCAGTATTAATATTCGCAGGTTCGTTTAAGTATTTGCGTATTTTGTTTTTACTAATTTGCAAGGGCATTAATTTATTAATACCGTAAAAATAAGGGTATAATGGGGAGAAAAAATCCAAACGACGGATTTTCGGTTCAAACGCTACTAAGAGTAGCGTTTTAATTGGGAGCTTATCATCTAGATTATTTTTAAAATAAGCTACAAACCAAACACAACTTAACAAATAAACTAGCTTATCAGCTAGCTGATAAGCTAGTTTGTGCTTACCAAACAGAGCCTTAATGGAGGTTTTTAAACTTCTATTAAATGGGTGTTATCAAATAACACCTAATTGATAGGAGTTTTAAAAAACATCTATGTAATACATGTATTAAAAAATTAAACATAACACATTTTCACATGACATTTAATAACACTCTATTTAATAGGGGTTTTAAAACCTCTATTAAAGGTAAAAAAATGTTCTAGTAAGATATTTTTATAAATCACATATACGATATACAAAAAATAAGATAATAAAAAATGCAAAAAAATAATGCATAATCATGAAAGTAGAGTAAGTGAAGAATGTAATACCTTGTACTAATTTAACAAAAGTTATATCTACTAAGTGTAAAAATGTCTTTATAAATTATATTCCTAGTCAGTATGCGTCTATGGTTCTATTTAGTATCTCTCAAAAATCTCTTGTACATGGTATTGAAAAATGGCAAGTCTGTGTTCGGAGTGCGTTGAGATCGATCTCACGCAATTGTATGACTAAAAAAACAGATGTTTTCAAGATTTTTTTCCAAAAGTACTATATTTTTAACTTTAAAAGAGGGAAATAGGGGGCCTTTTTTTTAATTTCGCCACACTAAGCAATAACGCCTTCTCCGAAGGCGCTATCCTAGGCCACGTGGTGCCACGTGGCGTCCGAAACATTGATAGCGCCTTCTCCGGAGGCGCTATCAATGTTTCAATATATCTAACTGTGTCCACGTGGACACAGTTGGCCTTGTTTATTGGGGTGCGCTGATAGCGACTTTTGAGAAGGCGCTATCAGCGCACCAGTCTTCTTCTTCTTCCCGAGACGAAACCGACGCAGAGAATCTCTGCGTCGGTTTCGCTAGGGATGCGTGGGGAGGGACAGGGGTAGGGGAGGTAGGGGTCACGGGATTACTAGTAATCCCGTGACCATACAGATAGCGATCCTTGGCGCTATATAAGGAGGGGACGGGGAGCTCGGGAAAGGGAAAGCGAGGAGAGTGTATTCGTGTAGCAGCGGCGGAGGACGTAGGCAAATGCGGCGGAGGAAGGTCGACGGAGCCGAGCAGCCGAGAGCGGACGAGACGCAGGGGGAGCAGGGAGCGGCGAGAGGTGAGGCGAGAAGAAGAGGCGCTTGGACGATCACCACGTGCGCGGTCACGAGCGGGGAGCTCGGGGAGGCGCGGAGCGCTGCGGCGCGGCACCAATCGGTCATCTGAGGAGAAGGAGGAGGTCCAGTGAAGGAGGAGGAGGTAGGTACGGGAGTTTTTGTTGTTAAAGTATGTGTTTTTAGTTTGTTTAGTTTAGGTTTGTGTAGTTTGGTTTAAGTTTGTTGAATAAGTTTAGTTAGTTTGGTTTAGTTTGTTAGTTAATTAAGTATGATTAAGTTACTTTGATTAAGTTAGTATAAGTTTGTGGAAGTGAGTTTAGGTAATTATGTTTGGTTTAATAAAATTACGTTTGTTTAAGTAAGTTGAGGTAGTTTGTTTGTTAAGTTTGTTATAAGTTTGGTTAAGTAAGTAAAGGTAATTTATTTGTTATAAGTTAATTTAAGTTTGTTAATAAGTTAATTACGTATGTTTAACTTAATTTCCTATGTTTAAGTTAGGTTAGTCATATATGAAGTTTGTATAAGTTACTTTAGGTAGCTTGTTTTTGTATAGTTAGTTTGTTCAGTTTGTTATAAGTTTGGTTAAGTGAGTAAACGTGATTTACTTGTTATAAGTTCATTGAAGTTTGTTAATAAGTTAATTACGTACGTTTAACTTAATTTCGTATGTTTAGGTTAGGTTAGTCATTTATGAAGTTTGTTTAAGTTAGTTTACGTTATTATGTTTGTTTAAGTTAGTTTACTAAATTTATGTTAAAAAGTTGGTTTAGTTAATTACGTTTAGTTAATTAAGTTCGTTTGGCATATTTTAGTTATTTTAGTTCCTTACATTTATTTGATAAATTTAGTAAACCATACCAATGTTGAAATGCGAATTACAACCTACCTGCATGGAAGCTAATAAGAAGCTAGAATTCGTATATGATATGAAAGTAATAGATAGGCGCCAGTTTGAACACGGGCAACCATATGTGTTCAAGTTTCAACGCATGGTTCCCCCCATGATGGCCCTTCCGCCAATACACAAAACTGCACAAACATACCGTTATGCACTTTAGAGCACTTGAACATATCTATAATTCTGCGATTTAATTATGTTGGAACTGTGTACGCAAAATTTGGTAATCTTAGGTCATTAGATGGTTCACACATTAGGTTTAGGTTGTTAATAGATAGTGACATTACACTCGTCATTCGCAACTGAATATTGAATTGTAATTACACCAAACACATGCATGATAATACGATACTATAATTACTATATGATGTGAAAGTAATGGAGAGACCCAAGTTTCAACAACGACCAACTATATATGTTCAATCTTAGTTAAGGTTAGGTAAAGCCCAAAAATTTATTAAACCATATATTTAGTATACTAAGCTCATTTAGACTTTGAAATCGTTCCGATCCACGTAAGTTTCTTGAACATATAACTTTATTTTTGTTAGCCGATTTATTACACTCTTTGTGGTCCACAATAATGAAAATACAAGGTATTGCAGGAATATTACGTTGCGGCGGAAAACGATAGGAAACAAGAACAAGTACGTTCCTTAATTTAGTTGAGTTTGACTAATTTTCGTTGTGATTTTTTGTGTGAAAAATTAGTAAATACTTATCGCTATTGTTATGTACAATACTCATTTTCTTTTTTCTAACCTTCTATATAGTTGTACTGCAATGGATCCAGGTCCTTCAGATCCATCACTGTTGCAACTCCAATCTACTCACAGATCGACGCGAACCTGGAGGGGCGAGGTAAGGCCATTTTACATGAATGCGTCATGTGTACATCAATATTGTATCAAATGCATACATTAATACATTATCAATTCGTAGGTTTACGAAACAATGCGCGTACGTCGAAGACGTGGGGTCGTTGATCGAACGATGCAGTATCATTCGAGGATGATCCCATATCTTCGTTCCAGTGGGTTCTATGGGATATCCCGGGTAGCATTTTTCAGCCTTGATTGGGCTTTAATTACTGCGTTTGTAGAGAGATGGCGCCCTGAGACGCATACTTTTCATATGCATTGTGGGGAGTGCACAATTACACTCCAAGACGTGCAGGTGCAGATTGGATTACCTATTGAAGGTATGCCTGTGACTGGAACGACAGACGCAGACTATGCCGACGTCTGCGAGAGGCTACTTGGACGCACTCCGGTGGATATGACATCGTAGGTTGTAAACTTAAGGTCGATTGGCTTGAGCGTAACGTTCCAAAGCAATAGATGATGAAAGCGATGAGGAGTCGGTCCAACGTTACGTTCGATCGTACATACTACAACTCATCGGTGGTTGTCTTTTTGTCGACAAGTCCAATCGGTTCGTACATTTGATGTTCCTACCTTTGCTTTGGAGGATTTCCAAGTAGCAGCCAATATAGTTGGGGAGTGCATGTTTGGCTTATTTGTACAGGAGTTGTGTCGCGGATCTCGCGCACGGGCACATGAGGTTGCTTTGGCGCCTCCATTCTTGTACAACTGTGGGCATGGGACAGATTTCCATTCATAGCACCGCGACGTCTCAAGTGTATCTAGAGCTCAACAACGAACGGTGGATGGCCAAAATATGCTTATGGACGTTCCACTCCTGACACGTATTAAAGTCGATTTCTCATTACTTTGCAAATAATTCTTGTCCATGTTCATTTATCATAACTTATTATTTCCTACACAGATGGCTCGATGCATTTTCGGTTTCACATAATGCGACGCACGTCGTATCGGCATACCGTGATGCACTCGACTCTCAGAGGCATGAGGATGATGTGGTGTGGCAACCATATAATGAACTCATGAGGTCTCTTCCCGAGTACTGTACAAATGGTCAAGGCAGTTGGCTCTCGACGTGTCCCCTGATTTGTTTCCACATTGTGGAGTGGCATCGACCTGAAAGGGTCATGAGACAATTCGGCATGGTACAAGTAGTGCCAACTAATTGTACCTACGATGCCCAACTGCACCGCATCGAATTGAGTGGACATCATCATGAAAATTGGGTGACTTTTCACGCAAGCTACATAAACATGTGGGAAAATCGTGGGGACACCATTGCGACAGCGGTAGTGAATGAAGGGCATGACCATTAAGACTACATGACGTGGTATCGATCGGTAACTAGGAGATTCATAGGACACGACGGGGCGTTACGTGACTACTCGGTAATCAGCTAACTATTTATTTTCCTCAAACATTTAATATTATATATTGCGTGATTTGAGAACTTGTTTTTTATATTTCAGCGTAACTTGGTGCATCGACTTAGGCGTGTGTTTATTGAGGATGGGTACGAGCAAGGTCTTGCGCCTTGATGAAGGGATTAAAATTTTGGATGAAGATGAACGACGAGGTCTAATCTTTCGCATGATGACAGACGACGTCCAACAAGACGTAGATGAGGATATTGAACAAGAAGATGAAGAAGACGATCAAGGCGAACCAAACATAAAGGTGAGAAGAAGACAAACACGACCGCAGATCGTGCGGGAACGCACCGAGACGTCCTCGTCCGCCACGTCCATCTACTCGGAGGCGAGGTTGCCGCAGAGAGTAGTAGACCTCTCCTCCAAAGACGTTCATCTCGTTCGAGAGTGAGTAGAAGAGATAATGTTGGCGAGAGTAGTCATTCTTCTCATGGGTATATACCAAAGATCTTCCACACCCCAACCCGAACCTCATATGTTTGTACCCAAAGCCGCCGAGCGTGAATCTTCCTCCTTACCATTTTGATCCGTACGCACTGGGCCTTCGTCTTCATACGTGGATCCACGTGGAATGCCTCATCATCAAACGTATCCATCACTCCCTCCATATATGCCTAGTCCATACACTCCTACTCCGTATAATTACAATATGGCGTATAGCGAAGACCCTTCATTCATGAACTTGTTGACCATGCCGCACCTCATGTTCCATTCCCCCAACCCCATGTGCAGAGAAGCCGCATTTCGGGATGGTTCCACCTCCAATTTTTGGTAGCATAAGTAGCGAGAGGTGAGTCGAGTCAAGAACCGTAGGAAACGCATCAATCTACTCGACTTGATTCATCGCAAGACCAGCTACCTCAACCGGATGTACAACCACATCGTCCAACTAGACAAAGAGTACGTCCGGTTGCTTCACCGAGGAACAACGTCAACGGAACCGAAATAGACCTGCATAATGAGTTTACTTGATGTCATAGTGATTTGTAAATAACTTATATTTTGGGTTGATTTAAGTACGTGTATTCAACCTTATCATTGAATAAACTTATTTCTCATGTTTTTCATATTATAATAATTTCGTATATGTGATTACTCTTCAATAGTTAGTTTAGTTTGTTAAGTTAGTTTAGGTTACATGTTTAATTTAACTTAAGTGGTTAGCTTAGTTAGTTAGGTGTCGGTGGTTAGGTTATATTATTTTAGTTTGGTTAGGTTAATTAGCTTAGTTAGTTTTGTTTAGGTGTTGAGGTTATGTTTGTTTAGTGTAGTTGAGTTAGGGTATGTTCCTTAGTGTAGTTTAGTTAATTTAGGTTACGACTTTGGTTAGGTTAGGTTAGTCGAGTTTAGTTCACAAGTAACTCTCGAGCTACTTGGATGTTTGTGTAGTTTCGTTTGGTGGTTAACGTGGATCATTTTTTGGTTGTTTGTTTAGTTAGTTATTTTACTTTACTTAGTTTGTATTGTTTAGGTGGTTAGGTTAGTTAGGTTAGTTAAGGTTAGTTAGGTTAGTTAATGTTAGTTAGTTTAGTTTGGTTAGTTCCATTTAGTTAGTACGTTTAGTTTGCAATTAAGCTAGTTAAATTAGTTATTTTAGTTTACTTAGTTTTTATTGTTAGGTGGTTTGGTTAGTTAAGGTTAGTTAGTTTAGTTTAGTTTCGTTATGTTAGTTAGTTAGTTACTTAGTTTAGTTGAGGTTAGTTAGTTACTTAGTTTAGTTTGGTTTTGTTAAGTTAGTTTAGGTTAGTTAGTTTAGTTTGGTTAAGGTTAGTTAGTTAGTTATTTAAGTTTACTTTGGATAGTTAGTTAGTTAGTTAAGTTATTTTAGTTAGTTTATTCAAGGTTACTTACTTATTTAGTTTAGTTTGGTTTGGTTTGGTTAGGTTAGGTTAGTTAAGGTTAGTTTAGTTAGTTAGTTAGTTAGTTACTTAGTTAGTTGGTTAGTTAGTTAGTTAGTTATTTTATTTTGGTTAGGTTAGTTAAGGTTAGTTAGTTTGGTTAGTTTAGTTTGGTTAGTTTAGTTTGGTTAGTTAAGGTTACTTAGTTTGGTTAGTTAAGGTTACTTAGCTAGTTAGTTAGGTAGTTATTTAGTTTAGTTTGGTTTGGTTGGATTAGTAAAGGTTTCTTACTTTACTTTAGTTAGTTAGTTAGTTAGGTAATGTTAGTTAGTTTAGAATAGAGAGTTGAAGGTTGAAACCAATATATTCAAAATTGGTTTTTTTTTTAATACAAATATAAACTCCTCGTATAGATATTCAAATTTGGTTGTAATTGTCGAGATCGCTCGACGACGACGACGGCCGGCGGCGAGGGACGGAGCGGCTGAGAATGTCGCGGACCAGCGGCAGCGGAGGACAGATCGGCGAGTCGGGTTGGTGATGGGCGCTGACGTGGCGCTCACGTGGCCTGGTTTGTACAGATAGCGCCTTTTGAAAAGGCGCTATCTGTACATGTGTCCGCCACCTCAGCGTCATGTCAGCGCCACCTCATTCCCGCAAGTTTTGCCCAATAACGCCTTTTGAGAAGGCGTTATTGAGTGAGTGTATGTGGCGCTGACGTGGCGCTGAGGTGGCGGACACATGTACAGATAGCGCCTTTTCAAAAGGTGCTATCTGTACAAACCAGGCCACGTCAGCGCCACGTCACCAAAAACCGAAAAACACCCCACTCAATAACGCCTTCTCAAAAGGCGTTATTGCCTACATCCGGGATAAAAAAAAAACACTCTCTATTTTGTGAAAAATATTGCAAAAGTCCCCTACATGTGGAAATCGTCCTGTTTTCAAGCGCTAGTTTCATCGAATACTACGTTGAAATTAAATTGACCCAAAATCATTAGTGCTATATATAGACATTATAATTTTTCATGTAGAAAACTTATTCCGTTGATATTTCATTGGTAATTTAAATTAGCAACGGAATAGCAACGGAATAAAGAATAGCAACGAAATAATTTGTTATGTTGCTAATCCGTTGGTACTCATGTTGCTACGTGTGTGCCCCATTTTGAAGCTAATCCATCACTACATATTAGTGATGAAATAGCAACGGAATATTAGGCGAGAAATGTGAGCGCCAACTTTACCAACGGAATAGCCACGGAATGTTTTGAAGGGAAATTTGAGCGCCAACTTTACCAACGGAATAGCAACACAATGTTTTGGGGGGAATTTTTGCGCCAAGTTTAGCAACAAAATAGCGACATAATAGTTTCCGTTGCTAAAATTTTGTTGCTAATCCGTCAGTAAAATTTAAATTTGCTATCCGTTGCTAATCTGTCACTATTATGTTGCTATTTAGCATTGCTAAATGTCGTTGGTAATTTTTCCTTTTATGATATAATATATATTATAGTTAATTTAATTGTAAAAATAAATTTAATTGTTGGAGATCTTGAGTTTCATTCATCATATTATATATGTTTTAAGTAAGAAAGTTGTATAATTTTTTGTAAAAACATAAAAAATAAAGAATTTTATGCAAGGGATGCAGGGCGAGAACATTTCTTGTCCCAGCCTTGATTTGCATGACGGGGCAAAATCTTGCCCTGTGCCCCACCTCTGCAGGAAGCAAAAAGCGAGAAATCCTTGCACCACTGGGACGGGGCACCGCGGGAAACGGAGATTCCCCGCCCTACTTGCAACTCTAGTCACTATCACTCTACCCTTGATCAATCTACTCTCTAAAGCATGCTTACTAAATGACTTTGGCTGACACCACATGCACTAGTGTATTAGTCTACTAAGGCCTCTTAATTAAGTTTTTTTTTTTTTTTTTTTTTTTTTTTTTTTTTTTTTTTTTTTTAAGGCTGGGTTAAGCTTTCCCGAGTACAAAACGGTCGTGACGCCGATGCCCTACACCTTTTTTCTAAGTTAAATCTGGTTAGACCACTTTTGTTTTAAACAAAATTAAATAACACAAAAAGATGCGAAAAATGACAAGAATCCGTTTTGAGGCTATTATTCGGGCAATACTTGCAAATTAAGGTTTTTTTGTTACGGAAATACTAGAATGACAATAACAATGTCACACCGCAAGACATATTAATTTACAAATGTCGTCCATGCGGCCTGCGTGTTATACATCGACATTTGTGTATGCCCATATCCCGAAGCGCTCATGGACGGCTCATGTGAGCTAATTTATCTTGCGATGTGACACACCGTTGTCATTTGATGCACCGTCATTTTAGCACTTCTCTTTTTGTTATCAGGGATAAACACTTTTTTGTTCAATAATGTAGACATGATATATAGAAATGAATATTCCCACTGCTCCAGCCTCCTACTATGGTGTTGAAGACGACGAACGGGTTAGAAAGGATCGGGTTAATTAGCACGTGCTAGTGACTTTAGGTGGGGATTTGTATCCCTTATTGACTTTGGGGGCTGAGTTGATGAATCCGTGAGACTTTAGGGGCTTATTTGTAATTTTCCATAGCATATATTAATTATAATACACACACACAAAATATAGAAAAAAAAGTTTGAAGAGACCTGAAGATTTCTTAGGTCTTCCTTATTTCTCTAAATAAGGAGCTAATAGCGTAATTTCTAGTCATGATATATAAATTAACTCTTTAAAAAAATCTTTAAATTAATTCAGTTAATAATGTAACTATACCCTATATATGTATTTATTTACTATATTCAAGAATGTTATTTATATTCGTAAACCAACAAAATAAAATTACCTATCAATAGGACGACTCAATGGTTTGATATGTGGTTTGGGAGTAACAGATCATGAGTTCGAACCTTTCGAGGGGAGCAAGTTGTTTCTTTCTTATTAAAAAAAAACAAATTAATAAAATTATATACTAGAACAATATATATAAACAAATGAATCGGCACTATTATACCAAAATAATTAAGATGATTTATTTGGAGATCTTTATTTCTAACCATATCTATTATTCAACCAACTTTTTTTTTTATCATTGTTCAACCAACTATCTACGAAGTAGGAACCATGCAAAAATATAGTGATGGACGCGCGCATACGAAGCCAGTGAGATATGCATCATGCATGTACGTAGATATATATAAATGTATGTACATTTAATGCATATAGTCATAGTCTTACACTTTTTATTAGGTTTTTCATGCACCTACAAATTAATTACTTAAAGGTGTGACACTTCAAATTATTCAAAGTCGGGTTTCGTGAATGCGCTGTGCATGTCTCCCACCAACGCATCATAAACTGTTTGAAAAGACACAAACACTACTAAGGAATAAGTGTCACATTAATTTCCGGTGTTATTGCAAACATACATGTATAAAACTCTTATAAATGAAATTCCTATAAAAAAAACTCTTATAAATGAAGTCATTATGTGGATGCATATCAAGTATCTACCGCATTATATATCTTGGCCCAGTTGAGCTTTAAGACTAGAACTGAATCAGTTATGTAGATGTAATTCGACTAGCATGTCTTCATATAATGCGCGTCTACCGCATTATATATGCATTTATGCTTATGATGTGAAATATGATTAGGTGATATCGTTTGAATTAAGGGAGATTGATCGGTCCAAACCAAAAAAAAAGAGAGATATTGATCGACCATTAGTTTTAAAAATGTGTTGACAACATTTTTTTTGTCTTTTATATATATATATATATATATATATATTGGTTGGCAGTAACAGGCCCTTTCGAGCCGTAGCTTATAGTTTTCATATGAATATAGTATGTGACATGGGTGGTTTGAAACAATAAATTAATATGTATGTATTCCCCCCGCACCATAATATATAAGAGACGTTTTAGAGAGTTGGTCAATTTTCACTATAGTTGTCGCTTGAAAAAACCAACACTCATTAGTATGATTTTTTTTTTTTTTGACAGGAACGAGACTTTATTTATTATAGCCTAATGTGCACAAGTATAGAACCCATTTATACAAGCGGGAAAAAGTGTGTTTCCCATAAACAAAGTCGAAAAAACCTTATCGGTGTAGTAGGGGAAAAACACATCGTCCATTTACTAAAAAACCTCTTCCCCACTCCAGGAATACCCATGTGTGAAGCATTTCTTTTGTGGTGCTACTTTCACGCCGAATCAACTAGGTTGAACCCGCGCTCAAGTACCCGGGATTAAAAAGTGGAAAAAAGAAAATTACAGATAAGATTCCCCCGATCTACAACACCTCACCCATGTCTACACACCATTCATGTCTCCCTTCGCCATATTAGTTTTTTTATACACTGTCGAGCCATGCCCCCGTCACCAAGTTCCACTTCCAATTTTCGAAATCCTTGGCATAAACCAGCCAACTCTCCACATTCCTCTTAATTACCTCCTGAACTACCCCTCAACCACACTCAATGTCATTGAAGATTCTTTTATTTCTTTCCATCCATACACACCATAAGATAGCCAAAACACCAGATCTCCAAAAGATCTTCCTTTTAGTTCCAGGGCTACAAATAAAATCATCGATCAAGCAATCCCCCCACCGATCTCGGTGTTACCCAACATAGGCCAAGTTCACGAGTATGATTTTTTAAAAAATTTATACCCTTATGACTATGGGAAAAAAGGGTAATAAATACAACTCATGGGTGTTTTAGACCTTACGTACCATATTCTCCCCAATCAACGCATCAATTGGACTCCTTACAAAATTGTAAACTATGGTAATACGTACGTCACATGAAAAGATGCAGAAGGAGTATAGACATGAAGAAAATAATTAATGACTAATATAATCAAATTAATGGGCAGTCCAACCAGTGGGGTTCATGGTTGTGCAAGGTTAGAGGTTCGAGTCGCAATGGGCCAATTAAGTTTCTTTAATTTATAATCAAAATATATTTCAGGTTCTACTTTTATAGAAATAATGAGACCTTACTATTTTTTTGACAAGAAATTATATAAAGATCGAAACAACTTGTCCTCATCATATCAAAACATTGAGCCACCTAATTAATTGGTAATGAGACTTTATTTATTATATGTAGCCCAAATAAACCAATATAGCCCATCTCTAAATTAACAAAGTTGGAAAAAAAAACACCTACTACTACCAATGCAGTAGAGGAAAAAATCCTTGCCGTCGTCCCAATACGATAATGTGAACTTGGCCTATCGTAGTGTCGTATTTGCACTGAATTAAATAACTAGGCTAATTAACTAGCTTTCCTTTTGGTTGACTAACGCTAGAACAATTTTTACCTTTAATAGAGGTTTTAAAACCCCTATTATATAGAGCGTTATTAAATATAATGTGAAAACGTGTTATGTTTTAATTTTTAATACATGTATTACGTACATATAGGTTTTTTAAAACTCCTATCAATTAAGTGTTATTTAATAACACCCCCTTTAATAGGGGTTTAAAAACCTCTATTAAATACCGAAATTGTTCTAGTGTAAAACATAAAAAATAGCTAATTAACTAGCTTTCCTTTTGGTTGACTAAAACGTAAAAAATTGTTAAAACCAAATGTTTGTTGAAACATGTAAATAAAAATAAGCAAGCAGTAAATAAACAAACTACAACACATGAGAACTTGGTCATACACTACAGGGCCAGCCCAAACGTAAAATCCACTAATGATAAATAGATACAGATTTATGTAAGACCCCAACTAGTGATCCCTCACCAGGCCTTCACTACAAAAAAAATACTGAATTAGCGGCGGGTATTCTTGTTGCTAATCAAGTACGTCCCGTCGCTATAACGAAATAGCGATGGGAAGCCCGTTGCTATTTTAGTGTAGCGACGGGTGCCATAAATAGTGACGGATTAGAGTCGGGGTCCCCTCGCTAAATCCCGTAGCTATTTTATGATCGGTTGACAAAAAAAAAATAAAAAAAAACAATATGACTTTTATTTTTAAAACAAAAACAATACAACTTCAAAAAAAAAACAAATCAAGATAACAAATCCAACAAATCCAAAACATCGCTCTTTAAACTGAAATAAATTTATTCAACAACAAAAAAATTAATACAACAAAAAAAAATCCAAAATTACACATCTGAAATCTACAAAAAAAAAAAACTTAAGGAGATCGGCTGGAGACAAGCTAGAGGCAGAGGCGAGAGGGGCGGCCAGAGAGAGGCGAGAAGTCGGAGAGGTCGGAGAGGCGAGAGAGGAGAGGCCGGAGAGGCGAGAGGCGAGAGGCAAGAGAGATCGGAGAGAAGTGAGAGGCGAGAGAGGAGAGGCCGGAGAGGTGAGAGGCGAGAGAGGCCAAAGAGAGGCGAGAGGAGGCAGTTGTAGAGAGGCGAGATGTCACGACCCAAATAAGTAATACATGTTTAATTCGTTAATCATGACAAAATGACCTGTAACGTGGGACCTGCAACGAGATACGCGTCACTACCGAGACAAGTTGGCCGAGGTAAATGTTATATTTGTGTGTTGTATGCCTAGTGTACTATATATGTGTAGACTACTAAGTCAATTCTATGGGTATGCAGATATCGAGACGAGCGGAGACGCGCCTTGAGTCGCGTGTCGACATGGGCTCGAGGTAGCTGCTCATGGGGTAAGCGTAACTAGTTAAATTATATTGTATTAAAAAATAAAAAATTGATAGGTGATTAGTGGTCCATAAGTGGCCACATCTACTAATATATATAGATATATAAAGGCCTAGTAAAGAATCAAAAATAAAATACACCACTAAATAGGCCCCTAGATTCATACACACATCTCGAGAAAGAGTGTCACACATGGGAGTCACTTGAGAGTGACACAAGGGACACGTGGAGTGAGCAAGACCACATGATGTGCCTCGAGACACGTGTGTGGTTTGAGATGTGTGGCTCACAAACACACCAACTCAAACCATATATATATATGGGTCAATTAAACCCAAAGTCAAAAACTTATCCCATTTAATCTCCAAAGTCGGCGGAGAAGAAAAAAAAACGCATAGAGGATAAGAAAGACCGAGAAGAAGGAAGAAGAAGAAAGAGATAGTGGGAAAGAGAGAGAATGAGAAAGAGAGAGACCGAGCTCGAAGCAAAGGAAAGCGAGTTGAATTCGGTTGTTGTTGTTGTTGTTGTTTGGTCATCGTTGTTGACATGGTGTTGTTGTTGAGCAACAAGAGTTCGGACGAACTTCCATAGCAGTTTGTCCGACGTTAGGGACGGCAGGGGAGTAGTCGCCCCTACACAAACCAAACTTGGGGTTGGGGATGGAAGCCCAACCCCAGCAACAAATAGTACAAAAAAAAACTAGAGCACGAAGTGCTCTGGTGAGGAAGAAGATGGGGGGTAGCCCGACGCGTTGGGTCGGGCCGACCCGGGTCGACCCGACCCTGACCCAAGGGGAGCGGGTCAAACCGACCCGGGTCCACTTGGACCGGGTCGAGTCGACTTGGGTCTGACTGGACCGAGTCGGGTTAACCCGGACCCACCCTAATAAAAATATATATTAAATTATTTAGTTAAATTAAACTGATTTTTAATAAAAGAAATTTCAAAAAATAGATAAAATGCTGAAAATTCAAGGAAATTCCAAAAAATAGGGAAAAATATATTTGTGAACCAAATCAATAGAAAATATATTTGTGACCCAAATCAATAGAAACTCGAAAACACGAAATAGACAAAATTGGTTTCGAATTCGATTTCGACCAATTTAAGAATTTTTAATAATTAATCGTGAATCTATATTGATAAATTTTCAAATGGTAGGACTGGAAATGAGATATTACGGGGTTTGGGTGCGTACAGTGACGCGCCGAGAAGTCAGATAGCTTAGGAAGCGTGTTGTATGTAAGTAAACTGATTGAGACATTTATTTACATTTCATTTCATTCCATTTATTTATTTATTCTCAGTTATTCGAACTAAATTTACATTTGAAATCCATATGTTATGACTTGTTCAGTTCTCAGTTTATGATGTTGCTCATATCATACTCTGTTGTGTATATCATTGATTCCAATTCCTATACTTTATCATGTTGATTGTTGTGTGTGGAAGTCAGTGATATAGCATGCTATTAGGTTATTTTGTTTATTTTGACTCTAATCCTTTGTGCATTAGCATGAAGTTATATCTCTTGGATTCTATTACCGAGTCATTATTGAAAGTGAAAGTGGTTCTTGTGGTTAGATCATTTAATGATAGAAATTCAACTTTCATACGTGGTCACTAGACTTTTCGGGATGTTAGGGAATTTTTTCACTACCTTGCATGACACACGGGGTAACGTGCCTCGAACGAGGTAACCGAACCTCGGGGTTTGTTGGCGCAAGAATAACTTGGGTGAACATGACGAGTTTTAAAACTCGGGCATGTTAGCAAGTATACATTCCGGTGACGACTAATTCACTTGGAATAGAAAATGCGTAATCGTAAGTACGATCTTTTGAAATTATGATATAGAGTTCAATTTGTACTGAAAGGCTATAGAGCAAAGCTCAAATTTTAGTGGAAAGGTAGATGTGATGAAGATCACGGCCGACCGACCCTAATCCATTACTACTTAGCCTTGAGTAAGTTTCATATTTGTTTAACTCAAGTATCTCTTCGCATGATGTTTCTTTCAGCATAGTTGCTACTTAAATTATGCCATTTGATACTTGTTGCCTGTTTGGGAATGTGGATCAATGTCTCTCGGTATTACTTAAATAATTTCATGTTCTCACCTTCTAGTTTGTGACGGTGGGTGCATATCAGCCGAATAACAGACCAAGCAAAAAGAAGATTGGTGACTACCTCTGAGCCAGTGAATGACTGCTATGACATATTTTTGTACGTTTTGTATTCTTTTGTATTACATTTTCTATATACATGATATTTTTATTTTTGGGTTGAGTGATAGGAACATCTGACCAGACACATGTTATATATATATATATATATATATCACTACTTTTGTTTATATATGCATGTGATCACTATTTCCTAGTTTTTCACAATAGGTTAGGCCTTATGTCCACCAGTAACTTAATAAGACATCCGCTGAATAATTTGGTAAATAGAAAAGGTAAAGGAACTCTAATTTATAAACAACCATAGTTTAGTCAGTAGAACTAACTAGTTAACTATATGTGATATCATATTTGGTAGGTGTTTAAATAAGGTTGATTAGTTCCTTGTTAGGTCCTATAGGGAGATTAGGGCTTAATTAAGGGATTAGGCCGGCGGTGCCCTTATTTGGAAAAGGAGTCGTCACACGAGATGAGGCGACGACCGGAGAGAGGTAAGAGGAAGAGATGACTGGAGAGAAGCAAGGGTGATGTGACGGCCCCCACTACTAAATAGGGCACCGCCCAGACTAATCCAGTAATCGGGCCTTAATCCAAATCACATAAAACTTAATTATGTATTAGTCAGCCTTCCGTTCCTATGTTACATTCACTACACATGTTCTGATCTTATTAAGTTAATTAAAATTCCCTTATCATTCTCGTGTATTTTAAAGATCATGTGGAAGCTTTCATTATCCAAAATCCTAAATATAGAGAATCAGGAAAAACATACAACATCACATGCATGTATATATATGGAACTAGTGAATCATCCCAATGTACAACCCAAAATGACATAAATAATAATACAACAAAAGTCGAGACATACAAAATGAGTGAGGAGAGTTGTCGAACTACTCAGAGGAAATCGTCGATTTTCTCATTCCCTGGTTTGCTTCTGCTTGACGGACCTACACCCACCGTCACAAACTGGATGACGTGTATAGTGATATATATTTGAGTAATAACTGGAGAATTATATGCCACATTTCCAAAAATAAACGAATGATATTTAAAAGCATAAAGTAGTGAAATAAATAGCTGAAACGAGTAATGCAAGTACATACCATAGTTAAAAATATAGAGACTGACACAGGCTAAATCGAGATGATCTACGTCCGGTCGACGGTGAGAACCTATCACCAAACCTTTCCCACTACTATATGGAGCAGCGCTCAACATATTTCACACAAATAGCGAAGTTGCGCTCTACGCTTATATAACATCAATCTCATTCTTGCCGACCACCCCGAGTCTCATAACTTATGTCCTGCGCAAGTGTAGTGGTGAGTGCCTGAACCCCGGTAGACCCATGTCTCCGTGAATCGCGCATCTCTTGTGCAATGAACACTAGATAATCCTTACTTTAATTTCAAAGACAACTAATGCCAATGTTCTAGAAATCCAAAATAAGTTAGGCTTTAAAGCCTAAAGGAAGTCAAATACAAGTCCAAGTAAATCCAAATTATCCTATTAGCATGTTTTTCATAAATTCTTTTCAAAAATGACATCAAGAGTAGGGATCAAAGTCAATGCAACAATTCACAAGGCATCATGTCACAATGTACTCATGAATAGATACAAGAACAACATGATATGAGATTTCAAGTAGCAATGTCTACCAATAGACCAATAAATCAATGAAGGTGAATGAAATGAAATATAAGATTCTCACAATTGTACTAACGATTCACATGCTTGCCCAAACTTCGGAGTTCTCCCATTAGTTCCCTAACATTCGATAAGTTATCAATTTAGGTCAAATTGAATTCGATACAAATTTCTAAATTTTTAGGCAAATCCGCCCATTTCACGCTTTTCGAGGTAAAATCCCCGTAAAAGTCTCGTCCGAAATTCCAAGTATTTTGTTTTTCATAGAAATTCATTGCTTTCTATTTATTTTGTCGAAATATAATTTTTCGAATTCTTTCCCAATTTTCTAGAATTTTTTCCAATTTTTTCTCCATTTTTCTTTTTTTTTTCTCTTCTATTTTTTATTTTTGATTTGGGTCGAGTCGACCCAAAAAAGTCAAACCTGACTGTGTCAGCCCCAATTTTCCACAAATTGGGCCCCGCCCGGCCTAAACTCACGTGGACCCCCAATCCAGTCTCGCGAGGTCAACGAGAGCCTAGTCAGCCTTCAAATCCATCATTATCAGTACATTCAACATTTTACAGTCGAGTTATTAATGTTTTGCAAGATTTTAAAAATTTAGCGGAAGCGACTAATACATTAAATAACTCAACAAAAAGATCAAGGAGTTAGGCAACATAATTGTGGAACCCAATAAATATCATCAGATGAGAGTCGTAAATACAAAAAATACAAAAATTCACCTAGCTATGAAGCCTTCCCTCTGCTACTCGTCCGCGGCTCTGCACTCAGTCAAAACATAAGAATGACGAGCCCATGTTAGTAAATCCAGTAGGACATATACACAACATTTCACAATATCCAAAGCAATCGAATTCATGCAAATAGTACGAAAGGAATAAAGAACGCATGAACATACAAGACTGTAAACAATCCATCAATGAGCGAGGCCCAATAACAAGGAGTCCCGACCAAAAGGTCGTTGAGTCGCGGTACAAGCCCAGCAGACTCGGGTTTAGGACGAGAACCCAGCCTCCCAGCCCTAACCCTTGCGACTATGAGACATTCACAGACCCGGATCTAGGACAAGACCCTGCCTCACAGCCCTAGCCCGTACGACTATGAACCATCCATGGACCCGGATAAGAGCCCCCAACGTACACTCAATTGGGAGATATCAACGGACGACCATGAAAGACCTCGGATTTAGGACAGCCCTAACCCTTTCATATCGCAGATAAACAGTAACCATGACTCACTTGTCAATGGACTTACTCAATCGACAACGATTTCAACAATAGCTATCATCACAAAGTAGTGAACAACAATAAAGCTATCACAAAACAGTAAACAACAGCAATGGAGAGAAAATGAAATACTATATAAGTCCTTAGCTGGTTTACTTACCTCCAGAATGTCTCGCTCACGCCTCGATCTGCGCACCCGACACCCGACTATAGCATTATAAGCCGTGATATCAATTTATACCATTTTACAGTTTTAGGGTCGCATTACGTGCAATTATACTGTGGACTCATAGATTTGCCATTTTTATTTCCATAAAAATTAAGTTTTTTAGCACCATTTTTCGAATTATACCGGGGTGTCAAACGCCCGAAAAGCCTCGAACTCATTTTTTTCTAGCTTTCCCTAATTTTTCATATTTTTCGAGGATTTTTCAGATTTTTTTTTTCATAATTTTTTTTATCAATTTTAATCTATTTTCAGTAATTTAATTTTATTAAAAAAATAGTTTAATTTAATTTAATTAAATAGAATATTTTATTGGGGTGGGTCGGGTTGACCCGACCCGGTCCAAGCGAACCCGAGTCGGTTTGACCCGGCCCGACCCACTCAGGTCAGGGTCGGCCGGGCCCAACGCGGCCCACCCGGGCTCGGGTCGGTCCGACCCGACCCGACCCGACCCGACCCGACCCGCAGGGGTCGTCTTCCCCACCAGAGCACAAAGTGTTATGGTTCGATTTTTTTTTTTTTTTTTTATCGCTGGGGTTGGGCTTCCATCCCCAACCCCCGTTGGGGTTCGTATGCAGGGGATACCACTCCCCTGCCTTCCTCGAGCTCGGACGAACTGTCATGGCAGTTCGTCCAGTTCGCCGGCGAACCCAACAACAACCCACCATCAACAACAACAAACAACACAACAACAAGGGGATTTCACTCACCTTGCTCAAGCTTGATCCCTCTCTCTCTCATCCGGTCTCTTCTTCATTCTCTCCTTCTCCTTCACTGTTTTCTTTCTCTGGCTCATTTTTTTTCCTCTTCGCCACTAGTTTCTTTCATTTTTTTTGAATGTGTGGTTAAAACCACATCTTATCCACATATATATTATTTATTTTTGACTTCTTCTTTATTAAGTAAACTTGTGTCCTCGAGATCCGTGCGGAGCGAAACTCGAGGCACATCAAAAACATATTTTTTAATGCTTTCTTTATAAATTGAGCAGCGCGCATCTCGATACACCAACCCGCCTCATTTCACAAATCTCGATACTCGCGATACACGCATCACGAGGCGTATCCAATGTACACATTAATACCACATAAAGCCATTATGGCCACATTAAGCCACTATCTCGGTCCCACGTCGCCACGCGACTCGAGGCTCGTCCCCATTCGTTTTTCGGCTCACAAATTTCTCGCTTGTACCAACTCGTAAAACGGCTCAACAATTTGCATTATAATCTCAAATTGGATATTTGGACATACGTATTCTGACGAGTGGATCTCACATACGACCCTGACCTGTCACTTTACAAAGGTCAAATTTTCAGGCCATTACACCGACCCTGGCCAGGGCGCTGGGCCTGGCTCGCCCCATGGGTTAAGCCTGGCCCTGGCCCCTAGCTCACCCCATGGGCCGAGTCAGGGCCAAGCCCCTGGCCTGGCTCGGCCCAGTGCGTGTGCACCCCCTCTCTTCCTCAACGAACCAGGGACTTCCCTGGTTCATTGATGAAAATATTTTTTTTCTTCACGAGCTGGGGTCGGAGGTCCAATCCCAGCTCATTTTCAACAACAAACCACTAACAAGAAGATGAGATTTGTTGACTAATTGTCAATTGGACCATATATAGTGCTAAGTTTAAACCATAGTCATAGATCATTGTGTGTACACATGTCTCGAGGCTCATCTCATGGATTACCTTGTCCTACTTGTCCCTCAAGTCATTATTGAGTGACTCAACATTTGGACACCCTGCCTCATGATGGGTTAACGCGTGTCTCGATGCACATCTAGTGCATATGGTTTTATTTCACTAACTATATGTGGCCACATTAAAGCTACTTATTAACCCAACATAAATTCACATTTAATTCAAATAAATTAAACTTACCCTAATATGTCGCAACCTCGGTCCTACGTCGACACGACTCGAGGTACGTCTTCACTCGTCTCGATACCTACACACCCATGTAAAATTAACTTAATAGTCTACAAATTTACAATACACTAGGCATACATCCCAACAAATATAAAAATGTACCTTGGTCATTGCCTCGGTAAATGGACATATCATGGTGTGGGTCCCACAGTATGGGTCGTTGAGCCTGCTTTAAAGACGTAAACACGGTTAGAGATTTTGGGCCGTTAGAATTCTTACCAACTAATGAAAATTTCATCCTCGAAATTTAAAAGTCAAACTACCATGTATACCTTACTCGAATAGGTACGGAAACCTATCTCGCATATAGTCCTCTCGTTCCCAAGTGAGTTCTGTATCATCGTGAAACTGCCACTTGACCATTATTTTTGGGATAGACTTGTTCCTCAACTGTTGTACCCTTCGATATAGGATCTGAACAGGCTGCTCCTCGTACGAAATATCCTCACTCAAGCTATCTGGCTCAAATCTACAGTCGGACGATCACCTGCTCTCGACTCAGCTAATCGAAGTTTGGATATATGAAAAACTGTACGTAAACACGGTAATAGATTTTGGGTCGTTACAGGTGACGACTGAAGAGGCGGCTGACGGTGGTTGGAGAGAGGAGAGGCTAGTGAGAATAAGAGGGGCGTCAAGAGAGGGAGAGAGGAGAGAAGAAAGAGGAAAGTTTTGGTTTTGATTTTAAGAGAGTGTGTGTGGGTGGGCCCCATTGCCACGTAGGTAATGAAATCCCTTTTGAGCGAGAATTTCTCCGCCCAACAATTAGCGACGGGGGGCTGTCGCTAACCCTGTCGCTATATTGATCAACAGATCAATAAGAGCCCCCGTCGCTAATCCGTCGCTATACACTTCATTTTTTTGTAGTGCTTGCTACACTTCTCCTTACTCTCATGATAAACTTAACACCAGTCTTCACTTTCACTGTGAGACTCCTTCAGGCTTCACTAGAATACCTAAGTCCCCTTGGTACTTTTACAACTCAAAGATAAATAAGTGGACAACATGTCCACAATATATACACGAAGCAATTAATCAAGTTACAAACAATCTCAACTTTGACAAATATATAGACGACTCGATAACACGCAATCGTCAACAAACTATCCAAGCGATTTTGTGTGTTTCAAACTTCAAATATCCACAGCTCATGACATTATCGATAATACATATTGTTTTTAAATTTTCATATATAATATTATACATATTAGAAGCCATACAAAAAATAAACCTTAAACCATAATCAAAATCATAAGAAAAAGAAATGTAATAAGATAGTACAAATTAGTATAAAAAAAGAAAATAAATAAAATCAGAAAATTCACTTATATAGTTGGGGAAACACATTGTTTTATTTTTCGACTAGTACTAATAAATAAGGTCTCGTTCTTATAAAAAAAAATAAGTAATTTTTCATGAAAATTAGTTTGGGTTCCAATTGTAAAATTGCGATAACTGAGCATATAAGATTCGAAACGAAAAGTAATTTTCTTCCTTTTTAAATTTTGATTTTATTTTTTATTATTTTTTAACTTCAACAAAAGTAAAACATCATGAAATCAAAATAGGAAAACAAGTAGGAGTATATGTATTTTCATTTAAAGTCTCAATAAAATAACAATAAATATGCTATATGGACTCAAAAGTATAGTCCACCCTCAAAAGAGAGTTTTTCAAATTTTTACAAATATTAAGTCAAACCAAATACCGTATTTGTAAAGAGATCGGACTCATAAATCTAAATAGCACTATCCTTAAAATAAATTGGGTAGTGCTATTTGAACTCGTGAGTCCGGATTCAAAACTTTTTTAACTTCAAATACATTTTTGAGCAATTAATAAAACAACCATAATCACTTGCAAAATTCATTTGATACCCCTTAAATATTTACAAAATTTTTTAAAACCTCCTTATTAATCTGATCTTATGAGTCTAAATAGATTTATTGAAATAAATTATTGAAAATACGAATAATGAAGTCAATAAATATGGGTGAAGCATAATCCTATGACGCAGCGGAGATCTTCCAAATCAGTTGAACGAATCCACGAACAACTCGATCTAGGTCAGAACTTAAGCCAAAGTTCAAAAATTCTTTTATTTCAACCAAAACTACGAATTACACCTAATAGATCGCTTAAATAGCGAAACCCTAAAATTGCCAAAAATAGTAAAAAGTCTAAAAAGCCCTAAACTGAAAACTAGACGAAAAATAGAAACAAACGCCGCAAACGGCAATAAAAACGGAAATTCCTAATGAGAGTTATAAGCGAAACAAAAGTTTCCTAAAATAGCAAAATTGCCGTTTCGGAGGGCGAAACGATGGAATTTCGCCGAAAAACGTCGTAGTCACAACAGCTGTGAGTTGTGATCTCCACGTCGTTTCCAATAAACCCATACCCCCGGATCGTTGCGAGTCATATCTTTTCCTATTTTTTCAAGAATTAGCAACTAATTCTTGGAATTCATCATTATCCTATCAAGATTCATTATCCTATCAAGAATGTGCAATCTAATTCTTGGACTTCATCATTCTCCCCAGGGGTGGACACAATTCGCCCTCGAATTGTCATCATCGACGTATCCCCATAATAGGGAATAAGATGCTTGACATTAATTTTCACACTGATGAATCCTTGTACTTGTCAAACCTTCGCAAGTTAACTTTGAGAAATTGGTGAATCTCGTGCGACCACGAACAAAGTCTTCTCGCCTTGCCATCGATATATCGGATTCCTTCTTGTTACCATGCCTTGATTCGGTTTGAATTGCAAAGCAAGCAAAATCTCCTCTCGAATTTGTAATAGCGACATACGCTTGCCCAAGGATCGCTCTAAGCAGTGTCAACCTCACTGCGAGCCACTTCTCTTTGGCACCCTCACCAAAGAACCTCACCATGCGGATTGTAAGAAGAGATCGCTTTGCCAAGCAAAATATCAAGAGACTCTCTAGTTCCGTGACCCTTCTCAAGCCGTGGCGCATCCCCAATAAAGCCTTCGTTGTCACCTGTCGCCGGCCGACCGGATCCATTCCGGTATCATCTATGAAGTTATCGTCATCCATAGTCCTAACACCTTCTTGGTCATCCTCGAATCCGCCCCGCAACCGTATCCCGTAGCTCCTTCATCTCGCGATCGCGGCCAGGGATAAATCGCCGACAAGCTCCCACCCTTATCAAACTCCTTATCCCCCTTCAATTTCTTCTCTTTCTTTCTAAACCCATCTTCCTTCGACCACTTCCGCTTCGCAACGATGGCGGCTCGCTCGCAAACACATCTCTCATGAACGCTGGTTTTTCATCTTCAATCCCAAGATCGGCGTCCTCTCTCTCGTCCCCACTCTTCTTCACCAATCTCTTCCTCGGCGTCGCCTTCGAACCCGAATCATCGAACTCGTGAACCGGCGTCGAACGGTCACATCATGTTGGCGTCCTTGCTCCGAACCGTGCCCTCCTCTCCGCCTCTCTCCGGTGAAAGACCACTTTGTTGCACGCCGCCACGGCATAATACTTCCGTCGCCTCCCCGTAACGCGGAGGGCCTAAAACCGCTCTCCTCTTCTCGCGCTCCTCTTCCCGGCACGAGACGACGCAAACCCCGATCGGACTCCTCCGAAGATAACCGGCAACCGCCTCGCTTACCATGACTCAAGGTCTGCGCAAGTCCTCCGAACCCCAACGCGCGAACTCTCTTGATCCGTGATGGGAGTCCCTCCATCTCGCCGTTGAACCTACGTAATCCATCCTCTCGAAGGGGAGGATACGATCCATATGCTTGATCCAACAACCGATCGATTTTGGCGCTAATTGTTCTACCACCGCGACCATGTGTTGGTCAATTAATGGGCCAATTTGTCGATTCAGATTGTTACGATCATACACCTCCTCGATACGTCTTGGTTCCTCTTGGCGGCATGATTTCTCCAATCACGCTGAAGTTATGCTCGATACCAACCGACGCGGGAGATCTTCCAAATCGCTTGAACGAATCCACGAACAACTCGATCTAGGTCGAACTTAAAGCAAAAGTTCAAAAATTCTTTTATTTCAACCAAAACTACGAATTACACCTAATAGATCGCTTAAATAGCGAAACCCTAAAATTGCCAAAAATAGTAAAAAGTCTAAAAAGCCCTAAACTGAAAACTAGACGAAAAATAGAAACAAACGCCGCAAACGGCAATAAAAACGGAAATTCCTAATGAGAGTTATAAGCGAAACAAAAGTTTCCTAAAATAGCAAAATTGCCGTTTCGGAGGGCGAAACGATGGAATTTCACTAAAAAACGTCGTAGTCACAACGTAGCTGTGAGTTGTGATCTCCACGTCGTTTCCAATAAACCCATACCCCCGGATCGTTGCGAGTCATATCTTTTCCTATTTTTTCAAGAATTAGCAACTAATTCTTGGAATTCATCATTATCCTATCAAGATTCATTATCCTATCAAGAATGTGCAATCTAATTCTTGGACTTCATCATCCTACCTTGACAAATTGAGCATTCATTAAATGGGGAGGAGAAATTAATGATGCGTTATCCTCAATTTATTTCTCCGTCAGCACAACGAAGTGAGCCGTCGATAAGCCTAGAGATTCTTCGTCGAAGGATCTAAACCTCACGAACTACGAAGCGCATTTAACCATTCACGTAACCCATCATTGATTTTCGCTCCCTTTGGGAAGATGGACTGATCTGCTCTGCTAGCTTATTGACAAGGACAGGCCTTTTATACGTCTATGTCCTCCCAACTGTACGTGTACGTAATTTACATACAACAATAAACACTGAAAATGAGAGGAATCTCGGAAGCATATATACTCCATACGAAAATGTCAAAACTAAACCAAATTAATTAGTACGTATATCTGAATTATTGTTTGGTAAAAAGGAAGGGGAAGAGCTTGGGTGCCCTAGCTAGGATAGGCAGGTCAGATACACATCCTTGTGATACATGCACCTCATACACTACCGATAATCAAGAGTTGTTGAACAAGGACATGTCCTTACGTGCGTGTCCTAATTAGGGTATCAAAGCATCTTTTTTTAAAAAACCGAGTGAATAATTCATTAAAGCAATAAATTAATTAGGGTTAAATTTAAATAGATGGAGATGCAATTCGCATAGAAGGTTGGTTTCAAATCAACGGCTTACATATATATATATATATATATATGATCCCAAAGTTTAAATCAATGTTATCAAAAGTTGTAAACATTAAGCCCTTGCATTATTAAAAACATAATACACAAAAAGGATGATGTTAATCCATCCAAATTCAAGTTTCAAAACTAAATAAGAGTCGCAATACAACAAAAGCATGCAGAAGTACAAAAAACTAGAGCAATTAAAAAAAAGAAAAGGAAAATGGGAAAACCTAACCCTAACCCTAGAGAGATCAGAAAACAGTTTAAAAAAAGGTGGGGGAGAAGTTATGACATAATATATCAAAGTATATTATATAGTTTTAGATTCTTTGTTTGTCACCAAAGTCAATACCCGAACCAAGTACCCAAAAAGGTGGTGAGACGCAGCCCATGCCATTAATTGCTTAATTGCTCGGACAGACACCACGTACGTACGTACCACCCGAGGATGATCTACGGTGCGTTCTTGACTTCTCCTCTACTTCCTACCACCTAAAATTCGTCATTCGTTCTCCCCTCCACCTGAATATGATCTTCAGCTCCTGTTCTCTCTTTTATGATACTGCAATCACAAAAACAAATCACAAAATATATACTAAAAAAAGAAATAAAAAATTGGGATAATGGGATGCATTAATATTTATTCTTTTTCCCCATTTTTTTTCCATCAGGGAGCACTTATTCTTAAACATACCATTATATGCTATCCAAATTATAATATCAAAGTATATATTATACAGGTTTTTACAAATTCCAAAAAAAATTAACCTAGTTTTACAGGGAAAAAAATCCAGGTTTTTTTGTACAAAAAGTCCCAATTTTTTTTTTACAAAAAATCCCAATTTGTTTCGTGATAATTTTTTTAGGAAAAAGAAACCCTAGTTTTGTTTCCGAGGAACAAACCCTAATATAACAAATAAACAACATGTCAATCCCTAAACCCTAAACATGAACGGAATAAACCCTAATATAACAAACAAACAGAATGCCAATCCCTAGCTAAACCCTAAACATGAACAATAAGGAACCCTAATAACAGACAAACAAGTAGAAAACCATATGAAAGTTTGAACCTTATTTTAGAACCAACCTATAACTTTTTGGGGCATTTCGATCGGCATGTCATGCATGCAATATTAATTGGTGGTGACGATAGATGCTTTGATCCGCTCGACGGTGCAAGTGATGAGATTGTTCACGGTCGCTACTGATCCAAGAGAGAGCTTTGCAGTTGGAGCTGAATCAACAAGAATCTGAAATGCAACGGTTAGGAGAGTTCCTCCGGAGCCAACTTCGGGGTTCCCACCTCTGTGCATTGCTTGAGGTCCATCAGGAAGTATGGCGAAACCCGAAGGAAGAAGCGCAACATAATCAGGGTCTCCTCCACCAAGAACCACATTCATGGCAACAATGTCCACCGGAGCATAAACTACGAAGGAGCCGGATGGATCGGTGCCACTTTCTTGCAAGATCAACATGTTACTCTGGCTTGAGTTTTGAGACTGCATTTTATATATGGCAATTAAAAAAAAAAATGTGTTGCTTCATTAAAAGTGTCTAATTCAATATGGTGTAAAGTGTAGACAGTAATGAAATTAAGGAAATGATATACATTAGGGCTTACGTTTACGCGAAGAAGAGAGACACAATTGCCAGGATCTCGCCCATTAGCGATGTGAGACATTTCTTGAACAACTGCACCTTTTGAGAGTATATCCCACTGTGATCATGCACAACATGTAGTTGCAAAATTAAACAACAACAACAACAAAGCATCAATATTTAAGAAGTTGGGATCGAACACTTCCATTCAGTTTGATTTAATGCAATACTTGCAAAAATAAAAACAAATTAAATCAATTTCAGAATCACATACCTCACTTCGAGTGTTCTCATCTCTGAGGAAGTCGAAAACTTTTTTGGGCGGGACGGGGAGCCAGAAGGAAGTAGCTGCACTAAGCACAATGCCAGGAGGCCTGCCTGGATCATCAATGCTCTTTCTTGTCATCACCCTCACATCTTCAGCTCCACTTCCAGATAGGGTTGTCCATGTGTGTGCTGTGGAAGCACTTACACCAGAACAAAAGCTCATTACCATTCTTTCTGCCAGCTTTAACATACTCTTCCTGCCTTCAGGACTTGTTATCACTGAACAAAAATCAATGTCACTAATTATCAGGGCAACTTCAAGTTAACAGTACTATATATGGATATATAGCTAGCTACTTTGACAAATAACTAGGAAAAAATTAAAATTACTATTGTAATTAAATTCCTTAAAGGGCTGTAATAAAATATTGCATTGGCTGATTACCACCAATATCTCCTGCAGGGATGGTACTAGCCATAACGCTTGCAAGGCGTTCGCATTGCCTTTCCAGGGTTGAAATCCATCGCCTAGCGCCAAACGCGATGGTACAGTTAACCAAAGCTTTGTACATGTTGTGAACAGCCCTATCATCAACTTCTACATGTTCAACCCATATGACCTGATCAAATAATTAACAAATCCACTAAGCTATATATATATATATATATATACCATAAGAAACATTTACATATAACTTTAATGCTGAAGTATATATATATATATGAATTTAAATTTAACTGATCGATCATGTTGGAAATTAATTAATTAATTACCTTTGAATATCCATTTGGCATTTCCTGGATTAAGCAGCCAGATGGCCTTCTTCGACACCTCATCACGGGGTTGGGCCTCAAATGATCCAAGGAAACATCAACTACTGCCCAAGTCCCTTCTGAATGTTGTTTACAATACCTTACATAGAAGCTTTCTCGAGTTGGAACAAGAGGTGAAGGGACTTGAAGTTCTGCTGTCATCTACATATATATATGTGGTAAAAAAAAAATTTAGGCTTATTGATGTATTCATTATGTTAATTATATATAATTAGTATATGATTTAGATAAAGTTAATTTGGACTTGCACATCAAAACACACACACACACACACACACACACACACACAACATACGATTTTCAAACTGTTTGACATTATATATATTATAATAAACAATTAGATCTCTATATACAAAAAAACCCAATGCTGTATCACAAAGAAAAACCTCTAGATGCGTAAACAAATTAGATCTCTATATACAAGTACACATATATACAAGGAAATAGTTTTAAGATTTAGTACCACTTGTAGGGCACCGTTATAGTTTCCTGCTATGCCTGTTGACAACACTTCTATAGTCATGGCTCTAGAAACAATCCCAGAAAACACAGTAGTCCATTGATTCTGCTCAGAAAAAAAAATCTCATAAATTAATATTTAACACAAAAATTAACTGAAGAATGAACTGTATGTAATTATGTATGTGATCCTCCTAATTAAAGGATGAAGTATATCAATCACTTGATTAAACCTACCACATCCATAAGAATCTCAACTAGGTTAACGTGATTCATGATAACCACAGAGCTCTCTCGAGAGGCTTCGGATTTCAATCCGAAAGGCTTAGGTCCGATTCCTCTCGGAAATGTCCTCATGTACTCTTCTTCATTAAGAATCTCAAGATTACTGTCCTCAATGCCCCTAAGCCACAATGGCTCCCCAAGTTGAGCCATTCGTATTAGCTCCTCCATCGCAGCCACCGCAAGCTCTATGATCATCGGTTTATCCGCCTCGGTAGGCCCTGTGACAGATCGAAGAAGATCGCCACCTCCGAACATCGGATCACTTCCAATACTTGATTGCAAACCAAAGTTGCTAACCCCTAGGTCTAGAGAACGCTGGCTTCCTGAAGGTGATAAGAGAGGGTAGGATACCATAGGTTTACCAACATACTTAGCGGCGATCCCAGAGATCCTGTCGATCTGTAAACATAAATAGGAGATCTTGTCATTTAATTAGGTCATTACAACACCCCGAAAAATTATGCAACCGTGCATTAAATATCCAAATGTATATATCAGATCTTGTGTAGATTCTACCTCTTCTCTTAGCCTAGCATTTTCAATTCGCAAGTGTTGCTCGTCGAAAGACATCTCACCAATAGCCGTTGGGCCTCCGCAATTAGGGCACGAAGCATTGCTTAGAGCCTCTTATACCTTATGTTCTCGGCTCTAAGCTTTTCATTTTCGGATCTCAGCTGGGTGTTCTCGTGGCGTTCGTGCTGGGTCTATTAGAGGATGTATATATGATCGATCAAGACAAGATATATATATGAGCAAACATATTAATTATGCAAGCTAATTAACAGTTCTTCCCTGAAATGTTACAAAATCATAGCTAGCTAGGTCTTGCAAAATCCATGGAAGTAATTGCATATATAAGATCTCATATCATCAAAGAACCTATAATCAATGCCACTAATGCAATGTCTAGAGATATATAATTTGGTGAATATATTGAGCTCTCTTACCTTCATTTGAGTGCGCTTGTTTTGGAACCAAAACTTGACTTGCAAAGGCTCTAACCCTAATTCCCGGCTCAACTCCTTCCTTTGCTTGTCATCTGGGTGAGGACACTCTTTGAAGAATCTGAACACCAACAAAAAAAGATAAAATAAAATAAAATAATAAAGAGATCGAGAGTTTGTAATTAGGGTTTGTATTGAATGTTTTTTTTTTTCAAAGCATGCTTAATTAAGATGTATATAATAAGCTTTGGCGCCTTACGCTTCCATCTCTTGGATTTGATGCTGAGTATGGCGATGATATCGCTTCTTCCTCGGTCGCTGGCTAGGGTCTTGATCATCCCCGGAAGCTCCCTCGACGTTCTCGCTCCCCGACTTGCTCTCAAACTCGTCATCCCTGATTCTAGGGATCTCGCTGTCACCTGTGTTTTGAGTACTTATATCTTGAAGGCTGTTGTGGTGATGATGACCGCCGTCGAACATGTTTCGCGAGTACATGTTATGCATTACAAGATCTTGTGATCCTTAATTAGCTTCTTATAGTTTCTCAATCAATCTAAAGAACACAAGATTAAGAGAACATGAAGAGAGAGAGAGAGGGAACAAATAAGTTGAAGATACAAAATATATAACAGAAAAAAAGGAAAGAACATAAAAGCAAAAACCAAAAACAGTACACGTCTCAATCTACACACATCACATAAGTATGTGACGCGGTTCCTGCGTAGGAGATGAATTTTTTAGTTCCTCGAAAAACGTGACAAATCTTCCTCGAAATGATTAAGCCCCCTCGTTTAGTATGTACAATACAATTATAACGCCCAAATCACAAAACCAACGCAAATGGAAATGAAAACTGAAAAAACTTCAAAAACTTCAAAAACATGTGTAGAGGAAAAGAAAGACTTATTGTAAATTAATTAGTTGTAGTATAGTGAAACTTTTGAAACAACACATACAAATGAATGAAACAATGAAAACCCCTGAAGTAGTACAATAAAACCAAGCTTAAAAAGAAACCCATTAAGAAATTGAACTCCTAAAACATTTAACAGTTAAGAAATCTTCAAAGAGAGAGAGAGAGAGAGAGAGTAGTAACTAGATTAAAAAAATTCAAAAACATAGAGAAAAGACTAATAATAAGATCACTTTTCGAACAACAAATGAATGAAACTATTGAACCCTACCCCATCAAGAAATATATTGAAGTACTTCCAAAAAAATTTAACATTGAGAGAAAAAGAGAGAGAGAGAGAGAGAGAGAGAGAGAGAGAGAGAGAGAGAGAGAGAGGGTTTTGTGTGATATATTAAACAGAAGAAGAGAAACAAACCCTAATTAAACAAAAGCACCCTTGAACAATATTCTTATTCAAGTAAGACATTTGCTCTACTATTAGTTTCACTACAAACCCTAATATACAATGTTTTGCTCTTTTTGTACTTGTTCAAGCCATAGTTTGCACAGAGAGGGCTTTGACTATAGTTGCAGGTGGGGTTTGACTTATTGTTGCTGCAGTTTTGGCTTTTTGTAGTAGCTAGAGACTCTCAATATTAGATTCTCTCTGCCTATAACACAGCAAAAAAGAAGAAACCCCGTTCACACGCGCGCCTGTCTCTCTTCTCACGTGCGCTAGCACGAGACCCAGACCATGGAATATTGTGTTGACGATGTCAATGGCCGAATTTCAGTACTCGGAATTTAAATCACACAAAAAAGTAACGCTCCTTCACGAATGTCTCGGCCAAGAATCCAAAACACAAACACAAAAAGAGGATTATTATTATTATTATTATTATTATTTTTATTTATTATACCAACAACAACAGCAACAAAGCCATATATGTATGTGTATGTGCATGAGAATGTTTTGTTTCAAAATTAAGGAAACAAAGACACACAGCCAAAACGAATAATTAGGGGAAGAGAGAGAGAGTGAGAGAGAGAGAGAGATGAGGGGCTTGAAATAAACTTACTCATGAGAGAGAGAAAGAGAGAGAGAGAAACATTTTCAAAGCTTCTTGGTAGAGTTGTGCATGTGGGGGGGTGTTCGATCAGATCTGCTACACCAGTTGGAGATTATTTGCTTGTTGATTCATATATTTATGTACTAGGGTTTTGATGATTAAGGGGTTGAGAGAAAGATATGAGTATATATATGAAGAGAAAAACACACAGGGCTAGCTAGAGGGAGCTAGAGAAAGAGAGAGAGATGGGAAGAAAAGAAATAGAGAGGGAGGGTTGAAGATAGAAGAAGAAGAAGAAGAAGAAGAAGGAAGAGGGCAACAGGTGGAGGAGAGGAGTTATTGCGGAGAGTATAGAGAGGTTGCAATAGCATTTATGAGAGGGAGAGGTGTTAATGCTCTCACACGCACTCTCTCTCTCTCTCCCTCCCTCCCTCCCTCCCTCTCTCTCTCTCTCTCTCACACACACACACACACACTCTACACAATGCACATCGAGAGAATTTAAGATATGGAAAAGCAAGCATTTACGTTTACTTTTTCCTTTTCTCCTCATCATGCCATGAGATGATCAATATATACTCTTCTCTCTTCACAAAGGTGAAAAAAAAAATTATTCTTCTCTTTCACTACCTAGCTACTACGTAATGGTTTGACATTTAAAGAGAGAGGGCCGGGGAGCCACGTATAGATGTGCCTCGAGTGGCGTTGACTGCTTCGAGGCGAATCTCACAACATATGAGGAAGTTAATTACGTTTAGTACTCCTACTTGTGTGAAAAAAAGTTGACTGAATAAGTCAACATTAACATATTCACCACTGATCATGACTGAAAGTGATATCACTGTACCATTTAGATAAGTTTATATATCTTCTAAGTTTTCTTACAAAAATATTAATAAAACTAGTATTCGTTTTAACTGTTAAAACTTAAAAGTAAAAAAGAATACCAATTCATAAAATTTGTATTAATTTTATCTGCTATAAATAAAGCTCATCCTACATAAATCTTTAGATAATAAGTTTTTTTCTTTATAAAAGACAATTTTAATCAAGTCTCGACCTTGTCGCCTGACGCAGCGGAGATCTTCCAAATCAGTTGAACGAATCCACGAACAACTCGATCTAGGTCAGAACTTAAGCCAAAGTTCAAAAATTCTTTTATTTCAACCAAAACTACGAATTACACCTAATAGATCGCTTAAATAGCGAAACCCTAAAATTGCCAAAAATAGTAAAAAGTCTAAAAAGCCCTAAACTGAAAACTAGACGAAAAATAGAAACAAACGCCGCAAACGGCAATAAAAACGGAAATTCCTAATGAGAGTTATAAGCGAAACAAAAGTTTCCTAAAATAGCAAAATTGCCGTTTCGGAGGGCGAAACGATGGAATTTCACCGAAAAACGTCGTAGTCACAAAGATAGCTGTGAGTTGTGATCTCCACGTCGTTTCCAATAAACCCATACCCCCGGATCGTTGCGAGTCATATCTTTTCCTATTTTTTCAAGAATTAGCAACTAATTCTTGGAATTCATCATTATCCTATCAAGATTCATTATCCTATCAAGAATGTGCAATCTAATTCTTGGACTTCATCATTCTCCCCAGGGTGGACACAATTCGCCCTCGAATTGTCATCATCAGACGTATCCCCATAATAGGGAACAAGATGCTTGACATTAATTTTCACACTGATCAATCCTTGTACTTGTCGGCAACCTTCGCAAGTTAACTTTGAGAAATTGGTGAATCTCGTGCGGCCCACGAACAAAGTCTTCTCGCCTTGCCATCGATATCGGATTCCTTCTTGTTACCATGCCCCGATTCGGTTTGAATTGCAAGCAAGCAAAATCTCCTCTCGAATTTGTAATAGCGATACGCTGCTTGCCCCGAGGATCGCTCTAGCAGTGTCAACCTCACTGCGAGCCACTTCTCTTTGGCACCCTCGGCCAAAGAACCTCAGCCTGCGGATTGTAAGAGACTGCTTTGCCAAGCAAAATATCAAGAGACTCTCTAGTTCCGTGACCCTTCTCAAGCTGTGGCGCATCCCCAATAAAGCCTTCGTTGTCACTGCCGTACCGGTCAGCCAGATCCATTCCAGTATCATCTATGAAGTTATCGTCATCCATAGTCCTAACACCTTCTTGGTCATCCTCAGAATCCGCCCCGGCAACCGTATCCCATAGCTCCTTCATCTCGCGATCGCGGCCAGGATAAATCGCCGACAAGCTCCCACCCTTATCAAACTCCTTATCCCCCTTCAATTTCTTCTCTTTCTTTCTAAACCCATCTTCCTTCGACCACTTCCGCTTCTGCGACGATGGCGGCTCGCTCGCAAACACATCTCTCATGAACGCCGGTTTTTCATCTTCAATCCCAAGATCGGGCGTCCTCTCTCTCGTCCCCACTCTTCTTCACCAATCTCTTCCTGGCGCGCGCCTTCGAACCCGAATCATCGAACTCGTGAACCGGCGTCCGAACGGTCACATCATGTTGGCGTCCTTGCTCCGAACCGTGCCCTCCTCTCCGCCTCTCGTGAAAGACCACTTTGGTTGCACGCCGCCATGGGCATAATACTTCCGTCGCCTCCCCATAACGCGAGGGCCTAAAACCACTCTCCTCTTCTGCACTCCTCTTCCCGGCACGAGACGACGCAAACCCCCGACTGGACTCCTCCGAAGATAACTGGTAACCGCCCTGCTTACCATGACCTGAAGGTCTGCGCAAGTCCTCCGAACCCCAACGCGCGAACTCTCTTGATCCGTGATGGGAGTCCCTCCATCTCGCCGCAGAACCTACAGAATCCATCCTCTCGAAGGGGAGGATACGATCCATATGCCGATCCAACAACTGATCGATTTTGGCAGTTAATTGTTCTACCACCGCGACCATGTGTTGGTCAATTAATGGGCCAATTTGTCGATTCGATTGTTACGATCATACACCTCCTCGATACGCTCTTGGTTCCTCTTCTAAGCGGCATGATTTCTTCAATCACGCTCGAAGTGCTCGATACCAACCGACGCAATGTGGAGATCTTCCAAATCGCTTGAACGAATCCACGAACAACTCGATCTAGGTCGAACTTAAGCCAAAGTTCAAAAATTCTTTTATTTCAACCAAAACTACGAATTACACCTAATAGATCGCTTAAATAGCGAAACCCTAAAATTGCCAAAAATAGTAAAAAGTCTAAAAAGCCCTAAACTGAAAACTAGACGAAAAATAGAAACAAACGCCGCAAACGGCAATAAAAACGGAAATTCCTAATGAGAGTTATAAGCGAAACAAAAGTTTCCTAAAATAGCAAAATTGCCGTTTCGAGGGCGAAACGATGGAATTTCGCCGAAAAACGTCGTAGTCACAGCGTAGCTGTGAGTTGTGATCTCCACGTCGTTTCCAATAAACCCATACCCCCGGATCGTTGCGAGTCATATCTTTTCCTATTTTTTCAAGAATTAGCAACTAATTCTTGGAATTCATCATTATCCTATCAAGATTCATTATCCTATCAAGAATGTGCAATCTAATTCTTGGACTTCATCATCGCCCCTATATATATATATATAGGGTTTGACAATGCCCGCATATGGATTCAGTTGGTGTGGTCATTGATCGAATACCACATGAGAAATACAAATTTTTTTTTACCATGAATGTATTTTTAATTGTTCGCATACACGTACAAGAATTACTTACTCAATTAGGATTGGCTCGCGTCCTATCTATAGTTGGTTTCGTCTCTCAATACTTTGCTCTCATATCGCGAATCTCGCGAGCGAATCAAATGGATCGTGAGAATATTTAGATCATTATGGAATTTTGCTAAAAGTTGCTAATTAATTAAAAGTATTGGTTGCACATTAATTAGATTTTAGGCCCTATTTGATTGCGATAAAAATATATATTCTTCATGTCATAACATGATCCTCAGTAAATCTTATGACGATCGTTTGATTGAGTATGAGAGTCTTTCTTCGTCACTCTCCGACGTCAATCTTTACGTATAAATAGATAATATTCTAAAGTATTTAATTTATGATAATTCATCTCCATCGCGCGATCCATATATATACATGTTTGGCTAGTATCAAATTAATTATTGGGCCACCTAATTAGTTGGCGCATATATATATAAACGACGGCCACACCTTTACATAAGTTGGTTTCTTATTATTAACAAAAAAACAAAAAAAATATTCTTCCCATTAAACAAGCAAAATTTCCTTACGAGGGGATTCCATTAATAAAACGATCAATTGGCAGCTTAACTGACATGTTTTTCTCACTCAAATTGTTTTATCTTTTGGGCGTGTCCGATTGGAGGGTTAGAGCAAACTTATTCTTAGGCGTAGCCAGAGCGATGTTCGATTGACAGACTTTATAAGTGTACGGGGCTTAAGTAAAGTCACACCTCGCTTCCCTCAAATGAATCGGAGAATTTTGTGAGATGGAGGAATTGACTATTGCACCCTTCGTGTTCGTCAACAAATTTACATAGGTCCAACTAGGGGTGCAATTTTTTGTTCGGCCCCGGTCCAGTTTTGTTCTCGAAAAAAAAGTTTGGACAATAATTTTCTTAATCAGAGTGGGGTCTGGGCAAGGCTTTGATGTCCGAATTAAAATTTGGGCCGGGTCTGGACATGCAAGGCCCTCTAAGCCCGAACCCTGCCCGGATTTCAAAAGCTGTCCCTTTGATTGAAAATATACTTTTATACATTAGATCATTATTCATAAAAACAATTATAGAAATAAAGAAACTATATTTGTAGTTTTTTTAAAACAAGTACATATATAAATTATATAAAAATGTACTATTGTCATTTCGAGACTTAGCTAAATTAGTTAAGACAACATTATGCTTTTTGTCTTTTACTAAAAAAACTTTATTTTGTCTTGTAATTTAAAAGAGTAAATACAACTTGGACATTACTTTTTAAAATTGTGTCAGAAAGTATTATATATTACTAGGAATTTACAATGATATTCTTAATTAAAAAAGCTTTTAAACATAATTTTTTTTAAAAATCAACTAATTCGGACTTTTGGACAACTCGGATTTAAAGCAAACTGGGTCTGCTGGGCAAAGCACACTTGTCCGAATTTAAAATCGGGCGGGGTCTGGACAATGCAAATACTTGTTTATATCAAGGGTTGTCAAGATTCGGACCCATCCGAACCCGAAAAATTGACACCCATAGGTCCAACCAATTGGTTGGTACTTTAAATAGATTTTTAACTAGTACTTACTTCATGCAGTTTGACCTTCTCTAGAAATCCATTGGGCTGGAGAGTGTTGGTCACACATGTTGAAATATGTGCCTTTAGTAATTAGTTAAATTAAATTTGTTAGTGATTTAAATAATTTGACGATGTCTTTAAGGACTTTAATAAATTCGAAATTGATGGTTAGTATTATGTGTTGATTTTTAGGCTATAGTTTTGAACGTTTGTTAAACATAAGCTCGAATTTTTTTGCTTGATTAACACATTTAGAGAGATTACATTTATCAAGCTAACACACCCACAAAAATATTTTCCAATCTAACTCAGTCAATGCCACATCACTCGCCACATAACCCGATCTGCCACATCACTCGGTTGTCACAAAACATGGTTGGATACAAAACGTGATCCGTGGTCATGATTTACTATTTAAATTTATTTATTTTTACTTTAATGATTTGTTAGAAAAACCAAAAAAGAAGAAGAAAAAAATCGTGACTCGCGTGTCACGATTTACGTTTGAAAGGAAGTCGTGACCGCGGGTCACGACTTCCTTAAAAACCTAGGGTAAATAATCACTTACCATTTTACTCATCTCCTTAACGATTCTCATCGTGAGCTCTTCACTGCAGGCAAGCCTCCGCCTCCGCGTCCGACGCAACCAACCTTCGCCGTCCACCGCAGGAACGCCTCTGTCGTCCGCAGAAGACAAGTTGCCGTCGTCCGCCGCAGAAACACCTCCTGCTAGCGGCTGGTTTCACTCACGCCTCGCTGTGTAGTCCCGCCAATCGTTGCTTGCCTCCCACGGGTCGCTGGTTGCATTTCTGTCGTCGTTGCTCGCCTTCCCACCGGTCTCTTTTGAATTGGTAAATATCTCCCCCCAATTGTGTTAATTGATGAATTAAGTCCGTAATGTTCTTCTTAAGGTCGTATGCTTGATATCCAACATTAGAAGAGTATGCTTAATTGATGAATAAAAGTATACATTGGTCTTGTGTTAGTTTTTAATTTCATTGATTTTGTTTTCTGTCTCAAAGTGAATAAAGTGTATAAATAAAGAAAATGTATCAATACATGACACGCCTCAATGACTTGAAATCATGCACTAATATATAAGAGCATTATATCCTCCACCATAGTCAACTTTACTGTCAATGCATAATGAATTAATTGGAACTTTTGCGGTCTCGCGTTCGTTGGTGCAATATTTATATAATGCTTTGATGAATTAATTAGGACTTTTGCGGTCTCGAGTTCGTTGGTGCAATATTTATATAATGCCCCGATGAATTAATTGGGACTTTGGCGGTCACGAGTTTGTTGGCGCAATATTTATATAATGCATTGAACCACTTGAACAAATAACTTAAAAGAATAATATATTGTATAATTAAAGTGGCAAGACGTAGAAAAAGAAAAAAAAAGAAAAGAAACTATGATAATGCTTCATAGTCTTTAAATTATAAAGAAAGGCATTGAATGGTTATCATGGCTTTGGCTCATTTTGAGAAACATTGTAGTTTGTTTGACAAACATTGAATGACTCATTGTTATATTGTTTGCATCAATTGTGTAATTTCTTATTTACTGCAAATTGATTGATAGTTGATTCCTTATTTGAATAAAATAAAAAACTTAAATAAAATAAAGTTTAAATACACGTTGGAGCTTGTTAAGTTTATTTGTGCTAAGTGAGTGAATTAATTATCATCACTTCTATTGATTAACAATTATATTCTACATATATAGATTCCACAATGGTTGATCGAAGAGTAACTTTGGTGTGCTATATGAATGGTGTAATGGTTGATGGACCATTTGCGATTTCGTACACGACACCGCCTATTCGACATCTCAGATCGAAGCTGAGTTTAGGGTACGAGGAACTTGTGAGCTTTGTCTCTAATTCTTTGGAGATAGACAATGAAAAAATGATTTTAAACATGATATATCGATATCCTGTGTACATGGGAACTGGAACGTACAACTATGTCCTTTTGCGAATAGTTGATGAATCAACCCTAAAAGATGCTTGGGAGATTATGACACAATTTCCACCACCAAATTGTATAGAGCTATTTTTAGATTTAGTTCCGAGACAATCATATACTAGTTCCAATTGTAACATAGTAGTAAGTGCGAAGGGCCTAGTACTCAACCAATATTTGAACATAATCACTGTGCATCGTCTTTGATGACTTCAAATCTCAAAGTATACGGGGATGCTCGTTACTGTGATGGTGTGAATATTGAGGAAGATGATGACTATTGTGGCAGTGATGAGAATACTAATGAAGCGAGTAGCGATGATGATGTCGATGATGTAGGGGTTGATGCTCATCATGTTGATGATAACATAATTTGATATACATTAAATCGATTCATAGCCGAGGATTGCTCATTATCTTGTCCTCCGATCTTGAACGAAGTTGGAAACGATGATTTTTTCGATCAAGAGGCTACTGGAATTGATGATGCACAAGTGGGTGTAGGTGAATTTGCCGTACCTTCATCTGTATTTATGGAATTGAGTATTGAGGCAATGCAACCTCCCTATTAGAATGCAATGATTCCTTCTAAGACTTTATGGAATGAGGCATCAAAATTTCATGTAGGCATGCGGTTCTTTTCTAAAGTAGATATCCAACATGCCGTGAAATTGTACAACATTAAAGGACACATGCAAATTATGGTAACTTATTCAACACCCAATGTTTGGGTTGTCCGTTGTAAGAAACATTCAGATGTGATTAGAGGTTGCAGTGTTCAAAAAGAAAATCACATGGAATGTTTGAGATAAGTAAATATGCAGGACCACATACATGTATCAATGCAAAACTATCCAAGGATCATGTTCATTTGGACTCCACTATTATATGTTGTGAAATTGAAAATGTGGTAAGAAAAGATCCGCCAATCCCAGTTCTAGTTCTTCATCAAATTATCAATGACAAATTCAGTTATGATGTTCATTACCAGAAATTTTGGTTGGCAAAAAAAAAAAAACAATTGCTAAATTCTTTGGAGATTGGGAAGAATCATATAAAATGTTTCCGCAGTGGATGACTGTTCTTCAAGAAAGCAATATAGGGACACGTGTAGATTGTAGGCATGGCGAACCTAATGCAAACAATGAGGTTGTATTCAAATGGATTTTTTGGGTATTTGCACCTTCTATTGCAGGTTTTAGACATTGTTGGCCAATAATACAAATTGATAGCACATTCTTGTATGGAAAATATAAACAAAAACTCTTAATAGCCACTGTTATTGATAGTAATAGTCATATATTTCCCTTCCATTGTCGATGAGAAAAGCTAAGACAGCTGGGGATGGTTTATGGCTTGTTTGCGACATCATGTGACTGATCGAGATGGTATATGTGTCATTTTTTATCGACACTCTGACATATTATTGACAATGAACAATCCTCAAAATGGATGGACTCATGAAATAGCTTAATAAAGATTTTGCCTTCGTCACATATGCGGTAATTTCAACATGAGATTTGGTAGCAAAAAATTGAAAGATATGGTGTACTTAGCCGGTGCACAACATCAACCTCAAAAATTTAAGGCATACATGAAAGAACTTCAAAAAATTAATGCAGAAAGTATTGCGCGGTTTAATGAACTTGATCAAGCACAATGAACCAATGCATACGACAATAGATTTTGATACGAATGAATGACTATAAATCTAGCAGGCATTAATTGTGTCTATATGTTTATACTATTATTTATTTAATTTGTTTGAATTATATCATGTTTACAAGCAAATACTTACATGGTTTTTTTCACAAATGTAGAATGCTTTAATGGTGTCCTTAAAGGGACACGATTTTACCCTGTCACCGCATTAGTGCATGTAATATTTTATCGTGTCATGGATCATTTTAACAAAAGATGTGATGAAATAGGTGCGGCACTAGGATGGGGTGAAAGGTACACAAAGTACGAAGTTGATAAGTTGTCACATTGGGGAAAGGCGGTATGGGGGGGCACAATGTTACATTAGTGAATTGAGAAAATGGCACATTTGAAGTCATCACTGCAACACGTGGGTATCATTTGAGAAAATGGTATAATAAGTAAGTGTTGAAATTGGAGGCTCGTAGATTCACTCGTGTGAAGCGGTAGTGTTTTGGCATTCCATGTTCCTATGTCCAAGCCGTTTGTACTAGTGTTACCATAGATCATTGTCATTATATTGAGTCATATTACAGATTGTCTGTGTACAGTCAATGTTATGCTATGAATTTCAACCCATTCCTCACGAAGATTATTGGCCTAACTCTAGAGTTCCATATACCTTGTTGCCTGATTCATCTTGAAAGCGAGTCAAAAAGACCGTCCTCAAACAAGACATTTGCGAACTGAGATGGATTGGAGAGCCAATCAGAAACAACCATGTCATATGCAGCGAGAGAAGGAATGGAGAGAAGCACCAACAACGTTGCGATGTAATAAGTGTAATTAGGATGGACACAATATGCGCACTCGCTCTCGTCGTCAGCAAGAACAACCACCTAATGGTTCATAGTGAAAGGCATGTCAAGTCTTATTATTCGCATTCACTCATCTTGTTCTTATATTAGTTCACTTTGCTATCACTATGTGGTGTTTGTACTTTGTTTCAATTAAACCATATCTTTATTTTAATCACCCACTTTTTATTAATTTTATTGTTTATAGAATGAATTTTATCATTGATATTTTCATCATTGGCTTTTTGTATTAATGTCAACATTTTTAATGATTTGTGGTTCAAGCACAATATGGATCCTTGACCTATAGATGATTCAGTGTTGACTATATAGGCTCTACATAGATCTACTTAGCGTTTGGAATAGACCGGTAGTACTTCTTTTTGTCTGTTTGCATTTTTTTAGAGCTTTGTACCTAAATCTAAACTAATGTTACTTATATCTTATTTGCTTAGGAGGATCTTGGTATATTGACTATCAAGCGTAATTCAACGGCATTACATCGATTGGTCCCACTTGACGAATGCATAGTTGGGTACCTTAAGGAAGCTGGGTTTTATGGAACGGTGCGAATAGGTTTCATAGGAGTTGATTGGCATCTCATTACTGCACTTGTTGAGAGGTAGAGGCCAAAAACTCACACATTTCATTTTCCAGTTGACGAGATGACTATTACCCTACAAGATGTACAAATAATCTTAGGGTTACCTGTTGACATGAAATGCGAAACGAACAGAGACGGAATAAATTCCGTTTCTGATTAGAGACGGATTAGAGACGGAAATTAGAAATGGAACAGAGACGGAACAGAAATGGAAATTTTTCAAAATGGTACATTTGTAATTGCATTCCGTCTTTGATTCCGTTGCTAATAAGAAACGGAATAAGAGACGGAAATAATGATTCCGTCTCTGATTCCGTTTCTGATTAACAACGGAATCAGAGACGGAATTTTTCCATTCCATCTCTGATCCGTTGCTGTTTCATGCATATATTCCTCGAAAATTAGAGACGGAATAGCAACGGAATCTCTGAATTCCGTTGCTAATCTGTCTCTAATTTTCCTTTTTGTTTAGTTTTCAAACATAAACTCAATCCAGTTGGTTCTCCAACCTATAACTTGAAAATACAACCATATGACCTACTCTATCGCCTGCACCCCATCCAACAACTCCTCGGGGGTGCTAACATCCCCCAAAAAAGCAAAATTTGACATTCATACATCGACAATATATATCAACAAATATTCAAATGAGAGAAAAAAAATGTAAAATTCAAAATTTGAAAAAGATTTATATATCCACGAAAAATTGTCTAGTATAACAAATGCTCCAAATTTCTAAGTATTCACAAAAACCACCAATCCTATTGTTCAACAACCACCAGAAAAACTTACAATCCTCTAAATATGCACAAAAAGAATTATCAATCTAAAAGTCATGTAAACAACTATAAAAGTTACATGATATGCTTTAAATTCCTCATCTCTCACTTGAAACCAGATTATGGCAGGTATTGTCACAGGGATATGGGCAATCAATGACACTAACTCCCACTCGATCGAAGAACCAGTCACCTACTGATAGGGCCACGCTCTGCAAATATTGCAAAATAGATCAAACTCATGATAAAAAATAGGAAACTGCAAAAAAACTATCTTCATTTACAGTGCAAAAGAAAAACGCAATGAAAGCAACCTCTATCATTCAGGATAGTTCTCAAAAGAGTAAGTCCTTATTAACAGTACAAGTAAAAATACTAGCAACATATAATGGTAGCAGTTCCCGATGTTTTCGTATGGATGTCATTCATGATAGTTCTCATTTATCATTTTATCTATTTTTATTTTATTTTCAATGATGAAATCAATGAAAGTAACCTCTCGTCATTCAGATGGTTCTCGAGAAGACTAAGTCCGAGAGCATGCTTTAACCAATGAACTAACACACCATGACACTAATTATGATAAAGTCAGTAGGAGATCTTTGAAAGTATTATCAAAAAATATCCTTACTTTAACAGAGCCTCACGCCAAGAAGGTTCCAAATAAAAGCAGTAGTTTAAATCCAAATCTTTCAGTATTATGTTCTCATCAATTTCAACATTGTCATGGAACGCCCAAGAGAGGAACCTTTCAAATCAAACCTTCGATGAATTCGAGTTCGATGCAAAACATGTTTCCCATTACTACAAAGCGAAACGCAAAATAAGAGTTACACCAACAAAGCCTCAATCCAAATCAGTGCAGAATAAGAGTTATTTGCACAAATTAGTAAATTACCTTTGTCAACATACCAAAATAAATTTAAGCATATGCATGTGCAACTAAGTACTAAAAAGAAATAGTAATGATATATGTTTCTCAATATTTGCAAGGGAAGAGAAACGAGATGCAAAATATAATAAAAAATAAATTCGACATCTAACACTACAATCAAGCCATGACATCGAGTACCTTTTGACCGCTTAAAGGTTTAATCCTGTGAAGACCGAAAAATTTGGTTATAAGAGTGTTCTCATACGTGCTCACATGATGATGATAGTCAAGCGGCATCCTCAAAAGAACCTAAAAACAATTAGATTTGTTTATATGTGTGTATATATTTAGAAGATCCCAATGCTTGAATAAGAAAATGAAAATGCTGAAGGATTAGCAGATTAGATGAAAGCGAAGTAAATGTCAAGATCGAGTTGAAAGTGAACTCAATCATATGGTAACAAGAAAATTGCCAAGCAAAAATGGTATGATCCAAACAACCTGTCTCGATATACACATTTATTGTATAAGTTGAGTCACAAAAAAACATATCACATCAAGTTACCTTTACTTCAGATTTTCTCGTGGTCTTTATCATGAAACGATCATCTCGAGAAAGGAAAAACATACTACCACTCTTTCCAGAGAGGAAAGCACCCTACGAGCGTCATTTCCACAAATGGACATCATGTAGTCTGCGACATCAATCTTGAACATCTCCCTCAAATTTCTTAAATAAGAGAAATAACCATCATGAGGAGAATGCATACTAAACAACAACAGGCACAATTTAATCAACTCATTGGAAAATAAATACACGTTTAACAAAGAAATTAGTTCTTTGCATATTCTATCTAAGCAGACCACCAAATAACAAGCTTCAATTTCTTGCACGGATCAACACTTGCTAACTACTAAAGTGAAAATAGAAAATCAAGTATTAAATGGAAAATTACCATCACAAAGAAGGAAGCACATAAAATGGCTTAAAAGATGAAGAAAACAAATATAAATCTTAGCCTGCCACAAGAAAACACCCCTACACAATTCCATATTTATATGGTTCTTGCCTCCTGATGCAGTTCATCTTGACTATTGCAAGGATTAATTTCAGACATTTTGATAAGCAAATGTGACTCGTAAAAGTGGACCACGGTTATCATCATAAGGCCAAACAACAAGAGCATCAGAAAAACATTTGTATTACGGCAATGCTTACAACCCAAATTAGCATCTTGAATAGTTTCCAAATTGCTGGTAGCACGATCAATAGCAATAAATTATGCCCAAAGAGAATGTAAATGTAAAATGAAATGAAATTTTCCCATTATCAATCGTAAAAGAGTTTTAGAAAACTGAAGTGATGAAGCCAAATGGACAAGAAGGTTCCGAAAGAAAAAATAAAGCACAAAGCGCAATTATGTGTCTAATTTTTTTATGCAAAAAAGGAGAAAAGGCTGAACAATGATAGGGAAGAACAAACCTAAAAACCATAGGGCGTAGTCTTTCCACTTGAAATCTTCGACCGGTGAGGGGAGTAAGTTGGGATCCTTCTTTAGGAAAGTTCATCCGAAGCTTGCTTTAGGGCCAAAGTCGATGACCGAACTTCGCGTCTCTCGTATTGGTGTAATTTTCCCAACAAAGGTACGACCATGTAGGTTTACTTCGAAAGTTCATATGAAAAGATCCCGACAACCAAATTTAATACTTTGCATACTCTAATCTTGATCCATTCATCATGAAAATATCATAATAGGATTGCACATCATAGATGTGAGAAAATAACCAACAAAGATAGCCTAACACTGAAGTTTTTTTATGACAAAACTTCATAAAATAGATTTCTTCTAATATTGTCCTATACAAGGAAACAACATATTACATATTGATAATTTCAGAAAAAGAAATCACAATGAATTCAATATTGCATAACGAAGGATATTATTGTGATTGCGAATTAAAAATCATTAGGTCATAAAATATTTTCGGTAGGCTAAAGCTGAAAAGAATCATAATGATGGTGCTAAGGCTCACGCAATCAGTGAGTATTTAGCATAGTGATAATTTTTACCATTTTTTTTTTGCAGAAAATTTATATTTGTTGCACATCCACTAAGTTCAAAAAATAGTTTTAAAAGTCTTGGTCAATTTGAAAATGGAAATTAGCGATTCAACTGATCCTACTTGAGTTTTCCAAGGACTAATATAGTAGATCAAGTGCACTCGCTTACCTTGCATTATAGATGAACATGCACTTTTCTATTTTCCTTCTGCTAAAGCCTTCTCTTTTATTTAAGCCAGTGATGCTTTTAAAGGAACGGGCGTGCTTCTTAGATTCAGCATTCAAGATGTCTTAACTAGTTACTTAAAATCGATGAGTCGATGATCCTTTTTTTAATCAATTACATGGAACTTGCTACATGAAATCAGCTACTTTGGTTCGTCAAATCTTTTCAACTTATATTTGGAGTCTTACAGACAACATATCTCAAACCAAAAAAAAAAAGAGTTTATGTCAGATTCAACAAGTGTTAGCTTGTTAACTAAACTCAATGAAACCATTTCTTTTTTCAATTAAATGGAATTCACTACATGAATCAACCTACTTCGGTTTGTCAAGTTTTTTTAACCTGACATATTTGGAGTTTTGTAAACAAAAGATCCCAAACCAAAACAAGTATACGAAAATGATTATATTAGTAGTTGACATCCTGTATAAAACATAGAACATCAAATTTGTTTAATTAAAAAATAAGCTCTGCCAAGGAGAGGCATTGAGAAGCAAGTACAAGTGTACAACACAACATTAAGATGGATTAAAAATTAATGTCAACTGCAGTAGAAGCCCACTAGATATGCAAAATGCAATAACATGTATGACACAAAAAATGACAGCAGGGTAAAAGAAAAGAAATACCTTATTCCTAGTTGTAAACCGAGCATTAGATCATAGACAGCTCCAGAAGGCCACTGCGTCTTTCCATGCCCATGCCTCATACCCCTTCTCCACTCTCCTTCATATATGCAGCCATCTGACCATATATACTTTCCTGAACTTTCTGGCATGTTGCCAAGCAATGATCCTGAGTATAAATCCCCATTGGGAAGTAAATGTTCTCCGACTCTAAAGCCAGCAATATCAGAAGACGAGAGTGATGCTTGTCCATTAGTTAGTTCCTTTTAAGTATATGCAAAAATATCTAGAGATGTAGTTCTTCCAGACAAGAAAACGCCGGTTCTACCGTATCGCAAGACCCACCGGAGACGGACATGCATAATGGTCGAGAATCCGCCTTTTCGAAAAACGAAGCAATAATTCACATAAGCCCCACAAGATTAGAAAAATAAGGAAAAAAGGGGCAATCATTTAATAACTCATATGAAGGTTGTATGACTCTCAACTCTTCTCAATCTTTTGAATTGACCATTATCTGGAACTCTAAAAAAATTTATTCATAAAAAATAAATACTTCAGGTCCGAATTGCAGCAGTCCCTCTCCTTGATGCATATTTGCCACTAAGACTAAAACAAGCTAGAAAAGTTACCTTTCAATTTTGCAATTAATGAAATGCAAAAACAACAAAGAAGGGGAGGGCATGATAGCTTATCAAAGACCAAAAACTCTTCGTATAATATAAACTGTTCCTTGAAAAAAAAAAAAAAAAAACTTATGCGACCTCTACCATTCCATGATTACAAGTAATTATCCAAGAAGAAAAAGAAAAGGATAAGAACACTATTACTTTGTTCATGATTCTAACAAGGGAAGAAAAATCGTGATATAAAAGACCAATTCACAGCCACAAAAACTAAAAGTAAAGCACATATTTGGAAGTCTTCATGCTAAATGATATTTCAATACGTCCATGATAAAAGTAAGGACATGATAAGTCTCTTAACTAGATGTTAAATGCAACTCGTGTTGTATGAAGAAGATAAATTAAGGGTATACTACAACGTCTTAAAATTTTTAACATGCACTCTAAATAATTTTAGGAAAACAAAATTGAGCACAATGGAAGAGTTTACTATGCTTTTCTCTGCGATAATTGATATGTCCTCCTTAAGCACCTAGATCTTTATTGCTAATTAACTAGTGATTGTGGTAGCTTCAGTCAATTTGCATGAGAATGTTTTACTTTTATCAATTGACAGTAAATGGAGACATAGTGAAAGAAGATTATTATGTCGACTAAAGGTTTTCAATGTTGAATATTTGGTGGATTCCTTCTAAATTTTGTACTAAACTTGATCTATATTATGTATAGCTAGATAGGAGTATGCGTGATTACACTCGACAAATTATGGTTTCACTTTCTTCTTTTCTTGTTGTCCTTTTACTGGTTTGCTGCACATTTATCCTTCCCCATACATAGTTTGAAGAAATTCAGCTACGTACTTACCGATTTAATTTAGTTCGATCTATTGCAACTATTTAGAAATGCAGGCCACATAGACCAATCAATGGTATCAACTCATCAATCTATAAAAGACTGCACTCAAAAATTCACAAACCTAAGGCACCAATTAGCCACAGCACAATGGCTAAATATATGCTACATTGCTACATACAGTTTTCGATAAATGCTAGTGATTCACTGATTGAAAACTGAAAATATAGAACAATAGAGGATAAAAGTATTTCAAAGAAGAATGCAAACAAAGCTTTAAGGTTTGAGGAAATAGCAGAACCTTGCACGGAGCACAGCTTAGGAAGCCAAGAAATGTGGAATGCTTTGAAGCTTAGGAAGCCAACGCCAACGCCAACACCACAGCCATAAGGTTGAACCTTGCACGGAGCACAGCTTGTGAAGCCAAGCCTCGGAAGACCAACAACCGAATTTAGTAAGACTTCAAGCACAAAAATAATACAAAGAATAATAGAAAGTGGCAACCAAGCACAAAAATAATACAAATAATTGCTCACTGAACAAGGGGGCTCAGATGGTCTCTCAGGTAGTAAAGAAATGTCCACTTCAGCACCCTAAGTTAAATGAAAAACCAATTTAGGATATAAGACACGCACTAAGACCACTAATAGTATAGTGGGCAGTTCAGCCATCAATAATTAAAAATACATCAAAGCCACCTACCAAAGAGTTTAGCTTATATTTTAGATGGTTGAACTTGCACCGAAAACCAAACTTGCATTTTAGGGTTTTCAAGAAGTAGTGGAGTACATAAGAAAAGAATTATATACTTGACAGAATATAAACCAAAACAGTGTCATAAACAGATAATTATTAAAAATAAAGTCAGGAAAATTTTTTACGGGGCAATCTGGATCACCAGGCCTTTCAGGTAATAATTCCCCAGCAGCAACAGGTTGGAGCTTCATAACCTACAATAAACCAAAAGAAAGCTATCCAAGTCCATTTTTCCCTTGGACCAATGATATCACTGATGATTGTAACCTTGAAAATATGCAAGTTTTGATATCATGATATACATATAAGGACCATATTTGACACAGCACACAAAAATAATTTAACATTCACTGTCCTCGCCACTGCAATTCAAAAATTTGCCACGCGAACATAGAAACAGAACCCAGAAACTTATGAAAAAGAAGCAATCAATACCGCGGCGGCAAAGTGTGAAAGAGCATTGACGACGTTGAGATGCAGTGAGATTCAAAGAAGTGATCTTTCCGCCATTTCGCCAAACATTTGATGTGCATAATCTGCCTCCAGCGGCCAAATTGGCTCGAAACCTCAAATCCGGCTGATTTCGGGCTAAAGAACAATCTTTGGAAACCAATCTGGGCACCGACGCCATTGAAGAGGCCAATCGAAGAGACGATGAAACTAGGGTTTGCGTGTGAGTGAATGAAGAGCTAACGAGTGTACGTGTGCGAATGGAATGGATATAGAGCTATAGTGGTGGAGTGGACTTATCTAGAACGCATTATTGGGCGTCGTGGAGCGCCAAGAGCCACACGTTCGTGGCGCTCATCGATCGATCGATCGACCGACTCCATTGTCGCTCCAGAAATTGTTACTATCACGCGTACTGTGTTGTGTGTTCCGGTGTTGCTCACAGAAAGAAAGAAAGAAACCCTAGAAATGGGCAGAGAGCGGTGGATCGGTCGGTGAGCGGAGAGATAGCAGAGAGCGGGGATCGAAGAGAGAGCGGAGAGGGAGCGAGATCGGTGAGCGGTTAGCGATGAGCGGGGTGAGCAGTGACCGAGCGAGAGAGAAGGCAGAGAGCGTTGCGTTTAGGGTTGAGATATATATATTTCGGTGAGAGTCTTGGTCCCCATTTTTGAATCATCGAGATCGAAGCATGCACGAATCTCGAGACTAATGGACGGTTGTAAAAAATGAAAATTTTGGTGGGAATGTTGACGCCATTTTTTAGAGACGGAATTTAATTATGTCTCTATTTCCGTCTCTATTTCCTTGTCTGATTCGTCTCAATTCCGTATCTGAATTAGTCCGTCTAAATTTCGTCTCTAACTAATTTTTTTAGCAACGAAACTTATTTTCGTTGCTAATTCCGTTTCTAAATTTCATTTTCCTTGTAGTGCAAATTATTAATCACTGGTCGTGTAGAACAAGATTATAATGCCTTATGTTCGAGACTACTAGCCTTCCCATTTCCTGAAAATAACAAAACCCGAGGTCGGATCCAAATTCGACAACTTTCAAGATGGTTTCCAAACCTTCCAAATAATGCTGGTGACGTGGAAGTGCAACGCTATATAAGAGCTTACATCTTACAACTTCTTGGAGGAACTTTATTTGCAGACACGTCTAACAATCTTGTACACTTAACGTATTTACAATTTTTGGAGGATTTTGAAGCGGCAGGAAAATACTGTTGGGGTAGTGCAACTTTGGCCCACCTATATAGACAATTGTGTCTTGCCACTAACATTGATGGAACAGAGATTGCAGGTCCAGTAATATTATTGCAACTATGGGCATGGGACAGGTTGCATTTTCTTGCACCAATTATGAAAAATATTCTTTGAAACGACATCATACCAAATGAAGATTTATTCCAGTCTCCTCCATTTGGTCATAGGTAATTACAACTTTTTAACAAAGTAATAAAAAATTGAGTTTATTTATCTACATGTAAATTCATGCATGCATTGTGTTGTTTTTTCATGTTTTTATAAGTGGAGACATGCTTTAGAGACCACAGGAACATCAATGCACGTGCTAACAAAATACAGGGAAACGATTGACATGCAAACACCCAATGAAGTAAGAAAAACATTTAATCAATTTTTTTCAAATACCCTTTTGAATATGTGGTGAAATGAGAATCTTATTTATTTGAAGTTATTTTCCATGAGTTTGGGTAATTTGGGAAGCGTATTCTGAGACACTGATAAGGGACTTATCTGCATATTGTAGCAGTGGTCATGATATTTGACGAACGAGGGCACATTTACTTTTTTGTGTTGTTGAAATGTATAATCCTGATAGAGTTATGCGGCAATTCGGTTTGAAACAAAAGATACCACCTTTAAATAACACTAGTATGGAGCTACATAAAATTGACTTGCGAGGGAAAATAGAAAAAGATTGGAGTGCAGAACATAGTGATTATGTCTACATGTGGAACGAACATGCTTCTAATATTGTGAATGATGAATTATTGGAGGAGCCATTGAAATTTTATGACATGTACATGCAATGGTATCGTCCCATTACACGATGATTTATGTCTCATCGTGGGGCTATTGTCGAGGCATTGGTAAGTTCAAATTTGTATTATTCAATCATTAAGACTTTTGAATAGTTGTTTTGATTTTGTTTCCGCATTCAACTTCATAAATATTTTATATGTAGGCACATGGAATGACATCAATTCATCAGTTGACATTGAGTGATGATTACTCGATTCTACGTATTAGAGATGTAGCTGCATCGACTTTGACTGCAATACATGAATATTATCGCATCCATAATATGCCAAGTTCTTTTGAAGAATCTCATCAATCTTCTCATGAAGATATAAACTCAATGCATGATACTCCATCCATACCTCTCAACGAGTTACAAACTCTACATACTCCATCAGTACCTCTCAATGAGTTCGAGACTCCACATACTCCATTGATGCCTCCCAACATAGGATTCGAGACTACGAAAGCCTTTCATTTTGATAGGATACATTTTCACGTCATTTTAATGAAAGTTCAATAATGATGAGTTTATCTGGGACTACAAGTACTGATGATAGTGGAAGACATGATACAAATGATATTCAACCAAAACATGCTTAAAATTCGTTACGTGCTGATGTGGTCCTTTCGAATGTGCCATTAGCTTTAGATCGTAATGTGTGAGTCATAAAGAGAACACGTTGTGGGACTGAAAGTCATTATTTGGGGTCAGACTAAGACTATTTTTTACTATAACAAGACATCTTTTTGTTTATATTAATGCTTTGTAGTTGGTTATGATATTCCTAATGTGATAATGCTTAATGTGAAAGAACCATATAGTATCTTTGCGAACTTATAACTTAATTAGCAATGTATTCACAAGTTTTTGAAGGTACATGGTGAAACTCTTGTTCATAAACTTATGGATTATTATAACATTTCATCGACTTCCAAGTTTTTCATTTATAGCAAATGAAATTTCTTGCACTACTAACGTGAATTTCATGAATTTTGCAAATTACTCGAGTTGAAAAAAAACACATATATGCTAGTGGATTATACTTGTTTGATATATGATGTATAATATGATAGATTAAATTTCGTCAAGATTCATTTTCATTTTCTTCATAAAATAAATCAGACTTAAAAAAAAACTTGCAACTATGAATTGACTCTGGAGAGTATCCAACATTTTTTTGTCGACGTTCGAAATGATAGTGGAAGCTAGAAACGCTACGCAATCTCTACGACGATTTACTGGCAACAAAAACGAGAAAGTTGAGGGGGGCCGCATTCATTTACGACTTGACTGAAATTGCTCAACTCGTTAGCAAATTGCGAAATTTATCGACATTGAAGACTGGTTACGTCGCCAATGTTACTTTGGGCAGCATACTCAATTGATAAACTTTGTAATGCTTATAACTAAGCAAATAAATTATTTGATCTTCCTATCCCAATTATCCTAGATGATCGAAACTGCGACACTCATGAACTGCATCCATATTATCTCTTTGAGTGAAGTAATATTGATGATTAGTTGTTCCTGTTTAGTGTTTACTAACTGGCCTAGTTGGCTTTTCAAATGTACCATCTTTTACTATCTAAAGTGAAAAAATCTAGACATTCTCTAGTTTCTTTAAAATGCATTCATTCGTCCATCACACTATAAGACTTAATTTCTCTAGGACATATTGCCTCCAAACCTTGAGCCAAATACATGTATAAATAACTTAGAAGTTGTTTGTATTTGTTTGTGTTTATTACCAAAAGCAAAAAGAAAAATACAAAACAAAAAACAACATTGCATAAAAAACTTAGAAAAAATAGAAGTCGTGACTTTAGATCACGACTTGCATTTTTTTAGTTTTTCGTTAAGTTTTTTTTTTTAAAGATCTAAAAGGAAAAAAAATTCAAAAAAAAAACTAAAAAAAAAATTAAAGAAGTCGTGACCCGCGGTCACGACTTCATTGCTTTTTCGTGCCCATTATAAGGTGGTGACGTGGCAGTGACATGACAGCAAATGAGTTAGATTGGAAAATATTTTTATGGGTGTGTTAGCTTGATAAATATTCTCCCCAAATGTGTTAATCAAGCAAAAAATCCTACAAGCTCTATGCATTGAGCATTGCAATAATACAAAAATAGACTTCAACATCTAGTTGTTTCTTCTTTTATTTCGTGTCTTCTAAATTGTTAACAATGATATCAAGCTTTCTTTTTCTTGAGGGACTTGTGGGTAATCCACCACTTTGAAAGAAAACTTCAATCTATTATAAAAATAGAATATTAAACGATACCATTTGCAACACTTGCTCCACTAGTGTTTGATAGAGAAAATTACTTAGTTTGGATAGCTAGAATGGAAGCTTATTTGGAGGGACAAGACATTTGGGGAAGCTGTTGAGGAAGACTATGAAGTTCTTTCACTGCCCAACAATCCTAATGTGGCGTAAATTAAACTCCATAAGGAAAGGAAAGGAAGAAAGTCTTGTTTGTTGTCGTCTCACCAACAATCTTCACAAGAACCAAGCTTTTAAAATCCACATTTGAAGTTTGAAAAGTTGGTTGAAAGATTGTGGCTCACATTGCAATCACTAATGGCAAGGATGATTGTTGAAATATGTGCCTTTAGTGATTAGCTAGATTAGATTTGTTAGTAAATTTAAATAATTTGACCATGTCTTTAGGGACTTTAAATTTAAAATTAATTGTTAGTATTATGTGATGGTTTTTAGGCTTTAGTTTGTTATGTTTGTTAAACATATGCTCTTTACATTGAGCATTGCATTAATACAAAAATAGACTTCAACATCAAGTTGTTTCTTCTTTTATTTTTGTGTCTTTTAAATTGCTAAAAAACACACACACATACACATACGCACGTGGGCATATAAATGAGGTTGAAGCCCATCTTATATAAATCTAATTGGTTAATGCTAGGATCCAATCTAATCCACTCATACACTACACCAACTCTTATTATATTTTCGATGTGGATTATATACTACTTCAAAACTCTCCCTTAAGTGCAACTGAGCCTCGAATAATTGTCATTTGCGAAGCACATGCCTACTTTAAGAGGTCCGTACAAACATGTCTTTGGCCTACTCTTAGATGCTCCAAATCTAAAAATAGGTCTAGATTCCACTACTAGTCCAACACCTTTAGTCAAAGTTTGTTTTTTTCATTATAAAATTAGTCAAAAACATATGTTAAGCATAAGACTTGATTAATATACATAGTATGTGTTAGGCCTGCCCGCGTCCGGGTCCTGCATCTCATCATTTGTATTAATATTTTCCCCAACTTAATTACCCCGCCTCATGGAATATTGTGGACAAATAAATGAATAATTGCACAAATTTGGGCCGGTATCTCGTATTCATGTCATCAAGATTAAAAAAGCAATGAAGTATGCATTATCGAGAAGACACTCGCAATCTTCCCATTTAGTCTTATCCACACACATAGATGTAAAAAGATTCAAAAGAAAAGCATAGCAAAGACAAATGCAATAAATGGATGTCCCATACCATGTTTGATGGAATTTTTTTTTAGAACACTCGATCTTTAAAAAACACTCCAAAATTAATTCAACAACATTGTGCAAAAAGCTGGATCTTCTAAGTTGAAAGCATCATGTTAAATGGCTAGCTTCAAGCTACCCAAGAAGGATCAAGGATGAAATACATTAAATATTTAAAATTGAAATGAGCTTCAAATAATCGACGTCACGTCTGTCCAGACATGAAAGAAAAAAAGCACGAGGGAACTCACAATTCGTAGTCGCACTCGAGATAGAGAAAACTCGCAAGCAAGTAATGGGTGTGGGTTTTACGCTAAAAAGGCTTTGATACTATTTGGGGAGAGATACTTTATAAAGTCACAATTAACTGATACTGGACTATATTTCGGGCCATACATCTCTAACAATCTCAACTTTTGATCAAAATCACAATATGGTGTTATCACTTAACCTCATATAACTTCCCTCCAAGATCTTATCACATAATTTGTCATCGTTATATCATGCCGAGAAGCGCGAATCGTGAGGAACACTTGTGGCCATGGAGAGACGTCTTGTATTATGGTAAACATCCGCTTTGAATCATAAATGTCTTTTACCCCATTACAAGTTACAATATATACTCCAAAATTAATGTTTCAGATACAATGATTATTAATAAGACTTTTATTTCATACTCACAAATTTCAATGTTGAGACATATTTAAGCATACTTAAAATATTCAGAATCTTAAAAAAAAGGACAAGTGCGTTGGCATGCACCCTCGTCAGGACAAATGAAAATAAACTTAGTCGAGGCACTTGATAAAGATGAGCATGTTACAAATGGATTAGCGGCTTTGGAACAAACCCTAGACCATGTTCAGTGTTTGAGGTGGAGCTATGGAAAGCTTAATTTAATGGCGTAAGAGAAAGTATGGCTAAATGGCCACTGTAGGGTCATCCTTGAAATTGAAAACTTGAGTGTAGTTCATAGCATCGTGAACAATAAAAACTTTCCTAGCAAACACTGGAGTATGATGTCTTTTATCTTGTAGCTCGCCAATGGAAAGTGAGGTAGAACATACTCATATAAAGGGAAGGGAATAGAGCATGGTAGATGTCTGGAGGTTAGTTCACAATATATTTTGATGAAGTCCAAGAATTAGCTTGCAAATTCTTGATAGGATAATGATGAAGTCCAAGAATTAGTTTGCAAATTCTTGATAGGATAATGATGAAGTCCAAGAATTAGTTGCAAATTCTTGGAAAAATAGGAAAAGATATGACATAGGATGGCATTTTTGTAATTTCGGTGAAGTTCGGGCATTTGAGTTTTGGCGTTCCGGGGGCATGGGTTTATTGGAAACGGCGTGGAGATCATGACTCAGAGCTATGTTGTGATTACGACATTTTTCGCGAAATTCCATCGTTTCGCCCTCCGAAACGATAATTTTGCTATTTTAGGAAACTTTTGTTTCGCTTATAACTTTCATTAGGAATTTCCGTTTTTATTTCCGTTTGCGGGGTTTGTTTCTATTTTTTGTCTAGTTTTTAGTTTATGACTTTTTGGACTTTTTACTAGTTTTGGCAAATTTTAGGGTTTCGCTATTTAAGCGATCTATTGGGTGTAATTCGTAGTTTTTTGGCTGAAATAAAAGAATTTTTGAACTTTGGCTTAAGTTCTGACCTAGATCGAGTTGATCGTGGATTCGTTCAACTGGTTTAGAAGATCTCCGCTGCGTCATATTTCTAAAATGCCAACAGATGTTGTTAGACACTATACAAAGTTGTTATATTTATGTTTCATTATTTAGGTATTGCTATATTCACATCTTAATTACTTTCTTTATTTGTATATTGGGGAGTTTTATAAATAAAAGCACCATATTGTATTCAATTTTACCTAATTAACACAATTTAAATTACATTAACATGGTATCGGAGTTTAGGTAAATCTTTGGGGGTGTAGTTGATTTTCGATCAATCACGCTTTCGGCCTCATGATTGATTCACCGATTTGCTTGTGTTTCATTATTTGTTGTTCATCATTGATCTCCCCATGCTTTGTTGGTGTCCGCCTGATTAATTTGTCGTTCACCATCATTCTATGCATATCCTAAGATCTCCATCTCTCCTATTTATGTATCCACGAGCCCTTGTTGTGTCTTTTAGCAAGTGTGTCGTCATGTACCTCCCTTGCATATCTTGGCCACCTCACATTGTCATAAGGGTATAACCCTAATCCAGGTGAAAACTAAGAGTGAAACAAAGTTGATAAAGTTGCAATAAATTTTTCTTATCTTCATTGAATGAACAGTCCCCTTTAAATATAACAAAAACCTAATAGATAGACCAACATACCATTGACATGTGTTTATGGTCTTGTCAAGAAAAGTGGTTAATCAAAATGATTATTAAGTAACATTTAGGCTCAAAGGTGGTAGTTTTTAGCCCAAGCTGGTTCGTTTGTAAAATGTTTGGACTGTTGCCTTTGGATAAGTTTCCAGTTAGGCTTGTAGTGTTCAATTCATGTCTACACATTGTAACATTTAGGCTCAAAGGTGGTAGTTCTTATCCTCAAGATTGTGCATTATTTTGTTTGCCCTAGTGACATCAACAAGCGTGGGAGCATCATCCAAGGTGATACGGGTAGCAGTGAAGAGAGGGACGGTTAGCATATTAATGGCATGGTGGGTCTTGATGAAAAATTGATCAATTCGACTTTAGATATGGGGAACCCTATAGGTCAAGACCCTCCCATTCAATCAAACCTTGAAGTTCATCTCCATGAGGTGTAAGTAGAAAACGAGTGCCCAATATTCGTTTGGATGTTGGTATGAGGAAGACGGAATCAAGACTCGACGGTAAGGGCAGCAGAGCTTAGCTGCTGGTGTGTCCCTTTTCTGAAGCCGGAGGAGGAGCACTGATAAATATGGTGTATATATTGGGCTTGAATTATTAGGTAGTCGTTTACTTGTGAGAAAAAAGCTTTTACCGAAAAATGGAGAGACCTTGCATCAACAAATTTATCATTGAAAAGCTTGGCCATACAAATTGCATCCGCGATGCTTTACGATTTGAGTATTGCAGCTGGCATTGTAGCTCGTGCTTCAGACCGGAGATGAAGCAAGGGAGTGTGAATTCCACCGGGAGACCCATGATCCTACTATTGATTTCTCAAACTCGACCATGTAATTATATAGGGAGCATGTTTACTTAAACTTAACTAACACAATTTTATGGTTTTTGTAAGAAGACGGCTCGAATCGTAGTTCTAGGGCTTTGGCAAACGCCTCCCAAGTTTCTAACTGGTGGTTTTGAGACATCCATTTGTACCAACTTAATGCATCACCTTACATAAAGAAGGCGACCATTGGAAGAAGGTGGTTATGGCGAATTTGGTTGAACTAGAAGTAGTGTTTAACGATGAAAATTCAGTTTAGGACATTAGAGTCGCCAAAGAGTAAGAGCTTTACTTTAAGTGGTGTAATGGGTATTTAGGAGGGGGTTTATTGGTGGAGTGGGAAGTAGGGTTAGTAGTTAAGTGAAACGGTCGAGGAGGAGGCACCAAAGAAATAAGGTGGTCGGCTGGTAAACGTAAAGGGACCCATTTCGGTGTACGAGGTTGGTGATGACCTGTGGGGGTATGTAGAATAGATTGGGTTGATCCCAAAATAGGTAGGTAGGGTGTATATAGGGTTTAGTGGTGGGGGTGAGGTTGGTATGCTCTGAAGCGGAGCTCCGTTACCACCGTGGTGAGGGACTCAAAACGAGTTTGGTTTTCCTCATTCATAAACTAGAGGAGTTACATTTGGGATTGCATTTGTTCGTGTAAGGCTACAATGGAGTCGTCTAAGGTTGGCGGCGCTGATTGTAGCTGAGTGGGAAACCTTGGCTGAGGAAGCCCCATCGTTCAGGATGAAAGCACCAATGCTAAAGGTATAACCTAATACAGGTGAAAACTAAGAGTAAAACAAAGAAGATAAGATTGTTGTAAATTTTTCTTGTCTTCATTGAATGAACAATCCCATTTAAACATAACAAAACCCTAATTAGATAGACCAACATACCATTGATAGTGATGAAGTATGATTCAAAGTATTTGACCAAGTAACTTATGTTGTGAGTAGTTAATTGGTTAGAGAATAAATGTGGCTATTGATTTGGTCTAGCTAGTAGATTATGAGTAGTTAATTTGTTGTGAGAATAAGACTATTGTTGATTTAGTCTAACCTGTAGTGGGTAGTTGTTGCTATAGAATAACTAGTAGTGATTGTGTTTATCCGATATTTACTCTATGTAATGCAGCTATTTATATGTGTTGTCACTCATCAATTAAATACACTCATTTGAAAAAGCTTCTGTACATTCAAGTGTGTCATTGTCTTTTTATTTCTTTAACAAATTTGGTATCTGAGCATTGGCTATGATCCTTTGGGCAATTGCATGACACCTTGTCTTTTGAGTGTGAAAAAGTCAAATATAGAAGCTTTAATTGTCATCTCATTTTTTGAAAAAGTGAGAGACAAAGAGTCATTATTACGTCAAGAGTGGGGTTTTCTTCTTCACAACCATTTGCAGGTTTTTCCTCTTCTCAGCCGTTGCTGCCCATCTTCAATGGAGAGAAATATGAGTTTTGGAGCATCAAAGTAAAAACTCTACTCATCTCAAAAGAGTTGTGGGATCTGGTGTAGTATGGGTTTGTTGATGTTCTAGATCCCACTGAAGAAGAAGAGGACAGATTGAAGAAAACAAGAAAGAAAGATGCTGATGCATTGTTCATTCTTCAACAAGCTGTCAATGAGTCCATCTTCTCAAGGATTGCAGCGGCAACAACGTCAAAGCAAGCGTGTTCTATTTTGCAGATGGAGTTTCAAGGTGATTCAAAGGTCATCGCAGTGAGATTGCAATCTCTAAGGCGTGACATTCAAACCTTGTTGATGAAAAATGGCGAATATGTGGTTGATTTCTTATCAAGGGCAATGGGAGTCGTCAGTCACATGTGTTCATACGGAGAGCAAATTTCCGATGCGACGATTGTTACAAAGCTACTGAGAAACTTGACTTCAAAGTTTGACCATGTGGTTGCTGCCATTGAAGAATCTAAGGATCTAACGGTCCTTTCTGTTGAAGAGTTGTTTGGGTCTCTTCAAGCACATGAGTCAATAATCAACCGATCACTTGAAAAGAATGAAGATAAGGCCTTTCAAGTGAAAGAATCAGCCAACAAACATGGAGGAAATGACCATGCAACTAGCAGCAGAGGTCGAGGAAGAGGCGGATTTCGTGGCCGTAGTCGTGGCTATGGCAGAGGCAGAGGAAGGAATGCTGGTCAATGACAAAACAACGAGCAAGGAAACACAAAGAATGGTGTTCAATGTTACCACTACAAGAAGTATGGGCACATCAAAGCTGACTGTTGGTACAAAGACCAACAAATCAATTTTGCAGCAGAACCTGAAGAAGAAAACAAGCTTTTCATGGCTTGTTTTGATGATAGCCAAAGAGCAAGTGATCTATGGTTCATAGACAGCGGGTGTTCAAATCATATGACCAGGCACTAGATCGATGTTCGAGGAGCTCGATGAAACTCAAAAATTAAGGTACAGCTAGGCAACAAGAAGGAAATGCAAGTTGAAGGAAGCGGCTCAGTAGGCGTTGACACTCTTCAAGGTAGAGTAAGAGTGTTGGACAATGTTCAATTTGTGCTTGATCTTGGGTACAATTTACTGAGCGTTAGACAACTAATGGCGAGCGGTTACTCCATAGTGTTTGATGACAAAGCTTGTGTTATTACAAACAAGAAATCGGGGAAGGAGGTTCGCATTGGTATGGCTTCGAACAAGATGTTTCCCTTGGATGTCTCTAACATCCAAAATTTTGCTCTTGCTGCAAAAGTAAATGATGACTCCAAGCTTTGGCATTTACGATATGGGCATCTCAATGTCAAGGGCTTAAAGGCTGCTGCTAAGTGACAAAGGTATGGTTCATGGGTTGCCTAGAATTAATTCTATTGAGTTATGTGAAGGGTGTGTTTATGGCAAACAAACTAGAAAGTCTTTCCCTTCAGGAAAAGCTTGGAGAGCTTCAAAATGTTTAGAATTAATTCATGCTGATTTATGTGGCCCTATGCAAACTAAGACCTTGGGTAGGAGTCGATATTTTTGTTATTCACGATGATTTTAGTAGAATGAGTGGGTGTATTTTCTAGAAAGCAAATATGAGACTTTTGAAAGGTTTCAAAAGTTCAAAGCCTTGGTGGAGAAGCGGAGCGGCTGCCATATCAAAACTCTTCGCACAGATGGAGGAGGAGAGTTTGTATCGAAAGAATTCAATCAGTTTTGTGAAAAGAATGGCATCAAAAGGGAGTTGACAACTCCTTACACTCCCGAGCAAAATGGTGTTGCTGAGCGGAAGAATCGAACCGTTGTAGAGATGGCACGAAGCATGTTGAAAGCAAGCGGCCTTTCAAATGAATTTTGGGCAGAAGCAGTGGCGACTTCTATCTACTTATTAAACATCTCCCCAACCTGAGCCGTCATGAATCAAACTCCATATGAAGCTTGGTGTGGAAGGAGAACCTCTATAAGTCATTTAAGAGTTTTTGGTTGTATTTGCTATGCTTTGGTTAATTCTCAAGTTCGTCAAAAGCTTAATGAAAAATCTGAAAAATGTATTTTTGTTGGATATTGTAATCAATCCAAAGCATATAGATTGTATAACCCTCTTAGTGGGCAAATTGTAATTAGAAGGGATGTAGTGTTTGATGAAAACACATGCTGGAAGTGGAGTGAAGACCAAGTCCAACACAACATTCTTATACCCTTGGCTGCTGAAATCTTTGCAAATGAAGAACATGAGCCAACTCTTTCAAGCTCTGCCACTACTCCTTCAACAAGCACATCAACACCTAGCAGAAAATCTTCTACCACTCTCGAAGAATCATCAGATGAGACACCACCAGCGAGGTATAGATCACTAACTGACATTTATGCTTCTTGTCAGTTTGAGCTCACTGTTTCAGATCCTATTAATTACGGAGAGGCTGGCTGAAAAGGAAGAGTGGAGAAAAGCAATGGAAGAGGAAATGAAAGCTATTGAGAAGAATGAGACATGGGAAATTACTGATTTGCTAGAAGGTAAAAATGCAATTGGCTTGAAATGGGTGTTCAAGACAAAGTTTGCAGCTGATGGTAGCATATTGAAGCACAAAGCTCGGTTGGTGGCGAAGGGATATGTACAACAATATGGCATTGATTTTGAAGAAACTTTCTCTCCGGTGGCTCGATTTGAAACAGTGCGGCTTATCCTAGCATTGGCAGCACAATTACAATGGATGGTGTATCAGTTCGATGTCAAGTCGGCGTTCCTTAATGGTGAGTTACATGAGGAAGTCTATGTAGCACAACCCGAAGGTTTTGAAAAAGGCAATGAAACAAAAGTGTACAAGTTGAGAAAGGCTTTGTATGGCTTAAAGCAAGCGCCACGGGCTTGGTATAGCAAGATTGATGGGTATCTTCAGAAAAATGGGTATACGAGGAGCGAGAATGAGCCTACCTTGTATGTCAAAAAGGAAGGTAAATCTGATTTCATCATTATCTGCCTTTATGTTGATGATATCATCTACACTAGTTCATCTAGTTCTCTTTTGAATAAGTTTAAGTCTCAAATGATGCACGAGTTTGAGATGTCAGATATGGGGTTGTTGCACTATTTTCTTGGTCTTGAAGTTTCTCAAGTTGAAGATGGAGTTTTTCTTTCACAAAGGAAATATGCCAATGATCTTCTCAATAAATTTGGCATGTCAAATTGCAAGCCTGCAGCTACACCCATGAATTTAAATGAGAAATTGCAGCTTCAAGATGGTGCAGAAATGGCAGATGCTAAGCTATTCAGAAGCTTGGTTGGAGGTGTGATTTACTTAACCAACACTCGACCGGATATTGCATTTTCAGTTGGTGTTATTTCCAGGTTTATGCAAGAACCTTCAAAGATTCATTTTAGGGGCAGCAAAATGGATCTTGCGCTATGTTGCTGGAACCATGGAGTATGGTATTTGGTACACTAAAGTTGTGAATTTTAGATTGTGTGGTTTCACCGATAGTGATTGGGCAGGTTCGTTAGATGACAGAAAAAACATCTCAGCTAATGTTTTCACCCTTGGATCTGGGGTGATCACTTGGAGCTCAAAGAAGCAAGCAACAATGGCATTATCAACCTCGGAGCGAGTACGTGTCACTACTTCAGGCAGCTTGACAGGCTATTTGGTTAAGGAGAGTCTTGGCGGATCTTCTACAAGAACAAAATGGGCCAACAAAGATATTTTGTGACAACAAAGCAACTATCTCCATGACAAAGAATCCAACATTTCACAGCAGAACAAAGCATATTGAGTTGCGTCATCATTTCATTCGTGATCTTGTTACAAAGGAGGAGATAGCTTTGAAGTACTGCAGCACAGATGAGCAATTGGCAGACATACTTACAAAGGCTTTGTCCCTTGAAAAGTTCAGCTTCTTCAGAAATTTGCTTGGAGTGTCCAACTTTGAATCAAGGGGGACTGATGAAGTGTGATTCAAAGTATTTGACCAAGTCACTTATGTTGTGAGTAGTTAATTGGTTAGAGAATAAATGTGGCTGTTGATTTGGTCTAGCTAGTAGATTATGAGTAGTTAATTTGTTGTGAGAATAAGACTATTGTTGATTTAGTCTAACCTGTAGTGGGTAGTTGTTCCTATAGAATAGTGGGTAGTTGTAGTATTTATATGTCCTTGTAGAATAGCTAAAAAGCTAGTGATTGTGTTTATCTTCAACGGATATTTACTCAAACAACGATTACTGTAATTATGTAGCTATTTATATGTGTTGTCACTCATCAATTAAATACATCTCATTTGAAAAATCACTCGTGCTTCCATGTCATCGTTCAATCTTTCCGTGTGTCATTGTCTTTTCTCGCCATTTCTTCATTTTCATCCCCAAGGCATAACCTATTGACTGTCGCTTGTCCGTCTGATCTGTTGAGTGCTCCGCTCGTCTCTACCATACGTGTATCTCATGGAAAGTTCACGCGTTGCATGTTCGTTTAAGCTCAAACTTAAGTCTAAACTCAAGTCTAAACTTAAGCTGGAATTCAAGTCCAAACTCTTGACCGAGTTTTTTTGCCTGAATTTTTGCCTTACCGTATTCATTTTGTTTACAAACTCAAATTGGTTCCATTGTCACCACTTTGAGTTTGAAAGGGATATTAGACAACTATACGAAGTTGTTATATTTATGTGATTTCGAGATTTTGGTATTACTATATTCGAGTCGTAGTTACTTTCCTTATTTGTGCATTAGTAAGCTCTATAAATAAGAACAATTTATTGTATTCAATTTTCCCTAATTAATAAAACTTTAATTACATTAACATATGTTGTGTGGCGGCCCTCGCCGCCCAGGGGTGACGTGTTTCCATGTACTCCTTGCCTGTTGGCCCAACTACACGTGTACGACACCTACCCGTCCTTACTCTGTCTCGAAATGTATCCACTTGTGTGTGTACATTGTAAATAACATATTTAGTGGAAGACGTATTTAAATGCAAAAAACTTTCATGAATCAATTAAACAAATCATAGTGTGGAAAAACCCTGAAAAGTATGAGGTAAACAACTGTACCTTATAAAACTACGCATGTACAAGGTCATATCACTCCTCAGTTCCCAAAAGAATCAAAATATCAAAATAATATTTGGAAAAATTCCAAAAAAAATTAGGAAAATTCCAAAAAAACATATTTCGGTAAAATAAATAGAAATTGCTAAAGTCCTATGAAAAGAAAATACGTAGGAATGTCGGACACGATTTTCTGCGGGGGTTTGCTTCGAAAAATGTGAAATGGGCAATTTGGCCTAAAAATTGTAGAAAGTTATTGTAAATTATCATGCTAACTTAAATTATTAATAAATGGACATAGGTTGACACGGTGATCAATTGGCGACCAAGGACTCAGTGAACTTGGACCCGGGGTTGATTACGGGGTAGTGGAGCGCGTTGTGAGGTTTGTAAAACCCAAAGGGAAAACTCTCGAGTATTTATTTTGTTTCGTATTTCCATTCATTACCAGTATTCCTTGTGCTTTTTATTACATTCATATCTTGTCATCTTTTGGACGGTTGGTTGAGTTACTACCACCGGATGTTCCGTTGTGTGTCTATGTAGTCTAAACCATAGCATGTGTATCAGGAGTTCTCGGTGGATAACGACCCGAGCTGTGGAACCGATACATGTGTCGATGCGTTGTAGGTCTACGTCGGCCACCGAGAGAGATCAGGTGATAGCTAGTTGGGTGCGCCCAATAGTGGGATCTGGAAGGGAATTCGAAGTATGGTTTAGTCTGACTGGAATAGGCACACATATTTGCACTTTATTGTTATCTATGCATGCGATGCCCTACTTACAGTTGCCTGTTTACATTCCGCATGTTTATTTAACAATATTTATTGACTTCCACTTGTTTACGTGAATGCTCGAAGGAGTTCCTTGGGATTTTACTGACTGGACTCGTTCATCCATCATGAAAAGTACGAGGTAAACAACTGTACCTTATAAAACTAAGCATGTACAAGGTCATGTCACTCCCCAGTTCCCAAAAGAATCAAAAAATCAAAATAATCACATGTACAAGTACTCCTCAAAGGTAGGCAGTCAGAGGTACGCCTAAGGTCTTGCCTTTACTTGTACTCGGATCTCACGACGCGCTCTACTACCCCGTAATCAATCCCCAAGTCCAAGTCTACTGAGTCCTTGGTCGCCAATTGATCACCGTGTTAACCTCGACCATGACGTCTCCTCTCCTTCCCAGCATTTTTCTTCTCCTCCTCCTCCTCCTCTCATTTTCTTCTTCTTACTCTCTCTCGACCCTCGACAGTGTGTCTATGTGTGTGTGTGTGTGTGTGTGTGTGTGTGTGTGTGTGTGTGTGTGTGTGTGTAGGTGTAGGTGGGGTGGACACATGTCATGGATTTTGACAAGTGTTGCTTAGGTTGGGACAAGTGTGTTTGATTTGAGACAAGTGTGTGGTTGTGTTTGTACAAGTGACACCTAATTGTGACACAACTAAGACACTCGCCCGTATTTCCGGCGTTTCGACGCTCGATTTTGCGTCTGAACCGTGATATCCGCGTACCGTCGCGTCGTTAGTCACCCAATATCTATTCCATATTAGTTATTTGACAAATTCTTTTATTCACTTTGTGTTTTTCGTTTCCCCGACCTAATAGTCGGTCCCATCAACTACCCGATACCCGCGTCGACACATATATCGAGGCTAATACAGTTCACACACCTCACACGTATTATTTTGCAACATACACACATGCGATGTATTTGAATAAATTACACCGCAAATAAGCAACCAACACACCATAAACATTCATACCTAAGTCCCCGTGTGTCCTAGTCTACCGCGGCGTCCACGTTGATCCGAGCTGACATCCACGTTTGTAAATTTAATAAACATGAATAAAATGGGCCGTTACATGTTGCCTCCATTCTAATGGATGATTCGAGGGTGATCACATTCCCTTACTTAAATTTACTTTTATAATGTAATAATATGCTCACGGTCTCAAGTTCAATTCTCATTGCGTCAAGATTGTCTAGGTCACTTGGGCATGCTCAAGCCGATTGTACTAAGGCCTCATGAAAATAGTCAGGCTCGCCTGGATTTTCACGGATATATAAAAAATATAATAATAATCTATTTGCCTCCCTTTGATTAAAAAAAATAAAAAAACAATATATTGATGACATTGACAGATACAATTATATGAGTGGATTCATCTTTTATTTATTTCAATTAATTTCAATAGCATATCAATGTTTCCACGTAGTAATTAATAAATCAAGAATGATGGTCTCATCTACTATACTTAATACAAAATTAATGTTTCAGTGTTATAAATTTATAATAAATGATGCAATTAGTCTATTTTGTTCGTTGCAACAAAAATATTAAAATAAATGGATGCACGACCCATGAATATAGAAGTAGTTTTTTTTTTTTCAAAAAATTTATTTGAACTTTTTGAGTCCAGACTCAAAAAGTTTTTACTAGTAATTTTAGATACATATCTTAATAAAAAGACCTAATTACCCTCACTTCTAATATCAATACACATGGAAATATTTACATCCTCCACCACCTCCACTGTCACAACCGCCGCTGACGACCTCCATTGCCGACGACCGTCGCCGCCAACCGCCATCGTTTCCCACAAGTTAGATAAAATATGTGTAGATTTATTCACTTCCCCAAACTCTATTTCTCTCTCGTCACTTTCTCCTTCATGATTTTTACACTCTCATCTCCTGCGCACTTTCATTTGCACTCTTCTCAAGTTAGTACAAACCCCACCCAACTCTCATATCTCTCCCTCCCTTAGCCTCCATGGTCTCTCTCTCTCTCTCTCTCTCTCTCTCTCTCTCTCTCTCTCTCTCTCTCTCTCTCTCTCTCTTGATGAAAATGCGGTAGAAGTCCATTACTTAGTGTGTATATATATATATATATATATACAAAAATAAAGATTACGTGTATATAATATAAAAAATGGCCACAATGGGCTCTTAAACCGCCCAAGCAGCACCCAAAAAAAAAAAAAAAACAATACAAAACAACAAAGCAATTCCAGATACAAACTCCCAAACAGATGTCTCACTCTCGAAACATAAAAGCGAACCTGATACCTCATAGTCTCTCTCTCTCTCTCTGCTAGACCTGGCCGAGAGAGGGGCCGATCTGGCCGGGATATAAGCCTCACTCGGCCAGATCCGGTCGGGATAAAAGCCTCACTCGGCCAGATCCGGTCGGGATAAAAGCCTCTATCGGCCAGATCTGGCTGAGATTGAAGAGAAAGGTAGTCGACAGTGGTGGATGATGACGACAACGCTGTCGATGGCAAGTGGTCACAGTAGTCACGTTAGCGGTGGCGGTCACGGTAGGGGCTGCGTTAAGTGGTGGATTGATGAAGAAGATAATGGATTTACATAAAAGGTATTTAAGTCTTTCTGCTAGTTTGACTCCATATTGATTGAGTACATCTAGCACTTTTTTGACATTAAACTAGTTTGAAGTGTATTAATTTGTGCGCGCGCATGTGTCAAGCTACGTATTGCGTGCAATTAAATCATTTACTAGATGACTCACCGGTGTTTTTCCAAAAGTAAGACACATTTACAATTTATTTCACAAAATAGGGTGGTGTACTTTGAAATAACAAAAATAGGCAATAACGCGTTATTGATTTTGAAGTTTGTGAGGTGGCGGTGAGGTGGCGGGGCAATTGTATGGAAGACGCCTTTTGAAAATGCGCTATCCATACAATTGCCCCGCCACCTCACCGCCACCTCACAACATTCCATTAACACCTTTTCAAAAGGCGTTATTGCCTATTTTTGCAGTTTATGAGGTGGCGGTGAGGTGGCGGTGAGTGGCGGGGCATAGGGGACATAATTTGTAAAGGTTTGTATAGATAGCTCCTTTTGAAATGGAGCTATCTATACATTTGCCCCGCCACCTCACCGCCACCTCAAAACTTCAAAAATAGCCAATAACGTCTTTTGAAAAGGCGACATAGCCCAGTTTTAGAAAAAAAAAAGATGGAAAACCACACTTATTTTTCGGGGTTTAAAGTAAAAGGTAAAGTAATTTTGTAATTTTTTCTCATAAATTAGTCGAGGTGGGCCAGCCATGCATATCCATAGTAAGCATGCAACTCACCCGGGTTGTCCGCCTCGCGATACGTGCGTGACGTTTGCATGGGGTCCATGGTCTATAGTGGATATGCATGGTTGGCCCACCTCGACATGCGTGCGTGGCGTTTCCATGTGTTGTCAACCAGGAGATACGTGCGCGACGTTTACATTGGTTTTACCACCTCGAGACACGTGCATGACGTTTGCATGAGTTGCACGATGTTGCATGGGTCGCCCACCTCGACAGACGTGCCTGACATTTGCATGAAATCTCTACCTCGGCATACATGGGTGACATTTGCATGGGTTGTCCGCGTCGACATGCGTGCGCGTTGTTTACATTGGTTGTCCACCTCGACATACGCAAGTGGTGCGGGTGTGAGGTGGCGATATGCGTGCGCGTTATATCACTATTTGTAGGCTTCTTGGGTGTGAGGTGGCGGTGAGGTGGCGTTGAGTTGGCGAGGCAATTTGTATAGATAGCTCCTTTTGAAAATGAGCTATCTATACAATTGTCTTCCACCTCACTGTCCACGTAGGACGAGCAGATTATACAGATAGCGCCTTTTGAAAAGGCGCTATCTGTGTAATCCGTCCCACGTGGCCATGACACATAGATAACGCCTTTTAAAAAGGCGCTATCCATATGTCCACATCAGCAACGATACCAACCCATTGTGATAACGCCTTTTGATCAGGCGTTATTGCCTATTTCCGAAAAAAAAAAATCCATTTCCACCCCATTTCCCTCATTTAAAGTAATTTTATATGTACTTTTCTAATTTTTCCTGACTCACCAAGGCAAGAAAAAATCTAGTTTACATATCACGTCCATATATAATTGAGCAGTACTTTAGCTGACAAATGTAAGGGTGTCCATATGCCCGATTTATTTATTATATAAGCAGTACTCCATTACTTTTGGCGTTCCCATACCTTTTAATTGTAGTTTATCATCTTAAATACCAATAAATGTACGTACCCTTCTTAAACATTGACAATAATATTTCTGAAAGAAAATCCAACATATATGGGTTTGTTGTAAATTAAGTTGGAACTTGCTAAGAATTAGAGAAGAAAAATAGAAGACTAAAATTTTTACTACTACAAACTACTACTACAAAGGAGAAGAGAAGAAATGAGATAGTTGGAATGAGAAGTTTTCATTCAACTTGATGTGTGAATTACAATTGGGTTGACACCCTTTATATAGGCCATTTGGTGATGATGATAATTGTACTTATAGAATGTGTACAAGTTATACATACACCACAAGTCATAGAACGCATCACAAGCAACATAGACAATACATGGAAGAGTTGGTGTACATTGGAGAGGATTACAAGTTACATGACAATACATAGATAAGTGATTATACATTGGAGTTGAATACAAGTTATGCAGAGTGTACAAGTTACATTCAATGTAAAAGTCATGCTTGATGTTACAATTCAATGTGAGAGTCATGAAACCTGTACTACAAAAACCTTCTGAGAAAAAATCTAGTATAAGAAAAAAAGTACAATGTTCTCGTCAATCTTGATTTGTAGTATAATATTATTGATTGCATCATTAAAAACCTTGCTAGGAAAACCCAGTGGGACAAAACCAAAGCAAAGGAAAAGAGTGCAACACATTGATACACTTTGAGAGAATATATATGCCTCATTAAAACCTTTACTAGAAAAACCCTGTAGAAAAAATCTAGTATAGGAAAAAGAGTACATTGCTCTCATAATTTTTTTTATACGGAGTATAATAATGTTAGGATTGCCTCTTTAAAAACCTTGCTAGGCAAATCTAGTGGAAACAAACCAATAGCGAAAGGAAAATAATGCAATACACTAATCAACCTTGATAAAGAGTTTTAATATTGTTAGAATTGCCTCATTAAAAACCTTTGCAAAGAAAAAATCCAGTGGGATAAAACAATAGCAAAAGGAAAAAGAGTGCAATACCCTAACCAATAACTCATTTTGATTCCCCCATGTTCATATGGGTGAAACATCTTGTGCATTTTGTTGCACATGTACATCATTTTCTATATGAACCATTTAATGTTGAAGCATATGATTGCCACTCTTTTGTATATAGTACTTGCATCAAGTAATTGATTCATAACTTGTTGCTATTGAATGATCCTTTGAACTTCGAGTTCATATTAATTTATACATGGATCATAATACAACAAATTTAATGCAATTTGATGTGTTTCAAGCAATTTCACGTCATTCCTTTTGGATTGGCTTATATCTCCCCCTAATGATGGGAAAATTGCTTCATCAAAGTGACAATTAGCAAAACTTGCTATAAATAAATTTAGTATTAGGGATCCAAGGCATCTTATAATATAATTGATGGAAAGTTAAATCAATATAAGTCTCATATTGATTTGTCTTGAGATAATCTCCAGCTGATAAAAAAAAACCAGTTCGATAAAGGATGTCCGTGCGAGTTTATGATATTTTCGCATTATTGATGATTATGGATAATCAAATAGATCTTTCCACATTATGAATGTCATTTGATTTAAGACGACATTCGTTTTAATGTGCCTTGTATATTCCAGAAGTTAAAGCCGAAAATATTATACTCGGATTAAATCATATTTATATAGATAATTTTTTTATTATTCTAAGTAGACTTCTTCTGAACAAGACATTAACAATGAAATTGTTGTACCCGATATTGCCTGAACATTAGCCTCTGCTAAGTTCGAATTCAAGAAATATTCACTTTTACATTATAACGTACATGCATGTAGCACGATACACAAGATATAAACTGATCGCCCATATTTATGTCACGATTTAAACACATCTTAATATGCTTGTTTTCTCGAGCCATTTTCAATGATAAAATTCATAATATTTTGCCTTTGATTTTGAAGGCATGGTAAAGGTTGTAAAAATATTCAGGTATATATATGACAATATTTAGGCAAAATAGCCTTTCATATATGACCAAAAAATGTCACAATTATGAGCACTCATTGTCAATAATTATTTGCCCTTTGTAGTGGTGCACCATTTTGTTACAATTTTTTATGGAATTGTCAATAGGACATTTACCTGATATTTTCACTTTTTCCACGTCCATAAATTTATTATTGCGACCATGATCATTATATGCAACACATGCTTCTTAATTTGAAGCTGAACTAATTGGACGAGAGCGATATTATATTTATAATATCTCATTATTTTACTCAGCTACCATGAGACAAGAAATCAATCCTTAATATTTATTGGATTGATGTGCGCACTCGATATTTGTTGTAGCAATAAATCGAGGTAGGCCATGTGACCTTATTTTTATTGCCTCATCAGTCATATTTTCACATAGCCTCAACGTAGAGGTAATTAAAATTGTGGAATTATAATTAATATTTGACTGATTAAATTTTGTAGCTTGAGACTCAACCGCTCATTTTGAGCTTTAGGAGCATTATCTTTTTTTTGGTATTAATATATTTATAACTCCATAGGGTAAAGAGATATATAAAGTGAAATATTCACTTTTCAAATCTTTAAAGAGATATTGACAAATGATTTAAATTTTGTATAACATAACATAGTCTCGTATAGATGTTTTATTCACAAATTATAGTATCTAATTGTCATGACAAGTAATTTTTGTCGGTAACATAATAAGGCAATAAGTTCAACTATGGTTGAATAATATTTTTAAAATAAATTTAATATAAAATAGTTTTCCCTTTTTATGTAAAAACATAACATATGATTAAATATATGTTCACAACTTGCTTCATTAATAAACAAAATGTACTATTCGTATGAGTTGGTGGGACAACCTCCAGGTTGGGTGGCAAGAGATAGTCTACTTAATACCATACCTCCTTGAACGGGACAACTCGTCTCCCTTTCAATGTTTAGCTTTACCGGGGACAAGGCTTACCCACTATCAACTCAAACTTATATAATTATTTGTATTATAAAATCAAGAATAGAACAATAACTATTCGTTTGTAGTTTTAAGAGAAAAACTATATGTCACACATTGTCTTTTGATTTTTGATGTAGAAGATCGTACAAGACGCAACTACAAAGCATAATTTTGTAGTCGGTGACGTTATAATGCATAGTATATGAATAAAGTATGCATATAGAAGTGATGCATGTAATAAAAGGAAGCAACCATGATAATATATAAAGAAATTGAACATATTTAAATAACAAAGTTATACCTTCCTAGCTTTGTCTCCTTAACAAGCCTTCTTGAACTTCAAGATCTCCTTAATGCTAAAGCAAGCTCGTGCTGATAACGTGTTGTAAATTAAGTTGGAACTTGCTAAGAACTAGAGAAGGAAAATAGAAGACTAAGAACTTCTACTACTACTACAAACTATTGGAATGAGAAGTTTTCATTCAACTTGGTGTGTGAATTACAATTGGGTTGGCACCCTTTATATAGGCCATTTGGTGATGATGATAATTGTACTTATATAATGTGTACAAGTTATACGTACACCACAAGTCATAGAACACATCACAAGCAACATAGACAATACATGGAAGAGTTGGTGTATATTGGAAAGGATTACAACTTACATGACAATACATGGATAAGTGATTATACATTGGAGTTGAATACAAAGTTATGTAGAGTGTACAAGTTACATTCAATGTGAGAGTCATGCTTGACAATGTGATCATTCATAAGCTTGTTTAATGGTTCATCCAATTTACAGCAGGGTTTTTTTTGTCGAGGTGCAATGAAATTGTATTGATAAGTGAGAACTCTTATATCAATCTTACAATGAAGGCTCAGTCTCCATGAGAAAATTGGAGGCAATAAAGCCTCTCCACATCCACCATTGAATGAATGCCTCTATATAAGGCACGATACGATTGATAAGGAAGAACATTTGGAAATAACCCAGAAAAAGCACTAACAAAGGGAAGACAACCCTCCTTGAGGGAACACTAAAAATAGTAATTCTAGATATTCAGACCAAAAAACACAAATCCTACCTTTAACAAAATGCTTACAGAAAGACAAAAGAAGGGCCAACAAATTAAAATCTCTTCTTCAAGATCTAGCTCCGCCTCACCTTTCTAGAAATTCATGGGTCCGAAGAGTATTGGCCACATATTCACATGTAGGCATATCAATGGGGTTGGAGCCCATCTTGCACAAAACTAATTAGCTTTTGCTAGGATCCATATAGGGTTGTTCATGAAATTTGTAAATCTGTGGACCTAGTTCAATTCATTTCATTTAGTTCTAATTGGTTCATGATTGGAGTTTGTTAAATTGAATTGGGTTGCAAAAGTTGCACGTAATATGGTCTAATAACCTTTATATACGTTACATTATATATACATATATACTCTTAAAATCTTGAACTACATTTAAACAGAATTAGCCTTTTTATGTCGCTATCCCATATATATATATATATAATATAAAAATTATTAATTAATGTACCTACATTGGGCACTCAATTTGGTTATATGCATTAGAGGTGTATAGAACGAAATTCTTTAGTAGGTATGTCAAAGTGGGTGCCAATGTGGGTACGTTTAGCATCTTCCTTCCTCTATTATTTATTCGTATAATTAAAAATCTAAGTTTTTGCAACGTAAGGTAATTTTTTCATATTCAAGTATACATTTTAAAATCCTCTAGTCAAATAAATATAGAAAATGTTAAAACTACTATATGTGAATTAAAAGTCGTATTCTGACATTTTTCTTATTAAGCGTAACTTTCTTTATTACCCATTGGGATTACCTATGTTTTAATATAAAATATTAATTTTAGAGTTTTATAAATATTAATTTAATTTATAATTGTTAATCCGTATAACTTGATACAATTCGGTTTGCATTCAGTAAATTGAATTTGTAACGACTTGTTATTTTAAGCTGGTGATTAGTGTTAATCCAAATCCTAATTAACTCGAGTTAGGCTCATGGTTAAATTAAGCATACCACGGTTGCGTGTGCGTGAGTTTGTATGATGATTTGTGTTTGTTTGGAATGTTAATGAATTTTATAGGTTGTGGGATTAATAGGAAATTAATACAAACCTATAATTGAAAATAAGTAATTAAACAATAAATAGTTGGTACACCAAGTGTGACGAAGGGGTCATGAAATGAATGTGCACACCCGTGAACATTCATATGCATGTCTGGTGAATTTAATGATGATAAAATACATGAAGTATATACATTTATATATAATTGACATATAAATATATATAATAAAACTATAAATTTAGTTTAAATTATATGGATCGTTTAATCAACCTCGATATAAGTGTAAATGTTGATGGTGTCAAAATGTGTTACTTTAAGGATTGTCATATTAGCACAACAATCACTTGATCAACCTCGAGATAGCTTGATGCGTATATCAATAAAAATCTATATAAATAAATTCAAAATCGTCAAGTTTATCCTCTTTGTCTCATTTCAATCATTCAAAATGGTGAGAGAGGGGGAGAGAGGTTAAGGGTTTCATCACGAAGAGTGGATCAGGAGTGATTTTTCGGTGGAGATGATGAGCTTAAACAACTAAGGGATCAGAGATCATTATCTTGGTGAGTTGAGTTTTAAGTTTCAAGTTGAATTAAAAATTAGTGATGATTGTTTTGCGAATTATGGTATTTGATGACTGAAAATGGTTTGTTACCTCACTAGAGGTCCTCCCTGATGAATTTTGAGAGTCTTTGATGTTGTTGTATGAATTTGATAATGGAACAGTGGTTGTTGCCCTGTCCACTATCGAGGCAGTGCAAGGTGGAGCGCGCTCCATCGAGTAGAGGAGTGCGCTCCCTTTATCAAGTGGAACTTGATGGAACACGCCCCGCCTAGTTAGGGAGCATGCTCCCACCCCAGAAAATAGCAAATAAATTGAGTTTTGATTTTAATTTCTGGAGGACTTAGGGACTGAACAAGGGGTTCTAAATATAGGGTATGAGACCAATATTGATTACAAATGGCTTATGATAAGTGTTAGATCCTAGAGAAAGCGTAAATGACCCAAAAGGTTAAGAAATTTGGAACATAAACCTAAACTGAGGTAAATATGGATTTACTTATTTATCAATGTTATCTGGCTATCTTAGTATATAGTTCATCACTACAAAAAAACAGCAAATCAGAAACGGAATTAGAAACGGAAATAAGTTTCGTTTCTAAATCAGAAACGGAATTAGAAACGGAATAATTTCCGTTTCTAAATTAAAAAGTTAGCGACGGAATTGAGACGGAAACATTCAGAGACGGATTAGAGACGGATCGATTAGAGACGGAATTAGAGACGGAATTAAATTCCGTCTCGAAAATTAACGCCACCATTCCCGCCAAAACTTTATTTTGTTATACCCGTTCATCAAATCTCGAGATTTGTGCATCTTTCGATCTCGATGATTCAAAAATAAAACTCCCTCTCTCTCTCCCGATTCTCTCTCTCCCAAAACCCTTCGACCTCTCTCTCCCGATTCTCTCTCTCTCCCCCAAAAACCCCTCTCTCTCTCGACGAGCGAGATCTCTCTCTCTCTCTCTCTCGACGAACGGCGAGATCTCTCTCTCTCTCTCTCTCCGGCGATCTCTCTCTCTCTCTCTCGACGGCGAGATCTCTCTCTCTCTGTCTCTCACCGCTCTCTCTCCCGATTCTCTGTCTCTCTCCCCCAAAAACCCCTCTCTCGACGACGTATCTCTCTCTCTCTCTCTCTCGCGACGCAACGGCGGATCTCTCTCTCTCTCTCTCGACGGCGCGTCGAGATCTCTCTCTCTCTCTCGACGGCAGATCTCTCTCTCTCTGTCTCTCACCGCTCTCTCTCCGATTCTCTGTCTCTCCGGAAAACCCTATCTACGGCGGATCTCTCTCTCTCTCTCTCACCGCTCTCTCTGTCACCGCTCTCTCTCACGGACCGTCGACCGCTCTCTCCCTCTCAAACCCTCCCCCTCTTCAAACCTCACTCCAAAACCCTAAAACTAAGGGCGGGCGCGTCCAAACAAGCCCGTCGCCGCCGCCACCGCCACCACCGCAAACAAATTCCACCACTGCTTCACCAAGTCCGACGACGACGGGTTTCTTCGGCTTTGCGAGGGCGATGCTTTGGCGCTCTGTTTACTTGGCGGCCGTGCTTGAATACTTGGCCGCCGAGGTATTTCGATTTTTGGTTGTCTATTGAATTTCAATCTCTACCTTTTTAGCTCTTTTTTTTTTTTTTTTGTGATTCTCTTTGTCTTGGAAATTTGAATGTCTAGGGCAAGTTTGGGATTTTGTTATGGTTAGTTGCATTCCATGAAAAAAAATTTATATGATATTGATGATTTGGGCTAGTATTCAAAAGTGATCATGCCTTGTAAAAGGTATTGGTGGATAATGTGCTCTTTTGTTTGATGAAATTGTCAAAAGAGACCTTAACTTGTTCTTTTAACGAAGTGCATGGAAAAGCATGATTCTAAAGTCTCATGGATTCTTTATTGAGCTTTGTTTCTATGATATGATTTAATCGAGCAATCATTAGTATGATTTTTCATGTCTCGAAAGGATTGTAGCTAATTTGCATTGATTTGGGTAAAATCCTTTTAAAACGCTTCAAGGAGAGCTCATTCATTTTTTTCCCAAGTCTTGAAATATGTTCAATCCAACTTTATTGAATGTAGTTAGTAATCATCATTTTGGGTGAGACTTGAAGCTAAGTTGAGATGCGGAAGAGACTTTGTTTTATCCATTGAAAAAAAGACTTCGATTAAATCATGGATTTTCGACTAAATGCTATGATTTGAGAATTTTAAGTCGAACTTGACTCTAATGAGTTGATTTGAATCTTTTTAGTTGTGATTAGTCGATCGCATTCAATTTATATTGGATAACTAAGTTTATGAGATTTTTCTTGTTTTGCTTCACCGCATACTTGTTTTACTCGAATCGTCGATTTTGATTTGAAAGAATGGTTTAAAAGTCAGGAATGACTTAAGTGAGATAACTAGGAATGAGGTTTGAGTCCTTAAATGATTTAAGTTAGTCTAAATAAATTCAGTAAATACTACTTTAAGAATCCATGAAAAACATATTTAAAATTGGTTTTGGTTCATTCATTTTTTGATTGAAATATTCGATTAAGTGGTTTAATGCATAAATTTTACTTGAATATGATCTATAATTTGCATTGTTGTTTGAATAAGGATATGTCTTCTTTAAATTTAGGCAATAACAAGTCCATATCATTTTTTTTGGTGTGATCAATAGTTTGATACTCATTAAGTTCGATCTTTATGAAATGGATTAAACAGGTTTATTGTTTGGTTCTTGAAAGTTAAAAAAGCTCAGTTTGAAATGAGATGAGTGAGCTTATGATAAATTTTGTAGCTTGTGAAAGTGGATTGATTGAAAATAGTCTTATGAGTTTTTGGTCTATCTATGAGGTAGCATATTTTTGTTTTCTTATATGTTTTTAGAAAATGAAGATAAAAGTGAAAATGACAAACATTGCTATCTTCCTCCTACTTTGGATTGGTAAGAATTTAATTTACTTAAATCAGGTATATGCGAGTGTTTATCATCGTTTGTGGATTCTTAAATCTCAAATGAATTAATGTTAATCTTTTTGCTTGTTTGTAGACTTTGATGGTCGAGTGCGGGGATCGTCACTATAAGTTCGATGTGAGTCATTGCTCTTCTACCTTAGCTCTATCTCCTATGATGCTTATGTCCCTGAAAAATTTAAGTTCAACTATTCAATTATTAAGTTGTTTCAAATGTCCCTTGGCATATGCGGGTGGTGTTGAAGAACATCTCAAGACTTTTCGATTGATAATTCTTTTTGTGCATATTTATAGGATTGTAAGTTTTTTTTTTTTTTTTTTTTTTTTTTGTGGTTGTTGAACAATAGGATTGGTGGTTTTGTGAATACTTAGAAATTTGGAGCATTTGTAATACTATACAATTTTTTTGGATATATATCTTTTTCAATTTTTGATTTTTACATTTTTGTTCTCTCAATTGAATATTTGTTGATATATATTGTCGATGTATGAATGTCAATTTATTATATATTGGCGGAGTTAAATGTGCTTGGATTGAGACCTATATATGTAAGACTTTAAAAACTAAACAAAAATGAAAATTAGAGACGGAAATAGCAACGGAATCTTTGGATTCCGTTGCTATTTCCGCTCTAATTTTTTTTTTTTTTTAGATATGAATTCATGGATCCGTCTCTCGAATGGGGATCGACTATGTTTATTCCGTCTTGTGATGGTTTTAATAAATGGAAAATGTGATTCAGCGACGACGTAATTCAATCAATCGAGAGAAATAAGTTCCTTTGCTTTTTTTAAGACTAATGACCAAGTTATATACGTTTCTATGACCAAGTTATATACGATGCAGATTTGATCTCCCAGACGTAACTTCTACTTAGTTAGATATGTTGCGTGGATCACATATTTACTAGAGGGTTTTAGATAGAACCATTGGGCATTAATGGATTGGCTAAACAACACATTGACCAATGTGTTGGTCTAGCAATCGCATTAATGGTGTTAGTGGGTAATCGACCCTAGTTTTATAAATAAAATGGAAATTACAATGTAGTAGTCATTGATGTTTGATTTCCATCCATTATTTATTGAATTATATATTTTCCATATTCTTGTTAGTTAACATTGGCGCATATTGTTAGTGCATAATTTTCTTAATTATTATGTGGAATGTTGATGGCCATATGAATCCCTGCTTAATTAGCAAGTTGGAGCGCTCACTCCAAATTAATATTTCAGGAAAATCGATGAGTGCTAAAACTGTAGGATATAGAAAATTTAGGAGTCTTGATCTTCTATTCGACGTAATGAATCTCATTTTCCATATATATATATTTGTATGGAATTACGGTTTTATAATATCACCAGGAATGATAGGTTTTGTATAACCGAGGTTTATTCTTGTTTGATTTGGTACTGTATATCATATTTATTATCAAAATCTTTTTTGATTTTTGTTATGTTTATTATTTGTTTTACATCAATATTCGATATAGGGTAGTGTCTATCAGGAGATATGAGGAGAAGCTGTTGGCTCTAATTAAGTCTAGTGAATTAATATGGCTTAATTAGGGTTTCAGACCAAGTATTGCCCTAATTGGGTTAGGGGATGGTACAGTTTGGTATTATAGCCTATTTTAGAGCCCAATGTTTCTCACTCATAAGGTTTATGACTTTCAAATTAAGTGGTAACTCTTATATAATTTGATATCAGAGAATGAGTTTAAGGGTTTTCTTACATTTAATAACTCTTATATAGTTTGGTATCAGAGACTAGTCGAGCCTACTCCAAGGTTTAAGGTAATTTTCTTTGATACAGTGTGGTATTAGAGTTAACTTCAAAGAATAACCTTATTACTTGGAAACAAGTGATAACTTGAATACAGTTTGGTATCAAAGTTTAAAGTTATTGCTTCTGATATATCTTGGTACCATACCATAAGTTTACTAACTCTGAGAGTTATCTCGAGTTACGAAGAAACTTATGACGTAATAAACAATTTTTACCGTGATTTTGGCGGGTAACCACAAGATAAAAGACTGAGATACATTATTTATTGTGTTTTATTATATCTACTTAGTAGATATAAGAGTAATGTCTTTCGAGAATGATGATAAGATGGTTCATGTCCATCGATTTCTTATGATATGAGAAAACAAATTGAAGGTAAGAGTTCAATAGAATCTTAACCTTGGGGAGTTTGTAAAAGGAAAGACATAAGGAAAATTTACAAAGGCAAAAACTAAATTCATTCTTTGAGTAACTGTCTTTAGTGGTCTTTGTTCTCATTGATATTATTAGAAAAAAGTAATTGTCAGTGAAGAAGTATCTATTGGATCTAAAATTTGAAACGTGTATTAGAGAATGAAAATTATGAAATAATGGAATATTGAATGACTTTGGGTGGAACTCAAAGATGGTAAACCACTTTGAGTTGTGGTTTAATACTAGCATTGAAACTAGTTGATAAATAATGAAAATTATTCAGTAAATAAATTAGTGGTTAATGATAAAATCCTAATTGAGGTTAGGAAACCACTAATGTATTTATACTTTATAAGTTGTTATGAAGTAGGAATTCCAGTTATGGTGTGAATTCATACTGGAATGACAAACAAATTATCAAGTGATGAAATGTGAAATTGAGAATATTAAACCGGTAATGTTAAATGATAGTTTAGTCCAGAATAGAGCAGTAAGTTGGTAAGATATCCTAATCTGATGTTTTAGACTAGTATGGTTTTAATTAGGGAAAATGAGTTATCAATGAATCTAAGGATTTTAAGAATTCAAAGAATAATATGTGATAGTGGGAATTAATATTCATTGCCCAGAATTGACAACTTATTATGATAATAAGGTGAAATCAATTGTTCTCAGGAGTTAGTTGAGATCTAGTTGTCACAGTGGTATGATCAAAGTTAAGAATATATTTAAATATGATTTCAGGCGGTTGCTAGATTACTTTAAGTTAATGATGGAAACCATTATAACTTACTAGAACTCGTGTTATGGTCATAAATAAAGGGTATTGAGTTTTAAAACTCGATAATGTTATCAATAATAACCTGAAATCTTTGAAGACTTAGAAGTTGTACGAGCATTACCATATAGAATTATAATTGGTGACGGTAAATTAGTTTATACCAGATTTTGCAAGTTCCAGTGCTAAGTCTCAAATGTAAATTAATTGTATAAATTTTGAATATTAATAGCAAATCAAGGAATTTTACTAGGATTGAGACAATATGGGATTCTCATATATTTAACCCAAAGGTAAAAGAAAAGTAATATTGAAATAATTGAATATTACAAACGATTGATCCAGGGATCTCTAGAATCGTTGTGTAATTCATTTAGTTAACTCAAGTATGAGATTGTTGTAAATTGAAATTAGATACAAGGATGCCTTAGAGGAAAGTTAATGTATAACTTGACTACAATATTTTTTATTGTACTTGAACTATAGAAGAAGTTAGATGTTCATCATAAGACTTCTTATTTAGGTAAGAATGTGTGTTGATACAATAAAAAAAATGTATCTTATACTTCTAAAAATAGTTCACACTACAAGAAAAATGATATTTAGAAATGGAATTAGCAACGGAATTAAGTTCCGTTGCTAAGAAAAAGTGGTTAGAGACGGAATTGAGACGGGCTAATTCAGAGACGGAATAGAGAGAGATCGGAGATGAAAATAGAGACGAAAATGGAGACGGAATTAAATTCCATCTCTAAATAATGAGGCCAACATTCCCACCAAAACTTACTTTTTTTATAACCGTTCATCAAATCTCGAGATTCGTGCATCCTTCGATCTCGATGATTCAAAAATAAAATAGCAACCACACAAAATCCCTCTCTCTCTCTCTCCCATTCTCTGTCTCTCCGAAAACCCTATCTCCCCAAAAATCCCTCTCTCCCTAAAAATTCTCTCTCTCTCTCGCCGCTCTCTCTCACGGACCGATCCATCTCTCTCTCTCTCTCACCGCTCTCTCTCACCGGAATCTCATTCACCGTCAACTCTCTCTCTCTCTCACCGAGATCTGTCGTCGCTGCGATTGAGGTTGCGACGAGGCCGTCGGGTCTGCCGTCGCCGTCTGTCGGGTCTGCCGTTGGGTCTGTTCGTCACCTTTCATCACTGTACCTCGCCATCTCCGAAGCCCTCGCTGGACCTCAAGTGACTTGAATGCAAAATATAAACACGGATTTTTTTTTGTAACTGAGAAACTTAGTACTCATTGCAAGGAAATTTCATTATCCTATGTGTAGGGTGCCATAACAAAGAGAATGATCGCGATTGAAGAAATGGCGGGGATGGATGTCCTCTGTAGTGACAAAACAGACACTTTAACGCTTAACAAGCTCACGGTGGACAAAAACATGATTAAGGTTGTATTTCATTATATCTTTATAATTACTTCTTTAAATGCATTGTGATAGACCTTTTGATAGATTTATTGGAGATGTCGTCGATGATGTGTTCAGCAACATTGTTGTACTGTTTGCTATAAGCTGTGTGAAGGTAGACATGAGAAAAAGCTATGAAAACATGGAACCTAAACGATAACTGTCTGTTTGCAAAGCGAGTTTAATAAAAAAAATGACATTTTGTCGCATGAGGTTTGCGTTGAAGGAGTTGATAACGATATGGTCGTATTGATGGCGCAAGAGCGTCAAGGTTAGAGAATCGGGACGCCTTTGATAGCGCAATTGTTTCAATGTTTGGCGGACCACTAGAGAGGTATTATATCAATTAATTGACAATTCTTTGTATGTTGGTTTGCTTTCATCTACAATGAAGAACACATTATATTACCATTAATTAGGCTCATCTACATTGGCAAATTTAGTTTCTTGAAGAAGTCCTGTTATAGAGGTTTCCGTTAAGTATTTGTAACGTGTAAGGCCCGATTCAAATCTAGTGAGCGTGTGTTGGACCATTATTTGCTTAAGCATGTTTACAGCTTGCAGATACTAGTTTAAGGGTAGGCTTTAGTTGTGAGAGCGGAAGTGTATTCCAAAATGCCAAGGCAAGTTGGAGTTCCAACTCCGAACTTATAAGCCAATGTCTTTCTACCCAACTAGTTAATGTAGGACTATTCTCACATCTCCAACAGCTTCCATGGCCCTTTTATGCTGATGTATAAATTATTTTTACTCAAGGCTCGAGCTGGGATCGAACACTACAAAAAAATCGCAAATCAGAAACGGAATTTTCCGTTTCTGATTTGCGAAAATTCCGTCTCTGATTGAAATCAGAAACGGAACAGAGACGGAACGCGTTCCGTCTCTGAAAACGTCGTCGCTGATACGATCAGAAATGGAAAATGGATTTCGTTTCTGATTAGAGATGGAATAGAGACGGAAATTATCCGTTTCTGATTAGAGACGGATTTAGAGACGGAAATTAGAAACGGAACAGAGACGGAACAGAAATGGATTTTATTTCGAAATGGTACATTTGTAATTGCATTCCGTCTCGATTCGTTGTTGATTAGCAACGAATCGAGACGGAATTAATAAATTTATGAATTCGTCTCGATTCGTTTCTAATCAAGAACGGAATCGAGAGACGAATCGAGACGAATGCAAAGAGTCCGTCTCGATTCCGTCTCTAATTAGAAACGGAATCGAGACGGATTATTCCGTTTCGATTCCGTCTCCCGATTCCGTTGCTAATTAGAGACGGAATCGAGACGGATTAATATTTCCGTCTCTGATCCGTTTGTGATTGATAGAAATATTTCTGGAAAATTAGAGACGAAAATTTGAATTCCGTTGCTAATCCGTCTCTAATTTTCTGTTATGTTTAAATATGGCACGGATACATAAGCCAATCGATTCTCCAACCTAAAAAATCAAAATACAACCCGATATGACATACTCCATCGCTTTGCACCCTCCAACAACTCCTTGAGGGTGCTAACATCCCCCAAAGAAGCCAAATTGCGCATCCATACATCAAAAATATATATCAACAAAAATTCAAAAGAGAAAGAAAAAATGTGAAACTCAAAATTAGCCCAAAAATTTATATATCCACGGAAAGTTGTCATGTATTACAAAAGCTCCAAAATTTGGAAGTATACACAAAAACCAACCAATCCTATCGTTCAACAAGCAAAAAAAAAAAGAACACTCACAAAAGGTCCAAAATTTGGAAGTATACACAAAAAGGACTTCATCTAATAAGTAAAACGCAGCTTTGAAGCATTTCTGAATCTCCATCTGAGGGCAACAACCAATGAGTATGCACCTGAAAGAAGTAGGCAAATGAGAGATTAATTAGTTTGAGGTCCCTGCAGTTAGCGCGCTAATTCCAGTATTAGCGCGCTAATTAGCCACCTTGAGATATTTTTGACTTTTGGAAATCAAGCTTTAAATTTGAATTTTTGATTTCCTGGATTCCTAGAACGGCTATAAACGGTCATATTGGAATTCCTATCACTATAAAACCACCACAAACTTGGTTTTAACATAAGGAAGACGAAACACATTCAAAAATGCAAGATCTACAAAGAGAAGAATGGCATAAGTGCAAGAATGCTAAAAGGGAAAAACTAAAAGTTAAGCACAAACCTATCATGTAAGTATGATTCTAGAACTCATCCTCTCACCCCATCTAAACTGTTGTGTGCTCCAAAGGCGACAAGCCATGTGTTCCTACTCAAAAAATAAAAAAAAACAACCGGTTTGGGATTCAAGAAAAGCAGTGAAGAACAGAAAAAAACCATACAATGTTGAATAAGAATGCTTCCAAAAAAAACATGATCATCAAGCAAATGCAGTCACGGACTGAAGTTGGTGTCAATGTTGCTATTTTCCTACGCATAGGAGATGGCGAACAATGTTTCTATAAGATGGACCTATCATGTAAGTTGAGTTGTAAAACATGTATAACATGTTTTATAAGGGATGGTTAGGTCCTGGACGAGTTTAAGGGTCGCTAACACAAAGGGATAAATTAATTAGTTTGAGGTCCCTGCAGTTAGCGCGCTAATTCCAGTATTAGCGCGCTAATTAGCCACTGCCAGGGATTTTTGACTTTTGGAAATCAAGCTTTAAATTTTAATTTTTGATTTCCTGGATTCCTAGAACGGCTATAAACGGTCATATTGGAATTCCTATCACTATAAAACCACCAATAACTTGGTTTTAACATAAGGAAGAAGAAACACATTCCAAAATTCAAGATCTACAAAAAGAAGAAATTTGATTTTTTAGAAGGAGCAATAGGAGATCTTTGTGGCTGTTCTTAAGTCCTCGAATCCAGCACCTTTGAGGCTTTCAAAGGAATATAAGAGTCTCTGCAAAGCTGATCTCTTTTGTCATCCTCTTGGTTGTAAGGAAATCCTTGATATAAACTCTTTCTTGTGCTTAATCGACATAGTTTTGTGTATTTGATTTGAAAATCAGTTTGATGTGTGTTTGAACAGTTTCATCCTGCCTCTTGCACTTAAATTAAAATTTTTAAGACCCTAAGATTGCAAAAAGAGACCACCAAAAGAGCCCGACATTTAGTTGTGTGGGGAATCGAAGTTGAGGCCGTGCGCCTAACCTATATCGATATCAGAGGCATACAAATACCACATAGTATCAACGCGTCTACTACTTGTTCACTCATACGTCCTTAAGGTTATAGGTTTATTCCATTCTCTAGAAATGTAATGTGAAACAGCAACATTCACTAAAAGAGTAATCCTAGTGTTTCTAACCCTAACTAGTAGTAGAAATTAAGTAATTATAGGTATTATTCAATCGTAACCAACAACACCTAACTAATCAATCATCCATAGCAAGTGCATGAATATGAAATTACTAACAACTATAACATCAAACGACAAAGTAATTACCTCAAGTACATGATTCTAATGTATTATAATGACTCTCATGACATGCTTTACCGATAAAATAAACATGGAATAACAACCAAATACGGATGACATGCTTTACCGATAAAATAAACATGGAATAACAACCAAATACGGAATCAATATAAATCTTGAATTGCTCAATTAAAAGGTTGAAATGAAATAGTACATATTAATAAACCTAAAAATAAAACAAGCATAACCTCAAAAACTATGCATGTAAGAGAAGAAGCGAGAACAAAAACTTCTAAACCAAACAAAAGACACAACATTAACTTAATAGATCAAGTGAAGAACACCAACTAATGCACAATCAACCAAGGAACAAATCAAATCACTCAAGAACAGTTAAAATAAAACCTCATAAAGTAATAACAATTATAAGAACTGAACTCTTAAAATATGTCACCGATCAAGAGTTTGTTCCTTCACAGTTCATAAACAATAAGGTAGTACTATAACACGGCCAATTGCCAAGGCAATTTACAAAAATAAAATGGATTCCATGACCATAATAGCTAAGACCTTTCAAGAAAATAAATTTTTTATTTAAATCCATTTATTCGACTAGTATAGCTGAGCCGCTACGAAAACCTAGTATACACAATGGTCAGCCACATTATGTTCATTTCCTATATTTGAACATCAAGGCATATATATGACTGCCTTCCCTAGCAGATATAGCTTCAGTTTAAGTGAAAATCTATAACATATTTCATTCATGAGCATAATATTTGCAATGCTAACAAGTATTACGACTTTAATATTCCTGGATGCCGCATATAATGTACGTAGGAACACCGGACACCCCAAATATTTATTGATAGATGGAAATTTATGAAGTCTGCATGCTTAATTTAAATTGGAAAATCTTTCTAGATAAAATAGCTTCTTGCCTTCAACTCCGATGTTTACTAGAAGATCGAACTATCAAATGAACCATAGCGGAAACTTAAATAATTCTCATGTCACCCGACGGATTATTCCATAAATTTTTTAAATTAGATAAACAAGGGGACTAGAACGCCAACCCGACGTACGCAAATTTTTAGCGAAAAAACCAAGCGATTCGATTTCCTCAAAACCGTCACAAGGTGAATGATCTCTATGAAAGCTGAAGAGCTCTTGATCATGAGTGTTGCCTGCATTATAAAGAACAATAAAAAACAAATAAGAAATGAAGATTGTAGTAAGACTCCAAAACTACAAATGCCTTGCTAACCGGATCCGAATCAGAGACCAGAGAGAGCGAGAGATATCGGCGATGACGGAGACCGGCGCGACGAGACGGAGAGACCGAGAGACGGCGAGACCCGAGAGACAACGAGAGAGACAGGTAGCACGACCCGGACGGAGAAACGGAGACCACCGCGACCAGACGGCCAGAGCGAGCACCGGAGAGACCGGCTCGCACGACCAGACGGAGAGACGAGACGATCGAACGGGATGGACGTCCGGGGACGAGACGATCGGCCGGCGCGACGAGACGGAGAGACGGATTTAGGTTTTGGGGTTTTTTCGTGGGAATGATTTGGGGATTTCTTTGTTTTGTTGGGGGGGTGGGGTGGGGTGCGGGAAGGAGAAGAGGCTGCCAGGATCAGACAAAATACAAATCTCGAGGAATGATGAACGGCCATAAGAAATGAAGAATTTGGCGGGAATGGTGGCGCCAAATTTCAGAGACGGAATTTAATTCCGTCTCTAATTCCATCTCTAATTCCGTCTCTGATCCGTCTCAAATCCGTCTCTGAATATTTCCCTGTCAGTTCCGTCGCTAACTGTTACATTTAGAAACGGAACTTATTCCGTTTCTAATTCCGTTTCTGATTTAGAAACGGAAATAAGTTCCGTTTCTAATTCCGTTGTTGATTTGCTGTTTTTTTGTAGTGGAAGAAGTTCACTTTCTTCCATTCGATCCGACTGACAAAAGGACTGCACTTACATACTAAGACCAACAAGGAAAAATACATAGAGTGAGCAAAGGAGCTCCGGAGCGGGTAAGATTCTCGCAAGTAATAGCCAAGTCACTTACTAATTCGGTTCTTTTATCGGTATTGAAATTCTTTTTTTGTATTTATGCCATTTAGATTCTTAATCTAGCATCGAACAAATCAGATATAGAACGAATGGTGCACGCATCGAATGACAAATTCGCATGTACTGGACTTAGATCACTTGGAGTTGCTTACCATGTACTGTAATTGTTTTGGAATCATCATTATATCGAAACAATTGTTTTTTCTTATCCGATGGAGTTCTCGGCATTATTAGGAAGTGCCTGATGGTACCAAAGTCAGCCCTGGTGGCCCCTGGGAATTTGTCAGCATTTTTCCTCTGTTTGATCCTCCTCGCCACGATAGTGCTGAGACAATTAGAAAAGCTCTGGATCTTGGAGTGAGTGTTAAAATGATAACAGGTATGCATAAATACAAAGTAGTCTTTATTCTTGAGATTTTGATATGTGGAATGGGATGTTGCTATTTGATCGTTGTACTTGTTTTTGTTATCTACTCAAATGTCAATTAACTAAACTTGGGAAGCTGCATAGAGGTCGCCGATACCATTCGCTGCTACATGTTTGACTTCTCTTAGTAGACTTTCACCTGTTGGATTGGTTTAAGGTGTTGCTAGTAGTGACCATTCTTATCAATTCGCCCGGATTTTCTATAACTGACTTGGAACTGAATACATTTAATTCAACTTATTGATGTCTAGTAGTAGCACATTGACACAAAATTCACATCAAATGTGAAATGTGACTTTTTTCGACGATTGAAACGCCTTCACTTCGCCCTCCACATGGTATTTCTGATTTCAGTAGGCAACTTAATCCCCTTAAAGTTTGCTCCTAGCACAACGCTTATTACAATTTTGTCTCTCCCTTCTTAATGTTATGGGATGCGCAATAAGTGAAATTAATATTGCTGAAAGTGCAAAAACTTGATTTATCGAGATATATCGACTATACTTGGCGCGCTTATGTTCTTGTCTCTAGGAGACCAATATATGTGAAACTTTTTGTAGGTGACCAACTTGCAATTGCGAAAGAAACAGGAATGCGACTTGGAATGGGCGCAAACATGTACCTTTCAACGTCTTTGCTTGGAGAACATAAAGACGGATCCATTTCAAAGCTGCCTATCGACGAGCTCATTGAGAAAGCTGATGGTTTTGCTGGTGTCTTTCCTGGTTGGTATAGTCAGAATTTTGTAAGTTGTTCATGAGATCGATAAGTGCTTGGTTTGTGATCTTACAAACACATATTCATATGGATAAAAATTCCACCAACTTTTCTAAAATAAGCAGATGGAATTGCTTGATTAATGATAATAATACCAAAAAAGTGTAGAATGCAATGTTCATATATAACAGCCAATATGTTACATATTGTATTAGTGTTGCTCATGAACTTAGACTAGCTAGACATTGATTATGCTAGCTAGTCTACTATAACACCCTTTTTTCAGAAAAATAGGCTGGCGATGGACTGGCGTAATTTGGTTCTGCAACATTGCAACTTATGTTCTGTTAGATCCTATAAAATTCGGCGTGCGATATGCGCTAAGTGGAAAAGCCTGGGGCCTGATGGTGAATCAGAGGAAAATGTAATTTATGTTCTTTTAATGTATGATTGGACGCTTCTAATTTGTATTTTGTTAACTTTAGTGCCTTAACCAAGCATGATTTTTTTTCCATGTTTTCTTCTTATTTATCCTATGTATAGATAAATAAAAAGCCAAGAGTTTACAAAGGAAAAACGAGGTTACACGCGAGGTTACATCCTTGTTCTCTATGGTCTTCCGAGGTAATTGTCTCAATGCTTATGTTTATTATGTTCTTTGGTTAAGCATGTTCGATGCTTGACAAAATACTCCACCGTTACATATTATTAAACAACAGTGGTTGGTATCAGACCTGGGTAAACATGAACTAAATGCTCTTTTTTCTATACTTGAAATGCTCATGCAAAATGACCATGGATGAGAATATGTCAACTAAATGACCTTTTGAATAGCAAAAAAGGTGAATGTTCATTCTGACTGTATACACCTCGAGCCTTTTCTTGCAAGAGGTGCAAGAAAAGTGTAGAAGTCCTGAAGATACTATTAACTTTATGTTGGAAAGCTAATTGTTAATAATGGTCTCAAATGTTTCCCTTTTAATGCATGCAGATTACTCACAGGTTCCATTCTTGCTCACGAGTTAATGCACGGGTGGTTGCGGCTTAAAGGTAACCATAGTCAATTATCTCTCCCTTTTTCCAATTATTATGTTGAAAAGATTGACAAGTTTTTCACAAGGAGAGAATCAACAATGGAGTCCTAAAAATATTTGTTTTAGGCTATCACGATATTCAGCAACACACAATAGAACAACCGCACACAATAGAAAATGACAACTTAATTTTTGATTCTCTTAATTTCACTAAAACAGTGGTACATCATATGTAGTTAAAAACAAAAGTGAATTATAGAAAGTCCTAAATAACTCTACTTCTAATTCTAATCTACACACCAAAAAATTAGCAACTTCCAATAGAATAAGACAACTAAAAAAATTCTTGCACACATAAATAGAAACTCCTAACTAGACTAGAAAATTAGAATGTGCACTAAATAAAAATAGAAACTATTGTGTAGACTAAAGCTCAGATTCGCTTTTTAGGCTCCTTCCAAAATTATAGTAAACGTTTATTACTGCTCATAGACTGCCTAGACCATCTTGGATTAAGTTTTTGATTAGCAACTTCACTGATCTTTAAGCGATGGAAGATAATTTGAAGATATCCCCGGGCAATTTGGAGCTCTCATGCAGAAGCTATAGTAAAGACTTAGGTGCATAATCTCTAATAGCATCTTGCAAATGTCTTCCTTTCCAAAATTATTGAATCAAATGATCTTAAATGCGGCAAGTGGTGCTTTTCTCACCATTGGGAACTTCAATCTTATATCGCATCAACGTCTTTTTATTCAACATTCTTTTTATGAATGGGGTTATCTTATATGAACTGTTTGTCCAAGTTTTCTATTTCCAGAACTTTCTCCTATGCCCACTTTCCTCATCGCTTCTCAGTTCACAGGCAAGCATTGACTGAAAAAGTTTTGGTTTGAATGTCAAAAGCAGTGCCATTGACGAAGATGGCGATGCAGTGTTGGAATGGGAGAACTTGCCACCATTAGTGCATATATCTCATTATAAAGCTGCACCCGACTTGATATATGGTTGTGTTCCCCTTTTTGCTATCCCTTTTGAGTTAACTGAGTAGCTATGTACATGATCTATTTAATTATCTATGATGTTGAATTTCATGTAAATGTGTTGTCCTGACACTGTTGCTATAGATTGTATAAGGCCTTTTGTGCATATTTAGAGGATTGGAAGTTTTTTTTGGTGGTTTTTAAACAATAGGATTGGTGGTTTTTGTGCATAATTAGACATTTGGAACATTTATTAAACTTGACAAGCTTTCGTGGATTATAAATCTTTTTCAATGTAGAATTGTACATTTTTTTCTCTCATTTGAATATTTGTTGTTGATATATATTGTCAATGTATGTATGTCAAATTCTATTTTTTTGGGGATGTTAGCACCCCAAGGAGTTGTTGGAGGGGTGTAGGCGATGGAGTAGGTCCTATGGTTGTATTTTCAGGTTTAGAGGTTATGGAGAACCAATTGGATTAAGCTTAGGTTTGAAAACTAAACAAAGTGAAATTGAGACGGATTAGCAACGGGATTCAGAGATTTCATTGCTATTTCGTCTCTAATTTTTTAGGAATAAATGCATAAATCAACAACGGATCAGAGACGAAATTATATAATTTCGTCTCTGATCCGTTGCTAATCAGAGACGGATTAGAGACGGAATGCAATAATTCCATCTCTGATCCGTTGCTAATCAGAGACGATCATAGAGTAAATTATTGCATTCCGTCTCTGATCCATCTCTGATTAGCAACGATCGAGACGGAATGCAATTACAATTGTACCCTTTAGAAGAAATTCCATTTCTATTTCGTCTCTGTTCCATTTCTAAATTATGTCTCTAATCCGTCTTAATCAGCAACGGAAACACATTTTCGTTTCTGATTGAATCAGTGACGACGATTTTAGAGACGGAATAGATTTCGTCTATGTTCCGTTGCAGAATTGAATTAGAGATGAAATTTATGCAAATCGAGAGACTAAAATTTCCATTTCTGATCTGCTATTTTTTTGCAGTGTCAAATTTTTTGAGAATAAGCATTATAGATTGATAATCTCGAGATTGTTATTTGGTAATTGTACTAAATATGGAAAGCATCGCTTGTAAATAAGAGGAGAGGTTTATTGAGAGTTTTTAATCATTCTTATTAATTATTGAGAATCTTAGAAGAATCATTAAAAGACAACTTATAAGTATAAAAACCTGTGGATTAGTGTAAAGTTAAAGTAGTAAGTTTCAAATCATGGAAGTTTGAAAAGTGGAATTGTCAGAGTGATAGAAATAGAATGTGAGATTATTAACTAGAATTTCCTAAATGCTAGGAATTCCCTCTGAAACATTACTCATTAAGGTGATTATGTTGACAATACTTTGAATAGCAAAAAGACAAAGGATGTAGTTTCAATAAAAGCTGCTCAATAATATCTCTCGAATAAGATATGCAATGATGGCTAATTGAAGTCTTGTGCAGGCACATCATTGTAACTACACATCTATTTTTTGGAGCTCAGATAAGAGCCGAGATAATAATGATTAATTGAATGATGAATTGTTAGAGAAATTGATTAAGATTATCTAGTAGGTCAGATTTGACTAGTAGTTATTGGTATTTTATATGGATAATCTCATAATAGAATATGGAACATGTAAAGGAAGTTCATGTAACTTGAATAAAAGAGTATGGTAAGAATGTTATGAGAAATCTCATGAATTTTTTAAAAAAGATTCAATCAGGCAAAATCCAAAAACATTGTGATGAGAATTAGTTGTTGGTGACCAGGAATGAAAATTAACAGTGTCAATTTTATAATGAAAAATAAGATATATTACCAAATGGAAGTTGAGTGATACTAACTTGGAGGGTTATATTATTCTTGTCATATATGAATGAAATCTCATGCTCAGATATTTATAATGGATAAACTTAAGTTATGATCAGAATTGAAGGTTGTTGATGTTGTAATTGCAAAATTGATAGAGTATGTAAATTTCTTGCCAGTATTGTGGTTAAATTCTTGTGGAAAAATAAGTGAGATATATGTGTGTAGAAAAAGTTGAGAGTTATAGAGAAACAAGATTACTATTTTGGTGAGGAACCGAAAGCTTGCTTCCCGGTGGGGAAGTGATTTATAATAGCTGGGACGGACCTTTTGTTGGAGCATGTGCCCTAGGTCAATCCATTAACTGTCTTTATGAATACTTTTAGTTAATAAAATAGATGATTTCATTTGCTGTTTATTATAATTAATTTACATGTTTACATTATAATAAGATCCATGGGTATTTGCGAAATATCCTAAATGTCCCTAGTCGATCATTATATTGGGAACTATAATGAATTAAGACTAGTGTGAGTCTTGATTGATGATCATATGATGATTATACATATAAGGATACGAATCAAGATCACGAGTACTTGTTAGGGAACAAAGTCTTGGACCGAATTCGCTATGAGAGCATCACATGGATTAAGTCATAGTTGTTTCTCATGATAGGTATATTTTTCGGTCCTCGACTTGAGATTACCAGAGAGACTTCAACATTAGGAACATAGTGATTTGACACTATCAAACGTTGTCTTTATTCGGATGATTATAAAGGTTGTGATTGTTTACCGTGTGAGCAATGTGATAAAGTTGTGTAATCAAGATAGAATTTGTCCCTCTCATATAAAGAGAGATATCCAGTGGATCCCTCGATGTGTTAAACTGTTAAAAGGCCTAGTCTAAGTGAATTGATATTGATCAATGTCACTTGGATGTTTTATGTCTACTTAGAGATCGAGACTAGTACGATTGAACATGTTGGATGACAATTCCATGTCTTATGTTTGATCAAAAGGATATCGTGTGACAAAAGGATGTTATATACACTATTGATTAGGTTGTATCGATTTGATATTCGTACGACTTGGGTAGTCATAATGTCTTGCTAGAGGCCGCTTATGACTTGTATACCAAAATGTGTTTTGGTTCACTGCCAATGTTGTATGAGCCTATTGGGTCGCACACTAAGAATGGTTTTGCGAGATTTTAAGATGGTTCAGAAAAATGAATTTTACATGATAAAATTCATGACAGAAACGTCTTTGTGGTGTATTACACTCATACTTCTTTAAGTAGAGGTATATGTGTAATTTACTTAACCGTCTATATACGAGGGTTGTGTAAATAAACGCTTTAAGTTAGAACACACGCATGAAAGATTAAGGGCCGAAACTCTATTTTTGTTTTAGAAATGACTTAGGGTTTTCTGGTACGTTCTGGATCGTTTTGGAGAGAAACAAAAGGTTTGATATTCTCTCGAAGCTAGCACTTCGAGTCTCGACCGCCGTTCGTGTGTGGACTACTGGTAGAGGGTGTTCGTCGTTGGCAGCGCCTTAGAGATCGATCAATCTTCAGAAAGGTATTTTGCGACCGAGGTATGATTAAGTTTTCTTGGTTTAACATTTTTAATGGAATTAGATTCGGATCCTGTTGAGGTTTTTGTCAAAATTGTTTTGTAGTCTTCACTACGTATGAACCCCAAAACCCAACAGTGGTATCAGACCTTCGAGTTATATTCCATTAAATTCATTGCATGTTTTCTTCTGATATATACATGATATATGATTGAAAGCATGTTAATAGTTGATGTATATGTGATATACAAGGGTGACAAACTTTTTGAATTTAATGCATAAATATGGTCATATAACTGTAGGATCGATCCATCAATTCTACACCAAACTTAATTTGCCTATATATGTACATGTGACGGATTTAACTTAGTATACCTGTGGGTCCATTTCATATTTTATGTTTCATATGCACATTGAGAAAAAAAATATATGTATATGTATATGTATATATATATACTAGTTTTAGGTAAGTACTACGCAAAATCATGCTTGCAAGAATTTATTTTTAATATTTTACTAAGTAAATATGAAATCGTAATTTAAATTTAATATTTTGACAAAATAACCAAATTATAATGAATAAAGTAGATAATGAATATTTTAAAGTAAGCGCTTGAATATTCAAATAACTTTATAACTTAAAAAAAATTATGCATCCTAATAAAAATCTAAATGGAAGAACCATATTCCCCCGATGCTGATTATCATTATCATCATCATCCTTGAAGTTAAAAATTTAGAGTTAGTATACCACACCAATATTTTTATAGGCATTTCATCAAACAATTTAGAGCACCCTATAAAACTATCAATACAAACCATCAATTCAACAACTTAATGTAAAAAAATCAATTCAATTTAGAATAGATTTACTTTAAAAACAAAATAAAATAAATTTGAGCCAGACTTAATAAAATTTGTTCTTTTTAAGTACATTATCCCAAAGCATATATTTTAAAAGAATCTTATTTAACATTTAACCTTCTCAACATATTTTCTCAAACGAGCTGCATTACAGGTTAATTAATGATTTTTAACAAACCTATCAGTCCTTTATCTATTTACAAATGGTTTCTACTAAAAAATAATTTTATTACATGACAATTAGACAAGAGTAGGTGCGCATATTTCTCAGCTATTTACAATAAAAAATGGCAAACCAATCATATATACAACCCAACAGAAAACATATTTTATGCAACTGGTATGTCTTGATCATTTAAACTGAATATGAAAAAAACTTCAATCAAATACTTTCATCAAATGCTAAGCCGCTAAGCTGATCTATACAATTTTAAATTCTATATGAACGATTTACATCATGCATGTTAATTGTTGGACAAAGTCACGGAGGCAACTTGGAAGACATTAATGAAACAGAAAAAGAATTGGCAGAGTATGGCAACCAAATACAACATTACCTTGACAAAAATCATTAACACCATAATAGCATATTGAAGTAAGGACTTGTTATTGCACAATCTTCGGTTACCTACATGGAATATAAATATGTAAAAGAGCTTCTTCATCAGTAATCGACAAGATATATTGTTTATTTTTTACATTTGATAAAAATTAGGGGTGGGCAAACCGCAGTTTGGTGGTGAAAACCACCAAACTGCGACCAAACCGAGGGTCTACGGTTTGATGATTTTCCAAACCACCACCAAACCGTGAAAGTTGAAAACCGAACCAAACTGAACCGCGATTTGCGTGGTTTGATCGGTTTTCAACTTTTCATGCACTCTATTTTCGAAAAAAAAAAACAGCAAAAAAAAAAAAAAAAAAAAAAAAAACAAGCAAAAAAAAAACAGCAAGCAAAAAAAAAAAAAACAGCAAAACAGCAACCCAAAAAAAAGAGCAAGCCTACACATTGTTCACAACTAACACTTCAAAAAAGCAAGCACAAAAATAAACAAAGAAGCCAGCTGCCATGTGGCGGACTCTAAACAAACCTCTTCATCTTTGAAATGAAACTAATACTCAAATAATATACAAACAAGTAAATCCCGTAACAAAGAACCTAAGGAAACCTTTTAGAACAAAGAAAAAACAAACCAGATGAACCGAAAATACATTACATACAAAGCCTCTCAATCGATATGAAGAGGCGATTCAACCAGAGAACTCACTAGGAGCCATTCAAGCCCATTCCAGCAAGAAGCCAAAAATTGAAAATGGAATAAGTATGACAAATTGACAACAATAAGCAGATTCTTCATAAAACAATTTATAATCTCAATGACATATATGAGAAAAACTGAAGAAAAAGTAATGCTTCATAAACATGTTTTCAAGGATTTCTGAATGCAAAACCTAATGTTGGAAAGGCCGGAACGTCCGATTGGGGGGGGTGGGAGGGGGAGGAGGTCGAGGCGTGGGAGAAGGAGCGGCGGTGATTGCCTGACCGGTGAGGAGTTGGAGACGGGCGGTGAGAGTCTTTGGAGAGACCGAGCGTCCGGTGGGGGGGGGGGGGGAGGGGAGGCGGTCGAGGCGTGGGAGAAGGAGCGGCGGATCGCCTGACCGGTGAGCGTGGGACGAGGATGCTCGTTCGGATTCGGCAGCGACGGTGCGAAGCGGCCGGCGGTGAGAGGACGAGGAGTGAGGAGCGGCGGTGGCGGTGAGGAGTTGGAGACGGGGAGGATCGGGGGTGGAGAAGCCGGACCGCCGGAGCGTCCAGATGGGAGGCGGTCGAGGGCGTGGGAGAAGGAGCGCGGTGACTGGTGAGGGAGTTGGAGACGATCGAGCGGCGGTGATTTTGGATGAACGAGAACGTCGAGACTCGAGAGGAAGATGAGATTAGTGATTTTGGTTGGTTTTTAGGGTTTTTGGTTGTATTTACCAAAATGCCCTCGGTTTGGTTAAACTGCGGTTTTCCCAAAACGAAAACCGCGACCAAACCGCGATTATGTGATTTAGTCGTTTTCCAAACCGTGACCAAACCACAAACTTTAAAAACCAGACCAAACCGCGCGGTTTGGTCGGTTTGGGCGATTTTTCGAAAACCGCTGCCACCCCTAATAAAAATTCATGTCATGGGTCTGAACATATATTGTTTGTGAATGTTTAAAGATCCCGCAAGATATATTTTTTAGCAAAAATTAATTTGGCAAAAGAGAGTAATAGACGATTAGACAGAAGTATAACACTTTAACCCCTTCATTTTTCAGTCTATGGGCGAGTTTTCTTATAATAATTAAAAAATGCCCAAGATATATTGTAAGCATTAGGAGTGTTATACACGTGGTGAACAGTTACTTATTGGTAAAATGTTCGTTTGGCCAAGTGTTCATTCAAAATTGTAAGGAAATCAATGTAATTTATGTAACAACCATATATATTAACATAATCCACTATTTACCACATCAGCAATTAAAGCAAGAAGAAAAACCTAAATATTTCATAGTAGCAGGCTCATAGCATTGAACTTTGTCTTACTAAGTTGTGCTTCCTCTACTTAGAATCTGCACCTATATCCAAATTCAAAATCAACATTGTGGAGCATCAATATCTTAAAAGCTTACAAATACATAACACAACCAACATACTATTAATAATCCCGACTTCAATTTCAAAGTATCTGCAAAGCGGCTAGTATATTTCAAAAGCAAATCAAAACCATTGCATACTACACAGAGGATCAAACATATAGGGAATCAAACTTAGTATCTACTTCCCAACAATCCATGCATCGTTAAAAATAACTAATAACGACAACAATAAAACAACAAAGCCTCAATTTCAAATTAGCTGGGGGTCGGCTACATGGATCAAACTCTCCATTGCGTTCGATTCAGTGCAATTGATGGTATGCTTTTTAAATTTTGAAAAACAAATACTTTATAAGATATTTACTAATTTTCATTACCATAATCACGGAGAAAGAATTGTTGAATTGCCTTAAGAGGAACTATTATGATCCCAAATCTTCAGGCAATGGGAATTCCAATAACATAACACACTCAATAACAACGCACCTGAACCCTAGGAGCTCAGTTTTAACTACCCAAAACAAACCCACAAAAAATACTTAAAAGCATCATTTTAGTGCCTTAATCTCACTAATCTCATAGGCATTCTATCAAAATCAAATCATCATATCGACAATGTATTCACACTAATATTCTCATAGGCATTTTATCAAACAATTTTAGAGCAACTTAGATCATCTGCTCAAGATGAATGCGAGTAGGAAAAAAGAGATTTGGTGTAATCAAGGGAGGAGGGAGAGATTTGGTGTAATTAAAATAAAGTAAAATAAAAATAATTAAGAGGAGAAAGAAAGATCCAGAGAAGGTGATTATTGCGTACCTGGTTATCAAAAACTACAAACACAAACGTCTGGAGAAAGTTTTCTCTGCTCGATTAGTTTAATCGAATATCCAAAATTGTGAGTGTTTCAGAGCTAGCATGAAAGATAGGTGAGGAAAGGTTTCGGGTAAAAGTGATATTCATGAATAGGTGAGGAAGGGTTAAAAGTGATATTGAAGAATTTGCTAGCAAGAGAGATAAAGGAGGAACGAAATTTGAGGTATTTTGGTATTTCTTAACTAATGAAATAGGTAACCAACGAAACAAGGGAGTTGAAGGATAAAAGTGAAATTTTAGGTCACGAAGGAAAATCAAGTTATTCATGCTTTTAATATATAGGTAGATATATATATTTAGAATTCAAGTAATCATTTGTATGGCAAATCATAGGAAAATGCTATTTGAATTAATTAATACGCTAGTTTTATATAAATTAAACGAAGTAATGACCACAAAGTTTTGACTCGAAACAAATAGTTTTTGAATATTGAGCACTTTCAAATTATTATTCTTCCTTCAACTAAGTGGATGACTCGATGATTTGGTACGTACAAGGCTACTTGAGTAATAGAAGAGTTCGAGCCTCAATGTGTGCAAGTTGTGGTTTCTTTCTTATCAAAACAATTTAATTTTCTCTTCATAAATTGATAGCACTTTTTTGTATATGCAATGTGATTGATCTATGTATATCAATTTTGAATACGTGCTTGTTTGACAATTTGGTGAAGAAATTTTATTTTCTCGTGTTTCATCCTCGAAAAGAAAATTCGAAATCAATAATCAATAAATTTAAATAAAATATAATTTTAAGCAGTAAATATATACTCATCGTTGAAATTTTATAAATTTAATATTTTTCGAACATTATATTTCCCATATATACAAAAACAATTTAAAAACAGTTCCTCATAAAAATTGAACTCAATAATTATTTTATCACTAACAATAGAAGATCATGCAAATAAAGACATTGACACAGCTTATTAATTTGTCCTCACTTATTAACAATAACCGTATCGGATTTTTTTTTATTTTTTCATTATTCTCTCTCAATTTATGTAGTTCAATCCGATGGGCTTTCAATTTGGGCTTTATTAATAGGTCCACGACTTGTACTTTTCGGATTCAACATTTGCACTTCATGGACCTCTTCACGCACACAGGCACCACGGCGCACAGTCAATCAAATCAAATTGTTTATCTGACGCACTTGGCATACACAACTCAGACCAGTGCTGAGGTTCGTTCATTCACTTATCAACGATCCAAGAGCGGTGTGTAAGAATTTGTGTGCCCAAATTACGTCAGTGAATCCGAGTGTTTCAATAAAGTTCTTCATTGTCTGCACGTGATGAAGGACTCGCTCGCACCGTACGCTGAGCTGCTGAGCTGGACCTCAGCTTGTGGGCGGCCCACCGGTCCGGACGGGGCTGAAGAGGAAACGTGGTCTCAAGCTGCCCAACCACTTAGGGCATGAGCAATGGTTAGACAACTTACACGCCAATAAGTGTATGACGAAGTGTTACATTACTAACCCACTTACATCTCTTTCATTCCACTTATCTCCACTGTAACTGCACATAAATTACACGCTTTTTTTGGACCCATAATCCCCAATCAAACTTTTCACAACTATTTATTTAACAAGTCACATCGCATGCACTTTTCATAATTATTTTAAAAACATAAATCATCACTATTTAATACAAATACATTTAAAAAATACAAATACATTTAAAAAATCAAAATATCTAATGTATTTAAAAATACAAATATATATTTCGAAAAAATACAAATATATTTTTAAAAAATATCAAAAATTCAAACGTAATACAAATTAAACTATCCAATGCATTTAAAAAATTAAAAATCTTGTAAATAGATTTAAATGATAATTAATTCACTTCTCCATCAAGTAATTATGTATTTCTTTGAAGGTATTGTTGAAAATCTTTCGTGGATCCTTGACGTGCGAAAATTGGAGGTTCTCCATCATATTCATTCCAATTTCCAATTGCATCACCCTCATCCTCAACAATCATATTGTGTAACATTATGCATACATACATTATATCTTTTAAATGTTATGTGTATCATAAACGAGCATAGGCACGTACAAATGTCGAATGAGATTGAAGCACACCAAATGCTTGTTCGAAGTCGTCATTCCTCACCGCCTCTTACATTTTCTTAAATGCTCTTCTCCTTGGGTCTTACGAATACGAAAAATTTATCACGAGTGTTGCTTATTCTGGGTATATGCCATCTGCGAGAAAATATTCTTTTATGTATGTCATGCTATTTACAGTGAACTGAATCTCTGGAGCATATCCGTGCAAGACATCATTAAATAAAGCAAATTAATTCAACACATTTATGACATTGTTAAACCCTACAATTCCAAAAAATGCATGCTAAATTCATAAGTCAACTGAGGCAACAACTTCTAGGATAATAGTAGGAATCTGGTGATTGTCTCGAGTGAATTGCCCTTATCCATGCCATCAGACAATTTTTTCAGTGCCAATGCATGCAATCAACACTTCCAAGCATGCCTTGGAAGCCATGACGTTTGGAATACAAGTGAAGTAAATGTTGAATACAATTGCTATTTGGTTTTCTCAAATACTTAAGCCTAAATTTTTTAATAACACATTTGCAAAAATTAATTAAATAATCAAGTGCAGTACGTTCATCAATCCTTATATATTCATCGTAGTGATCAGCTAGCGCTCCATACATTAATTGACGAATGACAACTGTGCATTTTTTAAGGGGAGAAAGTCCTCACTTACTAGTTGCATCAACTGTAACTGCCCGCATTAATTAATCTTAATTAATTTAGTAATTACATATTAGGATCCGTAGCTCGTACCCACGTAGACACCGCTGACAAGTGTAGGAAACACCAACCAAGGTATAAATAGTTATTTTTATGTTGTGTGTTAAATTGTTGTATTATTAAATAATTTGCATCGCACTAGTTAATATTTTTGTTGATCGCGTCGCGCACGCGTAGTAACGAAAGTGTACGACGTCGCGAGGTGCGTATAATGCGAGTATATAGGATAGTCAAGGGTTTATAAGTCACATCACTTGTCACATCACACTTACCCATCACATCATCTTATACCTAACTCTTTCTCTCTCATTTCCAAACAAAACTTACATATATATATATATATATATATATATATATATATATCTATCATATATATAAAAACACGAATCAAAAATTTTTGAGTGGTAATGAAATTTACTTATTTACCCATACTTTTTTTTATCTTCAAATTAACTTTTTTTTTGTATCCAAGTCAAACTCTAACTCTTTATCAATCCACTACACGTTTTTTTTTCTTTATTTCTAAATCAATCATGAACCCATTCTCATCAATCCAATACACTTTTTTGAAGAAGTAATACCGAAGGTATGGAGACATTACCTTTATGATGAGAGGTTCACATTGTTTACAGATCATAAGAGTTTAAAATATTTATTTACTCAAAAAAAATGCACATGAGACAACGATGTTGGCTAGAGTTGTTGAATTACTACGACTTCTCCATTGAATGTTAGCTTGGGAAGGAAAATGTTGTAGCTGACGTATTGAACAGGAAAGGACCGGATTCTAAGACGGTTGTCTGCTATATGATGAACGAGTATGGTTTACTTGAGGTGGCAGCAGCATTGAGTTTGACAAAAGATCCTACTATAGTGAACGCACAAATTTATGGATAGATTGGTGTATCGTCTATTTCTATTCTATGAGTATTAGAGTGTTAGGGGGCTAACAATATGTACTCGAGGTTCAGTGAGATGGCACGCAATCCCTATCATCCAAATCGGAATGAGTCAATGGATCGGTATTCGAGGCACCGATGAAGGTTACGATTCTGACTGGCAGAGATACGCAACAAATACTACAGGAGGCTCAAGTCCCGATATACAATGCATTCTGGCAGGACCAAGATGTATCACGATATGGGATGATTATTTTGGTGGTCAAGGATTAAGGCGGACATCGGCGCCTATGTTAGGGGTTATGAGGTGTGCCAGCAGGTTAAGGCTGAGCACAAGAGGCCTAAAGCCGCTACCCATCCCTCAGTAGAAATGGGAACACATTATGATGGATTTCATTTGTGGATTACTGTAGACTTCCCAGAAACACGATGTGATCTGGGTGATCGTGGACAGGTTGACGAAATCAGCTCATTTCCTACCGGTTTATATGAAATATACTTTCACACAGCTAAGCACATTATTCGAGAGAGATTGTATGGTTGCACGGAGTGCTGATTTCGATTGTTTCAAATCAAGACAAGTTGTCTCACATCATCATTGTGGCAGGCTATGTAGGAGCCGTTTGGTACTAGGTTACAGTTTAGCACTGCATTTCATCCTTAGACAGATGGGCAGTCAAAGAGATTGATACAGATACTCAAGTATATGCTCCGGGCATGTGTGTTACAGTTTGGCGGGTCTTGTTAAAAAGTACTTGCCATTCTGTGAGTTTGCCAACAATAACAACAAACAGGCCAGTATTGCGATGCCACCATTCGAGACACATAAGGCGATTGTGTAGATCACTGAAATGTTGGCAGAGCCCAAAGATACGACAGCTCGTAAGGCCTGAGATTGTTGTAGACATACAGAGAAGATCAAATTGATTCGTAAACGGTGGTAGGCTACCCAAAAAAGACAAAAGAAATATGCGGATAAGTATCACGATGGGCTGAGCTACGAAGTAGATGATTGAGTCTATTTGAAAATTTTCGTGTTGAAGGGTCATCAGAGATTTGGGATCAAAAGGAAACTAGCACCAAGATTTATCGGGCCATTTCAGATTGAGAAACGAGTTGGGGAGGTCGCCTTTTAGTTGAGATTGTCGAGCGATTGGCGAGGGTTCATGATGTTTTTCATATTTCGATTTTATGACTGGCCAGATCAGGACCAAAACCGATGGTTGACATGACTAGGATTGAGGTTCGACTATATGTGGCGTACGAGGAACACCTCATTGAGATAGTTGATCGTAAGGTATAGACTCTCAAGATGAAGGAAATATCATTAGTACTTGTTCGGTGGCAATCATAAGAATGAAGGACTTACTTAGGAACGAAAGTCTACCATGCAGAATGATACCCCCAACTGTTTCAAGTAAAATTTTTACTTAAGTTTGAATTTCAGGACGAAATTCCTTTTAGTTGAGAGGATTGTAACGACCCGCATTAAATAATCTTAATTAATTTACTAATTACATATTATGATCCATAGCTTAGACACACGTGGACGCCGCCAACAAGTGCAGGGCACGCCAACCAAAGTATAATTAGTTATTTTTTGCGTATTAAATTGTTGTATTATTAATTAATTCGCATCACACTAGTTAATATTTTATAAGTCGCATCGTACGCACTTGTCACATAGTGACGAGGATGTACGACGTCGCAGGGTGCGCTAACGTGGGTGTATTGAATAGTCATGGGTTTATAAGTCACATCACTTGTCACATCACACCTACCCATCACATCGTCCCAACCTCATTTTTTCTCTCTCCTCTACAAACAAAACCCACATATTTCTCTCTCTCCCTCCATAATTGGTTCTTCCTCTCCATCTCATTTGATCTCATCTCATTCTCATAAAGTCTCCTCGCCCCGCAACAGTCTCGATCTCTCATGGCTCCGGCGCCACCACCTTTCACGCGACGACTCTCCTAGATCGAGGTAATTGATTGTTTTTGTTGTTGATTTGGTGGAGAGGTTTAGGAGTTTAATGGTTATTGCTATTAGTTATTGTTGGTTGTTGTTATTTGCTAAACAAAAAAAGGTCTTTGGAGGATACGAATCCGTCTCCTCTATAGACGAATTTAGGAGGGGCGGGGTAGCTAGGTGGGCAAGGCCTGGCTACCCCAATCTCACTGGGTCATCCCGACCCTGGTACAGGCAGTTAGGTCGAATCGTGCCCGTTTCGGGCCCAACCCATTTATTAATGAAAAAATAAATTTAAAATTAAATAAAAATGATTTTTAAATAAAATAAAATAAATTACGTAAAATAGATAAAATTATGGAAAATTTCAAAAAATTTCATAAAAATTAGAAAAAGCTAGGAAAATGAGTTTTAGGCCTTTATAGGGGTTAGGCACTCGAGAATAACTTGAAAAATGTGTCAAAACTAAACTTTTGTGAATAAGATTTTAATTTTTGGTCTCACACGATATATTCACTTAATGTGACTCTAAAATAATTAAAGTAGTATAATTGGACACCAGGGACTTAAGAGACTATATTCATGAGTCGAGTACGCATCTCGAGGCGAGCAGAACGTTTTGAGGGCGATTTTTGCTTGAGGTAAGTAAACCCACGAGAAAACTTAGTTAAAACTAATTTATAGCACTTTCTTTATTTCACATTTCAATTATTTCATCGTGTTATTTATCGTTATCCATTTACTATTCATCCACTCCTACGTATGTATGTGTGTTTGTCGATGGGGTCGGGCATGACGCGGACTCATACCCCGAGGCTAGCTACCCCGTGCTATTCCAATAATTGATTATGTTAGGGTTGCGCGGTGACTATTTTCTCACGAAACCCGTCAGGTTGAGAGATGTTTGACGAAAACTTAAGTCTTCATTGTGGGGTTCCTCTCGAGAGATATTTCGACGGGATCCTCCCGTTCATGGGTTTCTCTCATTCGATTGTAAGATTTTTGGCAAGGTGATCATCATGGGTTCCTGTCGGTTTAGCTAAGATGATTCTTAGATGTCGACCAGGGTTTTTGTTACACTACACTCATGTCCAATTTCGACTTCTTTGTGACTTATTTTCATGCGATTACTTTATTTTTTTGTTCCTTATTTAAATTGCATGAATTGTAGCCATTTTATTGGATTTCGTGAATATGAGCTAACGTTCTCTGGGATTTACTCACTGAGATTTGTCATTATTTTTGGTAACAAATCATAGATCCTACAATGAGCCGGGGCGATGGAGTCTTAGGCGACTACCTCTTAGCTAGAGACCCCATCAGCTTTTTGCGTAGGTATTTGTATGTATTTATTTATTGCTTTTATGGGATCTTTGGGAGGACTTGTATCCCTGATATATGTATATGATCGTCTTTTTCACTTTTGTCACTTTTGATATACATGGTATCTCATATCGGGTTTTCACGCTATAGGGTTGTTATTAATGCAAACTTTTTATTACAATATTTGCATGCTTTAAAGACTTCTCTTAGATATTCAACTTATATTAATATAATAAATCACGAACAACTTAACTTAGTTAACTTAATGTAAATATTCATAAATACAAAGTTAATGCGAACAAGATATGTGTAACGCCCCAAATTTTAATTACGCCATTATTAATTATTTTCAGACCTGGACGACAGCTCAGATCCACGTGGATGCCGCAGATAGGTCAGGGCACACCTGACTAGGTAAATAGTGATTTTATGTGATTGTTTGCCTATTTGCGATGTTGTATATCGAGTTATTCGCTTAACATCGCATGTGTGTGTTTATATCATCGAATCGAGCGAGATAGTGTAACGGGTGTTCGCCTCGAAAAACATGTCGAGACGGGTACTGAGGAGCTAACTATGGGTACACTAGGTCGGGAAACTAAAACACACAAATTAAATAAATAAATAAATAATGGTCAAGTAATTACTATGGAATAGATATTAGGTGGCTAGTGACGCAGCGGTGCGCGTACATCGCGATTCGGACACGTAACTCGGGCGTCGAAACGCCGAAAAACACAGGCGAATGTCCCAGGTGTTTCACATTTTGGAGTCAAAGACACAAGGTCAACTTAGCTTACCCCCATTTACACTCCACCTCACTCCATCATCATTTTCCCCTCTCCCTCACGTCACTCCCTCTCACACCTACTCACACGCACTCTCTCCCACACTCATAACACACACACCAGCCGAGAGGAAGGAGAAAGGGAACGGAGAGGAGGAGGAGGAGAAAAGGGGTCGGGAAGGAGAGAAGAGAGGCGGAGAAGCCGGGAAGCGGGTAAGTCGTTGCTTTTCGTTGTAGGTTTCGGTGTGTCGGCCATGGTGGCCACGAAGGGGTTCGGCCTATGGAGGCCAAACCAAGAGCCGGTGATGGCGGGGGGTATCTCCCCTGCCATCAAGTCCACCGGGGTTGATGGCGAGACGAAGGTCTCTACGGAGAAGAAGAAGGGAGAAATAAAAAAAAACCAGAGACGAAGGTCTCTGCGGAGAAGAATATGGTGGGGAAGGGGTGCAAGCACGCGTGTGCGTGCGTGCGTGCAACCCCTGAACCTGGGCCCGATCGGTTTGGGCCCAACTAAATTGGGCGAACCGAAGCCGGCCGGCTCCGGCTCTATGGGCCCCCGACCCGGGTGGGGACCGGACGGCTCGACCATGGTGGACTCGAACCGAGTCAGCCGACCCGATTGGACCGGGTCAAACCCGATCCAGGGGGCCCACCCATATATTAAAATAATATAAATATTAAAATATAATTTGAAAGTAATTTAAAATTTAATAAATTACAGAAAAATAAGAAAAATATGTAGAAAATTATGGAAAAATCCAGAAAAATCAGGAAAAATTATAAAAAAATGAGAAAAAGGTAGAAAAATGGTATTCGAGAATTTTTCGGCCGTTGACACCCCGGCATAACTCGAAAAGGGTGTCAAACCAAAACTTTTTGAAATGAAAATTTTCATAATTTGGCCACACATTATAAATTCACTTAATTTGACTTTAAACTAGTTAAAATGGTTTAATGGGACACCAGGAACTTAGGAGACCACAATCGAAAGTCTCGAGACGTGAGTGGGACACGTATCTCGATATGTGAGTCCTATTCCTTGGACCTTGGAGTGCGTTTTTAAGGTACTTAAGATTTCATTTGTAAGTCATTGAGGGTTTACTTTTCTATCTTTGATTCCTATTCCTTGTTATTGTACTCTATTCCGTGATACATTTGGATCGGTGGTCGAGTTACTCCCACCTGATATTCATTGTATACTTATGGCACACTATGCTGTAGCACGTGTGATCAGACATTCGATGAATTGCAACCCGAGTTGCAAGGGTGCACGTGTCGGGCAAGCCCCGCGAGGAACCAGGTGAAAGGAAGTGGGGGCACCCACCGAAAGGATCCTGGGGTCCCGAAGTACAGTTTAGTCTTACCGGGATGAGTACACACTTTGTTTCTCTCGTGTTATTTATTCATGTGATGATCTTAGCGCAGTTTCATGTTTAGTTTCCGCATGATTATTTGACATGTTTATTGGTATTTGTTTATTTTCTTATAAATGCTCGGTGTACTTCGTTGGAATCTTACTAACTGTATTCTCCATCTTGCTTTTTGTGATGGTCGAGTGCAGATCCTAGTGCTAGTAAGGGCAAGGGATTTTGGGCGACTTTATCTAATTGCCCGCGGTCGAGGACCTACTAGTACGTGCGATTTTGATATTTTGCTTTACTTTTGGGTATTGGGAGACTGGATAGACACTGTACTTGTATATATTATTGTTTAGTATTGTCGTCTATATACAAAGTACTTTCCCAGGTTTTCCACAATAGGTGTTGCTCTTAAAATGATGCTTATTACGATGATAAATTTAATGGTTTTACTTGCTTTAAATTAAGACTTCTCGTTGTTTTAAATGCTAAACAAATGATTCAACGGTATGATGGATTACAAGGCTGACTAGGCCTACGTTGACCTCGCGAGACTGGCTCGGGGTCCAAGTGGGCTTAGGCAAGCGGTGCCCAATTGGAGGGAAATTGGGGCCGTCATAATATGTGCGAAGGTTTAGGTCACGGGCCGTCAAGAATAAGTATGCAATGACGTAGCATGCTTTGTGACATGTCCATCGATGTGGTGGTACCCGGTTTGCCTCGGAGTTTGTAACCGTCACATCAACTCTTCATTTAAGATATTCAAAATGATCTTCAAGACTCTCGACAATTCACACGAACATTTCCTTCTTCATTTGAAATTTGCGACGAAATATATTAGCAGGATAAATTGACTCGTCTGCGAAATAGTCTTGAAATAATTGTTCATGCCCAGCTTCATAATTGTGATTCATGAATCATCGAGTGCTTCTAGGAGGATTAGAGGTTTCACCTTGTAAAGTTGTTGTAGCTTGTTGAAACTAGATGAACGCTTGTTCATCCGAGTCATCCATGAACTCCATCATCATAAATTGCTTCACTACTTCTAAATGCTTGTTATGGTTCATTTTTGCAAGATGCAAATGGTGTAGGTTATAAGATAAAAATGATGTAGGATGAACAGAGTAGTGGGAGCTTGGATGTAATGGCTCGTTTTAACCAATCCCGATTAACTGATAAATTACGTGTTAGTATCATAAGCTCGGACCCATATAGACATCGTGGAAAAGTCTATGACATGCCTGATCGGGGAAATATGTTATTTTTGCGTGGCGAGTGTTTAATTAGTTTACTATTATTTAATAGTTCAGGCCGCGTTAATTGAGAATTTACATTTGGTCGCGTTGTGCCCGTGTAGTGACGAGAGTGTAGGACATCGCCGTGTGCGCGTAACATATGCGTACGGGGTAGTATGGGATTGAGTGGTCACATCACTCATCCCATCACATCATATCATACCCATCCCTATCATTATTTCTCTTTTCTCCAAATTAATATATATAAAAAAGAAGAGAGAATCGGATAAGAAATGAAAGTATAAAGAAGGGAAGAAATAGAGAGAGAGAGAGAGAGAGAGAGAGAGAGAAGAGAGAGAGAGAGAGAGTGGGGGAGAGCATCAGAGAGTGAGAGAGGAGACGGCTGCCGGTGCAGCAGAGGCGAGGAAAACGGCGGACCAGGGATGGCGGGCCGCGGCTCGTGGCTCACGGCGATACGGAGGCCGCGGGAGGTGGCGCGAGTGTGGAACGATGACGCAGATCTGCAATGCAATGCACCAGCCGCGACGCTTCGGGCGCGACGGACCAGGCGGACAACGACTCGGCGTGGAACAACGGTTCCAAGGATGGCGGACCAGCAGCAGCGAGGAGCACGCGGACGACACTACTGCCATGCCGCGGCTAATAGTGACGCGCGATAATGACAATGGTGCCGCGCAGCATGGCGGCGCGGCAATGCCAAGCTGCAAGCCGCAGCATGCAGCAGCTACAATGGCATCGACAATGGACGACGACAACGAGGTTGTCGCAGCAGCGGGGGACGACCGGCAGCGCGGCGTCGCAGCCGGCAAGCAAGCGAATGCGAAGCGATAAGGCGCACAGGCATATGGCGCGATACCGGGACAATCGATCCCCATATGATTCAAAAAGCGTGCCAAGTATTAAACTTTTTGGAATAAGAATTTTACAAATTTTGGTCTCACAATATAAATTTATTTAATAAGACTCTAAAATAATAAAAATGGTATAATTGGACACCAGGGACTTAGGCTACCATAGTCGGGTATCGAGTACGTATCTCGAGGCGAGTGCGGGACGTCTCGGAGAGATATTTGCGATTATTTTAGGTAAGTAAACCCACGAGAAAGTCAGCTTAGAATTTACTTATTTTCATTGTGAGTTATTTGTTAAACATTACTTTTCGCTAGTTCGGTTTTCATGTTTATTCTATTAACGCGTGTGTCTGTGTATGGTCGAAAGGACGGTGTGACCCCTTTCCGGTTCTCTCGTTGATATGATCCGATTGTTGCTACGGTGTTGGTCATACCCTAGACTACGCGTGAGATTTCTCTCAGCGAGTTGATAATCTCGAGAGCGAGTTGTTGTGGGGCCACCTCCGTCATAGATTTCCTCTCCTTTGAGGCGTTGGGCGGAAGTCTACCTTCCGACCAACAGAGTTCCTCTTTGACCGTGAAGAGGGGGTGTGGATCTCCTCACCTCCAATGCCTTCTCGGTTTAGCATTTACATCCCAAGGCTCGTCAGTTTTACGCCACACTCGCGTTCCATATTCTTGATTTTCTCACGACTTATATTCATGCTTTACATTCCTGTTCATTTACTTTATATGCATGAATTGTAGCCGTTTCCTTGGATCTCTTGTGAATACTAACTGAATTTCTCTGGGATTTACTCACCTGGAACTTTTCATTGTTGTTGGTGGCAAGATGCAGATCCAACGACGAGCCGGGGGAAGGTGGTGATTGGCGACTACCCCTGATTTGGAGCACCTCCACTAGCTTATTCGTAGGTGACTATATTTACGTATACATACTTTTTTTGGATCATTTTGGGAGACTTTTCACCTGATGCATGTATATTGACGCCTATTATACATTTTTGTCGCCTTAACTGATATACATGGTATCCTTTTGTTGGGTTTCCACCCCGTAGGTTGATTAATGCATAACTTATTTACATTAATTATATGCATATTATTAAGACTTATTTAACAAATAAATCATAATAAATAATTAAGTTATAAAACTTTATAACTTTGTATATTTTGCTAAAATAATCATTTAAACATCAAATTTATTAAGTTGGAGTATTGGATGGTAAGTTCGCGGGCCGTCATATACAAGTATGTCGGTGACGTGGCATGATCTGGTGTTGTGTCCGTCGACGTGGTTGTGTCCGGTTTGCCTCGAAATTTGGGGCCGTCACATTGGATGAACGAGGCATGCATAAAATCTTACTAAATATGTAGAATCATTTTAACGTTTACTTTCCAACGGCTAGTTTCCAACATCTATTTGCCAACTGCTACTTTTCAACAATTTTATAAGTAACGATTAATTTTTAATAGATAGTTGGTAAAGACTAGTTTTTAACGGCTTATTTATATATTCACATAATCTTCAAGACTCTAATTAATTTAATTAATCATTATTAAGGGGTCCATCAAATAATTTATTATTGAATTATATCTTTTAACTTGACCAGCCATTACAATGTGGATGCACATGGATAAGATTTGCTATATATTTTATATTAGTAAATATATGATTTAATTTGATTTTCTATGTGATGTTATATTTACTAAACGTTGTGGACACTTGCATGCTAATCTTTAATTTGATTTTTTAATGTTATTTTAATGTTTTTAATTGAACTAAGGGGTTAATTTCACAGATAGTCACTCAATATTACAGTTCGTAACACTTTGGTCACTAAACTTATATTTTCCCAAATATATTATTCAACTTTACAAAACGTTTCAACAAAATGAGTCGGACCACTCTCCGGTCCACCGGCGCTGTTGACGTGGCGCCACGTGGGATTTCATGGAAGCTCACTTAAATTTTTAAGTGATGACATGACATGCAATACACACAAACACCCACCCACCCCCTTAGTTCACCCCACACACATTACACACTTAAGGTTTTAATTTCCCTCCCTTCCCTAACCCCCCAGTCGTATTCTTCCTCGCGTTGTCTTCCTCCTCGCCTCTCTCCCTATCGCTCGCTCGCGCTCTCTCCCTGTCGCTCCCCCGCCGCTCACGGTCTCTCCCTGGTGCTCCCTCGCCTCCCTGGCGAGTCGCTGCCGCTCGCGCTCTCTCCTTAGCGAGTCGCTGCCCTCGCGCTCTCTCCCTGTCGTTCCATCGCCGCTCGCGCTCTCTCCGTATCGCTCCGTCGCCGCTCACGCTCTCTTCCTGGCGAGTCGCTGCCGCTCGCGCTCTCTCCCTGGCGAGCTGATGCCGCTCGCGCTCTCTCCTTGTCTCTCCCTCGCCGCTCGCGCTCTCTACCTGGCGAGCTGCTGCCACTCGTGCTCTCTCCCTGGAGAGCCGCTCGCGCTCGCGTCAGCCGGCAATCAGGTACAATGTCGGGCATGCTTATTTTTTCTGGGTCCTCTGATGATCTCAATTGTGTACATCAGGGTGGTGCATATCTATAGATAATTGTTAATCTCCTGGAGTTTGTGATTGATTGTTCAAAAGTTTGGATTGCAAATAAATTTAGATTGATTATTTTTAATTTTTAATTAAAACTATGGATCGATTGATAGTTTAGCAGCAATAGTAACTAGGATTTATTGATTCTTTAGTTTTTATTATTATTTCTTAATATTGATTTCTAGTTTTGCATTTTTAGTTTATTTTTATTTTTTATAAGCAACTTGTGACGAAAACTGATACTGACTATGATATTTTTCTTATAAGTTATGTAATAGCATTAAAAAACAAAGGAGTTCTGAAATGTGCAAATTATGTCTCCCTTTCTTGACTTTGATAATTATTTTGTAAATTGTTATTGACATTTGGTTCCGAGATTGATGCTTTAGAAAATGTGATTATTTAGGGGAAGTTGGGAGAATTTTCGTTGCATCTCTGCCAATTAGTATTCTTTCGAAAATTAGCTTTTTAAATTAACCATCTTGAAGCTAAAAGCGTAGAAGATTCTATGACCTATGTATGGTCTCTAGTCCTTATGCCATTGACTTACATAGCATGTTAGGATCATAATTGTAATCATTGGTGGACACTCATTTCCTTTTTTATTCAATACTTATTGCCATGTAGTTACTTCAGTTTCCCCTTTACAAGATGATCTTTTGTGATTGCAGGGAAACGCTTATACAAAGGGCTGCTTAATCATTAGCAGAAGTTCACTTTCAACCCCAGGTAATTCCTAGATTGTTCAAATTATGTTTTTGATCTTGTACTCAACTGCAGTATAGTTTTTAATATGTTTTATTTTGGTGAACAATAGACTGCACTGCAACGGTTATTATAAATGGGTTGTCGAGGAAGTTAGACCGAATGGAAAGCGAGAAGAGGTTGCAAGATGAGCTTAATGGGCGAAGGAAACTCAACGGTTGTGCAGTTGCATGTTGGTAATGCTTGGTGGCCATTGCATTTCTATTTGGTTTCATTGTATACAAGTAAACACAACGGTTGGAAGAGAAACAAAATAGTCATCTTTGGTTGGAATCGAAAGGAGAAGTTGTAGTGTCATTTTGTGTAAAACTTATGCCAAACCTTGTATTGTGGTTTTGTAGCTTATGAATGAAAATAGAAACTATGTGTTGAATTCATTTATATGGTTCCACTCACCTTGCTATTTTTTCATGATTTCATAAATGGTATCATCGTCTCCATTTATCATCTCCATTGCTTTTTCTTTGCTCTCCAAGTTTTCATTCGACTTATGTCGAACTTCAAGTCATCCTTAACTCTTTGTATAATACCCGATACTGACCAATTTGGGTCCACTCGAAATTGTTCAATATATTTTTCTGCAAGCCAGTCAGAAGTCACGTGATAATTCTTGTTCACTTTGGTACATGAGTGGGTCAAGTTGATTGACTTGATTTGAACCGTCGAGTCATCTTTACCCACGTGAGAAGCAAAAATTTGAAACTCACAATTGCTAAACTTGGAGCGCTGGCATTTACATATGCATTGTTTCCTATCATTCGTAGTAAAGCGTATTTGTCGCTTATTTTGAATTCCCCAATTCCTGCATGCCAGCTTAAATGTCTTGAAAGAAGAGAATTTCATGCCTAATTCGAGTTGTGGGTCTGTCATGTCTTTGAACTCATTAAACTCTAGATACCCCATCTTCTCAGATCCATCGGAATCATCATCTGTGCGGAGCACATCTGATGTTGCATAGTCCGAGTCTTGGTCATGTTTTTCAACAATCGCAAGTGCACTACTACGAGGTGGAGCAATAACCTTAGGCCTTCCTCTTTTTTTTTGTGCAGTTGTTCGTCAACGACTTCTAGATAGTCATCATCGTCCTCAATATCATTGTCACTCTCGAAAAAATCATTACCTTCATCTCGCTTCTACTTCTTCATGTTGAATTGTTTCATCGTCTTGTTCTTCTGGAGGTTCCACTTCTTGTTGCTGAATAACCTCTAAGTCCATTAATTCTTCCTCTCTAATATATGGGGACCCAAAATATCTTTGTTCTAAGTCAGGTTCCACTTATTTTTGACCATCATCTCCATTGTGCAAATAATTCCTGCTATGATAAGAATGTTAAAAATGTCCCTTGACATGTACAAAACCATGACAACCAAACAGTTAAATATATTCAAAAAGTCACACCCCTAAGCTGACATATATTACCCCAAAAACCATCTAAAACCAAAAAAACAAACCAGATAAAACAATTTAAGCTGGTATTTATGTGCAATAGAAGAATTCTAATTCTTGTGATTAAGATAGAGAATGAATGAACTCCCTCAATATAGCTTCACCAAGCTCTTTCAATTTATGAGTCGGCATACCAAATCCTAATCAAGCAGAAACAATAAGTTACAACAACACCACAACGACCCCAATTAACCATACACATTAATCGGTCAATCGCTCAATACAAATCAATTGAGATTCTCAAACCATGTCATAAGATCACCAATCATTACATCACCAATCTATGCAGCATTAACCTGAAACTAAAACAAAAACACCAATCTATCTTCAAGATCAACATCAAAATGTAACCAATGCAATTATTAATCATTTATTTGAAGAATAAATCTATTATCATCTTCAAGCTCAAAACAACCAGGCAATTATTAACATTTACACGAAGAATAAATCTATTACATTGAAGCTCATGAGCGCGATGGAATGATCAGCTGACGGAGAGAAGCGCGACCGCGAGAAGCGAGGGAGAGAGCGCGAGCGGCGATGGAATGACAGGGAGAGAGCGCGAGCGGCGAGTGAGCGACAGGGAGAGAGGGCGAGCAGCGAGGGAGCGACAGGGAGAAAGCGCGAGGAGCGACAGGGAGAGAGCGCGAGCGGTGATTGAGCGACGGGGAGAGAGCACGAGCGGCAACGGAGCGACAAGGAGAGAGCACGAGCGGCAGTGGCTCACCAGGGAGAGAGCGCGAGTGGCAACGGCTTGCTAGGGGAGAGAGCACGAGCGAGCGAGGAGCGATAGGGAGAGACCGCAAGCGGCAAGGAGCGACGAGGGAGAGGCGTGAGCGAGCGACGTGGGAGAGAGAGGCGAGGAAGAAGACAACGCGAGGAAGAAGACGACTGGGGGGGTTGGGGATGGGGATGGAAATTAAAACCTTAAGTGTGTAATGCGCGTGGGGTGAACTAAGGGGGTGGGTGGGTGTTTGTGTGTGTTGCATGTCATGTCATCACTTAAAAACTTAAGTGACCTTCCATGAAATCCCACTTGGCGCCACGTCGCGCAGATGGGTTCTTGACCGGAGAGTGTTCCGAGTCATTTTGTTGAAACGTTTTGTAAAGTTGAGTGATATATTTGGGACAAATGTAAGTTTAGTGACCAAAGTGTTACGATTTAATTTGATTTCTTTGTGGACACATGCGTGCTAAACTTTGTCACTCATGCATGCTAATCTTTAATTTGATTTCCATACGCTAATGTTTTTAATTGAACTAAGCAATTTAATTTTGTTATACATGTGTCTTATTTATTGGAAACATTACTAATGTGCATACATATATCATAAATAACGCAATACTTCTATACAAAAATAGGCAAATTACGTTAGGAAAAACAACAACAACAACAACAACAACAACAACAACAACAACAACTACTACTACTACTACTACTACTACTACTACTACTAGTATACTACTACTACTACATCATTAGGAAAAACAAAAATAATAATAACTACTTCTTATACTTCGCTTCTATCATTTCACTAAATTGAAGATGATGTTCAAATTGTTACGCATTCATGTGGGTGGTATCCATGGTTAATATTTGATGATCCGTTGTAAGGCAAAAAGAAGTCATGAACTTGTTAAAATTACCCATTCTTTCTTCATATTGTAGTTAAGTATATTCCATCGAACCTCCAATCGATTAGACACTTCATTATCCTTCCTCTTATTTTTCTTTTTCCTTTCGCCTTTGCTTTTACCACTTTCTGGCCAATTGGATGACTTTCGAATTCTCTACAACTTGAATTTGGATTAGTTGAGGATGTGCAATTCCTTCCTTCATTAATCTTTGTTCTTTCCGAACTTTGAGGAATAGAAGTAGTTGTTTTCCACTTGGGGTCTTCCTTCAATATTGCCCATATATGTTCGTACGTGAATTTCTTCTTTTTAGTATGCTCATACAACGCTCGAGCGAAATCCTTCTATATTTCATCGTTCCAACCACTGTGATTTTCACCTGATAATTTGTTGAAATGTTGATTGAAGGTATTAATATGTTGTTGCATCCAAAACTAGTGCGACATGGCAACACTAAGCTTTCTTTCTGCATGAGTCGACTTTCAATTGTTGTTGTAGTAGGCAATATTTGCTTCCAGAATGTATTGTCGTGTTGGTCATTGCCCACGATGCTATCAGTCGCAATTGTAAGATATGCAATAGTAATCATCTTGTCTTCATCAAAGGACCATGGCAAATGCTTTTCGGCAGCTCGATCATTTTCGGCAACGATGTTCTGGATTCCCGGTTGTGTGGAGTTTAGAGCAATTTGAGAGTCGGATAACGAATCTGTTTCGGTTGCATTATATTAATCAGTTCGGGAAGTAACATCTATAGGTTAAGAAATGTTTTGAATATTTATAGAAAAATTAAGAAATGGAAAATTACGAGTATTTGAAATTTTTGGTGGAATGAAAGGATATGGAAAGTTGGGAGTATTTTGAGAATATTAACTGTGTTGGGGAAATTGAAGATATTGGAGATTTTGAAAGTTAGGCGTATTAGGCAAAAAAATGAATTTTAGAAATTTTGCGAATTGACAAGATGGATAATTATTACTATTTATATATTGGGAAATTGGTGTTTTAAAATGGTGGGGTGAAAAAAACATTGTGGTTGTAGAAAAGTTTAGGTTTCGAGAGATTGAGTTTTGGATGAATCATGTATAATAGAAGGATGAATGTGGTTATTTATAGTTTTTTTAAATGATATTTAAAATAAATAAAATTCCCAGCGTTCAAAATGCAACAGTTAAAAAGTACAAAAAAAAGTAAAACAGTGAAATACGGTAACTTTTACTATTTCAACGATAATAAAATGGGAACTTAACTTTCAAATCAATTTAAAAAAAATTTGTCAGCAGCGAGGCCCACATGTAAAAAAGTTGGGAGTGGGTGTGACGACCCCAGTTCCACAACCTAAACTGGGCCCCGCCCGGCCTACACTTACGTGGACCCCAAGTCGATCATCGCGACGTCAACGCAAGCCTAGTCAGCCTTCCTAAACATTTATCATTACATTTTTAGTGAGTTATTCAAATTTGTATGTTATCAAAGTTTATGCAGAAGCAATTTCAACTTAAACAAATCTAAACAACTCAACAAAAATCAGTTAGGACGGCCTAGAGTGTGGAAACCCCATATGTACTCCATGTAAATATCTTACAAAACCCATATACCCCATGTGTCAAAATAATATACCTAAATAATACAAAACCTACACAAAAATGTGAGAGGAAATGTCGCTCCAAAGTCCTCACAATAAATCTCCTAGCACTGACCCCTTTCCCTTACTCGATTGCGGATCTGCACTCAGTTAAACACAAGAATAACGAGCCCAGGTAAGTAACGCCAGTAGGATAGTAAACGTACTTCAAAATAAATAAATCAGTCCATATTCCTGCAGATAACAAGAAAGATATACGGACGCATGAATAAATAAAAGACTGTAAATAAATTAAAAGCAATCGATACATGAGTGCCTAAAGATGCAAACAGATAGGCGCAAGTAGTCCCGACTAATACGTCGTTAAGTCTTAGCAAAACATCAAGACTCGGGTTCTAGGACTTGGTACACTCGCAAGTCATAAACTCATGAGATAGTGAGACTTCCTGGAAATAGCCATGCTAAGACCTTACACCTCGTCAAAATCAATAACCAATGCATTGTATCCCGAGGTCATGACGCTGGTATGTTACCTCGGCCCGCCACTCCTTCCAAGGATCACCGTTGACTCATTTGCCCTCGGATAACTCAATTAGAATCGAATTTCAAGGATGGATAACAAAGCAAGGAAAAAAATATTTAAATAGCTTAAAATGAAATAATTGTGCATTTCCTAGCTGGTTTACTTACCTCGATCCACACGCTTATTCCTAGCCTATTCGGCTTCTCGACATTCCAAAACGCGTTCTCAAACCTCCGTATCTCTTCCTTAGATTTCCTGATATCATTTAGTATCAATTCAAGTCCAATATCTTGGTTTAGAACTCTAAAACCATACAAAAATTGTGACCAAAGTACGCTTGAGAGCTAATTCTAAAAATAATACTTTATAATAATTTCAAAGTATTCACAACTAGCCCACTAGAGTTACGGTTTTAACTTGAAAACCTCAAAATTTGTTGTGACAACCAAGAAGGAACTTATAGTACTCATGATGTACTTTCCCTAGACTCCAAGAATACTCAAATAGAATCACAAATGGAGACGTTACAAATTTTATAATGTGGCATGTCAACTTGACCAACTTTATTTATTTTCAACTAGAAAATGTCTCCAAATCAATATTTTCGCAATTAAATCCTCAAAACTCAATAATAAATGTCACGAAACCACTCGATACTAACACCAAAATATTTCCACGGCTCGTGGAGTCAAATATCAAGTATAAAAACATCTCCAAAACAGTTATCAACTGAATTGCATTAATTCAAATAATCAAAACCTAACCCACGTCGATGAAATTTATCCCAATTGACGTAAATCAATCCAATACACCAATTAAAGATAATTAATACCAATTTCTATCGAAACCCCTCGAAAAAAAAATTGAGAAATCGCAAGAATTCAAATTGAATTGAGAAAAAATGCCCGACATTGAGAATTTACCAAATTACGAGCTGAATATCTCATTTTTGTGCCGCGAAACTTAGCTTGAATTGATCGTCTTGCGATCCTCTACAATTTCGCAGAAAGAAACCGAGTGAAAATCGGATGTCGGAAGCTCCGCGAGCGAAAATCTAAATCCAAATCGAGGGGTTTAGGGAATAATGTTCGATTGATCGTTATGTTGGAAACAAATAATTTTGATTTTCATTTCATGTTTTATATATATTTATATATAAACTTATTTTTTTTATTAATTCCTGAAATTCCTATTTTGACTTTTCGATGCTCGTTTTTAATCCCGTTTTCCACCAAATTGAACCAAACTCTCGACAAAATAGTATATCTTCATAAAATGTCCAAAATACTAGTTTTGGTCACGCCAAATCCTCAAAAATATTAACTTCGTCATGACATACTCAACTCTCACAAACCAATTCTCTTGCCATATTTAACCAAGCTTACACCAAGTTAAACTCAATCTCAACCTCGACTACTGCCAATTAACACGAAACTCGAGGTAAGAACTTACCTACACATTTTCGAAATTAATTATTTTAAATTGTTCAATCTTTTGTATAATAAGTAATAGAAGCATCACACAAAAATAACATACTCTCGTTGTCTACACCCGAGATTTGGACATATGGATCATGACGAGTGGGTCCCACGCGACCTTGAAATTACATGTCGCACAAATTATATTTTAAGGTCATTACATGGGGCCCTCGCTCAGTGCTAGTCTATTGACTAGCGCTAAGCGCACACTCGGCACTCCCAACGAAAAGTGCAGAGTGCATCTATTAAGTGAGTTCAAGGGCACCCCACAATGAGTGCCCTTAGGGTATCCGCAATGCTTGTACCCAAAAGGAAGCTATTAGTCTGCTATATCATCAATTTATTAAATCTACTCATTTCTCTTTCCTACCTCTACTTCTTCTCCACTATTGTTAGACTTCTATAGACTCAAATGGGACCCACAATCACATCACACCTTCTAAAACAACAACAAAAAAGCATAGCCTCAATCCTAAATTAATTGGGGTCGGCTACATATATCAAGTTCTTCCATTGTGCTCAATTAAGTGCAATTGATGGTGAGCTTTCGAAACCATTTAAATCTTTCCTAATTAATGCGTCTCATGTTAACTTTGGTATACCTCTACCTCGTCGAGTTTCTACAGTTTCTATTGAGTCAAGTTTTTTTGTGGGGGCATTTATAGGTTGTCTTTGCAAGTGACCAAACCACCACAACCGTCTTTTGATAATATTTGTGTCAATTGGTGCTACTCTTACTTGTTTTGTAAATTTCTATATTTCTTGTTCTATCTTTATTAGTTTTACCATACATCCAACTAAGCATCCTCATTTATGTTAAGTTTATTTTATATAAGTGTTGTTGCTTTACCACTCAACATTCACTTCCATAGAGCATAGCTGGTTTAATTGTAGTCCTATAAAATCTTCCTTTTAATTAGTATGAACATTTAAATCACAAATCACCCCTGTTGCACTCTGTCATTTCTTTCATTCAGCTTGAATTCTATGTGTGACGTCATTCTCAATATTATCATCATTTTATATGACATCACACCTTCCACTTTAAAATTTAAAATATTTATTAAAAGTCACATCAACATTTTATACATTATTTTCTAAACAATTAGTTTTACAAAATTTTACATTTATTTATTCAATTCCACAAATAAAACTAAATGTACAATTATTTTATTTAATATCATTTATATATAAAATAGCATAATAAATAAATTAATAAGAACATGATTAATGAAAAAGTTAAAAAAAATTTCATTAACGAAAATTGCGATTAGTTAATTCAAATAACGTAACAAGAGAAATTGACAACATAATTAAAAACCTAATACTAAAAAAATTAAAAAATTCATTAATGCATAGAAAATAATTCGAAAATATTAAATTAATATTAATTATCATCTTCAATTCCTCCAAAACGGTTCCAAATATGTTCATTAAATTTGCTCGAAGATGTTGATGCACTTTCCGATTGTGTAGTTCTGCATTCCATTGAGTATATTGTTCAAGATCTTCAGTGACTCTTTGAGTAGCGAAAATTGGAGTTTCTCCGTCATCGTCATTCCAATTTTTAATCACGTTGCATTCATCCTCAACAATTATATTGTGTAATGTTATGCACGCATACATTATAGCTTTGATATTCGATCTGTACCATGAATGCGTAGAGCCACGTATAATTCCCCCTCGAGATTAAAAAACACCAAATGCTCGTTCCATGTCCTTCCTCGTGGCCTCTTGCATTCATTTGAATTTAATCCTCTTTGGGTCTTCTGAATGCGTGAAACTATTCACAAATGTTACTCGCTCTGGGTATATGCCACCAACAAGATAATATCGTTTTATATATGTTGTACTATTGATTGTGAACTGAGTTTCTGGAGCATTTCCTTGCAAGACGTCATTGAATAAAGGAGATTAATTCAATGCATTAATATCATTATTAGACCCTGCCACACCGAAAAATGCATGTTAGATCCATAAGTCGGTTGAATCAACAAATTCCATCATAATTATAGGAACCCTTTGATTGCCTAGAGTGAATTGCCCTCTCCATGGCGCCGAACAATTTCTACATTCCCAATGCGTGCAATCTACGCTTCCAAGCATGTCGGGGAAGCTATGACATTCAAAATGCATGTCAAGTAAGCGTTGTATATCTTCATTTTTTGGTCTTCTTAAATACTTAGGCGCATATATTTCAACAAATTTTTTACAAAATTCACTTAAACAATCAATTGTAGTATACTTACTAATCCTTACATATTTGTCATATTGATCAGCTGGTGCTTCATATGCTAACTGTTGTATGGCGATCGTGCATTTTTGAAGTGGAGAAAGTCCTTGTTTCCATATTGCATCAACTCTCCATTAAAAATATTTTGAATGATTTTCAAGAGCCTCAACAATTTGCAGGAGCAATGTCTTCCTCATACGAAATCTTCGATGAAACATATAATCTGGATAAACTGGCTCGTTGCGATGTAATCGTCGAAAATTCATTGATGGCTACCTTCACATTCTAGGTTTAAGAATATGCGAGTCGTACGAGGGTTTGATGTCTCAATAGATATTATTTGTTGCCATTCTTGAAAAAACAAAAACATACATTCATCATCTTCTGAATCATCTTTCATTTGATTCATCATATATTTTTGCATTGTTTCAAATAGCTTGCGAGAGTCCATTTTCCAGGATGAAAACGATGTGTTATACAATGAGGAAACAATGAGGGATGAGTCGAGAAGTTGGGTGAGTAGATGATTAAGTTTGCACAAAATGCCACCAAATATATAGAAGTTGGTAGAATGGGTGGCACAGAGACTACAGTATAAGGATTATATTTTAACGGCTAAGTTTCAACGGTTAATAACACGACTACATATATTTTAATGTCTGGTACTACAACGGCTATATTTTAACAGCTACTAACACAACGGCTACTAACATAACGGCTATATTATTAAATTTAATAATAATAAAATTCAAATACATCATCCTAATACGATCAATTTAAATTTTCAAATAAATAAATTACATGCCATAAAATAATAATAAAAGCTACGCATTGTTCCTCACTCTCATCCTTGCACAAAATTCATTATGATCTTGAAGTTGTTGCACATTCATGCGGCTAATGTCTATAGTCAATGTTGTGTGATCATCAAGTTCAGCAAAATGCCTCTGTATCTCTTGTATTTATTTTATTTTCATTTGTTGTACTTTTTCCAATCTTTCATTTTTTCATTTATTTCACCACTCGTACCACCTTATTTCGACTTGTTTTTTTTCTTTTCGCCTTTTCTTTTGCCTTTGTTGCCTATTAGCCAATTGGACGAATTTTAAGTTGATAACCGCATGCATCGCCACCAGCATCTAGTTTGGATGAAGATGCGTAGTGGCCACTATCATTAGTCTTTGTTCTTTTTGAAGATTTAGGTTTGGAACCGGTCCATTTTTCAATTGGGATCATCCTTCAACATGATCCATATCCTGGTCTAATGTGAAATATGTGTCGTAAGTTTCCTGAAATAATGTACGAGCATGAATATTCTTCACTAGTTCTTCATTTCAACCACTGCTATGTTCCCCTAATATTCTTTTGTATGTCATTGAATATGTTAACTTGCCTAACAACGGAATGCCAATATTGTTTGGCACAATTGGGCTTTCTTGCTGGACGAGTGGGCTTCTTATTTTTATTGAAATAGTCACGATTTGCATCCAAAATGTTCCTTCATTTTAACTAGTGCCTATGATGTTGTCGGTGGTGATTGTGAGCCAAGCACTAGCAAGCAACTTTTCCTCTTCGATTTTCCATTCCATATGTTCCACACGTTTCTCTGATACTTTTTACTTTGTTGCTCTTGTACCACAGCATTATCAGCTCTCAGCTGTATGGAATAAAGTGGAGTTTGAGACTCGAATAACGAACCTATTTTGGTTGATTTATCTTGATAAGAGAAAAACCTTCAAATAGTTTATAAACATTTTGAAAATTCATTGGATCAAAAGGAAATGGAGTTTATGCATGTTTGAAGGGAACAACGTGTGGCAACCCCTTCTCCAAATAAGGGCACCGCCTGACCTAATCTCTAACTAAGCCCTAATCTCCCCATAGGACCTAACCAGGAACTAGTCAGCCTTATTTAAACACCACCTACCAATTATGATACCACCTACAGTTAACAAGCTAGTTCTACGGATTAACCTATGGTTGTCTATAAATCAGAGTTAAGTTAAAAAAAAATTTCTAACAACTTATTCAACGAAAGTCTTCTTAAATTACTAGTGGGACATAAAGCCTAACCTATTATGGAAAATCCAGGAAAGAATGATCACATGCATATATAAACAAAAATGATGATCTATATATCATGTGTCTAGTCAGATGTTCCTATCACTCAACCCAAAAGTAACAACATCATATACAAATAAAATATAATACAAAAGAATGCAAAACGTACAAAAGTATGGCGTAGCAGTCCTCCACCAACTCACGAGGTAGTCACCAATCTTCTCTTTGCTTGGTTTGCTACTCGGCTGATCTGCACCCACCGTCACAAACAAGACAGTGAGTACATGAAATTATTTAAGTAATATTGAGAGACATTAATCCACATTCCCAAACAAGCAACAAGTATCAAATGGCATAATTTAAATTGCAACTATGTTGAAAGAAACATCATGCAAATAGATACTTAAGTTAACGAAATATGAAACTGACTCAAGGCTAAGTAGTAATGGATTAATGTCAGTCGGTCGTGATCTTCATCACATCAGCCTGGCCACTACAATTTGACCTATTCTCTATGTCACTTCATTACAAATTGTGCTCTATATCATAAGTTCAAAAGGTCGTACTTACGATTACGCCTTTTCTATTCCAAGCGAATTAGTCGTCACCGGAATGTAAACTTGTTAACATACCCGAGTTTTACAACTCTTCATGTTCACCTAAGTTATTCTTGCGCCAACAAACCCCGAGGTGTCGTTACCCCGTTTGAGGCACGTTACCCCATGTGTCATGCAGGTAGTGGAGAAATTCTCAACATCCCGAAAGTCTAGTGACCACCTTATGAAAGCTAAATTTCTATCATCAAATGACCCTAACCACAAGAACCACTTTCACTTTCAATAATAACTCGGTAATAGAATCTAAGAAATATAACTACATACTAATGCACAAAGGTGTAGAGGAAAAACAACCAAACTAACCTAATAGCATTCTATATCACTGACTTTCATACACAACAATCAACATGACAAAATAAAGGAATTGGAATCAATGACATACACAACAGAGTATGCTATGAGCAACATCATCAAATGAGATCTGAACAAGACATACCATATGGATGTCAAAGGCAATTCAGTTCGAATAACTGAGAATAAATAAATAAATGGAATGAAATGTAAGGAAATGTCTCAATCAGTTTACTTACATACACACAGCAATTCCTAAGATATCCGGATTTTCGTCGCGTCGATGTATGTACCTAAACCCCGTAATAGCTCCTTTACGATCCTAACATTTGATAAGTTATCAATTTAGCTCCATAATTCATTATTTAGAATTTCTAAATTGGTCGAAATCGAAATCGATACCAATTTGCCAATTTCGTGCTTTTCGAGGTAAAAACCCCGTAAAAGTCGCGTTCTCAATTTCAAATCTTGTATTTTTCAGAATTTGAGAGCAATTTGCCATTTTAGCTGAATTTCTATTTATTTTGTTGAAATATAAGTTTTTGGAATTTTTCCTAGTTTTTCTAGAATTTTTCCATATTTTTATCTATTTTCTGGAATTTATTTTATTAATATATATTTATTTATTATTTTATTTTATTTTTTTTTTAGGGTGGGTCCACGTCAACCCGACCCGGTCCTCCTCGGGTCAGGGTCGCCTCGACCCGTCCCATATAGGGTAGCCCAACCCGAGCTACCCGTCTTCTTCCTCACTAGGTTTTTGATTTTTTTTTCATTTTTGCTGGGGTTGGTCGTCCATCCCCAACCCCAAGTTGGGTTCATGCGGGAGACTACTCCCCTGCCGTCTCTAACGTCGAACGAATTACCATGGCAATTCATCTGAACTCTCATTGTTCAACAGCACCGACACAACGACGACCAAACAACAACGACAACCGAATTCAACTCACCTTCCTTTGCTTCGAGCTCGGTCTCCCTTTCTCCCTCTCCCGGTCTCTCTCCTTCTTCTTCCTCTTGGTCTTTCTTCCTCCTCTTCTCTCCATTTTTTTTCTCCTTTCACCAACTTGAAAGAAATCAAATGGATAAGTTTTTGACTTTGGGGTTTAATTGACATATATATATATATATATATGATGTGAATATGGCTAATTTGCTCATTTCTTTCTTTTTTTATGCAATATACTTGAACTAGTTACACTTATCGCACGTCGCTACCTCGGGCCCACGTTGACACGCTACTCGAGGCGCATCCATGCTCGTCTCGGTATCGGATACCTATAAATGACTTAGTAGTATACACATATACAGTACACCAGGCAAACAACACACAAATATATCATTTACCTCGACCACCATGTCGCGGTAGTGACACGTATCTCGTTGCGAGTCCCACGTCACGAGTCATTTTGTCCTATTAACGAATTAAACGTGTATTAATTATTGGGACGTGACAATACTTCCCAACTAATAGGAAGTTCATCCTCGAACTTAAAATAAACAAATTTTAAAAATATACCTGACTCGAAAAGATGCGAAAATCTATCTCGTATATAGTCTTCTCATTCCCAATCGAGTTTTGAATCTCCATGAAACTGTCACTTGACTAATACCTTCGGGATAGACTTGCTTCTTAACTGTTGTACCCTTCGGTCAAGAATTTGAACTGGTTGCTCTTCATATGAGATATATTCACTCAAATCAATCTGACTCAAACCCACTGTCGGTCTCTCTTGCCTGCCTTTGACTTAGCTAGTCGAAGCATCGATATATGAAACACCGGATGAATTCTCGATATCTGTGGAGGTAATTCTAACTCATATGCAACATTTCCAACTCATTTCTTGATCTTGAAAGGCCCGATGAATTTCGATGCTAATTTGTCTTTCAAACCAAATCGATGATGACCTTTACGAGGAGAAACCTTTAGATACACTAAAGCTCACTCATCGTACGTGAGATCGTTGCGATACATATCTGCATACTTCTTTTGCTTCTCATAGGCTCCCTTAAGCTTCTGGCGAATCCGCCTTACCTTTTTTGTGTGATCGACAACAATTGTAGGCCCTAACAAATCTCGGTCTTCTGGCTCAGCCTAACAAGATGGTGAGCAACACGGTCTGCCATATAACGCCTCAAATGGTGTCATTTCAATGCTCGCCTGATAATCGTTGTTGTATGCGAATTCACACAACGATAAATTCTCTTCCCACGATCTGCCAAACTCAAGTACACATGCCCTGAGCATATCTTCAAGAGTTTGAATCAACCTCTCAGTCTGCCCATCAGTCTGAGGGTGAAAGGTTGTGTTAAACTATAAGTGTGTACCATATTGCTCCTGCATACTCCGCCACATCTTGGACTTATACATAGCATCTCTGTCTAATGTAATCATCAAAGGTACTCCATGCACTTGATGATCTCTCTCTCGAACAATATACTCAGCTGGACAAATGTGTAATGAGCTGCCTTTGGTGTGAAATGGGCAGATTTCATCAATATGTCCACAATCACCCAGATGGAATCATGTCGATGAACAGTCCTCGATAGTCCTCGAACGAAATCCATGGCCATGTCTTCCCACTTCCATCGTGGAATGGGAAACGGTTGTAGTAATCATCCAGATCTACGATGATCTACCTTCACCTGCTGGCAAATCCCATAGTTCCTGATAAACTCGATATGTCCACTTTCATCCCAGATCACCAAAATGTCTCTTCATATCATGGAACATTTTGGTTCTTCCTGGATAAACAGTAAACCATGAACGATGTAAATCCAGAATAATCTCATCTCTCAGCTCTGCCACTGCCGGTATCCATAATCTTCCTTGAAATTTGAGACACCGATCTATCGTCTCAATCCAGTCAGTACACTCGAGACTTTGGGCTAACTCACTGAATCTCGGGTATAGAATGTCAATTTTCTGATCCTCTGACACTCTTTGTGTCGACATTGCCTGAAGTCTCACCTGAGCATAAATCAGTACTTCCGTGTCATTAGGAATATTTGACTGACTCAGCCTCCCCGCCGCCTCGAGTTAGCCATACTCGTGCGTCATATGACAACTAAATATCTCTCCATCTCTAGTTAAAATCCTACTCGGCGCATCGGCAATGACATTAGCTTTTCCTGGATGATATTCCAAACAAAAGTCATAGTCTTTCAAAAATTCTAACCATCCGCGTTGTCTCATATTCAGCTCTTTCTGTGTGAAGAGATATTTCAAACTCTTATGGTCAGTATATTGTGTGAACTTCTCTCCATACATATAATGTCTTCATATCTTCAGAACAAACACTACCGCCGCCAACTCTAAGTCATGAGTTAGATAATTCTTCTCATATATCTTCAATTGTCTTGATGCATAGGCCATTGTGTCTTTCTCTTGCATTAACACACAGCCTAAACCCATATGAGAAGCATATGTGTACACCATGAAACCCTTTCTACACCTCTCGGCAATATCGGCACCGGTGCAGTAGTCAACAATTTCTTCAGTTGCGCAAATGCCTCATCGCATTCCTCAGACTAATGAAACTTAATGTCTTTCTGGGTCAACTTGGTCATTAGTGAAGCAATCTTTGAAAAATCCTTCACGAGCCTTCGATAATAGCCTGATAACCCCAGAAAACTCCTAATCTCAGTCACTGACGTCGGCGCTGGCCAATCCAAAATCGTTTGAATCTTTGCTGGATTTATAGCAATATCCGCTGCTTCAACAACATGACCCAAGAATTTGACCTCAGACAACCAAAATTCACACTTACTGGAATTTAGCATATAGTATGTGATCCCTCAAAGTTTGAAACGTCTCCCTGAGTGATGCTCATGATCTTCTCGAGTCTTTGAGTACACCAATATATCATCAATAAACATGATCACAAAGCGATCAAGAAATGGTTTCATCACTCGATGCATCAAATCCATAAACATGGCAGGAGCATTAGTCAAATCGAATGGCATTACTGTGAACTGATGTGTCCATACCTCGTACTAAACGATGTTATATATCTATCATCATTCCTGATCCTCAGCTGATGATACCCTGATCGTAGATCTATCTTGGAGAAAAATGCTCTCATATCAGCTGATTGAATAAATCGTCAATACGCGGTAATGGATACTTGTTCTTGACTATGAACTTGTTCAATTGTTTGTAATCAATACATAGTCTCAAAGTACCATCTTTCTTCTTCACAAACAGGATCAGTGCTCCCCATGGTGATATCGAAGGTGTAATGAATCCCTTCTCGCTCAATTCTTGCAACTGTTTCCTCACTTTTTCCAATTCTCGTAGAGCCATGCGGTATAGTGGTATGGATATCGTTTTCGTACCAGGTACCAACTCAATAATGAAATCGATCTCCCTCGGTGTTGGTAATCCAAGTAAGTATTCTGGAAACACGTCCAGAAACTTGCATACAACCGGAATCTCTTCAAGTTTAGGTCCATGACTCTCTGCAACGATATATATATCGATACCAAAGTCTCCATCCTCCCACTAGTCGCAAGCCGACCACGAGTGCCCTCGACTCTCGGTGTAAGACCACTATACATGAACATTGGATGCCCTGGAATCTCAAATATCACCGTTTTCGTAAAACATTCAATATGAGCATGATATAATGCTAGCCAATCATTCCCTAGCAACGCATCGAATTCCAGGAATTCTAGCACTCTAAAGTCTGCAGGTAACTCGACCCCGTCGATCTCTACTAGGCATCTCTCCACCAAAGAATTAAGGTGCACTATATCTCCCGCTGCAGTACTCAAAATCAAATGGACTCCAACACTAACCAGTTTCAACCCTAACATGTTGACCATGCGACCAGAAATAAAAGAAATTGTAGAACCCGAATCAAATAACACATAAGGCTGTCGACCACAAATGCAAACCATACCCTCAATGAGTTTCCATGTAGCGTCTGCGTCAGGCTGTGAAACCACATGTACGACCTCTCGACATTGTGATGGAATCACTGTCGTTGGTTGTGGACACTTTCGATTGATATGTCCCACTTGACCACATCGATAACAAGTGACTATTGTAGGCTGACTGCGAAGGCCCAGGGCACTTCGGAGAACGACGTATCGACCCAGTAGAGCCCTTGGCACCCCCAAGGCAGTGGGAGCTTTCTACGGCCTCCCATCATCCACGTCCCCCATTGGCCCAATGGTACAAGTCTCGCTAAAATCGCATACTTAAGCCTCCAGGGTGCGTTTTTAGACTTGGGGGCGAAAAACCACGCCCATTTATGGCCTTAGAAAGCATAAATGGGGGGGATGTGGATGGTGGGAGGCCGTAGAAAGCTCCCACTGCCTTGGAGGTGCCAAGGGCTCTGGCTGGTCGATACGTCATTCTCCAGAGTGTCTGGGCCTTCACACTGACCCTGCGTTCAATCCTGGGCCTGTGTCGATGCCTGTCACTGCCCTGGTCTGGAACTATCTCATCACTGCCCAGGTCTGGAACTATCTCATCCCCATCTTCTACCTCTACCTCTGCCTCTACCACCGTGTTGTTGACGCAGAGCCGGTAGTACTAGTAACGCTGGTAAAGTAGACGTAGCAGGAGCTGGCAATGCAGGTCTGACTGGTGGTGGTACGGGAGCTCTACCCACAATAGTCTGCAAAGGTGTAGGAGATGATACATAAGGCACAATTGCCCCCTGAACACCTCTATCCCATCTCCTCAGTCATTTTCCCCTTATGTCTCCTCCGCTCATTCTCAGCCATTTGATCAGGTGTCATCGCTAGTACTAAGGGTGTCCCGTCAGCCACTCGGCTCATATAATAAGTCTCGTGAGCAAATGCATGCTCAAGAATCTCTCCAATGTGCCCGACACCTAAACTGACCATATATAAACCAATATCCGGCCTCGGTCCGTCGCCAAAATGATACACATCATCGACATCCTCCTTCACAAGATCTCCTACAAACTGCCTCAAATAGTCGTATCTCACTACAAGGAAAATGAAAATTAGAAACGGAATTAGCAACGGAATTAAGTTCCGTTGCTAAAAAAAATAGTTAGAGACGAAATTGAGACGGACTAATTCAGAGACAGAATTGAGACGGATCAGAGACGGAAATAGAGACGGAAATAGAGACGGAAATAGAGACGGAATTAAATTCTGTCTCTAAAAAATGGCGCCAACATTCCCACCAAAACTTTGTTTTCTTATAACCATTCATCAAATCTCGAGATTTGTACATCAAATCTCGAGATTTGATGAATGCCCCCCCCCCACACCCCCCCCCCCCCCCCCCCCCAACAAAAAATCCCCAAATCCCACAAGTTCGGTCCGCTCTTCGATCGTCTGGTCTCTCCGTCTCTTTCTCTCTCTGTCTCTCCGTCTCTTGGTCGGTCACGACTCTCCGTTCTCTCTCCGAGCACCGCTCTCTCTCTCTCTCTCTCTCTCTCTCTCTCTTACGTTCGAGCCCTAACCCTCGCGTCCCTCTCGCCTCCGTCAACGCCGACGCCGCCGAAGCCCTCGCATCTCGCCATCTCTCCTCAACCTTCGCCTCGCACCGCCATTAATCTCTACCATTTCTCCTCTCAAACCAACCAACCAACCAACCATCTCGTTCGCCATCAAAGTGTTCTCTCCATCTACACAGAGTTAGAGATTAATCGATCTATTAGGGTTTCGCTGTAAATCCTCTTTTCATCCACCGAGCGATGGCGATGCAGGCGGTCGGGATGAGCTTCTCCAAGATCGTGCTCCTTAGCGGAGCCGATAATCTCAATCGTTCCAGAAAACTTGATTGTAATTGTTAATCTCTTCGCGATTGTTGTCTGATTTTGATTGATACATTCAAGCATATCGCATATATTTGTTGTTTTAGTTTTCACATAGTTTTTTCGACTTCTAGAACCACACGTAGACTTACTTCATACAATTCTTAAATGGTTGAACATGTTAGTTTTACTCGTAGTTGTGAAGTTGTTTGCTCGATGAGAATGCAAACCGAAAAAATTTCTCAGACTTCTTTTAATATTGGTGTTTCGCATAGTTGGAGCAAATAATAGATGAAAAATTTGATCATACTTGTGAAAGAAATATAAACACCGGGTTTCTAGACTAGATGAGGGCCATTAGGCACTTGAAGTGGAAGTTGCCGCCAAGTGAGCCTTGTTTCAACGATTTCGATTGCTTTGGTGAGGCACTCGTGCTACTTTTACGAGTTTTCTATAGCCATTAGTCGAGTCCAAACTTGACACTTGAATTATCCCACAGTGTTTCATTCCGTCTCCACAAGCCAACATGCATTGTTGAGTTGTGCTTGTGTATTGTATAAGGGAATCTCAAATGCCTCATAGAATGAATAAATAAGAGTTGAAAGGACGAAATGGGAAGAATGTAGTTGAATACTGTGAAGGTGTAATATTGAGATTTGAAACCATGCATACAAGTAATTTGCAGTTGCTGCAGAGCAAGATAAATAATTAAGTAGAATGGATATATAGATGTTTCCATCAATTGCACTAAATCGAGCACAATGGAAGAGTTTGATCTATTTAGTCAACCCCAATTAATTTGGGACCGAGGCTATGTTGTTGGATATATAGATGTTTGTAAGTGTTAAGTAACCGTTAAGTATGGAGAAGTTGTTAGTATAGAAATACCTAAGACTAAATGCACTTATTATTGAAACAAACACTTTTACTTAGAAGCATCCTCAAAAGGATCATCTTGTGGCTTGAATAATGACAACAAAACTTGAAAGCCTCAGTCTCAAATTTTCAATTAGTTGGTGTGTGTGTGTGTGTGTATTAGATTATCTATTTCTAATTAAGTTTTTCTCGAGGGAATAAAAAAGAAAAAAATAAACAACAGCTTTTTTTGCGGCGTTTTTGCGGCTTTTTTTAGCAAATTTAAAAGTTCTTTCACTTGTTGTTGGAAGTTATGCTTAAGAGCTAATGTGACCGACTTTTTCTACACTTAATAATGTGTCCTCCTGGGGTAAGATATGGTATAATCATGAGAGATATTATCAGAAGTCTATAGAAAATATGAGACAAGGTGTCTTTGGTGTTCATGTATAAATTTGAATTATTATTGGAGATTAATCTCTTAGTTATTTATCGCTTTGTTTTTTATTGATATTTGGTATTTGTATGAGCGAGTTGGACTTTATCCCGAGAAAAATATAATGCCTGCTCTGCAAGCACGAGAGAAGATAATGACTTGTGTAGCAACCATTTGACCAAGGTTCTCTCTCTCTCTCTCTCTCTCTCTCTCTCTCTCTCTCTCTCTCTCTCTCTTTCTCTCTCGTTGAAGTTTTCGCTTGCAAAGCTGCATCAAAATGACTGGGCTTCTTATCTTATACATATTTTCTTGACTAATAAAGTTGTAACCTTATATTTCTTTTATTTCTTTCTAGAAGGTCATAAGAGATGGAAAAAATCTCTATTCTAGCTTGTTTGCAATATTTCAATTTTAGGAATATAGATGATACTTCACCGTAAGAAAGGTGGTAGCAACAATAATGATATACTTTATTCGGTAATCTATTTTATTACTCTTTTGGTTTAAACTTCTAGAGTGAAATTGACAGAGAGCTTTGAGATGGAACTAATGGAGTGATGTTTAAGACTTAAGTGTCATATCAAGGAATTCTCTTGAAAAGCATTCCCTGAGAAATAGTGACGTGTTACTTGCAAAGTCAATGCACACTTTAATTTGGTAGAATAGAGTAAGAAACTTAGAATATCTGCAACTTTTTGTTCCATAATCCTTCCAAACAATTTGAAAGATGCCATGGCATGTCAAACTTAAACATTTTGATTGTTGATCATTTTAAGTCATTCTTATCTTTAGCTTCACTTTTTCCTTTGTTACATTCTTATGCCATGTTGATTAAACTTTCAAATTAGCTTGTTCAAGAAGTTAACCTTCTTTCAAGTGAGGCAAGTCAATTTGTATTAATCTATGTTTTTCTTTTTTAAGAAGTTAAACCTTCTTTCAAAATGAGGCAAATAGATTTGTATTTTAATATATGTTTTTATTTATAAATTTTCATTTTAGTTTTTTTCCCTTATAATTCAGGATTTCTTCTTTTACTACATTATTATTTTAGTAGTTTCTTAATCTTAGTCCTGGAATCTTTGTTATTAGAAGTTTCTAAGCTTGTTACTATTTCCATCTAGAGTGGGTATCAACACACTATAAATATTCAATTCCTTTCTCTATCTATTACTCAGTGTTGGTTGTTAAGTTTCTTCCAGTGAAACTTGTTTACCTGTTTTTACGGCTTAATTGAGTGATAGCCTTGTTTCTATGCTTACTTCGTTGCATCGATTTGTGTTTACTTGAACTTAAATGGGCATTATGTTGGGTTTTGGTCATTTTCATTGATCATTTTCTCACAGACCAAATCCAAGAAACATTTGTTATCTTAAGACTTGTATGATTTAGATTTATTAAAAGTATTAGGCATCCCATGTAATGTGAACATTTGAAGTTTTGGTTCATGTCACTTCTTGAGTTGAGTTTGAACTTTGAAGTCTGAACATAATGTCCAGACTACTCTAATAAGTTTGATTGACTAAAATTGACTATAAAAGTGTATAACTTTACAAGTGCCATTTGTTCCAGTGTTATTGTCGTATTCTTGTTAGTTACTTCTTAGTAATACACATCAATTACTCTTCTATGCAATGTCCCCCTTGATATACCTAACGTTGCCTTGACATCTGTACAATATTTTGAGGGTGATTTGTTGTGGTCATCTATTTTTCAGGAGTTCTTATCATGATGGGACTAGTTTCCATGCGATATATGTTGACTCAATCCCTTTAGATGAGGTATTTGTTTTTTAAGTGTGTAGCTTGGATGACTCAACAACTTTTGGAATCCATTCATTCTTTTGGTGTATGTGTATATGTTTTGCTTGTTGATAAATATCTTGGCCTGGTTGGTAGTCATCTATTTTCTATAAATTTGAGCTAGGAGGAAGAGGAGAGCTGCTGAAAAATCTTTGCAGAAACGTGGACTTAGTGGAGTCTTGTTTAAAGTCCCTCACGTAAAAGTGACCTTCGTGAAGCATGCGTTATTTGCAAACTTGGTGGAGATCTATTGTATGTGCCACTTCCTTAATCATGTTATTTCTTTTTAATTTAGTGCGCCAAGTCAAACAAATGAGGATTGAGACCCAATTTGTGGGATGCTGGTAATGACTGGTGTCAATGATAAATTGCTGATCTAAAAAACTATTGTTATTTTTTATTTCCTGGTGTTGGAGCAATTGTCTTAATTAATATTTTGAGAAGATTTTACAAAATAGCGGCAATTTTATTTAACCCTTTTGTATAATGATAAAATCCATCTGTAATGTGTCGCAAATTTGGAGATCTATTGTATGTGCCGCTTCCTTAATCATGTTATTTTTTTTTCTTCTTCCACTACTTTCTTAGTTGCCCTTTTTTGACTTATGGTTTGATAGGCTGCATCTGGAACAAAAGAAGGTTCTAGTGGTTCCTTTGTTATTGATTAGCAAGGGCAAGCTGTGGCCTTGAATGCTGGGAGCAAGTCATCAAGTGCTTCTGCATTTTTTCTTCCTCTTGAGCGAGTGAGTTGTTGTTCTTCCATATTTTATGATTTAATACTTATTTCACTAATTGTTTTGTGCCTTTGTGGTGTAGATCTCAACATCCTAAGCTCCTTTTGAAAGTTGTTTACATGTTTGGAGTTTAGTTTCTCTATCAATGTAGCTATATTCTAATGTTATTTTTTCATCTCTACTTGTTGGTTTGGTGCTTTTACTGAATAATATAAACTATTTTCTAATTTTTTTGGTTTTTCAGCTGGATTTTGATCTTACATGTCTTGAATGGATTGATAGTCTTTAGTTTTTCACAACTTCACGAGCTTACTATATTTTATTGCCTTGCGATCACGGTATCCTTTACCTTTTGATGTGCTTTTGACAACATATGACATAGTATTGATGGATTAAGACTTTCTTTCTCAAATTCGTTGGACATACGTTGTAATTGATGAAGCTCAACGACTCAAGAATTCATCCAAATGATGGACACATGCTACATTGTTATCTATGATGGACATGACTAATCTTTGCGTTATCGTCTATTAATTTTTGTTAACTGGCAGGATCTCAATCAAATTAGTTCTTATTCAACATTCATTAGTTCTTATTCAACATTCATAGTTTCAAGAAACTTCTCCACATCGGTTTTATGTTTCTTGATTTTCATCTCTGAAATGTAACTTAGTTACTTATATCAAATCTTGCAGGTTTTGTATAATGTACTTAAAAAGAGTTTTGTGATGCCAAGGCGGTTGCTAATGACAGGCACCCCAATCCAGAATAATCTATCAGAACTCTGGGCTTTAATGCATTTTTGTGCGCCACTAGTTTTTGGCAAATTGGAGCGGTTCCTCTTTACATTCAGGGAAGCAGCAGGCACTTCAGGTTTTCTTCATTGCTACTAGTGAGTTCAAAAAAAATGACAACAACTATTTCTGCTTACCTCGGATTCTCTTCTTCCTTTTCTTTCCTTATTATTGATATAGATTTTTGAGAAGAGATTAAAAAAAAGAAAGTTATCTTACCTGGTAGTTGAGAAGTATGATCCTGAACACTGGGTTTGAACTAAAGTAAATCTTTGTAATACTTTACCTTACTGTTTGAATGGTTTGAAATAAAGATAATTAAAAAAAGAGACCTGAAGATCTTGAAGGAAACTGGTGAATGCCCGTTCTTAATTCCTTTGAAAATAATTGTGGTCGAGTAACTGGCATCAGACGACTCTTTTAGTGGGATTTTGAACATGACAGACAATTCAAAATGTATTATCAAAGCAATTGATAGCTTTTAGTTTTCTTTTATGGTTTACTTTTACATTTATAGCTTGATTCTCTTCTCTTGCATGCATTTCATTTCCATATTTATCTCTTGATACTTATGGTTATATGATGTTAAACGATCTTTTAGAAGTTTTCTTTTATGGTTTACTTTTACATTTATAAAATTTTTAAGAGTAAGAAATGTTATTGACCAGGTGAATATGCGGTCAGAGCTAAGGAACAACTCAAAATTTTGAAATATATACTACGGGCATTTATGCTTCGACGAACAAAATCTATGCTCGTGCAAAGCGGAATTCTTTCACTGCCACCTCTGACTGAGATTACTGTGTTAGTTCTCTTTCTGCTTCCAGGTTTTCATGTTGCACTTGTAGCTCTTAGGTGCTTCTCATAATACTTTACGTAATGTAGCTCTTAGGTGCTTCTCATAATACTTTACGTAAGTTTGTGTTTCATGCTTGATAATGCTAGATAGTTTGTCATCTTAATAGGGTAGCACCACTGGTACCCCTGCAAAAGAAGGTTTATTTATCAATCTTGAGGAGGGAGCTCCCTATGATCCTTGCATTTTCTTCAAAGGCTCCTAATCATCAATCCTTGCAAAACATTGTAATGTCATTGCTTTACTTTTTCATTTTAAGCTTAAATGTCATATGTCTCTCTATGACTAAGATATTGCTCCTTTTTTAAATTGTTGTGACACATGAATCTTTACCACTCTTGATTTCTAGATGATATTCTTTTTTTTTTTCTCTACAAAGTTTTATCATTTGACTTTTGCATCTTTATGGTTGGCATTGCTATCATGGCATGTGACGAGTTACATTCATAAACTAGTTCAAAGTGAACTCTGTTATATTTTAATAACTGTTAATTATATTAATCCTATTAGAAATTTTCAAAAGCAAAATCTGCGTTCCTTTTCATTTTTGTAAAAAACGTGATGCTTATGCCTTGTATTGCTTTTACATGGTTGATTGACACAAAATGGCAAGAGCATGTTGGCCCACATGCATAAAACATTCCTATTCTCTTAAATATTCATCATTATTATGTCTAATTTCCCATTTTATGTTTATTTATTTATTTTTAGTTTATGACATGTTTAGCATCAACAAGCCCTTTGCCATTAGAACACAAATTATTATATCAACAAATTTGCATCCTTATGCCTGATTTCAAACAGAAAGTTTCCATGACTACATCTCTAGAGTCTAGAACGGTATATGTATTAGAAACTTCTGCACTTGAAGTCTTTGCTTTGTGGACATTTTTATTTTAGCATGACCTTGAATCCTTTGCTTTGTGGACATTTTATTTTATCATGACCTTGAATCTTTGATAACTCATTGCTGCAAAACTCAATCTTTGAAACATTCGACATTGAATAGAGATACCATCTTATTTTTCTTTTTCTTAGAGCGAATTTCCATTAGTTCAAACGTGACATCATTTTCCACCAATATGCTGAGAAAATTGTTCATTATTCAAGTTTTTAGGTTTGTAGGAATTTCATGATTATATTGTTGGTTGATTTTTAAGGTAAATAGTAATTTGATCTTTACAGTTGACATAAACTAATTGAAAGAAAAGTTATTAGATTTCATGTGTTTTGTTTGTTAAATTATGTTCTTCTTGGATATGGTGTTATTAGACTTATTTGTATAATAGAATGGTGTGTTCAATTATAGTAAAATATACTGTTTTCTTTTGCACTGTAAATGGAGATAGTTTTTTTGCGCTTTATTATTTTTATCATGAGTTTGATCTATTTTGCAATATTTGCATAGCGTGGCCCTATCAGTAGGTGACTGGTTCTTCGATCGAGTGGGAGTTAGTGTCATTGATTGCCCATATCCCTGTGACAATACCTGCCATAATCTAGTTTCCAAGTGAGAGATGAGGAATTTAAAGCATATCATGTAACTTTTATAGTTGTTTACATGACTTTTAGATTGATAATTCTTTTTGTGCATATTTAGAGGATTGTAAGTTTTTTTTTGTGTTTGTTGAACAATAGGATTAGTGGTTTTTGTGAATACTTAGAAATTTGGAGCATTTGTTATACTAGACAATTTTTCGTGGATATATAAATCTTTTTCAAATTTTCAATTTTACATTTTTTTTCTCTCATTTGAATATTTGTTGATATATATTGTCGATGTATGAATATCAAATTTTACTTTTTTGGGGGATGTTAGCACCCCCAAGGAGTTGTTGAAGGGGGTGCAGGAGATGGAGTAAGTCCTATGGTTGTAATTTCAAGTTATAGGTTGGATAACCAATTGGATTATGTTTATGTTTGAAAATTAAACAAAAAGGAAAATTAGAGACGGATTAGCAACATAATTCAGACATTCCGTTGTTATTCTGTCTCTAATTTTTCAGGAATATATGCATGAATCAGCAACAGAATCAGAGACGGAAATCAGAGACGAAAATATTCCGTCTCTGATCCGTTGCTAATCAGAGACGGATCAGAGACGGAATGCAAAAAGTCCGTCTCTGATTCCGTTGCTAATCAGAAACGGAATCAGTGACGGAATTCATGACTTTATTATTTCCGTCTCTGATTCCATTTCTGATTAGCAACGGAATCGGAGACGGAATGCAATTACAAATTGTACCATTTTGAAAAAAAAATCCATTTATGTTCCGTCTCTGTTCCGTTTCTAATTTTCGTCTCTAAATCCGTCTCTAATCAGAAACGGAATTTATTCCGTCTCTAATCTGTCTCTAATCAGAAACGGAATCACATTTCCGTTTCTGATTGAATCAGCGTCGACGATTTTAGAGACAGAATAAATTTCGTCTCTGTTCCGTTTCTGATTTCAATTAGAGACGGAATTTATGCAAATCAGATACGGAAATTTTCATTTCTGATTTGCTATTTTTTTTTGTAGTGTCTATCTCAGTAGGTCATCACTGTCTCGTCGGCTCCCTGTTTCATATTCATGAATTCCTTCCTCAACCTCTTCATCACCGTAGGTGGGAAGTACTGCTGATAGAACTTAGTCTTAAAGGCATCCCTAGACTTAACTCTCCTCAGCAGCTATCGTCACACGCCACCACACGTCGGCGTCTCCCTGTAAAGTGTACAACGAGATCTCCGCTATGAGTGTATCATCAATCTGCAAGACTCTATGTAACTTCTCATGCGATAGAACCCACTTCTCGATCTTCTCAAAATCTCTCTAACCGTCGAAGTATACCGGTTTCAGTCTGATGAAATCTTTCACCAGCTGAACCACTGATGTGGAACTAGCTGATAGGGTGTGGAAGATGTGTAGACACAGTCTCTACTGCTAGAGTTGTTGTCGGTGTTGCAGGTATGACCGTCACTACGATCGGTACGGTAGTCGTAGTAGGACCTGTCACTACAATCGGTACGGTAGTCGTAGTAGGACCTGACGTCTGAGCTGGCTGTGTTGGTGGAGAAAATCGGGAAGTCATCAATGCAATGAAATCCACCAACTGCTGCCCCTGAGCAACTACTTGATCTGAAAGCCTCTAGAAATCCTCCGTTGATGGTATCGAAGGCTGGCTACTGCTCATACCAGCATTACCGCTATCGCGTGAATCCGCCATCTCCAACTGCGATGGATAACGAACGCAAAACAGCTCCTACGTGGGTAACACATATATACACATAACAAAATTAACATGTATATAAATAGGTCAAATCCCCAACTCATTGTCACTCACTTCCCAACTTCTAGTTTCTAGGCGAGGATCATCTGGTTTTCGACATCTAATTAAGGTTTTCTAACTTCTACAGCTTTTTTTTTTAAATCTTTTAGTTGTTTCTGGTTGAACAAGGTAGGTCTTTCACTACATAATGTAGTTGTGGTATCGTATTGTAGAAAATTCATATTTTATAATCTTATAGCCATGTTTTCTCAAAACCATGGCGCTGATACAAACTATTTTGGTATCATATAGCCTGAAACCATATAAGTAAGCCGAGCTTTATAAACCTTGGCTCTGATACCAACTGTGACATCCCCAACTACAAATAAGGGCACCGCTCGACTAATCCCTAATTAAGCCCTAATCTCCTCTATAGGACCTAACCAGGAACTAGTCAGCCTTATTTAAACACCAAAACACATATCAATTATGATACCACCTACAGTTAACAAGCTTGTTCTACGAACTAACATATGGTTGTCTATAAATCAGAGTTAAGTTAAAAAGAAACTTTTCTAACAAGTTATTCAGCAGAAGTCTTCTTAAGTTACTAGTGGGACATAAAGCCTAACTTATTATGGAAAATCCAAGAAAGAAAGATCACATGCATATATAAACAAAAATGATGATCTATATATCATGTGTCTAGTCAGATGTTCCTATTACTCAACCCAAAAGTAACAATATCATATATATATATATATATAATATAATACAAAAGAATGCAAAACGTAGAAAAGTATGTCGTAGCAGTCCTCCACCAACTCAGAGGTAGTCACCAATCTTCTCTTTGCTTGGTCTGCTACTCGGCTGATCTGCACCCACCGTCACAAACAAGACAGTGAGTACATGAAATTATTTAAGTAATACTGAGAGACATTGATCCACATTCCCAAACACGCAATAAGTATCAAATGACATAATTTAAATTGCAACTATGCTGAAAGAAACATCATGAAAAGAGATACTTGAGTTAACCAAATATGAAACTGACTCAAGGCTAAGTAGTAATTGATTAATGTCGAAACGCCGTGATCTTCATCACATCAGCCAGGCCACTACAATTTGAGTTCTTCTCTATGTCATTTCATTACAAATTGAGCTCTATATCATAAGTTCAAAAGGTCGTACTTACAATTACGCCTTTTCTATTCCAAGCTAATTAGTCGTCACCGGAATGTATACTTGCTAACATACCCGAGTTTTACAACTCTTCATGTTCACCTAAGTTATTCTTGCGCCAACAAATCACGAGGCGTGGGTACCCCGTTCGAGGCACGTTACCCCGTGTGTCATGTAAGGTAGTGGAGAAATTCCTTAACATCCCGAAAAGTCTAGTGACCACCATATGAAAGCTGAATTTCTATCATCAAATGACCTAACCACAAGAACCACTTTCACTTTCAATAATAACTCGGTAATAGAATCTAAGAAATATAAATGCATACAAATGCACAAAGGAGTAGAGGCAAAACAAACAAACTAACCTAATAGCATTCTATATCATTGACTTTCATACACAACAATCAACATGACAAAATAGAGGAATTGGAATTAATGACATACACAACAGAGTATGCTATGAGCAACATCATCAAATGAGAACTGAACAAGTCATAGCATATGGATGTCAAAGGCAATTCAGTTCGAATAACTGAGAATAAATAAATAAATGGAATGAAATGTAAAGAAATGTAAAGAAATGTCTCAATCAGTTTACTTACATACACACAGCAATTCCTAAGATATTCTGATTTTCGTCGCGTCGATGTATGCGCCCAAACCCCGTAATAGCTCCTTTACGGTTCTAACATTTGATAAGTTATCAATTTAGCTTCACAATTCACTTTTTCAAATTCTAAATTGGTCGAAATCGAATTCGATATCAATTTGCCAATGTCGTGCTTTTCGAGGTCAAAACCCCGTAAAAGTCACGTCCGCAATTTCAAATCTTACATTTTTCATAATTCGAGACCAATTTGCCAATTTAGCTGAATTTCTATTTATTTTGTCAAAATATAATTTTTTGGGATTTTCCTAGAATTTTTTCATATTTTTATCCATTTTCTAGAATTCATTTTATTCATAAATATATATATATATATATATATATATATTATGGTGGGTTCGGATCAACTCGACCCGATCCTCGTCGTGTCAGGGTCGGCCCGACCAGGCCCACCTGGGCTCTGGTCGGTCCGACCCGGCCCATATAGGGTAGCCCGACCCGGCTACCCGTCTTCTTCCTCACTAGAGCACGAAGTGCTCTGGTTCTGGACTTTTTTTTATTTTTCATTTTTATTGGGGCCGGCGTCCATCCCCCACCCCAAGTTGGGTTCGTGTATGGGAGGCTACTCCCCTCGTCGTCCCTAACGTCAACAGCAACATCATGACAACGACCCAAACAACAATGACAATCGAATTCAACTCACATTCCTTTGCTTCGAGCTCGATCTCTCTCTCTCTCTCGGTCTTTTTTTCTCTCTCTCCCGCCTCTCTCTTTTCTTCTTCCTCTCGGCCTTTCTTCCTCCTCTTCTCTACATTTTTTTTTCTCCTTTCACCGACTTGAGAGAAATCAAATGGATAAGTTTTTGAACTTTGGGGTTTAATTGACCCATATATATATATATATATATATATATATATATATATATATATATATATATATATGTTGGATGTGGATGTGGTTAATTTACTCATTTCTTTCTTTTTTTTTATGCAATATACTTGAACTAGTTACACTTACCGCACGAGCTACTACCTCGAGCCCACGTCAGCATGTGACTCGAGACTCTTCCCCGCTCATCTCGGTATCTGCATACCCGTAAATTACTTAGTAGTCTACGCATATACAGTACATTGGGCAAACAACATACAAATATAACATTTACCTCGGCCACCGTGTCGCGGTAGTGACACGTATCTCGCTGCGGGTCCCACGTCACGAGTCATTTTGTCCTAATTAACGAATTAAACGTGTATTAATTATTGGGTCGTGACACAATGGATAGGGAAAGTCTAGCATATTGCCCGAATAATGGGAATTTTACAAATAATAAGGATTTAGGGGATTTTGAAAATATTGTGGATTTTGAGTGGGTTGGGGAATTTGATGATTTTGCATATTAGGTGAAAAAAAATTGATGCATAAAGTTTTGAAAATTTGGAAAGTGTTGGGAATTTTGAGAATTCAGAGGAGTTTGATGAGAAGATGAGTGCTTATGATTATCATCCATATTCCAAAAAAAAAAGTAAAACAAAGAACACACAAAAATTATGCAAATGAAAGTGTATATAGTAGAGATGAGAGTAGTGATGGAGAAGTGAAGAAATTTTTAAGGGTGTTTTGATCATTTATAGTGTGTAAAATGTTCAAATGGTTCTATAAAAAAGGTCAAAATAGTACACAAAATAGTAAAATAAAACAACCAAACAAAAAGTAACAAAAGTCATAAAAAATGCTAAAAACAAAATGTTCACAAAATATTTTTTCATGTTGTAAATTAAGTTAGAACTTGCTAAGAACTAGAGAATGAAAATAGAAAAATTAAAAACTTCTACTACTACAAACTACTACTATAAAGGAGAAGATAAGAAATGAGATAGTTGGAATGAGAAGTTTTCATTTAACTTGGTGTATGAATTACAATGGGGTTGGCACCCTTTATATAGGCCATTTGGTGATGATGATAATTGTACTTATACAATGTGCACAAGTTATACATACACCACAAGTCATAGAACACATCACAAGCAACATAGACAATACATGGAATAGTTGGTGTACATTAGAGAGGATTACAAGTTACATGACAATACACGGAAAAGTGATTATACATTAGAGTTGAATACAAGTTATGTAGAGTGTACAAGTTACATTTAATGTAGAATTCATGCTTGATGTTACAATTCAATGTGAGAGTCATGCTTGACAATGTGATCATTCATAAGCTTGGTTAAAGGGTCATCAAATTTACAACGCTCCCCCTTGGATGACACTTATGTAACGACCCGCTCGCCCGAAGGCCCGCTAAGGCGGAAGCGACCACATCGCTTGCATAATTGGCGAGAAACCGTGGCCATTCCCCCTCCCACAACTCGAACCCGAGCCCCAGGGACACAGTACTGCTCATCGAGTTGTGTACCACCGAAACTCAATTGGTATTAGGTACTGCGCCCGCGCGCTTTATCCTCGAAAACTCTATGTGGAGGTGAGGGAGGTGTAAATTCTAGGGTTCGGCCGTTACCGTGCGTGTGCCCCAAAAAAAGGTGTTTTTTTTGTAACGGCCCGAAATCGCCCGCAAGCAATGTTCTCTAGCTCAATCTTCATTTCGAGTACTTGTGTCCCTAGGGGCTCGAGTTCGAGTCCGGGAGGGGGAATGTCCATATTCTGCTAGATTGACTCATTAAAAACCTCATTAAAACATGTATTAGAAAACTCTAGTACAGGAAAAAAGAGTACAATGTTCTCGTCAATCTTGATTTGCAGTATAATATTATAGATTGTCTCATTAAAAACCTTGCTAAGAAAACTTAGTGGGACAAAACCAAAGATAAAAAATTGAGTGCAACACATTGATACACTTTGAGAGAATATATATGCCTCATTAAAACATTTACTAGAAAAACCCTGTGGGAAAAAAAATCTAGTATAGGAAAAGAGTATATTGCTCTCATAAATTTTTTATATGGAGTATAATAATATTAGGATTGCCTCTTTAAAAACCTTGCTAGGCAAATCCAGTGGAATCAAACCAATAGCAAAAGGAAAATGGTGCAATACACTAATCAACCTTGATAAAGAGTTTTAATATTGTTAGACTTGCATCATTAAAAACCTTTGCAAAGAAAACCAAGTGGGATAAAATCATAGCAAAGGGAAAAAGAGTGTCATACACTAACCAATAACTCATTTTGATTCTCCCCCTCATGTTCATATGGGTGAGACATTTTGTGAATTTTGTTGCACATGGACATTGTTTTCTATATGAACCATTTAATGTTGAAGCATATGATTGTCACTCTTTTGTATATAGTATTTGCATCAAGTAATTGATTCATAACTTTGTTACTACTGAATGATCATTTGAACTTCGAGTTCATATTAATTTATACATAGATCATAATACAACAAATTTAATGCAATTTGATGTGTTTCAAGCAATTTCACGTCATTTCTTTTGGATTGGCTCATATCTCCCCCTAATGGTAGGAAAATTGCTTCATCAAAGTGACAATTAGCAAAACTTGCTATAAATAAATTCTCTACTAGGGATCCAATGCATATTATAATATAATTTATTGAAGGTTAAATCAATATAAGTCTTCTATTGATTTTCCTTGAGATAATCTCCAGCTGATAAAAAAATTCAATTCGATAAAGGATGTCCGTGCGAATTTATGATATTTTCGCATTATTGATGATTATGGATAATCAAATAGATCTTTCCACATTATGAATGTCATTTGATTTAAGACGACATTCGTTTTAATGTGCCTTATATATTCCAGAAGTTAAAGTCGAAAATATTATACTCAGATTAAATCATATTCATATAGATAAATTTTCTATTATTCTGAGTAGACTTCTTCTGAACAAGACATTAACAATAAATTGTTGTACCCGATATTGCATAAACATTAGCCTCCGCTAAGTTCGAATTCGAGAAATATTCACTTTTACATTATAATGTACATGGATGTAGCACGATACACAAGATATAAACTCATCGCCCATATTTAGGTCACGATTTGAACACATATTGATATGCTTGCTTTATCGAGCCATTTTCATTAATAAAATTCATAATATTTTGCCTTTGATTTTGAATTCATGGTAAAGGTCACAAAAATATTCGAGTATATATATGACAATATTTAGGCAAAATAGCATTTCATATATGACCAAAAAAATGTCACAATTATGAGCGCTCATTGTCAATAATTATTTGCCCTTTATAGTGGTGCACTACTTTTGTTCCAATTTTTGGTGGAATTGTTAATACGACATTTACCTGATATTTTCACCTTTTCCATGTCCATAAATTTATTATTGCGATCATGATCATTATATGCAACATATGCTTCTTAATTTGAAGCTGAACTAATTGAATGGGAACGATATTATATTTATAATATCTCATTATTTTACTCAGTAGCCATGAGACAAGAAATCAATCATTAATATTTATTGGATTGATGTGCGCACTCGATATTTGTTGCAACAATAAATCAAGGCGGGCCACGTGACCTTGTTTTTATTGTCTCATCAGTCATATTTCCACATAGCCTCAACATAGAGGTAATTAAAATTATGGAATTATAATTAATATTTGACTGATTAAATTTTGTAGCATGAGACTCAAATTACTCATTTTGAGCTTTTGGAGCATTACCCTTTTGGTATGTATATATAACTCCATAAGGTGAAAAGATATATAAAGTGAAATATTCAATTTTCAAATCTCTAAAGAGAAATTGGCGAATGATTATGTATAACACACATTTTTGCATATGTGCTTTATTCACAAATTGTAGTATCTAATTGTCATGACAAGTAATTCTTGTCGGTAATATAATAAGGCAACAAGTTCAACTATAGTTGAATAATATTTTGAAAATAAATTTAATATAAAATAGTTTTCCTCTTTTTATGTAAAAACATAACATATGATTAAATATATGTTCACAACTTGATTCATTAATAAACAAAATGTGTTATTCGTATGAGTTGGTGGGACAACCTCCAGGTTGGGTGGCGAGACATAGTCTACTTAATACCATACCTCCTCAAACGGGATAACCCATCTCCCTTTCAATGTTTAGCTTTACCGGGGACAAGGCTTACCCACTATCAACTCAAACTTATAGCATTATTGGTATTATAAAATCAATGATAGAACAATAACTAATCGTTTGTAGTTTTAAGAGAAAAACTATATCACAAATTGACTTTTGATTTCTGATGTAGAAGATCGTACGAGACGCAACTACAGAGCATACTCTCTCAATCGGTGACGTTATAATGCATAGTATATGCATAAAGTATGCATATAGAAGTTATGCATGTAATAAAAGGAAGCAACCATGATAATATAGAAATAAATTGAACTTATTTAAATAACAAAAGTTATACCTTCCTAGATTCGTCTCCTTAACAAGCCTTCTTGAACTTCAAGATCTCCTTAATGCTAGAGCAAGCTCATATTGATAATGTGTTGTAAATTGAATTGGAACTTGCTAAGAACTAGAGAAGGAAAATAGAAGACTAAGAACTTCTACTACTACAAACTACTACTACAAAGGAGAAGAGAAGAAATGAGATAGTTGGAATGAGAAGTTTTCATTCAGCTTGGTGTGTGAATTACAATGGGGTTAACACCCTTTATATATGTCATTTGGTGATGATGATAATTGTACTTCTACAATGTGCATGAGTTATACATACACCACAAGTCATAGAACACATCACAAGCAACATAGACAATACATGGAATAGTTGGTGTACATTGGAGAGGATTACAAGTTACATGACAATACATGGATACGTGATTATACATTAGAGTTGAATACAAGTTATGTAGAGTGTACAAGTTACATTCAATGTAGAAGTCATACTTGATGTTACAATTCAATGTGAGAGTCATGTTTGACAATGTGATCATTCATAAGCTTGGTTAAAGGGTCATCCAATTTACAACATTTCAAACATTAAAAAAATGGTTAGCTTGGTGCGTACCGAGTTGAATATACTCTCCCCATACCTTCGGTTTGGGGAGAGTACATTGCAATGGGGCTAATAGATTGCGGACACCCTTAAGATGATATCTTCGTTAATTGTGGGTTCAATGGTTGCGTCAGGCTTAACTAGCTAGTGGTCTCGAGTTCGAACTTTGAGTACGAATTCCTTTAAAATCTTTGAGGGCATTGTCACCATCTAGTGGATCCATTAAGTTCGAACTTGAATCAGTTAGGGTCCATCGGGCTTCGAATACTTAATGATTTAGAAAAAAAAAATGGGTTAAGAGAAAGATGTTTGTATTAATCTTGATTTGTGATGATAGATGTATTGTTCATTCATTCAAACATTAGTTTTTTAAGGAAAATTTATTTTTTGATAAGAACAAAAAAAACAAACAATTTACCCCCACTTGAGGTTGAACTAAGAACCTCCTACTTTCAGACCCCACACCATTTTTTTCGTATGCATATTTATGCTTTTGTTAGAGCTTTGGGCCATTTTTACTTATCGAAAGCCCAAACGCACAAAACCACACCATTTTCTTCGTATGCATATTTTTTTATAAGTGATTATACATTAAAGTTGAATACATGTTATGTAGAGTGTTAATTAATACAACATATCTCTAACCTGAAGACCAAGGTGAGTTTGTGACGCATACAATTGAACAATTGCGCTTTTTTTTTTTTTTTCAAAAGAACAATTGTCATTTAATTACAAGAACAATTGTCATTTTTTTTTTTTTTTTTTTCAGAATAATAATTGTCTTTGAACTTAATTTTGAGTTTGAGCTTAATGTAAAGAAAATCACATTAGAAGGTTTTAAGCTCTATTGGACCCAACCCTAATGTTGTTGAAGCTAGTCATGAGTCAAAATTAATGATTTTCTTATTATTATTATTACAAGCTCCACTCCATTAAGATGTATTTTTTGCCCCAATTACAAGCTCATTATTAGGAACGATTACAAGCTTATTGACGCTCATTGAACAAATTTAACTACTTATAACGTGGGTTGTAGTCAACTCATAGAGCCTAGGTAAGTCTAGTAAGTCCAACGGGTCGGCTTTACTACTAGGATCCATTCGTATACCTAAAATAAAAAAATACAAAAAAATGGAGAAAAATAAATAAAGTCTTATAATTTCAGATTTTATTCAATTTGTAAGTTCTGTTTTTCTGATAATTGTAAAGAAAAATAAAGCACCTCAAAAAAGAAAGAAAGCTAGGGCTATATGACAAGCTAAAAGCCCAATTCTCCTTAGAGAAAAGGACTTAATTAAATAGCGTGAGGCCCAGTTTAAAGTGGGCTATCTGCCCCATTTCAAAGCAAGTCAAAGCAACGAAATCTTTCTTATCATATCAAACGTCCTAGATTTAATTAAATGGAAAATACTTATTTCACATTGACCATAAATCTATAATCATCATTAACCAACCATTTGAAAACCGATTTATTAATTCCAAAACAGTTTTATTTCAAACACATAGCCACCATGTAACCACCACTTTTTTTTTTTTTTTCGTCAAAGATGTAACCACCACTATGAGCCCAAATAAACTAGCTTTCTATCTTTAAATTAAGTAGAATCAAAACATAAATTATTTGATTCTTTCTTTCTTTTTTTAAAATTATATAAAATCATGAGAAACAATCTTTACCCCCTTTAAGAAGCATTCCCTAATTACAACCTCAGAAGGAATAATTCCAAATTTACGAATTTGGAACTAACCAAAACGCTCGATTATATATAGTACTCTTCGAACTTAAGTGAATCAACAAATATCAATTCATAATGCTTAATTAGTGCATCAATATCCACAGTTAACCTGATTTCTACCCACATCTATAATGAAATTGAACTACATATGAACAAAAGGTATGGCATTTATTATGTGATTATTTAAATGACTAATTTTTCCTATAGATAACTAGACCTTGGTAATATTGGTCATTATATAGTATTTATAGTTGTTGAACATTGAATGTCACTGAGTTTGTATTGTACCGAACTAGAGATGCAAATGGGTAGGGGAATACCCACTGGTGATAGAGATTTACCCTAATGGGTACGGGTATGAAGATTTTAAATGAGGATGGGGTGGGGATGGGTACAAAATCTCATACCCACAAGGGTATGGATACGAGTATGGGTAATAAAATATATCAACGGGGATCTCCATGGGTAATCCCCACAGTAATTCTCATTGGTAATCCTCACGGGGATCCCATCTACTCATGGGGATCCCCATATATCAATTTATACACTACACAATATTTATTATATATATATATATATATATATATATATATATATATCATATGATATTTATATACAAATATTACATAATATTACATAGTTTCCACTCAGAAACACTCATACATGTAACAAAAAATCTATTAATAAGGTTTATAATTTTAATTTATTTGGCTAATTAATAACTATATGTTTTGTTTTGAATTATTTGTAACTATATTTATATTTTAGGATAAAAAGTACTGAAAAAAGTTGATGACTTTGTAATTTAAAGAGATAGTGATTTTAAAGAATATTTTGAATTTGAACTTTTCGTTTTGCATATGCTAATGATTTTGTAGAAACTTAATTATAAGTGTCAGCACTTATGGCCTGTTCGCTTCACATTTTAGGGAGACCTAAGATCATGGGATTAGTTTGTGATGGGACTAACACATGGGTTTATGTATTAGTCTCATTTATGAGACTTGTTCCGTTGAGAGTTTGAAGGCTGGGAGTATATGTGGTTGTAATGGTACATTTACAAAAGTACCCTTTCATTTAAGTTCCATCACCAACAAATTTTGGAACTCCACTTCCTTCTTCACATCGCATTCTATGTCCGGTCTCCATCTATGGTGAGCAGCGTTGTTCTTCACTTCGCGTTCTTTCTGTCCGGTCTCCATCGTCGTTAACGTTTCCTTCTTCACATTGCGTTCTCTCTGTCCGGTCTCCATCTCTGGTGAGCAGTGGTGTTCTTCACATCGCGTTCTCTCTGTCCGGTCTCCATCGTATTCAACGCCTTCTTGCGTGAAGGTGTCTTCTTCATCCGAGGCAAGTTTAACTTGATCAGAGAATACTCTCTTCCCTTACAAATTCCCAATACCCAAAAAATTTAAGTTTTAATTACTTGGATTTTATCAACTTTGGACAAAGTTTTGAATTAAAAATATCCCTCAAGGTTCAAATTCAACTGTTGAATGTACTGAAACAAGTTTAGGTTGAGAAATTCAAGGAACAAAATTTGGATTCTGTTTTGAATCTAAATAAAACACCATCTTATTTCCCAAAACTAAAACGTCGAATAGGTTATTTCAATCTATAGAATTTAATGAATAAGAGAGTGACACTACAACCTGATACACAGACAAGGAAGTGGTTAACAATTCCCACCAATTGGAAACACTTATTTTGAATGGTGAAATTTATTTCAAGACTTAACTGGTGATGGATATGAAGGAAAATAAGGGAAAAACAGGCGAAAGTTCTTGAAAAACATGGAACGACATGACAGAAATGAAGAAGAATACCGGTGAACAAAGCTTACCTTCTAGCGTGTCTAGCCGACGACGCTTTCCCTCAACGATCGATGCTCTCTCCGTTCGATGGTGAGCAATGATTTCAGGGTTGATTGGTTGTTGTGTCGACGTTTTCTCTGTTCGATGGTGAGCAATGATTTCAGTTGATCGGTTGTTGTGTCGACACTCTCTTTGTTCGACGGTGAGCAATGATTTCAGGGTTGATCGGTTGTTGTGGCTGATCGGTTGTTGTGATTAGGGTTGATTGATTCTTTGTTGTGATATAGTTTGTAAAGATGAGGGGTAAATTGGTAATCTATAATAACCAACCATTGGGATTAGTTAGTCCCACCAAAATTAGTGGTTTAGTTTAGTCACCTCTACTACCCATTAGCTAATCCCGTGGCCTAATTAATCCACGAAACGAACACCGGCTTAGCCAGTCCAATGAGGTTAATCCACCCTAAGACTGTGAAGCGAACAGGCTATTAGTAGTTAGATTTTTTATTGCCTGATATGTTGATTTTTAGAATTTTTGTTGAAATATCAACAATTGTGTTGTTATATATGTATATTTGATACCTTATTTGTTACAAAATTTTTTTTAGAATCCCCGCATGGATCTTCAATGGGGAACGAAATGGAAAAAAAAATTCCTAGTGGGATTCCCCATCCCCGCAAAAATTCCCATGAAAATCCCCACGAGGATCCCCAATAGGAAATGAAATGGGTAAAACATTTTACCCATGGAGATCCTTCATATCCATGGGATTTGATGGGTATGGGAATGGGTATAAAAACTCATCCCCGGATGGGTATGGGTGATAAATTTTTTGTGGGTATGGGTATGTGAATGAGGTCCATATCCTCTACTCTACCATTTGCATCCTATACCTAACCTTTAGTCCTACATGAAAAATAAACATTTTGTTTCTTTCTTTATAAGAGATCACCCACTTGAAGTAAGTGGTTAAGTGAATATGGGGTTGGGGGAAAGGACCGTGGTTAATTCCATATTGATCAATACATATTAATTACTACTTTCAACTATTTATTTAAGTCATTCTAACAAAAGAAATTTTGTTCAAAATTGTAAGTCGTTTTCGAATTCAAGAGTGTATTTATTCTATTTTTATCCATTTTACCCTTATACAATTCAAACATTTATGATTCTTCAATTCTTCACATTTAATGTCAAAGGACATATATATAAATTACACTCATAATTAAGGTTGCCTTAATTTTTGTGTCTTTGCTTTAAACGACTTATATAAATGACCAAATTGAGTATTTGTTATTTAATGTCTATGATAGGGCCTTGGGCCTTGGGTTAATGATTAAATTGCTTAGTCAATTCACAACACAATTTTTTTACTTTTTATATTAACTTTAGTTAATTTCGTTGTGAATATTAGTGGTTATCTCGGTTGCACTTTTTGGCTTGTGGAAAGGTGTTTAGTGAGATGATTGGTGGTTATAAACCACTCCATCACTAAAAGCCTCATTTTCAACAATTGTAACTATTCAATGAGGTGTTTTAGCATATAAAAGAAAAAGTCTAAAACTTCATTAACTACTAAGTTTTCGAAATATATTGATTTTTCATTGTTTTTGTATTCATAGAGATATTTTGCTGTTGTAGAAGAATGATCTTTGGTTGTTGTGTAAATCAAATATCAAATCAGTTGTATTTTGGGACAAACCTCTTACAATATTCATACACTGAATTAGGAGAAATTTCGTCTTAAAACATTGCAATCTATTGCAAACCTTTGGTATACTTTATTTAATTTTTTTGTAATTGTATCGAAGCATGATATGTTGTAGTTCGTATTCAAGCATAAAATTTATTGTATTAATCATGATATATATATATATATATATATTCTTATTTTAATATAATTATAGGTTTTGTAATATATATGCATGATATCTGTGTGTTCTCTAACAATAGCTAGCTATTCTATAATGTTTTTCTTTTCTTTTCTTTTTGACAAAAAATTGCATCTTAATTTGGAGCGAGATTTAATAAGTTTTGACTAAACCAATTAATGCAATCTCTTACGGAATCAAAGATGTTTAGACCCCCACGGACAACATTGCAACAAAAATACTAATGCCCACAACTACTATAATCACTCAAACTCTTTGAAAATTGTAACTAGTACTTAATTAACATACATTCCTAGATCACAATTCATCATTACATTCATGTTATTGATTAAGAAATTAATTATAATTAATAAGGAGCCAAGTGGTACACATGACATGTATAAGTCATTGACGGCAACCCAAGAAGTTCTAAGTAAAGCTAGCTAGAAATGTCAAAGCCACAACCAAGAAAAATGAGTTGCATATTAATTAGTCAAACGTTTAGTAGAGATGATGAACAACATTAGAGATAAGATTGGCTGGTTATATTATTATCTTAAGTTTGCTTAGCTAAGACAAGCATTTTTTCTTTTTGAAAACATAATTAAAAGCTAAAAAATTAAGATAGTAACTTTGTTCAATTTTTGTAATATACTATTGGGTCCAACTAAGGTGAGAAGAGTGGTGATTAGTTTTTTTGATAAAGGAAGAGTGGTGATTAGTTTATGAATGACCAATAAATAGTGTGAAAATGAGGTTCACTCTAAAATGTCAAAGCAAGATGGAATATGTGTGTACTCCACAAATATAACTTTTATTATTGTATTGTATCTAGTCAATGTGGGATTATCCCAACATCTCCCCCACTCCCCTCAATTCCAATAAACCCTCAATTTTTGTGGGATGTCTACAAGGCCATTGGACAATGGTTAGCTATAAGCCAACTATGAGCTTTGATAATACCATGTTCAATTTTTGTAATATTGGTCCAAGGTGAGAAGAGCGATAGTTTATGTATGGACTATAAAAGTAAAGTTCACTTTAAAATGCTAAAGCAAGATGGTCCACTATACACATGTAAGCGCATTATTGTATTGTATCTAGCCAATGTGGTATATCGTCCTATATCCCACCATCTCCAACAAACTTTATACTTCATCCTGTCAAAAAATATAAGACGTTAGGCCAAAAACACAAATATTAAGAAAAGTATTAATTATAAAATTATGCATTGAATTAAATTACATTTTTGCCCATAAACACGAATAAAGACCAAGTGCTTTAATTGGATGTTTTTTTTGTCACAACCCAAATTTCTAATCTTGCTTATAATTTGTAATCAGGATCACCGACCTGTGACGCAGGACCCACACCGTGATATGTGCATTAACCGCGACGAGATGGCCAAGGTACATGTTAGATTTGTTGTGGTGTATACCTAGTGGATTGTATATGTGTAGGCTATTAAGTCACTCTTACTCGTGCATAGGTGTCGAGACATGAGTAGAGACGTACCTCGAGTTGTGTGCCGACGTGGGACCAGGGTAAAGAGTGTTGTGGTAAGTCTATTTTGAGTTAGTATAGCTTATATATTGATTTTAATGTGGCTATAGTTGATTTTGAATTAAATGTAACCTAAGTTAGCATTTAAAAACAATAGTCATGTGATTTGCATCGAGACATATATTAGCACATCTAAAAACCAATTAAGTCACATATTGGAGTTAGTTGGCATGAATTAGTGGAGGTAAGTGGGACATGTGTAAGATGTGTACCATTAGATAGATCTCGAGATACGTGTGTGTAATTAGATCAATGGTATCATTCAACCATATTCATTTCATATATATAATTAGAGATCAATTCATATAAACCACATATTTTCATTTTAACAACTTAGGAGCGAAAAAAACTTGATGGAGAGGTTTGAGGAGGAAGAAATCAGTTTGATTTTGGTGAATTGAAGGTGTAGTGGTTGATCAAGCAAGTGAACATCAACTAGTTAATATACATACACTAGTTTGTTTAGTTTAAGTTGATGAATTCATTAATTAGTTAGTATGTTTTTTTTCGTTGTTGATGATGCTTGGGGTTTTTGAGGTGTTTGTGGAGTTCCCTAAGGCATTTGGGTGGTCTATGTGTGGTGTAACTCAGAATTCTGGTTGTAGAATTTCGGGTTTTCCTACACATAACATGCTAAGTAGATTAGCTAGCACGCTAATTTTGGTTAGCGCACTAGATATAGTGGTTAGCACGCTAATGAGGCCACTAGAGCACGCTAATTAAATAACTTAGCACGCTAATTGCCCTGACAGCATAAAAATCTGCAATTTTTCAAATTTCTTAAAACACATAATTGAGCCTAATACCCCAAATAAAGATCTAAACACATCGAAAAACATGTTATGTGATATCAGGAACCTAGAAAGGGTTACGAGGTTCGAATACAAAATTTAGGGTGTCGAGAGGTCGGTAAAGCTAGGACTTTATATTGTTTTATGTGAGTAAACGCATTGATTATTTATTTGCATTTCATTTCCAGTTTTAACTTGTTTGTTATAGTCTATATTGACTATGTCTAGCATTGTACTCTCATATCATGGACTTGTTTGTTATTCATCAGCATTGGTTTCCATGATATTTTGATCTCATATCATGGACTTGTTTGTTATTCATCACGTGTTGAGCTTGGTTTCCATGATATTTTGATAGATTGAATTCTTTTGAATCCATCCATGTGCTATATGTCATTTCTTGTTGTTTTACGAAAAATGTAGTACAAATAGCATGCTATTAGGAATTATGGAGCTATGAATGGTTTCATGGACTTGTATCCTTTGGAGAATTTGTGCTTCGTAACATAGTCAACCTTTGGAATCCTTAATGAGTCAATTTATTGGAATTATAAAATAGTTATAGAATCTGTTTGTCATTTTCACTTTTATCTTCATTTTCTAAAAACATATAAGAAAACAAAAATATTCTACCTCATAGTTCATTACACTATGAGTTGATGGACAATCCATTTCATAAAGATCGATTTACATTGGCTTTCACCTATTGCAACCCACCCCTTATTTTCCAAGCGTGACGGTGACTCCTTTACCTTTATCTAGAGCACACAATATTCTACATAGGTTGAGTTTGACAATATCAACTTGATGAGGAACTAGGATACCTATCTTTCCTTGGCATGTTCTATTGGGTTTACCTCAAGGAATATACTATTGATGTAAAATCGCTAGGGAAACTTGCTCTAATTACACATTCCTATAAGATGGAATTAGTTAGAACAATTGCAAGACAAGAAATGGATTTGATTGGTAAACATGAGGAATTAAGGAACATTTTCATATAGTGAAAATGAAACTACTACCATGTTGGAAACTTAAACCAAGTAAGTGCATAAGACATACATACGCTTAATACATTGAATATAAGTTTACGTAGCGAGTAAGATTTAAAGAATGGAATGCCAGCTCAAGTAATTCTTATTTGAATACATCTAGACTGGACATTATCATAGACTCACATTGGTAAATTATAGTAGGAGTTTGAATATTACCAGGGTGATAGGGGACCAAAACATCGGTGGAATACTTGATTGATATTTTCATTCGATTGTGAACTTGGCGGAGTTAGTTAGGCATGGAAATTAAAATCAATTAAGAGACTTTTCAGAATCTAATGAACAAATAAAATGCTCAAAGAAAGATTACCTTGTCATCAAAAAAAAAACACAACATCGGTCGAGAGAGAGAGAGAACGAACGAGAGATCGCCACGCGAGAGATCGGAGGGCGGTGATGAGGCAGCAACACATCGAGCGAGAGGCGAGAGAGCGGTGGATCTGGCTGACGGAGAGATAGCAGATAGCGGGATAGAGTCCCCGGGGTGGAGTTGCCCAAATACGAGGTTAGGTCGAGCGAAGAGTCGTTAGGGTTGAGCGAGAGAAGGCCGAGAGAGCGTTAGGGTTGAGAGAGAGAGAGAGTGTGTGTGTGTGTGTGTGAGTCTTGGGTCCCTATTTTTGAATCATCAAGATCGAATACGACGAATCTCGAGATTACCGGTTGTAAAAAATGAGTCCTTGATGACATTGGGATTAGAGTCTCTAGTGATATTAGACGATCGACACGATATAAGATGATGGACTACACATGTCCTATATGAGGCACACAAGTTAGGTTAAGGCTTCACTTAATGTAAGTCACATCATTGGGATTAGAGTCTCTAGTGATATTAGACCGAATCTAGATCATAGCTATTTAGTTTTTTAGCCTTATGTCAGTTTCACTTGTTTAACTGTGATATTTCTTAACATAATTGTGGAACTAATCTTTTTTATCGAACTTGTGCTTTTAAATACCATTTAATTTTTTTTGGGAATGTGAATAAATTTGTCAACGGGGATTATTGTTACTTTTTGTACTCACCGTCTTTTTTATGATAATGGATGCAGAGCCTTTGACGAGCAGGCCGGGCAATGAGAAGATTGGCAACTACCTCTGAACCAGCGGCGTACCTCTGCATCGACATTTTGTAGGTTTCGATATTTTGTGTATTATACAGTTATATTTTGATTCACTTTGGAGTTGTATATTGAGTAGTGCATTTAGTTTCCCTGACTTATGATGATATCACACTGTTTATATTCGTCATTTTGTTGTTTATGCATGTGATTGTTGTTATCACTTTTTTCGCACACTTAAGATTTTTAATAATTGCTTCCACATAATTTGTTAAGACTTTCACTAAATTGTACAACTTTTAATAAGTTTTACTTAACTCTGAAATTCAATTGAAAAGTGACATGTATTTTATTCATCCTAAACACTAGTATATAGTAGATTTAAATAGAAAGGCTAACTAATACATAGTTAAGTCCTATAGGGTTGGTTTTTGACTTAATTATAGGATTAGGTCAGGCGGTGCCCTATATTAGATCAGAAGGGGCCGTCACATTTTTTTATAAAAATGAGGCGATACTCCATTAATCTATATATAAATATTTTAAAATTTTATGTACAAGCAAAAAAAAAAAAAAAAAGACAACCTTAAACAACAAAATGCCTAATCCAACACATTAGCCCCACATTTTCAAACCAAAAGAGATATCTTAACCCCGCTGGAATCAATAACATAATTCCATCTTCTTAGTCGTCGTTCCCTTGAACAAGCAACCAAAAATGCAAAGCACCAAAATCGTCGTCCTCTTGAGCTGGACGTTCCAACCCAAAGCTGTCAAACTAATAGATAAACACAATATCAGAAGAGAAGGTGTTCAAAAGCAAAAGCAAAATATCCACATTGCACACATTCCTTCCATCCATATATAGACAGCATTCAATGAAAACAAACCCCTATTTCTACCATGCATTCCCATCTACAAAACAGCGCCCCACTACCGATTTCATTTCCTAGTTGAAATTCAAAAGGGACACAGCCTCCAACAACATATCAAAACAGCCACCAGTCCAAAACGAATCTCAACAAGGCATGCAACCAACAGTAAAACAAAAAGCTCCATCATGCAACCACGAATCCAAAACAACGCTACTTTCTAACCAAAACAGTAAGGTGGCCCCCTACATTCTTCCATACAAAAATTAAGAAAAAAAAAAAACATCGACTTCCCCAAACGTAATGCCCCCACCTTTTAACACTCAGAAAATACCACGCTATGAGAAACGCCTTAAACCCATATGAGTGTGCGAAACACCTATCCCTTCTCACCATATACCGTTCAAAAAAGTAAAAACAATCAAAACCGTGTTCACCACTCAAAATCGTCAACCAAACAATGTAGCAACACCATCAGCAGAAGGTGATCCCAAAAGAGCTGCATGATGCCCCATCTACTTCCCAAACTTTCAACCAAAAAACAACCAAAAATCAAACAAACCAGCTGGGAACACCGTTAAGGAACTAGTCCAAAACGCCATACATCAACACCTTTGTGAAACCCACGAACACTCTCTTGCCAAACCCCTCCAACCACTCCCAACGTGGCCTCCCGCTCCTACCGCGTAGCCCCTCTAACCACTCCCAAACCTAAGATCTTAAAAAAAAAAATGAAACAAAAAGAAACAAAAAAGCAAAGAAAGAAGAGAGAAAGGAGGGCCACCGGCGACACCAACTTCCGTCGGAGCAGATCGCGTTGGTAAGCCGATGGCCAGGGTTATAGATCTGTTGTGCGCTGGGAAGAGAGGTGGAACAAGATTCACTATATAGCCAGAGATCTGTTGCGGTTCCTAGATGTACTTTAATTACATGGTATACTACACAATTCTTTATTTTGTCTAATAAAAGAAGAACAAGTGTTTAATTTTGAGGGCCGCTAAGGGCACCCCACCATTTAATGAGGGCACCCAGTTAATGTGGGCACAAACTGTTTAACCTGGGGCACCCAAAAATTAGCCCCGAACTACCGAAAATACCCCCTCATGCAAACCCCTGAGCACCCCACCACCCTCGTGCAAACCCTTGGGCACCCCACCACCCCCACCACCACCACCACCCCCTCGTTCACCGAACTCCTTGTGGAAGAATTCATTTGTTTTGAACCGACCAAAGGTGAGAGGAATCCCCGAAATCGTGTTCTCCGTCCCTCGCCGTGTGTTTCTCCTTCGTTGTTCGAGTTTTCTGCATTTTGTAGGGCCCGGTGTGTGAGCCGATTTCGTCTCCAAATTAGGGCTCGGTTGAAGATCGTCGAATTAAGTTACATTTGGTAGAGTAGTTGTAATGTGTGTGTGGCGGTTTTTTCAAATGTAAAAAAATTGGGAAATCGTGGTTCTCGGCCACACAGGCCAGAGACTGTGTCAACTGTCTCGGCCTTGTCAGAGACAGAAGCTAATATTTTTGGGAACTCGCGGTCTCGGCCACGAAAACCGAAAGAGTTAACTGTGTATCGGTTGTCCACTTCCGAAAGGGTCTCAATAGGCTCGGTCGTCATAGGACGAGAGTCAGGCGAATTGAAATGGTCAATCCATCTCGGTGGTGTACAACCGAGAAATTGAAATAGGACTCGGTTGTACATGGCCGATATATTGGAATACTTGTCGGTCATGGGTGACCGAAAATATGGGTTGTTTCACGAACTTGCTTGACCGAGACATCAGGAATTGATGAATTTGAACATTACAGTTTCAAAAAAATTGGGAAATCGTCAAATTAACAATACAAGATTGAAAATCCATCACGACAATTTGCACCGAAACTTAATTAATTATAAATCTCCGTAACATTCAAACTGACTCAAAAAAGGGTCCATCTATAAGTAAACAACAATCAAAACACAACAACAATCAAAACACAACACAACATTTGCATATACATAGAACATTCGGACGAATTGGCAAAATTTCTAAATGTTTAGCCGTCTAGGTACAAGCTTTAACCTACGGTGTATCTAAATCTACAACAGGTATGGTGGCTTCATGATCAGCAGTTGCAATGGGCGCGATGTCTCGAAAAACGAATCCATCTCGCCAACCTTTGGCGCAGTCCTCAACGTACCGATCCCAAGATGAATATAAGGATGGCGGGTGCATTCACACGCAATTGCACCTGTCAAAGTGAACAGTAGAATATAGAAGATATTGTCACAAACCCGATTAAGGGGGAAACAAACCAATTCACAAAAAATCATAGAACTTACCCTAACTTAATGGATATTCCTTTCATTAGCCATTGCAATGATAAGTCTGTTGTGCAATGACGACGTTGGAGTACTACGTAGTGGTAGAAATGTGGAGGCACTCCCATGCGAGAGGTTGACGAAAATGACATTGAATGCGGTGGATACTAACAATCTCATGTCTGGAAGTGTCAACCATTCTTTGAAAGATGTCCCCTCTTGCTTCTCTGGGCAATGCGCCGCATTCTTGACAGTCTCGAAACTCGAGCCAAGCACTTCCCGCCAAAGGTCTTCATATCCGATAATCTCATCGTACATCCGTCTACGCACAATCCTCCACCCGTCGACGTCGGCAAGTCCAAGCCCAGAGGCTATACACCGATATCCACAATTCCCATCAGAAACCACATCGATAATGGCATCAACATGTGGCAACCAATCCGGTTCTAAGCAATGACCATAAGCCATGTTAGATACACTTTTCGCGCGTCGACTGGCACGACGCATTTGTGGAACCTTGCATTTCTTCTGCCTAGAAGCTTTTATGGAGTGGGAGGACTCAAATCCGATTGGAGACTGGGGTGCCTCCGATTAGAGACCCCGGTGTCCTCCCACCCGCATCCTCAACTTCCTGCTCGCGCTCCACAAAAGACGAAGGTGGACTTGTAACGGCCCGAAAATTTGACTTGTGCCATGGGTCAAGTCAAGGTCGTATGTGGGACCCACTCATCGAAATATGTTGAATTTGTGAAAAATAATGGATTGGAATGCTGACTAAGCTCTCGTTGACCTTGCAAGACTGGCTCGGGGGTCCACGTGGGTTTAGGCCGGGCGGGGCCCAATTTGTGAGAAAATTGGGGCAATCACAGGACTAATCTCCCTGAGCTGCTCACTTTCAGTCCTCCCCCCCGCATCATCAACTTCCTCCTCCCCCTTATCCAATCTTTACGCGGTGTCGTGATTGTGCCTCCCACAAATCACAGTGACACACCATAAGGAGTCAGCATTTTCCTTGACGTTAATTTGGAAAGGGCATCCACATTTCTTCGTACTAGTGCGAGTCCTCGCCTTTTCATCATTCCTTGATTTCTTTAAAAAATTTGCCGCTTTCCCCTTCCCTACTCTCTGAGTCGGTCCCCTATATGTCCCAGACCTCTCACAGGCAATTTTCACCCTTCCCTTGCGCTTAATGCCCCCGGCATCCGAGCGCTTCGTTACTAACACAAACTTGTTCTCGCCACCAATCATTTGAAGCCATGAAATAGCCGCTTCTCGATAGGGGAATGACTTAGAAGGTGTAAAAGTGTCCTTGTAGTCTGGAAAATTACTAGATAACGGCATTACATGCAATACAAATAGTGTAACATTATAATCAACCAAAATGTACAAAGACAATCACAAAAAACCCAAAAAAAAGTTCTCGGTTGTACGAGTTCAAAACTTCCTTCGAGTCTCGTTTACGTACGACCGAGAGTTACCAGTACTCTCGGTCGTTCCAGGCCGTGACCCGCGTGAAACCTCTCGGTCCTCTGTGACCGAGACGTTACCATACATCTCGGTCCTGCGAGGCCGAAACAATCGCGCACCCAGACAGAAACTTGAGATAACCGTAAAAAAAAACACAAAAAATTTGCAAAATTACCTCAAGCCTCTCCTCGGCACACGAAGCATTACAATCCTCCATTATACGGTGAAAACAACTTCGGATTTGAAGAAATTACCAAACCCTACGTTGACAAACATATCATCATTTTCACTGTTATACACAACTAAACAGTTCTAAAAAACCCGAATATGGTTGTCAAACATTGTTACCTCGCTGTCGGACGAGCAAGAATCGATCAGCTCTTCGCCAAACGCAATGTGGTTGTGGCTTTGTAGTTCAAGCTTGCTGGTGGGGTGCCCTAACTCCTTGTCAAAAGGGTTTGTGGGGTTTAAACCATTATATATATACATGGGCAAAATGGTCTTTTCCATTTTTGCTGGAATTTTTACAAATAAGTTGGGTGCCCTCATTAAATGGTGGGGTGCCCTTAGCGGCCCTCTTAATTTTTACCAAATGTTTGAGTTAAAAAATGGGCAATATAAGTATAAAAGGAGTACAAAGTTTATTTGAATTACGAAAACATCGTATTCTTTTTGAATGAGAGATTTTTTCAAATGCCTCTTATATATATTATTTACGGAGAGAGTATAAAAAATTAATTTTTTCTTAAATTAAACCGTACATATATGTCACTACACGTCTCACTAAGTCATGACTTAGTTACTAAGTCATGACTTAGTTTAATTCTCTTAATTGGGCATCTAATCCATTCAATTAACTTCAACCTCAAAATAATTATTATTTCATTCCTCAATAATGCTCCGAAACTAAATTTATATCTTCAATAAAACTCAATTCATAATTTGTTTAATTGGAGCAAATTAAGAAATAATACGGATTGCTCATCATATTTTTATAAAATTTCGGCAGCACCTCTTTAAAAGTGGTCTACCGAAAAATTTACCTAATAGACAGCAGAATGGAAAGAAGCATAGAAGGACTATCAACTCCCCACGATTCCCAATATATATCAATTTAAAATAACTCAACTAACTTGAGGTCTCAAATACCTTGTTTATTGCTTTACAATAAAAAAAAAATAAACCGAAACTGAATCAAAAACCTCTCAATTTGCGTCCAACTAATGTAGGAGACTTTTATAATCTATTTGAGAGTATTTCACGACCTACGCTCACCTCGAAACCCAAAACAATATATATATATATATATATGATTTACAACAAAAAAATTGTACTTTAAGAATTTAAAACATTCATCGAGGTCTTCAAGTCTTGTTCATTCTTCCATGTCCTCACCAAGTACCTGTCATCATCAAAAACAACTCGAAGATGTCAGGTAAGTAAACTCCTACACTGCTCTTCATACTCTTACAAATGTTAGTTTGAATACATGACGACATGTAATTGCATTTCCAAAATAACAAGAAATTTATATAACAACGTGAAACTCTTTCATTACTATTTAAGGTTCACAAACTAGATGGTCGGCCTAAGAATAAACCTAAAATAGTAATGGAAGTCCAATGCATGCTACCCCGAGAGTCGACATTACCCGCCTTAAACGCTACAGAACGTATTGTCTGGAATGGAGCACCTCACACTCTTACGACCCATAGAATGGGCAACTCTATTTGGATGTCAAGTACAGACATGATCAAGAATGATACAAAATGCAATGCAAACTAAAAGCAAATGCAGGTAAAAAGATAATTCCATAAATAGTAAAGACCACTTTGAGCTAACTTACAACCAACCAACTTTGAGCTAACTTCTCGAGGTTCTTGGAGCGTCAGATCACCTTGATTTGGTTCCAATAGCTTCCTTGCATACCCAATTATATTATGAGTCAAGCTTCAAGTGAAACCAAATCACGAAACCCAATGAAATATGCGGCCAAAATACGCTCGAGAACAATTTCTAAAAATATTAATTTTATATAACTGTTTCTACTAGCTTTCAACAAGTCAACTTTAGGGTAACTTTTTAATCTTGAAAACCTCAATATTTGTCATGATGACTCAAGAGGAACTTGTAGCACTCATATCATACTTTCCATAGACTCCAAGAACACTCAAATCGGATCACCGATGGAGAAGTTATGAATTCTCCAATATGGTATGTCAACTATGCAAACTTTATTTATTTTGAATTGAAAAACTTCTCTGAATTAATATTTTTGCAATTAAATCCTCAAAATTCGACATCAAACACCACAAAACCACTCAATATCAACATCAAAATATTTTCACATCCCGCGGAGTCAAATTGGGTTTAAAACCAATAATCAATTCATCTATAAACCTAATGTAAATCAATATCAACTATAAAACATCTTCAAAATAGTTATCGACGAAATTGCATTAGTTCAATTCATCAAAACCCTAACCCACGTCGGTGAAATATATTCCAAATTAATCCAAACCAACCCAATATGCAAATGAACAACAATTCATACCAAAAACCCTGCGAAAGAAATCAAAAATTGTGAGAATTCAAATTGAATTGTGAAAAATGCCCGACATTGAGAATTTATCAAATTACGAGTCGAATACCTCGTTTCCATCGCGAAAACTTAGATTGAACTGATCATCTCACAATGCTCTACGATTTTGCGGAAAGAAATCGAGCAAAAATTAGGGAATGATTGTTGAAATGAAACAATCGATTAGTTTTCATTTGATTTATATGTAAACCCTCGGCTGATTGTCAGCAGATTAATTTTTTTTTATTAATTCTCAAAATATCTATTTTGACGTGTTTTAGCTTCCGACGCTTGTTCTTTTTAATCCGATTTTTCACCAAATTGAACCAAACTCTCGATAAAACATCTCATTTTCATAAATTGTTCATAGCAATGATTTTGATCACACCAAAACCCCAAAAATCTTAACTTTTTCCACTACATACCAAATACTTTCGGATCAATTATGTTGTCATAATTAGTCAAACTTATATAAATCTAGACTCGATCTTAACCGCGACCACCATCACCTGATACGAAACTCGAGACAAAGTCTTGCACCAATTTCATTCTCATTTTACACCGTCACCAATCCCGACTTGCACGTAAATCGAAGAACTTCTCGCGTGAAATTTAACACTTGTTTACTAGTTTTCTAGTAACAAATAATTAATTTTTGCTTGTGCCCTTCAGACATATACTTATAATTAATCTCAATTATGACAAATTGAGGATATACCTCAACACATCCAGACTTCGTGACAAAATACCATATAATATATACATTAGGCATTCATCATCGAAAAAATAACATTTCACCTTATGATCTCCAGTCCATAATGCGCGCGTGGGCCCATCTTGAATACGTAAACTCTAATTAAAATCTAAAAATATTTAATTAATCGTCTAATCAAGTTTATAAAATTCTCAGATTTCTCAATATATAACATCAATAATTGACTTATTCCTTCACCTCTTGGAGTGATTGATTTCTCCCCCATCAGAAAGAGACTTATTCCTAACAGTTTACAGAAATGCATATGTGCATCAGAACACCCTCTCGTGCAAGGCACTTGGACATCAAACTAAAAAGTGACACAATCAATGATATCCCTTTCACATTAATAGTACATATATATTATTGTGAGACTATATATATTTTATACGTACATGTCTACATCTATAGGGACTACGTACGCATGTCCGGACTAAGTATGGGATCACTCTGAAATATGCATGTCACTACCGTAATCGAATTATAATTATATTTTTGTCTTTTAATAAGTTTCCAATATTATTGGTCGAATAGCAAGTTTGCTCTCTAATACGTTGATTAAGGCAATGTGTTGAGTTCGAAACTTATCATTCTTTTATGTAAGTCTTTAATCATGTGATGATCTTTGTGTATGTTTACACGTACACAAAGATCACATAATCAAATTGCGGAAATAAAATAAGGATTACCTTCAGCCATTGTTGCTCTTTCTAATCTTAATCTTCCAACTCTTCTTCTCCTGTACTAAATGGTGTTGCAGAGTAAAATCTTAAAGAGAATGAGTTGGGGATCAAACTTACCATTGTTTTGATAAGTCAAAAGGTAATCAACCATCAATAGTTACAAAACTAATACGTGACGCTTGTCAAGTTATAAGATATGTGGGACCCATCATTAGAACAATTTCGATATTTAATAAATGTTTTTAAACCCATATTAAAGAGAGTGTTATTAAATAACATCTAATAGATAGGAGTTTTAAAAAACCTCCATCTAATACATGTATTAAAAATTAAAACATAACACATTTTTACATAACATTTAATAACACTCTTATTAATAGCGGTTTTAAAACATTTATTAAAGGCCAAAAATGTTCTAGTGCACATGGATGATCACTTAAGATAAATATTAAATGATACTTACACTTTCTCCTTCACATTTCTTTATTAGATTTTTTAGTGGGGAGCAACTAATAAGGACTCCCAATGGATTAGTCAAGTCCATCAGTAGTATGCGGCGGCTCGGATATCTTCGACTATAATAAAATAAAAATAATTGATTTGCATTTTAAAAATAATATATACATATATTTGATAGGAAATAAACAACCTTTGCACCCATCAAGATTTAAACATGTGATCTGTTACTTTTAAATTTCATACCAAACCATCGGGTCACCCAATTAATTAGTGCCTTATATATAATTAAGCAAGCCTTTTTTTTTTTTTTTTCTTTTTTTTTTCCTTGGTGAACAAGCAAGCCTGTTTAATTAAGAGGGTCGCTAAGGGCACCCCACCATTTAATGAAGGCACCCAAAGTTTTTGTAAAAATTTCAGCAAAAGTGGAAAAGACTATTTTGCCCTTGTATATATAGTGATTCAAACCTCACAAATCATTTTGACAAAGAAAAAAAGGCACCCTACCACAAGGTTGAACCACAAATCCACACTGCGTTTGTCGACTTTTTATCGATTCTTGCGGATTGACATCATCCGACAATGAGTTAACAATGTTTGACAACCATATGATAGTTTATTAGAAGCTGTTTAGTTGTGGAAAACATGAAAATGATGATTTGTTTGTCAACGTAGGGTTTGGTAATTTGCTCAAATCCGAACTTGTTTCCACTATATAATGGAGGATTGTCTTGCTACGGTGCAAGAGGAGGTCGAAGTTGAAGTAATTTTGCAAATTTATTGTGTTTTTTTTTGCGATTATCCGAAGTTTACGTCGATGTGCGCGATTGTATCGGCCTCGCAGGGACGAGATGTATGGCGATGTCTCGGTCTTAAAGGACCGAGAGGTGTACTTAGGTCACGGTATGGTACGCCGATGTGTACCGAGAGTATGAGCACATTCTCGGTTGTACACCACCGACACCACATTACCTACCACTAATTGTAGCTATCGTCATGTCTCGGCGAGAGAACTAGAGTACTCTCGGCCATGCGTAACAGACACCTTTGTGAACTCTTCCGCCTTTGCGGTCGAGACTTCGAGTTCCCAAAAATGTAGCTCCGTCTCGGCCATGCGAGGCGAGACGATTAGCACGATCTACGGCTGTGTGGCGAAACCGCGAATTCCCATTTCTTTAACTATTCAACCGAACCCTAACTTGGAGACGAAATCGGCTCACACCACGACCCTACGAACCGCAAAAAGCCGTGCGAAGGAGAAACACAAGGCGAGACAGGGGAAACACGATTTTGGAGATTCCTCTCAATGGTCGATTCAAACCAAATGGGTTCTTGCACAACGATTCGGTGAAGGTGGTGGGGTGCTCGGGGGTTCGGTGAAGGCGGTGGTGGGGGTGGTTGGGTGCTCGGGGTTCGGTGATGGTGGTGGTGGTGGTGGTGGTGGTTGTGGTGGTGGCGGGGTTCGGTGATGGTGGTGGTGGTGGTGGTGGTGGTGGTGGTGGTGGTGGTGGTGGGGTGTAAGGGTTTTTTGCATGAGGGTATTTTTGGTATTTTGGGTTTAATTTTTGGGTGCCCTAGGTAAATCAATTTGTGCCCACATTAACTGGGTGCTTTCATTAATAGGTGGGGTGCCCTTAGCGGCCCTCTTAATTAATTGCCCCGTAGTAGAATTTATATGCTCCATGAATTTGATTACATTCAGTATGATAAAAGAGGTGATGAAAAGAACAAGTTCCAAATTAATCAAGTTCAATCGTTTTGTCAAGCCTTGATGTAGTGTCAAAAATGACTTGCGAATGGGAAGAATCTTAGAACTAATCAAATGAAACGTCACCAATAAATTTGTATATTTTAACCAATTAGATGACTCAATTATTTGATATAGAATTTGAGAGTAAGAGGTCATGAGTTTCAATCGTAGTAGAGCAAATTATTTTTTTTTATAAAAAATAATTTTTTATATTTCATGGAGAAATATGATTGAAAGCGTTTTTTGAAATATATAGCTCGATTTTGTGCACATATAGGTGCAGGTTTCGATTGTTCAAGAAAAAGTTATCAAGAATAAAATTTTAGTACACGAATAATTATTCAATGCCGAAATGATAGTTCAGAGTCTAGTTCTAAGAGTTATAAATTAATTGTATAATTATTCGATATAACAGCTTAATTAACTTATACAATGAATGTCTTGGAGTTAGACAAATAATGTAACCCTATTTGGAGGGTGAAAAAAATAAGAAAATAAAAATTGAACCCAAAGACTTCCGATATCTTGAATTTATATCCACAGCAAAAAGTGGTGGCCACGGTCAGGGCACCACGCACCACAAGTATTTCATGCAGATCATTTTGGGCGACATTAATTCTTTTACTTTTCTACAAGTTTTCTCTGCACAGTTGTTGACTGCCTTTGATTCTTACATCGAAATATGTGTCAGATATCCAAATATCTTATACATACATATATATATATAAGTGGACCCTTTGAACTTTCATATATGGTGGCACATGTGTACAAACATGCTGGTCATGTCATCAGCTACTGTGGTGGAGCACAAGTGCCCTTAATTGCCCTAAACTCAGGCCCCCCACGAGACCTCACTTAAATTCACTTAAATTGGATAAACATGTGCGTACGTGCGGACAGTGATCCATCCATCCATCGATCCATGAAAATATATAAGATCACAAATTCAGATAGATTCACACGATCGATCTCTCTCACAGTGCTTCAACACACCTAAATCTAACTGTTAAAACATGTCACGCACGTCACACTATGTATACATGACCTATAGTTCTCCTTGTATCAATTGATCGCGTTACATGTACTCCATTAATTTTGTTACAAAAGAAAATGTTATTTTTTCTGTTTCTTGTGCCAAAAACTAAAGAACCAAAATTATACATTATATTTGTCACGGAAAAATGTATACGTAATATTCCTCACCTTAATATGAGATCAAATTCTACTATTGAAATAATGTATTGATTTCTCTTAAATTATGAGATTGGGCGCTCATGAACTAAACAAGCTAACCTAAATAGCTATGGACCAAAAAAATTGATATGGACATTGGACACCAAGATTCTCAATTTACATAAATGAATAAGGTCCCCGAAATCCACGCTTAGAGAACGAGAATCTCTCATGTTAATGTGCTTTTCTCAAATGCTGACCAAAATGTTTTTTTTTTTTTTTTACATGTTAAATTGATTCATTAGTTTATGTATTGAAGACTTAATTATAAGTCAATCCACCAAATTAATGATAATGGGTCGTGTTGGGTTTGTTTTGATCGATATTGCTCCCCACCATAGAAGCTCAACAAATAACGTGGCAACCAAATTATAAGCAGCTCATCTGTTTGATTAACTTACTTAATAATTTAGTAATAGTAGTACATTTAATTTAGTTAATTAAATTGACTACTCTAAGTCTAATGAGCACACTCATTAATGTGATCATGGTTTGTTGGGTCTAATTAAGTTATGTGGGGACGAGTAGTACTATAGATCAAAAAAACTTTCTTCTGTAATGAACAAAATTCATTGAAACTTAAACAGACTAAACAGCAGCTGCAAAACTAATTAATTTTAATTTTCATATAAATGGTCTCTAGTGCAACTTCGCTTTCAAATTATTTCAACACACGTCATGTTAAAACACTTGAGTCACTGACCAATCGAAGTTAGTTCAAATGGTTCACCTTTCAATTCCCTTTATAAATCCACGAGCTCAAACTTGAATTAGTCAGGGCCCAATAAGGACTGAGCGACCCAGTTGAAGGCTTAGCCCACTCCTTAAAGTAATGTCTACGCTACCATGTCTAGCCTAAGGAGCTTGAAATCTTGGCTCCGCCAAATGAAAACATTTGGTCATTTCCTTGCAAAAAGTTACATAAAAACTTGTATATTAACAATTTAATGATCCCACTTTCGCCTATAAATGTCAAAGCCTTTCTTTCATTTTCTTCTTGCACGTTCTCTCTCCACACATCATATCTGATGTATTGGTGCAACTGCTCATCAAGATTAAATTCACTAATGCCCCACCAAAGATTCTGTTTTCATGCCTTAGTTTATCTAATCTAGACTTATTTAATTTTTGCTTTGAATTATTTCATCTGTTCTATATATATTTGTCACAAAGGCCTAACAAACATATTTCAGTTGTTCCAAATTAAGCTCTCTCTCTCTCTCTCTCTCTCTCTCTCTCTCTCTCTCTCTCTCTCTCATCTTCAATTGTGGTTCCATGGAGAACTCAACCAACTTATCATCTATGAACAAACCTGATGAAATCACTAGTACCGGTGCAACAGAGGAGAGTGGTTGGACAGTTTACTTTGAAGATTTTTTCTCGGACACCAACAATAGAGAATACAACATGAGTAGTACTTCTTCTTTGGTTTCTGATGCAGCTTCATGTGCTGCTTGGAAATTCGCCGATATTAGTGACCCTGTAACTCGATTGGCGTCCGCGGCGGGACCGGAGAAAAGGTCGAAGAGGTTGAGTTTCAAGAAGAAGAGAATATGCAGAGGAGGTTCTAATGATGATGATGATGATGATGATGATGCCTTGGAGGATACTGCTAGCTCCCCTGCTAACAGCCCCAAGGTTTAATTTAATTTAATTTAACTATTTTTAGTCATTTTATGTTAATAATAAATATGGTTTTTTTTAGATGATCATGAAATTAATCATATTAATTGTTTTTATGAACAGATCAGTGATTTGAGAAAATTTGAGGCCAACCAAAGAAGAAAAGATGTTAATATTGATGTTTCTGATCAGGTAAATTTTGTTACCTTAATAAATATGTACATACATGTTATTTGATATTGATATTTTTCTTTGTTGGTATTTTGTAGGGGACAACATTCAATCAAAATCAATTTTCAGAATTGCATCAACAATATCATATTGATCAGATGAAAGAGAGAGGTTTTATTGGGAAGGAAAGTGAGTGTACAGAGCTGAAAAAGAGGGGACTGTGCTTGGTGCCCATGTCCATGTTGATGAACTATCTGGGCTGAACAAACAAATTGATTAGCCAACACCATCCATCCATGTTAAATTTTAATGTGCATGTCAGTGTAATAGATCGATATAGGCAAAGCAAGGCTTCAAAAGTTAATCAGTTATGTATGTTTAGAGCATAGAAGCCATGTTGAAATCATCCTCTCTAATGAGTTCATGCATGTAAATGAATCCATACATGTTTCAATTTTCTTAATCAAAAACAAGGATTTTCAAAAAAATTTTATAAGAACATCACATATGTAGAAACTACTACTGTAGAAATAATTAGTTCGTGTGTTTCATGTGAAAGAGACCGCAAGAAATTGCAACTATAAAGGGTTAAGAGTGATTAGGACTCAACGTTGAGATCTCAAGAGGATACTTCACCTCTTAGAGAATGTCTGACAGGACTAACCAAGACGGTTTTCCTAAACAACGAGTGAGGAGCAACCGATATAAATTATGCAATCATTTATGGTCTTTTATTGCTTAAATTTAGGCTCTACTTAGCAAAACTATATGATAATTTCACGAAAGCTGAAAGCGAACAACTTATAATCTGGAAATCGAACGCTGCCTCAGGTAGTTTCCAAATTAAGTTTTATGGTTAGTCCATTTATATATATTTTTTGTCAAAGTAGCTTATAACTAGATTATTGATTTTTCGGGTGGTTACAAGGTAGTTTGTGTCCACCAAACCCAAGCTCAATGAAAATTATATAGAAATGAAAAAAATGGAGTTTCGTCACATGGAAACAGGACATATAGGCTTATATATACACAGATTTTGCCTTAATTAATGGTGGTTCATACCACTTGGAGGAAGAAAAATGATGAAGAACATACATATATAGTATAGAAGAATATTAGTTATGTTTCATTCTCATTCCCCCAATATATTAATATGAATGACTAAAGTAATATTCAATCTCATTTTTATAAGATTTTATTTTTATTTTTGATTTTTTTATTTTTCAAATTGGTGATCTTCAAAGTTGTTGTGAGAATCAAAACCTATGGATACAAGTTCCTTGTACCCACAACTGAAACAACAGCAAACACTAATAAAAAGCGAGTGGATCAATATTTAAATGAATTCATCTGTCCCTAGTGCAGGCCTTTAATGTAAAATATTTAAAACCGGTAAGGAGAGAAGACCCCTCCATGTGCGAAGACATTAAAACTAAAGCAGTACAAAGAAAAGAAGACTGTTGTTCGTTTATTTCAACTTTAAAGACATTTACATAAATTCGGCTAGCAATGTTTGATTTCTTCTCTCCATTGACTCACTTGGATTGTTATATATTGCAGACTTTTTAAATAACTTCATACTCCTATCGCCACTTGTTTTCCATTATTAGCTAGTGTGCGACATCTGTTTTACACATGAAAGCACAATTTTACTGTTTCGTAATTCTTATGATATAGATGGTTTGAATTCGAGGGTACACATTCTCTCTAGGTTGTACATTTTTTTAATATCAATAAGGCTTCGATCTGGAGCACCGCCTCTATTATCTAAAAAAAAAAAAAAAACAAGTTCATGAAGTGCAATTATATTACTTTCACTCTAGCTAGATTAGATATATTAATTAATTAATTAGAAGTCTCCCCATTTCGGTTGTAACGTATGTATCATTTGAGCAAGTTTGGCTTGACTTGCAAGGAAGTTATTTAACCAAATTTTGGTCACCATAAAGCCTTGGTTGTATTAATTATGTATGTAGTATGTACTGAGCATCATCTTCGAGTGGTTCGAGTGGTTCATGTCTCTTTTCATGTGTGTGGCTCCGTTAATTTCTTAATCTCCTTTTAATTAATTAAGAAAATGACTAATAGAAAGAAACAAAATAAAAATTCAAATCATGGCGCACTCAAATATTTGACATTCTAACAACTATGATAATTATAGCCATAATGTTAATTATGATAGCTCTAATATCTTACAATGACTTGTGAGAAATGGATGCCCTTTACTACTCTAAGTGAATAATTTTAATTATTTATACGTTGTTATGTATGGATGTACCGACTAAGTGCATAGCTTAATATGATTTAATATGTGGTCATGTGTTTAAGAGATTATTTGGAGTTGGAGTCCTAATCAAGGCAAGTTAAGTTTTTTTCTTATAAAAATAATAATAATAATCCGATTGTTATAAGTCATTAATGATACAAATTAACGAACATCCCAATATTTTTAAAATTTTCAACAATATGTTTTGTTGATTAGTTATTAATTTGTATACCAACCAATTGAGTGGTCCAATAGTTTGGTGCGGAATTTGAAAGTAAGAGGTCATATATTCAAACTTTGGAGGGTGCAAAAGTTGTTTCTTTCTTATAAAAAAAAATATGTTATTAATTTGTATGATCAGCGAGCACTCTCATTTTTACGACATATTATTATTAACTATTACTCCTTCCGGTCAAAAATATACTTCATCCATTTCTTTATAAGTGACTTTTTAGCCGTTTTGAAATATTTTATAATATCTGTCATTTGATAATTTCAATACACATTAATTACTTAATTGACTTTTGTATCCTTCAAAGAAAAAGAAAATTTATTAATTACACATTAATAACTAATGTATATAGAAGTGATGGAGTTATGAGAGATAAATGGCGATTTAGTCATTTAACTGTCACTTTCTCCTCATTCAAGATAATTAAATGACTTTCTTAAAAATTGTGAACAACCTTAAAAAGACACTTAAATAGAAATGGAGGGAGTATAGCAAAAACTTCTTGGTCAAAATTATAAGACGTTTTCGAGATTCGAGAATATATATATTATTATTTTTACCAATTATATCTTTATACAATTCTCGCATTCATTTAATGTCAAATGACGTATACGTAAATTACACTTGTAATTACGACTGCCTTAATTTTTTGTGTCCTTACTTTAAATGACTTATATTTATGACCGGAGGGAGTATTATTATTATGCCTTTCACTAAATTATTATTGTTATTGTTAACGTTTGATTTGGTTAACCTTATTTTAGAAGTACTTATAAAATTTAACTAGGGTGTTTAATGATTTGATTTTTTACTCTTTTTCTTTTCCTTATTTAAAAGTGTTTTAAGGCGAAATAAATCAATACCCTTCAAAGAAAAAGTAGATTCTTTGTGCGCGCGCCCGTTACTACGTAAAAAGTAGAAACACGTCAAATATTGAAAGCATGTCCTGATTTCCGAAAAAAATGTTAAGAAAAAAAAAAAAAAAAAAAAATCTAAGCACGTCCTGTGTTTGCACCTAAAATTATGTCTCTTTCCATGATTCAAGGTGCATCGGATAACCTCAATAGACGACTACATATCATACAGTACTATTGGAACTACCACTTATTATCGGCTCTATAGATCTCAAAAATTTGGACTCAGTCCGGGCTAGTTTATCTCTTACTATAAAGAAATTAAAAGAATGTATATTATTTATTTAGACTCAACCAAATTTTAAATTGGGACAACATTAATTTTTCATTCCATTTTGATTAAAACCCGAGTTATTCAATTGTCTGAATTTGTCGCAATCTTGAAACTTAACTTTTTATACTAAAAGCCTCTTCAAATGTTAATTAGAATATACTCATATAAAATAATCCTATTGATGTAAAAAAAAAAATTTTAAAAAAGTAGCAACAAAGTCTCAACAAGCAAATTATTGCAAATGACTTATGTAACTAAACATTTAAGGTAAAGAAAAAATGGCCTGTTTGGTTCGTGGGATTAGCCCGGATTAGCCACACTGGACTAGTTAATCTGCTGTTTGCTTGGAGGATTAACTAGGCCAGCGGATTAGTTAAGAGGCATGGTAGTGGATTAAACAATACCACCATTTTTGGTGGGATTAGCTAATCCATTGTAACTGAAAGAGGAGATTACCACTTTACCCCTCACATTAACCAAATCACAACTCTCCAAAACTCTCGACCTCCCTCCCTGTTTTGCTCTTCTTCTTCCTTCTCGCGACCTTTTTTTTTTTGTTCTTCTCTTCGTTCTCTTCGTCAATCGAACCCTCATCTGTGTGTCTTCAATACACTCGAATCACTCATCTCTCTCTCTCTCTCTCTCTCTCTCTCTCTCTCTCTCTCTCTCTCTCTCTCGGCCCTGTATTTCTCTGCATTCGAACGTTAGAGAGAAACAGAGAAATCGAAAACGAAAACGAAAACGAAAGAGTTGCATAGATCGATCGATATCGAGAAATCCGAATTGGAAAGATGGTGACGAGCATAGGAATGATGGATGCGGCATACTTCGTGGGAAGAACAAAGATCTTGGCCTGGATCAACTCCACTCTTCATCTCAATCTGTCCAAAGTCGAAGAGGTTCGCTTCTTTGTTTTCTTGTAAAAGAAGGAACTTGGAGGGTTTTCTGGTTTGTTTTTGGTTTTGGGGTTTTGGGGTTTCTTGAAATATAATATGGTGATTTGTGTGATGAACTTGAAGGGGGGTTTGAAATTTTGTGGAGTTTTCATTGTTTTGGGCAGGCGGCGTCGGGCGATTCACAACGAAGGGGATGAAGATGTGAAAATGAGGTCAAATTTATGTAAGGGTATTTTGGTAAATGTACATGTACAACCTCACTTAATCCCAACCTTAAAACTACCAACCAAACAAGATACACAAATAGGACTAAACTATCTAAACCCATGTGTTAGTCCCATCACTAATTAATCCCATGTGTTAGGATTCACTAAAATGTGAACCAAACAGGCCATAAATGTTAAGTTTTAAAAAAAATTAAAGATATCTTAGTACATTAATTTAAACGTGTATTTGAATGGAATACTGCTCGATCGTTAATCTAGCTATATAATTAATAAGTACTGTCAAAGATAAGTTTAATTTTATTTAAAATTTGGTTCGAGTTTGAGTCGGTCTGCGGTTATAGGACTCAATTTTAAATTGAGATAAGTGGTCTTAATTTGTTCATACACAACTCAAATTTATTAAAACATTATCTGAACCTTTTTCTATTTCGAACCAAATCAAATAAAATGGGACCAATGAATTTGAACAACAAATTGTCTGCCCGCCGAACTGATTGATCATCAATTAATAAAATATATAACTCAGGAGTACTAAAAAAAAATCAATTAAGATTAGTATTATATGTGCCATTGAATTGCATTGTCCCAGTAGCAATAATTACTAATCAAGCTGTACCTCAATAATATTTTTTGATAAGAATGAAATTTTTATTTTATTATAGTCAAAAATAAATATGCACGAGGAATAATATATTTTCTTACAATAAAATTGAAAATAATTGGGTATATGATTAGTTAGTCACCACGTAAGTGAAGGGTTCTGAGTCTCATACTGACAAGTTAATTGGTTTCTTTCATGTAATTTTTTTTTTTTTTTTTTTTTGAAAAAAAAGCATTGTCCCAGTTAAGTGTTATTTAATTTAGCTGAACACATTGTTGTAGCCAGAAGGAGACTTTGGATACATGATACATCTCGTAATTTGAGTGTACATATCTTTATGCAAATGTATTACTAAAATGTAACAAAGTATGTCGCCCCAAGGCTTTCCATTAATTATTGTCCCAAGTGGCAGTCGAATCAAACACATAACAATATAACGTACGTGATACATCGTACATATATAAGACCCAAAAGTATGAAATTTGGAGACCGTCGCATTGGCTTTAATAGGCGATGGAAGAGTGTGGACCAATTATTGTTCAAAGTGATAGGTAGCATATCTGGCTCAATCGCCCATCAAAGTTACATCAACTATACTGTTTAATTAATTAATCTTACTTTGTATCTCCATCAATCTATATATGTATATACGTGCTTATCATGCTAACATTAATTCATCAACTCGAAAGCATTTTGTACATGTGTATAATATTCTTGTTTTGATAGATTGTCAATTCTCATTAGTCGCTTTGATCCTTTAATTAATTCTCATATACACTTTTTTTTTTAGTATGATAGTTCGTTTTGAGTGTGTGGACCAAATTAAACTTCCATTTAGTTAATTACGTACACTCCTACTGAATTTTCAATTTTTTTTTCCTATCATCTTAAACCATAAAATGACTAAGATGCAAAATCTCAAAAGTAAGTGAACAAAAGTGAGATGTCTCAAATCGGATATAAATAGTGCCTAATTAATTAATGAGTACTACTACAACGAGAATCAAATATATACTCATATCATGGATACACTATTTACAATCATTGGATTGTAATTCAATACATTAATCGATGCGTCATAAATGCATAAATTATTTAATGCACAACACATTTTGAGATTTCATGGCATGAGTATATATATTGAGTTCCATTGTAGAATATCCCTTAATTAATTATATTACAAAAATAAAATTGATGGAAGAGTGGAAGGAAAAACCTCTATTTTCTTCAATTATATTTGGTGCACAAGGCACATATATAACTACTTAGAATATAGATGATAACTATAAAAAAAATCATGACTTTGAGTCAATCCTAACTAAATAATCAAAACAAACTCTAACTAAAATATATGCGTGCAAAATTTAACACGTGATATATTGTACCACTTAATACCCTCATGCAAGTTGGAGCATATAAACTTTAGATACCCGGCTTGAATAAAAACATTTTCAATCAAAATAAAAGAGTCGCCTATGAACAGAGTAACTTGATATGTGCGGCGAAAACAATGACATCGATCAACATATGAAAAACCTTTGAATTGAAGAAAAAACATTCCAAATGAATATTGATTGAATTAATTAAATCCTCAAGTCGAATGGGCAACTGGCCAACTGGAACAAGCATACTAGCAAACTCAAATCCGACAACTAGGACGGGCATACCAACAAACTCAAATATGACGGGGCATTGGCCAACTTGAGACTTGACAGCAATGGATCATGATCGTGATAGCTTACTTGAAAGAGAACTTGGATTGAAATCTTGAGCGCCTACTTTTTTTATTGCTCTAATACCATAGTGCGCGAGCCCGTTGATCTTCGCCAGCACCGATACTGTCCCTAACTTAACCACTTTCAACTCTTAGAGGTGTCGAGTTTTACCTCAAAATGCCTCAGTACTAGTTGATGGGAAATCATCACTTATATACTTCATTATGAAGTTTCAATTATTCGATGTGGGATTATTATTTTAGTCCACTTATGTCAACGCTCCACCTTAGACCGAAATCATTTAAGGTGCATTCTCGACAGATTTCAACCGAACCGTCATCATGTCCGCTGCACATTATTACTCCATCTTGGATTGAAATCCATCCGAGGGATTTTTTCTCATAGGTCTCAATCGAACCTTCAGCTTTGATACCATATAAAATTATACATGTTACGCCGCGCATGTGTTCGCGAGCTCGTTGATCTCCAGCACCGATATTGTCCCTAAGTTAACTACTTTCAACTCTTAGGTATGGGGTTTTATCTTAAAGGCCTCATTAGTAGTTGATGAGAGATCATCACCTATATACTTCTTCATGAAGTTTCAGTTAATCGATGTAGGACTATTATTTCAATCCCCCCATCTCAACACTCCACATTGGACTGAAATCTATCCAAGGGTTTTTTCTCGATAGGTCCCAACCGAACATTTGGCTATGATATTATGTTAAATTCTCCTGGCCGCACCGTACACGAGTGCGCGAGCCCGTGGATCTCCATTAGCACCGATATTGCCTCCAACTTAACCACCTTCAACTCTGATGTGTGGGACTATTATTTTGATCGATGTGGGACTATTATTTTGATCCACACATCTCAACACTTCACCTTGGACCAAAATCCATCTAAGGGTTTTTTTCCTCGATAGGTCACAACCGAACTGTAACAATCTGGTTCCTCAAACCGGTACCTTCCGACTTAATCCCGCCATTAAGCCTTAACCCATGTCATGTAGGACTTAACAACGTACTAGTTAACATTTTTACCTCATTCACCTCGTTACTCACAATCAATTTAATTACTATTCATTTAAAAATCATCACAGTTAATTAAAATATCGTTATCGTTACCTTAACTTTCAGCGAAAGACTTAGCAAAATATAGCGGAATCATTTATAAAACATCTATTGTGGAAACTAAGTAAACAGACGATCATATAAAAACCAACCAAAGTAATTCATGATATAGTAGGGAAGTCTAGTATCTTAACCCAATATACAATCCAAAGTTATATAAAATGAATTAAGTAATAGATACGCAAAGTGATCACCTACAAAAGTAGCAGAAACTATCCTCCAACAGCTCAAAACTTATCATCGATCTTCTTCTTCCCTGAGTCTGCTACTCAAAATATTTGCACCTAACGTCATAAAAATGACGATGAGTACAACAAAGTATAAATTAATATTGCGACATTCATCCACATTCTCAAATATACGACAAGTATCTAAAAGCATAACAATAGCAAAGAAAGCAGAACAAGAATCATGCTAAAAGATACTTCAGTTAAACATCACGAAACTGACACTCGGCTAACCAGTAATGATCTAAGGCCGGTTGACTATGAAATTACATCATATCAACTTTATTCCACTATTTATATATGCTCATGATTGCCCATTTTTCATATATGTATATACTTGCTGACAACCCCAAGTTTCATACCATATGTGTTGTTCAAGCTAGTGGTGAGATGCCAACATCCCAGAATCTAATAACCCCATGTGTTGCGGCTATCTCTATATATAATGGTCTTAGATACAAGAACTACTTTTATAGCTCGAGAAATGACACAATTTAGGAAATCCAACAAAGGTGAATGCATAACTAATGCACATGCACAAATGAAGTAGATTTTCAATACCATAGATCTCCTACCTAATAGCATGTTATTCTACTTGATTTATATACTTAACAACCAAGAATGACATAGCACGTGAATAAGAGTTAATGAATACCACTTAAACATAAACCAATGCCACGATAACAATCACATGAAATGAGACAAATTAAAACAACAAAGTCATGATATCAAGAGTGCAATAGGCTCATCAGTCTAAATGACTGTAAATAAGAAACATAATGGAAAAGAAATAGAAATACATATCTCAATCGGTGTACTTACAAACCACGTGAATTTCATAGGCTAATCCGACCTTCCGACATCCCATATCGCACCAATAACCTATCGAGACTTCTCCCTAGTTTCTTAAGGTTAATTACAGTGTTTAGGACTTATACAAATTATCAAAGTTAGATTAAACCAATTAGACAAACTTCAAAATTTTATTAGAAATTTCGCTACTTTTCAAGTCTTGACGTTGTGGTGGCGCCGTGCACTCTGCGCCCACGCTGTCAAGCCCACACTATCAAGCCTGTATTTCTTACTAAGAGTTCAATCTTGCATTCTAATAATCCATACACCTCCAATACACCTAAATCAAGCTTGATCATCACCAATTTACCCAAAATTTATAGACTTAGGTGTTTAAACCAAAAATCATAGTTTTTCATAAAAACAAATTATTAAAACACCTACAACTTCAAAATATCATAACTTTGTCAATTTAAATTAAAATCCGGATTCTTTTTATAGCAAGTTTATTAATTTCTCGCGAGGAATTCAAAAATGCTATTAGTTTCTAAAATTAAAAGCATCTTCATATCAAAATTTGGTAAAAATCAGTTTCATAACTAAAGTCGAATTTGAAACTCAAGATTCAAGGACTCATTTGATGCTTCAATTAAGTCATAAAATCAGTGAAAATGTTTCTCAACTCATTTGAAACAAAATCTCTATCATTAAGACCAATTCATCATAATATACAAAATTAGTGGCGTAAGTAGAATTACCTAGTTGTTGTACACCACCAACTAGATCAACTTCTTCAATTCCACTAGAATTCCTTCAATAACTTGTTGATCTTCTTCTATAATCTTCCTATCCAGCATTTTACTTCTTCTCTAAGTTTAGAAATGAAATGGTTTGCATGAACTAACCAATTTAATCTTATATATATGATAAGGTTGTTTAACGGCTATTGATTTTAATGTGCATATGTATCTCGAGACTAATCTAATTGCTTATATCTTGATTTTAACTCCACTGACTCTCTCTTGCTAACACAAATTTTAATTCATTTGGTTTCTTAATGTGTCAACACGTATCTCAATGAATATTAATGACTAATGTTTTAATTTGCTAACTTAGGTTACATTTAATATAAAATCAATTATAGTCATATCAAATTCAACTAATTAAACCACTTCAACTTAAGTTAGTTTACGACATCACTCTCTACCCCTGTCCCATATTGGCACTCATCTCGAGGCGCATCCCTACTAACATATCGACATCTATATACAAGTAAGAGTAAGTTAGTAGTCTACACATATACATCATACTAGGAATACATTTCAACAAAACTAACATATATACCTTAGTCACATTGCCTCGATCAATGCACGTATCTCGATGCAAGCCCACATCACGAGTCAACCATTAGATACCAATAATTACTATTAGTAAATTCTGGATCGTTACACGAATCGTCGGCTTTGATACCATATAAAACTCTCCATGCGCGAGCCATGGATTTTCGCTAGCACTGATAATGTCCCCAACTTAACCATCTTTATAACGACTTGTTACCTTAAGCTGGTAATTAGTATACTAATCCAAATAGTAATGGCTCAGGGTTAAGATCGACGTACATTGATTAGCGTGTGTGTGACATTTTATGTTTGTTTGGATTGTGGAATTTAAATATAAATAGGTTGTGTATAATAACGGGATATATGCAAACCTATAATTGATAAAATACACTATAAATCATGAAATATCGGTACATTGTGAGCGACGAGGGAGTCTTGACATGAATGTGTACACTTGGATTACACGCAGGCATGTCCGGTGGATTTATTGGCGAAGAAATGAGCGAGTTATATATATTTATATATAAAGATATATATATATATATATATATATTGGAATTAAAAAGAAAATTGAAGTTATCTAGATTTTTTGATCAATCTCGAAATGACGCGACGTGTATCTCGAGGAAGATCTATATATATATAAATCAAAAGTTGATTTTTATCAACGTATCATTTAATCAAAACGAAATGAGGGCTTGGGGGTTTGATATTGATCGAGACAAGCTATCGGAGATGCAGAATCAAGCTTAGTTGAGGAGCTTAATCAATCACACAGCTCGTGGGCATCATATAGGTATAATTTGTTTTAGTGTTTATCAAAGTTGGAATTGTTGGTGATGCTAGGATTACGGTTGTTTAAGCCGTTTGTTAATCAATTATGGTTTCTCACATCACTAGAGGTTGTTATGGACCAACTTTTATGAATTTGTGAATGTTTGGAATGATTTGGAGGAGTTTTGGATCGAATTGAATCAGCAGAAGTGTGCTATATATTGTTGCAGGTCTGGTGCGCATAACGCGCTAGGCTTTGTCCATAGCGTTATGCGTCCTGGGAGGATGAACTGACATGCGGGTAGCGCGCTACCCACACCCAGATCAGTGTAGAACTAATTAGAATTGGTTGGTTTGTCAAGAACTTAGGGACTATGATGGGGTTCCTAGGAGACTATAATAAAACTATATTAACTACAAATTGTCTATGATAGGTGTTGATTAACCGGGAGAGAGTTATTGACCCGAAAAATTAGGAAATTGGATGAGGACTTAGATCGAGGTAAGTACAGATTTGCTTATTTATTAATATTGTCTGGCTATTTAGTATATTTACCTCATATAGCTGTTGAAATGGAATGGGAGGATTATGTACATTGTAGTGGTTTTTCTAATGAACAGAAAATGGTGTCTATTGTGATCCACGAAAGTAACTCCTCAGGACTGAGACCAGGTTGTATAGCACTTGGGCTTAATTTCCCGGTCTATAGGTAACTCCTACTCAGTTTATAGGTTGCGTGGGTTACATATTCACTAGAAGGATAAAACCATCGGACATTAATCGATTGGCTAGACATCATAACGACCATTATGTTGGTCCAACACTCGTATTAATGGTGCCGATAGGTAATCGACCCTAGTTTTATAAATAAAAATGGGGAATCACAGTGTAATAGTCCAAAATATCTTCCTTTGCATCCGATTATGTATTTAGTTATATGATTTTCATATTCTTGTTATCTATCATTGGTGCATGTATGTTATTGCATGATATTCTTGTTTACTATATGAAATGTTGATGATTAGCGTGGATCCTTACTTACTGAGCAAGTTGGAGCACTCGTCCAAATTAACTATTTCAGGTTCGCAACCAGGCGCTTCGCTAAAGGAAATAGAAGATTTAGGAGTTTCGTGTCTTCTCTTTGACGTAATGAACCTTCTTGTATTAATATACTTTGTTTGACTTATTTTGATGTATATAAATAGGGTTGGGGTGATTTATATATGGATTCAGGTTTTGATAAACACAGTATTTCCGTATATTTTTATATATCGAAAAAGTTTTAAATTTTCCACTACGTAATACTTTAATTTATTATTTTGATATGAATATACAGGTTGAGTTTATCAAGTATAGATGAAGAGGTTGCTGGCTCTAGTTAAGTCTTGCAGGATTAGCGGGCTTAATTAGGGTTTCAGGCCGGGCATTTTCCCTGATCGGGACATGGGATGTCACAACCTTCAACTCTTATTTGTGAAATTTTAACTCAAAAGACCTCGGTACTAGTTAAGAGCCGGAAAAATCATCGCTTATATACTTCTTCATGAAGTTTGATCGTTTATGACATTTAATAAATTTTATTTTTTTTCAATTTTTGTAGGTATTACATGTTAGAAGTTTTTCCATGACCTTTTTTTAATAGGAACGAAACTTTAATTTAATTTGTATACTTCAGGGAAATTAACCTCATATCTTTTGATTATTATATATAATCATTATTAATTTCAATTTTAGTCATGATGTCAACTTCCTTTCCTATCGTTTGATGTAGAAAAACAGTGTTATTATTTTGAGAAAATAAGAGATTAAGATTTATAAATATTATTTATCCATAAGTCCTTAAGAAAATGTAGCCATGAAAAGTCATATATAAACCAATTGAGTGGCTCATTGCGGCTTGGTATGAGGTTTGAGAGTAAGAGATAATAGGTTCAAACCCCAATGGGGTAAGTTGTTTATTTCTTATAAAAAAACATATATATAAGTTTGCGATGAAATAGAAAAACATAAAATTAAACAACATCTTACATATACCAGAATTATAACATATATAAATATATTACTTTTTTAACCAATTAGGTGACCCAATGATTTAGTACGGTATGTGAATAAAGAGGGTTAATTTCATACATGGTCACTCAACTTCATATTTTGTAACACTTTGGTCACTAAAGTCACTTTGTAACAAAAAAATCATCAAACTCTTTAAAACATTTCACTGTAAATCACTCTCTCTCTTTTTGGTCACTTTTCCAATTACAAGTATGACGTGGCGCTTATGTGCATGGTTTTGTCTAAGATTTATAATAGTTTCTCTCGAAACTCATTATTTCTCTTCGCAATGTCCATCTAAAAGATCAAATTGAGTGTCCAAAAAAGGTAATGACCCAACTCAATTAGAAAACAACGGAGGAGGAGAACGACGGAGCATCAATGAAAAAGAAGAAAAAGATTTCTTAGGCCTCAACGGGCCTTCATTTTAAAATTTGAGTAGAGTTTTAATGCCTCTGCAACTAAACCCACGAACTCTTCATCTTGTCTTCATCTCTTCTTCTTAACACTGCACAATAAAAACCTAGAAGTTTGCCCATCACTTCACTTCAACACAAGCCTCTGCTCTTTTCCTCTTTTAACCATTTGAATTCAATCAAAAGCTTCAACAACCACTGCCCGCAACTGAATTGACAACCCCAAATGGAGAAATCAAGTTATTGGGAGAATTGAAAGTGGTTCATGGCGAGAGAACTCTAATAGTATCACGACCTTCAAGACTGAAAGGACTCAAATTAAACTCTACTCTCTTCATCTCCTCCTATGGCGAAAAACAACAAAGCCCTCTAAGATCACAAACTAAAACCCGAGAATTAAGTCCTTGAATTACGTGAACCAACGCGTATAATACCCCAAAATCAAATTAAAATAGTTCGACTCGAAATATCTTTGTTTTCGTTTGTTGGTCCGAGATTTAGCTCTCTATGTTGCTCAATTGATCAATCCAAGCTTTCGTTTTCGTTGATGTTCTGTTTGTGTTCGTGATTTGCGTTGGCACATTTCCTTTTTTGGACACTTTCGATTTGGTCATTGAGATGGGCATCGCGATGAGAAAAAATGAATATCGAGACAAACGAATATTCATCTTAAACACAATCATGCCACGTAAGCGCCACATAATACTTGTCACCGGAAAAGTGACCGGAAAGAGGGGAAAGTGATTATAGTGACGTGTTTTAAAGAGTTGATGATTTTTTTTTACAAAGTTGACTTTAGTGACCAAAGTGTTACAAAGTGTGAAGTTGAATGACCATGTGTGAAATTAACCCGAGTAAAAGATCATGGATTCGAATCTCGGTGAGAGCAAGTTGTTTCTTAATTTTTTATAAAAAATAATAATATATTGTATATATATATATTTTTTTTATCAAAAGGAGGTCAATCGCCTATAATTAATTATATCAAGCACACATGAATAAAAGAAGACTATTCACCCAAAATTACATCAAGATTATACTGAGAACTCATCATCTTGAGTTTTTTTAATTGCTTCAATTCGATTAGATGATGGTTTTGCTTCAATTTAGGGGGTGGAACTTTATCAAATTAATTAATTAATTAAGTATATATCATATTGTTTTCCAAAAAAAAAAAGTATAGATCTCATTCAAAACTGGCATTATATTAGAACAACATTTGGGTGATTAATTATTCAAGGTTCAAACCCACCTAATTAATCACCAGAAATTTAAAGATGATGTAAGCGGTGGGACATGTGTTTGAAGGACATGGTACAATGTCAATGGCTTCAAGTTGGGAGAGCGATGTCATGCAACAAAGAGTTGAATTAATGTTTAATAAAAATATTATCGTTTATCTCAAAAATAAATATTATCGTTAATTATCTTCTATGATTTCAAAATATACATGGTCAAGCTACCAAAAGCTACCAACAATCACTTGATTGGAGTGACTTAGAAATAATTCCGAATTGAAAGTTTTTGTAATTTAAATCTCATAAATAGAACAAATTAAGTTAAAAATTAAAGTCACCCATTATTTAGAATTGAATAGTCGTACCCAAGACGTGGAGTCATGGACTATAATTAATCAATGCGTAATTGATGTCATATACCACATGAACAAACAAATTAATTAATATTAATAAATAAATATATAAATAAATATATAAGAAACAATAAAAAGTATAAATTAATTAACAACCATTTGCAATCACTCACATAAAATGATAGACAATATTAAAAACACAACGAAATCCTTGATCTATTTCTTGAGGATATGGTTTGACAACAATCATATATATTTTTATACATGAATTAAAAAGGGAACCCCAAAACAAGGGCAGTTCGTCAATAGATACAATCATACAAATACGGCTTTAGTAGCTTTAGCATTAGATCGTTTGGTACACATGTAAATATATTATAAATAAATTTGTTATATATGGCCGGCCTCTGTATTAAATCAAAATCTATTGTTGATAATTGGAGGACTAGGACCAAATAAACAAGCAATTTTGTTATACTCGTATCTTTTGCTAAACTTGCAGTGTAGATTCGATGAGGCTAATATATAGAAAATAAAAGAATAAGACATAAGATATTGACTAATACAATGGTTAGGTTCATTTAAACGAACTTTGAAGAATCAATTTTCCTTTTCAATTGTTGCAGTTTGAGGCTCTTCGTTCAGTTCATAGGTATATTTATTATATACTCCCATTTGTCACAAATATAAATTTAAGGTACACAACAATTAAGACATCTTTAAATACAAATGTAATTTACGCCATTAGACTTAAATGAATTAAAAATTGAAGAATCATAAATATTTAAATTGTATAAGGGTATAATTAGTACAAAAATAATAAATACAATCTCGTATTCCAAAAATTTATAATTTTGACCAAGAAGTTTTTACTAGAAAGACTTATATTTTTTACCAGATGAAGTGTGATATATGATAAGATATATGTGACACTATTCTTTATATAACATGTAGGTATTATAATATTATTGTGAAATTACCAATCAATTGAATGACCCAATGGTTTGATATGGTGTTTGAGAGTTAAAGGTCATATATGGGTTCAAATCTTGGTGAAAGTAAATATTACTATGAAATTCTACAATAAATATTCCTAAAGTATATATTTTTCTCTAATTAAACAATTACTAGTGAACTTTCCTTTTAATCTGTTTGTGATTAGGAAAAAACACTCCTTTTTTTAATCAATGGGAGGCTATTAGCCTTTTAATGCTTAGGGTATGCTTAGGGTAATGCTAGATGGACTCAAAAAGTCCGAACTTACCCTTTTAAAATTCAATTAGCTTAGATAGGAATCGGGAGTTCGGAAAAAAGTTATTTTTTGTAATGCAAAGGAATCCACCCCTAACATCATCCAATAGGATGGATCCCAATCCCTCATGAATTAAGTTTATTACAAAAGAACCAAAAGGAAAATTTCGTCTAAAACTCGTCATCCAATTGATTGCTCGGTTGCCTTCTCGATGTGTGTGTCTGACTTGAATCTCCCATTATTGATTGAATAGCTGCAGAATAGACGAGAGGGTACTCCAGTGACTTTTACAGGCCGCCTTCCTATTGTTGATGCTTTGTACAACTCCTAGATTATCGATCTCCATGATCACCTTTTTTATCCATAAGACCATGCATGTTGTAAAGCTAGCCTGGCTCCCCATACTTCCGCATCAAATACTGAGGATGTCCCCAACTTTGCTACAAACCCCTTAAAACACTCATTTATTGGGATCATAATTAAATTAACTCAAAATTACCTTATGCCATTTGAAGGGACGAAGTTGATGACATGATCATCCGAATTAGTTGGTACATGCTATTCCAAGTTATTTAATTTAGGAATATGTTTGTGTAACCCACTTCGCACACCCACTTTGGACACTTAATGGGTCTAAGCGGATATCTTTTCATGCGATACACCTCGATGAGTATGAGCACACATCTCAAGATTTTATGCGCATACCTTGAGGTGTATCGCATGGCTCGACATTCACTTGGGTCCAAAGCGGGTTACTCTAGCATCAATCTACTGCTATATTCAATTTGTGTATAGAATGTCAAGTTTTTTAACTAGACCTTAATTTATTTTTTTTATGGGAAAGAAACAACTTCTTACACCTACCAAGGTTTGAATCTATCGACCTCTTACTTTTAATTATCATACCAAATCATTGAGTCACCAAACTTTGAGGCTATCCTGGCTAGCCATGTCGAAAGGGGTGCATGTAGATCTAGTAATGCATGGTGAGTTCATGATCTATATACATTTTGAGCAGTGGTAGAACCATAAAATTTTGTTAGGGGGGCGAACTTTAACCTTAACTTTTTTTTTGCCAAACAAAAAAAAAATAGTATGAAAAACTAAGCATAAAATTATTTTTTTGACAATGCATAGGGGTGCTATAGGGGTCTAAGGGTTTAGGGGGCGGCCGTATGAGAAACTAAGCATAAAAAAAAAAAAAAATTCACAATACATAGGGGTACTATACGGGGTTCCGGAGTTAGGGGACCGCTTCCTAAATTCGCCAATGATTTGAGATACTAATCAAGCTGATTTTATTAAAAAAAAAAAATAATCGATCTTGAATAAATCTATAAGTTCCATTTTTAGAGTAAATTTAGTAATTAGTGTTTGTGCTTAATTATCAATTTTAGAAATTTTACCTGATATATAGTAGTCTAATATAATAATCTTAGAGGGTCTACTTTGAAAAAGACAGAAGAAAAAGACTAGGACTTTTGGTAGACCTACTACACCGTGAACTACTTGAATACGTACTTATGTTGACGTTTGCATACATGCAATTAAGAAAAATATGGGTAAATGAATCCAAACCATGGCGTGCACATTTTTTTTAATAAAAAAGAAACAACTTGCCTCCTAGAAGTTCAAATGCATGACCTATTACTTTCAAATTCATATCAAATCATTAAACCACCTAAATGATTGGTATTTGCGTGCACATTTGGGAGTTGTTAAGGCTAATGAAACCTAAATTATATATCTTTGACTTCTTTTATATATATATATATATAAGATCTTTGTCCAACTTGTTCTAAAACTGAAAGTGCAAAAAGAAATTAAAGTGATTAATATATAATTGACATACTTCACATTTACTTCAAACAAAATAATTGACATATTTCATATATATATATATATATATATATATATAAAATGCTCAAATATGTTTTAAAAAAAATGCTAAAATATACATTTATGTACATTGAGATACGTGCGCACTTCAGTGTATAATCAATATATCGATTGATCTTGAACTGATAGCAAATGTGCACACATCCAATAAAGTGGGTGGCTCGCTGATTGAAAATGAGTCTACGGGGTTATTTGAGTAAGTGGTCAAAAATTTGATGGTACAAATGTCTTTTTATAGGGTTGAAGGAGAATCATTCAATTTCTACAATAAGTACAAATTTCCATCAAATTTGTACGTTAAAGAAGCTTAATGGACATAATGTTGATTAAAACATAAGTTACATATCTATATATACATAAAAGTCGGAGGAGAGAGAAAGTTTAAAAGTTACATCATCTCACCATTCTATTTTTTATTTTTCTTTTTTTTTTATTTTTTTTGTTATTTATTTATTTATTATTTCAAGAGATATAATTATACATTACGTGTACATTTATTAATAATTAATAGTGATTATCTTATCATTAATAGATTGAGTACGTTGAACTTGAAATCATGGGTAAATACAAGGAATTGAGTGTAGTGCAAGTTATATTCCCCCTATAAATCTCAACTCTCATCCATTTTTTTTGCAATCAACTTGATTTTTTTTCCTTCACCATTCAAAAAATCACAAAAAAATCATTTTTATTATACCTAACCTTATAGATTCCTCCGGTTCTCAACCAATTATCACCCAATAAATTCAAGATAGATCGATGGATTTCAACATCGCCTCTACATTCAAAAGTTGTTCTACTTACCCATAGCTTCATGCATCCAGTGATATAACAACCATTCATAACACTTATAAGCTAAACCACTTTCGATCGCCCTCCTTTAGGTATGTTTGCTCTATATTGGATCTAATCGTTTGCTACGTTTTCCATAAGTTCAAGACTGAAGTGAATCATTATATTTATAACACAAATCAATAATCACGTGACCTTTATGCTGCCTTTGTTATGTTGTCTGTTAGTTTAAATTATTCAATTGGAGTGGACAAACGATATGGAGGAATTTATATTTAAGGGTTATAGTGAATCAATATACACTACTGCATGAGATTACCATTGCTTAAAGATACAAAAGCTAAAGAAGACAATATAATGTTTTGCACTTTCTTATTATTATTGTTTTTTTACTAACCTTTCATTTGACTCAATGAGAATAACTATGAATATAAGTGTTTTTTTGTTTTATTATTATTATTATTATTATTATTATTATTATTATTATTATTATTATTATTATTATTATTATTATTATTATTATTATTATTATTATTATTATTATTATTATTATTATTATTATTATTATTATTATTATTATTATTATTATTATTATTATTATTATTATTATTATTACACCTGCGTTGAGCGCAGGGAAACGACTAGTTTTGGTTAATATGTAAACATAAATTAAAATTATGAGACACATAATAGTCTAACATTCTTGTTTCATACTTCGATAATATGGGTCACACATAATTTAATGATTTTCCTAACTTGACCTACAGTATGACCAAACATAACATAATTTATATGTCGGCGTGCTTATACGTTTGGCATCATTTAATCATTATAAAATAAATTAGCAACGAGAGTCATAGCAACTATACATCAAATAAGACATATTTCCTTCCATGTATTACAAACATACTAAATCATTTTAAATGATTTATTGCGAAGGCCCAGTAAGCTTGCTATCATTTTGGCTTAATATCCACACATACACGTTGAACCCCACCCCCACAACTTATAAAACATAATCGAACTCACGCTCACGTCAACGTGTAGCTTGCTATCCACATACACACCGGACGCCGGGTCCTCAAGTGGCTTAATATCCACACATACACGTTTTACAAATACGTGAGCCCATCAAGTTGTGTACCAATTGAGCTACGGTGGGACTGGGCCCTCACATTTATAAAACATAATGGTTGTGTCAAAGACTGAATTCACGTGCTGTGACGACCCCGATTCCATAACCCAAACTGGGCCCTGCCTGGCCTAGACTTACATGGACCTCGAGTCAATCCTCGCGACGTCAACATAAGCCTAGTCAGTCTTCCTAACCATTTTTCATTACAAGGCAACAAAATTTAATATTTATAGTAAGTTATTCAAATTTGTAAGTTATCAAATGTTATGCGGAAGCGATTTCAATTTAAACAACTCTAAACCAATCAGTCGGGATATCCTAGAGTGTGGAAACCCCACATAACTCAGTCAACATGTATAATAAACAGAGGAGAGAGAAATAATATCATATACATGTCTCAAAGTATCTCACAAAACCCATATACCTCATGTAATAAAAACAATATACATAAATAATACAAACCTACAAAAATATGAGAGGAAAACCGCTCCAAAGCCCTTACAGTAGGTCTCCCAGTACTGGCCCCTTTTTCTTACTTAACTCGGATGATCTGCACTTAGTCAAACACAAGAATGATGAGCCTAGGCAAGTAACGCCAGTAGGATACTAAACAACATTTCGAAATAAATAAATCAGCCTATATTCATGCAGATATAAAGAAAGATATAAGGACGAGTGAATAAATAAAAGATTGTAAATAAATCAATAACAATCGATACATGAGTGTCCAATAATGAAAACAGAGAGGCGCAAGTAGTTTCGACCAACAGGTCGTTGAGTCTTGGCAAACCATCAAGACTCAAGTTCTAGGACTTGATACACTCACAAACCCTAAACCCACGAGATAGTGAGACTTCCTGGAACGACCACGCTAAGAATTAACATCCGGTCAAGAACCAGTATCCAATGTAGTGCATCCCGATGTCATGACTTTGGTATGTTACCTCAGTCAGCCATTCCTTTCAAGGATCATTGTTGACTCGCTCGCCCTCGAACAACTCAATCAAAATGGAATTCCAAGAATAAATATTAAAGCAATGAACAACAATATTTAATAGCTCAAAATGAAATAACCGTGCATTTCCTAGCCGGTTTACTTACAACCAACCAACCTAACGTTGGTTACGAAGCCTTACACAATGTTCCCTCGATTTCCACGTACTTCAACAAGTCCTATTAAATCACAAATTAACATTTTAAGAGTTATAACTCTATTTGATCAGTCAATCAATACCATTCATTTTATTAACTAATTAATTTAGTTAATTGGTTTTGGCCATTTATATGACTATTTTTCACCAATTTAAAAGTTGTACCAAGGTCCGAGCTTAACTGCTACTCAAAGTAGGATATATAGAGAATTCAAAAATTCCAACCTTAGTTAATTTGGATAACAAATACCTATTTAAATCATTGTCTAAAGTTGCTAAGTCGCTAGTTGTCATAATTGAACAGTTTTGGACCATATAAACATATTATGTTCTACCTTGTTTTTCATTGATTAAACAAATTCCAATGGACACAATCTTTATTGATCATCAAAATAAGTTATGCTAAGATTCAAATGAACCTATTCACAAGTCAATTGGACCCCATTTGATGTCTCAAATCAATTAACCAACATATCTACTCAAAACAGTAAAAAATAATAGTGCAGTCTCATGTTTCAAGCCTCCTTTTCAGCCTCTAAAACCTTTCAAAACCAACTCGAAAATCAAGTTTGATTTGCAGGGGTTAAGTTTGATTTGCAGGGGTTAAGTTTGATTTATAAACATGAAAAACCATAAAAGATTTTGCTCAAAAACATTCCTTTGATTGCTCGGATCATTACCTCAAAGTTACCCAAAAATTGGATTGCAGTACTAGTTCTACAACACTAGTTTTTATGTCACCAATTCGACTTCAATAGACCTATGAAACCATCTCAAAAACTCAATCCGATTCTAAGGGACCTAATTTGATATATAAACATCAAAACCAATATGTAAGCTCGACAAAAATCAAACGTTTAATCCCTCAAAATCATATCCCAACATGCGTGAAAATAAGACCACAAAACATCAACAACAACTCATAAATTAAACACCACAACAACCACAACATGACACCTTAAATGATCATGAAATCTCAACCAAGATCAATGAAAAATCCAAAAATTCAGTGTCATGGGTCTTCTTAAAAAATCTCGAAAAAAATGCGCAAAATTGACGCCAAAACGACGAGAATCAAACGACTAACCGAGATCTCACCTTAATTCACGTCGGTGGTCGATCCCTTGGCGTAAATCACCACTTGAATCCATACAACCCATCTCTATTTTTTTTTTGTTGAGAGAGGAGAGAGAAAAAGTGATGAAACACCCATTTTTTTACTTTTATACTCTAAATGTCATCTTGACCCATTTACCAATCCTAATACACATCTTGTGACTCAAAATCATTCTACCAACTAATTTTGTGGCTTAATTGAGTGACTCTTTGTTGACTTGGTCTTTGTTCTTATCCTTTTGAACAACTTAATTAGCATTTCACAGGCTTAAACGCGTCCGATTGGTACACGACTCATATCGTCGTGCCTCGATACAAATTTTGTCGATTGAAATACATTCTCATACTAATTATTATTATTCATATTTCATTTTCCATTTTGTAAGTATTTTATTAAAATTTCCCCTTCGGACGTCCGTATTCCACAATCCGTTCATCTGGTACTCATTTCCGTACATTTTCCTAGGCGAACCCGATCCAAAACTCCAACACGTACATGTAAACGTACTCACACGTTTGAGCAATTGGTTTCACATTTGGGTAATAAATACATAATAAAAAAACCAAATAAAAATAGCATACCCCGATGTTGACGCCCGAAAATTGGACATGCGTATCACGGTAGATGGGTCATGTATGATCCTGAAATGACACATGACACGAGTTAAATTTTAGGGTCATTATACTTACAATCATTATTAAGTATAAGTGTGCATATAGATTAGTAGAATTAGCACGACAAATGAGATCTCATAAAATAAACATAAACATAATCAAATCCCTTTGCACCCAAAAAAACATAATCAAATCCTAAAAAATCATTAGGAATTACAACCAAAGCTCATTCTGTCGACATGTTTTTCATGCTTTTGGTGGAAATTCTTTCGTCAATGGATTTGTAACTGTAAAGTCCATGCTAATTTTTTTAATTGACACTTTTCTTTTGAACTTCTTCTTTAACTGCAAAGTACTTTATCACCATACACTTTACTTTATACCAGTTGAAAAACGGTCATTTTTTGGAGAAAAATATAACTGCAGAATTGTCATATTGAATCGTTAATGGCTTGTAATTTGAGTTAATAGTACCAAGCCCATAAAATGAAGTTCATTAAGCATGCATAATTCTTGATTTGTAGCTTTAAACTGCAACCTTGACTTTCATAGTAGTAGTCATAATTGTCTGCTTAACACTCTTTAGAGATATCTCCATTAATTAGTAAAAGAAAAACATACTTAGTATTAGAGTTTATAGTGTCAAGTCACTCATTAAAGTATGTGTCTGAATAATCATTAACTTCAAAGTTATCATACTTTTTCTAAGTGAGCATTTAATCTTTTGTTCATTATAAATACTATAAAACTTTCTTTGCAGCTCATTAATGGTCTATGCAACGATTACTTTGGTAACATCATAACACTTTAATGGTAAAACTGAAATTTTGGTCTAGTACATCATCTGTTTCAAAGTTTTGAAAGAGAAATTATTTGATCTCATAGAGCATACCAAGATCGCTATTGTTAAGCAAAATATCATTAGTGTATAAAATCAAAATATGATGAACTTGCTCCCACTGACCTTCAAATATATGCATCGATTGATACATTTTTTTTGTAACGGCCCAAATTAATTAAACTAGGATTAGCGTTAATCTTGGAGATTAACGGTCGTAATTCAGGTGTTACGTGCACAACTCGGTTGACTCGAATACGAGAATCGAGGAAATGTGTTATTTATGAATGGTGGTTGTGCATATACGACGTTTAAAAAATTATTATTATTATATTGCAGCGCATGTGTATATGTTGCTATCGGGCGAGTTTGTGTGACGGGTGTTCACCTCGAAAAGCATGTTAACGCGGGTGTCGGATAGGTGAACTACGGGTACACTAGAAACTCGACTAATTCACATTAAGATGACTAATTAATCAATTAAAATGGGTAATGTGACCATAGTCCAAGTAAATTCAAATTAAAATAATAGGTTATGGCGTGCCTCAAAATGCGTGTCGAGACTCGGGGCACCAGGTACCGGGTAGTCGAAGGTTAGTGGGATCACAAATTGATTGATTTTGATAAATAAAACACTAACCATATATATTATAATGAGCCTAAGCTAATGTAATTGAATCAAATAAATCAATACCTATAGCTTGGTTATTTAAATTAGAAACCATGAGATTGTCTTAGAGATACGAGTTGACACATCTAGGAACCATGTGATTAACAAATTAGTGTCACTTTCATTGGGTTAGTGGGAGTTAGTGGGATGCATATCAAGGTGTGGATCATTAGATGAGCTTCGAGATACGTAAATACATGGAGATCAATGGTTAGGAATTAATATTACCTTAATATATAAGATCAACACATGCAACGAAATCATTTTCATTTTCAACTTATGAATCAAGAGAACTTGCTAGAGAAGAAGGAGGTTGATGAAGAGAAGGAATCCATAGAAAATTGGTGAGAATTTTCAAGCTAGGTAGTACATCAACTAGGTACACATCTATTTATATCAAATTGAAACCAATTTTGGTTTTTGGCTAATTCCATATGGTAGATGATAGATTATTTGTAATTGGTTTATATATTTAATTCCTCATTTGAAGCTAATAATCCAGCTATATTGGAGTTCTTAATTTGGATTTGAAATCATAAATATATGAATTTTGAAGTTGCAAGACCAAAACTAGAATTCTACATGTTATATTAGGAATTAGCCTATGTAAATTAGTCATAACTTGCTCATTTTAGATCCAAATCGACTTAAACTGGTGGCATTTGAAAGTTACTCGAAGAGTAACAACATTTCTTAACTAGAGATGTTGTAATTCAATTGTTTTCATGTCCAAAAGTGCTCTATAAATAGGTACTAGAATTCAGAAAAAAAAAGTTTTAAAACTAAACTTGTTAAAGACTTAACTCCATAACTACTTATCCAAATGAGCTGATCTTTTAGTATGTTGTATTTGGTATGTTTTCTACCTTGTGACTAAAAATCACCCTTTTTAGAAATATAGATTGGGAGGAATAGATTTTCTAAATCCTGTTGGTCGGATTAGGTTCCAATTAGAGCTATGTTTAGTACAATTATGATATCTCTTTCGTTTTAAATCGGGATTTTGCAAACTAAACCTTTTAGGAAAGCTAAGATAAGGGTTGAAGATCTTTGTATTGGTAGAATATTTCGAGATTTGGACGATTTCATACCTAAAAATGCATTGTAACATAAGACTTAAATTGAGACTTAATTTTATCTTTAAGGCTAATTTAGGAAGATCAATCTGAAACATATTCAATCAATTTGAATACACAATAAACACAATTAACTGACTTCATGGACTTAGACCGTAGCTTGGGTATCGAGGAGCTAGTCTAGTAGGATACGGGAGTCTGGAAAAATCGAAGCGTGATTGAGGTGCGTAAAACCATTGGAATGCCTCACATAATTCATGATTTGATTTATCAATTTTGTTTTTCAAGCGTGACTACAGGTGGGCACACATGAGGTTTTCACCCCTATTTAGGTGTACATATATATTGGTTGTGGCTAAATTACATGCACGGGTTACTTGTGATAGTGTTTGTGTCAATGGCAAGATAAATATATCTACGACTGTCGGGAAAGATTAGGGTGGTCCTGATGTGTAATAGCGTCGGGAAGGGACCATGGTTTACCTTGATGTGTAATAGCGTTCCTATTCAATTTATCGATTACGGAAGTTTTTTCTCATAATTATACGGATATTTATTGATTAATGCTTTATTTCAGAACTGGCTTAATTGGTATATGTTGTTTATTTATTTCACACTACTACTTTTGCTTGTCGTATGCTGCTTATATTCATGAGAATATGACGTATTGTTGTCATGTGTTATATTCGCATGTCTCGTAGTTTATTAGTTTTATTTCATGAATATTATGGGGACTTCTCTTGGGATTTTACTCACTGGACTCATCACTGTATTTGTTGGGTGATTGAGTGCAGATACTTCGATGAGCAAAGTAAATGGCAAGGAGGTACTGGGTAACTACCTTTAAGATTATGGAGCCAGCTCGCTGTGTGATATCAGTATGTATTTATTTTACTTTTGTTGGATTTTGGGGACCATATAACATTAATTACATGTATATGAAACTTTTGTTATACTTAACTCATCTCGATATATACATGGTATATTTTGTCGAGTTTTCCACTACTTAGGATTATTGAATATTGTATAACTTACTTAAATTAAGACTTTCGCTGTAAAATTTCATTATAACTTGATAAATTGACTAACGGGCTAATGAAATCATTAATAATTATATGGAAATTAATTAGCTAAGTTAAGATTAAATGGAAAAGTGTAAGTAGCCACGTAGGTTGCGAAATGTCAAGGATAAGCGGACCATGACTTGGTAAGGATTGGTGACGTGGGATGCGACGTAGCGGGTAGCAAGACGGCCTTGAATTTGGGGCCGCCACATTTTTCTTAAGTCTGAAGGATGATATGGTATCATTAACTTAATGTATCATTAACAGGAAGCTGGATTTAATTCATATATTGACTTCTTAAGTTTACAGACTAGGTGTTCATTTCCTTGTATCATTAACAGGGAGCTCCCGTGCTCTCGAGGAAAGAGACGACTTGGAATAGTCGTCTCCCCTCCCTAAACAAGTTGGGGTTGGATCGCCAACCCCAGTTAGTGAAAGAAAAAAAAAATTATGCTCCTTAACGAATCAGGGAGTCCTAGGTTGATTGAGCGCGTGTGCCCCCCTTCCCTCTCTTGGGCCGGGCCAAGGGCCTGGGCCTGGCTCGGTCCATGTGGCGAGCCAGGCCTAGCGCCCTGGCCATGGTCGGGTTGACCCAAACGGGTCGACCGGACCCAAAAGAAAAAAAAAAAGTAAAAAATGAAAAAAAATTCCAGAATTTGGAAAAAATTCGAAAAATTATATTTCGACAAAATAAATAGAAAGTAATGAAATTCTATGAAAATAAAATATTTGGAATTTCAGACGAGCATTTTATAGGAGTTTTACCTAAAAAAACGCGAAATGAGCGAATTGAACTAAAAATTTAGAAATTGGTATCGAATTCAATTTGGCCTAAATTAATACATTATTGAATGTTATGGAACTAAGGAGAGAACTCAGGCGTTTAAACACGCATTTCGAATTGTCGAGGATTTGATAGACTAGGACAAACTTGTGAATTGTAAGTACAAATGTGAGAATTTTATATTCCATTTCATTCACATTTATTGATTTATTGGTCTATTGGTGGACATTGCTACGTGAAATCTCATATCATGTTATTTTCGTATCTATTCATTGGTGAATATTGTGACATGATGTCTTGTGAATTGTTTCATTGACTCTGATTCCTACACTTGATGTCATTCTTGAAAAGATTAATGAAAAGCATGCTAATGGGATAATTTGGATTTAATTGTATTTGTATTCGATTTCCTTTAGGTTTTGTAGCCTAACTTTTTTGGAATCCTAAATTTGATTTTTTTTTGGCATTGTAGCATAACTTGTTTTGGAATCTTAAAATGTTGGAATTATTTGTCTTTGAAATTAAAGTAGGATTATCTAGTGTCCATTGCACAGAGATGCATGGTTCACGGGGATATGGGTCTACAGGGTTTTAACACTCACCACTATACTTGCGCGACACACGAGTTATGGGACTCGGGGTGGTCGGCAAGCATGAGATTGATGTTGAGTAAGCTTAGAGCGCAACTCCGCTAGTTGTGTAAGATATGTTGAGCGCAACTCCATATAGTATTGGGAAAGGTTAGGTGATAGGTCTCACCTCCGACCGGACGTATATCATCTCGACTTAGCCTGTGTATGCCTCTACACCTTTAACTGTGGTATTTACTGGCATTACTTGTTTCAGCAATGTATTTCGCTACTTTATGCTTTTAAATACCATTCGTTATTTTGGAAATGTGGCATAAAATTCTCTAGATAGTACTTAAATATTATTATACTCACCGTCTAGTTTGTGACGGCGGGTGTAGGTCCGTCGAGCAGCAGCAGATCAGGGAATGAGAAGATCGACGATTTCCTCTTAACAGTTCAGCGACTTCCTCACTCATTTTGTATGTCTCGACTTTTGTTGTATTATTATTGTTTATGTCATTTTAGGTTATACATTGGGTTGAGTATAATATATATTATATATATATATATATATATATATATATATATATATACATGCATGTGATTCTGTATTTTTTTTTGTTTTCCACACTTAGGGATTTTGGAGAATGAACATGATAATGGAATTTGAATTAACTTTCAATTGAATAATATATCAATACATGGATTTAGAGAAATATAGGGACGAAAGGCTGACTAATACGTAATTAAGTCTTATGTGGTTAAGATTAAGGCTTGATTACTAGATTAAGCCGGGCGGTGCCCTATTTAGAAGTTGGAGTCGTCACAGTATTCAATACACCATTAGAATAAAAGTGAAGAAAATAACTAAGAGTTTAAGTTACCTAAGCTTGAAACCTTGAATTTTCGACAAATTTGGCTTCAAATTCCTATGTTAAGCTCTCTATACTTTGAATTTGCAACAAACAAATAGGGGTTTGTACTCTTGAAAGCTCAAAAAACTCTTCCGCTTGCATGTTGAGCAAATGCACTAAGTCTTGTATTTATACCAGTTGGCCTATAGTCTTAGCCCTTGATCAAGTTACACACGCTCGTCTTGAGGTCCATCTATGGTCCTAGTTATGTCCATCAAAGCGTTTATGTCAACTTAGTGTTAATTGAAGTTACATTATCTTAGATTTTGTTTTCTTAATGACTTGACCAATACTTCCTCACTATAGGCACATTAATCAAATTAACTAGCTTATTCTTATAGTTGATTAATAATTTTCACACCATAATTAGACTAAGCATTATTTACTCAGGTACCCGACGCTATTTCATAACTCGAGGCGCTCCGGGTCCATACTCGACGTATTATGATTTATTCATCCTGGTTCAAGAAAATTAATACTTAGCTTAAGATCTTATTGGATATTGATAATTTATGTGTCTAAGCTAACACATTCCAGTATGCGCGTCACACGCATCTCGAGACACTATTCGCCACACTCGTAAATCACGTAAAATGAAATAATCAATGGTACATATGGTGTAATGCTATAATTCATAGTAAAACAACCATAATAAACAACAATCACACAAAAATAACATTATAAATTGTACCTCGGTAGACATGCCCTACACTAATCTATGACGTCCACGTGGGTCTGAGCTGGGTCCTAGTCTGAAATTAGATATTTAAATAATCTTTAAATTAGGCGGGCCGTCACACCTCCCGGGCCATTCAGGCGACACGAGGTTGGGTTTGGGCGGGAATTTTCCCGCCCAAAATTTAGCGACAATGTCGTCGCTACCAACGTTGTCAATTTAGTCAAATGGTCAAACGGACTCCCCGTTGCTAGTATCAACGCATTCTTGTAGTGCATTAAATATCAGATCTAATCAAGGCAAACACCAAATGTATCTGGAGACAATAGAAACTTAGGTAACAAATTCAAACAATGGTGGGTACAATAAAATTGTTTACATATATATGATGAATAATATATAGTTTCTTCATGGCAAAATTTGGGCATTCTGCAAATATATGCACATGGAATCAGTATAACAAATTAAGTGTGCAGAATCACATTTCCACAGCAAACAATTCAAGTCTGCCTTACGATTTGAATTAAGTCATAGATGTACTACTTGGATTAAACTATATAATTAAGGATCAAGTTGAACTTTTTTTTTTTTTTTTTTTTTTAAGAATTCAATTGACAGAATTGGAAAATCTAATACTAATGAATTAATCTATATGACTAAAAATTTAATCGTATATAACCAAAACTTGAGACGAACATTTGTCTTGTCACGTGTATCATCAAGATTAAACTCAACATCAAACTAGATCATAAGATAAAATATAAATTATTCGTGGAAAACTCTATTGATACCACATGTAAACATTCGAGACATTAAGAATAATAGATTAGTTAAAGAATTACCTGCAGAAACGATTATCTAGCTAGTTGAAATACCTTAAGAATCACACCAAAATTTTATCACCCTCATGAGACTGAACACATTCGACACTTTATTTGATGGTACAAGTGCCATTTTATAGGCTTGAGGAAGAACCATTCAACTTACACAATAAGTACAAATTTTCATCAAATTTATAACGTCAAATAAGCTTAATGGACATAATGTTGATTAAAACATAAGTTACATATTTTAGTTAATATGTACGCATAAACTAAAATTATGAGACACGTAATGGTCTAACAATAAGTTCCATTTTTAGAGTAAATTTAGTAATTAGTGTTTGTGCTTAATTATCAATTTTAGAAATTTTACCTGATATAGAGTAGTCTAATATAATAATATTAGAGGGCCTACTTTGAAAAAGACATAAGAAAAAGACTAGGATTTTTGGTGACCTTCTACACCGCGAACTACTAGAATACATACTTATGTTGACGTTTGCATACATCCAATTAAGAAAAATATGGGTAAATGAATCCAAACCATAGCGTGCACTTTTTTTTTAATTAAAAAAAAAAAAAAATTTGCCTCCACAGAAGTTTAAATGCATAACCTCTTATTGTTCCCAAACTCATATCAAAGCATTGGACCACCAAAGCATTGGACCACCTAAATGATTGATATTTACGTGCACATTTGGGAGTTGTTAAGGCTAATGAAACCTAAATTATATATCTTTGTCTTCTTATAAAAAAAAAAGATCTTTGTCTAACTTGTTCTAAAACTGAAAGTGCAAAAAGAAATTGATTAGTATATAATTGACATACTTCACATTTACTTCAAACAAAATAATTGACATACTTCATATATATAAAATGTTCAGATATACATTTCTTGTACATTGAGATATGTACACACATCTCAAGTGTATAATCTATATATTGATCGATCTTGAACTGATAGCAAATGTGCACACATCCGATCAATTGGGTGGCTCGCTGATTTAAAATAAGACTACAAGGTTATTCGAGTGAGAAGTTTAGGAATTTGAATTTCACAGTGGACAAGTTATACATTGGGCTCAGCATTCAACAATGGATGGCCCAAAACTTGTGAGAAGTTTGGGTTGACGTATTGGAAGCCTCAAGGCCCAAGGCTCCAAATTCCAAACTGATACTGAAATTGATCACGTTTTATTCATTTATTATTATTATTATTAGATTTTCCGAGGGCGTCTATATATTTTGCCCTAGTTTGAAGAAGATGTTACATCTATATATTTTTATTAATGTTTTTTTGACTTTTTTTTTATTAATGTTGTGACGTTTCAAACTTGTAAGTCGACCCCATTAGAAGATTGAGTACGAGGATACACAATATTTTCTACCGTTTGTATTTTTTTTTCTAACATTAATTAAATTTTGGGCACTTCATTCCTTTCATAAAAAAATTCTTATGTTAAACAACAAATTTATATTTGTTTTTCTAAAATGATAAAAGTTTGATTTTTCATTTATAAAGTTGCTTTCGTTCAAAGATTTTTTATTTATTAAAAAAGTTTAAAAAATGAATTAAAGTGTCAATTTAACATTTATTGCCAAAACCTTCAGTTGATATTGGACTACGAAGTAGTGACAAGCTTACTGCGACTCTGTTTGGCAAGGCTAACTGATAATCTAGCTTATAGCTAATAAACTAGCTAATAGCTGATAATCTAGCTGATAGTTGATAATCTACTAGCTGGTAGCGGAAAGCTGATAATCTAGTTGATCAAGTAAAAACTGTTTGGAATGATAGCTAATTGATTAGCTGATAAATGCAAAATGACAATAAATGACATATGACACAATTAAGTATATTAATTATATAATCATATAATTAATGTATTTTATTTACAAAATATAAATTAACACCATAAAATAATTTATATTATTTAGAAAACTAAACTATGTGTGTCCATAAATGCTTACATGAAAATAGCTCTATATTAATTTATAAGAATTCGTAAAAAATAAACACATGTAAATAAAATACAATAAACGACTTGGATAACTATACATATACCTAACGCATCATCCATAACTGAGAAGCAATATTATTGCGAATATTCTTCATTTCTATAGAAGTATCTCTATAACTTAAAAAAATAGTAGATTAGTAAAAAAAAAAAAAAAAAAATGTAGGATAGCCCACCACTCGAACGCTACATTAAAAAATATTTTTATAACATCTAAAAATATTTTTACACTCGACGTTGTTAAAACTTATTTAATATGTAATAAATATATAACAAGATTATCTATAATTAAGAAATTAATGTGTAATGATTTTTAATTTTAGTGAAATTCTTTGTTTTATAATATTTAGTTAATTATTAATCACTATTTTCTTATTAACAATATTAAGCTATATATTAATTTTAAATTCAATAAGTTTTAATAACGTATTATATAACTATTGGTCTAGCCTAGAAGAGTTTAAAATGCTGATTTCGCCTTTTGTCAACTCTATCTGGATATAATCGCATGTATTAATATTCGCGGGGTTCGTTTAAGTATTTGCGTATTTTGTTTTTATTAATATCGTAACAATAGGGTATAATGGAAAAAATCCAAACGACGGATTTTTTGTTCAAAACGCTACTAAAAGTAGCGTTTCAATTGGGAGCTTATCATCTAGATTATTTTTAAAATAAGCTACAAACCAAACACAACTTAACAAATAAAGTAGCTTATCAGTTAGCTGATCAGCTAGTTTGTGCTTATCAAACAGAGCCCTGCGAGTAACTCTTGCTTTTTTAAGAATCAATCGTCTCAATTAAAAGCTCATCAGTAACAATCCACATAAGTAAGTCTAATGGACACAATGAGCCCATATAGATAACTTATTGACATTTATAGTGTTATCATTTTTTCATGATGGATATAAATCAAAACAAAATAAATTTGAGCAAATCTAAATTTAACTTATTAATTAACCATTTCCTTGGTGCACAATTGAAGCTCACTAGTTGTTCATTTTGGTTCCTATAAGTCCATCCATTCAACTTTTTTAATTTTTCAGACATATTTCTTGTACTGTAGATGACGTAATCGTACAAACTTCAGTATAAAAAAAAAAAAACTCTAAATCTAATTAATATGTGGTGTAGAGCTAAAGAGTTGGACATATAATTTGATTTATTACTATTACATGTGCTAACATATAAAGGAAGAAATCAATCAAAAATCTCTACACTCTATCACAATTTCTCATTTATAATACCAGCCGAGCTGACCGTCAAATCTCTCAGTTGGGCCCACACTTGAACTCCCGAGACAAGCGTGCAACGACCACCATAAAACCCCGAATCGACCTTCACAGATTCGTGACACTCGAAGAATTGCTCGCCGTGTCTCTGCGCGAGCGAATCGCTCTCTACGCGTGCGATTTCAAAGCTCTCTCTGTGGGTGTCTGCATTTCTGCTACGATGTTCTCGTTCGGAAAATTCAAATCCGTGGATTTCTACAGGTCAGATCTCGATTTCTGATAGGTTTTTCTACGGATTCGATAGTCTTCATCGTGCGGAAGCTCTTTCGTTTGCTTTGATGGTTTACAGCGGACGAGACCTAGTTCTTGTTGATCAGGTTTAGATCCGTTGTTGTTGTCAATTCTAGTGTTCGTTCGATTGTTTCTGCTTAGACTGCTTTAGATTTCGGAGTTTGAGTTGAATTGTGTAGGTTTTGCGATTGAGTTGAATGGTTAGGGATTTGTGATGGATTTTGGGATTTTTGGTTTTGGTTTTGGTTAGTGGTTTTGCGAGTGAGGCGATCGGTGGAAAGTGTGATGAGATGAAGAGATCAATGCAGGCTGCGAAGAACTGATTTTTTACTTCATTGAAATAGTTCAGTTGGTAATGTCGCGAAGAGCGCGATGGATTTGATTGTTTTGGACTCTGGTATTAGGAATTGAGTTAGTTTATAGTTCAAGGTAGGTGAGATTCCATGAAAGGTCAGCAAACATTAAGTGAAACAATCAGTATTTGTGTTCGTTTTAGGAATTGAATTAGTTTATAGTTCAAGGTAGATGATATCATATTCCATGAAATGTTAACGAATATTCAGTGAAACAATCAATATTTGTGTCGCTTGCAACTATTTCGCTTTAAAACCAAGGGTTTCTCAGGATCTAGCATGCTCAGTGCTGAGATTTAGATTTTTCCGGTTAGAAAGAAATATGATGATTCTCCATTCTCATATGACATTTCAGAAATGAGATTCCTCTGGAGATGTATGATTTTATTTCAATGATGGACTTTTGAGTTTGAGACTTTGAGTGAAAGATCCATTTTGGAGGAACGCAGATACTTTGGAAATAGCGTCTCTTGGATCATTAGAGAATCTTTCCCAGACTACTGACTAATAATAAAAAGTAAAGAAAAAATCTCTGCAAAGTATGGTTCGCTGCATTTGTGGAACTTGGAGTATTTGGACTAGGCTTTGGTTCGTTACATATTCATTGTATAAGAACAAGAGAAAAAAAAAAACTCGTTATGTAAGTGCACTGCAATTTTAGTGCTTTGGCAGAACAGGAATGTTATGAGCTTTGGCAAATTTTACAGCCTTTGCTACCTAAATTAATTAGTGGCCCCATGGAGGTTCTTGTCAAGAATATAGTCCTAAGTTCCTCAACTTTCAAACTTAAGAAAGTTTCATTTGTATATTTCAGTATATTAGCCTATGGAATAAATAGTAATTGATTAGATAAGAATGCTCTTACATAAATTGGGACCATAACCAAAAAGGAAGTCTTAGTAATGATTTAGTTTTGAGATTTGAGAAATGTGGTGTTGATGGAAAGCAGCTATGAATTATTAAACATCATCTTTTGTTAAATCCTAGAAAAATGGTTCATTTTCTTACCTTACATATAAATCTGTTTCAAACTTCACCTTGAGATAAATTTTCATTTATGAAATTCTAAATCAAATTCTCGGAGGTTATAGAGCTTGTACGTACATGCATGCACACTCATGCATGTGCAAGAAGAAGAAGATGCAATACATGTCTGTGTATTGGTGTATGAACCGATTTTGATGTTTCAAACTTGTATCGGCCCAAATAATCCTTTCCTATTCATGACTGTATTTTACTTGTCTTATACCACATATGAAAATGACCACGTTGGAAGGATTGTCTGGAATACTTTTCTCACTATATCACCTTTAAGTTGGAAAGTTTTAGACTTTTTACATTTTAGACACTATGGCATGTCAGTAATAGAGGTTATATTTGATCAGCCCCAATAAAATTCAATGTAAGAGAAATTAAGGCAAGAAACGATGTCCGAAACAATTAAAAACTAGTGTTTGAAAGATTATGTTGCTCACTTATCAATGGAAGCCGGGGTAGGAAAATTGGACATTCTCCTAATGACATCTTTTTTTTTTGTACTCTGTATATGTTCGATCCATCAATTGCACTTAATCGAGCACAATGAAAAAGTTTGATCCATGTAGCCGACCCCAGTTAATTTGGGACTGAGGCTATGTTGTTGTTGTTGTTGTTGTATATGTTCCCACTAATACAATAGTATCGTTTGGGATAAAAAAAGGCAGCCGGGCTGCCTCTGTAGATTTCTGATGGCTTGAGTTAACTTTTTTTTAAGCTCTGATTTTCTTAGCATCTTTATTTGGACTGCAAACTGGTGAAGGCTATTTGCTGTTGGTATTCTTAGAAAGACCTCCATAATTGTATGTAGATTAATATAATTTGTAAGTACTCATGTTTGTATGTTTATTTAGTCCCTGCTCCGTTTATATGTTCTTTATGGACGATCTCCTTTTTGTATTTTGGTAAAGTCTTTTTACCAATGCAGTTCAAGTTTCCACCCCTAATGGGTGCGTAGCAACAAATAAAGGCGCACGAAGCTTTGACTGAGGGATAGGTGTAGGGTTCAATTATAGGTAGCTACAATTTATTCTTCTGTTATCTCTTGGGCTATGGAGCATCTCTTGGGCTATGGGGCAGGGGTGCCCGATTAGCTTATATGGGATTAGTCAAACCAAGGTTTGGATGCCTATGGTTCTCAAAAAATAATAAAAATAAAAAATAAAAATACGATTCAATTTTCATACTAGAGTTAAAAATAATTATGCATATATGTATGAATGATGTCTCGAACTCAAAATTGATTCATCAATTTAATATTATAAGAATAATAATATTATTCAGATTATGGAAAAAATTATTCACAAATATTTTTTTTTGTCTGCAGAAAGATTCCTAGAGACTTGACTGAAGCCTCTTTGTCAGGTGCGGGGCTATCCATCGTAGCAGCCCTTTCAATGATGTTATTATTTGGAATGGTATGAATATTTTGCATCTCTTTATTTTTAAGAGTTAGGATCTATTTGCATATGTATGCATATATATATATATATTTTTTTTTTTTAATTCTGGTGAAACCTCTGTTTACATATTGACATGTTGGAGCATATTTTGTTCTGGTAAGTTTTTGCTATACTTGACGTTTTCTTGAAAAAATCAAATATATTGTGGCTCTTTTTCCAAGAAATTAGTCTTTGCTGATATTCTCTTCAAATATCTTGTATTTATTCTTCCCAAACCTCTCATTTGGTAATCATATCAATCTTTCACATCGCTACGTTTATGACTATTTCATAGTTTACAATTACGGTTGATAAATACTGTGACTCTACTGGTCTTTGCATGCGAAGTAACCATAAATGGGTTTCTATATGTAGTTGATGCTTTTCTTGTCATCCAGGAACTGAGTGATTATCTGGCAGTGAGTACAAGCACGTCTGTGGTGATTGATAGCAGTAATGATGGGGAGTTTTTAAGAATTGATCTAAATATCAGGTTTTTTTTTTACGTGCAGCTATTTTGTTTTTTAATTTTCTGTGTGCAGTTTTATTCGATTTTCTGATGGGAAAGGAATTATTATATTTTTATGCTCGCTTTTCAACCTCTGAAATTGCCTTTCTTGTTGGAAATATTTCAATATTCTTCATTACTATCACAATAACGATCATCCTCTTTTACCATCATGGTTGTGATTGTTGTTCTGTCTAGCATTATAGATCTATCATTAACTTTGTGTTATTGTTTGTTTTATTTTGCATTACTTTCAAACCTTTTGTTGTTTTTTACACTAACAATGAGAAGTTAGTTTTTATATATAGTGAGAAATGCTATTGCATATCTACCACAAAAGTTTTTTATTGTGCAACGAACAATATGCAAGCATCTTGGGGTTTTTGAGGGTCGTGTAGGAGGAACCTTTTACCATTTTGGTTGATATCAAGCACATCTATTTTTTAACTTTTTCATGGAGAAGTATTCATATTTCTTAGTTTTATCTTTGCAGTGATTTGTAGATGTCCCCTATGTATGGAACTCCCAGTAGGATGAAGTTAGACATGATTTTCTGAAAGCAAACAATGTTTAGAGTGAACCGTAGATAGTTAGCAGTATAGAATGAAATTACTTTATCCCACTTCATGCATCTTTAAAATATAAGGGAGCTGTAAGTTTGGGTCCATGTCTTTTGGAGACTTCCTTGATACTTTATTTGTACTTAGTTTGAGACAAATTGTAGTAGTTTTTTAGCCCTTCTAACTTTTTACAATTTAAGCTTTCCATCAGCCTTTTATGCTGGCAATAATTGGTCCCAGCTCTTACTCTTTTGCTGTTAATCTGTAGACTGACATTTTCCCATCTGTTTTTGCTTAGTTTTCCTGCGCTCTCATGCGAATTTGCCTCAGTGGACGTGAATGATGTCTTGGGCACTGTAAGTCCATTCTTTAAGATATGCCTTTTTTTTGTTACCAAGTTTGACATTTAATTGCTGCACCTGGAATTCTCCAAGTTAAAATAATTGTGGAAGTTTTGGTGGTTCTTTGGAAAAAACTCTCGTTGATTTTATTTCATAGTCTACTTATACCATTATCCTCACATGTCAACTTGAATGACAGCACCACTCCTTCAACTGCTTTGTAAGTTAGTATTGTTTCAGACCTTTTGGTGAATCTTGTGGCTGTTTCCCTATGTTTTAAGCATTAATTTTGTGTGAAGATGAAGAGTTCTTTTGGAGCTTATTCAAATTATGGCTTAGGTTGTTTGTATTTGTATGAAACCTTATGGAAACAATCCATCTCCTTGCTCTTTGTCATGTGGCAATGTGGGAAACGTTTGAGTTTCTGATTGGAAGTTACGGGTGTGCTCGGCAGTGTTAGAGATTTTTAGATGAGTTTTTAATGTTAATTAATCCTGTCACGTGAATTTCGGAGATTGTTCAATGTGGGGGGCAGGTAGGATTTATCACATGCATACAGTACAAATTAATCAGGGTGCTAAGTCTTTGCATAGTACCGAATGCAGAAAACATTGTTCATATATGACGCTTTAAATATTGGTCCTGCGCCTGCCAACTGAACGCGCCCCTAAGGGTGTAAAATTTCAGTCATAAACAAAATTATGTGAAGCGCTTGTCAGTTTACTTTGACTGGGAAAAGGTTTTACTGAGTACAGTATTTGTCAGTCATCAATTACTAAAACAACGAGGGCTAGCAAATTTTATAGGATTGTTATTGAAGTGAGGATTGGATGAAAACAAGAATATAGTGATGAAAGCATATGAATGCCAAATTTAAAGAAAGATATATCAGCTAATAAAACCGTGTAAAATGAAGTAAAACTGCCTGGGCTTCTTACTGGCCTTTTTTAGGAACAATCCGATAGGCCTCCTGTCAATCTGAAGTAGTCTCGAAGGCATAAGAAGAGTGAGGGGACACGTGTCGAGGCCTCTGTGGAAGCTACCTAGTGATGTGCGAGGCAATTGGTCCCTCTGTGGAAGCTACCTAGTGATGTGCGAAGGGACCAATCACATCTTTGCGGAAAAGTTTTGGAGTTCTTCCATCCTGCTTGGCTCGATCTATGATGCAAGAAATAAGAAATTGCTTGGCTATTGGGGAAAACAAATAACAAAAGAGTTGGATCTTAAAATTTGAAAGATGGTACAGAAACCTGCAAGTCTCTCTGTTATTCATGATTCATAAAGTTGTCCTGCACTCATTCTTCTCATTGTCATAAAAATTTGAGATAAGAATTGAATCATTCCGTCTGAGCACATTTTCTTGAATGCTCTTATTTCATCATATGTCTTAGTTTCATGTGTTTCATTTCTCAACTTATCGTGAATTTAGGATCTTAATCTAAGCTATCTTGTTTGCAGAGCAGGTTAAATATCACGAAAACAATTCGTAAATTCTCCATAGATCACAATTTTAGGCCAATGGGTATGGAGTTCCATCCAGGGCCACTTCCAATAGTTAATAAGCATGGGGACGATTATTATGGCGAGCATGATGAAGATTCTGTTTCAGTGAAAGCTGATAACTTTGATGGATATTCACATCAGTAGGTCAACCGAGCTTGAGCTTGAAATCTTTAAATATTGTGATTGCATGCCTTATTTTCAGATATTTCAGTATATTTCAATGATGGTTCCTTCTGATAAACTTATTTTACAGGTTTCCTATTTTGGTCGTCAATTTCTATGCTCCTTGGTGCTACTGGAGTAATCGCTTGGTAATAGTTTCTTTTTTTGGATATGCATTGTTCACCAGATAGTTCCAAGTAGGGGTGGACATTGGTCTCCACAAAATCGCCTAAACCATCCAAACCGTGCAAACCACATGGTTTGGTCTTGTTTTTTTAACTTGCGGTTTGGGGGCGGTTTATAAAAATTGAAAACCGCAATTCCACGGTTTGGTGGTGGTTTTCATTTACATAAAACCGCGGTTCACAAAACCGCAAAAACCACCCCTAAACTTGGAATGTATTGAAATAAAGTTGAAGCATTTTCTTGTTGTTTTAACTTTCAAAATGATCTTAGAGTCATAATTTTGATTGAGTTCATGTGTATTATTGTGTTTTTGGTGGATGGTCATGTATGAACATATATTTTGTTGATGGGATTGTATGGATTGTGTGACTTTTTTCGCTGAAAATGTGTCGCAAAAAAATTGCAAAACCAAACTGACCAAACCACGCAAACCGCGGTCGGTTTGGTTGTGGTTTTGAGGTTTTGCGGTTTGTTGGTGGTTTGCAAAATGGCCAAACCGCGAACCTTCGGTTTAGTGGCGGTTTGATGATTTTCACTACCAAATCGCGGTTTGCCCACCCCTAGTTCCAAGAGCTCGATTGTACTTTTTCTGGCATATTTAATGGGCTCAAAATTTATATGTACTCTATCATCCTATGGATTGTTTATGTTTGACGGATGAACATGCATTCTTGATAATTTTCTTTTTTTTTTTTTATAATTTCTAGCCTGACTTTGATTTATTTATTCTAGAAACCATCTTGGGAGAAAACTGCAAAGATAATGAAAGAAAGGTAATTCTATTTTTCCCCTCCTCTCTTTTTCTCTCTCTTAATATGACTATTGTAGATTATGGAACCTCATGTTTGATTTTGCTCTCTCTCTCTCTCTCTCTCTCTCTCTCTCTCTCTCTCTCTCTCTCTTTTGCTCCGTTCGTCTTGTTAAATTTCATTTGTTTTATCTTGTAGATATGACCCTGAAATGGATGGTCGGATTCTCTTGGCCAAAGTTGATTGTACAGTGGAGGTTGAATTGTGCAAGAGGTATTATCTAGATCTGTGTTTTTACATAAACGTTTTTTGGTTACCTACCTTCTTGTTGATTGCTTTAAAATTATCTATTATTCTGTTGTATTTCATTTCTATCATTCTTAACAAGCGAACATTGTAGAAGATGTAGTATAAAATATGAACAGAATTAATTATTTTTATCATTCTTTTTCACGCATTTGCTTGACATAGGCTTGATGTAGCATGAACAGAATTAATTAGTTCAGAACTCACAATAGGAGAGTGACATTTGTTACACAAGGTTTATCATTTTCAGCGCTATGCAACTTGAATATTGTTTCGTCGTCAGAATAAAATCTTGTTTTGAGTTTGTCTTACTACAATTTCTTCATTATCCCAATTATAGATTTAAAGCCTTCATTCCTTAATAAACTCTATGGATGTTTTAAGTTATTTCATCATCCTAGTCTCATGCTGTCTGGCTTTGAGTATTGAAGTCGAAGATGGTTGTAATGAAATTGCAGCCCACATGCTCAATAATTTCAATGCTGCAGTATTTCTGTGTAACCCTGATAGACAATTGCAGAATTCTGGCCTTGGAGTGTTTGAGATGCAAAATTGTGTCTTGCATGCTGTTAAAAACTTGTGTTTCAGTGAAATCGGCTTTGTCATGAGTAGAATGTGATACTCAACAGTACATTATTAAAGGAGGAGGGTGGGGATGAAATTTTAGTTAACCGCTCCTTTACTTGGATCCTTTGAGCTGTTATTGGGAATTCAATTGCTTGCTTTGGAAAGTGGTTAAAAACTATGGATATTTATTGTTTACTGCTGCATTGAGTGTTGGATGGCATTCTGGTCACAATTTCCCAAACTAGCATTTCTGTTTGCATCATATTGTATTACATTATATTCCCATGGGTCTGCTGGATAGTACTTGCCTATTCTTGCAACTGATATGGATAAATGTAGACCCCAACTAATTTGGGGTTGAGGCTTTGTTGTTGTTGGATAAATGCACAAAAAGAACCGGCATGACCTACAATCTCCATTTTGCTTTGGCTAGCTGTGTAGGACTCTTGTATAATCTAAAGCTGATACTGCAAACTTGGAATGATGGACAAAGCCCCTCTATGAGGTCAGAAATTGTGGTCGTTTGAGATGGATTTTAGAACCCCTAATGCCATCAAACTTTTATAATATTGCAATTACTTGGCAATAATTGTTTTATGTTTTTTATTTATTTATTTCGACGATGGCGTCTTGCACTAAATCAAGCGCAATGGAAGAGTTTGATCTATGTAGCCGACCCCAACTAATTTGGGATTGACGCTATGTCGAGAGTGGTGTCTCAGGTTGAGACTATCTTGCTGTTTGTTGTTTGACGTTGATGTCTACAGTAATATTTAATCCTTGTTATATATACAATAATATGCGGGATGAAAATCGAAAATCTTAAACGCTATATGTAGTAGCGTATTCTTTCTCAATCGACGGATAACATTTTTTTTTTTTTCTCGATTTTACCCATTAGTGTAACTGGATTCCGTAATATTAGCCGAATCCTTCTGAAAAAATGAACCTCCGCATTAATCCATTCGAAAAGAAAGATTTCTAAATCAATAGAGAGCTACCAATAAAAATGTACACATGAGCTTGGTGTCTCCATCATCTCAACTCAATGGGAAAGGAATAACATAAGTAACATGTAGAATTTACGTATCCAATAGTAACATATTGATATGTTGTTATTATTATAAAATATTTTATTTATAAATATATTATATTATTACTAATTATACTAACATATTAAAAGTATTTGTTTGTACACGATATTATATATATGTAATAACTATTAATTACATGATAACAAGTATATTGTAGAATAAAATTATAATTAAATAATATTCCATGTTTTTTATATATGTTTTTATGTCATTTAGCATTTATCAGCTACTTAATATGCTTTCCTTAAAAACGATTTCAATTGATGAACTAGATTATCAGTTATCAGCTACATTATCAGCTATTAGCTAGATTATCAACTTTCAGCTAGCAAACAGAGCTAGAATGTTTGTAACTCTATTCCAGAGCTTTTCTTTGTTTGCTTGTTTTTTTATTTCTCGAATCTTGACTACAACCTCCACCATCAAATCCTCCTTGTGCAGTCATTTGTCATTGCTTCTTGACAAAACCACTTAAAAGCCACCTTTTTCTTGTTTTTTCTCTAGTCGGTGTTATGTCTTAATTATCATCAATAGATATTTCTGATTTTTCCTATCTATTATTTTCATTTAACTTTCCCAATTTTCTGATAAAAATAGTTAAGAGAGCTGGTAGTTTGGGTAGATATTTGTGCAAATGTATTTTGTCATGGCGAAACCATTTATCTCTTTAACTTTTACTGTGGTTACATTCTGCGACTTCATGTCTTTTAACCTTATACATGAACTCTTTAACATTTTTTTTCCTTTCATGCTATAGTATCTTAACATTCATTGTCAAATGTCTTAACAGGAACCATATCCAAGGCTATCCGTCTATACGCATTTTTCGTAAAGGAAGTGATGTTAGGTAGATATTCGTATCCTTTAGTTTTTAAGCTTTTTTTTTTTTTTTGCATTCTCAAGATCAACAATAAATGTCTTGAGTACTTTTTAGATATGGCAAATTCTGTTTTCACTCACTGTTATCAAGTGCAACTATGACAAAATTAATTCTCTCCTCTGTTCTCATCGATCATTGTTATACTTTCTGGTCTTTGCAATTGGGCTTTGTACCTATCTTTATAACAGTTTAATTAGAATATCTCGTTTTGGTTACTTTGGGAGACAAACCTATCCCAGTTTTGATTACAAGAAGCTACTCTTGTCAGTTGTCGCTGCATTTTTCACACTGGATCTGTTGGTTGATTCCATGTGGGGAGTCTTTGGACAAGTGCATCATAACTGTTTCTGGGTAGTTCAGTAGTCCTCACTAAAACAATGTTTGCAATGCCAGACTGGATAAGTATTCCCACAAATTTAACTCGGAGTTAACCACAGTTATTTTGCCAATTTTTGTATGATCTTTACATGAGAGTGTCCTTATGTTATTGCCGACTTCCTTCCCGCTTAACTTCAAATGTTCTCATGGAGACTGACTAAGCCAGCTCAATTTGGAAAACATTCTTGCTCTTGCTGCAAAATAAAATTATAATTTTGATGATCTCCAACATAAATTTGTGTTTAAACACAATGCAGTCCTAATGCCATACAAACATCAAACAAGCCAAAAAAAAAAAAAACCTTTTGAATAGAAGAAATACAGGCAGCTCAATGAAAATCCTATTATTACTTCCATGTCTCTGGAACGAAAGAGATGCATTGACTTGTCTATGATTTTCTTCGTGATGTACTACGATTCACTCGGCTTGTAAATTCATTTCAGCTCTTTCTTTAGCATGGTGGTCGTGTATACTTAGATTTTTTTTTTTTTTTTTAAATTTAGTTTAGTGAAGTAGAGGAGCTATGATTATTTTTCAGCCTGTTATGTTTGTGCAAAGAACTTTGAATTTCAACAATTATCATGTCCAATGTACTTCTCTTCTTTCCTATCTTTGAAAAAAAAAAAATAGTTGCCCCACGGGAGTTGGTGGGATGGTAAGTATTGGGCTCAACACACCAAAGGTGTGGGGTTCGATTCTTGGCCTCTCCCTTCTCCCTCTGATTTCTTCCTTGGCTAGAGAGGGGGCAACTAAGGACCCCTGAGGAACTAGTCGGGTCCACCATCAATCCGGTGTTAGCGGCGGTGGCTTGGATATCCTCGGCCATAAAAAAAAAGTAGTTAGAAGAAGGTAAGAAAAAGGCTGGTTCTCACGTTTTTCAAATTAGTACTTTTTTTTGTTTCCAACCATCCAAAGAGCCATGCATTTGTGGATTTTTTTATGGATTCTTTTCCGATGTTGGGCTTTATTTATGGTTCCTATATATAATCTTCTTATTCTTCTTTTTTTAATTTTAGTATATTACTTTGCTTTTTTTTTTCTTCGTCTATTTCAATTTCATAAATCTACATTTTTGACTGCACCATTAATAGTTGTTGACTTGTTTGGGACACAGGGATGAACATGGACATCATGAACATGAATCATACTATGGTGATCGAGATACTGATAGCCTGGTGAAGGTAGTGAAAGTTAGTTAAAGTTGGTCGTGCTTTCAGTTCATCTCATTATGCTACATCTTTTTCTGCTGTAGTGCTTGATTGTAACTATGCCTTGCAGGCAATGGAGGCTTTGGTTGCACCTCTTCCACTGGAGTCTCGCGGTCTTGCTCTGGATAACAAATCTGCCAATGCAACAGACAATGCAAAAAGGCCAGCTCCTTTGACTGGAGGATGTAGAATCGAGGGATTTGTGCATGTTAAAAAGGTTAAACTTATCTTTTGGGAATTTCTCTCTGTATCATATGTAAATAAATTATATTCTGTTTTCTGATGCATGATGCTTGTTTGTGGATGTTATGTTGTAATTCTGTTGACTAGTATCTCTTGTATAATTTTAAGATGGACTTATCTCCCTGCTGGTGATTTTTTATGTTCCATAACTTACCTAGCTGTAAATTCGATTTATGCATTTCCTTTTTTATCTTTATCTTCCTTGAGATCCAACAACTCTAGGATATACTTTAAAATTTTAAATACTACTCATGGTGCAGGTTCCTGGAAATCTTGTCATTTCAGCTCGTTCAGGAGTGCATTCATTTGATCCTTCTCAAATGAACATGTCGCATGTCATCTCGCACCTTTCATTTGGTAAGCAGGTTTCCCTTAAGTTGTTTGATGAAGCAAAGCGACTGATTCCTTATCTCGGTGGGAGCATTGAGCGCTTAAATGGTCGGCGATACATTACACAGCATGGCAATGAAAATGTTACTGTAAGACCTGATTTTATTCTTTTTTTTATAACTTTATATTACTAGCCTAAAAACTTAACTTGGTTAGGTTCACTTCAACTTTTTTTTTTCTTTATTCGCTTAACACATCCATTAGTGTAAATTGCCCATGATCCCATACTTGCTCCTGAAGAGTTTTTGACTTGCCACGGCTTTTAGCATAGTTGTGAATTTGAAAAGGACCATAGTTGATGTTACTGTGTTCTGTATCTTTAACTTCACTTAGGATAGTTCCTACTTGCCATACTAGGGTCCAGGGATTCTTGATGGCCTTTGCAAGACCAGAAAAGTTCTGAGTCACGCTAGCCCTATAATGATTCAACTTTGTTGTTTACATAAATGCAATTCGCTTGCCACTCATGACTCTTGAACGTGGAACCATTATGTACTGGCGGTGATGGTATTCTGATTACAGGAATTCAGCACGGCGGCATACATGATATTCAAATTAAATATTCTACCCTTATTATGTCATCTTGGCATTCTTTGTCATATCATCTTGGCTTTTTGATAAAGTGCCCAAATAGATACTTATTCAGCATTTGGAAACAGCTAAAGTTACGATCCATGAGATACTGGTGTTCATCCAGACATTGTATTCATCATATGAGTTTGCTGTATCTATTTAGAAGTTTTGAGTTCGAAAACTCGTCATATGTGAAACAATGATAAATTTCTTATTATTGCAAAGAAATTAGACATCATTATCCAAAGAAGAAAGAAATCAGACATCCTGTTTACGATTCTCCAAATGTCTGTAAACCTCCATTTGCTCAAGGTCTTTGGCGGTGCCCTATGTTTTAAGATTAAATCCAAAAGGTGACAGTTCTGGGTACAATCATTTTGAAGCATCAATGTGAGAATCCTGAATAAGATTAATTTTTTTTTTGTTTGATTTGCTGCACTTGATTTTACAGATAGAGCATTACCTTCAAATTGTGAAGACCGAAGTGATGTCGGGAAGATCTGGTCGGAAGCATAAGCTGATTGAGGAGTATGAGTACACTGCACACAGTAGTTTAGGGCACAGTATGCAAATTCCTGTTGCGAAATTTCATTTGGAGCTTTCTCCTATGCAGGTTTATTATAAATCCTTTCAGCTTGGTTTTGTTGGATCAAGACATTTAGTTTTTTCCATCTTTGTTGACATGCTTTTTCATTCTATATTCAATCAGGTTCTGATAACAGAAAACTCAAAGTCATTTTCGCATTTCATCACAAACGTTTGTGCTATAATTGGTGGTGTTTTCACGGTTAGTATTCCTCCAGAATTTGTTCTTCTCTTCTCTGGTTTTTTCTTTTCTGGGTTTTTAATTACGATTCTTGGTTTTGCCTAATTTGGGATTGAGGGTTTGTTGTTTTTTCTTCTTCTGGAGAGCTGGTTCTGAGCTTTGTTGCCCGTGAATGTCAGGTTGCTGGGATATTGGACTCTATACTACATAATACGTTCAGACTGATGAAAAAAGTCGAGCTAGGCAAAAATTTTTGATTGGTGAGTGTAGCATTGATGTAACAAGACCTTAATTTTTTGAGACTAGAAAAATGCTAAAAAGAACGAAATATGATGATCAATTCAAGAAAGTACACATGAAAAGGTTTTGGTGCTCATGGAAGAATCTGAGAAAAATTTTTGTGCTGACTTTGTGCAAATCTAGTGTCCAATATAAAACTGTCGTAACAGGTCTAGAATGCTGGCTCCTCATGAGGACATTGAACCCCTTGGCTCAACTGAACAAAAACCAGAAAAGGAAAATAGAACCGGTAGATAGATGAAAGAAAAGGCCGAGACCAATAGGCCTAGTGTCATCTAAATCCGCATGAAAACTTATTTAAGAGTACCTGACAACGAATGCTTTTCTTAACCGATCCACCATTTTGAAGCTTGCGTCTCTAGTAAGGATCAAAACTTCGATTTCGCCTTTTAATTCGCCCTCTTGATAATTGGAATTAATTCGGAGAAGTTTAATTTGACGTTGAGAATTTTGGTAAAAATTCGCTAACTTAAAAAAGTTTAAGAAATTTTTATTAAATGGTCAATAAACTAAAATTCATTTTATGGGATATAAAAAAAAACACAATTATGCATTTATACCTAAAAATTTTACAATTTAATGGTTTCAAGTCAATTTTATTAGTACTAGTCATGCATAATGTGTACGGTAGATCACTTTTTAGTGATAATAATTGCACTTAATTTGATTCTCTAACCATTTATTAATTGCACATTTTCATAAGTAAAATTAAAATTAGGAAACATACTTTTTTTTTTTATATGGGTGAGTATTTAAAGCAAAAGAAAGTATCCATTTGTTGACATTATGCATTGATTGAAAAAACTACAAAGCGTAGTAGAGATGTGTGTGCAAAAGTGAATCTCTATGCAAACATTGAATCGTAATGCAAAGTCAAGGGATCACATGATTGGTGTAGGGATGTGTGTATAAAAGTGAGCCCACTCTCAAATTCTTAATAACCCCTAAATGCCACCATCGATTACAACCCTCAACCCTTTCGTCTCTTACACATTTATTTGATTTTTTTTTACCGAATGTTTGCAATTTCTCCTTGTTTTTAGCAATCCATATCAATTTATATCAATGTCGTCGATTTTGGACATAAACTTTGGAGAAGTTTTGTAATTTTTAAAGTGCCCGTGAACTTCGTTTCGATCCCTTCAACTTCGATAAACTTCGGGTAATTTTATTGAATTTTCATTCCTTGGTCTCTAGGTTTTTGTTGTGTGTACGTCCTAATTGTGTTTCTGATTAGTCGCAGAAGATGGGTGAAAATTTGCAGCTTTACGACCTGTGAGTTGCAATTCTTCCATGTATCTGTTTACATTGTTCTTTCAATGCAATTGCTGAGCTGTTACTGTTGTTCAAGCATTCACTCTCTGCTATATATTAGACAATAGTGGGGAGAAGTTGCAGAATTGAGACTCAGCTAGATGTATAGCAATCGAAGAAACATCACTCTTATTCTTTATTGTTAAGCAAATCTTTTTCCAATACATACAAACAAATGCCACAAATTTATGCACTCATCCACAAAGGTATAGATGCAGAAATAAATAATACCCAAACCCAAAAAAAAAAAAAAAAAAAAAAATCCCACTCAAGCAAACTTCTCAATTCACAATTAGAAGAGCAAGAGAATTGAAGAACCAAAGAAAGTTCCGAGAACCCCAAAGAAGCTGAAAATCAGTGACTTAGCCGAACTTGGAGAATATGGAGAACTCGGAGCAGGACTTTGAGATGGTGATGGTGGAGATGGGGATGACTCTCCAACCGGAGCTGGTGCGGGAACTGTCCCAGTAGAGCTGGAAGGAGGAGGAGATTCTAATGGTTTGGTGGAGTTGGGATTTTTGTTGCTCCTATCTGCCATCACCACAACTACCATCTTCTCATTTTTCTGACAGCTATCTACTATCCCACTTATGAAGTGGTAAGCCCCATTGTGATCAAACTTGAATAAAGTGTTTCCATCAGTGAATGACTTGATAGGTGACCCTGTGTTGCAGCTGGTGTAGTCATCCTTGTTTACTAGTAGAACTGAGTCTCTCTCTGGTGGGTAAACAAACACTGCGCACAAAACACAAATTAGAATTCATGTTCTAGGATAGAGAGAGAAGCAATCTAGGGCAATGAGTGATTAACAAACTTACGTAGGGAGTCACCAACTTGAAACCTATGTTTTTCTGCCCATTGGTTGTAGGTTAGTGCATTTGAATCAGTGGGCGCGCTCCATCCTTTTGCGCCGCCAACCCTGAATTCAGCTGCACTGACTCTTTGCATCACTGATATGAGAGCAAAGAGGGCCACCAATACATAGAAGCTTGACATTGTGTTGGCCATTGTGAGAAGAACTAATGGGTGATGTGCCCAGTAGGTATAATAGTTAGTTGAAGCAAAGTAAGGATTTTAGATTGTTTGAATTTCCGAAGGTGGCACAACGAGAGTGCGATCGATGAGGTTTATGTAGGCTTCTCTGCATGAGCTTTTACAAACTGTGGTTCTGAAGCTTTTTCTTCTTTTTGATATTCTTCCCTTCTTTTGCTTCCCCTCCATTGATAAGCATATTGACACTTTATAATGCTAATCGGCTATCTACTGAACCTTTGCATCTATTTTTAATGTTAGATAAATGACAGTGTCTAATTTTATGCTTTGCTTGACGTTTTTGAAGAATATTCATGCCTTGTATTTGGGGCTAGATTGATTAACAATCTCATGAACTAAAAATAAATGACTTTATTCATAAATTTCCTCTGCAGCAGATGAAAACTTTCTGCACAATTCCTGCCTCTTTTGATTACGGTCGCAGCATTTTTTACTTCTTACGTTACTACTTTGGCATTTAGTTATCTGATTAGATTTACCTACTTGGTTTTGATTGGAGAAAATCATTGATTCATTATGTTAGCGCTTGAATTTTGAGCTTATATTATAAAACTCAATGAAGTATTGCCCTTTCATATGCTTTATGCTTGGCGCTGTGTTTGTCGAAGTTATAATTAATGGTAGTTTTTTTTTTTTTTTTTTGACCCACATTGAGTCATGAATCCCCAACCTCTTCTTACACGAGAGGGCCCGGATGTAGGGGTGGCAATTAGATCGGTGAACGCAAACGTGTCGTCGTGTCAAACGCTGTCGCGTCCCATATAATGCAAACCCATTACATGACATGTTTATTAAACGTGTTAATCGTTTTCGTGTCTAAGTGGGTCGTGTGTTAAACATGTCGTGTAATCGTGTCACCCACTTATTAAATATTGTATTTAAAAATTTTATTTTATTTAAACTTTTATAATTAAGTTACTATTTTTTAAAAATATATCTAAATGATTAAATTCGAAAAAACATACTAAATAACCAATAAAATATAATGTGGTTGTATATAGTCGTTAGTTTTACTTTACTTTTTCATTCAAATCTTTATTACTTTTAAAAATAAAGCAAAAATGACTCGTAATAATAACATAAACAAAATTATAAGAATCATCTAAAAAATATCTAAATTTTACTTTGGCTTAAAAGTTTTATTTTTTCTTGATAAATAATTATTAATAAAATCTAAAACATAAATAATATATTAAAAATAAAATGAATATTTCCTCTCAAATATAAAATAAAATATGATAAAAGATGTCTATAAATAAAATAAATAAATCATGCTATTAACATGCATTCAAATAGGTGAATTTTGTATCAATCTATTTATTATACAATATTTATTATTTATACATTATTCTTTAGCCGTGTTAAGCGAGTCATAAACGAGTTGAGCAGGTTGACATGTTAATGACTCGTTTATTAACCGTGTATAAACGTGTTAACATGTTTATGACCCAGACCCACTTAAGCCAAACCCACGACATGTTTATTACGTGTCGTGTCGTGTCGTGTTAATCGTTTCATGACCCAAATTGCCAGCCCTAGCCCCGTGCCACATTACTGAGCTACCGACTTCGTTGGTAATGAGTCCTAAAACATTGTAAGATTAAAATTTCAATGTGATTTTGACCCTGTGAGAGTTTTGATTGTCGGTTGAACGAAGGGTCAACAATCCATGTAAAATCAAACTGGTCGCCTTTTTTGTCTTGCGACCGGGTATTTAAATTACTATGATTTGGGCACTTACAGACTCATATAGAGGGGCGTTTCTCCCAACAGTAGTTGTTTCAGGTGCTTTCTTGGCTTAAATGGTTGAGCATCTTCAATAGTAATGTAGATTTAGATTATAGATTGGTGCCACATCATGGATGTGGAGAAGATGTCTATCATATGTAGCACTAGATAAACATTAATATCTCAAAATGGTCGCCAATGGAAAATGAATTTAGACCATAGATTGATAGATTGATGAGTTGACACTTTTATTTTTATTTAGTGGATTTCCAAAGTTATTAAAACTTTAATATAAAGTTAATAAATTAATTTACATGAATATATTACAATATTTTTTACAATTAAAATTACAATTCACAATAATTAACTCATATTTTTTAGAAAGAAATATACAATAGAAGGTTTAAAAAATATTTACTTATAAATCATTGAAGTAACCATTCATTAACAAAAAAAAAAAGAATTCGAATGAACTTAATTGTTGTTTCAGTGCTCTAAACAATATATATAAATAATGTTGCAGTAATCAAATCGATGGTGTAAGACTCGAAACAAAGAATACGAATACATCATTAATTAGACGGTTGTTTAGTTCTTCAAAGTTGAATTTTAAGTTTTTCAAAAATATGGGGGAATGAATGTATTTTAAAATAATAAAAAAATAAATATATAAAGATCTATTTTTCGTTTTTCAAAAATATGGGGATGAATGTAGCTTAAAACAATAAATAACACAAATATATAAATATCTTAAAATAAAAAATAAAAAATATATATAAATATCTATTTTTCGTTTTTCAAAAATTGGGGGGATGAATGTAGTTTAAAACGGTAAATAACACAAATATATAAATATCTTAAAATAAAAAGTAAAAAAGTTAAGAGAATCCTAAAAATAAAATAGTAGAAAGAGAGAGTATGTGAAACTTTTTCTCTCCTTCAACTTTTATATATATTGATAGATATAGATTTTTATAATATTAATAAAGGCCTTAAAAATAAAAATTTGAAAATAATAATTAAAAAAAGTTGATTTGTATGATGTGACAGTACCACCATGTTTAGAAGTAGACATTGTGGTAGACAATTTCTACTTTGATTCCATGTCGCATATGACAAACATTATCAATTTATGGTCAAATTGAGAGCATTTTTAGGGTTGGATGTGGATTATTTTCACCTCAATCTATGGTACCATTGGAAATACTCTCAAGGGGCATATGATATTTTGTCACTAAATTTAATCTCCGTTAGTCCAACTAGTAGTCTTCCAACAATAACAATCGAGCTTCAATCCCCAATTAGCATCATTAAACGTTTCCGCTCAACTCAAGTTAAAGCAGTTGATGATATACTATCGCAATCATTTAAATTCTCAATTATTGCTAGGGCTGGCAATTTGGGTCATGAAACGATTAACACGACACGACACGTAATAAATATGTCGTGGGTTTGGCTTAAGTGGGTCTGGGTCATAAACATGTTAACACGTTTGTACACGGTTAATAAACGAGTCATTAACATGTCAACCTGCTTAACTCATTTATGACTCGTTTAACACGACTAAAGAATAATGTATAAATAATAAATATGGTATAATAAATAGATTGGTAAAAAATTCACTCATTTGAATGCATGTTAATAGCATGATTATTTTATTTTATTTATAGACATTTTTATCATATTTTATTTTATATTCGAGAGGAAATATTCATTTTACTTTTAATATATTATTTATGTTTTAGATTTTATTAATAATTATTTATTAAAATAAAATAAAATTGTTCACCAAAGTAAAATTTAGATATTTTTTAGATGATTCTTATAATTTTGTTTATGTTATTATTATGAGTCATTTTTGTTTTATTTTTAAGAGTAATAAAGATTTGAATGAAAAAGTAAAATAAAATTAACGACTATATACAACTGCATTATATTTTATCGACTATTTTAGTATATTTATTCGAATTTAATCATTTAGATATACTTTAAAAAGTAGTAACCAAATTATAAAAGTTTAAATAAAATAAAATTTTTAAATACGATATTTAATAAATGGGTAACATGAATACACGACATGTTTATAACACGACCCACTTAAACACGAAAACGATTAACACGATTAATAAACATGTCATGTAATGAGTTTGCATTATATGGGTCATGACCTGTTTATGACGCGACACGTTTACGATTCACCTACACGAATTGCTACTCCTAATTATTGCATCTATTGATAAGATTCCACTTTTCTTTGAATCTTTGTGATCTTTTTCGTTAGTCTTGCACGCTCAAATTAATTTGGGAGTGTTTGATCCTTATAACTCATCAGGCACCCATGAACTGACATACAACGTACCATGAGATTCACATAGAAAAATTGTCCTGCATTTGCTTGAACAACGTGGCCGATATGCAAACGAATCAATCAACATTAATACAAACTTCATGAAGTATGTATAATATATGTTTATTTCTACATGCAATGCCTACAAACAATTATAATTGCTAAAAATCCTGGTTCATATCTTGAGCTTTGAGTGACAAACTGATCCAACGGTTTGTGTCTTCACGAAAACAAAGATTTCGCAGGTGCTGTGAACAACTGCATGGTGTTTAAAGACCTTGAACACTCTCACTTTGCCTTCCAAAGCCATTGAAGACGTTAACGTCAATGTTCCATTCTTATACTCAATTAAAAAATCAGGATTAGCTATCACTTTCGCGCCATCAATCGTCACAGTAGTGCTAACGTTATGATATTTCCGGGCAGGCACTTCATCCGGCTTAACTGGAGCATCCGCAACGAGGTCTCCATGATAGTATATATAAGCTGTAGACGTGTTGTACCTAAAGCTCCCATAGTTCTGATTTCTAATGGTAACCACAAGTGTCGCCGTAGCATTTAGTGATAACGCTGGAAAAAAACTGAAGTTGATGTTTTTGACAGTAATATCATGTAAGAAGACTTGGGGGTCTCTTGGCTTGAAGACTGTAAAGAACAAAATTACAAATGTCGATGTGATTGTAATGAAGATAAGTGCTGAGACTCCACTACATATTATGAGACTTCTGTGAGATGCCATGTTGAATTAAGGGTTATTGCATGGTTTTGTGAAATCAAATTGGCCTTAATTATATTTTGAAGTTTTTTGTGAACTCATTTGTGGGGAAACCAAGCAATAAGTTCAATAGTGGAATAATGAAGAGGAGTGAAGGTTTGTTTTGATGATTCATGCTTTTGAGGTTTAGTGTTTGTTTTTGTTGGGCAGTTGGACGGACAAAATTCCACAGCATGTCAACAATGGCCAACAATGACCACGTAAGTAACAACAAAAGTGACAACGCCCATTACAAGCCGTCTTGACTTCTTTAAGCTATGTGTTTTCCATTTGGAGTCTCCGAGGAGAGTAGACAACTTACGTATGGTTAGGTTTTTTTTTTTTTTTTGATAGCCGAAGATATTCGAGCCAGCTGTTGATACTAAACTAATCATGAACCCGATTTATCCCTCAAAGGTCCTTAGATGCTCCATCGGGAGACATTGTTAGGTTTTAAGTCTTAAGGATTAGTATGTACACAGTTTAATTACTTCATGTGTTTAGACTTGAAATTGAAATCTTGTTTAAGGGAACTTTATCTTTGCCACTCCGATCAACTAGTTGTTAACCTAACAAACGTTTCTAACAATGACAAGTGAATGATACACTAAACCCCAACAACTCATTCATGTTCACAACAAAAATGAGCTTAAAAAATCTCCCAAGGGGTGGCGTAACGATAAAGAAAGAGGGCTGCTAAGGGCACCCCACCATTTAATGAAGGCACCCAGTTAATGTGGGCACAAACCTATTTACCCGGGGCACCCAAAAATTAGACCCGAAATACCTAAACTACCCCTCGTGGAAATCCATCTGCACCCCACCACCCTCGTGCAAACCCCTGAGCACCCCACCACCCCCACCACCACCTTCACCGAACTCCTTGTGGAAGAATTCATTTGTTTTGAACCGACCAGTGAGAAGAATCCCCGAAATCATGTTCTCCGTCCCTCGCCGTGTGTTTCTCCTTTGTTGTTCGAGTTTTCTACATTTTGTAGGGTCCAGTGTGTGAGCCGATTTCGTCTCCAAAGTAGGGCTCGGTTGAAGATCGTCGAATTAAGTTACATTTGGTAGAGTAGTTGTAATGTGTTGGGTTTTGGGGTTCATACGCAGCGGAAATTACAAAACAATTTTGACAAAAACCCCAACAGGATCCGAATCTAATTCCATTAAAAACGTTTAAACAATGAAAAACTTAATCATACCTCAGTCGCAATATACATTTATGAAGGTTGATCAATCTCTAAGGCGCTGCCAACGACGAACGCCCTCTACCAGTAGTCCACACACAAACGTTGGCCGAGATTCGAAGTGCTAGCTTCGAGAGAATACCAAATCTTTTTGTTTCTCTCCAAAACGATCCAGAGCATACCAAAAACCCTAAGTCGTTTCTAAAAACGAAAATAGAGTTTTGGCATTTTGATCTTTCGTCCGTGTATTCTAACTTAAAGCGTCTATTTATACAACCCTTGTATATAGACGGTTAAGTAAATTACACATATACCTCTACTTAAAGAAGTATAAGTGTAATACACCACAAGGACGTTTAGAAGTCATGAATTTTATCATATAAAATTCATTTTTCTGAACCATCTTAAAATCTCGCAAAATCATTCTTAGTGTGCGACCCAATAGGCTCATACAACGTTGGCAATGTACCAAAACACATTTTGGTATACAAGTCATAAGCGGCCTCTAGCAAGACATTATGACTATCCAAGTTGTACGAATATCAAATCTATACAACCTAATCAATAGTGTATATAACATCCTTTTGTCACACGATATCCTTTTGATCAAACATAAGACATGGAATTGTCATCCAACATATTCAATCGTACTAGTCTCGATCTCTAGGTAGACCGAAAACATCCAAGTGACATTGATCAATATCAATTCACTTAGACTAGGCCTTTTAACAGCCTAACATCGAGGATCCACCGGATATCTCTCTTTATATGAGAGGAACAAATTCTATCTTGATTACACAACTTCATCACATTGCTCACATAGTAACCAATCACAACCTTTATAATCGTCCTAAGTTAAAGACAACGTTTGATAGTGTTAAATCACTATGTTCCTAATGTTGAAGTCTCTGATAATCTCAAGTCAGAGGACTGAAAAATATACTTATCATGAGAAACAACTATGACGTAATCCATGTGATGTTCTCATAGCGGATCGGTCCAGTACTTTGTTCCCTAACAAGTACTCGTGGTCTTGATTCGTATCCCTATACGTATAATCATCATATGATCATCAATCAAGACTCACACTAGTCTTAACTCATTATAGTTCCAGTATAATGATCGACTAGGGACATTTATGATATTTCTATAAATACCCATGAATCTTATTATAATGTAAAACATGCAAATTAATTATAATAAACAACAAATGAAATCCTCTATTTTATTAACTAAAAGTATTCATAAAGACATTTATGGATTGACTTAGGGCACATGCCCCAACAGTAATGTGTGTGTGGCGGCTTGTTCAATTGTAAAAAAATTGGGAAATCGCGGTTCTCGGCCACACAGACCAGAGATGGTGTCAACTGTCTTGGCCAAGCATGGCCGAGACAGAAGCTAATATTTTTGGGAACTCGCAGTCTCGGCCACGTAGACCGGAAGAGTTGACAGCGTATCAATTACGCATGTCCGAGAATACTGTCGTTATCTCGGCCGTGACATGACGAGAGCTACAATTAGTGGTAGGTAATGTGGCGTCGGTGGTGTACAACCGAAAATTTTGTCCTACACTCGGTTGTCCACTTACGAGAGGGTCTCAATAGGCTCGTTCGTCATAGGACGAGAGTAAGGCGAATTGAAATGGTCAATCCATCTCGGTGGTGTATAACCGATAACTTGCTATCGGACTCGGTTTGTAAACGGCCGATATATTGGACTACTTGTCGGTCATGGGTGACCGAAAATATGGGTTGTTTCACGAACCTGCTTGATCGAGACGTCAGAAATGGATGAATTTGAACATTACTTTTTGTAAAAAAAATTTGTGGTATGTCAAACTAACAATACAAGATTGAAAATCCAGCACGACAATTTGCACCGAAACTTAATTAATTATAAATCTCCGTAACATTCAAACTGACTCTAAAAAGGGTCCATCCATAAGTAAACAACAATCAAAATACAACACAACATTTGCATATACATAGAACATTCGGAGGAATTGGCAAAATTTGTAAATGTTTAGCCATCAAGGTTTCTAGGTACAAGCTTTAACCTACGGTGTATCTAAATCTACAACAGGTATGGTGGCTTCATCATCAGCAGTTGCAATGGGGGCGATGTCTCGAAAAACGAATCCATCTCGCCAACCTTTGGCGCAGTCCTCAACGTACCGATCCCACGATGGATATAAGGATGACAGCGGTGCATTCACACGCAACTGCACCTGTCAAAGTGAACTATATAACATATAAGATATTGTCACAAACCCGATTAAGGGTGAAATAAACCAATTCACAAAAAATAATAGAACTTACCATAACCCAATGTATATTCCTTTCATTTGCCATTGCAATGATAAGGCTGTTGTGCAATGACGACGGTGGAGTACTACGTAGAGGTAGGAATGTGGAGGCACTCCCATGCGAGAGGTTGACGAGAATGACATTGAATGCGGTGGATACTAACAATCCCATGTCTGGAAGTGTCAACCATTCTTTGAAAGATGCCCCCTCTTGCTTCTCTGGGTAATGCACCGCATTCTTGATAGGCTCGAAACTCGAGCCAAGCATTTCCCGCCAAAGGTCTTCATACCCGATAATATCATCGTACATCCTTCTACGCACAATCCTCCACCCGTCTACGTCGGCAGTCCAAGCCCGAGGCTATACACCGATATCCACAATTTCCATCTAAACCACATCGATAATGGCCTCAACATGTGGCAACCAATCCGGTTCTAAGCAATGACCATAAGCCATGTTAGATCCACTTTGCGTCGTCGACCGACACGACGCATTTGTGGAACAACCTTGCCTTTCTTCTTCGCCTAGAAGTGGAGGCCTCTTTTGTGGAGTGGGAGGACTCAAATCCGCTCTCCACCCGTCTCGTCGAAGAATCGTCATCATCGTGTTTTCTTTCGACACCGGGTGCCTCCGATTGGAGACCCCGGTGTCCTCCCACCCGCATCCTCAACTTCCCGCTCGCACTCCATAAAAGACGAAGGTGGACTAATCTCCCCGAGCCGCTCACTTTCGCCCCCCCCCCCCCGCATCCTCAACTCCCCCCCCCCTTATCCAATCTTCCCGCGTGTCATGATTGTGCCTCCCACAAATCACAAGTGACATACCATAAGGAGTCAGCATTTTCCTTGACGTTAATTTGGAAAGGGCATCCACATTTCTTCGTACTGGTGTGAGTCCTTGCCTTTTCATCATTCCTTGATTTCTTTAAAAATTTTGCCGCTTTCCCCTTCCCTATTCTCTGAGCCAGTCCCCTATATGTCCCAAACCTCTCACAGGCAAGTTTCACCCTTCCCCTGCGCTTAATGCCCCTGGCATCCGAGCGCTTCGTTACTAACACAAACTTGTTCTCACCACTAATCATTTGAAGCCATACCGTGACCGCTTCTCGAGAGGGGAATGACTTAGAAGGTGTAAAAGTGTCCTTGTAGTTCGGAAAATTACTAGATAACGACATTACCTGCAATACAAACATTATAACATTATAATCAACCAAAATGTACAGCACAATCACAAAAAACCCAAAAAACAGGTTTTCGGTTGTACAGGTCCGAAATTTTCTTTAGAGTCTCGCTCATATACTACCGAGAGGTACTCAATACTCTCGGTCTTACCAGTCCGTGACCTACGTGAAACCTCTCGGTCCTATATGACCGAGACATTACTATACATCTCGGTCCTGCGAGGCCGAAACAATCGCGCACCCCGACCGAAACTTCTCCCAACTGCATAAAAAACACAAAAAATTTGCAAAATTACCTAAAGGACGACCTCCTATGGCACCGAAGCATTACAATCCTCCATTATATAGTGGAAACAACTTCGGATTTAAGAAATTACCAAACCCTACGTTGACAAACAAATCATCATTTTCACAGTTATACACAACTAAAAAGTTCTAAAAAATTCGAATATGGTTGTCAAACATTGTTACCTCGCTGTCGGACGATGTCAATCCGCTAGAATCGATCAGCTCTTCGCCAAACTGAATGTGGCTGTGGCTTTGTGGTTCAAGCTTGGTGGTGGGGTGCCCTAACTCCTTGTCAAAATGGTTTGTGCGGTTTGAACCATTATATATATACAGGGGCAAAATGGTCTTGCAAAATGGTCTTTTCCATTTTTGCTGAAATTTTTACAAATAAGTTGAGTGCCTTCATTAAATGGTGGGGTGCCCTTAGCAGCCCTCTAAAGAAACGAGGACAGTGGCTTTCAATTTTTGCTATCGAGACGTAAAAAAAAAAAAAAAAAAAAAAAAAAAAAAGGCTTAAAAATTGAACCAATGTAGTCTTGTCCAACCCTCGTGGGCTTTTTAGATAATTGGCCTGGACCTAGGCCTCACTACAAGCCCAAGTGAGACTTCAACGTGGCAGCAGCCAATAAAGTGTCCTATTTAGCCCAGCCAACACCCAGAAGCACCATAACAAAAATGAATAAATATCTAAATTTAGGAGTTCTTCTTACAGCATCGAAAAATGACACACAATTTCCCGCGAAAAAAGCTGACGCAATCCCAACCACCAAACTAACGGAGCTTCTAACGGCCGTCAATTGTCGTGACGACCACCACCACCACCCCGTCCACGTTCGTTAGTTTAGAGTCAGACACAACAAAAACACGAACAAGACACCGCGAAACACAGATTTTGCGCGTGCCCGAGAGCGATCGACCTCTCTCGTTTTCTCGATCGGTCCTCGACCCATTCATTTCCAGATCCCGATATCCGATCCAGCTCTCGCCTTCTTCGATTCGATCGATTCGATCGAGATCGTTGCGATTGGTAGGGTTTGTGGTGGCTTCGTCTGGGGAGAAACTGTGCTGGTGCATCGGAATGTGGAGGGATCCTGGAATCCCCACGGACTCCTTCTACGAGGTCCGGCCGGACTGCACCGACGTCCCCAAGACTCGGTTCAAGATCAAGGTTTGCTCGTTTTCATCAATTCGCGCTCAATCTCTTACAATTCTTGTTTCAATTGATTAAGAATGCGATAGAGATCATGAGAATGGTTGCTCATTGGAATTATCTTCTGAGCTTATACCGATTATCGAATAATTGAAAAAGATGTTATCTTTTTCGAGTACTGGTTCATTTTGAATCTCAAATGGTCTTAAGGATCGATCTTGATAATTACCGAGAGTTTGATTGGATATTGAAACGGATTTGGCTAGAAATTTAGGTATTTTTTATGTGTTTTTGTTTCCGCGGACTTTTAGAATTGTTGAGGAGTTTTCGACAGTATGGTTATTTTGGTATGATTGTGCAGGCCGGGAAAACTCTGAGTGCTAGAAGATGGAAGGCGGCATTCTGTCCTGAAGGATATCTTGACATTGCCAGTACAATCAGCAGAATTCAACGAGGGGTGAGATTTCGTTGCTTCAAAGTTCCTTTTTCATGGGGAATGGTCTGATATCATGCTTTCCATGATCACTGGAATAGTTGTCTGTAGGTTCCAGTTTTGAAAATTGAATGACGCGTTAGTGTTCTTGCAAAGCAAATGACATAGTGAATTTACACATTCTATTGATAAAGATTGTTATGGACTGTGGTGATATAGAGTATCTCAGAAAACTCCAAAGTCCGTTATATATTCTTTCTTATCATAGTCGTAGTCATGGTGTTGACAATTCCAAGACGCCTTGCATTGAAGGGCTACAATTTTGATGGTTTTGAACTTTAAAAGTGTAAAACATGATTCATAGTTACATTGTTGAAGCAGCAATACATCCAAGTAATGCCTCGACAATATACAAGCTCCACGTGATGCTATTACTGATAAATAACAATCACATCGACATCTTATTGAAGATTGTATGCCATTTTTTTTATTTGACCTCATGTATACTTGGCGAAATCCTGGCTTTTAGGAAATTTACAATGGCTTGAAGGCTTGAACTAATTTCTGTTTCTTTTTGTAATCTAATCTATGGTCAGTGCCTCTGGCTGCCATTTCCATTTATTTATTTGTATGTTTCATTTATATGAGATTTGTATGATGTCTTCTGAAATGCTTTCAATTGAGGTTTGAATCCCATCTATGTTTTCCTGGATATGCTGCCATGGGTGGCATTCTGTGTCATTTTCAAACTAATGTATAAACTTTTCAGAGAAAAGCATAATAATTTCAATAGAACAAGGCATCTGACAGATATATTTTCTATTATTTGAATTTCATAGATTTAAGAATAGGTTTATTTATATTGTATAGCATATTACTATCCAGTATCCACAACTTTTAATTGAGTCAACCGCTGTTGCGCTGTAAGGGTATAACTATATCACTGAAGATCAAGGTTATTATTTCTAGAGTGATCTCTTATTGACCTTGAAACAAGACTATTGCACATATCTGATGTATAAAATGTGATTGGTTTTGCACTTAAGGTTGAGTTCTATTTTTTCTCTAGTTATTCTGACTGAAAGAGTTCACATGGTAAATTCTGGTGAACTAGGGTGTCCATCCATCAATTAGAGGAGAAGTTTGGGAATTTTTGCTTGGTTGCTATGATCCTAAAAGCACTTTTGAAGAACGAGAGCAGTTACGCCAACATAGGAGGTAATCTTTCCATTACACTTTTCACAGTATCTGGTTGTTTTAAGGTAGATGCCACAGTTTCTCTGAATGTATTTTTCCAGAGCATTGCAATATACTCATTTTTATCTACCAAAAAAAAAAAAGCTCATATTTAACTTGTTTAATTGCGTTTTAATATTTTTGGCCACTTCAATCATTAGCAACACAAGCACATGCAATTTACTACCGTGGTTTCCAAGTGCTATGGTGAAGCAAAAAGAAGATGATTAAAGAACTAGATAGATATTTCTTCAAAAAAAAAAAAGAGCCAGATAGGTCTCTTTCTGTAGGATATGCATTTAGTCAGGAAGGAGACACCAGGAGCCGACACCGTATGAGAAGAAGTGGATAATATGATTCATGATATGGGCTACTTGGTAGCTTTCTCTCTCCTATAAAACTCACTAGATTTCCTCTCATGACAAAATACTCAACATATACCTCACATAACCTCTCAGCCTTTATTTATTGTATTCTATTCTAACCCTCTCTATTTGGTTCATATCAGGTATATTTATGGGCAAATTAGTGGCAGCTAGGTGGAAATTCCAATTTGGAAATTTTCTACTAGTCTTTTCCTTCCTGCATTTTGTAATTAGGGTGACTGAAATTCACTAATGAAATTTCACTGAACATTAGAGCTAGTTTTTGTCCCCTAAAACTGAACCTTAATAAGATGGACTAGGATATTATAGCAAACAGGTTAGACTGGAATATTGGATATCTGTTGTCAAATATGATGAAGTGAACGGAGTATCAAAAATCGCTGCCAAATAGGCTTGTTAATTGTAAAAGAAATGGTTTTAAAATTTAATTGGACTTTTCTTTATTACCATTCGTTATCCTTAGATTCTTTTTAAACATCTGAGGTCTGAACCATCCAAATCTGAAGTTCTATTTTGTGCCACAGCCCGCTATAATTTTGCTAATCTCCCTTGTAATTAAACTCTATACTGCATGCATGAGGACATTTTTCCCTATTGAAATGAATTGAATCTTATGTAAAACTCGTAAAGATAGAATAAGAAATATAGAAATTCAAAGACAAGTAGGAGTAGCACCAATTGACACGAAGATTAGGGGAGGGCGGTTGCGATGGTTTAGTCATGTGCAAAGACGGCCTAAAAATGCCCCTACTAGAAAACTTGACTCAATTGAAACTGTAGAAATTTGACGATGTAGGGGTAGACCAAAGTTAACATGGGAGGCATTAATTAGGAGAGATTTGAATGGTTTGGAAAGCTCACCATCAATTGCACTTAATTGAGTGCAATGGAAGAGTTTGATTCATGTAGCCGACCCCAATTAATTTGGGACTGAGGCTATGTTGTGGAGGCTAGAACAAATCTTGATTTTTCTGTTCATATGACTTCTAAGAAAGTTATGTAGTAATGTTTATGCCTTTTCTTTTTATCCACAAATCAGGGTGCAGTATGCTAGCTGGAAGGAGGAATGTAGAAACATGGATTCTCTCGTTGGCAGTGGGAGGATTATAACAGCTCCTATAATAACAGAAGATGGTGAGCCTATTCAAGAGCCTTTAGTACTACTAGAAGCCAATCCTGACAGAGGAATCGCAACATCTCATAAAAACAATCATGATAACACTGGGGGTAAATTACAAGACAATGCGGCAACTGCTTCTAGGCATTCAGAAAAAGTTACGGATAAGAAAATAATCCAGTGGAAGCTTACCCTACATCAAATTGGTAAATGTTTCTTTTCTATTCATGTCAGTGTCTATTACTTGAAGTAAAGGATAATCTCTTTCATTACATTTATGAAATTGTTTTTTTGGCGGATAACCATGGATGCATGTCAAAGCTGGAAACTTGTCACACCGTTAATATGGTTGTAATCAAATAATGAAATTTTCAAATCTGTCACTCTACCTGTGTAATTGCTAGTCAATATTGATGTTACAGCATAGCTGACTATTATTGTAGATTTACCATGTGGCCATTTCCCTTCCCTAATTTTGTAGTTTGAATCACCAAGATTCTTCGTGCTGCTTGTCAATAAACTTCAGGAGATCTTTAATATAATGGAGCTCAAGCTTGCTATATATCTGGGTTATACTTTGTTGATTTTACATCAAATGGATCCCCCTTACTATGCTGCTGCAGTTTTTTACATGGGTTATTAATCTAAAAGCTACATTACTAAGAAGTGGATTGTACTGTATTTAATGGCATTGACTAAGATGCTTCAATAATTTCGCAAAGTAGTTTAATTGAAAAGCTTTTTTTATAAACCAACCAAATGGGTAGCTCACTGGTTTGGAATGATGAAAAGGTTGGGGATTCGAGTCCTAAGGAGGACAAGATGGTTTCTTTTTTATTTAAAAAAGTTTTTTTATAAGAAATCGAATAGCTTAATTATTTGAAAAAATTACAAAGCTCAGCTATAAATTTTTGATTTCATTTTCACATAAATTTGGAATTTAAGTTAGTTGCATCGTGCATTGTTCAAGTTTTTATCTTTGTAGTATCTAAGATCACAAATCATTGCAATAACTATACTCTCTTGAAAAAGCAATTGCAAAACTAGGAGTTTACATTTGTTCTCACTTCTCATTGGTTTCAACAAAGTACAATTGATAAGTCACCCCAAAATGAATTTTTAGTAATGAATACTATGGTAGTAGCATCATGGGTTATCTCTTTCCAATCAATAAATAGCAGCATTTATACCTACTTATAGGACTACAATTAGGCCAACTATGCTTTATGAAAACGAATGTTCGGCAGTAAAGAAGCAACAAGAACATAAAATGAATGTAGTAGAAATGAGGATGCTTAGGTGGATGTCCGGTAAAACTTATAAATATAGAATAATAAATAAATAAATTCAAAGAAAAATAGGAGTAACACTAATTGACACAAAGATTAAGAAACTATGGTTGAGGTGGTTTGAACACCTCTAAAGTCGACCTACAAATGCCCCTGTTAGAAAACTTGACTCAATAGAAACCGAAGAAATTCGACTATGTAGGGGTATACCAAAGCTACTTGGGATGCATTGATTAGAAGGGATTTAAAGGATTTGGAAAGCCAACCATCAATTGCACTAAATCAAGCGCGATGGTAGCGTTTGATCCATGTAGTCGACTCTAACTTATTTGGAATTAAGGCTTTGTTATTGTTGATTGCGACATTTATGTTAATAATTTTTTGGGCCCGCTTGCGCCTTTATTCGAACCACCTTTGAGTCACAAGTGTGGGGTTTTAGTCCAAAAGGTCTCGGTACTATTTGGGGAGAGATAACCACTTAAATACTTCTTTATCAAGACACACTTAACCGATGTGGGACTATATTTTGGTCCACACATCCCAACATAATTGAAATTATATTTGCCTTTCTTCCACTTCCTCTCATTTCGTGCATTTGCTTGCAAGTGCACGAGCCTTGATGTTTTTGGCGTTGTATTGCATTATTAAAATTTACTCACAAACGTTAGCAATAGCCTTAATATCCATCTTAACTCTAATGTTTTGCTATGATTCATATTAGAATGACTATTTTTGCAATAATTAATGTCACTGAAAATTCTATATTGCCTTTTTAGTTATGGACACTTAAGCCTTCGTGCCAATGATTGAGTGAATTCTGATTTTTGCTAATGGACCTTGCTAGCATGTTCAGTAAGTGGATGGGAAAAAAAATCTTGGAAGACTTGCTAATAAAGTGATTTTGTATCTAAGTTGAGCGTTGACGACAATGACAAGCTTCAACTTTATCTACTGTACCCAACAAAATGTCCATTCAAGTGTCTTCCTTTGTGTATAATTTCCGTACTTTTCATTTTCAACAAGATTTATAGGATTCGACAGCTTGCTGTTTGGACGATCTGTGGATCTATTCCATGGCATTATGTTGTTTCAGATAATTATTTCCTTTTTCCAGATTTGAAGTTCTTCCACTATCCTACATCCTCAGATTGCGTATCTCGCATATTATAACCTTTGTACCTGTTGATGTTTATTATAGGACTTGACGTGGTTCGAACAGACAGGACATTAGTATTTTACGAGAAGCAGGAGCATCTATCAAAGCTTTGGGACATTCTAGCTGTTTATGCTTGGATAGACAAAGATGTTGGCTATTGTCAAGGTGCGTATTAAATTATGACTTTTTTTTTTACATGAATATCCATAGTGTAATTGGTGTTTTATGAACACTCTCCTATTGGACTAAGTATCTTATGTAGTCATCTTCCTGTTTTTTTTTTTAAACCTCTTATGGGTGCAAGTTTTTGTTTCACCGTGCCAATCTTAGTTTGTTCAATTTTTCATTTGATTGTTCCAAGGAAATTTACATATCTTGGTCGTCTTAATGCTGATTGCAGAAGCAACTATGGCGTCTGCAAAAGCAAATGTTATGCTTTAACCAAATGATAGTTATAAGAGAAGTCAATTAGATCCACAATGTAGTCAACATTGTCCCATGCAGTCTTTTCCCTGTTCGAAACGGCATTGCATTGGGTCAAAATTATTGTCTTGCATGAAAAGTATAAAGTTCATAATTTTATGTGCAAGTGTGCATCTTCCTCTTCATAATAGTTAAAGATTTTGTAGCAAAGCCAGCGAAAAAGCCCATAGTTAAGCTCGAAGTAGTCAAGTAGGATCACTATAGTATTGTTAGAGATCCCACAACAGCATCATCAAGGTTGATGGTTGTGATTGTTCAAGTAGAGCATGACGTGTCTGCTTAGGTAGGTTGGGCATGTAGATTTGGTAGACTCATTTAACAAAGGATGATATATTCAAAATGATACGAGTGGTTTCTCTGATAAGAATCATGTGATGCTATCATTGTAATGAAGCGGTACTATCAAATCATAATACTTAGAGATTATTGTACCGATATTAGTGTGAACCTTCCCTTCAATTTTACCAAGGCCTTTTGCTGAAAACCCCGCATTTCGGCCTAGAGTTGGTAACGTGGGGACTTGGGAGTTGGTATTGATCAAGATTAATTCTCCCCATGTACCATTCTTCATACAACCCTTCAACAACATTTTGTTGATAAATTTACGAAGGTGTTACCCTCGTAACTTTAATGCCTTAAACACTGTTGATATATTCATAAAAGTCTCCTGCATTGGTGGGTCTAATGAGAGTATTTTGCAAGTCTTCCCAGCCATCCAATTCCTTCATTGATGTAATGCCCCAGTTGCAATCATATGCTTTAAGTCTTGTCCCACTCATTACTATTCCGTTTTCCAAAAACATTGTAGGATTGCTTACATCATTATTGAATCGTACGATTTCTAAAACAAACACACACACCATTCATTTCTTAAAAAAAAGAAAAAAAAAGTTTTTGTTAGAATTTGCAACTTCAACCTTGAACTTCTTAATAACCAACCTGGGGAAACTTGAGCTTCAAAATTTAGGTTCGCCTCCATCACTCTCACAGATATAGTAGCATGTCTAATTATCTTTTTTTCTTTGAATTTTTTTGATGACGTACAATCAAAGTTTGTTTGTTTTAGAGTTTTTTAGGTAAAAAACCTAATGTCTTCATTCCAAAAAAACAATGAGAAAAAAGAAAAGAGAGAGGATTGCTCCATACAAGTATATTTTTGGTTTTCTTGTTAAGAAGTTAAAACCTATGGAAGGGAAAAACTCTGTTAGTTAGTTACCCACATCTTTTGAACATATTTCCAGGGATTAGGGACAAATATTTTTTACTTGCATGATAATGGCTATTTGTTCGAAGACATATTAAGCTTCGGTATATTTGACAACTTCTATTGTTTCCAGCGCTAGATTATTTCTATATTCAACTAGTTATATATTAGTTGTCAAAAAAATAAAATAAAATAGTTCTTTATTGTGTCAGGTTTACAAATGGCGATCACCTCTATTGTTTCCATTCCTAAAGTGCTTCTATGTTTGTATTCTTTTGAGATTTCACATTCTTTGTCATGTAATGAAACACTAACTGATTATTATCATCACTCTGATTCGTCATTTAAAATTAGATGAACTTCAAAAATTAATTTATGTTGTCAATGTTTAATATTTGACTGACTATCCTGCTCTGTCATCGATCTACTTATTTCCTGGCATACACATGTTTCTAGATACTGAACTTATGACATTCTTGTCAATTTTTTTACCAGGAATGAGTGATCTTTGCTCCCCTATGATAATTCTTCTTGATGATGAGGCGGATGCATTTTGGTGCTTTGAACGCTTAATGCGCAGATTGGTAATAACATTCTTACATAGTTCTGTTTTTTTAAATATGCATCAGATCTGTTGGCCTTCATGGTTTTTTCTCATTTGATAAGAATTATGCTAATTACATGCATACATGGAATATGTAGTAATGAACAATATCAAGGAGTTCAATTGTTTTTGTACTGCCAGACTTTCTTGTTTCTTACTGAAATCTCTACTTTGATCGACTTCTCCAATGGTTGTGTAGTTTGACTCTTGTATTGGTAAAACTTTATTTTGAGTATCGACTAATGAGGATCTTTGTCAATGACTAATGTTTAAATTAAGAATTGAGATGTTTTCAAAAAAATTAAGAATAGAGATCTGCACATCTTTAATTGAAGCAAATCACCATATATGTATGGTACACGTCCCTGCTTACTAGACACGTACTTCCATTTCCTTTCTGCATCATGTCGGTTTGTTTCACAACCATAGCTATATGCTATTTGTATACCTACTGTTGTTGCAAGTGATTATGTTCTGTTATTTCCTGCCCGTGTCAATAAATCTTAACTTTGGTTCGATATATTCAAGTTTTTAGTTGATGAATTTTCTTGGATTCAAGTAATCAACACTCTCTATTGGGAAGGTTTGCATGCTGTTAATAGTAAATCTATGGAATCTGTACAAGTATAGTTAACAAAGTGTGCAGGCAAGGGTTCTGAGTTTCGACCATAGAGGATTTTGTCAAACTGATACCACAGTCACACAATGGTTCAAACACTTGTATGAACATTCATCTACTTGTAAAGATGTTTAATCATATTATTATTCGATTTTGTTCGTTTCTAGATGTGATCATATTTTAGGAACTTCCATTTTGCGGATTTGAGAAACTATTGATGGACCAGAAGGTCCAGAACCCGATTGAAATTTCTTTGTAGCTATAGTTCTTTTCTCTGCATGGTTGAGTTTCTGTTGTGTTGATAGCTATTTTTTTATGTTCTTTTTCAGCATATTTGACATTCAAGTTGCTTATTTATGTATTGTTATTTGAAATTTAAAGCGAGGAAATTTCAGATGCACAGAGAGTTCTGTTGGAGTGGAGGCGCAACTCAGTAATCTAGCTGCAATTACTCAGGTTGTTGATCCAAAGCTTCATCAACATTTAGGTATTTTTTATTTTTAAATTCCAATTTATGTGCAGTTCTAAAACTAATTATTTATGCTTGAGCTTCAAGTACATTACAAGTTGTATTCTGGTGCGCTAAGCATAGCCATCTTTGATTCCATTAAATTAGTAAAGAAGAAACATATTTGAAAGTTAAGAGGAATCAGGATACACTGTTAGATTACCACTTTACCTAGAAGCTATAACTGCCAGGTAGAGAGCCCTGCCCAAGAGTAAATGTCAGTTCACTAATATCGCGTACAATTGTTAAAAACTGTTTATTATTTATAAAACCATCTAATTGGAAAAGGAATGGAAATAAATGATTGGTGAAGAAGTTCTTGATTCCCAAAGGTAGGCTTTCATTTTTATTCGTACTATGACCAACACTTGGATTGTATTCACTATGACAAAATACATTTTAGGGGCTGCTATTTGCACACCTCTTTTGTACATAAACACACCATTTAAAACACATGCTGGTCAAACCACATTTTACTCTACACGCACCACTTGCGACAAATTTTTCGTTACACACCACCCCCTCAAAAAACACACTCCCACACACTACCTCCTCCCCCACCCTTACTGCCCTCACCACCTCCTCCCTCTCGCAACCCCACCGCCCTGATCACCTTTCTCACCAAAAGTCAAAGGGTCGAAAAAAGTGGTGTGTGTATGTAGAAAAGAGGCGTGCAATAGGAGCCCCCTACATTTTTTTCTTCAAAACAACCGCTCCCAAGTTTGTTAATGCAATTACTCATTTTTTGATAAGAACAAGATGAAATGAATTTTGGCATCCAAAACAAATTGCATGTGTTCTTACCTTTTAAAGGTTAAATATAAACTAGCATCCTAAAACTAGATGAAAACTCAAAGAAAGATTTCTTACTCTGATTCTTTTTATTGCAACAACTTTTGTTTTCATAAGGAGAAAACCAAGTTAAGAATAATTACGAGTACAGGTGAATTACTACCACAAAGGTCAACTTTTCTAATTACTCAATCAATAATTGTTGAATTGTATTTATTGGATGCTAAAAGACCCTTTAAGATTATTAAGGAACTAAAATCCTGAAATATTCCCCATTTAAAAGTTCAACCTACTAAAAGAAATAATTACTTAAATAAATAAAGAAAATATCTTGACCTCAAAAGAAAAAAGAAATTATCTTTGCTTTATTTTCAGATTAACAGGATTTCGTTGTTAATAACCACTAGAAGCAATTAATTTAGTTCAAATCGTTCTACTTTCTTGAAGTTATGAGGAATAGTTATCGAATGTTGTAAATTAGCATACACATATGATTGTGTCTGAAATGAGGTCATTCAATGGGCACTCTCTCCTCGATTCACTGAAAATAGACTCCAAATGTCGTCTTGAACAATTACTTGGTTTATGAGTGGACGAAACAATCTTAGCACTTCTTGAAGAAGGCAATGCCAGGGTGGTAGTTTTTTTCTATGTTGATGGCCTGTTTCATTTCTATTAGATCATAAATAGGCGGATTGATGTTTGTTACCTATATGATTTGATTTTAGTTTTTTGTTTGAAGTGAAAAAGTAACAAAAGAATATGTTATGGTGTTGGAGCACAGAAGCGCTAGGTGGAGGTGACTACCTTTTTGCATTCCGCATGCTTATGGTCTTGTTCCGTCGAGAATTCTCATTTGGTGACTCTTTGTACCTTTGGGAGGTATAGTATTTAAATATTTTTGTGGTTACTCGTTTCATCTAGGAGATGCTACCTTTTTTCTTTTGTTTGTTTTGTCTGTTTTTTTTTTTTTGTCATTTTCCTTGACTTTTGTAATAAATTATTAAAGGATGAGAAAAGCTTTTTAACCTACAATCAGCCAGGAGGTCTATAACACCTTCCATTTATCAAAAACCAAAATCCTATCACTTAAAAGAGAATAAGATAAATAATCATGGAAACTATGAATGCACAAAGTTCCCTTTCCCTCTTAACCAAACTGTTAAGTGAACAAGATTTTCCCCTTGCAATCATAAAGCTGTGAATTTTATCAGCTTCCATGCACTTTTATAATCCAGTTCCATAGCCTCAAATCTATTTCAATTTCCCCAAATGGACTACAAAAGAACCATACGAACTATGGACTGCATTGTGCTTGGGATCTTCCTATATCGTTACACCCATCCTCCCAAGTTTGAGGAGGAATACAACAACCTCTACCAGTATGTTGTGTGTTATTTATATTAAGGAGTGTTTTGATCCTCTTATCTACATGCTAACTGCAAGTTATTTTCCTTTGTGGATCCAAATTGAACAAAACTTGATAAGTCAGCCTACACGTCTTTAATTTCAATTTACCAAGAAGTACACTAAATATTGCTTGACATAAAACTAATGGCGGCTTTGGGTCAGAAGTAGTAGAAATTAATCATCCTAATTAATACATTTGGAAAAATTTTTATGGCTCTTCTATTACTATCTTAAAAATATTTAGTATACAGTAATGACATGTCCTAGTTTTTGGTATTGCCTTGGGCTGTTAATGAATCTCATTCATTATTGGACCTTGTACAGATGATGTGGGCATTGGAATATGACCCTGATCTATTCTCCTTGTACGAAGATCCTTCCCCTGGTGGTGAAAAAGGTGAATTACACAAAGTAAAACCTAAGTCAATGCGTCAGTTTGGGAAGTTTGAGAGGGAAAACTTGAAAAATGGAGGGAAGAATTCCGACGCCCCTCTCCCTATTTCAATTTTTCTTGTTGCCAGTGTTCTGAAGACCAAGAGCTCAAAACTAATGCAAGAAGCGCGAGGCCTAGATGATGTTGTCAAGGTAATCTACCTTGACATGACTTGTTTGCAACTATTAATAATTCTCATTCTGGTCAGCAGCACTGAGTTTGTTGATGGACAGTCTTGAAGATGGCATTCAGGTGGATCAATGCCTATAAAAGTATATATTCAGTAAAATAGTTATACATTGACCCTTTGTAATTATAATTGTTACCATTTTGGCTTCAAAGAAAGCTTCATCCGGTTTATTTCCCATTATGACAATCAGGTGGCTGATATCCAGACCCTTCTGCAATTATACATCTGTTTCTTTGCTATACTTGAAACTGTTGATATTTTTTTTTCTTATGAACTGAACCAGGGATTCTCAACCTTCCTTGTTCCTTAGGTTCTTTTTTTGCAAATACAAACGTGTTCCTATTTGCACTTGTAGCACTCACTTTAGTTTCTCTGTCACAGATATTGAATGACATCACTGGAAATCTTGATGCCAAAAAAGCATGTAGTGGAGCTATGAAACTTCACAGGAAATACTTGAAAAAGGTAAGATATCATTCCATTGGTTACATGACGTTGTCTTTGATTAATCAATTGTGTAGTGCTTTCAGAAATCAATACAACCATTTGTATGTTTCTAGTTCGAAAAAGTTAAAAAGAAACATAAAACCAGAAATCTACATATTAGCTTGTTTTGTTGATCATGTAGAAAAGTCCAAAATGTTTCCGTGACTTCTTGTACACATCAGAGCAATGCGTATTCCCGTAGAAAAATTATTTGCGGAATCCAGCCATGTCAGATGAGCATTACTCTGTTGTTTTAGTAGTTCATACCTTGAAATAACTGGATTTCCAGTATTGAGATAAAGATGAATCATGGCCTCTTTGAATTAAGTAGTGCTACAATAAAACCCTTGAGTCATAGCAGAAGTCATCCACCTAGTGGCGTGTCTTACACATCTTGAGGTGCATGATATGGCCGTCATTGAGGTATTGTGAGTTGCGTTGCGCATTTGGGGTTTCACTATAGTATATCTCCAGCAAATGCCAATTTCATTATACATGGAACTGAGGAATAAATGGCTAAACTTCCATCCATGCTGCTATATGTTAGGTTATCTCCAATCTTATGTAGCGGATCAAGACTTTTATCAAAGCCATTCTAAGCTTGAAGTTAAAACAAACTTTCTTTTAAAGCAAAAAATCCTTGACTGAATTGTCATGAGGCGTCAGACTTCCAATCTACTGTGTATTTTTTCCTGTCTTGTGTGATATCCTCTGTACTCATAGACTATTTATTTGGTTGCAGGCCAAGAAACCATAAAAAGCGAATGAAAGCAGACACAATTATATTCATTTTTTTCCTGCCACTCAAATGGCATATCAAAAGGTCTCGATGATCAACAGCATGAATTGACGAACACAGTAATCATTCATATTTTTATAGCTTCGACTTGGAAGAAGCTTGTTGGTTGGTGTTATACTCTGAGGCTCCGACCCCCAATAGCAATTGTTGTTGTCAAATTCAATTCCACTTGTGTATCAGAAACTTCGTTGTAATTTTTATGTTCAATATAAACATTCAATTGTCATTTGTCCTGATTGTAATGGTTAATGGAACATAAATAGCTCTTATGTGGCTGTTTCTTCTGTACTAATAAAACTCTTCAATCCTTGTTCTTTTATTTGATGTCAATCTTGGTGAAATTTCATGACTCCATTTCATTAGTACTGCTGTTTTATTTCCTACATTTCCAGGAATCAAGAAGAGTGCAACAATTTGAGGATCTAGAATACAATTTTAATCCCTTTTTTTTTTTTAATCAATTGTAGGCATCATAAAATGAGAGGAGACCAAGCACTGAGGTAGGCCAGTGTTTGAACTACCAGTGCTGTGTTTGACTTCTGCCCCTTAGCCTTGTGGATTAATAGATAGTTCTTAGTTTTGATCCGCATCTCTTGTAGGTGAAGTATGTCTGGACTTTTTACTTGATTAATATAATTAAGAGAAATAATTAACAAAAAAACACATCTTCTGAAATAATTCCCAATATAACACACTTCGTGCCACGTAGGCTGCCACATCACGCGCCATGTGGAAACGAAATGACTGTGCAAGAGGGAAATCGTGAGTGGAAATCACGTTTTGCGGAAGTCGTGATTTCCACTCACGTTTTGCATATAGTGGAAGTCGTGACTTGCAGTCACGACTTCCCTTCACAGGAAATCGTGACTGCAAGTCACGATTTCCTTTATTTCGGGAAAAAAAAAAAGGGCAGTGGCAACCCAAAAAAAAAAAAAAAGCAAGCACAACCAAATGAAACAAACAAATAAATGAAACAAACCCAAATGAATGAATTGGTCATACATTTCCTCAAACAGGAAAATAAAAACTAGTAATGAATGAATTCATGAAGTGGGTATAACATGCTTCTATTGAAAGGATAGATCAAAATGCTAAGAGAGTCAGCTCAAACAACATATTATAACCATTTTGAGCACAGAAACATCACCATTGAACAAAATACACAAAACGCACAAGCATGAGCACATTAAAAGAAACAAAACCAGTTGACCTCGCGACCATCATGCAGAGAGGAACTAGCTTATGCTAAGGCACCACAAGACACCGTCAAATGAACTTTGTGCAAAGCTAAACAAATACAACAGTAAACAAACCAAATGAAACAAACCCAAATGAACGAATTGTCGAGCTTAAATCCTCAATTTAATGTCAAACTTTTCATCGTACTAATGATAACCATTCGTCAACCAGATGAAACGAACCCAAATCTGAAACTTAGGAGGTTCTTTTCAAAAGTCCAAACATTGAGTAATTATAATCCTTTGAGGTCCTTACATACCTCTAAGAATCAAAGACTTGCAATTATAGCAGAAAAACAAACCAAACATTGAGTAATTATAATCTTTTGAGGTCCTTAAATTCACAAAAAGAATTGCTATAAATGAAGCACTTGCAATTTGAATAGGTACAAATGAAGATATTACAAGTTGATTGAGTACAAAGCAATAATAAAAAGAAGTCTTATTATTGTTAAAAACAAGTCCTATTCTGACCCCAAATAATGACTTCCAAATCCATAACGTGTTCTCTTTACGACTCGGACATTACGATTTAACGCTAATGGGACATTCGACTGCCCCATATCAGTAGGATTTTGATCATCTTCTCTCTGAATATCATCGATATCACGCATTCCACCTTCATGCGTACTTGTACTCTCAGAAAAATTCATCATTATTGGAGTTGCATTGAAATGGCGCAAAGATGTAGGTGCTCAGTCAAATGGAAAGGCTTCCGTAGCCTCGAATGCCATGTAGGGAGGAACTGATGGAGTATTTGGAGTCTCAAACTCATGGAGAGGTACTGATGACGTATACACTGGAGTGTCATGCCTCGAACGCGTATCATCATGAGAAGTATGATGAGAAGCTTCAAATGATGTGGGCACATTATGCATGCGATAATCTGCTCGTACTGCAGTCAAAGTCGATGCAGCTACATCTCTAATATGTGCAATCGACACGTCATCACCCAATGTCAACTGATGTATCGATGTCATTCCTTGTGCCTACATACAAAAAGTTGTAAGAACTTGTATGCGAAAGTAAAATGAAAACAACTATTTGAAAGACTTCATGACTTAAAAAACTAAAATTGCACTTACCAATGCCTCAGCAATAGCTCCACGACGAGACATGAATCGTCGTGTAACGCGACGATACCATAGCATATACGGGTCGTAAAAGTCCAATGGCTCGTCTAATATTTCATCAGTTGCTATGTTGGAAGCACGTTCGTTCCACAAGCAAACATAAGCACTATGTTCTGCACTCCAATCCTTATCCGTTTTCCCTCTCAAGTCAATCTTATGTAGTTCCATACTTGTGCTATGTAAATGAGGTATACTTTGTTTCATACCGAATTGTCGCATGACTCTATCAGGATTGTACAGTTCGACAACACAGAAGAAAAGCAAAGGTGCCCTCGTTCGCCAAATTGCTCGACCACTTTACAATATGCGCGAGTCACTTATCATCAAGCTTTCCTGATACGGTTCCCAAACAACCTGTAGCCATAAAAACAACATTAATTGAATAAAACGGTGTCATCAACAAGATGTCGACATAAGCACTTGTTGGAGAGAATGATTAAGTATATTTATTACTTCATCCGGTCCTTGCATGTCAATCATTTCTCTGTATTTTGTCGGCACGTGCATCGATGTTCTGTGGTCTCCAACGCATGTCTCCACCTTTCCAAATGTACCAAACAACACAGAGCATGCATGAAGAAATTGATGTAAATATACTCAAATTGAAATTGTAATGTTAAAAAATATTAATTACCTATGACCAAATGGAGGAGGTGGAAATAATTCTTCATTATCTATCATGTCATCTCGAAGGTGGTTTCCCATAATTGGTGCGAGAAAAGGCAACCTATCCCACGCCCACAATTGCAATAAGATGACCGGTCCTGCTATCTCTGCTCCATCAATGTCGGCTGCAAGACGTAACTGTCTATATAGGTGAGCCAGAGTTGCACTAACCCAACTGTATTGTCCCGCCGCCTCAAAGTCTTCCAAAAATTGCAAATACGTGATGTGCACGAGATTGTTAGACTTGTCAACAAATAAAGTTCCTCCAAGAAGTTGTAGGATGTACGCTCTTGCATAGCGTTGTACTTCCACATCATCAACATCCTATGGAAGGTTTGGAAACCATCTTGACAGTTGGCGAATTTGAATCCGGCCATCAGTCCTGTTATTTTCGGGGAATGGAAAGCCCAGTTGTGTCAAGCATAAGGCATTGTAATCTTGCTCTACACGACCACTGATAGGTAATCCATCGACGGGCAACCCTAAGATGATTTGTACATCTTGAAGGGTAATAGTCATCTCGCCAACAGGAAAATGGAACGTGTGAGTTTCCGGTCTCCGCCTCTCTACAAGGGCAGTGATTAGATGCCAATCAATTGAGATGAAACCTACTCGCGCCGTCCCATAAAAGCCAGCTGCGTGAAGATGCTCGACAATTCGGTCATCCAGTTGGACCAACCGATGTAGTGCAGCTGAATTACGCCTGATAGTCAATATACCAGGCTCCTATGGAAATACGAGATATAAGTTACATTAGTTAAAATATAGATACGAAGATATAAAATATATATTCGATGCTATAAAATTATGCAAATCGGCAAGAAGTCCTACCGGTCCATTCCATACTCTGGTAGATCTATGGACAGCTTGCGAACTCAAAACCGAGTCATCTATAGGGCCAGGATCCATATCGGGCTTCAATCCCAAATCATTATCAATGAAGGAACATGAGAAGTAGCAAACTACCAATAAATGCAACATTCATAAGTAGGAAAAGTTTAACAAAATTATGGAACTAAATCATCAACTACATTAACACTACTCATGAAAATATATCAAATGTTAGTCATTACATTGACCCTCAACGGTTAGTAGGCATAGCTTAACTAAATGTCGGAGTACTTGAATGAGCCTGTCACTATGAAGCACTCGGTGGTTGTTGTTGCTGACGATGAGAGCAAGTGCGTCTATTGTGTCCATCCTGCTTACACAAACTACATCGCAGCGTGGTTGGGGTTTCTCTCAACATTTAGGGCAACAGTTCATGAAAAAAAAAAAAAAACATCTAGGGATTTTATGGTAATGGTATGTAGATTGAGTTAATGAGAGTGAAAACAGATCTAGATAGGGTGACATCATATGAAAAGGGCGGAAGATCAATTATCATACATAAGCAATAACTATAAAAAAATGATACTAAAAAAAAATGTACCGGCGGGAAATTGAGTAGTGATCGGCGAGGGACCTGCGAGGGCTTTGCGACGAACGACGGCGGCAGGGACGGTGGAGGCAGGGAGGCAGGGACGGCGGCGGGAGAGGCAGCGAGGACGGTGGAGGCGAGGGAGCGGAGGACGGAGGCGGGGAGGGAGGGCGAGGACGGCGCGAGGGAGGCGGGGACGCCACAGCGAAACGCCGGCGGGGACGGTGGAGGCAGGGACAGGCAGTCAACGAGACCTGCGGGACGGTGGAGGCTACACCTAGGCAGGGACGGCGGGGAGGCGAGGAGGAGGCGGGACGGCGGCGGGCGAGGGACGCCGGCGGACGGTGGGGGATCGCAGATCTCGGTGAGCGAGAGGCGACCAAATGGGGAAGAAAAGCAAACAGGGACGAGGTTTTTTGGTTGTTTAAACCAGCTTGGAAGTCGTGACCCAGGGTCACGACTTGTGTTTGCTGGACACCTTGGCTGCCACATGGCGCTGACATGGCGCTAAATGTGTTATATTGGGAATTATTTCAAAAGATATGTTTTTTTGTTAATTATTTTCCTTAATTATATTAATCAAGTAAAAAGTCCAAGTATGTCTTCTATAGAATTTTCAAATAGGCAATTTTCAAATAGGCGGAGACTAGAAAAATTGAGGAATGGGGCTGTTTTTGGAGTATTCCTTTTCTTTATTCCCGCCTAATATTAGGGTGTACTGCCCTGACTTGTTCGGATTGGCAAACAATGAGCGCAATTTTATAACAAAAAAGAAAGTATGATAGGTTTAATAATCAGAATGAACAAAAAAATCAGAACTCATTGTTGTTGTGAAGTGTGGATGACCTTGCATGTACACCAACATATCGTGTAGTCATGTAACTTGTATTTCTCACTTAATAGTACCTCCACTTGTCTATGTATTGTCATGTAACTTGTAATCCTCTCCAATGTACACCAACTCATCCATGTATTGTCTATGTTGCTTGTGATGTGTTGTATGACATGGGGTGTATGTATTGCTTGTACACATTATATGAAGTACATTTATCATCATCACCAAATGACCTATATAAAGGGTGCCATGCCAACCTCATTGTAAAAACACACCAAATTGAATGAAAACTTCTCATTCCAACTATCTCATTTCTTCTCTTCTCCTTTGTAGTAGTAGTTTGTAGTAGTAAAAGTTCTTAGTCTTCTATTTCCTTCTCCAGTTCTTAGCAAGTTCCAATTCAATTTACAACACGTTATCAGCATGAGCTTGCTCTAGCATTAAGGAGATCTTGAAGTTCAAGAAGGCTTGTTAAGGAGAGAAAGCTAGGAAGGTTGTATGTTGTACACAATCATTCACCAATTTCTCTTTAGAGATTTGAAAAGTGAATATTTCACTTTATATATATTTTCACCTTATGGAGTTATATATATACATACCAAAAGGGTAATGCTCCAAAAAGCTCAAAATGAGCGGCTGGGTCTCATGCTACAAAATTTAATCAGTCAAATATTAATTATAATTTCACAATTTTAATTACCTCTATGTTGAGGCTATGTGGAAATATGACTGATGAGACAATAAAGAGGTCACGTGGCCCGCCTCAATTAATTGCTGCAACAAATATCGAGTGTGCACGTCAATCCAATAAATATTAAGGATTGATTTCTTGTCTCATGGTAGCTGTGACGACCCCAAATTCCAAGGCAAACCGGGCACCGCCACGTCGCCAGACACGTCACTAAGCATGCCACATCACCGCACACTTAATTTTGACTGCCTGCGACCTACACCTTTATACATACCTTATTTGCATTAACTTAGTATTTATGAAAAATTTTATGGATATTCATATCAAATTGACTAAGTTGAGTTATTCACAATTTATTAAATTGTTACCGCGTCAAACATCTCTCAACTTACGGGTTTTCGCGAGAATAGTTACCGCGTAGCCCTATCATGGCCAATTACTCGAACAACGCGGGGTAGCTATCCCCGAGGTATGAGTCCGTGCCATGCCGACCCCGTCGACAAACACACCTACACACGTGGGAGTGGATGAACAATAATTGAACAACAATAAATACCGCAATGGAATAATTTAGAATGCAAAATAAAGCAAATGTTATAAAAGAATTTTAACTAAATTTCTCATGGGTTTACTTACCTCAAACGAATCGCAAAACGCATTCGAAATGTCCTGCACTCGCCTCGAGATACGTACCCGACTCCCGACTATGGTCTCCTAAATTTCTGGTGCCAATTAAAACATTTTTAATATTTTTCCTGATTTTTCTGGGTTTTTCCCATAATTTTTCACCTATTTTTCTTATTTTTCTGTAATTTATTTAATTTAAAACTGTTTTTAAATTAAAAATTTATATTATATTATTTTAATATAGGGGCGGGTCCCTGGACCGGGTCAAACCCGGTCCAACCGGGTCGGCCTGACCCGATCCAACCGGGTCGGCCCGACCCCTGGAGTCTGGGCCCACCGGGTCGGGTCCGGTTGGGCCGGACCGCCCACCCGGTCGGTCCGGTTGGGCCCGACCGCCCACCGGCCCAGGGGTTGCACGCACGCACGCACGCGCAAGCGTGCGTGCACCCTCCCGCACCCCCTTCTTCTTCACGAGAGACGGAGTCTCTGTTGCGATGTTTTTTTTTTTTTTTTTTTTTTTTTTTTTTTTACGACAACAACAACGACAATTCCAACAACAACAACATTAACCACTCACTTGATTAATGGGGTCCGAGCTCACGCCGCCGCCTGCCCATTGAGCTCGCCCGCCGAGCTCGCCGTCATTGCTGTCTCACTCCTCGCCGGAGCTTCCCTTCCGGTTGTCACTCTCGCTCTCTCCTCTCTCTCTCTCTCTCTCTCTCTCCACCAGCGCCTCTCTCTTTCTCTTTCTCTCTTTATTTTCTCTCTATCCTCTCTCTCTCTCCCTCTCTTCCTCTCTATCCGTTTTTCTCTTAAATGAGGAAGGAAATTTTTTTTTTTTTTTAATTTGGAAGGAAATGACAAAAGAAATGATGAAGAATAGTTGATGTGACATTTGATGTGATGTGTGATGTGATGTGACAGTTAAATCCCATATTACCCCGTACGTCCGCGTTACGCGCACACCGCGACGTCGCGCACTTTCGTCACTACCCGCGCACAACGCGACTAAGTGTAATTAACGCGGCGCGAACTATTTAAAATAGTAAAATAATTAAATATTCGTCAAACAAAAATAACATATTTCTCGATTAGGCGTGTCACAGACTTTTCCACGACGTCCACGTGGGTCTGAGCTTATGATAATAATTTGTAATTTAGCCGATTAATCGGGATTAATGAAAGCGGACCGTTACAATAGCTGAGTAAAATAATGAGATATTATAAATATAATATCACTCCCGTCCAATTAGTTCAGCTTCAAATTAAGAAGCATATGTTGCATATAATGATCATGATCGCAATAATAAATTTATGGACGTGGAAAAGGTGAAAATATCAGGTAAAGGTCGTATTGACAATTCCACCAAAAATTGGAATAAAAGTGGTGCAACACTACAAAGGGCAAATAATTATTGACAATGAGCGCTCATAATTGTGACATTTTTTTTAGTCATATATGAAATGCTATTTTGCCTAAATATTGTCATATATATGCCCGAATATTTTTGTGACCTTTACCATGCCTTCAAAATCAAAGGCAAAATATTATGAATTTTATCATCGAAATATGACTCTTTTACTGATTTGCCAAACATTATTTGTTCAAATGGATCAACAAATCATGTGTTCAAGTCATGAATCAAATAAGAGCGATATATGCCTTGCTGATTGTGCTACAACGCATACAATCCTTAAAAACAGAGAATATTTCTCCAATTTGAATTTAGCTGAGGCTAATGTTCAAACAATATCTGACACCTCCAATTTGATTAATGGATCTGGAAGAGCAAATATTATGTTGCCCAGGGGAACAACAATTCATGTTGACAATGCCTTATACTCTGAAAAATCCAGAAAAAATTTATCGAGCTTTAAAGATATTCGACAAAATGGATATCACATTGAAATTGTGAATGAAAATAGTAGAGAATTTCTCTATGTCACATTGGTTTCAAATGGGAAAAAAGAAGTGTTAGAAAAACTCACAGCTTTATCATCTGGATTATATTTTACTCATATAAGGCATGTCGAAACGAATGTCGTCTTGAATAAGAAAATTAATGATCCAAAGACATTCATTTTATGACATGACTGGCTTGGTAATCCAGGATCATCAATGATGTGAAGAATAATTAATAATTCGCATAGACATCCTTTAAGGAGTCACAAAATATTTTCAGCTGGTGATTATAATTGTGCTAGTTGTTCTCAAGGTAAATTGATAGTTAAACCATCCCCAAGTAAAATTGTTGTGGAATCCCCGATTTTCTTAGAACGCATTCAGGGAGACATATGTGGTCCTATTCATCCTCACTGTGGACCATTCAGATATTTCATGGTTTTGATAGATGCATCAACTAGGTGGTCACATGTTTGTTTGCTTTCAACCCGCAATGTTGCATTTGCTAGACTTTTAGCACAAATCATTAAGTTAAGAGCACAATTTCCTGACAACCCAATCAAGACCATCCGTCTTGATAATGTCGGGGAATTTCAATCTCAAGCATTTAGAAATTATCGCATGTCTATAGAAATTACCATTGAACATTCTTCCACATGTGCATACCTAGAATGGTTTGGCAGAATCTCTTATCAAACGCATTCAATTAATTGCCAGACCTTTAATCATGAGAACTAAGTTATCAACTTCAGTTTGGGGACATGCAGTCCTTCATGCAACATCTATCATTCGTTATAGGCCTACTGCATACCATGAACATTCCCCCATGCAACTCATTTTAGGTTAACAACCAAATATTTCACACTTGAGAATTTTTGGTTGTGCAGTGTATGTTCCTATACCACCTCCCAACAGAACTAAGATGGGTCCACAACGAAAACTTGAGATTTATATTGGATTTAACTCATCGTCCATTATAAGATACCTTGAGCTCTTAACAGGGGATTTATTTACTGCACGTTTTGTTGATTGTCACTTTGATGAAGCAATTTTCCCACCATTAGGGGGAGATAAGAAGCCAATTCAAAAGGAATGACGCGAAATTGCTTGGAATGCATCAACTTTATCACATTATGATCCACGCACAAATCAGTGTGAACTCGAAGTTCAAAAGATCATTCATTTGCAACAAGTTGCAAATCAATTACCTGATGCATTTAATGATGCAAAACAAGTGACAAAATCACATATTCCAGCTGTAAATGCTCTTGCAAGAATTGATGTCTCTGTGCAACAAAATGCACAAGAACCAACGAAACGCTTAAAGCGTGGAAGACCAGTTGGTTCAAAGGATACAATTCCTCGAAAGAGGAAAACGGGAGTAAAAATAAATACAAATCAAAATACTCCTGAGAAAGCACAAGAATCCTTTGATAAGGGTTTGTCAGAACAAGTTGATTTTGATGAGGAACAACTTCCTCTAGAAAAAGAGGAAAAAGATGAAAATAATGGGATCTCAATAAATTATTTAAACTCTGGTAAGATTTGGGATCGAAATGAAATTGTTCTTGATGATATATTTGCTTTCAATGTGTCCTTCGAAATATGTGAAAATGATGGTGATCCAGAACCACGATCAGTGGACGAATGTCGAAAAAGACCTGATTGGCAAAAATGGCAAGAGGCTATTCAAGCAGAGCTAAACTCGTTAAGGAAACGAGAGGTTTTTGGACCAATTGTCCAAACCCCAGATGGCGTAAAACCTGTTGGATATAAACGGGTATTTGTACGAAAGAGAAACGAAAAAAATGAAGTTACAAGGTACAAAACAAGACTTGTAGCTCAAGGTTTCTCACAAAGACCTGACATCGATTATGAGGAAACATATTCTCCTGTTATAGATGCAATCACATTTCGATTCTTGATAAGCCTTTCAGTCTTTGAAGGGCTTGATATGCATTTAATGGATGTCGTTACAGCATATCTGTACGGATCCCTAGACAGTGAGATATATATGAAAATCCCTGATGGATTTGTAATATCTCGATGAAATAAAATCAAAACCTCATAACATGCATTCTATAAAATTACAAAGGTCTTTGTACGGATTGAAACAATCCGGACGAATGTGGTACAAACGCCTTAGTGATTATTTACTGAAAGAAGGATATGTAAATAATCCGCTTTGCCCATGTGTCTTTATTAAAAGATCATCAACAGGATTTGTGATTATTGTTGTATATGTTGATGATTTAAATATAGTGGGAAACCACGACGACATCGTTAGAACATCCGAATACTTGAAAAAGGAATTCGAGATGAAAGAACTTGGAAAAACAAGACTTTGTCTTGGTTTGCAAATTGAACATTTTTCAAGTGGAGTATTTGTCCATCAATCAAATTATATTGAAAAAATATTAAAAAGATTTTATATGGACAAGGCGCATCCATTGAGCTCTCCAATGGTTGTCAGATCACTTAAAGTGGATAAGGATCCATTTCGACCTCATGAAAGTGATGAAGAGCTACTTGGTCCGGAGGTACCATATTTAAGTGCAATTGGTGCACTTATGTATCTTGCAAATTGTACAAGACTTGACATTGTTTTTGCTGTCAACCTACTTGCAAGATATAGCTCATCACCAACTCGAAGACATTGGAATGGTGTTAAACATATTTTCCGATATCTTCGAGGAACAAGTGACATGGGTTTATTCTACTCGAGAGGGGTAAAATTGAATCTCCAAGGATATGCCGATGCCGGATTTTTATCTGATCCCCACAAGGCCCGTTCTCAAACGGGATATGTATTCACATGTGGTAATACTGCTGTATCATGGAAGTCAGTAAAACAAACAATGGTTGCTACTTCTTCCAACCATTCTGAAGTACTTGCAATCCATGAAGCAAGTCGTGAATGTGTATGGTTGAGAAATATGATTGAACATATTCAAGAATCATGTGAATTGTCTTCAATAAAAGATTCTCCAACCATATTATATGAAGATAACGCAGCATGTATTGCACAATTAAGCGAATGATTCATAAAAGGGGACATAACAAAACATATTTCACCAAAATTCTTTTATGCGCATGAGCTTCAGAAGAATGGTGAAATTGATGTCAAGCAAATCCGATCGAGTGATAATCTTGCTGATCTATTCGCAAAAGCCTTACCAACTACGACATTTAAAAGGCTTACATATGGTATTGGCTTGCGTAAACTTAAAGACATTGCAAGTAAAGAAACTGAACAAGTTTCACCATGCTCACATGAGGGGGATTTATTGATTAGTGTATTGCACTCTTTTTCCCTTAGCTATGGTTTTATCCCATTGAGTTTTCCTAGCAAGGTTTTTAATGAGGCAATCTTAACAATATTATACCCGTCTTAATATTTATGAGAATAGTGTACTCTTTTTCTTTTAATATATTTTTTCCCATAGGGTTTTTCTTAGTAAAAGTTTTAACGAGACACACAATCTCTAAGCAAGTGTCATCCAAGGGGGAGTATTGTGAAGTGTGGATGACCATGCATGTACACCAACATATTGTGTAGTCATGTAACTTGTATTTCTCACTTAATAGTACCTCCACTTGTCTATGTATTGTCATGTAACTTGTAATCCTCTCCAATGTATACCAACTCATCCATGTATTATCTATGTTGCTTGTGATGTGTTGTATGACATGGGGTGTATGTATTGCTTGTACACATTGTATGAAGTACATTTATCATCATCACCAAATGGCCTATATAAAGGGTGTTATGCCAACCTCATTGTAAAAACACACCAAGTTGAATGAAAACTTCTCATTCCAACTATCTCATTTCTTCTCTTCTCCTTTGTAGTAGTAGTTTGTAGTAGTAAAAGTTCTTAGTCTTCTATTTCCTTCTCCAGTTCTTAGCAAGTTCCAATTCAATTTACAACAATTGTCCCTTTTTTCTTCTTTGGTCAACTTAACTTTTATCTATCGAACTAAATCGAGCACGATAGAAGATATTTAATCGTTGTTGCTGACCACAACTAATTTGGGATTGAGACCATGTGATGGTTGTCGTTCGTCAGCTTAAACTCTCCATCTGACACCCTAATTAACTAGTGTTTAGTATTACTTTAATCTTTGAAGAAGTGGCTACTTATTATACATCTCATTCTCCTATCTTCACAAGTAAAGAAAAAACAATTTTAAAGGCCAGTTACAAGTTTGGCTTCTTTTTGCATAGATACCTTTCTCTGAGCAGAAATAAAGGCCTGTCAACTTCACCAATCAGAACATACAACTCTACATAACATGGCTATAAATGTTTTCCACAACAGTCCCAACTACTAGATGAATTACATAGATTTCTCACAATTGTAGAATACAAACTAAAAACTGAGTAATACAAACCACAACCCTCATCTCCCATCCCCCCAACAAGTAGTACTTCAAACAAAAATTCTCATTACATGATCATTGAACTTCCTGTCAGATTTTCCACACTAATGAGCATATTCGCCATGCCCGCCACCCTTCTTCGATCTCTTAAGGGATTGGAAAGAATGGGAATTCCTATTATCTGCACATTAAGAGTTTCTTCTTCAGGACCTCTCTGGCTGCCAATTGTATGAGCAAGATCACACTACATACTCTCATCTGAGTACTACTGATGTAACTTTGATGTTGTTCACATTTCCATGACGGTTAATGAAGGTTTTGGCTTTGTCGATGCTCTGGAGGGCCTTGACATCGAAGCGGATGACTTAGGCGAGGATGCCTCCGACTTTATCTTTTTTCGCTTGTGTTTCTTAGCCCTCGGATAATCAGCTGTCGGAGAGCCTCTGCATATCCCAGCTGAAGTCTGTCTGCGAGTCATGGGCTGTTCATAATCTGCTCAAGGAACCATGCAAACAAGCTCTAGTCAACCAAGAATATATTTAGTTGTTTTGATCTGTCATTAGAAATTCTATCCATTAACAAAAAATTTATTCTAAACATAGAGTTCAGACATTCATGACCAACTAAAACTCATGTAATTGATTTTTGTTAAACTGATGCAATAGGCTAATTAGCTATTATTCACTTCTAACATTTTTTTTATTATTATTTTTACCAATCACAACAAATTATAATTCAACTCAGACCAAGTCATAAATGCAGACATGTAATTCTGGAGCAATTTCAAGTTAAATCTGCTTTAATTACACTCCATAAATTGAATCTGTAAACTTGTAAGTGAAATTTATGTTGAACAATTTAAAAGGGACTTTAATAAGCTCATGAACCAAAAAAAAAAGTTTCAAGTGCACAAGGGGAAATCAATAAGAACAAGAAACAACGATCACCTTGAGCAGACCATGTTGAGACCAGAATGGAATTAGGATCACTTGGTACACCCACATTGGTTATAGAAGTTGCCGCGAAATCCGACGTAGTCTTGAACTCTTTCATCTGCAAAATCAAAGAAAACCCAACAAAGATACAACACCACACTCTCCAAAATCAGCATCTCAAAATTAACCAAAACAAAAATCACAACAAGGAAAGAAAACAAACTCAATGGGGGTACCCACCCAACTGGGTGCACTACCAGATTGGCCATCCCACCCAATATGAGCCACATGTTTCACATCTGTTGGGTACCCAATCTCCATCTCTCTCTCCTTTACAACTTCACAACCAAAAATTACACATTATCACCAAAAACTTTAAAAAAAAATAATAATATAACACTCAAAAGAAATAGAAGGGTATTTACCAAATATTTGAGTGATGAACTTGAAGCCCTTGTAGAAGCCTTTCATCTTTGTCCCCATCACTTGACACAACAACAGCAATGCAACAGTGGCTTGGTTTGTCTAGCAAAACACAAAACAGACTTTTAGGGATGAAACATAAATGGGTAGGTTTTCATTTAATATACATATATATACCCTCACTCCGAAATTAGTTGGGGTCGGTGCACAGATTAAACTCTTTCATTGCGCTTTAAAATGGGTTTTCATTCAAAAATAAATAAATAAATCTAAAGCTATATAACCAAAAGGAAAAAAAAAAAAAAAAATATACCCTTGCACAAGCTTTGAAGGGTGAGGAAGAGGCAGCAATGCAAGCAGGACTGGCAAGTGGGAGAGGGCTTTAAACCCCTCCTCTCACCAACCCCCATCATTGCTCATTTTTCTGCAACTAAGGCACTATTGATTCATCACATTAACTCTCTATCTCTCTTTTGGCAAAAAGGGTAGTGTTGATTGAATGAAACAAAGAAAAAAAAAAGACCAAAATATCGACAAAAAAAAATGAAAGAGAGAGAGAGAGAGAGAGATGGAATCCACCCACAAAGCTCCTAGGAACAAAAATGGGGATGTGGGATTAGTTAGTGAAATGGGTGTTAGAGAGAGAGAGAGAGAGAGAGAGAGAGAGAGAGATCCAACTGTTGAAATTAATCCTAGAGAGAGGGGACAAGAGAATGGACAGTAAGCAGTAATTGTGATTGTTGTGGTTTTGGATGGAAGGTTGGCTTGGCTTGGGTTGTGTGTGTGGTGTGGTTGTTATTTGAGAAATGAAAAAATAATACTCCGGTCTTACATTCATTTACCGAGGTTTGTCGATGTGTATGAACATTCGCATGATGATAAGATCGGACGCGCATAAATTAAGGAACGAGTGATTGGTGTTGATTTTGGTGTCATCTGAGTGTTTTTGTCGTTGTTTGGGACTTGCGTTGACAGAGCAAATCTCGGGCTCCCCCATCTGTCTAGGCTGTTAGCCTGTTGCGTTCAGACGAGTAACTATTCCATTCCTCCCAACGTACCGATGAATCTTGGCCGTTGGATCTCATCTCGAATTGCACATTTTATGAGGGAGAAATAAATATCTTCCTATTCATGTTATTAAGATTGTATTTACTATTTATGATGGTAATTGAATTGATTGTTTAACGAACGTACTAGTAACAAACAAAAATTGCTAAAAGTTGTATAAAAGAAATACTATTTTATGTCGTGGAATATTGATGACCTGCATGTACACCAACATATTATGTAGTCATTAATTTGTATTTCTCACTTAATAGTACATCAACTTGTCTATGTATTGTCATGTACTTGTAACCATTTCTAATGTACACCAACTCTTTCATGTATTGTCAAATTACTTGTAATGTGTTGTATGACATAGGGTGTATGTGTTACTTGTACACATTATATAAAGTACATTTATCATCATCACCAAATGGCCTATATTAAGGGTGTCGACCTTATTGTAAAAACACACCAAGTCGAATGAAAACTTCTCATTCCAACTATCTCATTTTTTATATTCTCATTTGTAGTAGTAATTTGTAGTAGTAGAAGTTCTTAGTATTCTATTTCCCTCTCTAGTTCTTAGCAAATTCCAATTCAATTTACAACACGTTATCAGCACGAACTTGCTCTAGCATTAAGGAGATCTTGAAGTTCAAGAAGGCTTGTTAAGGAGACAAAGTTAGGAAGGTATAACTTTTATTATTTAAATAAGTTCAATTTATTTCTTTATTATCATGGTTGGTTCCTTTTATTACATGCATCACTTCTATATGCATACTTTATTCATATATTATGCATTATAGCGTCACTGATTGCTAAAGTATGCTCTGTAGTTGCGTCTTGTACGATCTTCTACATCAGAAATCAAAAGTCAATATGTGACATAACTAGTTTTCTCGGTATACTACAAACGATTAATTATGTTATATTCTTGATTTTTTATATTGTAAATAGTGTTATGAGTTTAGGTTGATAGTGTGTAAGCCTTGTCTCCGGTAAAGCTAAACATTGAAAGGGAGACAGGTTATCCCATTAGAGGAGACATGGTTACGTAGACTTCGTCTCGCCACCCAACATGGAGGTTGTCCCACCAACTCATACAAGTAGTACATTTTGCATATTAATAATCAAGTTGTGAACATATATTTAATCGTATATTATTTATTTTATATAAAAGAGAAAAACTATTTACTCAATTTCTTGACATATTTTCAGATTATGACAAACCTTCAAAAACTTGAATTTGTTGCTCTTGATATCACTGGAAATAATTATTTGTCATGGCAACTGGATGCCGAGATACATGTCCAAGCTAAAGACTTACGAGAAACTATAATAGAAAGAAATGAAACATCAATGCAAGGCCGTGCGAAAACACTGATATTCCTTCGCCATCATCTCCATGAAGGTCTGAAAAGTGAGTATCTCACTATAAAAGATCATCTCACCTTGTGGTTAAGCTTGAAAGAGCGATATGATCACCAAAAGACAGTGATATTTCCAAAAGCTCAAAACGACTCGCTGAATCTTATGCTACAAGATTTCAAAACAGTAAGTGAGTATAACTCCACCATGTTTAATATTACCTTTCGTTTGAGGCTGTGTGGAGAAAATATATCTGATGAGGCAATGATGGAAAAAACATTCAGTACTTTTCATGCCTCGAATCTGTTGTTGCAACAGCAGTATTGAGCGTGTCAATTTAAAAAGTAAACAGAATCAATTTCTTGTCTCATAGTAGCTGAACAAAATAATGAGCTTCTATTGAAGAACCACAACTCTCGTCAAACTGGTTTCGCTTCAATTAATGAACCAAATGCAGCATCCTATAATGACCATAAAAGGGCAATGGAAAGAAAAATCACGGACGTGGAAATGGAAAAATATCAATCATCAAAGATCATGGTAAGCCCTATTCTAAATTTCGTGGCAATAAGTTCCAAAATAAATAGAATAAGAATGACGCCGTGCAGAATAAGGGGAAAAATACTGCTGAAAATGGGCATGTTCGTAATCGTGACCAACTATGTCACAGGTGTGGTCTAAAAGGCCACTGGGCTTATGTATGCCGCACGCCAATGCATTTTATTGATCTTTATCAAGCCTCCTTAAAGGAGAAAGGCAAAACAGTTGAGATGAACTTCACTGTCGGAGATGGATCGTCGGACATTAATTATATGGATGTCCCGTATTTTCATGATGATTCAAACACTAATCTCGATATTTTTAATGATCATATGTAATAATTTTCAATAATTCTATGTACTAGTTTTTGTTATGCTTCTTAGTTATATGTACTAGCTAGTTCCTTATTATGAATAAATTATGACTATTTTTTTAATTTGCCTAGATGGATCAACAAATCATGTGTTCAAATCACGAATCAAATAAGAGCGATATATGTCTTGCCGATTGTGCTACGACATACACAATCCTTAAAAACAGAGAATATTTCTCCAATTTGAACTTAGCTAAGGCTAATGTTCAAACAATATCTGACATCTCCAAGTTGATTAATGGCTCGGAAAGAGCAAATATTATGTTGCCTGGGGGAACAACGATTCATGTTGACAATGCTTTATACTCCGAAAAATCCAGAAGAAATTTACTCAGCTTTAAAAATATTCGACAAAATGGATATCGCATTGAAACCATGAACAAAAATAATAGAGAATTTCTCAATGTCACATTGCTTTCAAATGGGAAAAAAAGTGTTAGAAAAATTCTCGGCTTTATCCTCTGGATTATATTTTACTCATATAAGGCATATCGAAACGAATGTCGTTTTAAATAAGAAAATTAATGATCCAAAGATATTCATTTTATGGCATGACCGACTTGGTCATCCAGGATCATCAATGATGCAAAGAATAATTAATAATTCGCATGGACATCCTTTAAGGGGTCACAAAATATTTTCAACTGGTGATTATAATTGTGCTAGTTGTTCTCAAGGTAAATTGATAGTTAAACCATCCCCAAGTAAAATTGTTGCGGAATCCCAATTTTCTTAGAACGCATTCAGGGAGACATATGTGGACCTATTCATCCTTACTGTGAACCATTTAGATATTTCATGGTTTTAATAGATGCATCAACTAGGTGGTCACATGTTTGTTTGCTTTCAACCCGCAATGTTGCATTTGCTATACTTTTAGCACAAATCATTAAGTTAAGAGCACAATTCCCTAACAACCCAATCAAGATCATTCATCTTGATAATGCCGGGGAATTTCAATCTAAAGCATTTAAAAATTATTGCATGTCTATAGAAATTACAATTGAACATTTTGTTCCACACGCATACCCGAACGGGTTTCAGAATCTTTGATCAAATAGATTCAATTAATTGCCAGACCTTTAATCATGAGAATTAAGTTATCAACTTCAGTTCGGAGACATGCAGTCCTTCATGCAGCATCTATCATTCGTTATAAGCCTAATGCATACCATGAACATTCCCCCATGCAACTCATTTTAGGTCAACAACTAAATATTTCACACTTGAGAATTTTTTGTTGTTTAATGTATGTTCCTATACCACCTCCCAATAGAATTAAGATGGGTCCACAACGAAAACTTGGGATTTACGTTGGATTTAACTCATCGTCCATTATAAGATACCTTGAGCCCTTAACATGAGATTTATTTACTGCACATTTTGTTGATCGTCACTTTAATGAAGCAATTTTCCCACCATTATAAGAAACCAATTCAAAAGGAATGGCGCGAAATTGCTTGGAATGCATCAACTTTATCACGTTATGATCTACACACAAATCAGTGTGAACTCGAAGTTCAAAAGATCATTCATTTGCAACAAATCACAAATCAATTACCTTTTGCATTTAATGATGCAAAACAAGTGACAAAATCACATATTCCAGTTAAAAATGCTCCTGCAAGAATTGATTTCTCTGTGCAACAAAATGCACAAGAACCAACAAAACGCTTAAAGCGTGGAAGACTAGTTGGTTCAAAGGATACAATTCCTCGAAAGAGGAAAACATGAGTAAAAATAAATACAAATCAAAATACTCCTGAGAAAGCACAAGAATCATTTGATAAGGATTTGTAAGAACAAGTTGATTCCGACGAGGAACAACTGCCTTTAGAAAAAAGGAAAAAAATGAAAATAATGAGATCTCAATAAATTACTTAAACTATCATAAGATTTGGGATCGAAATGAAATTGTTCCTGATGATATATTTGCTTTCAATGTGTCCTTTGAAATATGTGAAAATGATGATGATCCAGAACCACGATCAGTGGACGAATGTCGAAAAAGACCTGATGGCAAAAATGACAAGAGGCTATCCAAGAAGATATAAACCCGTTAAGGAAACATGAGGTTTTTGGACCGATTGTTCAAACGCCGATCAAACGATATAAATGGGTTTTTGTACGAAAGAGAAACAAAAAAATAAAACAAAGCTATTAGATTTCTCATAGATGGGAAACATATTTCCTATTATAGATGCAATCACATTTCGGTTCAAATGCATTTAATGGATGTCGTTACAGTACGGATCCCTAAACGAAAATTTGTAAAGAATAAATAAAATCAAAACATCATAGCATGCATTCTATAAAATTACAAAGCAAGAAACAATCCGAACGAATGTAGTCTTAGTGATTATTTGCAAAAAAAAGGATATGTAAATAATTTCTCATCAACATGATTTGTGATTATTGTTGTATATGTTGATGATTTAAATATAGTGGGAAACATCGTTAGAACATCCGAATACTTGAAAAAGGAATTCGAGATGAAAGAACTTGGAAAAACAAGACTTTTTCTTTGTTTGCAAATTGAACATTTTTCAAGTGGAGTACTTCTCCATCAATCAAATTATATTGAAAAAATATTAAAAAATTTTATATGGATAAGACATATCTATTGAACTCTCCAATGGTTGTGAATCACTTGAAGTGGATAAGGATCCATTTCGACCTCATGAAAGTAATGACGAGCTAATTGATCCGGATGTATCATATTTAAGTGCAATTGGTGCATTTATGTATCTTACAAATTGTACAAGACCTGACATTGCTTTTGCAGTCAACCTATTTGCAAGATACATCTCTTCACCAACTTGAAGACGTTTGAATGGTGTTAAACATATTTTCCAATATCTTTGAGGAACAAGTGACATGAGTTTATTTTACTCGAGAGAGGTAAAATTAAATCTCCAAGGTTATGCTGATGCTGGATTTTTATTTGATCCCCACAAGGCCCGTTCTCAAACGGGATATGTATTCACCTGTGGTAATACTGTTATATCATGGAAGTCAGTAAAGCAAACTATGGTTGCTACTTCTTCCAATTATTCTGATGTACTTGCATTTCATGAAACAAGTCGTGAATGTGTATGGTTGAGAAACATGATTGAACATATTCAAGAATCATGTGGATTGCCTTCAATAAAAGATTCTCCAACCATATTATATGAAGATAATGCAACATGTATTGCACAATTAAGTGAAGGATTCATAAAAGGGGACATAACAAAATATATTTCACCAAAATTCTTTTATGCGCATGAGCTTCAGAAGAATGGTGAAATTGATGTCAAGCAAATCCGATCGAGTGATAATCTTGCTGATTTATTCACAAAATCCTTACCAACTATGACATTTAAAAAGCTTACATATGATATTGGCTTGCGTAAAATTAAAAACATTGCAAGTAAAGAAACTTAATAAGTTTCACCCATGTTCACATGAGGGGAGATTATTAATTAGTGTATTGCACTCTTTTTCCCTTAGTTATGGTTTTATCCCATTGGGTTTTCCTAGCACGATTTCTAATGATGAAATCTTAACAATATTATACCCATATTAATATTTATGAGAATAGTGTACTCTTTTCCTTTTACTATATTTTTCCCACATGGTTTTTCTTAGTAGAAGTTTTAACAAGACACTATCTCTAAGCAAGTGTCATTCAAGGGGGAGTGTTGTGGAATATGGATAATCATGCATGTACACCAACATATTGTGTAGTCATGTAACTTGTATTTCTCACTTAATAGTACTTCCACTTGTCTATGTATTGCCATGTTACTTGTAACCATTTCTAATGTACACCAACTCTTCCATGTATTGTCAAATTACTTGTAATGTACTTCGTATGACATGCGGTGTATGTGTTACTTGTACACATTGTATAAAGTACATTTGTCATCATCACCAAATGGCTTATATAAATGGTGTCAACCTCATTGTAAAAACACATCAAGTTGAATGAAAATTTCTCATTCCAACTATCTCATTTCTTCTCTTCTCCTTTGTAGTAGTAATTTGTAGTAGTAGAAGTTCTTAATCTTCTATTTCCTTTTCTAATTTTTAGCAAGTTCTAATTCAATTTACAACACTTTAGAACTAGTAGCCTAATTTTTTTTAGCGCCGCTATGTGCATCCCACCAATTTACGAAGAGACCCATTTGTTTTTGGTATTCTCTCCTTTAAATTTCACTTTGATTTAAAAGACAATATCGCCACTTATATAAACCCTCAAGAATCTCACAACACACTTTTGAACAAAATTTAGATGCACCCCACCTTCTTTGTCTATCATCTCTAACTTATACCTACATTTCTTTTTTGGCGAGGGTTTATCGATTATTGCACTTTCACATCATACCACTCGTTTGACACCATTTAAAAGTCCAAATCAATTGTTTTTTTGTGTTTGAAATAGTTATATTGATTATTTTTTTTTCATTATAAGGTCTCAAATACTTGACCATTTCGAATTTGTTTTCAACGTACAATAAATGAATCTACCGTAATAGTGGAAGATGAGGTACAAGAAGATGTATTTATTGTATTTTTTGTGTTTTTTTCCTTTTTTTTTGATTTTTCATGTGTTTGTTCGATTACGATTGTTTTAGCCACGAGGATCGAGACTATAATGACCCATTTTCTAAATGGACCGCCACGATGGTCGATGCGAGCCCACAACCTAGCCTACCGATGCCAGCTGTGTCCCACTTGCCAACTCATCCACCATATAATCATTATTACACCAATTTACACCAGGCGCGTGCGTGTACAAGCCTAGCTGCGGGTCCCATGAGTGTTTGAGCTGCCAGCCACGTATGCAACCACGTCATTAATACCGATGAATTAAATCCAGGCCGTTACAGAGACCTTCCATTAAGTTTCGATATGTGGGAACCGAGAATAATGAAGACTTATAGGTCACTCTGAAACAGAGACATGTTCAGATATCTCGGTTCCCATGTATCGAGACGTTACATTATATCTTGGTCCCCAAGAATCGAAACTTAGTGTTATGTCGTGGCCCTGTACTACCGAAATAATAGTTTTGGGTTTTTTTTCGTGAATTTGTTGTGTATTGGTTTTGAGTACTTATGGTTCAGTGTTTACATTGCAGTTTATGCGGTTTCGACGTTATTTCTAGACTACAAGGATGCTTTCACTCCTTGTAGGCCATTCCCATCGAGAGAATCAACTATTTCATGGTTTCAAATGATTGGTCGTGCAAAAAAGTTTGTGTTAGTAATGAAGCACTATGATGCTGGAGGGATTAAGCGCAGGGGAAGTCAAAATTGCATTTGAGAGGTCCGATACATTTAGGGGAATGTCACAAAAAGTAGGGAAAGTCAAAGCGGCAAAACTTCCCTTGACACAAGAACTGAAAAGGAAGAGAAAACTACGATGACTCAAAATGGTACAAAGAAATGTGGGTGTCTTTTCCTTATTAACATCAAGGAAAATGCAGATTCTTTGTGGTATGTCACTTTTGTGTGTGTGAAGGCAAATTACGACCCCGCCAAAAACTTGGACGACCACTCATTTGCATGAAGATTGGATACGGGTGAGCAGGTGGTTGTAGTGCAGATGACTAAGGGGAATGTAAAGTCAAGAGATATCCTCAACACTTTGAAGCAAATAGATGTAAATAACTTATCGACAATGCGGACAATATATAATGCACAAAAAAAATTTCGAATTGAGGATGCGGGTGGGATGACTCAAATGCAACAACTATTGAACATATTGAAGAAGAATAAGTGGATGTCATGGCATAGGAAGCATCCCGATACAAATGTTGTCACTGATTTATTTTGGTCACATCCTGATTCAATAAAGTTGCTACAATGTTTCCCGTTGGTTCTATTGATGGATTGCACTTACAAAACAAATAGGTATCAGATGCTGTTATTGAAGATTATTGGCATTACTTCGACGCATTTGACGTTTCAGTTGGGTTTGCTTTCATATCATCGGAGACTCATGCAAATTATGTTTATGCACTTGAGAACTTGAGATACATATTGGACATGTGGCATAAACCTAACGTGTTTGTTACGGATCGGGAGTTAGGCCTTATTAGTGCTATCGAATAAGTATTTCCATCATCGTTTCACATTCTTTGCTCTTGACACATCAACAAAGTAGTATTAGCCAAGACTAAGAAGATGTTTAGGGGTAACGAAGGTTTCGCTCGATTCATGGATAGGTGGACGAGCATGTTGTATGCTAAGTCGGAGGCCTTATTTGAACTTAGGATGAATGACTTGTGTTATGAGTTTGGTCATGTAAAGGGTCTTACTGATTAATTGGATAACACATGGGTGAAGATCTACAAGGAAAATTTGTACCGGCATGGACAAATCAAATTATGCACTTTAGGGAAACAACGATGCAGAGGGTTCGAGTCTGCGCATTCCATTTTGAAGCTACATCTTGGCAACAATCGGACAAATTTTAAGACTTTGTGGAGTGTGATTGATGGAATTCTTAATATCTAACATAACAACATCAAGGCATCATTTGAGCTTAGTTTGAATATGGTGCAACATAAATATGTTGATGGTTTTTATCGTCGATTGCGTGGATATATCTCTCAAAGGTCGCTTAAGTTAATTAGAGATGAATTAGAACGTGGAGAGGATGTTGGACATGACTATACTCGTTGTGGTTGCGAGATAGGTACCACGCATGATATTCCTTGTGAACACGAGATAAACTTCCATAAATTTTCCGGTTCACCCATCCCTCTCGAGGACATTCATGTATACTGGCGAAAGTTAAGTATAATACCAAAGAATCTTATGGATCGGGCCGGTACAATGTGAACGATGAGATTGAAAGAGTGTTGCAAAAGTTTCATGCTTGCACTGACGAGACGATCACATTAAGATTATTCAGCAGCTTAGAGAGATTAGTCATCCTTCATTTACATCGAGAGTTGACCCACCTACAAAAATAAAGACAAAGAGAAGGACACCGGGGTCTATCGTTGAAAGTTTGCTGAACAAAGGAAAGAATAAAGGATCAAAGAGGAAATACAATGAAGAAGATACTTCAACGACATGATTGCCAAACGGGTTTGAGTATATACTATCGAAAGAAGAAACATCTAGTTTGAGGAAAAAGCAAAATAAAGGAGGGCCTAAAACACGTCGAACACGTCGAACACGTCGGGAGATCCAAGGTATATCTAAGTTTGCCTTAAACATAAAATCACAATTGTAAAATGGATAAAAACTAAGTAAATAGTAAATAAAAAATTCACCAATTTCAAATAACTTAAAACAAACTTTCTTCTCTTTCTTCATTCCCATGCGAGTCCTCAGAAGACTTGAAAGCTTCACCTTGACTTCCACCTCGAGCAATCATTAAATCCCTTTCCCGAAACTCGTCATTATGTGAACCCTCATCTTCTACAACACCTTTGCAAGCACGCGTACTCGCCTTTGGTGCATTAACCTCGGTTTCAAGGTTTTGTTTCTCTTTCGGTAAGAGGCAGTATATGGTCGCCGACCACCACGACCACGAGCACTTCCTAAAGGATCACTACTAGTCTCCTCCTGGTTACAACTGCTTTAGAATGAGCCATGTCTGAAGTGAGAATTCAAATAATTAATTTAAATAAAAAAAGAATCAAACAATGTTTAAAAAGTAAGTCTCGGTTGAACAGGTCCAAGAATTAATATAATGTCTCGGTAGCATGTCAACGAGACATACCTCTAACTATCGGTTACCTGGAAACGAAACAAAATGTAATGTAAAGTCTTGTCATATTCGACCGAGACACATAGAAATTACATTCGACATTAGTCTCGATAATATATTACTGAGAATATGTCAAGTTATCTCGGTTAAAACTAACCGAGACATGTAGTATAGTCTCGGTTAGTTGTAACCAAGACGTACTATATGCCAATTTTCACCAATACATGGAACATTCTCGGTCATTAGTAGCCGAGAACGTCCCATATGTTACTCCCTTATGTGGCTGAAAACAATGGGTTTCCAGATTGGAAACCCGTGAATGAAGAACAAACAACTCCAAGCACAAAATCAACTAAAAAAAATCATTTCCAACCAAATCGAATAAGAACACCTTTTGTCATTCAAATTGACTCTCACAAGCTTGAATCGAACAAATCAAACCCTAACTTTCACGATTCTTTACAAATCCGAACTCGAATCCAAATAGAGATGGACAACAGAGGTTCGCTAACGCACAAAAACAAAGAGTGAGGATAGAGATTGAGAAGCGAGGGTAAGTTTCAACGTAAAAATCGAGTTGTCTAGATTCGAATGAGATGATTCAAGGAGATGGTCACGGTGCGATAGAAAATCAATTTGGATGGGGTGCACAATTCTATTTGGGGGTATTTCAAGAAATTCACCTCATTTGTTGGGTGCCTTGAGTAAACTAATTGGTGCCTTTAATAATTGGGTGCCTTTGCAAATTGGTGGTGTGCTCATAGTGGCACTCATTTTTTTTGTCAAAGCATAAATGCTAGTATTCAATATGCAATAAATTTAGGCGGCGACTAAACGGACCCCAATTTTTACTAAACGAAACCCATTACTCAAGCATACCCCGATCTTGCTAAACGTCCCCCCATTTATTTTAATAAATCACAAAAATACCCTTGATTACCACATGCCTTATAATTGAAGAAGTGTCGCCTGCGAGTTTCGGTCACACGTGGCCGAGAACTCTTTAGAGGACTTGGTCGTCTTACATCGAGACATCTTTAGAGGGCTCGGCTAACTCGTAGTGACCCATTTTAATAATGTCATTAATTATCTTGAAATTTTTGGACATGGACGCCAGCTCCGATCCACATGGACGCCTTGGGTAGGCTAGGACACACGTCGACCTAGGTACACTGGTTTAATTGTGTGTTTGATGGCTTAATTGTAGTGAAATTTATTCAATTATTGGTTAAATATATCACATATGTGTATGTTGAATCACGAGAGCGTGCGAGGTTGTATGATGGGTAGTTGCCTCGAAGTGCATGCTAATGCGGGTATCGAGAGACAAAATATGGATACACTAGAGAAAACTCAATAAATTTACATAAACAATGTCAAGGTTATCAGTTTGGCATGATTAATGTAACCATAAGCTTATTAAATTAACTCGAACAATAGGCTATGACGCACCTCGAAATGCGTATCGAGACGCGGGGCACCGGGTACGGGTGGCCGAGGGTTAGTGTGACGATGAGTTGGTTTAATTTGATAAATAAAACACTAGTCATATGGTTGGATAAGGCTTAATGTAATGTGACATTTAATAAAACAAATGGAAGCCTATAATTTCAATTAAATAAAAGGGGCCATGAGATAGACATCTAAATTAGCATAGTGAGTGGTACTAGATGATGAGTGTGCTATTGGAGTAGGAGTCATTAGACGACATACTTGTGAACCACAAGATATGCCTCGGGATATGTATGCACAATTGATTCCATAAACATATATATATATATATATATATATATATATATATATATATATATATATGAGAGTTAGTGGAGTGTTGATCATAAACAGTCACATTCATTTCATACAAAACCAGAAGAATCCGAGGAGGGAGAAGAGGCTTCTAGCTGGGAATTCAACAACCTAGGCATCAAACCAAGTGATCTAACCTAGGTAATCACCTTCTCCACCCTCTAAGCTTGCAAATGAACCCATTTTTGGGGTGTGTTTAGTGAAATTTGAGTTAAGGGTTTAACATCTGGTTTTCTATATAAATATGATGCATTTCATGTCATTAGATCATATAAAAGGAGAGTTATCACTGGTTTAGTTAGTTTTGATGAAATTGGTTGTTAATGGAGATGGTGGTAAATGCATGATTTGCGGAAAATTGATATACATTGATGTTTGGAGTGTTCTGATTCATGGATTGAGGTTATTTTGATGAGGATAGGGTAATAGACCAGTCAGGATAGCTAATTGAGAGGGCTAGGATAAAATTCTGGAATTGAGAATTCTATCCCATAAGGCAATTAGCGCGCTAATAGGAACTATTAACGCGCTAACTGTCCTGAATGTGCCACTGTTCTTCGCAACGAAAAATAATAGCGCGCTAGTTAAAAGTTCTAGTGCGCTAGGTACACCCATTTAGCGCGCTAACTCAGAACTAGCGCGCAAGGTAGACAAATTAGCGCGCTAATGATGCATGAACTATGAAGATAAGGGTTGTTTTGATTATTTCCAATTTAATACATGTCTAAACACTTATAAACAACCTAAACTTATAAAAATTGGACTTCAGGGACTTAGTGGACAGTAGCTTGGTATTGGGGAGCTTGTCGGGTCGGATCCGAGAGTCCAGGGAGGTTGGAGAGCGGTGTGAGGTTTGTCACCCAACTAAAAAACTCTTAGTATTTATTCTGCTTGCATGTTGTTTCTATTATTCCTTGTTGTTCATCATTTATTTCGGATATTTGGACGTGGGTTGAGGTTACTCCCTCGGATTTCCTTGTTGTGTGTTCATGAGGCATTGAACTGTAGCACTATAACCCGACCCTCAGAAAATGGCGACCTGGTTGCCTTGGTGCACGTGTCGGTGACTCAGAGGATTTGGCCAGCGTCGCGAGGGACTGAGTGTTGGGTCGATTAGACGCGACCACTGGTGGGAACTTGGTGACCCGAAGTACAGTTTAGTCCCTCTGGAGCAAGCACACACATTTGTTAGTTTGTCTGTTGTTTATTCATGCGATGAGCCATTTACAGTTGCATGTTTTATGTTCCGCGTGTTTACTTGACAGCATTCCTTGTACTTCCTTTATTTTATTATATGAATGCTCAGAGGAGTTCCTTGGGATTTTACTTATTGTACTTGTCATCTGTCTTTTGTGATGATTGAGTGCAGATCCTAGTACCAGTAGGAGCAAGGAGATCCTAGGTGACTACATCTGATTGCCCACTGTCGAGGACCTACTTGTACGTGTTTATTTTTTATATTTTTATATTTTGGGTATTGGGAGACTTGAGATAACACAGTACAAGTATATATACCTGTTGTGGTGATGTCGCTCATATATAGAGTACTTTCCAAGGTTTTCCACAGTAGGTTTTACCTTTGAACAATGTTTATCATGCTAAATTATCTTGTTTAAATGGTATTAAGTAAGACTTTTGTTGAATATGTTAACCTTAAAATACAACATATTAGTATGGTTAGGATCTTAATAAATTGTCAACTAGGTAACAATTGAAACAGTTAGATAGCCACAGTTGGTATGGGACGAAGAATATAAAGATGATTTACTAGTTTATCTAATATTACACTAGTGGACATGAGTTACGAGACATAAAGAGGACAGGCAGGTACCAGACACGTGTAGTTGGACCAGCCGGTAAGGAGTACACGGAGATAAGCCACCCCGGGGTGGCTGGGGGCACTACAGTTGGTATTAGAGCCCGAGTTTGAGGAACTTGGGAAAATTTACAATGAAAGAGCATAATACGTAATAAATAAACCTTAGTTGTGGAAACCCTAAGTTATTGCCTTAAAACTTTAATTGGGAAGTGATGTGAGGCGGGTAGAGTTAAAATCTATATACGTGTTATTTTTCCATTATATATATGATATACGCATATATACTAAGACTTATCCGGAACACGCTTCTCGATGCAGATCATGGACGGACAGTCGACGACGCCTCAGGATATTGGTTAGCCTAGTGGTACAGCTAGAGATTCCCTAGTTGCACCTAGTATGGAGGACCGACTCTCGGCTCATGAGAGCCAGATGGCTGAGATGTTTCATTTGCTACAGGATCAAATTGCTGCATTGACAGCATTGGCTACAACAATTGCTACATCTTGAGAACCAGTAGCAGTTACAACATCGAAGGGGACAATTACCGTCCCGGTTACACCCTAGACACCAGTTGAGATAGTAGTAGAGCGTGCATAGATGGAGAGAGCCGCAACCGTTGTCATTCCCTTGGAGATGCCGACTCTTACGCCTCTACCTATGGCTACTGGTCAGAAGACTACTACTGCTACTATATCGGGATTCGTTTTAGCTCAAGAGGCGAAACTGTTGAGGAAATTTCTGAAGTTTTAGCCATGCTTCTTTTACGGAGGTGGTGACCCAGAGGCCGGAGGGAAATGGACTGTATCTCATCAGCAATTCATAAGCTGAAGTGGAATGATAAGAGTGTCAGGCATGACTGTCGGGTGCACTTGAGGTGTCATTTAAAGTATTTTTTCTAGCATTTTCCATGTTTATCTTCGCCATTTTAAGAGATTCAAGTCAACCTTAACCAGTAAACTCTATTTGCATATTTTAGCATTTGAGCTCGAAATTAAGACCTTATTTGAAGAGTAACTTAAGCCCCTTGCCTTACAGCTAGTTGATTTTAGTGGCAAAAGACTCAATTTTCCTCAAGGCCTTGAGCTCAAATTTTACAAATTGAAAAAATTGAATTGAGAATGCCACCACCTGTATCATATGGGACCCGATCACGTCCGAGGGTGGCTTAGCCAAAAAAAAAAAAAAAAAAAAAAAAAAAAAGAGTACCTTGACACTTGACTTTGTCTCAATTTTTAAACGTTCAATGCCTGGTAACCTGTAACAAACCCTTGGTTCTTCTTCTCGTTCTTCTTCTGGATCGAAGATGAACCTCCGCACCCTCCCCTTCCCCATCCTCACCACACTCCTCCTCCTCCTCCTCCTCCTCCTCCCATCCCCCCCGATCAGATCCTCCCCCACCAATCCCGACGCTGAACGCGTGTCGGAGCTCCTCTCCCTCCAATCCCAGTCCCCATCCGGCGTGATCCGGCTGAGCGACGAAACCCTCGCCCGGTTCCTAACCTCCCACCCCTCCCCCTCCCGCTCCTACTCCCTCCTCATCTTCTTCGACGCCCTCCAACTCCACGACAAGCCCGAACTCCACCTCCAATCCCTCCGCTCCCACTTCTCCCTCCTCTCCAAGTCCTTCCTCTCCAACAACCTCCACACTCCCTCCCAATCCAAACTCTTCTTCTGCGACATCGAGTTCAAGCACTCCCAGTCCTCCTTCTCCCTCTTCGGCGTCAACTCCCTCCCCCACATCCGCCTCGTCTCCCCCCACGTCCTCAACCCTCGAGACTCCGACTCCATCGACCAGGCCGACTTCTCCCGCCTCCTCGACTCCTTGCCCGACTTCATCGAGTCCAGAACCGGCCTCTCCTTCGGCCCCGTCCACCGCCCCCCCATCCTCTCTCGCACGCAATTGATTTTTGTACTTGTAATTGTATTGGTCGCGGCACCCTTTTTGGTGAAGAGGGTTTTGGATGGGAACACATTGCTCCATCACCCGCTCCTGTGGATGGCTATGTCTGTCTTTGTCTATTTCTTCAGTGTTTCTGGAGCAATGCATAACATTATTAGGAAGATGCCGATGTTTATGGCTGACCGGAACGATCCCTCGAGGCTGGTGTTCTTCTACCAGGGGTCTGGGATGCAGTTGGGGGCCGAGGGGTTCGCGGTCGGTTTTTTGTACACGATTGTCGGGTTGTTGTTGGCGTTCGCCACGAATGTGCTTGTTCGAGTGAGGAATGTGGCTGTGCAGAGGGGGTTTATGTTTGCGGCGCTGGTGGTTTCGTTCTGGGCGGTCAAGAAGGTTATTTATTTGGATAATTGGAAGACTGGGTATGGGATTCATGGATTCTGGCCTTCTGCTTGGAATTGATCCATCTTTCAGGTAGCATTGCATTGCTCTTTTTATCTGCTTATTGCTTTGTATTTCGTGTATGAATTTCATAGAATTGAACTCCATTATTGAAAAGAAGAATTTTGGACTGATTTTGAAGTTTGGAGCCGCAATTCTTCCGGCATAATTTGTAGTTTGAACTTCTTGTTAGTTTTTGTTCTTTATGTTCGTAATTTGTTATTTGATTTTGAATTGTCTTGCAATTGTTGTGCTTCGTAACACCGGCGGATCAGGGAGATAGAGTGTATGTATGGAATCATGAAGCAGAATATGAACAAGTTAACCATTACCTGCGGCATCTGAATAACGAGATTTTAAGGTCAAATGGTCGAGTATATTAGGAAGGGTCAAGATTTTAGTTATATCAGCTCGAGTTTGCAATTAGGCCGATGCAGTATCAACTAGAAACTCCAATGGCAAAGACTGCTTAGTACTAGAAATGTCAATGGGAAAGACTGCAACCTCTAAGCCACTGACTATTGAGTGCTTAATTTTTCCACCAACAACTTGAAAAAAAAAAAAGTGTTCCTTAATTTGATTGGGAATTCAGCAATGGAACTAAATTTCAAGATGCCTATGTGCCAAGAATCGTAGGGTGTAAATCTATTCTTATGATGTCGTCCCCTTTGAAACTGTTGTCCTCTTCTTCATAGAAAACCATAACAGATTTCACTTTTTTTTTTTTTTTGATAAGAAAGAAACGCACCTTACCCCCACCGGGGTTTCAACCCATGACCTCTTATTCTAAAACTCCATGCCAAACCATTGGGCCACCCAATTGGTTGGCCACCATAACAAGTTTCACTTGCCATGATGTTGGTTATTGATACATGATAAGGTTGTAGTCAATTGAAATAATATAAATAAATAAAGAAGTTGATATGATTTAAATTAAAAAAGGAACTTGACGATGGAAGAGTTTTATTGATGATTATGAAAGAAATTCACATCAACCAACCACCGGTGGTCTTGGTGGATTAGTATATGTGTCGTCCAAGCATTGGTTTAGGGTTGAGCTCAAGGATTGCAAGGCGCCAAGGTACTGCCTAACCGTATTCCCTGACTAAGGCGAGGCGACAACTAAGCGGAAAAAAAATACTTATTTAGAGGTCCGTAAAATATTAGTTAATTATTTATTGACCCCTTTCTACCTACTAGTATCACTAGTCATTTGCCTTAATAATCAATATTTACTTCAAAAAGTACTAACTAACAACATTTAATTATTTCAAATGTTGCATATTTGCTATCAATTATCAATTATTAAACACATTTTAGTTTTCAAAGTTATTTTCACCTCTCCAAACTTAAAAAAAAAAAAATTATATATGAAATTTTCAAGTGGGGGTAGTGTTTACATCGTTTGGGGGTTTATATGTGGAAGATTTCTTTAATTATTTTCATCTCCATGAACTTTAAAAAAATTACTAAGAAGGCCATCGCTTGCCTAAGTCACTGCCTAGGCGACAGCGCCTTGCAATCATTAGTTGAGCTCACTAGTTATGTGTGAGTGTTTTGGAGTTAAGGGTGGATATTGTGTACAAAAAAAAAATGATAAAAAAAAAAAAAAATGAAAGGCATCAACAATATGTCATATTTTTTCACTAACTCCTTAAGCTTACTTTCTTCATCCTGGTCAGAGTATGTTTGTAGAATGATTGTGTCTATCTGTGGATGATCAAAAAATTTGAAGTCAACATGGTCATCTTTCACTTAATCACTGGATCACTGAAGGTAAAACCTTAGGCCTCCAAAGAACACCGAAGCATTTGTATTCTTGCTATGTTCATCTAAAGGCTAATGATATCTTTCTAGTGTCTTGTTCAATGAATTGATAGTGCTCTTAACTTCAATATACCAGAGTATATTTGGCGAACCAGAACCACTTCTATAATTTGTGATTTTCTACATTTCTAGAATTCTATCTTTGCTTTTGATGTTATCCCTAGATTTAAGATGTTGTGGCATACTTTTGCTCTTATTCAGATTGCCACAACTCCTCATTACATGGGAATGTGAGAGAACGTGAAAATTCATTAATGATCTAAATCTTGGCTCTAGTTCAATTGACTGGTAGGACTGGTTGATCCAGAGAGATAATAATAAAATCTTTACAATTTGTCTCTTGTTCAAAGGATAGAGGAAGATGTTTTGAGATAATTAGCTGTTTCTCATTCAGTCATGCCATCAAGGATACTTATTAGTCTATTGAACATATCAAATTATGATGGTTGATTATTACTATCATGAGATGGATGTCTTCAACACTTGATACAGATATATGAGTTGAAGTACTTGTTCATGGATAATACAGGATGCACCCCAAGGAGTGAATATTTGACTTAGCGGGATATTTTCGCTCATAAAAAGTTGGAGTTGTTACGAGGAATACCAACCCCAACTGCAGTGGACACTTATTTTCGAGTTATGGAGATGCGGAATGTGATCGTGTTCTCTCTGCAGCATATCATATTATCAATATATAGCTTCTGACAATCATTGCAATTGATGAAGCTGAAGAAATGTATTTGCCAAAAGTCTATAATGGAACCCAATTATTTAGTTACTTCTACCTGAAGTGAAAGATCTGTTTTACTTGTCTCATAATGTTTGATTGATAATTTCGTTTAGGGAGCAATGGAGGCTCAAATCTTTTTCCTTTTTGATTTTAGTGGGATTCGAACTCATGACCTCCAAACCTTGTGATGCCATTGTCATTTCACTAGAGATGCTTTGGCTAATCCAGGTCAAATATTGTTGCAGGTTTTTCTTCTCTAACATTATTCACATGCATGGCTGCACCGTTGCTGAATGTTACTCGTTTACTGGAGCTACTTGTGATTATTTTCTCAACCATCCTCAACTGGGCTTCATAATCTCTGCAATCCTCATGGGTCAATGCAAATTAAAAACTTAACTCTACGTTAGCTTGCTGGTCCTTACAAATTATGCAATATGATGGCCAAGTAAAGTAGTAAAACTAAATCTATTCTGCCAAATGTACCAACAATACCATTATAGTGTAATTGTACCAAAGAATTTTTTTTTTGACGAAAAAATATATTCATTCATTTAACAATGAAATTACATCAATAGTAGCCTAATTGACCATTCTATATACTTCTAATTATTTTGCTTCTACAACAATAGTCTCAAAAAAACAAAAAACAAACAAAATATGGCTTATTCAACCTAATTGATTCCCTAAATTAGTAACTGATCGAGGGTTGCCAAGCCCCGACAGTTCCAGCTTATGCCATTTGCGGCTCCCGACTTGTGTATGGACAATGAGAGGAAAACTCAAAGCCTCCCAACAAGGGGAGGAAAAACTCACTTTTATTTCTATGCAACCCACATAAAACATGAGTTATAGCAAAAGAAGAAAAGAAGAAAGATGGGTAGAAACCAATTTTTTTTATTTTTTTAAAAAATGTCATAGTATAACTGTATAATCATAGTGAATTGAAAATGTTTGGAAGTTTGTATTGGAAGGTCCGCAGTGAGTGTTTTCCATCGTTTTCAACTCCATTGTTCTTAGCCGGCCACACAACAACGTAGTAGTAGTAGTAGATTATGGGGTTTAACACGTACAACTAATCATTTCTTTGTTCATCACCATCTATCAATCAATCGACTGATTCAATCAAGATGAACGACCTTCTCACGGTAACAAACTGCTTGTGTCATTACTTTGCTATGACGTCTACTTTAATGGATTCTTGATTAACTCAACCTGTTACTGTTAGATTACATTTTTGGGAAGTCTTTGACAAGCTCTTTGACAAGCTTTAATTACTGTTTCATGCATGGTGTGCAAAATGATTATGATTGAATATACTGAGTCCCTTGTTGTTTCAGTGTGTTTGCTCTTTGTGATGGTCTTGTAGTTGAAAGTTTTTCAATGCTTAAATTGGGGTGAAGTGATGGTAGATATTCAATCTCAAAATGAGTCTTGAGTGTTAGTGATCACTAATTCACCTAAGAGCTATAGTAAATAGTAAGTGAGGCTTGAGCTTAAGACTTCTTACAAATCAAGGGCACTATCAATGGACTTTAAAAGCAATACTTGTTAATGTCGCAAGTGGTGTGGTGCAATGGCAAATAAAAGAGCACCATATATAACTCTATCTGAGCCGAAGATCATGAGTTTAATTCTTTGGTTTCTTCGTCCTGGACGAACTCCATTGGGATTGGTCGAGCCTAAGTAAATAGAGGGGCTAGCTAAAACAGGTTGAGACACCCATTACCTGTCGATTCAGTCGCCTATCCGATATTGCTGTCTGCAGCCACATTACATTGAGAATATGTTAACAAATGCAAACCATCTCTATGAGATTTGTTAGTGTTTTAAGAGTATATGGTCCTCTGCAGGATTCATTTGTAAAGGGAAGTAGAGAACAGCTTTCAGAAATGAGTATTCAGATGGGCATCCCAGTTCCGCCGACTCACACTGATATGGCAATGGAATCTTTCTCTAAGAAGGTATTTTCATAGGTTTCAGTTTTCATATTTTGATTAAGTTATGCTTCAGTATTGTTTTTTTTTTTTCACGTGTAAAAGAATATTAACATGCATCCAGGATAAACTTCTCAGTCCATTATGCATTGATGGATTTCAAAGAAGAATCTAAGAATATTGCATTAATGTAGGCAAATTTAGTACAATATGGTGCTCTTATTTATAGAGCTGAACAAAGCATGAAATAAAGAAAGTTACCTAAACTACCAAAATACCAAAATATAGAAACTTCTAAATACTTAAACTATGGAAATATAGCAACTACTATAGTTTCCTTAACATGCATGATTAATTTAACAAGATAAACATGGAACAAATTATTTTATTTTATTTTCAAAATATGAGGAAAAACAAGAAATGGTGTTCATGGACGAGGAATAAAACTTGTAACAGCTGCAATAGTTGAATTTGCGTTTTCTTAAGACTTTCATGCTATTTTTTAGGTGCAAGAGATTGAGAAGCAGATGGACAAGCTGAATCAGTTACTTCAGAAACTACAGGTATACATGTGCAATGCCTTTGCAACATAATCTAGCTTAATTCCAATCCACTCTAGTAGAGATGAATTTGCACAATAAGTGTTGAAGGCTTGTCCCACTGAAATGTCATAGGAGTTGGATTCAAATTGACATACATCTTGGATCATACTAGACTTCAATTTTTCTGCAGCTTCTCTGAGAGTACTGCATAGATATGCGGCCTTCAGTTTATCTCCGCCCCTTTGAATATTTCCCTTAGGCTGCTATGTTTTTTGCTTATGTTCATATCCAATGTGTTTAGGTGTGAAATCATTTGCAGGATGCAAATGAGGAGTCCAGGACTGCTACAAGAGCATCTAAAATGAAAGGTACAGTTTCTCAACCTTAATATGGTAAATAGTGTTGGTGTTAAACTGCAACACAACAACAACAACAACAACAACAACAACAACATAGCCTCAGTCCCAAATTAAACTAGCTTCTTTACCCACACCCGTCCTTTGTGTGGGAACCCTATTTTTCTTCACATCCGGTAAGGGACTAGTCCTATGTGTGGTTTTTCTTCACACCTGTTGTGAAACACACCCTGCATTTCTCACTACACCCGGGCTGTGATTGCAGGTGGGAACGCCCCAACGTTTATATATGTTTGATCCATTTCATGAAAAGTTTTTATATCGCAACCCTCCTCCTTTATCCGGACTTGGGACCGGCTATGTAGCGCACATAGTGTACAACATAGGTGGAGTTTCATGGTTTATCGAACACAATTTTTACAAACTATATTTCAAGTTTTCGTGGTTTTTCATTTTTAGCCGTAGTAGTTTGATGTTCTTGCTTTTTGTTTTTTTTTTTAAAATGATTATGGTACTTTTTTGTCATTGATGTCTACAACGAAAAAAAGCTAATTGCTCATACTTGACCAAGATAACCTGCATTCCTTTATAAGCATTGTCGATTCTAATAGTGATGCTGGTCTTTTCAGAAATCAAGCAGCGAATGGGAAAAGACATTGATGAAGTAGGAAAGATCGCGCGCAACATCAAACTGATACTAGACGAAATAGACAAAGATGTAATACTCTTTTCTTATGATCATATACTAAAAGTATATTCTTTCTTCCTTGTTTTTTGGAATACAAATAACTTGCCGATTGTTCTGTTTCTTCACTAACTTTTTTTTTTTCTTTTTGTTGTTATTTCAAGAACTTAGCTAATAGAGGGAAGCCTAATTGTGGGAAAGGAAGTTCTGTGGACCGATTCAGGATGACAAAGACTAAGTGAGTTGCAGATTAAATTAGTGAATTATCAGATTCTTTGTTACCTACCTCAAAACATATTCAGGATTCAGCAGATTGATATTTTCAATCACTTTCCTGAGGATGCAGTGCTTTGAAGAAGAAGTTTAAGGAGCGGTTGGCTGATTTTCAGGTACTAACTGTCATCATTCGTTGATGTGTTGAAGCTTTTAGCTCTTGCATCATCCATGAATGCGCTTCTTTTTCAGGTTCTAAGGCAAAATATTCAAGATGAGTATCGTGAAATTGTCGAGAGACGGATCTTTACAGGTTTGATAAACTTCCTAGTTTGCATCCAACTAATGAACATGACATAAAACTTCATTATTTGCATCTTTTGACTTAAAATCTCTGGCGCAACAGTTACCGGGACTAAGCCTGATGATGAGGTGAGATTTAACTCTTAGAAGCTACATCACTTCAGCATATAAATGCATGGTTGCCTTCCAATTTAATTGATGATGTCTTGAATATTTCACTAGATGGTTGACCACCTGATAGAAACTGGAAACAGCGAAGAAATTTTTCATAAGGCAATACAAGAAACCGGGAAAGGACAGGTGCTCTCTCTTGCTATTTAGGATTCAAGTAATTTTCGAAACTACTATTGGCTTTCGGATATATAAACCTGATGATTTTGAAGATATTAAGCATCTCTATTGCTATCCTTTTGCATGCTAGGAAAATTCTGGTAGTTCCTTCCAACAGTAATTTTGGTGCCTTGGCTGCAGGTGTTGGACACTTTGAAAGAAATTCAGGAGAGACACGACGCCGTGAAGGAAATTGAAAAGAAACTTCTTGACCTGCATCAGGTTTTATTTTGTTTCCAACACCAAGTTCTACATTACCAAATCATATTCCGTAACTCGTAGTTTTGATTTCTTGATTTGTTAGATCTTCCTCGACATGGCAGTTCTAGTTGAGGCTCAAGGAGATTTTCTTGACAACATTGAAATTCAGGTTTATTTCTTTGAATTACATCTTCATTATGATCATTCAAATACTCTCCTGTTTAACAATGCAAGTACCTGCAGTAAGTATGAGATGTACTCCTCGAAATCCAAAGTACGCCGTAGAATTTCTAAAAAGGGATTCACATTGCCATGAATGTTATAGAAATGACTCTAATCAAAGTATCAAACAAATTATCTGTGTTATTTTAACCTCTTAAGATTTGAAAAGTTAAATTCAGATCTGTTCCATTGATCTCTATAGTGAAATTAATAGAACAGTTGCAGAAACAAACACTTGGAATGTTTAGATGAAATCATGAAAGTTATATCATTGTTCATCATCTTGTAAGAGCTTTATGTGACCTACATATTAATTATTACTGATTGAAAATAGATCTCATTTGTCTATTGGTTTGATATTTTAAACAATGGTTAGAGGCATACACTACAACTCCACCATTAGTTTGACTCGAGAATTATAATTACCTATGAAATCCTTAATTAACTAAACAATATATTGATTCCATTGTCTTTTAATCGCTAATTATTGTAATTCTCCTTTTGCGAGTGCTATACAACTTATAGACAAAGAGAGCGAGATCTTTGATTATTTTGATACTACTTTCAGGCAAGATCAAATTTAAACAGTAGTCAAATTTTTTTATTCAGACAGGATACGATCTACTTGTTGAAATATATTGAGTTTGTATTGTATCCACTATTAGTCCCACATGGGAAAGAAACTTTTTGTTTCTTTCCTTATAAGAAAAGTTTCTTTCCTTATAAGAGATTTTTCACTTGAAAGTCTTAGTTAAGTGAATGTGGGGTTGGAGGCAAAGACCATGGGTATTCCCCATTGATTAATATATATTAAATACTTGATATTTAATGTCTATGATGCCTAATGTTAAAATAACTTAGCCAATTCACAACACAAGATTTTTACTTTTTACATTAAATTTTCGTTTTTTAAAAAATGTGTGTAATTAGTGGTGAACAGTCACCACTAATGACCTCGTTTTGAGCACTTGTAATTGTTCAAAAGAGGTGTCTTTTGGTCTCGTTTTGAACAGTCGTAATTGTTCAAAAGAGGTGTCTTTTGGTCTCGTTTTGAACAGTTCTAATTGTTCAAAAGAGGTGTCTTTTGGTCTCATTTTGAACAGTTGTAATTGTTGAAAAGAGGTGTCTTTTGGCCTATAAAGAGGGGTTGTAACCTCATTAGAAAACATAAAGAAAAATTTCAAAATTCTAAGAGTTTTCTAGTTTTTAGAGAGAGATTTTGGCTGTTGCAGAAGATAGGATCTTTTGGTTGGTGTGTAATCAAAGATCAATCCAGTTGTATCCTGGAGATGAACCTCTTGAAGCATTCATACACCGAATTGGAGGAAATTTCGTCTAAGGACATTGCCATTTAGTGCAAGCCTCTGGTATTGTTTTAATTTAGTTCTTAAGTTTGATTATATGCATGGTTTTGTACTTACATATATGCATGTTTTAGTAGATTGCTCCAACGCTACTAGTGTTCTATTGATCTGAGTCGTCTTCTGTTGCGCTCTATATATCGAGAAAACGATCTCACCAATTCATGTTGCTATGTGTTGCAGGTCACAAATGCAGTGGAACATGTACATTCAGGAAATGATGCCTTGAGGACAGCAAAGAGCTTGCAGAAAAAATCAAGGAAATGCATGATGATTGCCATCACTATTCTTCTGATAATCGCAATCATAATTGTTCTCTCAATCCTGAAACCATGGAAGAAATAGAACAAGAAGAGAAACCTCGACGACCCATCTGCGGCGGCTGCTCCTCTTCATCGAAAATCTTTCTTAATTATAATTAAGCAAGGATTATAAGTTGTAAGTCCTTTACCTTTATGTTCTTCATGTTTCAAACTGATTGTGCTTTATTCATTGAATCTTGATACATGTAGTTGAGTCACTGGTATCCAGTTTGATTAATTAATTATTGTTTTAGCTTTAAGATCTTAAACCATCTCAATCCATTGTGTTCATGCATTGATGTGAAAGTGGCATTTTTTATTTTTTTCAAAAGAACATATAATCTTTTAGTTGTTTTTAAACATGTTTTTAAGTAAACTAGTTGTTCTTCTTTTATCCAAGTTGCCCTCTTAAACAATCATATGTTTTATAAGATCACAAGACATTGAGATGGAATTCTTAGAGCATGTTGTAAGTCATTAACTAAGAACAAGCATGCCAGAATGAATCGTCAAACAAGACACTTTTGATTGAAATATCTAGGGAAGTAAATGCAACAACATTACTGAAAACATAAAAAATACATTGATATATAGGCTTGACTTGAAGAAGAGAGATTTCCATTCAAGACAGCCAGGATAAAAGTTTACTTATAACATGCTTATACATTTAAATTAAAAGAGAATCTCATAATGAAGAAAACCCAAAAAACATTTCTTCAACTTAACCCTGAAGAAGCTTCAGAGAACTTAAATGGGTCTTAGTAGTATAACCATTTGAGGCTAAAAATGCCATAAAACTGAGCACAATCCCATGGAATTATTTGCTTATGTTATTGTACCAAGTCCACATAATGTAAAAAAAGGCTGAAGATACCAAACTTTTCTTGATCATAAGGGATAGTACCCCTACATTCTCGCCTTCGCAACTACAAGGCCATCCGCCGCCATGTTCATGCTTCCCTGCCGAGTCCAGGTGTCCTTGAATTGCTCCTCAGTCACACCTGCAAACCATCCCAATTAACATTTCTTCACTTGCAAAAAGTTCATTATCTATAAATAGAATCCTAAATACAGATTGAAAACATTGCAATTAGAGAACAGTTAAGACTTGCCTTTCCCCATAGCAGCAGTGGAGGAGATGCCTCCCTGAACAGTTTTCAGCACCTTGTCATAGTAGTTGGCACCTGACCACTTTTGGTGAGCCAGTGTGTCAACTCCATTGTTCCTCTCCTCTCTTTGGATCTTCTCCACATAAGCCAGCATTCCTCTCCTAGCAAAATCCTTAGCGAAAGTATCGACAACTAATGCATCGGCGTGGAAACCAGCCAGTGTTATGAACTGCCAACAGAAGCCTAACTTAGCAATCCTAGGAATGAAGTCCCTCATCTGTTCATCTGTCATCCCTGATGCATCCCAATTGAAAGATGGAGATAGATTGTAAGCCAACATGATCTCCGGGTGCATCGACTTCACTCCCTCGGCGAAGTTGGTGCATTCTACGAGATCAGGGCTCGCGGTTTCCATCCATATGAGATCGGCATGAGGTGCGAAGGCCCAACCACGGACTACCGCTGCTGTCACGGATCCCTTGAACCTGTAGAACCCTTCTCTAGTTCTAGGCAGGTCCCAGCACCAGAAAAGGTTCTCAAGTCCCAACCTTCCTGCGATTTCTCTCCCTTGTTCATTGGACAGACACTTGTCGAAGCCCGAATGGTTCGACCACTCATTCAACCTCCTTTGCTTCTCGTCCTCCCCAACATTCATGGTCCTGATTGCATCAATGACGCATTCGGAGAATGTCTTCAGCCGGGCCATTGCCAACCAATTGTCCTCAACTTCTTGAAGCTCAGGTCCTGTCTTTCCTGCAGCCATTGCTTCAGATAGTAGAGTGGCCAAGCTCTTCCCCTTGAGGTTTGGATTGGTTGCACCTAGAATGAACTGATGATCTCTAGTGTCAATGTTGCTTTGAATCAAATTAGCGGCAACTGCATCGGTTCGAGCCACCAGGACGGTTTCGACCCCCATTATGTCGAACTGCAACCGAGCTGCAACAAGCCGGTTAATGTGCTCGCTGATTGAAACCAAGACCTTTCCGGCCATGTGACCGCATTTCTTTGTCACTGAAGACTGGTCTTCAATGTGGACACCAGCAGCTCCCCTCTCCACAAAGAGCTTGCAGAGTTTAACAGTTGCAGTTGCGCCACCAAAGCCGGTGTCTCCATCAGCTATTATTGGTTTCAAGTAGTCGACGTATGGAGTTCTCGCTCGCTCTTCGCGGCTCATGCTCATTCTAGCTTCTCTTTGCTTCCTGTCATGGTACTGTTGAGCAAAGAATAGGTGCTCAACCTTGTTAGGTACTGTGTCGTAGGGATAGTCGGCGAGATCCGGGCCTGGTCACATAGAATCAAGGAGCAACTATTTGAGTTCATTATCAATACCAACATTCTCAACAGCTCTATTAACAGAAAACAGAATTCTTGCTGTCGTTTATTGATATTTGAGTTCATTATCAGCCATGTGGATCAAACTCTTCCACTCCTGATCGATTCAATGCCCTCGACGGCGTATTTTCAAAATCTTACAAATCCTTCATAATCAATGCATCCCAAGTTTTTTAGGCCTACCCCTAAACCATCGATTTGTCACTCTAGTATTTTCCTTTATTTAAATCTCGGTAGACCATTCTTTTGGGTAATATAAATCTGTAGAATAACTCTACTTATTAAAATTACGAAATCTCTTTCATCTTTGCCGTGAACATTGGCACATTGGCAAATAGCCGAACCATATAAATCTCTGTGTTCTTTGTGTGAGAGATGATTATTGGCTTTTGTTAGTTTGCTCTAATAATATTTACAAACTAAAGTTTTTAAATGAGGAGACAAAAACCGATCTACGATTCCTACTATAAGAAATGGTAATTGAAACAAGGCATATATTATTATTTTTTCTTGAGTTTCACCTGGTTCATTGGTGCTAGTGTGAGTTGAAGAGCACTGCCAACCAGAGACATATATGGTGTCCAAGTACTTGGCCATCATGGCAACTTGAACAGGATCAAGGGCACCAAACGTTCTTGAAGCTGTGCCATTGGATTGGTGGGTCTTGAGAGTCCTCCACAGCTTCTTAGCCAGGTCATTGGATCCATAGCTCTGTCTAAGGCTTCCTCGAAGGGAAACAACGTCTCGGGCGGAATAAGGGCGGCGAGTTAGCTTGAACCTCTCTGTGTTCCACCATGCTTGCACCTCTGCAACTTCTGCTTCAAACCTCCCTTCCTCCTCCATAATCTATATATAATTTTCAAAGCAAATTCATCAAAATCAAAATTCACACTGCTCATGAAATTAATTTACCCTTTAGAGGTGATTCACTATAGAGTTCTCCAAATGTTAAACATTGCTGAAAATTTGATCAAAAATATGGTCCAGTTGAAAAAAAAAATCAAAATAAATGCAAGTTCATTTGTGATTAATGAAAAATATTAAGTTTTTACATGATAGATGCAAATCTAATATTGAATTGTATATTTTTTGGGGTGGACATATACATTAAGTTGTATATTTTGATATGGTGGTGGCATCCCAAGTATTACAATGACATGTTGGTGAACTATGTACAAAATCACTCAATCAAAAACATCATTACATGCCAATTATTAGTAGTAAATACAAAGAATGATTTCATACAACACAAAAATGATTTGGATCCAACTTCAACCAACGTACACCCCATGAATCTAAGATCATGCAGGGTCATGCATACATTTAATACTTAAGCTTGCAATTCCATGGTTTCCTTCCATCAACTTCAACACAAGATCAAGCATGCATGCATTAATTGTTAAATGAAAATAATATTGTCATAGATAGAGAAATCAATGAGTACTAATGAACACAAGAAACTCACCATCTAAAAACCAAGAACATGCATGAATCTTAATTTAAGTGACAAAATAAGACATGTGAACATATGAAACTCACCATTGAAGGAACAGAGAAAGATGCAGCCATGGTAAGAGACACTAAAAGAAACCTAAAAAACTTTCTTTTCTAATAGGAGAAGTTCATGCAATGCAAATGCAACAATGACTTGAGTATAAGATCAACCCCTAGACCTCCCCAATTTATAATGAACAAAAACTATATATTTTTGTCATAACAATTTATTTTTCTTTTCCAAAAAAATAAATAGCAGATAATGTCTAAATTCTTTTTTTTTTTTATTATGCATTATATATTGTCATTGTTATCTCTATCGAGGAAGAGATGGGGACTTGGCGCATGGAGGTGCAGTTGTAGGCACGGAGAAGATAGGCGCCACCTCGGCTAACGTGCGCCATGGAGGTATCAGATGACGTCATTAATGTTCAATCAATTGAATTAAAAGTAGTTTTAATATTTAGTATAAGTCCTACAATAATTTTTGAACTATGCGCACAGTCATCTCGAGTTGTATCTAGAGCGGTGCCTATATAAAGAAAACATTTTCCGTAGTTGAAAACTGCACCGGTTGTAGCGTGGGAAGGGCTTTGAATTTCGTGCATTGGATTGGAATCTTATCCATCTTCGTTGCTTCCGCCCTCCATCCAACTCATCCCATTCTAAGGATCAAAGCTCGGCACTTGTAAGTTGAAATTACTTCCTTCGTCAACAGTATAAAGGGAGGCAAAATCTTGTCTTTATTCAATCATCTAATTGTTTTTTTTATCCTATCATCTTTACTTGTTTTAGATAAATTACGTTTTAATATTTTTTTGGTATATGATTATGTTTTAATATTACCATGTTTAATTTTTATTTATATATTAATTAAAACTCGATCGAATTGTCATAACGATAAAAAAAATAAAGACAAAATTAGGTGAATTAAGCGCAAAATTTCAATTTTAATTTTTCAAGAGTGATATGCTACCTTGCTTGGGCCACTGAAGAATTGTCAGACTCTTCAATTAGATACATTAATTATTACCTAGTTGAATAAAATGTTTTTAGCACTGATGGTGGGCAATTCCATAGAGCCTTCTTTATGGTTTATTAGTCCGTTGATCTGGATATTGAATTACATCAATGCTCTCGAGGCCCCTTGTTGACTATATATACTTTCTCTTGTCTTAGTTTGTGTTTTTCTTTTAACAAACAATCTTACTTTTTGTCCTCTTCCTTCATAATTTTGAAGAGAAATTTTATTAATCATTCAGAGTTCAATACAATATCATAAATAAATCAAGCACATTAATTCACTAATTATATTTGTTCAATAAATAGTCATTTAATTTAGCTCTAAATGTAAAATTAAAATAATTTGATAATCAAGCATTGTTCTCTACAACATTAAAACTCGTGACAATATACAAAACTACTAGAACCACAAAACGAATAAAAAAAACTTCCCAACAAAGAGAAAAAAACATAAAACTTCCCAACAAATAGAAGACAAATCAAAAACTTTTAACTAGGAAAAAAACTAACTATAAAATAAAATTAAAGACAAGATCAATCTAGAGTCGCACAAATCCATGCAACATCATTAATTAAAATGCACCTCAATAAGAATTGACAAATTTCACAAATCTAATTAGATTTGTGAATTATTATATGAACAAAATGTAAAAGAGATTTGATTGGAACCATCGCCAATCGAAGAAAAGAATCAGCGGTGGTTCAAAAAACAAAAATTACAAAAGTGAACTAAGAAAAGAATTTTACACTTTCGGAGAAAAAAGAAAAGGATTCAATAATATGTATAAATTCCTAACTAATTTATTTTGTAATTAACTTTTTTTCGCGGCTTAATGGAGAGCTCAATTAATTTGTATTGGACTAATTCTCATGAAATTAGTTAAATATTGTATAAATTAAGGAGCGGAGGAAAAACTAAGGAGCCGAAAAAAGATTCAGACATAAAAAAGATGTTGGTTTTGTGTGGGCCACACACACACAAAAAATAGAAAGTCCAACACATGCAACGAATTGGAGTTGGAATAGGAATCTTGGAGAGAGAAAATAGGAAAGAGAATTGGAGTTGGAATAGGATTTTGGTAGAGAGATATATAAGCATTGGAAAGTCGACTTTGAGAGTTAGACTTGGTGACCGATTGGTGTGCGCACTCGAGTCGAAGTGTGCAATCTCTCTAGTTTTCTTCTCTCTACATTGAAGGTACATCAAGATCTTGAATCGAAAGACTCGCGGTGAAGTCTTTGGTGGTTTCTTGGTGATCAAGAAAGATCTTGAATCTAAAGACTACATCAAGATTTGGTGGTTTCTTGAATCTAATCAGAATCTAGAATCTAAAGACTGAATCTAAAGACTACATCAAGATCTTGAATCTAAAGACTCGCGGCGAAGTCTTTGGTGATTTCTTGGCGGTCTTTGGTGGTTTCTTGGTGATCAAGAAAGGGTACATCAAGATCTTGAATCTAAAGACTCGCGGCGAAGTCTTTGGTGATTTCTTGGTGTTCAAGAAAAGAGGTGCAAGGGTTTGATACAATTGGGGTAGGTTTTTCTTCATTCTTAGTGTGATCATCTAAGTTATTGGAAGAGGTATTTTTGTATTACTCCATTGTTAGTGAATCTCAAGCGATTGAGATATCTTGTACTCTTTTTCATATAGTGGATTTATTCGGAGTTTGGCCCGTGGTTTTTTCCCTCTGATTTGGAGGGTTTTCCACGTTAAATCTTGTGTTCTTTGTGGTGTGATTGATTTGGTGCATTGTTCGTGGCTTAGTTGATTTTATTCATCTGTTTCTCGAGTTAAAGGGGTTACTTTCTTGTTGATTAACCCCAACAAGTGGTATCAGAGCCGTGGTTGGTTCGTGTTCCGAGAATCTTTGTGGGAATCAAAATGGTGGATGATGATGATAAATCAAGCAATATGGTCAAGTTGACGGCTACGAATTATTCAATTTGGCAACCGATGATGGAAGATCATCTTTATTGCAAGGATTTATTTGATCCAATTGAATTTGGACAAAACAAGCCAGAGAAAATATCGATGTTAATTGGAGGAAGTTGCAACGAAAAGCTATTGGGACTATTCGAAAGTGGATCGATCTCGGTATTTATCACCATGTCGACAAAGAGGTTGATGCACAGGAGTTGTGGAGAAAATTGCGAGAATATGTGTGAGAGAAAGGGGGCTCAGAACAAGGCTTCTCTAATTAGAAGGCTTGTTAATATGAAGTACAAAGATGGGCGGTCGATGATAGAGCACTTGAATGATTTCGAAGCATTGATCAATCAATTAAGTGCTATGAAGATTGTGCTTGAGGATGAGTTACAAGCACTTTTACTCTTGAGCTCGTTGCCAGAAAGCTGGGACACCTTGGTGGTGTCTCTAAGTAATTCTGCTCCAGGCGGTGTCTTATCTTCATCCATAGTGCGGGATAGTCTCTTTGACGAGGAGACTAGGAGAAAGGATAAAGGCATTGAAACTTCACAAGCTCTTGTTACTACTGTAGAACATAGAGGCGAAGTCGATCTAGAGGTCCGAGGGGCGGAGTAAATCCGAGGCAAGTCTCAAGGAAAAGGAAAATTCTCTTGTTATCATTGTGGCAAGGAAGGACACATAAAGAAAATTTGTAGAGTGTGGAAAAGAGAGCAGAATGATGAGAAAAATCAAAATAAAGCGAATGATCGGAATACTACTACATTTCGTATCGATGCAATTGAAGACTTGGTTGTGCTTTCCTTAGTTGAGGATCAAGATCATGTCACTAACACAGATAGTGAATGGGTAGTTGATTCCGCAGCATCCTTCCATGCTACTCCAAGGAAGGATTTCTTCTCTGTTTATCGAGCAGGGAATTTTGGTAAGGCAAAGATGGGGAACAACAGTTTTGCGATATATAGTTGGCATTGGAGATGTCTCACGTGCGACAAACATGGGTTGCACGGTAATTCGAAAGACGTGCGACATGTTCCGGATCTCAAGTCTCGAATTTGTTTTCTACTCATGCTTTGGACCTAGATGGTTACTACAACATCTTTGGGGGCAAGGAGTGGAAACTCACCAAAGGCTCAATTGTTGTTGCTAAAGGAAAATTGAGCTATACACTTTACAAGACTCAATTGAAGACCGTCAGAGGTGACCTGAACGCAATTGAAGATGATTCTTCACCAGATCTGTGGCATAGGCGGCTAGGTCACTTGAGTGAGAAAGGGTTGCAGGTGTTGGCAAAGAAGTCTCACATTCCCTTTGCCAAAGGTAAATATTTGAACCCTTGTGATGATTGCTTATTCGGTAAGCAACATAGAGTTTCTTTTTCTTCATCGTCTAAAAGAAAAAGAAATTTACTTGAGTTAGTATACTCCGATGTTTGTGGTCCCATTGATGTGGAAACTATGGGAGGTGGCAGATACTTTGTTACTTTTATTGACGATGCTTCACGGAAGGTTTGGGTGTTTGTGTTGAGAACAAAATGTCAGGTTCTTGAGTACTTCAAGAAGTTTCATATGTTGGTGGAACGAGAAAAAGGCGTATCTTTGAAGTGCCTTCGTAGTGATAACGGGGGAGAATACACTTCAAAGGAGTTCGAGAATTATTGCTCGGAACATGGAATCAGACATGAGAAGACTGTTCCGGGTACTCCTCAACATAATGGTGTTGCTGAAAGAACAAACAGAACCATCCTTGATAAAGTCAGATGTATGTTAAAAATGGCTAAGTTGCCCAAGTCGTTTTGGGGTGAGGCTCTCAGTACTGCTTGCTACTTGATGAATCGCTCTCCTTCAGCACCATTGGAGTTTGATGTTCCGAGAGAGAGTTTGGTCTGGGAAATATGTTACTTACTCTCACTTGAAGGTGTTTGGATGCAAGGCATTTATGCATGTGCCTAAGGAGCAGAGACAGAAACTTGATGATAGAACTGTTCCGTGTATCCTCTTGGGATTTGGAGATGCAGAGTTTGGTTATAGGTTATGGGATCCAGAGAAGAAAAAGATTGTCGAGTCCAGGGGATGTGGCCTTTAATGAATATGAGACCATAACAGATTTGAAGACATCAAAGAAAATCATAGTTGATGATGATGATGTTTCGGATTGGAGTCTTCTTCCATTACGATGCCACACACGAGGAAACTCATTTGAAGAACATGGGGTTGATGTGCCGAAACCAGTTGATGATGCTGAGCAGGGGGAGCAAACTCCTCCACCAACAGCTTTAGTTGAACCTTCACTTAGAAGGTCTGAGAGAGGGTTGCTTCCTTCTACTAGGTACCCCAGTTCTAATTATGTTACAATTACGGAGAGGGGGAGCCGAAGAGCTTCCAGAAAGTTCAGATTCTCGCTGACAAGAATCTAACTGATATGTTGACGAAGGCGGTGACTCGTGAGAAGCATCAGTCCTGCACCAAGTTGGTGGGGCTGAGTTGTTATTGAGCATCAAATATGATTGAGATCTCCCCATGTGTTGGAGGGGGAGATTGTTGGTTTTGTGTGGGCCACACACACACAAAAAATAGAAAGTCCAACACATGCAACGAATTGGAGTTGGAATAGGAATCTTGGAGAGAGAAAATAGGAAAGAGAATTGGAGTTGGAATAGGATTTTGGTAGAGAGATATATAAGCATTGGAAAGTCGACTTTGAGAGTTAGACTTGGTGACCGATTGGTGTGCGCACTCGAGTCGAAGTGTGCAATCTCTCTAGTTTTCTTCTCTCTACATTGAAGGTACATCAAGATCTTGAATCGAAAGACTCGCGGTGAAGTCTTTGGTGGTTTCTTGGTGATCAAGAAAGGGTACATCAAGATCTTGAATCTAAAGACTCGCGGTGAAGTCTTTGGTGGTTTCTTGGTGATCAAGAAAGGGTACATCAAGATCTTGAATCTAAAGACTCGCGGTGAAGTCTTTGGTGGTTTCTTGGTGATCAAGAAAGGGTACATCAAGATCTAGAATCTAAAGACTCGCGGTGAAGTCTTTGGTGGTTTCTTGGTGATCAAGAAAGGGTACATCAAGATCTTGAATCTAAAGACTCGCGGCGAAGTCTTTGGTGATTTCTTGGCGGTCTTTGGTGGTTTCTTGGTGATCAAGAAAGGGTACATCAAGATCTTGAATCTAAAGACTCGCGGCGAAGTCTTTGGTGATTTCTTGGTGTTCAAGAAAAGAGGTGCAAGGGTTTGATACAATTGGGGTAGGTTTTTCTTCATTCTTAGTGTGATCATCTAAGTTATTGGAAGAGGTATTTTTGTATTACTCCATTGTTAGTGAATCTCAAGCGATTGAGATATCTTGTACTCTTTTTCATATAGTGGATTTATTCGGAGTTTGGCCCGTGGTTTTTTCCCTCTGATTTGGAGGGTTTTCCACGTTAAATCTTGTGTTCTTTGTGGTGTGATTGATTTGGTGCATTGTTCGTGGCTTAGTTGATTTTATTCATCTGTTTCTCGAGTTAAAGGGGTTACTTTCTTGTTGATTAACCCCAACAAAAGATTCAGACATCTACCAATCTATGTACCTACAAATTTCTCAAAAAAAAAAAAATAGCAAATCTCCTCCCATCAATCTCTTTAAGCTTCTTAGTTTCAAGGCAAGTAATTAAACTTATCTATATACTCAAATATTACCACACATGATTAAGTATATCCATTCTGAAAAAAAAAAATCCAAACTCTTGGAAAGCAAAACAAATGAGGTCCTTTACGTTGAGGTTAGAGTTTGACTAGTAGATTTTCAGGCAGATTGGCCCAAATTAAAATGTGGTACATGGTTGTCAGTTAATAACAAGTTACAAAGCTGTTCCATTTGAATTTATTATATTCAACTTCTCTCTTTGTTTTTAGTTCATCTTTTTTTCGGTGGGGCTGTTCCAGACAGCATGATATGCATGGGTGACGCCACAAGCGGTTACTCAAAGTTTGAATTCCCAATGAGGATAAGATTTCATTTTGATAACTTTCAATTATCATGCAATTTTTTTTCTCCTATAATGTATTTTTTGCTTCTGAATTTTCTCCTTTAGTCTTGGGCCACTTGCCCAAACTATATATATATTTTGTACGTGTCAATTTTTTGTCCATATAAATAAGAAGCATTTATATATTACTACGAATTCATGTTTTTATTCATTTGGTTTTTTATCTAAAAAAGCACTGCAATTTTTTTTTCTGACTATGATACTGTTGATCTCATCTTCCAAACTTGATGGGTCAGACCGGAATGATCTCTTCTGAAGTTGGCTGGAAAGGAAAGTGTGCAACGTTTTGTTCTAAATGATTTGAATCAAGATAAAAAAAAAATTTAGGCTAAGTCTAATTTAGAAGGAAAATGTTTCTCTCTTGCTCCAATTTCACATTCCATTTTCATAAGCGTTTGTTTAATTGTGACAGTTGATTTTGTCAATCAATGTGTGTACTCGCTAAAATCAATATGTTCATTTAAAGAACTCTAAATAAGTATATCAATGTGCATCTAAAGAACTCTGAATGAGTACTACGTGTGAAAATGTCATGTAAAATTAAAGCAAGATTAGCATAAACAATTTAGAAATTAAACTTACACGGCTTAAGGCATTTAAATCAATAACACAAACTTCTTCATTTTTTCAGATAAACAATTTTTTTTTAAAGTTCATAAATAATTAATAATAGAAACTTTCAACATTTTCTTAATTTTAGCAGGGGGATGGATTGATTTGGCGGTTTTGTTTATTACAGTGACAAAATAAACCGATTTTTTCCCGGTTCACTTGAACCAACCCAACAAAAAACTCAATCTCATATCTAAACTAGTCGTTTCCCTGCACCTCGCGCAGGTGTAATAATAATAATAATAATAATAATAATAATAATAATAATAATAATAATAATAATAATAATAATAATAATAATAATAATAATAATAATAATAATAATAATAATAATAATAATAAAACATTATATTTATAGTTATTCTCATCGAGTCAAACGAAAGGTTCATAAAAGAACAATAATATAAGAAAGAGCAAAACACTATATTTCTTCTTTAGCTTTTGTAGCATTTTATAGACCGAACAACATCTTTAAGCAATGATAATCCCATGCAATAGTGTATATTGATCTACTATAACCGTTAAATATAAATTCCTCCATATAGTTTGTTCACTCCAATTGAAGAATCTAAATCAATAGACAACATAACAAAGGCAGCATAAAGGTCACGTGATCGTTGATTTGTGTTATAGATATATATGAGTCATTCGCTTTTTGAACTTATGGAAAATGTACCAAACGATTAGATCAAATATAGAGCAACATACCTAAAGTAGTTTAGCTTATAAGCGTTGTGAATGGTTGTTATATCACTGGATGCATGAAGCTATGGGTAAGTTGAACAACTTTTAACAAGGCGATGTTGAAATCCATCGATCCTATCTTGAATTTATTGGGTGATAATTGGTTGAGAACTAGAGGAATCTAAGGTTAGTTATAATAAAATTGATTTTTTTGTGATTTTTTGAATGGTGAAGGAAAAAAAAAAAAACCAAGTCGATTACATGAAGAATGGATGAGAGTTGAAATTTATAGGGAGAATGTAACTTGCACTACACTCAATTTCTTGTATTTACCCATGATTTCAAGTTCAACGTACTCAATCTATTAATGATAAGATAACCACTATTAATTATTAATAAATGTACACATAATGTATAATTATATCTCTTGAAATAATAAATAAATAAATAACAAAAAATAACTCATGAATTCCTTGTATTTACCCATGATTTCAAGTTCAACGTACTTAATCTATTAATTAATGATAAGATAACCACTATTAATTATTAATAAATGTACACATAATGTATAATTATATCTCTTGAAATAATAAATAAATAAATAACAAAAATTAAGAAAATTAAGAAAAATAAAAAAATAGAATGGTGAGATGAGGTAATTTTTAAACCTTCTCTCTCCTCCGACTAGATCGCCTCCTGGAGGTGTCTCTCTTGAATATCGAGATGCAGATCATGAAAAACAAAAAAGATGATCAAAACGATGGTAAAATTTCTTTTGATAGAGATGAAAGTTTTTTGAAAAAAAAAATTAAAAATGAAATCGAAACGTTTTAATAAAAATAAAAAACGGATTTGTGGGTGTATAAGTGTGTTTATCAAAAGTGAATGTTGGATGTGTTGATTTCATTTCTCTTCATTTCGTTTTGTTTTGGTTTTTGTTTTGTTTTTTTTTTTTTTTTCAGAACTAAAAAACCAATTAGAAGAAGGATTGGGTTTTTAATTGAACCAATTTAAGTGAATTGGGAAAAATCAGTTCATGTTGCCTCGTCTATAAACCCCAACTCCCTTTTCGTGCAAAAAATTAAAATTTTTTCTTGAAAGTTTGAGTTACTTATGAAGAAATTGAAATTCGTGTTATTTATGATAATTAGCCCCCCTTTTTTTGTAAACCAGCGTTGCAAGTGAAGTTGAACTTGATTTTTTCTTGTACAGATGAGTGCCTAGATTCTTATTGCCATTACTACGGTGATTTGAAATAATTTTTTTTTTTTTTTGGTCTTTACTCCAATTATTCTAAGCCCGGACACGATTAGACATGTATGGCTCTATCATATCACGGGGATGGATAATGAGATTCCTTTCATTTATTTTTATTTTTCAGTGAAGATTCCTTTCATATTGCAGTATGATGTATGATCACACTTATTCACCAACAACATTGGTGATGCACATTATGGGCATTGGTACATGCCCTATACTATATAATATATATATATATATATATATATTATTCTATATATAAAAAAACTATTGTTGGACAATTGAGCAAAAGAAGTATAGAACTGTATAGAAGTGACGAGAAGTGGGGGAGAAGGAATTCGTTGTGGGGGCCTACGTACAGTGGTCGACCATCGATAGACTATAGTTAATATGTTAGCACTTCAAGAAAGAAGCATCTCTTAATATAATGGAAAAGAATCCTATAAAAATGTAGTATAAAAGTTAAAAAAAAAAAGGAAACATTGTAGGATTGATTCTACAAAATGAAGAATACTATGTGGTGGACCTGTGCTGGTGGTGGTGTTTATACGATACTCCATCCGATGAATAATATAAGTTTTTTTTTTAGCAAAAACTTTTTATTTAAAATTGTAAGTTTGTTTTCGAAATTTAAGAGTGTGTTTATTATTCTTTTTTTTATCTATTTTACTTTTATACAATTGAAACATTTATAATTATTCAATTATTCAATTCATTTCATGTCAAAGGATGTGTATGTAAGTTACATTAGTAATTAAGGCTACCTTAATTCTTGTATATTTACCTTAAACGACCTATATTTTTTACCGAATAGAGTAGCGAATGCTAATATCTATGAAAGGAGAGACTTAGAGAAACAAATTACTTGATCACCCAGTAAAATGGGCACATATTTAATCACTTTACAACAATATTTTATACATTGTTAATCGCTTTACAACAATATCTTTAGAAGTCCTCTTATGCAACTGCTCCCCATTTGATAAGAGTAGAGGTTAGAAATTCAACTACTCTCCCTCACTTGATTCTAGTGGTGTATAAAGAGGCATTGCACAATGGGCTCATTCAGGTACTTGAGCATATCAAAGATTAAGGGCATGGGTGCATCAATTTATAATTTATTATTACTCCTTCTCTCCCTCTCTTTGCAAGTTGCATATTATCAAGCATGCACGCTGTTTGATTTGGTTGTTGTTATATATTAAGATTTTCCCAAAACTTGTTCAAAACAGAGGCACCCCACCACCCCCACCAAGCGAACTCCTTGAGCAAGAACGAATCGCTCGTTGAGGATCGGCCATTGCGAGGATTCCCGTATCGTGCTCGTTGTAGGAGGTTTTTCCGGTTGTAGGCTCGGGGTGTTGGGCGATTTCGTCTCCATATCCGTGAAATCGATCGTTTCAAGGTACGCTTAAGTTATATTTGGTAGAGTAGTTGTAATGTTTGTGTGGCGGTGTGTTAAATGGTTCCATTATTGGACACGGGCAGCTCTGGACGATCTCATTCTAGAAGTTCTCTTATGCAACTGCTCCCCATTTGATAAGATTAGAGGTTAGAAATTCAACTACTCTCCCTCACTTGATTCTAGTGGTGTATAAAGAGGCATGCACAATGGGCTCATTCATGTACTTGAGCATATCAAAGATTAGGGGCATGGGTGCATCAATTTATGATTCAGGTACTATTATTACTCCTCTCCCTCTCTTTGCAAGTTGCATATTATCAAGCATGCACGCTGTTTGATTTGGTTGTATATATTTTGTCAAGATCCTCTGATGTAGAATAATTTTGAGTTCTCAGTTTTAGACGAATGTCTGTAAAATCAATCAAGTTGAATGGCATTTCATTCAAAATTCATTTTAGCTGAAAATTTTACAAAATATTTGGGTGCCTTCATGAAATGGTGGGGTGCCCTTAGCGGGCATCAATAGTTTTAAGTTCTCTGTAAAATCAATTAAGTAGAATGGCATTTCATTCATTCAACCACATTCCCTGCTAAGGGTGAGCGAACCGTGGTTTAGTGGTGAAAACCATTAAACCACCATCAAACTGAGGGTTCACAGTTTGGTGCGTTCACGGTTTGACCGTTTTATAAACCACCACCAAACCACGAACCTTCAAAACTACAACCAAATCAAATGTAATTTGACCGATTTGATTTTTGATTTTCTTGTGACACATTTTTAATAAAAAAAGTCCATTCCATACAAGTCCATCAACAAAATATATGCATTTACATGACCATTCACCAAAACCACAATGAAACACATAAAATCAATCAAAATTATGAATTTAAATTTATTTCAAAAGTTAAAACAACGTAAAATAATTTCAACTTTATTCCAATTCATTTCAAGTTTGAGAATGATTTTTGCGATTTGGTGAACCACAATTTTTTATAAATAAAAACTACCACCAAACCGCAGAATCCCGATTTTTAAATTTTTTAAACTACCCCTAAACTGCAAATTTTAAAAAACCAGGCCATACAATTTAAACGAGCTTGAGCGATTTTACAAAGACCACTGCTCACCTCTATTACCAGGTCTCCTAGAAAGTGTTGATCCTAATTAAGTTTGGTTGTATATGCCTTGATTCATCTACAACATAATTCCTCTTCCCCCAAAAGGTATTATCTTCCCAATTCTCCACTGTCACACATATTTCTTTGATTTTAATTCAGACCGGTTCCCCATATAATCATCGATACTCAATTCCCACAATTCTTTCTAAATTAAAAGTTCACCCTTCAAGGATTTTCTTCAAAGGATCGTCTTTAGATACTCAAAAAGTTCCCACAAAAAGCTTTTTCAATAGTTAAAAGTTCACCTTCAAGGATCTTATTCAAAATGCCAAAACCACAACACTACTATAGATTAAATAAGAAAATCTAAGCAAGGGAAAGCAAAAAACAAGAGCAGAGTTTATTTGTTTCACACAAAACATGGACACCAAGTAACATCTAAATGCGCACCCTTTACCATCACCATTGCCATCTATCTATCTCCCTCACTCTCTCCTAAGAGTCCATACAAGTAAGGTCTGCAAACTAAGCATCTGCAGTCTCTGCACTCTCAGCCGCCGCAAGAACTAGCTCCGGTCGGAGACTCTCCGTCTCGCCGAAGGTTCCGTCGATGGCATTGGGCTGCCCCAATGCCTTCAACGCCAAGTGCGCTGCCTTCTGCCCTGATATCATCATAGCCCCAAATGTTGGTCCCTGAACACACAACAAACAATTCTCCACATTAAACATAGGCCAAGATCAGTTTCTTAACAAAACAACACAAAGTAAGCACGCATCAAACAAACAAACAAACAAACGCATACCCTTATCAACAAACATCACAAAATCAAACCCAGTCCACAAACTCCCCATTTGTCACATACCCATTTCACAAAAATATAAAATAAGCTCAATTTCCACACTAATAAAGCACACAAAATTTGCAAAACTCAAACAAACAAACAAGCATAGACCATTATCAAGGGTAGTCTTTTGTGACTATCCAGGCGAGCCTATTCCCCCACAAGACCCTGACGCAATTAGCTCGAACAATCTTAACACAATGGAGAATTATCGAACCTGAACCTGAGACCATATGCCTAACCCACACCACCCCACGCTCACCCTTACCATTGAGCCAACCCTTATCAGAGTTTATCTTATCCACTTCAGCCTAGTTTTGAAGGTATTTTTTATGGAAATTAGTATTAAGCTTGAAAGTTCTCGTCCTGTAAAAGTACACTTGTACCGGCAAATAAAATGTCAAATGTTTGAGGCTAATGAATGCCATATAATTCTTAGTGAGTCGAGGAGACTAAAAAACTATCACTAACTAATTCTCTAACGGATCTATATTTTTTAAGATTAAAAGAATGCTTATAATTTTCACTTCTCCAAGTACTTGACCTTAGACCTAGATTGAATTATTCGTGAAATCTAATCAATCAGTTTAGAAGATCTTCGGTGTGTTAAATAGAAACAAAATAAGTAAAACAGGGCAAATGATGAAGGGCATACTAACCATCCTAGGCGCCCCGTCGATCTCCGCCACCTCCATCCCCGTCACAATCATCCCGGGCACAACCTCCCTAGTCAGCCTCACGATCGCATCCTCCGCGGCGTTCATATCGAGCGCCTTCATCCCAGGCACGCTATCAATCATCCCAATCGCCTTCAGCCTCTTAACCCCCGTGGCCCCAAACGGCCCGTCATGCCCGCAAGAACTCACCACCACCTTCGCCTCCATCACGTTGGGGTCCATACACGACTGACTGTCATGGTTCATCGACACCAAAGCCCAGTTCGTCACCACCCCTCCGACCCTCCCATCCTTCACCACCAAGTCCTCCGCCGCCACCGCATTGAAGAGCTTCACGTTGGGCCTCGCCAAGAGCTCGCTCATGATGGTGGAGGTGAAGAGCGCGGCGTGCTTGATGACCACGTAGTCGTCTTGTTCGTCGTACTGGATGCGCAGCTCGTCGAGGAATTTGTGGGCGGGCTTGCGGACGACCATGGCGGAGAAGAGCTGGCCGCCGAGCCATGCGCCGCCGCCTGGGGACACGGACTGCTCGATGATGGCGACGTTGACGTTGGGGTTTTTGGAGAGCTCGTAGGCGCAGGAGAGGCCGGCGGAGCCAGCGCCTACGACGACCACGTCGGTGTCGGCGTAGGTGATCATGTCGGTCATGTATCGGCGGGTCATCTCGCGTGAGACGATGGATTCTTTGATGGGGGAGAATTTGAAGGAGGTGAGGTCGTAGGGAGGGGGGGGGTGGGGGTGGGGGTGGGGGTTGGGGTGGACATGGACATGGTGATGAGATTTGTGGATCTTACGCGGAGGGTGTGGAACAAGGTGGGTTGGGAGGGTTGGGAGGAGAGCTTTGTGGGGAGTGGGGGAGTGAAGGGGGTGGTGGCCATGGAGGATGCCATTGTTGGGGGGAGATTTTGCTTGTGAGAGGGTATGGATTGGTGGAATTGGAGGTTGGGGGTGGTTTTAAAGGGGGAGATCTCAAGTTGGGCGAAAATATCTTGGGAGAGATCAACACTTGGCACCACAGAAGATAGGATTTGAACGGTTGTGTGGGCAGTGAGAGGAGAGAGTCTGGTTTAGGGAGTCAAGTGTGGGGGATATTATTATGGGGAACATGAGAATATCTGGGCGAATAGGCTGTTTTGGAAAATGACACGTCATATGGAGAGGCCAGGTCAGTGTTCCACGTATGATGGTCATGGAAACGTGAAGGGTGATGGAGGGTTTGAAATTGCAGGTACTAGCGTAGAAGCCAGATTTATACTAGAGCTTTATTTTTTGGTAAATGTTATTATGATAACAATAAGTAACAACACATTGCACAAAAATTAATGCGGTGGTGAATCCTACATCAAAACTCAAAAAAGAGCGTCAAAACCTCATTTTGATGTGAGGCTCACACGATACATTAGCTGTTGTGTAATGTGTTTGTAATTTAATATTGTCATTCTATCATCACTATTTTTTTGTGGGGTAGTGCTAGATGGACTCAAAAAGTCCGAACTCAAACAACAAAAAAGACATAAATACCCTTAATTTAAATTCATTATTGGTGTTTGGGGTATAGGGTAATGCGTTTTACTTAGATAGATATCTTAATAATATTGTTTTTTGTTTTTTTGTGTACCACAAAAGCTTTCAACCACGCCTATAAGTATCATCTCTATTTTTTTGTGTACCACAAAAGCTTGTTTGCAACCACGCCTATAAATATTTTTAGTGAGATATATAAATCATCTCCTGTTAAAAAATAAAGTTAAGAGAGGTCTTAAATTCTACTCTTGTTAAAACTATGTTGTCTAAACAAAATAATTATACCCTTGTATCAAAGTACAAAAATGAAAACCAATATAAAATACAAAGATGTTTATTTTTTATTAAAAAATATAGGCCAAAAATATGTTTATAAAAATTAAAAAAAAAATTATTTTGATAAGTAATTTTGAGTATTACGACAAATAATCATATAAATGTCAAAAAAAATATAAATGAGGAAAAGCTACTTTATTCAATGCCATAAATATACGTAAGCAAACGCAATAACTACCATACCAACTGCTAGCCTACTAGTGCAATAGGTTTCATTCCAAGCTTTCCTTCTTTAAGAAATATTTATGTCACAATTATAGCTCATGATGAGCAATTAAAAACTTACTAATATTCAATTGATATACCTAATTGATTATACAATAAATCTACTTGAATTTATGAGTCGAACTCATAAGGAGGTTTTTAAAATTTTTACAAATATTTAAGAGGTAACAAAAGAATTTTATAAGTGATTGTGTGTGCTTCATTAATTACTTGAGAATGACTTTGAAATATAAAATTTTTTTGAGTCCGGACTTATGAATCCAAATATCACTACCCTTGATTATATTAGACTCATAAAATTTAAGTAGGTCACAACTAACTCATAAAACTCATTAGATAGACTCGATGGACCTGCATATTACCAAGATTTGTAACGGACTTAAAGATTACTATTATCAAGATCCATGAACTTATAATAAATGTCAGCATTTATTATATATTCCATGAAAACATTTGGTTCCATTTATAAAACTGCTCGACCTTGGCCACTTGGCCACTATAGCCATTCTACGGTGGTTAGCGCAGTAGGTTAAATGTATCGAGACGTGTGGACTAGAGTACACTCTCACATAATTTAAGTCAGATTTCGTAAATTGCATCAAAGTTGTTCATTTATGAGTTGCTAATATTGGTAATAGCGAGATTCGTTGAATCTTAATTCGAGCCCAATAAAAAAATTTAATTCATGTAACCTACTCCAATTAATTTGAGACGAAAATTATATTGTTGCATGAGGATCCATCGGATCGGGGACAGTAGCGGCTACTAGATCAAACAAAGTGGAGCATGGTTGATGAGTATCACGAGGAGATGCAGGTTATGTGAGCCTTCGATGCTTGTTTGTATGTCAACGTCTTGTTGTATAGCTAGCCAAAAAATGGTATTGATTTGTCTCACTTGCTTTGAATTGTAATGATGAGTGGAAATTTTTCTTTTTGTGACGCGTAAGGTGGAGATTTCTTAGCTTTAATAAAAAGTGAAGATCTTTCTTTCACGACTTTCTGGTCATGGATGTCTTGCCTTGAAAAATCAGTACTTTCTTAATGTTTCATTCCATTGATTGCATCTACTTTGGATTATTGAAAAGTTGGGAGGATTTGATTGATTATGATTTCGACAAATTTACTATTTCTCGCAAGAATATAGTTGAGGTACATAACCAACTAGACTTATTCTTCTTTTTTTTTTTTTTTTTTTTTTGGTTGAAATAAGGAAAAACTACAGAACCAACTAGACATATTCAAAGTTGGACAAGCTTGCCAGATCAAGGCCGTGAAGAATATATCGAGTATGAAAAGACAAATGGAGCTTAACTAAAAAAAACTTAACTTAACAAATGATGTTGATTGGCACGATTGGAAGCGAATCATTGTCCCTTAACCAAAAACTAGAGTTTAGATTCTGAAAATGAAAATGCCAACTTTGGGAGCTTCCACCACTTCTTATATATAGTGTTTAACTTGAAATAGTTGTTTAGTCAAATATCAAGTGACTAAGACAAAAAAAAAGAAAAAAAAAAAAGAAAAGACAATGAAACTTAAGCTCTCTCATCTCAAGCTAACTACTAAATTTAGTTCTAAGAAAAAAATCTAATAAGTATAGACTAAGTTTTAAATCAATTACCGCTTATAACAACCATGTATTGCTTTACCATTAGACGTTTTGTGTTGATAATATATACAGAACTATGATGAGAAAAAAAAATTATATATATATATATACTATATAACTATTATAAAAGTAAAATAAATAATTCTTACAAAAAAATAAAATAAATAAATAAACTTATATGTACTTTCTAAATAAAAAATATAGATAGGCTAGAATAATGGCTTTTAAGAGCCAAGCCCCACTCAATGACATAATAGGTTTTACTCTAATATGAAAGGAAGAGTCAGCCTCGAACTGGAAGCGCTTTCTTTCAAATATGAGGCCTAGGTATGTCTATATAAAAAGATTAACATACTTATGATTCGTACATTTGCATTTGATGCATACTATTAAACCTGTTCATAAGTTCGAGCATTCATTCGGCCCACCTAAAATGGATCGGTCGAGTTATAAAGATTATAGACCTAACCCTACCCAAGATCGCTAAAGCTCGATCAATTGATGGACATGCTTAAGTTTGCATTTTTCGATCCAAGCTATGCCCTCATGGAGCTTATAAAATATTTTTTTATTTACTTAAAGGGTACTACTACCATGAAAACTGCAAAAATACTCATGTCATGAGAACCACATTCACAACTATTAAATTCTAATCCAACTCATAAATCTGAGTCATAAATACACAAAACATTTAATGCACAATACATTTTGGGGTTCTCATGGCAAGGATATATATTTGGGTTCCATTGCAAAATTTTCCTTATTTCAAAAGTAGTTGGCCTCAAAAAAAAAAAAAAAAAAAAACTATCAACGACAAGGTTTGAGGTAGGACTACCTAGACTCAACTAGGTTCGACCCATATGAAGCTTGTATGGTAACATGATAAATTATCCACCCAAAACACTTCACACATAACATATTAGCACATACACTTGCTATACTAATTATCTATAGAAATACTATCATACCATAAAGGGGTAGGAGAGGGGCAGGGGGGAAAGGTGCCGAGTGCGAGGGTACTATAGGGGGTCGAAGGGGGCAACAGGTGACCGCCCTCCTGATGATGTCCCTGGTGTTGGTGCGCTTCAATATATGTTGAAAAAGATTCCCACTATTGTGCAGTAAATGTATGTGTCTATCAAAACTATGGTACTACAACGAAGTAAAAAAAAAAAAAAAAAAAATCCAATAATAAACAAACATCCAATTTGCTTATCCCAAACAATACCATAGGAGTCATTTTTTTTTTTTTTTTCCTTTAAGAGGTTGTTAATATTCTAAGTCAATCAGATGCTACTAGACCAAAATGAAGATAAATTTACAATTAACAATTAATCAACTAGCAAACAATACATAATTGAGAAAGCAGAAAAACAACAACAGCAATCTCGACAGTCTTCAACATAATCAAAAACCAAAATCACTAAAACATCAACTGAAAGGCCAATAAAAAACACTATACAGTAGATTTATGAAGGAAACACAACAAAGAGGAAGCACAGATTTTTGCTTTGATGGAAAAAATTGCATTCATGATAAAAGCTGCAAACGTTTAATCACACTAGTAATTCATAGTCATCATGGATTAAATAATCCAAAGTGCATCAGACCAGTGGTTATAACTAAAAAGGCATCCATCTCTCGTAGATGCTTTATGCAGAGGTGGCAAATGTTGTCACATTTTACAAGTGCATAATTGTCATTATTTGTATCTATTTCTTGTTTATTGAAGATTCTAGATATGGAAGTTAAATACTCATTATATGAAAGTTGTTTGAATGGTAAATTTTGTGGCAGTAGACAACGATGATGATTATGGCAACAGAATGAACATCTTAATAGTTGCCACAAAAGTTATCTGAAGCCAACTAATTTGTTAAGATGTTGAATGTTGGAACAGAAAATAAATCATTTTAGTTGCAACATAGTTCATTTGGAGATAGAACTAAATCAGTTAAAAGTGGTTGGCTAGATTTGGAGGTTATCAAGATGAGATTTATTATGATCTGACGTAAAGGGAAGACATGCTATATAATAATCAAGACACATCAGAGTTTCGTATTCCATTCGATTAAAAATGTAGCCTTGAGTTATTATCATTTGTAACTGTTCTCACATTATTTTACATTGTGCAATGATGTGAGAATAGATTCTGAACTTGTGTTCATTTACTTTTCTTTGTAATTCTCAATTATCACCAAGGGGATCTTGGATATTCCAGTCGAGGGGAGCTCGACCCGCACCAGGGATTAGGTAGTCCAATCGAGGGGAGCTCGACACACCAAGGGGACTTGGGTGAAAATCTATTGTAAGTGTGAAAGAAAGTGCCTCAAGATGGTGAGGGAGTCACTAGAAAAGAGTCTTGTGTAAGTCTGAGTTTTCAACTTAGTAGATTTTCACATCTGGGCGTGGCCCCGCACATGTAGGTTGTGGACCGAACTGCGTCAACGTATCCGGTGTTTTAGTTTGTTTACTTTCATTTTCCATTATTTTGTTGTTAGCATAGATTTCTATATTTCAATTTGGTATCAGAGCGGGCACTACTAATTCTTTGTTTACAAAGTTAGTGAGATCCATGAAATCTATGGCTCAACAATTTCACTCCGCTCAATCGAAAGGGTTTCCACCATCCACGGTCATTGATTATGTCTTTGTTACCACAGCGCCACATTTGCACTCTGTTCCCACAGTCATTAGTTATGTCTCGGTTACTACGCGCCTCATTTACACTGTTCCCACAGTCATTGGTTTGGTCTATGTTACCACAACGCCTCATTTGAACTTTGTTGCTACAGTCGTTAGTTTTGTCTCTGTTACCATAACGCCTCCTTCGTACGCTGTTACGATAGTGCCTTTTTTTTTGCACCCTGCTACCACAACAATAAGTTTTTTTTTTTGTTGTTGGCACAATGCCTCTTTTGCACTCGGTTACCACGACCCCTGATTTTGTTGATGTTGCCACACGGGGATAACCCTCCACTTTGCACTAAGGGTTTTTATCAGAAGCGTGTATAAGATGGCTCTAAGTGGCCGCCAAATGATTTCTTTCTCTTCGCAAGTTTGTTTATTTATTTTCCCTTAAATGCCCATTGTCATATTATGTCACAAAGGGGGAGAACTAGCGAGAGTTGAGTTGCAGGGGGAGTAAGCTAGTAGCAGTTGAGTTGATGCGACGTCATATTTTCAAGGCATTTTCTTTATTTGGCAATTGCGGATTATGATGGTTAGTTGCTTTGGTGATTGTCTTACTTTTTAATATGGTGACATGAGATATATGTTGTGGTTACTCAATTTGTCGCATGCTGAAACCACATGACAAGAGTGCATGTTGTGGTTACTCTGCAAATCGCATGCTGTGACCACAACACTAAATGATTGATGTTGGTACGAGGTTAAACTGATATATGGTCAGAAGGTATATCAATGATTTGGTTTTATCCACAATGTGATGCTCTTTATCTTGTGACAAATAATGACAAAGGGGGAGATTGTTAGTCACATTTCGCATGTGCATGATTGTCATTATTTGTATATATATAATAAAGGCTGGTTTGTGGATAATTATTTGTGATTTGTAGTCACAATGTTCTGCATATCTATCTATCTATAAGTGATGCTTCTATGCTTTTATATATTGTGACAAATAATGACAAAGGGATGCTCTCTTTACAAGTGCATTTGTCATTATTTGTATATATTGTAACAATATATGATGAATGGTAAATGTTGGGAGATTGTTATAGTCACAATTTACAAGTGCATAATTGTCATTATTTGTATCATTTGTAATTGTTCTCACATCATTTCAAGATTTAGAGATTAAATCATTAAAAGTGTGCAATGGCCCATGCTATATAATAATCAAGGCACATCAGAGTTTCGTTTCCCATTCGATTAAAAATGTAGCCTTGAGTTGAGTTATCATTTGTAATTGTTCTCACATCATTTCACATTGTGCAATGGCCCCGCACATGTAGGTCGTGGACCGAACTGCGTCAACATATCCGGTGTTGTGGTTTGTTTACTTTCATTTTCCATTATTTTGTTGCTAGCATAGATTTCTATTTTTTAGCAAAGACAAAACACGAATTAAAAAAGAGAAAGATGGTTGCAAAAATAAGATTAATACCTGCAAAAAATATAAATACCATGAAAACAATATGATTTTAGTTAACTAAGATTTCTATTTCAAATTTCAATGATAATATGCAGGACAAAGTACGGAAAGTGAGAGGAGAGTGAGTATCTATTGAGTACTTGGAAACAAACAAACAAACACACAGAAAAACCACAAAAACAATCTCAATATCATCTGTAAAACAAATAACAATGCATCACAAACTAGTTACAGAGACATGTCATATACATGGAAGTTGTTAGGTGAGCACATAAAGAGTAAATGAAATAGAATAGTTGTTAGGCAAGGAATCAATTTTTTTTCTTCATGAGTACAATTGAAGAAATTCGACTAGGTAGGGGTAGACCAAAGTTAACAAAGGACGCATTAATTAGGAGGGATTTGAATGGTTTGGGAAGCTCGCAATCAATTGCACTAAATCGAGCACAATGGAAGAGTTTGATCCATGTCGCCAACAACAACAACAACATAGCCTCAGTCCCAAATTAACTGCGGCTACATGGATCAAACTTTTCCATTGTGCTCGATTAAGTGCAATTGATGGTGAGCTTTGCAAACCATTCAAATCTCTCTTAATTAATGCATCCCATGTTAACTTTTGTCTACCCCTACCTCGTCGAATTTCTACAGTTTCTATTGAGTCAAGTTTTCTAGTTGGGGCATTTGTAGGCCGTCTTTACAGGTGACCAAACCATCGCAACCGCCCTTCCCTAATCTTTGTATCAATTGGTGCTACTCCTACTTGTCTTTGAATTTCTATATTTCTTATTCTATCTTTACGAGTTTTACCACACATCCACCTAAGCATCCTCATTTCTGCTACATTCACTTTATGTAATTGTTGTTGCTTTACTGCCCAACATTCACTTCCATAGAGCATAGCTGGCCTAATTGCGGTCCTATAAAATTTTCCTTTTAACTTAGTAGGAACATGTTGATCACAAATCACCCCCGTTGCACTCCGCCATTTCTTCCATCCAGCTTGGATTCTATGTGTGACATCATTTTCAATGTTACCATCATTTTGTATGATTGAACCTAGGTATCTAAAGTGGTTTACCCTATGAACTTCTACTTCCCCTAATTTTACCACTCCGTCATCTCGATGTCTAGTGTTTCCAAACTCACAAAGGCATGTATTCGCCGTCCTACTCGACTTAAAGCCTTTAGATTCTAATGTATTTCTCCAGAGTTCTAATTTCCTATTCACTCCATCTTTAGTTTCAGCCGCTAAGACAATACATCTGCAAATAGCATACACCATGGTATATCCTCTTGAATATGTCTAGTTAATTCATCCATAACTAAAGTAAATAGATATGGGCTTAAAGCCAATCCTTGATGTAGTCCTATCGTAATGGGAAATTCTTTTGTAGCTCCTCCAAATGTCTTTATACTCGTTACTACTCCATCGTACATATCTTTAATAGTGTCTATGTATCTAGCGTGCACTCTTTTTCTTTCTAGAACCCACCAAAGAACATCTCTAGGGACCATATCATATGCTTTTTCTAAATCTACGAATACCATATGAAGATCTTTTTTCTTTTCTCTATATTTTTCTAACAATCGTCTTACAAGGAAAATCGCCTCCATAGTTGACCTCCCATTGATCCATGTCGCCGACCCCAATTAATTTGGGACCGAGGGTATGTTGTTGTTGTTGTTGTTGTTGATGAGTAAATTTGTTGCTTAAATACCTCCCTATATGAGAATGAATGGTTAATTGCAAGAATCATGAAATATATATTAGTGTCAAAAAGGAAAGCACATTCAGTAGATGTGAAATCACAGTACTTAAAAGTGACGGAAAATGAACCCCAAAAAAGGTGACGGAAAGAATCTAATCACATTCAAGAGAGTGAAACATGCTAAGCTACCCACAAAAAATCTCAACAAAAACTGCTTATATGGATTCATGCAGTGTTATTTAAGCGAGCCATCTGTACACAAATACGGCGGATATTACCTGATAGAGAATGGTATAATTGGCTTTATGACTGTTCAGATTCCACGTGTTAGATGGATCAGCTGCATTTTTCACATGCTTCTAAAGGGTGATAGAGGTAAAAGAAGAGAGAAAACAAGGGCTAAAGTGTGCTATGAGAAAAAGATATCTAAGAATAGACAAGAAAAATTAGTTTTGCAATAGAGATGTGCCAATAATCTAAAAGCAAATATATAGATCAGAAAAAGTATTGTTTGCTTGTACATTTGATCATACAATAATTGCTAAACATTTCACAATTGAATGAAGATGCAATATTGTTACAATTCAGCGGATGTTAAATATAGACGAGGCTTTAGAAAGCAACTCACATAGAAATTTACAGTGACTTGCATTCATTTGAAGTGCCTTAAAATAGAAAAATTCATGCAGATGCTTCAAGGTCAATAGCAAATCGACTTAAAAAAGGAAGACAATCCTAAATTGTTTTACGGCTAGAAGTAAATCAAAATTACTAAAACTTATCAAACATTTAGGTTGGCATTGGCAACAACCTGTTTTCTGAGGTTGATAACTCCCCATTTATGTTAAGAACTATATATTTGGTAACAAAAATAACATCTTTGTCAATCCTTTAATTCTTTTCCTCTATAAATTGGACCACTCACAACCATCTTACCCCTACTGCTCTCCCTCTCAACACCCTCTCCTCCATCTTTAGTACCAAAGATTTTTTGATGCTCTCGGGCAGCTTTTGCTCTGCATGTGTTGAGGGCTTTACATGTCATGAAGGCCTTCTTCACATATAAAGCCAATGTGATGAAGGTTTTCATCACATGTAAAACCCTCAACAACCCTTTGGTTAAAGTCAAATTGAAATATCAACTTTATTATTTAGGTATATAGTGCTCGTAGATTTCAGTTGATCATGTGCATATTGTTATTTCCAAATCTTGATATTCATTTAACAGTTTTAATATGTGGTATAGGCATAGCAGACACTCGAATCTACTACAAGGGTAAGTTCAAGTAGGAAAGACAGAGGATCCAAGAGATGTTTACTTCAATGGAGGCCAACGACAAGGTTGAGATGATTTCCAGGGTCTCATTGGAGGATTCATTAGGAGCTGGTCATTTATTGAACTACTGTACTTTCACTTAGAACATTGAGTTTTTCGCTCTATAAATATAATAATATAAAGGTTTTGTCAATGGAGGCCAATGACAAGGTTGACATGAAAGGTTGACATGATTTACTAACTTAAAAGTTAAAACTAAATGTTTATAGCAAGGCATTCAACAATTCATGATTGTTTCGAACTACTAAGCAAAGTGTTGCAGTATTGGACTTCACGATCACATCCTCGATGAATTATGATTATTATGAATTGCTGGCCAAGATTAAGATCTACCGAGCTAGTTGTCTAACTATTTTGTGTATAGAAAATGGGGCAATTTACGACATGTAACTGCAGAATTTAATGGAAGTTTCTAATAAAGAAGATAAATAGTCCACGAGGAAAGAGGCATATGTATAATGATGTGAAAGAAGCCTTAATCTTGCGACCTTGAGGAAAATATAACAAGAAAAGCTGACTTTAAAGCAAGAAACATGTAAGAGCATGATAGTTCAATTGTTAGACTAAAAGAAAATGAGTGGACATACTCACAAAATGAAAAAAATAAAAATAAAAAATAAAAAAGTTAAAGTTAAACCATAATAAAAAGTCTCTCAAACCAACTTTATATGATGGGAAGAACCAACAATTTCAGGTAAGTCATAAGACTGAATACTTTAAGTACTCAAAAAAATAAATTTGTTTAAATCATCTTATGTCCCAACAATCTCTCAGTAAATTAAGCGGTCACTTGAAGCAATTAAACTCAAAAACCTTTTCTTTTGCCAAATTTTTAATTGACATACTAAATAAGAATAAATGCTTTTAATTTTAAGAATCAATAGAAGATATGAATCGAGGTAAAAAGGAAATCTTATTAATTCTGTGAAATAATAAATTATTTAAAAAGAGTAAAACAAATGACACTATTCAAAGAATGTACCACACCCAAGGTAATAGTTGTACAAGTTTGAGAACAGCAAATAAAAAAAGGAATTGACAGCAAGCCACTAAATTGAAACGATATAGATAAGTTAATTAATTTTTCGTAATGTAGATTGTGACGAAGTTGTTCAATCAAAACGTGATAGGCATCAAAATGACTCTATCACGTGAGAGTAATTTCTTAATATTCTAGTATGATTTGTTCGTTCTATTTTGAATGATTATCCAAAATGTATAAATAATAGGCAACACAAGTGAAGGAGAGAAGAATTTGGTTGAGTCGCCTTATGTCAAGGTTTGAAAAATCGACAAACTTCTGCGAACTTCAGTGGAAGTTTGACGATAATGAAAATTGGGAAGCGAAACTATGTGGCGATGTAAAACTGGAAAAGTTTCGCTTGAAACTTCGACATCTTTTGCCAAACTTCGATGGTTTCCATCGAAACAATTAAAAAGAGAGAAAAAAAAATGCAAGAATTCGAAGAAATCAAGGAAGTTTTGGGTGAAGTTACCGAAGTTACCCATGAATAAAACAAAATTTGAAATTAACTTCTTTTCACATCAAGTAGCAAATAAGGTCAAAATTTATCATATAAAGCAATATAAAAACAAATAATAATAATGTCACGTGTGTTGCAAATTGCGTGTTTATTACAAAATAACTATTTTAAACAATTGTATATTGATTATTATGCATTATTGTTGTATGATTAAGTATATTTCTAACATCTTAAAGGAAAAAATTGAGTTTTCTAGCATTTAAAGTGAAATTCCATAAACTTCCGTACACCGCGAAATTTTGTAAAACTTCCTTCGTCGAAGTTAACTAACTCGCATTACTTCCGAATTTTAAGTGAGTGAAGCTTAAAGGGAAGTGGAAGTTTTGAACCTTGCTTTGTGTACAGAGTGATGTGAGTTGATCGACCTCTTGAAGGTCTATCAATTTATTTTCCTGAAGTGTTATATACTTAGACCTTAATCTCTTCTTTGATCAATAAAGCTATAGATCATCAAGTTAAGTCAATCTCCAATTATGTCAATCAATTCGTCAGTTGTGTCAATTGAGTTCTATCATTACTCGACTTCAAGATGCCATCGATTATGTATTTCAATGATCCGCATGCACCTTTTGTATGAAGAGAACTATGAAGACTGTTAGGCAGATAAAAACAATGGATGGGATGGTGCTTTCATGTTGAAAATAACTGTAGCAGTTTTCTTTGAACTTGCATTTAAATGACTACAACTCAAAATTCCACGAATATATCAGGCATCGTCTCACATTCTCTCTTTGTGAATATTTTTATTTTTTAATGAAAGAGTTGATTAGCCAAAAAAACATTATCTACCATGCTTGTGACGATGATTTAAGAGATAAAACACAATTAAGAGGAATTTTTGTTTTGTTTTTTTCACACAATTTATTGAGATGAAGTTTTTTAGAATGATATTACACATTGTTGAGGCTTCACTAAAAATTTGTAGACATAATAATCAACAATGCTTTGTCAAGGTTAATACCAAATTGACTAGAACAACAACACAATCCTAATCAATGGATCAACTCAATGTATATCATGTGACTAAAATCTATCAAATCTTCCTTTAATTGATAAATCTTTGTATGGATCAACCCAATGTATAAGTAAGGTCTGAAAAACCAACACCTGGCTTAATGTACTCATAATGTGCAAACTCTATATTCAGTTCCAACTCCACGAGTTCCGAAAGACAACCTAATCAAATCTACGCTCAAAGTCCTTAGTGTTTTTTTTTTTTTTTTTTTTTTCGAAAGCCTCAAAGTCCTTAGTTGAAGGTATGAAACTATAGGAGCTTTCATTCTTCCATGTATGCTACTGCAACTACATGAACTGTAATACTATTGATTAATTTTGTATCTATTATCGAAAAGTTAGATGTTCAATCACTAGCAGTTCATAGTAATCATCGAATGCATCAAAACTGAATCAGACCTTAAACTGATGAGCCATTTCTCTGTAACATTTGATTAAGTGGACACACCTTCCTCCTTCATATTCTTCTTGGGAGTTAGTTAAACATGTTAAGAAATCTTTTCCAGCTTTGCACCTTAAGGACAAGGTGATTGTTCAGACGGGGAGTAATGATAGCAGCCCAAACACTTCAGGTTTGCAGAATAGGCCCAAAGTTGGGCCCATCAAGAAGGTATACCGCAGGATGCGACTGATGGACACGGGATCAGTCCAAGCACGTGCTTAGTGGAGTTAGTTGGTAAGTCTAGAAGTGTCTAAACACGCTATGCGTGATTGCGTATGAGAGCAGTAGCATGGGCTGAGTGAGAGAGTATAAGGGATACATGTTTTGCATTTATGGTGTTATCTTGAGAGGTTGTAATTTGGGAGACTAGTGGGTCTTTGGGGAGAGAAGAGTCTGTTGCTCTTTCTCTTGGGGTTTCTAGGTGCTCTCTGCGTTGTATTCCTCTTATTTCTCTTCTAACAACAACAACAACAACAACAACAACAGCCTCAGTCCCAAATTAATTGGGGTCGGCTACATGGATCAAACTTTTCCATTGTGCTCGATTAAGTGCAATTGATGGTGAGCTTTGCATACCATTCAAATCCCTCCTAATTAATGCATCCCATGTTAATTTTGGTCTGCCCCTATCTCGTCGAATTTCTACAGTTTCTATTGAGTCAAGTTTTCTAGTTGGAGCATTTGTAGGCCGTCTTTGCAGGTAACCAAACCATCGCAACCGCCCTTCCCTAATCTTTGTATCAATTGGTGCTACTCCTATTTATCTTTGAATTTTTATATTTATTATTCTATCTTTACGAGTTTTACCACGCATCCACCTAAGCATCGTCATTTCTTCTACATTAATTTTATGTAATTGTTGTTGCTTTACCGCCCAACATTTACTTTCATAGAGCATAGCTGGCCTAATTGCGGTCCTATAACTCTGATTTCTCTTCTATTATCAATAAAACTCTAGAGGCAACCCCCTCTTTTACTCTCAACTACGCCGGTTCCCATCACAATCTTTTGGTAAATTAAGCAGTTACTTGAAGCAATTAAGGTCTAGAGTCTAATCTCACAGAAGAAATAAGTAGACCAGAGACTAAAGAGAAAAATCAAATAGCATAACCATTTTAAGTAAGAGAATATCTTCTTTTGCCTACTGTTTAATTAACTTTCTAAATCAGAATGAATACTTTTAATTTTAAGAATCAATAAGAGATTTGAATTAAGTAGAAAAAAAATCTCATTTATTATATGAATTATAACCTACTTAAAAAGGTAGAACAAATCAACACTATTCAAAGAATGAAGCACACTAGGATTTTTTATTTATTTTTTTAAAAGAAACCAACAACTTGACTCCAACATGAGTCGAGCCCATAGCCTCCCCCAACTTTGCTTTTGCAAGTGATGCCTCATCAATCTTACTAGAGATGCTTTGACAAGGAAGCATACCAAGTTAATAGTCGTATGTGTTCAAGAAAAACAAACCAAAAAAAAAAAAAAAAAAAAAAACGATAGCAAGCCATTAAATTGAAACGATATTGACATGTAAACTAATTGCTTGTAGCAAGTCGGTTCAAACAACGAAAACAATCATAAATTGTTTCACGGCTCGAAATAAATTAAAATTACTAGAACTTATCAAGTATTTAGGTTGGCTACAACCTGTTTTCCAAGGATGATAACTCTCCATTTATGTCAAGAACTCTTTCTTTGGTGAGAATTAAAATATTATGTTTATCCTTCTATTCTTTTCTCTATAAATTGGACCAGTCAGCCATTTTTCCCTCACTACTCACCCTCCCCACACCCTCTCCATCACCTTTTACTACCTAAGATTTGTTTGTGCAAGAATGGAAGACGATGAAGAGGATGAATAACCAGTTGTAACAAGTGATAAAAAATCATCAAATCAGTGATTTACCAAAATTATATGGCGTCTCTGCTGCTTTTGCTCTGTATGAGATCAGGGCTTTGTATTAGATGAATACCACCGTGTCATACAAAGCCCTTAAACATACAGAGTGTTGAAAATAAAGTGCCCCTGATTTAATTATTGTTATTGTGTGTCACACTCCATGTGTCACGAGCCATTGAATTATGCTATGCTACTAACAATTCATTGAGATGTTCCTCGTGTAGTTCCATGTATCTCTATCATATAAAAGGCGAGATGCAAGATATATGCAATCATCCTAATTAAGGCAAGATGCAAGATACATGTAATCATCACATATGCAAGATATTCCATGGGAAGGCAAGATCATACAAACAAGGAAGGATATCTACATACAAGGAAACACGAGAAGATATCAATCAAAGGAGTTTCCAAAATCTCCTTGGTGCCGATTCATTGAATGAGAAGAATTGAAGTCAAAGATGTGCACAAGTCCTCTCTATAAATAGCTCAACACTTATCACCTTTTATCATTGATTGGAACTACCTGTTTTGGTGTGTTATTACTGTAAATGCAAAAGTGAGCATGAGAGCACTAACTCACGAATTGTATTCACACACACATTAGGCTAAGGGGACTTAGCCTACACTCCGAGGGGATCTCGGACTATCTCGAACTCCAAGGAGATCTTGGAGATGCTTGTGTAAGAGCCTAGAGATAGGGGGAGTGATTAGTACATTAGGACTTGATGAGGGATCACCAACTTGAGAGAAAGCAAGTGAGGAGTCATGTCGTATAAGTTGCAATCACCCTTTATTACTTAGTGGATCTTACACTTGGGCATGGCCTCGCAGACGTAGACGGGAGGTCCGAACTACGTAAACAATTTGTGCGCGTTATTTACTTTACTGCAAATTTTTTTCTTGTTGTTTTTATTTGTCAAATAGGTTGACTGCCAGCGTAAAACTTTTGTCACTTTTCATGAAATGGATCAAACATATATAAACGTTGGGGCGTTCTTGCACTTAATCGAGCACAATGGAAAAGTTTGATCCATGTAGCCGACCCCAATTAATTTGGGACTAAGGCTATGTTGCTGTTGTTGTTGTTGTTGTTTTTATTTGTCAAGACAGAAAGCTCGTATATGTGCCCACAACACTCATATATACAGAGCCTTTGTTTGTGACCACAGAAACATTCTGTGTAAACACAGACATTACATTTTTCACAAGGCAATCCTACTCCCCTTTGGTCGAAGGTCAAATTGATATATCAACTTTGTTATTTATGTGCATTGTGCTTGAAGATTTGAGTTGATCAATATACACATTGTTATTTCCAAATGTCTTTGATATTCATTTAACAGTTTTAAAATGTGTGGTAAGCATAGCAAAGACTCGATGAATCTACTGCAAGGTAAGTCGGAGTAGGAGAGACGGAAGGTCCAAGGGATTTTTACTTCAAGGGAGGCCAATAACAAGGTTGGAATGATTTCCGGGGTCTAATTGGAGGATTCAGTGTATAGCGTTGATTTGTCAATTGTATTAGGAGCTGGTCATTTATTGGACTATTGTACTTTCACTTAGAACATTTCTCAAAGAGTTTCACTCTTTATAAATATAATAACAATATAAAGGTTATTTTGATCAAATATTCATCACTCCATGGGACGATTTGAGTGTTGAATCTAACTTACGTCTTCTTTATCAGTTCTCTCTCTAAATTCTAAAATAAGAATCATGAGAAGTTGGGCTCTCAATAAATCCAATTCTAGTCATAGTCCACAGTAAAACTTGTGATGTAATCATGTATTACTTGAGATACTAAAAGAAAATTGAATTAAAATTTACTAACTTGAAACTAAATGTTTATTGCAAGACATTCAGCAATTCCATTGCAGGGTCCACCCAAAGCCCATGGATCTTTGCAAATACAGATATCATCCCCAACTTAACCATTTTCAATTTATAGCTCATAGGTGTGGGGTTTTAACTTAAAAGGCCTCAGTACTATTTTGAAAGACATTCAAACTTATGTACTTCTTTATGAAGTTACACTTAATCGATGTGGGACTATATTTCGGTCCACAAATCTTCAACAGGAAGTAATAGGTAGAGCAAAGACTACAACAACAACAACAACAACAACATAGCCTTAGTCCCAAATTAAATGGGGTCGGCTACATGGATCTAAAGAGAAAAATTAAATGGCATTACCAATTTAAGTAAAAGAATATTTTCTTTACCTACTGTTTAATTAACTTTTTTAATCAGAATGACAGCTTTAAATTTTAAGAATCAATAAGAGATTTGAATAAATTAAAAAAGAAAATCGCATTTATTATATGAATTATAACCTACTTAAAAAGGGTGGTACAAATCAACACTATTCCAATAGTGAAGCACACCAAGATTTTTTTTTTTTTTGGAAAAGAAACCAACAACTTGACTCCAACATGAGCTGAACCCACATCCTCCCCCAACCTTGCCTTTTGCAAGTGATGCCTCATCCATCACATTAGATATGATTTGGCAATGAAGCATACCAAGTTAATAGTTGTACGCTTTTGAGAACAACAAACCAAAAAGAAAAAAGAAATTGATAGCAAGCCATTAAATTGAAACGATATTAAATTAGTTACTTGTAATGTAGATTGTGATGATGTTATTCAATCATAAGGTCTAATAGGAATAAAAAAAAACTCAGCACATGAGAGAAATTTCTTAGTAAGTATGATTTGTTCGTTGTATTGTGAATGGTCTCCAAAACGTATAAATAAAATGCACAACACATTTTGAGGGGTTCTCATGGCATGGGTATATATTTGGGCTCTTATATATATAGGTGAGTAATCAATTTTTTTTATGTATGTGTAAATGTGCTACTTAAATACCTCTCTATATTACAATGAATAGTCAATTGCAAGAATCAATAAAAGATAAATTGGTGCAAAAAAAAAAAAAAACAAGTCGCAGTCAATACATGTGAAATCGCAGAACTTAAAGTGTCAGGAAACAAGAACTAGAATATGCTATGAGACAAATAGAAGAATCAGCCACATTATTCACACATTTTCAATAGAGTAGAGAACAATACAACAGTGCAAACTATGACTGTTATGACACGAGTTAGAATCTAGAAGGATCGGCCACATTATTCACATGCTTCAAAAGGATGTTGAAGGTAAGAAAAATAGAAGAAACAAGAACTAGAGTATGCTATGAGACAAAGATATCTTAGAATAGACAAGCAAAAATCACTTATGCAATGAGACGTGTCGCTAATATAAAAGCAAATATAGATCATACTAAGTTTCATTTGCTTATACATTTTATTGTCACGGCCCAAATCTCTAAACCCCGTTTTAATTCCTTAACCAGGATCACCGACCCTTGACGTGGGACCTACACCGTGATACGTGCACCGACCGAGGCACGTGGGCCGAGGTATATTGTATTTTTGTATTGATGTATGCCTAGTGTTATGTATTGTGTAGACTTACTAAGTCGGTTTGTACAGTTGTTGGCGTCGAGACAAAAGCGGGGACGCGCCTCGAGTAGCGTGCGAGCCGGGGAACCGGGTAGTTAGCATTTTGGTAAGTCATATTTAATACTAATATGAAATAAGGAATTACTTATAAGCCTATGGTTGTGTTTGTTAATGTAAATCAAATTAAAGGCCTATAGTTGAGTAAATTAAATGGAAAGCATATGATTGGTCTAGAGATACACATTGGCACATCTAGGAACTAGGTGAGTAATGAAATGGTGTCACTTGAGGTTGAGTTAGTGGGATATATGGCAAGAGGTGGACCATTAGATATTCCTCGGGATACATAAATCCATGGAGACTGTGACGGCCCCAATTTCCCTCAAACTGGGCACCGCCTGGCCTAAGCCCACGTGGACCCCCGAGCCAGTCTCGCAAGGTCAAATCAAATGTGTCCTCGAGATTCATGCAACAAGAATCTCGAGGCAAACCCAATAATTTCACCTCTTTGTCCAGAGATCAATGGCTAGGAAGGAACATCACCTTAATATATAACATTAGTGCTCAAACAACATGCAAACCAAATCACTCATTCATTTTTGCTGGAGAAGAAGAAGGAATTGCTGGAGAAGAGTAAATCATCAAGGTGTTGAAGGAATCCATGGGAGTTGGTGAGAAATTCTCAAGCCAGGGTGCTACATCAACTAGGTACACATTTTTTAGTTAAAATTAGAACAAGTTCTGGTTTTATGCTAATTTCAGATGGTAGATGATTGAGTATTTGCATTTGATTTATATATTTGGATTCCTCATTTCAAGCTGATAATCTAGCTATATTGAAGTTCTTAATTTGGTTTTGAAATCATAAAGATATGAATTTTTGAATTTGCAACACCAAAACTGGAATTCTGCATGTTGTGTTAGGAATCAACCTGGGTAATTTGGTCATAATCTACCCATTTTAGATCCAAATTGATCCAAACTAGGGGCATTTGAAAGCTTATTTAAAGGGGAATAACTTTGCTTAACTGAAGGTATTTCGATTCAAATGTTTTTATGTCCAAACATGCTCTACAAGTAGGTGCTGGAATTAAAAAGGAAAGTTTTGAAACTAAACTTGTTAAGGGCATAACTCCCTAACTACTTATCCAAATGAGCTTATCTTTTAGTATGTTGTATTTGGATATATTTGCTACCTTGTGACCAAAAATCATATTTTTAGGAACTATAGATTGGGAGAAATAAATTTTCTAAATCCGCTGGTCGGATTAAATTCCAATTAGACCTATGTTTAGTAAAATCATGACATCTCTTTCATTTTAAATCAGAATTTTGCAAACTAAACCTTTCCGGAAAGCTAAGAGAGAGAGACCAACAATAATTGTACTGATGGAGGATTTCGATATTTGGACCATTTCATGCCTAAAAGTGCGTTATAATGTAGGACTGAAATTGAAACTTAATTTAGTCTTTATGGGTTGATTTAGGAAGATTGATTTAAAGTCATTGAACCAATTTGAATACACAATAAACACACTAAATTGAGCTTAAACCCACTATATTTGAACTAATGAGACACTAAACTCAGGAACCTAGGAAAAGGGTACGGGAGAGCGAATACAAGATTTGGAATATCGGGAGGCCAGTAAAGCAAGGCCTTTACTTTGTTCTTGTGAGTATACCCAGTGGCAATTTTACTTGGCATTTCATTTCTATTAATTGTTGTCCTTGCATAGTCCTTTTGATTATTTTGCCTTTGTATTCTTATATCATGTGTTCTTTGTGTCTATGCTCACTTGATGAGTCTAGTTTGCATGATATCCATTCATTTGATTTGATTCGTTGATTCTATCCCATGCTATGTTTATTCTCGTTGTTTTAAATGTGAATTGAATGATAAATAGCATGCTATTAGGCTAGTGAATATCTTATAAATGTTCAAGAGGACTTGTATTCCTTATTTGTTTAGGTGTGTAGATGTGCCTATGCCTTGACAATACATACTTGGTATTTCTTGAAATTTAAAAAGTAATTTTCGCATTTAGGTCACGTACTCGATCGAGGTGTGCGCAAGTCACGGGGTTAGAGTCCCTGAGGATGTCGGCACATGTTACCTGACACTGTATGACACTCGGGGTTAGAGTCTCTGGTAACGCTTGGGTTAGAGTCCCTTGTGCTATATGATTATTGAGTCGGAGTGACATGTTTCACTGCCGACCGGACCTAAATCACCACTACTTAGCCTAGTGTCAGTATCACTTGTTTAACTCTGGTATTTACTCGCATATGGTTTATTTTCCAATTTTCCCATTTATATGCTTTTAAATACCATTTGAATATTTGGAAATGTAAATTAAACTTGTCATTGGGGATTACTGTTTTATTATTGTACTCACCATCCTTTTTATGACGGTGGGTGCAAAGCCGTCTACCAGCAGGCCGGACAAGGAAAAGATCGACGATTATCCCTGAGCCCACGGCGCGTCACTGCATCGATTGTAGGTCTTCTTTTTTTTGTATTTTGATTGTTTATGTTATCTATGTCTTTCAGATAATCTTTGGGGTTGTATATTGGGTTGAGCGTTAGTTCCCCGACTTGACTTAGACTATTTTACTGTTTCACTGCATTTTGAGGACTTTATATATGTGATGTCATTTCCTGGTTTTCCACACTTAGGATTTTATAAATGGCTTCCGCATAAGTTACTAATTGCTTCCGCGTAATCAATAAAATTTCCGTTAAATAATTAATTTAATAAAAAGTTTTAATTAACTCTAAATCTTATAAACTGGTAGAACTAGTGTATTACTTATCCTGAATACGAGAAGAGAGGCGTTTAGGTTGTAAAGGCTGACTAATACGTAGTTGAGTACTGCATGGATAGAATTAGGGCTTAATTACGGGATTAGGCCGGGCGGTGCCCTAGATTAGGAGAGGGGCCATCACATTTATCATAATTGCTCACATTGTCACAGTTGAATGAAGATGCAACATTGTCACAATTCAGCGGATAAATGGTCAATAATGCTTTAGAAAGCGATTCATGTAGAAATTAACGGCAGCTTGCATCCATTTAGAGTGTCTTAATATTGATAAGCATAAGTGCTTCAAGGTCAGATGGCAAATCGGTTTAAACAATGAAAACAATCATAAATTGTTTCACGGCTCGAAGGAAATTAAAATTACTAGAACTTATCAAGCATTTAGGTTGGCTACAACCTGTTTTCCAAGGATGATAACTCTCCATTTATGTTAAGAACTCTATATTTGGTGAGAAAAATAAAATATTCTGTTAATCCTTTAATTCTTTTCTCTATAAATTGGACCAGTCACAACCATCTTTCCCTCACTGCTCTTCCTCCCCACTCCCTCTCCTCCATCCTCTACTACCTAAAAATTGTTTGTCCAAGAATGGAGGACGAAGAAGACGATGACGATGAAGAACCAGTCGTAACAAGTGATGAAAATCATCGAATCAGTGATTTACCAAAATTATATAGCTTCTCTGCTGCTTGTGCTCTGTATGTGTTCAGGGCTTTGTATTAAATGAATACCACCATGTCATACAAAGTCCTAACACATACAAAGCAATCCTACTTCCCTTTAGTCGAAGGTCAAATTGATATATCCACTTTATTATTTATGTGCATTGTGCTTGTAGATTTGAGTTGATCGATATGCATATTGTTATTTCCAAATGTCTTGATATTCATTTAACAGTTTAAAATGTGTGGCAGGCATAGCAGACACTCGATGAATCTACTACAAGGGTAAGTTAGAGTAGCAGAGACGAAGGGCCCAAGGGATGTTTACTTCAAGGGAGGCCTATGACAAGGCTGAGACAATTCCCAGGGTCACATTGGAGGATTCAGTGTATAGTGTTCATTTGTCAATTGTATTAGGAGCTGGTCATTTGTTGAACTATTGTATGTTCTTTTAGAACATTTCTCAGAGATATTATCACTCTGTGAATATAATATAAAGGTTACCTTAATCAAATATGCTTCTGATCATGGAATAATTTCAAGTCCTGAATTTAATTTATGTCTTATTTATCTTTAAATTCTAAAATAAGAGTCATGAGAATTTGGGCTCTCAATAAATCTAATTCTAGCCATAGTCTTTGTAAACAAAGCATGAAAACAAGGCCACACCAATAGTTGAGACTAAATTGGGTATTACTTAAGATACAACGACAAAGGCTCGATCCCAAATTAGTTGGGTTCGGCTGTATAGATCAAACTCTTCCATTGTGCTCGATTTAGTATCAGCTTGTCAAGTATTACTTGAGAAACTAAAAGAAAATGGAATCGAGATTTACTAACTTAAACTAATGTTTATTGCAAGGCATTCAACAATTCATGCATGTTTCGACCTAATAAACCAATTCCTCATTATTGGGCTTCACAAGCACCTCCTCTATGAATTATGATAATGAATTGCTGGCTAAGATTAAGATCTACGAACATGGTTGTCTTATTTTAAGAGTAAATGGGCAATTAACTATGTGAAACTTCGGAACTTAATGGAAGTTTCCATAAAGAAAGTAACCAGTCCATAGGGAAATAACACGTATATAATGACGACAGTATTAACTTTGTGACCTTGAGGAAAATATAACTAGAAAAGCTAAATCTAAAGCAAGGAGCACGTAAGAGCTTGATAGTTCAATTGTTAAACTAATAGAAAAGGACTGGACACACAACAAAAAAAGAGCCAAAGATAGGTCATGATGGAAAGCCTCTCAAACGACTTTGTAAGATGGGAAGAACCAAAAATTTTAGGTAAATCATAAAGGGAATAGTTTAAGCACTCTTAAGATATTGATGTAAGATGCAGTTAGTTTATTCAACTAATAAATTTGTCAAAATCGTTTATAGTCTCCAACAATCTCTACACGAATTAAGCGGCTACTTGAAGCAATTAAGCTAAAGAGTAGTTCAAATAGCATGAAGATTTGAAGTAAAAGAATATTTTCTTTTGTCTATTGTCTAATTAACCTTCTAAATCAGAATGAATGCTTTTAATTTTAAGAATCAATAAAATATTTGACCCAAGTTAAAAATAGAAATTTCATTTACTCTATGAAATTATAACTTACTTAAAAAGATAGAACAAATCAATACTATTCTAAGAATCAAGTACAAGAAGTTAATAGTTGTACAAGTTTGATAAGAGCAACAACAACATAGCCTCAGTCCCAAATTAATTGGGGTCAGCTACATGGATCAAACTTTTCCATTGTGTTCGATTAAGTACCATACAAGTTTGATAAGAGCAAACAAAAAAAGCAATTGATAGAAGCCAATAAATTGAAACAATATTGACACGTAAATTAATTACTTGTAATGTAGATAGTGATAATGTAGTTCAATCATAATATCTGAAAGGTTCCAGAATGACTCAAGCACATGACAATAATTTCTTAGTATTCTAGTATGGTTTATTCATTGTATTGTGAATGATCTCCAATAGATATAAATAATGGGTGACACAAGTGGTGAAGGTGAGAAGCATATGGTTGAGTCACTTTGTTTACAGGGTGAGGCAAGTAGATCAACCTATCGAAGGTCTATCAGTTTCCTTCGTTGAATTGTTATATAATTTGTTATAAATCTCTTCTCTTTGATAAATAAAGCTATTGATTGTCATTTGGGTCAATCTTCAGTTCTGTCAATCAATTTGTAAGTTGCCTAAATTGAGTCCTATCATCTTCATAGTCGACTATATAATGGCAATGATTATATATTTTGAATTGTGTGCACTGCACCTTTTTTTGGTCTCAAACTCAAAATTTCATAATTGATCTGTTGAGTTGTACAAATCGATATATCAACATTGTTTCTCTTTCTCTTTCTGAATATTTTCATGTTTTTTAAAAAGCTAATTAGATAAAAATAAATAAATCTACCATTCTTGTGACGGTGATCTAAGGGATAAAACATAAGCAGAAGTTTTGCTTTGTTTGCACACTTTATCATAGATGAAGTGTTTTACGATGATACTACACATTGTTGAGGCTTTGCTACAAATTTGTTATAGACGTAATAATGAACAATGTTTTGTCAAGGCCAATAGGCCCAATACCAAATTGACTGGAACAACGACACAATCCCAATCAATGGATCAACACAATGTATATAGCAGCGACTAAAATCTAACAAGCCTCCAAGCTGCTACAGCTTATTTTCTATTATTGATTACCGATTATCGGCTTTATGTACTCTTAATGTGCAAACTCTATATTCAGCTCCTATTCTATGAGTTCCAGAGTTTATATAATAGCTTTCATTCGTTCATGTAAGCTACTGCATCAAAATTTGGGACGTTCAATTACTAGTAGTTCATAGTAATAAATTAATAATGGAATATAATCTCAAAAGTCAAAACTGTATCAGACCTTAAACTGGTAAGGAATTTCTCTCTAAAAGTTTCTTTTATGCGGAAGTGGCAAAGACACACAAAACACAAATTGCAATGCCTAATTAAAGATAGTGGAACCTTCAGAGAAATCTTACTTTGCTCACATGAGAGGCACATATTTCGGCACAAAACATGTGCCGTATTCTTAAAGAAATTAAAAAAAAAAAAAAAAAAAAAAAAAAACATAGAAAGATGTTGCAAGTAATAAAATTCAAACCTGAAGTTTTAATCTTAAAATTAATTAATATATATGCCTCCTAAAACTATACAAATTAAGTTTCGAACCAATAAGATTTCTTTTTCAAACATTTTCCAAGACAATTGGCAAGATAAGGTGCAAATAGTCAGTATTACATAGAAAGTACAATGACAATATGCTCAATATCATTTGTAAACCGGATAATGATGCATTTTAAACTACTTACGAAAACGCCATATATATGGAAGTTATTAGGTGAGAAGACACCAAGTAAAATACAATACATGTTATTAGGTAAGTAATCAATTTTTCTCTTTATGAGTAAAGCTGCTACATAAATACCTCGCTATATAAGAATGAATGGTTAATTGCAAGAATCAATCGAATAAATTGGTGTCGAAAAAAGGTAAGTGACATTCAACACATGTGAGATCGCAGAACTTAAAAGCGTCGGGAAAAAAAAAACTACCTGCCTTTAAAAGTGGAAATCTAAGCTACCAACAAAACATTTCAACAGAAAACGCAAAGAGATTCAGCATGTTGGCCCATTATTATGTAAGCGGAGTAGTTAGTAAACGCATAAGTTGGATATTATCCGATAGAGAACGGCATAATTGACTTAATGATTATCACGATTCCACATTTTCAGTGGATCAGATGACTTTTCAAAAGCTTAAAAAGGAGAAAAAGGAAACAAGGACCAAAGTGTACTACGAGCCAACAATACATAAGAATGAACTAGTGAAAATTACTTTGCACTAGAGGTGTGTCACTCATCTAAGATCAAATATAGTTCAGATTAAGATTTTTTTTTTTTTTTTTTGCTAATACATTTGATCATATAAGATTTGTAAACATGCTCCTCACCCTTAAGAAATTGACTCATCGTAAGAATTTACGATAGTCTACAAACAGTCGAAGCATCCCAAAATTGAAATGCTCATCCAAAAGCTTCGAGGTCAATAGCAAAGAAAGGACAGTCATAAATCATTTTACTGCCCGAAATAAATTAAAATTACTAGAAACCTTTCAGGTCTTTTAAGTTTGCAACAGCCTGTTTTCCATGGTTGATAACTCTCCATATTTGGTAAGAAATCTTTTATTTGGTGAAAATATTAAATCAATTGCCAATGCTTTAACTTTTTCCCCTATAAATAGGACCAGACAATCATTTTCATCTCACTGCTCCCTCTGTCTTCCCGCCCCCTCCTGTCCTCCTTCCACAAAGAAATTTCTTGTCCACGAATAGAGGAAGATGAAGAGGATGAAGAAACTGTTCTAACAAGTGACAACAATCATCGGATCAGTGATTTACCAAAATTATGGCTTCTCAGCTTGAATTTGCCCAGTCTCTTATGGGGGGTTTGCGATCTTGCTCACCTTCGGTTTAAGGTCAAATTGAAATATCAACTTAGTTATTTAAGAACATTGTGCTAGTAGAGTTTAGTTGATCAACACACGCATATTTTTATTTCCACAATGTCTTGATATTCATTTAACAGTGTTAAAATTTGTGGCAGGCATAGCAGACACCCCATGGGACTACTTCAAGGGTAATTTGGAGTAGGAAAGACTGAGGGTTCGGGGGCTGTTTCCTTCAAGAGAGACCAATGACAAAACTGAGATGGTTTCATTGTTCTCATTGGAGGATTTAATATGTAGTATCCATTTATCAACTGTATAAGGAGTTGGTCATCTGTTGAACAAGTGTCTTTAACAGAAAACAGCTTATAGATTTGTGCACTATTATGTAAGAGAGCTGTTTGTACTCGAATAAGGTAGATGTTATCCAATAGAGAACAGTAGAAAGGTATAATTGGCTTTATGGCTGTTATGATTACACATGTTAGAAGGATCAGCCGCTTTTTTCGCAGGCTTCAAAAGGATGCCAAATGACTCAAGCACATGAGAGTAATTTCTTACTATTCTAGTATGTTTTGTTAGTTGTATTGTAAATGGTCTCCAAAAGGTATAAGTAAGATGTGAGACAAGTGGTGAAGATGAGAAGAATTTGTTTGAGACGTTCTGATTTCAAAGTTATGAGCATTGATAGACCTCTCAAATGTCTATCTATTAAGCTCTTTGAAGTGTTATGTAGTAATTAGATCTAAATCTCCTCTTTGGTCAATAAAGCTATTCATCATCAATTTGGATCGATCTTCAGTTTTGTTAATCAATTCATAAGTTTTCTCAATTGAGTACCATCATTGGCATACTCAACTTTATGATGGTAGATTATGAATTTTCAATTACGTCCATGTACTTTGTTAGGAAAATAAAAGGAGGAAGGCGTGGCGCTTTCATGTCAATTTCACATAAATCAACAATGTTTTGTCAAGGTCAGTACCAAATTGACTAGAACAACGACACAATCCCAATCAATGGATCAACTCAAAGTATAAATAGCGACTAACATCTAGCTGCTACAGCTTATTTTCTGTTATCAATAATTCTATGTCGAAGGATCAACCGGATGAGTAGGGTCTGCAAAACCAACACCTTTGGCTTTATCTACTCATAATGAACAAACACTCAACAAACTGTGCAAAATCTGTATTCAGTTCAAACTCTTGAGTTCCAGAGGACAACCTTATTAAATTCAAGCTCAAAGTCCTTACTTAAATGTATGAACTATAACTATATTAGAGTTTCCATTCCTACATGCTACTACAGCTAAATGAAGTGTAATACCATATGATAAACTTATGTCTTATTTTATCAGAATAACAGTCGTGAGAATATAGGCGTTCAATAAATCTAACAGAATGAATAAGTTTGATCCATGTAGCCGACCCCAACTAATTGGGATTGAAGCTAGCTGTAATAAACCTAACTCAAGTCACAGTTTTTTGTCAAGAAAGCATGAACAAGGCCACATTTAGACTTGTGAATAAACCATTAATTCCTTGACATACTAAAAGAAAATGGAATTGAAATTCACAAACTTGAAACTAAATGATTATTGCGACACATTTAACAAATCATGCATGTTTTGACATACTTTTCAAAAGTAAACAAATTCTCATTGTCGGACTTCATGATCACCTTGGCCAAGATTAAAATCCATGGAATTGGTTCTCTTCCTATTTTGCTCCAATTAAATGGGCACTTTACGGTGTAGAAACAAACATGAAGAAACTTTCCAAATAAATAAATAAATAATGGTCAATGCGGAAAAAGGACATATATGATGATGTAGAAGCAGTATTGACCTTTAGACGTTAAGAAAAATATAACAAGAAAAGATTATTTTAAAGCAAGGAGCAAGTAAGAGAATTGCAATTCAATTATTCAACAAAAAAAAGGATTGAACATACTCACAACAAAAAAAGAGTTAAAGATGGGTCATAATGGAAAGGCACTCGAACTAGCTGTATACGAAGTGAGAAGAACCAATAATTTCAGGAAAATCAATGATTGAGTAATTTATGATAGGCTTAACTAATGCATTGAAGAGAAATAGCGAGAAGAGGGATTGTATTGATAGAAACTCAGGAATTACAGCGAAAGATAGACAATTCGAGTAGTCCATTTACTCCTCAATAAAGTTAATACATCAAGAATGACTATCCCTCTCAGTACATTATTTATGCTCCAAGTACTCTAACCAACTCTCAGTAACCAACTCAACACACACACACACACAAAGCACTCCCCAGCCACCACTCACATATCAACACGCGTCCCCTCACTCTTCTAGGACTTCTTTGAGTATTTTAAGTAAATCGAAGGCATGTCATTTTAGCACTCTTAAAATATCAGTTTTGAATTTGATTTTATTTCGCTAAAAAGCTTATTTTAATCATATAAACCCCACAAGAGCTTGTAGACAAGATACAACCATTCACATTAAAACCAATCATTTTTATTAGGTATGTCAAGTAAGAAATATCGAAACACTTCAGCTGGTATTTACAACAACAATATTGAATCGTTGATGCGTAGCATAGTTTATTATATTTTGGCAAAACAAACCATGAGTTTATACTAATCTGGGGAATTTTGTGCGCTTAGTAGGTAAAGAAAGTGATTGAATGATTTGCGCAATTAGCGAGGCTGGAGGCGAGTGATGAAATGATAATATTTCACATAGTTTTACGTGTTTTGAAGATGTTTGGAGGGTTTGGGATGAGAAGAAAAGGTTCGAGCAAAAAACGACATCAAATTGGCTAAGTTTCGATAAAGTCCATTTTGACCAAGCTTCAGTGTTAAGGCCATAATTCCCTCATTTCAAATCCAAATGATTTTTTGTTTCTTTCGTTGAAAAGTAGACTCAGAGTTGAATGTTTTCATGTGTCACAAGCTTCGTCAAATTCGGCCTCTAAATGGTCCAAAATTGCGTCGCAAAGTAGAGGATGTGTGCAGTATTCGAGCTGAGCGCCTCAGTGCCCGACCCAACGCCTCGACGCCTGTTCAGCGCCCCAAAGCAGTTGGTGCTAAACTTGGCGCACCGTCGCGAAGGTAGACGCCCACTACAGCCAGGACATTTATATTATGAGTTTTTGGGAATTTTAGGCCATTTTTCGGACCAAATTGCCCCCGAGGGTATAAATACACTTGAAAATTAGGTTAGAGAGAACTTTTGCTTTGAATAAACACTTGTGGAGGCTAGGGGTTTAAATCAAACTTGTGGATTCAACTTCAATTTATAGGTTTGATTTCATGTTTTCTTTAGTTTCTACCATGTTTACCCTACTATAAGGTAATACTCTTTGTCCCGGGGATCGATGGATCCCGGATTGCTTCTCTTTCAATTCCAATTTAATTCATGAGTTTCATCTTCAATTTCTTGTTTAGATTTGTGCATTCTTGTGTTTAATGCTACATTTGTCTTGATCACACGTGTAGAAACTAGGGTTCGAAATTCACCACGACCATTAGGGATTTTGGACCCGAAATTGGGGAAGCACAACCCTTGAACATACGACTTGTGGTTGCTGACAAGGGAGGCCTTTGAATTTGGAGTTTAATGCGGCGTCTTCACTTACACTACTCACGCCGACCGGCGGAGTCCGAGTGAAGCATTAGAACCTCCACCACTGAGACCTTATGGTGGAGTGATAACGAAGGAAATTCGCGTATCTTAACTTGAATTGATGTATTTTGAGATAAAATTGGATAGAAAGAGAGCAACTTAGGTGAAGTTGAATCCCTTGGACTACTAATCCATTGTTAAAAATTCAATTTAAATTCCTTGAGCTTTATTAGAGATAATTAATTAGTTCAAATTCCATTACAAACCCCAATTTCGGTTACTAACTCAATTACTTAATTGGACAATAGATTAGCATTCACACCGTCCCTATGGATTCAGTAAACCTGGTACTAACATTAGTTGGTGCCACTATTACTTGCGTCAAACCTTATACTTGAGGCTCGTTTCAATTTTTTTACCTTTTCTAACTTTTGAGTACATTATGATTTCACAAAATAAATGAGATTTCTTTTTTGACATGACTCAAATATTTTATTAGTTCTTATATTAAAACCATTCATTTTTATTTGGTATATCAATTAAAAAGTATCTAAACACTTGTGGTAGTATTTTCAACCAAAATGTCGATTCATTCTTTATTATTTCATAGAATAAATAAGAATTCCTTTTTGACTTGACTCGAATCTCTAATTGGTTCTTAATATTGAAACGATTTGTTCTTTTTTGTTAAGTCAATTAAAAAGTATCTAAAACTTGTGATAGTCCTCACTCCCCAATTAATTTGGGGTTGAAGCTTTGTGATAGTATTTCACACATCAATGACTGGAAAAGAGCAATTGAACAACCAAGAAAAAACGTCTTTTTTACAATCATATCGAGCTTTTTTACCTTTTGTAAGTAGGTAATGATTTCGATGGGATAAGGGTACATCGAAGCTAACTTGGGACGCATTAATTAGGAGGGATCTAAATTATTTGAAAAGTACACCATCAATTGCACTAAATCAAGCGTCATGGAAAAGTTTGATATATGTAGTTGACCCAACTAAATTTAGAATTAGGGCTATGTTGTTGTTGTAAGTAGGTAATGATTTCACAAAATAAATGAGACTTCCTTTTTAACTTAACCTAAATCTTTTGTTGGTTCTCAATATTAAACAATTCATTCATATTTGGTATGTCAATTAAAATGTATCTAAACATTTAGTAGTATTTACAACCACCATATCGATTTGTTATACCTTTTCTAAGTAAGCTATGATTTTACAACATAAACGAGATTTCCTTTTTAACTTGACTAAATTTTATTTTTTTTGGTTTTTACTATTAAAACCATTCATTCTTATTTGTCATGTCACTTAAGAAGTATGTAAACACTTGTAGTAATAATTACAACCACAATATCGATTTCTTCTACCTTTTATATGTAGGTTACTTATGATTTCACAACATAAATGAGATTTCCTTTATCTTAACTCAAAATCTTTTTTTTGGTTCTTAATATTAAAATCACTCATTCCTATTTGCTATGTCAATTAAAAAATATCAAAAAGTTGTGGTGGTATTCACAATTAAAACCAAAAGATCGATTTGTTCTACCTCTCCTAAGTAGGTTATGATTTCACAAAATAAATAAAATTTCCTTTTTAACTTGACTCAAGTCTTTTATTGGTTCATAATGTTAAAACCATTCATTATTATTAGGTATGTCAGTTATAAAGTATTTAAACACTACTTGTAGTAGTATTTAAAACCAAAATGTGGTAAGTAGGCTATGATTAGGCCCTATGATTTCACACAATAAATGATATTTCACAATAAAGAATTGAGTCAAGTTAGAAAGGAAATATCATTTATTCCATGAAATCATAACCTACTTTGAAAGGTAAAACAAATTTACATTTTGGTTGCAAATACTACCACAAGTGTTTAAATACATTTTAGTTGGCATGCCAAATAAGAATGAACGATTTTAATATTAAGAACCAACAAAATATTTGAGTGAAGTTAAAAAGAATATCTCATACATTCTATGAAATAATAACCTACTTAGAAAAGATAGAACAAATCAAAATTGCAGTTGTAAATACTACCACGGGTTAATAGACTCGTCAAATAAGAACAAATTGTTTTTCGACTAATAATCAAAAGAAGATTTAAGAGAAATTATTGAGACAAATCTCGTTTGTCCTATAAAATTATAACCAACTTAATAAACGTAGGTTAGTTACCATGTTCAAACAAAATGAAACATAACAAAATTGCAATTGGTGACTACTAACCTAAGGGAATCTCGAAACATTAAATTTAAACGACACTCTCGTAAGTCAATTACTTGAAAATTTTCAAAAGATGTTGTTGTTCAATAATGAATATTGTCATATTACCAAATGCTAGTAAGTTCCTTTGTTCAACCCGTTGCCTTCATCAAGTTGTTGGCTATCTTGTTCATGCACATCTTTTGTTTCCTAAGCCCCCAGTAAATTACAAAAAAAAGTTCATAAGACCAAATCTTTGATGATTTCATCCTATTTGAGTCACAAAAATTTCTCGAAAGATATTGCACATATGAAAAGGGGAAAGGAGCTTTCATGTTCACAATAATTACAAATCTTCTTTCCACTTGAATTTACCAGGCATTCATATAAATTCATTTGTTTTTTTAGTAAAGTTTTTTAAAAAATGTTCATTAATGTTGTAACTCATTAGTTCGTTCCCATCTAGTTAAATGATTGGTCTAATTCAAGAGGAAGAACCGGTAATAAATACAAAACAATTCGTTTTAGCTTTATATTTATACAGAACTTCTACCCCAAGTGTATGTAATGAAGCCCTCGATATTCAGTTGAAATCCATTCCATGATATGATTTGATGATCTATGGGCAACACCGTTGTGGCAAAGGTCGCAATGCCAGAGAAACCACTACACAGGGAGAGGTTGTTGGTCCCGTCGCTAAATCCATACAATTTTCCTCTTTTTTGCTTACTTGATGCAACGGAGGGGCCAACTCCTATTCGGCCTTTACGCATGTTGATACTATGGCAGCAGAGGGGATTTTCTTATCGCTTATTTTTTTCCTCTTTTCAGAATTATGTCTAATACACTGGATCTAATTTCCTAGGCAGGTTTAATAACAGCCCTATTAGGAGCCACTTCCACAACTAAGGATTTGATTAAAAAAATAACAAATAATTGATTGATTTGATGCATTTATCCTCGAAGAAATGTACGTTTTATCAATTCAAAGTGTCTCAACTGAACAGCTGATGCAGCTGCATCGTCAAGGTCAATACCAAGTTGACTAAAAAAAGGTTACAATCTCAAATCATTGGATTGGCTAAAAGAATTTGACAATGACTATAATTTACAAGGTCTATAAGTTGGCAGACCTAAGCTTAACAGTCCATGCACATTTGATCAAAATGTTTCTTTAGTTAATAAGTTGAATCACAAAACATATGGATGCTTGTCCAGGAACCTTGAAGAATGATGCCACACGAGGTTCTTTTGCATAAGTACAGGTTCATTTTGATCATAAAGAACATGTACAGATTTAGCATTTGTAAATCAGACCAATCACAAGCATCTCTTTCTCACTGCTCTCCCTCCCTCCTCCCTCTCTCAGATGATGCTCCCATTTCAGAAATTTTCTCATATCGAATGGCAGGTTGAGGTTCTAGCCCTCTTTGGTTTTACATGATTAGAAAAGCCAAATGAATTCTAGATCAGTTCACTTCAAGAAAGGTCAATAAACAAGGCCCCCAGGCTCATACTTTAGAACCATTTCTTGCTTTTTGCTGTGCAAGTTTATTTGTAGTGTTGATTTACACAACTGTATAAAAAAGCTAGTTATTTTTCGAGATCTTCTAGTTTCTTGGAGGATACTCTTCACTTCAGAGATCATTTTATTGTTGATGAACAATATATATGTGGGTTCTTATAAAAGAAAGACAAAATAAAAATCAGGCTAAGAGAATTTATCAAACATGCATCGAACAAGAAATAATTTCATACTTAGAATTTAATCTATGTTTCAGAAAATGAAACAAACAAGTCAGAAAATGTAAATGTTCGAGAGCCACCAAATGCCAAACCAAAATCAATAGAAAACCATTAAAGTTGAAACCACATAGTGATGTAAGCCAATTACTAAACATGTAGACAATGGAAATGCTCTTCAATAAGTTCAAGATTATTGAATTAAGAGACATTGGTACAAGCTTAAGAGCTTACACAGACCCTCAAGGTAATTAACTAAAACAAGGACCTAGTCTGAATCATTTGAACTCTTTAACTTTCTATAAGTTGGCAACTGCAGGTTTCGAAAAAAAAAAAAAAGTTGGCAACCGCTTAGTTTCCACGGTTGATCACTCTCTATTTACATAAGAAAATCTTTAATTGGTGGGGAACAAAATTGCATTCGTCGTCGATGCTTAAAACTTTTCTATAAATTGGACTGTTCAAAGCCACCATAGACAAATCAGTCCAAATGGAAGAGGATGAAGAAATAGTTGCAGGAATGACTAGAGCAAGCAGAATGGAGAACAAGAGAAGAATGAGGAAATAGATATAAGAATGGCAACGTTCATCAGATTGGCGATCTCCCAAAAGTATGGATGCTTGTCCTGATATTTCTCTGCCGAGGTGACAACTTGATGCCTAGTATCAATAATTGATGAACTAGAAAACATGAGTTGATATTCATTTGAACAAGTAAACATATGTTGATATTCATTTAAGAATTTCATTCATAGTGACTCGATCTACACATACGAGCAGTTAAAAGTATATATGTAAGATCTTTTAAGGAATTTCAAAATGCACAGGAGGGTCATTGAATGTGCTTCAAAGAGTTAGATTGTTGACTTACACGGAACAAAGACAGGAGAGCAGATGAAAGATTCTCATTCTTGTTCATTTTGTTGATGTGAAGGGAGAATGCCTGATCACAGCATCTTTAAAGAACTTCAAGTTTTAGAGCCTCTGCTTGCTTTTGAATTGCCACCAAATCAAGTCACCTGATATTGGAAGAATGCGAAGTTCAGAAAAAAAAATCTAGTATCTTTATTCAGTTTCTTTTTCTTTAGACATGTTTTATGCCATTATAAAATATAAATAAAATCAGTATGAACGTGTGAAGCATGAAATAGTATCAGCTTTTTCATCCAAGTCTTGCATCAGTGAGCTCTAATGTGGAACTCAAGTATGAGTCTCAATCGGAACTTCTTATTAATTAGATTCTCTAAAAATTAAAACTGTCTCCTTGTTGTCCTTGGATCTTCCAGCGTCACAGTCCAAGACGTTATTCGAGTAGATCCAACAACGCATAAGGCGGTCCAGAGAAAATGGAGTGTGTTTCCTATGTAAGATAATCCTTTTCATTGTTTTCACAATAATGGTGGCCGTGAGATCATACATTGAGTCTTTAATATTTAATAAGAATCATGAAGATATCAAAATCATCGAAAACATCCCGTTGACCTCAAAAAAAAAAAAAGCTCTATCTACCTATGGATCAGCTCCATCTAAGACAAAATTCAATATAATCAACATTTCTTGAAAGAGCAGTGCTAACAGCTCAAAAACCACCGACTTCATCGATGAGTCCATATGTCAGAGAATAGTTTCCAAGTCACTCTTATTCTTTTCTTTTCTTTTCTTTTTTTATTGAAATCAAGGAAGGAGAAGCATCAAATCAGATAAAACAAAGCAGGAACCGTGACGAATGCACACTCACGTAGGAGATGGATCGAGGAAACTAGTGTCCGCAGCTGAGTTGAAGAAGAAAAAGGAGATCATAACGATCCAAAAGAAGAAACAGATGAAACCAATCCGCATCTTCGTCCATAGAAGCTCAGAATAAGAGCGATCAACTCCAGAAGGCAACAAGCCCTCAATCATGATCCGAAGCAGCGAATCCAGTATCTTCTTAGGCCTCCGTCCAACATCAGAATCATTTTTCAATTGAACCTGTGCTTTCCTCAGAAAATCCACCACAATCCGAGCGTCCTCATTGTCTGTCTCTCCTAAGCGATTCAAATCAACGAATCCGTCATCACAATCCTCTTGCTTATCCTCGTCGCCTATCTTAGACGATAACGCCTCAATTGAATCCAACAAAGTAGAACTCGAAAACAACTCACACATCTGAAATCAAACCAAACACGAAATGAATAACAATACGAAGCAAAAAAAACATTGACTAGAGTTCACTAACCCTACCTCCGGCAGCTCCACTGACTGATCGAAATCGAGGACATCAGATTCCGGAGAGGAAATGACAGAATTCTTCCTTTCCAGTTGAAAACCCTCAAAATCAGATCCATTCAACGACTTCTCAACGTTCTGCAAACAGAAACAATAATCAATTCACCGAAACGACAGCAAAGAAGACGGCGAGCTCACGATTTGAGAATAGAAGCTGTTCGTGACCTTACTTTGTTATGTTTTCTCCCAATCGACTGATCGAAGTCGAAGATTTCAGATTCCGGAGAGGAAACGACGGGATCCTTCGTTTCCAACGCAAAATCCTCAGAAACAGATCCGTTCGATGACTTTCCGGCGATCTGCAAACAGATATTTGGATCAAATTCCGGGAGAGTGCACGAATTGTGAGAATCGAAACTGAGTTTGATCTTACCTTGTGAGATTTTCTACCGAGTGATGCAATCGAGTCGGATCGCTTCGTCGACGAAATCTCCTTGGAACGTCGGTTTGGAGAGTCGAGTGAGCGAGATTTCATCTTCGATTTGGCGGGAGAATTCAGAATCGGCTCTCTCACGAGCTCTGTCAAGACACTGATCGATCGCTATTTATAGCCTGTTGAGAACATACGGGGCAACAACCCTACTCTCGAGTGTTTTTTTAATAAAACAACTCTTGCTCCCGTTACTGCCTGAAGTTACACTTGGTGGTGATGAGTCGTATGGAGGGCCGCTCCCCACCATTTAATGAGAGGACCGCTAAGGGCACCCCACCAATTAATGAAGGCACCCAAAGTTTTTGTAAAAATTTCAGCAAAAGTGGAAAAGACTATTTTGCCCTTGTATATATAGTGATTCCAACCTCACAAATCATTTTGACAAAGAAAAAAGGCACCCCACCACAAGGTTGAACCCTAAAGCCACATTGCATTTGGCGAGCGTTGATCGATTATTGCGGATTGTCATCATCCGACAGTGAGGTAACAATGTTTGATAACCATATGATGGTTTGAAGGAACTGTTTTTTGTCAAGGTAGGGTTTCTCATATTTTCATATGTTTTTTTACAGACGCGATTGATTCGGCCTCGCAGGATCGAGAGTTCGCACACACTTCTCGGTCACCATCCACCGAGAATCGAATAACGATCTCGGTAATGGACAACCGAGAGCTATTCTACATTCTCGGTTGGACATCACCGACAGACAAACTATACACTTCGACTTACTCTCGTGAAGTGGTGGCCGAGACAACAATAAAAGTCTCGGTTATGGACAACCGAGAGCTATTCTACATTCTCGGTCATGCTCCGCCGAGATCAGAAACAAAATCTCTAGCTGCGTGGTGAGAACCACGAACGCCCAATAAATGAACCATTGAATGCACCGCCACACAAACATAACAACTACTCTATTAAATGCAACTTAATTAGACTACCAACGCACATTTAAACGATCGATTTCAACACTATCGATGTGTGAACAAAAAACTTGAACCGAGCCCTAATTTGGATATGAAATCGACCAAAACTCAAAGTCTTCAAACTCGAAAAACGTCCTACAACGAGAGGAGAGAGACATAGAGGAACGAATACAACTTAGATTCGGGATTGCTAGGTGGTTCGTTGACTAGAAATGGAGAAAGTCAAGCAAGAGGAAGGTGGTGGGGTGCCTCTGTTTTTTGCAGGAGTTTTTGGTGCCCTGTAAATTTGTTAGAGGGGTATTTTGGGTATTTCGGGTCTAATTTTTTGGTGCCCAAGGTAAATTGGTTAGTGCCCCCATTAACTGGGTGCCTTCATGAAACGGTGGGGTGCCCTTAGCGGCCCTCTTTAATGAGGGCACCCAACTTATTTGTAAAAATTTCAGCAAAAATAAAAAAGACCATTTTGCCCCTGTATATATATAATGGTTTAAACACCACAAACCATTTTGACAAGGAGTTAGGGCACCCCACCAGCAAGCTTGAACCACAAAGCCACAGCCACATTGCGTTTGGCGAAGAGCTGATCGATTTTCGCTCGTCCGACAGCGAGGTAACAATGTTTGACAACCATATTCGGGTTTTTTAGAACTGTTTAGTTGTGTATAACAGTGAAAATGATGATTTGTTTGTCAACGTAGGGTTTGGTAATTTTTTCAAATCCGAAGTTGTTTCCACTGTATAATAGAGGATTGTAATGCTTCGGTGCCAGAGGAGGTCGTCCTTGAGGTAATTTTGCAAATTTTTTGTGTTTTTTTTTGCGGTTATCCGAAGTTTCTGTCTGGGTGCGCGATTATTTCGACCTCGCAGGACCGAGATGTATGGTAATGTCTCGGTCATAGAGGACCGAGAGGTTTCACGTAGGTCACGGTATGGTACGACCGAGAGTACTGAGTAACTCTCGGTAGTACATGAGCGAGACTCTGAAAAAAGTTTCGAAACTGTACAACCGAGAACCTGTTTTTTTGGGTTTTTTTGTGATTGTGCTGTACATTTTGGTTGATTATAATGTTACACTGTTTGTATTGTAGGTAATGCCGTTATCTAGTAATTTTCCAGACTACAATGAGACTTTTACACCTTTTAAGCCATTCCCCTCTCGAGAAGCGGCTATTTCATGGCTTCAAATGATTGGTGGTGAGAACAAGTTTGTGTTAGTAACGAAGCGCTCGGATGCCGGGGGCATTAAGCGCAGGGGAATGGTGAAAATTGCCTGTGAGAGGTCTGGGACATATAGGGGACTGGCTCAGAGAGTAGGGAAGGGGAAAGCGACAAAAATTTTAAAGAAATCAAGGAATGATGAAAAGGCGAGGACTCACACTAGTACGAAGAAATGTGGATGCCCTTTCCAAATTAACGTCAAGGAAAATGCGACTCCTTATGGTATGTCACGTGATTTGTGGGAGGCACAATCACGACACCGAGGAAGATTGGATAAGGGGGAGGAGGAAGTTGAGGATGCGGGGGAGGGGCGAAAGTGAGCGGCTCGGGGAGATTAGTCCACCCGTCTTTTGTGGAGTGCGAGCGGGAAGTCGAGGATGTGGGTGGGAGGACACCGTGGTCTCCAATCGGAGGCACCCCAGTGTCAGAGGCACCCCAGTCTCCAATCGGATTTGAGTCCTCCAACTCCACAAAAGCTTCTAGGCAGAAGAAAGGCAAGGTTCCACAAATGCGTCGTGCCAGTCGACGCACGCAAAGTGGATCTAACATGGCTTATGGTCATTGCTTAGAACAGGGTTGGTTGCCACATGTTGATGCCATTATCGATGTGGTTTCCGATGGGAATTGTAGATATCAGTGTATAGCCTCTGGGCTTGGACTTGCCGACGTAGACGGGTGGAGGATTGTGCGTAGACGGATGTACGATGAGATTATCGGGTATGAAGACCTTTGGCGGGAAGTGCTTGGCTCGAGTTTCGAGACTGTCAAGAATGCGGTGCATTGCCCAGAGAAGCAAGAGGGGGCATCTTTCAAAGAATGGTTGACACTTCCAGACATGGGATTGTTAGTATCCACCGCATTCAATGTCATTCTTGTCAACCTCTCGCATGGGAGTGCCTCCACATTCCTACCTCTACGTAGTACTCCACCGTCGTCATTGCACAACAGACTTATCATTGCAATGGCAAATGAAAGGAATATCCATTGGGTTAGGGTAAGTTCTATGATTTTTTGTGAATTGGTTTGTTTCCCCCTTAATCGGGTTTATGACTATCTTCTATGTTCTCTTGTTCACTTTGACAGTGCGGTTGCGTGTGAATGCACCGCCGCCGCCATCCTTATATCCATCGTGGGATCGGTACGTTGAGGAATTTGCGCCAAAGGTTGGCGAGATGGATTCGTTTTTCGAGACATCGCGCCCATTGCAACTGCTGGATCATGAAGCCACCATACCTTTGTAGATTTAGATACACCATAGGTTAAAGCTTGTACCTAGACGGCTAAACATTTAGAAATTTTGCCAATTCGTCCGAATGTTCTATGTATATGCAAATGTTGTGTTGTGTTTTGATTGTTGTTGTGTTTTGATTGTTGTTTACTTATGGATGGACCCTTTTTAGAGTCAATTTGAATGTTACGGAGATTTATAATTAATTAAGTTTCGGTGCAAATTGTCGTGATGGATTTTCAATCTTGTATTGTTAGTTTGACGATTTCCCAATTTTTTTGAAACTGTAATGTTCAAATTCATCCATTTCTGATGTCTCGGTCAAGCAGGTTCGTGAAACAACCCATATTTTCGGTCACCCATGACCGACAAGTATTCCAATATATCGGCCGTGTACAACCGAGTCCTATTTCAATTTCTCGGTTGTACACCACCGAGATGGATTGACCATTTCAATTCGCGACTCTCGTCCTATGACGACCGAGCCTACTAAGACCTCTCGGAAGTGGACAACCGATACGCGATTAACTCTTCCGGTCTTCGTGGCGAGGCTGACCGAGTTCCCAAAAATATTAGCTTACGCTCGGCCATGCTTGGCGAGATCGCTGACGCCGTCTCGCCTGTGTGGCGAGAACCGCGATTTCCCAATTTTTTTACAATTGAACAAACGCCACACACACATTACAACTACTATACCAAATGTAACTTAATTCAACGATCTTCAACCGAGCCCTAATTTGGAGACGAAATCGGCTCACACACCGACCCTACAAAATGCAAAAAACTCGAACAACGAAGGAGAAACACACGGCGAGGGACGGAGAACACGATTTCGGGATTCCTTTCACCGGTCGGTTCAAAACAAATGAATTCTTCCACAAGGAGTTCGGTGAACGAGGGTGGTGGTGGTGGTGGGGGTGGTGGGGGGTGCCCGGGGGTTTGCACGAGGGTGGTGGGGTGCTCGGGGGTTTGCACGAGGGGTATTTTCGGTAGTTCGGGGCTAATTTTTGGGTGCCCCAGGTAAAACAGTTTGTGCCCACATTAACTGGGTGCCCTCATTAAATGGTGGGGTGCCCTTAGCGGCCCTCATGATTCTTAATGGTTAACACGTGAGGTTGGTATTTTGAGATGCACGCAGAGTTATAGACGATTTTTGATAACTCGGACCCCACGTTATGTCACTGGGTGTGACTTTAGATGTCATTATATCATTTTTTTTTTACACTTTTTTCTTTTTGAAAAAAAAAGAATATATGTATTTTACTTAGTAAATTTTTTCTTAAGCTTACTCGAGGGTCATCGTATTATTTTTCTTTTTTTGTATGATGGCGGCATATTTTAAACCAATAAATTCCAACGTCCCTCTATTTTTAAGGAAATACACATCGTACTCCGTTTAGCTAAATTTTCATCATTGAAATGCATCAATTTTAAAAACTAAGGGGCTAAAACTGTACATTATGACAAACCTTGCCAACTAATTGTTCATTTGCATAGAGATGTTTAAAAGATCTACGATTGGGCTTCACCTTTTTTTATCACAAAGGAACAAAAAAAAAAAAAAAGTAGGCTCAAATATAGTGGCTTTCAAAATTGTTGTTTCTAATGTATATTTACTAATTTGAAACAGAAGAAATTACACAGGACATGCAAAAATTAACTTGAGACTCATTGATTATAAGAGATTTAAAAGACTTGAAAGGTACACCGCAATTGCACTAATTTTATTTTTTTGAAAATAAACTTTATTAAATTGAGTATAATGAAAAAGTTTAATTCATGAAGCCGACGTCAATTATATAATATGCGATTGAAGTTTTGTTGTTGTTGGATGTATATATACTAATTTGAGTTATGTGCTCTCCATATTTAATGGCAATTGAAAAAGGAATTCGAAGTACAAGGACTCGAAGCTTTTTGGTAGTTGGCCTTCCAAGTTTGTTCTAATTTCGTTTTAGCAAAAAAAAAAAAAAAAAAAAAGCATTTTTTTTTTCAATATTTGTCAAGTAATCCCAGCAATTCAAGACCACTAATTAAAGATAAAGTGACCCATACCATCATGCAATAGCACCTTCGGGTCCAAAAAAATATGCACTTTAGTATCGTATTTGTATGACATTACATCATGAAAAATTGGAAAATGCTAAAGTTACCAAATAGGACACCCAAGTAAGACAAGCACTTGTGCATGACCCTTGATTTTTGCCGAAATATATACACACGTATCCCAAGGCCCATTTAAGGTTATATCTTATCTGAGTGCTCCATTGAGGCTGCCTCAACAAGGTCCATAAAAAAATTGAGGGCCGCTAAGGGCACCCCACCGTTTCATGAAGGCACCCAGTTAATGGGGGCACTAACCAATTTACCTTGGGCACCAAAAAATTAGACCCGAAATACCCAAAATACCCCTCTAACAAATTTACCTGGGGCACCAAAAAACTCCTGCAAAACAGAGGCACCCCACCACTTTCCTCTTGCTTGACTTTCTCCATTTCTCGTCAACGAACCACCTAGCAATCCCGAATCTAAGTTGTATTCGTTCCTCTATGTCTCTCTCCTCTGTCGTAGGACGTTTTTCGAGTTTGAAGACTTTGAGTTTTGGTCGATTTCATATCCAAATTAGGGCTCGGTTCAAGTTTATTGTTCACACATCGATAGTGTTGAAATCGATCGTTTAAATGTGCGTTGGTAGTCTAATTAAGTTGCGTTTAATAGAGTAGTTGTTATGTTTGTGTGGCGGTGCATTCAATGGTTCATTTATTGGGCGTTCGTGGTTCTCGGCCACGCAAGCTAGAGATTTTGTTTATAGTCTCGGCCAGACATGACCGAGAATGTAGAATAGCTCTCGGTTGTCCATAACCGAGACTTTTATTGTTGTCTCGGTCACCACTTCACGAGAGTAAGTCGAAGTGTATAGTTTGTCCCGTCGGTGATGTCCAACCGAGAATGTAGAATAGCTCTCGGTTGTCCATTACCGAGACTGTTATTCAGTTCTCGGTGGATGGTGACCGAGAAGTGTGCAGAACTCTCGGTCCTGCGAGGCCGAATCAATCGCGTCCGTGAAAAAACATCTGAAAATCTAAGAAACCATACCTTGACAAAAAACAGTTCCTTCAAACCATCATATGGTTATCAAACATTGATGATGACAATCCGCAATAATCGATCAACGCTCGCCAAATGCAATGTGACTTTAGGGTTCAACCTTGTGGTGGGGTGCCTTTTTTTCTTTGTCAAAATGATTTGTGAGGTTGGAATCACTATATATACAAGGGCAAAATAGTCTTTTCCACTTTTGCTGAAATTTTTACAAAAACTTTGGGTGCCTTCATTAATTGGTGGGGTGCCCTTAGCGGTCCTCAAATTAGCATTTTCACAAACTTGAACAGGCAAATCTGCATCATCTCATGAAATTCAACATTCTTGCAAATTTCATAAACATGGCTGCACATCTTAATTATTAATTTGAAAAAAATACAGGGAAAATGCTTCTCTTCTCTCTTTAACAAAATTTCTGCAACACAGAGCAAGAGAGCTACAATAAGATGATTATGGAGAAAACATCAAATTTCAAATGAGGGCGGCCGCACAGCATTCATTTGCCTATCGCTTTCGCCTCTTCGCTTCAAGCCTCCGCCTCCTTGCTGCTTCCTCTCGTCTTTCCTCCTCCTCGATGAGCTTCAATTGAATCTCATCTTCTCTCTTCCCAATCATTTCACTGTCCAAGACAGGTTAACAAAGTCAGACACCCCAAATGTAATTACAAGCAATACACACACACACGTTACCGCACATAATCATTTGTACAGAACAGATACGTTGTAGTCAATCCACCTATTCTACTGCAATTCAACTGGAACCAAAAAAGAAAATAATTAAGGAACAAGATGTAATGAATCATGGCAAACCTTCTACGCTCCTCCTCCATAATATCATCGAAATTAGCCTCCATGTCGCTGTCATCCTCCTCAACCCCAGCGTATTTTCTAGGATCATATCTGCAAATAATAGCTATTAAGTTAGCAAACATTCTCAGGAACCAAATAGAGACCTTCAGTAGCTGCTAATCAAGTAAATGTAGGTCACATGGTCACGATGTTGACAACCAAGAATGACTGACTAAGGACTTTTATCAAAAATGGCACAAAGAATAAATAGGACACATAAGAGGTCCATTAATTTTTTTCCCTCTTTTTGAGGCGTCGAAAGAATGGATTTCGAATCACTTCCATATACCACTCACTCCGTATCTCTACACATTCTATAACCAAAAAGACAATTTAAGCTTCACCAAAACTCTCTCGTTGCTAGATCACAGTGTCAATGGTGGAAGGAAAGCCAACATATGAAAAGTAAAGCCTCACCCAAACATTTTTCGAATCATAGCTCGTGGATCATCCTCATCGTCATCAACAAATGGTCTATCTGGTCTCTTCTTTGGGCGATCTGCTTGCAAACGTTCACGTGGAGGGATTTGCTTAGGAGGCTTGATCTGAAAATTTTCATGCAAACCACCAAAATTTCACAATCGCAACAAAATTATAAAGATGTCCTGGATAAATTAAACAAAACGCAAATCTACTTTATTCGTCTGTCTAAACACAGCAAGAAAAAAACCTGGGGTTTTGGAGCGGAAAGAGGGGGCTTTGAAATAGGTTTGGCCCTATCTGATTGTTGAAGCGGACGTTTCTGTTCCGGGAATTGTTTTTGCAGAGACTGTTCTGGGAATCGTCTTTGCGCAGAAGAATGTGACGCAGGCAAAGGGGCTTTTGGAGGATTAGATATGGGCCTTTTCACACCCATTGAAGAACCCTTCTTGTCCATAATAGGGGCAGATATCTTGCTAGAAGTTGGTAACTTACACGGTGCACCCATCTTAGGAACCAATCCTTTTGAATCCATAGGTTGGCGGGAGGCATTTGTAGAACCACTAGCAACCTTTTTCTTGGATCTACGGAGGTCGTACTGGGCCTACTTTGAGAAGCTGTCTTGTTGCTACTAGCTTTTGGAATTGGACGATTTGCGGAATGCAATTTTCTTTGTGAAAAACCTGATATTGTCTTGCCATGATCACTCACAGACAGCTTGCTTCTGGACGGGCCTTGAGCAGATCGAGCATCTAGTGCATCAGCCATAGAACAACAATACCAACAAAAATAATGGTAAGAATAACTAGCTAAAAGTTCAACTCCAAGAAAAAATAACAACACAAAACAAAACAAAGCAAAACAAAGAAAGATATAGTGAAAAGCTCACCAGATTTCGGAACCGAAACATTTCGTGGAGGTTCTTTTGTAGATGCAGGAAGCTCCGCGTCATCTGAGAAAAGGAAAGCATAATCTCTCGAATAATCTTTATGGTCCTTCTCTTTCTGTGCTTTCAATTTCACCTGCAGCAATCGAGTTACACACAGCAATATTAGAGTGCAGCAGTAATTTCAGGGGAGAAGAAGAAGGACAGCAGCCTGCAATTTTTACCAGGTCAATGGGCCTCAGTTGCGGTTTACTGACCCCAGGCCTCGCTCCAGATAAGCTTTTTTCACTCTGCAAGGATGTTTAAAATTACATGGTATGATCTTTAGAATAGACAACTAGCACCTAAAGGATAACGTGTATAACAACTAGATCTAACAAAAACTGGCTTGTATAGATGAATGTAAACAATAGGAAGAAATCGGTTGTCATATTGACACAGGTTGATAGGCGGGGCAGTGTTAGCCATTAGATGGGTCTAAAAGACCTTACGAATCAACCTGATTCAAAGATCACAATCAGTCGCACTATGCAGTCCATGGGTGAGTACAGAAAAAACCATAAGGTGAAGGTGATACAGTTCCAACTTGAAGAATTTGTTTAAGCAGTTCAACAATAAGGTGAAAAAAGCATTGAGGACCTCAATAAGGGCCTGGAGAAAAAGAAAACCTTTGCAGTCAAGATTTTTTTTTGTTTATTAAGACTTTTGCAAACCTATTTGTCACCAACAGTACACACTTTGGCACTAATTAGTCGTTAACATTTTCTATTAAAATAAGGCCACCTGTTATTTCTTCAATAAACAATCTTGAATCAGTATCCTTAGTTAAATTCATTTATGTAGAGGTAAATTGCAATCGAGGATGAGAACAACATAATTCAGGTGCTTGTTCTGCTCCTTTTATTTTGAAATACAAAAAAATAAGATAAGAAACTTGTGTGGTTTGATTAGAGCATAAATAACTGAATGAAAGAAATGAAAAGAATAGAAAACTTTGCAGTTAAAATTGTTTCTCATTTATTAAGACTTGCCAAACCTATTTGTCACCAGCAGTATACATTCTCGCACAGATGAGCCGTCAACATATTCCATAAAAATAAAGCCGCAATAAATGTAGGTCAGTTAGTTAGTAAAGTATACAACATCAGTACCCTAAGTATCAATGTTCATTACAGTTATGATGAATTGTAAATTAAGAGAAGAATGAGAATCGATGATTCGGCATTGTTTATTCTGCTTCTTTTATTTTCCAATTAAATATAAAACTTATGTAGTTGGAATGGAGAATAAAAATTACGGATCATAATCATGAAAGTTTTTTTTTTTTATTTCCTTTCCTTGGAAGGGGAGCTGCTTTGTTAGCCTTAACAACAATTATTAATGAGATGTAAAATTATATTGTTTACGAATTTCCAAGATCAAAATGACATTCTGTCCTATGTGTTTCATGTACTTACCCCATTCTGTGTGTGCAAAGTTCTAGAAACCAAATGCTGGGTTTCTTGCAGTGATTTCCTTTCTTGGATTACCCTTTGAGCAATAGCTGGCTGAGAAGGCCCAAAGAAGGAGCCGAAACTGCAAATCATGAAATCATCTTTCAACAAAGAGCAATACATACAGAAAGAAAGAGAATAGAGCCGTTTGGCAATGGATGCCACCATTCCAAATAACGGCTATACACAAGAAGCCGCAGCACTCACTTGTCATACGGAAGTCTTTTCTTCTTGTCCTGGTGCAAGCTATCCAAAGACCCATTTTCCTTTTTCAATTTCTTCCTAATAGATTCCTTAAACTTCTGCCTAACCTCCAAGTATTCCAATACAGCCTCACTGGGCTTTGGATCTTCTTCTTCTTCATAATACTCTTCACCATCTTCCTCTTCATAATCATCCTCGTCTTCATACTCATCTAAATTTTCATGGGGCCGATACATCTGCAATAATATCAATAAAGTGAAAAACAATTCTCAAAAAACACTAAGACACTATTACGAAGCAATTGAAAAAATACTACTTAAAATACACAATCTATCATAACTTCCCAAATTAAAACAAGGCAAAAAGAATCATTTGGTCCCTAAATTTTCATCAGTTCACTTCTAGTCCCTGAACTTTCATTTCCTTTTACTTTTGGTCATTTTGTTAAGTTTGGAAAGTAACAGTCCGTAGCGAAGCGCTCACTTGCAGTTCACGGGTGGTTCACAACCAATTTATCAATCCAAAAAACCTATTTGTGAACTGCTCGCTAGAAATGAGGATGCTTAGGTGGATGTGTGGTAAAACTCGTAACGATAGAATAAACAAGTTCGAAACTTCGACTTCGCTTATGACTTCGCTCACTTAAAATTCAGAATTAATTTGAGGAAGTTAACTTCGACGATGGAAATTTGACAAAAATTCCCCGGTGTACGGAATTTCACTTTAAATGCTAGAAAACTCAAGTTTCTTCATAGAGATGCTAGAAATATACTTAATCATACAACAATGCATAAAATTCATGTCACGGAGGGTATTCCGAATTTTAAGTATATTTCTAGCATAGTCAAAGTTTTAGTCGAATTTTGCTCAACTTTCACGAAACATAATAAGTTTACTTCATTTTATTAACTTCCATTGATGTTTTCAAGGTTCGAACGAAGTTTAGTCGAATTTTTACAATTTTTCTACTACCTCTGACCTTCGCTTTGCTCACTTCAAAATCGACAAACTTCGCCTAAACTTCGATGAGGTTTTTCTATTTTTAAACCTTGAGAATAACAAATACAGAAAATTCAAAGACAAATAGGAGTAACATCAATTGACACAAAGATTAGGGAATGGCGCTTGCGGTGGTTTGACCACCTGCAAAGACGGCCTACAAATGCCCACTAGAAAACTTGACTAAATAGAAACTGAAGAAATTCAACGAGGTAGGGAGCACCCCTACCTCGTTGAATTTCTTCATTTCTATTGACTTAGGAAGCATTAATTAGGAGGGATTTGAATGGTCTGAAAAGCTCACCGTCACTTGCACTAAATCAAGCACAATGGAAGAGTTTAATCCATGTAGCCAACTCCAAATAAATTGGGACAGAGGCTATTATTCTCAATCTCTCTCTCTTGGTTTTTTGCTATTGTTGTTGTTAGTGAGCACTTCGTTAGCAACCGTTACTCTCCAAACTTAACAAAATGACTAAAAGTAGAGGGAAATGAATGTTTAAGGATTAAAAGTGAACTGAAGAAAGTTTGAAGACCAAATCAAGCAAAATGGGACCAAATGATACTATTTTTGCCTTAAATCTAACAAACAAAAAAACTCACCTCTCTACCATAAGCCTGCATAATATTCTCAATCTCTCTTTCTCTCTTGGTTTTCTCCAACAACAAAAACCTACAAATGCCCTAAACCTGAACAAATAAGATGTATTAGATTAGGCCAAATAACAATTCTTCACAAAGGCATCGCCTCCAAACACAAATCCATCGTTCTGATGAATTGTATAACAACACAATAAGCATCATTGGCGCGCAAACTAATCAAAACCATAAATAAAACTAGTAAAAACCTCAACTTTGCAATGACCCTAAAATCTCCCCCTTTTCAATGCCTTCAATTTCTCTCATAAAAACCCAATCTTGAAAACAATTCATCGTTCTGATGAATTGTAAAACAACACAATAAGCATTATTCGCGTGCAAACTAATCAAAACTTTAAATCAAACTAGTAAAAACCTCAACTTTGCAACAAACACCAAGATCTCTCCCCTTTTGACGCCTTCGATTTCTCTCATAAAAACCCAATCTTGAAAACAACAACGTAATTCCACCTCTCAACCTAAAATTAATCGTCCATGTTCCGAACTCCAAACCCAGAAAACTACGATTAACCCAAATTTCTGTTTACGAAACCCTAGATTTCATCAATCCACGACTCATCTCAACCAAAACTCACCAAAAACTCCGATCGAAATTGAGATCGCGCGAGGTTTCAATTGACATTCAGAATCGAATCACAATAGAATGGAATCGAAAACAAGAACAAAATCAAGAAAAGAAGAGAAAGGAAACTCACCAGAACCAAAGAAGAGGCGACGACGCTGCGAGAAGCTTCAGAGCGAACGCGAGCGATCTGTCCAATCTTTTCTCACTTGGGTCGTCATCGAATCGAATGGCATTATATAGATGTACTTGGACCGGAGAGTCGATTGTCCGAACCGGTTCGGTCAACCGGGGAATTGATTATGAACCGGTTGTCAAACGTTCAGTTACTAATTTTGCTAGTTACTAATTTTGATAATTTGACGTTATCGACTTGTTTGTTTTGTTTTTATCAACTTAGTTATCTGCTTTGAGTTTTTTTTTTTGGATTAATATTTTTATATTTTGTTCAACTTTAAATTTGCAGAGATAGTTTCAAAATTTTAAATAATAAAAAATACGAATCGACGTAAATAACTTTTAAACAAAAGATAGATGAATAGTAAAATGGTCATTAATGAAAATAATTGTATCCACAACTCCTAAAAATAACTCCCTAAGGGATGGTGAAAAATATCTCACGCTAGAGTATAAGTTGAGAGAATTGCGCAACCAAACAAACAAGATTAGTTCTCAACTCCGCTATCTCTTAAGATATATCTTCACCTCGTACCAAATAAGGCTATGATTTTTTGGATAGTTAGATTGTAATTATAAGTTAGAAATTGATTTAGTAAGCTTGTTTATATTTTAATTAGGAGTTGCATAGTTGAAGTTCTAGTTTGTGTCACCCGACCATTTCGTTTTTTAAATTGAAAAAATAATAAAGAACAGGAAAACAAAAAACAAAAAAACAAAAACACTATGCTAGCCTAAAATAACTTGTTTCTATAAGTTTGTTATGACCCACCTAAGTTATATAAGTTTAATACTGGGACTAATAAAGTCTATTCACTGAACATCGATAAGCTTAAAATGACTCTTCGCGATCTTGTGATCAGAAGTAAAATGACTCTCAAAGGGAGCGATTGCTTCTTAAAAAAAAAAAAAGTTTCTTTGTTTGAAAAGAAAAAGTTATTTCTTAGACATCAATATTACTATGGTGAATGCTATACATATAAGAGATCAGACATCCCTCAAATTGTTTCTACTCAAATCAAGGAAGAAAGAAAGCAAAATAGTCGCCAGTTAGTTAATTTCGCGACTTACAGTCCCTTTAAACACATAAAGGAAATCATCATTTTCGACGCCATGCCAACGCAGACTGCAATCGTCTTGCATGATTCTTTGCCTGTGAATGAAGAAGTAATCATCTTGAGGAAGAAGCTTTTGATCCAACAAAACTTGCCTCAGCTCAGCAACTCTAGCAGACTCTCTCATCTGTAATGGAATTATGGCTGAATTAAGCAAACAAGATGAGGTCTGCACCATGAACCTCAGCATTTTTGTAGGGTACTCAATTCTTCCAGTAGGACTATTACAACTCATAGCATTCTTCTGTATCACAGTCACTTCTGACTGATCAACCACGCCGTAATCGCGTAAGCACCGGTTGTCTTCTTTCAACTCTTTGCCTGAAAAGAGAAGTTTTAGTCTTTTGATGGGAGCACCATTGATGATATGGATTTTTTCCTTCAAACTTCTCACTGTTTCTGCAGCGCTGTCTACTTCTAACTCAATGACTTTGGGTATTGATATCTTGACTGATATGCGAATCTTGTTTTCCGTCGGTTTGATGAACAGATAGATCCTAGAGCCTTCGCTGATTATGGGATAATCCTCCATGTCAAGCCCATCCATTAGCTCGAATCCATAAATGCTGAGAGTCTGGTTAGCAACTGGAACTCCCAAGATGCATTCGATCTTCTGTTTGATTTCCAGAACAGGTTCCATAAAACCCACTTCAATGCAGAATTCACCTCCCATAGTAACAATGACGACGTCCATTGTTCTTTGATCACTCTGCAGCACAAAGAAGACATTAAATCGGATGCTATAAACTAGAAAAAACACAATGTAGGACATTTGAACAGCATTAATTTCAACATCAAGACGAAGAAATCATCGACTTACCTCAGTTGGGCCGGCGGAATTTGGCAATGTTTCTCCAAATACTGCTCAATAGACATTAGCTGAAATGATCAGATGGAATTTATGTGGTGAAAATCATGCTAGAAGAATGGGGTGTCAACTACATTTTGTGTTTCATTCATTCAAGCAGCGTTTGTTGAAAGTACAAGCCACATGGACTGTGAGCACATGGAACACAAAACATGCATGCATGATTGCAAGTAAAACTAAAACTGCTTCTTGAATTAACTAGTTCTTAAGCATGTAATTAGTTTATTCACTTGTTCACTCTGGTGATTGTTCAGTTCATTTTCAGCTATGCCCTCAGAAAGGTTAAGCACTTAAAATTAGAAATTCATTGAAGTTATAATTTGAGTTCAGCTGTATTATGCAACCATGGAACTGTTCCAGACCCATTGGACTTCATGCAATTTGCCTTCATCACACATTTTGTATGCACTCATCAACTGACAATATTGCTCCATCACACCTGCAAAATCCGTCGCTCGGTAAAATAACAAAGAATTACAGAAGAATATTATGGGAAAATTTTGCTTGAAGGGCCTGACTAATCACTCATTTGAATTGCATCCATAACTTGTGTACACCCTGCCACCATCCAGTCAGTCAGTAATCTAAATATACTCATAAAATTCAAATTGCTCCACAACAAAATTTATAGTTTTTTTGCCCTTTTGTTCTTTTTCAACGCCAAGCTTGTAAAGTCAGGAATCTTGAGTGTAGAGTTGAACATGCCTCGGCCAACGTTGGCCATACACATCCGCCTTGCTATATTGCTTATCCCATGACCAGGGTACATCTGCCACAAACAAAAACATGTCAACAACTATTGTTTTAAGAGGATTTTTGGTTACTGTACTAGTGTGCTGTACTTGCAAACTCTAACAAAAACAAAGAAGAAACTAGCAAGAAACCCAACAACAGACCCCTGTCACTTTTTTAGTAATTGAATGTACCGTCTCTAACTTTGCCTCTACCTTTTAAAAATTAGACGTTAGTAACATTTTTCTCTTTTTCCAAGTAAATGCAACACCTCCACCTCTATTTAGAGGTACAGGAATGAAGAAAATTCCGTAACCAAACAGGCTTTGAATAGCGGGAGATGAGCCCTTAACGTTAAATTGAACGTTCACTAGCATTGCGATACCAGACCTTCAGAAGAGTAAGGCTGTGGGGGCAGCTCATATGGCACAGGCAATGAGATCACTTCGGAGGGCAAGTCCTGATTATTGTTTCCTCGCCAACATAGAGTCACCAACTTTGTTCTATGATCTTGGCCATTACTCGAAGACCCACATTTGTTCTATATTCAATGGAAAAGAACCACAATGAGAAAAGCTCGAGGGGTTCACATAATAAGCCAAAAAGGAAAAAAAAATAAAATATCGCACAACTAACAGCTAAGTGCAGCATATAACAAGTTAACAACAGACCGATGTAAATAGATATTTGGAAGTCTAGAGCCAAAATACCTCAGACCAACTGCCACTTTCTGTGCATGAGAAAACAGGCTTGTCTCTAATGGATGATGGTAAGAACAGCACCCCCAGCTAAAATGATCAAAATAAAAGAAAAAAAGGAGGTAAAACACTCAGCTACTCCATGGAGCTGGAGAATCAAGATCATTTATTAGATTAAGATGATCTATACAGATTGAAATTCAGTTCAAATTTTAGACGGGAAAATGCTTCAGGATAAACTGTCCATACTGAAAATCAGGAAGAGCCTCAATTGCATTTTTGAAGAATGCACGATATTCACCTTCTTACAGAATGCGCTAAAGTTTTCTCTAGAAAGAAAAGTAGAAAAATGCACTTTTATTATTGATGATATATGCCTAGACCCTTCAACCTCAATAAAGCAATGGAAAGTGATCAGGCAATATACTTTTAGTACACACATTTGCTACATAATTGATGTAATGATTTGGATAACTGTCGGTATGTGCATGCACACACTACACTGCAAGATCCAACACATGTTAACAACTACTTAGCAAATGTGTATCAAAAGTATGCGGATGTTTTCCTAAAATTTGGTGCAGGCATCAGATGTGTTGTCAAGAAAATCCAGTTCTAGACCAGACATCAGTCCATTGTATATCAAATGTGTATCAAAAGTATGCCAATGTTTTTCCTAGAATTAGGCGCAGGCAACAGAAGTGTGATCAAGAAAATCCAGTTCTAGACCAGACATCAGTCCATTGTACATGGACAACAATGCAAAATAAACTAATTGTGTCACCAATTGTTAAGTAGACGACAGAGCCAACTCCTTCAAGCAGACTATAGAGGTCCTCCTCCTAGTATGTAATGTCCACTATGGTAATCAGTCAGCCTGGAAAAATGCAAAAACTTCATAATTATAGATGATTCTCTTGTCCATGAGACATGAGCTGGTTGGAGAGGTAATAAGGGCCTGAAAAAGCTGAATCATTGAGGCCTTTGGGTTCAGCTCTAGTTCCAACTCAACGTAATGAATCAAATAGGTTGGGTTTTGACAGGCTAAGCCACTGTAGTACAGGCTTTCTACACCAGTTCATAATGAATACGTGAACAAGCTCCCACAATGACCAGGTAATTAATAATGTTTAGGCAAATTAAATCTGAGCAGTTAGCACTGCATAGTGCAATTTGACTTTTGGATTAAAAAGAAGTTAATTCTCATGAAATTACAGTAGATGTGAGTCATGTGACAGTTAAGCAACGAGGCCTGCACAAAGCGCGCGCACGTATATATATAACAAAAAAAAGAGAGAACACCTACCTCATATGAACGGATCATGAGTTGGCTATTATTTTTCTGAAGGGCGCCCCAAGCAGCTTTACTTAGATTTGATGAAGTTAATAGAAACCATCTGCCAACAGGATGAATCATTTCCAAAATGAAAACTTAAAAAGTAAAATAAAAAGTACTAATTGAAGTGTTATATAACTTGTGAAGCATATTGAATTGTTTGAGAAAGAATTTCTTACGCTAGGTCTTGACCATTATATCGACCAAACGTCTTTATATGAGGCATTGCATGACTGGAACACCAAATGAATTTGTTATTAAATCACCATATTGCAAGGATGACTAGAATACTGCTCCATATGCAAGAAGCGGAGATTGCAATGTTCATACAGTTAATAAGGGTAGTTTCTCTCCTATCGAAAATAAATAATTAAAGGTAGGTTTCTCAGAAGGTTAAGCAAAATTGGGAACCTATAGACCAGTCATGAAAGTAAAGTAAGAATTTATGTGCATAAATGTTTTGGCACTTGTACAATTCCAGTCAATAAAAAAAATTTGAAACAGCACAAAACATGACACGGGCTTGCTTTTAACTTGGTTACTATGACTTCAATAGAAAATAATTCAGAAAATAACAAAATGGAAGGCCAAAGTTAGTGAAAATGAAGTTAAATGACAAATAAGGACTAATCTTCATGAAATATAACCTAGAATGTTATGCATGTGCATGCAATCTCAATCAAAACCATAACAATGTGCATTCATAATAATACCAGCGGCCTGTATGTGTTGCCTTCCATCTTGCCCAATACTTTTTCAGAAATATTTTCTCCACATTCTTCTGTGGGCTTGGGATGGCATTTCCAGCAGCATAACCCTTGATGTGAGAGAAGAAACAGATACATCAACTGTCATGACAGTAGAATTTCATATACAACACTGTAAGAGAATAACTGAGATTGTATATATCAAACTACCTTGCTTCTCTATTACAGTACAGGAACAATCATTGCAAAGTTAAGGTCATTTATTAAAAATTCTTTGTGGGATGCAAATTAGTAATTTCCATCAAACCGGTGATCACAATGCCAAGATAGATAAATAAAACTATATACTACAAGCACCAATAGCTCCAGCTGCTCAGGACAACTCAAGTTTTCACATGAAAATTGGCAGGTAGAAACAACATGCAAGTACGATAAACAGCAATGCCTTGATCACATTTTTCAAGAGAATGCTTTTGAGAATTTATATATGAATGTCATTGTATTTTTTATCAAAATGTGAATCTCGTCAGGGTCCAATTTGCTCTCGCTCAAACAGAACATTGATAGGACATCTTCCAGATAAGAATGATAAGCCAGAAAATATAAAACAAAAAAACATGGACGAATAGACATCAATTGGTTGCATAACAATGACAAAAATGAAAAAGAAAATTGTGACACCATTCCATAGTCTGACTAAACATATTAATTGTATTACCTCTAAGGAGCACCTTACATCTTCCACAGTAGGCCATATTATAAGTGCTTTACCCAAGCCCAAAGGTGTTTTGTCCTCCAAGAAGCCCGATGACATTGAAGCTGCCAGCTCTTCCATCCACTTCTCATCCAGAGAACCAAGAGAGGAAAACTGAAAGAAGAAAATGAAGTATGAGTATTGCAACCGTCACATTAAAAAGTCAATGAGAATGCCGGCCGCAGTATAAATTCAACAATCAAATAATCAACACAACATCTACATTAAATCAATAAAATCAACAAGAGCCTGATCCAAAGATTTAAGATTGATCATATATCTCTATCTTCAAATTTGACTATTGCTCTCCCGCATTTGACATTTATCCATCTCAATTTAAAGCTCTCTCTTTACCATTTGCCATCTCCAACTTGCTCCTCTATCTCATATCTATATCTAAATATTTTGTCAGTCAACAACTTTAGCAAGCGTCATCTGTTTTAGTTTATCACTATTTTTAATACTCTCAACAAACTCAATAACTCAATTCGGTCAGTTGTAATACTCCCTTTCCCGAAAGTATATGACGCTGTTTGTGACTTGTCATCACATCGCATGTACAAAGCGCAGCGCATCATACTTCAAATGCAAAGTGTTATCAAACGATTGGAAAAATTCCAGTTTATACATGTTGGCCATTGATTTCCTATCTCAAGTATATTTTGTTAAATTCTCAAAAGGTAATTTCCCTTCCAGATGACCAATTACGTAAAAACACTTCAGATTGAGCATCATTTTTTTCATCTATAATTTTGCAACACCAAATCTTAAAAGAAAACATGAATTGTTTCTGAAGAACCAATCAGTAACAAATGCCACTTTCTATAGGCAGTTATCTTCTTTACAATTAATGAATGATTAGCACCAGCAAACTTTGACACCAACATTTGATTTATACAAGCATACAACACTAGAACACATTTAATTTGGAGATAGGATGGACTCACGGGGAGTAATGGCCCTAAGAGAACACTATATCATTGATTAAGGGAGGAGAGTCTTAATGAAGTGACAAAAACAGATCAACATGCAATTCATTTTTTATCATATGTTTTTGACATCAACTGCATTGGATCGAGTGGGGTGGAAGAGTTTGATCCATGCAGCCAACCCCAACTAATTTGGGATCGAGGCTTTTGTTATTGTCTTGTATGCTTTTGCCACCTTCCCTTTAGAACTGTCACAGACTTGCAGATGCATCCAACTTCTCATCAGTTTCATGAGATTTTCATTTTTTCCATGGTTAAATCAAAGACACGTGAAATCAGTGGATATAAAATCCACAATACCTCATGGATAGAGGGATATGTGTAGTTGATAAATTCAACCATTTTCACTTGCAAATCTTTGTTCAAATACTTGATCGAACCCCAAACCCCAAACCTTTTAGGCTTCATTTTTTCCTTTAGTTTGACAATCCAAGATCCGGGGTCAAGTCAATATTTTTCTGTTGATTATTGTCTTCCATTCGGGAAAAAGTGAATGTGATAATGTCTTATATGGCAATTTCTCCAACTTGTTAGATAACAGCAAAAAGATTCTGAGTTCATAGTAAGGTGGTCCAATAAGATGGCAAGATGATCTTCAAGATGCAATATGTGGCAAGCAGTAAACTGCAGTCATGTTGCTGGAGTTGTGTATGCAGCTCAAGAGTGTTGTAAATTGGATGACCATTTAACCAAGCTTATGAATGATCACATTGTCAAGCATGACTCTACATTGAATTGTAACATCAAGCATGACTTCTACATTGAATGTAACTTGTACACTCTACATAACTTGTATTCAACTCCAATGTATAATCACTTATCCATGTATTGTCATGTAACTTGAAATCCTCTCCAATGTACACCAACTCTTCCATGTATTGTCTATGTTGCTTGTGATGTGTTCTATGACTTGTGGTGTATGTATAACTTGTACACATTGTATAAGTACAATTATCATCATCACCAAATGGCCTATATAAAGGGTGTCAACCCCATTGTAATTCACACACCAAGTTGAATGAAAACTTCTCATTCCAACTATCTCATTTCTTCTCTTCTCCTTTGTAGTAGTAGTTTGTAGTAGTAGAAGTTCTTAGTCTTCTATTTCCTTCTCTAGTTCTTAGCAAGTTCCAATTCAATTTACAACAAAGAGAACGGTTCCATTGTTTATCTAAATCTAATTTCAAGCATTGTCCTCAGAAGAACGGTTCCATTGTTTCTCTAAATATGGAAATTAATGGATTGCATTGTCTTCTCTAGATCCCATAGACGTTTATGCTTTTCAGTTCTTACTTTGGTTGTATATTCTTCTACCTATATATGCTTGTCACATTATAACATGTTCTTTATTGGTAAAATGCGTTATAAAAGCTGCTGGCCTTCTTTAAACAAAATGGAAGGAACATATCAACCTGTCCATTCCATAATATGCCGATCTATTTTGCGTCACGCCTCATTTCATATATTCACCCTCAAACAATTAGGATTAATTTAGCACATGGCATTGCACAGCTAAATGCTAAAAAGAAAGAGCACAAAAGGGGTAACTAATATCAGAAGACAAAATATGGTGCTTTGAACATAATTGCCTGTGAAGGCCCTAAAACCAAATCCAAGAATTAATACTAGTCACAACTCTCAAGCAAGTTCTCCATGAGTCGCTCATACCTGATAAACAAGAGGAGCATTTTGAAACTCCTTGTCAAAAACACACTCCTGTAAAACTGTCCGTAGTTTCATATGTCCCCACTTTTTTAGGTTGGGACCCTTGTGATACCCAGGAACAGATGCAATTATCCGTACCTAGAAATAAGACAAGTGAAAGAAATTGAAAAAACATAGAAGAAATAAACACAAGAAACTATTCCACATCAGGAACGCGGGACGTAAAAGAATTTGGACCTAGAGAGAGAATGCCTATTCTTTTTCTGATTACAGTATTGAGAAAACAACACTTAACATTCCAACAGAAAAAAATTGTATATCTTTGATGACCTTTATTCGTTGCTTCTATAAATAGTTCCCATGACACTAGTCTAAGTGAGGCAAGAGAAAAAAAAATCAACGCGAGTAACTCTTCCACATCTAAGAAAAAAAGTGTGGGACTAGAAGGTACCTAAATAACAGTATGAATAGATAATCCCCCCAAGATTCAAGGCATTACGCAACCAAAGAAAAACAAATCAACAAAAAGGGACAAATTCTAATAACAACTAGGTAAAGCAAAGAAAAAGAACATTACCGCTGCACTGCTATAATCAAACTTCTTAAAAAAGAATGGATTGATCTTGAAATCGCCAATTGTGGGTAAATTGATACTGAATTCAGGCCACTGCAGATGTTCAATAGCAACAATAACATTTAAGCCAAAGATATTACCAAGATAGACAGTTCACCGAGTCACAACACTACTATAATGTATCCACAGATTTTCACAACTCAATTGGTTCAAGTTAAAGGCACGACCAAAAACTAGAAAAAAATCATTGGACAACGAAGGACATGTAATTGCATCACTTTCACTTTCCAAATATTTAAAAAAAAAAAATTACAGAGCCATCAATTGAGATTTGTCACTGGAAATACATTGCTTATAAGACTTGTCTTTTTCTTGATGTGTCAAATGAACATGCACAAAGAGAATATCACCAGGGTACTAGGGGTTTTACTTCTTGAATCAGCATTTCTCCTAAAGACCTAGGAAAATATGAAATGTCACATAAAAGAAAAACTATAGATTAAATCATAAAAAAAAATTTAACAATGTCTATATATTACGAACAACTCCACCTATGTAAAATATTATATGCACTATATAGCCAATCCCAAGTTCAAATAAAGGAAGAGGCTCTCGAAACCCATTTTCCAACTTAAAAATGGGGGAGGTTGCAATAAGTTGACAACTAATGTAAAACTTTTGTCACTCTTTATGAAATGGATCAAATATATATGAATTGAAGTTGGATGAAAGAAATTGAGGAGTGCAACAAGTGTGATATGTAATCGAAATATTCCTACCGAGGTAAAAGGAAAATTTTATAAGACCGCAATTAGTCAACTATGCTTTATGGAAGTGAATGTTAGGTGGTAAAGAAACAACAAATATATAAATGAACATAACGGAAATGAGGATACTTAGGAGGATGTGCGGGAAAATTCGTAAAGATAAAATAAGAAATACAAAAATTCGAAGAAAAGTAGGAGTAGCACCAAGTAACACAAAGATTGGGGAGGGCAGTTGTGGTGGTTTGACACCACCAAATGCGGCCTACAAATGCCCCCACAAGAAAACTTGATTAAATAGAAATTGAAGAAATTCGACGAGGTAGGGGTAGACTGAAGCTAACTTGGGACACATTGATTATGAAAGATTTAAATGATTTGAAAAGCACAAAGTTAATTGCACAAAATCTAGTGTAATGAAAGAGTTTGATCCATGTAGCCGACCCCAACATATTTGAGATTGAGGCTATGTTGTTGTTGTGCATATATTACAAACAAGTTACAGGAGTGGAAGCTGTGGCAGCCAGCAACACATAAACCTCTATGCACAGCAAAGTGCCATTGATTGAACAAAGGAAAGTAGAGCATATCATAAACCACGTAATACAGCAAGTAAAATGAAAGATATTTGGAATCTTGGACATGAACAGATTTGATAAATATTAGCACTTGCATCAATTAGAAATAAGCGCTGCTCCACTATCTATCACAATCATAATTTTCTCCACTTTTATTAGGTTCACTTTAGGTTTCTGTTCTTTCAATGTGAGCGTTACAGAGAAGATAGATTTTTGATAAGTTGCAGGAAAGATACATGCACCTTTCCATCAGTTGATATATTATAAATTCTAACCTTTTGTAAAATGTAGGTGTATTCATTTAGAGAGAGTGGTCACAAAAATTTAACTATTACATAAAATTGAGGCAAGAACCCAATCAAAACATGAATCCCAGCTTACAAGAAAGTCATCCTTTTTTCTACAGACAACAAAAAAGAAAATCATATTTTGAGGTAACTGTCAAGCAAAGAAAAAGAAATGCAAGTTACCATAAGCAAGTTTTGGACTTCAGCCAGATAACAAGGGGCAAACTAAAAAGTTAGGTCTATGTAGAAATCAAACCAAGTATAAGAACCTTTAATGCACTGAGATAATCAATCAGATCATTTTCAAATCCACATCCTCTACTCAGATCCTTTTGATCTTTCCAAGGGAAATCTTGCATCCACAAGCCTTGGCTTTTATTGTTCCAATCTACATTTATTAGGTTTGCAGTATGTATAATGACACGCAGCCCTCTGGCATAGACAAGAAACATGGCCTTCGAATGGTGTGTGCCATATGAAATAGGCAGTGGAGGCTTGTGCAAAATCCAATTTGCAAACTTGCTTTTCTGAAAAATGCAATGTCAAAGTCAGAAAGTTCACAAGTTGGATAAGATAAACATTAACACAGAAGAATTCACGACTCAAGAGTTGCAAACCTGCAAATGGCTAAGCGTGTTATCACTTTCTCCATGAATAAGAAGCACGTGAGGAATTCTTCCCAGCAATGGGCAAGCTGCAGGAAATAACCCTCTCTCATATTTAGATTGTAAAGTTAATGGTAAACGAATGTCAAAAGTGCCAGATGAACTGACTATATAGTAACACAACAAAATCAAGCAGCCATTTCTTCCATGAACTTAAATATATCCAAGCTTAAAGCAAGACATACAAAATCATAGTAAATCCATGAAGCAGACACAGGCCGCTTACAAAACAAGGCAAAAGGCAAACAAAGAAAAAGAAACAAGTCAATAACATCTCGAACTCACCAGATATCAACCAATCTACGTCCACCATGTAATTTGAAAGGACAGCAAAAAGGATGTCCCCCTAAAAGTCAATGGCAGATGAAAATATTAGATTCTGAAGGAGCCCTGCTAACTAAATACAGTAGCTTTTAGTCATTTTTAGGAGCTTCCATTTCATACATAAAAGGAAATAGGGTTCCCCTTTCACAGTTGTTATCCTTCACAAGCATTTTCCTCTCCTAGCAAATTAAAAAATTAAGCATAGAATATTTCAGAACATGGTTCTAGTAAAAAGGGAGGTTTTCTTGAAACCCATTATTTGAAAGTGGCGACATAATTAGATCATAACAAGGAGAGAAGAAAAACTAACTTTATCAAATACTCGTGACAGGTATTAAGATAAGAATATTATCTTTCATGCCATAAACTGATTCTGTTGACCTATGCTTTAGCTCGCAAGTGATGGCAACAATCTCAGTTCTAACTCATGCACGTGATGACAAGTAAATAGATAGGAAAAAAAAATTATTTTTTATTTTTTTATTTTTAAAAGCATACTTAATGCACTGGGATCCGAGTATAACATGTTTCCAAGAAGCGTACATTTTCCAAATATAGCCTTGTGTATTATCATATATTCAATAGTAAACCCTTGTCAACCACTTTATCAAGTTTGAATCTGCTCATTTTATTTTTAAAATCTTACTTCTAATGTTTTGAGTAGATCGCTTTTAACGTCTATGTATAAGCAATGAATTCCTCAATTCTTCTTCACATATCATGTATGCAAAAAAATATGTGCAAAGATGAATCTGATAATATTCATCCAACCTCCTTACCTCTAAAACTCCTGTTTGGTATGAAAGTTATTGCCTATTTAGCATCACAAAAATACTGGTGATGAAATGATGATTCTACAAAATACAGACCTTAGCAATCAATGAAGCCCAAGCCTCAATCCAGCAAAAGTTGACATCTACTTAATGAATCTGTTCAGTTATAAATGCCAGTGATTAGGTATACATGGATACATGATTTGAATATCTGCAATCAAACCAGGTTCCATCCCAATGTAAATCTTTTGGAGGCTATGTACAAAGAAACTAAAACCCAAATGAAAAAGTCAATCAAAAAACAGATAACCACGCGACCAAACTGAATGCATATTTAGTTTTTTGGGAGGAGTTGAATGTAATTATTGTCAATTAGTCATGATAATAATCATGCCTCTGTCTCGTGAATGATCAGCCCAGTAAAAGATGTTGCAAGTGGAGACAAAACTGCAACTTATAAGTGAAGAAGGAACGGATAAACAAATAGTAAGTATTACCTGAATCACATCCGAAATAGTAACTGAAGAAGAGTTAGCCCATGCAGGCAGTCCTTTCACTCGCATAAGTCTAAAGGTAAATGGTTGTTTATCTTTCGAAACACTAAAATGGCAAATGGCCTTCTCCATTGTTGACTGATGGTGATTAGAACTTTCGCTTAGCAATGCACTTTTTTGTGCATGGCTATTAGTTATAAATTCATCCTGTATAAGATTCATGTGAGAAAACAACGCTACATAGTCACATGGAAATAGGAACAAAAGGGAATATGACTAGATAAAGGCCAACGATAACAAAATAACTCTTTTGCATGCCTATTCATCTAAGTTGTAGTTTTTATTATGAAAAATAAAAGAAAAGGAATAACTTTCTTGTTAGATATAAGAATGCATTGCTACTTTGAAGAACTTTTTTTTATTTATTGTAAGCTTTGGAAGACCGTGAACTTTGAAATTGATCCATTGCACGGTCAATTTACAATTTCTAGATAAGAATATTAATAAGAACTCAGATTCCTCTGAAATCAGCAATCTAATTCATGGTCGGTGTATCAATACAATAACGTGTAACTTCTTCTTTCTAACACCTTCTTTAACTGCTTGTATATTTACTTAATTTTTAACCCTTTTAATCATTTGTAATGTCCTGATTGGCTGCCATACCAGAAACAAGCAAGATCGAAGAACCAGAATGAAATTAAAATTTCATTTTCTCCCTCGGCAATGCCAGTAGCTCAAGAGTCCAAAGTGAGATTTAGGGCTAACTTTGTAACAAATTCAACATGAGACACATTAAAAATGCACCACAAAATATTTATTTTGGATAAAAAGAACTTAAGATCAAAATTCCAACCTGCAATTTTCTCGCAAAAGCTTCATCATCGGCAACTTGCCGCTTCTTCTTAATCAACTCCTCATCATCCTCGGCAGCCCTTCCCTTTATTGAAGACCTTTTACGAGTTCCCGGCGAGGATTTATTCTCATCATCGTCTGCCAACTTCACATACTTAAAATAGTGATGCCCCGGAATCAATTCCACAACATCACCATCCTCGACTCTAATAGACTCTCCAGAACACAGTTTTTTCCGCTGATCCCTCGACCTAATCACAATCGGATTCGATCCCTCCTACAAATTCATTCAATCCCCAAACCAAATAAATAAATAAATAAATAAAAACCTTGAATCCAATTCCAACCCATATCACCAACAAAACTACTGAATTCAAAACCAATCAATCAACACAAACACTTCATTTCCACTTCACAAGATTCAAATTTCATCACATTTTCAACTAGACAGGACTATACCACAATAACAGTCGCCGCGCCATCCTCCATTGCGTCCAAACTAACGTGTTTGCGACTCACTCGCTTATCAGAAACACAGAATTCACTGCGCCCCAACACATTACCGCCTTCGAAAATCGGTAACTTCGGCGCCGATTCTTCCTCGACTAGATTGCCATCATTTAGGGCAACCAAGAACCCTATTTTAACCTAAATTGTCCAAAACCATTACAAACATCATATAAGACGAACATGGAAAAGATTTACTTTGAATAGAACGATTGAAAGGGGAGGGAGAGAGAGGAGTTACGCGAGAGTCCGCCATTGAAGAGTGTGCGAAGCGATGGAGTGAACTTGGAGATCTGATTCTCAGAGGATAGCCATTGACGAGCTTCGATGGAGAGAAGAAGAAGACTGTTGTCGAGGGTTTGAGGGGTCCGATCGATGCCCTAGCGATGAACGCAGAGCGAGGAGCTCATTTTTGTGTTTCAGAAATGGAAAAGCTTGGGTAGCTACTTTCGGCGTTGATGTAGTCGGATGCCTTGCATGTTGCATTGAGATACGCACAACTACATCTCGTTATGCGTTTCACGCATCTGATTGAGTCAGTGCCAAATGTGAGTTACTATAAAAGTTCTCCCAAAAGCCAAAAATAGTTTTTGAAAACTTCAAATAATACTATTATTGGTATTTTATTTTTATTTCTTATAAATTCAATTCATTTTTTATTAGAGCGCTTAATCGAGCGAAATATGAGTGTTTGATCTAAGTAACCGATTCTAAATAATTTAAAACTAAAGCTTTGATGTTATCATTATTGTATACATAATGGAGCTATTGGGAACGCATTTCACCAGTGAGCTTTTAAATTGTGCATTAACATCTTAGCTATATGCGGCGAAGCTTAGATCTACTTTATCTTTGATAACATCACCCTCGCCACCTCGGATATGTATTTTCGATGTCTTTCAAAGTTCATCTCTTATCAAGGCAAATATATGTGTACTAATGAACCTCTTTATAGACAAATATCTTATAGACAAATTTCATTATTTGCATCAACTCTTACAACAAAAGCAATATGCCTCGGTCCCAAATTAATGGAATCGGCTACATGAATCAAACTATTTTGCTCAACAACGATAACAAAATTAAGATAGGGTTGCGATCTGATCTCCCACAAAAGCACAGGGAAACATCGTTCCCCTGTTATTACAAATGAAAACTGCTACAAAAGAAAAAATAAAAAGAATTCACGGATATCACTTTTTGTTTATATCAAATGTAGAAAAACACTCAACTAGGTAACTTCATTTATGCCTTGTCAACCTATTGTAGAAACCAATTCCTCAAAAAAAATTATTGTAGAAACCTGAGAAGTCCCACTTTATACCCAACTGTTACAACATCCTCCTGCACTTGCTCTCTGTACTCTTTAAAGCTGAAGTCTCTATATATAGGAGGCTCTGCACAACTTCTTATGACAGTATCGTATGAAGGGCAATAGAAATACGCCACTGAATACCTCTCCACTTGTCGATTTGCTATTACCCGATGCTCCACGCTCTTATAAACATCATTGCTCCATACCTATTCCACAAGGAATAAAAAAAGAAAAAAAAAGTTAACCTTTTTTTTTTCGATCTTTAAACCACTCGGTATTCAGACTATCCGACTACTCCGAACTCTCTCCGAGATGCGCCTTCTACGGAGAGTTGGAGGAGTAGGGGCTTTTCCATTCATAGAGGGAGGAGCAAAGTTAACCTTTTTTTTGTTTGTATAAGATTAGACAAACAGGGCCTTAATATAAGTGGGCTTTCTATATGTACCTGAAACAAGTCTCCAATGTTGATGACCAGGGCATCTGGGTTGGGCTTGACAGTGATCCAACTCCCATTTTTTACTAGTTGTAGGCCCCCAACATGGTCTTGGTACAAAACAGTGAGAAAATCACTATCAGTATGAGGCATCAAACCAAACACCTGAGATCGGAATGGGCATGGTGGGTATCTGTTGAGCCTAAGATAGCATGTGTTGGGCAAGCAATTCTCTTTGAAAAATTCTGGTCCATGTCCTAAACTTTCAGCCAAAATCTCTGCAATTCTATCTGCCAAGCTGGACACTTTCATTGCAAACTCCTCCATTATAAACCTTCACACAATAAATAAATAAATAAATATAAAATAATCCATGGTCATCTCTGATTTGGGGAAAGTGGGAGGGGGAAGTGCACCTACTTGACAAGTATGTTTTCCATATAAAAATTAACTTTAAAAAAAAATATATAAGTACTATGATAATTATTATTTATATAGTTTTAAATGTCTGACTTCAATTAAGAAGTTAATAAAAACTCTGCTAAAGCTTTTTAAGGTGAAATGGACAAGACATCACTTGTTAAAAAGACAAAGTTTAAAGAGCTAGTAGATTCAAATCCTGCTAAAGCATAAAAAAAGAAGTTAATATAACTCAACCAAACAAATAACCTATGTATATTGTCTTTCATTATTATTCATAAAATGTATATTTTCTACTAAGAATGGATCATCCGACAATGCCTTTTTCACTATGCTCCAAGTGTGGTTAATTAGCATAACATGTCTATTAAGAGCATCCATAATGGTTGAACTTATTTTAGAGTTAGTAGAGTGACGCATCATCACTCAATTACACTCTCTTGTATTACATTTCACTTCCACAACGATTAAACCCTTCACTATACACTTTATAAAACCATAATCACATCAAAGTCTTTTAAAAACACAACACAATTTATAAATAAAAAATTGTTATAAATAAAAACAAGGACTAACATCAAATAAAGGCTAATAAATTTTTTTATTTGGTTTTCACGGCCCCACACGCATTAGGGCCCGTGAACTTGGCATTTGAATGCCCCACACGCATTGGGGTGTGTAATCAAATGCCCTTAGCGCATTACGCCGACATTCTGCATGGGTGCCCTAAGAACGTTAGACTGACTCCTACGTAAAATTAATTAACTAAGATGGATGATGAGCTGAAAAAAAGTATTATTTTTTTATAGCTAGAATGAAACCACATTTACAACTTCCTCTAAGGCTTGATCCCCCAACCTCTTACTTAAATAACTTTGGTGAGCTAATCACATTTTTTTTTTTTCCGAATAGCTGAAAATAGAGATGAAATGGGTAGGAGAATACCAACACGTATGAAGATTTACCTAACATGCACGGTATGAAGATTTTAAATAGGGATGGGGTGGAGATGGATTTCATAAATAGTATGGGTACAAGTGTGGGTAATAAAATATACCCACAGGGATCCTCATATATCAATTTATACACCAACAACAACAACAACAACATAGCCTCGGTACAAATGTGGGTAGTAAATCAAACTTTTCCATATCAACAATTGATGGTGAGCTTTCCAAACCATTCAAATCTCTCTTAATTATGCATCCCATGTTAACTTTATCTACCCCTACCTCGTGATATTTATATTGAAATATCATATAATATTACATAGTTTCTACTCCGAAACATTTATACATATAACAAAAAAAATTTTTAATGAAATTTATAATTTTAATTTATTTGGTTAATTAATAAGTATATATTTTATATATTTAGAATTGTTTGCAACTATATCTATATTTTATAATTTTAGGATCAAAAGTACTGAAAAAAGTTGATGACTTTGTGGTTTAAAGAGCTAACTTTAAATAATATTTTGAATTTAAACTTTTTGTCTTACATATGTCAATGATTTTATAGAAACTTAATTATAATTATTAGCACTTAGTAGTTATAATTTTTTTGCATGATATGTTGATTTTTTTTTTTTTGTTGAGATTATCAACAATTGTGTTGTTAGATATGTATATTTGACACCTTATTTGTTACAATTATTTTTTTTTTTTAGAATCCCCTTTGGAATTTCCAATGAGAATATAATGGGAAAAAAATTTCTCCATGAAGATTCTCCATCCATGCAAAAATTTCTATGAAAATTCTCACCTGAATCTCTAATTTGGAATGAAATGGGTAAAATATTTTGCCCATAAGAATTCCTCATACTTACGAGAATTTAATGGGTTTGGAGATGAATATGAAAATTTATCACTAGATAAATATGAGTAATAAATTTTTTAGTAAGTATTAATATGAAAATGAGGTCTCTATCATTTACTCTAACCCATTTGCCTCCTTAAATATATATATATATATATATATACTAGTTTCAGGACGTGCTACGCACAATTGACCTGCTCGCTTCGCTCGCGGGAATTAATTTCTAAGAATTTATTAATTTAAATTCAAAATTTTAATTAAAATTTGGAAAAACAAGTACCCTTTTTAGCTTATCAATATTCTCTAACGTGATTGGGATAAGATGTGAATGAAAAAATAAGCTAATCATGCTAGTACATTACTTCCTAAAAAAAAGTGTATTGGATTGATGAAAATGACTTCATAATTGATTTAGAGATAAAGAAAAAAAATACGTGTAGTTGATTGATAAAGAGTTAGAGTTTGATTTGGATACAAAAGAAAATATTGATTTGGAGATAAAAAAAAAAAGTATGGGCAAATAAGTAAATTTTATTACTACTCAAAAAATTTGTGATTCGTGCTTTTATATATATGATAGATATATATATATTTATATTTATCAAATCCAAGCTGAACACTCAATAAAATAACGCGTGTACTAATATATATCTCTGCCAATAATACCAGATGCGCGCGTAAATAACGAGTGGGCGAAGTGTTGGAGATCGCGTGTGCAGGTGCACTCGTGGCGTGATGTTGTTGGCCTTGCTTGACAGCTCAGGAAGTACTTACTACTATACAACGGTTTTCTTTTTGTGAAGCCGAGCGGTTAACAACTTTCATCTGACGCAATGAAATTAAGAGCATCTCCAAATGGGAAATATGGATTAGGGTGGAATGTCTGACACGTTGAATTAAATATACATTAAATTAAAAAATACGTCTTTAATGAGGTCATGAGTTTGCTATGTGGGAATAACAACATGGTGAAGATACTGTGTACTACACCCTCTACTTCTGGAGGGTGAGATTGGATACTATCTATGATACCGCATCATCTAAAAAAGCCACATTGTTTTAAAATATGCAAGAAAAAATTGAAAAATGCATAAAAAAGGGAAACAAAATAAAAAACGCTTATAAAGTTGGAAACAAAATAAAAATGCTTAAAAATAAGAAAAAAGTAGTTTCACGAATGTAGTCCATGTTACTCATTGGAGATGATTTTTTGTGTTGAATATGAATTTACACCACAAACCCTCTACAATCCCTCCACAATGATAATGTACGTGGCAGCAATCCACAATCCAAATCTACATTTAACATTGGAGATGTTCTAGCCCCCAAGAATTGCTAAAACAAACACAAACATTTTGACTCTCCCCAACATGAAGATCCCACATTTTTTTCCTCCCAGAGCATATAATATCATATGCTACTATATTATAAGTAGTATAAGATAGATTTTTTCAATAAATTAATAATTATGTTTGACATAAAATAATTAATATTAATATATAGTATAATATACATGTACGTAGCACATGTATATATACATGCATCCAGATTTTTTTTTTTTGTCGCGAGCATCCATGCATGAATTATTGCAACATAATAATAAAAACTCTAGCTAGGATGACATGAATTGAGACATCAATTCATGATACATTGCATTGTATATACGTTGTCAATCTTATATAGTTAATTATATCTATATACATCTCACAATTTACAACTATATATGTAGGAGTATTTTTTTTTCTTTTTTTGAAAATTAACAACGATATAATTAAGTTGTCTAGTGATATCATCATTGGGTTAATTTATTGGACGATCACTCAATTTTATAAATTATAAGATTTTAGTCACAAAAGTTACTTTTGTAACACAAAAATCACAAATTTTTTAAAATTTTGCAACGATGGTCACTTAAGTTTTTTTTTTTTAGTCCTTTTCTTACAAATTCCCCAACGTCGCAATGACATGGCCCCACGTTGGCAATTAAAGGTCAAAAATACCCCTCACTCCTTAACTTTGTTTAAAAAATCGAGAAATCCTTCATTCAAAAAATTAAATCTCAAAATTTACACCTAAAAAAATCTTAAAAATTATATATTTTCCAATATCTAGAAATCAAACCTCCAAAAACTAGTTTCATTCTATAGTGTGAATATTTTACATTTGATATTTTGAAATTAATTAATCATTTTGTTTATAATTTATATATTTTTTGCATTGGATTGTAATTTTTTTCTTTTTTTTTTTGTAAACATTGTAGGTAATATGTTGTTGCAAATTAATTTATAGGATTTGTTGTTCCAAGTGAAATTTACATGCTCTCTTAAAAAGTTTATGTTGTCGAACCAAAAAGTTGCAGAGATAGATCACTTTCGTAAAAAAAAAAATAATGTTTAGGATGTGTAGAAATAGTTCAACACCAAAGCTAAATGTCGTCTTTTTTTCCTTAAGTTCTTTATTTTTTTTTTTTGTGAATAATGTTTTGAGATTGTGAAATAAAAAAATTAGTTGTCTGATTTAGAGTGAGCCCTTAATTGCCAACGCGGCACCACGTTATTACCACATTAACAATTTTGCTAGAAAATTATTAGAAAAAAACTGAGGTGACTATCGTTGTAAGACTTTTAAAAGGTTTATGATTTTTGTGTTACAAAGATAAATTTTGTGACCAAAATGTTATAATTCATAAAGTTGGGTGACCGTTAGAGAAATTAACCCTGATATCATTGTAGTAAATTAAATAAGGTGAATACTATAGTGACCCAGTTTGGGCACAGTTTTGTGCATCGAGTCGGTGGATCCCATGATTGTCAGTTTGACAAACTAACTTTTTGTTAGAGTGGAAGAAAAAAAACGAGTTTCAAATTTTTTAGAAAAAAAAATGAAAAGCAATACAATTAGTTTGACAGACTGTCAACTTGACCCATTTTTTTGCTTTGTACTGTAGCTGAAAACTTGAATTTCCTTCCAAAGATTTCAAGCTCTAAATTCCCTTATTTGGGGCAAAAGAAAAGTCAAACACCCCTGATCGTCTTATTCGCGAAGTTCTAATTGGGGTTTATCGATTTTTCTAGAGCTCACTGACATAACCGAAACAACGGATTCGTTTATCCTAGTATGGAAGAGCTGACTAGTCCAAACAAAAGGGAGCAAAAAAGGGGGCAAAAAGATAAATGAGATATATGAGTGTGCGACTGGCAGGGGTGTGCAACTGATTCGTCCTCGTCTGGAAAGGAGGCACGTAATTAAAGGTACAGTCGGAACAACTGATTGGTTCGTCCTCGGCGGGGTTGACATTGTGATAGCAAAGATCTTCACAAAAACTTTAGTGAAGGTAGTCTTTGATCTTCACGAAAATGAAGACCTAATTAAGCAAAAAACCCAAAAAAAAAAAAAGGAAAAAGGGGTTCTGGCATTTTTTTTTTTTTGAACCTTAAGCCAAGAAATAAAAAAGACGAACAACGCTACCGCGAGGATTTTGATTTCAAATTCAAGTTTGAAATTTAAAACTGGGCCACAAGTATTTTTCTGTATTGACTGCTCGTTAATCAGTTTGACGTGCTGGTACAAAATTTATTTTTTAAAAATAAATTTAACTCGATGATTTCAGTCTGTCAAACAGACTGCTACCTGATAGTCGGTGGGACCTACTGTCTAGCTCAGCTCGGTGCACAAAACGGTGCCCCAAACTGGGTCACTAAATCATTTTCCATTAAATAAACCTCTTTTATTATAAGGCTATATAAGTTTAATTGAAAACAACATTGAATAAATTAAAGGAAGTACATGATACAAAGAAAAGGATAAAAAATAATGATTAATGTAAGGATGATTAATTACCTTAGAACTTCAAATTTGGGATGTGAAGCAACATCATCATCATAAGAAGAAAGAGGGATGTGAAAGGCTTCTGACCAAGAGAAGTGATCGAGAGATGTGGCTGTAGGTGTTCCCCATCGATAAATATCATCACCAAATATTGGTTTCTTCATGTCCATTTCATTATTAGAGCTACAACTTCCTTCACTACTATTATTTATACTATTAGTAATACTACCACTCCTCATCATCATCTTCTTCTTCACATCAAGTCTACTACAAATGATTTCCTTGGTCTTCCTCTCAAAAGGCTGTCGAAAAAGCTTCACTTGCTCTTCTCTCGTCTTCTCTAATACCTCTCTTGAAATCCCATGATTCACCACTTGAAAGAACCCCCACTCCTTTGAAGCCCTTATGATTTCTCTTTTACACTCCAAACACCCTTCTTTGTTATAATCATTCAATCGACTTATGTCTATAAGCGGCAACTCGCATTTTTTATTATCATCGTCAACATCACCATCTTCTAAAACTTGATTAAACAAGGGCGACTTTATAGATTCTTGTTTGTCCGTAAAAAGGGTTTGGTATGCCTTCTCGAATGGCGGTTCCGATGTCGATGCAAAATCCATATTATCTAGACCTTGCAAATAAAAAGTTCGAGTTAAAGAGGTAAGAAAAGGTGTTAGTAGTATGCTCCCATCGTTTCTATTTAAGTGTCACTTTAAGGTTGTTCACAGTTTTTATGAAAGTCATTTAATTATTTTGAATGAAAAGAAAGTGACAGTTAAATGACTACTCCCTCTGTTTCTATTTAAGTGTCGTTTTAAGATTGTTCACAGTTTTTAAGAAAGTCAATTAATTACCTCGAATGAGGAGAAAGTGACAGTTAAATGACTAAATCACCATTTATCTCTTATAACCCCACCACTCTACATATATACACTAGTTATTAATATGTAATTAATAGATTTTATTTTTCTATTAAATGTATAAAAGTTAATTAAGTAATTAATGTGTATTGAAACTATCAAATGACATATATTATAAAATATTTCAAAATAGCTAAAAAGTCACTTATAAAGAAACAGATGGAGTAAATCACTATTTATGTCTCTTAACCCTATCACTTGTACATACACTAGTTATTAATGAGTAATTAATAAAAAAAATTTTTCTACGAAGAGTATAAAAGTCAATTAAGTAATTAATATGTATTAAAACTATCAAATGACAGATATTGTGAAATATTTCAAAGTGGCTAAAAAGTCACTTATATTATAAAAAAAATGAAGGGAGTACTTTTTCCACTCAAAATATGTAATCATCTATCCCTACTTTGTTATACCCTTCATTGAAAATTTATTAATTACTACACATTAATAATTAGTATATGTAGAAGTGGTGGGGTTAGAAAAAATAAATGACAATTTAGTCATTTAACTGTCAATTTTTCTTCATTCAAGATAATTAAATGACTTTTTAAAAAATTATGAACAACCTTAAAATGACACTTAAATGGAAAGGGAGAGAATATATATATACATATACAAGGCAAAGGCTATAGCCGCTATACGATATATACTTGACTTGTAAGGATATGTAAAATCTATACATGAATTGAATTTATATATATTGTTCATGATGAGAATTATAGCAATTCAATTAGGTAATGAAACCGCCTCATGAATAATAAAAGGTCGGTTAGAGATCCAGTACCCATTGAAAATTAATTACAATATAATTAAACCAACTAATCGCAAATTAACCTGATCTATTTGCATTCACATATTATATATTTTAATCTATTTGCATTCACAAACCTAATTAATTTTAATTTGGGGTGATCAGGATTTAATCTAGTTAATTGACACACATAATTAGCATCTCTAGCTTTAGGCAGGGTATTTTCAAACACAAAATTGAGGGAGGTTAAGGGTTGAGACTAATGTTGGAGTCAATATATTGTACGTAATTAAGTTAATTTTTTATAAAAAAAATACACCCAGCAAATAATTTCTCACGACAAATGTTATGTTGTCACAAATGCATGTTATTTAATGAATAATATATTAATTCATTTTCTAAGATATTTGACTCTTTAATCCCAAAAATGAATTGAATAATATTGGGATGTCAGCTGAGACAGCGAAAAATCTAGTACTGCAAGAACAGCGAACGAATTTGGACTACGTACTGCAACAAGCTGAAACAACTTCTAAAACGCGAGATCCAAAGTTTGGATTCAATTTTTTTTTTTTTATTATCGTCTCCTTAAGTAATTAATGAAAAAAATAAAATTTAGTTTGAAAATAAAGATATTACTGTTACGAAAGTTTTATTTTGGAAAATGCACAAAGATGCCTTGCATCTTGTCTCGAGATTCACACACACACATCTTAATACATATTACATGAAATTTGACCGAGTTGTTGCTCAATATCGGTTACTCTACGCAGTACCCTTTTTATTAAAAAAATCAACTTATTTGGCCCGTTTAGAGTCTCTTACAATATCATTAACCTTGTATATAAATATCGTTTGGTTCATTTTTGTTAACTTGCAGTGAAGTTAACTCACGAAAAAATTAATCCATATTTAGTTAACTCACGGGAGAAGTTCATATTTTTATGTTTGGTTTAAATTTGAACTTACAAAAAAATTCGTAATTTTTTAAAAATAAAACATAAAAATTGATATAATTAAATATCCTTCAAATAAGAGAGAGAAACATGTAATAAAGATGCAATTGATAAAGGGTAATTTGTGTTCAAAAGCTCAAGGAGATAACTCTTTTAGGGAGAGAGAAGTTATCTCACTCCCAAAAATAAACTTGTAGAAAAGTTATATATATATAACCAAATAAGATTAGTTAAAACTTCCCGAAAGTTAGCTTACTCCCTCACCTTCATCCTAACCAAACAAGGCCTAAATTATTGAGTGAACCAATTGAGTCAATTGACTGGTTTTATAATTGACTCTCATAGATGAAGTCACGTGTACACAAGTTTCACAATAGTATGTGGTACTATATATATATATATATATATAAAAGATGTTTTTACAAAGGAGTTTAAATATATACTCATATTATGATACTATATATTTCACCATTTTATTTTTATAAAATTTTAATTAATGGTGATTGATGTAATACATTTTTAAATATTTTTTTCTATATATATATATATATATATGGAGACGATGGATACAGTCCTGCCATGATCCCGAAAAACAGTTATGCACGTGTGTACTCGCGAGGAACAAAGCAGCCAATTATGAGCCAAAGACAAGGGTCATTAATTAGGACTTATTAATTAATTAATTAGTGTCATTTTGACCAACTCCGAGGCGACAAATTAAAGCATTGTTTGAACTTTTTTTGCCGACTTAGATTGTGAGCAAATTAACTTACAATAAAAGATCACATTTTTATATTTGGTTCAACTTTAAATTTGTAGGAAAGTTGTAAATTTTTAAATAATAGAAGACATAAATTGATACAAATACCCTTCAAATAAAAAAATGGATGTAAGTAGTAAAAGGTAATTAATGATGGATAATTGTGTCCATAAATTTCAAAAGATAACTTCCTTAAGGAGAAGGGGAGGGGAAGATATCTCTCACATTTGTATGTTAGTTGACATATAATTAGGATCGGGAATTAAGTTGGGCAACCAAACAAGATTAATTTCAACTTCCCTCTAAGTTATCTCCCAAGAGTTAAATCCACTTCTAATCAAACAAGGCCAAAAGTTACGCGCGAGTCATTTGATATTTAAATACTCAAAAATACTAATTAAATTGTGTAGCTATTTAATAGGTAAATAAAAATACAAATTAACTCTTACCAAAACATAAAAATAAAATTTAACACCGCCACAAAGCAATGACAGATTTTTTCATAAAAAAAACCCTACTCACACCATCAAGTACTTCAAGCATGGGCACATGTCAAATTAGTGAAGCTGTCATTATTTAAAGAGCAATTAATGGAGTGTTAATACAGATAAACTAATTAATAAACTGAAAACAAATCAAATGAGAGCAATACAAATTAGCCTGGCATGCATGCGATGCATATATATATAGAGAATCGATGAAAATGATAATGTGAACTTACAGTGGAAGAGCAGTACTAGTATATATGATCGAGAAGAAGAATTAATGATAAGAATACTACTTGTAGTACACTGATAAGGTTGCTAGCTAGCTTGGCGTATATATATAGGAGATGATGATCATGATCACAATGATTGAGCGAAAGTGATGAGTGGAGTGAGTGAGCCAAGAGAAGAGCTCGAGAGGAGATATTTATAATGATGGAGAGAGGTGTCAATGATTAGAGGTCGGGAAATGATAAGGGAAAGCGATGGAGCGGAGTCTCTGGTGGAAGAGAAGACCACGCGTCTGCAAATAATATCAGTAGTAGCTAGTATTCAATCAAATTCTATCAAGGAAAATGATATTTTGATCTACTTTGAGTCGGCAATTTGAGTACAATAGGGTGCTCTTATTTATAAAGCTGAATAAAAAATAAAATAAAAAAAATTTCTTAATACTACCTAAATACTAAAATATAGCAACTACTTAAATACCTAAACTATAGAAATATAACAACTACTATAGTTTCTTAACACCTCCCTCAAACTCAAGATGATTCATGAAAACCAACTTGAGGTTGTCAATCGAACTAGTAAATCCTAACAAATCTAAGGTTCGTTGTGGAGCAAATCAACGACCACCCATGATGACAAATCTAAAGTTCGTTGAGGTGCAGATCAACGACCACCCAAGACAACAAATCTATCATATTCAAATATGGTATAGTCGAACAGCAGAACAACAAAACCGCAAAACAACGAAAAATCAGTTCATCGAAAATCAAAATAGCAAAATAACATAGTCGGCGGAGTCGATGACATACATATAGTTGAGTTGACGATAGGCAGGTAACGGAGTTGACAACATGCATATATCGGATAATAGATGCAGATACAGATTCACGCACAAGGTGATCGACTTGATGAAGCAGACATGTGTGACAACATAAATAACCCACTTGCGGTGGCGGAGAGAATATGGACACGGATTGCTTGCACAAATCCTAATGAAATCTGGACTATTGTGAATCCAATATATGTATCCAAAGTATGTCATATATATAGGGTACTACTACCATGAGAATCAAATATATACCCATATTACGGGTACACTATTTACAACTATTGGATTCTAATAATCCAATACATTAATCGAGGCGTCATAAATGTACAAATCATTTAATGCGCAACACATTACGAGAAGGTTCCATGATATGTGTATATATTTGAGCTCTATTATAGAATATTTCATATATATATATATATCTAATAAAAAAATAAAAAAAATAAAAAAATCTATATATAAGGCCTTACTAGTAGCTAGCTAGCAAATTATATACATGAACACTTATAAGGGAGAGTGTACGTAGTGTACATGTGTGTGTGGGTGCATGTGATGGATATGTAGTGATAGGTAGGGGATTTAAATATGTGTAAGCCTAGCAATCTCTCCTTAGAGAATACTCTCCCCCTCCCCCCCTTCGTATATCGATCGTTTGGTTCTCCTTCCTCCAAGTCTCTTTCGATCTCACTCTTATGAGAGCAGTGCACGTGGTACAGGGACATCTTAGTTGATGTCGGCAATTCTGTGGCACCCGCCGCACCTCTCAACTTTCAAATTAACAAATCTATAAAGCTAACTAGCTACGTCCCTTTTTGATCTCTCTCTCTCGGATCCATACCACAGGTCCACAGGGCCACACCATTTAGAGGCTACGTACATATTGATTTCTTTTAAAGATCATTGATCCCCACATCTTTTAATTTAGGGGGCTCACGCACGTCCAAATGACAAAACTCAATCGATATCCATTTGTTTAAAGAGTAGTGTCACAGTTGACCACTTTTGACACTCACTCACTCACTCACCCACAAGGAGTTACTTAAATTCACATCAACTTTTCGTGCTCACTAAATAATTGAGTGGCCTAATAATTTGATATAAAATTTGAAAGTAGAGTCTCTCTTTCTTTTTTTGTAGGAGAAATATATATAATTACCCCTTATTAATAATTTATTTTACCTAAGTATATTGTTTGATGAGTATTTATGTAAATTCTAATGATGTTTTATTATTTTTAAGATTTGCAAAATTTCTAGAAAGTTTAAAATTGAATCAAATATAAAAAATGTGAACTTTCGCGTGAGTTAACTTCTCTATAAGTTGAAAAAATGAACCAAGCAATGCTCAAGTGGGTGTGAAAATGGCGTGTAAAAAGTTGGCATTAAAAAGGTTTTTTCTTTTTTGAATACCAAAATTCTTTTTTGTTTTAATTTAATTTAAATTAGAAAGAGTTTGATCTGATAAACAGTAAAATAGAAGGGAAAATAGTATTTTTAGGTTGGAAATGAAGTAATGGATAGTTAATATTTGCATTCCTGCACGTAAGATTTTAGCATGACATCGATTTGTTTCATAGGCAAAAATTGAGAAATTAATGATCTAGTCGAACTCAATTTTTGGTGAGGTGCTATTATTAATTAGTCGAATTCACCCTAGCTGATTCTAGGCAAGAGTATGGGGTGTGTGTATGTAGAGAGGACCACTGGCTCGACGTTTAATTTGATAAGAACACAACTTGCCATTGTGAGGCTTGAACTCCCATCCACTTATCAAGTACCTCATACCAAATCAATGAGTCATCCACTTGATTGGTGATCAAGTTCTAGGAGATGACTAGATACTCGATAATGTTAATTATATATGAGATTATTTGTAATTAGTCCTTAGAAAAGTACTTGTTAAACATTATACAAAAATTAATGATCAATAAATAAATAAATCTTCTTATAATAAGAAAGAAACTAACTTACCTCCATTGAAATTAAACCTCCAACCTCTTCCAGAAGTGATTACATACCAAATTAGAGCTACCCACTCAATTGGTATGAATATTAAGTAAATAATAAAGTCCATTTCTTATAGGTAAATATTTTGTGCTATTTTATTAATTGTTTTTTTATTTTTTATGGTAATCTATGTTACATCATTATTTCTTGTATGAGAGACTAAAACATAAAATTACTATAAATATGTAACATTTCCTAATTGAGACGACAAACATCATGGTGCGATATATCACTTCATGTTCCCTTTGTATCCTACTTTGGATATTTAGTGGGCCAAAGTAGATGTCCCTTCATATGATACACCTCGAGGAGTGTGAGTGCACATCTCGAGGTGTATATTGCACGGTTGAACACCCTCTTGCCCCTCCCCCCCTAAATGCTCAAAGTGGGTTACTCGACCATCATCTATATATATATATATATATATATATAAGCACGATATATATTTCTACTATATTTAATAAGCACGAATAATCAATCTTTCAACCGTCGCTTGAACTTACTATTTTACCCTTGATTAAGTTTTTCAATATTCACTTAAATTTATTATTATACCCTTAATTAAGGGTCTTCCCTCTATTAAATCTAAATAGTTATAATTAGCTGTCAAAAAAAGTCAAAATAAAATATAGTATAATTTTTGGAATATAAAAAATAGATTATTAGCGAGCAGGTTCAAACGTGTGTAGCACACTCCAGAAGCTAGTGTGTGTGTATATATATATATATATATTAACCATGGTATCAAACACTTAATAGTTTGACTAGTCTCATGAGTCGTGAGATTGCAAAAAGAGACTACCAGTTAGGGATGTAGGTGGGGCGGGAATCCCTATTCCCATGGGGATTCGCCTCGATAGGGTGAGGATTCCATGCAACTAACCCCCACCATGGAGAATCCTCACGAGGATTCTCCACTCCACCCAATGGAGATCCCCATATGAATTTTAAATATTCCCTATGGGAATTGCATCAAAATAATTAAATCTCGTATTTCCCTTTTTTGTATGGTAAATGCTTCATATAAAATTTAAAAACAGATCTATAATTGCGAAAAAAAGCTTTTAATGATTTTAATTTCAAATCTTTAATGTATATATTTGCTATGTTTTTTTTTAGATATTATGTGAAAAAGGGGTGGGGTGGGGAATCCTCGTGGGGGTGGGGATCACTGCAGGGTGGAGAATGGGAGGTCAAAATTTTCCCAGTAGAGAATTTCAAGCAGGGAATTCTCGCCCCGCCATAAGTGGGGATGGGGATGGGGATTGCATTCTCGCCCCAAACCCGCCCCACCTGCATCTCTATTACCAGTGGCCCAATATTTAGCTGTCATGGGGAATCGAATTAAACTGAGACCGTGCACCTAACTTGCACACTCTCATCTTCGCTCTTACCACTAGACCAAACCGTCAAGATTTATGTGTACTATATATTATATCAAACCAAAAACTTTACTCATGTTATTCCTAACTATACTTGGATAATTGATGTGTAATTATTAATTAATCTTAACAAAATATCATATATATGGAAATGAGGAAACAATAAGAAGACCAAACTGATGATGGTGCAAATAAATTAAAATTGTTGACCAAAAATAGCATATATTCCACTAAATTCAACTAGGCTTTTTGGTTCTTTTTTTTTTTACTTAGAAAGAAACAACGTTGTCCCCACTAGATCCGAATTCGTGACATCTTACTATCAAACTTCATACCAAATTATTGGGACACCTAATTGATTCTTTCTAGTTCGTTATGACTGACCTAAGTTTATTTGGGTCTACTATATTCGACAATATATGTCAGCAAAACATCAATATACATACGAAGGTGGTTGTAACAAGGAAACAAAAAGTAATGCAAATACTTAAAATAAAGTTTGCAAGAAAATAAATCAAACCAGGAAACCAGATAAATTATCGCGGTTCGGTCCAAGACCTACGTCTGCGGGGCCACGCCCAGATGTAAAATCCATTAAGATTAACGAGTTACATATTTATGCAACATCCGAACCAGTGACCTCTCACAACGCTTGCAACACTACTCTTCACCTTCACAATGGACTTTACGCAAGTCTCCCATTACTTGCACGGCGAGGCTCCCCTCACTAGAATACCCAAGTTTTCACTTGGTGCATGAAGCTCTCCTCGATGGAACACAAGTCTCCCACTTGCATTGTGAGGCTCCCCCTCACTGGAACACCTCAAGTCCCCTTGAGATTACAACTTGATAGAATGAAATGAGCAACACATTCATAAATACAAAGTTAATTGGGATATGGACTCTATTAACTTTGACAAATATATAGACCAATGTAGATTATACAATTTTAACTATAACTGTAAGATCTACTCAATCTTCATCTCTAAATAATCACGCTCCTCCATAATTAACACGTGGTGATAAATCTTCCGATCACAATCTCCAACCTTTTCATAATATTCAGTTAACCGTCAGCCGATTATGATAAAATCAAATCTTCAACTGCATGATCCATAAATCCTGTTGCAGCCACTTTGATCCACCGGTTGCAACCGCACATCATTATCCAAATCTCCAACTATTTAGGATTTGATTTCAAACACATGTATCATGTGTTGGATTTGGATGACTCATTTACCGATAACATCGATCGTAACAACTATAATGACAAATCTAAGTTGTCGATATGATCACGACACTAACAATCTCCCCCTTTATCATTATGTTGTCACAATCAGTAAAATGAGTTTAGGAGCTAAAATAATAATCATAAATCAGCTAACATTCTGCTCCATAATAAAGAGTCACACAAGTATTCAATAATGTTAAGTGGTGCTTTTCCGAGTGTTCACAAAAGTGAAAAGATAGAGATATTGTTGATACACACATGTAACAACATCTTCCATGTTGGTTACAAGTGCTTCACCTAACTGGTTGCACCACATTGTTATCATCTTCAATAGTCTTCAATGAAATCTCAGATGTCACACAATAAATACTATTAGAAGTATCTTCAGTCTAAAAAACTCAAGAAAGTGAAAATAAACAAATCTCTCACAGTTAAATACTCTCCCCCTTTGTGATATCATAATGACAATGCCTTAGAGCTAGGAGAGACATATCAGACCACCTAACGTCATGGAGAAGCAATAGCTTGCACAAAATGAAATAGCCTTTCAAACAGGTTGCTTGGCAAGATTCAAACAACAAGCATGAACTCATAATCTTGTTTGTCCCTCTGGGTCCATATAGTCACTTTCATGAAGATTAGAATTAAAGATCGGAGTAGAAGAATCTAACACATAGGGTATGGCAGCGGCAATGGTTCTGGCCATTTTCTTCTTTGTTTTTCGAGCCTTAGATGGACCGGCTTTGACATCATGAGTTGCAACTGCTAGATTACTATGTTGCAACAAATGACAGAGAGAGAACAAATTATCTGGTGATGAGTACTAATGATGCTATCTATCTCTTTAAATCACTCGCCAACTTAACATTTATTTGTTAAGATAATAACAAATAAATCATAAACAAATACATAAAAATTCGTTACGCACAATGACTCTAAAGCAACAAATAAGGTAATGATACTATCTTTTTTGATTTTTTTTTATATAAAATTAAAAAAAACCTTATTCAAAATAAAGAGGAGTTTGTACTAGTTGCCATTACACATGACAAAGACAAAGTCCTACTATCTCTCCCCTTGGCTTGGCATGCCCTTACTTAGCTTTGGATTCATGAAGCTCATCTTCAATTTCTCTCTATTCAAGATGTGGTGCATATCCATTCTGAATCGCTTTCTAGGCTTTGACATCAATAGACAAGATGCATCCTTCCATGCGTGCTTTCCAATATGTGTAATTTGTATTGCTGAGCAGTTGTGGTCTCGTATTTGAGACATCCTTAAGCTGGTTTGAATGGTTTTCCTAAGACATTTTAGTTTATATGGATCTCACTTGTCTCTGTAAAAAAAGACTTCGCAATGTTCGTTTGATACAGATTGAAATAACCGAATGCAGTTACAACCGAATACAAAGGTGGTTGTAATAGGGAAACAAAAAGTAATGCAAATACTTAAAATAAAGTATGCAAGAAAATAAATCAGATTAGGACACTAGATATGTCATCGTAGGACCTACGTCTGTGGGGTCGCGCCTAGATGTAAAATCCATTTAGAAAAATGAGCTACAGATTTATACAACACCCGAACCAGTGATCCCTAACTAGGATTGCAACATTACTCTTCACCTTCATAATGGACTTTACGAAAGTCTCCTGTTACTTACACGATGAGGCTCCCCTCACTGGAATACCCAAGCTTTCACTCGATGCGTCAAGCTCCCCCTCAATGGAATACAAGTCTCCCACTTGCACTGTGAGGCTCCCCCTCACTGGAACACCCTAAGTCCCATTGGGATTACATCTTGATAGAATGAAACGAACAACACATTCACAAATACAAATTTAACGGGGATATGGACTCTATCAACTTTGACAAATATAGACCAATATAGATTACACAATCTTAACTATAACTGTAAGATCTGCCTAATCTTCATCTCTAAATAACCACATTCCTCCATGATTAACAAGTGGTGATAAATCTTCTGAATCACAATCTCCAACTTCTTCATAATCTTTAGTTAACCATCAGCCGGTTGGTATAAGATCAAATCTTTAACTACTTGATCCAGAAATCATGTTGCAACTGCTTCGATCCACCAATTGCAACTACACATCGTTATCCAAATCTCTACCAGTTTCGAATCTGATTTCGAGCACATGTATCATGTGTTGGATTTGGATGACTCATTTACTGATAGCGTCAATCGTAACAACTATAATGACAAATCTAAGCTGTAGATATGATCACGACACTAACATTGTAAATTAGAGTTAAGCCCCGCATTGTAATTAACGAGTTTATTAGAGATTAATAAAGTATGTCATTGCGGTGTCTTTAAACCTGACATGGTATCAGAGCAATAGTGAGATCTTGAGACTTGTAAGAGAGAGACCGAGATTTTTAATCTTGGTTGTGTGAGAGTTCTTGAAGACTCAAGAACAAAATTCGGGCTTCAGATCTATCGAGAGATCGAAGCGTGCGTGTTTCTTGTTTTGGAGAAGAAACGAAGATTTGAACAATTTGTTCAAAGAGTGTGCAGTAGAGAGTTAAAATCAAAATTGAGATTTTTGATTTTCTTATTTGGTGTGAATTATGGCGACATCGGGGAACGACCAAGTTCAACCTACTCTTCCAATATTCGATGGGAAGAAGTTTGATAGATGGAGCACTCAGACGAGAGTCTTGTTCAGTTTTCAAGACTTGCTCGCAGTCATTGAAGATGAGTTCGAAGACCCAAGGGCCACCGCTACCTCGACACAAAAGGAGCTTCGCAAGAAAGATCAAAAGGCACTTTATTTTATTTTGCAAACGCTTGATGATGTGGTGTTTGAGAAAGTGCAACTGGCGAAGACATCAAAGGAAGCGTGGAACACTTTAGAGATGTCCTACAAGGGTGTACAGAAAGCCAAGAAAGTTTGGTTGCAAACTTTGAGGCGACAATTCGAATTGATCGAGATGGATGACTCTGAAGATATAGAGAAATACACCAATCGTGTTCAGACAATCGTCAATCAGTTAAAGATGAATTGCGGAGAAGTCGCCGATCTCGATGTGAACGAGAAGATTTTGTACACCTTGACCACGAAGTTCGACCACGTAGTAGCTGCTATTATGGAGTCCGTAACAAATTATGAGACCAATTCAGTTGAAGAAATCATTGGTTCATTACGAGAACATGAGCAACGAATCAATGAAAAAAGTGAAAAAGTCAAGCCTACGGAGCAGACATTGAAAACTGCAGTTGTCTCGAAGCTAAACAAGAATTATGGGTTCAAAGGCCGTGATAAAGTCAACAACAATGGCAGATGTCAGAATAATAATCAGCAGTGGTGGGATAGAAATAAAGGTCGTGGACTAGACAAATGTCGTAATAAATAGAGAAATCAGATTAAGTGTTACAACTGTCGCAAGTTTGGGCATATAGCTAGACAATGCAGGATAAAATAATCATCGGAGTTAGAGTCGGAGTCTGAAGAGCAGACATATCAAGATGAGGAGTGTCATCAAACATTAATGATGGTTTCATCAGCCCGGGAGAAAGCTCAGAGTAACATGTGGTATCTCGACAGTGCATGTTCTAACCACATGTGTGGCAATAGAAAGTTTTTTGATGAGTTAGATGAGTCAATGTTGACAGAGGTCAAGTTTGCCAATGATAGGAAACTTCCAGTTAAGGGAAAAGGAAGAGTTCTGATCCAGTTGGAGAATGGTGATCATCAGTATATTTCAGATGTGTTATATGTACCGACATTGACATGCAATTTGCTAAGTTTGGGGCAATTGCTAGAGAAGGGATACACAGTGAATTTCAAAGATAGTCATCTCATTGTGTTTGACTCTAAAGGTATGATCATTCTTAAGTCTCCTTTGAAAAATAGGTTATTTCAGATTGAGATTAAAACTGGATCTTATCCGTGTTTTAAATCCATTGTTTCTGATGAGTCATGGTTATGACATCTAAGATATGGTCATCTAAACTTCAAAAGTATGAAGTTGCTGACTCATAAGAATTTAGTGAAAGGATTGCCTGTGATTCAACATCCAGAGCAATTTTGTGAGGGGTGTATTTTGGGGAAGCAACATAGACGAACGCTTGCTTCTAACATTCCAAGGCGTGCCAAATCTCTACTACAATTGATTCACTCAGATGTTTATGGTCATCTGCAGACTGCTTCACTGGGAAGAAGCAAATATTTTATGACTTTTATTGATGAATGCAGCATGATGATTTGGGTGTATACTTTAAAGAATAAGTCTGATGCCTTTAGTTGCTTTCAGAAGTTCAAGGCAACTGTGGAGAAACAGAGTGAACGCTACATCAAGACTTTGAGGACAGATGGTGGTGGTGAGTACACGTCATCGACATTTTTAAAGTTTTGTAATCGTCATGGGATTGAACATGAGATCATGCCACCATAGACAATGCAACATAATGGTGTTGCAAAGAGAAAGAATAAGACAATTATAGACATGACTCATAGTATGTTGAAAGCCAAATGTCTACCTGACTCTTTTTGGGCTGAAACGGTTGCATGTTCAGTTTATTTACTGAATAGGTCTCCCACAAAAGGTATGCCACATATAACCCTAGAAGAGGCTTGGAGTGGTTACAAGCCAACTGTCAAACACTTGAAGGCGTTTGGATCTACTGCATATGTACATGTTCTTGATGCTAACAGGAAGAAGTTTGGTGACAAAGGCGTGAAAGTCATATTTATTGGTTATATTCCAGGGAGGATTGAAACGTACAAATTGTACAATCCAGTTACCAATACAGTCATTGTTAGCAAAGATGTCAAGTTTGATGAAAATAGTGCGTGGATTTGGGACATAAAAGGAAAAAAGTATTGCTCAACCATCTACGATTAGATGTGAGGATGAAGCTTCCACTTCAGTTGATATTGACGCTAGACCCCAGCGTACCAGTTGCAGACCACAAAAGAGTGTGAGACAACCAACTCGACTTCAGGATTGTAAGATCACCCATGACAATGTCGTTGCTGACGAAGGTAATCGAGTGCATTATGCATTGTTCAACATTGCGGAAGTTGTGCGAGATAGATGACGGGTGAATGATAAAGGATGTCGTCGATGGAGGTCGAGATCTGCATTTCGAGAGAAGATCAAGTGGAAGATCACGACAATCTGAATTATGGGGGGATGATGTTTTGTTTTTTTTTTTTTTAACTCAGATAGGTAATTTAGATTATGGGGGGATGTCGGAGTTGTAATCTAAATTAAATTAGTGTTTGAGTTTGATTAAGAATTCGAGTTAGAGTATGAGTCTATTTAGGATCTCCTAGTTAGATTAGGAGAATGTTTATGTGACTTTATAAATTAGAGTTAAGCCCCGCATTGTAATTAACGAGTTTATTAGAGATTAATAAATCATGTAATTGCGGTGTCTCTAAACCTAACAACAAGGCTCAAATGGGTGTGAAAATGGCGTGTAAAAAGTTGGTAAAAAGGTTTTTTCTTGTTTGAATACCAAAATTCTTTTTTGTTTTAATTTAATTTAAATTAGAAAGAGTTTGATGTGATAAACAGTAAAATAGAAGGGAAAATAGTATTTTAAGGTTGGAAATGAACTAATGGATAGTTAATATTTGCATTCCTGCACGTAAGATTTTAGCATGACATCGATTTGTTTCATAGGCAAAAATTGAGAAATTAATGATCCAAATTTTTTTGAAGCCCGCTATGGGCAGCCCACCATTTCACGAAGGCACCCATTATTTTTCTCATTTTCCATTCTAAAATGTAAAAGACTATTTTGCCCTTTCATATATACACACCCAAACCCCACAAACCATTTGCAACTCGAAATTGGGGCACCCCACCACTTTGAGGAAGAAGTGAACCATAAAGCCACAATTGTGTTTGTCGAGCGTTTATCGATTCTTGTGACTTGACATCATCTGACAGCGAGGTAACAATGTTTGACAACCGTACAATGCTTCGATGGAACTGTAAATTTGATTAAAACTGTGAAATTGATGATTTGTTTGTCAAGGTAGGGTTTGGTAAATTTGACCAATCCGAAGTTGTTTGCACTATAAAATGGAAGATTGTACTGCTATGGTGCAAGAGGAGGTTGAACTTGAGGTAATTTTTGAAATTTACTGTGTTTTATATGCGGTTCATCAAATTTTCTGCCGATGTGCGCGATTGATTCGGCCTCGCAGGACCGAGATGTAGAGAAACATCTTGGTCAGCAAGGACCTATAACTCTACGTAGTTCACGTAATGGAGTGAACGATACATAGTGGCGGTCTCGGTATGGGACGACCGAGACTACGAAGGAGTTCTCGGTTGTACATGAACGAAACTACTTTTATAGTGTCTGACCTGTACAACCGAAAAATTGTGTTTGTGGGTTTTTTTGGTGATTCTGCTGTACGTTTTGTTTGATTATAATGTTGTACTGTTTGTACTGCAGGTAATGCCGATTTCTACTTTATTTCCAGACTACAAGGATACGTTTACACCTTGTAGGTCATTCCCCTCTAGAGAAGCGGCTATTTCATGGCTTCAAATGATAGGCCGAGAGAACACTTTTGTGCTAGTGACGAAGCACTCTGATGCCGAGGGCATTAAGCGCATGGGAAGGGTGAAACTTGCGTGTGAGAGGTCTGGAACATATAGGGGACTGTCTCAAAGAGTTGGGAAGGGGAAAGCGGCAAAATTTCTTCGAAACCAAGAAATGAAGAAGAAGAGGAAAAGGGGAAGACTCAAACTGGTACGAAGAAATGTGGATGCCATTTCCTTATCAACCTAAAGGAAAATGCCGACTCTTTGTGGTATGTCACTGTCATATGTGGGAGGCACAACCATGACCCCACAAACAACTTGGACGACCACTCATTTGCCGAAAGATTAGATAAGAGGGAGCAGGTGGTTATGGTGCAGATGACAAAGGGTAATGTGAAGCCGAGAGACATCCTAAATACGTTGAAGCAAAGAGATGTTACAAACGTATCGACAATGCGGACAATATATAATGCAAGACAAAAAGTTCTAATTGAGGATGCGGGTGGGAGGACTCAAATGCAACAAATGTTGCACATCTTGGAGAAGAATAAGTGGATGTCGTGGCATAGGAAGCATCCCGATACGAATGTTGTCACCGATTTATTTTGGTCACATCCCGATTCAATAAAGTTGCTAAGGTGTTTCTCATCGGTAATTTTGATGGATTGCACGTACAAAACAAATAGGTACCGAATGCATTTGTTGGAGATTGTTGGCATCACTTCTACACATTTGACATTCTCCATTGGGTTTGCATTCATATCATCAGAGATTCATCCGAATTATGTTTGGGCACTTGAGAACTTGAAATCTATATTGGATGGGTGACCTAAACCTGACCTGTTTGTTACCGATAGGGACTTAGCCTTTATTAGTGCCATTGAAGAAGTATTTCCGTCATCGTCTCACCTCTTTTGCTCTTGGCACATCAACAAAGTAGTATTGGCCAAGACTAAGAAGATGTTTGGGGATAACGATGGTTTTGCTCGTTTCATGGATAGGTGGACGAGCGTGATGTATGCCAACTCGGAGGCCTTATTTGAAGTTATGATGAATGACTTGTGTTGTGAGTTTGGGAATGTCAAGGGTCTTACTGATTACTTGGACAACACATGGGTAAAGAATTACAAGGAGAAATTTGTACCCGCATGGACAAATTGAATTATGCACTTTGGGGAAACAACAGCGCAGAGGGTTGAGTCTGCGCATTCCACTATGAAGCTACACCTTGGCAACAGTCAGACAAATTTCGTGACTTTGTGGAATGTGGTTGATGGCATCCTTAGAATCCAACACAACAACATTAAAGCATCGTTTGAGTTTAGTTTGAATGTGGTCCAACATGAATACATTGATGATTTATATCGACGATCGCGTGGTTATGTCTCTCAACGGACGCTTAAGTTAATTAGAGATGAATTTACACATGGAGAGGATGTTGGTCACGACTCTACTCGTTGTGGTTGCGAGATACGTACGACACATGACCTTTCTTGTGCACACGATCTAAACCATCATAAATTTGCTGGGTCGCCTATCCCTATCGAGGACACTCATGTTTACTGGCGAAAGTTGAGTATGATACTTGAGAATCCTGTGGATCGGTCTGGGTACAATGTGCGCGATGAGATTAAACGGGTGTTGCAAAAATTTCATGCTTGCACTGATGAGGACGATCGCCTCAGGATTATTCAGCAGCTTAGGGAGATTAGTCGACCTTCGTCTAGACCGCGTGTTGTGCCACCGGCAAAAATAAAGACAAAGGGAAGGATACTGGGGTCTTCAATCGGAGGTCAGGCAGGATCGAAGAGAAAACACGATAATGACGATTCTTCCACGACTAGATTGCCAAGCGGATTTGAGTACGTGCTTTCCACAGAAGAGGCCTCTAGTTCGAGGAAGAAGAAAAACAAAGTTGTTCCTAAAATGCGCCGTGCCAGTCGACGCACGCAAAGTGCATCTAACATGGCTTATGCTCATTGCATAGAACCAGATTGGTTGGCATATGTTGAGAGCACTATCGATGTGCTAGCCGATGGAAATTGTGGATATCGGTGTGTTGCCTCTGGGCTAGGACTTACCGATGTAGACAGTTGGAGGATTGTTCGTAGAAGGATGTATGATGAGATGATCGGGTATGAAAACCTTTGGCGGGAAGTGCTTGGAACGAGTCACGAGACTGTCAAGATTGCTGTGCATTGTACAGATAATCAAGTTGGTGCATCTTTCAAAGAATGGTTGACACTTCCAGACATGAGATTGTTAATATCAACTGCCTTCAATGTCATTCTGGTAAACCTTTCGCATGGGAGTGCCTTGACATTTCTACCTCTACGTAGTGCTCCACCGTTGTCGTTGCACAGCAGACTTATCATTGCCATGATAAATGAAAGGAATATCCATTGGGTTAGGGAAAATTTTATGATTTTTTGTGAATTGGTTCGTTTCCCCCTTAATCGGGTTTGTGACAATATCTTTTATGTTATACTGTTCACTTTGACAGGTGAAGTTGCGTGTCAATGCACCCCTACCATCCTTATATCCATCGTGGGACCGGTATGTTGAGGAGTGCGCAAAAGTTGGCGAGATGGATTCGTAATTCGAGATATCGCACCCTTTACAACTGTTCATGAAGGCACCGTATCCGTGGTAGATTTAGGAACACCGTAGTATAAAACATGTACCTAGCTACGACGTTGTTGTACATTTTGTTAACTGTAATCTTTGTATGAATGTTATATTGATATATTATGATTTAAGTATCGGTGCAAATTCTCGTCTTGGCATACCAAGTCTGTGACCCAAATCATAGACTCGGCCGTAGTCAACCGAGAACTAATGTGAATCGTCGGCAACGCACTGCCGAAAGTGATGTTTGTCGACGCCGTCCCGTAACGCCTCGTTGACCTGTGCGCGACCATACACCACCATTTTCGGATACAAGGAACCGAGAGTTAATTTCTAATCTCGGTACCTTCACACCGAGAGCATTTGGTCACCATGTTCATACAACAGCACATGAATAGCTCGTCGACCAGTGCCCGAACGTATTGGAATAATATCGGTTGTGACTAACCGAGAGTCTCCCATAAGTTTCGTCCATAGATGACCGACACATTGGATAATATAGGATCAATGGACGTTCTCGGCCGGACCACACCGACAGTGAAGCGTATGTTTCGGTTGGCTAAGACCGAGAATTCCAATGACGTGTCGGACTTGAATGACCGAGACACCATCCGTACCAAAAATAGCTATGTTAACTAAACCAAAAACAGCAAGATACTATCCAACATTCTGAATATAAACTATAACAAATGTAAAACATCAAGCAACATTCATGAATATGTCCAAGCTGTCATCCAACATTCATCAAAGTATCCAAACTGTCATCCAACATTCATCAAGTTGTTCATGAACAACATTTTGTGTTCCTAGTTCATCAAAATATTCAAGTTCCCTCAAACACTCATTGTTTTGGTTTCTTCAAATTCTTCCTTTGGTACTCCTTGCCAAGCATTCTCTTTGGAGGGCGGAGCATTAGCAGGGGTGGAGTGTGTAGAAGTGCTACCATGCTGGGACTGCCTAGGGCCTGCTTCGGTAGTGACGGATGTGGCGGTTGTGCCGGTTGCGGTGGCCGGAGTGGTAGTAGTGGTGGTGGTGGGACCTATACTCATTCTCGAAAGGAAATTGACGATATCACTCGCCATTTTCCTTGCAGACTCAAGCGTACACAACTCCGGCGGGAGGTCCATCCATCGTAATGTCGCATCCAACGCGCGCCTATTACGCTGATGAAAATAATCAGGTTAGTTTTAATGTAAAACATATCGGGATGAAAACAAATGGCATGTGGGCATGCATAATACATATAAGACTTTCAATACCTCTAGTAGCTCATTGTCTGCGATGGTTGTGGCGACCATGTCAAAGTCCTCATCGGATGGATTGGTGATCACAGGATGAGACACTTTGAGGAACCAAGGTAGGTAGTCCGGTGTAGCCGAAAACTCGAACTCTGCCTTGTCACCACGAACTTCAGGAGCCAACAAATGGTTCCGCCAACGCTCCCAATTGTCTTGCTGGAACCCATACTTGACCGAGTATTTATTCGCAGATGGGCCATGATGTGCTTCCAAAGGTCGGTATGGAGGATCTGGTATAGATTGCATGTGGCCAAACTGTCTCAGAATCCTCTCCGGATGGTAGGGCTCCACCACATCCATGTACTTAATCGTCCCACTGTAAAAGGCCATCGCGTGCACAGCTCCATTATCCCTGTAATTCACATATGGGTCCCAAGTGACCTAATCAAGATGCCACAACCATTGTTAGTAACCAAAAAAACTAAAGCATCATTCATCACAGGATTTGGATAACCATCTCACCCCACTTGGGCGCAATCTATCCAACGTTCTCCTAATGGACCCGACCTTGTCAACATTCATCACGGTCTATTGCTTTTGAATCCATCTGCAGACATGAGGTTGCACATAGTCCATGTATTTCGCATTGGGTATGGTGAGACCAAGTTTGAAATGGTCGTACACCCATCCCTGCAAATACATACAACGTTAGTTAGTCCGCAAATGCAAATATTACTAATAATTATACCAAAAACAATGTAAGTCTATTTTATAATAAACCTTAAGTAATGTGAGGTAGCCATCAATCTGAGACACTTGCACTCTAGTGGCAGACCCCAAGTGTCGGTAAAAGTAGGCCAACGCAGCTGCACCCTATGCGTACTTTCCCGCGTCGTCCAAGTCTTCGAGTAGCTTCAACAACGCAATAGACACCTGAGACCCACTTTTATCGGCAAACAGGGTGCAAGACAGAAGATACAACAGGTATGCTTGGGCTGTGCATTCCACATGAGGATAATTTGTGTTTCTCGAACCAGCTTTGGGGCACCATCGACTCTTCAACCAACATTTGTGCACTGTGAGGCCCTTGCTGATATTCATCTCCTCCCCAGCCTTGTCGACGCTAACCCCAAGTAGAGTCGACACCATCTTAATAGCGACCGAACGAGATTCCTCCGTGTACCTCGCAAAGTTCTCAACTGCCACGACTTTGTCCGTCACAGGAATCTTCAGGAGGAAGCTCACATCCTCTAAGGAGATAGACATTTCACCAAATGATAAGTGAAATGTGTTCGTCTCCGGCTGCCACCGCTCCATAAATACAGAGATAACCTCCTTGTTGGCCTTGCGGTATGAATAGTCTATCAGCGTATTCAACCCAGAACGCTGAATAATCCTCTGAAGTCCCTCCGTGTTAAGGTGGCACGACTGTAAATCCCATTCTTGTATCTGAGCTCCGTGATTGATACACTTGAGTACCGGACGCTCCTGCAACAAAAAAAATCTCGTCATCTTTGTGAAAACCCAGAGTTTTAAATTACTCCGTTTAATGAAATTTTAAATACCTCATTGCTCTAAATCGCTAATGCGACATGATCTTTAAAGCTCTTTAACAACACACCGTCTATAGGACCACCGGGGAAAGGAGCACGCATTTCTACAGGCCCTTCTGGCTCTCCTTCATTATGGCCACCTCCACCACTAGTACTCCCGTCCACATTACAATCAGTTTCCGTCGTGTTCACCACCGCTGATGAGTCACTGCTACTAGACTCTGATGCATGACCCTCATTTTCCCCTCGGGCAACAACAAGATCTTTTGGTCGCCGAGTGTCGATGTTGGAACCCTCATCGTGCAATTCTAACTTCCTTGCACGATTTCCATCTATCTTAGCCTTTTCCTTAACATCTACGTTCTCCTTCTCTTTCTCTTTTCGGTAAGATGCTGTCAGGGGTCTCCGGCCGCCTCGGCCCCGGTTAGCCCTCGAAACCTCAACACCTACCTCCTCCCTTGTCACCGATGCTTTCGAACGAGCCATACTTGAAAACACTACAACATTTAAGCGCCTGACACAGAACCAAAAGTACAATTCTAAAAAAAAAGGTTCAAGATCATCCATTTCTGTTATCTCGGTCAAGCAGGTCCGAGCAATACGACATACTTTCGTTCACTCCTTACCGAAAGTGGAAGGATAGTCTCGGCAATGTACAACCGAGAGAAATGCAACGTTCTCGGTTATACACCAACATTGCATAACATATTCAATTCGCCTTACTCTCGTGATGTGCTGACCGCGTCGACTCTAACCGTCTCGGCAATGTACAACCGATAGATAGAGCACATTCTCGGTTGTACACCACCGATACGGTATTAACTAACACTAAATGTAACTCTCGTGATGTCTCGGCCGAGATAACACAATTAAGCTCGGCCATTCGTAACCGACACTGTGTGAACTCTTCCGGCCTGCCTGGCCGAGAACGACGAGTTCCCAAATATTTACCATCTGTCTCGGCCATGCTTGGCCGAGACAATAAAAACGCTCTCTGGCCTGTGTGGCCGAGAACCACGAATTTTCAATAATGGAACCATTCAATACACCGCCACACAAACATTAAAACTACTCTACCAAATGTAACTTAATTAGACTATTAACGTACTTTCAAACGATCGATTTCGCGCCTTGAGTGTGTGTACGACGAACTTCAACCGAGCCCTAATTTGGAGACGAAATCGCCCAACACCCCGAGCCTTCAACCTGGAAAAACCTCCTACAACGGAGGAGAAACACGGAGACGAACGAACACAAATGAATTTCGGGATTCCTCGCAATTACCGGGTATCGATGACTCCGTGGTTGCTCAAGAGTTCGGTGGTGGGGGTGGTGGGGGAGGTGGGGTGCCTCTGTTTTGAACGAGGGGTATTTTGAGAATTTTGGGCCTAAATTCTGGGTGCCCTGGGTAAAATGCTTAGTGCCCTCAACAACAGGGTGTCTTCATGAAATGGTGGGGTGCCCTTGGCGGCCCTCATTTTTTTTCGGTAAGGCGCTACATATTATTAGTCGAACTCAATTTTTGGTGAGGTGCTATTATTAATTAGTCGAATTCACCCTAGCTGATTCTAGGCAAGAGTATGGGTGTGTGTACGTAGGATAGGACTAATGGCTCGACGTTTAATTTGATAAGAACACAACTTGCCATTGTGAGGCTTGAACTCCCATCCACTTATCAAGTACCTCATACCAAATCAATGAGTCATCCACTTGATTGGTGATCAAGTTCTAGGAGATGACTAGATACTCGATAACGTTAATTATATATGGGATTATTTGTAATTAGTCCTTAGAAAAGGACTTATTAAACATTATACAAAAATTAATGATCAATGAATAAATAAATCTTCTTATAATAAGAAAGAAACCAACTTAATTACCTCCATTGAAATTAAACCTCCAACCTCTTCCAGAAGTGATTACATACCAAATTAGAGCTACCCAATCAATTGGTATGAATATTAAGTAAATAATAAAGTCCATTTCTTATAGGTAAATGTTTTGTGCTATTTTATTAATTGTTTTTTATTTTTTTATTGTAATCTATGTTACATCATTATTTCTTGTCTGAGAGACTAAAACATAAAATTACTATAAATATGTAACATTTCCTAATTGAGACGACAAACATCATCGTGCGATATATCACTTCATGTTGCCTTTGTATCCTACTTTGGATATTTAGTGGGCTCAAGTAGATGTCCCTTCATAAGATACACCTCGAGGAGTGTGAGTGCACATCTCGAGGTGTATATTGCACGGTTGAACACCTTCTTGCCCCTCCCCCCCTAAATGCTCAAAGTGGGTTACTCGACCATCATCTATATATATCTACTATATTTAATAAGCACGAATAATCAATATTTCAACCGTCACTTAAATTTACTATGCTACCCTTAATTAATGGCATAATCAATCTTTCAACTGTCGCTTGAACTTACTATTTTACCCTTGATTAAGTTTTTCAATATTCACTTAAATTTATTATTATACCCTTAATTAAGGGTCTTCCCTCTATTAAATCCAAATATTTATAATTAGCTGTCAAGAAAAGTCAAAATAAAATATAGTATAATTTTTGGAATATAAAAAATAGATTATTAGCGAGCATGTTCAAACGTGTGTAGCACACTCCAGAAGGTAGTGTGTGTGTGTGTGTATATATATATATATGATTAACCATGGTATCAAACACTTTATAGTTTGACTAGTCTCATGAGTCATGAGGTTGCAAAAAGAGACTACCAGTTAGGGATGTAGGTGGGGCGGGGAATCCCTATTCCCCATGGGGATTCGCCTCGATATGGTGAGGATTCCATGCAACTAACCCCTACCATGGAGAATCCTCACGAGGATTCTCCACTCCACCTAATGGGGATCCCCATAGGGGTTTTAAATATTCCTTGTGAGAATTGCATCAAAATAATTAAATCTTGTATTTCTTTTTTTTGTATGGTAAATGCTTCATATAAAATTTAAAAACAGATCTATAATTGCGAAGAAAAAGCTTTTAATTGTTATGGAATATGGATGACCATGCATGTACACCAACATATTGTGTAGTCATGTAACTTGTATGTATCACTTAATAGTTCCTCCACTTGTCTATGTATTGTCATGTAACTTGTAATCCTCTCCAATGTACACCAACTCTTTCATGTATTGTCTATATTTCTTGTGATGTATTGTATGACATGGGGTGTATGAGTTGCTTGTATACATTGTATGAAGTACATTTATCATCATCACCAAATGGCCTATATAAAGGGTGCCAACCACATTGTAAAAACACACCAAGTTGAATGAAAACTTCTCATTCCAACTATCTCATTTCTTCTCTTCTCCTTTGTAGTAGTAGTTTGTAGTAGAAGAAGTTCTTAGTCTTCTATTTCATTCTCTAGTTCTTAGCAAGTCTCAATTCAATTCACAACACGTTATCAGCACGAGCTTGCTCTAACATTAAGGAGATCTTGAAGTTCAAGAAGGCTTGTTAAGGAGAGAAAGCTAGGAAGGTATAACTTTTGTTATTTAAATAAGTTCAATTTACTTCTATATTATCATGGTTGCTTCCTTTTATCTATGCATACTTTATTCATATATTATGCATTATAGCGTCATCGATTGCGAAAGTATGCTCTGTAGTTGCGTCTTGTACGATCTTCTACATCAGAAATCAAAAGTCAATATGTGACATAACTAGTTTTCTCTTAAAACTACAAACGATTAGTTATTGTTCTATTCTTGATTTTATAATACAAATCATGCTATAAGTTTGAGTTGATAGTGGGTAAGCCTTGTCCCCCTAGTAAAGCTAAACATTGAAAGGGAGACGGGTTATCCCGTTCGAGGAGGCATGACATTAAGCAAACTTTGTCTCGCCACCCAACCTGGAGGTTGTCCCACCAACTCATACGAATAGTACATTTGATTATTAATGAATCAAGTTATGAACATATACTTAATCATATGTTATGTTTTTTTTTATTTACATAAAAAGAAAAGAGAAAATTATTTTATATTTACTTTCAAAATATTAATCAACCATAGTTGAATTTGTTATCTTATTATAATTCTTGTCATGATAATTAGATATTACGAATTATGAATAAAGCTTGTATCCATGCAAGGTTGTATGTTGTACACAATCATTCGCCAATTTCTCTTTAGAGATTTGAAAAGTGAATATTTCACTTTATATATATTTTCACCTTATGGAGTTATATATATACATACCAAAAGCGTAATGCTCCAAAAAGCTCAAAATGAGCGGCTGGGTCTCATGCTACAAAATTTAATCAGTCAAATGTTAATTCTAGTTCCACAATTTTAATTACCTCTATGTTGAGGCTATGTGGAAATATGACTGATGAGACAATAAATAGGTCACGTGGCCCTCCTCGATTAATTGTTGCAACAAATATCGAGTGCGCACGTCAATCCAATAAATATTAAGGATTGATTTCTCGTCTCATGGTAGCTGAGTAAAATAATGAGATATTATAAATATAATATCGCTCCCGTCCAATTAGTTCAACTTCAAATTAAGAAGCATATGTTGCATATAATGATCATGATCGCAATAATAAATTTATGGACGTGGAAAAGGTGAAAATATCAGGTAAAGGCCGTATTGACAATTCCACCAAAAATTGGAATAAAAGTGGTGCACCACTACAAAAGGCAAATAATTATTGACAATGAGCGCTCATAATTGTGACATTTTTTAGTCATATATGAAAGGCTATTTTGCCTAAATATTGTCATATATATGCCCGAATATTTTTGTGACCTTTACCATGCCTTCAAAATCAAAGGCAAAATATTATGAATTTTATCATTGAAATATGACTCTTTTTTGATTTGCCAAACATTATTTGTCCAGATGGATCAACAAATCATGTGTTCAAGTCATGAATCAAATAAGAGCGATATATGCCTTGCTTGATTGTGCTACAATGCATACAATCCTTAAAAATAGAGAATATTTCTCCAATTTGAACTTAGCTGAGGCTAATGTTCAAACAATATCTGGCATCTCCAATTTGATTAATGGCTCTGGAAGAGCAAATATTATGTTGCCTGGGGGAACAACAATTCATGTTGACAATGCCTTATACTCTGAAAAATCCAGAAGAAATTTACTGAGCTTTAAAGATATTCGACAAAATGGATATCACATTGAAACCGTGAATGAAAATAATAGAGAATTTCTCTATGTCACATTGGTTTCAAATGGGAAAAAAGAAGTGTTAGAAAAATTTCCAGCTTTATCATCTGGATTATATTTTACTCATATAAGGCATGTCGAAACGAATGTCGTCTTGAATAAGAAAATTAATGATCCAAAGACATTCGTTTTATGGCATGATCGGCTTGGTCATCCAGGATCATCAATGATGCGAAGAATAATTAATAATTCGCATGGACATCCTTTAAGGAGTCGCAAAATATTTTCGGCTGGTGATTATAATTGTGCTAGTTGTTCTCAAGGTAAATTGATAGTTAAACCATCCCCAAGTAAAATTGTTGTGGAATCCCCGCTTTTTCTTAGAACGCATTCAGGGAGACATATGTGGTCCTATTCATCCTCACTATGGACCATTAAGATATTTCATGGTTTTGATAGATGCATCAACTAGGTGGTCACATGTTTGTTTGCTTTCAACCCGCAATGTTGCATTTGCTAGACTTTTAGCACAAATCATTAAGTTAAGAGCACAATTTCCTGACAACCCAATCAAGACCATCCGTCTTGATAATGCTGGGGAATTTCAATCTCAAGCATTTAGAAATTATTGCATGTCTATAGGAATTACCATTGAACATTCTGTTCCACATGTGCATACCCAGAATGGTTTGGCAGAATCTCTTATCAAACGCATTCAATTAATTGCCAGACCTTTAATCATGAGAACTAAGTTATCAACTTCGGTTTGGGGACATGCAGTTCCTTCATGCAGCATCTATCATTCGTTATAGGCCTACGCATACCATGAACATTCCCCCATGCAACTCATTTTAGGTCAACAACCAAATATTTCACACTTGAGAATTTCTGGTTGTGCAGTGTATGTTCCTATACCACCTCCCAATAGAACTAAGATGGGTCCACAACGAAAACTTGGGATTTATGTTGGATTTAACTCATCGTCCATTATAAGATACCTTGAGCCCTTAACAGGGGATTTATTTACTTGCATGTTTTGCTTGATTGTCACTTTGATGAAGCAATTTTCCCACCATTAGGGGAGATAAGAAGCCAATTCAAAAGGAATGGCGCGAAATTGTTTGGAATGCATCAACTTTATCACATTATGATCCACGCACAAATCGGTGTGAACTTGAAGTTCAAAAGATCATTCATTTGCAACAAATTGCAAATCAATTACACCGATGCATTTAATGATGCAAAACAAGTGACAAAATCACATATTCCAAATTGTAAATGCTCCTGCAAGAATTGATGTCTCTGTGCAACAAAATGCACAAGAACCAACGAAACGCTTAAAGCGTGGAAGACCAGTTGGTTCAAAGGATACAATTCCTCGAAAGAGGAAAACGGGAGTAAAAATAAATACAAATCAAAATACTCCTGAGAAAGCATAAGAATCCTTTTATAAGGGTTTGTCAGAACAAGTTGATTCTGATGAGGAACTACTTCCTCTAGAAAAAGAGGAAAAAGATGAAAATAATGAGATCTCAATAAATTATTTAAACTCTATTAAGATTTGGGATCGAAATGAAATTGTTCCTGATGATATATTTGCTTTCAATGTGTCATTTGAAATATGTGAAAATGATGATGATCTAGAACCACGATCAGTGGACGAATGTCGAAAAAGACATGATTGGTAAAAATGGCAAGAGGCTATCCAAGCAGAGCTAAACTCGTTAAGGAAACGAGAGGTTTTTGGACCAATTGTCCAAACTCCAGATGGCGTAAAACCTGTTGGATATAAATGGGTATTTGTACGAAAGAGAAACGAAAAAAATGAAGTTACAAGGTACAAAGCAAGACTTGTAGCTCAAGGTTTCTCGCAAAGACCTGGCATCGATTATAAGGAAACATATTCTCCTGTTATAGATGCAATCACATTTCGGTTCTTGATAAGCCTTGCGGTCTCTGAAGGGCTTGATATGCATTTAATGGATGTCGTTACAGCATATCTGTACGGATCCCTAGACAGTGAGATATATATGAAAATCCCTGATGGATTTGTAATATTCGATGAAATAAAATCAAAACTTCATAACATGCATTCTATAAAATTACAAAGGTCTTTGTACGGATTGAAACAATCCGGGCGAATGTGGTACAAACGCCTCAGTGATTATTTACTAAAAGTAGGATTCATAAAAGGGGACAGAACAAAACATATTTCACGAAAATTCTTTTATGCGCATGAGCTTCAGAAGAATGGTGAAATTGATGTCAAGCAAATCCGATCGAGTGATAATCTTGCTGATCTATTCACAAAAGCCTTACCAACTACGGCATTTAAAAGACTTACATATGGTATTGGCTTGCGTAAACTTAAAGACATTGCAAGTAAAGAAACTGAACAAGTTTCACCCATGTTCACATGAGGGGGAGTTATTGATTAGTGTATTGCACTCTTTTTCCCTTAGCTATGGTTTTATCCCATTGGGTTTTCCTAGCAAGATTTTTAATGAGGCAATCTTAACAATATTATACCCGTCTTAATATTTATGAGAATAGTGTACTCTTTTTCTTTTACTATATTTTTTCCCACAGGGTTTTTCTTAGTAAAAGTTTTAACGAGGCACAATCTCTAAGCAAGTGTCATCCAAGGGGGAGTGTTATGGAATATGGATGACCATGCATGTACACCAACATATTGTGTAGTCATGTAACTTGTATGTATCACTTAATAGTACCTCCACTTGTCTATGTATTGTCATGTAACTTGTAATCCTCTCCAATGTACACCAACTCTTTCATGTATTGTCTATGTTGCTTGTGATGTATTGTATGACATGGGGTGTATGAGTTGCTTGTATACATTGTATGAAGTACATCTATCATCATCACCAAATGACCTATATAAAGGGTGCCAACCACATTGTAAAAGCACACCAAGTTGAATGAAAACTTCTCATTCCAACTATCTCATTTCTTCTCTTCTCCTTTGTAGTAGTAGTTTGTAGTAAAAGAAGTTCTTAGTCTTCTATTTCATTCTCTAGTTCTTAGCAAGTCTCAATTCAATTCACAACATTAATGATTTTAATTTCAAATCTTTAATGTATATATTTGCTATGTTTTTTTTTAGATATTATGTGAAAAAGGGATGGGGGTGGGGAATCCTCGTGGGGGTGGGGATCACTGCAGGGTGGATAATGGGAGGTCAAAATTTCCCCAGTAGAGAATTTCAAGCAGGGAATTTTCGCCCACCATAAGTGGGGGATGGGGATGGGGATTGCATTCCCCGCCCCAAACCCGCCCCACCTGCATCTCTATTACCAGTGGCCCAATTTTTAGCTGTCATGGGGAATCGAATTAAACTGAGACCGTGCACCTAACTCGGACACTCTCATCTTCGCTCTTACCACTAGACCAAACCGTCTGGATTTATATGTACTATTTATTATACTCAACCCAAAACCTTACTCATGTTATTCCTAACTATACTTGGATAATTGATGTGTAATTATTAATTAATCTTAACAAAATATCATATATATCGAAATGAGGAAACAATAAGAAGACCAAACTGATGATGGTGCAAATAAATTAAAATTGTTGACCAAAAATAGCATATATTCCACTAAATTCAACTAGGCTTTTTGGTTCTTTTTTTTTTTTACTTAGAAAGAAACAACGTTGTCCCCACCAGATCCGAATTTGTGACATCTTACTATCAAACTTCATACCAAATTGTTGGGACACCTAATTGATTCTTTCTAGTTCGTTATGATTGACCTAAGTTTCTATGGGTCTACTATATTCGACAATATATGTCAGCAAAACATCAATATACATACGAAGGTGGTTGTAACAAGGAAACAAAAAGTAATGCAAATACTTAAAATAAAGTTTGCAAGAAAATAAATCAAACCAGGAAACCAGATATATTATTGCAGTTCGGTCCAAGACCTACGTCTGCGGGGCCACGCCCAGATGTAAAATCCACTAAGATAAACGAGTTACATATTTATGCAACATCCGAACCGGTGATCTCTCACAAGGCTTGCAACACTACTCTTCACCTTCACAATGGACTTTACGCAAGTCTCCCGTTACTTGTACGGCGAGGTTCCCCTCACTAGAATACCTAAGTTTTCACTTGGTGCATCAAGCTCTCCTCGATGGAACGCAAGTCTCCCACTTGCATTGTGAGGCTCCCCCTCACTGGAACACCCCAAGTCCCCTTGGGATTACATCTTGATAGAATGAAATGAGCAACACATTCATAAATACGAAGTTAATAGGGATATGGACTCTATTAACTTTGACAAATATATTGACCAATGTAGATTATACAATTTTAACTATAACTGTAAGATCTACCCAATCTTCATCTCTAAATAATCACACTCCTCCATAATTAACACGTTGTGATAAATCTTCCGAATCACAATCTCCAACCTTTTCATAATCTTCAGTTAACCATCAGCCGATTAGGATAAAATCAAATCTTCAACTGCATGATCCATAAATCTCGTTGCAGCCACTTTGATCCATCGGTTGCAACCGCATATCATTATCCAAATCTCCAACTGTTTCAGATTTGATTTCAAGCACATGTATCATATGTTGGATTTGGATGACTCATTTACTGATTACATCGATCGTAACAACTATAATGACAAATCTAAGCTGTCGATATGATCACGATACTAACAATCTCCCCCTTTATCATTATGTTGTCACAATCAGTAAAATGAGTTTAGGAGCTAAAATAATAATCATAACTCAGCTAACATTCTGCTCCATAATAAAAAGTCACACAAGTATTCAATAATGTTCAGTGGTGCTTTTTTGAATGTTCACAAAAGTGAAAAGATAGAGATATTGTTGATACACACATGTAACAACAACTTCCATGTTGGTTACAAGTGCTTCACCTAACTGGTTGCACCACATTGTTATCATCTTCAAATAGTCTTCAATGAAATATCAGATGTCACACAATAAATACTAGTAGAAGTATCTTCAGTCCGATAAATTCAAGAAAGTGAAAATAAACAAATCTCCCACAGTTAAATACTCTCCCCCTTTGTGATATCATAATGACAATGCCTTAGAGCTAGGAGAGACATATCAGACCACCTAACGTCATGGAGAAGCAATAGCTTGCACAAAATGAAATTGCCTTTCAAATAGGTTGCTTGACAAGATTCAAACAACAAGCATGAACTCATTATCTTGTTTGTCCCCTGGGTCCATATAGTATCTTTCATGAAGATTAGAATTAAAGATCAGAGTAGAAGAATCAGGCACATAGGGTATGTCAACGACAATGGTTCTGGCCTTTTTCTTCTTTGTTTTTCGAGCCTTAGATGGACCGGCTTCAACATCATGAGTTGCAACTGCTAGATTACTGTGTTGCAACAAATGACAAGAAAGAACAAATTCTCTGGTGATGAGTACTAATGATGCTATCTATCTCTTTAAATCACTCGCCAACTTAACATTTATTTGTTAAGATAATAACAAATAAATCATAAATAAATACATAAAAAATCGTTACGCACAACGACTCTAAAGCAATAAATAAGGCAATGATACTCTCTTTTTTGATTTTTTTTTATATAAAATTAAAAAAAAACCTTATTCAAAATAAAGAGGAGTTTGTACTAGTTGCCATTACACATGACAAAGACAAAGTCCTACTATCTCTCCCGTTGGCTTGGCATGCCCTTACTTAGCTTTGGATTTATGAAACTCATCTTCAATTTCTCTCTATTCAAGATGTGGTGCATATCCATTCTGAATCGCTTTCTAGGCTTTGATATCAATAGACAAGATGCATCCTTCCATGCGTGCTTTCCAATATGTGTAATTTGTATTGCTGAGCAGTTGTGGCCTCGTATTTGAGACATCCTTAGGCTGGTTTGATTGATTTTCCTGAGACATTTTAGTTTATATGGATCTCACTTGTCTCTGTAAAAAATGACTTCGCAGTGCTCGTTTGATACATATTGAAATAACCGAATGCGGTTACAACCGAATACAAAGTCGGTTGTAATAGGGAAACAAAAAGTAATGCAAATACTTAAAATAAAGTTTGCAAGAAAATAAATCAAATTAGGACACTAGATATGTTATCGTAGGACCTACGTCTGTGGGGTCGTGCCCAGATGTAAAATCCATTTAGAAAAACGAGTTACAGATTTATACAACACCCGCACCAGTGATCCCTAACTAGGCTTGCAACATTACTCTTCACCTTCACAATGGACTTTACGCAAGTCTCCTGTTACTTGCACGATGAGGCTCCCCTCACTGGAATACCCAAGCTTTCACTCGTGCGTCAAGCTCCCCCTCAATGGAATACAAGTCTCCCACTTGCACTGTGAGGCTCCCCCTCACTGGAACACCTTAAGTCCCATTGGGATTACATCTTGATAGAATGAAATGAACAACACATTCACAAATACAAATTTAACTGGGATATGGACTCAATCAACTTTGACAAATATATAGACCAATGTAGATTACACAATCTTAACTATAACTGTAAGATCTGCCTAATCTTCATTTCTAAATAACCACGTTCCTCCATGATTAACAAGTGGTGATAAATCTTCTGAATCACAATCTCCAACTTCTTCATAATCTTTAGTTAACCATCAGCCGATTGGGATAAGATCAAATCTTTAACTACGTGATCTAGAAATCCTGTTTCAACTACTTCGATCCACCGATTTCAACTGCACATCATTATCCAAATCTCTACCTGTTTCGGCTCTGATTTCGAGCACATGTATCATGTGTTGGATTTAGATGACTCATTTACTGATAGCGTCAATCGTAACAACTATAATGACAAATCTAAGCTGTAGATATGATCACGACACTAACATGCACAAAGATGCTTTTTAAGTCCTTTATCCAAAAAAAATTATTTTGCTTAAAAGAATTGAAATAAAATATATATATATATATATATATATATATTTGTAGTTAAATACATACATTTATCTATTTAATTACTACTATCATTTAGTGAATCTGGACTACAAAAAAATGTTTTATAATTAATTAACATAAATTATTCCATCAATGTACATATATTTATTTCCTTACCTATTCAATTAGAAATAATTTGAGAATCCAAAAAAAAAAACTATTGTTTCACACGATTATTGACTTTAAAAATAAAACAAACAAACACAAACACAGCTTTACAATTGCATATATAATGAGAGTGCTATGTCTCTCGACCAAAAAATAAAAATGAAATGGGAGAGCTATGCAAAAGATTTTTTTTTTCTTATGTCCCCATTTTGTGACAAATTATAAAAGCTGATACATTCTAGCTTTTGGACATGAAAAAAGCTGATGAATTAATTACTCACAAAAGTCACATGGGAGCTCTCTCTAGATTCCCATTAATATTAATGTTAGGTATGATTTATATTCTGATAAAAAAAATGTTAGGTATGATTTATAAGAAACTGCTTTTGGTCCACCATGTATCTTATATATTATTAATTTATTAAATGAATACTATCAGTCAAACATATATAAATTTATATAGAAAATATATTAGCCAATGGAGTAGTACCATATATATACCTGGCTAGTTGATTTGAGCTAAAAGATAATTTTTTTAACAATTTTCTTAACAATTTGGAAGCGCTTATATATATATATATTTAAGAGAGAGCTTCCAATAGCCTCGTACATAGCTTTTTGTTTTTTTTGGTAAACCCACCCCTATTTGCGGGTCCGGCATGGGGTCACAACTCCAATGTACATAATTTTGTGAGTAATGTAACTTTGTAGAGCTTGCCCCTGTTCCCGCCTTAAAATAAATAAATAAATAAATAAATAAATAAATAAATAAAGTAATCTCTTAATTATACATATAGTATTTAAGATACTGGTGATACTAAAACATTTAATACTAATGGTCATTACTTAGTATTGTCGTTATCATCACTAAAAATGTTAATGGTTATAAGAAGTTTTGCTAATCAACTACTGTAACTTAATCCTTCTTTGGAGTATGGGTTGTCAGATTGGGACCTTGGTATATATTTGAGATTGTCCATCTCATTGAGCAATCTTGAGGAGAGATTGTCAGTTCGTTTTCGTTGGACTCCATTTTTGGATCTTTCCACCAGTGTACGCAAAGATATCTGTTATAATCCATTTAAAGAGATGAATTCACAGCTAAGCTTAACGAAGCTCAGACAGATTAGAAATACAGATGTAAACCTAGAATAAGAAGATGAAGTGCTTTAGATATGATAATCTTCACTAATTAATCAAGAAGTACAAGTCTAGTATTTATACAAGGAATTAATACACTTTAATCATGTAATTAACTCAACACACACAACACGTGTGTGTCCTCTCTGTAACTAACTCAATAGTAACCTAACCATGGTTGTAACAAACTCAACAGTAACCTAACTGTCAGCCCCTCAATAGCGTGACCCGAGTAGGCTGGGCTAGGCGGCAAGAAACCTAGCCAATGGCCGAGTTCAGGAGGGCTCGGCTGGTTCCATAAGGTTCAGTCGCGGGTAAACATGCAAAATAGTGCACAGGCGTAAAGGAGGTTGCGCCTGGGCACGAGCCTGGGCGCAAGGGCGCGAGCATGAGCACGTGCCTTGGCGCAGAACACGTGCGTAGTGCCTTAGTGTGTGGACGCTCGCGCGCGGACTAGCGCACGCATGGACGAGCGCGCGTTGGCGTATGCGCACGGACGAGCACGCGCATGGACGAGGGCACATGGGCGTGCACGGATGGACGAGCGCGCGCATGGACGAGTGCGCATGGACGAGCGCGCATCGACACAGCGCCTTGGCCCATAGACGAGTGCACCTTGGCACGACGCCTTGGCGCGAGCACAGGCAAGACTTAGCGGATTATTTGGCACGAGCAAGGTCGCGCCTTGGCACGGGCAAGGGTTGACAAATCTTGACTTGGGCATTGACCAAGTCAAAGTACGCTTGGTCTCATTTTGGGATGTTTTCTATTGGAGCTGATGAAATGACTTAACATCTACTATAGGGAGATGTGTGCTCTCTCCCTGGGGCGGCATGGGCAAAGTTGATGGGGCATGTGCCCTAGGTCAATCCATTAACTGTCTTTATGAATACTTTTAGTTAATAAAATAGAGGATTTCAATTGATGTTTATTATAATTAATTTGCATGTTTACATTAAAATAAGATCCATGGGTATTTACATAAATATCCTAAATGTCCATAGTCGATCATTATACTGGGAACTATAATGAATCTTAGTGTGAGTCTTGATTGATGATCATATGATGATTATACGTATAGGGATACGAATCAAGATCACAAGTACTTGTTAGGGAATAAAGTACTAGACCGACCCACTATGAGAACATCACATGGATTAAGTCATAGTTGTTTCTCATGATAGGTATATTTTTCAGTCATCTGACTTGAGATTGCCAGAGACTTCAACATTAGGAACACAGTAATTTGACACAATCAAACGTTGTCTTTAACCGGACGATTATAAAGGTTGTGATTGGTTACTGTGTGAGCAATGTGATGAAGTTGTGTAATCGAGATAGAATTTGTCTCTCTCATATAAAGAGAGATATCTACTGGATCCTCGATGTGTTAGACTGTTAAAAGGCCTAGTCTAAGTGAATTGATATTGATCAATGTCACTTAGATGTTTTTAGTCTACCTAGAAATCGAGACTAGAACGATTGAACATGTTGGATGACAATTCCATGCCTTATGTTTGATCAAAAGGATATCGTGTGACAAAAGGATGTTATATACACTATTGATTAGGTTGTATCGATTTGATATTCGTACAACTTGGGTAGTCATAATGTCTTGCTAGAGGCTTGCTTATGACTTGTATACCAAAATGTGTTTTGGTACACTAACGCCAATTGTATGAGCCTATTGGGTCGCACACTAAGAATGGTTTTGCGAGATTTTAAGATGATTCGAGAAAAATGAATTTTATGTGATAAAAAGTACAAAAGAAAAAAGGCCGAAACTCTATTTTCGTTTTAGAAACGACTTAGGGTTTTTGCCAATGCCATCATTTTGGAGAGAAACAAAAGGGACGTATCATGGCGTCTAGCCACCTCGGCGCCGCCGTGTGGGACTCGAGAGGGCCGAGCCCCGCGCTTAAAGATTGATCCCTTCGAAAGGTATATTGCATGGGGTATTATTAAGTTTTCATGGTTTACCAATGGAACTAAATTCGAATCCGTTGGGGTTTCGTCAAAATTGTTTTATAATCTCGTTGCGAAAACAAAACCCAACAAAAGTGGGCCACGTCCTTGGGCGCAATGCCAGGCGTGGATATACCAAGTCAAGACGGTGGGACTCCAAGCGGTTAAGTAACTACCTTGGTCAGAGAAACATGGGCCACGGAGAGCCATGATAGACCAAGTCAAACGCCCAAGCGGTTAAGTAACTCCCTTGAATACCGGGCGGAGCCAAGCATGTTGCAATTGACCCTGTAATGGTGGCGGTTGTGGAACGAGGTGGCAACAAGGAAGCAAAGCTGTTGGGTAACTGCCTTGACCATAAATGAAGTGGTGTTTTACTTTGTCTATGGACTGATGTACACAGGACATGTGTCATAGTTGGTTATGTAACTACCTATTGGCTGGTCTATAAAGCCAAGTGCTCTAAGCTTGGGGAAGCATAGAGTTCCAGTGTTGTATTCCCAATTGAGAGCTAGTAAAAATGTTTCCTTGTTGCCAATTGCTTGCTGTCCCTTTAATTCGAGTATTGGTGTGCTGAACTAAGGTGGCCCTTAGGCACTACGGGTTCGATTGAGTGAGAAAAATTTCTTACGAGAAAACCCCTCTTTAATTGGCCCCGTGCCAATTGGTATCAAAGCCCCGTCTCGGAGACGATGGCGACCCGAGCAACGAGCGATCTAGGTGAGAGGTTAGCTAACCTAGAACGAATGATGGAAACAATGACGGTCCCGGTGGACACAACAGAGTCTTCAAGGATGGCGCAGCGCCTTGAAGGCTTGAAAATGTTGGTGGCTTCCTTGGTGGCTAGAGGAGAGTCACAAGAAGCCATGATAGCTATGTGGGAATCTAAGTTTGAGGAACTGGTAGCAGAGGTGCGTTATGTGGGAGAACTCGCTAGTGAAATTGCCACGAGCATGGCCATGGAGGTAGGCCTGCTCAAGCGAGCCGTGGGCGGATCCTCGGAGGTTACCGTTGCGGCAAAGCCTAGAACAAAGGTACTGGAGCCAAAGAAGTTCTCAGGCAAGTGGAGCGCAAAGGAGCTTGAGAATTTCCTTTGGGACATGGAGCAATACTTCACTACTGCTGGGACGGAGGAGTCATAAGGTCATCTTGACCTCTATATACCTTGAAGGCGATGCGAAGCTCTAGTGGAGAACCAGAGTGGATGATGATGCGGCTGCGGGTAGACCCAAGATTGTGGATTGGGAGGTGCTCAAGAGGGAATTGAAGGATCAATTCCTTCCTACCAATGCGGCATGGCAAGCGCGGGAGGCCTTGCACCAATTGAAGCAGAAAGGACGGTTAGAGAATACGTGAAAGAATTGTCTTCCTTACTGCTTGACATCAAAAATATGTCCGAGGAGGACAAATTGTTTAATTTCACTACAGGATTGCAAGGATGGGCGCAGTCGGAGTTGCGGAGACAAGACGTGAAGAACTTGTCGAGTGCAATTGTAGTGGCGGATAGTCTTGTGGATTATAAGACTAGTGGTACTTCTTTTGAAAAAAAAAAGAAGTACAAGGAGAACGATCGAGCTAGTGGATCCAGGAAGGAGGAATAGCCTTCTTCAAAATTTGATGCTAGTGCCAAAGCATCAATGGCGAAAAGGGTATGTGACGGTCCTCACAGGGCAAAAGATTGCCCAAAGAAAGAGAACTGAATGCGATTGTTGCGGATGAACCGAGGCACGATGAATCCATTACAATTGCTGAACACAGTGCAGGTGCACAAGTCTGTGGCATCAATGGGGCTGATGTTCGTGGAGGCTCAGATCAATGGCTAGACAGTGAAGGTGCTGATCGATTCGGGAGCCACACACTCGTTTGTTGTAGAGAACCTAGCTCGGAGGCTGGGGTTGCAGCTTGCTGAGAGTGCAAGCATGGTGAAGGCGGTCAATTTTGAACCAAAGAAGGCTATGGGTGTAGCTTTAGACGTGGACATTCGAATCCACACTTGGGAGGGCAAGGTAAATTTGATTGCTGCTCTGTTGGATGACTTTGAAATCATTGCAGGAAATGATTTCTTAATGGCTGGGAAAGTAGCTGTGATTCCATCCCTTCATGGCCTGCTGATCATGTATGAAAATGGGTCGTGCTTTGTTCCAGCAATGCGAGGTAGGAGCAAATGCTATACACCGAGGCTGATGGCGTTGCAAGTACGGGATCAGATGGAGAAATGTTGCTTTGGTGGGCAACGCAGTCTGGTGGACAAGCAGACTCGGAGTGTTCGATGAGGGCATCGAACAATTCGGCGGGGGGATGTTTGTCAGCCCCTCAATATCGTGACCCGAGTAGGTTGGGCTAGGCAGCAAGAAACCTAGCCAATGACCGAGTTCAGGAGGGCTCGTCTGGTTCCATAAGGCCGGTTGCTGGTAAACATGCAAAATAGTGCACATGCATAAAGGGGGATGCGCTGGGGTGCACGGGCCTGGACGCAAGGGCGCGAACATGAGCACGGGCCTTAACGCAGAATACGCGCGCTTAGCGCCTTAGTGTGTGGACGCGCGCGCACGGAAGAGCTCCGGCATGGACGAACACGCATGGAAGAGCGCAGGCATGGACGAGCGCGCACGGACGAGCGAGCGCGTAGATGAGCGCGCATGGGCGTGTGCGGATGGACGCGCATGACGAGCGTGCATCGGCACAGCGCCTTGGCGCATAGACGAGTGCACCTTGGAACGACACCTTGGCGCGGGCACGGACAAGACTTAGCGGATTCTTTGGCACGAGCAAAGTCGCGCCTTGGCACGGACAAGGGTTGACAAATCTTGACTTGGTCATTGACCAAGTCAAAGTATGCTTGGTCTCATTTTGGGATGTTTTCTATTGGAGCTAAGGAAACGACTTAACATCTAATATAGGGAGAGGTGTGCTCTCTCTGGGGCGGCATGGGCAAAGTAGCAAGGACCCTCGAGCATGCCTTGGGCACAATGCCAAGGCACGACCCATGGACGGATCATGGCGTCGGCCACCCCGAGCCGGTGGACTCAATCGAGCCTCGACTAGCACCCGAGGTGTCTGGGCACGGCCAAGCACCACCGAGCAGCCCCTGTCCCTAGAGAAACATGGGCCACGTCCCTTGAGGCGTGGATAGACCAAGTCAAGACGGTTCCAAGCGGTTGAGTAACTACCTTGGTCATGGGTAGGAGCCATGATCAAGGCCCGACCAAGGAAGTCCCGAATACCAGGAGCATGTTGCAATTGACCCCGTAATAGTGGCGTTTATGGAACGAGGTGGCAGCAAGGATGCAAGGCAGTTGGGTAACTGCCTTGACCACAAAGGAAGTGGTGTTTTACTTGGTCTATGGACTGATGTACACATGACATGTGTCCTAGTTGGTTATGTAACTACCTATTGTCTAAGATTGGGGAAACATAGAGTTCCAGTGTTGTATTCCCAATTGACAGCTAGTAAAAACGTTTCCTTATTGCCGATTGCTTGCTGTCCTTTTAATTCGAGTATTGGTGTGTTGAACAAAGGTGGCCCTTAGGCACCACGGGTTCGATTGAGTGAGAAAAATTTCCTAGAGAAAACCCTTCTTTAATTGGTCCCGTGACACTAACCATGGTCTAAATGACTAATACAGTTAGGTTCTTTAACATGCCCCTTAAATTGAACCTAAAGAAGCAAATAAGTTCAATTTGGCTGACAAGGAGAGAAAACGAGAAACAAGTAGAACTTCAGTGGAAAGATTTTCTAACTGATGAGTAGTTGGAACATAACGAAGTTCAAAAAGTCCAGACAACACTTTCTCTCGAACAAAGTGTGCATAAACTCAATGTGCTTTGTCCGGGCATGAAAAATCGGGTTAGATGCTAAAGCTTGAGCACCAAAGCTATCTGTCCACAAGATAGGCTTGGAAAAAGAACAGAGACCAAAATTTTTAAGATGAGAAAGAGACAATTAGATGTCAGTAACACTAAGAGCGAGGGCTCAATATTCTGCCTCGGTTGAAGAATGAGCTACAATTTACTATTTTTTGGCAAACCAAGAGATATGATTAGAGCCAAGGAACAAGCACATCCCACTAGTAGAATGCCGGTCATCAAAATCACCAACCCAATCAGAATTAGTAAAGGCATTGAGCTGAAGAGAGGTACAAGGTTCGAACGCAAGACCTGTTGTAAGAGTACCTTTGAGGAACCTAAAAACCCTATTGCAGGCAAGCCAATGAGTAACAGTGGGAGCTTGTAAAAATTGACTAAGTTTATTTTCAATGAAATTCAAGTCAGGTCTCGAATATACAAGCTACTAAAGTGCTATAATGGTGTTTTAATAGAGAGTAGGATCAGCAAAAGGCGTACCATCGCCATCAACAAGCATAAAACTAGAAATAAATGGTGAACTGGCAGGCTTATAATCTTGTAAGCCAGTTCAATGAAAAAGATCCAAAATATACTTTTTCTGAGTGAGATATAAACTTGATGTATCTTGAAAGACTTCAAAACCCACAAAGTAATCAACGGATCCAATGTTTTTCAAAGCAAAATAAGACTGAAGCCGAGCAATAAGCTCATACATTTGAGCATAATTATAACAAGTGATCAGTATATCATCAACATAGACTAATAAGAGAATCAAGGACTTCCCAGATTGTCATGAAAATAGAGAAACATCTGAAATGGATTTTTGTAAATCCAATTTGAGCAAAACATGTTTCATTTTAGAGAACCAAGCTCGAGGGCTTGTTTGAGACCATATAAAACCTTGTTCAGCTTACACACATAACTAGGAAACATGAAATTGACAAAGCCTTCAAGTTACCCCATAAAAACCTCTTCAATGAAATCTCCATTCAAGAAGGAATTATTGACATCTAGTTGTTGAATGGGCCAATCATATGTGACAACTAGAGTGAACATAATGCATAAAAAGGATGGTTTAATGACTGGAGAGAATGTATCAACATAGTCCAGACTAGGAGTTTGATGAAATCCCTTGATCAAAAGTCTGGCTTGATAACGAGAAGCTTCCCCAGCAGGATTAGTTTTGACTTTAAAAACCCACTTGCATCCAACAATCCTCATATCTGTAGTGGTAGGCACTAAGGTCCATGTGTTATTTTTGTCCAAAGCAGTGAACTCGTCAACCATGGCCTTACACCAAGCTGAGTCCTATAGAACTGCTTTAATAGATGCAGACTCAAAGACATAATTAACTAAAACATGTGGAGAAGTCATAACCAATGCCTTGGGTTTAAAAACTTCATTCTTACTACGAGTTTGCATAGCATGCATATTATTAGCTGTAATTGAATTGATAATTGTAGTATTAATAGTGGGAACTGAAAAGTAGAAGAATTAGAAACAAGAGAAGAAGTAGAAGAAGAAAAAGAAGAAGAAGAAGAAAAAAAGAAGAAGAAGAGGAGGTATAGGAGCAGTACCAACAAAAGGTGGTGATTGAGAATGAGATGTCAACAAAAAGGAAGAATTAGGTAATGTATAACCAAAAGATTGAAGAAAACTGAAAGGAAGACCAAATGAAGACAAATAAGATGTAGAAAATGGTGGAGGAGAGAAAAGAACAAGAAAAGGAAAATCTGTTTCATTGAAAATCACATCCTTTGAAATATACACTCTACCTGATGGATGTAAACATTTGTAGCCACGATGTCTAAGACTATAGCCAACAAAAGACATTTAGATGATCTAAAATTAAATTTGCGTGAACAATAAGATGATAGATTGGGAAAACATGCACAACCAAAATTTTTTAGGTATGAATATTTTGGACTTTTATGGAAATAGATTTCATACGAAGACTTAAAGTGAAGAACAGAAGAAGGTAGACTATTTATGAGAAATACAGAGGTTATAAAAGCCCCTTACCAGAAAGATAAAGACATTTAGTATGAGCTAAAAAAGTTAATCCATCTCAACAATCGATCTGTGTTTCTGTTCAGGAACACCATTTTATTGGTGAGTATAGGGATAAAAGTAGCGATAAACAATACCAGATTGATTACAAAAGGTTTCAATCAATTTAAACTTTATCCCATATCAGACTAAAAACTTTTCAACTTGGTATTTAACTGCAATTCTGCTTGAGCAAGAAAATGACGGAATGTAGCATAAGTATCAGGCTTAAGTATCAATGGATAAAAACAAGAAAAATGAATAAAATCATCAACAAAAACAATATAATATCGAGATCCTTATTTAGAAAGAACAGGTGAGGGTCCCCAAAGATCTTGAATATACTAGTTCAAGAGGTTTGTGATAGAATATAACAAGAAATGTAAAGTAACTTGTGCATTTTTCCAATCTTACAAGAATCACAAAAACTCATACAAGATTTAACAGTAGATCCATTAACAATATTTAAAACATGTTTAATAATACGTAACGAAGGATGGCCAAGCCTACCATACCAAATGTTTGTATTAACAGTGGTAGAGAAGGGTTTGTAAGCATTATTACATTTTGAATGTAAAATAGGAGATGAAACAAAATTTAAAACATCAGTTGGTGGAAATGAACCTTTTGGTAAGCAATACAACCCATTTTCAAGCTATCCTTGAAGTAAAACTCTCTTCGTGACCTTGTCCCCGACGAAAAATGATGTAAGAGTGAATTCAATAATGACATTATTGTCATAAGTCAATTTAGAGATACTGACTAGATTTTTGGCTAAATGAGGTACACGAAGAACATGATTTAGATGTAAAGAGGATGAAGGACAAGTATTTGAATGAACTATAATATTGCCATACTAGAAATACTTAGTTGCTCATCACTACCAACTGTAACAAGATGGTTCCCTGAACTCTCGACTTGAGAATTATGTCCTATAGGCTAGGTAGCACGCTACCTGGAATGGTTAGTGCTAATCATTTTAGGTATCTTATTGTTCTTCAAGATGAAGAATAGTAGCGCGCTTACATCATTCACCTAGCGCACTACTTTATTCCCTAAACGCGCTAACAATAGACATAAAATGAACATAAATGGTTGTTTTGGGTTTTTGACTTAATACATATCTCAAACACCTATAAACATACTAAATATGTAAATTTGGACTTTAGGGACTTAGGGGACCGTAGCTCGGGTATCGTGGGCTAGTCAGGTCAAATACGGGAGTCCGGGGAAGTCGGAGCACAAATTGAGGTGCATAAAACCCTTGAGAATGCTTTACGAATTCATGGTTTTGATTTATCGATATTGCGTTTTATGTGTGACTGATGGTGGGCACACTGGGTTTTCACTCCTATTCGATTTGAGTATATATTGGTTGTGGCTAAATCGCTTGCACGGGTTACTTGTGTTTAGTGCTCGTGTCGACGATAGTAGAATATATCTACAACTGTCGGGAGGAATCTAGGGTGTTCCATTGACTTGAAATAGTGTTTGGAGGGTTCGTCCAATAACCGTAGTTGGGGTTTAGTCACCGTAAGCCTATAAGTATATACGTAGTTCCTATTTGATTTACCGATTACTGGCTGGTGTAGGTCAGTGATTTCTTGTGATTATACGGATGTTTACTGATTATTTCTTTATTTCCAAGCTTAATTAATTAGTAAATGTTGTTTATTTATTTCACACTACTACTTTTGCTTGTCGTGTGTTGCCTACATTCATGAAAATACGACGTAGTGTTGCCAAGTATATATTCGCATGTCTCGTAGTTTATAGTTTTATTTCATGAATATTGTGTGGACTTCTCTTGGAGATTTTACTAACTTGACTCGTCACTGTATTCGTTGGGTGACTGAGTGCAAATAATTCCACGAGCAAGGGCAAAGGCGAGGAGGTACTGGGCGACTACCTCTGAGATTGTGGAGCCAGCTCATGTGTGATATTAGTATGTAATTATTTTACTTTTGATGGGTTTTTGGGACCATAGAACACTGATTACATGTATATGGAACTTTTGTTATACTTTTCTCTCCTTGATATATGCATGGTATCTTTTGCCGGGTTTACTTCTACTTAGGATTGTTAAATATTGCATAAATTACTCATTAAAAGACTTCCGCTGTAAAATTATAATATAAGTTGATAAATTGAGTAACTGACTATTTGAATTATTAATACTTATGTAAAGGTTAGTTAGCGTAACTAGGGTTAGCCGGAAAAGTGTAAGCAACTCGTTAAGTTGTGAGGCTTCAAGGAGAAGCAAGCCATGACGTGGCAAGGATAGTTGACGTAGGATGCGACGTGGCGGGTAGCAAGGCGGTATAAAATATGGGGCTGTCACAAATATGAACTCAGAAATAGAGGATGTACATTTCTTGAAATTATTCAGTTGTTGCTTAAGCTGAAGAGCACGAGCTAAGGATGTTTGAGCAAACAACTTTTCAAGAGTAGTCCATAAGAATACGATCAGCTCGAATCCAAATTTCTTGATTTAAGCCTTCAAGATCCTTTGGTTGAGGCTTCGAAATGAGTAGATCAAGTCCTAAACCTCTAACAACTGACTTGATCTGAACCTTTCAATATGCATAATTTGTCTTAGATGGATTTGTTGGGACTGTCTTGCAATCGCTGTGACATCTGCAATGGAGGTTAAGCCCATAGACTCCAAGGAAGACGAAGATTGCACCATATCGGGCTTTGATACCATGTTATAACCCGTCTAAAGAGATGAATTCATAGCTGAACTTAACGATGCTTAGACATATCAGAAATACATATATAATCCTATAATAAGAAGATGAAGTGTTCTAATTCGATTATCTTTACTAATTAATCAAGAAGTACAAGTGTATTATTTATACAAGGAATTAACACATTTAATCAGGTAACTAACTCAACAAACACAACACGCGTGTGTCCTCTCTGTAACTAACTCAACAGTAACCTAACTATCAGCCCCTCAATAGCGAGACCCGAGTAGGTTGGGCTAGGCAACAAGAAATCTAGCCGATGACCGAGTTCAGGAGGGCTCGGCTAGTTCCATAAGGTTCGGTTGCGGGTGAACATGAGAAATGGTGCATAGGTGTAAAGGGGGTTACGCCTTGACACGCCTTGGCATGGCGCCTTGGCACGCCTTGACACACCTTGCCACACCTTGCCACACCTTGGCACGACTTGGGTACGCGCTTTGGCGCGAGGCACATACCCTGGCGAGCGTGCGCGTACGAGCACGCTGGATGTATGCGGACGGATGAGCGCGAGCATGGACGAACGCGTATTGGCGCGCACGTGGATGAGTGCGCACGGACAAGCGCGCATGGACGATCGCGAGCAAACCTTGCACACCTTGGCACGACGTCTTGGCATTCCTTGGCACGACGCCTTGGCACGAACGCGGGCAAGCCTTGGTACAGCTCGAGCACGGCAAGACTTAGCGGATTCTTTGGCACGAGCAAGGCACGAGGCAAGGGTTGACAAATCTTGACTTGGGCCTTGACCAAGTCAAAGTATGCTTAGTCTCATTTTGGGATGTTTTTATTGGAGCCGAGGAAACGGCTTAACATCTACTATATGGAGAGGTGTGCTCTCTCCCTGGGGCGGCATGGGCGAAGTAGCAAGGACCCTCGAGCATGCCTTGGGCGCAATGCCAAGGCACGACCCATGGACGGACCATGGCGTCGGCCACCCCCCCGAGCCGGTGGGACTCGACCGAGTCCGGCTAGCACCCGAGGTGCCTGGGCGCGGCCAGGCACCATCAAACAGCCCCTGTCCCGTAGAGAAACATGGGCCACGTCCCTTATGGCGTAGCTGGACCAAGTCAAGACGGTTCCAAGCGGTTGAGTAACTACATTGGTCGTGGGCAGGAGCCATGATCAAGGCACGTCCAAGGAAGTCATAAATACTAGGAGCATATTGCAATTAACCCAGTAATGGTGGCGGTTATGGAACGATGTGGCAGCAAGGGAGCAAGGCAATTGGTAACTGACCACAAAGGAAGTGGTGTTTTACTTGGTCTATGGACTGATGTACAAATGACATGTGTCCTAGTTGGTTATGTAACTACCTATTGGCTGGTCTATAAAGCCAATGGCTCTAAGCTTGGGGAAGCATAAAGTTCCAGTGTTGTATTCTCAATTGAGAGCTAGTAAAAAAGTCTCCTTGTTGCCAATTGCTTGCTGTCCCTTTAATTCGAGTATTGGTGTGCTGAACTAAGGTGGCCCTTAGGCACCACGGGTTCGATTGAGTGAGAAAAGTTTACTAGTGAAAAACCCCTCTTTAATTGGCCAATGACAATTGGTATCAGAGCTTCGTTCGAAGACGATGGCGACCCGAGCAACGAGCGATCTAGGTGAGAGGGTAGCTCACCTAGAACAAATGATGGCAACAATGGCGGTCTCGGCGGACACAACAAAGTCTTCAAGGATGGCGCAACGTTTGAAGGCTTGGAAATGTTGGTGGCTTCCTTGGTGGCTAGAGGAGAGTCACAAGAAGCCATGATAGCTATGTGGGAATCCAAATTTGAGGAACTGGTAGCAGAGGTGCATTCTATGGGAGAACTCACTAGGGAAACTCCCACGAGCATGGCTATGGAGGTAGGCATGCTCAAGCGAGTCGCGGGCGGATCCTCGGAGGTTACTGTTGCGGCAAAATCTTGAACAAAGGTACCGGAACCAAAAAATTCTCGGGCAAGCGAGCGCGAAGGAGCTTGAGAATTTTCTTTGGGACATGGAGCAGTACTTTGCTATCTGCTGGGACAGATGAGGGCCAAAAGGTCATTCTGACCTCCATGTACCTAGATGGCGATTCGAAACTTTGGTGGAGAACCAGATTAGATGATGATGTAGCTGCGGGCAGACCGAAGATTGTGGAGTGCGGGAGGTGCTGAAACGGGAATTGAAGGATCAATTCCTACCCACGAATGCGGCATGGCATGCGCGGGAGGCCTTCCGCCAATTGAAGCAGAATGGGACGGTTAGAGAATACGTGAAGGAATTCTCGTCCTTATTGCATGACATTAAAAATATGTCCGAGGAGGACAAGTTGTTTAATTTCATTGCAGGATTGCAAGGATGGGCGCAGTCGAAGTTGCAGAGACAAGGTGTGAAGAACTTGTCGAGTGCAATTGCAGTGGCGGATAGCCTTGTGGATTACAAGACTAGTGGTACTTCTTTTGAATCAAAAGAAAAGAAGTACAAGGAGAAGGATCGAGCTGGTGGATCCATGAAGGAGGAGGAGCCTTCTTCAAAATTTGATGCTAGTGCCAAAGCATCAATGGCGAAAAAGGGTTGTTTTATATGTGATGGTCCTCACCGGGCAAGGGATTGCCCAAAGAAAGAGAAGCTGAATGCGATTGTTGTGGATGAACAGGAGGCACGGATGAATCCATTGTAGTTGCTGAACACAAGGTGCACACAAGGCTGTGGCATCAGTGGGGCTGATGTTCGTGGAGGCTCAGATCAATGGCCAGACAGTGAAACTACTAATTGATTCGGGAGCCACACATTCGTTTGTTGTAGAAAACCTAGTTCGGAGGCTGGGATTGCAGCTTGCCGAGAATGCAAGCATGGTGAAGGCGGTCAATTCTGAACCAAAGAAAACTATGGGTGTGGCCTTGACGTGGACATTCGAATCCACACTTGGGAGGCAAGGTAAATTTGATTGTTGCTCCATTGGATGACTTCGAAATCATTGCGGGAAATGATTTCTTAATGGCTGGGAAAGTAGCCGTGATTCCATCCCTTCATGGTCTGCTTATCATGGATGAAAGAGGGCCGTGCTTTGTTTCAGCAATGCGAGGCGGGAGCAACAAGGCCATATACTAAGGTTGACGACACTGCAAGTAAGGAATCAGATGGGAAGTGTTGCTTTGGTGGGCAGCAGTCTGGTGGACATGCGGAATTGGGGTGTTCGATGAAGGCATCAAACATTTCGACGGGGGGATGTTTGTCATCCCCTCAATAGCGTGACCCGAGTAGGTCGGGCTAGGCAGCAAGAAACCTAGCCAATGACCGAGTTCAGGAGGGCTCGGCTAGTTCCATAAGGTTCGGTTGCGGGTGAACATGTAAAATGGTGCATAGGTGTAAATGGGGTTACGCCTTGGCACGCCTTGGCACACACCTTGGCACACCTTGCCACACCTTGGCACGACTTGGGTACACGCCTTGGCGCGAGGCACGGACCCTGGGTTGGCGCGAGGCACGGACCCTGGGTGAGCGCGCGCGTGGAGGAGCACGCATGGACGTGCGCGGACGGATGAGAGCTCGCATGGACGAACGTGCATGGGCGCGCGTGCATGGACGAGCGCATGGACGAGCGCGCATGGACAAGCGCGGGCAAACTTTGGCACACCTTGACATGACGCCTTGGCATTTCTTGGCACGAACACGGGCAAACCTTGGCACACGTTGGCATGAGCGCGGGCACGAGCAAGACTTAGCGGATTCTTTGGCACGAGCAAGGCACGAGGCAAGGCACGAGGCAAGGGTTGAAAAATCTTGACTTGGGTGTTGACCAAGTCAAAGTACGCTTGGTCTCATTTTGAGATGTTTTCTATTGGAGCTGAGGAAACGACTTAACATCTACTATAGGGAGAGGTGTGCTCTCTCCCTGGGGCGGCATGGGCGAAGTAGCAAGGACCTCGAGCATGCATTGGGCGCAATGCCAAGCCACGACCCATGGACGGACCATGGCGTCGACCACCCCATCGAGCCGGTGGGACTCGACCGAGCCTCGGCTAGCACCCGAGGTGCCTGGGCGCGTCCAGCCACCATCAAGCAGCCCCTGTCCCGTAGAGAAACATGGGCCACGTCCCTTGTGGCGTGGCTGGACCAAGTCAAGACGGTTCCAAGTGGTTGAGTAACTACCTTGGTCATGGGCATGAGCCATGATCAAGGCGCGCCCAAGGATGTCCCGAATACTAGGAGCATGTTGGAATTGACCTAGTAATGGTGGCGGTTATGGAACGATGTGGCAGCGAGGAACAAGGTAGTTGGGTAACTGCCTTGACCACAAAGGAAGTGGTGTTTTACTTGGTCTATGGACTTATGTACACATGACATGTGTCCTAGTTGGTTATGTAACTACCTATTTGTTGGTCTATAAAGCCAAGGGCTCTAAGCTTGGGGAAGCATAGAGTTCCAAAGTTGTTGTATTCCCAATTGAGAGCTAGTAAAAACGTCTCCTTGTTGCCAATTGCTTGCTGTCCCTTTAATTCGAGTATTGGTGTGTTGAACTAAGGTGGCCCTTAGGCACCACGGGTTCGATTGAGTGAGAAAAATTTCTAGTGAAAAACCCCTATTTAATTAGCCCCGTGACACTAACCATGGTCTAAATGACTAATGCAGTTAGGTTCTCTAACAATATCCATTAATCAAATAGAATTGGAAAATGTTTGGTTGACCCACTTTGGGTACCGAAATTGAGACACCTACTAGTGGGACGCCATCCGATGCAAGTAGAATGGGCATCTCAAGGTGCATAGTGTGGTGCCCACCTAGTAGATACCCTTATCTCGGCGCCGAAAGCAAGTCAACCTAGCGCACTTGCCAATTGACTTTGCTTGTTTGGACCTAAAAAAAAAAAAACTAATCAAATAATATATACATTTTATCATCAATATTACCTAGCCTTTTTTCAAGGTGTATATATAATTAAGAGTATGCGTCGATCTCCACCAATGAAATAAAAATGTCTAACAATTAGAAAAGATATTGAATATTATAGATCCAATAATTTCTTTTTTCATCATTTTGCATATTAGTAATTATTGGTTACGCTTCAATTGGTCTAGAATAGTACACTTTATATTTACCAACAATGATTGGATTCTTTGAATTGAGACCTTTTGGGAAACTCTAGCTAGATATTGATCAAATGTATGCGCCCCACTTATAATAATAGAGAGACATCGATCACACAACTTGTTAATTGGAGTAATACGTATCAGAATTCAGAACCATGCATATTATATTTAAATTCTTTGAGAACATCTTTCAAATGATTTTCATTTTTTTGTTGATTAACTAGATGTACCGTTATTATTTGGCAAAAAAAAAAAAAAAGATGTACAGTTATTTAACAAGTTCCATACCCCCTTCATCAAAAAAAAAAAAAAAACAAGTTCCATACCCCCGACATTGACAATTTTGGTGGCCCTAGCGCACATATTGTTGTTTTTCAGTGTTCACATTGCATAGATTTATATTTGTCCTTTCCCGCCGACCTTCTTCCCCTGCATAGTCTGCAAATTAACTTACAGTTTTGGCTCAATAATAGAAAAATTATATATATATATATATATATATATATCTCCAAAAAATAAAATAAAAATAAAGCTAAAGATTCATTCGTCACTTAAATTATCTTTTTTACTCTTTGATTACTTATTAAATAATCGATTTATTTTTGCAGATGACGCCCTACTTTTTGGTAAAGCATCAATCTAGGAGGCATGTACTTTGAATGAGGTCCTTACTATGTATTATCGTTCGTCCGGACAACACATCAACCAATCGAGCCTTCACAACCTAAACGCTTATTTTCTTGTGTTTAGGATAAGTAATACACTAGTCATACTAGTTTATAAAATTTAGAGTCAATTAAAACTTTTTATTAAATTAATTATTTAGCAGAAGTCTTATTGGTTATGCGAAGCAATTAGTAGATTATGTGGAAGCCATTTATAATTATGCAGAAGCCATTTATAAAATCATAAGTGTGGAAAACCAAAAAATGACATCATATATATAAAGTCCTCAAAATGCAGTGAAACAATAAAATAGTCTAAGTCGTCGAGGAAACTAACGCTCAACCCAATATACAACCCAAATAGTATTTGAAAGACATATATAACATATACAATCAAAATACCAAAAGAAGACCTACAATCGATGCAGTGACGCACCACAGATTTATGGATAATCGCCGATCTTCTCCTTGCCCAGCCTGCTGGTAGACGACTCTGCACTCACCGTCATAAAAAGGACGGTACGTACAAGAATAAAACAATAATCCCGATGACAAGTTCGATTTGCATTTCCAAATATTCAAATGGTATTTAAAAGCATATAAATGGGAAAAATGGAAAAATAAACCATATACTAAAGTTAAACAAGTGATACTGATACTAGGCTAAGTAGTGTTTATTTAAGTCCGGTCGGTAGTGAAATGTGTAACTCCGACTCAAGAATCATACAGCACAAGGGACTCTAACCCAAGTGTTACCAATGACTTTAACTCTGGTTTGTAGACCACCTCAGGGACTCTAACCCCGAGTGTCATGCAGTGTCAGGTAACACATGCTGACATCCCCAGGGACTCTAACCCCGTGAGTTGCACACACCTCGATCGAGTACGGGACCTAAATGCAAAAACTACTTTTAAAATTTCAAGAAATACCAAGTATGGATTGTCAAGGCATAGGCACATCTATACACCTAAACAAATAAGAAATACAAGTCCCCTTAAACATTTATAAGATATTCACTAGCCTAATAGCATGCTATTTATCATTCAATTCATATTTAAAACAACAAGAATAGACATAACATGAGATAGAATCAATGAATCAAATCAAATGAATGTATATCATGCAAACTAGACTCATCAAGTGAGCATAGACATAAAAAATACATGATATAAGAATACGAAGGCAAAATAGTCGAAAGGACTATGCAAGTACAACAATTAATAGAAATGAAATGCCAAGTAAAGTTGCCATCAGGTATACTCACAACAACAAAGTAAAGTCCTAGCTTTACCGACCTCGCGATACTCCAAATCTTGTATTCGCTCTCCCGTACCCTTTTCCTAGGTTCCTGAGTTTGGTATCTCATTAGTTCAAATATAGTGGGTTTAAGCTCAATTTAGTGGTGTTTATTGTGTATTGGGTTCAACAACAACAACAACAACATAGCCTCAGTCCCAAATTAACTGGGGTCGGCTACATGGATCAAACTTTTCCATTGTGCTCGATTAAGTGCAATTGATGGTGAGCTTTGCAAGCCATTCAAATCCCTTTTAATTAATGCATCCCATGTTAACTTTGGTCTGCCCCTACCTCGTCGAATTTCTACAATTTCTATTGAGTCAAGTTTTCTAGTTGGGGCATTTGTAGGCCATCTTTGTAGGTGACCAAACCATCGCAACCGCCCTTCCCTAATCTTTGTATCAATTGGTGTTACTCCTACTTGTCTTTGAATTTCTATATTTCTTATTCTATCTTTACGAGTTTTACTACACATCCACCTAAGCATCCTCATTTCTGCTACGTTCACTTTATGTAATTGTTGTTGCTTTACCGCCCAACATTCACTTCCATAGAGCATAGCTGGCCTAATTGCGGTCCTATAAAATCTTCCTTTCAACTTAGTAGGAACATGTCGATCACAAATCACCCCTGTTGCACTCCGCCATTTCTTCCATCCAGCTTGAATTCTATGTGTGACATCATTTTCAATGTTACCATCATTTTGTATGATTGATCCTAAGTATCTAAAGTGGTTTACCTTAGGAACTTCTACTTCCCCTAATTTTATCACTCCGTCATCTCGATTTCTAGAGTTTCCAAACTCATAGTGCATGTATTCAGTTTTCGTCCTACTCAACTTAAAGCCTTTAGATTATAATGTATTCCTCCAGAGTTTAAATCAATCTTCCTAAATCAGCCTCTAAAGACTAAATTAAATTTCAATTTCAGTCCTACACTTTAAAGCAGTTTTTAGGCATGAAATGGTCAAAATATTGAAATCATCCATCGATATAATTATTGTTTGTCTCTCTCTTAGCTTTCCAGAAATGTTTAATTTGCAAAATTTTGATTTAAAATGAAATAGATATCATGACTTTACTAGACTTAGGTCTAATTGGAATTTAATCCGATTAGCGGATTTAGAAAATCTATTTCTCCCAATCATAGTTCCTAAAAATGTGATTTTTAGTCAAAAGGCAGAAAATATATCCAAATACAACATACTAAAATATCAGCTCATTTGGATAAGTAGTTAGGGAGTTATTCCCTTAACAGATTTAGTTTCAAAACTTTATTTTTTAATTCCAGCACCTAATTGTAGAGCATGTTTGGATGTAGAAACATTTGAATCAAAATACCTTTAGTTAAGCAAATTATTTCTCTTTAAATAAGCTTTCAAATGCCACTGGTTTGGATCAATTTGGATCTAAAATGGGAAGATTATGACAAAATTACCCAGGTTGATTCCTAATACAACATGCAGAATTCTAGTTTTGGTGTTGCAACTTCAAAAATTTATATCTTTATGATTTCAAAACCAAATTAAGAACTTAAATATAGTTAGATTATTAGCTTGAAATGAGAAATCGAAATATATAAATTAATTGCAAATACTCAATCATCTACTATCTGAAATTATCCTAAAACCAGAACTTGTTCTAATTTCAATTAAAAAGATGTGTACCTAGTTGATGTAGCACCCTAGCTTGAGAATCTCTCACCAACTCTCATAGATTCCTTCAAAACCTTGATGATTCAGTCCTCTCCAACAATTCCTTCTTCTTCTCCAACAAAAATGAATGAGTGATTTGGTTTGCATGTTGTTTGATCACTAATATTATATATTAAGGTGATGTTCCTTCCTAACCTTTAATCTTCATGGATTTATGTATCCCTAGGAATATCTAATGGTTCACCTTTGTCATATATCCCACTAACTCCCACTAACTCAACTTCAAGTGACACCATTTCATTATTCACCTAGTTCCTAGATGTGCCAATGTGTATCTCTGGACCAATCTTATGCTTTCCATTTAATTTACTTAACTACAGGCCTTTACTTTTATTTACATTAACCAACACAACTATAGGCTTACAAGTAATTCCTTATTTCATATTAGTATTAAATAAGACTTACCAAAATGCTAACTACCTGATTCCCCGATTCGCACGCTACTCGAGGCCCTTCTCCGCTCTCGTCTCGACGCCTACAACTACAACTCTCTCAACGAAACCTCTCTCCCTCACCCTCACCGCTCTCTCACTCAACGAAACCTCTCACCGTCACCGTCGCTCTCTCTCACCGTCACCGCCGCTCTCTCTCCGTCACCGCTTCTCTCTCTCTCTCTCACCGTCACCGCTCTCTCTTCTCTTTTCACCGTCTCACTCTCTCTCTCTCACTGCCCGTCGCCGCTCTCTTCGCTCTCTCTCTCTCGCAACAATCTGCTCTCATTCTCTCACCCTCTCTCTCACCGCTCTCTGCTCTCTCTCTCTCGTACCGCTCTCTCACCGAAATCTCTCTCCCAAACCCTAAATCTTTGCCGGACGAGGCGTCGGGTCTCGCCCGTTGTCTGCCGAGATTGGAGCCTCGAAGCCCTAAGCCGTCGCCGATGTTCGTCGTCTCACGGAGATTGGACAGAGGTGAATCGATGAGAGTATGTGTGTATGAACAGTGTGATCTCCCTCCTCATTTGAGGAATGATGAACCTTTGCGCTTATGTATTGATTAAACCTTCGTCTCTCTCTTTCGAACTCTCTCGATCTCGTTGTTGAGGTATCGTGTTTTCTTCGATTACTCTTGCTTGCATTTCGATTTAGGCTTTGTCGAGACCTCAACTAATTTGGGATCGATTATGGACTTGTTTATGGTTGGGTTTGGGGTTGTGGCCAATTTGGTGGAGTATCTTGTTGGTCCATTAGGGTTGGGGTTGAAGGACAGCAATGGATATGTGAGGATGGTTGCGACGATTGGGGCTTTTAAGCTTTATCATATATCTCGCACGCGACTTGTGTCGATGCGAATTTTCCATCGATGCTTAAAAGTCTTATGCTTCATGATTCGATAGTCGGTATCGCCCAAATTCTCTTCAAAGTTTCATTTTTTTGGATAGTTGATGTGTCTCTAGTTGCGAAAACAAGTGGAAAAGCTATGGCAAGAGTAGGGATTGAGTCAACAATGTAGGGAGTTGTTTGAAGAGTTCATTGTTTATTGGATTATTTGATAGAGAAGAAGTTGAGTTGGGTTCGTGGTCTCAATGTTGTGTGGTATGTATCAAAGAAGTCATGTAGCGTTTTCGACCTAATAAAGTTGTGGAAAGGGACATGGATATTGTCCGAGCTTCTAGGGCAATCCACTTCAATGTATATGAGTAAATGAGAGAACTTGACAAACGAAATCACCGCACGACTAGCGTGTTCTAGCCGCATTTTGAAATTTTGAATTTATGATAGCTTTAGAAAAAGAATGTTGTAGTTGGGGCCTCGACCTAGAGGGATTGGGTATGATTGTCACACGAACACGTATAGTGGTGATTGGGTTTAATTCGCCATGTCCCCACCACACATGAATTCCACATTTGAGTCTCTAGGAGGGTTGTCGTGTTGAAGTGAAGAGTTCAACATTGGTAAGATCAGTCAATACCTTTCATTAAGAAAAGAAAAGGTATAATTTCTCGGCTTATTTTTTGGAAGATAGAACTCTAGTTTTGGAAAATCTACTTCTTAAAGCCGATAGTTCATGAGATTTTTATCAAGTGCCATTTGAACTTCCCGCATGTGCGGCTTGGGTTGTCAAATTCTTCTTTGTCTCAATTTTTCTTCTACACTAAAGTTTTAGACAAAGTAGCATGGATCAAAAAATCAACCGACCTGCCGAATTTAATTGTTGGTTAGCATTGTCATTGTCTTTCGGATGCCCTTACTCTTCGAACTCAATAAAATTGTCTTCCTATACAAATACACTACTTAGTTCATACCGATGTTGTACTAGCTTATCCAAAAAAAAGAAAATCGAACAACGATGCTATAGGACAATGGAAGGCTTGTATTCCCAACTTAAATATTTCTTTTCATTTGGTCGTAGTTGCAAATTGTTTATCTCGCCTTACAAGAGATATGGAGCTTGGAAGCTAGTTCATCCGAGGAGGCTTCCAAGGAGAGAGAAGCGTTGCTTAGCAAGCCGCAAATATATTATCTCTTGAACCTGTGTTTCACTTTCTAATGCATAGTTTTTAGGTAGTCAATTTTCTGTTCCCTCATGACATAAATGTTTCGTTGTTTTAATTGTGCCTTCATTTTCCTTTTATTTTGTCGAATAAAGCACCACCTCTTCTCGAAAATTATTTTAGCTTATCTCTCCAGTTTACATGATGCCTTCTTGCTCCACTTTTGCAGTTCAAGGATTTCAATGAGTGGGCACGATGCCTTGTCCTTGACTTGGTATCAAAATATGTACCCTCGACAAAGAATGATATATTTGATATCATGAATCTTCTTGAAGATAGACTTCAAATGCTAATGGTGTTGTTGTCTTGGCAACTGGCAAGGTGTTTCTGCACATGACGCTGTCCATGACTGATGTACATCAACAGGTGTTCCTCTTGTTGAACCCCAATTGCTTTTTTTTGTGTTTTAGTAGATATAGAAATACTAGATACTATCAAACTCGATTCTCTATTATAACTTTATAAGAGCTATCGTTATTCTAATTTTCCTGAACTGAAAACGGTCTTACGTTAATACTTGTAATGTTTTGAACTTCGAAGACTATATAAATTTTTGGATAATTTTGGCCGTGGCGCATATAGCATGAATAAATATGCTTTAAAAATTTACGGTTGTCATTCTTTTTAAGTGCTAATCCTAGATACAAAGTGGCAAAGAATCGTGGCTTTCATGAACTCGAAAATTTCTCCCGATAGAGAAGTTGTGAAACTTGAGAAGGCTTTTTTTTTCAAAGGTGAACCCGAATCATATAATTTCATTGCATGATGTATGAGCGTATCAAAGCTCCTCTTCTTACTCTAGTGAGCTCCTAAGTCAAGAACAGCCTTATGCGCTCATCGAATCACTTACATTTATTGGTTATGCGTGCCCCCATGTTGTTTTCGTCGACTACAAGCACTTCTATTGCCGGACAATGAACCATCCTATGTTAAAAAGTCAAGCTTGATATGCTAACCGCAGATGGCAAATGAGAACAATACATATGAAATTGGTCAGTGATTCTTAACTCATTTTGCAAATTACTTGGTTTTTTTTATGATAGGAAAGTAAAGAATTATATTAATTTCATAAAATAATTACACCAAGTATTGGCAAAAAGGCACACATCAAGGAAAGCTGGGTCATATGGCTCTCTTGTCCCCTAAAACTGGGGACCTACTTACAAAGCTATCTAACAATGCTACAGGTCCCCATATCCTCCATTCCTCCTCAAGCTGGGTCTTCAGGAGCCTAGATTCTAGCAGTAACCTTTATCCTAGATGCCATAAATTCTGGAATTCTATTGCATTCCCTCCAATAGTGAGTGATTCCACATGAGGAAGATCTATTTCTCTTATAGAAGAGAATCAGATCACTGAAGTCACATAAGTACTTCCATGGACATTTAGTTTCATAGAACAGCTTAGAATCATTTTCAATTATAACCTTTGGCATTCAAGCTTGTTGCATTAGGGAGATTCCATTCATCACTCCCTCCAAGCTCTACCTCAAAAACTGACTCCTGGGGATTCTCTTGCAAAACTTGATTGGGAGGTCATTATGATTCACTTATAGATGAGAATCAGATTATTGAAGTTGCATAAGTACTTCCATGGACATTTAGTTTGGTCATTCAAAGAGTCATCCCACAGCCGAGAATCATTTTCAATTACGACCTTCGACATTCCAGTGTGTTGCAGTAGTGAGACTCCATGCATCATGAGCTCTGCCTAAAAAGCTGAGAATCATTTTCAGTTTACTTTAATTTCATTTTGTATAGTGTCTTCTTAATTTTTTGGAGCATCGAGGACAATTGACTCTTGTTTGTGTTAATCCAGAACTAAATTTCATGTCATTGTTTGGAGCGAGAGATAATTTGCTAATTAACACTATGTTCCTTTTGGATAATGATGAATTTTTTTTCTTTATTACTTTATTTATCTTTGTGTTTTGGCTCATACACTTGTGCTTGCGATGATACGTAGTTCTCCCATAATATTCTTTATATTCCTATTATTGTTTGTATAATTTAGTGATTTTTTTCTTTTTGATCTTTTTCAGGTGTTTTGTACGAAGTCAAGTATTATTTGAAGCACAATCAACTTTATATTATCTCGGAACACTTCATTTTTTTTCATTTAGAACAATTTTTGCTGTTACTTTTGTAGAAAGATACGATATAGAAATTTTTTAGATTGTTTTTGTTGTTTCGTGTACAATACATTGAGAAAAGATAATGTTAAGGATATGTTAAGTTTATATAAATTGTGCAATATCAATATATTATTTTGCTATCATTTTTATTATATATTGGCAGGTTAAATGTGCTTGGATTGAGACCTATATATAAGACTTTAAAAACTAAACAAAAAGGAAAATTAGAGACGGAAATAGCAACGGAATCTTTGGATTCCGTTGCTATTTCCGTCGCTAATTTTCGTTTTTGTTAGATACATGAATCAGAAACGGATCAAATTCCGTCTCTGATCCGTCTCTGATTAGCAACGGATCAGAGACGAAAATAATCGAAACAAACGACCTAGTAAGTCTACACAATACATATTCCACTAGGCATACATCAATACAAAAATATAATATACCTCGAACACGTGCCTCACAATACATAATACTAGGCACGTATCAAAAATATGTAGGTCCCACGTCAAGGGTCGTTGATCCTGATTAAGGAATTAAAACGAGGGTTAGTGATTTGGACCGTGACAAAAAGATTATGAAAAATGCCTTGCCCACCGAAGATCAGGTTCTTTATTTGGAAATGTCTTCAAAACTTAATCCCAACAAATGTATTTCGTGTTCAAAGGAACATGGCAATCGATCCTCTATGCCCGATGTGTATAATGGAAACCGAAACCCTCATCTATATGTTATTCCTTTGCCCCCATGCATCCCTTTTTTTGGAAGGCAAGCCCACTTGGACTGAATCCCTCTCTAATCAGGACAGAGAATTTTCATGAAGCTTAGCATTCTATCCTTAATACAGTGGAAGCATAAGTGGTTGAAGATGACTTATGGTCATGGCTAGCCATTGGTCTATGGAAAATCTGGAAGAGAAGAAATAAAAAAGTATTCTAAGATGAAGAGATCCCAGTTGAGACAACATTACAACTCACATCAGATAGATGTTCGGAAAGGAGCAAAGTAACTTGCATCAGAGCGTTCTACAACCCAAGATTCAATCCAAAAGAGGCAACACACTTCTTTCATGGTGATATAATCTGTATTGATGCGACAACGGATCCTGTAAGTGGTAAGACCGGATTAGGGTGGTTTGTAAGGACATGACAGGGATTGATTAGCATGGCAGGATATCATATTGTTGAATATACTCTTGACTCACACTAGATAGAGCTAATGGCAATCAGACATGCCCTATCGACCATATGCTTGAGGAAGGCCACCTTGCGATCTGTACGAACTTGTGGAATGCCCTCACACTCATAGAAGGGAATGCCCACATGAGTGTCTATGATCTTCTCGCAGAAACATTGATAGACTGAGTAGTGCAATTCTCCACCATGTCGTGCGGAACTACAATGTTGTCGCTTATTAACTAGCTAAACGAGCTCTGCATTCATGTCGCTCAATGTTATGGACTGAATGTATGCCAATTTGTGTATGCCATCTTGTACTCAAACTATTTGGTTAATAGAATCCTTTGACAAAAAAAATAAAATTAAGACAATTATATTATATAACAAAAATTTCATTATAATTTATGGAACTTGAGTATATCCTATTTTGAAAGTTTTTGTGTTAGTGTATAATATATAATCGTACAATAAAATATTAATATATAATTATATTCATGCGAGCGTAGCGAGGGGGTTCATTGGTGCGTAACACTTAAGAGAACTAATATATAGCATCATTCATATGAGAATGTCCTACTGTGTGTTATTAGTTTAGTTAATCGATTATTCATATTTTTTTTCTTAAGCTATTTTCTTAAGTTCAACTGCTTGTAGCTTATTCAAGTCCTAACCGTACTAGGAATTTGTGTTTTACAAGTTAATAGTTCATTACTTTTAACAATAAACCAGCAGAATCTTAATTAGAGTAAGTAAAGCATAAAGTTCATCATAATATATATATATATATATATAACATCATTCATATGAGAATGTCCTACTGTGGAAAACCCGAAAAAATACTTTATATATAGGCGATAGTACCATAAGGTGGCATATATATATATACACACGTACAGTGTCACCCCAGTTTCCCAAATACCCAAAATAAAACAAAATATCAAGATAAGCACGTACGAGTAGGTCCTCAACAGCGAGCAATAAGATGTAATCACCTAGGATCCCCTTACCCCTACTGGTATAAGGATCTACACTTGAGATCACAAAAAATAGATGACGAGTCTAGTAAGTAAAATCTTAAGGAACTCCTACGAGCATTCATATGATAAAGTAAAGGAAATCCAATAAATACTATTCAATAGACATGCAGAATGTAAAACACAGTAACCGTAATTGGCTCATCGCATGAATAAGTAACACATAAGCCAAACATAACGTGTGCTCTATCCAAGATGGGCTAGATTGTACTTCGGGTTCAGGATCCCTTTCGTTGGATGCCCCCAATACTCTTTCACCTGGTCCCCTCGCGGTGCTGGCCAAATCCGCTGAGTCATCGACACGTGTTGTGATGGCCCCAGTTTCCCACAAACTGGGCCCTACTCGGCCTAAGCCCACTTAGACCCCCGAGCTAATCTCGCAAGGTCAACGCAGGCCTAGTCAGCCTTTTGATCCATCCATATAAGTAAATTCATAATTTTAGGTCGAGTTATTTATATTTTTTTTTCAAGTTTTACAAGTTAACAGAAGCAATTAATACGTTAAATAACTCAGAATAAAGTAAAAGAATCGAACATCCCAAATGTGGAACCCTCTAAACATGTACATTCATGTATATCTTGTGTCAAGTTTATAACTAAGCAAAAATGATATACAAGTTGTGTGTGTCTCTCGACCCAAATAAGTATCGCAAGTGTGATAACAACATACATAAGTAATGCAAAAAGTAAAAAACCTACAAAAGTGCGTGGAGGAGGGCCACTCCGATATCTTCAGAGTAGATCGCCAAGTGTCGGCGTCTTGCCCTTGCTCGGTTGCATATCTGCACTCGATCAAACAAAAGAATACCGAGTCCAGTAAGTAAAAGCTAGTAGGATCTAAATAATAATTCAAAATAAATAAAACAGTTTAAAAATCATGCGGATAGACAGAAAGCAATATGGAATGCATAATAATAAGACTGTAAAAATGAAGTACAACGAAGAATGAGTGTCAAAGGAAACAATAGAGAGGTGCCCAAGTAGTCCAAGACCCTTGAGTGCGGGTGCCACAGGTTCGGGGTCATAAAGTCGCGACAACGCCAAGCAGACTAGGGTCTTAGGACGCGGCGTCGCCTACTGTACCTAGACCATCGCGAACGAGGGATATCAATGATGCCTCAGATAAACACAAATCTCATTCCGACCAAATACTCAAGTGACTCGAGGTCATGGCCCCGGTTGCAAGCCGGTAACCACTCCAATCAGCGACACTCGCATGACTCACTTGGCCCTCGAACACTCATAGATGGGTAGGAATTCCAAGAAAGGGACACAATATAATATCAATAAAATATAAGCTCAAATGAACTACTGTGCATTTCCCAGCTGGTTTTACTTACCTCATGCAATCACAAATCATCCTCAAAATGTTCCGCTCACACCTCGATATACGCACCCGACACCCGGCTATAGCCTCATAAGTCCCTGATGTCTATTTATACCATTTTAACTGTTTTAGAGTCATATTAAGTGAATTTATATTATGGGACCACAAATTTGTAATTTTATTTCAAAAAAGTTCGATTTTTAGCACTTTTTTCGATTTATACCGAGGTGTCAAATGCCGAAAAAGCCTCGAACTCGTTTTTCTAGCTTTTTCTAATTTTTCATATTTTTTGGAGTTTTTTTTCATAATTTTTACATTTTTCTGTAATTTATTTTATTAAAAAATTAGTTTAATTTTATTTAATTTTCATTATTATATTATTAATGGGGTGGGCTTGGGTCGACCTGACACGGTCCAGTCGGACCCGGTCCAATTGGACCTGGGTTAAGTCGGCCGGACCCATCCCCGTCCCCTCAATTAAAATAACAACAACAACAACAACACTACAACATCAACATAACCCCAACAACACCATTAAAACTCCCGATTTCTTCAAGAATTCACAACATAAACAATCACTCACCTCGATCAACAAATAGGTCGTCGATGAGGGAAGTCCCACTGCCGAAATGGACGCACATCAAGAGGAGGCCGAGATCTTGAGGCCATGGAGGAGAGGTGAATGAGACAAAAAGGTGAGAATAATGAACATGAGAGGGAGATGAGAGAGCTCGGGTAGAGGGAGAGAGGGGTTGAAATGTATATTTGATTTGGAGAAGATAGAGAAAAACTTATGTGTTAGAGAGAGAAAAGTGGGGGTGGTAATATAATTTGATTGGTGATGTGATGGGATATGCGATGTGACAACTAAATTTTGGACTACCTCTTACACCTTCATTACGCGTACACCCCGACGCCGTACCTTCTTGTCACTACTTGCGCACATTATGACCAATAAAAATAATAATTGGTGTGATGTGAATTAATTAATAATACGACAATTTAACACATACGCATCACACCGAAATTACTATTTATACCTCGATTGGCGTGCCCTGGACTTATCGACTACGTCCATGTGGGTTTGAGCAACGAATCCTAATCCTGGTGTCGACTCCCGAGGGTTGACCGAGTATGCCACATCATGATATGTCCAGTTCACCAACCTAAGATGCCACGTTGCATGGGTTAAATTTTTAAGGTCGTTACACTCTTCCCAACTAATAAGAATTTCTTCTTCGAAATTAAAATTGCTTGGACTAAGACTTACCATAATCAAAATAGATTTGGAAAGTGTTCACGCATATAAGACTCTAGTTCTTAATTCAGCTCCTCGTCCCCGTGATGTTACCATTTAACGAAGACTGACGGGATGTCCTTATTCATCAGTCTCTTCACCTGATGGTCCAAAGTTTGAATAGGCTGCTCTTCGTATGTCATGTCTTCCCCAGGTCTATCTGACTCAGATCCACCCTTGGTCGTACGCTTCGTCTCGACCTATCCAGCCATAGCATCAAAATATGAAATACGGGGTGGATCCCTGTCAACTAAGGTGGTAACTTTAACTTATATGTAACCTTGTCGACTCCCCTCTTGACCTTGAAAGGACCAATAAATCTTGGTGCGAGTTTTCCTTTGATTCCAAATCTCTTATGACCTTTCAAAGGTGAGACTTTCGAGTACACTTAAGCTCCCTCATCATTCTCTAACTCACCATGGTACTTGTCTTAATATTTCATTTGTTTCTCTAGCGCCATTCAATTTTAATATGAACTGTCGCATCTTCTCTGTATGATCCACCACAATCTCTGGCCCAAGAAATGCCACATCCTCGGGCTCTTCCAAACACGCTGGAGATCCGTATGGCCTACCGTAAAGTGCCTCAAATGATGTCGTCCCAATATTGGCTTGATAGCTGTTATTATAAGCAAACTCACACAGATAAAAATACTCTTCCCAAGAACCACCATGCTACAGTACACACATACGAAACATATCCTCTAACACCTGAATTAACCGCTCCGACCGTCCGTCTGTCTGTGGGTGATAAACCATACTCAAATATAATCTGGTGCCAAACAGTGCCTGCATGCTCTGCAAAATCTGCGATGTGAACTGTGATGCTATATTTGACACGATGGATAATGTGTGAAGACCCCCAAACTCCAAGGCAAACCGGGCATTGCCACGTCGCTAGACACGTCACCAAGCATGCCACATCACCGCATACTTACTTGTAACCGTCCGCGACCTAAACCTTTGCATGTATCTTATTCACCTTAACTTACTATTTATGGATATTTATGAATATTATATTAAATAAGTTTAGTTATTCACGATTTATTAAATTATTATAACTTAACATTTAAGCGGAAGTCTTTAAAGCATACAAACACGGTAGAATTGAAAAGTTTGCATGGTATGATTAACCCTATAGTGTGGAAACCTGGCTTTAGATACCATGTATATCAAGAGCAATAAAAGTACAAAAGGTGAGCATATACATGTATCAGGTGTACAAGTCCTTCCCAAAAAAATTCAATAGAAACAATAAATATATACATACAACCACTTACGCAAAAAATGACGGCTCTCCTAACTTAGACGTAGTCGCCTAAGACGCCCTTGCCTCGGCTCGTCGCAAGATCTGTGATTTGTGACAAAAAATAATGACAAATTTCAGGTGAGTAAATCCCAGAGAACTTTAGCTAATATTCACGAATTCCAATAAAACGACTACAATTCATGCAATTTAAATAAAGGACCAGAATAAGGAAATTCGCATGAAAATAAGTCGTTGAGAAGTCAAATTTGGACATGAGTGTAGGGCAACAGAGAACCCTGGTCGACATCCGGGAATCTTCGTAGCTAAACCGAAAGGAACCATTGACGACCACCTCGCCAAACATCTCATGGTCGAATAAGAGGAACCATTGAACGGTAGAACCCTGTCCAAACATCTCTCGAGAGGAACTATTGACGTAGACTTAGGTCTTCGTCAAACATCTCTCAACCTACGAGTTTCGCGGAGAATAGTCACTGCGTAGCCCTATCATGGCCAATTACTCGAACAACGCGGGGTAGCTAGCCCCGGGGTGTGAGTCCATGCCATGCCGACCCCGTCGACAAATACACATACACACGTGGGAATAGATGAACAGTAATTGAATATGAATAAATAGCACAATGGAATAATTGAAATGCGAAACAAAGTAAGTGCCATAAAAGAATTTTAACTAATTTTCTCGTGGGATTACTTACCTCAAGCAATCGCAAAGCACCTTCGAAACGTCCCGCACTCACCTCGAGATACGTACCCTACACCCGATTATGGTAGCCTAAGTGATTATGGTAGCCTAAGTCCCTAGTGTCAAATTAAACCATTTTTAATATTTTCCCGACTTTTTTGGATTTTTTTCCATAATTTTCCACATATTTTTCTTATTTTTTATGTAATTTATTTAATTTAAAACTTTTTTAAAATAAAAATTTAATATTATATTATTTAAATAGATGGGTGGGTTCCTGGACCGGGTCAAACCCGGTCCACCCGGCCGGGCTCGATCGACCCGATCTAACCGGGTCGGCCTGACCGGTTCGGACCCACCCGGGTCGGGTCCGGTTGGGCTCGGACCGGCCCAACCGGTGCAAGGGTTGCACGCACGCACAACGTGCGTGCACCCCTCTCCCCACCCCATCTTCTTCACAGCGCCTCTACCGTTTTTTATTTCTTTTCTTCTGGTTGGTGACGCACGTCCCCAACCTCGGTGGACTCGATGGCAGGGGAGACACCCCTGCCATCTTCACCTCGACCTGGTTCAGCCTCCATAGTCGCCACCATGGCCAACACCGAAACCAGAACAAAAGCAACGACTTACCTCAACCGTTGACGTCTCCACCTCCTATTTTCCTTCCCGGCGCGTTCCTCCTTTTCTTCCTCATCTCCTTTCTTTCTTCTTCCTCTCGGCCTCCCTGTTTTGTGTGACAGTGTGTGCGGTGTGTATGTGAGGGAGTGAGGTGTAGGTGAGGTGAGAGAGTGACGTGAGGGAGAGGAGAAAATGATGATGGAGTGAGGCGGAGTGTAATAGGGATAAGTTAGTTGACTTGATCAAATCTTCTCTTTTTTATTAATTTTGCGTGTTTTAGTTTCCCCAACCTAGTGTACCCACAATTCGCTCCTCAGTACCCGTCTCGACACGTTTTTCGATGCGAACACCTGTTACACTATCTCACTCGATTCAATAATATAAATACACACATGTGATGCTAGGTAAATAACTTGTTATACAGGATCACAAATAGGCAAACAATCACACAAAATCACTATTTACCTAGTCGGCGTGCCCTGACCTATCTGCGGCGTCCACGTGGGTCTGAGCTTAGGGTCTTAACCTGTAATTTATCAGTTAATTGTGATTAATTAGAGCGGGCCGTTACAATCTTCCCAACTAAAAGGAATTTCGTCCTGAAATTCAAATTTAATGAAATCTTTACCTTGGAACAAGTGGGGGTATCGCTCTCGTAAGGTAGACTCTCTCTCCCAATTGAGACCCTCGTTCTTATGATACTGCTATCGAACGAGTACAAGTGGTATTTCTTTCCTTCTAAGGGTCTGTACCTTGCGGTCCACTATCTCAATGGGGTGTTCCTCGTATATCACATCTGGTCGAACCTCGATTTTCAACCATCGGTCTTGGTCCTGATCTAGCCAACCGTAACATCGAAATATGAAAAACATTATGAACCCATGCCAATCGACTTGACAATTTCAACTGATAAACGACTTTCCCAACTCGTTTCTTAATCTGAAACGGCCCAATAAATCTTGGTGCTAGTTTCCCCTTGATCCCAAATCTCTGATGACCTTTCAATGGAGAAACTTTCAAGTAGACCCAATCGTCTACCTGGAAGCTCAGCCCATCGCGATACCTATCTGCATACTTCTTCTGTCTGTGTTGGGCAGCCAATAACCGTTGACGAATCAGTCTCACCTTCTCTGTATGGTCCACGACAATCTCAGTCCCACAGCTGCTGTATCATCGGGCTCTGCCCAACAAGCCGGTGATCTACACGGTCTACCGTACATGGCTTCAAATGGTGGCATCTCAATACTAGCCTGATAGCTGTTGTTGTAAGCAAATTCATAGAGCGGCAAGTACTCCTCCCAAGACCCACTAAACTGCAACACACATGCCCTGAGCATATCCTCCAGTATTTGTATTAACCTCTCTGACTGCCCATCTATTTGAGGATGGAATGCAGTGCGAAACTGTAATTTAGTACCAAACTGTTCCTGCATAGCTTGCCACAATGATGATGTAAGACGACTATCTCGGTTTGAAACAATCGAAATTGGTACTCCGTGTAGTCGTACAATCTATTTTTCGAATAATATGCTCAACTGTGTGAAATTATATTTCATAGAAATTGGTAGGAAATGAGCTGATTTCGTCAACCCGTCCACAATCACCCATATCACATCTTGTTTCCGCGAAGTCTGCGGTAATCTACGAACGAAATCCATCGTAATGTGTTCCCATTTCCACTAAGGGATGGGCAGCGGCTGCAATATCCCTCCAGGCCTCCTATGCTCAGCCTTAACCTGCTGGCACACCTCACAACCCCTAAAGTAGGTGCCAATGTCCGCCTTCATCCCTGGCCACCAAAATAATTGTCGCATATCGTGATACATTTTGGTCCTGCTAGGATGCACTGTATACCGGGACCTGTGAGTCTCCTGGAGTATCTCATCGCGTATCTCTGCCGCTGCCGGAATCTATAACCTCCTTCGGTGCCTCAAACACTGATCCACAGACTCGCTCCAATCCGGGTGATCGGGATTGCGTGCCATCTCACTGAATCTCGAGTACATCTCGTCAGTCCTCTGACACTCCAACACTCGCGGAATAGAAATAGATGGTACACCAATCTGTCCACGAATCTGTGCGTCCACTGTAGCAGGAACCTCTATCAAACTCAGTGTTGCCGTCGCCTCAAGTAAACCATACCCATGCATCATATGGCAGACAACTGTCTCAGAATCTGGTCCTCTCCTACTCAAAGCATCTGTTACGATATTTGCCTTCCCAGTTTATATTCGATGGAGAAGTCGTAGTCCTTCTGCAACTCTAGCCAACGTCGCTTTCTCATGTTCAGATCTTTCTTAGTGAATAAGTATGTCAAACTCTTATGATCTGTATATAATGTGAACCTCTCACCGTAGAGGTAATGTCTCCATACCTTCAGTGCAAATACGACTGTTGCAAGCTCCAAGTCATGCACTAGATAGTTCCCTCGAGTTGTTCGATAGGTTTGAGAGTGAGTTTGGACCTATTTATAATGTTTAAACCATGTTTGGACTTTGCTAATTTTTGTACCAACAGAGACGAATTAGTGTGCTATATTACACTTCTAGTGTGCTAATCAAGATTAGTGCGATAATTGAGCATTAACGCGCTACTTTACAAATCTAGCGCGGTAATTAACATTAACGCACTAGATGATCGACCTACAGCGCTATGTGCAGCAGAACCCAGAATTCTGCATTTCGAATTCTGAGTTCTTACTACACATAGGCTTTGTTATTGCCTTATGGAACCTCATATACATTATAAGAGGCCCCTAACACCATAGCCAACACACAACAACAACAACAACAACATCAATATTTATGAAATCAATAGTTTATGGTGTGGAGAAGTTATCTAGCTTGTTGCTCTTCTTCGTCCTCACCAAAGTTTCAATGAATACATACTCTCCTATATCACAACCACTCCACCCTCTCTTCCTTCTCTTTCTTTCCTCTCCAACCGATTTTGATGAGAAAAGATGAGATTTGTTGACTATATATGTTCAATTTGACTATAATGATATGTTTAAACTATAACCATTGATCATTGTGTGCACACGTGTCTCGAGGCTCATCTCATGGACCACGTTGTCCCACTTGTCCCTCGAGTCACCATTGAGTGACTAAACAAGTTGACACCTTGTCTCTTGATGAGTTAATGCGTGTTTCGATGCACATCCAATGCTTCTTGTTTTATTTCGAGACTTTAGTCTTTTAATGTTTATATTTGAATGTAACCACATTAGCAACTTACAAAACCAACATAAATTCAAATTTAACCTCAAATTAGTTAAGCTTACCCTGTAAACCGCTACGTCGGTCCCCACATCGACATGAGACTCGAGGTACGTCTCATATCATCTCGATTCCTATACACCCGTATAAAGATTGACTTAATAGTCTACAAATATACAATACACTAGGCATACATCACAACAAATATAAAATATACCTCAGCCCTGGCCTCGGTCAATGGACATATCACGGTGTGGGTCTCACGGTATGGGTCGTTGATCCTGTTTAAGGAATTAAACACGGTTAGAGATTTTGGGCCGTTACAGTTCTTCCTATCTAATGAGAATTTCTTCCCCAAAATCTAAAACTTGAACTAGGAGTTTGACCTGTCTTGAATAAGTACGAAAACCTTTCTCGCATATAGTCCTCCATTTTCCAAGTGAGTTTCGTATCATCGTGAAGCTGCCACTTGACAAATACTTTTGGGATAGACTTGCTTCTCAAGTTCTGTACCAATCGATTCTAAATCTGCACGGGGCGATCCTTATATAAAATATCATCACTTAGATCTATGTTACTCAAATCTACAGTCGGACGATCACCTGCTCTCGATTCAGCTAATCAAAACATGGATATACGAAAGACTAGATGAACTCTTGACATCTGTAGAAGTAGCTCAATCTCATATGCAACCTTCCTGACCGTTTCTTAATTCTGAAAGGTTCGATAAATCTTGGTGCAAGTTTACCTTTCACTCCGAACCTCTGAATACCCTTCCGAGGAGAAACCTTTAAATATACAAAGGATCCCTCGGTGTATGTGAGATCATCGTGATATCTGTCTGCATACTTCCGTTGTCTATCCTGGGCTCCCTTGAGCATCTGATGAATTAGTTGTACGTTCTCCATGTGACCAACACCAATCTTAGGCCCCACGGTTTCCCGATCCTCTAGCTCAGCCCAACACGATGGCGAACGACATGGTCTACCATATAAAGCGTCAAAAGGCGCTATCTCAGTCCTGGCCTGATAACTGTTGTTATATGCAAACTCACACAACGGTAGGTACTCCTCCCATGATCCTCCAAACTCGAAAACATAAGCCCGAAACATATCCTCGAGAACCTGAATCAATCTCTCAGTCTGCCTGTCAGTATGAGAATGAAAAGTTGTACTAAACTATAGGCGTGTACCATACTACTCCTGCATACTCCATCACAACCTGTACATATACATAGCATGTCTGTCCGATGTAATAGGCAGTGGCACCCCATGTAGCCTAATAATCTCTTGCTCGAACAATATACTCAACTGATCAAATGTGTAACATGCGGCTACTGGTAGAAAATAAGCAGACTTTATTAGTCTGTTAATAATAACCCAAATTGAATCATATCTCTAGGAGGTTCTCAGCAATCCTCTAACAAAATCCATAGCAATGTCCTCTCACTTCCATTGTGGAATGGGAAGAGGCTCTAGCAATCCTCCAGGTCTGCGATGTTCAACTTTCACTTGCTGACAAATCTCACAGTTCTTAATAAACTTCAATACATCTGTCTTCATCCCAGGCCATCAAAAATGCCTTTTCATGTCGTGTTACATTTTGGTCTTACCTAGATGAATGGTGAATCGTGAACGGTGTGCCTCATAAAGAATCTCCTATCTTAGCTCTGGTAATGACGGTATCCACAACCTGCACCTGAGTCTCAAACACTGGTAAGGCGTCTCCGTCCAATCAGCACAATCTCGACTTTACGCTAACTCACTTAACGTGAGGTGCAACCTGTCGGTTCTATGACCCTTTGACACTCTCAATATAGACATGGTATGTACTCTCATCTGAGCACAAATCTTAATTCGAGTTTCGGTAAGAATCTCTGCATCTCCAACATGTATCCTACTTAGCGCATCTGCGACTACGTTCACTTTTCCCAGATGATACTCCAAGGAAAAGTTGTAATCCTTTAGAAATTCTAATCATTTATGTTGTCTCATATGCAGATCCTTCTATGTGAAGAGATACTTCTGTGAAGGCCTCGGTCACTGCCTAAGTCCGAAACCCCTACAGCCCACCCAGAACCTTCAAGGCAGTGGGAGCTTTCTAAGGCCTCCTACCATCCACGTTCCCCTCATTTATGCTTTCTAAGGCTATAAATGGGCGTGGTTTATCATCCCCAAGTCTCGAAACCGCACCCTGGAGGCTTAAGTATGCGATTTTCGTGAGACTTGTACCTTTGGGACCCAGGCCTTCAAAAAAAGGCGCATTTTTTGTGAATGCCTTCACAACTTCAAACTCTTATGATAAGTAAAGTGCATAAATTTCTCTCCATACTAGTAATGTCTCCATATCTTCAGTGCAAACACTACTGCTGCCAGCTCCAAGTTGTGCGACGGATAATTCTTCTCATGTACCTTTAATTGTCTGAATGCATAAGCTACTGTACCAACGCCCTGCATCAACACACATCCCAGACCTCTTTGAGAAGCATCAGTATACACTAAAAAACTCTGCCCTACCTCTTGTAATACTAACACTGGCGTTGTAATCAATAATCTTTTCAACTGAGCGAATGCCTCATCACAATCCTTAATCCACTTAAATTTAACATCTTTCTAGGTGAATCTCATAAGTGGTGAAGCTATTTTCAAGAAATCCTTCACAAATCGGCGATAGTATCCCTCTAGACCCAGAAAACTCCTAACCTTAGTCACCGAAGTCGGTGGTGGCTAATCTATAATTGTCTGAATCTTGGCTAGATCCACTGATATCCTTATTGCGTTAACAACGTGCCATAAAAACTTAAGATCTGACAACTAAAATTCACATTTGCTGAATTCGGTGTAAAGTCTATGCTTTCTCCAGATCTGCAACGTCTCCCTGAGATGTTGCTCGTGATCCTCCATCGTCTTCGAATATATCAATATATCATCGATGAAGACTATCATGAAACGGTCTGAAGACTCGATGCATCAGATCCATAAACACTATTGGAGCATTGGTTAACCCAAATAGCATGACCGTGAACTTAAAATGTCCATATCTCATGCTGAAAGCTGTAGTGGATCTATTATCATCCCTGATCCTAAGCTGATGATACCCTGATCGCAGGTCTATCTTGGAGAAAAACTGTGCTCCTCTTAGCTGATCAAATAAATCATCAATCCTCGGGAGTGGATATTTGTTCCTAATAGTGACTTTGTTCAATTGTCTGTAGTCGATACAAAGTCCTAAAGTACCATATTTTTTCTTTACAAAAAGGACGAGTACTCCCTATGACGACATAGAAGGTATAATGGATCCCTTCTGTCTCAAATCCTGAAGTTGAGTATGTAACTCCTCTAGCTCTCGTGGTGTCTTCTGGTATGATGGTATAGAAATCGGTTTAGTACCTAGTTACAAGTCAATAATGAAATAAATATCTTGTGGTGGTGGTAAACCAGCTAAATCCTCCAGAAACACATAAGGAGACTCTCTAACCACCGGTATGTCCTCCAGCCTAGGTCCACGACATTCTGGTATAGTGTATAGCGATATTAGTGCCTCAACCTCCTCACTAGTCGCAGGTCGACCTTTCATACCAACTGTCCTTGTTGAACTACATCTATAGGTGAATATCAAACGCCTTGGGATCTCAAATATCACTGTCTTACTGAAACAGTTGATATGAGTGTGGTATGCTGCTAACCAGTCTAACCTTAAGATCGCATCAAACTCTAAAACTTTGAGGACCCTAAAATTCGCAGGTAACTCTACCCCATCTATCTCGACCAGACATTCCTCAATAACACTATTTGGGTAAACCTTATCCCCAGCCGTTATACTCAAAATCAAATATACGCTAAGCCTAACAGGTTTCAACCTTAGGATGTCTACCATATGACTAGCAATGAAAAATATGGTAGATCCAGAATCAAATAAAACATATATATCTCTACTGTAAATAATAATCGTACCCTCAATGAGATCTCGTATAACGTCTGCGTCTGGCTGGCCTACCATATGAACCTCCCCTCGGGCCTGCTGTGCATACATCGCTGCAGGATGCGGGCATTCTCTCATAATGTGTCCGATTGATCCACATCAGTAACATGGAAGATATCTGCGCTGACCCTGAGTCTGAGACTGGCCCTGTGCCTGATAATGAACCTGTTTCTACGATTGTCCCTGTCTTTGTTGAGTATTTCAGCCTCGGCCTCTGCCTCCGCCTCTGCCACATTACGACAGCTGCCATGAAGCCTGTGGGGCAGGAAGTGCAGGAACAATGGGAGTTGGTAAGGCTGGTCTGATAGGAGGTGGCAAAGGAGGTTTGCCTACAGTGCTTTGTGTTGGAGCAATAGATGATACATGAGGCACATCTAGTGGGTGAGTGCCTATCCCCGAACCCTGAACATCTCTGTTCCATCCTCTTGGGCCCTTACCCCTTTGTTTTTATCTCCCATACTCCATGGCCTTCTCTATAGATAACACTAGACCTGGTGTTTTGCTATCAGCAAGTCTGCCCATATAGTATGTCTTATGAGTTAGGGCTCGCTCGTAAATCTCGATGAGTGTCTTGGCATCTGAACCGACCACATAATAGCCAATGTCTGGCCTGAGTCCATCACCGAAGTAATACATATCATCAGACTCATCTCTCACCAAGTCCCCATCAAACTGGCGCAAATAATTGTCTCTGTGTATGTACTGCATCATAGGCTCCTATGGTCCAAATCTTAAGTCCATAAACTTTAGTGTCAATCTCTTCATTACTGAAGGTGGAAAATACTACTGATAGAGCCGCTGCTTAAAAGCATCCTATGTCTCAAACTCTCATAAATAGCCACAGTCATAATCCACCACACGTCGGCATCTCTCTCTCTCTCTCTCTCTCTCTCTCTCTTCTCTCTCTCGAGTGTACGATGAGATCTCTGCCTGTAGTATATCCTCAATCTTCGGTATCCGATGGAGCTTCTCTTGAGACAAAATATATTTCTTAATCTTCTAAAAATGTCGTAGTAGATTGGCTTGAGTCTGATGAAATCCTTCACCAGTTGAACTTCAACAGAAGTGTTGAAGGATGTAGGTGTGGGAGACGGTACTGCCTCAGCTGTTTGTACCATTGGTGCAGTCAACGCTATCGGCGCTGCTAAAGCTGCAATAAGAAGTGCTGGCACCTGTGCAGTTGATGTAGTAGTCGTATGAGTTGATGTCGATGTAGGTTAAACAAACAAGCTGTCATCAAAGCGATCAAATCTGTCAATTACTAGCCCTGAGCTGTCACTCGGTCAGACAGTCGCTGCAGATCCTCCGCAATAGTAGGAGGCTGACTGCCACTAGGCACTACATCTCCTCCCCCTCGTGTATCAGCCATCGGGGTCTGCTATGTATAGCGAACTTGAATCAGCTTCTATGTGACACAATGCACAATATATATATATATATATACATATAGCAATTAACAAGTAAATATAAAAATCTCCATCTCACTTTCACTCACTTCCCAACTAATGATTTCTAGGTGAAGATCATTTGGTTTCCACAGCTAAAGTTTGTATGTTATTCATATTGTTCTCTAAACCCGTGCTCTGATAACAACTGTAATGAGCCCAACTTCTAAACAGGGCACCGCTTGACTTAATCCCATAATCAAGCCTTTATCATAACCATACAAGGCCTAATTATATATTAGTTAGCCTTTGGTCCATATTTTCATTCACTACACATGTCTAGATATATTTAGATTTTAAAGTTAATTAAAAGTACATATTATCATATTATTATGTGTTTTAACGATTATGCGAAAGCTTTCATTATCCAAATCCTAAGTGTGGGAAACTAGGAAAATACAGCATCACATGCATGTATATATATGGACCTATTCACTCAACCCCAAAATGTACATTAAAGACATAAATTGTAATAATACAACAAAAGTCGAGTCATATAAAATGAGATAGGAGTGTCGCCGAACTGCTTAGAGTAAGTCCACGATATTCTCCTTCCTCAGTTTGTTGCGCTCGACGGACCTAAACCCACCATCACAAACTAGACGGCGATTATAGTAATATTTAAGTAATAACTGGAGAATTCTATGCTACATTCCCAAAATATAAGACATGTATTTAAAAGCATTAAGTAGATAAAGAACTGTTGAAACAAGTAATGCAAGTAAATACCACAGTTAAAATGTATGGACTGACACAGGCTAAGTCGAGATGATCTACGTTCGGTCGGCAGTGAGAACTATTACCCAACCTTTCCCACTACTATATGGAGTTGTGCTCAACATATTCCACACCAAAAAGCCGAGTTGTGCTCTACACTTACAAATCATCTATCTCATTCTTGCCGATCACCCCGAGTCCCATAACTCGTGTATCGCGCAAGTGTAATGGTGAGCGCTAGAACCCCGGTAGACAATGTCTCTGTGAACCGCGCATCTCTCGTGCAATGGACACTAGATAATCCCTAATTAAGTTTTTAAAGACAAATAATTCGAAATATCTAGGATTCCAAAACTAGATAGGTTACAAAGCCTAAAGGAATAGAATACAAGTCTAGTCCAATCCGACTTATCCTAATAGCATGAAAAATATCCTAATAGCATGCTTTTCATCAATTATTTATCAAAAAATGACATCAAAAGTAGGAATCAAAATCAATGAAACACGTCATAGGGCATCATGTCACAATATTCAATCATGAATAGAAATAAAACAACGTGAAGTGAGATTACAAGTAGCAATGTCTACAAATAGACCAAATACTAATAAAAGTGAATGAAATGAAATATAGAATTCTCACAGCTTTACTTAAAAGTTACACGCTTGTCCTAGCCTATCCGATCCCTCGACGCTCCGAAACGTGTTCCTAAACTCCTGAGATCTCTCCTTAGTTCCCTAGAGTTGTTTAATAGGTTTTAGAGTGAGTTTGGACCCATTTATAGTGTTTAAACCATGTTTGTACCAATAGAGGCGAATTAGTGCGCTATATTACACCTCTAGCGCGGTAATGAAGATTAGCGCGATAGTTTTCAACATGAGCGCTAATTGAGCATTAGCGCGCTGCTTTACAAACCTACTACGCTAATTAACATTAGCACGCTAGATTATCGACCTACGAGCACGCTAGATTATCGACCTACTGCGCTATGTGTAGCAGAACCCATATTTTTGCACTTCGAGTTCTGAGTTTTTACCACACATAAGCTTTGTTATTGCCTTAGGGACCCTCATATATATTATAAGAGGTCCCTAACACCATACCCAACACACAACAACAACATCAAAATTTATGAAATCACATATGGTGTCGAGAAGTTACCTAGCTTGTTGCTCTTCTTCTTCCTCACCAAAGCTTCAATGAATACACACTCTCCTCTACCAAAACCACTCTAGAACTCTCTCTTCCTTCTTTTTCGTTCCCCTCCTACCGATCTTGATGAGAAAAGATGAGATTTGTTGACTATATATGTTCAATTTGACTATAGTGATATGTTTAAATTATAGCCATTGATCATTGTGTACACACGTGTCTCGAGGCTCATCTTATGGACCACTTTGTCCCACTTATCCCTCAAGTCACCATTAAGTGACTCAACAAGTTGATACCTTGTCTTTTGATGAGCTAATGCGAGTCTCGATGCACATCCAATGCTTCTTGTTTTATTTCACAATTTTAGGCTCTTAATGTTTATATTTGAATGTGACCACATTAGCCACTTACAAAACCAATATAAATTCACATTTAACCTCAAATTAATTAAGCTTACCCCGTAAGCCGTTACCTCGGTCCCTACATCGACATGCGACTCGAGGTACATCCTCGCTCGTCTTGATACTTATATACCCGCATAAAAATTGACTTAGTAGTCTACACGTATACAATACATTAGGCATATATCATAACAAATATAAAATATACCTCGGCCCTTGCCTCGGTCAATGGATATATCATGCTGTGGGTACCATAATACGGGTTGTTGATCCTATTTAAGGAATTAAACACGGTTAGCGATTTTGGGTCGTTACAGCTATGCCCATAGGTACAATAACTGCTACTTGCTCTCTAGGTGCGGCAACCGCTGTAGCAAGTGTCGTCACTGCGATGGTCTGATCCAGTAACAAACGTAGTACTTGGCCATCTGAGTCTCTTGAGCCGAGAGTCGATCCTCCAAACTAGCTATAACTAGGTAATCCCTAGCTGCATCACAAGTCTAGCCAGTTTCATGCATATACCAAACTTTCTAATTTTATCAAAAATACCAATTCCAGCTATACCAGTTGTAAAATCTCTATGAAAATGATCTATAAACATGTAATTCATCAAGTTTTCACTAGAACTGGGGGTCTAATCATCAAACTCGAATTTCACTAAAACATACTAAAAATGGGTTCATTGAAGAGTGTAGGAAATGAAAAAGATGAGTACCTAGGTTGGATCACTTGAATTGTCCTTAAGAATGGTGGAATTCCAGCTTAGATTCCCTCTATTCCTCAGGTTTTCTCTGAACTTGCATGAACATTGTAAGTGGCTTAATTAAAAATCCCACTAACTTGGTTTATATATATTTGATCTTGATCAAGTGTGCTTGCATATCCCGATGATTAACTTGTGGTTATAACTATACTGTGGTGTACATTTGAATGACTCCAATAGCACACTCCCTTCCTTGATTCTCTCGATATGATCATCTTGAGGTCCATCCATAATCTTCATTATTTAGTTCAAACTATAGGCTTTTCATTTATTTGATTTATTTGCCTTACAATAAGCCTTATTAAACCATATTATTAGTGTTTTATTTAACAAAGTTAACCGACTTGTGGCCCCACAGCGTGTGTCCTAACATACCAATGGTGTTCACGTAGATCTGAGCTGGCTTCCATGTTTGAAATTATGATATAAATATTGATATTAATGAAACGGGTCGTTACAGTCGATCTTTTTTTTGCTCGGTCTGCTACTAGATTGATTTGCACTCACCCTCATAAAAATGACGGTGTGTACAGAAAAGTAGAAAATAACACTGAGAGACATTTTTCCACATTCCCAAATATACAACAAGTATATGAAAGCATAACGATAGCAACTATGTTGAAAAAGAATCATGCTATAAGATACTTCAGTTAAACAATATGAATCCGACACTTGGCTAAGCGGTAATGATCTAGGGCGTGTCTGTTGTGAGTTACATCACGTCGGCCTTATTCCACTATTTAGGGCGTAATCCATTTTATAGATGTCTTCACATCATTACAAATGTCATTACACATATATAAATATTCACAAATAATGCCATGATATCAAACTCATGAAATGAGATGGAACAACAAGTCATTGCATCAGACTATAACAGATAAATCAATCGAAATGATTGTAAATGACAAGCATAATAAGATATAAATAAAAATAAATATCTCAATCAGTTTACTTATAATTCACGTAAAGTTTTTAACTTAACCTGACTCCCGACGTCTCAAAATGCGTACTCGAACCCCCGAGACTCTTCCCTAGGCTCATGGTATCATTAAATATGTTTGAGGGTGTATTTAGATGGTTTTACATAGGTTTAAGTTTAAGTGCATCTATGTGCACCCCGAGTGTTTCTTAGGGAACCCCGATGATTAGGGCACCCAATCAATTTCTCACTGCACCCCGTCAAGTTTCCCAAATTGACCTTTTGTTCAAAAATGAACACTCGGCCTGATTAGGACACCCCATTTATTTCTTAAGGCACCCCGATTGTCTCGGACCCATACGTTCGAGAAACAACATGCAGTCTTAGTTGCACATGTCTAAAACTATTCATAAAGTCTCGCGTTCCAATGACCGTGACTAGTATCACAAAGTATATACATATGGTTTCGGGTACTTTAGTTTGAGACGCATGTAAAAGTGTTGGCTGGATACGACCAAGACTTTTTGTAGGGTCTCGGTCCTGTGTGGCAGATCACTTCGCGTCCTTTGTGCAGTTTGAAAAATGAAAAAAAATACAAAAAAAAATCAAGAAAAAAACACTTTGTCTTGTTCTATGTCTGCCTATCACTAGTTTCTTCACCCATTATATATTAACGGTGATACAAACATATTGATCTAACAAACACTACAATACAAACCGCATTATTTTCTCAACCGTAATCGGTCAACTGAGTTCATTCAACTTTGCGTATGTGCACGGCTAGGGATTAATTGCACTTGTGAAAAAAATTAGAGGATGGATGGTGAGGTGCACAAGAAGGGGAAGTTTTCGATTATGAGTGAATTGTGGGGTTTGAGATGACATTTTTGACATTTCCTTCCAAAAACCAATTTCCACAAAATTTTTGTTGGGTGCCCTGATCATTATGCGGGGTGCACATAGCCTGACTCTTAAGTTAAGTTAAAGGTTTTTAGAGTTCTTATCTAAATTGCAAAAATTATGCATTCAACTATCTCTAACGTGCTAGAGACCTCTAGCGTAGCAGGAAAAATGACTAGCATTATTGTTATTCAAACGGAGAGCAGTTGCACACCCAGGCTGGATAACACGCTATCTATCCTAAATAGTGCGCTATTCAGAGCAGTGGACATAATTTTCAACTCGAGAATTCTTTCCAAACTCCTTAATTTTGGCATACTCTAACGCTTTCGATCTCTGTTCTCCTCCGTTAGAGATCTAAGACATCCGCCATATCAACAACAACTACACTTCAACAATTATAATCAAATCATCACTTTTCACAAACTTCTTCAAAACTAACAGTAAAAACCAACTTATCAAGTTTATGATCACCTCAATCCTTGATCATACACTTCTAATTCACCAGAACTTCATCAACAACTTTACTGATCTGAACTTCAGAGCTTTCTCTTATAAGGTTATGAAGTTAAAATGATTTGAATGAGATAACCATCTCATTTATATATAAGTGTGTGTGTGTGTGTGTGTGTGTGTGTGTGTGTGTGTGTGTGTGTGTGTGTGTGTGTGTGTGTGTGTGTGTGTGTGTGTGTGCGAGTGTGTATGTGTGCGTCACTGAGGTTGAACCATAGCCATTGATATTAATGTGTACACTCATCTCTAGATTCATCCTAAGGCTCACATTAGGCCTTATAATCTATTAATTCTCCACTAACTTCTCTTTAATAACACACCTACATAACTCAATTTGCCTTGTGATATGTCCACTCGTATCTCGAGGAACATTTATGACTATGGTTTTTTTTCTAACTTTGGTTTCATTAATGCAAATCAACTATAACCACCTCAAACTAAATATCTAAGCATAATAACTTAAATTAGAGTCACCACATTACTCTCTATCCTTGTCCTACGTCGATACGCATCTTGAGGCGCGTTCTCGCTCATATCTCGACATCTATATACAAGTAGAAGTGACTTAGTAGTCTACACATGCAATACACTAGCCATAAATCAAAACAAATCTAACATATACCTCGGCCACCTACCTCGGTCAGTGCACATATCTCCATGCGGGTCTTATGTCATTAGTCAATGATCCTGATTAAAGAACTTAATCTAGGATTAGGAATTTGGGTTGCGACAAAACTTTAAGAAATTGGTGTTTAATCTCATCATGTCCGGCTAAACTCCATTGATCTAGACCGGAGGTGGATCAAACGACTCTCTTGGCATCAAACTTTATGTAAGATCTATTTTATTTTAATTCAATTGCTTTTCTTTGGTATTTTATTCTCTTTGGTATTGTTTGATTGTAAGGGTTAAGTTTCGATACATTGTGAATGGCCCTTTGTATATTCTAGATGGAAACCCATTGTTGGTGAGTCGATTCCATATGCAATCGTGCAAGAAGACTCGCAGATGTGGCACTTGACCATACCGGTTGATTCGATTGTAACGACCCGAAAAAATTAATGCGATATATAATTTATAAAGCCATGATTTTTAATTAAATTTAAATGTAACAATCAAATAGTTTTAAATAAAATGATTAATTGAAATAATTTGCATGTTAAAATAGCGTCTGGAGGGGTTCATAATTTTTAATTAATTGATAATTGTTGGCCACTAAAAACACTAATCATAGGCATTATGATGGGCTTAAGCTAAAGTTAAGGTGAATGAATGCAATAAATCAAGGCCTATAGTTGAGTAACTTAATGGAAAGCATAAGATTGGTCTAGAGATACACATTGGCACATCTAGGAACTAGGTGAGTAATGAAATGGTGTCACTTGAGGTTGAGTTAGTGGGACTTAATGCGATACATGGCAAGAGGTGGACCATTAGATAATCCTCGTGATATGTAAATCCATGGAGATCAAAGGCTAAGAAGGAACATCACCTTAATATATAACATTAGTGATCAAACAACATGCAAAACAAATCATTCATTCATTTTGCTGAATAAGAAGGAACTGCTGGAAAAGAGTGAATCATCAAGGTGTTGAAGGAATCCATGAGAGTTTGTGAGAAATTCTCAACCTAGCGTGTTACATTAACTAGGTACGCATCTTTCTAATTGAAGTTCTTAATTTGGTTTTGAAATCATAAAGATATGAATTTTTGAAGTTGCAACACCAAAACTGGAATTATCCATGTTGTATTAGGAATCAACCTGGGTAATTTAGTCATAACTTACTCATTTTATATCTAAATTGATCCGAACTAGTAGCATTTGGAATCTTATTTAAAAGGGAATAACTTTGCTTAACTAAAGGTATTTTGATTCAAATGTTTTTATGTCCACACATGCTCTACAACTAGGTGCTGGAATTCAAAAGGAAAGTCTTGAAACTAACTTTTTAATAGCATAACTCCCTAACTACTTATCCAAATGAGCTTATCTTTTAGTATGTTGTATTTGGGTATGTTTACTGCCTTGTGACCAAAAATCACATTTTTGGAAATTATAGATTGGGAAAAATTGATTTTTTAAGTCCTCTGGTCAGATTAGATTCCAATTAGACCTATGTTTAGTAAAATCATGATATCTCTTTCATTTTAAATCAGAATTTTGCAATCTAAGCATTTTCGAAAAGCTAAGAGAGATAGCAACAATAATTGTATTGATGGAGGATTTTGATAGTTGGACCACTTCATGCCTAAAAGTGCGTTAAAATGTACGACTAAAATTGAGACTCGATTTAGTCTTTATGGGCTTATTTAGGTAAATCGATTTAAATTCTATTGAGCAAATTTGAATACACAATAAACATACTTAATTGACTTTAGAGACTTAGGGGACCATAGCTTAGTGTCGGGTCGGATACGAGAGTCCGAAGAAGTTGGAACATGGATTGAGGTGCGTAAACCCAATGAGAATGCTTAACAGAATTCATGGTTTTGGTTTTATCGATATCGCGTTTCATGCGTGACTGCTGATGGGCACACATGGTTTTCAATCCTATTCAGTTTGCATATATATATATATATATTGGTTATGGCTAAATCATTCGCACGAGTTACTTATGTTTAGTGCTCGTGTCGATGGCGAGTAAAATAAATCTACAACTGTAGGGAGGGATTTAGGGTGTTACCTTGACTTGAAATGGCATCTAGAGGGGCTCATCCGGTAACTGAAGTTGGAGTTCAGTCACTATAAGACTTTAAGTATATACATGGTTCCTATTTAATTTATCAATTACTGGCTGGTGTAGGTCATTGAATTCTTGTGATTAGACGGATGTTTTCTAATTATTGCTTTATTTCTAAGGTTATTTAATTGGTATGTTAGTTATTTACTTCAAGCTATTGCTTTTGTTTATCGTATGTTGCCTACATTCATGGGAATATAACGTATTGTTGTCGGTAATTATATTTGAAGGTCTCGTAGTTTATCAATTTTATTTCATGAATATTGTGTGGACATTTCTTGGGATTTTACTCACTGGACTCGTCACAGTATTTGTTAGGTGACTGAGTGTAGATTCTTCGACGAGCAAGGAGGTGCTGGGCAACTACCTTCTAAGATTGTAGAGCTAGCTCGTGTGTGACTACAGTATGTATTGATTTTACTTTCGTTAGGTTTTGGGGACTGTAGAACACTAATTACATGTATATGGAACTTTTGTTATACTTATTTCGCCTTGATATATACATGGTATCTTTTGCTAGGTTTTCCACTACTTAGGATTGTTCAATACTGCGTAAGTTACTCATTAAAAGATTTCTGCTATTAAATTATCATATAGCCTGATAAATTGAGTAACTGGCTAACTAAATTATTAATACTTGTGTAAAGGTTAGTTAGCATAACTGGTTAGCTGGAAGTGTGTAAGCAACTAGTTAAGTCGTGAGGCATCAAGGATAAGCAGGTCATGACGTGGCATGACTTGGTCACGTGGGATGTGATGTGGAGAGATCTCAAGGCAGCCTGGAAGTTGGGGCTGCTATAGTATGGTATCAGAGCGAGGTTTTGAGGAAGCCTCAGGATAAGTTTAATGGAATTGATTAAAATTTAAACAAACATTATATGTGGAAACTCGATGATCTTGACTTAGAACCTTAGTTTGGAAACAACTTGAGGCGGGTAGTGATAGGGTTACATACGCTTTATGTTTTTGGATTGTATATTATATATACATATATGAAAGGTGATCCGACACATGTTTTTCGATGAGGATCACGATGGATGGCCAGCTGATTGCAAATGTTGGCTAGACGAGCGACTAGACTAGAGATGAGGGCTTGGATTCTGCAGTAGTCACGCGACTAGCAGCTCATGATAGGCAATTTGAGCTATTGATGAAAACGATGCATATACAGACTGCAGCGATTGCATCACTCACTGCCGCTAGGGCACAGAGCACGACTAAGATGACACTTGCTCCGAGAGTTCCATCGACTATCTAGACTGTACCGACGCATGCAGTGGTAAAAGACATTTCGACAGTAGCTGCTACACCGTTCATAGCACAAATTGAGACGCCAACTATTACATCGGCATAGGCGAACATGTTTGAGACTTCGATGACTGTAGATGTGAAGTTGACGCGAGAGTTCATCAAGTTCGATCTCGAATATTTTCATGGGCGTGGAGACCAGGAGGCAACCGGGAAGTGGCTGCTTGCACATCAGAGATTACACAAGATACTATGGATTTCGAAGAGCATGCGGGCCAGGATATCAGGGCATATGCTGAGAAGGGATGTTGCTGTGTGGTAGACAACGTATACAGATACTCACCCAGAGCCGACGAGATGGGTAGAGTTCAAATAGTTATTTGGATTAATACCAATACTTGATACAGTTTACCACGGACGTCGCAGGCACTTAGAGACTGCAGATTCATTACTTCGTACGAGGGTTGATTGAAGACATAACCGTCGCTATAGTTTCCTCCGGAGCACAGACACTGTAAAAGATGTATGATAGGGCACTTACCATAAGGCACATCTGATGCAGAGGGCTGAAAGGCGTTCATCCACTAAGACGGAGAGACTTACTGGATAGAATTCTAGGCAGAAGATACCGAGAGATCGAGATGATAAATAGGACAATGGATATGGTTGAGGTCGTACTGATGATGATCGAGCAACCATAGTGTATGCTATATCGGTACTACCAGCGCCACCACAGAGACAGACTCAGGACATGGGCGGTCGGGACTGGAGATCACAGCGGCAGGGCCAGTGGTTAGGGAGCAGGACCGGGATGGAAGATCACATGTTGGTGATGTAGATATGAGGGTCACATCAAGAGGGACTGTACGCAAAGATCGATGACTCTAACAGTGGTGACATCGGTGCGGACTTGAGAGCCGGTGCATGTGGTGGCTGAGCCAAGACAGGAGACATCTCAACAACAGGTTCAGGTTACGTGATTTTAAGTTATGAATAATTTCAATTAAATTTTATGCATGCATAATGGTATTATGATGGTAGATCATAGTGGTACGATGGTAGATGATTGTGTTTTGACGTGGGATTGTCATAAGTCATGGCATGACATGGGATTATCATGGTGAGTAAGGATAAGTCATGGTATGACATGGGATTGTCATGGTGAGTAAAGGGAGGCTATGGCATGTCGTGTGATTGCTATGGGATGTGATAGATGGTTAAGACTATCATGTTGAGATACCTGATAGGAGAAGTTTACAGTTACTGGTGTTAGGTAACCGAGTTAGAGAAACTTGAACACGAAAATCAAACAGAGAATAGGTTGCAGAGATGTTGGAAGAGAGTTGTTGATTTTAACTACCTTGGCAACATGCGCCTATGTATTAGGGTAACACTATTTCCCTATTATGGGGGGTAGTGGGGTATTCAAGTGACTGTAGAAGGGACTATCAAGGTGTGAGGAGTCGTCACACAGGGATAGGATGGTAGCACCAGAGTTTACTTGTGATTTAGATTTTGAGGACGAATCTTCTCCAAGTTGGGAAGAATTGTAACAGCCCAAATTAATTAAACTAGAATTAGCGTTCGAGGATTAACGGGCGTAATTTGAGCATTACACGAACAACACGGTTGACTCAAACACGAAAACCGAGAAAATATGTTATTTGTGGAATGGTGGTTTTGTAAATGCGGTGTTTAGATTTATTAACATTATATTGCACTGCATGTGTGTACGTTGATATCAGGCGAGGTTGTGTGACGGGTGTTCGCATCAAAAGGCATGTCATGGGGGTGTCAAGTAGGTGAACTACGGGTACACTAGGAAACTCCACTAATTCACATTAGAATGACTAGTTAATCAATTTAAAATGGGTAATGTAACCATCGGCTAAGATTGATTCAATTAAAACAATAGGCTATAGCGTACCTTGAAATGCGTGCCGAGACGCGGGGCACTCAGTGTCGGGTAGTTGAGAGTTAGTGGGACCACTAGTTGATAATTGTTGGTCACTAAAAACATTAATCATAGGCATTATGATGGGCCTAAGCTAAAGCTAAGGTGAAAAATGCAATAAATCAAGGTCTATAGTTGAGTAAATTAAAAGGAAAGCATAGGATTGGTCTAGAGATACACATTGACACATCTAGGACCTAGGTAAGTAATGAAATGGTGTCACTTGAGGTTGAGTTAGTGGGAGTTAGTGGGATACATGGAAAGAGGTGGACCATTAGATAGTCCCCGAGATACATAAATTCAAGGAAATCAAGGGCTAGGAAGAAATATCACCGTAATATATAACATTAGTGATCAAACAACATGTAAACCAAGTCATTCATTCATTTTGATGGAGAAGAAAAAGGAGTTGCTAGAGAGGAGTGAATCATCAAGGTGTTGAAGGAATCTATGGGAGTTGGTGAGAAATTCTCAATCTAGCATTTTACATCAACTAGGTACGCATCTTTCTAGTTGAATTTGAAACAAGTTTCTGTATTATGCTGATTTCATAGGGTAGATGATTGAATATTTGCAATTGGATTATATATTTGGATTCCTCATTTCAAGCTGATAATCCAGCCATATTGAAACTCTTAATTTGATTTTGAAATACTAAAGATATGAGTTTTTGAAGTTGCAACACCAAAACTAGAATTCTGCATGTTATATTAAGAATCAACCTGGGTAATTTGGTCATAACTTGCTCGTTTTAGATCCAAATTGACCTAAACTAGTGGCATTTGAAAGTTTATTTAAAAGGCAATAACTCTACTTAACTGAAGGTATTCTGATTCAAATGTTTTTATGTCCAAACATGCTATACAAATAGGTGCTGGAATTTCAGCAAAAATAATTTTACTATTGGAAGATTTTGATATTTGGACCATTTCATGCCTAAAAGTGCGTTAAAATATAGGATTGAAATTGAGACTTAATTTAGTCTTTAGGGGCTGATTTAAGAATATTGATTTAAAGTCTATTGATCTAATTTGAATACACAATAAACACACTTAATTGACTTTAAGGACTTAGGGGACCATAACTCGGTGTCAGGGAGCTTGTCGGGTCGGATACGAGAGTCCAGAGAAGTTGGAGCGCGGATCGAGGTGCGTAAACTCAATGAGAATGCTTAACTGAATTCATGGTTTTGGGTTTATCGATATCGCGTTTCATGTATGACTGCTGGTGGGCACACATGGGTTTTCACTCCTATTCGGTTTGCGTACATATTGGTTGTGGCTAAATCGCTTGCATGAGTTACTTATGTTTAGTGCTCGTGTCGATGGTTTAGAATATATCTACAACTATTAGGAAGGGTTTAGGGTGTTCCCTTGACTTGAAATAGCGTCTGAAGGGTTCATTCGGTAACTGAAGTTAGGGTTTATTCACTGTATGCCTGTAGGTATATATGTGGTTCCTATTTGATTTATCAATTACTGGACTATGTAGGTCAGGGTTTTCTCGTGATTAGACGGGTGTTTTCTGATTATTGCTTTATTTCCAAGCTTATTTAATTGATACATACTACTTATTTACTTCACGCTATTGCTTTTGTTTGTCATATGTTGCATGCATTCATGGGAATATAACTTATTGTTGCCAGAAGTTATATTTGCATGTCTCGTAGTTTATCAATTTTATTTCATGAATATTGTGTAGACTTCTCTTGGGATTTTACTCATTGAACTCGTCACTGTATTTGTTGGGTGACTGAGTGCAGATCCTTCTACGAGCAAGGGCACGGGCAAGGAGGTACTGGGCGACTACCTCTGAGATTGTAGAGCCAACTCGTGTGCGACTATAATATGTATACATTTATTTATTTTTGTTGGGTTTTGGGGACTGTGGAACACTAATTACATGTATATGTAGCTTTTGTTATACTTATCTCGCCTTAATATATACATGATATCTTTTGTCGGGTTTTTCACTACTTAGGATTGATAAATACTACGTAAGTTACTCATGAAAAGACTTCCGCTGTAAAATTATCATATAAACTGATAAATTGAGTAACTGGCTAATTAAATTATTAATACTTGTATAAAGGTTAGTTAGCATAACTAGGGTTAGCTGGAAGAGTGTAAGCAACTAGTTAGGTCGCGAGAAGTCAAAGATAAGCGGGCCATGACGTGGTATCCCCTTCACCTCTCTCATTTTGTGGTTTCTTCTCCATATATCTCTTTCGCTCACCATCTTTTCGGCCTCACAACCATCCTCTCGGCCACCACATGACTCCAGTGGCCACTGTTGCCGACGTCTATCCTCCACCACCAAGGTAAGTAGTTGTGGTAGTTTGGTGTTTTTGATGAAGAAAAAGGTGTGTAAGCAGTGTTTTTGAAGTTGGCTTAGTATGTGTATGTAGTTAGTGTGTGCAAGTGTACACCTCGAGATTTATGTTGGATAGGGATCACCTCGAGATCCGTGCAGTTCATGGTGTGTGGGAAGGGTGTCTCGGGATTTGTGTGTTGATTCAAGGCGACAATCGTGATTAAATCGCACACATATCGAGACTGGCTCGAAATGCATGCTATTTTTTAAAATAATGATAAAAGTTATAATAATAATAATAATTAAAATTATATATATTATGTTATATATACAACATGTATATATTGTATGCTTTACAATTTATATAATATAAATTATATATAGTATATTTAGATATAATATAATCTTTAAATATATATATATATATATATAATCAATAAAATAAAATAATAATCAATTGGTTAAGAAGAAAAGGAAGCCAAGTTTAAGAAAATTGGCAGTGCCAAGATTTGACTAATTCGATCTAACCCAAAATGCGATGAATGTGGTCGAAATTTCATATATTTAAAATTGAGTCTAATAAAGATCATGAAATAATTTAGGGAATTCAGACGCGATGAACACGGGACGATAATTCGAACTTCGAGTACGTCGAGCGGTTCACGTGACTTTTCGACTTGCGTGGTTATTTGTAAGTAAAACGGTTAGGCCCTTAACATGATTTCGCTTGTGTATTTATTAGTTATTATCCTTTGTTAATCCATGTTGAGTTGAATTCTTTGTGGCTTATTGTTGTGAATTCTCATTATGTTATCCTTGTTACATCATTGGTTGTGCATTTTTTTGGATTCCATAATGAAAGTCCTAAGATCTAAGTGAGCGATATGGTAGTTACAAGCTAGGTCGAGATATTTTGTGATTTTTTCCTCCACCTTTATTATAAGGACTGTTAGACTTACCTAAGCTCACTGTTTAGGATTGAGGAAAGTCAAGCTGGTAGAAGTGGTTGCATTCAGTTACAGTTGATCGACCCGATCTAAACATTAGTCAAGTGACTTAGATAAGTCCATCGACCGTCTTGAAAGTCAAGTTGTGGTACTTTATCGCACATGATAGACTTGGAGCACTTAGACTCTTTTTCTTATGTACTCGGCAATCAATTATTCGTTAATATCTCTGTTAAATTGTAAATCGTGTTTTGCTCATTATTTCGCGTAAATTCTTGCATGGTTTTTCAACTAACCATTTATTTGACGTTCGAAATAATGTTAAGACAACGCTGGCTTTACTCACTAGAATCATCTCCATTTTGGTGTCAATTACAGGTCCCTCTAGTAGCAAGGCTAAAGAGCCGATACTTGGTGATTTTCTCTGAGCTTCCTTCAAAGACGACTTTTACTTTTGCTACTCGTAGGTCCATTTTATATTCATAGTTATGGATTTTTTATTTTTAAAACCGTTTAATGCATTGAGGGGACACTTAGGTACATGTATATGATATTTCCCTCATTTTTTCACCAGATGTGCATATGATATATACTTTACAGGGTTTCCACACATTGGGTTGTCTTGACGTCGCGTTACATTAAATTACTGCAACTTTAGTTCTTTTATTTGTTGTTGCGTTATTCATTAAGACTTGTTAATAATAACAAATTTAGTAAGTGACTAAATTATAAATGAAACGGTAAAAGAGGCGGACTAGGAATGTGTTGGTTCCGCGAGGGCTGATTAAGGGTCTACGTATGTCTAGGCCAGGCGAGGCCCAGTTTGTGGGAACTTGGGTCGTCACCATTTTGGGACCATTCAAACACCTTAGGGATCTGTAACCGCCCCAGTTCCACAACCCAAACTGGGCCCCGCCTGACCAACACTTACGTGGACTCCGAGTCAATCCTCGCGACGTCAACGCAAGCCTAGTCAGCATTCATAACCATTTTTCATTACACGACAGCGAGATTTATCATTTATAATGTATTATTCAAATTTGTTAGTCATCAAAGTTTATGCATAAACCTCGCATAACAAAGTCAGGATAACCTAGAGTGTGAAAACCCTGCATAACAAAGTCGACATGTATAACCATCAGAGGATAGAGAAATATTATTATCAACATGTCCTAAAATATCTCACAATACCTCGTGCGACAAAAATAATATATATAAGTAATACAAAACCTACAAAAAAATACGAGAGGGAAGGCCACTCCAAAGTCCTCACAGTAGATCTCCCGGCATTGGCCCCTTTCCTTTTCTCATATGCGGATCTGCACTCAGTTAAACACGAGAATAACGAGCCCAGGTAAGTAATGCCAACGACACTAAACAACATTTCGAAATAAGTAAATAAATCTATATTCATGCAGATATAAAGAAACGTAGAAAGACGCATGAATAAATAAAATTCATTAAATAAATTGAAAGCAATCGATACAGGAGTATCCAAGTTGAAAACAGAGAGGTGCAAGTAGTCCCGACCAATAGGTCGTTGAGTCTTGGAAAAACATAAAGACTCTGGTTCTAAGACTTGGTATATTCAGAAGCCCTAAACCCACGTGATTGTGAGACTTGCTGCGACAACCACGCTAAGAACTCACACCCTGTCAAAATCAATATCCAGTGCAGTGCATCCTGAGGGCATGACTTAGGTATGTTACCTGTGACGACCCCTTCCCCAAATAAGGGCACCGCCTTGCCTAATCCCTAATTAGGCCATAATCTACCATATATGACCTAACAAGAAACTAGTCAGCCTCATTTAAACACCTAACAACCTACCAATTATTCAATATTAAAAACAGGATACCACCTACAGTCAAGTAGATAGTTCGAATACGTAACAAATCAAAGTTAATTTAGATTTTTCAAACTAACAAGTTATTCAGCGGAAGTATTCTTAAGTTACTGGTGGAAATTATAACATAAGGCCTAACCTATTGTGGAAAAACTAGGAAATAGAGATCACATGCATATATAAAACAAAAATGATGATATATACAACATGTGTATGGTCAGGGTTCCTATTCTCAACCCAAAAGTAAAGTATCAAGTAGATAGAAAATGTAATACACAAGAATGCAAAACCTACAAAAATATGTCGTAGCAGTCCTCCATCGGATCAGAGGTAATCGCCAATCTTCTCCTTGCTTGGTCTGCTACTCAACTGATTTGCACCTACTGTCACAAACATGACGATGAGTATATGAAATTATTAAAGTAATACTGAGAGACATTTATCCATATTCCCAAACATGCACTAAGTATCAAGTGGCATAATCAATATAACAACTATGCTGAAGAAAACATCATGCAAAGAGATACTTTAGTTAAACAAATGTCAAACAGACTCAAGGTTAAGTAGTAATGGTTTAAGGTCAGTCGGTCGTGATCTTCATCACATCAGCCGTTCCACTACAGATGGAGCTATGCTCTACATCATAATTTAAAAAGGATGTACTTACAATTATGCCATTTTTATTCCAACTGAATTAGTCGTCACCGGAATGTACACTTGCCAGCACCCTCGAATTTTAAAACATCTCATGCTCACCAAAGTTATTCTTGCGCCAACAAACCCCGAGGTCCGGTTACCCCGTTCGAGGCACGTTAACCCGTATGTCATGCAAGGTATTGGAGAAATCCCTTGACATCCCAGAAAGCCTAGTGACCACCGTATGAAAATTGAATTTCTATTATCATCATTAAATGACCCTAAACACAAGAACCACTTTTATTTTTCAAAGATAGTAGTATTTGAATCCAAACAATACGATTGCATAATAATGCACAAATAGCAAGATTTACAACAACAAACAAACTAACTTAATCGCATGTTATGTCACGGACTACCAAACAACAACAATCAAAATGACAAAGGACATGATTTGGAGTCAATGATAGTATAATGATCAACAAAGTATGCCATAAGCAACCTCATAAACTGAGAAATAGAACAAGTCATAGCATATAGATTTCAAAGGAAATTCAGTCCAAATAACTGAAAGCAAACAACTAAATGGAATGAAATGTAAAGCAATGTCTCATTTAGTTTACTTACAATTCGCACATTTGTCTCATCCTAGTCGATCCTTTGACACTCGGAAACGCGTGACCAAATTCGTGTGTTCTCCTTTTGAGTTCCCTAACATTCGACAATATATCAATTTAGGTTCAATATTAATTTAAAATTCCTACATTGGTCGAAATCGAATTCGATACCAATTTGCCAATTTCACGCTTTTCGAGGTAAAACCCCGTAAAAGTCTCGTTTGAAATTTCAAATAGTTTATTTTTCATAAAAATTTATCAATTTCTATTTATTTTGTCAAAATATATTTTTTCGGGATTTTTTTCCAATTTTTCTGGAATTTTTTCCATTTTTTTTTTTTTTTTTTTTTTTTTTTTGGGTCTGAACCAGGCCGAACCGAGTTCAGCTCACTCGAGCCGGTGAGTCGAACCGGCCCAGTTCAGGATCATCATCTCGAACCTCACGAAACACAGAACTTTTGCTCTGTTTCGATGTTTTTTCGACTTCGCTGGGGTTGGACTTCCATCCCCAAACCCATGTTAGGTTTTATATGCAGGGGAGATTACTCCCCTGCCTTCCTTGATCTTGGACGAACTGCCATGGTAGTTCGTCCGAGTTCCCCAACTCGAACCAACAACAACGACGAGGCGAACAACAACGAAACTCCACTCACCTTGATCGCCTCTTCGATCTCGGTGTCTCTCTCTTTCGTTTCTCATTCTTTCTTCTTCTTCTTCTCTTCGGCCTCTGTTGTTTTTTTTCTCTCTAAACCGATTTTGAGAGATCAAATGGGATAAACTTTAGACTTTGGGGTTCTTTTGACTAATAGATATGATTTGGGTTGGTTTAAATATTACCCACTCATCTCAAACCACACAAGTATCTCGAGACACATCGTGTGGCCCTCCACACCACACTTGTCCCTTATGTCACTAGCAAGCGACTCCAAACATGTACACACAAGTCTAAAGATGAGTGTAGATGTCTCTATATGCTTATCTAGTGGTGATTGTTTTATTTCTTTAACTTAGGCCCTTTTACATGTATATTGGTAGATCTGGTCAATTGACAACCACTAGTATATATATATATATATATATATCGTAGTTAATGCCATATAATTTATGTAGTAAAGCTTACCCCACGAGCTGCTACCTCGGCACACAACACGAGTTAAGTCCCCGCTTGTCTCAGTATCTGCATACCTGTAGAAATGACTTAGTAGTCTACACATATACAGTAAACTAAGCATACAACACATAAATATAACATTTACCTCGGCCACCGTGCCTCGGTAGTGACACGTATCTCGCTGCATTTGGTCCGGATTAACGAATTAAACGTCTATTAATTATTTGGGTCGTGACATTACCTCAGCCAGCCACTCCTTCCAAGGATCATCGTTGACTCACTTGCCCTCGAACAACTCAATTAGAATGGAATTTCAAGGATAAATAACAAGTAATGAACAACAATATTCAATAGCTTAAAATGAAATACTGTGCACTTCCTAGCTGGTTTATTTACTTCAAATCCACAAGCTTATTCCTAGTCTATTCGACCTCCTGATACTCTTAAATGCGTATTTTACTCCTTGTAGCTCTTCCTTAGGTTCCTGACATCATATTATAGGTTTTTTAGTGTGTTGGGACCTTTACTTGGGGTATTACACTGATATAGAGTGTTTAAGGAACTTTTGAAAATTGTAAATTTTTGTACTGCCAGAGTAATTAGCGCGCTAATTCTGACATTAACGTGCTAATTTCCAACTTTAGCGTGTTACCTTAAACCTCTAGCGCGCTAATCAAAATTAGCACGCTAGTTCTTGACATTAGCGCACTACCTGTAATATCTAGCACGCTAGATTTTGAACCTAGCGCTATGTGCAGTAGAACCTAGAATTTTGCATTTCGAATTCAGGGCTTCCTCTACACATAGGCCTTGTTAATCCTCTGGGACCCCTCATACACACCACTAGAAGTCCTTAACATCAACCCCAACACAAAAACAACAAAAAAACAACACCGAATATATGAATTCTTAAAATGAGCAAGCTATGTTAAAGGAGTTACATAAGCTTGATGAATTGATATTCTTCTTCAACACACCTTCAATGAATTGCTCACTTCTACTTCACCAAGATCACTCCAAAGATCTCTTTTTTCTCTATTTCTTCTTGCACAAATGATTTTGATGACGATAAAGATCAATATATTGACTTATGGGGTTTGTATGACTTAATGTGATATGTTTGAACTATGGCCATTGATCCTGTGTGCACACATATCTCGATGCTTGTCTAGTGGTCCACCATTATTCAATAATTTCCTAAGTCATGGTTAAATGACACCACGAGTTGACTCTATTGACCTTTTGATTGGTTGATACGTATCGCGATGCACATCATGTGCTTATTAATTTTTTTCACTAATATAGGCACCTTAAGGTTTAATCAAATATGACCACACTAAATCTAGTATAAAACCATAATTACCTCACATAAAACTTACCCCATAAGCCGCTACCTCGGTCCAGCATCAACGCGCAACTCAAAGTACGTTTCTGCTTGTCTCGACACCAATATGCGCCACGTGTACCTTACCCGCACATTTCCGAAATTAATTAGTTTAAATTGTTCAATTTTTGTAGACTACATAATACAAGCATCAAACAAAAATAGCATACCTCGGTATCGACTCTCAAGGTTTGGACATACGTATCACGAAAAGTGGGTCCCACATACGACCATGAAATGACACGTGACACGAGTTAGATTCTCGGGTCGTTACAGTCTTCCGAACTAATTAGAATTTCGTCATCGAAATTGAAGCAATTCATAAAAGAAAAAACTTACCTAAACTCAGAATAGATAGGGAAAGTACTCGCGCATATATGACTCGAGCTCCCATGTCAACTCTTCATCTCCGTGATTTTGCCACTTGACAATGACTAATGGGATCTCTTTGTTCCTCATAATCTTCACTTTATGATACGACATCTAAATAGGTTGCTCGTCATAAGCAATGTCCACCCTCAATATTACCTGGCTCAAATCCACTGTGGGACGTCTTGCCTCTTTCGACCTATCTAGTCGAAGCATAGAAACATGAATGAAGCCCAAATAACTGAGGTGTCAACTCCAGCTCGTACGCAACCTTGCCTATTCGTTTCTTCACTCTGAATGGACCAATGAACCTCGGCGTAAGCTTTCCTTTAATCTCAAACCTCTTGTCACCCTTTATCGGATAAGCTTTCGTACACACATAGTTTCGACATCATATTCTAACTTGTCATGATATATGTCGTAATATTTTTTCTGCCTCTCCTAAGCACTCTTCAGCCTCAATCTGATTAGTCATATCTTCTCTATGTGATCCACCACAATCTCGGGCCAAATAATTACCACATCCTCAGGGTTTGCCCAACAAAATGAAGATTTGTACGGTCTACCGTAGTGTGCCTCAAACGGTGTCATACCAATATTAGCCTGATAATTGTTATTGTAGGCAAACTAACACAAATGAAAATACTCTTCTCTTAATCCTTCGTACTCTAACACATATATCTCGACATCTCCTCAAACATCCGAATTAGTTTCTCCGATTGTCCATTAGTCCATGGATGATAGGTTGCACTGAGGTCAACCGTGTGCCAAAGTGTGCCTGCATGCTTTGCCAAATCTGAAACGTAAATTGTGGCCCTCTGTCATACATAATCAATAACGGAATGCCATGTAGTCAAACAATCTCCCGCTCGTATAAACTCGCCAACTTATCCACTCGATGTGTGGCAGAGATCGGAAAGAAATGCGCAGACTTCGTCAAACCGTCCACAATTACCCATATACTATCATGTCCGCACTGAGATTGAGGTAGGCCACTGACAAAATCCATTGCAATATACTCCCACTTCTACCGAGGAATGGGAAATGGCCGTAATAACCCACGGGGCCTCTGATGCTCAGCCTTAACTCGTTGGCATACCTCACACGCTCGAACGTAATCAGGAATATCGATCTTCATCCCCAGCCACCAGAAAAGACGACGCAAATCAACATACATCTTGTTCCGACCCGGATGAACCGTAAAACATGAGCGGTAAGCCTCATCAAGTATTTCATCACATAATACAACCACTGATGGAATCCGTTGTCGACCTCTAAATCTCAAGCACGAGTCTATCAACTGATTCCAGTTTGGATGATTCGGACTCTAAGCAAACTCTAAGAACTTCTTGTACTGCTCATCTGCTTGCCGGCCCTCAAGTACACTCTAAATTGATAGTGTCTGGGTCCTCATCTGCCCACAAATCAACACTTTGGTACTGGTTGAAATATCAATAGAATACATCGACTCGACCACCTCGAGTAAGCCATACTCGTGTGTTATGTGGCAAGTAAAAATCTCTGAGTCTGCCCCTATATGGCTCAACACGTCTACAACAACATTAGCCTTCCTTGAGTGGTGCTTTAATGAGAAATCATAGTCCTTGAGGAACTTAAGCCAATAACTCTACCGCATGTTCAACTCTTTCTGAGTGAAGAGGTACTGCAAACTCTCATGGTCATTAAACAACACAAATTTCTCTCCAAAGATAATGACGCCAAATCTTCAATGCAAAGACCACTGCCGCTAACTCTAAGGCATGTGTAGGGTAGTTTTTCTCATAAATCTTCAGCTGTCGGGATGCGTAGGCAATCACTTTACCATCTTGCATCAAAACAAAACCTAAGACGACCTTAGAAGCATCAATGTTTACCTCAAAACCCTTCCCTGACTCGGGTAGTGCCTAAACTGGTGCAGTAGTCAATCTTTCCTTCAAAGTCCTAAAGGCTTGTTCACAATTGTCGTTCCACTGGAAACTCGTATCCTTCTTCATCAATTATGTCATTGGTGTTGCAATCTTCGAGAAGTTTTGAACAAAGCGCCTGTAATAGCCTGCCAACCCCAAGAAATAGCAGACATTTATCACTGACCGCGGTATAGGCCAATCTATTACAACTCTAACCTTAATGGGGTCCACTGACACTCGTTGGCTCCGACAATGGGTCCAAGAAATTCGACCTCTGTAAGCCAAAATTCACACTTACTGAGTTTTGCATACAGTCTGTGCGTTCTCAAAGTCTATAAAACCATCTTGAGGCGTTCCTCGTGATCCTCATTAGTCTTGGAGTAGATGAGGATGTCGTCGATGAACACAATGACAAACCTATCCAAGTACTCTATCAAGACTCGATGCATGAGATCCATGAACATCGCTGGGGCGTTAGTCAACCCAAAACGGCATGACTGTAAATTGATAATGCCCGTATCGAGTGCAAAAAACATTCTTCTCCCTGTCCTCTGCACCAATCCTCAGCTAATGGTACCTAGATCTCAAATCAATCTTTGAGAACCACTGTGCTCCTATCAGCTGGTCGAACAAGTCGTCAATGCGAGGAAATGGATACTTGTTCTTCACTATATTCCAATTGAGCTGTCTCTAATCAATGCATAATCTTAAACTTCCATCTTTCTTCTTAACAAACAAGAATGGTGCGCCCTAAGGTGACATGCTCAGGTAAATGAACCCTAACTTCAACAACTCATCAAGCTGTCTTCTCAGTTCCTATAACTCCTTTGGAGCCATCCTGTACGGAGGAATAGATATAGGTTTGGTCCCCGGAACCAAATTAATGATGAAGCCAATCTCCACAGGTGGTGGTAATCCTAGAACTCTGTGGGAAAAACATCTAGGAACTCGGACATAATAAGTACCTCCTCCAACCTAGTCTCGACCCTCTCCGTCGTATTCAAAACACTAGCGAATGCCTTGACTTCTACGCTAGAAGCTATTCTGCCTTTAGTAATAGGTAAACTAGTTGAAGTCCCCTAAAAAGTGAACTCGAGATATCCCGAATCTGAAACGTGGCTCTCTTGCTGAAACAGTGGATCTGTGCATGATGAGCACTCAACAAATCCAAGCCTAACAATGCATATACTCTAAGAACTCCAACACTCTCAGGTTTGCTGGCAAAACATGATGCTCTATTTCTACCAAAAAATCAACACATAACGAGTTCTGGTATATCATATCCCCAGCAGTCGTGCTAAGGATCAAGGGTCTCTCTAGTCTAATGGGTTTCAAGCTTAACTCATCTACCATGCGACCATAAATAAAAGATACTGTAGAATAAGAATCTAACATGGTATACATAAAACTACTACAAATATAAAATATACCCTCAATCAAGTTACGGGTAACATCCGGACCTGGCGCGACAATAGCTTGAACCTGCTCCTAGCTCTTTCGTAGGCGCCCTCTGCTCAGTCGTGGACATGAAATAATGAAATGAACTGGTTGTCTACGCTCCCAACACATACGTTGAGATCTTGATCTATATTGCACACTTTGTCCCCGTCCATACCTCTACCCCCGACCACTACCTCTGCCCTACTACTGCTTCTTCCCCTAGCCCTTTGATATTGCCGTCGGTGAAAACCTGACGGTGCCGGCAACTGTGGTGTGCTGATATAACTCTGTACTAGAGCAGATGGTATTGGGGCGGTACGCGTTGTAAGAGGTGGAGATGCAACAGACCCTACACTCTGAGCTCAATCCCTCAACCTCTATTGTCTAGGTCTCTTCCTCCTCCTGTCACCTCCCGGTCTGACATCTATCTGTGCTGGTGGTGGTTCTGTGACTATTGTACCCGTGTGCATGCTAAAAAATGTCTCACTGGCCAGAATCATCTCGTAAGCCTCATGTAAGGTTCCTGGAGCCGTGGTCACCACCATAAACCTGATCTCATTTAAGAGACCATTCATGAAGTAGTAGGCCTGATCAATGTATGTCTCAGCTATGCCTCCAGCATAGTCCATCGACTGTAAGTATCGGCCCATATATTGCATCACTGTCTCATCAGCAGCTTGTCGGATGTTCTGAAACTTGATCTTCTTCATGTTCCTGACTAAATAAGGGAAATACCTCAGATTGAATGTCTCTTTGAACTCAGCCCAGTCCTTGGGCTTCCCCTTCGTAGCCACCATGCTACACCACAAAACATAGGCTTCTTCGAACAACAAAGCTGATAAGATGCTCTGCCTTTTAGGCTCTGGTGTAGCCAAGATATCATGGATTTTTTCGTGATTCCTCATAAATTCCTTTGTTGTTCCGAGATACGTACCCTCGTGAAACTTCTCTAGGCGATGTCTCTGAAACTCGCGAGACTGCCTCACCTCAGCCGTCGCTCAAGTGCTCTCATCAGTGGGCGTGCTCGGCGTATCGTCAATCGGTGTATCAAGAGTAGATAATACTCTCTCAACCTGAACTTGTACCCCCTCACCAGTCACAGGTCTGGTCGACGCTGTAAGAATCGTAATAGCGATCAATACTGTCTGAGCACTCTCGCCCTAAATAGCTAATGTTGCAGCTGTAGATGTAGAAGGCGATGATGTAGCATGTGCCCTCAAATAATCGGAGAATCTCTTGAAGTTGTTATCCATGTGAGGTGACCAGCTGGGATATCTCATCCAACCTCTCATGTACGTCACTCAGACCGGTATCGCTGATCTCTGGCTGATCGACCATTGCATTGTGCAAAGAATGTGATTTCTCGATCATGATATAACTATAAATAGTAATAATATACAACACATCAAATATCTCATATAGTAAAATTTTATTTTTCCCCAACTCTCCCCACTTCTCAACTAAGACTTAAAATAGGATCACATGGTTCCACTTTAAGATCCGACCTTATCCTAACTCTGTTATTGATTTATGTCTTATGTTGGTTGTGGTTTAATCAAGAGTTAATTAAAAGTTAGGCGTAAAGCTTTAGACTCTTATTTAAACTGAGGATCTGATACCAACTGTGACAGCCCCAGTTCCACAAACCAAACTGGGCCCCACTTAGCCTAAACTTACGTGGACTCTGAGTCAATCCTCACGACGTCAACATAAGCATGGTCAGCCTTCCTAACCATTTTTGATTACACAATAGTGAAATTTAACATTTATAATGAGTTATTCAAGTTTGTAAGTTATGCGGAAACGATTTTAACTTAAACAAATCTAAACAACTCTACACAAATAATTCAGGACAACCTAGAGTGTGGAAACCCCTCATAACACAATCAACATGTATAACCAACAGAGGATACAGAAATATTATTATCTACATGTCCTAAAATATCTCACAAAACCTATATACCTCATGCGACAAAAACAATATATATATATATAAGTAATACAAAACCTACAAAAAATATGATAAGGAAGGCCGCTCCAATGTTCTCACAGTAGATCTCCTACCACAGGCCCCTTTCCCTTACTTGATTGCGATCTATACTTAGTTAAACATGAGAATAACAAGCCCAGGTAAGTAACCCCAGTAGGACACTAAACAACATTTCGAAATAAATAAATCAGTCAATATTCATGCAGACAGAAAGAGAAATATAAAGATGTATGAATAAATAAAGGTCATTAAATAAATTGAAAGCAATCGATACATGAGTGTCCAGGGTTGCAAACAGAGAGGTGCAAGTAGTTCCGACCAATAGTTCGTTGAGTCTTGGCAAAACATCGAGACTCGGGTTCTAGGACTTGGTACACTCACAAGCCCTAAACCAATGAGATAGTGAGACTTCCTAGGATAACCACGCAAAGAACTCACACCCCGTCAAAATCAATATCTAGTGCAGTGCATCCTGAGATCATGACTCTGGTATGTTACGTCAGCGAGCCACTCATTCCAAGGATCACCGTTGACTCACTTGCCGTCGGACAACTCAATTAGAATGGAATTCTTAAGATAGATAACAAGCAATGAACAATAATATTGAATAGCTTAAAATGAAATAATGTGCATTTCCTAGCTTCAAATCCACAAGCTTATTCCTAGTCTATCCGACCTCCCGATACTTTGAAACGCGTATTTGACTCCTTGTAGCTCTTCCTTAAGTTCCTGGCATCATATTATAGGTTTTTGAGTGTGATGGGACCTTTAATTGGGGTATTACATCGATTTATAATATTTATGAAACTTTTAAAAATTGCGAATTTTTGTACTGCCAGGGTAATTAGTGCGCTAATTCTGACATTAGCGTTCTAACTTCGTACTTTAGCGTGCTACCTTGAACCTCTAGAGTGCTAATTAAAATTAGAGCACTAGTTCTTGACATTAGCACGCTAATTTAAACATTAGCGTGCTACCTTTAATCTCTAGCGCGCTATGTGCAGTAGAACCTAGAATTCCGCATTTCGAATTTTGGGTTTCCTCGACATATAGGTTTTGTTAATGCTTTGGGACCTGTCATACACATCACTAGAGGTCCCTAACATCAACCCCAACATAAAAACAGCAACTGCAACACCAAATATATGAATTTTTGAAATGACCAAGCTATGTTAATGGAGTTACCTAGCTTGATGACTTTATCTTCTTCTTCAACGCACCTTCAATGAATTGCTCTCTTCTACTTCACCAAGATCACTCCAAAGATCTCTCTTTTCTCTCTTTCTCCTTGCACAAATGATTTTGATGACGATAAAGATCAATATATTGACTTATGGGGTTTTTATGACTTAATGTGATATGTTTGAACTATGGTCATTGATCCCCGTGTGCACACATATCTCGAGGCTTGTCTAGTGGTCCACCTACATTCATTAATTTTCAAAGTCATAGTTAAATGACACTACAAGTCGACTCCATTGACCTCTTGATTGGTTGATACGTATCGCGACGCACATCATGTGCTTATTAATTTTTTTCACTAACTTTGGCACCTTAAGGTTAATTCAAATATGACCACACTAAAGCTAGTACAAAACAATAATTAGCTCACATAAAACTTACCCCATAAGCCACTACCTTAGTATCGCGTCAATACACAACTCAAGGTATGTCTCCGCTAGTCTCGACACCGATATGCCCCACGTGTACATTTCCGAAATTAATGAGTTTAAATTGTTCAATCTTTTGTATACTACATAATACAAGCATAAAAAAAAATAGCATACCCCAGTGTCGAATCCCGAAGTTTGGACATACGTATCACGATAAGTGGGTTCCACCTACGACCCTGAAATGACACATGGCACGAGTTAGATTCTCAAGTTGTTATAGAATCCAGGCTAAATCTAACACACTAGTGATCCGATTGTCTAGGTTTAGTGTTTTCACAAAACCTGAAACGGTTTTCATGTTAAACCCAATGCACATGAGTCTAAGGTTATACGTTTAATTAGAGGAGTAGTCAACGATTCTACCTTGGCTATTGAATAAAGGAAAATGAGGAACCAGATGTGCGCTTGGCTTTATAGCTACTCTATGATACTTTTGAATTGCATACCTTTACATTGATCGACGATCATAGAGTTTGAATACGTCAATTGAGGAAGTTTGAGAAATCGAAAGTCTAGGTTGATTCTCTAATTGTTTTCATTACAAAAGTATTTACAATTCCCCGTCTTTTTGAATTCTCTCCTCATTCACTTTCTACCCCCTTTTTTCCCTTTCTTTTAATTACTTAGAAAGATTACCAATCTATGCGGGATTCACCATTTTCCACTATCTAGAAAATGATTAGTTGAGGAATTATATTTTATTGATGTGTTCGGCGCACGTCAATTTTTGGCACCATTGCTAGGGATTTTTTTTGTTTTTTTGTTTTCTTTATTTGGTTTTCCTTACTTATTCTTCTTATTATTACTACTTGTAGTTTCTCTATACCTTTTTCTCCAACATGTTTGCAAGTAACTTCACAATGATTTCCTACTCCCATAATTATGGTCGATTCAAAAACTCAAACTATTATAATGTGAATGGGGTAGGCATATGACATAATGGACATCAATTTTTTAACAGGCATTCTTTTGTGCAAAAGGTTAAGGTTTGTGAAATTTGTGAGGATCACTATCATTTCACATATGCTTATTCTTATTATATAAAGTATGAGAAACATTACTATTCTGGCTATGCATCGCCATAACCCGACTTCTTTGAACTCATGCCAAGTCCATAGATTTCTCAATAGGTAGAGAGATCTATTGAATACATGATGAAAGACTTGATCTTTAGCCAAGAAAAACTTTTTCAAAAAGTTGATCAACAGTTTCATGAAGAGAACTAATAATCTCAACAAAGCACCTCATTGGAAGATATGATTAAACAATTAATGACTAATCAGCAGCAATTCCTGAAAGATTTGCAACAATTTCAGCATATAAACTCAAGGTTGCACAATTTGAGAACTAAAGTTAGTCAAATGACCGCTACACTTAAGAACTTGATTGACGAGGAAGAGTTATGTAGTGCACAACCAATTTTTCATCCAGATGAGACTGTGAGTGTTGTTACATTGAAAAGTGTTAAGGTAAACGAGGTACACATGTTGAGGAAGCCAAACCAACCATTACTATTGCACAGAATGAAGAGGAGGAGTCCTACGTGAAAATTGAAGTCATTTATGCAAAGCTAGAAGAGCTGCAAAAAGAGAGCAAGGAAGACCAATCTTTGGTGTTCATGATACCACCTACCCTCCCATGCATACTTTTTTAGTTTAACAAGAGGGTGGAAGTAAAGGAGCGTTCGCAAATTTTTCTACACTGCCGACACCTTTGTATTGGATGATTACGATGCGACGGAATCATTTGTATTAGAAGTTTCAAATGAGCTCCCTAGTCTAAAGGATGACGTGTCTGTTTCAGTTTCCCAAAGCTATTGAAGCACTATTTTTTGTTGATATTTCAAAAGGAGAGGGCATTACATAATGAATCATACCAAGTCTAGCCGAAGACTTAAAAGAAAGGTGTTCGTTGGGAGCAACCCAACTTTGTTTCTTTTATTTTAGTTTTAGTTTAGTTTTTAGTTTTTTTTTTAATATGTTTAATAAAGTCCCAACTTGGTTTCTTGGGATTTCGTAGGTGCTATGAATGTTTGATGAGCATCAGATGCACTGGAGCAGTACTCATGAGTTTTTCTTGGTTTGTCATTGGATTATATTTTTTAGCATAATTTGAGCATTTTTAGGAAGTTAATAGATTAATAGGTTTTAGGAGTTTTGAGACTTAGTTTGGATATAAACCAAATTAAGTCGCTACATGAGTAGCGGATCTTTAAGTAAACCTAAAACTCTAAACTTCATTCTACCATCTTGTTAATTTCACTCTTAGTTGAAAGACTTCGGGCTTACAAGAATTGGTTGGAATCATTTGAGTTAACTTCTCTATTTATTAGTTCTTGCTCTAATTATGACCATTTTTTTATTGTTTCCTTAGTCACCTAGACATAAAAGATTTTGTTCATTCCTTAGTTTTTGTAGACTTTTTTTGCTAAGTTTAATACAATTGCATGAGCCTGTATCATCTTCTTATTTATTAATTCATGTTCTTTTTCACCACTCTTCTCTATTTTTGTTGCGTGCATTCCTTGACTTATTTTGAAACTTGAGAACATGGTTCAAAATAAGTTTGGAGGTAGTTAAAGGATTATGGATTGAGTTGGATGGATTTTTTGTGAAAGTCCGCAGGTGAGTTTGTTCAAAGTCTTAGATTATATGTGTTTATATGTGGTTGTAGTTTAATTGGCTGTTAACATGGATAAGGTGTTTGAGAACCTTGGTCCCAGAGATCGAAATTGTTGAATTCCCGTGGTGTAGAATTCTAGGTTCGACCGCAATATCTACATGTAGCATGCTAATGAGTCAATCTAGTGCGCTAATAAGCCCAAATTTGCACGTTAATGACTCTAGAAAACATAAAAGCTTGAATTTGCCAAAGTATCTAAAACACTCTAAATTAGTCTAAACCATATCAAACATACAAACACACACTAAATATTACATAAACATCTCCGGAATCTAGAAGGTCGATACTAAGGTATAGAACGCAAGTTTGGAGTAGTCGGGACCGGTTTAGGCTTGAATTTGCGTGTATTTATGGTAAGTAAACCTGCAGGGCAATTATCTCCATTTCTTTCCTTATATTCAGTTTAATTACAGTTGCTTGGATTGTTTATATAACAGCCCGAAAATTACTAATCAGGGTCACCGACCCGTGACGTGGTCCGAAAATGGGTATACAATTCTAACACTCGGCTCGGAGACCGAGATATATGATATTTTCGAGTGATGGATGTCTAGTGTAATATAAGTGTATATATTATACCCGAATTTATATTTAGCCTGTATATTCGCAAATTCGGCGCACAAATAGAGTAGTGCCTTGAGGTGTGTGCGAGTGTGAGATCGGGTAGAGAGTGATATGGTAACTAATTTGACATTAAATACTAATATGGTCAAGTAACTTATTTACTTAGCCTATGGCTGAGATCAAATCAATTACAAGGCTTAAAGTTTAAATAAAATATTGCAAACATGCATATGCCTCGAGATGCGTGTAGAGGTATGGGCATTGGATGTCGAGTTGTCGGGAGTTAGTGGGACCACAAATGTGTTGATTATGTGACTAATTACACTAATGATTGATGAATGATACTTATTCTGAACACGTAAAATGAGGTGTATGAGATAAAAAGCTGACTAATACGTTGTTAGGTCCTACGTGGTGTGGATTAGGATTTAATGACGGGATTTGGCCGGATGGCGCCCTATTCGAAGGAATGGGTCATCACAGTTTACTCTTTTTAAAATTTCTCAAATGCCATGATTTGTAAATGTTATACTTGTTGGTTATTTTGGTGGTTCATGGTATGACTTATTTGTGATTGTTGATCTTGCCAATGTTGATAATTCTTTATCTTGTTTAAATGAAACTCGGTGTGGATGTGACCATTATTCATAGTTGAAGTGACTTATGTCTTGTTGAGATCTGAGGGGGATGAGGCCTCGATTGAGCGGTTCAACCTGGCACATTTTGCGGGAATGTTTAGAGCCACGTTTTTAGTCTTACTAAGATGTTAAGGTTGGATTCTGAGAGTATATCAAGGATAATCTTTCAAGCTTGGGCTCACATAAGGTGAGAATTCTTGCGAATGTATCAGGGAATCACCCTATGAGAGTGGGGTTGGGTTCCTTTTAATGGTCTGAAGAGCCTCTACTGGTGAGTAGTTGGTTATCTTTCCGTGGTCCGAAGGGCACCCCGAGTTGAGTCTAACGCATCCTAATCATATCTTAGCTTAGTATCACTCCTATCACATCTTTAGTCTTTATTTCTTGCACTAACTTATTTACTAGTTTACCTTGGTAATTTCTTGCCTATCCTCATTTTGGTTTTTATTTGCAAATCCGTCGAATAGCAGATCGGAGAATATCAACGACTACCTCTGAGCCCTCAAGGACTGTCCGCTGCCCTCTTTTGTAGGCTTTACTTGGTTATATTTATTGCATGTCTTTTATATATATTTTGAGTTATATATTGGGTTGAGATACTAAACTTTTCGACTGATGGCATGAAGGTCATTTATCTTTAGCCCCAACTTTTAAATAATATTTTTTTCTCAACCTTGTCTTAGCATTAGAACTAAAAGTGATCGCTGATTTGTCGAAATTAATCAATTGCCCAAAACTTCTTTCATGAAATTTTAAGATTCTTTGGAGGGGTCTGTAAGACTCCTTATTGGCCTTACAAAAAATAATAATTTCGTCCACAAAGAATATGTGATTTATTCTTGTACTTCCCACAGAGCAACGAAAACCTTATAGGATACCATCCCCATCTGCCCTTACCAATAAAGATGAGAAGGCTTTGGCACAGAGCATGAAGAGATACAAAGAAAAGGGGTAGAGATTCAAGTGGGGCGAGGAGTCCCCGTGGGGGACGAGGAATCCTCGTAATGGAGATGGGTACGAGAATCTAAATGGAGATGGAGGCGAGGATGAAGAAAAAATCTCATACCTGCGAGGTTACGAGTATGAGAATGAGGAAAAAAAATGCATATACGGGGATCCCAATGAGGTCTCTCCCATTGATAATCCTTGTGGGGATCCCCGCAGGTATCCCCTTTGAAAGGAAATGCACAGGGATCCCCATATATCAGTTTTATATGTATATACATCCATACCATATGATATATATATTCCATGCTTTCCACCCAAAACACTAGTGATACACATAACAAAAAAACTCTAATGAGATTTATAATTTTAACTTAATTTGTTAAATAAATTTTTTTTTATCAAACTACATTAATTATATGTTTTGTTTTGAATTATTAATTTACAATTATATTTATATTTTACAAATTTAGAATCAATTGAAAAAAAATTGTAACACCTTATTTTACAAATTACCAAACCACATTAACTATATGCCTATGTTAGCAATATACATATGTATATTACGTGTATGAATACCTTTAAAAACATCAATACACACACCTGCCAATCCCAAACGTTACTAATTTAACTCAATTAACATAAGAAGACACTCTAACCGTTAATGATTTCCCAAGATAAATGTGAACCACTATATATATATATATATATAGACACACACACACACACATATATATATATATATATATATATATATATTGATAATATCAACAAGAGAACCGATAGAAAATAAAATAAAAAGTACAAGGTGATTGTGATTGTGATTGCCGACTTCAGCAAAACATATGATAGAAATTAATGCTTTTGAAAAATAAATTAAAGTCTAGAGCAACTTGACTTTGTGTCATGTCTGTCTATGAAGATATGGGCAAGTAGAGTCAAATGAATTGATTGACGTTGAAGGAGGAGACATTACGAGGCAAATGGATAGAGAAGGGGATAGAGACTTTTTTCTCATACTCATACACACTAAAAAATTTATTACTCATACTCATTAGAAGATGAATTCTCGTACCCATCTTCATACTCATAAAATCTTTGTAGGTATGGAGAATTTTCATGGGTAAAATGTTTTACCCATTTTATTACCCATTGGGGATCTTCGTGGGGATTTTATATATGAATTTTTGCAGGGATGGAGAATTCTCAAAGGGATTTTTTTTCCCTACTTCATTCCCCATTGGGGATTCCTGCGGATTTTCAAAAAAAGAATTGTAACAAATAATGTATCAAATATACATACATAGCAACACAATTGTCTAAATTTCAACGAAAATAATAAAAAATCAACATATCATGCAATAAAAATTCTAATTACTAAGTGCTAACAATTATAATTAAATTTCTACAAAATTATTGGCATGTGCAAAACGAAAAGTTCAAATTCAAAATATTCTTTAAAGTCACTATCTCTTTAAACCACCAAGTCATCAACTTTTTTTAGTACTTTTGATCCTAAAATTCTAAAATATAAATATATTTGCGAACAATCCAAAACAAAACATATAATTATTAATTAACCAAATAAATTAAAATTATAAATCTCATTAAGAGGTTTTTTTGTTATATATATGAGTGTTTCAGAGTGAAAATTATGTAATATTTATATATAAATATAGATAGATTTCAAAAAGAATATAAGAATATTGCATTAATATGGGCAAATTGAGTATAGTAGAGTGCTCTTATTTACAGAGCTAAACAAATCATAAAATAAGGAAAGTTACCAAAACTACCTAGATATCAAAATATAGAAACTTCTTAAATACCTAAACTACGAAATATAACAACTACTATAATTTCCTTAACAAATTAAGTACAATAGAGTTCTCTTATTTATAGAGCTGAACAAATCATAATATAAGGAACGTTACCAAAACTACCTAGATATCAAAATATAGAAACTTCCTAAATACCTAAACTACGAAATATAGCAACTACTATAATTTCTTTAACACCCTCCCTCAAACTCAAGTTGGTTCAACTTGAGGTTATCGATCGAATCGGTAAACCTAACAAATCTAAGGTTCGTTGCGGAGCAGATCAATGACCACCCAAGACGACAAATCTAAGGCTCGTTGCGGAGCAGATCAATAACCACCGAAGACGGCAAGAAAATGATTCAGATATAGTATAGTCAGAACAACAAAACTGTAGAACAACAGATATCAGAGTCGACGATTGACAGATAACAGAGTAGTCAACGTAGTTGACAATAGACGAACGACGGAGTCGACGATAGACAGACAACGGAATCGGCGGCATGAAGATAACGGAATCGACGTAGTCGACAGCAGGCAAATAAAGCAAGCGGACCAGTGGACATCACAAAGAAATCACAAAGGAGAAGATATCAAGGGCAAGAAAAAAATGAAACGAGCATCAATGGAAGCAATAACAAATGAACATGAATGGAAGCACGAAAGCAAACACCACGAATCGGTCGTCGACTCGAAGGTTGACCGACCTAGTACTAGAAACCAAATTCTGATACCATGATAGATTTCAAAGAAAAATCTAAGAATATTGCATTAATGTGGGCAAATTGAGTACAATAGAGTGCTCTTATTTATATAGCTGAACAAATCATAAAATAAGAAAAGCTACCAAAACTACATAGATATCAAAATATAGAAACTTTCTAAATACCTAAACTACGAAATATAACAACTACTATAATTTCCTTAACAAATATCATATGGTGTATATATATATAACTAATAAATATCATATGGTGTATAAATTGATATATGAAGATCCCCATGGGTAGATGGGTATCCCCATGGGGATTACTCGTGGGAATTTTCGTGGTATATTTTATTACCCGTACTCATACCCATACCCGTGTGGGTATATGATTTTATACATATCTCCACCCCCATCCCCATTTAAAATTCTCATATCCATACCCGTTATAGTAAATCTTCATCACCCGCGAGTATTTCCCTACCCATTTGCATCCTTAAGAGACATCCGTCCAATTGTTACGGTGGTGAGTACTTGGGTGGACATGCTTGTCTTCATTTGTGTTTGTATACTTTAGGAGAAATACTTTAGGTTTGGGTTTATGTTGTTACTTTGCAAATTGGAATCTTTTATCCTTTGATTACAAGCTTACTAAGAGCTTTTTTTTGTTTTTTAATTAGGTGGGGAGGGGGAAAAGTTATGGATGCAAATAGGTAGGGGAATACCTATAGATGATGAGAATTTACCCCAATGGGTACGAGTATGGAGATTTTAAATGGAAATGGAGGTGAGGATGTGTACAAAATGTCATACCCACACGGATATATGTACAGGTACGAGTAATAAAATATATCAATGAGGATCCCCACGGGTAATCCCTACGAGGATACCCATCTGCCCATAGAGATCCTCTCATATCAATTTATATACCATATGATATTTATATATAAATATTACATAATATTATATAGTTTTCACTCTGAAACACTCACACATATAATAAAAAACTTTTTAATGAGATTTATAATTCTAATTTATTTGGTAATTAATAACTATATGTTTTGCTTTGAGTTGCTTGCAACAATATTTATATTGTAGAATTTAAGGATCAAAAGTACTACTTATGAGTCACACTATGAAACTGTATGAGAGAATAATTGACAATAGGCTAAGGAGAGAAACAACAATATCATAGAACCAATTTGGTTTCATGCCTGGGAGGTCAACTATGGAGGCGATTTTCCTTGTAAGACGATTGTTAGAAAAATATAGAGAAAAGAAAAAAAGATCTTCATTTGGTATTCGTAGATTTAGAAAAAGCATATGATAGGGTCCCTAGAGATGTTCTTTGGTGGGTTCTAGAAAGAAAAAGAGTGCATGCTAGATACATAGACACTATTAAGGATATGTATGATGGAGTAGTAACGAGTATAAAGACATTTGGAGGAGCTACAAAAAATTTTCCATTACGATAGGACTACATCAAGGATCGGCTTTAAGCCCATATCTATTTACTTTAGTTATGGATGAACTAACTAGACATATTCAAGAGGATATACCATGGTGTATGTTATTTGCATATGATATTGTCTTAGTGGATGAAACCAAATATGGAGTGAATAGGAAATTAGAACTCTTGAGGAATACATTAGAATCTAAAGGCTTTAAGTTGAGTAGGACGAAAACTGAATACATGCACTGTGAGTTTCGAAACACTAGACATCGAGATGACGGAGTGGTAAAATTAGGGGAAGTAGAAGTTCCTAAGGTAAACCACTTTAGATACCTAGGATCAATCATACAAAATGATGGTAACATTGAAAATGATGTCACACATAGAATTCAAGCTGGATGGAAGAAATGGCGAAGTGCAACAGGGGTGATTTGTGATCGACATGTCCCTACTAAGTTAAAAGAAAAATTTTATAGGATCGCAATTAGGCCAGCTATGCTCTATGGAAGTGAATGTTGGGCGGTAAAGCAACAACAATTACATAAAGTGAACGTAGCAGAAATGAGGATGCTTAGGTGGATGTGTGGTAAAACTCGTAAAGATAGAATAAGAAATATATAAATTCAAAGACAAGTAGGAGTAGCACCAATTGATACCAAGATTAGGGAAGGGCGGTTGCGATGGTTTGGTCACCTGCAAAGACGGCCTACAAATGCCCCAACTAGAAAACTTGACTCAATAGAAACTGTAGAAATTCGACGAGGTAGGGGCATACCCAAGTTAACATGGGATGCATTAATTAAAAGGGATTTGAATGGTTTGCAAAGCTCACCATCAATTGCACTTAATCGAGCACAATGTAAAAGTTTGATCCATGTAGCCGACCCCGGTTAATTTGGGACTGAGGCTATGTTGTGTTGTTGTTGTTGTTGTTGTTGTTGTTGTAAGGATCAAAAGTACTAAAAAATATGATCAACTGAAAAAAAAAAAATAAAAAATGCAAAACCTTATTTTATAAAATCCTCCTAATTTTTTTGGGGCCCCATTGGTGCTATTGACTTTATATATAGTCTATATTTATATATACATATTATGAATTTGTAATTTATTGACATTATTGTTTTTTTTTGTATCACAACATTATTGTTATGTATGTGTATTTGATACTTTATTCGTTATATATATATATATATATATATATATTGAGAATTCCCACGGCGATCCCCAATAGATAATGAAATGAAGAACAAATTTTCCGCACAGATTTCCTATCCCCACAAAAATCTTCATGAAAATCTCCACCGGATCCCTAGTGGAGAATGAAATGAGTAAAACATTTTACCCATGAGAATTCTCCATACCCACGAGAATTTGACGGGTATGGGGATGGGTATGAGAATTCATCTCTAGATGGGTATGGGTATGGGTATGGGTATAGGTATGGGATACATGTGATAAATTCTTTTTGTGGGTATATATGGGTATGGAAATGAGGTTCCTATCCATTTGCATCACTAAGAAAAACCCTCTATTACATAACACAAAAACGAGGAAATGACCCTCCCACAATTCCATCACAAATAAAGCTACTAAGCCCACTGGGCATTTGTTGAAGAACCTACCCCCAGCTTCCCGAGGAATCCCTATTTAGGTCGCGGATTGCCGCGTTATTATCTTCTCTTACCAAGTGCTTTTTCGTGCTTTTTCAATCTAACTGATTAGTAATTACAATGGACATAATTAAAATGGTTATAATACAAATCGAACCTGAATAAGTTACAACGACATAAACAAGAACAGTGCACTAAAATTTATGATGGACTTATAATTATTATAATATAAAAAACAAAAAATCTATTTGGACTCTTTGAGTCCGGACCCAAAGATTTAGATATCTACCTAAGTAAAAGACCTAATTACCCTCTACCCCAAACACCAATAATGAATTTAAATTATGGGTCTTTATGTCTTTTTGGTTGTTTGAGTCCGGACTTTTTGAGTCCATCTAGCACTACCCTATAAAAAATACGTAACTTTTCCCACGCATTTCTAAAAAAAAAAAATCCATCAAAAAAAAAAATCTCCCAAGCATTTCTTTTCAAACTTTTTTTTAATAGAAGCCCATAAAGGGCGATTTTCGAAAAAAAGGAAACCTAAAAGGTAAGTGTGGTATTGAAACAGTAACTTACAAGTTATAAGGAACACAGAAAGAAAGGTTTAGATGGGCTATGCGTCTTAGCCCAATAGCAGATGGTTTAACTGGGCTATGCGTCCAAGCCCAATAGAAGAAATGCTTCATATAAGGATGCAGGTGGGGCGAGTAATGCAATCCCTATCTCCATCCTCATTTATGGCGAGATGGGGATCCCTCACTTGAAATTCACCACAAAAAAAATTTGACCTTCATTTCTCACCCAGCGAGGATCTTCTCCCCGACGGAGATTCCCCACCTCCATCAATTTTTCACATAATATCTAAAAAAAGAGATCAAATACATTAAAGATCTTAAATTAAAATCATTAAAAGTTTTTTCTTCGCAATTGTAGGTCAATTTTCAAATTTTATATGAAAAATTCACTATATAAAAAGAAAATATAAGATTTAATGATTTTGATGCAATTCCTACATGGAATATTTATGATCCCGTGGAGAATCTCCACCGGGTGGAGTAGGGAATTTCCATGGGGATTCCCATAGCGAGTAGGGTAATACTACTCCGCCCTGCCTTTGATGGTGGGGATAAAATTGCCCTCGTTCCTAGCCTCGTTGGGGCTAGTCAGCAGGGAATCTCCGCCCCATCGAAGCGTATCCCTTGGGGAATGAAGATTCTTTGCCCCACCTGCAACTCTAATTGCATAAGCACTTAACAAAATATTACTCAATTCGAACAAATAATATATCATTCAATTATGCGTTATTGTTCCTTCACCAATGATTTGGGTTCAAATTAATTATGAGAATAGAAATATCAATATTTAGAGCTTTTTCATTTATAAGGCGTGTGAGTTGAAGCAAACATGAAGTTAGTATCGAGTGATTTTTTTTTTTTTTTTGAAAATAGATAATGAGTGATTTAAACAAAAAAGAAATCACTCAATTCATCAAATTATTGCCAACAAAAATGCACATAAATGCACCGAAAATAGCAATGCACATAAATAAGAGGAAAACTAAAAGCAACGATGCAGTAGATTACATAATCAAATCAAATATTGTTGACTCAGGTGACAATGCCCAAGCCTTTTAAATAAACTCGACACTTAATTTTTAGTTCTTTATAATTTAATATTTCATCACTTCCCAAAATTGCCCAATCACATGATATTTTTTTTGTCATAAATCATATGATTATATTTTTGATTTTTTGATTAGTAACCCACAATGAGCAACTTTCACTCCCTTCACAGGCATTCTTATTCTAACTATAAGTTCACAAGATCAATTAGTAGCATGCTTGAGTATCTCCAATGGTAAATATGAATTGCAATTTGCGGGCGTGGATTCTTACCACGTCATCCTCGTGAAGAGGATGTCATCATATGTAGCTCAAATTAATAAACACTGTACTCTAAAATTGAACTCCAATAGTAAATGTGGATTGAACATCAATTGATGAGGGGAGTTTTTTTTTTAATAATTTGTCATTTAAAATGTACAAATAAAAATCTAAAAAAAAAAAAAAAATCCTATGTGGATGTCAATTTGAATGTCAAGAGTTCACATGTGAAATTGACAAATGTCAATTTTTTTATGCTACATCAGCATGACATTTTAAATACACATTTCCATTGGATACATTTTTTCATTTCAATGTCAATTTAATTTTAAGCGGCGCACATTGGAGTCCATTGGAGATGCTCTTACATTTGATGGACATATTTAACTGGTTATAATACAACAACAACAATATAGTATAAGTCCCAAATTAATTAGGTCGGCTACACAAATCAAAATTTTTATTGTACTCGATTAAATGCAATTAACGGTAAGCTTTTTCAAACAATTCAAATCCCCCATAATTAATGCGTATCCTATTAACTTTTGTCTACTTCTATCTCGTCGAATTTCTGCAATTTCTATTGAGTCAAATTTTTAGTGGAGTCACAATAAATATCAATAGAGTTCGAGTGAGTCTAGTAGCCGGATAACAATGTAATTATTAGTATGATCTAAATCATCTAAACCTGTGACCTAATAGCTAGTAAGGGTGAATGTGAAATTATATGGATTAGATGCATAATCTCGAGTCGATTCATTTTAATAATCAAATATCGGTCATTAATGATCTCTTTCAGCAATCTCAAGCTCTAGTCGGACAACCATATTGGCATTGACAATTAATATGTGTTTTATGATATTTGAACCGGTTTTCTAAGTGGAAATATGCTAAACATTGGCATCCGAAAGAAAGAAAAGAAAGCTCCAAAATCCACCGCTCAATCGCAAACAGATGTCTTCCTCTCCTCTGTCTACGCTTTCAATTTCAGCAACTTCAGACCCTAAACTCTCAGACCCAACCCAAAACCAGACATCTCCGAAGCTGAAGCTGAAGCTGAGTCCGAAGCTGAACCGGTGGCACAGGGCCCGGTCCCTCCGAACCGGCCGAAGATTGGACCGCCCCTCCTCCCCAAACCAGACCCTCCAGACCGCTCAACCGTCTCCAACCACCCTCCAGGTTCGCGAGGAGAAAGATAACGGTGACGGTGACGTCGAGATGAAGATGAGTGCCAAGGAGATATACATGGTGTCGGACGGGACGGGGTGGACAGTGGAGCACTCCGTTAACGCGGCGTTAGGGCAGTTCGAGCACTGCTTGGTCGACCGCAACTGCTCTGTTAACACCCACCTCTTCTCCGGGGTTAGTGTCTCCACTGCTTCGTGCAATTGATGCCGTGCTTTCTAAATCCTTTAAATTCCTTTTTATCTATGCATTCTTCTCCGTACAATTTCTTTAGTTTCTATCAGTCTCAGTTTTCTGGAGGGGCATTTATAACTTATCTTTAGAGGTGTTCAAATTACTGCTACTACTTTTTTTTGAATTTTTGTATTTATTATTTTTTATCTTTACAAGTTTTATCACATATTATTGCTTACGTTTATTTTTGTGTTTGTTATTTTTTACAATCCAAAATTTACTTCTATAAAAACATGACTAACCTAATTGCGATCTTATGAAATAAAAATCAACAATTATAAATGGATGTTGATCTTTGATTTTTGTTGAAAATTCGTATGAATATATAATTTTATTGTTTTTTTTTATAATAACGAGACTTTGTTCTACACTAAATTATGTACAAGACGTGTTTCCCTCAAAATAAAATCGAAAAAAACCTCTGCTAATGTAGTAAGGAAAAAAACATGTCATCGATTATGATATATTATAATTTCAATTGTTTTAGCTGGATCATTTGAATTGATGTAATAAACACAATTGAGAACAAACCTATGGAGGAAGAAAAATAAAAAAACAAGTACTTCCGAGATGTACAGTAACAGACAACAAAATTGGTCAAATTTTTGAAAAGGAAAATACTAGAATGACAATAACAACTTCATATCACAAGCCACATTAGCTCACGATAGCCTTTCATGCGACCTCAACCCGCGTGTTAGGCATCAGGATCTGTGTATGCCTGCATCCTGAGGTGCGCATTGATGGCTCTTGCGAGTCAATGTGTCTTGTGGCGTGACTTGTTGTTGTCATTCTAACACTTCTCTTTTGAAAAACGGATTAAACTTGAGTTTTTTTTTTTTTTTTATCCGTCTTGTACAGATTGACGATGTGGAGCGGTTAATTGAGATCATAAAACAAGCAGCTAAAGAAGGTGCAATGCTCCTATACACACTAGCCGACCATTCCATGGCAAAGTCAGCCAAGAAAGCTTGTGAGATATGGGGAGTACCATCGACGGATATACTAAGTCCTATCACCGAGGCCATTGCCAACCACCTAGGTGTCTCCCCGTCAGGCCTTCCCCGTGGGGCTCCCGGTCGTGACTTCCCCCTCTCCGAACAATACTTTCGTCGAATTGAAGCCATTGAGTTCACCATCAAGCAAGACGATGGTGCCCTTCCTCAGAACCTTCACAGAGCCGACATTGTCCTTACTGGAGTTTCACGAACCGGGAAGACACCATTGTCTATATACCTCTCGCAAATGGGATACAAGGTGGCTAATGTACCAATTGTTGTAGGAGTGCAGTTGCCAAAGGCGCTTTTTGAAGTTGAGCAAGAAAAGGTGTTTGGTTTGACTATAAACCCTATGGTGTTGCTGACTATTAGAAGGGCGAGAGCAAAAAGTTTAGGATTCACTAGCGAGATGATGAGTAAATATTCGGAGATGGAACATGTTAGAGAAGAGTTGGACTTTGCTGGGAGAATATTTGCGCAGAATCCTGTGTGGCCAGTTATCGGTAAGCATGGACTTTCTTGCTTTGGTTTTTGTTTTATAGGGGTGTATTCAATTGAGATTTTAATAGACTTTTGATTACTTTTAATTACTAAAAAAGTTTAGGTGTATTCAATTAAAACTTTTAGAGAATTTCTAAAAGTAAGGTGTATTCAATGTGAACTTTTATAGACTTTTTAAAAGTTTATAAAAGTTTATAAAAGTTTTGGGGTATTCAATTTAAACTTTTAGAGAGTTTCTAAAAGTAAGGCGTATTTAATTTTTTGATGATTTTTGTAGTTTGGTTACAAATCTTGACTTTTATAGACTTTTTGTATAAAAATACACATAAACAAATCTCCAACTTCTCCTCACCTCAACCCAAAAACTTTTAGAGACTTCTAATTTTTGTTGGTTCTCTTATTCAATAAGGACTTCATTGTTCATAATGTCTTTTCTTATCAATTGTTTTTATCAACTTCTCCAATCACTCAACAACTCGTGAATTTCATTGTTCACTCATTATATTCTAATGTTTATGTTGATGAAAATGAAAATGATGTCGTTATTAACAAGATCTCACTAAGTTTTTTTTACTTAAGTAAAAAAAAGTGCAAAATTTTTACATGCAATGATATTACTTGGTTTTTTTTGCCACTAAAAGATTATTCATTTGCATATTTGTTTTGTTGATATTTATTTACTTATTTATTATGTTACCATCTTGATAGTCGTAATTCATTACTATGTCTATATGATTTTTTATTAAAATATAAAAATACTTTTAAAAAATTAATAATAGTTCTTAAGAAAAATAAATATAATTATTCGTCTTTTTTATAATAAAGTGCAAAATATTTGTTTCAATATTAAAATCACAAAAATTTACTAGTATCAATCAAAATCATGTTTAAGAAGTTCATAAAAGTCACTAAAAATCTTAAATGTTGATAAAAGTCATCAAAAATAAGTTTACTTAAAAGTTTATCAAAGTCTTTAAAAATCTACGAAAATCTACAAACTTTAGAAAAATCATCAACTTATAAAAGTAACCAAAAGTCTATTAAAATTTCAATTGAATACACCCCTGGTAGTTTCTTCTTTGGCAACATTTAAGTTGACTAGGGAGAATATGAACCAATGTCTGTCTATATGAGGTGCATTCATGCATCATTAGGTGTGTAGATGAGGAACCTTTCCGGGACTTGATTTTCTCATATTGGTTCATTAAGTTTAATTCCATGCTTGAATATGCTACGATGCGTGAATTGACAATCTGCGGTGCTTATTATTAGCCAATGTTGGTAACTTTTCTTAATGTTGCAGAAAAATGTTGGTTTGTATTTGATTTTGTTGTTTGTGATGGTACATACACCTCCCGTTGATTACCTACCACAAATAAACCATTTGTTCCAAAATTTTTACTATTCGTCTGCGGGAAATTAGAGTTGTTGGTAAGGGCGCCTCGTATGATTCGTGTAAAGGGGACAGCATGTTTGAAGTCTAGGCTAGGCCACTGCAGATGTCTTGATACCTTGTGATTGTTTCGAGAAAATTGTCTAACTTTCGTAATCAGATGCTTTATCACCATCTGCATTTTGCGTTAAGGGTGAGATGAGAGTTGATTCATCTCAGATTCTCAGTTAACATTACTTCATCTCACTTGACTTTGATCATATTGTTACTTCCTTAAGTTCAGAAGTGACGGGAAAAGCGATTGAAGAAACAGCAGCAGTTTTGCTTAGGCTTTATCATGACCGCAAGCAGAAATACTCAATGCCGCGGATCTCAAAGCGCTACTAGATTGTAAGTTTTTATTTATTTATTTTTGGTTGAAGTTCTTTGATGGTTTGATGCTTCTTTTGTTTAAAAACTTTACATGGAACTAGCCCTCTTGGGTTGTTTCTTTTTCTTATGAAAAAAAGAACTAGTCCTCTTGGGCACCTATATGGCATCAGTGTCCCCTTCTAAATACTTTTTTTAGGTGAAATATAAACCAAGTTAGTGGTTTTTGTTGCTGAAACTTCATATGATCAAGTTTGAAGGTAACTCCATGAGCAATGTTTTCTGCAGATTCTCTCGGTGTTGCTTATAGCTAAAGAATAAGAAAGAAGTATAGATGCTAAAAGACCAGGAGCAAATGTGAGAAACTTGAGCTTTCAACTGACACCGCAAACTACAAAGCTCGAATAATGAAGCGATATTGTTGATCAAAGTTTTTCGGCCTGTTAATTGATGAAGAAAAACTGAGAACATATTGCTTGACCCTCTACTACTGCTAAATATGACAAGCCAGAATGCAAATAAACAACTGCTCAAGTTGCTAGATTTCCATCATCTTCACATATTAGGTGAATCTTTCCTTTCCTTGATCTTACATAACAACATGAATCTATAGTTTATCTGTATATATCAATTGTACAAATTTCATTCCTGCATTGAATTTTTGTTGTAAGAAGAGTTGTTCTCCAGAGGTAATTCTTCATAGCTAAACTTCAGAATATTGAAACTAGTCATAAAAGACTTCTGATTAGAAGCTGAAATCTAACCTGACTGTCATCTCTGAATGACGATCTACGAAGGTTGTTTGCTTCTAATAACTGTTCAAACATATCATAGCACAATTAGTTCCTCGAATGAATTGCGACAAAGTTGCGAGACGCTTTTCGCTTCTCTGCTAAGTAGGACATCCAACTTGTTACCAAAAATGGTGAATTCTGCATAGGATCCAATCATCCAAGCAATTGTCTTAGCAGGTTCAACTTCAACTTCTTTTCTAACTAAATAAATGCCCACATGGGGAGCAACCACACTAAGAGATCTGAGTGCTTTGAATATACAAAATAAGTTTTCAGGTGGACCACATGTAAGGTAAAAAGAACAATTAAAAATCCAAAACAAAGAAGAGAAAGCAACTTATGCTTTATGGACAAAAATGCCTCTGTCTAGAGAATTTATATGCAACAAAAGGTGAGATTCCTTGCTTTCAATGCATTTGTTATGTTGCACATCTTCCAGAGAGATGCATACATTCCTATTGTTTGTCCTCCACTTAAACAAAAAGCTGAACACATGACTCCAAAGAGAACAAAGATCACACACACATGTACATCACTCTTTGCAATTGCTTTGCTTTGCCTTGCCTTCTAATTGTGTCTCATTCAGTCATTCTACACAGCAAAAGCAATGCAATCAACAGCAATGCTAATCTGCTAATCAGCTCAACTCTCCATCTCTGCTCTTGCCATGGACAGTGTGAAGTATAGGAGTAGTAAAGTCCCCATGCTTGATCTGTCACAACAAACACCATTCAAAACTCGACTAATTATATTCACGAAGGCGATTCAATTTACGAATATTACAAGTGATGAGGAGAAGGGTCTTACATTGTCGCGAAGAAGAGAAGGACCCGGCGGGGACTGATTAAGCGGGCATTCCAGGAGCGTTGCCTGCTGTGCGACTTCATCAATTTCGGTTCGCCTGGAATGTTGATCACATGTGCACCTTCTATGGTGGTGAACTGTTTGGTTTCTGATGGAATTGAAGGAGCAATTGTGAACTTGTTGTTTTCAGCATTACATCCACCACTGAAGCTAGTAACTGCAGTTTTATTTCATGAGAAGCATCATACAGTCACCATGATATCAATAAAAAAAAAAAAAGTTCCATCACCTCAGATTATTAATACATAAAAATAGTTCATCCCGGGTTATTGAGCCGTGTGATTGGTTAAACTAAAGTGAGGAGATGCATAATAAGATTCAGACACTATAAATACAACAACAACAACAACAACAACAACAACAACAACATAGTCTCAATATCAAATTAATTGGAGTCGGTTACATGGATCAAACTCTTCCATTGTGCTCGATTAAGTTTATGTGTTTGATTCATTTCATGAAGAGTTTATGGTTGTTGTTAACTTATTGCAACGCTCCTCTATTTTTCAAGAATGAAAAATAGGGTTTGGACTTCCTTCCCCATCTTTTGGATATGAAAAAATGGGTCTGGAACCTCTCTTACTCATTTTTCGGTATGAAAAATGGGCATTAGAGTCTTCCTGTAATTAGACTTGGAACTGATTATGTAGTGCAATGTTCTATTATTCTATATAGGTGGAGTTATTCAGACATCATAAATATCGAAAAAAAAAATCATTTTAAACACCACAAAAAAACACAAAGCTTGTAGAGGGCAAAAGTACCATTTGAAGATGAATCTGCAACACCAACTGGTCCTTGAGAAATCTGTGATCCTTTCCTAGAGAAGCTTCTAGGCATTTTTACCTCCAAAAAACAAAAAAAAAAAAAAAAAAAAGTCAGCTTTGAATCTTTAACTCGCCGAGTCCATCACTAAAAAGGTCTCAAAATAGAAACAAATAGTTCAACATTGTCACTAATCCGATCTGTAACTCTATTCAAAGAGAAGTGCTAAAATGATAACATCAAGATATATGGGCTCACAAGAGCTATCTATGTGTCTCGGGATGCAAGTATACATAGATCTCGATGCACAACACACGGTTCGAGATCACACGGAAGACTCTTATGAGCCATCGTGTCTTGTGGTGCGATAGTGTTGTCATTGAAAAACAGAGCTTCTATGCATCATTTTCATTTCTAACAATCAATCTTTGCAGTCAAGAAAATTATTAAGATCATTAAAGATGAAATTCAGATTAACATAGATTATAAACAAATCAAGTTTTCACTTACTGTGATTCTTGAATTTGGGCTCATCATCTCCTTGTCTGGGTGACCAAGAACATCAGAAAATCTTCCCATATCAACAACAAAGCTATCAGAAGAAGCAGAGACTTCGTCGCGATGAGATACCGACATCTCGCTTGGATTGCTCGGCTGTTCTTCCAATCCAGTTTCACAAATTCTCAGAGAAGTAGAATCAGAACCCTGAATTGGATGAACAAGCAAACATTCAAGAAACCCAAATTTGCACGAAAAGCAACCATTTTTAATTTCCAAACAACCAACTGTTCAACACTCAATGTAACAGTTTCCTAACAACATTAAATTCGTTCAACCCGTCAAAGAAAACCAAACAGTACTTACCGAATTTGGGTTTTCGGCCATTGTTGAACCAACCCACTCTGTTCTTCAATTCAACTCTAATGGGCTAGAATCGTAGAGTCGCTAGAGTAGTTTAATGGGGAAATTCGAAAATGGGTATTGTTAGATTTGCGAGAACGGTTGATGAACCGACTTGTTCGGCGAAAAAACTAACTGGGTGAGTTCGAATTTTCGAATTGGAATTCAGTTGTGCAGAAAACAGAGCAAAACAGTGTCCGATAAGAGAGGACTTGACAATCTTGTTGAGAATCTCGAATTCGACAAAGTGCGGAGACTATGCGAAGTGCGAATTGGGGAGCGAATGCAACGGAGATTGGATTTCTGTTGTGACCATCAAAGATTGAGAAAATTTGATGAAAGAGAAACAGTTTTGATCTTATATATTTGAGAGAAAACATAGCAGCTTTTCTTTTTGTTCTTCTTCATTTGTTTAATCTGCAATTCATTCTTTTGGACCCACTTAATAATAATCTTTAAAAAACATATTAAAATATTTCTTTTTTGTTTTCTAAAAAAATATTATGAGGACATCCGAGTTTTTGCCCCGACTAATTTTAGATTCTAGAAATGTAATACCTTTTTTTTTTGAAAGGATATCGTCAAAATTAATCTTAGATTCAAGATGCGTATGACCGTAAAGATGGTGTCTCTAATGAAAAAAATCTTAAAATTTTTCATTTTCATGGCTTAAAATTTAGAAGAAGGAGAGGGTGGGAATGGTGCCATCTCTAATGGCCCTCTTTTTCTTCGTCTCTAGTAAATTGTTTGGTTTTCTCTTTTTTTTTTTTTTTTTTTTTTTTTTTTGTTTTTTTGCACGACTTCAGTTTCGATTATCTACTACAGTTAAACGTCGAGCCATTGGTGATCTCTTTCTGCAATCTCAAGGGCAGTGGGATTAGTCAGACGAAGTGTCTGAATACCCACTGTTAGTAAAAAAAAAAAAAAAAATTGTTTGAATATTCAAATTTTTTGCCTCGACTAATTCTAGATTCTAAAAATGTAAGGTCTTTTTTGTTTAAAATAATGTTAGGATATTAGATCTTTACCTCGACTAATCTTAAATTCGAGAAACATAAAACCACAAAGGCATTATCTCTAATAAAAAAGTTTTGAGCTTTTTCATTTTAGCTCGAAACTAAAATTTGGCTAAAATCTTGGCTAAGGGAGGAGAGAATAAGTGCCATGCCATCCCAATAACCCTCTTAGCGATATTCAATTATTTCTTTTGTTGTTATTTTTTAAGAATAATTTGAAGTGATGAGAGGTTTGTTGAAACACAAATCAATCAACAAAACTTGGTGGGTCAGTGATCATGATTGAGCGAAGATGAATTGATTAAGCATACTTTGGGAAACTTAGCTTAATTGAGGGCCAACTGGATTAGTTGAATTAGTTTATAAGTAGAGAGTATGTATTGATTAGAAACAAAGGCTTAAAATGCATTGCATGGCAGGTTTTGCACGTCTGGCCCTCACATGCTTTGCACTCTATTATCTATCAATTTCTCTCCCGTGTGTTACGGGCGGCGCATAGACTATGTGACAATCTGAATAACCAAATGAAGTTCATGGTCTCTTCACCACTCATGTTACACAGGCATTTATGTATGCCTTTTTTTTAAGAAATTTTGTACTGTATTTTTTTTTGGATGTCAATGACTTCATATGGTGCATATTGAATTTTGTGGAGTGCTTGATTTAGATGTTGGATCATATTTTTCACCAAATGTGCCTCGAGTCACGTATGTACGTATAACACATGATTCAGTTCATGGTGTATTAATTGACATACAATGTGTATTTGATTATATATAATTAGGACAATTATGTATGCCAATGTTGAGCGTTAAAAAATAACACATTCATAAAATGAGCATAGTGGAGACACTTGGAATGCTTTGTGTAGATGTGAGGTAAGATTTGCTGGGGATATTATAAAGAAAAGTAAGAAGAGGCAATAAGGAGTATTAATAAGGGCAGGCAAATGCCCTGCTCTACGTGATAAAAACCGAAAGAATTCTAGAGTAATAGAAGTAGACCTAAGGTGTTTGTGATGCATTAAGTATGTATATATGGAGGATTTATAAAAAAAAAATTATCGAAGAACATCATTAATTGCATTGAATCTAGCTGAATAGAATTTGACTCTAATATGCAGATGCAGCACAGCCAAATAATTTGGGATTAGTTAAGGCTTTTAATTAGTTAAGGTTCTAATGAAAAAATAATTGATAAGTGAGATTCGCTTAATTATTCGACTTGATTATAATATTATCATCAAAGAATTATGCATGTTTGTTAGCTAGGGAATATATAACAGATAAAGCTGTTTTTTATGTTTTGTTTTTTTAGTAACGAGGGGTATCCAGACGCTTTGTCTGAATAGTCCCACGGGCTGTGACATTGCATAAAGAGATTAGCAGTGATCCGACGTTTAATTGTCATGAGAAATCGAAATTGAGATCGTGCGCATAACTCACATTACCCCGTCTTCACCGTTAACACTTGACCATACCGTCTTAGTTCTAAATCATGTATTGTATAACCAGATAAAGATAACTATTACATAGGTGTAGTAGAAATAATATGAAAGGATAAGGATAAGGATGTGCTTGAATATGCGATCATTAATCAATAAACCCAACTTTTCTACGCACTTCATTGACAAGGGATATATATGATGCACAATTATTTACCTTTTATTGATAAGGGATGTGGATGAGATGTTAATGTGTGTCACATATAATTAAATAAGCATTAGGTGAAAAAAAAAATCGCCAATAGTAATGTGTATTTTTAATTTAAGCTAACGTGACATATAAAGAATAAATATTGTCTATTTTCGATGTCTACTTTTAGCTAAACGGTGCAATTTATAGCCATAACAACTCAATTTTTTTTCAAAATATATATAAGAAAAATGATAAGATTTTAAAATAAAAAGTAAAATTCACATCGACCATTTAAAAGCACTTTTGAATTTTAGTGCCTATTCAATCCACTTAGCAGGATGATCGTCCTCTCTACAATGCTGACTTGACATCAATTCACATCTACTATCAATATTTACGTAAAAATACGCCAATAATACTTCAATTGGCACATGCAATACAAATGGAAGGATCAGTGCGCAGTTGAGTCGTTGACTTTTTTTTTTTTTTTTTTTACATAGTGGTGTAATATTTTGACAATGTATTTATCAATAACGTTCCATTTTGTAAAATATTTTTACTGAGTTTAATTAGTAACCTAGATTTTGTCAAACTCAAAAAAAAAGCCGCTATGGGCACCCTACCAATTAATGAAGGCACACCACTATTGAAGGCACCAAGTTGTTTACCAGAGGCACCCAAAACATTTGAATGAAATCTCGAAATTGCCCCCAAGTGCACCCCACCACCAAATTCCAATTTCAATATGTTTCAGAGATCTTACAAGAGGCGTTGGTTCTTCGATCTCTGTTAACAGTTTGAGCATCTCCTCTGTTTTGTCGCTCATTCAAATAGGGGTTTTCTTCCATATTCAAGAATCTCGAGTTGTTTGCATTAGGTACGTTGTAGGGCTCGGTCTTTAGGTACCAATCTCACAGGAGGTGTTTATTCGACAGCTTATACGTATGTTTGAACTCGAATTTGATAGATTATAGTTCGATTTTTGTTTGTTTTGTGTGGTTTGTGTGCTAGGTTAGGCAAATTTGTAAATCTGTTTTTCTCGGCCACACGGTCATAGAAATGCTAACAATCTCGGCTAACCATGGCCGAGATTTAAGTTTAAGGTTAGTTGCACATAAAGTCTCGATTACATAGTAACGAGAGACACATTGTTGTCTCGGTTATCCATAACCGAGATTATGCTTATGTATTATTGTTTTAGGCAGCATAACGCTACAATTGCTCTCGGTCACCACATACCAAGAGAGTAATTCAGAGTGTATAGTTGCGTTAGTCTCGGTGATGTACAACCGAGAATGAACCAATTGTCTCGGTGTCCATTACCGAGACTTGTTGTTTTATCTCAGCCACGCGTCACCGAGATTGTAGTTGTTGTCTCAAACCTGCTTCACCGAGACTATAGAAATAAAAGATTTTGTTCTTATTTTTTTGAATCTTACTTTTGTTTCTGCTCCAGGTGCTTATATGTTGTAGTCTTATCAGGTATGGCTCGTTCGAAAACCCCGATGACTAGGGAGGAGGTTGGTGTTGAGGTGTCGAGGGGTAATCGTGGGCGAGGCGGCTGGAGATCCTCGACTACATCTTATCGGAAAGAGAAAGAAAAGGTAGATGTGAAGGGAAAGGAAAGACTACTGGGAATCATGCAAAAAATGTTCAATTGCACAATAAGGGTTCCAACATTGACATGCGTCCACAAAAAGATCTTCTAGTTGCGTGAGACGAAAATGAGGCTCATGAATCAGAGTCTAGTAGTAGTGACTCATCCGCACCATCAGATACCACTAGTAACGATCGTAATGTGGGTGGGAGTACTAGTGGTGGAGGTGGCCATAATGAAGGGGAGTCGCAAGAGCAATTGAAAATGTGTGCTCTTTTCCCCGGTGGTCCTTCAAATTGATCATTATTGAAGAGCTTTAAAGATTATGTGGCATTAGCGATTTGGAGCAATGAAGTATTTAAAGTTTCATTGAATGGAATACCTAAAAACTTATGGTTTTCATATAGCTTATGAAATGTTTTTTGTTGTTGTAGGATCGCCCGATACTCGAGTGTATCAATCACGGTGTTCAAATCCAAGAATGAGACTTACAGTTGTGCTACCCTGACACCGAGGGCCTTCAGAGGATTATCCAACGGCTGAATTGAATACGCTGATAGACTGCTTATACCGCAAGGCTAACAAAGAGGTTATACTTGCTTTCGTGGAGCGGTGGCAGCCGGAGACAAACACATTTCACTTACTATTTGGTGAAATGTCGATCTCTTTGAAAGATGTGAGCATTCTCCTGAAGATTTCCGTGACAAGCAAAGTGGTTGCAGTAGAGAACTTTGCGAAGTACACCGAGGAATTTCGTTCGGATGCGATTAAGCTAGTATCTAAACTACTTGGAGCTAGCATTGAAGATGGTGAGGATGAAGTGAACATCAGCAAAGGGCTTACAATGCAAAAATGTTGGTTGAAGAGTCGATGGTGCCCCAAAGTTGGTTCGAATGACATTACTTATCTCCCCGTAAAATGCACAACACTGGAGTTACTTATTGTACCTACTTTCTTCCACCTTTTTTATGGATAAGAGTGGATCTCGGGTATCTATTACGTTGTTGAAGCTTCTAAAAGAATTGGATGACGTGGGAAAGTATGCATGGGGTGCAGCTGCATTAGCGTACTTGTACCGATACTTGGGGTTTGCTACCAAAGTACAAGTTTCTCAGATTTTCGGCTACCTCGCATTACTTGAGGTATATTTTTAAATCAACTTACATTGTTTTCTAAATAATTAGAATTAGGTTTTCCATTTTCCCACTAACTAACGTTGTATGTATTTACAGGGATGGGTGTACGACCATTTCAAACTCGGGCTCGCCACACCCAATGCAAAGTACATGAACTACGTACAACCTCGTGTCTGTAGATGGATTCAAAAGCACGAGACCATGATGAATATTGACAAGGTTGGGTCCATAAGGAGAACGTTGGACAGGTTGCGGCCAAGCGAGGTGAGTTACTTAGCCAATCTTGTTTGTAAATGTTCAAGTTAGTTTATTTTTACTAATTATGGTTGTTTATGTTTGATTAGGTCACTTGGGACCCTTATGTTAATTACAGGGATATGGAGTTGTGTACGCGGTGGCCTTCTATAGTGGCACATTGAAGTACATGGATGTGGTGGAGCCTTACCATCCGGAGAGGATTATGAGACAATTTGGCCATGTGCAATCTATTCCAGATCCTTCGTACCGCCTATTGGAAGCACATCGAGGCCCATCCGCAATCAAATACTCTGTTAAGTATGAGTTCCAACAAGACAATTGGGAACGTTGACGTAACCATTTGTTGGCCCCCGAAGTTCGCGGTGAGAAGACACGATTTGAGTTTTTGGCTACACCAGACCATCTACCTTATTTCCTTAAAGTGTCTCACCCAGTGATCATCAACCCAAACCATGAAGATGAAGACATGGTTATCACAACCATCGCTAACAATGAGCTATTAGAGGTATTGAATATGTTTTAAGTGTTATGTAGAAGTATTTGACATTTCTTGAAAACCCGTAATTTTTAACATTAACATATTTCTTTTTGTTTTCATCAGTGTAATAGGTGTGTGTTGGACGCGGCACTACGATGGATGGACTCCCCTCCGGAGTTGTGTACGTTCGAGTCTGCGAGGAAAATAGCGAGTGACGTCGTCAATTTCCTTTCTGGGAGGAGTCTCGGTCCTACCACCACCACTACCACTACCATCGCCGTAACCGGCACCACCATGGCCGCCACCGACACATCAGCCCCTACCTAAGCAGGCCCTAGGCAGTCCCAACACTATAACACTTCTACACATTCTACCCCGGCTAATGCTCCACCGCCACCGGTTGATGCTTGCCTCCCAAAGAATGCATGGAAAAGAATACAATAGAAAGAATTTGAAGAAACCAAAGTAATGAGGGACTTGTTGAATGTTGGATTATGGAACTTGTACTATTTTAGTTTTTGTTGGATTATAGAACTTGTTGAATGTTGTTTGAATGTAAGACTTGTATGGTGTGAGATTGTTAAATATTTTACTGTTGTCTATGTTTTGGTTCTATTTTTTGTATTGAGACTTGTATTGTAATAATTTTGGTTGATAAACATGTTCATTTTGTGATCAGAAAATAGTCTCGGTCCTTTAGGGCCAAGACCGGTATGACAATATCGGTGCCTAATGACCGAAACTGTTGTAGTACTTACGCACATATGTCACCAAGAGTTGTATGTGCAATGTACTAGTTTGGCGAGGTTTCGGTTGGACGTGTCCAAACGTTCACATAACTCTCGGGTATGATCTCTCGATAGTTTTAGATGAGTCTCGTTGATTACTAACTGAGACCATAGTGACATTCTCGGATATGTCATGTCGTAAACTAGTAGTCTTAGTAAGGTATCGACCATAACTACGCTAATAAACTCGATAGTCGTTTACCGTGAACATTGTTTAAATGATTTGTTACGGTGTCTCGATTATGCATGACCGAAACTACACGTTTAGTTTCGCATAGAATGAGCCGAGAGTTCTCCAGTTGGGACGTGCACGTGTCAACGAGGTGTCTCTGTAAACCATCAGATTGCATAGTGAAACACTTCTCTCGGGAGTGTCATATTGAGAAGTTTGACCAATTGCCGGTTATAGCATGTCGAAACATAAGCGTGAGTTACGGACCTGCTTGGTCGAGAGTTAGTTTTTTTAAAGAATTATGTAATTTTTGACTACATAAAGTTCACAATTACAAGCCATAACATATCAAAATTAGCTAATCGAGAAGCATACACATAAAAACTTATAAAACAATTAACTTTGATACATATATATTGCACTTAAATATTCTTGGTACGGCAAGTATACACATCAAAACTTAAAACGTTCAACACGACTATTGATAACTAAGGAGAAACTAAATCTACTACATAAGGCGTGCCTTCTTCAGAAGTTACAACCGACATGATTTCTCGAATTATGAATCCATCACGCCAACCTTTAGCGCACTCCTCAGCATACATTTCCTATGATGGATATAATGATGGAAACGGTGCATTCACAATCGTTTTCACCTGTCAAACAACAATAATCTATTATCATATGATCAGAAGATGAAAAAACGCAATTCGCAAATAATCTACAAACTTGCCCTAACCCAATGGATATTTCTATCATTAATCATGACAATGATAATTCGACTATTTAACGATGACGGTGGGACATTACATAGAGGAAGAAATGTCGAGCAACTACCATGCGAGAGTTTACTAGAATGACATTAAAGGTCGTTGATATTAATAGGCCCATGTCTGGAAGTGTCAACCATTCGTTAAAAAAGGCACCAATACGATCATCCAGACAATGCGCAACAGTCTTCACCTTCTTGTAACTCGTTCCAAGCATTTCCCCTCAAAGGTTTTCATACTCGATTATCTCATCAAACATCTTCTACGTACTAACTTCCAATAAACGACATCGAGAAGTCCAAGCCCGGAGGCAACACACTGATATCCAAATTACCATCGCCCATCACATCAATAGTGCTCTCAACATATGACAACCAATCCGATTGTATGCAATGACAATAACCAATCTTAGATACACTTTGGGTCTCCTGAAACTTACAACGTGTTTTAGGCCCCACTTTATTTTTCTTCTATCTCGAATTAGATGCCATCTTCTTTCAATAGTACGTACTCAAACTTGCTAGGCAATCTTGTCATCGAAGTATCGTCTTTATCGTGTTTCTTCTTTGATCCTATATTCTTTCCTCTATTCAGCAAACTTCCAATTGAAGACCTCGATGTCATTTCCTTTGTCTTTATTTTTGTAAGTGAGACAACTCCGGTGTAGATGAAGGAAGACTAATCTCTCTAAGCTGCTGAATAATCCTAATGCGATCGTCCTCGTAAGTGTAAGCATGAAACTTTTGCAACACTCTTTCAATCTCATCGTTCGCATTGTACCCAGCCCGATCCATTGATTCTCTGGTACCATACTCAACTTTCACCAGTATACATGAATGTCCTCGAGAGGGATGGGTGAACCAACATATTTATGAAAATTTATTTCGTGTGCACAAGGAAGATCATGCGTGGCACGCATCTCACAACCATAACGAGTAGAGTCATGTCCAACATCCTCTTCATGTTCCATTCATCTCTAATTAACTTAAGCGCCATTTGAGAGACCTAACCATGCAATCGGCGATAAAAATCATCAAAATATTCATGTTGCACCACATTCAAACTTAGCTCAAAGTGCCTTGATGTTGTTATGTTGGATCATAAGAAGACCATCAACCACACTCCTCAAAGTCTCAAAATTTGTCTGACTGTTGCCAAGATGTAGCTTACAAGTGGAATGCGTAGACTTAACCCTCTGTGTCCTTGTTTCCCCAAAGTGCATGATTTGATCTATCCATGCCGGTACAAATTTCTCATTGTAGATCTTCTCCCAAGTGTTATCCAAGTAATCAGTAAGACCATTCATTTGACCGAACTTACAATGCAAGTCATTCATCCTAAGTTCAAATAAGACCTCGACTTAGCATACAACACGCTTCGTCCACCTATCCATAAACGAGCGAAGCTTTCTTTATCCCCAAACGTCTTCTTAATTTTGCAAATACTACTTTGTTGATGTGCCAAGAGCAAAGAAGGTGAGACGATGATGGAAATACTTCTTCGATGACACTAATAAGGCCTAACTCCTGATCCGTAACAAACACGTCAGGTTTAGGCCACCCATCCAATATGGATCTCAAGTTCTCATGTGTCCAAACATAATTTGCATGAGTCTCCGATGATATGAAAGCAAACCCAACTGAGAACGTCAAATGCGTCGTAGTGATGCCAACAATCTCCAATAACGGCAATCCATCAAAGTGCATACTTCGATACCTATTTGTTTTGTAAGTTCAATCAATCGAAAGAACCGACGGGAAACACCATAACAACTTAATTGAATCAGGATGTGACCAAAATAAATTAGTGACGATATTAGTATCGGGATGCTTCCTATGCTACGACATCCACTTTTCTTCTCCAATATGTACAATAGTTGTTGTATTTTAGTCCTTTCACCCGCATCCTCAATTCAGAGTTTTTGTCGTGCATTATATATTGTATGCATTGTCGATATGTTTTTAACATATCTTTGCTTCAACATATTGAAGATATCTCTTAGCTTCACATTATCCTTAGTCATCTGCACCACAACCACCTGCTCACCCTTATCCAATCTTCTTGCAAATAAGTGGCCGTCCAAGTTTTTGGCAGGGTCGTGATTGTGCCTCCCACATGATAGTGACATACCACAAAGAATCAACATTTTCTTTGATGTTAATAAGGAAAGGGCATCTACATTTCTTTGTACCAATTTGAGTCATCCCCGTTTCTTCTTCCTCTTCAGTTCTTGGTGTCAAAGCAAGTTTTGTCGCTTTGGTTTTTTCTACTCTTTATGACATTCCCTTAAATGTACTGGACCTCTCACAACAAGTTTGACCCTTCCCCTACGCTTAATCCTTCCGACATCAGAGTGCTTCGTTATTAACACAAAAGTGTTCTCACGACCAATCATTTGAAGCCATGAAATATATATTCTCTAGATGTGAAATGGCCTATAAGGAGTAAACGCATCCTTGTAGTTTGGAAATAAAGTTGAAAATGACATTACTTGCAATACATACATTGTAACATTATGACTCAACACCAATACACAACAAATTCACCAAAAACCAAAAATCTACATTCTCGGTAGTACAGATCCGCGACTTGAAACCAACTTTCGTTCATTGCGAACCGAGAAGTTATGGTAGAGTCTCGGTATGAAAAAATCGAGACTCTTCCATGTGTCTCGGTCACAACATGACCGTAACTTACGGATAAGTCTCGGTACTGCGAGGCCGAAACAATCGCGCCCGTGCAACTTCAACTGAAAACATGAAAAAAAAAAAAAAAACACAATAAGTATCAATAAATACCGCTTCTTCCTCTTGCACCATTGCAATACATTCGTCCATTTTAAGCTGAAAACAACTTCGAATGGTCGAATTTACCAAACCCTACAATGAAAAACCAAATCATCAATGTCACTATTTTGAACAAAAAATAGTTCATTTGAATCTTGATATTGTTGTAAAACAATGTTACCTCGCTATCGATGATGTGAAAGCGCAAGAATCGATACACGCCCACAAATAAATACGTGGCTTTAGGTTAGAGATGAGAGTTTAGTGTAGTGGGGTGCCCCAAAATTTGTTTGAAAATGATTTGTGAGATTGGAGAGAGTTTATATGAAAGGGCAATAGTGTCATTTATATCAAAGTGTAATTTAGAGGGGACAATGACAAAAAATGGGTGCCTTCATTAATTGGTGGTGCCCATAGCGGTGCTAAAAAAAATTACATACAATCGCTAGCCAGCATGGAGTGTGTGAACAATTAAAGACTTTTTGTGCAACTAATAAACTATCAAGACTTGAACATAAAAAGGCCTTAAAAGATTAAAAAAAACTTAAAAAATCGATTTTTTCCAAAGTAAAAACAAAAAAGAGATTGACCTTTATGAACAATTAATTAAACAAACTAGCTATAAAATTAAACAAGATAGATATTTGCAAATTGATAATGCATAACATGATTTTTTTTAGTATAGCGTGATGATTTTTTTTTAGTATAATGATGATTTTGATTGTACATTTTTTGTTTGGAAAGACCGAAACAACTTGCCCCCACTTAAGTTCGACCCATGACCTATTACTCTTAAATTTTGTACCAACACTACAAAAAAAGGCGAGCAACGGCGACGAAAAATAGACCGACAGGAAATAGCCTAGTGATGAGCTATTTCTCGGGCTATTTCCCGTCGCCGAATTGCGACGGGGGGCCAGTTTGCACGGTCGAATTGATGAGCGGAAAAGCTCCCGCTCAAAGGCGTCGCTTGGCTTTTGGCCTGCCACGTGGTGCCCCTGGGTTTGGTCAGGTGTGGGATTAGCGACGGGGTTACCCCGTCGCTAATATGCAAACCAAAGCCCTCAATATCGCCTTTCCCTCTCCCTCCGTCGTCCCTCCCTCTGACTCGGCCCTCTGTCAACCCTCCCTCTGTCGACCCTCTTCCCCTACTACTGTCGTCCACTACCTCTCCTCTTCCCTATCTCGGCCCTCCTCCGATCCCCTACTGTCGCTGTCCACCGCCTCTTCTCCTCCCTCTCTCGGTCCTTCCGCTCTCTCGGCCCTCCTCCCCTACTGCTGCCGTCTACCGCCTCTCCTCCTCCCTCTATCGACACAACTTGGCCGCTCCTTTTTGGTGTCGCTTCCGCGAGCGTTAGGTATATTTTTTAAAATTTTTTAATTTTTGTTTTAGAATAATATATTTTGTTATATGTAATTATTTTTTAATTAAATTTAAATGAAGTATTTTGTATTATTTTGTGAGAAATTTGCATTTATATAATTTTTTTGTGAAAAATAAAATTGTTTTCGAATAAAATTTAAGAATAACTTTTTAAATAATCTTTTGGGGAAAAATTTGCATTTATATGATTTTTATTTATATAGTTGTATGAATTTTAGTTTAGTGAAATGTATGATTTTTATGGTGATATGTGTGTGTGTGATTGAAATTTAGTTTTTATTGTGATTGTTTTGTGATTTTGTATTTTATTAATATGTTTGTATTTATTTGGTAATGTGCTATAATTTAATTGAGAAAAAGTTTAAATAATATGTAACTACCCACTTTTCCAAATGGATCGCTATGGGGCCAATGTAGGCCCACAACCTGGCCTACCAGCGACAGTTGTGTCCCACATGCCAACTCATCCACCATTTAACCTCAAATGACAACAATTTTTTGTTTAAATTGTTAATGACCTCAAATCATTTGTCTCTCATATCCTAGTAATCCCAAATAAAACACGGCGGAAGTCTTTAGCATGACGAAATATATATATTAGTAAAGTCATGGAATTAACTTTGATATCTACTGTGGAAAACCTATATATCATCATAGATAAAAAAAATGTACCTCAATGTAACACAATATCAACAGTATAGAGTCCTAATGTATCACTCACAATCCCAAATCCCAAAATAGAACAAAATATGTATATACAAACATACAAGCCTGGTTAAATGTCTCTGTATTCTGGCAGCTTGCCCATGCCCCAACTCGTACTAGGATCTGCACTCAAGTCGTCACAAAAGATAGATGACGAGTCAATAGTGAGTATTTCCAAGGAAATTAAGTGAGTAATAATGAAAGTAAATACTAAATTTAAACAAAATTATTAAATAAACATGTGGAAATAAAAACAGACAACTGTGCTCATCGCATGCATATGTAATAGTAAAAGCTCAAAGTGTAATGACCATTTTTTCCAAATGGACAGCCACGGGGGCCAATGCAGGCCCACAACCTGGCTCTACCAACGCCAAACTATGTCCTACATGCCAACTCATCCACCATTTAATTATTATTAATCTCGAATGACAACAATTCACTGTTTAAATTGTTACTAAACTCAAATCATCTATTAAGATCATGTTAAACCCAAATAAATCACAGCTGAAGTCTTTAGCATGACAAAATATATACAACGGTAAAGTTATGTAATTAACTTTGATACCCATTATGGAAAACCCATATATCATCATAAATAAATAAAAATGTAACTCAATGTAACACAATATCAACAATATAGAGTCCGAGTGTATCACTCACAATCCCCGAATAGAACAAAATATCCCAAAAAGAACATAAATATATACAAACATACAAGCGTCTCTAAGCGTCTCGCATTCAATAGCGCCCTTGCCCAAACACCTTATATGTTCGTAGCCTGATGATATGCACTCAATTCATCACAAAAAGACAGATGACGAGTCCAAAGTGAGTATTCCCAAGGAAGTTAAGTGAATAATAATGAAAGTAAATACTGGAATTTAAACAAAATTATTAAATAAACATGTGGAAAACAACTCACCATCCACCAAAACATCACCAACATCTCTAAAAATAAGATCAAAAGATAGAGAAATGTGTGGTGTAAGTGATTCTCACATCGCTTTTGGTGTTTTCACCCCTCCAAGCTCCACAAATCACTACTTTGCTCTTCTAAAACCCTGGTTTCTTCCTCTAAATCTCGAATAAGAAGTTGAGGAGAGAGAAAAGGTGGTGGAAAATAAGTCTACTTTGACTTATATAGGTCAAATGTCATCTCCACTCACTTACACATCTCAAGGCCATCCAAAGCTCATTTGTTTCTTTTCTAACCACTAGTGACTCCAATTGTGACTCTGTTAGGACACTCATTCTTGTTTTCACCTCAAAAAGTCCATTTTCGGGTTTTTCGACGCCTGGTTTCTCGTCTCGAACCGCAACTTACACGTACTACCATGTCCCTAACCACCAAATATGCATTCAATATTAATTATTTAGCAAATTTTATTCATTTTGTGTGTATTATTTCTCCGGCCTAGTGTTAAGTCGGGCAAACTACCCGGTACCCGCGTCGACATGCATATCGAGGCGATTACTTAACACACGGTCTCGCACATCAAATGTACTCTAATAACACACATTGTGATGTCATGTACACTATTTCAATATAAACATCACAATTTAAACAAGTAGCACATAAAAAGAACCATTTACGTAGCTCCAAGCGCGCACAAGCCTAATTGCGGATCCCACGAGCGTCAGAGCTGTCAACAACGTCTGCACCCACGTCATTAAGATTGACAAATTATATTAAGGCCGTTACATAAAGTGTGTGTTCCTAGCCCCTAGGGTCAGACTAGTGCCATACTTCGGACTCCCAACAGACTATTGTCGGCGAGTAGCACTCAAGCAAAGGCCGGTATTTGGATCCGCTAGGTGGTCGGCGTGGAACTTACGATGCACCCACACGTGCCCGTCACTCTCTCGAGTAGCCCTATTCACCGAGATGACACACGTGTTATGGCCTAGTGGACGTACACACAAAAATGGCACGGAGGGAAAGCCTCAAAGTCCGTCCATTTAACCACACCAGGAATAGAGTATTCAAAGACTGAAAATGAATTCAAAAGCAAAGGAAATACTGCTCAAGAAATTTTAGTTGGGATATTGCACACCTCACACCGCACTCCGTGTATCGTCACTAACCCCCAGGTTAGGCTCCGCTAGTCCCGAATATCCCAAATTATAGCCCGTATTGACCTATTTCCATGTATAAGTGATATGCAATCATTTGTATGTGTGTTATGTCATTTCACACAAATTATGTCAAAATAGGGTGTATTAGCGCGAGAGGTCTGGGCATTAGCACGCTAGATGCCCAGACAGTTATATGTTCTTAGCCCAGACGAACATTAGTGCGCTAATTTTCTGGCCTAGCATGTTAATTGTTATTAGCGTGCTAGATGCTACAATTAGCGCGCTAATCGTGTTCTGGACATCAAAACTGCTGAAATATTTGGGTTTTACATACACCCAAGAACCCAACAATAGCCACAACAACAACAACAACATTTCAAAACACTTTAAACTCATCATAATAACAACTCAACAACCTCTAAATCCTCACCAACACCTCTAAAATTATGATTAAAAGATAGAGAAAATGTGGTGTAAGTGATTCTCACCTTGGATTTGATGATTTCCCCCACTCTAAGCTCCACGCTCCACAAATCACCACTTTGCTCCACCAAAACCCTGGTTTTTTCCTCTAAATTTTGGATAAGAAGTTAAGGAAAGAGAAAAGGTGGTGAACATGAGTCAAACTTGACTTTATATAGTTGATTTTTGCATCTCAACTCACTACCACATCTCTACGCCATCAAATGGCATCTATTTGCTCCATTTCCAACCACTAGTGACTCCAATTGTGACTCTGCTAGGATACTTATCCTTGTTTTCACCTCAAAAAGTCCATTTTTGGGTGTTCCGAAGCCCGATTTCTCATCCCGAACTGCGTTATACGCGTACTACCATGTCCCTAACCACCAAATATGCATTCCATATTCTTTATTTAGCCAATTTTATTCATTTTGTGTGTATTATTTCCCACGGCTTAGTGTTAAGTCGGTTAAACTACCCGATATCCGTGTCGACACGCATATCGAAGGCGACTACCTAACACACGGTCTCGCACGTCAAATGTAATATATTAACACACATTGCGATGCCATGTACACTATTTTAATATAAACATCGCAAATTAACAATTCAGCATACAAAAATTACTATTTACCTAGCTATAGGCGCGCACAAGCCTAATTACGAGTCCCACGAGTGTTTGAGTTGTCGCCACGTCGCAAACACATCAAATAAATTAAGGCCGTTACATAATATATATATTTATATAACATCTTTAGTTGAATGAGAAATATTGTTAAAAAAAAATAAAATGAAATATTAAGAAATATATGATTAAATATATGTTTAAACCTTTTTAAATTAATTTGACAAATTACATTTCAAATATGACTAAAATAAAGGACTATATTAAGAAATATATTACTCAATGAACATAAATATATATATATATATATATATATATATGTGTGTTAAACCATTTTTAAATTAATTAAGAAATATATGATTCATTGAACATAAAAATATATAACAACACTTAATTATATATAACATATAAATATTAACTATATTATACGTTATTGAAAAAATAAAACTAGATTAAACAAAAAATGTTAAATCAAATTAAAGCTTTTTAAAATTTATATATACTACGTGGATGCACTAATCTTTATAAAGATTAATAATTTATATTATATGTACAATTACTATACTGAAAGAAAAATATAATAATTTATACTATATGTACAACTATTTAAATGTAGTTTAAAACTTTAATTAATGAAAACAATTGTGCTTACTGTACAAATATATATATATATATATATATATATATATGAAAAAACATAATTATGGGAAAACTTATAAGTAAAACAAGTAACATTTAGTAATTATCTTATATATATATATATATATATAATATATGGATGTAGGTATTAAACAAAAAATTTTAGAACAAATTGAAGCACTTAAAAATAAACTTCAAATATCGAAATAAAATTTAAACTTACTAAGGAAAAATTAAAAATGAGGCAACATTAGATTATAATAATTTATAATAACACATGTACAATAATATATTACGCAAAGTATGTGCATATAGTGCAACCAATGCGACTAATTACGGTAAACAATCGACTAAAATGTATAAAATATATTACTTCGACTAACTTCTATTAACACTCAACTAAAATTTATATAGTGATTGATTTGTACGTGTATTCAATTAGGGTTGTTTAGGTCTTTCGAGATGTTTGTGTCTCGAGATTTGTCCACGTGGAATGGTCAAAAGAGATTCTACCACATCCACGTGGCAAATTTGTGACGGGATGTGGTGACAGGATTAGCGACGGGTTCCCGTCGCCAAATCTGACACACTGTCGCAAAAAAATTTAGCGACAAAAACTTTAGTGACGGGGTTTTTCGTCGCTAACACGGTATAGTGTGGGAAATACCGATTTCCGTCGCTAATCCAGTATCCTTTTGTAGTGCAAATTATTGAGCCACTCAATTAGTTGGTCATTTTGAATACATATTAAAGAGCAAATATTAAAGTTACACTCATTAGAGGACGTCGATATTAATTGAATTGAAGAGATATTTTCTCTCGTATCTCTATGTATATCTAATAGAATGTATCGAAATATAAATTGCAATGGTAACTATTTCTCCAAATTTAAGTAAAGAACGCGTCAACTATAGATTCTAGCTCCACGATTATTATTTTTTATTATTTTTTATTTTTTTTTGTGATGGGAAAGAAACAACGCTTATACCTACCAAGTTTAGAATTCATTACCTCTAGGGGTGTTCATGAAATTCGTGAATTCGCATATCCAATTCGATCCAGTCCATTTAACTCTAATTGGTTGATAATTTGAGTTTGTTGAATTGGATTGAATTGCAAAAGTTGTTATCCGCATTGATTAGATTAGATTGCGGATTGCACACTTTAATCCGTAGATCCAATCCGCAATCCGGTTTAATTAATCTTTATATACTTTACATTATGCATACACATATACTCTTAAAATCTTAAACTATATTTAGATGACGTTAATATTTCTATACACTAATTCATCGGCTATATATTCATATACACTTGAAAATCTAAATGATCACAACTTAAGTTAAACTTTCTAGTTAAATAAATATAGAAAATGTTAAAACTAATATGTTTGAATTAAAATTAGTATTCATCATTTTTCTTATGTTATTTTTTTTTAGTATGAGTAGAACCAACAACCTCCATAAATTGCATTTTGGCAAGTGATACCTTATCCATCTCACTAAAGATGCATTGACAATTATAAACTAGTCGACACCTCGCGCTTCGTACACGGGAATTAAGACTAAATATCAATATATAAAAATAGCTAAAACTAAAAGTGGCCTAAAAAAATTATAAATAATCGCAATTTCTATTTTATTTTCGATTGAAAATGTTTATCTTAAGATCGATACCTAATTTCTTATATTATTTAGTATTTTTTTTTTTTACAGAAATAGATGTTTATCGTTCAATATCTAATTTCACTTAGCATTAATTGATAGTCGAAATAGTTACCTCGAAAAATTGGTAGCCTGAATAATAGCTAATTTTTTTTTAAAAAATTTCTCTAAAAATTATTGAAATACAAAATAGCCGTAGAATACAAAAAGCGCAAAATAAAAAGCAAAAAGTAAAAAATAGAAAATATCTAGTTGTTGTCCACCAATTAGAATCGCAGGGGCTTAAGAGATTGAGAGACCGAGTATTAGTGGTAGAAAAAATTAATCAAGCTATAACCCCACAAAAATAAATTTAATGAGAAAAAGAAAGCGATTGAACAAATAAATAAAAGACTTACTATATAATCTTTGATGGACTCAAAATTAAGAAGAATACCATATAATTTCCTTGTAAAAAAGAGCATATAACTCAAAATATTTACATAAACAAATAATTAATGAATGTTCTCAAAAAGTTATAAATAAAATAAATAAAACTCGAACATTTTTGCATTAGAGAATTCGTTAAAAAATCAATTGATTTGCAAATGAGATATCAATCAACTAATAAAAGATAAAGTAGAATCTTAAAATAACTAAAACTCAAAAGTTGCTTGTTCGGAATAGTTATAAAATTAATCATTGTTGGTGTCTTTAATCATAATAAAACTCAAATTGAGATTATCTCATGGAAGAACCATATCAATCAACCAACGAAAGAGAAAGTAAAACAATAAAATAAATAAAATCCAAACCTTACTTGTCCATAATAATTATAGAACCATGATTTTCGCCTCTGATCCAAACTATCCAGTCGATGATGTTGACATACGAAAAAATAAAACATAAAATTAAAATAAGTAAATTTTGAATCTTTCTTGTTTGAAAAAAAAAATCCCCCTATCCCAATCGATTAAAATGACGAAATTTTCAATTAGAGAGCTCATAAAAAGCAAATTATAGCAAAATAGAGATTAATCAACAAAACAAAAAGTAGAAGAGTGAAAGAAAAATACTTACCCTGACAAAATTAAAAGATAAGATCATCCATTAACAAAAAAAAGAACTAATCATCATGTAGCTAATTAGTATGTGTATATATAAGACTTTAAGAAAGATTCGGATGATGATCAAATGCACGTAAGTTTTTAAACAGTTGCAATGGTGAATTAAGAGCTCAACATTAAATTAAGTTGAAATTATTTAAATTTTGCAATGGTTATACTTAAAATCAAAACGATTATTGACCGTTTTGCAGTCCATATACATGGACATCATTAATAAGAGTCGTTTTGAATTCCATATATATGTATATAGAAATAATTTTAATTTTCATAACTTACCTTCCATATATTCAAAAGGAATTAAAAAGTGCTCCATATATAACTTACAGTTCATATACATGGAAATCATTAAGAAAAGTCGTTTTGAATTCCATATATATATATATGTATATATGAGTTTCATTTATTCATTTATAGTTACATTTAGTAAGAATCGTTATATTTTAGAAGAATCGTCAATTAATGATATATATAGAAGTAATTTAAATTTTCATAACTTACATTCCTTATATTCAAGATGAATTAAAAAGTGTTCCACATATAACCTACATTCTATATAAACATAGATAGATGATTGCGTATATTAGTCATGAAACATCTTTTTCTTTAAATATAGACAGATTAATAATAATAATTATTATATATATGATGTCTTAAATGTATATGTAACGTGGCGTGTTCGAGCCTACTTGACGCGCCACATGGCACATTCCATATGCAACTCGATGAAACCTATATTTCGGATATGACACGTGGCACGCCGAGAATGCTCAAAAACGGGTATGACACGTGTAAACATCTTATCTATAACATGTGGCGTGTTGAGTAGGCTCAAACAAGCCACGTGGCATATACTATATATAGCTTGATAAAGCGTACATCTTGGATATGGCACGTGGCGTCTCGATAATGCTCGAAAACGCCACGTGCACATACCATATATAGCTTTGATGAAACCTACATCTTAGGCATGCCACGTGGCGCTACGAGAAGGTTTGAAACCGCCACGTGGCACGCTCAAGATGTATTATTATTATTATTATTATTATTATTATTATTATTATTATTATTATTATTATTATTATTATTATTATTATTATATAGAGAGAGATTTCTTTTCTTACTTATAAGGATTTGCGCATGTTGTAATTTAAAATATTAATTTTATAGTTTCAAGAATGTTAATTATAAATGACAAATTGTCAATCCGCATAACTCTATATAGTCCTGTCTGCATTTAGTAAATTAGATCAAGTCGAATTAGCACAATAATTAATTTGGATACAATCAGTGTGCACCCCTAATTATCTCTTACTTCCAAATTTCATACCAAATCATTGAGCAATCCAATTAATTCCCACTTTTATAGCCCCACGAGTTTAGATTCCTCGACTCTCTAATGCCTTTTGAGTTTTGAGTCTTTGACTTTAGTTTCTTAAAGTTATGTACAATGTATGTTTGAGAGCTACTTGCACTTGGCCGACTCATACACAATGTGTGCTTTCAAGGGTTGGAAGAGCGTGAGTTGATGAAGTCAACTGTTGCTTTAACTCTCTTTTAATTGATGATGCGTTAAACGTTTTTCATGGAGAGACCATGCATGTGCACATTGCATTACATCCAATACATGGTATGAAATTTGGTTCCTAGGGACTTAATTTGGACTTAATAAATTTATCAATGTAACATATTACATATAATAGTTTTGAAGAGAGTGATCTCTAGTTTCAAAAAGAATATATATAAATGAATTTGTACTATATATGACTGGGGTTGTGCCAATGTGATTGGTAACTCAAGATAGGAAATGTTAGTGCGCCAAACCTTTCAAACACATAATCAATTGCGTGACTTAATCATTTGATATGAAATTTGAAAGTAAAAGGTTATGACTTCAAACCTTAATGGGTGTAAAAGGAGTATCGCTTTCAATTTATCAAAAAAAAAAAAAAAAGCCCTTTCGAACACCCAACCATGCAATTACTTTACTCATGTGTGTTTCCCATCTACCATTTTTTATCTGGTCTGACCAGGTCGGCACATGGTCATCGATTTTATCCATTATTCAAGAAAATCGAGGCTGAAGAACTTTAGTTGGGAAGTGATGTGAGGCGGGTAGAGTTAGGGTTATATGCGTGTTATGTTTTTATTGTATGTTATACACCATACGCGTATATATATAAGCGTATATATATATATATATATATATATATTGAGCCGATGCGGGGCACGTGTCTCAATGTAGATCATGGACTAACAGTCGACTATGCCTCAGGAAATCAGATAGACTAATGCTACAGTTAGGGATTTTCCTGTTACAGTGAGTATGGAGGATCGACTTGCAGCTCAGGAGACTTAGATGGTCCAGATACTCCGACTATTACGGGATTAGGCCGCGGTACTTATGGCACTCGCTACAGCTGTGGCTACCGCATCTCGAAACCCAATAGTAGTCACAAACACCCAACCAGAGCCAATGTCGGTCGAGCATAGCACTGGTGACGAACATAGGAGAATCAGACAGAGGATACAAGAGGGGTACATGCTAACATTGGTAGGTCCTCATGTAGATAGAGAGCATGATTGAGCACATACACCTCGAACACAATACGAGAGGATTTCGAGCTAGAGTTCAAGGAGACGGCGGGGAAAAGTAAAACGACGACGTAGGTGTTTTTGATATGGCCAGCGTAGATATGATAAGAAAGATTGTCCTTGGAGACCAGTGTCACTTACTACAACGCCACCTGCCCCAGAGCCAAATTGGCAGGGTGACGAACCTACATCATTAAGACAGGAGTGCCCTCCAATATGTTCTCATTGTGGAATGGAGGGGAATCATCATTTCAATTGCCCATGGATCTTTATGCCGACGATACCAACGATACCATTACGTGTTAGAGCCCCGGTTCAAGAGGCTAATACGTAGTATGTAGAGATGAAGATTTTCAATGTCGGGTCATTTTGTATAGTTAATGAGAACCTAATGTTTTTGCTACATTATGTGTGTAAACTTCATATTTGAGAAGATAATGGTGAATGCAAGTGATTATATCAAGTTATTTCATGTTAAAGAGGAAAGTGATGATTTGAGTTAGAGACTATGCACTTTATGCATATTGCAGACCACGACATTACTGCCGAGGATGTGATAGTTATCAACCTAGTCGGTATGGGACACCTAGCTTAGAACTCGACAAAACATGGGAGGTATGATGGCGAATTCATACAAGCCACTAATTATAGGTCGATGGTGCTTTTGGTTTGAAAATCTATAGAAAGACAATAATGACAAGACTTACGGGAAAGTGGTTGGGATATTGTAGATATAGTCTTATTAGGATAGCTAGAAGACACGAGATAGAGGAGCAGCTAGAAGACCTATGGACAACTAATAGTGTTGAGATGACTCAAGATGTACATGAAAGCGATAACAAACACCTTTAGTTCCGACTAGAGCACTGGAGTTAGTCTTGCAATCATGAAAATCCGAGTAACTCCACAAAAGTTTTTATGATTGCCCTTAGGCAGTGAGGTCAGTGGGGCCTACACCGCCACTTCATCTAAAAAAGACAATTCAATAAATGCAAACCGAGAGAAAGCTTACAATTGCCCAAGAAGACATCGAACAAATCACTGACACCATGATTTAAATCAAGTTCAACGAAGATGGACAACTAGGACCAAATTTGATAGAGATTAATGTGAAAAGCGGAAAACATGAGATCGTAAGGGAAATTTAAGAAATGTATACGAGTAAGTGAAATGGATGGACATCATTATAGAGAGATTGAATGGCCATATAATTTGCAGATTTAAGGATATGAAGGCACAATGCTTTTAGAAAACATGATAATATAAATGATGAAAATTCTCATTAATGGATGAGTGGTACTTTCCATTAGATATTGTATACAAGTTGTATGACCTTATTAAGTATACGTTATAAAAAAATCAGGAGGAGACAATACGTGACTTATACTTGAACGAGAGCAACTCATGATGGTCACAGTTACAATGTCATGAGATCATATTTCATTGCCTAAGTTGTAGTTTTGTGCTCGGTGAAACACTACAACAATACCATGGTTGTGATGGTATGGACACATGTAAAGTTAATGAAAGCACGACTGAAACAGTCGGTATTCAAAGCCTGATAATGAGCATGAACATAGTTAACTATGTCCATGGACGTGACTCGTCTTCGGACAATGGACGAGTAACAACTAGACCATAACATGGGTATCAAGAGTTCTCGGCGGATAACGACCTGAGCTATTGTGCTGGTACGTATGTAGATGCGTACGCCAACCACCGCAAGGACCAGGTATTGGGCTAGTTAGGTGTTCTCACTGGTGGGAACCTGGGAGGGAATCCGAGTATGGTCTAGTTGGGTTTGGGAGTGAGTTGGCAATTGTGAATATTTCTTGCCACACTTTCCTCCCCACGAAAAGAAGAATAAAAGACCAGGACTGAGTAGCGTTGTGAATGTTTTTTGCTACAGTTTCCTCGCTGTGAAGATGAAGAGATGAAGGGTTGTATTTAAGGCCTAGCAGGGCATATTACATGAGAAGCAACGCCTGAGGATACAGTTATGCGAAGGTTTAAAGGGCCGAAGGAGGGTCTTCTTGGGCACATCGCGTGCGGGGCAACACCTGATGATACGATTATGTGAACGACTATTAGGTGATGGGCCAGTGGAGAGGGTCTGAAAGGCCCAATTGTGGGTCCCCAATGTATTGAAGTATGGTTTGGTGGGGGTTGAGATTGAGTTGGCGACGTTAGTTGTTCCGCCGCTATTTTAGCTTTGTGTAGAAACGAATTAGAAATTCCTCGATATCTAAATTTCGAGGACAAAATTCATTTAGCTTGGAAGAATTGTAATGACCCAAATTAATTAAAACTAAGATTATGATTAATATTGGGAATTAGCAGTCATAATTCGGACGTTACGTGGACAACTTGGTTGACTCAGACACGAGAACCGAGAGAATATGTTATTAATAGATATTGGTTGTTTATATGTAGTGTTTAAAATTATTATTATTATATTGTACTACATGTGTGTTTGTTGTTATCGGGCGAGTTGGTGTGACGAGTGTTCACCTCGAAAGGCATGTCAACGCGGTATCAGGTAGGCAAACTACGAGTACACTAGGAAACTCGATTAATTCACGTTAAGATGACTAATTAATCAACTAAAATGGGTAATGTGAACATATGCTAATTGAATCATAAAATCCGAACAATAGGCTATGTCGTGCCTTGGATTATATGTCGACACGCAGGGCAATGGGTATCGGGTAGCCGAAGGTTAGTGTGGCGACCCTCGCCGCCCTGGGGTGACGTGTCTCCGTGTACTCCTTACCAGCTAGCCCTACTACACGTGTACGACACTTACCCGTCCTATTTTTGTCTCAAAACTCGTATCCACTTGTGTGTACAACATATAAATGATATATTCAACAAGTCATACTTAAATGCAAGAAATATTAATAATCAATTTAACAAATCCTATCGTAGAAAAACCCTGAAAAGTACTCTGTATAGAGGTAGAAAACTGTACCATATAAGGTATAGCCATATACAAGGTCATGATACTCCCCAGTCCAAAAAGAAATCAAAATATCAAAACAAAACACATGTACAAGTAATCCTCAACGGTAGGTAGTCAGAGGTAGTCGCCTAAGATCCCCTTGCCCTTACTTGTACTCGAATCTCCACTCAATCATCACAGAAGAAAATGGATGACAAGTCTAATCAGTAAAATCCCAAGGAATTCCTCCGAGCATTCAAATAAACAAGTGGAAGTCAATAAATACTGTTAAATAAAATGCGAATGTAAACAGACAATAGTAAGTAGGGCATCGCATGCATAGATAACAATAAAGTGCAAATGTATGTGCCTATTCTAGTCAGATTAAACCATATTGCGGAATACCCTTCCAGGATCCCACTAGTGGGCGCACCCAACTAGCTATCACCTGGTCCCTCTCGGTGGCCAACATAGACATACGACGCACAGACACATGTAGCAGTTCATTAGCTCGGGTCATTTTCCACCTAGAACTCATGATACACATGCTATAGTTTAGACTGCATATACACATAACGTAAAAATCCAGTGGGAGTAACTCAACCAACCGTTCAAACAATGACAATATATAGATGTAATAAAGACCACAAGGAATAATGGAAATGAATGAAACTACAAAGCAAAATAAATACTCGGAGTTTTTCAATTGGGTTTTACAAACCTCACAATGCACTCTAATACCACTACAAAAAATAGCAAATCAGAAACGGAAATTTTTGTCTCTGATTTGCATAAATTCCGTCTCTAATTGCAGTCAGAAACGGAACGGAGACGGAATCAATTCCGTCTCTAAAAACATCGTTGCTAATTCAATCAGAAACGGAAATGCGATTCCTTTCTGATTTAGAGACGGATCAGAAACGAAATAAATTCCGTTTCTGATCAGAGACGGAATTTATTCCGTCTCTAATTCCGTTTCTGATTAGAGACGGAATAAATTCCGTTTCTGATTATTTCCGTCTCCGATCCGTTGCTAATCAGAGACGGATCAGAGACGGAATTAGATCTGTTTCTGATTCATGTATGTCAGAGATTCTGTTGCTATTTCCGTCTCTAATTTTCATTTTTGTTTAATTTTTAAAGTCTCTGATTAGCAACGTATCATATATATATAGGTCTCAATCCAAGCACATTTATCCTGCCAATATATAATAAAAATCATAGCTAAGTAATATATTGATATTGCACAATTTATATAAACTTAACATATCCTTAACATTATCTTTTTTCAATGTACTGTACACGAAACAACGAAAACAATCTAAAAAATTTCTATATCGTATCTTTCTACAAAAGTAAAAGCAAAAATTGTTCTAAATGAAAAAAAAATGAAGTGTTCTGAGATTATATAAAGTTGATTGTGCTTCAAATAATACTTGACTTCGTACAAAACACCTGAAAAAAGATCAAAAAGAAAAAAAAAATCACTAAATTATACAAACAATAATAGGAATATAAACAATATTATGGGAGAACTACGTATCATCGCAAGCATAAGTGTATGAGCCAAACATAGCATAAATAAAGTAATAAAGAAAAAGAAATTCATCATTATGGGAGAACTACGTATCACTAGCTGAAAACTCATTCCTTTTGGTTCTACGAACAAGATCTAAGAATATAGGTAGATAAACGCAATTCTTTGGTCCAAGTCAAAAAAGAGAATGAAGGAACTCAATACAAAGAAAAACTTTACCATGTAAAATTAGAAACAAAGTTGGTGGGTTTCCATTTGAGGGGTGCTGAGGAACAAATTCTAACTAAAACAGCAAAAATTGGTGTTTGTTATCAAAAATTGGAGAACCTACAAAATAGGATTCACACCTTCCTTAAGGGGGCATTAACTAGAACAAGTCCCAACACACCTTCCTTAGTTTGAAAAGTGCGGCTCGACATGAAATATTTCTTAATTCATAGGTTTCCATACATAATCTGTGATTCAGTTAGTAATATCTCGAAAAAAAATGGCTTAAATGAGTTAATTTTCAGTTCTTTATCATAGCACAAGTGGAATCAGAAGTGAACAATTGCAAAAAATGAAATATTTCAAATTTCCTCATTCGAAAGATGATTTGATTAGGTTCCTAGTTTGTTAAGGACAACCTCCGTTGTGCAAATCTTGGCTCCCCATATAGGATCAAAATAACTCATCAGAGGATTTATGACTAAAATCTCATTTGTCAATAGGCATTGAGCTATTGGCCTATGCCATATGGACAAAATATGAGAACATAATAGTGCAAAGCAAGGAAAAAAAATATCATGTAATAAAATATTGAACTTATGCAAATAAGTAAATAAGTTCTACCTTCCCAATTCCAAAGCTTTCCATCTTCTGTGATTGCCATTGTGAAAAACCCACCACAAGAAACAGCTGCAACAGATGCAGGCAATGCATTAACTTTGGATGGGATACTAAGTCCACCACCCTCATTGGGGCCACGACCAGCTCCAAGCCCCAGTCTACCATCCCCTTCATCTCGACCCCACATGTAAAGTTCACCTACATCACACGAATGAAGAAGATAATAACATAAAAAATATTAGGACGACAAATTTAATCAATACAATCAAATTCATTAAAGCATAAGCCTACACTTGCAACTTTATCCACAACCTCTTAACTATAAATTCCATTGGAGATGCCAGTCTTCTTAAGATGTCATCTTAGTGCAAAACCAACATTATAGATATAGATCATTGGATGAGGATCACTAGTTTTTGTTGAATCATAACTCCTCTGCAACTTTAAATGAAGCGGGTTACAATTGGTCTGCTTATGCATTTTCTTCAAAGAAGAATATTTTTCTCATTAAACCATATTATCCGGCTAGGGACACAAGTAGGTGGTTTTTTAGAATTGTAAACCCTTCAACTGACATCTATGTCATAACAAAGGTCCATTACATTTCGAGAAGAAACTAGAACACAAGTGTGAGAACATCAACTCTCAAAAGGTTTACTATCCATTTTGAATTTCATTTCATTATAATATCCTATAACTGGGGTAGGCTAATCCTCTTTCCAACTAATTCAATAGAGCTACAACTACAAGTGAATCGCCTCATCCATATCTCACACAAGTTCTCATAAACTACATTCATTACCGTCGAATTGATCCTTCATCAGAACCAAAATTGATGTACATTATGCTAAAATCTCAAAATGTTTCCACCAAAAAAAAATCATACAAAGGAAAAAAGAAAGAAAGGAAGAAAGAGAGTCCTACCCGAATCAGTGATGGCGGCGGTATGAGTTCCACTGGTGGCAATTTGACATATTCACAAGTATAAATAAATAAGGCAGAAGACGAATGAAAAAAAAAGATGAATAATGAAATTATTGAAAAGACATCTATCATAACCATCAACTGTTACTATTTCAACCAACAATAAGCTTTTTCTATCATGAACATTGAATTTCAAACCAAAATTATGCTCAATGTTACATATTTTGGCTAATTCTTTTTTATCTAATATAAGAACTGAATTGAACTTTAACACGCTCAGTTAAACCTCTAAAAAAATTTTTAATGGTATTTCAAAATAGTGATCAAAGACGGTCACCTTGAACTGAACCGAATTTCAATGTTACATATTTTGGCTAATTCTTTTTTATCATTTTTCTTGTAGGGGTAATTACTAGGGTTCTTTCATTGATGAGTTCAATAGGAACTTTAGTATATATTCTTCTTAGCAAACAAAATATAATTAAATCAACGTTAAGAAACTTAGTCACCCAAAAGATATGTAGGATCTAAAAGCAAGTTATTTGTGTCAAGAAATGAAGTAGTACCTTTCTCATAGCCCTTTTTTTCAATGACACAAAAGATATGATGTCGAATCTCTTACATTCCATTTGCACCTAAAATTACAAATAACAAAAAGAAAAAGTAAACCAATTAATACTATTATAATGTTGTGCATCACAAGAAAAATCTTCATATATTTATCATTTCTGCTAAAAGGATGGCATTGAAACAAACACGACAACAACAAACAACAACATAGCCTCAGTCACAAATTAATTGGGGTACAACACCACTAGAATATCTTTAAATGTAAAAGTCTCAAATCTTCAAACGAACATCTTTAAATGTAACTCTCGATCAACACCACTAGAATATAACTAAATCTTGTCATTTTAATAGATGAATGCATAAAACAAACTCACAGGGCATTTGTTACAGTGACATCAAAGCTCGAAGCTCCACAATCTCCATTGCTCAATGCTACATATTCCGCAAAATGAATGCCTTCGATTCCCCAAAAGCATATTATCTGCAACAATCAATAATTCCAAACTCAAAACAAGCCAATATATAATGCTAGGCAATTTGATCAACATACCTTGCTATAAAAAGATCAATAACACTTTGGCCCATTACCAAGCTCTTCCGCATTAAAACATAATTGAAACAAAAAAAAATACACGAAGAAATTGTCTTATTTCTATAATTTCAAACTCAAACGAAAGGCTTTGGTTTTAAGAGAACTTCAAGGCCATCCATTATGGGGGAGAAGATAAATTAAAGCATTATAAACATCAATTATCAAACGTAGAAAAAATGAGGTAACTCAAATTAGAAGCTCACCATAATTGCAACATTAAGCTTGCAACCTCCCAATCTTCACTAGAAAATGCTACATAACTATGCTACAAAAATGCAAAAAATTACTACATGTAATGTCAAACCTTTGTAGAATTTATTAGAGCAAGGATATTTATTGGCAAGAATCAGAAACAAAGAAAATGCAAGTAATGTCCATCGAAAAATTAAAGAGACAGTTTTTTTAACATGCTAACTGAAGAAACAATTTATAAGATAAGATAATTTTCTTCAAAAAATAAGATAAAGATAATTTGAAGTACACACAACATGCAACAGCTGAATTTGTAAAGTGCATTGGCTGCTAAGCGTCATATATGCATATATGTACAAGTCTTCCTTAGTGGTTATTCGTGAAAATATTTAGCAATAGATGAATGCTTTCAAAATCTTCATAGAAATAGATGAGTACTTTCAAAATCTTCATATATGTTAAACAAAAACCTCCTTTGGGAAGACATCAAGAGACCAAGAAAATAAAATGCATATGGATTGGCTTAAAAAAATTAACCTTATCACTCGAACTACATTTCCTTGGTTCAATAAATTTGAACTAATAACTCTAAATATTAATTATATTATTTCTAGCTTTAGGAAGATGTACATTAACCACGTGGTTCTAATTACACCAATTGGAATGTCTTTCTAAACTCTCTTAACCCCTAGGGACAAAGCAATTTGATGATGTGATCTAAATACAAAAATGGATTGCTAACTTTCCTTCTCAACAAAAATTGCAACCTAATTGCGTGAGTTAAAAAGTTTAGAAAATAGTGAAGTACGAAAGACTTGGCATCATATGAGTTCCCCAAAGAAGAGCCACATGCCAATGTACCGAATGCCAGTTGAATAGGAAGCCTTGTGGAGCGGGGCATATATCACGGGGAGCAAATTTAGTAAACTCTTGGGCTGAGTAAGCAAAACGTTTCGTGTCATCACCAGCTGAAATAAACATGGGAACTGCCAAATTAGCCCACTTGTCGTAGCTAAAATTAATAGGTTTTTCACTTCCACGCTTTCTCTTCACCTTATCACCGAGCATTGGACCTATCGAATGAGATGGTAAACATAAATAGTCAAGGTCATAGTGATGATGTAATTGATAATGAGAGAAACATAATGATTTAAACATGCAACAATCAAGTATTAGTTTCTAGGCAAACCTTCTTTGCTAATAGGCACTCCCAACCGTTTCACTTAACTTGTAGAGAATAACCTAAAAAAATACCTATTAAAATTACCTATACATCCATAAAATTAGCAAAAAATGTAACACTATTTTGAACTTTTAACAACATTTCCATTTCAGCTACAAACAATCAGCATGAAGCAGCTTTAAAATGCATGAATATATGCACTTAGATGCATGTAACGTATGTGTTTGCAAAGCATATATCACAATCAAGCTTACAATAGCTGAACCAAGAACTCACACAATCTGACATTGGAACTTGCAGGCAGTGACATTCTATACTCACACTCTAGACCTTAATTTTCCTATGTCAAAATGATGAATGCTCAAAATATTTTACTATACAAATTAACAAAATCATTACTTTACGAAACCAAATGCATAAAATACGAAAAAAAGCATGAGCTTGAAATTGATTGAGTAAATGCAAGCTACACGAGATAAAATGGTGCACCAATCAAATTGTTCTTACATCTTACTCGTACACGGCAATCGAACCAATGAGAAAACACCTTGATATGACTTGGAGTAGCCGCTAAAGCATTAACATCTCCCTTGTGGCAAGAATGAGATTGGAGAAGAGTGCCATGTAGACTGTCCCAAAACTGAACAATACCGCTGCTATCTGCACTAACAAGAGTCCCAGACCTGAAAGAATTTGAACTTACAGATCAGAAGCATATAGAAAGGACTCAATTCAATTGAGTTGTGTTAATGCTACAACAATCTACCAACTATTTGAAGCAATTACCACTGAAAAAGCATCGCCCTCGCAGCGAAGAAACCCGTCGTCGTCGGACTTGGTGAAGCGGTGGTGGAATTTGTTTGCGGCGGCGGCGGCGGCGGCGACGACGGGCTTGTCGGACAGAACTGCCCTCAATTTTAGGGTTTTGGAGTGAGGTTTGAAGAGGAGGGAGGGTTTGAGAGGGAGAGAGAGCGGTGGACGATCCGTGAGAGAGAGCGGTGACAGAGAGAGCGGTGAGAGAGAGAGAGAGATCAAGTCGAGAGAGAGGGATTTTTGGGGAGATAGGGGTTCGGAGAGACGAGAGAATCGGGAGAGAGAGCGGTGAGAGAGAGAGAGATCTACGATCGAGAGAGAGGTTTCGGGGAGAGAGACAGAGAATCGGGAGAGAGAGATCGATGGAGCGCTGGGGAGATAGGGTTTTGGGAGAGAGAGAGAATCAGAAGAGAGAGAGGGAGCATTGGAGAGACGGAGTTTTCGGAGAGACGAATCGGGAGAGAGAGAGGGAGTTTTATTTTTGAATCATCGAGATCGAACGATGCACGAATCTCGAGATTTGATGAACGGTAATAAAAAAGAAAGTCTCTGTGGGAATGTTGGCGCCATTATTTAGAGACGAAATTTAATTCCGTCTCTATTTCCATCTCTGATCTCTCTCTATTCCGTCTCTGAATTACTCCGTCTCAATTCCGTCTCTAACCACTTTTTCTTAGCAACGGAACTTAATTTCGTTGCTAATTCCGTTTCTAAATATCATTTTTCTTGTAGTGTTCCCCTTAATCAATCCCCGAGTCCAAGTCCACTGGGTCCTTGGTCACCAATTGATCACCCGTGTCCACCTATGTCCATTTATCAATAATTCCGATTTAACATGTCAATTTACGACCAATTTTTAAAATTTTAGGCCAAATTGCCCATTTCGCACTTTTCGAGGCAAAACCCCCGCAAAAGTCGCGTCCGAAATTCTCAAGTATTTTATTTTTCTTAGCAATTCCTCGATTTCTATTTATTTATCGAAATAAAGTTTTTTCAAAATTTTCCCTAAATTTTCCAGAATTTTCCCAAATTTTCCTTCCTTTTCTTCTCTTTCCCTTTTTTTTTTTTTTTTAAAGCTTGGTTTGAGGGTGCACACGCGCGTCTGCACCATCCTCACCGTCTGGTTCAATCGGGAATGAAAAAAAAAATTCCTTCTTTTGTTGGGTTGGGGTTGCTCTCCACCCCAACCCTAGTGGAATCCCCTGCCATCACCACCTCGACCCGGTTCGGCCTCCATGGCCGAACCTCATCTCGGCCACCATGGCCAAACCACCGAGACCCCCAAAAAAGCCACTAGGACTCACCTTGATCATGGCGTTTCCACTCTCTCTCTCTCTCATTCCCGTCTTTTTCTCCTCCTCCTCATCTCCGTTCTTCTTCTCCTATCTCGGCCTCTTAGGTTGCGGTGTGTGTGAGAGAGGTGTAGGTGAGAGAAAAGGTGGTATATAGGATAAGTGTTGTTGTCTTACTTGCTCGACTCCAAAGTGTAACACAATTTGGACACTTGCCGTGTTTTCGGGGTTTCGACGCTTGGTTTCGCGTCGAACCGCGATATACGCATACCGTCGCGCCACTAGCCATCTAATACCCATTCCATATTAGTTACTTGGCCAATTTTTATTTAATTTGTATGTTTTAGTTCCCCTGACCTAATATTCGATCCCGTCAACTACTCGGTACCCGCGTCGACACGCATATCGAGGTGAATACAGTTCACACAATCTCGCACGTATTGTTATGCAACATAGACCCATATGCGATGCATTTCAATTAATTGCACCACAAATAAGTATCCAACACACAATAACTATCATACATAAGTCCCCGTGTGTCCTAGCCTACCGCGGTCTCCACGTAGATCTGAGCTGGCGTCCACGTCTCTAAATTCAAGATAATTAATGACATTAATAAAATGGGTCGTTACATTAGTGGGACCACAAGTTGGTTAGTTTTGATAAGTAATTAAAACACTAACCATATGGTTTGATAAGGCTTTAAGTAAGGTTTATAAATCAAATAAATAAATGCTTATAGTTTGAGGTAAATAATGTGGACACTAGATAAACCTCAAGATGATCATAATGAGACATTCTAGGATAGGAATGTACTATTGGAGTCATCAAGTGGTGTGGGACATCATGAAATGAGACCACAAGATGATTTTTGAGATATGTACGCTCATTTGGTTCCAACCAAACATATATAAACCAAGGTTAGTGGAATTTATAGTTCAACCACTTAGAAATTCATGCAAGATAATGGAAAAATCGAGATCTGGAGGAGAATTCAAGCTTGAATTCAGCCACCTCGAAGGTCAATTTGAGGATTCAAACCATGGTAATCATTTTCTTCATCATCTACACTTTCATTTAAGCCCATTTTTATGAAATTTAGTGCAAATTAATGTTTTGAGGTTGTTTGGTTACTGTTTTAAAGTTGATTGATATAGAGAGGGTATAAACCAGTTTTAGGTAGATAAATTAAAGGGGAAATACAAAATTCTCGACTTAAGAATTATGTCTCAGAAACCACATTGCGCACTACCTGGAACTGTTAGCGCACTAATCGTTCGGGGTTTGCAACCGTTCTTTGTCTAGAAAATAGTAGCGCTTTACATCAATTACCTAGTGCGCTACCACTACATAACGCATTACACGATTCCCATAGCGTGCTAACAAAAGACATAAACTGAAACTAAAAGGTTGTTTTGAGGTTTTTTTTACTTAATACATATCACAAACATCTAGAAACATACTAAACTTGTAAAATTGGACTTAGGGACTTAGGGGACCATAGCTCGGGTATCGGAGAGCTAGTTAGGTCGGATACGAGAGTCTGGGGAAGATAAACCCCTTGAGAATGCTTCATAGAATTCGATTCCTTTTTCTTGTACTTGTGATGGGTGTTGAACTATTTATTTTACTGGTTTGTCTAACTAATTGATTGGTTTATTGGGGTTTTACACTGGGATGTATAGACGAACTTGGGTACACTATACCATAACTTGTGTGATCATGCCCTCAGTGAATTGTGACACGAGTTGCACTTAGATGCAAGTGTCGGTGACTCAGCGATTTGGCCAGTTGCGCAAGACTAAGGAAACAAGACTGTGGAGGTTGTCGGAGAAGTCCACAGGAGAGACCCTTAGCTCCGAAGTATGGTATAGTCAGCTACACGCGATACATCCTTGGGATTTCATCAAAGACATTTATATGCATATTGACTTAACTATTATATGTTTACGTTCTCGTTTACCTCGTTAACTGCTACTTTATTTGATTATTTTCTGTTATTTTGTATTACTATTATTATATGCTTTGAATCTTTTGTATTGCCCTATATTCATGGAAGTATGTATTTTCGTTGTCAAATAGCATACTTGCATGCCTTGTAGTTTTGCTTGTTTCTTATTGAATATTGTGTGGACTTCTCTTGGGAATTTACTCACTAGACTCGTCACTATATTTGTTGGGTGACTGAGTGCACATCTTTCTACGAGTAGTGGCAAAGGAAAATCTTAGGTAACTATCTCTTTTTGTTGACGGTCTTGGACATACTCGTAGGTGTTTATATTATTTTAATATTCTGGTATTATTTTGGGTATTGATTAGATTTGAGATGACGTGTACATGTATATATCATGTTTTATGGTACTGTCGCATATATACAGGGTACTTTTCCGAGTTTTCCACAGTAGGATTAGCTCTTATGAATAATGTTTACCATGGTAAATTACCTTACCTAATTGTATCAATTAATGCTTCCGCTGATTTATGTTAACTTGTAAAATGCAACCTACTAATATGATTAGAATTTGAATAAACTACAAATTATTGAACTTAACTAATATTTAAATACTTAAAGAGGATAATTTTAGAAAATACGGATAATTCACTAACGAATTTAATGGAACACAAGTGGACATAAACTTTGAGCTAATAGGAGGACGGACAAGTGTCGAACACGTATAGTTAGGCCCACTGGGCGAGGAGTACACGGAGACAAGTCACCTCGGGGCGGCAAGGCCATCACAACAGGCTGGGGAGGCAAGAGGCTCACACAAGGAATCGAGAAAATAGTGGGAGAGCGTACCCATATGCATCCCAGGACATCGGACGAGCGGCTGCAGAAAAGAAAAGAAATTGTTGCTCGTGTAGACGTGGAGGCGTGTAGGTCGACGATATGTGGCAATACACATGGAGGGAGGAACTCGCACGGGATGACTACAGAAGCGGGAGACATAACCAGTGCGGATCTCGAGGCCTAACGGGAGGCTTTGATGCCGAGTGACAAACATGTGTCACTATGTTGCGTCACTCAGTTACTCTCATCAACAAATCAACTTTAAAGTGTGTGTCTCGAGACAGATCCAAGATAGTTGTTCACATATCAAGTAAATACTCAGTGTTGAGTAGTTTTTCACCCCGGGTTCAACCGCGCACTCCGTTAACCCTGAAAATGACAAATAAATATAATTAGACTGATATTTTGGAGACTTAATAATAAATACTTGTAAATAATCTATATATAATTACATAAATAATGACTCAACATCATGATAATAGCAACTATGTTGAAAAGAGAACATGCAAAGAGATACTTTAGTTAAACAAAATGAAACTAACACTTGGCTAAGTAGTAATGATCTAGGGCCGGTCGGTCGTGACCTTCATTACATCAGCCTTTTCGCTATATAAGGATGGAGCTGAGCTCTACATCATTGTGAAGGTCTGAGCAGTGCTTTTTGCCTTTATAACCTTTTGTTGGTGCCAGTCACCTGCTATTTATATTTGCCAACAACCCCAGGTCTCATACTCCATGATGTCACCCAAGTTATGCTTGCCAACAACCCCATTACTCATTTCTCGTGTGATGCGCAAGATAATGGAGAGATCCTGATCACCCTAGATACTCTGTGATGTCCCCCAGGTCTCATACTCCGTGATGTCCGCGATCTTTATAATAAAATGGCTCTAGATACAAGAACTCTTTTTATATTTCAAGAGATAACATAGTTTGAGAACCTAATAAAGTGATTGCATACCTTATTTACAATGAAAATAGATTTGCAACACTATGTAACACCTACCTAATAGCATGCTATTTCACGGACCAAATGTATTAACAATCAAAATGACATAGCACATGATTTGGATTCAATGAAATCATTTGATCAATAATCTATACCATGAAAGCAACCTCATGAAATGAGAAAGGACAATAATTCATGGCATATGAAGTACAATGAAAAATAAGTCCAAATGACTGGATGTAAACAAGTAAATATGAATGAAATGTAAATAAATATCTCAATCAATTTACTTACGATCCACGTAATTTCCTATGCTATTTTGACCTCCCGATCCTCAAATTTTGTATCCGAACCCCTGAGATACTTTCCTAGGTTTTTGATATCATATAACATGTTTTTGAGTGTGTTTACACCTTTAATTAAGGTTTTAGATTTGTTTATAATGTTTAAGAAATTTTTAGAAAATTGTAGATTTTTACGTTGTCAGAGCAATTAGCACGTTAAGTGATTTGGTTAACGCGCTAGTGGACTCATTAGCGTGCTATCAACAGTCTCTAGCGCGCTAGCTATCCTACCTAGCGCATTATGTGCAGGATAACCTAGAATTCTAAAATCAGAATCTCGAGTTTTCTTTGCCATATGCAACTCGAATGTCTTGGGAACCCTCATATACACCTCTAGAGCCCCAAGACATCAACAACAATATAAAACAACCATACGTAACATCAAGTTCATGAATTCATTAAATTGAGCTAAGTCTATGGTGTAGTGAAGTTACCTAGGCGATGTATCCACCTAACACTTGATCTTCCTACACCAAACTCTTCTAGTTATTGATTTTTTCCTTCCTCCAACAGAACTCATCCTTCTCCAGCAAGCTTACTTAGCTCCTAAACTAATGAAATGAAATGAGGATGTTTGGTTTGATTTGCATAAATTGATCACTAGCTTTATATAGTAAATGAATATGGTTGATTAATAGTCATTGATCTTCATGTGCACACGTATCTTGAGATTTATCTAAAGGCACGCACATCGACACATTTGTTAAGGCATGTGCCCTAGCTCAATCTACAAACATTGTTTATTTTATAATTTTAGTTAATAAAATATAGGTTTTATTTGCTTTTTTATTATAAGTGATTGCATATTTATCTTATAGTAAGATCCATGGGCATTTTCGAAATATCCTAAAATATCCCTAGTCGGTCATTATACTAGGGAACTATAATGAATTAAGACTAGTGTGAATCTTGATTGATGGTCATGTGATGATCATGCGTATAGGCATACGAATTAAGATCATGAGTACTTGTTAGGGAATAAGGTACTGGACCGACCCACTATGAGAACACCACATGGATTAAGCCTTAGGTTTTACTCATGATAGATATATCATTTAGTCATTCGACTTGAGATTACCATAGACTTCAATATTAGGAGCACGATAATTTGACACAATCAAATATTGTCTTTAACCGGGCAATTATAAAGATTGTGATAGGTTATCGCGTGAATAATATGTGAAGGTGTGTAATCAAGATAAAATTTGTCACTCTCGTATAGAGAGAGATATCAATAGATCCCTCGATAAGATAGACTGATAATGACCAAATCCATGTGAACTGATATGATCAATGTCACTTGGATGTTTTTCAGTTAACCAAAAGATTGAGACTAGAACGACTGAACATTAAGGGTGACTTCTCATGTGCCTTATGTTTAATCAAAGGATATCGCACGACAAAAGGATATGATATACATTATTAATTAGGTTATATAAATGTTGATATTCATGCTACTTGGGTAGTCATAATGCCTTGCTAGAGACCGCTTATGACTTGTGTACCAAATTGGATTTTGGTTCACTGCCAACGTCGCATGAACCTATGGGGTCGCACAAAGAATGGCTTTGCACAATTTCAATTGGTCAATAGTAAATTCATGGCATAAAAGCCCTTACGATTTGTTATATGATAACTTATTAATAGTGGCGTATGTGTAATTTGCTAAAACTATCTAAATACAATAGTTGTATTACGAATAGGATTTTAAGTTAGGCCTTATCTACACATATAAATAAATGGTGGAACCCTAAAAACGAAATAAGATTTCGTTTTAAAATTTTTGAGTTCTCTAGATTTAGGGAGAGAAAGAAAAATCGTTTTCAATCTCTCTTGGAGCTAGCCTTCCAAATTTTGGTCACCGTTTGTGTGTGGATTTCTGATAGAGGATGCGCACTTGAATGTCTTGAAAATTGAACAATTAAAAGGAAATCACGGAATAAGGTATGATTTACTTTCGTAGATTTAGTTTAATGGAACTTATTTTTGGTCATGTCGGGGTTTTTCCAATTTTGTTTTGAATTTTTCGCAACGTATGAACCCCAAAAAGCCAACAACATTTCCTACTTACTTACTTTAAGTAACACCAATATGTAACTCACTTGGTGTTTAGATGTGTCAATACGTTTCTCGAGCTTCATCACATGGCTATTGTTTAAATTTTAACTTAGGTACATTTAATTAATAATAAACCATAACCACATTAAAATCACTATTTAAGCTATACATAACTTACCCTAACTTACCATAGAACTCTTTGCCTCGATCCCACGTCGGCAAGTATCTCGAAGTGCATCTCCACTAACGTCTCGACACCTAAAAACAAGTATGAGTGACTTAGTAGTCTACACATATACAATATAATAAGCATACACCACAAAAATATAATATATACTTCGGCCACTCTACCTTAGTCATATCACGTATCACACTGCGGGTCTCATGTCATGAGTCACTGATCCTGAGGAATTTAGGCCATGAACACTTTAACTTATTTATTGACATTATTTGACATCTATTTGTCAATTACTAAGGGATAAGTTTTACATTAGTCCTAATTAAATATTCTCATTCTCCATTCGGACTATAATGTTCTAGCTTAAAATGAATTAACTTAGTCCATCCTATGTTGAATTAAGTGGCTCAAACTTGTAATTTGAGTTCGACTCAAATTAGTGTCCTACATGGATTCATACATACATAGTGATTACACATGGAATTAATTAGTAATTGGATACAAACTATTAATGTGTTGTATTCTAATTAGCAGTTAATATTTGTATTGCTTTATGTGTACAAACATGTAACACCTATAAATAGGTTCATGCGGTCATAGGAAAGCATATAGTGTAGCAACCCATTTTTCAAATGAACCGCCACGAGGGTCAATGCGGGCCCACAACCTGGCCTACCAGCGCTAGCTGTGTCCCACATGCAATCTCCTCCACCATTTAATCATTATTAACCTCAACGAACAATAATTTTATCGTTTAAATTGTTAATGAGCTCAAGTCATCTATTTAATTGTTTTAAACCTTAATAAACCATGGAAGTCTTTTATCATGACATATCAAATATTAAAACATCGAAGTCATGCATTTAACTCTGATGCCTAGTGTGGAAAGCCCATATGTCAACATAGACAAAAAATACACCTTAATGTCTCAAAATATAACAAATATATAGTCCCAAAGTGTCTCACAATCCCAATTCTCAAAATAAAAACAATATATATAATACAAACGTACAAGTCTAGCTTAATATCTCTAAATCATAGGTACTCTTCAAGCTTGCCCTTGCCACGACTCGTACTCGGATCTGCACTCGAGCCATCACAAAAAGGCAAATGACGAGTCTATAGTGAGTATTCCTAAGGAAATTAAGTGAGCAATACTAAAAGTAAATACTGGAATTTAAAAAAAAAACTTTAAAATAAACATACATAAATAAATACAAGCAAATGCGATCATCGCATGGATAAATAATAGTGCAAGCTCAAAGTGTGTTCCTAGAGCTTAAGGTCAGACTAGTGTCATACTTCGACTCTCCATAGAATACTGCTAGCGAGTACCACTCAAGCAAGGCCGGTATCTAGATCCGCGAGGTGGTCGACATAGAACCTACGACGCACCTTCACGTGCCCCAACGCGACTCTCGGGTCGAACTATTCACCGAGATCTCTGACACACGTGCTATGGCCTAGCGGGCGTATACAGAGGAAAGATACGGAGGGAGAGCCTCAACGTCCGTTCATTTAATCAAAAACCAAAAATAGAGTATTGAAGGATAGAATTTGAATTCAAAAGCAAAAATAAGGTAATGCTAAAGAACCTTCAGTTTGCTCTGCACCCTGATAAATAACCCCCGGTTTGACTCCTTCGAATCCCCGATACCCTAATTACCGCCCAAAATGACATATTTCCATGAATAATTGATTTTTAGTCAATTAGATTAATTTTATGTTATTTAGCAAAAATATTCAAAAATCTGCAATATCTAGCGTGCTAGATTTCTGGGCAGTTAAACGTTCTTCAACATGAAGAACATTAGTGCACTATATTTTTCACCTAGTGCGCTAATCGTCATCTAGCGCGCTAGGTAACCTCCTTAGCGAGCTAATGAGGTTCTTGACAACAGCTTTGTTGAAAAATCTTTGTTTAAACATGACCACCACCACCACCACCACCAACAACAACAACAACATATATTACTCAACTTCATAGCACTTGAAACCCACCAAAACAACCACATAACAACCACTTAACAATCCATATTATATTCACTTAAACACCTAAAAAATGATACCAAAATATGAAGAAAGTTGAGGTGATAGTGAATCTCACCTTGCTTTGATGAAGGAACCACTTCAAGCTCCTCAAATCACCAAGTTTGAAACTCCAAAACCCTTGGTTCTTGGTCTCAATTTTTGGATTTCTTGATAAGGAGAGAGAAAATGTGGTGAATTTAAAAGTCAAGGTGATTTTATATCCTTAAAGGATTTCTCCTCACTTGTGCATCCCTATGCCATCCAATGAGCACTATTTTCTCCATTTCCCAACCTCTAATAACTTCTAATGTGACACTGATGACACACTTGCCCTTGTTCATAACCAAAAAAGTCATCTTTCGGGTGTTCCGACGCTCGATTTCGCTTCCCGAAATGCGACATACGCATACTACCATGACCCTTACCATCAAATATGCATTACATATTATTATTTAACTCATTTTATTCATTTCATGTGTGTATTATTACCCCGGCCTAGTATTTAGTCTTTTAGCCTACCCTCTACCCGCGTCGACATACATATCGAGGCGAATACTTAACACACAGTCTCGCTCGTCAAACGTAATATAAATATACATATTGCGATGTTGTTTAATCTATCCAACATAAACATCGCAAATTAGACAAATCATCACACAAAACTACAAGTTACCTAACTCCGGCGCGCCCTAGCCTAGCCGCAGGTCATGCGAGCGTCTGAGTTGTCAACCACGCCTGCAACTATCATTAATAACGACAAATGAAATTCGGGCCCTCACAGCTCTTCCCAACTAGGTGAAATTTCATCTCAAAAGTTAAATTAAACTTAAACACTTACCGTCAAATAAGTGGGGATACCGTAATCGCATAGTAGACTCAAACTCCCAGGTGAGACTTTCAGTCCCGCGATGCTGCCATCGTACCAAATCCTTTGGGATACCCTTATTCTTCAAAATCTGAGTCCACCTATCTATAATTTCCACAGGCTGCTCCTCATACGACACGTCTGGTCACACCTCAATCTGACGTACATCAACCATAGGCCTCGGTCTCGACCTAGCCAGCCTCAATATAGAAATGTGAAACATTGGATGTACCCCTGCTAATTGCGGTGACAACTCCAAACGGTATGCCACTCTACCGACGTGTTCCTCAACTCTTAAAGGTCCAATGAACCTTAGTGTCAGCTTCCCTTTAATGTCAAACCTTTGATGACCCTTCAAGGGCGAAACCTTCAAATACACCAAGCCCCTAACCTTATAGCTCAGACCCTCGAGATTTTTTTTCTCATGTTTCTTCTGCCCATCCTGTTCCACTCAAAGCCTTTTCTTGATCTGTCTCACCTTCTCAGTATGGTCAACAACAACCTCAAGTCCTACAACCTTTGTATCCTCCAGTGCGACCCAATATGCTAGTGACCTGCGGGGCCTACCATAAAGTGCCTCAAATTGTGGCATCCCGATACTCGCCTGATAGTTGTTGTTGTAAGCAAACTCACATAAAGGTAAGTAATCCTCTCACGATCCACCAAACTATAATATACACACCCTAAGCATATCTTTGAGAATCAGAATCAAACGCTCTAACTGCCTGTTAGTCTAAGGATGGTATGTAGTTGTGACGACCCCAATTTTCGAGGCAAATCGGGCACCGCCACGTCGCCAGACACGTCACCAAGCATGCCACGTCACCGCACACTTAATTTTGATTGCCTGCGACCTACACCTTTATACATACCTTATTCGCCTTAACTTAATATTTATGAAAAATTTTATGGATATTCTTATCAAATTGACTAAGTTAAGTTATTCACAATTTATTAAATTGTTAAATATCGAGCAGAAGTCTTTTAAAAACATGCAAACGACGTATGAAAGAAAGGTTTGCATTGGTATAACGAACCTTATAGTGTGGAAACCCGGCAATAGATACTATGTATATCGAGAGCAACAAAATTACTAAAGATGAGCATATACATGTATCAGGTATACAAGTCTTTCCCAAAAATTCATAAAACAGTAAATAAATACGTACAACACCTTCGCAAATGACGAGCTCTCCTAACTCAGTCGTAGACGCCTGAGACGCCCTTGCCTCGGCTAGTCGCAAGATCCGCGATTTGTCACCAAAAACAATGACAAAGCCAAGGAGAGTAAATCACAGAGAACTTTAGCTAATATTCATGAATTCCAATGAAACGGCTACAATTCATGCAATTTAAATAAAGGACAACAATAAGGAAATTCGCATGAAAATAAGTCGTTGAGAAGTCAAATTTGGACACGAGTGTAGCATGACAGAGAACCCTAGTCTACATCCGGGAATCTTCGTAGCTAAACCGAGAGGAACCAGTGACGACAACCTCGCCAAACATCTCACGGTCAAATGAGAGGAACCATTGAACGGAAGACCCCGTCCAAACATCTCTCGAGAGGAACCATTGACGTAGACTTAAGACTACGTCAAACATCTCTCAACCTACGGGTTTTCACGAGAATAGTCACCGCGTAGCCCTATTTTGGCCAATTACTCGAACGGCGCGGGGTAGCTAGCCCCGGGGTGTGAGTCCGTGCCATGCCGACCCCGTCGACAAACACACATACACACGTGGGAGCGGATGAACAGTAAATGAACAGCAATGAAAAGCACAATGGAATAATTTAGAATGAAAAATAAAACAAGTGCGTAAATTGAATTTTAACTAATTTTCTAGTGGTATTACTTACCTCAACGCATTCGAAACGTCTCGCACTCACTTTGAGATACGTACCCAACACCCGACTATGGTAGCCTAAGTCCCTGGTGTCCAATTATACAATTTTTATCATTTTAAAGTTTCATAAAATGAATTATAATGTGATACGAAAATTTGAGATAATACTTTGATTCCAAAAAGTATAATATTTTGAACACTTTTCGAACCATACCGGAGGATTGATTGTTCCGACAACGCGCCACCATGCCGCTTGCTTTGCTACAATGCACGCGCTGGCGCCACATCATCTTGCGCGCCGCGCATTGTTGCCGCCGCAACATGTCACCGCCGTGCGTGCGCTGGCTGCCGCTTCGCCGCAAACGTCCGCTTTCTTCCCTCCGCTTCTCTCGCGCTTTTTCGCTCGGCCGCCGCTGGAGTTGTCGTTGCCGATCTTGCTCCACGTCCGCGTCACGCCGCTGCGGTGCGATGTCCGCACCATCGCAGCTTCGCCGACGCCGCCGCAGCCGTGCGTCGATCATTGGCCGCCATTCGCTTATCGGCTTGCTTGGCCAGGCCGCCGCTCGTCGTCTCCATCGCGCAACCGCGTCGAAGCAGCCGTGTGCCGCTGTTCATGCGCCGATCGCTTGCTTGCCTTAGTGTCGCCTCTCTTCTCTTTTGCGGCGCTTCTTTCTCACTCATACCACATGCTTCTTTGGTCCGCGTCCACGACCATGCACGAGCTCTCACCACCGTCTCCTTCTCTTGTTGTCTCTCTCCCTTCTATCTATTTCTCTCTCTTCCAGTTGCTCTCTCTCTCTTCTTCTTTTCTCTTTTCTTTCTCTCTCCTATCTGTTTTTAAACAATTTTATTTATTTATTTATTTATTTGGAGAAAAAGACAAAATAGCATGATGAGGGATGGGTAATTTGATGTGTGATGTAATGTGTGATGGGATGTGACAACTCAACCCATACAACCCCGTACACCCGCGTTACGTGCACTCCTCGACGTCGCGCACTCTCGTCACTACCCGCGCACAACGCAACTAAGCGTAATTAACACGACACGAGTTATCAAATAATAATAATGTAATTAAATAATTGTCACAAAAAATAATGTATTTCCCAATTAGGCGTGCCATATAATTTTCTACGACGTCCACGTGGGTTTGAGCTTATGATATTAACCTGTAATTAGTCGGTTAATCGAGATTAATTAAAGCGGGTCGTTATAGTAGTGCTGAGCTAGTCCCTTGTGCCAACTTCGTCAATCTATCGATATCTACTCAAACTGCGACATGTCTCCTCGTAGTCTACAGTAATCCACTAATGAAGTCCATGGCCACGTACTCCCATTTCCATTGAGGAATGGACAACGGCTGTAGCAACCCAACTGGTCCCATGTGCTCAACTTTCACCTTGGCAAATATGACAACTTCGAACATATCTACCTACGTCACCCTTCATCCCTGGCCACCAGAACAATCTTTGCAAATTTTGATACGTTTTGGTCCGACCATGATGAACTGCATATCTCGACCGGTGCGCGTCCTCGAGAATGTTATCCATGAGCTCCGATACCGATGGTATCCGAAAATGACATATGTGTCTCAAGCAACCGTCTAAACCCTCAGACCACTCAGTGCACCCCGAATCCTGAGCCAGACCACTGATCTGCAAATACCGGCCGTCAGCTTTCTGCAACTCAGCAACCCGCTCAAAAGACATTGTAGGAACTCGCATATGACAACAAATTTGTAGCTCAGCAATAGCCTCTATCACACACAACATTGACGCTGCCTCAAGTAACCCGTCCTCATATGTCATATATTACAATATTGTATGGCTCTCGATGCTGCACCTACTCAGCGCATCAGCTACGACATTCGCCTTACCTTGATGATACTCAATTGCGAAGTCATAGTCCTTTAATAACTCGAGCCATCTCTGTTGTCGCATGTTCAACTCCTTATGAGTGAACGGCACCTCAAGATCTGATGATTTGTGAATAACATAAACCTCTCACCATATAAGTAATGCCTTCAGGCCTTCAGTGCAAACACGACCGCGCAAGCTTTTATTATGCGCTAAATAGTTTCCCTTACGAGGTCTCAACCGTCGAGATAAATAGGCCACTGAGTGTCCATCCTAAATTAATATGCAACCCAACCTAGTGTTTGATGCATCAGTATAAACTAAAAAACCTCTACGTGCTACAGGTAATGCCAAAACTAGCGTCGAAGTCAACTTCCTCTTCTACTCCCAAAAAGCATCCTTACACTCATATGACCAATCAAATCTAACATCCTTCTTGGTCAACCTTGTCATCGCCACTACAATCATTGAGAAATCCTGTACGAAACGCATGTAATATCTTGCCAAACCCAAGAAACTCCGGATGTCAGATACAGACTCGGGTGTCTTCTAGTCAATAATCGTCCCAATCTTGCTAACATCAACTGATATGCCCTGATCATTATTGACATGCCCCAAGAACTTCACCTCACTTAGCTAGAATGTGCACTTGCTAAACTTGGTATAAAGTCTGTGCTCTCTTAGCCTCGCCAACACATCTCTGAAATGCTTCTCGTGTTCTATACGAGTTTGCTATATATCAAGATGTTTTCGATGAACACAATGACATAATGATCTAGAAATGGTATTAAAACCCTATACATCCATGAAGATCGTTAGTGCGTTAGTTAATCCTAAAAGTATGACTATAAACTCGAATAGTCTATACCGCGTACTAAAAGAAGTCTTCTCCACATCCTCATATTGAAACCTCAACTTATGATATCCTTATCATAAGTCGATCTTCGAGAAGAACTTGGCCCTAACCAATTGATCGAATAAGTCGTCAATCCTCAAAAGTGGGTAACGATTCCGAATCATTACCTAATTCAGCTTCCGGTAGTCCACACACATCTGCATCGATCTGTCCTTCTTCTTCATAAAAAGAACTTGAGCTCCCTAAGGTGACATGCTAGGGTGAATGAAACCCTTCTGTAATAAATCGTCTAACTGGGTCCTAAATCCTCGTTTTCCGATGCTAACATCCTATATTGCCTGCTGTAGATTGGCTGAGTTCTCGAAATCACCTCAATGATAAACTCAATAGCTCTCGATGGTGGCAATCTTGGCAAATCATCAGGAAACATGTCTATAAACTCTCAAACAATAGGGACGTCCTCCACCTTAATCACCGTCCTAAGCTCTGGCTTAACCATAGCCGCGTATGCCTCCATCTCCCGCGACGTCTCTAGTCTGCCTCGAGTGACGGGTAATGTAGTCAGACTTCGGTAAATATAAACTTTGGAATCCCCTCGATGTCAAACGTCATAGTCTTGGTGAAACAGTTGATCTGTGCGTGATAAGATGATAACCAATTCATATCACATCGTGTCAAACTCCAAGTACTCTAACATACTCAAATCAGCCGATACCTGATGTCCCTAAATCTCCACAATACAATTCTACATCCGGATATGGTAAATCTTATCCCCGGGTGGAGTATCGAGAACAAAATATGTATCTAAGGTCTATGCAGGTAACCCTAACTCTCCTACCATACGTTTAGAAATAAAAGAAAGTGTGCTACCGGAATCTATCATAATGTGCATAGAAATACCACAAACAGATAACATACCCTCAACAAGCCGTCCGGTCGCTTCTCCTTGTCCGGCTGTGCAACCCCAAAAGCTGTAGTCTGGTCCCTATCTCTGGCCGACTCCGTCATGTGGTGGTAATGGTGCTGGTCTGGTACAATCTGCCATAATATGCCTAACCCGAATACATCGGTAACATGCACGAGTCTCTGATCTGCGGAACTCCTCTGACTCTATGTTTGACTTTGGCCTCGACTCTGGCCTCTCCGACCTCTCTCCTGCCTATATTGTTATCTAGGTTGATCACCTAGTGCATAAACCATAGAATATGTCGCCTCTGCGACCCTAATCAGACTACCAATCACCTCGACGAGGTCTCTATCCATGTCTATGTCGGTCTTGATCTTTCCTTTGTATCTTCGGTCTTTGATAATACCAAGAACTCAGAGCTGGCTGACTTTGTTGTCTCTGTTGACTCTACTGTGCAGCTTGAATCGCTAATCGACTAGCCCTATAAACCAGTGTGTGAGGGACATGTCATAAATCTCTTTTAGTGTACGAGTTCCACTCGATAAAATCGTGCTCGCAATCCTCTAATTTAAACCTCGAACAAAATAATATATATCTAACTAATATGTACCTATTATGTCCATGAGCACGACAATAGATATCGATACCTATCTATGTGCACAATGATAAACATATCACCTTGAACTAATGACAAAAACTCGTACCTCAATCGGACCATCACTTCCATAGGTATGTAATAATCCATAAATAACACTCGAAACTCTACCCAAGTAGTCGCAGTAGGACGAGTCGCGACATAGGTAGTCCACCATACCGCAGCATAAGCTCTCAAGCAAAAACTCGATAATCTCGGCTGATCAATCTCCTCAACCCGAAGCAACTCATGTAGCCACTCATGAAATAATAGTCACCTCCCGGCTATCTCAGGTCATCGGCTCCATAGAAGTATCTTGGCTAGAATCTAATAAAATCCTTCATCTTCTTGGCCTCAATTGTCATCAAACTCCTTAAAGTAGGCGCCATCTGTTAGATGCTCAGTAGTCATAGGTGTAATGACCATTGTAGTATCCGCTTGGTACTACCACTAGCGCAGCTCTCTCGACTAGTGTCTCGGATACTACTTCTGCATCTAGTCTCAGCTGTAGTAGGAGTTACAACTACCTAAATAGTAGTCATCGGTGCAACCAAAATGGTAGTAGGAGATGTAGTAGTTTCCCAAGCATCCCGAGCTCTTATCATGTGTAAAGGTAACGCAAATCTATCATCCATAGTCCGCGCAAATGATTCCAACGTCAAAGTTGGCCTAATCGGATCACTTGTATCCCTGACCTCAGGCTGAGTAGTATCCGAAGGTTGTCCATCCATCGATATCTGCATCAAGAACGTGCATCTAGTTAGCTTCAGTACAAATATATGTGTATCGTATGTAATAAACAACCAAAAACATAACACGTATATCCCTGATTTCTACTCATTTCATCTCACTTCCCAACTAAGACTCTAGGCAATTCCTTTGGGTTTCCACATCTAAAGTTTATTCATCATATTTATCCTCAAATTATACCACAAATGTAACCATATCAGAGTTAATTCTCCATTTCCCGAAGTTCACCAACCTACTCTAATACCAAAATGTAGCGGCTCATTTTCCAAATGAACCGCCACGGGGGCCAATGCGGGCCCACAACCTAGCCTACCAATGTCGTGTGTCCCACATGCAATCTCTTCCACCATTTAATCATTATTAACCTCAATGAACGACAATTTTACCGTTTAAGTTGTTAATGAACTCAATTCATTTGTTTTATTGTTTCAACCTTAATAAACCACAACGGAAGTCTTTTATCATGACAAATCAAATATTAAAACATCAAATTCATGCATTTAACTTTGATACCTAGTGTGGAAAACCCATATGTCAACATAGACCAAAAATACACCTCAATGTCTTAAAATATCAAAAATATATGGTTTTGAAGTGTCTTACAATCCCTAATTCCCAAAATAAAAACAAAATATTTAATACAAACGTACAAGTCTAACTCAATATCTCTTAATGAAAGGTACACTACAAGCTTGCCCTTGCCACGACTCGTACTCGAATTTGTACTCAAGCCATCACAAAAAGGCAAATGACGAGTCTAGAGCGTGTATTCCCAAGGAAATTAAGTGAGCAATATTGAAAGTAAATACTGAAATTTAAACAAAACTATTAAATAAACATACAGAAATAAATACAGAAACTGCGATGATCGAATGGATAAATAATAGTGCAAGCTCAAAGTGTGTTCCTAGAGCCTAGGGTCGACTAGTGCCATACTTCGGACTCTCCATAGAATACTACCGACGAGTTCCACTCAAGCAAGGCCAGTATTGGATCCATTAGTTGGTCAACGTAGAACCTACGACGCATCTACATGTGCCCCGACGCAATTCTTGAGGTCAAACTATTCACCGAGATCTCTGAAACACGTGTCCATGACCTAGTGGACATACGCAGAGGAATGGTACGGAGGGAGAGCCTCAACGTTCGTCCATTTAAACTAAAACCAAGAATAGAGTATTGAAGGATAGAATTTGAATTCAAAAGCAAAAATAAGTAATGCTTAAGAAATCTCAGTTGGGATACTACACACCTCAATCCGCACTCCATGTGTCCCGATAAATAACCTCACCCAGTCCGGCTCCGCCGAATCCCCAATATCCAAATTACCTCCCAAAATGACTTATTTCCATTTATAATTGATTTTTAATCAATTGGATGTATTTTATGTTACTTAGCAAAAACATTTTAAAATCTGCAATATCTAGCGCGCTAGGTCTCTTGATTAGCACACTAGATTTCTAGGCAATTAAACGTTCTTCAACAGGAAGAACATTAGCGCTATATTTTTCACCTAGCGAGCTAATCGTTATCTAGCACACTAGGTGACCTCCTTAGCGCGCTAATGAGGTTCTGAACATCAGTTTGGTTGAGAAATTTTTGTTTGAACATCACCACCACCACCACCACCACCAACAACAACAACAACATATATTACTCAACTTCATAGCACTTGAAACCCACCAAAACAACCACATAACAACCACTTAACAATCCATATTGGATTCACTTAAACACCTCAAAAATGATACCAAAAGATGAAGAAAGTTGAGGTGATAGTGAATCTCACCTTGCTTTGATGAAGGAACCACTCCAAGCTCCTCAAATCACCAAGTTTGAAACTCCAAAACCCTTGTTTCTTGGTCTCAATTTTCGGATTTCTTGATACGGAGAGAGAAAAGGTGGTGAATTTGAAAGTCAATGTGACTTTTATATCCTTAAAGGATCTCTCCTCACTTGTGCATCCCTATGCCATCCAATGAGCACTATTTGCTCCATTTTCCAACCTTTCATGACTCCTAATGTGACATCTGATGGCACACTTGCCCTTGTTCTTAACCCAAAAAGTCATCTTTCGGGTGTTTTGATGCCCGATTTCGCTTCTCCAAATGCGACATACGCGTACTACCATGACCCTACCATCAAATATGCATTACATATTATTATTTAACTCATTTTATTCATTTCATGTGTGTATTATTCCTCGCGGCCTAGTATTTAGTCTTTTAGCCTACTCGGTACCCGCGTCGACACGCATATCAAGACGATTACTTAACACATAGTCTTACTCGTTAAATGTAATATAAATATACATATTGTGATGCCATTTAATCTATTTCAACATAAACATCGCAAATTAGACAAATCATCACACAAAATTACTAGTTGCCTAACTCCAAGCATGCCCTAGCCTAGCTGCGTGTCCCGCAAGCGTTTGAGATGTCACCACGTCTATAACCACGTCATTAATAACGATTAATGAAATTTAGGCCATCACATACAATGTGTTGTGCTTATTTGAGAGGGCTAGGAGGTTGTGTTGTAGCGTACGGGCTTGGGAGCGGGTACGCGACACTGTGAAATTAAATCTTTTTGGGTTTTCTATTTGGGGTTTAGATAGAGGAGGTTTTCATTTGTGTACTAAACTATTGATAGTGGATTGCGTTATTTCTTGCCTGTGATTTTTACCCTTTTTTTTTGGGTTTCCCAAGTCCGGATAAAGGAGGAGGGTTGCGATAGGTTGACAGCCAGCGTAAAACTTTTGTCACTTTTCATGAAATGGATCAAACATATATAAATGTTGGGGCGTTCCCACCTAGCGACACGCTGCATCGGAGCCCGGATGTAGTGAGAAATAAATTGTCTTAGTGGATGAAACTAAAGATGGAGTGAATAGGAAATTAGAACTCTGGAGAAATACATTAGAATCTAAAGGCTTTAAGTTGAGTAGGACGAAAACCGAATACATGCACTCTGTGAGTTTGGAAACACTAGACATCGAGATGACGGAGTGGTAAAATTAGGGGAAGTAGAAGTTCTTAGGGTAAACCACTTTAGATACCTAGGTTCAATCATACAAAATGATGGTAACATTGAAAATGATGTCACACATAGAATCCAAGCTGGATGGAAGAAATGGCGGAGTGCAACGGGGTGATTTGTGATCGACATGTTCCTACTAAGTTAAAAGGAAAATTTTATAGGACCGCAATTAGGCCAGCTATGCTCTATGGAAGTGAATGTTGGGCAAGAAAGAAACAACAATTACATAAAGTGAATGTAGCAGAAATGAGGATGCTTAGGTGGATGTGTGGTAAAACTCGTAAAGATAGAATAAGAAATATAGAAATTCAAAGACAAATAGGAGTAGCACCAATTGATACAAAGATTAGGGAAGGAAGGTTGCGATGGTTTGGTCACCTGCAAAGACGGCCTACAAATGCCCCAACTAGAAAACTTGACTCAATAGAAACTGTAGAAATTCGACGAGGTAGGGGTAGACCAAAGTTAACATGGGATGCATTAATTAAGAGAGATTTGAATGGTTTGCAAAGCTCACCATCAATTGCACTTAATCGAGCACAATGGAAAAGTTTGATCCATGTAGCCGACCCCAGTTAATTTGGGACTGAGGCTATGTTGTTGTTGTTGTTGTTGTTGTTTTTGGGGTTTCCACGTAAATTCTTGTGTTCATCTTTTCTTTGTGGTTTGTTTATCTTTGGGTGTATTCACGTGACTAATATCTTGGGTATTCCATGGTGATTCGTCATATCAAATTGTTATTAGAACCAAGATTCAACTATGGGGTTACACTATTAAGGTGAAGTTCTCAGAGATGTCGAAGTACACAAGTGCAATGAAGTTCGATGTAGAGAAGTTCGACGGGAAGATAAATTTTGGCTTGTGAAAATTCAAGTCAAAAACTTGTTGATTCAATCTGAGCTACATCTAGCGTTGAAGGGTCGTGGGAAGGAAAGTTATGAAAATTGGGAAGAGTTGGATTTGAGGGCGATGAGCGTCATAAGACTTAATTTAATTGGCAAAGAATGTTATTTCGAACAGGAGGAATATTTCTTCAGCGAAAGGTCTTTTGGAGAAATTGGAGATCATGTATATGTCAAAAATCATGTCAAATCATTTCTACCTAGAGTGGTACCATCGCATGAAGATGGATGAAGGTACAAGTATTAATGATCATCTTAATGCTCTTGACGAGATTGTCTCGGAACTTTAGGAGTTGGGAGAGCAAGTCAGTGATGAGGATTAGGCATTCAAACTCATCCGGTCACTTCCGCCTTCGTTCAAGGACATGAAGCCAACACTGATGTACGGGAATAAAATCATCAATTTAGCGAGATGTAACTGCCATGTTAATATCTAAGGAGAAATTGATGAAAGGTGAAAACAACGGTTTATCTAAAAACTCAAAGTTTGGTAGCTCCTAGGAAGGTTTCAAAAAGTACGAAAAAGTGGCATATTAGAGATGCGGTCAAACAAGGAATATTAGGAGAAGTAATGACAGTGGGGCCACAAGACATGTGTGTGTACATAAGGCATGGATCGGTAATTTTGCAAGTTGTACGGGTAGCAAAGTTATATCGATGGTTGACAAGTCTCTGCAACTGATATTAGGAGTCAATGAAGTTCAGTTGAAGTCGTTAGACGGACGCATCATAACGCTTCGAGATGTTCGACGTGTGCCAAGTTGTACTCAAAATTTAATTTCTCTTTCCGAATTAGATTTTTAGTGTTACAAGTACTCCAGGCGAGGTGGAGTATTGAAAATATTTTGAAAGTCTTCATTGGTCATAAAAGGCGTAAGGAAGAAGAACTTGTTTGTTTTAGTGCAGAAACATTGAGCAAGGACTCAGCCTCAAAAGATTATCAAGAAGTGGGTTTTGGTTGTTGCTAAGTCCAAATAGGCTAGGATTGGACTGGTTCATTCTCGATGTTGAGAATGGTGGCCCGAGAGGGGCAGTGCAACAAGAGCAAGGTAGTGAGTTTTTGCCAAGGTGAAGATTTGTTGAATTAAGTGGCTCAAACTTGTAATTTGAGTTGGACTCAAATTAGTGTCCTACATGGATTCATGCGTACATAATGATTACACATGAGATAATTAATTAGTAATTGGATACAAATTACATTAATGTGTTGTATTCTAGTTAGGAGTTAATATTTGCGTTAATTGGTTAATGTGTACAAGCATGTAACACCTAAAAATAAGTGCTTGCGGTCGCGGGGAAAGCATAGTGTGTTGTGCTTGTTTGAGAGAGCCGAAAGGTTGTGCGTAGTGTACAGGCCTGCGAGCAAGTAAGCGACACTGTGAGATTAAATTTTTTTGGGGTTTCTATGGAGTTTAGATAGAGGAGGTTTTTGTCATAGCATCCACAAAAATATCATGTTTCAGCCATCCTACCCGAGACTTGTAAGCGAGATTTACAATTCGTCCCTAATTATGGCTTGCTAATTGTAGTTATTAGGGCATAATCAAGTTTAATTAATTTGAGGCATCACAACATGTACATCCCAGTATGCATGAGAAAAATGCAGATACAATAATTTTCATGTGGAACCCATACGCCACACTACCCATCTTCCATTTCTTAGACACAACTTACAAACACAACAAGCAATTCCAAGCTTAACAGTCTTAAAAGACGTCCCGCGGACAAAAAAACAAAGGTACAAATTAATTAAGTGTGGACTTGTAATTAGTCCAAGTAGCTAGCATCTATTTCACCCCCATTTACTACATTTATTTCCGTAGAACTTTTGCCTCAAAAACAAACAATTCAATATAGCCTTGAAATAAATTAATCAAGTAGAGCTAGCATTTGACTGTAGAGCTTTGGGAGAGAGATCAAAAGTGAAGTCCCAAGCATAGTTGAAGGTAATTGGAGTGGTGTTAGAGATGGGATCACCATTGTTGACCACGCAAGTTTCACCATCTATTTTATGAAAAATTATAGGTGCCGGGTCCAAAGTAGTGTCGAACCCCTTACAGTTCAACATCAGATCTTGTTGAACACATGCACAGTTGTTGGTCACTGTCACCTTGTACTCATTCTTCCCTTCAACTGATGCTCCCGTTGGCGCTTGTTTCACAACGATGTTACTTAGATTACATTGCTGGCACATTCCTGTAATTCCCATTATAAGCAAAGTCAACTAAATATTAATCATGTTTTTTTTACAACATTAATCATGAATTTACATATATATGCTCGCGCATAATAATTAAGAATAACCCAAAAAAAAAAGTAATTAAATCAATCGCGAATTAATTAAAATTGAGTCACAGCATGCATACTTTTATCTAAACTTTATTTTGGAAAATGATTTTTGACATCACCAAATTCACACCCCGAAAGTCACATGGACCGCAGGAGCCGCCTACATGCTCCTCGAAACACACATCCTGCATGTTATGTATCGAGAACTATTTGAACATGTACAACTCTCAAGGCCGATGTGACTCCTTGTAACCTAGCTTCCCTTATTTTTTTGGTACAGGTCAAAGCAATGACGAATATATTGAAGTACTGTAGAAAAGCGCAAGAGTGTATTGGAGTATATACCTTTGCCTAAGAAACTTAAAATGAAAAGCGCAAAGAGAGATGATTTCAGAAGAGATTCCATTGTCTCAAATGAGTGATCGATCGGTTTCTGCAGATTGAATGTATTTTTTGAGGCTACAGATTGAATATATATACAACTGCATGTACATAAAATATGTAATTAATAGGTTCAAAGATGGAAACAAATATATACGGGTACATAAAATATGTAATGGGTGTTTTACTGCTCAGTTTCTCATCTTCCTATTTTGGTTCTTCTTATTCATTAGATACATGTATCTATATATAAGCTAATTAATTAAACATATTTTTAGAGATTTTCTAATTATTAGCTAGGTGAGACTAATTCTTACGCATTCATTTTTTTTTTTTTTAACCCATTCAAATTTAAATTTTAAGACCTCTAAAAAAATTTAAAAAATTTAAAGCTTCAAAAAAAAAACTAAAATTTAAATTTGTGATTAATTTGTTGGCCAATAATCCCGATTGTATTTTGTTTTTCACTTTTGTAAATCTCGGTCATGTGACCGCCACGGGTTCAACGGTTCAACTTAGTTGATTCGGTGGGAGCATGTCACGGTGTCAGCACACTGGGGCAAGTTTTCATTGGCTTGGTTCTAATAGAGGGGACGGAGGTAATTTTTTATATAGGAACGACGTGTTTTTTCCCTACTACATTGATATATGTTTTTAGACTATTTTTAGGAAAACGCATTGTTTCCCGCCATGTACATATTATTTATTGGCTATAATAAAAATAAAGTCTCATTCCTATCAAAAAAACAACACGCTAAAGTTTTTTTTTAAATGCTTTCAAAAGAAAGTTCTTTTTAAATTTAAATATTTATGAAGAGATCACTGAAGATTAGTTTGAATTTTTTTTGAAAAAAAAAAACTATAATGATGGAGAGAGAAAGTAAAAATATATAAGAAAGGACATCAAGAGATGATGGAGAGAGAGATAAGTGAGGATTAGTTTGAATTTGAAAAAAATAAAAAATAAAAACTACGTACCTAATAGAAACAGCCTCTTCTCTTTTTTTCTCCAAAACTCTAAAATTCTTCACCTCGATTCACTTTTGTAATTTTTTTTCTTGAACTACTGCCGATCCTTCTTTTTGAATGGCATCGGTTCCAATTAAATCTCTTTTGCATTTTGTTCATACAATAACCAACAGATCTAAACAGATTGTGGAGATTGGTCCATCTTTATTGCGGTGCTTCTTCATTAACGGTGTTGCATGGATTTGTGCAGCACTGGATTGATCATGTCTTTAGTTTTATTTTAAAGTTAGTTTTCTTCACTAGTTGAAAGTCTTTGATTTGTCTTCTCCTTGTTGGAAAGTTTTAAGTTTTCTTCTCTTTGCTAGGAAGTTTGTTATTCGTTTTATGATTCTAGTAGTTTCGTGTATTGTCATGAGTTTCAACGTTGTAGAGAGCATTCTCTAATTCTCAAATTGTTTCAATTTTGCATTTACAACCAAATTAATGGTAATTTGTTTGAACAAATAAGATTAGCGAATCAATGTATTTGATTCTATTTCTGGTCCTGTAATGATCCTAAAATTTTAACTCATGCCATGTGGCATTTCAAAATTTTGAATGATACCTGTCGTGACGTGGCATACTCGGTCAACTATTGGGAGTCGACACCGAAGTATATTATTTTTCGATGATGTGTGTATTACCTAACTAAAATAAAAGCACATGATTTAATTATTTTATTTCGATCAATAGTTTATGCGAGCAAGAGTTTTCTCGAGATGCACGTGCATGAACGAGATTAGTTTGGCTAGGCTCGAAAACCTTAAACAAATATTTAATAGCTCAATTATGGATTAACGACCAAATTAAGGGAGGGACTAAGTTAAGTGATTGGTGTGACATAGAGGTGTGACTGTGATTTGATAAATTAAGAAGATTTGTGAGTCGATTTATTAATGAGAAATATAAAATTAAATAATGAAATCTTAGGTGTCAAAATCTTATGATGTTGAAAAAGATAACGCTTGAATTTCTAATAAAGGACTAAATATTTGTTGGTCTAACTCATTGAAGCCAATGAGTGGTGGTAATAAGACCACTTGAAATAGTGTAGACCACTTATTTGTAGTTTCATCTTCTCTCCTTTGTGTGAAGAGCATAAGTGACGGTGAGAGAGGAGGTGAAAGTTGGAAGTTCTTAAGAGAAGCTAAAAAAAATTAGGTAACTCATCTTCATCTCCAACCATTAGTAAATCCTTAACTTGATTGTGGCTATGGATTGTAATGAGTTCTTTGTGAAATTTTATAGAGTAAAAAAAAAAAAAGAGTTCATATTTGGGGGTTTCTAGACAAACAAATGAGGATGTTGAAAGGGCTCAATGGCTCCATTAAAAATACCCATCGGAGGACTCTTAGTTGCTATTTATGGCAGCTAAGCGCTGCCCTTAACGGCAGCTGCCATAAATAAATGGCAGCAACACTTTTAGGGGCGGCAACTTTGATGCCATATACACATAAAAAACACGTTTATTTATAATATATCCCATCCCTGCCATTTAGTGAGATAGAAACCTATTCCCTTTATGACCTAAAACAAGCTGATCGACCAAGCAGGCAGGTCAAGAATAAAGTACTACTTGGTTGGGACCCAATTGAACATAACGTTCAAAGTGCAGGAAAACGGACCAGAAAGAGCAAATTGGTCCGACTCCTAATTTACTTCTTACTCCGTGTTCAATAGCCTGACTGTAGTGATGTTAATTGTGGTTACATTCCATACTCCTCGAAGGGCTATTTCGCCACCAAGAAGTAGTTGGACCCGTATAACCACTATCCCAATATTGGATGTGGGGGAGAAGCGGCTGGATCCTGACTCCCCAGAGAACTGGAAGAACGAAAGCATGACTGACTGAGATGTGCGTGCAGAGGGCCAGAAAAGCAAGCAACACCAACTATATGAGAAATCCACCGATCCACATATGATGTGTGAACAAGGAAAGTTGTGTCCCGCAGTCAGTAGCTAGATGTGCGCTGCTTCGATATCTCTAACAGGATCTAAGCTCTCGCAACTTCCTTCCCTTGCTTCTGTCTTACTCTAAAAACCACGGTGGTGTCTTCTACTGGGGTGAAATCATAACAAGGTAGCCGTAGGGGAACCTGTGACTGGATTGAATCCTTCGCTATGCATAGAGAATATTGGGCCCAAAGCATTGCAGGTGAGCATATTAGCAAAGAATCTCTCGAATATCAACAGGAAGAAAGTAAACTTCATCCACTCCATCTACGAAAGAAATGAACGAATGCGGGAAAGAGAAAAAAGAGTAGTACAATCAACTTTAAGGAAGGCAATGCACTAGGCAAGAAGCCGCTTATCACAATACCAATAAGACGATCGAGAAGGGTTCACCAAACGGAAACTCGTGATCTAGCTCTGCTTGCTTGCTGACCAGTGCTACCTATTCTTGAACCATTAGGGTAGGAATAACATAAGATAAAGAAAGAAGCTTACTATCTCGCTTTGAGCGCTACCTAAGCTAGCTCCCTCTCGCCCAAATTCAATGGGATGGATGAATCCAATCAATAAGCTTTTAGATTGAGGCGCTCAGCAGTCTATTGTCGAAGAGGTACTAGAGGAGAAAAAGTTTCCTATTCTTACCCTACCGTTTCTTGATGACTTAACCGATGATGGGCTAGTAAATCTGCCCTTTTCTTTTACCGTATATATACTTATGTGCTAATATAAATGTATATATACATGTATAAATGTAAGTTAAATAAAAAGGAAATACAAATATATATACTTTTAAGTGTGTAATCAAGCATACATGAATGAGATTAAATGTAACCTCCATATGTGCAATATGATATTTTTTAAAGAATGGATACATTTCCAATTCGAGATGCCATTTTAATATATTTAGACACATTAAATAAGTGAGATCCTTATTGGAATGATTACATTTAAAATCCAAGCTTGCACTCATTGTGCACTTCATCCACCATTAATTGTAATTTTTGCTATGTTTAAATTATAAATCCTTTGGGGGGTTTACAGTTAAAAAATATTTTAATGTGATCTGAGTGTAAATTGAATTATAATTTTCTAACACACCCAATACCAATCTAATTCACACAAGGGACTTAGAGTAATATTGTTGGGCGTTGGGTATCATGGATTTATTGGGAGGTGTGTCGGAACCGCGAAAGCATATTTATATGATGTTGAGGTAAGTAAAAACAGCTAGAAAATCTACAGTAGTTCGTTTGAGCTTATATTTTCTTGATGTTGTATTGTGTCCATTTCTTTGAATTCTCACCCATCTATGAATGTCCGAATGTCAAGTGAGTCATAAGAGTGTCTCTGATGGAGTGGTTACCGGCTTGCAACCTGATGTATATCATATTTTAGTACCTTTATAAGCAACATTTTATTGATAATTTAGGATATTAGTAAGTGATTTCCTAGTAATCCGATATATTTTGTTGATTTTTAGGTGAGGAAAACAAAGTGTGACCATTTATAGGTTATTTTGAAGATCCGAGAAAATTTTCATCAAAAAGCGCGCTTACGCGGATCACGAGGCGAAAGAAAACGAGATTGGAAGCGAGTGATGAAATGATGATATTTGTGACGGCCCCAATTTCCCACAAACTGGGCACCGCCCGGCCTAAGCCTACGTGGACACCCGAGCCAATCTCGCAAAGTCAACGCAGGCCTAGTCAGCCTTCTAATCCACCATTTTAAATAATTTCAGTTAAGTAATTAGTATTTTCAAGTTTTACAAATTAACGAAAGCAGTTAATACATTAAATAACTCAACAATAATATAAAAGAGTTTAGGCAACCTAAATGTGGAACCCATCATAAATATATCATCAGACGAGAGTAGATACACAATTTACATGCCCATAATCTCAGCGTTGTTAAAACAAGTATATATATAATAATACAATGGATTTACCTAGCTATGGAACTTTCCCTTTGCTACTCGTCTGCGACTCTGCACTTAGTCAAACACGAGATTTACGAGCCCAGGTAAGTAAAATCCAGTAGAATCTAAATAGTAATTCAAGATAAAATGAAACAGTCTAAAAGTCATGCGGATAAAAAGAAAGCTATATGGAATGTATGATCATGAGGCTGTAAAAACAATGGAAGTACAACGAGAATGAATGTCATAGGAAACAATAGAGAGGTGCCCAAGTAGTCCAAGACCACCGAATGCGGGTGCCACAGGGTAGGGGTCATAGAGTCGCGGCAACGCCAAACAGACTCGGGTCATAGGTCGACGCGGCATCGCCTGCTGTACCTAAAACATCGCGAATGAGGGATATCAACGGTGCCCCGGATAAAACACATCTCATTCCGACCAAATACTCAAGTGACTCGAGGTCATGGCCTCGGTTGCAAGCCGACAACCACTCCAATCAGAGACACTCGAATGACTCACTTGGCCCTCGAACACTCATAAGTGAGTGGGAATTCCAAGAAAGTGACACGGTACAACATCAACAAAATAAAAGCTCAAATGAACTACTGTGCATTTTCTAACTGGTTTTACTTACATTTTCTGTAAGCAATTCAAATCGTCTTTAAAACGTCCCGCCCACACCTCGATACGTGCACCCGACAGTCGACACCCCACTATAACCTCCTAAGTCCCTAGTGTCCATTTATACCAATTAAATTACTTAAGTCATTTAAATCAACATGTTCACGATTAAATTTGCAAAATTCCATAATAAAGGCCACAAGTCACTCGATGCCAACACCAAAATATGGTTTAGGACCTCACCATGGCTTTCAATATCCATTTGAATCCGTCGCGTCGTCGAACTTCGTCGAATCACACCCCTCGTCGAGGATCGATCGGTCTGACAATGCGCCACTGCGCAGTTGCTCCACGCCGTTCACCGCGCCGCTGCCGCTGCTCTGGCCGTTCGCGCCATTACAGTGTCGTTCGTCGCTGCCGACCAGTTCCGTCGTACGCGCCACTGCAGTTCCGCCGCGCCCACTCCTCGTCGGATCGTCCTTCCCCTCACCTATCTCTCTCTCTCTCTCTCTCTCTCTCTCTCTCTCTCTCTCTCTCTCTCTCTCTCTCTCTCTCCTTCTCTCTCTCTCTTCTTCCCTCTCTCTCTCTCTCTCTCTCCCCTACTTTTCCCACTCTCTCTTCTCTCTTTTATCTCTTCTTATCCGATCTTTTTTTTTTCAATTCTAAGTGTCCTCGAGATTCATGCAATACGAGTCTCGAGGCAAACCCGATAATTTCATATATTTGTCCACTGCCTCTATGTTTGACCAAAATTATCTCGAGTCTCGCAAATTACGTATCTCGAGACACATCCAATGCATTTATTTACGTGTTCAAACTATAGGCCAATGGATATTTATGTTAATGTGAGCACATTAAAATCACAATGGTCACTTATTAAACCAATAGTCAATCAATCTCAACCCCATAAGCCATTACCTCGGTTCCACGTCGACACGCGACTAGAGGCGCGTCCCCGTTCGTGTTTCGGCTCACCGAATTCCCCGCATATACCTTTCTCAACAATTAGCATTATAATCTCAAATTGGATATTACTAAATAATACACACATCACAGAAAAATATCATACCTCGGCGTCTTCACCCGAGGTTCGGACATACATATTCCGACTAATGGTTCCCACTTACAATCCTTACCTGACACGTTGAACAAGTCAAATTTTCAGGTCGTTACAATATTTCACAAGGTTTTATGTGTTTCGAAGGTGTTTGGAAGTTTCGGGATGAGAATACAAGGTTTGGACAAAGAACGACATCAAAGTGGCTAAGTTTCAACAAAGTCTATTTTGACCAAGCTTCAGTGTCTTAGACTCCTTCATTTCAAGTCCAAATGAATCGCCGTTTCTTTCGTTGGAAAGTATATCAGAGCTTAATGTTTTCATTTCTCACGAGCAAAGGCAAATTTGATCTCTAAATGGTCCAAAATCGGGTTGCAAAGTGAACTATATGCGCAAGATTTTGATCCCGGCACTGGAGCGCCCAACCTACTGCCATCACAGCGCCCAAAATAGTCAGAATGTGTAGTAGGTGTTGAGGTTGGCGCCGTAGCACCAAAAAGTGCATAAAAAGTGATTTTTTAAGGGTTTTTGGTAATTTTTGGACCAAATTGACTTGGTGGTATAAATTGAACTTAGATTTAGGTTTTAAATCATATCTTTTCTTTGGAGAATTGAGAAGAACATGTGGAGAATCGAAGATTGGGTTTCAAATCTTGTATTTCGTCCAAACTATAGGTTTCAATTCATGTTTTCTTGTTTTTCTATCATGAATTGTGTTGAATTGAACCCACTTATGGGGTAATCTCTTTTGTTCTAGGGATCTTTGGATCCCAAATTGGATTCTTTTGATTTTGAAGTGATTATATTTGTTCTTTCAATTCAATATTTTGATTTGTGTGTTCTTCTGTGCAATGCTATATTTACCTTGATCAAGTAGGTGTAGATTCAAGGGTTTGAGAGTCACCATGACTATTGGGACTTTTGAACCCAGATAAGGGGAAACACGACCTTAGAACATATAACGCATCGACCGATAGTCATTGACTAGGGATGCAATTGAATTTGATTTTTAATGTGGTATTTCACTTATGCTATTCACGCTGACCGGCGGAGTCCGAGTGAGATGTTAGAATCTCCATCACCGAGACCTCCAGATGAAGTGAATTGTAGGAGATTCGCTATCATTGTTAACCAAATATGAAACTGACTCAACGCTAAGTAGTAACGGATTAGGGCCGATCGGTCGTGATCTTCATCACATCAATCTTTCCACTACAATTGGAGCTCTGCTCTATAGCATTTCAATACAAATTGAGTTCTATATCATAATTTCAAAAGGTCGTGCGTACAATTACGCCTTTTCTATTCCAAGTGAATTAGTCGTCACTGGAATGTATACTTGCTAACACACCCAAGTTTTAAAACTCGTCATGTTCACCCAAGTTATTCTTGGGCCAACAAACCTCGAGGTCCGGTTAGCCCGTTCAAGGCACGTTACCCCGTGTGTCATGCAAGGTAGTGGAGAAATGTGACAACCCCAAACTCCGAGGCAAACCGAGTACCGCCACGTCGCCAGACACGTCACCAAGCATGTCACGTCACCGCACACTTAATTTTGACTGCTTGCGACCTACGCCTTTATACATACCTTATACGCTTTAACTTAATATTTATGGAAAACTTTATGGATATTTACATTAAATTGACTAAGTTAAGTCGTTCATGATTTATCAAATTATTGTAAATTAACATTTAATACCATGTATATCAAGAGCAACAAAAGTACAAAAGGTGAGCATATACATGTATCAGGTGTACAAGCCATTCCCGAAAATTTCATAAAATGGTAAATAGATACATACAACCACTTACGCAAAAAGTGACGGCTCTCCTAACTTAAACGTAGTTGTCTAAGACGCCCTTGCCTCGGCTCGTCGCAGGATCTGCGATTTGTCACCAAAAACAATGACAAATCCCGGTGAGTAAATCCCAGAGAACATTAACTAATATTCACGAATTCCAATGAAACGGCTACAGTTCATACAATTTAAATAAAGGACAAGAATTAAGAAAAATGCATGAAAATAAGTTTTTGAGAAGTCAAATTTGGACACGAGTGTAGCGTGACAGAGAACCCTGGTCGACATCCGAGAATCTTCATAGCTAAACCGAGAGGAACCATTGACGACCACCTGGCCAAACATCTCGCGGTCGAATGAGAGAAACCATTGAACGGAAGAAATCCCATCCAAACATCTCTCGAGATGAACCATTGACGTAGACTTAGGTCTTCGTCAAACATCTCTCAACCTACGGGTTTCGCTGAGAATAATCACCGCGTAGCCCTAACATGGCCAATTACTCGAACAGCGCAGGGTAGCTAGCCCCGGGGTGTGAGTTCGTGCCATGCTCGACCCCTTCGACAAATACACATAGACACGTGAGAGTGGATGAACAATAAATGAACAGCAATGGAAAACACAATAGAATAATTTAGAATGTAAAATAAAGTAAGTGTCATAAAAGAATTTTAACTAATTTTCTCATGGGTTTACTTACCTTAAACAAATCGCAAAATGTCTTCTAAACGTCCTGCACATGCCTCGAGATACGTACCCGATACCTGACAATGGTAACCTAAGTCCCTGGTGTCCAATTATAAATTTTTTTATCATTTAGGGACATGTTACTTAAATCATTCAAATCACAACTAAATTAGGTGAAGTAAACCTCACATTCATCTCGTCATCGAACTTCGTCGAATCACACCCCTCGTCAAGGATCAATCGGTCCAACAACCCGTCACCGCGCCGTTACCGCTGACGAGCCGACGCCACTGTCGTCGTCGCCGCTGCCGATCGTCTCCGCTGTCGGCCGCCGCCACCGCTGGAGTCGCCGCGCCGCGATCTCAGCCATGCCCCGCCTCTCCGCCGTCTACGCAACTCACTGCAGTGCGCCGTCCGCGCCACTGCAGGTCCGCGCCCCTGCAGTGCCGTCCGCCGTTGTCGTCCCCCGTCGGCTGCCTCGCAAGTGTTGTCGTCATGTCGCACCGCCGCCGGAGTCGCCGCTGCTTCCGGCGCGCCTTCGCCGGAGCTTCCTGCTCTCTCTGCCACCCCACAGTCTTCTCTCCATCTCTCTGGTTCTCTTTCTCTATCTATCTTTCTCCCTCACTTCTTTTCTCTCTCCCCAGATTTAAAAGAGACAATAATTTTTTTTGGAAGAAAACGACAAAGTGGAATGATGAAGGATGGGTTGGTGATGTGATGTATGACATGATGGGGTAAGTGATGTGACCACTTAATCACATACTACTCCGTACACCAGCGTTACGCGCACACCGTGACGTCGCACACTCTCATCACTACACGCGCACAGCACGACTAAGCGTGATTCTCAATTAACGTGGCGCGAACAATTAAATAATAATAAAATAAATAAACATTCGTTACACAAAAATAACATATTTCACCCATTAGGCGTGCCCTAAACTTTTTGGCGATGTCCACGTGGGTCTGAGCTTATGTTCTTAATTTGTAATTAGCTAGTTAATCGGGATCGATTAAAATGGACCGTTACAAGAAATATCCTAACATCCTGGCAAATCTAGTGACCCCGTATGAAAGCTGAGTTTCTATCATCGAATGACCCTAACCATAAGAACCGCTTTCATATTCAAAAATGACACAGCTTTGGAATCCAAAAGATGTAATAACATACTAATGCATAAAGGATTTGAGTTAAAATAAACAAACTATCCTAATAGCATGCTATATCACTGATTTCCACACACAACAATCAACATGACAAAATATAGGAATTGGAATCAGTGATATACACAACAGAGTATGCTATGAACAACATCATAAAATGAGAACTGGACAAGTCATAGCATATGGATTTCAAAGGTAATTCAGTTCAAATAACTGAGAATAAATAAATAAATGAAATGAAATGTAAATAAATGTCTCAAATCAGTTTACTTACGTACACACAGCAATGCCTAAGCTATTCGGCTTCTCGTTGCGTCGATGTACGCTCTCAAAACCCCGTAATAGCTCTTTTACGGTCCTATCACTCGAAAATGTATCAATTTAGAGTCACTATTACTTATTTAAAATGTCTAAATTGGTCAAAATCGGTCGAAATCGAATTCGAGACCAATTTGTCAATTTCACGCTTTTCGATGTAAAAATCTCGTAAAGTCACGTCCGGTAGTTCGAATATTTTATTTTTCATAGAAATTTATCGATTTCTATTTATTTTGTCGAAATATAATTTTTCGGAATTTTTCTGGAATTTTCCTAAATTTTTCCATATTTTTATCAATTTTCTGATATTTATTTTTTAATATATATATATATATATTATTTATTATTTTATTTTTTTTAGGGTGGGCGGGTCAACCCGTAAATGACTTAGTAGTCTACACATATACATTACACTAGTCAAACAACACAACAAATATAACATTTACCTCGGCCACCGTGCCGCGATAGTGACACGTATTTCGCTGTGGGTCCCACTTCACGGGTCATTTGGTCCTGATTAACGAATTAAATGCGCATTTATTATTTGGGTCGTGACATGTTTTATCTGGGGCGTTGTTGATATCCCTCGTTCGCGACGGTCTAGGTACAGCAGGCGATGTCGCATCCTACAACCCGAGTCTGCTTGGCGTTGCTGTTACTCTATAACCCCAACTCGGTGGCACCCACACTCGGTGGTCTTGGATTACTTGGGCACATCTCTATTGTTTCTTTTGACACTCATTTCTCTTTGTACTTTCATTTTTTACAATCTCATTATCATGCATTCCTTATAGCTTTCTTTCTATCCGCATGACTTGTAGACTGCTTTATTTATTTTGAGTTACTGTTTAGATCATACTGGCTTTTACTTACTAAACTCGACATTCTTGTGTTTAACCGAGTGTAGATCCACAGCCAAGCAAGGGCTAGGCACTGATACTTGGTGATTTACTATGAGGATATTAGAGCGATCTTCCTCTATTTGCTTTTGTAGGTTTTTGACTTTTTGTATTACTTATATATGTTTTTTTATCAGACGTGGAATATTTTTTTGGGTTAAGAGATATATATGACTTGTATATCAGTTTGCTTAGTTATTACACGTAACACCAAATATACGTGAGTACAGATGTTTACAGGGTTCATCATTTAGAATGTTCGACTCTTTTATTTTATTGTGAGTTATTTAACGTATTAATTGCTTTCGCTAACTTGTAAAACTCGAAAAATATTAATAACTCAATGTAAAATTATGATTTTACTTACATGCATGGATTAGAAGCCTGACTAGGCCTGCGTTGACCTTGCGAGACAAGCTCAAATTTGTGAGAAATTGGGGCTGTCGTAGGTCTTGTATTGAGCCATGAATGATTGATGAAATTTCTCTTAAAAAAGAGATAATGAAGAGAGAAAGTAAAAATAAGAAAGAAATTAAATTGTGAGAGACGCTGAATAGATGGATCAATTTGAGTTTCAATGAACTACAATACTAAATTAAGAAAGGAAATCAATAAAGGGAGAAAACCCAAGGAAAGGAAATCGAGAAATTAGTAACACATACAAAAACGAAAATATAAAGGGCAAATTTCACCTTTCAAGTGTCGAAAGAATCTTTCGTCGTTTTTTTTTAAGAAAAAAATTTCATAGTCATTCATGGCTCAATACAGTACCAGACATAAAATCAAGTACATTATTTCGCTAATCCTATTTATACAAACAAATTTCCATTAATTTGATTGTAAATACAAAATTGAAACAGTTTGACAATCATGAAACTCATGACAATACGTAAAACTACTAGAATCATAAAACGAATAACAAAACTTCCTATCAAAGAGAAGAAAGCCTAAAACTTTTCAACAAGGAGAAGAAAAATCAAAGACTTTCGCAACTAGGGAAATAAATTAACTATAAAATAAAACTAAAAATAAAATCAATCCAACACCACACAAATCCACACCACACCGTCGATGAAGATGCACTGCAATAAGAACGAACCAATCTCTACAAATTTGATTAGATTTGTTAGTTATTATATAGACAAAATATAAAAATGATTTGATTAGAACCAACATTGATCGAAGATGATGATCGACGGTGGTTCAAAAACAAAAATCATAAAGTGAATCAAAAAGAAGAAATTTTAAGGAATCTTTCATTATTAGTGCTTATTATGTTACTTCAATATATATATATATAAGTATCTAAGTACTGTTTAGGAAAATATAGTAGTTGTTATATTTCCGTAGTCTAGGTATTTAACTAGTTTTTATATTTTGGTATTTAGATAGTATTAAAAGATTTTCTTTATTTTATTATTTACTCAGCTCTATAAATAAGAGCACCTTACTCGATAAGCCCACATTAAATATAATTTTTAGACTCTTCTTTGAAATTTATCAAGTACTATAATAAGCACCAATAACTAAGGATTCATCCATCACTTGAATGGTTGTTTTTACCCTTTAATTAATTATCTATTAATTAGTGGGATTACTTTTTTTATTGGTTTTCTTTTTAATTATGTATATTTATTACTTAAAAGTAGCCAATCTACTATATCTATTTCTATTATATACTATATTGTATTATATAAATTTATAATAAAAGTGGTAATATCAATTTTGTGCGCCTTCTACCATGAACTTTTATTTTTAACATTTTTATATTAAAATGTGTAAGATTCATTATTTGTTTTTATGTTATTTTAAAACAAATGTAATTTAGAAAATAGAGTAATTATCTTGAGAATAGAATGAGTAAAGCCTATTAAACCAACATATAAGTGTGAAGTTTAAATAATAAAAATAAATTATTATTATTTTGTGAGAGAATAAAAATAAGTTGTTGGATTAATTGAACTCGCACAAGTGCAACAAGCGTAAATGTATATTAAACTAGTATATATATATATATATCAGACGACCATCTGTCTATGAGGTGTTGTCTCCGAGTCTGGCAATTGAGAGAGAAAAGTATATGAGTATTATTGTTCCCAAGCTTGACCTGCCAAATTAAACGCACTAGTCATTAAATAACTAAATGCATACTAATCTATACATGAGACTCCAATAATACGTAAGCATATTATAGCTAGTATAATCACATGTATTATATGTTGAACTTAGACAGTTTCTTGCACACAATTTTTCTTTTAAAATGATAAATATTTCTAAGAGCGTCAACTGTTAATTAAGTAATAAAACTGTTTTATCAAAAATATGAAGACTTAATGCTTTCCAAAAAAAAAAGACCTAGCTCTCTATGAATTGCGTTTAATTAAATCGGTCAAAAACAACTTCAGAGTGAAGAAACTTCTGAATCTCCTCCAGTTCGCTAGTTAGTACGTATTGAGTAAAACCTCACATATGAGTGATCCAAGATAGTGATTATATTAAGAATAATATTCGTACCAACAAAGATTTATGAATTCGTACAGATTTGAGCAGGCAGGCAAATCTGAGACGGATTTTTAAGACATTTATGAAAATGTGATATACACAATTTTCATAATTTGAAATGCCATATATCAACCCTTATTCTTCCAAGAAATATATAATTTAAATGGAATAGACGAAATTAATTAACTTACAAGGTTGCAAAAAAGAAGAGAACCCTTCTTGGATCCATGAGGCGAGCCGAAAGCCGTTGTTTGCAATATCTCCTCGGCCAAGTGTAGTACTTGCCTTCATTGTTATCAATATTCGCCATCCTCTCCATTTGTTTTTGCACTAATTTCACTTGTGTTTTAATGCCCTCTTCTCCGGTGCATCTTGGTTTTCTAGGTGAAGCTTGCAGTTTCTCTACATAGCAAGTCACAGCATAAGCATATATCAGTAGATTACTAAGTTAAACCATTATCAATAATGACACTAACATTTATAAATTTTAAATTTTCTTTTCCAAAGGAAAATATAATATCTATACTGATTACTGGGGTGTATATATTATAAGGTAGTGCTATAGAGTGATGGACCTACTTTAGACATCTGAAAGGAGACTAAATTGTTGGTGTCAATCAAATATACATCAATTTGCATGCACACAAAAATTGATGCAAAAATCACTATACAGTTTGGGAGTCCAAAACAAATCACCCAATCATTTGTCTATACTATAAACTTCATATCTAGGTGCAAGTTACCAACAAGTAGACTTGTACAATGGGCGGAACCATGCCGAGTTTATGCGAGTTTTTCTTCTTCAAGATCTTATTCTAGACCCACCCGAGCCCGCCTATGCCTGATATGCCCAGGCTTGGGGCGAGCCTATTTGGCCTTGCTATTGTTTTAGAAAATTAAATATGTTTATTTTTTTTTATAAAAAAGAAGCAACTTTTGCACTCTTCAAGGTTTGAATTTATGATCTCTTCCAAATTCTATACAATATCATTATGCTACTTAATTGGTTAAATTAAATATATTTATTAAGTTTCAAGAGTTAGACAAAAAAAAAAAAGTGATGATGTGGTTAGAACTTACTTAAATTAGTCACATCTACCTTTAATTTTTATACAAAGTATTTATAAAAAATAAAAAAATATTATTCTTATTCAAAACGGATCGGCCCAACTCGGGCTTGGGCTAAAAGCATAAACCTAAGCCCGCCAATTAAATTTGCAGGCTTTGGCGGGCTTGAGTCTGGATCGGACTTGTCTTGCATTTGTAAGACCAAGCCCGACCCATGTCGGGCGAGCCTAGCAAACTCTTTGGTCTAGTAAACGGGTCTACCAAGTACTATTTTTGAGCTGTAACGGTAGGTCCGTAGGTGGTACATGTGATATTCACAAATTTATCAACAATGTGTGACACATGGATAAGCAGTTAAAACAAAAGATGGCTTGAAAAGTTAGTTTAATGTATCTCCAACCCATGAACTCTAAAATAGAGTAACTTTAACACTATTAACACTATTCATGTCTATTTTGGTGAAAACAGTGACATTAACCATTCACATCTACAACTCATTAACTCCATCTTTTACACTATTCATCAAATTAGTGTGATAATTATAAAGAGGGCCTAACTTTAAAGAATACAAAAATAATAAATAAAAAAAAGAATACAAAAAAGTTCAACAGTGTTATAAGGTGCGAACAATGTCATTGTTCACCCAACGCTATTTTGCAGTGATAGTGTTAGGATTTTGGTGCCCATTGGTGACACCAAAATGCTATCGGTATATCTCCACCATCGTCGAACTAGATGGAGAAGCTCTTAGAAACACATTACTAACGAGTGATGGGCCATAAAATCAAGTAAATTATGAGGGGTGAATTTATTTATTTTTATTATATGTGCGCTAACCATAGAGGCCTCTAGGGAGCTGAACAAAGATCGAAAAATTGTATATAAATACTATATAGAGGTATTTAGTAAGGGGTTGCGCGGTCGCCTTTATCGATTCCGCCATGTAATTTATAACTATTTATGATTGGAGAAAAATATTAAAAAAATAGGGTATTGTGATTGGCACAAACGAGTCCGGGCCAATTTTTTTGTTAATTTTTAAAATCATCCTCTGAAATCCACTTTATTATTCAAACACCTCTTTATATTGGGGTTTTAAGTTTTGATTTTTTTTTTTATGTCAAGATCATCTAAAAGTAAAAAACAAAAAACAATTTGTAAAAAATTAGAAAAATTCTCTGTGGCTCTGGTACATATATGAGTTCGCATAGATTTAACGAGGGATGGTTTAATTTTATTTTATATATTAGATTTAAATGCCCGATTTCTTTTCTTTTTTGGGTAGAATTTATTTTCTTTTTCATTATATTTTGACAGTTTTTTCTTTTTTCGTAATTCCTTGACTTATTTAATTGTTGTGAATAAGAAAAAAGTCTTTTCACCACAAAAATAAAATATATAAATATAAGTAAAAGGCAACGGCTAGAATGACATCACGCCTCAAGATACGAGCATATGCAAATCTAGACAAACGACCAATGTGTGTTTTGGTGCACATTGGCATTGCCATTCTAGCATTTCTTTACATAAAAGTATCACTTAGAATTTCATAGCTTACCTTCCAAGTAAGGGAAAAACAATTGAAATCAATGCAAAAGTACCTCCCAATTGAAACAAAAAGTGAGGAAAGTAATCACCATTTGAAGGTCCACTTGTAGCATCACAAGAAGCAACTGCAGTTACTGCACCACTAGTACTCTTGCTTTCTCCTCTCTGTGACTCTTTCTTAGAAAAACTTCTCATCATATTGACCTTCTCAAATATAAGAAAACAAAAAACCAAATTAAGATATATATATATATATATATAATATATAAGCGACATCAAGATCATTGATCATGAAGTTAATTAAATTCACTATTCAAAAGGGTCACCCCAAAAAGGCAAAAACTTCTTGTCATCCAAAGGATATGACTTTTAATGATTCGTACTTATCATCAATCATGTACTAAGCAAGCAAAGCACTTTGGCTCTAAAAGCGAAAATTGATGACTCATTCTACCAAAAAAATAAATAAATAAAATTGATGACTCATAATTAAGTGTTTATCTATATGAACATTTTTCTTGGGTTTCTTATGGGTATCTGACATCAACTGCCCCTATTAATTCACGTTTAAGCATTATCGAGCTTCAGAGCGCCACTTCAAATCATATATCAATCGATTGATTTGAGTGATAAATAAAACTTTTTCTTAAGTGAAGTCTCAGTTTTGAGTCTCATAGATTAAGTAAACAAACTTATAAGGGTCATTATGTATTGAGTTTGATAGTACCCGTAGATCCGAGCATGAATTAATCGGCACGGTTAATTTCAAATACCTAGTAGGAAACAAAAATAAAAATAAAAAAAAATTTTTTAATTAACCAAATGGACATGCCTCCGATGCCCACACATATGCATATCGAGGTGTATTGTAAGCAAGGTCCAAAAAATAGAGAAAAGAGAGACCCCGAAAGAGATTTCTTACAGTGCTATTGAAATTTGTTGGAGTGGTTATCAGTTCTTCAGCTAAGCCATGATTGCGAGATAAGGTTTCAATGTCCACAATGAAGCAATCAGAGCCTCTATTTTCAATCAAACAGTACCTCTGATTTTGATCACACACCTCTGCCTCCTCACCCATGAAATCTCCCAATTCAGGTAGCCCAGAATCAGAAACCTGAAATCAAACAACACAAACACAGAAATTAAAAACCAATTGACTCAATTGCACCAACTTTCTCAGAAAACCCCATCACAAGTGTACAAATCCATACAAGTACAACAGTTGACTGCCCAGCAAAAAAAAAAAAGTGACCTTTAAGCGAGAAATCCAAAACACAGAGAGAATAAATCTGCAAACTGTACTCACCCACTTCGAATCTTCCGCCATTTTTGTTCCAAACCAGAACTCTCATTAGTTTTGTCTCTTTCTCTGTTTTTTCTGAAGCTCTGTTGATTGAAAACGAGATTTCAATGGAATTCTTGCGCATTAAGCGAAAATGAAATCTGGGGTATCTTGGAATCGAAGTAAATTGTTGTGAAATGGTGTTCAATTGAGGGAATCTTTGTTTGTTGTGGGCGAGGATTTCGTGAGCAGAGAAAAGCAGAGCAGTAAAACAGGGGAAAACAGAGTAAGGAAAGAAAAGATGATATTTTTGGATAGAATTTTGTTGAGATTAGTGCAGGGAAACAATCGAGAGAGAGAGAGAGAGAGAGAGAGAGAGAGAGAGAGAGAGAACTAAATAATCTGATCTCTGAAATGTTCAACTGCGGATGATTGATTGCGGATTTAAGGCCAGATGGGTTTTGTGCAAGTTTGATAGAGAATCATTTTTGTGATTTTTGTGATTAGGAGTGCTAAAACGAATACCGCATAAAACAAATTGACTCATAAGCCGTTCATACACGTCTTGAGATATGAACAAAAATATATCTCAATGCATAATATGTGGATCGAAATCGAATAGACAGCTCATGTGAGTCCAAGCGTCTCGCGCCGTATAATATTATTGTTGTCGTTCTAGTATTTCGTGATTGAGTCTTGCTATTTTGACTTGCATTTGGAATGTCATTTGGGTACTTGATTGATGGGGGTTCTTTAGATTTACATTAAGGCCTTGTTTGATTCGATTTTGACAACTTACAGTGAGAGTGAAGAATACTTTATAGAGTTAACTTAGAGTGTAAGTTCATATTTTATATTTGATTGAACTTTAAACTTGCAAGGAAGTTGTAAATTTTTAATAACTATAAAATGTTAGAATTAATATAAATACTCTTTAAACATATTCTTAAAATAAAAAGATGATTTGTAAGGGACTTGAGTAAAAGATGATTTGTAAAAGATATTTTTGTTTATTGAACTTTTATAGGATATATCTCTTTAAGAGGAAGGGAGAGAGAGACTCTTATTCTATAAATTGAGAGATATCTCACCCACATTCCAAACAAGACCTACCTATCGTCTTTGACGTGTAAATATGGATGCTAAAATCAAGAGTATAATTAAGAGTGTGCCACGTACCAAAAATTGTCAATATATATATATATATATATATATATATATATATATATATATATATATGTTGTGAAGTGTGGATGACCATGCATGTACACCAACATATTGTGTTGGCATGTAACTTGTAATCCTCTCCAATGTACACCAACTCTTCTATGTATTGTCATGTAACTTGTAATCCTCTCCAATGTACACCAACTCTTCCATGTATTGTCTATGTTGCTTGTGATGTGTTGTATGACATGGGGTGTATGTATTGCTTGTACACATTGTATGAAGTACATTTATCATCATCACCGAATGGCCTATATAAAGGGTGCCAACCTCAATGTAAAAGCACACCAAGTTGAATGAAAACTTCTCATTCCAACTATCTCATTTCTTCTCTTCTCCTTTGTAGTAGTAGTTTGTAGTAGTAGAAGTTCTTAGTCTTCTATTTCCTTCTCTAGTTCTTAGCAAGTTCCAATTCAATTTACAACACGTTATCAGCACGAGCTTGCTCTAGCATTAAGGAGATCTCGAAGTTCAAGAAGGCTTGTTAAGGAGAGAAAGCTATGAAGGTATAACTTTTGTTATTTAAATAAGTTCAATTTACTTCTATATTATCATGGTTGCTTCCTTTTATCTATGCATACTTTATTCATATATTATGCATTATAGCGTCACCGATTGCGAAAGTATGCTATGTAGTTGCGTCTTGTACGATCTTCTACATCAGAAATCAAAAGTCAATATGTGACATAACTAGTTTTCTCTTAAAACTACAAACGATTAGTTATTGTTCTATTCTTGATTTTATAATACAAATAATGCTATAAGTTTGAGTTGATAGTGGGTAAGCCTTGTACCCGGTAAAGCTAAACATTGAAAGGGAGACGGGTTATCCCGTTCGAGGAGGCATGGCATTAAGCAGACTTTGTCTCGCCACCCAACCTGGAGGTTGTCCCACCAACACATACGAATAGTACATTTGATTATTAATAAATCAAGTTGTGAACATATACTTAATCATATGTTATGGTTTTTTTACATAATAGAAAAGAGAAAATTATTTTATATTATATTTACTTTCAAAATATTAATCAACCATAGTTGAATTTGTTACCTTATTATAATTCTTGTCATGATAATTCTATGCAAGGCTGTGTGTTATACATAATCATTCGTCAATTTCTCTTTGGAGATTTGAAAAGTGAATATTTCACTTTATATATATTTTCACCTTATGGAGTTATACATACCAAAAGGGTAATGCTCCAAAAAGCTCAAAATGAGCGGCTGAGTCTCATGCTACAAAATTTAATCGGTCAAATATTAATTATAATTCCACAATTTTAATTACCTCTATGTTGAGGCTATGTGGAAATATGACTGATGAGACAATAAAAGGAAGGTCACGTGGCCCGCCTCGATTTATTGTTGCAACAAATATCGAGTGCGCACATCAATCCAATAAATATTAAGGATTGATTTCTTGTCTCATGGTAGCTGAATAAAATGATGAGATATTATAAATATAATATCACTCCCGTCAATTAGTTCAAACTTCAAATTAAGAAGCATATGTTGCATATAATGATCATGATCGCAATAAATTTATGGACGTGGAAAATGTGAAAATATCAGGTAAAGGTCGTATTGACAATTCCACCAAAATTTGGAATAAAAGTGGTGCACCACTACAAAGGGCAAATAATTATTGACAATGAGCGCTCATAATTGTGACATTTTTTTAGTCATATATGAAAGGCTATTTTGCCTAAATATTGTCATATATATGCCCGAGTATTTTTGTGACCTTTACCATGCCTTTAAAATCAAAGGCAAAATATTATGAATATTATCATGACTCTTTTTCTGATTTGTCAAACATTATTTGTCCGATGGATCAACAAATCATGTGTTCAAGTCATGAACTAAATAAGAGCGATATGTGCCTTGCTGATTGTGCTACAACGCACACAATTCTTAAAAACAGAGAATATTTCTCAAATTTGAACTTAGCTGATGCTAATGTTCAAACAATATCTGGCATATCCAATTTGATTAATGGCTCTGGAAGAGCAAATATTATGTTGCCTGGGGGAACAACAATTCATGTTGACAATGCCTTATACTCTGAAAAATCCAGAAGAAATTTACTCAGTTTTAAAGATATTCGACAAAATGGATATCACATTGAAACCATGAACGAAAATAATAGAGAATTTCTCTATGTCACATTGGTTTCAAATGGGAAAAAAGAATTGTTAGAAAAATTCTCAGCTTTATCCTCTGGATTATATTTTACTCATATAAGGCATGTCGAAACGAATGTCGTCTTAAATAAGAAAATTAATGATCCAACGACATTCATTTTATGGCATGACCGGCTTGGTCATCCAGGATCATCAATGATGCGAAGAATAATTAATAATTCGCATGGACATCCTTTAAGGAGTCACAAAATATTTTCAATGGTGATTATAATTGTGCTAGTTGTTCTCAAGGTAAATTGATAGTTAAACCATCCCCAAGTAAAATTGTTGTGGAATCCCCGCTTTTCTTAGAACGCATTCGGGAGACATATGTGGTCCTATTCATCCTCACTTGTGGACCATTCGGATATTTCATGGTTTTGATAGATGCATCAACTAGGTGGTCACATGTTTGTTTGCTTTCAACCCGCAATGTTGCATTTGCTAGACTTTTAGCACAAATCATTAAGTTAAGAGCACAATTTCGACAACCCAATCAAGACCATCCGTCTTGATAATGCCGGGAATTTCAATCTCAAGCATTTAGAAATTATTGCATGTCTATAGGAATTACCATTGAACATTATGTTCCACATGTGCATACCCGAATGGTTTGGCGAAATCTCTTATCAAACGCATTCAATTAATTGCCGACCTTTAATCATGAGAACTAAGTTATCAACTTCAGTTTGGGGACATGCAAATCCTTCATGCAACATCTATCATTCGTTATAGGCCTCTCGCATATCATGAACATTCCCCCATGCAACTCATTTTAGGTCAACAACCAAATATTTCACACTTGAGAATTTTTGGTTGTGCAAGATGTATGTTCCTATACCACCTCCTAATAGAACTAAGATGGGTCCACAACGAAAACTTGGGATTTATGTTGGATTTAACTCATCGTCCATTATAAGATACCTTGAGTCCTTAACAGGATTTATTTATCTTGCACGTTTCGATGATTGTCACTTTGATGAAGCAATTTTCCCACCATTAGGGGAGACAAGAAGCCGATTCAAAAGGAATGGCGCGAAATTGCTTGGAATGCATCAACTTTATCACATTATGATCCACGCGCAAATCAGTGTGAACTTGAAGTTCAAAAGATCATTCATTTGCAACAAATTGCAAATCAATTACCTGATGCATTTAATGATGCAAAACAAGTGACAAAATCACATATTCCAAATTGTAAATGCTCCCGCAAGAATTGATGTCTCTGTGCAACAAAATGCACAAGAACCAACGAAACGCTTAAAGCGTGGAAGACCAGTTGGTTCAAAGGATACAATTCCTCGAAAGAGGAAAACGGGAGTAAAAATAAATACAAATCAAAATACTCCTGAGAAAGCACAAGAATCCTTTGATAAGGGTTTGTCAGAACAAGTTGATTCTGATGAGGAACAACTTCTAAAGATGAAAATAATGAGATCTCAATAAATTATTTAAACTCTGGTAAGATTTGGGATCGAAATGAAATTGTTCTTGATGATATATTTGCTTTCAATGTGTCCTTTGAAATATGTGAAAATGATGGTGATCAAGAACCACGATCAGTGGACGAATGTCGAAAAAGACCTGATTGGCAAAAATGGCAAGAGGCTATCCAAGCAGAGCTAAACTCGTTAAAGAAACGAGAGGTTTTTGGACCAATTGTCCAAACGCCGAGATGGCGTAAAACCCATTGGATATAGATGGGTATTTGTACGAAAGAGAAACGAAAAAAATAAAGTTACAAGGTACAAAGCAAGACTTGTAGCTCAAGGTTTCTCACAAAGACCTGACATAGATTATGAGGAAACATATTCTCCTGTTATAGATGCAATCACATTTCGGTTCTTGATAAGCCTTGCGATCTCGAAGGGCTTGATATGCATTTAATGGATGTCGTTACAAAGATATCTCAGTACGGATCCCTAGACAGTGAGATATATATGAAAATCACGATGGATTTGTAACATCCGATGAAATAAAATCAAAACCTCATAACATGCATTCTATAAAATTACGAAGGTCTTTGTACGGATTGAAACAATCCGGACGAATGTGGTACAAACGCCTCGTGATTATTTACTTGAAATAAGGATATGTAAATAATCCGCTTTGCCCATGTGTCTTTATTAAAAGATCGTCAACGATTTGTGATTATTGCTTTGTATATGTTGATGATTTAAATATAGTGGGAAACCACGACGACATCGTTAGAACATCCGAATACTTGAAAAAGGAATTCGAGATGAAAGAACTTGGAAAAACAAGACTTTGTCTTGGTTTGCAAATTGAACATTTTTCAAGTGGAGTATTTGTCCATCAATCAAATTATATTGAAAAATTATTAAAAAGATTTTATATGGACAAGGCGCATCCATTGAGCTCTCCAATGGTTGTCAGATCACTTGAAGTGGATAAGGATCCATTTCGACCTCATGAAAGTGATGAAGAGCTACTTGGTCCAGAGGTACCATATTTAAGTGCAATTGGTGCACTTATGTATCTTGCAAATTGTACAAGACCTGACATTGCTTTTCTTTGTCAACCTACTTGCAAGATACAAATCATCACCAACTCGAAGACATTGGAATGGTGTTAAACATATTTTCCGATATCTTCGAGGAACGAGTGACATGGGTTTATTCTACTCGAGAGGGGTAAAATTGAATCTCCAAGGTTATGCTGATGCTGGATTTTTATCTGATCCCCACAAGGCCCGTTCTCAAACGGGATATGTGTTCATATGTGGCAATACTTCTGTATCATGGAAGTCAGTAAAGCAAACTATGGTTGCTACTTCTTCCAACCATTCTGAAGTACTTGCAATTCATGAAGCAAGTCGTGAATGTGTATGGTTGAGAAATATGATTGAACATATTCAAGAATCATGTGGATTGCCTTCAATAAAAGATTCTCCAACCATATTATATGAAGATAACGCAGCATGTATTGCACAATTAAGTGAAGGATTCATAAAAGGGGACAGAACAAAACATATTTCACCAAAATTCTTTTATGCGCATGAGCTTCAGAAGAATGGTGAAATTGATGTCAAGCAAATCCGATCGAGTGATAATCTTGCTGATCTATTCACAAAAGCCTTACCAACCTCGACATTTAAAAGGCTTTCATATGGTATTGGCTTGCGTAAACTTAAAGATATTGCAAGTAAAGAAACTGAACAAGTTTCACCCATGTTCACATGAGGGGGAGTTATTGATTAATGTATTGCACTCTTTTTCCCTTAGCTATGGTTTTATCCCATTGGGTTTTCCTAGCAAGGTTTTTAATGAGGCAATCTTAACAATATTATACCGTCTTAATATTTATGAGAATAGTGTACTCTTTTTCTTTTACTATATTTTTTCCCACGGGGTTTTCTTAGTAAAAGTTTTAACGAGGCACAATCTCTAAGCAAGCGTCATCGAAGGGGGAGTGTTGTGAAGTGTGGATGACCATGCATGTACACCAACATATTGTGTTGGCATGTAACTTGTAATCCTCTCCAATGTACACCAACTCTTCTATGTATTGTCATGTAACTTGTAATCCTCTCCAATGTACACCAACTCTTCCATGTATTGTCTATGTTGCTTGTGATGTGTTGTATGACATGGGGTGTATGTATTGCTTGTACACATTGTATGAAGTACATTTATCATCATCACCAAATGGCCTATATAAAGGGTGCCAACCTCAATATAAAAGCACACCAAGTTGAATGAAAACTTCTCATTCCAACTATCTCATTTCTTCTCTTCTCCTTTGTAGTAGTAGTTTGTAGTAGTAGAAGTTCTTAGTCTTCTATTTCCTTCTCTAGTTCTTAGCAAGTTTCAATTCAATTTACAACAATATATATATATATATATGTTGTGATTTTATCCCCAAAAATCAAATACAACAACTGTATTGATGTAGTTGTGGGGCCCAAAACTGATGAGCTGGACCGTTGGCGTAATCAATCGGTTCATGTTAGGGAGCACATAATAGTGGATTAATGTTTTTCTTTTTCTTTTTTTTTATCATAGACTAGACTGACTAGTGGATTAATGTTTTTCAAAATCTATATTTTTTTTTCAAAAGAATAATCATAATTAAGTAATTTTTTGGTTTTGGATGAAGTATCTATTGCCAATTGCTCCGATTAATTTATGCTTATGGATCGAAATAGAGATGACCTCTCAACTAATTACTTTTAACCTAAAAGAATCAAAACCTCACTTCTTTCCTTCAAATATTAATAACTCAAAAGGGCATGGCTACATTGAGCTTTATAAGTATGTTGTGACCATTTAATTAATATAAAAATCTCGATTTACTATATAATTGATCTTCGAATCTCGAACCACTTACATTTTGTATGATCAATCTGAGATTGCCCCCATTTTTATTTTTAGATCCATTGGTGTTCAGATCGTTTCAACCCATTTTTGATTAAAGTCTAATTAGTCTTACGAGCTACAAAAGATTATCGAAAAGATTATCAGAAGCACCATCTCTAATACCTCAAAGTACGTAGTCGGAGGCATAATGTATAGTGGTTACTATACCACGCTAATCGGGTGCACTTTTTTTTGTTGGAGTTATAATCTAAATTAGATTTGTGTTTGAGTTTGATAAAGACTTCGAGTTAGAGTATGAGTCTATTTAGGGTCTCCTAGTTGGATTAGGAGTATGCTTATGTGAGTTTATAAATTAGAGTTAACCCCTCGCATTATAAAAAATGAGTTTATTAGAGATTAATGAAGTGTGTCATTGTGGTGTCTCTAAACCTAACATAGTATCATAGCAAAAATGAGATCTGAGATATGTGAGAGTAAGACCGAGATTTTAAATTTACAGTGTGAGACTTTGTTCAAGATCGAACAAAGAATTTGGGCTTCGCATCTATTGAGAGATCCAAGAGTGCCCGTTTCTTGTTTTGGAGAAGAAACGAAGATTTAAACAATTTGTTCAAAGTGTGTGCGGCAAATAGTTAAAATCAAAATTGAGATTTTTGATTTTCTTATTTGGTGCGAATTATGGCGACATCGGGGAACTGTCAAGTTCAACCTACCCTTCCAATATTCGACGGGAAGAAGTTTGATAGATGGAGCACTCAGATGAGATTCTTGTTTAATTTTCAAGGCTCGCAATAGTTAAAGATGGGTTCAAAGACCCAGGGGCCACCGCTACCTCGACACAAAAGGAGCTTTGCAAGAAAGATCAGAAGGAAATTTATTTTATTTGGCAAACGCTCGATGATGTGGCGTTTGAGAAAGTGCAACTGGCGAAGACATCAAAAGAAGTTTGGGACACTTTAGAGATGTCCTACAAGGGTGTACAGAAAGCCAAGAAAGTTCGATTGCAAACTTTGAGGCGACAATTCGAGTTGATCGAGATGGATGACTCCAAAGATATAGAGAATTACACTAATCGTGTTTAGACAATCTTCAATCAGTTAAAGATGAATGACGAAGATATTGTCGATCTCGATGTGAACGAAAAGATTTTGCGCACATTGACTACGAAGTTCGACCACGTAGTTGCTGCTATTATGGAGTTCGTGACAGATTATGAGACCAAGTCAATTGAAGAAATAATTGGTTCATTACGAGCATATGAGCAACGAATCAATGAAAAAAGTGAAAAAATCAAGCCTACTAAGCAGGCATTGAAGACTGCAGTTGTCCCGAAGCTAAACATGAATTATGGGTTCAAAGGCCGTGATAAAGTCAACAACAATGGCAGGGGTCAGAATAATAATCAGCAATGGTGGGATAGAAATAAAGGTCGTGGATGAGATGAAAGTCACGATCAACAGAGAAATCAGATTCAGTGTTACAACCTGTTACAAATTTGGGCATATAGCTAAAAATGCAAGATAAAGCAATCATCGAGTTAAAGTCGAAGTCTGAGGAGTAGACAGATCAAGATGAGGAGCGTCATCAGACACTAATGATGGTTTCATCAGCCTAGGAGAATGCTCAGAGTAATATGTGGTATCTCGACAGTACATGCTCTAACCACATGTGTGGCAATATAAAATTTTTTGATGAGTTATATGAGTCAATGTTGACAGAGGTCAAGTTTGCTGATGATAGGAAACTTCCAATTAAGGAAAAGAAAGAATTTTGATCCGATCGGAGAATGGTGATCATCGGTATAGTTCAGATGTGTTATATTTACCGACATTGACATGCAATTTGCTAAGTTTTAGGCAGTTGCTAGAGAAATGGTACATAATAGATTTCAAAGATAGTCATCTCATTGTGTTTCACTCTAAAGGTATGATCATTATTAAGTCTCCTTTGAAAATAAGTTATTTCAAATTGAGATTAAGATTGGATCTTATCCGTGTTTTAAATCCATTGTTTCTGATGAGTCATGGTTATGGTATCTAAGATATGGCCATCTGAACTTCAAAAGTCTGAAGTTGTCGACTCATAAGAATTTAGTGAAAGGATTGCCTGTGATTCAACATCCATAGCAATTTTGTGAGGGTTGTATTTTGGGGGAGCAACACAGACGAACGTTTGCTTCCAACACTCTAAGGCGTGTCAAGTCTCTACTACAGTTGGTTCACTAAGATGTTTATGGTCATCTGCAGACTGCTTCACTAGGAGAAAGCAAATATTTTATGACTTTTATTGATGACTACAGCAGGATGATTTGGGTGTATACTTCAAAGAATAAGTATAATGCCTTTAGTTGCTTTCAGAAGTTCAAAGGAACTGTGGAGAAACAGAGTGGACGCTACATCAATACTTTAAGGACAAATGGTGGTGTTGAGTACATGTCCTCGACATTTTCGAGTTTTGTGATCATCATGGGATTAAGCATGCGATCATGCCACCATGGACACCGCAACAAAATGGTGTTTCTGAGAGAAAGAATAAGACGATTATAAACATGTCTCATAGTATGTTGAAGGCCAAAGGTCTACCTGATTCTTTTTGGGCTGAAGTAGTTGCACGTTTAGTTTATTTATTGAATAGCTCTCCTATAAAAGGTGTGTCCCATATTACCCTAAAAGAGGCTTGGAGTGGTTACAAGTCAAATGTCAAACACTTGAAGGTGTTTGGATCCACTGCATATGTATATGTTCTTGATGCTAACAAGAAGAAGTTAGATGAAAAATTTATGAATATCATATTTATTGGCTATATTCTAGGGAGAATTGGAACGTACTAATTGTACAATCCAGTTACCAATGTAATTATTGTTAGCAGAGATGTCAAGTTTGATGAGAAGAGTGTGTGGATTTGGGACATAAAAGGAAAGAGTATTGCTCAACCATCAATGATTAGATGTGAGAATGAAGCTTCCATTTCAGTTGGTATTGACGCTAGACCTTGGCATACCAGTTGCAGACCACAAAGAAGTGTGGGACAACCAGCTCGACTTTAGGATTGTAAGATCACCCGTGATAATGTCGTTGATGACGAAAGCAATCGAGTGCATTATGCACTGTTCAAAATTGAGGAAGCTGTGCGAGATAGATGGCGGGTGAACGATAAAAGATGTCGTCGATGGAGGTTGAGATATGCATTTCGAGACAAGATCAAGTGGAAGATCATGACAATCTGAGTTATGGGGGGACGATGTTTTGTTTTTTAATTCAGATATGTAATTTAGATTATGGGGGGAGGTTGGAGTTGTAATCTAAATTAGATTTGTGTTTAGGTTTGATTAGGACTTCGAGTTAGAGTATGAGTCTATTTAGTAGGGGTGGGCATCGGTTTCCCTAAAACCGCCCAAACCGCCCAAACCGTATGGTTTGGTCTGATTTTTAAAACTCGTGGTTTGGGGGAGGTTTGAAAAACTTGAAAATCGCAAAATCGCGGTTTGGTGGTGGTTTTCAATTCCGAAAAACCGCGGTTCACTAAACCGAAGGTAATTTAGTAAATTTATTTAATTCACATTTTAAAACCTTAACCAATATAAACAACTTAACCTTAACCAATATAAACAACTTAGACAGCCGTTTCATTTTTTTCATCTTCATCTCAAGATTTTAAACATATCCGCCTCCACCAGTTGAGACCATCCGCTGCCGCCTTCCACTAGTCGTCGTCGCTGCCGCTTCCCACCATTCGCCGTCGCCGCCACCTACCAGCCATCGTCGTCGTCGCCTCTCACCAGTTGTTTATTTCCACCGCGCCACTCAACGCTTCCCACCTCCTACCACCGCCACCTCCTCTCACCACGGCCTCCCATCACGTCCCATCGCCACCTCTTCTCACCACCACCTCCTAAAGTTCTACGCCTCCTCCACTGCTTCCCATGGATCACCTCCTCTCACAGTTGCCTCACACCACCACCTCTCGCAGTTCCATGTCTCCCATCGTCGTCTCCTACCAGTGATCTCTCACTGTCGCCTCCCACTATTGTTTTTTTTTTTTTTTGGAAAACATGTATCAAGAAAAACCGCGAAAACCAAACCGACAAAACCGCGCAAACCGCGGTCGATTTGGTTGCGGTTTTGGTGGTTCGCGGTTTGGTGGTGGTTTGCAAAACGACCAAACCGCAAACCATCGGTTTGGTTGCGGTTTGGTGGTTTTCACCACCAAACCGCGGTTTGCCCACCCTACTATTTAGGGTCTCCTAGTTGGATTAAGAGTATGCTTATGTGAGTCTATAAATTAGAGTTAACCCCCCATTATAAAAAATGAGTTTATTAGAGATTAATAAAGTTTGTCATTGTGGTGTCTCTAGACCTAACATTTTAAAGCTTGTAATTGACGCAAACTACCATACCTCTTAAATGGGGTGAAGGTCTCACGAACTTTTGATTTTTTTAAAAGAAAGTAGTGGTTATACAAATTGGATGTTAAACTCACGTGGATCCGGCTTAACTGAAAGAGATATTTGTGATCTAAAGCCAAGTAATTTTGATAAGTTGGGATAGAAACATAAAAACACTCACATGATTGGCTATATATAGAGATTTTGCCAATCCTAAACGTGTTCAGATTTCAACGGCTTTGTTTTATGCAATGTACTCTTCTACGATGAAGAATCCTATATGTTTTTATCCTTAATTACCAGTGGTGTCATCCCTTGAAAATGGCGTGATCGGCCAACACTAACGTTGCCTAGAAAGACATTACTAATTAATTTCGACAAGGAAAAAATGAAATTAAAACAAGAGTCACTGATAATTAATACAACTAATTAAGATACCATTTATGTTCTTAATAATTAGTGCTATTATATTGTCGATTGTCTCGACGACTACGTGCACGCACTGGTACGGATCCTGGAGAACTCTAGAGTTAAATTATTTTATTTTTATTTTTACTTTTTTAACAAATAACTTTAACATGAATCGAATTTGAAATCTTCTCCAACTCAAGTGATGCATCACTAGCTAGAGATGTTTTGACAACTCTAGAGGTAAGTTATTAAATACTGCACAATTGGCGAGTCTCGAATCCTGGCCAATATCGCAAGGAGAACTTGAATATTATTCCACTTAGCCAAGTTATAGTTTGCATCTAAAGGTTCCTCCAATGGTCATTAAATTTGTTCAATTCTTCAAAGCCTTAATTACATGCAACGTTAAATATAACTATTTATCAATTGAAAAAAAAAGTACGTACACGTTAATCAAGTGGGTTGTGATGGGATGACACGTATCATTTCTCTTTTAATCGGATGTCTCGAAATTGAAAAAATTAAAATAAAATTAAGTGTTTCGAGTTTGAATAGTGAGAATGAAAGAACTTTAAAATTTTGACTAAATGTGCCACTCTTATGTTTCGACGTGTGAAACCATGCGTCAATAATCACAAAGCTGCTGATCCACTTATTTGGAGTGTCGTCATCTTTGGCGTAGCTCATTAGATCGAGAGTTCAAGACTCAATACTTCTTCTCATCTATATATAAAGCAAGTTTTGCTATATAAAAAAAAAGACAAGGAAAGTGTGAATCATAGACAGAAAACAAGTGATTGACTTAGTGATATACAACACATGCATGCACTCGCCCTCTTAATTCCATAACTTTTTGTCCTTAAATGAAAAAAAAAAAAAAAAAAAAAGGAATATCACTATGTACTGTAGTTGGAGGTCCCCAATACCGTAGAGCAAGGAAAGATTCCCAAATTGTAGGGAGGTCAATTGTTTGAATAGCACAACTTGGAAAATTGAGTTTATGCGAGGTTTTTTTTTTTTAAGAGTTTATTGGTTAAAACAAACTTTATTTATGTTGTAATAACTCTATTGATAAGTTTACCTCACCTATTTATTTTTTAAATAACTTTATACACTATCTTAAAAATAATGCAGTTTTTCTACATTATTAGTATTAAGGCGTGCGTGAGAAAAGTCGTTATGAATGAGTAATTTAAAAAAATTACAAATTTAATTTTTTTTAAAAAAAAAAATAAGTGGGGTAATTTATAATAGGGGTTGTTACAACATAGATAAGGTTTGATTTAAATGAACTTTTTTTGAAAAAGAAATGATCAAATTTTAGGACAAAATAATATATTAGTTTTAATTTAGCTTTATTTTTGTTTTTGTTTTTTTTATAACCAATAATTGCTCAATGCATGCATGACTTGGTAAGTGGTCATTTATGATGAGGTTGGGCCAGTATGAGTCTCCAAATCCGCTATGTCATAGCTTAAAAAAATCCATTATGTAATATATCCACAAATGTACGTAATTCAGATAACAATTATCGTGATTTTTTTTGTATTTTTCTTTAATTTAACATATCACAAAAATTAATTAGTAATTTTATTATGATGAGGTTAAGGCTTAACAGCTAGTTTTAGTAATAGTCTTATAAAAAAGTTTTATTAATGTTAAATATCTCAAATAATCTGATAATTGTGTGAGTGGATCTAACTATGACTTTGGATCTAATAATGACTTTCTTTATATATATAGGAATGGAGACTTTATTTATTATAGCTTAATATGTACAACTAGTAGTAATATTTATAAAAGCGAGAAACGATGTGTTTCTCATAAATAAAGTCGAAAAAAAAATCTATTAGTGTATGTAGTAGGAAATAAATGCGTCGTTCCTACTATGAATACTACGTCTCTAGGGTGAGTCAATATAATTGTTGGTAGTGTTCCAATTCTTTTTCTTCTTGTTTTATTTTATTTTATTTTCTAAACTATAAGTTAGTTATTACGCCTTTCCATCCATTCAGGTCACTTTTTTTGGTAAATCAGGTCACATTTTTCTTTAAAAAAAATCTTAGAAAGTCACAAATATTAATTATCAGTTAAATTATCCCAGTATATTTTCCAATCATTTAATATTCTAGATTTCTAATATTTTTGTCATACAAATCAACAAATTTGGACTTTATTTTTCTTTCTTTATTTTTTTTAATAAGAAACAGACATTATTCCTTTTGATTAAACTTTAAATAATTTATATATATTTATCTGTTTCTAGGATATTTTTTCAAATTAATACATATATATATATAGTGTGTGGACCTTATATATCATGAAAATGAGTTCCATAAGTACAAGGGCCAATACGAAATCCGCGCGTTTCTTCATAATTTTGTGATCGAAAGGGATGTCTAATCTGTGCAATTAGTGGTTCTTAAGAAAAAAAAAACAAAAGACTATGTAATTAGTATGTGGAATATCTAGATAATATTAATTTCCTCATTGTAATTGTCTTGTCGCCTTCCTTTTATTTTTAAGGCCGTAGCTATTCCGGCCTAGGGATGCAAATGGATAGGGTAGGGGATGAGGATCTCATTCACATACCTATACCCGTTAAAAAAATTATCACTTATACCCATAACCATACTCATATGGGGATGAATTCTCATACTCATACCCATACCCATCAAATCTCTGTGGATATGGGAAATCTCGAGTAAAATGTTTTACCCATTTCAATCGCCATTGGAGATCATCATGGTGATTTTTATGAGGATTTTTACGGGGATGGAGAATCCTCGTGGAGAAATTCTTTTCTCCATTCCATTCCTCATTAGGGATCTCCACAGGGATTCTCAAAACAAGAATTGTAACAAATATGGTGTCAAATATATATACATAAAAACAAAATTGTTGAAATTCCGACAAAAAAATCAACATATTATGCAATAAAAACTCTAAATACTAAGTGCTAACACTTGTAATTAAGTTTCTACAAAATCTTTGACATACGCAAAACGAAAAGTTTAAACTCAAAATATTATTTAAAGTCATTATCTCTTAAAACCACTAAGTCATCAACTTTTTTCAATACTTTTGATCTTAAAATTCTAAAATATAAATATAGTTGCAAAAAATTTAAAACAAAACATATAGTTATTAATTAACCAAATAAATCAAAATTATAAATCTTATTGAGAGGTTTTTTATTATATGTATAAGTGTTTCGAAGTGAAATATTATGTAATATTTATATATAAATATCATATAGTATATATATAATGAATATCATATAGTATATAAATTGATATATAGAGATTCTCCATGGGGGTAGATGGGTATTATCGTGGGAATTACCTATGGGTATCCCTTTAGGGATTTGTGGGTATCCCTGTGGGGATAACCCATGGGGATTCTCATGAGGATATTTTACTACTCATACATGTACCCATACTCATGTGGGTATGAAATTTTGTACCCATCCTCATACCTATCCCTATTTAAAATCCACATACCCGTATCTATTAGGGTAAATCCCTATCACCTGTGGATATTCCCTTACTCATTTGCATCCCTATTCGGACCCCATGTTTTGCTCCCTTTACCTCATTACTTCATTGTACCCCATTTTTAAATTTTTTTTATTATTGCTTTTACCCCACTTTTTTGAAATTAATTCCAAAACTACCCCTCGCCCTCAACAAAATGTTTACCCCAACTCCTACCTTCATCCCAACACCTCTCAATCCTCTCCATTTCTCAATTTTAGTCATTGTAGAGCACTTGTACTAAGTCACCAAGTGTCGTAGGAGTGGTTTTTTTGTTGAATAAGGTCGGATGTGGTCGCGTCGTGTCTAAGAAGTGAAGAAGTGTCGTCCGCGAGTTTCGGTCGACTCCGACTGATACCCATAAAGAGGTATCGACCGACTCTGATCGATAATGAAAAGTGAACTCTGTATTAATTAGTTGCGGAGGGGTCCAGCCGAAACCTCTAAAGAGGTGTCGGCCATGTGTTTTCGACACCCACGGGTAACAAGAATGAACAATAAATTTTCAAAACTCCTAAAAAATATATGATAAATCAAAAAAATAGTGGGTTTCGTACTTTCGTTCGAATCGCTTGATATTAATGATTTCATCGAGACTTTTTTTTTACCCAAAATGCAAGATTTAACCCCTAAATCGAAGCCCTAAACTACAATAATAAAATCACAAAAAATAGCGTCTCAAAAAAACTCGAAATCGACACTAAAAGAGATGATGAATGCACTCATGGCGTCGAATCGATGTGGTTTTGCTAGGATTTCGTCGGATTTGTGTTGGTGGTGAGAATGCGATTTTGAGAGGGGTGACTCAGGTATGCGTGAATGGAGTGAGTACGATATGTGAGAGTAAAAACTCTTTTATATGGAGGGCAAGTTGAATCATTTCACTAGGTGCTGAAAAAATTCAAAATAGGGTAAAATGAGCAAAAAGTGGTGGCTGATGCCTATTTTTAATTGATTTTGTCCTTGAAAGTGCTAGCCTACTAGGAATTAAATATTTGGCATGCCATTAATTAATTTGCCATTAATTAATTAAGGCATGATGTATGTACTTTTAAATGTGGTTGTGAGTAGCTTTATAATCATATACTAATAACTCAATATTGTGTCTAAAGTAATTTGATGTATATTGTTCAAATTAAATAACATATAAAAATCACACTTTTTCTACTATGAAGCTCGAACTCCCAACCTCCTAATTACTCAAGTAACTTCATACCATACCAGTATGTCATCTACTTGGTTGGTGAGACATAAATTTCAAATTAATACAAAAGAATCTGATACGTACATAAATTACAACTTTAGTAGAATGGAACTGATCTTAACAACCTAGCATGAACTATATATGACTATTGGGGTTTGATCTCGACTCTTCAACAAATAGTCTATTTTCAATTAATTAAGCCTTTACTCGAGTAGTTTAACAAAACAAAAAGAAATACATTTTAAGAGTTAAACTAATTAACTAATTAAGGTTAGATTATAAATATCGTTCCTAGAGAAGTAGTAGTTCTATATAGTTGGTGCTAGTCCTTGGAGCACCATGCATGGATCGATCATATGTGATGGATATGCTTGGACTCTTTGGAAAGGTAAACCTTACCTATATATGCACTAATGGCCTGTTCGGTTCGTGGTTTTAAGTCTGGTGAAGTGGTTTGACAACTTAACTCAAGTGTTAGGTCGCTTATTAAATAGTCCCCAAGATTAAGATAGCCCACAAACTAGGGACTAATTTGAACCATGATTTGAATGATATTATTTAGTCTCATATGTGTCACGTACCAAATGTTTAAAATACTCTCATCAAATACACTATATTCATCACAATCACTGCTTCATCTTCATTGACGACTTAACGTTGAGAGAGAGTAGTTCTTCCTCACGCTAGCAGGCTGTTTCATCTTCATCGACAGACCAATCGAGTGAACGGTCTTCTTCAACCTTGGGACATCGTATTCATCGCCTACAACCTTGGGACATTGTTTTCATCGCCTACTCGAGAAAGCAACCCTAAATTAATCAACCATAATCGAGGTAAATTCTCAACATCTTGTAATGGATTTACGAGGTATACACCACCGGCCACCACCACCTTCACCCACTAGAACAATTTTGGTATTTAATAGAGGTTTTTAAACCCCTATTAAAGGGGGGTGTTATTAAATAATACCTAATTGATAGGAGTTTTAAAAAACCTCTATGTAATACATGTATTAAAAATTAAAACATTTTTTTTAATTTCAAAATAATCCCTCTATTAAAGAGCAAAAATTAATGAAACAAAAACACCATAATCACTTTTAAAATTTTCTATTAAACCTCTTAAATATTTACAAAATTTTTTAAAACTTCATCTATTGAGGGGCACTTTATATAGTAACTTCATTTATTGAAATCACAAATAGATTTATGAATGGATTAATATCTAAACTCATGAAATAAATCCATGATCTTATGACACATATGTATGGGAACCATAAGAGAGAGTGTAGTGTTGTGGTAGGATAAGAGACCAATTTTCTACAAAGGGATTGATTTAGTCAATCTTATCCAAGTGATGACTGCCAGCCTGCCACTGCTTCTCTTCTGTTTCTATTAATTAATTAGATTTGTTATCATTAGCTAATGAACATCATAGTAATTAATGTAAAATCAAAAGTACGATGACACATTAAAGCACCCAAATATTTTTTTGTCTTTAATAAAAGTTTTAAAATCCTTATTAAATAGAGTGTTATTAAATGTCATGTAAAAATATGTTATGTTTTAATTTTTAATCCATGTATTACATAGATATTTTTTAAAACTCATATTAATTAGGTGTTATTTAATAACACCCACTTTAATAAAAGTTTAAAAACTTCTATTAAATACCGAAATTGTTCTAGTGAAGTGTATTACTGAGATTACACATATATTTTTAGAATATTGTGATATACATCAATTAGATGAGTGACCTTAAACGCGTGACTTAAAGTGTGTTGAAATTATTTAATGGAATATAATTGTGTGACCTACATTATTGGACACGCCAAATAACCACGCGCTTTTAACATCCTAATGTTTAACAACATTTTTCAATGCTTTACTTCAAAAAAAAAAACAACATTTTTCATTGTTTGGAAAGGCACTAGTTACAAATACTAGTTTACAAATAGATTTATTGTATTGTTACAACAATGCATAATAACCTCACAAAGATCTCATTTTATTTCCCCCCAACAACTAGGGACAGAAAATTTACAACTCAATAAACAAGCACCCATGAAGTTTGTGCTAGAACTAATAATAATCAAATGCAAATAAATCAAATCCAAAAAAAAAAAGGGAGTTTAGTTGTTAGAACAAATTATACGAACATGTACTTAGTTGATCACAGCACAGTGCCTTCTAATCTCCCCTGCATTGCCTGTAAGGACTCCAATTCTTCCCATTTTCACCATGGATGCGGCGAAGTCTTGAAAGAAAGTAGATCCATGGCTGCTAGCTTGAAGCCTAACATAAGCGCTAGTTTCACTGTCGTTGAGTAGAGCCGCATCGGATTGAAACAACCCTCTCCTTTTGGAGACAAGCGTGTAGTAGTCCGAATCAAAGTATTTGAAACTCCCGGGATCCATCTCAACAATCGTTGTATTATCTGTCGGCGCGCATTTCTTCTTCAGCTGCGCAATGTAGTTCTTGTCCATGCTTGGATCCATATCGCCTTTTCCCGTGAAGTTGTACAATCGATTCGCGAAGGTGAAGCAGTGAGCAGTACCGATTGTATGTCCACCTATATAGTAAATGACAACTTCAAATAAGACTTCTATGTGCATTGGATAATTGAGAACATTGCCTTAACAATATATGTAACTTTTGTGGAACTTATACATGCCTGATAGTACTACCATATCCTTCACACTTAGACCCAGTGCTTGGAACTCTTGTTTGAGAGTGGCAATGTCGTCGGCGGGCGTTGGTAGATTATTGAATGCCTCTGAAGCAAGCGAGACGTTTCCATCTCTTCGTCCTAGGGGGACATTCCAATGTGGTCCTTTGATCTGATTGAAAATGACAAAGTTGATGAGGCTATGTTTGCCTTTAATTTTGTATGTGTTTATGTATATAAGCATGTACATATGCGCTTTACCGCAGAAACCGCATCTCTAGCTACCAAGGCTAGAATGTCAGCACAAGAGACGACACCGGGGCATGCTTTCTCTACTGCAGCCTTTGCAGCATCCACAACTTGGTACCCTCTAAGGAATTGATTAGGAAGCGCAGATTTTTCGGCTTGGTTGTTCTTGGTCGAGTTCACAAGTATTGAACCATCGCAGCCCTGCATGAATACATACACACACACATTTGTAAATTGTAAGACAACTCTGCTTCTTTAACATAATAATAATAATAATAATAATCAAAAAGTAGTAGCTCTACTGCTCAAGGAGCTTATGATCTTGGATTCTAAGTACCCTGACAAAACAGTCATGAAAATGCAGTCTTAACAAAGGCGCCGCAAGAGTAGGCGCTCTGGAGATGAAGCTAGTAGTCGTCTCCCTAACTATAGCCTCGACGGAAGGGCACGTTTTGTTATAGAATCCATCAATCAATCCACCTGCATTCGCCGACCTTAGAGCGAAAAGAACGATAAGCGACGCTTGCAGAAGGAAAAGGCTGGCATTAAACATTGAAGCAGCCATGTGATGATGATTTCCTAAATCAAATGAGAACTGAGATTCTATATAGTGCAATGAGACACCAAAGCATCTCAACACCAATTATATAGTTGAGACTAAGCAATCATTTAAATTGGTCACTGAAAGGTGTCATTACAATCATAGCTCGACTTCTCACTGTTTCAAAGACAATGTTGCATATAAAATTGTATAACACTAATCTTTACTGGGCAGATGACATCTATCTATAAGAGTATTCTTTGAATAAAGGGTGTTGACTCTAAATTTATTAGAAGTAATTAGGCTGTCATTGTCACAGTTCTGTTGCTTCATTTTCTCTACTGTTATAACTCATAATCAAGTTGGCCCAAGAGTAGAATAATAATAGGAACCATATTGTTATTAGTTCATTATCAAAAGATACAACAAATTAATTAACAAGCTGATTCTGATTCATCTAGGCTAATAATTGATTGGTTCAGTGGCGAGCAATTTCTTAGCGAGCGGGGCGTCTAATTGGCTCGATTTTTATTAGAAATCCTTGAAATTCCAGCTGGGAAAAAATTATTATGTTCGTTTGAAAGTACTAGAGCTTCAAACTAAATTCAAATTTACTTATTATACGGACATGAATAATGGATTCACAATTATATTTCTAGTGAGAAGGTGGTAGGTTTGTTGATGATAAGAGTTTCTTTTTTCTTTTCTTTTTTTTATTAACCATGGGTATTCACAATAATATTGTCTGACCCATGAATGGTCCTTGTGATTGCGGAAATAGACCACTAGTGGCTTAACGTTTGACTGTCGTAGGGAATCATTAAACTCGAGACTGTGTACCTAACCTACATATTCAGGCCCGCCTTCGCTTTTATCATTAGACGATGATAAGAGAGTTTGTTAAAGAAAAGTTTTAAAACTAAGTTGACATTCCAAAGTATATGAATGAACAGAAAATGCACATCTGTTTGATGAGATTAAATGTTAGTTTATGCCACAGCAATAGCTTGCTTAGAACATGCAATCGCTTTGATGGTCAAATGTCTTACCTACCACATACATTAAAAAAAAATGGCCTTAAAGAGTGCTCTGATTATTGCTATATAGAAAATTAGCAATGCAAGGATGCACACTGATTAAATTCAAATTGTATTAAGTTGATCTGCTAGTTAAGTACATCTCATCTCGATTCTCGATGCATCATTCGGGAAACTCAAGTGCATTCTGAGTCCATATCTGACTTATGCTTAAATTCTAAACATGCAATTAAAAGATGGCACTGCAAGATGACTTATATTTTGCTTGAACGAACTGAACAATTTACACACTAAAACAGTGGATCAACAATCAAATGATCAATTGATCATCAATGTAACAGTGAATCAAATGAAGAAGAAAACAGAACAATCTTCTATCTGTTATTCCATTAACTCGAAAATACAGTGTACATGATTTATATACTAAACAAGAAGGTGTACATTACACACCCGTGTCACAACTAACTAAAGTAAGCTAACATGTACCTATGATACAATACACACTAGCCTCATGATTCAATACATTACATACCAGCTTACATAACCAGCTTCATAATACATTACATAACTCTACATCTCCCCCTCAAGACGGAAGTCTATGCCAGTCACATAGACCCATCTTGGACAATAAATCAGGGAACAAAGGAGCTGGTAATGATTTGGTAAACAAATCAGCTAGCTGTAACCGAGTAGGAACATATTGTGGAAGAACAAAACCACACTTGAACTGATGTCGAACTAGATGACAATCAATTTCCAAATGCTTGGTACGTTCATGAAAAACAGGGTTGGCAGAGAGATGAATTGCAGCTTGATTATCACACCAAAGAGGTATAGGAAGAGGAGTAGGAACACCTAAGTCCTGAAGAATATAAGAGATCCATAACAATTCACAAACTGTGGAGGATAAACTCCTATATTCAGCTTCAGCAGAGGACTTAGAAACAGTAGCTTGTTTCTTAGTTTTCCATGAGATCAAAGAGGGTCCCATGAACACACAATAACCAGTGAGAGACTTCCGAGAAAGAGGACAAGCAGCCCAATCAGAATCACAGTAAGCAACAACAGATAAATCCATCTGAACAGGGAAAAACAAGCCCTGTGAAGGAGTACCCTTAAGATACCGTAAAACATGAAGTGCACCAGACCAATGTTGTTCTGTAGGAGCTTGGACAAACTGACTCAACCGCTGTGTGGCATAGGTGATGTCAGGACGAGTGAAACCCAAGTAAAGAAGACGACCAATGAGTCTTCGATATCGATCAGCTTCAAGGAACAAAGGAGAAGCACCATCATTAAACTTGCAGTCACGAGGAAGTGGAGTAGCTGCTGGTTTGGCCATGGTAAGACAAGCATCAGTAAGCAAATCAAGAACATACTTGCGTTGATGAACATAAAGGCCTGATGAAGATCGAACCAACTCCAGACCCAAAAAATAACGGGCTTGTCCAAGATCCTTGATGGTAAACAAGTTGTGTAAGAATGTCTTGACTTGGTTAATCAATTCAAGAAAAGTACCAGTAAGGAGAACATCATCAACATATACCAGCAACACCAAAAATCGACCATCAATGTTGTAAGTAAACAAACAAGGATCATGGACGGACTGAATGAAACCAAAAGATTGAAGTTTAGAAGTAAACTCATGGTTCCATTGTCTGGAAGCTTGCTTTAAACCATACAAGGATCGATGAAGTTTACAAACTTGATTAGGAGAAGCCAAATTGTAACCATCATGAGGCTTCATATAAACATCTTCATCAATATAACCATGTAAGAATGCATTATTAACATCCAATTGATGTAAAGGCCAATTTCGAGGCTGCTAAGGATAAAACAATCCTAACAGTGACATTCTTGGCAACAGGAGAGAAAGAATCAGTATAATCAACACCTTCAATATGATTAAATCCCTTTGCAACCAAACGAGCTTTACACCTATCCAAGGAACCATCAGGATTAAGTTTAACCTTGTAAACCCACTTAGAACCAATGGCCTTTTAATCAGATGGTAAAGTAGTAAGACTCCAAGTACCATTGTCCTCTAAAGCTTGTAACTCCTTATTAATTGCTTCGACCCAAACAGGATCATGTTGAGCTTGAGCATAACAAGTAGGCTCCTTTATGTTTGAAACAACAGCCAATAAGCATTTGTAATCAGCAGTAATGTGAGAAGAATGAAAGAAAGGAAATGTAGGAGGGGTACTAGCAGAAAGAGGAATCTCTCATTGGAGTGAAAGCAGATGTATGAACATTGTTCAAAACAAAATCATTCATCCAAATAGGCTTGTGAACAGCACGATGACTCTTGCGAGGAACAACTGCGGTAGGAGGCATGACAACTTCAGGTAAGACAACATCAGTATGAGGTACTAATGTATCATCGATAGGCATAGAGGAGACAAATTCGAAACAAAGAGAAGGTGCTTCATTATGAGGAGAAACTGCAACAGGTAACTCCTTAGAGTGAGGCATAGCAGCAGAAATAGGAACATTAGTTGGAGAAGATACAGCAACAGAAGCTGGAACATCTCTTAAGTAATCAGAGTGATCATCACAGAAAATAGGCAATGGACACTCTGAACTTGAAGTAACCTTGTGAAATGGAAACTGATTTTCAAAGAAAATCACATCCCTTGAAACAAAACAGGTATGTGTGGCCATATTGTATAATCTATAGGCCTTTTGTCCAGGGGAATAACCAAGGAAGATACACTTAATTGCTCGTGAATCTAACTTGGTTTTGTTTGGTGAAACATTAGTAGCAAAACACAAACAGCCAAAAGTCTTCAAGGAGAAATAATTTGGTAGCCTTCCAAATAAGAGATGGTAAGGAGACTTCCATTGCAGCAATTGAGAAGGCAGTCGATTAATGATATAAGTAGCGGTAAGAACTGCATCACCCCAAAATTTTGTGGACAAACCAGACTGAAAAATTAAAGCTCTTGTAACTTGTAACAAATGACGATGCTTTCTTTCAACCACACTATTTCGCTGAGGTGTATAAGGTGTTGATCTTTGATGAACAATTTCCAAACCAGAGAATAAAGCATGACAATCTTTATTACAAAATTCAGTACCATTATCAGTTCTAATGGTTTGAACCGAGGCTTTGAAATGATTGTGAATAAATGCTAGAAACTACTTGATGAGAGTGCCTGTCAAGGACTTATGTTTCATCAAAAACGTCCATGTAAATCGACTATAATCATCCACAATAGTCAAGAAAAAATGAGCTCCTTGAAGAGAAGATTGCTTATATGGTCCCCAAACATCCATATGCAACAACTGAAAAGGACAAGAAGTTTGAATAGAACTCAATGGAAAAACCATTCTGCATTGTTTGGACATTTGACAAACATCACAAGGTACATTGTGTCCTCCATTTGAAGAACTGTTAAGTAACAAATCAAGTTTGTTTTGTTACATTAACGAGAAAAGGTGCCCCAAACGACAGTGCCGCGAGAAATTATCAGTAGCATTATTACAGTAAGCTAGTGATAATTTTGTAGGAGACACAAATGAAGCAACGACGGCTTTATCAAAAGAACTGGAATCCAGTATGTAGAGGCCTCCAATCATCCTTCCCACAGCTAGTACTTGAGAGTGCTCAATGTTCTGTATAGCACAAAATGACGGATAAAACTCAACTGTCAGTTTAGTAGAGGAGAGTAGCTTACTAACTGACAAGAGATCACTACAAAAAAACAGCAAATCAGAAACGGAATTTTTCGTTTCTGATTTGCGAAAATTCCGTCTCTGATTGGAATCGAAACGAACAGAGACGGCAACGCGTTCCGTCTCTCGAAACGTCGTCGCGATACGATCGAAACGGAAAACGATTCCGTTTCGATTAGAGACGAATAGAGACGGAAAATATCCGTTTCGATTAGAGACGGATTTAGAGACGGAAATTAGAAACGCGAACGAGACGACGAACGTAAATGGAATTTATTTCGAAATGGTACATTTGTAATTGCATTCCGTCTCGATTCCGTTGCTAATTAGCGACGAATCGAGACGGAATTCTTATTTCCGTCTCGATCCGTTTGTGATTGATAGAAATATTTACGGAAAATTAGAGACGGAATAGCAACGGAATATTTGAATTCGTTGCTAATCCGTCTCTAATTTTCTCGTTTTGTTTAAATATGAGACAAGAACATATTCCAATTGATTCTCCAACCTAAAAATTCAAAATACAACCCGATATAACCTACTCCATCGCTTTGCACCCCCTCCAACAACTCCTTGGGGGTGCTAACATCCCACAAAAAAGCCAAATTGCACATCCATACATCGACAATATATATCAACAAAAATTCAAAAGATCAAGAAAAAATGTGAAACTCAAAATTAGCAAAAAAATTTATATATCCACGAAAAATTGTCATGTATTACAAACGCTCCATAACTTGAAAGTATACACTAAAACCACCAATCCTATCGTTGAACAACCCAAAAAAAAAAGAACACTCACAAAAGGTCCAAAATTTGGAAGTATACACAAAAAGGACTTCATCTAATAACTAAAACGCAGGTTTGAAGCATTTTTGATTCTCCATCTGAGGCAACAACCAAGTGAGTATGCACTGAAAGAAGTAGGCAAAGGAGAGATTATTGAACTAAGGATGTACATTGGAAGCGAATGAGAAAAATGGTGGATTTGAAGAAACATAGAAATTAATAATAATCATACATAAAAAGTCGGCTCCGAACCTATTTTTAAATTTCTTTACGATTGAGTTTGCTTTGGTCTTTTGTCAATTATGCACATATGTAGGTAGAGAGGAGTACTAGAGCTAATAAGGAACATGAAAGAGGATAATGGTGAAGTGCAAGAATGCTAAAAGGAAAAAACTAAACTCAAATTTGATCCCCAAACTCCCATCAATGCGTAGGAAAATAGCAACATTGACCCCCAAACTCCCATCAATGCAACATTCACAGTTCAAATTTGATCCTAAACTCAAATTTCATCCCATTTAAAAATGTTGTGTGCTCGAAAACAAGCCAGCCATGTGTTCCTACTTTAAAAAAAATTCCAAATTTGACATTCAAGAAATGCAAAGAAGAAAAGAAATAAACCATACAATGAGGAATAAGAAAGCTTCCAAAAAATACATGAACATGAAGCAAATGCAGTCAAGGACTGAAGTTTTGTTGTTGTTGTGAGTTTGGGGGTCAATGTTGCTATTTTCCTACGCATCGGAGATGGCGAACAATGTATCTATAAGATGCACCTATCATGTAAGTTGAGTTGGATTATTTATCAAGCTTTGAAAGGCTTGCATTTCAACATGCATATGATAAGTAATGGCATAAGTGCAAGAATGCTAAAAGGGAAAAACTAAAAGTTAAGCACAAACCTATCATGTAAGTATGATTCTAGAACTCGTCCTCTCACCCCATCTAAACTGTTGTGTGCTCCAAAGGTGACAAGCCATGTGTTCCTACTCAAAAAAAAAAAAAAAAAAAAATTGGGATTCAAGAAAAGCAAGAAGAAAAGAAAAAAACCATACAATGTTGAATAAGAATGCTTCCAAAAAAAACATGAACATCAAGCAAATGCGATCACGGATCAAGTTGGTGTCAATGTTGCTATTTTCCTACGCATAGGAGATGGCGAACAATGTTTCTATAAGATGGACCTATCATGTAAGTTGAGTTGGATTATTTATCAAGCTTTGAAAGGCTTGCATTTCAACATGCATATGATAAGTAATGGTGAAGTGCAAGAATGCTGAGAATTTAAAAAATGAAGGTTAAGCACAAACCTGACATGTAAGTATGATCCTAAACTCATCCTCTCATCCCTTCTTATTACCCTGCATCTCAAACAATTTCACGTAAGAAAAACATCTTTACAAAGAAATGAAACATGCCCATGAATATCAATCATTTTCTTTTTGCAATAAGAAAAAGCTTTTACCTCATCTTTTTGCAGCAGTGACAGCAGAGAGACAATTACTGATGCAATCAAAATGGTGCAGCAGTGACGGCAGAGAGACAATTACTGATGCAATCAAAATGGTGCAAAGATGGACAAGCAAGGATGTGAGAGATAATAATGCAAATTGATGACCTTTAATAATTAATAGTAACTTGAGCTTAACATCTTCTTGATGACTTATGAGAACATATTTCCCTACTTACCTCGTCCGCAACAAGTGCTGCTCTAGGGATCTCAATCATGGTGCCAATTTCGTATCCTATGGAGGTGCCCATCTTAGAAAAGACTTTCTTTGAGACATCACGTATCAAACTCACTTGATGTTCCAGTTCCTGTTAGAGAAAAGATTCATTCCATAAGTACTAATCCAAGAAGAAACTGATGTGCTTCTTCTTAAGTGATAAAATTCATTTAGAGGAAACGATGCAGCCTTGTTAACAAATATATATCTATATATGCAAGTATATATGCGCGTAGAATAGATAGAATAAGATGAAGGAAAAAAGTCATTGCTGAGGTGTTCCAACAAGAGGAACCATTATTTCAGGTAAGTGAATCTCCTCAATCTGTTCAACCCCAAGGTTCTTCAATCTCTCAAGTACCTTATAACCAGGAAAAATTTAAACAAAACAGCATCAAACTGTGAAGACAATCAAGTGATAGCAACATTGCTTGCAGCAACAACATAGGAAACAATATGAACGGCTGATGTATAGAGTATCTGTTCCATCCTTCAAATAAGCAAGGACCTTTACTTGCTGCAGCAACAACATAGCAACAAAACAGTAACCTTTTGTCCTACTTAAAAGCCCATGTGGGGAAATTAAACCAGAACCCAGAAAACACAACCTTCTTATGATAAGAGGAGTAAAGAACCAAGACATAAGAGCAATCTTCTCTTTAATAATTTTCACACCTAGTTAGTAGTGAATCTATTGACACCTTTTAACATGTTAGGTCATTTATAGTCTATTCAAGAAACCCCATGCAAGCACATTAACATCCATACCTTTATCTAGCAGTCGCTTCACCTGCAAATTTTAAAAACAAAGCACAAAAGGAGAAAATTTGCATTGGTTAAGGAAAAATTGATAGCCAATACTGTTAGACCAAGGCTGTATGAAGATGGACATATAAATTGAATGAAAAAACTCGGTATTAGTTTCTTTCTTTTAAAATAAAAAGTAAGGTAATAGGTTGGTCCAAATTCTAGGCTCTCCAATATCTTGGAGTGTATCTATGTGCTCCTAGTTTTTCATAGAATGGAACCTAGTGGTTGTTAACTAGAGATTGCAAGTTTAATCGATAGTAGGTTGGCCCAAATTAGTACGGGTGGTTGGCACGAGATACCAAATCAACAGACTTCTTATGGGAGAAAAAAATTTCAGTTTCAATTACTTCTATTGTGCTTGTCTATTCTATTTTATTAGTTCTTCTTAGCATTCAAGAAATGTAACAAACTTTACTCATCTTCTCTCAATGATGTGAGAGACAGAGAATGCTATATTTATAGATGATAACATACTTACATGTACCTCGAAAGTTAATACCGTCTCATTGAACTTAGAGTCTAGAACATTCACTCCAACTGATCCTAACTAACTCTCATTTACACAAGTCAAACATACTCACAAATACACTACATTGTACACTAACATTACACTATCTCCTGTCAATGACTCATGCTTACAGTTCTTAAGACTTCCAAATCATGAACTCAAAACAAATTCAGGTTGAAACTTGAACACCGTTGTTGCCTCAAGAAAAAAAAAGAATGGCAAGGCATCATTCTGATCCTAGGCAAATTGAGGTACACGATGCCTATGCAACAAGAACAACATTTATTAATAGGTCTTTAAACAATCAATATTATTCATTGTAAGGTGCTATAAGACGAATCACATAATCCTAAGATTTCGCAATGGTGGGCTGCATGGATCAAACTCACTTACATGAATAGCATGATTCATTGTGCTTGATAGTGTTCTTTCAAAATCCTTAAAAATCTTTTTCTATTCAATGCATCCAAGCTATCTTAGGACTAATCGTATACCACCAAATTTCTTCAAATAATGCAACTAGTTTAAACTTATATTCTGGAGGTTTGACCATGAAAAGACACTGCCTTCTCTAAGTATGTAACTTGGAACTGTAAGAAACCATTTATTGATTAGATAAAGAGAACAATCGGTGCCATCAATCATCACCTTCTATTGGTCCAAATCTCTTCACCCACATGATTATCTTTATCTCCATCTTTTCCCTCAAATTATCTACGGTATCCGACTATAATAAACTAATGTTTGAAACAAACTAAACCACCAACAATATGTAAATCAAGTAACTTAAAAAGTCTACACGACAAACTATTGAAAGGAAGTGATTCAGTCGCTAAAATAGAATAGCCAAGAGAAGATTCACCTTGATAAGGACCTAAGCCACTGCCCCCAAAGCCTCCATAACCCCCACCAAGCTCACTGCCTCCACTATACCCACCAAGCCTACCTCCGAGACCTGGAGTCCTATAAGGACCAAAATCACCACCACCAAAAAAAGAATGAGTTTAACATGCAAATGAAACAAATCGTCTACAACATGCTCATCGTCAAAAGCAATGAACCCATTCCCTCGAGAACGATAGGAAAAACTAAAACCCGCCTATCCGAAAACAGGAAAAAAAAATAAAGGAACTTCATCATCAGTACCCTCCACTACATCAGGCTTCAACAAACCACCATCGTCCGGAGGTACATTCATTGTCCATTTATCCTCTGTATATCTTAGTTGGCTTGGACACCCAATTCATGCATAAGTTATCATGGATTTTATTTTTAATACATTATCCTCCCCAAAATAAATTTTTTAACCTCAGTTTAAGTAAAATATACTATAAGTACCGAATGTTTGCAGAATTAATCCATGGGAGAAGAAAACATGCTGGCTGTTGTGTGCAAATCTTATGCCGTTGCAGGTTCTCTCGAGTGCTATGATGAAGAAAGTGGTAGAATCGACAGGGGAGCAACATCTTCATGCCATAGCAAATGAATTTGGGAAATCGATAAAGGGTCGTTTTCCGGTCATCTCAGGTTGAGAACATGTAGGCTATTCTTCTTCTACGGACATGCCATAATAGAAGAAGAAGAGCCTACATGTGCGTAATACGATGACCGAAAAACGAGCCTTTATCGACTTCCCAAATTCATTTGCTATTGCATGAAGATGTCGCTCCCCGTCGATTCTACCACTTTCTTCATCATAGCACTCGAGAGAACCCGCAACGATAAGATTTGCACACAACAACGCCCAAAGATGTTTTCTTCTCCCATGGATTATGCAAACATTCTAGTACTTATAATATATTTTACTTAAAAACAAAAAAAAATTGGGGGAGCAAAAGGGAAAAAATTAAAATCCACGATAAAATATGGAACATCGACCTAAAAATGCACAAAAAGAAGTGTGAATCATAAAGTAATTCGAAGAATTTCTAAAGTTGTCTACACTATAAAACGTTTAATCTAAGAATTTGAAACAAACAACAAGTGAAGTACCTATGTATCACCAACCTGCTCATCTCTCGAGAGCCACGCTTACGTCTCACGCCCAACATTGTCCCCTTGTTGGGGTGGATCGACCGGATCTATTTGCGGCGCGTTGCGCTGGTCATGAGGTGGCGGTGGTGGTGGCGGTGGTGGTGGTTGTTGCTGAGCTAGGCCTATTTCATCCATGTCCATCCCAAGACGCTGATGCATGAACTCCATAACCTTTCGTAGTTGCTCCGCAACGACATCGAACTCTGCCCGCGGCACCACATCCGGCGTCTGCGACGTGCTAGCACCAGGAGCTTCGTATCTCCTCTTCTTTCCCCCTACGGACCCGAGTCCGTAGACACGTCCTTTGGAAGACTCACCCGCCACATTGAGGTACACCGCCTCATCATCCACCGCTTGCTCCGGTGTAGCCTGGGTCACCTCCTGACGTCTGCTCTGGAGCCTATCCTGCATATATGCACAACAAACAAAATACATGATATGGGGTAAGTGAAAGACTTAATAATATTTTACATATCATTTCTATACTTACATAGAACCGCTCTGATCTAGTATCGATGAATGTCATCCTGTCGTGATTAACGGTGTGGAGATGCAAATACAAGTCATTCACAGTCGGTGGCGTCTCGGATGAATCAGCCTGCGTGCAGGACCAAGCATAGTGAACAAGAGTATAAATGTACAAAATATCCTAGATGTTACAAAAAACTTACCAATCTTTCTTGGGTAGTCACAAATGACACGGAACCACCACCGTGCTTCGAGGGTCCAGTCCAGGGCCTTCGACCTCAGTGTTCCTATTCTCCGTCGCTTGCCTCGACCTAGCCTGGAAGTCCTCGCTCTCCCAGTACTGCAAGTATCTCCTCCATGCCTCATCTGTAACATAAACCGTCGCACCCGATTCTTCTTCAACTTGTGCATCAACGCGTGTACCTTGTGCTCGCAAGCTTGTCGTCGCCGCCGCACGAGATCCTCGGGAAGCGCATCATCCCATCTAAAAAATATCTAAAAATTGGCGATTGCTATTGTTAGCACTTATTCGAGAAAATAGTATAAATCATAAGGCATATGGTAGTCTTGTTTACCTTCCATTGGCGCCGATATTGGTCTTTATGATGAGGCTGGCATCCGACTTCCAACAATACCCTTCAGAATCATCCATCGTTTAAAAACTTTTGTCATCCTCCGTGCACAAAAGTGCGAAGGATGCAACTCCCCGTGTTTCATGAACATGGATATCACCTTAACTACTTCTCCAATATTTGACATCCATATTGAAAATGACATATAAAAGTCAAACGCAAACTTACGTATCATTGGCAATCAGCGTGATAGGGATCCCCTGCACGCGAGGGGGCTCCATCCCTGTCCTCTGAGGTGGCCGCGGAGGGCCTGTCACCTCCAACCCTGCTCTTACGTCTTCTTGTCGGGATGCTGCCGGTGATGCTGTGGCTGGGGGTGCAGCCTCGTGGGTAAAGGAGTCATTGATGTCGGAGAAGGTGTGGGGAACTGTATATTAGGCATAGTCCTTGATGACGACGATGATGGTACAGACGACCCCGACGGTATGGAAGGGGAAGGTGACGCTGCGGCTGTATCGTGCTCGAGAGACCGAGAAGTCGGAATCGATAATGGAGGTATCGAACCACGACCTCGACCACCACGACCTCTATGGACCCCTCCTGTGGCCTTACCACCAGGGCCAGTTGGTATTTCGCCGCCAGATGTCGGTGCCGCACCTATTCCGCCTGGACGATGGCCTCCTAATGGCAAACCTCGACATCCCCTACGACCACGTCCGGCCATGATACCTAACAATATTCACGAGTAAAACATCAGAAAAGAAGGGCATACAAAAAGTAGAAATTCAGTCTAAATTATTGGACTTAATAACACAGGATCCATGCAAATAAAAGTAACTACATTATTGGTCGTTGACATATCATATACATACTTTATTCGCTATCATCCGTTTCAAATTCACTCTCATGAGTAGAAGGTGAGGATTCTTCTTCTGATTCATCTCCACTATAAACTTCATCGCTTGGACCCGCTTCAACAATGAATCGAGTCCCAGTCGGAACATCCAGATTGTTGATATCGGCGTCTGCATCATCGACTACACACGTGGTGGGCATCCCATCTTGGAAAGCAATCTCTGCCGAGCCCTGGTCATTATCGTCTTTGCTAGTTTCCTCGTCAGCGAATTTTGGTGACGAAAGAACAAACCGCTAGCCATTCTTGTCGATCGTTCCGCATAGAAGGGTACGAAAGGTAGTAGACTTGAGTGGCTTGCATTGCTAGTACAAATGGCTCGTAGTTGTTATATCGTCGACTTCGATGAACCTCTACCAATTGAAGTGTTGGGTGAGTCCTCACACCATGATTCGGTGTAGGGTCATACCATTCGCACTTAAACAAGACCACACGTTTGAGGCGGTATACTCAATCTCCACAACCTCTTGCGGTACTCCATAATAGTTATGGGAAACATCAGCGTAGTTTGAACCCTTCACCAAAACATCGCCGCTTCTGCGTCGATCTATTAACGTCATATGTTGCGAGTAGAACTTATACCCATTAACAAGGTAACCAAGTGTAGACAGTACATGATCGACTAGGACCAACAGAAAGATCAACGAGCGTCTCATCAACTATAGAATTCCGAGCCTATTCGTCAAAATTAGAGATGCAATATGACACATTAGTTATGGGAGAAACATTTGAATCTATAACGTACAAAAGTAATGACCTTACATATGTTTGAAACCAAATGGGGAAGTTGTGCTCTAGACTACTATCAACTTGCGACTCCCCCATTGCTTGAGTGATTTCATCGACGAATATCCTAGAAGAAACGAACGTGTAAGTCGGATGTCTTACTAAAATATGAACAATGAATGTACTGCATTATTGAAAGAAAGTGATGGACATACTGAACGTAAGGAGCGATCTCTCGGACAATTGAGCAGTATGTACGAATGAGCGGCATTATACTCCTGCTCTGTTAAGTACCGCTCCTTCGACTTGCCCATGGGTCGACCAGGATAAGTGAAAATTGAGAAATTGCCAACGAAGTTCGGTGTGGGCCCGAGACCGCCATCGTCGTTACGTGGAACTTTGTCATGCAACGTAAAGACGTGATCTTCGAAGTAGTAAGAACAAAAGGATGTGACCTCTTCGACCAAATAAGCATTACACATGGAGCCCTCAACCTTCGCTTTGTTTCGCACATTGTTCTTCAAATGTTTAAGGTACCTATATGAATGTTATAGGAAATGTTGATATAAAACCTATTGAATGGGACAATAATATCAAGGGCTCAAGATAGTACCTCTCAAATGGATACATCCATCGAAATTGAACGGACCGGCCGAGACGGGCCTCGTAGGCCAAGTGGATTGGTAGGTGTTCCATAGAGTCAAATAAGCTTGGAGGGAAAAATTTTTCCAACTTGCAAATGATTTTTGGTATTTCGACTCTAAGACCTCCATATCTTGATATCTTGACACATTTCGCAGGGGACCGGAAAAATAGGCTTAATTCGCTAATTGCAACCCAAACCGGGTTTGGGAGAAGTTCTCTCGAATGCAATTGGTATCAACCGTTGCATGAATATATGACAATCATGGCTCTTCATGCCGAACATTCGCAGCTTTCTTTGGATCTACACATCGACCAAGATTCGATGCGTAACCATCGTGAAAACGCAACTTTTCAACCCACTCGCACAATTTTTGTCTTCTTGATGTATCAAGAGCATAGCACCCAAGGACGTAAGTATTTGTCGCCGAATCAATGTGTAGAGAAGGTCGGTGACAATATTCACGAATATCTTGCCTCGATTTTGCATTGTCCTTACTCTTGCCCTACACACATAATAGTGTTGAATATGTTGTCAAAAACATTTTTTTCGATGTGCATGACATCTAAGTTGTGGTGGATCAAGTTTGTCTTCCAATACGGCAAGTCCCGAATATGCTTTTCTTCCTCCATCCCGAATTCTTAGCTATCCGCCCATTCACGATTCGGCGCACCGATTTCTGTCACCTTCATCAAGCCAAACGATTCAATTTCGCCAAAATTTCTTCACCAGACCGCAAAGCGGGCGGATCATCATTTATGACCATTTTGCCTCTAATGAAATTTTTTTGTCTTTCCTTAATGGTGATGACTTCTCCAAGAAACGACGATGACAACGAACCACGATGTCTTACCACCATTTCGCAATTGAAATGCATTTGTATCCTCCATACAATATGGACAAGCGTACTTACCGTGTGTGCTCCAACCGGACAACATGCTATATGCGGGGAAATCACTAACGAGTCCATAAAAGGGCAACTCGCATGACAAAATTTGTCTTGGTGGAAACGTCGTATGTAACCACCCCATTGTTCCATAAATCTTGCAACTCTTTCACAAGCGGTGAAGGAACACGTCGATTTTCTCGCTTTGGGCTGGTCGGTCCAGGAACGATAACCGTTAAGAACATAAACTCGATTTCATGCACATCGACGGTGGAAGGTTGTAAGGAGTCAAAATCACGGGCCACGAAGAGTACGATTTCCGGAAATCCCAAATACTTGAAAACCATCGGTGCACAATCCTAAACGAACATTCCGAACCTCGGCGGCAAAGTCTTTATTGACGTCATTAAAATGTCTCCAAGCAATCGAATCGAAACAGTTGTTGCATAACATCTTCAAAGCGATGAATGATCTACATGCCATCGCATATGTTTTGCGGTTGACTCGACGCATACAATCGTTGCAACCGAGGGCCCAAAGGGAAGTAGTACATTCTTTTGCAAGGGCGGTTTTTTGTGTTCCCACCACGACCTCGTCGATGTGCAACGTATCGTGATTTCCCACAAAATTTACATGACGTCAACTCAGAGTCCACTCCCCAATAAATCATACATTGGTCCTCACAACAATCTATTTTCTCAACAGGTAGACCTAGACCTCGCATTAGTCTTTTAGTGGCATAAAAATTCTCAACCATTGAGTTGTCATTTGGCAAACAATCCTTCATGAGTTTAATGATTTCATTATACCCTCGTTCAGATATATGATGTTCAGACTTGATCGCAAGTAATCTTGCCATTGCGGACAACGTTGTCATGGTTTCGCAACCAGGCCACAATTGTTCCCTACTTGCATCAATCATGTCATATAGTTGGCGTGCTTGGGGGTTTGGTGATTCTTCCACGGCATTCCAATTGAAACTTGGACCTGCCACGTTGTGTAGCATCTCGCGGTAAGGTGTCGGATCGTAGCCTCGAACATCAGCATCATCAAATTGGCAATCCATTTCGTGAAAATTTTGCGGCCATTCATCTCCGTTCTCACAATGTTCGTACCAACTGTGATATCCCCGGACAAATCCATACCTACATAGGTGGTGCTCAACCGTTTCGACGTCCAGGTACGGAACAAGTCGACATTTCTTAAAATTGCACGGACATCTAATTTTCCTTTCACTTTGGTATGTAGGACAATGTTGTTTTGCAAATGATATGAATTCTTTAACCTTCGCCGCGAATTCAATTCGAACATAACCGTTGTCGAGCCGGTTGTACATCCAGTCTCTGTTTGTAGACGACATTCCTAGTCGAACGTAACCCTTGTCGAGCCGGTTGTCTATTCAAGTAATGAAATAATAATGATTAAGATGATAAGAAATCTCACTAATTGGAGAATATTGTAAATCGGAATAGCGATCTACACCATCTAGAAGAAATTGATAGCTAAGTGAAAGAACGAGGTTCGCACATTAAACTCATGAATAGAGAATAAATTGACGAAGTTAGGAAGTCATTAATGAGTCATCACAATGTAAAGAGAAGGAATTGATTGAGTTATGTTGTTTATGTAAGAAGCTTGGGCATTATCAAAAGGATTGTTGTAAATGAAAGACATGATTCAAAAAGAAAGATAAGCCTACTACTTTTGTATGTTCGAATTAAATCTTCTTGAAAGTTTCTTTAAACACTTGGTGCATTTACTCGGTGCTACTATCCATATTTCTAAGATGTTGTAAGGATTTCTTATGATCCAAACCATAAAGGAAAACGAGAATCTATCGTCCTAATCATAGTACAAAAATTGTAGAAACTAGAAATACAGATTTTATTGAGAATGGTGAAGTCAATGAGAGTATTACGCCATAAAATGTAAATATTTGAGAAGTAAGGGATCACATCCTTATGCCCATTACTTATAAGAACAATGGCAATTCCTCTGATATAATTCACACCAATAAGACAGTTGTAGGCAAACTAAAAGAAATAGCATTAAGAAGGTGTGAAAGATCGAAAAAATCAGCTATTCTAAATGATTTTGAGGTATATATGCAAGAAAATGATTATGATATAATAATTAGTAATGATCCAATATCTTACTAAAAAATCCTAAATCACGTTGATTCTGACAAATGGATCGATGCTATGAAAGATGGGTTGAACTCGATGGCTCAAAATGAAGTTACGGATCTCGTTGAATTGCGGAATAAACGTGACTCTAGTGGTAATATTGAGAGATATAAAGCTAGACTTATAGCCAAATATTTTACTCATAAATATGGTATTGATTATACAGAAACTTTATCTCCAGTTTCTAAGAAATACTTTTTCAGAATAATTATGGCATTAGTAGCTCATATTGACTTAGAGTTGTAGCAAATTGATGTACAGACAGCTTTCGTAAATGAGAGTTTCGATGAAGAAGTTTACATCGGTTTGCCTGAAGAATTTAAGATTGTTGGTACTGAACATATTGTATGTAAGCTTAAGAAATCAATATATGGACTTAAGCAAACTTCTCGACAGTGGTATCTTAAGTTTAATGATACAATAACATGTTTTGTTTCTAAGGAAAACATCATTGATCAATGTATATATCTTAATGTTAGTGGGAGTAAGTTCATATTTTTGATATGATATGTTGATGATATTATGCTTGCCATAAATGATTTTGGTCATTTATTTGACACTAAGCATTTTCTCTCAAAAAATATTTTTGAGTATCTCGTGGTATCCAAACACTTTGTCTTACTCGTCCCACATGCCTTAGGATTGCAAAAAGAGACCACCAGTAGCCCGACATTTAGTTGTGTGGGGAATCGAAGTTGAGGCCGTGCGCCTAACCTATATCGATATCAGAGGCATACAAATACCACATAGTATCAACGCGTCTACTACTTGTTCACTCATACGTCCTTAAGGTTATAGGTTTATTCCATTCTCTAGAAATGTAATGTGAAATAGCAACATTCACTAAAAGAGTAATCCTAGTGTTTCTAACCCTAACTAGTAGTAGAAATTAATTAATTATAGGTACTATTCAATCGTAACCAACAACACCTAACTAATCAATCATCCATAGCAAGTGCATGAATATGAAATTACTAACAACTATAACATCAAACGACAAAGTAATTACCTCAAGACATGATTCTAATGTATTATAATGTTGATCATGACATGCTTTACCGATAAAATAAACATGGAATAACAACCAAATACGGATGACATGCTTTACCGATAAAATAAACATGGAATAACAACCAAATACTTAATCAATATAAATCTTGAATTGCTCAATTAAAAGGTTGAAATGAAATAGTACATATTAATAAACCTAAAAATAGAACAAGCATAACCTCAAAAACTATGCATGTAAGAGAAGAGCAGAACAAAAACTTCTAAACCAAACAAAAGACACAACATTAACTTAATAGATCAAGTGAAGAACACCAACTAATGCACATGAAAGCCAATCCGGGGGAAAATGTGAGCAGATACAATGTGAAGAGAATTCGGGTGTTAAAATTTTTTTTTTGTGTTACCTTGACGAGCGGAGAGCGGAGCGGTAAGCACAGAGCGACCAGAGAGCAGAGAGCAATGAAAGACACGGAGATTCAAGATCGAAATTCAAAAAGAATCAGAACGATGTGCACTCATTCACTGCACAATCAACCAAGGAACGAATCAAATCACTCAAGAACAGTTAAAATAAAACCTCATAAAGTAATAACAATTATAAGAACTAAACTCTTAAAATATGTCACCTGATCAAGAGTTTTTTCCTTCACAGTTCATAAACAATAAGGTAGTACTATAACACGGCCAATTGCCAAGACGAATTTACAAAAATAAAAAGGATTCCATGACCATAATAGCTAAGACCTTTCAAGAAAATAAATTTTTTTTTAAATTCATTTATTAGACTAGTATAGCTGAGCCGCTAAGAAAACCTAGTATACACAATGGTCAGCCACATTATGTTCATTTCCTATGTTTGAACATCAAGGCATATATATGACTGCCTTGCCTAGCAGATATAGCTTCAGTTCAAGTGAAAATCTATAACATATTTCATTCATGAGCATAATATTTGCAATGCTAACAACTATTACGACTTTAATATTCCTGGATGTCGCAGATAAGGTACGTAGGAACACCGGACACCCCGAATATTTATTGATAGATGGAAATTTATGAAGTCTGCATGCTTAATTTAAATTGGAAAATCTTTCAAGATAAAAAATCTTCTTGCCTTCAACTCCGATCTTTACTAGAAGATCGAACTATCAAATGAACCATAGCGGAAACTTAAATAATTCTCATGTCACCCTTGGTTTTCCATAAATTTTTTAAATTAGATAAACAAGGGGACTAGAATGCCAACCTGACAGACGCAAAAGTTGAGCGAAAACATTGTAGCGATTCAAGATTTCCTCAAAAAACCGTCACAAGGTGAATGATCTCTATGAAAGCTGGAAGAGCTCTTGATCATGAGTGTTGCCTGCATTATAAAGAACAATCAAAAACACACCCGATTATATCGAATGTAGTAAGACTCCAAAACTACAAATGCCTTGCTAACCTAATCGAGACCGAGAGAGAGCGAGAGATATCGGCGATGACGAGACCGGCGCGACGAGACGGAGAGAACGAGAGAGACGGCGAGACCAGAGACAAGCGAGAGAGACCAGGTAGCACGACCAGACGGAGAAACGGAGACCACCGCGACGAGACGGACGAGCGGAGACAGCGAGAGACCAGCTAGCACGACCGGACGGAGAGACGAGACGATCGAACGGGATGGACGTTTGGGGACGAGACGATCGAATGAATTTGGACGAGACGGAGAGACAGATTTAGGTTTTTGGAATTTTTTCGTGAAAATGATTTAGGGATTTCGGCTGTTTTGTTGGGAGGGGGTGGGGTGCGAGAAAGAGGAGAGGGTGCCATGATCCAAGAAAATACAAATCTCGAGGAATGATGAACGGTCATAAGAAATGAAGAATTTGGCGGGAATGGTGGCGCCAAATTTTAGAGACGGAATTTAATTCCGTCTCTAATTCCGTCTCTAATTCCGTCTCTGATCCGTCTCAAATCCGTTTCTGATTTTTTCCGTGTCAATTCCGTCGCTAACTGTTAAATTTAGAAACGGAACTTATTCCGTTTCTAATTCCGTTTCTGATTTAGAAACGGAACTTATTTCCGTTTCTAATTCCGTTTCTGATTTGCTGTTTTTTTGTAGCGGATTACACTTGAATGAATTTATATGTAAGCAGGAAGATAATACTAAGTCTGAACTCAGTTGCACATCTCCTATGTAATTAACTTCTTTAGTATGTCCATCAGGCAAACAAACCGAAACAGGTTTAGCCAAAACAGTGATATTAGCAAGCAAACCATAGTTAATACACATATGATTTGTTGCTCCACTATCCACAATCCAAGCATCTGAACTAAAAGAGGAATGAAAGCTAGAAAGCTTTTTGTGTGAACTACTTGTAAAATCAGACACAACTGAATTCACATGAGCAGAAACACCTTCAATTGAAACAGATTTTCCTTTCATGAAATTCTCAATGCCTTGCTGTATCATTGCTGCAATATTAGTTTGAAAATCTTCAAACTGAAAAGGTCCTGCATCTTGTATATCCAGAGGTGATTCCATCAGATTTGCAAAAGATTTTGAACTATTATTCGGCTGCTTCTTGTCAAGCTCTTTCTTATACCAATCTGGGATTCCATGAAGCTTGAAACAAGTCTCTTTTGTGTGCCTCTTTGCCTTACAATGATCAAAGAACAATTCATCTTTATTAACAAATTTCTTGTGATTTCCCTTTCCAAAAATCTATGACCACTTTGGTTGAACCAGATGAGCCAGAATTCATCTTGGTAGTTTTCATCATCATGGCTGTATCCATTACAGGGGAATAACCAACATGTACCTCCTTTTGCTTTTCAACTCTAAGAATCATAGAGTAAGCTTTGTTTATATTTGGTAATGGATCCATCACCAAGATTTGATTACGAATGTGATCATACATATCACCTAATCCCATCAGAAATTGCATCAATCTATCATTAGATTCCAGAACTGCCATTGTTGTTGAAGCTCCACACTCACAAACAGGTAAAGTAACTAAACAGTTTAGTTCATCCCACAACTTTTTAAGTTTTATGTAATACTGTGAAACTGACATATCTCCTTGACTTATAGAAGAGATATCTCGTTTTAATTGATACAAGAGGGGTCCATTACATTCTCCAAACCTTTCTTTCAATTCATTCCATAGATCAAAAGATGAAGTTGTATAAAGAAATGCTTCAACAATATCTTTTGAAATAGAATTCAAAATCCAAGAAGTTACCATATAATCCACTTTGATCCATCGATCCAAGTTGGAATCAGTGGAATCTGGCTTCATACATCTTCCATCAATGAAACCAATCTTTGTTTTCGCATCTAAAGCAATCAACATAGCTCGACTCCAAGAAAGGTAATTTGAACCAGTGAGAGTATTAGAAACAAGTATCATACCAGGATGATCAGATCCTTGAAGGAAATAAGGACTTTCGACACCAAGATCGCCTACATCAGGAGCTCTTCCTGCTCCATTTCGAATCGACGAACTTGAAGAACCATGAATGGAAGCCATGATCAGACGCTCAATCAATTAAGCTCAACACAGATCAAGAACAGTGAAGAACCTGCTCTGATACCATGAACAATTTACACACTAAAACAGTGGATCAACAATCAAATGATCAATTGATCATCAATGTAACAGTGAATCAAATGAAGAAGAAAACAGAACAATCTTCTATCTCATTATTCCATAAACTCGAAAATACAAGATGTACATGATTTATATACTAAACAAGAAGGTGTACATTACACACCCTGTCACAACTAACTAAAGTAAGCTAACATGTACCTATGATACAATACACACCAGCCTCATGATTCAATACATTACATACCAGCTTACATAACCAGCTTCATAACACATTACATAACTCTACACGAACAAACAAACAAACAAACACTAGAAAAAAGTTAATTCAAAGTATGATTAATTAATTAATATGATATGCATGCAAAAAAAAAAAAAAAAAAAAGTATGATATGTATTGAACTATTTTTTTTTTATAAATTAATATCCACTGAAATTAGGTGTAGGATTTTTCAAAAAAAAAAAAGAAGAGAGTTTAGGCCATTTCTTTTTTTGTCTATGCATGTGCTACAAAATTGTTTTCGCTCCTAACTCAAATTGGTGAATCAATTTATTATAATAAATTAATATTACGTCTTACAGTAGCCTAAACATAACCTTCTACATCATCGATGAAGTGAGGATTGACATCATTTGCCTATTTATAGCTTTGACTCTCCACGTGCCACTGAGATGTCCTTGGCAGTGCCCCTTGTCAAAAGTCGGCTCGCAGCCCTCTCTGCACCAACAAAAAATGCTCACAGTGCGACAACCTTCTACACAATACCTCATCATACAATGAGAAGTGATACGTTGAGATTTTTAGGTCTAGGTACGCCCATGTGGTGCCTCTTTTTCAATTATGAGGCTCACGAAAAAGTATATTTTTGGGGCACTATAACCTGTGCGCTCAATGGTTGCGCAACAGAAATGTCACCAAATTATTTTCACTTATCGATACTGTCTAAAATCTCAATGTTGCATAATGGGCTTCAACTATTAATGGGCTAGATTTAATTTTGATAACTTAGCTCATGAATTTCTAAATTAGGCTTAATAACAACAATAATGTCATATCCACAAGACATATTGACTCACAATAGTCTTTCATGTGACCTCCTCAACCCGCATGTTATGCATCGGGTCTGTGTATGCCGCATTTTGAGGCACATATGAATGGCTTTTGCAAGACAATGTGTTTTGTGGTGTGACATGCTATTATTATTCTAGCACTTCTCTTGTCCATATTTATACAGCTCTTCAACTAATTTTCACTGGAGACAATTAGACAGTCGGTGATGCGAGTGGGAACTTCATACCAATTAGAATATCAATTAATTTTTGGTCGTGTTTGATCCAAAAGAATCTCTGATGTGTTGTATTGATGAACAGCTACGAGTAGTCTATAGAGTGGATTTAAAATTCTTGAGAGGGTTTTGACGTCACTTAGTGGTCTTGCTTAGCTCAAATCGAGATTAGTCGGAGCCATTGGGCTTTGGATATAGACAAGAAAGAAAAGAATGACAACCAAAATGTCTCAATCCTAATTGACTTTCTAACTTATTTCTTTGTCTTCAAATTAACTTTGATAATTTTTGATAAGTGCTGCCCCATCCATCTCAAAAAAGAAATATAATAAACCTTATAATAAGTTTATAAGTTCTGATGAAAATACTCTATGTGTCCTAGCTTTTGCAAGTTCAGATTCTTAATATGAATTAATCGGTTTAAACATACCTCAGTGGCCTGAACAATCTACGGAGAATCAAATTTAAGAATGTGCACCAAACCTTCACAATCCCAAACTTGCCCTTACTGTTCCCATTCGGGTTGAGAAATTTTGTCTGTTATTCTTGCAACATTGCTAATTTGCTACTACCATCTCCAAGGTACATGAATGAACAGAACATATATCATTGCTGTTGATGAAATGAAATGTTAGCTTATGCTATAACATATTGCTTGCTCACAACATGCAATCACTTCGATGGTCAAATGCCTTACCTAACACAGGTATAAATATAACAAGAACTTGAAGCACCCGTAAAAAAAAAAAAAAAAAAAAAACCTTACTGAGTAGTGTTAAAGACATGCAAATTTGTTGCAATTTGGAGTGTGTTTTTTCATCTTAATCAAGGCCGGTCCTAGCATTTTGGGGCTTGAGCGAAATCTTAAAAATAGGGTTTTTAATAAAATTACTTTATTTTTCACTTTACACCACTATTATACTTCGAAAATTATTTTAAAACATTTTTCCTCTTCATTTCTATGGACTTGAGGCCAACTGTGAAAAATGTAAGAATATACTGGTGGAATTAAAAAGGGGTTAGAGAAATAATAAATGGAGTATGGAAGGGTTGAGAGGTGAGAAATTCGAGCAACTCGAAAAGACATATTTCACTTACAAGATCACATGGGGCCTTCTCTTTTCATGTTTTAGCAAACACATTAACCTTTTTTGTAGGCCTAGCTAGGGAAAACTTTATTTGAAATCTACTTAATATTTTTGCTACACCTATATACCCACGTTACACTAGAACATTTTTTGTCTTTAATAGAGGTTTTAAAACCCTTATTAAATAGAGTGTTATTAAATGTCATGTGAAAATGTGTTATGTTTTAATTTTTAATACACGTATTACATTGAGGTTTTTTAAAACTCCTATCAATTAGGTGTTATTTAATAACACCCCCCTTCAATAGGGGTTTAAAAACCTCTATTAAATATCGAATTTGTTCTAGTGTTAGTTCATGTAGAGACAAGGAGCCTTCTTTTTGGTGGAATATGGGGGCAGTTGCCCTCTTACCCCACCCTAGGTATGCCCCTTATCACAATGCATCCTTTGAGGAAGTCAAGTGCACGGGTAGTCAAATCCATAGCAACAATAACAACAAAAAACCAATTAGGTTTAGGACGTAACTTAGAAATCGATTTTCTGGCATGGATATTGGCAGAAATAAATTGAAACTTTAGCATGGGCGCTCCTACTACTCAGCTTAGAGCCTTTGAGTATTGATAAGGACGTGTTGTAAGAATCCACTTAACTTATTAAGACAGACGACCGAGAAAGAAAGGTTCGAGTTATTTGAATGCTTTCTCTTTAGAGAGTGAGGTAACATGATTGATTGATAAATCTTGAAATAAGACATCGCTTGGGCTCGTAGGCTCGTAGGAAGCGAACTCATATATAGTAAGCAAGAGGGCCGGGAAGGAGAAAGCGGGAACCAAAAATCTTCTTATGACGAACCATGGCCAGCTCCCATAGTGTGACCGGGCAGTGTGTACAAGGCTGGTAACGAATGCACTGCCAAGGTATGGCAAAATTGGTAGACGCTATGGACTTGATCGGATTGAGCCTTGATATGGAAATCTACTAAAACTTCAATCGCAAATTAATAAGGATTAACTATTTACATAGATCAAACTACTCCGCTTCGCTTTGTTGGAGTCAAATACATATGTGACTTGTATTTAAAGTCTAAACATGCATGCAAATTAAAGATGCGGGTTGTTTTCATGTATCGAAATTTCAAGAACTCGTCAATAGGGATATGGAATTTCATTTTCACAAAAGGATTTTTTTTGTTGTAAGATAGATGAGTTTTTGTCTTTTTTCTTTGGAACTGTTGAAAGATGAGTTATAATTTGCTTGAACAAACAAACACTAAAAGGAACAGCTCGTGTGTTAGAGTGGTTCGACACTTCAATGACTTAAAAAGATGTTTCTCGAATTCTAGACTTCACAAACGTAGAAGCCACCATTAGAAGAGCTACCCCTTAGTGGGTCAATCCGGCTCGAGCCTAAAGTAGTCAATAAAGTTCGAATATCAAGTAGTCTGGTAAAAAAAAAAAACACTAAAGGAATTGAAAGTCAATTCAAAGCTTGAATGACTTATTAATATGATATGCATTGATTTTCTTTGATAAATATTTAAATGCATTGAAATATGTTAAGATTTTAACTTGGTCCAATAAGAAATCTCAAGGCCCAATAAAGTTTATTTTGCTTAATATGAGCCTTGAAAATCATAAAGGGCCTGGTCTAATTTTTGTTACTTAGCCTATTGGGCCTTCAACGCAATTGTCATTTTTGAAGATGTTACAGTTCTTTAATTACATCTGTGCCCATCAACTAATTTCAGTGTATATTATACAAGATAAGATAAGAAATGGCTCTAGCTTAATTTGAAACAATAACACAAAAGCCTCAAACCCCAATTGACTTCTAATTATTATTATTTTTAAAATAATTAATGTATTGATAAGTTCCTGAAGTTATGGTACAAATACCTTAATGTATGCTTAGTGAGTTCAGATATATTTTCTTATAAAAAGAATTCTATGATAACGTGCAGCACACTAAGTCACTTATGCATTGGACTCGAAAGTGTTTTGACTTTATTGAGTGATTCATCGAGATCAGTGAATGCACATCTCAAAGTGTGTCCAACAGTCTTGAATGTCTGACTTAGCATGAGAAATTTAGTATGGCATTCTTCCAACATTAATTCCTAATTTTTATTGGAAAATATTAGAATAACAACAACATCACACCACAAGATCCATTAGCTTATAAGAGCTCTCTATGCGACCTCGACTCGCGTATTATGCATCGAAATCTATGTATTCCTGCATCTCGAGGCGCACGTGAATGATTCTCATGAGCTAATGTATCTTATGGTTTGACATGTTGTTGTCATTCTAGCATTTCCCACCATATAACACTCTCTCTATGGGTGTTATGTTTTTTTTTTTTTTTTTTTTTTTTTTTTTGACACAACAAAAGAAAGTATATGTAATAGATTAACCATCAAAGTGATTGCACGTTCTAAGCAAGTCGTGTTGTAGCATAAAACAAACATTTCCCTCATTAACACTGCCATGTTCTGTTCATGTTATGTGGAATGTCAACCTTGTTTTAAAACTCCTCTCTTAAACAATACCTACACACCAGTAACATACATTATTGTTAATTTCAATATATATATATATGATCAGTCTTGAACTTAATTTTAAACTCTAGGTGAATAGATTAACATAATTTTTTTCCCTCTGCACCTTCAAGGATAGCTAAAAAAAAATGATCCAATGTACTTAGGCACCCCTGCTCACTACTAGGAAATTGGATGAACCAATCATTCGAGTTTGTTTATTCTCACGAGGTCCTGGTGCAATCGGCCTGAGTGTACCTAGAGGCACATAAATCTTAACGCAACAGGGAATCGAACCTTGAACCGCGCACTAAACCACACAATCCCAAGCTCTCCCTTATCGTTGGGCCAACCGGTCCGGGTTATAATCCTACTTGATTATGAGTTCCTATATTTGAAAAAACGCAGCTTTAAATTTGTCAATGAATGATAAATTCTAACATAATTTAGAGTCAACACTATTTTTGTGAAAATTCTCTTAGATGTGTAAATGTTATCCAAATTTTAAATGTTAGATTGCAATGAAACAGTGAGAGGCCATGTTATATTTGGTAGTGACAGTCTTTCAATGACCAATTCAAATGATGTCTTGTCTCAAGTATATAAGAGGTATAGATGTGCATTCCAAGCATTGTACTTGAGAATCTCAGTTCTCAGTTGATTTAATTAGGTGATCACATGGCTTCTTCAAAGTTCAATGCCAACATTTTCCTTCTTCAAGTGTCAGTTATTGTTCTTTTCGCCTTAAGCTCGGCGAATGCAAAGGGCTTGAGTGCCAAGTACTATAGCAAAACATGCCCTTCTGTCGAGGCCATAGTTAAGAAGACGACGACTAGTTTCATCTCGAGAGCGCCTACTCTTGCAGCTCCCTTGCTAAGACTGCATTTTCATGACTGTTTTGTCAGGGTAAAATTCAAGATTTTAAGTTCCTAGAGCTAGTAACTTTTTATCTTTACATTAGAAGCAGAGTTGTCTTACAAATGTGTATACATATTCATGCAGGGATGTGATGCTTCGATACTTGTGAACTCGACGAAGCACAACCAAGCTGAGAAATCTGCTCTTCCAAATCAATTCCTTAGAGGATACCAAGTTGTGGATGCTGCAAAGGCTGCATTAGAGAAAAAATGCCCTGGCATTGTCTCATGTGCTGACATCCTAGCCTTGGTAGCTAGAGATGCAGTGTCCGCGGTAACGCGCATGCAAATTCTTTTCTTTTCTTTTTCGTTTTAAAGTTTCGGCGCGCATTTGAAATCAACTTAATAGGCAAACATATATAGACTCATGACCAGCTTTGTTAATTCATTAATTCAGATCAAAGGACCACATTGGGCTGTTCCATTAGGAAGAAGAGATGGGAGAATCTCAAAAGCCTCCGAGGCCTTAAACACTCTACCAACGCCTTTCGATAACATTACAACGTTAAAACAAGAGTTCCGCGATAAGGGCCTAAGCGTAAAGGATATGGTTGTACTATCAGGCAAGTATATATAAATTCCACAACACTACTCCATTATTATCATTCTTGAATTTTCAAGTACACAACAATATCCAACCATTCCATATCAAATAGGTGGACATACAATTGGGACTGGTCACTGCTTCACCTTCACCGACCGACTGTACAACTTCACTGGAAAAGGCGACACTGATCCGAGCATGGACCCGAACTACATTGCTCACTTGAGGAAGAAATGCAAGCCTACAGACATTTTACCAGTTGCAGAGATGGACCCCGGGAGTTTCAAAACTTTCGACTCGAGCTACTACACAATGGTATCAAAAAGAAGGGGCTTGTTTGAATCCGATGCGGCGTTACTCAACAACAAGGAAACTAGAGCTTATGTAAGGCTTCAAGCAAGCACACATGGATCTACTTTCTTTAGAGACTTCTCCAAGTCCATGGTGAAAATGGGAAAAATCGGAGTTCGTACGGGCAAGAGGGGAGAGATAAGAAAGCACTGCGCCGCGATCAACTAATTAAGCAAAAACAATTCTTTGTTTGCATTTGATCTGTTTGCATTCATTTTGTTTTTGTTCTTACAATGCATTGAGTTTTTTTTGACAAACTAACTCAATGTATTGAGTTATACATTGAGTTATTTTGTTGTTGGAAGAATAGGAGACAAATAAAGGCAAGATGACTTGTCTGGTTTTCTCTCAACCCTTGTGTGAGCTTGGGTGGTACTTTATTATTTATCATTGTTGATCATTCATTTGTACATTTTTTCAAGGACTGCTTTAACCTTTCTTATATGCATTGAATTGCTTGAAAACTATATAAAGAAATACCACTTTTTTGGCATAAAGGATGCTTCTCTCATGAAATTTCACAAAACAAATAAAAAAAACTATGGCTTTAAAATATTAAATTTATGTTCTTCTGATTACCTCTGTGAATCTGTGATATTCTGTCTCTTTCTTAAGCAGTGTGATCTGTATATCGAACTTATTTGAAAAAAAAAAAAAAAAAAAATTGGCGCGCATTAATTAATGTATGTTTATCCTGAACATTAAAGTGAGATTTCTCCTTAAATGAAGGGTCAAGGATCACATGTGCATGTGCCAAGTTCTCACTTAACAAAAAGATTTCTCTCTTCAAACTAGGCCTATATGAATGTTCTGTTTGTTTTAGAAACATAAGGATCATCACTTTCATCAAGCCTATAATTAAATTCATCGCGATTATAAGCTTAGATTTCAATTGGGATCAAGTTCCTAAGGGAAAGATAAAAGATGAGATCGATTAAGCATTATATGATTGATGATCATGCATAAGTTTATAATCCTTTATTTAAGTTCTAAATTTAATTACTTAGTACTTGTCAGTAAATATGGAGAGGTTTGGTAAAGATGATTACTCTAATTATTAATTAGCCACTACTTTCCAACAAATTAATGAGCAATTATCTGAACTTAAAAAAAGAAGATATAACTACTGACTAAAGATTCTCAATCCAAAATCAATTATTTTCTTTGTCTCGTTAGTAGTCACCGCGACGTGCGCTAAGATATTACCGACATGTCGCTTAAACACATTTTATTAGTACTAATCTTGAAAATGATTTATGGGACCATGGACAAACATTATTCAAACACTGAGTCCTTCATGATACAGAAACATTCTTGCTGCATAAATAATGCATTGCAATGGAGGAGTGGCTCAAACTAATCCCACAGCCAACTGTATTTCTTTTTAGCTTAAATGCATATATAGTTCACTAGTTTATTTCAAAACCAAGTTCTGTTTGGGAGAGACATTCATGCCATGAATTGTGGCTTCGTGGTTAGATTAAAGGTCAAGCTTCTACTATTAATTAGTTGATCCTTATAGCTAGCTCTTTCTAAAAACCTGCCTCCACCTCCATATAAGTAATGCTAGCTCGGCAGCTAAAACATCTCGGTCATAGGATTTTTTTCGCTAAGTCATGCCTAATTTACGCCGTCTAGAGCTTAATCAATTCCAATGTAGCTAGCAGTGAATTAAGACTCTTATCTAGGTTAAACCGAGCGCATACTATTTGCTCTCCCGGTGCCATGCGATGACCTTGTGTGGTCCTTTATTTAAAATTATAATGATTTCATGCTATTAACTGATGCTAATTAATTTGCCTTCTAAGCTTAATGTTGTCTTTGAGACTTAGTTTTTTAAAAAAAAAAACTGAAGAGTATAATTCAGTTTCTATAATATATACAAATCCCCCCCCCCCCAAAAAAAAAAAAAAGACTTTAAACAAATTGAAGTAGGTAGTGGCACAGCTGTAAGCTATCAATATAAGCTGTTCTTTAATCCTAGTGTATATATGTTGTTGCCCAACCATTAGTTCTGCCTAATAGTACTGTTGATAAGGATAGGGAACATGGTTCAATTCTTGAAAACTCTTACTTTCTACTCTAGACCCTCATTATAAGCTAACGAGCTCATTGTTTTTGTGACTTGTAATATTGTCTTTGCACATCAAACTTTGGTTTACATATAATCACTTTTTTTTTGTCTATAAACGTTTCCTACTTCTTCATGAAGTAAATAGTGAAAATATTTATGTTATTATCTAAAGAATCACAACCACTGATCAAGCTAGTCTTGGTCAATGGACCTAGATCGAAGGTGTGAGCAATTGATACGAAAGATCGATGCAAGAGTTTTTCTCACTAGCTTCAATGACAATTGACCTTTGTATGCATGTTAGCAAAGACAAAAAGTCACAGGAAGCACAGTTGAGAAGATGCTTTGCTTGCATTGCCACCTTTTGAATGCTAAAACACAAAGCAAGGAAAGGGTCCACCTTTAAAATGTATCAATACATAGTAGTTTTTGCTATGAAAAGAAGACAAAAGGCAAAATATTCAAAGAAAATCAAGCTTGCAAGCCTCAAAAGAATGCAAATTTCAAGTCCTATATAGAACAATACTACTGATTGATTTGAATTCCTGATTTGCCTTCTTTGTCTCTCCTCTTTATACATCTAAAAAATTTATATGATCATTAATTAGCACAAACTGCACAAATTCAAGAATTAAGTTATGAAGCCTCACACGGTACAAAGATTTATCTTAAGAGCACATGTAATGTACCACTGCACGCCAAAGCGTACTACTATGTGTGGTTTACGCAATGCATACTTCTTGTTTGAGTCGTCTTAACTCATTTTTTGTATTATATACTGCATATAGCTCTTCTTTGCACTATTCTATAGTCATTGTCTAAAGAGACAAAACACCAAAATTGGATCAGAACATATAGTTTTCAACTGAAGTGCAATCAACATGAAACTGAAGTAATAAGGTCCATGGCAGAGTGTTCCCTTATTGATATTCTCTTAACAACTGTTAAAAGGCCTACCCTTCCTGCATTATTACAAGGTCAATTTTCATCATTTGTTTCGGTTGTTTTTCGTGCGATAAATAAACTATAACATAACGTCAACAACTTCGCGAAATACATGCATGTGCGATTAATATTGTATACAGGGTGATTCTCTTAAGTCAAGCAATACACATTTTTAAATGGTCTGTCCCTTGATTATCTCATGCAAAGCAAGCCTAACTAACCACTTTTGAGCAAACCTAATACACATTAAAGGAACTAGTCCTACTACTTGAGACCACACATTAGTCAGTTGAGTTGGAGAAGTTCCACATATGGTGTTTAGTGTATGTTTTTTGTGGCTCATTGCCTCAAATAATTCTCTATATATGCATATTCAAGGTAAGAACAGACACCAAGTGAAGAGGTATTCGAACAAAACCACAATGGGAAGAATGAGCAGCTATGGATGTTTAGTAGTTTTCGGTGTTTTGGGCTTGTTCGGTTGCGCTCTTGCTCAACTCAAGTTGGGATTTTATGATCAAACCTGCCCGAAAGCAGAGCAGATTGTGCAAGATTATGTGAAGAAGCACATTGCTAGCGCTCCGAGTTTGGCAGCGCCTTTGCTTAGAATGCACTTCCATGACTGCTTTGTCAGGGTTAGTTTCTTCTCTTCCATGTATTTCTCATCATTCAATTACTATCACAGTTATATCATAACAATGCTTGTTTATCAGGGATGTGATGCATCCGTGTTGCTCAACACCACTGCGACAAGTAACCAAACCGAAAAACTAGCCAATCCGAATCTAACGCTCCGAGGCTTCGACTTCATAGACCGAGTGAAGACCATGTTGGAGACTGCATGCCCTGGTGTTGTTTCATGTGCAGACATCATTGCTTTGGTTGCTAGAGACTCAGTTGTTACAATTGTAAGGACTCTAAATTACAAGCAGAATATATAACAGAATCCTAATAGAAGCTCAGTGATTAATTTGAACTCATCTACTGCTTTGTTGGACAACAGGGAGGACCATTTTGGAATGTTCCGACCGGGCGTAGAGACGGCACAATCTCAAAACAATCAGAGGCTCTAGCTAGCATCCCTGCCCCCACCTTCAATTTCTCTGCCCTTCGAACTTCTTTCGCGAACCAAGGACTAACTGTCAAAGACCTTGTTGTGCTCTCTGGTAATTAATTCTCACTCTCAAGTCTTCACTCATTTTTTTTGTATTAATTCTCTCAAACTAAATTTTGCATATCTTCATATATATAGGTTCCCATACAATTGGTATTGCACACTGCCCTTCACTGACCAACAGACTCTACAACTTCACCGGCGTCGGTGATCAAGACCCTTCTCTAGACAGTGAATATGCAACAAATCTAAAAGCAAAGAAGTGCAGAACACCAACCGATAACACTACGATACTCGAGATGGATCCAGGAAGCTTTAGAACATTTGATCTTGGCTACTACAACAACTTAGTCAAAAGAAGAGGTTTATTTGTCTCTGATGCAGCTCTGATCACTGACTCCACGTCGAGATCACTAGTAAATCAGATACTTCAGGGCACATTGCCAAATTTCTTCGCTGAATTCGGCAAGGCCATGGAGAAGATGGGCAACATCGGTGTCAAGACTGGAAGCCGAGGCGAGATCAGGAAGCAATGTGCTTTTGTGAACAGTTAAAAGTGTGTAATGCTAGTTATGAGAGAATAAGAGCATTGTTTCTTCTCATACCACCCTTTTGTTATTAAGTCACCAGTTATTGAAATACAGTGAAGAATTCTTAAAAATGGTTGTATTGATATTGCCTGGTAACAGCAAATGTTAAGAACTCACTTATAGGATGCGCGCTATATGTACCTTAACATCGATTTGCTAGCCGACTCGGCAAAAGCTAGCCGTCAATCTAACTGAAGAACTACTTCTCAATTATACATTCAACCAGTATACAATGAAATTGCAATGACAGAATCCCTTAGAGTGAGCACTTGCAAAATTAACATGCATCCTGTAGGCCATGGACAAACAAAATGTCAACTTTGTTATAAGATAATTGATACAACTTCTAAATGAATGTTTTCATAAAGTTTAGGTTGTGAACTAGTGAGATCATCCGAATCAATGCCGATTTTCTTGAGAGCACTCGACGCAGCAGAACTGAAAATTATGGACCAGGGATGGGAATGTCTCTTATAGAGGAAGCATCCCCTTCTCTTCTCCCAGTTGTTACATCATAAAGAGGTGGTCCTCCCACTCGCTGAAGCCACTTCGTCTTGCATTGTTAATGCCTCGATGTTGCTTGTCCAAATATTCAATTCACATTTCACAAAAAATTTCTCTTACCATATAACTGAAACAACTACACAATACTATCTAGGCATTATAAAGATTAATATGCTACATGAAGCAGTGACAAACTAGTGTTCTATCCAACTATCCTAAAAACATTCTCATTAACCAAAACGAGATCATAGCTAAAGAACTATCATACTATAAAAAGAGTACAAAGAAAAGCGGTATTGGAACCATAGAAAAAATGGGGGATTCAAATGAAAAATTATATAATGATTTCGTATCTAAATCGTTAAAAAAGATGAGAGAAGTAAAAATCTCACCATGATGAAACAAACATCGATCAAAACGTAAGCAGCGCAAGCCAGGAGAAAAAGACAGGTCTATATTAAAATGCTGCTCAACTGTACTCCTGACCGCAATCTCGGGTTGGAGATTAAACCTTCTTATAGAGGTTCTTGGTAGTAGCAGTGGTATAAGAGTGAAGCTGGATGCCATATTATGACAGAAACTTGTGCTCTCATGCTCTGTAAACTCATCAGCAGTAGCAGGTAAGTTGAGTTTTTAATATAGATATATACTAGAAGTCTCTTGAGTCCCCCTGTAGATTCTAAAGTTATATAATTTTAAATATGAAAAACAATGGGATGGTTTTATGGAGTTAGATTCTCTCAGTTTCAGAGATGTGGGAACTTGGTGTTTCTGGTGCACATGGATTGCATCTACAAATGTGAATGTGTGACTATCATCACTTATATACTTCATGAACTATACCCAACTTAACCACCTTTTAGTTTTTTAGGTGTGAAGTTTTATCTTAAAAGGCATCGATACTAGTTAAGGGGAGATCGTCACTTATATACTTCATTACGAAGTTTCAACTATTCGATGTGGGACTATTATTTCGATCCACACATATTTCAACACTAGTACTAGGAGCAATTGAAGCAGAGAAGAAATTAATTAAGTTAACTGACTAGGTCCAATACTATGGCATTATTCATGTTAATTACATCAATACATTTTGTCGATCGCCTCTGCCTACCGGGCAAATTGAATTCATTTGCTCCAATCGCTTGTGCTGCCTTTGGCATATATCGTGGTTAAGATAACGATTTTGGGCAAGACCAGCTCATATATGTAATCTGATAAAGATAAGGCAACAATCACCCAGTTCAAACTGATGTTTAATTAGAATTTAATGTAACAAATTGTTTATCTACTTTCAATTATGAAGAATATTAAAGGAATGGAGTAAAATAAACCTCTAGCTCATCAACTGGTTCTAAGGCTGTACTTTTTAAAAGTGTTTAAAAGAGTAATATGCATTTAGTACTCTACTAGTGGAACCTCACATTGTAATCCTATAACAAATTGTAAAACAACTGTGATCAAGTTAGTGCAGTTTCCTACAAATGATATTATCCGATACCAACAGTTGATTGATTAATTATCCACGCCCAGTTCATGAAAGGGGATAAGATCTTGGCGGTTCTAGGAGAATACTTCCATAGGTAATTCTCTATTTGATCTCTATTTTATGTTAAAAAATGTATGCGTTGGTGGAATCTCGCACTTAATTTAATCTATCTATAATAAGACAATTAATGGTGTAAATCATTAAACATATAATGATCTTTGTGTAAACAAACACAAAGATCATCTAATCTAAAATGCGGAAATAAAATAAGAATCACATCTAGCCATTGTTGTTCTTTTCAAAGCTTGATTTTCCAACTCTTTTTTCTTCTCTCATTAATGGTGTTTGAAGTCAAAACTTTTTCAAAGAATAGAGTTGGGGACCAAACTGCGTTGTTTCTTTTCTCACCATCAACCGTTATCTTTAATCACAACTTGACATTTGTAATGTGTGGAGCACAGATGGATCACTCATGATACGTATTAATTAATTAATATTTACAAATGGAAAATACTAGAATGACGTACAAAGTTAAGTCGCACTATAAGACACATTGATCCAAATGAGCTGTCCACGTCGCATCAACTCGTGTATTATACACCAAGATCTAATTGTATGTGCTCGCATCCCGAGGTGCACACGTGCGGTTCAAAGGCATATCCAGATCTGATGTGACTTACTACGTCACTGTCATTCTATCACTTCTCTAATTAACACAATAGATAACTTTAGTGACAAAAAAGTGCTTCCCATTCTGACAAATTTAAACTCCAAAGCAAGAATTCAAAACCAAACAACCATCACCAAGCAATCCCCCAACCCCCAAAAATATTCCTTCCTTCCACCACCCAAAAACCCCCACCCTACAATCCCAATACATAACCCCCCACACCCTCCCTCCCTCCCCCCACCAACCCCTCCCCAAAAAATGCACCCCCACATTGGCCACACGGACATCCCCATCCATCCCCCCGCCCCCACAAGCCCCCGCCCCCGCCCCCACCCCTCCCGCCCCCGCGCCGCCCCGACCGCGCCACCCTCTACAGCCACCACGCCCGCAACAGCTTCCGCCGCCGCCTCATCAAACTCCTCTGCACCGTCCTCCTCTCCCTCCTCCTCATCGGCGGCGTCCTCACCTTCGTCCTCTGGCTCGCCCTCCGCCCCCACCGCCCCCGCTTCTACATCCGCTCCTTCTCCATCCCCTCCTTCAACCAGGACAACGGGTTCCAGAACGCGCAACTCCTCTTCGACGTCACTATCCGGAACTCCAACCAGAATATCGGAATCCACTACGACGCCATGTCCGCCACCGTCTACTACCGCGAACAGAGTATCGGAACCACTCCTATCCTGTTCCCGTTTTACCAGCGCCCTAAAAACACCACCTGGGCCCACGGCGAGCTCAGTGGGGCCACCCTAACGGTTTCCGGTGAAAAGTGGGGGGATTTTGCGCGGGAGATTGCGAGGGGGAATGTTGTGTTCAGGTTGGACTTGGTGAGTCGGATCAGGTTTAAGCTGTCCACGTGGGACTCTCATGACCATACGATGCATGCTAGCTGTGACGTGGCGGTAGGATCGGATGGTCAGATTTTGGCCAACTCGGTTAATAAGAGGTGCCCTGTGTACTTCACCTGATTGGTTAATTGGTTCATAATTTGTTCTACACTGATTTTTTTTTTTCTAATTAGTTTTTTTGAGTAATTCTTACAGCATGTTATTTGTATTTTTCCGAAAAATAAAAAACAAAAATTGAGTGGCCTATACTTTTGTAGGTTATATTGTTGTTCATGGCCTTTGAATTGTATATCAATGTAATTAGGCATGCTCAAATTAATGTATAAATAGCTATGAATTATGTGTATGTATCAAATTAAAAGTATGTCACCCTAGATACTCCTAATATTTTTTGGGAGAAAATTGATGGGCGGGCTATGTATCTGAAGGACTCTTACCAACTTTGTATTGTACAAGAATGTATTTAACTTAAATGTCATATAAATGTTTTATTTGATTTTAGTATTAATACTTTGTCAACCAAGTGGATGTCTCGTTGGTTTAGTATGAGGTTATTAAGGTAAGAAATCGAGAGTTTGAGCCTCCTACTAATTAATTTGAGCATAAATGTTTGAAGAAAAAAAAAGAAAAACAAAAGGATTTTGTGATTGAAATATATATATGTATATAAACATTAATATATAGTATAAAGATATGTGTACAATACTTTTCATATTTTTCTGACTTAAGTGAGAGTAGAACCACGATCTCTCTAAAATTTATATATATATATATATATATATATATATATATATATATATATATATATATATATATATATATATATATAATTAATTAATATATAGTATAAAAACATTAATGAAGAGGAAAGAACCATGGAGGAGAGAGAGAAGGGAATGAGAGAACCGTGAAGAGAGAGAAGGAAGAGTGAACCGTGAGGAGAGAGAGAAGGTGTAATGAGTGGAAGAGAGAAACGTGGAGGAGAGAGAAAAAAAAATCCTCTAAATCCCACTTTATTAGGAAAACCTGCATATTAATTTGGACTTATCAATTAAATTACCAATTTATCATTAATTTTAATTATTTCTATCAATTCACAGGGTCATTGTTAACCGTTTTAGAATTGCTATTATAATATATAGTACTAGTCAATGGGCACGCCATGCATGTGATTTTGAATAAGAAAGTGGTTTTCAATAAAATAAACACATAGAGGAAGAAAACGTGAATAGAGTGGAGAGAGAGAATTGTGGAGGGGAGAGAGAGAAACGTGGAGGGGAAAGAGAGAGTAGAGAAACGTGGAAGGGAAAGAGAGAGTAAAAGGGTGGAGGAGAGAAAAAAAAATCATCCAAATCCCACTTTGTTAGGAAACTGACTACTAATTTAAAAAATTTTGAAAACTAATTGAGTTTTCATCCGCACATTTAAAATCAAAACCGCCTATTAATTTGTAGTTATCAATTAAATTACTATTTTATCCCGAATTTAAATATTTGTATCAAAACACTTAAGGGCATTGTTGAAAGTTTTAGCCAAAAAGGCTTCACGGTTAACCGTTTTGGGATTGCTATTATAATAGTATATATATATATATATATATATATATATATATATATATATATATATATATATATATATATATATATATAAATCCGAGCTTTTTATAATATAGAGAGAGAGGATTATATGACGACTAATGTAATAATTATCATTATTTGACATTTCTCGAGAAAAAATCATGATACCAATAAATAATTTAAAAATTAAGTACGCCAATTTTTGTTGACAACTATGAGTGTCCGCACCTCTTTTTAGCCCTCCTAAAATTTCTTTAGTTCGATTAATCTCATCGAAAGTTTCTTATCAAAAAAAAAAATAATAAATAAATTTTATAAGAGTTAGTCAAGCACCTACCCTAACTTCTAACTCAAAATTAAATATGCCCATTAAAACATTATCAAAAAATTATATTCGATCCATTAAATGTAGCATAATAGAAATTGATCATGATCCAATTTCATTAAAAATGAAGCATAATTTAACCTCAGGAAAAAAGCATAATTCAATAAAATCCTGACGTACCAATGTTGATCAGATCAGTGTGTGTGTATCATATACAATATACATCCTTAATTCGTAGGGCACATACCACATACATGTCCAGCTAAATGCCAACAAGCATTACACAGAGAGCAAGCACTATGTGCGCTGTAAATTAACACAAAGCAGTCTTTACAAAGACGGTGCAAAGCACAATGAAAAAGAAGAAAAATAAAAATAAAAAGTAGAATCATATGATATGACTTCCTTCGTCAACAAGACTGCTACACCTTATAAATTAATATGTACATGTAAGCTTATATATATAGTCTTCATTTGAACTCCCATATATGACTTACAAATTCTCAATGTCCTCTCTTTCAACAAAAACCTGCAGAGCCCACTTTAGTTTGTGCGCATGGATTATCCAAGTCTTAATCGTTTGGGTTTCCATCTATCTCCTAATATGCCTAGTCTCACAACCCAAGACCCCCAACTTCTCCATCACCAACTTCCACTCCCCACCGTTAGATCTCACCAACGCCACCCAAATCATCAACAGCACCAACGGTCACGAACCTCAGTTCACCATCGCGACTTTCAATCTACAAATCACGAATCCCAATAAATCCATCCGAGTGTACTACCAAGATCTCAACGTGAGCCTGCACCACAACAACTGGGCCGTTGGAGAGGTTTGTGTGATGGGCTTTGAGCAGGCCCACAAGAACGGTACTGAAAAAGAATTACGTTTTAGTACAGGGAACAGTGAAGAGGTGGTGCGGATGCGGAGGGCATTTCCGTCAAATGGGTCGGTTGGTGGGGGTGAGTTTAAGAGTGGGCGTGGTGGGTGGGATTAAATATAGAATATTCTGGTGGAAGACTAGGCGTGGAGTGTTGGATTTGGGGGCCGTGGTGAATGTTGGTTCGGATGGGAAGGTGCTTGCGGGATTGGATCATGTAAAGCTAGCTTAATCTTTACGAGGCCAAAATAACTTTTTTTCCCAAAGTGCCCCTCCCAACATTTCTTAACTTTTAAGTTTCCATCTATGTCCTTCAATGAGAAAAAACTTTTTTTAGCAAATTTTTTTGAAAAAAATTTATAAAGAAAATTTTCTCATAGTTGTTTGATTGCACGATAAAGAATTTTCTTTTCTGGTTCAATTGGTGACGAAGTCGGAGACGAAGAGAGAAAGAATGGAATGTATATCCGCGAAAGAGTATCAGATGTCAAGTTTGTTTGGGTGAATTTATTAGATGCATACATAAACACGTCACACGCATTGAAGGCACTATCAAGGGACACATTCAGAACTTAACATATCCAAAGAGAACCAACGAATCAAGGAAGAAGTGCCCCGCTGGTAACTCAATATTTTTCACTACGAATAGTATTAGCTTAGCCGTGAATAGATTTAATTATTTTTTATGAGCAATTAAATGTTTAAGAAGTAACGAAACCATAGTTGTGGTTACAAATGTGCCACTAATGGCATGGAATAGAGCAACTATTAGCCCCCCACAATCTTATATTAGCTTTTCATTTATTTGCACCCAAAAAGATAAAATAAGCACTAAATACCCATCGTGAAGTCCTCAATCTACCCATACAAAGCTAATGTTATTTGCGCCTCTTCACCATCATCTTCTCCATCTCCCAACCCGAAATCCTTGTCTTCCTACACTGCACCCACCCAAACCCCAATTATCACAATCCACTTCCTTCTTGTGCCCATCCACATCATCATCATCCATTCCCCGCACTCGTATTGATTTATTTATAGGGCGACACACAAGTTCCTGTACACACCAACAACACTGATTTAAAACTATTAACTTCTTCATTCCATGACGAGTTGTTCCTCTTCCTCCTCTCTTAGGGAAATCGAGTTGCTGCAACAGAATCACCAAAAAGGGGCTTAGTTAATAGACTATGACGAAGCCGCCAACTGGGCGGAGGAAGCGAAGGATCAGTTGCCGGTTGAACAACGAAAATTTCAATTTTAAGGCAATGGCTCTAAATTATTTTATGATGATGGGAGCCATTCTCTACACAATGTTTGTTGTCAATCAAAACTATCATTTAGGTATTTTAATTAACGTTAACATTCTTATCTATGTTTGTCTCTACTCTCCTCTTTTAAAGGAAATTGAGTTTTATCAGGAGAGAAACTAGAAAAAGCTAAGTTATTAGAACACTTAATCTTATTGTTATATAATACGTTATTAAAACTTATTAAATTTTAAATTAACGTATAACTTAATATTATTAATGAAAAAATAATAATTAATAATTGATTAAATATTATAAACAAAAACTTTATTAAAATTATAAATCATTACAATTTATTTTTTTAATTATAAATAACTTTGTTGCATATATATTTATTACATATTAAATAAATTTTAACAACTTAGTATAACAACATTAAAATGTTGTAAAATATGTTTTCACGATGGGTCTTAACAAGGTGTCATGAGCTGTAGCTCAGAACAGCCTTGTATGTGGCTCTGCACCTTCCCCAAACCCAGCATCATCTTCTATAACCAATCACATAACCCATAGCTATCTCCATCAATCATCATCTTTTACCACCTACTACATCGCGCACAACTCCCCGTCATTTTCTCTTTTCGCATGTCTCTTAATCAGTTTTTTTTTCTCTAAGGTTTTTTTTTTTTTTTTTTTTTGCGCCCCTAAGATACATGGTAGCGGCAAAATGTTGATTGTGTAACTAAATATACAACAAGATTGTTGTGATCAACAAATTAATCACAAATTCAAATTCAAAATCTTAATTTAAACGTGTAAGAATTATTGTCAACTAATTAATTAATAATTATGACATCTCTATAAATATATATATCTTTAATTAGTGGAAGATGCTACAATAAATGATATCCTCCTAAAAGCATCTCTAAGGGAGACGAGGATTGGATGCATGTGGATTGCGCCACTTAGGATTAAATAAACATTGAAATAAAAAAATTTATTTTCAATGCAAATATGTATTTCGATTGTCTAGGGATTTGACATACAATACAAGGAATAGACAATAAAATTTTTAAATATATATATATATATAGAAAAAAACAATAAAGTCTTACAATTAAAAGTGCAATTCATATTGACCATTGGAGAGCATTTTTAAACTTTAATGTCTATTCAAGCCACTTAATTAAGATGACACGTTGCTGATGCGACATCAATCCGCCGTCAACATTTTTATCATTTGAGATGTTATAAAGTCATATCCAAAGTCATACAAGGTGACATAGCATGCAGGCCCCATGTACAAAGGGTATATACACATAGTTTTCAATGCATAACACGCGGGGTGTGTACTCTGAGGCGCACGCACAGACGACTCTAAAAAATACAGACCCGCACATCACGGCACTCGATGTGACTTTAGGGTGTCATTGTAGCGTTTTAAGCTTATATATTGATACATCATACATATGTATCCAATGAATAAGAAGAGCATGACCGGTAAATCACCCATAAATATGTTTCCATATCTTACCCATTATATATTTTATTATGTACCAAGATATGTACATTTATATATATTCAATATGCAGCTTCAAAAGATATATTCGATCTACGAAAACTGAATACCGATCACACATTTCAGACCATGGCTCTTCTGAAGTCTCTCTTTTCACTTGGAATAACGTTTCTTGGGCAAAAGGTATATATATCGATCATATATATAAAAGTACGAATCACAAATTTTTGAGTGGTAATAAAATTTATCTATTTGAGTGGAAATAAAATTTACCTAACTCATTATCAATCCACTACACGCTTTTTTTTTTCTTTATCTCTAAATCAATCATGAACTCACTCTTATCAATCCAATACACTTTTTTTAAGGAAGTAATGTCATAGCATGATTAGCTTGTTTGTTCATTTACATCTTATGTCAATCACATTATAGAATATTGATAAACTAAAAAATTAAAGGTACTTATATTTCTAATTTTTAAATTTTAATTACAATTTTGAATTTTGAATTTTGAATTTTGAATTTTATATCTATCATATATATAAAAGCACGAATCACAAATTTTTAAGTGGTAATGAAATTTACTTATTTGCCCATATATATATATATATATCTATTATATATATAAAAACGACTTATATAAAAAAGCAACTAAATATCACAAATTGTAAACTCAAAGTTTTCCTAATGGTATATATGCAACGTACTCATCTAGAGTTCTCCCAATTATGTATATGTAATATATATATATATATATATATATATATATATCTATATATAAATAGTGAAGAAGAGAGAATCTGATAGGGAAAAGAATAAGGTGGTTTGAAAAAGGTGTTGGGGAGGGAACAAACTCAAAACCCATAAGAAGTTTTAATGAGAAAAATTATGATTAATCATGTGAAAAAAAAGGTATCTAAAGCTTTAATCTCAACTAATTCAATTATTTACATTCATAATTTCAAAGTTATCCTTTCTATCTAGAGAGTTTGAAGTAAATATTGAACTTTATGTACAATTCTACGGAATCTCCACAAGCAAGTGTTTACAAATTGATTGGTCAAACTACTTGTGTTTTTTTTTTCCTTGTTTCCTTTTTTTTTGAGGAAGTAATGTCTTAGCATAATTAGCTTGTTTTTCCATTCACATCTTATCTCAATCACAGTAGAGAATTTTGATAAGCTAAAAAAGGTACTTGTATTTCTAATTTTTAAATTTTAATTACAATTTTAGATTTTGTTAATAAATTCTTAGAAATTGATTCCCGCGAGCGAAGCGAGCGGGGGAATCGTGCGTAGCACGTCTTGAAACTAGTATATATATACACCAATAATACACTCCTGTCATATGTACTAAGGGACGAGCCAAAGAGGTCAGGGCCATCGCCTTCCTAGATGTCCAACATCTTTCTATTGTATTTCAATATAATTTGTCTTTGCTTCGTCCCTATACAAAATACTAATTTAGTAAAAAGTCTGTCATGTTGTAAATTGAATTGGAACTTGCTAAGAACTAGAGAATGAAATAAAAGACTAAGAACTTCTACTACTACAAACTACTACTATAAAGGAGAAGAGAAGAAATGAGATAGTTGGAATGAGAAGTTTTCATTCAACTTGGTGTGTTTTTACAATGAGGTTGACACCTTTTATATAGGCCATTTGGTGATGATGATAAATGTATTTTATACAATGTGTACAAGTAACACATACACCCCATGTCATACAACACATTACAAGTATTTTGACAATACATGAAAAAGTTGGTGTACATTGGAAATGGTTTCAAGTAACATGACAATACATAGACAAGTGGATGTACTATTAAGTGAGAAACACAAGTTACATGACTACACAATATGTTGGTGTACATGTATGGTTATCCATATTTCAAAACACTCCCCCTTGGATGACACTTGCTCAAAGATTGTGCATCGTTAAAACTTCTACTAAGAAAAACTCTGTGGGACAAAATATAGTAAAAGAAAAAGAGTACACTATTCTCATAAATATTAAGATGGGTATAATATTGTTAAGATTGCCTCATTAAAAACCTTGCTAGGAAAATCCAATGGGATAAAACCATAGCTAAGAGAAAAAGAGTGCAATACACTAATCAATAACTCCCCCTTATGTGAACATGGGTAAAACTTGTTCAGTTTCTTTACTTGCAATGTCTTTAAGTTTACGCAAGACAATACCATATGTAAGCCTTTTAAATGTCTTAGTTGGTAAGGCTTTTGTGAATAAATCAGCAAGATTATCACTTGATCGGATTTGTTTGACATCAATTTCACAATTCTTCTGAAGCTCATGCGCATAAAAGAATTTTGGTGAAATATGTTTTGTTATGTCCCCTTTTATAAATCCTTCACTTAATTGTGCAATACATGCTGCATTATCTTCATATAATATGATTGGAGAATCTTTTATTGAAGGCAATCCACATGATTTTTGAATATGTTCAATCATGTTTCTCAACCATACACATTCACAACTTGCTTCATGAATTGCAAGTACTTCAAAATGATTGGAAGAAGTAGCAACCATAGTTTGCTTTACTGACTTCCATGATACAACAGTATTACCAAATGTGAATACATATCCCGTTTAAGAACGGGCCTTGTGGGGATCAAATAAAAATTCAGCATCAGCATAACCTTGGAGATTCAATTTTACCCATCTCGAGTAGAATAAACTCATGTCACTTGTTCCTCGAAGATATCGAAAAACATGTTTAACCCCATTCCAATGTCTTCAAGTTAACAAAAGCAATGTCAGGTCTTGTACAGTTTGCAAGATACATAAGTGCACCAATTGCACTTAAATATGGTACATCCGGACCAAGTAGCTCTTCATCACTTTCATGAGGTCGAAATAGATCTTTATCCACTTCAAGTGATCTGACGACGATTGGAGAGCTCAATGGATGCGCCTTGTCCATATAAAGTATTTTTAATATTTTTTCAATATAATTTGATTGATAGACAAATACTTCACTTGAAAAATGTTCAATTTGCAAACCAAGACAAAGTCTTATTTTTCCATGCAAGTTCTTTCATCTCGAATTCCTTTTTCAAGTATTCGGATGTTCTGACGATGTCGTCGTGGTTTCCCACTATATTTAAATCATCAACACATACAACAATAATCACAAATCATGTTGATGATCTTTTAATGAAGGCACATGGGCAAAGCGGATTATTTACATATCTTTTTTTCAATAAATAATCACTAAGGCGTTTGTACCACATTCGTCCGGATTGTTTCAATCCGTACAAAGACTTTTGTAATTTTATAGAATGCATGTTATGAGGTTTTGATTTTATTTCTTCGGATATTACAAATCCTTCAGGGATTTTCATATATATTTCAATGTATATGGATCCGTACAGATATGCTGTAACGACATCCATTATATTAAATGCATATCAAGCCCTTCAAAAACTGCAAGACTTATCAAGAACCGAAATGTGATTGCATCTATAACAGGAGAATATGTTTCCTCATAATCGATGTCACGTCTTTGTGAGAAACCTTGAGCTACAAGTCTTGCTTTATACCTTGTAACTTCATTTTTTTCGTTTCTCTTTCGTACAAATACCCATTTATATTCAATAGGTTTTACGTCATCTGACCTTTGGACAATCGGTTCAAAAACCTCTCGTTTCCTTAACGAGTTTAGCTCTGCTTGGATAACATCTTGCCATTTTTGCCAATCAGGTCTTTTTCGATATTCGTCCGCTGAGTGTGGTTCTAGATCATAATTATTTTCACATATTTCAAAGGACACAATGAATTCTTTTTTGTTCATGAGTAGTATATGTTTCAAATCTTACACATCCCTTCGGTTACGACAATATGATTTATATTGCTTAGGGCATCGAAATCACAATTAATTGGTGTATTTGAATTCTTTTTTAGTTAATGATGGGTTGTTTCAAAGCATGTAATCTCTATTTCGAATCTTACATCATCTATTTGGTTACTGCAACATCATTTATATAGATCATTAATCTTCTCTTTATATATAGATCATAGATTCATAAGTATTATAGGTCTAGCAATATCCAAGTACCTCTCTCAAAGTTCTTTACACACGAACGCAATGTTGTGGCGATTATTGAGATGTATGACACTCCAAAATGTAGCAGAGATCTTGCAGTGCGATCAACAACTTTACATCTCTATGTTCATTGTTGTAATGATTTGTTCTGGATGTTCTCTATGTGCATGATTAATAACTAATTTTTTTACCCTCAATTATATTTTTTCTAAGAAATATGGGTTGATTATTGTGAATTGTAACTTTAATTGTAAAAAATATTACACTATATTCATATAAATTAATTTATTAACTTTCTCTTAAAGTTTTAATAACTTATGCGCAGAGCGCATGAAATCGACTAGTTTACTAATAAAGTAAGTAAAGATGTACAAAAACTTGTATTTTTGACATATATATTTTTCTATGACTATGGGTGTCCGAAACGCTTCGGCCTTCCTGATTAAGGCTCTGCAGTTAGGGCTAACAATTTAGTGTCTGGAGTCGTCTGCCCGATTTCATACGACTTGGAATGAAAAGGGGACAATGTTTTAATGAATTCGGGTCGAGTCTAGACAAAGGCCTTTTGTCCAAATTTAAAAACTGGTCGGTCCGAACAAGGCCTTGTAAACTCAGACCCAACCCAAGCTCAGTTCGAATTTTAAATAGAGTTAAAAATATCTTTCAAAAACGAGTATCTTAAACACTTACTACTTATTAAATAGATTAACAAACATTAATCTACTCTAATATATTTAAAATTTAATGTATTAAAGGTATCTTATAATTGTAGAATGAATTAAGTTTATTTTTTTATACTTGAATAATTGTTTATAGACATTAAATATTTAATTGCATTAATTTGACAGTACTTTTTCAAATTACATCACGTGAGATTATAATGTGTGAGTATTTTAATATAAGAAGTTAGTTTTCAAGATTGCGACAAATTTGGTTAATCGGACAACCTAAAATTTTAGCAAAACAGGTTTGGACAGTCTAGTCTTGTCCAAATTTTAAATTGGGCTGAGTCTGGATATGTGGCTCGAGAGTGCCCGAGCCAAAAAAAAAAAAAAAAAAGTTAGTGTTGGATTTGGAGGTCATTGTGGTTGTTGGTTCGAATTGAAAGGTGTTTGAGATATATAAAGTTAGCTTAATCAATTGTAGTGATTTAGTCAAAAAAATCGATTGTACATAGGGGTGCACATGGATTGGATCCAGTCCGATTAGGGTCAATCCATAATTCAATACAATTATTGCGGATTGAAAAAGCATAGTCCAGTCCAATCCAAATATGTCATCAATCCAACTCAATCCAATTTGCGAAATGCAAATGGACTGGGTCAAGTTCCGCGAATTGACATTTTCTTATAAAAAAAATCATGAAATTAAACTTTATCAAATAAATCACAAAAATCATACATCTCGTGAATGAAAAATTTATAACATACATCCTACAAATTTATATATAACTTATTTTTCACAAACTTGTCATCACAATAACCTTTAAAATGCAAGTTTCTACGTACATAAATAAATATCTTATATACATATCCGCATCATACAACATTGCAAAAGCACAAAAAAAATGTGCACATTGCAACATACGACCTACAAAAAAGTATGAAGTGTAATTAAAGAGTTAAGAACAAACATAGTTTTTGAGATATTACAGTTTCTACTTGATAGTTTGGGCAAATGCTATTTGAGATGCTATAGTATATACGATCATATATGTATACGTGTTGATGTGATAAACGGGATCCGCAGATTTTTAATGTTAGATCCGCAATTCGATCCACTCTAGTCGGATTAGTGATTTTTCAATCTGGTCTAATCCAATGGATCAAAAAATTGATCCAATTAGTGATAATTGGTCCAGATTGAATTAGATCCGCGGATTAGTGCAATCCGTGTGCACCCCTAATTGTACGTAGTGATTTAATTTCTTATTTTCAAATAAAAAAATTGTTGAGGAACGTATTAGATAGATACATAAACACACATCTGAAAACACCGCAATCAAAAGAAAAGGCGGCAATTCAAAACCTATAAATGTCCTTGCAACAGAGAGAGTTTTTTTTTTTTTTGAAAGCTTGCAATGGAGAGTTAGATTATGAAGATTGTGCTTTGGTTTGAGATTTTGAGATTTTATCTCATTTATAACCTATGATGATAAAAGCCTCTTTTTTTTTTTTTTTGCAAAACCCTAAAATTCTTCTTACTGATTCACTTTTGTTATTTTTGTTCTTGAGCCTCCGTCGATCATCCTCTTTGATCGGTGGTGGTTCCGATCAAATCTCTTTTGTGTTTTGTTTATATAATAACTAACATATCTAATTAGATTTGTGGAGATTTGTCCATCCTTATTGCGGTGCATCTTCGTTAATGGTGTTTTGTGAATTTATGCAGCGCTGGATTGATTTTGTCTTTAGTTTTATTTTGTAGTTAGTTTCTTCCTTACTTTGAAGTTTTTAATTTGTCTTCTCTTTGTTGGGAAGTTTCAAGTTTTCTTCTCCTTGTTAGTAAGTTTTGTTATTCGTTTAATTTGTGGTTCTAGCAGTTTTGTCTATTGTCATGAGTTTCAACGTTGTAGAGAGCAATCGCTGATTGTCAAATTGTTTCAATTTCGCATTTACAGTCGAATTAATGGTAGTTTGTTTGATCAAATAAGATTAGCGAATCAATGTATTTGATTCTATTTCTGGTCTTGGTCATGTATTGACCCATGAATGATTAATGAAATTTCTCTTAAAAAAAATCTATGATGATAAGAATAATGCAATAAGGTTTTTTTCTTTTTCATATAATGACAAAAATATATTCATATATAGTTCATGAATTCGACTTTAGTTGAAGTAAAAAATAAATAAATAAATGAAATATTTTTAAAAATCTCTACCCAAAAAAGAAAGAAAGAAAATCTCTAAGAATCTCTTTGGCTTATATATATACGTAGATATCGATATGAAGAGCCAAAATAGGAAAATGACAAACTGAGCGGTAAATCACCCACCCACATATTCTTTTGACCAAAAAAAAAAAATCACCCAAATATTTATTTCCATAATCTTTGAATCCATTTTTACCCCTATATATATTTGTTTCCATCTTTGATTATGCACCAATATATGTACTCGTGTATATATATTCAATCCGCGGCCTCAAAAAAATAAATTGAATCTTCAGAAACTGGTCACAATGGAAGCTCTTCTGAAATCATCTCTCTGTGCACTTTTCATTCTAAGTTTCTTAGGCAAAGGTATACACCAATACACTCATGTACTTAGGGACTATATATGGTACTTTTTTTGTAGCACTTTCTCTATTACTTCATTATATTTGTCTTTTTCTTTTTGAAGGTGAACTTAAGTGGAGTTGTTTCTTTCGTACCAAAAAAATGTCATTTACAAAGGCTTACATGGTTAATTAATTGATATTGGTGTTGGGAATTACAGGAATATGCCAGCAATGTAATTTAGGTAACATCAGTGTTAATCAAGTACCAACAGGAGCTGCAATTCATGGGAAGAATGAGTACAAAGTGACAGTGACCAACAACTGTGCATGCGCTCAACAAGATCTGGAGTTGAACTGTAAGGGGTTCGACACTACTCTGTCTACTGACCCTTTAATTTTCCGGAAAATAGATGATGAAACTTGCTTGGTCAACAATGGTGGACCCGTCTCTAGCACAATTACCTGCAACTATGCTTGGGACTTTACTTTTGATCTCTCTCCCAAGAGCTCTACAGTCAAATGTTAACTCTAATTGATTTATTTCAAGCTTTGCTCTTAGAAATAAATGTAATAAATGGATGAAATAAAATAGAGTTTACCAATATTTCCCTTTGTGTCTTGTGATTAATTTTGAGTAGATTTATTGTTCCGCATATGTTTCTTGTATGACACCCTTCTGTCCGATGGAAGCCTATCCGACTAATCCCACTTGGGCTAATAAGGCGCCCCTAATGTCAACAAAGAGGTTCAAAGAAATTGGTGCAACTGCTATTATTTTTTTAATTATTTTTCAATGATTAAGAAATTCAATAAAAGTAAATTTCGATAACATAGATACATCTTTTCAATTGCTATAGTATTGGTAGCTTTTAAATTGTTTGGACAGATTTTATTGTAGGTTTTTTTACTATTTATTATTTATAATTTTTTTAAAAAATTTACTATTCGAAGCGTTGTCGCTAATTTGTCACAATGCGTCTTTGCTGACTGGACACCAGTTAGCGTTAGACGTTGTCTGTCGCTGAACAACAATAGACTTGCGACAAACACGTCTGTGATGTTTGTCACAAATTTGTCACTGAACTCCAACAGAATAACTATTATGTCGCTGAGGTGCACTAGCAAACAAAGAATTTAGCAACAACTACTATCTGTCGTTGATTTGTTGCAGAGTGGTTTAGCAACATAATTGTACCAATTTAGCATCAGATTAGTTTGTTGCTGAATTGGTTCATTCTTGTAGTATAATAGTATAAGCCAAAGCCTTTTAAAAAAAAGAAAAATACTAGAATGACAACAACAATGTCACAACCGAAAGCCTTTCATGCGACCTCGAACCACGTATTATGCAGCATAACTCCACATATGTTGTACACTATGTGCGCTACATAGCTGATCCCAAGTTCGGATAAAGGAGGACTCTAACACGCATTTTTTCATACCGAAAAACTGGTAAGGGAGGTCTCAAACTTACTTTTCACACCCGAAAAGGTGGGGAGGGAGGCCCCAAGCTCATTTTACATTCTTAGAAAATGGAGGAGGGTTGCGATAGATTGACCGCCAGCGTAAAACTTTTATCACTTTTAATGAAATGGATCTATGTATGATCGCATCTCGAGGCATACATAGATGACTCTTGTGAGCTAATGTGTCTTATATTGTGACATGGTGCATGTTGTCATTCTAGCACTTTTCAAAAAAAAAAAAAAAAAAAACATCTACCTTTGAAGGAAAACAAGCCCTACAAGAAAAGGATTTATGCCATTCTTCAGCCAATAACTCCAAAAATCTGAACATATACAACCTCTGATACTTTTAACAACCAAATCAACCAACGTACCAAACCATGTGTGAAACAAACAGCTTCAAAGGATGGCTCATCCAAGTCGCGGTCCTCTCGATCATCCTCGTACTCGCGTTGTGGCTATCTCTACGCACTCGAACCCCCAACTTCTCCATTCAAAATCTAACCATAGACCCACTTCCCACAACAAACATTACCAATACTACTACTACTGCTGCTAACACTACCATCACGTTCGATCTCGAAATCGAGAACCCGAACAAGGACTACAACATCTGGTACAGCGGCGTGGATCTCATTTGGTACCACGGAGGGGACACCCTCGGAGGGGCATCGTCGACGACGGTGAGCAAGTCGTTCAGTCAAGGAAAGAGCGAGACCAACAACTTCAGCAACCTCAAAGTGAATGTGTATGGGGAGAACTGCACTAGATTTATTCAGGAGTTAGTTACGAGTGAGACGGCTAAGTTGGAAGCTCGTTTGGCGACTGAGATTAAATATCGAATGGGGGTGCTGAGGTCGAAGCGACATGGATTGAATTTGAAGGGAAGTGCTGAGGTTGGGAGAGATGGGAAGATCAAGGGGAAGAAGAAGACGATGAAGTTGCGCAAGTCCTCGTCCAAGTGGAGACTTCATTAATTGATAGTTAGTGTATTAAGGTTTTTAATCAATTTACTAAACAATCACGATCCTTGCCCAATGGTTTGTATGAGATTTCAGCAAGTTGATTCTTTCTTATTAAAAAATTCTTAAATGTTATATGAGAAAATATTGTATATGTCATTTGGAGCTTTAAACAAAAAGATGACTGTTATTTCAACTCATCCAAGGTATCTCTTCCATGTAAGGTTGCAAGCAGGGCGGGGATCAAAATTACCGTCCCAGCACGGTGCGGGGATCTTCGCGAGATAGGAAATCTTTGTATCCCATCAATTTTGTAAAAAATATTTATTTTGATTTTTTGTAACGGCCCGCTTTAATTAATCCCGATTAACCGGCAAATTACAAATTAATATTATAAGACCCACGTGGACGTCGTGGAAAAGTCTATGGCACGTCTAATCGGGAAATATGTTATTTTTGTGTGGCAAGTATTTAATTACTTTATTATTATTTAATAACTCGTTGTGCGCGAATAGTGACGAGAGTGTGCACGTCGCGTTGTGCACGTAATGCGGGTGTACGGGGTAGTATGAGATTGAGTGACACATCACATCACACATCATCTCACACGTCACATCAAACCCATCCATCATCATGTTATTTCGTCTTTTCTCCAAAAATAATAATAATAATAATAAAAAAAAAAAATTGTTAAAACGGATAGGAGAGTGAAAGAAAAGAGAAAGGAAGAGAGAGATAGCAACTGGAAGAGAGAGAAAGAGGTGGGAGATGAGAGATTGAAGAGGAGATATGGCGGTAGAGGCGGAGCTCTCCGGCGGCAGCGACGACGACGCGCCGGCGAGAAACGGTGGCAGCACGGCAGCAATGGCGCAGACGAACGGTATCGCGGACGGCGGGACTGGAAGCGCGGCCTGGCGAGCAGCTCGCGGACGACCAGCCGCGGACGGCGGCTCGCGGCAGGCGCTGTTGCATGGACGGCCGGCACCTGAGAGGTAGCGCGGAGGCGAACGGCAGCGGCGGGCGGAGACGGACAGCGACTCCAGCAACGCGACGCGAGCGGCAGTGGCGTGTCGCGGAGGTGGACAAAGGCTCCAGCAGGGACGAACGGCAGCAAGCGGCGGCAGTAAGCGGTGGCGGCAGCGAGCAGCGCCGGCGCGGTGGCGGTAGTGAGCGGCGCCGGCAGTGACGCCGGCAGCCGCGCAGGCGAGACGGCAGCGATGCCGGCAGCGACGGTGGTGTGGTTGCGACGCGATGAGCGGCGCGGTGGCGCGTTGTTGACCGATCGGAGGCGTGACTTCGACGAGTTCGACGACGAGATGGAGGTGATGTTTATAATTTATTTCACCTAAATTAAATGTGATTTGAATAATTTAGGTAACGTAGCCCTAAATGATAAAAATTGTATAATTGGACACCAGGAACTTAGGCTACTCTAGTCGGGTGTCGTGTACGTATCTCGAGTCGTGTGCGGGATATTTCAGAGAGGCATTTGCGATCTGTTGAGGTAAGTAAACCCATGAGAAAGTCAGTTCAGAATTTACTTATTTTCCTTGTAAATTATTTATTTCACATTACTTTTCGCCAGTTCAGTTTGCATTGTACTCTATTCCCGCGTGTGTTTGTGTATGGTCGAAGGGACGGTGTGACCATTTTTCGGCTCTCTCGTTGATGACGATCCAATTGTTGCTACGGTGTTGGTCATACCTTAGACTACGCGTGAGATTTCTCTCACCGAGTCGATGATCTCGAGAGCGAGTTGACGTGAGGCCCACCTCCGTCACAGATTTCCTCTTTTTTGAGGCGTTGGGCGGAAGTCTACATTCCGACTCACAGAGTTCCTCATTTCGACCGTGAAGAGGGGGTGCTGATTTCCTCACCCCCAGGGGCCTTCTCGGTTCGCTTTTTGTCCCAGGGGCTCGACAAATTATATACCACCACACTCGCGTTCCACATTCTTGGTTATCTCACGACTTATATTCATGCTTTACATTTTTGTTCATTTATTCTATATGCATGAATTGTAGCCGTTTTCTTGGAATTTCTTGTGAATACTAACTAAATTTCTATGGGATTTAGTCATCTGGAACTTGTCATTGTTTTTTGTGGCAAGTTGCAGTTCCTACGACGAGCCGGGGGAAGGCGGTGATTGGCGACTAATCGGAGCACCTCCACTAGCTTACTCGTAGGTGATTGTTTTTACGTATATATACTTTTTGGGATAATGTTGAGAGACTTTTACTTGATACATGTATATCGACACTTATTATACATCTTGTCGCCTAAAATGATATACATGGTATCATTTTGTTGGGTTTTCACCCTATAGGTTGTTAATTAATGCATAACTTGTTTAAATTAGATATATGTAAGTTATTAAGACTTCTGCTATTAAAAATAACATGAAGAGAATCAAAATAATCAAATTAAGTTATAAAACTTTATAACTTGGTATATTTTGCTAAAATAATCATTTAAGCATCAAAATTTACTAAGTTGAAGTATTAGGTGGTAAGTTCGCGGGCCGTCATAGACAGGCGTGCAGGCGACGTGACATGGCTTGGTGACGTGTCCGACAACATGGCGGTGCCCGGTTTGTCTCGGAATTTGGGGCCATCACAGATGGTATCAGAGCTTAGGTTCAGGCGAACCTAGGGCAAAAGTTTAGTACAATAGAATAAAACTTAACAACGAACATTAGATGTGGGAACCCGAAGATCCTAACTTAGAACTTTAGTTGGGAAGCGAACATGGGACGGGAAGTGTCGAATGTTATACGTTATATATTTTGATGTGTAATAGTATATATGTGTATATATGCTTATACGAGGCTGATACGCACGTTCACGATTTTCAAATTCGACATGGATGAACGACCAGTTCTTCATAAAGACGATAGAGGCCAGCCGAGCTGCTCGACACCTGTCAACTCGGATCACATATTGTGCGACACAGTCGCACTCCATAGTTTGTAGCTCGAGGATATGTTCGATTGCTTCGAGCGCATGCAGCGGCAATACCGACCTCTGTCACACTCGCCGCCACCACTACTGTAGAGCAGACTGTTGTTGCACCGATTGTTCCGGCGACCTCGCTTACGACCATTACTACCGAGATACTGTCGGCAGTTACTAGACCATTGACTACGTCGATCGTGGCACCGACACTGATTTCACCCTTGGAGATCACATTCGAGACATTCTTATCAACTGAGGCGAAGTTGATTACGAAGTTCTTTCGTTTTCAGCCAGACTATTATTATGGAGGCGGTGACCCAGAGGTAGCTGGGAAGTGGATTATTTCACACGAGAAACTTCACGGACTTTTGAGGATTCACGACGGCATACGGGCTAGGATTTTTGAATTTATGTTCAGGGGAGATGCTGCAGTATGGTGGACCGCCCACTCAGCCGCTAACAGAGAGCCGAGTACTTGGGTAGAGTTCAAGAAATTCTTTTATGATCAGTATATCCCGATCGAGATTCAGCTGAGACTGAGGGAGGAGTTCTTGACGTTGAGGCAGGTGACCGGACGGTGTCGCAATACATGGAGAGATTCACATACCTGCTTACTTTTGCGATGGATGTAGCTGGGACCGAGCGAATTCAGGTCTACAATTTTATTCGAGAACTCCGACCAGAGATTGGGGGCGAAAAACCACGTGCGTTGGGAGTGTGGATGGAGTGGGTGGTCTTGACCCACTCTACACTGGGGTTCCGGCGACTGCGAGGCCTGGAGTGAGACCTGCGAGGTGGGATTAGACCCACGAGGTAGGAGACCAGCGAGGCGGGACTGGGCCTTCACAAAATTTAATTGTTAGTTATAGGTAAGACCTGCGAGGTGGGATTAGCCCCACGAGGTAGGAGACCGGCGAGGTAGGACTGGACCTTCACAAAATTTGATTATTAGTTCAAATAATAAATGTTTGGAGAGGGTGACGTTATATCATTTTAAACCTAACCACATGATAGGCGAGTTGGGCCAACACATACGTTATTCTCGGCATGGCAGCCGAAGGTATGTTACCATAACCAAATTGGCATGAGATGCCCATTTTAGATTGGCAAACGATAATTGCCGAGAATGTTTACGTAAGCCATGACTTTCTAGCTCAGTGCACCACCAGTTTGAATACTGCAATAAGTAAGGAATGACAGTCTAATGCGAAGTTAAATTATTAATAGAAACAAATATTATCACACCTTGATGTCTTGTCGAGATTAAGATTTTGACGATTACTTCATGCATACCGTGGGTTGTGAGTCAAGACATCCTATTAGTTTGAACACTTTAGGGAAATGATATACGCAAGATAAGAATGACCTATTTCTGAGTTGACACGTATAAGGTGTGTAGTACGATAGTTGACATTGTGAGTGAGGTATAACTTATAGAAAATCATTCATGATAGCTATAAAAAATGTCTAGCTTACGCTACACAGTCCACTCTAGTGATCGTCAGATCGACGATTAGGAACATGTGTAAGACGTGGGACAAATAGGTTTTTAGTAGACTCTATGAAAGCAGATAATGTTGAGATGACTCAGAACTACATGAAAGCAAGTACGAACTCCTTTAGCTTCGGACAGAGCGTTGGAGTAGTCTTGCAGAAATAGTAGTTCGAGTAACTCCACTATTGTGCCATGATTTGTTCGCGGTCCGTGAGGTCAGTGGGGCCACACTGCCACTTATTGGATTGGGAGCAAGTCAGGAATACGAGCCGAAATAGAGTTTGCAAATATATTTAAGGTCGAAATGACCTCAAGCCAACCTAAGGAACGAGTTGTTCCGAAGTTCTCACGAATCCAGAATTGACTCAATCGTAATAGATTTTGCACTCGTGATTAGTCCGACCCAACCTGCATAACGTTAGGGATAATGCCCTAAAGGGGCATGGAAAGCCTTGAAAGCTCAGTTATTTAAATCGAACTAAGCGCGTGCGAGTCATTCGTTTCGAGGAAAAAAATAGTTGTGTGGCGAAACAAGAAAGATTTAGGTGATGTATTACGACTAGATTCTTAAACAGGGAAACAGAAGATGCTAGGCATGCGTTAAAGATGGAGAGTTAAGTTTTAACTCTGGAAGTCCAAGAGACGAAGTTGGAGTTAGTAGATTAACTATTGTTGTAAATATTAGCTCTGACATCCTGGTAGGAAACAGAAGAAGCGGAGTGTCTACAGATCTAAAATCTATCCATGCACGACTCTTGAGAGAATCATGAGAAGCAAAAGTCAACATTATCATTCGAGTTATTGCACTTTTAGACTCTTGTATACGAGAGGTATGACCTAGTTAGGCATACACTACAACTAAGGCATGAGGACGTACGTTTCAACTAAATTTGAGAATCTAAAACACGGCTGTATATGAAGTTAAATATATGGAGTTTCGAGCGTAGTTCAATTGGAAAATTGTGCTTGTTTAGCATCGCAGAAAAGCTTGAACACCTTAAATATGATAATAAAGCAAAACGACGAAGAAGTGCCTAAAAATAATTTCACTACGATCAAGTAACTTGATATGTTTTTGGGTATGACATAATCAGAGATGGTGGGTTGCAGGGTTGCCAACAGAAATGACAGAAGAGCGAAGGTATCGCCATGGAAGCTATATTTGTGTGTCAAGTTGGCAAGCACCTTTATCTCGATGAAACACGATAACCTCCAGATTTGGATACAAAGGTTAGCGTATATGTCTAGGGCGCCCAATTGTAGTCAAACGACATGTGAAAAGAACATGATTTGTGTGAGCACTTAAAAAGATATATAATAGTCGCTCATTGGTTAAAGATTTAAAATTAAGTTAAGGCTTTCAAGTAAATACCAGATTGATGTCTTATACGATATTAAATAATACCGACAAGTTGAGTCGGGATGGTGCCTCGATGCACGGGCGGATGATTTGATTTATTTGAAGGTTTCTCCATTGAAGGACCTCATTGAGGAAACAGTCTACCATGCGAATACAATACCCCACTAGTTCCAAGGTAGAGATTGGATTAAGTTTGAATTTCAGGACGAAATTTCTTTTAGTTAGGAAGATTGTAACGGTCCGCTTTAATTAATCCCGATTAACCGGCAAATTACAAATTAATATTATAAGCTCAGACCCACGTGGACGTCGTGGAAAAGTCTATGGCACGTCTAATCGGGAAATATGTTATTTTTGTGTGGCAAGTATTTAATTACTTTATTATTATTTAATAACTAGTGCCACGTTAATCGAGAATTTCGCTTAGTCACGTTGTGCGCGAATAGTCACGAGAGAGTGCATGTCGCGGTGTGCACGTAACGCGGGTGTACGGGGTAGTATGAGATTGAGTGACACATCACATCACACATCATCTCACACGTCACATCAAACCCATCTCTCATCATGCTATTTTGTCTTTTCTCCAATAATAATAATAATAATAATAAAATCTTTTTTGTTAAAACGGATAGGAGAGAGAAAGAAAAGAGAAAGGAAGAGAGAGATAGCAACCGGAAGAGAGAGAAAAAGGTGGGAGATGAGAGATTGAAGAGGAGATATGGCGGTAGAGGCGGAGCTCTCCGGCGGCAGCGACGGACGACGCGCCGGCGAGAAACGGTGGCAGCCCGGCAACAATGGCGCAGACGAACGGTGTCGCGGACGGCGGAACTGGAAGCGCGGCCTGGCGAGCAGCTCGCGGACGACCAGCCGCGGACGGCGGCTCGCGGCAGGCGCTGTTGCATGGACGGCCGGCACCTGCGAGGTAGCGCGGAGGCGAACGGCAGTGGCGGGCGGAGGCGGACAGCAACTCCAGCAACGCGACGCGAGCGGCAGTGGCGTGTCGCGAAGGCGGACAAAGGCTCCAACAGGGAGGAACGGCAGCAAGCGGCGGCAGTAAGCGGTGGCGGCAGCGAGCAGCGCCGGCGCGGTGGTGGTAGCGAGCGGCGCCAGCAGCGACGCCGGCAGCCGCGCGGCGAGACGACAGCGATGCCGGCAGCGACGGTGATGTGGTTGCGACGCGATGAGCGGTGCGTTGTTGACCGATCGGAGGCGTGACTTCGACGACGAGATGGAGATGATGTTTATAATTTATTTCACCTAAATTAAATGTGATTTGAATAATTTAGGTAACGTAGCCCTAAATGATAAAAATTGTATAATTGGACACCAGGAACTTAGGCTACTCTAGTCGGTGTCGTGTACGTATCTCGAGGCGTGTGCGGGATATTTCGGAGAGGCATTTGCGATCTGTTGAGGTAAGTAAACCCACGAGAAAGTCAGTTCAGAATTTACTTATTTTCCTTGTAAATTATTTATTTCACATTACTTTTCGCCAGTTCAGTATGCATTGTACTCTATTCCCGCGTGTGTTTGTGTATGGTCGAAGGGACGGTGTGACCATTTTTCGGCTCTCTCGTTGATGACGATCCGATTGTTGCTACGGTGTTGGTCATACCTTAGACTACGCGTGAGATTTCTCTCAGCGAGTCGATGATCTCGAGAGCGAGTTGACGTGAGACCCACCTCCGTCACAGATTTCCTCTTTTTTGAGGCGTTGGGCGGAAGTCTACATTCCGACTCACAGAGTTCCTCATTTCGACCGTGAAGAGGGGGTGCTGATTTCCTCACCCCCAGGGCCTTCTCGGTTCAGTTTTTGTCCCAGGGCTCAACAGCTATATACCACACTCGCGTTCCACATTCTTGGTTATCTCACGACTTATATTCATGTTTTACATTTCTGTTCATTTATTCTATATGCATGAATTGTAGCCGTTTTTCTTGGAATTTCTTGTGAATACTAACTGAATTTCTATGGGATTTATTCATCTGGAACTTGTCATTGTTTTTGGTGGCAAGTTGCAGTTCCTACGACGAGCCGGGGGAAGGCGGTGATTGGCGACTAATCGGAGCGCCTCCACTAGCTTACTCGTAGGTGATTGTATTTACGTATACATACTTTTTGGGATAATGTTGGGAGACTTTTACTTGATACATGTATATCGACACTTATTATACATCTTGTCGCCTAAAATGATATACATGGTATCATTTTGTTGGGTTTCCACCCCATAGGTTGTTAATTAATGCATAACTTGTTTAAATTAGATATATGCAAGTTATTAAGACTTCCGCTATTAAAAATAGCATGAAGAGAATCAAAATAATCAAATTAAGTTATAAAACTTTATAACTTAGTATATTTTGCTAAAATAATCATTTAAGCATCAAAATTTTCTAAGTTGAAGTATTATGTGGTAAGTTCGCGGGCCGTCATAGATAGGCGTGCAGGCGACGTGACATGGCTTAGTGACGTGTCCGACAACATGGCGGTGCTCGGTTTGTCTCGGAATTTGGGGCCATCACATTTTTATTCTTTAATCATTTTGGCACTGAAGTACTACTTTTTCAAAAAAAATTTAAGAAATGTTTTTCTCACGTTGAATGATTAATGTGATTTTGTTTTTGATATTGTTTTATTTATTGAGTTACAAGTTATCATACTTAATTAAATATATATAAAATTTTAATTAAAACTAGTAAGGCAAATATATTTCAATGATGTCTAAATACAATTTTATATATCTTTATGGTATAACATATAGCATACTTAATTAAATATATAAGATTTTTAAAATTAGTATGGCAAATATATTTCAATGATGCCTAAATATAATTTTATATATTTTTATGATACGACACATATACATTATAGAATTGATTTAATGGTAAAAATAAATTTTATTATTGAAGATCATGAGTTTCATTCCATATATTTTATATGTTTTAAGTAAAAAAAATTATATAATTTAAAAAAAAAAAAAAATGAAAATTAAATTTTATGCAAAAGATGCGGAGTGGGGAATCGCCACGGGTTGAGAATAATTCTTGTCCCCGCCTTGCTCCGTGCTCCGCCTCGCTGGGAGCAAAAAGTAGAGAATCCATGTCCCCACTGGAGTGGAGCCTCGAGCAGGGAACGGGGATTTCCCGCCTCGCTTGCAACGCTACTCCGATCCAATTTAAATTGACTACTCAATTGATTTTTAAAGATCGATCCAAAGATGTCCAAAAAGAGATAAAAAGGAATCGGAAGGGATGGATGGCAAATGCAAAAGAATTTTTTATTTTTAGCTATAAGGACGACACCTTTTTTTTCTTTTTTCAACTTTATTATTTCAAAAAATATATTGTTTCTTGCCATGTTATTTGATTTTTCGATTATTAATAACTAAAGTTCGTTCCCATACAAAATATATTTGAGTTGTTTTATAAGAACATCATATTTTCACGAGGGGAAACAAGGGCGCCACAAATTCAAAGTTTGAATCATATGAATAGAAAAAAAAAATTGGTTCAGAGTGCAACCTCTCACATGGATCCCGATAGTAATTAGATATAGATTAATAGTGATACTGGCAACTGGCCGGAGCACAAAAAAAAAAAAGAAATAGTAAGTTATTACCATAAAGTAAGTTTAACCAAGGTTCGATTTTAATATGGGGCCTAGTGGGTCACTGCCCCCAAGCCCCTAAACATTAGAAGGCCCTAAATTTTTAAAAAGTTGGGGGCACTTTTGTAATTCCAAACTTTGTTTAGTTTTTAGATAAAAAAAAGAAAAAGAAAATTTGTGGTATAAGTTATTACTTATTAGCCATGTGTCATGGGATGAGTTTCCAATCTTGACTGGACACGTGTCTTCATCCCATCAATCACTTTTCAAATAAGAAAAAAAAAATAAGAAAACAAAAAAGCAACGTTTCTTCTCAACACTTTATTTTCTACTTCCTTGTTTTTTCTTTCTCAACAGTCAACAGACTCAACACCATTTCCTCCAACACTTTTTTCCTCTAAAGTGACTCAACAACCAACATCTTTTTTTATTTTAGATTTTCATTCCTAACTTGCAAAGATTCCACTTTGATTAAGGGCTAAGGAGTCTCAAAATCAGGATTGAGATTTACTTTCTTTAATTTTATATTTATTGTTTGTGTAGGATTAGGAAACATGTTGCCTACAAAATATCATTCCGGTCATGACAAATTAAAGAAAAAAAGAAAGCAAGAATTAACAAAATCATTAAAATGAGGCTTAGATAATTTTTTTTTTTAATAAGAAAGATGAATAAGTTGACAACTCACATAGCATGCTTGTTGGTAAAAAATGTAGATGTTGAATGTGAAAATGATGATATAGTTGATAACTCAAATAAAATAGATCATGGTGAGCTTGTTGATAAAATTGTAGATGTTGGACATGAAAAGATGATGTTACTAGGAAGTCTATTAATGAAATTATTGATGTTAGATGGAATTTGGATAGTAATCTATATCTATACTATATATAATGCCAATCCTCCCTACCTTTTCTATTAATCTAAAATTTAACATTATTCCAACATTGCCCTTAAATGCATTTTTCCTATAGGTCTGAAAAAATATAGAAAATTGAAACTTGAGATCATTTATGGAAGCAATATACAATTATGGTTAGTTTTGAGAATGAACCTAATTTTTCAAAAATTTAAACTTAAAATTCTCTTTAATTATTTCCTTTAAGCACTCAATGCACTTTCTCTCTCTTTCTGTATGCATATCTAGATGAATAGAGATCTATTCCTAGATTTTAACATATTACGAGAAAAATAATATATTTACCTTACGTGCGGAGCACGTGCCCTCAGTTACTAGTAATAATAATAATAAAGACACTAGTAATATGAATTGTGATAATGATAACTTCAATAATGAAGATGAACAAGTAATCATTGAGAGGCCTGATACATCAAATACTTTTAATATTCATGATCCGAGGATATGGGATAATTTGATAGAAGTTCTAGAGATTTATTAATTGAAAGTGAACCTCTAAGTAATATTAGCATAAAATTTCCTTGTGATCAATGTGGTAGACATTTTTCTTTAATACATTACAATCAATTTTACCAAATGGAGAAGAACATGATAGAAAATGGCTTGTATATTTCAAAAAATTAGACAAAGTATTTTGCTTTTGTTGTAAAAGATTTAAAACAAATAATAATAATAGTAAAACTCAATTAGCAAAAGATGGCTTGAAAGATTGGAAACATATTAGTGATAGACTTAAAGCTCATGAAACTAGTAAAGAACATATTCGTAATATGACTTGTTGGATTGACTTGCAAAATAAAGTCAAGAAAAATCAAACAATGGATAAACATATTCAAGTACAAATTAACAAAAAGAAAGAACATTGGAAAAAGGTAATATTAAGAATAATCGCAGCCGTTAAATTTCTTTCCCAAAGTTTTCTAGCTTTTCGTGGAACAAATGAAAGGATTTATCAAGATAGTAATGGAAACTTTTTAAAATTGATTGAAATGATTGCAGTTTTTTTATCCAACTATGCAAGAACACTTAGGCGTATTCAAAATAATGAAATTCAATACCAATATTTAAGTCATAGTATTATGTAACGACCCTAAAATCTTAACCTGTGCCATGTGGCATCTCAGGACTATAACCTGGACTTGTCGTGAGATGGCACACTCGGTCAACCCTTAGGAGTCGACACTGAGACCAGGACCCATAACTCGGACCCACATGAACACCGTCGATAAGTCCAGAGCACGCCGATCAAGGTATAAATAGTTCTTTTTGTGTGATGCGTGTTAATTGGTTGTACTATTATTTAATTCGCATTGCTCTAGTCAAAGTTTTATTTGGTTGCGTTGTGCGTGTATAGTGACGAGAGTATACGTTGCGGAGTGCGCATAACGCTGGTGTATGGGGTAGTCAGGGGTTTATAAGTCACTTCACTTGTCACATCACACCTACCCATCACATCATCCCATACATCATTTTTCTCTCTCTACTTCAAACCAAACCCAACATACCCTACCCCTCTCCAACGAGCTCTTTTTTCTTCATCTCACCCTTTTCATTTTTCCTCCATCACCAAGCTTTCCCTCACTAAGCTTTCCTCACACTCCACGCTCTCAAGAGGTCGGTAATCTCTCTCGCGAAGTTTTTCTTCTTGGAGGCTCTCGCGTTGACGTCCCTAGAACAAAGTGAGTGGTGGTTAATATGGTTACATTTTTGAAGAAAATGTGGAGTTTTAATGGTGAGGTTTAGATGGTAGAATTGTAGTGTTGTTGATTATTGTTGTTAGTTGTTAAATATATATATATATATGAATCAATCCGTCTCTTCCAAAAACAAATTGATGGGGGAGGGTGGGTAGCCAGTGGGTCGGCCTGGCTACCCCTACGTGGGCCGAGTCGCTCGGCTCAAGTCCGGGTGAGCTAGGTTGGGCTGACCCTGACCCGAGTGGACTGGGTTGGATTGACCTAGGTCAATGGACCGGGTCGGGTTGACCCGGGCCCAACCCAGAAAAATGTGATAATTAATTTAAAAATTAAATAAACTGATTTTTAAATAAAATAAATAATAGAAAATAGATAAAACTAGATAAAAATTATGAAAAAATTCAAAAAATTCCAGAAAATATAAAAAATTAGAAAAAAACTAGAAAAATGAGTTTCAAGGCTCTTCAGGCATTTGGCACCCCAGTGTAATTCAAAAAATGTGTCAAAAAAATTAAACTTTTTGGAATAAAATTACAAATTTGTGGTCTCAAATTATAAATTCACTTAATGTGACTCTAAAATAATTAAAATGGTGTAATTAGACACCTGGAACTTAGGAGACCATAATCGAGTATCGGTTGCGCATCTCGAGGCGGGAGCGGGACGTTTTGAGGGCGATTTACGATTGCTTGAGGTAAGTAAAACCAGCTAGGAAATGCACATTAGCTCATTTGAGCTTATATTTTATTGTTATTGTATTGTGTCCCTTTCTTGGAATTCTCATCCATCTATGAGTGTCAGAGGGTCAAGTGAGTCATGTGAGTGTCTCTGATTGGAGTGGTTACCGGCATGCAACCAGGGCCATGACCTTGGGTCACTGGAGTATTTGGTCGGAATGAGATGTGTGTTATCCGGGGCACCGTTGATATCCCTCATTCGCGACGGTTTAGGTACATTAGGTGACGCGACGTCCTAGAACCCGAGTCTGTTTGGCGTTGTCGCGAGTCTATGACCCCGACCCTATGGCACCCGCACTCGGTGGTCTTGGACTACTCGGGCAACTCTATTGTTTCTTTTAACACTCATTCCTCGTTGTACTTTCATTTTCACAGTCATATTATTATACATTTCATATAGTTTTCTTTCTATCAGCATGACTTTTAGACTGCTTTATTTATTTTTAATTACTATTTAGATCATATTGGCTTTTACTTACTTGATTCGGCATTATTGTGTTTGACCGAGTGCAGGTCCGCAATCGAGCAAGGGCAAGACACCGACATTTGGCGATCTACTATGAGGATATCGGAGCGGCCCTCGTCTACATACTTTTGTAGGTTTTTCACTTTTTGTATTATTTATATATGTTGTTATCACACTTGGGATACTTGTTTGGGTTGAGAGATACATATGACTTGTATATTATTTTTGCTTAGTTATAACACTTGATATAAGATATACATGATAACATGAATATACATGTTTATATGGTTCCACATTTAAGATGTCCGACTCTTTTACTTTATTCTGAGTTATTTAAAGTATTAATTGCTTCCGCTAACTTGTAAAACTTGGAAAAAATACAAATAACTCGGTTTAAAATTCTGAATTTACTTGTATGGATGGATCAGGAGGCTGACTAGGCCTGCGTTGACCTTGTAAGACTAGCTCGGGGGTCCACGCGGGCTTAGCCTAGGTAAGGCCCAGTTTGTGGGAAAATGGGGTCGTCACAGTTAGTATCAGAGTCTAAGTTTTTAAGTCTAGCTTTTAACTAACCCACAACCAATATAAGACACAAATTAAAAAAAAATTTAGGACACTGTTGGAACTTAAAGTGGGACTGTGACGGCCCCTCTCCTAATCTAGAGCATCGCCCGGCCAAATCCCGTAATGAAGCTCTAATCATATCCATGCAGGACTTAACTACGTATTAGTTAGCCTCTACAACCTAGACTCATCTTTTCTTGTATTCAGGATAAGTAATACACTAATCCTACTAGTTTACAAAATTTAGAGTTAATTAAAACTTTTTATTAAATTAATTAATTAGCGGAAGTGTTATTGATTATGCGGAAGCAATTAGTAACTTATGCGGAAGCCATTTATAAAATCCTAAGTGTGGAAAACCAAGAAATGACATCACATATATAAAGTCATCAAAATGCATTGAAACAGTAAAATAGTCTAAGTCAAGTCGGGGAACTAACGCTCAACCCAATATACAACCCCAAATAGTATCTGAAAGACATATAACATATACAATCAAAATACCAAAAGAAGACCTACAATTGATGCAGTGACGCGCAGCGGGCTCAGGGATAATTGTCGATCTTCTCCTTGCCCGGCTTGCTGGTAGACAGCTCTGCACCCACCGTCATAAAAAGGACGATGAGTACAAGAATAAAATAGTAATCCCCGATGAAAAGTTTAATTTGCATTTCCAAATATTCAAATGGTATTTAAAAGCATATAAATGAGAAAACTGAAAAATAAACCATATGCGAGTAAATACCAGAGTTAAACAAGTGATACTGACACTAAGTTAAGTAGTGGTGATTTAGGACCGGTCGACAGTGAAACATGTCACTCTGACTCAATAATCATATAGCACAAGGGACTCAAACTCAAGTGTACCACCTTAGGGACTCTAACCCTGGTGTATAGACCACCTTAGGGACTCTAACCCCGAGTGTCATACAGTGTCAAGTAACATGTGCCGACATCCCCAAAGACTCTAACCCCGTGGGTCGCGCACACCTCGATCGAGTACGGGACCTAAATGCAAAAACTACTTTTAAAATTTTAAGAAATACCAAGTATGGATTTGTCAAGGCATTGGCACATCTACACAACTATACAAATAAGGAATACAAGTCCTCTTAAACATTTATAAGATATTCACTAGCCTAATATCATGCTATTTATCATTCAATTCACATTTAAAACAACGAGAATAGACATGGCATGAGATAGAATCAATGAATCAAATCAAATGAATGGATATCATGCAAACTAGACTCATCAAGTGAGCATAGACACAAAGAACACATTATATAAGAATACAAAGGAAAAATAGTCAAAAGGACTATGCAAGGACAACAATTAATAGAAATGAAATGTCAAGTAAAGTTTCCATTGGGTATACTCGCAACAACAAAGTAAACTCCTAGCTTTACTGGCCTCCCGATACTCCAAATCTTATATTCGCTCTCTCGTACCATTTTCCTAGGTTCCTAAGTTTGGTATCTCATTAGTTCAAATATAGTAGGTTTAAGCTAAATTTAGTGGTGTTTATTGTGTATTCAAATTGGTTCAATAGACTTTAAATCAATTTTCATAAATCAGCCCCTAAAGACTAAATTAAGTTTCAATTTCAGCCCTACATCTTAACGCACTTTTAGGCATGAAATGGTCGAAATATCAAAATCCTCCATCAGTATAATTATTGTTGGTCTCTCTCTTAGCTTCTCGAAAAGGTTTAGTTTTCAAAATTATGATTTAAAATAAAAGAGATATCATGATTTTACTAAACATAGGTCTAATTAAAATTTAATCCGACCAATAGATTTAGAAAATCTATTTCTCCCAATATATAGTTCCTAAAAATGTGATTTTTTTTTTGTCACAAGGCATAAAATATACCCAAATATAACATACTAAAATATCAGCTCATTTGGATAAGTAGTTAGGGAGTTACTCCCATAATAAATTTAGTTTCAAAACTTTTCTTTTTAATTTCAGTTCCTATTTGTAAACCATGTTCGGACATAAACAAATTTGAATCAAAATACCTTCAGTTAAGTAGAATTATTACGTTTTAATTAAGCTTTCAAATGCCACTAGTTTGGATCAACTTGGATCTAAAATGGGTAGATTATGACCAAATTACTCAGGTTGATTCCTAATACAACATGCAGAATTCTAGTTTTGGTGTTACAACTTCAAAAATTTATATCTTTATGATTTCAAAACCAAATTATAAACTTGAATATAGCTGGATTATCAACTTGGAATGAGGAATCCAAATATATAAATCAATTAAAAATAATCAATCATCTACCATCTGAAATCAGCTTGAGAATCTCTCACCAACTCTCATGGATTCCTTCAACACCTTGTGATTCACTCATCTCCAACAATTCCTTCTTCTTATTCAGTAAAAATGAATGAGTGATTTGGTTTGCATGTTGTTTGATCACTAAGATTATATATTAAGGTGATCTTTCCTAGCCCTTGATCTCCATGATTTTATGTATCCCGATGAATATCTAATGGTCTATCTCTTTCCATATATCCCACTAACTCTCACTAACTCATCCTCAAGTGATACAATTTCATTACTCACCTAGTTCCTAGATGTGCCAATGTGTATCTTTATACAAATTCTATGTTTTCCATTTAATTTACTAAACTATAGGTTTTTAACTTGATTTACATTAACAAACACAACCATAGGCTTATAAGTAATTCCTTATTTCAAATTAGTATTAACTAAGACTTACCAAAATACTAACTACCTGGTTCCCAAGCTCGCACGCTACTCGAGGCGTGTCCCCGCTCTCGTCTCGACGCCTACAACTGCACAAACCGACTTAGTAAGTCTACACAATAAATAACACTAAGCATACATCAATACAAAAATACAACATACCTTGGCCACGTGCCTCAATCGGTGCATGTATCACGGTTTAGGTCCCACATCAAGGGTCGATGATCCTGATTAAGGAATTAAAACAGGGGTTAGAGATTTGGGTCGTGACAGGAACCCTATGATCTTGACTTAGAGACTTAGTTGGGAAGTGAAGAGAGTTGGAAAAATTAAAACTTGGATCCTATATATGATATGCTAATTAGAGAATCGCTTGCTATTGAAGATTGCGAGTGATGATAGTGGGGCCACAGGTCTTCGATTCGTGAGTATTAAAGAGGTGCAGTCCTTGACTTAGAGGGTCACATCCTAGGATCAATGATTGGACGAGATCTTGAGGATACTCATGGCACAAATCACATCTACACCATCACCATCTTCGTTGACAGTTCCCACTATTCAAGAGGGGAGTGCGCCTACCGTACATGCCACTCCAGCGACTCTCGTCGTACCGACACCACCCATTATAGTTGAGATAGTACCGGTTCAGACTAAGACGGTATCACCCGCACCACCTGCACCGGCGGAGGCTACACCGACTACGTTCACAGAGATGAGCACTGGGGCGATAGTTGAGGCGAGACAGTCATGAGAGTTTTAGAGACATAGACCGGTTGAGTTTTACAAGGGCACAAATCTCGAGGTGACAAAGAAATTCGTGAAGAGCCACGAGAAGATCATGACATCCTGTGTAACAACCTATTACCTTAAGCTAGTTATTGGTACTAATTCACATAGAAATTAACCCGAGTTAGGCTCAGGTTAAGTTTGACATACCTCAATTAGCGTGTGTGTTCATTTGCATGACGTTTGGTATTTGTTTAGATTGTGAAATTGAAATATAAATAGGTTGTATATAATAACGGGTTATATACAAACCTATAGTTAATAAAATACACTATAAACCATGAATTACCAGTCCACTTTGAGCGACGAGGGAGTAGTGGGATGAATGTGCACGCTCGTGGCTACACGTAGGCATGTCCGGTGGATTTATTGGCGAAGAAATACGTGAGATATATAAGGATATATAAATGTATATATATTGAAATTAAAAAGAAAAAAATGAAATTATATGGATTGTTTGATCTTCTCAAATGAACCGACAGTACAAGATGTGTCAAAATTTGTGTCACATTAACACGTGTCACTTTAACACATCAATTACTTGATCAATCTCGAGATAATGCGATGCGTACCTCGGGAAAGATCTTTATATATAAATCAAAAAGTTGATGTTTATCAACTTATCATTCGATCAAAACAAAACAAGGTTTTAGGGTTTTGATATCGATTGAGACAAGTTGTCCGAGGTGCAGAATCAAGCTTCGTTGAGAAGCTTAATCAATCAAACAGCTTGTGAGCATCATATAGGTATAATTTGTTTTAGTGTTTATCAAAGTTGGAATTGATGGTGATGCTAGGATTATGGTCGTTTAAGCTGTTTATTGATCAATTATGGTCACTCACCTCATTAGAGGTTGTTCTCGATCAGTTTTGATTAGTTTGTGGTTGTTTGGGATGTTTTAGATATTGTTTGGGTAAATTTGGATCAGCAAAACTGTGCTATTTTTTCAGATCTGGTGCGCATAGTGCGTTAGGCTTTGGCCAGAGCACACTATGCATACTGGGAGGATGAACCGACATGAAGGTGGTGCACTACCCATACTCAGATCAGTGCATAACTGATTTGGAGTTGGTTGGTTTGTCAAGAGCTTTAGGGAATGTTTTATAAGTTTTAATACAGTATAACAGACCTATATTAACTACAGTTGGTCCATGATAGGTGTTGGTTACCCGGGAGAGAGTTATTGACTCGAAAAGTTAAGAAAATAGACGAGGACTTAGATCGAGGTATGTACGGATTCTCTTATCATTAATATTGCCTGGCTATTTTGTATATTTAGCTCATATAGCTGTTGAAATAGAATAGGGGGATTATGCACACTGTGATGGTTTTTCTAATGAACAGAAAAACGGTGTCTAATGTGATCCAGAATAGTCAGACTATAGGTCAATGTTGGGGCATGTGCCTTAGGTCAATTAATTAACTGTCTTTATGAATACTTTTAGTTAATAAAATAGAGGATTTCATTTGCTTTTTATTATAATTAATTTGCATGTTTACATTATAATAAGATCCATGGGTATTTACGAAATATCATAAATGTCCCTAGTCGATCATTATACTTGGGAACTATAATGAATTAAGACTAGTGTGAGTCTTGATTGATGATCATATGATGATTATACGTATAGGGATACGAATCAAGATCACGAGTACTTGTTAGGGAACAAAGTATTGGACCGACCCGCTATGAGAACATCACATGGATTAAGTCATAGTTGTTTCTCATGATAAGTATATTTTTCAGTCCTCTGACTTGAGATTACCAGAGACTTCAACATTAGGAACATAGTGATTTGACACTATCAAACGTTATCTTTAACCGAACGATTATAAAGGTTGTGATTGGTTACTATGTGAGCAATGTGATGAAGTTGTGTAATCAAGATAGAATTTGTCCCTCTCATATAAAGAGAGATATCCAGTGGATCCCTCGATGTGTTAGACTGTTAAAAGGACTATTCTAAGTGAATTGATATTGATTAATGTCACTTGGATGTTTTCGGTCTACCTAGAGATCGAGACTAGTACGATTGAACATGTTGGATGACAATTTCATGCCTTATGTTTGATCAAAAGGATATCGTGTGACAAAATGATGTTATATACACTATTGATTAGGTTTTATCGATTTGATATTCATACAACTTGGGTAGTCATAATGTCTTGCTAGAGGCCGCTTATGACTTGTATACCAAAATGTGTTTTGGTACACTGCCAACGTTGTATGAGCCTATTGGGTCGCACACTAAGAATGGTTTTGCGAGATTTTAAGATGGTTCAGAAAAATGAATTTTATATGATAAAATTCATGACGGAAACGTCTTTGTGGTGTATTACACTTATACTTCTTTAAGTAGGGGTATATGTGTAATTTACTTAACCGTCTATATACAAGGGTTGTATAAATAGACGCTTTAAGTTAGAATACACAAACAAAAGATCAAAAGGCTGAAACTCTATTTTCGTTTTAGAAACGACTTAGGGTTTTTGGTATGCTCTGGATCGTTTTGGAGAGAAAAACAAAAGGTTTGGTATTCTCTCGAAGCTAGCACTTCGAATCTCGGTCGCCGTTCGTGTGTGGACTACTGGTAGAGGGCGTTCGTCATTGCCAGCGCCTTAGAGATCGATCAACCTTCAGAAAGGTATATTGCGACTGAGGTATGATTAAGTTTTTCATGGTTTAAACATTTTTAATGGAATTAGATTCGGATCCTGTTGGGGTTTTTGTCAAAATTATTTTTGTAATTTTCGCTGCGTATGAACCCCAAAACCCAACAAGGTGGTGACAGGAGGAGGAAGAGACACCGACCTTTCAAGCCGATAGACGCAGGGCACAAAGTATAGGGTATGTGGCGCCACTATCCTATCCAGCGCGCACCGCACCAGAACCGTCTACTTTGGCACGGAGTTATGCTAGTACACTACAACAGTCATCACAGCCTGGACCGCCACAGCGGTATCGGCGGACTGAGGGTAGAGCCAGAGGCGGTGGTTAGGGGCAAAGGTACAGATCGATGCGCATCACTAGTCGGTCCAGTCTCAAACGGCGCACCAGACTGACCGTCTATAATCTGCCTCGAGAACGTGCTCCGGATAAATCTCGGAGGTATATACGTATAGCATATTATAAAATTAAAATATAACACGTATATAAGTTTTAACTCTACCCGCCTTACATCTCTTCCCAACTAAAGTTCTAAGGCAATTACTTCGGGTTTCCACATCTAAATTCATTAACTAAGTTTTATTGTCTTATGACTTCTTCTTTACTCTAATACCAACTGTGGCATTGGTGTCACAATATCTTAAGCCAAACCTGGGCTCTGATACCAACTGCGGTGGCCCTCGTCGCCCCGGGGTGACGTGTCTCCATGTACTCCTCAAAAGTAAGCAGTCAGAGATAGTCGCCTAAGATTCCCTTGCCTTTACTGTTACTTGAATCTGCACTCAATCATCACAAAAGAAAATGGATGGCGAGTCTAGTCAGTAAAATCCCAAGGAACTCCTCCGAGCATTCATATAAACAAGTGGAAGTCAATAAATATTGTTAAATAAACATGCGGAATGTAAACAAGCAACTGTAAGTAGGGCATCGCATGCAATATGTGTGCCTTTTCCAGTTAGACTAAACCATACTTCGAGATTCCCTTCTAGGATCTCACTAGTGGGCGCACCCAACTAGCTATCACCTAATCCCTCTCGGTGGTCGACGTAGACGTACGACGCACCGATTACATGTATCAGTTCCACAGCTCGGGTCGTTATCCACCGATAACTCTTGATACACAAGCTATGGTTTAGACTGCATAGACACACAACGAAACATCTAGTGGGAGTAACTCAATCAACCGTTCAAAAGATGACAAATATGAATGTAATAAAAAGCACAAGAAATACTGAAAATGAATGAAAATATGAAACAAAATAAATACTCGAGAGTTTTCCCTTTGGGTTTTACAAACCTCACAACGCGCTACACTACCCTGTAATCAACCCCTGGGTCTAAGTCCACTGAGTCCTTGGTCGCCAATTGATCACCGTGTCAACCTATGTCCATTTATTAATAATTTAAGTTAGCATGATAATTTATAATAATTTTCTAAAAACTTTAGGCCAAATTGCCAATTTCACGTTTTTCGAGGCAAAACCCCGCAAAAAGTCGCGTCCGACATTCCCACTTATTTTCTTTTCATAGGATTTTAGCAATTTCTATTTATTTTATCAAAATATATTTTTTTTCGAAATTTTCCCAATTTTTCCAAATTTTCTTTCATTTCTTCTTCTCTTTTTCTCTATTTTTTTCTGTTTGGGTCGGGTCGACACAAATGGGTCGGACTCGACCCGGCCCTGGACTAGAACAAGTCCAGGCTCGACCTATGGGCTGAGCCTGGCCCGTTCTGGGCCCAGCCCAGTAAGGGGGTGCACATGCGCGCACGCGCTCTCGTGTGTGCACCTTCTTCCTCCCGATCGACTGGTTCGATCAGGAGCAACATTTTTTTTCTCTGTTCTTCCGGTGATGGGTTAGGTGGCTCTCCACCCCAACCCCGGTGGAATCGATGGCAGGGGAGACACCCCTGCCATCACCACCTTGGTCGACCATGGGGTTCGGCCATGCCACCAAACCCACAACAAACGCAACGACTCACCTCCTTTTCGACCTTTCCGCCCTCTCTTCTTTCCTTTCCTCCTCCTCCTCCTCCTCCTCCTCCTCCTCCTCCTCCTCTCCTCTTTGTTTCTTCTTCTCCTCCTCTCTCTCGGCTCGTGTGTGTGTGTGTGTGTGTGTGTGTGTGTGTGTGTGTGTGTGTGTGTGTGTGTGTGTGTGTGTGTGTAGGTGTAGGTGTAAGTGGGGTGGTGGACGCATAGTGAGGAGATTTGGACAGGTGTGTTTGATTTCAACAAGTGTGATGTTAGGTGTATTGACACCTAATTGTGACTCCGTTAAGACACTCGCCTGTGTTTCCGAGCATTTCAACGCCCATGTTTCCGGACGTTTCGATGTCCGGTTTCGCGTCCGAACCGTGATATTTGCGTACCGCCACGTCGCTAGTCACTCAATATATATATATATATATTTCATATTATTTACTTGACAAACTTTTATTCAATTTGTGTGTTTTTGTTTCCCCGACCTAATGTTCGGTCCCGTCGACTACCCGATACCCGAGTCGACACGTATATCGAGGCGAATGCAGTTCACACAATCTCGTTGTGTTTAGTTTCCTCTGTCCTAATATTCGATTCCGTCAACTACCCAGCACCCCCGTCGACACGCATATCGAGGCGAATAACGTTCACACACGTATTATTTTGCAACATACACACATGCGATGTATTTAAATAAATTACACCGCAAATAAGCAACCAACACACCATAAACATCCACACCTAAGTTCATGTGTGTCCTAGCCTACCGCGGTGTCCACATAGATCCGAGCTGGTGTCCACGTCTGTAAATTTAATATGGGTTGTTACAGAGTAATTAGCCTTGAATTTACTTATTCGGTTTTTATGTTGATGTTATTACTTTTTTTGTTAGTACATGTCTTTTTTTTCGTTATCAACCTCGATTTCATTTATATGTTATTATTTGTTATTTTTTGTCATTTTATTTCTTCTTTTAGTTATAAGGTGAAATTAGTTAAGTATATCTAACCTTTCACAACTTTTTATATTAAATCCTAACTTTTTGCAAGTGTTTTATTATTTAGATTTTATTTAGATTTCCTCATCGAATTTAAAGTTAACTTATTAAAACATAAATGAAAGAATCTAGAAAAAATTAGAATGTAATAACAAATTCAAAAAGATTATGATCGAAAAATAAAATAAAAAGTTATGAAAGATTAAGGATATTTTAACTAATTTTACCTTGTAACTAACCTTTTTTTAATTTCACTGATGATAAATGTTACATTTTCATTGCCAGTCTCAAGTTCAAAAAAAGGAGGAGGTAAAGGTATATATGTATATGTATAAGGCCCCATTTTTTTGTTTCGCCCCAAGCTTAAAAAGTGATAGAACTGAACTTGGTTTAACCCACGTGAAATGAAGTGAAAAACACTAAGTTCATCCAAATTATTACAAGAAGCGCAAGAATGACAAAGGATATATACGTCACACTCTAAGATACATTGGCTCATAAAATTTTTCATGCACCCCTCAATATGCAGACATATATAAATCACGATTCATAACACGAATTCTACACTGCATGGACTTTGATCCAATTTATCTTTAGTAGTCCATGATTCCATCCTCCCACTTTATTACCAATAGTAGTAGTACTGCTATATTGCTACCCCGACTTTTCTCCGCGACAAACATAATAACAAACGGACACTTCCACCCTCAAAACAAACCAAAATTCCCCAATCCCCAACCTACAAATTCACCAAATCCTAGGAGCATTATGGTCCACAGGTACCAAATAAAAGGTGCTCATAACTTTAGTTTCTTCATTCATTGCAAAACCAATCATCCTCCTCACCAAAACCAAATAAAAGGGGCCTTCAACTCCATGTCGGAGCCAACCAGCTGCCGCTTACGCTGCTGCAGCTTCATCTTCGGCCTGGGCCTGAGCGCGCTCTTCCTCTGGCTCTCCCTCCGCCCCTTGAAACCCACCTTCTCAATCGAGTCCTTCTACGTCCCGGCACTCAACAAAACCGCCTCCGCCGACCAGCGCCGGAATACCACCCTGGTATTCGACCTCCTCCTCAAGAACCGCAACAAGGACTCCGGGGTCTTCTACGACCAGCTCAACCTCACCGTCTACCACGGCGGGAACCTCGCTCTCCCGGTCGCCAACCTCACGATCCCGGCCTTCCGGCAGGGCAAGAAGAAGAAGGCCCACCGCGTGGAGAACGTGACGGCGGTGGGAGTGCCGTGGGAGGAGGCGAGGCGGGCGGCGGCGCGGCGGCGGCGGCGGGCGGCGGCGGAGGGGCGGTTTTCAGAGTGGGAGTGGCGACGGCGGTAAGGTATAGGATTGTGTTTTGGAAGACGATGAGGTATGGGATCAGTTTGGCGGGGAATGTCACGGTCAACGATCTGGGGGTTAAGTCAACGGACGATGGAGTCAAGTTGTCGTCGTCTTCGTCGTCTTTGCACATGGGAGTTGTGGTGATGGTGGTCATGGGGGTTTTCGTAAATTCATTGTTTTCGTTTTGATTTTGATTTTGATTTTTTTTTTTTTTTTGCTAATTTTAGTGTGCAATAATTTATTCAATTCTTTTGGCTGCTTTTTTTGTTTTTTCGTTTGATTTTTTTTCTTTTGAAAAATAATAGAATGATAATAACAATGTGTCACTCTATGCGATACATTGGTTCACAAGAGTCTTTCATGCGACTACGACTCGAGTTATGCATCAAGGGTATGTTCTCATCTTGAGGTACATATAAATGACTATTGTAAGTTAATGTGTCTTGTGGTGTGATTTTATGGTGTGATATGATGTTGTCATTTTAGCACTTTGTTTTTTTGAGATTTTTTTTTTTTTTTTCACAAATGATGTCTCGTCCATGCTTCGGAAAGTGTTGATGTAATAGTTTTATATTTTCATTTATTTTGCAATGAGAAATTTTAGATTTTTAATTACAACACTTAGGGTGTGTTTGATAGCAAAAAAAATCTTCAATGAGAAAAAAATTTTTTTAAGCAAATTTTCTTGAGAGAATTTTATAAAGAAAACTTTTCCATAGTTGTTTGATTGCACGAGAAAGAATTTTTTTTTATGGTTCAATTCGTGTGCGCATCTAAATCATCGTCGATGTCGGGCGGCTCGACGATGATGTTGGTGACGAAGCCGGAGACGAAGAGAGAAAGAAAGAATGTACATCCGCGAAAGAGTGACAGAGATCAAGTTTGTTTAGGTGGAAGAAATGATCAGTTTGCTAGAGAGATTGAGAGATTTTCAATTTTCCACACTAAAAGATAAGAAAAAAAATGAAGAAAATAGGGGAATGTGATTTTTTTTCTTAGTGCAGTTACAAACCTATCAAACAATGGAAAAAACGGTTACACAAAAAAAGTAGACAATTTTTTATGATTTTTTTCATTTTCTTTGCTATCAAACACACCCTTAGTCTTTAAATAAACTTGTGTGTGAAATTAGCCTAAATAACCGTTTTAAGAGTTTCCTATTAAAGAAAAAAGAATTTATCGAGAGTTCTTAGAATTGGAAAACCACATTGAGATTGGTCGTATGGATGAGCTTGTTGAGGGGTGTAGACACACGATAGTTCTTTTCATAGAGCCTTCGACGGTGGTTGACTAGTAACTTCGGAGACACTGATTTTAACTGGCGAGTGCTCTTAGGGTGGCATGTCGGTTCCTATTGTTTTGGAGAACTGACGCAACTTTTAACAATCCGAGGTGACCACCCGACCCGGGTAGATGCATAAGGTGTAAAATAGAGGAGATAATCCACAGTAATGACCTCTTTCAGAGGTCAAAACTGTTGAATTCTAAAGATCAAATAAGAAAATATATACCCGAAGCGGAAGTAAAAGATAATTTTTACTTGTTCACTGGTCACAGGCAAAATCACTAAGAGGAAAAATGCCTAATAATCACAGCCTAAGTACTCTTGCAGAGATTAGAGAGAAAAACATGAAAGTTTTTTTCTTTTTTCTTTCTTGTGCGTGAGTTTCTTGTTAGGAGATTAAACTCAAAATCTCCTCATTTATCTCTAATATAGATAACTACTAAGTAGTTATTTAATAAGTTACAAAAATTACCCAAACCACTTTACGTGTGTACGTGTATTCCAACATCTCCCACTCGCACATAATGGGTTTAATTTCTCATAAGTTCCATCTATAGAGAACAATGTTTCTTATCTCTGCAAAAACATATTCATACAAGTAAATAGGTCGTGCGACCAGCATACAATTAATATCTGAGAGCTCATAGCTATATAATTGTTAGGTATATACAGCAGCTCAACTTGTAAGTAGAGTATGTATGCAATACCCTAGATACATCAGTCACATTTGAATATCTTAAGATCTCTTTTATATGTTTATTTCAAATTCTCGTGTACCCACAATCATATTTAACAAATAAACATAATTGGTCGACCAGTGGATACAACTTAAGCAAACGAGACACTTTGATGATCTTCCTTTTCAACTTATATATTTCCATTTTAAATCAACTGTTCTCTGAATATGCCATGTTAGATCGAATGATTCATAATCATTGGTGACATTTCAAGATAACTAACATTGAGATAAAACTTCAAGATTAGTCAAAAAGTACTGAGGGTATTTAAATGAGGTTCATTAATCTCTAAGGCTCACACAACTTAGAAGTAGATATTAAAAACTTATGTTACCTTTATTGGTCGCAAAATGCACATGTGGTATGAAACACATGCTACAATATTATTCTCCTTTTGTTATGGAGCGTATGTCTAACTAATATTATACAGGTGATAATTCAAATATACTCAATATCTAACTTGAGTCCACAACTCTACTTTAAATTCTCAAATTATAATCACAAGACTCCCACCTGGCATATAAAGACAGTTAAGGTAAATTTGTGGGAGGTTTTACCTTTCGATCACAATTTAATTTAGTGACCTCATCTTGATTCACTATCAAGGCGATTTTTCGTTTTAAGCTCGAGCTCTCCAAATTTATATCACAAAAGCTTAAAACTAATCTCATTTCTATGCACTACTAAGTCATAGAAGCGATTGCATGTGTGAGAAGGCCAATCTACTGTCCGACATACCTTTACTTTTATGTACATAACATAGATGTGTGTGTATGCATGATAAGACAAAACACAAAACTTTGATGCGCATTAATATATAGTAAATAGTATATTACAAATATAAAGGAAGAATAACAACAAATTGTTTTTCATCAAGAACAATACATACATGCTAAACTCTACGCAATCCTAGAGATTTCATATGACCATTGAATGCATCTCTAAGTATAGGTTTTGTAAAAAGATCAGCAATCATTTTCTGCATAGATATGTACTGCACTTTCACTTCTTTTTGTGCAATCATGTCTCTGACAAAGTTATACTTGGTATCAATGTGTTTGGTCTTCGAGTGGTACTTGGGATCTCTTGTGAATGCAATTGTAGCCTAACTATCGCAATTCACCAAAACTAGACTTGATGCATCTTTGTCAAATCCCAAGTGACTCAAGAATCTCCTAAGCCAAACCGCTTCTTGCACCGCTACTGAACATGCTACAAATTCAGTTTCCATTGTTGACAAGGCTATACATGATTGTTTCTTACTACTCCATGAAATCACTCCATTGTTCAGTAAGAAAACATAACCTGAGGTAGATTTTCTTTCATCTAAATCTCCTCCCCAATCAGCATCTGTATAACCAACTAGATGCAAATTATTGCCTTGATAACACAATGAATAATCAACAGTGCCTTTGAGATACCTAAGTATCCTTTTGACAGCTTTACAATGGGTCTTTCTTGGGTTTGTCTGATATCTACTTACCATGCCAACAACAAAGCAAATATCAGGTCTTGTGCACATCATTGCATACATGAGGCTTCCAACAGCACTAGTGTAAGGAACTTTTGTCATTTGTTCTCTTTCATGTGGAGTCTTAGGACACATTCTTTGATTTAGACCTTGGTCTTTTGTAATAGGAGTATCAATGGGTTTGCAATCTTACATATGGAATCTCTCAAGAATTTTCTTGATGTATGGCTTTTGTGAAAGAGCTAGCATCTTCTTTGATCGATCCCTTTTAATTTTTACACCAAGTATATATGTTGCTTCACTCATGTCCTTCATCTCGAAATTGGAGGACAACCATTGCTTAATGGTTATTAAGTACTCCTCATTATTTCCAGCTAATAGTATGTCATCCACATAAAGTGAAAGAATCACAAATTTACTATTATATCTCTTGATATACACACAGTGGTCTTCATCAATCATCACAAAATCATAAGAAATAATTGCTTGATGAAATCTTATGTACCACTGCCTGGAAGATTGTTTAAGACCATAAATAGATCTTAATAGTCTGCACACTTTGTGCTCTTGACCTTCAACTATGAAACCTATAGGTTGTTCCATATAGATTTTCTCTTCCAGTTCTCCATTTAGAAATGCAGTTTTTACATCCATTTGATGTAACTCCAAATCTAAATATGCAACTATGGCTAGAATTAACCTTATAGAGGCAAATCTCACAATTGGGGAAAAGGTTTCTTCATAATCAATTCCCTCTTGTTATGTATACCCCTTGGCAATACTTTTTTAGGGCCACTAAGGGCACCCCACCGTTTCATGAAGGCACCAAGTTAATGAGGGCACTAACCAATTTACCCGGGGCACCCAAAAATTGGACCTGAAATATCCAAAATACCCTTCGTTCAAAACTCTCGCACCCCACCACCACCACCAGCGAACTCCTTGTGGAAGAACCCATTCGTTGAGGATCGACCATTGCGAGGATCCCGAAAATCGTGTTTTCCGTCCGTATCCGTGTGTTTCTCCTTCGTTGTAGAAGGTCTTTCCAGTTTGTAGGCTCTGGGTGGGGCCATTTCGTCTCCAAATTAGGGCTCGGTTGAAGTTCGTCGAACACACACATTTGGCGCGAAATCGATCGTTTGAAGGTACGTTTATAGTATAAATAAGTTACATTTGGTATAGTAGTTGAAATGTGTGTGTGGCGGTGTGTCCAATGGTTCCAGATTGGAAAATCGCAGTTTTCGGCAACACAAGCCAGAGAGTGTTTACTGTCTCGGCCAAGCATGGCCGAGACAGAAGGTAAATTTTAGGCAACTCGCCGCTTCGGCCAGGTAGGTCGGAAGAGTTCACAGAGTCTCGGTTACGAACGGCCGAGGTTCCTTGTGTTATCTCGACCGAGACATGACGAGAGGTACAATTAATGTTAGACAGTGTTGTGTCGGTGGTGTACAACCAAGAATGTACTCCTTATCTCGGTTGTACAATACCGAGAGGGTTTGAGTCGCCTCGGTCGGCACTGGACGAGAGTTAGGTGAATTGAATTGGTCAAGCCATGTCTGTGGTGTACAACCGAGAACGTTTAATTGCTCTCGGTTGTACACTTCCGAGATTTATGACCCCTATTCGGTCAGAAGTGGCCGAAAGTATGGGTTGGTTTACGAACCTGCTTGACCGAGACATCAAAAATGGATGAATTTGAACCTTTTTTTTTGTAAAGTTTTTTTGGGTTCTGTTCCATGCGCTTATATGTTGTACTGTTTACAGGAATGGCTCGTTCGAAGGAGTCGGTGACTAGGGAGGAGGCTGGTGTTGAGGTGTCAAGGCCTAACCGGGGGCGAGGCGGCCGGAGACCCCCGACAGCATCTTACCGGAAAGAGAAAGAGAAGGAGAATGCAGGTGTTAAGGGAAAGGCTAAGGTTGATGGAAATCGTGCAAGGAATTTACAATTGCACGATGAGGGCTCCAACATCGACACGCAGCGCCGAAAAGATCTTGTTGTTGCCCGAGGGGAAGAGGAGGGTCATGCATCCGAGTCTAGTAGCAGTGACTCATCAGCGGCGGCTAACACGACACAAACTGATCGTAATGTACACGGGAGTAGTAGTGGTGGAGCTGGCCATAATGAAGGAGAGCCAGAAGTACGTGTTGAAGTGCGTGCTCCTTTCCCTGGTGGTCCTACAGACGGGGCGTTGTTGAAGAGCTTTAAGGATCATATCGCATTAGCCATTTCGAACAATGAGGTAAATAAAATTTCATTGAATGGAGTAATTTAAAACTCATGGTTTTCACAAATATGAGGAGATGTAATTTTTTTGTTGCAGAAGCGTCACGTTCTCAAGTGTATCAATCACGGAGCTCAGATACAAGAATGGGATTTACAGTCGTGCCACCCTGACACGGCGGGACTTCAAAGGATTATTCGGCGTTCCGGGTTGAATACGCTGATAGACTGTTCATACCGCAAGGCCAACAAGGAGGTTATCTCTGCCTTTGTTGAGCGGTGGCAGCCGGAGACGAACACATTTCACTTACCTTTTGGTGAAATGTCAATCTCCATTAGGAGAACCTTGGATAAGTTGCGCCCAAGTGAGGTGAGATGGTTATCTATATCCTGTGATGAATGATGTATTTGTATTTTTGGTTGCTAACAATGGTTGTTGCATTTCATTAGGTCACTTGGGACTCATATGTGAATTTCAGGGACAATGGAGTCGTGCACGCGATGGCCTTTTACAGTGGGACGATCAAGTACATGGATGTGGTGGAGCCCTACCATTCGGAGAGGATTCTGAGACAGTTTGGCCACGTGCAATCTATACCAGATCCTCCGTACCGTCCATTGGAAGCACACCGAGGCCCATCTGCGAACAAATACTCGATTAAGTATGGGTTCCAGCAAGACAATTGGGAGCGATGGAGGAACCATTTGTTGGCTCCCGAAGTTCGTGGTGACAAGGCAGAATTTGAGTTTTTGGCTACACCGGACTACCTGCCTTGGTTCCTCAAAGTGTCTCATCTCGTGATCGCCAATCCGAGCACTGAGGACGATGACATGGTCGCCACAACCATCGCAGACAATGAGCTACTGGAGGTATTGAAATGATTATATGTATTATGCATGTATTATTCATCCCGATATGTTTTACATTAACATTAACCCGATTATTTTCATCAGCGTAATAGGCGTGCGTTGGACGCGGCATTGCGATGGATGGACCTCCCGCCGAAGTTGTGTACGCTTGAGTCTGCGAGGACAATGGCGAGTGCTATCGTCAATTTCCTTTCGGGGAGGAGTATAGGTCCCACCACCACGAGTATCACTCCGGCGACCGCAATAGGCACAACCGCCACATCCGCCCCTACCGAAGCAGGCCCGAGGCAGTCGCAGCATGGTAGCACTTCTACAGGGGCAACCCCGGCCAATGCTCCGCCCGCCACGGTCGATGCTCGCCCTCCGAAAAGAATGCTTGGGAATGAGTATCAAATGAAAAATTTGAAGAAACCAAAGCAATGAGCAATGAGTGTTTGAGGAACATAGACATGTATTTTATTGTTTGCCTGAGACTAGTTGAAGAATGTTTGATGAATATATTTGGTAAAGTACTTGTATGTTTGCACTGACATTTATGACAGTTTGGCTCATTTGATTAATGTTCGTGGTGCCATTTTGCACACTGTTTTACATTACTTGCTGTTCTAGATTTTTTCTAGTTGTATCTTGGTCAATTTTGGTTTAGAATACATGGTTCTTTTGAGTCAGAGGGTGTCTCGGTTATGCAGGTCAGACACTTATGTTGACTTGTCGGTACTAACCAATCGACACAAACGCTGGATTCTCGGTGTGGCCTGACCGAGAATGTCGGTGGATCCTGTATTTTCCAATGTGCCGGTCACTGATGGACGAAACTTTTTTGAGACTAACGGTGCTTCCTAACCGACATTATAAAAGTGCGTTCGGCCACTGGTCGCCGAGCTATTCCTGTGCATTTGTTGAACATGGCGACAAAATGCTCTCGGTGCGACACGACGAGATGGGTGGCGAACTCGCGGTTACTAATGGCCGAGAATCCCTCAGTATGCTCGGCCACTGGTCGACGAGAGGCTTAAATTTCGGTATTGTGTGACCGATCCGTCACGTTAGTTCTCGGTGTAGTATAGCCGAGACTATACCGTCGGTCTCGGTCATTCAGGGCCGACAAGACACTTTCCACCAAAACTTCACTCATTGTAGATCCTCTGTGACATTCAAACCAACTTTACAACAATCGAAATACAGCAAGACAATTTGCACTGAAACTTAACTCATTATATATCAATGTTACATTTAAACTACTCTACAAGAATCAAAATGTACAACAATACAACAATTTGCACCGAAACTTAACTCATTGTATATCCATATAACATTCAAACTAACTTGCTACATTCCAAAATGTACAACCATCAATATTGCTAGGTACAAGTTTTACACTACGGTGTACATAAATCTACAACGGATATGATGCCTTCATCAACAGTTGCAAGGGACACGATATCTCGAAATACGAATCCATCTCGCCAACCTTTGGCGCAGGCCTCAACATACCGGTCCCACGATGGATATAAGGATGGCAACGGTGCATTCACACGCAACTTCACCTGTCAGAGTGAACAGTATAACTTAGAATACGCGGTCACAAACCCGATCAAGGGGGGGAACATAACAATTCAAAAAAACTCATTATAGAACTTACCCTAACACAATGGATATTTCTGTCATTTATCATGGCAATGATAAGTCTGTTGTGCAACGACAACGGTGGAGCACTTCATAGAGGTAGAAATGTCGAGGCACTCCCATGGGAGAGGTTTACAAGAATGACATTGAATGCAGTGGATACTAACAATCCCATGTCTGGAAGTGTCAACCCTTCTTTGAAAGAAGCACCAACTTGATTATCTGGACAATACACCGCAATCTTGACAGTCTCGAAACTCGTGCCAAGCACTTCCCGCCAAAGGTCTTCATACCCGGTTAATTCATCATACATCCTTCTACGAACAATCCTCCAACCGTCTACATCGGCTAGTCAAAGCCCAGAGGCAACACACCGATATCCAAAATTTCCATCGGCAACCACATCGATAATGTCATCAACATGTGGCAACCAATCCGGTTCTATGCAATGACCATAAGCCATGTTAGATGCATTTTGCGTGTGTCGACTGGCACGACGCATATTACGAACAACTTTGATTTTCTTATGCCTCGAAATAGAGGCCTCTTTTATGGAAAGCACGTACTCAAATCCGCTCGGCAATCTAGTCGTGGAAGAATCGTCATTATCGTGTTTTCTCTTCGATCCTGTCTTGCCTCCGATTGAAGACCCCGGTGTCCTTCCCTTTGTCTTTATTTTCGCCGACGGCACAACACCCGTTGTAGACGAAGGTCGACTAATCTCCCTGAGCTGCTGAATAATCCTGAGTCGATCGTCCTCATCAGTGCAAGCATGAAACTTTTCCAACACCCGTTCAATCTCATCGTGCACGTTGTACCCAGACGGATCCACTGGATTCTCAAGTATCATACTCAACTTTCGCCAGTAAACATGAATGTCCTCGAGAGGAATGGGCGACCCAGCAAATATATGATGGTTTAGCTCATGTGCACAAGGAAGGCCATGTGTGGTACGTATCTCGCAACCACAACGAGTGGAGTCGTGACCAACATCATCTCCACGTGTCAATTCATCTCTAATTAGCCTAAGCGCCCGTTGAGATACATAACCACGCAATCGTCGATATAACTCATCAATGTACTCATGTTGGATCACATTCAAACTTTGCTCAAACGATGCATTGATATTGTTGTGTTGGATTCTAAGGAGGCCATCAACCACATTCCACAAAGTCTCAAAATTGGTCTGACTGTTCCCAAGGTGTAGCTTCAGAATGGAATGCGCAGACTCCACCCTCTGCGTTGTTGTTTCCCCAAAGTGCATAATTCTATTTGTCCAAGCGGGGACAAGTTTCTCCTTGTAGTTCTTTACCCAGGTGTTGTCCAAGTACTCAGTAAGACCCTTGACATTCCCAAACTCACAACGCAGGTCATTCATCCTAGCTTCGAATAAGGCCTCCGAGTTGGCATACATCACGCTCGTCCACCTATCCATGAAACGCGCAAAACCATCGTTCTCCCCAAACATCTTCTTAGTCTTCGCCAATACTACTTTGTTGATGTGCCAAGAGCAAAGGAGGTGAGACGATGACGGAAAAACTTCTTAAATGGCACTAATAAGGGCTAAGTCCCTATCGGTAACAAACACGTCAGGTTTAGGCCACCCATCCAATATGGATCTCAAGTTCTCAAGTGCCCAAATGTAATTCGCATGACTCTCTGATGATATGAATGCAAACCCAACGGAGAACGTCAAGTGCGTAGAAGTGATGCCAACAATCTCCAACATATGCATTCAGTACCGATTTGTCTTATACATGCAATCCATCAAAATTACCGATGAGAAACACCTTATCAACTTTATTGAGTCGGGATGTGACCAAAATAAATCGGTGACAACATTCGTATCGGGATGCTTCCTATGCCAGGACATCCACTTATTCTTCTCCAAGATGTGCAACATTTGTTGCATTTGAGTCATCCCACCCGCATCCTCATTTCAAACTTTTTGTGGTGCATTATATATTGTCCTCATTGTCGATACGTTTCTAACATCTCTTTACTTCAACGTATTTAGGATGTCTCTAGGCTTGACATTCCCCTTTGTCATTTGCACCACAACATCCTGCTCCCCCTTATCCAATCTTCCGGCAAATGAATGGTCGTCCAAGTTTTTTACAGGGTCGTGATTGTGCCTCCCACATATGACAGTGACATACCACAAGGAGTCAGCATTTTTCTTTACGTTGATAAGGAAGGGGCATCAACATTTCTTCGTACCAGTTTAAGTCATCGCCTTTTCCTCTTCTTCATCATTTCTTGGTTTCAAATAAATTTTGGCCGCTTCCCCTTCCCTACTCTCTGAGACATTCCCCTATATGTTCCAGACCTCTCACACGCAAGTTTCACCATCCCCCTGCGCTTAATGCCCCCGGCATCAGAGTGCTTTGTCACTAGCACAAACATGTTCTCTCGTCCTATCATTTGAAGCCATGAAATAGCCACTTCTCTAGAGGGGAATGGCCTACAAGGTGTAAACGTGTCCTTGTAGTCTGGAAATAGGGTAGAAATCGGCATTACCTGCAATACAAACAGTGTAACATTATAATCAACCAAAATGTACAGCACAATCACGAAAAAACTCTAAAAAATAGGTTCTCGGTTGTACAGGTCTGATACTTTATTCAGAGTCTCGCTCACGTACGACCGAGAGTTACTCATAACTCTCGGTCGTCCCATACCGTGAACTACGTACACATCTCGGTCCTCTATGACCGAGACATTGCGATACATTTCGGTCCTGCGAGGCCGAATCAATCGGGCACATCGACAGAAACTTCGGATAACCGCATAAAAAACACAATAAATTTGAAAAATTACCTCAAGTTCAACCTCCTCTTGCACCGTAGCAGTACAATCCTCCATTATATAGTGCAAATAAGTTCGGATTTGTCGAAATTACCCAACCCTACGTTGACAAACAAATCATCATTTTCACAGTTTTACTCAAATTAACAGTTCTAACAAAGCATCATATGGTTGTCAAACATTGTTACCTCGCTGTCGGATGATGTCAAGCCGCAAAAATCGATAAACGTTCGCCAAACGCAATGTTGCTTTATGGTTCATTTTGCTGGTGGGGTGCCCCTTTTTCTTTGTCAAAATGGTTTGTGGGGTTTGAATCTATATATATACAGGGGCAAAATGGTCTTTTCCATTTTCGCTAGAATTTTTACATTTTAGTTGGGTGCCTTCATGAAACGGTGGGGTGCCCTTAGCGGCCCTCTACTTTTTGAAACTAGTGTGTTTTTTAAGGATTTACCTGTAATGTTCATATTTGTTTTTCAAAAAAATGTCATATTTGGTTGTTGTTCAGGAGATTGTATTTCGAAAATGGGCAATAACTTAATTTGAGAAAGCTAATAAATTTGTGAAGTTAATTATTGAATTAAGGTTTTCAAAAAAGGTAGTGCTAGATGGACTCAAAAAGTCCGGACTCAAACAATCAAAATGACATAAAGACCCTTAATTTAAATTCATTATTAGTGTTTGGAGGTAGAGGGTAATTAGGTCTTTTACTTAAGATATCTTAAATTGTTAACCAAAAAATGTTTCCAAATAGATTTTTTGTTTCAAAAATGGTCATCGAGTTAAAGAGGATTTAAAAGGCCATGTTTCATCAACTAGAGCATCGGAATCATTCCATAAAAAAAGTCATTCCGAATAACCTTACCTTTAATGACATGTAAAAAAACAACTCATTTCAACTTTCAAAAAATCTGAACTCAAAGAATGTTTTGATAATTTTTATAATTTTAAGGGTCTCAAACTAATTTTAAAGAAATTGAAAACATTGGTTTATGTGCAACAAATGGGTTACATTAAATGGAAAAAAAATTTGTTAAGGGCAATAACATATAATTCCAACAGTTTTTCTCCATTTAATGTAACTCATTTGTTGATTTTTTCAATTTTGCTTTGAGGGGTCCCAAAGTAGTAAAAATTATCAAAACATCCACTTCTATTTGGACCTAATTATTTTGTGGATGCTTGAATGATATAGGTGAAAGTAGGAGGTTTTATAAATAAATAAAAGTTGTAAGTCCGCACAACCCTTTAATTTTTACTCTCTCTTTTCTTTTTAAGTATTTTTTAACCATTTCCAAACATTTCATAATATTTGTCATTAAATAGTTTCAATATATATTAATTAGTTAATTAATTTTTATACCCTTTATAGAAATAATTACAAATTAATAACTAGTGTATACAAAAATGGTATAATTATGAAAAATAAAAAGTGATTTAATCATTTAATTGTCCATTTTTTGTTAATCAAAATAATTAAATAATTTTCTTAAAAAATTATAAACAACATTAAAACGACACTTAAAAAGAAACAAAAGGAATAATTGCTTTTGTTTGGAGCATACATGAGTATCATCAAAAGCGTAAGCAAAACTTTAGAATGCGTTGGACTTGGGATACAGAGAAAGAGTGGAACACGTCGCTCCATGAAAACACACAATTTTCAAAAGATGTGATGTTTCCTTGAAATAGAATTCAAAACTGTCTTTTTGGGAAGTTGATAAGCACTTCCCAATTTACAGAAGGCAAAATTCATCATTTGGTCCCGAACTTTATTGTTTTTTTGATTTTGGTCATGAACTTTTATTACTACACATTTGGTCATTGAACTTTTACAAAAATCTACATTTAGTCATTCCATTATTTAAAGTGTTAAATTCGGACAATGTGAGTAATAAAAATAATATGTGACTAGCCAAGAAGAGTAAAGTGATTTATACTATTAAGCCGAACGACTCATATCGACCAACAAAAGCCCAAAAAAAATTTAATTTTCTCCAAAAACATAAAAAACTCAAAGTTCTAGGACCAAAAGCATAAAACACTCAAAAGTTCAGGGACTAAATGTACATTAATAAAAGTTCATGGACTAAAAGTATAAAAGTCTTAAAGTTTAAGGACCAAAAAAATATGTTTTGCCTTTAAAGAATAATGGACCCATGTTGTCAAAAAAAAAAAAAAAAAAGGCTACTTTATCCATAGCAATGTCCAAAGTAAACATGTGATGTGAGACTTCAGAGTATCAAAATGCGCCTTCTTTCCCTTATAAGATACGCCAATAAACCGACTTGGAACATCAATCCGTTAATGAAGCTAAACTTTAAAGAAAGTAAAACAAGAAGGAGAGGCAACTCAAATGCCTCCTCACTGTAAAGCTTAGAATTTAGTGAAGACGAAAAAAAGTGGGAATCTACTAAAAGAAACTAAGATTTCTAAACCTTCAACATAAATGAGTACCTACTCGCTAATTTAATGTACACTAACTTACAAGGAGAAAATACAATAGAGGCTCACATCGAACGAGAAAATAAAACCAGAAGAACTCTCTACTGCTCCTTCTTTCATTTTTCCTCCAGACGTCGAAGTACAGAGTCTGCGAATATCTTCTGCCTGATTCATCATACCAAAACAAAAAGTATAGATCTTAGCTTCAATCCCTCGCCAAGAACAAAAGCTAACCAACAGTTCTGTACCCATTTTTGAGAATGAAATCAAAAACACCAAAAAGAAAAGGAGTGAAATCAAGAATTATATTAAGTATGCGAGTAATTGTTGTTCATATCTTGCACAAGAATGATCAACAAAAATGTTGTAGTTCCAGCATATGTGACTGAAATGTATAAAAACAAGGCATTTTAAGAAAAAATTTCTCCAAGCCTTTTTGCATATCAGTCGTTGACCTGAAACTAGATTTCTTGCTGTTTTATGCCTTAGTTTCTGTATCAATTTTAAGTCCCTCCAAGTTCAAATCATATCTGTCAGACATTTAAACTTTCTTAGGTATGGTCGGAACTAAGTGAGTTCAATCAATTATGGATTGAATTCAATTCCCAATTAACACTAGCACTTCGAGGGAATGAAATGGCTACCTAATTGGACCACTAAAGAATTACACAGACCCAACGTCTCCAACTCGAGATAGATTAGATTGACCAAATGCACCAATTTCACCATTGTCCATCAATATGATGATTAGGTCATTCGCTAATAAATTAAGAAAAACTTGCAACGCAAATAGCAAGAGAGAATGAATCTTACTTCTGCTCGGTATGCTTCGGACTAGGACGTGAATATTTCAGATATCCATCCCAAGGGACCTTTTTGATACCAGCTCTAACAGAAATTATGTCCCTGACCCTGAAAAAAAAAAAGGGGACTGCCAAGTGAAGAGGTAAAATAGAACAAAAAAAAAGCATTTCAATCATACATAAACGACATAGACTGAGGCATAATTTAAGTTGGTGCATAACTAAAGGTAACTCACCTCTCTGCAAACTCTATTGCAGTCTCTCCCGGTTTTTTGTTTTGTGGTTCCAAGTACCACACATCACAAACAACCGCCCATGAAGTCATCAGTCGCAGCAAATGCATTGTAAATGATTGCCTGCAAACCAAAGATTAGGTCAACATGATGCATTGTGGAAAGTAGTGGCCGAGACTATCAGAAAAAACAAGAGAACATGCCTTTTAAGAGAATAAAATCCAAAAACAAAGAGACTACAAAAAATGAATGTGCAGCACTTCTTAGAGCCAACAATAGTAAAAGAGGAGAGAATGTAAAAATGTAAAAAGGTATGTTACTTACCTAATTTAAGTGTTTCGCAGACTAAGATTCTTGTATCTTAAGCTTAAAAGGTATTATTACCAAAAAAAAAAAGTGGTCTCGATGCATGGATTCCAAAAGCAACGTCCCATCTAATCTGGAGACACATTGCAGGGTTCATATAAACGAAAATATCTGGCAAGTGGCAACAAGGTTTTCTGCGTACCAGGGTCCAAATTAAATACATCTAGCTATAGGAGTCAAATCGCATTCCCTCAACCCAGCCTCCATCCAAATGAGTAATTCAAATAGGAAGTTAATTGATTGTGATTTCTCACTTAGCATCAAAAGAGAAATAGAAACAATTTAAGAAGAGTGAGGAGAAGATTAAGTTTCTTTTACCTATAAGAAGGGGCATCTAATACAATTTTGAAAAACAAAGGACTTTCATGAAATTTATTTTTATTTTGAGTGTACATGGTCAACAACGACAAAACTCAGTCTCTAATTAGTTGAAGTCAGCTTCATGGATCCAAGTTCTAATGTTTCCATGTAACTTGATTAATGAGGTCGATGATGTAGTTAGTTATCTTTCAAATTTTTGTAACTAGTGAATCACAAGTTATCTCAGTGTACTTCCAAATTCTTCAATTTCCGCATTGAGTTTTCTAACTAGGACATATGCAGGTCTTACTTGTATGTGTGTAACCACCACGACCTTTTCTCTAAGTTTTTCATCTATTGAGGATCCTCATACTTCGCTTTGAATCTTCATATTGCTTATTCTATCCTTAACGGACCACGCATCCACTTGAGTATCGTGGCGCTGCTTGATGCTTCTGATCAATAGAACTCATCTTTGCTACACTTATTTTATGTATAGATTGTTTCTTTACCTCCCAACATTCACCATAAAGAATAGCCAGCCTAATTGCAGATACTTTTGAGTAAACAGAACCCATTAAGTTCCATCACATGTTTGCACCTTGATTTGTGTGTCATGGCAGATGTAAATATCAATTGCTAAAAACTTAATTGACGTCCGATTTGGACTCTTGAGTAGTCGTGCGGTACAAAAATCATTTTGTTACAATATTTTAAGAGTTTCTATACTTGTAGAATCAGTGTCTTATTAACCCGTGTTGGATCAGTGTCTTATTTAGATTATTTCAGTTCTATTTAGATTATTTCAGTTCTTACATGATGAATCAGTGTGTTATTAACTCATGTAGGATACTAATCCTAAATCAATTTGGAGAGCATAAATAGAGTTGCTTATAAGTTCGAAAGCAGTAAACTCTAAAAGTGCCTTAGCTTTTTGGATAAGCAAACCAAAATCAAGCTTAAGACCACATCATGGTTACCAAAAAATCTCTGCACTCTCATCTCAAAGCAATGAACCAAACTCACAAATTTAGCAGTGTATCATTTGTACATTTTTGAGCTGGACAAGAGAGTCGATAGGGTCTGATATGAATGCATCATATAAGGATCGACCACTAGTCTCATTGCAAACAAAAAAAATGGACAACTTTCTTTTGATGGAGGGGAACTGCTATTCTAGTATACTTGTATGCAAAGGGACAGAAAAATGATGGGTGAACAGGTTCATATTCAAACAAACAACAAATTTTCATTCAAACAGTGGAACAACCCAGTGAAAATGAGGTAAACAAAATACGTAAAAACAAGGATACCGTCAATAAACAAATGATCGACACAAGGCTACGAGATACTTACTGTCTACTGTTCCAGAACGCATCCACGAAAATCTTGTTGTACTTTATTGCAATTGGGCAAACAGTGCAGTCAAGCTCAAATGCTCCCTAAACATTCCAATGCAAAGCAACATTTACCAACATAAAATCCTAAAGACTAAATTAAACAAAAGAAAAAAAAAATCAGGAAGTTTTCTCTTGACAAGATTGACATTTATATTTTTTATGGACCAAGTAATGCAATGAAGCATGCAGAAAAATCTGCAAGCTACACATTACCAACACAAAAAAACCCCAAGATTCAATTAAAAAAAAAAAAGAAAAAAAAATCACAGGCATAGCTGTAGAAGCTGATATTGGTGAAAGAAAACTTGTCAACCAGATGCTATTTCTAATAAATCTTCTCCAACTAGATCAAGGTCCTCAGGAGGGAGAAACAAAACGAGCCAAGTCTAATGCAGCATCTGGAAATCTCAAAAGGTCATTTGCTTTCAGAAGGGTCAAAGAGGCTGGAGCAATAGCATGGTGCAATGTAGAGCTCAACACCAGTGAATCACCGTGTTCGTTGAAGCTTTTCAAAAACCTTACTTTATTTGTGATCTCCCAATGGACAATTCAATTAGTTATGCAAAAAATGAAAAAAAAAAAAAAAAAAAAAGGGACAGAAAGGCCACCATAGAGGTGACCAACTTTATTTATGTCATCATGATCACTCCAGCGAGGAAAAAAAAAAGATAAAAAAAACAACAACAACAAAGAAAGAAAGATAGAAGATGTAAACCTTCTTAAACATGACTGTGTATTGGTTATTCACGCAGGTTCCTTCTGGAAATATAAGAAGAGGATTGTTGTCCAAACCTTGAACATGCTCTTTTATCCTGAAAAAGGCAATCACAGCATAATGAATGTGTATCTGGAACATCTCAAACACTTTCAAGATAAGAATGAAATCGTTACTTTCTTGCCACAGTTTCACGATCCTTTGCCTCCAAACGATTGAACCAAATACATCCAACACTTTCTAATATAGTGCTTTGAAGTAGCCCTAAACAGAACAAAATAATCAAAAGAAACTCTTTCAGTACCAAAAAAACTAGTTTCTGAAGCTTGATTTCATTTTAATCTATGGCCATAAGGCCCATAAATTATTGAAAGTGGTAACTAGATCAATTTGTCAAAAGCTTTTAAATAGTCAGGTGCGTAGTTATGATCCTAGGCAACTTAAATTATTTTACAATTTATTACGTATTGCTTATTTCAAAACTGTCAAATTTAGTAAGGTTTGTTGAACAAATAATGTTTAAGCCTATAACAGCATGCAACCTTGATGCCATTGAACCTATATAGGTAGATGATACTAGATATCGCAAACTGAAGTATTAGGAACCAGCAATTCACGAAACATTCCTAAGCATTAAGATAAAAATCTCTAACAATATCAACAAGAATATTATAGAAAATTTGCAAGCAACAACAACAACAACAGTATGTAGACGACGAAATACAATAATAAAATCAAAATATTTCAGACTTTATAAGTGCATCCAGTGATGTTTAGATGAAAAATCTTGGAAACATACCAACCCATCCAGGATGCTTTTGCATAATAACAGCAAATGCAGTCATTTGTTCTAAAACAATAAAATCGATCATCGATGTATGATTGGCCACAAATACCTGTTCAAGCACAACAAGGCAATAACATTTAGAATGGCAAATGAAGGCAGGTCAAATGCAATAAAACAAGACATCGTATAGCAGACTGAGAGGTAGACCTGCTTGGGTCGAATACTAGGACGTGGTCCATGATATTTGACAACCCCAGTCCATGATGCAACAAAGAAGCTGCATATTAACTCAACCAGATACCTCTGGAAAACAACCAAGCAATAAGGCATGAAGACATGCTAATACTCGACGGCAGAAATATCATAAGAATTTCGATTATGGGGTTTAACTGGAACATACAATACTTGCATCCCTGTATTTAGGTGTTAGTAAAGCAATTTCCCATCACCCGCTTGCATCCAACATTAGCATACATGAAAATGGGACCCGTGTAGTAATACGTGGATAACTATGACACGCACTAATTTCAGAAACAACCAAAAGCGAGGACAGATAAATAAAATCTAGTTATTAAGCAATGCCTCAGCACCAGAAGTTGAGAAGTCATAGAAGTCTGAAACCTAGGAAACATGACATACTCAAACCATGCAACCATATGCAGATAATGCTAATGCTAGTGAAAAATCAGGTTTTCCAAAAAGTTAAGAAAGAAAAGGCTGGAAATCTATTTTCATCAAGAACGTCAAACACATAATAGTCATTTTATAATCTGAAGCAGATGAAGTCCTAAAAATAATTTATATACGGATCTCAGCCATTGTCGAACAATAAATATATTAAATATAAAACTCAAAACCGACCAAAACCCATAGCGCAAAATCAGTTTAGGCTGCACATGAAATTAAATTTGCTAGTCTGTCAATCATTCAATCTAAAACAAAGACAGAACAGCAAGACCATATCATTCATCACCAACGTATTCCCTACACATATTCCATTTGGCGGCTACATGGATGGAAATAAAAACTGCGGTAACAAGTTTTATTCTTTACGGATGCAAAACTGAAGCCAATACTAACATACCTCTTAGTCTAATCATTCGAAGCCAATTGAAGTTCAGAATCTTTAAACAGTCAATTGTAACTTTCCCATCAAAAAAATAATATTCACCTTGTCAAGATAAATAAGAAAAAAAATACCTCCAACTTTCTCCTCCACTTGTCATTTCCACTTAATAGGAAGTGAACAGGAATGAAGGAGGAGAGGAATATTATCCACCCAATTGTTAGCACCAGTACCCTGCAGGTAGCAAAATCAAATGAACAGAAGAAATGGAAGTGTTACAATACATCGAAACAATATTAAGTCATAATAATTACCAATTCCTCTGAATGAACTAAAGCTGGAATAAAACTCGAGTTCAATTGATGATTTTTCACCATGCAATAGATTCAAAAGCATACATGTTGAGGCTAGTACATAAAAAAAAGTTGCAAACCCACTGATATGTAAACATTCCCAATCTTTAGCCGCCATTCAAGATGCCTCTCTAGACTTGACTCTTTAGAGAAGTTCAGTTCTAGTACTCACTAGAAGTCTAAAACTGTTGAGAATTTGACATTTTTTTGACAAATAGATCCCTCCTCTCCCCCACTCCCTAAAATAATAATAATAACAAAAACACCCACAAGAGGCAAAACCAAAACCAAAACCAGATCCGAGGAAGATATGATCCACCAGTGACTCAGTAGGAAGGACACCAAAATAAGGAGACAGCAACAGGCAGTTTTCCTTCTCTGCACCACATCTAGCATGCATTTTTGTGAACTAAGAGCAACAAGCCAACTAAATATCCTAACATTGGATTAAATACGAGCCCCCAAATAGGTATTCAGAAAGTGAAAAAAGGAAAGTAATACGAATCGATGAAAGAAGAAAAAATGATTTACATGTAAGGGCGGATCAATCTAAAGTCCAAGACAAGAATAGTCGAAACACACCAAAAGCAAAAGAAAGAAAAATATATAAAAGCAAGACGTATTACATTTCATTTAAAGTAATGTAAAAGTACATAAAGCGGTCATACTCATAACTTATTCGTGCAAACTTAAGTACCTTTAACCCAATACATGTTTCTGACTAAGAACAAGAGAAAAAGCCCAAGATTTTCACTCGCATTGAGATTAATCTTCAACTATGTGCATTGGACAAGGAAAAATGAAGCAAATAACTGCTGGAGTACGAGATAGAGGATCAACCAAAAGCAGTCCGAACTATTTCTAAGATATACATAATTCAAAAGAAAAAGGTCTCTTAGGCTCAGCAACAGAAGCTCAAAAAATTCACTAGAACTGCAATAGTAATAATGATAACGAAAATTTTGAATTCTTCACCAAAATCTATAATATTATGGATAAGTAGAAGGGGGAAACGAGCAAAACAAGTTGACCGGGAGGTGTAACAACAAAACGACAGAGACGTTATCTTAAATACATGTAATCTAATAAAATTAAAGGCACCTCACCTTACAGGAAATAGAATCCCATATCTGACCACTACCCCAAAACACCAGAGTGGAAACAAATATATATTCCAATTCCAAGGCTCTGGAGGATTTGATTTGAAACATCGAGTAAAGGAATCCTGCCAATGGGTCAGTCTTAACATTTGATAAATTCTCACCAAATAACAATTGGAAAAAATAATAATAATAATAATAATTGTAAGCAAGTGACAAAAAACAATAAAAACAACAAGAAAATAGCCTCAACCCCAAATTAGTTGGGGTCAACTACATGGACCAAACTCTTCCATTCCGCTCGATAAGTAACAAAACAATAGAAACGCCTAAATAATTTTTATGTAAAATAAATATAGAAATAATGTGGGACGTAAGCATATGTAAGAGTCTGGAGGTGCCACCGCAAGTATGAATTAAATAATCAGCTGCATCAAAGTACATGTTATAACTTGATAAAACTGCAAAAAATTATGTAAGCAATTAATTGCAGAGTAAGAGATGACACATAGAGCACCCTAAGCAACAAAAATATCAAGCATTAGTTTATGTAATATACCAAAAACAGGAAATCACGACCTTACAATGAGTTTGATTTCATATGAGGCCATGGAAGTCACTAATAAAAGCTAGTGGGAGAAAACTCACCATGACAAAGCTACGAAGTAGAGGAGGATATGAGTGTGATAACAAATCAACAACTCACGGAAATACACTTATTTAAGGGAAAAATCCTTCATCAAGTGCAGCATCAGAAAAATAAATGCAGTTTAGCGGGGCATGATAAATTGCTACCAAACAACAATGATAAAATAATGGGGTCAATGATAGATGTTCAATTCACGAAGGAATTTTCGAAAATTCAGAACAATGTGGAAATATTGCAGATGATGAAGTGAGTTCAGATGTACTCAAGTCTAAGGAACATTATGAGTTCCCTAAGGAAATTGTGAGCAAGGTGATCCCATATGAGTCAACATAGAGTCTTCAAGTCATGAGTTGGAACGGAAAAATCTCATTGCACTATCCTATTGGTCATGTTACTTTACTGAGATCAGTTTTCTTGTTGATCAGAGCTTCCTGATCTGTAATAAATTTTGTTTTGACTATTACAGGTGTATCTCAGACTCTTTTCTCTTTCCTCTTATTATTCTACATTACAAGGTTTAGTTTACAAAATATCGAGCTTCTATCAGTCGACAAAGTATGTGACTACATCAAGGTTCAAACAATGCTTGGGTTTTTTCACACCGATTAAGGCTAGGCATGCTTTCAAGGGATGGTACTGGGCATTTTATGATTTTTATAAAAAAAAATGCCAAGTTACAAGTGCAAGGTCAAAGAACAATTGGTATTACTGTCAAAAGCAATGATCAAAGATATAATTGGTTTATATTTTTCATAGTGGCTAATGTATCTTGCAAGTACGGAGAAAAAAAAAATGGCTCCACTACAATACGGTTCATAAAGTAAACATACAAATCTTGTGCATGTTGCATTTTCTCCTCTTTCAGTTTAAACGATGCAATACTTAATTGCATGCTTGCAGAACAACTGCAGTATCACCGTACTACTTGATCACTAGCAAATTAAGGGGCAAAAGCATGATAAAGATGATGGAGAGAACACAGGGCATAGATGATCTTTCCTTATGGTAGTCATCAGGAACAAGCAGCATTGGTCCAAATTCCATTAAGCTTGATTTAATGAATGTCTTCCAATCACACATTTTTTGAAAACTATCCAAACCGGCACGACAGGGGAGCTTACGGCTTTGAGTTCATATAATTCAAGGTCCAACCCAAATCACACACACAAACATTTTCAAAAATTGAGTAAACTAACTTGCCACTTCGATTAATGAGTAAACGATTTCAAGAAACGCGCAAATGACGCTCGATTGGGAGCTAATTACAATCAAATGACGCTCATGTAGTTACCGAAGTTCATTCGCTATGCAATTCAAACAATTTCACACCTTTTTACACTACTCCAACCCCCAAATTTCACAACATCGGCAAATAACAACCAATAAATCAATCAAAACCCTGAAATTGGCACTAGAAACTGAAAACAAACCCAATTGAATCAAACCTGATCCAATCACAGGGAGAATCAAAGCAAATTGATGAACGTACATCGATAATGGCACCGGCAGCCTCAGTTAACGCAGGCGAGATGTCGAGCAAGTCGCGCCTGATCAACACAATCAATTCAACGACAAAAATTACAAATCTCAACATGAAAACAACAAACTCCATCGCATTTTCAATGAAAACCATCAAAAGAAACCCTAAAAACTCCCGAACAAACGACAGTGAAAGAGAATGGATTGGATGGATTGGTTGCTCACAAGTGAAGTTTCTCCTCCTGAGGCTTGGAGATGGAATCGGCGGTCAGATATTCCTCGATGTTGGGGCGATCGAGGTCGATTTCGGAGCTCGATGAGTTGAGCTCCCCCATTGTTGTAGTGAGCGACTCCGATGAGAGATGCGCGCACGACAATGGCTTACAATATAAAATATGGGGTTCACGCAAATCGACGCAGTGATGCCACGTGGCTATCTTTGCGGCTGTGGCTGCGACTGCGACTGCGACAGTCAATGATCCTTAGACCAGACCTAATTAACGGCTCGCTGCTACCTAGATGTTATCGAATTCTAGGGATTCGTGATAGTATACCATCTCTCATCATCAATGTCAACAAAAATATTAGTAAAATTAAAATTGAGGGCCGCTAAGGGCACCCCACCATTTAATGAAGGCACCCAAAGTTTTTGTAAAAATTTCAGCAAAAGTGGAAAAGACTATTTTGCCCTTGTATATATAGTGATTCAAACCTCACAAATCATTTTGACAAAGAAAAAAAGGCACCCCACCACAAGGTTGAACCACAAATCCAAATCGCGTTTGTCGACTTTTTATCGATTCTTGCGGATTGACATCATCCGACAGCGAGTTAACAATGTTTGACAACCATATGATAGTTTATTAGAACTGTTTAGTTGTGGAAAACAGTGAAAATGATGATTTGTTTGTCAACGTAGGGTTTGGTAATTTCTTCAAATCCAAAGTTGTTTTCACTATATAATGGAGGATTGTAATGCTTCGGTGCCAGATGAAGTCTTCCTTGAGGTAATTTTACAGATTTTTTGTGTTTTTTATGCAGTTGGGAGAAGTTTTTGTCTGGGTGCGCGATTGTATCGGCCTCGCAGGACCGAGATGTATGGTGATGTCTCGGTCCTAAAGGACCGAGAGGTGTACTTAGGTCACGGTATGGTACGCCAGTGTACAACCGAGAGTATGAGCACATTCTCGGTTGTACACCACCGACACCACATTACCTACCACTAATTGTAGCTCTCGTCATGTCTCGGCCGAGAGAACTAGAGTACTCTCGGCCATGCGTAACCGAGACACTGTGAACTCTTCCGCCTTTGTGGCGAGACTTCGAGTTCCCAAAATGTAGCTTCGTCTCGGCCATGCGAGGCCGAGATCTGTAGCACACGCCTCTCTCGGCTTTGTGTGGCCGAGAACCGCGAATTCCCATTTCTTTAACTATTCAACCGAACCCTAACTTGGAGACGAAATCGGCTCACACCACGACCCTACGAACTGCAAAAAAACCGTAAACCAAAGGAGAAACACAAGGCGAGACACGGAAAACACGATTTTGGAGATTCCTCTCACTGGTCGATTCAAACCAAATGGATTCTTGCACAACAGTTCGGTGAAGGTGGTGGGGTGCTCAGGGTTCGGTGAAGGTGGTGGTGGGGGTGGTTGGGTGCTCGGGGTTCGGTGGTGGTGGTGGTGGTGGTGGTGGTGGTGGTAGTGGTGGTGGGGTGCAAGGGTTTTTTACACGAGGGGTATTTTTGGTATTTTGGGTTTAATTTTCGGGTGCCCTAGGTAAATCAATTTGTGCCCACATTAACTGGGTGCCTTCATTAATAGGTGGGGTGCCCTTAGCGGCCCTCTTAAAATTAGGGCAGTGCTATTTGGACTCGTGAGTCCGGACTCAAAAATTTTTTTAATTTCAAATACATCCCCGAGCAATTAATGAAACAATCATAATCACTTATAAAATTCCTATTATACCCCTTAAATATTTACAAAAATTTTAAAAACATCCATATGAGTCCGGACTCATGAGTTCAAATAGATTTATTGTTAAAATTAACCTATGTTGCATGCATGAAATTTAATATGAGATCATATGATTTTTATTGTTCAAATAATTTTATCATCACCTCCTTCTCCTTGTCCTTCCACTTTATACTCTCTGCATTAATGAGGCTAATGAATGAAAATTTTTCACAACGGAGAAAACTACGAAAAATTTAATTAGGGATGGAGGCAGAGATTATGAGAAAATCTTATATCTACACACACATATAGGTATGGAGATGAAAAAATATAAACACACAATCTCCATGATGAATCTCATTAGTAATATATGTGGGTAATTTCATTGGGGATCATGATGGAGATCACCAATAGAATCGCGATAGGGATTACCAGTGCATATTACAATGGAGCAAATAGAGATAAATTTGGAGGTGTTTTTGATATTTTTGGTATTTATCCTTAATAAATTGTTTTTGTTTGGTTTGATCTAATTAGACTAATTTACTATTAAAATAGTTTTTACAATTGCTCTAAGTTTTGTCCATATCTATTACGTTTGTAGTTATATTTTGTCAAATTAGTCTCATGGGTCATGTGATTGCAGAAAGTGACCATTAGTGGCTCAACGTTTGATTATCGCGAAAAATCGAAACCAAGGTCACGTACCTGACCCACATAACCCCGTCTTCACCCTTACCACTAAGTCACACATGTCAAGGTTCTTAAAAAAAAAAAAATAGTCAAAAAGCACGAAGAATTATATCCCTATCAAGATAGTAATTAATCGAGATCTAACCGGTTACTCAATGCATCTCATTATTTAATTAATAAAAAATAAGGGGTATATATTTAAGAATTACCAATGTTGATACATTAAATTATTTTAGGGTTGCGACTAATCGTTATATTGTTTGAAAAAGTTTTTTTTTTTTGTTGTAATTCAACTTACTTGTATAATAGTAATTCAGTCATAAGAAATTATGTTTGTTTGGTTTGATGATTGTCTAGTTAGCTAGACTAATTTACTTTTAAAATAGTTTTTCCAATTGCTCTAAATTTTGTCCTCATCTTTTCTTTTGGTAGTTGTACCTTTTCAACTATCAAACTGTCACAAAATATAGTTTATTGCATATGATTCTACCTCACTCGATATACTTTTTTAAACTGATGTGGTGTTATCTCAAATTACTAAATTACTGAATATTCAACACAAAAACACGTATGAACTAGTGTCTAGCTAAGAATAGAAATGGAATCAATCGGTGTATTGCTAGGTTTTTTTTTTTTTTTTTTTTTTTTTTTTAGAACAGTCAAAAAGCACGAAAAATTATATACATATCAAAATAATAATGAATCGAGAGTTTTTTTTTTTTTTTCAAAACTTAATCAATAATTTAACCCTTCACTCAAAGAATATTCTTATATAGTAAAGAAAAATGAGGGGTGAATATTTAAGAATTAGCGATGTTGATACATTAAATTATTTGAGGGTTACGATTTGTTGTTTATTTGGTGTTGTTGTAATTGTTTTCGGTTTGAATCGTATTATAATTTTTTGAAAAAGTTTTTTTAAGCCATCCAAAAAAGATTTATGTTTTAGTAAAAACTTAAATATTAAGCTTTTTTGCAACATAAATACTATGATTAAACGCCACCTCATTAACAATTCTTCTTTTTTTTTTTTTGGCCAAACCATCTCATTAACAATTATATTCTCAATTATTACATTGTTATTTTTTTGGTGTTGTGGTGATCGAGACAATCTTTGATAATTTTACAGGCGACACATCTCACCTTACAAGAGATATGCTTCAAAAAGTTAGAAGATTCGAACATGCGACCTCTAAATGATTTAAGAGCATAACCAAGTTCCTATAATTACGTAATTTTACACCAAAAATAGTGGTTGATAATCCTTGACCATTATTATGACATCTCTCCTTACTTCAAATTTTTTGTAAGAAATCTATCCATCTATATGTTTTTTTTTTTTTTTTTGTAAAAATCCATATATGTTTCTTTGAGCACATCTTGACTGTTGACCCCAAACCTCGAGATAATCAATTTAATCTTCTCCCCCAACTCCCACGCTTCCTCAAGTCATTGCATCAAAAACCCTAAACCCACTGATTCCAGTGATCATCACCACAGTTAGTTATTGGCAGTTATGACAGTTACACTGAGAAAACTAGCCGTTAAGGGCCTCACGGCGCACTTTAGCAGATTCTCAACAACTCTCTCTGCTCACAAGCTCTGGACTTCTTCTTCTTCTCCCCACACAGTGATTGCCCGCCATTTCTCCGGAATCGGTAACTCCTCTTCAATTAGCCCCATTAGATCGATCTCGATGCCCGATATCGGTTTCGATTGAATCGTATGATTAGTTGTGTTTACCATTGTTGTTGATGTGTTGAGAGGATCACATTTATGGTGTCAATTTGAAATCTTGCTAGTAGGGGACGGGGAGGTTGCGAATTCGGGCGGGTTCGAGGAGTGGAGTAATGGGGGCGGGTTGGTTCACGAGTCCGCCGAGATAGATTCAACCACAGTTGTTGAAATTGGGGCTGTTGTTCATTCAAGGTCTGTGCTTGGTCCTAATGTTCATGTTCAATCTGGAGTGGTTGTTGGACCCGCGGTGACAATCGGGCAGTCGTCGAAAATTGGGTAATGCTTGTTGTGGAAGTGGGCATTCCAGTAAGTGCTTATGCTCAATGAGGGGCCCTTTTTGATGAATTTGTTGAATGTGTTTCAGGTACAATGCCGTGCTTAGTAATTGTTCGATTGGTGATTCTTGCGTTATTTACAATGGTGTATGCGTTGGTCAAGATGGTAAAGATGACTACTTGGAACTAGGAGTTTTAATGCCATTGCAGTCGTTGCAATGATAGTGTTGTAGTCTGTTCTTTTAGCGAGAGACGATTTGGACTTGACTTTATTAGACAGTATATTTTACCCATTGCAATTTGACTCGTACAATTTGAGTTTTGATAACCTCGTTTCTTTTTCGATTTGATAGTAATTCATTCTTAATGACGATACATTGATATATTTTCTTTCATAGTGTTATGTTAATTCAAGTTAATTTATTGCTTATATCACATCATAGTATTCTGAAATTGGCATTTCGATCTGTTTCCCGACAGGATTTGGGTTTTATGTAGATGAAAATGGGAACATGGTGAAGAAGCCCCAAGTTGGTAAAGTTCCAATTAATTGTTTCATTTGCATCAATTAAGTGTAACGATTCATGACTTGTGAGTTGACCATATCGACGTTTATGTGCTGTCATTGCTTACCTGACCTCACTGTGCTCATGTCACCGAAAGGTTTATTTTTAACAGTCAATGAACACGATTGTTTGATTCTCATGATTATAGCAATACCTTGCACGTTGACGTGCCTCTAATCATTCTCCTATTTAACTAGTTCATTATGTCAAACTTGCTGTTAGATAGCTTGTTTAGCAAGACAGTCTCAAAATAAATGGCAGATCTTAGTAATTAAATATGGATGCTTACACACCAAGTGGTGGCTCAATAGTTTGGTATGTGGTCACTTATGCAAGAGGTGGAGGGTTTGAGTTGCAAGTTTAAGGGGTAAAATAAGTAAGTTTCTTCTTAAAAAAATGTGGGTGCTTACAATAAATTTTGTAGTTCCCATAGCGGAAATGAAAACTATCCTGTGAAACTGAGACTTCTCGGTCAACAATGTCAAATGAGCAAAGTAAACGTAGTGAAAGCATTATCTGTTTCAGAATTTAATCCACTCACCTTGTGTTCGTCTTTGGTTTTATTTTGCTGGTCCAGATGCTTTATGCAAGGATAGGAAACCATGTGGAGGTGGGTGCTAATACTTGCATTGATAGGGGCAGGTATGGGAATTTACCTTTCTGAATATCTAAAAACTCATCTTCCAGCTTGGAGAATTCTGATTACTGTCCATGAATTAGTTGAAAAAAAAATAGTTTTGGCCCAGAGATTTACCTTGAGTATTAATGGCCTGCTGCATATAAGGATAAATTCCTTTCAGTTTTACTCACAGTGATATTTTACTGCATCATTAGTAGTATTAACATGTCATTTGACTTGCTTGATGCTATATGATGCTTAATGGAACAGCTACATAAGTAAATTCAGCTAAGACTACCACTGAACGGATCTCCAATTTTACAGTTTAGTCGTGAGTTGCAACATCATTAGTAGTATGCCACCAAATAATTTGTAGTCTACAATCATGCTAGTATTTTAGGTAAACTCGTGCATTCATGCATCTAAAAAAACTTGCTAGTTGGTTTTTCTGTATAAGATTGAGAAACCTGTGGAGAAAAGACTAGCAGATAGGCCTATTTTATGCTCTTAGGTTGCTAGTGTTTTGGTAAATGTCCCTTATTGATGTTGTTTTTGGCTATTTTGTTTCCTTTTGACATAATGCTACGTTGAGTCAGTTTCAAAACGAAAGTTGTTTTTTTGGAGAAAGTAAGAATCAGAATAACCAATCAAATCACTGCAGCAAATTTGTCCACCTTCCGATCATAAGACATACTATATACTATATAGTATATAGAATAAGCCTGTCAGACAATTCCTTTTTTTCAATAGTATCATTGGAAACTATACTGCGGTATATTGGGTAACTTGGAATTGACAGACTGAACTTGTTTTGCAGCTGGAGAGACACAGTTATTGGAGAATATTCCAAGATAGATAATTTAGTTCAGGTTTGTTTTTTCTTTTCATGAATTTTATTTATTTATCTTGTTCTTTTATTCAGTAAATCACGGTGCTATGAATTTGCAGATTGCTCATAATGTTGTTATTGGGAAGTATTGTATCCTTTGTGGACAAGTTGGTATAGCAGGATCCGTGACGTAAGCAACTTTAAGAATGCGTTTGTTAGAAATTTGTTATAGTGTGCTCCTTTTTTAGTTGAAGGAGTTCAAAACCTTTGGAAAACATTGTGCATTGCAACTTCTTAACCCTCTAATTCTTGATTTCTAGGATGGGAGACTATGTTACTTTGGGAGGCAGGGTAGCAATACGAGATCATGTTTCTATTGCATCGAAGGTACTTGATCACCATTTCCAGTACCAATTTCAGAAATGTGGCATAGAAGTCATTTTACTAGTTCGTGATTTGGTTCCTGATTCTTAAAACAATGTGCTAGTTTGCTAAACCTCGACAAGAATTTCAAGATGTATTTAACTGTTTCAAGATTTTTTAAACCAGTAATGTCTTAATGATTGTGGGATGCTCCTGAGCAGCGACTGTTGAACTGTCTACATGTCGTTTCTCAGAAATATCTATTTAGTTAATTTTGTTGGCCTTAGTTCACAATTGTTTTTTCCTTGTATCCGTATTCACTATACTTTACATATGATTCCAAATCCAGGTTTAACAATTAGTTTCTGCTGAATGGTTTTTGTTGTTCATTTTTTCCTTCTTTTTACTGTGATTTGTATGATTATTTTGTGTTCTATGTGTTATCTAATTCTTTCTGTTAAGCCCGTGTATTGCTGAAGAATGATTTGGGAACAGCCTCAAAGAAATACCTGAGCTTTTTTTTTTTACTCTTTAGCCATGTTCGTTGCCCTAGGCTCACCATTATTTCAATTCATTCTTAAGATAGGATGTAGTGACGGAAGGCTTCTAGGCCTGTGACTAATGCATGCAGAAGTTCTATTAATTTGATCATATTATCTGGTACTTTTAGGTTCGTCTAGCAGCTCTTAGTTCTGTTACTAGAGACATCAAAGAACCAGGGGACTATGGTGGCTTTCCTGCTGTAAGAACATTATCTGTGTCAGTATATTATGCTTCAGATTAAACCCTTGAGTATTTAATATGCTTACAAAATCCAATATAAACATTGCAATTATGTCATATAATTTTTTTTCTGTACAGGTCCCAATCCATGAATGGCGCAGACAAGTGGCCAGTGCCACCCTACTGAGAAAAAGGAATTCGTAGACTTCCTTATAGTGGATAAAGTGAGATCGTAGGGCTCAATTTTGATGGCAATCTCGATTCTCAAAAGCATCTAGTGTCAATGTCTTGATCCATAACATTTTTCACCTACGAAAGGAGGTACATTTATTCAAGGCTTGGATACCCTTGATTGTGAATGGATGGAGTTGAGATTTTCTCGAGTTTAACAATGTCAAAGTTCTTCTGTGCTCTTTCGACCTTGAAATTTAAAGGTTTTGATTGATTTAATTGTTGTTTGTTTAAAGAAAATTGTGCTCAATTTTATGATGGCAATGGTTCATACCAATTTCAGAAAATTCATGTGATCGAGCGTGCAGAGTCCATTCTCTTCTTTTAGATTATTTTCTATATTTCCATGTTATTTCCATACTTCTTTCATAATGACTTAATATGTGCTTTGCTCAAAATTGAAAAAAAGAAAGAAAGAGGAGAGCTTGATTATGAATCAAACTTTCATCAGAGAGTTGATGTTATATTATTGAGACCTCCCACATAAATACTGAAGTTTTTGAGTGTTACAAAACCTTCTCCACACTATTCTCTCAATCTCTGGTGGAGTTGAGGAACAAGGACAAAAAAAAATCAACAGATTGTCAAAATGCACTTCTTTGCTGTAGGTTTCCTAATGAAAAGAACATGAGACAAAAACATCAAAGCTGACGAAGTCAACACTTAGGAAGATCAGATGGTGGAGGCGAAAGCTTCTGATTAGGTAGATCTCCGTCCAGTACAGCCCATGCCATCTTCAAGCCCCAGCTCGTATGGACTTCTAGATGGCAATGCATGAACCATACTCCTGTTCTCAGATCAAAACCATGCACACAAAATCAGCAGATAATTGAAACAATTGAAATTGTCTTGGCATATCTATTCTGCACTATAGAGTCCATAATCTCAACAGTTATATTTCTTTAGCCGACTCCTGATACTATTTTGCTAATATATAACTGACATGTAGAATTATTTTGAACTTTCAAGGCTCTTTCTTCTTTGACTTGTAAGCTTTCCTCAGGTTTTATTTCAAAAATTGTGTTTATATATATTAGAGAAACGATTTGAGTTCTTGCGGCTAAATGTAGAACTTTTTGTATGAAATCTCTTTCTTTCCTGAATTCTATCATCTCTATTTCTTTCTTTTTTTTTGAACTCTATCATCTCCATTCTCCAAAAAGGAAAAGTATTGCAGGTATTTCTGGTGCTTCAGATTGAGGAAATCTTCCTCATTCACATACCTGGGTTGTCTGCTTGGAAACGGATCGCTACCCACCCACCAGCTGGGACACCAATGGTGTTCCTCTCCACAGGGTCTAAAAGGTTGAACTTTGCAGGATCCTTGCTGGGATTGTAGTTTCCGAATCCCATTCCTACAACAAAGAAGTTGAACCCATGGAGATGAAGAGGGTGACTCTCGGCACCTAAGATACTAGTGTCCTGCATCACCAACTCCACACTGGCATTGAAGGGCAGCACCACCAGCTTTGTTCCATTGCTCACATTGGTGTTGTTTGGGGGGTTTCCGGTGTAGTTGAAAGGCGAAGTTGGCTCATAAGGGAAATCAGCAGTGTAAACCTTATAAGACTGTCTCAAGAAGTGTGCTTGAAGCAGCGCTGTGGTTGGGAGAGCAAACGAGACATTGTTCACAGAAGCTGCGAACATCGAACCATTGGGACCTTGGCAACTGTGGTTTTTTGGGCAAGGGTTGGTGCCAAGTCCAACCGTGAAGAAGAAGCGATGGGTCACAGTTTTAGGAACATTTGCAGGAAATTGTGGTGAAGCAAGACTGCGAAACCTCTTGGTGAAGTTAGTCGCAAAGGAGGTGTCATTGAGGGTAGGAAGTGTGGGTTTGAAGAGTGGAAGCTTTTTAATGTTTTGAGTGACATCACTCGGGGACTCATATTCGAGGATTCCGGCAGTGGTGGAGTTATCAAAGGTGCCTTGGCCGGTAACATACGGCCTTGCAGCCATGAGGAAGTTGGCATTTGGGTAATAAGGTTTCGTGTGGAGGAGGACATTGGTGGTCTGGCCAGGGGTGATGAGAAGGGTGGTGGTATTGAAAGGCTTCACATAAACCGCATCAGCGTCTACAACAGTGAGCGTGTGGTTGGCTATGCTGAAGAAGAGCTCATCATTGAGTGCAGCGTTAATGAATCTCAAAAGATAAGTCTTCCCTGGCTTCACCTTCAGCCTGAAAGTATCTGCGACGTTCAAAACCGCATAGAAAACATGTAAGACTCACTAAGAACTCCTTTTCACAATTAGTATATTTTTGCTGAATTTGTTGCTTTCATTAGGAAATACTTAAAGTCGGCGCGCACCTTTGGCTGAGCAGTTGTACAATGGCCCGGGGAGTCCATTGATGGTGTAGGCATCAGATACATTAGGTCCCCCTCCTGTTTGCAAAGCTTGCTTGATAATTGCTTCAGGGTCTGTGTTAAACCACTCTCCTGAGGATTCAAACAAAAACATCACAATTTCGCTCTGTCTTGTGAGCTAAATTCAGAGGAAACACAATGATCATATAGCAAGTCATTGATATTGGATTTGCTTATACTGACCAAAAATGATGGGGATTTCCTTGTGAGGCTTAACAAATGGGTAAGGCACATTGTGCTCGGGGAGGATGATAATGGGTCCATAAACAGTTGCTCTCAGCCATGAAATGTGGGCATGCCAGAACAAAGTTCCTCTCTGGCCTGTAATGGTGAAGTTGTAGACATAGACCTGGCCTGTCTGTATGGGACATTGAGTTACATATGCTGGTCCATCCGCCCAGCCACTCTGGAGCTGTCGAATTCCATGCCTGTTTTCGACGTAGATTTAAATAGTTACGACGTATTTTGGATGATTAGTTAGTGAATTATAGCATGGATCATAAGTTGCTAAGATTTTAGTGTACCAATGAATGGTGATATTGTCCTTGATATGGTTGATCACTTTGACAACTACTCTGTCACCTTCTCTTGCAACAATTCTTGGCCCCGGAAACTGCCCGTTCACAGTGACAATGCTCCTTGTATGGCAAAGTCTTGTCACATTCTTCAATCCAATCTGCAAACAGAAGCTCAAACAGGTAAGAATCATTAAAAGACTCTGAGCCCTTTTAGATTCACCAACTTAAATATACACTAATTTGATCATAACTATTCTACAAAGATGTTGTAATGAAATGCAGCGCGTACATCAAACTTGTAGTGCCTTGTTATGCCGGAATTCGCTGCATTTGCAGTCCCTGGCAGAATCAACAAAGTGAAGAATGTGAAGAGCAACGCCGCAATCGACATTGATGAATGAAGATTACTATTCGCACCAGCCATTTTTTATGACTTTTTTCTTTGTGAAGAGAGGAGTAGTGAAACAAGAATCACTCACTACTACTCTTCAAAATGTTGGATGATCATGGAAGACTAGGAGACCATTTATATAGAGAATGGATGTTGATTAGGTGATGGAGTACATATGAATTCAATGTTTAGCATTTTTTCTGTTTGAATGAGTGTCAACTTCATCAAACATTCTAAAGAAAGAACAGCATGTCCCTGATAATGAAGATTTCACCTGCTCAGCTTACTGCACACTCTCTGCCTACCAACAACTTCATGTTTTGACCCTTTTTAGTGTTTATTGCATGCACATTTAAGCCTTGAAGACACAATATATGTAGTTTTCATCATGTAGTTGTAGACAAACACCATTTATTAGTTCTTGATGGGCAAGGCACATAAATATATGTACCTACACATCAGGAGATTAAAAGGGTGCTTTTGTTTGTAAGTCAATTTCTGGTGTGGGTGTGTACATTCATGCCCATGAAGTACGCATAGCTAGTTGTCCAACCATGGTTGGTAATAATGTCTGAGACTGAGAGAAGGACATGCAACCCAACTTTCTTCTAAGCAAGAACTCATATTTTCTTTTAGTTTTTTGGAAAATATTAGAATGATTCGGTGATGGGACACCCGAGATGGATACCAGTGATAGTGTCTATCATCATGCATCGATGTGTATGTGCACACCTATCCTAATGGAGGGTCGCCCTAGCATATCCCTAGTTTTTTTTTTTTGTTTCAATTCACTAGAGGCACACGAGAGACTCACCTACATGTCTTCTTCAATGTTGTGTTTGTTTATTTTTATATATAAGATCTTGCAATTTTGCACATCAGGTCGATATGTCCGAGTGGTTAAGGAGACAGACTCGAAATCTGTTGGGCTTTGCCTGCGCAGGTTCGAATCCTGCTGTCGACGCTCTTTTTTTCTTTTTTACAGAGTCATCAATTTTTTCTAGGGCAGCTACGGGCACCCCACCGTTTCATGAAGGCACCCAGTTAATGAGGGCACTAACCAATTTACCCGGGGCACCCAAAAATTGGACCCGAAATACCCAAAATACCCCTCGTTCAAAACTCTCGCACCCCACCACCACCACCAGCGAACTCCTTGTGGAAGAACCCATTCGTTGAGGATCGACCATTGCGAGGATTCCTGGAAATCGTGTTTTTCGTCCGTCTCCGTGTGTTTCTCCTTCGTTGTATGAGGTTTTTCCAGTTTGTAGGCTCCGGGTGTTGGGCGATTTCGTCTCCAAATTATGGCTCGGTTGAAGTTCGTCGAACACACATATTTGGCGCGAAATCGATCGTTTGAAGGTACGTTTAATGTCTAATTAAGTTACATTTGGTAGAGTAGTTGTAATGTGTGTGGCGGTGTGTTCGATGGTTCCATTATTGGAAAATCGCGGTTCTCGGCCACACAGGCCAGATAGTGTGTTTACTGTCTCGACCAAGCATGGCCGAGACAGAGGGTAAATTTCGGGCAACTCGCCGTCTCGGCCAGGAAGGCCGGAAGAGTTCACAGAGTCTCGGTTACGAATGGCCGAGATTACTTGTGTTATCTCGGCCGAGACATGACGAGAGGTACAATTAGTGTTAGATAATGTTGTGTCGGTGGTGTACAACCGAGAATGTACTCCTTCTCTCGGTTGTACAATGCCGAGAGGGTTAGAGTCGCCTCGGTCGGCCCTGGACGAGAGTAAGGTGAATTGAATTGGTCAAGCCATGTCGGTGGTGTACAACCGAGAACGTTCAATTGCTCTCGGTTTTACACCGCCAAGATATGTGACCCCTTTTCGGTCAGAGTGACCGATATTATAGGTTGGTTTACGAACCTGCTTGACCGAGACATCAGAAATGGATGAATTTAAACTTTTTTTTTTGTAATTTTTTTTTGGGTTCTGTTCCATGCGCTTATATGTTGTACCGTTTTCAGGAATGGCTCGATCGAAGGCGCCGGTGACTAGGGAGGAGGCTGGTGTTGAGGTGTCGAGGCCTAACGGCGAGGCGACCGGAGACCCCCGACAGCATCCTACCGGAAAGAGAAAGAGAAGGAGAATGAAGATGTTAAGGGAAAGGCAAAGGTAGATGGTAATCGTGCAAGGTTAGAATTGCACGATGAGGGTTCGAACATCGACGCTCGGCGACCTAAGGATCTTGTTGTTGCCCGAGGGGAAGAGGAGGGTCATGCATCGGAGTCTAGTAGCAGTGACTCATCGGCGGCGGGGAACACGACAGAAACTGATCGTAATGTACACGGGAGTAGTAGTGGTGGAGCTGACCATAATGAAGGAGAGCCAGAAGTGCCTATTGAAGTGCGTGCTCCTTTCCCCGGTGATCCTATAGACGGGGCGTTGTTGAAGAGCTTTAAGGATCATGTCTCATTAGCGATTTGGAGCAATGAGGTAATTAAAATTTCATTGAACGGAGTAATTTAAAACTCATGGTTTTCACAAATATGACGAGATGTATTTTTTTGTTGCAGGAGCGTCCCGTTCTCAAGTGTATCAATCACGGAGCTCAGATACAAGAATGGGATTTACAGTCGTGCCACCCTGACACGGCGGGACTTCAGAGGATTATTCAGCGTTCCGGGTTGAATACGCTGATAGACTGTTCATACCGCAAGGCCAACAAGGAGGTTATATCTGCATTTGTGGAACGGTGGCAGCCGGAGATGAACACATTTCACTTACCTTTTGGTGAAATGTCTATCTCCTTAAAGGATGTGAGCTTCCTCCTGAAGATTTCTATGACGGGCAAAGTTGTGGCAGTGGAGAATTTTGCGAGGTACACGGAGGAATCTCGCTCGGACGCTATTAAGATGGTCTCGAACGTATTTGGGGTCAGCGTCGAGGAAGCTGAGGAGGAGGTGAAAATTAGCAAGGGGCTCACAGTGTGCAAATGTTGGTTGATGAGTCGATGGTGCCCTAAAGCTGGTTTGAGACTCACAAATTATCCTCCCGTGGAATGCACAGCCCGAGCGTTCCTGTTGTACCTTTTGTCATGCGCCCTATTTGCCGATAAGAGTGGGTATCGGGTGTCGATCGAGCTGCTGAAGCTTCTTGAAGACTTGGACGACGTAAGAAAGTACTCATGGGGTGCGACTGCGTTGGCCTACTTGTATCGACACTTGGGGTCTGCCATGAGACTGCAAGTGTCTCAGATTGCTGGCTACCTCACATTGCTTGAGGTTTGTTATAAAATAGACTTACTTTCCTTTTAGTATAATAATTACGCCAACTTGCATTTGTGGACTAACTAACATTGTATGTATTTGCAGGGATGGGTGTACGACTATTTCAAACTTGGTCTCGCCACACCCAATGCGAAATACATGGACCACGTGCAACCTCGTTTCTGCAGATGGATTCAAAAGCACGAGACCGTGACGAATGTTGACAAGCTCGGGTCCATTAGGAGAACCTTGGATAGGTTGCGCCCAAGTGAGGTGAGATGATTATCCATATCCTGTGATGAATGATGTTTTTGTATTTTTGGTTACTAACAACGGTTGTTGCATTTTGATTAGGTCACTTGGGACCCATATGTGAATTTTAGGGAAAATGGAGTTGTGCACGTGATGGCCTTTTACAGTGGGACGATCAAGTAAATGAATGTGGTGGAGCCCTACCATCCGGAGAGGATTCTGAGACAGTTTGGCCACGTGCAATCTATACCTGATCCTCCGTACCGTCCATTGGAAGCACACCGAGGCCCATCTGCGAACAAATACTCGGTCAAGTATGGGTTACAGCAAGACAATTTGGAGCGATGGAGGAACCATTTGTTGGCTCCCGAAGTTCGTGGTGACAAGGCAGAATTCGAGTTTTTGGCTACACCGGACTACCTGCTTTGGTTCCTCAAAGTGTCTCATCCCGTGATCACCAATCCGAGCCTTGAGGAACATGACATGGTCGCCACAACCATCGCGGACAACGAGCTACTGGAGGTATTGAAATAGTTATATGTATTATGCATGTATTATTCATCCCGATATGTTTTACATTAACACTAACCCGATTATTTTCATCAGCGTAATAGGCGTGTGTTGGACGCGGCATTGCGATGGATGGACCTCCCGCCGGAGTTGTGTACGCTTGAGTCTGCGAGGACAATGGCGAGTGATATCGTCAATTTCCTTTCGGGGAGGAGTATAGGTCCCACCACCATGAGTACCACTACGGTGATCGCAACCGCCACATCCGCCACATCTGCCCCTACCGAAGCAGGCCCGAGGCAGTCCCAGCATGGTAGCACTTCTACACACTCCACCCCGGCCAATTCTTCGTCCTCCACGGTCGATGCTCGCCCTCCGAAGAGAATGTTTGGGAAGGAGTATCGAAAGAAGAATTTGAAGAAACCAAAGCAATGAACAATGAGTGTTTGAGGAACATAGACATTTATTTTATTGTTTGGCCGAGACTAGTTGATGAATGTTTGATGAATATGTTTTATGACAGTTTTATGACAGTTTCATACGATTAAGTACATGGATGAATGGTTTATGACCGTTTGGTAGAGTACTTGTATGTTTGATGAGTGATTTATGACAGTTTGGATCATTTGATTAATGTTCGTGGTGACATTTTGGACATTGTTTTACATTACTTGCTGTTCTACATTTGTTTTAGTTCTATCTTGGTCAATTTTGGTTTAGAATACATAGTTTTTTGGATTCAACGGGTGTCTCGGTCAAGCAGGTTCGACGCTTATTTTGAATTGTCGGTACTGACCAACCGACACAAACGCTGGATTCTCGGTGTGGCCTGGCCGAGAATGTCGGTGTATCCTGTATTTTCCAATGTGTCGGTCACTGATGGACGAAACCTTTTTGAGACTATCGGTGCCTCGTAACCGACATTATATCAGCGCGTTCGACCATTGATCGACGAGCTATTCCTGTGCATTTGTTGAACATGGCGACCAAATGCTCTCGGTGCGATGGTAACGAGATGGGTGTCAAACCCGCGGTTACTCATGGCCGAGAATCCCTGAGTATGGTCGCGCATAGGTCGACGAAAGGCTTAAATTTTGGCATTGTGCGACCGAGCCGTCACCTTACTTCTCGGTGTAGTATGGCCGAGACTATACCATCGGTCTCGATCATTCAGGGCCGACACGTCACTTTCCACCAAAACTTAACTCATTATAGATCCTCCGTAACATTCAAACTAATTTTACAAGAATCAAAATCCAGCAAGACAATTTGCACTAAAACTTAACTCATTATATATCAATATAACATTCGAACTCACTTTACAAGAATCAAAATGTACAACAATACAACAATTTGCACCGAAACTTAACTCATTGTATATCCATATAACATTCAAACTAATTTTCTAAATTTCAAAATGTACAACCATCAAGATTGTTAGGTACAAGTTTTACACTACGGTGTACCTAAATCTACAACGGATATGGTGCCTTCATCAACAGTTGCAAGGGGCGCGATATCTCGAAATACGAATCCATCTCACCAACCTTTGGCGCAGTCCTCAAAATACCGGTCCCACGATGGATATAAGGATGGCAACGGTGCATTCACACACGACTTCACCTGTCAGAGTGAACAATATAACATAGAAGATATTGTTACAAACCCGATCAGGGGGGAAACATAACAATTCAAAAAAATTCATAGAACTTACCCTAACCCAATGGATATTCATGTCATTTATCATGGCAATGATAAGTCTGTTGTGCAACGACAACGGTGGAGCACTTCCAGAGGTAGAAATGTCGAGGCACTCCCATGCGAGAGGTTTACAAGAATGACATTGAATGCAGTGGATAATAACAATCTCATGTCTGGAAGTGTCAACCATTCTTTGAAAGATGCACCAACTTGATTATCTGGACAATGCACCGCAATCTTGATAGTCTCGTAACTCGTGCCAAGCACTTCCCGCCAAAGGTCTTCATACCCGATAATCTCATCATACATCCTTCTACGAACAATCCTCCAACCGTCTACATCGGCAAGTCCAAGCCCAGAGGCAACACACCGATATCCATAATTTCCATCGGCAACCACATCGATAATGCCCTCAACATGTGGCAACCAATTCGATTCTATGCAATGACCATAAGCCATGTTAGATGCACTTTGCGCACGTCGACTGACACGACGCATTTTAGGAACAACTTTGCTTTTAATCTGCGTCGAAGTAGAGGCCTCTTTTGTGGAAAGCACGTATTCAAATCTGCTCGGTAATCTAGTCATGGAAGAATCGTCATTATCGTGTTTTCTCTTCGATCCTGCCTTGCCTCCGATTGAAGACCCCGGTGTCCTTCCCTTTGTCTTTATTTTCGCCGGTTGCACAACACCCGGTGTAGACGAAGGTCGACTAATCTCCCTGAGCTGCTGAATAATCCTGAGTCGATCGTCCTCATCAGTGCAAGCATGAAACTTTTCCAACATCCGTTCAATCTCATCGTGCACGTTGTACCCAGACGGATCCACAGGATTCTCAGGTATCATACTCAACTTTCACCAATAAACATGAATGTCCTCGAGAGGGATGGGCGACCCAGAAAATATATGATGGTTTAGCTCATGTGCACAAGGAAGGTCATGTGTGGTACGTATCTCGCAACCACAACGAGTGGAGTCGTGACCAACATCATCTCCACGTATCAATTCATCTCTAATTAGCCTAAGCGCCCGTTGAGAGACATAACCACGCAATCGTCGATATAACTCATCAATGTATTCATGTTGGACCACATTCAAACTTAGCTCAAACTATGCTTTGATATTGTTGTGTTGGATCCTAAGGATGCCATCAACCACATTCCACAAAGTCTCAAAATTGGCCTTACTGTTGCCAAGGTGTAGCTTCAGAATCGAATGCGCAGACTCCACCCTCTGCGTTGTTGTTTCTCTAAAGTGCATAATTCTATTTGTCCGAGCGGGGACAAAGTTCTCCTTGTAGTTCTTTACCCATGTGTTGTCCAAGTACTCAGTAAGACCTTTGACATTCCCAAACTCACAACGCAGGTCATTCATCCTAACTTCGAATAAGGCCTTCGAGTTGGCATACATCACGCTCGTCCACCTATCCATAAAACGCGCGAAACCATCGTTCTCCCCAAACATCTTCTTAGTCTTGGCCAATACTACTTTGTTGATGTGCCAAGAGCAAAGGAGGTGAGACGATGACGGAAAAACTTCTTCAATGACACTAATAAGGGCTAAGTCCTTATCGGTAACAAACACGTCAGGTTTAGGCCACCCATCCAATATGGATCTCAAGTTCTCAAGTGCCCAAACATAATTCGCATGACTCTCTGATGATATGAATGCAAACCCAACGGAGAACGTCAAGTGCGTAGAAGTGATGCCAACAATCTCCAACAAAGGCATTCGGTACCTATTTGTCTTGTACGTGCAATCCATCAAAATTACCAATGAGAAACACCTTAGCAACTTTATTGAGTCGGGATGTAACCAAAATAAATCGGTGACAACATTCTTATCGGGATGCTTCCTATGCTAGGACATCCGCTTATTTTTCTCCAAGATGTGCAACATTTGTTGCATTTGAGTCCTCCCACCCGCATCCTCATTTCGGACTTTTTGTCTTGCATTATATATTGTCCTCATTGTCGATACTTTTCTAACATCTATTTGCTTCAACGTATTTAGGATGTCTCTTGGCTTCACATTCCCCTTTGTCATTTGCACCACAACATCCTGCCCCCCCTTATCCAATCTTCCGGCAAATGAATGTCTGTCCAAATTTTTTGCGGGGTCATGATTGTGCCTCCCACATATGACAGTGACATACGACAATGAGTCAGCATTTTCCTTTACGTTGATAAGGAAATGGCATCCACATTTCTTCGTACCAGTTTGAGTCCTCGTCTTTTCCTCTTCTTCATCATTTCTTGCTTTCAAAGAAATTTTGGCCGCTTTCCCCTTCCCTACTCTCTGAGACATTCCCCTATATGTTCCAGACCTCTCACACGCAAGTTTCACCCTCCCCCTGCGCTTAATGCCCCCAGCATCAGAGTGCTTTGTCACTAGCACAAACATATTCTCACGGCCTATCATTTAAAGCCATGAAATAGCCGCTTCTCTAGAGGTGAATGGCCTACAAGGTGTAAACGTGTCCTTGTAGTCTGGAAATAAGGTAAAAACCGGCATTACCTGCAATACAAACAGTGTAACATTATAATCAACCAAAATGTACAGCACAATCACCAAAAAACCCCAAAAAATAGGTTCTCGGTTGTACATGTCCGATACTTTATTCAGAGTCTCGCTCACGTACGACCGAGAGTTACTCAGTAATCTCGGTCGTACCATACCGTGAACTACGTACACATCTCGGTCCTCTATGACTGAGACATTGCTATACATCTCGGTCCTGCGAGGCCGAATCAATCGTGCACATCGACAGAAACTTCGGATAACCGCATAAAAAACACAATAAATTTAAAAAATTACCTCAAGTTCAACCTCCTCTTGCACCGTAGCAGTACAATCCTCCATTATATAGTGCAAACAAGTTCGGATTTGTCAAAATTACCCAACCCTACGTTGACAAACAAATCATCATTTTCACATTTTTACGCAAATTAACAGTTCCAACAAAGCATCATATGGTTGTCAAACATTGTTACCTCGCTGTCGGATGATGTCAAGCCGCAAGAATCGATAAACGCTCGCCAAATGCAATCTCGCTTTATGGTTCAATCTTGGTGGTGGGGTGCCCCTTTTTCTTTGTCGAAATGGTTTGTGGGGTTTGAATCAATATATATACAGGGGCAAAATGGTCTTTTCCATTTTCGCTGGAATTTTTACATATAAGTTGGGTGCCTTCATTAAACGGTGGGGTGCCCTTAGCGGTCCTTATTTTTCATTCAACTTCAACAAACCAAGAAGCCCCAATCGCAAATTAGTTAGAGTCGCCTATTTTGTCATCATAATTTTCATCGCAAATGAGTTAGAGCCACCTATTTTGTCATCATAATTTTCATCAAACTTCAACAAAAACAATGAAGCCTCAATTCCAAATTAGTTAGTTAGAATCAACAACATGAATCAAACCCTTTTATTATGACCGATTTATATTCTTTCCACCCAAATCAATGAATTAAGATAGTTTTTTTTTTCAAAAAAAAAAAGCTAAAGTTGGGTTCGGAGAATTCTTGATAATAACGAATAGAATGAGTTTAGAGTTATGAGATTTTCAAGATTTAAAACGAAACTGGCTTGATTGCGAGTAATCTTCAGCAGGGCATTGATCACTCAAAAAACATGTATAGTTCTCAGAATGTTCTCTGTATGAACAACCTGCCTAACAATTAAAACACTCTAAATAAGTATTGAGAGCACTTCTTTAACTTGTAGACAACAGATTTCCTGTCTAACGAATCCACATGCTACCGACGCAAAGAAAAAAGCTCGCTCGACTTCGATGCATTTCACCTAGCTGAAGCTCTTGCACTCATGGATGTATGATAATTGGTGCTCCGTTGCTTCCTGTACGACGAATATACATCATCATACTGACTGACTTCGTTTGGATTAGCTGTGGCGCCAAGTCCAAGTCGACCTGAACTGCTGGACCCTGGTTTCCGTTCGACAGTACCGTCAGGATATGTTCCCGTTTCAGGATCTGCCTGCAAGTTTGGTGGTGGAGGGATGCATGCTCCTCCCTTTCTAACTGGTGGCTCCCTTTCGTACTCGTATGCGTCATCACCGTCTTCATTTGCATCAGATGGTTTCATAGGGCCTTCTGAAGGGTTCACCTCGCCAATCTCTTTGAAGAATTTTGAAACTCGGTCCAGAATCTCTGATGGCGAATTTGTTGATGGGGGGATAACAGTGGGAATGTCCAATGGGCTCATTGGCGAGTAGGGTACTCCACTGCCTATCTGCATCTTTCGGACCATCCCTGGGATAAGGCCAGGAGGGAACAAAGGATATGGAGGTAGTTTCTCTCCAATATTACCAGACTGAGCAGGCATCAAGTTGGAACCAGGTTGTTGATTTGGAGGTGGAATAGATGGTGGTATCGATGCAGATCCCGTGAAAGGATTTACATTCAATGATGGGTGAAGAGAAGTTGGCCCTGAGCTTGGAAGGAACTGGTGACCTAGAGGCGGCGCAAACTGTGATGCTGCAATTGGCATTTGCTTATCTGGTTGGTCCTGATCAAGTGAACCTGGCAAAGTACTTCTCTGTTTTTCAGCTTGCCATTGGTTGAGACCTTGGGATGCTGTTTGTTGCATCAAACCTGCAGAACAAATTCTTTTGTTCAATGAATATAAAGATAAACAAATTGCAATCTCACACAAGAAATGCACGTGGCATAGCTTGGAAGTGTGATTTGCATGCATAGAGAGCATTTGGATAGACCTTTTACTAGACTACCATGGTATAAGTTAAAGTGATGTGCAAGCAGGCGAAATTAGAGCTGAATAAATCCAGGATGTCGTATTAGTATTAAAAAAAAAAAAAAAAAAAAAAAAAAAAAAAAAAAAAGACAACATAGTAGGGTAGTTTATACACAACAAGAAAATTATGTAATGAACCAACAACAACAACAACAACAACATAGCCTCAGTCCCAAATTAACTGGGGTCGGCTACATGGATCCAACTTTTCCATTGTGCTCGATTCAGTGCAATTGATGGTGAGCTTTGCAAACCATTCAAATCTCTCTTAATTAATGCATCCCATGTTAACTTTGGTCTACCCCTACCTCGTCGAATTTCTACAGTTTCTATTGAGTCAAGTTTTCTAGTTGGGGCATTTGTAGGCCGTCTTTGCAGGTGACCAAACCATCGCAACCGCCCTTCCCTAATCTTTGTATCAATTGGTGCTACTCCTACTTGTCTTTGAATTTTTATATTTCTTATTCTATCTTTACGGGTTTTACCACACATCCACCTAAGCATCCTCATTTCTGCTACATTCACTTTATGTAATTGTTGTTGCTTTACTGCCCAACATTCACTTCCATAGAGTATAGCTGGCCTAATTGCGGTCCTATAAAATTTTCCTTTTAACTTAGTGGGAACATGTCGATCACAAATCACCCCCGTTGCACTCCGTCATTTCTTCCATCCAGCTTGGATTCTATGTGTGACATCATTTTCAATGTTACCATCATTTTGTATGATTGAACCTAGGTATCTAAAGTGGTTTACCCTAGGCACTTCTACTTCCCCTAATTTTACCACTCCGTCATCTCGATGTCTAGTGTTTCCAAACTCACGGTGCATGTATTCGCTTTTTCGTCCTACTCAACTTAAAGCCTTTAGATTCTAATGTATTTCTCCGAGTTCTAATTTCCTATTCACTCCATCTTTAGTTTCATCTACTAAGACAATATCATCTTGCAAATAGCATACACCATGGTATATCCTCTTGAATATGTCTAGTTAATTCATCCATAACTAAAGTAAATAGATATGGGCTTAAAGCCGATCCTTGATGTAGTCCTATCGTAATGGGAAATTCTTTTGTAGCTCCTCCGAATGTCTTTACACTCGTTACTACTCCATCGTACATATCTTTAATAGTGTCTATGTATCTAGCGTGCACTCCTTTTCTTTCTAGAACCCACCAAAGAACATCTCTAGGGACCCTATCATATGCTTTTTCTAAATCTACGAACACCATATGAAGATCTTTTTTCTTTTCTCTATATTTTTCTAACAATCGTCTTACAAGGAAAATCGCTTCCATAGTTGACCTCCCAGGCATGAAACCAAATTGGTTCTCTGATATTGTTGTTTCTCTCCTTAGCCTATTGTCAATTATCCTCTCCCACAGTTTCATAGTGTGACTCATGAGTTTAATTCCCCGGTAGTTTGAGCAACTTTGAATGTCTCCTTTGTTTTTGAAGATTGGCACAAGCGTGCTTCTTCTCCAATCCATTGGCATCCGTTTTGATTTTATGTAATGAACCAATTAGGAGGAATTTATGATAACAGTTAACAACATCACATCAGAGTAGATAAAATGTGGAACCTAAAATATGAAATGTAGATATAATTAAGAGTCCCATAACCTGACAAATAAAACGGAAAAAATGTTTCTTCATAAAAGGAGAAATAGGACTGAATAACAAAGCAGTAACACTGGAATAGAAATTTGATGAGTTTAGTAGAATTTCTGGAACTTGATCACGTACAATATATAAAATGAAATTGACTGAGTGAAATAATAAAACTTACCCAGTATAATGATACAATTTTAATTTTTTTGGAATTTGACAATGTGTGTCACTAATATGGTAATATCCCACAATGGCACATCCTTATGTACTAGTCAAACAAAAATTGCCATCTTATCTGCACTGCATGATATTGGTATACTTCTTTTTATTGGGGAAAAAGAAGAATGGGTGTATGTATAGGAAGCTTTCAGCAGCAAGACTGGTCCTCCTTGTAAGCAGAACAGGCAACAGTAATCTTGTGGTGGAATTGATGAAAGAATGGCAAAGGTCATGATTGTTTTGAGTTGCTGGCAGTATATCTGTATGCAAATGGGGCATGTTCTCAAGTGTTTTTGTATATTTTCTCTATGTATAGATAGACATAATATGATAATAATCATAATATACAATCCTTTGTGTCCCCAAGGGGTGTGATGCAGTGGCAAAAAAAGAACACTAAAGCTCTAACTGAGGCAAATGTCGTGGGTTTGATTCTTGGTAGCTACATTATATTCTCTTGGTTTCCCTCAGTTATGGGGTTGGCGCACCCGACTAACTCCCATGAGATTAGTCGAACCAAAGTAAGGAGAGAGTGAAAAAAGTTCGGACACCTATGGTTATCAAAAAAAATTAAAAAATTAAAAAAAAAAAACCTTTTGTTTTCCCCTCAAACAATAAGATGGAGAGAAAGGGTACCTGTAGGATCTGATGCCATGTTGGAAAAATCCTTTGAAGCAGATGGGAATGAAGGTGGCCCACCAAGCATCTCACTCTCGAGGGCATATATGGTATCAGAATCATAAACTTCCTTTGATGCCCAGAACTGCAAAATTTTCTGTAGTCGAGACTGATTTCCTTCCTTGTTATGAGGGTTGTGGTAAATTCTTGCAAGCATGGAACCGAGAACGGGTTTAAAAGCAAGGGCTTCATTGTCAAGCTCATGAGGATTAACCCTACGCTGCAAGCTGCACATTTTCAGAAGGAACAAACTGATATTAGAATAAAATGCACCTCTATAGAATTTTAAATAGTTTATTTTCTTTAGTTCCACTGCTTAGATCAGAAGTGAGGTGGCTGACAAAGATTACAGTCATTTTCTAGCTAGACCTTGTGAAATCATTTCAAGAGCCCAAGCAAGTTGCACCATATAAGCTTTCTTTTTCACTTAATTTATATAAAATAAAGGACCATTAGCTCTAATACAAGACTTCTTTCATTTGAGAAAAGAAAGGGCTCTAACACAAAGCTTGTCCATGAAAAAGTGACAAACTGGGTTTTAATTTTTTTTTTTTTTTTTTAAGTTGTAAAGATAAGTGTCATAGATTAAAAAAAAGTATGAGGAACTACCGAACAAATTTAACTATTCAATGCACGTAAGTTGTCAAAATTATACTGTTTAAGTTCAAATTCTGAATTGTTTAAATAAAGTATTAATAGCATCTTGCAATTCGTCTAAGAAAATCATCTTACAAATTACAATTCTACTTGTAGTCTTTTGCTACAGGTACACTGTATCCAAGGATATGAAATCAAAAAAATACGTAAATACACAAAAAGGGCAAAAGATCAAAAGGAATTATAAGCAAAGAGAACAACCACTAATGAAAATAAAACGGGTCTGTGCCATCATTTAGTCCGAAAGGGAAAAGATTTGCAGGCCTGAATATACCAAGTCCTTGAATAAGAACTCAGAATAACTAAGAGAGTTGTACACAAATGAATTGGAAAATTTAGTGTCTAGAGGGTTGCAAAGTAATGCATATCGAGAATGCAACAACAACCGAGAATGCAACAACAACAACAACTGAGAATTCCTTTAAATCCTACTAAGTCTTATTAATGCATCTTGATTTATCTTAGCCTGCCCCTAAGGTATTTGTAGGCCATCTTTGGATGTGCCCGAACCACTGTCTGTCACCATTCCCTAATTTTTGCATTCATTGGTGCCACTCCTACTTTTTTTTTACAGAGTTGCATTTCTTGTTCTATCTTTATGAATTTATCCATACATCCACCTACGCATCCTCATCCCCGCTCCACTCATTTGTATGAAATTGAGACATGCAGTTGCAAGCCACAATAAGATTACAGATTTCAAAGTAGTACAATTTAGCTTAGCTGCCACTAGATAATTAGAAGTAAAAATGACTCTGAACTATCAAGAAAGAAAAAGAAATGCCACCCTCCATGTAGAGAACATTAAAACCACAAAAATTCCATGAACAAGAAAAAAAAATGATGCATAGATGGATTTCAAATATTCCTCCACACAACTGAATAAAATAGAACTTGTTTGATATCTACAAACTAAAAAAAAAAAAAAAAAAACACACATAGGAAAACCGAAAAGAATGCTGAAATTACCTGTCAAAAAGAATGTCATTTGCCAAGTAAATTACATGCAACTGCCTCTCAGAATCATCAAGAGCTAGCACCTTGTCTTTAAGGGCCTCAGCGAGAGCAGGTGCAAATGGAGATCTCTGCATAAACCATATTTTGGCACCCTTAATTGACTCCTTAGTGCCACTGAGATTATTGAGAACATTATTGAGCTCCGATGCAACATCAGAAGGAAGTGGTCCAGAAAGCCCCTTAAAAGGTTTGGTCGATGGATCAAAATCAGGGCGAGCTTGACCAAGAAAAGGCTGAGAATGTTGCGGCTGTTGCTGATCATAAAAAGGAGGAAAGGAAGGTTGGTGCATTTGAGATGCACCCAACATGGAGGGCGAAGCCCCAGCAGCCGGTGCATTCAAAGGCGCAGGATTCATCATGGAGTTTGGAGGGTGCATGATAGGCATAGACGAGGATGCAAAGGATGGATTAAAAGGGACATTGGCGGGGCGCGTGGATAACCAAAGCTTATAATGATAGTAATTATGCCCCTCTCCACCAAAGAGAAACCCGTAAGCCGGATTATCCCGCTGTTTTTCACGAATCATGGCTTCAAACTCCGGTCCATTCTTGGCAGCATACTCAACAAGTTTATCAATAACTTTATGCAAGTCAGGATCCGACGGTGGAGGAGCTGGAGGCGGAGCAGACTCAAAAGGGTGGTGAAAATTAGGATGAACAATGTGGGGAGGCAAATGTGCTGGCGGAAATGAATGCAGCGGTTGCTGCTGCTGCTGCTGCTGCTGCTGCTGCTGCTGCTGCTGAGATGGAGCATGTGGGGGTGATGGTGCTGGGCATGGGGGAGAAGTTGCGGCTGCGGCAAATGGCGGTGAAATGGGAATTGTTGGAGGGATGGGTGGGGGGCCAAAAAGGGTGGACCATGAACTTGTTGAGGAAATTGCTGGTGCTGTGAATGAAACCCAAATTGTTGCTGTTGTTGAATGTTCACACCAGCTTGTTGCTGCTGCTGCTGCTGCTGCTGAGCAAAGGCCATCGCCGCGGCCGCCGCGAATTCATGAACTTGCCTATCCATATATATATCTACAGCCTATAAATCCAAATAGATACATACAGTGATGACTACAGAGGTTTCAATTATCATTTCAAACCCTAACCACAATTTTGTTTACAGTAGAATCATAAAGAACAGTTTTTGATGAATCAAATCCCTAAACAATTGAAGTGACCAAATTGAATTTGCATTGAAATAATCAAAGTTGATGTTTTTAGGTCAAATTTCAGTAAGAAATCATAAATCGTATAGATAGAACGACTAAATCAACAAAAATGCAATGAAAAGTAAACCCTAACCCTAACCCTAACCCTAACATGTGGTGGTACCTCAACCGAGTGTTGTGCAGCGCATCAGTTCGAGTTCACGGAGAGCGAGAGAAGAGAAGTCTCTGATGGCGAAGCTGAGTCGACTCGGGCTTGGTTTCTGCTTCAGAGAGCAATAGCGAAGCCAAAGCCCTGGAACTGGAACAAATCCTCGTTGTCAATGGGGCGGTCTGAGTCGACTCGGACTCATTAGTTTGGCCGTTTAGGCAGCTGAACCTCTCAAAATAGTGAGCCAGCCAAGACCTCTCTAACTTTACTGAGTTTGATTTTAATCAATTAATTTAATTTGATGGTAAGAAATCAAAGAACCAATTTTTTTTTTTTTTTTTGTTACCATACGTCAAAGTATCTTTAGTGGATGGAAAACAGTTTCAGCTAGTGACCTTGCACATACTCACTAAGTCAATCCTGAGTGTTCCATCCTCAATAGGTCCATATTGTTTTTTTTTTATAAAAATCTCAATTACATTTTTTTACCCTTTTTACATTTAAAGAAGAGAACAAAAATTCAATCTTAAAAGATTTTGACTTCTATTGAAGTCAAAAAGAAAAAGTAATATAAGATTTCATAATAAAACATAAAAGAGAGACCACCTGTTAGTTGGCACAATTAAAAACGGGTTATTATCTTTTAATTAGTGACTCGAGTTCAAATCTTAAAAAAATAAAAACATCAATATTGAAAGCTCCCTCCACTTATATGGTGCCCAACTCGAGGTAAACCCGAGTAGTTAAATAGTCTAAATACTAGGTGGTTTAGACAAAAAAAAGAAGAAGAGATTTTTATCATAAAACTATATACATAAAAAGGCCATGCGCAATCAGTTATGTAAATAGCTTAGCTTACACAGGAAACTGTTGGAATTGCTTTCATAGCATGGTAAAATGAGATCAAAATGTGCATTGAAATACAAGCTTGCTCGCGTTCATCATGAACAAAATAACTTCCTTATAAGCAAGTTTTGAAGTAAATAGAATGGTGGACAAAAGCTCACTGTCACCTTATAAGAGCACACATTCAAATAAATTTAATCTTCAACAAATTTAACAGAAATTCTTACATATAAGAGCATACATTCAAATTTTGAAGAAACGTGAATGAATCTTTGTCTCGATTAGATACTCGGGCTTTCCTGATATTTCTTTTTTCTTGCTTTTCTTTCGTTTTAGAACAGGATTGATTCTTTCTTTCTCCTTTATGTTTGCTTTCTTTTACTGGATGCGGGAGGCCGTTAGCGCTCAGAGAGAGCATACATCCCAGTGATCCACTAAATAGAATTCTGATGGAGAAAAATGAATCGCAATAACTCAATCTTCAGACTTATCTCTTTCTGCTGACAAAGAAACCAGATACAATGGCTGCACCAGCAATCACAACTCCAACGGTTGTGAGAATCTTTAAAGCAGAAGCACCAGACCTTCTTGCTGGAATTTCCAGCAGATCCTTCATCTGCAGCACACAAAATGAGCATGAAGAGTTAACAATGTCGACAACCTAATAAGTTGGGATTATGGGCAAAAGACTTGCTCTCATTTTATCTAATTACTGAGATTTTCTCTTTCCTTTCTTTTTGGGTGGGTGCAGATTTTCGATTTACTAGTTTAATAACACATCTCACATACTAACACAGGAGAACACTGACGTAACTTTATTTCTATTATTGCTTCAACAGATAAGTTTTTTTTTTTTTTTAAAGGAATGGACCATGACATACCATAGCAAGAACTCATGAAACCCTCTAGTGCTGCATCCCACTGACCTTAGTATGAATCTACAATCTTTTTCTAGTTCTATGGACAAGGAACTAATAAATCTGGAAATGGCGAGGACAGCTCCAATTTGATACAAAATTAAAAAATCAATTCCATGCAATTAATCGTATGCCGGGATAAGAAGGATTTGTTGGGTAAAAAGTAGGGTATGTTAGTGGCATCTAGTAGCTAGTTCTAGGCTTCCAAAAGGTAAACATTCTGTGGCAAAAGCAAAAAGTTGTAGGGCAACATCATTAGCTTTTGTAGTGTTTCAGAGGAGCAAAAATGGTTCACTGAAGTGATCATGCTGGAATTTTTTACAAAAGTACTAATGTTTTTAGTTTAAATCCGAAAAATAGGGTGGTGTTTTTTTTTTTTCCCGGAATAGGCAATAGCGCCTTTTGAAAAGGCGCTATCAAAGTGGGTAATTTTTGTTGCTGACGTGGACCAGGTTACACGGATAGCGCCTTTTGAAAAGGCGCTATCCATGTAACCCCTTGCTGACGTGGACGGTCCACGTGGACATCGGCCGACCGAAACGCGCCTATGAGTTGTACGGGTTGTCCGCCTCGCAATACGCGCACTACGTGTAACCCGGTCCACGTGGCCGTCCACGTGGACATCGGCCGACCGAAACTCGCCTATGAGTTGTACGGGTTGTCCGCCTCGCAATACGCGCACTACGGACAACCCATAGGCGCATTTCGGTCTGCCGATGGCCACGTGGACCGGGTTACACGTAGTGCGCGTATTGCGAGGCGGACAACCCGTACAACTCATAGGCGCGTTTCGGTCGGCCGATGTCCACGTGGACCGTCCACGCCAGCAAGCGTTACACGGATAGCGCTCGGCTGATGTCCACGTGGACCGTCCACGTCAGCAAGGGGTTACACGGATAGCGCCTTTTCAAAAGGCGCTATCCGTGTAACCTGGTCCACGTCGGCAACAAAAATTACCCACTTTGATAGCGCCTTTTCAAAAGGCGCTATTGCCTATTTCGGGAAAAAAAAAAACACCACCCTATTTTGTGAAATAAAATGTAAATGTGCCCTATTTTTTGAAAAACCCCGATCATGCTGCATCTCATTGCTGATACAGAACGGGGGTCAAACTCATGGGTGCATCTCATTCACAACCAACCAAAGAACTACTGAAGATTATATCAAAATTGATTCAATATCCAATACATAGAATTAGTAATTACCACAACAGGCTGCTTCCAGTGCTCCTTAATTCCTTGAACATGCCCTTTGCCAACAACAGCAACAACTGAAGCATGTTCTTGAGCAACTCGTATCAATGTAGATGACATGTACCTGTCCAATAAGAAGAATTTCTTTCAAAAAAAAAAAGATTTTTTTTTAAAAAAAAGAAGTAAATAAAGGGTCCACAAAATGTATAGTTCCAACATTTCTAACATCAGAGAGACATGCGCCATGTATCACAACATTGAGTTTTCTTAACCAAATTAGACAGGAGAAAGACTGTATGTAGTCATGCCTCTTTTGCTATATTAAACTACGTAATGCATAATATCCTAAATGGATAACATTGACAATGGTTACCAGATGTTTTCCACGAGAAGTTTTCAGTTTCTTAGACAACGGCTAAACAACTTGGAAAACAATCACAAGAAACTAAAATTATGTGTCAAATAGATAAATATCAAGCCGCAAGTGCAACATATGGAAAGATTACTGCGAGACTCAGAAATCCTTGACGTCAAATATTCACATTTCAAACAAGAAAGAAAATGAAGGCTAACATATCGGCCTCATTAAAGAAAAATTCATTATAAGACTATGTAATGCCTTTCTGATCCCGTAGATTCCTTTCTATGACCATTTTCGACATAAAAGAATAAAGTATGACAAAAGGAAGAATATAAACTAACCGATCTCGCTCATAAACAAGAGTCTCTAGCAGAGTAGGGAAAGTTTTGCTCGTCTCTTGAATAACAAGAGTCAACATGTCAGCATCGCCCATCTCCTTCAGCTGAAATGAGCAAGGCAATCAATCAAATCCAATTGCATGTAATAAAACCATGCTTTTCCAGAAAAAAAAATGAAAAAAAAGTCAGAATCTGACTGTGCAAACGACCAAGCTCACCGCTTTATTAAGATCATCAGAGTCGGGTAAAGATAGCCCCAGGGTCGACATTTTGTACAGAAATTTCACCTTGTGCCAGAGTGGCATTTTTCCCCAAGTCCTTCGCAATGTAATCTAATTTAGCCAAACGTACACACATTATCAAGAGAGGCAATAAAACATATAAATTGACTAGCCGTAAGCACTGAACTAAAAAACGCTGCATTCATTTAAAACTAAAAATTTGAAAGGAACGCACTATTAAATAACCATTGGCAGCTACAACATCATAAAGTTCAGCAAAAACTCCACATGCTTTGACAACAAACAAGGGCTAGTAGATGTAATATGTTAAGTCCAAAAAGGAGACAAGCATCCAAATCTCAAGTGGATATAAGAGGTATGCAATACATGGTTACAAACTAAATAATCAGGATAGAGAATTTCAAAACTTCTTTCTTCTTTGCTCTTTACACCAAGAAGCCCTACTATCGAGAGCAACCCAAAACACTTTCAATGAAGGCTCAAGCAAATAAAAGCACCTTCAGTCAAATCACCTATTAGTGAAATAGATCAATGGGGAAAGTATGTACATGTACAGGACGATCACCAAGTATAACTTTGCCACCATATTTTAATGCTTCTTGAAAGGCAACGCGAAACTCAGAACCAGGAAAAACCTCAAGCTTCTGAGCAACCTGACAAGTGAATGGACAATTCAAAAGTTCGATAAACATACAATGTCAATTTTACAACAAAATAACAAGGAAAAAAGTAAATAGAATAGAGATAATGCCTTGGCAAGAAACCAACTATAGATGACCCCTAACATGTTTGAGTTTTTTTGCTTCCATGAATCTATCATCTCTCTCATTGTCGGAACCTGTTCAACAGAAATGGATACATCTTTGTATGAGAATCGTGTGGATCAGAAAAAATTCTTAAAGTGCTTAAATTGTAAAATGAACTCTGGATAGGACGATAACATATAAGGCTTTGTTACTGAATACAACGGAAGAGACGCCCATTATTTCATTGAAGTGAAGATATCAAGGAAACTAATTAAAGCCAGGAACTCAAACCACATAAAAGAAAACACTTTGAAGTTCCATAGATAATTACCAAATCAATATCCAAGGAAACAAGAAGACATGGTTTAGTTTGAAATCAGCTGAATCTTTTCTATTTCTCTCTAAAAAAAAAGTACAGGCAAAAATGAAAAATAGCAGTAATAGGAAGAAGGATGTTCAGCAAGAGGACACATGATGACGTAGAAAAATTACGCATAACAATAACTGAATAGAGAGATCCCTTGAGTGGTATATATATATATAACCAAACTGAAGCTTTGAACGGGATCATATCGCGTACAGACTTCCACTCTTTTCTTTGAGAATGCAATTGTTTTCTCCAAACAAATTAACTGGATCATAGCGAGGGCCATCATATTCCAGATCACAATCAGAAATGCCATGGTAACCCTCAAGTAAATAAATACCTACTTGTCAATAGGAAATCAATAGTCATGATCCTCCCAAGACCCAACAGAAAACTAAGAAAATATTAGAATTCCAAACTCCATACAAATCGGAGATTCCAAATGAAAAAGTTATGAAGGAAAGGAAATCATGGTCTGTCTATAACATGATTCGGACAAGAAAGGCCACAGATCTAACTAATGGCAAGTTGTGCACCCATATTAATACCAGCCTATTCAAGCTTACAAAGAAAAATGCCTACACGCAGGAGAACTAATATGCCCTAAACTTTCTTCTAATTTTAAAAATCCAAAGGCACAAACTGGAATATTTGATTGGCTAACTTGATGATTTATTTAACGATAAAGGGTGAAATCATAAATTGCAATGTTACCCTAACCACGTACCTTAAGAGTTTGAGGAGTCAACATGGCCACACGACTGGGGCACAATTCCAAGAAAACAACCTGGCACAGGCAGACGATCAGTGTGTAGAATATTACTTGCATTGCATGCAATAATCAGTCCAAATCGTTCATCATCGAAATCAAAATCCAAGACACAGAACACATCATCCAAAGGCAGGATAATGAACCGTCGCAAGATTATCCACATCAACAAATAGTAATGAGTTTCAAAGAGGGAAGCACCTGGGGTTTCAAGTGACTGACGACAGCTTCAACTAGTCTACATGATTCCTGCAAATACAAAAACCAACTATATGAACTATGCAAAATCGCCTAACAGTCTTGATCAACTAAAAACCCATTCAGGAACTCAGTTTCATTTCATCAACCATACTGTTCTTTTCATAATGAAACGCGATTCCTCGACGAAAAGCATAAAATTTCTCAGTGAGCACATCTTGGAAATGTTGCAATGTATACATTTTGAAGAAGAGGAAACATACAACAAACTCGAAATCTAATCAATAACTCAATTTCATTGTGCAGAACTTGAAAATCATGCTATATCTTCAAATGCTACTACAAATTCAACACAAAAAGGCACATTCTTGGAGCTCTATCAGCAGTTGCAAGATCACAAAGAAACGCAATTCCGCAACGTAATTGAACAAAAAGCATGAAATTTTCAACATCAAAACCAACTGATCCAAACCAACAAAAATCAAATCTTTACCTTCGAAACATGAGCAGTGCCGATCAAGTACACATCGCAAGACCCGCCTTCGACCGACGACTCGCAACTCAGCATCACCACCTCCTTCGCGAGCTCGTCTGGAAGAACTCTCCTCTGCGATCCTTCACTTTCGGAGTCTCTGAACTCGCCATCGCTCGCGCGCGCGTCGCTCTGAACGAGATCTTCAGAGCTAGGGTTTCTGGTAGCACCAGACCCGGTATCCCGTCCAGGTTCGTCCACCGAAGAGCTCTGGGGCTCGTCGTGGGCCGCGTCTTCGGCGACTGGGATGTCAGACGCGGACGAGGGCTTGCCGTCGATCTCCATGGAGGAAACGGTTTTCGTATCTCGATGAGTGCACGGGTGCGATTGACGGTTCGAGAAGGACTCGTGAGAGTAGATGCGAAGCGGAGATGGGATAGTGAGTGGAGGTTTTGCGGCGAAGCGAGCGAACTCGGGCGAGTTGAGAAGGATTGCCAAGCGAGCTGAGCGAATCATAGAACGCGTGTTGTGCTCATTTCTTCTTACACTGGTTACGTCAACGTGCTTCGCATGTGTTATATAATTTTGTTTTTAATTTATTGTTTAGAGTGCATTTTCTACTTAAAAGGTAATTTATTTTTTAATTATTAAAAATCAAGACTTTGATAAAAATCAAACTGAATTTATAATTTTGTGTCAAGCTTTTATAATTTGATCATGAACTTTAAGTAATAAGATTTTAGAAGTAATAGGATTGATTAATAATTCATTTACTTATGGACTGGTTATTTGTCAAAAATAATAAAATGCAATTAAAAAAAAAGCTTCCACAAAATGCATATTTTTTTTGGAGAAAATATTTAGCATGTTGTAGTTGATTAATATATAAAATTTTATTTGACATAGTTCTCGAAACATTTTAATATTGTAATTATTAACTTCACTTAATCATTTATAAATCAAAGCAATTATCATATATTTTATGACAAAAAGAAAAGCAAATGTCATATACATTTGTCAATCAAAGAGATTAAAACAATGTTTTATGGATAAAAGATACTGAAGCAATGTTTTATATGAAAAATTAATAGGTTACATGAATAAATTTGTTATACACATGCATTTGCTACAATTTACAACATTGTTGTGGTCCCTGAAATTTTTCATCATGATCGGCATCTCAATGTTATTAAAGAATCCCATTTGACATTGTTTAGCAGACATGTAATCAAAGTATGTCCCTATAATTATCATTGTCTATTAACCATATTCCAACAAAATGTAAAGACAAAAATGGGGGCAGAATTGGCATTGCACTGTATAATGAACAGTGTCAAAATCATATATATAGAGGGCCGCTAAGGGCACCCCACCATTTGATGATGGTACCCAACTTATTTGTAAAAATTCCAACAAAAATAGAAAAGACAATTTTGCCCCTGTATATATATAATGGTTCAAACCCCAGAAACCATTTCGACAAGGAGTTAGGGCACCCCACCAAAGCAGCTTGAACCACAAAGCCACAAACCACATTGCGTTTGGCGAAGAGCTGATCGATTCTTGCTCGTCTGACAGCGAGGTAATAATGTTTGACAACCATATTCGGGTTTTTTAGACCTGTTTAGTTGTGTATAACAGTGATGAAAATGATGATTTGTTTGTCAACGTAGGGTTTGGTAATTTCTTCAAATCCGGTGTTTCCACCGTATAATGGAGGATTGTAATGCTTCGGTGCCGAGAGGAGGTCGCCTCGAGGTAATTTTGCAAATTTTTTGTGTTTTTTTTGTCGTTATCCGAAGTTTCGTCTGGATGCGCGATTATTTCGGCCTCGCAGGACCGAGATGTATGGTAATGTCTCGGTTATAGGGGACCGAGAGGTTTAGTGTGGGTCACGTCCTGGAACGACCGAGAGTAATGGGTAACTCTCGGTCGTACGTAAAGGAGACTCTGAAGAACGTTTCGGAACTGTACAACCGAGAACCTATTTTTTTGGGTTCTTTTGTGATTGTGCTGTACATTTTGGTTGATTATAATGTTACACTGTTTGTATTGCAGGTAATGTCGTTATCTAGTAACTTTCCAGACTACAAGGACACTTTTACACCTTCTAAGCCATTCCCCTCTCGAGAAGCGGCCACGGTATGGCTTCAAATGATTAGCGGTGAGAACAAGTTTGTGTTAGTGACGAAGCGCTCGGATGCCAGGGGCATTAAGCGCAGGGGAAGGGTGAAACTTGCCTGTGAGAGGTCTGGCACGTATAGGGGACTGGCTCAGAGAGTAGGGAAGGGGAAAGCGGCAAAAATTTTAAAGAAATCAAGGAATGATGAAAAGGCGAGGACTCACACTAGTACGAAGAAATGTGGATGCCCTTTCCAAATTAACGTAAAGGAGAACGTTGACTCCTTATGGTATGTCACTGTGATTTGTGGGAGGCACAATCACGACACCGCAGGAAGATTGGATAAGGGGGAGGAGGAAGTTGATGTTGGGTTTTGGGGTTCATACGCAGCGAAAATTACAAAACAATTTTGACAAAAACCCCAACATGATCCGAATCTAATTCCATTAAAAACGTTTAAACCATGAAAAACTTAATCATACCTCAGTCGCAATATACCTTTCTGAAGGTTGATCGATCTCTAAGACGCTGTTAACGACGAACGCCCTTTACTAGTAGTCCACACACAAACGGTGGCCGAGATTCGAAGTGCTAGCTTCGAGAGAATACCAAATCTTTTTGTTTCTCTCCAAAACGATCCAGAGCATACCAAAAACCCTAAGTCGTTTCTAAAACGAAAATAGAGTTTCGGCCTTTTTGATTTTTCGTATGTGTATTGTAACTTAAAGCATCTATTTATACAACTCTTTTATATAGACGGTTAAGTAAATTACACATATACCCTTACTTAAAGAAGTATAAGTGTAATACACCACAAAGACGTTTCAGTCATGAATTTTATCACATAAAATTCATTTTTCTGAATCATCTTAAAATCTCGCAAAACCATTCTCAGTGTGCGACTCAATAGGCTCATACAACGTTGGCAGTGTACCAAAACACATTTTGGTATACAAGTCATAAGCAGCCTCTAGCAAGACATTATGACTACCCAAGTTGTACGAATATCAAATCGATACAACCTAATCAATAGTGTATATAACATCATTTTGTCACACGATATCCTTTTGATCAAACATAAGGCATGTAATTGTCATCCAACATGTTCAATCGTACTAGTCTCGATCTCTAGGTAGATCGAAAACATCCAAGTGACATTGATCAATATCAATTCACGTAGACTAGGCCTTTTAACAAAACACATCGAGGATCCACTAGATATCTCTTTTATATGAGAGGGACAAATTCTATCTCGATTACACAACTTCATCACATTGCTCACACAAGAACCAATCACAACCTTTATAATCGTCCTAGGTTAAAGACAACGTTTGATTGTGTCAAATCATTGTGTTCCTAATGTTGAAGTCTCTGTAATCTCAAGTCAAGGACTGAATATATACCTATCATGAGAAACAACTATGACTTAATCCATGTGATGTTCTCATAGCAGTCGGTCCAAGACTTTGTTCCCTAACAAGTACTCGTGATCTTGATTCGTATCCCTATACGTATAATCATCATATGATCATCGATCAAGACTCACACTAGTCTTAATTCATTATAGTTCCCAGTATAATGATCGACTAGAGACATTTAGGATATTTATGTAAATACCCATAGATCTTATTATAATGTAAACATGCAAATTAATTATAATAAACAAAAATGAAATCCTCTATTTTATTAACTAAAAGTATTCATAAAGACAGTTAATGGATTGACCTAGGGCACATGCCCCATCAGTTGAGGATGCGGGGGGGATGACTGAAAGTGAGCAGCTCAGGGAGATTAGTCCACCTTCGTCTTTTGTGGAGTGCGAGCAGGAAGTTGAGGATGTGGGTGTGAGGACACCGGTGTAACGGCCCGAAAATTCGACTCTCGCCACGTGTCATTTTAGGGCCGTACGTGGGACCCACTGTCGTTGTGCGCATGTCCGAATCTCGAGTGGAGGTGCTAATTGTTGAAAAATGTATACGCGGAGAATTCGGTGAGCCGAAACACGAACGAGGACGCGTCTCGAGTCGCGTGCCAACGTGGGACCGAGATAGTCGCGTTATGTGGTTTAATGTGTACATTGGATACGTCTCGTGATGCGTGTAGCGCGAGTATCGAAATTTTGGAAATGAGGCGGGTTGGTGCCTCGAGATACGCGTTGTTCGGATTTTTAAGGAAAGCATAAAAATAAATATGTTTTTGGATTTGTCTCGAAAGACGTAAATTTGCGAAACTCGAGACATTTTTGGTTAAGCATAGAGGCGGTGGATAAAGAGGTGAAATTATTGAGGTTGCATCGATATTCGTGCAACACGAATCTCGAGAACACTTTTGATTTGAAAATCAAAAGTAGAAAATGTAAATATATATATATATATATAAAGGAAAATAGAGAAAAGAAAAAGATCAGGAGAGAGAGAAAAAGAGATCTCAAGAGAGAGATCGTGATGGAGGAGAGGAAGAAGAAGGAGAGGTGGCGGATCGGCGCGGGGAGCAGCGACGGCGGAGCCGGGCGCGGAGACAAAGCGGCTCACGCGGCGGCGCGCAGGAGGTCGCGACGCGGCTGCGAGGCCGAGGACTGGTGGTCGCAAAGCGCGCGAGCGCGCGAGAAACGCGCGGACAAGAAGCAGGCCGGCCAACGAGGCGTTGTCGGTAGGGCGGCGCGCGGCGGTAGCAGCAACGCGAACGGCCAGCAAGCAGCGAGCAGCCGACTTGGCGATCGCGCGGCGGCGGTGGTGAGATCTAACTGGGCCGGACGAGGCGGCTCGCGGCGCGAAGACGCGGAAGCGGCGACGCGCAGCGCCTGGCGTGGCGATGCGGATCTGGCAGCGGCCCGGCGGCTCTCGCGAGGCGCGGTCGCGCGCGCGAGCGAGGAGGCACGACGGTGGCCCCGGCAATGCCAGCGCGGTGGCACGACGACGACGTCAGCAGCAGCCGACGTCGGCTCAAGAGCTGGCGGCGACGCGAAACGCGCGGAGGCGTTGTCGGACCGATCGAATGCGCGAATCGACGAATGTCGACGACGCGATTGAGGTGAGGTATATTTCACCTATTTTTATTCGCGATTTACTTGATTTAGTAGCTAAATGGTACGAATGGACACCAGGGACATATGATGCTCTAGTCAGGTGTCGGGTGCGCATATCGAGATGCGTGCGAGTGCGTTTTGAGGTACGTAAGATTCCTTTTGAAAGTCATCGAGGGTTTACTTTTCTATCATTGATTGCCTATTTGTGCTTGTTGGATGCTATTCCTCATATTCCTTGTTATTGATTTTCGTGACGTATTTGGGTTGGGGAACGAGACTTCTTGCTATTCTTGTTGTACTTATGGCACACTAGGCTGTACGCGGGTAACCAGGTGAAAGGAAGTGGGTATTTCAATCGAAAGGATCCTGTGCGGTGCCAGTCCGGAGTGGTTTCGGGGCCTGTGGAGGTGCGCGAGGTTTCCTCATAAGCGCCACAGATACCTATCGCCGGGATGGGCCGTACCAGGTGAAAGGAAGTGGGGCACTCACTGAAAGGATCCTGGGGGTTTGTCGTACAGTTTAGTGTGATCGGGAGGAGTACACGGTTTGTTTCTCATGTTATTTATTCATGTGATGATCTTAGCACAGTTGTCTGTTTAGTTCGCATGATTAATTGACATGTTTATTGATATTGACTATATTTCTCATAAATGCTCGGTGTACTTTGTTGGAATCTTACTAACTGTACTCCCCATCTTCCTTTTTGTGATGGGCGAGCGCAGACCGTGCTAGTAGGGGCAAGGACATTTTGGACGACTTTATCTGACTGCCTGCGGTCGAGGACCTACTAGTACGTGTTATTTTGATGTTTTGATTTCTTTTGAGAAATGAGAGACTGAGTAGATACTGTACTCGTATATATTACTGTTTAATATTGTCGTATATATACGGAGTACTTTCCCCGGGTTTTCCACATTAGGAGCTGCTTTTATAAAATAATGCTTAATACGATAATGAATTTAATTGTTTTAATTGGTTTTAAATTAAGACTTCCGCTGTTGAAAGTTTAACGAACACGCATATCGAGGAGTTTAACGAACCGCTGGGCCAGCGTCTCCCCACGTGGCGACCTCGAGTTTCGGGGCCGTTACACAGGGGTCTCCAACCGGAGGCACCCCAGTGTCGGAGGCACCCCAATCTCCAATCGGATTTGAGTCCTCTCACTCCACAAAAGCTTCTAGGCAGAAGAAATGCAAGGTTCCACAAATGCGTCGTGTCAGTCGACGCACGTAAAGTGGATCTAACATGGCTTATGGTCATTGCTTATAACCGGATTGGTTGCCACATGTTGATGCCATTATCGATGTGGTTTTCGATGGGAATTGTGGATATAGGTGTATAGCCTCTGGGCTTGGACTTGCCGACGTAGACGGGTGGAGGATTGTGCGTAGACGGATGTACGATGAGATTATCGGGTATGAATACCTTTGGCGGGAAGTGTTTGGCTCGAGTTTCGAGTCTATCAAGAATGTGGTGCATTTCCCAGAGAAGCAAGAGGAGGCATCTTTCAAAGAATGGTTGACACTTTCAGACATGGGATTGTTAGTATCCACCGCATTCAATGTCATTCTCGTCAACCTCTCGCATGGGAGTGCCTCCACATTCCTACCTCTACGTAGTACTCCAACGTCGTTATTGCACAACAGACTTATCATTGCAATGGCAAATGAAAGGAATATCCATTGGGTTAGGGTAAGTTCTATGATTTTTTGTGAATTGGTTTATTTCCCCCTTAATCGGATTTGTGACAATATATTCTATGTTCTACTGTTCACTTTGACAGGTGCAGTTGCGTGTGAATGCACCGCTGCCATCCTTATATCCATCGTGGGATCGGTACGTTGAGGACTGCGCCAAAGGTTGGCGAGATGGATTCGTTTTTCGAGACATCGCGCCCATTGCAACTGCTGATCATGAAGCCACCATACCCGTTGTAGATTTAGATACACCGTAGGTTAAAGCTTGTACCTAAACGGCTAAACATTTAGAAATTTTGCCAATTCGTCTGAATGTTCTATGAGGGTACCAAATGTTGTGATGTGTTTTGATTGTTGTTTACTTATGGATGGACCCTTTTTAGAGTCAGTTTAAATGTTACGGAGATTTATAATTAATTAAGGTTCGGTGCAAATTGTCGTCTGGATTTTCAGTCTTGTATTGTTAGTTTGACGATTACGGAGATTTTTTTGAAACTGTAATGTTCAAATTTATCCATTCCTGATGTCTCGGTCAAGCAGGTTCGTGAAACAACCCATATTTTCGATCACCCAGGACCGACAAGTATTCCAATATATCGGCCGTGTATAACCGATTCCTATTTCAATTTCTCGGTTGTACACCAACGAGATGGATTGACCATTTCAATTCGCATGACTCTCGTCCTATAACGACCGAGCCTACAGACCCTCTCTGAAGTCGACAATCGATACGAAGTTAACTCTTCCGGTATTCGTGGCCGAGACTGCGACTTCCCAAAAATATTAGCTTATGTCTCGGCCAAGGCCGAGACGGCTTGATCTCTCTCGGCTCCAAGTGTGGCGAGAACCACGATTTCCCAATTTTTTTACATTTGAAAAAATCGCCACACACACATTACAACTACTCTACCAAACGTAACTTAATTCGACGATCTTCAACCGAGCCCTAATTTAGAGACGAAATTGGCTCACACACCGGACCCTACAAAATGCAGAAAACTCGAACAACGAAGGAGAAACACACGGCGAGGGACAGAGAACACGATTTCGGGGATTCCTTTCACTGGTCGGTTCAAAACAAATTAATTCTTCCACAAGGAGTTCGGTGAACGAGGGTGGTGGTGGTGGTGGTGGGGTGCCCAAGGGTTTGCACGAGGGTGGTGGGGTGCAAGAGTTTTTTGCACGAGGGGTATTTTCGGTATTTTGGGTTTAATTTTTGGGTGCCCCAAGTAAATCAATTTGTGCCAACATTAACTGAGTGCCTTCATTAATAGGTGGGGTGCCCTTAGTGGGAGAGCCGCTAAGGGCACCCCACCATTTAATGATGGCACCCAACTTATTTGTAAAAGTTCCAGCAAAAATAGAGAAGATCATTTTGCCCCTGTATATATATAATGGTTCAAACCTCACAAATCATTTCGACAAGGAGTTAGGGCACCCCACCAGCAAGCTTGAACCACAAAGCCACAGTCACATTGCTTTTGGCGAAGAGCTGATCGATTCTTGCTCTTCCGACAGCGAGATAACAATGTTTGACAACCATATTCGGGTTTTTTAGACCTGTTTAGTTGTGTATAACAGTGAAAATGATGATTTGTTTGTCAACGTAGGGTTTGGTAATTTCTTCAAATCCGAAGTTGTTTCCACTGTATAATGGAGGATTGTAATGCTTCTAAGTGCCGCAGAGGTCGCCTCGAGGTAATTTTGCAAATTTTTTGTGTTTTTTTGCGGTTATCCGAAGTTTCTGTCTGGATGCGCGATTATTTCGGCCTCGCAGGACCGAGATGTATGGTAATGTCTCGGTTATAGGGGACCGAGAGGTTTAGTGTGGGTCACGTCCTGGAACGACCGAGAGTAATGGGTAACTCTCGGTCGTACGTAAAGGAGACTCTGAAGAACGTTTCGGAACTGTACAACCGAGAACCTATTTTTTTGGGTTCTTTTGTGATTGTGCTGTACATTTTGGTTGATTATAATGTTACACTGTTTGTATTGCAGGTAATGTCGTTATCTAGTAATTCTCCAGACTACAAGGACACTTTTACATCTTCTAAGCCATTCCCCTCTCGAGAAGCGGCCACGGTATGGCTTCAAATGATTAGCGGTGAGAACAAGTTTGTGTTAGTGACGAAGCGCTCGGATGCCAGGGGCATTAAGCGCAGGGGAAGGGTGAAACTTGCCTGTGAGAGGTCTGACACGTATAGGGGACTGGCTCAGAGAGTAGGGAAGGGGAAAGCGGCAAAATTTTTAAAGAAATCAAGGAATGATGAAAAGGCGAGGACTCACACTAGTACGAAGAAATGTGGATGCCCTTTCCAAATTAACGTAAAGGAGAATGCTGACTCCTTATGGTATGTCACTGTGATTTGTGGGATGCATAATCACGACACCGCAGGAAGATTGGATAAGGGGGAGGAGGAAGTTGAGGATGCGGGGGGGAGGACTGAAAGTGAGCAGCTCAGGGAGATTAGTCCACCTTCGTCTTTTGTTAAGTGCGAGCAGGAAGTTGATGATGCGGGTGTGAGGACACCGGGGTCTCCAACCGGAGGCACCCCGGTGTCGGAGGCACCCCAATCTCCAATCGGATTTGAGTCCTCCCACTCCGCAAAAGCTTCTAGGCAGAAGAAATGCAAGGTTCCACAAATGCGTCGTGCCAGTCGACGCACGTAAAGTGGATCTAACATGGCTTATGGTCATTGCTTAGAACCGGATTGGTTGCCACATGTTGATGCCATTATCGATGTGGTTTCCGATGAGAATTGTGGATATAGGTGTATAGCCTCTGGGCTTGGACTTGCCGACGTAGACGGGTGGAGGATTGTGCGTAGACGGATGTACGATGAGATTATCGGGTATGAATACCTTTGGCGGGAAGTGTTTGGCTCGAGTTTCGAGCCTATCAAGAATGTGGTGCATTTCCTAGAGAAGCAAGAGGGGACATCTTTCAAAGAATGGTTGACACTTCCAGACATGGGATTGTTAGTATCCACCGCATTCAATGTCATTCTCGTAAACCTCTCGCATGGGAGTGCCTCCACATTCCTACCTCTACGTAGTACTCCAACGTCGTTATTGCACAACAGACTTATCATTGCAATGGCAAATGAAAGGAATATCCATTGGGTTAGGGTAAGTTCTATGATTTTTTGTGAATTGGTTTGTTTCCCCTTAATCGAGTTTGCCAATATCTTCTATGTTCTACTGTTCACTTTGACAGGTGTAGTTGCGTGTGAATACACCGCTGCCATCCTTATATCCATCGTGGGATCGGTACGTTGAGGACTGCTCCAAAGGTTGGCGAGATGGATTCGTTTTTCGAGACATCGCGCCCATTGCAACTGCTGATCATGAAGCCACCATACCTGTTGTAGATTTAGATACACCGTAGGTTAAAGCTTGTACTTAGACGGCTAAACATTTAGAAATTTTGTCAATTCGTCCGAATGTTCTATGAGGGTACCAAATGTTGTGATGTGTTTTGATTGTTGTTGTGTTTTGATTGTTGTTTACTTATGGATGGACCCTTTTTAGAGTCAGTTTAAATGTTACGGAGATTTATAATTAATTAAGTTTTGGTGCAAATTGGCGTGATGGATTTTCAATCTTGTATTGTTAGTTTGCCGATTTCCCAATTTTTTTGAAACTGTAATGTTCAAATTCATCCATTTCTGATGTTTCGGTCAAGCAGGTTCGTGAAACAACCCATATTTTCGCTACCCATGACCGACAAGTATTCCATTATATCGACCGTGTACAACCGAGTCCTATTTCAATTTCTCGATTGTACATCACCGAGATGGATTGACCATTTCAATTCGCTGACTCTCGTCCTATGACGACCGCGCCTACTGAGACCCTCTCGGAGGTGGACAACCGATACGTCGTCAACTCTTCCGGTCTACGTGGCCGAGATCTGCGAGTTCCCAAAATATTAGCTTCGTCTCTCGGCCATGCTTGTCCGAGACAGCTTGACACCGTCTCTGGCCTGTGTGCCGAGAACCACGATTTTCCAATTTTTTTACACTTGAACAAACCGCCACACACACATTACAACTACTCTACCAAATGTAACTTAATTCGACGATCTTCAACCGAGCCATAATTTGGAGACGAAATCGGCTCACACATCGGACCCTACAAAATGCAGAAACCTCGAACAACGAAGGAGAAACACACGGCGAGGGACGGAGAACACGATTTCGGGGATTCCTCTCACTGGTCGGTTCAAAACAAATGGATTCTTCCATAATGAGTTCGATGAACGAGGGTGGTGGTGGTGGTGGTGGTGGTGGGGGTGGTGGGGTGCCCAGGGGTTTGCAATCGGGTGGTGGGGTGCTCAGGGGTTTGCACGAGGGGGTATTTTCGGTAGTTTGGGGCTAATTTTTGGGTGCCCTAGGTAAAACAGTTTGTGCCCATATTAACTGGGTGCCCTCATTAAATGGTGGGGTGCCCTTAGCGGCACTCTATATATTTCCAATATACTAGAGAGGTATGGATGTGGTCTATGATTGATAGCAAGCCCTCAGGTGTTTGGTTGGAGTGCCACCGCAACCCACATTTTTATAACAGTACTCAAATTTTGAGTCACCATAAATTAAATTTTCAATTTTATGATGGCACGGTGGCACCTCAACATTTTTTTTAAAATACCTTTTTCATCCAAATTGAAGCACTCAACTCTAAAATCTTGATCGAGACATTCATTTTAGGTTCGACGACATATGGCTGAATTTTTTTTTTAAGTTCGGTGTTGTCAAACAGAACTTTTTCGTGAAATTTGGTTGGTAATTGCGACCTAAAGGTTTGGTGAGGTTTTGACCGACTTTTCAATTAGAAGTTTAGCGGACTATGAATGACTCTCCAACTAGAGGTTTAGGGGACTCTGATCGACTTTCCAACCGGAGATTTGGACTTGCGATGTCGAACCACATGATGATGCCCTACAAATCACATGAAGAAAGTAACGTGTAGAAGAATGATGATGGGTAGCACAAAACGAGAGAAAAAGGGCGATGGGGTACACTAATTAATAGTCGAAAGAGCATAAATGGTCATTTTGCGCAGTAGAATTTGCTTTTTTTAAATTTGACTTTTTCGTTCGGGTGCCTTAAGTAAATGGTAGGGTGCGTATAGCCGAGCTCTAACTTTTTAGACCTTGCCAAACATATGTTATGAAAAATGGTGGAGACATCATTTGCAATAAGGCTAGGTTTTAGAGGTCGTGGCTCACGAGTTCGACTCCACTTAAGTACAATGACACAACTAAAACACGCATCTAATTCAACTGCGTGGAGCCCATCAAAAAGTTATTTTTTTTTTTTTTTGTTTTCTGTTTTGTGTAGCTGTCATGCACCAACAGTCATTAAAAAAAAAAAAAAAAAAAAAAATAAAAAAAAAATAAAAACACACTTAACTAAAGGGGCAAACCTCAAACTGGTCTTTGCTAACCTGCGCCAAACAGGATCCCTAACGGCTACCTTGGCTCTTGGCTCAGGCTCGGCCGACTCGACCAACATTTCAAACACGCAACCGAGCGAGGGATTGGAGAAGCCTCTCTCTCACGAAAATCAGATGTCCGGATCGAAAGCGAAGCAACTGAGCTCGCTCTTCGTCTCAATCTCCGCGAAGAAGAAACCATCGAACAGCTCGTCCTCCAATTCTCTCGATCCAGTAATCGAAACCCTAACCGAATTCCTTCCTTCGTCGAACTCATCACCGCTTCGCGCCTCTTCTAAGATCAAACTCACTTTCAATTCTTCGATAGCGAACTCGGCGGCCGCTGCTTCACATTCCATCAGTCCTGGTAATTTGAATGTCGTTTTGGTTTCTCGTAGAGATGTTGGTGTGATTGTTTATTTGATGTGTTTTGTCTTTGATTGTAGCGGAATCCGTCGACAAGGCGCTTTTGAAGTCTATATCTTCCATTGTTGTAGGTATGTTTGTTGCAATGTAGTTATGGTTGCTGAGGTTAGTGCCACCGCGAGGTTGCTTGATCGAAACAAACTTAAAAATCACATCTTTCATTGTTAATATGTCATTGAAATGTGGTTGATTGTTGCAATGTAGTTATGGTTGTCGAGGTTAGTGCGACCGCATGGTGGATTGATCGAAACAAACTTAAAAATCACATATTTCATTGTTAATATGTCATTTTATTGTTTCCATTTCATGCCGCATTGTCCGATTTGATCTTTATTTCATTTGTGTTTCTTCTTGTTTCTGCTTTGTAGATTCTATATCGCGTAGTAAGTCAAAGATAAAAGATTTGCCTGCTTCAGAGGCTTATGAAGAAGATGCGTCCAAGGAGAATGTTCTTGAAATTCCTTGGTTCTCCACAAAGTTTTCAAACAATGTGTCGGTTCGCAGAAAAGAAGTTTCACGTGATAGAAAAAATAGGTGGATTTTCAAGAATACGCAAAAATTTCGATTCGATCGATTGGTGGCGATGTGTGGGGAGAAATTAGGAACGGAAGCTACTTTGAAAGTCTTTGGTAAATTGGGAAGAGAAACTGGTGTGAAAGAATACAATGCTTTGATAAGACTTTGCATAGATAAGGCTAGGTTGAGTGATGACGAAGAGGCTGCATTAGATCACATTCATAATGCTTATCAATTATTCAAAGGAATGAGAGAGCAAGGGTTTCAAATAGAAGAAGAAACATATGGCCCTTTTCTCATGTACTTGATTGATGTGAGAATGGTAGATGAGTTCCATTTTTTCACCAGTGTTATAAAAGGCGAAACTGATGCTGTATTTCCAAGATTAGGTTACTATGAAATGTTGCTTTGGATTAGAGTAAAAAATGATGATAAAGTTAAAGAATTGTGCAATTCTACCAGAGTTGATAATGATGGGAATGGCATCGACACGGCAGGTATTCGCTCAATTCTGACTAGTTTCTTGCATTTCCTAGCATCTCGCTCTTGCATTTTTTTTTCTTTTCTGATTTAAAATTGTCTTTTACTCCTGTTTCGGTTTATTTTGACACGTTCCTTGGTTTTTATAAGTTAATACAATATTGATAGCAATCAATTGCACTTAATTGAGCACAATGAAAATGTTAGATTCATGTAGCCGATCCCAACTAATTTGGGATTGAGGCTATGTTGTTGTCGTTGTAATATAATATTGATAACTCATATGCTTCCCGCTTTTTTCTTAACATCGAAGGAGTAAATATCTATGATTGTGATCAAGTTTATGACGTTATGCGAGAGGACCTAACACAAAAATGAGAAATAGTGACGAAAAAAGGGATATAGTAAATGGAAATGGTTTGTTTGCATGCTGTTTGATTTAAAGTCAAATTGTTGACCAAGTACGACGATGATAAAAATAGTGGTTGAAAGTGACAAAGCATCTAGTGAGGTGGATGAGACATTACTTACCAAAAGCAAGGTTGAGGGAGATTGTGGGTTCAACTCATGTCGAAGTCAGATTGTTGGTTTCTTATCCATAAAAAGAATAGTGGATGAAGGTATTGAGTAGAGAAAATAAGGCTACAACTCATTTGCATTGAATAGTAAAGAAAGAGGTTGTTTTGCCCTTGGTTTATTAAAAACTTGGCACCTCTAGGGAGACAAGTTTTAAAACAAGATTCAGGGGGACAATTGCAAGTAAGTGGGCAAGGTTATTTGTTCATAGTGAATCTCTTCTAACCATAGCTTGTCAGAATCACATTTGAAAACAAATGGATTGTCCTAATAATTCGGCAAGAATTCTTGTTGATGATGAATCATATTTAATTCAATCGAGCTAGCTTGGCAGTTTATGAGGCAAACCTTCCTTGAATGGTTTTCGACGAGAGACACTATTCTATGCAGGGGTTGATAACAATCGATATTCTCGGAATCATGAAAGAGGTGATTGCTTGAGGTTGGGACTGCATTTGCTATTTTATTGGTAAACAACATAAGAAGTTATTTTGTCTTGGCAATTGAAATATGACATTATCTTATAGTTAATAATTTATGCAAAAGTAAACATTAGAAAACTCGATACATCTTGAACAAAAGGAGTTGGGGAAAAGATCTAGTATCAGCACTATTTTTATTGTGATATTTGGCATGAATTGTGTTTGTAAAAGTCAACTGCTGGCAACTAGTGGTCGAAAGGAACTTGTTCTTTTAATTATTTGTCTTTTCTACTTGCTTCTTTGGATTTCTTAACTTATATTTTACATGGTCAAACATTTTGGTGTCTTCTCCATATTCATGACTTATGGTGATTGCACTTGTATCTGTCTAGTCCCAAAAGTGTCAGTCTAAGGCCGAAAGTGGCAGAATCTAGTACACCAGGCTGAGATATTGTTTGAATTATTTGAAAACTTGTAATTGAGCTTGAGCACGGTGGTGGTTTTATTCAGACTAAATTCATATTAATTCTTTTTACAGAATCATACAATGTTATTTATATGTGAAGTTGTTGGTATTGGAAAACAGGCTCCTATTTAGATTGTATAATTTAATTTATTTTATTTTATTTTATTTAGGGAGAGATTGCCCTGATATATACTTTGTATAGACCTTGTAGGAAGCTACCCTTGGTGGAATTTGTACCAATCATTTAGTAGGTAGCCAGATGTTCCACATATGCATGAATTTACATACCTTGTTCGTGAATTGGTTGGTCAAAGAAGTCTGCTTATATGTACAAAGCAAGGAATTCTTAGAAAGTTAGTATTGTTACATTTACTGGTGGGCAACTTCTCGGGTTTTATATAAGCTCGAAAGAAGACTCATTAACACCACAAACATGTCCAGAAATTGATTGGTTCAACAAGTCTTCTTGGACACCCAAAGTATGAAATCCTTAACCCCACGGTGATGGGTTGCTCGATAGACGACAGAGGGTGTCTTTTAAGGACTAATATGTTTGTTGTTAAACTTGTTGGGTGTTAATGTTGCCTAGTATTAATTCATTATTAAAAATGTATGATTGAATTTCAGGATAATCGTTGGTTAGCGTTCTCATAAAATTTGATGCCAATGATTTTATTCTCTACTGCATAAACATGTCTGAAGTATTTCATTCCCTTGACAGGAAACTATCTGTTAGCTCTGTGTGAAAATGATAAGAAGGAAGAGCTTTTGCAGCTGTTAAAAATTGTTGACATAACTAAAACCCCACCTTTGGAATTTGTACCAAGCATCTTCAAGTCTTTAGGGAGATTATTGTTGGAAGACCATGCAGAGAAGACCATTTCAGCTTTCAAAGCCTCTGGTTTGTTCATGATTTAATTTAATTTTTATTTCTCAAAAAATTTAGCGGAGTAAAACTTATATGACATGCTCGATCTCTTTGCGTATCCTGTTTCACAAAATCACCTGCTACTTAGTGCATACTTCATGCACAAGTTAAGCCTACTTGATCAAACTAAGCATCATTCCTATATTTTGGGTGATGATTTTTATCGGTTGTGTTTATCAAGAAAGTTCTTTTATCATGACAAGTGTTTGTGAGTAAAAAGAGTAAAGTTTAAAGGTGGAGATGATTATATTTCTTCTTCATTATCTCCGATTTTCCTTTCCTCTATGACTTCCATTTAGTTGTATTAATTGTACTTAATCTTAGTACTTGCTGATTCAAACACTTTCTAATCTAGTTTTTATATGATTTAGTTTCATTCATTAATGCACTATCATCCATGGACAATATGCATCTCTTAGTTAATTTGTTCCTTTCTAGTTTAAAAAGATGTACGCTTGAATCTTCATCAATAAAGACTTAGCTAATCATTGAAAAGGATGTTATTCATTTTGTAGGGTGTGACCCTTGTCTTGAAATTGGTTGGGATGTGCTTCTGCAACCTCTTTGAATCCCTTGGTGTAGTTAATCGTTCAATAAAATTCAGCTTATCATTGAAGAGGATGTTATTCATTTATAGAATGCAATGCTTGCCAAGAAATTGATGGCGATGTGCTTCAACAACCGCTTTGAATCCCTTGGAAGTTCATGAAGCTGGGAAATATATCCATAATTAATAATTTAATTGAACAAAAACCTTATTTTAGATGAATTCAATTATTCTTTCTTAAAGGGGAAAAAATGGAAGAAATTTGAGAGGATGTGACAGAACGCATTTTTCAATTTGTTAAAACATGGTTATAACAAATTAATACGACCCCAGTTAATTTGGGACTGAGGCTATGTTGTTGTTGTTGTTGTTGTAAAACATGGTTATATGCTGCTAATGTGTTATGCTTTCAATAGCCGTATCCTTGAAAACTACTGGAGCATGTAAGTTGAATGAGTTCAGCTTAAGCCAGTAGAAGTTTATGATGGAGAAATATTAAGGAAACATGTTGTTTCATTGTTGGCTTATCCATTTGCTTAGCATTGTAATGGGATAAACTCCCCCTTTTCATTATGTTATATCAAGCTAAATATGAAGTTGATCGAGTTTGATGGGTTCCTTATTGGCGATTATTGGAATATGAGATTTGTGAAAAAAATGCCATGATGGACAACTTTGTATTTCAAGTTTTCAACTACTTTCTTCTCTATCTTGGTAATTTTGGTGCCTATTGGTCTCTTCAGGGCTTATAAATGTTTGATACAAAGATATCCATTTATATCATTCTCAGTCAGCAGCTGCGGAATTGTCCTTAAGAAGGATATATTATGATCAAAGTTTTCATAAAAGTTAATGATATGATTTATTTATTTTTAATTAGTTTTTGCTGGTAATGGTATCCTTTTGATTGATGTAAACAAATGGTCTCTATTATGTTGATACATGTTATCCTGGAATCAGACAGAATTGATGCTTCAATATTGAACAGTATGTCTTGTCCTGCCTTTGATCTATACCTTTTGTTAATTACCATGAGTGTGTTACCACTTGCCTAAGCACTGGGAAATCTCCTTCGTGGTCAACCCGTTGTTTCTCTTCTGTAGGTAGTTGAATGGTCCAACTAGGTTATAGTCTAATGTGATTGAATGGTTGTGGGACTGAGACTAAAGCTTGTTTTAAGTTTGGATCATTTCGTATTTTCTTGTTGTGTGAGTTTCAAGGGCTGTGTAGAGGATGAGATAGATTATGCTATTTAATTTTTTGGTAAAAAAATGTATATCTTAATTAACTATTGGATTTTCTATATATAATTTGATTTCCTTGTTAAATACAGAAATTGGAGCAGAAAACATCTCCTACTTCATCTGGAATTATGTCATAAACATGCCGAATCAATTGGTGAGAAACTCCTCTGCAATTAGGCCGCAGAAATCTTTGAAACAAACTTTTTTAGTGAGAATTCGCAGTTGAATTCCTTAATTTGATGTTAAAAGGTAGTCATTGTTTCTATCTTGTGCATGGATTGACAATTGGTAATGATGCCCATGCTAGTTTGTGTACATTTTTTGCTGCCTATGTTCTGTGCTGAAAATCTCATTATTGGTTCTTGGATGACGAAGGTCGAAGATGTTATTCCCAAATTCAATAGCTTGCATGAGAAACTTGATGTGACTCCTTCATCCAAATCCTTTGAGAAGCTCATTGAAAACTTTTGTGATTCTGCTGAGGTATTTGTCTCTCATCCATCAGAAAGTCGTTTTCGTTTTTTCTCTCCCTCTTTTCAATGTTAAACATTCTGTTCTTTGACTTGAATCCTTTATGCATGATCATTATTATTCTTTGTGCTAGTGGTTGGAAGATTTGAGATGCTTAGTCACTCTTTCCATGTTAACCATCATAACAACAGTAGCTAGAAGCCTAGAACATATAACAATGTACTAACCTCATCCGTTTTTTTCGTCTTTCCATTGTACTTAAATCTTGTGTTTTTTTTATGGAATTAATTGTCGAAAAAAATGAAAAGATTCTTGGGTCCAAAACAACTGATATGAATCTGAGGAGAGAAGTGACCTTTTCAAGAGTTATGGTTCTTTACTGATCCTAGTCCAGTTTTAATATATTATGCTGGCAAAATTTTCCAATCATAATCCTTCAGTTATGTGAAAAAGCTTGTATACACAAACTGAATTATAGTTGGTGACTACATGATGAAAGAAACTTTTTATCTTTTTAATCTGATTTATACTCTTCTCAATTTTGATTTTTGAAAATTGCAATTGTTTCGTGATATCGAAGGCATATGCTGCAAACTTCCACCATGATTGAATCATAAATTTTTTGTTAATATGCAACTGAACTTAATTGGAGGCAAGTGGTTGCTTAATAATAATGATGATAGCGCCCCAAAATGATTAGCTGGTCGTGCCAACTGCTTTGGTGATTGGTTTAAGCTGTATTTCTGTTCAAAAACCACAATTGGCAGTCACATGGTTGTCTTGTTTAATTGTGTAGAAAGTTAGCAACTAGATATCAGCATAGTTGTTAAAATCTTACGATTTACATTTTAAGATTTGAATCCAGTCTCACGAGTTTGATTTGATTCAAGGCCGAAACCCCAAATCAAGCTAAATCACCCAACTCGTTGAATCCCACGATTTGATATGAATCTTACGATTCAAGTATCAGTGAGCTAGTTTATGTTAAAATAGTCTAGAGACCTATATTTTTTGTTTCTTCTTATTTTTTATTTCTAGAATAAAATTGCTAATTGCAAACGATGGCCATTTCCCTTCTAAGAAATTCCCTTTTCTCTTGCAACACTCGTAGTCCCAAACCCTAGGTTTTTTTTTTTTTTTTCTCTCTCTTAAAATTCTCATTATTTCAAACAAGCGCTTAACTTCCAAGCTTTTATTTTATCCGAGTACTCTCTCTTCTCTCTTTTCTCTCCTTTTTTTTACATTTTTTTTTATATACTTATGGATTTCTTTCAAATGTTTCTAATATGTTTTTCACGATTCTTCCATTATTTGAGTTTTTAATTTTGAGAATTTTTTCATGTACACCATAAAGTTTTCTTTCTTTTATCATTTGTTATTGTCAATATAACTTTTCGAGCTTCTTTTTTATTATTATTTTTAGCAACTTTAGTGTCCATCCTTTCTTTAACATTCTATTTTTAATTTTTTTCATGGCTAGAATAGAATTAATTCATATATAACATAGAGAATCATATACTTGATGTATTAAAAGCATTTTTCTTGAGGTATAAAGTCTGTTATATTAGTTCTTACATATTATTTTTGACAGTAGAGTTCTTACATATTTTTAGAAGCAAAAAAAAAGAAAGGAACAACATCCTACAATTTACAATTTGACTTGAATCCTAAGCTCACTGATTTTACAATTCGATTTCGATTCGAAAACTATGGATATCAGCTACTTAAGTGACCGACCATGTATCTCTTGTGAAAGATATGTTTTGTTGCCTTTAGGCCATATAAGCTTTTTGTGTTCTTCAGTTCATTTTTATTTTGCTAATGCTCAGTTTATTGTGCTCTACAATTTGCAGGTTCATGCTGCCCTTAGTGTAATTGATGAGATTTGCAGGCTTGGGTTGCCTCTATCTAGTGAGCTTTTCAATCCAATTTTACAAGCAGTTGAAGAGAATTGCGAGTTTGAGTTGGTAGGTTCAACTCTTTCTGCACATGCTTTTTTCTTTCATTCATATTTTCATTTAGTTTAGGTGGTGTTACTCTTCTGTTATTATCTAGCATTGGGGTTTGGGCCCTGCCCACACTGGTTATGGGTATTATTATTTTCTTAATATATCAATATCCTTGTCTTGATGTATGCACAAAAAGCTGACGAATGCCCTGAATCTGATCCAAATCAACCATGGATTGCAAAAGTTACCTTGACTCGGGTACAATCGTACAATTATAGAACGTGGGATGAATTCTAGCGGTTAGACTTGTTCAGTTGCCCATTGTATGAAAAATTAACCCAAAAGCAATCAAATTTTGGATCATATTCTAATATGTAGACAATGTCCATTTGTAAGCCTTTATTTTTTCTCATTTGCTTTTGGTGGGAGTTTTTTTCCCTTTCCTTCTATTACTTGATTTCGTTAAAATTGTTTTTCTTTTTTTCATTTCATTCATTTTCTTTTAATAGTTTTACTCCTATATAGTCGTATTCGTTCTTTTTTCTCTCCTCAATCCTTATATTAGTGTATTTTACTCGTATTTTTGTATTTATGGGGATATTAAGATTTAAGAGTCTGGGTAGAGTGAAGAGGTTGGTAAGCATGGAATCTCTAAACTCACCTAAGCATTTGTTACCTACATGGAGGTGAACAATTTGTTGAAAAGCATTTGAAAAAAAAAAGTGTCATGTTTTAAGGCTCTGGAATGTTATATCCCACATAAAATGATATACCAAGTGCTTCATATGGATTTGTCAGGAGAATTGAGATTTGTGGCCCCTTTAGGAAACTTTTGGTCTCATGTCAGTTAGATAAGAGCTTTGACGTTTTGAGTAAGGAATACTTGCACTTTCTCCATTGATGAAGTTGGAAATTTGTTTATGAAATGAAATAAAAAAAAAGGCAGAACAGAACAAAACACCATCAACAATAACAAAGCCTCAACACCAAAATAAGTGGGTTGGGTACAACTACAACAACATAGCCTCAATCTCAAATTAGTTGGGGTTAGCTTCATTCAAACTATTCTATTGCGCTTGATTTAGCGCATTTGATGGTATGCTTTCCAAAGCATTTAACTCCCTTTTGATTAATGCATCCCAAGTTAGCTTTGGTCTACCCCTATCTTGTCGAATTTCTTCAGTTTCTATTGAGTCGAGTTTTCTAGTGGTGGCATTTGTAAGCCATCTTTGTAGGTGTCCCACTCTACTCAATTTAGTGGGTTGGCTACATGGATCAAAATTTCCCACTCTACTCAATTTAGTGCCCAAAAGCTAGAACATAATCAGTATGAAAATAAATGATTGATCAGATAAGGTACTGGTATATAAGGAAAAAAGAAAAAGCCAAAATGAAGGAAATGCCCATTAGTAATATCTCCTGATAGTAAATTATCTCTTGCACTGTGTTCTGACGTGATCACATTCAGAAACACTGCACTTGATCCACTGAGAAGAATGAATTTTGAAATTCACTAGCATATCATAAAGACCCTTTGTTGTCCTCGGTGGTTCTAGTACCCCTCTTTTTGAACATGCTCCAATTTCTTTCAAAAATAACCTCTAATCGCTGCTATTAAGCACTGTACAAGCGTTGCATACACTTTAAAGTGGGAGTCATGTGCTGTCTTTTCAGAAAGAAAGCGTGGAAAACATGTGATACATCGATGAATCTGGTGGCTCCTTTACAAAGGATAAAGAAGGATCTGGTAGCACATGTTTCTAAATGGTGAAATCCGCTGGAACTTAGATTATAGCGACTGCATGAGTACAAACTGAAAGAGGCAAGGTTTTGAAGTTCGTTACAGTGGTTGATTTGTGTAAACATTTAATTTCTCAATATTCTGATGATTGCAATCAGGGATAAGGTAATATGGTTGTTAATTATCTTATTCAAATACCTCCGAGTGGGCTTTAGATTCAACAGAATTTGTGTCTGCATTCTGTTTTTATGGTTGTTGATTATCCTATTCAAACGCCTCGAGTCCGGCTACATGGATCAAACTCTTCCGTTACGCTTGATTTAGTGCAATTGACGGTGAGCTTACCAAACCATTCAAATCCCTCCTAATTAATGCGTCCCAAGTTAACTTTGGTCTACTCTTACCTCATCGAATTTCTTCAGTTTCTTTTGAGATTCAACAAATTTAGATTCTAATTTGTACTATTTTCATGTTTGTTCCAAGGTCAACTCGATATATGATGCTATGCGCCGCCATGACCTGAATCCAAATGGTGAGATGTTCCGGTGCATGATCAATTTACGGGTGAAGATGAAGGATGTAAGTTTCTGTTTACTTATTCTCCTGACATATATCACATTTTGATTATTCACGTGGAGAGTTTTTGTATTTTTACTCCCCTTTCGTTCTTGCTATGTGGTTTGAAGTTGTAGCATTCCAATTCTATCCTATTTTTACATTTTTGCTTTTCTTTTCTTTATTGCAGTTTCAAGGTGCATACAACATGCTAGCTGATATGAAAATACTGGGTATGGAGCCCACAGCAAGCATTTACAATTGCATACTAGCTGGATATTTTAGAGAGGCGGGTAATTTTGCCCTTGGTCTTGTGTTGCTTTGCCTTTTTGTTTCATGCATGTTCTTGTTCTTGTAGGATAGTCATCTCAAACCATTATGTTGTTTGCTTAAACGGCAAACTATTAGTAGTCGAATGTTTCTCAACTTCAGTAGTTTGTTTCTTTTTCAAATTTTATTCGTCGCCACTCATGAGACTATTATACAGAAGAAAGTTCTCTAACTATTTTAGGTCCAAATGGACCCTATATATATATTCCTTATTATAAGAAAATTTTCTGAACTTCTCTGAATGAATTGGTTATTTTTTAAATACTAAACCACAAAATAGATTCAATTGAAATTACAAAAACCCCTTGAAGTTTGGCAAAAAATGATATAGCTTGCAAATTTCAAAAGTTATTTTTTTGTTTAAATGCTAAATTAGAAAAAGATCATCAGTATTGTCTTTTTTTTTTTTTTTTTTCAAAAGAAGGTTCTCCTAAAAAATTAGCTATATAAGAGCAAAAAACAATGTCCAAAAGGACCAAGACAATTAAATTTGAACCTTAGAAAACCTAAGAGCTTAAAGATCAAAGACAAAACAAACTTGGGTATGAAATATAATAAAATATCTATTACTAATTCATGTATATCCAATATGGATGTTCAAAATATAAGTTATTGGTAGTTTATTGCTCACGCAGTGTATGTCAAAGATCATTTAGATGATAAATCTTACTTCAAAAAGAATTATTCCATTCTCCTTGTATTTCTTTGAATTCTTTCTTGGGAACTGCTAGAGTAACCCCACTTTGGGCACCGACTTTAAGCACCGACCCAATCGGATGCTGTGCAATACACGCCGAGATGTGTGCATGCGCATCTCGAGGCAAAATGCACGACATCTGATTGGGTCGGTGCCCAAAGCGGGTTACTTTTACATTTTCCTTCTTTCATTGCATTAATGAAAGTTGGTTTATGTTAGGCCTCCTATCACGAAGTGGTATACAAGAAGATCAAATGGGAGTAGGGGATCATTTCCAAAAGAGGTGGTAACAACTCCAACTGTGGGCCCAGCTGAGGCTCCACATGCATGAACAGGGAAGTGTCTAGAGAAGTAGGGGGGTGTAGTATAAAAAGGAGGGGACTGTCATAAAGTAGAAAGAAGAAAAGGCATTTTGTATGGACTTTTGGTCTAGGCTGAGAAAGGAGGGATCTCTCTTTCTCTGGGAATCTGGGAACACACTGTTGGGTGTATTTCTGGGGTGTATTTACTGTTCATTTTGCTTTTACAATCAATAAAAGCTCTCTCTGTCGGTTCTTTTGTGGTGTGTCGATTCATATGTTGTTGTGGTGTCGGTTTATCTGTGTGGAGGGAGATAGGAATCCTATCAGTTTACTGCCAGAGGCTTATCATTTACTTGAAAAAAAATCCAAATCATCTTACCATATGGTATATTAGACGTTTAGCACATAAACATGCTTCCTCTCTTAGGATTTGGATGAAGTTTTTACGCTTCCTACCACATCTAATTTTCCAAGAGACCAAATTCTCCCCAAAATATTCTGATTTCCAAGAGACCAAATTCTTTTACTTAGTTGAGTTTTATATCCTTGTTTTTGCCGCAAAGAAGCAAGGTTTAAAAAATCGACAAACTTCGGCAAAATTCGAGCAAAGCTTATCGATTTTGAAGTGAGCGAAACGAAGTTCATAGGCAGTAGAAAAATTGTAAAACTTCGATTCAACTTTGGTTAACTTCGACTGAACTTCAAAACATCGATGAAAGTTAATAAAACATGAAGTAAAATTGTTGTGTTTCATGGAAGTTGAGCAAACTTCGATTATGCTAGAAATATACTTAAACTTCAGCTAAATATAGTTCTAGCATCTCTACGAAGAAACTTGAGTTTTCTAGCATTTAAAGTGAAATTCCATAAACTTTCATACACAGACGAATTTTTGTCAAACTTCCATCGTTGAAGTTAACTTCCTTGAATTAATACCGAATTTTAAGTGAGCGAAGTCATAGGTGCAGTCGAAATTTCAAACCTTGCAAAGAAGTGCCACATGGCACATCCGAACTCATTTTGTTTTAATTACATGGTAAGTTTCTTTGTCAAACCTTATGCGGCTAAGAGGAAGGAGATTGAGCATTTTGACAGACAATCAGATTAGAGTTGTACTATCATTGCCACAAGACCTTTTCCCTAATCTACTTAACTTATGCGTAGATGCATTTTGATCTCACATGATTGTTTAATTTTTGATATTCAACTAAAGATTGTTAAATTGGTGAGTTCTTCCCACATTTCATTGAAATATATCAACATTTGACAACTAGTTTTAGGACTTCTTGTTTGGCCTTAACAACAACAACAACAACATAGCCTCAGTCCCAAATTAACTGGGGTCGGCTATATGGATCAAACTTTTCCATTGTGCTCGATTAAGTGCAAATAATACTATATTTGATGTGTTCTTTGTTCCCATGTTTGTAGTCATTTTTATGGCTTGTTTGTTGTCTTTGCCGCAATCCTTCAATATAAAATGTCAGGAATTGATATGTTGACATATATTGAGCTTCTGCCTCCCAACTTCCTTTATTCTGTTGCATAATTCTATAGTGCTTCTTTGATCTTCAATCTGGTTTGTTGCTAAATTCTTCAGAAAAATATTCATGCGGCATTGAAGATTGTTGACCAAATGAAAAGTGACTCTGTGGAACCAGACTCTCAGACATTCAGCTATTTGATATGCAACTGTGAATGTGAAGAAGACATAATTAAGGTACTTCTTACTAATGCTTTATTCCAAACTCATGAGTCCTAATCATTTTAGCTTTATGTTGATCCCCTAATTTAATGTTCGTTGCGTCTTCTAATATTGTTTTTCCTCTAATAGTCACTCAACTGATTTTAAGTTCTAGGTGTGGCTATGCTTTCTTAAGCTCTTCTTTTTTTACAGTAAATAAAAACTATATTTCGCTAATGTAGTCAACAAAAAAAGAGGACAAGCAGTCCTCACCTGATAGTGACGCTAAAACAAAATGCATTGACCACTCTCTAAAAAGAATGGCCGCTCTATCCTGACTGATACAATGAGAGCAAACAAAATAAAGACTATCATACGTAGTTTTTGAAGATAATATCAAACCTACTTACACAATCCATTGCCAATGAGAAAGTCAATTCGAAAAGTTATAACCCTTGTTGAAACTTCTTGATGATGCCCATCTTGCTGCCAAGAACCTTTTGGACTCCCAGATCATTTCAACCGAACTGCCTTTGTTAAGGTAAAATTTGTGATCGTCATTATTTGCACACCCCTAATTGGCTAACATGGTAAGAAAAGGATACGGTGTGGTCAATTATAACTTGTGGTATGAATTGCATCTAAATCAGAATATTCTCCGAGGATAAAATCTACAGTTGGACAAGTTCGAATTATTTTCTTCCTATAGCCAATGAATATATTCTCTACAGCCCACAAGATCAGGAAATCATTCCTTGTGCGAAAAGAGGAATGAATCAAGGAAGATTTGCCACTCCATGATTGAAGACATATATGAAAAGCAAATTCAAATCTCGTTGTAGATATTGGTTGGAGTTTGAATTGTTTCCATCTCAACAAGATACATTACAATACTCCACCAAAGCATGAACAATCATTTCTTGTCTAGATTCATAGAATGTGGAACGATTGCTCTTTTGAACGTTGAAGACATATATGACATGCAATTCAAATTTTGAATGTATGTGATAAAATCGATGCATCAACAAGTAATGCAAAACTGAAAAAAAAATCATGAATACACAAACCACAACACCAAAATCTTGTTTGCGCAGTTCGAACATCTCGTCCTATGTCTGCGAGCCCACACCTTGGTATAAGCTTCACTAAGAGAATGAGCAACAGATTTAACAAAGCTCTTAACTAATGATCCCTCATCTAGTTAGTGATCCCTCCCCAAGCCTTTGCACACTCATCAATTATCTTATAATGAACCTACACTATTACTCAATATCCCCTTAGTGGCCAAGATCTCCTTGGTGATTTGTCAAGTCCCCTTGACTGTATTATCCAAGATCCCTTAAATCTTAAAAAACAAATGAACCACAATCCATTAACATCAGCTCGAATGATTCAAGACATAAATACATTCTTCTTTTACAAAGAACACACAAGAAAACGAACTTTTAATCACGCGCTCTATATCACATGACTTGTGTGTCTTCAACATTAAATAGTGAGCAACATCCCACATTCATCGTATTTGTCCCAAAATGATTGCTCACTGCTTTTTTGGATTATCTCAACATTAAATAGTGAGCAACATCCAACATTAAACGTAGGACCGGAGGTCGGTTTGAATTGCGTAAACAAGATTATTGTGTTTTGGTTTGTTTACATTTTCTTTATTATGTTTATTACTTGCAGTGCATTGATTTATCAAGTGGTATCAGAGCTTGTTGCAACAAGTAAAGTAAAACTAGAACTGAAAGTAAACAAACTACAACACCACGATCTTGTTTACGCAGTGGGGATCTCCCGCCCTACATGCGCAGGGTCATGCCCGGGTGTAGGCTTCTAGATTATAGATTTACACAAGGCTCCTAGCAAGTGATCCTCACCAAGCCTTAACATACTCATCACTTCCCTTACAATGAACTCACGCAATTACCCAAGATCCCCTTGGCGATTTACAAGTCAAGCTCCCTTGACAGGTTTGTGCAAGAAAAACAAAAGAAGACCGAACTTGTGCTTGTCTATCTCAAGATCATAGTTGCAGTCCTCAAAAGAAGAGATGAAAGTTCTGACGTGATTACATGCTAAATAGGAAAGAAAACATACATTCAAAACTTGAATTACATTTCATGTATGTCTTCAACATTTAAAAGAACAATCATTCCACATTCAACAAATTTGGACAAAGAATGATTGCTCATGCTTTGATGGAGTATTGTAATGTATCTTGCTGAGATGGAAACAATTCAAACTCCAACCAATATCTTCAATGAGATTTGAATTTGCATTTCATATATGTCTCCAATTATATAATGGCAAATCTTCCTTGATTCATTCATTTTTTCGCACAATGAATGATTTGTTGATCTTGTAGGCTGTAAAGAATATTTTCGCTAGCTGTAGGAAGTTAATAGTTCGAACTTGTCCTGTTGTAGATTTTTATCCTCGGAGAATATTCTAATTTAGAAACAATTCATTTCACAAGTTATAGTTGACCACATCGTAACATTTTCTTACCATATTAGGGGTGTACAAATAATGAATATCACAAAATTTACCTCGACAATCTCCCCTTTGTCATTTATTTGTCACAACCGAGAAAAGGATGATGAATAATAAGATGTGGTCACACAACAAAAGCATAGAAAATGCATATTAAAATATAAGAGTTTTGCAAGAAAATATTAATCACTTCAAGAATAACAGTAGCAAAAATAAATAACAAAAGCTATAAAGTACTCCCTCTAAAACCAAGCTACTCTCCCCATTTGTGACAAAAAATTGACAAACTCTGGGGAGGTACCTTCCATCAAACCAAGCAAGAAAAAGAAACTCTATTGTCTCCTTCTTCATGACAAAAAATTGACAAACCAGCTCACGGGATACACTAAAGCAACATGTCTCCCCCTTTGTGGTAAAAAGTGAAGTGACTGCATAAAGGAGGAAACAACAACCGCTAATCAAAACTCCAAACGAGGAAAGTCAATTAACTCATCAATTGGTGCAAATGAGCAATAACAACCCACATTGGTGACAACAGTTGTATCATATCAAAAGCTGCAAACCCCATAGCAGTAGTAAGAGCAACGAAAATATAAATACTATAAAAAAATTGTAGCATGAGATAGTACCAAGCTATAAGGGATGACACATATTAACTCTTATACTTACACTCACTCCCCCCGAGCTCATCATTAACTCCAACAAAAGCTGTTGGGGCACAAGTAGTGACTCTGTAAGCACAGGAATTGTGGGCACATTCAATGGCTCTGAGCACAGGCACTGTAGCAACTTGAGGAAGCTCATCATCATCTCCATTTTTCGTCGAACTTCCCAACCTGTTTCCTGTCATTCAACACAAAAAAACATTTTGCAAAAAAAGAAAAAAAACTGAGATTTAGCATTATACCTTTTCATAGTTAATATGTAGTCGTCCTAATGTGTGGACGAAGTTAAGCACAATTTCAATAGAACATTCCTGCCATTGCATTGAAGTTGTGCCTTAGGGACCCATTTAAGTAGTTGTTAAGGTTTACTCATTTCTCTTTTGGGAACATCAGTCTTATTAGTGATGGATCTTTGTCGTCGCGCCAAATCTCGGTACATTTTGTGTCCCTTGATTTCACAATAGTAGCAAATGGGTGTGGTTGTGCAACTTCATCATTTTTTCAACACTATATTCAATGCGTTTAACGAAAAGGATCGGTCCACTCTTCTTTGTTGACGTTGAGCTCTCATTCTTGTAGCCAAGACCTCTGTGACCACAATAGTCTTTCCCCATTTTCAAGATATCATCCAAATTTGCTTTTCCTTTGGTCAACTACTCGAGTATGGCCTCAGATTGTTCAAGTGCCTTCTTGCAAGTAGCCAACTCATGTTCATTCTCATTGAGTTGACGTTGAAAAGTTGTGATCTTCTTGGAAAGTATGATGTTCTTGTCAATGTCAAATCATTTTTCGAACATCTCACGTAATCCTCGTGTATATTTGCATCATCAACAGAGTTAGTAGAATCAAAATCTGAATCTGAGTCATGGAAAGTTACTTGTGTTGTTGGATCAGAGGTTGTGGGCACAAATGCAGGAGCTGTGAGCACAGATCCAGGCTGACTATCTTTGGGCACAAACACAGGCTGACTGGTTGTGGGCACAACAACAAGTTCACCACCACTTTCAACATCCTCGTTTCCTTCGAAAACATTTTGGAGGATCTTCCAAGCGGCTTGAGCTTCTTCGCATAAAGAAATTAGCTTGAGATGTTCGTGATTTATCGTGCTGAAGATCGCATTCAACCTTTTGCATTAGCAAGAAGTAATCTCTCCTCGGCCTTTGTCCAAAGGTCGGTATTCTTTGGCGCACCATCAAAAAGAGGGACAAGATATCCCTTTTCAATCGCTCTCCATGCCTTCACATCAAGTGATAAAATAAATGCTTTCATTCTTAATTTCCAGTACGTATAATTTGTACCAGTGAGCAATAGCGGTTTGTAGACACTCCTTCACACTAATCAAATTGCATTGTTTGAGACCTTTGTCCAAAGGTCGGTATTCTTTGGCGCACCATCAAAAAAGGGACAAGATGTCCCTTTTCAATTGCTCTCCATGCCTTCACATCAAGTGATAAAATAAATGCTTTCATTCTTAATTTCCAGTACGTATAATTTGTACCGGTGAGCAATAGCAGTTTGTAGACACTCCTTCACGCTAATCAAATTGCATTGTTTGAGACATTGATTCTTCTTGGATCTCACCTTCTTCCTAGGTGTTGTCTCTGATACCACTTAGAAACACTTCTGACTTCCCTTATAATGAATCCTACACAATAACCCAAGATCCTCTCGGTTTACATGTCAAGTCCCTTGACTGGTTTGTGCTAAAACAAAAGACATAACTAGTGCTTGTCTATCTCGAAGATCAGAATTTCAGTCTTGTGAAAAGATGAATTCTGATCGTAATTACATACATGAAAAGAAAACGTACAAGTGCACTTCAGAAATTAATTCTGTATACACCTCAAGCTTGAATGGCAATTCTTCCTTATTCTCCAAACAATCTTTTCGCACAAGGAAATATATGCCAAAGAATATATCTTGTGTATTGGCACTTGACATTCTTGCTGGTTGAGATGAAATGATATTTGAATATGTTCAGCTGTGATATTATCCTCAGAGAATGTTCCTGCAAATCTGTTAAAAATATTCACAGACAGTGTACTGTGGGCACACACCTACTAAACAGTTCTGCAAACAACCACAAGCTATAGGTGATCACACTACATTATTTCTTACCGACGTTACCGTATTAAAGGTGAGCAAATAATGACAATCTGAAAATCTTACCTTAACAACCTTTATCTTCAAAAATCCTGAAATCCCTCTCAATCTATAGACTCCAAAGGATAGAAAGTATAGCTGCTCCACTTATATGCTTCCTTTTGCTCCTCCCTTCTGATCTCTCCAAGGAAGATATTAGCCCCTGCAATGAATGAAGGTTGGAGACATTTCCAAGTGAGAAGAGTTCCCACCTATTCCAAACTTGAGAAGCTACATAACATTGGATGGAAAGCTGGCAAGAATTAGGCGAAATAGTAGAGTATGGCATTCTTTTTTGTAGCTTGTCATAAGTGTTCAACCCAGTGAACCCAGTCATGTAACAAACAAGATCTTATGCTGTTAATCTCTTGGCCTGTTTTGATCTATATGATAGCTTCATTAGCACTTTTTCATATTACTTTGAAGAGACAACATATGTTTACTATTCTAAATGATGGCTCTTGTTAACTTAAACATAATAATGTGATGGTATCTTTTCAAATTTCTTCTATAGTTCAGTTATGAAATAGCTCCTCATTCTTTGTTGGCTTATGATGAAATTGGAATTGACTTTTGTTATCATTTTTTAGTCATCATTTTGTGAAATTTGTTCCCTTATTTTAACTTTATGTTCACACTTGAAGAATGGATGGCCGATTTTTCTCCATTATTGCTCTCATGAGGACCAATTTCGCTCATTGTCACAAAACTTTATCTTTTTTACACTTTGGTCACAAAACTTTCTTTTCTTTTTTTTCAAAATGGTCATCAAACTTTTCAAAAATCTCACTCATGGTCATTCCATCCATCTTCTGTTAAATGGCCCTTAAGTAACGCTGACGTGGCGATGAATTGGCGCTAAAGTGGTGCTTATGTGGCTAGGGCATCAAATTTATTAAATTTTTTTTTTAAAAAAAATGTCAAAATTATTTTTAAAACTAAAAGAAATTAAATTGGCTCTGATGTGATGCCAATGTGGTGCTAACATGGCTAGGGCATGAAATTCACTCATTTTTTAAAATTAAATGTACTTAATTTTTTTAAAAAATGAAAAAGATTACTTAAAAAAAAAAAAAAACAAATGTCAAAAAAGATAGTGCAGAGGTAAGTTGCGCGAGAGCAAGGAATTTCTTTTAGTTTTAAAAATAATTTTGACTTTTTTACAAAAAAATGTTTTCTTTAAAAAACTGAGTACATTTGATACTTTGGCCACATCAACGCTACATTAGGGCTAATTTAATTTATTATAATTCTAAAAATATTTTGGACATTTGTTATTTTTAAAAAATAAGTATTTGTTTGTCTATCGTCTAGGTATGTCACACCTTCAGTATTAGAGTGACTCCAAATGATATTCGTTTTTTTTTTTTCCTTATTTTTAGTAATCACGATCTTTCTCTTTATCTTTTTTCTCTTATGTAATATTTATGGTTATTCGTAGATAGTGATCTCAATGATTTTTCATTTATTTCTTTAACCATAGTCGAAGAACGTACAACCTTGTATCACTTTTCTGTTTTACTGAGAACCAAGTAGTGATCATGTTATTGTGGGTTGGATTGCATTGTTAAGTGGTAGTTCAGCTTCAGCTGTGATCTACAATTGATAAAATTTCAGAATGGGTTGAATGGAGATGTACAATACACATTAGCTGTTTTTTAATGCGCTTGTAGTACTATGAAGAAATGCGGAATGCTAGAGTGCGAGCTACAAAGCAAGTCTATATGTCACTCATAAATGCTTATGCAAATTGTGGCCAGTTTGAGAAGGCAAAACAGGTATGTTCTGCATTGGGATTTATGCTTTGTTTTATGAATGATTTGTCTAATCCAACTGCTTCATGAGCCTATAAAACATACTTGACAAATAAGTATTATAAGACAGTCCACTTATTGATCATGGATTCATGCCTAAAAAATGGATATCAACTAGATCAGGGTCAAACTAACATAATTGCCATATCTAAGCAAGTTATAATTTATTTTAGGGTTAATAGGCAAAATATATCTTAACGCTTTGGGATTTTGGCAAATTTATCCTAACGTTTCAGTTTTTGCTAATCTATCATAACATTTCTATATAACAACAACAACAACAACATAGCCTCAGTCCCAAATTAACTGGGGTCGGCTACATGGATCAAACTTTTCCATTGTGCTCGATTAAGTGCAATTGAATAACATTTCTATATGGGATAAATTATATCCTCATTCCAAATTTACCCTAAAAAAATTGTCATGGCAACAAAAAATATTAGCTAATGTCAGCTAGGATAAATTTACTTTAAACACCACCATTTTAAATTTTTAACCTAAAAAAAATATAACTGTCCACCCTGTCTATCGCCAAGAACCCTAGTCATCGAACCAAAAAATACGTAAGACACAAAATCGAACCAAAATACCATGAGGATGTTGATGTTGAGAAACGGGTGCAAAGATCACGTGTTCAATTATCCTGAGAGTCTTCCCAAATTGTGGGTTCAGATCAAATGGGATGAAGATCGAGACATTATTTGTTGTAAAGTGAGATAATGGTTCATGTAGGGGTGCACACGAATTGGATCCAATCCAATTATGGTCAAACCATAATCCAATCTAGTTATTGTGGTTTGAGAAATCACAATCCTGTCCAGTCCAGTCTTTATTTCACCAATCCATCTCGATCCAATTTACTAAATGCGGACCGGACTGGATCAAATTATGTGGATTGACAATTATAAAATGAATATCTATAAAATTATAAAATTAATACTTTAAATTAAAAATTTGGTAATCCCAATGAGTAACAAAGAAAGTTATGATTAATAAGAAAAACTTATACTTGAATATGGAAAAAATTAACTTAAGTTGCGAAAATTTAGATTTTCAAATGTATGTGTATAAATAAAAGATGAAGGAAGATGCTAAATGTACCCACTTTGGGCACTCAATTCGGCGCACTTACCGAGGAGCACCTATTCGATACACCTCGAATCGACAACGCAAGTGGGTGCCTAATCATTTTCCATAGATGAATTATTGGCATAAAAATGCTAACCCCATCTAAATGTAGTTAAAGATTTTAAGAGTATATGTATATATATAATGTAATGTATATACAGGTTGATTGGAGCGGATTGGAGTTTGGATCCATGAATTAAGGTGCCCAATCTGCAATCTAGTCTAATCCATGTGGATTGCAATTTTTGTAATCCAATCCAATTTAATAAACTCAAATTATGAACTAATTAGAGCTAAACGGATTGGATCGAACTGGATTTGCGAGTTCACGAATTTCATGAACACCCCTAGGTTCTGGGTTCAATCCGTTTGATCGAGAGATAGTGGTTTATGGGTTGTGGAAGACTATTGTGAAGAGAATTTGAAGAAGAGTGGAATACAGAGAATTAATTGGGAAAATCGAATGGCTAAATCTTGTTTCTTCTGATTTCATTAAAATCTTGTTTGCCTTATAGTGATTTCTCATTTTTCTTGGTCTAAACTACTCGGTATTCGGACTATTTGACTACTACGAGTTCGCCCTGAGTTGCCCACCATATAGGTGGGGGGAGCTCCCAACGTTGGTTTTCTCATTCCCAGGATTCAAACTCGAGTCACTAGTTAAGGGACAACAACCCGCTTCCAATTGTGCCAACCAACCATTGGTCTTTGTAGTGATTTCACTTGCTTACTTAGGTGTACACTCGGTAATACAACTCAATAAACGACTTTAGCAAAGACAAAGGCCTGAATGGCAACAACTAAATTGACTCCTCCATTGCAGAATCGCAAAGAGAAATATCAATTGACCCAACAATCATGTTCCTCTCCATTGCCACGGCTCCGACCATCTTTTCCCACCAATCTTCACCTTCGAAGAGCTCAAATCATAGATAAATTGCTTCGATTGTTGCCGCAAAATGGGTGACGGAGGGCTCGATTGAGTGATTAGGGTCCTTGGCCAGAGAACAGGGTGCATAGTTAGGTTTTTTTTTGGAAAACACATTTTTTGGTCCTTGAACTTTGAGACTTTTATGTTTTTAGTCCTTGAACTTTTATTAGTGTTAATTTGGTCCCTGAACTTTTGAGTGTTTTATGCTTTTGGTCCTTGAACTTTGAGGTTTTTACGTTTTTTGGGGAAAATTATTTTTTTTTCGGCTTTTATTGATCGTTGTGAGTCGTTCGGCTTAGTAGTATAAACCACTTTACTCTTTTTGACTAGTCACACGTTACTTTTATTACCCGCATTACCGGAATTTAACACTTTAAATGGTGGAAGGACTAAATGTAGATCTTTGTGAAAGTTCAAGGACCAAATATGTAGTAATAAAAGTTTATGGACCAAAAGCATAAAAAACACAAAGTTCAGGGACCAAATGATGGGTTTTGCCTTTTTTTTTTTGGGTTGATTTGTTGGGTTAAAAATTTAAGTGTTATCCTAGTTGGAATTGGCTAATATTTTTTTTTGCCATGTCATAATTTTTAGAGGGCAAATGTGGAATGAGGATATAATTTATCCCAAAAAGAAACGTTGGGATAGATTAGTGAAAATTGAAACCTTAAGAAAATTTGCCAAAATCCCCGAACATCCCTATTAACCTTTTGTTTTGATGTTTTTGACTTTTTACCCATCTATTATAAGGAGTCGTGTCATCGTCTTGGTGGTATGATAGTAAAGATCAATTGCATCAAAGCTTTTTGCCTAGGCTGCGGTTGTTGTTGCCTTGGCAAATCCCAATTGCCTAAGCAGCATGTAAGGAAGGCAATGGGGACCTTTATTTTACTTTTTTAATGGGCAAAATTAAATACGTAATGCGTATGGCTTTTCTTTTCTTGAGTGAGTTCACTTTCAATGTACAATTTTAAAGTTTCTTTCTTCTCAAAAGTTTATTGCTTTGATTTATTTTTTCAAAGAAAAATTGCTTTTACGACCTTGTCCATTATTAGAAAAACTGAATTGGCCCGATTTCCTTGTTGCTTTGCTTTGATGTTGAGCAAAATTTGGATTTCTGTTTTCCTAAATTCTTTTGTTGTTGAATATGTAAGTTATTTTTTGGTTCAATGAATATTCATGTAGCTACACGTAGTAGATTTACATTAATAAAATTAATTGCTTTATTAGTAGGATTCTGGGAGGATAATTTCAGATGCACGGGCATTTCCTGTCCTAAATGGGGCGATTAACTGGTTCAATTGATGGCGAGAACTTTATCTCAAACATACGCCTAATGGGAACAAAAAAACATAATTCGATCATTTCCGTTGTAATGAATGTTGGAGCCACAACTAAAATAAAGATAGGAGGTTGTGGAGATGTGTCTTTAACCCCAAATGTCATTTAGCATGGATAGTACTCCATCAATGATTTAGTTCTCACACGTTATATGGTAATTATTCATTAACTGTTTTGATGAGATTCGAAAGAATGTAATTAAATGTGACCTTCAAATAATTGTAAAATGATGTTTGTTTTGACGCGTTAACATTTTAGTATATGATATATATGTACTAGAAAGGCAAAAGGGCAAATTTCATCCCCTTACTCACCGTTTCACCGACTAGTCCCTAATCTCTAGGATGGTTCGACTTAGTCCCTCAAGTCCTCATTCCCCTCTAACCCACCCGGTCCTTTCAATTTGTTTGCCCAATAATCCTGTTAACACTCCGTTATCTCATCCAATCTAGGTCGGATTTGTTGTACAATGGGTTGTATGTTGATCCCTTCCAATCCAAAATCTCTTTCCCATTTTGAGATATTGTGAGTTCTAATGATGAGATTCTTGAGACATTTGCAAAGATTTTTAATTGATTTGTAAGGAAAATACAGGGTTCACAGTAAAATAGAAAGGCTTCAAGGAATGGGTTGAATCACGCATGTCCTAGCCCTGTTCGCTTCACCCTATTCACAAACCTTCTGGATTCACGAAAACAGGCTATCGAGTGATTGAATCAACACTTCTTCAATCGAGCTACCAAATCAATTTGGTTTTGATTTTGCCTGTTGGAGATCATGGACTACAACAAGGACTTGAGCAAGGACACTCTCAGATCGAAATGGGTTTTGTGAGTTCTTGTGTAGTCGAAGAAATCGTTTGATCAAGAAGTCTAATCTGACGCTCAGATCTGAGTGTGTTTTCTGTGTTATGTGTGTCATCTTCTTTGTTGGGCAAGAAGCCTGATTTGTTCTCAGATCAAAGTGGGTTTTTGTTTTGTTGGAGAAATTGTCTTGGGTGATTCAATGTGTTTAGTTGTTGATTTGGTGTAATGGATCGAGTAGCCATGAATTCAGCAGCATGATTTGGAGTAATTCTTGAGGTCTCTTTAATTTTAATCGTATTTCACAAATTTCAATTATACAAAACAGTTCATTAAAAAAACTTTACAGAACAAGGCATGAACTACTAACAATAATACAAAAATTGATGATTGATTCGTATACATATGGAGGAAAATAAACAAATATTAATTAAATTAAATTTCTTCAGAGCTGATTCAATAACTTTAAGCGCTTGAAGTAAGCGAATCTTGTCTCTCTTCATTTCAATGTATGTGGTACAATTTCATGGCACTTCCAAGTTTATACTTTGTGTGCGGTCTTCTTCCCAAAGTCTATATCTATATATGGTCTGTAATGGTGGGGTGAGAGGATGGGGTTAGGCAGTGTTGTTAGTGGGTTCGTGGGGTTAATAGAGAAAAGAAAATAACATAACAGGGGTTATTGGGAAACAAATGAAAGGACCAGGTTAGAGGGGAATGTGGACTTGAGGGACTGAGTTGGCCCATCTTAGAGATTAGGGATTGAGCCGTTGAAGTGGTGAGAGTAGGAGGATGAAATTGGCCCTTTTGCCGTACTAGAAATATAGGAAATGTAAATCAATCCTAAGGACTACATATAGTTTGGAAACTATTCTTTACTTCTTTTACTTATATGAGTTCAATAAATGAAATTTATGTAACCATGGAATACCTTGACGTTCTTCATTTCTAGTTCCTTATATTCTCTATAAAATGACGTTCTTATTTAGATCTTAGTTTGGATCGTCTACTCTCCTGCTTCTATAATCTCAATGGGGCAAAGTGCAATAGCTGAATATACTTTTGACTGCCAGGTAGATCTTAAAATCATTTATTTGTTTTTGTTGCAGGTGCTTGGGGAGCAAGGAATACCAGTCAAGAACATCAATGAGATTAAGAGCGTCCTTGTATCGGTTCTTTCCTCAAGTGAGCATTTGTCAGATGCACTCGAAATCTATGATGAAGTCCTACAATCTGGAGGCCATTTAGAGCCCAAGGCCATTATTTCACTTATTGTGAGATTTATTATTATTATTATTATTGTTGTTATTATTATTATTATTATTATTATTATTATTATTATTATTATTATTATTATTATTATTATTTTCCCATTGGATATGGTGTTTTCTTAATTCTTTTTCTCTGATTTCTATCAACTTACAGGACAACCTCCATTGTGAAGGAAATCTCGATAGAATGCTTCAATTGCTTGGGGAGTTGAGTGATCTAGACTTTTGGCTAGATGGGTGTAGTAGAGTTGTGTCATATTGTATTCGACATGAGAATTTATGGTAAGTTGAAGCATCCATGTATTTTTTTTTTAGCTTGGTGCTTTTTCAATATTCTTTTGTTTTTATTATTTATGTTTTGTTTCTTTTATTTGTTTCCCTTGTTTAGTGCTGTTGTGGAGCTCCTTAAACAAATTAAAGACAAAAATGCAGCATTCACAAAGACTGTCCTTGAGCAGGTCGTGGTCTCTTTCTCTTACTAGTTTATTTATGTTGGACCTTTTCTTTTGGTCTTTAAATACTCACAGTTGCTCTCTTCCATGGTTGTGATTTTAAATAATTTGATATTACATTTCATAAGTTAGGTTTGTCTGACTTATAAATATAGTTGAGTTTTTACAAGATTCAATATATCGTCTATGTGTGTGTCATATAAAATAAGAAGTATATAAGAGAGGAAGGAAATGCCTTGAGCCTATAGATTTAGGACATCATACTACAAACTTTCGTACACAATTGGAAAGGGAATGCTCTTTGGACAACTTATTAGTTCTTGCTACAAAAAAATGTCAAGAAGTGAGAATCCACCAAAATTCCGTATCCTACAAAATCCGTTTTAGCCCATCACTGCTAATGATAATAATTTCCACGCCTTTGATCATGGACTAGATGGCAACAGAGGACATTGAATTGGATAGCAACTCCAAGCAGGATGAAGGACAGTTGCACCCATTGTGAAAAAACTCTTCCTTTACTCTCTCACATACATTATGCATATGGGAACGTGACAAAAATAAATACTGATGACTTGACATTCTCCTTCCATGAAGAACAATTGTTGGGAATGGGATATATTAGGAATATGTTTTTGCTGTACATATTCATTATTGAGTTTGGGTTTTTTTCATTGAATTCCAACAACCCAAGATCTTTAATTTGACGATCCATGATTGCCAAATGAGGAATGAGGAATAAAGGAAGGGGAGGAAGAACAAGTAAAAGAGGCCACTATATATTTTAAAAGAAGTGTGAATTTAGCCTAAATTTGGAGTAGCGATTGGCAAAATTTAGAAAGAGTTTGACAAGAAAAGGATTTTAAATTTTAAATTTGGATTTAGAGTCCTCTGGAAGATTATGGGACTACTTATGACCTTCATTATTGAAGTTATTGGATCCAAAGGGTAGTCAAGATTGTTAATAAGGAGTCAACATGTTGGTTCACTTTAAGCCTTAGATGGTCTAAAGCTCTTCTATATATTCCTTAGTTCTATTATAGTTGAAATTACTTTTATAGCTTAATTGATCAATCAAGATAGCTTAGGACCAATTGAACAAGTCTGAATTTAGGTGTGGATATGTGGCATCTAGGTTTTTGGAGGAACTCCAAGATCGAAAACCTTAAATGACTAAGCAAAATAGAATGGCTTGGGAACGCCTTCCTATGTTTGAATGCATTTAATCCTTGAAGATAATCTTTATTAAGAATTTTGTTGTCACGCTGCATCTTCCGCTCAAAATGCTTTATTTTTAATGTTATATTGATCTCTGTCCTATTTGCATACAGGTGTTTTGTCAAATTTCCGAGACAAAACATACGTCACTAAATTTGGGATTGGATTTGATCAAAGAATGTAAAGAAATTCTTAATATCCATCCTTCTCGATCGTGTCTTGATTTTCTACTTAGAGGTTGTATAGTTGCTAAGGATCCGCACCATGCACGTTTGATTTGGAAGGAATACGAAGAGGCCAAATTGCCTTACAGTTCGCTGACTTTTTTAAGGTTAGTAGTTATCATGTTTATATTTCAATTTTAAGGTGTCTTTCGTTGATATGCACATATAATATGTTTTCTCTAACCCGGATGGGTGTGGCCTAGTGGTAAGGGAGAGACAAAATGTCTGGATACCCTGCGACAAAATGTTACTACTCAAAAAATAATGTGTTTTCTCTCTCTCTCTCTCTCTCTCTCTATATATATATATATATATATATATATATATATATATATATATATATATATATTCTAATTTTTTGGAATACTTGTGCAGCATGTGTAAGGTTCTTTGCGATTCAAGAGAACATAAAGCTGCGAGGGACGTGCTAAAGAGAATAGACAAAGAGGATCCTCACGTTAGGCACTTGATCAAAATATGTAGAGAGACTTTAAAAACATCAAAGGAAATTGAAGGGGCTAGAAGGGTCTTATAATAATAAGTTAATGACATGCCTATTTTTTCATTGGTGTGATTATTTTCGACCGTTAAATTCTCACGTACTATGTTGTAGATTTTTTATTTTTTTTTTTTTGTAGTCTAATTAACAACTATCTCTCATTTAAAAAAAATATGTTGAAATTTCACCAAAAAAATATATATGTTGAAGGGTTTCTAACTGTCTAACTATCTTTCATTTAACAAATAAACTTGCTATATGTACCAAAAATAAACTTGCTAAATAAACTTGCAGTCAGCAGTATATTATTGATAATAATGCAAATGGTTTGGTGCCTCAACATGGACATGCAGTTATAGTTGCTGCGTGTATGCATTTTGAGGTGCTTCGAAGGGCGGAGGACGAGTGTGTTCGTGTTTGTTATATTTATTTTTAATTGATATTTACAAAAAAATTGCAAATGGAGATGTCTTATAATTACTACATTACATGACAAGTTGAATATTAACGGGTATTCACTTAACAATCACATCGCTTGTTTTGGCTACAACGTTATTCAAATTACCAACACTTGACAACAACACCTAACAATAGTAATTAACCAAAGAACAATTCAATCCATCGATGCTTGATAATCATCGGTGCACATAGCATCGCATTACATGCACTCTATGCACACAAAAAAAAGTTTAGAACATTAATGATGTTAAATTCACTTTCGTTTATTTTACAAAAAAAAAAAGTCACTTTTTTTTGTAGTAAAAAATTCACTTTCGTTACACAAAATCATTATATCACATAGCTAACAAACTAATAGCACAGTTTGCTAACATCTATTACACTACTCCTTTGGTCCTTCCCCAGGGAGAGGAGTGTGACGAGTGCCCAAAACTTTGAATCAATGCTGACCTTGTCTTGCTAAAGGTTGGGATTTGGAAACCGCTAGGGTGACCCAAAAAAGGACACCCGATTGTTGGTGTCCCTTAGAATGCACATCAATTTGTGTGCACAAAGTCATTGATCCAAAAATTAATGGACAAGAACAACTTGGTATCTATTTCGGGTCACTCAATCATTAAGGGAAGTAAAAAAAAAAAAAAAAAACTGAGAATGCACCCCTCTTTTCTCATTCATTATCTTGTTTTTATTCTACACCTGGCTTTGAAATTTAAGCATTCTTTTAACATAAGAAATAGATCAAATAGATAATTACTTGTGTAAACGATTATATATCGCCCTCATATGCCTTAACCTTTCGACGCAAGTATTCTTTAAGCTTCATACATTAATACAAATTTCTATCTAATTGATAACCTAATGAGAGCTTAAAAGACTTTAGCTTCATAAATTACATATTATGTACATTAAGACATAATCTTACAAGACACATAATATCCTTACATGAAACACATATTTTACACCCCAATATCTATATCTATCTATATCTATATATACATATATAATCTATATCTATATCTATCTATCTATCTATATATAGAGTTGAGAGAAAGTTGACATGCATTCTCCTTTCACCAATATAATTTTTATTTTTTTTTCTATTTTAAGGTATTTATTTATGTTATTGATTATTTCAAGGAATATATTCATTCCCTCATTTATTGAATTTATTTATAGTTTTTATTTGATCGAAATAACAATTAAGTACATCATTTTTTTTGTTTCTGCAACATCATTTATACAAATCATTAATCTTCTCTTTATATATATATATATATATATATATATATATATATATATATATATATATATATTAGTTTCAAGACGTGCTACGCACGATTCCCCTGCTCGCTCCGCTCGCGGGAATTAATTTCTATGAATTTATTAACAAAATTTAAAATTGTAATTAAAATTAAAAAATTAGAAATACAAGTACCTTTTTTAGCTTATCAATAGTCTCTAATGTGATTGAGATAAGATGTGAATGAAAAAATAAGCTAATCATGCTAGTACATTACTTCCTCAAAAAAAGTGTATTGGATTGATGAGAATGAGTTCATGATTGATTTGGAGATAAAGAAAAAAAAACGTATAGTGGATTGATAAGGAGTTAGAGTTTGATTTGGATACAAAAGAAAATGTTGATTTAGAGATTAAAAAAAAGAAGTATGAGCAAATAGGTAAATTTCATTACCACTCAAAAATTTGTGATTCGTGTTTTTATATATATGATATATATATATATATATATATAACGACCCGAAAATTTGACTTGTGCCACATGTCAAGTCAAGGTCGTTTGTGGGACCCACTCGTCGAAATACGTATGTCCGAATCCAATTTGAGATGAAAATGCTAATTATGCGAGGAAATTCGTTGAGTCGAAACACGAACAAGGACGCGCCTCGAGTCGCGTGCCGACGTGAGACCGAAATAGTGGCTTTATGTGGTGTTAAAATGTACATTTGATATGCATCATTATACGTGTAGAGCGATTTTTGAGATTTTGAAATGAAGCGAATTGGTGCCTCGAGATGCGCGTTGCTCGGCTGTTGAGGTTGCATCGAGATTCGCGTTGCACGAATCTCGATGAAACTTTGATTTGAAGTTGAAAAAAGAAAGAGAAATATATATATATATATATATAAGGGATAAAAAGATAAGAGAGGATAAGATCAAAGAAAAAAAAAGATCAAAAGAACAGAGAGAGAAAGATTTGGATCGGAGAAGATGAGAGAGGGTCCGGCGAGCAGTGAGCACGCCGGAGCTCGCGAAGGGTGAGGAGCGGCGAGCGGACGGCGGTTCCGGGCTTAGAGGTGGCACGAGGCGGGGCGGTTCCGGGCTCAGAGGTGGCGCGAGCCGGAGCTCCCGAGCGTGGACAACGAGCAGTAGCTCGCGGATCAACATCGCGGAGGTGGACGGCGGCCAGCGCAGAGGCGGCAGCAACGCCGGTGAGCTACGGTATGGACGGCGGCATCCGGACGACCGGCCGGGAATGGGCGGTAGGCGAGTAGTGGCTCGCGGGAGGAGCGGCCAACAACAACTCCGCGCAAGCAGCGGCAGCGGCGCGCGCCAAGAACGGCAGAACGCGCGGCGGCGCGAGCGTCGCAGCGACGCAATGACGAAACGGCAATGACTCCGACGCGATGCAATGCCGAGCGGATCGGTAGCGATGGCGCGCGAGCGCGCAGCGCGAAGCGACGCGACGCAATGCGGGGAGACAGCTTTGAAGGCCGACAATGCGGCGGCGTTAGCGAGGGGGCGACCGGCACGGCGGTGGCGACGACGAGTGGCGGCGGCAGCGCGCGCCGGCGCGAGGCAAATGACAAAGAATAAAGAACGCGTTAGCAGCGGCGACGCGGTGAACGGCGCGGTGGCGCGTTATCGACCAGTCGGATGCGCGATTTCGTCGAAATCGCGACGACGCGATGGAGATGAGGTTTATTCACCTTATTTGGCTGTGATTTGTATGGTTTGAAGTAAATTAGCCCTCAAATGTTTAAATGAACACATGGACTTAGGAGTCGGGTGTCGGGTGCGCAAATCGAGACGCGAGCGAGACATTTTGAGGTTCGCGTTTCTCGAGGTAAGTAAACCAGTTAGGGACTTATACAATTTTTCATTTCTCTCCATTGACTGTTGTTGTTTACTGTTATGTGATAGCTTTATTGTTGTTCACTGCTTTGTGATGATAGCTATCGTTGAATTTGTTGTCGATTGAGGGGGTCCATTAGCAAGTGAGTCATGGTTACTGTGTATCTGCGATATGAGAGGGTTAGGACTGGAGGCAGGGGTCTCGTCCTAATTATGGTCGTCCGTTGATTTATCCGGGTCCATGTGTGTTTCATAGTCGTACAGGCTAGGGCTAGGAGGCAGGGGTCTCGTCCTAAAGCCGGGTCTATGGATGTCTCATAGTCGCAAGGGTTAAGGCTGGGAGGCTGGGGTCTCGTCCTAAACCCGAGTCTGTTGGGCTTTTGCCGCGACTCAACGACCTTTTTGGTTGGGACTCCTTATTATTTGACATCACTCATCGATGGATTGGTTACAGTCTTTTATATTCATGCGTTCTTGATTCATTCCGTTCTATTTGCACGAATTTGACTGCTTTGGATATCGTGAACTGTTGTTTTGGATATTGTGAAATGTTGTGTATATGTCCTACTGGATTTACTTACCTGGGCTCGTCATTTTTATTTTGACTGAGTGCAGAGCCGCAGACAAGTAGCAGAGGAAATGCTTCATGGCTAGGTGAAAATTTTGTATAATTGTATTTACTCTCCTCTGATGATATTTACTGGGTTCCACAATTAGGTTGCCTAACTTCTTGAAATTATGGTTGAGTTATTTTATTCATAGTAATTGCTTCCGCTAAATTTTAAATCTTGAAACATATTAATAACTCAACTGTAAATTGTTGAATGTACTGATAATGATGGATTGGAAGGCTGACTAGGCTCTCGTTGACCTTGCGAGACTGGCTCGGGGGTCCACGCGAGCTTAGGTGTGGCGGCCCTCGTCGCCCCGGGGTGACGTGTCTCCGTGTACTCCTCTCCAGCTGGTCCAACTACACGTGTACGTCACCTACCCGTCCTACTCTGTCTCGAGATTCGTATCTACTCGTGTATGCTAATATATTCAGCGGAAGTCGTCTTTTAAATGCAAAAGATATTAATCAATTTAAACCAAACCTAATGTGGAAAAACCATGTAAATTTCGAAATAACCAATTTTCCATATATATAACTAAGCAGGGACAAGGTCATATCACTCCCCAGTTCCCAAAATAAGCAAAATATCAAAATAATCACACATACAAGTACCCGCAAAGGTAGGCAGTCAGAGGTAGTCGCCTAAGATCCCTTTGCCTTTACTTGTACTCGGATATGCACTCCATCATCACAGAAGAAAATGGATGACGAGTCCAGTCAGTAAAATCCCAAGGAACTCCTCCGAGCATTCATATAAACAAGTGGAAGTCAAGAAATACTGCTAAATAAACATGCGGAATGTAAACAGGCAACTGTAAAGTAGGGCATCGCATGCATACATAACAATAAAGCTCAAATATGTGTGCCTGTTCCAGTCAGACTAAACCATACTTCGGGATTTCCTTCCAGGATCCCACTAGTGGGCGCACCCAACTAGCTATCACCTAATCCCTCTCGGTGGCCGGCGTAGACCTACGACGCACCGACACATGTAGCAGTTCCCTCGGTCGTTATCCACCGAGCACTCCTGATACACATGCTATGGTCTAGAATGCATAGACACACAACAGAACATCCGGTGGGAGTAACTCAACCAACCGTCCAAAAGATGACAAGATATGAATGTAATTTAAAAAACGCAAGGAATAATGGAAATGAATGGAAATACGAAAGTAAAATAAATACTCGAGAGTTTTCCCTTTGGGTTTTACAAACCTCACAACGCGCTCCACTACCCCGTAATCAATCCCCGGATCCAAGTCTACCGAGTCCTTGGTCACCAATTGATCACCGTGTCAACCTATGTCCATTTATTAATAATTTAGATTAGCATGATAATTTTCAATAATTTTCTAACATTTTTAGGCCAAATTCCATTTTTCACGTTTTTCGAGGCAAAACCCCGCAAAAAGCCGTGTCCGTCGTTCCCGCGTATTTTGTTTTTCATAGCATTTTGTAGATTTCTATTCATTTGATTGAAATATAATTTTTCTGGAATTTTTTCCAATATTTCATAATTTTTTTCAAATTTTCTTTCATTTTTCTTCTCTTTTCCTCTTTTTTTTTTTTTTTTTTTTTTTTTTTTTTCCGGGTTCGTGGTTTGGGTTTGGGTTGGTCTACACCCCAACCCCGGTGGATTTGATGGCGGGGAATGCACCCCGCCATCTCCCCATTACCCGGTTCGGCCTCCATGGCCGAACCCCCGCCTCGCTGCCACCTTCAACCCGAACCCCCAACAAAAACCATTAAAACGTACCTTGTTCGTGACGTTTTCTTTCCCTTCTCTCCTTCCCGTCCTCTCCTCCTCCTCTCCTCCTCTTCCTTCTTCTCTCAGCCGATCCTCCGATTCTCCCTGTTTTTGCTCTGTGTGTGTGTTTTTGTGGGTGATGTGGTAGGTGGCTGTTTTCATAATGGTGGACAATACACGTAGTGAAGGAATGACCAAATGTGTCTTGGTTGAGGACAAGTGTCACATAGGTTGGAACAACTATTGTTTTGTTTGCAACAATTGTCATGTTAGGCTGTTAATTGTTACACAGTTAAGACACTCACCCGTGTTTTCGGGCATTTCGACGCCCGGTTTCGCGTTCGAACCGTGATATCCGCGCACCGCCGCGTCGTTCGTAACCCAATATTTATTCCATATTCGTTACGTGACAATTTTTTATTTAATTTGTGTGTTTTCGTTTTCTCGACCCGATGATTGATCCCGTCGACTACTTGATACCCGTGTTGACACGTATATCGAGACGACTACCGTTCACACCCTCACATGTAATATTTTTCAACTTACACACATGCGATGTATTTAAATAACTTACACCGCAAATAAGCAACTAACACACCATAACCATCCATACCTAAATTTTGTGTGTTCAAGCCTACCGCGACGTCCACGTAGGTCCAAGCTGGCGTCCATATCTGTAAATTTGAATACCATTACTAAAATGGGTCGTTACATTAGGCCGGGCGAGGCCCAATTCGTGAAAAATTGGGGCCGTCACAATATATATATATATATATCATAAGTTCACAATTACTACATGTTTTAACAACATCTAAGTACTCGAATGCAATGTTGTGGCGATTGTTGAACTGCATGACACTCCGAGACGTATCGAGAGATCTTGCAGTGCGATCAACAATTTCAAATTTCTATGTTTATTGTTATAAGAATTGTTCAAGATGTTTGATAAGTGCATGGTTTATAACTAACCATTTTTTTACCCTCTATTGTATATTTCGAGTTGATTATTGTGAATTATAATTTTAATTGTAAAAAATATTACAATATATTCATGTAAATTAGTAGTTTATTAACTTTCTCTTAAAGTTTTAATAACTTTTGCTCAGAACGCAAGAAATCGATTAATTTTTACATAAGAAAATGCTACAATTTGATGGGGCATGTGCCCTAGGTCAATCCATTAACTGTCTTTATGAATACTTTTAGTTAATAAAATAGAGGATTTCATTTGTTGTTTATTATAATTAATTTGCATGTTTACGTTATAATAAGATCCATGGGTATTTACGAAATATCATAAATGTCCATAGTCGATCATTATACTTGGGAACTATAATGAATTAAGACTAGTGTGAGTCTTGATTGATGATCATATGATGATTATACGTATAGGGATACAAATCAAGATCACAAGTACTTGTTAGGGAACAAAGTAATCTTTGGGAATTCGCCATGAGAACATCACATGGATTAAGTCATAGTTGTTTCTCATGATAAGTATATTTTTCAGTCCTCTGACTTTAGATTATTAGAGACTTCAACATTAGGAACATAGTGATTTGACACTATCAAACGTTGTCTTTAACCGGACGATTATAAAGGTTGTGATTGGTTACTATGTGAGCAATGTGATGAAGTTGTGTAATCAAGATAGAATTTGTCCATCTCATATAAAGAGAGATATCTAGTGGATCCCTCGATGTGTTAGACTGTTAAAAGGCCTAGTCTAAGTGAATTAATATTGATCAATGTCACTTGGATGTTTTCGGTATACCTAGAGATCGAGACTAGTACGATTGAACATGTCGGGTGACACTTCCATGCTTTATGTTTGATCAAAAGGATATCGTGTGACAAAAGGATGTTATATACACTATTGATTAGGTTGTATCGATTTGATATTCGTACGACTTGGGTAGTCATAATGTCTTGCTAGAGACTGCTTATGACTTGTATACCAAAATGTGTTTTGGTACACTGTCAACGTTGTATGACCCTATTAGGTCGCACACTAAGAATGATTTTGCGAGATTTTAAGATGATTCAGAAAAATGAATTTTATGTGATAAAATTCATGACAGAAACGTCTTTGTGGTGTATTACACTTATACTTCGTTAAGTAAAGGTACATGTGTAATTTACTTAACCGTCAATATACAAGGGTTGTATAAATAGACGTTTTAAGTTAGAACACACACACGAAAGATTAATAGGCCAAAACTCTATTTTCGTTTTAGAAACGACTTAGGGTTTTTGGTATGCTCTGGATCGTTTTGGAGAGAAACAAAAGGATTTTGTATTCTCTCAAAGCTAGCACTTCAAATCTCGGTCGCCGTTCGTGTGCTGGATCGGTGATAGAGGCGTTAAATCGTTGCGCGCCTTAGAGATCGATCAACCTTCAGAAAGGCATATTGCGATTGAGGTATGATTAAGTTTTTCATGGTTTAAACGTTTTTAATGGAATTAGATTCGGATCCTGTCGGGGTTTTTGTCAAAACTGTTTTGTAATCTCCGCTGCGTATGAACCCCAAAAACCCATGGGTATTTACAGAAATATCCATTAAAAACACCCTAATAGGATCCGAATCTAATTCCATTAAAAACGTTTAAACCATGAAAACTTAATCATATATTAGTCGCAATGTACCTTTTTGAAGGTTAATCGATCTCTAAGGCGCTGCTAACAACGAACGCCCTTTACCAGTAGTCCACACACGAACGGCGGCCGAGATTTGAAGTGCTAGCTTCGAGAGAATACCAAATCCTTTTGTTTCTCTCCAAAACGATCCAGAGCATACCAAAAACCCTAAGTCGTTTCTAAAACGAAAATAGAGTTTTGGCCTATTAATCTTTCGTGTGTGTGTTCTAACTTAAAGCGTCTATTTATACAACCCTTGTATATTGACGGTTAAGTAAATTACACATGTACCTTTACTTAACGAAGTATAAGTGTAATACACCACAAGGACGTTTCTGTCATGAATTTTATCACATAAAATTCGTTTTTCTGAATCATCTTAAAATCTCGCAAAACCATTCTTAGTGTGCGACCCAATAGGGTCATACAACGTTGACAGTGTACCAAAACACATTTTGGTATACAAGTCATAAGCAGCCTCTAGCAAGACATTATGACTACCCAAGTCGTACGAATATCAAATCGATACAACCTAATCAATAGTGTATATAACATCCTTTTGTCACACGATATCCTTTTGATCAAACATAAAGCATGGAAGTGTCACCCAACATGTTCAATCGTGCTAGTCTCGATCTCTAGGTATACTGAAAACATCCAAGTGACATTGATCAATATTAATTCACTTAGACTAGGCCTTTTAACAGTCTAACACATCGAGGGATCCACTAGATATCTCTCTTATATGAGATGGACAAATTCTATCTTGATTACACAACTTCATCACATTGCTCACATAGTAACCAATCACAACCTTTATAATCGTCCGGTTAAAAACAACGTTTGATAGTGTCAAATCACTATGTTCCTAATGTTGAAGTCTCTAATAATCTAAAGTCAGAGGACTGAAAAATATACTTATCATGAGAAACAACTATGACTTAATCCATGTGATGTTCTCATAGCGGGTCGGTCCAATACTTTGTTCCCTAACAAGTACTCGTGATCTTGATTTGTATCCCTATACGTATAATCATCATATGATCATCAATCAAGACTCACACTAGTCTTAATTCATTAGAGTTCCCAGTATAATGATCGACTATGGACATTTAGAATATTTCTGTAAATACCCATGGATCTTATTATAATGTAAACATGCAAATTAATTATAATAAACAACAAATGAAATCCTCTATTTTATTAACTAAAAGTATTCATAAAGACAGTTAATGGATTGACCTAGGGCACATGCCCCAACACATACCCGTTGTAGATTTAGATACACCATAGGTTAAAGCTTGTACCTAGAAACCTTGATGGCTAAACATTTAGAAATTTTGCCAATTCCTCCGAATGTTTTATGTATATGCAAATGTTGTGCTGTATTTTGATTGTTGTTTACTTATGGATGAACCCTTTATGGAGTCAGTTTGAATGTTACGGAGATTTATAATTAATTAAGTTTCGGCGCAAATTGTCGTGCTGGATTTTCAATCTTGTATTGTTAGTTTGACATACCACAAATTTTTTTTACAAAAAGTAATGTTCAAATTCATCCATTTCTGATGTCTCGGTTAAGCAGGTGTTCGTGAAACAACCCATATTTTCGGTCACCCATGACCGACAAGTAGTCCAATATATCGGTCGTTTACAACCGAGTCCAATAGCAAGTTATCGGTTATACACCACCGAGATGGATTGACCATTTCAATTCGCCTTACTCTCGTCCTATGACGACCGAGCCTACTGAGACCCTCTCTGAAGTGGACAACCGAGTGTAGGACAAAATTCTCGATTGTACATCACCGACGCCACATTACCTATCACTAATTGTAGCTCTCGTCATGTCACGGCCGAGATAATGACAATTTTCTCGGACATGCGTAACCGATATGCTGTCAACTCTTCCGGTCTACGTGGCGAGACTCGCGAGTTCCCAAAATATTAGCTTCTCGTCTCGCCATGCTTGGCGAGACAGCTTGACACCGTCTCTGGCCTTTGTGGCCGAGAACCGCGATTTCTCAATTTTTTTACAATTGAACAAACCGCCACACACACATTACAACTACTATACCAAATGTAACTTAATTCGACGATCTTCAATCGAGCCCTAATTTGGAGACGAAATCGGCTCACACACCGGACCCTACAAAATGCGGAAAACTCGAACAACGAAGGAGAAACACACGGCGAGGGACGGAGAACACGATTTCGGGGATTCCTTTCATTGGTCGGTTCAAAACAAATGGATTCTTCCCCAAGGAATTCAGTGAAGGCGGTGGTGGTGGTGGGGGTGGTGCGGTGCTCAGGGGTTTGCACGAGGGTGGTGGGGTGCTCGATGGATTTTCACGAGGGGTAGTTTAGGTATTTCGGGTCTAATTTTTGGGTGCCCCATGTAAATCGGTTTGTGCCGACATTAATTGGGTGCCTTCATTAAATGGTGGGGTGGCCTTAGCTGCCCTCTTTTTAACGTGGTGCATACGTCCGTACCCAGTCATTTCAGGGGTTTTGCACCTAATTTTCTAGGGTTTAATATCTCTCTCTCTCTCCTTGGTCGCTTCACGAATCAGTCGAACTCAATCGAATCGCAATTCAGTTCAATCGCTCTCACTTCATCGATCAATCTTCTCGATCGGTATAAGAGTTAGGGTTTCTGTGAAATCTTGAAGTTTAAGCTCCATTGACATCAGAATCGTCGCCATTGTAGTCGTATTGAGTGAAAATGGTGGAACGGAAGCTTTTCAAGACCAAGCTTTGCATTCTGTATCAGAGAGGACACTGTCCGCGCGAGACCTGCTCCTTCGCTCATGGTAATGCGGAGCTCAGACGCTTCTCTGCTGGTGGTGGTTCTTTCAATGGTGAGACTGCTTTGATTTCGCTCTACATTCCGTTCTTCAATCATCTTAGTGTATATTGAGAAATTGTAGCATTTATGCATTGTTCTTGGTGTGTATTTAGGTTCTGTGAATTTCGAGATTGCGTTTTGTTATTTTCTCTTCATTGTTGTAATGTGATTAGTTTATTTGTGTGGCCAGAAAGATTGCGTTTTTATTTGTTAAGATTTATGCATCGCATCTGGATCATTTTTCCCTTAATCGAGCACAGTGGAAGAGCTTGATCCATGTAGCTGACCCCAATTAATTTGGGACTGAGGCTATGTTCTTGTTGTTGTTGTTGTATCTGGATCGTTTTTCTGATGATGTTTGTGGAAGATGATGTGTTCTGTATTTGCATCTTAAAAAAAATTGATTTTGTTCAGAAACTTACTTGAAATTAAGTGTTGAAGGGAATGATGAATCAAGAGAATTCGCGAATGCTTTGTTGATTTCGTTCATCATCTATGTGTATAATTTGTTATAGTTGTATTTTTTTTTAATCATTTTATCTTGTTTGCGTTTACATTGTTTGTGTTTAAATCCAATGACTTGCTTTGCCTCGTTGAATAGATGACATTTCCTGGAGATAGGTATTAGCATTGGTCGCTAATTCTTTCATAAGTTGGAAACAGGCACTTGTATTCGTAATATTTCTTTGAAACTAGTGAGCAAGGCTTGTTTACTGGCTTTGTGGGTGAAGGAAGATGTTTTCAATGATATACCAAGTATTAGTTGGCGACATCGGTATTCCATATGAAGCAGCAAAGCTAATATTGAATGGGTGGTTATCGTTATCTTTGAGCGTTTCAAGGAGTTGCTGGTTACCACTGCCTTTTACAGCTTATTATGCCATTCTCTCTACATTTATAATATGGGGTTACCTAATGGTGGAGATTTATATAGTGAATTCTTTGGACTAGGTTCTCATCAGGAGGGTTTCTTTGAATGAATTAATGCTTGATTCTATCTTTTAGAGTATAAGCAACTCCTGTTTATTTCTGAATATATTTGAGGAATTTATGCAGTTCATGTGATGACAAAGCAAGTGATACTCATCTCAGCTATGTGTATATCCATGTCTAATATCGAAAGGGAATTCCTACAATCACTGAGAAAAAATGGCCTTTCATAGATGGGTTTGCGCTTCAATGGACAACTTGTTGCGTCGGAGTTATTTATTATTATATCTGATAATGGCTCTTGGGAAGGAATGTCTATGGTTGATTTGTTACATTTCTCTTTCTCAAGGAGGCAATTGTATCAACCACGCCATATTAGTTTCTTCTTTGATATTCAAAGGGATATATTCTCAAACACAATCATTGTGATGTCTATTCATTTTTATGAGGGTGGTATCTTCTTTGATTCCTTCAGAACCACAATGAGTGGCAGTATTTGATTTCATTCTTAAGTTTCTCATAATTTTTCTATGGAGAAATGGTAAGCTTGGTCTTTTTTACATATTTGTGGAATTTCTCAATTGATTTTTAAAATCAGGATATGCAAGAGACATTAGAAAACATTCTTTTCTTAGTGTGAATATACGTTAGTTTTCCTACAATTTCAGGTAGGAGAGATTATCGAGGCAATGACTTGCGAGATAGGCTTGAAAGAAAGCATTCTCCTGAGAGAAGACATTCCCCTGAGAAAGATTCAAGAAACCGACATTCATTTCGCAGTAATAAATGAATGATGATTAACATATTTTTTTGTGCATATCTTGGTGTTTTATTGTATGTAAAACTCTTTCTCATTTGATTTATTTTGTTCTGTTTTTATTATGTTTGCAGGTTATAGTCGTTCTAGATCTCCTGCAAAAAGGAGGTAAACTAGCATGAAATACTTAAGGATTTGCAAGCATTTTCGTGTATATCTATATAAAATAAGGCATTTCATGCATCCATTTGTTAACAAAGATATCAATAACTTCTGTTGAATGCGGCCATCAAAGAGCTTATATATTTGGTACTTCTACAATGGAAACCAAAAAGATACTTATGCCATTGGAACTTTATTTAAGATTAAGACCATTAGATCTTAATCTAATGGTCAATACACTAGTGTATTAATTGTTATACATGGGTCGTAAATGCTCAACAACATTAGATGGGGAATACAAAAAATATAGTTCCCATCACATAGGCATATATTTTGGTTCCATTGTAGAACAACCCTATATATCTGGTTACATCCCTTCCAAATAATTGCCCATCCTAATGTAGAGATTGCTTTACCATTTTGTTACAAATTGTTTTTCTCTCAATGCTCCTTTCCTATTTTTTACCAAGAGCAGCTTTAGTCACAAATACAATGCATGAACACTCCAAATGCCTTTTGCCACTATATTGGTAGATTGAAATGATTGTGGTCACCGTCTAAATTGCTATTAGCTCCATTTGGATCTTTCATACAACAAACAACAAAGCTTCGAACTCAAATTAATTGGAGTCGGCTACATGGATCAATTACTTCCACTTAGCTCAATTTAGTATGTCAACTGAATTTCTTTCTCAGTAATTTCTTAAGTTGATGGCCAAGTTTATCTATAAAGAAGCTTGCAACCTCCCGTCCCAACAATGACCATTTGCCATCTTCAGTGACTGCTGCTTTCGGCATCTTGACTGACCTCTTTTTTCGCACTAGAGTTAAATCTAACTTTAGAAAATGAAAACATGGTAGTAATAAGGCCATATCTCTGAGTTTATCTTAGACCATGATGAGTTTCATCTCATAGACTCAGGGCAGTATTTGGTGGTTGAAGTTTGTTGTTTTCTGAGAGTACCTAAATGTTCTTGTTCATCTGAAAAATGATAATTGTTAACCTTTGGACTTTATTTTTTCTCTAGTCTTTGATTTGAACTGGTTTGACTTGTAGCGAGAGAAAACATGGAAAGAAGCATAAAGGTGGACACAGTGATGCCTCTGAAAGTCTGAAGGCCTCAGATAGCCCTGAGATAGTCAGAGAAAGAAAGATCACATCATCTGCTGCTAAGGACGCTCTTGAGGAGCAGGTTGAATTGAAAGTGTTTTTCAAAATGATCAGTTTGGAATTCATTTTGTATTTTTATAGGATGGAGGCATCAGAATTTGAATCTCTTTTTTTCCAGTTATTTACTAGTCCTCAATGACTCTTTGCAGTTAAAGCAAGTGCAGCTAGATATTGACATGCTTGATGATCATAAAAGCCAATTGGAGGTGAGTTTAAAGGAATATGCTGTTCAGATAAGTAAAGTGGTGATCTCTCTTTGGTCATATGACTCATATCTTAATAACTCGAACTGGACTTTTCTTACTTATATGATGCATTGATGAGTTGAGTTTCTTTGTTTTACTTGTACTATTCTTTTTTGGTAATATGACCATTTTGGTTAAACTTGTTTCTTTGCATATTTTGTTGTGCCACTTCCTAAAATTGTATTCTTTCTGGTTTGGCTTTCTCGGCATTCTTTCACTTGTCTAGTTCTAGTAGATGTGTAAATTTATGCTTATAACAGAGTTAACATAAGCAAAACGTTATATTTCAGTCCTAAAATTCTCGGGCTGGCTAGTTTGTGTTACAGTGTGTGGATTTTCAGAATAGCAAAAACCAATCTGTGATGGAAATGGAAATCTTGAATCTTAGCTATTTTATTAAAGCAGTCGGAGCAAAACTAGGACAGGTCCCTCTTTTGGGTAGTTCTTATCTGAATGCTATTGTTGGGATTCGTAGTCAATACTCAAATTGTGCGCTGTAGGGAAACTGAATGTTACTTTCACCTTCTAAGTCTTCTTTATTTCTATGCAGGTCGAACTTGATGAGAAGGTCCAAGAAGCCAACACCCTTGTCTCTAAACTTGAGGAACTCGAGAATCAATGGAGGAAAGAGCTAGTAGATTGTAAAAGGTATATGTTCAAGTGTGAAACATGGAATGCATTATAAACTACTTGTTCGGTTCTATTGAAATTTGTTTTTTTGTGGTCAGGATGACTTCAAAAGTCAAGAAATTGATCAGAGCACAAACTCGATACTCTAGGGCACAAGAGGAAGTAAAAAGGCAAGTCCTTCCATAAATTTGTTGTTCCATTCAGTTGGTACATTGTAATCTCTGTTCTTTGTTTCTAACATCACGTATGCAAAGGTCACAAGCTCGACTTCAGAGGTTGGGAGACCAGCTTGCATGTGATCCTTCAAGACCCAGTGCAAATGAAGAAGATTCAAGTGTAAATATTATGAGCGATGGAGAACCTAATGGCTATTTAATGAGCCCAATTGATGCGCAGCGAAATCTCTCTCCTGCCAAGAAAAGATCTCGCACTGAACTTGTAGCCAGCGAAGAACCAAAGCCAAGTAATAGTTGAAAATCATTATTACTAATTTCTATCATGTTTCCTATAATATATCACATTATCTCATAAATACTGAATTATTGGCATCACATATAAATTCTTCACTGGTATATGGAATGCGAACGTGCGCAAATGTTAGAATTAACAGACTAATACCTTCAGGTTTGTTAGGAAAAAGTTATTTGGTGGACTAAGTCACGCTACCAAGTAAGTATTCAAAAATACTGTTTAATGATTAATGGAAAGCTGAAAAAAGTTAATATGATTAGATAATTGTTGAACAGAGACCAATGTAGATGATAAGTGCTATGTTTCGTTAAAAATTCTGCAGGCGTTAACTTTATTTGCAAATGCAATGTGAGCAGACAGCTTCTATTGTTGGTGCTTAGATCTTTCTTTTTCTATTTCCTCAGTTAACTTGAGAAAACGTCTTGAAGAATCAACTAGAGTGGAGAAGCCTACTCAATGGGGAGGACCTGTCAACCAATCAGACAATTACAAAGAACCTGATGCCACTGTTGAAGGCCATGGTGGAGTTAACTCTCACGGACCCGTAGAAAATGAGGATAGTAAAAGCAAGCGAAGAAAGAACCGTTGGCATAGTATGGCTTCTTCAGAAAAGGTACCTTTGTATCACAGTTTTCTACAGACCTATTTGTCATTTCATTGGTAACGTTGGGTCATGTTATCGTGGTGTTTCACCTCACCCTCGCGGTCATTATCAACCCACCCCCACCCTGCCCACAAATTTAGAAGGAAAGAAGTGGGAGTTCCACATTTCTACCATCTTTTTTAGGACTTCCGGCATGAGATGTTTCTTTTTTTGTCTATAGGAAGTAAAAGTTGTGTTTATGTTCTGATAAAATGCTCAGGTCAAGGGTTCAGAAACAGGAAATTTAGTACCAGCAACAAGTATGGCTGCGCATGCTGTTGACGAACAAGTTGAAGTGATGGAAATGGAGGAGAAGGTTGACGTTGTCGAAGTCACTGATCCAATCTTCGAGGAAGCTCCCATAGATAAGAAGACGAGCTTTCCTTCTTTGCCACCTCCACCTCCCTTGGCCACTAGAAATGCCTACCATAAGGTTAGTTCTGTTTTCTTAAACAGGGACTTCTTTATTTTTAATTTTTCTTGATCAGATTATAATTTGATGTTCTGTATTCGATATTTGATTTTTTTTTTTAATAAGATATTAGACATTTTGATTGCACTTAATTGAGCATAATAGAAGAGTTTGCATGTAGCCGACGCCAATTAATGTGGGACTGAGGCTATGTTGTTGTTGTTGTTGTTGTTGCATAAAAAAGAAGATAGTTATATTAACGTGCATCAATTCCAGCAGGGTGGAGAGTGGAAAAGTTTGATTCATGTAGCCGACTATAACTAATTTGAGATTGAGGCTTTGTTATTGTTGTTATTGTTACCCCTAAAACCTACTGAATTTAAGCATGATGACATGATTAAATAATCTTCTTAGTTATTGCAGTGGATCTCTTGTCCATGTTAATGTTTTCGTCTTGCGGTTTAATCATTTGCAACTCCCGTCTTCCGATGTTGCAGTATCAGGGTGAGGATGAGTATGTTGATGTAGATGGTCTGGACTCTGGGATGCTCGATGTTGATCTTAACAGCGAAGTGGATATTGAGCAGCTGTAGCATCTCTTCTCCAAACTAAAGCCTTTTGTGACAAATGCTTGTAAAAAATTTGGTGTCTTTCATATACATTCGAAGAAAGGTTTTGAAGTAACTTAGTTTTAACTGTCATTCAGTTTCATGTTTATGAATTAGTGGATTGTTTTTTGTTAGGATTAATCCCCCATGTGCATCTGTAATGGATAGCATTGTTGTCTATTAGTTTCAAGTGTTTTTTTTGTTCTAGTGATACTCAAACTCGAAACCTCAATTCAAGGGAATCGTACTACTTGGGCCAATTGGTTGTTAAATGTGCAGGGCAATCACTTGTTAAAATGCAAGGTTTGGAGAGTTCGTGAGTTTGACTCCTACTTAAGTCAAAAAAAAAATTTGTTTGTTAAATGTGCAGGGCAATCACTTGTCAAAAGGCAAAGTTTGGAGAATTATGGTGAGACCTCTTTCTGAACTTTAACTTGAAAGACCTTTTACCTATTCACAAATGGTGTAGATATTGTAACGTAGACATCAAATTAATTTATCCTACTTGCGAAATCTCTTGAAATTCTATGGATTTAATTTTCTCATATATCCTGTAAAAAAATTAAATTTTCATATAGTTCTAGTGAAACATGTGTGGAAAATGTTATATTGGACAATTCCCCAGTGGGAAATGCTAGAATGTAACGTTTGATCGTTTTTTTTTTTTTTTCTTGGCGAGTTGTGGATTCGTCTGGTTCGATTGAGGTTTGCGCCTTTTGTTCTCCTTTGCAATTTCGAACTTAGTTGATTACTTGTGTTCCGTTTTCTACTATCGTAAAAAGATTGGGTCTTCGCCATTAGTTTGAGATGATTTTTTATGTGATGAATATTAGTTTGATATGATCAAAGACGCATTAATTAGTAGTGATAGCTTTTGCTTCAATTTCTTCTTTAATTTGATAATATCTTGGTCATTACTAGTTGTGGTTTCCATGAAATTTAATATCGTTTTAGGGTTTTCTTGGTCTCCCGTTTGTCTCTCCATTGATGATAAATCTCTGTTCAATGCATCGATCTGTTAATGGAATAGTGTGTTACATGAATAATAGATTGTTTTTTGTGTTGCTGTTTTTTTTTTCTTTTTGACTTCTAGTCATCTAATATTTCGGTTTAAAATCAGGATTCTTATTAATTAACACTCTAAGATGATGATTCAATTAATAATGATTTTGTACATGCAATCATTCGATTCTTTATTGATTAGTTGTTGAAGGTTTCCCTTCCCATGTAATTCGATTTTGTTTGTACTTTTCTTGTCTCTGCATGTTTAATTAATAAGGTTTCTTTTCCTTTGATTTTGATTATGCGAAAGGTTTCTGCCATCATCATTAGCATTAGATGGTCGCCTTTGTTTCAATTTTTTTTTTTTTTGATGTCTTCTATCGTTGATGTTTACATCAAACTTGATTTTTGAATTTATGTTTAATTCATAAACCCCTCATCGATTGAAGGGTTTCCATGAATTTAATTTTTATTATTTTTCTTGCATTCTCGCATGCTTTGTGTCTCCGTTAATGATAAATCTGCGTTTAATAATTAATAAGCTATCATCGATTGATGGATAAGATTGTGTAACAATTACTTCTTTGATTTGCGTCGCTATTTTTGTTTTCTAGTGATTATTAAAATCAGATTACCATCTCCTAATCAACAAGATCAAATCTAGACCATTCGGCGACCTAATGAAGAGCTAATGAAGAGCTTTGAGTCTCGAACTTGTTTAACTGATCTTTAGTTTTAATCCTTATTAGGTTTTAATCTTTTTTAGTTTACATTATGTGTTCTTTTCTCAATTAAACGTAGTTTTTAATCTTCACTGATTCTGCAGAATTTTGTGTATTTCTTTGAACGTTATTTCTTAAAAAAAAAATCCTATAAATGGCAATTTACTTTTTTGTCAAGAATTGTGGTTTAATTGTGAAATGTTAAGATCATTGAATTATCAGTATTGGTTCAATCTTTGCAGATGTTGGAGGGTGGATTTCACTATTATTAAGTGGACGCTAACAATGTCTACCCCAAAAGATGTGATTACTATTAGCAAGTAGACGCCAACAATGTTAACCATGCATATCCAAGATGTGATTTTTGTTAGTCATCTGTTATGTAACATGTCTATAATGCATTGTGATAGAAAAAAAAGAGAGAGAGAGAGAGAAAAAAAAAAGATGGAGAACCAAAGGTTTATGGTATAGTTTGGTAGTTAAAGCTGACTATAGCCAAGTAATAAAATCGAAGTATCGGTTAAAATCTATAGCGATCTCTAGAAAAAAAAAAAAGAACAAAAGGTTTATAGTATAGTTTGGTGGTTAAAGCTGGCTATAGCTTAATATTAAAATCGAAGTATCGGTTTAAAATCTATGGTAATCCTTAGAAAAAAAAAAAAAAAAGAAAAAAAAAAAAAAAAACGAAAAAAAAAAAAAAAAAAAAAAAAGAGAAAAAGAGAAAAAGAGAAAAAAGAAAAAAAAAAGAAAAAGAAAAAGAGAGAATGCTTAGACATGTCAATACAGATGACTTTTTTTTTTCTTCTTAGTCGTCATATACTTGGAGTGCAATAGAAAAATTTGATCTATGCAATTGAATATAACGGCTATGTTGATGTTGTCATGTAGTCATGGATGTTCCATTATCTTGTAATGTTGGCGTTCTTGTTTTCCGTTGAAGCACCAAAACATTTTCCTTTAAAAAACTCTAATTCCTACAAAGTTGGTTCGAGTTAGACAAGTGAATGCGGTTACTTCATCATTGTATATTCTGTTTCCTATAGGTTCAACACTAGCTTCAATCAAACTACAAAGAAAAAAAGAGCTCCATAGCCAATTTTGAAGTGTCATTAGCCAAACTTGGTCATATGCATCACTGAACAAATATGCTGTTTTTGCAAATTCGCTTCCAACCATAAACTGAGTCATTCTATATATGTATTTAGTTTAAAGTTTCCTGTTTCTCAAATGTTGCTTAATAGAAGCACATTTGATCAATATATGCACGCAGTAGATCAGAAGGATCAGTACATTACAAGGACAAGGAGAGCCACATTTACAAAGCTTGTAAGTTGGGAACTTAAAAGCTTACATTGATAACAACAAAACAAATTGTAACAAGAAACCAGATCACTTTGCTTCCCAAAGGCGAATTATACATATGAATTTCGACTCCATTGAGCATTGATATCTCAGGTCTCCTCCATATAAGTTTGGGCGTGACTAAGACCAAAAAAAGCGAGGCATGGTTGTTATCTCAACATGTGCTTAAGAAGCTGCAACAGCATCCCACCTCCAGATTGTCCCATCCTCACAACAGCTGAGAATGGTGCTGCAGTAAACAAAAATCAACTGAATTTTTTTTCCGCATTCCGCCAGATAGAGTACTTAAACATTGAGAAGCATAAGATACTAGATTTACCTTCCATCAAAGGACATCGCAGTTTGCCTAATTGGAGATTTGCACTGAACATGAGTCAGCCTGAAAACAATTGTTCAGAATGAGTTAATAATGCTTGAACCAGGAAAACGGACGATTTGGAAATATTTAAAATAAATTCGTTAGAAGTTTTTATGGAGCCAATTCAGGCAACACGCCCCCCTTAAAATTGTCACCTGTGAACTAATAAGTTCTATGAAGATTGTTGAGCAAACGAAAATTTACACATACCTGGCTATGAGAACTGGGGGGCTGGATTGAAGCTCCCAGACAAAAATTTTGCCTTCTCTATTTCCTACACGTTTGAACACAATACTTAGTTAAGTTTACAATCTCTTAATTAGATAACTACCTCAGAAGTCGATCAATGAAAACTAATATAAGAAAAAGCCTAAAGGACAATATTGCAGAGATGATTAGAGATGTATTATCATCTAACTTTGGCTCTATTGATTTGCTCTTTTGGAATTTGATGGAGATTGCAACATAGTAGACATTTAAACATGCTATCAAGGGCTTGCTTAGAATAATCAAAATTGCAAGAAGTTGATACTTTAATACAAAATCATTAGACATGCAAGTAGCATATAGATCTCAAAGTTGTTCATACACTGTCGTGCTCCATAAAAGAAGGGAAAGATAGCATGTCCACTTAACCAATTACCTATAGCAGCTGCATTGTAATGGAAATCACAAGAAAACTTGATGAACCAAATATCACACTCAGGAACAGGATATTTTTGAAGAATGTCGACAGCACCCTATATAGCAAAACAAAGTCAAGAAAACTAGTCAAATAACTTCGATTTTTTTTTTTTTATTTTTATAAATAATGGTCAAAAACAAATTAGCCTGTTGAATAGTGCATCAAACATATTTTGAACGACAAATTCAGCTAAAAAGGTAAAAAAACCATTTTTTACAGATTATATTTACCCATCCTCTACAGTTGGAACACAATATGTTGAGCTCCTCAACTCAGAAACTCAACAAAACATTAGGCAGTGTTAGGGTTTCTCTCTGGCAAAAACCCTAACGCCGCCAATCCTTCACCCCTATTGAGAGTCGACTCTCAACCACCGCCATGTGTCGTTGGCATTGACACGAGTTGTTGATCATGCTGGTGGCCCTCCCTTCTCCTTTTTCTCTTTTCACTTTCGTTGTCCTGCTCTTCGGTCCCCTCTCTTCTTCCTGCACGCCACTCAGCCCACCCATGTCCACTACTTTTTGGGGCTGCCGACGTCGGTGAGACCTGCTCGGTGGTCTAGGAAGTCACCAGGAGGTTGATGGAGGGTTTGTACGAGAGGGTGACCGAGGGTTTCACGGAGTTGCGTTCGTTAGAGGAGAGTTTGACGAGTTGGGTGTTAACAGAAGAGGTGTTGGTGTCCTAGGGTTCGTTGGAGGACGGTTTGGCGGGCTTAGGTGAGTGGGGATCTGAAGGTTTCCTAAAGGTGTCAATGGAGGAAGGTTTTGTGAGTCAGGGTGTTAACGAGAAAGGTGTTGGTGTTTGGGTCTTTGGAAGAGGTGCTTCATTTGGTTTGTTTTTTTTGCATTGCTACCCGTTGTGTTTGGGATTGTTTTGGCTAGTAATAGTGGGCCATTGTTTCATCTGTTTGGATTTTTGGTGTATGGGATCGATGACAGGGTGAGCATTGAAACTTGTGGTGCAGGGGATTATGTTGAGCAATGAGGCTAAGAAGTTGCATTTTATGAATTTGTTGCTTTACATGGTGCCGATGGCGGCGTTGATTCTGTTGCCGATTACCCTTTAAATTGAAGGGAATGTTTTGGAGGTGACATAGGAGAAGGCGAAGGATTCGTATATTGTGTTCTTGTTGGTGGGGAATGCGATGGTGGCGTACTTGGTAAACTTGACTAATATTTTGGTCACCAAGCATACCAGTGCATTGACATTGCAAGTGTTGGGGAATGCCAAGGCCGTTGTGGCGGCGGTGGTTTCAGTTTTGATTTTTGAGAATCTAGTTACTTTGATGGGGATGACTGGTTTCAATGTGACAATTATGGGGGTTATCGCTTATAGCGAGGCAAAGAAAAGGTCTACAGGTGCTATTCCACATTGATAGATTGGTGGATTGATTGAAAGGTTTAGGGGAAGTGGTGATGGAGGGTTTGTGTGAGAGGGTGGCTGATTGATGGGTTGGGTGTTAACGAAAGAGATGTCATGGGATGGCTAGCTTTTGGTGGCATCTTTTGTATTTTTGTCATTGTGGAGTTGTTTTTGGTAGAGATAGGGAAAAGGGTTCACCGACACCCATTTTCTTTTTGTACATAAAAAAAGAGTATAGCCTCCATTTCATAAAAAAAGAAAACTCAGAAACTCAACAACAATTCGAAACCCAAGTTCCAATATAAGTCAGAGAATCTATTCCACAATATCAAGAAAAAAAACTTCAAAAGTAAAAACCAAGCGAGTAGCTCGTTGGTTTGATGTGGGGTATTTTTGTTAGAGGATGAGGGTTCAAGTCCTAGAGGAGCAAGTTGGTTTCTTTCTTATTAAAAAAAAAAAGAAAAAAAAAAAATTATGGAAAGAGATTGAGAGCAAAAACTTTTGATGAAAGAAATTTTCACCTCTCCAGGACTCTGCTCCTTGGTTTTTGGTTCCCACAACACGATTTCATTATCCACACTCTGTAATAGCATTCATAAAATTAAAAAAATACAATCAGATTTGATTTAAAATTGGAGGATAGATACTTAATAACCCAAGCCTATTTCATCTCGTCATGCCATGTAATTGACCATGGTAGTAAGAGGGTAATATAACCAAGCCTGCCGCAAAATGATTTAAAATTCAATATACTATAGAAGGATTTAACTGCAACTTACCTTTGACAGAATGAAATCACCAAGCCATCTATTGCAGTCAACATAGTTAGAGTGGACTGAAGCAATGAATACCTGGAAAAACAAAATCCATCTCATAATAGCGATAATATAGATGCTCCTTAAACAAAAATAACTGACACTTACAGGAAACTGGACGTATTTTGTAGGGAATTTAGAAGGAAGGTCTGTCCATGTGAAAGACTTCTCAACATAAGTCCAGAACTCTGCATTTTCCAATGGAAAAATGAATATATCTAAAGGCTCCAGATGCATAAAACTCGGAAGAGATAAAAATATATATAAAAAAAGAAAAGAAAAAGTGAAACAGTGTGGAAAAAATTCGCGCTACTGTTCAGGATCAGACCACATAAGGCAAATGCTTGATTATACAATCGGTAGGTCATTTAAACGGGACAGACATGGAATTTATGAGAAACTCAATAAACAAGGTCTCAAAAGGCTTGAATAGCTTATAATTAATAGCCAATATCAGAGCAATATGTATAATATATGACAAGAATCTCGATAAACTTTAAAATGTTAGCAATTACTTGGGTAAGTACGAGAGTTTGTTAGAGGCGCAAAACCATTTTAACTCCTTGATCAAAAGTTTGCGAGTCTCAGGACCCTGTGTAAGTCGCATACCTTTCATTGACCAGATTTTAACAGTGTTATCCATGCCACAACTTGCAATGCGATATATGTCTGATGGGTGGAAGTCCTACATTTACCATATCCAATGTGAATAAGTAGTAGCTAAATATAACATTTTGCCATATGATCAGTAATACAGGTAGTCTTATAAAGAAATAAGAGTAGACTTCAACACATACAATCACACGTATCACAACTCACAAGAAGGGAACTAAATAGTATAAAATAGTGGAATTACCACACTCAAAACTTCATTGCGATGACCCCCAGCTCCAGAAAATATCAAAATGCATATTCCAGTATGTACATTCCATAGCCGGACAGATTCATCCTGTAATAATACCCAAATAAGTGTTAAGAGTCTTAAGACAGTCTGTTCTCTTTGAAATGACCAAAGTGGAAGGAGGGAGGGAGGGAGAGAGAAGGAGCATAAAATGTGGAAAAGCTGACCAAACTATAGAAAAAAGAAATCACATTCAACATTCCAACGCAAAAGCATGTCCTCAAACTAAATATTTATCACCAAGTGGTAGCTTCAATGGTTCGGTGCATGGTCATCAGGTATACATGAGGTTGAGGATTCAAGTCTTCCCGTGTGCAAGTTCAAGGGGTATGATAAGTAGGTTTCTTATGACAAATAAACAAAATATTTATAAATATAAAACAATTGACAAGAAAGAAGCTGTTGTACTTACTTTGCTAGCTGAAACCACTAATGAAGCCTTCAATGGTTGGGTCCTAATTTCATTTATAGAGTCACCATGACCAACAAAACTCTGCAAAAAAAGGTAAAAATCTCAAACGTTGAGTTTCAGGCTTGCACCAGCAAAAACTATCTTTCCTAACTGCATTGGCATACACAAGACTTTCATAGTTGGCACAATATCTAGGCTTTCTACTTCAGCAAAAAAATAACTTATCATAAATGCAATCTAATATGACATTAAACAAAGGAAAAGACAGTTAAAATGCAAAAAACAAAAATATTTGAAGAAAAAAAATTAAAAAACATTGCTAGTTACATAGGGAACCACAATTAGTAAACATTTCTACTTCCACCATTTGAATGCCTTCAACACTTTCCTAACCCATTTACCAACTATATAATTTGACGAAGTAGGGGTCGACCAAAGCTAACTTGGGACGCATTGATTAGGAAGGATGTACAAAATACACACTATCAATTGCACTAAACTGAGCGCAATGAAAAACTTTGATCCATGAAGCTGATCCCAACTAATTTGGGATTGAGAGTCATTGTTATTGTTGCATATGCTAAGACATTGTCAAACTTCATTTTTTCAAAAGCTTTGCACCATAAACAATTGACATACAACACCTTATGTATCTTCTCGCTAGCGGTATCGATAACGCGGATTATCCCATTAATTCCCCCAGCAACCAAGTAAGGCAACCCATCAACATTGCAAGCCCAGCTCAAAGTATAGAAAGATTCTTCCTTCTGAACTACACATAAAACCCAACAAATCCAAACACATTCTTAAGTTTTTCAAACAACAAAAAAAAACCCAAAACCCTAATTTCTCAATCTCAAATTCTTACATCCTCATCAACATAGGATTGCAGAACAGCAACCACTCCCCCTTCAAGGCACTGATAGACTGTCACCTGAAACCAAATACCCATCAAATCATTCACAAAAAAATTCCCAAAAAAGCTTGAATTTCGGACATTCGATCGATCGATCAATCGATCAAACAAGTACCCGATTTCCTCCAACTGTAGCGAAGACATTGAAGTAGCGAGAATCGATGAAATTGAACGCCACTGCGTAGAGTGGGCGCTTCCCTTCTTGGACTCTGTTCGTCACTCTGTACTCTCTCTTCTTCGACGCCGTCAGCGAACCCACCGCCGCCTCGCAACCCAGCGGCGTCTTCGCCATTGTCGCCGATGCCACCCACACTGCCCTAGACTGCTAAAGTTTCCTTCTTTGTATTCCTGGAGGGGTATTTCGGTCAATACATCAAAGAAGTCAAACTTTGGTCAACTCTCCTTTGACCTCCACTAATTATAATGAAAATTATTTTTTTGATCCACTTTGTAAGCTTAGATAGTCGCATCAAGTGGGTTCAAATCACACAATGCGCATCGATTTTGCATTCAAATTGTTCATTTTAGGGTCAAGTGAACTTAACTTTTTAAATCAATCTATTTAACTCTTGAATTTATTGAAGGATGTGATCATAAGTTCGAATCTTTTAATTTTTCAAGACATATCTCTTTTAAGGTGGAGTGAGCTCTCCTGTAGAAAAGTTGAAATAATTAAAACACAACAATAAAAATAAATAAATAAATATCAATCTAAGTGAATAATTTACTGATTTGATATGAGGTTACTTGGTTCGTGCGACTTCTTTCTTACCAAAAAAAACAAATAAATAAAGAGCCATAACTTCAAAAATTCCTTTGCACTCCTAGAGGGGCATTTCAGCCAAATCACCCAAAAAGTCAAACTTGGTCAACAACCATGGACCTTGACTGATAAAAGTGGCCACCAATTTGAAGACTGATATAACTTATCTTCAACAACAACAACAACAACAAAAACTGCTACAAAGCCAACAATGGCTTTAGCTTCCTCATCTGTTCTTTATCTAAAACCTCTAAAAAACAACAGTTTCATCACAACTCATTCTTTGTTCTATCCCTTCAAGTTAAAAACCACCACCAAACAATCATCAATTGTCATAAAATGCGAAAACTCCAATAATTCAACAGCTGATCGTGAAATTGAGTCAGAGAATCAAGAGCAACAAGAAGAAGCAGAAGAAGAAGAAGAACAATCAGGGAATGGCGGGTTTCAGATAAGGAAAGTGAGGAAGTCAGAGATAATCCGTGACAGGAAGTCGCGGGCGGGAATGGTGAAGCCGGAGCCACCAAATTTAGAGATAGGGTGGAAGAGGACTAAGGAGATAGTGGTGGAGAAGCCCAAGGGATATGTCATAGCAGATTTCTTGGAGAAGTTGGAGGGGTTGATGGAGAGAGGGGATTACGGGTCGGCGGAGCTGCTGGAGAAGGTAGGGGAGATAGTGGCGGAGCGGGCGAGGGAGGAGGCAGAGGACTTGATGGATGATGGGGAGGTGGAGGAGAGGTTGGTGACTGAGTTGGTGAGAGTGTTGAGATTGATGGAGATGGATTTGGCGATGGTGAAGGCGGCGGTGAAGGACGAGACTGTGAAGGAGAGGCTTGAGCAGGCCAAGGCCAGGTGCAGGCAAGCCATTCTTGTTGCCAATTCTTTTTGAATTCATGGAACTTTTGTGATGTTAGTTGGTTAGTTTGAGTTTTAAGTTATTACTGTATATGCATTGTTGTTGTTGATGATGATGATATGTTTGTTCTGAATCTTTGTTGTTCTGCATAACAATCCATGTAAATCAAATGCATATCTTTGTTTATGATTGGGAGCAAATAATTTGAGGTGGTGTGTATGAATTGTTATGATATTTATCTTCGTTTTTAGATCTTTTTATTTGTTAATCTTCCACCAGCGCAAGCCCGCGTGAGCCCATGGATCTCTGGTTAAAAAGTTTCGATACTAATCAAGGAGAGGTCCACACCTATATACTTCATTATGAAGTTTATGGACTAACTTTTCAGCCACACCTGGTTAAAAAGTTTCGATACTAATCAAGGAGAGGTCCACACCTATATACTTCATTATGAAGTTTATGGACTAACTTTTCAGCACACATCTCCGACGTTATTTGCTATGTAATGCAGTTCATGAAATGTAGCAAAAAGTGATTGAAGGGGCAAAAGGTATAATATTACAGACTAAAATTGGACAGCTAGTATTAGATAGTTTGGAATGAAAAAATCATCATCAAAGCAATGCATTTAGATTGAAGAAAAGATTGAGACAGAATGGAAAACTGAATACAGCCTTTGCTTAATAGCTCAAGCATTGGAATTAATGGATATTCTCAACTGCAAGCCAGTTTTGAGGAAGGATGAGGAGAGAAATGGTCATCCATGGTTTGATTTCTTTGATTTTTCAATCTTTTTTTCCTATTACTACTGGTTATGTATATCATGTTCAATTAATTGCCTTCAATTTCATTTATAAGTTTGTCTCCAACAATATATTTTAAATTTCTTTGTGATGGTGGTGAGTGGGAATACCAAAATGCTTTTGATAGGTCATGTATGTTGGAGGAATTTGAGAAAATTTTGGGGGAAATGCAAGAAAACATAATGCAATTAATCGAAGGCTTAAATTATACTCAATGTCCTAAAGACTATTTCGCTTTGCTATGGTGCTTACGTTTTAATGACAATAATCTCTAAGATGCAACAATCATACTAATGATTGTAGCCTTCAAATCATAGTCTGCGAACTAATTGAATGATTCAACACTCTCTTTGACTCAAAACCATGAAAAGGAGAAAGTGATTTTAATTTGATTCATTTTCTTAACCTTTCTAACTCTATTTTTAACTCTTGTAAAAAAAGGTTCATCTAATGAATATATATAGACTTTCTTGTGTCTATTAGGAAAGACGCGCCTCTTATTGAATAGACACACACTTTTTAGTATATTAAGTCCCTCCACATGATTATGCACCTTTTCACATAATTCATATTCAAATTATAAACAATTAAATAATATAATTAATTGTTCTAACAATGTATTCATATCCTAGAATGACATTCGGGGGAGCATTTGATAAGTTTAAATAGATCAGTTTTTGTTCAATGATAGATAAAAACCAGTTCAAACTATAGAAATTTCTAAAGTAGTAGTTAGCTTTGTGTAGTGCAACTGAAGAAATAATCGAAATGCTAAAGAAGCAAATGAATCTAATCATGGTCTTGAGTGGATACAAGAATGGACAATGAGAGAAATTGTACTTGTGACTGGTAAGTTTTGATGCAATTACAGCTCAAGTTAATTAAGGTTCTTCTTTTCACAAAATTTTTTTGTAGAAGGCTTTGATAGCTATCTGACCGAATCCTATCATAAAAAACTTACAATGTCCTCACCTCCTTTACAGATTTCAGGACTTGAGGAATTCATGCCCACAAGAAGAGAAAAAGTGAACCATTTTATTGAACAGTAAACGCACTTACTACCGCGCTCTAATAACTAAAGACAGAAAACTCCGCAGTTTTCAACAGCAAGCTCTAATCGAAACCCCGCTTCTAGTGGAAGATGAAGGATACCTAGTTGCCACAAGAACAATATGGAAGACAGTCGTACGCGAAATAAAACTCCCCATAGAGTGAAATCCATCAAGACCAAACAGAATGCAACTTCCTTAGCATTGGTTACAATAACAGCATACCCTCAGTCCCAACTCAATTAGAATCGACTACATAGATCAAACTTGTTCATTGATCAAACTTGTCCATTATGCTCGATTAAGTGCTGAGCTTTCCAAGCCACTACTGTTGGTTAAATGCACCAAATTAATGTCTCCACGAGCTTCTGCCAAACAGTTGTCAAAATTCCCAGTTCCATTCCCACCTTGGAAGGAGTGATCACTGAAACTCTAGCTGTGAAATACGTCTAATGGCATCCTATACAACCCTCATATCTTAAAACTATTTCAAGTTCTTGTTCTTCTGCTTTCCCTACAGTTCACTGCTTCGCTTAACTAGTTCATCAATTTCCTCCATTTTTCAAAGAACTAGTTCATTTCTTAAATTCATTTAAGTCGCATGTAGAAGATTTAGCGCCATTTATTTTAGCCTATAGACGCTGATATTTAAGAATAATCCACACTCGAGTCATTAAGTTCAACGTCCACCAGAGAGAATCCACCACAAAAGAGTTGATAATGTTAACTCGAGCACCAGATCTCACCATTGTGTAAACCAGAAAGTTATTGACGCATATCATCATAGATGATGCCATGCTGCATACTATTATAATTCAAAGTTTTAGTAGATTTTACTATTCAAACACACTTGATTTCTTCATTAATATCCCAAAGACCAGCAGCAACCATTTATTCACAGTGAAGATAATCGCCTGCCTTTCATAGAAGGCAATTCAAGTACTTTAAACTTCCATAGAAATAAGAAACAGGGATAGAACGGAAACAGAAACGACACAAAGACACAGAACCAGGAGATAAGATCAGTTGCCACCACGGAGACGGAGGACAAGGTGGAGGGTTGACTCCTTCTGAATGTTGTAATCAGCAAGGGTTCGGCCATCCTCAAGCTGCTTCCCAGCGAAGATGAGCCGCTGCTGATCTGGGGGAATACCCTCCTTGTCCTGAATCTTAGCCTTCACATTGTCGATGGTGTCTGGAGCTCTCCACCTCCAATGTTATGGTCTTCCCTGTAAGCGTCTTGACAAATATCTGCATACCACCCCTCAAACGCAGCACCAAGTGCAAGGTAGATTCCTTTTGAATATTGTAATCAGCAAGAGTACGACCATCCTCAAGCTGCTTCCCAGCGAAGATGAGCCGCTGCTGATCCGGGGGGATGCCCTCCTTGTCCTGGATCTTTGCCTTCACATTGTCAATAGTATCAGAGCTCTCCACTTCAAGGGTGATGGTTTTCCCTGTGAGGGTCTTCACAAAAATCTGCATTCCACCCCTCAAACGCAGCACCAAGTGAAGGGTCGACTCCTTCTGAATGTTGTAATCAGCTAGAGTCCTTCCGTCCTCTAGCTGCTTACCGGCAAAGATAAGCCTCTGCTGGTCTGGGGGGATGCCCTCCTTGTCTTGGATCTTGGCCTTAACGTTGTCAATGGTATCGGAGCTCTCGACTTCAAGGGTGATGGTCTTCCCAGTCAAGGTCTTGACGAAGATCTGCATACCACCACGGAGACGCAGCACAAGGTGGAGAGTTGACTCCTTTTGGATGTTGTAGTCGGCTAGAGTCCTTCCATCTTCTAGCTGCTTACCGGCAAAGATAAGCCTCTGCTGGTCTGGGGGAATGCCCTCCTTGTCTTGGATCTTAGCCTTAACGTTGTCGATGGTATCGGAGCTCTCCACTTCAAGGGTGATGGTCTTCCCAGTCAAGGTCTTGACGAAGATCTGCATACCACCACGGAGACGCAGCACAAGGTGGAGAGTTGACTCCTTTTGGATGTTGTAGTCAGCTAGAGTCCTTCCATCTTCTAGCTGCTTCCCGGCAAAGATCAGCCTCTGCTGGTCTGGGGGGATACCCTCCTTGTCTTGAATCTTAGCCTTGACGTTGTCAATGGTATCGGAGCTCTCCACCTCCAAAGTGATGGTCTTCCCCGTTAGCGTCTTAACAAAAATCTGCATCCCACCACGGAGACGCAACACCAAGTGAAGGGTAGACTCCTTTTGAATGTTGTAGTCAGCAAGGGTGCGGCCGTCTTCGAGCTGCTTCCCTGCAAAGATCAACCTCTGCTGGTCTGGGGGGATACCTTCTTTATCCTGAATTTTAGCCTTGACGTTGTCAATTGTATCAGAACTCTCGACCTCCAAGGTAATAGTCTTGCCAGTCAGAGTCTTCACGAAGATCTGCATACCGCCACGAAGACGGAGCACCAAGTGAAGGGTAGACTCCTTTTGGATGTTGTAGTCGGCAAGGGTGCGCCCGTCCTCGAGCTGCTTCCCTGCGAAGATCAGTCTCTGCTGGTCTGGAGGGATGCCCTCTTTATCCTGAATTTTTGCCTTAACGTTGTCAATGGTATCTGAACTCTCGACCTCGAGAGTGATGGTTTTGCCGGTAAGAGTCTTCACGAAAATCTGCATCTGTTAAACCAACAAACGAATCAACATCAGACCCCTTCGATTCATGACGACAGTCTCACGATCTAAACAATTGCAATTCATACACTAAAGAAAATTTGGGAAGAAACAACACAAACGCATAGATCTGCCATAAAAACGAGACCAACAACACAAAATTGACAAGATCAACAAGATCTGATAAACTCCATTTCAAAAACCTCGTATAAGGCAAGAACAGAGACAGATCTACAGATCTACAAGTGTAAACAACACAAGGTCGACAAAATCTGAGAAAGCTTTTGTCACGATCCGCAACGACGGAAGAGAGAACATAAATCTACAGATCTACAAGAATAAACAGACAAGATCGACATATCTGATAAAATCAAACCACCTGAACACCGATCTCAACATCTACAAGCGAATTAACCAAAGAAATAATAGAAACCTACAGATCTACAACTTTATTCAACATACGAAGAACATCAAACCCTAAGGACCGTAATCCAAACCATCTAAGCACTGATCTCACCATCCTCAAACGCGACAACCAAAGAAATCACGAAAATCAACAGATCTAGAACTTCATTCAACATACGAAGATCATCGACGCCGATCCAAAAACAAGTCAATCCGAACACCGATCTCAACATCTTCAAACGAAAAACCAGATAACAAACACTAACCTACAGATCTACAGATCTACAGATCTACAGATCTACAGATCTACAAGTCCAAACATCCCAAAAGGACATCTACCGCTACAAGATCTACAGAAACACCGATCTCGATCGCGTCAAACGCACAAACAACAACACGAAAGAATTGAAATGCAAGGCAGAACTCGCATATACCTTGAAAGAGAGACGAAATACGCGTTTTCTCGCAAAGAAAGAAAGCCTTCGATGAAAATTTAGAGAAATGAAGGATTGTATGGCTCTGAAGAGAGGAGGGGGTCGTTTTATAGTGCGAGCTCGGCCGGACCGATACGCAAGTGGAGAACTATCTTCGAAACCGCCCCGGGAGACAACCAATGATGTATGGACACGTGTTATTTTGACCGATAGTTTCTATTAAAAACAATTGAAATTGATGATTATAGAGAGGTTCGTGAATCTTCTTAACTTCGCAAGCGACGAATTTGAAGCAACTTGCCAGAGTGGGTGGCGTGACTCACCGGTTATTGAATCCTACTCACAAACTTACAAGGTCGGTCATTCAATACGTGTGAATACAAAACTTTCTATGTGACGAAGAGCCGGTCTCAAAATAAGATTTTTAGTTCTAGTTGGGTGAATCGAAAAAATTAAGTTTAGATAACTTTTGTATGTGGTAAGATAATATTTGAATGTGAATTACTTGATGCAGATGCAAATGACGTTACGTGAAAAATCATAAAAATAAATTGTTTGTGAGCAAAGTAGGTATGGTAGACCCCTGGACGTAATAAAGAAAAAAAAAGTTGTTAGACAATATTAAAAGAGTTTGATAACAAGCATATATAATGTAAAGTTGGTTGTGCCATTATAATGAAAGATAAAATTAAAAATGCGCATATTTAAAGTGAAGGGTTGGACAAATTAACATATAAAAAGTAAAAAAAAAAATAATGCATTAAAAAGATGTTCAATAAATACCCCTGGTTGGATAACTTGACGTGATGAAAAAAAAAAGGGTCGCTAAGGGCACCCCACCATTTAATGAAGGTATCCAGCTAATGTGGGCACAAATCGATTTACCTGGAGCACCTAAAAATTAGACCCGAAATACCTAAACTACCCCTCGTGAAAATTCATCTGCACCCCACCACCCCAGCACCATCTTCACCGCCTGGACTCCAAGAACCCGTCTTGTGTGAACCGACCAGTGAGAGGAATCTCCGAAATCGTGTCTCTCGTGTCTCGCCTTGTGTTTCTCCTTCGGTTTACAGAATTTTTGCAGGTCGTAGGGTCGTGGTGTGAGCCGATTTCGTCTCCAAGTTAGGGTTCGGTTGAACATCGTCGAACACACATTATTTGCGAGAAATCGGTCGTTTGAAGGTACGTTTTTAGTGTAATTAAGTTACATTTGGTAGAGTAGTTATGATTTACAGTGGTGGTTTGTTCAATAGTTTAAAAATTGGGAATTCACGGTTCTCGGCCACACAGGCCATAGAATGTGCTAACTCTCTCGGCCAAGCATGGCCGAGAGAGAAGCTACATTTTGGGGAAGTTGAAGTCTCGGCCACAAAGGCCGGAAAAGCTCACAGCGTCTCGGTTACGCAAGGCCGAGAGGACTCTAGGTCTCTCGGCCGAGATGTGACGAGAGCTAGAATTACTGCTAGGTAATGTGGTGGCAGTGGTGTACAACCGAGAATTTGGTCATACTCTAGGTTGTACCATGGCGAGATTGTTAGAGTAGGCTTGGGTGTGATTGGTCGAGAGCAAGGCGAATTGAAATGGTCAACACATCTCGGTGGTGCACAACCGAGACCGTTTCATTGGACTCGGTTGTACATTGTCGATATATTGGAGGAATTGTCGGTCATGGGTGACCGAAATATGTGTTGTTTTACGAACCTGCTTGACCGAGACATCAAAAATGAATGAATTTGAACATTTTTTTTTTTTGTAAATTTAATTTGGGATATGTTCCATGCGCTTATATGTTGTAATTTATTCAGGTATGGCTCGTCCGAAGCTATCGGTGACTAGGGAAGAGGTTGGAGCTGAGGTCCGGAGGCCTAACCGGGGGCGAGGTGGCCAGAGACCCAAGACAACATTGTACCGAAAAGAGAAAGAGAAGGAGAATGAGGATTTTAAGGGCAAAGCGAAGGTAGATGGCACTCGTGGAACGATGAGGGTTCGACCCTCGATGCCGGGCGACCTGAGGATCTTGTTGTTGACGGAGGTGAAGAGGAGGGGCATGCATCGGAGTCTAGTAGCAGTGACTCTTCAGAGGCGGGGAACACGATAGAGACATATCGTAATGTGGGCGGGAACGGTAGTGGTGAAGCTGGCCATGATGAAGGAGAGCCAGAAGTGTCTGTTGAAGCACGTCCTCCATTCCCCGGTGGTCCTATAGACGGGGCGTTGTTGAAGAGCTTCAAAGATCATGTGGCTTTATCGATTTGGAGGAATGAGGTATTTTCAATTTCATTGAACGGATTAACTTAACACTCATGGTCTTGACATAATGACGAGATGTTTTTACATTTCCAGGAGCGGCCCATTCTTAAGTGTATCAATCACGGAGCTCAAATAGCGGAATGGGATTTACAGTCGTGCCACCCGGACACGGCGGGAATTCAGAGGATTATTCAGCGTTCTGGGTTGAATACGCTGATAGACTGCTCATACCGCAAGGCCAACAAGGAGGTTATCTCTGAATTTGTGGAGCGGTGGCAGCCGGAGACGAACACATTTCACCTAACACATTTCACCTACCTTTTGGTGAAATGTCTATCTCATTAGAGGATGTCAGCTTCCTCCTGAAGATCCCTGTGACGGGCAAAGTTGTTGAAGTGGAGAACTTTGCGAGGTACACGGAGGAATCTCGCTCGGACGCTATCAAGATGGTCTCGAACCTACTTGGGGTTAGCGCCGAGGAGGCTGAGGAGGAGGTCAATATCAGCAAGGGGCTCACAGTGCGCAAACATTGGTCGAAGAGTCGATGGTGCCCCAAAGCTGGTTTGAGACCCAGAAATTATCCTCCTGTGGAATGCACCGTCCGAGCGTACCTGCCGTACTTGTTGTCCTGCATTTTTTTTGCCGATAAGAGTGGGTCTCGGGTGTCGATCGCGCTGCTGAAGCTTCTTGAGGACTTGGACGACGTAGGAAACTACTCATGGGGAGCGGCTGCGTTGGCCTACTTGTATCGACATTTGGGGTCCGCCACGAGAGTGCTAGTGTCTCAGATTGCTGGCTACCTCACATTGCTTGAGGTTTGTTAGAAAATAGACTTAATTTTCATTTTATATTTCGATTAGGCCAACTTGCAATTGTGGACTAACTAACATTGTATGTATTTGCAGGGATGGGTGTACGACCATTTCAAACTTGGTCTGGCCACGCCCAATGCGAAGTACTTGGACTACGTGCAACCTCGTGTCTCCAGATGGATTCAAAAGCACGAGACGGTTGCGAATGTTGACAAGCTCGGGGCCATTAGGAGAACATTGGATAGGTTGCGACCAAGTGAGGTGAGATGGTTATCCATATCCTCTGATGATTGATGTTTCTTGGTAATTTATTTTGCAAACAATGGTTGTTGCATTTTTACTAGGTCAGTTGTGACCCATATGTGAATTTAAGGGAAAATGGCGTTGTGCAAGCGATAGCCTTTTACAGTGGAAAGATCAAGTACATGGATGTGGTGGAGCCCTACCACCCGGAGAGGATTCCAAGACAGTTTGGTTATGTGCAATCTATACCAGATCCTCCGTACCGTCCATTGAAAGCACACAAAGGCCCATCTGCGAACAAGTACTCCGTCAAGTATGGGTTCAAATAAGACAATTGGGAGCGATGGAGGAACCATGTGTTGGCTCCTGAAGTTCGGGGCCAGAAGACAGTATTTGAGTTTTTGGCTACACCAGACTACCTGCCTTGGATCGTCAAAGTTTCTCATCCCGTTATCACGAATCCGAGCTTTGAGGACCTTGAAATGGTCGCCTCAACCATCGCAGACAACGAGCTACATGAGGTATTGGAATGGTTATACGTATTATGCATTTATAACTAATTCCGATATGTTTTACATTGACGGTACCCCAATTTTTTCATCAGCGTAATAGGCGAGCGTTGGACGCGGCGTTGCGATGGATAGACCTCCCGCCGGAGGTGTGTACGATTGACTCGGCGATGACCATTCTGAGTGACATCGTCAACTTTCTTTCGGGGAGGAGTATAAGTCCCACCCCCACGAGTACGACTCCAGCGACCGCAACCGGCACAACCGCAACATCCGGCCCTACCGAACCAGGCCCGAGGCAGTCCCAGCATGGTAGCACTTCCACACACTCCACCCCGGCCCTGGTGGAGCCCGCCGAGGCCGATGCTCGCCCTCAGAAGAGAATGCATGGGAATGAGTATCGAAGGAAGAATATGAAAAAACCTAAGCAATGACCGGCCGATAATGGAGGGATAGACATTTGTATTACATTCTTTGAGTTTTATGATGTTATCGTCAACTTTCGCCAGTGAGTTTGTAATGTTTTATGAGTACTTGTTGGGTTCGATTATATGGTGCGTATGGACTAGACATTTGTATGGCATTTTTAAATGTTTGATGAGTACCTGTTGCCTGTTGACTACATTTTTATGACGGTTTATAATGTTACATTGTCTATTGTTTTATTTTGGTTGTAATTTGTTTTTGGATCCTAATGTTTTCTATTTATGAGGGTGTCTCGGTCAAGCAGGACCGACCCTCATGTGCAATTTTCGGTACTGAACAACCGAGACAACTGCATGATGCACGATTTTGGCATGCCGTGAATGTACATGTTGCCAGTCTTTAAGTATGTGTCGGTTAGTCATGGCCGAGAAGCCATGAGTAATGTCGCGCGTAGGTCGACGATAAGAGGCAATTTCGGTATTGCGCGACGGAGCCTTGTCGTTAATTCTCGGTGGTGTATGGCCGACACATTACCATATGTCTCGGTCATGCAGGGCCGAAACGTCTGTTCCAACAACAATTTCCAATAACCAAGACAAATAACTTTCCAAGAATCACAATCCAACACGACAAGAGACACGAAAACAAAATTATTGATATATCAATGTATGGTAAAATCACTATACAAGAATCAAACTGTACAACAATACCCGAAAGGTAGGATAAATTCACTCATTCTATATCCACACAACTTGACAACTAACTTTCAAAATTAGTAAATGTACAACCAACAAAATTTATAGGTACCAGTTTTAACACTACGATGTACCTAAATCTACAACGGATATGGTGGCATCAAGTAGAGTTGCAATGGGCGCGATGTCTCGAAAGACGAATCTATCACGCCAAGCTTTCGCACTATCCTGAACATACCGTTCCCACGAAGGGTATAAGGATGGCAATGGTGCATTTATGCTCAACTTCACCAGTCAAAGCGAACAGTATAACATGATCATATTGTCGGGAAACAAAAAAATAATTCAACAAAATTCGTATCACTTACCCTAAACCAATGTATATTCATGTCATTAATCATGACAATTACAAGTCTGTCGTGTGCGGTGGACGGTGGAGCACTACGTAGAGGTAGAAATGTGGAGGCACTCCCATGCGAGAGGTTGACGAGAACCACATTGACTGCGGTGGCTACCAACAATCTCATGTTTGGAAGTGTCAACCATTCTCGTCAAGTTGCACCAACTTGATTCTCTCGGCAATGCACCGCAATCTTGACGCTCTCGTAACTCGAGCCTAGCAATTCCCGCCAAAGGTTTTCATGCCCGATAATCTCATCATACATCCTTCTACGGACAATCCTCCACCCGTCTACATCGGCAAGTCCAAGCCCAGATGCAACACACCTATATCCGCAATTTCCATCGGCAAGCACATCGATGATGCCCTCAACATGTGGCAACCAATCCGGTTCTACGCAATGACCGTAAGCCATGTTAGTTGCACTGTGCGTGCGTCGACTGGCACGACGCATTTTAGAAACAACTTTACTTTTTTTCTGCCTAGAACTGGAGGCCTCATGAGTCGATTGCACGTACTCAAATTCACTCGGCAACCGTCTCGTAGAAGAATCGTCACCATCGTGTTTTCTCTTTGAAGACCCCGGTGTCCTCCCTTTTGTCTTAATTTTTGTCGGCGGCACAACACCCGGTGTAGACGAAGGTTGACTAATCTCCCTGAGCTGCTGAATAATCCTGAGTCGATCGTCCTCATCAGTGCAAGCATGAAACTTTTCCAACACCCGTTCAATCTCATCGTGCACGTTGTACCCAGACGGGTCCATCGGATTCTCAGGTATCATACTCAACTTTCGCCAGTAAACATGAATGTCCTCAAGAGGGATGGGCGACCCAGAAAATATATGATGGTTCAGCTCATGTGCACAAGGAAGGCCATGTGTGGTGCGTATCTCGCAACCACAACGAGTGGAGTCGTGACCAACATCCTCTCCACGTGTCAATTCATCTCTAATTAGCCTAAGCGCCCGTAGAGAGACATAACCACGCAATCGTCGATACAACTCAGCAATGTATTCATGTTGGACGACATTCAAACTTAGCTCAAACGATGCCTCGATATTGTTGTGTTGTATTCTAAGGAGGCCATCAACCACATTCCACAGAGTCTCAAAATTGGCCTGACTATTCCCAAGGTGTAGCTTCATAATAGAATGCGCAGACTCCACCTTCCCCAAAGTGCATAAGTCTATTTGTCCAAGCGGAGACAAATTTTTCCTTGTAGTTCTTTAACCATGTGTTGTCCAAGTACTCCGTAAGACCATTTACATTCCCAAACTCACAACGCAGGTCATTCACCCTAACTTCGAATAAGGCCTCCGAGTTGGCATACATCACGCTCGTCCACCTATCCATAAAACGCGCAAAACCATCGTTCTCCCCAAACATCTTCTTAGTCTTGGCCAAGACTACTTTGTTGATGTGCCAAGAGCAAAGGAGGTGAGACGAGGCTGGAAAAAATTCTTCTATGACACTAATAAGGGCTAAGTCTCTATCGGTAACGAACACGTCAGGCTTAGGCCACCCATCCAATATGGATCTCAAGTTCTCAAGTGCCCAAACATAATGCCCACGACTCTCTGATGATAACAATGCGAACCCAACGAAGAACGTCAAGTGCGTAGAAGTGATGCCAACAATCTCCAACAAAGGCATTCAGTACCTATTTGTCTTGTACGTGCAATCCATCAAAATAACCGATGGGAAACACCTTACCAACTTTATTGAGTCGGGATGTGACCAAAATAACTCCGTGACAACATTCGTAACGGGATGCTTCATATGCCATGACAGCCACTTATTCTTCTCCAATATGTGCAACAGTTGTTGCATTTGAGTCCTCCCACCCGCATCCTCATTTCGGACTTTTTGTCTTGCATTATATATTGTCCTCATCGTCGATACGTTTCTAACGTCTCTTTGCTTCAACGTATTTAGGATGTCTCTTGGCTTCACATTCCCCTTTGTCATTTGCACTACAGCTTCATGCTCCCCCTTATCCAATCTCCTGGCAAATGAGTGGCCGTCCAAGTTTTTTGCGGGCTCGTGATTGTGCCTCCCACATATAACAGTATTATACCACAACGACATCATTTTCCTTTACGTTGATAAGGAAAGGGCATCCACATTTCTTGGTACCAGTTTGAGTCCTCGCCGTTTCCTCTTCTTCTTCATTTCTTGGTTTCGAAGCAATTTTGGCCGCTTTACCCTTCCCAACTCTTTGTGACATTCCCCTATAAGTCCCTGACCTCTCACAGGCAAGTTTCACCCTTCCCCTGCGCTTAATGCCCCCGGCGTCAGAGTGCTTTGTCACTAGCACAAACTTGTTCTCACGGCCTATCATTTGAAGCCATGAAACTGCCGCTTCTCTAGTTGGGAATGGCCTACAAGGTGTAAACGTGTCCGTGTAGTCTGGAAATAGGGCAGAAACCGGCATTACCTGCAATACAAACAGTGTAACATTATAATCAACCAAATTGTACAGCACAATCGCAAAAACATCCAAAAAAATAGGTTCTCGGTAGTACAGATCCGCAACTTTCTTCAAAGTCTCGCTCATGAACGACCGAGAGTTACTAAATACTCTCGATTTTACCGTTCCGTGACCTACGTAAACATATCAGTCCTCTATGACCAAGACATAACCATAAATCTCGGTCCTGCGAGGCCGATACAATCGCGCACATCCACGGAAACTTCGGATAACCGCAAAAAAAAACACAACAAATTTGCAAAATTACCTCAAGTACGACCTCCTCTGGCACCGAAGAAGTACAATCCTCCATTACATAGTGGAGACAAGTTCGGATTTGAAGAAATTACCAAACCCTACGTTGACAAACAAATCATCATTTTCACAGTTATACACAACTTAACAGTTCTAAACAACCCGAATATGGTTGTCAAACATTGTTACCTCGCTGTCGGATGATGTCAATCCGCAATAATGGATCAATGCTCGCCAAATACAACGTGGCTTTGCGGTTCAACCTTGTGGTGGGGTGCCTTTTTTTCTTCGTCAAAATGATTTGTGTGGTTTGAATCACTATATATACAAGGGCAAAATAGTCTTCTCCACTTTTGCTGAAATTTTTACAAAAACTTTGGGTGCCTTCATTAAATGGTGGGGTGCCCTTAGCGGCCCTAAAAAAAAAATTCAACGATGTACGATAATTTGAGATGAATCAATTAAAGTACAACTTAATAATTTGAAATAGAGCATAATGTAACAACTAGGACAACAACAACAACAACAACTAGGACAACAACAACAACAACAAATCTTAATTACAAATTAGTTGGACTACACAAATTGGGCAAAATGAAAGTTTGGTAGAATTGACATTAGCTAACACTACGAAAAATGGATGCAAATAGTGACGGGTTAGCGAAGGGGGTAGCGACGGCCCCCTGTCGTTGTTTTGGTGGCCACGTGGCGAACATAATGCCACGTGGTCGGAAACGAGGGGGCCACGTGTGAAAATAGCGACGGGTAGTCCCGTCGCTAATCCCGTCGCTAATCTGGAAAATAAGATCCAGACCGGACTCTCTCTCCTCTTTAGTTTTCATCGATCACTCCGATCTTCTCTCTCTCTCTTCCTCTCCCTCACCGTGACCCTCTCCTCTCCTCTCCTTCCTCTGCCGCCTCGACCACCCCCGATCCGCATCTCCGAATCGACCACCCCACCAATCCTCCTCCACCTCCGCCTCGGCCGGCTGCCCCCCTTCCGCCTCGTCACAACCACCCTGACTCCCACTTCCTTCTTGATTTGGGATTTGGGTATAATTTTTTATTTTTTTATATATTCTATTTTTTATAGTTGATTTATTATATTTTTTGTTATTTAAGTTGATTTTAAATAAATTTTTTGTGAAATTTGTATTTTAGTTTTTGTATTTTATGTGAGAATGAAAATTTGGAATAAAAATATGTGCATGTTAAAAAAAAATGCAATGGTTTGATTAAAAACTTTTAATTTTGTATTTTATGTTGGAATAAAATTTTGAAAAATTAAATTTGTATTTCATGTATTTTTAGGTGAATAAAATTTGTTAAATTGATCAAAATGTTACAATAAATTATGTATGTTGATATTTATTCTTTCTTTTGTGAAAAATAAAATGCATGCTTGTGATTTGGATTTAATTATTTTTTTTTATTATTCGTGATGTTTATTATATGATTTTTTTAGTATTGATATATATGTACTTCTTTTGTAATGTTTTAGTATGATGAAATGAGTTGAATTTCAAATGTGTCCATTAAACTATTATTTAATTGTATTTTACAGTAATTTAAAAAATCAAATTAAAATCTATTTAACTATAACAAAGAAATTATGTTAAGTTGAAACAACTTTAACTATAAAGTTAATTAAATGATACAAATTAATTTGACAAATTAAATTTCGATTATGGTCAAAAATAAAAGAGTACGTATAATATATTATAGTATAAATAAATATAGAGTAGTTAAAAGCAATTTAACTATAATAAAGAAATTTGTAATTAGTTGAACAAAATAATATTTACATAACAATGGTTACATACGATATATATATAATATATATAAATTATGTTAAGTTGAAATTGAAATAAGTATGAAGTTACAAGTTAAATGAAATATTAATATGGTAAATTGTACTAATACAAATTTAATAAAATAAGGCAAATTTGTTGGACAATTTAATTTTCGATTAGGACAAAAATAGAAGAGTATAATATATTATACTATAAATAAATATAGAGTAGTTAAAAGTAATTTAACTATAATAAGAAAATTAGAATTGGTTGAACCAAATAATATTTATATAACAATGCTTATATACGAGATATATATATATATATGTATATATATATATATGAGACAAAATAAAATTATAAATGCAAATATTGAAGTAAAATTTAAAATTTTAAAGGAAAAATAAAAAATTAGGCAAAAATTCACAAAAGTATGTGCATCTATTGCAACCAATGCAACTAACTACGGTAAACAATTGACTAAAATGTATAAAATATATTACGCAAAGTATGTGCAAATGCACTCGATTTGACTAATTTCGATTAACAATCGACTAAAATTTATATAATGATTGATGTGTACGAGTATTCAATTGGGGTTATTTAGGTTTTTCAAGATGTATGTGTCTCGAGATTGAATGTACAACCGTATCGAAGGCGGTTACATTAGATTAGAGTTTGTGGATGGCGTGAAGGAATTTATAAAATTCGTCATGCAACAATACACCACTTACTTGAACGAAACGAAAATTCGACGTCCTTATCGAAAATGTCGCAACGACAAATACTATTATGTAGACACTGTAGAGCTCCATCTAGTGATGGGTAGATTCGTTCCCAATTACTATTGTTGGACCGCGCACGGGGAGGAATGTGAAAGCCCCAAACTCTGAGGCAAATTGTGACGGCCCCAATTTCCCACAAATTGGGCACCGCCCGACTTAAGCTCACGTGGACCCCGGAGCCAGTCTCGTAAGGTCAACAAGAGCCTAGTCAGCCTTCCAATCCATCATTATCAGTAAATTCCAAATTTTACTGTTGAGTTATTTATGTTTTGCAAGTTTTACAAATTAAGCGGAAGCAATTACTACATTTAACAACTCAACACTAATATCAAGGAGTTAGGCAACCTAATTGTGGAACCCATCATAAATGTATCATCATAGGAGAGTAATACAAGATATACAAATATCACCTAGATATGGAGCTTTCTCTCTGCTACTAGTCTGCAGCTCTGCACTCAGTCAAACATAAAAATGACGTGTTCAGGTAAGTAAATCCAGTAGGACAGATACATAACATTTCACAATATCCAAAGCAGACAAATTTATACAAATAGAATGAAATGAATAAAGAACGCATGAATCTAAAAGACTGTAAACAATCCATCAATTAGTGAGGCCAAATAACAAGGAGTCCCAACTAAAAGGTCGTTGAGTCGCGGTAAAAGCCCAGCAGACTCGGGTTTAGGACGAGACCCCAGCCTCCAAGCCCTAACCCTTGCGACTATGAGACATCCATAGACTCGGATCTAGGACGAGACCCATGCTCCCAGCCCTAGCCCGTGCGACTATGAAACATCCATGGACCCGGATAATATCGACGGACGACCAAGAAAAACCTCGGATTTAGGACGACACCCATGCCTCCAGCCCTAACCCTCTCATATCGCAGATAAACAGTAACCATGACTCACTTGCCAATGGACTCACTCAATCGACAACAATTTCAACGATAGTTATCATCACAAAGCAGTGAACAACAATAAAGCTATCACAAAACAGTAAACAACAATAGCCAACGGAGAGAAAATGAAATACCGTATAAGTCCCTAGTTGGTTTACTTACCTCGACAAATCGCAAATTCGTCCTTCTCATGCTTCGATATGCGCACCCGACACCCGACTATAGCATCCTAAGCCTCTGGTGTCCATTCACACCATTTTACAATTTTAGGGTCGCATTACGTGCAATTATAGTATGTGATTATAGATTTGTTATTTTGATTTCCAAAAAGTTCAGCTTTTTAGCACCCATTTTTGAATTATACCGGGGTGTCAAATGCCCGAAAAGCCTTAAACTCATTTTTTTCTAGCTTTCCCTGATTTTTCGTATTTTTCGAGGATTTTTCAAATTTTTTCCATATTTGTTTTTTGCTATTTTCTGGAATTTATTTATTAAAAAAAAGTTATTAATTTAATTTAATAATTTAATAATTTATTTTATTGGGGCGAGTCCGGGTTGACCCGACCCGGCCCAAGCGGACCCAGTCGGTTTGACCCGACCCGACCCACTCGGGTCAGGGTCGGTCCGGCCCAATCTCCCCCGGGCCCGGGTCGGTTCGATTTTTTTTCTCTTTTTTATTTTATTTGCGCTGGGGTTGGGCTTCCATCCCCAACCCCAGGTGGAGTTCGTATGCAGGGGAGACCACTCCCCGCTTTCTTCGAGAATCTCATGGCGATTCGTCCCAGTTTGCCAGCCACCTGAACCCAATAACAACCCACCATCGACAACAACAAACAACACAACAACAAGGGAATTTCATTCACTTTGCTCAAGTTTGATCCCTCTCTCTCCCCCGGTCTCTCTTCTTTCTCTCTCCTCCTTTTTGATTTTTCCTTCTTTGACTCATTTTTTTTTCCTCTTCGCCACTGGTTTCTTTCGTTTTTTTCGAATGTCTGGTTAAAACCACACCTTATCCACACACACACAGATATATATATATATATATATATATATATATAAAATTTATTTTTGATTTCTTCATTGTTAAGTAAACTTGTGTCCTCGAGATCCGTGCGGAGCGAAACTCGAGGCACATAAAAAACATATTTTTAATGCTTTCCTTATAAATTGAGCAGCACGCATCTCGAGGCACCAACCCACCTCATTTCACAAATCTTGATACTCGCGCTACACGCATAACGAGGCACATTCAATGTACACATTAATACCACATAAAGCCATTATGGCCACATTAAGTCACTATCTTGGTCCCACGTTGGCACGTGACTCGAGGCGCATCCCCGTTCGTTTTTCGGCTCACAAATTTCTCGTTTTTACCAACTCGTAAAACAGCTCAACAATTTGCATTATAATCTCAAATTGGATATTTGGACATACTTATTCTGACGAGTGGATCCTACATACGACCCTGACATGTCACTTTACACAGGTCAAATTTTCAGGTCGTTACACAAACCAAGTACCGCCACGTCGCCAAACAAGTCACCAAGCATGTCACGTCACCGCACTCTTATTTTTAACTGCCCGCGACCTAAACATTTGTACGTATCTTATTTGCCTTAACTTAGAATTTATGGATGTTTTTATGAATATTTACATTAAATTGACTAAGTTAAGTTGTTCGCGATTTATTAAATTAATATAAGTTAAATATCAAAGCGGAAGTCTTTGAAGCATACAAATATCGTAGAAATGAAAAGTTTGCATTTTATAAATAACCCTATAGTGTGGAAACTTGGTATTAGATACCATGTATATCAAGGAGCGACAAAAGTACAAAAAATGAGCATATACATGTATCATGTATACAAGTCCTCCCAAAAACTCCATAAAAGCAGTAAATAAATGCATACGGACACTTACGTAAAAAGGTGATGGGGCTCTCCTAACTCAGAGGTAGTCGCCTAAGACCCCCTTGCCCCGACTCATCGTAGGATCTGCGATTTGTCACAAAAAATAATGACAAATCCCAGTGAGTAAATCCCAGAGAACGTTAGCTAATATTCACGAAATCCAATAAAATGACTACAATTCATGCAATTTAAATAATAATCGCATGAAAATAAGTCGTTGAGAGGTCGAATTTGGACACGAGTGTAGCGTGACAGAGAACCCTGATCGACATCCGGGAATCGTCTTAGCTAAACCGAGAGGAACCCATAACGGTCAAATGAGAGGAACCCATGAACGGGAGAACCCCATCTAAACATATCTCGAGAGGAACCCATGATGAAGACTGTATTCGTCAAACATTTCTCAACCTACGAGTCTTGCGGAAAATAATCACCGCATAGCCCTAACATGGCCAATTATTCGAACAACGCGGGGTAGCTAACCCCGAAGTGTGAGTCTGTGCCATGCTACACACATGAGAGTGGATGATCAGTAAATGAACAACGATAAACAACACAATGGAATAATTGAAATGTGAAATAAAGTAAGTACCATAAATGAATTTTAACTAATTTTCTTGTAGGTTTACTTACCTCAAACAATTGCAAATATCTATCCAAAATGTCCAGCTCATGCCTTGAGATACGCACTCGATACCTGATTATAGTCTCTTAAGTCCTTGGTATCCATTTATACCATTTAGGGCTTATATTTATCATCAATAAGTTACTTAAGTCATTCAAATCAAAACTAAACCACTTGAAGTAAACTATATCAGAATTGACTACAAGATTCATCAATTAGCCTTTAGTTGAAATCAATGTGGTTTAGAACCTTACCATAACCTTCAATGGAGGTCTTAACTCCAAAAATTCATGCCTTTTGTCTTCTTTGTGGGCAATTATTCGCATTGTCGAGCTTCGTCGAAGTCACACCTCCTAGTCCACTGTTGTTGTGTTTCGTCGGGGATCGATTAATCCGGCAACGCGCCACCGCTCCCTTGCTCGATGTCGTTCACGGAACCGCTGTCGTCGTCGGTGCCGCCTCACCGGCGCCGCTGCTGGAGCCGCCTCGTCGCTGCTGGAGCCGCCTTGCCGGCACCGTTGCTGGATCCGTATCGCCATCCAACGATCCGCGCCGAAGTTCAGGTCGCCTCACAGCTGTCGCTGCTGCTCGTTCGCGATCTCCCGCCATCGACTGCTCGTCTGGCCGTTCAAGCCTTCACATCGCCTCGAGACGCCGCTTGCGGCCTCCAGTCTCGCTGGAGCCGTTGCTCCTCACCGGAGCTCCCTTCACGTCTCTCTCTCTTATCTCCTCTATTCTCTCTCTCACTTGGCAACTCTCTATCTATCCGTTTAAATGAAAATCTCTCTTTTTTATTTTGAAAAGGAGGTAGAAAAAGTGAATGATGAGTTTAGGTATGGTGATGTGACGGGTGATGTGATGGGATGTGTGATGTGACAACTAAATCTCAGACTATCCCATACACCCGTGTTACACGCACATCGCGACGTCGTACACTATCGTCACTACACGCGCACAATACGACCAAATGTAATTCTCAATTAGCGCGGCGCGAACTATTAAATAATAGTAAAATAAATAAACACACACACACAAAATAACAAATTTTACCTCGTTAGGCGTGCCCTAGACTTTTCTGCGACGTCCAAGTGGGTTTGAGCTTAGGATTTTAATATGTAATTTGTCAGTTACTCGGAATTAATTAAAGCGGGTCGTTACAAGGAATAAATAGTAAGTGATGGCGACGATGAAGATGATGATCCAATCGATGAATATCTGACATCATATCATCATATGATACGCGACATTGCGGGCCCCAGTTTCGATTGGAATTGTGAAGATGAGCTGAACCCTGAAGCGAGACATTTCTTTGAAATGATTGACGTGGCGAATCAACCACTTTGGCCGGGTTGCGAAAAGATGACTAAACTCTCAGCAATGACACGTTTATTGACGATAAAGTTGAATCATCATATTTCACAGCAAGAATTCGACGAAATTTTGCAAGTACGTAAAGGCATGTTGCGTGAAGACAACTGTTTGATAGATAGCTTTTACAAATGTAAGGGCTTGATGCACTGGTCGGATCTCCTACATGAGCAAATTGATTGTTGTTCCAACTTATGCATGCTTTAGTGGGAGCTCGACTCCGAGCTTACATCTTGTAAATCTTGCGGAGAACTTAGGTTTAACTCTAATAAACGCCCACATAAGACAATGCTTTACTGTAACGGCCCAAAATCTCTAACCGTGTTTAATTCCTTAAACATGATCAATGACCCGTATTGTGAGACCCACACCGTGATATGTCATTTGACCGAGGCAAGGGCCGAGGTACATTTTATATTTGTTGTGATGTATGCCTAGTGTATTAGATATGTGTAAACTATTAAGTCAATTTTATAGGGTGTATAAGTATCAAAACGAGCGGGGACGTACCTCGAGTCGAGTGTCGACGTGGGACTGAGGTAACAGCTTATGGAGTAAGCTTAATTAATTTGAGTTAAATGTGAATTTATGTTGGTTTACTAAGTGGTTAATGCGGTCACATTTCATATAAGCATTAGTGTGCCTAAAGTTGAAAAATAAAACAAGAAGCATTTGATGCGCATCAAGACACGCATTAACTCATCAAGAGACAAGGTGTCAACTTGTTGAGTCACTCAATGGTGACTTGAGAGATAGGTGGGACAAGGTGGTCCACTAGATAAATGTGACGGCCCCAATTTTCCACAAATTGGGCCCCGCTCGACCTAAGCCCACGTGGACCCCCGAGTCTGTCTCGCAAGGTCAACGCAGACCTAGTCAGCCTTCCAATCCATCACTTTTCACAAATTCAACATTTTACAGTTGAGTTATTAATATTTTCGAGATTTACAATTTTAGCGGAAGCAATTACTACAAATAAAATAATTCAACCATAATTTCAAGGAGTTAGGCAACCTAATTGTGGAACCCAGTAAATATCATCGGAGGAGAGTAATTATAAAATATTCAAAAAAATTCACCTAGCTATGAAGCTTTCCCTTCGCTACTCGTCCGCGGCGCTGCACTCAGTCAAACATAAGAATGACGAGCCCAAGTAAGTAAATCCAGTAGGACATATACACTACATTTCACAATATCCAAAGCAACATTTCACGATATTCAAAGCAGTCGAATTCATGCAAATAGAACGAAATAAATAATGAACGCATGAATATACAAGATTGTTGACCATCCATCAATGAGTGAGGCCCAACAATTAATTAATTTTTTTTTTTTTTATGTTTTGTGAAGGCTCGAGACACCCCCCGAGCTAGGCGAGCAAGCTCGGCGACTGCGACTGGCAAGGCAAGCCCCCCGGCACCTCCAAGGTAGATGTATATGAGCACCACACAGGACATCTCATATACATCTTAGATGTATATGCACCCCAGGCCCAGAGCCCCCCCTCCCAGCTAGGCGAGCAAGCTCTGCGACTGCGACTGGCAAGACAAGCAACCCTAGAACCCCCAAAGTAGATGTAAATGGACACCAGGCGAGCAAGCTCGGCGACTGCGAATCCATATACATCTTCTATGTTTCCCCCATATGTGCGTGCGAGCACGCTCGACGAACTACACATATGGGCATAGATTTGCAGTGAACAACAATAAAACTATAACAAAACAGTAAACAACAACAATCAATGGATAAACATGAAATACTATATAGGTCCCTAGCTGGTTTACTTACCTCGAGAAACGCGAACCTCAAAATGTCTTGCTCGCGTCTCGATTTGCGCACACGACACCCGACTCCTAGTCCCTGGTGTCCATTTAGACATTTTAGGCTAATTGACTAAAAATCATACAAATCACAACTCAAATTAGGTGAATAAACATCATCTCCATTGCGTCGTCGCGATTTCGATGAAATCGCGCAATCGACTAGTCGACTCCGCGCCACCTCGCCGTCGGAGCCGCTGCCCCGCCGGCACCGCCGCTACTTTTACGCCGCCGCCGCGCTGCTGCCGGCCGCGTCGACCGACCACTGCTGCTCGCCCAAGCCGCGTCGACCACCGCCGCGATCGCCGCCAACCGCGCGTCCCACCGCGTTGCGTCGTGTCATCGCGCTCGCGCGCTATCGCTGTCGTACCACCGCTGCTGCCAGCGTCGCTGGAACCTCGTCGTCGCTGCCGCCGTCCAGCCTCGCGCTGCGTTGTCGCGCCGCCGACCACCGCGCTCGCCCACGCCGCTTACGCTTGCCGCCGCCTTGCTGGAGCGTCGCGCGCAGCTGGTCCGCCATCCCCTTCGGCCGCAAGTCGACGCGGCCGCAGCGCCGCCGGAGCCACCGCCATTGTCCATTCGCTGGTGCTGGCCAATGGCAGCCCGCACTGCACCGCGCCGTTTCTCGTGAGCCGCCGATCTCCTCCCCGGTCGTTTCTCTTATCTCCTCTGGTTTTCTCTCTTTCTCCCTCCTCACATATCTTATCTTAATCAATCTTTTTTTTCTTATATATATATATCATATATATATAACATTCTTTTTTTTTCCCTTTTTGATTTCAAATCAAAAGTGTTCTCGAGATTCGTGCAACACGAATCTCGATGCAACTCAACAACTGCGCAGCGCGTATCTCGAGGCACTAACCCACCTCATTTCGAAATCTCGATACTCGTGCTATACGCATTACGAGGCATATCCCAAGTTGGCACGCGACTCGAGACGCATCTCCGTTCGTGTTTCGGCTCACCCAATTTCTCGCATAGTTAGCATTATCATCCCAAATTGGATTCGGATACCACATACGACCTTGACTTGACACGTGGCATAAGTCAAATTTTCGGGCCGTTACAATAAACCTCGAAATACGTGTGCACACATGAATCAAAGGCCAAGGTTTAAACATATCAATATGGTCAAACAAACATATAAGTCAACAACAACGGGTTTCTCATCTTCATCATCAAATCGTGGCTAGGAAGGAAAAGAAAGAAGATAAATTTCTTATGTGATTGGGTGGAGGAGAAGAGCGACAAATCATTGAAGCTTTGGTGAAGAAGAAGGAGTTCCTCAAGCTAGGTAACTCCTCCATTCCATTAACAAAGCTTAAGTTGATGAATTTATGTAAATTGATTTTGTGGTTGCTGGTATACATTGCATGAATTGTAGCCGTTTTATTGGATTTCGTGAATATTAGCTAACGTTCTATGGGATTTACTCACTGGGATTGTCATTATTTTTGGTGACAAATCGCAGATCCTACGACGAGCCGGGGTCTTAGGCGACTACCTCTGAATTAGGAGACCCCATCAACTTTTTTGTGTAGGTGTTTGTATGCATTTATTTATTGCTTTTATGAAATTTTTAATAGAACTTGCATACCTGATACATGTATATACTCATATTTTGTGCTTTTGTCGCTCTTTGAAATACATGGTATCTCATGTCGGGTTTCCACACTATAGGGTTGTTTATAAAATGCAAACTTTTCATTTTCACGATATTTGCATGATTCAAAGACTTTTGATTTGATATTCAACTTATATTAATTTAATAAATCACGAACAACTTAACTTAGTTAATTTAATGTAAATATTCATAAAAACATCCATAAATACTAAGTTAAGGCGAATAAGATACGTACAAAGGTTTAGGTAGCTGACAGTTAAAAATAAGTGTGCGATGACGTAGCATGCTTGGCGATGTGTCTGGCAACATGGCGGTACTCGGTTTGCCTCGGAGTTTGGGGTCGTCACACACAAACCCAAAATTCGAAGTGCAGAATTGTGGGTTCTGTCGCACATAACTCGCTAGGTATAACATCTAATGCGCTAATGTCAAAAGTTAGCGCTCTAACTCTGAGTAGCGCGCTAACGTGGCAATTAGCGCACTACTGTTCATAATTAGCTCGCTAATTTCTCATCCAGTACTAAAAATCAGCAAGTTCCAAAAATGGTTTAAACACTATAAAGCAAATTCATTCTAAAACCTATCAAATAACTCAAAGGGACTAAGAGGAGATCTCGGAAGTTTGGGAACGCATTTCAGAGTGCCGAAAGATCGGATAGGTTAAGACAATCATTGTGCATTGTAAGTAAAGCTGTGAGAATTTTATATTTCATCATTGCCTATTATCATTTTATGGTCTATTGGTAGACATTGCTATTTGTAATATCATATCATGTTATTCTTGTGTTTATTCATGAGTGAATATTGTGACATAATGCATTGTGAAGTGTTTCATTGATTTGATTTCTACTCTTGATGATATTCTTGTTAGATAGTTGATCAAAAGCATACTATTGGGGTAAATTGGATTGAATTAGATTTGTACTTTATTTCTTATGGTTTTGTAGCCTAACTACTTTTGAAATCCTAAAGCATTGGAATTATTTACTTTTGGAAACTAAAGTAGGGATTATCTAGTGTCCATTGCATGATAGATGCGCGGTTCGCAGGGACATGGGTCTAATGGGGTTCCGACACTCACCACAACACTTGCGCGACATATGAGTTATGAGACTCAAGGTGGTCGGCAAGCATGAGATTGATGTTGTATAAGCATAGAGCGTAGCTCCGCTATTGGCGTGGAATATGTTGAGCGCAACACCAAATAGTAGTGAAAAATGTTAGGTGATAGGTTCTCACCGCCGACCGGACGTAGATCATCTCGACTTAACCTGTGTCAGTCTATACATTCTTAACTGTGGTATTTACTTGCATTACTTGATTCAACATTTTTTTTCCGCTATTTATGCTTTAAAATACCTTTCTCATATTTTGAAAATGTGGCATAGAATTCTCCAATTATTACTTAAATATCGCTATACTCAGCGTCTAGTTTGTGACGGTGGGTGTAATTCCGTCGAGCAGTAGCATACCAAGGAAGGAGATGATCGACGACTTTCTCTGAGCATCTCGGTGACTTAGAAATTTTGAGTAATAAGAGTTTTTGCATAATCTTTAAATTACAAGATAATATTACAATGATAAAAAGTTTTAATTAACTATGAAATCTAAGAATATTTGAACATGTGCATTGAAAAATATAGGGACGAAAGGCTGACTAATACGTAATTAAGTCTTATGTGGTTGAGATTAAGGCTTGATTACCAGATTAGGCCGGGCAGTGCCCTGTTTCGTAGAAGGGGTTGTCACATTTGCTTATCTTTGGAGTCTCATTTCAAACGTTTGTACCTCTCAATAGTTAACTTAATGTAAATATTCATAAAAACATCTATAAATACTAAGTTAAGGCGAATAAGATACGTATAACGGTTTAGGTCGCGAGCAATCAAAGATAAGTGTGTTGTGACGTGACATACTTGGTGACGTGTATGACGAGGCAATACCCGATTTGCCTTAGAATTTGGGGCTGTCACAATATATACGTCTTTGTGAGTACATATGTCCTTGTGGGTACAAACCTCTATGTGAATACAAACATCTATGTGGGGACAACATTATTCATCACCTTTTCCAATAGCCCTATATGTACGAAAAAAACCATAATCCAAACATCAAATATCGATCCGAATCGTGAAATTCTTGCTCACCATGAGCCTATTTGACCTCAGTTACTCCCAATCAACCCATGACAACTATAATGACCATCTATATTGATAGAATTAAGAGTTTTTAACATGCATTTTAATGAAGTTGGAATTGAAGAAAGACATGAAATTTATACCTTATAAATGTCTTTACTAGCTTGAATTCGTAGCTTGAACTCACCATTAATTTGGTTCAAATCCTCATAAATCTCAAAATTTTAGCCACCAAACCCTTTGTTTCTTCTCTCCAACAACTTTCTTCTTCTTTAAGATTTGTAAATGAAAATGATTTTGATTGCATGTGTTGATCAAGTCTCCTTTATATATTAAGGTGGGAGTGGTTTCTAGCCATTGATTTCAATGCATTTACGTATCTCGAAGCTCATCTAATGATCCACACTTTGACATGTAGCCCACTAACTCCCACTACCTCAATCCAAGTAACACTAATTGGTTACTCACATGGTTCTTAGATCTGTCAAAACAAATCTCTAGGAAAATCTATGATTCAAATTTATTAAACAAACTATAGGCCTTGATTTATTTGATTTAATTACATTAGCTTAGGCTCATTATAATACATATGGTTAGTGTTTTTATTCACCAAATTAACAAAATTTTGTGATCTCACTAACCCTCAGCTACCCGACACTCAATGCCCCACGTCTCGACACACATTTCGAGGTACTCCATAATATATTATTTTAATTTAATCAACTTAGTCTATGGTTACATTACCCTTTTTAATTGATTAACTTGTCATCCTAACGTGAATAAGTCGAGTTTCCTAGTGTACCTGGTGTTCGCCTACTCAATACCCGTGTTGACACGTCTTTCGAGACGAACACATGTCTCACTAACTCGCTCGATAACAACATTTATGCATGCGGTGCAATACACTACTAATGATTTAAAACACCACATATACACAACCATCATTCACGAATAATATATTCCCTCGGTTCTCGTATCCGAGTCAATTGAGTTATCCACGTAACGCCCGAATTACGACTGTTAATCCCCGATATTAACATTAATACTAGTTTAGTTAATTTGTTCCGTTACGATTCTTCCCAACTAGGAGAATCTCGTCCCCGAAATTTAAATCTCGAGTAAATTTTTGTGCATTTAATATATCCCCGTGTGACTAAACCTCACACCTTGATAGTACCCATCACAATCCCTTGAACATCTCACTACTCCATCGTAGGGAACATAGTGTTACCTTGAAACATAGGCGCATGTTGCCGAGGTGGTCAAAATAAGTTACTCTCTTTTCAACATCTCCACAATCTATAATCAGTTCGATTTTCATGTTCAAGTTTCATGTTGAGTCGTTAATTATGTAATATTATATATATATTATTTATATATTTTTATTGTCAAGTCTCCAAAATACTAGTCTAATTGCATTTATTTATTATTTTCAGGGTTATTGGAGTGTGCGGTTAAATCTGGGGCTAAAAACAACGCAAAATCGAGTATTCATATGTCTGGATCCATTTTACACCGAAAGTCACTCTAGCACGTATCTTGAGGCAACTTTGGTGGGGCTCACACGTGAGACACGAAAGAGACGATGTGGCGGACGGCTAGGCATACATGTGTCCAATGGTGCTTGCGTGATTTAAGGATATAAGTTAGTAATGTTTTGGTTTTAATAGGAATATTATATATATATATATTATAATATTATAATATAATATGAGAGGGATATACATGGAAGAAAAAAAAGGAGAGCCGCTAAGGGCACCCCACCTTTTAATGAAGGCACCCAAATTATTTGTAAAAATTCCAGCAAAACTGGAAAAAACCCTTTTGCCCCTGTATATATAATGATTCAAACCCCACAAATCATTTTGACAAAAAAATGGCACCCCACCATAAGGTTGAACCACAAAGCCATATTGCGTTTGTCGAGTTTTTATCGATTCTTGCGGATTGACATCATCCGACAGCGAGGTAACAATGTTTGACAACCATATGATGGTTTATTAGAACTGTTTAGTTGTGAAAACTGTGAAAATGATGATTTGTTTGTCAACGTAGGGTTTGGTAATTTGCTCAAATCCGAACTTGTTTCCACTATATAATGGAGGATTATACTGCTACGGTGCAAGAGGAGGACGAAGTTGAGATAATTTTGCAAATTTATTGTGTTTTTCTTTGCGATTATCCGAAGTTTCTGTCGATGTGCGCGATTGTATCGGCCTCGCAGGACCGAGATGTATAGTAATGTCTCGATCATAGAGGACCGAGAGGTTTTACGTAGGACACGGTATGGTACGACCAAGAGTACCGAGTAACTCTCGGTCGAACGTGAGCGATACTCTGAATAAAGTATCGGACCTGTATAACCGAGAACCTTTTTTTTTGTGGTGATTGTGCTGTACATTTTGGTTGATTATAATGTTACACTGTTTGTATTGCAGGTAATGCCGATTTCTACTCTATTTCCAGACTACAAGGACACTTTTACACCTTGTAGGCCATTCCCCTCTAGAGAAGCGGCTATTTCATGGCTTCAAATGATTAGTCGTGAGAACAAGTTTGTGTTAGTAACGAAGCACTCGGATGCCGGGGGCATTAAGCGCAGGGGAAGGGTGAAACTTGCATGTGAGAGGTCTGGGACATATAGGGGACTGTCTCAGAGAGTAGGGAATGAGAAAGCGACCAAAATTTCAAAGAAATCAAGAATTGATGAAAAGGCGAGGACTCAAACTGGCACGAAGAAATATGGAAGCCCTTTCCTTATCAACGTAAAGGAAAATGCTGACTCCTTGTGGTATGTCACTGTCATATGTGGGAGGCACAATCACAACCCCGCAAAAAACTTGGACGACCATTCATTTGCCTGAAGATTGGATAAGGGGAGCAGGAAGTTGTGGTGCGAATGACAAAGGGGAATGTGAAGCCAAAAGACATCCTAAATACGTTGAAGCAAAGAGATGTTAGAAACGTATCGACAATGATGACAATATATAATGAAAGACAAAAAGTCCGAAATGAGGATGCGGGTGGGAGGACTCAATTTCAGCAGCTCAGGGAGATTAGTCGACCTTCGTCTACACCGGGTGTTGTACGCCGGTAAAAATTAAGACAAAGGGAAGGACACCGGGGTCTCCAATCGAAGGCAAGGCGGTATCGAAGAGAAAACACGATGATGAAGATTCTTCGACGAGACGGTTGCCGAGCGGATTTGAGTCATCCCACTCCACAAAAGAGGCCTCCACTTCTAGGCAGAAGAAAGGCAAGGTTGTTCCTAAAATGCGTCATGCCAGTCGACGCACGCAAAGTGCATCTAACATGGCTTATGGTCATTGCTTAGAACCGGATTGGTTGCCACATGTTGAGGGCATTATTTGATGTGGTTTCCGATGAAAATTGTGGATATCGGTGTGTAGCCTCTGGGCTTGGACTTGTCGATGTAGACGGGTGGTGGATTGTGCGTAGAAGGATGTATGATGAGATTATCGGGTATGAAGACCTTTGGCGGGAAGTGCTTGGCTCGATTTTCGAGACTGTCAAGAATGCGGTGCATTGCCCAGAGAATCAAGTTGGTGCATCTTTCAAAGAATGGTTGACACTTCCAGACATGGGATTGTTAGTATCCACTGCATTCAATGTCATTCTTGTAAACCTCTCGCATGGGAGTGCCTCGACATTTCTACCTCTACGTAGTGCTCCATCGTCGTCGTTGCACAACAAACTTATCATTGCAATGATAAATGAAAGGAATATCCATTGGGTTAGGGTAAGTTTTATGATTTTTTGTGAATTGTTTTGTTTCCCCCTTAATCGGGTTTGTGACAATATCTTTTATGTTCTACTGTTCACTTTGACAGGTGAAGTTGCGTGTGAATGCATCTTTGTCATCCTTATATCCATCATGGGATCGGTATGTTGAGGACTGCACCAAAGGTTGGCGAGATGGATTCGTATTTCGAGACATCGCGCCCATTGCAATTGTTGATGAAACCACCATATTCGTTGTAGATTTAGGTACACCGTAGTGTAAAGCTTGTACCTAGATACTTTGATGGCTGTACATTTAGAAATTTTGACTGTTACTTCGAACGTTCTATGGATATACAAATGTCGTGCTGTATTTTGATTCTTGTTTAGTTATGGATGAACACTTGTAGAGTGAGTTTGAATGTTACGGAGATATATAATTAGTTAAGTTTCGGTGCAAGTTATCGTGCTGGATTTTCATTCTTGTATAGTTAGTTTGACATACCACAAACGATCTATGAAGGCCATACCCCCGCCTGGGGGCTGGGACCTCCAAGGTAGGTGTAGAGGAACCCCCACCAAGGCCAAGGGCCCCCTACACCTTTTATGTCCCCCCATATTATGCACGAGTCGCGCCTCAACCGTAGGGCACCACACGGGACATCCCATACGCCGGGGTCGATACATAATATGGGCATAATCTTTCGCCTCCCATGGTTCGAACTTTGGCCCTTGAGGCTTAAGAGCCCAAATTTCACAAACCAGCGAGGCAGCGACGCGGTAGCGGCGGCAACCCCGGCGAGGCAGCGAAGCGATAGCTGCGACGCGGTGAACGGCGCGGTGGCGCGTTATCGACCAGTCGGATGCGCGATTTCGACGAAATCGCGACGACGCGATGGAGATGAGATTTATTCACCTTATTTGGCTGTGATTTGTATGATTTGAAGTAAATTAGCCCTCGAATTTTTAAATGGACACCAGGGACTTAGGAGTATGGTGTCAGTGCGCAAATCGAGACGCGAGCGAGACATTTTGAGATTCGCAATTTCTCGAAGTAAGTGAACCAGTTATGAACTTATACAATATTTCATTTCTATCCATTGGCTGTTGTTATTTATTGTTATGTGATAGCTTTATTGTTATTCACTGCTTTGTGATGATAGCTATCATTGAAATCGTTGTCGATTGAGTAAGTCTATTGGCAAGCGAGTCATGGTTACTGTTTATCTGCGATATGAGAGGGTTAAGACTGGAGGCAGGGGGTCTCGTCCTAAACCCGAGGTCTTTTAAGGTCGTCCGTCGATATAATCCGGGTCCATGAATAGTTCATAGTCTCCGTCGATACTATCCGGGTCTATGGATGTCTCATAGTCGAATGGTTATGACTGAGAGCCAGGGGTCTCATCCTAAACTCGAGTCTGCTAGGCTTGTACCGCGACCCAACGACTTTTGGTCGTGACTCCTTGTTATTGGGCATCGCTCATCGATGGATTGGTTACAAACTTTTATATTCATGCGTTTCTTGATTCCTTTCGTTCTATTTGCATGAATTCGACTGTTTTGGATATCGTGAACCGTTATTTTGGATATTGTGAAATGTTGTGTATGTGTCCTACTAGATTTACTTACCTGGGCTCGTAATTTTTATGTGTTCCTCAGTGAAGAGCCGCGGACGAGTAGCAGATGGAAGACTTCATAACTAGGTGAATTTTGTATATTATGTATTTACTCTCCTCCGATAATATTTACTGGGTTCCACAATTAGGTTGCCTAACTCTTTGATCTTTTCGTTGAGTTATTTAATGTATTAGTCGCTTCCGCTAAAATTGTAAAACTCAAAAAATACTAATAACTCAATTTACGTATAATGATAGATTGGAAGGCTGACTAGGCTCGCGTTGACCTTGCGAGACTGGCTCGGAGGTCCACGTGGGTTTAGGCCGGGCGGGGCCCAATTTGAAGAAATCGGGGCCGTCACAACATGTTTTGTGCTAGTGACAAAGCACTCTGATGCCGGGGGCATTAAGCGCAGGGGGATGGTGAGACTTTCATGTGAGAGGTCTGGAACATATAGGGGAATGACTCAGATAGTAGGGAAGGGGAAAGCGACCAAAACTTCTTTAAAAGCAAGAAGTGATGAAGAAGAGGAAAATGCGAGGACTCAAACTGGTACGAAGAAATGTGGATGCCCCTTCCTTATCAACGTAAAGGAAAATGCTGACTCCTTGTGGTATGTCACTGTCATATGTTGGAGGCACAATCACGACCCCCCAAAAAATTTGGGCGACCATTCATTTTCTGAAAGATTGGATAAGGGGGAGCAGGATGTCGTGGTGCAAATGACAAAGGGGAATGTCAAGCTTAGAGACATCCTAAATACGTTGAAGCAAAGAAATGTTAGAAACGTATCGACAATGAGGACAATATATAATGGAAGACAAAAAGTTAGAAATGAAGATACGGGTGGGAGGACTCAAATGCAACAAATGTTGCACATCTTAGAGAAGAATAAGTGAATGTCCCGGCATAAGAAGCATCCCGATACGAATGTTGTCACCGATTTATTTTTGTCACATCCCAACTCAAAAAATTTGCTAAGGTGTTTCTCATCTGTAATTTTGATGGATTGCACGTACAAGACAAATCGGTACCGAATGCCTATGTTGGAGATTGTTGGCATCACTTCTACGCACTCGACGTTCTCCGTTGGGTTTGCATTCATATCATCAGAGAGTCATGGGAATTATGTTTGGGCACTTAAGAAGTTGAGATCCATATTTGATGGGTGGCGTAAACCTGACGTGTTTGTTACCGATAGGGACTTAGCCCTTATTAGTGCCATTGAAGAAGTTTTTCCGTCATCGTCTCGCCTCCTTTGCTCTTGGCACATCAACGAAGTTAGGATGAATGACATGCGTTGTGAGTTTGGGTATGTCAAGGGTCTTACTTAGTACTTGGACAACACCGAGGTAAAGAACTACAAGGAGAAATTCGTCCCCGCTTGGACAAATAGAATTATGCACTTTGGGGAAACAATAACGCAGAAGGTGGAGTCTGCGCATTCCATTCTGAAGCTACACCTTGGCAACAGTCAGGCCTATTTTGAGACTTTGAGGAATGTGGTTGATGGTCTCCTTAGAATCCAACACAACAATATCAAAGCATCGTTTGAGCAAAGTTTGAATGTGGTCCAACATGAGTACATTGATGAGTTATATCAACGATTGCGTAGTTATGTATCTCAACGGGCCCTGAATGACCGAGACCGACGGTATAGTCTCGGCCATACTACACCGAGAACTAACGTGACGGATCTGTCACACAATGCCAAAAGTTAAGCCTCTCGTCGACCAGTGGCCGAGCATACTGAAGGATTTTCGGCCATTAGTAACCACGAGTTCGCCACCCATCTCATTACCATGGCACCGAGAGCATTTTGTCGCCATGTTCAACAAATGCACAGGAATAGCTCGTCGACCAGTGGCTGAACGCACTTTTATAATGTCGGTTAGAAAGCACCGATAGTCTGAAAAAAGTTTCGTCCATCAGTGACCGACGCATTGGAAAATACAGGATCCACCGACATTCTCAGTCAGGCCACACCGAGAATCCAACGTTCGTGTCGGTTGGTCAGTACCGACAAGTCAACATAAGTGTCTGACCTGCATAACCGAGACATCCTCTGACTCAAAAAAAATCATGTATTCTAAACCAAAATTAACCACGATACAACTAGAAAAAATGTAGAACGGCAAGTAATGTAAAACAGTGTGCAAAATGTCACCACGAACATTAATCAAATGAGCCAAACTGTCATAAACTTCAGTGCAAACATACGAGTACTCTACCAAACGGGCATAAATCACTCATCCATGTACACAACTCCGTATTAAGCTGTTATAAAACTATGATAAAACATATTCATCAAACATTCTTCAACTAGTATCGGGCAAACAATAAAATACATGTTTATGTTCCTCAAACACTCATTTCTCATTGCTTTGGTTTCTTCAAATTCTTCATTTGATACTCCTTCCCAAGCATTCTTTTCGGAGGGCGAGCATCGACCGTGGCTGGCGGAGCATTGGCTGGGGTTGCCCCCGTAGAAGTGCTACCATGCTGCGACTGTCTCGGGCCTGCTTCGGTAAGGCCGGATGTGGCGGTTGTGTCAATTGCGGTCGTCGGAGTGGTACTCGTGGTGGTGAGACCTATACTCCTCCCCGAAAGGAAATTGACGATAGCAATCGCCATTGTCCTCGCAGACTCAAGCGTACACAACTCCGGAGGGAGGTCCATCCATCGCAATGCCGCGTCCAACGCACGCCTATTACGCTGATGAAAATAATCGGGTAGTGTTAATGTAAAACATATCGGGATGAATAATACATGCATAACACATATAACCATTTCAATACCTCCAGTAGCTCGTTGTCTGCGATGGTTGTGGCGACCATGTCATCGTCCTCAGTGCTCGGATTGATGATCACGGGATGAGATACTTTGAGGAACCAAGGCAGGTAGTCCGGTGTAGCCAAAAACTCGAATTCTCCCTTGTCACCACGAACTTCGAGTGCCAACAAATAGTTCCTCCATCGCTCCCAATTGTCTTGCTGGAACCCATACTTAACAGAGTATTTGTTCGCAGATGGGTCTCGGTGTGCTTCCAATGGACGGTACGGAGGATCTGGTATAGATAGCACGTGGACAAACTGTCTCAGAATCCTCTCCGGATGGTAGGGCTCCACCACATCCATGTACTTGATCGTCCCACTGTAAAAGGCCATCGCGTTCACGACTCCATTATCCCTGAAATTCACATATGGGTCCCAAGTGATCTAATGAAATGCAACAACCATCGTTAGCAACCAAAAATACTTATACATCATTCATCACAGGATACGGATAACCATCTCACCTCACTTGGGCGCAACCTATCCAAGGTTCTCCTAATGGACCCGAGCTTGTCAACATTCACCACGGTCTCATGCTTTTGAATCCATCTGCAGACACGAGGTTGCACGTAATCCATGTATTTTGCATTGGGTGTGGTGAGATCAAGTTTGAAATGGTCGTACACCCATCCCTACAAATACATACAATGTTAGTTAGTCCACAAATGCAAGTTGGCGTAATTATTATACCAAAAGAAAATTAAGTCTACTTTATAACAAACCTCAAGCAATGTGAGTGTGACGGCCCCAATTTTCCCACAAATTGGGCCTCGCCCGGCCTAACCTCACGTGGACCCCCGAGGCGGTCTCGCAAGGTCAACGAGAGCTTAGTAAGCCTTCAAATCCATCATTATCAGTACATTCAAAAATTTACAGTTGAGTTATTAATATGTTTCAAGATTTAAAATTTAGCGGAAGCAATTACTATGAATAAAATAACTCAACCATAATTTCAAGAAGTTAGGAAACCTAATTGTGGAACCCAGTAAATATCATCAGAGGAGAGTAAATACAATTATACAAAATTTTCGCCTAGCCATGAAGCATTTCCTCTGCTACTTGTCTGCGGCTCTGCACTCAATCAAAATAAAAATGACGAGCCTAGGTAAGTAAATCCAGTAGGACATATACACAACATTTCACAATATCCAAAACAACAGTTCACGATATCCAAAGCAGTCAAATTCATGCAAATAGAACGAAATGAATCAAGAACGCGTGAATATAAAAGACTGTAACCAATCCATCGATTAGTGATGCCAAATAACAAGGAGTCACAACCAAAAGGTTGTTGAGTCGCGGCAAAAGCCCAACAGACTCGGGTTTAGGACGAGACCCCAGCCTCCTAGCCCTAACCCTTGCGACTATGAGACATCCATGACCCGCTCTAGACGAGACCCCCGCTCCCCAAATTTCCCTAGCCCGTACGACTATGAAACACACATGGACCTGGACAAATCAACGGACGACCATAATTAAGATGAGAACCCTACCTCCAGTTCTAACCCTCTCATATCGCAGATACACAATAACCATGACTCACTTGCCAATGGACCCCCTCAATCGACAACAAATTCGACGATAGCTATCATCACAAAACAATGAACAACAATAAAGCTATCACATAACAGTAAACAACAACAGTCAATGGAGAGAAATGAAATATTGTATAAGTCCCTAATTGGTTTACTTACCTCGAGAAATCGCGAACCTCAAAACGCTTCGCTCGCGTCTCGATTTACGCACCCGACACCAGGCTCCTAGTCCCTGGTGTCCATTTAGACTTTTTAAGCCTATTTTATTGAAAATCATTCAGATCTTAACTCAAATTAGGTGAATAAACCCCACCTTCATCACGTCGTCGCGATTTCGACGAAATCGCGCAACCGAACTCGGCCGATAACGCGCCATCAAGCGCCGTTAAGCGCTTCTTCTTCGCCGCTGCCGCCATGCCGCCGCTGCTTCCGCCGCTGGCCATTCGCTCATGATCGCCGTGCGATCGCTGTCTCGCCATGGCAGCGCCGCGCTAGCTCGCGTCGATCTGGAGTCGTCGGCCGATCCACGCTCTCGCGTTGTGATTTCAATGCGGCCGCCGGCCACCCTGTCGTCCTCGCCAGCCTGAACTCAGTAGTCCACCGTCGAGCCGTTGGTCCGATCGCCGCCTGCGGCTGATTCGCCATTGCTCGCGCGTCATGCGGTTGCTCGTTCTTCGGAGCCGCGCCCGCCATCGTCCGCCTCTCTGGCGGCCGGCTCTCATGAGCTCCGGCGCGCTCATCGCTCACCGGATCTCCTCTCTCTCTAGCTTTCTCTCTTTTCTCTTTCCTCTTCCTCACGATCTCTCTGTTTCTTTTTTTTTTCAATCCTTATCTCCTATTTTATATATATATATATATATATATATATATATATATTATACATAACTTTATCTTTTTGATTTCAAATCAAAAGTGTCTTCGAGATTTGTGCAACACGAATCTCGAGGCAACTCAACAACCGAGTAGCGTGCATCTCGAGGCACCGACCCACCTCATTTCAAAATCTTGATACTCGCGCTACACGCATCACGATGCATATCCCACGTCGGTACGCGACTCGAGGCGCGTCCCCGTTCTTGTGACGGCTCAACGAGTTCCTCGCATAGTTCGCATTATAATCTTAAATTGGATTCGGATATACGTATTTCGACGAGTGGGTCCCACATACGATCTTGACTTGACACGCGGCACAAGTCAAATTTTCGGGCCGTTACAGTGAGGTAGCCAGCAATCTGAGACACTTGCAGTCTCGTGGCAGACTCTAAGTGTCGATACAAGTATGCCAACGCAGCCGCATCCCATGCGTACTTTCCCACGTCGTCCAAGTCTTCAAGAAGCTTCAGCAGCGCGATCGACACCCGAGACCCACTTTTATCGGCAAATAGGGTGCATGACAAAAGGTACAATAGGTACGTTCGGGCAGTGCATTCCACAGGAGGATAATTAGTGGGTCTCGAACCAGCTTTGAGGCACCATCGATTCTTCAACCAACATTTGCGCACTGTGAGCCCCTTGCTGATATTCACCTCCTCTTCAGCCTCTTCGATGCTAACCCCAAGTAGGTTTGAGAGCATCTTAATAGCGTCCAAGCGAGATTCCTCCGTGTACCTCGCAAAGTTCTCCACTGCCACAATTTTTCCCGTCACAGGAATCTTCAGGAGGAAGCTCACATCCTCTAAATAGATTGACATTTCACCAAAAGGTAAGTGAAATGTGTTCGTCTCCGGCTGCCACCGCTCAACAAAGGCAGAGATAACCTCCTTGTTGGCCTTGCGGTATGAACAGTCTATCAGCGTATTCAACCCAGAACGCTGAATAATCCTCTGAAGTCCCGCCGTGTCAAGGTGGCACGACTGTAAATCTCATTCTTGTATCTGAGCTCTGTGATTGATACACTTGAGAACGTGACGCTCCTGCAACGAAAATTTACATCTCCTCATATTTGTGAAAACCATGAGTTTTAAATTACACTATTCAATGAAATTTTAATTACCTCATTGCTCCAAATGGCTAATGCGACATGATCCTTAAAGCTCTTCAACAACGCCCCGTCTGTTGGACTACCGGGGAAAGGAGCACGCATTTCCACACGCACTTCTGACTCTCCTTCATTATTGCCAGCTCCACCACTACTACTCCCGTGTACATTACGATCAGTTTCTGTCGTGTTAGCCGCCGCTGATGAGTCACTGCTACTAGACTCGGATGCATGACCCTCCTCTTCCCCTCGGGCAACAACGAAATCTTTTCGGCGCTGCGTGTCGATGTTGGAGCCCTCATCGTGCAATTGTAAATTCCTTGCACGATTTCCATCAACCTTAGCCTTTCCCTTAACATCTACATTCTCCTTCTTTTTCTCTTTCCGGTAAGATGCTGTCTGGGGTCTCCTGCCGCCTCGCCCCCGGTTAGGCCTCGACACCTCTACACCAGCCTCCTCCCTATTCACCGACGCCTTCGAACGAGCCATTCTTGTAAACAGTACAACATATAAGCGCATGGAACAGAACACAAAAAACCTTTACAAAAAAAAGGTTCACATTCATCCATTTCTGATGTCTCGGTCAAGCAGGTTCGTAAACCAACCCATACTTTCGGCCACTTCTGACCGAAAAGGGGTCACAAATCTCGGAAGTGTACAACCGAGAGCAATTGAATGTTCTTAGTTGTACACCACCGACATGGCTTGACCAATTCAATTCACTTAACTCTCGTCCGGTCCTGACCGAGGCAACTCAAACCCTCTCGGTATTGTACAACCGAGATAAGGAGTATATTCTCGGTTGTACACCACCGACAAAACACTATCTAACACTAATTGTACCTCTCGTCATGTTTAGGTCGAGATAACACAAGTAATCTCGATCATTCGTAACCGAGACTTTGTGAACTCTTCCGGCCTTCCTGGCCAAGACGGCGAGTTGCCCAAAATTTACCCTATGTCTCGGTCATGCTTGGCCGAGACAGTAAACACACTCTCTAGCCTGTGTGGCCGAGAACCGCGATTTTCCAATAATGGAACCATTGGACACACCGCCACACACACATTTCAACTACTCTACCAAATGTAACTTACTTATACTATAAACGTACCTTCAAACGATCGATTTCGCGCCAAATTTGTGTGTTCGACGAACTTCAACCGAGCCCTAATTTGGAGACGAAATTGCCCAACACCCGGAGCCTACAAACTGGAAAAACCTTCTACAACGAATGAGAAACACACGGAGACGGACGGAAAACATGATTTTCGGGAATCCTCGCAATGGTCGATCCTCAACGAATGGGTTCTTCCACAAGGAGTTCGCTAGTGGTGGTGGTAGGGGTGGTGGGGTGCTAGAGTTTTGAACGAGGGGTATTTTGAGTATTTCGGGTCTAATTTTTGGGTGCCCCGGGTAAATTGGTTAGTGCCCTCAGTGATGGATTGATTCTCCACATTTAATTATGTCACATTGAGTGAATACTCTCTTTTTTAATTTCATCCAAAATCCTCAATTGACTTTGTCAACGTTGGATTGAATCTTTGAAGATGACTTCTTACCATTATTGTTGCTGCACCAGGATTTGGTTGAAAAATTATCCAAATGAGGTCTACTTTGCCTCGCATAATCTTCGTTAATCTAAATGTATATTTGTGTCACTCGATGTGCATCTGACGACCTACAAATGAGCGTGCCTTTAGTGTTACAGATAAGGCGAGTGTATATTTGTAGGCATTTTTTTTATGACAGTGGGTGTCCGAACCGCATGAGCTCTTTTTAATTAAGGCCCTATTAATTTCACAAAAGTTATAAGGGTGATTTACCATAAACTCAAATGTCAAAAGAGAGGGGTAGTGCTATTCAGACCCAGACTCAAAATTATTTTTTATTTCAAAGTCATTCTCAAGCAATAAATTACCACGATCATTTATATAATTCATTTGATACCCCTTAAATATTTGTAAAAAAATTTAAAATTTTCTTATAAATTCAAACTCATAAATTTATTGAAAAAAAATAGTACGAATCAAACTCTCGAAGGCATATGCGGGCTATTTTACAAGTAATTGACTTTGAAATGCTTTGATTCTTTCAAAGCAGAAGTGGACAAACGCGTGAATGGTTTGATTTTTCAAACCAAAGAAATGTACGTTAGGTAAAATGGCTTAATTTTTTATGAGGGCCGCTAAGGGCACCCCACCTTTTAATGAAGGCACCCAAATTATTTGTAAAAATTCCAGCAAAACTGGAAAAGACCCTTTTGCCCCTTTATATATAATGATTCAAACCCTATAAATCATTTTGACAAAGAAAAAGGGCACCCCACCACAAGGTTGAACTACAAAGCCACATTGCGTTTGTCGAGCGTTTATCGATTCTTGCGGATTGACATCATCCGACAGCGATGTAACAATGTTTGACAACCATATTATGGTTTTTTAGAACTGTTTAGTTGTGAAAAACTGTGAAAATGATGATTTGTTTGTCAACGTAGGGTTTGGTAATTTCCTCAAATCCGAACTTGTTTCCACTATATAATGGAGGAATGTACTGATACGGTGCAAGAGGAGGTCGAACTTGAGGCAATTTTGCAAATTTAAGTTTTTTTTTTTGCGGTTATCCGAAGTTTCTGTCGATGTCCGCGATTGTATCGGCCTCGCAGGACCGAGATGTATGGTGATGTCTCGTTCATAGAGGACCGAGAGGTGTAAGTAGGTCACGGAATGGTACAACCGAGAGTACTCAGTAACTCTCGATCGTACGTGAGCGAGACTTTGAAGAAAGTATCGGACCTATACAACCGAGAACCTATTTTTTTGGGTTTTTTTGTGATTGTGCTGTACATTTTGGTTGATTATAATGTTACACAGTTTGTATTGTAGGTAATGCCGGTTTCTACCCTATTTCCAGACTACAAGGACACGTTTACACCTTGTAGGCCATTCCCCTCTAAAGAAGCGGCTATTTCATGGCTTCAAATGATAAGCCGTTAGAACATGTTTGTGCTAGTGACAAAGCACTCTGATGCCGGGGGCATTAAGCGCAGGGGAAGGGTGAAACTTGCCTGTGAGAGGTGTGGGACATATAGGGGAATGTCTAAGAGAGTAAGGAAGGGGAAAGCGGCCAAAATTTCTTTGAAATCAAGAAATGATGAAGAAGAAGAAAAGGCGAGGACTCAAACTGGTACTAAGAAATGCGGATGCCCTTTCCTTATCAACGTAAAGGAAAATGCTGACTCCTTGTAGTATGTCACTGTTATATATGGGAGGCACAATTACGAGCCTGCAAAAAACATGGACGACCATTAATTTGCCTGAAGATTGGATAAAGGGGAGCAGGAAGTTGTGGTGCAAATGACAAAGGGGAATGTGAAGCCAAGAGAAATCTTGAATACGTTGAAGCAAAGAGATGTTAGAAACGTATCGACAATGAAGACAATATATAATGCAAGACAAAGAGTCCGAAATGAGGATGCGGGTGGGAGGACTTAAATGCAACAAATGTTGCACATATTGGAGAAGAATAAGTGGATGTCATGGCATAGGAAACATCCCATTACGAATGTTGTCACCGACTTATTTTGGTCACATCCCGACTCAATAAAGTTGCTAAGGTGTTTCTCATCGGTAATTTTGACGGATTGCACGTAAAAGACAAATAGGTACCGAATGTGTAACGGCCCGAAAATTCGACTCGTGCCACATGTCATTTTAGGGCCGTACGTGGGACCCACTGCCGAAATACTATGTCCAAATCTCGAGTGTGGATGCAAATTGTTGAGTTTGGTTAGCGCGATAAATTCGGGGAGCCGAAACACGAACGGGAATGTGTCTCGATTCGCGTGCCAATGTGAGACCGAGATAGTCGCGTTATGTGATTTTAATGTGTACATTTGATATGCCTCGTTAAGCGTGTAGCGCAAGTATCGAAAATGCTTTTGATTTAAAAATCAAAAAGAAAAAGGGAGGATCATATATATATATATATATTAAAGGTAAAGATAATATAATATATATATATATATATATATTATAAGAAAAAGGAAGAGAGAGAAAAGAAGAAAAAAAAAGACAGAGAGGGGATCGCCAGAGAAAAAGAGGAAGAAAAGAGAGAACGTGAGGAAGAGAGGAAGAAGGAAGAGATCGGCGCAGATGAGAGAGCGGCACGACGACGACGCCGCGACGGATCCGCGACGACGACGGTGTGAGCTCCAGCAGTGGCTCGCGAAGACGACGACGCGCGCAAGGGAGCTCGCGGTGGTGGCGCGGCCAACAACAAGAGGGGTGGTTCGGCGGCGGCCGTGCGGGATGGCGGCGGTCGCGGTCCCAGCCAGCGAGCGAGGAAGGCGGTGGGCGCGCGCGAGGCTCATTGCGCGACGATCAACGCGAGGGTCGCGCCAGCGGGGCTGGCTTGACGGCGCGCGCCAGCGGCATGGGCGACCAGCGAGTGTGCGATAAGCGCGCTGCGATCGATTTCGCGGCGGCGCGGCAAACAGCAATGAGGCAACGACGATCGGCGCGCATGCGAGAGACAGCGAACAATGGCGCCGCGAGGGCGGCGGCCGGCGGTGGCGCGATTTGGTGGCGACAATGCAAGACGGTGACGGCACGACGTCAGCGCAGCAGCCAGCGACGTCGCCTTCGATAGCGCGCTACTGCGGAACGGCGCGAGGCGTTGTCGACCGATCGATGATGCGCGAATCGACGAATGTTGACGACGCGATTGAGGTGAGGTATATTTCACCTATTTTTATTTGCGATTTACTTGATTTAGTAGCTAAATGGTACGAATGGACACCAGGGACTTAGGATGCTACAGTCGGGTGTCGGGTGCGCATATCGAGATGCGTGCGAGTGCGTGTTTGAGGTATGTAAGATTCCTTCTAAAGTCATCGAGGGTTTACTTTTCTATCATTGAGTTCCTATTCGCGATTATTGGATGTTATGCCCCTATTCGTGCTGTTATTGATTTCTGTAACACATTTGGGGTGGGGATCGAGACTTTTGCTATTCGTGTTATACTTATGGCACACTAGGCTGTACGCGGGTAACCAGGTGAAAGGAAGTGAGTGTTTCAACTGAAAGGATCCTGTGCGGTGCCAGTCCGGAGTGGTTTCGGGGCCTGTGGAGGTGCGCGAGGTTTCCTCATAAGCGCCACAGGTACCTATCGCCGGGCTGGGCCGTTACAGGTGAAAGGAAGTGGGGCACTCACTGAAAGGATCCTGGGGGTTTGTCGTACAGTTTAGTGTGACCGGGAGGAGTACACGGTTGTTTCTCATGTTATTTACTCATGTGATGATCTTAGCACAGTTGCCTGTTTAGTTCGCATGATTAATTGACATGTTTATTGATATCGTCTATATTTCTCATAAATGCTCGGTGTACTTTGTTGGAATCTTACTAACTGTACTCCCCTTCTTCCTTTTTGTGATGGGCGAGTGCAGATCCTGCTAGTTGGGGCAAGGACATTTTTGGGCGACTTTATCGGAATGCCCGCGGTTAAGGACATTTTTGGGTTTAATGTGTACATTGAATACGTCTCGTGATGCGTGTAGTGCGAGGATCGAAATTTTGGTCAAGCATAGAGACGGTGGACCAAGAGGTGAAATTATTGAGGTTACATCGACATTCGTGATGCATGAATCTCGAGGATGCTTTTAATTTAAAAATCAAAAAGAAAAAGTAAGGATAATATATATATATATATATATATTAAAAGTAAAGATATAATATATATATATATATATTATAATATATAATAGAATATAATAAGCGCGCATGGCGGCAAATAGGGGGTGCGAGCAATGGCAACGACGAGGTCGCTGACGGCGGCGGCGGCAAATAGGGGCTCAGCAATGGCGGCGGCGAGGCTGCTGGACGGCGGCGGCGAGGTCGCTAGAACGCAGCGGCCAATGGCATGGGCGACCATTGGGAGTGTCTGAAAGCGCTGGCTTTGGATTTCATGCATGGCGGCGCGGCGAACAACGGCCAGCGACGATCGGCGCGGCGAGAGATGGCGAAACAATGGCGGCCGCTGCGGCGGCGACGGCGCGAAGCGAGGGCGCCGACGAGTGGCCGGCGGTGGCGCGACGGTGACGACGGCAGCGGCGCCGTGACGACGGCGGCGTCGACACGACAACAGTAAATTTAATTGTTTTATTTGGTTTTAAATTAAGACTTCCGCTGTTTATACTGTTTAATGAACACACATATCGAGGAGTCGTGTTAACACGCATATCGAGGAGTCGTGTTGTGGAAAATGGCGTCAGTGGCGCGTTCGACCCAGTGGGTCAAGGATCAGACGGGACCGCTGGGCCAGTGCCTCCCCACGTGGCGACCTCGGGATTTGGGGCCGTCACAGAATGCCTTTGTTGGAGATTGTTGGCATCACTTCTACGCACTTGACGTTCTTCGTTGGGTTTGCATTCATATCATCAGAGAGTCATGGGAATTATGTTTGGGCACTTAAGAACTTGAGATCCATATTGGATGGGTGGCCTAAACCTGGCGTGTTTGTTACCGATAGGGACTTAGCCCTTATTAGTGCCGTAGAAGAAGTTTTTCCGTCATCGTCTCACCTCCTTTGATATTGGCACATCAACAAAGTAGTATTGGTCAAGACTAAGAAGATGTTTGGGGAGAACGATGGTTTTGCGCGTTTTATGGATAGGTGGTCGAGCGTGATGTATGCCAACTCGGAGGCCTTATTCGAAGTTAAAATGAATGACCTGCATTGTGAGTTTGGGAATGTCAAGGGTCTTACTGAGTACTTGGACAACACATGGTTAAAGAACTACAAGGAGAAATTTGTCTCCGCTTGGACAAATAGAATTATGCATTTTGGGAAAACGACAACGCAGAGGGTGGAGTCTGCGCATTCTATTCTAAAGCTACACCTTGGGAACAGTCAGGCCAATTTTGAGACTTTGTGGAATGTGGTTGATGGCTTCCTTAGAATCCAACACAACAATATCAAGGAATCGTTTGAGCTAAGTTTGAATGTGGTCCAACATGAGTACATTGATGAGTTGTATCGGCGATTGCGTGGTTATGTCTCTCAACGGGCGCTTAGGCTAATTAGGATGTTGGTAACGACTCTACTCGTTGTGGTTGCGAGATACGCACCACACATGGCCTTCCTTATGCACATGAGCTAAACCATCATATATTTGCTCGGTCGTCCATCCCTCTCGAGGACATTCATGTTTACTGACGAAAGTTGAGTATGATACCTTAGAATCCAGTGGACCCATCTGGGTATAATGTGAATGATGAAATTGAACGGGTGTTGGAAAAGTTTCATGCTTGCGCTGATGAGGACGATCGACTTAGGATTATTCAGCAGCTAAGGGAGATTAGTCGACCTTCGTCTACACCGGGTGTTTTGTTGCTGGCAAAAATAAAGACAAAAGGAAGGACGCCGAGGTCTTCAATCGGAGGCAAGGCAGTATCGAAGAGAAAACACGATGACGACGATTCTTCGACGAGACGGTTGCCGAACGGATTTGAGTACGTGCTATCCACAAAGGAGGCATCCACTTCTAGGTAGAAGAAAAGTAAAGTTGTTGATAAAATGCGTCGTGCCAGTTGACGCACGCAAAGTTCAACTAACATGGCTTATGGTCATTGCGTAGAACCGGAATGGTTGCCACATGTTGAGGGCATTATTGATGTGGTTGCCGATGGAAATTGTGGATATCGGTGTGTTGCGTCTGGGCTTGGACTTGCCGATGTAGACGGGTGGAGGATTGTTCGTACAAGGATGTATGATGAGATTATCGGATATGAAAACCTTTTGCGGGAAGTGCTTGGCTCGAGTTACGAGAATGTCAAGATTGCGGTACATTGCTCAGAGAATCAAGTTGGTGCAGCTTTCAAAGAATGGTTGACACTTCCAGGCATGGGATTGTTAGTATCCACTACATTCAATGTCATTCTTGTCAACCTTTCGCATGGGGGTGCCTCCACATTTCTACCTCTACGTAGTGCTCCACCGTCGTCGTTGCACAACAGACTTGTCATTGCCATTATAAATGACAGGAATATCCATTGGGTTAGGGTAAGTGCTTTGAATTTTGTTGAATTGTTATGTTTTCCCATTGAGCGGGGTTGTGACAATATCTTTATGTTATACTGTTCACTTTGAAAGGTGAAGTTGCGTGTGAATGCACCGTTGCCATCCTTATATCCTTCGCGGGACCGGTATGTTGAGGACTGCACAAAATGTTGGCGAGATGGATTCGTATTTCGAGACATCGCGCCCATTGCAACTGTTGATGAAGCCACCATATCCGTTGTAGATTTAGGTACACTATAGTGTTAAAATTGTTCCTAGAAATTTTGATGGCTGTACATTTAGCAATTTTGAAAGTTACTTCGAATGTTGTACGCATATACAATGAGTTAAATATCGTACCAGCTTTGGGGTATTGTTGTACATTTTGATTCTTGTATAGCGACTTTGAATGTTATATTGATATATAATTAATTATGTTTTGGTTCATATTGTCGTGAGAACATTTTCATTCGTGTAAAGTTAGTTGGAAAGTTAGTTGGAAATGTTCGCTGGAACAGACGTGTCGGCCCTCAATGACCGAGACATACGATATAGTCTCGGCCATACACCACCGAGAACTAACGTTAAGTCTCGGTTGCACAGTGCCGAACTTGCCTCTTCTCATCGACCTATGCGCGCCCATACTCATGGATTCTCGGCCATGTGTAACCGCGAGTTATTCCACCATCTCGTTAACATCTCACCGAGCGCAATTGGTCTCCACGTTCATCAAATGCGCCGGCTTATCTCGTCGAGCAGTGGCCGAACTCCCTTGTATGATGTCGGTGACGAGTCACCGACGGTCTTCGAAAGTATTCGGCCTTCAGTGACCGACACATATTTAAATAACTGAACCAGCGAGATTCTCGACCGGGTAACACCGTGAATCCTGCATTTGTGTCAGTTGTTCAGTACCGACAATCTCACATGAGTTTCGGCCCTGCTTGATCGAGACACACTCAGAATAAAAAAAACAAGTACCCTAAAACAAAATAAGACCAAAATACAACTATATGCAATGTAAAACATCAACTAAAGTAGCACAATTGCCGAACAGTGACAAGTACTCATAAAGAATCATAAACCAATCATGAACCAACAAGTACTCATCAACCAACATGTAGTCATCAACCAACAAGTACGCATAAAACATTAGAAAAATGTCATAAAACTGTCTCCGCAAACATCATAAAACTCATACAGAATGTCTATGTTCCCCATCCCCGCTTGGTCATTGCTTTGGTTTCTTCGGATTCTTCCTTTGATACTCATTCCCAAGCATTCTCTTCGGAGGGCGAGCATCGATCGTGGCGGGCTGAGCTGTGGCCGGGGTGGAGTGTGTGGAAGTGCTACCACGCTGGGACTGCCTCGGGCCAGCTTCGGTAGGGCCGGGTGTGGCGATTGTTATGGTTGCGGTCGCCGGAGTGGTACTCGTGGTGGTGGGACCTAGACTCTTCCCCGAAAGAAAATTGACGATGTCATTCGCCATTGTCCTCGCAGACTCAATCGTACACAACTCCGGCGGGAGGTCCATCCATTGCAATGCCGCGTCCAACGCACGCCTATTACGCTGATGAAATAATCGGGTTAGTGTTAATGTAAAACATATCGGGATGAATAAGACATGCATAATACATATAACCATTTCAATACCTCCAGTAGCTCGTTGTCTGCGATGGTTGTGGCGAGCATGTCTTCGTCCTCATGGCTCGGATTGGTGATCACGGGATGAGACACTTTGAGGAACCAAGGCAGGTAGTCTAGTGTAGCGAAAAACTCAAATTCTGCCTTGTCACCCCGAACTTCAGGAGCCAACAAATGGTTCCGCCATCGCTCCCAATTGTCTTGCTGGAACTCATACTTAACGGAGTACTTGTTCGTAGATGGGCCTCGGTGTGCTTCCAATGGACGGTACGGAAGATCTGGTATAGATTGCACATGGCCAAACTGTCTCAGAATCATCTCTGGGTGGTAGGGCTCCACCACATCCATGTACTTGATCGTCCCACTGTAAAAGGCCATCGCGTGCACAACTCCATTTTCCCTCAAATTCACATATGGGTCCCAAGTGACCTAATCAAAATGCAACAACCATTGTTAGCAAAAAAAATTTACTAAAACATCAATCATCAGAGGATATGGATAACTATCTCACCTTACTTGGGCGCAACCTATCCAAGGTTCTCCTAATGGACCCGAGCTTGTCAACATTCACCACCGTCTCGTGCTTTTGAATCCATCTGCAGACACGAGGTTGCACGTAGTCCATGTACTTCGCATTGGGTGTGGCGAGACCAAGTTTGAAATGTTCGTACACCCATCCCTGCAAATACATACAATGTTAGTTAGTCCACAATTGCAAGTTGCCCTAATGATTATACAAAAAGAAAATTAAGTGTATTTTATAACAAACCTCAAGCAATGTGAGGTAGCCAGCAATCTCAGACACTTGCACTCTCGTGGCGGACCCCAAGTGTCGATACAAGTAGGCCAACGCAGCCGCACCCCATGCGTACTTTCATACGTCGTCCAAGTCCTCAAGAAGCTTCAGCAGCGCGATCGACACCCGAGACCCACTCTTATCAGCAAATAGAGTGCAGGACAAAAGGTACAACAGGTACGCTCGGGCGGTGCATTCCACATGGGGATAATGTCTGGGTCTCGAACCAGCTTTGGGGCACCAGCGACTCTTCAACCAACATTTGCGCACTGTGAGCCCCTTGCTGATATTCACTTCCTCCTCAGCCTCCTCGACGCTAACCCCAATTAGGTTCGAGACCATCTTAATAGCGTCCGAGCGAGATTCCTCCGTGTACCTCACAAAGTTCTCCACTGCTTCAACTTTGCCCGTCACAGGAATCTTCAAGAGGAAGCTCACATCCTCTAATAAGATAGACATTTCACCAAAAGGTAGGTGAAATGTGTTCGTCTCCGGCTGCCACCGCTCCACAAATGTAGAGATCACCTCCTTGTTGGCCTTGCGGTATGAGCAGTCTATCAGCGTATTCAACCCGGAACGCTGAATAATCCTCTGAAGTCCCGCCGTGTCCAGGTGGCACGACTGTAAATCCCATTCTTGTATCTGAGCTCCGTGATTGATACACTTGAGAACGAGACGCTCCTGCAACAAATAAATACATCTCGTCATTTTGCGAAAACCATGAGTATTAAGTTACTCCATTCGATGAAATTGAATTTACCTCATTGCTCCAAATCGCTAACGCGACATGATCCTTGAAGCTCTTCAACAACGCCCCGTCTATAGGACCACCGGGGAATGGAGCACGCGCTTCAACGGGCACTTCTAGCTCTCCTTCATTATGGCTAGCTCCACCAGTACTACTCCCGTCCACATTACGATCAGTTTCTTTCGTGTTCCCCGCCTCTGAAGAGTCACTGCTACTCGACTCCGATGCATGCCCCTCCTCTTCCCCTCGGGCAACAACAAGATCTTCAGGTCACCCAGCATCGATGTTCGAACCCTCATCGTGCAAATGTAACCTTCCACGATGACCATCTACCTTGGCCTTTCCCTTAACATCCTCATTCTCCTTCTATTTCTCTTTCCGGTACGATGTTGTCGGGGGTCTCAGGCCACCTCGCCCCGGTTAGGCCTCGACACCTCAACACCAGCCTCCTCCCTAGTCACCGGTACCTTCGGACGCGCCATACCTGAAAACATTACAACATATAAGCGCATAGAACAGAATCCAAAAAAAATTTACAAAAAAAAAATGTTCAAATTCATCCATTTCTGATGTCTCGGTCAAGCAGGTTCGTGAAACAACCCTTATTTCCGGTCAACCATGACCGACAAGGCCTCCAATTTATCGGCAATGTACAACCGAGTCCAATAGAAAAGTCTCGGTTGTATACCACCGAGATGGATTGACCATTTCAATTCGCCTTTCTCTCGTCCTATCACGACCGAGCATACTCTAACCCTCTCGCCAGTGTACAATCGAGAGTAGTAGCAAATTCTCGGTTGTACACCACCGACACCACATTACCTACCACTAATTCTAGCTCTCGTCATGTCTCGGCCGAGATAACTGAAGTATTCTCGGCCATGCGTAACCGAGACACTATGAACTCTTCCGGCCTTTGTGGCCGAGACTTCGAGTTTCCAAAAAATTATCTTCTGTCTCGGCCACGCTTGACCGAGACAGTTAGCATAGTCTCTGGCCTGTGTGGTCGAGAACCGCGAATTCCCATTTTTTTAACCATTCAACAAACCGCAACACACACATTACAACTACTCTACCAAATGTAACTTAAGTATACTAAAAACGTACATTCAAACGATCGATTTCGCGCAAAATATGTGTGTTCGACGATCTTCAACCGAGCCCTAACTTGGAGACGAAATCGGCTCACACCCCCACCCTACGAACTGCAAAAAACTCGTACAACAAAGGAGAAACACAAGGGGAGACACGTGAAACATGATTTCGGGGATTCCTCTCACAGGTCGGTTCAAAATAAATGGATTCTTCCACAAGATTTCGGTGAAGGTGGTGGTGGGGGTGGTGGGGTGAGAGAGGTTTGCACGAGGGGTATTTTGGGTATTTCGGGTCTAATTTTTAGGTGCCCTAGGTAAATTGGTTTGTGCCCACATTAACTGGGTGCCTTCATGAAAAGGTGGGGTGCTCTTAGCGGCACTTAAGAGAAGCAAATGCGTTTAGTTACATTGGGCACATCTTGTGACGGCCCCAGTTTCATAATATTAAATTGGGCCCCGCCCGGTTTAGACTTACATGGACCCCGAGCCCGTCTCGCTGAGTCACGCAAGCCTAGTCAACATGCCTTTATCATTTACCATTTATTAAGCAATTAAAGTTGAGTTATCATAGTTATAGTGGAAGCAATTAAACATCAAACTAACTGAAAAACCTCATTTAAGACAACCTAGACCGTGGAAACCCCGAATAAGTATATCATCATCAATGAATATTCAAATGAGAGTAAATACAAGATATATATGCCCAAAATCTCTAAAAAAAACCCAACTCCCAGTGTTTCAAAATAAGTATATCCAATAATACAAAAATCACCTATATCCGGTATCCTCAAATGATATCTCCGAGCTGTAAAGCTTTCCCCTTTCTAGACTGTGGGTCTGCACTCCGTCAAACACAAGAATGGCGAGCCCAAGTAAGTAACGCCAGTAGGACATATATACAACAATTTTGAAATAACTAAATCAAATAGAAAGAAATGAATAGGAAACGCATGAATATAAAAAAGACTGTAAACAAATCAATCGATAAGTGAGGGTCCGAAATACGAAAAAACTAAATAACAAAGAGTCTCGACCAACAGGTCGTTAAGATACGTCAAACCACAACAAACTCGGGTTCAGGATGAGACACAGCCTACCAGCCCTAACCCTTGCGACTATGAGATATTCACAGACCCGGATAAGTGCCCCCAACGTACACTCAATTGGGAGATATCAACGGCGTCCAGATAAGAGCTCATATCTCAGATAAATAGTAACCATGACTCACTTGCCAATGGACCACTCAACCAATAATAATTTCAAAGATAGAAATCAAAGCAATGAATAACAATATTCAATAGCTTAAAATGAAATTACTGCACAATTTTCTACCTGGTTTACTTACCTCGATCCGCACGCTTATTTCTAACCTATTCGGCCATCGCGTCGTCGAGCTTCGTTGAAAACATGTCTCATTGTCCACTGTTGTTGTGTCTCGTTGGGGATCGATAGGTCCTGCAACGCGCCACCGCGCCGTTGCTCCAAGTCGTCCACCGGGCCGCTGCCGATTTCGCCCGGAGCTGCTATTTGCGCTCCTCCTTCTATAGCAAGAGTGCCACCGTCGTGTCCGCTGTTGCCCACCGCTGCACTGCCACTTGTCATCATCCCCACAATCGCGCCACCTCCTGTCGCTGGAACTGTCGTCCGCGGCCTCTTGGTCGCTCGAGAGCCGCCGTCAGCGCTGTTGGCCGTTTGCGCCTTCGCATCGCCCGCGAGCCGCCGTCCGCGTCCAACTCGCCCTCGCTGGAGCCTCTGCTCCTCGCCGTAGCTCCCTTCACCTCGCAAGTTCTCTCTCTCTCTCTCTCTCCCTCTCTCTTGGCGGCTCCCCCTCTCTACGTCGTCTCTCTCTCCTCTCCTCTCTTTTCTCTTTCTCTCTTCTGTCCTCTCCCTCTCTTAATGAATAAGTAGTTGTCAATTATTAAAGATTAAATAAAATGCATCATTATTACTTTGACTAAGGCAGAGGTGATAGATTCGATTTATATCAACAACATTATTTCTCTTTCGACCTCTTGATTACTGGTATGAGCCCTTTATAACCCTCGAGGGATTAGTCAAGTCCATTATCAGCTCAGTGTTAATGACGGTGGCACGATACCCTCGTCTATTAATGTTTTTGTCATTTACCTCCACTGATACGCGCCGAAAATAAGGGAAAATAGACATATTTACAGTCACACACATACTTGTTGTGCCCTGTAAAACTAAGAAGTAAAAAAACCCCAAATCGGTATCTTAGTTGAAACGAAAATGCACTCCCACTCTCTCGCTTGAATCCTTTCCTTGTTTCCGATTTTCTTTGCTTTTGATCGATGGATTTGTCAATCGACACAAGTGGTGCAAATACGGTGGACATTGGTTTTGGTAACAACTAGCTATATCGATCTCATTTTGCATTCTCTTCGCATGATGAAATGCCTGTATATATACATGTAACAGTTTGTACAATTAGGCTCAATCTGATGATGCTCTGATTTTTATTACATGATGCATGCATCCATCACTGGAAGAATAGGATTATCCTTCTCCATCAACTGCCATTTGATTAAACTTTTTTTTTTGATAAATTGGAGGCAATACTCCTTTGCACCAATCAAGTTTCGAACTCATGTCATTTGATTAAACTTAACAGACAGTGGCAGGTTTCTTATTTGGCTTTCAAAAAGGTCCCCTCAACATAAAAACTATTTGGGGATTCAAATTAGGTTTCTTGTTATGAGCTTTATTTTCATCCATTAGTACATTGATTGTTTGACATCAAATCAGTAGATTATGTTGAACTATAGATGGGAAATATTTTGCATTCTTTTGACAATTCATATTTTTTTATCATGTTTGATGTTAAAGGTCTTCATGAAAATACTAATGCAGGTGGTTCAAGTGGAGAAAGAAACTAATGTAAGTTTCATTCTATATATTTATTATGCTTTTAATTTTCCCTCTTACTTGTTTTTATCTTCTTTTTTTTAATATTGTCATTGCTCGTGGCAGATAACACACCTTCTTTATTAACAAGTACGTGCTCCTCCTTGTGATCCAGAGTAGATAATGTTTCCTATCACACCCTAATTATTGTTGCAGGGTTTTCAGGTAAAATGGCTTAGTTTTTGTTTCTTGAATTTCTTTACCTCACTATGTTCTTGTTTTCTTTTTATATGGTAATAGTTACTCTCTTAAAGAAATGTAAAGAAAGGTTCTCAACAATCCATAATTAAACATTTTCATTTGTCTTATAATATTTTAGAAATTTGGAATAGAGATTAGAATTAAATTTTAAATTTTCTTCCTAGTCATAAATCTTAGATCAAATATTAGAATAATTATCAAATCCCATCTTTAAAAAAAAAAAAAAAAATAGCCAAGGATAGTGCATCCATATACTAGAAACCAATGTAAAATATTGTAGCTATTAAGAATCAAACGTGTGATCTCTCTTCCCCCCCCCCGATCGAATTATAATGCTTTTTTCTTTGCCTCTTATCCCAAATTTTTTCTTAATCTGTCCAAAGTAGCCTTAGAGGAAGTTATAACTTTGATATAAATTAGTGATTGAGTTCAAGCTTCAACAAGTGATTTGGTACTTGAAGGTACTATGTCTTTGTGGGCTTTTTGTTGGAAATGCTTAGCTTCGTTTGATCAAATTTGCTATTTAGCCCACACTGCTATTTTGAATGGAACTTTCACTAGTTGTCTTTTTATATATATATATATATATATAACAATCTTCTTCCCTGTACAATACTTGTAGAATTAACAATTTAACTGCTTAATACTTTTATTTGCTGTTTTGTTGAAATTATCTATTTGACATCTGTCAATTCAAGCTTAGATTTATTGTTTTGGTCTTGTATCTATGTCCATGTATGGAAATGTGTAATTTTTCGTCATCACTTCTAGACCTATTCACTAAGCGGGCTCGAGCTGAGCCTAATTTTTTAAGGAAAACGCTGGCGTGCCCCAATACTGACACACAACATGGACACGCACTCTGTGCGTGACCGTGCGATAGGCCTCGCATGCTCCAACACCAAAACATAACATAGAGATTCGGTGTTGGGGCATGCTAACAGGTTCAATTTCTTAAACCCTTGTCCAGGTCCACCAAAGCTTGACCAAGCATAACAACAATTAACTAGATTTTATATTTTCTTACTCCAAACCCCGCACCGAACCATTGGGCCATCTAATTGGTTGGTAAAATATTTATGTAACAAACAAAGAAGAAATCACATAAAAAATAAACTCATTAACAAACAAAAGTAAAAAAAAGGACTAAAAACATACAAAAAGAAGAAGTAAAAAAATAGAAATTCTTTTTTTTTTCTTTTTTTTTTTGTTAAACAAAAGTTTATATATGTTTGATCCATTTCATAAAGAGTAACAAAAGGTTTACGCTGGCTGTCAACTTAACACAACCCTCTTCCATTGAAAATGGGCTAAGGGCATCCCTTGCCCATTTTCAGTATGAAAAATAGGCTTCGGAGTCCTCTTTTATCCAAACTCGAGACAAGCTATGTAGAACATATGATTTTCTACATAGGTTGAGTTTCGATAAAACAAAAGTAAATAATCTTTTTTTAATCAAAAATGAAAAAAAAATAATTGTTTTTATTTGTGTGGCCTAAGAGTCTTCAGAAACTTGTTGAAGCGTCGGAAGTTTGCCAGTGTCCTCGCTAAAGATCGAAAAATGAATTGTGGTGGGGCATAACAAATGGTGAGGTGGGGTAGGATTACGAAAGTATGTGGGGACTAAGGTTAAATCTTGTTGTTTATATAAATAAACATTTAATTTTAAAGAGATTCCTTATTTTTATAAAAGTTTAGTTATACCTCCTTCAAGCTTAGGCATCGCCTTGCAATCACTTAACGCAATTAAGACATTATTCAATGTAATGGTTTTTCATCAATATTATAGGTAAATGTAGAGACTCAAAAAAAATACTATTGGTTCTTTCTATCTAATCTAAAAAAGAATTGTACCGTGAATTTAGTCGTCGTTTTGTCTCATGTTGCTGATCAAGCAAAATTAGTTCGCTCCGTCTTCTTTATTCTTTTCATTTGTCGTCTCATTCACCTGCAAGGTGTTCGGAAAAAAAAAATGAGCTCGTTGCTCAGCGGGTGGTAAAAAATGGCGAGTAGTTTACGAGGTTCACTAGTAAAGTCCAAATTACTGTTTGTCCCCCATCTTAGTATTAATTTAGATGGACTGTGTGTTTATCTCGCAACAAAATGAGAAAGCCATATTGTCACGAAACCCTTCATGTAAAAGGTTGAAGCTTTAATTTACGTTCGATTGTGGTAAGGTTTACTTTTTAAATAGTGTATCGACATTTCAATGTCTTAGTAAATCTTGCTAAATTAGCATACCTTTGGAACTTTAGGGCTTGCATCATAACTAACGAAATTCGTAAAAATGCTCGTTTTATAAATTAACATCCACGTTTTAATTACTTTTCGTTTACGGATGAATCCAATATTGCCGGAGTCATTGTTGTTGAACAAGAAGAAATAGGTCTTCAAGCGTTCTGCGCGGAGCGTACTATCGCTTTGTTACGAACATTCGATAAAATTAACCAAAGTTTTGGCGAAGTTTATCGAAGTTGAAGGGATCGAAATGAAGTTCACGGGCAGTTTAAAAATTACAAAATTTCTCCGAAGTTTATTTAATATCCACAACATTGATACAAATTGATATGGATTGGCTAAAAATAAGGAGGAATTGTAAATTTTTTGGTAAAGGAACCAAATAAGAGTGTAGGAGACGAAAGTGTTGAGGGTTGTAATTGATGGTGGCTTTTGGGGGTTAGTGAAAATTTGAGAGTGACTCACTTTTGTACACATATCTCTACACCAATCATGTGATCCCTTGATTTTGCATCAAGATTCAACGTATGCATTGAGATTAACTTTTGCACACACATCTCTACAATATTGACGGTGTCATTGTTGTCAAACAAGAAGAAACATGTCTTCAAGCGTTCTGTGCGAATCTTACTATCGCTTTGTGTGAGATTTGAAATATAGAAGCAAAGGAAACGCAATTAATTCAAATTACTCAATGTAATAGTTTTCGTCAATATTATTGGTTAATGTAGAGACTCGAAAAAAAACTAATTTCTTTCTATTTAATCTAGAAATGGGCTTGTATCTTCAATTTAGTCATCGTTTTTTCTTTTGTTGCTAATTAAGCAAAAATAGTTCGCCCTATCGACTATTTTCTTTTTATTTATCGTCTCGTTCACTTGCATGGTGTTAGAATAAAAAAAAGAATGAGCTCATTGCTCAGTGGGTGGTAAATAGATGACGAAGAATTTAGGAGGTTCAATAGTAAAGTACAAATTATTGTTTGTGCGCCAAACCTTAATATTCTTTTAGAGGCACCGTGTTTTTATCTTGCAAGAAAGTGAGAAAACCATACTGTCACGGATCCCTTCATGTAACAAGGTTGAAGCGTTAACTTAAGTTCGATAGTGGTTATGTTTACTTTTTAAATATAGTGTATCAACATTTCGAGGTCCTAGTAAAACTTGCTAAATTAGTATACCTTTGGAACTTTCAAACTTGAATCATAACTAATGAAAAACGTAAAAACGCTCGTTTAAAAAATTAACACCCACCTTTAAATTACTTTTCGTTTACGGATGAATCCAATATTGTTGGAGTCATTATTGTCGAACAAGTCGAAAAAGATCTTAAAGCGTTTTGCGCGGATCTTTTACATCTCTTTGTCTGATAACTGAAATATAGAAGCAAAGGAAACACGATTAATTCATATTAATCTATGTAATGGTTTTCGCCAATATTGTTGGTTAATGTAAGGATTCGAAAAAAAAATAATTTCTTTCTTTCAAATTTAGAAAAGAACTTGTACTTTCAATTTAGTCATCATTTTTCTTATTTTGCTTAACAAGCAAAATTAGTTCGCTCAATTGACTTTTTTTTTCTTTCTATTTATCGTCTCGTGCCCCTGCAAGGTATTTAAAAAAAGAAGAAGAATGAGCTCCTTCCTCAGTGGGTGGTAAATAGATGACGAGGAGTTTACGGTTCACTAGTGAAGTCCAAATTATTGTTTGTGCGCCCAACCTTAGTATTCATTGAGAGGGACCGTGTGTTTATCTCTCAAGAAAGAGAGAAAATCATATTATCGCGGACCACTTCATGTAACAAGGTTGAAACGTTAACCTAAGTTCGATAGTGGTTAGGTTTACTTTTTGAATAGAGTGTATCGACATTTTGATGTCTTACTAAACCTTGCTAAATTAGCATAACTTTGGAACTTTTGAGCTTGGATCATAACTAACGAAAAACGTAAAACTGCTCGTTTAAAAAATTAACACCCACCTTTAAATTACTTTTCATTTACGGATGAATCCTATATTGCCGGTGCCATTGTTGCAGAACAAGAAGAAACGAGTCTTTAAGCGTTCCGCGCCGATTTTTTTTGCTTCGTTTGAGAACTGAAATATAGAATTAAAGGAAATGCGATTAATTCAAATTACTCGATGTAATGGTTTTCTTCAATATTGTTGGTTAATGTACGGACTCAAAAACAAAAATTAATTTCTATCTATGTAATTTAGAAAAGAACTTGTACCTTCAATTTAGTCATCATTTTTTCTTATGTTGCTAATCCAGCAAGATTTGTTAGCTCCATCGACTTTTTTCTTTCTACTTATCGTCTCGTGCACTTGCAAGTTATTTAAAAAAAAATGAGCTCGTTGCTCAGCGGGTGGTAAATAGATGACGAGGAGTTTACGTTTCACTAGCGATGTCCAAATTATTGTTTGTGCGCCCGACCTTGGTATTCATTGAGAAGGACCGTGTGTTTATCTCTCTAGAAAGAGAGAAAACCATATTATCCCGGACCCCTTCATGTAACAAGGTTGAAACGTTAACCTAAGTTCGATAGTGGTCAGGTTTACTTTTTAAATAGAGTGTATCGACATTTCGATGTCTTAGTAAACCTTGCTTAACTAGCATACCTTCGGAACTTATGAGCTTGGATCATAACTAACGAAAAACGTAAAACTGCTCGTTTAAAAAACTAACACCCACCTTTAAATTACTTTTCGTTTACCTTTGGAACTTATGAGCTTAGAGTGTATCGGCATTTCGATGTAATGGTTTTCGTCAATATTGTTGGTTAATGTAAGGACTTGAAAACAAAAATTAATTTCTATCTATCTAATTTAGAAAAGAACTTGTACCTTCAATTTAGACATCATTTTTTCTTATGTTGCTAATCCAGCAAGATTTGTTTGCTCCATCGACTTTTTTCTTCTACTTATCGTCTCGTGCACCCGCAAGTTATTTTTAAAAAAATGAGCTCGTTGCTCAGCGGGTGGTAAATAGTGATGAGAAGTTTACGGTTCACTAGCGATATCCAAATTATTGTTTGTGCGCCCAACCTTAATATTCATTGAGAAGGACCATGTGTTTATCTCTCAAGAAAGAAAAAAAACCATATTATCCCGGACCCCTTCATGTAACATGGTTGAAACGTTAACCTAAGTTCGATAGTGGTCAGGTTTACTTTTTAAATAGAGTGTATCGACATTTCGATGTCTTAGTAAACCTAGATTAGCATACCTTTGGAACTTATGGGTTTGGATCATAACTAATGGAAAACGTAAATTGCTCGATTAAAAAACTAACACCCACCTTTAAATTACTTTTCGTTTACGGATGAATCATATATTGCCGGAGCCATTGTTGCAGAACAAGAAGAAACGAGTCTTCAAGCATTCCGCGCTGATTTTTTTTGCTTCGTTTGAGAACTGAAATATAGAATCGAAGGAAACGAGATTAATTCAAATTACTCGATGTAATGGTTTTCCACAATATTGTTGGTTAATGTACGGACTCGAAAACGAAAATTAATTTCTATAAATCTAATTTAGGAAAGACCTTGTACCTTCAATTTAGTCATCATTTTTTCTTATGATGCTAATCCAGCAAGATTTGTTTGCTCCATCGACTTTTTTTCATTCTACTTGTCGTGTCGTGCACCAGCAAGTTGTTTAAAAAAACAATGAGCTCGTTGCTCAGCGGGTGGTAAATAGATGACGAGGAGTTTACAGTTCACTAGCGAAGTCCAAATTATTGTTTCTGCGCCCAACCTTAATATTCATTGAGAGGGACCGTGTGTTTATCTCTTGTACCTTCAATTTAGAAAAGACATTGTACCTTCAATTTAGTCATAATTGTTTCTTATGTTGCTAATCCAGCAAGATTTGTTTGCTTTATCGACTTTTTTCTTTCTACTTGTCGTGTCGTGCACCTGCAAGTTGTTTGAAAAACAATGAGCTCGTTGCTCAGCGGGTGGTAAATAGATGACGAGGAGTTTACGGTTCACTAGCGAAGTCCAAATTATTGTTTGTGCGCCCAACCTTAGTATTCATTGAGAGGGACCGTGTGTTTGTCTCTCGAGAAAGAGAGAAAACCATATTATCATGGACCCTTTTATGTAACAAGGTTGAAACGTTAACCTAAGTTCGATAGTGGTCAGGTTTACTTTTTAAATAGAGTGTATCAGCATTTCGATGTCTTAGTAAACCTCACTAAATTAGCATACCTTTGGAACTTATGAGCTTAGATCATAACTAACGAAAAACGTAAAACTGCTCGTTTAAAAAACTAACACACACCTTGAAATTACTTTTCGTTTCCTGATGAATCCTATATTACCGGAGCCATTGTTGCAGAACAAGAAGAAACGAGTATTCAAGCGTTCCGCGCCGATTTTTTTTGCTACGTTTGAGAACTGAAATATAGAGTCAAAGGAAACGCGATTAATTCAAATTACTCGATGTAATGGTTTTCGTCAATATTGTTGGTTAATGTACGGACTCGAAAACAAAAATTAATTATATCTATCTAATTTAGAAAAGAACTTGTACCTTCAATTTAGTCATTATTTTTTTGATGTTGCTAATCCAGCAAGATTTGTTTGCTCCATCGACTTTTTTCTTTCTACTTATCGTGTCGTGCACCTGCAAGTTGTTTAAAAAAACAATGAGCTCGTTGCTCGGCGGGTGGTAATTAGATGATGAGGAGTTTACGGTTCACTAGCGAAGTCCAAATTATTGTTTGTGCGCCCAACCTTAGTATTCATTGAGAGGGACCGTGTGTTTACCTCTCGAGAAAGAGAGAAAACCATATTATCATGGACCCCTTTATGTAACAAGGTTGAAACGTTAACCTAAGTTCGATAGTGGTCAGGTTTACTTATTAAATAGAGTGTATCGGCATTTCAATGTCTTAGTAAACCTTGCTAAATTAGCATACCTTCGGAACTTATGAGCTTGGATCATAACTAAAGAAAAACGTAAAACTACTCGTTTAAAAAACTAACACCCACCTTGAAATTACTTTTCGTTTCTTCGATGAATCCTATCTCAAGTGAGCCGTTATTGCGAAACAAGAAGAAACGAGTCTTCAAGCGTTCGCGCCGACTTTTTTTGCTTCGTTTGAGAACTGAAATATAGGATCAAAGGAAACGCGATTAATTCAAATTACTCGATGTAATGGTTTTCGTCAATATTGTTGGTTAATGTACTGACTCGAAAATAAAAATTAATTTCTATCTATCTAATTTAGAAAAGAACTTGTACCTGCAATTTAGTCATCATTTTTTCTTATGTTGCTAATCCAGCAAGATTCGTTTGCTCCATCGACTTTTTTCTTCTACTTATCGTCTCGTGCACCTGCAAGTTGTTTAAAAAAAAAATGAGCTCGTTGCTCACCGGGTGGTAATTAAATGACGAGGAGTTTACGGTTCACTAGCGATGTCCAAATTAATGTTTGTGCGCCCAACCTTAGTATTCAATGAGAAGGACCGTGTGTTTATCTCTCAAGAAAGAGAGAAAACCATATTATCCCGGACCCCTTCATGTAACATGGTTGAAATGTTAACCTAAGTTCGATAGTGGTCAGGTTTACTTTTTAAATAGAGTGTATCGACATTTCGATGCCTTAGTAAACCTAGATTAGCATACCTTTGGAACTTATGAGTTTGGATCATAACTGATGGAAAACGTAAATTGCTCGTTTAAAAAACTAACACCCACCTTTAAATTACTTTTCGTTTACGGATGAATCATATATTGCCGAAGCCATTGTTGCAGAACAAGAAGAAACGAGTCTTCAAGCGTTCCGCGCTGATTTTTTTTTGCTTCGTTTGAGAACTGAAATATAGAATCAAAGGAAATGAGATTAATTCGAATTACTCGATGTAATGGTTTTCATCAATATTGTGGGTTAATGTACGGACTCGAAAACAAAAATTAATTTCTATCTATCTCATTTAGAAAAGACCTTGTACCTTCAATTTAGTCATCATTTTTTCTTATGTTGCTAATCCAGCAAGATTTGTTTGCTCCATCGACTTTTTTCTTTCTACTTGTCGTGTCGTGCACCTGCAAGTTGTTTAAAAAAAATTGAGCTCGTTGCTCGGCGGGTGGTAAATAGATGACAAGGAGTTTACGGTTCACTAGCGAAGTCCAAATTATTGTTTGTGCGCCCGACCTTAGTATTCATTGAGAGGGACCGTGTGTTTATCTCTCGAGAAAGAGAGAAAACCATATTATCACGGACCCCGTTATGTAACAAGGTTGAAACGTTAACCTAAGTTCGATAGTGGTCAGGTTTACTTTTTAAATAAAGTGAATCGGCATTTCGATGTCTTAGTAAACCTTGCTAAATTAGCATACCTTTGGAACTTATGAGCTTGGATCATAACTAACGAAAAACGTAAAACTGCTCGTTCAAAAAACTAACACCCACCTTGAAATTACTTTTCGTTTCCTGATGAATCCTATATTGCGGAGCCATTGTTGCGAAACAAGAAGAAACGAGTCTTCCAAATGTTCGCGAAGACTTTTTTTGCTACGTTTGAGAACTGAAATATAGAATCAGAGGAAACGCGATTAATTCAAATTACTCGATGTAATGGTTTTCGTCAATTTTGTTGGTTAATGTACGGACTCGAAAAAAAAAATTAATTTCTATCTATCTAATTTAGAAAAGAACTTGTACCTTCAATTTAGTCATTATTTTTTTTATGTTGCTAATCCAGCAAGATTTGTTTTCTCCATCGACTTTTTTCTTTCTACTTATCGTGTCATGCTCCTGCAAGTTGTTTAAAAAAACAATGAGCGCGTTGCTCAGCGGGTGGTAAATAGATGACGAGGAGTTTACGGTTCACTAGCGATGTCCAAATTATTGTTTGTGCGCCCAACCTTAGTATTCATTGAGAAGGACCGTGTGTATTTCTCTTAAGAAAGAGAAAAAACCATATTATCCCGGACCCCTTCATGTAACAAGGTTGAATCGTTAACCTAAGTTCGATAGTGGTCAGGTTTACTTTTTAAATAGAGTGTATTTACTTTTTAAATAGAGTGTATCAACATTTTGATGTCTTAGTAAATCTTGCTAAATTAGCATACCTTTGGAACTTATGAGCTTGGATCATAACTAACGAAAAACGTAAAACTGCCCGTTTAAAAAACTAACACCCACCTTTAAATTACTTTTCGTTTACGGATGAATCCTATATTGTCGGAGCCATTGTTGCAGAACAAGAAGAAACGAGTCTTCAATCGTTCCTCGCCGATTTTTTTTGCTACGTTTGAGAACTGAAATAAAGAATCAAAGGAAACGCGATTAATTCAAATTACTCGATGTAATGGTTTTCGTCAATATTGTTAGTTAATGTACGGACTCGAAAACAAAAATTAATTTATATCTATCTAATTTAGAAAAGAACTTGTACCTTCAATTTAGTCATCATTTTTTCATATGTTTCTAATCCAGCAAGATTTGTTTGCTCCATCAGCTTTTTTCTTTCTACTTATCTTCTCGTGCACCCACAAGTTGTTTAAAAAAAATGAGCTCGTTGCTCAGCGGGTGGTAAATAGATGACGAGGAGTTTACGGTTCACTAGCGATGTCCAAATTATTGTTTGTGCGCCCAACCTTAGTATTCATTGAGAATGACCGTGTGAATATCTCTCAAGAAACAGAAAAAACCATATTATCCCGGACCCCTTCATGTAACAAGGTTGAAACGTTAACCTAAGTTCGATAGTGGTCAGGTTTACTTTTTAAATAGAGTGTATCGACATTTCGATGTCTTAGTAAATCTTGCTAAATTAGCATACCTTTGGAACTTATGAGCTTGGATCATAACTAACGAAAAACGTAAAACTGCCCGTTTAAAAAACTAACACCCACCTTTAAATTACTTTTCGCTTACAGATGAATCCTATATTGTCGGAGCCATTGTTGCAGAACAAGAAGAAACGAGTCTTCAAGCGTTCCGCGCTGATTTTTTTTTGCTTCGTTTGAGAACTGAAATATAGAATCGAAGGAAACGAGATTAATTCAAATTACTCGATGTAATGGTTTTCCTCAATATTGTTGGTTAATGTACGGACTCGAAAACAAAAATTAATTTCTATCAATCTAATTTTGAAAAGACCTTGTACCTTCAATTTAGTCATCATTTTTTCTTATGTTGCTAATCCAGCAAGATTTATTTGCTCCATCGACTTTTTTTCTTTCTACTTGTCGTGTCGTGCACCAACAAGTTGTTTTAAAAAACAATGAGCTCGTTGCTCAGTGGGTGGTAAATAGATGACAAGGAGTTTACAGTTCACTAGCGAAGTCCAAATTATTATTTGTGAGCCCAACCTTAGTATTCATTCAGTGGGACCGTGTGTTTATCTCTCGAGAAAGAGAGAAAACCATTTAATCACGGACCCCTTTATGTAACAAGGTTGAAACGTTAACCTAAGTTCGATAGTGGTCAGGTTTACTTTTTAAATAGAGTGTATCGGCATTTCGATGTCTTAGTAAACCTTGCTAAATTAGCATACCTTTGGAACTTATGAGCTTGGATCATAACTAACGAAAAACGTAAAACTGCTCGTTTAAAAAACTAACACCCACCTCTAAATTACTTTTCGTTTACTAATGAATCCTATATTGCCGGAGCCATTGTTGCAGAACAAGAGGAAACGAGTCTTCAAGCGTTCTGCGCCGATTTGTTTTGCTTCGTTTGAGAACTGAAATATAGAATCAAAGGAAACGCGATTAATTCAAATTACTCGATGTAATGGTTTTCATCAATATTGTTGGCTAATGTAAGGACTTGAAAACAAAAATTAATTTCTATCTATCTAATTTAGAAAAGAACTTGTACCTTCAATTTAGACATCATTTTTTCTTATGTTGCTAATCCAGCAAGATTTGTTTGCTCCATCGACTTTTTTCTTCTACTTATCGTCTCGTGCACCTGCAAGTTATTTAAAAAAAAATGACCTCGTTGCTCAGCGGGTGGTAAATAGATGACGAGAAGTTTACGGTTCACTAGCGATATCCAAATTATTGTTTGTGCGCCCAACCTTAATATTCATTGAGAAGGACCATGTGTTTATCTCTCAAGAAAGAAAAAAAACCATGTTATCCCGGACCCCTTCATGTAACATGGTTGAAATGTTAACCTAAGTTCGATAGTGGTCAGGTTTACTTTTTAAATAGAGTGTATCGACATTTCGATGTCTTAGTAAACCTAGATTAGCATACCTTTGGAACTTATGAGTTTGGATCATAACTAATGGAAAACGTAAATTGCTCGTTTAAAAAACTAACACCCACCTTCAAATTACTTTTCGTTTACGGATGAATCATATATTGTCGGAGCCATTGTTGCAGAACAAGAAGAAACGAGTCTTCAAGCGTTCCGCGATAATTCTTTTTGCTTCGTTTGAGAACTGAAATATAGAATCGAAGGAAACGAGATTAATTCAAATTACTCGATGTAATGGTTTTCCACAATATTGTTGGTTAATGTACGGACTCGAAAACGAAAATTAATTTCTATCAATCTAATTTAGAAAAGACCTTGTACCTTCAATTTAGTCATCATTTTTTCTTATGATGCTAATCCAGCAAAATTTGTTTGCTCCATCGACTTTTTTTCTTTCTACTTGTCGAGTCGTGCACCAGCAAGTTGTTTAAAAAAACAATGAGCTCGTTGCTCAGCGGGTGGTAAATAGATGACGAGGAGTTTACGGTTCACTAGCAAAGTCCAAATTATTGTTTGTGCGCCCAACCTTAGTATTTATTGAGAGGGACCGTGTGTTTGTCTCTCGAGAAAGAGAGAAAACCATATTATCATGGACCCCTTTATGTAACAAGGTTGAAACGTAAACCTAAGTTCGATTGTGGTCAGGTTTACTTTTTAAATAGAGTGTATCAGCATTTCGATGTCTTAGTAAACCTCACTAAATTAGCATACCTTTGGAACTTATGAGCTTAGATCATAACTAACGAAAAACGTAAAACTGCTCGTTTAAAAAACTAACACCCACCTTTAAATTACTTTTCGTTTACTGATGAATCCTATATTACCGGAGCCATTGTGGCAGAACAAGAAGAAACGAGTCTTCAAGCGTTCCGCGCCGATTTTTTTTGCTACGTTTGAGAACTGAAATATAGAGTCAAAAGAAAACGCGATTAATTCAAATTACTCGATGTAATGGTTTTCGTCAATATGGTTAGTTAATGTACGGAGTCGAAAACAAAAATTAATTTCTATCTATCTAATTTAGAAAAGAACTTGTACCTTAAATTTAGTCATCATTTTTTCTAATGTTTCTAATCCAGCAAGATTTGTTTGGTCCATCGACTTTTTCTTTCTACTTATCGTCTCGTGCACCTGCAAGTTGTTTAAAAAAAATGAGCTCGTTGCTCAGCGGGTGGTAAATAGATGACGAGGAGTTTACAGTTCACTAGCGATGTCCAAATTATTGTTTGTGCGCCTAACCTTAGTATTCAACGAGAAGGACCGTGTGTTTATCTCTCAAGAAAGAGAGAAAACCATATTATCCCGGACCCCTTCATGTAACATGGTTGAAACATTAACCTAAGTTCGATAATGGTCAGGTTTACTTTTCAAATAGAGTGTATCGACATTTCGATGTCTTAGTAAACCTTTCTAAATTAGCATAGCTTTGGAACTTATGAGTTTGGATCATAACTAACGGAAAACGTAAAACTGCTCGTTTAAAAAACTAACACCCACCTTTAAATTACTTTTCGTTTACGGATGAATCCTATATTGCCGGAGCCATTGTTGCAGAACAAGAAAAAACGAGTCTTCAAGCGTTCCGCGCCGATTTTTTTTGCTTCATTTGAGAACCGAAATATAGAATCGATGGAAACGAGGTTAATTCAAATTACTCGATGTAATGGTTTTCGTCAATATTGTTGGTTAATGTACGGACTCGAAAACAAAAATTAATTTTTATCTATCTAATTTAGAAAAGAACTTGTACGTTCAATTTAGTCATTATTTTTTTGATGTTGCTAATCCAGCAAGATTTGTTTGCTCCATCGACTTTTTTCATTCTACTTATCGTGTCGTGCACCTGCAAGTTGTTTAAAAAAACAATGAGCTCGTTGCTCACCGGGTGGTAAATAGATGATGAGGAGTTTACGGTTCACTAGCGAAGTCCAAATTATTGTTTGTGCTCCCAACCTTAGTATTCATTGAGAGGGATTGTGTGTTTATCTCTCGAGAAAGAGAGAAAACCATATTATCATGGACCCCTTTATGTAACAAGGTTGAAACGTTAACCTAAGTTCGATAGTGGTCAGGTTTACTTTTTAACTAGAGTGTATCGGCATTTCAATGTCTTTGTAAACCTTGCTAAATTAGCATACCTTCTGAACTTATGAGCTTGGATCATAACTAAAGAAAAACGTAAAACTACTCGTTTAAAAAACTAACACCCACCTTGAAATTACTTTTCGTTTACTGATGAATCCTATATTGCCGGAGCCGTTATTGCAGAACAAGAAGAAACGAGTCTTCAAGCGTTCCGCGCCGACTTTTTTTGCTTCGTTTGAGAACTGAAATATAGGATCAAAGGAAACGCGATTAATTCAAATTACTCGATGTAATGGTTTTCGTCAATATTGTTGGTTAATGTACGGACTCGAAAATAAAAATTAATTTCTATCAATCTAATTTAGAAAAGAACTTGTACCTTCAATTTAGTCATCATTTTTTCTTATGTTGCTAATCCAGCAAGATTTGTTTGCTCCATCGACTTTTTTCTTCTACTTATCGTCTCGTGCACCTGCAAGTTGTTTAAAAAAAAAATGAGCTCGATGCTCAGCGGGTGGTAATTAGATGACGAGGAGTTTACGGTTCACTAGCGATGTCCAAATTAATGTTTGTGCGCCCAACCTTAGTATTCATTGAGAAGGACCGTGTGTTTATCTCTCAAGAAAGAGAGAAAACCATATTATCCCGGACCCCTTCATGTAACATGGTTGAAATGTTAACCTAAGTTCGATAGTGGTCAGGTTTACTTTTTAAATAGAGTGTATCGACATTTCGATGTCTTAGTAAACCTAGATTAGCATACCTTTGGAACTTATGAGTTTGGATCATAACTAATGGAAAACGTAAATTGCTCGTTTAAAAAACTAACACCCACCTTTAAATTACTTTTCGTTTACGGATGAATCATATATTGCCGGAGCCATTGTTGCAGAACAAGAAGAAACGAGTCTTCAAGCGTTCCGCGCTGATTTTTTTTTGCTTCGTTTGAGAACTGAAATATATAATCAAAGGAAATGAGATTAATTCGAATTACTCGATGTAATGGTTTTCATCAATATTGTGGGTTAATGTACGGACTCGAAAACAAAAATTAATTTCTATCTATCTCATTTAGAAAAGACCTTGTACCTTCAATTTAGTCATCATTTTTTCTTATGTTGCTAATCCAGCAAGATTTGTTTGCTCCATCGACTTTTTCTTTCTACTTGTCGTGTCGTGCACCTGCAAGTTGTTTAAAAAAAAATTGAGCTCGTTGCTCAGCGGGTGGTAAATAGATGACAAGGAGTTTACGGTTCACTAGCGAAGTCCAAATTATTGTTTGTGCGCCCAACCTTAGTATTCATTGAGAGGGACCGTGTGTTTATCTCTCGAGAAAGAGAGAAAACCATATTATCACGGACCCCTTTATGTAACAAGGTTGAAACGTTAACCTAAGTTCGATAATGGTCAGGTTTACTTTTTAAATAGAGTGAATCGGCATTTCGATGTCTTAGTAAACCTTGCTAAATTAGCATACCTTTGAAACTTATGAGCTTGAATCATAACTAACGAAAAACGTAAAACTGCTCGTTCAAAAAACTAACACCCACCTTGAAATTACTTTTCATTTACTGATGAATCCTATATTGCAGGAGCCATTGTTGCAGAACAAGAAGAAAAGAGTCTTCAAGCGTTCCGCGCCGATTTTTTTTGCATCATTTGAGAACTGTAATATAGAATCGATGGAAACGAGATTAATTCAAATTACTCGATGTAATGGTTTTCGTCAATATTGTTGGTTAATGTACGGACACGAAAACAAAAATTAATTTATATCTATCTAATTTAGAAAAGAACTTGTACCTTCAATTTAGTCATTATTTTTTTTATGTTGCTAATCAAGCAAGATTTGTTTGCTCCATCGACTTTTTTCTTTCTACTTATCGTGTCGTGCACTTGCAAGTTGTTTAAAAAAACAATGAGCTTGTTGCTCAGCTGGTGGTAAATAGATGATGAGGAGTTTACGGTTCACTAGCGAAGTCCAAATTATTGTTTGTGCGCCCAACCTTAGTATTCATTGAGAGGGACCGTGTGTTTATCTCTCGAGAAAGAGAGAAAACCATATTATCATGGACCCCTTTATGTAACAAGGTTGAAACGTTAACCTAAGTTAGATAGTGGTCAGGTTTACTTTTTAAATAGAGTGTATCGGCATTTCAATGTCTTAGTAAACCTTGCTAAATTAGCATACCTTCTGAACTTATGAGCTTGGATCATAACTAAAGAAAAACGTAAAACTACTCGTTTAAAAAACTAACACCCACCTTGAAATTACTTTTCGTTTACTGATGAATCCTATATTGCCGGAGCCATTATTGCAGAACAAGAAGAAACGAGTCTTCAAAGGTTCTGCGCCGACTTTTTTGGCTTCGTTTGAGAACTGAAATATAGAATCGAAGGAAACGCGATTAATTCAAATTACTCGATGTAATGGTTTTCGTCAATATTGTTGGTTAATGTATGGACTCGAAAACAAATATTAATTTCTATCAATCTAATTTTGAAAAGACCTTGTACCTTCAATTTAGTCATCATTTTTTCTTATGTTGCTAATCCAGCAAGATTTGTTTGCTCCATCGACTTTTTTTCTTTCTACTTGTCGTGTCGTGCACCAGCAAGTTGTTTAAAAAAACAATGAGCTCGTTGCTCAGCGGGTGGTAAATAGATGACGAGAAGTTTTCGGTTCACTAGCGATATCCAAATTATTGTTTGTGCGCCCAACCTTAGTATTCATTGAGAAGGACCATGTGTTTATCTCTCAAGAAAGAAAAAAAACCATATTATCCCGGACCCCTTCATGTAACATGGTTGAAACGTTAACCTAAGTTCGATAGTGGTCAGGTTTACTTTTTAAATAGAGTGTATCGACATTTCGATGTCTTAGTAAACCTTGCTAAATTAGCATACCTTTGGAACTTATGAGTTTGGATCATAACTAACGGAAAACGTAAAAATGCTCGTTGAAAAAACTAACACCCACCTTTAAATTATTTTTCGTTTACGGAAGAATCCTTTATTGCCGGAGCCATTGTTGCAGAACTAGAAGAAACGAGTCTTCAAGCGTTCCGCGCCGATTTTTTTTGCTTCATTTGAGAACTGAAATATAGAATCGATGGAAACGAGGTTAATTCAAATTAATCGATGTAATGGTTTTCGTCAATATTGTTGGTTAATGTACGGACTCGAAAACAAAGATTAATTGATATCTATCTAATTTAGAGAAGAACTTGTACCTTCAATTTAGTCATCATTTTTTCTTATGTTTCTAATCCAGCAAGATTTGTTTGCTCCATCGGCTTTTTTCTTTCTACTTATCGTCTCGTGCACCTGCAAGTTGTTTAAAAAAAAATGAGCTCGTTGCTCTGCGGGTGGTAAATAGATGACGAGGAGTTTACGGTTCACTAGCGATGTCCAAATTATTGTTTGTGCGCCCAACCTTAGTATTCATTGAGAAGGACCGTGTGTTTATCTCTCAAGAAAGAGAGAAAACCATATTATCCCGGACCCCTTCATGTAACATTGTTGAAACGTTAACCTAAGTTCGATAGTGGTCAGGTTTACTTTTTAAATAGAGTGTATCGACATTTCGATGTCTTAGTAAACCTTGTTAAATAAGCATACCTTTGGAACTTCTGAGTTTGGATCATAACTAACGGAAAACGTAAAACTGCTCGTTTAAAAAACTAACACCCACCTTTAAATTACTTTTCGTTTACGGATGAATACTATATTGTCGGAGCCATTGTTGCAGAACAAGAAGAAACGAGTCTTCAAGCGTTCCGCGCTGATTTTTTTCGCTTCGTTTGAGTACTGAAATATAGAATCGAAGGATACGAGATTAATTCAAATTACTCGATGTAATGGTTTTCCTCAATGATGTTGGTTAATGTACGGACTCGAAAAAAAAAATTAATTTCTATCTATCCAATTTAGAAAAGACCTTGTACCTTCAATTTGGTTATCATTTTTTCTTATGTTGCTAATCCAGCAAGATTTGTTTGCTCCATCGACTTTTTTTCTTTCTACTTGTCGTTTCGTGCACCTGCAAGTTGTTTAAAAAAACAATGAGCTCGTTGCTCAGCGGGTGGTAAATAGATGACGAGGAGTTTACGGTTCACTAGCGAAGTCCAAATTATTGTTTGTGCGCCCAACCTTAGTATTCATTGAGAGGGACCGTGTGTTTATCTCTCAAGAAAGAGAGAAAACCATATTATCTCGGACCCCTTCATGTAACATTGTTGAAACGTTAACCTAAGTTCGATAGTGGTCAGGTTTACTTTTTAAATAGAGTGTATCGGCATTTCGATGTCTTAGTAAACCTTGCTAAATTAGCATACCTTTGGAACTTATGAGCTAGGATCATAACTAACGAAAAACGTAAAACTGCTCGTTTCAAAAACTAACACCCACCTTGAAATTACTTTTCGTTTACTGATGAATCCTATATTGCCGGAGCCATTGTTGCAGAACAAGAAGAAACGAGTCTTCAAGCAATCCGCGCCGATTCTTTTTTCTTCGTTTGAGAACTGAAATTTAGAATCAAAAAAAATGGGATTAATTCAAATTACGCGATTTAATGGTTTTCGTCAATATTGTTGGTTAATGTATGGACTCGAAAACAAAAATTAATTTCTATCTATCTAATTTAGAAAAGAACTTGTACCTTCAATTTAGTCGTTTTTTTTTTTTATGTTGCTAATCCAGCAAGATTTGTTTGCTCCATCGAATTTTTTCTTTCTACTTATCGTGTCGTGCTCCTTCAAGTTGTTTAAAAAAACAATGAGCTTGTTGCTCAGCGGGTGGTAAATAGATGACGAGGAGTTTACGGTTCACTAGCGATGTCCAAATTATTGTTTATGCGCCCAACCTTAGTATTCATCGAGAAGGACCGTGTGTTTATCTCTCGAGAAAGATAGAAAAAAAAATTATCCCGGACCATTTCATGTAACATGGTTGAAACGTTAACCTAAGTTCGATAGTGGTCAGGTTTACTTTTTTAAATAGAGTGTATCGACATTTCGATGTCTTAGTAGACCTTGCTAAATTAGCATACCTTTGGAACTTATGAGTTTGGATCATAACTAACGGAAAACGTAAAACTGCTCGTTTAAAAAACTAACACCCACCTTTAAATTACTTTTCGTTTACGGATGAATACTATATTGCAGGAGCCATAGTTGCAGAACAAGAAGAAACGAGTCTTCAAGCGTTCCGCGCCGATTTTTTTTGCTTCGTTTGAGAACTGAAATATAGAATCAAAGGAAACGAGATTAATTCAAATTACTCGATGTAATGGTTTTCGTCAATATTGTCGGTTAATGTACGGACTCGAAAACAAAAATTAATTTCTATCTATCTAATTTAGAAAAGACATTGTACCTTCAATTTAGTCATCATTTTTTCTTATGTTGGTAATCCAGCAAGATTTGTTTGCTCCATCGACTTTTTTCTTTCTACTTGTCGTGTCGTGCACCTACAAGTTGTTTGAAAAACAATGAGCTCGTTGCTCAGCGGGTGGTAAATAGATAACGAGGAGTTTACGGTTCACTAGCGATGTCCAAATTATTGTTTGTGCGCCCAACCTTAGTATTCATTGAGAAGGACCGTGTGTTTATCTCTCGAGAAAGAGAGAAAACCATATTATCACGGACCCCTTTATGTAACAAGGTTCAAACGTTAACCTGAGTTCGATAGTGGTCAGGTTTACTTTTTAAATAGAGTGAATCGGCATTTCGATGTCTTAGTAAACCTTGCTAAATTAGCATACCTTTGGAACTTATGAGCTTGGATCATAACTAACGAAAAATGTAAAACTGCTCGTTTAAAAAACTAACACCCACCTTGAAATTACTTTTCGTTTACTGATGAATCCTATATTGCAAGAGCCATTATTGCAGAACAAGAAGAAACGAGTCCTCAAGCGTTCCGCGCGCCGATTTTTTTTGCTTCGTTTGAGAACTGAAATATAGAATGAAAGGAAACGCGATTAATTCAAATTACTCGATGTAATGGTTTTCGTCAATATTGTTGGTTAATGTACGGACTCGAAAACAAAAATTAATTTTAATCTATCTAATTTAGAAAAGAACTTGTACCTTCAATTTAGTCATCATTTTTTCTTATGTTGCTAATCCAGCATGATTTGTTTGCTCCATCAACTTTTTTCTTTTTACTTATCCTGTCGTGAACCTGCAAGTTGTTTAAAAAGAAAAATGAGCTCGTTGCTCAGCGGGTGGTAAATAGATGACGAGGAGTTTACGGTTCACTAGCGATGTCCAAATTATTGTTTGTGCGCCCAACCTTAGTATATGTTGAGAAGGACCGTGTGTTTATCTCTGAAGAAAGAGAGAAAACCATATTATCCCGGACCCCTTCATGTAACATGGTTGAAACATTAACCTCAGTTCGATAATGGTCAGGTTTACTTTTGAAATAGAGTGTATCGACATTTCGATGTCTTAGTAAACCTTTCTAAATTAGCATACCTTTGGAACTTATGAGTTTGGATCATAACTAACGGAAAACGTAAAACTGATCGTTTAAAAAACTAACACCCACCTTTAAATTACTTTTCGTTTACGAATGAATCCTATATCGCCGGATCCATTGTTGCAAAAATAGAAGAAACGAGTCTTCAAGCGTTCCACGCCGATTTTTTTTGCTTCATTTGAGAACTGAAATATAGAATCGAAGGAAACGAGATTAATTCAAATTACTCGATGAAATGGTTTTCGTCAATATTGTTGGTTAATGTACGGACTCGAAAACAAAAATTAATTTATATCTATCTAATTTAGAAAAGAACTTGTACCTTTAATTTAGTCATCATTTTTTCTAATGTTGCAAATCCAGCAAGATTTGTTTGCTCCATCGACTTTATTCTTTCTACTTGTCTTGTCGTGCACCTGCAAGTTGTTTAAAAAAACAATGAGCTCGTTGCTCAGCTGGTGGTAAATAGATGACGAGGAGTTTATGGTTCACTAGCGAAGTCCAAATATTTGTTTGTGTGCCCAACCTTAGTATTCATCGAGAGGGACCGTGTGTTTATCTCTCGAGAAAGAGAGAAAACCATATTATCACGGACCCCTTTATGTAACAAGGTTCAAACGTTAACCTGAGTTCGATAGTGGTCAGGTTTACTTTTTAAATAGAGTGTATCGGCATTTCGATGTCTTAGTAAACCTTGCTAAATTTGCATACCTTTGGAACTTGTGAGCTTTGATCATAACTAAAGAAAAACGTAAAACCGCTCGTTTAAAAAACTAACACCCACCTTTAAATTACTTTTCATTTACGGATGAATCCTATATTGCCTGAGCCATTATTGCAGAACAAGAAGAAAAGAGTCTTCAAGCGTTCTGCACCGATTTTTTTTTCTTCGTTTGAGAACTGAAATATAGAATGTAAGGAACCGCGATTAATTCAAATTACTTGATGTAATGGTTTTCGTCAATATCGTTTGTTAATATACGGACTCGAAGACAGAAATTAATTTCTATCTATCTAATTTAGAAAAGAACTTGTACCTTCAATTTAGTCATCATTTTTTCTTATGTTGCTAATCCAGCAAGATTTGTTTGCTCCATCGACTTTTTTCTTTCTACTTATCGTCTCGTGCACCTGCAAGTTGTTTAAAAAAAATGAGCTCGTTGCACAGCGGGTGGTAAATCGATGACGAGGAGTTTACGGTTCACTAACGATGTCCAAATTATTGTTTGTGCGCCCAACCTTAGTATTCATTGAGAAGGACCGATTGTTTATCTCTCAAGAAAGAGAGAAGACCATATTATCCCGGACCCCTTCATGTAACATGGTTAAAACGTTAACCTAATTCGATAGTGGTCAGGTTTACTTTATAAATAGAGTGTATCGACATTTCGATGTCTTAGTAAACCTTGCTAAATTAGCATACCTTTGGAACTTATGAGTTTGGATCATAACAAACGGAAAACGTAAAACTGCTCGTTTCAAAAACTAACACCCATCTTTAAAATACTTTTCGTTTACGGATGAATCCTATATTCTCGGAGCCATTGTTGCAGAACAAGAAGAAACGAGTCTTAAAGCATTCCGCGCCGATTCTTTTTGCTTCGTTTGAGAACTGAAATATAGAATCAAAGGAAACGAGATTAATTCAAATTACTCGATGTAATGGTTTTCGTCAATATTGTTGGTTAATGTACGGACTCGAAAACAAAAATTAATTTATATCTATCTAATTTAGAAAAGAACTTGTACCTTCAATTTAGTCATCATTTTTTCTTATGTTGCAAATCCAGTAAGATTTGTTTGCTCCATCGACTTTTTTCTTTCTACTTGTCTTGTCGTGCACCTGCAAGTTGTTTAAAAAAACAATGAGCTCGTTGCTCAGCGGGTAGTAAATAGATGACGAGGAGTTTACGGTTCACTAGCGAAGTCCAAATTATTGTTTGTGTGCCCAACCTTAGTATTCATTGAGAGGGACCGTGTGTTTATCTCTCGAGAAAGAGAGAAAACCATATTATCACGGACCCCTTTATGTAACAAGGTTCAAACGTTAACCTGAGTTCGATAGTGGTCTGGTTTACTTTTTAAATAGAGTGTATCGGCATTTCGATGTCTTAGTAAACCTCGCTAAATTAGTATACCTTTGGAACTTGTGAGCTTTGATCATAACTAAAGAAAAACGTAAAACTGCTCGTTTAAAAAACTAACACCCACCTTTAAATTACTTTTCATTTACGGATGAATCCTATATTGCCTGAGCCATTGTTGCAGAACAAGAAGATACGAGTCTTCAAGCGTTCCGCGCCGACTTTTTTTGCTTCGTTCGAGAACTGAAATATAGAATCAAAGGAAACGCGATTAATTCAAATTACTCGATGTAATGTTTTTCGTCAATATTGTTGGTTAATGTACGGACTAGAAAAAAAAATTAATTTCTATCTATCTAATTTAGAAAAGAACTTGTACCTTCAATTTAGTCATTATTTTTTTATGTTGCTAATCCAGCAAGATTTGTTTGCTCCATCAACTTTTTTCTTTCTACTTATCGTGTCGTGCACCTGCAAGTTGTTTAAAAAAACAATGAGCTCGTTGCTCATCGGGTGATAAATAGATGACGAGGAGCTTACGGTTCACTAGCGATGTCCAAATTATTGTTTGTGCGCTCAACCTTAGTATTCATTGAGAAGGACCGTGTGTTTATCTCACAAGAAAGAGAGAAAACCATATTATCCCGGACCCCTTCATGTAACAAGGTTGAAATGTTAACCTAAGTTCGATAGTGGTCAGGTTTACTTTTTAAATAGAGTGTATCGACATTTCGATGTCTTAGTAAATTTTGCTAAATTAGCATACCTTTGGAACCTATGAGCTTGGATCATAACTTATGAAAAACGTAAAACTGCTCGTTTAAAAAACTAACACCCACCTTGAAATTACTTTTCTTTTACTGATGAATCCTATATTGCCGGAGCCATTGTTGCTGAACAAGAAGAAACGAGTCTTCAAGCGTTCCGCGCCGATTTTTTTTGCTTCGTTTGAGAACTGAAATATAGAATCAAAGGAAACGAGATTAATTCAAATTACTCGATGTAATGGTTTTCGTCAATATTGTCGGTTAATGTACGGACTCGAAAACAAAAATTAATTTCTATCTTTCTAATTTAGAAAAGAACTTGGACCTTCAATTTAGTCATCATTTTTTCTTATGTTTCTAATCCAGCAAGATTTGTTTGCTCCATCGACTTTTTTCTTTCTACTTATCGTCTCGTGCACCTGCAAGTTCTTTAAAAAAAAATGAGCTCGTTGCTCAGCGGGTGGTAAATAGATGACGAGGAGTTTACGGTTCACTAGCGATGTCCAAATTATTGTTTGTGCGCCCAACCTCAGTATTCATTGAGAAGGACCGTGTGTTTATCTCTCGAGAAGAGAGAAAACCATATTATCCCGGACCCCTTCATGTAACATGGTTGAAACATTAACCTAAGTTCGATAGTGGTCTGGTTTACTTTTTAAATAGAGTGTATCGACATTTCGATGTCTTAGTAAACCTTGCTAAATTAGCATACCTTTGGAACTTATGAGTTTGGATCATAACTAACGGAAAACGTAAAACTGCTCGTTTAAAAAACTAACACCCACCTTTAAATTACTTTTCGTTTACGGATGAATCCTATATTGCCGGAGCCATTGTTGCAGAACAAGAAGAAACGAGTCTTCAAGCGTTCCGCGCTGATTTTTTTTTCTTCGTTTGATAACTGAAATATAGAATCGAAGGAAACGAGATTAATTCAAATTACTCGATGTAATGGTTTTCGTCAATATTGTTGGTTAATGTACGGACTCGAAAACAAAAATTAATTTCTATGTATCTAATTTAGAAAAGACCTTGTACCTTCAATTTAGTCATCATTTTTTCTTATGTTGCTAATCCAGTAAGATTTGTTTGCCCCATAAAATTTTCTTCTTTCTACTTGTCGTGTCGTGCACCTGCAAGTTGTTTAAAAATACAATGAGCTCGTTGCTCAGCGGGTAGTAAATAGATGACGAGGAGTTTACGGTTCACTAGCGAAGTCCAAATTATTGTTTATGGGCCCAACCTTTGTATTCATTAAGAGGGACGGTGTGTTTATCTCTCTAGAAAGAGAGAAAACCATATTATCACGGACCCCTTTATGTAACAAGGTTGAAACGTTAACCTAAGTTCGATAGTGGTCAGGTTTACTTTTTAAATAGAGTGTATCGGCATTTCGATGTCTTAGTAAACCTTGCTAAATTAGCATACCTTATGAACTTATGAGCATGGATCATAACTAACGAAAAACGTAAAACTGCTCGTTTAAAAAACTAACACCCACCTTGAAATTACTTTTCGTTTACTGATGAATCCTATATTGCCGGAGCCATTGTTGCAGAACAAGAAGAAACGAGTCTTCAAGCGTTCCGCGCCGATTTTCCTTGCTTCGTTTGAGAACTGAAATATAGAATCAAAGGAAACTTGAGTAATTCAAATTACTCGATGTAATGGTTTTCGTCAATATTGTTGGTTAATGTACGGACTAGAAAACAAAAATTAATTTCTATCTATCTAATTTAGAAAAGAACTAGTACCTTCAATTTAGACATCATTTTTTCTTATGTTGCTAATCCAGCAAGATTTGTTTGCTCAATTGACTTTTTTCTTTCTACTTATCGCGTCGTGCACATTCAAGTTGTTTAAAAAAATAATGAGCTCGTTGCTCACCGGGTGGTAAATAGATGACGACGAGTTTACGGTTCACTAGCGATGTCCAAATTATTGTTTGTGCGCCCAACCTTAGTATTCATTGAGAAGGACCGTGTGTTTATCTGTCAAGAAAGAGAGAAAACCATATTATCCCGGACCCCTTCATGTAACATGGTTGAAACGTTAACCTAAGTTTGATAGTGGTCAGGTTTACTTTTTAAATAGAGTGTATCGGCATGTCGATGACTTAGTAAACCTTGCTAAATTAGCATACCATTGGAACTTATGAGTTTGGATCATAACTAACGAAAAACGTAAAACTGCTCATTGAAAAAACTAACACCCACCTTTAAATTACTTTTCGTTTACTGATGAATCCTATATTGCCGGAGCCAATGTTGCAGAACAAGAAGAAACGAGTCTTCAAGCGTTCTGCGCCGATTTTTTTTGCTTCGTTTGAGAACTGAAATATAGAAACAAAGGAAACGAGATTAATTCAAATTACTCGATGTAATGGTTTTCGTCAATATTGTCGGTTAATGTACGGACTCGAAAACAAAAATTAATTTCTATCTATCTAATTTAAAAAGAACTTGCACCTTCAATTTTGTCATCGTTTTTTCTTATGTTGCTAATCCAGCAAGATTTGTTTGCTCCATCGACTTTTTTTCTTTCTACTTGTCGTGTCGTGCACCTGCAAGTTGTTTAAAAAAACAATGAGCTCGTTGCTCAGCAGGTGGTAAATAGATGACGAGAAGTTTATGGTTCACTAGCGAAGTCCAAATTATTGTTTGTGCCTCCAACCTTAGTATTCATTGAGAGGGACCGTGTGTTTATCTCTCGAGAAAGAGAGAAAACCATATTATCACGGACCCCTTTATGTAACAAGGTTGAAACATTAACCTAAGTTTGATAGTGGTCAGGTTTACTTTTTAAATAGAGTGTATCGGCATTTCGATGTCTTAGTAAACCTTGCTAAATTAGCATACCTTTGGAACTTATGAGATTGGATCATAACTAACGAAAAACGTAAAACGGCTCGTTTAAAAAACTAACACCCACCTTGAAATTACTTTTCGTTTACTGATGAATCCTATATTGCCGGAGCCATTGTTGCAGAACAAGAAGAAACAAGTCTTCAAGCGTTCCGCTCCGATTTTTTTTGCTACGTTTGAGAACTGAAATATTGAATCAAAGGAAACGCGATTAATTCAAATTACTCGATGTAATAGTTTTCGTCAATATTGTTAGTTAATGTACGGACTCGAAAACAAAAATTAATTTCTATCTATCTAATTTAGAAAAGAACTTGTACCTTCAATTTAGTCATTATTTTTTCTTATGTTTCTAATCCAGCAAGATTTTTTTGCTCAATTGACTTTTTTCTTTCTACTTATCGCGTCGTGCACATTCAAGTTGTTTAAAAAAATAATGAGCTCGTTGCTCAGCGGGTGGTAAATAGATGACGACGAGTTTACGGTTCACTAGCGATGTCCAAATTATTGTTTGTGCGCCCAACCTTAGTATTCATTGAGAAGGACCGTGTGTTTATCTCACAAGAAAGAGAAAACCATATTATCCCGGACCCCTTCATGTAACATGGTTGAAACGTTAACCTAAGTTTGATAGTGGTCAGGTTTACTTTTTAAATAGAGTGTTTCGGCATGTCGATGACTTAGTAAACCTTGCTAAATTAGCATACCATTGGAACTTATGAGTTTAGATCATAACTAACGAAAAACGTAAAACTGCTCATTGAAAAAACTAATACCCACCTTTAAATTACTTTTCGTTTACGGATGAATCCTATATTGTCGTAGCCATTGTTGCAGAACAAGAAGAAAAGAGTCCTCAAGCGTTCCGCGCCGATTTTTTTTGCTACGTTCGAGAACCGAAATATAGAATCAATGGAAACGCGATTAATTCAAATTACTCGATGTAATGGTTTTCGTCAATATTGTTGGTTAATGTACAGACTTGAAAACAAAAATTAATTTCTATTTATCTAATTTAAAAAAGAACTTGTACCTTCAATTTAGTCATCATTTTTTCTTATGTTGCAAATCCAGCAAGATTTGTTTGCTCCATCAACTTTTTTTCTTTCTACTTGTCGTGTCGTGCACCTGCAAGTTGTTTAAAAAAACAATGAGCTCGTTGCTCAGCGGGTGGTAAATAGATGACGAGGAGTTTCGGTTCACTAGCGAAGTACAAATTATTATTTGTGCGCCCGACCTTAGTATTCTTTGAGAGGGACCGTGTGTTTATCTCTCGAGAAAGAGAGAAAACCATATTATCACGGACCCCTTTATGTAACAAGGTTGAAACGTTAACCTAAGTTTGATAGTGGTCAGGTTTACTTTTTAAATAGAGTATATCGGCATTTCGATGTCTTAGTAAACCTTGTTAAATTAGCATACCCTTGGAACTTATGAGCTTGGATCATAACTAACGAAAAACGTAAAACTGCTCGTTTAAAAAACTAACACCCACCTTGAAATTACTTTTCGTTTACAGATGAATCCAATATTTCCGGAGCCAATGTTGCAGAACAAGAAGAAACGAGTCTTCAAGCGTTCCGCGCTGATTTTTTTTGCTTCGTTTGAGAACAGAAATATAGAATCAAAGGAAACACGATTAATTCAAATTACTCGATGTAAAGGTTTTCGTCAATATTGTTGGTTAATGTACGGACTCGAAAACGAAAAATAATTTCTATCTATCTAATTTAGAAAAGAACTTGAACCTTCAATTTAGACATCATTTTTTCTTATGTTGCTAATCCAGCAAGATTTGTTTGCTCCATCGACTTTTTTCTTCTAATTATCGTTTCGTGCACCTGCAAGTTGTTTAAAAAAACAATGAGATCGTTGCTCAGCAGGCGGTAAATAGATGACGAGGAGTTTACGGTTCACTAGCGAAGTCCAAATTATTGTTTGTGCGCCCAACCTTAGTATTCATTGAAAGGGACCGTGTGTTTATCTCTCGAGAAAGAGAGAAAACCACATTATCACGGACCCCTTTTTGTAACAAGGTTGAAACGTTAACCTAAGTTTGATAGTGGTCAGGTTTACTTTTTAAATAGATTGTATCGGCATTTCGATGTCTTAGTAAACCTTGCTAAATTAGCATACCTTTGGAACTTATGAGCTTGGATCATAACTAACGAAAAACGTAAAACTGCTCGTTTCGAAAACAAACACCCACCTTGAAATAACTTTTCGTTTACTGATGAATCCTATATTGTCAGAGCCATTGTTGCAGAACAAGAAGAAACGAGTCTTCAAGCGTTCCGCGCCGATTTTTTTTGCTTCGTTCGAGAACTGAAATATAGAATCAAAGGAAACGCGATTAATTCAAATTACTCGATGTAATGGTTTTCGTCAATATTGTTGGTTAATGTACGGACTAGAAAACAAAAATTAATTTCTATCTATCTAATTTAGAAAAGAACTTGTACCTTTAATTTAGTCATCATTTTTTCTTATGTTGCTAATCCAGCAAGATTTGTTTGCTCCAATGACTTTTTTCTTTCTACTTATCGTGTCGTGCATCTGCAAGTTGTTTAAAAAAATAATGAGCTCGTTGCTCAGCGGGTGGTAAATAGATGACGAGGAGTTTACGGTTCACTAGCGATGTCCAAATTATTGTTTGTGCGCCCAAACTTAGTATTCGTTGAGAAAGACCGTGTGTTTATCTCTCAAGAAAGAGAGAAAACCATATTATCCCGGACCCCTTCATGTAACATGGTTGAAACGTTAACCTAAGTTTGATAGTGGTCAGGTTTACTTTTTAAATAGAGTGTATCGGCATGTCGATGACTTAGTAAACCTTGCTAAATTAGCATACCATTGGAACTTATGAGTTTGGATCATAACTAACGAAAAACGTAAAACTGCTCATTGAAAAAACTAACACCCACCTTTAAATTACTTTTCGTTTACTGATGAATCCTATATTGCCGGAGCCAATGTTGCAGAACAAGAAGAAACGAGTCTTCAAGCGTTCCCGCGCCGATTTTTTTTGCTTCGTTTGAGAACTGAAATATAGAATCAAAGGAAACGAGATTAATTCAAATTACTCGATGTAATGGTTTTCGTCAATATTGTCGGTTAATGTACGGACTCGAAAACAAAAATTAATTTCTATCTATCTAATTTAGAAAAGACCTTGTACCTTCGATTTAGTCATCATTTTTTCTTATGTTGCTAATCCAGCAAGATTTGTTTGCTCCGTCGACTTTTTTCTTTCTACTTGTCGTGTCGTGCACCTGCAAGTTGTTTGAAAAACAATGAGCTCGTTGCTCAGCGAGTGGTAAATAGATGACGAGGAGTTTACGGTTCACTAGCGAAGTCCAAATTATTGTTTGTGCGCCCAACCTTAGTATTCATTGAGAGGGACCGTGTGTTTGTCGCTCGAGAAAGAGAGAAAACCATATTATCACGGACCCCTTTATGTAACAAGGTTGAAACGTTAACCTAAGTTCGATAGTGGTCAGGTTTACTTTTTAAATAGAGTGTATCGACATTTCGATGTCTTAGTAAACCTTGCTAAATTAGCGTACATTTGGAACTTATGAGTTTGGATCATAACTAACGGAAAACGTAAAACTGCTCGTTTAAAAAACTAACACCCACTTTTAAATTTCTTTTCTTTTACTGATGAATCCTATATTGCCTGAGCCATTGTTGCAGAACAAGAAGAAACGAGTTTTCAAGCGTTCTGGACCGATTTTTTTTGCTTCGTTTGAGAACTGAAATATATAATCAAAGGAACCGCGATTAATTCAAATTACTTGATGTAATGGTTTTGTCAATATTGTTTTTTAATGTACGGACTCGAAGACATAAATTAACTTCTATCTATCTAATTTAGAAAAGAACTTGTACCTTCAATTTAGTCATCATTTTTTCTTATGTTGCCAATCCAGCAAGATTTATTTGCTCCATCGACTTTTTTCATTCTACTTATCGTCTCGTTCACCTGCAAGTTGTTTGAAAAGAAAAATGAGCTCGTTGCTCAGCGGGTGGTAAATAGATGAGGAGGTGTTTATGGTTCACTAGCGAAGTCCAAATTATTGTTTGTGCGCCCAACCTTAGTATTCATTGAGGCGGACCGTGTGTTTATCTCTATAGAAAGAGAGAAAACCATATTATCACGGACCTCTTCATGTAACAAGGTTCAAACGTTAACCTATGTTCGATGGTGGTTAGGTTTACTTTTTAAATAGAGTGTATCGACATTTCGATGTCTTAGTAAACCTTGCTAAATTAGCATACCTTTGGAACTTTTGAGCTTGGATCATAACTAACGAAAAACGTAAAACTGCTCGTTTAAAAAACTAACACCCAACTTTAAATTACTTTTCGTTTACGGATGAATTCTATATTGCCGGAGCAATTATTGCAGAACAAGAAGAAACGAGTTCTCAAGCGTTCCACGCCGATTTCTTTTGCTTCGTTCGAGAACTGAAATATAGAATCAATGGAAACGCAATTAATTCAAATTACTCGATGTAATGGTTTTCGTCAATATTGTTGGTTAATGTACGGACTCGAAAATAAAACTTAATTTCTATCTATCAAATTTAGAAAAGAACTTGTACCTTCAATTTAGTCATCATTTTTTCTTATGTTGCTAATCCAACAAGATTTGTTTGCTCCATCGACTTTTTTCTTTCTACTTATCGTCTCGTGCACCTGCAAGTTGTTTTAAAAAAAATGAGCTCGTTGCTCAGCGGGTGGTAAATAGATGACGAGCAGTTTACGATTCACTAGCGATGTCAAAATTATTGTTTATGCAACCAACCTTAGTATTCATCGAGTAGGACCGTGTGTTTATCTCGCAAGAAATAGAGAAAACCATATTATCCCGGACCCCTTCATGCAACATGGTTGAAACGTTAACCTAAGTTCGATAGTGGTCAGGTTTACTTTTTAAATAGAGTGTATCAACATTTCGATGTCTTAGTAAACCTTGCTAAATTAGCATACCTTTGGAACTTATTAGTTTGGATCATAACTAACGGAAAACGTAAAACTGCTCGTTTAAAAAACTAACACCCACCTTTAAATTACTTTTCGTTTACGGATGAATCCTATATTGCCTGAGCCATTGTTGCAGAACAAGAAGAAACGAGTCTTCAAGCGTTCTGCACCGATTTTTTTTGCTTCGTTTGAGAACTGAAATATAGAATCGAAGGAACCGCGATTAATTCAAATTACTTGATGTAATGGTTTTCGTCAATATTGTTTGTTAATGTACGGACTCGAAGACAGAAATTAATTTCTATCTATCTAATTTAGAAAAGAACTTGTACCTTCAATTTAGTCATCATTTTTTCTTATGTTGCTAATCCAGCTAGATTTGTTTGCTCCATCGACTTTTTTCTTTCTACTTATCGTCTCGTGCACCTGCAAGTTGTTTAAAAAGAAAAATGAGCTCGTTGCTCAGCGGGTGCTAAATAGATGACGAGGTGTTTACGATTCACTAGCGAAGTCCAAATTATTGTTTGTGCGCCCAACCTTAGTATTCATTGAGACGGACCGTGCGTTTATCTCTCGTGAAAGAGAGAAAACCATATTATCACGGACCCCTTCATGTAACAAGGTTCAAACGTTAACCTATGTTCGATGGTGGTAAGGTTTACTTTTTTAATACAGTGTATCGACATATCGATGTCTTTGTAAACCTTGCTAAATTAGCATACCTTTGGAACTTATGAGCTTGGATCATAACTAACGAAAAACGTAAAACTGCTCGTTTAAAAAACTAACACCCGCCTTTAAATTACTTTTCGTTTACGGATGAATCCTATATTGCCAGAGCAATTATTGCAGAACAAGAAGAAACGAGTCTTCAAGCGTTCCACGCCGATTTCTTTTGCTTCATTTGAAAACTGAAATATAGAATCGAAGCAAACGCGATTAATTCAAATTACTCGATGTAATGGTTTTTGTCAATATTGTTGGTTAATGTACGGACTCAAAAAAAAAATTAATTTCTATCTATCTAATTTAGAAAAGAACTTGTACCTTCAATTCAGTCATCATTTTTTGTTATGTTGCTAATCCAGCAAGATTTGTTTGCTTCATCGACTTTTTTCTTTCTACTTATCGTCTCGTGCACCTGCAAGTTGTTTAAAAAGAAAAATGTGCTCGTTGCTCATCGGGTGGTAAATAGATGACGAGGAGTTTACGGTTCACTAGCGAAGTCCAAATTATTGTTTGTGCGCCCAACCTTAGTATTCATTGAGAGGGACCATGTGTTTATCTCTCAAGAAAGAGATAAAACCATATTATCACGGACCCCTTCATGTAACAAGGTTGAAACGTTAACCTAAGTTCGATAGTGGTTAGGTTTACTTTTTAACTAGAGTGTATCGACATTTCAATGTCTTAGTAAACCTTGCTAAATTAGCATACCTTTGGAACTTTTGAGCTTGGATCATAACTAACTAAAAACGTAAAACTGCTCGTTTAAAAAACTAACACCCACCTTTAAATTACTTTTCGTTTACGGATGAATCCTATATTGCCGGAGCCATTGTTGCAGAACAAGAATAAACGAGTCTTCAAGAGTTCCGCGCCGATTTTTTTTGCTTCGTTTGAGAACTGAAATATATAATCAAATGAAACGCGATTAATTCAAAATACTCGATGTAATGGTTTTCGTCAATATTGTTGGTTAATGTACGGACTCGAAAACAAAAATTAATTTCTATCTATCTAATTTAGAAAAGAACTTGTACCTTCAATTTAGTCATCATTTTTTCTTATGTTGCTAATCCAGCAAGGTTTGTTTGCTCCATCGACTTTTTTCTTTCTACTTATCGTCTAGTGCACCTGCAAGTTGTTTAAAAAGAACAATGTGCTCATTTCTCACCGGGTGGTAAATAGATAACTAGGAGTTTACGGTTCACTAGCGAAGTCCAAATTATTGTTTGTGCGCCCAACCTTAGTATTCATTGAAAGGGACCGTGTGTTTATCTCTCGAGAAAAAGCGAAATCCATATTATCATGTAACAAGCTTGAAACGTTAACCTAAGTTCGATAGTGGTCAGGTTTACTTTTTAAATAGAGTGTATCGGCATTTCGATGTCTTAGTAAACCTTGCTAAATTAGCATACCTTTGGAACTTATGAGCTTGGATCATAACTAACGAAAAACGTAAAACTGCTCGTTTAAAAAACTAACACCCACCTTGAAATTACTTTTCGTTTACTGATGATTCCTATATTTCCGGAGCTATTGTAGCAGAACAAGAAGAAACGAGTCTTCAAGCGTTCCGCGCCGATTTTTTTTGCTTCGTTTGAGAACTGAAATATAGAATCGAAGGAAACACGATTACTTCAAATTACTCGATGTAATGGCGTTCGTCAATATTGTTGGTTAATGTACGGACTCGAAAACAAAAATTAATTTCTATCTATGTAATTTAGAAAAGAACTTGTACCTTCAATTTAGTCATCATTTTTTCTTATGTTGCTAATCCAGCAAGATTTGTTTGCTCCATCGACTTTTTTCTTTCTACTTATCGTCTAGTGAAACTGCAAGTTGTTTAAAAAAAAATGAGCTCGTTGCTCAGCGGGTGGTAAATAGATGACGAGGAGTTTACGGTTCACTAGCGATGTCCAAATTATTGTTTGTGCGCCCAACCTTAGTATTCATCGAAAAGGACCATGTGTTTATCTCTCATGAAAGAGAGAAAACCATATTATCTCGGACCCCTTCATGTAACAAGGTTGAAACGTTAACCTAAGTTCGATAGTGGTCAGGTTTACTTTTTAAATAAAGTGTATCGACATTTCGATGTCTTAGTAAACCTTGCTAAATTAGCATACCTTTGGAACTTATGAGCTTGGATCATAACTAACGAAAAACGTAAAACTGCTCGTTTAAAAAACTAACACCCACCTTTAAATTACTTTTCATTTACGGATGAATCCTATATTGCGGAGCCATTGTTGCGAAACAAGAAGAAACGAGTCTTCAAGCGTTCCGCGCCGATTTTTTTTGCTTCGTTTGAGAAATGAAATATAGAATCAAAGGAAACGCGATTAATTCAAATTACTCGATGTAATGGTTTTCGTCAATATTGTTGGTTAATGTACGGACTCGAAAACAAAAATTAATTTCTATCTATCTAATTTAGAAAAGAACTTGTACCTTCAATTTATTCATCATTTTTTCTTGTGTTGCTAATCCAACAAAATTTGTTTGCTCCATCGACTTTTTTCTTTCTATTTATCGTCTCGTGCACTTGCAAGTTGTTTAAAAGAAAAATGCGCTCGTTGCTCAGCGGGTGGTAAATAGATGACGAGGAGTTTACGGTTCACTAGCGAAGTCCAAATTATTGTTGGTGCGCCCAACCTTAGTATTCATTTAGAGGGACTGTGTATTTATCTCGCAATAAAGTGAGAAAACCATATTGTCACAGGCCCTTTCATGTAACAACGTTGAAAACTTAACCTAAGTTCGATCGGGGTTAGGTTTACTTTTTAAATATAGTGTATCGACATTTCGATGCCTCAGTAAACCTTGCTAAACTTTCATACCGTTAGAACTATTAAGCATGGACCATCACTAACGAAAATCGTAAAAACGCTCGTTTAAAAATTTGACACCCACCTTTATGTTACTTTTCATTTACGGTTGAATCTTATATTGTCGGAGCCATTGTTATAAAACAAGAACAAACTAGTCTTCAAGCGTTCCGTGCTAATTTTTGTATCTTCGTCTGAGAACTTAAATATAGAATTAAAGGAAACGCGATTAATTCAAATTAGTCAATGTAATGGTTTTCGTCAATATTATTGGTTAATGCGGGGTCTCGAAAACAAAATGTAATTTCTTTCTCTCAAGTTTAGAAAAGAACTTGTACCATCAATTTAGTAATCATTTTTTCTTATATTGCTAATCCAGCAAGATTTTTTGCTCCATCGACTCTTTTCTTTGTACTTACCTTCTCGTGCACCTTCAAGTTGTTTAAAAAAAAGAATGAGCCCGTTGGTTAGCGGGTGGTAAATAGATGACGAGGAGTTTTGGGTTCACTAGTGAAGTCCAAATTATTAATTGTGCGCCCAACCGTAGTATTCATTTAGTGGGATTGTGTATTTATCTCGCAATAAAGCGAGAAAACCATATTGTTACAGGCCCTTTCATGTAACAAGGTTGAAAAATTAACCTAAGTTCGATCGTGGTTAGGTTTAGTTTTTAAATAGAGTGTATCGACATTTCGATGCCTTAGTAAACCTTGCTAAACTTGCATACCTTTAGAAATTTTGAGCATGGATCATAACTAACGAAAAATGTAAAAATGCTTGTTTAAAAAACTGACACCCACCTTTATGTTACTTTTCGTTTACGGTTGAATCATATATTGTCGGAGCCATTGTTGTAGAACAAGAAGAAACGAGCCTTCAAGCGTTCCGCGGGGATTTTTTTTGCTTCGTCGGAGAACTGAAATATAGAATCAAAAGAAATGCGATTAATTCAAATTAGTCAATGTAATGGTTTCGTCAATATTGTTCGTTTTAGAAAAGAACTTGTACCTTCAATTTAGTCATCATTTTTTCTTATGTTGCTAATCCAGCAAGATTAGTTCGCTCCATCGACTTTTTTCTTTCTGCTTATCGTCTGGTGCACCTGCAAGTTGTTTAAAAAAAAAAAGAATGTGCTCGTTGCTCAGCGGGTGGTAAATATGTGACGAGGAGTTTACGGTTCACTAATGAAGTCCACATTATTGTTTGTGTGCACAACCTTAGTATTCATTTAGAGGGACTTAGTATTTATCTCGGAATAAAGCAAGAAAACCATATTGTCACAGGCCCTTTCATGTAACGATGTTGAAACGTTAACCTAAGTTCGTTCGTGGTTAGGTTTAATTTTTAAATAGAGTGTATCGACATTTCGATGCCTTAGTAAACCTTGCTAAATTTGCATACCTTTAGAACTTTTGAGCTTGGATCATAACTGACGAAAAACGTAAAAACGCTCGTTCAAAAAACTGACACCCACCTTTACGATACTTTTCGTTTACGGTTGAATCATATATTGTCGGAGCCATTGTTGTAGAACAAGAAGAAACGAGTCTTCAAGCGTTCCGCGCGGATTTTTTTGCTTCGTCGGAGAACTGAAATGTAGAATCAAAGGGAACACGATTAATTCAAATTAGTCAATTTAATGGTTTTGTCAATATTGTTGGTTTTAGAAAAGAACTTGTACCTTCAATTTAGTCATCATTTTTTCTTATGTTGCTAATCCAGCAAGATTAGTTCGCTCCATCGACTTTTTCTTTCTTGCTTATCGTCTCGTGCACCTGCAAGTTGTTTAAAATATAAAGAATGAGCTCGTTGCTCTGCGGGTGGTAAATAGATGACGAGGAGTTTACAGTTCACTAGTGAAGTCCAAATTACTTGTTTGTGCGCCCAACCTTAGTATTCATTTAGAGGGACTGTGTATTTATCTCGCAATAAAGCGAAAAAACCATATTGTCACAGACCCCTTCATGTAACAAGGTTGAAACGTTAACCTAAGTTCGATAGTGGTTAGGTTTACTTTTTAAATAGAGTGTATCGACATTTCGATGCCTTAGTAAACCTTTCTAAATTAGCATACCTTTGGAATTTTGAGCTTGGATCATTACTAACGAAAAACGTAAAAACGCTCGTTTAAAAAAATAACACCCACATTTAAATTACTTTTTTCCGGATGAATCCAATATTGTCGAAGTCATTGTTGTCGAATAAGAAGAAACATGTCTTCGAGCATTATGCGCAGATCGTTTCACTTTGTTCGAGAACTGAAATATAGAAGCGAAGAAAATGCGATTAATTCAAATTACTCTTAGTAATGGTTTTCGTCAATTTTGTTGGTTAATGTGGAGACTCGAAAAAATATATAATTTATTTCTATCTAATTTAGAATAGAACTTGTAGCTTTAATTTAATCAATTTTTCTTAAGTTCATAATCCAGCAAGATTAGTTCGCTCCATCGACTTTTTTTTTCTTCTATTTATCGTCCCATGGACCTACAAGATGTTGAAAATAAAAAGAATGTGCTTGTTGCTCAGCAGGTGGTAAATAGATGACGAGGATTTTACGGTTCACTAGTGAAGTCCAAATTATTGTTTGTGCGCCCAACTTAATATTCATTGAGAGGGACCGTATGTTTGTCTCTTAAGAAAGAGAGAAAATCATATTATCACGGGCCCCTTCATGTAACAAAGTTGAAATGTTAACCTAAGTTCGATAGTGGTTAGGCTTACTTTTTAAATAGAGTGTTTCGACATTTCGATGCCTTAGTAAACCTTGCTAAATTAGCATACTTTTGAGACTTTTGAGCTTGGATCATAACTAACGAAAAATGTAAAAACGCTCGTTGAAAAAACTTGCACCCACCTTTAAATTACTTTTCGTTTACGGATGAATCCAATATTGTTGGAATCATTTTTGTCGAATAAGAAGAAACGTGTCTTCGAGCATTCTACGTGGATTTTTTGCTTTGTCTTTGAACTGAAATATATAAGCGAAGAAAATGCGATTATTTCAAATTACTCAATGAAATGGTTTTCTATAATATTGTCGGTTAATGTGGGTACTCGAAAACAAAATTTAATTTCTTTCACTCAAATTTAGAAAAGAACTTGTACCTTCAATTTAGTCATCATTTTTCCCTATGTTGGTAATCCATCAAGATTATTTTGCCCCATCTACTTTTTTCTTTCTATTTATCATCTCGTGCACCTGCAAGGTGTCTAAAAAAAAAAGAATGAGCTCGTTGCCCAGCGGGTGCTAAATATATGACAAGGAGTTTACGGTTCAATAGTTAAGTCGAAATTATTATTTGTGCGCCCAACTTAGTATTCATTGAGAGGGACCGTGTGTTTATCTCTCAAGTAAGAAAGAAAACCATATTATCACGGACCCCTTCATGTAGCAAGGTTGAAACGTTAACCTAAGTTCGATAGTGGCTAGGTTTACTTTTTAAATAGAGTGTTTCGACATTTTGATGCCTTTGTAAACCTTGCTAAATTAGCATACTTTTGGAACTTTTGAGCTTGGATCATAACTAACGAAAAATGTAAAAACGCTCATTGAAAAAACTTACACCCACCTTTAAATTAATTTTCGTTTACGGATGAATTCAATATTGTCGGAATCATTATTGTCAAATAAGAAGAAACATGTCTTCGAGCATTCTACGCCGATCTTTTTGCTTTGTCTTAGAACTGAAATATAGAAGCGAAGAAAATGCGATTATTTCAAATTACTCAATGAAATGGTTTTCTATAATATTGTTGGTTAATGTGGGTTCTCGATAACAAAATTTAATTTCTTTCACTCAAATTTAGAAAAGAACTTGTACCTTCAATTTAGTCATCATTTTTCCCTATGTTGGTAATCCATCAAGATTATTTTGCCCCATCAACTTTTTTCTTTCTATTTATCGTCTCGTGCACCTGCAAGGTGTTTAAAAAAAAAGAATGAGCTCGATGCTCAGCGGGTGCTAAATAGATGACAAGGAGTTTACGGTTCAATAGTGAAGTCCAAATTATTGTTTGTGCGCCCAACTTAGTATTCATTGAGAGGGACCGTGTGTTTATCTCTCAAGTAAGAAAGAAAATCATATTATCACGGACCCCTTCATGTAACAAGGTTGAAACGTTAACCTAAGTTCGATAGTGGTTAGGTTTACTTTTTAAATAGACTGTATCAACATTTCGATGTCTTAGTAACCTTGCTAAATTAGCATACCTTTGGAACTTTTAACTTGGATCTTTACTAATGAAAAATGTAAAAACGCTCGTTTAAAAAACTTACACCCACCTTTATATTACTTTTCGTTTACGGATGAATCCAATATTGTCGAACAAGAGGAAACCGGTCTTCAAACGTTCTACGCGGATCTTTCCGTTTTAGCTGAGAACTGAAATGTAGAAGCGATTAATTCAAATTACTCAATGTAATGGTTTTCGTCAATATTGTTGGTTAATGTGGGGACTCGAAAAGAAAATTTAATTTCTTTCTCTCAAGTTTGGAAAAGAACTTGTTCCTTCAATTTAGTCATCATTTTTTCTTATATTGCTAATCCAGCAAGATTTTTTGCTCCATCGACTTTTTTCTTTCTACTTACCGTCTCATGGACGTGCAAGTTGTTTAAAAAAAAACAATGAGCTCGTTGCTCAGCGGGTGGTAAATAGATGACGAGGAGTTTAGGGTTCACTAGTGAAGTCCAAATTATTGTTTGTGCGCTAAACCTTAGTATTTATTGAGAGGCACCGTGTGTTTATCTCTCAAGAAAGAGAGAAAACCATATTATTACAGACCCCTTCATGTAACAAGGTTGAAACGTTAACCTAAGTTCGATAGTGGTTAGGTTTACTTTTTAAATAGTGTGTGTCGACATTTCGATTTCTTAGTAAACCTTGCTAAATTAGCATCCATTTGGATCTTTTGAGCTTGAATCATAACTAACGAAAAACGTAAAAACGCTCTTTCAAAAAACTAACACCCACCTTTACGTTATTTTTCGTTTACTGTTGAATCATATATTGTCGGAGCCATTGTTGTAGAGCAAGATGAAACGAGTCTTCAAGCGTTCCGCACAGATTTTTTTTGCTTCATCAGAGAACCGAAATATAGAATCAACGGAAACGCGATTAATTCAAATTACTCTATGTAATTGTTTTCGTCAATATTGTTGGTTAACATAAGGATTCGAAAAAAAAATTAATTTCTATCTATCTAATTTAGAAAAAATCTTGTACCTTCAATTTAGTTATCATTTTTTCTTATGTTGCTAATCCAGCAAGATTAGTTCGCTCCATCGACTTTTTTCTTTTTACTTATCGTCTCGTGCATCTGCATGTTGTTTAAAAAAAAGAATGAGCTCTTTGCTCAGCGGGTGGTAAATAGATGACGAGGAGTTTAGGGTTCACTAGTGAAGTCCAAATTATTGTTTGTGCGCGCAACCTTAGTATTCATTGAGAGGGACCGTGTGTTTCTCTCTCAAGAAAGAGAGAAAATCATATTATCACGGACCCCTTCATGAAACAAGGTTGAAACTTTAACCTAAGTTCGATTGTGGTTAGGTTTACTTTTTAAATAGAGTGTATCGACATTTCAATGTCTTAGTTAACCTTGCTAAATTAGCCTACCTTTGGAACTTTTGAGCTTGGATCATAACTAACGAAAAGCGTAAAAACGCTCCTTTAAAAAACTTACACCTACCTTTAAATTACTTTTCGTTTATGGATAAATCCCATATTGTCGGAGTCATTGTTGTTGAACAAGAAGAAACAGGTCTTCAAGCGTTCTGCGCAGATATTACTATCACTTTGTTTGAGAGCTGAAATATAGAAGCAAAGGAAATGTGATTAATTCAAATTACTTAATGTAATGATTTTCGTCAATATTGTTGGGTAATGTAGGGACTTGAAAAAAAATTTAATTTCTTTCTATCTAATTTAGCAAAGAACTTGTACCTTCAATTTAATTATCATTTTTTTCTTTTGTTGCTAATGAAGCAAGAATAGTTTGCTCCATCGACATTTTTCTTTCATTTATGTTATGATCATCACTAACAAAAAACGTAAAAACGCTCGTTTTATATATTATCACCAAACTTTGAATTACTTTTCGTTTACGGATGAATCCAATATTGTCGGAGTCATTGTCGTTGAACAAGAAGAAACTGGTCTTCAAGTGTTTTTCATGCATTGACTCTTTTTTTATTTGAGAATTAAAGTACAGAAGCGAAGGAAACATGATTAATTGAAATTACTCGATATAATGATTTTTTCGTCAAAATTGTAGGTAAGTTTAGTAACTCGAAAAAAAAATAATTTCTTTGTTTTTCTAAATAGAAAAGGACTTGTGCCTAAATGTAAAATATTTCGTTATATCTTAATAAGATTCTTGTACCTCGAAAGGTTGTATACTCTTAATGTTATTGTTGTTTTATCCTATGTTCTCAATTTTTGTTATTTCTAAATAGAACAGAATGGAACTATGGTAACCAAAATCTAGCATCCCTAGCACGACATAGGAGCTCAATTTTGCACATAAAAAAAATCTTTCTCACAATTTTACTAATGGACTCGTACCTTCAATTTAGGCCTCGTTTTTTGTTATGTTGGTAGTCATGCAAAATTAGTTCATTGTACGACTTGTTATCTTAGAATGTCAGATACAAAGTTGCTTTTTATCTCTTTAAAGGCACTTAAAACTTGAAGGGAAGTGATTTACATATGCTTAATACATATGTATAGATATATATGCATTTAAATAAATATTGTTAATTCATACTTGTCTCATGTATTGTGCGCGGTTGTTACTTGGTGTCTCCGCAGTTGTGGGCTAGAATTGTTCCTTTGCATGAGGAGGGAGAATTCATGCAGCAATCCTTTGAAGTCAAGTCTAAATCCAATGTTCAGAATAATGAAATGTTGGAAAGAATACGTTGGTGAACCATTTTTATCTTTGGCTCTGCATGTTGGAGGTAGTGCAAAATCAGTTGGTCTACTAGGTAACACAATCCATTCTATAGCTAAGACATTTGAATTCCTTGTAAATGATACGTCAGACATGGGAAGCTCCCTGGATATGAAATTCCAGTAGGTCTAAAATCTCCCCCTAGTGGATGGATTAAAGTTTGTTTCGCAGCAAAAGAATTTGGTTGCATTTTAATAGTAGACTGGACTCTGGAGGGGTATGGATTGGACAATGTGTACAGAGAAGGGAACATTTGTGCTGATTATTTTGTGAATGAGGCATTCAAGCATACAATTAGACCATCAAAACGTGCAGAAGTATTTGAAAGGCCTTAAACAAGATCATGAGTGAAGACTTACTTGTGAGAGTTTCTTTCCAACGCCCGTGAAAAAAGGTATGTTAAAGTATGTTAATTCCCCATTGGGTTTTCGGATACTGGGTGATTTAGACAATAAAAAAAAAGAAGCTTTTGAACATAGATAGCTTCAAAAATGAAATAAAATACAACCAAACTGATAAATGAATTCCTCAATCAATAAAATCATGTAAAACAAAAATTGTTTCTTTCAGTAAATGCTCAACCAAAATGTAAAATATTTCGTTACAACATAATAAGAGACTTGTACCTCGTAAACTCGTATACTCCGAATGCCATGGTTGTTAAGAATATTTTGGACATGAAAAAGAAAAACCATTGAATGGGATGGATGCCTGAATGAACTCTTAACAACCAATCAATGTAAGAAAGAAAGAAAGAAAGAGTGCAACTTGAGTTGAGAAAGAATGATAATAAAGAAAAAGTGATTAGGCTGATGTCGTGAATGACTGGTCAATGCAACAATGGTGGTTGGAGTTCGCTGAGAGAGTGTACTCTGAAAGTAGAGAAGATTACTGTCAAGAGTTGTTTGTCAATGTTGGATTCAATCTTTTTAGATGACTTGTTATTAGTTTTTTGTTTTTTGTTTTTCCAGGTGTGATTGGAGACAGGTTCTTGAATCTTGACAAGAAATCCTTTACACACAACACTCCCTGCGCAGGCGCCGTATCGTGACAGAAATCATGGGCCAAAGATGATGAACAGAATGACAGATACTAAAGCGCCCTCCCAAGCAATTATAATCTTGACAAGAAATCCTTACAAGCAATTAATTCTGCAGCACCTTCAATTGTATCAAGTAGAAGAAGTGCCAAAGCGCCCTCCCAAGCAATTATAATTCTAACATGCACCAACATTTGAGAAGTCTCATTTAAGAATCCAATGTAAAGACCCTTAAAAGCAATTCTAGATCGAAGCATCCTTCAACAATCCTAAGTAGTCTAGCGAAAACCATTAAAAATCTATAGACCGAAACAATGATAGTCAAATCAAAAAATCTTTATTTTTCAAAAAACCAAACTCAATGACACATCTAAACTTAATGTCAGTTTCTTGACTAAATAGCAGATGCTTAAAAACAACATCTATATTAAAATTAACAAGAGGTCGGAGGACCTCAAAAAAAAAAAAGAAGAAGAAGAAGAAGAAGAAGAAGAGGAGAGAGATAACACAAAATAGAAACTTTTGTATATTAATTGATCGAATTGTTTACAGCTAAGTTGCTCTTATTTATACCAAAACAGAAGCTTTTGTAACAACTAACCACATGTCAATCTTGGACTGGATATGCCTAACGTTGTTAGCAACTTATCATCATGATGGTTTAAAGTTATCCATTTCTTTATTAATTATTTTTGTTTACGTGGTTTTTATTTATTTATTTTTGTGGTCGAATCAAAATGTGTCATTTATTTATTAATCCGAAAAGACTAATAAAGCGTTTTCTTTGGAGGAAAAAAGGAGATTCAAATGGAGTTTGTCTATAGAGTTTACTCTGAAAGTAGAGAATATCACAGTCAAGAATTGGCGAAGGAATACGAGAACTTCAGTGATGGATTGATTCTCCACATTCAATTCCGTCACATTGAGTGAATACTCTCTTTTTTAATTTCGTCCAAAATCCTCAATTGACGTTGTCAATGTTGGATTGAATCTTTGAAGATGACTTCTTACCATTATTGTTGCTGCACCAGAATTTGGTTGAAAAATTATCCAAATGAGGCCTACTTTGCCTCGCATAATCTTCGTTAATCCAAATGTATATTGTGTCACTCGATGTGCATCTGACGACCTACAAATGAGCGTGCCTTTAGTGTTACAGATAAGGCGAGTGTATATTTGTAGGCGTTTTTTTTTTATGACAGTGGGTGTCCGAACCGCATGAGCCCTGTTTAATTAAGGCCCAATCAGTTTCACAAAAGTTATAAGGGCGATTTACCATAAACTCAAATGTCAAAAGAGTGGGGTAGTGCTATTCAGACTCAGACTCAAAATTATTTTTTATTTCAAAGTCATTCTCAAGCAATAAATAACCACGATCATTTATAGAATTCATTTGATACCCCTTAAATATTTGTAAAAAAAAATTTAAAATTTTCTTATAAATTTGAACTCATAAATTTATTGAAAAAAAAATAGTACGAATCAAACTCTCGAAGGCATATGTAGGCTATTTTACAAGTAATTGACTTTGAAATGCTTTGATTCTTTCAAAGCAGAAGTGGACAAACGCGTGAATGGTTTGATTTTTCAAACCAAAAAAATGTACGTTAGGTAAAATGGCTTAGTTTTTTATTAAGAGAAGCAAATGCGTTTAGTTACATTGGGCACATCTTGTGACGGCCCAGTTTCATAATCTTAAATTGGGCCCCGCCCGGTTTAGACTTACGTGGACCCTGAGCCCGTCTCGCTGAGTCACGCAAGCCTAGTCAGCATGCCTTTATCATTTACCATTTATCAAGCAATTAAAGTAGAGTTATCATAGTTATAGTGGAAGCAATTAAACATCAAACTAACTGAAAAATTTCAAAGACACAATTTAAGACAACCTAGACCGTGGAAACCCCGAATAGGTATATCATCATCAATGAACATTCAAAGGAGAGTAAATACAAGATATATATGCCCAAAATCTCTAAAAAAAATCCAACTCCCAGTGTTTCAAAATAAGTATATCCAATAATACAAAAATCACCTATATCCGGTATCCTCAAATGATATCTCCTAGCTGTAAAGCTTTCCCCTTTCTGGACTGAATTTGTGGAGTGCACTCAAATCAAACACAAGAATGGCGAGCTCAAGTAAGTAAAGCCAGTAGGACATATATACAACAATTTTGAAATAACTAAATCAAATAGAAAGAAATGAATAGGAAACGCATGAATATAAAAAAGACTGTAAACAAATCAATCGATATGTGAGGGTCCGAAATACGAAAAACTAAATAACAAAGAGTCCCGACCAACAGGTCGTTAAGATACGGCAAAAGCCCAGCAAACTCGGGTTCAGGATGAGACACAGCCTACCAGCCCTAACCCTTTCGACTATGAGATATTCACAGACCCGGATAAGTGCCCCCAACGTACATTCAATTGGGAGATATCAACGGCGTCCAGATAAAAGCTCATATCACAGATAAATAGTAACCATGACTCACTTGTCAATGGATCACTCAACCAATAACAATTTCAAAGATAGAGATCAAAGCAATGAACAACAATATTCAATAGCTTAAAATGAAATTATTGTATAATTTCCTACCTGGTTTACTTACCTCGATCCACACGCTTATTTCTAACCTATTCGGCCATCGCGTCGTCAAAAACATGTCTCATTGTCCACTATTGTTGTGTCTCGTTGGGGATCGATCGGTCCGGCAACGCACAACCTCGCCGTTGCTCCACGTCGTCCATCGCGCCGCTGCCGATTTCGCGGAGCTGCTATCTGCGCTTCTCCTCCGATAGCAAGAGCGCTACCGTCGCGTCCGCCGTTGCCCACTGCTGCGTCCCCTCTCTACGTCGTCTCTCTCTCCTCTCCTCTCTTCTCTCTTCTCTCTTCCTCTCTCCTCTCCTCTCCTCTCACTCTCTTAATGAATAAGTAGTTGTCTAATTATTAAAGATTTAATAAAATGCATCATTATTACTTTGACTAAGGCAGATGAGATAGATTCGATGTGCATCAACAACATTATTTCTCATTCGACCCTTGATTAGTGGTATGAGCGCCTGATAACCCTCGTCTATATATAAAAAAATGTTTTTGTCATTTACCTCCACTGATACGCGCCGAAAATAAGGGAAAATAGACATATTTACAGTCACACACATACTTGTTGTGCCCTGTAAAACTAAGAAGTGAAAAAACCCCAAATCGGTATCTTAGTTGAAACCAAAATGCACTCCCACTCTCTCGCTTGAATCCTTTTCTTCTTTCCGATTTTCTTCTCTGTATCTTTCCGTCTTCGCTTTTGATCGATGGATTCGTCAATCGACACAAGTGGTGCAAATACGGTGGACATTGGTTCTGGTAACAACTAGCTATATCGATCTCATTTTGCATTCTCTTCGCATGATGAAATGCCTGTATATATACATGTATCAGTTAGTACAATTAGGCTCAATCTGATGATGCTCTGATTTTTATTACATGATGCATGCATCACTGGAAGAATAGGATTATCCTTCTCCATCAACTGCCATTTGATTAAACTTAACGGGCAGTGGCAGGTTTCTTATTTGGCTTTCAAAAAGGTCCCCTCAACATAAAAACTATTTGGGGATTGAGATTAGGTTTCTTGTTATGAGCTTTATTTTCATCCATTAGTACATTGATTGCTTGACATCAAATCAGTAGATTGTGTTGAACTATAGATGGGAAATACTTTGCATTCTTGTGACAATTCATATTTTTTGATCATGTTTGCAGTTGAAGGTCTTCATGAAAATACTAATGCTGGTGGTTCAAGTGGAGAAAGAAACTAATGTAAGTTTCATTCTATATATTTATTGTGCTTTTAATTTTCTCTCTTTACTCATTTTTGTCTTTTTTTTTTTTAACATTGTCATTGCTCGTGGCAGATAACACACCTTCTTTATTAACAAGCACGCGCTCCTCCTTGTGATCCAGAGTAGATAACGTTTCCTATCACACCCTAATTATTGTTGCAGGTAAAATGGCTTAGTTTTTGTTTCTTGAATTTCTTTACCTCACTATGTTCTTGTTTTCTTTTTATATGGTAATAGTTACTCTCTTAAAGAAATGTAAAGAAAGGTTCTCAACAATCCATAATTAAACATTTTCATTTGTCTTATAATATTTTAGAAATTTGGAATAGAGATTAGAATTAAATTTTAAATTTTCTTCCTAGTCATAAATCTTAGACCAAATATTAGAATAATTATAAGTCCCATCTTTAAAAAAAAAAAAAAAAAAAAAAACTTAGCCAAGGATAGTGCATCCATATACTAGAAACCAATGTAAAATATTGTAGCTATTAAGAATCAAAGGTGTGATCTCTCTTCCCCCCCGATCAGAATTATAATGCTTTTTTCTTTGCCACTTATCCCAATTTTTTTCTTAATCTGGTCCAAAGTAGCCTTAGAGGAAGTTATAACTTTGATATAAATTAGTGATTGAGTTCAAGCTTCAAGAAGTGATTTGGTACTGAAGGTACTATGCTGTGGGCTTTTTTGTTAGAAATGCTTAGCTTCATTTGATCAAATTTGCTATTTAGCCCACACTGCTATTTTGAATGGAACTTTCACTAGTTGTCTTTTTTTTTTTTTTATATATATAACAATCTTCTTCCCTGTACACTACTTGTACAATTAACAATTTAACTGCTTAATACTTTTATTTGCTGTTTTGTTGAAATGATCTATTTGACATCTGTCAATTCAAGCTTAGATTTATTGTTTTGGTCTTGTATCTATGTCCATGTATGGAAATGTGTAATTTTTCGTCATCACTTCTAGACCTATTCACTAAGCGGGCTCGAGCTGAGTCTAATTTTTTAAGGAAAATGCTGGCGTGCCCCAATACCGACACACAACATGGACACGCACTCTGTGCGTGACCGTGCGATAGGCCTTGCATGCTCCAACACCAAACCATAACATAGAGATTCGGTGTTGGGGCATGCTAGCAGGTTCAATTTCTTAAACCCTTGTCCAGGTCCACACAAGCTTGACCAAGCATAACAACAATTAACTAGATTTTATATTTTCTTACTCCAAACCCCGCACCGAACCATTGGGCCATCTAATTGGTTGGTAAATATTTATGTAACAAACAAAGAAGAAATTACATAAAAAATAAACTCATTAACAAACAAAAGTAAAAAAAAAGGACTAAAAACATACAAAAACGAGAGGGACCAACCTTAGTATAAGTTGAGAGGGACCGTGTGTTTATCTCTCAAGAAAGAGAGAAAACCATATTATCCCGGACCCCTTCATGTAACAAGGTTCAAACGTTAACCTAAGTTCGATAGTGGTTAGGTTTACTTTTTAAATAGAGAGTATCGACATTTCGATGTCTTAGTAAACCTTGCTAAATTAGCATACCTTTGGAACTTTTGAGCTTGGATCATAACTAACGAAAAACGTAAAACTGCTCGTTTAAAAAAATAACACCCACCTTTAAATTACTTTTTGTTTACAGATGAATCCTATATTGCCGGAGCCATTATTGCAGAACAAGAAGAAACGAGTCTTCAAGCGTTCCGCGCCGATTTTTTTTGCTTCGTTTGAGAACCGAAATATAGAATCGAAGGAAACGCGATTAATTCAAATTACTCGATGTAATGGTTTTCGTCAATATTGTTGGTTAATGTACGGACTCAAAACAAAAGTTAATTTCTATCTATCTAATTTATAAAAGAACTTGTACCTTCAATTTAGTCATCATTTTTTCTTATGTTGCTAATCAAGCAAGATTTGTTTGCTCCATCGACTTTTTTCTTTCTACTTATCGTCTCGTGCACCTGCGCAAGTTGTTTAAAAAAAAAATGAGCTCGTTGCTCTTGGCGGTGGTAAATAGATGACGAGGAGTTTACGGTTCACTAGCGATGTCCAAATTATTGTTTGTGCGCCCAACCTTAGTATTCATTGAGAAGGACCGTGTGTTTATCTCTCAAGAAAGAGAGAAAACTATATTATCCCGGACCTCTTCATGTAACAAGGTTGATACGTTAACCTAAGTTCGATAGTGGTCAGGTTTACTTTTTAAATAGTGTATCGACATTTCGATGACTTAGTAAACCTTGCTAAATTAGCATACCATTGGAACTTATGAGTTTGGATCATAACTGACGAAAAACGTAAAACTGCTCGTTTAAAAAACTAACACCCACCTTTAAATTACTTTTCGTTTACGGATGAATCCTATATTGCCGGAGCCATTGTTGCAGAACAAGAAGAAACGAGTCTTCAAGCGTTCCGCACTCTTTTTTTTTGCTTCGTTTGAGAACCGAAATATAGAATCAATGGAACCGCGATTAATTCAAATTACTCGATGTAATGGTTTTCGTCAATATTGTTTGTTAATGTACGGACTCGAAAACAAAAATTAATTTCTATCTATCTAATTTAGAAAAGAACTTGTACCTTCGCTTTAGTCATCATTTTTTCTTATGTTGCTAATCCAGCAAGATTTGTTTGCTCCATCGACTTTTTATCTTTCTATTTATCGTCTTGTGCACCTGCAAGTTGTTTAAAAAAACAATGAGCTCGTTGCTCAGAGGGTGGTAAATACATGACGAGGAGTTTACGGTTCACTAGCGATGTCCAAATTATTGTTCGCGCGCCCAACCTTAGTATTCATTGAGAGGGACCGTGTGTTTATCTCTCAAGAAAGAGAGAAAACCATTTTATCCCGGACCCCTTCATGTAACAGTGTTCAAACGTTAACCTAAGTTCGATAGTGGTTAAGTTTACTTTTTAAATAGAGTGTATCGACATTTCGATGTCTTAGTAAACCTTGCTAAATTAGCATACCTTTGGAACTTTTGAGCTTGGATCATAACTAACGAAAAACGTAAAACTGCTCGTTTAAAAAACTAACACCCACCTTTAAATTACTTTTCGTTTACGGATGAATCCTATATTGCCGGAGCCATTGTTGCAGAACAAGAAGAAACGAGTCTTCAAGTGTTCCGCGCCGATTTTTTTTGCTTCGTTTGAGAACTGAAAGATAGAATCAAAGGAACCGCGATTAATTCAAATTACTCGATGTAATGGTTTTCATCAATATTGTTGGTTAATGTACGGACTCAAAAACAAAAATTAATTTCTATCTATCTAATTTAGAAAAGAACTTGTACCTTCAATTTAGTCATCATTTTTTCTTATGTTGCTAATCCAGCGAGATTTGTTTGCTCCATCAACTTTTTTCTTTCCACTTATCGTCTCGTGCACCTGCAAGTTGTTTAAAAAAACAATGAGCTCGTTGCTCAGCGGGTGGTAAATAGATGACGAGGAGTTTACGGTTCACTAGCGATGTCCAAATTATTGTTTGTGCGCCCAACCTTAGTATTCATTGAGAAGGACCGTGTGTTTATCTCTCAAGAAAGAGAGAAAACCATATTATCCCATGTAACAAGGTTGAAACGTTAACCTAAGTTCGATAGTGGTCAGGTTTACTTTTTAAATAGTGTGTATCGACATTTCGATGTCTTAGTAAACCTTGCTAAATGAGCATACCTTTTGAACTTATGAGCTTGGATCATAACTAACGAAAAACGTAAAAATACTCGTTTAAAAAACTAACACCCACCTGTAAATTACTTTTCGTTTACGGATGAATCCTATATTGCCAGAGCCATTGTTGCAGAACAAGAAGAAACGAGTCTTCAAGCGTTCCGCGCCGATTTTTTTTGCTTCGTTTGAGAACTGAAATATAGAATAAAAGGAACCGCGATTAATTCAAATTACTCGATGTAATGGTTTTCGTCAATATTGTTGGTTAATGTACGGACTCGGAAACAAAAATTAATTTCTATCTATCTAATTTAGAAAAGAACTTGTACCTTCCATTTAGTCATCATTTTTTCTTATGTTGCTAATCCAGCAAGATTTGTTTGCTCCATCGACTTTTTTCTTTCTACTTATCGTCTCGTGCACCTGCAAGTTGTTTAAAAAGAAAAATGAGCTCGTTGCTCAGCGGGTGGTAAATAGATGACGAGGAGTTTACGGTTCACTAGCGAAGTCCAAATTATTGTTTGTGCGCCCAACCTTAGTATAAGTTGAGAGGGACCGTGTGTTTATCTCTCAAGAAAGAGAGAAAACCATATTATCCCGGACCCCTTCATGTAACAAGGTTCAAACGTTAACCTAAGTTCGATAGTGGTTAGGTTTACTTTTTAAATAGAGAGTATCGACATTTCGATGTCTTAGTAAACCTTGCTAAATTAGCATACCTTTGGAACTTTTGAGCTTGGATCATAACTAACGAAAAACGTAAAACTGCTCGTTTAAAAAAATAACACCCACCTTTAAATTACTTTTTGTTTACAGATGAATCCTATATTGCCGGAGCCATTATTGCAGAACAAGAAGAAACGAGTCTAAAAGCGTTCCGCGCCGATTTTTTTTGCTTCGTTTGAGAACCGAAATATAGAATCGAAGGAAACGCGATTAATTCAAATTACTCGATGTAATGGTTTTCGTCAATATTGTTGGTTAATGTACGGACTCAAAACAAAAGTTAATTTCTATCTATCTAATTTATAAAAGAACTTGTACCTTCAATTTAGTCATCATTTTTTCTTATGTTGCTAATCAAGCAAGATTTGTTTGCTCCATCGACTTTTTTCTTTCTACTTATCGTCTCGTGCACCTGCAAGTTGTTTAAAAAAAAAATGAGCTCGTTGCTCGGCGGGTGGTAAATAGATGACGAGGAGTTTACGGTTCACTAGCGATGTCCAAATTATTGTTTGTGCGCCCAACCTTAGTATTCATTGAGAAGGACCGTGTGTTTATCTCTCAAGAAAGAGAGAAAACTATATTATCCCGGACCTCTTCATGTAACAAGGTTGATACGTTAACCTAAGTTCGATAGTGGTCAGGTTTACTTTTTAAATAGTGTATCGACATTTCGATGACTTAGTAAACCTTGCTAAATTAGCATACCATTGGAACTTATGAGTTTGGATCATAACTAACGAAAAACGTAAAACGGCTCGTTTAAAAAACTAACACCCACCTTTAAATTACTTTTCGTTTACGGATGAATCCTATATTGCCGGAGCCATTGTTGCAGAACAAGAAGAAACGAGTCTTCAAGCGTTCCGCACTGATTTTTTTTGCTTCGTTTGAGAACTGAAATATAGAATCAATGGAACCGCGATTAATTCAAATTACTCGATGTAATGGTTTTCGTCAATATTGTTTGTTAATGTACGGACTCGAAAACAAAAATTAATTTCTATCTATCTAATTTAGAAAAGAACTTGTACCTTCAGTTTAGTCATCATTTTTTCTTATGTTGCTAATCCAGCAAGATTTGTTTGCTCCATCGACTTTTTATCTTTCTATTTATCGTCTTGTGCACCTGCAAGTTGTTTAAAAAAACAATGAGCTCGTTGCTCAGAGGGTGGTAAATACATGACGAGGAGTTTACGGTTCACTAGCGATGTCCAAATTATTGTTCGCGCGCCCAACCTTAGTATTCATTGAGAGGGACCGTGTGTTTATCTCTCAAGAAAGAGAGAAAACCATTTTATCCCGGACCCCTTCATGTAACAGTGTTCAAACGTTAACCTAAGTTCGATAGTGGTTAAGTTTACGTTTTAAATAGAGTGTATCGACATTTCGATGTCTTAGTAAACCTTGCTAAATTAGCATACCTTTGGAACTTTTGAGCTTGGATCATAACTAACGAAAAACGTAAAACGCTCGTTTAAAAAACTAACAGCCACCTTTAAATTACTTTTCGTTTACGGATGAATCCTATATTGCCGGAGCCATTGTTGCAGAACAAGAAGAAACGAGTCTTCAAGTGTTCCGCGCCGATTTTTTTTGCTTCGTTTGAGAACTGAAAGATAGAATCAAAGGAACCGCGATTAATTCAAATTACTCGATGTAATGGTTTTCATCAATATTGTTGGTTAATGTACTTGACTCAAAAACAAAAATTAATTTCTATCTATCTAATTTAGAAAAGAACTTGTACCTTCAATTTAGTCATCATTTTTTCTTATGTTGCTAATCCAGCGAGATTTGTTTGCTCCATCAACTTTTTTCTTTCTACTTATCGTCTCGTGCACCTGCAAGTTGTTTAAAAAAACAATGAGCTCGTTGCTCACGGTGGTAAATAGATGACGAGGAGTTTACGGTTCACTAGCGATGTCCAAATTATTGTTTGTGCGCCCAACCTTAGTATTCATTGAGAAGGACCGTGTGTTTATCTCTCAAGAAAGAGAGAAAACCATATTATCCCATGTAACAAGGTTGAAACGTTAACCTAAGTTCGATAGTGGTCAGGTTTACTTTTTAAATAGTGTGTATCGACATTTCGATGTCTTAGTAAACCTTGCTAAATGAGCATACCTTTTGAACTTATGAGCTTGGATCATAACTAACGAAAAACGTAAAAATACTCGTTTAAAAAACTAACACCCACCTGTAAATTACTTTTCGTTTACGGATGAATCCTATATTGCCAGAGCCATTGTTGCAGAACAAGAAGAAACGAGTCTTCAAGCGTTCCGCGCCGATTTTTTTTCGTTTGAGAACCGAAATATAGAATAAAAGGAACCGCGATTAATTCAAATTACTCGATGTAATGGTTTTCGTCAATATTGTTGGTTAATGTACGGACTCGGAAACAAAAATTAATTTCTATCTATCTAATTTAGAAAAGAACTTGTACCTTCCATTTAGTCATCATTTTTTCTTATGTTGCTAATCCAGCAAGATTTGTTTGCTCCATCGACTTTTTTCTTTCTACTTATCGTCTCGTGCACCTGCAAGTTGTTTAAAAAGAAAAATGAGCTCGTTGCTCAGCGGGTGGTAAATAGATTACGAGGAGTTTACGGTTCACTAGCGAAGTCCAAATTATTGTTTGTGCGCCCAACCTTAGTATTCATTGAGAGGGACCGTGTGTTTATCTCTCAAGAAAGAGAGAAAACCATATTATCCCGGACCCCTTCATGTAACAAGGTTCACACGTTAACCTATGTTCGATAGTGGTTAGGTTTACTTTTTAAATAGAGTGTATCGACATTTCGATGTCTTAGTGAACCTTGCTAAATTAGCATACCTTTGGAACTTTTGAGCTTGACTCATAACTAACGAAAAACGTAAAACTGCTCGTTTAAAAAAATAACACCCACCTTTAAATTACTTTTAGTTTACGGATGAATCCTATATTGCCGGAGCCATTATTGCAGAACAAGAAGAAACGAGTCTAAAAGCGTTCCGCGCCGATTTTTTTTGCTTCGTTTGAGAACTGAAATATAGAATCGAAGGAAACGCGATTAATTCAAATTACTCGATGTAATGGTTTTCGTCAATATTGTTGGTTAATGTACGGACTCAAAACAAAAGTTAATTTCTATCTATCTAATTTATAAAAGAACTTGTACCTTCAATTTAGTCATCATTTTTTCTTATGTTGCTAATCAAGCAAGATTTGTTTGCTCCATCGACTTATTTGTTTCTACTTATCGTCTCGTGCACCTGCAAGTTGTTTAAAAAAAAAATGAGCTCGTTGCTCGGCGGGTGGTAAATAGATGACGAGGAGTTTACGGTTCACTAGCGATGTCCAAATTATTGTTTGTGCGCCCAACCTTAGTATTCATTGAGAGGGACCGTGTGTTTATCTCTCAAGAAAGAGGGAAAACCATATTATCACGGACCCCTTCATGTAACAAGGTTGATACGTTAACCTAAGTTCGATAGTGGTCAGGTTTACTTTTTAAATAGTGTATCGACATTTCGATGACTTAGTAAACCTTGCTAAATTAGCATACCATTGGAACTTATGAGCTTGGATCATAACTAACGAAAAACGTAAAACTGCTCGTTTAAAAAACTAACACCCACCTTTAAATTACTTTTCGTTTACGGATGAATCCTATATTGCCGGAGCCATTGTTGCAGAACAAGAAGAAACGAGTCTTCAAGCGTTCCGCACTGATTTTTTTTGCTTCGTTTGAGAACTGAATTATAGAATCAATGGAACCGCGATTAATTCAAATTACTTCGATGTAATGGTTTTCGTCAATATTGTTTGTTAATGTACGGACTCGAAAACAAAAATTAATTTCTATCTATCTAATTTAGAAAAGAACTTGTACCTTCAATTTAGTCATCATTTTTTCTTATGTTGCTAATCCGGCAAGATTTGTTTGCTCCATCGACTTTTTTCTTTCAACTTATCGTCTCGCGCACCTGCGAGTTGTTTAAAAAGAAAAATGAGCTCGTTGCTGAGCGGATGGTAAATAGATGACGAGGAGTTTACGGTTCACTAGCGAAGTCCAAATTATTGTTTGTGCGCCCAACCTTAGTATTCATTGAGAGGGACCGTGTGTTTATCTCTCAAGAAAGAGAGAAAACCATATTATCATCGACCCCTTCATGTAACAAGGTTGAAACGATAACCTAAGTTCGATAGTGGTCAGGTTTACTTTTTAAATAGAGTGTATCGACATTTCGATGTCTTAGTAAACCTTGCTAAATTAGAATACCTTTGGAACTTATGAGCTTGGATCATAACTAACGAAAAACATAAAACTGCTCGTTTAAAAAACTAACACCCACCTTTAAATTACTTTTCGTTTACGGATGAATCCTATATTGCCGGAGCCATTGTTGCAGAACAAGAAGAAAAGAGTCTTCAAGCGTTCTGCGCCGATTTTTTTTGCTTCGTTTGAGAACTAAAATATAGAATCAAAGGAACCGCGATTAATTCAAATTACTCGATGTAATGGTTTTCATCAATATTGTTGGTTAATGTACGGACTCAAAAACAAAAATTAATTTCTATCTATCTAATTTAGAAAAGAACTTGTACCTTCAATTTAGTCATCATTTTTTCTTATGTTGCTAATCCAAAGAAGATTTGTTTGCTCCATCGACTTTTTTCTTTCTACTTATCGTCTCGTGCAACTGCAAGTTGTTTAAAAAGAAAAATGAGCTCGTTGCTCAGCGGGTGGTAAATAGATGACGAGGAGTTTACGGTTCACTAGCGAAGTCCAAATTATTGTTTGTGCGCCCAACCTTAGTATTCATTGAGAGGGACCGTGTGTTTATCTCTCAAGAAAGAGAGAAAACCATATTATCATCGACCCCTTCATTTAACAAGGTTGAAACGTTAACCTAAGTTCGATAGTGGTCAGGTTTACTTTTTAAATAGAGTGTATCGACATTTCGATGTCTTAGTAAACCTTTCTAAATTAGCATACCTTTGGAACTTATGAGCTTGGATCATAACTAAAGAAAAAAATAAAACTGCTCGTTTAAAAAACTAACACCCACCTTTAAATTACTTTTCGTTTACGGATGAATCCTATATTGCCGGAGCCATTGTTGCAGAACAAGAAGAAAAGAGTCTTCAAGCGTTCCGCGCCGATTTTTTTTGCTTCGTTTGAGAACTAAAATATAGAATCAAAGGAAATGCGATTAATTCAAATTACTCGATGTAATGGTTTTCGTCAATATTGTTGGTTAATGTACGGACTCGTAAACAAAAATTAATTTCTATCTATCTAATTTAGAAAAGAACTTGTACCTTCAATTTAGTCATCATTTTTTCTTATGTTGCTTATCCGGCAAGATTTGTTTGCTCCATCGACTTTTTTCTTTCTACTTATCGTCTCGCGCACCTGCAAGTTGTTTAAAAAGAAAAATGAGCTCGTTGCTCAGCGGGTGGTAAATAGATGACGAGGAGTTTACGGTTCACTAGCGAAGTCCAAATTATTGTTTGTGCGCCAACCTTAGTATTCATTGAGAGGGACCGTGTGTTTATCTCTCAAGAAAGAGAGAAAACCATATTATCATCGACCCCTTCATGTAACAAGGTTGAAACGTTAACCTAAGTTTGATAGTGGTTAGGTTTACTTTTTAAATAGAGTGTATCGATATTTCGATGTCTTAGTAAACCTTGCTAAATTGGCATACCTTTGGAACTTATGAGCTTGGATCATAACTAACGAAAAACGTAAAAATGCTCGTTTAAAAAACTAACACCCACCTGTAAATTACTTTTCGTTTACGGATGAATCCTATATTGCCAGAGCCATTGTTGCAGAACAAGAAGAAACGAGCCTTCAAGCGTTCCGCACTGATTTTTTTTGCTTCGTTTGAGAACTGAAATATAGAATAAATGGAACCGCGATTAATTCAAATTACTCGATGTAATGGTTTTCGTCAATATTGTTTGTTAATGTACGGACTCGAAAACAAAAATTAATTTCTATCTATCTAATTTAGAAAAGAACTTGTACCTTCAGTTTAGTCATCATTTTTTCTTATGTTGCTAATCCAGCAAGATTTGTTTGCTCCATCGACTTTTTTCTTTCAACTTATCGTCTTGTGCACCTGCAAGTTGTTTAAAAAAACAATGAGCTCGTTGCTCATTGGGTGGTAAATACATGACGAGGAGTTTACGGTTCACTAGCGATGTCCAAATTATTGTTTGTGCGCCCAACCTTAGTATTCATTGAGAGGGACCGTGTGTTTATCTCTCAAGAAAGAGAGAAAACCATATTATCCCGGACCCCTTCATGTAACAAGGTTCAAACGTTAACCTAAGTTCGATAGTGGTTAGGTTTACTTTTTAAATAGAGTGTATCGACATTTCGATGTCTTAGTAAACCTTGCTAAATTAGCATACCTTTGGAACTTTTGAGCTTGGATCATAACTAACGAAAAACGTAAAACTGCTCGTTTAAAAAACTAACACCCACCTTTATATTACTTTTCGTTTACGGATGAATCCTATATTGCCGGAGCCATTGTTGCAGAACAAGAAGAAACGAGTCTTCAAGTGTTACGCGCCGATTTTTTTTGCTTCGTTTGAGAACTGAAATATAGAATCAAAGGAACCGCGATTAATTCAAATTACTCGATGTAATGGTTTTCATCAATATTGTTGGTTAATGTACGGACTCAAAAACAAAAATTTATTTCTATCTATCTAATTTAGAAAAGAACTTGTACATTCAATTTAGTCATCATTTTTTCTTATGTTGCTAATCCAGCAAGATTTGTTTGCTCCATCGACTTTTTTCTTTCTACTTATCGTCTCGTGCACCTACAAGTTGTTTAAAAAAACAATGAGCTCGTTGCTCAGCGGGTGGTAAATAGATGACGAAGAGTTTACGGTTCACTAGCGATGTCCAAATTATTGTTTGTGCGCCCAACCTTAGTATTCATTGAGAAGGACCGTATGTTTATCTCTCAAGAAAGAGAGAAAACCATATTATCCCGGACCCCTTCATGTAATAAGGTTGAAACGTTAACCTAAGTTCGATAGTGGTCAGGTTTACTTTTTAAATAGTGTGTATCGACATTTCGATGTCTTAGTAAACCTTGCTAAATGAGCATACTTTTGGAACTTATGAGCTTGGATCATAACTAACGAAAAACGTAAAAATGCTCGTTTAAAAAACTAACACCCACCTGTAAATTACTTTTCGTTTACGGATGAATCCTATATTGCCAGAGCCATTGTTGCAGAACAAGAAGAAACGAGTCTTCAATCGTTCCGCGCCGATTTTTTTTGCTTCGTTTGAGAACTAAAATATAGAACCAAAAGAAATGCGATTAATTCAAATTACTTGATGTAATGGTTTTCGTCAATATTGTTGGTTAATGTACGGACTCGAAAACAAAAATTAATTTCTATCTATCTAATTTAGAAAAGAACTTGTACCTTCCATTTAGTCATCATTTTTTCATATGTTGCTAATCCAGCAAGATTTGTTTGCTCCATCGACTTTTTTCTTTCTACTTATCGTCTCGTGCGCCAGCAAGTTGTTTAAAAAGAAAAATGAGCTCGTTGCTCACGGGTGGTAAATAGATGACGAGGAGTTTACGGTTCACTAGCGATGTCCAAATTATTGTTTGTGCGCCCAACCTTAGTATTCATTGAGAAGGACCGTGTGTTTATCTCTCAAGAAAGAGGGAAAACCATATTATCACGGACCCCTTCATGTAACAAGGTTGATACGTTAACCTAAGTTCGATAGTGGTCAGGTTTACTTTTTAAATAGAGTGTATCGACATTTCGATGTCTTAGTAAACCTTGCTAAATTAGCATACCTTTGGAACTTATGAGCTTGGATCATAACTAACGAAAAACATAAAACTGATCGTTTAAAAAACTAACACCCACCTTTAAATTACTTTTCGTTTACGGATGAATCCTATATTGCCGGAGCCATTGTTGCAGAACAAGAAGAAAAGAGTCTTCAAGCGTTCCGCGCCGATTTTTTTTGCTTCGTTTGAGAACTAAAATATAGAATCAAAGGAAATGCGATTAATTCAAATTACTCGATGTAATGGTTTTCGTCAATATTGTTGGTTAATGTACGGACTCGAAAACAAAAATTAATTTCTATCTATCTAATTTAGAAAAGAACTTGTACCTTCAATTTAGTCATCATTTTTTCCTATGTTGCTTATCCGGCAAGATTTGTTTGCTCCATCGACTTTTTTCTTTCTACTTATCGTCTCGCGCACCTGCAAGTTGTTTAAAAAGAAAAATGAGCTCGTTGCTCAGCGGGTGGTAAATAGATGACGAGGAGTTTACGGTTCACTAGCGAAGTCCAAATTATTGTTTGTGCGCCCAACCTTAGTATTCATTGAGAGGGACCGTGTGTTTATCTCTCAAGAAAGAGAGAAAACCATATTATCATCGACCCCTTCATGTAACAAGGTTGAAACGTTAACCTAAGTTCGATAGTGGTCTGGTTTACTTTTTAAATAGAGTGTATCGACATTTCGATGTCTTAGTAAACCTTGCTAAATTAGCATACCTTTGGAACTTATGAGCTTGGATCATAACTAACGAAAAACATAAAACTGCTCGTTTAAAAAACAAACACCCACCTTTAAATTACTTTTCGTTTACGGATGAATCCTATATTGCCGGAGCCATTGTTGCAGAACAAGAAGAAAAGAGTCTTCAAGCGTTCCACGCCGATTTTTTTTGCTTCGTTTGAGAACTAAAATATAGAATCAAAGGAAATGCGATTAATTCAAATTACTCGATGTAATGGTTTTCATCAATATTGTTGGTTAATGTACGGACTCGAAAACAAAAATTAAATTCTATCTATCTAATTTAGAAAAGAACTTGTACCTTCAATTTAGTCATCATTTTTTCTTATGTTGCTTATCCGGCAAGATTTGTTTGCTCCATCGACTTTTTTCTTTCTACTTATCGTCTCGCGCACCTGCAAGTTGTTTAAAAAGAAAAATGAGCTCGTTTCTCAGCGGGTGGTAAATAGATGACGAGGAGTTTACGGTTCACTAGCGAAGTCCAAATTATTGTTTGTGCGCCCAACCTTAGTATTCATTGAGAGGGACCGTGTGTTTATCTCTTAAGAAAGAGAGAAAACCATATTATCATCGACCCCTTCATGTAACAAGGTTGAAACGTTAACCTAAGTTCGATAGTGGTTAGGTTTACGTTTTAAATAGAGTGTATCGATATTTCGATGTCTTAGTAAACCTTTCTAAATTAGCATACCTTTGGAACTTATGAGCTTGGATCATAACTAACGAAAAACGTAAAAATGCTCTTTTAAAAAACTAACACCCACCTGTAAATTACTTTTCGTTTACGGATGAATCCTATATTGCCAGAGCCATTGTTGCAGAACAAGAAGAAACGAGCCTTCAAGCGTTCTGCACTGATATTTTTTGCTTCGTTTGAGAACTGAAATATAGAATAAATGGAACCGCGATTAATTCAAATTACTCGATGTAATGGTTTTCGTCAATATTGTTTGTTAATGTACGGACTCGAAAACAAAAATTAATTTCTATCTATCTAATTTAGAAAAGAACTTGTACCTTCAGTTTAGTCATCATTTTTTCTTTTGTTGCTAATCCAGCAAGATTTGTTTGCTCCATCGACTTTTTTCTTTCAACTTATCGTCTTGTGCACCTGCAAGTTGTTTAAAAAAACAATGAGCTCGTTGCTCATTGGGTGGTAAATACATGACGAGGAGTTTACGGTTCACTAGCGATGTCCAAATTATTGTTTGTGCGCCCAACCTTAGTATTCATTGAGAGGGACCGTGTGTTTATCTCTCAAGAAAGAGAGAAAACCATATTATCCCGGAACCCTTCATGTAACAAGGTTGAAACGTTAACCTAAGTTCGATAGTGGTCAGGTTTACTTTTTAAATAGAGTGTATCGACATTTCGATGTCTTAGTAAACCTTGCTAAATTAGCATACCTTCGGAACTTTTGAGCTTGGATCATAACTAACGAAAAACGTAAAACTGCTCGTTTAAAAAAATAACACCCACCTTTAAATTACTTTTTGTTTACGGATAAATCCTATATTGTCGGAGCCATTATTGCAGAACAAGAAGAAACGAGTCTTCAAGCGTTCTGCACCGATTTTTTTTGCTTCGTTTGAGAACTGAAATATAGAATCGAAGGAAACGCGATTAATTCAAATTACTCGATGTAATGGTTTTCGTCAATATTGTTGGTTAATGTACGGACTCAAAAACAAAAGTTAATTTCTATATATCTAATTTATAAAAGAACTTGTACCTTCAATTTAGTCATCATTTTTTCTTATGTTTCTAATCAAGCAAGATTTGTTTGCTCCATCGACTTTTTTCTTTCTACTTATCGTCTCGTGCACCTGCAAGTTGTTTAAAAAGAAAAATGAGCTCGTTGCTCAGCGGGTGGTAAATAGATGACGAGTAGTTTACGGTTCACTAGCGAAGTCCAAATTATTGTTTGTGCGCCCAACCTTAGTATTCATTGAGAGGGACCGTGTGTTTATCTCTCAAGAAAGAGAGAAAACCATATTATCCCGGACCCATTCATGTAACAAGGTTCAAACGTTAACCTAAGTTCGATAGTGGTTAGGTTTACTTTTTAAATAGAGTGTATCGACATTTCGATGTCTTAGTAAATCTTGCTAAATTAGCATACCTTCGGAACTTTTGAGCTTGGATCATAACTAACGAAAAACGTAAAACTGCTCGTTTAAAAAAATAACACCCACCTTTAAATTACTTTTTGTTTACGGATAAATCCTATATTGTCGGAGCCATTATTGCAGAACAAGAAGAAACGAGTCTTCAAGCGTTCTGCGCCGATTTTTTTTGCTTCGTTTGAGAATTGAAATATAGAATCAAAGGAACCGCGATTAATTCAAATTATTCGATGTAATGGTTTTCGTCAATATTGTTTGTTAATGTACGGACTCGAAAACAAAAATTAATTTCTATCTATCTAATTTAGAAAAGAACTTGTACCTTCAATTTAGTCTTCATTTTTTCTTATGTTGCTAATCCAGCAAGATTTGTTTGCTCCATCGACTTTTTTCTTTCTACTTATCGTCTCGTGCAACTGCAAGTTGTTTAAAAAAACAATGAGCTCGTTGCTCAGCGGGTGGTAAATAGATGACGAGGAGTTTACGGTTCACTAGCGATGTCCAAATTATTGTTTGTGCGCCCAACCTTAGTATTCATTGAGAAGGACCGTGTGTTTATCTCTCAAGAAAGAGAGAAAATCATATTATCCCGGACCCCTTCATGTAACAAGGTTGAAACGTTAACCTAAGTTCGATAGTGGTCAGGTTTACTTTTTAAATAGAGTGTATCGACATTTCGATGTCTTAGTAAACCTTGCTAAATTAGCATACCTTTGGAACTTATGAGCTTGGATCATAACTAACGAAAAACCTAAAACTGCTCGTTTAAAAAACTAACACCCACCTTTAAATTACTTTTCGTTTACGGATGAATCCTGTATTGCCGGAGCCATAGTTGCAGAACAAGAAGAAACGAGTCTTCAAGCGTTCCACGCCGATTTTTTTTGCTTCGTTTGAGAACTGAAATATAGAATCAAAGGAACCGCGATTAAATACAAATTCCTCGATGTAATGGTTTTCGTCAATATTGTTTGTTAATGTACGGACTCGAAAACAAAAATTAATTTCTATCTATCTAATTTAGAAAAGAACTTGTACCTTCAATTTAGTCATCATTTTTTCTTATGTTGCTAATCCGGCAAGATTTGTTTGCTCCATCGACTTTTTTCTTTCAACTTATCGTCTCGCGCACCTGCGAGTTGTTTAAAAAGAAAAATGAGCTCGTTGTTTGAGCGGATGGTAAATAGATGACGAGGAGTTTACGGTTCACTAGCGAAGTCCAAATTATTGTTTGTGCGCCCAACCTTAGTATTCATTGAGAGGGACCGTGTGTTTATCTCTCAAGAAAGAGAGAAAACCATATTATCATCGACCCCTTCATGTAACAAGGTTGAAACGATAACCTAAGTTCGATAGTGGTCGGTTTACTTTTTAAATAGAGTGTATCGACATTTCGATGTCTTAGTAAACCTTGCTAAATTAGAATACCTTTGGAACTTATGAGCTTGGATCATAACTAACGAAAAACATAAAACGCTCGTTTAAAAAACTAACACCCACCTTTAAATTACTTTTCGTTTACGGATGAATCCTATATTGCCGGAGCCATTGTTGCAGAACAAGAAGAAAAGAGTCTTCAAGCGTTCTGCGCCGATTTTTTTTGCTTCGTTTGAGAACTAAAATATAGAATCAAAGGAACCGCGATTAATTCAAATTACTCGATGTAATGGTTTTCATCAATATTGTTGGTTAATGTACGGACTCAAAAACAAAAATTAATTTCTATCTATCTAATTTAGAAAAGAACTTGTACCTTCAATTTAGTCATCATTTTTTCTTATGTTGCTAATCCAGCAAGATTTGTTTGCTCCATCGACTTTTTCTTTCTACTTATCGTCTCGTGCAGCCGCAAGTTGTTTAAAAAAACAATGAGCTCGTTGCTCACGGGGTGGTAAATAGATGACGAAGAGTTTACGGTTCACTAGCGATGTCCAAATTATTGTTTGTGCGCCCAACCTTAGTATTCATTGAGAGGGACTGTGTGTTTATCTCTCAAGAAAGAGGGAAAACCATATTATCCCGGACCCCTTCATGTAACAAGGTTCAAACGTTAACCTAAGTTCGATAGTGGTTAGGTTTACTTTTTAAATAGAGTGTATCGATATTTCGATGTCTTAGTAAACCTTGCTAAATTAGCATACCTTTGGAACTTTTGAGCTTGGATCATAACTAACGAAAAACATAAAACTGCTCGTTTAAAAAACTAACACCCACCTTTAAATTACTTTTCGTTTACGGATGAATCCTATATTTCCAGAGCCATTGTTGCAGAACAAGAAGAAAAGAGTCTTCAAGCGTTCCGCGCCGATTTTTTTTGCTTCGTTTGAGAACTAAAATATAGAATCAAAGGAAATGCGATTAATTCAAATTACTCGATGTAATGGTTTTCGTCGATATTGTTGGTTAATGTACGGACTCGAAAACAAAAATTAATTTCTATCTATCTAATTTATAAAAGAACTTGTACCTTCCATTTAGTCATCATTTTTTCTTATGTTGCTAATCCAGCAAGATTTGTTTGCGCCTTCAACCTTTTTCTTTCTACTTATCGTCTCGTGCACCTGCGAGTTGTTTAAAAAGAAAAATGAGCTCGTTGCTCAGCGGGTGGTAAATAGATGACGAGTAGTTTACGGTTCACTAGCGAAGTCCAAATTATTGTTTGTGCGCCCAACCTTAGTATTCATTGAGAGGGACTGTGTGTTTATCTCTCAAGAAAGAGGGAAAACCATATTATCCCGGACCCCTTCATGTAACATGGTTCAAACGTTATCCTAAGTTCGATAGTGGTTAGGTTTACTTTTTAAATAGAGTGTATCGACATTTCGATGTCTTAGTAAACCTTGCTAAATTAGCATACCTTTGGAACTTTTGAGGTTGGATCATAACTAACGAAAAACGTAAAACTGCTCGTTTAAAAAACTAACACCCACCTTTAAATTACTTTTCGTTTACGGATTAATCCTATATTGCAGGAGCCATTGTTGCAGAACAAGAAGAAACGAGTCTTCAAGCGTTCCGCACTGATTTTTTTTGCTTCGTTTGAGAATTGAAATATAGAATCAAAGGAACCGCGATTAATTCAAATTATTCGATGTAATGGTTTTCGTCAATATTGTTTGTTAATGTACGGACTCGAAAACAAAAATTAATTTCTATCTATCTAATTTAGAAAAGAACTTGTACCTTCAATTTAGTCTTCATTTTTTCTTATGTTGCTAATCCAGCAAGATTTGTTTGCTCCATCGACTTTTTTCGTTCTACTTATCGTCTCGTGCAACTGCAAGTTGTTTAAAAAAACAATGAGCTCGTTGCTCACCGGGTGGTAAATAGATGACGAAGAGTTTACGGTTCACTAGCGATGTCCAAATTATTGTTTGTGCGCCCAACCTTAGTATTCATTGAGAGGGACTGTGTGTTTATTTCTCAAGAAAGAGGGAAAACCATATTATCCCGGACCCCTTCATGTAACAAGGTTCAAACGTTAACCTAAGTTCGATAGTGGTTAGGTTTACTTTTTAAATAGAGTGTATCGACATTTCGGTGTCTTAGTAAACCTTGCTAAATTAGTATACCTTTGGAACTTTTGAGCTTGGATCATAACTAACGAAAAACATAAAACTGCTCGTTTAAAAAACTAACACCCACCTTTAAATTACTTTTCGTTTACTTGATGAATCCTATATTTCAGAGCCATTGTTGCGAAACAAGAAGAAAAGAGTCTTCAAGCGTTCCGCGATTTTTTTGCTTCGTTTGAGAACTAAAATATAGAATCAAAGGAAATGCGATTAATTCAAATTACTCGATGTAATGGTTTTCGTCGATATTGTTGGTTAATGTACAGACTCGAAAACAAAAATTAATTTCTATCTATCTAATTTATAAAAGAACTTGTACCTTCTATTTAGTCATCATTTTTTCTTATGTTGCTAATCCAGCAAGATTTGTTTGCTCCTTCAACCTTTTTCTTTCTACTTATCGTCTCGTGCACCTGCGAGTTGTTTAAAAAGAAAAATGAGCTCGTTGCTCAGCGGGTGGTAAATAGATGACGAGTAGTTTACGGTTCACTAGCGAAGTCCAAATTATTGTTTGTGCGCCCAACCTTAGTATTCATTGAGAGGGACTGTGTGTTTATCTCTCAAGAAAGAGGGAAAACCATATTATCCCGGACCCCTTCATGTAACAAGGTTCAAACGTTAACCTAAGTTCGATAGTGGTTAGGTTTACTTTTTAAATAGAGTGTATCGACATTTCGATGTCTTAGTAAACCTTGCTAAATTAGCATACCTTTGGAACTTTTGAGGTTGGATCATAACTAACGAAAAACGTAAAACTGCTCGTTTAAAAAACTAACACCCACCTTTAAATTACTTTTCGTTTACGGATTAATCCTATATTGCCGGAGCCATTGTTGCAGAACAAGAAGAAACGAGTCTTCAAGCGTTCCGCACTGATTTTTTTTGCTTCGTTTGAGAATTGAAATATAGAATCAAAGGAACCGCGATTAATTCAAATTATTCGATGTAATGGTTTTCGTCAATATTGTTTGTTAATGTACGGACTCGAAAACAAAAATTAATTTCTATCTATCTAATTTAGAAAAGAACTTGTACCTTCAATTTAGTCTTCATTTTTTCTTATGTTGTTAATCCAGCAAGATTTGTTTGCTCCATCGACTTTTTTCTTTCTACTTATCGTCTCGTGCAACTGCAAGTTGTTTAAAAAAACAATGAGCTCGTTGCTCAGCGGGTGGTAAATAGATGACGAGGAGTTTACGGTTCACTAGCGATGTCCAAATTATTGTTTGTGCGCCCAACCTTAGTATTCATTGAGAGGGACCGTGTGTTTATCTCTCAAGAAAGAGAAAAATCATATTATCCCTGACCCCTTCATGTAACAAGGTTGAAACGTTAACCTAAGTTCGATAGTGGTCGGGTTTACTTTTTAAATAGAGTGTATCGACATTTCGATGTCTTAGTAAACCTTGCTAAATTAGCATACCTTTGGAACTTATGAGCTTGGATCATAACTAACGAAAAACCTAAAACTGCTCGTTTAAAAAACTAACACCCACCTTTAAATTACTTTTCGTTTACGGATGAATCCTGTATTGCCGGAGCCATTGTTGCAGAACAAGAAGAAACGAGTCTTCAAGCGTTCCACGCCGATTTTTTTTGCTTCGTTTGAGAATTGAAATATAGAATCAAAGGAACCGCGATTAAATACAAATTCCTCGATGTAATGGTTTTCGTCAATATTGTTTGTTAATGTACGGACTCGAAAACAAAAATTAATTTCTATCTATGTAATTTAGAAAAGAACTTGTACCTTCAATTTAGTCATCATTTTTTCTTATGTTGTTAATCCGTCAAGATTTGTTTGCTCCATCGACTTTTTTCTTTCAACTTATCGTCTCGCGCACCTGCGAGTTGTTTAAAAAGAAAAATGAGCTCGTTGCTGAGCGGATGGTAAATTGATGACGAGGAGTTTACGGTTCACTAGCGAAGTCCAAATTATTGTTTGTGCGCCCAACCTTAGTATTCATTGAGAGGGACCGTGTGTTTATCTCTCAAGAAAGAGAGAAAACCATATTATCATCGACCCCTTCATGTAACAAGGTTGAAACGATAACCTAAGTTCGATAGTGGTCAGGTTTACTTTTTAAATAGAGTGTATCGACATTTCGATGTCTTAGTAAACCTTGCTAAATTAGAATACCTTTGGAACTTATGAGCTTGGATCATAACTAACGAAAAACATAAAACTGCTCGTTTAAAAAACTAACACCCACCTTTAAATTACTTTTCGTTTACGGATGAATACTATATTGCCGGAGCCATTGTTGCAGAACAAGAAGAAAAGAGTCTTCAAGCGTTCTGCGCCGATTTTTTTTGCTTCGTTTGAGAACTAAAATATAGAATCAAAGGAACCGCGATTAATTCAAATTACTCGATGTAATGGTTTTCATCAATATTGTTGGTTAATGTACGGACTCAAAAACAAAAATTAATTTCTATCTATCTAATTTAGAAAAGAACTTGTACCTTCAATTTAGTCATCATTTTTTCTTATGTTGCTAATACAGCAAGATTTGTTTGCTCCATCGACTTTTTTCTTTCTACTTATCGTCTCGTGCAACTGCAAGTTGTTTAAAAAAACAATGAGCTCGTTGCTCAGCGGGTGGTAAATAGATGACGAAGAGTTTACGGTTCACTAGCGATGTCCAAATTATTGTTTGTGCGCCCAACCTTAGTATTCATTGAGAGGGACTGTGTGTTTATCTCTCAAGAAAGAGGGAAAACCATATTATCCTGGACCCCTTCATGTAACAAGGTTCAAACGTTAACCTAAGTTCGATAGTGGTTAGGTTTACTTTTTAAATAGAGTGTATCGACATTTCGATGTCTTAGTAAACCTTGCTAAATTAGCATACCTTTGGAACTTTTGAGCTTGGATCATAACTAACGAAAAACGTAAAACTGCTCGTTTAAAAAACTAACACCCACCTTTAAATTACTTTTCGTTTACGAATTAATCCTATATTGCGGAGCCATTGTTGCGAACAAGAAGAAACGAGTCTTCAAGCGTTCCTTACTGATTTTTTTTTGCTTCGTTTGAGAATTGAAATATAGAATCAAAGGAACCGCGATTAATTCAAATTATTCGATGTAATGGTTTTCGTCAATATTGTTTGTTAATGTACGGACTCGAAAACAAAAATTAATTTCTATCTATCTAATTTAGAAAAGAACTTGTACCTTCAATTTAGTCATCATTTTTCTTATGTTGCTAATCCAGCAAGATTTGTTTGCTCCATCGACTTTTTTCTTTCTACTTATCGTCTCGTGCAACTGCAAGTTGTTTAAAAAAACAATGAGCTCGTTGCTCAGCGGGTGGTAAATAGATGACGAGGAGTTTACGGTTCACTTGCGATGTCCAAATTATTTTTTGTGCGCCCAACCTTAGTATTCATTGAGAAGGACCGTGTGTTTATCTCTCAAGAAAGAGAGAAAATCATATTATCCCGGACCCCTTCATGTAACAAGGTTGAAACGTTAACCTAAGTTCGATAGTGGTCAGGTTTACTTTTTAAATAGAGTGTATCGACATTTCGATGTCTTAGTAAACCTTGCTAAATTAGCATACCTTTGGAACTTATGAGCTTGGATCATAACTAACGAAAAACCTAAAACTGCTCGTTTAAAAAACTAACACCCACCATTAAATTACTTTTCGTTTACGGATGAATCCTATATTGTCGGAGCCATTGTTGCAGAACAAGAAGAAACGAGTCTTCAAGCGTTCCACGCCGATTTTTTTTGCTTCGTTTGAGAACTGAAATATAGAATCAAAGGAACCGCGATTAAATACAAATTCCTCGATGTAATGGTTTTCGTCAATATTATTTGTTAATGTACGGACTCGAAAACAAAAATTAATTTCTATCTATCTAATTTAGAAAAGAACTTGTACCTTCAATTTAGTCATCATTTTTTCTTATGTTGCTAATCCGGCAAGATTTGTTTGCTCCATCGACTTTTTACTTTCAACTTATCGTCTCGCGCACCTTCAAGTTGTTTAAAAAGAAAAATGAGCTCGTTGCTGAGCGGGTGGTAAATAGATGACGAGGAGTTTACGGTTCACTAGCGAAGTCCAAATTATTGTTTGTGCGCCCAACCTTAGTATTCATTGAGAGGGACCGTGTGTTTATCTCTCAAGAAAGAGAGAAAACCATATTATCATCGACCCCTTCATGTAACAAGGTTGAAACGATAACCTAAGTTCGATAGTGGTCAGGTTTACTTTTTAAATAGAGTGTATCGACATTTCGATGTCTTAGTAAACCTTGCTAAATTAGAATACCTTTGGAACTTATGAGCTTGGATCATAACTAATGAAAAACATAAAACTGCTCGTTTAAAAAACTAACACCCACCTTTAAATTACTTTTCGTTTACGGATGAATCCTATATTGCCGGAGCCATTGTTGCAGAACAAGAAGAAAAGAGTCTTCAAGCGTTCCGCGCTGATTTTTTTTGCTTCGTTCGAGAACTAAAATATAGAATCAAAGGAACCGCGATTAATTCAAATTACTCGATGTAATGGTTTTCATCAATATTGTTGGTTAATGTACGGACTCAAAAACAAAAATTAATTTCTATCTATCTAATTTAGAAAAGAACTTGTACCTTCAATTTAGTCATCATTTTTTCTTATGTTGCTAATCCAGCAAGATTTGTTTGCTCCATCGACTTTTTTCTTTCTACTTATCGTCTCGTGCAACTGCAAGTTGTTTAAAAAAACAATGAGCTCGTTGCTCGTGGTGGTAAATAGATGACGAGGAGTTTACGGTTCACTAGCGATGTCCAAATTATTGTTTGTGCGCCCAACCTTAGTATTCATTGAGAAGGACCGTGTGTTTATCTCTCAAGAAAGAGAGAAAATCATATTATCCCGGACCCCTTCATGTAACAAGGTTGAAACGTTAACCTAAGTTCGATAGTGGTCAGGTTTACTTTTTAAATAGAGTGTATCGACATTTCGATGTCTTAGTAAACCTTGCTAAATTAGCATACCTTTGGAACTTATGAGCTTGGATCATAACTAACGAAAAACCTAAAACTGCTCGTTTAAAAAACTAGCACCCACCTTTAAATTACTTTTCGTTTACGGATGAATCCTATAATGCCGGAGCCATTGTAGCAGAACAAGAAGAAACGAGTCTTCAAGCGTTCCACGCCGATTTTTTTTGCTTCGTTTCAGAACTGAAATATAGAATCAAAGGAACCGCTATTAAATACAAATTCCTCGATGTAATGGTTTTCGTCAATATTGTTTGTTAATGTACGGACTCGAAAACAAAAATTGATTTCTATCTATCTAATTTAGAAAAGAACTTGTACCTTCAATTTAGTCATCATTTTTTCTTATGTTGCTAATCCGGCAAGATTTGTTTGCTCCATCGACTTTTTTCTTTCAACTTATCGTCTCGCGCACCTGCAAGTTGTTTAAAAAGAAAAATGAGCTCGTTGCTGAGCGGGTGGTAAATAGATGACGAGGAGTTTATGGTTCACTAGCGAAGTCCAAATTATTGTTTGTGCGCCCAACCTTAGTATTCATTGAGAGGGACCGTGTGTTTATCTCTCAAGAAAGAGAGAAAACCATATTATCATCGACCCCTTCATGTAACAAGGTTGAAACGTTAACCTAAGTTCGATAGTGGTCAGGTTTACTTTTTAAATAGAGTGTATCGACATTTCGATGTCTTAGTAAACCTTGCTAAATTAGAATACCTTTGGAACTTATGAGCTTGGATCATAACTAACGAAAAACATAAAACTGCTCGTTTAAAAAACTAACACCCACCTTTAAATTACTTTTCGTTTACGGATGAATCCTATATTGCCGGAGCCATTGTTGCAGAACAAGAAGAAAAGAGTCTTCAAGCGTTCCGCGCCGATTTTTTTTGCTTCGTTTGAGAACTAAAATATAGAATCAAAGGAAATGCGATTAATTCAAATTACTCGATGTAATGGTTTTCGTCAATATTGTTGGTTAATGTACGGACTCGAAAACAAAAATTAATTTCTATCTATCTAATTTAGAAAAGAACTTGTACCTTCAATTTAGTCATCATTTTTACTTATGTTGGTAATCCAGCAATATTTGTTTGCTCCATCGACTTTTTTCTTTCTACTTATCGTCTTGTGCACCTGCAAGTTGTTTAAAAAGAAAAATGAGCTCGTTGCTCAGCGGGTGGTAAATAGATGACGAGGAGTTTACGGTTCACTAGCGAAGTCCAAATTATTGTTTGTGCGCCCAACCTTAGTATTCATTGAGAGGGACCGTGTGTTTATCTCTCAAGAAAGAGAGAAAATCATATTATCATCGACCCCTTCATGTAACAAGGTTGAAACGTTAACCTAAGTTCGATAGTGGTTAGGTTTACTTTTTAAATAGAGTGTATCGATATTTCGATGTCTAAGTAAACCTTGCTAAATTAGCATACCTTTGGAACTTTTGAGCTTGGATCATAACTAACGAAAAACGTAAAACTGCTCGTTTAAAAAACTAACACCCACCTCTAAATTACTTTTCGTTTACGGATGAATCCTATATTGCCGGAGCCATTGTTGCATAACAAGAAGAAACGAGTCTTCAAGCGTTCCGCACTGATTTTTTTGCTTCGTTTGAGAACTGAAATATAGAATCAATGGAACCGCGATTAATTCAAATTACTCGATGTAATGGTTTTCGTCAATATTGTTTGTTAATGTACGGACTCGAAAACAAAAATTAATTTCTATCTATCTAATTTAGAAAAGAACTTGTACCTTCAATTTAGTCATCATTTTTTCTTATGTTGCTAATCCAGCAAGATTTGTTTGCTCCATCGACTTTTTTCTTTCTACTTATCGTCTTGTGCACCTGCAAGTTGTTTAAAAAAACAGTGAGCTCGTTGCTCAGCGGGTGGTAAATACATGACGAGGAGTTTACGGTTCACTAGCGATGTCCAAATTATTGTTTGTGCGCCCAACCTTAGTATTCATTCAGAAGGACCGTGTGTTTGTCTCTCAAGAAATAGAGAAAACCATATTATCCCGGACCCCTTCATGTAACAAGGTTGAAACGTTAACCTAAGTTCGATAGTGGTCAGGTTTACTTTTTAAATAGAGTGTTTCGACATTTCGATGTGTTAGTAAACCTTGCTAAATTAGCATACCTTTGGAACTTATGAGCTTGGATCATAACTAACGAAAAACATAAAACTGCTCGTTTAAAAAACTAACACCCACCTTTAAATTACTTTTCGTTTACGGATGAATCCTATATTGCCAGAGCCATTGTTGCATAACAAGAAGAAAAAAGTCTTAAAGCGTTCCGCGCCGATTTTTTTTGCTTCGTTTGAGAACTAAAATATAGAATCAACGGAAATGCGATTAATTCAAATTACTCGATGTAATGGTTTTCGTCAATATTGTTGGTTAATGTACGGACTCGAAAACAAAAATTAATTTCTATCTATCTAATTTAGAAAAGAACTTGTACCTTCCATTTAGTCATCATTTTTTCTTATGTTGCTAATCCTGCAAGATTTGTTTGCTCCTTCAATCTTTTTCTTTCTACTTATCGTCTCGTGCACCTGCAAGTTGTTTAAAAAGAAAAATGAGCTCGTTGCTCAGCGGGTGGTAAATAGATGACGAGTAGTTTACGGTTCACTAGCGAAGTCCAAATTATTGTTTGTGCGCCCAACGTTAGTATTCATTGAGGGGGACCGTGTGTTTATCTCTCAAGAAAGAGGGAAAACCATATTATCCAGGACCCCTTCATGTAACAAGGTTCAAACGTTAACCTAAGTTCGATAGTGGTTAGGTTTACTTTTTAAATAGAGTGTATCGACATTTCGATGTCTTAGTAAACCTTGCTAAATTAGCATACCTTTGGAACTTTTGAGCTTGGATCATAACTAACGAAAAACGTAAAACTGCTCGTTTAAAAAACTAACACCCACCTTTAAATTACTTTTCGTTTACTGATGAATCCTATATTGCCGGAGCCATTGTTGCAGAACAAGAAGAAACGAGTCTTCAAGCGTTCCGCACTGATTTTTTTTGCTTCGTTTGAGAATTGAAATATAGAATCAAAGGAACCGCGATTAATTCAAATTATTCGATGTAATGGTTTTCTTCAATATTGTTTGTTAACGTACGGACTCGAAAACAAAAATAATTTCTATCTATCTAATTTAGAAAAGAACTTGTACCTTCAATTTAGTCATCATTTTTTCTTATGTTGCTAATCCAGCAAGATTTGTTTGCTCCATCGACTTTTTACTTTCTACTTATCGTCTTGTGCACATGCAAGTTGTTTGAAAAAACAATGAGCTCGTTGGTCAGCGGGTGGTAGATAGATGACGAGGAGATAGGTTCACTAGCGATGTCCAAATTATTGTTTGTGCGCCCAACCTTAGTATTCATTGAGACGGACCGTGTGTTTATCTCTCAAGAAAGAGAGAAAATCATATTATCCCGGACCCCTTCATGTAACAAGGTTGAAACGTTAACCTAAGTTCGATAGTGGTCAGGTTTACTTTTTAAATAGAGTGTATCGACATTTCGATGTCTTAGTAAACCTTGCTAAATTAGCATACCTTTGGAACTTATGAGCTTGGATCATAATTAACGAAAAACATAAAACTGCTCGTTTAAAAAACTAACACCCACCTTTAAATTACTTTTCGTTTACGGATGAATCCTATATTTCCAGAGCCATTGTTGCAGAACAAGAAGAAACGAGTCTTCAAGCGTTCCGCGCCGATTTTTTTTGCTTCGTTTGAGAACTAAAATATAGAATCAAAGGAAATGCGATTAATTCAAATTACTCGATGTAATGGTTTTCGTCAATATTGTTGGTTAATGTACGGACTCAAAAACAAAAATTAATTTCTATCTATCTAATTTAGAAAAGAACTTGTACCTTCCATTTAGTCATCATTTTTCTTATGTTGCTAATCCAGCAAGATTTGTTTGCTCCTTCAACCTTTTTCTTTCTATTTATCGTCTCGTGCCCCTGCAAGGTATTTAAAAAAAAAGGAAGAATGAGCTCCTTCCTCAGTGGGTAGTAAATAGATGACGAGGAGTTTACGGTTCACTATTGAAGTCCAAATTATTGTTTGTGCGCCCAACCTTAATATTCATTGAGAGGGACCGTGTGTTTATCTCTCAAGAAAGAGAGAAAATCATATTATCGCGGACCCCTTCATGTAACAAGGTTGAAACGTTAACCTAAGTTCGATAGTGGTTAGGTTTAATTTTTAAATAGAGTGTATCGACATTTCGATGTCTTAGTAAACCTTGCTAAATTAGCATAACTTTGGAACTTTTGAGCTTGGATCATAACTAACGAAAAACATAAAACTGCTCGTTTAAAAAACTAACACCCACCTTTAAATTACTTTTCGTTTACTTGATGAATCCTATATTGCCGAGAGCCATTGTTGCATAACAAGAAGAAAAAGTCTTAAAGCGTTCCCGCCGATTTTTTTTGCTTCGTTTGAGAACTAAAATATAGAATCAACGGAAATGCGATTAATTCAAATTACTCGATGTAATGGTTTTCGTCAATATTGTTGGTTAATGTACGGACTCGAAAACAAAAATTAATTTCTATCTATCTAATTTAGAAAAGAACTTGTACCTTCCATTTAGTCATCATTTTTTCTTATGTTGCTAATCCTGCAAGATTTGTTTGCTCCTTCAATCTTTTTCTTTCTACTTATCGTCTCGTGCACCTGCAAGTTGTTTAAAAAGAAAAATGAGCTCGTTGCTCAGCGGGTGGTAAATGTATGACGAGTAGTTTACGGTTCACTAGCGAAGTCCAAATTATTGTTTGTGCGCCCAACGTTAGTATTCATTGAGGGGGACCGTGTGTTTATCTCTCAAGAAAGAGGGAAAACCATATTATCCCGGACCCCTTCATGTAACAAGGTTGAAACGTTAACCTAAGTTCGATAGTGGTCAGGTTTACTTTTTAAATAGAGTGTATCGACATTTCGATGTCTTAGTAAACCTTGCTAAATTAGCATACCTTTGGAACTTATGAGCTTGGATCATAATTAACGAAAAACATAAAACTGCTCGTTTAAAAAACTAACACCCACCTTTAAATTACTTTTCGTTTACGGATGAATCCTATATTTCCAGAGCCATTGTTGCAGAACAAGAAGAAACGAGTCTTCAAGCGTTCCGCGCCGATTTTTTTTGCTTCGTTTGAGAACTAAAATATAGAATCAAAGGAAATGCGATTAATTCAAATTACTCGATGTAATGGTTTTCGTCAATATTGTTGGTTAATGTACGGACTCAAAAACAAAAATTAATTTCTATCTATCTAATTTAGAAAAGAACTTGTACCTTCCATTTAGTCATCATTTTTTCTTATGTTGCTAATCCAGCAAGATTTGTTTGCTCCTTCAACCTTTTTCTTTCTATTTATCGTCTCGTGCCCCTGCAAGGTATTTAAAAAAAAAGGAAGAATGAGCTCCTTCCTCAGTGGGTAGTAAATAGATGACGAGGAGTTTACGGTTCACTATTGAAGTCCAAATTATTGTTTGTGCGCCCAACCTTAATATTCATTGAGAGGGACCGTGTGTTTATCTCTCAAGAAAGAGAGAAAATCATATTATCGCGGACCCCTTCATGTAACAAGGTTGAAACGTTAACCTAAGTTCGATAGTGGTTAGGTTTAATTTTTAAATAGAGTGTATCGACATTTCGATGTCTTAGTAAACCTTGCTAAATTAGCATAACTTTGGAACTTTTGAGCTTTGATCATAACTAACGAAAAACGTAAAACTGTTCGTTTAAAAAACTAACACCCATCTTTAAATTACTTTTCGTTTACGGATGAATCCTATATTGCCGGAGCCATTGTTGCAGAACAAGAAGAAACGAGTCTTCAAGCGTTCCGCGCCGATTTTTTTTGCTTCGTTTGAGAACTGAAATATAGAATCAAAGGAACCGCGATTAATTCAAATTCCTCGATGTAATGGTTTTCATCAATATATTTTGTTAACGTACGGACTCGAAAACAAAAATTAATTTCTATCTATCTAATTTAGAAACGAACTTGTACCTTCAATTTAGTCATCATTTTTTCTTATGTTGCTAATCCAGCAAGATTTGTTTGCTCCATCGACTTTTTTCTTTCTAGTTATCGTCTTGTGCACCTGCAAGTTGTTTAAAAAGAAAAATGAGCTCGTTGCTCAGCGGGTGGTAAATAGATGACGAGGAGTTTACGGTTCACTAGCGAAGTCCAAATTATTGTTTGTGCGGCCAACCTTAGTATTCATTGAGAGGGACCGTGTGTTTATCTCTCAAGAAAGGGAGAAAACTATATTATCACGGACCCCTTCATGTAACAAGCTTGAAACGTTAACCTAAGTTCGATAGTGGTTAGGTTTACTTTTTAAATAGAGTGTATCGACATTTCGATGTCTTAGTAAACCTTGCTAAATTAGCATACCTCAGGAACTTTTGAGCTTGGATCATAACTAACGAAAAACGTAAAACTGCTCGTTTAAAAAACTAACACCCACCTTTAAATTACTTTTCGTTTACAGATGAATCCTATATTGCCGGAGCCATTGTTGCAGAACAAGAAGAAACGAGTCTTCAAGCGTTCCGAACTGATTTTTTTTGCTTCGTTTGAGAAATGAAATATAGAATCAAAGGAACCGCGATTAATTCAAATTACTCGATGTAATGGTTTTCGTCAATATTGTTTGTTAATGTACGGACTCGAAAACAAAAATTAATTTCTATCTATCTAATTTAGAAAAGAACTTGTACCTTCAATTTGGTCATCATTTTTTCTTATGTTGCTAATCCAGCAAGATTTGTTTGCTCCATCGACTTTTTTCTTTCTACTTATCGTCTCGTGCACCTGCAAGTTGTTTAAAAAGAAAAATGAGCTCGTTGCTCAGCGGGTGGTAAATAGATGACGAGGAGTTTACGGTTCACTAGCGAAGTCCAAATTATTGTTTGTGCGCCCAACCTTAGTATTCATTGAGAGGGACCGTGTGTTTATCTCTCAAGAAAGAGGGAAAACCATATTATCCCGGACCCCTTCATGTAACAAGGTTCAAACGTTAACCTAAGTTCGATGATGGTTTAAAGTTATCCATTTCTTTTGTGATAAGAAAATTATCTACTTTTTGTTTACGTGGTTTTTATTTATTTATTTTTGTGGTCGAATCAAAATGTGTCATTTATTTATTAATCCGAAAAGACTAATAAAGCGTTTTCTTTGGAGGAAAAAAGGAGATTCAAATGGAGTTTGTCTATAGAGTTTACTCGAAAGTAGAGAATATCACAATCAAATTGGCGAAGGAATCGATTCGACGAGAACTTCAGTGATGGATTGATTCTCCACATTCAATTATGTCACATTGAGTGAATACTCTCTTTTTTAATTTCATCCAAAATCCTCAATTGACGTTGTCAATGTTGGATTGAATCTTTGAAGATGACTTCTTACCATTATTGTTGCTGCACCAGAATTTGGTTGAAAAATTATCCAAATGAGGCCTACTTTGCCTCGCATAATCTTCGTTAATCCAAATGTATATTTGTGTCACTCGATGTGCATCTGACGACCTACAAATGAGCGTGCCTTTAGTGTTACAGATAAGGCGAGTGTATATTTGTAGGCGTTTTTTTTTTATGACAGTGGGTGTCCGAACCGCATGAGCCCTTTTTAATTAAGGCCCAATTAGTTTCACAAAAGTTATAAGGGCGATTTACCATAAACTCAAATGTCAAAAGAGAGGGGTAGTGTTATTCACACTCAGACTCAAAATTATTTTTTATTTCAAAGTCATTCTCAAGCAATAAATAACCACGATCATTTATAGAATTCATTTGATACCCCTTAAATATTTGTAAAAAATTTTTAAAATTTTCTTATTAATTTGAACTCATAAATTTTGAGGGCCGCTAAGGGCACCCCACCATTTAATGAAGGCACCCAGCTAATGTGGGCACAAATTGATTTACCTTGGGCACCCGAAAATTAAACCCACAATACCGAAAATACCCCTCGTGCAAAAAACCCTTGCACCCCACCACCACCACCACCACCACCACCACCACCGCCGCCACCACCACCACCACCACCACCACCACCACCACCTTCACCGAACCGTGAGCACCCAACCACCCCCACCACCACCTTCACCGACCCGAGCACCCCACCACCTTCACCGAATCAAGTTGTGCAAGAACCCATTTGGTTTGAATCGACCAAATGAGAGGAATCTCCAAAATCGTGTTTCCGTGTCTCGCCTTGTGTTTCTCCTTCGGTTTACGGCTTTTTTACGCTTCGTAGGGTCGTGGTGTGAGCCGATTTCGTCTCAAAGTTAGGGTTCTGGTTGAATAGTTAAAGAAATGGGAATTCGCGGTTCTCGCCACACAGCCGAGACGTGCTAATCTGTCTCGCCTCGCATGGCCGAGACGTAAGCTACATTTTTGGGAACTCGAAGTCTCACCCACAAAGGCCTAAGAGTTCACGGTGTCTCGGTTACGCATGGCCGAGAGTACTCTAGTTCTCTCGCCGAGACATGACGAGAGCTACAATTAGTGGTAGGTAATGTGGTGTCGGTGGCGTACAACCGAGAATGTGCTCATACTCTCGGTTGTACACTGGCGTACCATACCGTGACCTAAGTACACCTCTCGGTCCTTTAGGACCGAGACATCACCATACATCTCTCCCTGCGAGGCCGATACAATCGCGCACATCGACAGAAACTTCGGATAACCGCAAAAAAAACACAATAAATTTGCAAAATTATCTCAACTTCGACCTCCTCTTGCACCGTAGCAGTACAATCCTCCATTATATAGTGGAAACAAGTTCGGATTTGAGCAAATTACTAAACCCTACGTTGACAAAAAAATCATCATTTTCACTGTTTTCCACAACTAAACAGTTCTAATAAACTATCATATGGTTGTCAAACATTGTTAACTCGTTGTCGGATGATGTCAATCCGCAAGAATCGATAAAAAGCCGACAAACGCAGTGTGGATTTGTGGTTCAACCTTGTGGTGGGGTGCCTTTTTTTCTTTGTCAAAATGATTTGTGAGGTTTGAATCACTATATATACAAGGGCAAAATAGTCTTTTCCACTTTTGCTGAAATTTTTACAAAAACTTTGGGTGCCTTCATTAAATGGTGGGGTGCCCTTAGCGGCCCTCTAAATTTTTTGAAAAAAAAAATAGTACGAATCAAACTCTCGAAGGCATATGCAGGCTATTTTACAAGTAATTGACTTTGAAATGCTTTGATTCTTTCAAAGCAAAAGTGGACAAACACGTGAATGGTTTGATTTTTCAAACCAAAGATATGTACGTTAGGTAAAATGGCTTAGTCTTTTATTAAGAGAAGCAAATGCGTTTAGTTACATTGGGCACATCTTGTGACGGCCCAGTTTCATAATCCTAAATTGGGCCCCGCCCGGTTTAGACTTACGTGGACCCTGAGCCCGTCTCGCTGAGTCACGCAAGCCTAGTCGGCATGCCTTTATCATTTACCATTTATCAAGCAATTAAAGTAGAGTTATCATAGTTATAGTGGAAGCAATTAAACATCAAACTAACTGAAAAATCTCAAAGACACAATTTAAGACAACCTAGACCGTGGAAACCCCGAGGTATATCATCATCAATGAACATTCAAAGGAGAGTAAATACAAGATATATATGCCCAAAATCTCTAAAAAAAACCCAACTCCCAGTGTTTCAAAATAAGTATATCCAATAATACAAAAATCACCTATATCCGGTATCCTCAAATGATATCTCCTAGCTGTAAAGCTTTCCCCTTTCTGGACTGTGGGTCTGCACTCCGTCAAACACAAGAATGGCGAGCCCAAGTAAGTAAAGCCAGTAGGACATATATACAACAATTTTGAAATAGCTAAATCAAATAGAAAGAAATGAATAGGAAACGCATGAATATAAAAAAGATTGTAAACAAATCAATCGATAAGTGAGGGTCCAAAATACGAAAAACTAAATAACAAAGAGTCCCGACCAACAGGTCGTTAAGATACGGCAAAAGCCCAGCAAACTCGGGTTCAGGATGAGACACAGCCTACCAGCCCTAACCCTTTCGACTATGAGATATTCACAGACCCGGATAAGTGCCCCCAACGTACATTCAATTGGGAGATATCAACGGCGTCCAGATAAAAGCTCATATCATAGATAAATAGTAACCATGACTCACTTGCCAATGGATCACTCAACCAATAACAATTTCAAAGATAGAGATCAAAGCAATGAACAACAATATTCAATAGCTTAAAATGAAATTATTGTATAATTTCCTACCTGGTTTACTTACCTCGATCCACACGCTTATTTCTAACCTATTCGGCCATCGCGTCGTCAAAAACATGTCTCATTGTCCACTATTGTTGTGTCTCGTTGGGGATCGATCGGTCCGGCAACGCTCAACCTCGCCGTTGCTCCACGTCGTCCATCGCGCCGCTGCCGATTTCGCCGGAGCTGCTATCTGCGCTTCTCCTCCGATAGCAAGAGCGCTACCGTCGCGTCCGCCGTTGCCCACTGCTGCGTCCCCTCACTACGTCGTCTCTCTCTCCTCTCCTCTCTCCTCTCTTCTCTCTTCCTCTCTCCTCTCCTCTCACTCTCTTAATGAATAAGTAGTTGTCTAATTATTAAAGATTTAATAAAATGCATCATTATTACTTTGACTAAGGCAGATGAGATAGATTCGATGTGCATCAACAACATTATTTCTCATTCGACCTCTTGATTAGTGGTATGAGCGCCTGATAACCCTCGAGGGATTAGTCGAGTCCATTATCAGATCGGTGTCAATGACGGTAACTCGATACCCTCGTCTATATATAAAAAAATGTTTTTGTCATTTACCTCCACTGATACGCGCCGAAAATAAGGGAAAATAGACATATTTACTGTCACACACATACTTGTTGTGCCCTGTAAAACTAAGAAGTGAAAAAACCCCAAATCGGTATCTTAGTTGAAACCAAAATGCACTCCCACTCTCTCGCTTGAATCCTTTTCTTCTTTCCGATTTTCTTCGCTTTTGATCGATGGATTTGTCAATCGACACAAGTGGTGCAAATACGGTGGACATTGGTTCTGGTAACAACTAGCTATATCGATCTCATTTTGCATTCTCTTCGCATGATGAAATGCCTGTATATATACATGTATCAGTTAGTACAATTAGGCTCAATCTGATGATGCTCTGATTTTTATTACATGATGCACGCATCCATCACTGGAAGAATAGGATTATCCTTCTCCATCAACTGCCATTTGATTAAACTTAACAGGCAGTGGCAGCTTTCTTATTTGGCTTTCAAAAAGGTCCCCTCAACATAAAAACTATTTGGGGATTCAAATTAGGTTTCTTGTTATGAGCTTTATTTTCATCCATTAGTACATTGATTGCTTGACATCAAATCAGTAGATTGTGTTGAACTATAGATGGGAAATACTTTGCATTCTTGTGACAATTCATATTTTTTGATCATGTTTGCAGTTGAAGGTCTTCATGAAAATACTAATGCTGGTGGTTCAAGTGGAGAAAGAAACTATTGTAAGTTTCATTCTATATATTTATTGTGCTTTTAATTTTCTCTCTTTACTCATTTTTGTCTTTTTTTTTTTTAACATTGTCATTGCTCGTGGCAGATAACACACCTTCTTTATTAACAAGCACGCGCTCCTCCTTGTGATCCAGAGTAGATAACGTTTCCTATCACACCCTAATTATTGTTGCAGGGTTTTCAGGTAAAATGGCTTAGTTTTTGTTTCTTGAATTTCTTTACCTCACTATGTTCTTGTTTTCTTTTTATATGGTAATAGTTACTCTCTTAAAGAAATGTAAAGAAAGGTTCTCAACAATCCATAATTAAACATTTTCATTTGTCTTATAATATTTTAGAAATTTGGAATAGAGATTAGAATTAAATTTTAAATTTTCCTCCTAGTCATAAATCTTAGACCAAATATTAGAATAATTATAAGTCCCATCTTTAAAAAAAAAAAAAAAAAAACTTAGCCAAGGATAGTGCATCCATATACTAGAAACCAATGTAAAATATTGTAGCTATTAAGAATCAAACGTGTGATCTCTCTTCCCCCCCCCGATCAGAATTATAATGCTTTTTTCTTTGCCATTTATCCCAATTTTTTTCTTAATCTGGTCCAAAGTAGCCTTAGAGGAAGTTATAACTTTGATATAAATTAGTGATTGAGTTCAAGCTTCAACAAGTGATTTGGTACTGAAGGTACTATGCTGTGGGCTTTTTTGTTGGAAATGCTTAGCTTCATTTGATCAAATTTGCTATTTAGCCCACACTTGCTATTTTGAATGGAACTTTCACTAGTTGTCTTTTTTTTTTTTTTTATATATAACAATCTTCTTCCCTGTACACTACTTGTAGAATTAACAATTTAACTGCTTAATACTTTTATTTGCTGTTTTGTTGAAATGATCTATTTGACATCTGTCAATTCAAGCTTAGATTTATTGTTTTGGTCTTGTATCTATGTCCATGTATGGAAATGTGTAATTTTTCGTCATCACTTCTAGACCTATTCACTAAGCGGGCTCGAGCTGAGTCTAATTTTTTAAGGAAAATGCCGGCGTGCCCCAATACCGACACACAACATGGACACGCACTCTGTGCGTGACCGTGCGATAGGCCTCGCATGCTCCAACACCAAAACATAACATAGAGATTCGGTGTTGGGGCATGCTAGCAGGTTCAATTTCTTAAACCCTTGTCCAGGTCCACACAAGCTTGACCAAGCATAACAACAATTAACTAGATTTTATATTTTCTTACTCCAAACCCCGCACCGAACCATTGGGCCATCTAATTGGTTGGTAAAATATTTATGTAACAAACAAAGAAGAAATTACATAAAAAATAAACTCATTAACAAACAAAAGTAAAAAAAAGGACTAAAAACATACAAAAAGAATAAGTTAAAAAATAGAAATTTTGTTTTTTGTTTTTTGTTTTTTTTTGTTAAACAAAAGTTTATATATGTTTGATCCATTTCATAAAGAGTAACAAAAGGTTTACGCTGGCTGTCAACTTAACACAACCCTCTTCCATTTTTCACAAATGGAAAATGGGCTAAGGGCATCCCTTGCCCATTTTCGGTATGAAAAATGGGCTTCGGAGTCCTCTTTTATCCAAACTCGAGACAAGCTATGTAGAACATATGATTTTCTACATAGGTTGAGTTTCGATAAAACAAAAGTAAATAATCTTTTTTTTAATCAAAAATAAAAAAAAATAACTGTTTTTATTTGTGTGGCCTAAGAGTCTTCTGAAACTTGTTGAAGCGTCGGAAGTTTGCCAGTGTCCTCGCCAAAGATCAAAAAATGAATTGTGGTGGGGCATAACAAATGGTGAGGTGGGGTAGGATTACGAAAGTATGTGGGGACTAAGGTTAAATCTTGTTGTTTATATAAATAAACATTTAATTTTAAAGAGATTCCTTATTTTTATAAAAGTTTAGTTATACCTCCTTCAAGCCTAGGCATCGCCTTGCAATCACTTAACGCGATTAAGACATTATTCAATGTAATGGTTTTTCATCAATATTATAGGTAAATGTAGAGACTCGAAAAAAATACTATTGGTTCTTTCTATCTAATCTAAAAAAGAATTTGTACCGTGAATTTAGTCGTCGTTTTGTCTCATGTTGCTGATCAAGCAAAATTAGTTCGCTCCGTCTTCTTTTTTCTTTTCATTTGTCGTCTCATTCACCTGCAAGGTGTTTAGAAAAAAAAAAGAATGAGCTCGTTGCTCGGCGGGTGGTAAAAAATGGCGAGTAGTTTACGAGGTTCACTAGTAAAGTCCAAATTACTGTTTGTGCCCCCATCTTAGTATTCATTTAGATGGACTGTGTGTTTATCTCGCAACAAAATGAGAAAACCATATTGTCACGAAACCCTTCATGTAAAAGGTTGAAGCTTTAATTTAAGTTCGATTGTGGTAAGGTTTACTTTTTAAATAGTGTATCGACATTTCGATGTCTTAGTAAATCTTGCTAAATTAGCATACCTTTGGAACTTTAGGGCTTGCATCATAACTAACGAAATTCGTAAAAATGCTCGTTTTATAAATTAACATCCACGTTTTAATTACTTTTCGTTTACGGATGAATCCAATATTGCCGGAGTCATTGTTCTTGAACAAGAAGAAATAGGTCTTCAAGCGTTCTTCCCGGAGCGTAATATCGCTTTGTTACGAACATTCGATAAAATTAACCGAAGTTTTGGCGAAGTTTATCGAAGTTGAAGGGATCAAAATGAAGTTCACGGGCAGTTTAAAAATTACAAAATTTCTCCGAAGTTTATTTAATATCCACAACATTGATACAAATTGATATGGATTGGCTAAAAATAAAGAGAAATTGTAAATTTTTTGGTAAAGGAACCAAATAAGAGTGTAGGAGACGAAAGTGTTGAGGGTTGTAATTGATGGTGGCTTAAGGGGGTTAGTGAAAATTTGAGAGTGACTCACTTTTGTACACATATCTCTACACCAATCATGTGATCCCTTGATTTTGCATCAAGATTCAAAGTATGCATTGAGATTAACTTTTGCACACACATCTCTACAATATTGACGGTGTCATTGTTGTCAAACAAGAAGAAACACGTCTTCAAGCGTTCTGTGCGAATCTTACTATCGCTTTGTGTGAGATTTGAAATATAGATGCAAAGGAAACACAATTAATTCAAATTACTCGATGTAATAGTTTTCGTCAATATTATTGGTTAATGTAGGGACTCAAAAAAAAATTAATTTCTTTCTATTTAATCTAGAAATGGGCTTTTACCTTCAATTTAGTCATCATTTTTTCTTATGTTGCTAATTAAGCAAGAATAGTTCGCCCTATCGACTTTTTTCTTTTATTTATCGTCTCGTTCACTTGCATGGGGTTAGAATAAAAAAAAGAATGAGCTCATTGCTCAGTGGGTGGTAAATAGATGACGAAGAATTTACGAGGTTCAATAGTGAAGTACAAATTATTGTTTGTGCGCCAAACCTTAATATTCTTTTAGAGGCACCGTGTTTTTATCTTGCAAGAAAGTGAGAAAACCATACTGTCACGGTTCCCTTCATGTAACAAGGTTGAAGCGTTAACTTAAGTTCGATAGTGGTTATGTTTACTTTTTAAATAGAGTGTATCAACATTTCGATGTCCTAGTAAAACTTGCTAAATTAGTATACCTTTGGAACTTTCAAACTTGAATCATAACTAATGAAAAACGTAAAAATGCTCGTTTAAAAAATTAACACCAACCTTTAAATTACTTTTCGTTTACGGATGAATCCAATATTGTTGGAGTCATTATTGTCGAACAAGTCGGAACAGATCTTAAAGCGTTTTGCGCAGATCTTTTACATCTCTTTGTCTGATAACTGAAATATAGAAGCAAAGGAAGCACGATTAATTCATATTAATCTATGTAATGGTTTTCGCCAATATTGTTGGTTAATGTACGGACTCGAAAAAAATAATAATTTCTTTCTTTCAAATTTAGAAAAAAACTTGTACTTTCAATTTAGTCATCATTTTTTCTTATGTTGCTTAACAAGCAAAATTAGTTCGCTCAATTGACTTTTTTTTCCTTTCTATTTATCGTCTCGTGCCCCTGCAAGGTATTTAAAAAAAAAGGAAGAATGAGCTCCTTCCTCAGTGGGTGGTAAATAGATGACGAGGAGTTTACGGTTCACTATTGAAGTTCAAATTATTGTTTGTGCGCCCAACCTTAGTATTCATTGAGAGGGACCGTGTGTTTATCTCTCAAGAAAGAGAGAAAATCATATTATTGCGGACCCTTTCATGTAACAAGGTTGAAACGTTAACCTAAGTTCGATAGTGGTTAGGTTTACTTTTTAAATAGAGTGTATCGACATTTCGATGTCTTAGTAAACCTTGCTAAATTAGCATAACTTTGGAACTTTTGAGCTTGGATCATAACTAACGAAAAACGTAAAACTGCTCGTTTAAAAAATTAACACCCACCTTTAAATTACTTTTCGTTTACGGATGAATCCTATATTGCCGGTGCCATTATTGCAGAACAAGAAGAAACGAGTCTTTAAGCGTTCGGCGCCGATTTTTTTTGCTTCGTTTGAGAACTAAAATATAGAATCAAAGGAAACGCGATTAATTCAAATTACTCGATGTAATGGTTTTCATCAATATTGTTGGTTAATGTACGGACTCAAAAACAAAAATTAATTTCTTTATATCTAATTTAGAAAAGAACTTGTACCTTCAATTTGGTCATCATTTTTTCTTATGTTGCTAATCCAGCAAGATTTGTTTGCTCCATCGACTTTTTTCTTTCTACTTATCGTCTCGTGCACCTGCAAGTTGTTTAAAAAAACAATGAGCTCTTTGCTCAGCGGGTGGTAAATAGATGACGAGGAGTTTACGGTTCACTAGCGATGTCCAAATTATTGTTTGTGCGCCCAACCTTAGTATTCATTGAGAAGGACCGTGTGTTTATCTCTCAAGAAAGAGAGAAAACCATATTATCCCGGAGCCCTTCATGTAACAAGGTTGAAACGTTAACCTAAGTTCGATAGTGGTCAGGTTTACTTTTAAATAGTGTGTATCGACATTTCGATGTCTTAGTAAACCTTGCTAAATGAGCATACCTTTGGAACTTATGAGCTTGGATCATAACTAACGAAAAACGTAAAAATGCTCGTTTTAAAAACTAACACCCACCTTTAAATTACTTTTCGTTTACGGATGAATCCTCTATTGCCAGAGCCATTGTTGCAGAACAAGAAGAAACGAGTCTTCAAGCGTTCAGCGCCGTTTTTTTTTTATTTCGTTTGAGAAATAAAATATAGAATCCAAGGAAATGCGATTAATTCAAATTACTTGATGTAATGGTTTTCGTCAATATTGTTGGTTAATGTACGGACTCGAAAACAAAAATTAATTTCTATCTATCTAATTTAGAAAAGAACTTGTACCTTCCATTTAGTCATCATTTTTTCTTATGTTGCTAATCCAGCAAGATTTGTTTGCTCCATTGACTTTTTTCTTTCTACTTATCGTCTCGTGCACCTGCAAGTTGTTTAAAAAGAAAAATGAGCTCGTTGCTTAGCGGGTGGTAAATAGATGACGAGGAGTTTACGGTTCACTAGCGAAGTCCAAATTATTGTTTGTGCGCCCAACCTTAGTATTCATTGAGAGGGACCGTGTGTTTATCTCTCAAGAAACAGAGAAAACCATATTATCCCGGACCCCTTAATGTAACAAGGTTGATACGTTAACCTAAGTTCGATAGTGGTTAGGTTTACTTTTTAAATAGTGTATCGACATTTCGATGACTTACTAAACCTTGCTAAATTAGCATACCATTGGAACTTATGAGCTTGGATCATAACTAACGAAAAACGTAAAACTGCTCGTTTAAAAAACTAACACCCACCTTTAAATTACTTTTCGTTTACGGATGAATCCTATATTGCCGGAGCCATTGTTGCAGAACAAGAAGAAACGAGTCTTCAAGCGTTACGCGCCGATTTTTTTTGCTTCGTTTGAGAACTGAAATATAGAATCAAAGGAACCGCGATTAAATACAAATTCCTCGATGTAATAGTTTTAGTCAATATTGTTTGTTAATGTACGGACTCGAAAACAAAAATTAATTTCTATCTATCTAATTTAGAAAAGAACTTGTACCTTCAATTTAGTCATCATTTTTTCTTATGTTGCTAATCCAGCAAGATTTGTTTGCTCCATCGACTTTTTTCTTTCTACTTATCGTCTCGTGCACCCGCAAGTTGTTTAAAAAAAATGAGCTCGTTGCTCGGCGGTGGTAAATAGATGACGAGGAGTTTACTGTTCGATAGCGATGTCCAAATTATTGTTTGTGCGCCCAACCTTAGTATTCATTGAGAAGGACCGTGTGTTTATCTCTCGAGAAAGAGAGAAAACCATATTATCCCTGACCCTTCAAGTAACAAGGTTGATACGTTAACCTAAGTTCGATAGTGGTTAGGTTTACTTTTTAAATAGTGTATCGACATTTCGATGACTTAGTAAACCTTGCTAAATTAGCATACCATTGGAACTTATGAGCTTGGATCATAACTAACGAAAAACGTAAAACCGCTCGTTTAAAAACTAACACCCACCTTTAAATTACTTTTCGTTTACGGATGAATCCTATATTGCCGGAGCCATTGTTGCAGAACAAGAAGAAACGAGTCTTCAAGCGTTCCGCGCCGATTTTTTTTGCTTCGTTTGAGAACTGAAATATAGAATCAAAGGAACCGCGATTAAATGCAAATTCCTCGATGTAATGGTTTTAGTCAATATTGTTTGTTAATGTACGGACTCGAAAACAAAAATTAATTTCTATCTATCTAATTTAGAAAAGAACTTGTACCTTCAATTTAGTCATCATTTTTTCTTATGTTGCTAATCCAGCAAGATTTGTTTGCTCCATCGACTTTTTTCTTTCTACTTATCGTCTCGTGCACCTGCAAGTTGTTTAAAAAGAAAAATGAGCTCGTTGCTCAGCGGGTGGTAAATAGATGACGAGGAGTTTACGGTTTACTAGCGATGTCCAAATTATTGTTTGTGCGCCCAACCTTAGTATTCATTGAGAGGGACCGTGTGTTTATCTCTCAAGAAAGAGAGAAAACCATATTATCACCGACCCCTTCATGTAACAAGGTTGAAACGTTAACCTAAGTTCGATGTGGTTAGGTTTACTTTTTAAATAGAGTGTATCGACATTTCGATGACGTACTAAACCTTGCTAAATTAGCATACCATTGGAACTTATGAGTTGGATCATAACTAACGAAAAACGTAAAACTGATCGTTTAAAAAACTAACACCCACCTTTAAATTACTTTTCGTTTACGGATGAATCCTATATTGCCGGAGCCATTGTTGCAGAACAAGAAAAAAAGGAGTCTTCAAGCGTTCCGCACTGATTTTTTTTGCTTCGTTTGAGAAATAAAATATAGAATCAAAGGAACCGCGATTAATTAAAATTACTCGATGTAATGGTTTTCGTCAATATTGTTTGTTAATGTACGGACTCGAAAACAAAAATTAATTTCTATCTATCTAATTTAGAAAAGAACTTGTACCTTCAATTTAGTCATCATTTTTTCTTATGTTGCTAATCAAGCAAGATTTGATTGCTCCATCGACTTTTTTCTTTCTACTTATCGTCTCGTGCACCTGCAAGTTGTTTAAAAAAAAAATGAGCTCGTTGCTCGGCGGGTGGTAAATAGATGACGAAGAGTTTACGGTTCACTAGCGAAGTCCAAATTATTGTTTGTGCGCCCAACCTTAGTATTCATTGAGAAGGACCGTGTGTTTATCTCTCAAGAAAGAGGGAAAACCATATTATCCCGGACCCCTTCATGTCACAAGGTTCAAACGTTAACCTAAGTTCGATAGTGGTTAGGTTTACTTTTTTAATAGAGTGTATCGACATTTCGATGTCTTAGTAACCTTGCTAAATTAGCATACCTTTGGAACTTTTGAGCTTGGATAATAACTAACGAAAAACGTAAAACTGCTCGTTTAAAAAACTAACACCCACCTTTAAATTACTTTTCGTTTACGGATGAATCCTATATTGCCGGAGCCAATGTTGCAGAACAAGAAGAAACGAGTCTTCAAGCGTTCCGCACTGATTTTTTTTGCTTCGTTTGAGAATTGAAATATAGAATCAAAGGAACCACGATTAATTCAAATTATTCGATGTAATGGTTTTCGTCAATATTGTTTGTTAATGTACGGACTCGAAAACAAAAAATAATTTCTATCTATCTAATTTAGAACAGAACTTGTACCTTCCATTTAGTCATCATTTTTTCTTATGTTGCTAATCCAGCAAGATTTGTTTGCTCCATCGACTTTTTTCTTTCTACTTATCGTCTCGTGCACCTGCAAGTCGTTTAAAAAGAAAAATGAGCTCGTTGCTCAGCGGTTGGTTAATAGATGACGAGTAGTTTACGGTTCACTAGCGAAGTCCAAATTATTGTTTGTGCGCCCAACCTTAGTATTCATTGAGAAGGACCGTGTGTTTATCTCTCAAGAAAGAGGGAAAACCATATTATCCCGGACCCCTTCATGTCACAAGGTTCAAACGTTAACCTAAGTTCGATAGTGGTTAGGTTTACTTTTTTAATAGAGTGTATCGACATTTCGATGTCTTAGTAACCTTGCTAAATTAGCATACCTTTGGAACTTATGAGCTTGGATCACGACTAACGAAAAACGTAAACCGCTCGTTTAAAAAACTAACACCCACCTTTAAATTACTTTTCGTTTACGGATGAATCCTATATTGCCGGAGCCATTGTTGCGAGAACAAGAAGAAACGAGTCTTCAAGCGTTCCCGCGCCGATTTTTTTTGCTTCGTTTGAGAACTCGAAATATAGAATCAAAGGAACCGCGATTAAATACAAATTCCTCGATGTAATGGTTTTAGTCAATATTGTTTGTTAATGTACGGACTCGAAAACAAAAATTAATTTCTATCTATCTAATTTAGAAACAGAACTTGTACCTTCCATTTAGTCATCATTTTTTCTTATGTTGCTAATCCAGCAAGATTTGTTTGCTCCATCGACTTTTTTCTTTCTACTTATCGTCTCGTGCACCTGCAAGTTGTTTAAAAAGAAAAATGAGCTCGTTGCTCAGCGGTTGGTTAATAGATGACGAGTAGTTTACGGTTCACTAGCGAAGTCCAAATTATTGTTTGTGCGCCCAACCTTAGTATTCATTGAGAAGGACCGTGTGTTTATCTCTCAAGAAAGAGGGAAAACCATATTATCCCGGACCCCTTCATGTCACAAGGTTCAAACGTTAACCTAAGTTCGATAGTGGTTAGGTTTACTTTTTTAATAGAGTGTATCGACATTTCGATGTCTTAGTAACCTTGCTAAATTAGCATACCTTTGGAACTTTTGAGCTTGGATAATAACTAACGAAAAACGTAAAACTGCTCGTTTAAAAATCTAACACCCACCTTTAAATTACTTTTCGTTTACGGATGAATCCTATATTGCCGGAGCCAATGTTGCAGAACAAGAAGAAACGAATCTTCAAGCGTTCCGCACTGATTTTTTTTGCTTCGTTTGAGAATTGAAATATAGAATCAAAGGAACCACGATTAATTCAAATTATTCGATGTAATGGTTTTCGTCAATATTGTTTGTTAATGTACGGACTCGAAAACAAAAAATAATTTCTATCTATCTAATTTAGAAAAGAACTTGTACCTTCCATTTAGTCATCATTTTTTCTTATGTTGCTAATCCAAAGAAGATTTGTTTGCTCCATCGACTTTTTCTTTCTACTTATCGTCTCGTGCACCCGCAAGTTGTTTAAAAAGAAAAATGAGCTCGTTGCTCACGGTTGGTTAATAGATGACGAGTAGTTTACGGTTCACTAGCGAAGTCCAAATTATTGTTTGTGCGCCCAACCTTAGTATTCATTGAGAAGGACCGTGTGTTTATCTCTCAAGAAAGAGGGAAAACCATATTATCCCGGACCCCTTCATGTCACAAGGTTCAAACGTTAACCTAAGTTCGATAGTGGTTAGGTTTACTTTTTTAATAGAGTGTATCGACATTTCGATGTCTTAGTAACCTTGCTAAATTAGCATACCTTTGGAACTTATGAGCTTGGATCACGACTAACGAAAAACGTAAAACTGCTCGTTTAAAAAACTAACACCCACCTTTAAATTACTTTTCGTTTACGGATGAATCCTATATTGCCGGAGCCATTGTTGCAGAACAAGAAGAAACGAGTCTTCAAGCGTTCCGCGCCGATTTTTTTTGCTTCGTTTGAGAACTGAAATATAGAATCAAAGGAACCGCGATTAAATACAAATTCCTCGATGTAATGGTTTTAGTCAATATTGTTTGTTAATGTACGGACTCGAAAACAAAAATTAATTTCTATCTATCTAATTTAGAACAGAACTTGTACCTTCCATTTAGTCATCATTTTTTCTTATGTTGCTAATCCAGCAAGATTTGTTTGCTCCATCGACTTTTTTCTTTCTACTTATCGTCTCGTGCACCTGCAAGTTGTTTAAAAAGAAAAATGAGCTCGTTGCTCAGCGGTTGGTTAATAGATGACGAGTAGTTTACGGTTCACTAGCGAAGTCCAAATTATTGTTTGTGCGCCCAACCTTAGTATTCATTGAGAAGGACCGTGTGTTTATCTCTCAAGAAAGAGGGAAAACCATATTATCCCGGACCCCTTCATGTCACAAGGTTCAAACGTTAACCTAAGTTCGATAGTGGTTAGGTTTACTTTTTTAATAGAGTGTATCGACATTTCGATGTCTTAGTAACCTTGCTAAATTAGCATACCTTTGGAACTTTTGAGCTTGGATAATAACTAACGAAAAACGTAAAACTGCTCGTTTAAAAAACTAACACCCACCTTTAAATTACTTTTCGTTTACGGATGAATCCTATATTGCCGGAGCCAATGTTGCAGAACAAGAAGAAACGAGTCTTCAAGCGTTCCGCACTGATTTTTTTTGCTTCGTTTGAGAATTGAAATATAGAATCAAAGGAACCACGATTAATTCAAATTATTCGATGTAATGGTTTTCGTCAATATTGTTTGTTAATGTACGGACTCGAAAACAAAAATTAATTTCTACATATCTAATTTAGAAAAGAACTTGTACCTTCCATCTAGTCATCATTTTTCCTTATGTTGCTAATCCAGCAAGATTTGTTTGCTCCACCGACTTTTTTCTTTCTTCTTATCGTCTCGTGCAACTGCAAGTTGTTTAAAAAAACAATGAGCTCGTTGCTCACCGGGTGGTAAATAGATGACGAGGAGTTTACGGTTCACTTGCGATGTCCAAATTATTTTTTGTGCGCCCAACCTTAGTATTCATTGAGAAGGACCGTGTGTTTATCTCTCAAGAAAGAGAGAAAATCATATTATCCCGGACCCCTTCATGTAACAAGGTTGAAACGTTAACCTAAGTTCGATAGTGGTCAGGTTTACTTTTTAAATAGAGTGTATCGACATTTCGATGTCTTAGTAAACCTTGCTTAATTAGCATACCTTTGGAACTTATGAGCTTGGAACATAACTAACGAAAAACGTAAAACTGGTCGTTTAAAAAACTAACACCCACCTTTAAATTACTTTTCGTTTACGGATGAATCCTATATTGCCAGAGCGATTGTTGCAGAACAAGAAGAAACGAGTCTTCAAGCGTTCCGCGCCGATTTTTTTTGCTTCGTTTGAGAACTGAAATATAGAATCAATGGAACCGCGATTAATACAAATTCCTCGATGTAATGGTTTTCGTCAATATTGTTTGTTAATGTACGGACTCAAAAACAAAAATTAATTTCTATCTATCTAATTTAGAACAGAACTTGTACCTTCCATTTAGTCATCATTTTTTCTTATGTTGCTAATCCAACAAGATTTGTTTGCTCCACCGACTTTTTTCTTTCTACTTATCGTCTCGTGCACCTGCAAGTTGTTTAAAAAGAAAAATGAGCTCGTTGGTCAGCGGGTGGTAAAATAGATGACGAGGAGTTTACGGTTCACTAGCGAAGTCCAAATTATTGTTTGTGCGCCAAACCTTAGTATTCATTGAGAGGGACCGTGTGTTAATCTCTCAAGAAAGAGAGAACCATATTATCCCGGACCCCTTCATGTAACAAGGTTCAAACGTTAACCTAAGTTCGATAGTGGTTAGGTTTACTTTTTAAATAGAGTGTATCGACATTTGGATGTCTTAGTAAACCTTACTAAATTAGCATACCTTTGGAACTTTTGAGCTTGGATCATAACTAATAAAAAACGTAAAACTGCTCGTTTAAAAAAATAACACCCACCTTTAAATTACTTTTTGTTTACGGATGAATCCTATATTGCCGGAGCCATTATTGCAGAACAAAAGGAAACGAGTCTTCAAGCGTTCCGCGCCGATTTTTGTTGCTTCGTTTGAGAACTAAAATATAGAATCAAAGGAAATGCGATTAATTCAAATTACTCGATTTAATGGTTTTCGTCAATATTGTTGGTTAATGTACGGACTCGAAAACAAAAATTAATTTCTATCTATCTAATTTAGAAAAGAACTTGTACCTTCAATTTAGTCATCATTTTTTCTTATGTTGCTAATCCAGCAAGATTTGTTTGCTCCATCGACTTTTTTCTTTCTACTTATCGTCTCGTGCACATGCAAGTTGTTTAAAAAAACAATGAGCTCGTTGCTCAGCAGGTGGTAAATAGATGACGAGGAGTTTACGGTTCACTAGCGATGTCCAAAATATTGTTTATGCGCCCAACCTTAGTATTCATTGAGAAGGACCGTGTGTTTATCTCTCAAGAAAGAGAGAAAACCATATTATCCCGGACCCCTTCATGTAACAAGGTTGAAACGTTAACCTAAGTTCGATAGTGGTCAGGTTTACTTTTTAAATAGAGTGTATCGACATTTCGATGTCTTAGTAAACCTTGCTTAATTAGCGTACCTTTGGAACTTATTAGCTTGGATCATAACTAACGAAAAACGTAAAACTGCTCGTTTAAAAAACTAACACCCACCTTTAAATTACTTTTCGTTTACGGATGAATCCTATATTGCCAGAGCCATTGTTGCAGAACAAGAAGAAACGAGTCTTCAAGCGTTCCGCGCCGATTTTTTTTGCTTCGTTTGAGAACTAAAATATGGAATCAAAGGAAATGCGATTAATTCAAATTACTCGATGTAATGGTTTTCGTCAATATTGTTGGTTAATGTACGGACTCGAAAACAAAAATTAATTTCTATCTATCTAATTTAGAAAAGAACTTGTATCTTCCATTTAGTCATTATTTTTTCTTATGCTGCTAATCCAGCAAGATTTGTTTGCTCCATCGACTTTTTTCTTTCTACTTATCGTCTCGTGCACCTGCAAGTTGTTTAAAATGAAAAATGAGCTCGTTGCTCAGCGGGTGGTAAATAGATGACGAGTAGTTTACGGTTCACTAGCGAAGTCCAAATTATTGTTTGTGCGCCAAACCTTAGTATTCATTGAGAGGGACTGTGTTTATCTCTCAAGAAAGAGGGAAAACCATATTATCCCGGACCCCTTCATGTAACAAGGTTGAAACGTTAACCTAAGTTCGATAGTGGTTAGGTTTACTTTTTAAATAGAGTGTATCGACATTTCGATGTCTTAGTAAACCTTGCTAAATTAGCATACCTTTGGAACTTTTGAGCTTGGATCATAACTAACGAAAAACGTAAAACTGCTCGTTTAAAAAACTAACACCCACCTTTAAATTACTTTTCGTTTACGGATGAATCCTATATTGTCGGAGCGATTGTTGCAGAACATGAAGAAACAAGTCTTCAAGCGTTCCGCACTGATTTTTTTTGCTTCGTTTGAGAATTGAAATATAGAATCAAAGGAACCGCGATTAATTCAAATTATTCGATGTAATGGTTTTCGTCAATTTTGTTTGTTAATGTACGAACTCGAAAACAAAAAATAATTTCTATCTATCTAATTTAGAAAAGAACTTGTACCTTCCATTTAGTCATTATTTTTTCTTATGTTGCTAATCCAGCAAGATTTGTTTGCTCCATCGACTTTTTTCTTTCTACTTATCGTCTCGTGCACCTGCAAGTTGTTTAAAAAGAAAAATGAGCTCGTTGCTCAGCGGGTGGTAAATAGATGACGAGTAGTTTACGGTTCACTAGCGAAGTCCAAATTATTGTTTGTGCGCCAAACCTTAGTATTCATTGAGAGGGACCGTGTTTATCTCTCAAGAAAGAGGGAAAACCATATTATCCCGGACCCCTTCATGTAACAAGGTTGAAACGTTAACCTAAGTTCGATAGTGGTTAGGTTTACTTTTTAAATAGAGTGTATCGACATTTCGATGTCTTAGTAAACCTTGCTAAATTAGCATACCTTTGGAACTTTTGAGCTTGGATCATAACTAACGAAAAACGTAAAACTGCTCGTTTAAAAAACTAACACCCACCTTTAAATTACTTTTCGTTTACGGATGAATCCTATATTGCCGGAGCGATTGTTGCAGAACAAGAAGAAACAAGTCTTCAAGCGTTCCGCACTGATTTTTTTTGCTTCGTTTGAGAATTGAAATATAGAATCAAAGGAACCGCGATTAGTTCAAATTATTCGATGTAATGGTTTTCGTCAATTTTGTTTGTTAATGTACGAACTCGAAAACAAAAAATAATTTCTATCTATCTAATTTAGAAAAGAACTTGTACCTTCAATTTAGTCATCATTTTTTCTTATGTTGCTAATCCAGCAAGATTTGTTTGCTCCATCGACTTTTTTCTTTCTACTTATCGTCTCGTGCACCTGCAAGTTGTTTAAAAAAACAATGAGCTCGTTGCTCACCGGGGGGTAAATAGATGACGAGGAGTTTACGGTTCACTAGCGATGTCCAAATTATTGTTTGTGCGCCCAACCTTAGTATTCATTGAGAAGGACCGTGTGTTTATCTCTCAAGAAAGAGAGAAAACCATATTATCTCAGACCCCTTCATGTAACAAGGTTGAAACGTTAACCTAAGTTGGATAGTGGTCAGGTTTACTTTTTAAATAGTGTGTATCGACATTTCGATGTCTTGGTAAACCTTGCTTAATTAGCATACCTTTGGAACTTATGAGCTTGGATCATAACTAACGAAAAACGTATAACTGCTCGTTTAAAAAACTAACACCCACCTTTAAATTAGTTTTCGTTTACGGATGAATCCTATATTGCCAGAGCCATTGTTGCAGAACAAGAAGAAACGAGTCTTCAAGCGTTCCGCGCCGATTTTTTTTGCTTCGTTTGAGAACTAAAATATGGAATCAAAGGAAATGCGATTAATTCAAATTACTCGATGTAATGGTTTTCGTCAATATTGTTGGTTAATGTACGGACTCGAAAACAAAAATTAATTTCTATCTATCTAATTTAGAAAAGAACTTGTATCTTCCATTTAGTCATTAGTTTTTCTTATGTTGCTAATCCAGCAAGATTTGTTTGCTCCATCGACTTTTTTCCTTCTACTTATCGTCTCGTGCACCTGCAAGTTGTTTAAAAAGAAAAATGAGCTCGTTGCTCAGCGGGTGGTAAATAGATGACGAGTAGTTTACGGTTCACTAGCGAAGTCCAAATTATTGTTTGTGCGCCCAACCTTAGTATTCATTGAGAGGGACTGTGTTTATCTCTCAAGAAAGAGGGAAAACCATATTATCCCGGAACCCTTCATGTTACAAGGTTGAAACGTTAACCTAAGTTCGATGGTGGTTAGGTTTACTTTTTAAATAGAGTGTATCGACATTTCGATGTCTTAGTAAACCTTGCTAAATTAGCATACCTTTGGAACTTTTGAGCTTGGATCATAACTAACGAAAAACGTAAAACTGCTCGTTTAAAAAACTAACACCCACCTTTAAATTACTTTTCGTTTACCGGATGAATCCTATATTGCCGGAGCGATTGTTGCAGAACAAGAAGAAACGAGTCTTCAAGCGTTCCGCACTGATTTTTTTTGCTTCGTTTGAGAATTGAAATATAGAATCAAAGGAACCGCGATGGAATTCAAATTATTCGATGTAATGGTTTTCGTCAATTTTGTTTGTTAATGTACGGACTCGAAAACAAAAAATAATTTCTATCTATCTAATTTAGAAAAGAACTTGTACCTTCAATTTAGTCATCATTTTTTCTTATGTTGCTAATCCAACAAGATTTGTTTGCTCCATCGACTTTTTTCTTTCTACTTATCGTCTCGTGCACCTGCAAGTTGTTTAAAAAAACAATGAGCTCGTTGCTCAGCGGGTGGTAAATAGATGACGAGGAGTTTACGGTTCACTAGCGATGTCCAAATTATTGTTTGTGCGCCTAACCTTAGTATTCATTGAGAAGGACCGTGTGTTTATCTCTCAAGAAAGAGAGAAAACCATATTATCCCGGACCCCTTCATGTAACGAGGTTGAAACGTTAACCTAAGTTCGATAGTGGTCAGGTTTACTTTTTAAATAGAGTGTATCGACATTTCGATGTCTTAGTAAACCTTGCTTAATTAGCATACCTTTGGAACTTATGAGCTTGGAACATAACTAACGAAAAACGTAAAACTGCTCGTTTAAAAAACTAACACCCACCTTTAAATTAGTTTTCGTTTACGGATGAATCCTATATTGCCGGAGCCATTGTTGCAGAACAAGAAGAAACGAGTCTTCAAGCGTTCCGCGCCGATTTTTTTTGCTTCGTTTGAGAACTAAAATATGGAATCAAAGGAAATGCGATTAATTCAAATTACTCGATGTAATGGTTTTCGTCAATATTGTTGGTTAATGTACGGACTCGAAAACAAAAATTAATTTCTATCTATCTAATTTAGAAAAGAACTTGTATCTTCCATTTAGTCATTAGTTTTTCTTATGTTGCTAATCCAGCAAGATTTGTTTGTTCCATCGACTTTTTTCTTTCTACTTATCGTCTCGTGCACCTGCAAGTTGTTTAAAAAGAAAAATGAGCTCGTTGCTCACCGGGTGGTAAATAGATGACGAGTAGTTTACGGTTCACTAGCGATGTCCAAATTATTGTTTGTGCGCCCAACCTTAGTATTCATTGAGAGGGACCGTGTTTATCTCTCAAGAAAGAGGGAAAACCATATTATCCCGGAACCCTTCATGTTACAAGGTTGAAACGTTAACCTAAGTTCGATAGTGGTTAGGTTTACTTTTTAAATAGAGTGTATCGACATTTCGATGTCTTAGTAAACATTGCTAAATTAGCATACCTTTGGAACTTTTGAGCTTGGATCATAACTAACGAAAAACGTAAAACTGCTCGTTTAAAAAACTAACACCCACCTTTAAATAACTTTTCGTTTACTTTAGGATGAATCCTATATTGTCGGAGCGATTGTTGCAGAACAAGAAGAAACGAGTCTTCAAGCGTTCCGCACTGATTTTTTTTGCTTCGTTTGAGAATTGAAATATAGAATCAAAGGAACCGCGATTAATTCAAATTATTCGATGTAATTGTTTTCGTCAATATTGTTTGTTAATGTACGGACTCGAATACAAAAAATAATTTCTATCTATCTAAGTTAGAAAAGAACTTGTACCTTCAATTTAGTCATCATTTTTCTTATGTTGCTAATCCAGCAAGATTTGTTTGCTCCATCGACTTTTTTCTTTCTACTTATGGTCTCGTGCACCTGCAAGTTGTTTAAAAAGAAAAATGAGCTCGTTGCTCAGCGGGTGGTAAATAGATGACGATGAGTTTAGGGTTCACTAGCGAAGTCCAAATTATTGTTTGTGCGCCCAACCTTAGTATTCATTGAGAGGGAGCGTGTGTTTATCTCTCAAGAAAGAGGGAAAACCATATTATCCCGGACCCCTTCATGTAACAAGGTTCAAACGTTAACCTAAGTTCGATAGTGGTTAGGTTTACTTTTTAAATAGAGTGTATCGACTAATTTAGAAAAGAAAAAATAATTTCTATCTATCTAATTTAGAAAAGAACTTGTACCTTCAATTTAGTCATCATTTTTTCTTATGTTGCTAATCCAGCAAGATTTGTTTGCTCCATCGACTTTTTTCTTTCTACTTATCATCTCGTGCACCTGCGAGTTGTTTAAAAAAACAATGAGCTCGTTGCTCAGCGGGTGGTAAATAGATGACGAGGAGTTTACGGTTCACTAGCGATGTCCAAATTATTGTTTGTGCGCCCAACCTTAGTATTCATTGAGAAGGACCGTGTGTTTATCTCTCAAGAAAGAGAGAAAACCATATTATCCCGGACCCCTTCATGTAACAAGGTTGAAACGTTAACTTAAGTTCGATAGTGGTCAGGTTTACTTTTTAAATAGAGTGTATCGACATTTTGATGTCTTAGTAAACCTTGCTTAATTAGCATACCTTTGGAACTTATGAGCTTGGATCATAACTAACGAAAAACGTAAAACTGCTCGTTTAAAAAACTAACACCCACCTTTAAATTACTTTTCGTTTACGGATGAATCCTATTTTGCCAGAGCCATTGTTGCAGAACAAGAAGAAAAGAGTCTTAAAGCGTTCCGCGCCGATTTTTATTGCTTCGTTTGAGAACTGAAATATAGAATCGAAGGAAGCGCGATTAATTCAAATTACTCGATGTAATGGTTTTCGTCAATATTGTTGGTTAATGTACGGACTCAAAAACAAAAATGAATTTCTATCTATCTAATTTATAAAAGAACTTGTACCCTCAATTTAGTCATCATTTTTTCTTATGTTGCTAATCCAAAGAAGATTTGTTTGCTCCATCGACTTTTTTCTTTCAACTTATCGTCTCGTGCACCTGCAAGTTGTTTAAAAAAAAAATGAGCTCGTTGCTCAGCGGGTGGTAAATAGATGACGAGGAGTTTACGGTTCACTAGCGATGTCCAAATTATTGTTTGTGCGCCCAACCTTAGTATTCATTAAGAAGGACCGTTTGTTTATCTCTTAAGAAAGAGAGAAAACCATATTATCCCGGATTCCTTCATGTAACAAGGTTGAAACGTTAACCTAAGTTCGATAGTGGTCAGGTTTACTTTTTAAATAGAGTGTATCGACATTTCGATGTCTTAGAAAACCTTGCTAAATTTGCATACCTTTGGAACTTATGAGCTTGGATCATAACTAACGAAAAACGTAAAACTGCTCGTTTAAAAAACTAACACCCAACTTTAAATTACTTTTCGTTTACGGATGAATCCTATATTGCCGGAGCCATTGTTGCATTACAAGAAGAAACGAGTCTTCAATCGTTCCGCGCCGATTTTTTTGCTTCGTTCGAGAACTGAAATATAGATTCAAAGGAACCGCGATTAAATACAAATTCCTCGATGTAATGGTTTTCGTCAAAATTGTTTGTTAATGTACGGACTCGAAAACAAAAATTAATTTCTATCAATCTAGTTTAGAAAAGCACTTGTACCTTCAATTTAGTCATCATTTTTTCTTATGTTGCTAATCCGGCAAGATTTGTTTGCTCCATCGACTTTTTTCTTTCTACTTATCGTCTCGTGCACCTGCAAGTTGTTTAAAAATAAAAATGAGCTCGTTGCTCAGCGGGTGGTAAATAGATGACTAGGAGTTTACCGTTCACTTGCGAAGTCCAAATTATTGTTTGTGCGCCCAACCTTAGTATTCATTGAGAGGGACCGTGTGTTTATCTCTCAAGAAAGAGAGAAAACCATATTATCACCGACCCCTTCATGTAACAAGGTTGAAACGTTAACCTAAGTTCGATAGTGGTTAGGTTTACTTTTTAAATAGAGTGTATCGACATTTCGATGTCTTAGTAAACCTTGCTTAATTAGCATACATTTGGAACTTATGAGCTTGGATCATAACTAACGAAAAACGTAAAACTGCTCGTTTAAAAAACTAACACCCACCTTTAAATTACTTTTCGTTTACGGATGAATCCTATTTTGCCAGAGCCATTGTTGCAGAACAAGAAGAAAAGAGTCTTCAAGCGTTCCGCGCCGATTTTTTTTGCTTCGTTTGAGAACTAAAATATAGAATCAATGGAAATGCGATTAATTCAAATTACTCGATGTAATGGTTTTCGTCAATATTGTTGGTTAATGTACGGACTCGAAAACAAAAATTAATTTCTATCTATCTAATTTAGAAAAGAACTTGTACCTTCAATTTACTCATCATTTTTTCTTATGTTACTAATCCGGCAGGATTTGTTTGCTCCATCGACTTTTTTCTTTCTACTTATCGTCTCGTGCACCTGCAAGTTGTTTAAAAAGAAAAATGAGCTCGTTGCTCAGCGGGTGGTAAATACATGACGAGTAGTTTACGGTTCACTAGCGAAGTCCAAATTATTGTTTGTGCGCCCAACCTTAGTATTCATTGAGAGGGACCGTGTGTTTATCTCTCAAGAAAGAGAGAAAACCATATTATCACCGACCCCTTCATGTAACAAGGTTGAAACGTTAACCTAAGTTCGATAGTGGTTAGGTTTACTTTTTAAATAGAGTGTATCGACATTTCGATGTCTTAGTAAACCTTGCTTAATTAGCATACCTTTGGAACTTATGAGCTTGGATCATAACTAACGAAAAACGTAAAACTGCTCGTTTAAAAAACTAACACCCACCTTTAAATTACTTTTCGTTTACGGATGAATCCTATATTGCCGGAGCCATTGTTGCTGAACAAGAAGAAACGAGTCTTCAAGCGTTCCGCGCCGATTTTTTTTGCTTCGTTTGAGAACTGAAATATTGAATCGAAGGAAGCGCGATTAATTCAAATTACTCGATTTATTGGTTTTCGTCAATATTGTTGGTTAATGTACGGACTCAAAAACAAAAGTGATTTTCTATCTATCTAATTTATAAAAGAACTTGTACCTTCAATTTAGTCATCATTTTTTCTTATGTTGGTAATCCAGCAAGATTTGTTTGCTCCATCGACTTTTTTCTTTCAACTTATCGTCTCGTGCACCTGCAAGTTGTTTAAAAAAAAAATGAGCTCGTTGCTCAGCGGGTGGTAAATAGATGACGAGGAGTTTACGGTTCACTAGCGAAGTCCAAATTATTGTTTGTGCGCCCAACCTTAGTATTCATTGAGAGGGACCGTATGTTTATCTCTCAAGAAAGAGAGAAAACCATATTATCACCGACCCCTTCATGTAACAAGGTTCAAACGTTAACCTAAGTTCGATAGTTGTTAGGTTTACTTTTTAAATAGAGTGTATCGGCATTTCGATGTCTTAGTAAACCTTGCTAAATTAGCATACCTTTGGAACTTTTGAGCTTGGATCATAACTAACGAAAAACGTAAAACTGCTCGTTTAAAAAACTAACACCCACCTTTAAATTACTTTTCGTTTACGGATGAATCCTATATTGCCGGAGCCATTGTTGCTGAACAAGAAGAAACGAGTCTTCAAGCGTTCTGCGCCGATTTTTTTTTGCTTCGTTTGAGAACTGAAATATAGAATCGAAGGAAGCGCGATTAATTCAAATTACTCGATGTAATGGTTTTCGTCAATATTGTTGGTTAATGTACGGACTCAAAAACAAAAATGAATTTCTATCTATCTAATTTATAAAAGAACTTGTACCCTCAATTTAGTCATCATTTTTTCTTATGTTGCTAATCCAAAGAAGATTTGTTTGCTCCATCGACTTTTTCTTTCAACTTATCGTCTCGTGCACCTGCAAGTTGTTTAAAAAAAAAATGAGCTCGTTGCTCAGCGGGTGGTAAATAGATGACGAGGAGTTTACGGTTCACTAGCGATGTCCAAATTATTGTTTGTGCGCCCAACCTTAGTATTCATTAAGAAGGACCGTTTGTTTATCTCTCAAGAAAGAGAGAAAACCATATTATCCCGGATTCCTTCATGTAACAAGGTTGAAACTTTAACCTAAGTTCGATAGTGGTTAGGTTTACTTTTTAAATCGAGTGTATCGACATTTCGATGTCTTAGTAAACCTTGCTAAATTAGCATACCTTCGGAACTTTTGAGCTTGGATCATAACTAACGAAAAACGTAAAACTGCTCGTTTAAAAAACTAACACCCACCTTTAAATTACTTTTCGTTTACGGATGAATCCTATTTTGCCAGAGCCATTGTTGCAGAACAAGAAGAAACGAGTTTTCAAGCGTTCCGCGCCGATTTTTTTTGCTTCGTTTGAGAACTAAAATATGGAATCAAAGGAAATGCGATTAATTCAAATTACTCGATGTAATGGTTTTCGTCAATATTGTTGGTTAATGTACGGACTCGAAAACAAAAATTAATTTCTATCTATCTAATTTAGAAAAGAACTTGTACCTTCCATTTAGTCATCATTTTTCTTATGTTGCTAATCCAGCAAGATTTGTTTGCTCCATCGACTTTTTTCTTTCTACTTATCGTCTCGTGCACCTGCAAGTTGTTTAAAAAGAAAAATGAGCTCGTTGCTCAGCGGGTGGTAAATAGATGACGAGTAGTTTACGGTTCACTAGCGAAGTCCAAATTATAGTTTGTGCGCCCGACCTTAGTATTTATTTAGAGGGACCGTGTGTTTATCTCTCAAGAAAGAGGGAAAACCATATTATCCCGGACCCCTTCATGTAACAAGGTTGAAACGTTAACCTAAGTTCGATAGTGGTCAGGTTTACTTTTTAAATAGAGTGTATCGACATTTCGATGTCTTAGAAAACCTTGCTAAATTAGCATACCTTTGGAACTTATGAGCTTGGATCATAACTAACGAAAAACGTAAAACTGCTCGTTTAAAAAACTAACACCCACCTTTAAAATAATTTTCGTTTACGGATGAATCCTATATTGTCGGAGCCATTGTTGCAGAACAAGAAGAAACGAGTCTTCAAGCGTTCCGCGCCGATTTTTTTTGCTTCGTTCGAGAACTGAAATATAGAATCAAAGGAACCGCGATTAAATACAAATTCCTCGATGTAATGGTTTTCGTCAAAATTGTTTGTTTATGTACGGACTCGAAAACAAAAATTAATTTCTATCTATCTAATTTAGAAAAGAACTTGTACTTTCAATTTAGTCATCATTTTTTCTTATGTTGCTAATCCGGCAAGATTTGTTTGCTCCATCGACTTTTTTCTTTCTACTTATCGTCTCGTGCACCTGCAAGTTGTTTAAAAAGAAAAATGAGCTCGTTGCTCAGCGGGTGGTAAATAGATGACGAGGAGTTTACGGTTCACTAGCGATGTCCAAATTATTGTTTGTGCGCCCAACCTTAGTATTCATCAAGAAGGACCGTTTGTTTATCTCTCAAGAAAGAGAGAAAACCATATTATCCCGGATTCCTTCATGTAACAAGGTTGAAACGTTAACCTAAGTTCGATAGTGGTTAGGTTTACTTTTTAAATAGAGTGTATCGACATTTCGATGTCTTAGTAAACCTTGCTAAATTAGCATACCTTCTGAACTTTTGAGCTTGGATCATAACTAACGAAAAACGTAAAACTGCTCGTTTAAAAAACTAACACCCACCTTTAAATTACTTTTCGTTTACGGATGAATCCTATATTGCCGGAGCGATTGTCGCAGAACAAGAAGAAACGAGTCTTCAAGCGTTCCGCACTGATTTTTTTTGCTTCGTTTGAGAATTGAAATATAGAATCAAAGGAACCGCGATTAATTCAAATTATTCGATGTAATGGTTTTCGTCAATTTTGTTTGTTAATGTACGGACTTGAAAACAAAAATTAATTTCTATCTATCTAATTTAGAACAGAACTTGTACCTTCCATTTAGTCATCATTTTTTCTTATGTTGCTATTCCAGCAAGATTTGTTTGCTCCATCGACTTTTTTCTTTCTACTTATCGTCTCGTGCACCTGCAAGTTGTTTAAAAAAACAATGAGCTCGTTGCTCACCGGGTGGTAAATAGATGACGAGGAGTTTACTGCTCACTAGCGATGTCCAAATTATTGTTTGTGCGCCAACCTTAGTATTCATTGAGAAGGACCGTGTGTTTATCTCTCAAGAAAAAGAAAAACCATATTATCCCGACCCCTTCATGTAACAAGGTTGAAACGTTAACCTAAGTTCGATAGTGGTCGGTTTACTTTTTAAATAGAGTGTATCGACATTTCGATGTCTTAGTAAACCTTGCTTAATTAGCATACCTTTGGAACTTATGAGCTTGGATCATAACTAACGAAAAAAGTAAAATGCTCGTTTAAAAAACTAACACCCACCTTTAAATTACTTTTCGTTTACGAATGAATCCTATATTGCCGAGCCATTGTTGCTTTGAACAAGAAGAAACGAGTCTTAAAGCGTTCCGCGCCGATTTTTTTTGCTTCGTTTGAGAACTGAAATATAGAATCGAAGGAATCGCGATTAATTCAAATTACTCGATTTAATGGTTTTCGTCAATATTGTTGGTTAATGTACGGACTCAAAAACAAAAATGATTTTCTATCTATCTAATTTATAAAAGAACTTGTACCTTCAATTTAGTCATCATTTTTTCTTATGTTGCTAATCCAGCAAGATTTGTTTGCTCCATCGACTTTTTTCTTTCAACTTATCGTCTCGTCCACCTGCAAGTTGTTTAAAAAAAAATGAGCTCGTTGCTCAGCGGGTGGTAAATAGATGACGAGGAGTTGACGGTTCACTAGCGATGTCCAAATTATTGTTTGTGCGCCCAACCTTAGTATTCATTGAGAAGGACCGTTTGTTTATCTCTCAAGAAAGAGAGAAACCCATATTATCCCGGATCCCTTCATGTAACAAGGTTGAAACGTTAACCTAAGTTCGATAGTGGTCAGGTTTACTTTTTAAATAGAGTGTATCGACATTTCGATGTCTTTGTAAACCTTGCTAAATTAGCATACCTTTGGAACTTATGAGCTTGGATCATAACTAACGAAAAACGTAAAACTGCTCGTTTAAAAAACTAACACCCACCTTTAAAATAATTTTCGTTTACGGATGAATCCTATATTGTCCGAGCCATTGTTGCGAACAAGAAGAAATGAGTCTTCAAGCGTTCCGCGCCGATTTTTTTTGCTTCGTTTGAGAACTAAATATAGAATCAAAGGAACCGCGATTAAATACAAATTCCTCGATGTAATGGTTTTCGTCAAAATTGTTTGTTTATGTACGGACTCGAAAACAAAAATTAATTTCTATCTATCTAATTTAGAAAAGAACTTGTACCTTCAATTTAGTCATCATTTTTTCTTATGTTGCTAATCCGCAAGATTTGTTTGCTCCATCGACTTTTTCTTTCTACTTATCGTCTCGTGCACCTGCAAGTTGTTTAAAAAGAAAAATGAGCTCGTTGCTCAGCGGGTGGTAAATAGATGACGAGGAGTTTACGGTTCACTAGCGAAGTCCAAATTATTGTTTGTGCGCCCAACCTTAGTATTCATTGAGAGGGACCGTGTGTTTATCTCTCAAGAAAGAGAGAAAACCATATTATCACCGACCCCTTCATGTAACAAGGTTCAAACGTTAACCTAAGTTCGATAGTTGTTAGGTTTACTTTTTAAATAGAGTGTATCGACATTTCGATGTCTTAGTAAACCTTGCTAAATTAGCATACATTTGGAACTTTTGAGCTTGGATCATAACTAACGAAAAACGTAAAACTGCTCGTTTAAAAAAGTAACACCCACCTTTAAAATAATTTTCGTTTACGGATGAATCCTAAATTGTCGGAGCCATTGTTGCAGAACAAGAAAAAACGAGTCTTCAAGCGTTCCGCACTGATTTTTTTTGCTTCGTTTGAGAACTAAAATATAGAATCAATGGAACTGCGATTAATTCAAATTACTCGATGTAATGGTTTTCGTCAATATTGTTTGTTAAAGTACGGACTCGAAAACAAAATTTAATTCTATCTATCTAATTTAGAAAAGAACTTGTACCTTCAATTTAGTCATCATTTTTTCTTATGTTGCTAATCCAGCAAGATTTGTTTGCTCCATCGACTTTTTTCTTTCTACTTATCGTCTCGTGCTCCTGCAAGTTGTTTAAAAAGAAAAATGAGCTCGTTGCTCAGCGGGTGGTAAATAGATGACGAGTAGTTTACGGTTCACTAGCGAAGTCCAAATTATTGTTTGTGCGCCCAACCTTAGTATTCATTGAGAGGGACCGTGTGTTTATCTCTCAAGAAAGAGGGAAAACCATATTATCCCGGACCCCTTCATGTCACAAGGTTCAAACGTTAACCTAAGTTCGATAGTGGTTAGGTTTACTTTTTAAATAGAGTGTATCGACATTTAGATGTCTTAGTAAACCTTGCTAAATTAGCATACCTTTGGAACTTATGAGCTTGGATCATAACTAACGAAAAACGTAAAACTGGTCGTTTAAAAGACTAACACCCACCTTTAAATTACTTTTCGTTTACGGATGAATCTTATATTGCCAGAGCCATTGTTGTAGAACAAGAAGAAACGAGTCTTCAAGCGTTCCGCGCCGATTTTTTTTGCTTCGTTTGAGAACTAAAATATAGAATCGAAGGAAATGCGATTAATTCAAATTACTCGATGTAATGGTTTTCGTCAATATTGTTGGTTAATGTACGGACTCGAAAACAAAAATTAATTTATATCTATCTAATTTAGAAAAAAACTTGTACCTTCCATTTAGTCATCATTTTTTCTTATGTTGCTAATCCAGCAAGATTTGTTTGCTCCATCGACTTTTTTCTTTCTACCTATCGTTTCGTGCACCTGCAAGTTGTTTAAAAAGAAAAATGAGCTCGTTGCTCTGCGGGTGGTAAATAGATGACGAGGAGTTTACGGTTCACTAGCGAAGTCCAAATTATTGTATGTGCGCCCAACCTTAGTATTCATTGAGAGGGACCGTGTGTTTATCTCTCAAGAAAGAGAGAAAACTATATTATCCCGGATCCCTTCATGTAACAAGGTTGAAACGTTAACCTAAGTTCGATAGTGGTCAGGTTTACTTTTTAAATAGAGTGTATCGACATTTCGATGTCTTAGTAAACCTTGCTTAATTAGCATACCTTTGGAACTTATGAGCTTGGATCATAACTAACGAAGAACGTAAAACTGCTCGTTTAAAAAACTAACACCCACCTTTAAATTACTTTTCGTTTACGGATGAATCCTATATTGCCAGAGCCATTGTTGCAGAACAAGAAGAAACGAGTCTTCAAACGTTCCGCGCCGATTTTTTTTGCTTCGTTTGAGAACTAAAATATAGAATCAAGGGAAATGCGATTAATTCAAATTACTCGATGTAATGGTTTTCGTCAATATTGATGGTTAATGTGCGGACTCGAAAACAAAAAGTAATTTCTATTTATCTAATTTAGAAAAGAAGTTGTACCTTCCATTTAGTCATCATTTTTTCTTATTTTGCTAATCCAGCAAGATTTGTTTGCTCCATCGACTTTTTTCTTTCTACTTATCGTCTCGTGCACCTGCAAGTTGTTTAAAAAGAAAAATGAGCTCATTGCTCAGCGGGTGGTAAATAGATGACCAGTAGTTTACGGTTCACTAGCGAAGTCCAAATTATTGTTTGTGCGCCCAACCTTAGTATTCATTGAGAGGGACCGTGTGTATATCTCTCAAGAAAGAGAGAAAACCATATTATCCCGACCCTTCATGTAACAAGGTTGAAACGTTAACCTAAGTTCGATAGTGGTTAGGTTTACTTTTTAAATAGAGTGTATCGACATTTCGATGTCTTAGTAAACCTTGCTAAATTAGCATACCTTTGGAACTTATGAGCTTGGATCATAACTAACGAAAAACGTAAAACTGCTCGTTTAAAAAACTAACACCCACCTTTAAATTACTTTTCGTTTACGGATGAATCCTATATTGCCAGAGCCATTGTTGCAGAACAAGAAGAAACGAGTCTTCAAGCGTTCCGCGCCGATTTTTTTTGCTTCGTTTGAGAACTAAAATATAGAATCAAAGGAAATGCGATTAATTCAAATTACTCGATGTAATGGTTTTCGTCAATATTGTTGGTTAATGTACGGACTCGAAAACAAAAATTAATTTCTATCTATCTAATTTAGAAAAGAACTTGTACCTTCATTTAGTCATCATTTTTTCTTATGTTGCTAATCCAAAGAAGATTTGTTTGCTCCATCGACTTTTTTCTTTCTACTTATCGTCTCGTGCACCCGCAAGTTGTTTAAAAAAAAAATGAGCTCGTTGCTCACGGTGGTAAATAGATGACGAGTAGTTTACGGTTCACTAGCGAAGTCCAAATTATTGTTTGTGCGCCCAACCTTAGTATTCATTGAGAGGGACCGTGTGTATATCTCTCAAGAAAGAGAGAAAACCATATTATCCCGACCCCTTCATGTAACAAGGTTCAAACGTTAACCTAAGTTCGATAGTGGTTAGGTTTACTTTTTAAATAGAGTGTATCGACATTTCGATGTCTTAGTAAACCTTGCTAAATTAGCATACCTTTGGAACTTTTGAGCTTGGATCATAACTAACGAAAAACGTAAAACTGCTCGTTTAAAAAACTAACACCCACCTTTAAATTACTTTTCGTTTACTTGATGAATCCTATATTGTCGGAGCCATTGTTGCTGAACAAGAAGAAACGAGTCTTCAAGCGTTCCGCGCCGATTTTTTTTGCTTCGTTTGAGAACTGAAATATAGAATCGAAGGAAGCGCGATTAATTCAAATTACTCGATGTAATGGTTTTCGTCAATATTGTTGGTTAATGTACGGACTCAAAAACAAAAATGAATTTCTATCTATCTAATTTATAAAAGAACTTGTACCCTCAATTTAGTCATCATTTTTTCTTATGTTGCTAATCCAGCAAGATTTGTTTGCTCCATCGACTTTTTTCTTTCAACTTATCGTCTCGTGCACCTGCAAGTTGTTTAAAAAAAAAATGAGCTCGTTGCTCAGCGGGTGGTAAATAGATGACGAGGAGTTTACGGTTCACTAGCGATGTCCAAATTATTGTTTGTGCGCCCAACCTTAGTATTCATTAAGAAGGACCGTTTGTTTATCTCTCAAGAAAGAGAGAAAACCATATTATCCCGGATTCCTTCATGTAACAAGGTTGAAACGTTAACCTAAGTTCGATAGTGGTCAGGTTTACTTTTTAAATAGAGTGTATCGACATTTCGATGTCTTAGTAAACCTTGCTAAATTAGCATACCTTTGGAACTTATGAGCTTGGATCATAACTAACGAAAAACGTAAAACTGCTCGTTTAAAAAACTAACACCCACCTTTAAATTACTTTTCGTTTACGATGAATCCTATATTGCCGAGCGATTGTTGCGAGAACAAGAAGAAACGAGTCTTCAAGCGTTCCCGCGCCGATTTTTTTTTTCGTTTGAGAACTAAAATATAGAATCAAAGGAAATGCGATTAATTACAAATTACTCGATGTAATGGTTTTCGTCAATATTGTTGGTTAATGTACGGACTCGAAAACAAAAATTAATTTCTATCTATCTAATTTAGAAAAGAACTTGTACCTTCCATTTAGTCATCATTTTTTCTTATGTTGCTAATCCAGCAAGATTTGTTTGCTCCATCGACTTTTTTCTTTCTACTTATCGTCTCGTGCACCTGCAAGTTGTTTAAAAAGAAAAATGAGCTCGTTGCTCAGCGGGTGGTAAATAGATGACGAGGAGTTTACGGTTCACTAGCGAAGTCCAAATTATTGTTTGTGCGCCCAACCTTAGTATTCATTGAGAGGGACCGTGTGTTTATCTCTCAAGAAAGAGGAAAACCATATTATCCCGACCCCTTCATGTAACAAGGTTGAAACGTTAACCTAAGTTCGATAGTGGTCGGTTTACTTTTTAAATAGAGTGTATCGACATATCGATGTCTTAGTAAACCTTGCTAAATTAGCATACCTTTGGAACTTTTGGGCTTGGATCATAACTAACGAAAAACTTAAAACCGCTCGTTTAAAAAACTAACACCCACCTTTAAATTACTTTTCGTTTACGATCGAATCCTATATTGCCGGAGCTATTGTTGCAGAACAAGAAGAAACGAGTCTTCAAGCGTTCCGCACTGATTTCTTTTGCTTCGTTTGAGAATTGAAATATAGAATCAATGGAACCGCGATTAATTCAAATTTCTCGATGTAATGGTTTTCGTCAATATTGTTTGTTAATGTACGGACTCGAAAACAAAAATTAATTTCTATCTATCTAATTTAGAAAAGAACTTGTACCTTCAATTTAGTCATCATTTTTTCTTATGTTGCTAATCCAGCAAGATTTGTTTGCTCCATCGACTTTTTTCTTTCTACTTATCGTCTTGTGCACCTGCAAGTTGTTTAAAAAGACAATGAGCTCGTTGCTCAGCGGGTGGTAAATACATGACGAGGAGTTTACGGTTCACTAGCGATGTCCAAATTATTGTTTGTGCTCCCAACCTTAGTATTCATTAAGAAGGACCGTGTGTTTATCTCTCAAGAAAGAGAGAAAACCATATTATCCCGGACCCCTTCATGTAACAAGGTTGAAACGTTAACCCAAGTTCGATAGTGGTCAGGTTTACTTTTTAAATAGAGTGTATCGACATTTCGATGTCTTAGTAAACCTTGCTAAATTAGCATACCTTTGGAACTTATGAGCTTGGATCATAACTAACGAAAAACATAAAACTGCTCGTTTAAAAAACTAACACCCACCTTTAAATTACTTTTCGTTTACGGATGAATCCTATATTGCCAGAGCCATTGTTGCAGAACAAGAAGAAAAGAGTCTTCAAGCGTTCCGCGCCCATTTTTTTTGCTTCGTTTGAGAACTAAAATATAGAATCAAAGGAAATGCGATTAATTCAAATTACTCGATGTAATGGTTTTCGTCAATATTGTTGGTTAATGTACGGACTCGAAAACAAAAATTAATTTCTATCTATCTAATTTAGAAAAGAACTTGTACCTTCCATTTAGTCATCATTTTTTCTTATGTTGCCAATCCAAAGAAGATTTGTTTGCTCCATCGACTTTTTCTTTCTACTTATCGTCTTGTGCACCCGCAAGTTGTTTAAAAAAAATGAGCTCGTTGCTCGGGGTGGTAAATACATGACGAGGAGTTTACGGTTCACTAGCGATGTCCAAATTATTGTTTGTGCGCCCAACCTTAGTATTCATTGAGAAGGACCGTGTGTTTATCTCTCAAGAAAGAGAGAAAACCATATTATCCCGGACCCTTCATGTAACAAGGTTGAAACGTTAACCTAAGTTCGATAGTGGTCGGGTTTACTTTTTAAATAGAGTGTATCGACATTTCGATGTCTTAGTAAACCTTGCTAAATTAGCATACCTTTGGAACTTATGAGACTTGGATCATAACTAACGAAAAACGTAAAACTCGCTCGTTTAAAAAACTAACACCCACCTTTAAATTACTTTTCGTTTACGGATGAATCCTATATTGCCGGAGCCATTGTTGCGAACAAGAAGAAACGAGTCTTCAAGCGTTCCCGCGCCGATTTTTTTTGCTTCGTTTGAGAATTGAAATATAGAATCAAAGGAACCGCGATTAATTCAAATTACTCGATGTAATGGTTTTCGTCAATATTGTTTGTTAATGTACGGACTCGAAAACAAAAATTAATTTCTATCTATCTAATTTAGAAAAGAACTTGTACCTTCAATTTAGTCATCATTTTTTCTTATGTTGCTAATCCAAAGCAAGATTTGTTTGCTCCATCGACTTTTTCTTTCTACTTATCGTCTCGTGCACCCGCAAGTTGTTTAAAAAAAAAATGAGCTCGTTGCTCACGGGTGGTAAATAGATGACGAGGAGTTTACGGTTCACTAGCGAAGTCCAAATTATTGTTTGTGCGCCCAACCTTAGTATTCATTGAGAGGGACAGTGTGTTTATCTCTCAAGAAAGAGAGAAAACCATATTATCATCGACCCTTCATGTAACAAGGTTGAAACGTTAACCTAAGTTCGATAGTGGTCAAGTTTACTTTTTAAATAGATTGTATCGACATTTCGATGTCTTAGTAAACCTTGCTAAATTAGCATACCTTTGGAACTTATGAGCTTGGATCATAACTAACGAAAAACGTAAAAAGCTGCTCGTTTAAAAAACTAACACCCACTTTAAATTACTTTTCGTTTACTGGATGAATCCTATATTGCGAGCCATTGTTGCGAACAAGAAGAAAAGAGTCTTCAAGCGTTCCGCGCCGATTTTTTTTGCTTCGTTTGAGAACTAAAATATAGAATAAAAGGAAATGCGATTAATTCAAATTACTCGATGTAATGGTTTTCGTCAATATTGTTGGTTAATGTACGGACTCGTAAACAAAAATTAATTTCTATCTATCTAATTTAGAAAAGAACTTGTACCTTCATTTAGTCATCATTTTTTCTTATGTTGCCAATCCAGCAAGATTTGTTTGCTCCATCGACTTTTTTCTTTCTACTTATCGTCTCGTGCACCTGCAAGTTGTTTAAAAAGAAAAATGAGCTCGTTGCTCAGCGGGTGGTAAATAGATGACGAGTAGTTTACGGTTCACTAGCGAAGTCCAAATTATTGTTTGTGCGCCCAACCTTAGTATTCATTCATTGAGAGGGACCGTGTGTTTATCTCTCAAGAAAGAGAGAAAACCATATTATCCCGACCCCTTCATGTAACAAGGTTCAAACGTTAACCTAAGTTCGATAGTGGTTAGGTTTACTTTTTAAATAGAGTGTATCGACATTTCGATGTCTTAGTAAACCTTGCTAAATTAGCATACCTTTGGAACTTTTGAGCTTGGATCATAACTAACGAAAAACGTAAAATTGCTCGTGTAAAAAACTAACACCCACCTTTAAATTACTTTTCGTTTACGATGAATCCTATATTGCGGAGCCATTGTTGCGTAACAAGAAGAAACGAGTCTTCAAGCGTTCCGCACCGATTTTTTTTGCTTCGTTTGAGAACTGAAATATAGAATCAAGGAACCGCGATTAATTCAAATTATTCGATGTAATGGTTTTCGTCAATATTGTTTGTTAATGTACGACTCGAAAACAAAAATTAATTCTATCTATCTAATTTAGAAAAGAACTTGTACCTTCAATTTAGTCATCATTTTTTCTTATGTTGCTAATCCAAAGCAAGATTTGTTTGCTCCATTGACTTTTTTCTTTCTACTTATCGTCTCGTGCACCCGTAAGTTGTTTAAAAAGAAAAATGAGCTCGTTGCTCACGGGTGGTAAATAGATGACGAGGAGTTTACGATTCACTAGCGAAGTCCAAATTATTGTTTGTGCGCCCAACCTTAGTATTCATTGAGAGGGACCGTGTGTTTATCTCTCAAGAAAGAGGGAAAACCATATTATCCCGGACCCCTTCATGTAACAAGGTTCAAACGTTAACCTAAGTTCGATAGTGGTTAGGTTTACTTTTTAAATAGAGTGTATCGACATTTCGATGTCTTAGTAAACCTTGCTAAATTAGCATACCTTTGGAACTTTTGAGCTTGGATCATAACTAACGAAAAACGTAAAACTGCTCGTTTAAAAAACTAACACCCACCTTTAAATTACTTTTCGTTTACGGATGAATCCTATATTGCCGGAGCTATTGTTGCAGAACAAGAAGAAACGAGTCTTCAAGCGTTCCGCACTGATTTTTTTTGCTTCGTTTGAGAACTAAATATAGAATCAATGGAAATGCGATTAATTCAAATTACTCGATGTAATGGTTTTCGTCAATATTGTTTGTTAATGTACGGACTCGAAAACAAAAATTAATTTCTATCTATCTAATTTAGAAAAGAACTTGTACCTTCAATTTAGTCATCATTTTTTCTTATGTTGCTAATCCAAAGAAGATTTGTTTGCTCCATCGACTTTTTTCTTTCTACTTATCGTCTTGTGCACCCGCAAGTTGTTTAAAAAGAAAATGAGCTCGTTGCTCAACGGCGGGTGGTAAATAGATGACGAGGAGTTTACGGTTCACTAGCGAAGTCCAAATTATTGTTTGTGCGCCCAACCTTAGTATTCATTGAGAGGACCGTGTGTTTATCTCTCAAGAAAGAGAGAAAACCATATTATCCCGGACCCCTTCATGTAACAAGGTTGAAACGTTAACCTAAGTTCGATAGTGGTCAAGTTTACTTTTTAAATAGAGTGTATCGACATTTCGATGTCTTAGTAAACCTTGCTAAATTAGCATACCTTTGGAACTTATGAGCTTGGATCATAACTAACGAAAAACGTAAAACTGCTCGTTTAAAAAACTAACACCCACCTTTAAATTACTTTTCGTTTACGGATGAATCCTATATTGCCAGAGCCATTGTTGCAGAACAAGAAGAAACGAGTCTTCAAGCGTTCCGCGCCGATTTTTTTTGCTTCGTTTGAGAACTAAAATATAGAATCAAAGGAAATGCGATTAATTCAAATTACTCGATGTAATGGTTTTCGTCAATATTGTTGATTAATGTACGGACTCGAAAACAAAAATTAATTTCTATCTATCTAATTTAGAAAAGAACTTGTACCTTCCATTTAGTCATCATTTTTTCTTATGTTGCTAATCCAGCAAGATTTGTTTGCTCCATCGACTTTTTTCTTTCTACTTATCGTCTCGTGCACCTGCAAGTTGTTTAAAAAGAAAAATGAGCTCGTTGCTCAGCGGGTGGTAAATAGATGACGAGTAGTTTACGGTTCACTAGCGAAGTCCAAATTATTGTTTGTGCGCCCAACCTTAGTATTCATTGAGAGGACCGTGTGTTTATCTCTCAAGAAAGAGAGAAAACCATATTATCCCGACCCCTTCATGTAACAAGGTTCAAACGTTAACCTAAGTTCGATAGTGGTTAGGTTTACTTTTTAAATAGTGTAGTGTATCGACATTTCGATGTCTTAGTAAACCTTGCTAAATTAGCATACCTTTGGAACTTTGAGCTTGGATCATAACTAACGAAAAACGTAAAACTGCTCGTTTAAAAAACTAACACCCACCTTTAAATTACTTTTCGTTTACGGATGAATCCTATATTGCCGGAGCCATTGTTGCAGAACAAGAAGAAACGAGTCTTCAAGCGTTCCGCGCCGATTTTTTTTGCTTCGTTTGAGAACTGAAATATAGAATCGAAGGAAGCGCGATTAATTCAAATTACTCGATGTAATGGTTTTCGTCAATATTGTTGGTTAATGTACGGACTCAAAAACAAAAATTAATTTCTATCTATCTAATTTATAAAAGAACTTGTACCTTCAATTTAGTCATCATTTTTTCTTATGTTGCTAATCCAGCAAGATTTGTTTGCTCCATCGACTTTTTTCTTTCTACTTATCGTCTCGTGCACCTGCAAGTTGTTTAAAAAAAAAATGAGCTCGTTGCTCAGCGGGTGGTAAATAGATGACGAGGAGTTTACGGTTCACTAGCGAAGTCCAAATTATTGTTTGTGCGCCCAACCTTAGTATTCATTGAGAGGGACCGTGTGTTTATCTCTCAAGAAAGAGAGAAAACCATATTATCCTCGACCCCTTCATGTGACAAGGTTCAAACGTTAACCTAAGTTCGATAGTGGTTAAGTTTACTTTTTAAATAGAGTGTATCGACATTTCGATGTCTTAGTAAACCTTGCTAAATTAGCATACCTTTGGAACTTTTGAGCTTGGATCATAACTAACGAAAAACATAAAACTGCTCGTTTAAAAAACTAACACCCACCTTTAAATTACTTTTCGTTTACGGATGAATCCTATATTGCCGGAGCCATTGTTGCAGAACAAGAAGAAACGAGTCTTCAAGCGTTCCGCGCCGATTTTTTTTGCTTCGTTTGAGAACTAAAATATAGAATCAAAGGAAATGCGATTAATTCAAATTACTCGATGTAATGGTTTTCGTCAATATTGTTGGTTAATGTACGGACTCGAAAACAAAAATTAATTTCTATCTATCTAATTTAGAAAAGAACTTGTACCTTCAATTTAGTCATCATTTTTTCTTATGTTGCTAATCCAACAAGATTTGTTTGCTCCATCGACTTTTTCTTTCTACTTATCGTCTCGTGCACCCGCAAGTTGTTTAAAAAGAAAAATGAGCTCGTTGCTCACGGTGGTAAATAGATGACGAGTAGTTTACGGTTCACTAGCGAAGTCCAAATTATTGTTTGTGCGCCCAACCTTAGTATTCATTGAGAGGGACCGTGTGTTTATCTCTCAAGAAAAAGAGAGGAAAACCATATTATCCCGGACCCCTTCATGTAACAAGGTTCAAACGTTAACCTAAGTTCGATAGTGGTTAGGTTTACTTTTTAAATAGAGTGTATCGACATTTCGATGTCTTAGTAAACCTTGCTAAATTAGCATACCTTTGGAACTTTTGAGCTTGGATCATAACTAACGAAAAACGTAAAACTGCTCGTTTAAAAAACTAACACCCACCTTTAAATTACTTTTCGTTTACGGATGAATCCTATATTGCCGGAGCCATTGTTGCTGAACAAGAAGAAACGAGTCTTCAAGCGTTCCGCGCCGATTTTTTTTGCTTCGTTTGAGAACTGAAATATAGAATCGAAGGAAACGCGATTAATTCAAATTACTCGATGTAATGGTTTTCGTCAATATTGTTGGTTAATGTACGGACTCAAAAACAAAAATTAATTTCTATCTATCTAATTTAGAAAAGAACTTGTACCTTCAATTTAGTCATCATTTTTTCTTATGTTGCTAATCCAGCAAGATTTGTTTGCTCCATCGACTTTTTTCTTTCAACTTATCGTCTTGTGCACCTGCAAGTTGTTTAAAAAAAAATGAGCTCGTTGCTCAGCGGGTGGTAAATAGATGACGAGGAGTTTACGGTTCACTAGCGATGTCCAAATTATTGTTTGTGCGCCCAACCTTAGTATTCATTGAGAAGGACCGTGTGTTTATCTCTCAAGAAAGAGAGAAAACCATATTATCCCGGACCCCTTCATGTAACAAGGTTGAAACGTTAACCTAAGTTCGATAGTGGTCGGTTTACTTTTTAAATAGAGTGTATCGACATTTCGATGTCTTAGTAAACCTTGCTAAATTAGCATACCTTTGGAACTTATGAGCTTGGATCATAACTAACGAAAAACGTAAAACCGCTCGTTTAAAAAACTAACACCCACCTTTAAATTACTTTTCGTTTACGGATGAATCCTATATTGCCGGAGCCATTGTTGCGAACAAGAAGAAACGAGTCTTCAAGCTTTCCGCGCCGATTTTTTTTGCTTCGTTTGAGAACTGAAATATAGAATCAAAGGAACCGCGATTAAATACAAATTCCTCGATGTAATGGTTTTCGTCAATATTGTTTGTTAATGTACGGACTCGAAAACAAAAATTAATTTCTATCTATCTAATTTAGAAAAGAACTTGTACCTTCAATTTAGTCATCATTTTTTCTTATGTTGCTAATCCGGCAAGATTTGTTTGCTCCATCGACTTTTTCTTTCTACTTATCGTCTCGTGCACCCGCAAGTTGTTTAAAAAGAAAAATGAGCTCGTTGCTCACGCGGGTGGTAAATAGATGACGAGGAGTTTACGGTTCACTAGCGAAGTCCAAATTATTGTTTGTGCGCCCAACCTTAGTATTCATTGAGAGGGACCGTGTGTTTATCTCTCAAGAAAGAGAGAAAACCATATTATCACCGACCCCTTCATGTAACAAGGTTCAAACGTTAACCTAAGTTCGATAGTTGTTAGGTTTACTTTTTAAATAGAGTGTATCGACATTTCGATGTCTTAGTAAACCTTGCTAAATTAGCATACCTTTGGAACTTTTGAGCTTGGATCATAACTAACGAAAAACGTAAACCGCTCGTTTAAAAAACTAACACCCACCTTTAAATTACTTTTCGTTTACGGATGAATCCTATATTGCCGGAGCCATTGTTGCAGAACAAGAAGAAACGAGTCTTCAAGCGTTCCGCACTGATTTTTTTTGCTTCGTTTGAGAACTGAAATATAGAATCAATGGAACCGCGATTAATTCAAATTACTCGATGTAATGGTTTTCGTCAATATTGTTTGTTAATGTACGGACTCGAAAACAAAAATTAATTTCTATCTATCTAATTTAGAAAAGAACTTGTACCTTCAATTTAGTCATCATTTTTTCTTATGTTGCTAATCCGGCAAGATTTGTTTGCTCCATCGACTTTTTTCTTTCTACTTATCGTCTCGTGCACCTGCAAGTTGTTTAAAAAGAAAAATGAGCTCGTTGCTCAGCGGGTGGTAAATAGATGACGAGGAGTTTACGGTTCACTAGCGAAGTCCAAATTATTGTTTGTGCGCCCAACCTTAGTATTCATTGAGAGGAACAGTGAGTTTATCTCTCAAGAAAGAGAGAAAACCATATTATCACCGACCCCTTCATGTAACAAGGTTGAAACGTTAACCTAAGTTCGATAGTGGTTAGGTTTACTTTTTAAATAGAGTGTATCGACATTTCGATGTCTTAGTAAACCTTGCTAAATTAGCATACCTTTGGAACTTTTGAGCTTGGATCATAACTAACGAAAAACGTAAAACGCTCGTTTAAAAAATAACACCCACCTTTAAATTACTTTTTTTACGGATGAATCCTATATTGCCGGAGCCATTGTTGCAGAACAAGAAGAAACGAGTCTTCAAGCGTTCCGCGCCGATTTTTTTTGCTTCGTTTGAGAACTGAAATATAGAATCAAAGGAAATGCGATTAATTCAAATTACTCGATGTAATGGTTTTCGTCAATATTGTTGGTTAATGTACGGACTCGAAAACAAAAATTAATTTCTATCTATCTAATTTAGAAAAGAACTTGTACCTTCAATTTAGTCATCATTTTTTCTTATGTTGCTAATCCAAGAAGATTTGTTTGCTCCATCGACTTTTTTTTTCTACTTATCGTCTCGTGCACCCGCAAGTTGTTTAAAAAAAAAATGAGCTCGTTGCTCACGGGTGGTAAATAGATGACGAGGAGTTTTCGGTTCACTAGCGAAGTCCAAATTATTGTTTGTGCGCCCAACCTTAGTATTCATTGAGAGGGACCGTGTGTTTATCTCTCAAGAAAAAGAGAAAACCATATTATCACCGACCCCTTCATGTAACAAGGTTGAAACGTTAACCTAAGTTCGATAGTGGTTAGGTTTACTTTTTAAATAGAGTGTATCGACATTTCGATGTCTTAGTAAACCTTGCTAAATTAGCATACCTTTGGAACTTTTGAGCTTGGATCATAACTAACGAAAAACGTAAAACTGCTCGTTTAAAAAACTAACACCCACCTTTAAATTACTTTTCGTTTACGGATGAATCCTATATTGCCGGAGCCATTGTTGTAGAACAAGAAGAAACGAGTCTTCAAGCGTTCTACGCGATTTTTTTTGCTTCGTTTGAGAACTGAAATATAGAATCAAGGAAACGCGATTAATTCAAATTACTCGATGTAATGGTTTTCGTCAATATTGTTGGTTAATGTACGGACTCGAAAACAAAAATTAATTTCTATCTATCTAATTTAGAAAAGAACTTGTACCTTCAATTTAGTCATCATTTTTTCTTATGTTGCTAATCCAAAGAAGATTTGTTTGCTCCATCGACTTTTTTCTTTCTACTTATCGTCTCGTGCACCCGCAAGTTGTTTAAAAAAAAAAATGAGCTCTCGTTGCTCAAATGGGTGGTAAATAGATGACGAGGAGTTTACGGTTCACTAGCGAAGTCCAAATTATTGTTTGTGCGCCCAACCTTAGTATTCATTGAGAGGACCAGTGTGTTTATCTCTCAAGAAAGAGAGAAAACCATATTATCACCGACCCCTTCATGTAACAAGGTTGAAACGTTAACCTAAGTTCGATAGTGGTTAGGTTTACTTTTTAAATAGAGTGTATCGACATTTCGATGTCTTAGTAAACCTTGCTAAATTAGCATACCTTTGGAACTTTTGAGCTTGGATCATAACTAACGAAAAACGTAAAACTGCTCGTTTAAAAAACTAACACCCACCTTTAAATTAATTTTTGTTTACGGATGAATCCTATATTGCCGGAGCCATTATTGCACAACAAGAAGAAACGAGTCTTCAAGCATTCCGCGCCGATTTTTTTTGCTTCGTTTGAGAACCGAAATATAGAATCAAAGGAGACGCGATTAATTCAAATTACTCGATGTAATGGTTTTCGTCAATATCGTTGGTTAATGTACGGACTCGAAAACAAAAATTAATTTCTAGCTATCTAATTTAGAAAAGAACTTGTACCTTCAATTTAGTCATCATTTTTTCTTATGTTGCTAATCCAGCAAGATTTGTTTGCTCCATCGACTTTTTTCTTTCTACTTATCGTCTCGTGCACCTGCAAGTTGTTTAAAAAGAAAAATGAGCTTCTTGCTCAACGGGTGGTAAATAGTTGACGGGGAGTTTACGGTTCACTAGCGAAGTCCAAATTATTGTTTGTGCGCCCAACCTTAGTATTTATTGAGAGGCACCGTGTGTTCATCTCTCAAGAAAGAGAGAAAACCATATTATTACGGGTTGGTTGAAAATTAACCTAAGTTAGATCGTGGTTAGGTTTACTTTTTAAATAGAGTGTATCGACATTTCGATGCCTTAGTAAACCTTGCTAAACTTGCATACCTTTAGAACTTTTGAGCATGGATCATAACTAACGAAAATCGTAAAAACGCTCTTTCAAAAAACTAACACCCACCTTTACATTATTTTTCGTTTACTGTTGAATCATATATTGTCGGAGCCATTGTTGTAGAGCAAGAAGAAACGAGTCTTCAAGCGTTCCGCACAGATTTTTTTTGCTTCGTCAGAGAACTGAAATATAGAATCAACGGAAACGCGATTAATTCAAATTACTCTATGTAATTGTTTTCGTCAATATTGTTAGTTAACATAAGGATTCGAAAAAAATTTAATTTCTATCTATCTAATATAGAAAAAATATTGTACCTTCAATTTAGTCATCATTTTTTCTTATGTTGCTAATCCAGCAAGATTAGTTCGCTCCATCGACTTTTTTCTTTTTACTTATCGTCTCGTGCATCTGCATGTTGTTTAAAAAAAAGAATGAGCTCTTTGCTCAGCGGGTGGTAAATTGATGACGAGGAGTTTAGGGTTCACTAGTGATGTCCAAATTATTGTTTGTGCGCGCAACCTTAGTATTCATTGAGAGGGACCGTGTGTTTCTCTCTCAAGAAAGAGAGAAAATCATATTATCACAGACCTCTTCATGTAACAAGGTTGAAACTTTAACCTAAGTTTGATTGTGGTTAGGTTTACTTTTTAAATAGAGTGTATTGACATTTCAATGTCTTAGTTAACCTTGCTAAATTAGCCTACCTTAGGAACTTTTGAGCTTGGATCATAACTAACTAAAAACGTAAAAACGCTCCTTTAAAAAACTTACACCCACCTTTAAATTACTTTTCGTTTATGGATAAATCCCATATTGTCGGAGTCATTGTTGTTGAACAAGAAGAAACAGGTCTTCAAGCGTTCTGCGCGGATATTACTATCACTTTTTTTGAGAGCTGAAATATAGAAGCAAAGGAAATGTGATTAATTCAAATTACTAATGTAATGATTTTCGTCAATATTGTTGGGTAATGTAGGGACTTGAAAAAAAAATTAATTTCTTTCTATCTAATTTAGCAAAGAACTTGTACCTTCAATTTAATTATCATTTTTTTCTTTTGTTGCTAATGAAGCAAGAATAGTTTGCTCCATCGACATTTTTCTTTCATTTATCTTATGATCATCGCTAACAAAAAACGTAAAAACGCTCGTTTTATATATTATCACCAAACTTTGAATTACTTTTCGTTTACGGATGAATCCAATATTGTCGGAGTCATTGTTGTCGAACAAGAAGAAACTGGTCTTCAAGTGTTTTTCATGCATTGGCTCTTTTTTTATTTGAGAATTAAAGTACAGAAGCGAAGGAAACATGATTAATTGAAATTACTCGATATAATGATTTTTTCGTCAAAATTGTAGGTAAGTTTAGTAACTCGAAAAAAAATAATTTCTTTGTTTTTCTAAATAGAAAAGGACTTGTGCCTAAATGTAAAATATTTCGTTATATCTTAATAAGATTCTTGCACCTCGAGAGGTTGTATACTCTTAATGTTATTGTTGTTTTATCCTATGTTCTCAATTTTTGCATAATTATCCAGCACAATTACTTGGTTCCATCAAACTTTTCCTTGCATTAACCAACTTGTTTACCGGCAAAATGATAAGGAAAAAATTTTAGCTTGTTGCTCTCATTAGAAAATTCTAAGTGATATTTGCATTATAAAAATCTTAATATTTTTATGAAGAGACTGTGCATTTTGCTTGCAAAAAAGCGAGGAAAACTAGATCTCACCGCCCATTGTAGCTCATGTGCATTATTTGGGCACAATGAGGCAAATTGTCTCATGCCAAATTAGAACAGAATGGAACTATGGTAACCAAAATCTAGCATCCCTTGCACATGACATAGGAGCTCAATTTTGCACATAAAAAAAATCTTTCTCACAATTTTACTAATGGACTCGTACCTTCAATTTAGGCGTCGTTTTTTGTTATGTTGGTAGTCATGCAAAATTAGTTCATTGTACGACTTGTTATCTTAGAATGTCAGATACAAAGTTGCTTTTTATCTCTTTATCTCTTGAGGGTGATTTATATTCTTATTATGGATATATATGCATTTAAATAAATATTGTTAATTCACCTTGTCTCATGTATTGTGCAGCACAACTTTGTCTCCGCAGTTGTGGGCTTTGTTCCTTTGACTGCAGAGAGTTCATGCAGCAATCCTTTGAAGTCAAGTCTAAATCCAATGTTCATAATGTCTTGGAAAGAATACAACCATTTTTATCTTTGGCATGGATGTTAGGTAGTGCAAAATCATGTTGGTCTGATGGACAAATCCATTCTATAGCTAATTTGAGAAATGATACGTCAGACATGAGAAGCTCCCTGGATATAAACAAGATCTAAAATCTCCCCCTAGTGAATGGATTACCTTTTGTTTCGAGCAAAAGTTTCATTTTAAAGTAGCCTCTGAAAAATGGATTGGACAATGTTTGTGCTGATTATTTTGTGAATGAGGCATTCAAGTTACATTCCATCAAAACGTGGAAGTATTTGAAAGGCCTTAAACAAGATCATGAGTGAAGACTTACCTTGTGATTTCTTTCCAGACAAAAAAATGTTAAAGTATGTTAATTCCCCATTGGGTTTTCGGATACCGAGCGATTTAGACAATAATAAAAAAAGAAGCTTTTGCACATAGATAGCTTCAAAAATGAAATAAAATACAACCAAACTGATAAATGAATTCCTCAATCAATAAAATCATGTAAAACAAAAATTGTTTCTTTCAGTAAATGCTCAACCAAAATGTAAAATATTTCGTTACAACATAATAAGAGACTTGTACCTCGTAAACTCGTATACTCCGAATGCCATGGTTGTTAAGAATATTTTGGACATGAAAAAGAAAAACCAATCAATGTAAGAAAGAAAGAAAGAAAGAGTGCAACTTGAGTTGAGAAAGAATGATAATAAAGAAAAAGTGATTAGGCTGATGTCGTGAATGACTGGTCAATGCAACAATGGTGGTTGGAGTTTGCTGAGAGAGTGTACTCTGAAAGTAGAGAAGATCACTGTCAAGAGTTGTTTGTCAATGTTGGATTCAATCTTTGAAGATGACTTGTTATTAGTTTTTTGTTTTTTGTTTTTCCAGCTGCGATTGGAGACAGGTTCTTGAATCTTGACAAGAAATCCTTTACACACAACACTCCCTGCGCAGGCGCCGTATCGTGACAGAAATCATGGGCCAAAGATGATGAACAGAATGACAGATACTAAAGCGCCCTCCCAAGCAATTATAATCTTGACAAGAAATCCTTACAAGCAATTAATTCTGCTAATTCTAACATGCACCAACATTTGAGAAGTCTCATTTAAGAATCCAATGTAAAGACCCTTAAAAGCAATTCTAGATCGAAGCATCCTTCAACAATCCTAAGTAGTCTAGCGAAAACCATTAAAAATCTATAGACCGAAACAATGATAGTCAAATCAAAAAATCTTTATTTTTCAAAAAACCAAACTCAATGACACATCTAAACTTAATGTCAGTTTCTTGACTAAATAGCAGATGCTTAAAAACAACATCTATATTAAAATTAACAAGAGGTCGGAGGACCTCAAAAAAAAGAAGAAGAAGAAGAAGAAGAAGAAGAGGAGGACAGAGATAACACAAAATAGAAACTTTTGTATATTAATCGATCGAATTGTTTACAGCTAAGTTGCTCTTATTTATACCAAAACAGAAGCTTTTCTAACAACTAACCACATGTCAATCTTGGACTGGATATGCCTAACGTTTTTAGCAACTTATCATCATGGTGGTTTAAAGTTATCCATTTCTTTTGTGATAAGAAAATTATCTACTTTTTGTTTACGTGGTTTTTATTTATTTATTTTTGTGGTCGAATCAAAATGTGTCATTTATTTATTAATCCGAAAAGACTAATAAAGCGTTTTCTTTGGAGGAAAAAAGGAGATTCAAATGGAGTTTGTCTATAGAGTTTACTCTGAAAGTAGAGAATATCACAGTCAAGAATTGGCGAAGGAATCGATTCGACGAGAACTTCAGTGATGGATTGATTCTCCACATTCAATTCTGTCACATTGAGTGAATACTCTCTTTTTTAATTTCATCCAAAATCCTCAATTGACGTTGTCAATGTTGGATTGAATCTTTGAAGATGACTTCTTACCATTATTGTTGCTGCACCAGAATTTGGTTGAAAAATTATCCAAATGAGGCCTACTTTGCCTCGCATAATCTTCGTTAATCCAAATGTATATTTGTGTCACTCGGACGACCTACAAATGAGCGTGCCTTTAGTGTTACAGATAAGGCGAGTGTATATTTGTAGGCGTTTTTTTTTTATGACGGTGGGTGTCCGAACCGCATGAGCCCTTTTTAATTAAGGCCCAATTAGTTTCACAAAAGTTATAAGGGCGATTTACCATAAACTCAAATGTCAAAATTATAATTTACGATTTATCAAGCAATTAAAGTAGAGTTATCATAGTTATAGTGGAAGCAATTAAACATCAAACTAACCGAAAAATTTCAAAGACACAATTTAAGACAACCTAGACCGTGGAAACCCCGAATAGGTATATCATCATCAATGAACATTCAAAGGAGAGTAAATACAAGATATATATGCCCAAAATCTCTAAAAAAAACCCAACTCCTAGTGTTTCAAAATAAGTATATCCAATAATACAAAAATCACCTATATCCGGTATCCTCAAATGATATCTCCTAGCTGTAAAGCTTTCCCTTTCTGATCGCTGGTCCGCACTCAAATCAAACACAAGAATGGCGAGCTCAAGTAAGTAAATCCAGTAGGACATATATACAACAATTTTGAAATAACTAAATCAAATAGAAAGAAATGAATAGGAAATGCACGAATATAAAAAAGACTGTAAACAAATCAATCGATAAAGTGAGGGTCCGAAATACGAAAAACTAAATAACAAAGAGTCCCGACCAACAGGTCGTTAAGATACGGCAAAAGCCCAGCAAACTCGGGTTCAGGATGAGACACAGCCTACCAGCCCTAACCCTTTCGACTATGAGATATTCACAGACTTGATAAGTGCCCCCAACGTACATTCAATTGGGAGATATCAACGGCGTCCAGATAAAAGCTCATATCACCGATAAATAGTAACCATGACTCACTTGCCAATGGATCACTCAACCAATAACAATTTCAAAGATAGAGATCAAAGCAATGAACAACAATATTCAATAGCTTAAAATGAAATTATTGTACAATTTCCTACCTGGTTTACTTACCTCGATCCACACGCTTATTTCTAACCTATTCGGCCATCGCGTCGTCAAAGACATGTCTCATTGTCCACTATTGTTGTGTCTCGTTGGGGATCGATCAGTCCGGCAACGCGCAACCTCGCCGTTGCTCCACGTCGTCCATCGCGCCGCTGCCGATTTCGCCGGAGTTGCTATCTGTGCTCCTCCTTCGATAGCAAGAGCGCTACCGTCGCGTCCGCCGTTGCCCACTCTACGTCGTCTCTCTCTCCTCTCCTCTCTTCTCTCTTCTCTATTCTCTCTTCCTCTCTCCTCTCCTCTCACTCTCTTAATGAATAAGTAGTTGTCTAATTATTAAAGATTTAATAAAATGCATCATTATTACTTTGACTAAGGCAGATGAGATAGATTCGATGTGCATCAACAACATTATTTCTCATTCGACCTCTTGATTAGTGGTATGAGCGCCTGATAACCCTCGTCTATATATAAAAAAATGTTTTTGTCATTTACCTCCACTGATACGCGCCGAAAATAAGGGAAAATAGACATATTTACAGTCACACACATACTTAATAACTTATAGTGCCCTGTAAAACTAAGAAGTGAAAAAACCCCAAATCGGTATCTTAGTTGAAACCAAAATGCACTCCCACTCTCTCGCTTGAATCCTTTTCTTCTTTCCGATTTTCTTCGCTTTTGATCGATGGATTTGTCAATCGACACAAGTGGTGCAAATACGGTGGACATTGGTTCTGGTAACAACTAGCTATATCGATCTCATTTTGCATTCTCTTCGCATGATGAAATGCCTGTATATATACATGTATCAGTTAGTACAATTAGGCTCAATCTGATGATGCTCTGATTTTTATTACGTGATGCATGCATCACTGGAAGAATAGGATTATCCTTCTCCATCAACTGCCATTTGATTAAACTTAACAGGCAGTGGCAGCTTTCTTATTTGGCTTTCAAAAAGGTCCCCTCAACATAAAAACTCTTTGGGGATTCAAATTAGGTTTCTTGTTATGAGCTTTATTTTCATCCATTAGTACATTGATTGCTTGACATCAAATCAGTAGATTGTGTTGAACTATAGATGGGAAATACTTTGCATTCTCGTGACAATTCATATTTTTTGATCATGTTTGCAGTTGAAGGTCTTCATGAAAATACTAATGCTGGTGGTTCAAGTGGAGAAAGAAACTAATGTAAGTTTCATTCTATATATTTATTGTGCTTTTAATTTTCTCTCTTTACTCATTTTTGTCTTTTTTTTTTTAATATTGTCATTGCTCGTGGCAGATAACACACCTTCTTTATTAACAAGCACGTGCTCCTCCTTGTGATCCAGAGTAGATAACGTTTCCATTCACACCCTAATTATTGTTGCATGGTTTTCAGGTAAAATGCCTTAGTTTTTGTTTCTCGAATTTCTTTACCTCACTATGTTCTTGTTTTCTTTTTTTATGGTAATAGTTACTCTCTTAAAGAAATGTAAAGAAAGGTTCTCAACAATCCATAATTAAGCATTTTCATTTGTCTTATAATATTTTAGAAATTTGGAATAGAGATTAGAATTAAATTTTAAATTTTCTTCCTAGTCATAAATCTTAGACCAAATATTAGAATAATTACAAGTCCCATCTTTAAAAAAAAAAAAAAAAAAACTTAGCCAAGGATAGTGCATCCATATACTAGAAACCAATGTAAAATATTGTAGCTATTAAGAATCAAACGTGTGATCTCTCTTCCCCCCCCGATCAGTATTATAATGCTTTTTTCTTTGCCACTTATCCCAATTTTTTTCTTAATCTGGTCCAAAGTAGCCTTAGAGGAAGTTATAACTTTGATATAAATTAGTGATTGAGTTCAAGCTTCAACAAGTGATTTGGTACTGAAGGTACTATGCTGTGGGCTTTTTTGTTGGAAATGCTTAGCTTCATTTGATCAAATTTGCTATTTAGCCCACACTGCTATTTTGAATGGAACTTTCACTAGTTGTCTTTTTTTTTTATATATATATATAACAATCTTCTTCCCTGTACACTACTTGTAGAATTAACAATTTAACTGCTTAATACTTTTATTTGCTGTTTTGTTGAAATGATCTATTTGACATCTGTCAATTCAAGCTTAGATTTATTGTTTTGGTCTTGTATCTATGTCCATGTATGGAAATGTGTAATTTTTCGTCATCACTTCTAGACCTATTCACTAAGCGGGCTCGAGCTGAGTCTAATTTTTTTAAGGAAAATGCTGGCGTGCCCCAATACCGACACACAACATGGACACGCACTCTGTGCGTGACCGTGCGATAGGCCTCGCATGCTCCAACACCAAAACATAACATAGAGATTCGGTGTTGGGGCATGCTAGCAGGTTCAATTTCTTAAACCCTTGTCCAGGTCCACACAAGCTTGACCAAGCATAACAACAATTAACTAGATTTTATATTTTCTTACTCCAAACCCCGCACCGAACCATTGGGCCATCTAATTGGTTGGTAAAATATTTATGTAACAAACAAAGAAGAAATTACATAAAAAATAAACTCATTAACAAACAAAAGTAAAAAAAAAGGACTAAAAACATACAAAAATGAGAGGGACCAACCTTAGTATTCATTGAGAGGGACCGTGTGTTTATCTCTCAAGAAAAAGAGAAAACCATATTATCCCGGACCCCTTCATGTAACAAGGTTGAAACGTTAACCTAAGTTCGATAGTGGTCAGGTTTACTTTTTAAATAGAGTGTATCGACATTTCGATGTCTTAGTAAACCTTGCTTAATTAGCATACCTTTGGAACTTATGAGCTTGGATCATAACTAACGAAAAAAGTAAAATGCTCGTTTAAAAAACTAACACCCACCTTTAAATTACTTTTCGTTTACGGATGAATCCTATATTGCCAGAGCCATTGTTGCAGAACAAGAAGAAACGAGTCTTCAAGCGCGTTCGCGCCGATTTTTTTTGCTTCGTTTGAGAACTAAAATATGGAATCAAAGGAAATGCGATTAATTCAAATTACTCGATGTAATGGTTTTCGTCAATATTGTTGGTTAATGTACGGACTCGAAAACAAAAATTAATTTCTATCTATCTAATTTAGAAAAGAACTTGTACCTTCCATTTAGTCATTATTTTTTCTTATGTTGCTAATCCAGCAAGATTTGTTTGCTCCATCGACTTTTTTCTTTCTACTTATCGTCTCGTGCACCTGCAAGTTGTTTAAAAAGAAAAATGAGCTCGTTGCTCACCGGGTGGTAAATAGATGACGAGTAGTTTACGGTTCACTAGCGAAGTCCAAATTATTGTTTGTGCGCCCAACCTTAGTATTCATTGAGAAGGACCGTGTGTTTATCTCTCAAGAAAGAGAGAAAACCATATTATCCCGGACCCCTTCATGTAACAAGGTTGAAACGTTAACCTAAGTTCGATAGTGGTAAGGTTTACTTTTTAAATAGAGTGTATCGACATTTCGATGTCTTAGTAAACCTTGCTTAATTAGCATACCTTTGGAACTTATGAGCTTGGATCATAACTAACGAAAAACGTAAAACTGCTCGTTTAAAAAACTAACACCCACCTTTAAATTACTTTTCGTTTACGGATGAATCCTATTTTGCCAGAGCCATTGTTGCAGAACAAGAAGAAAAGAGTCTTCAAGCGTTCCGCGCCGATTTTTTTTGCTTCGTTTGAGAACTAAAATATAGAATCAAAGGAAATGCGATTAATTCAAATTACTCGATGTAATGGTTTTCGTCAATATTGTTGGTTAATGTACGGACTCGAAAACAAAAATTAATTTCTATCTATCTAATTTAGAAAAGAACTTGTACCTTCCATTTAGTCATCATTTTTTCTTATGTTGCTAATCCAGCAAGATTTGTTTGCTCCATCGACTTTTTTCTTTCTACTTATCGTCTCGTGCACCCGCAAGTTGTTTAAAAAAAAATGAGCTCGTTGCTCAATGGTGGTAAATAGATGACGAGGAGTTTACGGTTCACTAGCGATGTCCAAAATTATTGTTTGTGCGCCCAACCTTAGTATTCATTGAGAAGGACCGTGTGTTTATCTCTCAAGAAAGAGAAAAACCATATTATCCCGGACCCCTTCATGTAACAAGGTTGAAACGTTAACCTAAGTTCGATAGTGGTCGGGTTTACTTTTTAAATAGAGTGTATCGACATTTCGATGTCTTAGTAAACCTTGCTTAATTAGCATACCTTTGGAACTTATGAGCTTGGATCATAACTAACGAAAAACGTAAAACTGCTCGTTTAAAAAACTAACACCCACCTTTAAATTACTTTTCGTTTACGGATGAATCCTATATTGCCAGAGCCATTGTTGCGAACAAGAAGAAACGAGTCTTCAAGCGTTCCCGCGCCGATTTTTTTTTTGCTTCGTTTGAGAACTAAAATATAGAATCAAAGGAAATGGGATTAATTCAAATTACTCGATGTAATGGTTTTCGTCAATATTGTTGGTTAATGTACGGACTCGAAAACAAAAATTAATTTCTATCTATCTAATTTAGAAAAGAACTTGTACCTTCCATTTAGTCATCATTTTTTCTTATGTTGCTAATCCAGCAAGATTTGTTTGCTCTATCGACTTTTTTCTTTCTACTTATCGTCTCGTACACCTGCAAGTTGTTTAAAAAAACAATGAGCTCGTTGCTCAGCGGGTGGTAAATAGATGACGAGGAGTTTACGGTTCACTAGCGATGTCCAAAATATTGTTTGTGCGCCCAACCTTAGTATTCATTGAGAAGGACCGTGTGTTTATCTCTCAAGAAAGAGAGAAAACCATATTATCCCGGACCCCTTCATGTAACAAGGTTGAAACGTTAACCTAAGTTCGATAGTGGTCAGGGTTTACTTTTTAAATAGAGTGTATCGACATTTCGATGTCTTAGTAAACCTTGCTTAATTAGCATACCTTTGGAACTTATGAGCTTGGATCATAACTAACGAAAAACGTAAAACTGCTCGTTTAAAAAACTAACACCCACCTTTAAATTACTTTTCGTTTACGGATGAATCCTATATTGCCAGAGCCATTGTTTCAGAACAAGAAGAAACGAGTCTTCAAGCGTTCCGCGCCGATTTTTTTTGCTACGTTTGAGAACTAAAATATGGAATCAAAGGAAATGCGATTAATTCAAATTACTCGATGTAATGGTTTTCGTCAATATTGTTGGTTAATGTACGGACTCGAAAACAAAAATTAATTTCTATCTATCTAATTTAGAAAAGAACTTGTACCTTCCATTTAGTCATTATTTTTTCTTATGTTGCTAATCCAAAGCAAGATTTGTTTGCTCCATCGACTTTTTCTTTCTACTTATCGTCTCGTGCACCTGCAAGTTGTTTAAAAAGAAAAATGAGCTCGTTGCTCAGCGGGTGGTAAATAGATGACGAGTAGTTTACGGTTCACTAGCGAAGTCCAAATTATTGTTTGTGCGCCCAACCTTAGTATTCATTGAGAGGGACCGTGTTTATCTCTCAAGAAAGAGAGAAAACCATATTATCCCGACCCCTTCATGTAACAAGGTTGAAACGTTAACCTAAGTTCGATAGTGGTTAGGTTTACTTTTTAAATAGAGTGTATCGACATTTCGATGTCTTAGTAAACCTTGCTAAATTAGCATACCTTTGGAACTTTTGAGCTTGGATCATAACTAACGAAAAACGTAAAACCGCTCGTTTAAAAAACTAACACCCACCTTTAAATTACTTTTCGTTTACGGATGAATCCTATATTGCGGAGCCATTGTTGCGAACAAGAAGAAACGAGTCTTCAAGCGTTCCGCACCGATTTTTTTTTTTTGCTTCGTTTGAGAATTGAAATATAGAATCAAAGGAACCGCGATTAATTCAAATTATTCGATGTAATGGTTTTCGTCAATTTTGTTTGTTAATGTACGGACTCGAAAACAAAAATAATTTCTATCTATCTAATTTAGAAAAGAACTTGTACCTTCAATTTAGTCATCATTTTTTCTTATGTTGCTAATCCAAAGAAGATTTGTTTGCTCCATCGACTTTTTCTTTCTACTTATCGTCTCGTGCACCTTTAAGTTGTTTAAAAAAAAATGAGCTCGTTGCTCACGGTGGTAAATAGATGACGAGGAGTTTACGGTTCACTAGCGATGTCCAAATTATTGTTTGTGCGCCCAACCTTAGTATTCATTGAGAAGGACCGTGTGTTTATCTCTCAAGAAAGAGAGAAAACCATATTATCCCGACCCCTTCATGTAACAAGGTTGAAACGTTAACCTAAGTTCGATAGTGGTCAGGTTTACTTTTTAAATAGAGTGTATCGACATTTCGATGTCTTAGTAAACCTTGCTTAATTAGCATACCTTTGGAACTTATGAGCTTGGATCATAACTAACGAAAAACGTAAAAAACGCTCGTTTAAAAAACTAACACCCACCTTTAAATTACTTTTCGTTTACTGGATGAATCCTATATTGCCAGAGCCATTGTTGCAGAACAAGAAGAAACGAGTCTTCAAGCGTTCCGCGCCGATTTTTTTTGCTTCGTTTGAGAACTAAAATATGGAATCAAAGGAAATGCGATTAATTCAAATTACTCGATGTAATGGTTTTCGTCAATATTGTTGGTTAATGTACGGACTCGAAAACAAAAATTAATTTCTATCTATCTAATTTAGAAAAGAACTTGTACCTTCCATTTAGTCATTATTTTTTCATATGTTGCTAATCCAAAGAAGATTTGTTTGCTCCATCGACTTTTTTCTTTCTACTTATCGTCTCGTGCACCTGCAAGTTGTTTAAAAAGAAAAATGAGCTCGTTGCTCAGCGGGTGGTAAATAGATGACGAGTAGTTTACGGTTCACTAGCGAAGTCCAAATTATTGTTTGTGCGCCCAACCTTAGTATTCATTGAGAGGGACCGTGTTTATCTCTCAAGAAAGAGGGAAAACCATATTATCCCGGACCCCTTCATGTAACAAGGTTGAAACGTTAACCTAAGTTCGATAGTGGTTAGGTTTACTTTTTAAATAGAGTGTATCGACATTTCGATGTCTTAGTAAACCTTGCTAAATTAGCATACCTTTGGAACTTTTGAGCTTGGATCATAACTAACGAAAAACGTAAAACTGCTCGTTTAAAAAACTAACACCCACCTTTAAATTACTTTTCGTTTACTGATGAATCCTATATTGTCGGAGCCATTGTTGCAGAACAAGAAGAAACGAGTCCTCAAGCGTTCCGCACTGATTTTTTTTGCTTCGTTTGAGAACCGAAATATAGAATCAATGGAACCGCGATTAATTCAAATTACTCGATGTAATGGTTTTCGTCAATATTGTTTGTTAATGTACGGACTCGAAAACAAAAATTAATTTCTATCTATCTAATTTAGAAAAGAACTTGTACCTTCAATTTAGTCATCATTTTTTCTTATGTTGCTAATCCAGCAAGATTTGTTTGCTCCATCGACGTTTTTCTTTCTACTTATGGTCTTGTGCACCTTTAAGTTGTTTAAAAAGAAAAATGAGCTCGTTGCTCAGCGGGTGGTAAATACATGACGAGGAGTTTACGGTTCACTAGCGATGTCCAAATTATTGTTTGTGCGCCCAACCTTAGTATTCATTGAGAAGGACCGTGTGTTTATCTCTCAAGAAAGAGAGAAAACCATATTATCCCGAACCCCTTCATGTAACAAGGTTGAAACGTTAACCTAAGTTCGATTGTGGTCGGGTTTACTTTTTAAATAGAGTGTATCGACATTTCGATGTCTTAGTAAACCTTGCTTAATTAGCATACCTTTGGAACTTATGAGCTTGGATCATAACTAACGAAAAACGTAAAACTGCTCGTTTAAAAAACTAACACCCACCTTTAAATTACTTTTCGTTTACTTGATGAATCCTATATTGCCGAGCCATTGTTGCGAGAACAAGAAGAAACGAGTCTTCAAGCGTTCCCGCGCCCGATTTTTTTGCTACGTTTGAGAACTAAAATATGGAATCAAAGGAAATGCGATTAATTCAAATTACTCGATGTAATGGTTTTCGTCAATATTGTTGGTTAATGTACGGACTCGAAAACAAAAATTAATTTCTATCTATCTAATTTAGAAAAGAACTTGTACCTTCCATTTAGTCATTATTTTTTCTTATGTTGCTAATCCAAAGAAGATTTGTTTGCTCCATCGACTTTTTTCTTTCTACTTATCGTCTCGTGCACCCGCAAGTTGTTTAAAAAAAAAAATGAGCTCGTTGCTCGGGGGTGGTAAATAGATGACGAGGAGTTTACGGTTCACTAGCGATGTCCAAATTATTGTTTGTGCGCCTAACCTTAGTATTCATTGAGAAGGACCGTGTGTTTATCTCTCAAGAAAGAGAGAAAACCATATTATCCCGACCCCTTCATGTAACAAGGTTGAAACGTTAACCTAAGTTCGATAGTGGTCAGTTTACTTTTTAAATAGAGTGTGTATCGACATTTCGATGTCTTAGTAAACCTTGCTTAATTAGCATACCTTTGGAACTTATGAGCTTGGATCATAACTAACGAAAAACGTAAAACTGCTCGTTTAAAAAACTAACACCCACCTTTAAATTACTTTTCGTTTACGGATGAATCCTATATTGCCAGAGCCATTGTTGCAGAACAAGAAGAAACGAGTCTTCAAGCGTTCCGCACTTTTTTTTTGCTTCGTTTGAGAACTAAAATATGGAATCAAAGGAAATGCGATTAATTCAAATTACTCGATGTAATGGTTTTCGTCAATATTGTTGGTTAATGTACGGACTCGAAAACAAAAATTAATTTCTATCTATCTAATTTAGAAAAGAACTTGTACCTTCCATTTAGTCATTATTTTTTCTTATGTTGCTAATCCAAAGAAGATTTGTTTGCTCCATCGACTTTTTTCTTTCTACTTATCGTCTCGTGCACCTTTAAGTTGTTTAAAAAGAAAAATGAGCTCGTTGCTCAGCGGGTGGTAAATAGATGACGAGGAGTTTACGGTTCACTAGCGATGTCCAAATTATTGTTTGTGCGCCCAACCTTAGTATTCATTGAGAAGGACCGTGTTTATCTCTCAAGAAAGAGGGAAAACCATATTATCCCGGACCCCTTCATGTAACAAGGTTGAAACGTTAACCTAAGTTCGATAGTGGTTAGGTTTACTTTTTAAATAGAGTGTATCGACATTTCGATGTCTTAGTAAACCTTGCTAAATTAGCATACCTTTGGAACTTTTGAGCTTGGATCATAACTAACGAAAAACGTAAAACTGCTCGTTTAAAAAACTAACACCCACCTTTAAATTACTTTTCGTTTACGGATGAATCCTATATTGCGAGCCATTGTTGCGAAACAAGAAGAAACGAGTCTTCAAGCGTTCCGCACCGATTTTTTTTGCTTCGTTTGAGAATTGAAATATAGAATCAAAGGAAATGCGATTAATTCAAATTATTCGATGTAATGGTTTTCGTCAATTTTGTTTGTTAATGTACGGACTCGAAAACAAAAAATAATTTCTATCTATCTAATTTAGAAAAGAACTTGTACCTTCAATTTAGTCATCATTTTTTCTTATGTTGCTAATCCAGCAAGATTTGTTTGCTCCATCGACTTTTTTCTTTCTACTTATCGTCTCGTGCACCTTTAAAGTTGTTTAAAAAGAAAAATGAGCTCGTTGCTCACGGTGGTAAATAGATGACGAGGAGTTTACGGTTCACTAGCGATGTCCAAATTATTGTTTGTGCGCCCAACCTTAGTATTCATTGAGAAGGACCGTGTGTTTATCTCTCAAGAAAGAGAGAAAACCATATTATCCCGGACCCTTCATGTAACAAGGTTGAAACGTTAACCTAAGTTCGATAGTGGTCGGTTTACTTTTTAAATAGAGTGTATCGACATTTCGATGTCTTAGTAAACCTTGCTTAATTAGCATACCTTTGGAACTTATGAGCTTGGATCATAACTAACGAAAAACGTAAAACTGCTCGTTTAAAAAACTAACACCCACCTTTAAATTACTTTTCGTTTACGGATGAATCCTATATTGCCGTGAGCCATTGTTGCGAACAAGAAGAAACGAGTCTTCAAGCGTTCCCGCGCCGATTTTTTTTGCTTCGTATGAGAACTAAAATATAAAATCAAAGGAAATGCGATTAATTCAAATTACTCGATGTAATGGTTTTCGTCAATATTGTTTGTTAATGTACGGACTCGAAAACAAAAATTAATTTCTATCTATCTAATTTAGAAATGAACTCGTACCTTCAATTTAGTCATCATTTTTTCTTATGTTGCTAATCCAGCAAGATTTGTTTGCTCCATCGACGTTTTTCTTTCTACTTATGGTCTTGTGCACCTTTAAGTTGTTTAAAAAGAAAAATGAGCTCGTTGCTCAGCGGGTGGTAAATAGATGACGAGGAGTTTACGGTTCACTAGCGAAGTCCAAATTATTGTTTGTGCGCCCAACCTTAGTATTCATTGAGAGGACCGTGTGTTTATCTCTCAAGAAAGAGAGAAAACCATATTATCCCGACCCCTTCATGTAACAAGGTTGAAACGTTAACCTAAGTTCGATAGTGGTTAGGTTTACTTTTTAAATAGAGTGTATCGACATTTCGATGTCTTAGTAAACCTTGCTAAATTAGCATACCTTTGGAACTTTTGAGCTTGGATCATAACTAACGAAAAACGTAAAACTGCTCGTTTAAAAAACTAACACCCACCTTTAAATTACTTTTCGTTTACGGATGAATCCTATATTGCCGGAGCCATTGTTGCCGAACAAGAAGAAACGAGTCTTCAAGCGTTCCGCACTGATTTTTTTTGCTTCGTTTGAGAATTGAAATATAGAATCAAAGGAACCGCGATTAATTCAAATTATTCGATGTAATGGTTTTCGTCAATTTTGTTTGTTAATGTACGGACTCGAAAACAAAAAATAATTTCTATCTATCTAATTTAGAAAAGAACTTGTACCTTCAATTTAGTCATCATTTTTTCTTATGTTGCTAATCCAGCAAGATTTGTTTGCTCCATCGACTTTTTTCTTTCTACTTATCGTCTCGTGCACCTGCAAGTTGTTTAAAAAAACAATGAGCTCGTTGCTCAGCGGGTGGTAAATAGATGACGAGGAGTTTACGGTTCACTAGCGATGTCCAAATTATTGTTTGTGCGCCCAACCTTAGTATTCATTGAGAAGGACCGTTTGTTTATCTCTCAAGAAAGAGAGAAAACCATATTATCCCGACCCCTTCATGTAACAAGGTTGAAACGTTAACCTAAGTTCGATAGTGGTCGGTTTACTTTTTAAATAGAGTGTATCGACATTTCGATGTCTTAGTAAACCTTGCTTAATTAGCATACCTTTGGAACTTATGAGCTTGGATCATAACTAACGAAAAACGTAAAACTGCTCGTTTAAAAAACTAACACCCACCTTTAAATTACTTTTCGTTTACGGATGAATCCTATATTGCCGAGCGATTGTTGCAAACAAGAAGAAACGAGTCTTCAAGCGTTCCGCGCCGATTTTTTTTGCTTCGTTTGAGAACTTGAAATATAGAATCAAAGGAACCGCGATTAATTCAAATTACTCGATGTAATGGTTTTCGTCAATATTGTTTGTTAATGTACGGACTCGAAAACAAAAATTAATTTCTATCTATCTAATTTAGAAAAGAACTTGTACCTTCAATTTAGTCATCATTTTTTCTTATGTTGCTAATCCAAAGAAGATTTGTTTGCTCCATCGACTTTTTTCTTTCTACTTATCGTCTCGTGCACCTGCAAGTTGTTTAAAAAGAAAAATGAGCTCGTTGCTCAGCGGGTGGTAAATAGATGACGAGGAGTTTACGGTTCACTAGCGAAGTCCAAATTATTGTTTGTGCGCCCAACCTTAGTATTCGTTGAGAGGGACCATGTGTTTATCTCTCAAGAAAGAGAAAAACCATATTATCCCGACCCCTTCATGTAACAAGGTTGAAACGTTAACCTAAGTTCGATAGTGGTTAGGTTTACTTTTTAAATAGAGTGTATCGACATTTCGATGTCTTAGTAAACCTTGCTAAATTAGCATACCTTTGGAACTTTTGAGCTTGGATCATAACTAACGAAAAACGTAAAACTGCTCGTTTAAAAAACTAACACCCACCTTTAAATTACTTTTCGTTTACGGATGAATCCTATATTGCCGAGCCATTGTTGCGAACAAGAAGAAACGAGTCTTCAAGCGTTCCGCACCGATTTTTTTTGCTTCGTTTGAGAACTTGAAATATAGAATCAAAGGAAATGCGATTAATTCAAATTACTCGATGTAATGGTTTTCGTCAATATTGTTTGTTAATGTACGGACTCGAAAACAAAAATTAATTTCTATCTATCTAATTTAGAAAAGAACTTGTACCTTCAATTTAGTCATCATTTTTTCTTATGTTGCTAATCCAAAGAAGATTTGTTTGCTCCATCGACTTTTTCTTTCTACTTATCGTCTCGTGCACCCGCAAGTTGTTTAAAAAAAAAATGAGCTCGTTGCTCACGGGTGGTAAATAGATGACGAGTAGTTTACGGTTCACTAGCGAAGTCCAAATTATTGTTTGTGCGCCCAACCTTAGTATTCATTGAGAGGGACCGTGTGTTTATCTCTCAAGAAAGAGGGAAAACCATATTATCCCGGACCCCTTCATGTAACAAGGTTGAAACGTTAACCTAAGTTCGATAGTGGTTAGGTTTACTTTTTAAATAGAGTGTATCGACATTTCGATGTCTTAGTAAACCTTGCTAAATTAGCATACCTTTGGAACTTTTGAGCTTGGATCATAACTAACGAAAAACGTAAAACCGCTCGTTTAAAAAACTAACACCCACCTTTAAATTACTTTTCGTTTACGGATGAATCCTATATTGCCGAGCCATTGTTTCGAACAAGAAGAAACGAGTCTTCAAGCGTTCCCGCGCCGATTTTTTTTTGCTTCGTTTGAGAACTGAAATATAGAATCAAAGGAACCGCGATTAATTCAAATTACTCGATGTAATGGTTTTCGTCAATATTGTTTGTTAATGTACGGACTCGAAAACAAAAAATAATTTCTATCTATCTAATTTAGAAAAGAACTTGTACCTTCAATTTAGTCATCATTTTTTCTTATGTTGCTAATCCAGCAAGATTTGTTTGCTCCATCGACTTTTTTCTTTCTACTTATCGTCTCGTGCACCTGCAAGTTGTTTAAAAAAACAATGAGCTCGTTGCTCAGCGGGTGGTAAATAGATGACGAGGAGTTTACGGTTCACTAGCGATGTCCAAATTATTGTTTGTGCGCCCAACTTTAGTATTCATTGAGAAGGACCGTGTGTTTATCTCTCAAGAAAGAGAGAAAACCATATTATCCCGGACCCCTTCATGTAACAAGGTTGAAACGTTAACCTAAGTTCGATAGTGGTCAGGTTTACTTTTTAAATAGAGTGTATCGACATTTCGATGTCTTAGTAAACCTTGCTTAAATTAGCATACCTTTGGAACTTTTGAGCTTGGATCATAACTAACGAAAAACGTAAAACTGCTCGTTTAAAAAACTAACACCCACCTTTAAATTACTTTTCGTTTACTGATGAATCCTATATTGTCGGAGCCATTGTTGCAGAACAAGAAGAAACGAGTCTTCAAGCGTTCCGCACTGATTTTTTTTGCTTCGTTTGAGAATTGAAATATAGAATCAAAGGAACCGCGATTAATTCAAATTATTCGATGTAATGGTTTTCGTCAATATTGTTTGTTAATGTACGGACTCGAAAACAAAAATTAATTTCTATCTATCTAATTTAGAAATGAACTTGTACCTTCCATTTAGTCATCATTTTTTCTTATGTTGCTAATTCAACAAGATTTGTTTGCTCCATCGACTTTTTTCTTTCTACTTATCGTCTCGTGCACCTGTAAGTTGTTTAAAAAAACAATGAGCTCGTTGCTCAGCGGGTGGTAAATAGATGACGAGGAGTTTACGGTTCACTAGCGATGTCCAAATTATTGTTTGTGCGCCCAACCTTAGTATTCATTGAGAAGGACCGTGTGTTTATCTCTCAAGAAAGAGAGAAAACCATATTATCCCGGACCCCTTCATGTAACAAGGTTGAAACGTTAACCTAAGTTCGATTGTGGTCGGGTTTACTTTTTAAATAGAGTGTATCGACATTTCGATGTCTTAGTAAACCTTGCTAAATTAGCATACCTTTGGAACTTTTGAGCTTGGATCATAACTAACGAAAAACGTAAAACTGCTCGTTTAAAAAACTAACACCCACCTTTAAATTACTTTTCGTTTACTGATGAATCCTATATTGCCAGAGCCATTGTTGCAGAACAAGAAGAAACGAGTCTTCAAGCGTTCCGCGCCGATTTTTTTTGCTTCGTTTGAGAACTGAAATATAGAATCAAAGGAAACGCGATTAATTCAAATTACTCGATGTAATGGTTTTCGTCAATATTGTTGGTTAATGTACGGACTCGAAAACAAAAATTAATTTCTATCTATCTAATTTAGAAAAGAACTTGTACCTTCAATTTAGTCATCATTTTTTCTTATGTTGCTAATCCAAAGCAAGATTTGTTTGCTCCATCGACTTTTTCTTTCTACTTATCGTCTCGTGCACCCGCAAGTTGTTTAAAAAAAAATGAGCTCGTTGCTCACGGTGGTAAATAGATGACGAGGAGTTTACGGTTCACTAGCGATGTCCAAATTATTGTTTGTGCGCCCAACCTTAGTATTCATTGAGAAGGACCGTGTGTTTATCTCTCAAGAAAGAGAGAAAACCATATTATCCCGGACCCCTTCATGTAACAAGGTTGAAACGTTAACCTAAGTTCGATAGTGGTCAGTGTTTACTTTTTAAATAGAGTGTATCGACATTTCGATGTCTTAGTAAACCTTGCTTAATTAGCATACCTTTGGAACTTATGAGCTTGGATCATAACTAACGAAAAACGTAAAACTGCTCGTTTAAAAAACTAACACCCACCTTTAAATTACTTTTCGTTTACGGATGAATCCTATATTGCCAGAGCCATTGTTGCAGAACAAGAAGAAACGAGTCTTCAAGCGTTCCGCGCCGATTTTTTTTGCTTCGTTTGAGAACTAAAATATAGAATCAAAGGAAATGCGATTAATTCAAATTACTCGATGTAATGGTTTTCGTCAATATTGTTGGTTAATGTACGGACTCGAAAACAAAAATTAATTTCTATCTATCTAATTTAGAAAAGAACTTGTACCTTCCATTTAGTCATCATTTTTTCTTATGTTGCTAATCCAGCAAGATTTGTTTGCTCCATCGACTTTTTTCTTTCTACTTATCGTCTCGTGCACCTTCAAGTTTTTAAAAAGAAAAATGAGCTCGTTGCTCAGCGGGTGGTAAATAGATGACGAGTAGTTTACGGTTCACTAGCGAAGTCCAAATTATTGTTTGTGCGCCCAACCTTAGTATTCATTGAGAGGGACCGTGTGTTTATCTCTCAAGAAAGAGGGAAAACCATATTATCCCGGACCCCTTCATGTAACAAGGTTGAAACGTTAACCTAAGTTCGATAGTGGTTAGGTTTACTTTTTAAATAGAGTGTATCGACATTTCGATGTCTTAGTAAACCTTGCTAAATTAGCATACCTTTGGAACTTTTGAGCTTGGATCATAACTAACGAAAAACGTAAAACTGCTCGTTTAAAAAACTAAGACCCACCTTTAAATTACTTTTCGTTTACGGATGAATCCTATATTGCCAGAGCCATTGTTTCAGAACAAGAAGAAACGAGTCTTCAAGCGTTCCGCGCCGATTTTTTTTGCTACGTTTGAGAACTAAAATATGGATTCAAAGGAAATGCGATTAATTCAAATTACTCGATGTAATGGTTTTCGTCAATATTGTTGGTTAATGTACGGACTCGAAAACAGAAATTAATTTCTATCTATCTAATTTAGAAAAGAACTTGTACCTTTCATTTAGTCATTATTTTTTCTTATGTTTCTAATCTAGCAAGATTTGTTTGCTCCATCGACTTTTTTCTTTCTACTTATCGTCTCGTGCACCTTCAAGTTGTTTAAAAAGAAAAATGAGCTCGTTGCTCACCGGGTGGTAAATAGATGACGAGTAGTTTACGGTTCACTAGCGAAGTCCAAATTATTGTTTGTGCGCCCAACCTTAGTATTCATTGAGAGGGACCGTGTTTATCTCTCAAGAAAGAGGGAAAACCATATTATCCCGGACCCCTTCATGTAACAAGGTTGAAACGTTAACTTAAGTTCGATAGTGGTTAGGTTTACTTTTTAAATAGAGTGTATCGACATTTCGATGTCTTAGTAAACCTTGCAAAATTAGCATACCTTTGGAACTTTTGAGCTTGGATCATAACTAACGAAAAACGTAAAACTGCTCGTTTAAAAAACTAACACCCACCTTTAAATTACTTTTCGTTTACGGATGAATCCTATATTGCCGGAGCGATTGTTGCAGAACAAGAAGAAACGAGTCTTCAAGCGTTCCGCACGATTTTTTTTTTTTGCTTCGTTTGAGAATTGAAATATAGAATCAAAGGAACCGCGATTAATTCAAATTATTCGATGTAATGGTTTTCGTCAATTATGTTTGTTAATGTACGGACTCGAAAACAAAAAATAATTTCTATCTATCTAATTTAGAAAAGAACTTGTACCTTCAATTTAGTCATCATTTTTTCTTATGTTGCTAATCCAGCAAGATTTGTTTGCTCCATCGACTTTTTTCTTTCTACTTATGGTCTTGTGCACCTTTAAGTTGTTTAAAAAGAAAAATGAGCTCGTTGCTCAGCGGGTGGTAAATACATGACGAGGAGTTTACGGTTCACTAGCGATGTCCAAATTATTGTTTGTGCGCCCAACCTTAGTATTCATTGAGAAGGACCGTGTGTTTATCTCTCAAGAAAGAGAGAAAACCATATTATCCCGGACCCCTTCATGTAACAAGGTTGAAACGTTAACCTAAGTTCGATAGTGGTCAGGTTTACTTTTTAAATAGAGTGTATCGACATTTCGATGTCTTAGTAAACCTTGCTAAATTAGCATACCTTTGGAACTTATGAGCTTGGATCATAACTAACGAAAAACGTAAAACTGCTCGTTTAAAAACTAACACCCACCTTTAAATTACTTTTCGTTTACTTGATGAATCCTATATTGCCGAGCCATTGTTGCGAAACAAGAAGAAACGAGTCTTCAAGCGTTCCGCGCCGATTTTTTTTGCTTTCGTTTGAGAACTAAAATATGGAATCAAAGGAAATGCGATTAATTCAAATTACTCGATGTAATGGTTTTCGTCAATATTGTTGGTTAATGTACGGACTCGAAAACAAAAATTAATTTCTATCTATCTAATTTAGAAAAGAACTTGTACCTTCCATTTAGTCATTATTTTTTCTTATATGTTGCTAATCCAATAAGATTTGTTTGCTCCATCGACTTTTTTCTTTCTACTTATCGTCTCGTGCACCTTCAAGTTGTTTAAAAAGAAAAATGAGCTCGTTGCTCAGCGGGTGGTAAATAGATGACGAGTAGTTTACGGTTCACTAGCGAAGTCCAAATTATTGTTTGTGCGCCCAACCTTAGTATTCATTGAGAGGGACCGTGTTTTATCTCTCAAGAAAGAGGGAAAACCATATTATCCCGGACCCCTTCATGTAACAAGGTTGAAACGTTAACCTAAGTTCGATAGTGGTTAGGTTTACTTTTTAAATAGAGTGTATCGACATTTCGATGTCTTAGTAAACCTTGCTAAATTAGCATACCTTTGGAACTTTTGAGCTTGGATCATAACTAACGAAAAACGTAAAACTGCTCGTTTAAAAAACTAACACCCACCTTTAAATTACTTTTCGTTTACGGATGAATCCTATATTGCCGGAGCCATTGTTGCGAACAAGAAGAAACGAGTCTTCAAGCGTTCCGCACTGATTTTTTTTGCTTCGTTTGAGAATTGAAATATAGAATCAATGGAAATGGGATTAATTCAAATTACTCGATGTAATGGTTTTCGTCAATATTGTTGGTTAATGTACGGACTCGAAAACAAAAATTAATTTCTATCTATCTAATTTAGAAAAGAACTTGTACCTTCAATTTAGTCATCATTTTTTCTTATGTTGCTAATCCAAAGAAGATTTGTTTGCTCCATCGACTTTTTCTTTCTACTTATCGTCTCGTGCACCCGCAAGTTGTTTAAAAAAACAAAAATGAGCTCGTTGCTCAAATGGGTGGTAAATAGATGACGAGGAGTTTACGGTTCACTAGCGATGTCCAAATTATTGTTTGTGCGCCCAACCTTAGTATTCATTGAGAAGGACCGTGTGTTTATCTCTCAAGAAAGAGAGAAAACCATATTATCCCGGACCCCTTCATGTAACAAGGTTGAAACGTTAACCTAAGTTCGATAGTGGTCAGGTTTACTTTTTAAATAGAGTGTATCGACATTTCGATGTCTTAGTAAACCTTGCTAAATTAGCATACCTTTGGAACTTATGAGCTTGGATCATAACTAACGAAAAACGTAAAATTGCTCGTTTAAAAAACTAACACCCACCTTTAAATTACTTTTCGTTTACTGATGAATCCTATATTGTCGGAGCCATTGTTGCAGAACAAGAAGAAACGAGTCTTCAAGCGTTCCGCACTCTTTTTTTTTGCTTCGTTTGAGAACCGAAATATAGAATCAATGGAACCGCGATTAATTCAAATTACTCGATGTAATGGTTTTCGTCAATATTGTTTGTTAATGTACGGACTCGAAAACAAAAATTAATTTCTATCTATCTAATTTAGAAAAGAACTTGTACCTTCAATTTAGTCATCATTTTTTCTTATGTTGCTAATCCAAAGAAGATTTGTTTGCTCCATCGACTTTTTCTTTCTACTTATCGTCTCGTGCACCCGCAAGTTGTTTAAAAAGAAAAATGAGCTCGTTGCTCACGGGTGGTGGTAAATAGATGATGACGAGGAGTTTACGGTTCACTAGCGATGTCCAAATTATTGTTTGTGCGCCCAACCTTAGTATTCATTGAGAAGGACCGTGTGTTTATCTCTCAAGAAAGAGAAAAACCATATTATCCCGGACCCTTCATGTAACAAGGTTGAAACGTTAACCTAAGTTCGATAGTGGTTAGGTTTACTTTTTAAATAGAGTGTATCGACATTTCGATGTCTTAGTAAACCTTGCTTAATTAGCATACCTTTGGAACTTATGAGCTTGGATCATAACTAACGAAAAACGTAAAACTGCTCGTTTAAAAAACTAACACCCACCTTTAAATTACTTTTCGTTTACGGATGAATCCTATTTTGCCAGAGCCATTGTTGCAGAACAAGAAGAAAAGAGTCTTCAAGCGTTCCGCGCCGATTTTTTTTGCTTCGTTTGAGAACTAAAATATAGAATCAAAGGAAATGCGATTAATTCAAATTACTCGATGTAATGGTTTTCGTCAATATTGTTGGTTAATGTACGGACTCGAAAACAAAAATTAATTTCTATCTATCTAATTTAGAAAAGAACTTGTACCTTCCATTTAGTCATCATTTTTTCTTATGTTGCTAATCCAGCAAGATTTGTTTGCTCCATCGACTTTTTTCTTTCTACTTATCGTCTCGTGCACCTGCAAGTTGTTTAAAAAAACAATGAGCTCGTTGCTCAGCGGGTGGTAAATAGATGACGAGGAGTTTACGGTTCACTAGCGATGTCCAAATTATTGTTTGTGCGCCCAACCTTAGTATTCATTGAGAGGACCGTGTGTTTATCTCTCAAGAAAGAGAAAAACCATATTATCCCGGACCCTTCATGTAACAAGGTTGAAACGTTAACCTAAGTTCGATAGTGGTTAGGTTTACTTTTTAAATAGAGTGTATCGACATTTCGATGTCTTAGTAAACCTTGCTAAATTAGCATACCTTTGGAACTTTGAGCTTGGATCATAACTAACGAAAAACGTAAAACTGCTCGTTTAAAAAACTAACACCCACCTTTAAATTACTTTTCGTTTACGGATGAATCCTATATTGCGGAGCCATTGTTGCAGAACAAGAAGAAACGAGTCTTCAAGCGTTCGCGCCGATTTTTTGCTTCGTTTGAGAATTGAAATATAGAATCAAAGGAAATGCGATTAATTCAAATTACTCGATGTAATGGTTTTCGTCAATATTGTTGGTTAATGTACGGACTCGAAAACAAAAATTAATTTCTATCTATCTAATTTAGAAAAGAACTTGTACCTTCAATTTAGTCATCATTTTTTCTTATGTTGCTAATCCAGCAAGATTTGTTTGCTCCATCGACTTTTTTCTTTCTACTTATCGTCTCGTACACCTTTAAGTTGTTTAAAAAAAAATGAGCTCGTTGCTCAGCGGGTGGTAAATAGATGACGAGGAGTTTACGGTTCACTAGCGATGTCCAAATTATTGTTTGTGCGCCCAACCTTAGTATTCATTGAGAAGGACCGTGTGTTTATCTCTCAAGAAAGAGAGAAAACCATATTATCCCGGACCCCTTCATGTAACAAGGTTGAAACGTTAACCTAAGTTCGATAGTGGTCAGGTTTACTTTTTAAATAGAGTGTATCGACATTTCGATGTCTTAGTAAACCTTGCTAAATTAGCATACCTTTGGAACTTATGAGCTTGGATCATAACTAACGAAAAACGTAAAACTGCTCGTTTAAAAAACTAACACCCACCTTTAAATTACTTTTCGTTTACTGATGAATCCTATATTGCCGGAGCCATTGTTGCAGAACAAGAAGAAACGAGTCTTCAAGCGTTCCGCACTCTTTTTTTTTGCTTCGTTTGAGAACCGAAATATAGAATCAATGGAACCGCGATTAATTCAAATTACTCGATGTAATGGTTTTCGTCAATATTGTTTGTTAATGTACGGACTCGAAAACAAAAATTAATTTCTATCTATCTAATTTAGAAAAGAACTTGTACCTTCAATTTAGTCATCATTTTTTCTTATGTTGCTAATCCAGCAAGATTTGTTTGCTCCATCGACGTTTTTCTTTCTACTTATGGTCTTGTGCACCTTTAAGTTGTTTAAAAAAAAAATGAGCTCGTTGCTCAATGTGGTGGTAAATAGATGACGAGGAGTTTACGGTTCACTAGCGATGTCCAAATTATTGTTTGTGCGCCCAACCTTAGTATTCATTGAGAAGGACCGTGTGTTTATCTCTCAAGAAAGAGAGAAAACCATATTATCCCGGACCCCTTCATGTAACAAGGTTGAAACGTTAACCTAAGTTCGATAGTGGTCAGGTTTACTTTTTAAATAGAGTGTATCGACATTTCGATGTCTTAGTAAACCTTGCTTAATTAGCATACCTTTGGAACTTATGAGCTTGGATCATAACTAACGAAAAACGTAAAACTGCTCGTTTAAAAAACTAACACCCACCTTTAAATGACTTTTCGTTTACGGATGAATCCTATTTTGCCAGAGCCATTGTTGCAGAACAAGAAGAAAAGAGTCTTCAAGCGTTCCGCGCCGATTTTTTTTGCTTCGTTTGAGAACTAAAATATAGAATCAAAGGAAATGCGATTAATTCAAATTACTCGATGTAATGGTTTTCGTCAATATTGTTGGTTAATGTACGGACTCGAAAACAAAAATTAATTTCTATCTATCTAATTTAGAAAAGAACTTGTACCTTCCATTTAGTCATCATTTTTTCTTATGTTGCTAATCCAGCAAGATTTGTTTGCTCTATCGACTTTTTTCTTTCTACTTATCGTCTCGTGCACCTGCAAGTTGTTTAAAAAAACAATGAGCTCGTTGCTCAGCGGGTGGTAAATAGATGACGAGGAGTTTACGGTTCACTAGCGATGTCCAAAATATTGTTTGTGCGCCCAACCTTAGTATTCATTGAGAAGGACCGTGTGTTTATCTCTCAAGAAAGAGAGAAAACCATATTATCCCGGACCCCTTCATGTAACAAGGTTGAAACGTTAACCTAAGTTCGATAGTGGTCAGGTTTACTTTTTAAATAGAGTGTATCGACATTTCGATGTCTTAGTAAACCTTGCTTAATTAGCATACCTTTGGAACTTATGAGCTTGGATCATAACTAACGAAAAACGTAAAACTGCTCGTTTAAAAAACTAACACCCACCTTTAAATTACTTTTCGTTTACGGATGAATCCTATATTGCCAGAGCCATTGTTTCAGAACAAGAAGAAACGAGTCTTCAAGCGTTCCGCGCCGATTTTTTTTGCTACGTTTGAGAACTAAAATATGGAATCAAAGGAAATGCGATTAATTCAAATTACTCGATGTAATGGTTTTCGTCAATATTGTTGGTTAATGTACGGACTCGAAAACAAAAATTAATTTCTATCTATCTAATTTAGAAAAGAACTTGTACCTTCCATTTAGTCATTATTTTTTCTTATGTTGCTAATCCAGCAAGATTTGTTTGCTCCATCGACTTTTTTCTTTCTACTTATCGTCTCGTGCACCTGCAAGTTGTTTAAAAAGAAAAATGAGCTCGTTGCTCAGCGGGTGGTAAATAGATGACGAGTAGTTTACGGTTCACTAGCGAAGTCCAAATTATTGTTTGTGCGCCCAACCTTAGTATTCATTGAGAGGGACCGTGTTTATCTCTCAAGAAAGAGGGAAAACCATATTATCCCGGACCCCTTCATGTAACAAGGTTGAAACGTTAACCTAAGTTCGATAGTGGTTAGGTTTACTTTTTAAATAGAGTGTATCGACATTTCGATGTCTTAGTAAACCTTGCTAAATTAGCATACCTTTGGAACTTTTGAGCTTGGATCATAACTAACGAAAAACGTAAAACTGCTCGTTTAAAAAACTAACACCCACCTTTAAATTACTTTTCGTTTACGGATGAATCCTATATTGCCGGAGCGATTGTTGCAGAACAAGAAGAAACGAGTCTTCAAGCGTTCCGCACTGATTTTTTTTGCTTCGTTTGAGAATTGAAATATAGAATCAAAGGAACCGCGATTAATTCAAATTATTCGATGTAATGGTTTTCGTCAATTTTGTTTGTTAATGTACGGACTCGAAAACAAAAAATAATTTCTATCTATCTAATTTAGAAAAGAACTTGTACCTTCAATTTAGTCATCATTTTTTCTTATGTTGCTAATCCAGCAAGATTTGTTTGCTCCATCGACTTTTTTCTTTCTACTTATCGTCTTGTGCACCTTTAAGTTGTTTAAAAAAACAATGAGCTCGTTGCTCAGCGGGTGGTAAATAGATGACGAGGAGTTTACGGTTCACTAGCGATGTCCAAATTATTGTTTGTGCGCCCAACCTTAGTATTCATTGAGAAGGACCGTGTGTTTATCTCTCAAGAAAGAGAGAAAACCATATTATCCCGGACCCCTTCATGTAACAAGGTTGAAACGTTAACCTAAGTTCGATAGTGGTCAGGTTTACTTTTTAAATAGAGTGTATCGACATTTCGATGTCTTAGTAAACCTTGCTTAATTAGCATACCTTTGGAACTTATGAGCTTGGATCATAACTAACGAAAAACGTAAAACTGCTCGTTTAAAAAACTAACACCCACCTTTAAATTACTTTTCGTTTACTGATGAATCCTATATTGCCGAGCCATTGTTGCGAACAAGAAGAAACGAGTCTTCAAGCGTTCCCGCGCGATTTTTTTTGCTTCGTTTGAGAACTAAAATATAGAATCAAAGGAAATGCGATTAATTCAAATTACTCGATGTAATGGTTTTCGTCAATATTGTTTGTTAATGTACGGACTCGAAAACAAAAATTAATTTCTATCTATCTAATTTAGAAAAGAACTTGTACCTTCCATTTAGTCATTATTTTTTCTTATGTTGCTAATCCAAAGAAGATTTGTTTGCTCCATCGACTTTTTTCTTTCTACTTATCGTCTCGTGCACCCGCAAGTTGTTTAAAAAGAAAAATGAGCTCGTTGCTCACGGGTGGTAAATAGATGACGAGTAGTAGTTTACGGTTCACTAGCGAAGTCCAAATTATTGTTTGTGCGCCCAACCTTAGTATTCATTGAGAGAGACCGTGTTTATCTCTCAAGAAAGAGAGAAAACCATATTATCCCGGACCCCTTCATGTAACAAGGTTGAAACGTTAACCTAAGTTCGATAGTGGTTAGGTTTACTTTTTAAATAGAGTGTATCGACATTTCGATGTCTTAGTAAACCTTGCTAAATTAGCATACCTTTGGAACTTATGAGCTTGGATCATAACTAACGAAAAACGTAAAACTGCTCGTTTAAAAAACTAACACCCACCTTTAAATTACTTTTCGTTTACGGATGAATCCTATATTGCCAGAGCCATTGTTGCAGAACAAGAAGAAACGAGTCTTCAAGCGTTCCGCGCCGATTTTTTTTGCTTCGTTTGAGAACTAAAATATAGAATCAAAGGAAATGCGATTAATTCAAATTACTCGATGTAATGGTTTTCGTCAATTTTGTTTGTTAATGTACGACTCGAAAACAAAAAATAATTAATTTCTATCTATCTAATTTAGAAAAGAACTTGTACCTTCCATTTAGTCATCATTTTTTCTTATGTTGCTAATCCAGCAAGATTTGTTTGCTCCATCGACTTTTTTCTTTCTACTTATCGTCTCGTGCACCTGCAAGTTGTTTAAAAAAACAATGAGCTCGTTGCTCAGCGGGTGGTAAATAGATGACGAGGAGTTTACGGTTCACTAGCGATGTCCAAAATATTGTTTGTGCGCCCAACCTTAGTATTCATTGAGAAGGACCGTGTGTTTATCTCTCAAGAAAGAGAGAAAACCATATTATCCCGGACCCCTTCATGTAACAAGGTTGAAACGTTAACCTAAGTTCGATAGTGGTCAGGTTTACTTTTTAAATAGAGTGTATCGACATTTCGATGTCTTAGTAAACCTTGCTTAATTAGCATACCTTTGGAACTTATGAGCTTGGATCATAACTAACGAAAAAAGTAAAATGCTCGTTTAAAAAACTAACACCCACCTTTAAATTACTTTTCGTTTACGGATGAATCCTATATTGCCAGAGCCATTGTTGCAGAACAAGAAGAAACGAGTCTTCAAGCGTTCCGCGCCGATTTTTTTTGCTTCGTTTGAGAACTAAAATATGGAATCAAAGGAAATGCGATTAATTCAAATTACTCGATGTAATGGTTTTCGTCAATATTGTTGGTTAATGTACGGACTCGAAAACAAAAATTAATTTCTATCTATCTAATTTAGAAAAGAACTTGTACCTTCCATTTAGTCATTATTTTTTCTTATGTTGCTAATCCAGCAAGATTTGTTTGCTCCATCGACTTTTTTCTTTCTACTTATCGTCTCGTGCACCTGCAAGTTGTTTAAAAAGAAAAATGAGCTCGTTGCTCAGTGGTGGTAAATAGATGACGAGTAGTTTACGGTTCACTAGCGAAGTCCAAATTATTGTTTGTGCGCCCAACCTTAGTATTCATTGAGAGGGACCGTGTTTAATCTCTCAAGAAAGAGGGAAAACCATATTATCCCGGACCCCTTCATGTAACAAGGTTGAAACGTTAACCTAAGTTCGATAGTGGTTAGGTTTACTTTTTAAATAGAGTGTATCAACATTTCGATGTCTTAGTAAACCTTGCTAAATTAGCATACCTTTGGAACTTTTGAGCTTGGATCATAACTAACGAAAAACGTAAAACTGCTCGTTTAAAAAACTAACACCCACCTTTAAATTACTTTTCGTTTACGGATGAATCCTATATTGCCGGAGCCATTGTTGCCGAACAAGAAGAAACGAGTCTTCAAGCGTTCCGCACTGATTTTTTTTGCTTCGTTTGAGAATTGAAATATAGAATCAAAGGAACCGCGATTAATTCAAATTATTCGATGTAATGGTTTTCGTCAATTTTGTTGTTAATGTACGGACTCGAAAACAAAAATAATTTCTATCTATCTAATTTAGAAAAGAACTTGTACCTTCAATTTAGTCATCATTTTTTCTTATGTTGCTAATCCAGCAAGATTTGTTTGCTCCATCGACTTTTTTCTTTCTACTTATCGTCTCGTGCACCTGCAAGTTGTTTAAAAAAACAATGAGCTCGTTGCTCAGCGGGTGGTAAATAGATGACGAGGAGTTTACGGTTCACTAGCGATGTCCAAATTATTGTTTGTGCGCCCAACTTTAGTATTCATTGAGAGGGACCGTGTGTTTATCTCTCAAGAAAGAGAAAAACCATATTATCCCGGACCCCTTCATGTAACAAGGTTGAAACGTTAACCTAAGTTCGATAGTGGTCAGGTTTACTTTTTAAATAGAGTGTATCGACATTTCGATGTCTTAGTAAACCTTGCTTAATTAGCATACCTTTGGAACTTATGAGCTTGGATCATAACTAACGAAAAACGTAAAACTGCTCGTTTAAAAAACTAACACCCACCTTTAAATTACTTTTCGTTTACTGATGAATCCTATATTGTCGGAGCCATTGTTGCAGAACAAGAAGAAACGAGTCTTCAAGCGTTCCGCACTGATTTTTTTTGCTTCGTTTGAGAACCGAAATATAGAATCAATGGAACCGCGATTAATTCAAATTACTCGATGTAATGGTTTTCGTCAATATTGTTTGTTAATGTACGGACTCGAAAACAAAAATTAATTTCTATCTATCTAATTTAGAAAAGAACTTGTACCTTCAATTTAGTCATCATTTTTTCTTATGTTGCTAATCCAGCAAGATTTGTTTGCTCCATCGACGTTTTTCTTTCTACTTATGGTCTTGTGCACCTTTAAGTTGTTTAAAAAGAAAAATGAGCTCGTTGCTCAGCGGGTGGTAAATAGATGACGAGGAGTTTACGGTTCACTAGCGATGTCCAAATTATTGTTTGTGCGCCCAACCTTAGTATTCATTGAGAAGGACCGTGTGTTTATCTCTCAAGAAAGAGAGAAAACCATATTATCCCGACCCCTTCATGTAACAAGGTTGAAACGTTAACCTAAGTTCGATAGTGGTTAGGTTTACTTTTTAAATAGAGTGTATCGACATTTCGATGTCTTAGTAAACCTTGCTTAATTAGCATACCTTTGGAACTTATGAGCTTGGATCATAACTAACGAAAAAAGTAAAATGCTCGTTTAAAAAACTAACACCCACCTTTAAATTACTTTTCGTTTACGGATGAATCCTATATTGCCAGAGCCATTGTTGCAGAACAAGAAGAAACGAGTCTTCAAGCGTTCCGCGCCGATTTTTTTTGCTTCGTTTGAGAACTAAAATATAGAATCAAAGGAAATGCGATTAATTCAAATTACTCGATGTAATGGTTTTCGTCAATATTGTTGGTTAATGTACGGACTCGAAAACAAAAATTAATTTCTATCTATCTAATTTAGAAAAGAACTTGTACCTTCCATTTAGTCATCATTTTTTCTTATGTTGCTAATCCAAAGAAGATTTGTTTGCTCCATCGACTTTTTTTTTCTACTTATCGTCTCGTGCACCTTCAAGTTGTTTAAAAAGAAAAATGAGCTCGTTGCTCAGCGGGTGGTAAATAGATGACGAGTAGTTTACGGTTCACTAGCGAAGTCCAAATTATTGTTTGTGCGCCCAACCTTAGTATTCATTGAGAGGGACCGTGTTTTATCTCTCAAGAAAGAGGAAAACCATATTATCCCGGACCCCTTCATGTAACAAGGTTGAAACGTTAACCTAAGTTCGATAGTGGTTAGGTTTACTTTTTAAATAGAGTGTATCGACATTTCGATGTCTTAGTAAACCTTGCTAAATTAGCATACCTTTGGAACTTTTGAGCTTGGATCATAACTAACGAAAAACGTAAAACTGCTCGTTTAAAAAACTAACACCCACCTTTAAATTACTTTTCGTTTACGGATGAATCCTATATTGCCGTAGCCATTTTTGCAGAACAAGAAGAAACGAGTCTTCAAGCGTTCCGCGCCGATTTTTTTTGCTTCGTTTGAGAATTGAAATATAGAATCAAAGGAAACGCGATTAATTCAAATTACTCGATGTAATGGTTTTCTTTAATATTGTTGGTTAATGTACGGACTCGAAAACAAAAATTAATTTCTATCTATCTAATTTAGAAAAGAACTTGTACCTTCAATTTAGTCATCATTTTTTCTTATGTTGCTAATCCAAAGAAGATTTGTTTGCTCCATCGACTTTTTTCTTTCTACTTATCGTCTCGTGCACCTGCAAGTTGTTTAAAAAAAAAATGAGCTCGTTGCTCAGCGGGTGGTAAATAGATGACGAGTAGTTTACGGTTCACTAGCGATGTCCAAATTATTGTTTGTGCGCCCAACCTTAGTATTCATTGAGAAGGACCGTGTGTTTATCTCTCAAGAAAGAGAGAAAACCATATTATCCCGGACCCCTTCATGTAACAAGGTTGAAACGTTAACCTAAGTTCGATAGTGGTCAGGTTTACTTTTTAAATAGAGTGTATCGACATTTCGATGTCTTAGTAAACCTTGCTTAATTAGCATACCTTTGGAACTTATGAGCTTGGATCATAACTAACGAAAAACGTAAAACTGCTCGTTTAAAAAACTAACACCCACCTTTAAATTACTTTTCGTTTACTGATGAATCCTATATTGTCGGAGCCATTGTTGCTGAACAAGAAGAAACGAGTCTTCAAGCGTTCCGCACTCGTTTTTTTTGCTTCGTTTGAGAACCGAAATATAGAATCAATGGAACCGCGATTAATTCAAATTACTCGATGTAATGGTTTTCGTCAATATTGTTTGTTAATGTACGGACTCGAAAACAAAAATTAATTTCTATCTATCTAATTTAGAAAAGAACTTGTACCTTCAATTTAGTCATCATTTTTTCTTATGTTGCTAATCCAGCAAGATTTGTTTGCTCCATCGACGTTTTTCTTTCTACTTATGGTCTTGTGCACCTTTAAGTTGTTTAAAAAGAAAAATGAGCTCGTTGCTCAGCGGGTGGTAAATACATGACGAGGAGTTTACGGTTCACTAGCGATGTCCAAATTATTGTTTGTGCGCCCAACCTTAGTATTCATTGAGAAGGACCGTGTGTTTATCTCTCAAGAAAGAGAGAAAACCATATTATCCCGGACCCCTTCATGTAACAAGGTTGAAACGTTAACCTAAGTTCGATAGTGGTTAGGTTTACTTTTTAAATAGAGTGTATCGACATTTCGATGTCTTAGTAAACCTTGCTTAATTAGCATACCTTTGGAACTTATGAGCTTGGATCATAACTAACGAAAAACGTAAAACTGCTCGTTTAAAAACCTAACACCCACCTTTAAATTACTTTTCGTTTACTGATGAATCCTATATTGCCGGAGCCATTGTTGCAGAACAAGAAGAAACGAGTCTTCAAGCGTTCCGCACTGATTTTTTTGTTTCGTTTGAGAATTGAAATATAGAATCAAAGGAACCGCGATTAATTCAAATTATTCGATGTAATGGTTTTCGTCAATATTGTTTGTTAATGTACGGACTCGAAAACAAAAATTAATTTCTATCTATCTAATTTAGAAAAGAACTTGTACCTTCAATTTAGTCATCATTTTTTCTTATGTTGCTAATCCAGCAAGATTTGTTTGCTCCATCGACTTTTTCTTTCTACTTATCGTCTCGTGCACCTTTAAGTTGTTTAAAAAAAAAATGAGCTCGTTGCTCAGCGGGTGGTAAATAGATGACGAGGAGTTTACGGTTCACTAGCGATGTCCAAATTATTGTTTGTGCGCCCAACCTTAGTATTCATTGAGAAGGACCGTGTGTTTATCTCTCAAGAAAGAGGGAAAACCATATTATCCCGGACCCCTTCATGTAACAAGGTTCAAACGTTAACCTAAGTTCGATAGTGGTTAGGTTTACTTTTTAAATAGAGTGTATCGACATTTCGATGTCTTAGTAAACCTTGCTAAATTAGCATACCTTCGGAACTTTTGAGCTTGGATCATAACTAACGAAAAACGTAAAACTGCTCGTTTAAAAACTAACACCCACCTTTAAATTACTTTTCGTTTACGGATGAATCCTATATTGCTGAGCCATTGTTGCGAACAAGAAGAAACGAGTCTTCAAGCGTTCCGCGCCGATTTTTTTTGCTTCGTTTGAGAACTAAATATAGAATCAAAGGAAATGCGATTAATTCAAATTCCTCGATGTAATGGTTTTCGTCAATATTGTTTGTTAATGTACGGACTCGAAAACAAAAATTAATTTCTATCTATCTAATTTAGAAAAGAACTTGTACCTTCAATTTAGTCATCATTTTTTCTTATGTTGCTAATCCAAGCAAGATTTGTTTGCTCCATCGACTTTTTCTTTCTACTTATCGTCTCGTGCACCCGCAAGTTGTTTAAAAAGAAAAATGAGCTCGTTGCTCAATGGGTGGTAAATAGATGACGAGGAGTTTACGGTTCACTAGCGAAGTCCAAATTATTGTTTGTGCGCCCAACCTTAGTATTCATTGAGAGGGACCATGTGTTTATCTCTCAAGAAAGAGAGAAAACAATATTATCACCGACCCCTTCATGTAACAAGGTTCAAACGTTAACCTAAGTTCGATAGTTGTTAGGTTTACTTTTTAAATAGAGTGTATCGACATTTCGATGTCTTAGTAAACCTTGCTAAATTAGCATACCTTTGGAACTTTTGAGCTTGGATCATAACTAACGAAAAACGTAAAACTGCTCGTTTAAAAAACTAACACCCACCTTTAAATTACTTTTCGTTTACGGATGAATCCTATATTGCCGGAGCCATTGTTGCAGAACAAGAAGAAACGAGTCTTCAAGAGTTCCGCACTGATTTTTTTTGCTTCGTTTGAGAACTGAAATATAGAATCAATGGAACTGCGATTAATTCAAATTACTCGATGTAATGGTTTTCGTCAATATTGTTTGTTAAAGTACGGACTCGAAAACAAAAATTAATTCTATCTATCTAATTTAGAAAAGAACTTGTACCTTCAATTTAGTCATCATTTTTTCTTATGTTGCTAATCCAGCAAGATTTGTTTGCTCCATCGACTTTTTTCTTTCTACTTATCGTCTTGTGCACCTGCAAGTTGTTTAAAAAGACAATGAGCTCGTTGCTCAGCGGGTGGTAAATACATGACGAGGAGTTTACGGTTCACCAGCGATGTCCAATTTATTGTTTGTGCGCCCAACCTTAGTATTCATTAAGAAGGACCGTGTGTTTATCTCTCAAGAAAGAGAGAAAACCATATTACCACCGACCCCTTCATGTAACAAAGTTGAAACGTTAACCTAAGTTCGATAGTGGTTAGGTTTACTTTTAAATAGAGTGTATCGACATTTCGATGTCTTAGTAAATCTTGCTAAATTAGCATACCTTTGGAACTTTTGAGTTTGGATCATAACTAATGAAAAACGTAAAACTGCTCGTTTAAAAAATAACACCCACCTTTAAATTACTTTTTGTTTACGGATGAATCCTATATTGCCGGAGCCATTATTGCACAACAAGAAGAAACGAGTCTTCAAGCATTCCGCGCTGATTTTTTTTTATTCGTTTGAGAACCGAAATATAGAATCAAAGGATACGCGATTAATTCAAATTACTCGATGTAATGGTTTTCGTCAATATCGTTGGTTAATGTACGGACTCGAAAACAAAAATTAATTTCTAGCTATCTAATTTACATAAGAACTTGTACCTTCAATTTAGTCATCATTTTTTCTTATGTTGCTAATCCAGCAAGATTTGTTTGCTCCATCGACTTTTTTCTTTCTACTTATCGTCTCGTGCACCTGCAAGTTGTTTAAAAAGAAAAATGAGCTTGTTGCTCAGCGGGTGGTAAATAGTTAACGGGGAGTTTACGGTTCACTAGCGAAGTCTAAATTATTGTTTGTGCGCCCAACCTTAATATTCATCTAGAGGGACTGTGTATTTATCTCGCAATAAAGCGAGAAAACCATATTGTCACAGGCCCTTTCATGTAACAAGGTTGAAAAATTAACCTAAGTTAGATCGTGGTTAGGTTTACTTTTTAAATAGTGTATCGACATTTCGATGCCTTAGTAAACCTTGCTAAACTTGCATACCTTTAGAACTTTTGAGCATGGATCATAACTAACGAAAATCGTAAAAACGCTCTTTCAAAAAACTAACACCCACCTTTACGTTATTTTTCGTTTACTGTTGAATCATATATTGTCGGAGCCATTGTTGTAGAGCAAGAAGAAACGAGTCTTCAAGCGTTCCCGCACGATTTTTTTGCTTCGTCAGAGAACTGAAATATAGAATCAATGGAAACGCGATTAATTCAAATTACTCTATGTAATTGTTTTCGTCAATATTGTTGGTTAACATAAGGATTCGAAAAAAAATTTTCTTTCTATCTATCTAATATAGAAAAAATATTGTACCTTCAATTTAGTCATCATTTTTTCTTATGTTGCTAATCCAGCAAGATTAGTTCGCTCCATCGACTTTTTTCTTTTTACTTATCGTCTCGTGCATCTGCATGTTGTTTAAAAAAAAGAATGAGCTCTTTGCTCAGCGGGTGGTAAATTGATGACGAGGAGCTTAGGGTTCACTAGTGATGTCCAAATTATTGTTTGTACGCGCAACCTTAGTATTCATTGAGAGGGACCGTGTGTTTCTCTCTCAAGAAAGAGAGAAAATCATATTATCACAGACCTCTTCATGTAACAAGGTTGAAACTTTAACCTAAGTTTGATTGTGGTTAGGTTTACTTTTTAAATAGAGTGTATTGACATTTCAATGGCTTAGTTAACCTTGCTAAATTAGCCTGCCTTAGGAACTTTTGACCTTGGATCATAACTAACGAAAAACGTAAAAACGCTCCTTTAAAAAACTTACACCCACCTTTAATTTACTTTTCGTTTATGGATAAATCCCATATTGTCGGAGTCATTGCTGTTGAACAAGAAGAAACAGGTCTTCAAGCGTTCTGCGCGGATATTACTATCACTTTTTTTGAGAGCTGAAATATAGAAGCAAAGGAAATGTGATTAATTCAAATTACTTAATGTAATGATTTTCGTCAATATTGTTGGGTAATGTAGGGACTTGAAAAAAAAATTAATTTCTTTCTATCTAATTTAGCAAAGAACTTGTACCTTCAATTTAATTATCATTTTTTTCTTTTGTTGCTAATGAAGCAAGAATAGTTTGCTCCATCGACATTTTTCTTTCATTTATCTTATGATCATCGCTAACAAAAAACGTAAAAACGCTCGTTTTGTATATTATCACCAAACTTTGAATTACTTTTCGTTTACGGATGAATCCAATATTGTCGGAGTCATTGTTGTCGAACAAGAAGAAACTGGTCTTCAAGTGTTTTTCATGCATTGGCTCTTTTTTTATTTGAGAATTAAAGTACAGAAGCGAAGGAAACATGATTAATTGAAATTACTCGATATAATGATTTTTTCGTCAAAATTGTAGGTAAGTTTAGTAACTCGAAAAAAAAATAATTTCTTTGTTTTTCTAAATAGAAAAGGACTTGTGCCTAAATGTAAAATATTTCGTTATATCTTAATAAGATTCTTGCACCTCGAGAGGTTGTATACTCTTAATGTTATTGTTGTTTTATCCTATGTTCTCAATTTTTGCATAATTATCCAGCACAATTACTTGGTTCCATCAAGCTTTTCCTTGCATTAACCAACTTGTTTACCGGCAAAATGATAAGGAAAAAATTTTAGCTTGTTGCTCTCATTAGAAAATTCTAAGTGATATTTGCATTATAAAAATCTTAATATTTTTATGAAGAGACTGTGCATTTTGCTTGCAAAAAAGCGAGGAAAACTAGATCTCACCGCCCATTGTAGCTCATGTGCATTATTTGGGCACAATGAGGCAAATTGTCTCATGCCAAATTAGAACAGAATGGAACTATGGTAACCAAAATCTAGCATCCCTTGCACATGACATAGGAGCTCAATTTTGCACATAAAAAAAAATCTTTCTCACAATTTTACTAATGGACTCGTACCTTCAATTTAGGCGTCGTTTTTTGTTATGTTGGTAGTCATGCAAAATTAGTTCATTGTATGACTTGTTATCTTAGAATGTCAGATACAAAGTTGCTTTTTATCTCTGGAGGGGTATGGATTGGGTTTTTCACCTGCTGATTCGGGCAGCACAATTTGTGCAGTTGTTCTTCCTTGACTGCAGAGATGTGGGGAGCATATTATAGTCTCACTTTGGCATGGAGTTAGGGCGGTCATGTTGGAGATGGACAATTAGAGATTGGAGAATGTGTACAGAGAAGGGAATAAACAAGATCATGAGTGAAGACTTACCTTGTGAGAGTTTCTTTCCAACGCCCGTGAAAAAAGGTATGTTAAAGTATGTTAATTCCCCATTGGGTTTTCGGATACCGGGTGATTTAGACAATAAAAAAAAAAAGAAGCTTTTGAACATAGATAGCTTCAAAAATGAAATAAAATACAACCAAACTGATAAATGAATTCCTCAGTCAATAAAATCATGTAAAACAAAAATTGTTTCTTTCAGTAAATGCTCAACCAAAATGTAAAATATTTCGTTACAACATAATAAGAGACTTGTACCTCGTAAACTCGTATACTCCGAATGCCATGGTTGTTAAGAATATTTTGGACATGAAAAAGAAAAAATTGAATGGGATGGATGCAATCAATGTAAGAAAGAAAGAAAGAAAGAAAGAGTGCAACTTGAGTTGAGAAAGAATGATAATAAAGAAAAAGTGATTAGGCTGATGTCGTGAATGACTGGTCAATGCAACAATGGTGGTTGGAGTTTGCTGAGAGAGTGTACTCTGAAAGTAGAGAAGATCACTGTCAAGAGTTGTTTGTCAATGTTGGATTCAATCTTTTTAGATGACTTGTTATTAGTTTTTTGTTTTTTGTTTTTCCAGGTGTGATTGGAGACAGGTTCTTGAATCTTGACAAGAAATCCTTTACACACAACACTCCCTGCGCAGGCGCCGTATCGTGACAGAAATCATGGGCCAAAGATGATGAACAGAATGACAGATACTAAAGCGCCCTCCCAAGCAATTATAATCTTGACAAGAAATCCTTACAAGCAATTAATTCTGCTAATTCTAACATGCACCAACATTTGAGAAGTCTCATTTAAGAATCCAATGTAAAGACCCTTAAAAGCAATTCTAGATCGAAGCATCCTTCAACAATCCTAAGTAGTCTAGCGAAAACCATTAAAAATCTATAGACCGAAACAATGATAGTCAAATCAAAAAATCTTTATTTTTCAAAAAACCAAACTCAATGACACATCTAAACTTAATGTCAGTTTCTTGACTAAATAGCAGATGCTTAAAAACAACATCTATATTAAAATTAACAAGAGGTCGGAGGACCTCAAAAAAAAAAAAAAAAGAAGAAGAAGAAGAAGAGGAAGAGGAGAGAGATAACACAAAATAGAAACTTTTGTATATTAATTGATCGAATTGTTTACAGCTAAGTTGCTCTTATTTATACCAAAACAGAAGCTTTTCTAACAACTAACCACATGTCAATCTTGGACTGGATATGCCTAACGTTTTTAGCAACTTATCATCATGACGGTTTAAAGTTATCCATTTCTTTGAGGGCCGCTAAGGGCACCCCACCATTTAATGAGGGCACCCAGTTAATTTGTAAAAATTTCAGCAAAAATGGAAAAGACCATTTTGCCCCTGTATATATATAATGGTTCAAACCCCACAAACCATTTCGACAAGGAGTTAGGGCACCCCACCAGAAAGCTTCAACCACAAAGCCACACCCACATTGCGTTTGGTGAAGAGCGATCGATTCTTGCTCGTCCGACAAATGAGGTAACAATGTTTGACAACCATTTTCGGGTTTTTGTGAACTCGTTTAGTTGCGTATAACAAGGAAAATGATGATTTGTTTGTCAACGTAGGGTTTGGTAATTTCTTCAAATCCGAAGTTGTTTTCACCGTATAATGGAGGATCGTAATGCTTCGGTGCCGAGAGGTCGTCATTGAGGTAATGTTGCAAATGTTTTTGTGTTTTTTTGCGGTTATCCGAAGTATCTGTCTGGGGTGCGCGATTCTTTCGGCCTCGCAGGACCGAGATGTATAGTTACGTCTCGGTCTCAGATGACCGAGATGTTTAGGGTAGGTCACGGTCTGGAACGACCGAGGGTACTAGTAACTCTCGGTCTCACGTAAACGAGACTATGAAGAAAGTTTCAGCACTGTACAACCGAGAACCGATTTTTTGGGTTTTTTTGTGATTGTGCTGTACATTTTGGTTGCTTATAATGTTACACTGTTTGTATTGCAGGTAATGCCGTTATCTTGTAATTTTTCAGACTATATGGACACTTTTACACCTTCTAAGCCATTCCCCTCTCGAGAAGCGGCAATTTCATGACTTCAACTGATTGGTGGCGAGAACAAGTTTGTGTTAGTAACGAAGCGCTCGGATGCGGGGCGTTAAGCGGGGGAAGGGTGAAAATTGCCTGTGACAGGTCTGGGACATATAGGGGACTGGCTCAGAGAGTTGGGAAGGGGAAAGCGGCAAAATTTTTAAAGAAATCAAGGAATGATGAAAAGGCGAGGACTCACACTAGTACGAAGAAATGCGGATGCCCTTTCCAAATTAACGTCAAGGAGAATGCCGACTCCTTATGGTATGTCACTGTGATTTGTGGGAGGCACAATCACGACACCGCGGGAAGATTGGATAAGAGGGAGGAGGAAGTTGAGGATGCGGGGGAGGAGTGAAAGTGAGCACTCGGGGAGATTAGTCCACCTTCGTCTTTTGTGGAGTGCGAGCGGGAAGTTGAGGATGCGGGTGTGAGGACACCGGGGTCTCCAACCGGAGGCACCCCAAAGTGGGAGGCACCCCAATCTCCAATCGGATTTGAGTCCTCCCACTCCACAAAAGCTTCTAGGCAGAAGAAATGCAAGGTTCCACAAATGCGTCGTGCCAGTCGACGCACGCAAAGTGGATCTAACATGGCTTATAGTCATTGCTTAGAACCGGATTGGTTGCCACATGTTGATGCCATTATCGATGTGGTTTCCGATGGGAACTGTGGATATAGGTGTATAGCCTCTGGGCTTGGACTCGCGGACGTGGACGGGTGGAGGATTGTGCGTAGACGGATGTACGATGAGATTATCGGGTATGAATACCTATGGCGGGAAGTGCTTGGCTCGAGTTTCGAGCTTGTCAAGAATGCGGTGCATTGCCCGGAGAATCAAGAGGGGGCATCTTTCAAAGAATGGTTGACACTTCCAGACATGGGATTGTTGGTATCCACCGCATTCAATGTCATTCTCGTCAACCTCTCGCATAGGAGTGCCTCCACATTCCTACCTCTACGTAGTACTCCAACGTCGTCATTGCACAACAGACTTATCATTGCAATGGCGAATGAAAGGAATATCCATTGGGTTAGGGTAAGTTCTATGACTTTTTTGTGAATTGGTTTGTTTCCCCTTAATCGGGTTTGTGACAATATCTTCGATGTTCTACTGTTCACTTTGACAGGTGCAGTTGCGTGTGAATGCACCGCTGCCATCCTTATATCCATCGTGGGATCGGTACGTTGAGGACTGCGCCAAAGGTTGGCGAGATGGATTCGTTTTTCGAGACATCGCGCCCATTGCAACTGCGCCGATCATGAAGCCACCATACCATTGTAGACTTAGATACACCGTAGGTGTAAGCTTGTACCTAGACGGCTAAACATTTAGAAATTTTGCCAATTCGTCCGAATGTTCTATGTATATGCAAATGTTGTGTTGTGTTTTAATTGTTGTTTACTTATGGATGGACCCTTTTTATAGTCATTTTGAATGTTACGGAGATTTATAATTAATTAAGGTTCGGTGCAAATTGTCGTGCTGGATTTTCAATCTTGTATTGTTAGTTTGACTACTACGGAGATTTTTTTGAAACTGTAATGTTCAAATTCATCCATTTCTGATGTCTCGGTCAAGCAGGTTCGTGAAATGAACCAAATTTTCGGTCACCAATGACCGACAAGTATTTCAATATATCGGTCATGTATAATCGAGTCCCATTTAATTGTCTCGGTTGAACACCACCGAGATGAATTGACAATTTCAATTCGCCTGACTCTCGTCCTATGACGACCGAGCCTACGGAGACCCTCTCGGAAGTGGACAACCGATACGTGGTTAACTCTTTCGGTCTACGTGGCCGAGACCGCGAGTTCCGAAAAATATTAGCTTATGTCTCGGCCAAGGCCGAGACGGTTGACACAATCTCTGGCCTGTGTAGCCGAGAACCACGATTTCCCAATTTTTTTACATTTTAACAAACCGCCACACACACATTACATCTACTCTACCACACATTACATCTACTCTACCATATGTAACTTAATTCGTCGATCTTCGACCGAGCCCTAATTTGGAGACGAAATCGACTCACACAACGGACCCTACTAAATGCAGAAACCTAGAAGAACGAAGGAGAAACACACGGCGAGGGACGGAGAACACGATTTCGGGGATTCCTCTCACTGTTCGGTTCAAAACAAATGAATTCTTCCACCAGGAATTCGGTGAACGAGGGTGGTGGTGGTGGTGGTGGTGGGGTGCCCAGGGGTTTGCAAGAGGGTGGGTGAGAGAGTTTTTTGCACGAGGGGCATTTTCGGTATTTTGGGTTTAATTTTTGGGTGCCCCAGGTAAATCGATTTGTGCCCACATTAACTGGGTGCCCTCATTAAATGGTGGGGTGCCCTTAGCGGCGCTCATTTCTTTTGTGATAAGAAAATTATCTACTTTTTGTTTACGTGGTTTTTATTTATTTATTTTTGTGGTCGAATCAAAATGTGTCATTTATTTATTAATCCGAAAAGACTAATAAAGCGTTTTCTTTGGAGGAAAAAAGGAGATTCAAATGGAGTTTGTCTATAGAGTTTACTCGAAAGTAGAGAATATCACATCAAGAATTGGCGAAGGAATCGATTCGACGAGAACTTCAGTGATGGATTGATTCTCCACATTCAATTCTGTCACATTGAGTGAATACTCTCTTTTTTAATTTCATCCAAAATCCTCAATTGACGTTGTCAATGTTGGATTGAATCTTTGAAGATGACTTCTTACCATTATTGTTGCTGCACTAGGATTTGGTTGAAAAATTATCCAAATGAGGCCTACTTTGCCTCGCATAATCTTCGTTAATCCAAATGTATATTTGTGTCACTCGATGTGCATCTGACGATCTACAAATGAGCGTGCCTTTAGTGTTACAGATAAGTGAGTGTATATTTGTAGGCATTTTTTTTTATGACAGTGGGTGTCCGAACCGCATGAGCCCTTTTTAATTAAGGCCCAATTAGTTTCACAAAAGTTATAAGGGCGATTTACTATAAACTCAAATGTCAAAAGAGAGGGGTAGTGCTATTCAGACTCAGACTCAGACTCAAAATTATTTTTTATTTCAAAGTCATTCTCAAGCAATAAATAACCACGATCATTTATAGAATTCATTTGATACCCCTTAAATATTTGTAAAATTTTTTAAACCTTTCTTATAAATTCGAACTCATAAATTTATTGAAAAAAAAAATTAGTACGAATCAAACTCTCGAAGGCATATGCAAGCTATTTTACAAGGAGGGCCGCTAAGGGCCCCCCACCGTTTCATGAAGGCACCCAGTTAATGAGGGCACTAACAAATTTACCCGGGGCACCCAAAAATTGGATCGAAATACCCAAAATACCCCTCGTTCAAAACTCACGCACCCCGCCACCCCCACCACCACCACCAGCGAACTCCTTGTGGAAGAACCCATTCGTTGATGATCGAGCATTGCGAGGATTCCCGGAAATCGTGTTTTCCGTCCGTCTCCGTGTGTTTCTCCTTCGTTGTAGGAGGTTTTTTCAGTTTGTAGGCTCCGGGTGTTGGGTCATTTCGTCTCCAAATTAAGGCTCGGTTGAAGTTCGTCGAACACACACATTTGGCGCGAAATCGATCGTTTAAAGGTACGTTTATAGTCTAATTAAGTTACATTTGGTAGAGTAGTTGTAATGTGTGTGGCGGTGTGTTCAATGGTTCCATTATTGGAAAATCGTGGTTCTTGACCACACATGCCAGATAGTGTGTTTACCGTCTCGGCCAAGAATGGCCGAGACAGAAGGTAAATTTTGGGCAACTCGTCGTCTCGGCCAGGAAGGCCGGAAGAGTTCACAGAGTCTCGATTACGAATGGCCGAGATTACCTGCGTTATCTCGGTCGAGACATGACGAGAGCTACAATTAGTGTTAGGTAATGTTGTGTCGGTGGTGTACAACCGAGAATGTGCTCCATCTCTCAGTTGTACAATGCCGAGAGGGTTAGAGTCGCCTCGGTCGACACAGGACGAGAGTAAGGTGAATTGAATTGGTTAAGCCATGTCGGTGGTGTACAACCGAGAACGTTCAATTGCTCTCAGTTGTACACTATCGAGATAGTTGATCCTTTTCGGTCATGAGTGACCGAAAATATGGGTTGTGTCACGAACCTGCTTGACTGAGACATAAAAAATGGATGAATTTGAACCTTTTTTCAGTAAATTTTTTTTGGTTCTGTTCCATGCGCTTATATGTTGTACTGTTTTCAGGTATGGCTCGTTCGAAGGCACAGGTGACTAGGGAGGAGGCTAGTGTTGAGGTGTCGAGGCCTAATCGGGGGCGAGGCGGTCGAAAACCGCCGACAGTATCTTACCGGAAAGAGAAAGAGAAGGAGAATGAAGATGTTAAGGGAAAGGCTAAGGTAGATGGAAATCGTGCAAGGTTAGAATTGCACGATGAGGATTCGAACATCGACGCTCGGCGACCTAAGGACCTTGTTGTTGCCCGAGGGGAAGATGAGGGTCATTCATCGGAGTCTAGTAGCAGTGACTCATCAGCGGCGGGGAAGACGACAGAAACTTATCGTAATGTACACGGGAGTATTAGTGGTGGAGCTGGCCATAATGAAGGAGAGCCAGAAGTGCGTGTTGAAGTGCGTGCTCCTTTCCCCGGTGGTCCTATAGACGGGGCGTTGTTGAAGAGCTTTAAGGATCATGTCGCATTAGCGATTTGGAGCAATGAGGTAATTAAAATTTCATTGAACGGAGTAATTTAAAACTCAAGGTTTGCAGGAGCGTCCGGTTCTCAAGTGTATTAATCTCGGAGCTCAGATACAAGAATGAGATTTACAGTCGTGCCACCCTGACACGGAGGGACTTCAGAGGATTATTCAGCGTTCTGGGTTGAATACGCTGATAGACTGTTCATACCGCAAGGCCAACAAGGAGGTTATCTCTGCATTTGTGGAGCGGTGGCAGCCGGAGACAAACACATTTCACTTACCTTTTGGTGAAATGTCTATCTCCTTAGAGGATGTGAGCTTCCTCCTGAAGATTCCAGTGACGGGCAAAGTTGTGGCAATGGAGAACTTTGCGAGGTACACGGAGGAATCTCGCTCGGACGCTATTAAGATGGTCTCGAACCTACTTGGGGTTAGCGTCGATGAGGCTGAGGAGGAGGTGAATATCAACAAGGGGCTCACAGTGCGCAAATGTTGGTTGAAGAGTCGATGGTGCCCCAAAGTTGGTTCGAGACCCACAAATTATCCTCCTGTATAATGCACAGCCCGAGCGTACCTGTTGTATCTTTTGTCTTGCACCCTATTTGCCGATAAGAGTGGGTCTCGGGTGTCTATCGCGCTACTGAAGCTTCTTGAAGACTTAAACGACGTGGGAAAGTACGCATGGGGTGCGGCTGCGTTGGCCTACTTGTATCGATACTTGGGGTCTGCCACGAGAGTGCAAGTTTCTCAGATTGCTGACTACCTCATATTGCTTGAGGTTTGTTATAAAATAGACTTACTTTCTTTTTGGTATAATAATTACGCCAACTTGCATTTGTGGACTAACGTTGTATGTATTTGCAGGGATGGATGTACGACCATTTCAAACTTGGTCTCGCCACACCCAATGTGAAATACATGGACTACGTGCAACCTCGTGTCTGCAGATGGATTCAAAAGCACGAGACTGTGACGAATGTTGACAAGCTCGGGTCCATTAGAAGAACCTTGGATAGGTTGTGCCCAAGTGAGGTGAGATGGTTATCCATATCCTGTGATGAATGATGTTTTTGTATTTTTGGTTGCTAACAATGGTTGTTGCATTTTGACTAGGTCACTTGGGACCCATATGTGAATTTCAGGGAAAATGGAGTTGTGCACGCGATGACATTTTAAAGTGGGACGATTAAGTACATGGATGTGGTGGAGTCATATCATCCGGAGAGGATTATGAGACAGTTTGGCCACGTGCAATCTATACCAGATCCTCCGTACCGTCCATTGGAAGCACACCGAGGCCTATCTGCGAACAAATACTCGGTCAAGTATAGGTTCCAGCAAGACAATTGGGAGCGATGGAGGTTGGCTCTCGAAGTTCGTGGTGAAAAAGCAGAGTTTGAGTTTTTGGCTACACCTGACTACCTACCTTGGTTCCTCAAAGTGTCTCATCCTGTGATCACCAATCCGAGCCTTGAGGACCATGACATGGTCGCCACAACCATCGCAGACAACGAGCTACTGGAGGTATTGAAATGGTTATATGTATTATGTATGCCCACATGTCATTTGTTTTCATTCCGATATGTTTTACATTAACACTAACCCGATTATTTTCGTCAGCGTAATAGGCGTGCGTTGGACGCGGCATTGCGATGGATGGACCTCCCGCCGGAGTTGTGTACGCTTGAGTCTGCGAGGACAATGGCGAGTGATATCGTCAATTTCCTTTCGGGGAGGCGTATAGGTCCCACCACCACGACTACCACTCCGGCGACCGCAACCGGCACAATCGCCACATTCGCCCCTATCGAAGCAGGCTCGAGGCAGTCCCAGCATGGTAGCACTTCTACACACTCCACCCCGGCCAATTCTCCGTCCGCCACGGTCGATGCTCGCCCTCCAAAGAGAATGCTTGGGAAGGAGTATCAAATGAAGAATTTGAAGAAACCAAAGCAATGAGCAATGAGTGTTTGAGGAACATAGAAATTTATTTTATTGTTTGGCCTACTTTGATGAATATTTGATGAATGTTTGATGACAATTTTATGACAGCTTGATATGATTAAGTACATGGATGAATGTTTTATGATAGTTTGGTAGAGTAGTTGTATGTTTGATGACTGTTTTATGACAATTTGGATTATTTGACTAATGTTCGGGGTGACGGTTTGGTAAAGTAATATGTTTGATGAGTGTTATAGTTGTATCTTGGTCAATTTTGGTTTAGAATACATAGTTTTATTTGATTCAGATGGTGTCTCGGTCAAGCAAGTCCGACACTTATTTTGAATTGTCGGTTCCGACCAACCGACACAAACGCTAGATTCTTGGTGTGGCCTGGCCGAGAATGTCTGTCGATCCTGTATTTTTCATTGTGTCGGTCACTAACGGACGAAACTTTTTTGAGATTATCGATGAGTCGTAACCGACATTATGCCAGTGCGTTCGGGCACTGGTCGACGAGCTATTCCTTTGCATTTGTTGAACATGGCGACCAAATGCTCTCGGTGCGATGGTAACGAGATGGGTGACAAACTCGCGGTTACTCATGGCCGAGAATCCCTAAGTATGGTCGCGCATAGGTCGACGAGAGGCATAAAGATCGGCATTGCGCGGCCGATGCGTCACGTTAGTTCTCGGTGGAGTATGGCCGAGACTATACCGTCGGTCTCGGTCATTCAGGGCTGACACGTCACTTTCCACCGAAACTTAACTCATTATAGATCCTCCGTAACATTCAAACTAACTTTACAAGAATCAAAATGTACAACAATTTGAACCGAAACTTAACTCATTATATGTCAATATAACATTCAAACTCACTCTACAAGAATCAAAATGTACAACAATACAACAATTTGCACCGAAACTTAACTCATTGTATATCAATATAACATTCAAACTAACTTTCTAATAATCAAAATGTACAACCATCAAGATTGCTATGTACAAGTTTTACACTACGGTGTACCTAAATCTACAACGGATATGGTGCCTTCATCAACAGCTGCAAGGGGCGCGATATCTCGAAATACGAATCCATCTCGCCAACCTTTGGCGCAGTCCTCAACATACCGGTCCCACGATGGATATAAGGATGGCAACAGTGCATTCACACGCAACTTCACATGTCAGAGTGAACAGTATAACATAGAAGATATTGTCACAAACCCGATCAGGGGGGAAACATAACAATTCAAAAAAATTCATAGAATTTACCCTAACTCAATGGATATTCATGTCATTTATCATGGCAATGATAAGTCTGTTGTGCAACGACAATGGTGGAGCACTACGTAGAGGTAGAAATGTCGAGGCACTCCCATGCGAGAGGTTTACAAGAATGATATTGAATGCAGTGGATACTAACAATCTCATGTCTGGAAGTTTCAACCATTCTTTGAAAGATACACCAACTTAATTATCTGGACAATGCACGCAATCTTGACAGTCTCGTAACTCGTGCCAAGCACTTCCCGCCAAAGGTCTTCATACCCGATAATCTCATCATACATCATTCTACGAACAATCCTCCAACTGTCTACATCGGCAAGTCCAAGCCAAAAGGCAACACACCGATATCCACAATTTCCATCGGCAACTACATCGATAGTGCCCTCAACATGCGGCAACCAATCCAGTTCTATGCAATGACCATAAGCCATATTAGATGCACTTTGCGTGCGTCGACTGGCACGACGCATTTTAGGAACAACTTTGTTTTTCTTATTCCTCGAAGTAGAGGCCTCTTCTATGGAAAACACGTACTCAAATTCGTTCGGCAATCTAGTCGTGGAAGAATCGTCATTATCGTGTTTTCTCTTTGATCCTGCCTGCCTCCGATTGAAGACCCCGGTGTCCTTCCCTTTGTCTTTATTTTCGCCGGCGGCACAACGCCAGGTGTAGACGAAGGTCGACTAATCTCCCTGAGCTGCTGAATAATCATGAGTTGATCGTCCTCATCTGTGCAAGCATGAAATTTTTTCAACACCCGTTCAATCTCATCGTGCACGTTGTATCCAGACCGATCCACAGGATTCTCAGGTATCATACTCAACTTTCGCCAGTAAACATGAATGTCCTCAAGAGGATGAGCGACCCAGTAAATATATGATGGTTTAGCTCGTGTGCACAAGGAAGACCATGTGTGGTACGTATCTCGCAACCACAACGAGTGGAGTCGTGACCAACATCCTCTCCACGTGTCAATTCATCTTTAATTAGCCTAAGCGCCCGTTGAGAGACATAACCACGCAATCATCGATATAACTCATCAATGTACTCATGTTGGACCACATTCAAACTTAGCTCAAACGATGCCTTGATGTTGTTGTGTTGGATTCTAAGGAGGTCATCAACCACATTCCACAAAGTCTCAAAATTGACCTGACTGTTGCCAAGGTGTAGCTTCAGAATGGAATGCGCAGACTCCACCCTCTGCGTTGTTGTTTCCCCAAAGTGCATAATTCTATTTGTCCAAGCGGGGACAAATTTCTCCTTGTAGTTCTTTACCAATGTGTTGTCCAGGTACTCAGTAAGACCCTTGACATTCCCAAACTCACAACGCAGGTCATTCATCCTAACTTCGAATAGGGCCTCCGAGTTGGCATACATCACGCTCGTCCACCTATCCATGAAACACGCAAAACCATCGTTCTCCCCAAACATCTTCTTAGTCTTGGTCAATACTACTTTGTTGATGTGCCAAGAGCAAATGAGGCGAGACGATGACGAAATACTTCTTCAATGGCACTAATAAGGGCTAAGTCCCTATCGGTAACAAACACGTCAGGTTTAGGCCACCCATCCAATATGGATCTCAAGTTCTCAAGTGCCCAAACATAATTCGCATGACTCTCTGATGATATGAATGCAAACCCAACGGAGAACGTCAAGTGCGTAGAAGTGATGCCAACAATCTCCAACAAAAGGCATTCGGTACCTATTTGTCTTGAACGTGTAATCCATCAAAATTACCGATGAGAAACACCTTAGCAACTTTATTGAGTCGGGATGTGACCAAAATAAATCGGTGACAACATTCGTATCGGGATGCTTCCTATGCCAGGACATCCACTTATTCTTCTCCAATATGTGCAACATTTGTTGCATTTGAGTCCTCCCACCTGCATCCTCATTTCGGACTTTTTGTCTTACATTATATATTGTCCTCATTGTCGATACGTTTCTAACATCTCTTTGCTTCAACGTATTTAGGATGTCTCTTGGCTTCACATTCCTCTTTGTCATTTGCACCACAACCTCCTGCTCCCCCTTATCCAATCTTCCAACAAATGAATGGCCGTCCAAGTTTTTTGCGGGGTCGTGATTGTACCTCCCACATATGACAGTGACATACAACAAGGAGTCAACATTTTCCTTTACGTTGATAAGGAAAGGGCATCTACATTTCTTCGTACCAGTTTGAGTCCTCGCCTTTTCCTCTTCTTCATCATTTATTGCTTTCAAAGAAATTTTGGCCGCTTTCCCCTTCCCTACTCTCTGAGACATTCCCATATATGTTCCAGACCTCTCACACGCAAGTTTCACCCTCCCCATGCGCTTAATGCCCCCGGCATCAGAGTGCTTTGTCACTAACACAAACATGTTCTCACGGCCTATCATTTGAAGCCATGAAATAGCCGCTTCTCTATAGGGGAATGGCCTACAAGGTGTAAACGTGTCTTTGTAGTCTGGAAATAAGGTAGAAACCGGCATTACCTGCAATACAAACAGTGTAACATTATAATCAACAAAAATGTACAGCACAATCACCAAAAAACCCCAAAAAATAGGTTCTCGATTTTATAGGTCCGATACTTTAATCAGCGTCTCGCTCACGTACGACCGAGAGTTACTCAGTAGTCTCGGTCGTCCCATACCGTGAACTACGTACACATCTCGGTCCTCTATGACCAAGACATTACTATACATCTCGGTCCTGCGAGGCCGAATCAATCGCGCATATCGATAGAAACTTCGAATAACCGCATAAAAACACATTAAATTTAAAAAATTACCTTAAGTTCAACCTCCTCTTGCACCGTAGCAGTACAATCTTCCATTATATAGTGCAAACAAGTTCGGATTTGTCGAAATTACCAAACCCTACGTTGACAAACAAATCATCATTTTCACAATTTTACTCAAATTAATAGATCCAACAAAGCATCATATGGTTGTCAAACATTGTTACCTCGCTGTCGGATGATGTCAAGCCGCAAGAATCGATAAACGCTCGCCAAACGCAATGTCGATTTATGGTTCAATCTTGGTGGTGGGGTGCCCTTGTTTCTTTCTCAAAATGGTTTGTGGGGTTTGAATCAATATATATACAGGGGCAAAATGGTCTTTTCTATTTTCGCTGGAGTTTTTACAAATAACTTGGGTGTCTTCTTTAAACGGTGGGGTGCCCTTAGCGGGCCTCCTAATTTTTCGGCTTGGGAAGCAATGGAGGAGTGGCCTACTCAATAACTATGGTCATGAAAAGCTACTTGGGGGATCTAATATATCCTCAAGGCTGGCATAAATGGCGCAATTACACTAGTTTAGACACTCTCAATTACATTGAGTACATGAACGTTGGGCCGGGATCGGATTCGAGGGATCACATTACTTGGGGAAGGTGTTAAAACAAAAATTCCTCAGAAGTTGTCATTGTGTGTCACACCTTGAGCATCGATTTTTAGTAGAACATATTGTGTCACTAATGGTCCATTTAGTTATTTCTTTTTTAGTTATTTCTTTTTTAGTTATTTTTTTTATAGCTTTACCCAAGATATCGTCACGTAGGCCCAAAGAATATATGTACAACTCACTAGATCTTTGAAGATCACAAAAATATTCTTGCGAGATCATGTGTATCTACCAAAGATTGGCAAGCATTTACAAGAGAAGGAAAGAGTGCCCTTGCGCAGATTGTTTATTTCAACGGGATGAAGAATAAGGAAATTGAAGATTTAGACAATCAATTCTTTCATAAACAATGAAAAGGAAATAAAATATGGGTTAGGTTCGTTGAAGGCAATGAAGACCAAAACAAATGTAGCTTATGCCTTCTTTATAAATAGGAGTGTTATAAAAAATGCAAAGCACCTTTTGAGAAATTATTTGTTCATTACATTCAAAGTGAGATAAGAGAAAATATTCTCTTTAGTTTTTTGTTTTGTTTTGTTTTGTTTTGTTTTTTTTTTTTTTTTTTTTTTTTTTTTTACACATATTAGGCTAAAGGGCCTTAGCTGAAACATCGAGGGGACTTGAGATTTCGTGTAAGTGCAAAGTGTAAGGGGGAGTGATTAGTATAATAGAACTTGATGAAGGATCACTAGTTAGGAGTAAATCTATAATTATCTTTCTTAGTGCATTTACACCAGGGCGTGGCCCCTCCGACATAGGACGGAAGGTCCGAATTGCGTAAACAATTCTCGTTATTGTTCATTTACGCCAAGACAGGCAACCCGTATATGTACCCACAACACCTATATATAGAGGGTTACTGTCTAGCTACAGTAAAATCTGTTGGACATATTGTTTGTACATTTGCTCCAAGACATGTAGCTTGTATCTGTACTCGCAGCACCCATATGTATAGAGCTATTGTCTGTGCCACAGCAAAATCCGTCGGACTGAGATATTGTGTTTTTACAGAAGGCATATTGCATTTAGTTGCGTATGTGAGATTTTAGTGCAACAAAACAACCAAATTACAAAAGATATCGAGGTCTATCTCGGTTATGTGGATTCTAATTCTAGGTGCTCCAAGTGAGTTATAATGTCTATTTTTGTTATAGATTGGCTTACCATCTATTAGGTTAGAAACCAAAAAAATTAAAAAAAAAAAAAACAAAACAAAAAAAAACAAACAAACAAAAAGGTCCATTACTGGTACCTCTACCAACCCCACCTTATATGGTCCATACATTATTGCACATACAAATGTCTTTTATGCGATTAAGTCGTACAGTTTTCTTTTTATCTGCATGACTTTTAGACTGTTTGTTTTTATTTTGAATTACTATTTAGATTCTACTAGATTTTACTTACCTAGGCTCGTCAATCTCGTGTTTGACTGAGCGCAGAGCCGCAGACGAGTAGCAGAGGGAAAGCTCCATAGCTATGTGAAATTTTTGTATCATCTTGTATTTACTCTCCTCTGATGATAACATTTTTTACTGGGTTCCACAATTAGGTTGCCTAACTTTTTACATTATTGTTGAGTTATGTAATTCATTTAGAAATTGCTTCCGCTAAATTGTAAATCTTGAAAATTATTAATAACTCAACTTAAAATTGTGAATTTACGTATAATGAGGGATTGGAAGGCTGACTAGGCCCGCGTTGACTTTGCGAGACTGGCTCGGGGGTCCACGTGGGTTTAGGCTGGGCGGTGCCCAGTTTGTGGAAAATTGGGGCCGTCGCAGTTATGACTCGTATCTTATCAACTGAAAAATAAAGAGGGCCGCTAAGGGCACCCCACCATTTCATGAAGGCACCCAAGTATTTTGTAATTCTCCCAGCTAAAATGGAAATGACCATTTTGCCCCTTAATATATAGTGACTCAAACCCACAAATCATTTTGAAAATGAAACTGGGGCACCCTACCACCACTATTTTCTTCACAAGTGAAACTTAAAGCCACATTGCGTTTGCCGAGCGTATCGATTGTTGCAGCTTGACATCATCCGACAGCGAGGTAACAATGTTTGCCAACCTAATGATGCTTTGTAGGAACTGTAATGTCGGTCAAAAACTGAGAAAATGATGGTTTGGTTTGTCAACGTAGGGCTTGGTAAATTCGAGCAATCACTACAAAAAAACAGCAAATCAGAAACGGAATTAGAAACGGAATAAGTTCCGTTTCTAAATTTAAAAGTTAGCGACGGAATTGAGACGGAAAAATTCAGAGACGGATTTGAGACGGATCAGAGACGGAATTAGAGACGGAATTAAATTCCGTCTCTGAAAATTGGCGCCACCATTCCCGCCAAATTTTTTATTTCTTATGACCGTTCATCATTCCTCGAGATTTGTATGTGCTTGGATCATGGCACCCCTCCTCTTTCCCCCACCCACCCACCCCCCCAACAAAACACCCGAAATCCCTAAATCATTCTCACGAAAAAACCCCAAATACCTAAATCTGTCTCTCCGTCTCGTCCAAAATCATTCGATCGTCTCGTCCCCAAACGTCCATCCCGTTCGATCTTCTCGTCTCTCCGTCTGGTCGTGCTAGCTGGTCTCTCTGCTGTCTCTGGTCTCTCCGTCTCGTCGCGCTGGTCTCCGTCTCTCCGTCTCTCCGTCTGGTCGTGCTACCTGGTCTCTCTGCTGTCTCTGGTCTCGCCGTCGCGCCGGTCTCTCCGTCTCGTCGCGCCGGTCTCCGTCATCGGCCTTCAACTCTCGCTCTCTCTGGTCTCTGATTCCGTTTCTATTGGCATTTGTAGTTTTGGAGTCTTACTACATTCTGATATAATCTCTTTGTTTTTTATTGTTCTTTATAATGCAGCCAACACTCATGATCAAGTGGTCTTCAGCTTTCATAGAGATCATTCACCTTGTGACGGTTTTGAGGAAGTACTGAACTGCTACAAACATATTGCTCAACTTTTGCGTCTGTCAGGTTGGCATTCTAGTCCCCTTGTTTATCTATTTTAAAAAATTTATGGAAAACCAAGGGTGACATGAGAATTATTTAAGTTTCCGCTATGGTTCATTTGATAGTTCGATCTTCTAGTAAAGATCGGAGTTGAAGGCAAGAAGCTTTTTTTATCTTGAAAGATTTTCCAATTTAAATTAAGCGTGCAGGACTTCATAAATTTCCATCTATCAATAAATATTCGGGGTGTCCGGTGTTCCTACGTACCTTATCTGCGGCATCCAGAAATATTAAAGTCGTAATACTTGTTAGCATTGCAAATATTATGCTCATGAATGAAATATGTTATAGATTTTCACTTGAACCGAAGCTATTTCTGCTAGGCAAGGCAATCATATATATGCCTTGATGTTCAAACATAGGAAATGAACATAATGTGGCTGACCATTGTGTATACTAGGTTTTCTTAGCGGCTCAGCTATACTAGTCTACTAAATGGATAAAAAAAAATTATTTTCTTGAAAGGTCTTAGCTATTATGCTCATGGAATCCTTTTTTTTTTTTAAATTCGTCTTGGCAATGGGCGGTGTTATAGTACTACCTTATTGTCTATGAACTGTGAAGGAACAAACTCTTGATCAGGTGACATATTTAAAGAGTTCAGTTCTTTTAATTGTTATTACTTTTTGAGGTTTTATTTTAACTGTTCTTGAGTGATTTGATTTGTTACGTGGGTGATTGTGCAGTGAATGAGTGCAAATCGTTCTGATTCTTTTTTATTTTCGATCTTGAATCTCCGTCTCTTTCATTGCTCTCTGCTCTCTGGTCGCTCTGTGCTTACCGCTCCGCTCTCTGCTCGTCAAGGTAAAAAAAAATAAAATTTAACACCCGAATTCTCTTCACATTGTATCTGCTCACATTTTCCCCCGGATTGGCTTTCATGTGCATTAGTTGGTGTTCTTCACTTGATCTATTAAGTTAATGTTGTGTCTTTTGTTTGGTTTAGAAGTTTTTGTTCTGCTCTTATCTTACATGCATGGTGTTTTGTGGTTATGCTTGTTCTATTTTTAGGTTTATTAATATGTAATATTTCATTTCAACCTTTTAATTGAGCAATTCAAGATTTATATTGATTCCGTATTTGGTTGTTATTCCATGTTTATTTTATCGGTAAAGCATGTCATGATCAACATTAGAATACATTAGAATCATGTACTGAGGTAATTACTTTGTCGTTTGATGTTATAGTTGTTAGTAATTTCATATTCATGCACTTGCTATGGATGATTGATTAGTTAGGTGTTGTAAGTTACGATTGAATAGTACCTATAATTACTTAATTTCTACTACTACTTAGGATTAGAAACACTAGGATTACTCTTTTAGTTAATGTTGCTATTTGACATAAAATTTATAGAGAATGGAATAAACCTATAACCTTAAGGAGGTATGAGTGAACAAGTAGTAGACGCGTTGATACTATGTGGTATTTGTATGCCTCTTATCACACTACAAAAAAACAGCAAATTAGAAACGGAATTAGAGACGGAAATAAGTTCCGTTTCTAAATAAGAAACGGAATTAGAAACGGAATAATTTTCGTTTCTACATTTAAAAGTTAGCGACGGAATTGAGACGGAAATATTCAGAGATGGATTTGAGACGGATCAGAGACGGAATTAGAGACGGAATTAAATTCCGTCTCTGAAAAATGGGGCCACCATTCCCGCCAAAACTTTATTTTGTTATACCCGTTCATCAAATCTCGAGATTTGTGACAACAAGTCTCGAGATTTCTCTTTACCCCCTCCAAATTACATCTATCATCATATGAAAAGAGACATTACATTACAATACGATCATAAATGAAACCTGAGACATCGTGTAACGCTGACTAGTTAGAAAATTAATGACTTCCTAACTTTGTCAATTTATTCTCTATTCATGAGTTTAATGTGCGAACCTCGTTCTTTCACTTAGCTATCAATTTCTTCTAAATGGTCTTGATCGCTATTCCGATTTATAATATTCTCCAATTAGTGAGATTTCTTATCATCTTAATCATTATTATTTCATTACTTGAATAGACAACCGGCTCGACAAGGGTTACGTTCGACTAGGAATGTCGTCTACAAGTAGAGACTGGATGTACAACCGGCTCGACAACGGTTACGTTCGAATTGAATTCGCGGCGAAGGTTAAAGAATTCATATCATTTGCAAAACAACATTGTCCTACATACCAAAGTGAAAGGAAGATTAGATGTCCGTGCAATTTTAAGAAATGTCGACTTGTACCGTACCTGGACGTCGAAACGGTTGAGCACCACATATGTAGGTATGGATTTGTCCCGGGATATCACAGTTGGTACGAACATGGTGAGAACGGAGATGAAGGCCCGCAAAATTTTAACGAAATGGATAGCCATATTGATGATGCTGATGTGGGAGGATATGATCTGAAGGTATAATAAACACCCTTGTTATTTGATTTTTTGGATGGCATGTTGGGTTCCCGCAACATATCTTGTAATCTGGTTGTTTCATTTGCATGTTAAACTGAGTAGACGAGTTCAAGAACTTCTTCTCCAAGCACGGGAAAGTGGTGGAAATATGATTGATATGGTCGGTACCCAGGTGAGATTGGCGAAATGGCCACTGCGGAAAATAAGCTGTTATGGAATCATTAGCCTTGCAAACTCATACTTTTATTGCTGGTAAAATTTTTCTGAATATACAAAATATTGTGTTCATTCCATTGTATTTTTTTTTCTTATGATTCTTTCTGCTTTAGCATACCACCGTTTTGTTTAGGCTGACAACGACGGTGATGAGCTTCGCTAGCTTTGGATCTCAGGTTTGTTTTCAGGTTGCAGGACCTAGGTTAATTTGCTTGTTTTGTTGTAGGTTGAAATTAAGAAGGTGAGCCAAAGAAAGCCTCAAACCCACCCCCGCTATCTTGCTTTTGCTAGGGACTCTTGGACACGTTCTTTTGGTGATGGTATTGGTGGGTATAGCGACTCTTATTTTGGTGGTGGTGATTTTGATTTCTGGGTTTATAGTGGAGGCAAGTGAGCTTGGTGGGGGTTATGGAGGCTTTGGCGGCGCGGGCTTAGGTGCTTATTGAATCTTCTCTTGGTATTCTATTTTAGCGAGGTTTGTCGTGTAAAAGTGATTTAGATATTGTGTGGTTTAGTTTGTTCTAATATTAGTTTATTATAGTTATGTGAAGGAATGTAATTAGCTTATTGGATTTTAGGTAAAATGAATAGTGTGTTGGTAAGTTTTAGATAGATGTATTAACTATTATTGCTGACAGGTACACTGCTCCTACAGTAATGCACTAGCGCTGCCATGTTGAGAATACCGACTGCATTAAGTAGTTGGTTGTTGGAGCTATTTAGGGACAAAAGTATTCAATGGCACAAGCTTATAGCAAACTGAATTGGGTGGTAATTTTTTGTGCTAGCCGCATTCGTTGGACTGGCACAAGTTGTGAAGTGAGGTTTTAGACTTTTAATTCATAGATGCATTTCATTAATAGCATAGTATATTAATTAAGATGTGAAGGCAAAGATTAAGGATAGTATAAGTCTTACTGTGGAGTATACGCTTGTTTTTTCTCAGGATTGGTTAACTTTTTTAGGGCTTTGTTGAAGGTTCTTGTGTGCATTTGTCACATTTTAGTTGTTTTTCGTTGTTCACTGGTTTCTTGGATTCTCAGGCTATTGATTTCTGTTGGATTCTGTTGATTTATGTTGTTCACTGGTTTCTTTGTTTTGTCCAAAATGTTTAGTCTAACTTGAAATCTCTTGTGATTCTTTTTGAGTAGTTTGTCTACTTAAGAAAGCAGTTCCTACAGCAGTTCTAAATGATCACAAAGATTATCACAAAGGCCTTCCTACAAGAACACCACAAAGTCACAACAACAACAAAACTTCATTCCTATCTCGGTTACGCTTCTGTCTTAGGTGAGCTTTTTTTTTAAAGCTTTCTTATTCTATTTGTGAGTTGTTTTCTTTTTCTTCACCGCAAGAGAGGACATCACCGGGTTTTTTATATTTTGGGGAGTAGGAACACATGGCTTATTTGTTTTGGAGCACACAAACTTATTTGGTGGATGAGATGATGACTTCCTATCAAGATTGATGGGAAAATAGAGAGCTGGGAAAATAGAGAGGTTGGTGGATGAGATGATGACTTCTTATAGACAAAGATGTTCTCTTTTTTCTTTTCTTCTCTCGCATTTCAACTTCCCCACCGGTTTGGTTTGTTTTTTTTTTTTTTTTGAGTAGGAACACATGGCTGGTCACCTTTGGAGCACATAGCGCTTTTAGAAGGGATGAGAGGATGAGTTTAGGATCATACTTACATGATAGGTTTGTGGTTAACTTTCGCTTTTTAAATTCTTAGCATTCTTGCACTTCACCATTATGATATGCACGTTGAAATGCAAGCATTTCAAAGCTTGATAAATAATCCAACTCAACTTACATGATAGGTCCATCTTATAGAAACATTGTTCGCCATCTCCTATGCGTAGGAAAATAGCAACATTGACACCAAACTTCAGTCCACCGCATTTGCTTGATGTTCATGTTTTTTTTGGAAGCTTTCTTATTCAACATTGTATGGTTTTTTTTTCTTTTCTTCACTGCTTTTCTTGAATCCCAGCTGCTTTCTTATTCAATCAAGGCAATATTTCAAATTTCAGATCTATTTACAAATAAAATAGTGCAAGGTTCGGGAGTATTTGTATATGGAGCAACCGAAGTTAGCTAATTTTCTCAATCATGTTTTATGCTAATATACTTTTTTGGTGAACTGAAACAACTTCTTTAAATGTGGATTACTTGTTTTGCATACTCATATGAATCGGATGATAATAGGTGGGAATTCTGCTCATGAACATGGAGAGCGGCGGAGTCACTTTGTGCTTACATCTTTACGATTCACAGAGTCGATGAGGGATAATAGGTGGGAATTCTTATAACCTACGAAATTGGATACCTCCTAGCCGAATTTGAATTGGGAAACACAAATTATTTCTTCTCTCGAGAATTCTACAAGTAGAGACTGGAAAGCCGATTCTTCCGGGCTTGGCCGGATCTCGAACAAATAGAGAAAACTGGAAAGCAGTTGTGTGATAATTCACTTGTTTGCTATGATCGTTATGTTTGCCTCGATTACTAGGTTTCCATTTTTTTTCCCGAATCTGCTTTGTGCTTGTTCGATGTCTTTGCTGTTCCATTTTTGCTGAACTGAAATAACGTTTGTGATGGTACTGTTTTTTAGCAGATTCAACATGAATATGGTAACGTCAATTATGCCTATGGTGCAGCTGTTAAGCCCTACATCAATGGCCAGCCTCCATGGCTACATCTTTAGATACAGGGGTTCCATGGGTTATGTGCCAAAGAATCGATGCCCCGATCCAAGAGTGAGTTCATATTTTTCAGTTCTATGTTTGTTTTTGATGAAAGCATGCTTTGGTTGTCCATGTAGCATGAATGTGCATCATTAGTAATGTACTAATTAATATTTCACTGTCTATTTTTGGCTTGTTCATGAGTTTATTATTGATTCATTGTTGCTCAACTCTGATATCTTTTGAATGCCAAAGTTTGTCTTTGTTCTTTACATTCTTACGACTTTCGATTCTCCAAATGGGAAGAGTACGTATAGCCTCATTCGAGAACCAGGGGAGGTCGTTAAGATCAAATATATTGATGTGCCTCTTTTATACTACACCGAAATTCTTAGTAAGTAAAATGCTTTAATTAGCTTCATTGACTAATCACCAAGATTGTCTGACTGTTTATGGTTGCTTGATAGGTATGCCTGGTTTGACTCCCTACGTTGATTTCCATGAAATCTGCCACTGCAAAGAATTTACCTCAACTAACCTGATCATAGAGAGATTATTAGATTGATTATGGCAATCTGTTGGACGTGGTGGGCACGGTGATCTAAGGCGAGAGAATTCGCGATGAAATACTTCTTATTCAGTTTCTCCTTCAATTTTTTACTTACCTTATACATCATGGTTTTTTTTTGGGTTTTTTGGGATTGCTATAAGCTGTTGGTTTTTTCTTTTATTGGGCCAACTCCTCTTGCTTTACCTTTCCTAGTGTTTCTAATGACATTCAAGTAAGCAAAGAAAACAAAGATTTTTCAACTCATCGAAGAAAAATCACAGATATCTAGCAAAGAAAACTCTTTATTTTGTTAGTGAAACACAAAACAAAACAACAAAAGCCTCAAACCATTGAAATAGGTAATAGCCTTTTTGTCACATGTAATTCGATTACAACGCCAATGACCTTGTTTTACTTTGAATGGAATACTAGTGACTATGCTTGAAATAATTCTAATGCAGTTCACATAAATCCACGATTTAGCGATCTTATAGCACCAATTTGTTTTGCTTCCTTTATATACTTTTTAATTTTGTGCCATATAAATGCAAATAACTAGGACTTCGACTATTATGGCATTGCAAGAACTAGATCTTTGTAAGAATTTTTGCATATATTGCCACAACTCTTTATCTCGTTGTAAATTTGGTAAACTTTTTTCAATCTTACCCAATTGACTGCATGGTTGATGTATATAATATCAAGTTGCCGAAACATTTGTATGCTTATAAAATGTAGAGTAGCGCAGTAAGAATTTGAAATTTTATATTGATCTCGTCGCTATCGTTTTTTACAGGGCCTCTCCCCGCTCATTCTGTTTGTGCGGGGCCATGATGGCAGAGCGTGGCCCTATTAGTAGGTGGTCGGTTCTTCGATCGAGTGGGAGTTAGTGCCATTGATTGCCCATATCCCCGTGACAATACCTGCCATAATCTAGTTTCCAAGTGAGAGATGAGGAATTTATGAATACTTAGAAATTTGGATTGTAAGTTTTTTTTTGTGGTACTTTCCAATATAATTGGTGGTTTTTATGAATACTTACAAATTTGGAGCTTTTGTAATACAATACAATTTTTCGTGGATGTATAAATCTTTTTCATATTTTGATTTTTCCATTTTTTTTTCTCTTTTAAATTTTTGTTGATATATATTGTCGATGTATAGATGTGCAATTTGGCTTTTTTGTGGGATGTTAGCACCCCCAATGAGTTGTTGGAGGGGTTGCAGGCGATGGAGTAGGTCATATCGGGTTGTAATTTGATTTTTTAGGTTGGAGAACCAATTGGATTATGTTTCTGTGTCATAATTAAACAAAACAGAAAATTAGAGACGGATTAGCAACGGAATTCAAATATTCCGTTGCTATTCCGTCTCTAATTTTCCAGAAATATTTGTATCAATCACAAACGGATCAGAAACGGAAATAAGAATTATGTCTCTGAATCCGTAACTAATTAGACACGGATACAGAGACGGAATCAGAAACGGAATAATCCGTCTCTGATTCCGTTTCTAATTAGAGACGGAATCAGAGACGAACCATTTGCATTCCGTCTCTGATTCCGTCTCTGATTCCGTTGCTGATTAGAAACGGAATCAGAGACGGAATTCATAAATTTATTATTTCCGTCTCTGATTCCGTTTCTAATCAGCAACGGAATCAGAGACGGAATGCACTTACAAATGTACCATTTCGAAATAAATTCCATTTCTGTTCCGTCTCTGTTCCGTTTCTAATTTCCGTCTCTAAATCCGTCTCTAATCAGAAACGGATATTTTCCGTCTCTATTCCGTTTCTAATTAGAAACATAATCCATTTTCCGTTTCTAATCGTATCAGTGACGACGTTTTCAGAGACGGAACGCATTCCGTCTCTGTTCCGTTTCTGATTGCAATCAGAGACGGAAATTTTGCAAATCAGAAACGGAAAATTTCGTTTCTGATTTGCTATTTTTTTGTAGTGAATCCGAGTTTGTTTGCATTATAAAATGGAAGATTGTACTGCATTGGTGCAAGAGGAGGTAGAACAAGAGGTAATTTTTGAAATTTAATGTGTTATATATGCGGTTTCTCAAATTTTCAGTCAATTTTCGCACGGTTGCGAATGTCTCGGCCTCTCAGGACCGAGAGTTGTAGAAACGTCTCGGTCCACATCAACCGAGACTTCATCGTAGTTCACGTCATGCTGTGAACCTAACGAAGGCATAATCGCGGTATGGATCGACCGAGACAATGCTGTAGGTCTCGGTTCATAACCGACACTATGCATATATTCGAGGATCTGTACATCCGAAAATGTGGTTTTTGGGGTTTTTTGGTGAATTAACTGTCGCCTTGGGCAACGACAAGATCTGAGTGTCGCTGCGCGTCAATGTTGGACCCCTCATCGTGCAATTCTAATTTCTTTGCACGTCCTCCACCAATCTTACCCTTTCCCTTCAAGTCCACCTTCTCTTGCTCTTTCTCTTTCCGATAAGATGCCGTCGGGGGTCTTCGGCCACCTCGCCCCCGGTTAGCCCTCGACACCTCAACACCAACCTCCTCCCTTGTCACCGGTGCTTTCGAACGAGCCATACCTGGAAACACTACAACATTTAAGCGCCTGGAACAGAACCAAAAGTACAACTCTAAAAAAAAAGTTCAAAATCATCCATTTCTGTTGTCTCAGTCAAGCAGGTTCGAGACATACGACATAATTTCGTTCACTCCTTACCGAAAGTGGAAGTACAGTCTCGGCAATGTACAACCGAGAGAAATGCAACGTTCTCGGCTGTACACCCCCGACGTGGCATAACCTATTCAGTTCGCCTTACTCTCGTGATGTGCAGACCGCGTCAACTCTAACCGTCTCGGCAATGTACAACCGAGAGATAAAGTACATTCTCGGTTGTACACCACCGACACAACATTAACTAACACTAAATGTTACTCTCGTGATGTCTCGACCCAGATAACACAATTATGCTCGGCCATTCATAACCGAGACTGTATGAACTCTTCCGGCCTGCCTGGCCGAGAACGGCGAGTTCCCAAATATTTACCATCTGTCTCGATCATGCTTGGACGAGACAGTAAAAACACTCTCTGGCCTGTGTGGCCGAGAACCACGAATTTTCAATAATGGAACCATTCAATACACCGCCACACAAACATTACAACTACTCTACCAAATGTAACTTAATTAGACTATCAAAGTACCTTCAAATGATCGATTTCGCCCCTTGAGTGTGTGTACGACGAACTTCAACCGAGCCATAATTTGGAGACGAAATCCGCCCAACACCCCGAGCCTTCAAACTGGAAAAACCTCTTATAACGACAGTGAAACACGGAGACGAACAAATGAAAACGATTTTCGGGATTCCTCCCAATGGCCGGGTATCTACGATTTCGTGATTGCTCAAAAGTTCGGTAGTGGGAGTGGTGGGGTGCCTCTGTTTTGAACAAAGAGTATTTTGAAAATTTCGAGCCTAATTTCTGAGTGCCCTTGGTAAAATGCTTAGTGCCCTCAACAACAGTGTGCCTTCATGAAATGGTGGACCTCAACAACAGTGTGCCTTCATGAAATGGTGGAGTGCCCTTAGCGGCCCTCAAAATAAAAGAAAAAGGAAATACACATTGAATCTTCTTTTTTCCTCGCATACAAAAGTCTTTTATGTCCACTGCCCGTCTATCCAAATGAACACACTTCTGCAACCAACCGCTTTTAAATTCCACGCCAATAAGTTTCATCTCATTATCAAGTAAAGCAAACTTATCTTTCAAAAATGATCTACCAATATGTCAAGATCATACAACAATTTCTCACTCATCTTAAATTACAAAATTTCCAATGGGCGAAAGACATTTTAGGCTTTTTTTCTACCTTTCTTTTATTTTCGCCCATTTGTTTACATATGTATTTACATAAACGAATGGCCAGGACAATGGCGACAATGAACATACCTTATGTATACAACGGAGACAATGCTTAAATTTGAGTCCGCAATTGTCTCAATAGTATTTGCATGCTTTCAATTTTCTGACTAAGTTCTTTCATATCTGCAAGAGGTTGCTGTTTTTCTGGGTGATCTAGGCTGCCAACTTCGGCAATAAGTGCCGAGCATTTGGCATGTGAATCTGAAATTGCAGATTCAAGGGAAGCTAACGTCGATTCCACATTGTGAAGAGGACTTTCTTTAATCGCGTCTGAAGATGTTGTTGACGCCATATTGCTACCACTATTCTGTCGGCTGAGCTTTTCTGAAGTGAAAATCTTTCCCAAGCTCTCACTTCCTGCAAACCAATCCAAGTTCAGATCTCAAATGTCCTCCAAGAAAAACTTCTCACTAGCATTAAGGTCTATGAGATTTTGGATGCAACAGGGCGTAAATGGATTTTAAAAAATAAACAACATTCGAAACTTATCAATAACAAAATCACACTAAGAGATAATGGCGATAGTCGGGATACCGCAGTAAGGAATAACAAGTAACTTTCAAAGGTCAAAAATAAATAAATAAACAAATAACATACCCAGGTTGCTTAGTTGATCTATAGTTGCTTGCCCAATGGTTGCATCTAGCTTAAGCAATTTTAGGATTCCAGCAGTAATTCGGCCCATTGAATCCACTTCTGACTTGCATAGACCAGCGAGATGTTGTAATTCCTCCTTGGTGGCTACAGCTTCAATCTGTATAACACAGCTTGTCAGAACTGACTTCCAAACTTTAATCAATGAACAAATTACTTCAAAAGGTAAAGTTTGCGCTTGCCAACCGGTTGTGCAACTGAAAATTTCAAATTCTCTATAGCCCAATTGGGTGTTTCAGCAGTCTCATCATCGTTGGACACCACCAAGTGAGCTTCGAGATTAATCCCCCCAGAATTTTCAACAGGATTTTTTGTCTTTTCTTGTTTGTTAACAATTCGAAGGCCATTCTTCCTGCTTAGAGGCTTCAAAGCTTGCAAACCCTCCACACCAACCTGCGACGTTTCCAGTAATAACAAGACAAGTAAAAACTGAAGTCAAGACACAATAAGGATGTACAGGCAAATTCTAAACAAATAAATAACTCAAGGAACTTTGTAGGGGAAGGCGTCAATCTTTTGGCGGGCATATAAATGCGCACAAAATTCTAACAGACAAACTTCCAAATATTAGAAAGAGAGAGGGTACAGAAATGCAAAAGAAAATAAAAAGGAAGGCAAGGGGGAGGAGTCGATCGTCCAAGGAAGCATATTAAAATTTCTTGCACAGGCACTCTGACAGAAGTAAATGCTCACCGTGATTAATTCAATAGGATATTTCAGGTTCTGCAAACAATGACCTCCACCATTCGAGACATGCTTTGGGCTGCTTTTTCCCTTCACTTTCAAACTCTGGAACATAGTGTGCCAACACCTCTCTTCTCTGCTAATTTTCTCATCACCGAACCACCACCGTTCTGCCATCTCTTGCTCGCCTTCAAGAGCAAATAACCAATTATTCAATTCTATGGACACATCCACATCTTCTGGCTTTCCCAATTCCAAGAATCCACCACTTTCGCCATCTTCAAAATCTCCATCTACAATGATTAAAAAAAAAGAATATGAATCACTTGAAGATAAAAAATAAAGTTACATAATATAGTAATGAAAATTCAAGAGTTCAATTCCCATACTCTCGGAGCCATCCTGGGTAAGAGGCGATTGTCTCAAAAGCTTTGACAGGGGCCCAGCAGATAAGTTCTTCAACCCTTTAGAAAGCTCCTTTCCTGGGCCTCCATCTGGCCCAAGAATACCAAATCGATGCAGTAGAGCTTCAGTATACTTCATTCCACCACCAAGGCGTACTCCAGCAACCTTTGCAGACACACTCAAACTATGGCACTCCATATCTTGTGCATCGAAGGGCATGACGTGCACTACATTTATCTCTAAAAATGGAACTGGCAACGGCGCACCATTTTGATAATTCCTGCCAGTGTTGTCAATCCAAAAGACAGCTCTCATAAGTGGGTGTCCATTTCCTACCACCGCTGGAACATTTTCGGTAGGGACATCTTCCACTAAATTCTTAAAATCCATTTTTCCATCATCCACACAGTCCAGTTGAACGCTCTCCCAGTGTATACTGGATGAAACAGCAATAGCCCCACCAAGAGTTCTATGGCTAACTCTAACAAACATATCTTGACCGCCAAACTGAACCAAGGTTATCCCTTCACTATCCATGAATGAAGACTCCAGAAACCTAAGCTGGAGGTCTTTAAGGTTCAGAATTACAGCTGTATCACTAGGAACCTTATCAATAAGCCCTCCACTTAATGATTTTTCTTCATTTCTCTTCTGTTTGTTACTCTTTCCAACTTTTGCTATCTTTTCACAGACACTACCAAGATAGACATAAAGATCTAGAACAAAAAATAGCTGCTCAACTGAAGTATTAGATAAGTATTCCTTGCAGGCAACACCAATTCGAACTACACCTCCAGGAGGAGGAATCCTTTTCAAGGGGGCCCCATCAGCAGTTACCATAGCTGCCTCAACGGAGATGTGATGCAATTCAACACACCTCCACAACCCTGTAGACCAGTCAGGGAACCTATGTTGTGATTCCAGGCCATGGTAAGTTTCCAGTGACAGACTAAGATGCAAAGATTGAATTGTATATTTCCTCTGGCTAGCATCAATTGGTTGACCCTCCCAGAGAAGGAAGCAAGCAGGATCTTTCTCCAGGTTCAGTAATGGTAGTTTGACTGCTGGTGACTCAGAGAAGATGAGATTTTCAACATGAAGCCTTGCTCCAGCAAAGGAGTTTTGGACCGCTTGGTTATTGCCAACAACACCACTATCAAATTTACCAGGTTCCAGAGGGACAGTGAGGTCTAGTTCCTTGAGACTGAAGGTAAGTGAGTTAATTGAGAAATCTGGCAAAACAGAACCAGGATTGACCACAATTCCATCAGCCAAAAAGGATGTAATCCTCAAACAAGATTCCTCCTGAAGATTTATCTATGGAAGAAGCAAACGAACATAAATAGTTAGAAAGAAAACAATGGTGCTCATAGGCACGGACAAGCTTATGACATTTCATGTTAGAAATACCATAAGAGGCTGGCAATCAATGACGGTTTGTGAAGCAAAGAATGGAGGAGCTGGCGAGGGCTTCATCTGGAGAGAGTAGAGACAAAGTAGAGGCACACCCTCAATTAATTGCCACTTTTGGTCTCCTAGAGGATAGATTGGGGGGCAAAAGTTCATACCTGCTAAAAACAATGAAGGACATAAACGTTGAAAAACAACAATTGTCAAACAAACTAACTCTATCTAGCATATCATTGTTACATTATGGAAGCAAGAGAGAAAGTTAAGAAGTACCGAATTCAGGAACATCTGGAGGATCTTTTGTAGTTGCATGCATTGACGGTTGCACAAGTGTGCATGGAGGATGCGAAAATGTATCCCTGCATTTCCACCAGATGCATGTGACTCCAATGTTGGTAAAGTACTATTCCAACAGAAATTACAGTAAAATTCTCTTTCTGGATATGCATGTGATGCGTGAAGTATAAGTAAATTTTACAAACACGATGTGAAAATAATTGGGCTAAGGTAGAAACTCAGAATAAATGTTTAATCATATAAGCATGTTGATCGATTAATTAGTACAACAGCTAAAGCATACAAATACAAGGAAATGTGGTATTTATACATTGGTCTGCAATATCCGATGAAGTATATATTCTGCTTAATAGAGTTACGAAAATGCCACTTTCCGATCAAAATATATTCCAATAAAGACTTTTTTTTATTTTCTTTTCTGAAAACCTGGAACTCAGTTTTGACGACCAAAAATCACATGTCAAACAACTTAAATTGAATTCATACAAAGGCAGAACTGATTATCAAGAGTTCCACAAATATGACTTTGTTTGTACCTCAGAAAAAGTCCTCCAAGTGTAATTCGAGATAAGTTTTTAGTATTTTCTCCATCAGATACACTTGCCTGCAGCCAATAGACAGTGAACATCAAGAATGAAACAATGACGACAGTGAAGCATCAAGAAGAAACCATTAACCTAAATATCATAAAAAAAAAAATTATTCATTTATTTTTCCTTTTTTTTTTGCTAATGCGAGATGATAGGAGAAGGTGGATTGGTGGATCAAGAGCAATCTTGCTCTTTTACACTCGCGCCAAATTTTTGCAACCAAGGCATCATTTGGCACAAACAATGAATGAGAGTTTTTCAAAGTTACTATAACACCTAAAGAAATTCCTTTTGTATGGCCCTACCCGAGAAAAGAACAGCGACTGCATCAATAGCTCAAGCTGGAATTCTGCATTTACATTAAACACATGGCACATCAATTAACCACTATATTTGAAGAAAGATAACTATTTACATAAAAGAGCAAATAGAAAAACCTTAAAAGAAAGATGACAAGCAACAGATAGACTAACCAGCATCTTTGATACAAAGGAATATATGGTCTACAATGATAGAAACAAGAGAACGCCCAGCTGCTTCCGTAGATTGCTGTCAGTAACAAACATAATGAACCACAAAAAGATAATTCAATCCAGAATGCAATAGCAAATGAACAGATCGTTTTTTCACTAAAGCATAAGGTAACATGGAAAAAATTGCTGAGATATTGGAACAGAAACCTGGCTAGCCCTTGCGTCCACATCTCCTCTATTTAGGCATACATATAATCCAGTCATGAACCGAAGAAGAGCTCTGAGACCTGCTCATACCCAGCAATCACTTGCTTCATCAATTATAAGAAGAAATTAAAAGAGAAAAAATTAATTTAATCGTTGGTACCTGGCTCACTCAAGGCAGGACAAACAGCTTCCGGGACATGCAACTGAACCTCAAGCCCTAAAGGACTGTTCAGTTCGGTCCGTTGTATAGTGATCTGATCAGTTAGCATGTAAAGAATCAAGTTTTCAACGCATAAAATTTCCTAAGATTGAAGTTGTTCCAACAAGTAAAATATAGAGTGTTTCCCAGGAAATAATTTCATGAATAGTGAGTCAGAATTTCCATTACGTAAGCCTCTCCTGAAATTCCTTCGAGGAAACGTTCACCACCAAAAAAGACCCGTTTTGCACCATCATCATCTCGCCTGTTTGCCCCATTGTCTGAGCATGTCAAACTAGCATCAAGGAACATGTCAGGATGAGGAAGGAGGTCTATGGATAATGATTCCCACTCCAGTTTCTGATGACAATGAAATCACATAGTATAAGATGTTTTTCTCCAGATTAATACCTCAACCAATACAACAACAACAACAACAACAACATAGCCTCAGTCCCAAATTAACTGGGGTCGGCTACATGGATCAAACTTTTCCATTGTGCTCGATTCAGTGCAATTGATGGTGAGCTTTGCAAACCATTCAAATCTCTCTTAATTAATGCATCCCATGTTAACTTTGGTCTACCCCTACCTCGTCGAATTTCTACAGTTTCTATTGAGTCAAGTTTTCTAGTTGAGGCATTTGTAGGCCGTCTTTGCAGGTGACCAAACCATCGCAACCGCCCTTCCCTAATCTTTGTATCAATTGGTGCTACTCCTACTTGTCTTTGAATTTCTATATTTCTTATTCTATCTTTACGGGTTTTACCACACATCCACCTAAGCATCCTCATTTCTGCTACATTCACTTTATGTAATTGTTGTTGCTTTACTGCCCAACATTCACTTCCATAGAGCATAGCTGGCCTAATTGCGGTCCTATAAAATTTTCCTTAATCGACATAAAATTTAACTCAAATAGAATTTGCAAAGTCAGCTAAGAAGAAGCATTGAAATAACATAAAAGGATGTTAAATAGACTCTTCGAGGGAGAAAATTACTTTAAAAACATATATGTTCTTTTTACCATTGGAGAAGTCCCTTGCTTCTTTAAGATTCACAACCTAGAAAATGAAAGGATCAAGCTAGGAGATTTCAAAAATAAGAAATAAATATTTGGGGAACAGTCAACTAAGACAAAAAATAAAGAACATACCTGCCACTGCTCATTTGTTGTATACAAAAGAAGTTTGCGCATTGTTATAGATGCAAGAGGTGAAGCCCTGCGAGAGTTATAGAAGATGTTTTACAATATGAAGCATGTGCTGATAAAATAACTGATGTAAGACAATTCCACAAGATCAAACAAATGATCTGAATTTGAAGGTTCTCTAGACATTTCAAAGCCCTCTACTAACTTTACCTATTGTGGGTACCGCTACTTCTAATTATGGAGTAAAGTTCAAGAACATAGAAAAGATAAAGCGGTTACATGGTCATAGATCTTATCTTTGAGCATACAGTCAGGTAGGAGAGTATCTATAGACAGTGTTGTGCTACCTAAGAAATGATTAGGCCATCACCCAATAAGCTTACAGGCAAATGGCCCAGGCAGAACTTAATAAATGGAACTCCTAAATTTCTTTAAGTCTAAGCTTTAAATGTGTCACTGAAAAATGAAAGAAGAAAGCACGTTAACAGTTTATCTTTACATTGGGATTTTATGTGAGCTATCTATCCTAAATGAGCCATTGTTTGACTTGTCTAAAAAATGGGCTGTCAGCATGCTATTATTATTAATAGCAAATGATCTCCGTCCACATAAAGGCAAGAACTGAAGCAAAGAATTGAAGCAATGATTTATCCAAAGGGAATTAAGTGATGCTGAGTATCTACCTTACAAATTGGGAGACCTAAATTCAAAACTCCACCCTACAACGAGCCAATCCCCTTCGCAATTACACATTAGTGAGGATGGGGAAGTTGTAGATTGACCAAGGGGATTATTCAAGCAAGGGGTGTGGAAATATTTGGATGTGAATAGTAACAGCAAAGTGACGACCAAATTATGATTGAGATTTCTTTCTTTAAAAAATACACAAATAAAATTAAAGATCAATGAAAAAAGAAAATTGGCATAATTCTACCAAAAGCGCTCACATCTTTTTTTTATTAAACTCCTAATTTTATAGACCATTATGCATACAATTATTGACAAGGGAACATATACAGATTCTTCAATCAAAGGAAGTGACTCATAAGAAATGTGATACATCCATAGATGAGTTACATGACTATTCATTTCAGTATGTCAGAGCAAATATAACTACCAGAAATAGAGGAGGAACAATGAAAATACCAAGTTGCACCTCCTTGTGCTCGACCACCTCCATGAGTTTCAATCATAAGGTTAACAGTTCCAACTTCTATGGTCATCCCATCTGCAATCTAAAAATAATTAGAAATTCAGGTCTTTCTTTTGTACAGGAAGAAAAACTGGAAGATTATGCAATTGCCTCAATGATCAAATAAAGTCATATTGAGCTTAAAGGTATTTATCGCACATTATATATTTGGCATGTGTTGATAGTCTCAAATAACATGGGATGCATTAATTAGGAGGGATTTGTATGATTTGCAAAGCTCACCATCAATTGCACTTAATCGAACACAATGGAAAAGTTTGATCCATTTAGCCGACCCCAGTTAATTTGGGACTGAGGCTATGTTGTTGTTGTTGTTGTTGTTGATAATCTCAAAGTCTATTGCACTGACCAGCATGATTTCATCATTCGGTCAGTCATAAAGACGTAACTATTACCAGTGTTTTATTCAATGAGCTAATATGCAATACTAATTCAAGACCAACTCCTTTCAAACAAGGCATTCCGAGGTTGCCACACTTACTGCCTCAATCGACAGAATGAATTACACATCAACTTTGCATAACAAGCACCAACAACTTTCTCCGTTTTACAAGCCCAATGACTCCATTAACTACAGTGTGGCAATCATACTCAGCTTACGAATCATTTACATCACAGGGCAGAGGCAAATAAACTTTCAAGCAACTCTCAATTATTCATCACCATTGCAAACACTAAATAGAACATGAACCATAACCATACAAGCTGAAACAATAGATATACATGGGACACCCCACAAAATATATTTTTTCCGAAGCAACTGAACTCTAAACCTCACCTTATCAGCAAATCCATATCCATTACCCTTCGAAGAGCTTGCCACAGCTTGCGAGCTGTTTATCAACAAAACAAAATCAAGAAAATCATCGCCAAAATCCGAATAAGCAACACAACAAACAATAATCCACAATTCATCTCTAGTCATTCAATGCTAACCCTAACTTAGGCAATAAATTGCATTACTTGGCAGAACTCCTACAAGCATCAGAATCCATCTTCTCCTCCAAAACAAGATCAAGTCTATCGATTTGAACCACGATCGGCTCGACCTGTACATTACTCACCGACGGCAGCTGCCGAATCAATCAACACACAAAACTCAATCAGCAACACATCGACACTCAAAAATTTCAAATTTTTCACGCAATTTGCACAATTTGCCATCTTTACCGTAATCTCAAGCTTGCCGATCTTCGCCGTCGCGACATTCAGCGCCGGAGGCAATCCCACACTGGCATGCAACGCGTCCCCATTCATATCTACAAAATCACACATACACGATCGCAACAAAACACAGATTTCGCAAAGCAAGCCACAATTTCACTTCACAGAGAAGAACTGATCGGACAAAAACAAACCTAAATTGGAGAGGAGAACAGTTCGGCCATTCAACTTGAACTGGTCTCTCGAGAAGGACTTCAACCAGTATTTGAGCGTGTACTCCAACGCCCTCGCGAGAATCGACTCCATTTTCGATCGATCGATCGATCAAAGCCACAGAAAACCTCTCAATCTGACGAACAACTCGAAAGCTCGAACGGCGAGTCCAGATCTACAACAACCACACCGACCTTCGCCTCCACAGTGATGAACTGCCTCGAGTGTGTCAATTCGGCAGATTAGATGATGAGAGCCGTGGATTGGGAGGGTGGTGGGTGGGGATTCGCGCACGTCGGATCTCGAGCTTCGGTGTCAGTATCGGGCCATGAAGGGTTGTCTGTTTGTGTTGTGGAGTTTTGGGAACTTCAAAGAGTTTTAGTTGCGTAGATCGCATTAGTGGAGCGATGATTCGGTGTACTTGGGGATTGGGAGATTGATGAGGGCCGCTAAGGGCACCCCACCGTTTCATGAAGGCACTCAGTTAATGTGGGCACTAACCAATTTACTTGGGGCACCAAAAAATTAGACCCGAAATACCCAAAATACCCCTCTAACCAATTTACCCGGGGCACCAAAAAACCCCTCCTGCAAAATAGAGGCACCCCACCACCGTCCTCTTGCTTGACTTTCTCCATTTCTCGTCAACGAACCACCTAGCAATCCCGAATCTAAGTTGTATTCATTCCTCTATGTCTCTCTCCTTTGTTGTAGGACGTTTTTCGAGTTTGAAGACTCTGAGTTTTGGTCGATTTCATATCCAAATTAGGGCACGGTTCAAGTTTTTCGTTCACACATCGATAGTGTCGAAATCGATCGTTTGAATGTGCGTTGGTAGTCTAATTAAGTTGCATTTGATAGAATAGTTGTTATGTTTGTGTGGTGGTGCATTCAATGGTTCATTTATTGGGCGTTCGTGGTTCTCGGCCACACGGGCCAGAGATTTTGTTTACGGTCTCGGCCAAGCATGACCGAGAATGTAGAATAGCTCTCGGTTGTCCATAACCGAGACTTTTATTGTCGTCTCGGTCACCACTTCACGAGAGTAAGTCGAAGTGTATAGTTTATGTCCTGTCGGTGATGTCCAACCGAGAATGTATAATAGCTCTCGGTTGTCCATTACCGAGACTGTTATTCAGTTCTCGGTGGATGGTGACCGAGACGTGTGCATAACTCACGGTCCTGCGAGGCCGAATCAATCGCGTCCGTGAAAAAACATCTGAAAATTTGAGAAACCCTACGTTGACAAAAAACAGTTCCTTCAAACCATCATATGGTTATCAAACATTGTTACATCGCTGTCGGATGATGTCAATCTGCAAGAATCGATAAACGGTCGGCAAACGCAATGTCGTTTTAGGTTCAAGCTTGGTGGTGGGGTGCCCCATTTTTTTTGTCAAAATGGTTTGTAGGGTTTGAATCAATATATATGCAGGGGCAAAATGGTCTTTTCTATTTTCGCTGAAATTTTTACAAAAAAGTTGGGTGCCTTCATGAAACGGCCGGGTGCCTTTAGCGGTGCTCGAGATTGATGCGCCGTGAATCTGGGGCCCACAAGTGGGCCCGCCGAATGTTGAAAATGGAGGTCACTTTTTTTGGACCGGAAGAAAAGTTTGATTCGAGACACATGGGGCGGTAGGCTGTAAAGTTGTGATTCTATGTTATTTTGTTGGATCAAATGATAATCGGATACGATTATTAGATCATGCATCGAGATTTACAAAACAGCTTGCGATGTTTATCGAAGGATTCCAATTAGTGTGTAAAGTGAATAGTGGAACACTCTCCCCTTGAAATAGGAATTTGTTGTCCTAATTACACGCTCATCAATGAGCAATTTTAAATTTACGATTAATTATAATAGATTCGTGCGAATTACAACGAATCTAAAAAACTTCTAGGTGACTTTATATGAGCAAGCAAATCCGCATATTTGCATGATGTCTTGTAGATCTAAATTATTTTGTTTAAGTCTCCTTTTGAATACACATTAGATGCCAGCTTTCTTTCTCCTCTTTTGACATCTCTTGTTTTTATCTTGACTAATTAATTATTAATTGTTGTAAAATTACTTCTAAAAAAATTCGGTGGGATAAAATCATAGCTAAGAGGAAAATAGTACAATACACTAATTAATTTTGATGATGGAGTATTAATATTGTTAGGATGGACTTGTTAAAATCCTTGCATGAAAAACTCGATGGGATAAAATCATAGTTAAGAGAAAATGAGTGCAATGCACTAATCAATAACTCCTTTTGATTCTCCCCCTCATGTTCACATGGACGAGACATCATATGTTACATTGCAACAAATCTTTGCAAGTAAAAAAATATAATATCTAGTCTTTTACACCTTAAGCATTTTGTTGATTATTGTATATTTTGTCGCATATGAACATCATTTTATATACAAATCTTTAATGCAGAAACTTATGATTTTGCCAATTTTTTATATTAGCACTTGATGCGTTTCAAGCAATTTCACGACATTTCTTTTGAATTGGCTTTATACATCTCCCCCTAAGGCGAGAAAATTGTTTCATCAAAGTAACAGCCGACAAAAATTGCAATAAATATATTTCCTATCAGCTATGGGCCAAAGACATCTTATAATATTATTGATGGAGAGTTAAATCAATATAAGTCTTGTATTGATTGGCCTTGATATAATCAATATAATTGTTGTACCAGATATTGTATGAACGCTAGCCCTCGCTAAGTTCAAATTCGAGAAATACTATCTTTTATATTATAGTGTGCATGTATGTAGCACAATAAGCAAGACATAAATTCATGTATTTATTTAGCTCATGATTTGAACACATCTCAATGTGTCGATTTTAACGACCTATAAAATTCATCATTTGGCCCTTGATTGGCATGGTAATGTCATCAAAATATTTTGGCATGTATGACAATATATAATCAGTATGGCCTAATGACATTTCATATATGACACCGCTTGTCACAATTTTGAGCACGTTCATTCTCAATAACTTTACCCATTTATATTTCATGTTGTCCACAACTTTTATTCCACTTTTGGTGGAATACGACATTTACCATATCCTTTCACCTTTTTCTCGTCCATAATTTTATCATTTCGACCATACATGGTCTTTTTATAATGCAACATATGTTTCATGAAGCTAGACCAATTGGACGGAAGTGATATCATATGTATATTATCTCATTATTTTACTCAGCTACCATGAGACAAGAAATCAATTCATAATATTCCTATTGAATTGATATATGCGCTCTATATTTTGTTGCAATAAGATATTGAGGCGTATCACATGGATTTTTTCATTGCCTCATCAGTCATATTTCCATATAGCCTCAACCAAGAGGTAATTAAAATTACAAAATTATAATTCATATTCGACTGATATAAGTATTGTAGCTTGAGACTTAACCGCTCATTTAAAGTTTTTGGAGCATCGCCAATTTTGTTTTATATCAATAGCTTCATGAGATGAAAAAATATTATAAAGTGAAATATTCACTTTTCAAATCTCTATAGAAATATTGGCGAATGAATATTAACTTTATGCGCACAGCCTTGCGTAGATGTTTTATTCATAATTTTAGCATCTAGTTTATCTTAACAAATATTTTTTGTCAATAATATTATGGCGACAAATTCGATTAAGTATAATATGTTTGAAAAAAAATACGGCGTAAATAGTTTTCTCATTTTTTTATATAAAATACATAATATACGATAAAACACATGTTCACGACTTGATTATTTTAGATACAAAATATACTACTTGTTAGAGCCGGTGGGACAACCTCCAGGTTGGGTGAAGAGACGAAAGTCTATTTAACAACTATGCCTCTTCGAACGGGATAACCCGTCTCCCTTTCAATGTTTAGCTTTACCGGGGACAAAGCTTACCCACTATTAACTCAAACTTGCAGTGTTATTTAGATTAAAATAATCAAGAGAACATGCATAATTAATGGTTATAATAATTATATGAGAAAAACTAATATAGAAATTCATAGGATCATAAGAAATGCATTTCAATTAATAGCAAAGCAGGATGTGCAAAATAGAATGCGTAAAAATTTCGAACCGTGTATAGTTCTCTTTTATGTTAATAGACTCAATACCGATATTTGCAACTAATCAGATTCATAGTTTCATTCTCGCAAGCAAGAAAATTATAGGCATTTAAAAAAATTATATATAAGAGAACTAATCTAACTTTTAATCTAGTTGAAAAACATTTTGTGCTTTTCAAACGCTATAAGTAGATTATACTACATATTAATCGAGATAATAAGCCAATTTAAGTAGTCCATATATAAAGTCCAAAAATTATACTTATAGTCATGGACAAATTAGACTTTTAAGAACCCAAACTGCCTTAGTACATATTACCATTCAATAGTTCGATTAAGAATTCACATTGCTAATGATTTCATAATGGTTTTCCAAATAAATTTGTTAGAAAAAGAAAAATCCTTTTTAATGTATGTAAACACCAAACTATTGATACTAAAAAGATATATGTAAACCCCTCATTACAACAAGATATGTAATAATCATCTATGAAAATTAGGCCTACAACATGTAATTTGGTGCATTGATATCTGCTTCGATTCTAAGACTAATAAAAATTTACCATATGCTTGTATAGGTGAATAGGAGTTGTTAAATCTCTTGGTTCATAAGTTATTGGTCCAAATAACATTTTTTTTATTTAAGTCGTGGAAAAATGAATATGCATGGAACCCAAAACAATATCTCAATAATAAAAAAAACATGAAATCAAATTGATAAAAAATATTATACCTTCCAAGCTTTACTTCATAGAAAGTTTCTTGATCTTTGAGATCTCCTTCACTTAGAGCAAATTCGTGTTGATAACATGTTGTAAAATTACTTTGAACAAAACTTGAGAAAGTAAACAAAGAACTAGAAAATAAACAAGAGAAGAGACAAGGGAGAAATAGGAGAACTTTCATTCCATCGTGATGTGTACATTACATGAAGAGAACTCCTTTATATATCCATTTTGGTCATAATGAGATGAAGGCCAAAGGGCACAAGTTACTCTTACATATAATACAATATTAACTAACAATTAAATAGGTGTTACGCAAGGTTGGGATAGGAAGGGTCGTTCATTTTTCCATTACATTTACAATATTAATAAGCTTTTATTTTATATAGTTGTTAATCAGGACATTAGCACCACCCTGTAGATGCTCCTCGACTTATATCATTGCGTGATTCGAGGTATATACACAATTGAATGCAAGAAAAATAAAAAAAAGTAACTGTTTTTTAGATGTCATACAAGACAGGATCATATCATCTGACAAAAAAAGACAGGATCGTATCAACTGAAAGTCTCAAACATACAAGACGGGATTTTAATTAAGGATGTTAGTGGGGCGAAAAATCCTCATGGAGGGACGACAAATCCTTACAACGGGCACATGTACATAGAATTTAAATGGAGATGGAGCGGGGATGATGAGAAAATTGCATACTTGCATGGGTACGGGTACGAAGATGGGTAAAGAATATATCCGTAGAGATTCCCATAGGAAATTTCCATTGATAACCCCGACAAAGATTCCCGAAGGGGTATCTACGAATATTCCCATTGAGGGAGATCTGTGACGGCCCCAGTTCCACAACCCAAACTGGACCCGCCCGGCCTAGACTTACGTGAACCCCGAGTCAATCATCGCGACGTCACCGTAAGCCTAGTCAGCCTTCCTAACCATTTCTTAATACGTGACAACATAATCTAATATTTATAGTGAATTATTCAAATTTGTACGTTATCGAAGTTTACGCGGAAGCGATTTTTACTTAAACAAATCTAAACAACTCTACACAAATTAATTAGGACAACCTAGAGTATGGAAACCCCGCATAACTCAGTCAACATGTATAATAATCAGATGAGAGAAAAGTAATATCGTTTATATGCCCTAAAGTATCTCATAAAACCCATATATCTCGTGTGATAAAACAATATACATAAATAATATGAAACCTACAAAAATGTGAGAGAGAATGTCGCTCCAAAAGTCCTCGCAATAGATCTCCTAGCATTGGCCCATTTCCCTTACTCGATTGTAGATCTGCACTTATTTAAACATAACAATAATGAGCCCAGGTAAGTAACGTCGGTAGGATACTAAACAACATTTCAAATAAATAAATCAGTCTATATTCATGCAGATAGAAAGAAAAGGTATAAAGTCGCATAAATAAATAAAAGATTGTAAATAAATTAACATCAATCGATACATGAGTGTCCAGGAATGCAAACAGAGAGGCACAAGTAGTCCCGACCAATACGTCATTGAGTCTTGGCAAAACATCAAGACTCGAGTTCTGGGACTTGGTACACTTACAAGCCCTAAACCCACGAGATAGTGAAACTTCCTAGAACAACCACGCTAAGAACTTACAATTCGTCAAGATTAATATCCAGTGCAGTGCATCCCGAGGTCATGACTCTGGTATGTTACTTCAGCCAACCACTCCTTCCAAGGATCACCGTTGACTCACTTACCCTCAGACAACTCAATTAGAATAGAATTCTAATGATGGATAACAAAGCAATGAACAACAATATTTCATAGCTTAAAAGGAAATACTGTACATTTCCTAGTCGATTTACTTACCTCAATCCACATGCTTATTCCTAGCCTATTAAATCTCCCGACACTCAGAAACGCGCTTTTGAATCCCTGCAGCTCTTCTTTGGGTTCCTAATATCATATTCTAAGTTTTTGGGTGTGTTAGAACATTTACTTGGGGTATTACACCAATTTACAGTGTTTAAAGAACTTTTGAAAATTGTAGATTTCTGTACTGTCATGGTAATTAGCGCGCTAGTTTTTGACATTAGCGCCCTACCTCGACTGTTTAGCGCGCTAATCAATATTAGCAAGCTACATTTTCTATCTAACGCACTATGTGCAGCAGAACTCATAATTCTGCAAATTCAAATTCCGAGTTTTTACTACGCATAGGCCTTGTTGACGCATTGGGGACCCTCATACATACTACTTGAGGTCCCTAACATCAACCACAACTCCCAACATCAAATTCATGAATTCTTGAAATGACCAAGCTATATTAATGGAGTTGAAGAAGTTACTAGCTTAATGACTCAGTCTTTTCTTCATGAAACCACTGATCTCTCCAAACCAAATGTGTTAATCTTCCTCTCATGATCACTCCAACGATTCCTTCTCTCATTCTCCAACTTACCAAATCGATGAGAGTGAGAGAAAATAATCAAACTTTGACTATAAGGTTGTATGGATAAAGATTGAACCATGGCCCTTGATCTTTTGTGTACACGTATCTCGAGACATGTCTAGTGGTCCTCCTTCACACAATTATTACTCAAGTCAAGCATAAATTACTATAATAGTTAACTCAATTGACCTCTTGATTTGTCGATACGAAACTCGATGCGCATCATGTGGCCATTTCAATTTACCCCACTAACTTAGGCCCACTTAATTTCACATTTAACATGGCCACATTGTCACGGCCCAAATCTCTAACCCCATTTTAATTCCTTCAGGATCACCGACCCTTGATGTGAGACCTACACCGTGATACGTGCACCGATCGAGGCACGTGGCTGAGGTATATTGTATTTTTGTATTGATTTATGCTTAGTGTTATGTATTGTGTAGACTTACTAAGTCGGTTTGTACATTTGTAGGCGTCGAGACGAGAGCGGGGACGCGCCTCGAGTAGCATGCGAGTCGGGGAACCAAGTAGTTAGCACTTTGGTAAGTCTTATTTAATACTAATATGAAATAAGAAATTACTTATAAGTCTATGGTTGTGCTTGTTAATGTAAATCAATTAAAGGCCTATAATCGAGTAAATTAAATGGAAAGCATATGATTAGTCTAGAGATACACATTGACACATCTAAGAACTAGGTGAGTAATGAAATGGTGTCACTTAAGGTTGAGTTAGTGGGAATTAATGGGATATATGGCAAGATATGGACTATTAGATATTCCTCGGGATACATAAATCCATGGAGATCAAGGGCTAAGAAGGAACATCACATTAATATATAACATTAGTGATCAAACAACATGCAATCAAATCACTCATTCATTTTTGCTGGAGAAGAAGAAGGAATTGTTGGAGATGAGTGAATCATCAAGGTGTTGAAGTAATCCATGGGAGTTGGTGAGAAATTCTCAAGCTAGGGTGCTACATCAACTAGGTACACATCTTTTTAGTTGAAATTAGAACAAGTTCTAGTTTTAGGCTAATTTCAGATGGTAGATGATTGAGTATTTGAAATTGATTTATATATTTAGATTCCTCATTTCAAGCTTATAATCCAGCTATATTGAAGTTCTTAATTTGGTTTTGAAATCATAAAGATATGAATTTTTGAAATTGCAACACTAAAACTAGAATTCTGCATGTTGTATTAGGAATCAACCTGGGTAATTTGGTCATAATCTGCTCATTTTAAATCCAAATTGATCCAAACCAGTGACATTTGAAAGCTTATTTAAAGAGGAATAACTTTGATTAACTGGAGGTATTTCGATTTAAATGTTTTTATATCCAAACATGCTCTATAAGTAGGTGTTGGAATTAAAAAGGAAAGTTTTGAAACTGAACTTGTTAAGGGCATAACTCCCTAACTACTTATCCAAATGAGCTTATCTTTTAGTATGTTGTATTTGGATATGTTTTTTGCCTTGTGACAAAAAATCACATTTTTAGGAACTATAGATTGGGAGAACTAGATTTTCTAATTCCGCTGGTGTAACGACCCGAAAATTTGACTTATGACACGTGCCAGGTCATAGTCGTATGTGGGACCCACTTTTCGAAACACGTATGCCCGAATCTCAGGTGGAGACACCGAGGTATGATATTTGTCTGTGATGTGTGTATTATTTAATAATATCCAATTTGAGATTAAGATGCTAATTGTTGAGCTATTTTACGAGTTGGTATACGCGAGGAATTCGGGAAGCCGAAACACGAACGGGGACGCGCCTTGAGTCGCGTGTCGACGTGGAACCGAGGTAGTGGCTTATGGGGTTGAGGTTGATTGACTGTTGGTTTAATAAGTGGCCATTGCGATTTTAATGTGGTCACATTAACATAAATATCCATTGGCCTATAGTTTGAACACGTAAACAAAATGCATTGGATGTATCTCGAGATACGCAATTTGTGAAACTCGAGACAATTTTGGTCAAACTTAGAGGCAGTGGACAAAGATGTGAAATTATTGGGTTGCTTCAAGATTCGTGTTGCACGAATCTCGATGACACATTTGAGTTAAAAAAAATAATAAGAAAAGAGAGAATCAGATAAGAGAGAGAGGAGATGAGAGAGAGAAAAAAAAAAGAGGGAGAGAAGAGCATAGAGAGAAAGAGAGAGAAAGAGAGAGGTAGAACCGAGAAAGAGGGAGAGAATATGGTGGAGAGAGAAGGAGATCGACGGTGGCGACAACGACGCCGGCGAAGAAGCGGCAGCGATGGCGGCAAAAGCTGCGACATCGAGGACCAGCAGAATGTGTAGCGGATCAGCGGCGCGGCTCGCGGACGCGGATCGGCGCGGCTCGGCTGCGACGCGAGAGAGACAAGAACTTCAACGACAGCGACGAACAACAGGCGAATCGAACGAACGCAGCGGCGCGGTGCGGACGGCGACTCGCAGGCTAGGTGACGCGACGGGCCGTGAAAGAGTAGCAGCGGTGCGACAGCTGAGATGGCGGGCAGCGACGGCGTAGCTGGCCGCGTCAGCGGCGGCTTGGTTGTGGTGGAGAAGACAATGATGGCGCGACAGCGGTGCGACGCGACAGCAGGTTGCAGCGCCGGGACAGCCGGTTGCAGCGGCGGCGCGGCATCGACGACGACGTGGTGAATGGCACGGAGCAACTACGCGGTGGCTCGTTGTCGGACCGATCGATCCTCGACAAGGGATGCGATTCGACAAAGTTCGACGACGCGATAGATTATGGATTTTGAAGGCCATGGTGAAGTTTACTTCTCCCAATTTAGTTGTGATTTGAATGATTTAAGTAACATATCCCTAAATGGTATAAATGGACACCAGGGATTTAGGAGTCGGGTGTTGGGTGCGCATATCGAGGCGTGAGCGAGTTGTTTTGATGACGAATTGCGATTTCTCGAGGTAAGTAAAGCCAATTAGAAAATATACAGTAGTTCATTGAGCTTGTATTTTTGTTTGATGTTGAACCATGTCCCCTTCTTGGAATTTCTACCCACTTATGAGTGTCCGAGGGCCAAGTGAGTCCTACGAGTGTCTTTGATTGGAGTGGTCGTCGGCTTGCAACCAGGGTCTGACCTCAAGTCACTTGAGTATTTGGTCGGAATGAGATGTGTTTTATTCGGGGCATCGTTGATATCTCTCATTCGCGACGTTCTAGGTACAGCTGGCGATGTCGCGTCCTATGACCCGAGTCTGCTTGGCGTTGCCACGACTCTATGACTCCGACCCTGTGGTACCCGCATTCGGTGGTCTTGGACTACTTGGGCACCTCTCTATTATTTCCCGTGACACCCATTCTCATTGTACTTCCATTGTTTCTATAGTCTTATGATCATGCATTCCATATAGTTTTTTTTTTTTCCGCATGACTTTTAGACTGCTTCATTTTATCTTGAATTACTGTTTAGATTCTACTAGATTTTACTTACATGGGCTCGTCAATCTCGTGTTTGACTGAGTGCAGAGTCGCAAACGAGTAGCAAAGGGAAAGCTCCATAGCTAGGTGATCGAGTTTTTTTGTATATATTTTATTTACTATCCTCCGATGGTGATATATTTATGCTGGGTTCCACAATTAGGTTGCCTAACTCATTGATATTATTGTTGAGTTATTTCATGTAGTATTGCTTCCACTAAATTGTAAAACTTGAAAAATATTAATAACTCAACTTAAAACTTTTGAATTTACTGATAATGATGGATTGGAAGGCTGACTAAGTCTGCGTTGACCTTGCGAGACTGGCTCGGGGTCCACGTGGGCTTAGGCCGGGCGGTGCCCAGTTTGTGGGAAACTGGGGCCGTCACAACTGGTCGGATTAAATTCCAATTAGACCTATGTTTAGTAACATTATGACATCTCTTTCATTTTAAATCAGAATTTTGCAAACTAAACATTTCCTGAAAGCTAAGAGAGAGACCAACAATAATTGTATTGATGGAGGATTTCAATATTTGGACCATTTCATGCCTAAAAGTGCGTTAGAATGTAGGGCTGAAATTGAAACTTAATTTAGTCTTTAGGGGCTGATTTAGGAAGATTAATTTAAAGTCTATTGAACCAATTCGAATACACAATAAACACCACTAAATTGAGCTTGAACTAATGAGACACCAAACTCAGGAACCTAGGAAAAGGGTACGGGAGAGCAAATACAAGATTTGGAGTATTGGGAGACCAGTAAAGCTAGGGCTTTACTTTGTTGTAGTGAGTATAACCAATGACAACTTTACTTGGCATTTCATTTCCATTTACTGTTATCCTTGCATAGTTCTTTTGACTATTTTACCTTTGTATTCTTATATCATGTGTTATTTGTGTCTATGCTCACTTGATGAGTCTAGTTGCATGATATTCATTCATTTGATTTGATTCATTGATTCTATCCCTTGCTATGTTTATTCTTGTTGTTTTAAATGTGAATTGAATGATAAATAGCATGTTATTAGGCTAGTGAATATCTTATAAATGTTTAAGAGGACTTGTATTCCTTATTTGTTTAGGTGTGTAGAAGTGTTTATGCCTTGACAATCCGTACTTGGTATTTCTTGAAATTTTAAAAGTAATTTTCGCATTTAGGTCCCGTATTCAATCGAGGTGTGCGTGACTCACAGGGTTAAAGTCCCTAAGGATGTCGACACATGTTACTTGACACTGTATGACATTCGGGGTTAGAGTCCATGAGGTGGTCTATACACCGGGGTTAGAGTCGCTGGTAACACTTGGGTTAAAGTCATTTGTGCTATATAATTATTGAGTCGAAGAGATGCGTTTCACTGTCGTCCGGACCTAAATCACCACTACTTCGCCTAGTGTCAGTATCACTTATTTAACTCTAGTATTTACTTGCATATGGTTTATTTTTCAGTTTTCCCATTTATATGCTTTTAAATATCATTTGAATATTTGAAAATGCAAATTAAACTTGTCATGGGGGATTACTGTATTATTCTTGTACTCATCATCCTTTTTATGACAGTGGGTGCAGAACTGTTTACCAGCAGGACAAAGAGAAAATCGACGATTATCTCTGAGCCCGCGGCGCATCACTGCATCGATTATAGGTTTTCTTTTGGTATTTTGATTGCATATGTTATATATGTCTTTCAGATACTATTTGAGTTGTATATTGGGTTGAGCATTAGTTCTCCGACCTCACTTAGACTATTTTACTATTTCACTGCATTTTGAGGATTTTATATATATGTGATGTCATTTCCTAGTTTTCCACACTTAGGATTTATAAATGGCTTCTACATAATCAACAAGACTTCCACTACATAATTAATATAATAAAAAGTTTTAATTAACTTTAAATTTTATAAACTGGTAGAACTAGTGTATTACTTATCCTGAACACGAGAAAATATGCGTTTAGGTTGTAAAGGTTGACTAATAAGTAGTTAAGCCATGCGTGGATAGGATTAGAGCTTAATTACGGGATTAGGTCGGGCGGTGCCCTAAATTAGGAAAGGGCTGCACACACATTAAAGCTAGTGCAAATCATAATTAGCTCAAATTAATTAAGCTTAATTACCCCGTAAGCCGCTACCTCGATCCCACGTCGATACGCAACTCAAGGTATGTCTTTGCTCGTCTCGATACCTATATATCCCGCGTGTACCTTAACCGCACATGTCCGAAATTAATTAGTTTAAATTGTTCAATCATGTATAATATAAAATACAATAACATCAAACAAAAATAGCATACCTCGGTGTCGACTCCCGAGGTTTGGACATTATACGTATCACGACAAGTGAGTCCCACATACGACCCTGAAATAACACGTGTCACTTGTTAGATTTTAGTGTCGTTAGAAGATTATGAAGATCCCCATATATTAATTTTATATATCTATATATACATGCATATCATAAGATATGTTATATAAAGGTATATATTAATATTTTATGGTTTATAAATTAATAAAATATTTTTATTACCAAACTACACTAATTATATATTTTGTTTTGAATTGTTTGCGACTATATTTACATTTTACAAATTTACGATCAAATGAAAAAAAAAATCGCAAAACCTTATTGTACAAATTACCAAACTACATTAACTATATGCATAGGTTTGCAATAGACATATGTATATTATGTGTATAAATAATATTTAAAAATATCAATACACATATACATAAGTACGTACCAACCATTTGGGTGGCCCAATGGTTTGGTATAGGTTGTGGAAGTGAAATGACATGGGTTCGAAACTTGGTTGGTGCAAAGGAGTATTGCCTCCAATTTATCAAAAAAAAAATATACATAAGTACGTGTCTTTGCCCTTACTTTTTAATATTCTTTTTTGAGAAAAATTAAGTGGGGAGAAATATTTTCCTGGCGGAACTCCAATGGAAAATTAAATGGAGAAAAAAAGTTTCCCTCGGAGATTGTTCATCCCCGTGGGAATTAAACGGGTACGAGGGACGGGGATGAAAATTCATCTCTGCATGAGGATGGGTACGAGGATGGGGGATGAATTCTTAATTAAGTGAACATGGAGATGGAGATAGGTCCACATCCCCTACCTTCCCTATTTGCATCCTTAATTTTTAATTATAGTATGTGTCTGCCCACGGAGAGACTACAATTAAGTGTCGGCTACACACGTGTCAACAATATTCAAATTCGAAGTAGTCAGATTATTGAATTATACTAAAGAGTTGCAACACATATATAAATACCATGTACAGACACAAAGAATTAGGGTCAGACAAATCGTTGTTTGATGGTGAAAACTCTCAAACTGCTATCAAACCAGAGGTTCACGGTTTGACAATTTTACAAATCATATCACTAAACCGCTAATCATTAAAATCACAATCAAATCAACCGTGTTTTGCACGATTTGGTCGGTCTAAGTTTTTAATTTTTCTGCAACACATTTTCAACAAAAAAATATAAATGGTATACATTTCATAAAAAGTCTATATATATATAAAACAATACAACAAAACACATGTCCATGAGAATTCATGAAAATGTGATTTGGTGCACCCAAATGCCCTTCAAATGGCACAGTTTGGCAGAACCAATTAATAAAATGCATTTCGGTAATAGGGTTATGTTTTCGGAGGGTGTAAAATTCTGTAAATTCCTAAAATGCGGTTCGGTTTGGTAAACCGCGCCGCCTGCTTGCATCCCTACAAATAACCAACAATTTCTCCAACATATCTAACTAAAAATTCCATCATCACTCACGACCACATGCTTCATGGGATCCCCACATCTCCTTTTTAAACATCCTCTCGTTAATTCCCTCATCAGTTTCAACGTCCTCTCCCCATCACTCCACATATGCAGAATCCCACGTGTCAACCTCTCGTGCCTTCTCTCCCTCCCAAACGGATAACACACACCCACACACACACACAAAAGCAGTCATATACATAATTAACCACAACAACTAATGGCAATTCCAGCATCATGCATGAACTATAGCTAGCATAGATGTCCGAAGACACTACCGAAGCCGCCGCCGCCGCAACGCCGAGAGTCCTGACCGTGCTCTCATTCGTGCTGGAGCGGCTGGTGGCTCGCAACGACACACTAACTGCTACAGCGGCTGCGGCAGCGGCGGCGGCGGGAAAGAGCTGTTTGAAGGTGTTTCATGGGGTTCGGGCGCCGAGCATAAGCATTCCCAAGTACTTGGAGAGGATCTACAAGTACACCAACTGCAGCCCCTCGTGCTTCGTCGTGGGATACGTTTATATTGATAGATTGCTTCACAAGTACCCCGACTCCCTCCTTGTCTCTCTCAATGTGCATAGGTTGCTCGTCACTAGTGTCATGGTTGCTTCCAAGGTCCTCGACGACGTGTAAGTACTCTAATTAATATTTTAATTATTATCATCAATTCAATGCTTTTTTTTTTTTAACCAGAAGAAATATACATAATTAATTAATTAATTAATTAACAATTGTTGGTATGTCCGGACGGAATTACGTACTCTGTACGTAGTATATACCTAGCTATATATGTTCCTAAATATTTGTCATGAGAGTTTTTTTTTTCATCTAACAAATGTATCGTAATTAATTCAATATCACATTAATTAGAAATCAAGGGAAAAATAAACCATTAATAATCACGCAAGAGAGATGGCGATTTAATTCTTGGTATGAAATTTCAATTAATTAATAGTGAATGAATCATTTTTTAATTCATGTGCAACATAAAATTGCACCGAATACTAATCTACAACAAGGATATATAAGTATATATAGTGTTATTACCGAAAATCCACAGGGCTACTTTGTGAATTTTGATTAAGAACATGAATTCCACATATGAGTTTTTTTTTTTTTTTTACTCTCACTTAAGGCTTTGTTTGGTTAGGGATAGAGTTATCTCCCGAGAGATAATAACTTATAGAGAATTGAGAACTAAACTTGTTTGGTTGCCTAACTTGTCTGCAAGTTATCTCCCAACTTACATCCTAGGATGTGAGATATCTCCTCATCACCATCCTTAGGGAGTTATCTCCCAGAAGCTGTAGACACAATTACACATCATTAATAACTCTTTATATATTACTCATCTCTCTTTTATTTGAAGGCTATTTATATCAATTCATATGTTTTATCGTTTAAAATTTTGTAACTTCCCAACAAGTTTAAAGTTGAACCAAACATGAAAATATTAACTCCAATGAGTTAACTTTCAACTAACACTGTAAGTTAACAAAAACGAACCAAACGAGGCCTAAAGGTTGTTAGATACACTTCGAAACATGTGTTTTGCATTATTAATTTGTCACCAATTGACGAGGGAGTTGAGGGTGTACTTATGGCGGGCTTGATAATTATTATCTAAATTAATGATTATGTGGTGGTTGTTGATTAATGTGAATTAATTTTTGAAACATAGTATATGTGTGGATGTGCAGGCACTACAACAATTCGTTTTATGCTAGAGTGGGTGGAGTGAGCAATGCAGAGTTGAACAGGCTAGAGTTGGAGATGCTTTTCTTGTTGGATTTTGGGGTGGTGGTCAGCTCTCGCATTTTTGAGAGCTATTGCTTGGTTTTGGAGAAAGAAATGAGCATGTGGAGTAGTAGTGGTGATAAGGTTGAGAGGCCTATAATTGTTATTAATAATAATAATAATTCGGCTGACGATGAGACTGAAATTTCACTGGAGTACACCCAACGGAGCTCCTCTTCTCCATCTCTAACAGTCGATTGATGAATTGTTGGTTAATAATTAATTAATAAATGATCGATTCGTGATGCTTGCCTCTTTTTAGGGGTGTATCATGGTATGTATTTCTGCTTTTTTAACATGTATTAATGATCAATTAATTGTATCCCTGAATATGTAGAAACACAAAATAATTGACTAAAGAAACTTAGAATTGAAATTGGAGTTTTCTTTCACTTGGGTGTTTTTTTTTTTTTTTTTTTTTTTCCCCATATAATGTACGGCACCAACTGCATCAAGTCATCAACGTATCCATGCTCGAGCACTCATTATATGGAGAGCCACTAGAACAAATTTAACTTTTAATAGCACTTAATAGATAGAGGTTTTAATAAACCCCTATGAATTAGACAATTAGGCTTTTAATAGCACTAATTCATAGAGGTTAAAAAACCCCTATGGAAACTCTTGGTCAAGAACAACAAGTGACTCAACACTCTCACTCAACACTCTCACTCGCTCACTCGCGTCGCTCACTCTCGCGTCGCTCTCTCTCGCTCACTCGCGCACTCTCGCGTCGCTCTCTCTCGACCAACACCCCTCATCGCTCACTCTCGCCTTGCTCGCTCACTCGCCCAACACTCTCGCTCGCTCACTCTCGCCCAACACTCTCATCCGTCGTCAAACTCGAATCGACAATTTCGCACTCGCAATTGGACCTTGCCTCTTCATCTGTGGTTTGGTCCGCCTCCACCTTGCCTTTTCTTCACCGCTCTCGGACCTTCTTCGATTTCAAGACCAGGTTGTACGATCTCGCAAGGTGAGACTCGATCGATCTCAAACCCTAACGAGTCGATTCGATGAATCTCGTGAGTCTTCTCGATTGTTGGTTCTGTTGTTGTAGATTTGATAATCTGACTCGATTTCGCCGTGTTGATTAGGTTGGTCGATATTGTTTTCTATGGTTCTATGACTAGAATTAGCTATTCATGTATTTGATGTTCTTAGGTTGTGTGTTGGATTGGTCAGTGGCGATTGGTTACGATTTGATCTCTCTAAGTCTCTATGTTCATTAGGTTGATCGAATTTTGTTTTTTTATGGTTCAAGTGACTTGAATTAGCGATGAATGTATTTGACGTTTATAGTTTCTGTGTTGAATTGTCTTTGATGATTGATTTGCTCTAGGTCGGAAGTCCAAGCCGCTTTTTGCTCTATAGATTGAACTATGATTGATTATTGACAAGTGAAGAGTCTCTAGTTGTTAATTTAGTCATTCGATGTGTTATCTACAGCTTTGATTCTCGATGAAATTTTGTTATAGAAGAATCAGTAGTGTTAGTGACTTGTAGAGATTGATTCATAGGTTTAGAGGTCATGTGAGACTGTGTAAACATAAGGTTGAGTTTGAGTCTGAGCAAAAGGAAGAAATGAAAGACTTTTAGTCGGTCGGGAGTGAGGCAAATTTCAATTGGTAAATTGATTCAAGAGGTATACTTGTTTCCAGCAGCTTCTTTCTTTACCAAAAAATTTATGTTTACATTATATTTTGTTTTTCAATTCATTCTTTTTTATTTTTAGAAATCAAGGTCAATACTTCTTTAAATTTTACTCTTTTTATTGATGTCTTCTTTGCTTGGTTTATGAACTAATGTGAGGTTAACGAACGACCTCATCATTCATGCCTCAGTGCAGCTTTGACAAATTCCATGATCGTCGACATTTTGGTTCGGTTAAGTGGATTCAACTTCTTAGTCATTGCTCGTTTTTGTGTTATTTTGATGGTTCTAGTATGTTGATCGAATTCGGTTCGTTGTGTGAATATTTTTTGTGAAATTGCTCATTTGAATGTAGGTTTTGTGGATTTGATGAAGTGGATGATTAATTGATGATGTTGAATCGTTGCAAAGTGTTCGTAAAAGTAGGAAAGTGAAATCTCATTTTGATTTTTCTAACCTTTGAAATGAAGCTATGTTTAGGTAAATCTAGGGTTGATTTTGACCTAGGAAAGGCAGATTTGAGTTTAAATAATGAGAATCCCCGATGTTAGGCACTTGAATCGAGAGCTAGTATTGAATATTTGTCTACTCGCTTGCATTTTCCTAATTACTATCACTACTAATCGCTTTTGTCTAAGGTTGAGAAAATGTGTATATACTTTGATCTCACCGAGGTGGAAAGATATTGATCTATTCCAAAGAAGAAAAAAAGACTCATTGGAATAGGTGCCCCTTGTTCAATGGATTAAAACCTATTATCATAGATAGCCATGGCTTCTCAGAGTTATGGATCCATTGGATTTTTTAGTGCCATTGAGTAAAGTCCACCCTAATCATAATGGAAGTAATCATTTTTCTTGTTTTGGCTGTAAGTTCTTTTTCTTAAAACGTTTTAGTTTTTACATTGATTAACATAGACTACTTTTAAGTCTAGATACTTTAAAAATCTAATGTGATGTTCCATATTTTAATGTATTTCTATAAATCAACTTTCCTTTCAACTATCAATTAAAATTGAATGTTTCCAACCTTGATTGATATGGGTTCTTAGATATGCTTTGTCTACTATTGCTTAAGCTTGGAAATAACACCTTCATCTCTTTTATTGTTCTTTTGAAGAATGTTTACCCTTTTAAAATCATACGAATTACACTTTTGTGTTTTCTAGTATGTGCGTAGTGAGTAAGCACTTGATACATCGCATTCTTATAAAAAGTGCTTAATAATACAAATTTCCAATTTGTTATGTGACCTAATTACAAGAAGATAATATGACCTTCATCATGTTAGTCTTCAGTCTATAATTTTGTATTTGGTATTTCTGATTTGAACAGATTAAGCCCCCATCATCTCCAGCTGACGCTTCACGCAAATTCTTTCCGTTGGGATTGGAGGTTCACTTCTAGGTCCTCTAAAGGTGGTCATGTCCGCTTTTGATCCCGAATCGTTTTTTGAACCGAGAAGTTGTTTCATATTCCTTTATTGACATTAAATAATTTATACTATTGTTTGAAGAGATGCTTAATAAATGTTCTTATATTAGGATAGCGATTTGGTGACATACTTATTTTCATACGATTCTTTGCAAAGTTGTTGATTTTCTTTTGGACACACATTGAAATTTATTTTGTTACTTTCGATTTCCATTGAATGACACAGACACTATGTGAAAGCATTACTAACTTGATAAATTTGTGAAGCACCGAAGTTTATATTTATCGCCTTCCACTCGTTATTTTTTACTCATCTCGGGAGAAGAAGACAAGATCTATGTTCTTCATAGGTAGTTTTCCTTTCATCTGTGTTTCCTTTGTTTTCCTCTCTTTCATGTTTGTACTTTGAATTGCTTGTTTGTAATTTTTGCGCTTATGCTTTTACCTTTTGTCTTTTATGTACGCTGATTTGTCTCGAATGGTAAGATAGACCTGCACGACATTTGCGACATTTTTCCTCTCTAATATTTTGATACTTGTGTAAAGTTGTGATTGCTCGAACAAGAGAAAAAGTCCTTTCCCCGAGTGTTGATTTTTATGCCTATGTTTAATTAATCGATTTTTATTATATGTGCTCTTAGTCTTTGATTATTTTTCAAGTGCTTTTCCACTTTAATTAATTTGAGACTAAGGATATGTTATGTTGTTGTTGTATGAGCTAAAACTAAATTAATTAGATTTTTATTAGATGTACATATATGATTAACATTAATTTTCCATCAGTTGCAATAATTGAATTACTTCTTATTAATTTTAAATGCAAGAAATTTAAAATATATACAAATAATTTTAAACAAAAAGGAGGTAATAGATATTAACGTTCTTCAAATTTAACAGAGCAAAGATTACAATCTCAAGATGGATAAAGGTCGGGCCAGACATTCGAGGTTAATATTATCTTTTTATAGTAATAGAAGCATTCATATTTTTTGTAAGGTTGAAACTTACTATTTAAAGTTTTTTTTGTTTGTATTAGAGTTTCAAAAGAATATAGTAAAGGAGCAAATGCATTCGTTCTTTTTTGGCTTAACGATTGAGCTTTTTTTCGTTTAAGTTAACACTTGAGCTTCTTTAATCTGTAGCATTTTTACTCCCGTTCGGTTATTTGCTTATAGTTGGTGCAATCTTTGGTTTCAAGATTTGTGTTGAATCTGGGAAAAGACAAAATGTAGTTATTACGCATTTTTACCCAATTGCTGATGCCTGAGGTGAAGCATACATTAGTCTTTGTTATGGTTGTTTGGAAGAAGTTCCCTTCCCATGATATTTGTAATTTTGTACCCTCTCTCTTTTGTCTAGTGTAAATTTTTATATCTGACGCCCGATAAGTGATGATGTCTTGTTGGGTGCGAATATAGGCCACATGTTTCAAAGTAGTATTAAGGGCGCTGGACGTTCGCTTATTATGATTATGTTCATCTCGACTTGGCATGGAAGTCATGGACTTCTAAAGTCATCATTAGGCTTTTTGGTATTTGTTTTTTGCAAGGAAGCTTCTAATGACTATTTGCTAGTATTGAACCACGTCTTATTTGTATGATCATCATAAAGTAGTATTTTTTTTTAATTGTTTTCCATAGTTGTTGCTTGATAATTCCAAAGATCAAATTTGGAATGGTTTTGTTGGTTGAGTAGTCAAGGTGCTTCTATGCCTATGTATATATCATCTTTGTTTTCTCCTCTTTTGCCTTTTGTTGCCGTGTTAATGTGTTTACGATAATTTCGGAGATACTTGGAATGGTTGTGCTTGTTGACCGGTTAGTGCATCTATGCTTTTTTATACAATATCATTCTCGTTTTTCAACTTTTCTACTCTTTGTTTTTTTTACAAATGATGTGTTTATGGTGTTTGCATTTTATGATGTGTTTACGATAATTTCAAGAGATATTGGCTAATTGCAAAGTAGAACATTTCTTTCAAAGCATTTATTTTTAACATTCAATGAAATATAGTCACGCTTTCCTCTCAAATTTTTAGATAGGTAGATAGATAGATAGATAACTTGAGCGTCTTTAAAATTTTGTCCATGGGATGGCTGATTTGAATAGAGTCCGAAGAAGGCGCTTTGTTCGCTTAATGAATTTTTTTCCAACACCGAATATGATGTGACGAGTTCAATGCACCAACAGATTTCGATGGACAAACTCGAGAGTGCGACGAGTTCAACCTAATCCAATTCGTATGTATGTCTTTTGATTAAAATTAATAGAGACAAGTGAAGCACTTGCATGTGCTTTAATTTACTGCACTAACTAAAATTCGAGGGGTGATACTACACCCCATTGTCGCTATGCAAATGGGGATCCAAAGGGCGTATTTCTTATTTAAATTATTTTCTTATGGCTTATTTTTCTTTCTTTTTTAAAATTCATTTGGCGCTTTGTTTTACGTCCTATTTTTAGAAAGAAAAAAAAAAGATTATAACTCTCATAAAGTCGATACTCCTTTACTTTAGTAATCTAAAAATGATAGAACAAATGGTGTTTGTGGATATTGAAATGATAGAACAATATTTTGTGTATCATGCATTGTTGTATTAAGTTTGTGCTCAACTTTCTCGCTCCTTATTGTTCTCTTATCTAGTATTTTTTAACTTATTTTGTGTATCATGTATTGTCTTATTAATTTTTTTAACATTCCCTACATATGTCACTGATTTAGTAGTACCATCGTGTAAATAGATCAAGATGGTTTATACAAACCATTAATATGATAAAGCAATGACTCATTTGTGCACATATGATTAGAAGCCTCGCTTTTAACTATCCAAGCATCATTGCTAATAAAAGCATTAAAACTGAAGCTTTGGTTCAACATACTTCCTATAAATTCAGTGTGAGTAGAAACAAAAATGTTTGATTGGAACAATGATCTAGTGTTTTTAACATAGGGAGTGGGCACAATTGGTTAGTGTTTTGCATTGACATTGTGTTTGAACTTAGATGTCGCTTGTCGTCTTTGTTTCATTACTCTCCGCAAACCTCGCGGTAAATTACTTTATTTGGATTTTCTTATGATATCTTTTTTTTTTCCAAATTACTGAGCTTGAAATTTATGTCGGTGAAATTGCTCGTGTTACGTGTTCGATACCTTGCATAATAGACTTAGGAACTTGAATGCCACGAAACTTTGAATCAAAGTTTTGTATTTATTCGTCAAAGTTCAAAGGCTAGGATACATTTGCCAAAAGGTACAAGAGTTCGGATATTTCTACCTATCATGCCTTTTATTTGAGTTGTTTTACTCGTTTCACCTTGTAGTTTGTGTCCGATAGAAATTTAAATATGGCATTTCGACCATCTTTTCGCCTAATTGTAAGTTATAATTATTCTGTAATGGTTGGTTTTTGTTAGTGCCATAGTCAGTAAGTCCAATTTCTGAATATTGGGAAATTTATGTTTGCGAGTGGGTCTCATGCCTTGTTTATTTCGTGAAAAGGATGTATGACAATCACTTATAAATGCTCTTGTGCGGATCCTTCATGTGATGTGTCGATTGTACCATGAAATTAAGCTAAGTAGAAACATTTGATACGTGCAGTTTATCTCAACTAATTTGGGTGAGGCTTTGTTGTTTGTTGTGTGTATCCCGAGCTTTGAGAAGCATTTGTTGACATGCAAGACACTTCTTTCTTATATTTGATAATTTTCTCCTCGTATTTTTACTTGGCACTTTGTGGAATCATGCAATGGGTTGCTCATTATTGGTGAGCCTGGCTTCGCTAATTTGCCTGATCTTTTTGCCGCTGCTTTCTTGTGTAAGTAGAGTACTACCTTTTACTATTTTTGATGTCATTGATCTCGCCTTTGGTAATTAATTGATTGAGGGTTTTTCCCTTTGCTAACACCAATTTTATTTGAGTTATTGCAGTCAAAGGAAAACCTTCCAAGGCTATTGTTGATTCATTAGCTGCATTTGGGGTTCGATGCTTCTCTCCTTGTTTCATTTGTTTTCCCTCTTAATAACTTTTTGCTGCATCTCTTTGTTATCTTATCTTCAATATTTATTATTTTCAGTATCAATTTGGCATCTCACAAGATTTCCAAGCCGATCCGAAGGCCCCCACCTCCCCCACTTGAACCCCATCATCAACAACAACAACAAGACCCTCAACAACAAAAACAACACCAACCACCAGTGTACAACATCAACAAGAGCGACTTCAAAGACGTGGTACAAAAACTCACAGAGTTCCCCCTTATCATCAACATCAACAAGATTGTTGTTCATATGTTGCCATCTCTCAAAGGAGTTCCATTTTTGGGAAGAACAATATTCCCTCTCTTTGGGAAAAGCTAAATGTTTCTTTTAATATAAGTTACTTTGTTTCTTGATTGAATAATAATATTGCGAGTGGAATGTAGAATTGTATATTTTCAATTGAAAATGGAAATGGAAATTAATTTTGAGCATTTTCAAATTTTTTTTTTTTTTTTTTTTTTTTTTTAACATTTGATAGGGGTTTGAAACCCCTATGTAATCCTTTGATGATAATATAGAGGTTTCAAACCCCTATGAAATCACTACAATTGATAGGGGTTTGAAACCCCTATGTAAGCCTTTGAAGATATTATAGAGGTTTCAAACCCCTATGAAATAGCCAAGATTTGATAGAGGTTTGAAACCCCTATGAAATAGTCAAGATTTGATAGAGGTTTGAAACCCCTATGAAAGCTTGGAAGATAAGATAACACCTTAAAAGATAACACTTTTCATAGAGGTCAAAAACCTCTATGAAAAGTAGAATTTGTTCTAGTGAGCGTCCCTCCAAAGTCAATTTTTTTTCCAATACTGTTCATTCATCATGCTCTCACTATAGCTTTTTTTTTATTTTTATTTACTTTTGATGAGTTATGAGTCTCCAAAAGTGGGTGATGGTTTGTTTAATCATTGTGGTAGAGAAATATGAAAAATGATTCAATAACCCACTTGGGGCATCTAGTGAGTGGTGTCCATCCACGCGATACATCCGATCATGCGATACACCTGATCAAGGAGTGCGAGCGGGCATCTTGAGGTGTTATGTGCACACCTCAAGGTGTATCGGCTGGACACCCACTTGGACTCATTAGGTGCTCAGGGTGAGTGTCTAAATGAGTTACTCTAGCATCTCATGACTCTCTACTTTACTTTTTTTGGAAAACAATGCTCATGATGGAAAGTTAGAAGTTATGATGAAGTTATCCCTCATTGAATTCCTTTTTCATGTATCACTTTCTCTCCCTTAATGTGTAATTATATTGATTGAAGGGTCCAACTAACGACCGCCATAAATGAGCCTCATCCATCTATGAGAGATGCTTTGACTAAAATATGCAATAAAAATATCAATTAACTTAATAATAAATCTATTTGTACTAATGAGTCTGGACTCACATTAAAACATTTTTTGCCTTTAATAAAGATTTTAAAACACTTATTAAATAGAGTGTTATTAAATGTCATGTGAAAATGTGTTATGTTTTAATTTTTAATACATGTATTACATAGAGATTTTTTAAAACTCATATCAATTAGGTGTTATTTAATAACACCTCCTTTAATAGGGATTTAAAAACATCTATTAAATACCGAAATTATTCTAGTGTCATAAAGAGATTTTTTAAATTTTTACAAATATTTAAGGGGTATAAAGTTTTTCTTACAAATAATTGTGTTTGATTCGTTAATTTCTTGATGCGAGTTTGAAAAAAAAAAAAAAAAATTGAGCCGGACCTCCTAGTCCAAATAATACTACCTCTTATATTAATTGGGATTTTTGCTTGATTAACACATTTTGGTAAAATATTTATCAAGCTAACACACCCACAAAAAAATTTCTCAATCTAACACATTTGCTGCCACATCACCGCCACGTCACCGCTTGCACAAAAAAGCAACGAAGGGTCACGACTTTGTTTTAAAGGAAGTCGTGACCCACGGTCACGACTTCTTTAATTTTGATTTTTTAGTTTTTTTTTTTTTCCTTTTAGATCTTTAAAAATAAATTGAACAAAAAAATTTAAAAAAAATGCAACGACTTCTATTTTTTTTTATTCGGTGTTGTTTTTTGTTTTGTATTTTTTGTTTTTGCTTTCGGTAATAAACACAAACAAATACAAATAACTTCTAAGTTATTTATACCAGTGTTTGCCTCAAGGTTTGGAGGCAATCTGTCTGTGACGGCCCCAATTTCCCACAAATTGGGCACCGCCCGGCCTAAGCTCACGTGGATCCCCGAGCCAGTCTCGTAAGGTCAACGAGAGCCTAGTCAGCCTTCCAATCCATCAAAAGTGTCTTCGAGATTCGTGTTGCACGAATCTCGAGGCAACTCTACAACCGAGCAACGCGTATCTCGAGGCACCAACCCCCCGCCTCATTTCAAAATCTCGATACTCGCGCTACACGCATCACGAGGCATATCCCACGTCTGCACGCGACTCGAGGCGCGTCCCCCGTTCGTGTTTCGGGTCTCCGAATTCTCTGCGTATACGTTTTTCACTGGTATAAATAACTTAGAAGTTGTTTGTATTTGTTTGTGTATATTACCAAAAGCAAAAATACAAAATACAAAATAAAAAAACAACACCGCGTAAAAAAAATTAGAAAAAATACAAGTCGTGACTTTAAGTCATGACTTGCATTTTTTTAAAAAAATTTCGTTAATTTTTTTAAAAAAAATCTAAAAGAAAAAAAAAACTAAAAAATCAAAATTAAAGAAGTCGTGACCCACGAGCGGTGACGTGGCGGTGATGTGGCAGCAAATGTGTTAGATTGAGAAATATTTTTGTGGATATATTAACTTGATAAATATTTTTCCCAAATGTGTTAATCAAGCAAAAAATCATATATTAATTCCTCTCAAACTGAACCAAACAATGCCTAGTTAACATTTATGATGATAGAGATTTTACTTTCGGATGGTCGTGCTGGTACTTCCATGAATCTCGCTTAGCCAGCTTATCTCTCTCATTAGAGAAAGGATGCCCTGCCATTCTCAGGAGTTGTCCCTATGTGCCTTAGCCTAAAATGAATGCTTAGTCAAGAAAGTACTACCTCTAGTTGATTGAGTTCCCGTGTTTCCTACCTTTTTCTAACTTGTGATTTTCAAACATCTTAATCTTATCTTAACCTAATAAATATCACATGTGTAGTTTTTCCTTCTTCTTTTTTCAACATATATGCAAACAAATGCCCATAAGTTCGGCTTAGATAATCTAATAAGTATGCTTTAACTTAAAATGTGACTTTGATAATAATAAAAAAAAAACTTATAATGTGACCTATTTACACTTATGGATTAAGAATTAATTAATCTTGGTACAATGGTTGAGACATACTAATAATTTATTTATATAAGCATTAGTTTGCTCTCTATTGAACAATCATAGACTAATCTTAGACATTGTAAATAAAAATTATGTACATAATTTCATTATATTATAATGATGCAACTATTGAAGTACATGGAACCAATATCCACAACACAAGACAACCCCTACAATAGCAGTACCCCAACACTACGGCCAAAATTAGAATCTTCTAGGTCTATAGTTTCAACAACAATTGTTATTACTCGAGCATTATTAATCTAGCAATACCATGACAAAAGCTAACTTATTTGGAACACACTTCAAACAAAATAAACGAAAAAACTTTTAAATTACTACCACGCTTTGAATAAAATTTAAACAAATAAACATTAGATGTCAAAATCCGATGATCGTGACTTAGAATTTTAGTTGGGAAGCAAAAACAACTTGAGATGGACAATGATAGAGTTATATACGTGTTATGTTTGTGGATTGTATATTATATATACGTATATAGAAAGTGATTCGGCACACGTTTTTCGATGCAGATCACAATGAATGACCAACCGACTCCACCGATTACAAATGTTGGTCAGATGAGCGACTAGACTAGAGAGGAGGGTTTGAATTATGCAATAGTTGCACGACTAGCAGTTCATGATACACAATTCGAACTATTGATGGATATGATGCACACACAAATAGCAACGATTGCATCACTTATCGCTGCCAGGATACAGAGCACGACTGAGAAACCAATTGCTCCGAGGGTTTACACCAAGTGAAAAACTCCCCTAAAAAGAATAAAACCTCTTCTCGGTAAGTTGATTAGGTTCGCGTCTAGATTAGTCAGTTTCAATTGGGTTCCAGACACTCGATGGCCTCATGAGTTTGACATCAACATATCTCGGGATACGCATTCAGAATTTATCGTACCGCTTATATAAAAGTTGAGAATTTTCCCATAAAACACACACCGAAGTTTTCAACAACAACGACCAATCATGCCGTGCCCTATTGACACCTAATTACTCACCCCGAAAATGTTTCCTTTATCGCACGCACTAAACACACATACTTGCTAGCATCCCTAGAGTTTCGCCGTAATCAGTACGTAAACTCATCTCGATGCAAATCTCAGGGACGCCAGCAAGTGTGTGTCTTTTCTTCATGACAATAGCATGCGGTTCCCAGCTTAAACTCTCTCGACTTCCAACGACATCGCTCGCGACTCCTTTTCCCCTCTCTCGTAGGGTTTCGCTTTTCGCGCTGAAATCTACAAAACACGAAATCGAACAACAATTGATCGTCTATGATGAACAAACCTTGATTGGATTCATAGTTTCGGAGGCGCAGATCGCGAAATTCGCACAAGACGAAGAAGACGAGGACTTGAGAGGTCGATCGCCATGGCCGATTCTTCCAAGGAAGAGTCGGTTCAGTTGATCAAGAAATTAGGCGCCTACGTCACTCTCAAGTTGTCCAATTTGTTCCCGATCTCGCTCGACGATCTGGTTTGAGCTTGATCCGTCGATCTGTTTGGTTTTTATTTGAATTCGCGTTGATTTCTTGTGTTTCGGTTCTGATTTCGTTCGTTTGGTCAATTGATGGTGTGGTTTGAATCGTTTGATTATGAGTTTTGCGGTTTCGCTGGTGATTGTGTGTTTGATTGTGGATTTGTTAGGGTTCCCGTTCGGTTGGGACGTTTGCAGGGATGGTGGTGGCGATTTTCTTGACGTGGAGGTTGTTGAGAACGCCTAGTGGAGGTCAGAGGAGACAGCCGAAGCGGCAGGGGGCGAGCAGTAGTGGTTCTAGTGTTGATGCTCATGCGGCGGCGGCAATGGCTTCTTCAGGAGCTCGTTCGTCGTCGGATGATTCCCGAGCAAGGCATGTAGTTGACGAGTTCTTTCAGCCAGTAAAGGTGCCTTTTTTATCATGTAATTCTGTTTATTGAGTCGTTTTGCGCTTTATTCTGTGTAAAGTTTGTGGTAATTGGTTTTCTATATTGCAGCCGACACTAATGCAAGTGGTGAGGCAGAAATTGTGTGAAGGAAGAAAGGTTAGTGATGTTGTAAATTAAGTTGAAACTTGCTAATAACTAGGTAAGGAAATAGAAGATTAAAAACTTCTACTACTACAAACTACTACTACAAACTACTACTACAAAAGAGAAGAGAAGAAATGAGATAGTTGAAATGAGAAGTTTTCATTCAACTTGGTGTGTGAATTACAATTGGGTTGGCACCATTTATATAGGCCATTTGGTGATGATGATAATTGTACTTATACAATGTGTACAAGTTATACATACACCACAAGTCATATAACACATCACAAGCAACATAGACAATACATGGAAGAATTGGTGTACATTGGAGAGGATTACAAGTTACATGACAATACATAGATAAGTGATTATACATTGGAGTTGAATACAAGTTATGTAGAGTGTACAAGTTACATTCAATGTAGTAGTCATGCTTGATGTTACAATTCAATGTGAGAGTCATGTTTGACAATGTGATCATTCATAAGCTTGATTAAAAGGTCATCCAATTTACAACACTCCCCATTGGATGACACTTGCTGAAAAAATATGCCTCGTTAAAACCTGTACTAGAAAAACCATATGGGAAAAAAAATCTAGTACAAGAAAAAAAGTACAATGTTCTCGTCAATCTTGATTTGCAGTATAATATTATTGATTGCCTCATTAAAAACCTTGCTAGGAAAACTCAGTAAGACAAAACCAAAGCTAAGGAAAAGAGTGCAACACATTGATACACTTTGAGAGAATATATATGGCTCGTTAAAACCTTTACTAGAAAAACTTTGTGGGAAAAAAATCTAGTATAGGAAAAAGAGTACATTGCTCTCATAATTTTTTTTTATACGGAGTATAGTAATGTTAGGATTGCCTCTTTAAAAATCTTGCTAGGTAAACCCAGTGGGATCAAGCCAATAGCGAAAGGAAAATAGTGCAATACACTAATCAACCTTGATAAAAAGTTTTAATATTGTTAGAATTGCTTCATTAAAAACCTTTGCAAAGAAAACCCAGTGGGATAAAACCATAGCAAAGGGAAAGAGAGTGCAATACACTAACCAATAACTCATTTTGATACTCCCCCTCATGCTCATATATGTGAGACATTTTGTGCATTTTGTTGCACATGGACATCGTTTTCTATATGAACAATTTAATTGAAGCATATGATTGTCACTCTTTTGTATGTAGTACTTGCATCGAGTAATTTATTCATAACTTTGTTACTACTGAATGATCCTTTGAACTTCGAGTTCCTATTAATTTATACATAGATCATAATACAATAAATTTAATACAATTTGATGTGTTTCAAGCAATTTCACGCCATTCCTTTTGAATTGGCTTATATCTCCCCCTAATGGTGGGAAAACTACTTCATCAAAGTGACAATTAGCAAAACTTGCTATAAATAATTTCCCTATTAGGGATTCAAAGCATCTTATAATATGATTAATGGAGAGTAAATCAATATACGTCTCCTATTGATTTGCCTTGAGATAATCTCCAGCTGGAAAAAAATCTAGTTCGATAAAGAATATCCGTGCAAATTTATGATATTTTCACATTATTGATGATTATGGATAATCAAATAGATCTTTCCACATTATGAATGTCATTTAATTTATGACGACATTCGTTTTAATGTGTTTTATATATTCCAGAAGTTAAAGCCAGAAATATTATACTCAGATTAAATCATATAGATAAACTTTCTATTATTTTGAGTAGACTTCTTCTGAACAAGACATTAACAATAAAATTGTTGTATTAGATATTGCCTGAACATTAACCTCCACTAAGTTCAAATTCGAGAAATATTGACTTTTGTACATGCATGTAACACGATACATAAGACATAAACTCATCGCTAATATTTAGGTCACGATTTAAACACATCTCAATGTGCCTGTTTTATCGAGTCATTTTCAATGATAAAATTCATAATATTTCTCCTTTGATTTTGAAGGCATGATAAATGTTACAAAAATATTCGGGTATATATATGACAATATTTAGGCAAAATAGCTTTCATATATGACCAAAAAAATGTCACAATTATGAACGCTCATCGTCAATAATTATTTGCCCTTTGTAGTGGTGCACCACTTTTGTTTCAATTTTTTGTGGAATTGTCAATACGACATTTACCTGATACACATTTTCCACGTCCATAAATTTATTATTGCGATCATGATCATTATATGAAACATATGCTTCTTAATTTGAAGCTGAACTAATTGGACGAGAGCGATATTATATTTATAATATCTCATTATTTTACTCAGCTATCATGAGACAAGAAATCAATCCTTAATATTTATTGGATTGACGTGCGCACTCGATATTTGTTGCAGCAATAAATCGAAGCGGGCCACGTGACCTTCTTTTTATTGTCTTATCAGTCATATTTCCACATAGCCTCAACATAGAGGTAATTAAAATTGTGGAATTATAATTAATATTTGACTGATTAAATTTTGTAGCTTGAGACTCAACCGCTCATTTTGAGCTTTTGGAGCATTACCTTTTGTTGGTATTTATATATTTATAATTCCATGAGGTGAAAAGATATACAAAGTGAAATATTCAATTTTCAGGCCTCTAAAGAGAAATTGGCGAATGATTATGTATAACACACAGTTTTGCATATATGTTTTATTCACAAATTGTAGTATCTAATTGTCATGGCAAGTAATTCTTGTTGGTAATATAATAAGGCAATAAGTTCAACTATGATTGAATAATATTTTGAAAATAAATTTAATAGAAAATAGTTTTTCCCTTTTTTATGTAAAAACATAGCATATGATTAAATATATGTTCACGACTTGATTCATTAATAAACAAAAATGTATTATTCGTATGAGTTGGTGGGACAACCTCCAGGTTGGGTGGCGAGACATAGTCTACTTAATACCATGCCTCCTCGAACGGGATAACCTGTCTCCCTTTCAATGTTTAGCTTTACCGGAGACAAGGCTTACTCATTATCAACTCAAACTTATAGCATTATTTGCATTATAAAATCAAGAATAGAAAAATAACTAATCGTTTGTAGTTTTAAGAGAAAAACTATATGTCACACATTGACTTTTGATTTCTGATGTAGAAGATCGTACAAGACGCAACTACAGAGCATACTTTCGCAATCGATGATGTTATAATGCATAGTATATGAATAAAGTATGCATATAGAAGTGATGCATGTAATAAAATGAAGCAACCATGATAATATATAAATAAATCGAACTTATTTAAATAACAAAAGTTATACCTTCCTAGCTTTGTTTCCTTAACAAGCCTTCTTGAACTTCAAGATCCCCTTAATGCTAGAGCAAGCTCGTGTTGATAACGTGTTGCAAATTAAATTGGAACTTGCTAAGAACTAAATAAGGAAATAGAAGATTAAAAACTTCTACTACTACAAACTACTACTACAAAGGAGAAGTGAAGAAATGAGATAGTTGGAATGAGAAGTTTTCATTCAACTTGGTGTGTGAATTACAATTGGTTGACACCCTTTATATATGTCATTTGGTGATGATGATAATTGTACTTATACAATGTGTACAAGTTATACATACACCACAAGTCATAGAACACATCACAAGCAACATAGACAATACATGGAAGAGTTGGTGTACATTGGAGAGGATTACAAGTTACATGACAATACATAGATAAGTGATTATACATTGGAGTTGAATACAAGTTATGTAGAGTGTACAAGTTACATTCGATGTAGTAGTCATGCTTGATGTTACAATTCAATGTGAGAGTCATGTTTGACAATGTGATCATTCATAAGCTTGGTTAAAGGGTCATTCAATTTACAACAAGTGATTTGAATGTCATCCTTCTGAAGGAATTTTAAAGCTTGCTTCAGAATTTAGCTTATTTTGTGTTAATTTTATTTTTTGTTTACTCTGTAGTTCAGACTCGGGGAAATAGTGATGATTGTGGTTTTATATTGAGGGTATCAGCTATGATTTAGTGTTGCACTCGTATGTCAAAGAGCCTGAATTTTATTTATTTTTTTGATAAGAAAGAAATCAACTTTTCACCCTTCAGTTAGCACCCATTGAGACTCAAACCCTGAACCTCTTGCCGAAGTAACGGCATACCAAACCACTAAGTCACCCACGTGGTTAGTAAGGACCTGAGAATTTTAGTGTGTAGAGCCTGCTCTAAGAAACTTGCAAAAATTGTTACTTTAGAGGAGATTTCCAAGAAGCTAGCAGAAAATGTAAGCTATCAGATTGAAAAATCGTCCAAAGAGGATAATTTAAAATTTCAGATTTTAAATGCTTAGGATTCGAACCTGTGGAAATGGGCAGTTTCGTTTGAGGGAGCAACTAAAATTCTAGAACCTAAGTTTCTATTTATTGGATTTTGAAACAAGGCTACGTTGGTGGTGCCATATCGTTTGCGCATCTTTTTTTTTTTTCCCATCTCAAAATGCAATAATCTTATTTAACATCGAACGACCTTTGATTGGTAGGGTGGAATTTGCTGTCAGGATTTTACCTAGCTGGGTAGTTGTTAGTTAAGGCATTGGTTTGGAGAGAAAATGTTCATAAAAATCCCTAACAAACTCAGTGATGGATAGGGTACCAAAAGTCATTGATGTTGATGGATTGCCAAAGTTTTCTAGATTTGAGGAAAGTTTTGGTTTTTATTGTGTTATCATAAAACACTTAGCTAGACTAGAGTTGTGGTTAAATTTATGTTCCCATGTGGGCTAGTGGCAGACATATTGATTCAGTTTTCATGTGGAAGAAAGTCAGTCGAATATAATCACTTAAATTTTTTGCATGCAAACATTATACAGGGAGTTCCCTGTTTGGTCTAAACATTAGTAGTTTACTATTGAAGGGAAGTTTCAAGATTATTATAGAATGACTACTTGCTATAGGGTAGCAGGTCAAGTTAGGAAGAATGACCTATTCATAGCCAATGGCAATTTTAGATGAAAGGGGAGACAAAATTAACACTAACAAGAGTAACAAGGAAGATGTATGCAGTATGTACTGCTAATGTGAATGTAGACATAACTCTGGATAGCGCAGAATGGAGGAAGCAAATTCATGTAAAAGACTCATCGTGATTGTATTATGCCTTGGTGCTCTGTATTCTACTTAGTACTTAGATGCTTGTGCATTCTTGATCATCGAGCCAAGTTGGGTTCTGTTATTTCACTCCCATTCACTGGTTGTTTAGGAAGCTGGTATTAGTATAGTCCGTCCAAGCACTGAACGCTCTTTTCTTTTATTTCGTTATCTATTTTATCTCTTCTTTTTATTTTGAGAAGTTTCACAGTAATAGTTTCCACTGAAATTGAAGATTCTGTTTCTTAGTCAGTGCTCAGGACTTGTATCCCTGCTAATAGTTGAAACGCTTAACCTAGTGCTGACATTTTGGCTTTCAGTTGATGAATTTTTATCCTTTGTTGCTGGTACATTTTCTCGGTAACTACTTCTTTTATCATATATCTTAACATGCAGTGTGTTGTTCGCAGGTTACATGCCGGTTACTTGGCGTGATACTTGAGGAGAGTACTCCAGAGGAACTTCAGGTGGATAGAAAAAATAGGTGCTGTTAGTCAACATCTATGTATGAAGTACAAAAATGTGACATTGTTTATTGCTTTTTTGGCAGAAAGGAGCTACAGTTAAACCGTCTGTGCTGGAAGTTTTGTTGGAGATCACTAAGTACTGTGACCTTTATCTAATGGACAGAATCCTAGATGATGAAAGCGGGGTAAGTGCGTGCGTTCTTTTGAATTGATTTTGTTGTCTTTTACACTTAACGTTACTTGCGCTGGTATTTATTTTTGTAATTTGAGCCGTTACCTGTGATCTTTGAGCTGTTACCTGTGATCTTTGTTTTGAATTATTAAGTGTGGCATGGGCATTGCAATTTGGAATTTCCAGAATGCATTTTTAGTAGCCTATTCAAGTTAATGGTCTAATAATTCAAACCAGTTACTCATTGGCCGTTCATCCATCCTTCATGTTCATTAATGGCTAATGCCCCTCTTGGATCTCTATGAACCTCATTATTATTTTATAGTTCTCTCATTTTATTAATCACGTTTTGTATACAAAAATCGGAATTTTTTTTCTAATGTTCATTTTATTTTATTGTTTTGCTGGTGAGCTACTTGTGGGTTTTAATTCCTTGCCTGTGTTATCTGGTGAGCCTATGCCTTATCTTATTGACTTGTGAAATTAGTGTATTGATGAGGTCACACTTACTGAAGTTGACCTTAAAGTTCTGATTTTGCTTTTCTCCAATATACTAAAGAAGCTACATATTTTAACTCTTTTTATTCTCATTTGTACCAACTTATTTAATGCTTGTGAAATGTGTGAAAAAAAAACCAACTTTGCATGAATCGACTTTCATCTACTTGGTGCAGGAAAAGGTCCTCTCAGCTTTAGAAGAAGTTGGAATTTTCACATCTGGTGGCCTAGTTAAAGATAAGGTAAACGTTATTCTGTCCTTCTATGTGAAGCAATTTCAATGAGTTAGCATGAACGCATAGTGTGCATGCCTCTCTTTTTGGGTCGCTACCACTCCTGTAAACTTAATTTATTTTCAATTGTTCTTTTTTCGACTGTCACTACATTTTTATCTTCCGCTATTAACTTATTGAAGATTTCTCTTAAATTATAAATGATTTACTTTAATTTTTCTATTCTTTTATCAAGCTTGATGGCTTTTTAAATTAATACATAGTAGTGTGTTGTCTGATTCAAAGGTTCCTCATTGCACCTCTCGTTGTTAATTATCTGTTCAAACAACAACTACTCAATCCCAAATTTGTCGGGGCCCCTGAAGAAATCTGTTTCTTATAACCATTGTGGATTGCGATGAAATTACTTTTTAGTTCAATGTGTCAATTATTTTCAAATATATGTATGCCGACAATGCTGATAATGATATGTGTGTAATAGCTTATGTTGATGTAAAGATATTTTGCCAATACTCGAAATCATGTTGCCATTGATCGTAACATTTAAGGTATATTGCCATTTGAAATTCAAATAATTTTAGCAAAAGCAGTTGGTGAAAAACAAATATTTGTGAATGATTCGTATATTTGATTCAAAATTATATCTCAGGTTTGATGCTTGCCTCTCTTTTTGCATTTCACACATCATAATTGCTTAAAACTTTATCTCAGGTTCTCTTCAGTAGCACGGAGAATGGACGCTCATCCTTTGTTCGGCAACTGGAACCAGATTGGCATATTGATACAAATCCCGATATCATATTTCAGTTGGCGGTATCTCCTTTCTTGTTATTGCTTAATTATTCTTCAAGAGCATTCACCCATTCATGATATTTGAGTAATTAAAAGGATTTCATTTTATATTAATACCATCTGACAATAATCTCTTCTTCTTTATTGGTCCAGAGGTTCATCAAATATGAACTTTACATTTCTGCAAATAAACCTGAACGCCCAGCCTCTAACGTATTCAACTCCCGGAGCTTGGAAGATTTCTTTGGAGTCTCCGACAGAAGTGTAAGTTTAAACATGAAGGGCTTGGTAGAAGTTCCCTGATCGATGCAGTTTTATATTTTTGCCTTAACATGCCCATATCTCCGAGTTTGTGCAGGCATAAGCGAGAGATCTTCCAACGAATGCGATCGGATTGGCTTTCGGCTTTTTCCTGTCAGCGACGAATGAAGTAGGTTGTGTACTAATACATGTCCTGATTAGAAAGACCACTGAGAGTTTCAGCTCCGTGCGGGAAGAAACTATCCATATGTATCTTGAATTTGTGCATTAGCATTTATTATGTCTCTGAGAATTTTGGATGACATCTAATGTGGAAACTGGTGACTGAAAAATATCAATTGTAACTTCTATTTTGTTATTTCTTTACTTTTCAATGTTCCAATGCGAGTTGTTATTTCTTTGAATTTGTGTTTTAGGATGCTAAAGCTATGTATAAGTGCATATGATGAGATAATGAAATCAAACAACGCGGATTGGTTGAGATTACTGATGAAACCTGTTGATTGAGTAGTGCCCTTGAAGGAGATATGAAGGATGTAATTGATCGATTGGCGGTGCTGGTGCCGCGAACTGCTGTGTATTAGTGACAAAAAAAAAAACAGCAGCACATGAAACCATCAAAAGCCAATATAAACAGCAATGCATAGCAAGATGAACATTTATTTATTTAGTGAAATCAAGAATTGTATCAGGAACTGTAAGTAATTTTCGAAAAATAGTTGAGAAGAACGGTAGCGTCTCAGGAGAACATGATTGTCAATAGGGATGAAAAATGGTTACTGGTCTTCCTCTTTGCATTTGGCACACCTGCATTCGAAGCCATAATCTGCAAGTTGCGTCCGTCGGTCTTCCAAAGGTAGATTCTCATCGATATATGATACGGTTATCTGAAAATAAACAAGAAAGGTGTTAAATGTTACCTTCTGATTTTGCTGCACATTAACAGAAGTATATTACGAAGGAAGGGAGAACTGGTAAGATGAGATCATACAGACCCCAATTTACAAAGTAATTTGGTGGCAAAAAAAAAAAAAAAAGATTCATATAAGCTGCGTCTGAGTAAGTATGAAAAGGCTCCTGAGTTTATAGGTCAATCCAAAACTATATCAAGAATAATTGAAAAAAGCAATAAAAACGCCGTCTTGATAAAATACGAATACCTCTTCTCCCTTCAAAATGGTTCTTAGAGCAATTATAGTTGCCTGCCCGTCTCTATCCTGCCATTGGAATCAAAAGTAGTTTCAGAAAAACATTTGATGGAAGGAACTATTTTTCTTTTTCTTCTTATTTAGATAATGGAAGGAACAAAATCGCCTGCAGAATTATTTTTACTTTTCTTTTTCAGCCTCTTTTAGGGGAAGACTGCATACTTGTGTAGCCGATCGATGACAGACCATACATCAAACCAAAGTCAAACCCAATGAAACAAACTAACATAAATGGTGGAAAAGTTTCATTCAAGAGAACAAAAAAATGAAAATGGAGGAAAAAAAAAAAAAAAAAAAAAAGAGAACTTATCCGGCTACTTAATCCGGTAACGTCAACATACTGCTTTATAATATTACTGGAAGGTGGAAAAAGCTCGATAGATTCTATTCAAAGTAGTACACATCTCAGTAAAGGATTGTATCTTCTTTGTTGTATAGGAATAAGCCACAAAACAAAGAGTAAAAATATACTGAGAAATCAGATGCAACAACTCTTCACAAGCTAGGCAATTTAAGAGAATCAACTTGTAAAAAATGACGAAGAGTATGACCGCTGCATAATTGCAGAATAACTGGTAAATAATATAGCTTCAAATTTTTTCACCTTCCATTACCTCATCTCTCTTGAATGCTTTGGCATTTGGTTGGCATGAGTGATTCATACAACTTTGTAAGGGGAAGAATGCTGAGCCTGACAATGAAAATTAGGTTTAAATTGTAAGATACATTGCTTTGAAATCTTAGGCAGCACTAGAATAGCAAAAGAAACATACATTGGCTTCCAGTTTGGTATAGGAGCCATGCTTCCTTTAAATTTAATCATACCTTGACAGCAAACTAAGTAGTCATCGCCAAGAGCATCCAGAATTGGTCTTGTTATCCTTTCAGCTGTTTCCTACAACTTATTGTGGTGGTGTTAGGCAACGCAAAAAACATTACAATTTCTTTTCCAAGACACAACTAATTAAATAAGGATTATATTAATAACACAAGCTGACCTTGTCATCAGGTGGAAGATCGTCAATGTATAGGAAGTAGTCCTCCACAGGTGATGCTACAACCAAATCACTGCACGTAGGAAATTGATGTAACAAGAAAAGAATTATCTTGTGGAATAAAACATAAAATGCAACAGCATTTAAATGAAGGAGGACCTCTATGATAGTTGCAATATTACCAATGTAGAAGGGATATTTCAAGAGGAACTGCGATACCTTTAAGAAGGCTACCTAGTTAGCCCAGATGCCTCAAAGTGCAATAAACTTAAAAATAGCACTGATTAAAAACTTACAGATTATTAAGCTCAAACATTCCAATAATATGCCCATAAATGTCCAGAGAAAATACTTCTTAGAGTCAAGGATTTTAACTTATGGCCTTCATGCAGGACACATGTCAGCACTTCAGCATAGACGAGCAATAATAAAGAAATAAGCACTTCGACAGTAGTAAATGAAAAATATAGAATGCATCGGAGGATACATGGTGCACATTCCTTGTCATATATGGCCTCCTTCAAAAGCTGCAGCGACTGGAAAATTTGAACTGATGCAATAAGTAGATAATCAGAGTAATCAGAACACAATTAAAATATATGAATGGTCCCTCTAGGTGACAGTCTAAAGTTATCCGCAAACACAAAAGTTATGAGAACAAGGAAATACTACAAGTTTGCTCTACAGCATAGACAGGCATAAAGCATAAGGAAGACTTGAAACACTGCGTGGCATATGTAAACCAGGCAATGAATTTATGCATAGATATTTGATTTCTAAATGCTAACAAAGCAAACTTGAAAGTTGAAACCTAACAGTATGCATATTCTAGATAATGGAAATATAATCAGAGTTCTAATTTTAAGAGTTGAAGAAAAAGGTGATCGATTGATTAACAAACATCTAGAGAGATGAATGGATATAATTGATCAGAAAGTTAAATGCAAAAGGACAGAACAAGAAAGGAAAGTCCAGCACAACTTCACATCTTGAGAGAAAACCCAGAGTCCGAGAGGCAAGGGAAAGAAGATGCAACATAGAGAAACAATTTTTTAGTTATTATCCTGCTTAGCCTTTAGTTCACTCCTTCAAACTAGTAATTAGAATTTCACGGGAACGCAAAAATACCAATAATAAATATCTAATTAAAATTTAATTGTACTATGAAAAATGCAATCCTTTTGAAGAGGTTTACCATAGATGCTAGATCCCTTATTTGCTTTCTGAATGAAACCTCATCGCAACAATCAACGTCTTCTGGCAAAGCAACACATTCCCACCACCTAGAAGTTAAATTTATAGATATGAGTTCATTCTTTTAAGTACAATAAGATAGAAGTAAAGAAATATGTTAGACACTAGCAATCACTTGTTCCCCATAGTCACTATTGAATAAAAGAAGAGACTTTATGAAGCAGCATAAGGCCTATGAGTGGAATAGTAATCACCATGTGAAAGTGGATATTATTAGTTTTTACAGAACTTACTTCGATTGGTACTTCAATAAACATTTTCATGGTTCTCATTTCCAAGCTTCGTGAGGTTTAACCGTTCCAAACTTAAGATTCAAGTCATATTTCTCAGCTTAAAATGATTCTCAAATCATATGTGGAGGACTTCTACACTATTGCCAAAAAATTAGCATCCTGGATCAGAAGCAATCTGCAGTCTATCATTAAGGAAGAATAAGTAGCTCTATTATGCATAGAAAGGCCTTGCATTGAGTACTCTCAGTTCCGTAAGGAAATCTTTCAAAGATGGCCCACGTGGCTATATTTAGCAGAGCCCTAAATTAACTTCAATACTAATGTGAAAGGAGATCCATGCTTAAATTTCAAACAATGAACTTGTCTATATCTAACTTAGAACCTTGAGTTTGGCCTGCACATCTCCAGCAATCTCCACTTAGATACAAATTCAATAGTTATAATTGAATGGTCCAGACCATGTAACATGACATCGTCATCTGGAGGACCAGGATACACATACACCTAAAATCGGCACCAGGTTGTGAGAAGCCCACACATGCTCAACCTTGACCTGCATGCCATTGTTAAACCAGTGGCTAGACTTTAGTAAATCTTTTTATGCCAGCAAAATCTCAAATAATACCAGAATTTTGCCATGCTAACAGCTTTTGGTTTTTACTACGAAAGATCTTGGTTCATTGGTTCCAATGAATTAAATTGAACAGCATATTTCTTAGAATTCAAATTGCATTTTCTATAGAGATTTACCAAAGTAAAACAATGACACCACCGAATAAGTTTAAACGAGCATTAGCTGTCCCAAATCAAGACAAGTCCAAGAGTCAGATTTCCTAATAATCCAGCAAATTTTGTAGAAACAAATCAACTCAGTCCACTTATCTAGTACTTGTTGTGCATAATGGAAAAAGAAAATGATTCATCATTGATATGGTGAAGAAATTGAATTAGGCAGCAACTAACTTCATATGAGTATTAATATAAAAACTGCACCAAGCCCAACCAAGCAAGCTGCCACAAAATTGAGTTGATCTAGCCCAAATATAAAATAGCAAATGTACTAACCTTCTTTTGAATCCCATCGACATCGGCTTCCAGGCTTCCAAAAGAAGAGAAAAGTCAGACCTGCTTTTTCCATTTCGCCTTGCATGCTCATCTTGCCGTTGGTCTTGAAGACCATATACTTTCAATTTTTGGTACCTTAAAATAGTGAAGGCAATTGCCTAGAAACACCAAAGAAAAAGTGAATTTCACAACTATTAATTTCAAAAACCTTGATACAATAGACGCCTTCACGGTTTAATCAAAACATGTTGCACGATTTCTATATGACTGCACACGTTCATATGCTAATCAACTATAGGTGCAATAAACTGTACCTTTGCCGCAAGCAGGAAAATGTCATTTGTTTCTGGGGAAAGGGAAAAAAAAAACATAGTTCACCATTAGAGAAGGTGTGATTTAGGTAAAGATATAATAAAAGAGAAATGAGAGCACAAAAGGCATTCTATTGGAAAATTACCATTAGCGTGTTCTACAAACTTCATAAGTGCTTCCCTACATATTGCTCGTGAGCCCTCTCCAGTACATAGTAAAGAATGAGACTGATCCCAGTCGGTACCAGCACACAGCTTGCTGTGAAAAAAAGTAGAAGAGAGTTTTAGTACCATATATGCACAAGAAGAGAGCGCATAAACTAAATTGCAGGGACAAAATGACATTCGCCAAGGAAAAAAGAAAGAAACATGTAGCAACAACTCTTTGAAAATATACAATTTTAAACAGCAGAAAAAGTTTCTCGCGCTCTTAATTACTATCGATAGTGAGCTCACAATTGAAACTTTGACACGCATTTACAGAACTTTCCCCAGAAGAACTTAGCCACGCCCATACCTGCAGTAGTAAGCTTCTCCACAACTACCAGGACATGGAACCAATGAAGGCAAAGCAAACTGTTCTGAATACGGCAATGCCAGCTGACCATTCATTAACGAAGCCACAATTTCCTTCGGGAGAGGAATTCTCTCTTTAAGATCACTTGAAGAGCAGGTGCCCAAATTGTCATGGTCGCCATTGGAGGAATCCTGAAGTCCATCCATTGGACTGGATGGACATTCATCGGTTGACGATAATCCTAATTCTTGCAAATAAATTTTACGTCCGATTTGAAGTTCTACCGAGCCAATAAAACGAAAGCAGTAGCTACAAACTAAACAATCAACCTGTAAAAGAGCTAAGAAACCATCAAAGCTTTGGACTCCATTAAAGTGACAAAAAAAGCATAAAAGACAAATAATTGACCTTATTAGAACTATGTTGAGCACCAACGAGCATCTGGTCCTTCAGAACAAGCACTCCCTCACCAAATTCGACGTCCGCATACAATCCTGCACTCGATCAGTTCAAAAAATGTGTAAAACTACAAGCTTTTGAGTCAAAAAGAGCCCTAACGCATAACATCCACAAACAACAACATAGCCTCATCCAAATTAACGCCAAAAAAAAAAAAAAAACCAAACCATTCAAATCCCTCTTAATTAATGCATAGCATTGCTCTCTAAACATTATCTAATAGGTTGTCTGGTTCTCATTCACATTTCCAATCACGTCTCCACTCATCAGACTCCAATCGATTCAACAACTCCTCATATCGAATACCTAATCACACACATAGACACTTCGCAATCGATTCATACCAAATTTTCAAAGCTGGATGAATCCGAACAACATGTAAAGCTGAAAACAACAATGAATGAATGAATGAACGAACGAACGAATGAATGAATGAAATCACCTTTTCCGAGGTCTGATTCTGGTTTCACTTTGAGACCGACGCATTTCCTTGATTTCAAGAGCTCTTCGAAGTACTCCTGTTTCAGACACGGTGGTTCTGATTCATCACTAAACCCTAAACCCTAATAACCTCTGGTTCGACAATCAATTGAAGTTCAAAGAGAAGAAGAGAGAGAGAGAGAGAGAGAGAGAGAGTGTTGAAGGCTTGCCTGGACTTGGTTTGGCGATGGAGATTCGAGGAGAGCAGAGATTTGGTCGGAGAGCTCTGCATCGACAGTGCACTTACCTTCCATGGCGAGTTGGCGACCTCTCTCTCTCTCTCTCTCTCTCTCTCTCTCTTCTTCTACTTAACTTCTTAAGTAAGAGTTTAGAGTTCTTAACTTCTTAAGTAAGAGTTTAGAGTTCTTAACTTCGTAAGGGAGAGTTTAGAGTTTAGGGTTTAAGCTTTTAATCATGGCGCATCATGAAACCCGTTTGAGGGCAGCGCGCTATGATATAGAGTAGTAAAAGTAATCCGAATACTATAGGGCACAAGACAAACATGCAAGTAACAATATGGCTCGAATTCGAGGAACGTAGGACCACACATGTAAGTATAATATTGATGCGTTTGAAGGTAACACGACTTTAGCTGAAAAAGAAAATCTTATGACTCGTTTTGGATCTTTCTACAACTCCATCGTTAATTTAATTAGTTTGAAAGTACTTCAAACTAGCCTCGAAATGATAATCGAATTGTTTAAAAAATGGATTGTAGACTTGATAGTATTGCAAGCCTAATTAACCTCATACCAAGCTACCAACTAAGCATAGTTTTTCATGAGGGCCGCTATGTGCACCCCACCAATTCATGAAGGCACCCAGTTGTTGAGGGCACAAAGTCATTTACCAAGGGCACCCAAAATTGAGGCCTGAAATCCCCAAAATACCTATCATTCAAAACAGAGGAACCCCACCACCCCACTACCGTCCTCTTCAACGAGCCATACTCTCTTGAACCCACATTTTCTCGGTTATTTCACTACAAGAAATTTGAGCTTTTACTACAAATTTGACGAATCATTTGTCACGGTTTAAAATAAGCGTATCCAATAGGCGTTTTAGTGACGGTACATTAATCGTAAACAAAGATTTTATACATTAACACTTATTTTTGTCACGATTTAGATTTTGCGTGATGAAAAGAAGCTTTAGAGACGAACATGTTTCCATCACAAAGAGGTACAAATTTTTCGTCACGTAAAGTGTGTTTGCTCACAATTATTATTCCGTAACAAAAAAAAACACAATTTTTTAAACCGAAACCCCCAGCAACCTCCTTCCCATTTTTTTCCCATATTTTTACGCGAAACCGTCCGCCCTTCTCGTCCCACTCCACCTCCTTCATCCGCCCTACTATTTGCGCGAAACCACTTCGTCGTCGTCATCGCGCCTCCACTTCGTCGTCGTCGTCGCTGGTCGTCCTCTTCCCTAGTCATCGTCCTCTTCCCTCGTCGTCCTCTTCCTTGGTCCTCGCGCCTTCTCCCTGGTCCTCCTGCATCTCGCCGACGCGTGCCTTTGCTGCCTTTGCTCGGTGGTCGCTGGTCGTGATTGGTCCCTGGTCGCTGGTCACCTCTGCTCCCGGGTCGCTGGTCGGCGCCGCTGCTCCCTGGTCGGCGCCGCTGCTCCCTGGTCGGCAAAAAAAAAGGTAGACTTCCACCTAGTGTTTATGATATGCAAAAGCCTCTTTGTTGATGTGTAGAGCATGAATCAGGGCTTTCCCCTAATTTCTTATTTTCCCAAACATCCCATTTTTACCAAACCAATAGAACATGTGACATTGTGGTGTTAACTGTTGTACAACCAAAAAATGGGAACAATGCAAAAGGATGAGTAAAAATCTTGATAGAAAGATCCAAATCGGTGAGGATGGCACCAGCCCTTAGGAGGCCTTAATTCAGCATCATTGATTGCTGCAACCCAATCTTTTATTTTAGAATTACTTCTAGCTCTTATCTTTATACTTCGATTACCACATGATACCTAGTAAGAACTTTACCATTAGTTGGACTGAAATGTAATACATGCCATCTCATCAGGGGTTTCTTTATTGTACATCAAAAAGTGATTACGGTTGTGTGCGACCGAACAGAGTTATGACATATTTTGTTCATGGAAAATGAAATTCATGGGACAAATAACACAACCTATTTCATACTATTCACTTTCTATATATGAAGTTTAAAGGTAAGTCTTTTGCTAATGTACAAAAATATCATCCAGCGATGTTCAATGTAACGGGGGTACCAAAAAAGATTGTTACAACTACAATTCAACAATTGTCGTATTTTGAATTTACCAAAATTGGATGTTATACACTTGCTATACAAACACACCACAATCATGGTGTGTCCAATTGAATGGTAGTAGGAGTACCTGAAGTAGAAGGTGTTGCTGGGAGTTTCCAATTCAAGTTTGCACACCAAGGTAAGGCATCTGGTTGTATAATATTTCGCCACCCTGGATACAATGGAGGAAAAGGAGCATTCGCCTTGAACAATACCTGTAAAAAAAATTTAACCCGTGAACCTTGGTCAAGAATTAAAGACGTATAAAGAGGTATACATTTATATGACTTTACCCGCATAAAATGGTTATTATTAACGTGGGTCATCCCAATTACAACTTGATCACTCAGCGAAATTGGTGGTGCGCCCCTAAGTGGAAGGAATGTCATACTACCCAAGGGTGATATGGACACAATAATGATATTGTAACACGTAGCAATCACGAGCCCCAAATCGGGCATACACATCCACTTGTTAAGTGAAGCATCATTGCTATCATGGTAATGTTGGAAGGAGAGTAGGACCGTCTCAAAGTGATCCCCACCAAGGATTGGACGCCAAATATTTTGGTGGCCTTGAAGCTCCCGGTACATGTCGTTTCAGATTTGTTTCCATGCGTCGTCTTCGTGATGCCCCAGACCAGCTGCGATGACACGGTAGCCACAATTACCATATCTTTTTACATCATCAACAATCTCAATGTGATCAAGCCAGTCTTCTGTTGCGACACCAGAATAACGATCCTTACACAGGGCATGCATTAAGGTACATGTCATGTTAACCGTGTGAGGTACTAGATGAGTAATCTTCTTTAGTATCATCTCTGGGTGAAGTACATGCTCAAAGTGAGATAAACTTCTCTTTGTGGATGTGTCACCATTCTCAACATCAAGTTCGGCCTTACTTACTTTCCTCTTTCTTTCTTTACCAAGTTGTGATGGCTTTCTCCTTGTCTTCACTTTAACCCTTGGGACAATCAAGGACACGGACGAAGGATAACTAATCTCTCGAAGTTGTTGCACAATCCTCATGCGCATATCCTCGGTTTCGACAGTTTTAAACCTCTCGATCACCCTTTGGATTTCCACTTTGAGATTGTACTCTGTCCGATTTACTTCTTGCTCGGGATTCATGCTTAACTTTTGCCATTGAATATGGATATCATCAAGTGGTATTGGTGAAGCTACCAATTGGTGACTTGTAAGTTTGTGGGCACAAGGAAGTTCAAATGTGTGATGACCCCTTCTCCAAATAAGGGCACCGCCCGGCCTAATCCATTAATTAGGCCTTAATCTCTCATATAGGACCTAACAAGGAACTAGTCAGCCTTATTTAAACACCTAACCACCTACCACTTATGATACCACCTACAGTTAACAAGCTAGTTCAAATAACTAACCTATATTTGTCTATAAATCAGAGTTAATTTAAATTTTTCTATTTAACAAATTATTCAGCACAAGTCTTCTTAAGTTACCGGTGGACATTACACCATAAGGCCTAACATATTGTGGAAAAATCAGGAAATAGTGATCACATGCATATATAAACAAAAGTGGTGATATATATAACATGTGTCTGGTCAGATGTTCCTATCACTCAACCCAAAAGTAAAAATATCATGTATATAGAAAATGTAATACAATAGAATGCAAAACGTACAAAAATATGTCGTAGCAGTCCTTCACTGACTCAGAGGTAGCCACCAATCTTCTATTTGCCTGGTTTGCTACTCGACTGATCTGCACCCATCGTCACAAACTAGACGGTGAGTACATGAAATTATTTAAGTAATACTGAGAGACATTGATCCACATTCCCAAACAGGTAACAAGTATCAAATGACTTAATTTAAATAGCAACTAAGCTGAAAGAAACATCATGCACAGAGATATTTGAGTTAACCAAATATGAAACTGACTCAAGGCTAAATAGTAATCGATTGTCCACTACAATTTGAGCTCTTTTCTATATCATTTCATTACAAATTGAGCTATATATCATAATTTAAAAAGGTCGTACTTACGATTACGCCTTTTCTATTCCAAGTGAATTAGTCTTCATCGGAATGTATACTTGCTAACATACCCGAGTTTTTAAGACTCGTCATGTTCACCCAAGCTATTCTTGTGCCAATAAACCTTGAGGTTCGGTTACCCCGTTCGATGCACGTTACCCCGTGTGTAACGGGCCAAAGCGCCTCCCGACGTGGCGACCTCGGGTTTTGGGGTCGTCACACCGTGTGTCATGCAAGGTAGTGGAGAAATTCCCTAACATCCTGGAAAGTCTAGTAACCATCGTATGAAAGCTGAATTTCTATCATCAAATGACCCTAACCACAAGAACCACTTTCACTTTCAATAATGACTCGGAATAGAATCCAAAAGATGTAACTGCATACTAATGCACAAAAGATTAGAGTCAAAATAAACAAACTAACCAATAGTATGCTATATCACTGACTTCCAAACACAACAATCAACATGACAAAGTAGAGGAATTAGAATCAATGATATACACAACAGAGTATGTTATGAGCAACATCATAAAATGATAAACAAACAAGTCATAACATATGGATTTCAAAGGTAATTTAGTTCGAATAACTGAGAATAAATAAATAAATGGAATGAAATGTAAATAAATGTCTCAGTCAATTTACTTACATACACACAACAATTCATAAGCTATCCGATTTTTCGTCGCGTCGATGTACGCACCCAAACCCCGTAATAGCTCCTTTACAGTCCTAACATTTAACACTTTATCAATTTAGAGTCAAGATTAATTATGTACAATTCTTAAATTGATCGAAATCGGTCAAAATCGAATTCAATACCAATTTGTTGATTTCACGCTTTTCGAGGTAAAAACCTTGTAAAAGTCGCGTCCGAAATTTCAAATCTTGTATTTTTCTTAAAAATTTATCAATTTCTATTTATTTCGTCGAAATATGATTTTTCGGAATTTTTCATGATTTTTTTCTATTTTCTGGAATTTTTTTATTAAAAATCAGTTTAATGTAATTTAATAATTAAATATATATTATTTTATTGGGGTGGGTCCGGGTTAACCCGACCCGGTCCAGCCGGACCCGGGTCGACCTGACCCGGGCTATCCCCCCCATCTTCTTCTTTTTTTGTTTTATTTTTATTTTTTTCACTGGGGTTGGGCGTCCATCCCCAACCCCAAGTTAGGTTCACGCAGGGGAGACGAATCCCCTGCAGTCCCTTGAGCTCGCCACCTCGAACCACAACAACAACCAACTGCAACAGCAACTAGCCACACAACAACAACGAAAACTCACCTCGCGTTCTCGTCGTTGAGCTGTCAGTCTCTCTCTCTCACGGTCAGCTGTCAGTCTCTCTCTCTCCCGATCTCTCTCTTTTTCTCCTTCTTTTTCCTCCTCTCCACACTGCCTTTTTTTTCTCTTATCCACCGCCACCGACTTTGATTTTTGAGAGTTAAAAATGATATAATGAGGACTTTGAGGTTATTTGACCCATTTAAATGATTTGGGTTGGCTTGAATGTGAGCCACACGTCTCAACCCACACACGCATTTCGAGGTGCATTACGTGGTCTTGTTTACACCACTGGTCCCTTGTGTCATTAGTGAATGACTCCAAACCGTAAAACACTTGCATAGAGATGGGCGTTTGTGTGTCTAGATGTATATCTAGTGGTGTGTATATTTTGATTCTTTACTTTAGGCCCATTAATAAATAGATAGATGTGGCTACATTATAGCCACTAACTTATATCATTTTTTTCTTCTTTTGTCATTTTATGCAATATAATTCAACTAGTTACACTTACCCCACGAGCTGCTACCTCGAGCCCACGTCAGCACGCGACTCGAGGCGCATCCCCGCTCGTTTCGGTATCTGCATACCCGTAAATGACTTAGTAGTCTACACATATACAGTACACTAGGCATACAACACACAAATATAACATTTACCTCGGCCACCATGCCTCGGTAGTGACACGTATCGCGTTGCGGTCCCACGTCACAGGTCATTTTGTCATGTTTAACGAATTAAACGTGCATTAATTATTTGGGTCGTGACAAAATGTCTTGCGCAAAACACAACGACATCTATTTGGATCGGTCCCAACATTTTTGACCATTTCCAACTCTTTTTGGATTCTACCCAACGTCGCTTGTGAAACAAAACCTCGCAAGACACGGTACAAGGTGTCACCAAATCCGTGTTGCACTACATTCAAACTTGTCTGAAAAGACGCATTAATTTCAGTATGTTGGCCAACAACCATACTATCAATTATTCGCCACAAATCCACAAATGTTCCTTGCGAATGTCCTAGATGTCTTTTTAGGGTATTATGTGCACTTTTGACTATGTCAGTCGTAGTCTGTCCAAAATGCAATGATTGGTCACTCCATGCTTTAACAAATCGTTTCTTGTAATTTATAATCTATGTATCCATCAGATAATCAAGCAATCCATAGACACAAGCATATTCGGTTGTCATACTCAACATCCAGCTGTTGAACAAAGCTTCAGAAGTCGCACTTATCAAAGCATTCCACCTACTTAGGAAAAGGTTGAAGTCTTCCGTCCGTGCGATAAATTTCTTTGTTTTCGCTGCCACACCTCGATTAATGTGCCAAGTGCAAAGAATGTGAATGGACGTGGGAAAAATCAACTCAATTAATTTCATCAACCTCAACTCCCTATCAGTTACAATCATACTTGGTTTACCCCACCCATCCATGAGGTTATTAACATTCTCTAACACCCACATGTAGTTCTCTTTCGTCTCTCTTGACATAAATGCAAATCTGACGACAAACGTGAGCTCAGTTGAAGTCACACCGATGATCTCAAATAACGACATGCGATAGCGATTGGTCTTGTAGGTGCAATCCATAAGCAAAATATAAGGAAAACATCGGAGTGATTTTATAGAGTCAGGATGAGACCAAAACAACTCTGTAACAATGTCGGTTTCTGCGTCTTTCCTATGCCATGAAAGATAACCATGTGTGTCCAACAAATACATGAGTTGTTGCATTTGTGATCTCCCCCAGCCTCGGCTAGCCTTTGTTTTTGCTTTGTGTTGTATATCGTGCGCAAGGTTGATGCGTTATCTACATCCCTTTTCTTTAAGGTGTCCAATATCTCTCGGGGCTTAATGTTTTCTTATATCATCTGTATAACCACAACGCATTCTTCTGGGACTAACCGACCGACATATGAGTGACCCTCCTTATAACAACCAACTTCGTGATTATGTCACCCGCACACCACTATCACATGTCATAAACGGTCTTCATGTTCCTTTATGTTTATAGTGAATGTGTGACGGCCCTAAGTTTTGAAGCAAACCGAGCACTGCCACGTCACCGGACACGTCATCAAGCCATGGTACGTCACATGCACATCTGTCTATGATGGCCCGCGAACTATCCATCTTGTAATTCGACTTAGTAAATTTCGTTGTTTTAAAAGATTAAGATTCTATTGAAATATGCTAAGTTAAGAAGTTTTACAACTTAATTTGTTTATTTTAATTCTTCTGAGGTTATTTTTAATAGCGGAAGTCTTAATAACATGCATATAATTAATGTAAACAAGTTATGCATTAATTTACAATCTATGGGGTGGAAACCCACCAAAAGGATACCATGTATATTAGTTAAGGCGACAAAAATGTATAATAGGCGTCAATATACATGTATCAGGTGAAAAGTCTCCCAAAATGATTCCAAAAAGTATGTATACGTAAATACAAACACCTACAAGTAAGCTAGTGGAGGCGCTCCAAATCAGAGGTAGTTACCAATCACCGCCTTCCCCCGGCTCGTCGTAGGATCTGCAACTTACCACCAACAAACAATGACACGTTCCAGGTGAGTAAATCCCAGAGAAATTCAGTTAGTATTCACAAGATATCCAAGAAACGACTACAATTCGTGCATATAAAGTAAATGAACAGGAATGTAAAACATGAATATAAGTCGTGAGATAATAAAGAATATAGAACGCGAGTGTGGTGTAAAGCTGTCGAGCCCTATGACTAAATACTAAACCGAGAAGGCCTGGAGGTGAGGAAATCCACACTCTTTCTTCACGGTCGAAATGAGGAACTCCGTTGGTTGGAAGGTGGACTTCCGCCCAACGCCTCTTAGGAGAGGAAATCTGTGACGGAGGTGAGCCTCACGTCAACTCGCTCTCGAGATCATCGACTCGCTGAGAGATATCTCACGCGTAGTCTAAGGTATGACCAACACCGTAGCAACAATCGAATCATTATCAACGAGAGAGCCGAAAAGGGGTCACACCGTCCCTTCGACCTTACACAGACACACGCGGGAATAGAGTAAATATGCAAGCTGAACTGACGAAGAGTAATGTGAAATAAATAATTTACAAGGAAAATAAGTAAATTCTAAACTGAGTTTCTCGTGGGTTTACTTACCTCAAAAAATCGCAAATGTCTTTCCAAAATATCCCGCTCATGCCTCGAGATACGCGTCTAATACCCGACTATAGTCTCCTAGTTCCCTGGTATCCATTTATACCATTTAGGGCTCATATTTATTCTCGGTAAGTTACTTAAGTCATTCAAATCAAAACCAAACCACTTGAAGTAAACCATATCGGAATTGACTACAAGATTCATCAATTAGCCTCATAGTTGAAATCAATGTGGTTTAGAACCTCACCATGACCTTCAATGGAGGTTTCAACTCCAAATATCTACACCTTTCGTCTTCTTCGCTAGCAATCCATCGCGTCGTTGAGCTTCGTCGAAGTCACACCTCCTACTCCACTGTTGTTGTGTTTCGTCGGGGATCGATCGGTCTGGCAACGCGCCACCGCGTCGTTGCTCCACGTCGTTCACCGCGCCGCTGTCCCTGCCGCCTCGCCGGTGCCGCTGTTGGAACCGCCGTCCGCGCTGCTAACTCGCCACTGTTGATTTGTCGCTGTTGTTGGCCGTCCGCCCTTCGCGTCATCCGTCGCCGCAACTGCTCGCCTGGCCATTCGCGTCGCCGCGAGCCGCCATCCGCGACCTTCATTCTCGTCGGAGCTCCCTTCCCCCCTCTCTCTCTTGGCCATATCTCTCTCTCTTGGTCGTCTCTCTCTCTCTTTCTCTCTCTTGGTCGTCTTTCTCTCTCTCTTTCTTTCTTTCTCTCTCTTATCTCATCTCTTCTCTCTCTCACTTGCCAACCTCTCTCTCTCTCCATTTCTCTCTATTTTCTCTCTTATCCGATCTCTTTTTTTATTTTTTTGGAAAAGAAAGAGGAAAAGTGAGTGATGGGTTTAGATATGGTGATGTGATGTGTGATGTGACAACTAAATCTCATACTACCCCATATACCCACGTTACGCACACACCGCGACGTCGTACACTCTCGTTACTACACGCGCACACGCGACTAAGCGTATTTCTCAATTACACCGCGCGAACTATTAAATAATAGTAAAATAAATAAACACTCGCCACACAAAAATAACATATTTCACCTCATTAGGCGTGCCCTAGACTTTTCCGCGACGTCCACGTGAGTCTGAGCTAAGTTTTTTAGTTTGTAACTTGTCAGTTAATCATGAGTAATTAAAGCGGGCCGTTACAGAATGGACATCCACATTTTTTGTCCCAGTTCCTCTCCTTGATATCTCTTTCAAAACCTCCCCTTTATCATCTATCACAATTTTTTCCTTACCAATAACTTTTTCATGACTAGCTTTCATTTTCCTAAGTCTTTGGGCGTCACCCCTATAACTACCATACCTCTCGCACACCATGTTAACCCTCCTTCGGTGACGACCATCACCTTTTGCATCAGAATTCTTTGTGATAATAACAAAATTTTTACTTGATCCCTACTTTGAACTCATTTTACCGACTCATCCCTACTTAGAAATGGCCCGTTAGGGATGAAGTCATTTGTGTAGTCTACAAAGTCAAAAGAATACAACAATCCCTGCAAAATAGTAACTAACAACATCACGAAGGCCCTTCAATCAATACTCGCATAAAACAACACAATTTAAGTAGTTCACTCACATCCAACCGAGTATATATCAATTGTTCGGGTTACACACAACCGACCTACAATTGACTAGGCGGTGGGTATCGACCGAATAGAACGCATTCGAACGGTCTTGTCTAACCGAACAAAGTGGCAGGCAAAAACTGTCCAAAAAAATACAACAAACTTTACAAACAAATAAAATAAGAAGATATACCTCTGTATCTTGCACATTCACACCCTCTTGACGTTCATCCTCCATTTTGGAAGCTCAATAAACGCCAAACAACAACAACGAACAATGCTCTACAATACAAAATTTTGTACAACTCCATTAAACCAAATCAAGACTTTCAAACCATCAACTTTCATGAAAATGCATTAACAGATCGACTCTTACAATGGTATTGTTCGTTGAAATGCAACTTCTCATCCTTGGTAGTCGCCGCTGGTCGGAATAGATCGTTAGAGATAAAGGCGGTGGTTTGTGGGGTGCCTAATCGTGGCAGAGAAGACTGACTAGAAAGTCTTTTTTTGAGTTTTTAGGGCTAAATAGGTCATTGGGACTAAGGGCAATTTTGGAAATGGTTTCAATAGTTTTTGGTGGTTTGCACATAAGGTTTTGTGGGGTGCACATAGCTTTGCCCTTTACCAAAATGAATAATAGACTTAAATCACCAAAATTCATAATGGATCGAGACTAATATCAACTAAGGTCAACTATTTAACTGGAATGCACAAGAATTGAACTTTGTTCTCCTCTCTAAATAGTTAGACCTAAGCTACACGAGCATACATGTTAAGAGCAAAATTTTCAAGTGTACGCTTTTATTTAGCCCGGCTATATGCACCCACCGTTTGCTTAAGGTACTCTAGCGAAAAAGTCAAATTAAAAAAAATATATAATTCTACTGTAAAATGATTGTTATGCCCTTCACTGCTTAGTACATCTCGCCGCATTTTTTCTCTCGTTTTGTGCATCCCACCATCATTCCTCCACACTATCTTTTTGATTTGTAGAGTATCATGAAATGGTCGGCCTCGCGGGTTCAATCTCTAGTTGAAGAATCGATTATAGCCCATCGAATCTCTAGTTATAGAGTCGATCGGAACCAAATGGATTTTTAGGTCGAAAGTTGTCAACCAAATTCCACGAAAGAGGTTCGGTTGGACAACACCGTACGTAGAAAATAAATCTCGACCACTTATCGTCGAACCTAAAATAAATGTCCCAGCCAAAGTTTTGGAGTTTAGTGCTTCGATTTGGATGAAGGGGTATTTTGATAAAAATGTTGGGTGTCTTTATAAATTAAAATTTGAATTTGGGGTGCACTCAAAATTTGAGAGCCCTTATGGAAAGGTGGGGTGTGTGTAGCGAACTCTTTTTTTTTTTTTTTTGTCTGGGACCCATTTCCAGAGTTAAGCCCCATTTTCCATGACTTAATTAGTTGGTGCTCTTCATACTGCAACAAATGATATATATTTACAAATATATTGAACCTGATTGATGTGTTCTACTAACTATATTAAGCAAATTGAATTTGATAAGAAAATTAATTAGTTAATCAATCTCAGATAATGATTGATTACGCAGCACTAAGTTTTTTTTAACAAAAAAAAAATTAATGCTACACCAACAAAAAGCGTCTTTAATTTTGAGTTACTAGACCTGTTACAAATGACTCAAATTACATGATTTGAAGTGGATATTCTCGCAAGGGAAGGGATTTGCTGCAATTGGGTACGTCATATTTATAATATCAACTAATAAAAAAAAGCCACGTATACAAAAAGTAAATGTGTAACGGCAAAAGTGTAAAAACACATCATACATAATACAAGTTGCACTCTGCTATTAGTAAATATTACAAACATCACAAATTCAAATGGCAGCAAAACCTTTTTCCATTCTCGCAACAAATTAAAAAACCGTGCTGTAAAGTGAATTAATTTCATGTCCCAAATGATGTAATTGCAACTCAAAAATCAATTACCTTACTTATGTAGGTAATCAACCCATGTACACCAGTAATTAAAAGTTGATCACTTGTTACATTTTTACCTGACCATGCCAGAAACTCATAAAACCAAGGTTTGTATATATTATTAACCAAAGGTAGGAGGTTTCTGTTTTTTCACTCTAACATCGCAATTTCAACTTTCAATTGTTGATTTGAAGCAAATCTGGTGTTTGTTGTTGAGAAGGTCTTTTTCAAATTTAGAAGAGCTGTTCCGTCAAAAAAAAAAGAACATGTAACATATAATATAATGTACACACTCCCCTTTAAATTATTTCCATATATTTTTTGTTCAATATTTGCACTACTACTACTACTGCTCTCAAAATTAAAAGACTTCATTTGTAGGCAAAGCTAAGCAACTCCACCAGACATTCGTCAACCACACCCCCCTCAACAACCATTTTTGATCATCATCATCTAATATGTGTGCATTAATCGATGATCAAGACCATATGTACATATAAGTATGTGAAGCACATCTATGTCCACACTAGCTTTGGAAAACTATATAGCCTAAACACTAAGCAAGGTTAGGTGAAGGACAGCAACCTTGAAACCAAGCCTTCTGATGATGGCCATGACTCCCCCAATATTATGATCATCTATGTTCCTCATGTTTCCTTAATTTTACACTACTTTATGTCTCTCTTTTTGAGAGTTCTAAATTGAGAGAGATCGATTGGTCGAAGACGGAGATCAGTGCGCAAATGAGGCAAGATTGAAGAGAAGAATTGACTACTATTAGTTCAAGTGATTTTTTGTTTTTGTGTTCAAGATGCAGCTCCATATTTCGCCTAGTTTGCGGCATGTCACGGTGTTTCCGTCGGGGAAGGGAGTGAGGGAATTCATCAAAGTGAAGGTCGGGGGAAGGCGAATGTCGTATCGAATGCTGTTCTATTCGCTGCTCTTGCTCACATTCTTGCTTCGGTTTGTGTTTGTGCTCACTGCTGTGGACACCATTGATGGTGAAAGCAAGTATTGTTCCACCATTGGTAAGTATATCTATTGCAGTTATGTATTGATTTTTTTTTTTTGTCAAATAGTTATATGCGTTGATGATTTGGTTTAACAATTCATTGACAAGGCTATTAAAACAGAGTCTCCTAGGTGAGTTAAAGAAAAATATGTCCCGCTAATTTGAAAGTAATTTCACACGCACTCATGGAGAGTCCCTTATTAGATGCACATCCATGCAAAAATCAATAATCTGATCACCAAAGGAAAAATCAACAATCACAATCGAGTGCATGTGAAAATGTCGCGTGAAAAATGCGTCCGGAAAACAATTTCTAAAAAAAAAAAAAAAAAAAGTTTCTTGTTGGTCATTAGTGTGAACTTTGATGAGTCAAAATATCTTTTTTTTTTTTTTTAAAAAAAGAAAAATTAATTGCATGATTAAGTGAATTATTTATCGAATATATTGTTTGATTCATGCATATTGCACAAAAGAAGCCGATATTTATGTTCTCAATGCTATACATAGTACTATTCCAATGGTATCATGCATTGGTATATACAATCAAATCTTATTAACCATTGGTATATGTAAGTAAATCATATAAAAATAAGTATTTGCAATTGATTGGAATTGTATGAAAAAAAATTAACTGAATTGAAAAAACTTGCATTTCTATGGTTGCTGTTCTCTTTGGATGAAAAAAAAAAAAAAAAAAAAAAAAAAAAAAAAAAGCTTCAAATACCCAATCTATAATAAAATAGGAGATAATGTTTATGTTTCCAATGTTTGAAGTAAAATATGCGATATATATAATCATTAGTGTTTTTAGGTAATAAAAATAAATTTCTTGGTCATTTCTAAATTAACAAATAATAGGAGAATATGATATGTGTTGTAAAAATTGTCGCTTTTGCTTTAAAATTTAATCTCTAATTAATCGCCACGCAGTGTGGCACTAATTATTTGTTTAGAGGGTTTTGGTGATTGCAATTAGTTGTTTATCACCAAATAGCACGTGAGATAGCACGTGCATTTAACAAATCTATAAGCATATGGAATATATGTATGTGACATGTCAATTGGTGAACTTGGTCGACTTGCATTACTTCGGCATCGAAATATTTGATTAGGACTTGTTTGGCACATAATTAGAAACCCATTTTTAATATTCTATTTTTCTATCTTCGTTTAAGAAATCATATTGAATTTATTTGTCTTGTTTTTTCTTGTTTTCTAGACAATATGTTTTGAATCGAACCTCAAATTAATTAATTTGGTTTCAAATTTTCTAAAAAAGGATTAAACCAGCAACCTATTTAAAATTTTCAAGGACTATTGTTCAAAGAAAATTAAAAACAAATTTAAAGGTTTAATAGCAAACAATAATTTAATATGTGTATATATTTTGGTAAGTGTATATCAAATCAAAAGTAAACAATTTTAGTATATGCAACTCTTTTTTTTATGGTAGGTGTATGCAACTCTTTTAACTCAAATATTTTACCCTCCATGGTTTCTTCTTCTAGCTAGTCTATCGTCAGTACCGATATTATCTTCGATTTAACTACCTTTTAATTCAATGTGGGGTTTTATTTCAAAAGCTTCCCACTTAAATACTTATATGTGAAGTCACACTTAACTAATGTGGTCCACACATCTCCAACAATCTCCACCTTAGATCGAAATCCCACTAAGATGTCTTGCTCCACCTTAGACTGACTTCTCTCCAAAATGTTTCACTGCATGATACGTCATCGCTATTATCTCAAGGAACGGCGACACAAGGAATACTCACGATTGACCAACGACAGACATATGCTTTGTCTCGGTCAAACAATTAGCGCTGATACCACTTGTTGTGCCTGCTCACACCCGTATTCACTGTTTGTCAATCTCGCTAGAACTAATATTGTCATCAACATAACCACCTTGAGCTCACGAGTCGGGTTTTACTTCAAAAAGTCTTGATACTATTCGATCCGCATCCACACTTAAGTATTTTTTTATAAAATCACACTTAACTCATGAGACTATATTTTGCTTCACACATCTCCAATATAATTGTTAAAGCCTTTTTTTAAAAAAAGATTAATTAAGTTTTTTTTAGTAAGTATAAATATAAACTAATTAAATTGAAACTAAATAGATTTCAAAAAAAAAAATCAACAATTAGGTCAAAGATAATGAAAATGAAGTCCCAACGATCCGATGGATAGCTGGAGACCATACAAGTCCATCAGGAGTGGAGTATCCTATTTTTCTTTTGTTAGTTCAATGGTTCAATCTTCATCTTAATTTAAGAAATCATGTCAATGAAGGAAAAAAAAAATACATCAAATTTTATTTTAAGAAAAGGGAGGCTTACCAAATGAAAATGAATGCATGAAAGGACTTGACAACTTATTCATACATATACATATAGAACATATATATAGCAACTATAAAAACTTATTTTTCAAATCGTTATATATGTTAATTGTTTGGCTGGTAGGAAGGTTTTCGTTTAAAATCTCAAGGCTCGTGGTTTCATAAACAAACTCTTTAATCTATTCCATCTAATACACGTGACGGTGTGTTGGCGTAGAAATGCGATCTATATTGATATATCTACTATACTTAATAAGCGTGAATAATAAATCTTTCAACCGTCACTTAAATTTACTATTCTATATTCTACCCTTAATTTAAACATTTCAACCATTACTTAAATTTATTATCTACCCTTAATTAATTAAGGGCACAATCAATCTTTCAACCATCTCTAAATTTATTATTTTACCTTTAATTAAGGCTTTCAACCTTCATTTAAATTTATTATTCTACCCTTAATTAATTGTCTTCCGCTATTAAATTTAAATAATTATAATTAGTTGTCGAAAAAGTCAAAATAAAAATGAAGTAGTATACTTTTTAGAATATATAAATAAATTATTAAATTAATTAAATTTTCACGAGTATTTTTTTGGAATTGGTTCATTTATAATAAATACATGATAAGTTTTTACGTTGATTGTCAACTCAATGAAATCTTATTTTTACTTAAACATGAAAATATGAAATTGAATCCGTGGAGCATAGAGAAACTCATATATTTTGCATAAGTTGAGTAATATATTTGTTTTTTTTGTTGTAATTAATTCTATACCTAAAAGAAAAGATGCTAGCTATTTTTTTGGGAAAAGAAAGAAGTAAAATCATTATGTTTTTTTTTTTTTTTTTGATCTAACTTTTTTTTTTTTTTCTAGGTTGTGTTGGGAAGAGGCTTGGACCGAGAATTTGGGGGAGAAGGCTTGAATCATTGGTAATTCAACGCACTTGTTTACCAAAAATAAAATAAAATTTCAACACACTTGATTTTATTTTTATTTTCTTTCTTTCTTGCTTCTATGGAATCCAACTCCCACCCTCTTGCATCATTTCTTTTTTTTTTTTTTTTTTTTTTTTTTTTTTTTTTTTTGACTCATACTTGAAAAAACTTATGTAAGAGAAAATTAACTAAATTTAATCAAAATGCCTTTTTATTTCTTATTTCTAAGGTGCCAGAAGACATGTATAGAATTTTAGAAGAAAAAGGAAAAGAAGAGGTTGGAAGGACAGATATCCCACAGACATTGGAAGAGTTTACAGCTGCGATGAGAACTAAAAAACCTGATTTGAAGACTTTCGCAATTGAGCTCAGATCAATGGTATGCATCCATTACTTATTAATATTTATAATGAACTGCAAGTATACAAGGGAAAAAGTGTCCTTCCGAGAGTTGGAGGGATAGTAAGAATTGAGCTCAATACATCAAATGTATTGTGGAGTTCGATTATGTGCCTCTCCCTACCATCGGTCCGGGATCAGTGGCTATCTACTTGAATACCCCAAAATAATATATATATATATATATATATATATATATTTACTATATATTAAAAGCACAAATAACGTGCTTTTTTTTTCGTAACTTGAAATCACAAAATTGTTCTTTTTTTTGATGCCTTGATTTGTCCATTATTTTGTTTTCTCTCTATCTCTTACTTATTATTTATAAAAATACAATTTCGTCCTTCATCTTTTCACATCCAATTTGAAATCAATTTATTATAAGTGAATTGCCTAATTGACTTCTATATATCTGTTTGAAAAAAAAAAAAAAATCTATATATCTTCATAAAAATACAACTGTTTCCTTTATTTCTTAAATTAATTACATTTGGTGGGACTGTATTCATTAATTTTCTTTCATGGGCTTGAAGAAAATTAATGAAGATTAACACAATTGATATAAAAGCCTTACTATGACCGTTGCATTTGAATTAACATCTTCAGTACATTTTTTTTTATAAGAACTAGTCTTAATTTATTATAGACTAAATAATGCAACATTTAAGGTATTTTTTGAAGTAATATGTAAATTAATATTCTGAGCATAAGTAACTTAGCTATTAAATCCAAAATAATTATAATTGATTGTCTAAAAAGTTAGAATAAGAATGAAGTAATTTAATTTTTGGATGATAAAAATAAATTATTAAATTAATTTAATTTTCCCAAAACTTATATATATTACTATAAAATTTTAAAAAGTAAAATTGTGCTATCCTCATTTATTTTTGACAGACACTTATGTTATCCTCATTGAATTAGAATTCAACCATCATATATTTGTATTAAGCCTATTATACCATAGGTGCTATCGCTTCTAGTTTTATTAGTCATGTTAAAAAACTTACATAATTTATAGTGACCTTTACTCAATATTGTTCCTTGCATGTGGATCGTCAGATTCTCCTCGATTCTCGTGTTTATATATATATATATACTAGTTTTAAGAGGCGTCTTCTGTACGATTATTCCCGCATTTCGCTGAAATTAATTTCTAAGAATTTATTAACAAAATTTAAAATTATAATTAAAATCTAAAAATTAGAAATACATGTACCTTTTTTAGCTTATCAATATTCTCTACTGTGATTGAGATAAAAAAAAGTGTATTGGATTGATGAGAATGAGTTCATGATTGATTTGGAGATAAAAATAAAACGTGTAGTAGATTGATAAGGAGTTAGAGTTTGATTTGAATACAAAAGAAAATGTCGATTTGGAGATAAAAAAAAAAGTATGAGCAAATAGGTAAATTTCATTATCACTCAAAAATTTGTGATTCGTGCTTTTATATATACGATAGATATGATAGATATATATATATGATTAGAAGCAATGACACGTCATCAAAAAAAAAAAAGAGGTTGACTAACAAACCAAAATAACTATATTTGGACTTTTCAGGTGAATCTAATGGAACAGAGGACCCGGTCAGCGAAAATCCAAGAGTACTTGTACCGCCACGTGGCATCAAGCAGCATACCTAAACAGCTCCACTGCCTAGCCCTCCTCCTAGCCAACGAGCACACCAACAATGCCAACGCTCGCCTCCAGCTTCCCCCGGCGGAGCTCGTCCCGAACCTCGTCGACAACTCCTTATTCTACCACTTCGTCATCGCGTCCGACAACGTCCTCGCGGCGTCTGTCGTAGCGACATCCCTCGTTCGCAACTCCATCTCCCCCGAGAGAGTGGTGCTCCATATCATTACTGATAGGAAGACGTATGCCACCATGCACGCTTGGTTCTCGTTGCACTCTTTGGCGCCCGCGGTGGTGGAGGTCAAGGCCTTGCACCATTTTGACTGGTTCACGAAGGGGAAGGTGCCGGTGTTGGAGGCCATGGAGAAGGACAAGGATGCGAGGGCTAAGTTCGGCGGAGGATCGTTGGAGATTGTCAAGAGTAGTGTTAATAATAATACTCATGAGAAGCCTTACGTTGTTGCTTCCAAGTTGCAAACGCTTAGTCCCAAGTATACTTCGTTATGAATCACATCCGAATAAATCTTCCAGAGGTAAGTATTTATATATGCCAAGTTATTTACTTTCTACCACTGTTTAACTTACGACCCATTGGGTCTAGCTTGTATATATAGTAAATTAGTTGCTAATTTTTTTTACTAATATTGTGTTGTAAAACTCGTAAAGATACAATAAGAAATATTGAAATTCAAAGACAAGTAGAGTAGCACCAATTGAAACAAAAATTAGGGAAGGGCGGTTGCGGTGGTTAATTTGGTCACCTGCAAAGACGGCCTACAAATTAATGCCCCAACTAGAAAATTTGACTAAATAGAAACGATAGAAATTTGACGAGGTAGGAGCAAACCAAAGTTAACATGGGATGCATTAATTATGAGAGATTTGAATGGTTTGAAAAGCTCACCATCAATTGCACTTAATCGAGCACAATGGAAAAATTTGATCCATGTAGCTGATCCCAGTTAATTTGGGACCGAGGCTATGTTATTGTTGTTGTTGTATGGTAATTAAAAAACACTCATGCATGGTTGAAAACTATCTTGACATTAATTCGAAGGTCTAATTAATTAATTTCTACTACTAGACATGAATTATGGTTTTCTTATATATATAAGAGAGGCATTGAATATTGTTATGTGTTGCAGATGTTTCCAAGCCTTAACAAGGTGGTCTTCCTCGACGACGATGTCGTGATTCAGACCGATCTAACGCCGCTCTGGGAGATCGATCTTGGAGGTAAAGTTAATGGAGCAGTGGAGACATGCAGGGGAGATGACAAGTTTGTTATGTCAAAGAGGTTCAAGAGCTATTTGAACTTCTCTCATCCATTAATCAAGGAAAACTTTGATCCTAATGAGTGTGCATGGGCTTATGGTATGAACATATTTGATCTAGAGGCTTGGAGAAAGACCAACATAAGCCAAACTTACAATTACTGGCTCCAACAGGTAAAACAAATTAATTAATTAAGCCAATTAATGTGATCTATGATTGATTTAAATATAAAATCTTGGTTTATTAATTTGTATAGTGTTGGTTAATTAATAGTGCTTCATTTGTATTGCAGAACTTGAAATCAGATTTGAGTCTATGGCAATTAGGGACACTGCCACCAGGGCTTATAGCATTTCATGGACATGTCCAAATTATTGATCCATTTTGGCACATGTTGGGGCTAGGATACCAGGAGAACACAAGCCTTGCCGATGCCGAAAGCGCAGCTGTTATCCATTTCAATGGCCGCGCGAAGCCTTGGCTTGATATCGCATTTCCATCGCTCCGCCCTTTGTGGGCGAAGTATGTCGATTTCTCCGATAAGTTCATCAAGAAGTGCCATATCAGGGCCTCTTAATTTTGGAAGTTGAAGAGATATATGTGAATAGTGTTGGAAGAGAAGAGGGAGGGAGAGGGCTTGACAGAGTTCATATGATTCATCAGTGATGTGTAGAGCAACATAAAAAGTATATCAGGCCATGATACATGGTGATCTTGTGAGCTCACCAAATTAAATTCAATTTCCTTGTAGAGAGCCATTTGTATATTTTATTTTTCAATCAATGAGAGAGATTTGGAGGTCTTTTGAGCCATGATTTTCTGCTATATGTTCTATGCAATATATCAAGAACTATATATTATGTTGCTGAGTTTTTGTTTGATCAATGCTCTCAAATTAATGAATTGAAAAGTTTGAAGACTAACAAAACCATAAATGCTACATGGAGCATCAGCTACTTGTGAACCAATTATGCAAGTTAATTATTTGCTTTTCTTTTTTGTGTCTCGCAATCTATTGTTTGATTACTCTGATTACTCTAGGTTAAAGTACTCTTGGATATATAATGTACGAACCTCCTAATAATAGTTCACCGAGGTTGAAATCTTGATCATGATTAAAGAGCATCCATTTTTTTTTTTTTTTCACAAATCCAATATTTGTTGGCATAACATTCTTTTAAGTTTTTGGTCAAAAAAAAAATTCTCTTAAGTTTTGAAAATTGCCACATATAATATAATTGTTGTCCATGGAATCTTGCATTGAGATAAGTGCATATAAAGATATCTATTATTTTTTAGTTTTTTTTTTTTTTGGTGAATAAACGAATCTAATGACCTAATACAAGCAAAAAGCATTAATCGACAGCTAAATCATTCTACAATAACAAGATAACTTCATGCGGAGGACTAGACAACTTCATATAATCTCCTGTCATCGTCAAAGCTTCCTTCGCTAAATAGTCCACACATGCATTATTATCTCAAAAAGTGTGGCGAATGGAGATGTCCCAATCAAGGGATACAAAGTGCTTGATGTTCCATTTGTCAGTTGCACCGTCGCCTCACTTTGTTCCAATAACTGAATTGCCTTGAAAGAGTATGTCTCAACGATGAGGCGTTTAACTCCTATGCACATGGCTTCCTGTAAGCCTAGCTTGATTCTCCACGTACAATTATGCTGTTAGGGAGAGCATTCCCCTATTTTCGCCATGAAACCGCCTGCATAATCACTCTAGTCACTCCTAAGAACGCCTGCCGCTGTAGCCTTCGTCGAGCCGAAAATGACGGCCCCATCACAAATTAGCTTCGTCCATCCCTGACGTGTGAAGGGTTGGGAAAGCCAGATCTTTTTGTATTTCCCATGATTCAGGGTTCATTCCAAAGGACAAAAGTGCCTAATTGTGCTAGTAATCAGGATCTTACAACACATTAGGTGGGATTGTGCTTAGTTGATGTCATAATAGGGATAGTCTTATAATATATTGAACCAAACTGCTTATAATATAAGAAATGTTTTTGTAACCCGCCCGTTGAAGACAAGCACAAATGACATGCAAAACGTCTAGTGATAATTTGGTGCACGGTGCATTGAGTGAATGCAAACAACTATACGTGTTGTTATTTACTTACGGTAACAAAGTCCTATAATATATTGATTTGGTTAATTTTTTCATCTTTATTGATCTGGTACAAATTTAGTAAAAGTAGAAAAACGTAAATAATAAATCTACTTGAACTTATAGATAAGTTTTGTATAGGAAAGTTTTTAAAATTTTCGTAAAGTATTAAATGAATTTTACAAGTGATTATGGTTGTTTCATTAATTACTCGAGTATGTATTTAAAATAAAAGAAAGTTTTGAGTCCAAATAATAATATCTCAAATGTAAATAGTGGTTTGATTTAAGATTTGGGGGTGTATTCAGTTTGACAAATCCATAGAGTTTTTTAAGTGATGGATTTCTATGGATTTCAAAGAGTTTAATGGATTTAAGTTTTAAAAGGACTTGATCCAAAATCTATCCAAATCTCATGGGTAGTGGTGATATTTGGTTTTATACATTTTTGAATAGAAGTAACCTGAAATTCATTAAAATCCATCAAAATTCTAATGGTGTCTAAAAATTAAATACTCTCGGACTTTTTAAAAATTCTATTAAAATCCATCGAAATCCTAATTAAATATCTTTCGACTTTTTAAAACTCACTAAAATCCTTCGAAATCCAAAACAAATATATTCGGATTTCAAAGCCCTCCCAACTCTTTTAAAATCAATTAAGATCCCTAATTAAATACACCTCTTAAAGATAATTTTGAACCAAACCGTTTTTTTTTTGGTTTAGACCATTTGATATCCGAATTTAATCGACTACTTTGGATTTGAGCCGAATCGACTCACTAAAGGTTGAATCACTCCTATTAATAGTTTATGAGTTCTTAAGCCGCTGGAATGTCGAACCACTCCAACCAAACATTTATTTTTGGTTTAGACCATTTGATATCCGAATTTAATCGTCAATTGACCAATCCATTAATAGTTTATGAGTTCTTAAGTCGCTGAAATATCGAACTACTCCAACCAAACATCGTGTTGGTAAACAAACCGTCTTTGTACAGTTGAGAAAGACAAAAGTGGCTAATTGTGCTAGTATTCAGGATCTCACAACACACAAAGTGGGATTGTGGTTAGTTGATGTCCCAAATAGGCTTATCAAGCCATAACTACACACATCAAGATCAAGGGCAGTAGTCAAGCCAATTGCCAAACAAGCAACATCAATCTCGGTCCGCAGCAATAGCAGATATGCTTGGTTGATGTGTAGCTTCTTTTGTGGCTCCATCTCTCTCTCTCTCTCTCTCTCTCTCTCTCTCTATCTGTTCTGCTGTATTGGGTACAGAGCGGGTAAAAGGGAGCGACCGTGCCAGCACTGATGATGGCATTGCTTTGTGAATATATACCATCCCCAACTGTCCCTCTCTTCTTGTTGTTCATTCGTTTCTCTCCAATGCTCTCTCTCAATCGTTTCGTCAAACACCTTGTACGCACTCCAGATCACCCTCATCAAATGTGAGTAGTCTCTGATGATCGTGTTCCCGTTTTGATTTTTAGTGCACTAGAGATCACTAGAGCCTTTTTGGTGATACGGGTTTTTGCCGTAATTGGATTTGGTGAAATGGGCAGGTGTTTGATTCAATGAACAGTTCGGTTTTTGGTGCATTGTAGATCACTAGAGCCTTTTTGGTGATATGGGTTTTTGTTGTAATTGGATATAGTGAAATGGGTAGGCGTTCGATGCAATGAACAGTTTGATTTTTAGTGCATCGTAGATCACTAGAACCTTTTTGGTGATTTTGGGTTTTTGTTATAATTGGATATAGTGAAATTGGTAGGTCAGGTGTTTGATTTTTAGTGCATTGTAGATTACTAGAACCTTTATGGTGATTTGGGTTTTTGATGCAATTGTGGATAGTGTAATGGGTAGGTGTTTGATTCTTATGGCTCTGTAGATTACTAGAACGCTTTTGATGGTATGGGTTTTTGATACAATTGTGTATAGGGTAATGGGTAGGGTTTCTGAAGGAATTCGACGATGTAGGGGTAGATCGAAGCTGACTTGGGAATAAATGATTAGAGGGATTTTAAAGATTTGGAAAGCACACCATCAATTGCACTAAATCTAGCACAATTGAAGAGTTTGATCCTGTAGCCGACCACAACTAATTTGGGATTGATGCTTTGTTGTTTGAGCAGTTTGGGATAGATAGTCTAGTATTTGCTATGATAAAGTGTTTCTGCATCTTGGGTAGTTCTCTTTGCTTGATTCACTGACCGGGTCTTTTTTTTTTTAATGATTGATTTCTTTTAGAGATAAAGAAGGTTTTGGCAGATTTGGATTGGGAAAACTTGTTTGGCAAATTTGGAGTTGTAAGAAGGAAAACTTTGAAGATTTTGGATTTGCTGTGTTATGGATCCTATGTGTGACTTCTGTGGAGGGGCTAGAGCATTAGTGTATTGTCAGTCAGACGCTGCTCGTCTGTGTCTGAGATGTGATAGCCATGTGCATTCTGCGAACCCTGTCTCAGATCGTCATGTCCGATCACTAATTTGTGACCGATGCAACTCTCAGCCGGCTGTAGTTCGGTGTTTAAACGAGAAAGTATCACTCTGTGAAAGCTGTCAGTGGAATGGCAATGGATGCTCAGGGCCTGGGCATCAATTTCAAACTTTGAGTTCCTACGCAGGATGCCCCTCCTTAGTCGAGCTTTCAAGAATTTGGTCGTCTTTTCTCGATGAATCCTCCCAACTGGAGGTTGATACGGGATCAGGACAATCGGGGATAATGCCTACAGATGAGCAACATGCTAGCAACTTTTGCGGACCCGGAGAGGCATGTAATTCAATTGGTTTTGCCATGGTGCCAGGCGGTTTAGATGAGTATGAAGCTTGTGTGGTTCAACCATCCATGAATTCACATAATGCAAACGCTGTATCAGACAATGGAGATCCAGCGCCTTCATTTGTTAAGGATCCGAACATGTTGAAGGTGATTTAATACATTAGTGTAAACTTTCTTGCTCCTCTTTTGTTAATTCAAATGCTTTTGTATGTTGTTAAATGCCTTAAATTTTCACTCGCAGCCGGGCTTTCCTCCATTCAGGGATCTTAACATCTGCGACAGTCAGGTTTTCTGTGAAGCTTTCAGCAGTGATGATATAGGAATAAACTTGAAGAACTGCGGTGAGATGTTTGATTGCTCAATGGCTCGTGCTAGATACCCCTTTGAAGAAGTCGGAGTAAACTGCTCGTTTGTGGACAAAAACTTCCCAGTAATGGATCCTTATGCTCCCAATGCAAATGCCATGCAGGTTGACTCAAAATGTCAAGAAACTCCTTTTATAAAGATATAGTTTCCATTTGTCTTGTTCCTTTCAACCTTACATATAGATGGATATGCTGCTCATATAGGACGACTATATTTGACACCAAATCGAGGCAGACAAGTTATGCTCATGTATAGCAGCTTCTATTCTTTAGAAAGGGTGATCCAGATGGGTGAATTTTGATAATATACCGAGTCAAGAGATGTAGATATATGGGCAGCTGCCAGTCCCTCCCCTCCAAATGTTCAAATAGTTAATTATATGTTCATTCCCTTCTGATTGAGACAGTTGATTGATGCATCTTTACATTGTAATTCTTGGATCGGGTAAAGACCATAGGTGTGGTATAAATTCAGATTGTCTTTGCTCTTTCCTCAGGCAACATTGGCTGGAGCTCTTCAATCTTCTCGCCTTGCTGCATCATCCAGTTCAGTTCAGGGTGGAAAAGATATCTCAGATCAAGTTCTCCTTGCACTTGGGAACACGGACATAAAATTAGGATACCCTAGGGGACAAGTCCAGTCAAGCATGCCCATATCCCTGTCAATTCTACCTGGTGAAAGCAGTGCTGCTGATTATCCAGACTGTGAAGTATCATCAATGTTTCTAAAAAGTGAATCTCCATGGGATTTGAATCTGGAAGCTCGTCGCCCACAGGCTAGATCTGAAGCAATGATGCGATATAATAAAAAGAAGAAAACTCGGGGGTTAGTGCTTCAACTTTGCTCGATAAATTAGTGTTTTATATTTCAAGCTCACTTTGACATGTGTTCTGCTTTTTTTTTTTTTTTTTTTTTTTTTTTGTCTTATCCTTTTTTCTTATAAAAAATAACTTTAGTAAAATTGTATTTGACTTCTGCAATGAGCTACTATCCTTGGTCTCCTCGCTCTATTTTTACTCTGACTTAGAAGTTCTAAAACTCACTGCAATGGTGCAGTGGGCACACAGCCTCAATCCCAAATAGAGAGCATGCTAGGAAAATGGATTGAAACGCCCGATACTTCCTCTATCCTTGAAAATATAAAACTCATCAGTCTTTGGTTCTTTTTTTTTTTTTTGAAAACCAGTCTTTGATTCTTATTGATTAATATTATAAAGTTTAAAGGGAAAACATATTATTTGGTCCCTGAACTTCACAAATTTTCTTGATTTGATCCTCAAACTTTGATTTGTTAACATTTGGTCCCTAAACTTTTATTTTCACTCGCATTTAGTCCTTCTATCAATTGAGAGACTGACTAATCAGATTCAACAAGCGAGGGAACGCACATGTACGTGACCAGAATTGAACCGAGAATGAACCAAGAGGGTCTCACTTTACTTATTACATGACAACGATCATTTGCCACATCAAATTTTATAAATGTCCCATTTGACGAAAGGACCAGATGTGTGCAAAAAATAAAAGTCCAGGAACCAAAAGTTAATTAATCAAAGTTGTACTAAATCAAGAAAGACCATAAAGTACAAGGACCAAGTGTTAACAAATCAAAGTTCAGGGACCAAATCAATAAAACACCGTAAAGTTCTGCCAAGTTTAATTTATAAGTTGCAAGCATATAGGCAAAAAAAAAAAAAAAAAAAAAGAAAGAAAAGAAAAACCAAGGTAAGAAAGAAAATTATCAACTAAGTCTAAATAGTGGAAACTGATAGGTGAAATTTGAGGAATGTATGCTAGTAAAAGAATCGAATTTGAATGAAGAAGCTGGATGCTACAATGTGGATATGATGATGAAATCTGTAAAAGAAAATATGTAGCAAAAGAAACACTTGAGGGAATCTGAGGGTGGAGAATCATAAGGAAAAGTACAACAGTGCTTAGGAAAAACTATCAATCATGTCGAATGATTGGAGATTTTCGAGTTGAAAATTTCTAGATTTTTTCTTCTCTCTTTCTCTTCATGATATTGATTTAGTCCTTCCTAGAATAGAGGGGATAAAGCTCATTTACAAATATCTGAGAACTGTGTCATGTTGAACTTAGTTATATTACTATTGAAGTATAAATTTGGAACTGCAATGCAAGGGTGAACTACACCTAATTGACATTCTCGTAGGCGCTCTTCTCTTTCCCTTTGAATTCTCAGTAACTGTACCCTTTTCCTCGTGATATACAGGGTTGGCATAATGTGGTTCGACTTTTAGAATTATGTAAAAGGGTTGACAGCATATTAGGATGCTTTCATTGCAAAAGACATTTTAACGCTTGTTATCCTCCTTTCATTAAAAACTTAGGATCGACACTTTAACTTGGATACAACATGCTCCATGTTGCCTGCTACTTCTCAGTACATTTGGAATAATGAGCTTGGGTGATCTGATCACTGAAGTTTATAAAATATCTCTTTACATTAGAATTTCTCATGAAACTTCTTCAAAAGGAAAGATTAATGTTGGCCAATGATTGATTTTTGAGCTCCATAACTTTGAATTGGTAGTACAGAAAGCTGTTCACCATGACATTTCAATTCTCACAAACTTGAGCTCCAATGCAATACAAAAACTATCCTTACATCGAATTCACTGCATGGAAATGGATTAAGAGTTGTTATGTTTTCTCTTTCCCTAAATCTGAGTAACATAGATGGCACTATAGAAGTGTTAAACTCCATTTAGCCAATTATCACAAATGTCAGTAGGAATGTTTTTTCTCTACATTTGATAGAAATATTTACATGGACTAGGTAAGTGCATTTGATCATCCGAAAAATCCTAGACGCTGACAACTAATGTGTTCCCGAATATTCTTATCAAAGGTCAGCTCTATTTGCTTTATTTTGTAATGTAGTAATATCCTGCAATATCTTGTAAATATTTTGGATATAGTTGATTGTATTTCCGGTTTGTTAAGCTTGTTTATTTGCTTCTTATGTTTCTGCATTTTGTGATTTCTAGGTTTGGAAAATCAATTAGATATGAATCTCGCAAAAAGCGGGCACTGACTAGAAAACGAGTTAAGGGTAGATTTGTGAAGGCTGGTGAAGCATATGACTATGATCCTCTTGTATCAAGAAGCCGCGGAGCCCAACTTTGAAATGCACTATTCATGGTCATACAGGCAGAATTCTTGAGGTACAATCAGAATTCTAGGTCCTGAAAGCAGTTCCATACATTCATTTTGATTAAATATGTGTATTTCCATTTGATAGAAGCGGCTTTAGCAATATTTGTTCGTAAGTATTTTTGTGCATGTGGTTTAATTCGATGCAAAGCGAAGAACCATACCAAAGCTTGATATGTTGCAAATCCTCTTGAAAGAGAGTTGCCTTCCGTAGCATAAATATCGGTGGGGGCGCGGCTATTGTCCACATGTGCTGTGACCTGTGAGATGTCAGGTTAAGTCCTTTTTTTTGTAAGTATTACGAAGTATAGCAACGTGAAATGCCAAAAAAGAAAGATCTCTCCCTTATTATTATTTTTATTTTTTGTTCAAGTGTAAAGCCTCTTGAATGTTCTTGCTCTAAATATGTACTGCATGTTTCTCAAGTAGCAAAGTGAAAAAAAAAAAAAAAAAAAAGGTTTTTTGTTTCCATTTCCTACAACTTGTTGTGAGTCAGTTGTTCATTGAATGATGAATGCAGGGCAGGGGCAAGTGAATGGCAGATTTTGTAATACCTCAACTTCCATTAAGTACAAATTCCCATCAAATTTGTGATGTCAATGGAAGTCAAAAGACTTTAAATTTTTAATAACTTATGTAATTAAGTCATAGGTTTATGAGACACATAATGATCTTACGAATTTTTGCATGGAATTCATAATTAGGTACTTAAAAATTTGTGATATTGTATAACACTTTTCAGATGAAGGCAAACCTCCTTAATAAATGAAATATTCCATTGTGTGAATGTCAATTGAATTAGTGGTATCAGTTGTGAATTTGAACGTTTTGGTATTTTCGAGTTCTTTGGATAATATGATGAAGATGCTTGATTATTACTCCCTCTATTTCTTTATAAGTGACTTTTTAATTATTTTGAAATATTTCATAATATCTTCATTTTGATATTTTTAATACACATTAATTACTTAATTGACTTTTATACTTTTCATAAAAAATAATAAAAATAATTACACATTAATAATTAGTGTATGTAGAAGTGATGGGGTTAGAAGAGATAAAATGTGATTTAGTCATTTAAATGTTATTTTTTCTTCAATTAAGATAATTAAATGTCTTTTTTAAAATTATGAACAATCTTAAAATGACAATTATATAGATCCGGGGAGTATTATTTTTTGTTGATGATAACTTGATACGTATTTGTTTATACTTGGTCTTGATTTTCAAAATTTTATTTGGATCTGCTTTATCTTAGGGTGCACTAAATCAGGGTCACAATCTAGAAAATATTTTTTTGTCACCCTTGAAAAGATCAAATATTTGGGCTGGGCATTATTACACATGGAAGCCGAGAAATGAGGAATATGTCACATGCAAAGTCAAATAAGTTAATGAAATTGACTGCACTATAAAAAAAAAAAAAAACTCAAAATTAATTAGGCGAACATGAGATAACATTAATAATCGTTTTATAATAGTAGTGATTTATCATCAACAACATCAATAAGAATGTCATTGGAAAGTTAGAAGACTTGAGTGAAAGCAATATTTTTTTTTTTATTGAGGTGCAATGGACAATTATTCAAATTAGACCAATAAAGCCTAAATAGATGACAAAAAATTTGTAGAAACTAGGGGAATCTGTGTAACTATCGAGGTTTATACAAATAATAGAAGACATGGATTATTCTATCAAAATTCATGATAAACTTAAATTATACGTTTGGTTTATTATAGTAGTTATATTAGTCCTTACATATTAGTTCATATTAGTTCTTCTTGTCATGTATTGTCATTTCCGCCTCTACGGTTGATAGACACTTCCTATAATAAATGTAACATTGTCAAAAAAATGATGTATTTAAAGTGTTTTGAGTGTAGCATTGTCAATTTTTTTATGTTTAATTTTTTATACTAATATTTTTTTTTGTTTGAAAAAAAAGTTAAAGTTAAAATTTGCATCTCTTAACAATATTTTTTGATTTTGCCACTGTCCACAATACTCAAACTTCATTTTCTCATGTTGCAGAAGTAGACGTTAACTGCCGTAACTATGATGTTTAATTTATGATAATGTTAAGGTGACCCTTTTAGCACTCGGTTGTTTGTTGGTGTCTCTTCAATACACATTAATTTATGTGCGCACAAATATAAATGTGTAAATTAATGGACATTTGTTGAGTCATTTTTCTTTAACTTACTTGAGGGGGAAAGGGAAATACAAAAAGGGAATCAATCAAAATGTATTATTTTTGAAAAATATGAGTTTGGAGCGTGCGAGACGTAGCATAATTGGTCTCTCATTAAACAGGACACGAGTCTCTTGTCTAACACACGTTCGAAATGTCAAAAAGTAGGCATTTTCATTCTGCTGCCTCAGTTTCCTACAAATTTTATTTCCCTCCCATATTGTCAAATTGAAAAGTAACTAACGTGTTTTAAAGAGAATATAAATAACTAAAAGTCTTTAATTAATTTGAATGAAATGATTTTCTTTGCACTAAAAAAATCAATAATCGATTGGCTAGTAAGAGACTTGATTCCTTTAAGCAATGTCTCAAATTCAAGTTTTGTGAATAAAAAAATTGAGTTGGAAGGGTTGTCTTTCGTAATAGATCTGACAGTTTAAACATATATTGATCAATGTAATTGATATGTGGGAAACAAAAAAAAAATTATTAATTTTTCACAACTATTTGTTCATTTTAGAAGCTACAGCCAATTAGTAGCAACTAAAACTTAAATCCAAACTAACCGAAAATTCAAATACATATCTAAGAACTTGATTTTTTACGTAAACAAAAATTAAACTAAAAACTTAGGTATACTTCTAACAATTTGATTTTTTTATTTTTATTTTTTATAGAACAATAACTTGATTTTTGTGCTTGATTTTTGAACACTAATAACACAAAAATCAAACCAACTTCTAGAAACAAAAACAAAATCGTTCAAAAGAAGTACTATAATGATAACATCATGCCACGCTACAAGACTCATGTGCACATCGAGATACATGCATACACAAATCTCGATATATAATACGCAGGTTGAGTTCACATGGAGGGCTCTTGTAAGTCATCTTGTAAAGTGACGTTGTTGTTGTCATTCTAGTATTATTTTCCATTGTTCAAAAACACATATATTATTAAACCACTTTAGAAAACAAAAATAAAAAAAAAATAAAACTAAAATTTTAGGAAGAGTTAAAGGAGGCAACTCCATTTTTTGTTATTCATAGACAGAGGCAGAGCATGATTTGTTCTCCTTCTTCACCAAACACAACAACTCTCACATAAAAAAACAGAGCACAAACAAACAACAAAACACAATCACAAAAGCAAATGAATCAAACTTAGTCTTCTCCTCCTCTTCATTCTCTCCATTTCAACAATCCTCTGTTTCTGCTCTGCACAACAAAAACAGAGCTCTCGCTTCCAAGCCTGCTCTGGCACAAACTACACCTCCAACAGCGTATACCACACCAGCATCAAAACCCTAATCGCAACCCTAACCTCCGCGTCCGCCATCGACGGCGCCCTCTTCAACTCCACCTCAATCGGCCCCGTCAACGGCCAGTTCCTCTGCAGAGGCGACGCCACCACCCAGCAATGCAACTCCTGCGTCGCCGCCGCGCGCCCGACCTCGTCAAAATCTCTGCCCTAATCAAATTGGGGCGATCACATGGTACGATTACTGCATTTTCAGGTACACTAACGAGTCAATTTTGGGGAGGATGGAGGAGAGCCCGGGAACTGAATTGCTCGGCCCGGCGCGGCAGCGCGATCTCGGCGTGTTTAACAGGACGCTGGATGGTTTGTTGGATGGATTGATTGGGAATGCGGTGAGGAATCCGTCGGCTTTCGCGGCGGGGGAGGCGAGGTTGGGGGACTTTGATAGGGTTTATGGGATGGTTCAGTGCACTCCTGATATTGGGAGGAGTGATTGTGAGAAGTGTTTGAGAGATGGGGTGGAGAGGATTCCGGATTGTTGTGGTGGGATTGGGGGAGTCACCATTTTGAGGCCTAGTTGTGTTGTTAGGTATGAGCCGGTGTTGTTCTTTGATCCGTCGAGGAATGGGTCCGCGCCGGTTTCACCGCCGCCGCCGCTATCTATCGCCGCCACCTCCAACAACTTCTAATGGTATGTGATGGTTGATTTCAATTTAGATTTTTTTTTTATTTTTATTTTTGTTGTTGTTGTTAAAGTTGTTAGTATGTGATCTTGATTGGAAAGGATTTCGAAAGCATATAATCGAGGGCATTGAATCCGACAGAGTGGGAGAGTTTGATCTATGTAGTGTAAAATTGTTTAAATATAGCAAAATATAGATGAAATAGGGAATTACATGCGAAAGCCATAATCTCCTAAAATCATCATGATCTTATCGCCCTCATGAGCCTCAAGATTTTCAACACATTGTTTGATGATACAAATGCTATTTTATAGGCTTGAGGGTGAGAAAACCATTGAGCTTCTAATATTAATACCAGTTTCCATTAAATCGGTAGCGATAATGGAGCTCAAAAGACTTAAGGTTTGTAAATTACACAATTTCTTCATTATATAAATTAATAACATGTTATGAGACACGTTATGGTCCTACATGTAGCTGACCTCAACTAATTTGTGATTGAGACTTAGTTGTTATTGTTATTAATATTGTTATTGTCGTTAAGTTGATCACTTTTCATGAATATTGAAGTTAGTGCATGGTTTCAAATTTTCGATGGTGGGTTTTTTTTTTTTTTTTTTTTTTCTTTTCTGAAAACGGTGGTGTTATTGTATATTTTGGAAGTCCCTTGTAAAGCGGAAATAGTGTAATGGTAAAGTAGTTGTTCAAATGAGCTTTGTGATCAAAGCTTACTAGGTGGTTGCATTGAATCCTACCATTTGATTTCAAATAGGTTGCTGGGCATGTGGAAGAAATGAAAATTGTTGAAAAGTTAAGGTGGTTTCTGTTCTGGAGAGTCCATCATGAGATGAATTAATGGATCACAATAAAATGCTTATAAATATTAGGTGTAGGCTCATTAGATGAAATGGGAATAGATCCACCCAAATGATACTAATGATAATTAATTGGGAAAATCTCGCAATCTTGCTATCTTGAGAGACTATTGAAATTCAAACGAGTGAGATCTGAGTATATGACCTTTATACCAACCGCAGTGGCTTAAACTTCCACTGATGAATCGAAGGTCATGAGTTCCAAGTCTTTAGATGTTGAGCTCGGTGGTTGATTTGTGCCGGGACATTTATTGCGGTGTGCCTTCGAGGGAATAAAGGACCCATAGGATCCTTGATGCCTGGCAATCTCGCTTTCGTGTTAAGATTCAATTAGAAAGTTTGTGTTCTTATATAGAATAATTTGATGAACTTTGTTGAAAAATATTTTTAATCAATAACTTTTGCTGATAATGCAGGAAATGGGACTAGCTCATCAGGCTCTTCTGTTAATATTGCCGCAGTGGCTATTCCAACAGTAATTGGGGCTATCTTTTTCATTGCCGTTATTGTATATTTGTTGATGATCAGGAAGAGAAAGAAAAAAGCTAAAATGAGTTGTAAGTATTGACAGAACTATAAAATATGGTAGTTTCATTCCAAACTAATAAAGTCATCTAAATCAGTTTGTGCCTATTAATATTTGGATCAACTAACTGAGCATAAATTGTGATGTTGGATTGCAAACTCTTTTCAGATGCAGATCATGAGATGGGAAACGGGGAGTCTTTACAATTTGACTTAGATATGATTAAAGTTGCTACAGGCGACTTCTCCTCTGCTAACAAACTCGGACTAGGAGGATTTGGTGTTGTATATAAGGTAAATAAAATCTATGCCGTCAAATGTCATTTTTCTTGTAGCGTTTTTACATCTTTAACTTAATTGTTTTTATATATATTCTTCTCAATCAAACTTCTACAATTAAAAGTAATTCTTTCTTACAAAGATGAAAAAAACACTGATGAATAGACTTAATTTAGAAATATATGGTTTCTTCGATTGACATAGCTAATTATATGTATTTTTGCAGGGTGTGCTTGTTGATGGACAAGAAATAGCAGTGAAGAGACTGTCTGTGAATTCTGGACAAGGATCACAAGAATTTAAGAATGAGGTTGTACTGTTGAATAAGCTTCAACATCGAAATCTTGTTAGGCTTTGGGTTTCTGCTTAGAAAAAGGAGAGAAACTATTAATCTATGAATTCGTGCCAAATAGAAGCCTTGACACGTATCTATTTGGTTAGTTAGTCCCATTTTCCATTACTCTTTTTTTTTTTTCACTAATTTTATCTCTTACAATCCCAAATCCATTGAGCACATATGCTGATGCAATCAGTCTATGAATGTATAGATACTGCAAAGAAAGTGAAGTTGAATTGGGAAAGGCGGTACAAGATTATAGGAGGCATTGCCCGGGGACTTCTTTATCTTCACGAAGATTCTCGGCTTAGAATCATTCATCGAGACCTTAAAGCTAGCAATATTCTATTAGATGGGGATATGAATGCTAAGATCTCAGATTTTGGTATGGCGAAGCTTGTTGTGGTCGACCAAACTCAAGGAAACACTAGTAGAATCGCTGGAACATTGTAAGTACTACTTCGAATTGTTTTCACTCATACACGAATACGCAGTATTAATCAAAGTTTACGTTACCTATTACTTGGCAATCATTAAATAGTTGCTCCAGTGGTTAAAGGCATCCATCACTTCACTGGAAGACCTGTGTTCCCCTGACCAAAAGAACAACTAAGTATGGCATGTTGTAACTCTAATTTTTCGTTCGGCTTTTGTTAACTTCAGCGGATACATGGCACCAGAGTATGCACTGCATGGATTGTTCTCGGTCAAGTCCGATGTTTTTAGCTTTGGGGTTTTGTTATTGGAGATCATAAGTGGTCAGAAGATCACCAACTTCAACCAGTCAGGCCCTTCAAGAGACCTTCTTAGCCATGTAAGTACTAATATATCCAAAATCATTACTGTCGTACTCGATCAATTTGTCCGTCTTAGAATGTAAATTAATAGTCAAAATATCGTTAATTTGTTGCAGGCATGGGAACACTGGAGAGAAGGCACATCACTAGATTTGGTAGATTCAAGTTTGATGGAAAACTACTCATCAAATGAAGTGATGAGGTGCATTCATATAGGATTGCTATGTGTTCAAGAAAGCGCGATGATAGACCAACAATGTCCACGGTGGTTCTAATGCTCACAAGCTTCTCCCTCACCCTCCCAGCACCATCGGCACCCGCATTTTCGACGCAGACAAGAACAGGTGAAAGGTGGGAATATGACTTAGGCAACACAACTACTACTAAATCACCTTTTGGTCAAGAAGACTCCCTTCTTGAAGGTAGACATCATCAATAGTTGTATGATATATACTTGTTTTGTATTTATATGGTTGACTGACTATACATGGAATTTTTTGGAAAAGATGGGGAGAATAAATTTATTGATGCGTTGACATTTTAGTTCATATCTACATTGAATAAGAATTGTTGTTTAAATTTTCCTTTAAATTAGGAATTAGTTAGGATTTGATCTTTATCTCTTTTTTAGATGAACTATAACTTGTTACGTAGAAGTTGTTAGATGATTTATTCTTAATATCAAAAAAATCGAGGTATCTCTCTCAATTTCTTTTAAAAATAATTTTTATCTTTATTAACAGTGATATCAGAGCCATAGATCATTCTATAGGCCTGCCATTGTTGAAAAATTTGCAAAAATGGCAACCAATAGTATCTCCTTGACTGCCCTTCCAATTTTCACTGGCGAAAACTACCAAATATGGCCTGTCAAAATTCAGTCATATTTGGAGGCTTTTGATCTTTGGGAAATTGTGACGGAAGATAGGCAAGAGCAATCACTTCCAACAAATCCGACTCTTGCTTAGATCAAGCATCACAATGAAGAAAAGGCAAAAAAATACAAAGCCAAATCTGTAATTCATAATTCTGTGTCATACTCTATTTTTCCTAGAATCATGGCATGCAAGACGTCAAGAGAAGCATGGGAAAGGTTGAAGGAAGAATTTCAAGGTAGTCAAAGAACCATTCAGATGCAACTTTCAAACCTGAGAAGACAGTTTGAAGGCCTGAAGATGCAAGAAGATGAAACCATCACCAAGTACTCTGATAGAATTTCTCTCATTGTAAACAAAATTAGATTACTTGGTGAGGATTTTCCTGACTCCAGAATAGTTGATAAGGTTCTTGTGACTCTCCCAGAGAGGTTTGAATCCAAAATATCCTATTTGGAAGACTCAAAAGATCTTTCATCAATATCACTTTCGGAATTGCTCAATGCATTACAAGCTCAAGAACAACGAAGGGCTATGAGACAAGAAGGTTCAACAGAAAAAGCTTTCCAAATTCAAAAGAAGGAAAATGCATCATACAAAAACAAAAGGAATTTCATCAAGAAAGAGAAATGCAATCAAAGTCAAGTGACTTCAAATCAAAAAAGTTATTCTCCTTGTAAGTACTGCAAGAAGTCCACTCATCTTGAAAAATACTGTTGGTGGAGGCCTGATGCTATTTGTGGAAGTTGCAAGCAAACAGGCCATGTCACCAAAGTATGCAAATTTAAGGAAAAAAGCCGTCAACAAGCACAAGCAGCAGATGCCGAAGCCGAGGACGAGCATCTCTTTGCAGTATCTTGTTTTCACAATCAAGAGACCTCTAATTCTTGGCTCATTGACAGTGGATGCACTCATCACATGTCTTTCAATGCAACTCTTTTCAAAGAACTTGATGAATCTTATATTTCGAAGGTGAAGGTCGGCAATGGAAACATGATGGCAGTTAAAGGACGAGGAACAATTTCCATTCCAACACAATTAGGTATCAAGCTCATTCACGATGTTTTATATGTGCCCGATCTTAGTCAAAATCTTTTGAGTGTTGGACAGATTTTAGAGAAAGGATATTCTCTGAAATTCAAGAACAATATTTGCACCATCTACAATTGTCAAGGAGCTGAAATGCTATCTATCAAGATGAAAAGAAAAAGTTTTGCAGTGGATTGAGATGAAGCTGATGTTCATGCATATGCTAATACAGTGGTTAGTGATTCAAATCTTTGGCATAAAAGATTTGGACACTTTAATCATAAGAGTCTTGCTTACATGAAAAGGAAAGATTTGGCTCATAATATGCCAAATGTCGAAGCTGAACCGCATGTTTGTGATGCTTGTCAAAAAGGGAAGATGACCAAACTTCCATTTCCAAAAAATCAGGCATGGAGAGCTTCTCAAAAGCTGCAACTTATTCACACTGATGTTTGCGGACCAATGAAGGAGCCTTCTTTGGGAGGTAACAAGTATTTCATCCTATTCATATATGATTTTACCAGGATGTGTTGGGTCTATTTTTTGTCTGCTAAAAGTGAAGTTTATGGTGTCTTTCTACCATACAAAGCCTATGCGGAAAATCAATGCAATCTTAAGATCAAGATCTTGAGATCCGACAATGGCACTGAATACACCTCAAACCAATTTAATCAGTTTTGCAGAGATGCAGGAATTCAGCACCAGCTCACTGTCACTTACACTTCTGAACAAAATGGTGTAAGTGAAAGAAAAAATAGAAATGTGATGAATATTGGCCAGATGTCTTTTATTTGAAAATGGACTTCCAAAGAAGTTTTGGGCTGAAGCTGTCAACACTGCTATCTACTTACTAAATAGAGTACCTACGAAAGCCCTTGAAGACAAAACACCTTATGAAGCATGGTTCGATATGAAGCCATCAGTGGCACATCTCAAAGTGTTTGGGTGTCTATGCTACTATCAAGTACCTGAGTAGAAAAGAGACAAACTGGATAGTAGAGCAAAGAAGGGGATCTTTCTTAGTTATAGCAATGTGTCAAAAGGCTACAAAATATTTTGTTTGGAAACTAACACTATATTTGTTAGCATGAATGTTAAATTTGATGAAATGACAGCATGGTGTTGGACCTCTACATCACATTCAGCAGGAGATAAAAGCCAACAAGAACTCATTCCCCTGGATGAGTCCTATGACGATGAACCAATTCGAGGTACAAGAACATTGCAAGATATCTACCAAAGATGTAGTCTTGCTATTTCAGAACCATCAAACTACCTTAAAGCGAAAGAGTTTCAAGCATGGAGAATTGCTATGCAGGAGGAGATTGAGATGATAAAGAAAAATCAGACTTGACAACTTGTTGAAAGACCAAGACATCAAAAAGTGATTGGAGTGAAATGGGTATTCAAGACCAAGCTTAATCCAGACAACTCCATTCGCAAACACAAAGCAAGACTAGTTGTGAAGGGCTATGCACAACAACAAGGTGTTGATTACCAAGAAACATTTGCTCCAGTTGCAAGGTATGACACTATAAGATTACTTATTGCTCTAGCTGCACATAATTCATGGGAAATTCATCAGTTAGATGCGAAATCTGCTTTTCTTAATGGAATTCTCGAGGAAGAAATCTACATTGAGCAGCCTGAAGGATTCATTGTTTATGGCAAAGAAAATCATGTTTATCTTCTCAAGAAGGCTTTATATGGGCTTAAACAAGCCCCAAGAGCATGGTACATCAGAATGGATAATCATTTGTTGCAAATTTAGATTTGTTAGAAGCATAAGTGAAACCACTTTATATGTCAAAGCTGATGGGAATCAATTCTTGGTTGTTTCTCTATATGTTGATGACATGCTCATTACATGAAATGATTCCAAATTTATCCAAAATTTCAAAGATGACATGAAAAAAATCTTTGAAATGACTGATCATGGTTTGATGCAATATTTTCTTCGCATGGAAGTTAATCAATCGAGCAATGGCATCTTCATATCACAAGAAAAGTACGCAAATCAAGTTTTAAAAAATTCAGCATGGAAGATTGCAAACCAAATAACACACCGATACAAACAAATGAAAAGCTTGGCAAAAATGAAGATGACAAAAAGGTAGATGAAGGGCTATATAGAAGTCTAATTGGCAACTTGTTATATCTCACAAGAACAAGACTGACATATTGTTTGTTGTGAGTGTTTTATCAAGATTCATGCATTCTCCTTCCGAAAAACACTTCTCACTGGAAAAAGAGTTCTTAGGTATTTGAAAGGTACCTTGGACCTTGGTGTTCTATTTGCAAGGTCTAAAATTGATGATCTGAAATTAGTTGGCTATTCGATGACGTGATTGGGGTGGTTCTATTGATGATTTGAAGAGTACTTCAAGAAATTTGTTTACTTTGGGGTCTCGGTGTCTTTACATGGAGCTCAAAGAAGCAAGAAACTACAAATTTCAATCTATAGCGAAATGTTAATACATCGCCGCATCAGCATCACCGTAAATCAAGCAATTTGGTTGCGGAAACGTTTATGTGATTCGGGTTTTGAATAGAAATCAGCTACTCCAATTTTGTGTGACAACATTTCAGCAATTTCAATTGCTAAAAATCATGTTTTTCATGGTAGAACGAAACACATAAAGATCAAATTTCACTTTGTTAGGGAAGCTCAACCGTCTAATGAAGTGAGTTTGATTCATTGTTCATCTGAAGATCAACTTGCAGATATTTTTACAAAAGCTTTGCCAAAGGACAAGTTTGAAGAGCTGAGGAAAAGGATTGGCGTTCTTCACAAAAATGCCAAGGAGGAGTATTGATGCGTTGGCATTTTAGTTCATATCTACTTTGAAATTGTGAGGAACTTTCTTGGAAAATTTTTTGTTGTTGTTGTTGTTGTTGTTTTTTTTTTTTTTCAACAAACTCTTTCATTTTACCTATCCAATCCCAATCAATCATGTATGAAAAATATGAGTTATTTGTATATATTTTTTTTCCGTGAAGACTTGAGAAGTCTTATGGTCCCATTTTTTCTTTTTTAGGCGGGTCAAGTGGTTCACATTTAATTGAGGGGAAATTTGACAAATTCGCCTTTTTTAGGAAGTTAAGTTATTGTAAAATTCTTCATGCTTGGCCTAATTGTTGCACTTCCTTGGAAGAAAGGAAATTTGACAAAATCGCCATCCATGTAAATTACTTCCTAAATTAGGACCGATATTATCTCTAAATTAACAACTTTCAACTCTTATAGGTGTGATGTTTTAACTTAAAAGGTCTAAGTGTTAGTTAAGGGGAGATCATCACTTTTATACTTTATTGTAAAGTTTCATTTAATCGATGTGAGACTAACTTTCGATCCACACATCTTCAACAGTTATTATATTCAATTATTTCAATTTAATATTTGTAGTAAAAAACTAACACTTTTATCAATTCGGAGAAAGTAAGTTGAACTAAAAGAGGCCTAAGAGATATCACACATGAAGTCCAGCTTTTATTTTCCTGTAACTATCTTTAAAGGCTCTTAAAAATGAAGATTGTAGGAAGTGTTTTGTTCTGAAAATGTATGAAGGAGAAGCCCTGAACTCTTAATTGACAGGACTGAGCAATATGATGATGAAGTATTTTTATGCATCTGATCTCATGTTTTTGCTCACCTTTACATGTCTTGTGCTGTTACAATCCTTCAGCAGAGCTGAAAAGCTCATCTTAAACTCCTGCAACACCACAAGCAATTACACTTCAAGCAGCCAATTCAAGACCAATCTCAACCTCCTCCTCCTCCCATCTCCAGTCTCCAACGACTCTCGCGTCGGCTTCTTCAACGCTTCTTCCATCGGCGCCAGCCCGAATACCGTCTACAGCCTAATGCAATGCCGGGGAGATATCTCCATGGAAGACTGCAGCACTTGCTTGAACTCTGCCAAGGTAGAGATCGTCAGCCAATGCCCGGGAGGGAAGAATGCGGTTTTACGGTTCGAGAACTGTCTTCTTCGTTATTCGGATATCGAACTTCCTCTCCAAAACATCCATTAGTCCAATGAATCCCATGGCAAGTGCCAACCCTGCCACCAACAGTGTCGTTTTCAATCGACAAGTTGGCGCTCTAATAAAGAACTTGATCACTAATGCTGCATCCAATGCTTCAAGGTTCCAGATTGGACTCATCAATTACACCAACACTGAGAACATTTATGGTATGGCGCAGTGCACCGGAGATTTGTCCGAGACAGACTGCTTGTCATGTCTTCAAAATATGACCCAAGCAGTCTCTAGTCCATGCCAAAACAAGGAAGGTTGTCGGGCTGTTTGCGCGAGCTGCATAGTTAGATATGAGAAGCAACCGTTCTTCGATCTCTCATTACTGCTTCCTCCTCCTCCTCCTCCTCCTCCTCAAGCACCAGGCCCTTCACCACCAGACCCACCAACTGGTATATATTTCAATTAATTTGATTCATCTTTCAATCAATTATAATCTTACGAATCGAAACTCTTGAATAGTCATCATTTGAAATCGAAAACTTAAGATTTGTTGATTATTATATCTACATGGGTGTTTGTACAATGGAGTTACTATGCAGGCAATGTTGTGGCAATTGTTGTTCCAACAGTTGTTGAAATCCCAGTGCTGCTATTAGCCTTCTGTGCCTATTTAAAGTGGAGAAGGAGAAGAATAGTTTCGAAAAAAAGTCGGAGAAGATTGAAAAGAGGGGAGAATATACCAGGAATAAATGGTAAGTTATAAACACCATTTACAAATGAGTTGCTCTCGAAATCTGAACTGGGTTGATCATTTGTTAAACTTATTTTTGAAGGAGGGAGCATTGAACCTCAAGAGTCCCCACAATTTGCCTTGGATACAATTAGAAATGCGACTAATGATTTCGCGGATGCTAATAAACTTGGGAGAGGTGGATTTGGAGTTGTGTACAAGGTGATATATGATCAGCTAATTAATTATTCACCACAAATCCACCAATCTGTCAATTTTAAATTTATTTGTAGAAAGATTAGTTACCAACCCAAGAAGTGTACACAATTAATGAAGCAGATTTTTTCTTCGCAGGGAACGCTTTCGAATGGGCAGGAAATAGCGGCGAAGAGGCTTTCCAAGTCTTCAGTACAAGGTTCAGAAGAATTCAAAAATGAAGTGATGTTACTTCACAAGCTTCAGCATAAAAATCTCGTTCGACTACTCGGTTTCTGCCTCGACGGAGAAGAAAAACTACTCATATATGAATATGTGCCCAATGGAAGCCTTGACAAGCATTTGTTTGGTATGTCCCTTCATCATTTATTATTATTATTATTATTATTATTATGTGCTTCTAGTCTTCACATTAATATTGATCTCTAAAACTACTAGTTCTTGTGTGTTAAAAGAGTACTTATATTGATTACATGCTATACATACAAGCCAAATGGATTTTTTTTTCTTCAAATATAGATCCAACCAAAAAGGTACATCTAAATTGGGAAATCCGTTACAAAATCATAAGTAGGATCGTTCGAGGGCTACTTTATCTCCACGAAGACTCTCGTCTGAAGATTATTCATCGGGACTTGAAGGCGAGCAACATTTTGTTGGATGATGAAATGAATGCCAAGATCTCTGATTTTGGAATGGCAAGGCTTTTTGGAGTCGACCAAACTCACCAAAAAACAAAGAGGGTTGCTGGAACATTGTAAGTATCGAAACCTTGGAACTATGTGCACACTTCTCCTTTTCACAACTTAGAAAAGAAATGCTTAGGATGTTCGAAATTGAGAACTTTTATTTATTTATTTATTTGTAGTGCTATTTAGTTAGCTAGACTAATGAAGAAACTTAATGAGCTCCCCAGTCACGACGACTGATTTTCATCATAACAGTACTGAAATTGATTAAGTTGTGACTCCTCATTCCTATAATCCAATGCAGCGGCTACATGGCCCCGGAGTACGTCATAAAAGGAATCATCTCCATGAAATCAGATGTTTATAGTTTTGGTGTTTTGGTATTGGAGATCATAAGTGGTCAGCAGATCATCAATCAAAACCAAGCAGACTCCTCAAAAGATCTCATAAGGAGTGTAAGTATGGCACAACATGCATTTCCCTCTTTTCTCAAGCTACTTCTTTTGTAATATCGTTGGTGACTATTTCCACGAGAGTCGGTTGGGCCCTCAATCCCTGAATCAGGGATAAACCTAAGTATTTGGGTTGGATGGCAAGATTCGATCTCATGACTTGTTGGTCGTCAAGTACATCTTAGTAACGTTACCGCCGCACCAATTCCTTTGGCGGGGGCGCATTCAAGCTACATTAAATTCTCTTAGGTATTGTAACAAAACTTGCTGATGTTTTTGTTTGATTGTTTGTTTGTTTGCAGGCATGGATGCATTGGAGAGAAGGGGCACATTTAGAGTTCTTAGACCCAAGTTTGACAAGTAGTTCACCAAGTGAAGTGATGAAATGCATGCACATTGGGCTGTTATGCATTCAAAACAACATAGAAGATAGGCCAACCATGGCTTCTGTTGCTTTGATGCTTGATAGCAACTCTGCTATACTTGCAACTCCTTCACCACCTCCATTTGTGTCAGAAAGTGAGTCACACCCATCAGAGTGGGAATCCGTCCCCAACGTGGGAGAAGCTTAAACATATATACATTGAGTCAATTATTAATTGCAACGAGTTTTTTTTTTTTTTTTTTTTTTAGCAATTGCACCCTAATTAAGTGTGTGGGTGTACTATAGCCTAAACCAATTGCACCCTAATTAAGTGTTGGAATTTATGATTTAAATTTGATGTGTATGAAGCATGTAGAACATGCCTACATATATAGTTAGATCAAATTAAGTGCAAGTGCATATGTAACATGCATAGAAGGTTGGTGTTAGTTATGAGAAGTTACCATGTAATTAGTAGTTACTAGTTAGTGAAGTGGTGCATGTATGTAGTGGTGTGAATGAGTCATGTTGACCAAGTACATACATGAGTAGCATTGTCTATAAATATGTGTGTGATGGGCGTAAATATTAATCAATCAAGGAAGCAATGTACTCCATCAAAGCAGAATGATTTTTTGATATGTTAATATCGTTAATATTTATTTATTTTTATTTTTATATTTTTAACATTAAGCTTTTTTCTTCAAATAAAGAAATTAATGAAATGATTTGAATAAGAAAATCTCCCCTTTCTATTTTGAATGTCTGACGTGTGGACCAAAATAATAGTCTTACATCGATTAAGTGTAACTTTATAAGGAAGTACGTAAGTGATTAGCTCGAATAAACTAGCACTTAGGCATTTTGAGATAAAACCCCGTACCTAATTAAGAGTTGAAGGTGATTAAGTTGAGGATAATATCGACAAGATCAATATCGGCAAGATCTATGAGCTGGCACCAATTGTAATTTCCAAAAAACCATTAAAAGATAAAATCCTACATTTGAGAGTTGAAGTGGTTAAATTAGATCCACAGGCTAGCACCAATCTTAATTCCCCAAAAACCCGTGACTACCCATAATATGACATTGTTTGGTTAGGGGTGGAGTTATCTCCCGATAGATAACTTACAGGGAGTTGAGAACTAATCTTGTTTGATTGCCCGACTTGCCTTCAAGTTATCTCCCAACTTACAACTTAAGCCTTGTTTGGTTAGGGGCAGAGTTATCTCCCAAGAAATAACTTACAAATAGTTGAGAACTAATCTTCTTTGGTTGCTCAACTTGATTGTAAGTTATCTCCCAACTTATGCCCTAAGTGTGAGATATCTTCCCATCACCCATGGGGAGTTATCTCCCAAGAATTGTGGACACAATTACCCATTATTAATGACTCATTTATTACTCATATATCTCTTGTTTAAAGGCTATTTATGTCAATTCATATTTTTTATTGTTTAAAAATTTGAAACTTCCTTATAAGTTTAAAGTTCAACTAAATATGAAAATATTAACACCAAGGAGATAACTCCCAACTAACACTATAAGTTAGCAAAAACGAACCAAATGAGGCCTTAAGGTGTGAGATATCACCCCACCACCCCCTATGGACTTATCGACAAGAAGTTGTGGACACAATTACCCCTCATTGATGACTCATTTATTACCCGTCTCTCTCATGTTTGAAGGCTATTTATGTCAATTCGTATTTTTATTGTTTAAAAATTTAAAATTTATCTACAAGTTTAAAGTTGAACCAAACATGAAAATATTAACTCCAATGAGTTAACTCCATAACATTGTAAGTTATCAAAAAATGAACCAAACGAGGCGACTACCCATAAAATAATTCCCAAAAGACTTATTTGGTCATTACAAACCCCATTAAAACAAATCAACAATGCTTTTAAACCATCAACTTCCATAAAAAAACATAAAGATATCTCTTATGATGGTATTAGCCTCTGAAATGCAACTTTGTGTTGTCGGTGCTAGCCGGTGGTTAGAGGGGATCTTTGGAGACGAATTGATTCTTATGGGGTGCACAAACGTGAAAGAGATGAATGACATATGAGTTCATTTTGGGAGTTGAGAGGGGTAAATAGGTCATTTCAATTAGGGACAAAGGGTGTGGAAAATTTTTAATGGTTTGCCCGTAAAGTTTTGCGGAGGTGCATAGGGCTGGCAAAAGTTGTCCGACCCGTTTGTCCGGACCGGCTATTAACGGGTCCGGGCAATATTTTTGTAAAAAACACTACAAGAAAAATGAAATTTAGAAACGGAATTAGAAACTGAAGTAAGTTTCGTTGCTAAAAAAAGAAGCTAGAGACGGAATTGAGACGGACAAATTCAGAGACGGAATTGAGACGGATCAGAGACGGAATTAAATTTCGTCTCTAAAAAATGGCGCCAACATTCCCACCAAAACTTTATTTTGTTATACCCGTTCATCAAATCTCGAGATTTGTGCATCAAATCTCGAGATTTTGATGAGCCCCTCCAACACCCCTCCTCGTCCTCCCCACCACCGAAATCCCTAAATCCCACAAATGCGTCCTTCGTCGTCTCTCCTCTATACTCTCGTCTCTCCTCTAGACTCGGTCTCTCTCCGTCTCTCCCGTCACCGCCTCCCAAATCTCCAACCCCCAACAAATCTCTCGTCTCGGCCTCTTGCTCTCAACTCTCTCTCTCTCGGTGTCTCTCGTCTCTTGCTCAACCAAATACTCCGGTGTCTCTGGTCTCTCTCGGTCTCTCCGTCTCTCTCCGGTCACCGCCCCCAAGTCCCCAACCCCCAACAAGTCGTCCTCGCACTCCATTGCTCCCTGGTAGCTCTGCCCTGCTTTGGTCGTCAACGCGTTGATCCGCTCCAGTCTTGCACTTTTTCAGTCCGCGCCTCTGCTCCTCTCGGCTCTCATATCGTGCTCTCATTCAGTCCCTTCTTCGACCTCCCTGCTCTCTCATTGTGCTCTCGTTCAGTCCGCGCCTCGCTTAACTTGGCTCTCACTCTCTCCGTCTCAAATTCCTCTCTTCGTCCATGGATTCAGTTTCCGATTCGTCTCGAACCTTCGCGTTGATGAAATTTCTGGTAAGCATCTTCAATCGATGCTTCTATTGAGATTGTCGTCGATGCCCTAGCTAGTTGTTTGTGCCTTTTTTTTGGGTTTCAATTTCTAGCGTTTTCGATCGTCTGTGTTGTTTGATTGTTCATGCGATTAGGTTGTTTGGATAGATGTTAGGTTGAATGTCGAACCTTGAAATTTGTTAGAGGTTTTGTTGATGCTGGGGTTTTGTTGATGCTGGGGTTTGTACAAACATTGGTCTTAGTTCGGATTCCACATCGATCCTTATTAGCGTTGTTACGACCTTGTTGATGCTTCCCTGTATAGCTATTGCAATAAGACTCATGGACATCTCTGGTCGAAGGTATGTCATTTCCTTCTAGGCTTCTCTCTATTACTATTATGTTCTGATGACAATCATGTATATTAATCTGAACTAACAACTAACAAGCATGTTATAAATCGCTTGCAAATACATGTATAAAACTTACACATTGTTTCTATTGTATCTCAGTCTGATATTTTCATTCTAGTTGACACATTTCTAGTAGGTGTGGTAAATTATATAGAAGGATAGCTCGTACATTGTACACAAAGACTCTTTGTTATTCAAAGATTTTTTTGAGGCAGTCCAATCAAATTAGGATTCTTGAGACCTCTTTGATGAAGTAAACAACTCTCTTCTTGTGTACTTAATAGTAAAAACTTTTTGGACTACATGATAGCACTGACATACAATACTTATTGTAGAAACAAATCATTTACTTGGAACAGGTTTTGTTTGGAAAGCATTGGTTATTGACATTCGAGATTGTAATTTCAGGAATTTAAATGTTTTGGATGTATAATAACATGCTGATATAACTTTAATGTGATTATTTATTCAAACAAAGCTTTCATGTCTTGTTTCTTTCAAGATTCTCTAAAATAAGCACAATTAGATACTACAATTTGGAAACTATTAAATTTTGAAGTACCACAATCCGTTGGTATGTTTATTAATTTATATTGCTCAACGCACATCCTATGAGTAATGCATTGTCTTAAATATAGATTGATTTATGAACCAAAAAAAGATGGATTACTTGGATGGTTAATGACATGCTATTCCTTCTCAAGTCAATATATATTTTATTGAATCTTATTTTATTTCATCCTTTAATTGGTTTTTTGGTTTTTTTTTCTTCTATTTTACTACCGCAACAAGATTGTTACGTCTAAGTTGGAACTTACTCAAAGAAGGAAAGAACTTTTGGGGAGAGTTACTTCGGATTAAGTGCGAGATGGTTCCGTAACTGTGGCTCTAGAATGTTATATATGTATTTACTTCCAGGGTTTAACTTGTAACAGTGAATATGTGGTCGCAAATGTGTAGAGAGCACTGCATGATCAAGTGCACTTGTGGCTTCACTTGGGAATTGGAAAATCAATTTTCATTAGTCCTTTTCTATCTTTGCGAGGAAGATGTTACCTAACTACATTGTGATGTAAACATCTTTAAAATGTGCAAATTGGTTTACTCTATTTTCTTCTTCATTTTTCTTTGCTTAAGTAATGTAAGTCGTTTTGTTTGTGCTTTTTTCGGTTTGTGTGGAGGTCCGTAATTCAGTGAAGTTCGGAGACGAGTGAAATATAGAAGGTTCTTCTCAATTATGCATCGTTCCTTATCATCCTTCCCAGGTCACTTTTGTTTCCTTTTTCTTTTACCTCGCATTTTCTTTGCGTTTGTATGAATTATTGCCATTGCCCACGTTTCTTTTTCCTTTTTTCTTTTTTTTTTTTTCATTTTCTTTGTGGTTTACTCTATTTTCTTCGCATTTTTTTGCTCATTTATCAATGCTCTACTTATAGGCTTGTAACTTAAATCATTAGGTATGATTTAGTCACACGCGGGAGTAGCTATTCTACATATCATGGGATATCATCGTGTTTGATGAAGATAGTAAACATTCATAGGATGATAATTTGTCTGTTTAGATTCTTGATTTAATTGTTTGGCAATCCAGTAAAGTAGAAATTAAAAACAAACTCTCATAAAAATAAATAAATAAATAAACAAAACTATGTCGCTTCTTCGTAAACTTTTTTTCTTATCATAATCCTTTACTACTTACTATAAATGCTTACTCAAAGACATTTTTCTTTGCGTTTCTGTATTAGAATATTTTTGTTTGTACTTCTTGTTGTAACTTTGATGGAACAAGTTGTTGCATACTTGGATGTGAGTCAACATTTTCCGATGCATTAGTTATTCTGAGGTTTGCTCAAAAAAAAAAAAAAAAAAAAAGTTATGCTGAGAGATTGAGTGTAAGTATTTCTTTTACTTCAGGATTCAATTGAGTGCCTTGACCGATGTATTCTTGTTAATTTCTTTCTGCATATTTGCAGAAGGTTGCACTGTGAGATGCAGTTTCAGTTTTTTCTTGCATAACTGATGTTTTGTGCACTAAGGTGGGGATTCAATATTTGATTATATGTATTTGATTCTTGTGATTGCATATCTTTTGTTCTGGCATTGCTCAATATAACAAGTACTATCTAGATGAGAATGCAAAATGCTCGTTCATGTTTAAAGTTGCCTTTCTTTTTAGTAGCAATTGAAAATGCTAATGATTGGTGCTTATAGATTTTTTTCTTCTTAACTGAGTTTTGCTATTCAATAGTAGTGCATCAACTAAGTAATGAACAAGATGGCATTTCTGAGCATAGCCATATGAAGCATTTCTAAAGATATATCGGGGACGTAGACTTAGTTTGAGACGATGAGAATGCCATTTTCCTTTTTCCATTAGTCTGTTTGGAGCGAGAGATAATTTGCTAATTAACACCATATTCCTTCTGGATAATGATGAATTTCTTTTTCTTTATTACTTTATTTATGATGTGTTTGGCTCATACACTTGTGCTTGCGATGATACGTAGTTCTCCCATAATATTGTTTATATTCTTATTATTGTTTGTATAATTTAGTGATTTTTTTCTTTTTGATCTTTTTTCAGGTGTTTTGTACGAAGTCAAGTATTATTTGAAGCACAATCAACTTTATATAATCTCGGAACACTTCATTTTTTTATTTTTTATTTTCATTTAGATCATTTTGGCTTTTACTTTTGTAGAAAGATACGATATAGAAACTTTGTAGAATGTTTTTGTTGTTTCGTATACAGTACATTGAGAAAAGTTAATGTTAAGGATATGTTAAGTTTATATAAATTGTGCAATATCAATATATTATTTAGCTATAATTTTTATTATATATTGGCAGGTTAAATGTGCTTGGATTGAGACATATATATATATATATATATATAATTCAGATGGATTTGAATTCAGAGACGGAATTAGCAACGAAATTCAGACATTCCGTTGCTATTCCGTCTCTAATTTTTCAGGAATATATCATGAATCAGCAACGGAATCAGAGACGGAATTCATGAATTTATTATTTCCGTCTTTGATTCCGTTTCTGATTAGAAACGGAATCAGAGACGGAATGCAATTAAAAATGTACCATTTTGAAAAAAATTTCCATTTCTGTTCCGTCTCTGTTCCGTGTCTAATTTCCGTCTCTAAATCCGTCTTTAATCAAAAACGAAATTTTTTCGTCTCTAATCCGTCTCTAATCAGAAACGAAATCAAATTTCCGTTTCTGATTGAATCAGCGACGACGATTTTAGAGACGGAATTGATTCCGTTTCTGTTCCGTTTCTGTTCCGTTTCTGATTTCAATTAGAGACGAAATTTATGCAAATCAGAGACGGAAAATTCCGTTTCTGATTTGCTCTTTTTTTGTAGTGAAACATACGGGTCTGGACAATTTTTTGTGTCCGTTTAAAAATACGGGAGCGAGTTCGGACAACAATTTAAAAAAAATAGGTACCCTTTTAGCGATTAATTTGGACTATTTAGATGGTCTCTATTTTTTTGAAACTTTCGTAACGTGATCATATAATTTTAAATCTTAGACAATAGTGCTTTGCCTTGCATTCGTTGAAGATTTTTTTAATCTATGATGTTTATATTGAAAATTAAAAAATTGTGATGTTATGTATTTATTTTTTGATAATTAAATGTTGTGACTTGTAGTTGAGTGTTTTTTCTTAAATAATTAATAAATAAAATATTTAATCATATTTAAAATAAAAATCAGATAAAATGAGAGCCATGTATCTTACAAAAATACGGATAAAAAAAAATTCCCTTTTTAAAAAGGGAACGGATCCGGTCGTTCTCCTGTTTTTCTTTTGCCAGCTTTAGAGGTGGAGTTTTTTGCTTGATTAGTACACATGGGGAAAATTTTTATCAACCCAACACACCCACAAAATTTTTTACCAAACTAACACATTTTTTTGTCACGTCAGTGCCACTTCACCGCCACATCACCCGGAGTGTTGGTGGGGCAGCGAATGCAAAACGTGACCTCAAGTCACGTTTTGCATAGAGGTCACTATTTGCATTCTATGCAAAACGTGACCTCAAGGACACCATTTGTACACATTTTAATTATTTACATAAAATCAGTTGTATTCATTTGGTTGCTTACCCGAGTTTTTTTTTTTTTTTTTTTTTTCGCTACTTACCCAAGCATGTTTATTCACATAGATTGCTCAATTGATAATATACACAATTACATATAGTCATTTGCTTGTTACACTCTTTTCTCAAATGATAGCCACGTGCTGCGGTGATGACTTCAAATGTGTCATTCGTACGATTCAACCCATAATGTGTGTCTCTTGGCACAACCAAAGCCCATGGCTTGGTACTAAATCAACTATAGTTTATTTGTTATGTATACAAACGAGACCGGTTGTGAAGGCGAGCAGTGCCGGCGGGAGGCAATGACCGACCAGCGGGAGGCGAGTAGTGCCGGCGGGAGTCAAGGACTGACCTGCGGGAGGCTACCAGCAGTAAGTGATTCGCGCCAGTGGGAGGAGACCACCAACGCAGCCAGGAAGCGAGCAGCAGCACAGCCAGGAGGTGATACGCGCCGGCGGGAGGCGAGCAGCGACTGTGGGAGGCGGGCAGCGGCGGCGGCAGTGCAATGAACCATTACATAGTCTATGTGTTACTAAATGAAAATTTTAAAAACTTAGTCAATTAAAAAGCAAAGTACATGAAGTAAGTGAAAATAATCAGGCGTATACATAACAAATAAACTATAATTGATTTAGTACCAAGCCATGGGCTTAGGTTGTGCCAAGAGACACACATTATGGTTTGAATAGTGCAAATGACACATTTGAAGCCATCACTGCAGCACGTGGCTATCATTTGAGAAAAGGGTGTAACAAGCAAATGACCATATGTAACTGCGGGGGCCCCTCCAAAAATTGATGTTTCCGATGACAAATAAGTCTTTATGGGATGTATGCAGTGAGGGGTCTTTTTGTTGACTTGATGAAGTCAAGCAATTAACAACCGTGTGGAAATAATTCTCTTGCGTTTCGTGAAATGTAAGTAAGGAGAAGCCATTAATCATTTTTATGTGTGTAATGTATAAGATATAAAGAATTGCAGAAATGAAGTGAACATTTGATGAAGTATTAATTAAGTTGTGTCAATGAACATGTTTTTGGTGATATTGATCACTTGTGTTGTGCTCTTACAATCCTCTATTACTACTACAACAGCCCAGCAAGAAAACTCCATCATATTAAACTATTGTACCAACTATGCCAGCAATTCTACTTCATACCTCCAATTCCAAGCCAATCTCAACCTCCTCATCTCTTCTCTGGTCTCCAATGGCTCGGCCAATAACGGTTTTTTCAATGCCTCATTCGGCGTCGGGAATCCGAACAGTTCCGTCTACGGCTTAGTGCAATGCAAAGGTGGTATTTCCATGGCGGACTGCAGAGCTTGCTTGCAAAGAGCAGGGAAAAAATCATCAATCAATGCTCGATAGGAAAGCGCGCATTCATACGTTACGAGAACTGCCTCCTTCGCTACGCCGATACCAACTTCTTCTACCAAGTGAAAACTAGTCCAATTAATCTCATGCCTGGTCTGAATGATGCCTCTAATGTTGATGTCTTTAGCAAAAATGTAGAGGGTCTTATGAATGGATTGACAGCCAATGCCGCATCGGCAACTTCCAAGTTCCAGTTCGGTCTCGCCAATGACAACACCAACTCGTTGGAGATCTACGGGTTGGCGCAGTGCACGAGAGATTTGTCGGAGAAAGACTGCTTGTCATGCCTTCAACGTATGACTAATACAGTGTACATTAGTTGTAGAGGGAAGAAAGGTTGCCGGGCTATTTGTGCTAGTTGTGTTGTGAGATATGAAGTCGGACCTTTTTCGATGTATCATTGCTGCCTTCTTTTCCTCCTCCCCCTCCAATTCTTCCACCTCCTCCGACGGCACCACCACCCCCAATCCAACAGGCGGTATATATATGTCCTTTAATTAATTTGATCTTCCAATATATGAATGTTATTGAAAACTCATATATATATATATATGGTTTGTTGATTTTGCATGTATGCAGGCAAGTCGAGGATGATTGTTGTGAAAATTGTTGTTCCAGTTGCTGTAGGACTAGTGTTGCTATCTGCTTTCTTTGCTTATTTAAGTTGGCTGAACAAAAAAGGGGAACAATTCAGGTATAGAAATCGATTAATACACTCGTACGTCGTATCATTAATCAAATTAATGACCAACCTCTTTCGCTACAAAATTCGAATATTAGAGATGCCATATATAGTTTCATTTATTTAAGGAACTAGTTATATATATATATAGATTGATTTTTAAGCTTGTAATTATGAAGGAAACAACAACATTGAATCTGAAGAGTACTCCCTGCAATTTGCCTTGAGTACAATCAGAAGTGCCACCAAAGATTTTGCTGATGCTAATAAACTCGGAAAAGGCGGATTTGGAGTTGTTTACAAGGTGAAAACCAGCTATATATATATATATACTGTATAGAACCACCAGTTTATCAATTCAAATAGTTTTGCGCAAAGATTCAGTACTATAGTTAGAAGTGTAGCTCTCTAACTAGCTACTTAATTAAGCAGTAGTTGTTTCTTTGTAGGGTGTCCTTCCAAATGGAGAGAAAGTAGCAGTGAAGAGGCTTTCCCAGAAGTCGCCGCAAGGTTCGGAACAGTTCAAAAATGAAGTGATGTTACTACACAAGCTACAACACAGAAATCTTGTTAAACTGTTAGGCTTCTGTCTTGAAGGAGAAGAGAAACTACTCATATATGAATATGTTCCCAATGGAAGCCTCGACAAGTATCTTTTCGGTTCGTCCATCTCTTTATTCTTACTTCATATATTCATCCTTTCGGGCATCTAGTAGCTAGCTAGCTAGCTATGGTATCACGTTTATATATACAAGTAGCCAAATGTATCTGAAAATTAACTTGCAGATCCAACCAAAAAAGCATGCCTAGATTGGGAGCGACGATACAATATCATAAGGGGAATCGCTCGGGGAATGCTTTACCTTCATGAAGAGTCGCGGTTGAGAATTATTCATCGGGATTTGAAAGCGAGCAACATTTTGTTAGGCGATCGGATGAATTCCCAAATCTCAGATTTTGGGATGGCAAGGCTTTTTGGAGTCAACCAAACTCACCAAAAAACAAAGATGGTTGCTGGAACATTGTGAGTATATATATATATATACATATTGAGACTTGGAACAAAGTACTAGCTATATCTATTGGAATTTTTCATTGCTCAAGATCTGATCGTCGATTCGATAATCTGTTACAGCGGCTACATGGCTCCAGAGTATGTCGTGAACGGAATGATCTCGATGAAATCAGATGTTTATAGTTTTGGTGTTTTGGTTTTGGAGATTATGAGTGGTCAGCAGATAATCAATGAAAACCAGGGAGACTCTCCGAAAGGCCTAACAAGTATTGTGAGTATGCGTGGCGCGGCGCATTATCTATAGAAGCAAAACACTATATATTTCTTTTTGGCATCATATCTAAAACTTGGAGACTTGTTTGCAGGCATGGGAGCATTGGAGAGAAGGGACAGCTTTACAATTTGTAGATCCATGTCTAAGTACTACTAGTTCATTAGATGAAGTGATGAAGTGCCTCCACATAGGCCTGCTATGCATTCAAAAGAACGTCGAGGATAGACCTACGATGGCCTCAGTCATGGTCATGCTCGACAGCGATTCTATTACGCTTGCAACTCCTTCACCACCTCCATTTTTGGAAAGCGAGAATCTCTTTGCGGTCCGAAGCAGATCATCAGCAGCATCCAATTACAGACAACAGTTATGAAGCTTAAACATATGTTGGTCTCTTGTAATGCTTATAGTACTCAATCAACTTTACATTATAAGAAGTTATTTTCAAAAGGGTCTCATTGATCTTCTTAAGACATGTATAATTACTTGTATAAGCAAAGAACAGGGTGCCTCAATTGAATTTCAATTCCTAAGGCCAAGCATAATTAATATTAATCTCTCAAACATAGACTTTGCAGCTTCTATAATACGTTTTTGGTGAAAAAATCAACCAATAGAGGCATATACTCTTTGATATTTATACTAAAACTTCATTCTCTAATGGTCTATTTGTTGGAATTCAAAATTCAGAATTTTTTTAGCTTGTTATTTTTCTTTTAAATTTTAAGATTCAGACATAGTTATCTTATTTAGGTAAGAAGTTATTTTCAAAAGGGTCTCATTGATCTTCTTAAGACATGTATAATTACTTGTATAAGCAAAGAACAGGGTGCCTTAATTGAATTTCAATTCCTAAGGCCAAGCATAATTCATGTTAATATCTCAAACATAGACTTTGCAGCTTCTATAATACGTTTTTGGTGAAAAAATCAACCAATAGAGGCATATACTCTTTGATATTTATACTAAAACTTCATTGTCTAATGGTCTATTTGTTGGAATTCAAAATTCAGAACTTTTTTAGCTTGTTATTTTTCTTTTAAATTTTCAGATTCAGACATAGTTATCTTATTTAGGTGTCACAGATAAATATCAAGTAATTGTCAAAGCATCACTGGTTAGATGGACGCGGCATCACTTGTTAAAAGGCAAGGTTTGGAGAGGTAGTGGGTCAAAAAAAATATATTAGGTAATAAAGTCTAAAATCTTTATCAATTATATCTGATTGTTTCAAAACAAATAGAGCTCCTCCTGAAAAGCAGTGTGTATGTCTCATGTCTTCTATTCTTTGTCCAGCTTTTACTTTCCTTTAACTAATCCTAAAACCCTCTTATAATATTCAGATCAGAATATCTATACATTTAACAACCATCTTTGTCAAGTATCTAGTGCACAACTTGACTTTAGCAATTAAGGGTCAATGCTAACTATTGCCGCCAACCAAGTTTCTAGCATAGTGGAAAAGACATGCTCCCAACTGTACTGTAATAGGTCAGGTTATACCTCTTTTATTAGGCCACAAGTTCGAATCTCCTAATTTTTTTAGGCACATCTCATATACGGTGGGATTTGTTTCCTAGTCACGAGTAATCTTAGACACCGCAATATTAAAAAATAAATGGTCAACAAATTTTGGAGCAGAGAGAAAGAGAGATGAAGAGAATTTGAACAACTAAGAACCCCTGAAATCCTAATTGGCAGGACTGAGCAATATGATGATCAAGTATTTTTGTGCATCAGATCCTATGTTTTTGCTCATCTTTACATGTCTTGTGATGTTACAATCTTTTACTACAGCAGAAGAGCTCATCTTAAACTCCTGCAACACCACAACAAATTACAATTCAAGCAGCCAATTCTGGACAAATCTTAACCTCCTCCTCCTCCCATCCCCAGTCTCCAACGACTCTCGCGTCGGCTTCTTCAACGCTTCTTCCATCGGCGCCAGCCCGAATACCGTCTACAGCCTAATGCAATGCCGGGGAGATATCTCCATGGAAGACTGCAGCACTTGCTTGAACTCTGCCAAGGTAGAGATCATCAGCCAATGCCCGAAAGGTAACCGGGCAGTCCTACGATTCGAGGACTGTCTTCTTCGCTATTCGGATATCGAATTCCTCTCCAAAACATCCATTAGTCCAATGAATCCCATGGCGAGTGCCAACCCTGCCACCAACAGTGTAGTTTTCAATCGACAAGTTGGCGCACTAATAAAGAAGTTGATCACTAGTGCTGCGTCCAATGCTTCAAGGTTCCAGATTGGACTCATCAATTACACCAACACTGAGAACATTTATGGTATGGCGCAGTGCACCGGAGATTTGTCCGAGACAGACTGCTTGTCATGTCTTCAAAATATGGTCCAAGCAGTCTCTAGTCCATGCCAATACAAGGAAGGTTGCCGGGCTGTTTGCGCTAGCTGTATAGTTAGATATGAGAAGCAACCGTTCTTCGATCTCTCATTACTGTCTCCTCTTCCTCCTCCTCCTCAGGCACCAGGGCCTTCACACACAAACACAACGAAAGGTATTAAATTGATGAGACTCTTGAAGGGCCACTTGAACTCCAAACTTAGGACTTGTTGCTTATATGTATGCAGGGAAGTCTAGTGTGAATATTGTGGCAATTGTTGTTCCAATAGCTGTGGGATTACTAGTATTGCTATTAGCTTTCTATGCCTACTCAAGATGGAGAAGGGTGAATAGAGGGAAGAGCATAAAAGGAATAAATGGTAAGTTGATTGACTTGTGTTGAAGATGTTGTGATATATTTTTTAAGGGTACTGGATTGATTTGTTAGACTTGTTTTGAAGGAGACAGCATTGCACCTGAGGACTCCCCTCAATTTGCCTTGGATACAATCAGAAGTGCCACTAATGATTTTGCCGACGCTAATAAACTCGGGAGAGGTGGATTTGGAGTTGTGTACAAGGTGATATATGATCAGCTAATTAATTATTCACCACAAATCCACCAATCTGTTGATTCATGATAGATTTGATGAGTGATGGATGAGTTATTATCTAAGAAGTGTACACAATTAATGAAGCAGATTTTTTCTTCGCAGTAGGGAGGCTTTCGAACGGGCAGGAAATCGCAGTGAAGAGGCTTTCCAAGTCTTCAATACAAGGTTCGGAAGGATTCAGAAACGAAGCGATGTTACTTCACAAGCTTCAGCATAGAAATCTCGTTAGACTACTCGGTTTCTGCCTCGACGAAGAAGAAAAACTATTCGTATATGAATATGTGCCCAATGGAAGCCTTGACAAGCATCTATTTGGTTTGTCCCTTCATCATTTATTATTATTATTATTATTATTGATGCTTCTAGTCTTCACATTAATATTGATCAGCTAAATGTGACTGAATGATTTGCTATAATACAAGCCAAATGGATTTTTTTTTCTTCAAATATAGATCCAACAAAAAAGGTATGCTTAGATTGGGAAAGGCGATACAAAATCATTAGGAGAATCGCTCGAGGACTACTTTATCTCCACGAAGACTCTCGCCTTAAGATAATTCATCGAGGTCTAAAAGCGAGCAACATTTTGTTGGATGATGAAATGAATGCTAAAATCTCAGATTTCGGTATGGCAAGGCTTTTCGGAGTAGACCAAACTCATCAAAAAACGGAGAGACTCGCCGGCACATTGTGAGTAATGTAACCCTCATTTCGCTTATTGATTCATCAAGTTGTAATCATCAATCTAATAATCCAATGCAGCGGCTACATGGCCCCGGAGTACGTCGTAAAAGGACTATTCTCAATGAAGTCAGATGTCTATAGTTTTGGTGTTTTGGTATTGGAGATCATAAGTGGTCAGCAGATCATTAATCAAAACAGAACAGACTCCTCAAAAGATCTCATAAAGAGTGTAAGTGTGACATAAACAAGTAGTATGTATGTTGATGTTCCTAGGCATTAATTATTAACAAACATTTGGTTATTTCTTGTTGTTTGTAGGCATGGATGCATTGGAGGGCAAGGGGCAGTTATGGAATTTTTAGACCCAACTTTGACAAGTAGTTCATCAAGTGAAGTGATGAAATGCATGCACATTGGGGTGTTGTGCATTCAAAACAACATAGAAGAAAGGCCTACCATGGCTTCTGTTGTGTTGATGCTTGATAGCAATTCTGCTATACTTGCAACTCCTTCACCACCTCCATTTGTGTTAGAAAGTGAGTCAGACATAGCAGAGACCCCCATCAGAGAAGGTTAAATAAACACGCACATTAGCATGGCTATATGTTTGTGTAAATATTAATTTTTTAAATAAGGTTGTATTTTGTTTTGTTTTATTGCACAAATAAATCCTTTATTTTCCTTTTTTGTCATTTTTTTAAAATTATGTAATCTAACAAAAAGGTTATAATCTTGTCCGAAGTTGAAAATCGTACTAGTTTGTGCTTGCCAAACACAATGAATTATCTCAGTAGATGAAAGTTCTAAAATTAAACTTATTCGAAAATGGGGTCAATCTTGATCTTCGATGGGAAGAAAATGGGGCAGCTCCGACTCCAAACCCTAATTTTTTTTTCTTCGTTGGTGGTTCCAATTGCATTATTTGTGTTTTGTTTATTCAATAAAATATAAATATGTTTAGATGTATAAAGATTAGTTTCATTCTTGTTGCGGAACATCTTTCTCAACGATTGTTTTTGAATTCGTGAGGTCTTTGATTGTTACTTTTCTTTTAATCTTTTTTTTTTGGTAGGCTAAATTTTTTAATTTAATAGCTAGTTTCTCTTATGGAGTCCCGCCTCCTAATTATCCAAAAAAAAAAAAAAGATAGTTTCTCTTCTTTTTTTTTATTTGTTCTCTTTTCAATATTGGAAGTTTTGTTTTCATTATATAGTTCTAATAGTGTTTATATATAGCGATGTGGTCCAAAATGTTTGTAGAGAAGACAGAAGAGTCATCGATTAGTGATTACCATGTCATTTCAATAGTATAATTGCATCACAACTAGTTAGATGCTCTTTTGAGCAAATAAAATCAATAGCGAATCAATGTCCTTTTATACGACAATTGATTATATGTTTTATAACGTATCGAGCCATTGATGCTTATTAAAATTTTTTATTTAACTTAAAAAAATTTGAAAGCACACCATCAAAAACTAGGAAGCGACCTCTATATAACTGCAAATGTTCAATTGAAAGAGAGAATAAAGGAGGCGAATCTATTAACATTTCTATTGCTAATTTTCTCATCACTAACAAAGATAATGATTTTTTTGACATCATCGACACGCACCCCAACCGTACATCAACTTTGATGTCGTTCATGCGCGTCTCGAGATACACACTTAGCATGTTATACACCGAAATAGTGTGTACACGCATCTCGAGGCATAAAAGGGTACACGTGTAAAATTATTCTCCTCTAACTTGAGAGAAGACATCAGTTAAAGTAGAGATAAATTAGTAATAAAAAAATTAATAAATTCTCTTCTTTTACTGTTTTCATTAAATGACACATGATGTGATTGATAATTGTGCGAATCTTAAAATTTGCAATGGTAAAGTAAATCCAACATTTTAAAACGTTTTAAATACTCGCTAATCACTACAATGCTTTGTTATTTATCAAAAAAAACTGCAATGCTTTGTTAGAATTGAAGATTTTATTTGTTGTAATTAATTGAATGTCATGGGGCCTTTAGCAGTGGCGTTGGGCCAGAGCCGCCACTGATCTCACTCTTTTTAAGTGTAAAGAATTCTAAAATGTTTTTACCTCAAAAATAAAAAAATAAAATAAAATTCTAAAACGTTTCAAATATTCAATGCACTTTATTCCCCAACATATTCAATGCACTTTATTCCCCCGTAAATACTATATTAATATTTTTGACATAAGAAATCACGATTGACTCTTTATTTTAGGTTAGAAATCACTATTTACGTAGTTGCGACAAAAAAATCATCATTTACTTAAAAAAAAACATAATAATTTAGTGATTCAACAAATTTACTTGAATTTATAAGAGAGTGTTTAAAATTTTTATAAATATTTAAAAAATTTTAATCAAATTTTATTAGTGATTTTAGGTGTTAAATACTTAGAACGTCTACTTTCAAATCTAAGTTAAAATAGTAAATTTTGTATTAAAATAATATAAAAGTCATGCCACATAGTATTCTCATTTCCAATATATTCAAAAAAGAATATTCTAAGAATATTCCTTTCTTTTTTTACTTTCTTATATAAATAGTTAATTAAAACAAACAAAAATATATACAAACAAATAAGAAAAAAAAAGAGGGCCGCTAAGGGCACCCCACCTATTAATGAAGGCACCCAGTTAATGTGGGCACAAATTGATTTACCTGAGGCACCCGAAAATTAAATTCAAAATACCAAAAATACCCCTCGTGCAAAAAACCCTTACACCCCACCACCACCACCACCACCACCATCACCGAACCCCGAGCACCTAACCACCCCCACCACCACCTTCACCGAACCCTGAGCACCCCACCACCTTTACCGAACTGTTGTGCAAGAACCCATTTGGTTTGAATCGACCATTGAGAGGAATCTCCAAAATCGTGTTCCCCGTGTCTCGCCTTGTGTTTCTCCTTCGATTTACGACTTTTTTGCAGTTCGTAGGGTCGTGGTGTGAGCCGATTTCGTCTCCAAGTTAGGGTTCGGTTGAATAGTTAAAGAAATGGAAATTCGCGGTTCTCGGCCACACAGGCCAGAGACTGTGCTAACTGTCTCGGCCTCGCATGGCCGAGACAGAAGCTACATTTTTGGGAACTCGAAGTCCCAACCACAAAGGCCGGAAGAGTTCACAGTGTCTCGGTTACGCATGGCCGAGAGTACTCTAGTTCTCTCGGCGAGACATGACGAGAGCTACAATTAGTGGTAGGTAATGTGGTGTCGGTGGTGTACAACCGAGAATGTGCTCATACTCTCGGTTGTACACTCGGCGTACCATACCGTGACCTAAGTACACCTCCCGGTCCTTTAGACCGAGACATCACCATACATCTCGGTCTGCCCCGCGAGGCCGATACAATCGCGCACATCGACGAAACTTCGGATAACCGCAAAAAAACACAATAAATTTGCAAAATTACCTCAACTTCGACCTCCTCTTGCACCGTAGCAGTACAATCATCTATTATATAGTGGAAACAAGTTCGGATTTGAGCAAATTACCAAACCCTACGTTGACAAACAAATCATCATTTTCACTGTTTTCCACAACAAAACAGTTCTAATAAACTATCATATGATTGTCAAACATTGTTAACTGTTTGTTTGATGATGTCAATCCGCAAGAATCGATAAAAAGTCGACAAACGCAGTGTGGATTTGTGGTTCAACCTTGTGGTGGGGTGCCTTTTTTTCTTTGTCAAAATAATTTGTGAGGTTTGAATCACTATATATACAAGGGCAAAATAGTCTTTTTTACTTTTGCTGAAATTTTTACAAAAACTTTGAGTGCCTTCATTAAATGATGGGGTGCCCTTAGCGGCCCTCAAAAACAACTATAGGTCACATAATTGAAGGTTCATGCGAACCTGGGAAAAAATATATTTTAGTCAATGTGGAAATAACAAAGAAGCTGGCCCATAAAGATTCAAGTGCTATCTTAATTCCTTTCGTATATTATATACTTTAATATAAATAATATATAAATAATTTATTTGTCAAAAAAGCATAATAAATAATTAATATTACATGCATTGATATAGTGCGTTGATTCTTTGCAATGGGACGTAAGTACACGACTCTCAAGATTAATCCAACAGTGTCCAAAATGTCTGACTTATGGTGCTACTTCTAACTGCACGTATTATATTTGCATTGCTCATCCTTTGAATTAATATCTCTTCAATAATCATTCAAGAATTAATATCTCTTCAATAATCATTCAAATAATATAAGGGATCACGTAGAGTCCCATCACTTTTTTGTTTTTTTTCTGCCAACTTGCATTCCTCCTCATTATTGTGAAGCCATGTCTGTGACTGTGACACATCAAATGTGCAGGCCCCCTAACCCTAATCTTATTCTATAATAATATAATATTGTAGGGCTATAAAGATCCGGCAAATCTAGGCAACACAGTTTTATCGACAGTTGTATCCAACTTGATGCATTTTTTTTTTTTTTATGTTTTTTTATGAAGTTGCTATTTACTCACTTTAGATATCAACTTGGGTATCTAGCGATATTGTGATGTCAATATATAGTTTGGGATATGCGTTCGAGGTGTATCAAATGGTGCATGATCGCTAAATGCCTAATTAGGTCAGCATTTAAAGTGTGTACTTCAATTATTTTTTTTTTTATATTATAAAAAAGTTTAATTTATGTGATCGGTCTCAACTAATTTAAAATTGAAGTTTTGTTGTTGAGTCGTGGAGGTTGCAAGTCACATTGTTTTAAGTTTTAACTTTTAAGACATATTTTGTAGATAATTTTGATCACTAGAACTGTGTCAAAAAAAAAGAATAGACGCTAAATTACTATTTAATTAAGGTCTGATTAAGGATTAAGGTGGCGGTTCGGGAAAAAAAAAAAACAAGGAGAATTAAGTTGACATTTTCTTTTAGGTTGACATTTTTATTGAATCAAATTACCCAAACAATTGCAGAAATGAACTGAACATATGGTGAAGTACTTACAAACGTTATTAACATGTTTTATAATAATATAAAGATATTGCAAATCTTGGCAATACGTGAGCCATTTTGCTAGCCATTGTATCGGACCTTAATTAGGACTTAAAATTATTTCCATGGCATTCCTAGCCTCCTAGATTCAATTTTCTAATTTTTCAATGCATGCTCCTCTCTTGAGGGCGATGCGTGTCTTCAGTAAAATAATTAGTGGTAATCTTAAAAACTACGGTATCAAAAAAAAAAAAAAAAGATTCGTGGTCATGCAGTCTTAATTACTTGAAATAGACTAATTAATACTTTCGTCCAGTCATTTATATAAGTTGATTAAGGTAATGACACAAGAATTAAGACAGCCTTAACTACGTATGTAATTTACATATATGTCATTTGACATTAAATTAATTGAAGAATTATAAATGTTTGAATCGTATTACACACTTGAATTCTAAAAACGACTTACAATTTTGAATAATTTTTTTTTGCTAAAACGACTTATATAAATGACCGGATGGAGTATTAAATTAAGGTCTAATCACTAAAATATTTTTTGCCTTTAATAGAGGTTTTAAAACCCATATTAAATTTTTTCAAAAACGTTACTTATATAAAATACATGTATTACATAGAGGTTTTTTAAAATTCATATCAATTAGGTGTTATTTAATAACACCCCCCTTTAATAGAGATTTAAAAACTTATATTAAATACCAAAATTGTTAATTATCATTAAGGTTGACATTTTCTTAAGGTTGACATTTTTTTTATATTAAATCATTACCCAAAGAATTGAAGAAGTGAACCAAACATTCACATTCGATGAAGTACTTGTACAAAGTTTTGGGCATCAAATTAATGTCAAGTGTCAAGTAATATGTTTTTTTTGCTCATCTTAACTTGTGTTGTGCTCTTACAGACCTCTAGGACCAAAGCTCAAGGTCCCAGTACCTTAAACTATTGTACCAACTATGCCAGTAATTCTACTTCATATCTCCAATTCCAAACCAATCTCAACCTCCTCATCTCTTCTCTGGTCTCCAATGGCTCGGCCAACGGTTTTTTCGATGCCTCATTCGGCGTGGGGAATCCGAACAGTTCCGTCTACGGCTTAGTGCAATGCAAAGGTGGTATTTCCATGGCAGACTGCACTACTTGCTTGCAAAGTGCAGGGAGAGATATCATCAATCAATGCATGAAAGGAAAGCGCTCATTCATACGTTACGAGAACTGCCTCCTTCGCTACTCCGATAGCAACTTCTTGTACCAAGTGAAAACTAGTCCAATCAATCTCATGCCTGGTCTGAATGATGCCTCTAATGTTTATGATTTTAGTCAAAATGTGGAGAGTCTTATGAATAGATTGACAACTGATGCTGCATCCAATCCTTTGAAGTTCAAGGTTGGCATGATGATCAATGACATTACTGATGACTCGATGGCTGTCTACGGTTTGGCGCAGTGCACGAGAGATTTGTCGGAGAAAGACTGCTTGTCATGCCTTCAACATATGACTAATACAGTGTACATTAGTTGTAGAGGGAAGGAAGGTTGCCAGGCTATTTGTGCTAGTTGTGTTGTCAGATATGAAACGCAATCGTTTTTCGATGTATCATTGCTGCCGCCGCCGCCTCCTTCTCCTCCTCCGCCTCCTCGAGCAACACCCCCCTCCAATGACAGTATGTTTTTTTTTCTTTTTTTGTTAAGTTTGATCCTCCAATTATGATTGTTGTTGTGTTAAAATCAAATTTCTTGAAGGGTAGTACAGTACTGTTGATATTTGTTGAGATGTGTGATCCTCCAATAATTGTTGTTGTGTTAAATCAATTTCTTGAAGTAGTTTATATGTCCGAAGTATAATTAAGTGGAGATCACCACTCTATACTTCGATGAAGTTTAATTATTAAATAGGCCTTTTATTTCGGGCATGAAAATTCAACAATATTGAAAAATAATTAACTTATGATCTATTGATTATATATGCAGGCAAGTCGAGTGCGCACGCCGTGGAAATTGTCGTTCCGGTAGCTGTAGGAGTAGTAGTACTAATATCTGTCTGTTTTGCATATTTAACCTGGCGAAATAGGGGGGAGAACATATCTGGTAAGTTATTACAAATTAATACTCTTCACTTGAATCAATAATTTTCCGGTGTGTAAGATCGCTTAGGTCACTAAGGTACACCCAAGTTGATTGCACAAGAGCCTCATGGGCACGGATATAAAAAAATCAAATGCATAAGCAATCATGTATTTAGCTAAAAAATTCGAATTGGAGACACTAATTAATATTATGTGTATACAATGAACTAGCTAGATTGATTTATTAAACTTGTTTTGAAGGGAACAACACATATGAAGACTCCCTTCAATTTGCCTTTAGTACAATCAGAAGTGCCACGAAAGGCTTCGCTGATGCTAATAAACTAGGAAAAGGTGGATTCGGAGTTGTGTACAAGGTTTGAACCTGCTATGTATAGAATCACCAATCTTTCAATTACATTAGATTCTTAGTAAAGATTCAGTACTATGTAAAGAAGTCTACTTAATGAAGCAGTTGTTTTCTTTGCAGGGTGTCCTTCCAAATGGGCAGGAAGTTGCGGTGAAGCGGCTTTCCCAGTCTTCAGGGCAAGGTTCAGAAGAATTTAAAAATGAAGTGATGTTACTTAACAAGCTACAACATAGAAATCTTGTTAAATTGTTTGGCTTCTGTCTAGAAGAAAAAGAAAAGCTACTCATATACGAATATGTGGTGAATGGAAGCCTCGACAAGTATCTATTCGGTTTGTTCCTTCATTTTTTTGGATTTCTAGTGGCTAAGCTAGTAGCCTAGAATCACATTTTTGTTAATAATTCTAGAGTGGAAGTTTGATTAGTTAAATTCATTAGATTGTATATAAGCCTATATTGTTATTGAAAACTTGCAGATAGAGCCAAAAAAGAATGTTTGGATTGGGAAAGTCGATACAAAATCATAAAAGGAATTGCTCGAGGAATGCTTTACCTTCACGAAGACTCGAGAATGAGGATTATTCACCGTGATCTGAAAGCGAGCAACATTTTGTTGGATGATGAGATGAATGCTCAAATATCAGATTTTGGCATGGCAAGGCTGTTCAAAGTCGATCAAACTCATGACAAAACAAGGAGAGTTGCCGGGACATTGTGAGTTTCGAACCTTGAAATACCTCTTAATTGGAATTTAGATTCTTGTTTTGCAGTACCTAGAGTGAAATAATAGATTATGACAATGGCTAGATGTATTCGAATTATCATTGATCGGGGCCTAACTCGATATTTTGTCGCAGTGGCTACATGGCTCCAGAGTATGTTGTGAAAGGAATGATCTCAATGAAATCAGATGTTTATAGTTTTGGTGTTTTAATGTTGGAGATCATAAGTGGTCAGCAGATCATCAATGAAAACCAGGCAGAATCTCCTAAAGACCTCACAAACATTGTAAGTACGGCGCATTATAGAACCGCGGCATTATCTCTCATTTTTAGCATTTTTATCTAATTCTAGGAGAGTTTTTGCAGGCATGGGAGCATTGGAAAGAAGGGAAAGCTTTAGAATTCTTAGACCAATGTCTGAGTACTAATTCATCGACCGATGTGATGAAGTGCATCCATATTGGACTACTATGTATTCAAAAGAACGTTGAAGAGAGACCTACTATGGCCTCCGTCGTGTTGATGCTTGATAGCGAAGCTCCTACGCTCGCGACTCCTTCCCCGCCTCCATTTTTGTTGGAAAGCGAAAATCTCTATGTGCTGCAAAGTGGATCGATCTCGTCGGGTTGGAGCTCGAGCACTTCTATGCAACAGTTTTGAAGCTTAAACACTTATAATGAACTTTCCCACACAAACAATTCACATATAATGAACTTTCCCACACAAACAATTCACATATAAGAAAATAAAAGGTGCCTTAATTAGTTGAATATCTATTAGACTGCCTTACTAATTATGATAAGAGTCATAACCAAGCATAATTAATTACTCACATATTGACTTTACCATCTGTTGTGAATAACTTTTCTGTCTCTCTCTCTTTTTTTTTTTAATCTTCGAAGATTAGGTGAGGTCCTCTAATTACTAATTATAACTCGTTCAATTACTAGACTATACTACCACCTTGGTCTCGCAAAATATACGTGGAAAAAATTGATCGGCCCGCCATAGATTAATTGTTGCCTTGTTGTTTCCTTCATTGAGCTTTGCTCACAAGTTCAACAACAAACTAAGGAGAACTTATTTTTTTGGTGAGATTTCTATAATATTCAATTAATTCTTTGGTGATAACTTAACTGACCCTCAATAGGGACTTATAGCATTCAATATTCATACTGATAATGACACACAATAACATCTACAAAGAAAGTCTATAGGTTTGATGACTTGTAGAGTTGGTTTCTTCCACCAGCTTTCACATGGTTTTGTAATAATTAAATACATTGCCTAACTAAAAGCAGGTCAACTGATGAAGTGTTTAGTTCTCTCCAATTTTGAAGTCTATAAGAGAGAGCCTGAGATATTCACCTAATTAAGGAGAAGTATATACACTAAGATGTATCCAAGATGAAGTGTTTTTGTGCATCAAATCCCATGTTTTTGCTGATCTTTTCATTTCTTTTGCTCATCAAGTCCTCTAGTCCAGCTGAGGATCTCATCCTAGAATTTTGTTCCAACTCATCCAATTACTCATCAGGCAGCCAATTCCAAACCAATCTCAATCTCCTACTCCCTACTCTAGTCTCGAACGGCTCTCTCACCGGCTTCTTCAACACTTCCTCGTCCGGTGACAACTCGAATTATACCGTCTATGGACTTGTGCAATGCAGGGGTGATATCACCATGGAAGCATGTAGCACTTGCTTGAACTTTGCAGAGAAAGATATCGTTGCGAGATGCCCGAATGGCAAGCGTGCGTTTGTAAGATTTGAGAATTGTATTTTGCGCTATTCGGATGTGCCATTCTTTTCTAGAGTCGAAACTAGTCCAATTAGGCTCTTGGGAAATGGCAACAATGCCTCCAATGCTGATGTTCTTAATAAACAAGTTGATGGTCTAATGAATAGATTGACAACTAATGCTGCATCCAATCCTTCTTTGTTCGGTAGAGGGCTCGCTAATTACACCATTCGGACTCGGTTTATGGTATGGTGCAGTGCACGAGAGATTTATCCGAGACAGATTGCTTGTCATGTCTCCAACAAATGATTAGAGGACTTAATTCTTGTTGTCGTGGACAGAACGGCGCTCGGGTTACTTGCGCGAGCTGTACTATAAGATATGAGGTATATTCATTTTTCGATCTCTTATCACTGACTCCTCCTCCTCCGAATACGCTTCAAGCACCATGGCCTTCCTCACAGACAAATTCAACACAAGGTACATATGCACTTACTTGTCATGCTCTAATTCCAATTGTAAATACATTCTTTCGAAGGACTAGTTTCTTGTGTGAAAAATATATCTTATTACAATGCAGGAAATGATGACAAGTCGAGTAGGAATATTGCAGTAATCGTCGCTCCAATAGTCGCAGGAGTGTTATTACTGCTGGTTGCCTTGTGTGTAGTAGCATGTTTAGTACTGAGGAAAAAAGGACTAAAAGGAAGAACATATCAGGAATAGTTGGTAATGTTAATTGCAAAACATTGTTCATTTTCATAATATTCATGATAGACCTGGTGATTGATTTGTTATACTTATTTTGCGTGAAGTTGCCGACATAAGACATTCAACTGAATCCCTGGAATTCGACTTTGCAACAATCAGGAGTGCCACGGACAATTTTTCAGATGAGAATAAACTCGGACAAGGCGGATTCGGATCGGTGTACAAGGTGACAAACAGTTTCTTTATTCATCAGTTATGGTTACTAATGAATCTATTGAGAACTAATAATGATCACAGTAAAAACTTTGTAGGGTGAGCTTTCAAATGGTCAACAAATAGCAGTAAAAAGGCTCTCCAATTATTCATCACAAGGTTCAGAAGAATTCAAGAATGAAGTGATGTTACTTCACAAGCTTCAACACAAGAATCTTGTTAGACTATTAGGTTTCTGCCTTGAAGAAAAAGAACAATTACTTATATATGAATATGTTCCCTATGGCAGCCTCGACAAATATATATTCGGTTTGTCCCTTAATCCTAGCTTCTTCAATTTTATGTTCCTTGATTCGAAGCGTAAAATTGATCGGTTACGACACTGGTATATACATGTAGATCCAACCAAAAGGAGCTATTTAGATTGGGAAAGCCGATACAGAATCATTAGAGGAATTGCTCGAGGGATGCTTTATCTCCATGAAGATTCGCGGGTAAGGATCATTCATCGGGATCTCAAAGCGAGCAACATTTTGTTGGACAATGAGATAAATCCAAAAATCTCAGATTTTGGGATGGCAAGGCTTTTTCAAATGGATCAAACTCATGACAAAACAAGGAGAGTTGCTGGAACATTGTAAGTATATTAATTTGTTCCAACTTATTTATTTAGTATTGATCAATTTACGACAACATGTATCGATTCGACGACTTGAATGCAGTGGCTACATGGCCCCCGAGTACGTCATAAGAGGAATTTATTCGGTGAAGTCAGATGTCTATAGCTTTGGAGTTCTACTTTTGGAAATCATAAGTGGTGAGAAGAACATAAACGTGAATCAATCATCTACCTCGAAAGACCTCTTAAACAAGGTCAGTATAATCAAAATCTTATTAGTCACTTCAATTAGCAATATTGTTTTACTAGCCATATTTGTAACACTTGGTGAATTGAAATGTTTGCAGGCATGGGAGCATTGGAGAGAAGGGACAGCTTTAGAATTTATAGACTCGAGTATGAGTACCGCGTCGTCAAGTGAAGCGATGAAGTGTATCCATATAGCACTTCTATGCATACAAAAGAGCATTGAAGATAGGCCTACAATGGCATCCATTGTGTTGATGCTTGATAGCAGTTCTCCAACTCTTGCAACTCCTTCACCACCTCCATTTCTATTGGAAAGTGAAACATTATTAACAGCAGAGTCAGAATCATTATCACATATTTCTCTGTTGTGATTATTCAATATCAACTCAATTTTTAGTTAAAAATTTCTGAATTCCATTAGTAACGATACTGTCCCGATTTAACTTTAGCACCATGGCAGCAAAACTATGGCGTTTTACTTAAAAAAATTAACTCAGTACTGCTTAAGAAAATATCGCACTTTCCGATTAAAAAAACGAAGAAAATATTGCACTTACATCCTTCATTCTAAAGTCGTTGTTAATAAATGTGTGACTCATTCATTCGCCCTTTTGGAAATATTGTCCGCGTACACTTGTGACCTTTTCTAGATTTTGTTTGCATACACGAACCACCGGGTTTTTCAAAAACTAAGGTGGGAATAGTTTTTTATTCCAAAAATAAGGTTGACAACTTTTAATTTACAAAATTAAGGTATGTCTCCTTTTGAAAAGGAGTCATTAGTGATGATGTGGCTCCATGCGATCATGTGTGTTGATGAGGTGGAGTGAACGACTCCTTTTGAAAAGGAGTCATCCATATAAAATGAATGATACCTTTTGAAAATAAGTCATCTATACAAAATACACAACCTCTATTTTACTCCTCAAAAGGAGTACGTATCTCAAGATGGACAATTCACATCATGCACATATATCGAGGTAAACAACTGATGTAAATGACATGCACGTATATGAACGTGGACAACTCATGCAAACGCCACACATATATCTCGCGGTGGAGAAGTCATGCAAACGACACGCGCGTATGTTGAGGTGCAAACGTGACACACGTATCATAAGGTGTGCAACTCATGCAACCTCGTGCAATCCATGCAAACGTCGCACACGTATCTCGAGGTGAACAACCCATGCAAACGTTACGCACGTGTCTCGAGCTAGGTGGACAACTCATACAAACGACATACACGTATCTCGAGGTGGACAAATCCATGCAAACGTCACGCATGTGTCTCGAGGTGGACAACCCATGCAAACAACACACGCGTATCTCGAGGTGGACAATCCCACATATTTTGGCATCCACATGGCGCCCACGTGGAACACTCCACGAGGCGCCCTTCCACGTGGGCGCCTGTGTTCAGAAAACATGAATGACGCATTTCTAAATGCGACATTCGTGTATTTTGAACAGACTAATTTTTTTACAACTAATGGCGCATTTTCAAAATGATTTTTACCTTACTTTTGGAATAGAAAAAAAAACATAACTTATTTCACTCATTTATATTAATTTTGACAGTACATTTGTAATTTTTCCCGAATAAGGATGATAGCAAGTACCTAGCTAATTCAAAGATTAAAAGGTTTTTAATACTTAGATCTTAACCAAAGATATAAACTTATTAGAAGATTTTCTTGTAATCGTGCAAAATGCTATAGCTAATTAACTTTTAATTTCACTTCATATTACACAACTTGATGAATATCTTAAATAATAGTATCTCAATTATAAGATGATCAAGATTAAGAACCTAAAACAAAAATTAGAAATTAAGAGAGAAATAGAGTGTAGAGAAGAATGAGTAGCACTTGCCTCTTTCATTACTTCTCTTAGTGTGCTCAAGCTTTCCTAAATATAGCTCCATTAATGGTAGTTTTGCGACGGCCCCTACTTCTAAACAGGGCACCGCCCGGCCTAATCCTGTACTCAAACCTTAATCCACATGATCTAAGACTTAAGTACGTATTAGTCAGCCTATCGTCCCTATAATTCTCCGAATCTCCATGTATTGTTATATTATCACATTGACATGTCATTCAAATGTTAAGCATAAACATTGTATTAAGCGGAAGCATTAATTCTCCAAAACAATTCCTAAGTGTGGAAACTAAGAAAAACTACAGCATCACATGCATGTATAGATATGAAACTATTCACTCAACCCATTGTACAACCCAAAATGACATAATACATCATAATACTAGGGCTGGCAAAAATACGGGAACGGTCAAAAAAGGGACCGAACACCCATTTCGAAAATGATTAAATTTGGTGTCCGGTCCCAGTCCCGTTTTTAAAACGGGCACTGTTTTTTTGTTCGGTCCTGTATGTTTGTAAAATATACGGGACCCGTTTTGCCCAATTTTTTTTAAATATGATTAAAAATTACCCGATTTTTTTTAAAGAGTAAGAGGTGGACGAAGGCAGAGAGAGTGAGACTCGGGAGTGCGACTGTGCGAGCCAGAGACGACGGAGCCGTGCGTGAGGCAGAGAGAGTGAGAGGCGGACGGAGGCAGAGAGAGTGAGACTCGGGAGTGCGACTGTGCGAGGCGGAGACGACGGAGCCGTGCGTGAGGAAGGTGCGTGGCCTTGAAATGCGAGGCGATGAGAGACGACCGTGAGGCGATGAGAGACGGTGAGAGGCGGAGTGAGGCGGTGAGAGCACTAAGAGGCGGAGGCGTTAAGGTTTGTTTGTTGAGTGAGGAGATCGGGGATGAGCCGTTGAGGGAGAATCTGGGAGATGACAGTTGACAGATGAGATAAATCATAAATCTCATAAAAGTTAAAAACTTTAAATACATTGTGAAATTACTTATATGCCCTTCAAATTAATCACAAATGGGTACCCGTTTTTTTGAAATTTCTGCCCGAACCCGGTCCCGTATTTTTAAACGGACAAAAAAAATTGTCCAGTCTCGTATGTTTGTTAAAAAAATATTGTCCGGTCCCGTTTAAAACAGGACCGGACAAAACGGGCCAAACGGGACCGGGCACATTTTGCCAGCCCTACATAATACAACAAAAGTCGAGACGTACAAAATGAGTGAGGAGAGTCGCCGAACTGCTCAGAGGAAGTCGTCGATCTTCTCCTTCCCCGGTCTGCTACTGCTCGACGGACCTACACTCACCGTTACAAACTAGACGGTGAGTATAGTGATATTTAAGTACTAATTGGAGAATTTCATGTCACATTTCCAAAAGAAACGAATGGTATTTAAAAGCATAAATGAGCGAAATAAATTGTTGAAACAAGTAATGCAAGTAAATACCACAGTTAAAGATGTAGAGACAGACACAGGCTAAGTCGAGATGATCTACGTCCGGTCGGTGGTGAGACCTATCACCTACCTTTTCCCACTACGATATGGAGTTGCGCTCAACATATCTCGCATAAATAGCGGAGCTGCGCTCTACGCTTTAGAACATCAATCTCATGCTTGCCGACCACCCTGAGCCCCATAACTCGTGTGACGCACAAGTGTAGTGGTGAGTGCCGGAACCCCGGTAGACCCATGTCCCCGGTAACTGCTTAAGTCGTTGTTAATAAATGTGAGACTCATTCATTCTCCTTTTTGGAAATATTGTCCGCGTACACTTGTGACCTTTTCTAGATTTTGTTTGCATACACGAACCACCGGGTTTTTCAAAAACTAAGGTGGGAATAATTTTTTATTCCAAAAATAAGGTTGGCTACTTTTAATTTACAAAATTAAGGTATGTCTCCTTTTGAAAAGAAGTCATTGGTGATGATGTGGCTCCATGCGGTCATGTGTGTTGATGAGGTGGAGTGAACGACTCCTTTTGAAAATGAGTCATCCATATAAAATGAATGACACCTTTTGAAAATGAGTCATCTATTCAAAATACACAACCTCTATTTTACTCCTCAAAAGGAATACGTATCTCAAGATGGACAATTCACATCACGCACATATCTCGAGGTAAACAACTGATGTAAATGACACGCACGTATATGAACGTGGACAACTCATGTAAACGCCACACATATATCTCGCGGTGGAGAAGTCATGCAAACGACACGCGCGTATGTTTAGGTGGTTGACCCACACAACCTCGTGCAATTTATGCAAACGTGACACACGTATCATAAAGTGTGCAACTCATGCAACCTCGTGCAATCCATGCAAACGTCGTGCACGTATCTCGAGGTGGACAACCCATGCAAACGACACGCACATATTTAGCGGTGGACAACCCATGCAAACAATGCGCACGTATCTCGAGGTGGACAATCCATGCAAACATTACGCACATGTCTCGAGGTGGACAACCATACAAATGACAAACAAGGTTGACAAATCCACGTATCTCGAGGTGGACAATCCATGCAAACAACATATTTTGACATCCACATATTTTGACATCCACATGGCGCCCAAGTGGAACACTCCACGAGGCGCCCTTCCACGTGGGTGCCTGTGTTCAGAAAACATGAATGACGCATTTCTAAATGCGACATTCGTGTATTTTGAACAGACTAATTTTTCTACAACTAATGGCGCATTTCCAAAATGATTTTTACTTTACTTTTGGAATAGAAAAAAAAAAAACATAACTTATTTAACTCATTTACATTAATTTTGACAGTACATTTGTAATTTTTCCGGAATCACTCTAGGACAAGTGTTAAAACATTTATCATCTCTCCATCTAAATCGAGCGAGGTCTCTATCTACTAGTGTAACTGTAACACTCATTGTACAACATATTCAATGGTACAAGTGAAGATCAAATTTCATTTGTGGTGTTGCCTAACTAAATCGACTGTCTTTCTGGTTTCTATTCAATGCTAATGCATTAAGTCAATGGAAACCAGTCTACACGAAAGCCGCGTGAAGTGCTGGGAAGTTTCTCCTCGGATTAATTAGTGACTGGAGGGAGTATATAATAGGGTGATGAAGGCCTTGAGACAGTCTCTTGATTAAGAAATTGAACATATATAGATATGATGAAGCATTTTTGTGCATCAAATTCCACGTTCTTGTTCATCTTTACATGTATTGTGCTGCTACTACTATCTTGTAGTAGTACTACTACTACAGCTGAAGAAGAGCTCATCAAAGACTTGTGTTCTAACTATGATAATTCGACTAGGGGGAAGCGATTTCGTACCAATCTCAATCTCATTTTCCCTTCTCTGATATCAAATGGTTCTCGCGACTACGGTTTCTTCAATGCTTCGTCCGGCATCAACGTCCCCGATGCCGCCTACGGCCTAGTTCAATGCAGGGGAGACTTATCCAAGGAAGTTTGTGAGGGTTGCTTGAAATTTGCAGCCAAAAATATCAGTAGCAGATGCCCGGAAGGAAGGCGAGCATTCATACGATATGAGAACTGCATCTTGCGATATTCAGACGAACCCTTCTTCTCTCGAGTCGATACCAATCAAACAAGGCTGCTGCCGAGTCCAAACTTCGCCTCCGATGGATATCTCTTGCGAAGGCAAGTGGAAAGTCTAATGAGCAGATTGACAAGTGAGGCTGCATCCAATGCTTCAAAGTTTGCGATTGGGAGCATCAGTTACACTGATCCGAAACCGATTTATGGGATGGTGCAGTGCACTAGAGATTTATCAGAGAAAGATTGCTTGTCATGCATTCAAGAAATGATCAAGGGAGTCTACTATGCTTGTAGAGGAAAGGAAGGTTGTCGTGTTACATGCCCGAGTTGCGTAGTAAGATACGAAGTGGACGCTTTCTCCGATCGCTTTATACTTACTCCTATTCCCCCTCCGGCATCATGGTCGTCTTCAAATGTGAACGCGACATCCGGTGCAGTGCAGCTACTTGTTTTCATTGTCTCTCCAAAAGATTGTTGTTGCTGCTGCTGCTGCTGCTGCTTTGTTTATGAATCAAACTCAATAAAGGATTTTGTGAATGAATGAATGTATATGTCTTGCTCATTTTGCAGGGAAGGATGATAAGTCGTGGATGAAGGCCGCGCTAATTGCTGTTCCGTTGGTTGAAGGTGTACTTCTCCTATTTGCCTTCAGTGTTGCCTATTCAATGCTAAGGAGAAAGATAAATAAAGGGCACAACATTTCAGGCATAATTGGTAATGTTAAACTAAAAATTATTTTTGATCTTAATATATGGGCCTATGATCATAGAGTTAATTGGATTAATATGTTTCGTTCTTGTGAAGGAGATGACATTGAACGCGCCGCGGAATTTCTCCATTTCGACTTTGGATTGATCAAGAGTGCCACCGGCAATTTCTCAACCAGTAATAAACTTGGACAAGGCGGATTTGGATCGGTATACAAGGTAAAAATCTGTGTCATTCAACATTCGTCGACCTATACAATTACTAATATGTAGAGTATAATGGACTTTGTTGAAGGAATGTTACTATATATCCCTTTCAGGGTCAGCTGTCAAATGGACAGGAAATAGCAGTGAAGAGACTGTCGACTAATTCCAGGCAAGGCTCGGAAGAATTTAAGAATGAAGTGATGTTGCTTCATAAGCTACAACATAGGAATCTAGTTAAACTGTTGGGATTTTGCCTTAAAGGAAAAGAAGAATTGCTCATATATGAATATGTAACGAATGGAAGCCTCGATAAGTATCTATTCGGTTTGTCTCTTGCGCCATATATCCTTTGCTTATCATTTTGCACAAGTACAAGAAATTGCACAATGCAAAAGTAGTAGTTCAGAGAATTACATTGCAAGCCAATTATAATGTAGTATTTGTTTCTGGTATACATGCATATATAATTAATCTAGTAGATCCAACCAAAAAGAGCGACTCGGATTGGGAAACGCGGTACAAAATCATAAGAGGAATTGCTCGAGGGATACTCTATCTCCACGAAGATTCTCGGCTAAGGATTATTCATCGGGACCTGAAAGCGAGTAACATTTTGTTGGACGACGAGATGAATCCTAGAATCTCAGATTTTGGGATGGCAAGGCTTTTTGGAGTAGACCAAACTCATGATGAGACAAAGAGAGTTGCTGGGACACTGTAAGTACTGAAAACATTTGCAATTCCAACTACAATAATTCTTTCTTTAGATTGATTTTAATACTTCATGATACATAATATAAATGTGATGAATGATATTGTAGTGGTTATATGGCCCCCGAGTACGTCGTAAGAGGAATTTTCTCCGCGAAATCAGACGTGTATAGTTTTGGAGTTTTACTTCTAGAAATTATAAGTGGTGAGAAGAACATAAATGTAAACCAGTCAGGTTATACAGAAGACCTCTTAAGCAAGGTCAGTACGACATTCGAAGATAAGAACTTGCGCGGCCATAATCGATTCCCTCTTACCTGTTTAGTTGCTTTAAAGTTAAGCATTTTCGCCGATATGTAAGACTAGCTTGTTAAGTTGTTTGCAGGTATGGCAACATTGGAGAGAAGGGACAGCTTTGGAATTCCTAGACCAAAGTTTAAGTAGTGATGCATCAATTGAAGTCATAAAGTGCATCCACATTGGACTGTTGTGCATTCAAAAGAACATAGAAGACAGACCTACTATGGCTTCTGTTGTGTTGATGCTTGACAGCAATTCTGGTACACTTCCAAATCCTTCACCTCCTCCATTTGTGCTAGGAAGTGAATCAGCCATGTCAGAGTTGGAATTTGGTAGAAGCACCATTAATGAAGCTCAAACACATATTTCTTTGTCTTAACTTTCTTAGGCCATTGTTGGTTGTAATGAGTTCAATAATGTTGAAGAAAGTTGTGACTTTGTTTCTTTACATAGTCTCCAATGTGCACTTTGTCTTGTTTCAGGAGAGTAATGAAGCCCTTTTGTTTTTCCAAATTGAGAATTGCTAGAATGACAACATCACGTAATGAGTTCTATAATGTTGAAGAAAGTTGTGACTTAGTTTCTTTACATAGTCTCCAATGTGCACTTTGTCTTGTTTCAGGAGAGTAATGAAGCCCTTTTGTTTTTCCAAATTGAGAATTGCTAGAATGACAACATCATGTCACACCATGTTGATTTTTCATGCGTGCGGCACATTATCCGCAAGCGGCCCGCCTGCGGCACTTCTCCATGAACCTATGATCCCCACCAGTACCGATACTGTTCCCAACTTGATCACCTTTCAATTTTTATAGGCGCGGGGTTTTATCTCAAAAGACATCGGTACTAGATGAGGGGAGATCACCACTTATATATTTCACTACAGGTCACGATTGAACAGTCAGCTCTGATACCATGTTGATTTTTTCATGCCTGCGGCACATTATCCGCAAGCAACCCGCCCTCAGCACTTCTCCGTGAGTCTACGATCTCCGTCAATACTGATACTATCCCCAACTTGACCGCCTTTCAATTTTTTAGGGGTGGGATTTCATCTTAAAAGGCTTCGGTAGTAGATGAGGGGAGATCACTACTTATATATTTCACTAAGAAATTTCAATTATCCGATGTGGGACTATTATTTCGGTCCACGCATTTCAACACACCACAAGACACATAGGCTCACAAGAGCTATCCATGTGCGCATCGGAATATGGGTATACACAGATCTCGATGCATAACACACGTGTCGAGGTAGCATAGAAGGCTCTTATGAGCCAATGTGTCTTGTAGTGTGACATTGTTGTTGTCATTCTAGTATTTTCCTTCCAAATTATGTGGTTTTTCCTCTAAAAAAATCTTGGGCGCCTAAAATTGTATCCATCAATTGAAATGGATCAATAATTCATTTGTATTAGTCGATCAATTTTTTATAAGACCGCAATTAGATCAAGTACGCTACTTAGAAGTAAATGTTATATGGTAAAGAAACAAAACATGTGTAAAATAAATGTAGTGAAAATGAGGATGTTTCAGCCAATTCTTAGTGAAATTTGTGAAGATAGAATGTGAGGATTCAAAAAAAATTAGAAGTAGCACCAATTGGTGCAAAAACTAGATAGAGTGGTTGTTGTAATAGTTTGGACTCATCCAAAAAAGGCCTACAAGTGTCTGGTTAGAAAACTAGACAAAATAGAAAGTGAAGAAACTAAATGGTATAGGAGTAGACTTAATTAAGATAACTTAGAATATATGTGATGACCCAAAACTAAATAGGGCCGCTAAGGGCACCCCACCAATTCATGAAGGCACCCTCTTATTGAGGGCACAAATCAAATTACCAAGGGCACCCAAAAATTACACACGAAATCCCGAAAAATACCCCTCCTGCAAAACAGAGGCACCCCACCACCGTCATCTTGCTTGGCTTTCCCCATTTCTCGTCACCTAGCAATCCCGAATCTAAGTTGTCTTCGTTCCTCTCTATCTCTCTCCTCTGTTGTGGGACGTTTTTCGAGTTTGAAGGCTATGAGTTTTGGTCGATTTCGTCTCCAAATTAGGGCTCAGTTCAAGTTTTTCGTTCACACATCGATAGTGCTGAAATCGATCGTTTGAAGGTACGTTGATAGTCTAATTAAGTTGCATTTGGTAGAGTAGTTGTTATGTTTGTGTGGCGATGCATTCAATGGTGCATTTATTGGAAAGTCGTGGTTCTCAGCCACACAGGCTAGAGATTTTGTTTACGGTCTCGGCCAAGCATAGCCGAGACTGAGGGGAAACTTTTGGGAACTCGTGGTTCTCGGCCAGACAGGCCAGTATAGTTTACACAGTCTCGGCAACGAATGGCCGAGAGTTATATTATCTCGGTCACCACTTCACGAGAGCAACCATTAGTGTATAGTTTATGTTCTGTCGGTGATGTACAACCGAGAGTGTAAGATAGATCTCGGTTGTCTATGACCGAGACTTTTATTGTCATCTCAGTCACCATATCACAAGAGTAAGTCGAAGTGTATAGTTTATGTCCTGTCGGTGATGTACAACCGAGAACGTAGCATTTCTCTCGGTTGTCCATTACCAATACTTTTATTCATTTCTCGGTGGATGTTGACCAAGACGTTTGCATAACTCTCGGTCCTGCGAGGCCGAATCAATCGCGTCCATGAAAAAACGTCAAAAAATTTGAGAAACCCTATGTTGACAAACAAAATCATCAATTTTATAGTTTTTTATCCAAAAAGTAGTTCCTTCAAAGCTTCATATGGTTGTCAAACATTGTTACCTCACTGTCGGATGATGTCAAGACGTAAGAATCGATACGCGCTCGACAAACACAATTGTGGCTTTAGGTTTCACTTGTGATCCAAGGTGGTGGGGTGCCCCAGTTTTGCATTGAAAATGATTTGTGGGGTTTTAGTGAGTATATATGAAGTGACAAAATAGACATTTACATTTTAGATGGGAAAATGAGAAAAAATCTGGGTGCCTTCATGAATTGGTGGGGTGCCCATAGCGGGCCTCAAACTAAATAAACATGCCCTAGGGGCAAATTAGTAAATTCACAAACTTTAAATCAATGTAGCCCTAATATAAATTAATTTTAAAACCCTAACCCTCATTTTTGTGTTCAAAACCCCAGAGTTGAGGAGAGGTAGAGGAGAAGACAACAATTGCAAGAGGTAATCTTTATTATAAGTTCTCTTTGTTTAAAGTTTTGGTAAAAAATGTACACAAAGAGAAGGGTTAAGAGGGGTTACCGTCGCCGTCACCGAAGAGGACGGTAGCGAGTAGCTGCCATCGCCGGAGAACGACGACAGCGACATCAACGCCTCTACCCATAGTGGAGGCCCCCAATAAAAAAAAAGAAGAAATCGAAGGAGGGGCGGCTCACTGTCGCCCCCCATTCTTGCTCTACCACGAGGTTGGCTGGAGTCCAACAAAGGCCTTGATTGGGCCGAACCAGCCCCTGACCCCATTAATAAGGGCCAAAAAAGGCCTTTGACCCCAATAAAAAATAATATATATAAAACAAATAAAAGCAAGTAATTACTTACGAACGGATTGCTATCACGGCTTCGAGGGAGACCGATCGGGTCCCATCCCTCGACCTTCACATCGGGCGATTGGGGACCTGCGGGACCCACACTAGTGGATCCCAACGACCAATTAATGAAAGATTTAATTAACTTAAATTAAATTATTTATTGATGTGATATATTATGATTTTATAACGTCGCGTGAAGGTTCGCATTGGACCCCGAGCATATCAGGAGTTGTTATAGGCCTCTTGGGGAGCCATACTCATATAATGGAACCAAGTCACCTTACACGTTTAAGGGCCTCTTGAGGAGCTGTAGTAATACTGTGGAACCAAGTCGCCCATTTCTGCAAGGGCCTCGTGGGGAGTTGTGGATGCATGATGAAACCAAGTCACCCGAACCTCTTGAGGAGCCGTGGACACACGGTGGAATCAAGTCACCCACGCATATTTATTATATTATGATGTTTGGTCAACAAAGGAAGGTAATGACAAATGTGACCATGAACTTGCATTTATATCTATTACATTCTATGTATATCTCTTGGCACCCTTTTTCATGTAAAAAGTTGAATTTCTTATGTTTTTACAATCCTTGATACTTCATATAATTGTTCAAGTCGCTCTATGATTATGATATGGTTACTCTATATGAAAATGATGTCATGCTACATATTTCAATGTATCCTATTTTAAATGCGTGCTAGTTTTATTTTGATTTATATGTATTACTTTTATGTTTAATATTTGAGCGTAGTTTCTTTCTTATTGGGTTCTATTGGCTCTTTAGCTCACCCTACTTACAATACAGATCCTTCTACGAGCGTGACTGATCTTGACAAGGGGAAGATCATTGCTTGAAGTCTCCTTGCTTTGTGAAAATTTGCATAGTTATTTTATATAATATGTTTATTTGATTTTCAGAACAATAAATTGGGTTGTAAGTTGTAACTCTATGTAGTTTTACTTGGCGTAGAGTCGAACTCTCCTTATCTATTTTCAAACCATTTTGGAAGTTTTAAGGTTGATTTAAAAACTTATTGAGATGATCAGACTGTTGGATTCCTATCACGCTGATTTGGCGATTTCATGGATTTTAGTTCTGATTTAAATTCCGCATTTATTGTCCTATATGGTAGTATGTTGTTCCGTGGGTTGAATTAGGCGTGCAACGAATTTGGATTATCCGACTAGTCACTAGTTGTGTCAACCAACAACTCGCTTCAGGTTGTGTCAGCCAACCATTGATTTTTCATTTGAGAAGTGCTAGAATGACAACGAGTATGTCACTCTAGAAGTCACATCAAGCCTATGAGTCATTCTGGTATTTTCCTTTTCATTTTTCTTTACATAAAGTGTAAAGTGTTTTGATCGCTCGCGCTTATGTCTGCGGGTCCATAAAATTCACTAGTACTGATATTGTCTCCAATTTAGTCATCTTTGGATCATAGGTGTGGAGTTTTAGTCCAAAAGTCTTAGTACTAAGGAGAAATAACCACTTAAGTTATTCTTTAAAATTCACATTTAACGATGTAAGACGGAGTTTTTGCTTGATTGACACATTTGATGGAAATATATATTCCATTAACAAACCCAAAGAAATATTTACAAATCTAACACATTTCGTACCACATCACTGCCAAGTCAATTTTTTTTTGTGGAGTTAGGAGAACGTGACTTGCATTTGAAGCAAGTCGTGACTGCAAGTCACGACTTGCTTCAAAACTGCAAGTTTTTCGTGTATTTTTTTTTTGTCTTGTGGTTTTGAAGTCCGGATGTTTTATTTTAATGCAAGTCGTGTGTCGTTGTTTTGATTATTTTGTTAAGACAAACTAGTATAAAATATGATGTTAAAAGTAATTTACAAAATTTATAAAAGTAACGTTAGTGATGCAAAAAATTTCATTTGATATAAATGAAGAACTTGGAAATTGAAGTGGAAGAACTACAAAGCATTATATAAACCAAAAAACATGTCATGTGAAAGTAAAAGAAGTCCTAGTCTGACCCCAAATAATGACTTTCAGTCCCACAACGTGTTCTATTGACGGCTCGGACATTACGATTTAAAGCTAATGACACATTCGAATGGCCCACATTAGCAGGATTTTGAGCATCTTCTCTTTGAATATCATGAATATCACGCATTTCACCATCATGAGTACTTGTACTCCTAGATAAATTCATCATTATTGGAGTCGCATTAAAATGGCGCGAAGATGTAGGTGCCCTGTCAAATGGAAAGGCTTCCGTAGCCTCGAATGCTATGTTGGGAGAAACTGATGGAATATGTGGAGTCTTAAACTCGTTGAGAGGTACCGATGAAGTATATAGAGTCTCAAACTGGTTGAGAGCTACTGATGGAGTATACACGGGAGTGTCATGCCTCGAACGTGTATCATCATGAGAAGTTTGATGAGAAGCTTCAAATGAAGTAGGCATATTATGCATGCGATAATCCGCTTGTACTGCAGTCAAAGTCGATGCAGCTACATCTATAATACGTGCAATAGACACATCATCACCCAAAGTCAACTGATGAATTGATGTCATTCCATGTGCCTACATATTAAAATTTTATGAAGTTGTATGCGAAAGTAAAATCAAAACAACTATTTGAAAGACTTCATGACTAAAAAAAATGAAATTGTACTTACCAATGCCTCAGCAATAGCTCTACGACGAGACATGAATCGTCATGTAATGCGACGATACCATAGCATATACGGGTCGTAAAATTGCAATGGCTCCTCCAATATGTCATTAATTGCAATATTGGAAGCACGTTCGTTCCACAGGCAGACATAAGCACTATGTTCTGCACTCCAATCCTTATCTGTTTTCCCTCTCAAGTCAATCTTATGTAGCTCCATGCTTGTGTTATGTAAAGATGGTATCCTTTGTTTCAAACCGAATTGTCGCATGACTCTATCAAGATTATACATTTCGACAACACAGAAGAAAAGCAAAGGTGCCTTCGTTCGCCAAATAGCACGACCACTGCTACAATACGCAGGCAGATCCCTTATAACCGTCTCCGGATACGGTTCCCAAATTACCTGAAGTTATAAAAAACAACTTGAAATGAATAAAATTCGCATTTCACTATTGTAGAATAGGGTATTTGGAAAAAATAATTAAGTATATTTCTTACTTCATCGGGTGCTTGCATGTCAATCATTTCTTGGTATTTTGTCAGCACGTGCATTGATGTTCATGTGGTCTCCAAGGCATGTCTCCACCTATAGAAATGTACAAAACAACACAAAGCGTGCATGAATGTACACGTAGATAAATATACTCAAATTGAGATTTTTATGTTAAAAATTCTAATTACCTATGACCATATGGAGGAGGTGGAAATAATTCTTCGTTTGGTATGATGTCGCCTCGAAGATGCCCTCTCGTTATTGGTACAAGAAAAGACAACCTATCTCATGCCCATAATTGCAATAATATGATCGAACCTGCAATCTCTGCTCCATCAACGTCGGCTGCAAGACACAATTGTCTATATAGGTGAGCCAGAGTTGCACTACCCCAACTGTATTTGCCTCCTCAAAATCCTCCAAAAATTGCAAATACGTGATGTGAACTAGATTGTTAGACTTATCCGCAAATAAAGTTCATCCAAAAAGTTGTAACATGTACGCTCTTGCGTAGCGTTGCACTTCCATATCATCAGCATTATTTGGAAGGTTTGGAAACCATCTTGATAGTTGACGAATTTGGATCCGTCCTCCAGTCCTGTTGTTTTCAGGGAATGAGAAGCCTAGTTGTGTCATACATAAGGCATCGTAATCTTGCTCTACACGACCAGTTATTGGTAATCCATCGACAGGTAACCCTAAAATGATTTGTACATATTGTAGGGTAATATTCATCTCGCCAACTGGAAAATGAAACGTGTGAGTTTCTGGCCTCCACCTCTCTACAAGGGTAGTAATGAAATGCCAATCAATTGATATGAATCTTATTCGCGTTGTCCCATAAAACTCAGCTTCCTGAAGATGCCCAACTATTCGTTCATCCAGTAGGATTAATCGATGTAGTGCAGCTGAATTACGCCTGATAGTCAATATACCAAGCTCATATGGAAATACAAGACTTAAGTTACATAAGTTAAATTGTTGATACGAAGCTATAAAATTATGCAAACAAGCGAAAAGAAGTACTACCGGTCCATTCCAAACACGAATAGATCTATGTAGAGCTTGCATAGTCAACACCGAATCATCTATAGGGCCAGGATCCATTTCGCGCACAAGTAGCGACACATTCCATTCAAGAAACAATAAAGTTAAAACAAAAATGTGCGAATAATACGAAAATATGGTTTAATTGAAACTAAGTTCATGTACCACAAAGTCACAAGAAAGTGATCAAATACAAGGAAAATAGAAGTGGATGCGAAACATAAGACATGAAAGAGCATTTCACTATGAAGCATTAGGCGGTTGTTCTTGCTGACGACGAGAGCAAGTGCGTCTATTGTGTCCATCCTGCTTACACTTACTACATCGCAGCGTTGTTGGGGTTTCTCTCCATTCCTTCTCTCGCTGCATATGACGTGCCTGTTTCTGATTGCCTCTCCAATCCATCTAAGTGCGCAAACGTCTTGTTTGAGGACTAACTTTTTTGACTCGCTTTCGAGATGGATCAGCCAACAACATGTGTGGAAGTCTAACGTTAGGCCAATAATCTTCGTGAGGAATGGGTTGGAAATTCGCAGCATAACATTGACTGTACATAGACAATATGTAGTATGACTCAATGTACTGACAGTGGTCTATGGCAACACTGGTGCAAACTGCTTGAACATGGGAACATGGAATGCCAAAACACTGTCATTTCATACAAGTGCATCTACGAGCCTCCAATTTCACCACTTGCTTGTTAGACCCTTTTCTCAAATGATAGCCACGTGGTGCAGTGATGACTTCAAATGTACCATTCTCACGATTCACTAATGTCACATTGTGCCCTCCAGCCGCCTTTCTCCAATGTGACAACTTATTCAGTGCGTACCTTGTGTACATTTCACCCCTTCCTAGGGCTGCACCTATTTCATCGCGCCTTTTGTTAAAGTACGCCATGACACGATAAAATGTCAGTTGCACTAAAGCGGTGATGGGGTAAAATCGCGCGCCTTTAAGGACCCCGTTAAAGCATTCTACATTTGTGACAAAAAATATCCATATATGTATTAGCTTCTAAAAGTAATAAATCAAACACATTAAATAAATAATAGTAACAAAATATAGACACAATGAATACCTGCTAGATTTGTAGTCATCCATCCGTATCGATATCCTTTGTCGTATGCGGTAGTCCATTGTGCTCGATCAAGGTCATTAAACCACGCAATACATTCTGCATTCATTTGTTGAAGTTCTTTCATGGATGCCTTAAATTTCCGTGGTTGATGTTGTGCACCGGCTAAGTACATCATATCATTTAATTCTTTGCTCTCGAATCTCATGTTGAAATTACTGCATACGTGACGGAGATAAAATATGTGGTGAGCTCTTTCATGGGTCCATCCATTTTGAGGATTGTTCATTGCCAACAATATACCAGGGTGTCGATCAGAAATGATACATATATCATCCCTATCAGTCACATGATGTCGCAAACAAGCCATAAACCATCCCCAGCTGTCTTGACTTTCCTCATCAACAATGACAAATGCTAAAGAAAATATATGACTATTACTATCAACAACGGTGGCTATTAGGAGTTTTTGTTTGTATTTTCTATACAAGAATGTGCCATCAATTTGTATAATTGGTCTGCCACAATCTAACACTATATTACAATTGGAACTATTATACGATTGCCTCGGAACTAAATCTAAAAATAGCTCCATGCCATTTGGTGGTGGAAATCCTGCCACAATCTCCCAAGCATCTTTTAGAGTCGATTCATCATCTATTCGCAAAGGGACATAGTTGGTCGTTCCACTTCCAATGTACACAGGATATCGATATGTCACGTTCAATATCATTTTTTCATTATCTATCTCCAATGAATTATAGATAAAACACTACAAGAAATTATAGTTTTTGTCACGGCTTCGATTCCGTGGGGACAAGTTGTTTTTCCGTCACCTATAGTTTTTGTCACGGTATTGTCACGGAAAAGTTAAAGTTGCGTATACTCCGTTGCAAAAGCTTTTTTGTCACGGAAATTAGCGTGGCAAATACCTTTTATGACGGATCTATGACATATTTATTACGGAAGTTTTGCACGTCATAAAAAATATATTTTCGTTACGACTATATGTGCGTCACAAATGATTAATTAAACAATGAAGAAAAATGTTTTACGTCACAAGACTTTGTCCGTCACAAATACATGTAGCTACGACTTTCTACTGGTGACAAAAAATAATAATATTTTATATATACATTGCTCCGTCACAAAAAAAAAAAAAGTATTTATATAAAAGTTGTTGTAACTATCTTGCATCTGTCAATATAAAAATATTGCATCTATTAAAATATTTAGAAGTTACTTTACTTGCATTACAAGGCCAACATTATCAATCAATTCAAAGTTTGATTTTTGTGATTTTGAATCCAAAGTACCAAAAAAATGATAATACTTAATTTAGAAGTCAAACATAGCAAAATAAAATTAAACTTTGACAAGTTTCTTCATGGCTTAAGTCTAACATAGTAAAATAAAATAAATCCATGTTTTCTTCAATGTTTTCACTCCATGCTTCTTCTATTTCTTCTTCACGTGAAGCTTTCTTCCAGTTCATCATCTTTACCCTTTGAAGTCTCATCCAATTGCGCATCTAAAATATCAAAGTTATAAATATAAGTAATTGCACTTAAACACTTACATAAATAAAAAAATCTTTAATAAATCATAACGTAGTAATAAAATTTCAACGAACCTTCACTTAAATTAAATATTAGCAAAAAATTTTAAACATTTTGCAAACTTCCTCATGCATCAAATAATTCTACAAGTCAAATATAATCACATTCATAAATCATAATGTATTACGAAATTCCAAAGAAAAACCACCCTTTAAATTTAAGATTCTAACAAATTTCACTTGCATCAAATAATTCTACAAGTCAAATACATTCTTCTTTGGTGAACCATAATGTATTACCAAAATTTTAGAAGAACATGCCCTTAAATTAAAGATTCACAAATAATTTTAAACATTGTGCAAACTTCAACATGCATCGAATAATTATCAAAGTTATAAATATATTCAAACATGCATAGTGCTTAATTTATTGGTGCAAATTTATGAGTTTCATTTGTATAGAACATAAAATAGTAAAAAGCTTAAAAAATTATCAAAAGTTAGATGGTCTACATATACTAAAAGCATTAACAATTCTTGAAATAATAGTTTAGCTAGCAAATGTCATTCAACTCAATGATAGAATAAATTGTCAAATTTAGGAGATGAGTAAATGTTCAAAATAACAATCATGAAGGTGGATGCTCTTAAGTTGGTCACATGAAGGTAACTTAAGATATTCTAGCAAAACTTAAATTATTACCTTTTTGATCGTTCACTTTTGAATAATCAACGAGCAGGAGAACATCCATCATGAGAAGATGTTTGAACATGAGGCCTATGTGAGCTTCCAACATCTGAACTCTGACATGTAATCAAAAAAATCAATTAATTGTCTCATTTGTAATTAGAACATAATTAATAAACTTCAAGTATCAACAACAATGTCGGTAAATTACTTGATTGACGTTGATAGGCAGTTGAATTCCAGCTTTCTCCAAACATGACATTAACACAATTAAATGAAGATTATTACAATAGAATATATTTATCATTCAAGCAAGTGTACGAACATGAAATCACAAACAACTATAACATCAAAGATTAAATAATTACTTCAATACATGATTCTAATGCATTATAATGTTGATCATGACATGCTTTACTAGTAAAATAAATATGAAATATCCTACCAAATACACACATTGTAGGAATGTAAGAAAATTCACAACCTTGTATCAGAGGCCATTTGCCATTTGACAGGTATTCACTTTTAAATAGAAATTTTATTTTTAATTCTCATAATATTAATAAAGCAAAATTCATCATTTCATTCATCTCTAAACTTTGTATACTTCATGCTATTGGTTTCTAAATTTGTATTAATATCTATTACTAAATCGAACAAAGATATACATTTAGTTTTTCCATCATTTAAAGTATCAAATTTCAACGATGTGGGTAATAAGAGTGTTGTGTGACTAGTCAAAAAAAGCAAAGTAGTTTATATTCGTAAATCGAACAACTAACATTGGCCAACAAACTATGCCTTTGATTACTTGTCTCTTTAAACAAGTCCACATCCTTGTTTTTACAACTATTTTTTTTTTAAGTTTTTCAAAGATGATCTATGTATTCATGTGTTTGGATTTTCCTAGTACTTGTTTGAAATGGACCTAATAATGTCAAATTTAATTCATTTGAGGAAATGAAATAGAGTTTTAGTGCAAGAAAACATTGAGAATTGCAGAGAATTGTATATAGGAAAGGAAGTCAGAACTGGGAGTAGTAGATCAATTTTGCTAATTTTGAGTTATCTTATGTGTTTGGTCAAGCCCTACAAGTCAAAGTGTCCTTGCATGTTTCTAGGTCTACCTATTGTGGTGTACTCCTAGATTTACATTTTCTAAGTTTATAAATGGGAGTCTTTTTGTTATTGTTTATCAAAGTTTGTAACTATCTATATAAAGTCACCAATGTAAGACGTTTGAATCATGGAACTATGAAATGAGAGTTTATCTCTAGTTTGAGAGCTCCTTCTCTCCTTAGTTCTTTATTGAACTTTTTGAACTTATCAAGGAACTAATCAATCCTTGTGGCATTCTTGCACTTCGGGTTCTTGTTCATGGCGAGCAAGAGTTTGAGTGAGATCATCCAATCTTGAATGAAATTTGTGAGTTTACTGCAGAATTTGTTTCTTTTCTTAGGTTCTTCATTGAAATGTCTCCAAACTTATGAAGGAATTGACAAGTCCTTGTGGTGTTCTTCGCACTTAGGGTCTTCGTTCTTCTTGTTCAAGGGCTATTGGGATCTAAATAATCTGTTCAAGTACATAAGAAACCAGGGGGTGAGATGAGGATTCGGGTCTACCTTTTTTTTGCCGACCAGAGAGCAGCGGCGCCGACCAGGGAGCAGCGGCGCCGACCAGGGGACTGCGCGCGCCGGCTCAGGAGAGATGCGAGGGAGGAGGCGCCGGCCGACCAGCGACCAGGGAGATGCAGAGGGAGGAGGCGCGATGCAGGACGACCAGCGAGGAGGCGCGATGCAGGATGACCAGCGAGTCGGCGAGATGCAAAGGGAGGAGGTGCGATGCAGGACGATGACCAGGGAGATGCAGGACGACCAGGGGGATGAACAGAGAGGAGACGCGAGGACTAGGGAAGGGGAGGACGAGGGAAGGGGACGACCAGCGACGACGACAACGAAGTGGAGGCACGATGACGACGACGAAGTGGAGGTGGTTTCGCGCGAACGAGGGGTGGAGTGGGACGAGAAGGGCGGCGATTTCGCTTGAAAATATGGGAAAAAAATGGGAATGAGGTTGCTGGGGTGGGACGAGAAGGGCCGCGATTTCGCTTGAAAATATGGAATGCGGTTGCTGGGGTGGGACGAGAAGGGCGGCGATTTCGCTTGAAAATATGGGAAAAAAATGGGAATGAGGTTGCTGGGGGTTTCGGTTTCGCGCGTGTATCAAAAATTGTGTTTTCTTTTGTTACGGAATAATGATTGTGAGTAAACACATTTTACGTGACGAAAAATTTGTACCTATTTGTGATGGAAACATGTTCGTCTCTAAAGCTTCTTTTCATCACGCAAAATCTAAGTCGTGACAAAAATAAGTGTTAATGTATAAAACCTTTGTTTACGATTAATGTACCGTCACTAAAACGCCTATTGGATACGCTTATTTTAAACCGTGACAAATGATTCGTCAAATTTGTAGTAAAAGCTCAAATTTCTTGTAGTGAAACTCACAAGTTCCTCGTACCCTTAACCCATCTTCGATCTGAGATGTTGAATAGGCGGTTTCGGGTACGAAATCCCTGATGGTCCATCAACCATGTCTCCATTCATATAACACAACAAAGTTACTATTCGATCAACCATTATTGAATCTATATATGTAGAATATAATTGTTAATCAATAGAAGTGATGATAATTATTACACTCACTTGGCACAAATATAAAAAGTTGGTCTTTATTAGTCCAAGCAATTGTATTAAAGGAGCATTTAACAATTGAAAGATAGATATATAATTAGGCACCTTGGTTTTTAAAAAAATTACTCAATTCTTTCTATGTGAATTGTCTAGAATATAAAAAAACATATGCCAAGGCCAATTGAAAACATCTTAAAACATGTTTTGCTCGACCATAAATGGACCTTAGTTCTATACTAGTATGGATCGACTACATGGATTAAACTCTTTCACTCCAAGAGTGACAACAGCTAAGCCGAGGCCGTATACTAGTAAAGGACGGCTACATGGATCGTACTCTTTCACTCCCCAATGTACTTTCAAAATCGTTACCACCCGAGGTATCGATAACACATCCGCCTTAATCTCAAATTAGTTCGAGTCAAACTACATCAATATCTAATTATGTTTGAAAAAAAAAAGTCAAGCTCAATAAAAAGCCAAGCACCTATATGTAAAACTGTAATTATATTAAACAAGTTCTACAACAAATTAAGTTTCCTAGAGATTCTCCCCAATATTGTTCTCAATGCAATAGATTTCAATAAAGCAACAAGAAGATATGATTTTTTGTTGATATTTTCGGTTATATTTTCGGTGTTATTGGATTGCAAAGTTTGGCATTCGTAAGAGTCATGAAGATCTTATGCAAATTTCTCTGTTATAAATTAACTTAGTTTAGTCGGTAATCTAAATAAAAACGTCAATGATGTATATAAGTAATGATATATATATATATATATATATATATATATATATATATATATATATATATATATATATATCATGCAGAGAATTGCTTATTATCATTGTTCATTAATTCACTATATTAATTTTTGAGACCCCAACGAAAATGTCTTTTTTGAACTAATTCATCAATGAACACAATTGAAAAATGATTTTTACCAATACAAACGAGACAAGTTGTGAACTCGAGTAGTGACAACGGGAGGCAATGACCGACCAGCGAGAGGCGAGCAGCGTCGGAGGGAGACGAGGAATGACCGGCGGGAAGGCTACCAGCAGCGCCGGCAGTAGGCGATTCGCGCCAGTGGGACAAGACCACCAACGTAGGCAGGAAGTGAGCAGCAGCGCCGACAAGAGGCGATTCGCGGCGGCGGCAAGCGGGCAGATGGAGGCGGAGGCGGTCGCCGAAGAGACGAAAAGCGACGGCGGATTTGAAGAAGATGGCTGGGGGTTGGGGTTTCAAGTTGGGGGGGGGGATGCAAGTTTGAAGCAGGAAAATGGAAATCGTGACCCGAGGTCACGTTTTCCACCAGGTGGGTTGATCTAGCACTGACGTGGCAACAAATGTGTTAGTTTGGTAAAAAAAATTGTGTTAGGTTGATCAAACTTTTGATCATATGTCCTAATCAAGCAAAAAATTCGATGTAAGACTATATACAAAGGTTGACTGACTTCTTGGAAGTTAAAAGTCTCTCACTTCAACCTTATGAATTGAAGAGAAAAAGCTGTTTCCACAAACAGACCCTCATTTGAGTCATTTCCCCTGCAGTTGCTCACACGCAAACGTGTGGAAATTGTGACTTGAAAGACTTTGAAATCTTGGTGTGAAATCTCAATCCACCAAAACCCATTTTTAAAAACCCAGAAATTGTTCATAACTCTCATTGGATCACCATGAATGTTCATGAATTCATCGCATTAATCCTCTGTTCTGTCCTGTTTTTCCAATCACTCCCCTCAAAAGCAGAGGGCCCTGTTCTCTCACACTGCTTTGATTCTCGAAATTACACTTCAGGAAGCCAATATGAATCAAACTTAAACAAACTCTTCACCTCATTGTCCTCTCAATCCTCCTCAAAAGGCTTCATTACCGACTCCATCGGCGAAGGGCCTAACCAAGTATACGGCCTAGTTCAATGCAAAGGTGACATCTCCCTCACAGACTGCCAAAAATGTGTCAACACTTCCACAATCTCAATCACCGAGATATGCCCATATCGAAAAGAAGCTGCAGTTCGATTCGTTAACTGTGTTTTTCGCTATTCCGACCGCAATTTCACTTCTCAATCGCAAACACAGCCTGTTGTGTATATCTATGCTGTGTTGAATGTCTCAGACCCAGATGGTTTTAAGGAGATTATAGGCAGTTTTATGATGAACTTAGCGGAGACCGCTTCGAGTAGTCCTTCGAGATTCGCCGTCAATGTGACCAAGTACGAAGATTTTCGGAACATGTATGGGATGGTGCAGTGTACAAGGGACTTGTCTGAGATGGATTGCAACATTTGCCTTCATGAGATGATCACTAGAATTCCAGATTGTTGTGTGAGGTCTCCTGGTGTGTTCATTGCTAGTTTGAGCTGCTATGTGAATTATGACAGAAACACACCTTTTGATCTGTCTTTGCTATATACTCCTCCTCCTTCAAAGCCAGCCATTCCTGCTCTACCTCCATTGCCTCCTGTTGTTGATTATGGAGATGGTCACAGCTTTGATTCAAATGATACAAGACCAATTGGTAAAAAAAAAAAAAAAAAAAAAAAAAAAAAAAAAAACATCTTATTGTTGTGATTTGTTTTATGGGTTATAAAACTCGATACAGTAGAAACTGAAAAAAAAAAAAAATTGATGATATAGGAGAAACCTGAGATAACTACTTAGGATACATTGATTAGAAAGGATATATTAGGCCTAAAAAAATTAGATCAAAGATAACATAGGATGCATTGATTAAAAAGGTTTTTGAAAACTCGCCTTGAAGGGGTTTAAATAGAGCAGAGTGAAAGAGTTTGATCCATGAAGCCGACCCCAAATGATTTTGGATAGAGGCTTTGTTGTTGTTTTTGTCGTCTTTGCAGGTTTTTCAAGTTGCACAAATTTCGAACTGGGTGGAGATAATTTCTTGTTGAGACTCAGCATTAATGTTTGGTTTGTGAAGAATTCTTACAATCTAGTATGCTATATAGATTTACTGATTAACATAGACTCTTATATAGTTAAAAGATGAAAGTATAGAGCTGATCATAATTTCTTCAGTTCCCTTGATCTGTAGGTAGCCTAATTATATAAGCCATATCTCAAATATGTGATTGATTCTTAAGGTAGCAGACTGTGATTAATTAGCAAAGTAAAATCTTGGCTATGCAGGAAAAACAAAGAAACTTGGCACTGTCGTCGCCATATTAGTACCAATAACCACTGCCGCGATACTAGCTTCAATCATTTGTACTTTATTACTGTGGAGGAAAGCAAGGAGGAAGAAACAAAATGGTAATGCATTTTCGCGGTTAATTCAAAGATTACTCGAACAGGTTATTTCTCTTTCTAGTGACAGCAAAAATATATATGTTTTGCATGCAATGTAGATGTAGATGTAGTAGAATGACAGAATTCAATTTAACAGCATTGTTTATCTTGTTTGATATTTGCTTTCAGGAAATATAGATGCGCCGATAAACGAAAAGCTGCCATTAATGAACTTGGCTGCTCTCAAAGCTGCAACGAGGAATTTTTCTACTGCTAATAAGCTGGGAGAAGGAGGCTTTGGTCCTGTTTACAAGGTAAAAAAGATGTCACTATATATAGAGACCATTTGCATGATCATTATTAACTTGGCTGGTTGTTATATAATTCGATAGGGGAAGCTTTTGGATGGAAGAGAAGTAGCAGTCAAAAGGCTTGCGAGAAACTCGAAGCAAGGATTAGAAGAGTTAAGAAGCGAGGTACAGTTGATTGCGAAGCTCGGGCACCGGAACTTGGTAAGATTGCTAGGTTGCTGTTTAGAAGGAAAAGAGATGCTGCTTGTCTATGAATACTTGCCTAATGGAAGCCTCGACGGATTCCTCAATGGTTTGTGTTTCTCATTCGATCTTGAACTTAATCTACTTATTACATAAATTTGAATTTAATCGAGTCCAACCTGTCGACTCAATACACATTTTTTTTCGAGTCGAGTAGATAATGTCAAGCGTAAAAGGTTGGACTGGAAGCAAAGGTATAAGATCATTGAAGGGATCGCTCGAGGACTGCTTTACCTTCACCAAGAATCTCAATATCGAATCATCCATCGAGACCTGAAAACTAGCAATATTTTGTTGGATGAAGACCTGAACCCCAAGATTTCGGACTTCGGTTTGGCTAGACTTTTCGAGGAAAGCCAGTATGTAGGAAATACTAGGAATGTAGCTGGAACTTAGTAAGTAAAAACATCTCATCCTAATTTGTTGCCATCATGTTCAATTTGTGCACATCTAAGAAGCTAAAGCTTATTACTGATCATGACTAAATGCAGCGGATACATGCCGCCAGAATACGCGATTCATGGCCGCTTTTCAACTAAATCAGATGTATTTAGCTTTGGAGTTATTGTCTTGGAGATTGTGATGGGCCGAAGTATCGGTAGTTTTCATAATTCTGACTCTAACAACCTTCAAGGACATGTAAGTTGCAGTCTTACAGATCAGATTTACAGTTAGTATATTTTTATGATATCAAATGAACTTGATTTCAAGATTCATATATCATTGTGCCCTTCGCAGGCATGGCGACATTGGACAAGAGGCTCATATTTTGAGTTACTCGATCGATGTCTGGGAAACCGCTACATAGAAAGCGAAGTTGTAAGATGCATTCATATCGCGCTGCTTTGCATCCAAGAAGATACAGACCAGAGACCAACAATGTCATCTGTAGTTGTCATGCTGAGTAGCTATACTATGAATCTTGCAGCTCCTTTACAGCCTGCATTTCTGCTTACCTCCGGTACTGGTAGGAGCAGATCGGATGACATTTCAACAGGTAGGGAAGCTAGTGAATCCGAAGCATCGTCTTGTACTAGGTCCAAAGCGCCGTCAAATAATGACGTGACGATATCAGAGTTAGTCCCCCGTTAGGATGAATTCTGTTCCAAATCTCTAAAATTGTATTGGAAAACAGTACTCATGTTTTCCTTTGGAATGCATTACAAACTCTCTCCAATGGAAAGTACTAATTCAATGCATAAAAGGAACAAAAACTAGAAAATTTGAGAAGCTTTTAATTTTATTTCGAATCTTCTGACTCACTAGTTTCGCGATCAGAACTAGAGAACTAGCAACGGCATCAGCATTACAACTAGAACCACTGCAACTCGCCTGCCTGACAGGAGCCTTCCCGACGCTGAATCTAAATCGGAACCAATTAAGTTCATTACTAACACTAAGAGGAAAAATATTCAAAATCAGTTGTGCATGCAGAGAAAATTAATTTATAAACGGATCTTACATTGACTGGAAACCTTTGAATTACTGTTGTCTGAGAAGAAAGAGTAGTCATGGTACCACATGCTACAGCTGACCCCATATATCTCCCATTCCCTCTCGCCGATAATTTTCTGTCGGAACGTCGTCAATGAAGCCTTCAAACAAGTCTCACATGAATCCTTGCTGATGTCCCTTCTGCATTGTGACATGCCATACCTTTTAACACTCGTCCCAGTGTCTAGCACATCGGTTTGAAACATTAGAGGCTTGTTAGAGCTGAAGAAGCTAGCTTATCCATGAGCTCAAGTCCTTTTAAGCTCACATCTTCGGCATCGGGCACTTGATCGAATGTTATCATAGTTGCATTTCTGTCCAGTACTCCAAACAAGTTCTCAGTTGAGTAGTGCAAGGAGCAAGTTTGGAGCCAGACATTCCCCCATGTGCTATTAGTGCAGGACTGCAATGCCTCCCTTGCCCCATTTTTTGCACAACTTGCGCAATCTTTGCTTGAAAGATCACCCCGACATTGGAGGACTCCATAAAGCTGATACGGGTTTTGTCCGACAGAGTCCTTGTATAACCCTGTCGAAGGTGCTTTGGCTTGTAGGGAAGCGAGTAGGCTGTTAAGGTTGGTAGTGAATGGACTATTAGTCGTGAAATTATCAGTACTACATGTATAACCGGCGTCTGTTAGACCAGAGGGACTTGCAATGACTTCAAAGCGTGTAACACTTCTACTTTCTTAAAGGAAATTTTGCTCTCTACACTGCAAGAGTCAGCAAATATCCTAAAGGATACGATGAAATAACTCACCTTACATTTTGCAGTAGTGAAAGATGAAAACAAGAGCAATTGCTGGTGAATTCCGAGATGATTTCTTCCTCCCCAAACCTCCCCTCTTATAGAGCACTGGTCATGACCGGTTAGAGTGAAAATGGGGTAGTGGAGTAGTGGAACAGTCAAGCATTGATGCAATGGAATAATGGAGCAGTCAAGCATTGATGCAATGGAGTAGTTGAGCAGTAATTCCTTAATGGAGAGCGGTTTCAACTGCACCCACTCGGCCACCCTACTAACTACCAATTTAATCTCGAAAATGGTAAAAATTAATGGTAAAAAGTTTTACCCATGGTTAGCTTGCACACATATGCACGCACACGCACAAGTGCTAAGTGCGCCTATAAAAGCGCCTAAAATTGCCCATATGCGCAGCGCCGGGCGCGCGCGTGTGGCTCACCTTTCATAACACTTGTATTTTATTTTACACACACTATGGTGCAAGAGTACATATATACTCTTTAAACTTGAAGTTCCTAACCAATGTGGGACTAGACATTTATTTTGAAAATGTTCAACAATCCCCCACCATTTTCAAAATAATCAGATCATTTAATGCACGAAATCTTAAACATTATATGCATAAATAATGGTATCTTGCGATTTGAACCACTAATTTGTGAAAAGTTCGTTACATCATATCAGAATTACATGGTAGATACACTTTGAACCAATGATTCTATTCGATATGTAGCATAAACATATCACGCATATAACTTACACCAGCAAATAGCCATAAATATCCTGACACATTCAACATTGGCCTTGTGTCCCGTATCTTCTCGTGAATGTCTTTGGAGCCAAGCCCTTGAACTCCTTGAAGCGGCCGCATTTCACATCCACATAGGTAGTCTCCATTCTAGTACCCCCGCAATTTAAGTACCTTTAGAAGACTATAAAGAGATCATCTCAACCTCCTCTCTTTACATGCAGGTACCGAGCACTAACAACCTTGGGATGGTCATAAAAATTTAGTGCTCACAGTCACTCTTATAAATGAAATTGACTGCATTGAACTCAAAACTTAACGTAATGTTAGGTGTCGAGTTGAGTTTCCACTATTGGTGACCTGTAATTTATGGGCTTGAGACCCATCCCCCTTGATGTTTTATTCACCAAGTCTCTTGGCAATCCTTTAGTAAGGGGATCTGCCAAGTTTCGACTAGATTTCACATAGTCAATCGTGATAACTCCTCTTGTTATCAATTCTCTCGACACAACTATGTCTCACCCATATGTCCGGACTTACCGTTGTACATTTGGCTATAAGCCCTTGCCAATGTGGCCGACTATCACAATGGATAGAGATTGGAGCTACTCTGGTTTAGGCCACAATGGTATCTCGTGTAATAATTCGCGTAGCCATTCAACTTCTTTTGAAGCTGAGGCCAATGCAATAAACTCTGATTCCATGGTAGAACCAGCCATTAAAGTTTGCTTCTTTGAAGCCCACGAGATTGCACCTCCAGCAAGTGTGAAAATCCACCCACTTGTGGATGCATGATTTTGATCTTTCACAATCCAACTTGCATCTGAAAATCCTTCTAAGACCGAAGGATATCCACTATAGCATAAACCATAGTTAATTGTTTTCTTCAGATATTTCAAAAATCTTCAAATTGCAAACCAATGCAACTCGCTTGGACTAATTGTAAATCTACTCAACTTGCCTACTGCCAAGGCAATATCCGACCTAGTGCATGTCATTGCATACATTAAGCATCCAATTAATCTAGAATACTCCAGTTGTGAAACTGGATTGCCTTTATTTTTCACTAGCTCAATACTTGAATCCAGTGGGGTAGAAACAGGGGCACAATTCAAGTGATTGAATCTATCGAGAACTTTCTCAATATAATGAGATTGAGTTAGAGTAATACTCCCCTCATCTCTTACAATCTGAATTCCGAGTATGACATCAGCTTGCCCCATATCTTTCATTTCAAACTAGCTTGAAAGAAACCTTTTGGTCAACTGAACTTGTTCCAAGTCAGCTCCAAAAATCAGTATGTCATCCACGTAAAGACAGATAGTGACACCATTGCCTTTTCCATCAAACTTGCTATATGCGCATTTATCAGATTCATTTATTTGAATCCAAAAGCAAGTACAACCATGTCAAATTTTTGGTGCCACTATTTTGGTGCTTGCTTTAAATCGTACAATGATTTTCGCAATCTGCACACTTTATTCTCATGACCGGGCATAATAAACCCTTCAGGTTGTTCCACGTATATTTCCTCATCCAACTCTCCATTTAGGAACGTTGTTTTAACGTCCATTTGGTGGATGACTAGCTTGTTTATGGCTGCAATTGCAATAAGCAATCTGATAGTAGCAATTCTAGCTACTGGTGAATAGGTATCGAAATAGTTTATTCCATGCTTTTGGGTGAAACCCTTAGCAACCAGTCTCGCTTTGTGTTTTTCAATGGATTCATCAACTCTTCTTTTCTTTTTGAAGAGAAATTTGCATTTAATGGGTTTACACCCATGAGGTAGATCAACTAGCTCCCAAGTGTTATTTCCCATTATTAAATCCATTTCATCATTTAATGCCTCTTTCCAGAAAGCTGCATCTCTTTCTTTCATTGCCTCCTCTACTGTTTGAGGATCAGTATTAAAACAATACGAATTTGTCTAGTTCTTGTTTTCTACTTCCTTCAATTAGGAATGTATAGAAATCGAACCAAATGACTTAATTTTCCGAGCTCGTTTGCTCCTTCGAAGTTCAGGAACTTCTACTAATTCTCTGTCATTTTCAATTTCTATGACTTCCTTCCCTTTTTGGTTTTCTTCAGGAATACTTTTAGTGACAGATTTAAATCTTGTCTCGTCAAAGATTGCATCCCTTGATTCAATTACAGTGTTTACTGAAATCGAATTATTAGGCTCAATTACCATGAACCTATATGCCTTACTGTGTTGTGCATATCCAATAAATATGCACTCCACTCTCCTTTCACCTAGTTTCCTTTTTTTGGGTTCAGGTACTTTTACTACTGCTCTACAGCCCCAAACTCTTAAATAATTAAGATTTAGTTTTCGCTTATTCCAAAGCTCATATGGGGTGACTTTATTCCTCTTTTGTGGAATTCTGTTCAAAATATGACATGCAGTCAACAATGTCTCTCCCCAAAAACCACTACTCAAACCAGAGTTTGATAGCATAACATTAACCATTTCGGTTAAAACACGATTTTTACGCTCAGCCACACCATTTTGTTGTGGTGTATAAGGGGCAGTAGTCTCATGGACTATTCCAGTGGATTCGAAGTACTTTGGATCATAGTACTCCCCTCCCCTATCAGACCTTAAATATTTTATAAAGGTCTCACATTGCAATTCGGTTTCTGCCTTATAGGCCCGAAACTTAACCATTGCCTCATCTTTGGAATGCAACAAATAAACATAACAAAATTTGCTATAATCATCAATAAATGTTATAAAATATTTATTGCCTCATTGAGGGTGTACTATGTATGTCACATACATCATAATGTATCAAGTCTAGCAACTTTGAATTTCTTTCAACATTAGGAAATGAATTTCTAGTTATTTTTGTTTTCATGCATGTATTGCAATTTCCTTCATATTTATCAAAATAAGGCAAGAATTCAGATTTACCATATCATATAATTTTCGAAATGAACATGTCCTAATCTATGATGCCATAAAAATGAAGGAGACTCAACAAGATACGCAGAAACAACATTCTTATTAGATAAAGCGATTACATTGAGCTTAAACATGCCCTCATAAGCATACCCCTTCCTTACATATACCCCTCCCTTGGAGAGTACAAACTTGTCAGCCTCAAAGACAAGCCTAAATCCAAACTTATTCAAAAGACAACCCGACACAAGATTCTTCCTCACTTCTGGTGCATAATACACGTTAGTGAGTGTTACAATTTTGCCGTAAGTAAACTTCGATCAACACTACCTATGCCTTTAACAGAGGACAAGAACATCATTTCCCATGTACAAGACAGTATTTTCATCTACCGCCTCCATGGTCTTGAAGAACCTCTTGTTCTTGCGGACATGTCGAGTAGCACCAGAATCAACCCACCAAGCCGTATCATTTTCAACGACGTTGATTTCAGATATCATAGCAATGAGATCATCATTGTCGTTACCTGCACCTTTGGCAGCGCTAGAGGAAGCAAGATTTTTTCCTTGCTTCCTCTTCCAATGATAACATTCGGACTTGAGGTGGCCATCTTTCCCGCATAACCAACAAGTGACTTTCTCGCTTCCTTTGATTCTGTTTTGGTTGTTCGGTTTTCCCGAACCATTAGGCTTTTTGAAACCACCAAAGCTTGTTAGGCTGTTCGTGAGAGGCTTTTTAAACTTAGCCGCTTCCATCACATGCACCTTTGAAATCTCCTGAGCATTCTGCTCTTTTTCATTTTCCTGCATGCGGCAATCCTCTTCTACACGAAGATGGTTAGCAAGTTCATCAAGAGTTATGTCCTCTTTTTATGCTTAAAAGTTCGTTTGAACTCCTTCCAGGATGGGAGGCAATTTATCAATAATAGAAGACACAACAATTGTTTCATTCATGACAAGATTGTGTTGAGAGAAATTGTTTCTAATCCTCTCAACCTCACGAAATTGTTCCATGACAGACCTATCATCAACCATTTTAAAATTAATAAACTTTGATATGAGGAATTTCTTACTTGTCGCATCCTCCTTATGGTACCTTGACTCCAGTTTCTCCCATAGCTCCTTGGCAGAGGGAACATCATGGTATAGGTCGAACAGTGAGTCCTTCATGGCGTTCAGAATATGACCTCTGCAGGTGTGGTCATCCGTCTCCCATTTCTGCCTCTTCCTGATCTGCTCGACAGTTTCATCATCGGACTCTATAGGTTTCGGTGTATCCAGAACATACACCATATGAAGCGCCACCAGCAGGAAATGCACTCGCTTCTGCCACCTCAGAAAATTGCCTCCATCAAAGTGATCCAGCTTCACAATGTTAGCCGACAGTTCTTTGATTGAAGCCATTGCAACGACAGCAAAAAATTTCCTTTAGATTGTTAGACCGGAGGGACTTGCAATGACTTCAAAGCGTGTAACACTGCCACTTTCCTAAAGGAAATTTTGCTCTCTACACTGCAAGAGTCAGCAAATATCCTAAAGGATACGATGAAGTAACCCACCTTACACTTTGCAGTAGTGAAAGATGAAAACAAGAGCAATTGCTGGTGAATTTCCAGATGATTTCTTCCTCCCCAAACCTCCCCTCTTATAGAGCACTGGTCATGGCCAGTTAGAGTGAAAACGGGGTAGTGGAGTAGTGGAACAGTCAAGCATTGATGCAATGGAATAATAGAGCAGTCAAGCATTGACGCAATGAAGTAGTGGAGCAGTAATGTAACATCTCTCGATTTCTAACACGACTTATGTGACACGTGTCAGGATCGTGACCCGGCCACGCAATACTGGACGGTATTTCGAACCTTGGGAGTCGACACCGAAGTAATAGCATTATGGATTGAATAAGTGTCACGAGCCACTTGAGCGATTTCCTTTTTGTTTATGCGTAAGTTCTCGCCTAGGTAACCGGGGGAGGAAATACAGTAAAAGTGTGCACGTGACGGAGAAAAATACGGGTCGATGAGGTAAGGTGAGTCCGGGAACCCAGGGGTTAAGGTTGGGGACTTGTGGGTGGGTAATGCACACCTAGGACCCACCTCACCATAATGGTTTCAAGTTCAAACAAAAACCAACTACCCCACCCACTCCCCCACTCACACCTAACACCTCCACTCATTCACCCCACTCACCCACCACTCATTCTCTCTCCTCCCGATTTTTCTTCTCTCCACATCACACTCTCCCCACTCATTCTCTCTCCCACTCATTTCGGTCTTCAACTCTCTCCCATCACTCACGGCTTCAAATCTCTCTCTTCTGGCTTCAAATCTCTCACTCACGCCTCTATCTCCTCGGCTCACCGCCGCCTCTCTCTCTCGCCGGTGACCGGACCGGGGACGCTGGAGGAAGCCGCCAACCGAGAGTAACACTCTCACCTCGGTTTTCTCTCTCTCTCGCGTTTCACTTCTCTCACGGGCTCTCTCTCTCTAGGTTCGCTCATCATTCGCTTGGCCGAGACCAAGCCGTCGTCGGAGGTCCCGTGGTGGCGAGGAAGGTCACCGGAGGTCTCACACTCTCTCTCTCCCGTGAGCACTCGGACACTCTCCCTCTCCTCACGGTTTGCTCTCCCTCGGCTCACGGTTTCTCTTCATTGTCTCTTTGTTTTTTTGTTGTTTGTTCGTCACACTTGTTACGTGTGCATGTGGTTGCCGTGACAAAGACCGGCCGTGGGCGACCTCTGGAGACCCACCGGAGTCCAAGACGTCCCGGAACAACCCCCCGATATTTCATGTGATGGAATTAGCGCGCTAATAGCGCAAATTAGCGCGCTAACAGCCCTGCGACCAAAAAATTCCAGAGAGGAATTAGCGCGCTAACAAACATTATTAGCGCGCTAATGTCGTGTACGTTGGGAAAAATGATATGTTTAAACCTAAGTGTTAGTGAATGACTCGACCTAATAACACGAGTTTCCGACCTTGTCAGGTAACGGGAAACTTGAGGATACGCGTTAGGAGTCGCGGGAGTTTTACGTGGATTACGATAATCTCGTGTAAGTACACTTGCCTTAAAAAGCATTTGTACGTTAGTAAGCCAGCTAAGAAGATATCATGTGATTCATTTTCACTTTTCTTGTGTTCGTTATTATCCCATCATTGGCATTCCATTCTATGTTCTTGTATGTGTGTTCTTGGCATAAGTACGTCTCGAAGGTACATGCAACCTGCACTAGAGGATAAAACGCGGACACTCGAGCGCACGAGTGTTTGACCACCCTTAGTGATTGTGTGATACCATGTACTGGATTGTTGTGGATGGTTGTGGATTGTTGTGGTATTGTTGTGGAATATGGACTGCTTATTGCCTCTCTTGACTCGGAGGACACGCATGTTTCGATTGCTAACATTTCCAGTCTGTCTATCATGCATTCTTGCTTATTTATATTCCTACATTTCAGTACCCGCATGATATTTAGACTGTCTTGTTTGTCGTTTCATGAATTACTGTTATATTCTTCTGGCTTTACTTTCAATTTATCTCAGTTGCTCACCGTCTAGTTTGTGACGGTGGGTGCAGATAAGACGGAGAGCAGTAAGGGCAAGGGACCGTGTCTAAGAGACTTTTTGTGAGCAACTGGACGTGAGGTACCGAGATGTAGGCTCGTACCTATCCTTTTGTATGACGTTTATGTATATACATATATGGTTGTTTTGGAACCGGAACTAGGTTTGAGGTGATTTCCATAATTTCATTTTGTTGACTTGGACATGACTGTTTGTCTTGGGGGTTTCCACATTTATATAGATTCCTAATTTCCTTGATTGAGTTATTTCCCATTATTTGATTAGAATATGATTTTTGCTTCCGCTGTATTAAAACTGCAATAACTCTTTCATAAACCTTCAAAACCTTAAAATTGTGATAAGTTGAGGCTGACTAGGCTCGTCCAGTTCGCTGAGAAACTGACTCGGGATCTGCACGGGTCTAGGCCGGGCGTACCCAAATGCATTGGGAATTTGGGGCCGTCACAAGTAATTCCTTAATGGAGAGCAGTTTCAACTGCACCCACTCAGCCACCCTGCTAACTACCCATTTAATCTTGAAAATGGTAAAAATTAATGGTAAAAGGTTTTACCCATGGTTAGCTTACACACATATGCACGCACACGCACGTGCTAAGTGCGCCATATGCGCCACGCACGCGCGCATGTGGCTCACCTTTCATAGCACTTGTATTTTATTTTACACACACTATGGTGCAAGAGTACATATATACTCTTTAAACTTGAAGTTCATAACCAATGCGGGACTAAACATTTATTTTGAAAATGTTCAACAATTTCTTATCAGCAGCATAAGCAGTAGTGAAAGAAAGAATAGGAAACAAGAGAAATAGAAACTTAATTGCTCTAGATCGATAACTCTCCATCGATATCTTTGTTTTGGTCACTATAATGAAGTGATATATGGCTCAAGGTCAAGCAGTAATATGTCATGTTCTACAATGTTCATATTTATAAGCTTTAAAGTAAAGAGAGTACTTGCTGAATAAAATTGACAGTTTTTTTTGAGGACCAATCTGGAAAGATGCAAGTGTTTTATATTGAAGTCAATAAACTAAATTGCATGGTTGCAATTCAAAACCTTGTATAAGTGCAACTGTGTATTAAATTATAGCATGATTGAAGCAAAACAAAAAATGAGGTAAGAAGTCTATGAAGCAGCTCATACTGAGAATAATATAAGCATTGGATTCACTAAAATGATTCAGTTAACAAATCTATGTATAATTGAGGCTTCCTTGCAAGTCAAACATATGGTATAGATAATTCAATTTCTCAATTTGTTTGAATAAGAGGATATAGAACTAGCAACCAATTGAGCAGAATTAAGTTAAAAGAGTCTTGAGCACTATATAAGAATTAGCTGTGCTAATGAATCATATTTAACAGGTCAGTAAAGTCTTGATAAGAATCGAATACACCCCTCGAATTGTTTCCACTCGAAGAAAATAATGCCTAACAATTTGCTTGCATTACACATGAAAATGGAAAAGAATTCGAATTGAAGAGCCCTAAATTTGATTCATCATCCTTGGTGACAGAATTTTTGTTTTTGGCTTGCCTCATCCGATATTTAAAAGCTCACCGAGCCTTGACTAATCTAAGCTTAAGCCGGGTCAATCCACAAAGAGGTAAAGTTCTTTTAGTGAAAGCAAACTTGATTTTGGGATTTCGAGTGAATCAAGAGTAGTCGAATAATCCAGATACTAAATAGTTTAGACCCAAAAAAAAAAAAAAAAAGCGGACTTGAAACCGAGACCTCTACTTAATCAAGAGATTCGAATGTCAAACCATTCTACTTTAGAGACCTATGAGCTTTAAGGGGTAAAGATTACTTTTTTTTATGTGTACAGCAAATTGACTTGCAAAGTTGAATTTGAAATTCCCCTTCCCAATCAATGCAAAACACTTGCCAAAGAAAATAAATGTGAAATAGTATAAGCTATTTTGTGTTCAACATGCAAGAATTCCATTGCATTGTGATAGGAAACATCACACAAGAAGTTTCTACATGAAGAGGAAAAATTAGCTCCCACATACAACAAACCTAAATCTCAAATTAGTTTGGTCAGCTAATGGATCCAACTCTTTCATTGCGCTCATTAAGTGCAAAAATAAATCTCTTTCAATATATATTACAAAAAGAAGATGCATAGAACACAGCTTCCCAGTTAGGACTTAAATCATATCAGATACTTGGTGATGAGCACCCCTACTTCTTCCCAGTCACATTGGAAACCAAATCTCTGATAAACTTTGCAGACTTTGTGAATGGAGAGTTCACAGCCATCACATTATACAACACATTCTCCACTTCACCAATCGAGGGACGTTTCGTAAACCTCGAAACAACCTTAAACTTCTCCTCTTCTTCCACCATAACTTCCCATCTCTCACCACTCACCACTCCATCTCTCACACACTTGAACACAACTCCCCTTCTCTTACTCAAAACCCCTCTCACTTCCAACCCCATAAAAGCATACACCACCTCAAAAGACCCCACAAACCCACCCATCTCACCAAATTCACTCTCCTCCTCAAATGCCCATTTTGGATTGAACAACACAACTGGGCTAGGATACAATGCATCACAAACCACCTTCATAGACTCCAACAGTGCACCCTCTGGTGCCACAAACACCACCACATCGACAGAACCCAAAAGTCTGGAATCAAAATCAGTTGAAACTGAAGACAAGTCCATGTGCTCAAAAGGGTATGATGAATTTGCAAAAACATTGATACCCATTTCTTTTAAAGCTGAATTTGGCCATAAAAGAAGGGTTTTGATGATTTTTGAGCCTTTTCTTCTAATGGGCATTTCATCAAACACTTGGTGGGAAAGTTGGGTGAGTGAATGTGCAGAGTCATCAATGACTGGGATCTCAACTCTGACTCTCAATTGCTTTGTTTTCTTTAGCTTCCCAGCTAGTCTTGGGTTGTTGAGAGGTTTCTCCAGTGTGGTTGATAGGCATGTTTTGGCTTGGTTGATTGCTTCTTCTTTGGTGGTTGGTGGTGTTTGTTGGGATAAAGCAAGGATTTTGGGTGCTTTGAGGGTGAGGTTTTGAGGGGTGAAGAAGAGATAGTGGTGGTGATGATGGAGTGGAATTGAGAGAGATGAGAGGGTTTTGATGGTGAAAGGTGGTTTTGGGATTGAAGGGTTTGGAGTTGTGATTGATTGTGTTGGGAATTTGAGGAGATTTGAAGCCATTTTGTGATGATTTAGAGAGGTGAAGGTGAGGAGATAATGTCTGGTGCCCCAGCCACCAAAACCAGGGATTTAATTTTCCACAAGAACTATTTAAGTCATGCTTTCTTTGTTAAAAAATTAATTAATTAAAATTACTTGGAAACAGTAAAATACACTATATCAAATATATAATATACTTATCTCAAATGTCATTATATAAAACAACAATAAAACTGTTGTAAATGTAATGGAAAATGGATGATCCTTTCATATCACAATCTTATGTAACATCTATTTAATTATTAGTTAATATTGTATTATATGTAAGAGTAACTTGTGCCTTTTGGTCTTCAACTCATTATGACCAAAATGGCTATATAAAGAGGTTCTCTCCATGAATGTATGACGGAATGAAATAGCTCTCATTTATCTCCTCTATTATCTTGTTCTTTGTTTACTTTCCTAGCTTATGTTCTAGTTAATTTTACAACACGTTATCAGCACGAATTCGCTCTACGTGATGGAGATCTCGAAGATCAAGAAACTTTCTATGAAGTGAAGCTTGGAAGGTATAATATTTTTCACCAATTTGATTTCGTGTTTTTTTTTTTTTTTTTATAATTGAGATATTGTTTTGGGTTCCATGCATATTCATTTTTCCACGACTTAAATAAAAAAAAAATGTTATTTGGACCAACAACTTATAAACCAAGAGATTTAACAACTTTTATTCACCTATACAAGCATATGGTAAATTTTTATTAGTCTTGGAATCGAAGCAGATATCAATGCACCAAATTACATTTTGTAGGCCTAATTATCATAGATGATTATTACATATCTAGTTGTAATGAGGGGTTTACATATATACGTTTTACTATCAATAGTTTGGTGTTTAAATACATATGATTTTTCTTTTTCTAACAAATTTATTTGGAAAACCATTAGAAAATCATTAGCAGTGTGAATTCTTAATCGGACTATTGGATGGTAATATTTACTAAAGCAGTTTTGGGTTTTAAAAGTCTAATTGATCCAACACCATAAGTATAATTTTTGGACTTTATATATGGACTACTTAAATTGGCTTATTATCTCGATTAATATGCAGTATAATCTACTTAAAGCATTTGAAAAGCACAAAATATTTTTCAACTAGATTAAAAGTTAGATTAGTTCTCTTATATATATATATATTAAATGCCTATAATTTTCTTGCTTGCAAGAATGAAACTATGAATTTGAATAGTTGCAATTCTTGGTATTGAGTCTATTGACATATAGAGAACTGTACGTGGTTAAAAATTTGTATGCATTCTATTTTGCATATCCTGTTTTGCTATTAATTGAAATGCATTTCTTATGATCCTATGAATTTCTATATTAGTTTTTCTCGTAAATTATTATAACAATTAATTATGCATGTTCTATTCTTAATTATTTTAATCCAAATAATACTACAAGTTTAAGTTGATAGTGGGTAAGACTTATCCCCAATAAAACTAAACATTGAAAGGGAGACGAGTTATGCAACGGCCCGAATATTTGACTCGTGCCACGTGTAATTTTAGGGTCGTATGTGGGACTCACTTGCCAGGATACGTATGTTCGAATCTCAAATGAAGATGCTAATTGTTGAAAAACGTATACGCGGAGAATTCGGTGAGCCGAAACACGAACGAAAATGTGTCTCGAGTCACGTGCCAACGTGAGACCGAGATAGTCGCGTTATGTGGTTTTAATGTATACATTGGATACGCATCGTGATGCGTGTAGCGCGAGTATCGAAATTTCCAAAATGAGGCGGGTTGATGCCTCGAGATGCGCGCTGCTCGAATTTTTTAAGGAAAGCATAAAAATAATATGTTTTTGGACGTGTCTCGAAATACGTAAATTTGCGAGACTCGAGACAATTTTGGTCAAGCATAGAGGCGGTGGACAAATAGGTAAAATTATTGAGGTTGTCTCGATATTCGTGCAACACGAATCTCGAGAACTCTTTTGATTGCCCATGCAGCAGAAAGGCAGCGGCTGGCTGCATTGAGCTGCCATGGCCTTATGGCTGCGCTGCTGCCAGACTTTTGGCATAACGGCAATCAGCGTCAGGCGTCAGCTTACGAAAGCGCAAACATGCAGATAGCGGCGGCGACGCGTGAACGGCGTGGTGACGCGTTATCGACCGGTCGGATGCGCGAATCGACGAATGTCGACGACGCGATTGAGGTGAGGTATATTCACCTAATTTTTTTTTGTGGTTTGCATGATTTACTAGCTAAATGATACAAATGGACAGTCATGTGTCGGGTGCGCATATCGAGATGCATGCGAGTGCTTTTTTTAGGTACGTAAGATTCCTTCTGAAAGTCACTGAGGGTTTACTTTTCTATCATTGATTGCCTATTTGTGGTTGTTGGATGCTATTTCCCCTATTCTTTGTTATTGATTTCCATGACGCATTTGGGTTGGGGGTCCAGTACCGGTGGTTTGGGCCTGCGGGTATCCTGTTTCCAGGCTGGGCCGTTACATACTGCTATTCGTGTTGTACTTATGGCACACTAGGCTGTACGCGGGTAACCGGGTGAAAGGAAGTGGGTGCTTCAATTGAAAGGATCTGCGCGCCCCAGTTCGGGGTGGTTTCGGGGCCTGCGGGTACCTGTCGCCGGGCTGGGCCGTTACCAGGTGAAAGGAAGTGGGGCATTCACTGAAAGGATCCTGGGGGTTTGTCGTACAGTTTAGTGTGACCGGGAGGAGTACACGTTTTGTTTCTCATGTTATTTATTCATGCGATGATCTTAGCACAATTGCCTGTTTAGTTCGCATGATTAATTGACATGTTTATTGATATCGTCTATATTTCTCATAAATGCTCGGTGTACTTTGTTGGAATCTTACTAACTGTACTCCCCATCTTCCTTTTTGTGATGGGCGAGTGCAGACTCTGCTAGTAGGGGCAATGAGATTTTAGACGACTTTATCTGACTGCTTGCTGTCAAGACCTACTAGTACGTACAAATTTTGATATTTTGCTTACTTTTGGGAAATGGGTGACTGAATAGATATTGTACTTGTATATATTACTGTTTAATATTGTCGCATATGTACAAAGTACTTTCCCCGGGTTTTCCACAATAGGAATTGCTCTTATAAATGATGTTTATATGAAAATAAATTTAATTGTTTACTTGATTTTAATTTAAGACTTCCGCTGTTGTTTTAATGATTAAATTATCGAACTAACTGCTTAACGAATGAAGTTAACACGCATATCGAGCGGTCGTGATGTAGGAAATGGAGTCAGTGGCGCGTGGTACCCAGTGGGTCAAGGATCAGACGGGACCGCTGGGCCAGCGCCTCCCCACGTGGCGACCTCGGGTTTCGGGGTCGTCACTAGTTACCCCGTTTGAGGAGGCATGGTTGTTAAGTAGACTTTCGTCTCGCCACCCAACCTGGAGATTGTCCCACCGACTCTAACAAGTAGTATATTTTGTATTTAAAATAATCAAGTCGTGAACATGTGTTTTATCGTATATTATGTATTTTATATAAAAAATGAGAAAACAATTTACGTCGTATTTGTTTTTCAAACATATTATACTTGATCGAATTTATTGTCATAATATTATTGACAAAAATTACTTGTTAAGGCAAATTAGATGTTAAAATTATGAATAGAGCATCTACGCAAGGCTGTGCGCATAGCGTTAATATTCATTTGTCAATATCTCTATAGAGATTTGAAAAGTGAATATTTCACTTTATAATATTTTTTCACTTCATGGAGCTATGAATATAAAACAAAATTGGCGATACTCCAAAAAGCTTTAAATGAGCGGTTAAGTCTCAAGCTACGATACTTATATCAGTCGAATATGAATTATAATTCTGTAATTTTAATTACTTCTTAGTTGAGGCTATGCAGAAAAGTGACTGGGGAGGCAATGATAGAAAAAAATCTACGTGGTACACCTTAATATATTATTGCAACAAAATATCGAGTGCGTATATCAATTCAATATGAATATTATGAATTGGTTTCTTGTATCATGGTAGCTGAGTAAAATAATGAGATATTATGCATGTAATATCACTCCCGTCCAATTGGTCTAGCTTCATGAAGTATGCGTTGCGTTATAAAATGACCAAGGTCGCAATGATAAAATTATGAACGTGGAAATGAAAAAATATCTGGTAAATGTCGTATTAGTAATTTCATTAAAAGTGAAATAAAAGTGGTGCATTACATGAAGTTATTAACAATGAGCATGTTCAAAATTGTGACAAGCAGTGTCATATATGAAAGGTCATTAGACCATACTGATTATATATTGTCATATATGCCCGAATATTTTGACGACATTACCATGTCAATCAAAGGCCAAATTATAAATTTCATAGCTCATTAAAATTGACACATTGAGATTTGTTCAAATCATGAGCTAAATAAAGGCGATGAATTTATGTCTTGCTTATTGTGCTACATACATGCACACTATAATATAAAAGAGAGTATTTCTCGAATTTGAACTTAGCGAACGCTAGCGTTCATACAATATCTGGTACAATAATATTGATTGTCTCAAGGCAAATCAATATGAGACTTATATTGATTTAACTCTCCATCAATCATATTAGAAGATACCTTTAGCCCATAGCTGATAGGGAATATATTTATTGCAATTTTTGCTGACTATCACTTTGATGAAGCAATTTTCTCACTATTAGAGGGAGATGTATAAAGTCAATTCAAAAGGAATGTCGTAAAATTGTTTGAAATGCATCAATGCTAATATAAAAAAATGGCAAAACCATATGTTTCGACATTAAATGTTCGTATATGAAACGATGTTCCTATGCGACAAAATAAACAATAATCAACAAAATTCTTAAGGTGTAAAATACCAAATATTGTATTTTTAAATTACTTGCAAAGATTTGTTGCAATGTAACATATGATGTCTCGTCCATGTGAACATGAATGAGAGAATCAAAATGAGTTATTGATTAGTGCATTGCACTCTTTACCCTTCCTATCCCAACCTTATGTAACACCTATTTAATTGTTAGTTAATATTGTATTATATGTAAGAGTAACTTGTGCCATTTGGTCTTCATCTCATTATGACCAAAATGGCTATATAAAGGGATTCTCTCCATGTAATGTACACACCATGATGGAATGAAAGAACTCTCATTTCTCTCTTCTATTCTCTTGTTCTATTTTCTTGTTCTTTGTTTACTTTCCTAGGTCATGTTCTAGTTAATTTTACAACAAAAACAATCAAATTTATGTATTTTCTTTTGATTTTTCACGATGTATTTGACACCAAATGCACCAATTATTCTATGCTTAATTATTGCTTCTAATCTATTTTTTTTCATTCACTCTAATTTATGTTTACAACTTGATCAAAATCAAGGAGATAGATGCTACCTCGACATCAAAACTAGCATGACTTTGAACAAATACAAGCCACTTTAGTGTTGTTAGATGTACTTCAACACGTAAAACACACTATTCGAGGCGTACTTTTTTGTATATTTATAAATCACCCTTTTATTTTTATCTATATTAATTAAACACCCATAAAATAGTTAGGTCTAAATATTTTGAAATATTCAAGAATGTTAAAAATTATGAAAAAGTCATCAATTTTTGAGTCAAACAACTTTTTTGATGACAAAATTAGATTATTTTTTGACACAATCGATAGAAACCTCTTTTTATCACCTCCGGATATACTTTTGTCATTCATCTCAATTAGTGTTAATATAGCATTTTTTAAAATTAGAAATAGAATGCTAGCACAAAGATTGTCCAACGTGCTTGCATCTCCATCCACACGAAAGTGTCAACCATCCAACAAGGTTTAAGTTGCAGGCTTGCAAGGTTTGTCTGCTCACCGCACTAATAGGGTCAAAAATCATAAAAAAGTACTGACAACATGGAAAATATAGAAAAAAATCACCCCCCCAGGAACACAAAAAAAACTTGTCAACCATAACTTCCCAAACCTTCTCTCCTATAAAACCAAGAAATTGATTCTCTAATCAGATCCAAATAATCATATTTCATTGAAATGGGAACCATGAACAAGACTTTCATGAGCTTCGCAATTGCGGCATTGCTCTTTGAGATGGCTATCGGAGAGACCTACATAGTTGGCTCGCCGAACGGCTCATGGGATGAAAACACAAACTTGCAGTCATGGATCAAATCACAGATGTTCAGAGTTGGAGACAATATCAGTAAGTTCACCTGCACTGCATACAAATGAAAAACTGTAACTAAGATGATAAGCTCCCACCTATCATAGTAACTAAAACTATCTCTGCAGATTTCCAATATGGGCCTCCTCATAGTGTGGTGGAGGTCACAGAAGCTGACTACAATTCATGTCAGACAAGCAATCCAGTTCAGGGTTACACAAATGGCAACACAATGATCAGACTCTCTTCACCTGGTAAGAGATACTTCATCTGTGGAGTTACTAGCCACTGTACTGGAGGAATGAAAATAGAGGTTGATACTGTACCTGCTGCGCCGATAACAAGCAGTACTCCTCCTGCTACCCCTCTGACGCCGCCGGCGCCTACTTCTGCTAACCCTCTGATGCCACCATCACCGGCTCCACCTTTGACACCGTTACCGCCACCACCACCGCCGGTTTTTTCTTCGCAGCCACCAACTGCTGCACCGCCTCGACCATCACCTACTTCAACTCCTGCAGTACTTCCACCTGCGCCTAGCGCGGCACCATCGGTCTCACCTGACTTGAGAAATGCCATGGTTCCATCAACTAATCAACCTCCTATTGTTGAAACTCCTGAGATTCTATCAGACATGCTTTCACCGAGTAGTCCTCCACGGCCCCCTCTTTCTTCAGCAAACAAGGAGCACTTTCATCATTTAATATTTCCAATGGGGCTTGGCTTTGGACTAGCCATGATTTTGGGATTCTAATTGAATACATTTCTTCCAAGTATTATGTCTCTGGTCATGTTTTTCTTTCATATCAATTATGGTTGAGAATCAAAATCGTCAGCAGATGTGTTTTCATGTTGTGCAATTTTATTAAAGATCACATTATTCCTTTCCTTAAGAAATCTAATAATCCATGTCAATTTCTTCACTGATGTTCTATGCTATCAGATTTTCCTAACATAAGAAATAGGAATGAAATTTTATTTCTTCATTCTTGAATACCTAATATTCCATAAAGCTTTCCCTAAACTAATAAATATGTTTGTCCTGTAGAAACATAAAATGCTATTAAAACAACTTCCACTTGAAGTTAAGATGTAACCTTAGGAAAATGACTGGAAGTCTCCAACTCTTGTATTGTTCAGTTCCAAGTTCCAACTTTTGCAACAGATTGGATCCTAGGCTGTCTAAAAATGCATCTAAAAGGGAAAAATCACACTCCTTTATTTCATTATATTTCCTACACAGAAAAAAAAAAAATATATATATATATATATATATATAAAGCAAAATTTCGACATACTGCAAGAATAATCCAGATCAAGGACAGTTTGAAACAAAATAGTTATGCACATCATAACTACTAGTCAAATAGACTCACTGGATGCTAAAATTGAGAGTTTTGACTCTAATCCACAAAGCAACAAGAAACAGCAGGGGTGAATCCAAAAGATTTCAGCCCCGAACAAAAAGAAAAAGAAATACAAAAGGGAAAAAGTAATCAGATTTGCTTATTAGCATTTACAAGTGATCAGCAGCAACAATAGGGGAGTTTTCATTTCTCCAAAACATAGATCATCCACCTAGTTCAGTCTCATTTTCAACTAACACAATCAAGAACAGAGAACAATAAATGATAGCTAGTAGGAATAGAGGTTCCATACTCAAAAGCGAAGCCTTCTGGCTTATGCAACTGGAGGACGGAGAACATGGTCCTGTGAGGTATCAACTGCAGCAGCCGGCATGAATTGCCACATAGCGACTCCAGGATAGCTCATGAAAGGCATTAGCTTGTTGCCAGCTGCTTGACTCTGAGCAGCAAATGCAGCTGGGATCGCAGGAGGATGAGCCAGGTAGCTTGGTTGAGCACTCATGGCTTTGACTTGCTGCTCCAGTTTCTCTTTCTCCACTTTTAGCCTCTGCTTTTCATCGCGAAGCTCATTTTTCTCAGCCTGAACAAGAAAAGGGCTAAATCATTCATACAACTCTGAGTTAAAGTTATTTACTAAACACAAATATAACACATAACTTTTGAGTTATCAATAAATCATCCACAAGTTATTGACCATAACACTGCAACAACTGAACAACCAAAGAGACGTTACAGTGAAGAAAGAAGAGTAGAGAAATCCATCAAACCTTCAACTCTTTAATTTTATCTTGAAGACTCTCATTTGATTCCTTCAGTTTTTGCGCTTCAGTCCGCAACTGGATAACCATGCGGACAGCGTCACTTAGTATAGCAGTCTTGTCCATTTTGGGTGGCCTTCCAGGCTCTAAGATGGAACCTAGTTCCAAAAACCTTCATGCCATAGCCAGTATGAGAGACGGCCCACAAACAGATGAATATCCACATTGAAACAAAAATAAAAAAGGACATTTGGAAGTTAGAGCATGCCTCTCATTCAGCCTATCCCTTCGCATTTTTTCCCTACATGCTTTGGATCCAGATGCACAAGAAGCTTCAGAGCGCACCCTAAAAAAGGTTCACAAGAAAAACCAACAGTAAGAGGAAACTGATTATCAGCATGTTTGAAACCTGAAGCTTATATAATTAAACAAAATAGCATTTATGCAGATACAGAATCGGAGTGGATTTTATCTCCTTCTGCATAATTAGCTAGAAGGAAATGGAAAAGGCTGAATACCGTTTTCGTGAGCCTGTTTCTTTGAGGCAGTCCGAATCACAAAAAGAACCATCAATGTCCACACTGAGAACAAAGAAGACAAAAAGAAAGGAAGGAGTGAAAACAAACCTACCAAGAAAAATAATACCAATTCGTGGAATAGTCATGTACATAAGGCAACCACCATGTTTCTAGTGCAATAGATCAATGAAATAGAGTAGCCTTTGTTGTTGATATGACAGCATGTGTGAAATAATGTTAGGAAAAGAAAGATTCTTCCCCCGTCTCAGAAAAAAAAAAATAAATAAATAAATAAATGAATGATGATTTTCACTAGTTTATCGTGACTAATGAAGAATTACCTTTAACTAACAAACTTCAAATAGGCAAACCCAAATTCTTTATTAATGTGATATTTACAAGGAGACACTTTCTATCCAAGAATCTAATTCCTCTGCCAATAGCTAATAACTCAAAATCTATAACAAAAATTATGACAGATACACTCTCACTAATTTCCTTTTATTGGCTTTTCAATATCATTCATTTAAATCTTACAACTACACTATAAAAAGTCTTCCAACCAAAAGACAAAGGCTGCAAGGTAGCGTCGCACATATCAGAAAGGCATTCCTAAATTTGGAATTAACATAACAATTCTTCAAATTGACAATAAATAGGATGTTTTCTTTCTCTCACCAGTTCTAGCTTCTCAAAATTACTCAGCCCAAAAGCATCCTTTTCCCTTCAAGGCCAAACTTCACTTACAAGGTTTAGGTGAAAATATTCCCCTTTCTTCACTAAGTGTTAATCTTTAGTGAATGATCTTCAGTAGAAGATCATTGGTTCATTCTCATTTCTCATCATTGTTATGCCATGCATAAAGGGCACCATCTCCATTTACAAAATGTATAAAGTCATAAAAACTGTGGAAGATGTCACTTACATTCTTGACCTTTGCCTCAAACACTCTATTATCAATGCATCTGCTTTTCTAATCTTCGTTATTCAATCATATAATAAACTAATATGATCTAGGTTATCACAAATACAAAGAATGATCAAGACCCGAGGGGTTGAGACTCATACATGTTTTTTCTCCCTAAAAGTATGAGGAATTGAGAATAATTGAACTATTAAGTTTGAAATTATGTGTAGATGTAGGTCAAATTGTAAAAATAAAAATAAAAAATACCAAATGCAATATCCTTTTTAAGGATAAAACATAACATGAATAACTAACCAAACCCAAAGCCGTCAAGATCTCACAAATGAACATAATTATCATATACAAAAAAGGGATTCATATATTTAGATAAAACAAAAGGAAATCCACAAGTTTTCTTGTCACTCTAATTGTTTCCACATTCGATTAGAAGATTTACTTCCTCTACTCTTCCATCTAGGTTTCTATAAAATTCATTACCCTCCATTTTCTAGTGTCAAAGATAAGCTAACGAATATCTTGGCTTCAAAAAAAAAACCCAAATTGAGTCAGGAAAATAAACCATTTCTCCTACCCAACCCAGCCAAACTCCAATTGCTTACCAGTTACCACAAACATGTCATCAATTCACCTAACAACATATCAGATACAGCAACAAAACAACAAAGACGCAATCCCAAATTAGTCAGGGCCAGCTATATGGATTAAACTATTCCATTGCCCTTGATTTAGTGCATTTAATGGCATGCTTTCCAATAACAGCATATCAGGCAAAACCCACAAAACAGTGACTCCACAATTACATAGTTTGGGGGATTCCGCCCTAATAGATTCAATCTTTCTAACCCAAAACACACCATCGAAACCAACCCCTTCAACCCCAATCATCATCAAAACCTAACCCTAAATCCAGAATCCCCATCAAACAACTTCGTAGAATAAAAAAGATCAAATCTTTCTTCGACCAAACCTTAACAAATGACAAATCCCCCCAAAATCAACACAAAATTAGACCAAACGAACCGAAACAAAAACACCCCCAAAATCCAGAAAACCCTAGACCACAACGAATCGAATCAACAACACCAAATTGAGACCCAACCAGCGACTCACTTGACACTGGCGGAGTTGTTGACGGTCTGGGAGGGCCAATTGAAGGCGGCGGAGGGCGGCGCGAAGTCTCCGCCCAGAACGGGCATGTCCTCGATGGGGCCGTACTCGTAGATCCAATTGAGGTTCTCCGGCGACGCCATGCTTGCCGGGACGGAGAAGATGAAGATCCCGGCGAGTATTGAAGAGGGAATTTGTTATTTTTTGGGGGGGTCCCGAGATTTGAAGAGTGAAGAGATGGGGAATAATGAAGAAGCGAATTCGTGTGGCTCTGCCTCCGCGTTGAGAATTCGCATCACATGGGGAATTGGGGACTTTCTTGCCTCAATTGGGCTACAAGGGGATTGAGGCCCATTTTAGTTTCCGCTTTTTCGTCAAAACCTGTCACGGTTGATGTGCATATCGAGATGCAAACATACATTAATTTCGATGCATAATATGTGAGTGGAGGTTGCATGGATGACTCATGTAGGCTGATGTGACTTTGAATGTGATTTCTTTATTGTCATTCTAGTGTTTTTTTTTTTTTTTGTTAAAAAATGGATTAACTAAAAATAAAGCATGATTGAAATAGAAAATTTAATTGAGTATTGATTTTTAATTTTTGACGTCTTGAACTATTTTAGAATTAAATTTTGTTGTGCGCATAAATTTAGTTTTTTTTAAATAGAATTTTATTTTATTTGGTCGATCTCAATTAATTTGAGATTGAAGTGTTGTTGAATTATATAATGTTATTTCATTGCACTTATCATGAAATGTTAAAGATGAAAAAAAAAATGATAATTTATGTTATTGTAATCACAGCTCATTGTTTAAAGATTCAATAATATTTGAGACATTTGGTATAGTATTAAGTTATATCTAAAATAATTTGGGATGTATTGCTTAGAAAGCCATTAAAAGAATTTTGAAAGCTCGTCATCAAGAGCATTGGATTAAGAAAAGTGAAAGAATTTGATCATGAAGACGCTTGTATGCTAATTTGTGATGAAGGCTTTTGTCATGGTCATTGTTGTCACTGCAAGTAACATTTTTTAGAGATTTTAGTTTTATGTAATGAATTATGAATTAGAGTACCTTTTGTGGAAAATTAATTAGAGTATTTTTCATAATAGGGTATAAGATAGCATTGCCAACAATGCTACATAAACAAGCTCTTTGGTAGCAAAATTTTTGAAATGACATTGACAAGTCCTTTTCTTGTGTACTTTTTTTGTGAATTGGCTAGACTTTAGCTATAGCAACTGCTCTACCATGATAAATTATCCTTTTTTGTTGGTAAACTTTTTTTTTTTTTTAATTCAACAGGAGTCGAATTTATGACTTTCTTAAATCATTTCTTTTGACAAATGATGTCTCGTCCATCTTACTCGAAAACTTTAGCTCATAAACTAGTTAATGATCCTTGGATTTTGAAAAATTATGTAATACACTATGAGATAAGGTATCCAATGAAATAATAAACATATTGATAGTTTTGGATAAGAATATGTCAACTACATGCCTTTTCTTACTTTTTTTTTATTTCTCATCATGTATGCAAGTGAGGTAATGTTAGCTAAAACAGAAAAAATAATGTGTTGAAAAAATTGTCTCAAAATACTTAAGTGAGAATTGTTGGATCTAGTAATGCAGCATCAATAAGGTTTTTTTATTGGAAACATGTCATTGAGACATTATTCTAAATTCATGAAGTGCGAAATAAGGCTTGTCTTTGGAATCTTGTCTGTTTTTTTATGTGTAACACTGAGTTAACAAGTTGTATAGTGTACCTATCTTTCTCTATAACTGCTAGTCATCTTTTAGTTGACTGAGAGCCCACTTTCTTTATTTAATTCCCCACTTTGATCTTAAGATGACATTTAAAATTCTTCATGTCAGTTATTTACTTTATCTAGTCCATAGCTTTAGATCCAACATGCATAATGGGGAATTAATTCACAAATTAATGGATCCCCGAGACTTTAAATCTCGTTGCCAATGTCACAACTAATTCGAATCAACCTTTTGCAGAACTGGCACGATAACTAAAGTTTTTTCTTTACTTGAAAATTGAACTAATACTAATAAATAAGAATGATTGAACTAACTCCATATTTGTATCATAAATAAGAGCATCGTATATACATAAGGAGAACATTGAGTTTCAACAACTCGACTGTCACTCCATTTTATTTCTATTTACATTATCTCTCCCATTCCTTACCGTTTCCATCTTGTTGTTGATATCATATATCTTTGTCATCGTGACTTTCTATCTCCTCTTTCGTAAAAGTTATATTGACCACAAGAAGCTTGAACTTTCTCCGTAAACTTTCTATGTAAAAGTTAAGAGAAACTCGTAAAACGGATTATGTATTGAACATGTTTGAGACAAAATTAGAGAGAACCGGAGAAGTAATCAAAACATTTCCGAAGTATAAAACGCCATTAGTGAGACTCGAATCCAGACCAAGACAAATGCTTTGAACAATCCAATACCAAGCCACCAAATCTAGTAGTGGTTGGGTGACTTGGGTCACAACATCTTTTTTTTTCAACACAATGTATTAACATCCAAAAATTGAGATTGGATACCAACTTGAGATTGTATGGGTCAAAATTGTATAGGACTCGGGGGAATAGTCAAGTTTTTTTACATAATCATATATATATATATATCAACATCTGAAATTTGAGATTGGGTAGAACACAGCCCTGGAAACAATGCAAACTCATGACTTTGTCATTTGTAAAACTGGCCAGAACAATCATTGCTATTTCTCAAGAAAAAAATACAGAGGAATCTGCAGTTTCTGCATTTTACAGCTCCAGTACTGTCATGTTAAATGTTTCCAAAATCTCCATCCCAAACAGTACCTTGGTAAAAACAACAATAAACTACAATTGAAAAAAAAAAAAAAAACAAACCATAAACCAATCTCTATAAACTCCAGCATTAATTCTATATCCAATCAATGTACATCAAAATTATGAAAAAAAAAAAGAGCTAATTAAAACAAGATGTTGAATGATGAATTAAGCGTGTGCAGGGCCTGGAGTAGTCAAGGCAGGCACTTGGGGCCCATTGGACCCCGGCCCGGGCGCCGACATCCCCGGCGGCGATTGAATCAAAGGCGGCGTCTCCATCCCCGGCGGCAGCGGAATAGACGGCGACGACATCCCCGGGACGGGGATGGTAGTAGGGGTGCCGGTGGCCGGAATGGGATCGGAGACCACCGGGGGAGGCTGGTAGCAAGAGGGGTCTCCGGCGCCGGCGCCGGAGCACTTGTGGGCCTTGTTGTGGTGGCGGATAAGCCCAAAGCCCACAACTAGGCCCACAACAACTAAGACTGTGACAATGAAGATGAATATCTTTGTAGCCTTGCCCACATAGCACATTTTTTTTTGTGAATTTTTCAACTCTAACTTCTGGTCTAGAGAGAGAGAGAGAGAGAGGAGGTGAAGGAGAATGGGAGGGGATGCAGTGGGAGTTTTTGGGGAGAGAGTGAGAGAGGAGTGATCACGTGAAGGCAATTACAAGAGACAAGAAAAGAGAGAATTTTTTTTTTTTTTTTTTTTGGTTTGTTGACAGAGAAGCAATGTTTGTTTGCTTTTTTGCTGTTTTTGAAAGCTGAATTGAATACACTTGGAGATGTGTGATACCGATGCACCCCACCAATGGGCCATTTGGGTGTCTATTATTTACCAACTTTTTTTTTTTTTTTTTTTTTTTTTTTTTTCTTGGAGTTGAGTTTAGGGGTTTGTATTGATGGTTGTATACTTATATTAGATGAATTTGAGTGGGAAACTAAGATTAATTCCCACTTAAAAGCTTTATTTTTTTTTAATATGGAGGGTAGTTGCGGCGGTTTGGACATCTTTAAAGACGACCTACAAATCTATCCACTAAAAAACTCGACTCGATAAAAACCGAAAAAACTCGACGATCTAAGGATAAACTGAAGTCAACTAATGACGCATTAATTATGAGATATTTAAATGATTTGAAAAGCACAACATCAATTGTAATAATTAAGTGTAATGGAAGAGCTTTGATCCATGTAGCGGACACCAATTAATTTGAGATTAAGATTATGTTGTTATATTATTGTTGGTCCTTCTCTATTAATTATTTTGAAAGAGTCATCTGTAGGCATGATGCCTCTACCCTAATATATTTGAAGTTCAATAACATGAATTTGATCACATGACCTTTTAATCACTCATGTTTGAAGGGGGGTTTGTCTTTCAAAAGCAAATCTTAGTAACTTTACAACCCACTAAACTCATAAGAAACTTAAATTACATTAAATTAGATTCAATCATTTATTTTACTAAAATATGATTTCCTCAATAAATTCTCATAAAAAAAAGGTTGTCAGACTTGAGAAAACTTAAAAAAAAAAAACCTTTTTCAAGCTATTAGATAAAGAAGTGCTATAAATGATAATGGTGAAGTCACACCGTAAGTCATATTAGAGACTTTTAAGCCATTTGTACGCACTTCAAGATGCAAGCACACAAATCTCGATATATATCACGCGGGTCAAGGCTATATATATACAGCTTTTATGAGATAATATGTCTTGAGATGTGACTTACCCTTTCATTCTAATAGTATTTCCATTATATAATACTACTAATGGATCATAAACCTAATTAATTTATGAGATTATACATCATGTTGTGTGGAAAGTGGAAACGTATCCCAATGAGCAAGAAGGGTATTTTTGTCAGACTGTTAGAGATTTTAGGTGGAGGGGCGTTTTCGGGGCCCACCGATGGGGTCGGTTGGCACGCACTAAACGCCTTGATGTCGAGCTTTTGCTCCCCATCTGGTGGTGAAATGGACAGATATTGCCCTTTATGTTTCATTAATTTACATTACTGCCTTTTAAAGCAAAAGTGGTTCAATGGCATAGTTAAAGATCTCAACTCCACGACCGCTCATATTGTCCATTCATGACCAAAACGTCATTACATCATAGGAAAGTGTTCGAGTAACATGCAACTTTTGATACATACCCTTGATAGTTGCATTCCTTTTATTCATGACCAAAACGTCATTAAATCGACTTTTTAGTTATTTTAAAATATTTCATAATATCTGTTATTTGATAGTTTTAATACACATAAATTACTTAATTGACTTTTATATTCTTCATAAAAAAGTTTAATAATTATACATTAATAACTAATGTATGTAGAAGCGATGAGGTTATGAGAAGTAAAGGGTGATTTAGTCATATAACTGTCACTTTCTCCTTAATCGAAATAATTAAATGACTTTTTTAAAAATTGAACAACTTTAAGAGGATACTTAAAAAGAAACGGTGGGAGTAGTAAACATCACTTGAGATCTTTTTAAGCCAATGTTAGCATGAACTTTTTGGGATATTTATTAGTATCTATTTAATACACATCAATTAATGTGCGTAAGTGGAAACCAACAATCAAGTGTCAGGATAGCTCAAAACAGATCACCAAATTAAATCATTTTTCATATTTTAAATATAGATGATTGAGGTATGCGCATACACGCATTTCGATGTATGTTATCGGATTAGATTGGGGTTGGTGTGGTAAACTAGATAGTGGAGGCTATGATTAGTCAAAGCCTAAATAGTGGAGGTGGAAAAGAATTAGACATGGTGTGAACTAAATTATGTGCTTTAGCATGGTGCTAGTTGTCACACGGCTAATGAGAGAGGGGTTTTTCTTTAGAAATTTTTCTCACTCAATCAAACCCTTGGTGCCTAAGGGCCACCTTAGTTCAACACACCAATACTCAAATTAAAGAGACAACAAGCAATAGCAACAAGGAAACGTTTTTACTAGTTCTCAATTGGGAATACAACGCTGGAACTCTATGCTTCCCCAAGCCTAGAACTCTTGGCTTTATAGACCAGCCAACAAGTAGTTACATAACCAACTAAGACACATGTCCTGTGCACATCATCCATAGACCAAGTAAAACCTCACTCCTTGTGGTCAAGGCAGTTACCCAACTACCTTGTTCCCTTGCTGCCACATCGTTCCATAACCGCCATCACTACAGGGTCAATTGCAACATGCTCCATGTATTCGGGACTTCCTTGGCGTGCCTTGATCATGGCCCCTGCCCACGACTAAGGTAGTTACTCAATCGCTTGGAACCACGTTGACTAGGTCCATCCACGTCTTAAGTAGTTTGTCTAAGTTTCTCTTAGGGACAGGGACTGCTCGATGGTGCCCAGCCGTGTCTAGGCACAGTTAGCCGAGGCTCGGTTGAGTCCCACCGGCTCGGGGTGGCCGGCGCCATGATCCGTCCATGGGTCGTGCCTTGGCATTGCGCCCAATGCATGCTCGAGGGTCCTTGCTACTTCACTCGTGCCGCCCCTGGGAGAGAACACACATTTCCCTATAATAGATGTTAAGTTGTTTCCTCAGCTCCAATAGGAAACATCCCAAAATGAGACCAAGCGTACATTGACTTGGTCAACGCCGAAGTCAAGATTTGTCAACCTTTGCCTCGCGCCAAGGCGCGGCCTTGCTCGTGCCAAAGGAATCTACCAAGGTATCGCCTTGCTCGTGCCAAGGCGTGACCTTGCTTGTGCCAAAGGAATCTGCCAAGGTATCGCCTTGCTCGTGCCAAGGCGCGGCCTTGCTCGTGCCAAGACGTGACCTTGACCATGCCAAGGAATCTGCCAAGTCTTGCCCATGCCCACGCCAAGGCGCGCCCGTGCCTGCGCTAAGGCGCGTGCCAACGAGCGCCCGTGCCTGTGCTAAGGGGGGGCGCGCCAAGGTGCGACCTCCTTTACGCCTATGCGTTGTTCCGCATGTTCTCCCGCAACCAAACCTTATGGAACCATCCGAGCCCTCCATAACTCAGTCATTGGTTAGGTTTATTGATGCCCAGCCTAGCCTACTCGGGTCACGCTATTGAGGGGCTGACACTAGTATATCCTTCATTTATTTTTCAATCCAATGTAATCCAATCAATATCATGAGCAAATTTCTTCTTGGCTATAAAGGTGATTAATATTGTATAAACCATTAACAAAACAAAACAAAAAAAAAAAAAAAAAAAAAAAAGGACTAGTACTTGAATAACTTTGACTATCCATGTTGACTAGTACACACTTTGGCATCATGATGTCATTAACCTATGTTGTATGGGTGAAATATATTAGTTGTTCATTAGTACCTCATTAAGGTCACAACTTGGAATCTTTTGATTTTTTTGGGCGAATTTTTTATAGGATAGTGTGTGTTTTTTAAGACTTCTAGTAGTCGAGAAATCCAAGATTCCATAATATTTAAAAACAAATTAAAGAACATTGAATCCTTGACAATAGCCATCTTCTTTATAAGAATAATAGAACTAGAAAGAGAAATCTACTTAAATTTTGATATCAATAAATCTATTTGGACTCATATCAATGTTTTTTAAATTTTTATAAATATTTAAGGGTATTAAAAAATTTTATAAGTGATTATGGTTACTTCATTAATTGCTCGATGATGTATTTGTAATAAAAAAAAAAGTTTTGAGTCCAAATCATGAGTCCAAATGACACTACACTTTTGATATATGACTCCAACAAGAGAAACATCCCTCAACATTGTCTTTTACTGAGTGATGGCTCGTCAATCTCACTGAAAATTAATGCTTCGGCAAATTAGAGACATCTACTTTAACTACACATTTCACCACATTTTGAACTTTTGACTAATTCTTTAGCACTTTTTACTATAGAGGTAATTAATTACAGGGAAGAATTGAAAGATCAACAATAAAGTCATTTTCATTATCTCCTCAAGACTAGCACCTCTTAATTTGCATACATTCCTTAATTTCTATCAAGCACAAATACAAATACAAATATAATACAAGTCTGCTGTGCCAGTACTGATCTCATTAATTGTTTCCATCTTGGATGTTTTCAATGAGATCAATTGTTTCTACTATACAGAATCCACATTGGACTTATCCCAAAAGATGAATTTACTTGAATTTTGTGGTTCTGAAATGCACCATGCATGTATAGAAAATAAAAGGATTCTTCTTCTTTTTAATGACATTTTTGTTATTTACTTTACTGGCATGATTTCACTTTCACCACTGTAATCAATCGATTCGAGACGGAATGCGTAAAAGAAAATTTTCTTCAATAGAAATCCGAGTATATCGATCGGTATCCTTCTCGGTGAAACTACATATGAGAATGATTTATACTACAAAAGAACAAAGCAAAGAATAAGATTTTTGTTTTCTTAGAACAAAAGAGCAACAACATAGGCCACTCATTTCTAGATGTTTATCTCCTCTTATTTTTCTTCTTCTTCTACCTTCTTCATTGGACACAAATTCAAGAAACAAGCAACTTCTGATAATTCAACAAGTACTAAAAGATCATAATTCACCATGGCAAGCTATCTTAATTCGAAGTTTTGTCGATGGATAGAAAAAACAAGAGTTCATGAGGGGCCTCAATATTGGAAGGAAATGCACCGAGTTAATGAAAAAGTAGGATTGCAGCAAACGAAAAATGCGAGCATTCAGCAGAGGCACTTCTCTGCTTTGTCTAGCAATGCTAGAGCTCCCCGAGCGCTAACGACCGAGATTTCCGTAGAGGTAGCTCCTTACAGAGTTATGTGTAGGAGAAATTGTATGAAATTACAAGGTATGTTGAGGCATCAATTGTGGTTGGAAAGGAAATCTAATTGTATGTTGTCACTAGATATGTATGCATACATCCAAGTAAAAACTACCCTTGTGAGCTTAATAACAGTAGATTTTCGAAATGTTTTTTACTAAGGTAAATAATGTTACTGTCACTTTCAGATGTTCAGTAAAGTCTATGCAGCTTTTGAGATTTTTGATGATGTTTAGGTAATTGAGAGTCCCAGTCGGCTCCACCATAGTATATGCACACTCTTCAATTAAAGATATGACTCCAAATTCAAGACAACTTGAGTACATGGCCTCCTTTATAAGAAGAACAAAAATGCATAAAGAGAGAGTAAACATTAACAATACAACCTTCACTTCCAATTCTCTACATAGAAGTTTTAAGACCCTTCTGACTTCTCTACTTGAAAATGAAAATGCAGGAGCCAACCCTTCCCGCCGAGACGGAAAAGATGCTACCAAACTATGTTCCTGTCTTTGTAATGCTTCCAGTAAGTATATTTCATTAGAGCTTCAAATTGTAACATAAAAATCATTGTTTATGTGAAAATGAGCATACTTCACTGATAATTTTGTACTGATGTTTTACTATGTTATTGTTAATGGCGTGGCGGATTAGTTGGATGTCATAACATTAGACAATGTCCTCAAGAACAAGGATGAAATAGAGAGCCAACTCAAGCGACTCAAAGAAGCGGAAGTCGATGGCGTGATGGTGGACGTGTGGTGGGGGATCGTAGAATCCAACTGTCCTAAGCAATACGACTGGAGCGGTTATAGGAGTTTGTTTCAAATTGTTCATGAATGTGGTCTGAAGTTGCAAGCTATAATGTCTTTCCACCAATGCGGCGGAAACATTGGAGATCCTGTTACCATTCCTTTACCTCAATGGATCCTCGACATTGGAGAATCGAATCCTGATATCTTCTACACTAATCGGTCGGGGACCAGGAACAAGGAGTATCTCACAATTGGTGTGGATCATGAACCACTCTTTCATGGCAGAACAGCCATTGAGGTTTGATACATTCAACTCTTGCCATATAAAATGTTACATATATATATATATATAGCAGTCTTGAAATATTGACAACTTTAACATTTAGTTTTTTTTTGTTTTTTCTTTAATTTTTGTAGATGTATAGTGATTATATGAGGAGTTTTAGAGAGGCCATGTCAGATTTCTTGGACACCGGGATGATAGTCGATGTCGAAGTAGGGCTAGGCCCTGCCGGGGAGCTTAGATATCCATCTTATTCATTAAACCAAGGATGGGTGTTCCCAGGAATTGGAGAATTCCAGGTGAGGAACTATGTTCTTTTGGTGTTACAACAATGTGTTCAAATTTATAGCTAGAATGAAATGAGAGAATTGTTCTAAATGGCTTATCGCTATCGAATAATTTTTAAATGGTGCAGTGCTATGACAAGTACCTAGAAGCAGAATTCAAAAAGGATGCAGAACAAGCAGGTCACGCGGAATGGGAACTTCCAGATGATGCAGGAACTTACAATGACGAACCGGACTCCACGCCGTTCTTTAGACGAAACGGAACGTACGTCACTGAGAAGGGGAAGTTTTTCTTGACATGGTATTCAAACAAGTTACTCATACATGGCGATCAGATCCTCGATAAAGCCAATCAAGCTTTCCTTGGCTGCAAAATGAGGCTAGCTGCAAAAGTAAGAACTGAAACCCCTTGAAAACATTGCATGAGACAGTTAGAAAATGTGCAAGACATGTATAGGTAGTCGAGAATGCAGGCAACAGCCGCGGTTGTAAACAGTTCCTAACATAACTAAAACAGTCCTAAGATTGAACTTTTTGATATCATTGTGAAGTCCATGGCTTAACTAATCCTCAAAAACCGGCTTGAGCGAAAAGGATTACCTATAAAATCATTCCTAGTTCTAGAAATATAACTATATATTGGTCTCAAACAGGTAGCAGGAATACATTGGTGGTATAAAGCTGAAAGCCACGCCGCGGAGCTCACTTCGGGGTACTACAACTTGAAGGATCGAGATGGTTACCGACCAATCGCGAGAATGTTGTCAAGGCATTATGGAATTCTAAACTTCACATGCATTGAGATGAGAAACTATGAGCAAAGTGGCCGTGCTAAGTGTGCGCCCGAGGAGCTAGTCCAGCAGGTAAGTACCTCAACCAAGAGAATCAATTAAGTTGAAGAAATACACTTATATTACATATTGAATCAAAATGAAGACGAAGAATGAGACGTCGTTCTTGTGTCGCAGGTCTTCAGTGCTGGTTGGAGAGAAGACATAGACGTTGCAGGGGAAAATGCGCTCCCTAGATACGATGTGAGGGCTTGTAATCAAATCCTGAAGAATGCAAGACCAAATGGTGTAAACAGAAACAATGAGCTTCCAAAGTTGAGAATGTATGCTATGACATACCTTAGGCTCGGCGCAGTTCTACTTCAAAACAAGAACTTCCAAATATTCAAGTCATTTGTTAGGAAAATGCATGCAGACCTGGTGAGTATCTTCGCCGAAAAAGCCTTTTAGTACGTAAGGTTTTAACAAGTTCAAATGCTTAACTAGGATGCGTTTATTTCAGGATTACTGTCCAAACCCGGATAAGTACTTTAAGCCTATTGTTCCATTGGAAAGATCAAAACCAGATATCTCAATAGAGGAAATCCTAAAGGCAACCGAACCAGTGGAGCTATATCCGTTCGATCCAGAAACCGATATGCCCGTTGAAGACACAATTTATGGCATATTGTCCACATTAATAAAGAAGATCACTTCATTATTCAAGTAACAATCAGAAGAAGATAAGAATAAGTTACTCCAATTCCGAGCCGAACTGCCTATAGTTGCTTTACAATAAAGTTGAAGGTTCTATGAGTGCATACTCCATGTGTTATTAAGTGTGGACTATTTGATGAAGCTCAATGCCGTTGCGATTTTATACTTGTTTTCGACTTCCATTTTGTTCTTGTAAGTTCAAAATTGCAATGTCATAGCTTCAAAGCATGGCAAGTTTATCTAGGCCCAAGAGAAATATAGTTTGATTTGGAATGCTTGAAATTCACATATGAAGTTACAGTTTTTAAAGTAATAAACTGTCTACTAAAAGAAAGCTCGCTTTCTATAACGGCTTAACAGTTTCTAGCTAATTGTCGAGGATTTGACAGTGGTAGGGAGTCAATAATTTTTACAACGAACGTCGCTCAAGGTTAAAAAAACAATTTTCTTGTAATTTTAACCCCGATTGTGCCGATAGTCTAATTTAGCTAATTCAATCAATTTTACAATTTCATAGTAAGGCTTAACTCATCCTTATAGCCAGGGAATTGCTACAACTAAAATCCTAGCTTATTGTCACTGCCACCGCCGTGGTGTAGGTGTGTAATCTTCAAAAAATTTCCTCATTTTTAACAGAAACTTCAGTTTTTCATTTTGACAATCCTACCCTCTATCTCTATCTGGATGTAGTTCTGTGGTCAATAGGAGGCTGAGCTAGCACACTAATCAAAAGCCAAAAGTGCTGAAATTGTATCAATTTTAGCTTCTTTGCCATATCTCACCTTGCTCAACTGCTATGAGCATGACTCACTTAGCAAACCTTAGAGGACTATTTGAAGCTCTACCCGTCAAACCGAGCAATTTTAATGTCGAAGAGACCAGGAGAAGATCGTCGATTCTTCATAACAAAGGCAACAAAAAGGAGGAAGTCCAAGACCAAAATGTTCAATTATCTCCAAATAGTTATGTCCCTATGAAAACTACAAGAAGGATTGTTTTAGGCCTTGCAGCTGCTGCCCTTTCTATGCAGTCTGGCATTGATAAATCTCTTGCCGACGACAACGGGTATTGGGTCACAACTCCTCTAACAGTCCCTCCTATCTACAACAGTAAGCATTCTACTCGCTGCAACTTCCATACAATTTGGATCAATTTGATCTTTTTTTTGTATAATATCTCCTCTCTATGTCTCCTAAGCTTTTACTTTGTATCATAAGATCCTAAAATTGCACAAGTTCTTGAAGTTTTTATAATATAAATGCTTTACACTAAAACAACAACACTAGTCTTTTTTTTAATCGATGTGACAAAGGATTAAATCTGAGTGAATCGTGATAGCAAGGCTAACTGATCTTTTTTCTTAAAAAAAAATCCTAATACTTGTAGAATTGAATGTATCCATAATAAACCATAAACACATGCAAAAATTTAACATACCAAACTATGCCTTGATCAATTCATATAAATTGCTTACATATTCTTGCAGAGATTGCAAATGAGAAAACGGGTACCCGATCGTTTCTCAAGAAAGCGGTTTATATAGCGGATATTGGATCGAAGGGGAGTGCATACAGGCTAAGGAAATGTGCATTTGAGCTCATAGCATTGGAAGATTTACTAGGACAAGATGCATGGAATTATGTCAGGAAGTACTTGTGCTTGCAATCAACATACATGTACTACGACTTCGACAAAGTTATATCCGCCGCTGAAGTTAGCGACAAGCAGCCACTGACTGACCTTGCCAACAGATTGTTTGACAGTGTGGAAAAGGTATAGCTCATGATAGAATTCTGTTTCATATCATAAAAAGCTTTTTATTAGTTCAAGCAACTATTCTAATGAACTAATGTTTGTCACATTTTTTATAGCTTGAAGATGCTGTGAAGGCGCGAAGTACCTCGGATACAGATTCATGCTATCAAGACACTAAATCTATTCTTCAAGAGGTTATGGATCGAATGGCGTAAAATATTCGAGTCGAAACAATTGTATCCATTTTCTTATAGACTCAAAAGGGGGTGTATGCTTTCCTTCCAATTCATATATTAATTAGTCTGTTAATATCTTTATAAACTGTTCTCTATGCTTTCTTTAGTGATTTCAATTCTTCATCATTACTGCTACAAAGATGACCACATTTTGCAAATAATTTTTAATTAAAAGGACTACATTGGTAAATAAACCTGATCACAATGTAAGTGAAAAATTAGAGCAAATGTGACCTGCTTTTTAAATAAGTGAAGAATTGCAATAAAATGAGGTAAATAGTATGTATAAACTTGGCATAAAGCATTAATAACATTGTTGCTATGTGGAAAGCAAGAGTGGAAACACACAAAAATGAGATATTGACAATGAGTTTCATAATTTAATGAGAGAAAGAAGTGAGGAATCCTCTTTTCGACTCCAATTGTCGCTTTTCTTTCTTCTACTTCAAAAGTAGTTGCTTCATCTTTTTCTCATCAAATGAATGACATCTTCTTCTGAAAATCCTAACTATCCTAAGCATGGTATTGGAAAGATTCAAGCAAATCAAAAGCAAATAAAGGAATGAACCATTCAATAATTAGATAACTCAAAAAGAAGTGTTAAAAACTCATTTTTAGGGCGTTATGTACCCGCTCAATATCTTAGTTCAAATGCTATAACCATTTTATATGACTCGTAAATAAGTAATACCTTTTTATTTTGATAAGAAATCAACAACTTAGACTCTAACACGAGTCCACCTCCTTTAGAATCCTGGATGCTACGTCGAAATATGGAGCTCTTTACTTCGATTGCGGGTCAACCAAGAGCAAGCTCGAAATAGTCGAGACCCATTAGGTTTTCAACAAGGAGTGGTCTAAAAAAAAAAAAAAAAAATCTCGCAAATTCTAGGGCCCATGGGCTATAAAGCCCAAAGTAGGGTTTGGGCTTTCATTATGCAGGCCCAATAAAAAACAGTTGTACAGCTACATGATATTATACGACACCACCTCAAAACCCAGTCCACGTGTCACTCCCCGATTAGCCCACAACGTCAAAACCCAATCCACCTCGTCTAATGCCCGACTCACATCCGACACGTGTCCATCTCCTAGTGGCTCATCCCAATCCGACTTATCCAATTAGATAAGGCGCGGCCCGGGCACCTAAAACGTTACACATCACATAAACAAAGACACCAACAACAAAACCAAAATAAAATCGATCAAAAACAACAACAACAAAGTTTTGTGTTTGTTAAGTTAGTTGCATTGAACCCAAAAAAAAAAAAGGTGAAGAAGAGTTGCAATGGCTCAAGCAATGGCGTCCATGGCCGGACTACGTGCCAACTCTCAGCCAGTGCTCGAAGGGACACTCCAACTCAGCGGTCCGACTCGGCTTAGTTTGCCGAGTGGAAGCGCCCGACTCGGAGTTGGCCGGAGCGGTTCATCATTCACTATAATTAGAGCTCATCATGGTCAATCCGAGGGCGACGCCGCAAGCCGGAGAGCGGTTTTGGGGCTCGTTGCGGCGGGTTTGGCCTCCGGGTCGTTTGTTAAGGCGGTGCTCGCCGTGGCTAAGCCCATTAAAGTTGGACCGCCACCGCCACCTTCCGGCGGTCTACGTAAGTGTCTTCGCCAACTTTGCTAATTGCCTTGAATCTATGAGAGTTGGATGAATATTTTGATAGATTTGATCAAATTAATTAGTTAGTTTTTTTTTTTTTTATAGGAACTAGACTTTATTTATTATAGCCTGTTATAAATATAATTACAAAGACGAGAAATAAATGTGTTTATCGTAAACAAAGTCAAATTAATTAGTTAGTTTTCGCTAGAAGATTTTACCACGACATTCAAAAAACCATTTTATTAATTAGAAACCAAGTTACAACTTAAAAGTGAACAATTGTAGTTCATTTGAATTAAAAAAAAAAAAAAAAAATAAAAATTGTAGTTCACTTAGATTTATCTTTTCAATTAAGAGCTAGTTTGAGATGTGTATTATATAAAAATTGCGCTAGTGTACATAACTTGTGATTAATACAACTTTTTGGAGCTCGGCTCAAATTTTTTATAAAATAAAATAAAATTGCAATATAAGATTATCTCTTCGAGAGCTAGTTACAATCGTAATAAATTGAGCTGAATGAAAACAGATCCATATAGCCGACTTCAACTAATTCTAGATTGAGGGTTAGTTGTTTACTTGTTTATATGTTGTCGTATAAAAATGGTTGCGAAAGAAAATTAGTGACTTTTTGAAGTAAAATGGTCTTGCAAAGTTGATAGTCTAAAGAGTAGAGAGAGACCTATATGTATCATGGATCATGAGCTAATAATATACATTGTGATTGCAAATTGGCAGCTGGAACACAAAATTCAGATGAGGCCAGGGACTTTGACATTCCATTGAAGGAGAGGTTCTTCATTCAGCCATTGGAACCAGCTGCAGCAGCCAAGAGAGCAAAGGAATCAGCCCAGGAAATTCTCAACGTGAAAGCGCTCATCGACAAGAAGGCGTGGCCGTATGTGCAGAACGATTTGCGTCTTAGGGCCGGGTATCTTCGCTATGATCTCAACACTGTCATTTCCTCTAAATCAAAGGAGGAGAAGAAGGCCCTCAAAGACCTTACTGGAAAGCTCTTTGACACTATCGACAACGTAAGTGAATTCAAATATACACACACACACACACACACATACAATAAGTTAATCTTATTTTTCTCCTAAAAGTTGTTTTTCTTCTGATTGTTATTGCATGTGTGGTTTTAGCTGGACCATGCTGCCAAGATCAAGAGCACACCTGAGGCTCAGAAGTACTATGCACAGACTGTATCTACCCTCAATGATGTACTTGGAAAGCTTGGTTAATTTAACAAAACCTGGTCATCTGTAATGTGTATTTTATGTATTTTCCCTTGTTGAGACAATCTGAATGTATTTTTTGAAGAAATGACAACTTTGTTCAAAATTATATGCATCAGAAACTTAGTTCCCACGTTAGCAAATCAACTGATCACTCAAAAGCTTCATGTTCCAACTTCTCGAAAATACAATGCGCAAACAAATGCATTAATATCAACTTTCGAAGAAGAGAACTTCCAAATAAACCAACAAGCTCGTAAATTGGTTTTCTCTAGCACTATTGCAACCAAAAACATGTCGAAAAGATAAATGATACCGCAAGAACTTTACCCACCACAAGAGTTTACTAGAATAATAGAGCGTCGCGCCAACAATCAAGCTGTGTTAATGGAAGTTTACAACAACAACAACAACATAGCCTCAATCCCAAACCGGAGTCGACTACATGAATCAAACTATGTTAATGGAAGTTTGACAAAAAAAAATAATAGCAGTCCCCAACAGAACAATGGATGATAAAACCGCATGTAAATTCAAAAATTGATGTCAGAGCAATCTTTGCACTCTACTCGGACATGCTGAATTATCAAAAGTAAAACAATGCAACTCAGGCCAAAGCCTCTCATACTTCGGAAAATAAATTCTCAGCCTTCCACAATGAAAGAAAAATAAAAATTTATATAACTACATGAAGCAACAGCAATGGTTTTCTTCTCCACATGGCTACAAGAATCTTACTTCCAAAGATCGATCGGATCGTCGATACTGTTCCTCGTGCTGCAAATTATGACTCCTTCACTGTATTTACTCGAACGGACTGGGTGGTACGTCAAGGGTTGTTCCGGCTTGAATTTGGCCCCATCCAATAAGCCGCCAGTGCTTCTCAACCCTTCTACTAAGGGCTACCTTCTCCCCTCTGCTAGTACAAACAGGAGCCGTGAGTTGAAGCTTGGCAAGATCATTCCTTACTGCAACCACACGTGCCCCGGTCGACATAGACCCAATATTCAACATCAGTATCTCTGCCTTTGCCAACTTTGAGACCTTCCCTTGCCTCTCCGTACCCTTAGTTCTAACTCCCAGAAGACGTCGCAACAGGAAAAAGTTGACCTATCATATTAAAGAAATCTAAGTACAAACATCTTTGGCATGAATGAGATCTCTACGTAATGATAACAACAAAGAATACAAAACTAAAGAATACAAAAGTAAAGAATATTAGGAACTTCATTGATGATTAGGGTTCCTTTCATCCGTTCATGTAGACTATAGAACACAGTTGTAAGTTGTAACCTATGTTAACCCTAACCCTTTACTCTACTCAAAAAAATTGTGATAGACACTTGAAACGAGTTAACCCGAAAATAAAATAAAATTGGACATTCATTCCATTTATGAAGCTCTTTGCATAACGATTCAAAACATTAAAGAACAAAAAATAACAAAGAACTTCCTAATGTAGAATCAGAAATGAGAAATAAAGAAGAATATACGTTTATATGCTAGCATACATACATTAGTACATGTTAGAACATACATTAGTACATGTATCTAACCATATATATGTCTAAATATCTTGACACATTTTACAGAGTCCCCATGGACTTGATAAGAGAGTAGGCATGTCCAACCTTTGGACATACCCATACCCAAGACCTATGCCCAAGTCCAGGTAATATAACTTGCAAGTTGTAACTACTTAAGGGAAAATCATAATGAATTTACCAACATCAACAAACCTAGGATTGTAAGGCCTCAATGAGATTCCTTGGCGGTGCACCAGATAGAGGAGAAGCAATGCCTAGACGAAGCCCCATGGCACCTAGCCGAAAAATAATAATACTTGCAAGCCCTAAACAACCAATATTTATTTTTAAGTCCTTATGTAACTAATCAATTATTTGGGATTGAGACTTCTTTTTTTATTGTCATTGTCGTCGTCGTCGTTGTATGTGAGTAATCAATTATTACAAATATTTTCTAGCAAGGGTTACGCATGTAGGGATCCATGCTACTAACTTACAAATATTCGATCACATTCAAATATTCAATTAATCATCAAATGATCAAAATTAAAAAAGTTCAAGTGTTTAAGAAACATCCTTCAGTCAACTTACCATCACATACCACATAGAAAAGACCTTTTCAGTCATCATCTAATAAGAAATAGTTTATCATAAGCGTCGTTCCACAAAATTATTTGAAGGATTCCAAATGAATGACCTAGCCAATAATGCCTAACAATCCTTGCAACTGAGACCACTACGAAGTTTGAGTTCAAGAACAGATGGAAAACAAGAATTAACCACTAACTAAAATTATAAAATACAAGCACTTGGTGATACACGGGAAAAAAAAGTATTGTGATTGTGAAAAAGAAAGTTCAAGTTCATTATATCCATTGGATTTTTGGGGATAGCAGACCCGAAATAAATTGTCTCCCACTGAAGGCCAGACATCATAAAGATAGAAAGGCGAGTAAGCAACATGAAGGTTTAAAGGATTACCTCTAGTTCGACAAAAACTTCGGGCAGTGATCCCACCTCTCCAAGAACTTGACCAACCAACCTATCAGCCCGTGTTAGGGTGGGGTCCATCGTTGTTCCAACTCCAATGAGACCACCTGGAACTGCAAACTGCAGCTCATTTTGCTCGGCAAATAAAGAAACTATTCTCGAATATATTGGAGTGCACTTGGCATTGCCATTTTCGTCCTTCACAACAATCCCAGGACGGACCTCAATGTTTTGATTCACCCTAAGAACGCCCTATAAAAGGTAGATTAGGCCAAATTCTATCAATAAACAAACAGCAAAACAGCCTCAGAATGCTACAATTACAAAGAGTAAATAAGTAACAAACAATAGAACACCCTTGAATAATCCAAGAGGCACAAATGTAATAAGATACAACATCCACCAAATAGAATAGTCATAATCAATTAATTACATACCGATTCACAGAAAAATGAAAAACAAAGAGAGGAAAACAGCAAGAGAGACAATCAAGTATGGCCAATGAAAATTCAACTCATCCGACCTTCCTTAAAATTGAAATAAAAGTAAGTCGTACCCTAAGGATGCTTCCACCAGCAACTCCACCTTTTATCTCATCAACCTCGGACCCAGGCTTATTCACATCAAAAGACCTGATTACTATCATATTTGGTGGTGAGACAAAGTTCCTCTGCGGGATGGGAATCTTTTTTACTATGTATTCGCAGACAACGTCAATATTATACTTCAATTGTGCTGATATTGGCACTACTGGTGCACCATCAGCGACAGTTTTCTGCAAAAAAACATGAATGCCATATTTTTAGTTGCACAAGAATTAGCCCCATATGTCGGCAAGAGCTTACTCCAGGAGATTCAGTAAGGAGTTTTTTAAAAATTGATACTGAAACAGGTAGGTATTTAAGACAAATTACCTGGATAAATTTCTGGATTGATTCATGTTGGTTGATGGCTATATTTTCCTGAACAAGATCAACCTTGTTTTGAAGGATAATTATGTGTTGGAGGCGCATAATCTCCACAGCAGCCAGATGCTCAGAAGTTTGAGGTTGGGGACAACTTTCATTCGCAGCAATCAGAAGCAATGCTCCGTCCATGATTGCTGCCCCATTAAGCATTGTAGCCATAAGAATATCATGACCCTGTGGGATAAAAAAAGCATGTAAATATACAATTATAGAACAGTAGTGACAGAATAGCTGAAAATAAGATAAGCAAGACATCAATTGATAATAAATGTAAACTTCGGTTTATAAGGACATTAGAGGAACCTACTTGACTAAAACCTTAGATTCAAAAGTACGGCCTCATTTAACTTACGGGGCAATCCACAAAGGAAACATGTCTCAGAAGTTTCATTCTGGCATTCTCGAATCCGGGAACATCACATAAAGGACTGTCTTCCTTACCACTACCATAGGATCTGAAAAAAAAAAAAAAAAAAAAAAAAAAAAAAAAAGTTAGCAGATATTAGAGAAGAATGATCATGCAAGAGCTCGAGTAGTAGAATTCTCTGCGATTGTCATACTTGTAGCACATGGGTCGAGGGCATCGATCGTCCTCACACTTGTAAATTTTGGCATTTGCATATCCTAGTTTAATAGTGATATTACGCTCCAGCTCATTCTTAAAGCGAACAGTCTGCATGACAGAAATATTTGCACGCCAAAAAGGTTCAAAAACAAGATAAAGTCAAAAAGACCATTATACACGCATCAAAACACAAAATCCCCAATTTCCAGTAAACATATGTGAAGAATATCTATATACAACATGTCAACACTCAACACCTTGCCACGAACAACTACGACAATTCATTTATGGTCCCCATAGGACCAAAAAGTATTTCTTTCTGTTAAATCTTGAAACTGCATTGAAGTCTCATTTGAGAAACCATGGATGAAAAGGCTGCTTCCACATACATTGACTTTTCATGTGATATGCTTTTGAGGCAAAATTTGATCAAACTGAATATGAGGATGTGAGTCCAAACAGAAGTTACAGAACTCAATTTGATGACCAAATTTGACAAATTTCTCTCGCTATAGCAACAAGTTGTGTCACAACTTCAATTTCCCCCTCCATAACTTCGTATATGTCCAATAACCACTTTACACACAGTCACAGCATCTAGGGTCCTAAAACCATGTCAAAATCGTAACTTTCCCCCTTGCTTTATAAGGATTTCGACCAAAACATAAGAAGCAGATTGAACACAACAAAGACCTAAACTTTTAGTAAATATGACGCACAAATCTAAAAAGAAGTTACAGAACTGAATTCAATGACCGAATTCGATAAGCTTTTCTCATTATAGCATCAATTTACGCACAATCACAGCATCTAGAGTCCTAAAACCATGTCAAAATCGTAACTTTTCCCCTAACTTCATGAGGATTTCGACCAAAAAATAAGTAGCAGATTGAACACAACAAAGACCTAAACTTCTAGTGAATATGACGGCGCTAATCTAAAAAGAAATCACAGAATTGAATTGGATGACCAAATTCGATAAATTTTTCTCACTATAGCATCAATTTACGCACAAGATCACTGCACCCAAAGTCCTAAAATCATGCCAAAATCATAACTTTCGCCCAAGCTTCATGAGGATTTAGATTTTCGACAAAAGTACAAGTAGCAGATTGAACACAACAAAGACCTATTTTTTTTCACAGTACCTGAACACCGGAAATCGCTTTCACCACAGTGGATTTCCCATGCGCCACATGACCAATTGTTCCTGCACAAAATCAAATCACAATCACTTCAAATGCTATCGTAAATCAAAACGCCTTCAAATCACTCCACAAATAATTCAAGAGAAAAGAATCGAAGTCGGAATCATCATAATCATCATCATCATCATCAACACCGACCGATGTTGATGGTGGCTTGGCGAGAAATGACTTCCGGCGAGAGCGGATGCAGCTTGGTGACGTCCAGCTTGCTCAGGTCCTGCTCCATCAAACCCTTTCGCGACGACATTGTTACTCAGAAGAGAAGATCAGGTCGATGAGGCGGAGGCGATGGCGATGGCGGAGAGAGAGAGAGAGCTAGGGTTAGGGTTTTGGGGGTTGGAGGAGGCAAAGTAACGAACAGATGATAGCAAGTAGTGCCGATGTAATGTAGGCACCTCGCCCCCACCCTGCACGCATCTCGATGTCGATCGTAAATTCCTTCATTTGATTTTCTTGGAACAACTTTAATATTCCCCGTTAGATGTACATCATGATGATGCGGTGGGTCAATTGTTCTTTCGAGGAAAGACCGGACACTGACCAAAGTGATTTTACTAAATGACTCTAAAAAGTAAGGGTGGACATTGGTTTCTGAAAAACCGACTAAACCGTCTGATTTTTAGAATTCGCGTTTTATGGGTGGTTTGAAAAACTTAAAAACCGCAGAATCACGGTTTGGTCGCTGTTTTCATTTTAAAAAAATCGCGTCAAACAGAGGGTATTTTAGTAAATACCTTACATTTACAACTCAAAACCCTAAAACTTAAAGAAAAAGAAAAACTTTTTGCTTTGCTTGATGTCATTCTCGCTCCTCAACATCTCACCGACGACGCCCAATCATTTGCCCTCCCCGCCGGCTCCCACCACCACCTATCGTCGTCGCCTCTTACCAATCATCGTCGCCTTCCACCTCGCCAACCATCAAAGCCTCCACTGCTGCGTCCACCACTGCCTCGCACCGCCTCCTCCCACTGGTCCCGCCTCCATTGTTGCCTCGCATCGCCTCCTCCCATCGATCTCGCCTCTACCGCCGCCTCGCACCAATCACACCTCGATCGCTGCGAGTCCCACCACCGTTTCCTACCAACAATGGTCGCCTCTCACGCTGCCTCCTACCACTAGTGACCAATAGCATTGCAAGAGAGGTAATTATCTCTAATGTTCTTGCTTTGAATACCAAATAATTGGTTTCATTTGACAAGATTTTTGGGTTTGGCATTGAACGTTGAATGTTTTGGCTTTGAATGGTTTAAACGTTTTTTTTTTATTTTTTGAATGTTTTGACTTTGAATGTTGAATGTTCTGTCTATGGCCTTCCTCTTATGTTCCATAATCTTCTCCTCCGTTTTCTTTCTTTTTTGGTGTTTGAATGCGACAATACTATATGCAATATTATTTTATGGTATGTAATATGCATGATTGTTTTCTTTAATTTGTTTGTTGTTGTTTTTTTTTTTTTTGAATATGGGTCGCAGGAAAACCGCAAAACCAAACAGACCAAACCGCGCAAACCGCGGGCGGTTTGGGTACGATTTCGATGGTTCGCGTTTTGGTGGTGGTTTGCAAATCAGTCAAACTGCGAACCCTCAGTTTGGTCGCGGTTTGATGGTTTTTACCACCAAACCGCGGTTTGCCCACCCCTACTAAAAAGTATGATTATTTTTATGTTACAAAAATTAGTTATATGATAAAAATGTTACAAAGTATAAAGTTTGGTGACCTTTATTGAAATTAACCCCTAATAATGGGTTTTGCACATAATATTGGTTTTACAACAACAAAATACTAATTTACTCAAATAAGATAGAAATGGAGTTCACAAAAGACAAAGAATAACATACTACAAAGTATACTTACACTTACAAACTGAAAAATACATATATAGAACATATATCCTTATACTAGCAACTGCTAGAAACTACCTTAGACTTGGTCAAATTAAAAACTTAAACAACACCCACAATATAACAGAACACGCGAAGCATAGAAAACATATAATTGAAAACAGTTAGAAAACCACTCTAGGGTGCACTAATTTTAACACACCCCCTTCGTATAAACTCCGAGTCAACAATCCCAAGAGCACTTCGAAATTTCTCAAAGGAAGTTTTTGGAAGAGCTTTGGTGAAGATATCAGCTACTTGATCTTCCGTTAGACCTTTTTACAATTTGATTTCTTGACTTAACACATTTTCTCAAACAAAATGATGACGAACCTCAATATGCTTCGAGCGTGCATGGAAAACTGGATTCCCAGTCAGCTTGATGGCGCTTTCATTGTCATAGTAGATCATAACTGCATCATCAATGACACTATCAATGTCATGAAGTAACCTCTTGAGTCATATACACTCTTGAGTTGCCTTAGTAGCTGCCACATATTCAGCCTCTGTACTTGAAAGAGCAACTGTTTGTTGTTTCTTACTACAACATGTTATTGCAGCATATCCCATTGTAAAACAAAAACCTGTAGTCGAACGTCGATCATTTACATCACCGGCCCAATTCGCATCAACTTGCCCACATTAAAAATATGACACATTATTCTGGTACAACAAACCAAAATTCAAAGTGCCTTTAATGTAATGAAGAACTTGCTTAGCAGCAACAAAGTGACGAACACAAGGTTTGTCCATAAATTGAGAAAGAATTCCCATAGAATAAGCAATGTCAGGCCTAGTAATTCTTAAATAAAATAGGTTACCGATAAGTTGTCGAAAAAATGTTGGATTAGCAAGCAATTCACCATCAACCTTTGTTAACTTTATAGAAGGTTCCATAGGAGTTAACATTGCTTTGGACTCCCCCAAACGAAAACAATTTAATAAACTTCTTGCATAGCTTCGTTGAGAAACAAAATAACCTTCGGATTTCACTACTTCAAGGCCAAGAAAACAATGAACTTCACCTAAGTTCTTCATCTCAAAATGAATAGATAAATTATCACGAAGACGAGAGATTTCAACAATTTCAACATTATCATCTCTGATGATAATCATGTTATCAACAAAAGAAGAAGAATGGTGTTCAATGATGACTTTTTCTTAATAAACATGCTTGAATCAAAATTAGAAAGATTGAAGCCACAAAATGTAAGATATTGAGCAATCTTTCCGTACCAAGCTTTTGGAGCTTGCTTAAGGCCATATAAAACCTTTTTAAGTCGACATACATGATTAGGAAACTCCTTAGAAATAAATCCTTGTGCTTGATCCATATTGATCTCACGATCTAATTCACCATAAAGGAATACATTCTTCACATCAAGTTGCCATAAACTTCAGCCTCTATGTGTCGCCAAAGAAATAATAGTTTAAATAGTCACCATCCTTGTGATAGGGCTGAATTTCTCTTCATATTCCAGGCCATATTGTTGGAAAAAGCCATGAGCAACTAAACGAGCTTTATACTTGTCAATTATCCCATCAATATTCTTTTTCAACTTGTAAACCCATTTACAAGTAATCAGTTCAACATCTTTTGGCTTTGGCACTAACTCCCAAGTAGCATTTTTGGTTAAAGCCAAAAACTCTTCCTTCATTGCTTCTTCTCATTGTGGCTTTCCTTTGGCATCATGATAATTTGTTGGCTCATCTTAGGATGTATCCCCTATAAGAAAACAAGAAATAACAGAGCAATAATTCATCCACATTTGATAGTCCTTCAAGTATGCAAGTTGTTATTGATGCCTTGCTGATTTTTGACGCATTCCATCATGAGTTCTTCCGTGCACAACATCTTACTCTATGTCATGCTTATTTGGATTTTCCTGCATTGGCTGATTTTGTTCTTCTTCTTCTGTAAAAAAAAAAAAAAAAAAACAGTTGCAAATATAATTTTTTTCTGGATCAACACTTATAAGAGGAACAAAAATGGAACCTAGATCATGTGGAACAACATGATAATAACTAGAGACTTCATCGAACACAACATCTCTAGAAATAATGAATTTCCTTGTTATAGGATCCATACGTCGCCATCCTTTCCTATGAGAATCAAACAAAACACATTTTCTACCCTTTGAGTCAAGTTTAGTTCTTTCACTCTTTAGTACATGAACATAACAAAGAGAACCAAAAACTCGGAAATAACTAACATTAATATGACGGCCCCAGTTCTATAATCCTAAAATGGGCCCTGCTCGGCCTAGATTTACGTGGACCTCCGAGCCCGTCTCGTTGAGTCACACAAGCCTAATCAGCCTTCCTTTCCCATTCACCATTTATTAAACAATTAAAGTCGAGTTAATCAATTAGTGAGTTATCATAGTTATAACGGAAGTAATTAAACCTCAAACTAAATGAAAAACCTCAAAGACACACAAGTTAAGACAACCTAGAGCGTGGAAACCCCAAATATATATATCATCATCAATGAACAGTCAAAGGAGAGTAAACGCAAGATATAAATGCCCGAGATCTTTCAAAACCCAAATCCCAGTGTTTCAAAACCAGTATATCCAATAATACAAAACAATCACATATGTCAGACAAATGGAAAGAACTGCTCCGGTATCCTTAAATGATATCTCCTAGCTGTAACGACCTGAAAATTTGACTTGTGCCCTGAAAATTTGACTTGTGCCATGTGTCAAGTCAAGGTCGTATGTGGGACCCATTCGTCGAAATACGTATGTCCGAATCCAATTTGAGATGAAAATGCTAATTATGCGAGGAATTTCGGTGAGTTGAAACACGAACGAGGACGCGCGTCGAGTCGCGTGCCGACGTGAGACCGAAATAGTGGCTCCAGAGGGTGTAAAATGTACATTGGATATGTCTCGTTATGCGTGTAGCTCGATTTTTGAGATTTTGAAATGAAGCGGGTTGGTGCCTCGAGATGCCCATTGCACGAATCTCGAGGACACTTTTGATTTGAAAATGAAGGAGAAAAGAAATAATATATATATATATATATTATATAAAAATGAGATAAGGATAAGATTGATTTTAAAAGAGAGGAGAGAGAAAGAAGAAAAGGTGACAGAGGAAGAAAACATGGCGAAGAGGGAGAGATCGAGTGGGGAAGAGGGAGCCGGCTGGAGCTCCGGCGGTGTCGCGGCTCGGCGGCACCGGCCCGCGGTGGAGTGGCAAGGCAGCAGGGTCGCGACAGTGAGCGCGAATGGGCGGACAGGGGATCGGCCGGGGGAAGCCCTCGCAGCGCATCGACGCGCCGAGGCGAGGAGCAGCGGCCGCCCACAAGCGGCGGTCGGGAGCGCGACGAACGGCGGCGACCGGCCAGGGTGGTTGCGTGGCTCGACGACGATCGGACGGCGGCCATGGTGGTTGTGCGCCAGCGCGAAAGTGGGCGAACAGAGCACTGGAGTGGCTTGGCGTGGCGAGCGGAGGACGGTCGGCTTGGCCGGCGCGAGGACGACGGCTTGGTGACGTCGGAGAGCGGCTTCGCAGCGCGCGCGCGCCGACTAGACTAGCCGGCCGGCGCGCCGCAAGGCAAGCAAAGCAATGCAGCGACACGGTAGCGGCGGCGACGCGGTGAACGGCGCGGTGGCGCGTTATCGACTGGTCGAATGCGCGATTTCGACGAAATCGCGATGATGCGATGAAGGGACTAGCAGTCGGGTGTCGGGTGTGCAAATCGAGACGCAAGCTACATTTTGAGGTTCGCGTTTCTCGAGGTAAGTAAACCAGTTAGGAACTTATACAATATTTCATGTTTCTCCATTGACTATTGTTTATTGTTGTGATAGCTTTATTGTTGTTCACTGCTTGTGATGATAGCTATCGTTAAATTGTTGTCGATTGAGGGGTCCATTGGCAAGCGAGTCATGGTTACCGTTTATCTTGCGAATATGAGCTTTTATCCGGACGCCGTCGATATCTCCCAATTGAGTGTACGTTGGGGGCACTTATCCGGGTTCGTAGATATCTCATAGTCGGCAGGGGTTAGGGTTGGGAGGCATGGGGCTCGCCCTAAACCCGAGTCTGCTGGGTTTTTGCCGCGACTCAACGACCTTTTGGTCGGGACTCCTTGTTATTTGGTATCACTCATCGATGGATTGTTTACAGTCTTTTATATTCATGCGTTCTTGATTCATTTCGTTCTATTTGCATGAATTTGACTGCTTTGGATATCGTAAACTGTTGTTTTGGATATTGTGAAATGTTGTGTATATGTCCTACTAGATTTACTTACCTGGGCTCGTCATTTTTATTTTGACTGAGTGCAGAGCCGTAGACAAGTAGCAGAGGAAATGCTTCATGGCTAGGTGAAAATTTTGTATAATTGTATTTACTCTCATCTGATGATATTTACTGGGTTCCACAATTAGGTTGCCTAACTCCCTGATCTTTTTGTTGAGTTATTGAATGTATTAGTTGCTTCCGCTATAAAATTGTAAAACTTGAAAAATATTAATAACTCAACTGTACAATGTGAATTTACGTATAATGATGGATTAGAAGGCTGACTAGGCTCTCGTTGACCTTGCGAGACTGGCTCGGGGGTCCACGTGGGCTTAGGCTGGGCGGGGCCCAATTCGTGAAAAATTGGAGCCGTCACAGATATCTCCTAGCTGTGGAGCCTTCCCCTTGCTGGACTGTGGATCCGCACTCAGTCAAACACAAGAATGACGAGCCCAGGTAAGTAACGCCAAGCATGACATATATACAACATTTTGAAATAAATAAATCAGTCTAATTCATGCAGATAGAAAGAAAGGAACGGGGAACGCATGAATATAAAAGACCGTAAATAAATCAATCGATAAGTGAGGGTCGGGAATACGAAAATCGAATAACAAGGAGTCCCGACCTAACGTTCGTTGAGTCGAGGTAAAAGCCTAGCAAACTTGGGTTCAGGACGAGACACAGCCTACCGACCCTAACTCTTGCGACTATGAGATATCCACAGACCCAGATAAGTGCCTCAACGTACACTCAATTGGGAGATATCAACGGCGTCCAGATAAGAGCTCATGTAGCAGATAAATAATAATCATGACTCACTTGCCAATGGACCACTCAACCAATGGAAATTTTAAATAAATGATGAACAAAGCAATAACAACCAATTAAAGCTCAAGAAATAACTGTAAAACTCCTCATTGGTTTACTTACCTGTATCTAAGCTAATACGCGCTCAAATCGGCTTAGGCGCGTACTCGAAATTCGTATCCAATACCTGTCACTAGTAAACTATGCCCCTGGTAATCATATGGGCAAATTTACATTATGTTAGAGCCTATTTAAGAATTTTTTTTAGATTTTTTAATCCCAAAATTGTTCAAATTAGGAAAATCATAGTGGCGGTACACTTTTCGAGGAAGACTTCTCTGTGTAAAAACTTCCAACAACTTCAACCAATTTTTCTATAATTTTCTCATCATTTTCTATTTTTCTCAATTTTTCTTGAATTTTCTTGAATTTTCCTGATTTTTATTTGATTTTATGTTATTTATTCTTTTTTATTTTTTGTAGTTTGGGCTCTTTAGGCCGTTTTTCCCTGAACCGGCCCGGTTCAGTCTTGTGGGCGGGCCTGAGTTGGCAAGGCCTAAGGCTTTTGCCCCCCACTCCTCCTTTCTTTCATGAAACGAAAGAGATGGGTGCTTTAACAAAGGCGTTTTAACGCTTTTTTTTTCTTTTTTTTCCCTCTTTCTCTCAATCAACAACCACATAATCAACACCTCATATACATTATTTGGACATTACAAAGAAAACTTAATGTGTAAATTCGACAAAAATCCAACATTTAATCCCTCAAAATCACATTCCAACATAGGGGTGGCAATTCGTGTCGGTGAGTCATAAACGTGTCGTGTCATAAACAGGTCATAACCCATATAATGTAAATCCATTACATGACATGTTTATTAATCGTGTTAATCGTTTTCGTGTCTAAGTGGGTCGTGTTAATTAACATGGCGTGTATTCGTGTCACCCATTTATTAAATATTGTATTTAAAATTTTTATTTTATTTAAACTTTTATAATTTGGTTACTATTTTTTAAAATATATCTAAATGATTAAATTCGAACAAACGTACTAAAATAGCCAATAAAATATAATGTGATTATATATCGTTGTTAGTTTTACTTTACTTTTTCATTTAAGTTTTTATTACTCTTAATAATAAAGTAAAAATGACTCGTAATAATAACATAAACAAAATTATAAGAATCATCTAAAAAAAATCTAAATTTTACTTTGGTGAAAAGTTTTATTTTTTCTTAATAAATAATTATTAATAAAATCTAAAACATAAATAACATATTAAAAGTAAAATGAACATTTCTTCTCAAATATAAAATAAAATATGATAAAAGATGTCTATAAATAAATCATGCTATTAACATGCATTCAGATGGGTGAATTTCGTGTCAATCTATTTATTATACCATATTTGTTATTTGTACATGATTCTTTAGTCGTGTTAAGCGAGTCATAAACGAGTTAAGCAGGTTGACATGTTAATGACTCATTTATTAACCGTGTATAAACATGTTAACATGTTTATAACCCAGACCCACTTAAGCCAAACCCACGACATGTTTATTAGGTATCGTGTCGTGTCGTGTTAATCGTTTCGTGACTCAAATTTTCAGCCATATTCCAACATGACATGAATCAACAATATCAACTTCAAATAGATGACTAAGTTATGTTGATGGACTTACTTAGCTTGATGACTCCACCAATCCACTAATCTCTCCAAGCTAAGTGTGCTGATCCTTTCTTTCTCTACTCCAGCAGCTCTTCTTTCCTCTCCAGCGACGAGAATCAAAGAATGATCAACACTTTGACTTATATGTATGGACAAAGATTGAGATATGACCACACATCCATTGTGCACACGTATCTCGAGGCATGTCTAGGGGACCACCTTTATACAATTATCAACCAAGTCATGCACAAATGACTCATAAGTTGACTCCATTGACCTCTTGATTTGTCAATGCGCATCTCGAGACACATCATGTGACCATTTTAATTTTTTCACTACTTAGGCCCACTATATTTCACATCAAATATGGCCACATTAAAGCTTGTATAAAACCATAATTTACTCACATTGGACTTACCTCATAAGCCGATACCGTGGTCTCACGTCGACACACAACTCGAGATACGCCTCCGCTCGTCTCGACACCGATATGCCCCACGTGTACCTTACCCGCACATTACCAAATTTAATTAATTTAACTTGTTCAATCTTTTGTATAATAAATAATACAAGCATCAAACAAAAATAGCATACCTCGGTGTCGACTCCCGAGATTTGGACATGAGTATCACGACGAGTGGGTCCCACATACAACCCTGACTTGATACGTGGCACGAGTTAGTTTTTTAGGTTCGCTACAATTAAGCTTAGCATTGTACAACAATTCAAAAGGAGAACTAGATGTACCCTCCAAGGAGCCAAGCAATTGAAGACATGACATGCACATAGCACATCGTCAACCTATAATTCTTTTGGAAGATCTTTGTCATGTATCCATGACAAAACCACTGTTGTAAGATGCGCTAACTTGCGTTCAGCTACTCTATTTTGTTGTGGAGTCTTTGGACAAGTCATTTGATGCTGAATACCATGATTTGAGCAAAAATCCAAAAAAATCAGCAGACAAAGATTTTCCCCCATTATTAGTTCTTAGATACCTTATAGTGGAACCAAATTCCTTCTCCATAATGGTTTGAAGATCATGAAGTGTAAAAAAACTTTGCTTTTATTTTGCAGAAAATACACCCAACTATAGCGAGAGAAATCATCAACAATAATCATCATGGAACGATAACCACTATAGTTTATCGGTGATGTTGTAGGCCCCATAAGACCCAAATGCATCAACTCAAAATGTTTAGACGATCTACTTAAAGATTGTTGGAAATGAAGATGATGAGCTTTACTGTATGCACAACCAGGACACACCATATCCTCATGTATCTTCTTGAAAAATGGAACCCCATCAAGTAGCTTCTTGCTGGAAACTTGATGCAATAATTGATAGCCAACTTGCCCTAAACGAGCATGGCAAATAATAGCACTAGAATTATGACTTGTGTTCTCAACTAATGTTGTAGTAACAGACAAAACATAGAGAGAATCTTTCTTTTGGCCAGTAAAAAGAATATCAGTAGCAATATCTTTTAAATTTTTAAGAATCTTCACATTATGTGAGCCAAAGAGAATATACCTCCCAGAATTTGTTACTTGAGAAACAGAAAACAAATTCATCTTCAACCCTGAAACATGGTAAATATCATGAAGAGCAAGACCATCATCATGAATACCACTTGCACAAATAGTTAAGTCATATTCTCACTGAACCAGATGAATAGAATTATCTGTCGTCATAATAAAACGCTGCCCCTTGTGTGGTCGAACCTCCAAAAGAAGATATGCATCGCCCGTAGTATGATAAGAACAACCAGAATCAACAATCCACTCCTTATCATAATCAATTTCAACATGAGTGGTTGTAGGTGGAAGAGTTTCCTGCACATGGGCACTTACATTCTTTGAGTGATCAACAACCTCAATAGTAATACATTGTTCACATCCTAGTTGTTCAAGATTTGAAGTCACTTTAGCAACATTAGCATCATCATCCGCAAGCTTCACTCTACAATTAGATTGGATGTGGTCTGATTTGCCACATCTATTGCATAAAACCTTCACACGACAATTACGATGAATATGCCTAATCTTGCCACATCTATGACAAGTAATTCTGGAATTACTTTTAGATTGCCCCTCTGCTTTCTTCTTAACATCGTTGAATGGAGATCTTGAGGTAGGCCTATTTTTTCATTTGTTTTTGGCGAACAACATATCGTCAACAACATATTTGGACTAGCCAAACATTTGAATACATAGAGCCTCCTGGTTGGTGAGCTGATTTTCCAAATCTATAATTGAAGTTTGTATTGACCATCCTTGAATAGAAGAAATAAAAGGCATGAACTCCTTCCGCAAACCGCGAATGAGATAGTGACGCAAACGTGGCTTACTAATAGGCTCATCCGCATCCAATTCTGAAATTTAAGCACATAAATTTTTAACTTTCAAAAAATATTCAGAAATTGACATATTATCCTGTGTAACCGCCGCAAGCTCGTTCTTCAAAAATTGTAGCCTCACAGTATTCTTTTGGGTAAACAACCTTTCAAGAGTATCCCCCACTTCTTTAGGAAAATCTAAGTCACAAACATGATCAATGTATTCCTTACTTATCGATGTTCGTAGAGTGAACAAAGTTTTGCCGCATCTTATCTTCCACTTACGTCGCAACTTAACATTCTATGGAGTATCTTCTGGAATTACCGAATCAGTACTAGATATAAGATCCCATAGATCTTGGCCCAATAGATAAGCTTCAAGACGAAGCTTCCAATATTGGTAATTATTACCAACAAGTTTCTTAACAGAGACTTTTTGAACCCACCATTAACATTCATGTTGAAACACATGCAAAGAAGCAAAAACCTCAACAAGAAATACTTTGCAACAAATCAACTTCAATGAGTAATAACAACAAACACTAAGTGTGCAACCTTAGTCTCTGATATCATGACACAAATTTGAGAGAGAACAACAAAATACCAATTTACTCAAAGAAGATAGAAATGGAGTTTACAAAAGACAAAGAATAACAAACTGCAAAGTATACTTACACTTACAAAATGAAAATACATAGAACATATATCCTTATACTAGTAACTGCTAAAAACTACCTTAGACTTGGTCAAATTAAAAAATTAAACAATACCCGCAATAGACATAACAGAACACACAAAACATAGAAAACATAGAATTGTAAATAGTTAGAAAACCACTCTAGGGTGCACTAATTTTAACAGGATCAACGGTAGTGAAAGACCTATGCGGGGTCTACCAAGACATCTTGTTATGTTGGGATAAAGGCTAGAAAAGTAGAAGTAGATATTGACATCAAGTATTCAACTGTATCATGGACATGATAAAAGGGGCATTCATTCAATACAAGGTATATCTCACTTCATACTAGCGCGTAATATTCAAACACAGTTGTTCCATAATTTTACTCTAATCTTCTCTCATATATATATATATCGTGAAAGAAATAGAGCAACATATTCATTAGTGAAACTTGGAAAAGGAACTCCCATTGAATAACAAAACTACTTTAACCGCCCGCTCGAGTCAAGAAAATCCCATTAGAAGGCATTTTAGCCTCACCCACCCACTCGCCCACCCTATAATTTGCTTATCATAATCTTTCAATTTGTAAGCCTATTTTGCCCCGTTTCATCCCCTAAAAAAAATTAGGGAAGTGCTAGAATGAAAATTATACCACAAAACACATTGAATCATAAGAGCCATCCACGCATGTCTCGAGATACATGCATACACAGAACTCGATGAATAACACGTGGGTCGAAGTTGTATGGAAGGACCTTGTTAGCCTATGTGTCTTGTGATGTGATATAGATGTTGGCATTCTAATATTTTTCAAAGAATTATAATTTCAACGTGCACATGAAAAACTATGAAGGACCTTTCACTACATATATTACTAATAATAATAAGATCCAAAGCAACCGAAGTAATTCATTATTTAATTGAAACCCAAATAAAAAATATATATATTTTTTATTTTAATGGGAGTTGAATCCATAAAATCTTTAAACTTAACCTTTTGACAATTGATCTCTCCTTTATGTCACCAGAGGTGCTTTGGTTTATTGGCAACGAGAATCTCGATCAACAAACCCAAAATAACCGTTCAACCACCAAGCCGAACGAACCAGCTGGATCATTAGGCGGAGCGACCGATGCTTGAAGAACTCCTAACAATGAATTCCACCCTCTCTGCCCATTCAACGCTCCATCATCACCAGCCCCTCTAATGGAGCTCCTCCCACTCTCCCGTCTCCACTGCATCTCACTCGCCGATCTCCAATCCACTCTCCCAAGCTTCCTCTCCCACCCCTTCAAAACAACCAAATTTCAGAGACCGCCTTTGTTCGTCACCAATGCCCAACAAGGCCTAGAACCCAGACCCAGATTCATCCACAAAGAGATCGCCACAGTGGACAATGGGGAGTCACAGATTAGCACTCCCAATCCGCCCAACTCGCCCAACTCGCCCAATTCGCCAAATTCAATGCTTTGCAGTGAAATCGAGAAGTGCGTACTGTACAAGAGGTACGAAGACGCGCTCGAGTTGTTCGAGATATTGGAGTTGCAGGGCGATCAGGGCAGTCAAGGCGGCCGCGGCGTCGCAGGGTTTACCACTTATGAAGCGTTGGTGAATGCTTGTATTGGGTTGAAGTCGATTAGAGGGGCGAGGAGGGTTTATATGTACATGATGAGAAGTGGGTATGAGGCGGATTTGTATTTGGCGAACAGGGTGTTGTTGATGCATGTGAAATGTGGGATGGTGGGCGATGCAAGGAAACTGTTTGATGAAATGCCTGAGAGAAATTTGACATCTTGGAATATCATGATCGGGGGGCTTGTTGATGGAGGGGAGTATGGGGAGGCGTTTGAGTTGTTTTTGATGATGTGGGTGGAGGTTTCCGATGCGAGTTCGCGGACTTTCGTTACGATGATTCGGGGTTCTGCGGGGTTAGGAGAAGTTTTCATAGGGAGGCAATTGCATTCTTGTGTTTTGAAGATGGGGGTGCATTGTGATATGTTTGTGTCGTGTACTTTGATTGATATGTATAGCAAGTGTGGTTTTATTGAAGATGCGAGAAGGGTTTTCGATGGGATGGTGGAGAAGACTGTTGTTGGGTGGAATTCGATTATTGCAGGGTATGCACTTCATGGTTGTGGTGAGGAGGCACTAGGATTGTATTATCAAATGCGGGATTCGCGTGTAAAGATGGACTACTTTACGTTCTCGATAATCATTAGTATATGTGCGCGATTGGCTTCGGTCGAGCATGCTAAGCAAGCTCACGCAGGTCTAGTTCGGCAAGGTTTTGCGTCGGATGTAGTTGCTAATACAGCTCTCGTGGATTTCTATAGTAAATGGGGTAAGATCGAAGATGCCCAATGTGTTTTTGATAAGATGCTCGTCAAGAATGTTATGTCTTGGAATGCTTTGATTGCGGGTTATGGCAACCATGGTAGAGGGATTGAGGCTGTTGAGATGTTTGAGCGCATGGTTTTTGAAGGGATGGTTCCCAGCCATGTCACTTTTCTTGCGGTTTTATCGGCTTGTGCTAATTCCAGTTTGTATGATAAAGGGTGGGGGATTTTTGAGTCGATGAGTAGGGATCATAAGATAAAACCTCGAGCTATGCATTACGCATGTATGATTGAGTTGTTAGGCAGAGAGGGCCTCTTGGATGAAGCTTTTTCTTTGATTGAAAATGCTCCCTTTAGTCCAACAGAGAACATGTGGGCTGCATTGCTGACTGCTTGTAGGATACATAGGAATTTTGAGTTAGGAAAATTTGCTGCTGAAAAGCTTTACAAAATGGAACCCGAGAAGCTTAATAACTACATTGTGCTTTTAAATGTCTACAACAGTTCTGGGAGATTTGAGGAAGCTCAGTCTGTCATCCAGACCTTGAAAGATAGAGGGTTGAGATTGCTTCCAGCATGTAGCTGGATTGAAGTAGGGAAAAAACCTCATTTTTTCCTATTTGGAGACAAATCTCATGTTCAAACTGAGGAGATTTACAAAAAATTAGATGGTGTGATGCTGGAGATAAGAAAGCAAGGGTATGTTCCTGTAGGTAAACACCTTCTCCCTGATGTGGATGAACAGGAAGAACACATTTCTTCCTATCACAGTGAGAAATTGGCGATTGCTTTCGGGCTTATTACCACACCTTCTTATACACCATTGCAAGTAGTCCAGGGTCATCGAATCTGTGGTGATTGCCATGATGTGATTAAGTTGATTGCCATGGTTACAAGAAGGGAAATTGTTGTGAGGGATGCTAGCCGTTTCCATCATTTCAAAGACGGCACTTGTTCTTGCGGCGATTATTGGTGATTATGATTTCTAGATATGGGAAGTTATGCATACTTCGTCATCCAATTATTCTGTAAGTCTAATTAGTTTTACTTCAATGATCTTAAGGCAGTAGTTCACATAAATAATCAATCAAACAGTGCTGCATTCTCTTCGGAAATTTTCCACTTTATGTTCCAAGTCTATTGTAAATGTACTTGCCTTTCAGTAAGCTTACAGGTGTTATATTTCTATGTGATGGATGTATCTGCTAATAAACAAAGTCCCTCTTAAGAGTAACCAAAGACGAAATTGTAATTTAACTTTTGCAGTAGCAATTATGTGAAACCTTTGATCATCTAGTCTTTATACAAATATACAATGTAGCGATGAACAAATAATAAAGATTGGATTCCTTTGTTCGTCCTTTCATCTTGTTATATCAATTTGAGGTATGTATTAAATATTGAATATATTTGGACAACGTAACTATTAATAACTAAACAAATTGATCTTATAAAATTATACTTTCGAAAGAGTTAGATGCATACATTTTCTTATTTATTTGTAAGAAGTCAAACTTTAAATATATAACTTTGGTCAAATTTCCACAATTACGCTGCTATCCTAATGAAGAAAAGAACACAAATAACAAACTCGGTTCCAATAAATAACTCAACTTCGAAAATGTTTAACTTTCTCAGCGTAGAAGGAAAGAGGTAGGCATGTCATTTTGTTGTTTAATATTGTTGATATATAAATAGGAAAAAAAAAACATGCATGCAATGTAAGTGTTAGTTTTTATCAAGTGCGTGCCAATTGAAATATCAATATTTGCTCTTTTTTTTGGTTTGAACCTTTTAAACCTCTTTCATCTCAATCTGGACGTTATTTGCTTTCTGACTACAAAAGAAACCTATTCAATTTCATGTATTACGTTATGAACTCATCGTTTATTAATACCACATCAACCTTTTTGTTATCCGTTCACTTATGAGACCTTTGTGCATAAATTGATATTTATAAAATTTAAAATCTTAATTTATTTATTTATTTTCTCTCTGATGAATGTTCATAGTCAACCTCAAGTTGGATGGACCTATGTAAAGAGGGATGTCTCTCAATAAGTTTTTCTCAATTTCTTTTCTTATTAAAATTTAAATGAGCCTTCTAGATTCATTTCATAGTTATAAATATTTACTATGTGGTCGCATTTCACCAAACCTTCAGCTATTATGGTTTACTAAACTAGTAATAATCAAAATTTAATCCTCTCAAAATCTTGATTTTAATTCGCTTGCTCTTTAAAGATTGCAAATTAAATACACCTTTCCGATTTCCCACGTTACATGTATATGGCGTGTTATACATATCTGTTATGTGGATTAATTATTGAATGAATCCCACCAACCCTTTCTTTATTAAATTACCGCATAATAAAAAACAAATCTTATCCAATCTTTATGTTGGTGGAAAAGTCAAGCTACGAGATTTCCCCTATCTGTAGAGGTCGAAGTTCATGATTCATTCTTCTAAAAATGGAAGGCTAATCGTGGACAATTTATTTACGCTAGCTTTGCATAGCACGCGTTTCTTGTTTCTTCATGCTCAATATCTCCACAGAACCTCTATATATTTATCCTCCCTATCTGTCTTTCTCCTCATCTCTTCTCTTTTAACTCTTGTGTGTCCATCTCTTTGCTCTCTTCTTCATTTTACTTGTAACTCGCAAGTCTCATGGCTCATGTGAAAAAGCCAATTACAGGGCAAAGAGTAAGATTGAGCAAGTTCTTGGAACGAAAGTACGAGATTATTAGAACGGCAAAGGAGTTATCAGATACTTACGGCGTGGATATTGGTGTTATAGCCTTCTTTTCGACTGGTCACTTCACCACTTTTGCCAATCGTGGCAGGTCTGAAAAATTAAAATTTTTGGTTTTGGTTCCAATATTGATTGAGATAGTCATCTCAATTTACGATCTTGAGAAGTCCTTGATGACTTCCTCATAATAATTTGAGTTTTTTTTTAGTTTCGATTTACTAATGGTAATATTTAATTGTTGGTGTCTATTTTATTAATAATCTATTGTAGAGTTGAGGACATGTTTCTTCGCTACTATGAACTACCCCTTGAGGAGAGAGGAGGGTAAGTTTTTTTTTGTAATTATATATATTTTATTTTCTAATAAGTTGTTGAAGATAATTTAATTTCTAAAGAAGATAGAGCTGACCGTCATTTTAAGTAGCAATCTATTTATGTTAATATCAACCATTATTTTCAATTCATCTTTTTATTGAAGGTGGATAGATGTATAAAATTGATATTAATATCAAAACTGATACAAGCAGGTAGGTGGAGAAATTAACTTATAGAAAAAAAATTATTACAACAAGTTGTTCTAATATTCTCTCTTTGATCTTACGCAGGGCCACAAAAAATGAAAAGGTAATTTATGTCAATTTTATTTTATATACTTCCATTTCTTTACTATTTTGAAATGAAAGGCATGGGTATCATTATTGGTATCCATCATAGTTTTTTGATATAATATTATGAAAATATTGGGATATATGCTTTACTTTTGCATGATACTGACACACATTAGAAATGATGAAGCTTATTTTGTAAGGTATTCCTATGTTGGTGTATGAGAAAAATGATCAATGCTAATTTGTATTTGTGACTATTGGATTGAGATCCAAAAAGCTTGATGTGTTCTTGAGGTAATTAAATGCATTATATTGGCGTCTCTTATCATTATGGGTTTTTTTATTTTTATTTTTATTTTTATTTTTTTGCATAGGAAATTATTGAGAAACTCAAGCATTTGAAGGGACAACTAGAGATGGTCGACCAGATGAGGCTCAAGTCAGTACCTCGTTTTTTAATTTAATAACTTGGATTACTTGTACAATTATAAATAAAAAAACATAATCTATCTATCTATCTATCTATCTATCTCAATTTTAAGGGATGTCTTTAATGTTTTCCCCCTTAATCAACTCTGTTTTGTTACATGATCCTGACACGGATGATGATGATGATGATGATGATGTACTTGGCGATAACAGAAAATTGGTAATATAATGACGCCTTTAAGGATATTATAATTAATCCATCAAAGTAATATCAATTTTATATGATTGACGACATATAATAAATTGATTATGCTCATTCTAATCTTATTTGTCTTCCCGTCAGGCTCTACGAATAGAATCTGAATTGCTTCATGACAAGATTGATGAGGCAAAGGAGAGGCTGAGGTTTTTCCTTTCTCTATGCATATGTTTCTTTGTATTGACTATTTGGTAAATAACTTTGAGTTTTGGTGCCAATTTTTTGGTTGATTGTTAGGATTCTTGCTGTACGGCCTCCGACTCCATACAACATTTTTCTAGCCACACTTACCCTGGTTAAAATTGCGAAAACACGGTCCCGCTGAGGCAGATTAAGGTTGACTAGTTGTGTGCTTCATATCATAATATACAATCTATATATTGATTTTACAGTATACCGAGGAAGCAATGTTTCTGATCTCTTGTTTAGGAAAATTGGCAAGTGGTGGTGACTTCGTTTCAACAGTCAATGGCTTCTGAGGTAATTAATCTCATATGAAAGCGAGACGCTAAAGATTAAAAAAATAATGTGATTGTCTTATTGGTTTGGGAGTAATCCTCACTGTATCGAAACCAAACTGGCTTGATCATGTACAGCTATGACTCTTCATGAACCAATGGAGAATGGCAGTGTGACTTGTCCTCTATTTGTACTAAGTTAAGTTGTTTTCAACTAATCTTGATTGTTCTACAGCAGGAAACTGACTAAGATGACTGCGAGGAACTTCAGAGTGACGTGACTGTACCAGTAGAAGGAAACACTAATGATGCTGCCAATGACGTCGAGGCATAAATATTCTCTTGATCCAGGACTAAAAGATTTCTAATTGCAGTTATGCTTTTAGGCAGTCTTTTTTTCAAGAGTGTCTTCTATGCTGTCTCAGTAGTACCTGTGTTGTAGTCTTCAGTTGGAAAACTTGGTTTGATCTAGTGAATGTTATTTGTTGTTTTTTCAAGATCAGTTTCTAAGTAGAATGCCAGGAAGAAAATGGTGTCTGCAGCTTTTATTGCAAGTCCCCTTTTGGAGACAAAAACCATGAACTCTGAAAAATATTGCTCTTGCAAATGAACCCCTCCATTCATTCATTCTCATTTGTTCAGTAAGTTATCCACCATGTTGAACCTCCATTGAATCTGTTGAAGTTTGTAATTTGTGATTTTTTTTTTCTTTTTAAATTAATTATTCATTTGCAAAAGTCACTAATGATTGTGTTCTCGGATGATATGGGCCGGGGGAAACAAATTACAAGAGGCAAAATACTTGATACTCTTTTCGGCAAAACCAGCTGATAGCGATTAATCCAGCTGAAAGCTGATAGTTGAAAAGCTGATAGTTGAAAAGTTAGTAATTGATAGCTAATAATCTAGATGTTCAATTAAAATTATTTGAAAGAAATAACTAATTAAGTAGATGATAAATGTAAAATGACATAAAAAAACTTTCTTTTTCGTTTTTAAAAAAGACACATTTATACAAACTATTATTTACATTACATATACAAATAAATTTATTATTATATACGTAGAATAACATAATATTAATGTTTTAGATAGTAATCATAACATGTCATGCTTATTAAACATTTATTTTGAATAATAATGTTCCAAATTTCATATGTAGTAAATTAGTAATATGAAGTGATGTTACTTGAATAAGTATCTATATATTGTTTTGGTCAATAAAATATATATTACTAATAATATTGTAAACCATAATAATGTTAAGTGATGTTAATTGTGTAAATGTATTTACCATGTTTTTTTTTTTTTGAACAGAGATGTATTTATCATGTTACGTTGTATATAGAGTATTGTCACTATTATGTTATCATTGTTGCACCGTCGCAATTGCACATTACACTTGTTTTTTTTATTATATATTCTTCGCTATTTTATTTCCAAAAAATAAATAAACATATGTTATTTTTTAGTTAAGATTTGGTTATTATACATGGGCAAGAAGAAAAAAGGAGCAAAATTGGAACAAAAAACTAAAATGACGTATTAAAAATGAAACGCTAGTGAGGATAGCATTTATGATGGTAGCTGATTATCTAGCTTATTTCGAAAATAAGCTGCTAACCAAATACAACTTATTTATCTAAGTAGATTATAAGTTAGTTGATAAGCTAGCTAATAAGCTAGCTAATAAACTAGTTTGTTTAGCTAGCTTGTGCATGCCTAACAAAAGCCTTAATGATACCTCAAAGTCAGACAAGGTAATGTGGTGTGTGGGTCCACGTGAAAATGAGTGACTTTGGAGTGTGCACACATATATAGTTCTCGATGCATATCACGCGGGTATGTGTCTTGAAACACGCACAAACGACTCTCAATGAGGTGGGCTTGCATGTCGCATTACCCAACGTGGCTTTGAGGTGTCATTGTAGCATTTTCCTTTTTTTTTTTTAATATTGTGGTGTGTAGGATTGTTATTGACTATTCCATAGGAGATACACCACATCTTACAAAAGATGTGCCTATAAAAATCAAGAGATTCGAACTTGATGTCCAAAAAAATCAGGAGATTCGAACTCGAAAAATCAAGAGATTCTAACTTGAAACCTCGTAGATGTTCAAATGAACAGTAATAGGTAATAACTAGTGCATGTTACTTGAGAAGATTTGGAGGGGAGACCTTGTATTGATCATAAATCTCATAAAAAAGGAAGAGGCCCGCTAAGGGCACCCCACCATTTAATGAGGGCACCCAGTTAATGTGGGCACAAATCGATTTACCAGGGGCACCCAAAAATTAAACCCAAAATACCGAAAATGCCCCTCGTGCAAAAACCCTCTCACCCACCTTCGTGCAAACCCCTGGGCACCCCACCACCACCACCACCACCACCACCACCACCACCACCACCACCACCCTCGTTCACCGAATTCTGGTAGAAGAATTCATTTGTTTTGAACCGAGCAAGAGAGGAATCCCGAAATCGTGTTCTCCGTCCCTCGCCGTGTGTTTCTCCTTCGTTGTTCTAGGTTTCGCATTTTGTAGGGTCCGTTGTGTGAGCCGATTTCGTCTCCAAATTAGGGCTCGGTTGAAGATCGACGAATTAAGTTACATTTGGTAGAGTAGATGTAATGTGTGGTAGAGTAGATGTAATGTGTGTGTGGCGGTTTGTTAAAATGTAAAAAAATTGGAAAATCGTGGTTCTCGGTCACACAGCGAAATCAGTCAATAACCGTCTCGGCCTTGGCGAGACATAAGCTAATATTTTTCGAACTCAGCAGCTCTCGGCCACGTAGACCAAGAGTTAACCACGTATCGGTTGTCCACTTCCAAGAGGGTCTCCGTAGGCTCGGTCGTCATAGGACGAGAGTCGCGAATTGAAATGGTCAATTCATCTCGGTGGTGTACAACCGAGAAATTTAAATGGGACTCGGTTATACAAGACCGATATATTGGAATACTTGTCGGTCATAGGTGACCGAAAATATGGTTTGTTTCACGAACCTGCTTGACCGAGACATCAGAAATGGATGAATTTGAACATTACAGTTTCAAAAAAGTCTCCGTAGTAGTCAAACTAACAATACAAGATTGAAAATCCAAAGACGACAATTTGCACCGAACCTTAATTAATTATAAATCTCCGTAACATTCAAACTGACTCTAAAAAGGGTCCATTCATAAGTAAACAACAATTAAAACACAACACAACATTTGCATATACATAGAACATTCGAACGAATTGGCAAAATTTCTAAATGTTTAGCCGTCTAGGTACAAGCTTTAACCTACGGTCGTGTATCTAAATCTACAACAGTATGGTGGCTTCATGATCAGCAGCTTTCAATGGGCGCGATGTCTCGAAAAACGAATCCATCTCGCCAACCTTTGGCAGATCCTCAACGTACCGATCCCACGATGGATATAAGGATGGCAGCGGTGCATTCACACGCAATCGCACATGTCAAAGTGAACAGTAGAACATAGAAGATATTGTCACAAACTCGATTAAGGGGGAAACAAACCAATTCACAAAAAAATCATAGAACTTACCCTAACCCAATGGATATTCCTTTCATTCGCCATTGCAATGATAAGTCTGTTGTGCAATGACGACGTTGGAGTACTACGTAGAGGTAGGAATATGGAGGCACTCCCATGCGAGAGGTTGACGAGAATGACATTGAATGCGGTGGATACTAACAATCCCATGTCCGGAAGTGTCAACCATTCTTTGAAAGATGCCCCTCTTGCTTCTCTGGGCAATGCACCGCATTTTGACAGCTCGAAACTCGAGCCAAGCACTTCCCGCCATAGGTATTCATACCCGATAATCTCATCGTACATCCGTCTACGCACAATCCTCCACCCGTCTACGTCGGCAAGTCCAAGCCCATAGGCTATACACCTATATCCACAATTCCCATCGGAAACCACATCGATAATGGCATCAACATGTGGCAACCAATCCGGTTCTAAGCAATGACTATAAGCCAGGTTAGAACCACTTTGCGTGCGTCGACTGGCACGACGCATTTGTGGAACCTTGCATTTCTTCGCCTGAAGCTTTTGTGGAGTGGGAGGACTCAAATCCGATTGGAGATTGGGGTGCCTCCGACACTGGGGTGCCTCCGGTTGGAGACCCCGGTGTCCTCACACCCGCATCCTCAACTTCCTGCTCGCACTCCACAAAAGACGAAGGTGGACTAATCTCCATGAGCTGCTCACTTTCAGTCCTCCCCCCCGCATCCTCAACTTCCTCCTCCCCCTTATCCAATCTTCTGCATGGTGTCGTGATTGTGCCTCCCACAAATCACAAGTGACTAACCATAAGGAGTCGCATTCTCCTTGACGTTAATTTGGAAAGGGCATCCACATTTCTTCGTACAAGTGCGAGTCCTCGCCTTTTCATCATTCCTTGATTTCTTTAAAATTTTTGCCGCTTTACCCTTCCCAACTCTCTCGAGCCGGTCCCCTATATGTCCCGGACACTGTCACAGTAATTTTCACCCTTCCCCTTCGCTTAATGCCCCGCATCCGAGCGCTTCGTTACTAATACAAACTTGTTCTCGCCACTAATCAATCGCTGAAGCCATGAAATTGCAAGCGCTTCGCGAGAGGGAATGGCTTAGAAGGTGTAAAAGTGTCCTTGTAGTCCGGAAAATTACAAGATAACGGCATTACCTCGCAATACAAACAATGTAACATTATAATCAACCAAAATGTACAAAGACAATCACAAAAAAACCCCAAAAAATAGGTTCTCGGTTGTACAGTTCTGAAACTTTCTTCAAAGTCTCGTTTACGTGCGACCGAGAGTTACCAAGCACTCGGTTGTTCCGCACCGTCACCTACGAGTAACCTCTCGGTCATCCGAGACCGAGACGATAACATACATCTCGGTCTGCGCGAGGCCGAACAATCGCGCACCCGACAGATACTTCGGATAACCGCAAAAAAACACAAAAAATTTGCAACATTACCTCAAGGACGACCTCCTCTCGCACCGAAGCATTACGATCCTCCATTATACAATTGAAACAACTTCGGATTTGAAGAAATTACCAAACCCTACGTTGACAAACAAATCATCATTTTCACTGTTATACGCAACTAAAGAGTTCAGAAAAATCCGAAAATGGTTGTCAAACATTGTTACCTCGCTTTCGGACTAGCAAGAATCGATCGCCTCTTCGCCAAACGCAATGTGGCTGTGGCTTTGTGGTTGACGCTTCTTTGGTGGGGTGCCCTAACTCCTTGTCGAAATGGTTTGTGGGGTTTGAACCATTATATATATACAGGGGCAAAATGGTCTTTTCCATTTTTTCTGGAATTTTTACAAATAAGTTGGGTGCCCTCATTAAATGGTGGGGTGCCCTTAGCGTCCCTCAAAAGGAAACCTCATTTAATAATTTTATTTAAAAAGAGACTTCGTTATGACACCTTAACTAGGCTCTGTTTGGTAAGCACAAACTAGCTTATCAGCTAACTGATCAGCTAACTGAGCTAGTTTATTTGTTAAGTTGTGTTTGGTTTGTAGCTTATTTTAAAAATAATCTAGATGATAAGCTCCAATTAAAACGCTACTCTTAGTAGCGTTTGAACCGAAAATCCGTCGTTTGAATTTTTTTCTCCATTATACCCTTATTTTTACGGTATTAATAAATTAATGCCCTTGCAAATTAGTAAAAACAAAATACGCAAATACTTAAACTAACTTGTGAATATTAATACCTGCGATTATACCCAGATAGAGTTGACAAAGTCGAAACCAGCATTTTAAACTCTTCTATGCTAGACCAACAGCTTATCTAATCACATTCAACGCATAGAGTCTACATTCTAGTTTAGTCTTAAACTTTGTACGATAAGCATTGCACCGCAGCTGTACAAATCACGAGGCATATCGCACCATCGCTAAATAAGTGTGCGACTTTAAAGTCTTTTTAAGTGTGGGACTTAAAAGCCTTTTTTCCCTTCTCCTTCCTCTATAAATTCTCACAAGAGGTTGCTGGTATAGTGAAGGAGATGAGCTGAATCGAACGGTGCTCGTTCGTTTCTGAGGAGCGATGGTTGAATCATTGGTACGAGAAAACAAATCTCAACCGTATAAAACAATGTTTAATTTTCAGTTCGCTTTTCGTGTTGTTTCATTTTTGGATGAATCTCTTATTACTTGTATTTTGAATTTAATCAAATGAACAGTGGTGTATTTAATTGAAATTTTGATGGAATTTTAGTTAGTTTTATAAGCAGATAACTTAGTTTTATAAGTGGATGACGTTTGTAGAGTTTGCAGATTTCCGTAACTTTTAAAGACTTAGATAAATTTTTAACTAGACTTCATTTAGATGACTTTTCTTAACATTTAAAATTTTCAATGACTTTCGTGTACTTCTTAAATATGATTTTGATTGATACTAATAAATTTTTATGATTTTATTAATAAAACAAATATTTGCAATTTACTAAAAAATAGATAAATAATTATATTTTTTTTCTTAAAAATTATAACTAATTTTAAGAAATGCACTTCTTGTATTTTAATAAAGACTCATACATTCATATCAATAATTTACAATTAAGGAAATATCATAACAAATAAGTAAATAAATCATCTTTTAGCGATATGAAAGAATCAAGTAAGATCATTGCAAATGTTAATGTAAAAATAACAAAGAAAAAAAAATGTTTTCATGAACTTTTATAACGAACCAATTATGAAGACTTTGATAGACTTTTTATAGAGAGTTTCATTTTGATGACTTATATTAACATTGATAGACTTAAGATTTTCATTAACTTACATGGACTTCTTGAACATGAATTTTTAATAGATATTGATATGTTTTCATGAACTTTTTATAACGAAACAAAAAGTTTTGCACTTTATTTTTTTTAACTTAAGTAAAAAATTCCCTTAAGAATTATAGTTTAAATTTCTAAAAAAGCATTTCTTGCATTTAAAAAAATGATACGCTTATTTTCTCCAAAAATAATAATGATACACTTTTTTCGGTGTATAATGATACATTTTTTTTAGATTATGACAATGCACTTATAATAAATAGCTATCAAAAATACTTTGTAAAAAAACTATCAAAAATGTATTTTTGCAATTATGCAAGAATACTATCTTGTTAATAATGACATCATTTTTCGGCATAAACATTAGATTATACTAGATGAGCAATGAAATCCATCGAGTTGTGGAACAATTGGAGAAGTTGATAAAAACAACTGATAAATTGATCAAGAAAAGACCTTGTGAATAATGAAGTTCTTATTGAAGAATGGAACCAACAAAATAGAAGTCTCCAAAAATTTCTGAGTTGAAGTGAGGAGAAGTCGAAGATTTCTTTCTATGTATGTGTATACAAAAAATCTATAAAAGTCAAGATTTGTAACCAATTCACAAAAGTCATGTAACAACCCATTTTCCAAATGGATCGCCACAGGGGTCGATGCGGGCCCATAACCTGGCCTACCAGCGCCAGTTGTGTTCCACATGTCATCTCATCCACCATTTAATCATTATTAACGTCAAATTACTATAATTTACTGTTTAAATTGCTACTGAACTCAAGTCATCTGCTAAGATCATTTTAAACCCAACTAAATCACAGCGGAAGTCTTTTGACATGACAAACAATATATATAAATGTTATAGTCATGCATATAACTCTGATACCTAACATGAATATGACATCAATGTATCATCAAATAAAAAATAGAGAGTCATGTAATATCTCACAATCCCAAATCCTAAAATAAAACAATATATATATATATATATAAACATACAAGCCTGACTATATGTCTCTGAATCACAAATATTCCGGTAGCTTGCCTTTGCCACGGCTCGTATTAATATATGCACTCAAGCCATCACAAAAGACAGATGAATAGTTCAGAGTGAGTATTCCCAAAGAAATTAAGTAAGCAATACGGAAAGTAAATACTAGAGTTTAAACAAAACTATTAAATAAACATGCGGAAATAAATACAGTCAACTGTGCTCATCGCATGTGTAAGTAATAGTGGAAGCTCAAAGTGTGTGTTTCTAGAGCCTAAGGTCAGACTAGCGCCATACTTCGACTTCCAACAGACTATTGCCAACGAGTAGCACTTAAGCAAGACCAATATTTTGATCCGCTAGGTGGTTGGCCTGGAACCTACGATGCACCCACACGTACTCGACACAACTCTTTGGTAGCCCTATTCACCGAGATGTCACATTTGCTATGATTTAGTGGACGTTCATACAAAAATGGCACGGAGGGAGAGCCTCAACGTCCGTCCATTATATCACACCAAGAAATGAGTAACGAAAGACAATATGAATTCAAAAGAAAATAAAGTACTGCTCAAGAAATTTCAGTTGGGATACTACACACCTCAAACCGCACTCCGTGTCCCCTCAATCACCTCCAGTCCGACTCCGCCTAGTCCTAGATATCCCAAATTACCGCCCAAAATGACCTATGTACATTTATAATTGATTTTAAGTTAATTGGATGTGTTTTATATCACTTAACAAAAAAAGGTCAAAACAGCAGAATCTAGCGCTCTAGGTCTAGAATTATCGCGATTACCCTAAACCCTAAGTGACATCATTAACTCACTAATCACGTTCTGGACAACAAAACTACCGAAAATTCTAGAGTTTTTAACAACCCCACCAACACCAACAACAACCACAACACCAACAATAGAACTTCAAAGCACGACAAACCCCCACAAACAATCACCAACACCTCTAAAATTGAGATAAAAAGATAGAGAAAATTGAGGTGTTTATGGTTCTCACATTGCTTTTAATGATTTCACCCTCCAAGCTCCTTAATAACCACATTTGATCACCACCCTTGTTTATTCTCTTCCAACTTTTGGATTATAAGATGAGGAGAGAGAAAAGGTGGTGGTTTTGAAGTCAAATTGACTTATATAGGTGATTTTGACATCTCATCTCACTTACACATCTCTAGGAAATCAAGTGACATCCATTTAATCCTTTTCCAACCTCTTATGACTCTGAAATTGACACTGATGGCACACTCACCCATGTATTTAACCCAAAAAGTGACATTTTGAGTGTTTCGACGCCCGATTCTCATCCCAAACCGTGACATACGAGTACTACCATGCCCCTAACCACTAAATATATATTCCATATTGTTATTTAACCCATTTGTATTCATTTTATGTGTGTATTATTTCTCCCGGCCTAGTGTTAAGTCGGTAAGACTACCCGGTACCCACGTCGACATGTATATCGAGGCAAATACTTACCACATAATCTCGCACGTCAAATGTAATTTAATTACATATATTGTGATGCATTTACTCTTTTTCAATATAAACATCGCAAATGAAACAATTTAGCATACAAAATTAATTATTTACCTAGCTCCAGCGCGCACAAGCCTAACTGCGGGTCCCACGAGCGTCTGAGTTGTCAGCCACGTTTGCGACCACGTCATTAATAACGATGCATTAAACTCAGGCCGTTATAGTTCTTCCCAACAAAGTGAAATCTCATCCCGAAACTTAAATTAAACTGAAAATACCTACCGACAAATAAGTAGGGATACCGTCGTCATATAGTAGACTCAAACTCCCAGGTGAGTCCATCGGTCCCGTGATGCTGCCATCATTCCAAAACCTTCGAGATCTCTTTATTTCTCAAAATCTGAGTCCTCCTATCCATGATTTCCACAGGTTGTTCCTCGTATGACATGTCAGGTTGCACCTTAATCTGACATATGTCAACCATAGGCCTCGATCCCGACTTAGCCAGCCTCAACATGGAAATATGAAACATTGAGTGTACCTCTGCTAACTGGAGTGGCAACTCAAATGGTATGCCACTCAGCCGATGCGTTCCTATACTCTGAACGACCCAATGAACCTTGGTGCTAGTTTCCCCTTAATGTCGAAACTCTGATGACCTTTATACGGCGAAACTTTCAAATACACTAAATCTCCAACCTCGTAGCTTAGACCCTTAAGGTATTCGTCTGCATATTTATTCTGCCTATACTACGCTGCCTGAAGTCTCTGCCTGATCTGTATTACCTTCTCAGTATGGTAAATAACAACCCCAGGTCCTATAGCCGTTGTATCTTCCGGTGTCACCCAACATGCTGGTGACCTGCAGGGTCTACCATAAAGTGCCTAAAATGGTGGCATCCCGATACTCGCCTGATAGCTATTGTTATAGGCAAACTCACACAAAGGTAAGTACTCATCCTATGATCCACCAACTGTAGAACACACGTCCTGAGCATATCCTCGAGAATCTGAATCAATCACTTTGACCGCCCGTCAGTCTGAGGATGGTACGTAGTACTGAACTGTAAACGAGTGCTAAACTGCTCTTGCATACTCTCCCATAGTCTCGATGTAAACATCAGATCTCTGTCAAAAATAATGGAGACCGACACACCGTGCAATCTGACAATCACTCTCTCGAAGATAGTGCTCCGTTGTGTAACAAAATATCTCATGACGATCGATATAAAATGTGTCGACTTCATCAACCTGTCGATAACCACCCAAATCTTATCGTGTCTCCTCGTCGTCTGAGGTAGACCACTGACGAAATCCATAGTCACGTGTTCCCATTTCCACTGAGGAATGGACAACGACTATAGTAACCTAGTCGGTCTCTTGTACTTAGCTTTCACCTACTTGTATATATGACAACTCTGGATGTATCTACCCACGTCAACCTTCATCCTTGGCCACCAAAACAATCTCTGAAAATCGTGATACATCTTGGTCTGACCAGGATGAATCGTATATCTCGACCGGTGTGTGTCCTCGAGAATGCTGTCCCTGAGCTCGATACCCCTGGTATCCATAATCGACCCCTGTGTCTCAAACACCCGTCTGACTCCTCAAACCACTCGATGCACCACGAATCCTGAGCCAGGCCACTGATCCACAAATATCGGTCATCAGCTCTCTACAACTCGGTAACCCGCTGTAGAGACACCGTAGGAACTCGCATTTGACAACAAATTTGTAGCTCAACAATAATCCCTATCAAACACAACACCGAAGCTGCATCAAGCACCCGTGCTCATGTGTCATATGTCGCAGTATTGTCTGGCTCTCGATGCTGCTCCTACACAGCGCATCAGCTACAACATTCTTACTCGGATGATATTCAATGGTGAAGTCATAGTCCTTCAGTAACTCGAGCCATCACCACTGTCGCATATTCAACTCCATCTGAGTGAACAAGTACTTCAAACTCAGGTGATCTGTGTGCAACTCCAATTTCTCACCATACAAGTAGTGTCTCTAAGCTTTTAGTGCAAACACGACCGCTACAAGCTCTAAGTTGTGCACTGGATAGTTTACCTCATGAGGTCTCAACCGTCGAGATAAATAAGTCACCGGGTGTCCATCCTGCATTAATACACCACCCAACCCAATACCTTATGCATCAATATATACAAAAAAACCTTTACCTGCTACTGTTACAGCTAAAACTTGAGCCAAAGTTAATTTCTTCTTTAGCTCCCAGAAAACATCCTCACACTCTTGTGACCATTCAAATCTAACATCCTTCTTGGTCAGCCTCGTCAATGGTGCTGCAATTATCGAGAAATCTTGCACAAAGCATCTGTATAATATCTTGCCAAATCTAGGAAACTCCGGATGTCGATACAGACTCATGTGTATTCTAGTCAATAATTGCACGAATCTTGTCACCATAAACAAATATGCCATGATCACTGATGACGACCCAAGAACTTCACCTCACTCAGCCAAAATGCGCACTTGCTGAACTTGGTATATAGTCTATGCTCTCTCAGCATCACCAACACATCTCTGAGATGCCTATCGTGCTTCACACGAGTCTTACTGTAAATCAGGATGTCGTCAATAAACATAATGATGCACCGATTAAGATATGGCCTCAGCACCCTGTGCATCAAGTCCATGAAGATCGCCGGTGCGTTAGTCGCCAAAACGACATGACCGTAAACTCGAATAGGCCGTAACACGTACTAAACGCGGTCTTCTCCACATCGTCATCTTGAATCCTCAACCGATGGTATCCTGATCGTAAGTCGATCTTTGAGAAGAACTTGGCCTCAACCAACTATCGAATAAATCATCAATTCTCGGAAGTAGGTAACGATTCCGAATTATCACCTGATTTAGCTTCCGATAATCAACACACATGCGCATCGAGATGTCTTTCTTCTTTACAAAAAGAATTGGAGCTCCACTAGGTGACATGTTAGGGTAAATGAAACCCTTCTGCAATAAATCCTCTAAACTAGGTCCTCAACTCCTCGTACTCCGATGCTGACATCCTATACAGTCTGCTGTAGATTGGCTGAGTCCCTAATCGCCCAAGGATAAACTCAACAGCTCTCGGTGGTGGCAATCCTGACAAATCATCAAGGAACACATCTGGATACTCGCAGACAATAGGGACATCTTCAATCTTAAGCACTGCCTTACGCTCTGACACAACCATAGCCTCGTACGCCTCTATCTCATGCGACGTCGCTAATATGCCTCGAGTAATAGGTAATGCAGACACAACATTGGCAAATATAAGCCTTGAGATTCCTTCGATGTCAAACATCACAGTCTTGCTAAAACAATCAATATGTGTGTGATAAGACGACAATCAATCCATCCCGAACATCGCGTCGAACTCCAAGTACTCTAACACTCTCAAATCGGCTGGTAGCTAATGTCTATCAATCTCCACAATACAATTCTAGTAAATCCGGTTAGGGTAAATCTTATCCCCAACTGCCGTGCTGAGAACAAGATGTGTATCTAAGGTCTCTGCAGGTAACCCTGACTCTCCTACTATGCATCCATAAATAAAAGACAATGTGCTACCAGAATCCATCATAATATGCATAGGAATACCATATACATCACCTCCCTGTCCGCCGCGCGACCCCAAAAATTGCAGTCTGAGCCCTATCTCTGGCATGCTCCGTCTGTGGTGGTAGTGTTACTAGTCTGGCACAATCAGCCACAATATGGCCAACCTGACCGTATCGGTGACATATGCGAGTCTCTAATCTACCAGAACTCTTCGACTCTGCATCTGACTTTGGCCTCTCGGACCTCTATCCTGCCTCTATTGTCTAGGCCGATCAATTGGTGCAGAAGGCGTATAATATGCGAATCGACGATCATCATGTCGATCTTTTTCATCATCACGATATCTATCGCATTTGCAACCCTGATTAGACTGTCAATCACCTCGGCGAGGTCTCTGGCCCTGTCTCTGCGATCCTGGTATTTCCTCTGTCTCTTAAGCCTCTGATTAGACCGAGAACCTAATGCTGGCTGACTCTGCTGACCCTATGTAACGACCCATTTTAATAATGTCTATTAAATTTACAAACGTGGACGCCAGCTCGGATCTACGTAGACACCGCGGTAGGCTAGGACACACGGGGACTTAGGTATGGAAGTTTATGGTGTATTGGTTGCTTATTTGCGGTGTAATTTATTCAAATACATCGCATGTGTGTATGTTTTCAAAATAATACGTGTGAGGAGTGTGAATGGTATTTGCCTCGATATGCATGTCGACGCGGGTATCGGGTAGTTAACGGGACCGAATATTAGGACGGGAAACTAAAACACAACGAGATTGTGTGAACTGTATTCGCCTCGATATACATGTCGACGCGGGTATCAAGTAGTCTATGGGAGCGAATATTAGGTCGGGGAAATGAAAACACACAAATTAAATAAAAATTTGCCAAGTAAATAATATGGAATAGATATTAGGTGGCTAGCGACGCGACGGTATGCGTATATCACAGTTCGGACGCGAAACCGGGCGTCGAAATGCACGAAAACACGGGCGAGTGTCTTAGCTGTGTCACATTTAGGTGTCAAGACACCTAACTCAACAAAAACACTTGTCCAAATTCAACAACACGTATAGATCCACTCACCTCACCTACACCTACACCTCACACACACAACCCATGCACACACACACAGAGCCGATCGGGAGACCGAAAGAAGAAGGAGGAACGGGGAGAGGAGGAGGAGAAGAAGAAGGCGGGAATGAGAGAAGAGAAGGTGGAGACGTCACGATCGAGGTGAGTCTTAATGGTATTTGGTTGTGGGTTCGGTGGTTGGCCGTGATGGCCGAGACAAGGGTTCGACCATGGAAGCCGAATCGGGTTGCGGTGGTGATGGCAGGGGTGTCTCCCATGCCATCGAGTCCATCGGGGTTGGGGTGGAGAACAACCCCAACCCAAACCATAATTTGTTAAAAAAAAATGTGTTTCTCGATCGAACCACTTTTCACTGGTTCGATCGGATGAAGAAGGTGCACACGAGCGCACGCGCGCGCTTGCACCCACCCATGGGCCGAGCCTTGATCGATTCTGGCCCAGGGTCGGGTCCGACCCGGTTGGGTCGACCCGACCCAAATCGAAACAAACTTTTTTTTTTTAAAAAAAAGAAAAATAGAAGAAAAATGAAAGAAAAACTTGAAAAACTTCCGAGAAAATTGGAAAAATTCCAAAAAAAAATATTTCGATAAAATAAATAGAAATTGATAAAGTTCTATGAAAAGAAAATATGTGGGAATTTCGGACGCGACTTTTTGCGAGGTTTTGTCTCGAAAAGCCCGAAATGGGCAATTTGGCCTAAAATTTTTAGAAATTTGTTGTAAATTGTCATGCTAACTTAAATTAGTGATAAATGGACATAGGTTGACACGGGTGATCAATTGGCGACCAAGGACTCAGTGGACTTGGACCCGGGGATTGATTATGGGGTATTAGAGTGCGTTGTGAGGTTTGTAAAACCCAATGGAAAAGCTCTTGAGTATTTATTTTACTTTGTAATTCCATTCAATTCTAGTATTTCCTTGTGATTTTTCCTATATCTATATCTTGTCGTTGTTTGCACGGTTGGTTGAGTTACTCCCACCGGATTTTCGTTGTGTGTCTATGCATTCTAGACCATAGCATGTGTATCAGGAGTTCTCGGTGGATAATGACCCGAGCTATTGAATTGCTACATGTGTCGGTGCGTCGTAGGTCTACTCCGGCCACCGAGAGGGATCAGGTGATAGCTAGTTGGGTGCACCACTAGTGGGATTATGGAAGGGAATCCCGATGTAACGACCCATTTTAACCAATCCCGATTAACTGATAAATTACGGATTAATATCATAAGCTCAGACCCACGTGGACGTCGTGGAAAAGTCTATGGCACGCCTAATCGGGAAATATGTTATTTTTGTATGACGAGTGTTTAATTATTTTATTATTATTTAATAGTTCGCGCCGCGTTAATTAAGAATTTCCCTTAGTCGCGTTGTGCGTGTGTAATGACGAGAGTGTGCGATGTTGCGGAGTGCGCGTAACGCGGGTGTACGGGGTAGTATGAGATTGAGTTGTCACACCACATCAACCCATCCCTCATCATTTCAATTTGTCTTTTTCTTTCAAAAAAATAAAAAATAAAATTTATTTTCTCTTTTAAATTTGGAAGAGAGAGAAAGAAAAGAGAGAGAGAGAGAGAAAGAAAAGAAGAGAAATATATATATATATATATATATATATATAGAGAGATATATAACCAGAGAGATGGAGAGAAGACGGTGGGTTGGCGGTGAGAGCGGCTTCGGCGAGAGTGAGCCGGACGCGAACCAGCAGCTTAAGCGGAGAGGGATCCAGCAATGGCTGCGCGGTAGGACCTCGGCGCAGCGACAACGCGGTGGATGAGTCGCGGACGGAGAGGTGGCTGGGCAGCGCGATATGACGGCAACACTTGCGAGGCAGCCGGTAGGGGACGACAGCGACAAGGAGCCAGCAGCGGCGCGCCCGTAGTGGCACAGCGGTCGCTCAAATTGCGGACAGGGCTGCTCGCGGTGAGGACCAAGGCCGCGGACGACGAGGAGAAAGAAAAAGAGAGGGAGAGAGAGAGCAACGACAGCGACGCCGGCAGCGCTCCGGCGACTCGAGGCGGTGCGACGCCGACGTGGCGCGACAACGACTCGCAGCGCGACAACAGTTTGGCGAAGCGGTGGCGGCGCCGGCAGCGGTGCGGTGGCGCGTTGCCGGAACAATCGATCCTCCGGTATGGTTTCGAAAAGTGTGCAAAATATTAAACTTTTTGGAATAAAAGTTATTATCTTAAATTTTGGTATCATATTATAATTCATTTAATGAAACTTTAAAATAATAAAAACTATATAGTTTGACACCAGGGACTTAGGCTACCATAGTCGGGTGTCGGGTACGTATCTCGAGGTGAGTGCGGACGTTTCGAAGGCATTGAGGTAAGTAATCCCACGAGAAAATTAGTTAAAATTCTTTTATGGCACTTACTTTATTTCGCATTTCAATTATTCCATTGTGCTATTTATTGTTGTTCAATTACTGTTCATCTACTCCCACGTGTGTACATGGCACGGACTTACACCCCGGTGCTAGCTACCCGCGCTGTTCAAGTAATTGGCAGTGTTAGGGCTACACGGTGACTATTCTCCGCGAAACCTGTAGGTTGAGAGATGTTTGACGTAGTCCTAAGTCTTCGTCATGGGTTCCTCTCGAGAGATGTTTGGATGAGGTTATAGCGTTCAATGGTTCCTCTTATTCGACCGTGAGATGTTTGGCGAGGTGGTCGTCAATGGTTCCTCTCGATTTAGCTACAAAGATTCCCGGATGTCGACTAGGGTTCTCTGTCACTCTACACTCGTGTCCAAATTTGACTTCCCAACGACTTATTTTCATGCGATTTTATTTGTTCTTGTCCTTTATTTAAATTGCATGAACTGTAGCCGTTTCATTGGAATTCGTGAATATTAGCTAACGTTATCTGCGATTTACTCACCTGGGATTTGTCATTGTTTTTGGTGACAAATCACAGATCTTGCAACGAGTCGGGGCAAGGGCATCTCAGCGACTACGTCTGAGTTAGGAAAGCCCGTCATTTTTGCGTAGGTGTTGTATGTATCTATTTACTGTTTTTATGAAATTTTGGGAGGACTTATATACCCGATACATGTATATGCACACCTTTTATACTTTTGTTTCTCTTGATATACATGGTATCAAATATCGGGTTTCCACACTATAAGGTTAATTATACCATGCAAACTTTTTAATTCTACCTGTTTGCATGCTTTAAAGACTTCCGCTTAAATGTTAATTTATAATAATTTGATAAATCGTGAACAACTTAACTTAGTCAATTTAATGTGAATATCCATAAAATTTTTCATAAATACTAAGTTAAGGCGAATAAGGGACGTATAAAGTAGTAGGTCGCAGGAAGTCAAAATTAAGTGCGCGATGACGTGACATGGTTGGTGACGTGTCTGGCGACGTGGCGGTACCTGATTCGCATTGGAGTTTGGGGCCGTCACACCCGAAGTATGGTTTAGTCTGACTGGAACAAGCACACACATTTGCACTTTATTGTTATCTATGCATGCGATGCCCTACTTACAGTTGCATGTTTACATTCCGCATGTTTATTTAACATTATTTATTGACTTCAACTTATTTATATGAATGCTCGGAGGAGTTCCTTGGGATTTTACTAACTGGACTCGTCATCCATTTTCTTTTGTGATGATAGAGTGCAAATCCGAGTACAAGTAAAGGCAAGGTGGTCTTAGGCGACTACCTACCTCTGAGGATTATTTGTACATGTGATTATTTTGATATTTTGATTCTTTTGAGAACTGGGGAGTGACATGACATTATACATAGATACTTTACATGGTACAGTCATCTACCTTTATACAAAATAGTTTTCGGGTTTTTCCACATTAGGTTTATTAAATTGATTAATGTTTCTTGCATTTAAGTACAACTTCCGCTACATATGTCATTTATACATTGTACATACAAGTGGATGCGAATTTCGAGATAGGAAAAGGACGGCCAGGTGTCGTACACGTATAGTAGGGTCGGCTGGCAAGGAGTACACGGAGACACGTTACCCCGGGACGGCGAGGGCCACCACACCCTGCAGCGCAGCCTGAATCGCTAGTCGATTGACCATCTTTGAACCAGGTATGTCTCGTATGTGAAGGACCCGTCATAGATCCCAACTAGAATACGAGCTCTACTAGATAACGTCGTGCTCATGATCCTTTCTTCCAGACCTCGGACAAAGTAATATATCTGCGGTTGATCTGTACCAGCTATGTCCATGGAGTACGACAATAGATACCTGTACCTCTTCATGTATACTATGACCGACATATCCCCCTGCACTAAAGACAAATATTCCTCCTTCAAGCATACCCTAACCTCAATCATTATATACTCATCCATAAATAATGCTCGAAACTCTGCCGAAGTAGCCACGACAGGATGAGTCGCAGTGTAGGTAGTCCACCAGATCGCAGGATCAACTCTTAAGCAGAAACTAGATAACCTCGATCAATCAATCTCCTCGACCTGAAGCAAGTCGTGTAGCTGCTCATGTGATAACAACTACCTCTTGGCTACCTCGATCTCCGACTCCATAAAAATATCATGGAGAGAACTTAAGAAAGTCTCTCATCTTCTTAGTCTTTAATGTCATCTGGCTCCCAAAGTCCATGTCATGGTTGGCTGCTCTGTAGTAGTAGGTGTAAGCACCACTGCAGCCTCTACTGGTACTATTGCTGGCGTAGCCCTCTCTGCCAATGTCTTGATACTGCCTGCCGCCTGCACTGAGCCTCGGCCGTAATAGGAGCTACAACTGCCTGAGTAGTCGTCATCAGTGCAATCAAAGTTATAGCCGGAGTTGTCGTAGTCTCCCAGTATCCCAAACTCTCATCATCTCTATCAGCATCGCGAACCTATCATCCATAGTCCGCACTAACGACTCCAATGTGAAGGTCGATCTCGCCGGATCGCTGGTATCTTTGACCTCAGCCGAGTGGTATTTGTTGGTTGTCCGTCCATCGGTATCAGCATCAAAGAATGTGCATCCAATAAGCCTCAATACCAATATACGTGTATCGTATATATATTACAATCAAAACATAACACGTATATCCCTTGATTTATACTCGTCTCACCTCTCTTCCCAACTAGGACTCTAGGAAATTTTGTTGGGTTTCCACATCTAAAGTTTATTCATCCAGGTTTATCTTTAAATTATACCACAAATGTATCCATATCAAAGTTAACTTTCATTTCCTCAAGATTAGCTAACCTGCTCTGATGCCAAAATGTAACAGCCCATTTTTCAAATGGACCGCCACGGGGGCCGATACGGTCCACAACCAGGCTTACCAACGCCAGTTGTTTCCCACTTGCCATCTCATCCACCATTTAATCATTACTAACCTCAAATTACGACAATTTACTGTTTAAATTGTTACACTGAACTCAAATCATATGCTAAGATCATTTTAAACCCAACTAAATCACAGCGAGAAGTCTTTTAACATGACAAACAATATATAAACGTTATAGTCATGCATTTAACTCTGATACCTAATGTGGAAAACCCATATGGCATCAAAGTATCATCAAATAAAAAATATAGTCTTGTAGTATCTCACAATCCCTAATCCCAAAATAAAACAAAATAGATATATACAAACGTACAAGCCTGGCCATAAGTCTCTGAATCACAAATATTTCGGTAGCTTGCCCTTGTCACGACTAGCATTAGGATCTCTCGAGCCATCATAAAAGACTGATGACGAGTGTAAAATGAGTATACTCAAGGAAATTAAGTGAGTAATACGAAAAGTAAATACTGTGGACTTTAAACAAAACTATTAAATAAACATGTAAAATAAATATAGGCAACTGTGCTTGTCGCATGCGTAAGTAATAGTGGAAGCTCAAAGTGTGTGTTCCTAGAGCCTAGGGTTAGACAAGCGCCATATTTCGGACTCCCAACAAACTACTGACGGCGAGTAGCACTAAAATAAGGCCAATACTTGGATCCGCTAGGTGGTCGATGTGGAACCTACGATGCACCCACACGTGCCCGACACAACTCTTGGGTAGCCCTATTCACTAAGATGGCACTCGTGTTATGGCCTATTGGACGTACATATAGAAATGGCATGAAGGGAGAGTCTCAACGTCCGTCCATCATATCATATCAAGAAATGAGTAACGAAAGATAAAATATGAATTCAAAAGCAAAATAAAGTACTTCTCAAGAAATTTCAGTTGGGATACTACACACCTCAAATCGCACTCCGTGTCCCGTCAATCACCTCCGGTCCGACTCCGCCTAGTCCCAATATCCCAAATTACCGCCCAAAATGACTATGTCCATTTATAATTGATTTTAAGTCAATTAGATGTGTTTTATATCACTTAAAAAAATAATGTCAAAACAACATAATCTAGCGCACTGGGTCTGAGAATTAGCGCCCTGATTCCCAGCAATTATACGTTCTTCATCAGGAAGAACATTAGTGCACTAGGTGACGTCATTAGCGCGCTAATCGTGTTCTGGAAAGAAAAACTGCTAAAAATTCTAGGTTTTTAACAATCCCACCAACACTAACAACAACCACAACACCAACAACAAAACTTCATTACACGAGAAACCCCATCAAAACAACAACCCAACAACCTTCAAACAATCACCAACACCTCTAAAACTGAGATAAAAAGATAAAGAAAGTTGAGGTGTTTGTGGTTCTCACCTTGATTTTGATGATTTCACCCCTCTAAGCTCCTTGAATCATCACGTTTGATCACCAAACCCTTGTTTCTTCTATTCCAATTTTCGGATTATAAGATGAGGAGAGAGAAAAGGTGGTGCATTGAAGTCAAAATGACTTATATAAGTGACTTTGGCATCTCATCTCACTTACACATCTCTAGGAAATCAAGTGAGATCCATTTAATCATTTTCCAACCTCCATGACTATGAAATTGTAAATGGCACACCCACCCTTGTATTTAACCCAAAAAGTGACATTTCGAGTGTTCCTACGCCCGGTTTCTCATCCTGAATCGTGACATATGCGTACTACCATGTCCCTAACCACCAAATATATATTCCATATTATTATTTAACTCATTTGTATTCATTTTATGTGTGTATTATTTCCCCCGACCAAGTGTTAAGTTGGTAAGACTACCTGGTACCTGCGTCGACACACATATCGAAGTGAATACTTGCCACACAATCTCGCATGTCAAATGTAATTTAATCACACACATTGCGATGTCATTTACTCTTTTTCAATATAAACATCGCAAATGAAATAATTCAGCAAACAAAATTAACTATTTACTTAGCTCCAAGCGCGTATAAGCCTAACTGCGGGTCCCACGAATGTCTGAGCTGTCAGCCACGTCTACAACCACATCATTAATAACGGTAAATTAAATTTAGGCCGTTACAAGTCACCAAAAAAATGAATACACCTCGCTTATATAAACTCTTTAAAAGTTTAAATTGAATACCCTAAAACTTTTATAGACTTCTAAAAAGTCTATAAAAGTTATAGTTGAATACACCTAAACTTTTTTAATCATTAAAAGTAACCAAAAATCCATTAAAATCTCAATTGAATACACCAATTGAAGTTCTTGCTTACTTTGAAAATCTTTCAAATAGTTTTTATGAATTGATTGGGCCCATGCAGGTGCGAGCCTGTAGATCTTTACAAGTATGATACTATCCCCAACTTAACCACCCTCTACACTGGGTGGGGGGTTTCATTACTCTAAAAGGTATCGCTAATTATTTAAGGGGGATCCACACTTATGTACTTCCTTAAAAAGCCATAGATAATTGAATTGAAAGTAAACCTTTCGGTCCATGCTTCCCAATATTGGAATCTACATATTAGACTTATAAGTCCTATAGGTTGGGAAGGAACTTTCTAGGTGATTTAAATTAAGAACATGCCTGCTAGGGGCGGGCAAACCGCGGTATGGTGGTGAAAACCATCAAACCGTGACTAAACTGGGGGTTCATGGTTTGACCGTTTTACAAACCACCACCAAACCGTGAACCTTTAAAATCGCACCAAACCAACCGCGGTTTGCGTAGTTTTGCTTCACGATTTTAGGGTTTAGGGTACATTTTCAACAACAAAAACAAGAATTTGGTGGCAACCACTCGTGGTGGGAGGCGACACTAGGAGGCGGCCACTGGTGGCGGGAAAAGGTGGTAGGAGGGTTGAGACTCGTGGGAAGTGGCCACTAGACCTGATCATCGGGCGGGCTTAAGTAGGCTCGGGCCGGGCCTAAGTGGGCTTTTTTTTTTTGAAAGCCCTGTCCAGGCCCGCTTTTAAGTATTGCGGGCTCAAGCCCGCTCAAGCTCGTCACAGGCCGCACCTAAATGGGCCTTTAAAAAAAATATTAAAAAAAGTTTTGAAAATTGATTATAGTGAACCAAAACATATTATAATAAAAATATATACTTGTGCAATTAGATGACAAGAACGAAGTATTAGCATATTGGTTAAGACTCTAGTGTGCATTTGGGCAACTTGGGTTCAAACCTTACTTCCTCACTTTTCAAAGATATATATGCACAGTTTGAACACAAGTATCTACGGGCAGGCTGGGCTGGGCTTAGGTTGATAAGTGCAAACCCAAGCCCGACCCACAAAATAACGAGCCTTCACGGGCTTGGGCGGGTCGGGTTGGTACCAGCCCAGTGATCAGGTCTAGTGGCCATTGATGGTGGGAGGCAAAACTTGGAGGGGCGACTGGAGGGAGGCGCAACGGTGGGAGGTGTTGACTGGCGTGATGGGAGGCGCGAATGGTGGAAGGCGATGACGACCGGTGAGAGGCGGCGGTGGGCGGAGGAGGCAAACAATGGTCTTGAATTTTGAGAGAGAGGGACGGGCTTTGGCTTTATTTTTTTGATAAGGAAGAACCATCTTACTCTCATTAAGGTTCGAACACATGACCTCTTACTTTCAAATCTCGTACCAAACCATCGGGCCATCGAATTGGTTGGTTTGCTTTGGCTTTATTTAGCATCATCATCTCTGCTCAATTAGCCAGTTGAACGCGTTCTTTGCTACCTCATGTCTCCTCTACTTGGAGAATTTCATATATTGTATGTTATTTCCTCACTCTAGAGACGTTGAGGTAACAATTTGAAGTTGCATATATGGTAAATGTGTAAATGTTAGGTGATAAGTCGTGGTAGCAACTTTTGTTATCCAAAAAATTTCCATGCATGGTAGCAATTTTAAATTAATCTTTCTACCTATCTTGTTATCAATGCACATGACCTATCAATGTCTTGCAAATACATTTCTTGCATGAAGTTGTTCAAACTCCTATCTTTGTTGTGCCAAAACTTCATCTATCTAGGATGAGATGACAATTCCTGTTATCAATGTATAAAGTCGGAACTTAATTTCACAGTGTTTGGTATGCAGGGAGTTTCGTTGTGGTTTAATTGTAGACCACGGTCCACACTTATAGTACGCAAATGGAACTAAAAATATTCTAAAGGTCAACCTTTCAACGAAAATGCTCATTTCCTATTAGGATACCTACATCAAGCATGGATTTATTGACTTAGTACTTAATTCAACTATTGAAGACTTGCCTCTCTGGATAAGGTAAGCTTTTTCTCGATCGTTTAACAATTTACAATGTGGTTCAGGTTTCTCAAGATGACTCTAAGGGATGGTTTAATTACAATGCTTATCTTGAATCAATTTTCAGTTGGCCCAATGAATCAAGACAATCTTTTGAGGGCTTAGTCCCATATAATTAATAGTAGTGAATAATGCTGCATCACATTACTTAACATGGGAAGGCTCAATTGGGGAAAAACAATAAAAGTTGCTTAATTGGGGGAAAATGAAAGTTCAAGGACTCGATTAGGGGAAAATAAAAATTCAAAGGACTCAATTAGAGGATAATAAAAGTTCAAGAACCAACTTTCAACTAGTAAAAGTTCTCAGACTCCATCAAGAATTTTCGGTAAATTCAAGGGCTACTGAGGTTGTTTTGCCATTTGATCGTCCATTCATCTTGTTATATCAATTTGAGGAATGTCTTAACAAGTGAATATATTTGAATAACATTTCTAGTAACACAACAACAACATATATACCAATAACTAATCAAAATTGATCATGTAAAATTATACCTTTTTTAAAGCATACAATTATACCTTTATAAGAGTTAAATGCATACATTTTCTTAATTATAGAAGTTAAACTTTTAATATAAATTTTGCTTCCACATTTACTGTGCTTTCCTAATGAAGAAAAAAAAAAAAACATAGATAACATAGTTGGTACATTCCAATCAACAACTCAACTTCAAAAACATGCAACTTTCTTAGCCTAGAAGGAAAGAATTAGGCATGCCATTTTGTTGTTTAATATTGTTGATATATAAATATATAAAAAAAAAACATGCAATGCAACTATTAATTTGTATCAAGGGGGTGCCAATTGAATATCTGACTTATCCTCTTTGATGTTCCGATTCGAACCTAGTAAACCTCTTTATTCTCAATTTCTACGTATTGCTTTCTAACGACTACAAAAGAAACCTATTCAATTTTATGTATTACATTATGAACTCGTCTTGTATTAATACCACATCAACCTTTTTGTTATTCGTTCATTTATGAGACCTTTGTACATAAATTGATATTTAAAACTCTTAAAATCTCAATTTTCACTTCTTTGGTTTGTCTATATGACGAATGTCCATGGCCAACCTTTATTTGGTTGGACAAATGGAATTGGATGGACCTATTGTAGCATGTGAAAAAAGGGAGGTCTCTCAAAATAAGGTTTTCTCAATTTCCTTTCTCTTGCTTTTGAAGTATTATATTAACAAATCTATATATATATATATATATATATATATAAAAGTTGAAGGAGAGAGAAAGTTTCACAAGCTCTCTCCTTCTACCATTTCATTTTTAAGATTTTCTTAATTTTCTTATTTTTTATTTTAAGATATTTATATATTAGTGTTATTTATTGTTTTAAGATACATTCATCCCCCATATTTTTGAAAATGGAATGGAGTGTGGTAAAAGTTTTTAGAAATTATGGGCAGATACATGGAATTGAGTGTAGTGCAAGCACTATTCGCCCTATAAATTTCACCTCTCATCCATTCTTCTACGTTGTAATTCTCCCGCATCCAATTTGAATAATTTTTGGGGAGTGCTTGGCAATTATCTAAATTTTTGTTTGGGTCTCCAAGTGTACATGTTTGTAGAGGTTTTTTGTGTTTGAATAGCACATATATATATATATATATATATATATATATATATATATATATATATATATATATATAAGTTGAAGGAGAGAGAAAGTTTCACAAGCTCTCTCCTTCTACCATTTCATTATTAAGATTTTCTTAATTTTTTATTTTTTATTTTAAGATATTTATATATTTGTATTATTTATTGTTTTAAGATACATTCATCCCCCATATTTTTGAAAAACGAAAAATAGATATTTATACATTTGTGTTTTTTTTGTTTTAAAATATAATTATCTATTATGTGTGCATTTATTAATAATTAATAATGGTTATATTATCAACGAATGGATTAATAGAATTAGTATATTCTACTCGAAATCATGGGCAAATACATGGAATGGAGTGTGGTATTATGGGCAGATACATGGAATTGAGTGTAGTGCAAGCTTTATTCCCCTTATAAATTTCACCTCTCATCCATTTTTCTATGCCGTAATTTTCCGCATCCAATTTGAATAATTTTTGGGGAGTGCTTGGCCATTATCTAAATTTTTGTTTGGGTCTCCAAGTGCACATGTTTGTAGGGGTTTTTTGTGTTTGAATGGATGCACAAGTACCATGGATTGGCTTATGTAAAGGGTCGAGCACGCCGATTTTTATTTTTTATATATAGTTTTTGCTTGACATATGGGTCAACTACGACACCCATCATTTTGTAACTTTTTTATTTTTTTTGCCCCTTTTCATACATATAAATCATGAAGGTCTTTACTGATACATGCACGAAGCGCAGGGAAACAACTAGTATATATAAAAGTCGGAGGAGAGAGAGAGTTTAAAAGTTATCTCATCTCACCATTCTATTTTTCTATTTTTCTCAATTTTCTTATTTTTTGTTATTTATTTATTTATTATTTCAAGAGATATAATTATACATTATGTCTACATTTATTAATAATTAATAGTGGTTATCTTATCATTAATAGATTGAGTACGTTGAACTTGAAATCATGGGTAAATACAAAGAATTGAGTTATTTTTTGTTATTTATTTATTTATTATTTCAAGAGATATAATTATACATTATGTGTACATTTATTAATAATTAATAGTATTTATCTTACACTACAAAAAAATAGCAAATTAGAAACGGAATTAGAAAGGGAAATAAGTTCCGTTGCTAAAAAAATAAGTTAGAGACGGAATTGAGACGGATTAAATTAGAGACGGAATTGAGACGGAAATAGAGACGGAATTAAATTCCGTCTCTAAAAAATGGCGCCAACATTCCCACCAAAATTTTATTTTTTACAACCGTCCATTAATCTCGAGATTTGTGCGTATTCGATCTCGATGATTCAAAAATAGGGACCCAAGACTCACACACACACACACTCTCTCTCTCTCTCAACCCTCTCTCTAGCTCAACCCTAACGCTCTCTGCGTTCTCTCGGCCTTCTCTCTCGCTCAACCCTAACGCTCTCTGCCTTCTCTCTGCCTTCTCTCTCGCTCAACCCTAATGCTCTCTGCCTTCTCTCTCGCCCGGTCACCGCTCACCCCGCTCCCCGCTCACCCCGCTCACCGCTCATCGATGTCGCTCCCTCTCCGCTCGCTCTCCGATCCCCGCTCTCTGCTATCTCTCCGCTCACCGACCGATCCACCGCTCTCTGCCCTCTGCTCGATGTGTTGCTCACCGCTCCCATCACCGCCCTCTTTGCTCTCTCGCGTGCATAGGCCGATCTCTGTTCGTTTTCTCTCTCTCTCTCTGACCTCTCTCACCGCTCACCGAAGCTTCCCAGTTCTTGGTAGGGGTTGTGGGGTTGAATATTTGGCTAATGCCCAAATCAGTGAAACATAGGAAGCAGAGTTTGTTTCTCAGTAAAGATTTTGCGCTTGATACCGAGGGGAGCAAGTATTCAGATTCTTCTAGTATTCCCAAAGATGGCTTCTCCAGACTTCTTGATCTTATGACCATTCCCAACTGCTCAAGAGATTGCATGTTGTGATTTTTTCGCCTGATGACAAGGTAATCTTTCTTTGAGCATTTTATTTTTTCATTAGATTCTGAAAAGTCTCTTAATTGATTTTAATTTCCATGCCTAACTAACCTGCCAAGTTCACAATCGAATGAAAATATCAATCAAGTATTCCACTGATGTTTTGGTCCCCTATCACCCTGGTAATATTCAAACTCCTACTATTATTTACCAATGTGAGTCTATGATAATGTCCAGTCTAGATGTATTCAAATAAGAATTACTTGAACTGGCATTCCATTCTTTAAATCTTACTCGCTACTTAAACTTATATTCAATGTATTAACTGTATGTATGTCTTATGCACTTACTTGGTTTAAGTTTCCAACATGGTAGTAGTTTCATTTTCACTATATGAAAACGTTCCTTAATTCCTCATGTTTACCAATCAAATCCATTTCTTGTCTTGCAATTGTTCTAACTAATTCCATCTTATAGGAATGTGTAATTAGAGCAAGTTTCCCTAGCTGATTTTACATCAATAGTATATTCCTTGCAGGTAAACCCAATAGAACATGCCAAGGAAAGATTTCTATTTAAAGGGGCACTTTAAGTCTAATTCTTTATGATTTCCACTTCAATCAGTCCATTAAAGTCCTTGATAACTCATATCCAACACTACTAAATATCTCGATGTCAAAGAAGTTTCCTCGCTCTTTTGTACCATTTCAATAAGCATAACCAATTATGGTTAGTTATAGCTTGCAACACTACAATTTTTCAAAACTCTATTTCCCGAGGCTACCCACTCTCCCAATGTCTTTCCTTTCATTTCTAAGTTGGGTTACGCTCTCGAATGTCAGTTGTCGTACCACTTATACTGTACAAGCTAGCTTATGTTTCTTGACCAGTTCTTGACACCATCAATTGGGTCCTTTAAGAGTTTTGTAACAATTATAATTAGACCAAAGTCTTCCCAAAGAGTAAGAAACAAAAGCCCTAAGATTTCAGCACATACATGAATCATAGACACCCATATATGAGTATGAAATGAAAGAAAGCTTGCTACCTAGGCTTTGAATCACTTGACACTTCAGTTCCTTCTCTTCGTTCACAAGTTCTTCTAGCTCCAAATCACAAAATCTCAGAACAAATCTTGTTGTAATTTCTTTCTTTCTCTTAATGCCTTTAGAGAATAAAAGCCATTTTATAGTTTAGTAATTAAAATCTAGCCACTAGATGAACTTTGTATCTCTCAATCTCATAAATCTCTAAGAAGATCTATGACTTCTTATTTAATGGAACATGCACTCCATAGATGCACTCCAAATCTGGAACACAGTGTTGTACCAAGATATAGGTAAGTGCTAAAAACTTTACTATGATGTATTGGAGCTGTTTAATGATAAGTAACATTTCACATAAAATGGAACTAGTATGTACATGCATATTTTAGTATTTAACTTGTTTTGCCTCGGCATTGCCACCTTGCCTCAACGAGGTGGATTTGATAATAATTAATTTATTCTTACTATTACGATTTTTAATATTCTATTCTTGCACTTAATTGACTCTTTCTGTTGATTATTTTTTATGTTTCTAATATTGTTTGTATTGTCACAGTTGTTAATTTGACAATGATCGATCTTCCTGGGCTAACCAAAGTGGCTGTTGGTAAGTTCTATTGTTTTGCAATTGTTGGAATGCTAAAATATGGTTCCAACTATCCAATTAACATCAAAAGCACATTTGTTTTTATTGTTGCGGTTTTGTCTCTAACCGATTAAATGGGGGCATTGTAGAGGGCCAACCTGATAGCATTCTGCAAGAAATTGAGAACATGGTTCGATCTTTTATTGAAAAGGTAACATTTTCAAAAGTTCAATTGGTATTGTGTTAAGATAGAGTTATATTGTAAGAGTTGATTGTATCAGCAGTGACACCAACATTTTATTTGTGTAATTTAGGTTTATACTCTATGCATTGCTTTAAAGGGAATACTGGCCTTTACGGCTTTTTGGTATAGTGCTACGTTTGGTATTAAAATATCTAGATTCATCATTGAAATCCCTTGCAATGTCCTTTAGAAGAAAAGTTACCCTTGGATTCTTTAAAGATTTGTGAGAAATGATTTTTTTTTTGTGTGAAATTTATTTAATTAGTATTTGTGTTATGGAGACTATTCTGAAGTCCATAAAATTGCTTCATTGTTCATGTCTGTATTTGATCCATTTTCTACTCTATTCTTATGGCTCCTTGTCGTGAAGTTTATTCTTTGTTCATAGATATTGTTATAGATGGACATATCTTTATAAATATATTTTCAATATCTTCACTTTTGTGCATATCTTGCAGCCAAACCGCATAATTCTTGCCATTTCACCTAGGCGAACCAAGATCTTGCAACCTCGATGCAATTAAGATTTCTCGCGAAGTTGACCCAAAAGGTAAGCTTCTTAACCTTGTTGACGCTAAGTAGTCACTGCCACACTAATTTTGGCCGTTGATTAAGATTTTTAAGCTGTAGGTTTCATTTTGATTAAAAGTCGCTTGAAGTTCTGAATTTACTTGGTGTAACTTCCCAGGGGAGAGGACATTTGGGGTCTTGACAAAGATTGATCTTATGGATAAGGGCACAAATGCGGTTGATGTAAGTTTGCTTACTCATATTCGATGCATTATTCACTACAAAAAAATAGCAAATCAACAACGGAATTAGAAACGGAACTTATTTCCGTTTCTAAATCAGAAACGGAATTAGAAACGGAATAAGTTCCGTTTCTAAATGTAACAGTTAGCGACGGAACTGAAAGGGAAATATTCAGAGACGGATTTGAGACGGATCAGAGACGGAATTAGAGACGGAATTAGAGACGGAATTAAATTCCGTCTCTGAAATTTGGCGCCACCATTCCCGCCAAATTCTTCATTTCTTATGGCCGTTCATCATTCCTCGAGATTTGTATTTTGTCTGATCCTGGCAGCCTCTTCTCCTTCCCGCACCCCCCCCCCCGCGCAACAAAACAGCAAATCCCCAAATCATTCCCACGAAAAAACCCCAAAAACCTAAATCCGTCTCTCCGTCTCGTCGCGCCGGCCGATCGTCTCGTCCCCGACGTCCATCCCGTTCGATCGTCTCGTCTCTCCGTCCGGTCGTGCGAGCTGGTCTCTCTCGGTGCTCGCTCTGCCGTCTCGTTCGCGGTGGTCTCCGTTTCTCCGTCTGGTCGTGCTACCTGGTCGCACCGCTGCTCTCTGGTCTCGCCGTCTCTCTCGGTCTCTCCGTCTCGTCGCGCGGGCTCCGTCATCGCCGATATCTCTCGCTCTCTCTCGGTCTCGATTCGGATCCGGTTAGCAAGGAATTTGTAGTTTTGGAGTCTTACTACAATCTTCATTTCTTATTTGTTTTTTATTGTTCTTTATAATGCAGCAACACCGATGATCAAGAGCTCTTCACTTTCATAGAGATCATTCACATTGTGACGGTTTTGAGGAAATCTTGAAACAATTACTTGGTCGTTTTCGCTAAAAATTTGCGTCATGTCAGTTGGCGTTCTAGTCCCCTTGTTTATCTAATTTAAAAAATTTATGGAATAATCCGTCGGGTGACATGAGAATTATTTAAGTTTCCGCTATGGTTCATTTGATAGTTCGATCTTCTAGTAAACATCGGAGTTGAAGGCAAGAAGCTATTTTATCTAGAAAGGTTTTCCAATTTAAATTAAGCATGCAGACTTCATAAATTTCCATCTATCAATAAATATTTAGGGTGTCCTGTTCCTACGTACATTATATGCGGCATCCGAATATTAAAGTCGTAATACTTGTTAGCATTGCAAATATTATGCTCATGAATGAAATATGTTATAGATTTTCACTTGAATCAAGCTATATCTCTAGGGAAAGCAATCATATATATGCCTTGATGTTCAAATATAGGAAATGAACATAATGTGGTCGACCATTGTGTATACTAGGTTTTCTTAGCGGCTCACTATACTAGTCGAATAAATGGAAGAACAGTTAAAAATTTATTTTCTTGAAAGGTCTTAGCTATTATGGTCATGGAATCCATTTTATTTTTGTAAATTCGTCTTGGCAATTGGCCGTGTTATAGTACTACCTTATTGTTTATGAACTGTGAAGGAACAAACTCTTGATCGTGTGACATATTTTAAGAGTTCAGTTCTTATAATTGTTATTACTTTATGAGGTTTTATTTTAACTGTTTTGAGTGATTTGATTTGTTCCTTGGTTGATTGTTCATTAGTTGGTGTTCTTCACTTGATCTATTAAGTTAATGTTGTGTCTTTTGTTTGGTTTAGAAGTTTTTGTTCGCTTCTTCTCTTACATGCATAGTTTTTGAGGTTATGCTTGTTCTATTTTTAGGTTTATTAATATGTACTATTTCATTTCAACCTTTTAATTGAGCAATTCAAGATTTATATTGATTCCGTATTTGGTTGTTATTCCATGTTTATTTTATCGGTAAAGCATGTCATCCGTATTTGGTTGTTATTCCATGTTTATTTTATCGGTAAAGCATGTCATGAGAGTCATTATAATACATTAGAATCATGTACTTGAGGTAATTACTTTGTCGTTTGATGTTATAGTTGTTAGTAATTTCATATTCATGCACTTGCTATGGATGATTGATTAGTTAGGTGTTGTTGGTTACGATTGAATAATACCTATAATTACTTAATTTCTACTACTAGTTAGGGTTAGAAACACTAGGATTACTCTTTTAGTGAATGTTGCTTTTCACATTACATTTCTAGAGAATGGAATAAACCTATAACCTTAAGGACGTATGAGTGAACAAGTAGTAGACGCGTTGATACTATGTGGTATTTGTATGCCTCGATATCGATATAGGTTAGGCGCACGGCCTCAACTTCGATTCCCCACACAACTAAATGTCGGGCACTTGGTGGTCTCTTTTTGCAATCTTAGGGTCTTAAAAATTTTAATTTAAGTGCAAGAGGCAGGATGAAACTGTTCAAACACACATCAAACTGATTTTCAAATCAAATACACAAAACTATGTCGATTAAGCACAAGAAAGAGTTTATATCAAGGATTTCCTTACAACCAAGAGGATGACAAAAGAGATTAGCTTTGCAGAGACTCTTATATTCCTTTGAAAGCCTCAAAGGTGCTGGATTTGAGGACTTAAGAACAGCCACAAAGATCTCCTATTGCTCCTTCTAAAAAATCAAATTTCTTCTCTTTGTAGATCTTGAATTTTGAAATGTGTTTCTTCTCCCTTATGTTACAACCAAGTTTGTGGTGGTTTTATCATGATAGGAATTCCAATATGACCGTTTATAGCCGTGTTAGGAATCCAGAAATCAAAAATTCTAATTTACAACTTGATTTCCAAAAGTCAAAAATATATGGCAAGTGGCTAATTAGCGCGCTAATCTTCGGAATTAGCGCGCTAACCGCTAGGGGAACTCAAAAATTTATTTTATCCCTTTGTGTTAGCGACCCTTAAACTCATCCAGGACCTAACCAACCCTTATAATACATGTTTGAAGCATGTTTATTATGAGTCATTTACAACAACCCTTTTGATAATGCCCAAGCTTCTTACATAAACAACATAACTCAATCAATTCCTTCTCTTTAGATTGTGATGACTCATTAATGACTTCCTAACTTTGTCAATTTATTCTCTATTCATGAGTTTAATGTGCGAACCTCGTTCTTTCACTTAGCTATCAATTTCTTCTCTTTAGATGGTGTAGATCGCATTTCCGATTTACAAGCCTCAAAGGTGCTGGATTTGAGGACTTAAGAACAGCCACAAAGATCTCCTATTGCTCCTTCTAAAAAATCAAATTTCTTCTCTTTGTAGATCTTGAATTTTGAAATGTGTTTCTTCTCCCTTATGTTACAACCAAGTTTGTGGTGGTTTTATCATGATAGGAATTCCAATATGACCGTTTATAGCCGTGTTAGGAATCCAGGAAATCAAAAATTCTAATTTAAAGCTTGGTTTCCAAAAGTCAAAAATATATGGCAGTGGCTAATTAGCGCGCTAATACTGGAATTAGCGCGCTAACTGCAGGGAACTCAAAAAAATTATTTTATCCCTTTGTGTTAGCGACCCTTAAACTCGTCCAGGACCTAACCAACCCTTATAATACATGTTTGAAGCATGTTTATTATGAGTCATTTACAACAACCCTTTTGATAATGCCCAAGCTTCTTACATAAACAACATAACTCAATCAATTCCTTCTCTTTAGATTGTGATGACTCATTAATGACTTCCTAACTTTGTCAATTTATTCTCTATTCATGAGTTTAATGTGCGAACCTCGTTCTTTCACTTAGCTATCAATTTCTTCTCTTTAGATGGTGTAGATCGCATTTCCGATTTACAATATTCTCCATTTTGGAGGCTTCTTATCATCTTAATCATTATTATTTCATTACTTGAATAGACAACCGGCTCGACAAGGGTTACGTTCGACTAGGAATGTCGTCTACAAACAGAGATCGGATGTACAACCGGCTCGACAACGGTTATGTTCGAATTGAATTCGCGGCGAAGGTTAAAGAATTCATATCATTTGCAAAACAACATTGTCCTACATACCAAAGTGAACGGAAGATTAGATGTCCGTGCAATTTTAAGAAATGTCGACTTGTTCCGTACACTGACGTCGAAACGGTTGAGCACCACCTATGTAGGTATGGATTTGTCCGGGGATATCACAGCTTGGTACGAACATGGTGAGAACGGAGATGAAGGGCCGCAAAATTTTCACGCAATGGATTGCCATATTGATGATGCTGATGTTCGAGGCTACGATCCGACACCTTACCGCGAGATGCTACACAACGTGGCAGGTCCAAGTTTCAATTGGAATGTCGTGGAAGAATCACCAAACCCCCAAGCACGCCAACTATATGACATGATTGATGCAAGTAGGGAACAATTGTGGCCTGGTTGCGAAACCATGACAACGTTGTCCGCAATGGCAAGATTACTTGCGATCAAGTCTGAACATCATATATCTGAACGAGGGTATAATGAAATCATTAAACTCATGAAGGATTGTTTGCCAAATGACAACTCAATGGTTGAGAATTTTTATGCCACTAAAAGACTAATGCGAGGTCTAGGTCTACCTATTGAGAAAATAGATTGTTGTGAGGACCAATGTATGATTTATTGGGGAGTGGACTCTGAGTTGACGTCATGTAAATTTTGTGGGAAATCACGATACCTTGCACATCGACGAGGTCGTGGTCGGAACACAAAAAACCGCCCTTGCAAAAGAATACTACTACTTCCCTTTGGGCCCTCGGTTGCAACGATTGTATGCGTCTGAGTCAACCGCAAAACATATGCGATGGCATGGAGATCATTCATCGCCTGAAGATGTTATGCAACACTGTTCTGATTCGATTGCTTGGAGACATTTTAATGACGTCAATAAAGACTTTGCCTCCGAGGTTCGGAATGTTCGTTTAGGATTGTGCACTGATGGTTTTCAAGTATTTGGGATTTCCGGGAAATCGTACTCTTCGTGGCCCGTGATTTTGACTCCTTACAACCTTCCACCGTCGATGTGCATGAAATCTGAGTTTATGTTCTTAACGGTTATCGTTCCTGGACCGACCAGCCCAAAGCAGAAAATCGACGTGTTCCTTCAGCCGCTTGTGAAAGAGTTGCAAGATTTATGGAACAATGGGGTGGTTACATACGACGTTTCCACCAAGACAAATTTTGTCATGCGAGTTGCCCTTTTATGGACTGTTAGTGATTTCCCCGCATATAGCATGTTGTCCGGTTGGAGCACACACGGTAAGTACGCTTGTCCATATTGTATGGAGGATACAAATGCATTTCAATTGCGAAATGGAGGTAAGACATCGTGGTTTGACTCGTCATCGTCGTTTCTTGGATAAGTCATCACCATTAAGGAAAGACAAAAAAAATTTCATTAGAGGCAAAATGGTCATAATCGATGATCCGCCCGCTTTGCGATCTGGTGAAGAAATTTTGGCGTAAATTGAATCGTTTGGCTTGATGAAGGTGACAAATCGGCGCCGAATACGTGAATGGGCGGATAGCTAAGAATTCGGGATGGAGGAAGAAAAGCATATTCGGGACTTGCCGTATTGGAAGACAAACTTGATCCGCCACAACTTAGATGTCATGCACATCGAAAAAAATGTGTTTGACAACATTTTCAACACTATTATGTGTGTACCGGGCAAGAGTAAGGACAATGCAAAATCGAGGCAAGATATTCGTGAATATTGTCACCGACCTTCTCTACACATTGATTCGGCGACAAATACTTACGTCCTTGGGTGCTATGCTCTTGATACATCAAGAAGACAAAAATTGTGCGAGTGGGTTGAAAAGTTGCGTTTTCCTGATGGTTACGCATCGAATCTTGGTCGATGTGTAGATCCAAAGAAACTGCGAATGTTCGGCATGAAGAGCCATGATTGTCATATATTCATGCAACGGTTGATACCAATTGCATTCAGAGAACTTCTCCCAAACCCGGTTTGGGTTGCAATTAGCGAATTAAGCCTATTTTTCCTATCCCTTATCGCTGCGAAATGTGTCAATATCCAAGATATGGAGGTCTTAGAGTCTGAAATTCCAAAAATCATTTGCAAGTTGGAAAAAATTTTCCCTCCAAGCTTATTTGACTCTATGGAACACCTACCAATCCACTTGGCCTACGAGGCCCGTCTAGCCGGTCCCGTTCAATTTCGATGGATGTATCCATTTGAGAGGTACTATCTTGAGCCCTTGATATTATTTTCCCATTCAATAGGTTTTATATCAACATTTCCTATAACATTCATATATAGGTACCTTAAACATTTGAAGAACAATGTGCGAAACAAAGCGAAGGTTGAGGGCTCCATGTGTAATGCTTATTTGGTCGAAGAGGTCACATCCTTTTGTTCTTACTAATTCGAAGATCACGTCTTTACGTTGCATGACAAAGTGCCACGTAACGACGATGGCGGTCTCGGCCCACACCGAACTTCGTTGGCAATTTCTCAATTTTCACTTATCCCGGTCGACCCATGGGCAAGTCGAAGCGCGGTACTTAACAGAGCAGCGGGAGTATAATGCCGCTCATTCGTACATACTTTGCTCAATTGTCCAGAGATCGCTCCATACGTTCGCATGTCCATCACTTTCTTTCATTAATGCAAGACATTCATTGTTCATACATTATAAATACATCCGACTTACACGTTCGTTTCTTCTAGGATATTCGTCGATGAAATCACTCAAGCAATGGGGAGTCGCAAGTTGATAGTAGTCTAGAGCACAACTTCCCCATTTGGTTTCAACAATATGTAAGGGCATTACTTTTGTACGTTATAGATTCAAATGTTTCTCCCATAACTAATGTGTCATATTGCATCTCTAATTTTGACGAATAGGCTCGGAATTCTATAGTTGACGAGACGCTCGTTGATCTTTCTGTTGGTCCTAGTCGATCATGTACTGTCTACCCTGGTTACCTTGTTAATGGGTATAAGTTCCACTCCGCAACATATGACGTTAATAGATCAACGCAGAGCAGCGGTGTTTTGGTGAAGGGTTCAAACTACGTTGATGTTTCCCATAACTATTATGGAGTACTGCAAGAGGTTGTGGAGATTGAGTATACCGGCCTCAAACGTGTGGTCTTGTTTAAGTGCGATTGGTATGACCCTACACCGAATCATGGTGTGAGGACTCACCCAACACTTCAATTGGTAGAGGTTCAACGAAGTCGACGATATAACAACTACGAGCCATTTGTACTGGCAATGCAAGCCACTCAAGTCTATTACCTTTCGTACCCTTCTATGCGGAACGATCGACAAGAATGGCTAGCAGTTTGTTGCTGTCACCAAAATTACGGACGAGGAAACTAGCAAAGACGATAATGACCAGGGCTCGGCAGAGATTGCTTTCCAAGATGGGATGCCCACCACGTGCGTAGTCGATGATGCAGACGCCGATATCAACAATCTGGATGTTCCGTCTGGGACTCGATTCATTGTTGAAGCGGGTCCAAGCGATGAAGTTTATAGTGGAGATGAATCAGAAGAAGAATCATCACCTTCTACTCATGAGAGTGAATTTGAAACGGATGATAGCGAATAAAGTTTGTATATGATATGTCAACGACCAATAATGTAGTTACTTTTATTTGCATGGATTTTGTTCTTATTTAGTCCAATAATATAGACTGAATTTCTACTTATTGTATGCCCTTCTTTTATGATGTTTTACTCGTGAATATTGTTAGGTATCATGGCCGGACGTGGTCGTAGGGGATGTCGAGGTTTGCCATTAGGAGGCCGTCGTCCAGAGGCATAGATGCGGCGACGACATCCGGCGGCGACATACCACCTGGCCCTCGTGGTCAGGCCACACGAGGGGTTCATCTAGGTCGTGGCGGTCGAGGTCGTGGTTCGATACCTGCAGTATCGATTCCGACTGCTCGGTCTCTCGAGCAAGATACAGCCGCAGCGTCACCTTCCCCTTCCATACCGTCGGGTCGTATGTACCATCTTCGTCGTCATCAAGGACTATGCCTACTACACACTTCCCCACACCTTCTCCGACATCAATGACTCCTTTACCCACGAGGCTCGCACCCCCACCACAAAGATCACCGGCAAATCCCGGGAGGAAGACGTAAGAGCGGGGTTGGAGGTGACAGCCCTCCGCGGCCACCTCGAGGCCGGGGATGGAGGCCCTCGCGTGCGGGGATCCCTATCACTCGATTGCCAATGATACGTAAGTTTGCGTTTGACTTTTATATGTCAATTTCAATATGGATGTCAAATATTGAAGAAGTAGTTAAGGTGATATGCATGTTCATGAAACACAGGGGAGTTGCATCCTTCACACTTTTGTGCACGGAGGATGACAAAAGTTTTTAAACGATGGATGATTCCCGAAGGGTATTGTTGGAAGTCCGTACCGCTCATCATAAAGACCAATACGCGACAATGGAAGGTAAACAAGACTACCATGTGCCTTATGATTTATACTATTTTCTCAAATAAGTGCTAACGAATAGCAATCGCCAATTTGTAGATATATTTTAGATGGGATGATGCGCTTCCCGAGGATCTCGTGCGAATGCTGCGTACGACAGCTTGCGTACACGAGGTACACCGCGTTGATGCACAAGTTGAAGAAGAATCGGGTGCGGCCGGTTTATGTTACGAGATGAGGCATGGAGGAGATACTTGCGATCGGGAGAGCGAGGACTTCCAGGCTAGGTCTAGGCAAGCGACGGAGAATAGGAACACGAGGTCGAAGGCCCCGGGACCGGACCCTCGAAGCACGGTGGTTCCGTGTCATTTGCGACTACCCAAGAAAGATTGGTTAGTTTTTTTTAACATCTAGGATATTTTGTACATTTATACTCTTGTTCACTATGCTTGGTCCCGCACGCAGTGATTCATCCGAGACGCCACCGTCGGGTGAATGATTTGTACTTGCATCTCCACACCGTTAATCACGACAGACGACATTCATCGATACTAGATCGAGCGGTTCTATGTAAGTATAGAAATGAAATGTAAAATATTAGTAAGTCTTTCACTTACCCCATATCATGTACTTTGTTTGTTGTGCATATATGCAGGATAGGCTCCAGAGCAGACGTCAGGAGCTGACCCAGGCTACACCGGAGCAATCGGTGGATGATGAGGCGGTGTACCTCAATGTGGCGGGTGAGTCTTCCAAAGGACGTGTCTACGGACTCGGGTCCGTAGGGAGAAAGAAGAGGAGATACGGAACTCCTGGTGCTAGCACGTCGCAGACGCCGGATGTGGTGCCGCGGCGAGTTCGATGTCGTTGCGAGCAACTACGAAAGGTTATGAACTTCATGCAACAAATGCGTCTTGGGATGGACATGGACGAAATAGACCTAGCTCGGACCAACCACCACCACCGCCACCACCACCGCCACCTCATGACCAGCAACACCGCCGCCACAAATAGATCCGGTCGATCCACCCCAACAAGGGGACAATGTTGGGCGTGAGACGTAAGCGTGGCTCTCGAGAGATGAGCGGGTTGGTGATACATAGGTACTTCACTTGTTGTTTGTTTCAAATGCTTAGATTAAACGTTTTATAGTGTAGACAACTTTAGAAATTCATCGAATTACTTTATGATTCACACTTCTTTTTGTGCATTTTTAGGTCGATGTTCCATATTTTATCGTGGATTTTATTTTTTTCCTTTTGCTCCCCCAATTCTTTTTTTTGTTTTTAAGTAAAATATACTATAAGTACCGAATGTTTGCAGAATTAATCCATGGGAGAAGAAAACATGCTGGCTGTTGTGTGCAAATCTTATGCTGTTGCAGGTTCTCTCGAGTGCTATGATGAAGAAAGTGGTAGAATCGACAGGGAGCGACATCTTCATGCAATAGCAAATGAATTTGGGAAGTCGATAAAGGGTCGTTTTTCGGTCATCTGTGTTCTGCACATGTAGGCTCTTCTTCTTCTATTATGGCATGTCCGTAGAAGAAGAATAGCCTACATGTTCTCAACACGATGACCGAAAATGACCCTTTATCGATTTCCCAAATTCATTTGCTATGGCATGAAGATGTTGCTCCCTCGTCGATTCTACCACTTTCTTCATCATAGCACTCGAGAGAACTCGCAACGCATAAGATTTGCACACAAATGTAATTTAAGATGTTTTCTTCTCCCATGGATTAATTCTGCAAACATACGGTACTTATAGTATATTTTACTTAAACTGAGGTTAAAAAATTTATTTTGGGGAGGATAATGTATTAAAAATAAAATCCATGATAACTTATGCATCAATCAAGGCGTCCAAGCCAACTAAGATATACAGAGGATAAATGGACAATGAATTTACTCGCGACGATGGTGGTTTGTTGAAGCCTGATGTAGTAGAAGGTTCTGATGATGAAGTTCCTTTATTTTTATTTTTCCTGTTTTCTGAAAGGCGGGTTTTAGTTTTTCCTATCGTTCTCGAGGGAATGGGTTCATTGCTTTTGACGATGAGCATGTTGTAGACGATTTGTTTCATTTGCATGTTAAACTCATTCTTTTTTTGGTGGTGGTGATTTTGGTCCTTATAGGACTCCGTGTCTCTGAGGTAGGCGTGGTGGGTATAGTGGAGGCAAGTGAGCTTGGTGGGGGTTATGGAGGCTTTGGGGGCGAGTGGCTTAGGTGCTTATCGAGGTGAATCTTCTCTTGGCTATTCTATTTTAATTAGCGATTGAATCACTTCCTTTCAATAGTTTGTCGTGTAGACTTTTTAAGTTACTTGATTTACATATTGTTGGTGGTTTACTTTGTTTCAAACACTAGTATATTATAGTTAAAACCAAGTTTTTGGTGGTTTTATAGTGATCTCCTATTGCTCCTTCTAAAAAATCAAATTTCTTCTTTTTGTAGATCTTGAATTTTGGAATGTGTTTCTTCTTCCTTATGTTAAAACCAAGTTATTGATGGTTTTATAGTGATAAGAATTCCAATATGACCGGTTATAGCCGTTCTAGGAATCCAGGAAATCAAAATTCAAATTTAAAGCTTGATTTCCAAAAGTCAAAAAGCCCTGCGTGGCCAATTAGCGCGCTAATATGGAATTAGCGCGCTAACCGCAGTGGGACCTCAAACTAATTAATTTATCCCTTTGTGTTAGCGACCCTTAAACTCGTCCAGGGACCTAACCATCCCTTATAAAACATGTTATACATGTTTTACAACTCAACTTACATGATAGGTCCATCTTATAGAAACATTGTTCGCCATCTCCTATGCGTAGGAAAATAGCAACATTGACACCAACTTCGATCATGATCGCATTTGCTTGATGATCATGTTTTTTTTTGGAAGCATTCTTATTCAACATTGTATGGTTTTTTTCTGTTCTTCACTGCTTTTCTTGAATCCCAGCTGGTTGTTTTTTTTTTTTTTTGAGTAGGAACACATGGCTTGTCGCCTTTGGAGCATACAAGAGTTTAGATTGGGTGAGAGGATGAGTTCTAGAATCATACTTACATGATAGGTTTGTGCTTAACTTTTAGTTTTTCCCTTTTAGCATTCTTGCACTTATGCCATTCTTCTCTTTGTAGATCTTGCATTTTTGAATGTGTTTCGTCTTCCTTATGTTAAAACCAAGTTTGTGGTGGTTTTATAGTGATAGGAATTCCAATATGACCGTTTATAGCCGTTCTAGGAATCCAGGAAATCAAAATTCAAATTTAAAGCTTGATTTCCAAAAGTCAAAAATATCTGGCAGTGGCTAATTAGCGCGCTAATACTGGAATTAGCGCGCTAACTGCAGGGACCTCAAACTAATTAATCTCTCCTTTGCCTACTTCTTTCAGGTGCATACTCACTGGTTGTTGCCCTCAGATGGAGATTCAGAAATGCTTCAAAGCTGCGTTTTACTTATTAGATTAAGTCCTTTTTGTGTATGCATCTCTAATTTTGGACCGTTTGTGAGTGTTCTTTTTTTTTTGCTTGTTGAACGATAGGATTGATTGGTTTTTGTGTATACTTCCAAATTTTGGAGCTTTTGTAATACATGACAACTTTCCGTGGATATATAAATTTTTGGGCTAATTTTGAGTTTCACATTTTTTCTTTCTCTTTTGAATTTTTGTTGATATATATTTTTCATGTATGGATGCGCAATTTGGCTTCTTTGGGGATGTTAGCACCCTCAAGGAGTTGTTGGAGGGTGCAGCGATGGAGTATGTCATATCGGGTTGTATTTTGATTTTTTAGGTTGGAGAATCGATTGGCTTATTTATCCGTGCCATATTTAAACAAAAGAGAAAATTAGAGACGGATTAGCAAACGAATTCAAATTTTCCGTTGCTATTCCGTCTCTAATTTTCCAGAAATATTGCTATCAATCACAAACGGATCAGAGACGGAAATATTAATTCCGTCTCGATTCCGTCTCTAATTAGCAACGGAATCGAGACGGAATCGAAACGGAATAATCCGTCTCGATTCGTTTCTAATTAGAGACGAATCGAGACGGACTTTTGCATTCCGTCTCTGATTCCGTTGCTGATTAGAAACGGAATCAGAGACGGAATTCATAAATTTATTAATTCCGTCTCTGATTCCGTTGCTAATCAGCAACGGAATCAGAGACGGAATGCAATTACAAATGTACCATTTCGAAATAAAATCCATTTATGTTCCGTCTCTGTTCCGTTTCTAATTTCCGTCTCTAAATCCGTCTCTAATCAGAAACGGATAATTTCCGTCTCTATTCCATCTCTAATCAGAAACGGAATCCATTTTCCGTTTCTGATCGTATCAGCGACGACGTTTTCAGAGACGGAACGCGTTCGTCTCTGTTCCGTTTCTGATTTGATTCAGAGACGGAATTTTCGCAAATCAGAAACGGAAAATTCCGTTTCTGATTTGCGATTTTTTTGTAGTGATTTGATGTAGAAGTCCTTTTTGTCTACTAAGTTAACCATCCTTGATTAGTGGTGATTTGAATTGATACATATCAAGTATATGTTGTAGAAGATTTGTATATGCAAAATTCAAGAAGTACCTTGACTGTTTAGACGACTGTCAAAATCGCAAGCTTTTCATAATTATCAACAGGATAACCGTTATTGACTGCATTCTTGAATGAGCTTTCTAGTGGGCCTTGGTCTATTATACTTGTACTAAACATTAACTGGGGTTCTGCAGATACTAGAAGGCAAATCTTATAGGTTACAATTTCCTTAGATTGGTGTTGTTAATCGTTCTCAAGCTGATTCTTTGCATTGCCACATGAAATGATCTAATTTTATGAGGTCCATGCTACTCATATCTTGTCCTTGCTCCATTCATCCAATGATTTGTTTTCCCAACAGACAAATTTGACTTAGATATATGCTTTAGAGTATTGATTCATAGTTCCTTTAGGCAATCTTTGTTGAAAATGCTTGAAGGAACTGTGAGTGCACCCTTTGTATTGTTACAGTTTTTTTGCTTCATTAATAATTTTCTTAGAGTAGACGGTGTGGATTTTAGCTATCTCTATGGTCTTCATTCATATTTCATCTCATATTGTCTTTCATGATTTCTAGGAGAAGAAAAGAGAGTTTTTTTGCGCTTTCGTATTTTTTATCATGAGTTTGATCTATTTTGCAATATTTGCGAGCGTGACCCTATCGATAGGTGACGGTTCTTCGATCGAGTGGGAGTTAGTGCCATTGATTTCCCATATCCCCGTGATAATACCCTGCCATAATCTGGTTTCCAAGTGAGAGATGAGGAAATTAAAGCATATCATGTAACTTTTATAATTGTTTATATGACTTTTAGATTGATAATTCTTTTTGTGCATATTTAGAGTATTGTAAGTTTTTTTTTGTGGTTGTTGAACAATAGGATTGGTGGTTTTTGTGAATACTTAGAAATTTGGACCATTTGTTATACTAGACAATTTTTCGTGGATATATAAAGCTTTTTCAAATTTCAAATTTTACATTTTTTTTTTCTCTCATTTGAATATTTGTTGATATATATTGTCGATGTATGAATGTCAAGTTTTGCTTTTTTGGGAGATGTTAGCACCCCCAAGGAGTTGTTGGAAGGGGTGCAGGCGATGGAGTAAGTCCTATGGTTGTAATTACAAGTTATAGGTTGGAGAACCAATTAGAATATGTTTATGTTTGAAAATTAAACAAAAATGAAAATTAGAGACAGATTAGCAACGGAATTCAGACATTCCGTTGCTATTCCGTCTCTAATTTTTCAGGAATATATCATGAATCAGCAACGGAATCAGAGACGGAATGCAATTACAAATGTATCATTTTGAAAAAAAATTCCATTTCTGTTCCGTCTCTGTTCCGTTTCTAATTTCCGTCTCTAAATCCGTCTCTAATCAGAAACGAAATTTATTCCGTCTTTAATCCGTTTCTGATTAGAGACGGAATCAAATTTCCGTTTCTGATTGAATTAGCAACGACGATTTTAGAGACGGAATTTATTCCGTTTCTGTTCCGTTTCTGATTTCAATTAGAGACGAAATTTAGGCAAATCAGAGACGGAAAATTCCGTTTCTGATTTGCTATTTTTTTGTAGTGTTATCATTAATAGATTAAGTACGTTGAACTTGAAATCATGGATAAATACAAGGAATTGAGTGCGGTGCAAGTTACGTTCTCCCTATAAATTTCAACTCTCATCCATTTTTCTTGCAATCGACTTGATTTTTTTTTCCTTCACCTTTCAAAAAATCACAAAAAAATCAATTTTATTATACATAACCTTAGATTCCTCCAGTTCTCAACTAATTATCACCCAATAAATTCAAGATAGGATCGATGGATTTCAACATCGCCTGTATATTCAAAAGTTGTTCTACTTACCCATAACTTCATGCATTCAGTGATATAAAAACCATTCACAACGCTTATAAGCTAAACCACTTTTGATCGCCATCCTTTATATATGTTTGCTCTATAATGGATTTAATCGTTTGGTACGTTTTCCATAAGTTCAAGACTGAAGTGAATCATTATATCTATAACACAAATCAATAATCACGTGACCTTTATGCTGCCTTTGTTATGTTGTCTGTTGGTTTAGATTCTTCAATTGGAGTGAACAGACGATATGAAGGAATTTATATTTAACTGTTATAGTGGATCAATATACACTACTGCATGGGATTACGATTGCTTAAAGATGTTGTTCACTCCATAGAATGCTACAAAAGCTAAAGAAGACAATATAATGTTTTGTTCTTTCTTATTATTATTGTTCTTTTATGAACCTTTTGTTTGACTCGATGAGAATAACTATGAATATAGTGTTTTATTTTTTATTATTATTATTATTATTATTATTATTATTATTATTATTATTATTATTATTATTATTATTATTATTATTATTATTATTATTATTATTATTATTACACCGGCGCGAAGCGTAGGGAAACGACTAATTTTAAATAATCCTCAAGCTTTATAAATTCATTTCATAGTTATATATATTTATCGTGTGGTCCTATTTCACCAACCTTTCTAGTTAATTGTGTTTACTATACTAGCCATACATCAAAATTTATTAATTTTATACTCTTAAAATCATATTTTGACTCGTTTTTTCTTTAAAGACTACAAATTAAACATACCTTTATGGTTTCTTATGTTCCATGCATGTATAGCGTGTTATTTATCCCGTGGAATTTCTTGACACGAATCCCACCAACATTTTCTTTATTATAAATTATTATTATTATTGTGCAGTAAAAAATCAAATCTAATCAAATCTTTAATTTTTTTTGGAAAAGTCGAGTCTTAAGATTATCCCTATAGAGAGTTTAGCATGAAGAAATGAGAATCGCGTGCTATATATGCAAAGCTAGCAAAAATAAATTGCCTATTATTAGCCTTCCATTTTAGAAGAATGAATCATGAATTCTATTCCAGCCATATATATATATATATATATATATATATGGTAGTTCTACCTTTGACAATTTTTTTGGATGATAATTTTTATTTATGATCATTCAATTTAGATCTAATGGTCATTTTGATAGCTATAATAATGACTCTTAAATGTGTGCATTAACACCAAGAAACATTTTTGACCATTAAATAAAAATTAGCATTCATGGTGATTTTTCTCATTCACATGTATCTCATGTATCTGATAACTCATGTGCGCGGTTCTAACAATTTTTTTCTTTCGTTTCAAGTACTTGCTCAATCGTATTCATTGCCTTGTGAATGGCTTCTTCATACGTGCCATGAGATCAAAGAGTACAACCAATAAGAGAAAAAAGAGCGAAACACACAAGATAAAACTCGATAAGAGGTGAAGAGATAAAGAGAAGTATATATATGGGAACTAAAAATTTAAAATTTGAATGCATTTAATGATTATTTAATGCATAGTATATTAAATGTACAACATTACTCACCATTAGATTAAGATATTCTAATGGTAAAAAATACTAAATACCCATAACATTTGAACTTTGTTTGGAGGGCCGCTAAGGGCACCCCACCATTTAATGAGGGCACCCAGTTAATGTGGGCACAAACTGTTTTACTTGGGGCACCCAAAAATTTGCCCCGAACTACCGAAAATACCCCCTCGTGCAAACCCCTGAGCACCCCACCACCCTCGTGCAAACCCCTGAGCACCCCACCACCCTCGTGCAAACCCCTGGGCACCCCACCACCCCCACCACCACCACCACCCTCGTTCACCGAACTCCTTGTGGAAGAATTCATTTGTTTTGCACCGACCAGTGAGAGGAATCCCCGAAATCTGTTCTCCGTCCCTCGCCGTGTGTTTCTCCTTCGTTGTTCAAGTTTTCTGCAATTTGTAGGGTCGGGGGTGTGAGTCGATTTCATCTCCAAATTAGGGCTCGGTTGAAGATCGTCGAGTTAAGTTACATTTGGTAGAGTAGTTGTAATGTGTGTGTGGCGGTTTGTTCAAATGTAAAAAAATTGGGAAATCGTGGTTCTCGGCCACACAGGCCAGATACTGTGTCAAGCTAATATTTTTGGGAACTCGCAGTCTCGGCCACGAAGACCGGAAGAGTTCACTGCGTATCGGTTGTCCACTTCCGAGAGGGTCTCAGTAGGCTCGGTCGTCATAGGACGAGAGTCAGGCGAATTGAAATGGTCAATCCATCTCGGTGGTGTACAACCGAGAAATTGAAATTTGACTCGGTTGTACACGGCCGATATATTAGAAAACTTGTCGGTCATGGGTGACCAAAAATATGGGTTGTTTCACGAACCTGCTTGACCGAGACATCAGGAATGGATGAATTTGCACATTACAGTTTCAAAAAAATTGGGAAATCGTCAAACTAACAATACAAGATTGAAAATCCATCACGACAATTTGCACCGAAACTTAATTAATTATAAATCTCCGTAACATTCAAACTGACTCTAAAAAGGGTCCATCCATAAGTAAACAACAATCAAAACACATCACAACATTTACATATACATAGAACATTCGGACGAATTGGCAAAATTTCTAAATGTTTAGCCGTCTAGGTACAAGCTTTAACCTACGGTGTATCTAAATCTACAACAGGTATGGTGGCTTCATGATCAGCAGTTGCAATTGGCGCGATGTCTCGAAAAATGAATCCATCTCGCCAACCTTTGGCGCAGTCCTCAACGTACCGATCCCACGATGGATATAAGGATGGCGAAATGGTGCATTCACACGCAATCGCACTGTCAAAGTGAACAAGAGAACATAGAAGATATTGTCACAAACCTGATTAAGGGGGAAACAAACCAATTCACAAAAAATCATAGAACTTACCCTAACCCAATGGATATTCCTTTCATTTGCCATTGCAATGATAAGTCTGTTGTGCGATGACGACGTTGGAGTACTATGTAGAGGTAGGAATGTGGAGACACTCCCATGTGAGAGGTTGACGAGAATGACATTGAATGCGGTGGATACTAACAATCCCATGTCTGAAAGTGTCAACCATTCTTTGAAAGATGCCCTCTCTTGCTTCTCTGGGCAATGCACCGCATTCTTGACAGTCTCGAAACTCGAGCTAAGCACTTCCCGCCAAAGGTCTTCATACCCGATAATCTCGTCGTACATCCGTCTACGCACAATCCTCCACCCGTCTATGTCGGCAAGTCCAAGCCCAGAGGCTATACACCTATATCCACAATTCCCATCGGAAACCACATCGATAATGGCATCAACATGTGGCAACCAATCCGGTTCTAAGCAATGACCATAAGCCATGTTAGATCCACTTTGCGTGCGTCGACTGACACGACGCATTTGTGGAACCTTGCATTTCTTCTGCCTAGAAGCTTTTGTGGAGTGGGAGGACTCAAATCCGATTGGAGATTGAGGTGCCTCCGATACTGGGGTGCCTCCGATTGGAAACCCCGGTGTCCTCCCACCCGCATCCTCAACTTCCTGCTCGCACTCCACAAAAGACGAAGGTGGACTAATCTCCCTGAGCTGCTCACTTTCAGTCATCCCCCCCGCATCATCAACTTCCTCCTCCCCCTTATCCAATCTTCCTGCGGTGTCGTGATTGTGCCTCCCACAAATCACAGTGACATACCATAAGGAGTCGGCATTCTCCTTGACGTTAATTTGGAAAGGGCATCCACATTTCTTCGTACTAGTGTGAGTCCTCGCCTTTTCATCATTCCTTGATTTCTTTAAAAATTTTGCCGCTTTCCCCTTCCCTACTCTCTGAGCCAGTCCCCTATATGTCCCAGACCTCTCACAAGTAATTTTCACCATTCCCTTGCGCTTAATGCCCCCGGCATCCGAGCGCTTCGTTACTAACACAAACTTGTTCTCGCCACCAATCATTACAAGCCATGAAATAGCCGCTTCTCGAGAGGGGAATGGCTTAGAAGGTGTAAAAGTGTCCTTGTAGTCTGGAAAATTACTAGATAACGGCATTACCTGCAATACAAACATTGTAACATTATAATCAACCAAAATGTACAGCACAATCACAAAAAAACCCAAAAAAACAGGTTCTCGGTTGTACAATTTCGAAACTTTCTTCAGAGTTTCGTTTACGTACGACCGAGAGTTACCAGTACCCTCGGTCGTTCCAGACTGTGACCTACGTGAAACCTCTCAATCCTCTATGACCGAGACATTACCATACATCTCGGTCCTGCGAGGCCGAAACAATCGCGCACCCAGACGGAAACTTCTGATAACCGCAAAAAAACACAAAAAATTTGCAAAATTACCTCAAGGACGACCTCCTCCGGCACCGAAGCATTACAATCCTCCATTATACAGTGGAAACAACTTCGGATTTGAAGAAATTACCAAACCCTACGTTGACAAACAAATCATCATTTTCACTGTTATACACAACTAAACAGTTCTAAAAAACCCGAATATGGTTGTCAAACATTGTTACCTCGCTGTCGGACGAGCAAGAATCGACCAGCTCTTCGCCAAACGCAATGTGGATGTGGCTTTGTGGTTCAAGCTTGTTGGTGGGGTGCCCTAACTCCTTGTCAAAATGGTTTGTGGGGTTTGAACCATTATATATATACAGGGGCAAAATGGTCTTTTTCATTTTTGCTGGAATTTTTACAAATAAGTTGGGTGCCCTCATTAAATGGTGGGGTGCCCTTAGCGACCCTCCTTTGTTTGGTTCCCATAACATGTGGACTTTATTTGTTGACCATTGGATTGAGATCCAATGGTGTTTGATATTGTGCATTTAATGTGTTGTTCATTAAATGAGTAATAAATGCATGCATTCAAACTCAAATTTTGAACTAAAATAGTGGTTCTCATGGTGTTTTTACAAAAGTAAGGCACATTTACAATTTATTTCACAAAATAGGGTGGTGTACTTTGAATTCACAAAAATAGGCAATAACGCATTTTGAAAAGCGTTATTGCCTTTGAGGTTGGTGAGGTGCAATTGCCCCGCCACCTCACCGCCACCTCACCAACTTCCAATAACGCCTTTTGAAAAGGCGTTATTGCCTATTTTTGTAGTTGGTGAGGTGGCGGTGACACACGCGCATATCGAAGTGGACAACCCATGCAAACGTCACCCATGTATGTCGATGTGTAGATTTCATGCAAATGTCAGACACGTCTGTCGAGGTGGGCGACCCATGCAACCTCATGCAACTCATGCAAACGTCACGCACGTGTCTCGAGGTGGTAAAGTCAATGCCAACGTCACGCATGTATCTCCTGGTTGACAATCCATGCAAACACTAGAACAAATTCTACTTTTCATAGAGGTTTTTGACCTCTATGAAAAGTGTTATCTTTTAAGGTGTTATCGTATCTTCAAAGCTTACATAGGGGTTTCAAACCTCTATCAAATCTTGACTATTTCATAGGGGTTTCAAACCTCTATCAAATCTTGGCTATTTTATAGGGGTTTCAAACCTCTATAATATATTCAAAGGGCCCTATCAATTGTAGTGATTTCATAGGGGTTTGAAACCTTTATATTATCGTCAAAGGCTTACATAAAGGTTTCAAACACCTATCAAATGTAATTTTTAAAAAATAATAGCTGAAAATGCCCAGAATTAATTTCCATTTTCAATTAAAAATATACAAATCTACATTCCATTCACAATATTGTTATTCCATTAAGAAATTCGCAGTGTTCTACAACCAATCAATAAAACAACAAATTGATAGCTACACATTTCACGAAACCAATCAACAAAACTCAGTTTTTCATTGTCAGACAATGTGTTAGCAGAGATAAGTATCTATAGAAAGTCACCCTGCTTGTTTGAAGCTTCACCATTGCCAATTCTCTCATCCACAATTGCTTTCACAGTGGAAGCAATTCTTATTGTAGCCTTTGATTTGCAGAGTTGGGATTGACCTTCCCTCAATTGAAGTCCGGTTTCAACGCATGAACATCAATGCGGAAACCTGAGCATTACCAACAATTCTCAATTTTTCAGTTAACATGGCAGAGGTACTGAACAATTAAAAATACTTGTACAGATTTGAGTGACATCATTGGAAGAAACAACTATAAGTATCAATCAATGTAAATGTTGTCAAAGTAAAATTGCAAACTGTAACCTTTAAAAAAAAAAAAAAAACTCAAAGCTGTACATAACACTATCATGAGACTCACCTCACTATGTTGGCATATTTAAGTAGAGATATGTGCTAGCTAGTAATTGAATGAATTCCAAAGCAAAGTAAACTTACATTTAAATTTGTTAATGATACAAGCAGCATCATTGGAAGGTCATAAACCAAGTATTTAAATTTGTTAATGATACATACCTTTATGTCCAACTTTTCTTTTCTTGGACCCATCAGCACATTCAAGTCCTGAATCAATACAAGTCTACTTAGCAAACAGATTTTACAGTATAAATTCTTCTGATTATACTTCAAGGGGCTTTTTTTTTTAGGATCAAGAAGCATATTTATGATTCAATCTCTAGTAACCATCGTTGGTTTGATCAATGAAGTTTTAGATTATATTGTCAAACATACATAGCAAAATTTGTAACATAAACGAAGCAGAAAAACATACCACGCCTTCCTCAGGATTTTCAAGATTGACGTTCGGATGGACCCAACCAGTTCGTATCGCCTACAAATGAAAGTAACTTCATCGGCTTAAAGGTGTTCTTTCAAATATAAAAGAAAAAACAAAGAGAAGAAAACTTCTTCTGCTGCGCAAAGGCAAATGATTCAAGAGAGTGTCAACAGGCAGCAATAATAATGCCATAAATCAGTCATCACTATTCTCTAAATCAGGACAGCCTAATTGCATATTAGGACTAATATGCCGCATACCGGAAAAGAAAACAAAAGCAAAAACAAAATTAAAATATTCACCGGAACGATACTCACAAAACTTTTATCAACAGGTGCGGCTATGTGTATAAACAAACTGCATGATATGAAATCAACTATAGGAGAAAACCAATAAAACGAGAAGATTCATCGTTCCCTCAACATATTGGGCTTTCGTCTATAATTCCTAGGCCAAACTAGCACTAGAAACAGTAAATTGCTTACACAAAAACCTTGGGCAATTCATCCTGTTTAGAACCCGAAGCACATAGCTCGTGTCTCCAAAGTCGATCTAAGTTCAGATTTTGTCGACACTTTGGTTGATACATACCAATATTGCAACTTTAGCCAATGTAAGCACTAAAATATAAAATATATACTAGTAACAATAATCCTAAGAAGACAACCAACACATATTCACATACCCCACAATTTTACTTGAGTGACAACCACCTCGGAAACAAAATTGGCACTATCAAGCTAAATCCCAACTAATTGTTACCAGCCATACAAACTACAAACACCAAGGCATAAGAAATAAACCATCCATCGTTATCGAAAAAAAGAAATTAACAATCCATCGGGCAAGCCTTAAGCAAAGACTATTCAAATAAATATTGCAAGATATTTTCACATATTAATATCACGAAACCGAAACTAGCTACACTGTCTTGTTGCGATAAAGCTTTCGATGACAAGACCAAGCGACTCCAAGTAGATGGCCAATCATTGATTTTGTAGAGTTCACCTTTAGGCGAAAGGATAATGTGCATGTCAAAACATCACGCAATTCTGGAAGCATACAAGAAAAGGAAAAAAAAAGCATAAGAGCTTGATTTTGTAGAGCACCTCAGGATTCTGACCAAAGCAACGTATAAGGGCTTGATACTCATTTATGTCACCGGCTTGTGTTGATGTAGCATGGGCGTTTATGTAATTGACGTCTTCCCCGGATACACCGATTGAGCCAATGCCTTCTCTATGCGCGAGAACAACGCCGCTTCTGATTTTCGATTGAATCACGAGGTCGATTTGTCTGCATGGCTACAAGGCCTCATGCATTATCTCCAACAAAATTCAAATTTTAATGAACCCTATACGATGTTTACTTCAAAAACATATGAAACTAAAAGTCTAAGAAACTTAATACCAACAGATTTAAATAGAAGTTGAAGAGAACAAATATAAGTAATGATCCTAAGCGAATGAGCACAGAAGTCTAATGGTTACAAAATAAATGGTTTGAAAAAGAAAAGAAAAGTTCCATTGATTTAGTAATATAATAAGCACCTGTGCTTCACATAAGTCAGGAAATTACTTGGAGAGATAGTTCGGCTAAACTCTTAGCTGAAGGATAGAGTATTAGTAATGTAGGTAAATGGTTTTTCTGAAGGTAGTAGATGGATTTGGAAGATAAAAATAGCAAGGAGTAGCTCAACGATTTGGTATGTGGTTGCTTAGGCAAGAGGTTGAGGTTCAAGAATCCTCGTGGAGGTTGAGAGGTGATAAAGTTGATTTCTTATCAAGAAAAAAATGAAATTCAGTTTGAGAATTCAGGCAGGAGGTGTTAATTTTAGTTAGGTCTATCAAGTCATAAATAGTTAATATAACCTTCTAGGAATAATTTAATAGAAATATAACTTTGAAAACTTCACAATAAAAAAGGCAACTATGCCACCAACAACGACAATAATGAAAAAACAACAAATCAAGATTTACAAAATGATAGAAAAAGAAGCAAAAGGAAATACAAGAATCAGATTCAGGTGAAGTTTCAATCCTCATCATGGAGGGATTAGTCTTTCGCTGGTCATTTTGTGCAACATTATATTACATAAATGTTTTCATTACTAATGGTTAAATATCTTTCAATTTTCATATAGGGAATAAAAAAATAAAAGGTAATGAATGAGATCATACTTCAAAACTCAAATGGGGTTGAAATACTAAAACTCCCTCTTCTTATTAAAAAAAACTCAAATGGTCACTTTCAAATTACCATAGACTTTGAATACATTGATCGACGCAACTCGACAAGCCTTTTCCAAACAACAGTAAGTAGTATACATGAATCCAATCCTCCACCTACTCAAGAACTTATAAACAAATCCTCAATTGGAAGAAAGAAAGCATTTTTTTTCCAAGTTCCTAATCGAGCTGCTAAAATAATGATCAAAAGAAAGAATGAAACTCACCCATTAACAACTTCGCAAGCTATAAACATCTTTTCTATTCAATTACATTTTGAAAACAATTACTTTGTAACAAGACCTTCAAAAACTCATTATCATTTCCTCAAAAAAACCCATTATCATGGTTTTGAGAAAGTTTGAAGAAATGAAGAACCATTTACTACCCAAAAAAATAATAATAAAAATGAAGAACCATTCACTACAAGTTCGCAAACGATTAGTATGAAGAGACTTAAGGAATTATATAACAGTGAAAATTATAAAAAGGGACGAACGGCTAGAATGTATGGGAAGATTTTGCTTGCAACTAAAACATTGGTACTATAACTCATTCATATCAGCATTGATTATGCGCGTGAAAGAAATGTTAAAATTTACAAATTAGTAGCACTATGATTTAACTATATTAAAGTGCGACTGGCAATTTTCTGCAAAATATCTAATGTATGCCATACACTGTAAAGAAACACATAACACAAACACACTTTGTAATAATGCATGTGATCAAAAGATATATTCTTATACAAATCGTCATTCATACCCTCAAGATGAGGCTCAGATCATGCGATAAGCATAAGAAGTGATGCTTCCACCCGAAATTCAAAGATAGATTTTTGCACCTCTTTTCTGTTAGAAATGTGAAAGAATATTCAAATGAGAAATCATCATTATTTTCCTACCAGAAAATTTGGATAATTACCCAGTACTTTAGAATATGTTTTAAATTGGTGACTCTACCTTGACATGTTCGAGTTCTTCCAAAAGTAGAACCCCGGCTCCTTCTCTCATGGCAAATCCATCGCGGCTCTGTGAAAACGAAGTAAAACAAAGTTAAAAGGCTTGATGTTGTGCATGCCATGTTGAATGTGCAAATGAAGAATGCAAACTATGTCATAGTTATCCAATAAAATAACACTAGCAAAGTTGGTCCACCTAAGCATAAAAAAAATTCAGGTCCACCTAGCAACAAGACCTGACAAGGTACCTAAGCCTTTTCTTTTGCAAAAAGTAAGAATTTGTATGTAATGCACAAGTAGGCCATCCAATAAATAAGTTTGAATATAAAGGTTTGCTTAGACAATAAGAAATATAAGATGGCTAGCTTTCATTATCCATGAGAAAACTTAAGAATAGAAGACCAGTGTCCCTTTACTGATAAAAATTATTTTTGAAGCTCTTTATCCACAACTAGCATCAAAGTTTCACAATAAGTTAGTTATGAAACTGAACCGAAAATAAGAAGAAACAAGAACAAAGCAAAAGTAGCTCTCGTTACAATATCCCAAGGGTGTGAAGCTTTGGTTGGATCACTGTTCTTCTGTGAAAGTGCTCTACATGCCACAAATCCTCCCAACCCTAAAAATGGAAATATGAAATGAAATGAGATGTCCATCCAAGCTTAAATAAAATAATGAAATCTGAGAAGCATCTTGACCAAAGATACCAATAGGTATAATTGTTGCATCTGAGCCACCGCAAAGCATCATATCCTAAAAATCACCAGATATTACAAGGTGTATATATATATATATATAAGAACTATATACTATACATGTATGGCCTAGATGATTCATGTCCTAGATGAACTATACTATACATATAGAGAAGATTGATTAATTTTTGTTTCATTCATATGAATGAAGGGCTTTCAAGGAAAATGAGCATTTTGTGGTGTTTATCGACGCTAATAACAGATCAGAAGAATGCATTTGCTTTCAAAGACTTAGGGGAGGAATTCGATGGGGGATCAGTCTCAATCAATGAATGGAGAAGGGCTTGTGTTTATAATTCTAAGCCTAAAAGTGGAACTCTCATAGTGTTTGACCAGATAATCACGTAAACACAAAAATCTCTTCTTCTTTTTTCAATGAACCAAAATTTCATCTTGATCGAACAATCATTCCATCAATTATACCAAAACGTAACGCACAACGCGTATCCACGCATCTTAGACAATGAAAACCTAGCTAGTTGAGATAACCGAATGAGCACAAAAGACTCTCCTTTTTTATCTACACATACAATGAACCAAAACCTCATCTTGATTGAGCAATCACTCCATCAATTCTACACATCCACGCATCTTAGACCATGAAAACCTAGCTAGTTCAGATCGTCGTCAACTCTACCTACCAAACACAACATACACAAAATGAAATTCTTCGTTCTTCGAAACAATCATAGAAGAAGATCGGACGCACGATCTGAATTACAAACAACAATTCAACAAAAATCTGGACCGATCGACCGTATTTGATCGCTAATTCAATTCAATATAGAGACTTAGAGAGATCAAATCAAGAACCATTTACCACAACCAATTCAACACGAACCATAGAACCATAGAAACAATCTCAAATTAACCTAATCAACACAAATGAGATCGTAATTCAGATCTAGATGATCAAAATTAAACAACATAACCAAAGATTCACAGCTTCATCAAATCGAATCGTTAGGGTTTGAGATCGATCGAGTCTAACCTTGCAGATTGGACAACTGGTTTTGAAATCGAAGAAGGTCCGAGAGCGGTGAAGAAGAGGCAAGGTGGAGGTGGACCAAACTCTAGATGAAGAAGGTTCGATTGCGAGTGCGAAATTGTATAATTCAGAGTTGACGGACGCGAGTGCGAGAGTGTTGGGCGAGACGTGCGAGAGTGTTGGGCGAGAGTGATCGAGTGAGGGCAGTTGGGCGAGAGTGTGGGACGCGAGAGTGAGCGAGTGAGAGTGTTGAGGACATTTGTTGTTCTTGGCCAAGAGTTTCCATAGGGGTTTTTTAATATCTATGAATTAGTGCTATTAAAAGCCTAATTGTCTAATTCATAGGGGTTAATTAAAACCTCTATCTATTAAGTGCTATTAAATCTAATTCATAGGGGTTAATTAAAACCTCTATCTATTAAGTGCTATCAAAAGTTAAATTTGTTCTAGTGAAACGTCATGCACGTATCCCGAGGTGGGCAACCAAAGTTATTCTTGCGCCAACTGTTGGGTTTTGGGGTTTATACGCAGCGGAGATTACAAAACAATTTTGACAAAAACCCAAACAGGATCCGAATCTAATTCCATTAAAACGTTTAAACCATGAAAAACTTAATCATACCTCAGTCGCAATATACCTTTCTGAAGGTTGATCGATTTCTAAGGCACTGCCAACGATGAACGCCCTCTACCAGTAGTTCACACACGAACGGCGGCTGAGATTCGAAGTGCTAGCTTCGAGAGAATAACAAATCTTTTTGTTTCTCTCCAAAACAATCCAGAGAGCATACCAAAAACCCTAAGTCGTTTCTTAAACGAAAATAGAGTTTTGGCCTTTTAATCTTTTGTACGTGTATTCTAACTTAAAGCGTCTATTTATACAACCCTTGTATATAGACGGTTAAGTAAATTACACATATACCCCTACTTAAAGAAGTATAAGTGTAATACACCACAAGGACGTTTCTGTCATGAATCTTATCATATAAAATTCATTTTTTTGAACCATCTTAAAATCTCGCAAAACCATTCTTAGTGTGCGACCCAATAGGTCCAGACAACGTTGGCAGTGTACCAAAACACATTTTGGTATAAAAGTCATAAGCGGCCTCTAGCAAGACATTATGACTACCCAAGTTGTACGAATATCAAATCGATACAATCTAATCAATAGTGTATATAACATCCTTTTGTCACACGATATCCTTTTGATCAAATATAAGGTATGGAATTGTCATCAAACATGTTCAATCGTACTAGTCTCGATCTCTAGGTAGACTAAAAACATCCAAGTGACATTGATCAATATCAATTCACTTAGACTAGGCCTTTTAACAGTCTAACACATCGAGGGATCCACTAGATATCTCTCTTTATATGAGAGGGACAAATCCTATCTCGATTACACAACTTCATCACATTGCTCACACAGTAACCAATCACAACCTTTATAATTGTCCGGTTAAAGACAATGTTTGATAGTGTCAAATCACTATGTTCCTAATGTTGAAGTCTGGTAATCTTAAGTCAGATGACTGAAAAATATACCTATCATGAGAAACAACTATGACTTAATCCATGTGATGTTCTCATAGCGGGTCGATCCAGTACTTTGTTACCTAAGATCTTGATTCGTATCCCTATACGTATAATCATCATATGATCATCAATCAAGACTCACACTAGTCTTAATTCATTATAGTTCCCAGTATAATGATCGACTAGGGACATTTAGGATATTTCTGTAAATACCCATGGATCTTATTATAATGTAAACATGCAAATTAATTATAATAAACAGCAAATAAAATCCTCTATTTTATTAACTAAAAGTATTCATAAAGACAGTTAATGGATTGACCTAGGGCACATACCCCACCACCAACAAACCTCGAGGTCCGGTTACCCCTTTCGAGGCACGTTACCCCGTGTGTCATGCAAGGTAGTGGAGAAATTTCCTAACATCCCAGAAAGTCTAATGACCCCATTGAAAGCTGAATTTCTATCATCAAATGACCATAACCACAAGAACCACTTTCACTTTCAATAATGACTCGGAATAGAATCCAAGATATGTAACTGCATACTAATGCACAAATGATTAGAGTCAAAATAAATCAACTAACCTAATAGCATGTTATATCACTGACTTCCAAACACAACAATCAAATGACAAAGTAGAGGAATTGGAATCAATGATATATACAACAGAGTATACTATGAGCAACATCATAAAATGAGAAACAAACAAGTCATAGCATATGGATTTCAAAGGCAATTCAGTTCGAATAACTGAGAAGGAATAAATAAATGGAATGAAATGTAAATAAATGTCTCACTCAGTTTACTTACATACCACAATTCTTAAGCTATCCGGCTTCTCGTCGCGTCGATGTACGCACCCAATTCCCCGCAATATCTCATTTAGGGTCCTAACATTCAACAATTTATCAATTTAGATTCAAGATTAATTATTTAACATTCCTAAATTGGTCGAAATCAAATTCGAGACCAATTTGCCAATTTCGCATTTTTCAAGATAAAACCCCCAGCATAAAGTCCAAACCGACTTCTGAATTCTTCAATTTTTATAGAAATATCGAATTTCTATTGGTTTGGGTCACAAATATATTTTTTCCTATTTTTCTGGAACTTTCTTGAATTTTTTTCCATACTTTTATCTATTTTATGGAATTTCTTTCATTAAAAATCAGTTTAATTTGATTAAATAAATAAATATATATATTTTTTGTTGGGGTGGGTCTGGGTTAACCCGACCCAGTCCTCCTCGGGTCAGGGGTCGGCTCGACCCGTCCCACCCGGCCTCGGGTCGGCCCGACTCGGGCTACCCCCCCATCTTCTTCCTCTCGTCAAACAGAGCGGCTGCTCTGTTTGTTTTTTTTTTTTTTTTTTTTTTTGAGGCGTTGGGGTTGGCTCCCAACCCCAACCTCAGCTAGTTTTGATGGCAGGGGAGACACCCATGCCATATCCCCCAACCAACTGCAACAACAACAACAACAGAATCAACAAGAACATTCAACTCACCTTGATCACCTTCAATTCGAGCTCCATCTCTCTCCTCCTTTCTTTCTTCTTCTTCTTCTTCTTCTTCTTCTTCTTCTTCTTCTTCTTTTTTCTTTTTTTTTTCTTCCTCTCTGTGCGTTTTTTTTTTCTTTTCTTCATCACCGACTGTACAAAATCAAAGTGAGATAAGTTGGATTTGAAGTTAAATGTTTGTTGTCCTCGAGATTTGTGCACCATGAATCTCGAGGCAAACCCAATCATTATCCTTTTTTCCATTGCCTTATATGTTTGACCAAAATCTTCTCGAAGTATCATGAAATGCGTATCTCGAGGCAAATCAAATGCATATTATTTTATGTTACAAACTATAAGCTATTGCATATTTAATTTAATGTAACCACATTCCTATAGCCACTTATTAAGCCAACATTAAATCACATTTAATTGAAATTACTTAATCTCACCCCACGAGCTACTACCTCGAGCCCACGTCAGCACACGGCTCGAGGCGCGTCCCCGCTTGTCTCGGTATGTACATACTCATAAATGACTTAATAGTCTACACATATACAGTACACTAGGCATATAACACACAAATATAACATTTACCTCGGCCACCGTGCCTCGGTAGTGACACTTATATCGTTGCGGGTCTCACGTCACGGGTCATTTGGTCCTGATCAACGAATTAAACGCGGATTAAATACTTGGGCCGTAACAATCTTCTCGGCCTATTGATGCTTATGATGAGCCTATTGAGCTGCCGATGAGGGACATCAAGGAAATGCAGACAAATATTCTTCGGGTTATGCAGGATAACATTTTAAATCATGATGAGTTGTGAGAGGTGCAGGGACGGTTAGGTCGCATGGAGCAGGCTCTAATGGACAGACTTGGGATTTCATTCATGCCTCCAAGAGATGTTCTAGATAACTCAGAGACCAACGACGATCCTGACGATTGAATTCTCACTGATGTGTACACTTAGGATTTTATATTTGGCACTTACACATACTTTTCATCTTATTTTGTAAATTTTATACTTGTAAAAAATTTTGTTGTATTTATTTCATTTAGTTCTTTATTTACTTCAATTATTTAGTTTATTTTGCTCATATTTATTTGCATAATTCTTATTCCAAATAAATTGTTTTTTTACTAAGTAGAAAAATATAAAATCTTTTAATAATTAACTAGTTTTATAATGTTTAAAATCACAATTATCATTTTAATAAAACTAAAATATGTTCTCTTCATAATTGAAATTTTTTAATAAATTTTAAAAATAATTCTTTAATTTTAATATTATTTTAAAAAATAAATACTATTATTTTAAAAACAGTTCATTTTAATATTAATTTCAATTAAATAAAAAATATTTTATAAAATTCTAAATTAAAAATTATTAGTTTTTATATTACTTTTAATAATATTAACTATTTTAAATATTTTGAATATCAAAAAATTGAAAAAAAAAATTAAAGTTTTTTTAAGAAATTATTAGTGACGACTTCTCGTTGCCAATTTTCATCCATATGGCTGATTTATCCGCCACGTGGAGGACAAATGGCGACGGGATTTAGCTATGGCCCCGTCGCCAAACAGGTGATGTGACACAAAATTGGTTTAGACCAAAACACGTAGCCAATTTAGCGATGGGTTGTGGCGCGGGGTTAGCGACGATACCCCATCGCTAATCTTGACAACCCGTCGCTGATCGTTTTAATTAGAGACGAGGATAAAATCAACGTGAAACGCGTCGCTAGCACAAAAAAACAGCAAATCAGAAACGGAATTAGAAACGGAAATAAGTTCCGTTTCTAAATCAGAAACGGAAATAAGTTCCGTTTCTAAGAAACGGAATAATTTCCGTTTCTAAATTAAAAGGTTAGCGACGGAATTGAGACGGAAACATTCAGAGACGGATTTGACACGGATCAGAGACGGAATTAGAGACGGAATTAGAGACAGAATTAAATTCCGTCTCTGAAATTTGGCGCCACCATTCCCGCCAAATTCTTCATTTCTTATGACCGTTCATCATTCCTCAAGATTTGTGCACCTTCGATCTCGATGATTCAAAAATAAAACTCCCTCTCTCTCTCTCCCGATTCCATCTCCCCAACACTCCTCTCTCTCTCTTCCGATTCTCTCTCTCCCAAAACCCTATCTTCCCAGCGCTCCATCGATCTCTCTCTCCCGATTCTCTGTCTCTCTCCCAAAAACCCCTCTCTCGACGGCATCTCTCTCTCTCTCCGCGCTCTCTCCCGATTCTCTGTCTCTCCGAACCCCTATCTCCCAAAAAATCCCTCTCTCTCTCGAAACGGCGAGATCTCTCTCTCTCTCTCACCGCTCTCTTTGTCACCGCTCTCTCTCACGACGGACCGTCGACCGCATCCAGTGCTTTGTGCTTTCACGGCCATTAGAGAGATCGCTAGCAGCAAGAACCCTAACTGTTCGTTCTCACTCTATCTGCCTCGATCCGAGCGCTTTCACGGACTAGTGTGATTAGTCTTTGTTATTTGTCAATCAATGTGCGGCCTAATCAATTGGATTGAATCATTGATCGTGTTAGGGTTTGTGGTTCAATTTGCGTTGTGAATGGAACCGATTAGCGTTCTATGCGTTCTTCGATGAATTTATTGTTTAGGTTCTCGTTTTTCTTGAAAATTAGGTGAATTGCACTTGATGTGTTGTGGAAAGATTGATCTTTGTGCGTGTTCGAGTGCGATTTATCGATTATTGTAGTTTGTATTGTTGTTTGTTAATCCATGTGTTGTATAATCAGCTTGAATTGATCATGTTAGGGTTTGTGGTTCAATTTGAGCCGTAAATGGAACTGATTAGTGTTCGTATGTTCTCTCTGATGAAGTTATTGTGCGTTCGATCTGTGTCTCAAGGTATATTGATATATACGTGTGTGTACATGTATATATATAAGTATACACGTTACATTAAGTAGCTAAGTTTCATTGCTACATTAATACACTCAATGTGAGTCGATGAGAACTCAACCTATTATGACCATTCCCAACTGCTCAAGAGATTGCATATTGTGATTTTTTCGCCTGATGACAAGGTAATCTTTCTTTGAGCATTTTATTTGTTCATTAGATTCTGAAAAGTCTCTTAATTGATTTTAATTTCCATGCCTAACTAACCTGCCAAGTTCACAATCGAACGAAAATATCAATCAAGTATTCCACTGATGTTTTGGTCCCCTATCACCCTGGTAATATTCAAACTCCTACTATTATTTACCAATGTGAGTTTATGATAATGTCCAGTCTATATGTATTCAAATAAGAATTAGTTGAACTGGCATTCCTTGCTTGTTTTATGGCTGTAGTTAATTATTTCTCATTTCTAATACTATACATGGTCATTAAGGTGCATTCCTTGCTTGTTCTTTGCCTTGCCTTTATCATCTTTGTTCAATTGCATGTTCCTTAGTTTTGTTAAATGTATATTCGAAGGTATTGTTGAATAATTGACTTGCTAATGGCCATGTATGGCTTTAGACAGAGAATATAGAGATAAAGAGCCAGATGAGATGTGTATTGGTAGTAGTAGAAGTTGTTGATGGTGTCATGGTGGTGTTTCCATGTTGTGAGTTGTGATCTACCTTCCAATTAAAGAAAATTCTGTCTTCTGTTAAAATGGTACTTAATTTCAGTGTAGAATTGGTTTTCTTGATTTCGGATGGAGACTTCCATGAGTATGATAAGATTCCAAAAACCATGAGTCCATTTTCCATGAGGCTAAACAAATTGTGCCTGAGGACTAAATAAATGACATTCTAAAATGATCAATTCATCATAAATCACTATGGGTTTGTTTCAATAGATGGATCTATTCATCATAGATGGAAGAGTAGTTTTATTGCTTCCACATGTGTGTATGGCTTTAAATTCACTAAACTATGATAGAATCTTGGTTTATTTGTCTTTGCAAAACTTGGGTAATATCTGTTAATCTGTTTATTGTGATCACTGATTTTTTTTTTAATGAGTTGTGTAGTTGGACTTTGATAGTGCTTCCCACCGATCATGCATGGAGGAGATTAAATGTACCATGCTAAATAGTTTCTAGTGTCTTTTAGCATATAGTAATGCTTATGATTTGATTTAATAGATGATATTATTCTCTTGCATTCTTGTTTTTGTATTTCTTCTTTAATTCACTTCGAATACGAAGTCCATTAGTATCATTTTTTTACACCTATAGTTTCTAAAAAGCACTCTGTCGAATTAAGTGCCAAAGCGAATCGATACTTTTTTCCTTTGAAATTTTTAGTGTAACATCTTTCTCTTACATTTTTCATTTTATTGTATTTTCATTTTCCTAAGTTTGAAAACTTGAATCAGTTAGAAACGTGTTTTATAGTGCTGCTGTCCATTTTTTTATAAAGATGGATGCGATCTGTTTTTCTCATGTCATTTTTAAGTATGTTTGTGTTCCCTTTTTCTAATTTTCTTGATAATATAATGTTTCGCTTTGCTACACGTTTTGTTAGGGCAAAAAATGACTATGTTTAGAATTTCGTATTGCAATCTTGATTCGTACGTTAATTCTAATTTGTTATGAACATGCGATGAGTTGTTAATATTTCACTTGGTTTTACCTAATCTTGGTTCTATCGTTGCCTAAAATGAGTTGTCACCGTGAAGTTTATCCGTATCAAAACTCATTTTTATTTTTAAAACCATAAAATGTGGATGCCTTAGCTTGAAATGAAGTTGCGCTTTCCTACGTGTATTTTTCGATTGATAATTCGATGTATGAATGTCATATTTTTTGGGGATAGCAACAGGCCGTATATTGGCCCTATATATGTAAGACTTTAAAAACTAAACAAAAATGAAAATTAGAGACGATCAAAATCGAAGGGTCCGTTGCCGGATCGTCGTTTATTCCGCGATTCGGTACATTTTTGTAGTGTACAGATCTCGGCAACAATCGGCCCTTAAGGCTCTTGATGATTGTCATTTCCCCTCAAAGCTCCTATGATTTTCGTAGCGTCACTTTCCATACAAACACTTTGTAAGGGCCTTACTCCAAAAATTTTCGTCACTATTTGAAAGAGATCCACCCTCAATTTTGTCCCTTATGGCTCAATTTTGTCCTGGTCCTAGCTCCTCTCACGAGCTTGTAATTAATTATTAAAAAAAGGAAAATAGGTTTAATAAGATAGATTCCTCATTATTTATTTAAACACATAATCGTTGATGACGTGTTTCAAACAAATTTGAGTGACGTCATCGTATGTCGTCAGCAATCCCATAACAAAAACGAGACTGAAATTATTGGGGATCGATCTTAATTATTAAAACATGTTTGTGCCCCTAAATATAATTAAGTGGGAAATATATATTATTAAAGAGTATACGACTTGGGCAACTAAGGTAATATTAGCATAACTTCAAATTGATTAATTATATTGTATCGTTGTCAACGCATCTGGTTAAATGGTAGAGACGTCACTTAAAGATCACATCTAGATCTTAATTTAAAGCTCTTGATAAACATAAATAATATAAAAATAAACTTTAACTAATTGATATTTGAATCAATTCTAGTATCACTTGCCACAAGGTTAGGATGGTTTGATAACTCTCGGTGAGATGGTAGAGGCATCACTTGCCACAAGACAAGATTTAGAGTGGTTGAAAGTTCAACTTCCTTTAAGTAAAATATAAAAAAAAAAAAAAAAAAAAAAAAAAAAAACAAAAAACTATGTAGCTAGCATGCTTTAACATTAAGAACAAGAAAGAAAAACACACTATATCATACTATAGGCTTGACAAGCAAAGCCTGGACTCTCTTCTTTCCTACATGGTCTTGAACACTGATCCCATCACCATGTTGATAAAAGCAGTGTGCATTCCTCGCATGATTCTCAATGATGTTAACAAATGAAGGCGAAAAAGGCGTGTGGGACGCAGACTTGTTCATCTTCCTCCATGTTTCCTTGATTATATCTCTAATCTTTTCCCTCGCAACCTTCTCAGTAGCGTTCATTTCGCACATGTAACATTGAATTGCCGATGGAACATCGCCTCTCTCCTGCTCCGCCTGATAAACAAATTATCCATATTAATCAACCATAAGATATCTTACATACCAATGTCTACTATATGAATTACCAAAGTAAAAAAAAAGTTGTTACAGTTAGTTACCGACGAAGTGGCGAGGTCATTGCATAGTCGAAATATTATCGAGGAGTAATAAACAAGATCTGATTCACTATTCAAGCAGTCTAGTGCCTCTGCTGTTATCTTTTGCTTTGATGCAAAGAAAGCATGGACATGAACTAGAGGTGTGGAGGATGAAATCCATGCATTGGCCAAGTACTCCTCAAGTGTTGGCATGTAGTTCTTCTTGCTCCATTTCGCCTCCACCAACATCGATCGACAAAAGTTCTCCCACTGCATATAGATGAACAATACAACAAATTATTTCAGTGATGACACATATATAACCCTGAAAAAATGTTTAACTTTTTGATTAAGAGCCATGAACATGTAATTGATCTACGAAGATATATTACTGCTTTGTTCAAGTGTTGTAGAGCAAAGTAGCCCTGTTCTTTCAAAGTTGTGTACGCCATTTTATTCACTGTGTTGTACAATGCTAAGAAGCATATCTTCATATAATCAGGAAGGACTTCAATTGCATTAATTTCCCACCTGTAGACAAGGAGTGATGCTAGTATAATAAGAAACTTATTTGCATAAATATGGTCCCCACCCCACCACCACAAATACATGTGTATGTGCATATACAAGGTAGGCTTAATTAATGTACCGTTCAACTGCCGAGGTAAAGAGCTCAAGTTCATCGATCGATCCATAGATGTCATAGATGTCGTCGATTATGAATATGAGATTGCCAATTTTCGTTAGGTATGTCCTACAAAATTCAAGCTGAGGTTCATAGGCAAGGCCAACGGACCACATAAAACTCTCCACCAATCTGTCTCTCGCGAAGCTTAGTTTTTTCGATAGACCAAGATTTTCCCACCACCTAATTGAACAAAAAACAATAAGATGCGGTTTCTGTATATATTTTAGTTTTTTTTCGCGGTTTTAGCGAGCCCTTAGTTACCTTGACATATGTGCTAGCTCTTTTTGGTGAATGGCTTGCACCATATTGAAGTCCAACTTTGCAAGTTCAAGCAAACTAGGGTACTTGGCCATATATTTTATGTTGTGCACATCAATTTGCCATCTAACATCCAGTCTTGGCATTCTCCAGTGTAGAGGTAGTTCTAGTGCATGACTCACTTCTTCTTTTAAGCTTTGTTCTATGTTTCCATCATCATCATCATCATCAATAAGCATTAAATTTTTGGTTGCGAAAGCCATGGCCTTGTACATAGTTTCTTCACCTTCAAAACCAAGGTGAGAGGCTTCATACAAACTCAGCATTCCCTTCACATCTAAGCAGACCCCATCCTTGAAATTCCCTCTCTCATCCTTGAAGACACTGAAGATATCTGTATAATTTAATTGATTAGAGAGGATATTCTTATAGCTTATAACTATATATGTATCTATTGGTTAATTTGTATTTAATTTCATCGATCACTAATTACCATGGGAGACCTCATATCCATGTTGTCTTAGAAGTCGAAAGTACAAAGATTTATAGTGTACATCATTATCAAGTACGCTATTAGCTTTGTTCTCGAACGCGCCATTGGCGCCATTGAGAACTCTCTCGATCTCATTCTTAAAGAGATAGTCGATTCCAAGCCTTTGTAATGCGTCAATCAACTCCAACTTCTCCAGAGTTCTCAATGTTTCATCACCATTACTAATTAATAGTGCATCTCTCACATCTTCTTTGAGCTTCTCTATATGTTTCCAGTCACTCTTTTCCTGTAAATCAAATAAATGAGTCATGTACGCACAAGTAATTATTAATTAACAAGAAAAATAACAACCAAAGTATCTGTGGATGGACGAGGCATATACTTGCCACGAGGCAAAGTTTGGGAGGTCGTGGATTTGACTTCCATTGAAGTCAGGACTAATTAATTAATTAAATTAAACAGTTGCATGGTTTAAAAGAATGAGTTTAATTAAGAATAAACAATCACCAGGAAATCACTATGCAAAGATTGAATATATTTGGCATGCCATATGCTTCTCAGGTGGTAAGTTGGTGACTGTGTAGAGGCCATTTGGCTTTTCTTCTATGTTTTTGTATTGAGTTTGAAAAAACAATTGAAAGTCGGATGTCTTTGAATGTCCAAAGTTTTGTGAAGTGTCTAGGGTTATATAGAAGACTGTCAGGTTGGAAAAATCAGCCTGGACACATTTATTGTGATAAAACTTGTTTTTGTTGAAGACAAGTGGGCTGAACATTATTAGTCCCCCGTTGAAATAAATGAAGTGTATACGTAATTAACTTCTCTTAATTAGTATCGAAGCCTTTTTAGATAAAACTTCACACCTTGAAAGTAGTTAAGTTTAAGACGGTTTAATTTGGTCCTTAAATATTTGTGTTTTTTGGTCTCGAAACTTTTATTATTAACACATTTAGTCATTGAACTTGTACATTTGGTCCTTTCATCTTTTGAAGTGTTAAATCCCGCTAACGTTGCTAACATAAGTGTCACGTAGGCTCTGTTTGGCAAGGCTAGCTGATAGCTGATAAACTAGCTGATTGCTGATAATGTAGCTGATAGCTGATAATCTACTAGCTGGTAGCGGAAAGCTGATAATCTAGCTGATCAAGTAAAAACCTGTTTGGAATGATAGTGATTGATTAGCTGATAAATGCAAAATGACAATAAAGGACATATGACACAATTAAGTATATTAATTATATAATCATATAATTAATGTATTTTATTTACAAAATATAAATTAATACTATAAAATAAACGACTTGGATAACTATACATATACCTAACGCATCATCCATAACTGAGAAGCAATATTTTTATACTCGACGTTGTTAAAACTTATTTAATATGTAATAAATATATAACAAGATTATCTATAATTAAGAAATTAATGTGTAATGATTTTTAATTTTAGTGAAATTCTTTGTTTTATAATATTTAGTTAATTATTAATCACTATTTTTTATTAACAATATTAAGCTATATGTTAATTTTAAATTCAATAAGTTTTAATAACGTATTATATAACTGTTGGTCTAGCCTAGAAGAGTTTGAAATGGTGGTTTAGCCTTTGTCAATTCTATCTGGGTATAATTGCAGGTATTAATATTCGCGGGGTTCGTTTAAGTATTTGGGTATTTTGTTTTACTAATTTGCAAGGGCATTAATTTACTAATACCGTAAAAATAAAGGTATAATGGGGAGAAAAAAATTCAAACGACGGATTTTCGGTTCAAACGATACTAAGAGTAGCGTTTCAATTGGGAGCTTATCATCTAAATTATTTTTAAAATAAGCTACAAACCAAATACATCTTAACAAATAAACTAGCTGATCAACTAGCTGATAAGCTAGTTTGTGCTTACCAAACAGAGCCATAGTCTGTCAAAAAAAGTAAACTGATTTATATTAATGGATCGAATGATTCACTTCAGCCAACCAAAAAAAAAAAAAACTCAATTTCCCTTAAGGCATAATAAGCTTAAAATTTAAAGATCAAAAGTATACGAAATTCAAAAGTTCAAAGAACAAATGTATATCAATAAGAGTTTGGAGATCAAATATACACTAATAATAGTTGAGTGACCAAAAACATAAAAAGTTGAAAGTTCAAAGACCAAATGCTATGTTTTGCCGTTATTTTCGCTATGTAAATTATCATTAATTATCATGAAAAATGCTAAAATGACATCTTAATTGACACCTAAGTGAAATCTCTATGGCGCGCGGGCCCATCTACGAGAGCTGTCCGAATGTATTTCGAGATACATACCATGCGTATTATGTACTAAAAATTATTTTGTAAATATTCATTTTTACGTAAGGTCCGCACACCACGTCACTTGCTTATCACTTAAAGTATCAATTGAGATGTAATTTTAGTATTTCCCAATTATCATTATACTAGTTAACTTATTTTGACGTACGTCTTCAAGAACACGTCGCACCTTTGACGTCACAGCAAACAAGTGCAATTGTGGCCGTTGTTGACTGATAATGTGTGGATCAGAATGTGATCCACGTACGCAAGCGCATGAGCGTACATGACATTAAAAAACGTTTTAAACGAGTCAACGACATAGCAGAGATATTTCATTTGTGTGGCTTAAATAGAAAGTAAAAGAGAAATGCAAGTGACTGAAAATGGCTTCACGGATGGGATATGTGTGCAGACAAACAATCGACACTATCACCGAGTGTCTATATTTGAGTATTCGTTATCGAATCGTCTTAGTACTTCTCAAAGTAAAAACTAAGGGGAGCATATTTATTTACTTATTTAAAGTAAAATAAAAAAATTCATCAATCATGATGGCGCAATACATTTAATGAAACAAGACAAGGACATATAATCAAGGAAAAAGCTTTGGTAACATACTTTGGACGTCAACTCACTCTGTTGTTGTGCGATGTATTGTCACGACCTAAATAATTAAAGCACGTTTAATTCGTTAATCAAGACAAAATGACCCGTGATGTAAGACCCGCAGCGCAATACGTGTCACCACTTAGACACGACGATCGAGGTAAATTTTATATTTGTGTATTGTATGTCTATTGTATTGTATATATGTAGACTATTAAGTCATTTACGGGTATACAGATACCGAGACGAGCAGTGATGCGCCTCAAGTCGTGTGCCGACTTGAGCTCGTGGAGTAAGATTAAGTAATTTCAATTAAATGTGATTTAATGTTGTTTAATAAGTGGCTATAGGAATGTGGTCACATTAAATTAAATAGGCAATGGCCTATAGTTTGTAACATAAAACAATATGCATTGGATTTGCCTCGAGATACACATTTTGCGAGACTCGAGAAAGTTTTGGTCGAACATATAACGTGGTTGAAAAAGAAGAGAATGATTGGATTTGTCTCGAGATTCGTGTTTCACGAATCTCGAGGGATATTAAACATTTAACCCCAAAACCAGTTGGGTTGGGAGCCAACCCAACTGGTTCACAGGCAAGGCCAATGCACCACAGAAAACTCAGCATTCCCTTCACATCTAAGCAGACCCCATCCTTGAAACTCCCTCTCTCATCCTTGAAGACACTGAAGATATCTGTATAATTTAATTGATTAGAGAGGATATTGTTATAACTTATAACTATATATGTATCATTGGTTAATTTGTATTTAATTTCATCGATCACTAATTACCATGGGAGACCTCATATGCATGCTGTCTTAGAAGTCGAAAGTACAAAGATTTATAGTGTAGATCATTATCGAGTACGCTATTAACTTTGTTCACGAATGCGCCATCGAGAACTCTCTCGATCTCATTCTCAAAGAGATATTCGATTCCAAGCCTTTGTAACGCGTCAATCAACTCCAACTTCTCCAGAGTTCTCAATGTTTCATCGCCATTACTAATTAATAGTGCATCTCTCACATCTTCTTTGAGCTTCTCTATATGTTACCAGTCACTCTTTTCCTGTAAATCAAATAAATGAGTCATGCACGCACAAGTAATTATTAATTTACAAGATAAATAACAACCAAAGTATCTGTTGATGGACGAGGCATATTTACACGAGACAAAGTTTGGGAGGTCATGGATTTGACTCCCATTGAAGTAAGGACTAATTAATTAATTAAATTAAACAGTTGCATGGTTTGAAAAAATGAGTTTAATTAAGAATAAACAATCACCAGGAAATCACTATGCAAAGATTGAATATATTTGGCATGCCATATGCTTCTCTGGTGGTAAGTTGGTGACTGTGTGGAGGCCATTTGGCTTTTCTTCTATGTTTTTGTATTGAGTTGGAAAAAACAATTGAAAGTCGGATGTCTTTGAATATCCAAAGTTTTGTGAAGTGTATAGGTTTATATAGAAGACTGTCAGGCTGGAAAAACCAGCCTGGACACATTTTTTTTGTGAGAAAACGTGTTGAGCGTACAAGACAAAAAAACGTTGTAAACGAGTCAACCACATAGCAGAGATACTTCATTTTTTTTTTTTTTTTTTTTTTTTTTTTTTTTCATATTAAGAAGAGACAATAATTAAAGTCCGATTACAAGCAGCATGTTCTTGGGAAGGAAACCCCTCTTACATCCTCATAAAGAATCGTAGTTAACATTGAGGGACATAAGTTGAGCATATAAAAGTCCCCATACATGGTGCGCTGCATAGAAAAGCTAACCAATTTGCGGCCCAGTTACCTTCATGATGAGTATGAACAATCCGAATAGACCAATTACGACTCAAGAGTTGTCGGATAAGCATTATTAAGTGTTGATGGTGGTTAAACTATGTACCCCCACCATTCAATAAGTCGATGATGCCTTTGTTATCCATTTCAAGAATGACCATTTTAAATCCCATATCCTAAGCCAGTTGGAGGCCATGCAGCGCTCCTTAGAGTTCCACTTCAAAAACCGAGCACGAGCCAAGGTTAGCCACAAAATTGGCTTTTCAGTCGCCAGCCTCATCTCTAATTAAGCCTCCTGCACTCGCCATTTGTCTAGATCCCTTACGATCCCCATCCGTATTAACTTTCACCTACTGAGTTGGTGGGCATTTCCAACCGATTAGGTGTTCTTCCGTTGATTCTTACTCTTCTCTAGGGACCGAAAGACATCATGAGCCTGTTGGAAAGATTTTACTTTCGCCAGTGTCATGTGATATACTTCTGTGTGAGAGACTTCTTCGTCCGCAATTACCACTCTATTGTGTCTGTTTCAAATGAGCCAGCATATCGTAGCAAACCAAATGGATCAAGAAACACCCCTATAAAGATCATGGCATCGCAAGTTGTTGAGCACCCATTGTTGAAACGCTAAAGAAGCTAACTCATTCGGCTGTTCGTTATTTAAGAACTTCCTCCATATTGGAAGCATCACAGGGCATTCTCATAGGATGTGCGAGATGGATTCCACCCCCTCCCCCCATAAAGACCGCAGAAAGCCTGTTCCACCATATGACGGCGATGACGAACTTCGCTGGTGAGAAGCGCTAAATATCATTTGTGTGGCTTAAATAAAAAATAAAGAAAAATGCTAGAGTGACCGAAAATGGGACACTCAGGATGGATACCTGGTGAAGGTGTCAATCCATTCACGCATTAGGATATGTGTGCACACAAGCGATACACGATGAGTGGACACTATCATTGGGTTTCCGTCTCTAGTGTCCGTCACCGAATCATCTTAGTATTTTTCAAAGTAAAAACTAAGGGAGCATATTTATTTATTTATTTGAAGTAAAATAAAAACTTCATCAATCATGATGGCGCAATACATTTAATGGAACAAGACAAATACATATAATCAAGGAAAAAGCTTTGGTAACATACTTTGGGCACCACCTCACTCTCTTGTCGTGCGATGCACCTCACGATGCACGTGCACATCTCGAGGTGAACCGCGCAACAATTAACCGAGTGGGTCGGTGGGCGAAAGTTTGTTACTATAACATAATCTTATGATCAATTACCTTGATAGAAGCATATTAATTTGCTAATTCTTCAAAAGAACATTCAACAGTCACAAAATGTTGATTTTGAAAAATTACGACTATAACAATTGAATAGTATGAAGGATTAGAGATTGTAACTTCACAAACTGCTGGAACGTAGCAGTACACATAAACTAATGAAAACCATAACGAAAAATAAACTTCCAATGAGGGAAGATAAACAAAAGACTTCTAACGAGGGAACTTAAATATAAACGTCCAATATTTAAAGACAACTACTTATTCAAAAAGATAACCTAATGAAAAAAAATCAAACCAACAATGGTAAGCGTATATCCATGCACGAACAGTAGAAGATGAGACAAATTTGAATAATGGTAGATGCATGCGTAGAGAAAGAGCAAGCGGTGTCAGTGATGAATATAATAACTTGTGCATAATTGAACTCTTAAATCTAGACTCGTTAATTTACTAGGTGGGCTCGGGCTTTGAAGCCCTTGCCTAAACTCACCAAGCCCGCTCAAGTTAGGAGCAATTAACTATTTATTATTATTTCAATGAAGTAAATATGTATAAAAATGGTTGAAAATGAATATCAAGTATAATAAGTTAGCCTAATGGTATAAGTTATGCCATTTTATTGAAAAATATGTAGTAAATATTGTTATTAAAACCACCACCAATCATAAAAGAAATCGAAGGTGGTTCATAAGTAATAATCACTAAGAAAAATTTAGGACCAGGCGCCATTTACCGTGCCTAGACCAAACGATAGTCTTGACCTAAGTTGGCTTAGCCAGGCTTGGATGGCTGCTCCCTAAGTTCAGCATGAGTAGTTCCTTGCCTTGGTTGCTGCTGCTATCGATTTACTGCCAAAGTATATTTGATGCCTCTTTTAATTTCAAATTAAGTACTGTTGGAACAAGTTTTGTTCTAGTATGTTTGAAAGAAAATATTAGTCCAACATTGAAAAATTAAAAATCACTTTCTCACTTTATATATGAAAGCAACCCAATCTACTTTATTTTAAGGCCAAAGGTTGAAGTGTGTGACCCAATGGGGTGCACATGCATAATAGGTTGATCCATATATACTTTAAGTCAAAGATGGACCTTGGAGCCTTTGGGATTTGGCTTGGTTGGCTATAAAGCATAATTTTATTTTTACTATTTATTTTTTTAATTTCGGGATTAATTAAACAATAATTAATTTTTCGATTTTAATTAAATGTTTTGCAGTTAGTACAATTGGAGTGTGATAACAATTGTGACTGTTGAACCCCAACAAATTTATTAGGGAGCGGCTAAATTAAAGGTTCTTAATTCTTGCTAAACATACCCTACTTAAGTGAAATGACCCAATTACCCTTCTATATATAAAAGCGTTTTTACAAACCATACCCCACTCGGCCCACTTACCCCGTACCCTACCCGGCCCACTTACTCATCGCATCTCGCCACCAACCCGAATCTCACGAAATTCGAGCAAACCACATCGATTCGACGCCGTGGGTGCATTCGTCATTTATTTTAGTGTCGATTTCGAAGTTTTTCTGAGTTTTCTTTTTTACTTTTTTGAGTTGGTATTTTGGAAGATTTTCGTTGGGTTTAGGACTTCGATTTGGGAGTTGAATCTTGCATTTTGAGTGCAAAGTTTCGATGAAATCGAAGATATTAAACGATTCAGAGCAAAACCCACAATTTTTTGGTAAATTTCATGTGATTTTTGGGAGTTTTAAAATTTTGTGTTCGTTCTTGTTGTCCCGTGGGTGTCGGACACACATAGCCGACACCTCTTCAGAGGTGTCGAACACACATGACCGACACTTCTAAAGAGGTATCGGTCGACTTCGATCGAAACTGCAAAAAAATAACTAAGTTTAGTGGGTGACGTAGTGAATTAATTAACTAATCTAAATATAAACAAAATAAATAAAGCAATGGAAATAAATTTTAAAACAATTAATAAAAACACCTAGGTCAAGAAATACAAGTTCAGTTCAAGAAAAGATTGGATTTGGTCGTCGATTTATATGAAATATGCAAATCAAAATATCATAACGTAGCTATAGAACCAGTAACGTACGCGGTTCCTCGCACTTCCTAATCTCGATAGCTAAGTTACGACGGTGATTATTTCCCTAGTTAAACGTATAACCTTATACTCAAGCGCATTGGGTTTAACACGATGACCACAATGAGTTTCATGAAGGTACTACACCTAGACAACCGGACCACTAGTGTGTCTGATTTAGCCTAGATTCCTAAGATATTCAATCGGTCCCAAAAGAGGTCAATCATTTGGTAGGGTCAATTGCCACTAGTGTGGTCTTATCGCATAAGGTCGGATGCTTACGATCACTAGCGATTATATTAGAGTTTAAATAGGAATTTAACTCTAATAATTCAAACAATACCAAAGAAAATAAAATATAATAAAAGCAATGCAATTAAAGTAAATAAATCTTACAAATCCATTGATGAACATAGTTGAACCTCTATTGCAGTCTTCCTAAGTCATGAACTTAGCCCTTCATGGTTGAAGAACACCAAGAACAAAAAAAAATAAAAAAGAATAGGGGAGAAGGAGAGGTCGGCTCGAAGGCCGAATAGAAGATGTATATGTCGAGAGGTTCATAAAGCAAATAGAAGTCGGTCCTCTTTTTTCTTTTTCTTTTTGTTTCCGTTTCTTCCTTTCCTTTTTGTCCGTCTCAATCTCCTAAAAATATCGAAGTGCTTACCCCTTTTTATTCATACGCGCTGCCCACTTTCTTTTTTATTTTTTCTTTCTATTGCTATATATATATCTCCATCATGAATTAATGCATCAATGCACAAATATATATAGATATGTTCTATTGATGCATCAACGCCACTTGATCTTCATCAATCACCATGACACATGTGGGCCCACCAAATTTGCTTCGGGATACTTGTTAACGTGCTTTTCGAGGTTGAACGGATCCGGACATATGGATACTCGATTTTGCGTAGTTTTTCACCCCGGATTCAACCGCGCACTCCTATATCCCTGAAAATGATAAATAAATGCAATTAGACTAATATTTTGGAGACTTAACAATAAAAATAAATAAATAAACTATATATCATTTTACGCAATTACGTACGACTTATCACGTAGGAATCCAACTGAGACTTCTTTAGAGGTATCGAACACAGGTCCGACACCTCTAAAGAGGTATCGGTCATGTATGTCTAAAACCTCTTCAGAGGTGTTGGCTCTTTGTGTCCGAAACACCTTTAACATGGGTGTTGGGGTAAGGGCAATGATAATGGGGTACAACAAGGTGTTTTTGAAATTATGAAAAAAAAGTGGGGTACGACGAAGTAAAAGTTCAAAAATGGGGTACGTTTATCAAAACCGAGGTCTTTTTAGCCGGTCCCAATTTATTAATTTCGAAATTGACGGGTTTAGTTGTTTGGAGACATCTCTTTAACATTTATCTAATTCTTACTCAAACACTGATTATTTACTCAATTTTATTTTTGAAATATAATTATGTGACAAAGAAGAAGAGTACAGTTTGACAGACTTCCAAATTTGGTGATCTTAGAATTTGGATGAACACTTCGGTTGAATCATGGGGATAGATTTTTGAAGAGGTTTCATCACCAAATTATCGTGGAAACAATTATGTTTAAGGACATTGCGAAATTCGCAAGCCTCCGATTAAACCTTTGTTTACTTCTTTAGTTCTATTTCTTAGGCTATTGTAATTTCGTTTTGTTTATATATAGTATTAAAATATAATTACAGATTGGGTCGACCAGGATAAGTGAAAATTGAGAAATTGCCCACAAAATGCGGTGTGGGCCCGACACCGACATCGTCGTTTCGTTGCACTTTTTCATGCAACGTAAAGACGTGATCTTCGAAGTAGTAAGAACAAAAGGATGTGACTTTTCGACCAAATAAGCATTACACATGGAGCCCTCTACCTTCGCTTTGTTCCGAACACTGTTTTTCAAATGTTTAAGGTACCTGTCGAAGTATAGGAAATGTCGATTTAATACTTATTGAATGGGAAAATAATTTCAAGGGCTCAAGATATTACCTCTCAAATGGATACATCCATCGAAATTGAACGGGACCGGCCAGACGGGCCTCGTAGGCCAAGTGGATTGGTAGGTGTTCCATAGAGTCGAAAAAGCTTGGAGGGAATATTTTCTCCAATTTGCAAATGATTTTTGGTATTTCAGACTCTAAGACCTCCATATCTTTGAGACTGACACTTTTCGCAGTTAGGGATCGAAAAAAAAGGCTTACTTCGCTAATTGCAACCCAAACCGGATTTGGGAGGAGTTCTCTGAATGCAATTGGTATCAACCGTTGCATGAAAATATGACAATCATGACTCTTCATGCCGAACATTCGCAATTTCTTTGGATCCACACATCGACCAAGATTCGAAGCATAACCATAAGGAAAACACAACTTTTCAACCCCACTTGCACATTTTTTGTTTTTTTGATGTATCAAGAGCATAGCATCCAAGGATGTAAGTATTTGTCGCCGAATCAATGTGTAAAGAAGGTCGGTGACAATATTCACGAATATCTTGTCTCGCTTTCGCTTTGTCCTTACTCTTGCCCGGTACACACATAATAGTGTTGAATATGTTGTCAAAAACATTCTTCTCGATGTTCATGACATCTAAGTTGTGGCGGATCAAGTTTGTCTTCCAATACGACAAGTCCCAGAAAATGCTTCTTTTTCTCCATCCCGAATTCTTAGCTATCCGGCCATTCACAGAATCAGCTCCGATTTCTGTCACCTTCATCAAGCCTAACGATTCAATTTCTGCCAAAATTTCATCACCAGAACGCAAAGCGGGCGGATCGTCATTTAAAACCATTTTGCTTCTAAGGAATTTTTTTGCTTTCCTGAATGGTGATGCCTTCGCCAAGAAACGACGGTGACAGTCGAACCATGATGTCTTTCCACCATTTCGCAATTGAAATGCATTTGTATCCTCTATACAATATGGACAAGCCATCTTACCGTGTGTGCTCCAACCGGACAAATGCTATACGCAGGGAAATCACTAACAGTCCATAAAAGGGCCACTCGCATGAGAAAATTCGTCTTTGTGGACACGTCGTATGTAATCACCCCATTGTTCCATAAATCTTGCAACTATTTCACAAGCGGCTGAAGGAACACGTCGATTTTTTGTTTTGGGTTGGTCGGTCCAGGAACGATAACCGTTATGAACATAAACTCAGATTTCATGCACATCGACGGTGGAAGGTTGTAAGGAGTCAATATTAAAAGCCATGAAGAGTACGATTTTCCTGAAATCTCAAATACTTGAAAACCATCAGTGCACAATCCTAAACGAACATTCCAAACCTCGGCGGCGAAGTCTCTATTGACATCAATAAAATGTCTCCAAGCTATCGAATCAGAACAGTTTTGCATAACATCTTTTGGCGAAGAATGTTCTCCATGTCATCGCATATGTTTTGCCGTTGACTCAGACGCATACAATCGTTGCAACCGAGGGCCCAAAGGGAAGTAGTACATTTTTTTGCAAGGGCATTTTTTGGTGTTCCGGCGACGACCTCGTCGCTGTGCAATGTAGCGTGATTTCCCACACAATTTACATGATGTCAACTCAGAGTCCACTCCCCAATAAATCATACATTGGTCATCACAAAAATCTATTTTCTCAACAGGTAGACCTAAACCTCGCATTAGTCTTTTAGTGGCATAAAAATTTTCGACCAATGAATTGTCATTTGGCAAACAATCCTTCATAAATTTTATGATTTCATTATACCCTCGTTCAGATATATGATGTTCTGACTTGATCGCAAGTAATCTTGCCATTGCGGACAACGTTGTCATGGTTTCGCAACCCGACCACAATTGTTCGCTACTAGCCTCTATCATGTCATATAGTTGGCGTGCTTGGGGGTTTGGTGATTCTTCCACGTGATTCCAATTGAAACTTGGACCTGCCACGTTGTGTAGCATCTCGCAGTAAGTTGTCGGATCATCTCCTCCCGCATCAGCATCATCAATATGGTTATCCATTTGGTAAAATTTTTGCGGGCCTTCATCTCCTTTCACCATGTTCGTACCAACAGTGATATCCTGAAACAAATCCATACCTACATATGTGGTACTCAACCGTTTCGACGTCCAGGTACGGTACAAGTCGACATTTCTTATAATTGCACGGACATCTAATCTTCCTTTCACTTTAGTATGTAGGACAATGTTGCTTAGCAAATGATATGAATTCTTTAACCTTCGCCGCGAATTCAATTCGAACAAAGCCGTTGTCGAGACGGTTGTACATCCAGTCTCGACTTGTAGACGACATTCCTATTGTAATTGTGCAATTAAATTAGTCAACTAGTTTCATAATTTCCGACGGTACATGGCTACTTGTGTGTCCAACTAACACAATTTATTGGAAGGGGGAATCTGAGGACCTACCTAACTACATGAACAAAAAGCTTTGCTTCTAGCCATTAAATAAATGGGGATGGAAACAACTTTCTTAATACCTAGCTCGGTACATGACTGATACCAAATAGAGTATGATAATCGGTCGTAAAAATAAAAGCAACAAGGATTTCAAAAAAATAAATAAATCATAAGTTATAAGAGGCATTCAAATACCACATAGTATCAAAGCTCCTACTACTTGTTCACTCGTACCTCCTTAAGGTTATAGGTTTATTCAATTCTCTTGAAATTTTATGTGAAATAGCAACATTTTCTTTATATTTGTGCACAGTTGATTTGCATAATCAGAGACGGAATAAATTTGTTACTTTCTTTCTTATATTGGTATAGAGCAATTAAATGAGTTATATATTATGATATAATGTGTGAATGTTGCAGGTGTTGGAGCTGGGTATTGTTGTTCATTCAGTAGTGATTGGACTTTCATTAGGAGCATCAAATAATACTTGTACAATTAAGCCATTAGTAGCGGCTTTGTGCTTCCATCAAATGTTTGAAGGGATGGGACTTGGTGGTTGTATTCTTCAGGTGACCATATATTATTAATTAGTGTATATATAGATTTCGAATTAACATGCTTAATTGAATAACTAATTAACTTATATCTTTTAATGCTTGTACAGGCAGAGTACAAGTTCTTTAAGAAAGCGGTGATGGTGTTCTTCTTCTCAGTTACAACTCCATTTGGGATTGCTCTTGGCATTGCATTATCTAGTGTTTATAAAGAAAATAGCCCAAGCTCACTAATTACGGTTGGATTATTAAACGCGTCGTCGGCTGGGTTGCTAATCTACATGGCTCTAGTGGACCTTCTATCTGCAGATTTCATGGGGCCTAAGTTGCAAGGTAGCATTAAGCTCCAGATCAAGGCCTACATTGTTGTTCTACTTGGTGCTGGAGGGATGTCACTCATGTCAAAATGGGCTTGATTATTCAACTTAATTTAATTAAGGCTGTTGTAATCATGCATTATTGCTTCTTTATAATTATCTTGTTTTTTTTTTAAATAAGATAATTATAATCATCAACTTAAGTCTCTATCAAATAAATAAGAAATCCAAAATGTAATGTATTTTTTTTTCCTCCAAAAGAAAATCCGAACTTGTGATTAACTATTTTAATTTGGAATATGCAGTACTAACTAATTTAATGGCCCAATGGGTTCGTATATATATACTAATACTTAATAAGCACTAATAAAACAACTTACTTTGAATTACAATTTTACACTTCAATTTTCGATTTCGCAAATCTCTCGCTAATATCTCAATTAGATATTATTTATCTTCTAATATTACTTATGTCATTAATATTTTTTGCATAATACTTTTATCTAATCTTTTTTGGCAACCTATTATGCTACTTTTCTCTTACTCTCTAAAATTAAATTTAAATTCTTATAATTAACTTCTTGCGAGCATAGCATGACATCAAATAAAACCAATGAATGCTTGTTGCTTAATGGCAACCAAAGCTCCCTAAACAATTTGCAAACACTTATCTCCAAAGATGACATCTAAATTTGTGCACAGTTGCAAACAAACACAGCTAAACGATCTACATTTCAAATCAAATCAAACCAACTTAATAATGTAAGACCAATCTTCAAAAAAATAAGAAAACAAGGTAATCACATAGAAACCCAATGGACCAAAAATGGTTTTTTGTTTCTTATCAGGTTTCTCAAGATGACTCCAAGGGATGGTTTAATTACAATGCTTATCTTGAATCAATTTTCAGTTGGCCCAATGAATCAAGACAATCTTTTGAGGGCTTAGTCCAATATAATAGTAGTGAATAATGATGCATCACATTACTTAACATGGGAAGGCTCAATTGGGGAAAAACAAAAAGTTGCTTAATTGGGGGAAAATGAAAGTTCAAGGACTCGATTAGGGGAAAATAAAAATTCAAAGGACTCAATTAGAGGATAATAAAAGTTCAAGAACCAACTTTCAACTAGTAAAAGTTCAAGGACTCGATCAAGAATTTTCAGTAAATTCAAGGGTTTTTGAGGTTGTTTCGCCATTTGTTCGTCCTTTCATCTTGTTATATCAATTTGAGGTATGTCTTAACAAGCGAATATATTTGAATAACATTTCTAGTAATACAACAACAACGTATATACCAATAACTAATCAAAATTGATCATGTAAAATTATACCTTTTTTAAAGCATAAAATTATACCTTACATTTTCTTAATCATAGAAGTTAAACTTTTAATGTAAATTTTGCTTCCACATTTACTGTGCTTTCCTAATGAAGAAAAAAAAAAACATAGATAACATACTTGGTACGTTCCAATCAACAACTCAACTTCAAAAACATGCAACTTTTTTAGCCTAGAAGGAAAGAATTAGGCATGCCATTTTGTTGTTTAATATTGTTGATATATAAATAGAAAAAAAAAATGCATGCAATGCAACTTTTTTTTTTTTTTTCGATCAGAAAGAGACTATGTATTATATATATATGTGTGTGTGTGTGGTGTGTGTGTATGTAAAAGTTACAAAAGTTACAAAAGCATATATATGGCTTTTCTTTGCCTTTTCCTTTACAATGAAACCATACAAAACATCAAAAGTAAGGATCAAATTTTCCTTCTTCCAGCAGCGTTCCCCTCGCCCTTTCATCTCTTTTCCCTTGTCTTATGACCCATTTTCTCTTGCAATTTGGACACGGGGTTGGGCGCACTACCTATCAGACGGACAATGCCCAGTTGGCCTCCCAACCTTGATTTTCACCTTACCAAGAGAAACAAAGAAACACTTACCTTAGTAGTCTGCCCCACGAGCCACTCAACTCATTCCATACCAACCCTTTGAGTTCCACAGCCTCAAACAACACTATCATCGCTCGTCTCTTGACTAACTCCCATAGCTCCAATCTAGTGCGATCCATTTCCCGAAATTGTCTATTGTTTCTCTCTTCCCATATCATCCAAATCAAAGCAAGCATCCCTGTTCGCCACAAGATTCCTTTTCTTCCACTAAACCGATATATATGCCTCATTCTCCTCTAGGCAATTATTTAGTCGTTGTGGCGCAGTCCAAATCTCTCCCAACTCAAAAGCCATCTCTCTCCATAACCAACTTGTAAATGTGCAATGAAGAAATACATGATCGGTTGACTCACAATCCTTATTGCATAGCACACACCACTATGGTAACAAGCAAAGATATAGGCATCTTTTTTGCAACACATCAATCGCATTTAATTTACCTTTCCATGCTAGCCAAACCAACACTCTTATCTTCATAGTCGCTGGAGATTTCCAAATTGTCTTATAGGCGTTGCATGAGTTACTTGCCGATTCCATACACAAATTGAAGAAATATGACTTTACCGTGAAGTACTTGGAGGGATCCCATTTCCATATTCTATTATCTTATATTTTCGCACATGGATGTTTCCCTTGTATCAACTCCATAAGCAATTCCAATTTTCCTCCAAGTTCATCGGATAAGCTTCATCGAAAGGAAATGTCCCACCCTTGTTGATATCTAAATAGTTCATGAACCATGGCGTATCTCCTTCTTGCCAATGCATACAAACCCGGGTATTATGATTTGGAACACTCACTCCCGACCCAATGGTCATGCCAAAAGCTTATGTGGTTCCCATTTCCAAGTTCGCAAAAGATGCCCTTCTCGAACTCTTGACGGGTCTTCATAACAAACTTCCAAGGTGCTCTATATGATGGATGGAAATCATCTCCCGGTCCCACAAGTTGCGGTCCATACAGTAGATACTTTTGATAAGTTTAGCCCAGCTTGCATTATGCTCCTTATTAAAGTGCCACAACCATTTTGTTATAAGGGACTTGTTTCTTGCAAGTAGTTTGCCGAAACCGAGGCCCCCCAATTTCTTTAGAAGACAAACTTGTGACCATTTCACCAAAGCCCAAGATTTCTCTACATTCATTTTTCGCCACAGGAAGTCCCGCATCAATTTTTCGATTTGTTGAGCCACACCTACAAGTAAATGATAGATTGATAAAAAGTAAGTAGGGAGTGCATCTAAAACTGAACAAATTAGAGTAACTCGACCTCCCTTTGATAAGAAGCCGTTTTCCATCCGTCCAGTCGCTTAGTGATTTTTCATATGACAGGCTCCCAAAAATTACTAGCCAGCGATGTGCCTCCAAGTGGAAGTCCCAAAATGCAATGCAACTATTAGTTTGCATCAAGGGCGTGCCAATTGAATATCGACTTATTCTCTTTCATGTTCCGATTCTAACCTAGTAAACCTCTTTATTCTAAATTTCTACATTATTGCTTTCTAACGACTACAAAAGAAACCTATTCAATTTCATGTATTAGTTTGTATTAACATAGTTGCTTTCATCTGGACTGATAACGGTAGAGCATTGAACGAGGGCATGTGATGAAGTCCAAGAATTAGCTTGCAAATTCTTGACAGGATAATGATGAAGTCTAAGAATTAGTTGCAAATTCTTGGAAAAATAAGAAAAGATATGACAGGATGACATTTTTGTAATTTCGGTGAAGTTCGGGCGTTTGAGTTTGGGCGTTCCGGGGGCATGGGTTGATTGGAAATGGCGTGGAGATCAAGAATCACTGCTATGCTGTGGCTACGAGGTTTTTCGGCGAAATTCCATCGTTTTGGCCTCCGAAATGGCAATTTTGCTATTTTAGGAAAGTTTTGTTTAGATTATAACTTTCATTAGAAATTTTCGTTTTTATTGCCGTTTGCGGCGTTTGTTTCTATTTTTCGTCTAGTTTTTATTTTAGGGCTTTTTGGACTTTTTACTATTTTTGGCAAATTTTAGAGTTTCGCTATTTAAGCGACCTATTAAATGTAATTCGCAGTTTTTTTGCTTGAATAAAAGAATTTTCGAACTTGGCTTAAGTTATGACCTAGATCGAGTTGTTCGTGGATTCGTTCAACTGGTTTAGAAGATCTCGCGCTGCGTCAGCATGTATTCAATTTCTACATTATTGTTTAATATTGTTCATATTACATTATGAACTCGTCGTGTATTAATACCACATCAATCATTTTGTTATTCGTTCATTTATGAGATCTTTGTACATAAATTGATATTTAAAACTCTTAAAATCTCAATTTTCACTTCTTTGGTTTGTCTATATGATGAATGTCCATGGCCAACCTTTATTTGGTTGGACAAATGGATTTGGATGGACCTATTGTAGCATGTGAAAAAAGGGAAGTCTCTCAAAATAAGGTTTTCTCAATTTCCATTCTCTTGCTTTTGAAATATTATATTAACAAATTTTAAATAATCCTCAATCTTTATAAATTCATTTCATAGTTATATATATTTATCGTGTGGTCCTATTTCACCAACCTTTCTAGTTAATTGTGGCTTACTATACTAGCCATACATCAAAATTTATTAATTTTATACTGTTAAAATCATATTTTGACTCGTCTTTTCTTTAAAGACTACAAATTAAACATACCTTTATGGTTTCTTATGTTCCATGCATGTATAGCGTGTTATTTATCCCGTGGAATTTCTTGACACGAATCCCACCAACATTTTCTTTATTATAAATTATAATTATTATTATTATTGTGCAGTAAAAAATCAAATCTAATCAAATCTTTAATTTTTTTTGGAAAAGTCAAGTCTTAAGATTATCCCTATAGAGAGTTTAGCATGAAGAAATGAGAATCGCGTGCTATATATGCAAAGCTAGCAAAAATAAATTGCCTATTATTAGCCTTCCATTTTAGAAGAATGAATCATGAATTCTATTCTAGCCATGATATATATGTGGTAGTTCTACCTTTGACAATTTTTTTGGATGATAATTTTTATTTATGGTCATTCAATTTAGATCTAATGGTCATTTTGATAGCTATAATAATGACTCTTAAATGTGTGCATTAACACCAAGAAACATTTTTGACCATTAAATAAAAATTAGCATCCATATATGGTGATTTTTCTCATTCACATGTATCTCATATATCTGATAACTCATGTGCGCCATTCTAACAATTTTTTTCTTTCGTTTCAAGTACTTGCTCAATCGTATTCATTGCCTTGTGAATGGCTTCTTCATACGTGCCATGCATGAGATCAAAGAGTACAACCAATAAGAGAAAAAAGAGCGAAACACACAAGATAAAACTCGATTAGAGGTGAAGAGATAAAGAGAAGTATATATATGGGAACTAAAAATTTAAAATTTGAATGCATTTAATGATTATTTAATGCATAGTATATTAAATGTACAACATTACTCACCATTAGATTAAGATATTGGGTAGTGCTAGATGGACTCAAAAAGTCCGGACTCAAACAATAAAAAAGACATAAAGACCCTTAATTTAAATTCATTATTGGTGTTTGAGGGTAGAGGGTAATTAGGTCTTTTACTTAGGTAGATATCTTAAATTGTTAACAAAAAAATTTTTGAGTCCGGACTCAAAGAGTCCAAATAGATTTTTTGTAAGATATTTTAATGGTCAAAAATACTAAATACCCATGAAATTTGAACTTTGTTTGGTTCCCATAGCATGTGGACTTTATTTGTTGACCATTGGATTGAGATCCAATGGTGTTTGATATTGTACATTTAATGTGTTGTTCATTAAATGAGTAATAAATGCATGCATTCAAACTCAAATTTTGAACTAAAATAGTGGTTCTCATGGTGTTTTTTCAAAAGTAAGGCATATTTACAATTTATTTCACAAAATAGGGTGGTGTACTTTGAATTCACAAAAATAGGCAATAACGCATTTTGAAAAGGCGTTATTGCCTTTGAGGTTAGTGAGGTGCAATTGCCCTTCCACCTCACCGCCACCTCACCAACTTCCAATAACGCCTTTTGAAAAGGCGTTATTGCCTATTTTTGTAGTTGGTGAGGTGGCGGTGACACACGCGCATATCGAAGTGGACAACCCATGCAAACGTCACCCATGTATGTCGATGTGCAGATTTCATGCAAATGTCAGACAGGTCTGTCGAGGTGGGCGACCCATTCAACCTCATGCAACTCATGCAAACGTCAGGCACGTGTCTCGAGGTGGTAAAGTCAATGCCAACGTCACGCACGTATCTCCTGGTTGACAATCCATGCAAACACTAGAACAAATTCTACTTTTCATAGAGGTTTTTGACCTCTATGAAAAGTGTTATCTTTTAAGGTGTTATCGTATCTTCAAAGCTTACATAGGGGTTTCAAACCTCTATCAAATCTTGGCTATTTCATAGGGGTTTCAAACCTCTATAATATCTTCAAAGGCTTACATAGGGGTTTCAAACCCCTATCAATTGTAGTAATTTCATAGGGGGTTTGAAACCTCTATATTATCGTCAAAGGCTTACATAAAGGTTTCAAACCCCTATCAAATGTAATTTTTAAAAAATAATAGCTGAAAATGCCCAGAATTAATTTTCATTTCCATTTTCAATTGAAAATATACAAATCTACATTCCATTCACAATATTGTTATTCCATTAAGAAATTCGCAGTGTTCTACAACCAATCAATAAAACAACAAATTGATAGCTACACATTTCACGAAACCAATCAACAAAACTCAGTTTTTCATTGTCAGACAATGTGTTAGCAGAGATAAGTATCTGTAGAAAGTCACCCTGCTTGTTTGAAGCTTCACCATTGCCAATTCTCTCATCCACAATTGCTGTGACAGTGGAAGCAATTCTTATTGTAGCCTTTGATTTGTAGAGTTAGGATTAACCTTCCCTCAATTGAAGTCCGGTTTCAACGCATGAACATCAATGCGGAAACCTGAGCATTACCAACAATTCTCAATTTTTCAGTTAACATGGCAGAGGTACTGAACAATTAAAAATACTTGTACAGATTTGAATGGCATCATTGGAAGAAACAATTATAAGTATCAATCAATGTAAATGTTGTCAAAGTAAAATTGCAAACTGTAACCTTTAAAAAAAAAAAAAAAACTCAAAGCTGTACATAACACTATCATGAGACTCACCTCACTATGTTGCCATATTTAAGTAGAGATATGTGCTAGCTAGTAATTGAATGAATTCCAAAGCAAAGTAAACTTACATTTAAATTTGTTAATGATACAGGCAGCATCATTAGAAGGTCATAAACCAAGTATTTAAATTTGTTAATGATACATACCTTTATGTCCAACTTTTCTTTTCTTGGACCCACCAGCACATTCAAGTCCTGAATCAATACAACTCTACTTAGCAAACATATTTTACAGTATAAATTCTTCTGATTATACTTCAAGGGGTTTTTTTTTTAAGGATCAAGAAGCATATTTATGATTCAATCTCTAGTAACCATCGTTGGTTTGATCAATGAAGTTTTAGATTATATTGTCAAACATACATAGCAAAATTTGTAACATAAACGAAGCAGAAAAACATACCACGCCTTCCTCAGGATTTTCAAGATTGACGTTCAGATGGACCCAACCAGTTCATATCGCCTACAAATGAAAGTAACTTCATCGGCTTAAAGGTGTTCTTTCAAATATAAAAGAAAAAACAAAGAGAAGAAAACGTCTTCTGCTACGCAAAGGCAAATGATTCAAGAGAGTGTCAACAGGCAGCAATAATAATGCCATAAATCAGTCATCACTATTCTCTAAATCAGGCCAGCCTAATTGCATATTTGGACTAATATGCCGCATACCGGAAAAGAAAACAAAAGCAAAAACAAAATTAAAATATTCACCTAACGATACTCACAAAACTTTTATCAACAGGTGCGGCTATGTGTATAAACAAACTGCATGATATGAAATCAACTATAGGAGAAAACCAATAAAACGAGAAGATTCATCGTTCCCTCAACATATTGGGCTTTCGTCTATAATTCCTAGGCCAAACTAGCACTAGAAACAGTAAATTGCTTACACAAAAACCTTGGGCAATTCATCCTGTTTGGAACCCGAAGCACATAGCTCGTGTCTCCAAAGTCGATCTAATTTCGATTTTGTCGACACTTTGGTTGATACATACCAATATTGCAACTTTAGCCAATGTAAGCACTAAAATATAAAAGATATACTAGTAACAATAATCCTAAGAAGACAACCAACACATATTCACACACCCCACAATTTTACTTGAGTGACAACCACCTCGGAAACAAAATTGGCACTATCAAGCTAAATCCTAACTAATTATTACCAGCCATACAAACTACAAACACCAAGGCATAAGAAATAAACAATCCATCGTTATCGAAAAAAAGAAATTAACAATCCATCGGGCAAGCCTTAAGCAAAGACTATTCAAATAAATATTGCAAGATATTTTCACATATTAATATCACGAAACCAGAAACTAGCTACCTGTATTGTTGCTACAGCTTCGACAACACCAGCAGCTCCAAGTAGATGGCCAATCATTGATTTTGTATGTCACGACCCAAATTTCTAACCCCGTTTTAATTTCTTAATCAGGATCCCCGACCTTTGACGTGGGACCCACACTGTGATACGTACACCGACCGAGGCACGTGGCCAAGGTATATGATATTTTTGTATTTATGTATGCCTAGTTTTATGTATTGTGTAGACTTACTAAGTCGAATTGTACAGTTGTAGGCGTCGATACGAGAGCGGGGACACGCCTCGATATGCGTGATGATGCGGGAACCGGGTAGTTAGCATTTTGGTAAACCTTATTTAATACCAATATGAAATAAGGAAGCCTATATAGTCAAGTAAATAATATGGAATATATATATATATATATATATATATATATATTGAGTAATTAGTGACGCGACGGTACGCGGATATCACGATTCGGAAGCAAAAATCGGGTGTCGAAACGCCCGAAAACACGAGCAAGTGTGTTAGCGGTGTCACAATTAGTTGTCAAAACAACCAACCACACCACACTTGTCACGAACAGGTGTCACACTTGTCCCAACTCAAGTTACACTTGTCCCAACTCAAGTCACACTTGTCCCAACTCAAGCAACACTTGGCAAAAAATTCAGACCATGCACTTACATGCACACAAAAACCCACCAAATTAACACTCCCACCTACACCTACATCCCCCCCTAACAACATGCAAACCAAATCACTCATTCATTCTTGCTGGAGAAGAAGAAGAGATTGCTGGAGTGGAATGAATCATCAAGGTTTTGAAGGAATCCATGAGAGTTGGTGAGAAATCATCAAGCTACATCAACTAGGTACACATATTTTGAGTTGAAATTTGAACAAGTTCTGGTTTTAGGCTAATTTCAGATAGTAGATCATTGAATAATTGCAGTTGATTTATATATTTAGATTCCTCATTTCAAGCTGATAATCCAGCTATATTAAAGTTCTTAATTTGGTTTTAAAATCATAAAGATATGAATTTTTGAAGTTGCAACATCAAAACTGGAATTCTGCATGTTGTATTAGGAATCAACTTGGGTGATTTGGTCATAATCTGACCATTTTAGATCCAAATTCAACCACACCAGTGGCGTTTGAAAGTTCATATAGAAAGGAACAACTTTACTTAACTGAAGGTATTCTGATTCGAAGGTTATCATTTCCAAACATGCTCTACAAATAGGTGCTGGAATTATAAAGGACAGTTTTGAAACTAAATTTGTTAAGGATTTAACTCCCTAAATACTTATCCAAATGAGCTAATATTTTAGTATGTTATATTTGGATATATGTTTTACCTTGTGACCAAAAATCACATTTTTAGGAACTATAGATTGGGAGAAATAGATTTTCTAAATCTGCTGGTCGGATTAAATTTCAATCAGAACTATGTTTAGTAAAAGCATGATATCTCTTTCATTTTAAATCATAATTCTGAAAACTAAACCTTTCTAGAAAGCTAAGAGATAGATCAACAATAATGGTAATGATGGAGGAATTCAATATTCGGACCATTTCATGCCTAAAAGTCTTTAGGGGCTGATTAGGATGATTGATTTAAAGTCTATTAAACCAATTTGAATACACAATAAACACACTAAAATGAGTTTAAATTCATATATTTGAACTAATGAGACACCAAACTCAGGAGATTAGGAAAAGGGCACGGGAGAGCGAATACAAGAGTTGGAGTATCGGGAGGCCAGTAAAGCTAGAACTTTACTTTGTTGTTGTGAGTATAGCCAATGACAATTTTACTTGGCATTTCATTCCTATTAATTGTTGTTCTTGCATAGTCCTTTTGACTATTTTGCCTTTTTATTCTTATATCATGTGTTCTTTGTGTCTATGCTCATTTGATGAGTCTAGTTTGCATGATATCCATTTATTTGATTTAATTCATTGATTCCATTCCATGCTATGTCTATTTTTGTTGTTTCAAATGTGAATTGAATGATAGATAGCATGCTATTAGGCTAGTGAATATCTTATAAATGTTTAAGAGGACTTGTATTCATTATTTGTTTAGGTGTGTAGATGTCCCTATGCCTTGACAATCCATACCCGATATTTCTTGAAAATTTTAAAATTAGTTGTTGCATTTAGGTCCCGTACTGGATCGAGGTGCGCGCGAATCACGGGGTTAGAGTCCCTGGGGATGTCGGCACACATTATTTGACATTGTATGACACTCGGGGTTAGAGTCCCTGAGGTGGTCTACACACCGGGGTTAGAGTCTCTGGTAACTCTTGGGTTAGAGTCCCTTGTGCTATATGATTATTGGGTCGGGGTGACACGTTTCACTGCTGACCGGACCTAAATCACTACTACTTAGCCTAGTGTCAGTATCACTTGTTTAACTATGGTATTTACTCGCATATGGTTTATTTTTCAGTTTTCCAATTTATATGCTTTTAAATACCATTTGAATATTTGGAAATACAAATTAAACTTGTCATCGGGGATTACTGTTTTATTCTTATACTCACCGTCCTTTTTATGACGGTGGGTGCAGAACCGTCTACCAACAGGCCGGGCAAGGAGAAGATCGGTGATTATCCCTGAGCCCGCGGCGCGTCACTACATCGATTGTAGGTCTTCTTTTGATATTTTGATTGTATAGTTTATATATGTCTTTCAGATACTTTTTGGGGTTGTATATTGGGTTGAGCGTTAGTTCCCCGACTTGACTTAGACCATTTTATCATTTCGATGAATTTTGAAGACTATATATATATTTATGCGATGGCATTTCTTGGTTTTCCACACTTAAGATATTATAAATGGCTTCCGCATAATCAATAAGAATTCCGCTAATAAATTCATTAAAAAAAGGTTTAATTAGAAAAGGCAGACTAATACGTAGTTAAGTCCTGCGTGGATATGATTAGGGCTTAATTACGGGATTAGGCCGGGCGGTGCCCTAGATTAGGAGAGGGGCCGTCACATTGTAGAGTTCATCTTTAGCTGAAAGGATAATGTGCGTGTCAAAACATCACGCAATTCTGGAAGCATACAAGAAAAGGAAAAAAAAAACACAAGAGCTTGATTTTGTAGAGCACCTCAGGATTCTGACCAAAGCAACGTATAAGGGCTTGATACTCCTTTATGTCACCGGCTTGTGTTGATGTAGCATGGGCGTTTATGTAATTGACGTCTTCCCTGGATACACCAGATTGAGCCAATGCCTTCTCTATGCGCGAGAACAACGCCGGTTCTGATTTTCAGATCGAAACACGAGGTCAATTTGTCTGCATGGCTACAAGGCCTCATGCATTATCTCCAGCAAAATTCAATTTTTAATGAACCCTATACGATGTTTACTTCAAAAACATATGAAACTAAAAGTCTAAGAAACTTAATACCAACAGATTTAAATAGAAGTTAAAGAGAACAAATATAAGTAATGATCCTAAGCGAATGAGCACAGAAGTCTAATAAATGGTTTGAAAAAGAAAAAAAAAGTTCCATTGATTTAGTAATATAATAAGCACCTGTGCTTCACAAAGTCAGGAAATTACTTGGAGAGATAGTTCGGCTAAACTCTTAGCTGAAGGATAGAGTATTAGTAATGTAGGTAAATGGTTTTTCTGAAGGTAGTAGATGGATTTGGAAGATAAAAATAGCAAGGAGTAGCTCAACGGTTTCGTATGTGGTTGCTTAGGCAAGAGGTTGAGGTTCAAGAATCCTCGTGGAGGTTGAGAGGTGATAAAGTTGATTTCTTATCAAGAAAAAAACGAAATTCAGTTTGAGAATTCAAGCAGGAGGTGTTAATCTTAGTTAGGTCTATCAAGTCATAAATAGTTAATATAACCTTCTAGGAATAATTTAATAGAAATACAGCCTGAGAATTTCACAATAAAAAAGGCAACTATGCCACCAACAACGACAATAATGAAAAAACAACAAATCAAGATTTACAAAAAGATAGAAAGAGAAGTAAAAGGAAATACAAGAATCAGATTCAGGTGAAGTTTCAATCCTCATCATGGAGGGATTAGTCTTTCGCTGGTCATTTTGTGCAACATCATATTACATAAATGTTTTCATTACCAATGGTTAAATATCTTTCAATTTTCATATAGGGAATAAAAAAATAAAAGGTAATGAATGAGATCATACTTCAAAACTCAAATGGGGTTGAAATACTAAAACTCCCTCTTCTTATTAAAAAAAACTCAAATGGTCACTTTCAAATTACTATAGACTTTGAACACATTGATCGACGCAACTCGACGAGCCTTTTCCAAACAACAGTAAGTAGTATACATGAATCCAATCCTCCACCTACTCAAGAACTTATAAACAAATCCTCAATTGGAAGAAAGAAAGCATTTTTCTTTTCCAAGTTCCTAATCAGAGCTGCTAAAAATAATGATCAAAAGAAAGAATGAAACTCACCCATTAACAACTTCGCAAGCTATAAACATCTTTTCTATTCAATTACATTTCGAAAACAATTACTTTGTAACAAGACCTTTAAAAACTCATTATCATTTCCTCAAAAAAACCCATTATCATGATTTTGAAAAAGTTTGAAGAAATGAAGAACCCATTACTACCCAAAAAATAATAATAAAAATGAAGAACATTCACTACAAGTTCGCAAACGATTAGTATGAAGAGACTTAAGGAATTAAATAACAGTGAAAATTATAAAAAGGGACGAACGGCTAGAATGTATGGGAAGATTTTGCTTGCAACTAAAACATTGGTACTATAACTCATTCATATCAGCATTGATTATGCGCGTGAAAGAAATGTTAAAATTTACAAATTAGTAGCACTATGATTTAACTGTATTAAAGTGCGACTGGCAATTTTCTGCAAAATATCTAATGTATGCCATACACCGTAAAGAAACACATAACACAAACACACTTTGTAATAATGCATGTGATCAAAAGATATATTCTTATACAAATCGTCATTTATACCCTCAGGATGAGGCTCAATCATGTGATAAGCATCGAAGTGATGCTTCCACCCGAAATTCAAAGATAGATTTTTGCACCTCTTTTATTAGAAATGTGAAAGATTATTCAAACGAGAAATCATCATTATTTTCCTACCAAGAAATTTGGATAATTACCCAAGACTTTAGAATATGTTTTAAACTCGCGACTCTACCTTGGCATGTTCGAGTTCTTCCAAAAGCAGAACCCCGGCTCCTTCTCCCATGGCAAATCCATCGCGGCTCTGTGAAAACGAAGTAAAACAAAGTTAAAAGGCTTGATGTTGTGCATGCCATGTTGAATGTGCAAAGGAAGAATGCAAACTATGTCACGATTATGCAATAAAATAACACCGGCAAAGTTGGTCCACCTAAGCACAAAAAAAGTCGTGTCCACCTAGCAACAAGACCTGACAAGGTACCTAAGCCTTTTCTTTTGCAAAAAGTTAGAATTTGTATGTAATGCACAAGTAGGCCATTCAATAAATAAGTTTGAATATAAAGGTTTGCTTAGACAATAAGAAATATAAGATGGCTAGCTTTCATTATCCATGAGAAAACTTAAGAATAGAAGACCAGTGTCCCTTTACTGATAAAAATTATTTTTGAAGCTCTTTATCCACAACTAGCATCAAAGTTTCACAATAAGTTAATTATGAAACTGAACCAAAAATAAGAAGAAACAAGAACAAAGCAAAAGTAGCTCTCGCTACAATATCCCAAGGGTGTGAAGCTTTGGTTGGATCACTGTTCCTCTGTGAAAGTGCTCTACATGCCACAAATCCTCCCAACCCTGAAAATGGAAATATGAAATGAAATGAGATGTCCATCCAAGCTTAAATAAAATAATGAAATCTGAGAAGCATCTTGACCAAAGATACCAATAGGTATAATTGCTGCATCTGAGCCACCGCAAAGCATCATATCCTAAAAATCACCAGATATTACAAGGTATATATAAATATAGAAGAACTATATACTATACATGTATGGCCTAATGATTCATGTTCTAGATGAATTATACTATACATGTATATATATAGAGAAGATTGATTAATTTTTGTTTCATTCATATGAATGAAGGGCTTTCAAGGAAAATGAGCATTTTGTGGTGTTTATCGACGCTAATAACAGATCAGAAGAATGTATTTGCTTTCGAAGACTTAGGGGAGGAATTCGATGGGGGGATCTGTTGGGTTTTGGGGTTCATGCGCAGCGGAGATTACAAAATAATTTTGACAAAAACCCCAACAGGATCCGAATCTAATTCCATTAAAAACGTTTAAACCATGAAAACATAATCATACCTCAGTCGCAATGTACCTTTCTTAAGGTTGATCGATCTCTAAGGCGCTGCCAACGACGAACGCCCTCTACCAGTAGTCCACACACGAATGGCGGTCGAGATTCGAAGTGCTAGCTTCGAGAGAATACCAAACCTTTTGTTTCTCTTCAAAACGATCCAGAGCATACCAAAAAAACCCTAAGTCATTTCTAAAATGAAAATAGAGTTTCGGCCTTTTGACCTTTCATCCGTGTGTTCTAACTTAAAGCGTTTATTTATACAACCCTTGTATATAGACGGTTAAGTAAATTACACATATACCCCTACTTAAAGAAGTATAAGTGTAATACACCACAAGGACGTTTATGTCATGAATTTTATCACATAAAATTCGTTTTTCTGAATCATCTTAAAATCTCGCAAAACCATTCTTAGTGTGCGACCCAATAGGCTCATACAACGTTGGTAGTGTACCAAAACACATTTTGGTATACAAGTCATAAGCAGTCTCTAGCAAGACATTATGACTACCCAAGTTGTACGAATATTAAATCGATACAACCTAATCAATAGTGTATATAACATCCTTTTGTCACACGATATCCTTTTGATCAAACATAAGACATGGAATTGTCATCCAACATGTTCAATCGTACTAGTCACGATCTCTAGGTAGACTGAAAACATCCTAGTGACATTGATCAATATCAATTCACTTAAACTAGGCCTTTTAACAGTCTAACACATCGAGGGATCCACTAGATATCTCCCTTTATATGAGAGGGACAAATTCTATCTCTATTACACAACTTCATCACATTGCTCACACAGTAACCAATCACAACCTTTATAATCGTCCGGTTAAAGACAACGTTTGATTGTGTCAAATTATTGTGTTCCTAATGTTGAAGTCTCTGGCAATCTCAAGTCAGAGGATTGAAAAATATACCTATCATGAGAAACAACTAATACTTAATCCATGTGATGTTCTCATAGCGGGTCGGTCCATTACTTTGTTCCCTAACAAGTACTCGTGATCTTGATTCGTATCCCTATACGTATAATCATCATATGATCATCAATCAAGACTCACACTAGTCTTAATTCATTATAGTTCCCAGTATAATGATCGACTAGGGACATTTAAGATATTTATGTAAATACCCATGGATCTTATTATAATGTAAACATGCAAATTAATTATAATAAACAACAAATGAAATCCTCTATTTTATTAACTAAAAGTATTCATAAAGACAGTTAATGGATTGACCTAGGGCACATGCCCCATCATCTCCCACTTGCACTAGGGCCAATCATAGATGCATCTAATGCCCAATGATCTAACATGACCATCATGTTTTGCTTGTGGAAGAGCTTTTGTCAATGGATCCGCAACGTTGTCTTCAGTAGGTACTCTGCAAATCTTTACGTCTCTCATCTCAATAATTTCTCTGATGAGATGAAAACGCCTGAGTATATGTTTGGATCTGTGGTGTGATCTAGGTTCCTTGGCCTATATTATTGCCCCGTTATTGTCACAATACAAACAAATAGGGTTAGCAATACTTGGAACCACACCTAGTTCAGAAATGAACTTTTTGATCCAAATCGCGCTCCTTTCTTTGCATCGACGCCGCAATATACTCGCTTCTTGTAGAATCTCGCCACGATCTCTTGCTTCGAACTTTTTCAAACTTCATCGCACCCCCATTCAAAGTAAACACATATCCAAATTGCGTTCTAAAATAATATATATCAATTTCAAAACTTGCATCTGTGTAACCATTTACAACTAGATCATTTTCAAAACCTCCATAGACCAACAACATTTCCTTAGTCCTTCTTAAGTATTTAAGGATGTTCTTTACTTGCTATCCAAAGGTGACTCTCACCAGGATCTGACGATATCTGCTTGTAGTGCTCAAAGCATATGATACATCGTCGAGTGCATAACATGGCATACATGATAGATCCAATAGGCGATGCATATGGAATCTTATTCATACGGTCTCGCTCATCATTTGTCTTAGGACATTGAGTCTTACTCGAGACTTATGCCATGAGACATTGGCAACAATCCTCTTTTAGAGTCTTGCAAACCGAACATATTCAAGCACCTTGTCTATGTAAGCACTCGACTTAGACCGATTAGCCTCTTAGATCTATCCCTATAGATCTTTATCCCTAGGATATAGGCCGCATCTCCTAAGTCTTTCATTGAGAAACACTTCCCTAACCAAGACTTGACATTCCGCAATGTTGGGATGTCATTTCCAATGAGTAATATATCATCAACATACGTACCGAGAAAAATAACTACACTCCCACTGACTTTCTTGTATACACAAGGCTCATCTTCGTTCTTAATAAAACCAAAATCCTTGATTGTTTCATCAAAACGAAGATTCCAACTCCGAGAAGCTTGCTTTAATCCATAAATGGATCTTTGAAGCTTGCATACCTTCCTAGAATTCTCAGGATGTACAAAACCTTCAGGTTGTGTCATATACACGTCCTCAAGCAACTTTCCATTAAGAAATGTTGTTTTTACATCCATTTGTCATATTTCATAGTCATAATATGCAGCAATGGCAATTAAAATTCTTATGGATTTAAGCATGGCTACTGGTGAAAAAGTTTCATCATAATCAACACCTTGAGTCTGCTGAAACATTTTGCTACAAGTCTTGCTTTAAAAGTATTCACTTTGCCATCCATGTCAGTTTTCTTCTTGAAAACCCATTTACATCCAATGGTCTTACCACCTTCAGGTAAATCAACCAAGTTCCAAACTTGGTTATCATACATGGATTGCATCTCAGAGTTCATGACACTTAGCCATTTATCTGAGTCTGGTCCAGACATAGCCTCCTGATAAGTGGTGGGCTCATTTTGGTCTATAAGCAACACATCACAACTATCGGTAATGAGAAATCTGAATCTCTCTGGCTCATGTCTTACCTTACTAGATTTGCGTGGGCCTTGTGTCACTTGTGGAGGTTCAACTTGTTCGGAACGTTATTGAACTTCTAGTAGCGATTTAGTGTTTACCTGTGATTCTTGAACTTCTTCAAGATTTATTTCTCTCCCACTAGTGTCTTTTGAAATAAACTGTTTTTCCATAAAGGCACCATACCGAGCAACAAACACTTTATTCTCAGCGGGATTATAAAAGTAATATCCTTTTGTTTCCTTAGGATACCCCACAAATAAACACTTTTTAGATTTAGGTGCTAGTTTTTCTGAGACTTGTCACTTTACGTAAGCCTCACAACCCCAAATCTTAAGAAAAGACAAACTAGGTCTCTTCCCGTACCATATCTCATATGGTGTTTTATCAACCGCTTTAGAAGGAACTCGATTTAGAGTGAAATCTGCAGTTTGTAATGCATAACCCCAAAAAGATAATGGAAGATATGCATGACTCATCATAGATCGAACCATATCTAATAAGGTTCGATTTCTCCTTTCAGAAACTCTATTCCATTGTGGAGTTGTTGGTGGAGTCAATTGGGAGACAATCCCACAATTTCTAAGATGATCATCAAATTCTTGGCTTAAATATTCACCACCTCGATCTGATCGAAGTGTTTTGATAGTTTTACCAAGTTGATTCTGCACTTCATTTTAAAACGTTTGAAACATCTCAAATGATTCAGTTTTATGTTTCATAAGATATACATAACCATATCTCTGAAATCATCGAGAAATGTAATGAAGTATCTTGATAACCTCCTCTAGCCATTGTGTTTATAGGACCGCATACATCGGTATGTATTAGACCCAATAAATCACTTGCCCTTTCACCGTGTCCAAGAAAGGGACTTTTAGTCATCTTGCCCAGTAAACAAGATACGCACGTTTCATATGTTTCTAAATCAAATGAATCTAGAAGTCCATCTTTATGGAGCTTCATTATGCGTTTCTCGTTTATGTGTCCGAGACGACAATGCAAAAGATAGGTTTGATTACAGAAATGCCAATTTTTCTTCCTTTTCTTTTGGGTGTTTTGAAGCGAGAACAGCGGTCTTGACTTGTTCCATAGGCTTTACGACAGTGCGAATGCCTTGGCAACTCTAGCCTTGCCTTTGCCTTTCTTCTTCATTCCCTTTCCCTTTTGGACCATCAACACATTACTAGAGGTTTCTTGATATTTTGTTCAGCGATTTTGAGCATCAAATGCAACTCGAAATTGATTTCTCCATATTATTCATATTGTAGTTCATCACAAATTGTGAGTAACTCTCTGGTAATGAATTCAAGATCAAATTCGTAGCCAACTCTTGGCTTATGGGAATCCGAGTCTATCAAGCTGGTCAACATAGCCCTTCATCTTTAGAACATGAGGACTAACCGACGCACCTCGGTCATCTTGCAAGAATGTAGGTTTTTGACTGTCTCGAACCTTTCTTGCCTAGCTTGTTGTTGGAACATTTCCTTCAAATGCGTTATAGCCATGTCGTAGGCTTCCATTAGTTCCATGTCCTTCGAAGTTCAGAACCATAGTTGCCAAAGCATAATACATGCAACATCGTAGAATCGTTGACATGCTTACTATGCGCATCCTTTACAACTTTCGTAGCATTGGGTGGTGGGTCCTCGGGATGGGAGCATCCAGGACATACAACTTGCGTTCATGCTTAAGAACAATTCTCAAGTTTTTGAACCAAATCAGAAAGTTAGTCCCGTATAGCTTATCCTTCTCAAGGATGGATCGCAGTGACAGGGGATTATTGTTACTTGAAGAGGCCATTGATCTACAATAAATATTATGCAAAGTTTATTTTAGTATAGAGGAATAGACTCCCACTAAATTAACAACCCTCCTAAAACGTACTGTTTATTTAGGGGACTAAAATCCATATTTCACCTAATTCTGTGACGGCTATGACATGAAACACTGAACTAAATTATTTAGGTAGGTAATAGTTACCAATTACATCTTATGTAATTTTAGATCATTTTATGAGATATGGGACATCTTATGTCTTAGCATGTTTTTATCTCATCATTTGCCTAAAGCTCAAAACTATTTTGATGACTTTATTAAGTCGGACCATTTTAAACATTAAGGTAACTCTTACCCAACTTGTCTCACCAAGATAACACAATACACCCAACTATGGCTAAAACTATATTAGTGTGATCGAGGCCTTAACAAGTGTTTAAATGGATGGCACGAGACTTAAAATTTAATAGAGGGGTTTTATTCAGTTTTAGTGATTTTATGTAAACAATGAAATATCATATATTTTATTGATTTGTTCAATCACTAAACAATTTGGAAAAATAAATAAATTTAGAAGACGAATCTCAATTCCGAAAATTAAAATTCGCTATAGAAAATCATAATTTTTGCTAATTTTATTATCATAAATTAACCCCTTAATTTATCCGAAATTAAGTCAATTAAAATATTTTAATTAACCCGGGCCCACATCTAACTAATCATCTTATCCTAATCCAATTATGATTTAAGATATTTGAATCCTAGTATATCACCAATAACAAGATTTTTGATATTTATCTCCTATTCTAATTTGTTATCTATCTTTATCAAATAGAAACTTCATAAAAAAATAAATATAACAAGATAAATAATTAATTTCGAAAATTAATTATTTATTTTGGATTTAAGATATTTGAATCCCAGTATATCACCAATAACAAGATTCTTGATATTTATCTCTTATTTTAATTTGTTATCTATCTTTATTAAATAGAAACTTCATAACAAATAAGATATAACAAGATAAATAAATAATTTCGAAAATTATTTATTTATTTTGGATTTAAGATATTTGAATCCTAGTATATCACCAATAACAAGATGATTGATATTTATCTCTTATTCTAATTTGTTATCTATCTTTATTAAATAGAACCTTCATAACAAAATAGATATAACAAGATAAATAAATAATTTCGAAAATTAATTAATTATAAATAAATAATTTCGAAAATTAATTATTTACAATTTCGGTCCTCATCCAAATAATCACAAACATATAATTGAATCATGAACTACTATCTCAATCGAACCTAATGGTGTCATGGATCACAGAACACGAAATTCAATTCATTAAAATTATTTGAATTAACCTAACATGGTTACTAGCATGTACGAAACTGATTTTAATTAAATCACGAATATGTGTATCATATACACAAAACATGATAATAAATCTCAAAGACAACTTATGTATATCACATATACATCAACTATTAACTTGCTTTCAATCATATATCATGTATATATCAGAAGAAAACATGCAATGAGTTTAATGGAATCGAACTCGATGGCTCTGATACCACTGTTGGGTTTTGGGGTTCATGCGCAGCTGAGATTACAAAATAATTTTGACAAAAACCCCAACAGGATCCGAATCTAATTCCATTAAAAACGTTTAAACCATGAAAACTTAATCATACCTCAGTCGCAATGTACCTTTCTGAAGGTTGATCGATCTCTAAGGCGCTGCCAACGACGAACGCCCTCTACCAATAGTCCACACACGAATGGCGGTCGAGATTCGAAGTGCTAGCTTCGAGAGAATACTAAACCTTTTGTTTCTCTTCAAAATGATCCAGAGCATACCAAAAAACCCTAAGTCATTTCTAAAACGAAAATAGAGTTTCGACCTTTTGATCTTTCATCCTTGTGTTCTAACTTAAAGCGTCTATTTATACAACCCTTGTATATAGACGGTTAAGTAAATTACACATATACCCCTACTTAATGAAGTATAAGTGTAATACACCACAATGACGTTTATGTCATGAATTTTATCACATAAAATTCATTTTTCTGAATCATCTTAAAATCTCGCAAAACCATTCTTAGTGTGCGACCCAATAGGCTCATACAACGTTGGTAGTGTACCAAAACACATTTTGGTATACAAGTCATAAGCAGTCTCTAGCAAGACATTATGACTACCCAAGTTGTACGAATATCAAATCGATACAACCTAATCAATAGTGTATATAACATCCTTTTGTCACACGATATCCTTTTGATCAAACCTAAGACATGAAATTGTCATCCAACATGTTCAATCGTACTAGTCTCGATCTCTAGGTAGACCGAAAACATCCAAGTGACATTGATCAATATCAATTCACTTAGATTAGGCCTTTTAACAGTCTAACACATCGAGGGATCCACTAGATATCTCTCTTTATATGAGAGGGACAAATTCTATCTCGATTACACGACTTCATCACATTGCTCACACAGTAACCAATCACAACCTTTATAATCGTCCGGTTAAATACAACGTTTGATTGTGTCAAATTACTGTGTTCCTAATGTTGAAGTCTCTGGCAATCTCGAGTCAGAGGACTGAAAAATATACCTATCATGAGAAACAACTATGACTTAATCCATGTGATGTTCTCATAGCGGGTCGGTCCAGTACTTTGTTCCCTAACAAGTACTCGTGATCTTGATTCGTATCCCTATACGCATAATCATCATATGATCATCAATCAAGACTCACACTAGTCTTAATTCATTATAGTTCCCAGTATAATGATCGACTAGGGACATTTAGGATATTTATGTAAATACCCGTGAATCTTATTATAATGTAAACATGCAAATTAATTATAATAAACAGCAAATGAAATCCTCTATTTTATTAACTAAAAGTATTCATAAAGACAGTTAATGGATTGACCTAGGGCACATGCCCCATCATCTCCCACTTGCACTAGGGCCAATCATAGATGCATCTAATGCCCAATGATCTAACATGGCCATCATGTTTTGCTTGTGGAAGAGCTTTTATCAATGGATCCGCAACGTTGTCTTCAGTAGGTACTCTGCAAATCCTTACGTCTCCCATCTCAATAATTTCTCAGATGAGATGAAAACGCCTGAGTATATGTTTGGATCTGTGGTGTGATCTAGGTTCCTTGGCCTGTGCTATCGCCCCGTTATTGTCACAATACAAACAAATAGGGTTAGCAATACTTGGAACTACACCTAGTTCAGAAATGAACTTTTTGATCAAAATCGCCTCCTTTCTTTGCATCGACGCCGCAATATACTCATCTTCTCGTTGTAGAATCGCCACGGTCTCTTGCTTCGAACTTTTCCACTTCTCGCACCCCCATTCAAAGTAAACACATATCCAGTTACGATCTAAAATCATCTATATCAATTTCAAAACTTGCATCTGTGTAACCATTTACAACTAGATCATTTTCAAAACCTCCATAGAACAAGAACATTTCCTTAGTCCTTCTTAAGTATTTAAGGATGTTCTTTACTGCTATCCAATGACTCTCACCAGGATCTAACTAATATCTGCTTGTAGTGCTCAAAGCATATGATACATCAGGTCGAGTGCATAACATGACATACATGATAGATCCAATAGCTGATGCATATGGAATCTTATTCATACGGTCTCGCTCATCATTTGTCTTAGGACATTGAGTTTTGCTGAGACTTATGCCATGAGACATTGGCAACAATCCTCTTTTAGAGTCTTGCAATTTGAACATATTCAGCACCTTGTCTATGTAAGCACTCTGACTTAGACCGATTAGCCTCTTAGATCTATCCCTATAGATCTTTATCCCTAGGATATAGGCTGCATATCCTAAGTCTTTCATTGAGAAACACTTCCCTAACCAAGACTTGACATTCTGCAATGTTGGGATGTCATTTCCAATGAGTAATATATCATCAACATACGATACACTTCGGAAAAATAACTACACTCCCACCGACTTTCTTGTATACATAAGGCTCATCTTCGTTTTAATAAAACCAAAATCCTTGATTGTTTCATCAAAACGAAGATTCCAACTCCGAGAAGCTTGCTTTAATCCATAAATGGATCTTTGAAGCTTGCATACCTTCCTAGAATTCTCAAGATGTACAAAACCTTCAGGTTGTGTCATATACACGTCCTCAAGCAGCTTTCCATTAAGAAATGTTGTTTTTACATCCATTTGTCATATTTCATAGTCATAATATGCAGTAATGACAATTAAAATTCTTATGGATTTAAGCATGGCTACTGGTGAAAAAGGTTCATCATAATCAACACCTTGAGTCTGCCTGGAACCTTTTGCTACTAGTCTTGCTTTAAAAGTATGCACTTTTCCATCCATGTTATTTTTCTTCTTGAAAATCCATTTACATCCAATGGTCTTACCACCTTCAGGTAAATCAACCAAGTTCCAAACTTGGTTATCATACATGGATTGCATCTCAGAGTTCATGGCACTTAGCCATTTATCTGAGTCTGGTCCAGACATAGCCTTCTGATAAGTGGTGGGCTCATTTTGGTCTATAAGCAACACATCACAACTATCGGTAATGAGAAATCTGAATCTCTCTGGCTCATGTGTTACCTTACTAGATTTGCGTGGGCCTTGTGTCACTTGTGGAGGTTCAACTGGTTTGTAACGTTATTGAACTTCCAATAGCGGTTTAGTGTTTACCTGTTATTCTTGAACTTCTTCAAGATTTATTTCTCTCCCACTAGTGTCTTTTGAAATAAACTATTTTTCCATAAAGGCACCATACCGAGCAACAAACACTTTATTCACAGCGGGATTATAAAAGTAATATCCTTTTGTTTCTTAGCTAGTTGAGATAACTGAATGAGCACAAAAAACTCTCATTTTTTATCTGCACATACAATGAACCAAAACCTCATCTTGATTAAGCAATCACTCCATCAATTCTACACATCCACGCATCTTAGACCATGAAAACCTAGCTAGTTCAGATCGCCGTCAACTCTACCTACCAAACACAACATACACGAAACGAAATTCTTCGTTCTTCGAAACAATCATAGAAGAAGATCGGACGCACAGATCTGAATCACACACAACAATTCAACAAAAATCTGGACCGATCGACCGTATTCGATCGCTAATTCAATTCAATATAGAGACTTAGAGAGATCAAATCAAGTAACCATTTACCACAACCAATTCAACACGTAACCATAGAACCATAGAAACAATCTCAATAACCTAATCAACACAAATGAGATCGTAATTCAGTCTAGATGATCAAAATTAAACAACATAACCAAAGATTCACAGCTTCATCAAATGGAATCGTTAGGGTTTGAGATCGATCGAGTCTAACCTTGCAGATTGGACAACTGGTCTTGAAATCGAAGAAGGTCAGAGAGCGGTGAAGAAGAGGCAAGGTGGAGGTGGACCAAACCCTAGATGAAGAAGGTCCGATTGCGAGTGCGAAATTGTATGATTCAGAGTTGACGGACGCGAGTGCGAGAGTGTTAGGCGAGACGTGCGAGAGTGTTGGGCGAGAGTGAGCGAGTGAGGGCTGTTGGGCGAGAGTGATCGAGGCGAGAGTGAGCGAGTGAGGGTTGTTGGGCGAGAGTGAGCGACGCGAGAGTGAGCGAGTGAGAGTGTTGAGGACATTTGTTGTTCTTGGCCAAGAGTTTCCATAGGGGTTTTTTAACATCTATGAATTAGTGCTATTAAAAGCCTAATTGTCTAATTCATAGGGGTTAATTAAAACATCTATCTATTAAGTGCTATTAAATCTAATTCATAGGGGTTAATTAAAACCTCTATCTATTAAGTGCTATCAAAAGTTAAATTTGTTCTAGTGAAACGTCATGCACCTATCCCGAGGTGGGCAACCCAAGTTATTCTTGCGCCAACTGTTGGGTTTTGGGGTTTATACGCAGCGGATATTACAAAACAATTTTGACAAAACCCCAACAACATCCGAATCTAATTCCATTAAAACGTTTAAACCATGAAAAACTTAATCATACCTCAGTCGCAATATACCTTTCTGAAGGTTGATCGATCTCTAAGGCGCTGCCAACGACGAACGCCCTCTACTAGTAGTCCACACACGAACGGCGGCCGAAATTCGAAGTGCTAGCTTCGAGAGAATAACAAATCGTTTTATTTCTCTCCAAAACGATCCAGAGCATACCAGAAACCCTAAGTCTTTCTTAAACGAAAATAGAGTTTTGGCCTTTTAATCTTTTGTACGTGTATTCTAACTTAAAGCGTCTATTTATACAACCCTTGTATATAGACGGTTAAGTAAATTACACATATACCCCTACTTAAAGAAGTATAAGTGTAATACACCACAAGGACGTTTCTGTCATGAATCTTATCATATAAAATTCATTTTTTTGAACCATCTTAAAATCTCGCAAAACCATTCTTAGTGTGCGACCCAATAGGCCCAGACAACGTTGGCAGTGTACCAAAATACATTTTGGTATACAAGTCATAAGTGGCCTCTAGCAAGACATTATGACTACCCAAGTTGTACGAATATCAAATCGATACAATCTAATCAATAGTGTATATAACATCCTTTTGTCACACGATATCATTTTGATCAAATATAAGGCATGAAATTGTCATCCAACATGTTCAATCGTACTAGTCTCGATCTCTAGGTAGACTAAAAACATCCAAGTGACATTGATCAATATCAATTCACTTAGATTAGGCCTTTTAATAGTCTAACACATCGAGGGATCTACTAGATATCTCTCTTTATATGAGAGGGACAAATCCTATCTCGATTACACAACTTCATCACATTGCTCACACAATAACCAATCACAACCTTTATAATCGTCCGGTTAAAGACAATGTTTGATAGTGTCAAATCATTATGTTCCTAATGTTGAAGTCTGGTAATCTCAAGTCAGAGGACTGAAAAATATACCTATCATGAGAAACAACTATGACTTAATCCATGTGATGTTCTCATAGCGGGTCGGTCCAGTACTTTGTTCCCTAACAAGTACTCGTGATCTTGATTCGTATCCCTATACATATAATCATCATATGATCATCAATCAAGACTCACACTAGTCTTAATTCATTATAGTTCCCAGTATAATGATCGACTAGGGACATTTAGGATATTTCTGTAAATACCCATGGATCTTATTATAATGTAAACATGCAAATTAATTATAATAAACATCAAATAAAATCCTCTATTTTATTAACTAAAAGTATTCATAAAGACAGTTAATGGATTGACCTAGGGCACATACCCCAACACCAACAAACCTCGAGGTCTGGTTACCCCTTTCGAGGCACGTTACCCCGTGTGTCATGCAAGGTAGTAGAGAAATTTTCGAACATCCCAGAAAGTCTAATGACCCCATATGAAAGCTGAATTTCTATCATCAAATGACCATAACCATAAGAACCACTTTCACTTTCAATAATGACTCGTAATAGAATCCAAGAGATGTAACTGCATACTAATGCACAAATGATTAGAGTCAAAATAAATCAACTAACCTAATAGCATGTTATATCACTGACTTCCAAACACAACAATCAAATGACAAAGTAGAGGAATTGAAATCAATGATATATACAACAGAGTATACAATGAGCAACATCATAAAATGAGAAACAAACAAGTCATAGCATATGGATTTCAAAGGCAATTCAGTTCGAATAACTGAGAATGAATAAATAAATGGAATGAAATGTAAATAAATGTCTCACTTAGTTTACTTACATACCATAATTCTTAAGCTATCCGGCTTCTCGTCGCATCGATGTACGCACCCAATTCCCCGCATATCTCATTTAGGGTCCTAACATTCAACAATTTATCAATTTAGATTCAAGATTAATTATTTAACATTCATAAATTGGTCGAAATCAAATTCGAGACCAATTTGCCGATTTCACATTTTTCGAGATAAAACCCCCAGCATAAAGTCCAAACCGACTTCTGAATTCTTCAATTTTTATAGAAATATCGAATTTCTATTGATTTGGGTCACAAATATATTTTTTCCTATTTTTCTGGAACTTTCCTGAATTTTTTTCCATACTTTTATCTATTTTCTGGAATTTCTTTTATTAAAAATCAGTTTAATTTGATTAAATAAATAAATATATATATATTTTGTTGGGGTGGGTCCGGGTTAACCCGACCCAGTCCTCCTCGGGTCAGGGTCGGCTCGACCCGTCCCACCCGGCCTCGGGTCGGCCCGACTCGGGCTACCCCCCCATCTTCTTCCTCTCGTCTTTTTTGTTTTTTTTTTTTTTTTCTCTTGAGGGGTTGGGGTTGGCTCCCAACCCCAACCTCAACTGGTTTTGATGGCAGGGGAGACACCCATGCCATCTCCCCCACGCACCTCTCGGCCATGGAGGCTGAACCTCCATGGTCACTACACCAACAACAACCAACTGCAACAACAACAACAGAATCAACAAGAACATTCAACTCACCTTGATCACCTTCAATTCGAGCTCCATCTCTCTCCTCCTTTCTTTCTTCTTCTTCTTCTTGATTTCTTTTTCTTCTTCTCTGTGCGTTTTTTTTTCTTTTCTTCATCACCGACTGTACAAAATCAAAGTGAGATAAGTTGGATTTGAAGTTAAATGTTTGTTGTCCTCGAGATTTGTACACCATGAATCTCGAGGCAAACCCAATCATTATCCTCTTTTTCCATCGCCTTATATGTTTGACCAAAATCTTCTCGAGTATCATGAAATGCGTATCTCGAGGCAAATCCAATGCATATTATTTTATGTTACAAACTATAGGCTACTGCATATTTAATTTAATGTAACCACATTCCTATAACCACTTATTAAGCCAATATTAAATCACATTTAATTGAAATTACTTAATCTCACCCCACGAGCTACTACCTCGAGCCCACGTCAGCACACGACTCGAGGCGCGTCCCCACTTGTCTCGGTATCTACATACTCATAAATGACTTAATAGTCTACACATATACAGTACACTAGGCATATAACACACAAATATAACATTTACCTCGGCCACCGTGCCTCGGTAGTGACACTTATATCGTTGCGGGTCTCACGTCACGGGTCATTTGGTCCTGATCAACGAATTAAACGCGGATTAAATACTTGGGTCGTAACAATCTTCTCGGCCTATTTCTGCTTATGATGAGCCTATTGAGCTGCTGATGAGGGACATCAAGGAAATGCAGACAAATATTCTTCGGGTTATGCATGATAACATTTTAAATCATGATGAGTTGTGAGAGGTGCAGGGACGGTTAGGTCGCATGGAGCAGGCTCTAATGGACAGACTTGGGATTTCATTCATGCCTCCAAGAGATGTTCCAGATAACTCAGAGACCAACGACGATCCTGACGATTGAATTCTCACTGATGTGTACGCTTAGGATTTTATATTTGACACTTACACATACTTTTCATCTTATTTTGTACATTTTATACTTGTAAAATTTTTTTGTTGTATTTATTTCATTTAGTTCTTTATTTACTTCAATTATTTAGTTTAATTTGCTCATATTTATTTGCATAATTCTTATTCCAAATAAATTGTTTTTTTACTAAGTAGAAAAACATAAAATCTTTTAATAATTAACTTGTTTTATAATGTTTAAAATCACAATTATCATTTTAATAAAACTAAAATATGTTCTCTTCATAATTGAAATTTTTTAATAAATTTTAAAAATAATTCTTTGATTTTAATATTATTTTAAAAATAAATACTATTATTTTAAAAACAGTTCATTTTAATATTAATTTCAATTAAATAAAAAATATTTTATAAAATTTTAAATTAAAAATTATTAGTTTTTATATTACTTTTAATAATATTAACTATTTTAAATATTTTGAATATCAAAAAATTGAAAAACAAATTAAAGTTTTTTTAAGAAATTATTAGTGACGACTTCTCGTTGCCAATTTTCATCCATATGGTTGATTTATCCTCCACGTGGAGGACAAATGGTGACAGGATTTAGCTACGGCCCCCGTCGCCAAACAGGTGATGTGACACAAAATTGGTTTAGACCAAAACACGTGGCCAATTTAGCGATGGGCTATGGCGACGGGGTTAGCGACGATACCCCATCGCTAATCTTGACAACCCGTCGCAGATCGTTTTAATTAGAGACGAGGATAAAATCAACGTGAAACCCGTCGCTATTCCCGTCACTAACACGTAATAGCGACAGGCCGTATCGGATCAACGAAGGGTTTGCCTGTCGTCGATCCGGTACATTTTTGTAGTGTACATATCTCGGCAACAATCGGCCCTTAAGGCTCTTGATGATTGTCATTTCCCCTCGAAGCTCCTATGATTTTCATAGCGTCACTTTCCATACAAACACTTTGTAACACTAGAACAAATTTAACTTTTAATAGCACTTAATAGATAGAGGCTTTAATTAACCCCTATGAATTAGATTTAATAACACTTAATAGATAGAGGTTTTAATTAACCCTTATGAATTAGACATTTAGGCTTTTAATAACACTAATTCATAGAGGTTAAAAAACCCCTATGAAAACTCTTGGCCAAGAACAACAAATACCTCAACACTCTCACTCAACACTCTCACTCGCTCACTCTCGCCAACAGCCCTCACTGCTCACTCGTCGCCACTCGCCCGTCGCTCACTCACTCCAACACTCTCGCGCTCGGTCACTCTCGCACTCGCGTCCGTCAACTCGAATCGGACAATTTCGCACTCGAATCGGACCTTGCCTCTTCATCTAGGGTTTGGTCCGCCTCCACCTTGCCTCTTCTTCACCGCTCTCGGACTTTCTTCGATTTCAAGACCAGTTGTCCGATCTGCAAGGTGAGACTCGATCGATCTCAAACCCTAACAAGTCGATTCGATGAATCTGTGAGTCTTCTCGATTGTTGGTTCTGTTGTTGTAGATTTGATAATCTGGGACCGATTTCGATTTATTTGTGTTGATTAGGTTGGGCGATATTGTTTTCTATGGTTCTATGACTAGAATTAGCTATTCATGTAGTTGATGTTCTTGGGTTGTATGTTGGATTGGTCATGCGATTGGTTCTTGATTTACGCTCTTTAAGTCTCTATGTTCATTAGGTTGACTGAATTTTGTTTTTTTTATGGTTCTGTGACTTGAATTTGTTGGTTTTTGTGTGGGCCCCACACACAAAAAAATAGAAAGTCCAACACATGCAACGAATTGGAGTTGGAATAGGAATCTTGGAGAGAGAAAATAGGAAAGAGAATTGGAGTTGGAATAGGATTTTGGTAGAGAGATATATAAGCATTGGAAAGTCGACTTTGAGAGTGCGACTTGGTGACCGATTGGTGTGCGCACTCGAGTTGAAGTGTGCAATCTCTCTAGTTTTCTTCTCTCTACATTGAAGGTACATCAAGATCTTGAATCTAAAGACTCGCGGTGAAGTCTTTGGTGGTTTTTTGGTGATCAAGAAAGGGTACATCAAGATCTTGAATCTAAAGACTCGCGGTGAAGTCTTTGGTAGTTTCTTGGTGATCAAGAAAAGGGTACATCAAGATCTTGAATCTAAAGACTCGCGGCGAAGTCTTTGGTGGTTTCTTGTTGATCGAGAAAGGGTACATCAAGATCTTGAATCTAAAGACTCGCGGTGAAGTCTTTGGTGATTTCTTGGTGTTCAAGAAAAGAGGTGCAAGGGTTTGATACAATTGGGGTAGTTTTTCCTTCGTTCTTAGTGTGACCATCTAAGCTTTTGGAAGAGATAATTTTGTATTACTCCATTGTTAGTGAATCTCAAGCGATTGAGATATCTTGTACTCTTTATTCATATAGTGGATTTATTCGAAGTTTTGCCCGTGGTTTTTTCCCTCTGATTTAGAGGGTTTTCCACGTTAAATCTTGTGTTCTTTGTGGTGTGATTGATTTGGTGCATTGTTCGTGGCTTGGTGGATTTTATTCATTTGTCTCTCGAGTTAAAGGGGTTACTTTCTTGTTGATTAACCCCAACAAGTGGTATCAGAGCCGCGGTTAGTTCGTGTTCCGAGAATCTTTGTCGGAATCAAGATGGTGGATGATGATGATAAATCGAGCAATATGGTCAAGTTGACGGCTACGAATTATTCAATTTGGCAACCGATGATGGAAGATCATCTTTATTGCAAGGATTTATTTGATCCAATTGAATTTGGACAAAACAAGCCAGAGAAAATATCCGATGTTAATTGGAGGAAGTTGCACCAAAAAACTGCTGGACTATTCGAAAGTGGACCGATCTCAGTATTTATCACCATGTCAGTAAAGAGGTTGATGCACAGGAGTTGTGGAGAAAATTGCCAGAATATGTGTGAGAGGAAGGGGTTCGAACAAGGCTTCTCAAATTAGAAGGCTTGTTAATATGAAGTACAAAGATGGGCGGTCGATGATAGAGCACTTGAATGATTTCGAAGCATTGATCAATCAATTAAGTGCTATGAAGATTGTGCTTGAGGATGAGTTACAAGCACTTTTACTCTTGAGCTCGTTGCCAGAAAGCTGGGAAACCTTGGTGGTGTCTCTAAGTAATTCTGCTCCAGGCGGTGTCTTGTCTTCATCCATAGTGCGGGATAGTCTCTTTGACGAGGAGACTAGGAGAAAGGATAAAGACATTGAAACTTCACAAGCTCTTGTTACTACTGCAGAACATAGAGGCAGAAGTCAGTTTAGAGGTATATTGCTATAACTGAATCAAGCAAAGAAATGCTTTGGTTGAAGAGATTCCTTCAAGAGTTGGGGTTGAAGCAAGAAGATGGGTATGCAGTGAACTGTGATAGTCAGAGTGCTCTAGATTTGAGCAAGAATGCTACTTATCATTGCCACACTAAGCACATTGATATCCGATACCATTGGATTCGAGAAGTTGTGAATGATCATGAGATGAGTCTGAAGAAGATTCACATTGATAAGAATCCAGCAGATATGTTGACGAAGGTGGTGACTCGTGAGAAGCATCGGTCCTGCGCCAAGTTGGTGGGGCTGAGTTGTTATTGAGCATCAAATATGATTGAGATCTCCCCATATGTTGGAGGGGGAGATTGTTGATTTTTGTGTGGGCCCCACACACAAAAAATAGAAAGTCCAACACATGCAACGAATTGGAGTTGGAATAGGAATCTTGGAGAGAGAAAATAGGAAAGAGAATTGGAGTTGGAATAGGATTTTGGTAGAGAGATATATAAGCATTGGAAAGTCGACTTTGAGAGTGCGACTTGGTGACCGATTGGTGTGTGCACTCGAGTTGAAGTGTGCGATCTCTCTAGTTTTCTTCTCTCTACATTGAAGGTACATCAAGATCTTGAATCTAAAGACTCGCGGTGAAGTCTTTGGTGGTTTCTTGGTGATCAAGAAAGGGTACATCAAGATCTTGAATCTAAAGACTCGCGGCGAAGTCTTTGGTGGTTTCTTGGTGATCGAGAAAGGGTACATCAAGATCTTGAATCTAAAGACTCGCGGTGAAGTCTTTGGTGATTTATTGGTGTTCAAGAAAAGAGGTGCAAGGGTTTGATACAATTGGGGTAGTTTTTCCTTCGTTCTTAGTGTGACCATCTAAGCTTTTGGAAGAGATAATTTTGTATTACTCCATTGTTAGTGAATCTCAAGCGATTGAGATATCTTGTACTCTTTATTCATATAGTGGATTTATTCGGAGTTTTGCCCGTGGTTTTTTCCCTCTGATTTAGAGGGTTTTCCACGTTAAATCTTGTGTTCTTTGTGGTGTGATTGATTTGGTGCATTGTTCGTGGCTTGGTGGATTTTATTCATCTGTCTCTCGAGTTAAAGGGGTTACTTTCTTGTTGATTAACCCCAACAGAATTAGCGATGAATGTATTTGACGTTTATAGTTTATGTGTTGAATTGGCTTTGATGATTGATTTGCTCTAGGTCGGAAGTCCAAGCCAGTTTTTTACTCTATAAATTGAACTGTGATTGATTATTGACAAGTGAAGAGTCTCTAGTTGTATTAAGTCATTCTTGTGTGTTATCTACAGTTTTGATTCTGATGAAATTTTGTTATAGAAGAATCTGTAGTGTTAGTGACTTGTAGAGATTGATTCATAGGTTTGGAGGTCATGTGAGACTATGTAAACATAAGGTTGAGTTTGAGTCGGAGCGAAAAGGAAGAAATGAAAGACTTTTAGTCGATCGGGTTTCAGCGGCTCGGTTGGTAAATTGATTCAAGAGGTATACTTGTTTCCGGCTGCTCTTTTTTTACCAAAAAATTTCTGTTTACATTATATTTTGTTTTTCAATTCATTTTTTTTTATTTTTAGAAATCAAGGTCAATACTTCTTTAAATTTTACTCTTTTTATTAATGTCTTCTTTGCTTGGTTTATGAACTAATGTGAGGTTATGTATCCTATTCAATGAAAGATGTAAAATAATACTTGGTTTATGAACTAATATTTTGTTTACATTTTCTATGTTTGGTTCTAGTTATATTGTGAGTTTTAGGTGTTAAAGTGTGAAATTTGATTAGAGAGTTGATGGATTTTGATGAACTTCTCTTATTTGATATATATATATAAGCAGTCATTAATCTGCAATATTCTCATCGATTTTCATTTCGATTATGTAGATTCAGTAGTAGTAGTTGTTGTTGTTGTATATATGTTGAGGTTTTGCGCGATTGTGATGGAGATTGATGGCTTTTATCTAGTTGTTTTGAAGAGAAAAGCATTGAAAGGTGATCATCTGACCCTTAATTAACTTTACTTGACTGATTATCTTTGATTTATGGTATTTAATTACTATGTATGAGACCTATGATTCTTGATAAAGATATATTTGTTTTGTGATTTGTTTCTATGTTTAGTTCTAAATTGCACAAATACACACCATATATATACACACCCTTTGTATGTCGTAGTAATGATAATTCAAAAAGCCAAATAATACCTCTCTTCACTGCTATGACTGGCACTCTCGGCAACATATTATTTTGACGACGATTGTTTCAATCCTGCAGTCTTATTCTATATGCAAGTTACAAATACGCTTTTGTATCGTTTCTCATCCAAATGGAACAGAAGTTCCCTAGTGCCTTGTGTCCCTATATTGTGCATAATTACCACTTTTTCTTATGACGGCATGTAATACGAAATATGTTATTCTATTCATTTCCTTCTATATGCATTTACCATGAACTTTGGGATTTGGTTATCTGTAGGTAGAAACTTGATGACTTTGGGATTTGGGATTTGGTTATCTGTGGGTAGAAACTTGATCAAGCATTGTCATTCCCCTTGTTATTAAAATTAGTCCCTAGCAGATCGTGCATCAATTACAAAGTGGATTAAGCTGCATTTGGATGGTTGCGATTTCGTCATTGTTGCAATACAAGGGAATTCCACCTCATTCCTGAAAATTTTACGAATCAAGATTTTACCATCGACTAGCAATTCCACTTCTAGATCAATCTCGCCTTACAATCTATCCCTGTGAGTATGTTAACAATTGTTATTTGGTTACTTTACTACCAATAATAAGGATATCGATATGGTTGCAGGAGTTTATTGAAAAAGGCACAGTGAATAAGCAGATTTTTAACAAAGACGTCCCAACTGCACCTCCGCTCAATATTTTTAGCGAGGACGCCCACAAAGATGTTGAGCGAAGCCTTACATCCAGATCAAATGTCACATCATCCGCTGCTGATGCAAAAGTTTCATCAATCACAAAGGAGGAAGATATATTGAGAAACACTGTTTTTGATATTGGTACTCAGAGTAATAATGGAAATGAGATTAGTGAAAATCTCCGAGGTCTGTTCCATTGCATCTTTTAGTACTTGTTAACAAACCTTGAATGCATGGATGCGTTAGTGGATACAACATGACTTCTCTCTTTAAAATACTTGGTAGCATCATTTTATAGCTATGCAAATTTATTGTTGCATTTGCAGGCCTAGTATTATTGCTGAATCTGCTGTATCGTTTCCAGCTCGACTCCCTACCTTCCGTGCAATGTAAGTTCCAAATAGATTTTTTATCATGATTGTCTTAATTAGTGATTTCTTCATGTTTAGTCTTCTCCCAGTTCTCTGCCATCTTAGAATTAATGTTATGAATGTTGTTCATGGGATGCAGAGGGCAAGGTCTTTGGTGTGCGGTTATTTCATACGATGCATGTGTACGGCTATACCTTAATTCATGGGCCATAGGATGCATGGAAGCTCAGATGTTTTTAGAGAATGAATGTGCACTATTATGCAGTGCATTTGGGTTAGTTCAATAATTTTATTTTGTTTCTTTAAAAAGAACATTACTTTGGCAATGAGTTGAACTGAAACAAAAACTTGTTTCATTGTTTTCTATAAACTATAAAGCAAGGATAATCGGGACGTATGAAGGATTGGAATGGTTGCTTGCATTGAAACAGTAATTTAGAATGATGACTTCAGGAAATACATTTTCCATTTATGATTGATCTCTTTCAAAAAAAAAAAAAAAAAAAAAAAAAAAAAAAAAAAAACTATGCACGTAGTGAGGCAAAAAATTTAAAACTCGATGAGTTAAAATCAGCCCTTCCTTTTGCTTGGAAGTTTTGTTTTGTTTTTTACCTGTTACTTCATACCATTCTTACTAGTTACTATTATGTTATCATTTCTTCTGTAGTTTACATCAAGTTCTGCTACAGTCAGAGGAGGAACTGCTAAAAAAAACGTACTACACAGATCATCAGTGGAGAAGCAGCACGGAAGCCTAAAATAAGCATTGGGAAAATGAAGTTGCAAGGTAATATAAAGTCTATAGCCGCTATATCATTTGTTTTTGACAAGACTTATTCTAAAGAGCTCATTTATCGGCAAATGTGTTTGTAATTTCTGCAGTTCGCAAAATCAAAATGGCTTTTGATCCTCCTTCTGGCTGCAGTTCTTTATCTTTGAAGTTTCCAATAGTAAAAGTGGGATCTGTTCAATATCGTTTTTCCGATTTACTATCAACTCTCTGTTCTAGATTCAAAGGACTTCAAAATGCTCATATGATACCTCAAATTCTGCGCGAGGGTCGGCTTATTCTCGTGAAAGCACTCAATATATAAAACAGATCTCCGGGCTATTAAAGGGCAGTGTGAAAACTCTGCGTAGCAGTTCATCATCACATGACATGATTCAAGCGCAAGGTAATCTGGATTCTGCTCCAGATTCTTTATTCTTTCTTGTTCCTTTATCATAAAAAAAATGTGATTTTTTTTTTCTTTTACAAAAACCGATGTTTACTTATTCTTCAAGCTGTTGAATTTCAATTCTAACAATTTAATTTCTTATTCTTCAATTCTAACAATTTAATTTCTTATTTTTCAATTCTAACAATTTAATTTCTTATTCTTCAAGCTGTTGAATTTCTTTTACAAATTAAATTGTTAGATATACTAGCAACAATCAAACCTTGACTTGTAAACTTAAAGGGTTCTTAGTTGATGTCTCGAAAAATAGCTCGTGTCTTTATTTTAGCTGGACGTCGAACAAAATTTGTGTATTGAGGAATTTTTTTTTTTATTTTAATTTGGAAGTTAATTGAACCTGTGTTATGTTTCTATTGTCTATAGTGTAGCTCATTATTACACTCAACTTTATGATGCACGCCACTGTTTTTTTCTTGAATCTGCTTTTTCTCAGAAAAGACATGTTTTGCAATTGTTTTTAACATGTTCCTTGTTGTAGCAGGAGATCGCGTGAGGGAATCTCAGATGGATTGTTCTGCTGAGCAAGGCGAGGTAAAAAATCGAAGGTAATGTGGATAGGTTATCAATCTGGCAGTGATATATTAAATGACCAATGGAATTGAACCTTTAATGATGTAAGGAATGGGGTCACCACAAGCTTGGACATTCAAAAAAAGTTCTCTAGGCCTCACTGATAGTTTTGAGGGAACAAATTGTCGCACGCAATTAGTATAAATCACTGTTGCATTTTCATACACCAGCTATTAATCATAACGTATAGTAAGATATTAAGATCCGTCTCCTTGTTCTTTTTCTTTTTTTCTTTTCTACCTTTTTTTAAACCTCCTCATGATTGATGGTACAATTGGTAGTTTGTTTTATTGTGCTTGTTGGTCCTTGCATGTCGATAATGGCAGATTTAGGTGTTATTTTTTGTAGTCCTTTGTCCTTTTCAACTCTCTCTTATGTCAATGTGAAAGCGATTTTATCCATGCACATGGCGCTTGTAAGGCGATTCATTGAATTTTTAGCTTGATTAAATTACCGATTGCTTTTCTTCATCAAGTTCTTTTTTAGGCTCTGGAACCCTACTAAATTATTTCAAAATTATTATAGTTTAGTTATTTAGTCTCTTGCAAATGTTGGAGAGATAAAAGACGGGGCTATCATGCGTGTTTCTCTTTGGATTGCTGGGAAGCTTCTATTAATTGCTACTTGGTTTTTCTTCAGATCAAATTGAATTGTATTCATTATTATTTATCATGATTACTGAAGTATTACTTTTTTTTCTCCCAAAATACAGATGAGATGCTAATAGTTTCAAAAGAATTCGTTGCGAGTTTCAGTCACACATTGGAAAATTTCGTAGGTGGAGTTACTCATCTTCTGAATACTTTTTTACATCCGAGATTGCAATAAAGCTTTCTCAAACATTAAATCAATGCGATGAGTTTTTACTTGTTTAATATATATATATATATATATATATATATCTATCGATGCTCATCTTTTTTTTTTGGGCTACTTCCTTTAGGTAACTCAAGCGTTGACAATTCCTATGTACTAGCCCTATTTTAATATATAAGTATATATTCCTCTTGACATTTACAGAATAAAAGAGACAGAAAATAAAATATAAATGATCAGTTCATTCACATATAATTAATTGAAACTGTGTCATGTACTTAGCAATATTTTTCTCCAAAGGCTAATTAATTTACATTGTTCAACTTTTTTTTCTTTTCTTTTAACAATAATCCGGTACTGCTGCTGATACATATAATAAGCGAACCATCGAAGCATCAGATCCCTCTCATATTAATAATTAAGTTGTAGTTATAGAAGCAAATATTTCCTCTCAAAAAGGCACATGACCTTTTCATTCAACAGTTCACACTCTACCCTTTTTGTGTCTTTCACCTTGTAATGGTAGGGATTGCAATGGTCATAACTGGATAAATTGTATGCTTGTCTTTAGATATTGATGAATAATTACCTTGTTATATGTGATTGCATATATGAAGGGTAAGGTACAGCTGTGATGGGGGTGGATTGTCAGGACATTTGATTTGGGCAATGATGAGAAGAGTATGTTTTGTAGCCTTTGTGTTGTTTGTGAAAAATCTTTTATTCTTTCTCTCATGTGGAATCTGAATGTCTTTCTATCTGTCCTTCTCTTTTAGTGCTTGTGTTGTTGTGATGGATTGCAATAAATGTGTTCCAAGTCCTTCACTGGTGCAAGGTAATTTGTATTGTTTGGGGCATAGTTGGTGTTTTACACTTGATTTACAATTCATGAACTCGTACATAATTCTTAAAAGTCTTGCTTTATTTATGTTAGTACACTGATCTAATTTGTGTTCAAATTCACAGTAGAGACTGAATTATTTTGTAAAGCTAATAAATCTTGTCTACAAATTTGTATTCCTTAATTTGTTGGGTGAGAGCATTGATGTCACCTGTACATGCTAGCTAGTGCCCTGAATAAAGTGTTCTTCTACGCTTTTATTTTGAGGGATATATAGCTGAAAAATTTAAAAGGTTTTTGGTTCCAATGCATGCTTTCTATGCCCACATTTTGTACTTCATCTTCATGCTCTGCACATTTCTTCCATGTTGTCTTGCTCTTTTCAAGCACCAATTGGCTTTTACAAATTTAATGCTATTAAAATTAATTACTCCTAACTTAATCTTATTTCTTAAGAATACCTCTATACCAATAATTAAGTGTATTATATATATTAAAATTAATGGAACTCCAACTTGCCTTGCCTTGCCTTGCCTTAATTACTAATTGTCCTACACACATTAATTTACTTCTCTAATTAACTTCTTCCTGCTAATGTTTCCTACAGTTTGGCTCTTATTGAAAGCAATTGTCGATCTACTACTTCACATGCAAGCTTCAATGTTGAATTACTTTGCTGTCTGCTCCAATGTTTGATTTGTGCTAGTCAGTTAATGCCGATGCACTTGTCTCATTGATATACTTCTTTCTCTTCTTTCTGATATGTTCTAGGGGCTGATTTATCTGATGCCGATCTCAGAGGTGCTGATTTTTCTCTTGCAAATGTAACTAAGGTAATAATCTAAATTAAGACAATCTATGTTGTTGCAAGGCATTTCTTTTCCTTCTATTTTATGCTTTTTAGCTCATAATTGTTTGTAATGGATCAGTTTTCGGGTATCTTTATCCATTTCTACTTGTTTGCATGTATCGTGAATCAATTGATGGAAATCAAATCAATTGGGTTTTCAAAAAAAAAAAAAAAAAATCTTGCAGGACTAAGTATTTCATGGGCACAGTTGAAAAATGCTAGTTCTTGATAAAAAGTTATCTACACCTTTATAGGTAAGATAATACATTGACAATGTAAAAGAGGCACAAAAGAATGAAAGGTTCTGTATCTATATGACAATAATTCTAAGTTAAAAAAAAATCAAGTAGGACTAAGTATTTCATTGGCACAGTTGAAAAATGCTAGTTCTTGATAAAAATTTATCTGCACCTTTATAGGTAAGATAATACATTGACAATGTAAAAGAGGCACAAAAGAATGAAATGTTCTATATCTATATGGCAATAATTCTAAGTTCAGAAGGTCGATGTAGACTAGTTAGCAATCCATTCACTACATTACATGCTTTAGTTATTTCTATATATCAAATGTCAGATAAGTAGAGGAGAATAACTTGAAAAAGTGTTTTTGCAGGCTTCTAAAACTCTTAAAAGAGTTTACAAAGTACCATACGGTTTTTACAAATTCAAGTCATTTATATATATATATATATATATATATATATATATATATATATATATGACTAATATAATTATATCAAAATATATTGATTGATTTTCCAAATGTGTTGGAATATATTGAAGTTTATTGAGGTTAGAATGTGTTTTTGCAAATTTAAGAACAACAAATTAATTATCTATTTGAATTAGTTTGTCATACATATAAGATGAAGCAGATGCTTAGAGTAGGACCAATATCGAGAATGGAATGGCACTCAAGTGATCTTTTTATACAAGTATATAGTGACTTTCTTAGCTAGATAACTACATTTGATTTTGAATACTTAAATGCCAGGTAAATAAAATTCTTTAGTGACTATATACTTAAATGCAAGTATATGGTGAACTTGGACCTCTAGTTCAATATATTTTTTTTTCCAGATGGGCAATAGTTTTTTAATTTAATGCTAATGAGATTGATCCCTTCGACACATTGAGTTGCTTTATTTCATTTGCAGTGCAAGAATTGTTGCTCTAGTGCATTGGTGATGAGAGTGGAGGTTTAGAATACATGATAAAATAGAAAAATATTGTTGCAAAAGAACAAAGAATATGTGCATAAAAAGAAACAAAGAGGTGTATGGTTCAGAAACAATGGTACAGGTAATCTCATCTCACTGTTTCTGAGATAATCTGTGGATGTAGGCTCTTGTTTTTATGTCCAAAAAACTCTGATTATCTTGTTAAATAAGAAATTGTTGTGTTTGAAAATGCATCTCTTTCACTGTTGATGACTGGTGTTTATGAGATCAGAAGCCTTACTTTTTTTTTTTCAATAGGAGGAAAATTGGATGTTGCTCTCCTGCGTAATCAGAGAACATAACATTGGTAAAATATTTTTATGTTTGTTTTTCTTTGTTTAAAAAGAAGACCGAAATCAATTAAGTCCTTTGTCTTCTCTCATTTTCATGTCATCTGGTTAGGTGCACCTTGAATTAACAATCATATTTAAGAGTAGTAGACATCAGTAGTTGGAATAAATAATAATTAGTTATAAGCACTATTATATTTTGATAATAATTAGTTATAAGCTATGTTCAAAGAGAGGATGCTAGGTTCCGCAGAAAAGAAACACCCTCCATACAGCAGCAACAATGTTGCAAGCATGGCCATTAGGTCATCAGTAGTCACATCTAATCACTTGAACAACAACAACATCAACAACAGTATAGTAAACTATTTTGTTAGCAGCAGCAACAATGTTTCAAACGAGTAACTGAAAAATACATATTGTCATCTTTATATTCTGTTTGGCTCTCTTTGAGTTCTCTTCTTCTGACAATTTGATGTAAATCTTTGTTGCAGGTTGTCGAACGAGGCCAATTGCTAAAGCTTCCCTTTACCACCACCTTTGATTACTTTCAGGTTAGCTTAATTTCTTGATGGACAATGTCAGTATTCTTCATGTACATATCTTTGTTTCTATCCATCTCTTGTATTAACTATAGTCTTTTCTAACAGATGTTGCAGTTAATTGCACTATCAATGAAAAGTCTCAGGCCACTCGGTTCGTTTGATATGGGTTTTTATCGATACATTATCAATTCAATGTACTTTTTTGTTATGTTCTGATGTGTTTTTTTTTTGTGAACAAGTTTCCATCTATAAAGCATTAATAGATCTAGAACACGAAATGTAGTTCTTGTCGCCAATCAAAATTTGAGCTTAGGCATAGAAAGAAATGGACCTACCCTAGTTACTTCCATAGAGCATTGTGGATCTCAAGATTCATATATTCACAAACTTCATAAACATCTTGGTTGCTTCATAAACAGGTTATTAGATTTACAAGGCTTATGCCATAATGATATGGAGCTTGCCTCCCAACTCGAGGGAGGGAGTAGGAGAGCCAAATGCGATGCACATAGAGTGTGCTAGATAGGATAATTCGATTAAAGTGGGGATGGTACCTAAGGAGTTTTTGGAAGATTATCGTCGAGCAGGTTCAATAGGGCAAGGGTGGTTGCTCTTTTTTTTTTTCCTAGGATAGGAAGGATGTTTTTGGAAGGTTGTTTTTTCTCTTCTTTTTCGAATATAGGAAGGTTGCTTGATCTTTATCATAAAGAAAAAGGGAAAAGAGAAGTTGTTAGGCTCACAACAATACCTTGATCAAGTAATATATTTATAAAACTGATTACATTTTTATTGTTATTGTACTGCAGAGGTTCTGCTTTCTAATTTGTTTCAAGCGAAATATCGCTATGCAGGTCTCATGTATGGAGTCATTTCTGCTTATGTTTTCAAGGTCACAAGCTGATCAACAATGAGGACCATATCCTATTGTATGGAATACGTGATGGTTGTATGGAATACGTGATGGCTGTAAGGTTTGTGCTTAGGATAAAGATAAGATCTTTAAACTTACTTGTTCAGAGGAAAACTTTTTAGTCATGAGAAGCTACATCTGTGACTTTGAAACAGCAAGAAATCATAGTAACTACGCCTAATTGTTGCTTTAGGCTGCATGCTGATTTTAGTTTATAGTAAAGAAACTTTTATTTATTTATTTCAGTTGGTCAGTTCATGCTTGCTGAATGCATGATGGTTTTGCAGTTTTTTTGACATTTCGATTGAAAATGGGATAAGAGAGGCTGTGAAGCTGAGTACAGGTACTAGTACTAGTGTTAGAATCTTATGTTGAGTTACTACTATTTGGCTTCCTTTGCAATTCTATTTTTTGTATATTGTGTATTGGAATCTTATGTTGAGTTACTAATGTTGGTTTGATCGAATTGATTGAAGTGGGTAGTCTTGGTTTCATGAGAAAACGCTAAAATTCAAGTCTTTTTGAGATTTTGTTGTTTTAATGAATGTGATGTTGAGTTGTTTGAATAAATGCTAATATGGCTGTGTTTTGATGGATTGAATTGGGTGGTGTGTATGTGCAGATAAGGAGGTCTTCATATCACGATGTGGTGAGAGTTGCTGAAATTCCAAAAGTGTTGGACATTGTTGGAGTTTAGACTTATATCAGAACTTAAGTATATATATATATTGTCATTCTATTCTCTCTTTGCATATGTGGCATGTATAATTACTGGTGGAATAACAATATTGTGAGTGGGATGTACATTTGTTATATTTTCAATTGAAAATGAAAATTAATAATTTTTGGCATTTTCAGCTATTAAATTTTTTTAAATGACATTTGAAAGGGGTCTCAAATCTCTATGAAATTGCTAGTATTCATAGGGGTTTGAAAACCCCTATGTAAACTTTTGATGATAATATAGAGGTTTTAAACCCCTATGAAATCACTACAATTGATAGGGGTTTGAAACCCCTATGTAAGCCTCTGAAGATATTATAAAGGTTTCAAACCCCTATGAAATAATCAAGCTTTGATAGAGGCTTGAAACCTCTATGAAATAGTCAAGATTTGATAGAGGTTTGAAACTTCTATGTAAGCTTGGAAGATAAGATAACACCTTAAAAGATAACACTTTTCATAGAGGTCAAAAACCTCTATGAAAAGTAGAATTTGTTCTAGTGTAAGAGCCTTACTCCAAAAATTTTCGTCACTATTTGAAAGAGATCCACCCTCAATTTTGTCCCTTATGGCTCAATTTTGTCCTGGTCCTAGCTCCTCTCACGAGCTTGTAATTAATTATTAAAAAAAGGAAAATAGGTTTGATAAGATAGATTCCTCATTATTTATTTAAACACATAATTGTTGATGACGTGTTTCAAACAAATTTGAGTGACGTCATCGTATGTCGTCAGCAATCCCATAACAAAAACGAGACTGAAATTATTGGAAATCGATCTTAATTATTAAAACATGTTTGTGCCCCTAAATATAATTAAGTGGGAAATATATATTATTAAAGAGTATACGACTTGGGCAACTAAGGCAATATTAGCATAACTTCAAATTGATTAATTATATTGTATCGTTGTCAAAGCATCTGGTTAAATGGTAGAGGCGTCACTTAAAGATCACATCTAGATCTTAATTTAAAGCTCTTGATAAGCATAAATAATATAAAAATAAACTTTAACTAATTGATATTTGAATCAATTCTAGTATCACTTGCCATAAAGCTAGGATGGTTTGATAACTCCGGTGAGATGATAGAGACATCACTTACCACAAGACAAGATTTAGAGAGGTTGAAAGTTCAACTTCCTTAAGTAAATAAAAAAAAAAAAAAAAAAAAAAACAAAACTATGTAGCTAGCATGCTTTAACATTAAGAACAAGAAAGAAAAACACACTATATCATACTATAGGCTTGACAAGCAAAGCCTGGACTCTCTTCTTTCCTACATTGTCTTGAACACTGATCCCATCACCATGTTGATAAAAGCAGTGTGCATTCCTCGCATGATTCTCAATGATGTTAACAAATGAAGGCGAAAAAGGCGTGTCGGACGCAGACTTGTTCATCTTCCTCCATGTTTCCTTGATTATATCTCTAATCTTTTCCCTCGCAACCTTCTCAGTAGCGTTCGTTTCGCACATGTGACATTGAATTGCCGATGGAACATCGCCTCTCTCCTGCTCCGCCTGATAAACAAATTATCCATATTAATCAACCATAAGATACCTTACATACCAATGTCTACTATATGAATTACCAAAGTAAAAAAAATGTTGTTACAGTTAGTTACCGACGAAGTGGCGAGGTCATTGCATAGTCGAAATATTATCGAAGAGTAATAAACAAGATCTGATTCACTATTCAAGCAGTCTAGTGCCTCTGCTGTTATCTTTTGCTTTGATGCAAAGAAAGCATGGACATGAACTAGAGGTGTGGAGGATGAAATCCATGCATTGGCCAAGTACTCCTCAAGTGTTGGCATGTAGTTCTTCTTGCTCCATTTCGCCTCCACCAACATCGATCGACAGAAGTTCTCCCACTGCATATAGATGAACAATACAACAAATTATTTCAGTGATGACACATATATAACCCTGAAAAAATGTTTAACTTTTTGATTAAGAGCCATGAACATGTAATTGATCAACGAAGATATATTACTGCTTTGTTCAAGTGTTGTAGAGCAGAGTAGTCCTGTTCTTTCAAAGTTGTGTACGCCATTTCATTGACTGTGTTGTACAATGCTAAGAAGCATATCTTCATATAATCAGGAAGGACTTCAATTGCATTAATTTCCCACCTGTAGAGAAGGAGTGATGCTAATATAATAAGAAACTTATTTGCATAAATATGGTCCCCCCCCCCCCCCCCCCCCCACCCACCCACCACCACCACCACCACCACCACCACCACCACCACCACAAAAACATGTGTATGTGCATGTATAAGAGGTAGGCTTAATTAATGTACCGTTCAACTGCCGAGGTAAAGAGCTCAAGTTCATCGATCGATCCATAGATGTCATAGATGTCGTCGATTATGAATATGAGATTGCCGATTTTCGTTAGGTATGTCCTACAAAATTCAAGCTGAGGTTCACAGGCAAGGCCAATGCACCACAGAAAACTCTCCATCAATCTGTCTCTCGCGAAGCTTAGTTTTTTCGATAGACCAAGATTTTCCCACCACCTAATTGAACAAAAAACAATTAGATGCGGTTTCTGTATATATTTTAATTTTTATTTTCGCGGTTTTAGCGAGCCCTTAATTACCTTGACATATGTGCTAGCTCTTTTTGGTGAATGGCTTGCACCATATTGAAGTCCAACTTTGCAAGTTCAAGCAAACTAGGGTACTTGGCCATATATTTTACGTTGTGCACATCAATTTGCCATCTAACATCCAGTCTTGACATTCTCCAGTGTAGAGGTAGTTCTAGTGCATGACTCACTTCTTCTTTTAGGCTTTGTTCTATGTTTCCATCATCGTCATGAATAAGCTTTAAATTTTTGGTTGCGAAAGCCATGGCCTTGTACATAGTTTCTTCACCTTCAAAACCAAGGTGAGAGGCTTCATACAAACTCAGCATTCCCTTCACATCTAAGCAGACCCCATCCTTGAAATTCCCTCTCTCATCCTTGAAGACACTGAAGATATCTGTATAATTTAATTGATTAGAGAGGATATTCTTATAGCTTATAACTATATATGTATCTATTGGTTAATTTGTATTTAATTTCATCGATCACTAATTACCATGGGAGACCTCATATCCATGTTGTCGTAGAAGTCGAAAGTACAAAGATTTATAGTGTAGATCATTATCGAGTACGCTATTAGCTTTGTTCTCGAACGCGCCATCGAGAACTCTCTCGATCTCATTCTTAAAGAGATAGTCGATTCCAAGCCTTTGTAATGCGTCAATCAACTCCAACTTCTCCAGAGTTCTCAATGTTTCATCACCATTACTAATTAATAGTGCATCTCTCACATCGTCTTTGAGCTTCTCTATTTGTTTCCAGTCACTCTTTTCCTGTAAATCAAATAAATGAGTCATGTACGCACAAGTAATTATTAATTAACAAGAAAAATAACGACCAAAGCATCTGTGGATGGACGAGGCATACTTGCCACAAAGAAAAGTTTGAGAAGGTCGTGGATTTGACTCCCGTTAAAGCCAAGACTAATTAATTAATTAAATTAAACAGTTGCATGGTTTAAAAAAATGAGTTTAATTAAGAATATATAAACAATCACCAGAAAATCACTATGCAAAGATTGAATATATTTGGCATGCCATATGCTTCTCTGTTGGTATGTTGATGACTGTGTGGAAGCCATTTGGCTTTTCTTCTATTTTTTGTTTGAGTTGGAAAAAACAATTGAAAGTCGGATGTCTTTGAATCTCCAAAGTTTTGTGAAGTGTCTAGGGTTATATAGAAGACTGTCAGGTTGGAAAAATCAGCCTGGACACATTTATTGTGATAAAACTTGTTTTTGTTGAAGATAAGTGGGCTGAACATTAGTCCCCCGATGAAATAAATGAAGTGTATACGTAATTTACTTCTCTTAATTAGTATCGAAGCCTTTTTAGATAAAATCTCACATCTATAAGAGTTGAAAGTGGTTAAGTTTGAGACTGTTTAATTTGGTCCTTGAATATTTGTGTTTTTTGGTCTCGGAACTTTTATTATTAACACATTTAGTCATTGAACTTGTACATTTGGTCCTTTCATCTTTTGAAGTGTTAAATCTCGCTAACGTTGCTAACATAAGTGTCACGTAGTCTGTCAAAAAGAGTAAACTGATTTATATTAATGGATCGAATGATTCACTTCAACCAACTAAAAAAAAAAAAACTCAATTTCCCTAAAGGCATAATAAGCTTAAAATTTAAAGATCAAAAGTATACGAAATTCAAAAGTTCAAAGAACAAATGTACATCAATAAAAGTTTGGAGATCAAATATACACTAATAATAGTTGAGTGACCAAAAATATAAAAAGTTGAAAGTTCAAAGACCAAATGCTATGTTTTGCCGTTATTTTCGATATGTAAATTACCATTAATTATCATGAAAAATGCTAAAATGACATCTTAATTGACACCCTAACTTGTTTGGTTCGTGGGATTAGCCCGATTAGCCACACTGGACTAGTTAATCCGCTGTTTGCTTGGAGGATTAACTAGGCCACCGGATTAGTTAAGAGGCATAGTAGTGGATTAAACAATACCACCATTTTTGGTGGGATTAGCTAATCCATTGTAACTGAAAGAGGAGATTACTACTTTACCCCTCGCATTAACCAAATCACAACTCTCCAAAACTCTCGACCTCCCTCCCTGTTTTGCTCTTCTTCTTCCTTCTCGCGACCTGATTTTTTTTTTTTTTGTTCTTCTCTTCGTTCTCTTCGTCAATCGAACCCTCATCTGTGTGTCTTCAATACACTCGAATCACTCATCTCTCTCTCTCTCTCTCCCCTGTATTTCTCTGCATTCGAACGTTAGAGAGAAACAGTGAAATCGAAAACGAAAGAGTTGCATAGATCGATCGATATCGAGAAATCCGAATCGGAAAGATGGTGACGAGCACAGGAATGATGGATGCGGCATACTTCGTGGGAAGAACAGAGATCTTGGCCTGGATCAACTCCACTCTTCATCTCAATCTGTCCAAATTAAGTCGAAGAGGTTCGCTTCTTTGTTTTCTTGTAAAAGAAGGAACTTGGAGGGTTTTCTGGTTTGTTTTTGGTTTTGGGGTTTTGGGGTTTCTTGAAATATAATATGGTGATTCGTGTGATGAACTTGAAGGGGGGTTTGAATTTTTGTGGAGTTTTCATTGTTTTGGGCAGGCGGCGTTGGGCGATTCACAACGAAGGGGATGAAGATGTGAAAGCGAGGTCAAATTTATGTAAGGGTATTTTGGTAAATGTACATGTACAACCTCACTTAATCTTAACCTTAAAACTACCAACCAAACAAGATACACAAATGAGACTAAACCATCTAAACCCATGTGTTAGTCTCATCACTAATTAATCCCATGTGTTAGGATTCACTAAAATGTGAACCAAACAGGCCATAAGTGAAATCTCTATGGCGCGCGGGCCCATCTATGAGAGCTGTCCGAATGTATTTCGAGATACACACCATGCGTATTATGTATTAAAAATTATTTTACAAATATTTATTTTTACGTAAGGTCCGCGCGCCACGTCACATGCGTATCACTTAGAGTATCAATTGAAATGTCATTTTAGTATTTCCCAATTATCATTACTAGTACGTCTTCGAGAACACGTCGCACCTTTGACGTCACAGCAAACAAGTGAAATTATGGCCAGTTGGTGTCTCAGAATGTGATCCACGTACGTAAGCGCGTGAGCGTGTACAAGACATTCAAAAACGTTTTAAACGAGTCAACGACAAAGCAGAGATATTTCATTTGTGTGGCTTAAATAGAAAGTAAAAGAGAAGTGCAAGTGACTGAAAATGGCTTCACCGATGGGATATGTGTGCATACAAACAAACGACGCTATCACCGAGTGTCTATCTTGGGTATTCGTTATCGGATTGTCTTAGTACTTCTCAAAGTAAAAACTAAGGGGAGCATATTTATTTATTTATTTAAAGTAAAATAAAAAAAACTCATCAATCATGATGGCGCAATACATTTAATGAAACAAGACAAAGACATATAATCAAGGAAAAAGCTTTGGTAACATACTTTGGGCGCCAACTCACTCTGTTGTTGTGCGATGTATTGTCACGATTTAAATAATTAAAGCACGTTTAATTCGTTAATCACGACAAAATGACCCGTGATGTGGGACCAGCAGCGCAATACGTGTCACCACTGAGGCACGATGGCCGAGGTAAATTTTATATTTGTGTGTTGTATGTCTATTATACTGTATATATGTAGACTATTAAGTCATTTACGGGTATGTAGATACCGAGACGAGCAGGGACGCTCCTCGAGTCGCGTGCCGATGTGGGCTCTTGAGGTAAGATTAAGTAATTTCAATTAAATGTGATTTAATGTTGGTTTAATAAGTGGCTATAAGAATGTGGTCACATTAAATTAAATAGGCAATAGCATATAGTTTGTAACATAAAACAATATGCATTGGATTTGCCTCGAGATACATATTCGCAAGACTCGAGAAAGTTTTGATCAAACATATAACACAATCGAAAAGAGGAGAATGGTTGGATTTGCCTCGAGATTCGTGTTTCACGAATCTCGAGGGACATCAATCATTTAACCACAAAGTCCACGTTATCTCATTTTGATGAAAAAAAAAAAAAACACACCAACAGAGAAGAGAAAAAAACGCAGAGAAGAGAAGGAAGAAGAAGAAGAAAGAGAGAGAGAGAGAGACCGAGATCTAAGAAGGCAAGGTGAGTTGAGTTCGGTGGTTGTTGGTATAGTGACCATGGAGGTTCGGCCTCCATGGCCGAGAGAGGTGTGCGGGGGAGATGGCATGGGTGTTTCCCCTGCCATCAAAACCAGTTGGGTTGGGTTGGGAGCCAACCCAACTGGTTCACAGGCAAGGCCAATGCACCACAGAAAACTTAGCATTCCCTTCACATCTAAGCAGACTCCATCCTTGAAACTCCCTCTCTCATCCTTGAAGACACTGAAGATATCTGTATAATTTAATTGATTAGAGAGGATATTGTTATAACTTATAACTATATATGTATCATTGGTTAATTTGTATTGAATTTCATCGATCACTAATTACCATGGGAGACCTCATATCCATGCTGTCTTAGAAGTCGAAAGTACAAAGATTTATAGTGTAGATCATTATCAAGTACACTATTAACTTTGTTCACGAATGCGCCATCGAGAACTCTCTCGATCTCATTCTTAAAGAGATAGTCGATTCCAAGCCTTTGTAACGCGTCAATCAACTCCAACTTCTCCAGAGTTCTCAATGTTTCATCACCATTACTAATTAATAGTGCATCTCTCACATCTTCTTTGAGCTTCTCTATATGTTTCCAGTCACTCTTTTCCTGTAAATCAAATAAATGAGTCATGTACGCACAAGTAATTATTAATTAATAAGAAAAATAACAACCAAAGTATCTATGGATGGATGAGACATACTTGCCAATTGCCACCAGACAAAGTTTGAGAGGTCGTGGATTTGACTCTCATTGAAGTCAGGACTAATTAATTAATTAATTAAATTAAACAGTTGCATGGTTTAAAAGAATGAGTTTAATTAAGAATAAACAATCACCAGGAAATCACTATGCAAAGATTGAATATATTTGGCATGCCATATGCTTCTCTGGTGGTAAGTTGGTGACTGTGTGGAGGCCATTTGGCTTTTCTTCTATGTTTTTGTATTGAGTTGGAAAAAACAATTGAAAGTCGGATGTCTTTGAATCTCCAAAGTTTTGTGAAGTGTATAGGTTTATATAGAAGACTGTCAGGCTGGAAAAACCAGCCTGGACACATTTTTTTTTTTGTGAGAAAACGTGTTGAGCGTAAAGACAAAAAAACGTTGTAAACGAGCCGACCACATAGCAGAGATACTTCATTTTTTATTTATTTATTTATTTTTTTATATTAAGAAGAGACAATAAAGTCCGAACACAAGTAGCATAGAAAAGCTAGTGGCCTGATTACCTTCATGATGAGTATGAACAATCTAAATAGATCAATTACGACTCAAGAGTTGTCGGATAAACATTATTAAGTGTCAATCATTAGAATAATTTTAGTATTTAATAGAAGTTTTTAAACCCATATTAAAGGGGGGTGTTATTAAATAACACCTCTACGTAATACATGTATTAAAAATTAAAACATAACATATTTTCACATGATATTTAATAACACTCTATTTAATAAGGGCTTTAAAACCTCTACTAAATGCCAAAAATGTTCTAGTGGATGGTGGTTAAATTGTGTACCCCCACCATTCAATAAGTCGATGACGCCTTTGTTGTCCATTTCAAGAATGACCATTTTAAATCCCATATCCCAAGTCAATTGGAGGCCATGCAACTCCCCAGAGTTCTGCTTCGAAGACCTAGCACGAGCCAAGGTTAGCCACAAAATCGGCTTTCCAGTCGCCGGCCTCATCTCTAATTAAGCCTCCTGCACTCGCCATCTGCCTAGATCCCTTACGAGCCCCATCCATATTAACTTTCACCCACTGAGTAGGTGGGCATTTCCAACCGATTAGGTGTTCTTTTCGCTGATTCTTACTCTTTTATAGGGACCGAAAGACATCATGAGCCTGTTGGAAGGATTTTACTTTCGCCAGTATCATGTGATATACTTCTGTATGAGAGACTTTTTCGTCCCCAATTACCACTCTATTGCGTCTGTTTCAAATGAGCCAACATATCGTAGCAAACCAAGTGGACCAAGGAATGCCCTATAAAGATCATGGCATCGCAAGTTGTTGAGCACCTACTGTTGAAACGGTAAAGAAACTAACTCATCCGGTTGTTCGTTGTTTATGGAGTTCCTCCATATTGAAAGCATCACAGGGCATTCTCATAGGATGTGTGAGATGGATTCCATCCCCTCCCCATCCCCCCATAAAGACCGCAAACAGCCTGTTCCACCATATGACGGCAATGACGAACTTCGCTGGTGAGAAGCGCTAAATATCATTTGCGTGGCTGAAATAAAAAGTAAAAGAAAAATGCTAGAGTGATCGAAAATGGGACACTCAGGATGGACACCCGGTGAAGGTGTCCACCCATTCACGCATCAGGATATGCGTACACAAGCTATTTACGATGGGTGGATACTATCATTGGGTGTCCATCCCTAGTGATGAAGTCCAAGAATTAGCTTGCAAATTCTTGAAAAAATATGATGGAAAGATATGACAGGATGGCATTTTGGTAATTTCGGTGAAGTTCGGGCGTTTGAGTTTTGGCGTTCCGGGGACATGGGTTGATTGAAAACGGCGTGGCACGGTGTACTTTCTTTCATTGAAATCTACGAGTAAACAAATACGAACCTTTCATGCTAGCCATGTCAGCTAGTCAGGTGTACTTTCTTTCATACCCAAGTGTAAGAAGTGCGCGTAACAATTGGGAAGCTACGTGCACACTTCAATCGAAACTCATCGATGAACATAACTTAATCGAGAATGTTGATAGTGTGCCTACACAACAAGACGCTTTTAAGGAGCAGCTACCTGAGCATGATACTGAGGTTGATATTGGCAACAATGTTTCAACTTTGCGAGCTAATCCTAGTGGCGCACACTTGTCATACGTCGATGAAGAAGATGATTAAAATGATGATTCCGAGTTTTCATCGAACGATAAGGAAGATGGCGAACCATGATATAATCGTTTTAGTTGGTAAATGAAGCAAACATTGGAATTATATTTTTTTGACTTATTACGTAATATTTCAAATTTAGGAGGTTCACGCGTATCTTGTTTCTAACTTAGTCTTATTTTTTTATAAGTTATGTCGTCAAGTAATGGATGGGATCCATCATCCGGTGAGGGATTCAGTGGTCGATCCGATAGACGATGTAACGGCCCAAAATTTTTAACTGTGTTATTGTCTTTTCACAGGCTCAACAACCCGTACTGCGGGACCCACATCGTGATTTGTCCGTTTACCGAGGCAAGGGTCAAGGTACGTTTTATATTTGTGTGTTGTATGCCTAGTGTACTGTGCATGTGTCTACTACTAAGTCATTTACGGGTATGCAGATACCGAGATGAGCGGGGACGCGTCTCGAGTCCTGATTCGAAGTGGGACCGAGGTAGCAACATATTGGGGTACGAGTCAATTATTTACATTAATTGACAATCATTTGGTAATGTGCGGTTTGTATGTGGCCACATCTATTAAGATATATATATAACATGGGTCTAAGTTAAGAAGAAAAAAATGTATATGTCACGGCCCAAATCTCTAACCTCGTTTTAATTTTCTTAATCAGGATCACCGACCCTTGACGTGGGACCTACACTGTGATACGTACACCGACCGAGGCACGTGGCCGAGGTATATGATATTTTTGTATTGATATATGCCTAGTGTTATGTATTGTGTAGATTTACTAAGTCGATTTGTACAGTTGTAGGTGTCGAGACGAGAGCGGGGACATGCCTCGATATGCGTATTAACGCGGATACCGGGTAGGTGATGGGACTGAATATTAAGTCGGGGAAACAAAAACACACAAATTGAATAAAAATCTGTCAAGTAAAAATATGGAATAGATATTGGGTGACTAGCGACGCGGCGGTACGCGGATGTCACAGTTCAGACGCGAAACCGGGCGTCAAAAGCCCGAAAACACGGCGAGTGTCTTAGCTGTGTCACATTTGGTGTCAAGACACAAACCCAACAACACTTGTCTATATAAGCCAAACTCAACAGCAACACTTGTCCAAAAATACACCACACTTGTCCAAAATTACACCACACTTGTACAAATTGCATACCATGTGGCCATCCACCCACCTACACCTACACCCCCCTCCAACACACACACACACAGGGAAAAAAAGAGAGAGGAAGAAGAAGAAGGGATTGCTGGAGAGGAATGAATCATCAAGGTTTTGAAGGAATCCATGGGAGTTTGTGAGAAATCCTCAAGCTACATCAACTAGGTACACATATTTTGAGTAGAAATTTGAACAAGTTCTGGTTTTAGGAAAATTTCAGATAGTAGATTATTGAATATCTGAAGTCGATTTATATATTTAGATTCCTCATTTCAAGCTGATAATCCAGCTATATTGAAGTTCTTAATTTGGTGTTGAAATCATAAAGATATGAATTTTTGAAGTTGCAACATCAAAACTGGAATTCTGCATGTTGTATTAGGAATCAACCTGGGTAATTTAGTCATAATCTGAACATGTTAGATCCAAATTCAACCACACTAGTGGAATTTGAAATTTCATATAGAGGGGAACAACTTTGCTTAACTGAAGGTATTTTGATTTGAATGTTTTCATTTCCAAACATGCTCTACAAATAGGTGCTGGAATTAGAAAGGACAGTTTTGAAACTAAATTTGTTAAGGGTATAACTACCTAACTACTTATACAAATGAGCTAATATTTTAGTATGTTGTATTTAGATATATTTTCCGCCTTGTGACCAAAAATCACATTTTTAGGAACTATAGATTGGGAGAAATAGATTTTCTAAATCTGATGGTCAGATTAAATTTCAATCAGACCTATGTTTAGTAAAATCATGATATCTCTTTTAGTTTAAATCATAATTCTGAAAACTAAACCTTTCTAGAAAGCTAAGATAGAGATCAACAATAATTGTAATGATAGAGGAATTCAATATTTGGACCATTTCATGCCAAAAAGTGCATTAAGATGTACGACCGAAATTGAAACTTAATTTAGTCTTTAGGGGCTGATTTATGATGATTGATTTAAAGTCTATTAAACCAATTTGAATACACAATAAACACACTAAATTGAGCTTAAATTCACTATTTGAACTAATGAGATACTAAACTCAGGAACCTAGGAAAAAGGGTACGAGAGAGCGAATATAAGATTTGGAGCATCGAGAGGCCAGTAAAGCTAGGACTTTACTTTGTTGTTGTGAGTATACCCAATGACAATTTTACTTGGCATTTCATTCCTATTAATTATTGTTCTTGCATAGTCCTTTTGACTATTTTGCCTTTGTATTCTTATATCATGTGTTCTTAGTGTCTATGCTCACTTGATGAGTCTAGTTTGCATGATATCCATTCATTGATTCTATCCCATGCTATGCCTATTTTTGTTGTTTCAAATGTGAATTTCAGATAAATAGCATGCTATTAGGCTGGTGAATATCTTATAAATGTTTAAGAGGACTTGTATTCTTTATTTGTTTAGGTGTATAGATGTGTCTATGCCTTGACAATCCATACCTGGTATCTCTTGAAATTTAAAAAGTAGTGTTTGCATTTAGGTCCTGTACTCGATCGATGTGTACGCGACTCACGGGGTTAGAGTCTCTGGGGATGTCGGCACCTGTTACTTGACACTGTATGATACTCGGGGTTAGAGTCCCTGAGGTGGTATACACACCGGGGTTAGAGTCCCTAGTAACACTTGGATTAGAGTCACTTGTGCTATATGATGATGGAGTCGGAGTGACACGTTTCACCGCCGACCGGACCTAAATCACCACTACTTAGCCTAGTGTCAGTTTCAATTTTTTATTTACTCGCATATGATTTATTTTCCAGTTTTTCAATTTATATGCTTTTAAATATCATTTGAATATTTGGAAATGAAAATTAAACTTGTCATCGGGGATTACTGTTTTATTCTTGTACTCACCGTCCTTTTTATGACGGTGGGTGCATAGCCGTCTACCAGCAGGCCGGGCAAAGAGAAGATCGGCGATTATCCCTGAGCCGCGGCGCGTCACTGCATCAATTGTAGGACTTCTTTATATATTTTGATTGTATATATTATATATACGTCTTTCAGATACTATTTGGGGTGCTATATTGGGTTGAGTGTTAGTTTCCCGACTTGACTTAGACTATTTTGTTATTTCACTAAATTTTGAAGACTATATATGTGATGTCATTTTCTGGTTTTCCACACTTAGGATTTTATAAATGGCTTCCGCATAAGTTACTCACTGATTCTGCATAATCAATAAGACTTCCGCTAATTAATTAACTTTAAATTTTATAAACTGGTAAGACTAGTATATTACTTATCATGAATACGAGAAAAGATGCGTCTAGGTTATAAAGGCCGACTAATACGTAGTTAAGTCCTGTATGGATATGATTAGGGATTAATTATGGGATTAGGCCAGGCGGTGCCCTAGATTACGAGAGGGGACATCACAATATATCACTATATATACATCTAGATTCACACACACGCATCTCGACACAAGGTGTCAAGTATTGGTGTCACTTGAGAGTGACACAAGGGACAAGTATGGTGTTGAAGACCACCCAATGTGCCTCGAGATACGTGTGTATTTTGAGATGAGTGGCTCACATTCAAGCCAACCCAAACCGAGGAGAGGAAGGAGAGAGAGAGAGAGAGAGAGAGAGAGAGAGAGACCGAGCTCGAAGTAAGGCAAGGTGAGTGAATTTATGTCATTGTTGTGTCATTTGTTGTTGTTGTTGTGGTTGTTGTTGTTTGTGTCGGTTGTTGTTATTGTTCGAGTTGGCGAAGTCGGACGATTCGTCCGAGCTTGAGGAAGGCATGGGAGTAGTCTCCGCTGCATATGAGACCCAACCTGGGGTTGGGGATGGAAGCCCAACCCCAGCGAAGAAGAAATAAAAAAAAGACAAAGCACCGCGTGCTCTATTGAGAAGGTTGAAGACGATGGCCTGAACGGGGCCGGTTCGGCTCGGTTCAGGCCCAGAAAAAAAAAGAGAGAAAGAGAGAAGAAGATGGGTTGGATGAACCGGGTCGGTTCGAAACCGGTTAGGCCCAGTTCAACCCAAACCCAAATTAAAAAAAAACACACAAAAATAGAAAAAGAAAAGAAAAATGAAAGGAAAATGGGGAAAATTCCAGAAAAATTAGGAAAAATTCTAAAAAATTATATTTCGACAAAATAAATAAAAAATAGTGAATTTCTAGGAAAAATAAAATATTTGGAATTTAGGACGAGCATTTTGCGGGGGTTTACCTCGAAAAACGCGAAATGGGCCGATTGGCCAAGAATAAATAAATCTTTTAGAAATTTGTGTCAACGTCGATTTGGCCTAAATTGAGACATTATTGAATGTTAGGGAACTAAGGGGATAACTCAGGCGTTTTGGCACGCATTTCGAATTTGTCGAGGGATCAGATAGACGAGGACATGCGTGTGACTTGTAAGTACAATTGTGAGAACTTTATATTTCATTTTATTCTCTTATAGCTTTATTGGTCTATTGGTAGACATTGCTACTTGAACTCGCACATCATGTTGTTCTTGTCTCTATTCATTGATGAATATTGTGACATGATGCCTTGTGAATTGTTTCGTTGCCTCTGATTCCTACACTTGAGTTCATTCTTGAACAAAATTGATAAAAAACATGCTAATGGAATAATGTGGATTTACTTGGACTTGTCTTCGATTTTCTTTGAGCTTTGCAGCCTAACTTATCTTGGTATCTTAAAATTCTGGGTTTATTTTTCTTTGAGATTAAAGTAGGGATTATCCAGTGTCCATTGCATGAGAGATGCGCGGTTCACGGGGACATGACTTTACCGGGGTTCGGCACTCACAACTACACTTGAGCGGCACATGAGGTATGGAACTTGGGGTGGCCGGCAAGCATGAGATTGATGTTGGGAAGCGAAAAGCGTAGCTCCGCTATTTATGTGAGATATGTTGAGTATGGCTCCATATAGTAGTAGGAAAGGGTAGGTGATAGGTCTCACCGCTAACCGGACGTAGATCATCTCGACTTAGCCTATGTCTGTCTTTACATCTTTAACTATGGTATTCACTTGCATTTATTGTTTCAACACTTTATTTCGCTACTTTATGTTTTTAAATACCATTAGTTTATTTCAGAAATGTGGCATAGAATTATCTAGTTAGTACTTAAATATCAATATACTCACTGTCTAGTTTGAGACAGTGGATGTAGGTTCGTCGAGTAGCAGCAAACCGGGGAAGCAGAAGATCAGCGACTTTCTCTGAGCAGTTCGATGACTCTCCTCACTCATTTTGTATGTCTCGACTTTTGTTGTATCATTATTGTTTATGTCATTTTGGGTTGTACATTGGGTTAAGTGAATAGTTTCATATATATACATCTATGTGATGCTGTATTTTCTTGGTTTTTCATGCTTAGGAATTTGAATTATCATGGCTTCTGCATAATCTTTAAGCTAAATGAAAACGATAGTATAGATCAATACATGAATTCAAATAAAGATAGGGAGGAAATGCTAACTAATACATAATTATGTCTTACATGATTTGGATTAAGACATGATTACGTGATTAGGTCGGGGTGCCTTGTTTAGTAGTTGGGGCGTCACAGACGATCTGGTGGTCGATCCAATGGACGATCCAGCGCTACCAGAGATCGATGATCGGGTCGTTCACACCCACGGTCTCATGATGATGCTACTCCACCTGCACAGTCTAATCAGGGCCTGTAGACTCTGCATCAACATTTTTCTCATACCCCCTCCACAACAGGGCTCGTTCTTTCATCCGTACCTATACCACCCCTCCTAGTAGATGTTTTTTTTTCCCATCAGACACCTCCCCCACCTTATGCAAATCTATCACATCCCTTACATCCTATATGTCTTTGCTATCTTTATTTGGTGATGATCCTACCTCTATGCAGATGTACTCTATGCTACTTTCATCGCTACCCACTCCACTCTTCGATGGTCGCAGTACGTTTAGGCCAGGTGTTGGGCCTACTTTTTCATCAGGGGGATCTGTATCTCTCTCACATTTGCATGATCGTACGCACGACCATCGGACAGCCCCTGTGACGGCCCAAGATTTCGAGACAAACCGGGCACCGCCACGTCGCCGGACACGTCACCAAGCCATGCCACGTCACCTGCACGTCTGTCTGTGACGGCCCGCGAACTTACCATCTAATACTCCAACTTAGTAAATTTTGATATTTAAATGATTATTTTAGCAAAATATACTAAGTTATAAAGTTTTATAACTTAATTCATTTGTTTTGATTTATTTTAGTTATTTTAGTAGCGGAAGTCTTAATAGCATGCATATAATTAATGTAAACGAGTTATGCAATATTCAATAACCTATGGGGTGGAAACCCAGCAAAAATGGATACCATGTATATCAGTTAAGGCGAAAAAAATGTATAATATGCGTCGATATACATGTATCAGTTGAAAGGTCTCTCAAAATGATCCCAAAAATATGTATACGTAAATACAAACACTTATGAGTAAGCTAGTGGAGGCGCTCCAAATCGGAGGTAGTCGCCAATCACCGCCTTCCCCCGGCTCGTGGTAGGATCTGCAACTTGCCACCAACAAACAATGACAAGTTCCAAGTGAGTAAATCCCAGAGAAATTCAATTAGTATTCACAAGAAATCCAAGAAAACGGCTACAATTCATGCATATAAAGTAAATGAACAAGAATATAAAGCATGAATATAAGTCGTGAGATAATCAAGAATGTGGAACGCGAGTGTGGTGTATAGCTGTCGAGCCCTGGGACAAAAACTAAACCGAAAAGGCCCTGGAGGTGAGGAAACCCACACCCCCTCTTCACGGTCGAAATGAGAAACTCTGTTGGTCAGAAAGTAGACTTCCGCCCAACGCCTCAAAAGAGAGGAAATCTGTGACGGAGGTGGGCCTCACATCAACTCGCTCTCGAGATCATCGACTCGCTGAGAAATCTCACGCGTAGTCTAGGGTATGACCAACACCGTAGCAACAATCGGATCATCATCAACGAGAGAGCCGGAAAGGGGTCACACCGTCCCTTCGACCATACACAGATACACGCGGGAATAGAGTAAACATGAAAAACTGAACTGGCGAAAAGTAATGTGAAGTAAATAATTTACAAGGAAAATAAGTAAATTCTAAACTGACTTTCTCGTGGGTTTACTTACCTCAAACGCTTTCGAACTTCCCGCACACGCCTCGAGATACGCGCCTAATACCCGACTATAGTCTCCTAAATTTCTGGTATCCAATTATACCACTTTTTTTATTTAAAGTCACATTAAAAGAATTTATAATGTGTGACTAAAAATTTGAGCTTTCGTTTCTAAAAAGTTTAATTTTGGCACACTTTTCGAGTTGTGCCGGGGTGCCGATGCTCCAAAAGTCCTCAAAACTACTTTTTTATATTTTTTTCCACTTTCTTATATTTTTCTTAATTTTTTCTGGATTCTTCCAAAAATTTCTAGCATTTCTTTCTATTTTCCTGATATTTATTTGATTTAAAAATGTATTTAAATTATATTTTAATATTTATTTTATTTTAATATAGGGGTGGGCCCCCCTGGACCGAGTTTGACCCGGTCCAACCGAGTCGGGCCCGGACCAGCCGACCCGGCTCAGTTCGGCCCAACTGGGTTGGGCCCAAATCGAGCGGGCCTGGGTTCAGGGGTTGCACGCACCCCTCCCCCACCCCATCATCTCCTTCGCAGAGACATCGTCTCTTGTTGCTTTTTTTTTTCTTCTGATTTGGGTTGGGGTTGCTCTCCCCCAACCCTGGTGGATCTCGATGGCAGGGGAAGACACCCCAGCCATCTCCACCCCGACCTCGGTTCGGCCACCATGGCCGAACTCCTTTCCCGGCTACCATGACCGACGCACCAACAACAACAAAAACAACGACTCACCTCGACCGTGACGTCTCCACCTCCTGTTCTCCTTCCCGCTCCTCTTCTCCTCCTCCTTCTCGGCTTTTTCTTCCTCTCCTATCGGCCTCCCTATTCTTATGAACGTGTGTGTGTGTGGGTGTGAGTGTGAGAGGGTAATGTGAGGGAGAGAGAAAATGAGTGACGTGAGGGAGAGAGGAAATGATGATGGAGTGCGGGATGGAGTATAAATGGGGATAAGTGTTGACTTTGTGTCCTAAACACCATAGTGTGACACAAATGGGACATTCGCCTGTATTTTTCGGCGTTTCGACGCCCGGGTTACCCGTCCAAATCGCGATATGCGCGTACCGCTGCGTCACTAGCCACTTAATATCTTTTCCATAATAATTATATGACCATTATCATTTATTCATTTAATTACGTGTTTTAGTTTCCCCGACCTAGTGTACCCAAAGTTCGCTCTTCAACACCCGTCTCGACACATTTCTCGAGGCGAACACCCGTTACACTATCTCGCTCGATTCAATGATAGAAAATACACACATGCGATGCTAAGTAATTAGCTTGATATACAACATCGCAAATAGGCAAACAATCACACAAAACTACTATTTACCTAGTCAGCGTTCCCTGACCTATCTGCGACGTCCACGTGGGTCTGAGCTTAGGGTCTTAACCTGTAATTTGTCAATTAATCTGGATTAATTAGAGCGGGCCGTTACAGCCCCACCATCAAGCTGTTCTAATTTTCATGCCTCGCCTTTTACGAGTCATCAGGTAGAGCATGTATCACAGTCGCGGAGTTTTTCAGCACAACGTTCAAGTGACCTGTCCATAGGTACGGCTCCACGTGGACGACGACGAAGCAGTACTACTAATCAAGCCTCGAGGCGAATATTTTTTATCGTGAATAATGACAGATAGTAAGTATACGTACTTTAAGTATGAATATTCACGTTTAATTAATTTTTTATAAACTCGGTCTAATGCCTCGTTTTCAATTTAGTGGACGAAAATTGCACCCATCTGACAATGCTAATCGGGAGATGACTACGACATATAAACAGTCCTTGCACAAGGACGACTATTCTTGGGAGTTTTTTCTGCAGCACATGCGAGATGTTTATTGGAATCAATGGAAGGTAAATTAATTTGAGTTAATGTCGTTTCATTTACTTAGGAATTAGAGACAAAAATTGAAAAATATTTCTAGTTATGTTTAAATGTTAATATTTTCGCGTATAGCTTTTATTCGACTGGGAGCCATAGGATGACAGAGCTATTAAAGAGGCATACGATAGACAGATTGTCACTCGGTATGTTGATTTCATTACCAAGATGTGCTTTAAAGATAAAAAGTCGGCACATGTATCTACCGAGATCTTCGAGCACTATAAGAAGATGTGGTCCTTCATGAATTCAAAAAGAAGTCTAAGCGAGTAAGCAAGAATCGGAGAACAGAGACAATGGGACTAGGTACGGGGGTAGCATTTCATACAGGTGGTTCCATATCCATTTATCAACACGCAGAGAGGTTGATAAATTATAATAAGTATATATAATACAATATAATATAATATAATTAAGTCTCAAACTTAATCCTCTTTAAATATATGTTTTGTAAGACAAGAAGTTAGGTCGACCCCCGACTGCTTTAGAGTTATGCCTATAATTCCATACCAAAGATCATGACGGAGTAACTTTCCTTGATAAGAGAGTAGATATGATTGTCGTAAGAAAATAGTTTTGTTTTCAAAGTTTGTTTGGTTAATTAATGATAGGTATCAATGACTTGTAAATGTTTTAATTCTTAATTTAGATGGCGATTAGGAACAGACGCATTAAGCTCATACGGTCACAGCCTAACACCCTGATTGATGAGACCGAGTTGTATTCGTTCGTTATGGAGCGTGATGACAAAAGACGGACATATGTATTAGGGTGGACAACATCGGGGTCGCACGCGTAGACATGCTGGAACTGGAACTGGAACTGGAGCTGGAGTTAGAGTTGGAGATGGAGCTGGATCATTGTGACGGTCCCTTCTCCAATTAAGGGAATCGCCGACCTAATCCCTCATTAAGCCCTAATCTCCTATATAAGACCTAACAAGGAACTAGTCAACCTTATTTAAACACCTAAAAACATACAAATTATTCCATATTAAAAACATGATACCACCTACGGTAACTAGCTAGTTATACTAACTACCCTATAGTTGTTTATAAATCAAAGTTAAGTTAAAATTTTCAACCTAACAAGTTATTCAGTGAAAGTCTTATTTAGTGGACATTAAATACTAAGGCCTAACCTATTGTGGAAAAACTAGGAACTAGAGATCACATGCATATATAAACAAAAATTGTGATATATACAACATGTGTCTAGTCTTATATTCCTATCACTCAACCCAAAAGGAAAAATAGCATGTACATAAAAATGTAATACAAAAGAATACAAAACATACACAAATATGTCGTAGTAGTCCTTCACCGGCTCAGAGGTAGTCACCAATCTTCTCTTTGCCTTGTCTGCTACTCGGTTGATCTACACCCACCTTTACAAACTAGACGGTGAGTACATGAAATTATTTAAGTAATACTGAGAGACATTGATCCACATCTTAAACAGACAACAATTATCAAATGACATAATTTAAATAACAATTATGTCGAAAGAAACATCATGCAAAAAGATACTTGAGTTAACAAAATATGAAACTAACTCAAGGCTAAGTAGTAACGGATTAGGGTCGGTCGGCCGTGATCTTCATCACATCATCCCATCCGTTACAATTTGAGCTATGCTCTATATCATTTCATTACAAATTGAGCTATATATCATAATTTCAAAAGGTCGTACTTACGATTACGCTTTTTCTATTCTGAGTGAATTAGTCGTCACCGGAATGTAAATTTGCTAACATACCCGAGTTTTAAAACTCGTCATGCTCACCCAAGTTATTCTTGCGCCAACAAACCTCGAGGTCCGATTACCCCATTCGAGGCACGTTACCCCGTGTGTCATGCAAGGTAGTGGAGAAATTTCCTAACATCCCGGAAAGTCTAATGACCCCATATGAAAGCTGAATTTCTATCATCAAATGACCCTAACCACAAGAACCACTTTCACTTTCAATAATGACTCAGAATAGAATCCAAGAGATGTAACTGCATACTAATGCACAAATGATTAGAGTCAAAATAAATCAACTAACCTAATAGCATGCTATATCACTGACTTCCAAACACAACAATCAAATGACAAAGTAGAGGAATTGGAGTCAATGATATATACAACAGAGTATACTATGAGCAACATCATAAAATGAGAAACAAACAAGTCATAGCATATGGATTTCAGAGGCAATTCAGTTCGAATAACAGAGAAGGAATAAATAAATGGAATAAAATGTAAATAAATGTCTCACTGAGTTTACTTACATACCACAATTCTTAAGCTATCCGGCTTCTCGTCGCGTCGATGTACGCACCCAATTCCCCGCATTATCTCCTTTAGGGTCCTAACATTCAACAATTTATCAATTTAGATTCAAGATTAATTATTTAACATTCCTAAATTGGTCGAAATCGAATTCGAGACCAATTTGCCGATTTCGCATTTTTCGAGATACCCCCAGCATAAAGTCCAAACCGACTTCTGAATTCTTCAATTTTTATAGAAATATCGAATTTCTATTGATTTGGGTCACAAATATATTTTTTCCTATTTTTCTGGATCTTTCCCGAATTTTTTTCCTTACTTTTATCTATTTTCTGGAATTTCTTTTATTAAAAATCAGTTTAATTTGATTTAATAGATAAATATATATTTTTTTGTTGGGGTGGGTCCGAGTTAACCCGACCCAGTCCTCCTCGGGTTAGGGTGTGCTCGACCCGGCCCACCCGACCTCGGGTCGGCCCGACTTAGGCTACCCCCCATCTTCTTCCTCTCGTCAAACAGAGCTGCTGCTCTGTTTGTTTGTTTGTTTTTTTTTCTCTTGAGGCGTTGGGGTTGACTCCCAACCCCAAGCTCAAGTGGTTTTGATGGCAGGGGAGACACCCATGCCATCTCCCCCACGCACCTCTCGGCCATAGAGGCTGAACCTCCATGGTCACTACACCAACAACAACCAACTGCAACAACAACAACGAAATCAACAAGAACACTCAACTCACCTTGATCACTTTCAATTCGAGCTCGGTCTCTTTCCTCCTTTCTTTCTTTCTTCTTCTTCTTCTTCTTCTCGATTTCTTTTTCTTCTTCTCTGTGCTTTTTTTTTTCTTTTCTTCATCACCGACTGTGCAAAATCAAAGTGAGATAAGTTGGATTTGAAGTTAAATGTTTGATGTCCTCGAGATTCGTGTACCACAAATCTCGAGGCAAACCCAATCAGTATCCTCTTTTTCCATCGCCTTATATGTTTGACCAAAATCTTCTCGAGTATCACAAAATGCGTATCTCGAGGCAAATCCAATGCATATTATTTTATGTTACAAACTATAGGCCATTGCATATTTAATTTAATGTAACCACATTCCTATAGCCACTTATTAAGCCAACATTAAATCACATTTAATTGAAATTGCTTAATCTCACCCCACGAGCTTCTACCTCGAGCCCACGACAGCACACGACTCTAGGCGCGTCCCCGCTTGTCTCGGTATCTACATACCCGTAAATGACTTAGTAGTCTACACATAGACAGTACACTAGGCATACAACATACAAATATAACATTTACCTCGGCCACCGTGCCTTGGTAGTGACACGTATCACGTTGCGGGTCCCACGTCACGGGTCATTTGGTCATGATCAACAAATTAAACGCAGATTAAATACTTGTTCCGTAACAATCTTCTCGGCCTATTTCTGCTTATGATGAGCCTATTGAGCTGCTGAGGAGGGACATCAAGGAGATGCAGACAAATATTCTTCGGGTTATGCAGGATAACACTTTAAATCATGATGAGTTGTGAGAGGTGCAGGGATGGTTAGGTCGCATGGAGCAGGCTCTAACGGACAGACTTGACATTTCATTCACGCCTCCAAGAGATATATGTTCCAGATAACTCAGAGACCAACGACGATCCTGACGATTGAGTTCTCACTGATGTGTACACTTAGGATTTTATATTTGGCACTCACACATACTTTTCATCTTATTTTGTATATTTTATACTTGTAAATTTTTTTTGTTGTATTTATTTCATTTAGTTCTTTATTTACTTCAATTATTTAGTTTAATTTGCTCATATTTATTTGCATAATTCTTATTCCAAATAAATTGTATTTTTACTAAGTAGAAAAACATAAAATCTTTTAATAATTAACTTGTTTTATAATGTTTAAAATCACAATTTTCATTTTAATAAAACTAAAATATGTTCTTTTCATAATTGAAGTTTTTAAATAAATTTTAAAAATAATTCTTTAATTTTAATATTATTTTAAAAAATAAATACTATTATTTTAAAAACAGTTCATTTTAATATTAATTTCAATTAAATAAAAAATATTTTATAAAATTCTAAATTAAAAATTATTAGTTTTTATATTACTTAATTTTAATAATATTAACTATTTTAAATATTTTGAATATCAAAAAATTGAAAAACAAAATTAAAGTTTTTTTAAGAAATTATTAGTGACGACTTCTCGTTGCCAATTTTGATCCAGATGGCTGATTTATCCGCCACGTGGAGGACAAATGGCGACGGGATTTAGCTACGGCCCCCGACGCCAAATAGGTGATGTGACACAAAATTGGTTTAGACCAAAACACGTGGCCAATTTAGCGATGGGCTATGGCGACGGGGTTAGCGACGATACCCCATCGCTAATCTTGACAACCCATCGCTGATCGTTTTAATTAGAAACGAGGATAAAATCAACGTGAAACCCGTTGCTATTCCCATCACTAACACATAATAGCGACAGGCTGTACCGGATCAACGAAGGGTTTGCCTATCGTTGATCCGGTACATTTTTGTAGTGTATATATCTCGGCAACAATCGACCCTTGAGGCTCTTGATGATTGTCATTTCTCCTCAAAGCTTCATAGCGTCACTTTCCATACAAACACTTCGTAAGGGCCTTACTCCAAAAAATTTCGTCACTATTTGAAAGAGATCCGCCCTCAATTTTGTCCCTCATGCCTCAATTTTGTCCTGGTCCTAGCTCCTCTCACGAGCTTGTAATTAACTATTAAAAAAAAGGAAAATAGGTTTAATAAGATAGATTCCTCATTATTTATTTAAACACATAATTGTTGATGACGTGTTTCAAACAAATTTGAGTGACGTCATCGTATGTCGTCAGCAATCCCATAACAAAAACGAGACTGAAATTATTGGGGATCGATCTTAATTATTAAAACATGTTTGTGCCCCTAAATATAATTAAGTGGGAAATATATATTATTAAAGAGTATACGACTTGGGCAACTAAGGCAATATTAGCATAACTTCAAATTAATTAATTATATTGTATCATTGTCAATGCATCTGATTAAGTGGTAGAGACGTCACTTGATATGAAATGTAAAAAAAAGACAAATATGCAAAGAAGAAACAAAATAAAGAAATGATTAATGTAGATGACTAGTGCATTTGATCAACACACCAACGTACTCACTTTGTTCACACACACACACACACATATTTATATATATATACTAGTTTCAAGACGTGCTACGCACGATTCCCCGCTCACTTTGCTCGCGGGAATTAATTTCTAAGAGTTTATTAACAAAATTTAAAATTGTAATTAAAATTTAAAAATTAGAAATACAAGTACTTTTTTAACTTATCAATATTCTTTAATGTGATCGAGATAAGATGTGAATGAAAAAATAAGCTAGTCATATTAGAACATTACTTCTTTAAAAAAAGTGTATTGGATTGATAAGAATGACTTCATGATTGATTTGGAGATAAAGAAAAAAAACGTGTAGTGGATTGATAAAAAGTTAGAGTTTGATTTGGATACAAAAGAAAATGTTGATTTGGAGATGAAAAAAAAAGAAGTATGGGCAAATAGGTAAATTTCATTACCACTCAAAAATTTGTGATTCATGCTTTTATATATATATATATATAATGCTTAAATAATTACTAGATCACACATCTAGATCTTAATTTAAAGCCCTTGATAAATATATATAATATAAAAATAAACTTTAACACTACAAAAAAACAGCAAATCAGAAACGGAATTAGAAACGGAATAAGTTCCGTTTCTAAATTACAAAGTTAGCGACGGAATTGAGACGGAAACATTCAGAGACGGATTTGAAACGGATCGGAGACGGAATTAGAGACGGAATTAGAGACGGAATTAAATTCCATCTCTGAAAAATGACGCCTTCATTCCCACCAAAACTGTATTTTGTTATACCCGTTCATCAAATCTCGAGATTTGTGACAACAAATCTCGAGATTTCTCTTTACCCCCTCCAAAACCCCCCCTCGTCTCGTCCTCCCCACAACCGAGAGCCACCTAAACCCTAAAGCCCTAACCAAGCAAACCCACCGCGCGATTCGATCTCATCGTCTTCGTCGTCTCTCCTCTATACTCTCGTATCTCCTCTCTGGTCGCGCCGTCTCTCCGGTCACCGGCCCCTAAATCTCCAACCCCCAACAAATCGGCGTCTCTGTTCCGTTGCTCTCAACTCTCTCTCTCTGGTCTCTCCGTCTCTCTCCAGTCACCGCCCCCCAAATCCCCAACCCCCAACAAGTCGTCCTCGCACCACATTGCTCCTTGGTAGCGCTGCCCTGCTCTGGTCCTGTTCGGTTGTCTTGCACCATTTCGGTCAGCGCCTCTGCTCCTCTCGGGTCTCACTTCGTGCTCTCATTCAGTCCCCTATTCGATCTCTGTTCGGTGGTATTGTGCTCTCATTCATTCCGCGCCTCGCTGTGCTTGATTTGTGAGTTCTCCCTCTATCCTCTCGAACCATTGTTTTTGGTGAATTGGCAGTGACATGTTATGTAGGTGTTCCTTGCTAGTTTATCATATCTTGATGTTGGTTTACCTATTTAAATGTATAATTTAAATAAATTTGATTTGGTTGTAACTTTACTAGTATGTCTCCCTTGCTATTGTATGATATCTTGATGTGTATAACTATTCAGCTATCATAAGTGATATATTGATGTTTTTGTTATATGTTCGGTGTCTCTCTTGATGTGTTATGTAGGTGTTCAACTAACATTTATAAAAAAAAACAAGTTTCCACTTCCTTTCAGTCTAATGAAATCAAGAATTTTCGTTCAGTATTTTTGTTCAAATTTATCATGTTAGGCATTGTTTTTTTTCCTTGCTATTTTATTATGTTTGGTTATGCTATTCTGAAATGCCAAAAAATTGATAATAGGTGCAATGATCTGAAATATGAAAATCTAATTCTGAATATACTAGGTATTACTTTGATCATAGTTCTTTGCATGATTCTTGATCTCATTCAAGAGCTTAGTGAACGAAGTGATGGTTGTGGCTATGTCTTCATCGGAGCCAACTCTGAAAGTCTCATAGTGCCCCTCGATTATCAACTTTTTTCTTCACTTGATGTTTACCTTTATAACCTAAGCTTCTCCTTCACTTCCTTAGTTGTTTGACAAGCCCTAACTCTGTTAAATTTGTTTTCATAAAGCGAGGAAAAAAAATTATGGCGGCCTTGATCATTGGAGAGCTCAATCTTGGTCTCCTCAATGATGTCTTCTCTCATGGCCCTGTTCGGTGGACTCTACCTATTCTCAATAGACTCCCACAAAAGTCTAAGTTTCACCCTAATGTAGAACTTCATCCTTACATTCCAATGAGCATAGTTGGTATAGATAACCTTTTGAATTTTCAACTCCCTATCCTTAGTTCAATGAAAAGTTAAAACAATTACTTTCTAATCCAGGCATCTTACATATTTATGATGAGGTAAATAATCCAGTTAGAGGAATATCGAATAAATGTTGTTGTACTTTGCATTTCGTGCCTTGAATTGCTTTCAAACATTAATACTTAGCAAGATAATAATTAAGGACAACATTAGATTATGCAACCATTCTGTACATATAGTATATTTTTCTTTAAATAAGAATTTTTCTAGCAAAGGAAAAGGTCAAAAAGTAAACAGCATGATAGATTATGTATGAACTGGGATTCCAAGGCAACTAAGATATACAGAGGATAAAGGAAGAAAACATTTACCTGCAGTTCATGGTGGGCTCGTTCATCTCAAAGGTATGCATCCAATAATCTAAGCAGCACACCGAGTTTTTGCTAGGAATTAAGTGAAACAATTGTCATACAACAATTGTCATACTTTGTTTGGCATAACTAACGAATGCAGGGGTTTATACACAATATTGAACCTTATAACTGGGATAAGAATTGATTTGGAATGCTTTTTTTATGTGAAAGTTGATGATTCTTAGGTCTAAGTGTTGAGTTGATCTTGTGCATCACCGTGGCATTTGAGTTTATCTCGTCAGACATTTGTGAAAATATATCACATTATATCATTCTTATTGCTTAATATTCTAAGTCTTAGCGTGACTCGTTACTATGGAACTTCTATTTCAATAAACATGGGATAATTTTCTAATCAAATCATTATTCTCTGAATGACGTCTGATATATGTTTGTCCCATCATTATTCTCTGAATGACGTCTGGAATAATTCAGGGTATCTCGGTGCTTCGGGTAGCTAAGGTTGTACAAGTTGCTCCAATTCGCGTATATGAAGTGGCGACATTTTATTCCATGGTCAACCGTACTAAAGTAGGTAAATGATTAATATCTTTACGATGCAGTTGGCATCATCTACATTGCGTTAATGATCGCTTGTGTTCATACATCTTGATTGAGTTTGCCTTAGCGCCGCTGGGTAATGTAGGTTGGTAAAAATTATCTGTTAGTTTGTGGCACCACGCCTTGCATGATACGTGGTTCACGGGAAATAGAAGAGGCTCTACTTAAACACCTTGGGGTGAAGCGCAATGGTAAGCTAATGCAACTTTCATTGCTCTCTCTACACAAACCAAATATAATTTTTACTGCAAGTTCAGTGTATTGAAACCTGTTAGAATTCTATTTCTTCCCCATATGCAGAGGTGACAAAGGATGGCATGTTCTCTGTTGGAGAAATGGAATGCATGGTGAGAATTTTTTATGGTGTCTTCTTTTTTAATTTTTGATAAATCGAGTTATGACAATAGGTTTTCCTCACCTGCGGCGAAATATCTTGTTGTTTTTGCTTAAAAATTGAGAAATACAATAAAGCACATGATAAGTTAATAATTTCTCGATTTTTGAAAGGGATGCTGTGTAAATGCTCCTATGATTACAGTGGCTGACTACTCAAAGGGTTCAGAAGGATACACCTATAATTATTATGTAAGCACATGATAAGTTTGCATTGGCTTTCCGAGGGTTGGAGGCCCTGCTTTCACTGTTTTGACTCTACCATTTCTTGGATCTTGGATGGAGATTAATAAGTTCATACATTCTTTGTACGTACTGTTGTACCAACCTATCTGTTTGCAGATCTCCATTGAACGTTGGAGAAGTATCTTTGTCATCGTCTTTTTTGGTATTATTAAGTATTTATGGTTACTTACTTTGCATTGCAAGCTTCCAAACCTAAAACTTTTAGTTTGTACTTGATGGGCTTTTATTGCCATTCATTTTACATGTCTTTATGTCTGCAAAATAGCTAATTGGGGGATCATTGATGGCTATCACTGGAGAAAAATATTGTTTCGAAACAAGCTAATGGAATTTAATTTAAAAGAGCCGTTGAAAAGCATTTCTAGTATTGTTTAGGCGTGTGAGTTGTGAACCTATATGAGAATAGATTAAAGGTGGTGGAACTCCGTTGCAATTCTATTTGAATAAGATATTTGGATAATGTTACACTTTCTTTCGTTCAATTCTGTTTGATCTCAAGGCTAGAGCTGGGATCGAAGAAGTTCACTTTCTTTCGTTCAATCCGACTGACAAAAAGACTGCACTTACATACTTAGACCAACAAGGTAAAATGCATAGAGTGAGCAAAGGACCTCCATAGCTGGTAAGATTTTACAAGTAATAGCCAAGTTACTTACTAATTCATTTCTTTTATCAATATTGAAATTCTTTTTTTCTATTTGTGCCATTTAGGTTCTTAATCTAGCGTCGAACAAATCAGATATAGAACGAAGGGTGCACGCATCGATTGACAAATTCGCAGGTAGTGGACTTAGTACTAATTGCAAGGAAAAAGCTGTGAAAACATGGAACCTAAACTGATAACTTTCTATTTGCAAAACTTTGATATTCAAAGGAGTGGTGGTACATTGAATGGACTACTCGGCCATAGAGGATGCCACTCTCTTTGGTTGATATAAGCGAACAAGGTAGTGAAGTATCTTTATTTTTCTGTGTGGATTACTTCATTCTCATACCATGATTGTTCACCATTTGTAGAACTCAATTCAAGTATGATATAAAGGCTATAAACATGATTATTCTCATACCATAGATCCCAATTGCTCCCCTTATATGAAAAACTGGATGTACTGCAATGACACTGTCAATTCTTTGAAGAATTCTCAGCAAATGTGTTGAGAATTCAATCAAGGCAATATTTCAGCCCAGATCTATTTACAAATAAAATAGTGCAAGGTTCTGGGAGTATTTGTATATGGAGCAACTGAAGTTAGCTAATTTTCTCAATCATGTTTTATGTTAATATACTTTTTTGGTGAACTGAAACAACTTCTTTATATGTGGATTACTGTTTTGCATACTCATATGAATCTGGATGATAATAGGTGGGAATTCTGCTCATGAACATGGAGAGCAACAGGAGTCACTGTGCTTGCATCTTTACAGTTCAGCAGGAGTCAGTGAGGGATAATAGGTGGGAATTCTTATAACCAACGAAATTGGATACCTCCTAGCTGAATTTGAATTGGGAAACGCAGCTCATTCTCTGAGAATTCTACGAGTAGAGACTGGAAAGCTGATTCTTCTGGGCTTGGCTGGATCTGAACAAATAAAGAAAACTGGAAAGCAGTTGTGTGATAATTCACTGTTTGCTATGATCATTATGTCTCTTGCCTCGATTACTAGGTTTCCATTTTTTTTCCCGAATCGCTTGTGCTTGTTCGATGCGGCCTGTTCCTTTTTCTTTGAACTTAAATAACGTTTGTGATGGTACTTTTTTTTGAAAGCATTCAAAATGAATATGGTAACGTCAATTCTCACTATGGTGCACTGCATTTGTTAAGCCCTACATCAATTGCCGGCCTCCATGGCTACATCTTTAGATACGGGGGTTCCATGGGTTATGTGCCAAAGAATCGATGCCCCCGATCCAAAGTAGTGAGTTCATATTTTTCGGTTCTATGTTTGTTTTTGATGAAAGCATGCTTAGGTTGTCCATGTAGCATGAATGTGCATCATTGGTAATGTACAAATTAATATTTCACTTTGTCTGTTTTTGGCTTGTTCATGAGTTTATTATTGATTCATTGTTGCTCAACTCGATATCTTTTGAATGCCAAAGTTTGTCTTTGTTCTTTACATTCTTACAAACTTCGATTCTCCAGCTGGGAAGAGTACGTATAGCCTCATTCGAGAACCAGGGGAGGTCGTTAAGATCAAATATACTGATGTGCCTCTTTTACACTACACCGAAATTCTTAGTAAGTAAAATTCTTTAATTAGCTTCATTGACTAATCACCAAGATTGTCTGACTGTTTATGGTTGCTTGATAGGTATGCCTGGTTTGACTCCCTACGTTGATTTCCATGAAATCTGCCACTGCAAAGAATTTACCTCAACTAACCTGATCATAGAGAGATTATTAGATTGATTATGGCAACTGTTGGACGTGGTGGGCACGGTGATCTAAGGCAGAAAATTCGCGATGAAAAACTTCTTATTCGGGTTTCTCCTTCACTTTTTTACTTCTGTCTTATACATCATGGTTTTTTTTTTGGGTTTTTTGGGATTGCTATAAGTGTTGGTTTTTTCTTTTATTGGGCCAACTCCTCTTGCTTTACCTTTACTAGTGTTTCTAATGACATTCAAGTAAGCAAAGAAAACAAATATTTTTCAACTCATTGAAGAAAAATCACAAATTTCTAGCAAAGAAAGCTCTTTATTTTGTTAGTGAAACACAAAAACAAAACAACAAAAGCCTCAAACCATTGAAATAGGTAATAGCCTTTTTGTCACATGTAATTCGATTACAACGCCAGTGACCTTGTTTTACTTTGAATGGAATACTAGTGACTATGCTTGAAAGAATTCTAATGCAGTTCACATAAATCCACGATTTTGCGATCTTATAGCACCAATTTGTTTTGCTTCCTTTATATACTTTTTTATTTTGTGCCATATAAATGCAAATAACTAGGACTTCGACTATTATGGCATTGCAAGAACTAGATGTAAAGATTTTTTGCATATATTGCCACAACTCTTTATCTCATTGTAAATTTGGTAAACTTTTTTCAATCTTACCCAATTGATTTGCATGGTTGATGTATATAATATCAAGTTGCCGAAACATTTGTATGCTTATAAAATGTAGAGTAGCGCATAAGAATTTGAGATTTTATATTGATCTCGTCGCTTTCTTTTTTTACAGGGGCCTCTCCTCGCTCTTTTCTGTTTGTTTGTGGGGCCATGATGGCGAGAGTGGGCCCTATTAGTAGGTGGTGGTTCTTCGATCGAGTGGGAGTTAGTGCCATTGATTGCCCATATCCCTGTGACAATACCCGCCATAATCTAGTTTCCAAGTGAGAGATGAGGAATTTATGAATACTTAGAAATTTGGATTGTAAGTTTTTTTTTGTGGTACTTTCCAATATAATTGGTGGTTTTTATGAATACTTAGAAATTTGGAGCTTTTGTAATACAAGACGATTTTTCGTGGATGTATAAATCTTTTTCATATTTTGATTTTTACATTTTTTTTTCTCTTTTGAATCTTTGTTGATATATATTGTCGATGTATGAATGTCAAATTTGGCTTTTTGGTGGGATGTTAGCAGCCCCAAGGAGTTGTTGGAGGGGGTGCAGGCGATGGAGGAGGTCCTATGGTTGTTAACTTCAAGGTATAGGTTGGAGAACAAATTGGATTTTGCTTATGCTTGAAAATAAAACGAAAAGGAAAATATGCATAAATCACAAACGGAATTAGAGACGGAAATAAGAATTCATAAATCTCAAACGATTAGTTTATTAAGAATCTTCGATTCGTTCGCTAATCAGCGACGGAATCAGAGACGGAATCAGAAACGAAATCTTTCCGTATCTTTCCGTATCGATCGATTCGTCTCGATTTCGTCGATTTCGATTCCGTTTCTGATTAGCAACGGAATCAGAGACGGAATTCATAAATTTATTAATTCCGTCTCTGAATCCGTTGCTAATCAGCAACGGAATCAGAGACGGAATGCAATTACAAATGTACCATTTCTCATAAAATTCCATTTTTGTTCCGTCTCTGTTCCGTTTCTAATTTCCGTCTCTAAATCCGTCTCTAATCAGAAGCGGAATTATTCCGTCTCAATTCCGTCTCTAATCAGAAACGGAATCACTTTTCCGTTTCTGATCGAATCAGCGACGACGTTTTCAGAGACGGAATTGATTCGCAATTAGTTTTTTTGCAAATCGAGATTGATTTCCGTTTCTAAATCTAAACGGAATTAGTTTCCGTTTCGTATTTAGCAATTAGAGATTTGAGAATTTTTAGAGACAATTAAATTCGAAAATTGACCATTCCCGCCAAATTCGGCCGTTCATCATTCCTCGAGATTTGTATTTTTTCCTCGGTCTCGATTCGGATCGGGTTAGCAAGGAATTTTTGTTTTGGAGTCTTACTACAATCTTCATTTCTTATTTGTTTTTTAATGTTCATTATAATGCAGGCAACACTCATGATCAAGAGCTCTTGAGCTTTCATAGAGATCATTCACCTTTTGTCGGTTTTGAGGAAGTCCTGAATCTAACTTGGCATTTGTTATATTGCGAAAAATTTGCGTCTGTCAGGTTGGCGTTCTAGTCCCCTTGTTTATCTAATTCTGCAAATTTATGGAATAATCCGTCGGGTGACATGAGAATTATTTAAGTTTCCGCTATGGTTCATTTGATGGATGATTTTCTAGTAAACATCGGAGTTGAAGGCAAGAAGCTATTTTATCTTGAAAGACTTTCCAATTTAAATTAACCATGTGCCTTATGTATTTCCATCTATCAATAAATATTTGGGGTGTTAGGTGTTCCTACGTACATTATATGCGGCATCCAGGAATATTAAAGTCGTAATACTTGTTAGCATTGCAAAGTTGAGGTGGTTTTATCATGATAGGATTTATCATGATAGGATTTCCTATTGCTCCTTCTAAAAAATCAAATTTCTTCTCTTTGTAGATCTTGAATTTTGAAATGTGTTTCTTCTCCCTTATGTTACAACCAAGTTTGTGGTGGTTTTATCATGATAGGATTTCCAATATGACCGTTTATAGCCGTGTTAGGAATCCAGGAAATCAAAAATTCAAATGTGAAGCTTGATTTCCAAAAGTCAAAAATATCTCGCGAGAGGTAATTAGCGCGCTAATCTTTGGAATTAGCGCGCTAACTCATGCAGGGAACTCAAAAAAAGTTTTTTCTCCTTTGTGTTAGCGACCCTTAAACTCGTCCAGGGCCTAACCAACCCTTATAAAACATGTTATACATGTTTATTATGAGTCATTTACAACAATCCTTTTGATAATGCCCAAGCTTCTTACATAAAGAACATAACTCAATCAATTCCTTCTCTTTAGATTGTGATGACTCATTAATGACTTCCTAACTTTGTCAATTTATTCTCTATTCATGAGTTTAATGTGGGAACCTCGTTCTTTCACTTAGCTATCAATTTGTTCTCTTTAGATGGTGTAGATCTGTTATATTCCTTTGAAAGCCTCAAAGGTCTTTGGATTTGAGGACTTAACAACGACCCACAAAGATCTCCTATTGCTCCTTCTAAAAAATCAAATTTCTTCTCTTTGTAGATCTTGAATTTTGAAATGTGTTTCTTCTCCCTTATGTTACAACCAAGTTTGTGGTGGTTTTCTCATGATAGGATTTCCAATATGACCGTTTATAGCCGTGTTAGGAATCCAGGAAATCAAAAATTCAAATGTGAAGCTTGATTTCCAAAAGTCAAAAATATCTGGCAGAGGCTAATTAGCGCGCTAATAATTGGAATATAGCGCTAAATGCACGGAAATCCAAAAAAAGGTTTTTTCTCCCTTTGTGTTAGCGACCCTTAAACTCGTCCAGGGCCTAACCCAACCCTTATTAAACATGTTATACATGTTTATTATGAGTCATTTACAACAATCCTTTTGATAATGCCCAAGCTTCTTACATAAAGAACATAACTCAATCAATTCCTTCTCTTTAGATCGTGATGACTCATTAATGTGGGAACCTCGTTCTTTCACTTAGCTATCAATTTGTTCTCTTTAGATGGTGTAGATCGCATTTCCGATTTACAATATTCTCCATTTTGGAGGCTTCTTATCATCTTAATCATTATTATTTCATTACTTGAATAGACAACCGGCTCGACAAGGGTTACGTTCGACTAGGAATGTCGTCTACAAACAGAGATGGATGTACAACCGGCTCGACAAACGGTTATGTTCGAATTGAATTCGCGGCGAAGGTTAAAGAATTTATATCATTTGCAAAACAACATTGTCCTACATACCAAAGTGAACGGAAGATTAGATGTCCGTGCAATTTTAAGAAATGTCGACTTGTTCCGTACCTGGACGTCGAAACGGTTGAGCACCACCTATGTAGGTATGGATTTGTCCGGGGATATCACAGCTTGGTACGAACATGGTGAGAACGGAGATGAAGGGCCGCAAAATTTTCACGCAATGGATTGCCATATTGATGATGCGATGTTCGAGGCTACGATCCGACACCTTACCGCGAGATGCTACACAACGTGGCAGTCCAAGTTTCAATTGGAATGTCGTGGAAGAATCACCAAACCCCCAAGCACGCCAACTATATGACATGATTGATGCAAGTAGGGAACAATTGTGGCCTGGTTGCGAAACCATGACAACGTTGTCCGCAATGGCAAGATTACTTGCGATCAAGTCTGAACATCATATATCTGAACGAGGGTATAATGAAATCATTAAACTCATGAAGGATTGTTTGCCAAATGACAACTCAATGGTTGAGAATTTTTATGCCACTAAAAGACTAATGCTTGGTCCTGCACGCAGGCTGATTCATCCGAGACGCCACCGTCGGTGAATGATTTGTACTTGCATCTCCACACCGTTAATCACGACAGGACGACATTCATCGATACTAGATCAGAGCGGTTCTATGTAAGTATAGAAATGAAATGTAAAATATTATTAAGTCTATCACTTACCCCATATCATGTACTTTGTTTGTTGTGCATATATGCGGGAAAGGCTCCGAGCGAGACGTCGGGAGGCGACCCGAGCTACACCGGAGCAATCGGTGGATGATGAGGCGGTGTACCTCAATGTGGCGGGTGAGTCTTCCAAAGGACGTGTCTACGGACTCGGGTCCGTAGGGAGAAAGAAGAGGAGATACGGAACTCCTGGTGCTAGCACGTCGCAGACGCGGATGTGGTGCCGCGGGCGAGTTCGATGTCGTTGCGAGCAACTACGAAAGGTTATGCACTTCATGCAACAGCGTCTTGGGATGGACATGGACGAAATAGACCTAGGCGAGCACCAACCACCACCACCGCCACCACCACCGCCACCTCATGACCAAGAATGTGCCGCAAATAGATCCGGTCGATCCACCCCAACAAGGGGACAATGTTGGGCGTGAGACGTAAGCGTGGCTCTCGAGAGATGAGCGGGTTGGTGATACATAGGTACTTCACTTGTTGTTTGTTTCAAATGCTTAGATTAAAAGTTTTATAGTGTAGACAACTTTAGAAATTCATCGAATTACTTTATGATTCACACTTCTTTTTGTGCATTTTTAGGTCGATGTTCCATATTTTATCGTGGATTTTATTTTTTTCGCTTTTGCTCCCCCAATTCTTTTTTTTGTTTTGAAGTAAAATATACTATAAGTAGCGAATGTTAGCGAATTAATCCATGGGAGAAGAATACATCTTTGTTTGTTGTGTGCAAATCTAATGCGTTCGCTGTCAGTTGCGGGTTCTCTCGAGTGCTATGATGAAGAAAGTGGTAGAATCGACGGGAGCGACATCTTCATGCAATAGCAAATGAATTTGGGAAGTCGATAAAGGGTCGTTTTTCGGTCATCGGTGTTCGGCACATATGTAGGCTCTTCTTCTTCTATTATGGCATGTCCGTAGAAGAAGAATAGCCTACATGTTCTCAACACAGATGACCGGAAAAAGACCCTTTATCGATTTCCCAAATTCATTTGCTATGGCATGAAGATGTTGCTCCCTGTCGATTCTACCACTTTCTTCATCATAGCACTCGAGAGAACCTGCAACGGCATAAGATTTGCACACAACAGCCAGCATGTTTTCTTCTCCCATGGATTAATTCTGCTAACATTCGCTACTTATAGTATATTTTACTTAAACTGAGGTAAAAAAATTTAGTTTGGGGAGGATAATGTATTAAAAATAAAATCCATGATAACTTATGCATCAGCTGGGCGTCGAAAGGCGGGTTTGTTGAAGCCTGATGTAGTAGAAGGTTCTGATGATGAAGTTCCTTTACTTTTAATTTTCCCTGTTTTCGGAAAGGCGGGTTTTAGTTTTTCCTATCGTTCTCGAGGGAATGGGTTCATTGCTTTTGACGATGAGCATGTTGTAGACGATTTGTTTCATTTGCATGTTAAACTCATTTTTTTTTGGTGGTGGTGATTTTGGTCCTTATAGGACTCCGGTGTCGGAGGTAGGCGTGGTGGGTATAGTGGAGCGGTGAGCTTGGTGGGGGTTATGGAGGCTTTGGGGGCGGTGGCTTAGGTGCTTATCGAGGTGAATCTTCTCTTGGCTATTCTATTTTAATTAGCGATCGAATCACTTCCTTTCAATAGTTTGTCGTGTAGACTTTTTAAGTTACTTGAATGAGTTTATTGTTGGTGGTTTACTTTGTTTCAAACACTAGTATATTATAGTTAAAACCAAGTTTTTGGTGGTTTTATAGTGATCTCCTATTGCTCCTTCTAAAAAATCAAATTTCTTCTTTTTGTAGATCTTGAATTTTGGAATGTGTTTCTTCTTCCTTATGTTAAAACCAAGTTATTGGTGGTTTTATGTGATAGGAATTCCAATATGACCGGTTATAGCCGTTCTAGGAATCCAGGAAATCAAAAATTCAAATTGAAAGCTTGATTTCCAAAAGTCAAAAATCCCAGCGTGGCTAATTAGCGCGCTAATACTTGAATTAGCGCGCTAACTGCAGGGACCTCAAACTAATTAATTTATCCCTTTGTGTTAGCGACCCTTAAACTCGGCCAGGACGTAACCATCCCTTATAAAACATGTTATACATGTTTTACAACTCAACTTACATGATAGGTCCAACTTATAGAAACATTGTTCGCCATCTCCTATGCGTAGGAAAATAGCAACATTGACACCAACTTCAGTCTGTGACTGCATTTGCTTGATGATCATGTTTTTTTTGGAAGCATTCTTATTCAACATTGTATGGTTTTTTTATGTTCTTCAATGCTTTTCTTGAACCCCACCGGTTGTTTTTTTTTTTTTTGAGTAGGAACACATGGCTTGTCGCCTTTGGAGCACACAAGAGTTTAGATTGGGTGAGAGGATGAGTTCTAGAATCATACTTACATGATAGGTTTGTGCTTAACTTTCCTCTTTTCCCTTTTAGCATTCTTGCACTTATGCCATTCTTCTCTTTGTAGATCTTGCGCTTTTGAATGTGTTTTGTCTTCCTTATGTTAAAACCAAGTTTGTGGTGGTTTTATCATGATAGGAAATTCCCATATGACCGTTTATAGCCGTGTTAGGAAGCCAGGAAATCAAAAATTACAAATTTAAAGCTTGATTTCCAAAATGGAAAAATATCTGGCAGTGGCTAATTAGCGCGCTAATACTGGGGAATTAGCGCGCTAACTGCAGGGACCTCAAACTAATTAATCTCTCCTTTGCCTACTTCTTTCAGGTGCATACTCACTGGTTGTTGCCCTCGGATGGAGATTCAGAAATGCTTCAAAGCTGCGTTTTACTTATTAAATGAAGTCCTTTTTGTGTATACTTCCAAATTTTGGACCTTTTGTGAGTGTTCTTTTTTTTTTTTGCTTGTTGAACGATAGGTGTGGTTGGTTTTTGTGTATACTTCCAAATTTATGGAGCTTTTGTAATACATTACAACTTTCAGTGGATATATAAATTTTTGGGCTAATTTTGAGTTTCACATTTTTTCCTTCTCTTTTGAATTTTTGTTGATATATATTTTTGATGTATGGATGCGCAATTTGGCTTCTTTGGGGGATGTTAGCACCCTCAAGGAGTTGTTGGAGGGTGCGGCGATGGAGTATGTCATATCGGGTTGTATTTTGATTTTTTAGGTTGGAGAATCGATTGGCTTATGTATCCGTGCCATATTTAAACAAAACGCAGAAAATTAGAGACGAATTAGCAACGAATTCAAATTTTCCGTTGCTATTCCGTCTCTAATTTTCCGAAATATTTTTATCAATCACAAACGGATCGAGAGACGGAAATATTAATTCCGTCTCGATTCCGTCTCTAATTAGCAACGGAATCGAGAGACGGAATCGAAACGAATAATCCGTCTCGATTCGTTTCTAATTAGAGACGGAATCGAGACGACTCTTTGCATTCCGTCTCGATTCGTCTCTCGATTCCGTTGCGATTAGAAACGGAATCGAGACACGAATTCATAAATTTATTAATTCCGTCTCTCGATTCCGTTGCTAATCGAAGAACGGAATCGAGACGAATGCAATTACAAATGTACCATTTCTCAAATAAAATCCATTTTTGTTCCGTCTGCATTCGTTTCTAATTTCCGTCTCAAATCCGTCTCTAATCGAAACGGATTATTCCGTCTCTATTCCGTCTCTAATCGAAACGGAATCCATATTCCGTTTCGATCGTATCGCCGACGACGACGTTTTCGAGAGACGGAACGCGTTAAAATCTGTTCCGTTTCGATTTAATTCGAGAGACGGAAATTTCACAAATCAGAAACGGAAAATTCCGTTTCTGATTTGCGATTTTTTTGTAGTGATTCCGTTTCTGATTTGCTGTTTTTTTGTAGTGTAATAATTGATATTTGAATCAATTCTAGTATCACTTGCCACAAGGTTATGATGGTTTGATAACTCCGGTGAGATGGTAGAGGCATCACTTGACACAAGACAAGATTTAGAGTGGTTGAAAGTTCAACTTCCTTTAAGTAAAATATATATAAAAAAAAAAAAAAAAAAAAAAAACAAAAAACAAAAAACGACTATGTAGCTAGCATGCTTTAATATTAAGAACAAGAAAGAAAAACACACTATCATACTATAGGCTTGACAAGCAAAGCCTGGACTCTCTTCTTTCCTACATTGTCTTGAACACTGATCCCATCACCATGTTGATAAAAGCAGTGTGCATTCCTCGCATGATTCTCAATGATGTTAACAAATGAAGGCGAAAAAGGCGTGTCGGACGCAGACTTGTTCATCTTCCTCCATGTTTCCTTGATTATATCTCTAATCTTTTCCCTCGCAACCTTCTCAGTAGCGTTCGTTTCGCACATGTGACATTGAATTGCCGATGGAACATCGCCTCTCTCCTGCTCCGCCTGATAAACAAATTATCCATATTAATCAACCATAAGATACCTTACATACCAATGTCTACTATATGAATTACCAAAGTAAAAAAAATGTTGTTACAGTTAGTTACCGACGAAGTGGCGAGGTCATTGCATAGTCGAAATATTATCGAAGAGTAATAAACAAGATCTGATTCACTATTCAAGCAGTCTAGTGCCTCTGCTGTTATCTTTTGCTTTGATGCAAAGAAAGCATGGACATGAACTAGAGGTGTGGAGGATGAAATCCATGCATTGGCCAAGTACTCCTCAAGTGTTGGCATGTAGTTCTTCTTGCTCCATTTCGCCTCCACCAACATCGATCGACAGAAGTTCTCCCACTGCATATAGATGAACAATACAACAAATTATTTCAGTGATGACACATATATAACCCTGAAAAAATGTTTAACTTTTTGATTAAGAGCCATGAACATGTAATTGATCTACGAAGATATATTACTGCTTTGTTCAAGTGTTGTAGAGCAGAGTAGCCCTGTTCTTTCAAAGTTGTGTACGCCATTTCATTCACTGTGTTGTACAATGCTAAGAAGCATATCTTCATATAATCAGGAAGGACTTCAATTGCATTAATTTCCCACCTGTAGAGAAGGAGTGACGCTAATATAATAAGAAACTTATTTGCATAAATATGGTCCCCCATCCCCCCCCCCCCCCACCACACACACACACACACAAAAACATGTGTATGTGCATGTATAAAGGTAGGCTTAATTAATGTACCGTTCAACTGCCGAGGTAAAGAGCTCAAGTTCATCGATCGATCCATAGATGTCATAGATGTCGTCGATTATGAATATGAGATTGCCGATTTTCGTTAGGTATGTCCTACAAAATTCAAGCTGAGGTTCACAGGCAAGGCCAATGCACCACAGAAAACTCTCCATCAATCTGTCTCTCGCGAAGCTTAGTTTTTTCGATAGACCAAGATTTTCCCACCACCTAATTGAACAAAAAGATGCAATTAGATGCGGTTTCTGTATATATATTATATATATTTTATATTTTCGCGGTTTTAGCGAGCCCTTAATTACCTTGACATATGTGCTAGCTCTTTTTGGTGAATGGCTTGCACCATATTGAAGTCCAACTTTGCAAGTTCAAGCAAACTAGGGTACTTGGCCAAATATTTTACGTTGTGCACATCAATTTGCCATCTAACATCCATTCTTGACATTCTCCAGTGTAGAGGTAGTTCTAGTGCATGACTCACTTCTTCTTTTAGGCTTTGTTCTATGTTTCCATCATCATCATCATCATCATGAATAAGCTTTAAATTTTTGGTTGCGAAAGCCATGGCCTTGTACATAGTTTCTTCACCTTCAAAACCAAGGTGAGAGGCTTCATACAAACTCAGCATTCCCTTCACATCTAAGTAGACCCCATCCTTGAAATTCCCTCTCTCATCCTTGAAGACACTGAAGAAATCTGTATAATTTAATTGATTAGAGAGGATGTTGTTACAACTTATAACTATATATGTATCATTGGTTAATTTGTATTTTATTTCATCGATCACTAATTACCATGGGAGACCTCATATCCATGTTGTCTTAGAAGTCGAAAGTACAAAGATTTATAGTGTAGATCATTATCAAGTACACTATTAACTTTGTTCACGAATGCGCCATCGAGAACTCTCTCGATCTCATTCTTAAAGAGATAGTCGATTCCAAGCCTTTGTAACGCATCAATCAACTCCAACTTCTCCAGAGTTCTCAATGTTTCATCACCATTACTAATTAATAGTGCATCTCTCACATCTTCTTTGAGCTTCTCTATATGTTTCCAGTCACTCTTTTCCTGTAAATCAAATAAATGAGTCATGTACGCACCAGTAATTATTAATTAACAAGAAAAATAACAACCAAAGTATCTGTGGATGGACGAGGCATACTTGCCCGTTGCCACGAGATGGGAGGTCGTGGATTTGACTCCCATTGAAGTCAGGACTAATTAATTAATTAATCTAAACAGTTGCATGGTTTAAAAGAATGAGTTTAATTAAGAATAAACAATCACCAGGAAATCACTATGCAAAGATTGAATATATTTGGCATGCCATATGCTTCTCTGGTGGTAAGTTGGTGACTGTGTGGAGGCCATTTGGCTTTTCTTCTATGTTTTTGCATTGAGTTGGAAAAAACAATTGAAAGTCGGATGTCTTTGAATATCCTAAGTTTTGTGAAGTGTATAGGTTTATATAGAAGGCTGTCAGGCTTGGAAAAATCAGCCTGGACACATTTATTGTGATAAAACTTGTTTTTGTTGAAGATGAGTGGGCTGAACATTATTAGTCCCCCGTTGAAATAAATGTAGTGTATACGTAATTAACTTCTCTTAATTAGTATTGAAGCATTTTTAGATAAAACCTCGCACCTATAAAAATTGAAAAGTTGAAAGTTCAAAGACCAAATGCTATGTTTTGCCGTTATTTTCGATATGTAAATTACCATTAATTATCGTGAAAAATGCTAAAATGACATCTTAATTGACACCCTAAGTGAAATCTCTATGGCGCGCGAGCCCATCGATCTATGAGAGCTGTCCGAATGTATTTCGAGATACACACCATGCGTATTATATACTAAAAATTATTTTGCAAATATTCATTTTTACGTGAGGTCCGCACGCCACGTCACTTGCGTATCACTTATGGCCTGTTCGCTTCACCATCTTAGGTCGGATTAGTCACACTGGACTAGTTAATCCGGTGTTCGCTTGGAGGATTAACTAAGCCACAGGATTAGTTAATAGGCATGAGAGTGGATTAAACAATACCACCATTTTTGGTGGGATTAGTTAATCCATAGTGGGTGGTTAGTGGAGATTACCACTTTACCCCTCACATTAACACAGCAGCTTCACCAAGTTGGTCACTCACGGCGGACTCTTCACCTAATCGCGCTTGAACAATTCACTCTTCGAGTCTCCTCAGTTCTTCAACAGAGATCAATCAATGAAACCCTTTTTCGATTTCTCTCTCTCACTCCTCCTCTTCTCCTTCTCCCTCTCTCTCCTTCTCCACCGATCCCAATCCGCGCCCCAAGCTTTCAGGAGAGATCCTGGGCACCCGCAGTGGCATCACGTCGCCTTTCAAGATGTCTGAGACAGCATCTGCTCTGATCTCCGCCAAATGCTCCACACCCGCGTAGAGGTCTCTTTCATTCAATTCCCTATATTCATCTTTCGATTTCGCTTATTTAGGGTTTTGGGTTTCACGGATTAATTGAGGTTGTGTTAGATTTAGGTGCACTAATTTGGTGTAGTTGGACATGGCAGCAAACTCAAAGTAACAAAACTGTTGGTGTTATTTATGTAAGGGTATTTTGGTAAATGTACATGTACAACCTCATTTAATCCCAACTTTAGAACTCCCAACCAAACAAGATACACAAATGAGACTAAACTATCTAAACCCATGTGTTAGTCCTATCACTAATTAATCTCATGTATTAAGATTCACTAAAATGTGAAGCGAACATGCCATTAGAGTATCAATTGAGATGTAATTTTAGTATTTCCCAATTATCATTATACTAGTTAACTTATTTTGACGTACGTCTTCAAGAACACGTCGCACCTTTGACGTCACAGCAAACAAGTGCAATTGTGGCCGTAGTTGACTGATAATGTGTGGATCAGAATGTGATCCACGTACGCAAGCGCATGAGCGTATTAAAAAACGTTTTAAACGAGTCAACGACATAGCAGAGATATTTCATTTGTGTGGCTTAAATAGAAAGTAAAAGAGAAATGCAAGTGACTGAAAATGGCTTCACGGATGGGATATGTGTGCAGACAAACAATCGACACTATCACCGAGTGTCTATATTTGAGTATTCGTTATCGAATCGTCTTAGTACTTCTCAAAGTAAAAACTAAGGGGAGCATATTTATTTACTTATTTAAAGTAAAATAAAAAAATTCATCAATCATGATGGCGCAATACATTTAATGAAACAAGACAAGGACATATAATCAAGGAAAAAGCTTTGGTAACATACTTTGGGCGTCAGCTCACTCTGTTGTTGTGCGATGTATTGTCACGACCTAAATAATTAAAGCACGTTTAATTCGTTAATCAGGACAAAATAACATGTGATGTGGGACTCGCAGCTCAATACGTGTCACCACTGAGGCATGATGACCGAGGTAAATTTTATATTTGTGTGTTGTATGTCTATTGTACTGTATATATGTAGACTATTAAGTCATTGACGAGTATGCAGATACCGAGACGAGCAGGGATGCGCCTCGAGTCGCGTACCGACGTGGGCTCGTGAAGTAAGATTAAGTAATTTCAATTAAATGTGATTTAATGTTGGTTTAATAAGTGGCTATAGGAATGTGGTCACATTAAATTAAATAGGCAATGGCCTATAGTTTGTAACATAAAACAATATGCATTGGATTTGCCTCGAGATACACATTTTGCGAGACTCGAAAAAGTTTTGGTCAAACATAGAACGCGGCCGAAAAAGAAGATAATGATTGGATTTGCCTCGAGATTCGTGTTTCACGAATCTCGAGGAACATCAAACATTTAACCTCAAAGTCCACGTTATCTCATTTTGATGAAAAAATTTACAAAAGTATTAATGTTTTTAGTTTAAATCCGAAAAATAAGGTTGTGTTTTTTTTTTCCCAGAATAGGCAATAACACCTTTTCAAAAGGCGCTATCAAAGTGGGTGGATTTTTTGCTGACGTGGACATGGGCCGATCGAATAGCGCCTATGGGTTGTACGGGTTGTCCGCCTCACAATACGTGACACGGTCCACGTAGGATGACCACGTGGACATGGGCCGACCGAATAGCGCCTATGTGTTGTACGGGTTGTCCGCCTCGCAATACGTGACACGGTCCACGTAGGATGACCACGTGGACATGGGCCGACCGAATAACGCCTATGGGTTGTACGGGTTGTCCGCCTTGCAATACGTGCTAATGTTTACATGAGGTCTATGGTTTGTAGTGGATATGTATGAGTTGCCCCCTCGAGATACGTGCATGACGTTTGCATGAATTGCCTACCTTGGGATACGTGCACGATGTTTGCATGGATTGTCAACCAGGAGATACGTACGTGCGCGACGTTGGCATTGGCTTTACCACCTCGAGACACGTGCGTGACATTTGCATGAGTTGCATGAGGTTGCATGGGTTGCCGACCTCGACAGACGTGTCTGACATTTGCATGAAATCTGCGCATCGGCATACATGGGTGACGTTTAAATGAGTTGTCCACTTCGATATGCGCGTGCGTCATCGCCACCTCAACGCCACCTCACCAACTGCAAAAATAGGCAATAACGCATTTTCAAAAGGCGTTATTGAAAGTTGGTGAGGTGGCGGTGAGGTGGCGTGGCAATTGTATGGATAGCTCTTTTCGAAAAGGCGCTATCCATACAATTGCCACGCCACCTCAAAAGGCACTATCCATACAATTGCCACGCTACCTAACCGTCACCTCACCGACACCTCACCAACCTCAAAGGCAATAACGCCTATTCAAAAGGCGTTATTGCCTATTTTTGTGAATTCAAAGTACACCACCCTATTTTGTGAAATAAATTGTAAATGTGTCTTACTTTTGGAAAAACACCCCCACCCATTTTGATGAAAAAAAAAAAACACACCAACAGAGAAGAAAAAAAAAACGCAGAGAAGAGAAGAAGGAAGAAGAAGAAAGAAAGAGAGAGAGACCGAGATCTAAGAAGGCAAGGTGAGTCGAGTTCGGTGGTTGTTGGTATAGTGACCATGGAGGTTCGACCTCCATGGCCGAGAGAGGTGTGCAGGGGAGATGGCATGAGTGTTTTCCCTGCCATCAAAACCAGTTGGGTTGGGTTGGGAGCCAACCCAACTGGTTCACAGGCAAGGCCAATGCACCACAGAAAACTCAGCATTCCCTTCACATCTAAGCAGACCCCATCCTTGAAACTCCCTCTCTCATCCTTGAAGACACTGAAGATATATGTATAATTTAATTGATTAGAGAGGATATTGTTATAACTTATAACTATATATGTATCATTGGTTAATTTGTATTTAATTTCATCGATCACTAATTACCATGGGAGACCTCATATCCATGTTGTCTTAGAAGTCGAAAGTACAAAGATTTATAGTGTAGATCATTATCGAGTACGTTATTAGCTTTGTTCTCGAACGCGCCATCGAGAACTCTCTCGATCTCATTCTTAAAGAGATAGTCGATTCCAAGCCTTTGTAATGCGTCAATCAACTCCAACTTCTCCAGAGTTCTCAATGTTTCATCACCATTACTAATTAATAGTGCATCTCTCACATCTTCCACTACAAGAAAAATGATATTTTGAAACGGAATTAATAACGGAATTAAGTTCCGTGGAATTGAGACGGACTAATTCAGAGACGGAATAGAGAGAGATCAGAGACGGAAATAGAGGCATAATTAAATTCCGTCTCTAAATATTGTGAAGGAATTTCTCATTTTTTTCATTTAGAAGTTTATTTTATTTAAATTTTGCTGCCTTCTCAACTTAATTGATAAATGTAAGATTTGCACTATTTCTTAAGTACAGATTCATATGGAGGTTGCAGAATTATTCAACTTAATTGATAAATGTAAGTTTTGCCTTCTCAACTTTATTTATTTTTTACTTATCTCTTCTTTTTGCTGCCTTCTCAACTTAATGCTACTATTATATTGTTAACAAAATATTGTTGATCCATGCAGGCTAAGCTCCAAAGGAGACGTCGGAGCTGACCCAGACTACACCGGCAGAGCCGGTGGATGATGAGACGGTGTACTACAAGGTGGCGGGTGACTGTCCCAAAGGATGTGTCTACAGTCTCAGATCGTTATGGAGAAAGAAGAGAAGATACGTAGATCCTGATGCTAGCACATCCCAGATGCTAGCACAATGAGGGATAGGTAACTTGATGATACTTAGGTATTTTTATGGTTGTTGTAGAACAATGAGAATTGTAGTTTTTTTATGGATACTTAGGTATCTTAAACATTTATTATACTTGACTACATTTCGTGAATATGTAAATCTTTTTTAATATCGAATTTTATGTTTTTTCTCATTTGAATCTTTGTTGTTGATATATATTGTTGATTTGTGTATGTATGTCAAATTCTGCTTTTTTGGGGGATGTTAGCACCCTCAAGGAGTTGTTGGAGGGGGTGCAGGCGATGGAGTAGGTCTTATGGTTGTATTTTCAGGTTTAGAGGTTATGGAGAACCAATTGGATTAAGCTTAGGTTTGAAAAATTAAAAAAACGGAATTGAGACGGATTAGCAATGGAATTCAGAGATTCCGTTGCTATTCCGTCTCTAATTTTCGAGGAATAGATGCATGAATCAGCAACGGATCAGAGACGGAATGCAATTACAATTGTACCCTTTAGAAGAATTTCCATTTCTGTTCCGTCTCTGTTACGTTTCTAAATTCCGTCTCTAATCCGTCTCTAATCAGCAACGGAAACACATTTCCATTGCTGATTGAATCAACGACGACGATTTTAGAGACGAAATAGATTCCGTCTCTGTTACGTTGCAGAATTGAATTAGAGACGAAAATTTTCGTTTCTGATCTGTTATTTTTTTGTAGTGTTCTTTGAGCTTCTCTATAGGTTTCCAGTCACTCGTTTTCCTGTAAATCAAATAAATGAGTCATGTACGCACAAGTAATTATTAATTAACAAGAAAAATAACAACCAAAGTATCTGTGGATGGACGAGGCATACTTTCCACGAGGCAAAGTTTGAGAGGTCGTGGATTTGACTCCCATTGAAGTAAGGACTAATTAATTAATTAAATTAAACAGTTGCATGGTTTAAAAGAATGAGTTTAATTAAGAATAAACAATCACCAGGAAATCACTATGCAAAGATTGAATATATTTGGCATGCCATATGCTTCTCTGGTGGTAAGTTGGTGACTGTGTAGAGGCCATTTGGCTTTTCTTCTATGTTTTTGTATTGAGTTGGAAAAAACAATTGAAAGTCGGATGTCTTTGAATATCCAAAATTTTGTGAAGTGTATAGGTTTATATAGAAGACTGTCAGGCTGGAAAAACCAGCCTGGACACATTTTTTTTGTGAGAAAACGTGTTGAGCGTACAAGACAAAAAAACGTTGTAAACGAGCCAACCACATAGCAGAGATACTTCATTTTTTATTTTTTTTTATTTTTTTTTATTTTTTTATATTAAGAAGTGACAATAAAGTCCGAACACAAGTAGCATAGAAAAGCTAGTGGCCCGATTACCTTCATGATGACTATGAACAATCCAAATAGACCAATTACGACTCAAGAGTTGTCGGATAAGCATTATTAAGTGTCGATCACTTGAACAATTTCAGTATTTAATAAATATTTTTAAACTCCTATTAAAGGGGGGTGTTATTAAATAACACCTAATTGATAGGAGTTTTAAAAAACCTCTATGTAATACATATATTAAAAATTAAAACATAACACATTTTCACATGACATTTAATAACACTCTATTTAATATGGATTTTAAAACTTCTATTAAATGCCAAAAATGTTCTAGTAAATGGTGGTTAAATTGTGTACCCCCACCATTCAATAAGTCGATGACGCCTTTGTTATCCATTTCAAGAATGACCATTTTAAATCCCATATCCCAAGTCAATTGGAGGCCATGCAGCTCCCCAGAGTTCTACTTCGAAAATCGAGCACGAGCCAAGGTTAGCCACAAAATCGGCTTTCCAATCGCCAGCCTCATCTCTAATTATGCCTCCTGCACTCGCCATCTGCCTAGATCCCTTACGAGCCCCATCCATATTAACTTTCACCCACTGAGTAGGTGGGCATTTCCAACCGATTAGGTGTTATTTTCGCTGATTCTTACTCTTCTATAGGGATCGAAAGACATCACGAGCGTGTTGGAAAAAAAGTAAAAGGCAAAAGAAGAGGGGTTTTTCTCTAGGAAATTTTTCTCTTGGTCTCAACCGAACCTCGTGGTGCCTTTTCTCTAGGAAATTTTTCCACCTTAGACAAAGACTCCAATACTCAATTAAAGGGACAACAAGCAAATAGGCAACAAGGAAATGTTTTACTAGCTCACGAATTGGGAATACAACTAGGGAACTCGTGCTTCCCTGCTCGAGCCCTTGGCTTTATAGACCACCATTAGGTAGTTACACAACTAACTAGTACACATGTCCAAGATACATTAAGCCATAGACCTGGTAAAACGCCACTCCCCGGTGGTTTGGACGGTTACCCAACCGCCCCGCTCTCTCTCCTTGTTGCCAAACGTTCCACAACCGCTCCATCATCGGGTCAACACACATGCTCCCGGTTTTCGCCATCTCGGACGTGCCTTGGTCATGGCTCCACCCATGACCAAGGTAGTTATCTAACCGCTGGGAACCGCCTTGACTCTCGGTCTAATCACGCCACAAGGGTCGTGGCCACGTTCTCTACGGACAGGGACTCGTCTGACGTGCCCGTCCGTGCCCAGCCACGCCGCGTGCTAGCCGGGGCTCCGTGAGTCCCACCGGCCGAAGGGTGGCCGACGCCATGGTCCGTGCATGGGTCGTGCCTTGGCATTGCGCCCAAGGCATGCTCGAGGGTCCCCGCTAGTCCGCCCATGCCACCCCAAGGAGAGAGCACACCTCTCCTTATAGTAGATGTTAAGCCGTTTACTCGGCCTCCAATAGAAACATCAATTTTTCGACCAAGCGTACTTTGACTTGGGTCAACGCCCAAGTCAAGGTTTGTCAACCTAAGTCTCGTGCCAAGCTCGTGCCAAGGAATTCACTTAAGTCTGGCCCGTGCCGCGCTCGTGCCAAGACTTTGCCAAGATGTGCCAAGGTTTGCCGTGCTCGTGCCAAGACGTGCCAAGGCGTAGTGCCAAGGCGTGCCAAGGCGCCGTGCCAAGGAAAATACCCGCGCTCGTCCCGCGCGTCGTCGCGCGCGCCGCCCACGCGACGCGCCCATACGCGCTCGACCATGCGCGCGCCGCCCGCATGCGTCCATGCGCGCGCCGCCCAGGGTCCTTGCCTCGCGCCAAGGCGCATGCCCAATCGTGCCCACGGCGTGCCAAGGCGTGCCACGGCAAGGCCAAGGCGCCGTGCCAAGGCGTGCCAAGGCGTTGTGCCAAGGCGTAACCCCTTTTCACCAACGCACCATTTTACATGTTCACCCATGATCGCACTCTCGATGGAACCAACCAAGCCCTCATGGCTCTGGCATCATTGCTAGGTTACCGGCCGCCTGCCACCTTGCTCGGGTCTCGCTTTTTAGGGGGCCGACAAACATCCCCGCCAAGATGTTCGATGCCCTCATCGAATCGCTTTGCTGTCGCCGCCGCGCTCGATAGTCTGATATCTCCTTCTCAAACTGCCATAGGGTAGTGTCACGCTCCCACGTAGGTTCTTCCACATCAACCCACTTGATCAAGTAAAAAGTTCGCCTATTCTTTTTACTCTGGCCACGCGTCTCGTGGCTTTGAATCTGCTCGATCTCCCCAGCAAACTCCTTCCGCACCAAAGGTGGAGCTCGCCTCGCTGTGCTCCTCCCTGGATCAGCCTCATCCGAATGGAAAGGCTTGAGGTAACTGACATGGAACGTGGGGTGTATCTTCAGCCTCTCGGGTAGCTTTAGGCGATAGGCCACCCTCCCCACTCGCTTGACCACCTCGAATGGTCCCTCATATCGCTGGACCAGCCCCTTGTGCGTCTCCTTCTTTTTGAACTTCTTCAATATTTGAGGGGTAAGCTTCAACAAGACCATGTCTCCTTCCTGGAACTCCAAGGGCCTCCTATGCTGGTCCGCATATTTCTTCATCCTCCCGACACCTTTTAGCTAAGTTCGTCTTGAGCCGCTCCTCGCCTCCCCGTTTGCTCCTCGCAAACCGGTAAGCCGCTGGGCTCGACCCCATCGACTTGGATTTGGCTACTTCGTGTGGAGTAACCGGTTGCTGCCCCATCACCACCTCAAACGGACTCAGCTCTGTCGCTGAGCTCTTGTGAAGGTTGTAACAAAATTGGGCAGTGTCTAGTAGATCCACCCAATTTGTCTGGCTCGCATTCATGTAATGCCTAAGGTAGTCCTCCAACAAGGCATTGACTCTCTCCGTCTGCCCATCCGTTTGGGGATGATTCGCTGTGGAAAACTTCACTTCTGACCCCAGCAAGTTAAACAAAGCAACCCAAAACCGCCCAGTGAACCGCGCATCACGATCACTGATGATATCTTCTGGAATTCCCCAATACTTCGCCACATGTTTGAGGAATAGCTCCGCTGTCGTATCCGCATCACAATTTTTCGGAGCAGCTATGAAGGTAGCATACTTCGAAAACCCGTCCACCACCACCAAAGACGTTTGTCATACCCCGCACTTTAGGCAAACCAGTTTATAAAATCCATGGATATGCTCTGGAATGGTCTGTCCGGTACAGGCAAAGGTTCCAGCAGCCCTGGTGCCTTCCTTCTCTCCGTCTTGTCTTGTTGGCACACAAGACATGTCCGCACGTACTGATCCACGTCCTCCTCCATCTTTGGCCAGAAGAACGAACGTGACAGAGGGCATAGGTCCGCTCCATGCCCGATGCCCACCCATCGAGCATCATGCGTCTCTTTCAAAGAATCGTCGCCTCAATCCACCCGAATTAGGGACATATGGGCGTCCTCCTTTGGCATAGAGGACCCCATCTTCACACCGTAATCTCCTCGTGACTCCATCACCCACTAGCTTTCAAGAACTTCGAGCAAACAGGGTCTTTGCTCGTCTCTTCCTTGATGCGAGGCAAGAACTCGCCTTCTAGCCTCACTGTTGCCGCCACCATTTCACCACCACCTTGCCGAGTGCATCGTGGATCGAATTAAGCCTCGCCAGGCTTATGCTCGATTTGGACATCGAATTCTCCGCCAAGAAGTCCAACCACCTTGCTTGCTTCGGTCGAGCTTCTTCCGGTTCATGAAATAGGTGATTGCCGCGTTGTCTGTCCGCACTATGAAGTCGGTCCCCAAAGCAGTAGTGTCTCCACAAATTGGAGAGCATGGATTACTGCTAGCATCTCCTTTTCATGGGCTGGATATCTCTGTTCCGCATCCTTTAGCTTTCGACTTTCGAAGGCAATAGGGTGTCCCTCCTGGACAAGCACCGCCCCTAACGCCCTGTCTGATGCATCCGTATGCACCTCGAATGGTAAGTCAAAATTCGGCAGTCCCAACACTGGTTCAGAGGCAATGACCTGCCTCAAGTCCGCCATAGCTCGGTCGCATTGGTCCGTCCATGCCCAAGCTCTGTCCTTCTTCAACAGGTCTGTTAGTGGAGCCACCCTCCGTGAGTAGCCCTCCACGAACCGCCTGTAATAATTTGCCAAGCCTAAGAACGACCGCAACTCCTGCACCTTTGTGGGATTCGGCCATTCCAAGATCGCCCGCACCTTCTCCGCATCCATCTGGAGTTTGCCTTGGCCTACAACATGACCAAGGAAAGAAATGGTTTGCGCAGCAAACTCGCATTTCTCCCTCTTAACATACAGATGGTTAGCCCTTAACGTAGTCAGAACCTTCCTCAAATGATCCACATGATCTTGGAGGTTCTCGACTATAGATTACAATGTCATCCAAGTAAACAACAACGAATCTATCAATATATTCCTTCAAAACATCATTCATAAGATTACAGAATGTGGCAGGAGCATTTGTTAAGCCAAATGGCATGACCAAGTACTCAAAAGAGCCATACCTAGTCACCATGGTCGTTTTAGGAACATCACTAGCCGCAATTCGACTTGGTAGTATCCCGACCTTAAGTCCAAATTTGGTGAAGTAGGTCGCACTGCACAATCGATCAAACAAGTCAGCCACCAATGGAATGGGGTACTTGTTCTTCACTGTGAGCTTGTTCAGCGCCCTGTAGTCCACGCACATCCGAAGGGAACCGTCATGCTTGCGCTGAAACAAGACTGGTGCGCCATATGGAGCCTTGGATGGCTGAATGAATCCCGCCTCCAACAGCTCTTGCAACTGTTTTCTGAGCTCCTCCAACTCCTTCGGGGCCATTCTGTAAGGGGCTTGTGCAGGGGGTCTTGAGCCTGGGATGAGCTCGATCTCATGATCAATCACCCTTTGTGGGGGTAATTCCCTTGGTAACTCCGCTGGCATCACATCGTTGAAGTCCTCCAGCACTTCAACAACCACATCAGGGACATTCACTGCCTTGCACGCCTTTGTCTCCACCAAAGTCGCCAAGAATGTTGGTTCACCTTTCCGAAGCTCATCCTTCACCTGAAGGGCCGAAAGGTGGGATAACTTCGTGCTCTCCTTCCCTGAAACTGTGTTAGCCGCAGGAACAAAACAAGGGTGGGACTTGTTCATCACGAACAAATTCCCTCAAAATGGCATCGCGCGATACTCCCCATATGCAAGAAGTCATTCCCTAGATGACATCAAAATCATCCAAGGGAACCGCCATTAGGTTGATCTTTCCTCCCAAGATCCAACCTTTAAATTAACATCACCGGCCATACCTTGAATTCGTTTCGCCTCCGAATTCACGCCTTCATTCGATCGGAATTCTCCACAAGGTCCAGCCCAACTTTCCCACCATGTGATCCGCCACAAATGAGTGAGTAGCCCCGAATCAACCATCGCCAAGACTCGCTTCTTGTTCACCTCAAGTCCACGTACATTAGCCCTCCGAAGGGCTTGTCTTGCCTCGTTGAATGGCATTCAACAAATGCAACGGGTTCATCCGGGGCGGCCTTCATCCTCCGCGATCAAGGCCGAAAGTTTTTCCTTCTTCGGCAATCTCGTGCTCATGAGGGCCATTACAAATAAAACACCCTTACCCGAGGAACTTGATGAGGGTCTCGGTCCGATTTAGGGACAAGCTTCGAACTTGCCGTCGGCTGGGAGAGAAAGGCTTCTTCTCACCTTTCTTCTCGGTGGGTCTTGAATGGCTTTTTCTCCTTGCCCTTCCCTTCGCTCGGGGACGAGCTAGTCTTGAAATCCACAAGACTATCTACACCGCAATCGCCTGTGTAAGTCCTTCACTCCTTGCCTCCTCACCTCGCTTGAGCCCATGTTTGCAATCCCGTCGTGAAGTTGAATAGCTTGTCCTCCTCGGACATGTTTTTGATGTCCAAGAGAGGGACGAGAATTCCTTCACGTAATCCCGCACCGAACCCGTCGTCGTTTGAGCTTGCGCAAGGCCTCCCGCGCTGCTGCCGCATTAGTTGGAAGGAACCGATCCTTCGCCCTTTTTGAGCACCTCCCAATCAACAATTTTCGGCCTTCCCGCAGCCGCATCATCGTCCACTCTAGTCCTCCACCAGAGCTTTGCATCACCCTCAAGGTACATCGAGGTCAAGATGACCTTGTGGCTCTCCTCCGTGCCGACAAGGGCAAAATATCGCTCCATGTCCCAAATGAAGTTCTCAAGCTCTTTCGCGCTCCGTTTACCTGAGAACTTCTTTGGCTCGGGCACCTTAGTTCGGGACCTCACCGCTGCGCCACCCTCCGAGGGTGATCCACCAACTGCTCGTTTGAGCAAGTTCACCTCCACAACCATTGATCGACGAGGTCGTTTCTGGTAGTGAGTTCGCCAACCGACCGCACATCGGCTTCCAGCCTCCGCAAATCTTTCTTCCCACATTGCGATCATGGCTTCTTGGGACTCTCCCCTAGTCACCAACGAAGCCACCAACATTTCCAAAGCTTCAATACGTTGGGACGTATTGAAGACTCGCCACTTCCACCGCATGGCTATCGTTGCCATCATTTGCTCTAGGTGAGACACCCTCTCACTTAGGTCGCTCATTGCTCGGTCGCCATCGTCTCCGAACGTAGGCTCTGATACCAATTGTCACAGGGGCAAAAGAAGAGGGGTTTTTCTCTAGGAAATTTTTCTCTTTCTCAACCGAACCTGTGGTGCCTAAGGGCCACCTTAGTACAGCACTCCAATACTCAATTAAAGGGACAACAAGCAAGCAATAGGCAACAAGGGAATGTTTTACTAGCTCACGAATTGGGAATACAACTAGGGAACTCTGTGCTTCCCCAAGCTCAGAGCCCTTGGCTTTATAGACCAGCCATTAGGTAGTTACACAACTAACTAGTACACATGTCCAAAGATACATTAAGCCATAGACCTGGTAAAACGCCACTCCCTGGTGGTTTGGACGGTTACCCAACCGCCCTGCTCTCCTTGTTGCCAAACGTTCCACAACTGCCTCCATCACTGGGTCAACACACATGCTCCTGGTTTTCACCATCTCGGACGTGCCTTGGTCATGGCTCCACCCATGACCAAGGTAGTTATCTAACCGCTGGGAACCGCCTTGACTCGGTCTAATCACGCCACAAGGGTCGTGGCCACGTTCTCTACGGGACAGGGACTCGTCCAGACGTGCCTGTCCGTGCCCAGTGCCACGCCGCGTGCTAGCCGGGGCTCCGCGAGTCCCACCGGCCGGGGTGGCCGACGCCATGGTCCGTGCATGGGTCGTGCCTTGGCATTGCGCCCAAGGCATGCTCGAGGGTCCCTGCTAGTCCGCCCATGCCACCCCAAGGAGAGAGCACACCTCTCCTTATAGTAGATGTTAAGCCGTTTACTCAGCTCCAATAGGAAACATCAATTTTTCGACCAAGCGTACTTTGACTTGGGTCAACGCCCAAGTCAAGGTTTGTCAACCTAAGTCTCGTGCCAAGCTCGTGCCAAGGAATTCACTTAAGTCTGGCCCGTGCCGCGCTCGTGCCAAGACTTTGCCAAGATGTGCCAAGGTTTGCCGTGCTCGTGCCAAGGCGTAGTGCCAAGGCGTGCCAAGGCGCTGTGCCAAGGAAAATACCTGCGCTCGTCCCGCGCGCTCGTCCGTGCGCGCTCGCCCACGCGACGCGCCCATACGCGCTCGACCATGCGCGCGCCTGTCCGCATGCGTCCATGCGCGCGCTCGCCCAGGGTCCTTGCCTCGCGCCAAGGCGCATGCCCAATCGTGCCACGGTGTGCCAAGGCGCTGTGCCAAGGCGTGCCAAGGCGCTGTGCCAAGGCGTGCCAAGGCGTCGTGCCTAGGCGTAACCCCTTTTCACCAACGCACCATTTTACATGTTCACCCATGACTGAACCTGATGGAACCAACCAAGCCCTCCTGGACTTGGTCATTGCTAGGTTACCGGCTGCCCAGCCCAGCCTTGCTCGGGTCTCGCTTTTAGGGGGCTGACAGGTGGACACTATCATTGGGTGTCCATCCCTAATGTACGTCACCCAATCATCTTAGTATTTTTCAAAGTAAAAACTAAGGGAGCATATTTATTTATTTATTTGAAGTAAAATAAAAATTTCATCAATCATGATGGCTCAATACATTTAATGGAACAAGACAAATACATATAATCAAGGAAAAAGCTTTGGTAACATACTTTGGGCACTAACTCACTCTCTTGTCGTGCGACGCACCTCATGATGCACGTGCACATCTCGAGGTGAACCGCGCAACAATTAACCGGGTGGGTCGGTGGGCGAAAGTATGTTACTATAGCATAATCTTATGATCAATTACCTTGATAGAATCATATTAATTTGCTAATTCTTCAAAAGAACATTCAACACCCACAAAATGTTGATTTTGAAACATTACGATATAACAATTGAGTAGTATGAAAGATTAGTGATTGTTAACTTCACAAACTGCTGGAACGTAGCAATACACATAAACTAATGAAAACCATAACGAAAAATAAACTTTCAATGAGGGAAGATAAACAAAAGACTTCTGCGAGGGAACTTAAATATAAATGTCCAATATTTAAAGATAACTACTTAATCAAAAAGATAACCTAATGAAAAAAAATCAAACCAACAATGGTAAGCGTATATCCATGCACGAACAATAGAAAAGGAGACGAATTTGAATAACGGTAGATGCATGCGTAGAGGAGGAGCAAGCGATATCAGTGATGAATATAATAACTTGTGCATAATTGAAACTCTTATGGCCTGTTCGCTTCACATTTTAGTGAGTCCTAACACATGAGATTAATTTGTGATGAGACTAACACATGGGTTTAGATGGTTTAGTCTCATTTGTGTATCTTGTTTGGTTGGGAGTTTTAAGGTTGGGATTAAACGAGGTTGTAATTGTACATTTACCAAAATACCCTTGCATAAGTAACACCTCCTCACCTCATTTTCACACATTTTTCATCGCCTCCCCTGGTTCATCGATTCCACGCCGTTCCATCGCAAGCACCTCACCTGGTTCATTCGTCGCCTCCTCACCTTGTTCATTCACGTCGCCTCCTCACCTGGTTCATTCACGTGTTTCTTGCTGTTCGATTTCGGCTGATGGTTGATCGTCTTCTTTTTCGCAACAGCTGTGGTGACGAATTAGGGTTCCTCCTATTCAGTTCCTCCTCACCTTCTCGCAAGCACATGGGTTTTCTTCTTCGCGACGGCGCTGGCGACGAAAAGGGCTTCCTCCTCCTCATTTCCTCCTCTCCTTCTCCAGCGACGAATCGGTCTCTGAAGCTGCTGGAGCGCGCTGAGGCTGCTAGAGGGAGTTTGCTCGCAGAATCTACTGGGGCGTGGAAACGATGAACCAGGGGATCGGTGAAGATGGGTAGTAATGTGAGGGGTAAAGTGGTAATCTCCCATAACCACCCACTTTGGATTAGCTAATCCCACCAAAATTGGTGGTATTATTTAGTCCCCTCCCATGCCCATTAACTAATCCCGTGGCCTAGTTAGTCCTCCAAGCGAACACCGGATTAACTAGTCCAGTGTGGCTAATCCGACCTAAGACGGTGAAGCGAATAGGCCAGATCTAGACTCATTAATTTACTAGGTGGTCTCGGGCTTTGAAGCCCTTGCCTAGACTCACCAAGCTCGCTCAAGTTAGGAGCAATTAACTATTTTTTATTATTTCAATGAAATATATATATATATATATATATATATATATATATATATATACTAGAACAAAACTTGTTCCAACAATACTTAATTTGAAATTAAAAGAGGCATCAAATATACTTTGGCAGTAAATGGATAGCAGCAACAACCAAGGCAAGGGACTGCTCATGCTGAACCTAGGGAGCAACCGTCCAAGCCTAGCCAAACCAACTTAGGTCAAGACCATGGTTTTGTCTAGCCACGGTCAATGGTGCCCGGACCTAAATTTTTCTTTGATTATTGCTTATAAACCACCTTTGATTTCTTTTATGATTGGTGGTGGTTTTAATAACAATGTTTACAACATATTTTTCAATAAAAAGTAGAGGCTTGCCTTGTTTGGAGTCGGCTAAGGTTTTGTATTTGCAAGCCCGAGGCCAGCTCAAACTGCCTATTAAGTATCAAAAATATATTTTTATGGCATAACTTATACCATTAGGCTAACTTATACTTGATATGTTTGAAAGAAAATATTAGTCCCATATTAAAAAATCAAAAACCACGTTCTCACTTTATATATGAAAGCAACCCAATCTATTTTGTTTTAAGGCCAAAGGTTGAAGTGTGTGACCCAATGGGGTGCACATGTGTAATAGGTCGATCCATATACACTATAAGTCAAAGATGGGCCTTGAGGCCTTTGGGATTTGGCTTGGTTGGCTTATAAAGCATAATTTTATTTTTACTATTTAATTTTTTTTAATTTCAGGATTAATTAAACAATAATTAATTTTTCGATTTTAATTAAATGTTTTGCAGTTATTACAATTGGAGTGTGATAACAATTGTGATTGTTGAACCCCGACAAATTTATTAGGGAGCGGCTAAAAAGTTCCCGATTCTTGCTAAACGTACCCCACTTAAGTGAAATTACCCAATTACCCTTCTATATATTAAAGCATTTTTACTAACCATACCTCACTCGGCCCACTTACTCATTGCATCTCGCTACCAACCCGAATCCCACGAAATTTGAGCAAACTACGTCGATACGATGCCATGGGTGCATTCGTCATTTATTTTAGTGTCGATTTCGAAGTTTTTCTTATTTATTTTATTTTAGCAAAACTTATTATTTAGTCCTTTAACTTTATGTTTTTTTATGTTTTTGGTCCCTGAACTTTTATTATTATACATTTGATCCTTTAACTTTCACAAATATCTACATTTAGTCCTTACACTATTTAAAGTATTAAATTACGTTGACGTGGGTAATATAAGTGTCGCGTGATTAATCAATGAGAGTAAAGTGGTTTATATTATTGAACCGAACAACTCAAATTGACCAACAAAAGTCGAAAAAAAAATTAATTTCCCCTAAAAACATAAAAAACTCAAAGTTCGGGGACCAAAAGCCGAAAAAACTCAAAAGTTCGGGGACCAAACGTACACTAATGAAAGTTCAAGGACCAAAAGTATAAAAGACTCAAAATTAAAGGACCAAAAAATATGTTTTGCCTTTTTTTTTTTTTTACTTTTTTGAGTTGGTATTTTGGAAGATTTTTGTTGGGTTTAGGACTTCGATTTGGGAGTTGAATCTTGCATTTTGAGTGCAAAGTTTCGATGAAATCGAAGATATTAAACGATTCTTAGCAAAGCCCACAATCTTTTGGTAATTTTCATGTGATTTTTGGGAGTTTTAAAATTTTGTGTTCGTTCTTGTTGTCCCGTGGGTGTCGGACACACAGAGCCGACACCTCTTCAGAGGTGTCGGACACACAGGACCGACACTTCTAAAAGGTATCGGTCGACTTCGATCGAAACTGCAAAAAATAACTAAGTTTAGTGGGTGACATAGTGAATTAATTAACTAATCTAAATGTAAACAAAATAAATAAAGCAATGAAAATAAAATTTAAAACAATTAATCAAAACACCTAGGTCAAGAAATACAAGTTTAGTTCGAGAAAAGATTGGATTTGGTCGTTGATTTATGCGAAATATGCATATCTAAATATCCAAATGTAGCTATAGAACCGATAACGTACGCGGTTTCTCGCACTTCCTAATCTCGATAACCAAGTTACGACGGTGACTATTTCCCAAGTTAAACGTATAACCCTATACTCAAGCGCATTGGGTTTAACACGATGACCGCAATGAGTTTCATGAAGGTACTACACCTAGACAACCGGACCACTAGTGTGTTCGATTTAGCCTAGATTCCTAAGGTATTCAACCGGTCCCAAAAGAGATCTATCATTTGGTAGGGTCAATTGCCACTAGTGTGGTCTTATCGCATAAAGTCGGATGCTTATGATCATTGGGGATTATATTAGAGTTTAAATATGAATTTAACTCTAATAATTCAAACAATACCAAAAAAATAAAATATAATGAAAAGCAATACAATTAAAGTAAATAAATCTCACAAATCTATTAATGAACACAGTTGAACCTCCCTCACAGTCTTTCTAAGCCATGAACTTAGCCTTTTAGAGTTGAAGAACACCAAGAACAAAAAGTTAAAAAAGAATAGGGGAGAAGGAGAGGTCGGCTCGAAGGCCGAATAGAAGATATATATGTCGAGAGGTTCATAAAACTGTTGTTGGTGCGATTTTAGAAAACTTTGATGCGTGATAGAATTAAAAACATAATATAGTTGATCGAGGCTTGAGTTATACTCAATGTCCTGAAGACTAATTGCGTCCCGCTCTAGTGCTTGCGGTCTAATGACGATAGTCTCCCAAGATACAACGATCATACTAATGATTTTAGCACTTCAAATCATTAGTCTGCGAACCAATATAATGATTCAACACTCTCTCTGACCCAAAACTATGAAAAGAGAAGGAAAATTATTTTTTGACTCATTTTCCTAACTTTCTAACTATATTACTATACTTCTTTTTAAAACAATCCATCTTGTGAATATATATAGACTTTGATGTGTCTATTAGAAAAGACATGCATCTTCGTGAATAGATGTGTCTATTAGGAAAGACATACCTTTTAGTGAATAGATACACCTTTTAGTATCTCATGTCCCTTTACATAATTAAACACCTTTTCACATCATTTCCATTCAAATTATAAACAATTAAATAATGTAATTAATTGTTCCAACAATCCCCACATGAATGGAAATTGATCATCAAATCTATATATATCCCCCACATAAATGGATTTTAAAAATCATTTTAATGCAGACACACTTGAGAGAGAATTGGCGGAATAAAGTTACATCAGGAGAAGTGTCGTATATAGACTTGAACTTTCCCTAGTGAAATATTACCGGATATACTTCGTGACGCAGTGGATATATATGATCTTGAACTGTTCACAATTACGGTATACCGAGACAGTAACACTCACATAACTTTATCCCTATCATTATTGGTTCTACGATTTTGTCCATTTTGGTCCTGGACACAATCTTGGTTTCATAATAGCTTTAGAGAATTTAGCTTGTTTCGTTCTCATAAATGCGACCCACATTTACTATCATATAGGTGACATCTTTATTTGTCATTAAATGCTTAGCATACCCTTAACTTCTTCTGAACACATTTTTATCTTAGGAATGAGAGAGGGTGTGTTCTTCTCTCGAGTTTCATCTAACCAAATTGCCTATTGAACCTAGTACATGTGATCTCCAATCGGCTAGGTTAGGTTTCCGCTGCACTCAACTCATTTTTTAGGCTTTTAAACTCATTCCCCTCAATATTAGTTTACTTGATATTAACAAACTTACAATTACTCGGGCACAAGTTTGTCTTCTCATTTCTCATTTTCTATGAAAATTATCTCATAATCAAGTAACTATTTAAGGTAATCTTCAACATATAAGTCCAGTTTACCACTTTATATGCATCATTTTGTTCTCTCATCACTTGCGATCATTAATCAACTTTCGACATATGCGTTACGAGACAATTGCATATAATATATATGAAATATCCTCTAATCTCTTTCAAAGCTATAATATAGCTTTTCTAATTTATTAATGCGCACAATCATTTAGATTCCAATGTGAATCTAACAATACTCTCATTTCTTTGAGGATTTCCATTGATACAAGTATTTCTTCTTTAAATTCATCATTTAAGATATGTCTTTTAACATCTTTGCTTTGCTTCATTAGCAACCAACATGCTAGATGTCATTATAGACTAGTGAATTTCTTTCGAAGAAATCAAGACTTCCTTTCTCTCAATTGAAGTCTTAAGTTATCAATTTAATTTGCTTCATTTTAAGCAATTTATCCATCCGCCTTTAATTAGATTTTAAAATCCATTTATACTTCAAAGGCTTTGACTCGATGGATTCAATTTCACTATTGATAACTCGCTTTTCAAAATATATGTTTTTCAACAAATGTCTCTTCAAATACTTTATTAGGGTTCACTATAGACATTTAATACTATTGTAATATATCTTCAAGGAAGATTATAACTTTAGGGCTTGCACTGAATTTGCATTCAAACCCCCACAATTTTAATAACTCAACGCTAATATAGTAATACTACTCGTATTACAATATTGATAAACGCAAAGCCATACAAATCAAAATTTAGTAATTAATAAACAAATGGATTAATTCACGCATATGCATTTAATAAAGATATACATAGAATATAAGCACACTCAATCAATTAGCCCCATTCTTTGCCTTAACGGTGCAACTGCATGTGATTCTTTAATTGATAGATCACAATAGCCTTACTAACCACAATCTCACTCTAGCCCAGGAGACATGGTCTCTATTTATTGAAGATACAATTGCAACTTTGCAACTACACGTTGCAACTTTTTGGAGTATTATATTCACCCACATTGTTCAAGTTGCAGTCTCATGTGATCGCCAATTGCATCTTCGATCAAAATTATATAGCATCTCCATTTTGATCTCTACAATTCACATACAAGTCCATAAGCATGGACCATATAGATCGGGGCCGAATTGGGTCGGTCATTGTGGTGCCTCTTTAATTCATACTACACCATTCAAAATGCAGCCTTACATTACACCCGTTCATGGCGGCCTTTTGCAACATGTGCCCATCACCAATGTGCATCTCTACAGCCCCCGACTCCATGGAAACTCATGACTTAATTAAGGGAGTGATAGGCATATCAAACGACCGGTGCCTTAGTACTCATTAAGATTGGTATCTCCCATTAAAAAATAGATGCCCTTACTTTGGCTATGCACACATAAAGACGTTAATGTAAGTGGCGGTTGCAAGGAATGCACCATTCTATTTCGGTTTTCAACAAATTGAAAACAAAGATTTAAATAACAATATACATGCATGAACCTTGCATCTTCATAGAAAAATTCATCTATTTCAATAAACAGAGACCAAGAATCCCCAAAATTTAAATTCATGGTTTTTATAACACCTTTACAGTTGGCTCCAAAAACTGCTAGTTATCAAATTCCAAATTCAAATTTAATATTTAGAATGCTTCTTCTTGATCTAATCGATGCACCATGCACGCACTAGCATTAGCGTAAAGATAATTAAAATTGAGTGATTGTATGTATTATCGGATCTACTTCACGATGATATGATCATGATCCACTGATTCACTAGAATATCATAAATGAATATCTCACTTAAGGTATCTACTAAAATATCAAACATATATACGTACCCGTTGTCATCGATGCATATTCCTGATCTTGGACTCATTTGTGGGATTAATACTCATTAACATGAACGAAGACCCAACAAAGATACGTACCAATGTGAATTAATAACGAACCAAATCCCATATCCATGAGTAGCAATTAGTCTTCAGATTTTTGTTGGTGCGATTTTAGAAAACTTTGATGCGTGATAGAATTAAAAACATAATATAGTTGATCGAGGCTTGAGTTATACTCAATGTCCTGAAGACTAATTGCGTCTCGCTCTAGTGCTTGCGGTCTAATGACGATAGTCTCCCAAGATACAACGATCATACTAATGATTTTAGCACTTCAAATCATTAGTCTGCGAACCAATATAATGATTCAACACTCTCTCTGACCCAAAACTATGAAAAGAGAAGGAAAATTATTTTTTGACTCATTTTCCTAACTTTCTAACTATATTACTATACTTCTTTTTAAAACAATCCATCTTGTGAATATATATAGACTTTGATGTGTCTATTAGAAAAGACATGCATCTTCGTGAATAGATGTGTCTATTAGGAAAGACATACCTTTTAGTGAATAGATACACCTTTTAGTATCTCATGTCCCTTTACATAATTAAACACCTTTTCACATCATTTCCATTCAAATTATAAATAATTAAATAATGTAATTAATTGTTCCAACAAAAACAAATAGAAGTCGGTCCTCTTTTTTCTTTTTTTCTTTTTGTTTCCGTTTCTTCCTTTCCTTTTTGTCCGTCTCAATCTCCTAAAAATATCGAAGTGCTTATCCCTTTTTATTCATACGCGCTGCCCACTTTCTTTTTTATTTTTTCTTTCTATTGCTAGATATATATCTCCATCATGAATTAATGCATCAATGCACAAATATATATAGATATGTTCTATTGATGCATCAACGCCACCTGATCTTCATCAATCACCATGACACATGTTGGCCTACCAAATTTACTTTGGAATACTTGTTAACGCGCTTTTCGAGGTTGAACGGATCCGGACATATGAATACTCGATTTTGCGTAGTTTTTCACCCCGGATTCAACCGCGCATTCCAATATCCCTAAAAATGATATATAAATGTAATTAGACTAATATTTTAGAGACTTAACAATAAAAATAAATAAATAAACTATATATAATTTTACGCAATTAACGACTTATCACGTAGGAATCCAACTGAGACTTCTTTAGTGGTATCAGACACAGGTCCGACACCTCTAAAGAGGTATCGATCATGTATGTCTAAAACCTCTTCAGAGGTGTCGGCTCTTTGTGTCCGAAACACCTTTAACAGGGGTGTGTGGGGTAAGGGCAATGATAATGGGGTACAACAAGGTATTTTTAAAATTTTGAAAAAAAGTGAGGTACGACGAAGTAAAAATTCAAAAATGGGGTACGTTTATCAAAATTGAGGCCTTTTAGCCAGTCCCAATTTATTAATTTCGAAATTAAATGGGTGAGTTGTTTGGAGACATCTCTTTAACATTTATTTAATTCTTACTCAAACATTGATTATTTACTCAATTTTATTTTCGAAATATAATTATTGTGACAAAGAAGAAGAGTACAGTTTGACAGACTTCCAAATTTGGTGATCTTAGAATTTGGATGAGCACTTCGGTTGAATCATGGGGATAGATCTTTGAAGAGGTTTCATCACCAAATTATCGTGGAGACAATTTTGTTTAAGGACATTGCGAAATTCGCAAGCCTCCGATTAAATTTTATTTACTTCTTTAGTTCTATTTCTTAGGCTATTGTAATTTCGTTTTGTTTATAGTATTAAAATATAATTACAGATTGGTTGGTATAATAAGTACAACTATCATCTTGTCGAATAATGAAAATCTTCATCACAAGTGGCAGAAAAGATGTTCGAGGGAAATGTTGAATATATGTTGGGTGCTTTATTGTTTTGTGGCTGTTTTTCTAACTCAATTTTTTTTATTTCATCCACGATATTTCGAAGACCTCCCTCAAAGGAAATCGAGTACTTTACGACCCTTACCATTTCGATCAACTGATTTTTTGTGATCAAACTTCTTAAGAGATATGTCGCGTTAGGCTCATGTAGATGTCAAACTTGGGTCCCAATGTTGTTCAAAGAGCTCGGTAAAAAAAAAAAAAAAAAAAAAAAACTTTAGTCGTCACAAAAAGGTCATTAATTTTTGAGTTGCACTAAAGGCACCTCAGCTATGGGTAAGGACAATCCATCAATTTATTTATTTTTGAACCCTCTTTAAAAATAACTCTCATACGCTTCACTAAAATATATTTGCTGTTTTGCCCTTCTAGCCAGCTGCAGTGCCTTTTTTGAAATAGAAAGGGAGAACACATGGCATCAATCTCTCTCAAAACCCTCTCAAAATCTCAAATCGCTCATCTCTTGATTTCCAAAGAGTGTTGTCTGTTCTTGGCGATCGTTGAGTCACTGCTCTCTCGGTCGATCTCTCATGTTGTCAGCCCAGGTACGTACGTACGTACATATCTTTCTTTCCATTTTAAGAAACTCATTACAAGACTCAATTTTTAAGAAACACATTACGAAGAGCTCCACATTGCTGGTAACATATAACGTATACCCGAAACAACTACAACAACAACAACAATGCGACTACAACAAAGCCTCAATCCTAAATTAGTTGGGATTAGCTATACAAAATAAACTCTCATTTCTAGGCAACCCAAATTAGTTGGGATCGGATAAACAAAACAAACTCTCATTTCTAAGTCAATCCCAAATTAGTTGGGATCGGATACACCGAACAAACTCTTAGTAGGTCTATAGCAACACTTTTTTACCAAGCTAATAAAAAGCGTCCCCAAATTTTAATTTTAGAGACACGTGATGTACAAACATTGTCAAATTTAAAGTTTTGAGAGACATAGCATACAAGTGTCTCCAAATTAAGGACACCGGATATTTAAAGTGTTGTTAGACTTTAAATCTAAAGACAAATAATTTACAAGTGTTGTTAAATTTAAAATCTAAAGATACATAATTTATAAATGTTGTTAGACTTTAATATAAAGACAAATAATTTACAAGTGTTGTTAAATGTCAAATTTAAAGACACATATGTTAAATCTAAAATCTAAAGACACATAATTTACAAGTGATGTTAAGACTTTAAATCTAAAGTGTTGTTCAATTTCAAATCTAAAAACACATAATTTAGAAGTGTTGTTAAATTTCAAAAAAAGTTAAAAAAAAAGTTAAATTAGTGTTAAGTGTATAACTAAAACAATTAGATTAACTTCTTTCAAAAAAAGTTATTAAACAAAAAAAACAATTAGATTAATTTTTAGTTACTACTTTAAAAACTAAGAAAATAATTTATCATTGCTCTAGATAAGCAACAACAAGAAAAATAAGATCTTTATTACAACCTAACATTAAGTAAATAAAATAGAGTAAGTACTAACACAAGTGCTCACGTTGAAACAATAAACAATTCAATGTACTCACACGCCTAGTTTACCATGACTATTTAAATATGTTCAAAACATTTCAATAAACCTATTTTGTACAACCTCGTTTAACACTTTGAAGAAAAGACAAGCCACCAATAAAGCCAAGCATCATGACTTTGACCACCCCTCTCAATGTGAAAAGAAAACATTCACCGCGCACCGGCCCACCTTCTTAACCAGCACGCAACACCATCCTTTCCTTTCTCTTTTCCTTCACAAAACACTCTCATAACACACAAAACCAAATCATTCCATTTCGATCAAATCCTTTCCAAATTTGATTCCTCGAAAACCCCCAAATCTAAACCCTAATTTCCCAAAATCATGCCCTAGAACTCAATTTTCCACCATTAATGGCTTTCGATCGATCCCTCTCGCTCTACAATGCCCAAGAACCCAATCGAGACCCTCACCACCGCCACCACCTCTCGTGCTTCACGTCGTTCAACAAATCTGAGCTCACCAGCGACTCCATCGTCAGCAAAGTGAACACACATAAACGAGCCAAACGCTTCCATGCCCACCAACTCGATTTTCAACAAATCGTAAATTCTAATCTCTCACTTTCTCTCTCTAACAGATGAGAAGAACCTCAAACCCTAACCATATATTGATAACAAGATCAATCGATCGAGCTTCGATGGTGGACTCAGAATCAGCTCCATATTCTTCAGCGCCCGCTCCTCTCTCACAAGTAAGCTCATCGATCCAAAATCTCTGCCAAATTTCATAGTTTTTCTACAATTTTTTTGGTTTTGAGTTTTGTTTTGCCGAATTCGTTGGAGATTTGTGAGGATTTGAGTTTTGGTTGATTTGAAAGGCTTCTTTGAGACCTGTTCAGAGGACTCGCATACTTGGATTCGGAAAAGCTCGACTTCTTATAGACCGCTTTCGTTCCTTTAGATTTAGCATTTGCTATGACTCGTTTTCTCTTCTTCGGAAAGGTGATGTTCGCATTGCTCTGATTCTTCGTCGCCGTGAGAGGTATTGAGAGAGCTCTCTCTTTCTCTATTGAAACCCTAGGTTCGAGGAAACACAATGAGCTTCGAAATAAGCCTTAGGGTTGAGGGAAGCAAAATTGCCTAATGTACGTCATTCCAGAAGACGTGCCCTTGTACGTCACTAATGTCGGCCCTTTCAAAAATCCAAGGTCACCTCAATCTCCTTCTCTTCAATTTTCGTTGATTCTCAATCGTTGATTTAGTCTCTTTTTGTTTGATCGCACTAGTTTGCTGAAATTGGTGTAGGGTTGAATCTTGAGAAATCTCCAGAGCATTCAGAATCTTGATTCAGATATAATGAATTATTGATGTGAATGTATTTCTATCTATATATCTAGGAATTGGTGAGAGTGTTGGTTTAGGTTACGCAAGGTTTATCAAGAATTTTGTATTTTTGAGTGTTTTGGTTTAAGAAATATTAGGTATTTGAAGTTAGGGTTTGATATTAATTTGAACAATAGCCGATGATACTGTTGGTGTAAAAAATTGAGTTATATCCAGAGATCTTCGGGATTCCGAATGGATCGAAAGCAGGGTCACAATGTGAGAGTATTAATTGATTTAGGTTATTTGGGGGTTAAATGAATACTAGGTATTGAAAGTAGACACTACAAAAAAAAAGCAAATCAGAAACGGAATTTTCCGTTTCTGATTTGCAAAAATTCCGTCTCTGATTGGATTCAGAAACGGAACAGAGACGAATGCGTTAGTCTCTCGAAAACGTCGTCGCCGATTGGATCGAAACGGAAAATGGATTCCGTTTCGATTTAGAGACGGATCGAAACGGAATAAATTCCGTTTCTGATTAGAAACGGAATTTATTCCGTCTCTAATTCCGTTTCTGATTAGAGACGGAATAAATTCCGTTTCGATTATTTCCGTCTCGATCCGTTGCTAATCGAGACGGATCGATCAGACGGAATTTAATCCGTTTCGATTTATGTATCTTACAAAAACGAAAATTAGAGACGGAAATAGCAAAAATCCAAAGATTCCGTTGCTATTTCCGTCTCTAATTTTCATTTTTGTTTAGTTTTTAAAGTCTTACATATATAGGTCTCAATCCAAGCACATTTAACTCCGCCAATATATAATAAATTGACATTCATACATCGACAATATATATCAACAAATATTCAATTGAGAGAACAAAAATGTAAAAATCAAAAATTGAAAAAGATATATATCCAAAAAAAATTGTATAGTATTACAAATGCTCCAAATTTCTAAGTATTCACAAAACCACCAATCCTATTGTTCAACAACCACAAAAAAAAAAAAAAAACTTACAATCCTATAAATATGCACAAAAAGAATTATCAATCGAAAAGTCTTGAGATGTTCTTCAACACCACCTGCACACTGACCCAAGGGACATTTGAAACAACTTAATAATTGAATAGTTGAACTTAAATTTTTCGGGGACATAAGCATCATAGGAGATAGAGCTAAGGTAGAAGAGCAATGACTCACATCGAACTTATAGTGACGATCCCCGCACTCGACCATCAAAGTCTACAAACAAGCAAAAAGATTAACATTAATTCATTTGAGATTTAAGAATCCACAAACGATGATAAACACTTTGCATATACCGATTTAAGTAAATTAAATTCTTACCAATTCAAGAGGAGGAAGATAGCAATGTTTGTCATTTTCACTTTTATCTTCATTTTCTAAAAACATATAAGAAAACAAAAATATGCTACCTCATAGATAGACCAAAAAACTCATAAGACTATTTTCAATCAATCCACTTTCACAAGCTACAAAATTTATCATAAGCTCACTCATCTCATTTCAAACTGAGCTTTTTTAACTTTCAAGAACCAAACAATAAACCCGTTTAATCCATTTCATAAAGATCGATTTACATTGGCTTTCAGCCTATTGCAACCCACCCCTTATTTTCCAAGCGTGACGGTGACTCCTTTACCTTTATCTATTGATCACACCAAAAAAAATGATATGGACTTGTTATTGCCTAAATTTAAAGAAGACATATCCTTATTCAAACAACAATGCAAATTATAGATCATTGGTTTATGGCTTATGAGGAACTAGGATACCTTTTAAGTTGTGAAGTATGAACTTAACTACTTCTTTCTCTTAAATATTTAACCAATGTTTTGCCCATCTCTATCTTTGGTTTATGGCTTATGTTTTAAGTCAAAATGCTCTATTTCAACAATACAAAGAGCAGAGTCATTAGACAACTCTATTAAGCATGGAACTCGTTAACTAAACTAAACATTTGTGAATTTACACATTTAATAAGGTCATGTGGAAAAATTACAAGTCATTTTGGGAAGAACAAACTTACCTCGACTTTTAGCATTTCCTTCTCAATCACTTGTCTAAGCCTATCAGTTTCCTACAAAGTTCCAAAAAAGAATACATTGTAAGCAAGTAGCAAATTTCTAATAAAATTCTAATAAATTGTTTGGCACATTGAGCTGAAACTATAAAAGATAAAATCCGAATAAATAGTTTCTAATTACTACTCATTAGCTACTTATGTCATAAATCCATTATGCATCAAACAACTAAAGAGAACCATTTTCAAGTCCCTAAAAGGAAAAGGAATGATTCAAATTCACATCAATAGTTAGTCTATAAAACAACTAAAGAGAAACATCTAACATACCATTGCCACTGAATTCTCTAATATGCTTGTTTTTATAGGCTTGAAGGTTAACATAGAAAACTTTACCTTTTTCTCACTACAAAGTTGCTTGTATGGGAGAAGCATTTTACTGGCTTTCCATTCCATTCCCTTCTTGTATGCAGCCGCTACATCATCCCGTACTGGCGAAATTGGAATATAGTTTCCCACTTGAAGGACAACAATTTCAAATGGCATTAAAAATTAAAGGATTGACATAATGCGACATGAGCTCAAAACATGGTTTAGAGCACAATATTTGGAGAAGTGTTACTAATTTGCAAAAACGAAAGAAAGAAAATGAAAGAAAATTTACTTGGCATCGGAATCGTAGTGATCCTCGCACAAACATGCAACAACTTGAATAAAACTTTACCCTCATTGGAGTAGACTGTCTCATCACAATAATGGTCATCACTTATTATGCACCACTTGCATTGGAAACTTCTAAAGTCAAGGTATATACGATACTCATCTAATAGGATCTGTTCATTGCGTAGCGATCACTAAACTTACACAACATTCTAAAAACTCAACACAAGATCTACCAAAGTCAAGATGTATCAAGCATCCATAAATTTATTCAATAACCTACTAATTTTCTTAAAACCAAAGTATACATTTATCAATTTGAATAAAGTCCGCCACATGAGGAAAACAAAAGACTCAATGAACATTGAGGTAGAACCATAGAATATAAGCAAACTAAAATTGGATGTCTAAATGACCTCACAAGGCCTTTCGAAGGTAAATGAAGGACCTACTACGAAGCAAAGAAGGGTTGAAAAAAAAAAAACCTCAAATACAAACTTACACAAATTGAGAAATAATAGGACATATACCTAAAGACTACAAGTTCAAGATATTCAATTAATATAACCTCACATGCATGTGTAGTAAGATCCATAAGAAATTTAGATTCACAACCATATATCCCATAAGATTAATCACCAATTACTTTGTAAGTAAGAAAGCCTACCAAAGAGGTTTTCATATTAAAAATCTTATGGGATTTATACAAAGATCACTATACATGGAAACTATTTTTTGGATTTATACATGGAAACTTTTACTTGTCTATATTGAAAATCACACAAATCTACAAATTTAGCCAACTCACTAATCACTAATCACTAATCACGCAAATTCACCCTCAATTTAAGGCTAACCAAATTTAGCCAACTCACTAATCACACAAATCCAAATTTCAATTTAAGCCATATTGAACAACAACACAATACTTGATCAACAAAGATTATCAAATGGATTTCAAACCTAAATACCAAAGCTTAAACTATTGAAGAAAAAATTGAAAATCAAAGGAACCGAAAGTGAAGAAGCATTACGTACTTCACAAGAGCAATCGGTGCACCAAAACACATAGAAATCACTTGAAAGTTCAAGTATTCAACAAAAAAATCAAAACCCTAACCTTCCCCGCACCCCAACCTTATCTTCAACCTAAACGAGATTTTCCCAAAGTGAGTGAAGGACGGAGCCGAAACCACTTCCCAACCTTATCGACGAAATTCTAGAGAGAGAGATCGAATCTTCTCGAAACGGCGAAGAGGACACAACGAGGGCCTCCGGCGAGAGAGAAGGCAGCGAGCGGTGACCGGCGAGAGAAAGCAGAGCGAAAGAGAAGGCGAGCGGTGACCGGCGAGAGAAAGGCCGGCGAGAGAGAAGGCGAAGCGGTGACCGGCGAAAAAAAAGGCAGAGCAGCCGGCGAGAGAGAAGGCCGAGCGAGAGAGAAGAAAAGCGGCAGACCGGCGAGAGAAAGGCTCAAGCGAGAGAGAAGGCAGAGCGGCAGGACCGGCGAGAGAGAAGGCCGGCGAGAGAGAAGGCGAAGCGGTACCGTGCGAGAGAGAAGGCCGGCGAGAGAAAGGCAGAGCGGCGGACCTGGCGAGAGAGAAGCGAAGAAGCAGAGCGAAGCAGCGTGGACCTGGCGAGAGAGAAGCGAAGCGAGAGAAAAGGCGAGTGCGGTGTTGTTGCGTTTAGGGTTGAGCGAGAGAGAGAGAGAGAGATTTGGGCGTTTAGGGTTGAGAGAGAGAGAGAGAGAGAGAGAGAGAGAGAGAGTCTTTTGAATCATTGAGATCGAACCATGCACGAATCTCGAGACGTAACGACGGTTGTAATAAATGAAATTTTTGGTGGGAATGTTGGCGCCATTTTCAGAGACGGAATTTAATTCCGTCTCTAATTCCGTCTCTGATCCGTCTCAAATCCGTCTCTGAATGTTTCCGTCTCAATTCCGTCGCTAACTTTTTAATTTAGAAACGGAACTTATTCCGTTTCTAATTCCGTTTCTGATTTAGAAACGGAACTTATTTCCGTTTCTAATTCCGTTTCTGATTTGCTGTTTTTTTGTAGTGAGAGTTTGGTATTTTATTTTGCGTGTTCAAGATTTCGTCGTTATTGAAGATTGCGCTCTGGTATTTGATTTTCCTTTTCTTTATGTGAAATCATCAAGATTTCGTCGTTATTGAAGATTGCGCTCAGGTATTTGATTTTCCTTTTCTTTATGTGAAATCATCAATCTTGTAGGTATCAGAGCTTAGATTTGCTTGCTGTAATGCAAGGGAAGTTGCATCTGAGTGTATACATGAAACGACCCTCCCCCGACTTAGGGTCGGGTCACCCGGCCCAAACCATTACCCAAACTCGATACCTGAACCAGGCCCAAATAACGGCTTGGCACGTCCTAATTCAACTTGCAGAACTACACAACCGTACATATGAAACAATGCTTGCGGAATTTAAAATCGAAAAGGTTCCATATGTTGAACAAATAATTCCAAACAAAGGTGTCAAATATCCCTAAGTAATTGCAAACGTATATATACTACCATGGTACTAAGTCAACAAGTCTCGAGGTGTAGAATCTACCCCATTAAGTATTTAATACTCCGATGTTTAGATGTTTTGAATATCGATAATATAAATAGCATGCAAAGTTCACAACAAAAGCAAAACTCTACGCTATCGTCATCCCTTTATCCCACGCTAGTATTGATGAAGACAGACCTGGAGAGTAAGTGGGGTGAGCTAAAAGAACTAATAGAGCTCAGCAAATGCGAAAAACCCGCTCAAACATCAAACTCACAAGTACTACTTAATAAAGATGCAAGATCTAACATGGAATTAAAATCAAATCATCAAACAATTAGTAGAAAGCATGGAAATAAGATTCATATGCATAATTAAAAGTAAACCATCCATTTTAATCGTTTAAAACAAGTTCCAAGATGCATTTAAACCATACTAGCAAAAAGCTTGAAAATCATAAATAAAATTAAAGCATTCATTCATAGGGGCCCATAAGAGATATACCGTAAAGAATAATAATATTTATAAGTCATTGGTCCATTGAATGCATACTAGTTATTGACTTGATTCCGTTGACCGATTCCCTTACTCTCGAGGTGATGAAGATCACTAGTGAACAAAATGGCTGTTGTGTCCCCTCAATGATCCCATCAAACCGACAATATGTTCATCTAAGCCGTCGCCGATATGTGCCATTGCTGATATGTGCACCAAGATCCTTTAGAGTTTTCATGAGAAGTTTACCATCGCTCAAGTACTTGATAATTTAGCCCGATCTCCTTAGCCAGGAGGGGTAATTCCAACTCCTTACCCATGAATACGTAATTCCATCTCCTTGCCTAGGAGAAATAATCCTAATTTTTTGTTGGTGCAACACATATACAACCATAGATAAGTAAATCAAGTCAATAATATCATGCAACCCATTCCAAAGTCTCGAGTTCAAATCATGAATCTTAATTATCTACTAACATGCCATATTTGATACTTGAGTGAAGCTCCATACTTACCTCGACTCGCCGCGATATCCTCTCCCGATCCTTGCGCGTACGTGGTTCTATATTAACCATTTTGTGAATCTATACAATTTAAGACTTAATTACGTATTAATTAGCCTTATGTCCCTATATCTCCAAAAACACATGTTCATATATTATTAGATTTTAGAGTTAATTAAAAATTTTACCATTTTAATGTTATTACATATTATTATTATTCAAACTCCTAAGTACGGAAAACCAGGAAAATACAGTATCACATACATGTATATGAGTCTCAAAAAATAGGGAACTATACACTCAACCCAATGTACAACCCAAAATGTACAGTAAAAACATAAATAGTAATAATACAACAAAATTCGAGTCATACAAAATGAGATAGGAGAGTCGCCGAAATGCTCAGAAAAAGTTGCCGATCTTCTCCTTCCTCGACCTGTTATTGTTTAACGGACTTATACCCACAGTCACAAACTAGACGATGATTATAATAATATTTAAGTAATAACTAGAGAATTCTATGCTATATTTCCAAAATATAAGACAGGTATTTAAAAGCATAAAGTAGCGAAATAATTGTTGAATCAAGTAATGCAAGTAAATACCACAGTGAAAGATGTATACACTGTCACAGACTAAGTCGAGATGATCTACGTCCGGTCGGCGATTAGAACTATCATCTAACCTTTCCCACTGCTATATGGAGCTGTGCTAAACATATTCTACACTAAAAGCGGAGCTGTGCTCTACGCATACAAATCATCTATCTCATTCTTGCCGATCACCCGAGTCCCATAACTCCTGTGCCGCGCAAGTGTAGTGGTAAGTGCCAAAACCCCGGTAGACTCATATCCCCGTGAACTGTGCATCTCTCGTGCAATGAACACTAGATAATCCCTACTTTAGTTTTCAAAAAGAAATAGTTCCAATTCTCTAGGATTCCAAAACAAGTTAGGCTACAAAGCCCAAAAAATAAAATACAAGTCTAATTCATTCCAACTTATCCCAATAGCATACTTTTCATCAATTATCTATCAACAACGACAAAAAGAGTAGGAATTTGAAATCAATGAAACATGTCACAAGGGATCATGTAACATTATTCGAGCATTAATAGACACAAGAATAACATGATGCGAGATTACAAGTAGCAATGTCTACAAATAGACCATAAAATAATAATAGTAAATGAAATAAAATATAGAATTCTCACAGCTTTACTTACAATTCACACGCTTGTCTTAGTCTATCCGATCTCTCAAAACTCTAAAATGCGTTCCCAAACTCCCAGATCTTCCCTTAGTTCCCTAGAGTTGTTTGATACGTTTTAGAGTAAGTTTAGCTCCATTTATAGTGTTTAAACCATGTTTGGACTTTGCTGATTTTTGTACTTACAGGGGCAATTAAAGCGCTTTTGTACACCTCTAGCGCTAGTTTTAGACATCAGCACGCTAATTTGAACTTTAGCGCGCTACTTCACATATCTTGCATGCTAATTAATATTAGCGCGCTAGATTATCGACCTAACTCACTATGTGCAGCATAACCCATAATTTTGCACTTTGAATTTAAGGTTTTGCTACACATATGCTTTGTTTTCGCCTTAGGGATCCTTATATACACTACAAGATGTCCCTAACACCCATTCAAACACAAAACAACAAAAACAATATCAAATTCATGAATTCACAAAGTTTATGGAGAGGAGAAGTTACCTAACTTGAATAACTCATTCTTTTTCACCAAAGCTTCAATGATTTGTAGCTCTTCTCCTCCACCAAATCACACCAGCAACTCCCTTCTTTCTCTCCTCCTCCTAGCAGCGATTTTGGTGATGATAAGAAACCAAATTGTTGACTTATATGTTGCATTTGACCATGTTGATATTTTTAAACCTTAGCCTATGATTCATGTGTACACACGTATCTCGATGCTCAACTAGTAGACCATCGTGTCACACTTGTCCCTCAAGTCATAATTGAGTGACTCCACATGTTGACACCTTGAGCTCTTGATGAGTTAATGTGTGTCTCGATGCACATCATGTGATTCTAATTTTATTTCTCTAACTTTAGGCACTTAATGTTTATGCAAATGTGACCACATTAAAGCCACTTATAATTCATATTTAACTCAAAATAATTAAGCTTACCTCATATGCCGCTACCTCGGTCCCATGTCGACACTTGACTCGAGGTATGCCCCCACTCGTCTCGATTTCTATACATCCGTATAAATTGACTTAATAGTCTACACATATATAATACACTAGGCATGCATCCCAACAAATATAAAATATACATCGGTTCTTGCCTCGGTCAATAGATATATCACGGTGTGGGTCCCATAGTATGGGTCGTTGATCATGTTTAAAGAATTAAACACGGTTAGAGATTTTGCGCAATTACATCATTCCTTTCAATTGAAAGCATTTCTTGATGGTGTAGAGTTGAAATATCAGTTTCTAGTTGTTTTCCCTTCCCATTGGCAAATAGTTAATAACAGAGCCTTCATATGGATGCAGGTGGTGTTTCCAATTAGCAGAAAATATTCTTCATCTTCACCGCCTCGAATAAAGTTAGTTTTTTCTTCCGAGCTGAAAGCATTACTTTCAGTTGAAAATGTTAAGCTTCCTACACAATTGGATGAAATATAAGTTTTAAATATTTTTTTTGAATTGAACACCACGTGCTTCCCGACACTGACTTGTGAGTGTGCAATATTATGTTAAACCTAATGTTTTTATGATGTTCTTTGGTCTTCTGAAGGTGCATGGAAGAGTATCTTCCTGCTGTAGAAGATATTCTAAAGGTACAGGTAACTTCTTTTTGTTGTTTGATTAAAACACACTAGATGTGTGACATTTGTTTCTCTTCTTACGAGCTATATTAGTCAATGAATCTTGTCAAAACTTTCTGTTTCTTACTCTTTATCCTTTTATTGGATGAAGATTGTGGAGGCAATTAGTGTGAGAAGACGCTTTATTGAGGCGTTAACATCTCAATTTGGAAGACTACTAGATGTTGATTCTATGTAATCTAATTATCTCTATATTATTTTGTTCTATCAGATCACACAAGTTTTCTGATTGCTCCTTCAAACGCCAGGTATTTTGCAGGAACAATAGGTATTTTGCAGGAAGGCCACAGTTCTTGCTGCCTCAGGTAGTGCTGCACATGTTGTGCTTGCCTGTAACAATGAATATATATGCTTTATTGATGACTTTGATTTGTTTTTCATTTAGTTTTTAAACATTTAACCTTTTTAAAACAATCTTTATTAAATTTTAGAGACTGATCTGATGTCACCAGATCTTGAAACTGTTGAGAAGTAGTTTATGTGTCATTTATGTCTTAAATATATCTTTTGTTCTAATATTGACTTGTTGTTGGTGGTAGTGGTGCGAGCGAGAGCGGGAGAGAAGTATGGTTGTAGACATTTGGGTGATATATTCTTTTGTTCTATTCAATTTAGCGGATCGGATGCTCTTTCATGTTCATATGATTTTTTTTTGAATCTAATGTTTGAAACAAGGAGTAGAAATGAGTTTCTTATGTGCACAGGTCATATTTCTCTCAACGCTAAAAGTCTATAAAGATACTGCCTTTGAAGTTTGGTTATAGCTTAGAGATGGTGTAGCCTTGTAGGTTCATCTAAAAAAGTCATCTTAACCTCTATTATTTCTTTAAGAGTGTGTAAACTTTGTTGTGTTGTCTTTGTTTCTTTCAACTATTTATGTTTTTGGGGTTTTTTTATTTGGGTTTTTCATTTTTTGAATTGATTGATTGAAGGTTCCCGGAACCAGCAAGTGAAGAAGAACGTAAGCGTAGCGGCACCAAATTTCAAGCCGCCTTGAGATCTCTCCGCATCGCATCCCACGTCATCAAGCTGTGCCATGTCATGGCCCGCTTATCCTTGATGCCTCGCGACGTAACTAGTAGCTTACACTCTTCCAGATAACCCTAGTTATGTTAACTAACCTTTACACATGTATTAATAATTTAGTTAGCCAATTACTTAACTTATTAGGTTATAAGATAATTTTACAGTGGAAGTCTTTTAATGAGTAACCTATGCAGTATTTAACAATCTTAAGTAGTGTAAACCCCGATAAAAGATACCATGTATATATCGAGGCGGAATAAGTATAACAAAAGTTTCAAATACATGTAATCAGTGTTCTACAGTCCCCAAAATCGAACAAAAACAAAATCAATACATACTGTAGTTATACATGAGTTGGCTCTGCAATCTCAGAGGTACTCGCCCAATACCTCTTTGCCCTTGCCTTTGCTCTTACTCGTTGAAGGATCCGCGCTCAGTCACCCAACAAATACAGTAACAAGTCCAGTGTGTAAAATCCTAAGAGAAGTCCACACAATATTCATGAAATAAAACTGATAAACTACGAAACATGCAAATATAACTCCTAGCAATAATATGTCATATTCCCATGAATGTAGGCAACATACGACAAACAAAAGCAATAGCGTGAAGTAAATAAGCAGCATGTACCAATTAAATAAGCTTGGAAATAAAGCAATAATCAGAAAACATCTGTCTAATCATGAGAAAATCCTCACCTACACCAGCCAGTAATTGATAAATCAAATAGGAACCACGTATATACTTACAGGCTTACAGTGGCTAAACCCCGACTTCAGTTACCGGATGAACCCCTCCGATGCTATTTCAAGTTAAGGGAACACCCTAAATTCATCCCGACAGTTGTAGATATATTCTACTACCATCGACACGAGCATTAAACACAAGTAACTCGTGCAAACGATTTAGCCACAACCAATATATACGCAAATCGAATAGGAGTAAAAACCCATGTGTGCCCACCAACAATCACACATGAAACGCGATATCGATAAAACCAAAACCATGAATTCTGTGAAGCATTCTCATTGGGTTTACAAACATCAATCTGTGCTCTAACTTCTCCGAACTCTCGTATCCGACTCGACAAGCTCCCCGACACTAGTTATGGTCCCCTAAGTCCCCGAAGTCAATTAAGTGTGTTTATTGTGTATTTAAATTGGTTCAATAGACTTTAAATCAATCTTCCTAAATCAGCCCCTAAAGACTAAATTAAGTCTCAATTTCAGTCCTACATTTTAACGCACTTTTAGGCATGAAATAATCCAAATATTGAAATTCTCCATTAGTACAATTATTCTCGGTCTTTCTCTTAGCTTTTCAAAAAGGTTTAATTTGTAAAATTCTGATTTCAAATGAAAGAGATATCAAGATTTTACTAAACATAGGTCCAATTAGAATCTACTCCGACCAACAGATTTAGAAAATCTATTTCTCCCAATCTATAGTTCTCAAAAATGTAATTTTTGGTCACAAGGTAGAAAACATATCCAAATATAACATACTAGAATACTAGCTCATTTGGATAAGTAGTTAGGGAGTTATGCCTTTAACAATTTTAATTTCAAAACTTTACTTTTGAATTCATGCACCTATTTGTAGAGCTTGTTTGGACATAAAAAACATTGAATCAAAATACTATCAGTTAAGCAAAGTTATTCCTCTTTAAATAAGCTTTCAAATGCTACCTGTTTGGATCAATTTGGATCTAAAATGAGCAAGTTATGACCAAATTACCTAGGTTAATTCCTAATACAACATGCATAATTCTAGTTTTGGTGTTATAATTTCAAAAATTCATATCTTTATAATTTCAAAACCAAATTAAGAACTTCAATATAGCTGGATTATCAGCTTGAAATGATGAATCCAAATATATAATCCAATAACAAATATTCAATCATCTACCCTCTGAAATCAGCATAAAACCTGAACTTGTTTCAAATTCAACTAGAAAGATGTGTACCTAGTTGATGTAACATGTTAGCTTGAGAATTTCTCACCAACTCCCATGGACTCCTTCAACACCTTGATGATTCACTCCTCTTCAACAATTCCTTCTTCTTCTCAAGTAAAATGAATGAATGATTTGGTTTGCATGTTGTTTGATTACTAATGTTATATATTAAGGTGATGTTCATTCTTAGCCCTTGATCTCCATGAATTTATGTATCACTAGAACTATCTAATGGTCCACATCTTGCCATGTATCCCACTAACTCCCACTAACTCAACCTCAAGTGACACCATTTCATTACTCACCTAATTCTTAGATGTGCCAATGTGTATCTCTAGATCAATCATATGCTTTCCATTTAATTTACTCAACTATAGGCCTTGATTTATTGCATTTATTCACCTTAGCTTAGACCCATCATAATGTTTATGATTGTCAACTTAGAGACATTAAGTGCAAATGCGTTGTCAACTTAGAGACATTAAGTGCAAATGTGTTGTCAACTTAGATACTTTAAGTGTAAGTGCGATGTTAATTTAGAGATATTTAAGTGCACGTGTTGGTAATTTAGCAACACTAAATCCATTGTTTGGTTGGAGGATTAACTAGGCCAACGGACTAGGTAAGAGGCAAGGTAGTGGATTAAATAATACCATCATTTTTTGACAACATAGCTTATTTGCAATAACATATCACACAAAAGAGTAAATCATCATCAACAAATCTCAATTATTTTTCTTATCAGATGATTGGTTAGAGGAAGAGAAGTGTACTATGGAAGTAATTAAAAGTAGTACATACATAGAACAAAGTTATTTATAGTTCCACTAGTGTTATTTGACCATTCAAAAAAGATAATTGTTAAAATAATCAGTTATTTTCAGATAATCCATTAAATGTCAAATAGCCTTATTTTCACTTCTTCTACCTGGCTACCTTCACATAAATCAAACACATTAGAATGTCATTGACACAAACACACACACACATTAGAAAGTCATAAATATTCCAACAGTAACGTATAGATTATATATATTAAACTAAAGAGTATATACATATTGTATATAATGTTATAATATATATATATATATATATATATATTGCAAAACTAGTTTGAAGTAGGTTTATATATAAATTAAGAAACACCTGATATGAATGCTTGGTACAAAGATGGCACAGGTCGTTCTTGTCAGCAAAAAAGTCTCGTCACAATTGAGCATCATTACCACTTTGATGTGTTCAATTCCACGATTGACTATCAATTGGAAGAGTTGAATTACAAATTCAATGATGATGCATTGGAAATCCTTAAGTTGAGTTGTGCTTTACAACCAAATGATCAGTTCAAATTATTTGATGTTGATCAAATATGTATTCTTGCAAGAAAGTTCTATCCTGCTGATTTTAGTGATCAAGAAATGCATCATTTGAGATGTCAATTGGAGCATTATGAGGTTGATGTACTTCACCACAAGTGTTATCAGAATTTGTCATCAATTTCTGAGTTATTGGAGATATTAATTCGAACAAATAAGTCGCATCACTACAACTTGGTTGAGAGATTGATTCGTCTTATTTTAACTCTACATGTATCCACGGCATCAACAGAGCGAGCATTTTCAGCTATGAAGCGTATTAATACTGATTTACGAAATAGAATGGAAGAAGAATTCTTGTCAGATACTATGATCATTCATATTGAACGAGAATTCGCTCAAAATATCGATGTAGATGAAGTAATTGATGAATTCGACTCTTTAAAGCAAAGGAGGGTACAACTTAAATAGGTTATTTTTCTTCATATTCTGATTTTTATATAATTTATTATTTAAGTATTATTTTTATTCTTTACCCAACAAGATAATTTATATTTGATTTTACATTGTTTGTGTTTGCAGCTGATACACTTTTCTTTGATCGCGTCATGTTTGTGACAACTGACAAATAGACAATAATTGTTAATTTAAGGTACCTTAGTTGAACTCATTATCTATTGATTTGGTTTCGATTTGATCTATTACAATTGTTTGTGTTCAAATATTTTTTTTTTTGCTTAATAGTTTATGGCTTAATTTATGCGATAACCGTGCTAATTTTATGTTTGTCATGGATGCATATATATATATATATATATATATATATATATATATATATATATATATATATATTGTGGTATAATTTATTTAAAGTATATATAATAATATATAAAAATAATAATTTTAAAAAATATTTATAGCCCAGGGCTATCAATAGTCATTTTAATAGCTATAATAATGACTCTTAAATCGTTGTACCAACACCAAGAAACATTTTTGACATTAATGGTCAAAAATTAAAATTACCATTTATGGTTATTTTTTTCAATCACCATGGTAGAATCACCTATAAAAAACTTTTTTACCCTTAATGGTCAAAAATAAAAATTACCATCCATTATTTTTTTTAATCACCATGGGTAGAATCACCAATATATATATATATATATATATATATATATATATATATATATATATATATATATATCACTTGTTGTCTTATGTCTAAAAATATTTTCTTTTTGAAAATTGGAGTCGAGCTCTAGAAAGTTGTATAAATCTCAAAGTATAGTACAAAGGAGGGGTTGTGTACACTTTATGCCACCTATTTACAAAGAATGCTTATGTCTAAAAATATTAATTTCTTTGGGCAATTCATATGACACTTTCTAGTTAATATTGGTCATGAACTCATGATCCACGATGGCCCTACATGAAGTATTGTTTTGTTTTCTTGTTTGAATGAGTGAGCCCAATGTGAGATGTTGGACATTTTCAAAAGGAATGTTTAGTCCCACATTGGTTAGAAACTTCAAGTTTAAAGAGTATATATATACTCTTGCACTACAATGTGTGTAAAAGAAAAACACAAGTGCTATCCAAAGTGGGAGCCACACACGCGGCGCAACGCATTTTAAGCGCCTTTATAGGCGCATATGGCGTGTGTGTATATGTGTGCGAGCTAACCATGGGTAAAACTTTTTACCATTATTTTTACTATTTTCAAAATTACAATGTGAGTAGTTATTTGATTGACCCACTCAAGCATTGAACGGGTAGTTAATAAACTCATTCAATACTTGACAGAGTGGATGCAGTTGAAACTGCTCCAGTACCTCATTTTCTTCTCTAACTGGTTTTGACCAGTGCTCTATAAGAGAAAAGGATTGGGGAGGAAGAAAAACATATCTCGAAATTAACCAACATTTGCTCTTGTTTTCATCTTTCACTATTGCAAAGTGAAAGCTGAGTTTGTTTCATCATATCCTTTAGGATTTTTGCTGACTCTTGCAGTGTAGAGAGCAAAATTTACTTTAGTAAAGTGGCAGTGTTACACGCTTTGAAGTCATTGCAGATCCCTATGTTCTAACAATTTAAAGGAAGTTTTCTGCAGTTGCAATGGCTTCATCAATCATTGAGTTGTCAGCTAACATTGTGAAGCTGGATCGCTTCGATGGAGGATATTTCCTGAGGTGGCAAAAACGAGTGCATTTTCTGATGGTGGCGCTTCATCTAGTGTATGTTCTAGATACACCCAAGCCTGTGGAGTCCGATGATGAATCTGTCGAACAGATCAAGAAGAGGTAGAAATGGGAGACAAACGACCACACCTGCAGAGGTCATATTCTGAACGCCATGAATGACTCACTGTTCGACCTCTACCACTACGCACCCTCTGCCAAGGAACTGTGGGAGAAACTGGAGGCAAGGTACCATAAGGAGGATGTGACAAGTAAGAAATTCCTCATATCAAAGTTTATTAATTTTAAAATGGTTGATGAAAGGTCAGTTATGGAACAATTTCGTGAAATTGAGAAGATTAGGAATAATTTCACTCAACACAATTTTGTCATGGATGAAACCATTGTTGTGTCTTCAATTATTGATAAATTGCCCCCATCCTGGAAGGAGTTTAAACGAACATAAAAATATGACATAACTCTTGATGAACTAGCTAACCATCTTCTCTGGAAGAAGATTGTCGCATGCAGGAAAATGAAAAAGAGCAGAATGCTCAAGAGATTTCAAAGGTGCATGTGAAGGAAGCAGCAAAGTTCAAAAAGCCCCTGTTGAACAGGCCTAACAAGCTTGGTAGTTTCAAAAAACCTGCTAGTTCGGGAAAATCGAACAACCAAAATTAGAATCAAAAGAAGCAGAAAGTCACTTGTGGTTATGCGGGAAAGATGGTCACTTCAAGTCCGAATGTTATCATTGGAAGAGGAAGCAAGGAAAAAATCACGCTTCCTCTAGCGCTGTAAAAGGTGCAGGAAATAACTATGATGATCTGATTGCTATGACTTTTGAAATCAACGTCATTGAAAATAACATGGCTTGGTAGGTTGATTCTGGTGCTATTCGACACGTTTGCAAGAACAAGATGTTCTTCAAGACCATGGAGGCAGTAGATGAAAATAATGTCTTGTACATGGGAAATGATGCTACTGTCCCTGTTAAAGGCATAGGTAGTGTTGATCTAAAGTTTACTGCTGGCAAAATTGTAACACTTACTAACGTATATTATGCACCAGAAGTAAGGAAGAATCTGGTGTCGGGTAGTCTTTTGAATAAGTTTGGTTTTAGGCTTGTATTTGAGGCTGATAAATTTGTACTCTCCAAGGGAGGTGTTTATGTAGGGAAGGGTTATGCTTATGAGGGCATGTTTAAGCTCAATTTAATCGCTTTATCTAATATGAATATTGTTTCTGCGTATCTTATCGAGTCTCCTTCATTTTTATGATATTATAGATAAGGACATGTTAATTTCAGAAAATTATATGATATGATAAATCTGGAATTACTGCCTTACTTTGATAAATATGAAGGAAATTGCAATACATGCATGAAAACAAAATAACTAGAAATCCATTTCCTAATGTCGAAAGAAATTCAAAGTTGCGTGATTTAATACATTCTGATGTATGTGACATACATAATACACCATCAATAAGAGACAATAAATATTTTATAACATTTATGGATGATTATAACAAGTTCCGTTATGTTTATTTGTTGCATTCCAAAGATGAGACAATGGTTAAGTTTCAGGCCTATAAGGCAGAAACTGATTGCAATGTGAGACCTTTTTAAAATGTTTAAGGTCTGATAGAGGAGGAGAGTACTATAATTCAAAATACTTTGAATCCACTTGACTAGTCCATGAAACTACTGCCTCTTATACACCACAACAAAATGGTGTGGCTGAGCGTAAAAATCGTGTTTTAACCGAAATGGTTAATGTTATGCTATCAAACTCTGGTTTGAGTAGTGAGTTTTAGGGAGAGGCATTGCTGACTGCATGCCATATTTTGAACATAATTCCACAAAAGAGGAATAAAGTCACCCCATACGAGCTTTGGAATAAGCGAAAATAAAATCTTAATTATTTAAGAGTTTGGGGTTGTAGAGCAGTAGTAAAAGTACCAAAAAGAGAAAATTGGGTAAAAGGGGGTGGAGTGCATATTTATTGGATATGCACAACACAGTAAGGCATATAGGTTCGTGGTAATTGAGCCTAATAATTTAATTTCAGCGAACACTGTAATTGAATCAAGGGATGCAATCTTTGATGAGACAAGATTTAAATATGTTCCTAAAAGTATTCATGAAGAAAACCAAAAAGGGGAGGAAGTCATAGAAATTGAAAATGACAAAGAAGTAATAGAAGTTCCTGAACTTCGAAGGAGCAAACAAGCTCGAAAAATTAAGTCATTTGGTTCTGATTTCTATACATTCCTAGTTGAAGGAAGTATAGAAACAATAACTAGACAAATTCCGTATTGTTTTAATACAGAGGTTGATCCTCAAACTGTAGATGAGGCGATGAAAGAAAAAGATGCAACTTTTTGGAAAGAGGCATTAAATGATGAGATGGATTCAATAATGGGAAATAACACTTGGGAGCCAGTTGATATACCTCTTGGGTGTAAACCCATTAAATGCAAATTTCTACTAAAAGGAAAAAAGAGTTGATCCATTGAAAAAGACAAAGTGAAACTGGTTGCTAAGGGTTTCACCCAAAAGCATGGAATAGACTATTTCGATACCTATTCACCAGTAGCTAGAATTGCTACTATCAAATTGCTTATTGCAATTGCAGCTATAAACAAGCTGGTCATCCACCAAATGGATGTCAAATCAGTGTTCCTACATGGAGAATTGGATGAGGAAATATACATGGAACAACCTGAAGGGCTCATAATGCCCGGTCATGAAAATAAAGTGTGCAGATTGCGAAAATCATTGTATGGTTTAAAGCAAGCACCAAAATAGTAGCACAAAAAATTTGACCAGGTTGTACTTGCTTATGGATTCGAAATAAATGAATCTGATAAATGTGTATATAGCAAGATTGATGAAAGCGACAATGGTGTCATTATTTGTCTTTACGTAGATGTTATGTTGATTTTTGGAACTGACTTGGAACAAGTTCAGTTGACCAAAAGGTTTCATTCAAGCAAGTTTGAAATGAAAGATATGGGGCAAGCTGATGTCATTCTCAGGATTCAGATTGTAAGAGATGAGGGGAGTATTACTCTAACTCAATCTCATTATATTGAGAAAGTTCTCGATAGATTCAATCATTTGAATTGTGCCCCTGTTTCCACCCCGCTAGATTCAAGTATTGAGCTAGTGAAAAATACAGGCAATCCAGTTTCACAACTGGAGTATTCTTTATTAATTGGATGCTTAATGTATGCAATGACATGCACTAGGCCGGATATTGCCTTGGCGGTAGGCAAGTTGAGCAGATTTACAATTAATCCAAGCGAGTTGCATTGGTTTGCAACTCAAAAAGTATTGAAATATCTGAAGAAAACAATTAACTATGGTTTATCCTATAGTGGATATCCTTCGCTCTTAGAAAGATTTTCATATGCAAGTTGGATTGTGAAAGATCAAAATCATGCATCTACAAGTGGGTGGATTTTCACACTTGCTGGAGGTGCAATCTCGTGGGCTTCAAAAAAGCAAACTTTAATGGCTGGTTCTACCATGGAATCGAGTTTATTGCGCTGGCCTCGGCTTCAAAAGAAACTGAATGGCTACGTAAATTATTACACGAGATATCATGATGCCACATTGGCAAGAGCTTATAGCTAAGTGTACAATGGCAAATCCAGACATATTTTATTGAGACACAGTTGTATCAGAGAATTGATAACAAGTGGAGTTATCACGATTGACTATGTGGGATCTAGTCAAAACTTGACAAATCCTCTTACTAAAGGATTGTCAAGACACTTGGTGAATAAAACATCAAGGGGGATGGGTCTCAAGCCCATGAATTAAAAGTCACCAATAATGGAAACTCGACGCCTAACATTACGTTAAGTCTGGAGTTCAATATAGTCAAAGTTCATTATAAGTGTGACCGTGAGCACTAAATTTTAATAACCATCCCAAGGTTGTTAGTGCTCGGTACCTGCATGTAAAGAGATGAGGTCGAGATGATCTCTTAATAGTCTTCAAGGTGCTTAAATTGCGGGGGTACTAGAATGGAGACTACCTATGTGGATGTGAAGTGCGACCAATTCAAGGAGTTCAAGGGCTTGGCTCCAAAGACATTCACGAGAAGATACGGGACACAAGGCCAATGTTGAATGTGTCAAGATATTTATGGCTATTTGTTGGTGTAAGTTATATGCGTGATATGTTTATCCTACATATCGAATAGAATCATTAGTTCAAAGTTTATCTACCATGTAATTCTGATATGATGTAATGAACTTTTCACAAATTATTGGTTCAAATCGCAAGATACTATTATTTATGCATATAATGGTTGAAATTTAGTGGATTAAATGATCCGATTATTTTGAAAATGGCGAGGGATTGTTGGACATTTTCAAAAGAAATGTTTAGTCCCACATTGGTTAGAAACTTCAAGTTTAAAGAGTATATATATATATATTCTTACACTACAGTGTGTGTAAAAGAAAAACACAAGTGCTATGCAAAATGGGAGCCACACAAGCGCGGCGCAGCGCATTTTAGGCGCTTTTATAGGCGCACTTAGCACGAGGCATATGCGCGTGTGTGTATATGTGTGCGAGCTAACCATGGGTAAAACTTTTTACCATTTTCGAAATTACAATGTGAGTTGTTATTTGATTAACCCACTCAAGCATTGAATGGGCAGTTAATAAACCCATTCAATACTTAACTTAGTGGATGCAGTTGAAACTGCTCCACTACCGCCTTTTATTTTCTAATTGATTTTAACAAGTGCTCTATAAGAGAAGAGCTTTGGGGATGAAGAAAAATATATCTTGAAACTAACTAGCATTTGCTCTTGTTTTCATCTTTCACTACCGCAAAGTGAAAGCTGAGTTTACTTCATCATATTCTTTAGGATTTTTGCTGACTCTTGCAGTGTAGAGAGCAAAATTTTCTTTAGGAAAGTGATAGTGTTACATGCTTTGAAGTTATTGCAAATACCTCTGTTCTAACATGAGACACAATTATGGAGCAACTAACTACTCCACCAGTTGATTCACTCGAAAAGCAATTCTTGATTCTGGAAGCCCTTAGTTTAAATCCTTCCATCTTCTTTCCACCTCTTTCTTACGTGTGCGTGTGCGTGTCCGCGCGTGCTATATTATATATACATACACTAGTACTTGTTGTCTTATGTCTAGAGCTGTTCGTATGGCACTTTTTAGCTAATATTCGTCACAATCTACATACAACGGCGTGAATTATTATTTTATTTTCTTGTTTGAATGAATGAATTATTATTTTATTTTCTCGTTTGAATGAATGAACCCAATATGTGATACACAATTATTCCACGGGCAAGTAACCACTCCACCAGTAGACAATGGAAAAGCAGTGCTTGGTTCAGAAAGCCTGAACTCCAAACAACTCAACTAATATGTAGCAGCTGTATGGATCGTCGAATTGGATATAACCATGGCGTTAATCCTTTTTGTAAGACTTAGGGGTTTGAACCACATATGAATAAGGTTGAATACATTCGTCAAAAAAAAAGAAAAGAAAAAAGAAGAAAGAGTAAGGTTGATTGGTAGATATTCTTAGCACTGAATATAAGATTGTCGAGTTAAATTGTCTATTTACTAGTATTATAAGTACACATTTTGACTGATTAGACATTTTGAGTTCAATTATTGAGGGCTCGATTGATTATTACATAAAAATAAAGAAACCTCAAATTTACTTGCTACTGTTCCTTTTTGACAAACAGATAGAAGTAATTTTTTGTTTGTTACTATTCTTTTGCAAGGTAGAATTAGCAAATAATATTGAGTGTGAGTAGAGGTAATTAAAAATGGATTACAAGGTTTTTACTAAATTACACACTTGTAATATTTGATCTCAAACTAGCTAGCTACCTCCCAATTGTATTTGATAGGCGCAAGAAGAAGAGGAGATTTCTTGTGCACTGACAAACCAGCCACCTCATCCATATCAATGTCTTCTGTGAAGTATGCTCTAAAGAGAGGATACTCTGCTCAAACAGAGAGACTAAACTTGAAGAAACAAAAATAGTAACTAAAAGAGAAATCGAGACTTGTATTGAATGAATGAATTGTTTACAACATGAGTGCTATATATAGACACTCTACAATAACTAACTAACTGAAATAACAACTTCATAACAATAATAACAAACTCCTAACTAAACTAACTAACTTACAACAGACTAACATAATTAACTAACAGTTGTTACAACCACATTACAACAACCAAGTTAACCATGATCGAACTGTCCAGTTGATGCTTCAAACTGTCCATCTGTTGTTGCTTTGTCACCAACAGCTGCTTTGGTTTGAACTGAACCTTGATCTCTAACATGCCCCCTCAAACTGAATCTAGGTGAACAAATTAGATTCATTTGGAAAAAAAAATGAAACCGAGGAGTAGAAAGAACTTTTGTGAACAAATCAGCTGATTGATGTTCTGTTGGTACATAACGAAGCTCAAACAAACCAGCAGCAAGCTTTTCGCGCAAAAAATGTACATCAACCTCAATATGTTTGGTCCCAGAAATCCATGGCACCCTTTAACCGGAAGAATTCTTGGGCTGACTAGCGTCAGTTGAAGAAGTCCTAGAATTCAAATGTGTGCCCGAAGACAAGCGTGTGCAACTGTTTGCGACCAGATTCCACAACAGGGCCACGACTTGGTGGCAACAGCAGAAGTTGATGCGGAATAGGAATGGAAAAGCGAAGATCACCTCATAGGAGAAGATGAAAAAGCACTTACGGGCTGAGTTCTTGCCTTACAACTTCCAACACCTTATGTATCGAGGGTTGCGAGATCGAGACAAAGGGCAAAGTCAGTAGATAATTACACTACCGAGTTTTATCAGTTAGTCGCTAGAAACGAACTGCAAGAGACTAACGACCAATTAGTGGCGCGGTATATTGGTGGACTGAGGGTGCAGATCCAAGATGTTGCCAACATGTTTGATCTGGCTTCCTTATCTGCTGCACACCAGCAAGCATTGTTGGTGGAGAAACAACAGCGTCGGGGTGTGAGTAATGCTTCCAGTAATGTTAATGTTGGGACAACCAATACTGGAGGTAATACCGCTGCAATTAACCTTGCTAGTCGCACGAACAGACCTAACACTAGTGGGATTATCCATTTAGTTAATACTAGTTTGAACAAACTCACAAAACACACACACTGCAATGGATCACAATAATCACACACAATAGAGATAGAGGGGGAAGGTGCAAAGTAGAAATAAGGAAGGCCAGATAAATAATAAAAATACTCTATTTTCATACAAGAGAGAACACAATAGAGCACACTGAACACAAGACAAGAGAGAACTCTTACTTAAAACTGATTACTAAGCTTAAGACTCGATGCCTAGAACTGAAGAAATGAAACATATTTATAGACGCTATGCCAATGCAATGTCATCCCTACAAACGACACGTAACTAAAGCAAAAGACAAAAGTAAGAGCCAAGTGACTCTTAAACAAAAGCAAAGGTCAAGTGTGAACAGTTCTTGACTCTTCGGAAAAGCAAAAGTAGAACAATACATAAATAGTAAATATTTGTACAAAAGCAAATAGTAACTTGCCCTTTGAGAAAAGCAAAGGTAATATTCGCTCATGGACACGAATCCAAGGCTGTCACTAATAACCAGTGGTAATTAGGACAGGAAGCCTGCGCTTGAACAGTGGGCTGGCATGGGCCAGAGGGCTGGACACGTCCAGGTTAGGAAAAACATTGTTTATCGTTGAAGTGGCCAGAACAATGGTTCAAGGGGGATGAACGGTCGTTCATAGATGAAGGTACAGGCAAATTTTGCTGGTGAGAAATGCAAGAAATGCCAAAGCGGTGCGAAAACATATTCAGGGAAGCGAAGAATAGCTTGCGTATCTACTATGACTGTAATTTCCGGACAGTCTAGCAAATACCATAAAGCCAGGAGATAGTCTGTATCATCATTAGTCCAGACGAAGTTGATACAGGCCATAACAACTTGGATTGAACATTGGTCATGTGGAGGACTCCAAAGGATATCGACTCCATTGGAGTAGAGAGCGATGCGAAAAAACTCAACCAAAGGTTGTCTAACTGCCAGAGGCAACTCAGAGTAGGAGGTCATCGTCAGAGAGATGAATGCTGGGGGTTGTAGAAGAGCACCGGGAGGAAACCTGTTGAAATTCATGGCGGAGCTGTTTATTAGAATCTTCGAGTTCTTTGATTTTTGCAAGTAACATTTGTGCCAAATCAGGGTTAATAGTAGAACTATAAGCTTCATTAGTTTTCTGTGGTTTGGGTTTGGATTTAACTACTTCTTTGAAGGATGAGGTAAGCGCAGGAAACTCATGGAGTTTAAGTGGAGTTTTTGGGGCAAATAGGGATTCATAATTGAATTTATTCCACCATTTGCAGGAAATGTCCTGTGATAAGTAGTTGAAAGTGATGTGAGTATCGTAGGACAAAAGGGGAGAGGTTGCATATTCCCATTTGAGGATCCAGGGAATAGAATGCTTGGTAATGAACTGCAGGAGAGGCAATTTTTCCTTCTCAAATTGGTCTTTGACACGAGCAGGAAAGATTGCATCAGAAGGTCCAAATTTTTTCCACCAATCCGTAACCCACCAAAGAGGGAAGGAGGATTGCATATTCTGTTTGAAGGTTATATACCATCACTACAAAAAATAGCAAATCAGAAACGGAATTTTTCGTCTCTGATTTGCAAAAATTCCGTCTCTAATTGCAATCAGAAACGGAAACGAGACGGAATCAATTCCGTCTCTGAAAACGTCGTCGCTGATTCGATCAGAAACGGAAAATTGATTCCGTTTCTGATTAGAGACGGAATAGAGACGGAAAAATTCCGTTTCTGATTAGAGACGGATTTAGAGACGGAAATTAGAAACGGAAAAGAGACGGAACAGAAATGGAGTTTTTTTCGAAATGGTACATTTGTAATTGCATTCTGTCTCTGATTCCGCTGCTGATTAGCAACGGAATCAGAGACGGAATTAAATAAATTTATGAATTTCGTCTCTGATTCCGTTTCTGATTAGCAACGGAATCAGAGACGAAATTCTTATTTCCGTCTCTGATTCCGTTTGTGATTCATGCATATATTCCTAGAAAATTAGAGACGGAATAGCAACATAATTTTTGAATTCCGTTGCTAATCCGTCTGTAATTTTCCTTTTCGTTTTATTTTCAAACATAAGCATAATCCAATTTGTTCTCCAACCTATAACTTGAAGTTACAACCATAGGACCTCCTCCATCGCCTGCACCCCCTCCAACAACTCCTTGGGGGTGCTAACATCCCACCAAAAAGCCGAATTTGACATTCATACATCGACAATATATATCAACAAAGATTCAAAAGAGAAAAAAAATGTGAAAATCAAAATTTGAAAAAGATTTATATATCCACGAAAAATTGTCTTGTATTACAAAAGCTCCAAATTTCTAAGTATTCATAAAAACCACCAATTCTATTGTTCAACAACCACTAAAAAAAACTTACAATCCTATAAATATGCACAAAAAGAATTATCAATCTAAAAGTAATGTAAGCAACTATAAAAGTTACATGATATGCTTTAAATTCCTCATCTCTCACTTGGAAACTAGATTACGGCGGGTATTGTCACAGGGATATGGGTAATCAATGGCACTAACTCCCACTCGATCGAAGAACCAGCCACCTACTAATAGGGCCACGCTCTGCCATCATGGCCCTGCACAAACAGAAAGAGCAGGAGAGGCCCTGTAAAAATAGTAGCGACGAGATCAATATAAAATCTAAAATTCTTACTGCGCTACTCTACATTTTATAAGCATACAAATGTTTCGGAAACTTGATATTATATACATCAACCATGCAGTCAATTGGGTAAGATTGAAAAAAGTTTACCAAATTTACAACAGATAAAGAGTTGTGGCAATATATGCAAAAATTCTTACAAAGATCTAGTTCTTGCAATGCCATAATAGTCGAAGTCCTAGTTATTTGTATTTATATGGCACAAAATAAAAAAGTATATAAAGGAAGCAAAACAAATTGGTGCTATAAGATCGCAAAATCGTGGATTTATGTGAACTGCATTAGAATTCTTTCAAGCATAGTCACTAGTATTCCATTCAAAGTAAAACAAGGTCACTGGCGTTGTAATCGAATTACATGTGACAAATAGGCTATTAACTATTTCAATGGTTTGAGGCTTTTGTTGTTTTGTTTTTGTGTTTCACTAACAAAATAAAGAGCTTTCTTTGCTAGAAATCTGTGATTTTTCTTCAATGAGTTGAAAAATCTTTGTTATCTTTGCTTACATGAATGTTATTAGAAACACCAGTAAAGGTAAAGCAAGAGGAGTTGTCCCAATAAAAGAAAAAACCAATAGCTGATAGCAATCCAAAAAAAACAAAAAAAAACCATGATGTATAAGACAGAAGTAAAAAAGTGAAGGAGAAACCTGAATAAGAAGTATTTCATCGTGAATTCTCTGCCTTAGATCACCGTGCCCACCACGTCCAACAGTTGCCATAATCAATCTAATAATCTCTTTATGATCAGGTTAGTTGAGGTAAATTCTTTGCAGTGGCAGATTTCATGGAAATCAACGTAGGGAGTCAAACCAGGCATACCTATCAAGCAACCATAAACAGTCAGACAATCTTGGTGATTAGTCAATGAAGCTAATTAAATCATTTTACTTACTAAGAATTTCGGTGTAGTATAAAAGAGGCACATCAGTATATTTGATCTTAAGCTATACGTACTCTTCCCAACTGGAGAATCTGAAGCTGTATGAATCTAAAGAACAAAGACAAACTTTGGCATTCAAAAGCTATCAGAGTTGAGCAACAATGAATCAATAATAAACTCATGAACAAGCCAAAAACAGACAGTGAAATATTAATTTGTACATTACCAATGATGCACATTCAATTGCAATGTCAAGTCCTGATTTTTGGTTCCCCACAACGACAACTCCCTTCCCGTTATGAGTTATGCTGCATACTCATGCTTAGAACATAAACTGGTTGTCAAAAAAAAAGGTGATCTGCAAGGTTCCCCGTAATGTGTCAATGTTGAGGAAAGTAAGCATTAAAGAAGTAAGAGGAACTACTATTGACTGGAACTGTAAAATCTTTCCCTGGTTGTCTTAACTCGGTATCGGATACATGATGAATTCATACTACATGGACAACCTAAGCATGCTTTCATCAAAAACAAACATAGAACTGAAAAATATGAACTCACTACTGGATCGGGGGCATCGATTCTTTGGCACATAACCCATGGAACCCCTCAGTATCTAAAGATGTAGCCATGGAGGCCGGCCATTTGATGTAGGGCTTAACAAATTACGCACCATAGGCGAATTGACGTTACCATATTCATTTTGAATCTGCTCAAAAACAAGATCATCACAAACGTTAATTAAGTTCAAAAAATTGGAACAAAGTGACATCAAAACAAGCACAAGGCAGATTCAGGAAAAAAAAATGGAAACCTAGTAATCAGAGGCAGCATAACAGTCATAGCAAACAGTGAATTATCACACAACTGCTCTCATCTCAGAAAGACATTGACATGCCAAAGCATCAACAGTGAGATGCTTGAGGCTCTCACCTGTGCATTAATGATCTCTCGGCGTCTGTCTCTCTGCGAGCTATCTCATCAAGTAGCCATTTAGCAGTGCCTTCACTCTTCACACACAATGTTGCTACAAAAACAAATAATCAAATTCCCTATGATTAATATGACACTATATGGCACTCAAATGCATTTCCCGAGTCTCATGGATAGATCAATTAGTTGTGTGAGCAAAGCATATACCATAAAAGCAAGTATAAGGCATATTGAACATGGAGAAATCGAGGAAAGGGGAAAATGGCTTACAAGAGCATCTCGCAGAATCCTAGTAATTACCAGGAGCATCTCGCGAGAATCCCGATCAAAGCGGTTTGAAGGAATTACCAGGGAAGCGAAAGGGACTTGTTGATGGTTTTTGCTTCTTCAAGAATTTTTCCTTCACTCAGCTTTTCTCTATTTTTCGAGATCCACCAAGTCCGGAAGAATCGGCTTTCCGCTTTTTAATCAAAATTCTCGAGAGAATGAGTTGTGTTTCACAATTCAAATTCGACTAGGAGGTATCCAATTGCGTAGGTTATAAGAATTCCCACCTAGTATCCCTCACCGACTCTTTTGAACTTGTAAAGATGTAAGCACAGTGACTCCTGCTGCTCTCCATGTTCATGAGCAGAATTCCCACCTATTATCATCCAGATTCATATGAGTATGCAAAACAGTAATCCACATATAAAGAAGTTGTTTCAGTTCACCAAAAAAGTATATTAGCATAAAACATGATTGAGAAAATTAGCTAACTTCAGTTACTCCATATACAAATACTCCCAGAACCTTGCACTATTTTATTTGTAAATAGATATGGGCTGAAATATTGCCTTGATTGAATTCTCAGCACATTTGCTGAGAATTCTTCAAAGAATTGACAGTGTCATTGCAGTACATCCAGTTTTTCATATAAGGGGAGCAATTGGGATCTATGGTATGAGAATAATCATGTTTATAGCCTTTATATCATACTTGAATTGAGTTCTACAAATGGTGAACAATCATGGTATGAGAATGAAGTAATCCACACAGAAAAATAAAGATACTTCACTGCCTCGTTCGCTTATATCAACCAAAGAGAGTGGCATCCTCTATGGCCGAGTAGTCCATTCAATGTACCACCACTCCTTTGAAGACCTATGGACCTTGGTTTATAGGGAAATCGGGTGGCTTGGGCAGACCACTGAATATTAGTAAGCTTTGAATATCAAAGTTTATCTATTTTGAATAAGAATTAGCTACGAAAGACTTCAATTGATTACAAGATTCTACGAATTTATATTGTTCATAGCCAATTCAAAAAATAAGAGTTAAGAACATAAACTTGTGTCAATTAAGATAAAAAGAATTTAAGTGGTCTAAGTGGACAACAAAGCCTTGAGAAATTTGTAAAAGGGACGACAAGGTGATATAAACATTAGAATAGCTTAGATACAAGAATTGAAATTGAGTAAACTTTGCATAAAAAAAGGAGATGTAGAGATTAATTGTGATTGATGGAAATGGAAGGAAAAACCTCCTTTAATCAATGTAAGGAATGCACTAGAGTAGTCGAGCAAGACTAAAAGTCTAAGCAACTCAATATCATAATCATGATTCAATCACAATATAAAAAATAGGTGCGACCCGTCTTATTATCTCGAAATATTTGATTGAATTGGTGAAGAACAATATCCCATGATTCAATTAAATGTTTAACTATAGACAAATGATTTGACTAGAAAATTATCCCATGTTTATTGAAATAGAAGTTCCATAGTAACGAGTCACGATAAGACTTAGAATATTAAGCAATAAGAATGATATAATGTGATATATTTTCACAAATGTCTGACGAGATAAAATAAAACTCTAATAGGATACCATTTTCCATACTAATAATGAAATGTCAAGGGACCTAACCATATGGAATTTTGTTAGTTTAGGAGACAAATATATGAAAAATCCGATTTTAATGGAGGATGTGTGAGACTAAACTATTGTATACAACTTAAACATACAAGCCAAAAAAATAAGCAGATATGAACACTAATAAATGAATGTTAATAGAGCAATGCAATCAATTATAAGAAACTAACAAATGCCACGGTGATGCACAAGATCAACTCAACACTTAGACCTAAGAATCATCAACTTTCACATAAAAAAAGCGTTCCAAATCAATTCTTAGGTTAGTTATAAGGTTCAATATTGTGTATAACCCCTGCATTCGTTAGTTATGCCAAACAAAGTATGACAATTATTGTATGACAATTGTTTCACTTCCTAGCAAAAACTCAGTGTGCTGCTTAGATTATTGGATGCATACCTTTGAGATGAACGAGCCCACCATGAATTGCAGGTAAATGTTTTCTTCCTTTATCCTCAGTATATCTTAGTTGCCTTGGAATCCCAGTTCATACATAATCTATCATGCTGTTTACTTTTTGACCTTTTCCTTTGCTAGAAAAATTCTTATTTAAAGAAAAATATACTATATCTACAGAATGGTTGTAGAATATTTGGGAGAAGAAAACATGCTGGCTGTTGTGTGCAATTCTTATGCCGTTGCAGGTTCTCTCGAGTGCTATGATGAAGAAAGTGGTAGAATTGACAGGGAGCCATTCGAATCATGCCATAGCAAATGAATTTGGGAAATCGATAAAGGGTCGTTTTTCGGTCATCTGTGTTGAGAACATATAGGCTCTTGTTCTTCTAGAATTAGCTTTTATAGAAGAACAAGAGCGTACATGATCGGCAACACAAAGCTAATTCTAGAAGAACAAGAGCCTACATGTTCTCAACACAGATGACCGAAAAATGAGCCTTTATCGATTTCCCAAATTCATTTGCTATGACATGAAAATGTTGCTCCCCGTCAATTCTACCACTTTCTTCATCATCGCACTCGAGAGAACCTGCAACGGCATAAGACTACACAACAGCCAGCATGTTTTCTTCTCCCAAATATTCTGCAAACATTCTGTATATATAGTATATTTTTCTTTACATAAGAATTTTTCTAGCAAAGACTTTAAAAGGTCAAAAAGTAAAATCCACGATAAATTATGGAATATCAATCTAAATATGCACAAAAAGAAGTGTCAATCATAAAGTAATTCGAAGAATTGCTAAAGTTGTCTACAAAGGCAAACGTTTAATCTAAGAATTTACACAAACAACAAGTGAAATACCTATGTATCACCAACCTGCTCATCTCTCGAGAGCCACGCTTACGTCTCACGCTCAACATTGTCCCCTTGTTGTGGTGGATCGACCGGATCTATTTGCGGCAGCTGTTGCTGGTCATGAGGTGGCGGTGGTGGTGGTTGTTGCTGAGCTAGGCCTGCTTCGTCCATGTTCATCCCGAGATGCTGCTGCACGAACTCCATAACCTTTCGTAATTGCTCCGCAACGACATTGAACTCGGCCCGCGGCACCACATCCGGCATCTCCGACGTGCTAGCACCAGGATCTCCGTATCTCCTCTTCTTTCTCCCTACGGACCCGAGTCCGTAGACACGTCCTTTGGAACACTCACCCGCCACATTGAGGTACACCGCCTCATCATCCACCGATTGGTCCGTGCGGCTGGTCGCTCCCGACGTGCGCTCTGGAGCCTATCCTGCGAGATATGAACAACAAACAAAATACATGATATTGGTTAAAGTAAACTTAATACTATTTTACATATAATTTTTATACTTACATAGAACCGCTCTGATCTAGTATCGATGAATGTCATCCTGTCGTGATTTACGGTGTGGAGATGCAAATACAAGTCATTCACGATCGGTGGCGTCTCGGATGAATCGATGCAAGTGCGGGACCAAGCATAGTGAAAAAGTGTATAAATGTAAAAAATATCCAAGATGTTACAAAAACTTACCAATCTTTCTTGGGTAGTCACAAAGACACGGAACCACCACCGTGCTTCGAGGGTCCGGTCCTCTCGCCTTCGACCTCGATGTTCCTATTCTCCGTCGCTTGCCTAGACCTGGCCTGGAAGTCCTCGCTCTCCCAGTGCTCCAAGTATCTCCTCCATGCCTCATCTGTAACAAAAACTGGCTGCACACGACTCTTCTTTAACTTGTGCATCAATGCGGTGTACCTTGTGCTCGCAAGCTGCTGTCGTACGCCGCCGCACGAGATCCTCGGGAATCGCGTCATCCCATCTAAAAAATACCTACAAATTGGCGATTGCTATTGTTACGAGACATTGAGAAAATAGTATAAATCATAAGGCATTTAGTAGTCTTGTTTACCTTCCATTGGCGCCAGTATTGGTCTTTATGATGAGGCGATACCGACTTTCAAAGAATACCCTTCAGAATCATCCATCGTTTGAAAACTTTTGTCATCCACCTTGCACAAAAATGTGAAGGATGCAACTCCCTGTGTTTCATGAACATGCATATCACCTTAACTACTTCTTCAATAATTGACATCCATATTTAAAACGACATATAAGAGTCAAACACAAACTTACGTATCATTGGCAATCAGTCTGATAGGGATCCCCTGCACGCGAGGGGGCTCCATCCCTGTCCTCTGAGGTGGCCGCGGAGGGCCTGTCACCTCCAACCCTGCTCTTACGTCTTCTTGTGGGGATGCTGCCGGTGATGCTGTGGCTGGGGGTGCAGGCCTCGTGGGTAAAGGAGTCCTTGATGTCGTTGATGGTAACTGGAAGTGCATATTTGGTATAGTCCTTGATGACGACGATGATGGTACAGACGACGCCTACGGTATGGAAGGGGAAGGTGACGCTGCGGCTGTATCGTGCTCGAGAGACCGAGAAGTCGGAATCGATAATGCAGGTATCGACCCACGACCTCGACCGCCACGACCTCTATGGACCCCTCGTGTGGCCTGACCATGAGGCCCAGTAGGTATTTTTCCGCCAGAGGTCGGTGCTGCACCTCTTCCTCCTGGACGATGGCCTCCTAATGGGAAACCTCGATGTGGGGGATGACCACCTCCGGCCATGAAACCTAACAAAATAGCAATAAAACATCAGAGAAGGAGGGCATACAAAAATTAGAAATTAAGTCTAAATGATTGGACTTAATAACACATGATCCATGCTAATAAAAGTAACTACATTATTGGACGTTGACATATCATATACATACATTATTCGCTATCATCCGTTTCAAATTCACTCTCGTGAGTAGAAGGTGAGGATTCTTCTTCTGAATCATCTCCACTATAAACTTCTTCACTTGGACCCGCTTCAACAATGAATCGAGTCCCAGTCGGATCATCCAGATTGTTGATATCGGCGATTGCATCATCGACTACGCACGTGGTGGGCATCCCATCTTGGAAAGCAATCTCTGCCGAGCCCTGGTCATTATCGTCTTTGCTAGTTTCCTCGTCAGTGAATTTTGGCTGACAGCAACAAACTGCTAGCCATTCTTGTCGGTCGTTCCTCATAGAAGGTACGAAAGGTAGTAGACTTGAGTGGCTTGCATTGCTAGTACAAATGGCTCGTAGTTGTTATATCGTCGACTTCGATGAACCTCTACCAATTGAAGTGTTAGGTGAGTCCTCACACCATGATTCGGTGTAGGGTCATACCATTCACACTTAAACAAGACCACACGCTTGAGGCCGGTATACTCAATCTCCACAACCTCTTGCAGTACTCCATAATAGTTATGGGAAACATCGGCGTAGTTTGAACCCTTCACCAAACACACCGCTCTGCGTCGATCTATTAACGTCATATGTCGCGGAGTGGAACTTATACCCATTAACAAGGTAACCAGGGTAGACAAGACATGATCGACTAGGACCAACAGAAAGATCAACGAGCGTCTCGTCAACTATAGAATTCCGAGCCTATTCAAAAAAATTAGAAATGCAATATGACACATTACTTATGGAAGAAATTTATGAATCTATAACGTACAAAAGTAATGACCTTACATATGTTTGAAACCAAATGGGGAAGTTGTGCTCTAGACTACTATCAACTTCCGACTCCCCATTGCTTAAGTGATTTCATCGACGAATATCCTAGAAGAAACGAACATGTAAGTAGGTTGTCTTACTAAAATATGAACAATGAATGTACTGCATTATTGAATGAAAGTGACGGCCATACTGAACGTAAGGAGCGATCTCTGGACAATTGAGCAGTATGTACAAATGAGCGGCATTATACTCATGCTCTGTTAAGTACCGCTCCTTCGACTTGCCCATGGGTCGACCAGGATAAGTGAAAATTGAGAAATTGCCGACGAAGTTCGGTGTGGGCCCGAGACCGCCATCGTCGTTACGTGGCACTTTGTCATGCAACGTAAAGACGTGATCTTCGAAGTAGTAAGAACAAAAGGATGTGACATCTTCGACCAAATAAGCATTACACATGGAGCCCTCAACCTTCGCTTTGTTTCGCACATTGTTCTTCAAATGTTTAAGGTACCTGTATGAATGTTATAGGAAACGTTGATATAAAACCTATTGAATGGGAAAATAATTTCAAGGGCTCAAGATAGTACCTCTCAAATGGATACATCCATCGAAATTGAACGGGACCGGCCAGACGGGCCTCGTAGACCAAGTGGATTGGTAGGTGTTCCATAGAGTATTTCAGACTCTAAGACCTCCATATCTTGGATACTGACACATTTCGCAGTTAGGGATCGGAAAAAGGCTTAATTCGCTAATTGCAACCCAAACCGGGTTTGGGAGGAGTTCTCTGAATGCAATTGGTATCAACCGTTGCATGAATATATGACAATCATGGCTCTTCATGCCGAACATTCGCAGTTTCTTTGGATCTACACATCGACCAAGATTCGATGCGTAACCATCAGGAAAATGCAATTTCTCAACCCACTCGCACAATTTTTGTTTTTTTGATGTATCAAGAGCATAGCACCCAAGGACGTAAGTATTTGTCGCCGAATCAATGTGTAGAGAAGGTCGGTGACAATATTCACGAATATCTTGCCTCGATTTTGCATTGTGTCCTTACTCTTGCCCGCACACACATAATAGTGTTGAATATGTTGTCAAAAATATTTTTCTCAATGTGCATGACATCTAAGTTGTGGCGGATCAAGTTTGTCTTCCAATACGGCAAGTCCCAGAATATGCTTTTCTTCCTCCATCCTGAATTCTTAGCTATCCGCCCATTCACAGATTCAGCTCCGATTTCTGTCACCTTCATCAAGCCAAACCATCATTTATGACCATTTTGCCTCTAATGAAATTTTTTTTGTCTTTCCTTAATGGTGATGACTTCGCCAAGAAACGACGATGACAGTCGAACCACGATGTCTTACCACCATTTCGCAATTGAAATGCATTTGTATCCTCCATACAATATGGACAAGCGTACTTACCGTGTGTGCTCCAACCGGACAACATGCTATATGCAGGGAAATCACTAACAGTCCATAAAAGGGCAACTCGCATGAGAAAATTTGTCTTGGTGGAGACGTCGTATGTAATCACCCCATTGTTCCATAAATCTTGCAACTCTTTCACAAGCGGCTGAAGGAACACGTCGATTTTCTGCTTTGGGCTGGTCGGTCCAGGAACGATAATCGTTAAGAACATAAACTCAGATTTCATGCACATCGACGGTGGAAGGTTGTAAGGAGTCAAAATCACGGGCCACGAAGAGTACGATTTCTCGGAAAGCCCAAATACTTGAAAACCATCAGTGCACAATCCTAAACGAACATTCCGAACCTCGGCGGCGAAGTCTCTATTGACGTCATTAAAATGTCTCTAAGCAATCGAATCAGAAAGTGTTGCATAACATCTTCTGGCGATGAATGATCTTCATGCCATCGCATATGTTTTGCGGTTGACTCAGATGCATACAATCGTTGCAACCGAGGGCCCAAAGGGAAGTAGTACATTCTTTTGCAAGGGCGGTTTTTTGTATTCCGACCACGACCTCGTCGATGTGCAATGTATCATGATTTCCCACAAAATTTACATGACGTCAACTCAGAGTCCACTCCCCAATAAATCATACATTGGTCCTCACAACAATCTATTTTCTCAACAGGTAGACCTAGACCTCGCATTAGTCTTTTAGTGGCATAAAAATTTTCAACCAATGAGTTTTCATTTGGCAAACAGTCCTTCATGAGTTTAATGATTTCATTATACCCTCGTTCAGATATATGATGTTCAGACTTGATCGCAAGTAATCTTGCCATTGCGGACAACGTTGTCATGGTTTCGCAACCAGGCCACAATTGTTTCCTACTTGCATCAATCATGTCATATAGTTGGCGTGCTTGGGGGTTTGGAGATTCTTCCACGTCATTCCAATTGAAACTTGGACCTGCCACATTGTGTAGCATCTCGCGGTAAGGTGTCGGATCGTATCCTCCCACATCAGCATCATCAATATGGCTATCCATTTCGTAAAAGTTTTGCGAGCCTTCATCTCCGTTCTCACCATGTTCGTACCAACAGTGATATCCCGGGACAAATCCATACCTACATATGTGGTACTCAACCGTTTCGACGTCCAGGTACGGTACAAGTCGACATTTCTTAAAATTGCACGGACATCTAATATTCCTTTCACTTTGGTATGTAGGACAATGTTGTTTGGCAAATGATATGAATTCTTTAACCTTCGCCGCGAATTCAATTCGAACGTAACCGTTGTCGAGCCGGTTGTACATCCGCCTCTACTTGTAGACGACATTCCTATTCGAACGTAACCGTTGTCGAGCTAGTTGTCTATTCAAGTAATGAAACCATAATGATTAAGATGATAGGAAATCTCACTAATTGGAGAATAGTGTAAATCGAATAGCGATCAAGACAATCTAGAAGAAATTGATAGCTAAGTGAAAGAACGAGGTTCTTGTTGAACTCATGAATAGAGAATAAATCGACAAAGTTAGAAAGTCATTAATTTTCTAACTAGTCATGCGTTACACGATGTCTCGTGTTTCATTTATGATCGTATTGTAATGTAATGTCTCTTTTCATATGATGATAGATGTAATTAGATCACTCTAGTCATGGAATGACTTATATAATTATAGGTTTTATTAAGAAATGCTAGAATGGTGATAGATCAAATTTACTTTAATATCTAATGTTGTCCTTAATTATTATCTTGCTAAGTATTAATGTTTGAATGCAATTCAAGGCACGAAATGCAAAGTACAACAACATTTATTCGATATTCCTCTAACTGGATTATTTACCTCATCATAAATATGTAAGATGCCTGGATTAGAAAGTAATTGTTTTAACTTTTCATTGAACTAAGGATAGGGAGTTGAAAATTCAAAGTGTTTTTTATCTATACCAACTATGCTCATTGGAAAGTAAGGATGAAGTTCTACATTAGGGTGAAAATTAGACTTTTGTGGGAGTCAATTGAGAATAGGTACAGTCCACCGAACAGGGCCATGAGAGAATACATCATTGAGGAGACCAAGATTGAGTTCTCCAATGATCAAGGCATGAATAATTCTTTTTCCTCGCTTTACGAGAACAAATTTAACAGAATTAGGGCTTGTCAAACAACTAAGGAAGTGAAGGAGAAGCTTAGGGTACATTATAAAGGTAAACATCAAGTGAAGAAAAAAGTTGATAATCGAGGGCACTATGAGACTTTCAGAGTTGGCTCCGATGAAGACATAGCCACAACCATCACTTCGTTCACTAAGCTCTTGAATGAGATCAAGAATCATGCAAAGAACTATGATCAAAGTAATACCTAGTATATTCAGAATTAGATTTTCATATTTCAGATCATTGCACCTATTATCAATTTTTTGGCATTTCAGAATAGCATAACCAAACATAATAAAATAGCAAGGAATAAAAAACAATGCCTAACATGATAAATTTGAACAAAAATACTGAACAAAAATTCTTGATTTCATTAGACTGAAAGGAAGTGGAAACTTGTTCTTTTTATAAATGTTAGTTGAACACCTACATAACACATCAAGAGAGACACCGAACATATAACAAAGACATCAATATATCACTTATGATAGCTGAATAGTTATACACATCAAGATATCATACAATAGCAAGGGAGACATATCGGTAAAGTTACAACCAAATCAAATTTATTTAAATTATACATTTAAATAGGTAAACCAACATCAAGATATGATAAAATAGCAAGGAACACCTACATACCATGTCACTGCCAATTCACCAAAAACAATGGTTCGAGAGGAAAGAGGAGAACTCACCAATCAAGCACGGCGAGGCGCGGAATGAATGAGAGCACAATACCACCGAACGAGAGATCGAAGAGGGGACCGAATGAGAGCACGAAGTGAGACCCGAGAGGAGCAGAGGCGCGGACTGAAATGGTGCAAGACAACCGAACAGGACCAGAGCAGGGCGGCGCTACCGGGGAGCAATGTAGTGCGAGGACGACTTCTTGGGGGTTGGGGATTTGGGGGGCGGTGGATCGGGAGAGAGACGGAGAGACCGAGAGAGAGAGAGTTGAGAGCAACGAACAGAGACGCCGGATTTGTTGGGGGTTGGAGATTTGGGGGCCGGTGGACCGGAGAGACGGCGCGACCGAGAGGAGAGACGAGAGTATAGAGGAGAGACGACGAAGACGATGAGATCGAATCGCGCGGTGGGTTTGCTTGGTTAGGGCTTTCGGTGGCTTTCGGTGGTGGGGAGGACGAGATGAGGGGGGGTTTTGGAGGGGGTAAAGAGAAATCTTGAGATTTGTTGTCACAAATCTCGAGATTTGATGAACGGGTATAACAAAATAAAGTTTTGGTGGGAATGTTGGCGCCATTTTTCAGAGACGGAATTTAATTCCGTCTCTAATTCCGCCTCTAATTCCGTCTCTGATCCGTCTCAAATCCGTCTCTGAATGTTTCTGTCTCAATTCCGTCGCTAACTTTTTAATTTAGAAACGGAACTTATTCCGTTTCTAATTCCGTTTCTGATTTAGAAACGGATCTTATTTCCGTTTCTAATTCCGTTTCTGATTTGCTGTTTTTTTGTAGTGCATGAATGATGGTCAGGGTCTTTATAAAAGATAATATTACGCCAGGCGTCAATATAATCATGATAGCTAATGAACATCGCAGGTTTATTTTTCGAAATTACAATTTCTTTGTATGTGAAATGAGTTTTAACAACATAGTGATGTAAATCACACCATTCTTCTTCGGATAAGATTTTTTGAATCTTAAACTTAGAATAATCAATTTCGGAAGAATTCTCCCTTGACAAATGTTCAAAATGAACTGATTGTGTGGAAATAAGGATGTTCTCATAGAACTGGATGTTAAGGTGAGGGCGAGAAGGGATAAAATGGAGGCCAGGTGGCATGGTGCAGGCTATTTGGGTGATTAGAGGTTCGTCACTGACATAGGGTTCAAGGATACGAATGAGATTATGAGTGGTTTTAAGGTAAGAACAATGTGGTTCAGGGGTAGCCAAAGGCTTAAATCGGTTTGTTGAGGCTTTCTTTGACATAATCTGTAAGAAATTCACAGAAGGAGAAGTAAGAAATTCTCTAGACAAAAAGTCAGGAAGCGAATTATTAGTTCCTTGAATATATTCAATATCAAAATCAAAAATACTTAATATAGCTTGCCAACGTGCAAAAATCTGTTTTGAAACCAAATTTTTGACATCTTTTAAAAGAATATATTTTGCAGAACGGCAATCAACACGAATTAGAAACTTTTGATTTAAAATGTCAGTTTGAAATTTTTGAACACAAAGCACTATGGCCAGGACTTCCTTTTGAACAGTCGAATAATTCTTTTGAGCATCCTTCCGGGTTTTAGAGGTAAAGCAAACAAGTTGTTCGCGACCAGAGGGAGTCCGTTGAAGAAGAATTCCACCGTAGCCCATTTTCAGAGGCATCAGTTTGAATAATTTTGAAATACTGGGAATTTACCAAATGAAGGCAGGGAAGAGACTGGACTTTCTGTTTAATAAGCTGAACAGCTTTGGTATGTTCAGAAGTCCAACAAAAAGGAGTTTTTGATTTTAATAAATCTTGAAGACACAGTCAGTCATTGGCGACTTCTTTATAAAAATCAGAAAGATAATTAAGACATCCAAGAAATCGTTGTAACTGAAGTTTATCAGTTAATTGATCAGGAAATTTATTAGCAAAGCTAATTACCCGATGGACAGGAGTAATAGTTTGATTGGCAATTTTAAAACCCAAAAACGTTATCTCTGTTTGAAAAAGATTCATTTTCTTTTGAGATAAAACAAGACCATTTTTTAGAATTAGAGTTTGAAAGATTTGCAAATGTTTCCAATGTTGATCAATTGAAGGAGAGAAAACCAAAAGATCATCAATGTAAACAAGAATGAAAGAATGGTAAGGGTTGAATATATCATTCATGATTTTCTGAAATTCAGAAGGAGCATTCTTTAGGCCAAAAGGCATAACATTCCATTGATATTGACCAAATGGAGTGTTGAAGGCAGTTTTATAGCGATCGGCAGGATGAACCTGTATTTGCCAAAAACCAGATTTTAAATCGAACTTAGAAAAGACAACTGCAGAAGTAGTAGCTTTTATAAGGTCAGATTTGTTTGGCAGAGGATAACGAATAGTCTTTAAGACGGTGTTAAGAGGTTTATAATTAATAACCAATCGAGGAACACCTCTTTCAAGTTCAGGAGCATTTTCAACATAAAATGCTGTACAACTCCAAGGAGACTGTGAAGGAGTAATTAATTTCTTGTTCAGCAAATCTGTAATTTCCTTTTGGCAAATTTCGCGTAGGCGAGAATTCATTTGTGAAGGATTGGCTTTGGTAGGAATCTTAGATTCATGAAAGTCAGGAATATAAGGCAGTGTAACAATATGTTGTTTTCGTGCCCAGAAAGCAGAAGGGAGGTCAGAACAACATAGTTGTTGTAAGTGAGTTTGAAATGTAGTTAATTTTGTTTTAAAAACAAGGGAGTGCAATACCTGCTCGGTTTTTAATAACAATATTTCATGTTTTAAAAACTGGATATGATTAGTTTTATAATCAATTTGATTGATTACATAATTCAGGAATGATTCTTTAGGAGAATCAAGGAATGCGAATCTTAATGCTTTTCCTTGCAGAGTAGTAGAAATGCCATTATCTGTAACCGAAAAGGGTTGTAGTTTTCGTAAAAATGGCGTTCCTAATAACATATCATGTTTTAATCCTTTAATGATGATAAAGGATAAGGGAATGCAAATTCCTTGATGACAGATATGTGCAAGGGAAACTTCATATTTAATTCGCGTTTGTTGCCCATTTGCAACAGAGATATGTTGATAATCTTTGATGCGATCACAATATTGTAAAGGAAGGAAACCTTCTCGTATACAATTTAGATTAGCACCAGAGTCAATCAAAGCATTACATTTAACAGAAAATCCTTTTCCTGCAAATGTAACTGGCGTAAACCATCTTTGAAAGTCAGAACGAGAAATACTATCAACAAAGATATTATTCGAGTCATAGCTATAACTAGCGCCAGGACTCGGTTGTTCAAGATTAGTGATACGAGATGAAAGCTGTTTTATCTCTTGTTTTAACTGATTAATTTCAGTTTGAAGAGATTGAATTGTAACCTGTTTAGGTTTTTTATTAACAACATCCATGAGACTCGCAAAAGTATAATTGGAATCATCAAAAGATATTTGTTCTTTAAATTGTTTATGTTTCTTCTGAAGAGTAGAAAAAGTATGCTCATCCGATGGAGAAGAAGGGAGAGCTTCTGTGGAAGCAGGAGGTGTAACAATTTCAGTAAAATATTTTAGTTTTAGTGAAGGATCAGAAATCCGTTCACCAACAGCGAGAATTAATTCTTCTTGAGCAGTTAAAACATTAATTTCAGGCTTAGAAGACGAAGAAGAGGAAGTATGAGGAAGATTTAACACACAGTGACATTCGTCGGAGGAGGAAGAAATCCCAACATGATGGATTTTCTTTGAGGTAGTCTTTTGATGACATTTATTTGCATTATGACCAGGTTTTCCACAATTGTAGCAAACATTGCTTATTTTTCGGTCATGAGGTACAATGGGTTTAAGGGCATAAGACGAGTGTTTGCGAAACTTTCGTTTAGGAGGATGGTTATAATAAGGAGGTTTATAAAAATAAGAAGATTTTTTGTTTCTTTTGATATGATGTTTAGGGGTTACATATTTGGAAACATCCATATCTTGACCAAAGTCATAGCAAAAATTTCCTAAATCATGTTTCATGGTGGATTTGTCTTTGCGAAGTTGGCGATTTAATCGCAAATCATTACATATGGAAAGAGCACAAGTCTGCACAGCTTGAATAATGTCTCCATATGTCAATTCAGCTAAGGTATTATCATAATGTTTTTCAATGAAATCCTTAATTTTATTGGCAAAATAAGGAGGCAAGCCAGCGATAAATCTTTCTTTCCAAAAAGATGTATCATGTTGCTCTGTTAAAGAATACAATTTTGAGAAAAATGTATCTTTATACCATCGGTAATCATTAAGAGTCCTACAGTGTAAGTTTTGTAATTGATCACGGATCTTTTCATTAATAGAATCAAGATGACCAACAAATTGCCAGATAATGCTAGCCATGAGATTAATAACAGAATCATAGATAAATTGCCCTTGAGCATTTATCATAGGTTGATTCAGAGAATCAGTTTTAATATGATTAATAATTGCTAGGCGTTCGGATTCGGTTGTGACATAATGCCACCAACCATAAAGTTGACCCGTGAATCCACAAGTTATTGCTTTAGCAATTTCGGGTTCAGGGTGATTGTGTAAATTACGGGCTTTAGCGTAGATGTGCATTTTAAGAACAATTTCAAGAATTTGATATTCTGATAAGCCATCAATACTCCAGTCATAGATTGCATGACCGTCATATTTTTTATTATGTTTAACCTTTTCTTCCAGAATAAGGTCAGCCGGAGATGGTCGGGAATAAAATTGTTTTTGTAAAGGATAACGCGAGTGCTTGGGAGCGCGTTGTTTTTTATGTTTGGTATGTCGCATAATGCGATGTATTTCAACAGAAGGTGACGTATTGTCTGAATCAAAGTCACTAATTATTTTGGATACAGATTCATCTTCAGAAGCAATGGTAGATGCGTGTTCAGAAGCTGGAGACAATGTCATAATAACAGGACCCTTGTCTTTGGCTTTTGAGGATGAAGCTTGTGCTTGTGGTTGCGGGGCAGGGGTAGATGGTACCGCAGGTGTAGAGGGTGCAAGTTGGAGCTTACTAAGCTTAGCAGTAATGATATTCATAAATTCATCAGAGAATTGGGCTTTAGGAGCAAAGGAAGGTATATGGGGTGAGGCGGAAGGAGGAAAAAATGATTTTTTAAACTTTTGCGGTGGCGGTGGCGGAATGGAAGAGTTAGAGGTAGGCGCCTCTTTTACGGTTAAAGTAGATAAATACATATTCGTAAAATTATTTTGTTCAATGATGTGGTTTAAATCTCGTTTAGAGATAGGGCCAGCATCATCATCAAAGGTAGATTTAAAAGGTGAAGCTTTAATATCTTCCCGGATTTTGAATGGTGCCAAAGGAGGATGACGCTGATCATATTTTTGACCAGTTATAGTTTCCCATATGGCATTAACCTGGAGGGAAATCTTTGGACTTTTAAGTGCTAACCAATCGAAAAAGGAGATATTAATCTTATTTGTTTTGACATAGTCAAAGTATTTGGTACGGAAAATAGCTTGTTGATTGAAAGGAACAAGTTTACAAAACGAGGGTTTTAATGGATGAATTAAGAATTGTTGCTTAAGCGATTCATAATCCATTACAAAATCATCTTCCTGTTCATCGAGTGTTACAACATTAACATGATAATCAGCAAAATCATTTATACTGACATTATCATCATTAGTTGTTGTAGGAGGAGAATAAACAGGATAAGCTATGCCAGATGGACGTTGTTCTGGTTGAGGGGAATTAGTAACAGGCATAGATGGCTGAGAAACAAAGGAGGATGAAGAAACAGTTGATGTCGATGCTCGATGAGCAAAGATAATATCAACTTTTCCATCATCATGTTCAATGATTTGGGAAATCAGTTGAGACACTTGTCGCTTTTGAGCTTCTTCCTTATTAGTGTCCATAATTGTCCACTGATGAGGAAGGGGAAGATCATTTTGAATTAATTGTTTTCTATCAATGATAGTATTTTTAACATTTGTAAGAAATATCGTAGAAAGAGTTTTCTTTTGGAGTTCTGTATAAGCAATATCAGGGATAATTGTATGCATCAATTTATAAAAGAAGCGATAAACAACCGCAACATTAGAAATTGATTTAGATAAGGTAAAACCTTTGGTTGAAATCCCTAGAACAAGTGCTTGAGAAGCAAGGTCATTATGGAGGTCGATGGTGAAGTTAGGAAAGCAATCGAAGTATAAAGGGCCATCAGAGAGGCTTCCTTCAACTATTCCTAACAAGGAATTTTTAAAATCAAGGTGGCATTTATCTCGGACAGAGACTAACGCGGCAGTGTTAAGTCCTAAAGTGACTAAGGGTTTGAGTGCAACCTGTATGAGGCCAAGATGCAAATATTTATGAGTTAAAGCATGGCTTTTAATTTTTTCGGGAGTAAAGAGACATATTTCTTGTCCGTCTTCGGTGACAGAAATAGTATCTTCAACAAGTTTAATAACATAGTTTTGAGTAGGGGAAAAATCACCCTTTTTATAAACCATAGAGGGTTTAGCCTTAGGGATAGACCAATTTTGTAAAGATTGATCAATATTTGCATAAGTAGTTTCAGAAATATTTTTTAATTTATGTTTCGACACTTGCTTAACCGACGACTCGGTAGAAGAGGATGGAGAAGATTCAGATTCATAAGGAGATTTAAATGATAACACTTTTGACAAAGATCGTCTAAGAGAACTCATGGTTAAGATTTCATGTCAACGATTTACTGCTCGACTTACACTCTTCTACGAGACTTACGACGCGACTAGGAAAGTAGATGTTAAGTGATAAATCCAAACCACGAAAGTCCAGAGAGAAAATCCGATCGAAAGCACGAGATCAAATAATTCGTCGGTGAAAACCAGAATCAGGCAAACTAGTATTAAGTAAATGGATAATGATAAGAACATATAGAAAAGACACTTACAGTGGGAGGTGGAAGAACGTCTGTGGCTCTACAATAACTAATTAACTGAAATAACAACTTCATAACAGTAATAACAAACTCCTAACTAACCTAACTAACTTACAACAGACTAACATAATTAACTAACAGTTGTTACAACCACATTACAACAACCAAGTTAACCATGATCGAACTGTCCAGTTGATGCTTCAAACTGTCCATCTGTTGTTGCTTTGTCACCAACAACTACTTTGGTTTGAACTGAACCTTGATCTCTAACATGCCCCCTCAAACCGAATCTAGGTGAACAAATTAGATTCAGTTTGGAAGAAAGAAAATGAAACCGAGGAGTAGAAAGAACTTTTGTGAACAAATCAGCTGATTGATGTTTTGTTGGTACATAACGAAACTCAAACAAACCAGCAGCAAGCTTTTCGCGCAAAAAATGTACATCAACCTCAATATGTTTGGTCCCAGAAATCCATGGCACCCTTTAACCGGAAGAATTTTGGACTGGCTAGCGTCAGTTGAAGAAGTCCTAAAATTCAAAGGTGTGCCCAAGACAAGCGTGTGCAGCAAGTTTGCGACAGTTTCGCAACAGGTCACGACTTGGTGGCAACAGCAGAAGTTGATGCGGAATAGGAATGGAAAAGCGAAGATCACCTCATGGGAGAAGATGAAAAAGCACTTACGGGTTGAGTTCTTGCCTTACAACTTCCAACACCTTATGTATCATAGGTTGCAGAATCTGAGACAAGGGGCAAAGTCAGTAGATAATTACACTACCGAGTTTTATCAGTTAGTCGCTAGAAACGAATTGCAGGAGACTAACGACCAATTAGTGGCGCGGTATATTGGTGGACTGAGGGTGCAGATCCAAGATGTTGTCAACATGTTTGATCTGGCTTCCTTATCTGCTGCGCACCGAAGCATTGTTGGTGGAGAAACAACAGCGTCGGGGTGTGAGTAATGCTTCCAGTAATATTAGTGTTGGGACAGCTAATACTGGAGGTAATACTGCTGCAATTAACCTTGCTAGTCGCACGAACAGACCTAACACTAGTGGGATTAAATGTTTCGATTGTGGCGAAGTTGGTCATAGGAAGTCAGAATGTAAAGGGAATAAGGCTCTCTTTATTGAGAACGAAAAGGAAGACGAAGGGGAAAAGGCCAACATCACAGCAGAACCAGCCTTTGATACTTCTGACAACACAGAAGAGGAGATCTTTACTGGAGATGTGGGTACTGCCTTGGTTGTGAGGCGTTCTTGTATGACTCCTAGAGTTGTCGCTGATGATGAGTGGTTGCGGAATAACATCTTTCAGTCCAAGTGTACCATCTTAGATAAGGTGTGCAGGTTCATGATTGATGCGGGTAGTTGCGAGAATATCGTCTCAGTTGAAGCGGTTCAGAAGTTGGGTCTTGCAACTGAACAACACCCCAAGCCCTACAAGCTAGCTTGGCTGAAGAAGGGTGGCGAGGTAAAGGTGTCGAAGCGCGCCTTGGTGACTTTTTCTATTAGTGCTAACTACAAGTATTCAGTCTGGTGTGATGTTTTGGCTATGGATGCTTGCCGCTTGTTACTGGGATGTCCTTGGCAGTTTGATAGGGGAGTTGTGCATGACGACAGAACCAATAAATACACCCTAATGTTCAAGGGAGTGAAGATTGTGCTAGAACCCGCCAAGGATCCGCAGGAAGTTAAGCCTATTAAAGAATCTAGCAGCTTGTTGTATTTGGCAAGATTTGAAGATGAATTACGGGATTCTGAGATAGTTTACATCTTGATGGGAAAGGAGGTAGATAGAGATGTTGATGTTCCTGAGCTGCAATTCCTATTGTGAAGGAGTTTTGTGATGTTTTCCCTGATGAGATGCCAGAAGGACTGCCACCATTGCGTGATATTCAACATCAAATTGACCTTGAACCTGGTATGTCACTACCTAATAGACCACACTACCAAACGAGTCTCAGTGAGCATGAGAAGTTGCGCAGATAGGTTGAAGAGTTATTGGCGAAGGGATTCATCCGTCAAAGTCTGAGTCCGTGTGCAGTACCAGCCCTCCTTACACCAAAGAAAGATGGCTCGTGACGGATGTGTGTGGACAGTAGAGCAATCAACTAGATTACTGTCAGGTATCGCTTTCCTATCCCTCACTTGGATGGTTTACTTGACCAATTGAGTGAAGCAAAAATTTTTACAAAAAAAATAATTAGAAGAGTGGGTACCACCAAATTCGCATTAGAGTTGGGGATGAGTGGAAGACTGCTTTTAAAACCAGGGAGGGGCTGTATGAGTGGTTAGTCATGTCGTTTGGGCTGTCAAACGCACCTAGCACCTTCATGAGAGTCATGAACCAGAGCTTGAGACCTTTGATAGGCAAGTGTGTTGTGGTATATTTTAATGATATATTGATATACAGTATTAACGAGGAGGAACACCTCAATGACGTGCGAGATGTTCTGACTATCTTAAGAATGCTGAGCTACAGACTCGAGTGAATATTTCCCCTACTTTTTCTTAAGTTTCAAGTCAAAAAGGCAACCATAATGTACTCATCCACAACCAAAGGCATGAAACAAAGTTTCGGGTAACTCTAAACAATATAAAAATGAAAACTATACTAAACACATGCATGAAAGTGTATCGACTCCTAATGAAGTGAGATAGATGACTATATGGAGGAAAAGAAATGGAAGAAATGAGTGAATAAGAGATATCAAACACCACCAATATCATCCAACAACCACATATATCCGCATATAATTGAAAAAATCTTAAACAATCTCATCTGCGGTCTTTCGCAAAGCAATCCATCTTAGATAATCCACAAATCCTAAAGTACCCCCAAACTTATTTCGAACCTTGTCCTCAAGGTTCAAAACAAGTCAAGGAATTCATGCAACAAAAAGACAAAGAATAGTAGTAAAAAGAATATGGATAAAATAAGAAGATGATATAAGTGCATGCATAACAAAAATCTCCAAAAACTAGTGAATGCTAAAATCTCGCATGTCTAGGGGACTACGGAAACTATAAAATAAAATTATCATAATAAGAGCAAGAACTAATAAGCGTGGGAGTTAATTCAAATGACTCCTATCAAATCTTGCGAGCCCGAGTCTTTCAACTACGGGTGAAGTCAACAAAATGATGGAATGAGGTTTAGAGTTTTGGGTCTACTTAAAGACCCGCCACTAATGTGGTGACTTAAGTTGGATATGTCACAACCAAGTCTCAAAACACCTAAAACTCTAATAATATGTTAATTCCTAAAAAAGAATATGCTCAAATTACTCCAAAAACAATGTAATACATAGTCAAACCTATCAAAACTCAGGGGGTGGTCTAGTGCCATCAGCGATCATCAAACATTCATTACACCTGTAAAAATCAAAGAGACCAAGTTAGGGATTTATTAAACATAAAAAAACTAAAACTAAATTAAAATTGAAATAAATGCAATAAAAATAAAAACAAAGCTGGGCTGCCTCCCAACGAGCGCCTTTCTTTTAAGTCTTTGGCTAGACTTGCTTTGATTTATCACGTGATGCCTTCTCATTTGGAGATGTCAACAACAAATGGCGCATCAACATATTTGGGCAATGCAGCATGCACGCCCTCTTTCAGAATTGGGAGCTCATTCGAGACTTCTAACACAAATGAATCTGTTACATCATGGTCCTCCAACACAAAGGTGTTAGCAGTGTAGAAAATCTGCGAACGCTCCTTTACTTCCACCCCTGTATAGGGTTTATCAAATATGCATAGGAGGGTGGGTGGTTTCACCAACACCAAGAGTTGGTCTTCCTTGCTCTCTATCTGCGGCTCCTCTGGCCGTTCTGAAATGACTCCAATTTCTAACGCGACGTCATCATCATCATTTGGTGCAATAAACATGTCCGACTCAATTTGAAGGACTTCAAGTCCTTTCGTTGTTTCGCACCAGTAGTTCTCCACCGGTGTATCAACATTCTCCTCAACATTACTCAATGTATCAACATTCACATTCTCCTCTGAGTAAGAAGTTGGTTGTGTATTACACAACTCTTTCTCGTCAAGCATATTCTGGAGCGTGGCATTCAATTGAATAAATTGAGTTTCCAAGTTTTGCAAGCTTGGAAACTCACGTGAAAATTGTTGAAGCTCTTCATGAAACCGTTGTTGATCATCTAGTAATTTTTTCATCATATTTTCTAAAGAGGTGCTTTGTTGAGGACTCTGTGGACTTGACATGAGCCCAAAAAAAACGGGTTGCGGCGATGCGTAGCTAGGATTGTGATAATTCTCATTCTTTGGATAATACGGACAATCATATGTGTAATGAGAATAATCTTCACAAATTTTGCAAACCTCGATCTGTTGCACAAAAGAATGCGTGTTAGAAAATTGATGTTCATTATATAACATACCTACCCCATTCACATTATAATAATGTGAGTATTCAAATCGACCATAATTGTGGGGATAAGAGGCCATCGCGGGGTTACCTGCAAAAATGTTATAAACAAGGAACTAGATACAAAATAATAAAAAAAACAAAGAAAAAAAAAAAATAAAAAATAAAAACCAAAGAAAGAAAAAAACCAATCCCCGGCAACGACGCCAAAAATTGACTCGCGCCGAACGCGTCAATAATATTTAAAAATTTACCTAAACCAACTATTTGCATAATAGTGGCAAAGGGACGATCCCACAGGGATTGGTATTCTTTCTAAGGTTTAAAAAAGAACAAAAAGGAAATCGAGGGTTTAAAAGAGATTGAATTAATTAACTAATCTAAAAATAATTAAAGCAATGGAGATAAAATTGAAAATAAAATAATTAATAAAAATACCTAGGTCAAGACATACAAGTCCGGTTCGGTAAAAGATTGGATTTGGTCGTCGATTTATGTAAAATATGCAAATCAAAATATCCTAGTGTAGCTATAGAACCGGTAACGTACGCGGTTCCTCGCACTTCCTAATCTCGATAGCCAAGGTACGACGGTGACTACTTCTCTAGTCAAACACATAACCACAATTCAAGTGAATTGGGTTTAATGCGTTGACCGCATTGAGCTTCGTGAAGGCACTACACCTAGACAACCGGATCACTAGTGTGTCGATTTAGCCTAGATCCCTATGGTATTCAACCGGTCCCAAAAGGGTCTAATCAATCGATATGGTCGAATGTCACTAGTTTGGTCTTATTGCACAAGTAGGCTTACGACACACTGGCTGATAAATCAAGATTTAAACAAGTGTTTAACCTTGATTATTAAAATAATACCAAAGAAAATAAAATAATAATGAAAAGACTGAAATTAAAATATATAAATCTCACAAATCCATTGATATGCGCAGTCGAACCTCCCTCGTAGTCTTGCATAAGCTAGAGGTTTTAGCCTCGCATCAAAGAACACAAAGAACAAAGAAAAATAAAATAGAAAAGAATGGGGGAGAGCAGAACGTCCGCCAGAAGCCGAGAGAAAAAACCAGAGAGAGAGTCCTCACCTCTTTCTATTTCTTTTCTTGTGCGTCCTCCTGTCTTTCCATATCTCAGTTGTTCTCTTTCTATATCTCTTCAATATTTCTATATATCTATATGTATCTATAATAATATATTATATATTAAAGTATTTCCTAACAAAACTAAAAATAGAAACTTGCTAACTTCTCTCCTTGAATCATGCAACCAAGCACGTACATCGCATGTGCCTAACTGTCCGCCACATCATCACTCTTGTGCCTCGCTGTGGACCCCACCAAATTTGCATCAAGATACGCACTAGCACGACTTTCGATGTAAAATGGATCCAGGCATATGAATACTCAATTTTGCGTAGTTTTTCACTCTGGATTCAACCACTCACTCCAATAACCCTGAAAATAATAAATAAATGCAATTAGGCTAGTATTTTGGAGACTTGACAATAAAAATATATAAATAACCTATATATAATATTACATAATTAACGACTCAACAAATACCCCCAAACTTAGGACTTTGCACGTCCCGAGCAAATGTGTAAATAACAAACACGCAGAAAACTAGACTCGTAATATAGATATGTACAAACTCAACTAATCTTATACCCGATTCAGAATTCATGGAGTTCCTTTGGTTTACATAGTTGTCAAGATAACAAGCCACTTAAGAAATTTCGAGTTAAGATATGTCAAGAACCGCAACCCAAACACAATTAAGATCACACTTTAAAGACAAAGATATGGCCAAGACAAACGCCATTAACTACTTGCGGGTTTTCTTGATCTATACATTCAATCATGCAAGTTTACAATTTTACTTAATCTAGCTATAAGCACTCGAGCTAAATCTTTTTATTTGAGGAGTTTTCATACACTTCCGCCTTTATCCATTTTATATATATACTTAAGTTAAATAATAAGTAGCAATGATCTTAGGCCAGTTGACCATGAAATTACATCACATCAACTTTGTTCCGCTATGTAGGGAGTAATCATTATTTTTTAGATGCATTCACATCATTACAATGTCCTTATATATATATATACTTTCCAACAACCCCGGGTCCTATACCTCGTGACTCCGCTCAAGCTAGTGGTGAGATCTCGACGTCCCGAAAATTTAATGGCCTCGTGTGTCGCGGCCTATCCCTACAATGGTCCTAGATACAAGAACTACTTTTACAACTTAAGAAATGACACAATAAGGAAGTTCAAAATAGAATGACTCAAACGATCACAAAGGAATATGGTTTACAACACCATAATTCATTCATCTAATAGCACGTTTTTCTATCAACACTTTGAACCATCAAGAATTGGCATAACATATGATTTAAAGTCAATGAACAATATTTAAACAACAACCAATGCTATGATAACAAACTCATATAATGAAAGTGGATAACAAAGTCATGACATCTAGAGTACAATAGCACATCTGTCCAAATGACTATAAACAAAAAGCATAATAGAAATAAATATGAATAAATATATCAATCAGTTTACTTATAAACCACGCCAAGCTCTTATACTAGTCTGATCTCTCGACACCTCAATACACATACCGGAACCTCCGAGACTCTTCCCTAGGCTCTTGATACCATTAGACATGTTTTTCAATGTGTTTAGACCATCGCTTAGGGTGTTAAGCTTGTTTAAGGTATTTAAGTTCTAGTTAGGACACTTCAGATTTTGTGTTGTCAGAGCACCTAACGCGTTGGGTAGAATGTCTAGCGCGCTAATGACCTCTACACGCGAGTAGCGCGCTAGCTAGCTACACTACGCGCACTATGAAAACCCTACAAATTTTGAGTTTTCTCACCTATTAACTTTGGGATCTCTTGTTCTAACCTACCAGAGACCCAAAACACCTATTAACGACATTACAATAGTCAACATCTCCATAATAATCATTAACTCTTGAATTTAAACTAAATTAATGGTGTAGCTAAGCTTACCTAGTTTATGATCAGTTCAATCTTGTTTAATCCTCCAATTTCATCAGAATATCTCCTTTCAAATGTTATGATCTTCATCTCCAGAACTCCTTAATTAAGGTTGATTCATAATCATTGATCTTAATGTATATGTGTATCTCGAGACTAATCAATGGTCCACACCTTGACATAATTTCACTAACTCCCCACTAACTCCATCTAACTAACACCAATTACAACTCAATTTGTATCTTGATGTGTCAGCACGTATCTCAAGGAATATCAATGCCTAATATTTTAACTTGCTAATTTAGGTTACAGTAATGTAAATCAAACTATAGCCACATTAATCTAACTAAATTAGCTACATTGGTTTTACTATTTAAGTTACACTAACTTAAATTAACTTACTTACCACATCACTCTCTACCTCGGTGCCATGCCGACATATATCTCGAGGCGAGTCCCTATTCGTGTTTCGACATCTATATACAAGTAGGAGTGACTTAGTAGTCTACACATATACATCACACTTGGCATTAATCACTCAAAAATATTATACTACTCAGTCCTCACATTGAGTATTCAAAATGTGTACCTGTTCTCGACTATGTCTCGGGTCAGTAACCCTGATTAGGGACTAATTTACTATTAGTAAATTTTGGGTCGTTACAAGCACATACTACCTTCCTTCACTATGCAAACTTAAACCATTTTTTTTCCTTCTCAACCACATTGCCCTCTTTCACCCTCAACCCTTGAAGACCTTTTTGCAAGGAAGATGAAAAAGACAATGGAACTACCATAGAAGGTCGAACAACAACCATCTAAGTTGAGACCAGAGTCTCCACAATCGTAACCCCCCATAGTTGAAGGCTCAACAGTCAAAGCCCTTGCAGTTGAAGCCTTCAAATGTAAACTTACCAGAGTTAAAGCCTTCGCATGTTAAACCTCCACAATCAAAGGCTTCAGTTTCAAAGCCATTGCAGGCAAAACCTTCGAATGCAAACCTAACATAATCAAAGCCCTCGCACGTGAAACCCCATCAACCGAAAGCATCACCTCAAAGGCAGGGGCATATACGCAAAAAACCTTCTCCCACTCGATCTAGTTCGAGGTTGAAAAGAGTTTATATGGCGTGGTGTCCTCTCAAAATCAAATTCAAAACGACGTTAAATATCGTCTTACTTTTCGTACTGCACTTGTTTTTTCAAACAAGTTGACTTCTTTACAACGGACAACATCTCATTTCGCACAGCTATGTTTAATTGAAAAAATACCTATTAAATTATAAAAAAAAACATTAAACGCACATGCGTTGTTAATTTAGAGACACTAAGTGTATATGCGTTGTCAACTTAAAGACACTAAGTGTATATGTGTTGTCAACTTAGAGACACTAATTGTACATGCGTTGCTAATTTAGAAACACTAAGTATACATGTGTTGTCAATTTAAGGACACTAAGCTTACAAGTGTTGTCAATTTAAGAACCCTAAGCTTACAAGTGTCTTTAATTTCTAAATTGGAGATGTATAAAAAATAAATGTCATAAAATTAAAGACACATAAACAACAAGCGTCCCATTTTAAGGATGCTTATAGCAAAAGTGTCATATCACTTTTACCAACACAAATGACGACACTTTATGATGCGTCGGTGAAATTTTTAGAGACACTAATTAATGTCGTTAAATGAGTAAATTAATGTCGCTAAACACACAATGTTTTGTAGTGTCTCATTTCTAGGCTAGTCCCAAATTAGTTGGGATTAGCTATATACACAAAACAAACTCTTATTTCTAGGTATAGGTATCCAAATTACATATATAGTTCTATTTTGTGCCGTGGACATTGTTTAAGAGATGGGAATGGGATGCACGAACAACGACGTGATGTGTTCTTTTGTTTTTTTGTTCGAATGGACGTACGCATCTTCATGCTTGTACAAGACGTAGATCATTCGAGAAAGATTAACCACTATCATTAGTGTGGGCATTGGAAAGGCAGTTGGTCTAAGGAGCCCCTTGTTTAATTCCTTCCATGCTTCTTCCACCTGTTTGTTGAGCTCGGATTCGACTTCTTCTTCTGGTAGACCGTATTGTTTCATGTAGCATTCCACGGCCGAAGCCACATGCCCTCTGTCTTGTTCAAACTTAAGACATTCGAAAAAAAAAAAAAAAAAAACTTAACTTGTATGCTTTGAATTGAATAAAAAGTATGAATATATATATATATATATATAATCATGCACATGCATATTTGCACACCTTGTGTGACACCACATCGTTCATGAGTCGACAAATTATGGCAGATGCTCTAACAAAGTGTGGTTTGCTCATAGCCCACTCGAATACCTCCTCGGGAACCATTTTTCCCATGCCAACAAAGGATGTAGTAGCGAGTGAGTAGTAACCCGCACTGATCAATGCATTTGGCATGTACTCCTCCACTTTCGGCGTGTAACCTTTGTCCAACCATTTTGCCTCAACCAAGTAGGCTCGAACTAATTGTTTTATCTAGAATAATACATACAAAAAAAAATAAGAAATATAGAAACTCAAAAACAACTAGGAATAAAAAATAAGAAATATAGAAATTCAAAAATAAATAGGAGTAGCATCAATTGACATAAAGATTAAAGAATGGTAGTTGGTGGTATGGTCACCTACAAAGACGACCTACAAATTAATGGTCTCGCTAGAAAACTTAATTTAATAGAAACTGAAGAAATTCGACGAGTATGGGTTAGACCAAAGTTAACTTGGGACACATTAATTAGGAGGGATTTGAATGGTTTGGAAAACTCACCATCAATTGCACTTAATCGAGCACAATAGAAGAGTTTGATCCATGTACTCGACTCCAATTAATTTGGGATTGAGGCTATGTTGTTGTTGTTATAATACATACATAAAAAAGAAAAATCTAGCAGGATATAGTTGCAAAACTAGAAGTTGAGCATTGGTAAGGAAGCCATGTATAAAGTATTGCACGTCGTCTAGTGCAATATGTTTAGTTGAAATATAGCTTTTGATGATTGAACCATTAAGAAACAACGATTGCAATTAATAGTCAATTAATATTAATGGATGTGAGGCATACCCCTTCTTTGGCATATTGGATGTGATAGGATGATGATCTTCCGTCGCTGGTAGGTGTTCCCAGCTCATTCCTCATTAGTTCTTCCATCTCGTTGTAAACATTCAGCACTTCACGGTAGCATACCTTCATATATTCTGGCAGTTGATCGATCGCGGTGATATCCCACCTGAAAGCACGTACTTACAGCTAGCTTACTCCATTTTTATGTCTAACTGACCATGACATTTGTAGGAGAAAGATGAATGAATGTTGAAAGTTTAACCTTTCTAAGGCATCAGCAAAGAGTTTTAGTTCTTCAAAAGTGCCATAGACATCATAGAAATCATCAATTATTGAAGTAAGAATCATCACTTTGGTCATGAATATTCTTGCTAGGGAGTAACGGGGCTCAAAATAAACTCCTACAACCCAAAAGTAACACTCCACCAATCTATCTCTAACAAAAGGTAGACTTGAGGAGACATCCATATGTTTCCACCACCTGCAAATATCCACCAATCAATTATATATACTTCCTTTATATTGAAGTATTGAAGTATATGAGTCTAGGTATTTGTACTTCGAAATATCGCTTAGCTCCTTCCTATGCAACGCCTGTACTAGATTAAAATCCAGCTTCGCAAGCTTTTCGAGGGACGAGTTTTTCCCTTCCATATCTTGGTAGAAAGATATGTAGTTCCTTGCCTCCAGCCTAGGCATGCCTCTTTGTAGTGGTTGTTCTAGAGCATGCTGTACTTGCCTTTGGAGATAGGATACTGGGGGACTTAAATTTTCTATTGATCTTGTCAGGCAAGTAGTAGCAAAAGATAAAGAATCGTCGAGGATGTCTTCGCCATGCAAGCTAAGATGGGCAGCTTCGTACAAGCTTAGCAAGCCTTTGATATCCCCAACCAAGTTCGACTTGAAGGTAACTTTTTCATCCTTAAACTTGATGAAAATATCTATTTCATTGAAAATGTGTTATGTTTTAATTTTTAATACATGTATTACGTAAGTTCACAATAATTTTTTTAGGGTAATATGCACTTACCACATGGGGCATTATATCCATGTTGTCGAAGCAACCGAAAATACAAAGCAGTGTTATAAAGGTCATCTGTTTTGATGAAGGCATTGATGTCATGATTATGTAGCTCTTGTATTGCTTCTTCGATTTCTTGTTCAAATTGATATGCGAGGCCAAGGCGTTGGAGTGAATCAACCAAGTTCATCTGTTTTAGGGGCTCACTTTTAGCTTCCTTCAGCATTTTCTTCACCTCTTCTTGCATCATTTCAACTTCTTGCGCACAAGAGTGTAATGCCTTTTGGTGCCAAACATTATAGTTAGTAGCTTAGTATGGAAGAATATAAATTTAATCAGCTAGTGATGAATTTTTTTGCACTCTAGCCAGTTTTTGATTGAGGGGAAAAAAAAAAGTTTGGTTGCAACTTATATTGGAAGTCTATTAGTGGTTCAAATAATAGATTTGTAGGAGATATGGAAAGAAGAGAGAAAAGAAAGAAAAATGTTGTGCACTTACTGCATCGTCGCATGTGTAATTTTGGAAGAAATCACCCCATATGTTTGGATGATAATTTGCTGATTTGCGCATTATATCATCCGTGGAAGCAGACCTCATACTTGGCTCTTCACTACTCGTCATTCTCAATTAGGAGAGTGAAGGCAACTACAGAACTTAGATGATCAATGGATTTGATAATGTTGCGTGCTTTCATTTTGTGATCAAATCCTATAAATATTAAGGCAATTTGATTTCATTAGCATTGGATCAAACAGATGTGGACAGGAGTGAGGCCAAACCTCCAACCACCCCTTATATACTACCTTTCTTTTTATTTATATTATTTAAAAGTTCTATAATTTATACTAGATGCGCAATTAGAGGGGGATTGTCAAGTAAACAGACAAGGGGGAAAAAGAATAAAATCAATAGATACCTCCTACCAGAAGATAAAAATGTAAATGCTGACAACATGGAACGGCTGTCTCAAGAAAATGAAATGAATAAAAATAGTCCTAAAGAGATAAAAAAAAAAAAAAAAAAAGAAGCACAGTCGTATGAGGGTACCCTTACCATATTGATTCATGCTTTAGCACTCCACATGCTTTCTTACTTTCTGTGTTTTTATCTAGAAGCAAAAGTTTTAGGAGCAGTTCATTTTGTCGCTTTCTTGCTATTTGTCATGATCCACAAACAACTAGGTGGATTTTTATTTTTTTTTTCTTGTGTGAACGAGTGAATCATATATATGTAATGGGTTAATTAATTGTTCACTTTCTTGCTGAGTATGTCTAACCACCCAATTTCAATATGGGTAATGCTATTTGGTAAAATTTCTATTATACCCCTTAAATATTTACAAAAATTTTAAAAACCACCCTATAAGTCCGGACTCATGAGTCCAAGTAGACTTATTGTTTCAATATATTCCAAACAATAAATCTACTTGGACTAAGTCCAGATTCATAGGGGTGTTTTTAAAATTTTCACAAATGTTTAAGGGGTATTAAAGGAATTTTGCATGTGATTGTGTTTGATTCATTAATTACTTGAGGATGATTTTGAAATTAAAAGAACTTTTGAGTTAGTCCAAATATCACTATCGTATTCAAAATTGGCAAAAAAGTAATCATGACAAGAAAGTGGGCTCAACAAGAAAGTGGTTAATAGTCTTTAACGACAAAAAAAATTGGTTGGGAATATGTTCAGGTGGTCATTAAAATGAATGTGGAATGTAGGGTTTCAAATGCCAGGGAGAAGTGCTAGAATGATAATATCATGTCACATCACATGATATATTAGCTCATAAGAGTCATCCATATGTGTATCGAGATATGTGCATACATAGATTTTGATGAAGTCCAAGAATTAGCTTGTAGATTCTTGGAAAAATATGATGGAAAGATATGAGAGGATGGCATTTTAGTAATTTTCGCAAATGGCAAAGTTTGGGCGTTTGAGTTTTGGCATTCCGGGGGCATGGGTTTATTGGAAACGGCGTGGAGATCACAACTCACAGCCCTGTGACTACGACGTTTTTCAGCGAAATTCCATCGTTTCACCCTCCGAAACGGCAATTTTGCTATTTTAGGAAACTTTTGTTTCGCTTATAACTTTCATTAGGAATTCCCATTTTTATTGCCATTTGCGGCGTTTGTTTCTATTTCTCGTCTAGTTTTCAGTTTAGGGCTTTTTAGAATTTTTACTATTTTTGGCAAATTTTAGGGTTTCACTATTTAAGCGATCTATTGGGTGTAATTCGTAGTTTTGGCTGAAATAAAAGAATTTTCGAACTTTGGCTTAAGTTCTGACCTAGATCGAGTCGTTCGTGGATTCGCTCAACTGGTTTAGAAGATCTCCGCTGCGTCAGTTGGTATCAGAGCCTGCTTCAGCGTGATTAGAGAAATCATGCCGCCGAAAAGGAACCAGCAGCGTATCGAGGAGGTGTATGACCGTGACAATCTAAATCGACAAATTGGCCAATTGATTGACAAACGCATGGACGCGGTGGTAGAACGATTAATTGCCAGAATCGATCAGTTGTTGGGTCAAAATATTGATCGAGTCCGTAACCATCGAAGGGAACCTGTTGGTGATGAACCAGTAGGAGATTCTTCTACCGAAGGGGAGGATGAGTATGTTGAGGCACCGAGGAGGCGCTACAGGCGCGTGCGATTGAGGATGATCGCGAGCGGTGGGAGTCTCAGGTTGAAGACGGATGTCCCGAATTTCATGACACCCTTCAACCGGAAGAATTCTTGGACCGGGTAGGTGCGTCGGTTGAAGAAGTCCTAGAATTCAAAGGTGTGCCCGAAGACAAGCGTATGCAACTTGTTGCGACAGTTTCCGCAACAGGGCCACGGGCTTGGTGGCAACATCGAAGTTGATGCGGAATAGGAATGGAAAGGCGAAGATCACCTCGTGGGAGAAGATGAAAAAGCACTTACGGTGAGTTCTTGCCTTACAATTTCCAACGCCTTATATGTATCGAGGGTTGCGAGAATCGAGACAAGGGCAAAGTAAGTAGATGATTACACTACTTTGAGTTTTATCGTTAGTTGCTAGAAACGAATCGGGAGACTAACGACCAATTAGTGGCGCGATATATTGGTGGACCGAGGGTGCGAGATCCAAGATGTCGTCAACATGTTTGATCCGACTTCCTTATCTGCAGCGCACCAGCGAGCATTGTTGGTGGAGAAACAACAGCGTCGGGGTGTGAGTAATGCTTCCGGTAATGTTAGTGTTGGGACAGCCAATACTTGAGGTAATATCGCTGCAATTAACTCTGCTAGTCGCACAAACAGACCTAGCACTAGTGGGATTAAATGCTTCGGTTGTGGCGAAGTTGGTCACAGGAAGTCAGAATGTAAAGAGAAGAAGGCTCTCTTTATTGAGAACGAAGAGGAAGACGAAGGAGAAGAGGCCAACATCACTGCAGAACCAGCGTTTGATACTTCTGACAACACAGAAGAGGAGGTCGTGACTGGAGATGTGGGTATTGCCTTAGTTGTAAGGCGTTCTTGTATGACTCCTAGAGCTGTCACTAATGATGAGTGGCTGCGGAATAACATCTTTCAGTCCAAGTGTACCATCTTAGGCAAGGTGTGCAGGTTCATGATTGATGCAGGCAGTTGCGAGAATATCGTCTCAGTTGAAGCGGTTTAGAAGTTGGGTCTTGCAACCGAACAACACCCCAGGCCCTACAAGCTAGCTTGGCTGAAAAATGGTGGTGAGGTGAAGGTGTCGAAGTGCGCCTTGGTGACTTTTTCTATTGGTGCTAACTACAAGGATTCAGTCTGGTGTGATGTTGTGGCTATGGATGCTTGCCACTTGTTACTGGGACGTCCTTGGCAGTTTGATAGGGGAGTTGTGCATGATGGCAGAACCAATAAATACACCCTTATGTTCAAGGGAGTGAAGATTGTGCTAGTACCCGCCAAGGACCCGAAGGAAGTTAAGCCTACTAAAGAATCTAGCAGTTTGCTGTCTTTGGCAAGATTTGAATATGAATTACAGGATTCTGAGGTCGTTTACATCTTGATGGGAAAGAAGGTAGATAGAGATGTTGATGTTCCTGAAGCCGCAATTCCTATTGTGAAGGAGTTTTGTGATGTTTTCCCTGATGAGATGCCAGAAGGACTACCACCATTGCGTGATATTCAACATCAGATTGACCTTGAACCTGGTGCGTTACTACCTAATAGACCACACTACCGAATGAGTCCCAGTGAGCATGAGGAGTTGCGCAGACAGGTTGAAGAGTTATTGGCGAAAGGATTCATCCGTGAAATTTTGAGTCCGTGTGCAGTACCAGCCCTCCTTACACCAAAGAAAGATGGCTCCTGGCGGATGTGTGTGGACAGTAGAGCAATCAACAAGATTACTGTCAAGTATCGCTTTCCTATCCCTCGCTTAGATGATTTACTTGACCAATTGAGTGGAGCAAAATTTTTTACAAAACTGGATTTGAAGAGTGGGTACCACCAGATTCGCATTAGAGTTGGGGATGAGTGGAAGGCGCTTTTAAAACCGGGGAGGGGGCTCAGTATGAGTGGTTAGTCATGCCGTTTGGGTTGTCAAACGCACCTAGCACCTTCATGAGAGTCATGAACCGAGCTTGAGACCTTTGATAGGCAAGTGTGTTGTGGTATATTTTGATGATAGATTGATATACAATACTAACGAGGAGGGACACCTCCAGCACGTGCGAGATGTTCTGACTATCTTGCGCAGGGAGAAGTTCTATGCTGCGATGAAGAAGTACTCATTTTTGACACCGAATGTCCTTTTCTTAGGCTATGTCATTTCTGGAGAAGGGTTGCAGGTTGATGAGTCTAAAGTAGAAGCCATCCGCACTTGGCCTAGACCTACCACCGTCACAGAGGTTCGCAGCTTTCATGGGTTGGCTTCCTTCTACAGGCGGTTCATTCCACACTTCAGCAGTATCATGGCCCTAATTACAGACTATATGAAGGGCGTGAAGTTTGGGTGGAGCAACGAGGCAGATGAAGCATTCCAACGGATAAAGGTGCGGTTAACCACTGCACCCATTCTGGTGTTGCCAGATTTTCACCTACCTTTTGAGTTGCATAGTGATGCATCCAAGGTAGGCATCGAAGCTGTCTTGAGTTGGAATAATAGGCTTGTTGCCTATTTTAGTGAGAAGCTGTCTGGGGCGAAGTTGAGGTATAGCACATACGATGTGGAGTTCTATGCAGTGGTACAAGCCGTGAAGCATTGGCGACATTATCTTTTCCACAGAGAGTTCGTGTTGTTTACAGACCACGAGGCATTGCGACACTTACTGTAACGACCCGAAAATGTGACTTGTGCCATGTGTCAAGTCAAGGTCGTATGTGGGACCCACTCGTCGAAATACGTATATCCGAATTCAATTTAAAATGATATGCTAACTATGCGAGGAATTCGGTGAGCCGAAACACGAACGGGGACGCGCCTCTAGTCGCGGGCCGACGAGGGATATGCCTCGTGATACGTGAAGCGCGAGTATCAAGATTTTTAACTGAGGCAGGTTGGTGCCTCCAGATGCCCACTGAGAGGTTGTTGAGTTGCCTCGAGATCCGTATCGCATGAATCTCGATGACACTTTTTATTTGAAATCAAAAAGAAAAGAAAAGAAAATGTATATATATAATATTATATATATATATATATTATATTAAAAGAAAAAAAAAGATAAGATCAAAAAGAGAGAGAAAGACACGACAGAGAAAGGAAAGAAATAGGAGATCGACGAAGAGATAGGGAGAGGACGGCGGCGGCTTCTCAACGGCCGCAACGTTAGCGGCAAGTCCGTCGGCCACGATCTCGGTGGCGGATGAGGCGAGCTAGCTGCAGAGACACGGAGGTCGTGAGATGACACGATGGCGAGATCGGCCAGCCAGCGCGGCGGCGCGGCGAGAGGCGCGGCCCAGCCAGCGCGAGGGTGGCGACGCCGGCTGGAGCTCCGGCATGGACGGCGACACGGACGGCCAACCGGGGATGAGCAAAGGCGCGAGCAATGGCCCGCGGGAGGCTGCGCGCTGCGCAGCCGCGAAGGTGGCGGATTACCGAGCGCGGAGGTTGGCGGCGGCGGAGATCGGACCAATAGCCAGCGTCGGCAATGCGCGATACCGGTGAACGGCTAGCCGCGCGCCAAGCGAGCAAAATGACGCGCGGCAGACAAAGCGTGAGTCGCAGACAAGTAGCAGAGGAAATGCTTCATGGCTAGGTGAAACTTTTGTATATTTTATAATTACTCTCTGGGTTCCACAATTAGGTTGCCTAACTCCCAGATCTTTTGTTGAGTTATTGCATGTATTAGTTGCTTCCGCTATAAAATTGTAAAACTCGAAAAATATTAATAACTTAACTGTAAATGTTGAATGTACTGAACATGATGGATTGGAAGGCTGACTAGGCCTGCGTTGACCTTGCGAGACTGGCTCGGAGGTCCACGTAGGTTTAGGCCGGACGGGGCCCAATTTGTGGAAAATTGAGGCCGTCACAGTTGGTATCAGAGCCGATGTTTTAAAGAACTCGACTCTTGAAATTAAGACACAAAATCAGCGGAAGTTAGGAATGATTGAACTTATAGTGGAATCCTATGATCCTGACTTGAGTCTTCGTTGGGAAGTAAGGAGAGTTGGAAAATGGAAAATGGTAGAATACCTGGCGTATATATATAATATATGGTGTGTTATATACTATATACGATGTCGATAATGATTGGAGGAATCGTGACTATGGTAATGATAATTGGATAGAAATTAAATGGAATCGGTTAGTGATTGATGTTTCATTGGCATACTTGATTTCATTTTTGGTAAATCAACAGTTTTTCCAGTTGTTTACAACATTGTGGACAAATGTGTGTCTCGAGATTCGTGTTGCACGTATCTCGATGACACATTTGATTTCTTCTTGAGGAAAACACCCTGCACGTATTCCTAGAGGATCCGCTCGAAATAATTAATGAAATTGGAATGTGATTCGGGAATCAAATCCGTGGTAAAGGTGAGAGGATTTCATGTAAATTTGGTATAGTACTGCAGGGACACTTAAACTATATTTAAATGGTTTTGAGTTAAATTTGAGCCGAGTTGGAGTTAAATTTGGTATAGTCCTTGTTTTCATTTGAGCCGAGTTGGGGATCAAGTACGAGCGACCAAATGATTTTTTTCTAGTCAGAATTTTTGATGGAATTCTTTGGTTATATGTTCAATTTGGTCCGTAATAATCAGCATGAGTTTTGGTGGGGTAAATTGAAGGTACAAACCAAAAGAAGGAAAAGGTTTAAGAGTTATATTTCCATCTGATATGCGGTCGTATGACATTGCCTTCATACACGGATCGGAGCTGCATGGATAAGTACTCGTGCCTTGGAAATGCGGGAGTTGTTTAAATTTAATTCAGCTTCGCGGATAGTGGCTTAAGAATTAGTTAGTTTTGATAAATTGAGGTAAATAGCTTGGTTGGTTTGGTGAAGCCAATGTAAAATGAGAACTTTGGTATTACAAATGGTATGGTTTCAAATTGAAACTTAACATGCCATGTAGGACTCAAACAAACTTGTGAATTGATTTTCAAGCTATTTAGAGGAATTTTGATCTTATTTAGGACTCAAAAGAGTTCATTAAATTCATTTCAAGTTGTTCAGTTAGTACTGAAATTGAGAATTTCCTATAAGTAGTGAGACTTGAAACGGAAGTTCGAGTCTCTAAATGGTGTGGAATAAATTGATGTTGTTGGATAATATACAACGAATGGAACAATTAAGGTAAGGAACATTCGAGAAAGGCTCATTCGTGAAATGAATTAATATTCGAATGTAAGGAACATTCGAGTAAGGAACATCGAATGTAAGGAACATTCGAGAATGTAAAGTTAAAAAAGAAAGAAGAAACGAAGAGCGGACTCAAAATGAGCAAAGTGTTGAGATGACTTGAGAGCTAATGATTACATCATGTACGGACTCCTTTAGCTTTGACGAAAGCTTGGGAGTAGTACTGTTGGATCAGAAGCCCAAGTAACTCCACTTTAGTGACACTATACATTTATAGTCTCAGGGTCGGTGAAGTCGACCACCACCTTTAGGGACTTATAAATGAATGAAGTGTTACGAGCTGAGGTAGAGTCTGCGAATCGTTCTAACAATTAATGGTCATCTAAGTATAAATCTTACGAGATTGTACATCTTAAGACTATTTTTAGATGCGTTAGTAAACGTAGGGAAAGGAATTTTCGTGCAAGTAAACCCGTGCGTTTAAAGTTGCCAAGAAAAGAAAAACATAAACAAACAATGTGATTAAATGTTTGAATGTGTCTCGAGTTTCGCGCCGCACGAATCTCGAGGATACATTAGATTTGGATTAGGTCCAGCTCAGTGTTATAGGGTTCGAAACTTGAGAGGTGTCTCGAAATACGTAATTTACGAGATTCGATACAATTTTGGTCACACATGGAGGTGGTGCCTCGAGATTCGTGTCGCACGAATCTCGAGGACACATTTACTTTGAAAGTCAAAAAGTGAACGCCTTGGAGTAAACATGTTGAACTCGTGCTTACATGAGGAAATGCTGAGCGCGCCTACTGATACGAGAATGAGAGTAACGACTCAGGCGAGGTAGTTTCGCGAGTTTTAGCGGCATCACCCGGAAAAGTTTAACGGTGGTACGAATCTCGGAGCAACAAATATTCATGACGTCTTGGCCACACCAAATCATGTAAGGTCGATCATCGTATCAGTTTCGTTGTTCGGCGATGCCGATGTCTAGTTGTGCACTGCGGTGGCATCGATGTGGACGTTTTGGAGTGCAGTTAATATTATGATGAGTGAGAGCGTGGGAGCACACGAGAGCAACCTCGTAACGTATTGCGTTTCCGCCATATGAGGCGTATACGGCGCCAAAGTTAGCACCGTTAGATCTTTAGCATAAGTATCATCAGAGGGTTGATGACATAGGCAGTGGCCAGAGATCCAGTCGAGTGCACAGATAAGGACAGCGATCTAGTCGTGCACATGGGAAAGGAAATGGACATGTTCCAGTTGGAGCGAGATTTCAACGTATCTGCATGGGCGTATGGACAGCCAGGTATAGCAGAGTAAGAAACATATGCATGCTATTGTCACGTCATGTCCGATTACTATCCATCGAAACCTGATAGAGGGTACGAGTTGGGTTTAAACTCACTCGAGGAGTGAGACTGAGTTATATTTCTCGCGGGCATACAACAGATATACGTATGTTGGTGACGGTGGATCACGAAAGTAAAATATTAATTTGTATTAAATTGTATGCCAATATATGTTGCGAGGATGTTGTCCTGACATATATTGATGTGAAGAGACAGATGGTGCAGTCTTTGCTTGGAGGTCGCGGAGGAGCCCAGCTCGTCGCGGAGGAGCCCAGCTTGTCGCGGAGGAGCCCAACCCTACAGAGTAAGATGGGGGTATGGCCTTGGGCGAGTATGGCCTTGGGCGGGTATGGCCTTGGGTCTTTATTTATAAAAAGACTTGCTTCAATTTCGAGGACAAAATTATAATTCGTTGGGAAGACTGTAACGACCCGAAAATTTGACTTGTGTCACGTGTCAAGTCAAGGTCGTATGTGGGACCCACTCGTCGAAATACGTATATCCGAATTCAATTTAAAATCATATGCTAACTATGCGAGGAATTCGGTGAGCTGAAACACGAACGGGGACGCGCCTCGAGTCGCGGGCCGACGAAGGATATGCCTCGTGATACGTGAATCGCGAGTATCAAGATTTTTAACTGAGGCAGGTTGGTGCCTTGAGATGCGCGCTGAGAGGTTGTTGAGTTGCCTCGAGATCCGTGTTGCACGTATCTCGATGACACTTTTGATTTGAAATCAAAAAGAAAAGAAAGGAAAATGTAATATTATATATATTATATATATTAAAAGAAAAAAAAAGATAAGATCAAAGAGAGAGAGAAAGACACGGCAGAGAAGGAAAGAAATAGGAGATCGACGAAGAGAGATGGAGAGGACGGCGGCGGCTTCTCAACGGCCGAGGCCATGCGCGGCAGAAGTCCGGCCGGCGAGCGATCTCGGTGGCGGATGAAGCGAGCTGCTGCGAGAGACACGAGGCCATGAGATGACGCGATGGCGAGGATCGGCGGCGCGGCGAGAGGCGCGGCCCGCGCGGCGAGGGTGGCGACGCCGGCCGGAGCTCCGGCATGGACGGCGACACGGACGGCCAACCAGGGATGAGCGATGGCGCGAGCGATGGCTCGCGGGCGCTGCGGCAGCAGCGCGAAGGTGGCGGACGGCCGCGCGGAGGTTGCGCGGCGGAGGAGATCGGACCAGCGGCGGCGGCGAAGCGGCCGGCGGCGGCGGCGGCGAGCGCGGCGACGAGGTGACCGGCGGCGGCGAGGCGGCGACGCGGTAGTGGTAAACGGCGCGTTGGCGCGTTATCGACCGGTCGATTGCGCGATTTCGTCGAAATCGCGACGACTCGGTGGAGAGACTTAGGAGTCGGGTGTCGGATGAGCAAATCGAGACGCGAGCGAGACATTTTGAGATTCGCGTTTCTCAAGGTAAGTAAACCAGTTAGGGACTTATACAGTATTTCATGTTTTTCCGTCGGTTGTTGTTGTTACTGTTATGTGATAACTTATTGTTGTTCACTGCAAAACTATGCCCATATATGTAAAAGATGTACCCTGCGTTTCGAGGAGTGCCCATTCCTCCTGGTGTACGGCACCACGTGCATATATGGGGGGGAACATAGAAGATGTATATGAGATGTCCTGTGTGGTGCTCATATACATCTACCTTGGAGGTAACGAGGCATCACTCATCGATGAGTTGTTTACAGTCTTTTATATTCATGCGTTTCTTGATTCCTTTCATTCTATTTGCATGAATTCGACTGCTTTGGATATCGTGAACTGTTGTTTTGGATATTGTGAAATGTTGTGTATATGTCCTACTGAATTTACTTACTTGGGCTCGTCATTTTTATTTTGACTGAGTGCAGAGCCGCATACAAGTAGCAGAGGAAATGCTTCATGGCTAGGTGAAACTTTTGTATATTTTATAATTACTCTATGGGTTCCACAATTAGGTTGCCTAACTCCTTGATCTTTTGTTGAGTTATTGCATGTATTAGTTGCTTCCGCTATAAAATTGTAAAACTCGAAAAATATTAATAACTCGACTGTAAATGTTGAATGTACTGAACATGATGGATTGGAAAGCTGACTAGGTCTGCGTTGACCTTGCGAGCCTGGCTCGGGGGTCCACGTAGGTTTAGGCCGGGCGGGGCCCAATTTGTGGAAAATTGGGGCCGTCACACTTACATGGGCAGAACAAGGTCTCGGCCAGACATGCTTCTTGGGTGGCCTATTTGGAGCGCTTTACTTTTGTGGTGAAACACAAGTCTAGTGTGACCAACAGAGTTGCTGATGCCCTGAGTAGACGAAAAAGTTTGTTGAGCCGCATGACCATTGAGGTACCTGAGTTTTCCTCCTTCTCTGATTTGTTTACTACTGATCATTTCTTTGCTACTATTGTGGAGAAGGTGCGGAGTGGGGAGCGTACTGATTACACACTCCAGGAGGGTTACTTATTTCGATGCAACCAGCTTTGCATTCCTAATTGCAGCCTGAGATTACTGATTATTAGAGAGTTGCATGGAGAGGGACATGTTGGGCGTGATCGCACTTTGCAGCGGGTGCGGGCCTCTTACTTTTGGCCTACCATTCGCAAGGAAGTGGACAGATATGTGCAGCGGTGCCGGACTTGTCAGCTTTCGAAGGGTACCGCAACTAATGCCGGTCTATATATGCCTTTGCCCATTCCAGAACAGCCATAAGCATGGATTTTGTATTGGGGTTGCCTAGAACACAGCGGGGAAATGACTCTATTTTTGTGGTGGTTGACCGTTTTTCCAAGATGGTTCACTTCATCCCATGCAAGAAGACCACAGATGCTGTAAAGGTGGCTCAGCTGTTCTTTCGGGAGGTGTATAGATTGCATGGCCTTCCTACCTCGATTGTTTCAGATCGGGACACCAGATTCCTCAGCCATTTTTGGCGCAGTTTGTGGGCTATGGTGAACACGCAGCTGAAATTTAGCAGTGCTTATCATCCGCAAACAGATGGGCAGACTGAAGTTGTCAACCGTTCGTTAGGCAACCTTTTGAGGAGCTTGGTGGGTGAGAATGTCAGGAGTTGGGACTTCAAGTTGAGCTAGGCAGAATTTGCACACAACCATGCTGTTAATCGAAGTACCGGGTTTAGTCCTTTTCAGGTCATGTATTCAGTACTACCTCGGGGTCCTCTTGATCTGTTACCAGTGCCAAGTAAGACTAGATGGCATGGCAAGGCAGAAGACTTTGTTAGTGGGCTGCAAGAGATTCATCAATCTGTCAAAGATAACTTGCAGAAGGCTGTTGACAAGTACAAACAATATGCAGATCGGAAGAAGCGTCACGTGGAGCTTGAAGTGGGTGACTTTGTGTGGGCAGTTCTCACTAAAGACCGATTCTCTGTGGGTGATTACAACAAATTGTCAGTTCGAAAGATTGGTCTTGTGGAGGTTCTTGAGAAAATTAATCCTAATGCTTACAGATTGAAGTTGCCAAGTCACATTCGCACGGCTGATGTATTTAATGTCAAGCATCTTGTTCCCTATTATGGGGATACGTCTGATGATGACAATTCGAGGGCGAATTCTGTCCACCATGGGGAGAATGATGAAGTCCAAGAATTAGCTTGTAAATTCTTGGAAAAATATGATGGAAAGATATGAGAGGATGACATTTTAGTAATTTCCGCAAATGGCGAAGTTTGGGCGTTTGAGTTTTGGCGTTTCGGGGGCATGGGTTTATTGGAAACGGCGTGGAGATCTTTGGCTTAAGTTCGACCTAGATCGAGTTGTTCGTGGATTCGTTCAACTGGTTTAGAAGACTCTGCTGCGTCAGATTTTAATACATAACGCATGAGTCGAGATCGTATGTATGGAAGGCTCTCGTGAACCAATGTGTTTTGTGATGTAACATTATTGTTGTCATTCTAATATTTTTTATTTAAAAATTGGAAGTGGAACTTGATTTCAGGGGCATGGATTATTATTTTGTTTTCTTGTGTTAACGAGTGAACCATATATGTGTAATTCTACAATGGGACCAAAATTTATACCCATGTGATGGGAACTATATTTTTTGTTGGCATTTAATGTTGTTAAGTATTAACGATCCATGCATAGCAATAGAGACACCGTTAGATTAAGATCTAATAGTCCTAAATAAAGTTGACAGGTATTTTTATGGTCCCTATATGGTAGAAGGAAAGTACAATGGTGATTTTTTCAATTACCATAGATGATGATTTTTATTTATTACCATTGGATGTTAATGGAATAGTCATTTTAATAGCTATAATAATGATTCTTAAATATATGTACCAACACCAAGAAACATTTTTGACCATTAATGTGGTCAAAAATTAAAATTAGCATTATTTATGTTTATTTTTTCAATCATCATGATAGAATTACCTATAAAAAAAAAAAATTGACTTTTAATGGTCAAAAATTAAAATTACCATTTAAATCCTTCCATCTTCTTTCCACCTCTTTCTTACGTGTGTGTGTGTACACGTGTGTAATATTATATATGCATACACTTGTACTTGTTGTCTTTGTCTAAAGACTTTAATCTTTATGAGCAGTTCATATGGCACTTTTTTGGCTAATATTAGTCACAATCTAGATACTGTTGTAAGAGAGCTAGAGATGAAAAATGTAGAGATTTTCATTTCAATATTGATGTATGAATTACAATGGAGTTGGCACCCTTTATATAGGGCATTTGGTGATAATGATAATTGTAATTATACAATGTGTACAAGTTATACATAACACCACAAGTCATACAACACATCACAAACAACATAGACAATACATGGAAGAGTTGGTATACATTAGAGATGATTACAAGTTACATGACAATACATAGATAAATGATTATACATTGGAGATGAATACAAATTATATTCAATTATATTCAATGTAGAAGTCATGTTTGATGTTATAATTCAATGTGAGAGTTATGCTTGACAATGTGATCATTCATAAGCTTGGTTAAAGGTTCATCCAATTTACAACACATACAACGGCCACTAGAACAATTTCGGTATTTAATAGAGGTTTTTAAACCTCTATTAAAAGGGGGTGTTATCAAATAACACTTAATTGATATGAGTTTTAAAAAACCTCTACGTAATACATGTATTAAAAATTAAAACATAACACATTTTCACATTACGTTTAATAACATTTTATTTAATAGGAGTTTTAAAATCTCTATTAAATGTCAAAAATGTTCTAGTGGGCGTGAATTATTATTTTATTTTCTTGTTTGATTGAATGAATATTATTTTATTTTCTCGTTTGAACCCAATGTAATACGCAATTATTCCACGGGCAAGTAACCACTCCACCAGTAGACTATTGGAAAAGCAGTGCTTGGTTCAGAAAGCCCGCCTCTTTCTTATGCTCTTTTAGTTCTTCTTCCGATGCACTCTGAAACCTGAACTCCAAATTAACAACTCAACTAATATGTAGCAGCTGTATGGATCGTCGAATTGGATACAAACATGGCATTAATCCTTTTTGTAAGACTTAGGGGGTTTGAACCACGTATGAATAAGGTTGAATACAAGTACTCCTCAAAAAAAAAAAAAAAAAAAAAAAAGGGAAGAAGAAAGAGTAGGTTGATTGGTAGATATTCTTAGCACTGAATATAAGATTGTCGAGTTAGATTGTCTATTTACTATTATTATATGTACACATTTGACTGATTAGACATTTCGAGTTCAATTATTGAGGGCTTGATTGATTATTACATAAAAATAAAGAAACCTCAAATTTACTTGCTACTGTTCCTTTTTGACAAACAGATAGAAGTAATTTTTTGTTAGTTATTATTCTTTTGCAAGGTAGAATTAGCAAATATTGAGTGTGAGTAGAGGTAATTAAAAATGGATGTTACGTACTTAGAATGGATTTATTACAAGGTTTTTACTAAATTACACACTTGTAATATTTGATCTGAAACTAGCTAGCTACCTAGCTAGCTCCCAATTGTATTTGATAGGCGCAAGAAGAAGAGGAGATTTCTTGTGCACTGACAAACCAGCCACCTCATCCATATCAATGTCTTCAATATTCATTCCACTTGGTAATTCCCAATCAAAACAATACAGAAGATTTGCAAGTGCAAGCTCCACATTCAACACAGCCATAGTCACTCCTGGACAGATCCTTCTTCCGCCACCAAACGACAACAACTCAAAATGTTGGCCCTTGTAATCAACTGAACTGTCCTCGAATCTCTCCGTGTTAGCATAAACCATTAACATGTATATGTATAGGAGGAAAGTTAGTTGGAAACTGTTATTGTTGTTAAGGAGTTAGTTGAGTCTGTTATGTTTGTTAAGTTTGTTATAAGTGTGTACAATGTAATCGACAAGTGAGACATTACAGTTGTAACTGATTCTTTCAAGTATAAATAAAAGTAATCACTCTCTTCCTCATTGAATATTGAGAGAAGAAGAGATGATCTTCATGTCCTGTTCTTGATGTTAATATGGTATCAGAGCTTTTGAGAGTGATCTGTGGTTCTTAAGGAATCATCATCATCACTGTGTTTCTTGGGAGATTTATACATCACCATGGATGCTTCGAGTCTTTCTTCTCCAAATGTTTCTAGCTCCTCTGCAAATCATCAAACAATGATCACACCGTTCGGTAACTCTCTTAACCAAATTGTGTCGATCAAGTTGAATGATAGTAATTTTTTGTTGTGGAAATCCATCATTGTACCTGCAATAGAAGGATGTAGGTTAGATGGAATCTTGTTTGGAACAATTGAAGTTCCTTCAGCTTTGTTGAATGATCAAGGAGAACCAAATCTTGAACATCAAGTTTGGCATTCTCGTGATAGAATGTTGTATGCTTGGCTTTTGTGTACATTGGAACCACACATTGCAACAACGAGTGGTTTCCAAGGATGGAAGAACCTACACGACTAATGAATTGTGGAAATCCATTGAAGAATTATGTGGTGCACACAATCGAGCACGATTCGATTTAATATAAGCTGCAATCGAACTACAAGAAAAGGATCTACCAAGATGAGTGATTACACGAGAAAGATGAAAGAATTTCTTGATAACATAGCTACTGGCTGGAGAACAATTCTCGATTCTGAGCTCATATCTTGTATACTTTCTGGTTTAGATGGAGAGTATCTTCCAATTACAAGCTGTATTAGAAAGACAAGGAGATCTGAAATGGTGAATTACGAGTCATGTTTACTCGATTTTGAAGCCAAACTTGGTCAGTTACAAATGATTTACGGAATAAATTCTATGACTCTTCAAGGATCAAACCAAGTGAATTCAAATTTGAAATGAAACAAGGAGGATCAAACAATGGTTAGAATAATAATTCTCGAGAGACAAGGAGGAAATGGTGGAAGGAATTTTAATAACAACAATAGAGGTCGTGGTGGTCGATTTAGAGGAAGAGGAGGCTTTCGATTTCCAAACAATAGTAGGCCAACATGTTAAATATGCAATAAGGTTGGACATTCTGCTTTGCATTACTGCTATTACAGGCGAGATATGAATTACATGGGTACACAAGTTAGTAATTCAAATGGAAATCGGTTCAATGGTTATCGGGAAATCGAAATTTTAGAGGAGGAGGCCGGTTTCATGGAGTACACCCAAGTGCACATTTTAAGGGAACACGAGTTACGGTTTTGGTTTAAGTGAAAATTCATCTGGTTGGGTTTTGGTTATGGTTACGAAGTATTGAATTACGCGATGATACTTCCTGGTATGCGAGATAGTGGTGCCACGACTCATGTTACTAATGATACTTCTCAAATGAATCATATTTCACCTTATCAAGGTAATGATTCTTTGATAGTTGGCAATGGTAATTCTATTCCTATTAAGTATATAGGCAATGCAAAAGTATCATCTGCTGATCATAGATTAAAGTTTTCAAATACTCTATGTGTACCCAACATAAGGAAGAATCTTATTAGTATATCTCAACTGGTTAAGGACAACAATGTTGTTATTGAGTTCACTAATAAGGATTGTTTGGTGAAGGATTCTTCAACTAAGGAGATCTTACTTAAGGGAGTTCTTCAAGATGGCCTTTACCGGTTTCCAAGCTCTCCAAGTTTGTCACAGCAAACTCAGTCGAATTCTACACAAGCTTACTGGGCATCCAGAAAATCGTTATCTTCTCTATGGCATTTTCGGCTAGGACATCCTGTTGTTCAAACTTTACAATAAGTGATGCGATCTAATCTTCATCTACCATGCTTATCTACTGAGTTTTGACATGTCTGTCCATTGGGAAAGCATCATGCTTTACCATTCTTAAACTCAAGTTCAAGATGTAAACATGTACTAGATCTCATTCATTCGGATGTTTGGGGTCCTTCTCCGATTACTTCTCATGATGGTTTCAATTACTACATTGTATTTGTTGATGATTGGTCAAGATTTACATGGATTTTTCCTTTAAAGAATAAATCAGATGCACTTCAAGCCTTCAAAGTGTTCAAATCCGAGTTGAAAATCAGTTTAATGCAAAGATTAAATGTTTACAATCGATTGGGGAGGTGAATTTCGCGAGTTTGAGATTGTTTTTGGAAGAACAAGGTATTTTCTTTCAACATCCATGCCCCTATACATATGAACGGAATGGTAGAGTTGAAAGAAAACATAGACATATAGTTGAAACAAGTTTAACTCTACTTGCTCAAGCTGGTTTGCCTTATAAATTTTGGTATGATGCTTGTGAAGCTGCTACTTTTTTTTGGTCAATAGATTACCTACAAGAGTATTGCAAGGATCTTCTCCATATCAATTACTTTATCATGTCCCTCCTGATTACATGATGTTGAAGGTGTTTGGATGTACTTGCTATCCATATACAAGACCATACAATGCTCATAAATATCAATATAGATCTGAGGTGTATATTCTTGGGATATAGCTCTATTCATAAGGGTTATAAGTGTATGAATTATATTTGGTAGAATGTATGTTACAAGACATGTACTTTTCAATGAAGATGAGTTTCCTTATCGAGATGATGTTTTCTCCTAAACAATTACCTTCACTACTTGCTCTCTTGGTCCATTAATATCTCTACCTATATGCTCTTCATCGAAGCGAAGGCGTGTCTACAACAAAGTCTGTAGATGTATCATCTCAATCATCACCTTCAACTCTTAGTCCACCGGATATTCTTGCTATTTCCTCTGCTCCAATTCATACCACAAATAATGGTCTGTCAATAAGCATTCAATGGTCACAAGAGCTAAAGCTGGAATTATTCGAGAAGAAGGTGTTTGTTTCTACTACTTCTTCTAAAATAGATGAAGAAGTTCCTAAATCAGTTAAACATGCTATGTCTATTCCTCATTGGAAAGAAGCAATGGAACATGAGTATCAAGCTTTGGTCAAGAATGGAACTTGGTCACTTGTTCAACCTACTACTCATCAAAATATAGTAGGAAACAAGTGGATATTTACAATCAAGAAGAATTCAGATGGTTCAGTGAATAGATACAAAGCTAGATTGGTAGCAAAAGGATTCAAACAAGTTCCTGGTATTGATTTCTCGGAGACTTACAGTCCAATGGTTAAAGCCTCTACACTAAGAGTGATTTTCTCCATTGTTGTTACTCTTGGATGGAATTTGAGACAAATTGACATCAATAATGCATTTTTGAATGGACAACTCGGTGAAGAAGTATTCACCAATCAACCTGAAGGTTTTGTGAATTCAAATTATCCTAATATGGTCTGTCATCTTCACAAGGCATTGTATGGTTTGAGACAGGCACCAAGAGCTTGGTTTAACAAGTTAAAGTCTCAATTAATCTCTTGGGGTTTCCACATCACGATATCGATTCTTCATTGTTCATTTTACGTCATCGAGTAATACTCTATATGTTCTAGTATATGTGGATGATATCATCATCACTTGGCAATAACAATGATCTGATTGATCTTTTATTGATCAATTGAATCGAAATTTGCCTTGAAAGACATTGGTAACTTAAATATGTTTACGGGATTTGAAGTTCATAGAGATAACTCTGGTCTCTATCTTACACAATCAAGCTATGTGTCGAGTTCTTGAAGAAGCGGGCATGATCAATACCAAATCTGTTGATACACTGTTTGTCACAAAAATGCGACTTTGATGAATCTGCTACATTGTTCACGATCCTTCTCTTTATCGAAGCATATTAGGAGGTCTTCAATATGTGGTTAATACTAGACTGATATAGCTTACATTGTCAACAAGCTTAGTCAATATCAACAATCTCCTTACAACTCACATTGGCAAGCATTAAAAAGAGTCTTAAGGTACTTGAAAGGGACTATTCGGTGTGGTTTGTGTTTCAAACCAGGTTTTTCTTTTATGCTTCTTGGTTACTCGAGATGTTGATTGGGCATCTTCCATTGAAGATCGTAAATCAATTCTTTGGGTATGTTGTCTATTTTGGATGCAATCTAGTGTCATGGCGATCTAAAAAGCAAGGAGTAGTGGCGATGTCTAGTCAGAGTCGAGTATAGAGCTCTTGCTCACGTTGCATCTGAGATCACTTGGATTAAGTCTCTACTCTTGGAACTTCACCTTCCTATTCAACAAACTCCAGTGGTTTGGTGTGACAATATGAGTGCAACTGCATTGGCTAGGAATCCAGTTTTTCATTCAAGAACAAAGCACATTGAGATTGATGTTCATTACATTCGTGATCAAGTTTTAAAAGGATTGTTAAATGTTCAGTATGTTCCTTCTCATGATCAAGTAGCTGATTGTTTTACCAAGGCTCTATCATATTCAAGGTTTTGCTACTTGAGAGACAAACTTGGTGTAGTGTTACTCCCCCTTCGTTTGAGGGGGGATGTTAGCATAAACCATTAACATGTATATGTATAGGAGGAAAGTTAGTTGGAAACTGTTATTGTTGTTAAGGAGTTAGTTGAGTCTGTTATGTTTGTTAAGTTTGTTATAAGTGTATACAATGTAATCGACAGGTGAGACATTACAGTTGTACCTGATTCTTTCAAGTATAAATAAAAGTAATCACTCTCTTCCTCATTGAATATTGAGAGAAGAAGAGATGATCTTCATGTCCTGTTCTTGATGTTAATACTGTACTAAATTAAAATCCAACTTTGCGAACTTTTCGAGCTGTGAGTTATTCCCCTCCATATCTTGGTAGAAAGATAAGTAAATATTCCTTGCCTCCAGCCTAGCCATTCCTCTCTGTAGTGGTTGTTCTAGAGCATGCTGTACTTGCATTTGGAGATAGGATATTGGGGAACTTAAATTTTCTGTTGATCTTGTCAGGCAAGTGGTAGCAAAAGATACAGCATCGTCGAGGATGTCTTCGCCATTCACGCTAAGATGAGCAACTTCATACAAGCTCAGCAAGCCTTTGATATCCCCAACCAAGCTTGATTTTAAGGTACCTTTTTCATCCTTAAACTTGTTGAAAATATTTGTTAAATAACAAAATATTTATACTTCAACTTTCCACACACACACACACACACACACACACACATATATATATATTAAGGGAAACTGATTTTCATTAGCATTGGATTGGATCAAACAGATGTGGACGGGAGAAGAACAATTCAGTTAAATTCATTATTATCCTCTCCGAGCACGCCCTATAGCACCCTAGAATTTTTTTAGTTTTTATTTATTTGTAAACTAGAATCTTTTTAGTTAAAATTTCCTTCTTCACTTAATTTTCTGGCTACACCAAAGGTATTGTCAAGGAAACCAAAAATACTCATGAGATTATCTCGTATTGGAAGATTGAAAGAGAAATGCCAACAACAGACAACAGTTCAACTGAGGTACAATTGATTCATTTTTTTCTTTTTTTTTCGGTGCATGAGGTACAATTTATTCATGCTGTACCCACTCCACCTTTTTTTTGGTTGTGTAGCTCTCACGTGCTCTCTCTTTCTCTTATTCAAAAGAGAGTTTTTTTTTTTCTTGGGATCTTGCATGGGATACTATGTTTATTCTAGTCCTTGCATGTGTTATATCACATGGTGCTTCCTGGCTCAAATTCGTCATGATTTTCAAAGGACGATGTGAAATATTGTTTGGTTTTGTTGTTTGAATGTTGCACCGGTCTTCACTCATAGATTGAAGATCGCATTTTACATGAATTATGCAATTTGTTTATTTCGATATGAAACACTAAGAAAATAATCAATGGACTTTTCAACCAATTAAGTTAATCTTTGTGACGGAAAATAAGCATGGGATCGACTTTTTAATTTTTTTTGAAAAAAAAACCAAGTGAGCAACGCATTAGTTTGATACGGGGATATTTGTGTAAATTAAAGCATTTGACTATAAATTTTCCGAATTTTGCAGGTTTAAGTCTTGGCAGTAGCAAATTAAAGCTGGTTTCTTTCTTAACAAAAAACAAATAAATTGTACCGAAGTAATTACTTTAGTGACACTTCCTATCCCTTATGATAATTAGTGATGTTTAACAAATTAAGGACATGAAGGCATTTGACTATAAATGTTCTTACAAGATGATATATTACCAGTGATGTAGTAGGGGTTTTATGAACAACACGGCTATACATTCCTTGAGCTTTCGAGAGGAATGAGTGTATGCATCTTCATCCTTGTATATGACATAGATCATTCGCGCAAGATTAACAGCTCGAATCCTTAAAGCCATCGGAATTACTGTACCGCTGTTGTTGTTGTTGTTGGTGGTGGTGGTGGTGGTGGTGGTGGTTGTGCTCAGGCAACCTTCATTTAAATCCTTCCATGCCGAATCCAGCATTTTGTCAAACTCATCATGCACTGCTTGCTCTGATACTCCATGTTGCTTCATGTAGCATTCAAGAGCAGAAGCTACATGTCCCCTCTTTTGCTCACGCTTCAAAAATTAACATACTCGCATTAATTAATGTGTGTTTAATGCATGTTTCTTTACAAAACTAGGTAGTATTAAGCATATTAGATTGACATGTTTGTTGTACATTAGTAGAAAAATGTAAGTTCGCATAGCTTGATCCAGTCTAGTCCGCATTAAGTAAATTGGACTGGATTGGATTGATGGCATATTTGAAGTGAATTGTATTCAAAATTCTTGTTCACCCTATAAATATTAATATATTAAATATTAAATTCTTGTTCACCCTAGCTAGTTGACTTTATGAAAAGTACACTTCCAAGGGCGGGAAGATGATACTGGTATATTTGGTTGTGAATTATATATGTTTTTTGAAAAGTTACTTACAAGAAATTATTAAACTATATTACGATTGACTAGAACAATAATTTTAATCTAGTCTTTTTCTATTGATGAGTAATTTTAATTAAGTTATAATTAATTCTATTTAAAGAATATATTTGTTCAAAATATACACAACTCCCAATTTTTATTGCAAATCAAACTAGCAAAAGTTGTTCAAGTGGGCTTCCCTCACAAATGACTTGTCCCCAAGTGATGTCCATGAAAACTAGGGGTTGGCATTGATTCCCTAAAACCACCCAAATCGTATGGTTTGGTTTGGTTTTTAAAACTCGTTGTTTGTGGGCGGTTTGAAAAACTTGAAAACCGCAAAATCGCGGTTTGTTGGTGGTTGTCAATTTGGAAAAACCGCGGTTCACCAAACCAAACCGAGGGTAATTTAGTAAATTTATTTAATTCACATTTTAAAACCTTAACCAATATAAACAACTTAACATCAACCAATATAAACAACAGTCGTTTCATTTTTTCATCTTCATCTCAAGATCCTAAACATATTCGCCTCCCCACCAGTTGAGGCCATCCGTTGCTGCCTTCCACTAGTCGTCGTCACTGCCGCTTCCCACCAGTCGCCATCGCCATCGCCATCTCCATCTCCTACCAATGATCTCTCACTGCCGCCTCCCACCACTGTTTTTTTTTTTTGGAAAATATGTAACAAGAAAAATCGCGAAAACCAAACCGCACAAATCGCGGTTCGGTTTGGTTGCGGTTTTGGTGGTTCGCGGTTTGGTGGTGATTTGCAAAATGACTAAATCGCAAACCCTCGGTTTGGTCGCGGTTTGATGGTTTTCACCACCAAACCGCGGTTTGCCCACTCCTAATGAAAACGTAAAGTTTTGTTTTTCTGTAAGATGCGACTATAGAACAATAAGCTATGTGCCTTACATATAATAGCACTATTTAAATGTGTACCTCGTGTGAGACCAAATCATCCATGATTCTGGCAATTATACATGAAGCCAAGACCAGTTTGGAATTATTCACCCAATCAAAAGCCTCTTTTGACACAATCTTTCCCATCTCAACAAAAGAAGTTGCAGTAAGCATATAGTAACCACTAGTGACCACAGCAATGCGCATGTACTCCTCCATTTTAGGTACATATCCTTCATTGCACCATTTTGCCTCCACAAAATAGGCTTGAACTACTTCCTTCATCTGGTTTTATAAAATAGCATAATTAGAAAATCAAGTGAGGAGGATTACAGAGATGACCGACAGTTAAAAAGAAACCAAAAAGAAGGAAAAATTGCCGAGCAAGGGATCAACAATTGCATTTTTTTTGGATAAAAACAATTGCATTTAATATAACATAAAACCTTTTGTTCTTTAAACCTTTTGTTCATTTTGACATTCATTCATTAAATCAGCTACAAATATAAGAGCTATAATTGTAAGCAAAGATTTAGAAAAAAAGAAAAAGAAAAAAAGGAAGAATGTCGGATTGATACCGCTTGTTTTGCGTAGTAAACATGATAAGAACGGCCTTCCTTCCTCAAAACCTCCTCAGTTTCTTCATACACATCCAACAAGGCCTTGTAACATACTTTCATGTATTCTGGCAACTTTGTCATTGCAGAATCATCCCACCTACATGCATGTATATATGGAAAATCAAACACAACAAATTATGAGAGGTTTGAGTTTCCATTAGTGCGTCGTATAAACATACTTTTCGATCGCATCAGTGAAGAGTTCGAGCTCTGCGAGTGTGCCATAGACATCGTAAATATCGTCGATTGTTGAAGTAAGGGCTATCACTTTGGTCATAAACATTCTTGCCAAAGAGTATGAAGGCTCAAAATAAGCCCCTACTGTCCAAAAATAGCCCTCAACCAGTCTATCTCTTGCAAAGGGTAGCTTTGAGGCAAAGTCCAAATCCTTCCACCACCTAGAAAAGTTAAATCATGGGAAATGTGAAATCGTAGCGGAGCCAGAAAATCAAATGAAAGAGAAATTTCAGCTAAAAAATTGCATGGGCGGGATAAAAACAATTATATTATGGCACTATAGAGGGGTGTTGGCAACAAGGGGGTGGAGGAACAGGAAACGACAATTATATAAGGGCACCCCTTTGGCTTCGCCCCGATATCAAATAAATAATAAAGAGCTAAGTAACTCAAATTAAAGTTGGTTCAAGAGATTATACTTTGAAACATCACTGAGCTCTTTCTTATGGAAAGATTGGACTAAATTAAAATCCAGCACTGCAAGCTTTTTCAGGACATTACTCCACTTGCATTCTTCATGATACAAGGAGATGTAGTTCCTTGCTTCTAGCCTTGGCATTCCCTTGTGGAGGGGATGTTCTAAGGCATATTGCACTTGGTTTCCAAGATTAGAGCTTCCAAAATTGGTCATTAGTGCAGATTTAAGGTGAGTTGTTGTGAAATTGAGAGCTTCTTCAAGGATGTCTTCTCCATGAACCTTCAAATGACAAGCTTCATACAAGCTTAACATTCCCTTCACGTCGTCGCGCAAATCTGACTTGAAATCTCCATTGTCATTGTCCTTGAACTTGTAGAAAACATCTGTTTCAAAGCCAATATTGAACATCAAAGCATGATTAATTATGGAGAAACCAAATTGAGAAGTGAAGTGAAATTTTATTATTAATTACCGCATGAAACCTTATATCCTTGTTGTCTGAGCAATCGAAAATAAAGGGCAGCGGCATAAAGGTCATGGTCATTGTTGATAAAATCAGGGGTGGAGTCATGGATTTCTTTCAATGCCTGTTCAATTTCTATGGTGAAGCGGTATCCAACGCCAAGCCGTTGGAGCGCATTGATCAAATTCAGCTGTTCTAAGGGATCATTTTTAGTTGCTTTCAGTAGTTCTTTCACTTTTGCTTCTTGTTTTTCAACTTCTTGTTTGCTGTCATAAATGACCTACCAAAAAAGTTATATAAACTAAGTAAAGGATCATGAGAAATTTGTAATTGCATGTATTGGTGAGACTTGACGTACAAGGTTAATTTGCAAAGTGTAAAAACAAGTAATCAATATAGCTAGAGAAACATTTTTCATAAATATGGCCGAGCCTATCAAATAGTCACCAAAAAAAAGCTTGTCAAGTTATACCTAACCAGTACATGGAACTATTAGACCCTTCATTTACTTATTTGCTGTCAAGATTTTTATTTTTTTTTAATCTATATGTAAGTCAACTCATGACGAATGTCTAAAGTGAAAAAAAAAAAATAATTGTATTTTTTTTATAGCTATATGTGACTTTATTGTTTAACAGCGTTGCACATACAAACATTTTTAGTGATTTACGAAAAAAAAAAGGCGAGAATAGGTATCTTTTATAAATAAAGTCGATAAAAACCTCTATCGTTCCTAGTCTGTATAGATTCTTACTCCACTTCAAGAGACGGATCGTCAAAAAAAAGTCAACTAGTGATGGCTCATTGGTTCTCTATGGCCTAATTTGAGTAAGAGGTCGAAGTTTGAATCTCAATATGGGCATGCTGTGGTTTCTTTTTTTTAATCAAAAAATAATAATCATATTAGCAATCAATCGACCCCACAATTTTTTAAAAAATATATAAAATAAAAAAGAGGCTTGCGTGCATAATAAGCTCACTTCAACATTGGAGGTGTACTCTACGAAGTAGTCACCCCATATGCTTGGATGATAATTAGCGGATTTGCGCACAGTGTGATCAACTGGTTTTGTGTGGTCGAGAGGTCTGGGAGAGAAAGAAGGAATTGAAGCTTCAACAGACATTACTACTAAGTTTCTAGATGGAAATGAACACTGAGAAAACTAGAGTGGTGTCAAGGTATTTATAGGAGTGAGCAAGTACTCGACATAGTCACATGATTGGATGACGTGCTTTTGCTAAATTAATGTTATAGGTATACACAGTTCTTAAAGTTCTTTGAATCTTGCATTGAGATGTGTTACACGCATGGCAAAGTATATCCAAGGAGCACAAAGAAGCCGAAGGGGTTATATTGATTTTTTTTTAAGGGTAGTGGTAGGTGGACTCATTGAGTCCAGACTCAAATTAGCAAAAAGACTTCAGTACCCTTCTTCATTTATCCACCACTTACCACCACTTACCACCTCAGATGTTGTGACCGCCGCCGCTGCCGTGATCACCGGCCACCGTCGTCGTCGTCGTCATCACCGCCCATCATCTTCCACCGTCGACCAAAAGAGAGATCCGATCGCCGAGAGAGAGAGAGCATGGAGGCCGAGAGAACTCCGGCGAGATCCGGTCGCTCTCTCGGCCAGATCTGGTCGAGCGACCGGATCTGGCCGAAAGAGAGGTCCGACCGCCTCAACGACCGGATCTGGCCGAAAGAGACGTCCGACCGCCTCTCTCGGCCAGATCTGGTCGAGCGACCGGATCTGGCCGAAAGAGAGGTCCGATCGTCGCGAGAGAGAGAGAGAAATGGTAGAAAGAGAAGGATGGCGATGAGAGAGGGAGCTCCGGCGCGCGGCGAGGAGTCCGGCGCGGGGGGCTCACGGGGAGCTCGCGGAGGTTGGTCGGACAACGCGCGGTTGTGCGGACGACGCGGATCGTCGGTGGGAGACGACGCGGCTGGTGCGGACGACGGCCAGCAGACGCGGCGGTGGAGGCTTGGACGGTCGATATATGCGATCAGCGGCGGTTGGCGGCGGCTATGGCGGTGGAAGTGGTGGAGAAGAGAGAGAGACGAGAGAAACAAGAGAGGGTAGAGAACGAGAGAAGAAAGACAAGAAAGAGAAAAGAGAGAAACGAGAGAGAGAGAGAGAGGCGGAGAGAACTAGAGAAGAAAGAGGAGAATAAAGAAGAGAGAGAGAGGGTAGAGAGAGAATAAAGAAAGCTTAGAGACGAGAGAGAGAGTCACCTGTTGGGGGTGGTCGGCGGTGGAGAGCAATTGTGGTGGTGGAAGTGGGTCAATATGTTAATATGTGTTGAGGTTAAAGATGAGGGTAATTGTGTCTTTTAATTTAGTGATGTATTTAAACTTTAAGTAAAAGACAATTTGAGTCCGGACTTTTTGAGGCCGAATAGATTTTTGTTTTTTTAATTAACCTAGTTTAAAATGTTGTTGCATATTGTTATTAAATGGATCATATTAATGAAGAAGGACGTCGCTTTATCGGAGAACCTATAGTTTTTTTTTTTTTTAAAGATAATAGGTTTCATTTTGTTTCTTTGGAAAAAATAAATGAGGCTGAGGGAAGTTATGAGGAAATATCTGAAAAAAAAAAAACAAAAAACAAAAAACAAAAACATCGATATCATTTCTCGAATTTATTAAATATGTTCATTTAGTTTCCACCACTACCCAATACTATAACATTTTTGGCCTTTAATAGAGGTTTTTTACCCCTATTAAATAGTGTATTATTAAATCACGTAAAAATGTGTTACGTTTTAATTTTTAATACATGTATTACGTAGATGTTTTTTAAAACTCCTATCAATTAGGTGTTATTTAATAACACCCCTTTTAATAGGGGTTTAAAAATATATATTAAATATTGAAATTGTTCTAGTGAATCGATGATATTTGCGACGTCTATGGTACACTTGAAGAGCTACTACCATTCACTGATGCCGTTGAGAGGTTCCATTTTGACATACACTTCTTTTTCTCATTTCGACAACTCTATCTTCAACTCAAAAATCTTCTCCAACTGTTATCGTTCGTTTCAAGTCCAACTAGATCGAGCTTCAATCCCCACGGTTTACTATAATTGTCATTGGATTTGAAGCTTATAAGCTCAATCAAATGTAAGAGTTCTTTCTTATATTTCTCTAAAGTATATTGATTTTAGGTTCTTATTATCTCTCCACAATTCAATAGCCAGGCCTAGCAATAATCAACCTTGGGAAGTTTTTGATTGAGCGTGTGATTGAGCTTATCAAAAGGGATATGCCACACGTTACGTTAGAAGCAATTTCTTCGAATATTTCAGATTTAGGTAAGCGACTTCTTTGAATGTAACCCAATTTACAATTTTGTTCACAACTATCCCACTTAGAAGTATAGAATAAGAATGATCACCAATTGCTTGAATAAATGTCAAGCCAATGTAGATTTTGGTTACTGTAAAAATTCTTCAGGCCGCGCCGCACACGCATGCGTAAGCCTACTAATACTGACCCCAACTTAACCACTTTCAACTCTTATAAGTGTGGGGTTTTAACTTAAAAGGCCTCAATACTAGATGGGAGGAGTTAATCAATTATATACTTCATTTCGAAGTTTCACTTAATCGACGTGGGACTAAATTTCGGTCCACACATCTTCAACACTCCCCTACAGACCGAAAGTCACATGATCTAGGGGGCTTTTTTAAAATACTTCTACAACATTCATACAATAAAACATATTCCTCTCTACGTATAGGGTTGATACTTCATAATCTTCATGAAAAGTGATGTTTCAATGTATCCATTACTGTCAGTTGTAGCCACAAATGCCCTTCCATTCTCGAATCAACTCACCTGTACAGTTTCTTATGACGAGTTCTTAAAATAATGATTTGCATCATGACCCTCATGGAGAGAATACGCTTGGATTGTCGGTTATTATTATTTTTTATTTTTATTTCTTGGTAAAATAGGTTATTATTATTATTATTATTATTATTATTATTATTATTATTATTATTATTATTATTATTATTATTATTATTATTATTATCAACAAATTAACTAGCTTCTAATTTCATTACACATTATATAGCTTGAGCACAAATTTGATATTTTTATAAAGAATAATCTATCAATGCCAGTCTCTTAATTTTTTTATATATAAAAAAAAACAACTTGCCCAACTGGGGTTCGAACCCATAAACTCCTACTCTCAAAGAATATTAAAATATACCTGACTCGAAGAGGTACGAAAATATGTCTCGCATATAGTCTTCCCGTTCCCAAGTGAGTTCCGAATCTCCATGAAATTGCCGGTTGACTAACACCTTCGGGATAGACTTGCTTCTTAACTGCTGTACCATTTGATCAAGAATCTGAACTGGTTGTTCTTCATATGAGATATCCTCACTCAAATCAATTTGACTCAAATCCACTGTGGGTCTCTCGACTACCTTTGACTTAGCTAGTCGAAGCATCAATATATGAAACACCGGATGAATTCCCGACATCTATGGGGGTAACTATAACTCGTATGCAACCTTTCCAACCCGTTTCTTAATCTTGAAAGGCTCGATGAATCTCGGTGCTAATTTGTCGTTCAAACCAAATCGATGATGACCCTTACGAGGAGAAACCTTTAGATACACTAAAGCTCCCTCATCGTATGTGAGATCGCTGCGATACATGTCTGCATACTTTTTTTGCCTCTCTTGGGCTCCTTTTAGCTTTTGTCGAATCTGTCTTACCTTTTCTGTATGATCAACAACAATTTCAGGCCCTAACAAATTCCAGTCTTCTGGCTCAACCCAACAAGATGGTGAGCGACACGGTCTGCCATATAACGCCTCAAATGGCGCTATTTCAATGTTCGCCTGATAACTGTTGTTGTATGGAAATTCACACAATGGTAAATACTCTTCCCACGATCCGCCAAATTCAAGTACACATTCCCTGAGCATATCTTTGAGAGTTTGTATCAACCTATCAGTCTGCCCATCAGTCTTAGGGTGAAAGGTTGTACTAAATTGTAAGCGTGTACCATACTGCTCCTGCGTACTCCGCCACATCCTGGACGTATACATAACATCTCTGTATGACGTAATAGTCAAAGGTATTCCATGCAGCCTGGTAATCTCTCTCTCAAACAATACACTCAACTGGTCAAATGTGTAATGAGCTGCAACTGGTATAAAATGGGCAGATTTCGTCAATCTGTCTACAATCACCCAAATGGAATCATGTCTATGAACAATCATCGGTAGTCCTCGAACGAAATCCATAGCTATGTCTTCCCACTTCCATTGTAGAATGGGAAGTGGCTGTAGTAATCCTTCAGGTCTACGATGCACTGCCTTCACCTGTTGGCTGGTCCCACGGTTCATGATATACTTTGATATGTCCGCTTTCATCCCAAGCCACCAAAAATATCTTTTCATATCATGATACATTTTGGTCCCTCTTGGGTGAACAGTGAACTGGGAACGATGTGAATCCTGGAGAATCTCATTTCTCAGCTCTGCCTCTGCCGGTATGCACAATCTGCCTCGAAATCTAAGACACTGATATGATGTCTCAGTCCAGTCAGTACACTCGGGACTCTGGGCTAACTCACTGAATCTCATATATAAAATGTCTATTTTCTGATCCTCTAACACTCTCTGAGTCGACACTGTCTGAAGCCTCAATTGAGCACAAATCAATACTTTTGTGTCATTAGCAATATCTGACTGACTCAGCCTCGCTGCCGCCTCGAGTAAACCATACTCGTACGTCATATGACATCGAATAGTCTCAGCATCTCCAATTGGAATCCTACTCAGCGCATCAGCAATGACATTTGCTTTTCCTGAATGATATTATAGAGAAAAGTCATAGTCTTTGAAATATTCTAATAATCTGCGATGTCTCATGTTCAGCTTTCTCTGTGTGAAGAGATATTTCAAACTCTTATGGTTTGTATAGAGTGTGAACTTCTCTCCATATAGATAATGTCTCCATATCTTCAGAGCAAACACTACCGCCGCCAACTCTAAATCATGAGTTGGATAATTCTTCTCATGTATCTTCACCTATCTTGATGCATAAGTCACCGTATCATTCTCTTGCATCAACACACTACCTAAACCCATCTAAGAAGCATCTATGTACACTATGAAACTCTTTCCAACCTCTGGCAATATCAGCACTGGTGCACTAGTCAACAAGTTCTTCAGTTGTTCAAATGACTCCTCGCATTCCTCTGACCACTAAAAATTTACGTCTTTCAGGGTCAACTTGGTCATTGGTGAAGCGATCTTCGAAAAATCATTCACGAACCTTCGGTAATAGCCTGCTAACCCCAGAAAACTCATAATCTCAATTCCTGACATCGGCGCTGGCCAATCCAAAATCGCATGAATCTTTGCTGGATCTACAGCAATACCTACTGCTCCAACTACATGACTCAAAAATTTGATCTCAGACAACCAAAATTCACACTTACTAAATTTGGCATACAGTTTGTGCTCCCTCAAAGTCTACAACGTCTCCCTGAGGTGTTGCTCGTGATCTTCTCGAGTTTTCGAGTACGCCAATATATCATCAATAAATATGATCACAAAGCGGTCAAAATATGGTCTCATTACTCGATGCATCAAATCCATAAACATGGCAGGAGCATTAGTCAAACCAAACGGCATGACTGTGAACTGATAGTGTCCATACCTCATACTAAATGTTGTTATGTATCTATATCCTCCCTGATCCTTAGGTGATGATAGTCTGATCGTAGATCTATCTTGGAGAAAAAATGGGCTCCTCTCAGCTGATCGAATAAATCGTCAGTACGCGGTAATGGATACTTGTTATTGACTGTGACCTTATTCAATTGTCAGTAATCAAGACACAGTTTCAAGGTACCGTCCTTCTTCTCCACAAATCTGGACCAGTGCTCCCCATGGTGATATCGAAGGTGTGAAGAATCTCTTCTCGCCCAATTCTTTGTGACGGAAAATAAGCATGGGATCGACTTTTCAAAAGCTGTTCTACTTACCCATATATAGCTTCATGCATCCAGTGATATAACAACCATTTACAACGCTTATAAGCTAAACCACTTTTGATCGCCCTCCTTTATGTATGTTTGCTCTATATTGGATCTAATCGTTTAGTACGTTTTCCATAAGTTCAAGACTGAAGTGAATTTTATATCTATAACACAAATCAATAATCACGTGACCTTTATGCAGCCTTTGTTATGCTGTCTGTTGGTTTAGATTCTTCAATTAGAGTGAACAGACGATATGGAGGAATTTATATTCAACGGTTATAGTGGATCAATATACACTACTGCATGGGATTATCATTGCTTAAAGATGTTGTTCAGTCTATAGAATGCTACAAAAGCTAAAAAAGACAATATAGTGTTTTGCTCTTTCTTATTATTATTATTCTTTTATGAACCTTTCGTTTGACTCGATGAGAATAACTATGAATATAGTATTTTATTATTATTATTATTATTATTATTATTATTATTATTATTATTATTATTATTATATAAAAGTCGGAGGAGAGAGAAAGTTTAAAAGTTACCTCATCTCACCAATCTATTTTTCTATTTTTCTCAATTTTCTTATTTTTTGTTATTTATTTATTTATTATTTCAAGAGATATAATTATACATTATGTGTACATTTATTAACAATTAATAGTGGTTATCTTATCATTAATAGATTGAGTACGTTGAACTTGAAATCATGGGTAAATACAAGGAATTGAGTTATTTTTTTGTTATTTATTTATTTATTATTTCAAGAGATATAATTATACATTATGTGTACATTTATTAATAATTAATAGTGGTTATCTTATCATTAATAGATTGAGTACGTTGAACTTGAAATCATGTGTAAATACAAGGAATTGAGTGTAGTGCAAATTACATTCTCCCTATAAATTTCAACTCTCATCCATTCTTCTTAATTCTTTTTGCAATCGACTTGGTTTTTTTTTTCCTTCACCATTCAAAAAACCACAAAAAAACCAATTTTATTATACCTAACCTTAGATTCCTCCAGTTCTCAACCAATTATCACCCAATAAATTCAAGATAGGATCGATGGATTTCAACATCGCCTGTACATTAAAAAGTTGTTCTATTTACCCATAGCTTCATGCATCCAGTGATATAACAACCATTCACAACACTTATAAGCTAAACCACTTTTGATCGCCCTCCTTTAGGTATGTTTGTTCTATATTGGATCTAATCGTTTGGTACGTTTTCCATAAGTTCAAGACTGAAGTGAATCATTATATCTATAACACAAATCAATAATCACGTGACCTTTATGATGCCTTTGTTATATTGTATGTTGGTTTAGATTCTTCAATTGAGTGAACAGACGATATGGAGGAATTTATATTTAACGGTTATAGTGGATCAATATACACTACTGCATAAGATTACCATTGCTTAAAGATGTTGTTCAGTCCATAGAATGTTACAAAGCTAAAAAAGGCAATATAGTGTTTTGCTATTTCTTATTATTATTGTTCTTTTATGAACCTTCTGTTTGACTCGATGAGAATAACTATGAATATAATGTTTTATTATTATTATTTATTATTATTATTATTACACAACTAGTTAAATAAATAAATGAGCATATATATGTGAATTAAATAACTGTACGAGCAAAAATTCTAAATATCACCAAAGAATTAATTAACGAACGAAATTGTTTGAACTTTGATGATGTATAGAGTTTTTGCTCAGCTTAAAGAAATTTATATAGATCGATCATCAAAGATTCCCGGTTAATTTGGGACTGAGGCTATGTTGTTGTTGATCATATACGGGAAAGAAAAATAGTACTATATGAGCATTCCAATATTCACAACTTTGTGGAAGGAAAAATCTCTGCACAACATCGTAGAAGGAAAAATAACTTTATGAGCAAAAATTCTATCCATCATGAAAGAAAATTTTAGGGAAAATGTTTGAGCTTTGACGATGTATTGAGTTTTTGCTTAGCTTAAAGAAAATTCTATAAATGATCATCAAATATTGGGCCAACATTCCAAGGGAAAGTAATTGTACGTATGAGCAAAAATTCTATACATTATCAAAGATTGGGCATTCTATATGAGCATTCCAATGTTCACAACTTTGTGGAAGGAAAAATAACTGTACGAGCAAAAATTCTATGTACATCATCAAATGTATATTCGGCATACATGGGAAGGAAAAACAATTCTATATATAACATTAGAATGTCAATTTCCACCTAACTTGCTAGACTAGTGGAATCAATCACTTCAAAGCGTGTATTTATGCAACTTTCCTAAATAATGTTTTTGTTTTTAGCTATGCAAAAATCAACAAAAATCTTAAAGGATACGAAGAAGACTTAGTTTGCACTTGTAGAAATTAAAATTGAATTTAAGCTTTTGTTGTGATTTTTTATACGTTTCTCATCTTTTCAAGCCTCTCTCTTTTATTAGAACTCCAGTCAAAGGAGTTAGAGAAGAGAGTGGGATAGTGGGTAGTCTCAATTATTCGGTCAGTTGACTGCTCCACTTTCTCTTGCTGAATGGATTAATTAATTGCTCACTTTCTTGCTGAGTGTGTCTAGTAACCACCCAATTTCAACGTATATTCAAAATTGGCAAAAAAGTAATCGTGACAAGAAAGTGGGCTCAACAAGAAAGTGGTTAATAGTCTTTATTGACAAAGAAATTGGTTGGGAAAATGTCCAAGAGGTCTTTAAGAGGAATGTGGAGTGTTGGGTTTCAAATGCCAGGGAGAAGTGCTAGAATGACAATATCATGTCACACCACGTGATATATTAGCTCATAAGAGTCATCCCTATGCGTATCGGGATATGTGCATACATAGATCTTAATGCATAACAAATGGGTCGAGGTCGTATGGAAGGCTCTTGTGAACCAATGTGTCTTGTGGTGTGACATTGTTGTTGTTATTCTAATATTTTTCATTTGAAAATTGGAAGTGGAACTTGATTTCTAGGGCATGGATAGATAGCGTGTAGATCCAACGATAGAGGGCGGATGGGAGTATAATGTATTTTTGGTTTACACTTGTAAAGTTATTGTAGTAGGGAGCACGTACCAAAGATGTAATTTCATTTTTCACTTTTGTAAATCCTAGTTGCATGACTATGGGTTCAACCTAGTTGATTCGGTGAGAGTGTAGCACCACTTTGTGACGAGTTTACATCATTGACTTGATCTCAAATACGGGGATCAAAAGTACTCGTAGAGACAATGAGTTTTTACCTTATTACGCTAATATGGGTTTTTTTTTCGATTTTATTGTAAGGAAGTACATTGTTTCTCGTCGTATACATATCGTTCATAGTGGCTATATAAAATAATTAAAGTTTACTTCCTATAAAAAAATGTTAGAACTTGCCAACTTGAGACTTTTTTTAGGCCTCACAGGCAAGTTTACATCTGTGGAGATTACCAAAAGTACGACAACACTTCCAGACCGTTGGATGAACTAAAATTGATCTCTACATGGTAATTGTAGAAAATTACGTATCTCGGTAACAATCGGCCCATAAGTCCCTTGATTGTCATTTCCTCTCAAAGCTCCTTTGACATCTAGAGCATCACTGATGAAGTCCAAGAATTAGCTTGCAAATTCTTGAAAAAATATGATGGAAAGATATGATAGGATGGCATTTTGGTAATTTTGGTGAAGTTCGAGCGTTTTTCGGCATAATTCCATCGTTTCGCCATCCGAAATGGCAATTTTGCTATTTTAGAAAAGTTTTGTTTAGCTTATAACTTTCATTAGGAATTTTCATTTTTATTGTCGTTTGCTACATTTGTTTCTATTTTTGTCTACTTTCAAGTTTAGGGCTTTTTGGACTTTTTACTATTTTTGGCAAATTTTAAGGTTTCGCTATATAAGCGACCTATTGGATGTAATTCGCAGTTTTTGGTTGGAATAAAAGAATTTTCGAGCTTTTGGCTTAAGTTCTGACCTAGATCGAGTTGTTCGTGGATTCATTCAACTGGTTTAGAAGATCTCCGCTGCGTCAGTTGGTATCAGAGCCTGCTTCAGCATGATTGGAGAAATCATGCCGCCGAATAGGAACCAGCATCGTATCGAGGAGGTGTATGACCGTGACAATCTGAATCGACAAATTGGCCAAATAATTGACCAACGTATGGGCGCGGTGGTAGAATAATTAACTGCCAGGATCGATCAGTTGTTGGGTCAGAATATGAATCGTGTCCGTAACCATCGAAGGGAACATGTTGGTTATGAACCAGTAGGAGATTCTTCTACCGAATGGGAGGATAATTATGTTGAGGCACCGAGGAGGCGCTACAGGCCGCGTGCAGTTGAGGATGATCGTAGGCGGTGGGAGTCTGGGATGAAGATGGAGGTCCCATAATTTCATGGCACCCTTCAACCGGAAGAATTCTTGGACTGGCTGGCGTCGGTTGAAGAAGTCCTAGAATTCAAAGGTGTGCCCGAAGACAAACGTGTGCAACTGGTTGCAACCAGATTCCGCAACAGGGCTACGGCTTGTTGGTAACAACAAAAGTTGATGTGGAATAGGAATGGAAAAGCGAAGATCACCTCGTGGGAGAAGATGAAAAAGCACTTACGGGCTGAGTTCTTGCCTTACAACTTTCAACACCTTATGTATCAAAGGTTGGAGAATCTGAGACAAGGGGCAAAGTCAGTAGATGATTACACTACCGAGTTTTATCAGTTAGTCGCTAGAAACGAACTGCAAGAGACTAACGACCAATTAGTGGCGCGGTATATTGGTGGACTGAGGGTACAGATCCAAGATGTCGTCAACATGTTTGATCCGGCTTCCTTATCTGTTGCGCACCAGCGAGCATTGTTGGTGGAGAAACAATAGGTTCGGGGTGTGAGTAATGCTTCCAGTAATGTTAGTGTTGGGACAGCCAATACTGGAGGTAATACCGTTGCAATTAACCCCGCTAGTCGCACAAACAGACCTAACACTAGTGGGATTAAATATTTCGGTTGTGGCGAAGTTGGTCACAGGAAGTCAGAATGTAAAGGGAAGAAGGCTCTCTTTATTGAGAACGAAGAGGAAGACGAAGGGGAAAAGGCCAACATCACTGCAGAACCAGCCTTTGATACTTCTGACAACACAAAAGAGGAGATCGTGACTAGAGATGTGGGTACTGCCTTGGTTGTGAGGCGTTCTTGTATGACTCCTAGAGCTGTCGCTAATGATGAGTGGCTGCGGAATAACATCTTTCAGTCCAAGTGTACCATCTTAGGCAAGGTGTGCAGGTTCATGATTGATGCTGGCAGTTGTGAGAATATCGTCTCACTTGAAGCGGTTCAGAAGTTGGGCCTTGCAACTGAACAACACCTCAGACCCTACAAGCTAGTTTGGCTGAAGAAGGGTGGTGAGGTGAAGGTGTCGAAGCGCGCCTTGGTGACTTTTTCTATTGGTGCTAACTATAAGGATTCAGTCTGGTGTGATGTTGTGGCTATGAATGCTTGCCACTTGTTACTGGGTCGTCCTTGGCAGTTTGATAGGGGAGTTGTGCATGATGGCAGAACCAATAAATACACCATTATGTTCAAGGGAGTGAAAATTGTACTAGTACCCGCCAAGGATCCGGAGGAAGTTAAGCCTACTATAGAATCTAGCAGCTTGATGTATTTGGCAAGATTTGAAGATGAATTACAGGATTCTGAGATAGTTTACATATTGATGGGAAAGGAGGTAGATAGAGATGTTGATGTTCCTGAAGCTGCAATTCCTATTGTGAAGGAGTTTTGTGATGTTTTCCCTGATGAGATGTCAGAAGGACTGCCACTATTGCGTGATATTCAACATCAAATTGACCTTGAACCTGGTGCGTCACTACCTAATAGACCACACTACCGAATGAGTCTCAGTGAGGATGAGGAGTTGCGCAGACAGGTTGAAGAGTTATTGGCGAAGGGATTCATCCGTGAAAGTCTGAGTCCGTGTGCGATGCCGACCCTCTTTACACCAAAGAAAGATGGCTCCTGCCGGATGTGTGTGGACAGTAGAGCAATCAACAAGATTATTGTCAGGTATCGCTTTCCTATCCCTCGCTTGGATGATTTACTTGACCAATTGAGTGGAGCAAAAAATTTTACAAAATCGGATTTGAAGATTGGGTACCACCAGATTCGCATTAGAGTTGGGGATGAGTGGAAGACTGCTTTTAAAATCAGGGAGGGGTTGTATGAGTGGTTAGTCATGTCGTTTGGGCTGTCAAACGCACCTAGCACCTTCATGAGAGTCATGAACCAGAGCTTGAGACCTTTGATAGGCAAGTGTGTTGTGGTATATTTTGATGATATATTGATATACAGTACTAACGAGGAGGAACACCTAAAGCACGTGCGAGATGTTCTGACTATCTTGCGCAGGGAGAAGTTATATGCTACGATGAAGAAGTGCTCATTTTTGACACCGAAGGTCCTTTTCTTAGGCTATGTCATTTCTAGAGAAGGGTTGCAGGTTGATGAGTCTAAAGTAGAAGCCATCCGCACTTGGCCTAGACCCACTACCGTCACGGAGGTTCACAGCTTTCATGGGTTGGCTTCCTTCTACAAGCGGTTCATTCCACACTTCAGCAGTATCATGACCCCAATTACAAACTGTATGAAGGGCGTGAAGTTTGGGTGGAGCAACGAGGCTGATGAAGCATTCCAACTGATCAAGGTGCGGTTACCCACCGCCCCCATTCTGGTGTTGCTAGATTTTCACCTACCTTTTGAGTTGCATAGTGATGCATCCAAGGTAGGCATTGGAGCTGTCTTGATTCAGAATAATAGGCTTGTTGCCTATTTCAGTGAGAAGTTGTTTGGGGCGAAGTTGAGGTATAGCACATACGATGTGGAGTTCTATGTAGTGGTACAAGACGTGAAGCATTGGCGGCATTATCGTTTCCACAAAGAGTTTGTGTTGTTTACAGACCATGAGACATTGCGACACTTAAATGGGCAGAACAAGTTCTCGACCATACATGTTTCCTAGGTGGCCTATTTGGAGCGCTTTACGTTTGTGGTGAAACACAAGTCTGGTGTGACCAACAGAGTTGCTGATGCCCTGAGCAGACGAAAAAGTTTGTTGAGTCGCATGACCATTGAGGTACCTAAGTTTTCCTCATTCTCTGATTTGTTTACTACTGATCCTTTCTTTGCTACTATTGTGGAGAAGGTGCGTTTGTGGTGAAGGTGCGGAGTGGGAGCGTACTGATTGCACACTCCATGAGGGTTTCTTATTTCGGGGCAACCAGCTTTGCATTCCTAATTGCAGCCTGAGATTGCTGATTATTAGAGAGTTGCATGGAGAGGGACATGTTGGGCATGATCGCACTTTGCAGCTGGTGCAGGCCTCTTACTTTTGGCCTATCATTTGCAAGGAAGTGGACAGATATGTGCAGCGGTGTCGGACTTGCCAGCTTTCGAAGGGTACCGCAACTAATGTCGGTCTATATATGCCTTTACCCATTCCATAACAGCCATGGGTTGATATTAGCATGGATTTCGTACTGGGGTTGCCTAGAACACAGCGGGGAAATGACTCTATTTTTGTGGTGGTCGACCGTTTTTTCAAGATGGTTCACTTCATCCCATGCAAGAAGACCACAGATGCTGTAAAAGTGGCTAAGCTGTTCTTTTGGGAGGTGTATAGATTGCATGGCCTTCCTACCTCGATTGTTTCAGATCGGGACACCAAATTCCTTAGCCATTTTTGACGCAGTTTGTGGGCTATGGTGAACACGCAGCTGAAATTTAGCAGTGCTTATCATCCGCAAACAGATGGGCAGACTAAAGTTGTCAACCGTTCGTTAGACAATCTTTTGAGGAGCTTGGTGGATGAGAATGTCAAGAGTTGTGACTTCAAGTTGAGCTAGGCAGAATTCACACACAACCATGTTGTTAATCGAAGTACCGGGTTTAGTCATTTTCAGGTTGTTTATTCAGTACTACCTCGAGGTCCTCTTGATCTGTTACCAGTACTAAGTAAGACTAGATGGCATGGCAAGGCAGAATACTTTGTTAATGGGCTGCAAGAGATTCATCAATCTGTCAAAGATAACTTGCAAAAGGCTGCTGATAAGTATAAACAATATGCAGATCAGAAGAAGCGTCACGTGGAGTTTGAAGTGAGTGACTTTGTGTGGGCAGTTCTCACTAAAGACCGGTTCTTTGTGGGTGATTACAACAAATTGTTAGTTCGGAAGATTGGTCATGTGGAGGTTCTTGAGCAAATTAATCATAATGCTTACATATTGAAGTTGTCAAGTCACATTCGCACGGCTGATGTATTTAATGTCAAACATCTTGTTCTCTATTATAGGGATACGTCTGATGATGACAATTCGAGGGCGAATTCTGTCCACCCTGGGGAGAATGATGAAGTCCAAGAATTAGCTTGCAAATTCTTAGAAAAATATGATGGAAATATATGACAGGATGGCATTTTGGTAATTTCAGTGAAGTTCGGACGTTTGAGTTTCAGCGTTCCGGGGGCATGGGTTGATTGGAAACGGCGTGGAGATCACAGCAATTTTGTTTTCGGCGAAATTCCATCGTTTCGCCCTCCGAAACGGCAATTTTGCAATTTTAGGAAAGTTTTGTTTAGCTTATAACTTTCATTAGGAATTTCCGTTTTTATTGCCGTTTGCGGCATTTGTTTCTATTTCTCGTCTAGTTTCCAGTTTATGGCTTTTTATGGCTTTTTGGACTTTTTACTATTTTTGGCAAATTTTAAGGTTTCGCTATTTAAGCGACCTATTGGATGTAATTCACAGTTTTTGGCTGGAATAAAAGAATTTTCGAACTTTTGGCTTAAGTTCTGACTTAGATCGAGTTGTTCGTGGATTCGTTCAACTGGTTTAGAAGATCTTCGTTGCGTCAATCACTTTCCAGTTTCCACGCAAACCTTCCTCGCACAAATTAAATGTGGGGTTTTACTCCAAAGGCCTAGATAATATATTTAGGAGAGATCTACTAAAAAAAGTGACAAAATGAGTCATGACACGATAACACGACACACCTAACACGAGACATTAGCAAATTAGGTAAGCTTAACATTAAAGAGAAGGTATACATATCTACCAAGAGAAAAAAAAAAAAAAAATTAAAGAGAAGCTATAGAGAAATATGAATACCCCTATCGCTTAATCGTCGACTTTTTCCAAACTAATAAGAAAAAAGTAAATTGAGGGTTAGCTTGGAATAAATATAAATTTAGAACTATTTAAAAAAGATAGTAATTGGGTTGAAAAAGATTCCGACACTTATAATAATAAAAAATAGACAAAGATTAATTAAATAAATAAATATTGGATGGCCCACTTTTAACACATACATTTGACTAGCTAGCATACTAGCAGTTGTTTAATTAATTAAATAAATAAAGGAGCATATATATATGAATTAAATAACCGTACGAGCAAAAATTCTAAATATCACCAAAGAATTAATTAATGAACGAAATTGTTTGAACTTTGATGATGTATAGAGTTTTTGCTCAGCTTAGAGAAATTTACATAGATCGATCATCAAAGATTGGGCCTATATGGGAAAGAAAAATAGTACTATATGAGCATTCCAATATTCACAACTTTGTGGAAGGAAAAATCTCCGCACAACTTTATAGAAGGAAAAATGATTGTATGAGCAAAAATTCTATCCATCATCAAAGAAATTTTTAAGGAAAATGTTTGAGCTTTGACGATGTATCGAGTTTTTGCTTAGCTTAAAGAAAATTCTATAAATGATCATCAAAGATTGGGCCAACATTCCAAGGGAAAGTAATTGTACGTATGAGCAAAAAATCTATACATTATCAAAGATTGGGCATTCTATATGAGCGTTCCAATGTTCACAACTTTGTGGAAGGAAAAATAACTGTACGAGCAAAAATTCTACGTACATCATCAAATGTATATTGGGCATACATGGGAAGGAAAAACAATTCTATATATAACATTAGAATGTCAATTTCCACATAATTTGTTAGACTAGTGGAATCAATCACTTCAAAGTTGTATTTATGCAACTTTCCTAAATAATGTTTTTGCTCTCAGCTATGAAAGAATCAGCAAAAATCTTAAAGGATACGATGAAGACCTAGTTTGCACTTGTAGAAATTAAAATTGAATTTAAGCTTTTGCTGTGATTTTTGATATGTTTCTCATCTTTTCAAGCCTCTCTTTTATCAGAACTCCAGTTAAATGAGTTAGAGAAGAGAGTGGGATAGTGGGTAGTCTCAACTATTTGGTCAGTTGACTGCTCCACTTTCTCTTGCTGAATGGGTTACTTTCTTATTAAGTGTGTCTAGTAACCATCCAATTTCAATGTATATTCAAAATTGGCAAAAAAGTAATCGTGGCAAGAAAGTGGGCTCAACAAGAAAGTGGTTAATAGTCTTTATTGACAAAGAAATTGGTTGGGAAAATGTCCAAGAGGTCATTAAGAGGAATGTGGAGTGTTGGGTTTCAAATGTCAGGGAGAAGTGATAGAATGACAATACCATGTCACACCACATGACATATTAGCTCATAAGAGCCATCCCTATGCGTATCGGGATATGTGCATACATAGATCTTAACGCATAACAAATGGGTCGAGGTCGTATATATGGAAGGCTCTTGTGAACCAATGTGTCTTGTGGTGTGACATTGTTGTTGTTATTCTAATATTTTTCATTTGAAAATTGGAAGTGGAACTTGATTTCTAGGGCATGGATAGATAGCATGTAGATCCAACAATAGAGGGCGGATGGGAGTATAATGTATTTTTGGTTTACACTTGTAAAGTTATTGTAGCAGGTAGTACGTACCAAAGATGTAATTTCATTTTTCACTTTTGTAAATCCTAGCTGCATAACTATGGGTTCAATCTAGTTGATTCAGTGAGAGTGTAGCACCACTTTGTGATGAGTTTACATCATTTACTTGATCTCAAATACGGGGGATCAAAAGTACTCATAGAGACAATGAGTTTTTACCTTATTACGCTAATATGGGTTTTTTTTTTTTCGATTTTGTTATAAGGAAGTACATTGTTTCTCGTCGTATACATATCGTTGATATTGGCTATATAAAATAATTAAAGTTTACTTCCTATAAAACAAATGTTAGAACTTACCAACTTGAGACTTTTTTTAGGCCTCACAGGCAAGTTTACATCTGTGGAGATTACCAAAGTATGACATCACTTCCAGACAGTTGGATGAACTAAAATTGATCTCTACATGGTAATTGTAGAAGACTACGTATCTCTGTAACAATCGGCCCATAAGTCCCTTGATTGTCATTTCCCCTCAAAGCTCTTATGACTTATAGAGCATCACTTTCCAGTTTCCACGCAAACCTTCCTCGGGAAAATTAAATGTGGGGTTTTACTCCAAAGGCCTTGATAATGTATTTAGGAGAGATTTACTCATAAAAGTGGCAAAATGAGTCATGACACGATAACACGACACACCTAACATGAGACATTAGTGAAGATTAATGACACAAATAGGATGAATTGAACTACTCTTTTCATTGATAATTTCGATTATATACAAGATAGATAACATAATATAAGTTAGATACATGGAAACTAAATAGCTAAGAATGAGGGGATAAGATAGGAATAACAACATCTAATCTATCCGAGAAATCACAACTAATATCTCCTAATAATCAGCAACTACCTTAATCACAGATCATAAAATTCAACACTCCCCCTCAAGCTAAACGGCGTAAATGTTTATGAGGTTTAGCTTGCTGCATAAGGAATGGAATGACAACTTCAGAAGGGCCTTAGTGAGGATATCTGCTACTTGATGCTTAGAAGGAACATAGTGTAGATCAACAATCTTGCTTTCAATCTTCTCACTGATGAAGTGACGGTCTACCTCAATGTGTTTTGTACGATCATGATGGACAGGGTGTGATGGCCCTCGTCGCCTCGGGGTGACGTGTCTCCGTGTACTCCTTGCCAGCTGGCCCAACTACCCGTTTACGCCACCTGCCCGTCCTTTTCTTGTCTCGAATTTCGTATCCACGTATATATGAAATAAGCAGCGGAAGTTGTACGTAAAATTAGAAATATATATTAACCAATTTAAACAAAACCTACTGTGGCAAAACCCTGAAAAGTATTGTAGCTGTACAATAGCAAATCACTCCCCAGTTCCCAAAAGAATCAAATAAGTCTTGAATCGCGGACAGTCAAATAAAGTCGTCCAAACCCTCCTTGCCACTACTAGCAGGGTCTGCACTCGTCCATCACAAAAAGTAAAATGGAGAGTACAGTTAGTAAGATTCCAAAAAAGTACACCGAGCATTTATAAAAGAATAAACAAATACCAAGAATCATGTCAAGTACTCATGCAGAAACTAAACATGCAACTGTAAGACATGAATAAATAACATGAGAAACAAACCGTGTACTCCTGGTCACACTAAACTGTACGACAAACCCTCAGGATCCTTTCAGTGAGTGCCCCACTTCCTTTCACCTCGTACGACCCAAGCCTACACCCAGCCCTCAAGCCCACTAAGTGCCTACCGGGGCGCGCACAGGATCCCTTCAGTTGAAACACTCACTTCCTTTCACCTGATGACCCGCGTACAGCCTAGTGTTCCACCAGTACAACAAGAATATCGAAAAGTCTCGTTCCCCAACCCAAATGCGTCACGAAAATCAATAACAAGGAACATGGGGAATAACATTCAACAATAACAAGGAATAGACAAATAGAATCCAACAATCACGAATAGGATATCAATGATAGAAACATAAACCCTCGGCGACTTTTAGATGGAATCTTACGTACCTCAAACACGCACTCGCACGCATCTCGATATGCGCACCCGACACCTGACTGTAGCATCCTAAGTCCCTGGTGTCCATTCGTACCATTTAGCTACTAAATCAAGTAAATCGCAAATAAAAATAGGTGAATACACCTCACCTCAATCGCGTCGTCGACATTCGTCGATCGCTCATCCGATCGGTCCGACAACGCCGTTCACCTGCGTCGCCGCCGCTGACGAGCCGACGTCGCTGCTGCTGCTGACGCCCCAGCGCTTGCTGCCGGGGCCACTCGCTCCGCTGCTGCCCTCGCGCCAGCGCCGCCGCCAGCCGCTTCTTGCTCAAGCGCTCCCTGCGCGCGCGCCACCGTTCTAGCGACCCGCCACCCGGCCGCGAAACCTACCGCCGCTCTCCTGCTGGTCCACTCTCGCCGGTCTTGCCGATCTGTCGCTCGCGCGTCGTTGGAGCCACTCCGTCGTCTCCCAGCAGCCGGCCGGCAACAACGACGCTCGCTCGCCGCCGCCGCTAGCGGCGTCCACGCACGCCGCGCCCCCTACCGATCTCCACGTGCCCCGATCTCGCTCCTCGCCGGCCACCGTCCTCGCCTAGCAGAGCCGCGTCGCGACCTCCCTCGCGCCGCCATGCATGCTGCCGCCGCCCTCGCCGCTCTCCCTCTCTCCGCTCCTCACCATCTCTTCCTCTTCTTCTCTCTTTCACTCTCTGGTTTTTTTTTCTCTCTCTCTCACCTCAAACCATTCTTTCTCTCTCTTCATTTATTACCCACTCTCTCTCTCTTCCACCTCCAACCACTCTCTCTCTCTCTTTCATTTATTCTTTTCTTTTTCTCTCTTCTTTTCTTTTTTTTTTTCATTTCAAATCAAAAGTCCTTGAAAACCGAACAACGCGCATCTCGAGGCACCAACCCGCCTCGCTTTCAAAATTTCAACACTCGCGCTACATGCATCACGAGGCGTATCCAATGTACCCGTATGCAATGACACATGTCACGAGTCAAATTTTCGGGCCGTTACAGTCTTCCCAACTAAAAGAAATTTCGTTCCCGAAATTTAACTGTAAACCGAATCCCATACCAGAGAATAGCTTAGGGTCACGTATCCTTATCGTCGACTCGAGCTCTCAAGTTAGTTCCTCAGTCCTCTGATGCTGCCAACGAACCAGGACCTTCGCGAGTTCCCTATTCCGAAGAATCTGTACTCGACGATCGACGATCTCTATCAATCTCTTCTCATAGGTCACGTCAGGCTGTATTTCCACCTGTCACAACTTAATCATCGATCTCGGCCCTGACCTAACGAGTCTTATCATGGAAATGTGAAATGTCGGATGAACCCCAGCTGTACAGTCAGTAAAATCCTAACGAACTCCTCCGAGCATTCAATAATAAATGGAATTCAGTAAATACTGCTAAATAAACATGCAGAGTGTAAACATGCAACTGTAAGTAAGGCATCGCATGCGTAAATAACAATAAAGTGCAAATGTGTGTGTGTCTGTTCCAGTCAGACTAAACCATACTCCGGGATTTCCTTCCAGGATCCCACTAGTGAGCGCACCCAACTAGCTATCACCTGATCCCTCTCGGTGGCCGGCGTAGACCTACGACGCACCGACACATGTAGCAGTTCCCTCGGGTCGTTATCCACCGAGCACTCCTGATACACATGCTATGGTCTAGAATGCATAGACACACAACAGAAAATCCGGTGGAAGTAATGAACCAACCGTGCAAACAACGACAAGATATAGATATAGGAAAAATCACAAGGAATAAGGGAAAGGAATGGAAATACGAAAGCAAAATAAATACTCAAGAGTTTTTCCATTGGGTTTTACAAATTGTACTCAATCCCGATATGCCACAGTGCATACTCTTTGTGCAATTCGGTATAGCCCAATGTATCTCGATGCCATTTTCACCTTCATCGTAACTCAAATCCTCGAGATACCTATCCGCGCATTTTTCTGTCTCTCTTATGTAGCTCGCAGCTTCTGACGTATTCAGTTTTCTGTGTAATCAATAACTATCTCAGGCCCTACTTGTGTACCGGACCGATGTGCATCTTCCGGGATCCCGTTCTATATCTCCTGATCCGCAGGTAACCACAATCTCCATCGGTATCTTAAACACCGATCTGTGATTGCTGGCCAATCAGTGCATTCCGGATTCTGTGACAGACCACTGACCCGCTCATAGAGCCCATCAGCCCTCTGACACTCGGCAACCCGTTCAATCGATAAGGTCGGTATCCTCAACAGCGACAAAATCCCGAACCACCGAAATGTCTTCAATCCGGCTCTCCATTCGAACCTCCGGCTCCACTATTGTTGCATCCGCCTCCATCCGCGCTGTAGCTAGTCGGCCTCTCGTGATGGGTAAGTCAATTATCGATCCGAATAATACGAACTCCGTAAAACCTCGACCATCTGTGTCTCCCGTGCCGCGAGTCTATCCTCCACACTCGTCGTAACCGAGACATCCCTAGCCGCATCACTAGTTTATCCAGTCTCCACTGGCGTACCAGACTGTCCGTCCATGACCCGCATCGAGAATGCGCTCCGGATCAGTCTCGAGTTAGTTCTACTCTACCCGCCTCACTTCACTTCCCAACTAAAGTTCTAAGGAACTAACTTCGGGTTTTCCACATCTACGTTTGTTGATTAAGTTTTTAATGACATAGGACTTTAACCTGGCTTTGATACCATTTGTGACGGCCCTCGCCGCCCCGGGGTGACGTGTCTCCGTGAACTCCTTGCCAGCTGGCCCAACTACCCGTTTACGCCACCTGCCCGTCATTTTCTTGTCTCGAATTTCGTATCCACGTATATATGAAATAAGCAGCGGAAGTTGTACGTAAAATTAGAAAAATATATTAACCAATTTAAACAAAACCTACTGTGGAAAAACCCTGAAAAGTACTGTAGCTGTACAATAGCAAATCACTCCCCAATTCCCAAAAGAATCAAATAAGTCTTGAATCGCGGACAGTCAAATAAAGTCGTCCAAACCCTCCTTGCCCCTACTAGCAGGGATGCGCACTCGTCCATCACAAAAAGTAAAATGGAGAGTACAATTAGTAAGATTTCAACAAAGTACACCGAGCATTTATAAAAGAATAAACAAATACCAAGAATCATGTCAAGTACTCATGCAGAAACCAAACATGCAACTGTAAGACATGAATAAATAACATGAGAAACAAACCGTGTACTCCTGATCACACTAAACTGTACGACAAACCCTCAGGATCCTTTCAGTGAGTGCCCCATTTCCTTTCACCTCGTACGACCCAAGCCTACACCCAGCCCGCCCTCGAGCCCACTGAGTGCCTACATGGGGCGCACAGGATCCCTTCAGTTGAAACACTCACTTCCTTTCACCTGATGACCCGCGTACAGCCTAGTGTTCCACCAGTACAACAAGAATATCGAAAAGTCTCGTTCCCCAACCCAAATGCGTCACGAAAATCAATAACAAGGAACATGGGGAATAGCATTCAACAATAACAAGGAATAGACAAATAGAATCTAACAATCACGAATAGGATATCAATGATAGAAATATAAACCCTCATCGACTTTTAGATGGAATCTTACGTACCTCAAACACGCACTCGCACGCATCTTGATATGCGCACCCGACACCTGACTGTAGCATCCTAAGTCCCTGGTGTCCATTCGTACCATTTAGCTACTAAATCAAGTAAATCGCAAATAAAAATAAGTGAAATATACCTCACCTCAATCGCGTCGTCGACATTCGTCGATTCGCGCATCCGATCGGTCCGACAATGTCGTTCACCGCGTCGCCGCCAGCATCGACGAGCCGACGGATTTTGCTGCTGTGACGCTGTTGCGTCGTCGTCACCAGCGCCATGCTGCCGGGGACCACTGCTCGCCACGTTGCCCGCTGCTTCGCTCGCCGGCCGTCGGCCGCCGCTGCTGCTCCGCGCTCCTGCTGCGCCTTGCGCCACCGTCTAGCGACCCATTCGCCGCCGCTCGCCAGCGAAACCCACCGCCGCTTCTCCCTCGCTGGTCCACCTCTCGCCGGTCCGATCTGTCCGCCGCGTCGGCTGGAGCCACTCAGTTGTCTCCCCACGCGCGCGGCCGCACCCACGCCGCTCGCCGCCGCTGCTGGCGGCGGTGCCCACGCACGCGGCCGCCCTACCGATCTCCTGTGCGCCGATCTCTCGCTCCTCGCCGGCCACCGTCCTCGGCCTAGCGAGCGCGCGTCGCGACCCTCCCTGCGCCGCGTGCAGCCCCCCTCGCCGGCTCTCCCTCTCTCCGCTCCTCACCATCTCTTCCTCTTCTTCTCTCTTTCACTCTCTGGTTTTTTTTCTCTCTCTCTCTCACCTCAAACCACTCTTTCTCTCTCTTCATTTATTACCCACTCTCTCTCTCTCTTCCACCTTCAACCACTCTCTCTCTCTCTCTTCATTTATTTCTCCACTCTCTCTCTCTTCATTTATTCTTTTCTTTTTCTCTCTCTTCTTTTCTTTTTTTTTTCATTTCAAATCAAAAGTCCTCGAAAACCGAATAACGCGCATCTCGAGGCACCAACCAGCCTCACTTTCAAAATTTCAACACTCGCGCTACACGCATCACGAGGCGTATCCAATGTACCCGTATGCAATGACACATGTCACGAGTCAAATTTTCGGGTCGTTACACAGGGTTCACGGCAATACTCAAGGCTGCTTCATTGTTAGAGTGAAGATGAACAGGGCCTTCACTTGAGATGTTGAGACTGTTGAGGGCCCTTTTTAACCAGATTCCTTCACATATTCCATGAGCCAGGGCTCGATACTCTACTTCGACACTACTCCAAGAGACGACATATTGTTTCTTGCTCCTCCAAGTAACCAAATTACCCCAGACATATGAATAATAGCCAGAGGTTGATCGTCTATCTGTTTGAGATCCAGCATAGTCCGAGTCAGTGTAAACATCAACACTTATACTCTGATTTTTCTTAAAGAACAATCTTTTCCCTGGACTTCCCTTGAGATATCTCAGAATTCTAAAGACTGCTTCCATATGAGATTCCTTGGGATGACTCATGAATCTACTGACTAAACTGACAGCAAAACCAATGTCGGGTCCGGTATTTGCTAAGTAAATCAGTTTTCCCACAAGTCGTTGATATCTTCCTTTGTCCACATCAGCTTCTTCTTCCTTGGCATCAAGTTTTAAATTAGGCTCCATTGGTGTCTCTAATGGTTTGCTCATGAGCATTCCAGTCTTTTTCAATAGATCTAGAGTGTACTTTCATTGAGACACAGAAATTCCTTTATGAGATCTTGAAACTTCCATTCCCAAGAAATACTTCAGCTTTCCAAGATCTTTCACTTCAAATTTTGTGGCTAACAATTGTTTCAAACAGATGATTTCTCTTTCATTGTCACCAGTTATTACGATATCATCAACATATACACTCAAGATTGTAATATTTCCATTAGAGGCATGTTTAGAGAATAAAGTATGATCAGCTTGACTTTGAGAGTAACCAACCTTGTTTAACACTTCAGAGAACCGACTGAACCAAGCTCGAGGACTTTTCTTTAATCCATATAATGATTTCCTAAGCTTGCAGACTTTTCCTTTTGAGTGTAGATCTTCAAAACCTGGAGGAATGTCCATGTAGACTTCCTCTGAGAGATCGCCATTTAAAAATGCGTTCTTCACATCAAGCTGATGAAGTGGCCAGTCTGAGTTTGCTGCTAGTGGGAGTAGAACTCGAATTGTGTTCTGCTTGGCAACTGGGGCAAACGTCTCCTGGTAGTCGATCTCATACGTCTGAGTGTAGCCTCTTGCAACTAACCGAGCCTTTAGTCTCTCTACCGAACCATCTGCATTGTGCTTCACAGTGAATAGCCATCTACATCCAACTGTTCGTTTCCCAGGTGGTAGAGTGGTGATCTCCTAGGTATTGTTCTTTTCCAATGCCCTGATTTCCTCATAAGTTGCTTTCTTCCACTCTGGTGTGGCTAGAGCTTCTTGAATTGTTCTAGGAATACTTACTTGATCAATGTTAGAAACATAAGCTCTATATTTAGAGGAAAGCTTGCCATAATATATGAAATATTTCATCTGATATGGTCTATGAGTTCTCTCAGATCTTCTTAAGGCAATAGGCATCTCATCAACAGGTATATGATTACAATTCTGAGAGGAGTTTGGATCTGACATACCTTGTTCATGGTTGTCACTTGACAGTGGAGTTGAGGCAGATGATTGACAGTCTTGAGGTTGAGTCTGAGAGGAATCTGGTGGAGTTGATTACACAGGACTGAGATGATCAAGTTGGATATATATAGGAAAGTATGTGACACTATTGTTCTTCCCCTCACATAGATACTGATTCTGAGATTCTGACAGCAAGTGCTCCCCCTGAATTGAAGAATTAGGATAGAAATGCTTGGTTTCAAGAAAGGTAACATCCATAGTGTGAAAAAATTTACGCAGAGACAGGGAATAACACTTATATCCTTTCTTAGTTGGAGAATATCCCAAAAATATGCATTTTAAGGATCGAGGAGCTAACTTACTTTGACCATAAAGGTGGACGAATGATGTACAACCAAACAATTTGAGATGAATGTTGGAAAGTAGTTTTGTGTGAGTAAAATTGTTTAGCAATAATTGACATGGAGTTGCAAAATTCAATATTCTTGAAGGCATTCTATTGATGAGATAGGCTGCTGTTAGGACGGCCTCACCCCAATACTGGTGAGGAACATGTGTTGTAAACATGATTGAGCGTACAACTTCTAGGAGGTATCTGTTCTTTCTTTCAGAAATACCATTCTGCTGAGGGGTTTTGACACAGGAGCTAGTGTGCACAATGCCATGAGTTTCGAAATAATCACCTAATATGGAGTTGAAATATTCACTTCCATTATCAGAATGAAATATTTGAATATTTGTTTTGAATTGTGTCTGGATCATGACATGAAACTGTTTGACTAGGTTGCAAGCTTCGGATTTATACTTCATTAGAAAAACCCATGTGAGCCTAGTGTGATCATCTATAAACAAGAGAAACCATTTTGCATTTGTAATCGTTGGGATTTTTGAAAGACCCCAAATATCACTATGGATCATTGAAAATGGTTGAGATGCTTTATAAGGAATCGGCACATAGGAATGTCTAGTATGCTTAGACAATTGACACACATCACAATGCATAGAATTGATATCTTTATTCTTAAATAAGGAAGGAAACAATTTTGAGAGATACATAAAGTTAGGATGACCAAGTTGATAATGTAACAACATGATATCTCTATCTGACTTATTGAATTGTGATACCAATAAAGAATTCGAATGAGATGAATGGTTGAGAAGATACAACCCAAACTTTACTTCAGCACTGCCAATCATCTTCCCCGAGTCCCTGTCCTGAAAAACACACGGATCTTCTGTGCATTGAGTGATGCATTTCAAATCTCTAGTAAGCTTATGCACGGACGGTAAATTGCAATCCAACTCGGGAACATAGAACACAGAATTGAGTTGTAAATCAGATGAGATTTTCACAGTTCCAATGCCTACAACAGATGAGAGTGATCCATCTGCTATAATGACTGAGATGGACTTGTCACATGGTGAGTAAAATGTGAACAAACCACGGTTACCAGTCATATGATCAGTGGCTCCTGAATCTACAATCCAAGAGGATGTGTAGTCAGTTCTAGAGTGAAAAACCAAAGAGATATTACCTCCTTTGATCATGAGATCATTTTTTGCAGGAGGATTCTGAGAAGCTTGTTGAGACTGGCTGATCAGACTTTGTAGTAGCTCTAATTGATCTTTGCTGAACAGTGGAGCAGACACTAGATTTCCCCGAGGTTCTTGATCGGAAGAGACTTTTCGTGGCTTCTAATCAGCTGGCTTCCCATGGATCTTCCAGCAAGTGTCACGAGTGTGCCCTGGTTTGTGGCAGTGATCGCAGTATGGTCATTTACTATTCTTCCTAGCAGTGGAGACTTTAGCGGCTTGACTGTCACTGGAGACTGAGAGTGCTGAGCCATCTGAGTTTGCACTTGATGTTGTAGAGTCTCCCAACATGATCTTCCGCCGGCTCTCTTCGTATCTAATCACTGAGAAAACCTACCTAATTGAAGGCAATGGTTTGGTGCTAAGGACTCTGCCCCGAGCTTCATCAAGGTCCATGTTGAGTCCAGACAGGAATTTGAAAACCCGCTTAGTCTCTACAATGGATCTGTAGAGTTTTTCATCCTCCGGACACTTCCAATTGTGAGTGTCGATAAGATCAATTTTCTGCTAATGTCGGTTCAGCAAGCTATAATATTGTGTAACTGAAAGATCACCTTGTTTGAGTTCATAAAGAACACTTTCGGTCTCGAAGATCTCTGATGTATTCTCAGAAGTGGAGAATGTGATCTTGGCAGCTTCCCAGATTTCAGCAGCTATTGCATAGAGCAGAAAATTCTCACCAATGTCAGGAGTCATGGAGTTGATGAGCCACGACATCATCATATTATTGTTGGCATTCCAGGATTTGTAAGCAAGGTCATCTTCCTTTTGAGTAGTTGTTGATTCTGAGAGAAGATCATCTTTGCGCTTCCCACAGATGAACATAAGGACTGATTGTGACCACTGCAGATAGTTTTGGCCATTGAGTTTATGGTTTGTGATTTGTGCAGAGAAGGGATCGAATATTGAAGAAGAGGAAGGTGTTTGTGAGGATGAGGATATTTCGGTTGAGGAAGAAGAAGTGAGTCCATGTATCTGATTTCCATATTTTTTCATTGCTCTGATACCATGAAGATTAATGACACAAATAGGATGAATTGAACTACTATTTTCATTGATTATTTTCGATTATATACAAGATAGATAACATAATATAAGCTAGATACATGGAAACTAAATAGCTAAGAATGAGGAGATAAGATAGGAATAACAACATCTAATCTATCCGAGAAATCACAACTAATATCTCCTAATAATCAGCAACTAACTTAATCACAAATCATATAATTCAACAATTAGCAAATTAGGTAAGCAGATGCGGGTTCTTGTTGAAAATAGGTACACGAAACAAATGGATCATGTAAACACATTAACAACCTGTTGCATCACCCATCTAACACCTAACCAATAACGAGATACCATGATTTAATGTTTAGTACCTTTCTAATTAACTCATATCTTTTTACCTCAACAATAGTATATTTATCAAAATATAATTTATTTTTTTAGAGACTCGTGCTTTGAACCGTGTTTTTAAAGATGATTACATAGACCTGGGGAAAGCTGGTTTGGGCTCATGCTTGCTTGATGGGTTGTCAAATTGGCTTATTGTGTATTCAGCTCGCCTGGTATCTAATAGTGCGTTCCTATAAGTAATTGTATATTCATTTTTCTAATTTGTGCCTGATATTGTTGTTTTGAACTTCATCAAATGTGAGGTTTATAAATTTTGAAAGAACAAAGCTTCATTGGGAAATTCTAAGGATCAACTTGGAAGAGAAAAGGAAATTTTTCTCAGATATTTGTCTCGATAATGAAAAGAATGAAGCTGATATTCAGGTCAGTGCTCATTTATACAATTTCTTGCGCCTTGTTCTTCTTTTGGAGGATGCACGCGGTTGTGTTGTTGTCAATATGCTACCATGTTGATCGCCGTATCAATTTTAGCTTTATAGACTCAAGTTAAGAGTATTCTTGCTAAACTTTCTTCTAATTTTTAGGCTGAGGGCATCTACAACCAAAGGCTTCAGAATATTGTTGTTACTCTCAACAAGGTGAATTTTGTGCTTTAAATTTCCATGCTATTGAATTGGTTCCAACGGAAATCTATGCAACCAACAAAATAATAGAAAATGAAAGTAAACAAACCAAAACACTGGATATGTTGACGCAGTTCATTTCACGACCTACATCTGCAGGGCCACGTCCAGATGTGAAAATTCACTAAGTTGAAAACTAAAACTTACATTCTAGTGACTCCCTCACTATCTTGAGGCACTCTCTTTCACACTTACAATAGATTTTCACCTCCTTGTTGCGAGTCTAGATCCCCTCGACTGGAATACCCAAGATCCTCTTGGTGCGGATTCAGAATTATAAAGAAAATAGAATGAACATAAGTTCATAACTTGTAATCACACATTTCAAAGTGAAATGTTTCAAAGTGAAATGTTATGAAAACAATTACAATAAAAAGATCAAACACTCAAGACTTTGAAACACCTTAATGATGAATAATCTCTGGTACGTCTTGATGCTTTATATACTTGTTGTTGCAGATGATTTGAGATTCTTCATAGATATTTCAGATAGGACTTAATCATATGCAACAAACACATTTTAACAAATCAATTGGCTTCAGACAACTTTGTGGCAACTGATGAGATATTCTCTCTGTTACAACAGCCTTCATCGTTGTCCACTGGCACAAGGTTCTTCAACTAAACACATCTTAACAAATCAGTTGGCTTCAGATAACTTTGTGGCAACTTGTGAGATATTCTCTCTGTTACAACAGCCTTCATCGTTGTCTACTGGCACATGGTTCTTCAACTGAAAATCAACTTCTCGATAATGAGTGTCAACTCCAGATCTTGTATCTTCAATAACCAAACTGTCTTATCCTTATCCACATGTTATGCAAATAATAGACAATCAGCACATTCAAAATGTGACACTAACAAACTCCCTCTTTATCATTATTTGTCACAATAAAAGAAAGCAGGTGAACGTCACTCAATTGTGGATAAGACCCACATCATAGGTTTGCACTCCCTTTCAATACCAAACCAATACCAACTGCAACACCAACTATTACTCTTCCGTCCAGCTTTCAGAAACTCTCCCCCTTAGTGACATAATAATACAAAGGGCATCGCATGCATAGATAACAATAAAGTGCAAATATATGTGCATGTTCCAGTCAGACTAAACCATACTTCATAATACCCTTCAAGGATCCCATTAGTGGGCACACCCAACTAGCTATCACCTGGTCCTTCTCGGTGGCCGGCATAGACCTACGACGCACAAACACATGTAGCAGTTCATTAGCTCGGGTCATTATCCACCGAGAACTCATGATACAGATGTTATGGTCTAAAATGCATAGACACACAACGGAAAATTCGGTGGGAGTAACTCAACCAACCGTCCAAACAATGACAAGATATAGATGTAATAAAGACCACAAGGAATACTGGAACTGAATAGAAATACAAAGCGAAATAAATACTCAGAGTTTTTCAATTGGTTTTACAAACCCCACAACGCACTCCAATACCCCGTAATCAATCCCTGAGTCCAAGTCCACTGAGTCCTTGGTTGTCAATTGATCACCCGTGTCCACCTATGTCCATTTATCAATAATTATGATTTAACATGACAATTTACGATGAATTTCTAAAATTTTAGGCCAAATTGCCCATTTCACGCTTTTCGAGGCAAATACCCTGCAAAAGTCATGTCAGAAATTCCCAAATATTTTATTTTTCAAAGAAATTCATCAATTTCTATTTATTTCATTGAAATATAATTTTTTTCTGATTTTTTTCAATTTTTTCCTTTTTTTTTCTTTTTTTTTTTCTTCTTATTATTGGTTTGGGTTGGGTTGACCCAAACGGGTCGGACCCGACCCTAGACCAGAATTGGTCCAGGCTCGCCCCATGGGCCGAGCCTGGCCAATTCTGGTCCGGCGCTCTTGCGCGCTTGTGCACCCCTTCCATGCGATTGAACCAGGGAAGTCCCTGGCTCGATCGCCAAGAAATTTTTTTTTTCATGTTATTGGGTTGAGGTTGGCTCTCACCCCAACCCCAAGTGGAATCGATGGCAGGGGAGATGCCCCTGCCATCTCTACCCTCGGACGACCCTCTCGGCCACCATGGTCGAACAACGAACACACAACAAAATCAACTATAGCTCACCTTGATCCTGATGTTTCCACCCCCTCTTCTCTCTTTCCCGATTTCTTCTTCTCCTTCTCCTCGCCCCTTCTTCTTCTCTGCCTCCCAATTCGGTTGTGTGAGTGAGAGAAAAGGTGGTGGAGAGATAGTTTTCTTGACTTATGATTCACTTGACATCTCCACTCACATGTGCATCTCAATGCATCCATAACCCTCCATTTACTCCAACCTAACACTTCCTTGACTCCAAATTGTGACACGTTTGGGACATTCGTTGTGTTTTAAGCACAAAAATGCATTTTCGGGCGTTTCGACACCCGGTTTCGCGTTTGAACCGCGACATACCGTTGCTATTTCCGTCTCTAATTTTTTTTTTTAGTTTTTAAAGTCTTACATATATAGGTCTCAATCCAAGCACATTTAACTCGCCAATATATAATAAATTGACATTCATACATCGACAATATATATCAACAAATATTCAATTGAGAGAACAAAAATGTAAAAATCAAAAATTGAAAAAGATATATATCCAAAAAAATTGTATAGTATTACAAATGCTCCAAATTTCTAAGTATTCACAAAACCACCAATCCTATTGTTCAACAACCACAAAAAAAAAAAACTTACAATCCTATAAATATGCACAAAAAGAATTATCAATCGAAAAGTCTTGAGATGTTCTTCAACACCACTGCATAGCCAAGGGACATTTGAAACAACTTAATAATTGAATAGTTGAACTTAAATTTTTCAGGGACATAAGCATCATAGGAGATAGAGCTAAGGGAGAAGAGCAATGACTCACATCGAACTTATAGTGACGATCCCCGCACTCACTCGACCATCAAAGTCTACAAACAAGCAAAAAGATTAACATTAATTCATTTGAGATTTAAGAATCCACAAACGATGATAAACACTTGCATATACTTGATTTAAGTAAATTAAATTCTTACCAATCCAATAGGAGGAAGATAGCAATGTTTGTCATTTTCACTTTTATCTTCATTTTCTAAAAACATATAAGAAAACAAAAATATGCTACCTCATAGATAGACCAAAAAACTCATAAGACTATTTTCAATCAATCCACTTTCACAAGCTACAAAATTTATCATAAGCTCACTCATCTCATTTCAAACCGAGCTTTTTAACTTTCAAGAACCAAACAATAAACTGTTTAATCCATTTCATAAAGATCGATTTACATTGGCTTTCACCTATTGCAACCCACCCCTTATTTTTCAAGCGTGACGGTGACTCCTTTACCTTTATCTAGATCACACAATATTCTACATAGGTTGAGTTTGACAATATCAACTTGATGAGGAACTAGGATACCTTTTAAGTTGTGAAGTATGAACTTAATGAGTATCAAACTATTGATCACACCAAAAAAAATGATATGGACTTGTTATTGCCTAAATTTAAAGAAGACATATCCTTATTCAAACAACAATGCAAATTATAGATCATATTCAAGTAAAATTTATGCATTAAACCACTTAATCGAATATTTCAATCAAAAAATGAATGAACCAAAACCAATTTTAAATATGTTTTTCATGGATTCTTAAAGTAGTATTTACTTGAATTTATTTAGACTAACTTAAATCATTTAAGGACTCAAACCTCATTCCTAGTTATCGACTTAAGTCATTCCCGACTTTTAAACCATTCTTTCAAATCAAAATCGACGATTCGAGTAAAACAAGTATGCGGTGAAGCAAAACAAGAAAAATCTCATAAACTTAGTTATCCAATATAAATTGAATGCGATCGACTAATCACAACTAAAAAGATTCAAATCAACTCATTAGAGTCAAGTTCGACTTAAAATTCTCAAATCATAGCATTTAGTCGAAAATCCATGATTTAATCGAAGTCTTTTTTCAATGGATAAAACAAAGTCTCTTCCGCATCTCAACTTAGCTTCAAGTCTCACCCAAAATGATGATTACTAACTACATTCAATAAAGTTGGATTGAACATATTTCAAGACTTGGGAAAAAAATGAATGAGCTCTCCTTGAAGCGTTTTAAAAGGATTTTACCCAAATCAATGCAAATTAGCTACAATCCTTTCGAGACATGAAAAATCATACTAATGATTGCTCGATTAAATCATATCATAGAAACAAAGCTCAATAAAGAATCCATGAGACTTTAGAATCATGCTTTTCCATGCACTTCGTTAAAAGAACAAGTTAAGGTCTCTTTTGACAATTTCATCAAACAAAAGAGCACATTATCCACCAATACCTTTTACAAGGCATGATCACTTTTGAATACTAGCCCAAATCATCAATATCATATAAATTTTTTTTCATGGAATGCAACTAACCATAACAACTTAATCAACTTGTCCATAAAACTCATTATATTTGAATCGACCAATAAAAATCCGTTTTTAAAGTTAAACTAAGGATCATTAAAAAACTTGATGAGCCAATCGGCCCTTATCGACAAGTCCATGTTTTAATAAACTAATTGAGGGAGTTAGATTCTCACCATGCCTTCAATAGAGGGCTTCAACTCCAATTTTTCTTTGAAATAACATGTCTAGCAAAGGATCTCTCTCTTTAGTTGTTATTTTGGGAAGAACAAACTTACCTCGACTTTTAGCATTTCCTTCTCAATCACTTGTCTAAGCCTATCAGCTTCCTACAAAGTTCCAAAAAGAATACATTGTAAGCAAGTAGCAAATTTCTAATAAAATTCTAATAAATTGTTTGGCACATTGAGCTGAAACTATAAAAGATAAAATCCAAATAAATAGTTTCTAATTACTACTCATTAGCTAATTATGTCATAAATCTATGAAGTCCGCCATCGCAAAACCTTGACGATTTTGATTCTTCATTTAGTTGCTAAACTTTTCCAATTGGGGCAAGTTGAAACACTAACAAAAATATAGGCCACGTAATCAAGGTATTTTCTAACTTGAATGTAACTCAAAATAGGAAATTTCAAAGCGACCTTAGTTTCATATTTGCAAACCACATCCATAAACAAAATAAAACAATTGGAAACTATAAAACGTACCCGATTTACGCTTATGAATCCACAAACGGCAGAGAAAATTTTAAAATAATTACACAACAACAACAACAACAACAACATAGCCTCAATTGGATGAAGTAGTAAACACCTTTTTTCTCAAGCCCTAAGCGAAGAGAGTGATGACTTACAATGACGCAGATGCGAGGGCTCCGGCGTCGGCAAGGACAACAGCGTTGAGCGGAGGCGAAGGGGACAGCGCGTTGACGGAGGTGAGAGGGGACAATGCCGGTTGACGGACGGAGGCGAGAGGGACAGCGGCGTTGCGAAGCGAAGGGGCCAAATCCGCGTATCGCTCAATTCGCATCACTAGCGTTTTAATTTAGAGAAACTAATACCCATTCCATATTAGTTACTTGGCTAATTCTTATTTAATTTGTGTTTTTATTAGTTTCCCCTTATTTAATTTGTGTTTTTTAGTTTCCCCCGACCTAATATTCGGTCCCGTCAACTACCCGGTACCTGCGTCGACACGCATATCGAGGCGAATACAGTTCACACAATCTCGCACGTATTGTTATGCAGCATACACACATGCGATGTATTTCTATAAATTGCACCGCAAATAAGCATCCAACACACAATAAACTATCGTACCTAGGTCCACGTGTGTCCTAATCTGCCGCGGCGTCCACGTAGATATGAGCTTACGTCCACGTCTATAAATACGAGATAATTAACGACATTAATAAAATGGGTCGTTACAGTATGTCTTGACCTAGGTATTTTTCTTAATTGGTTTCAAAACTATTCTTCCCCATTAAATTTAATTCCTTGTTATTTAAATTAGTTAATTTGTTCATTCTCTCAAAACCCATATTTTTCTCTTTCTTTTAAAATGTTAGAAAGAATATCAATCTCTGTGGGATCGACCCCTTACCACTATCTACAAAATAGTTGGTTTATGAATTATATTTCATTGACGCGTTCGGCGCGCGTCAAGTCCCAACTACTACACAAAGACAAACTTTAGTAGTAGTAGTAGTAGTAGTAGTAGTAGTAGTAGTAGTAGTAGTGTTGTTGTTGTTGTTGTTGTTGTTGTTGTTATCGCATGTTTTGCACCATTTTGTATGGAGGGAGAGGATTTGCTAATGTTTGAAGTTTAATATTGATAATGTCTATCATAGTAAAGCGACACATATAAAAAAGAGTAAAAGCGAGAGGGCAAAAGTGTAAAAGTACATCATACCTGTGGTGTTTTGTCATTGGTAGGCATTATCAACATTACACTCCTAAACATTAGCAGTGTAATATTGATTATGTCCAAACTTATACTCAAAACTTAATTGTGACAAGTCACATTCAACGTAACCAGTAATGGATTCACTAAATAAATGAGTGACTTAAAAGTGTATCTTTAGGTTTTCTAGAACAAATAAAAGGAATTGATAACAACCTATTAAATTGAAACACTATTGACATGTAAATCAATTACTCGAAATGTAGATTGTGCAAATAATAATTAATTGCAAGAATCAATAAAAGATATATTATTTGGGGTCAAAAGAGGCAAGTCACATTAAATACGTGAAAATTGAAATCCTAGAAGTTACTTACAGTGTAGGAAAAAAAAAAATAATCAACAAGTACAACATAGCCTCAGTCTCAAATTATTCGAGAAAAAAACAACATTATTACAATTCTCGAATATAACTGGTAGATATTGCTTTAAAAAACAACCCATGTAGAAATTTACGGCTCCTTACATCCATTTGAAGTGCGTTAATATTGAAAGTTTATGTTGATGATTCGGGGTCTATAATAAATCGACTTCAACAAAGACATTCCTAATTATTTTGTCGCTCGAAGTAAATTGAGATTTATCATGTATATAGCTTGACATTGGCAACAACCTGCAGTAATTATGGGGTTGATATAGCTCTTCATTTATGTGAAGATCTTTATATTTGGTGATAAAAATAAAATCTTGTGTCAATGCTTTAATTCTTATCCTCTATAAATTGGACCAACCACAACTATATTTCCCTCACTACTCTCCCTCCCAACACCCACCCCTCCATCTACCAAAGAATTATTTTTGTGTGAGAATGGAGGATGATGAAGAGGAGGAAGAATCAGTTGTAACAAGTGATGATGATAATTATCGGATCAGTGTTTTACCAAAGTTATAGTTGCTCTTTGGCAGCTTTTATATGATTTTACTTACGAAGGCCTGGCTCCACTTGAGGCAGATCAAGGTTGAGTACAAGTTATATACTTTATATGTCATAATATACAATTTTCTTAATTTATATATTGATTTACAATGTACAAATGAATCAGTGTTTCTAATATTCTTATTTAGGAAAATTGGCAAATGGAGCTGACCTACTTTCAAAGATTTTATGCCATCCGAGGTAATTAATCTTCTATGTAAGCAAGACACTTAAGATTAAGAAAAAAATGTGAACAATACTAGGATGAAAACAGATATGTCACGCAAGAAGACACATCGATCCACAAAAGTCGTTTATACAACCTCGATATGCATGTTATACAATGGCAACTGTTTATATATGCCCGCGTCTTGAGCGCACATGAATGATTCAAAGGCCTATGTTACGTTCGATGTGACATAGCCGTTGTCATTTTAGCACTTCTAAAAATAGTGATTGTCTTATAAGTTTGAGAATGGTCCTCATTGTATACTAATTACTTAAACATGTACATCAAATATTACTCTTTGGAACCAATCCAGCATATATGTGATTTCTCTACTATTTGCATTAAAACTGATCTTGATTGTTCAACAGGAAACTGATGATTATGGCTTCCTGGGACTGGAGAGTGGGGAAGATGAGAGAAACAATTAGCATGATTGTATCGGGAAACGCTAACGGTCTTGCCACCGCCAATTGTGCCGAGGCATAATTCCCTTGATCCAAGACCCTTAAAGATTTCTAATCGCAGTTATGCTTTTAGGCAATCTTTCCTTCCTCTTTCATAGATTGTGTTTCTTTGTGGGAAGCTATGAATTTGTATGTCAAAGTTTCTTCTATGGTCTGTCTCATTTGGCTTTCGTTGTTTTAGTTGCATGTATCTCTGTTGTAAACTCACATGGAAGGCTTTTAAATTAAGGTTTTAGAAATCGATTACATTTCTCAAATTTTCGGTGAAGTTCGCCAAATTTTAAATAAGGGGAACATATATATAATCCTTGTGTATGGAAGAAAAAAAAAATTGCCAAATAAATCAACATAATTCGGGGAACTTTGACATATTAGGAAGTCCTACCAAACAATGGTGAAAATTACAAAACTTTCATGACTTCTGTGGGAGTTTCCATAAAGTTTTATAGATGTTTTATGGAAATTTTGTAAAATGTATTGTAACGGATCTGAATTACATGTTGTATTGCGAAATAATGTTATGTAATTGTAAAATTGCATGTTGTATTGAAAATAATAACTATTTTAAATAATTGTATCGTGACTTTTATGTAATATAATTATATAAGTATGTGTATTTTTAATAGAAAAAAAATTTGAGCCTTTAAGCATGTAAAACGACTTTCTCGATAATTTTTTGAATTATTTTTGAATTTTAATTTATAAAGTGGGGAATTACAAGATGAAATTGAAGTTTTGAACCAAATGTCATAATTTGTGGTTTTTTGAAGATCGGTTCATAAGTAAACAACCTTAGATACAACCTTAAAAACTGGTGTTTTGTAGCTTATATATAATAAATTCTCTCTTAACCTTAAACTCTGAAAATGTTGCTCGAGTGAACCCTCCATTCATTCTCATTTCTGAAACAAATTATCCCACTCCACTTCCATTGGCAAACATGCCCATCACCTCTCCACATTCAATGTCTATGGAGTGAGTGATCTGCCAAAGCTTTTTGTATCTGTGATTTTCTATTTAACCTTGTTGCTCTTTCGAAACTATAGCCTTGTTTGGTACATTTTCTTCCATAGTAGTTTACTATCTTGGAAGAAAATTCCTTGAAAGTCTATTTTTCTTTGTGGGGTTCAACTTTAAACTTTGTTGAGAAGTTGCACAATTTATAAATAGAGAAATGCTATGGTTACACAATATTTCTTAAAGCGTTGGGCACCGCGCTGATGTGGCAGTGTGGCAGTGCGCTGCGGGTCCCACAAATCAAACCAAAAACTTGGTTCTACTTTTTGTTTTTGTTTATTTTTGAAAAAATCAAAACACAACCTATTCATATCAATGTGTACGAAAAGAAAAGACTAACGGAAGTAGTATATTCATAATGATAACATTTTTTTTGTATAAAAAAAACTTGCTACATATGAGAATCCAACCTTTTATATCCATAACTCCAAACTTAATCACTGAGCCACCCAAATGGTTAGTCATAATGGAAGCATTTAATACTCTGCTCCAAATTCAAAATACTTCTTGGTCTTCCTTCGCCTTCGTCATCTTCCTTCCCAAGCACTGTGACGGCCCGGTTCCCCAAATCGTGTATCGCTGGCCTAATCCCGTCATTAAGCCCTAACCCGTGCCACGTTTGACTTAATAACGTATTAGTCAGCCTTTTCACCCTATTCACCTCGTTACTCATGATTAACCTAGTTATTATTCATTTCATTATCATTAGAGTTAATTAAGATATCGTTATCATTACCTTAATCATTAGTGAAAGACTTAATAAAATTAGCTGAAACATTAATAAAACACCTACTGTGAAAACTAAGTAAACAGACGATTATATAATACCATTCAAAAGTAATACATGAAACAATATGGAAGTCAAGTCTCTCAACCTGATATACAACCCAAAGTTATACAAAAAAACGTAAGTAATAGATACACAAAATGATCACCTACAAAAGTAGTAAGAACTATTTGTCGACGGCTCAGAACTACTCATCAATCCTCTCCTTCCTTGGTCAACTACTTGAAGTATTTGCATCCATCGTCATAAAAAGGACGGTGAGTACAGTGATGTAGAAAGTAACACTGAGAGACATTTATCCATATTTTCAAATATACAACAAGTATCGAAAAACATAACAATAGCAAAGAAAACTTAACAAGAATCATGCTATAAGATACTTAAGTTAAATAATAAAAAACTATCACTCGACTAAGTAGCAATGATCTTAGGCCAGTTGATCTTGAAATTACATCACATCAATTTTGTTCTGCTATGTAGGGAGTAATCATTATTTTTTAGATGCCTTCACATCATTACAATGCCCTTATATATATATATATATATATACTTGCCGAAACCCCGGGTCCCATACCTCGTGACGCCGTTCAAGCTAGTGGTGAGATCCCGACATCCCGAAAATTTAGTGGCCCCATGTGCCGCGGCCCATCCCTACAATGGTCCTAAATACAAGAACTACTTTCACAACTCAAGAAATGACACAACAAGGAAGTTCAAAATAGAATGGCTCAAAAGATCACAAAGGAATATAGTTTACAACACCATAATTCATTCATCTAATAGCACGTTTTTCTATCAACACTTTGAACCGCCAAGAATTAATTAGCATAACACATGATTTAAAGTCAATGAACACTATTTAAACAACAACCAATGATATGATAACAAACTCATATAATGAAAGTGGACAACAAAGTCATGACATCTAGAGTACAATAGCACATCAGTCCAAATGACTGTAAACAAAAAGCATAATAGAAATAAATATGAATAAATATCTCAATCAGTTTACTTATAAACCACGTCAATCTCTTATGCTAGTCTAATCTCTCGACACCTCAATACACGTACCAGAACCTCCGAGACTCTTCCCAAGGCTCTTGATACCATTAGACATGTTTTACAATGTGTTTAGACCATCGCTTAGGGTGTTAAGCTTGTTTAAAGTATTTAAGTTCTAGTTAGGACACTTCAGATTTTGTGTTGTCAAAGCACCTAACGCGCTGGGTAGAATGTCTAGCGCGCTAATGACCTCTACACGCATGTAGTACGCTAGCTAGTACACCTAGCGCACTATGTGAAGGAAAACTCAGAATTCTACACTTTGAATTTTGAGTTTTCTCCACACATGGCCATTTTCAACACTTTGGGATCTCTTGTTCTAACCTACCAGAGACCCAAAACACCTATTAACGACATTACAACATTCAACATCTCCATAACCATCATTAACTCATGAATTTAAACTAAATTATCGGTTCAATCTTGTTTAATCCTCCAATTTCATCGGAATATCTCCTTTCAAATGTTATGATCTTCATCTCCAGAACTTCTTAAGGTTGATTCATAATCATTGATCTTAATGTATATGTGTATCTCGAGACTAATCTAATGGCCCACACCTTGACATAATTCCACTAACTCCCCACTAACTCCATCTAACTAACACCAATTGCAACTCAATTGGTCTCTTGATGTGTCAGCACATATCTCGAGGAATATCAATGACTAATATTTTAACTTGCTAATTTAGGTTACAGTAATGTAAATCAAACTATGGCCACATTAATCTAACTAAATTAACTACATTGGTTTTACTATTTAAGTTACACTACCTTAAAATAACTTACTTACCACATCACTCTCTACTTCGGTCCCATGCCGACATATATCTCGAGGCGAGTCCCTAATCATGTTTCGACATCTATATACCAGTATGAGTGACTTAGTAGTCTACACATATACATCACACTTGACATCCATCACTCAAAAATATTATACTACTCAGTCCTCACATTAAGTATTCGAAACGTGTACCTGTTCTCGACTACGTCTCTGGTCAATAACCCCGATTAGGGACTAATTTACTATTAGTAAATTTTGGGCCGTTACAAGCACATACCCTCCTTCACTATGCAAACTTAAACCACTTTGTTTTCCTTCTCAACCGCATTGCCCTCTTTCACCACAATTTCCACAATCGTAACCCCCCACAGTTGAAGGCTCCACAGTCAAAGCCCTTGCAGTCGAAGCCTTCAAATGTAAACTTACCAGAGTTAAAGCCCTCGCATGTTAAACCTCAACAATCAAAGGCTTCAGTGTCAAAGCCATTGCAGGCAAAACCTTCGAACCCCATCAGCGCCCTCACACGTGAAACCCCATCAACCAAAAACATCACCTCAAAGGCGGGGGGGGGCATATACGCAAAAAACCTTCTCCCACTCGATCTAGTTCGAGGTTGAAAAGAGTTTCTATCGCGTGGTGTCCTCTCAAAATCAAATTCAAAACGACATTAAATATCGTCTTACTTTTCGTACTGCACTTGTCTTTTCAAACAAGTTGACTTCTTTACAACGGACAACATCTGCGACTGCACAGTCTGTGTTTAATTGAAAAAAATACCTATTAAATTATAAAAAAAGATGCATGTGAGATAGGGTTTTAAGGATGGGCAATTAGGTCATAACTCCTTCACCCCCGAGTTATCTTCCCCTCAAACAAGGAAATTCCTGAAAGTTAACTCCTTTCCACCCCGACCTCCAAACAAGGCCTAAATGACCCAGTACATGGGCCAGGTCAGACAGGAATTGGCCTCCCTAGTCGCCCAAGCCCATGAACAAGCCCAATTAAAGTCTACAAACATAAAGATCGCAAAATCACCGTAAACGCCGCACACGGACACAACCCGAGGTGTATCTTACCATCCCTACACAATTGTGCGTTTCCAAAGTCTCTTTCCGGCGTTCTCCTTTTCAAAAGTAGTTCCTATTGAACCTCGCCAGCACGTCTCTCTCTCCATTTCAACTTCTCTCTCTCTCTCTCTCTAGACTCTGTAGTCAGTCGTGTGTGTGGATTCGACACGGTTGACTGTTCGAATCTTTTCTCTTCTTCAACATGCCTTTCTCTCTCTCTCTCTCTCTCTTTCCGCGTAAACAAGCTTAAAATATTTCGTCTCTATAAAACCCTTTCGACGAAGCTTTTTACCGATTCTTCGTGACGACGAGTAGGTCAAAATCGATTTCAGGAGTTCCAGTGATTTCTCAGCTGATTTGTTCAATCGGTTTCGCGACTGAGGAATCTGTTCTTCGATTGTTCAAGGATTGTGTGTGATCTGGAGCGGCGAATGGTTTTGGTCGGAAGCGATTGGGTTCCGTTCGAGCTGGTTTGATTTTGCTCGGAAGCGTTGAAGATTCAGCGGTTTTTGAGGTTTTTGTGTGTTATTAGGGCGAATGAGAAGGAGATGAGGTGAATCGGATGGATCGGATGATGTTCGTGTGTTTTTGAGGAGCGATGGTCGTGCGAAGAGTCGGATTGGTTGTGGTTTGTGTTGTGGTGTTGCTTTGCTGTTCGTGGAGAGCGGAGGAGCTGAAGTTGCTCTTCTGGAGGAGTGCAGATTCTGATGAATCAACGGTTCAATCTCAAACATTTACTTTCAGTTGCTTTTCCTGTTCAGATCAATTCCTGTTGTTTCGTTTTGGATAGAACTCTTAGTGTGGATCTCATGACCTAGTTTTGATTTGATTGTTCATATTGCAAGTTTTGTCGAGTATAGCGCTATGGAGGACAAGTGCAAAATTCCATTTTGAAACTCTTTCAAGTACTTTTGTATGAATTTTTTAGAAGAACCAGGAAACTTGGAATCAACAGATTAGTCCTGTAGGATGTCGAAGGAACTGCCTAGGCGATTTGAAGTAAGAATGTGTAGGTGACTGCCTTTTATCGATGGTTGCACAACATCTTAACTACCTTGGCAGTAAGATTAGGGCACCTGTATTGGTTGGTTGAAATATAGCTTAGAGAGATTTTAGATCGTAGCCCCGGGGCGATGCCAAATTAATGCATGTGGCATCTTGATAATGGCAGTACTAGTAGTAAGCTTGGCTTTAAATGGAAAATGATGGCTGGGTAGCTAGTTGGATTGTGTATCTTGTAAATGTGTATATGTTAGTCGAAAAACCATGTTGGTGATTTGAAATTAATCTTTCATCCATGGAGGAGCTGCCTTCCGGAATATATCATCTTAAAACGTGCACACGACCTATCAATGCTTAAAGTCAAAACTTTAATTTCACGCAATGTTTGTTGTGCAGGGAGAGCTGTTGTTGGTTAATTTCAGACCACACTTATCGTGGACGGAAGGAACTGGAAATATTCCAGAGGTAAAACTTTTAGAGAAGTTGGTCATTTTCTATTAGGATACCAAACTAAAGCAGGGATTAGCTGGGATGGGATTTCATTCAGCCATTGAAGCCTTGCATCTCTGGATAAGCAATCTTTTTCTTGGTCATTTATCAATTTACAATTTGGTTGTTTAGGTTCGGGGAAAAGATGATTCTAAGGGATGGTACAATGCGTATCTTGAATCACTTTTCAGTTGGCCCAATGAATCAAGACGTTTTTTGAGGACCCAGTCTCATATAACAACAGCGAATAATGCTCCATCACCTGCAGTTCATTCTCCTTCTTACAGTCCAGCTCCATCAACTGGTCCAGCCTATGTCGATTCTCAAGCTCCCAATCCTCAGCGCCATTCTGAGGGTCCACTTCCACCATTTTTTCCTCGTCTTGATCCAGTTGGTCAGCCTCCTCCAAGTGGCCATATGTCTGCAAGTCCAGATTCTTCTCCATCTTTGCCCTCCAAAAATCAGCGTATCCGAAGAAGAGTTGCTATTGCTGTTGCTGTAACTGCAGCTGGAACTCTTTTTCTTGCATCATTACTGTTTTGTTGCTATTTTAAATGCAGAAATGGTTCAAGCAATAGACTAAGGGATGATAAGCCCCTTCTCTCCTTAGGCTTAAGTGATTTCTCTATTGGTATGTGTTGAAGCTACTGATCTGATTTCTTTTATCATAAGCTTCAATGATTAGATTCATTTCTTTGTTATTTTTTGAACTTTTCAGGATCTTCACCTAGTGCTTTTGCTGCGCGTAATTCTGCTAACAAAGAGAAATATGGAATCTCATCTTTCAAGGATTCGAATAAAAAAGAAAAGCATTTTTCTGAGGTTGGAAAGTTATCTACGACGACTGATGTTACCATATCTTCTCTAAATGAAGTTACTGTATCAGTGGATCCATCTACTATATCCACCGATGGTAAGTCAGCGACGTCTGCATCTCTCAAGCCCCCTCCTGGCAGGGTTTCTATTGCCTCTCCAATAACACCTTCATCTGGACCTCCTCCTCCTAGACCACCATCTGTTGGGCCTCCTCCTCTCATCCCACCATCTTCTGGGTCATTTCCTCCTAGACCTCCCCTTTCTGGACCCCCTCCTCCTGGACCACCACCTCCACCGCCTATGCCTGCTGTGAAGCCTGGTCCTCGTCCACCTCCACCACCACCACCGCCAGTGACTGGTGGTCCACCACGTCCCCCGCCACCTTCATCCCTTGGGCCACATCGTCCAGCGAACACAACTGGTGCTGGAATTGGAACAAAGATTGATGCAGAAGCTTCAAAGACTAAGCTCAAGCCCTTCTTTTGGGACAAAGTTCTTGCAAATCCTGATCAGTCAATGGTTTGGCATCAGATTAAATCAGGATCATTTCAGTAAGGCTTCATTAAATCTAACTTTTTCTTTCGTTGTGTCTGAAAAAATTGACCAAGCTAGCTCTCAAGTATACTTAAGGGATTAATTTGAACTTGATAGGTTCAATGAGGAGATGATTGAAACTCTTTTTGGATACAATGCTGAAAAAAACAAAACCGAACACAAGAAAGAATCAGTGTCTCAAGATCCTCCTGCGCAGTATATTCAGATTATTGACCCTAAAAAGGCTCAAAACCTAGCCATTCTTTTACGTGCACTAAATGTAACAACTGAAGAAGTCTGTGATGCGCTGAGGGAAGGTAATACCCAACTATCTATTTTTATTGATTTTCTTGTAATTTATTTTGCTTTGAACCTCTGACGAAAAGGGACACATGGTTACTTTTAGGTCATATATCAAATTCATGTTTTATACGAATAATATTTCGCAATACCCTGATATTTATAAGATTTGTGCACAAAGGGGGGACTATATGAAATACAAATGAAAATCCATACTTCATTATCTCCATTCCTCCTTTGTCCAAGATAGAGGGTCCTGATGGATGACATCCTTCTTGGATGGTCATTAAGCCTTTGAACCTTGATTAGGAAGAGGAAAAAATTAGCTATTGTTTTTAAGTGGTTGGTGACTACATCAATCCCTCAGCTGTTGATATTTTTCTGTAGACTCCATACTGCGCTCTCTCAATTTATCCTTTGTCCAAGATAAAAGAAAAAAACTCCCACAAGTTGTCATTTTACTGTGTTAAACTGGAAGAGCATTGAAGTTAAGCACTTGGCCTTCACACTTTACATTTTTCTGCCCCTTTCACATATTGACATGAACGCCGAAAAGATACTGATCAAGCTATTAATGAAACAAATTCTGGTGATGTTTTCTTTTGTCATATCATTTTGTCAAAGAATTCATTATGCCTGGGAAAGCTTTCTCAAATTTTTATTTATTAATGGCAATTCCTATGTCGTTTAGTGTAATTACAACAACAACGACAACAACATAGCCTCAGTTCCAAATTAATTGGGGTCGGCTACATGGATCAAACTTTTTCATTGTGTTCGATTAAGTGCAATTGATGGTGAGCTTTCCAAACCATTCAAATCCTCCTAATTAATGCATCTCATGTTAACTTTGGTCTACCCCTACCTTGTCGAATTTCTACAGTTTCTATTGAGTCAAGTTTTCTAGTGGAGGCATTTGTAGGCCGTCTTTGCAAGTAACCAATCCACCGCAACCGCCATTATCTAATCTTTGTATTATTTGATGCTACTCATACTTGTCTTTGAATTTCTATATTTCTTATTCTATCTTTATCAGTTTTACCACACATCCACCTAAGCATCCTCATTTCTGCTACATTCATTTCATGTAATTATTGTTACTTTACCGCCCAACATTCACTACCATAGAGCATAGCTGACCTAATTGCGAAAATTTTCCTTTTAACTTAGTAGGAACATTTCGATCACAAGTCACCCATGTTGCACTCCGTCATTTCTTTCATCTAGCTTGAATTCTATGTGTGACATCATTCTCAATATTACCATTATTTTGTATGATTGATTGTAGATATCTGAAGTGGTTCACCTTAGGAAGTTCTACTTCCCCTAATTTTACCACTCCATCATTTCGATGTCTAGTATTTCTAAACTCATAGTGTTTGTATTCAGTTTTCGTCCTATTCAACTTAAAGCCTTTAGATTCTAACGTATTCCTCTAGAGTTCTAGTTTCCTATTTACTCCATCTTTTATTTCATCCACTAAGACAATATCATCTGCAAATAACGTACGCCATGGTATATCCTCTTGAATATACCTAGTTAGTTCATCCGTAACTAAAGTAAATAGATATGGACTTAAAGCCGATCATTGATGTAGTCCTATCGTAATGGGTAATTCTTTTGTAGCTCCTTCAAATGTCTTTATACTCGTTACTACTCCATCATATATATTCTTAATAGTGTCTATGTATCTAGCATGCATTCCTTTTCTTTCTAGAACCCACCAAAGAATATCTCTAGGGACCCTATCATATGCTTTTTCTAAATCTAGGAATACCATATGAAGATGTCGTTTAGTGTAATTAAAACTCAAAATTGTTTCTTGAAAGCTGTCAATTTTTTTATTGATTAAAGACTCTCTTTTATGGGTTGGGTAAAGATTTGCTCTCAATTTTCTTTTTGACTTGTATTCTTACATCTTTAATCACAAACCAATCAGCTGAATGCAGCCAGCATTTACTCTTACTGATTATCAACTTTATTTTTGTGAGTTACGTTTTAGACGCACGCTCCTTTATGTGTTATTCAACTGCTACAGCATATACATCCAAAGCAGATTTTTTAATTAATATATCTAGTTGATCCTGTCTGTCTGTTGAATAAAACATAAATTGTGAATTGAGGCTTTGTTGTTGTTATTGTTGTGTCATGTCTGTCTGTTGCGACTTGCAAATTGTGGTTGTTTGAGTTTCATTTCTTTTCTGTGTGTACAATCATTTCCTCTGTGCATTAATTTATCTTTCCATTTGCTTCGTGTTAATTATCTTAGTTGTTTTAATTATCCAGGAAATGAACTTCCTTTGGAACTTCTCAATACTCTGTTAAAAATGGCACCAACAGCTGAAGAAGAACTGAAGCTTCGGTTGTATAGTGGTGACCTTTCTCACCTAGGGCCAGCAGAGAGATTCTTAAAAGTTTTGGTTGATATTCCTTTTGCTTTTAAGCGATTGGAATCGTTGGCTTTTATGACTTCTCTTCAAGAGGAAGTGTCAGGCATAAAAGAGTCGTTAGCAACTTTAGAGGTAAGGATGCAGTTTCACTTAATTGAACCTCTTTTATCTTTATAGTGTGAAAATTCTCCAATCTTTCCTGTATTGATTAGATTTTTTTAGCACTAGACTAAGAATTAGATGTAAATGAAGTTTTGCAACAATTCATCGAAGCCAAAGAAAATGTGCAAATTTTGACTTGTAAGGAAAAGTATTTGGTTAGTGTAAATTTTGTTTGAAGACATTTTAAGGAATAAATTGTATCTGTTAGACTGAAAATCAATCTCTGGTACGTAGAATGAATTTGATGAATGCCTAAAAAAAGAAATTGAAATTATTCACACTTTACTATGTTATCAAAATTTTGCAAAATAAAAAAATCCCTAGAGAAGGCTCTCTTAAATTAATTCCAAATTTGAAGTGACTGAAGTCATAAAGAAGACAAATTTTTTTGTCATTGTATGTGTTTATTATTCACTTTAATTACTCAGCTTTGCGATTCCTCTCTAATTATTTTTGGACCATTTGAATGCAAATGAAAGTATCTATATGTACAAGCTGGTGTCTGTAATTATTTATTTTTATAAACAATGAAACATCAGTTTTTTACTTTTTGTGATAGTCATTTTGGAGCCAAAAGTACTTGAGAGGAGAATTAATCAAACATTTTCAGGATATTTGATACTAGGTTCTTGTCATCATGCTTGTGGGCATCATACGCCAAGGAAGTTGGAAGAAGTCAACAATTTTGATTCTTTTTAAAACTGCGCCATGCAATTAACAAAGTCAATGATCTAGTTATGAAATTGATATTTAAGTAAAATTACAAAAAATCTCCCTAGGGCCATTGATTCTTCAGGATTCCACTGTATTCTTGCTTTTTATGCATAGCAATTGTAAAATTATGATGTCAACACTAATTATGTTTAAGGAATCACAATCTTATGCAATACAAGTTGAAATCAATGAACCTTTATGAGTGGAAAGAAAAAGGAAAAAAAGTATGTAGGTGTTGATGTGAACATATAACTAGGTCTAACCATATCACAAGGCTCCCATCATTGTGGGATCTTAGCAAAGATTGAAAAATGTAGTTTTTATTTTTGGAAGGTTTTTCCAGATTCAACCTTGTTAGCGAGTTGTGATTCCCAAGTATCAGCGAAGTGATATTTAACCGTTGCTTCGAGGTTGTAGACATGGGTGAACCCAGGATTTCTTTTTGCCCTGGGCTAACCATATACATGAAATATTATTCAATCGTGATCCATTATTACTAATACACACATGTTAGCCACTTGAGCAAGTTGCAATCAATGTAAAACAAAGACATGAGTGAAGTCCCGTCTTAAACTTCACTCTTTTGATTGAGTAAACAACTATAAAATAAGTTTCCTTTCTTCATTTTATTTGTCAAAACTACTTTATATCCGGATTAATTCATTAGTCTCTATATGCACAACCAATTTCAAACTCCGGACGTGTGCTTAATTAAAGAAATTCGGGTTGCTTCCGCTCGCGCCAACCACATGTTGGTATTTTCCTTAATTACTTTATTTTTAAATAATCCAAAAAATTCTTTAAAAAAAATCCAAAAAATTTGAGACAAAAATAAGTAAATATTGATATAATTTGTTTTGTAAAGTATTTTTATAGAAAGAAAACTAAAAATGAAATTACTATAGAAAAAAGTCATCGACTTTAGAATTCCATTTAAACTATTGAAGTTTGTTTTTAAAAATAAAAATAAAATCTCTAGCTAATGAAGAAACAAAAAGAGTTGTAACACTTTTTTTAACGATTGATGAATAGATGAATAGATGCATAGATTCATTTTTTTTAAAAAAATTCAAATTACTTTAATTATTTTAAAAAAGAATATCAAGTGACATACTCGTATCGTAATACATCCATTTGCTACAAAATATTATTGTACTGTTCTCAAAAAAAGAAAGTATTGTACTCACTTGAATTGTGCATTCAAATTATGGTGTCTGCACATACTTCAATGTGCGTGTAAAGAAATCTGGTATCAGTACAAAAAATATTTAGTAAGTTTGTATCAAATGTATATACCCATAAGTAACATTCGATACCTTTCTACGTACCTTCTACTATAAAGATAGATGGATTGGTCATAGTTTTCTTTCTCAAGTTGATGGGTAAAGTTTCGACTAGTATTTTATTGTTGTTTTGGGCTAGAGTAATAATGCACTTAGTTTTTTAAGACTTAGCCCTGTGCTATATTAAATATATTATTATTTTTATTGGGTAAAATAAATAAATATATAGGGACTATGTGGAGCTTGGCCTTGGGCTGTAGCCTAGGGCAAGCTCCTACTTTGGTCCGCCAATGGTTGTAGATGTTATTATGAGAAACTTATATGTTTTGATCGGCTCATTTATATTTGGTACATGCTAGATAATGATTTACAGGCTAGCATTTTACCATTAACATATAGCCCATATAGGTAAAAAGTGTAGTCTGATAAATACGAACATCTGTGCTGTGTGCAGAATATACATCCATTTTTTATTTTTTTATTTTTTTAAATCATGTGGAGCTTTGAGCTTTCATTCATTTAAGTCAGCATTCAGCAACTTAGTAGTTAGTTCATTGGTTACAATATTTTAACAATATGTTGGTCCTGATATTTGTGTAGCATGGAAGATTTGGATCTGTTTTTAACCCTTAGATAAGATTTTAATTTTCTAAGCTCCTTTATCGTGTAAATCACTTGCCGTTGCGCATAAATTCTCAATAGATGTAAGATATGTTTCACCTCTCTTGATTGCTCTGGGTGAAACTTGAATTAAAAACTGACCCAATTTTCTTTTCAAAAAAGTGTCAAATGCAACCTAATGAACTTCTCCTTTGATATACTATTTGAGTTTGTTTTACCTGTCTTAGTTTCTTCACGAAGAATAGGTATTCTGACTTATGTTATTCTTATAATACGAAACTGTTCAAAGTTATGCTTTCTCACTGTATGTGTTCATTTCTATATGTACTCAAGGCATGTCCTATTTCAAATTGCAGGTAGCTTGCAAGGAGCTCAGAAGTAGTAGGCTTTTCTTGAAACTTTTGGAAGCTGTTCTAAAAACTGGTAATCGCATGAATGATGGTACTTTCCGTGGCGGTGCACAAGCATTCAAACTTGACACACTCTTGAAACTAGCTGACGTCAAAGGAATTGATGGGAGGACCACACTTTTGCATTTTGTTGTCCAAGAGATAGTCCGCTCTGAAGGCGTTAGAGCTGCAAGAATAGCAAGAGAGAATCACCAGGGCATCTCTGGCATTAGGGCGGAAGATTTTGCCAAAGACTCTCTTCATGAAACAGAAGACAATTTTCGCAGTCTTGGTCTCCAAGTAATTTCAGGGTTGGGTGGTGAACTTGAAAATGTCAAGAAGGCAGCAATTTTGGATGCTGACAGCCTAACAGGCGTGTTGTCCAAACTCAACAATGAATTGGTAAGGAGCCGAGACTTTCTGCACTCTGAGATGAAGAGTTTAAATGAAAATAGTGGATTTCATAATGTGCTCGAGAGTTTTGTGCGCCATGCGGAAGTTGACATTACATCACTGGTTGGTGAAGAAAAGAGGGTAATGGTAATGGTGAAGAGCACTGCTGATTATTTCCATGGAAACGCAAAGAAGGATGAGGGGTTGCGCTTGTTTGTAATAGTGCGTGACTTCCTAATAATGATAGATAAAACCTGCAGAGAAATCAGAGAATCGATTGGTAGGCCATCTAGAACTCCAAGAAATAGGCAGGCTCCAACTGTACCAAGTTCTCCAAATGCACATGATAGGCTTTTTCCTGCTATTGCCGAGCGACGGATGGATTACTCTAGTTCAGATGATGAGAACTCATCAAAATAGTAACCAGCATCTAACAGGTATGCATTTTTCCCCTTTGATGGCTTTATTGGCTGTTACAGTATTCTTTGGATGCGAGTACATAGCTAAATTTAGGACAAATTGATTGATAATGATAAATTCCCTCCTGTTGATTAACCTTTGTCGCCTTATTTGTTATCATTTTATTCAGGCAGCACGTAGTCAGAAGCACTAAGAATATATGCCTTGAGATTCTGTCCTACAGAATTACATAACTTCTTAGATTCACTGTCTCAATTCATTTGTTGAATTCCATTTTGTACATGTCAAGTTAACGATGTAAAGGAATTCTTTCGACATCCTGCTGAAGAAACGGGCTTCAAATACATAGTACTCTTCTCTCCTGCGACACGAGCTTGTCCAAGCACATTATAATGGATAAAGCCAATATGAAGTAACTGCATCAGATCATCAAATGGGGAACTATAAGATTTCAAATCGAGTGGAAGAGTCGGGGTAAGAAATTGTTGTTTCCCATTCTGAAACTGTAGAGACTAGAGAGAGGGCAAGCAACCGTTATCCTATCAATGTCCAACTTTTGTATCATCTTCAGCTGTTCTTTTTTGGTATTGTCAATTGATGCTTATTCTTTTCATAGAAATAGGTCATAGATTGATTCAATTTTTTGATCCTCTGCTAGTATGGAGGTTGCAAAGACGCCTTATAGTCTCACTCTCATGCCTCGCATGTCCTCATCTATGGTCTCCAGTTGGTAATCTATGTTCAAAACTTGGGAGTTATGATGCTACTAAACAGTCATGGACAAGTCATCTTTCTTTAACTGTAAAACTAACTTCAGCACTGATACAATCAAATGCCTTGTAATACACACCGAGATGCCTTGATCCGCCCTTGGTGATTCTTGTGATTCTTATATAGCTCAAGAGATGATCAAGAGATATAATATAACTATCAATGTGAACCCAATTTCCAACCTAAGTCAAGTGCGCTTTTATCTGCATGGCATAGATGTTCAACCGTGACAAAATCAAATAGATGAACGTAAAGGAAAACAAATGAACACTTCAGAAAACAAGGTAAGGGAAGAATCAAGCAACAGCAATTGATTCTCATTAAAAACCCAGAAAACATATTCACATAAAACAAAACCAAACCTAAACCTAACAAGTGGAATGTAAAAAACACCAAATAATAAAACACAACTACAGCGACTACTACTAGTAAGACCAACTACATCTGCACAAAGAGAGACTGAAAGTGAGATTGATTTTTCAGTTGTCATCATCAGCGGAGGCTTTGCTCCCAGAGGTGTTGGCCTTCTTGGGGAGGAGAAGGTTGTGGATGTTGGGCATCACTCCTCCATTGGCAATGGTGACCTGCCCAAGCAATTTGCTGAGCTCCTCGTCGTTACGTACGGCCAATTGGATGTGGCGAGGGACTATCCTGGTCTTCTTGTTGTCACGAGCAGCGTTGCCGGCCAACTCCAACACCTGCGGAAATGGGCATTCCAATCATTTCACTACTCACACCCAGTAGAGGTTTTTGTCAAATTTGACCAAGAAAACTCTAATTTTGAGAACAAATTTGAGCAAAATCAGTGGAACTCTTCTCTCACTCTATATTGTTTTCTTTCTTTGAATCCAATCGGGATGAAATCGAGATATTTTTGACAATTTCGATCAAGAAACCCTAATTTTGACAGCAAATTGTTCGTCAAAAACCCTAATTGTAAAAACAAAATTTTCATGAAAAACATAATTTTGAGAGCAAATTGATACAAAAAAACCCTAATTATGAAAACAAGTTCCTTCAAATACCCTAATTTTCAGCACAAATCGTTCATCGCCAAAGACCTACTTTAGAAGGAAATTTGAAAGGAAACTTGTGCAAAAAAACCCTAATTTTGAGACAATTCGTGCAACAAAAACCAATTTTGAGGACGAATTGTTCATCAAAAACCTAATTTTGAGAACAAATTATCAACAAAACCTAATCTATAGAGCTAAATTGTTCAAAAAAAATCTATAGAGCTAATTCGTTCAAAAAAAAACCCAAATTCTGAATCAATTTAAAGAACGACATTGGCAAGCAAGATTTGAGAAAGATCAATTAACGAAAAAACTCGACTTTGAAGAGGAGTTGAAAACACATGATCAAAACACACGCGCAAATTCAAGCAGATTTCAAGAATTGTGATCTCGATTGATAGAGTAAAGGAGGGAGAGACTGACCTCCGCGGCGAGGTATTCAAGTACGGCGGCGAGGTATACCGGGGCGCCGGCGCCGACGCGCTCGGCGTACTTGCCGGCCTTCAAGAACCGGGCGATTCTGCCGACGGGGAACTGGAGGCCGGCCTTGCTGCTCCTCGAGCTCGCCTTCTTCGCCCCCGATCCGAGCGTCTTTCCTCTGCCCGCCATTGCTTTCGATCTCTACGAAGATGAAGAAGAGAGAATTGCAGAGAAGATTTGGATTTCAATGAAGAAAAGTTGAATTGAATATTGCTGCTACTGTTGAGGATTCCATGGTTGGGGTCTGGTTTATATAGGTGTGTTGGTTTGGGTCTGGCCAATCAGGTTCGAGTGCGCGGATCGAGGGTCTGGGCCGTTGGATTGGGACTGCATGGACGGTTGGATGGGGGTGTGTTTGGGTTAGTTGGAAGTCTTGAGCGGGGCTTGACCGTACTTTTAGGTTGAATAATTTGCGTAGGGATTTGCGCTGTTAGGTATATCTAACGGCCTGGGTTTTTTGATAATGTAGTAGTGGCGTTTGCGAATACCAAGTTATTGTGAGATACCTTTGGACGACATAGAGACGTGAATGCGCATCTCGAGGCTTAATGGGAAGGGCTAATTAACATCTTATTTGTTTGTTAGAGCTTTTGATACTTATATATAGTAGTTGACAACTTGACATAACACTCAATAAATAGATTTTGTGTCGTTTGGTTTCAAATAATTGTCCACTTTATTAAATGAAACTTTATGAAAAAATATATAAGTAATGATCTCTCTTTACCTAAGTTGAGGATAGTATGCAAAGATCATAGGTTCGCAGAGAAGTGTCGTGAGTGTGGCCGCTTGCATATAAATAATGTGCCGCAGGCATAAAAAGTTTACATGATATTTATTTACTCCTATAATTGATGTGCTCAAAACTAGTAATATGGTGAACCTCAAGCATTTCCCCAAATTCTACAACAACAATGACATTACTTAGGCCCTTCCACTCAACTCAAATTAATATCTAGAGAAGATTATTATTTATTTTTTTTTTGTAACAAGAGAGGAATTTTTTTTTTTTTTTTGGCACATATAGAGACGATATTGGGTAATTCTTTTGTTCAACTCTAAAGTTTTTTAACCAATCAAAATGTGAACAATTAGTATTGATTTTAAACTCTATACACATGTAGTAAATAATTAATTAATTTACAAGGATTAATTGAAACATAATTTGCATCATAAACACATTTAGTAAATATAAAATCCATGAAAAAGAAAATCTCAACAACAAAATGAAACAATCACACAAGGATTAATTCAATCCACAATTTTCATAACAAACTAGCAAGCATAGGCATGTCACATGTGTACATATATAGAAGGAATTAAGGATTAAACATGATCTCCTTGGTGAGGGTTTTCTGCCATTATTTGAGCACCTCCAACATCTCTCTCATTCATCTTACTAACTTCTTCACTAATTGCTTTTGCAGATACATAATAATACACTGCAGAGAGTGCATGAACAAAGCACAATATTCCCCCGGCGAGTAGGTATCCAGTGTGCGGCGTCCCCTCATGATCTCCTTCTAATTTTCCATTCAGTAAAGTTTCGAAAATCATCAGTCCGAAAGCAACAAGAAAGACACACCTAATTAATCATGGGCATCAAGTGATCATAGTTAGAAAAAATTGCATTTGTGTTTGTGAATTCTTTAAGATTAACAGTACTAGCTAGACCAAGATTTTTAAGTAGAGGTCATGACTTATATTAGAATGCAAACATTAAATGATCAAATATAAATGCCAACAACGAGACTTGAACCCGAGGCTTCAAGAATCCGCAATGGTATGATGGAAAGTCCCAACAATGATATCAAATTAATATTCCCTGCGTTTCTATTTGAGTGTCATTTTAAGGTTGTTCACACTTTTTAATAAAGTCATTTAATTACCTCGAATGAGGATAAATATTAGTTAAATGGCTAAATCACATTTTATCTCTCATAATCCTACTACTTCTACATACGCTAGTTATTGATGTGTAATTAATATATTTTCTTTTTCTATAAAAAGTATAAAAGTCAATTAAGCAATTAATGTATATCGAAACTATTAAATGACAAATATTGTGACATATTTCAAAATGGCCAAAACGTCACTTGTAAAGAAAGTGAGGGAGTAGCTAGGTAGAAGGAAAACACTAGAATGACACCTTAATTGATTACACCCCAAGTGACACCCCTGTGACGTAGGGCGCGGGCTCATCCATGGTAGTCATCTGAGTTTGTCTCGAGTCGCGTACTTTAACTATTTAGCACATATTTATTTTTACGTGGGGCCCGCACTTTAGATGTCAATTAAGGTGTCATTCTAGCATTTTCCCTAGGTAGAATATATTTGCGATTATAGTTGCGTAGAATATGCGCGCCAAAAGTTTCAAAGGATGAAAAATCAGCTCCACAACCAAAGATTAATTTACTGATGTATCTTAATCAAGTAAATAGAAATGCAGAACAATATATACCAGGAAATGACAAGGCAAGAAGTTGCTAACTGCACATTGGCAGATGCTCCATCCAACTCCTCCCTTTAGCATATACACACAAAGCCCCAAAATAGAACTGCAACAACATGAGACAAACCAAGAAGAACAATCGCGGCGAGGCCTAGTTTGAAAGCCTTTCGGCTGGGATCTCTACAGTAAGAAATAAGCATACGAAACTCTTGTAAAAATCCACACATAATTAACAATCACAAACTTTGAAGACCATTTCACTGAGAACCATAACAAAAAAAAAAAAAAAATGTTAATCAATAGTTCATAACCGTATCACATTCGCGGTTCACCTCGTTTTGAGCTAGTTCGGCTTCAATACCAAGTATTCCTGCATTTATGTCCAAGGCCAAAACCAAAAGACAGACTAAAGCAGCGACGCGGTTTGCCATATTTTTCGCCGTTGAGATGAAGGGAATCGAAGAGAGTACAATATAGAGAAGGTGCTCATGATCAGCTCTTTTCTTATATGGTTTTTGTGAATTGTCATGGTAAATAGAACTCTAGATTTAGAGAAGTTGTATGGAGTACTCACAAGAGTTAACAAAAGAGAAGGAATAATGAGAATAAAGTGAAAGAACTTCTGTGATGCACCAATTAATATATATGGAATTCTTAGCCAAAGCATCTCTACTAATGAGATAATGAGCTAGGCATCACTTATGCGCCAAAGGCAAGTTGGGGTTCGACTGGTTGATATATATTATGTTGGTTTTTTATCAAATATATATATATATATATATATATATATATATATATATATATATATATTTGTTATATATAATGTCAATTTTTTGCCATCCTATTAGTCCAAAATTGATCATAATTCCAAGAATGCCTTCAAATGCAATTTTTTTTTAATTCGTTCAAGACAACTTTAAAAAGTAAATAATGAGGGCATTTTTTGAAAAATAATTAAATTTATTTTTAGTTAGTTTTCAAAACGGAAGTTTATTTTACTTTTCCTTATTTCACTCCATTTTTTTCTCAATTCAATCAAAATATGGTTTCAAATTGTTCCAATAACAACTGCATATTCAAAATATGTTCAATTAAACCTCAATTCTTATTTCAATACTGCACATTTAAAGCAATTTTTTTTTTCATGCCTCACTTGCAGAGCACGTGTTGATTGATTAATGTATATATATATATAACGTAATTCTTATATATAAATATATATGCTTAGAGAATTAGCTCTGATTAGGAAAAAGCTTTCTTTGCCTATATCTCCAATATTCTTTCTTTGCCTTTTTTTTTTTTCCCCTTTTAAGCTTATTGGATTGCTTTCATTGGAAGCAAGGAATTTAAGCAGGGGATCAATTACTATGTGCATGGATTTAGAGGTAATCAAAAAGCTTAATTATCTTTTCACTAATTCAACTGGAAAGCAAAAAATATCTGTTAATTTGTTTTTAACTTGTGTTCTTCAATGTTTATTAATTTGCTCACAAGTTGCGTAAATTAAATTCTATGATTTGGGAGAGTAGCTAGGTCCTCAAATATAGATTCCGCAGCCATGGCGGCGATTTCCGGCTTTTTGGCCACCCTGATCAATTCAGACTATTTATCTTTTCCTTAATCACAGCTTGTCACTTTAAAAAAATGCGCGATAAAAATTATTGTTTAGTTCAATTAATGAGTAAGACATTGCAAATCTGGATAAACTTTTGATCATGTATTTTTATTTTTATTTTTTATGTAAAACTCAAAATTCTGGATTTCAACTGAGATAACAAAAAAACAGTACTTGGACTTCTTGAACTTTTTTTTTCTTGGTTGTTTGAAATAACCGAAACGTGGTTACAATCGAATACAATGTTGGCTGTAACAGGGAAACATAAATCAATGCAAATACTTGAAAATAAAGTATGCAGAAAAATAGATCAAACAAGAACACCATATATGTTATCGCAATTCGGTCCAAGACCTACATCTGCAGGGCCATGCCCAGATGTAAAATCCACTAAGATAAAAGAGTTATGATTTACGCGACACCTGAACCAGTGATCCCTCACTAGGCTTGCAACGCTACCCTTCACCGTAACGACCCTAAAATTTTAACCCATGACACTTGGCTTCTCAGGACTATGACCTGGACCTGTCGTGATGTAGCACATTCGGTAAACCCTCGGGAGTTGATATCGAGATTAGGACCTATAACACTGCCGATAAGTCCAGGGCACGCCAATCAAGCTATAAATAGTTATTTTCATGTGATGCGTTTAATTGGTCGTATTATTATTTAATTCGCGTCGCACTAGTTAATTAAAGTTTTATTTGGTCGCGTTGTGCATGTATAGTGACGAGAGTGTACGACGTCGGGGGGTGCGCGTAACGCGGATGTATGAGGTAGTCAGGGGTTTATAAGTCACATCATTTATCACATGACACCTACCCATCACATCATCCCGAACCTCATTTTTCTCTATCATACTTTCTCTCTCTTCTCCAAACCAAACCCAACATACTCCCCTCTCCAACGAGCTCCTTCTTCTTCATCTCACCCCTTCCATTTTTCCTCCATCACTAAGCTCTCCTCACAGTACTCCACGGTCTTAAGAGGTCGGTAATATCTTTTGTGAAGTTTTTCCTCTTGGCGGCTCTCGCGGTAGCCTCCCTAACCAAGGTGAGCGGTGATTAATGTGGTTACATTTTTTAAGAAAATTTGGAGTTTTAATGGTGAGGTTTAAATGGTAGAATTGTAGTGTTGTTGATTATTGTTGTTAGTCGTAAATAAATAAATAAATATATATATATATATATATATATATATTTCTCTGGAAGAAACAAATTAATGGGGGAGGGGGGTAGCCAGGCCCGACTAACCCTATATGGGCCGGGATGGGCCGACTCGGGCCCAACTCATAAAAATATAATCATTAATTTAAAAATTAAATGAAACTGATTTTTAAATATAATAAATCACAAAATATATAAAAATAGATAAAAATTATGGAAAATCTCAGAAAATTCTATAAAAATTATGAAAAAAATCATTAGAAAAAAGCTAGAAAAATGAGTTTTGAGGCTTTTTAGGGCATTTAGCAACCCGATACAATTCGAAAAGTGTGCCAAAAAATCAAACTTTTCGAATAAAATTACAAATTTGTGGATCCATATTATAAATTCACTTAATGTGACTCTAAAATAATTAAAATGGTATAATTGGACACTAGGGACTTAAGAGACTATATAGTTGAGTATTTGGCACACATCTCGAGGCATGAGTGGAATGTTTTAAGGGCGATTTGCGATTGCTTGAGGTAAGTAAAACCAACTAGGAAGTGCACAATAGTTCATTTGAGCTTATATTTTATTGATATTATACTGCGGCCCTTTCTTGGAGTTCTCACCCATCTATGAGTGTTCGAGGGCCAAGTGAGTCATGAGTGTGTCTTTGATTGGAGTGGTTACCGGCTTGCAACTGGAGCCATGACCTCGAGTCATTGGAGTATTTGGTCAGAATGAGATGTGTTTTATTCGGGGCACAGTTGACATCCCTCATTCGTAACGGTCTAGATACAGCAGGCGATGCTGCGTCCTAAACCCGAGTATGTTTGGCGTAGCCGCGACTCTATGACCCCGACCCTGTGGCACCCGCACTCGGTGGTCTTGGACTACTTGGGCAACTCTCTATTGTTTCTTTTAACACTCATTTTTCGTTATATTTTCATTTTTACAGTCTTATTATCATACATCCCATATATCTTTCATTATATCCATATGACTTTTAGCTGCTTTATTTATTTTGAATTACCGTTTAGATCATATTGACTTTTACTTACCGGACTTGACATTCTTGTGTTTGACCGAGTGCAGATCCGTAGCCGAGCAAGTGCAAGACGTCGATAGTTGGCGATCTACTATGAGGATATCGAAGCGACCATTCTCTACATACTTTTGTAGGTTTTTGACTTTTGTATTATTTATATATGTTGTTATCACACTTGGGATACTTGTTTGGGTTGAGAGATACACATGACTTGTATATTATTTTTGCTTAGTTATAACACTTGACACAAGATATACATGAATATACATGTTTACTGGGTTCTACGTTTATGATGTCCGACTCTTTTACTTTATTCTGAGTTATTTAACGTATTAATTGCTTCCACTAACTTGTCAAACTTGAAAAAAAAACAAATAACTCAACTTAAAAATATGAACATACTTATATGGATGGATCGAGAGGCTGACTAGGCTTGCGTTGACCTTGCAAGACTGGCTCGGGGGTCCACGTGGGCTTAGGCCGGATGGGGCCTAATTTGTGCGAAACTGAGATCGTTGCATTCACTTTCACAATGGACTTTACGCAAGTCTCACGTTACTTGCACGACAAGGCTCCCCCTCACTGGAAACCTAAGCTTTCACTCGGTTCGTCGAGCTCCATTCGATAGAATACAAGTCTTCCACTTACACTGTGAGGCTCCCCTCACTGGAACATCCAAGTCCCATTAGGGTTTTACAACTCGATAAAGAGAGTGAACATAACAAATTCACTATACAAAGTTAATTGAATTAATTGGTGTACAAGACTCAATTACTTTGACAAATATATAGACCAATGTAGATTTCACAATCTTAACTGAACTAGCAAGATTTGATCAATCTTCATATCTAAATAACCATATTCCTCCATGCCGACCACTAAGTGATAATTCTTATGAATCACAATCTTTAACCTCTTCATAATCTTCAGTTATCAATCAGCTGGTTGGGATAAGATCAAATCTTCAATTGTCAGATCCAGAAATCATGTTTCAACCGCTTTGATCCATCGGTTGCAACCGCATATCATTATCCAAATCTCCAACTGTTTCGGATATGATTTGAGCACATGAATGATATGTTGGATTTTAGATAACTCATTTACTGATAATGTCGACCTTAATAACTATAGTGACAAATCTAAACTGTCGATAAATCATGACACTAACAATCTTCCACGTTGTCACAATCAATAAAATGAGTTTAGGAGAACAAATAGAAATCATCTAATCAACTAACCTTCTGCTCCATCATAAAGAGTCACATGAGTCTTCACTAATGTTCGGTGATGCTCTTCCAAAAATTAACGAAAATGAAAAGATAAATATACCAATTGATATACACAAGTAACAACAACTTCCGTAGTGGTTACTACCGCTTCAATCATTTGGTTGCACCGCATTATCACATCTTCAAATAGTCTTCAACGAAATCCATATGTCATAAAATAATAGCAGAAGTATCTTGAGACCAACAGACTTAAGAAAGTAAAAAAATAAACATTATCTCCAAAAGAGTAACAACTTTCTCTCAACTCCTCCTCAATTACAGATTATCCCCTTTTGTGATAAAATATTGACAAATTCTGATCAAGAGGAGACATACCTGATCCTCAACGAGGTTTAATATTTGAAACATAACAAACATAACCAGTCAACTTCTTTTAGTCCACCTTTTTGTGTTTCTCTAGTGAAAACTCATTTTTCTACTGGCCCAATAATACTTGAGAGAGGATGATCCTTTTGTACTCTGGTTGATGATTCTCGGCTAACTGAAGGCAACATTGTATCGGTAAGTGGCATATTCTGATAATCATCTTCTGTAGAATTAGATGTAGCAGGTGTTGCGTTTTCGGGTTCATACGCAGCGGAGATTACAAAATAATTTTGACAAAAACCCCAACAGGATCCGAATCTAATTCCATTAAAAAAAGTTTAAACCATGAAAACTTAATCATACCTCAATCGCAATATACCTTTCAGAAGGTTGATCAATCTCTAAGGCGCTGCCTACGACGAACGCCCTCTACTAGTAGTCCACACACGAACGGCGACCGAGATTCAAAGTGCTAGCTTCGAGAGAATACCAAATCCTTTTGTTTCTCTCCAAAACGATCCAGAGCATACCAAAAACCCTAAGTCGTTTCTAAAACGAAAATAGAGTTTCGGCCTATTAATCTTTCGTTGTGTGTTCTAACTTAAAGCGTCTATTTATACAACCCTTGTATATAGACGGTTAAGTAAATTACACATATACCCTTACTTTAAGAAGTATAAGTGTAATACCCACAATGACGTTTACAATCATGAATTTTATCACATAAAATTCATTTTTCTGAATCATCTTAAAATCTCGCAAAACCATTCTTAGTGTGCGACCCAATAGGCTCATACAACGTTGGCAGTGTACCAAAACATATTTTGGTATACAAGTCATAAGCGGCCTCTAGCAAGACATTATGACTACCCAAGTCGTACGAATATCAAATCGATACAACCTAATCAATAGTGTATATAACATCCTTTTGTCACACGATATCCTTTTGATCAAACATAAGGCATGGAATTGTCATCCAACATGTTCAATCGTACTAGTCTCGATCTCTAGGTAGACTGAAAACATCCAAGTGACATTGATCAATATCAATTCACTCAAACTAGGCCTTTTAACAGTCTAACACATCGAGGGATCCACTGGATATCTCTCTTTATATGAGAGGGACAAATTCTATCTTGATTACACAACTTCATCACATTGCTCACACAGTAACCAATCACAACCTTTATAATCGTCCGGTTAAAGACAACGTTTGATTGTGTCAAATCAATGTGTTCCTAATGTTGAAGTCTCTGGTAATCTCAAGTCGAGGAGAATGGAATATATATCTATCATGAGAAACAACTATGACTTAATCCATGTGATGTTCTCATAGCGGGTCGGTCCAGTACTTTGTTCCCTAACAAGTACTCGTGATCTTGATTCGTATCCCTATACGTATAATCATCATATGATCATCAATCAAGACTCACACTAGTCTTAATTCATTATAGTTCCCACTACAATGATCGACTAGGGACATTTAGGATATTTCTGTAAATACCCATGGATCTTATTATAATGTAAACATGCAAATTAATTATAATAAACGGCAAATGAAATCCTCTATTTTATTAACTAAAAGTATTCATAAAGACAGTTAATGGATTGACCTAGGGCACATGCCCCATCAGTAGGCGCAGTTTCAACAGAACCAACATCAGTTGCAATAGGAATATCATCATTTCTAGGTGATGCTTTAGGGGCAGTTGCAACTACGTCACCGGGGTCGGTTGCAACTGGAATAGATTCATCATCATTCCTATCAATTTTTGGAGCTGCCTTTTATGATGTAGGGACATCAAATGCAACATTTAGAGGGCCGCTAAGGGCACCCCACCATTTAATGAGGGCACCCAGTTAATGTGGGCACAAATCGATTTACCTGGGGCACCCAAAAATTAAACCCAAAATACCGAAAATGCCCCTCATGCAAAAAACCCTCTCACCCACCCTCGTGCAAACCCTGGGCACCCCACCACCACCACCACCACCACCCTCGTTCACCGAATTCCTGGTGGAAGAATTCATTTGTTTCGAACCGAACAGTGAGAGGAATCCCCGAAATCGTGTTCTCCGTCCCTCGCCGTGTGTTTCTCCTTCGTTCTTCTAGGTTTCTGCATTTTGTAGGGTCCGTTGTGTGAGCCGATTTCGTCTCCAAATTAGGGCTCGGTTGAAGATCGACGAATTAAGTTACATTTGGTAGAGTAGATGTAATGTGTGGTAGAGTAGATGTAATGTGTGTGTGGCGGTTTGTTAAAATGTAAAAAAATTGGGAAATCGTGGTTCTCGGCCACACAGGCCAGAGACTGTGTCAACCGTCTCGGCCTTGGCCGAGACATAAGCTAATATTTTTCGGAACTCGCAGTCTCGGCCACGTAGACCGGAAGAGTGAACCACGTATCGGTTGTCCACTGCCGAGAGGGTCTCCGTAGGCTCGGTCGTCATAGGACGAGAGTCAGGCGAATTGAAATGGTCAATTCATCTCGGTGGTGTACAACCGAGACATTTAAATGGGACTCGGTTATACAAGACCGATATATTGGTATACTTGTCGGTCATGGGTGACCGAAAATATGGTTCGTTTCACGAATGTGTCACAAACCCGATATATTGGTATACTTGTCGGTCATGGGTGACCGAAAATATGGTTCGTTTCACACGCAACTGCACCTGTCAAAGTGAACAGTAGAACATAGAAGATATTGTCACAAACCCGATTAAGGGGGAAACAAACCAATTCACAAAAAAATCATAGAACTTACCCTAACCCAATGGATATTCCTTTCATTCGCCATTGCAATGATAAGTCTGTTGTGCAATGACGACGTTGGAGTACTACGTAGAGGTAGGAATGTGGAGGCACTCCCATGCGAGAGGTTGACGAGAATGACATTGAATGCGGTGGATACTAACAATCCCATGTCTGGAAGTGTCAACCATTCTTTGAAAGATGCCCCCTCTTGATTCTCTGGGCAATGTACCGCATTCTTGACAGGCTCGAAACTCGAGCCAAGCACTTCCCGCCATAGGTATTCATACCCGATAATCTCATCGTACATCCGTCTACGCACAATCCTCCACCCGTCTACGTCGGCAAGTCCAAGCCCAGAGGCTATACACCTATATCCACAGTTCCCATCGGAAACCACATCGATAATGGCATCAACATGTGGCAACCAATCCGGTTCTAAGCAATGACTATACGCCGTGTTAGATCCACTTTGCGTGCGTCGACTGGCACGACGCATTTGTGGAACCTTGCATTTCTTCTGCCTATAAGCTTTTGTGGAGTGGGAGGACTCAAATCCGATTGGAGATTGGGGTGCCTCCGACACTGGGGTGCCTCCGGTTGGAGACCACAGTGTCCTCACACCCGCATCCTCAACTTCCCGCTCGCACTCCACAAAAGACGAAGGTGGACTAATCTCCCTGAGCTGCTCACTTTCACTCCTCCCCCTCGCATCCTCAACTTCCTCCTCCCTCTTATCCAATCTTCCCGCGGTGTCGTGATTGTGCCTCCCACAAATCACAGTGACATACCATAAGGAGTCGACATTCTCCTTGACGTTAATTTGGAAAGGGCATCCACATTTCTTCGTACTAGTGTGAGTCCTCGCCTTTTCATATCATTCCTTGATTTCTTTAAAATTTTTGCCGCTTTCCCCTTCCCAACTCTCTCGAGCCAGGTCCCCTATATGTCTCGGACTGTCACAGCAATTTTCACCCTTCCCTTCGCTTAATGCCCCGGCATCCGAGCGCTTCGTTACTAACACAAACTTGTTCTCGCCACCAATCGGTTGAAGCCATGAAATTGCCGCTTCTCGAGAGGGGAATGGCTTATAAGGTGTAAAAGTGTCCTTGTAGTCGGAAAATTACAAGATAACGGCATTACCTGCAATACAAACAGTGTAACATTATAATCAACCAAAATGTACAGCACAATCACAAACAAACCCAAAAAAATCGGTTCTCGGTTGTACAGTTCTGAAACGTTCTTCATAGTCTCGTTTACGTGCGACCGAGAGTTACCAGTACCCTCGGTCGTTCCGGGCCGTGACCTACCCTAAACCTCTCGGTCATCCGAGAGGCGAGACGATACCATACATCTCGGTCTGCGCGAGGCCGAAACAATCGCGCACCCGACGGATACTTCGGATAACCGCAAAAAAAACACAAAAACATTTGCAACATTACCTCAAGGACGACCTCCTCTAGCACCGAAGCATTACGATCCTCCATTATACGGTGGAAACAACTTCTGGATTTGAAGAAATTACCAAACCCTACGTTGACAAACAAATCATCATTTTCACTTGTTATACGCAACTAAACAGTTCAAAAAACCCGAAAATGGTTGTCAAACATTGTTACCTCGCCGTTGACGAGCGAAGAATCGATCGGCTCTTCGCCAAACGCAATGTGGTGTGGCTTTGCGGTTGACGCTTCACGGGTGGGGTGCCCTAACTCCTTGTCGAAATGGTTTGTGGGGTTTGAACCATTATATATATACAGGGGCAAAATGGTCTTTTCCATTTTTGCTGGAATTTTTACAAATAAGTTGGGTGCCCTCATTAAATGGTGGGGTGCCCTTAGCGGCCCTCAACATTTATGGACTTCATAACTTTTTGGATGTGTCGGTTAAATACTTTGTATGCCTTACTGTTTGAAGAGTATCCTGGGAAAATTGCTTCATCACTTCTTGTATCAAACTTTCCCAACACCTCCCTATCCTTTAACACAAAACATTTGCTTCCAAAGATGTGAAAATATGCAAGATTAGGCTTTTTACCTCTCCACACTTCAAAGGTATTTTATGAGTGAATGGATGGAAATATGTTCTGTTGATGATGTAGCATGCGGTGTTCACAGCTTCTGCTCATAGCTTGGTAGGGAGTTCTTTGGATGTAAGCATAATTTTCACCATTTATTGCACATGTATGATCTTCCTCTTTACCACCTCATTCTGCTGAGGTGTTAAATGAGCAGAGAATTCCTGATGAATTCCTGATGTTCTACAAAACTGTAAAAACCTTAAGTTTTCAAATTCTTTCCTGTGATCACTCATGATCCTCACAATGTGTTCACCAGTAGCTGCCTTTCACTCATCAGTTTCAAGCACAAATCACTAAAACATTCAAAAGCATCTGACTTTTCTTTTAGGAATATAACCCAAGTGAAATGAGAAAAGTCGTCAACACATACCTAAATGTATCTCTTTCCTGATATACTAGCTACCTGAATGAGACTAACTAGATCAATATGGAATAGTTCAAGCATTGCTGATGTATTGCAGTTATTGACAAGTTTGTGGCCTTCTCATATATATTTTCTTAGCTGACAGGGCTTACATACTATGACGGTAGCGAGCCTGATTTTAGGTAGTCCACGAACAACCTCTAGATTTGACAACTTTCTCAGGTGCCGATAGTGAACGTGCCCTAAATTCTGGTGTCAGACTTCAGTGGTGTCTGCCGCGAAGTTGTAATAGGACCTGCTACGCTGTTGCAACAGGTAGCAATTGTTAGATGACACTTCTTTGGTCATGATGCAATATCCTTTTACATCATACACATTACATATATCTTTAGTGAAATTTACATAAAAATTCTTATCACACAACTGATTAATACTTAGTAAATCTCCATTTAGATCTTTAACATGTAGGACTTCTTCTAGGATTGACATGCTTGGGACTTCTAGAACTCTCTTTCCATTTACTCGGCTACGTACTCTATCTTTAAATGTTACATATCTTTCTAAACAGGGCTAGTAGTCACAAAAAACCTTTATAACCGGTCATATGTTTGGAGCAACCACTGCAAGATACCAGTCACACGATGACATGGACTTTAGTGACATATGAGCAACATGACACACAACCTTCTTTAGGATCCAACGTTTCTGATGGTTGTGTTGGTGATGCTCTTGTTCCGGTGGAGCTTTTTAGGCGATCTCATTCTGCCTTCGTGCGAGTTCTCAAATCATTTTGAAACATCTAGGACGTATATTTCCTTTGATGCCATAATAGTAGCACGTAAATCGAAATCTTCTTCTTTGCTGCTGATTTGTGATATTTTGCTACTGAGTTTTTGAAATGACCCTCTTCTGAAATAGGGTCGGGTCGCCTGGCCCAGACTATTACTTAAGCCTGATACCTGAACCAGGCCCGAATAACAGTCTGGCACGCCTTATTCAATATGCGGAACAACATACAACCATATATGATAATAAATGCGGAATTGAAATCAACACAAAAACTCATGAAATCGCCTAATTAGCATGATAGTTATCCAACGGTCTGATCATCTCAATAAGTTTCCAAATTAACCTCAAAACTTCCATAATGATCTGAAAATAGTTACGGAGGGTTCAATTCTACCCAAAGTAACACTACCTAGAGTAACAACCCAATTTATTGTTCTAAAACTCAAACAAATATATATATATATATAATAATCATGCAAAACTCTCACAAAGCAAGGAGACTTCAAGCAATGGTCTTCCCCTTGCCAAGATCTTTCGCACACGTAGATGGACATGTATTGTAAGTGGGGTAAGCTAAAGAACCAACAGAGCTCAATAAGAGAAGAATCGCGCTCAAATATTAAATATGCAAGTCACACCTATAAATCAAAACAAAACTAGTATGCATTTAAAATCAGGATACATTGAAATACGTAGCATGACATCAATTTCATATAGAGTAAGCATATCATAATCATAGAGCAACTTGAATATACAGAGTATCAAGGATTGTAAAAACATAAGAAATTCAACTTTTTGCATGCAAAGGGGTTCCAAGAGATATACATAAAATGTAATAGATATAAATGCAAGTTCATGGTCACATTTGTCATTACCTTCCCTTGTTGACCAAACATCATAATATTACAAATATGCGTGGGTGACTTGATTCCACCATGTGTCCACAGCTCCTCAAGAGGCCCAGGTGACTTGGTTCCATCGTGCATCCACGACTCCCCAAGAGGCCCTTGCAAAAATGGGGACATGGTTGCACCATATTACTACGGCTCCCCAAGAGGCCCTTAAGCATGTAAGGGGACTTGGTTCCACCATATGAGTATGGCTCCCCAAGAGGCCTTATGTGAAGTCAACCAAGGTAGGTAACGACCCCATCCCAAGTCATTTTTGTTGAAATCATGAATTAATAATTATACTAATAGCATGCCATATTTAATAAATGAGTGGAGCTCCCCACTTACCTCGACTCTCAACAATGCCTATAATACCTCCTGGTACGCTCGAGATTCAATGCAGACCTTCATGCGACGCTATACAACCATAATGCATTTCATCAATAAATAATTTAATTTAAGTTATTTAATTCTTTCATTAATTGGTCATTGGGATCCACTAGTGTGGGTCCCGAGGGGTCCCTCGTCGTTCGTTATGAAGGTCAAGGGATGGGACTCGATCGGTCTCCCTCGAAGACGTGATAGTGCTCCGTTCGAAAGTAATTACTTGCTTTTATTTTTTTATATACATAAATATATATACATATATATATATATATATATATATATATATTATATTTTACTTTATTATTTTTTTTGGTTCAGGGGTCGATTCAATCCCTGGTCCCGATCTAGAACGAACGAGGGTTGACCAACACTGGCCAGAGCGCTGTACTTGGATGGGGGAACGCTCCCCCCATCGTCTCTACATCGGGGCGCACCAGCGCTGGGTGTGATGGATGGGCAGCAGTGAGTCGCCCCTCTCTCGTGCTTCCTCTCATGGGCGGTGGCGACGGCGGTGATGCCGCTGCCGCCTTCTCCAGTGGTGGTCGCGACTCAGCTGCGACACTACTTTACCTCCCCTTCATTTTATGTACATTCTTCATCAAAACTTCAAACAAGAGAACTTATGTGACGACCCCTTCTTCTAAACAGGGCACCGCCTAACCTAATCCCGTAATCAAGCCTTAATCTTAACCACATAAGACTTAATTATGTATTAGTCAGCTTTTCGTCCATATATTCCTCAAAACACATGTTTAGATATTATTAGATTTCAGAGTTAATTAAATTTTTTATCATATAAGTGTTATTACATATTTTCAAGATTATGCAAAGCTTTTATTATTCAAAATCCTACGTGTGGGAAACCAGGAAAATATAACATCACATACATGTATATATGAAACTATTCACTCAACCAATGTACAACCCAAAATGTACAGTAAATACATAAACAATAATAATACCATAAAAGTCGAGTCATACAAAATGAGATAGAATAATGGCCGAAATGCTCAAACAAAGTCGTCGATCTTCTTCTTCCCCGGCCTACTGTTGCTCGACAGACCTACACCCACCGTCACTAACTAGACAGTAAGTATAGTAATATTTAAGTAATAACTGGAGAATTTTATGCCACATTTCCAAAATATAAGAATGGTATTTAAAATCATTAAGTAGTTAAATAATTCTTGAGGCAAGTAATGTAAGTAAACACCACAGTTAAGAATATATAGACTGACGCAGGCTAAGTTAAGATGATCTACGTCCGGTCGGCGGTGAGAACTATCACCTAACCTTTCTCACTACTATATGGAGCTACACTCAAAATATCTTACACAAATATCGGAGATGTGCTCGATGCTTATACAACATAAATCTCATTATTGTCGACCACCTCGAGTCTCATACCTTGTGTGTCGCGCAAGTGTAGTGGTGAGTGCCGGATCCCCGGTAGACCCATGTCTCCATGAACTGTGCATCTCTCGTGCAATGGACACTAGATAATTCCTACTTTAGTTTTTACTGTAATATGGAATATATTTTTCACAGCAAGGGAGTGAGACTCGTAGACTAGATGTACTGTAGACGTCTAAGGCGGGTAATGGTCGATTCCAGGGTGGCATGCATTGACTCGTAGTACTGTTCTAGGTTTATCGTGAGAGGGCCCACTCGTTATGAGCTTGGAACAGAAATGGGGATTTAATTTGTATATTTATTTCAGTATTTCGTTTTATCGTGCAATACTCCTAGTATATCTTGTTATTACCTGTTGTACGAAGCAAGGTAGATGTTTACTTATCTGACACTGTTTATTTGGTGCACACTTTATTTGGTGTTCTCGAAATGGCTTTGTCAGGTTACGAGCCTAAGGAAGACCGAAAGGGAAAGAGAAAACTAGAGGATTTTTGCTGAGGAGCTCTTTTCCCTTGTACGTAATGTATGTTTATATTATTTTTGTTTTGGGTTTCAGGGTGAGCATAGGACACGTATCACTGAGGAAAAAGTTTCGAACAATTCATAAATTCAGTAGGTCTGAATTGGGATTGAGGTTTAAGCAATTCACTTTCGTATATTTAAGGCTTTGAACAGTTTCGGTTTCGGTTTGAGATCTAGTTTTGTAACTAAGGTTTACTAGTTGCAGTCCAGTTTATAATTTCAGATTGATATCATATTGTTAAACTGCGGGGAGTTATGAGTCCTTTTAAGCCTCTCCCCATTCTACTGTTTATTAGGTTTTAGGTACCGATAGTCCATATTTAGAATAGGTGTTGCCAAAAATTTTATAAATATACAGAAAATATTCCGTAATATTTCCTAATTCGCTCCATTTAAATAAATCAAGAACAAAGGTTTAATAACGATTCTAATTTAATATTTAGAGTAGTGTAAGGATTGAATTAATAGTCATTTCGAGGTTGGTAGTTAGCCTGTATGATTAGGTACCTAATTGGGATAATTAGGTTAGGTCAGGGTAGTTAGACGGGTCCTAATAGGTACTCAAGAAGAATTTCGATCCCCTTAACTGGTCAAACAAGTCTTCAATCCTGGGAAGCGGGTACTTGTTTTGGATAGTCACCCTGTTCAATTACGGATAGTCAATACACATTCTCAAATTGTCGTCCTTTTTCTTTACAAATAACATTGGTGCTCCCTATAGCGATACACTCGGTATAATGAAGCCTTTCTGAGTTAACTCTTCTAACTGAGCCTTCAACTCCTTCAACTCTGTAGGCACCACACGGTAAGGTGTCTTGGAAACTAATCTCGTGTCGGGTATGAGGTCAACCATAAAGTCAATCTCTCGATGAGGAGGGACTCCTGGAAGATTTGAAGGAAACACATCAGGAAAATCTCTAACCACTAGGATATTCTCAATTAAAACTTCTTGTCATTTCTCCCCCAAAGAAGTCAAGCTCATAATGGTCTTTATCTCAGCCAAACTTGCGACCGTACCACGTAGGGTGGCGCTGGTCAGTGTACAACCTTTAAACTCAAACGGGGGATGCCCGGGATTTGGAAGACTATAGTTTTATGAAAATAATCTATTTTGTCGTGATACGCCGCTAACCAGTTCAAACCCAATAATACATTAAACTCAAGTCACTTTAAAACCCGTAAACCAATCGTCATAGTGTGATCCCCGATTTTAATTTTTCACCCATCACATACCATATTATGATAAATTCGTTCAGTAGAAGCTATGCTCAGAATCAAGTAAGTGTGTGCTCTAACCAGTGTCAACCCCAAAGCATGAACTACATTCCCTGATATAAATGAAACGGTGGAACTAAAATCAAACAAGGTATGCATATCTCGACCATTAATGAAAACCATACCTGCGATCAGCGACGCAAGGCATCTCCATCTTGCCCAACAACTGTATTAACTCTTCCTTGAGAAATTGGGGTCGTGCTCCCCTCAGATGGTGGCGGGTTAGTGCATTTGCTCTGGATGTGTCCCGGAGTCCCACACTGGTGACAAATCAATTGTGGCCTCTGGTATGTCGGAGGTGGCTGAACAACACTCCCTGATGAGCTCGACTTTGGCCCAATCGGTCCCCGACCCTTACTCCCACTCTGCTGAGACAATCGATGTGGAAGCGGTGGCCTGAATGCCACGCTCTGCGAACTCGTATGAGTAGGGATAGGTTAATGTGCAGCAGTCATAGAAAAGTGTGTATCGCCCTTGAAGCTCTACTTGAACGTGCATGTCCACCAGAAAACCCTCCAAACTTTGGTTTCTTGAAAATGTCGTCCCGACTGTTCCGGTAACCCCCAAAGCTACGTTTACCATGACCATACTGATTAGATCCTGCCTGAAACTGCATGAAACCCCCATTAAGTGATGCCTCACACTCAAGTGCTCGTTGGTGTTCCCGGTGATAAGTCTCAGATCCAGACGCAACTACTATAACAATAATATCTGGCCTCAATCCATCGATAAATCTTCTCCTATGAATTTGTCTGTCGGGACATACTCGTGTGCAAACTCTAGCAACTCGTTGAACTTTGATGCATACTCAACCACTGACATATCGCCCTGTACCAAGGCAAGGAACTTTCAAATTTTCGCATCCTTCACTGGCTCTGGAAACCATTCTTCGTAGAATAGACGTTTGAACCGGAACCAATTCATATTAGTTCCATATGTCCTCTCTATGGTCATCCACCACTTATGTACTTTGTGTTCTAATAGAAACGTCACCAGTAGTACTATGGTCCATTCATCAATATTCAGAGTTCTCATCTTCTTCTCCGTATTTAATATCCATGCCTCTGCTTCAATAGGATCTTGCTCTCCATAAAAGTGCGGCACATCATATTTCATAAACACTTTATGTATTTTGCCCCTACACGCCTCTGTATCTCTGTTCGCTATAGGAACGGCCGCTGCAGCCATAGAAGAATCAGCCCCTTCTTCCATAGGATGATATTCATGTATAGGCACCAAGGGAGGATTAGGTCCATGCCTCTCAGGTGCTCGCTCCGTTGCCCTAGTGTTTCCTTGCTGCATCAACTCCAGTATACGTGCCATATTCTTTTCTTGTGATTGTGCCATGTCTGCCAACCTTTGGTCTTGAGTAGATCTTTTGTCGTGAATGACCTTATGATATGTTTTGGCCATAACAGTCATGCGTTGCTCCATTCGAGCGCGCCAATTTCTCTCATCCTTATTCGTTGTTTCCCTTAAATTGTAGGAGTTTCCGCCTTAATTGCTCATGATGCAGCTGTAGAGCAAACAAGAGCGAATTAGTCGTACATACCAAGAGAGTATGTAAAATATCTAAACACGATATATATTATAATATAAAGTAAATAAATTATTCAAGTGTTTTATTCAAGTTTATCAATCCCTTCCCATCCTAAGATTGATCATTTATTCTCATTAATTCAACTTAAACCAATGTCCCATACTATTGGTTTGTTCAACTTATCTTTGACCTCGAAATAAAACGACTCTACAAACTTAGGTTCTTTTCTAACCTATTGTTTCCCTAGGTTCTAACCCCTATGCTTTGATACCAACTAAAATGACCCTCACATGAAATAGGGTCGGGTCGCCCAGCCCAAACCATTACTCAAGCCCGATACCTGAACCAGGCCCGAATAATGGTCTGGTATGCCTAATTCAACCTACGGAACAACATACTACCATATAGGACAATAAATGCATAATTGAAATCAACACTAAAATTCATGAAATCGCCAAATCTGAGTGATAGGTATCCGACAGTCTGATCATCTCAATAAGTTTCCAAATCAACCGCGAAACTTCTATAATGATCCAAAAATAGATATGGAGGTTCAACTCTACCCCAAGTAAAACTACCTAGAGTTACAACCCAATTTATTGTTATGAAACTCAAACAAATATATATATATATATATATAAAATAATCATGCAAAATTCTCACAAAGCAAGGAGACTTCAAGCAATGGTCATCCCCTTGCCAAGATCGTTTGCACTCGTAGATGGACCTGTATTGTAAGTGGGGTGAGCTAAAAAACTAACTGAGCCCAATAAGAGAAGAATCACGCTCAAATATTAAATATGCAAGTAACACCTATAAATCAAAACAAAACTAGTATGCATTTAAAATCAGGACACATTGAAATACGTAGCATGACATCAATTTCATATAGAGTAAGCATATCATAATCATAGAGCAACTTGAATATACATAGTATCAAGGATTGTAAAAACATAAGAAATTCAACTTTTTGCATGCAAATGGGTTCCAAGAGATATGCATAAAATGTAATAGAAATAAATGCAAGTTCGTGGTCACATTTGTCATTACCTTCCCTTGTTGACCGAACATCATAATATAAAAAATATGCGTGGGTGACTTGATTCCATCGTGTGTCTACAGCTCCTCCAGAGACTCGAGTGACTTTGTTCCATCGTGCATCCACGACTCCCCAAAAGGCCCTTGCAAAAATGGGTGACTTGGTTCCATCGTATTACTACAGCTCCCCATGAGGCCATTAAGCATGTAAGGTGACTTGATTCCACCAAATGAGTATGGCTCCCTAAGAGGCCTTACGTGAAGTCAATCAAGGTAGGTAACGACCCCATCCCAAGTCATTTTTGTTAAAATCACGAATTCATAATTATACTAATAGCATGCCATATTTAATAAATGAGCGGAGCTTCCCACTTACCTCGAATCGCCACGACGCCTATAACAACTCTTGGTACGCTCGGGATTCGATGCAGACCTTCACGTTTCGCTATACAACCATAATGCATCTCATTAATAAATACTTTAATTTAAGTTATTTAAATCTTTCATTAATTGGTCGTTGGGATCCACTAGTGTGGGTCCCGGGGGTCCCCCGTCGCTTGATGTGAAGGTCGAGGGATGGGACCCGAACGGTCTCTCTCGAATACGTGATAACATTCAATTCGAAAGTAATTACTTGCTTTTATTTGTTATATATACATACATAAATATTATATTATATTATTTTATATTTTTATATATTTTTTTGGGTTCAGGGGCTGGACTGGAGGGAGGGAACGCTCCCTCCACCGTCTCTACATCAGGGCGCACCAGCGCCGCCAACGCTGGTGCATCCCGATCGGGGTGAGCCGCCTCTTCTCTCGTGCTTCCTTTCATGGTGGCGACGGTGATGCTGCTGTCGTCTTTCTCCAGCGGTGGCCGCGACTCGTCGTCGTCTCTTCTTCAGCGACGGCGACACTACTCCACCTCCCCTCCATTTTGTGTACATTTTTCACCAAAACTTCAAACAAAGAGAATTTAGATTAAAGATTACCTATTTTTTTGAGATCTGTGCAGTTGTTGTCTCCTCCTCCACCTTCTCCTTAACTCTGAGGTTTTGAACACAAAAAGGGGGGTTAGGGTTTTAAAACCAATTTATATTAGCGCTACATTGGTTTAAGGTTTGTGAATTTACTAATTTTCCCCTAAATAATGTTTATTTAGTTTTGGATCATCATAGTTTTCACCACTTTAACAGGCTCCGTGAGTTTTGGTTTGGAAGATGATCCATTGACGAACCCTATCCCCCTATGATCACTATATCCTTTACAATGTTGTAGTAGATCATCAAGTTTGGCTTTCCCTTTGTTCGGCTTACTAAGTGTGCTTGCTTGCCCCAACTTGTTTTTGCAATCGATCAACTCCTTCTCTTTTTTTGAGGAGATATTTAAGTGTTTGATTACATGCAACAAATTCTTCCCACTTTGCAATCATCTCAACATAATTTGTCTTTATTTCTGCATGAATAATATGATTAGGTAAATCATAATCAGACTCATCAGAATCACTTACAACATCTTTTAGATTTGGTAAATATGTTGAGTTGGATTCATTGGATGCAGTTGGAACTAATGGATTGGAGGCGTTAGTTGCAACCGAATGCGAGGCAATAAAGGCAATGTGATGATCTCCTTCACTTTCTAAGTCGAAATCACTCCAGGTTGTAGTCAATGATTTATCATTCCATCTGGATAGGCATTCAACCTGAAAATGACCAATTCCTCTGCGCTCTCTGCATGTGACTTTGCTCATATCTACTGGCTTTGTTTCGACTTCTTTCTTTGTGAAATCTCTTCTTCCACTAGCCTTCACAACTTGAAATTTTTGAAACAATTTATTATACCTTTTGGTTAATAGAGCAATATTATTTTCTTCCAGAGAAACATCATTCTCAAGGGTAAAATACTGAGCAACATCTTTCAACGCCAACTCTTTGGGCTTCTTTTGTTGGTTCAAATGCATCTCATAGGTGGTAAGTGACCCCATGAGTTCCTTGAACTTCAGATCTTTGAGACCTCGATTCTCTTGAATAGCAGCAACCTTCACATTATATTTTGGTTGGAGAATTATGATTGCCTTTTGAACCAGCTTCTTGTTGGAGTACTTCTTCCCCAGTTGTTGTGCTTGGATGGCAATATCTTTAAATTTGGTTGTATATTCAGCTACTATTTCTTCTTCTCCCATCCTCAAAGTTTCAAACCGAGAAGCCGACAACACTATTTTTGACTCACGAACATCCTCGTTACCTTCAAAAAAGTTTTCAAGAATTTGTCATGCGTCGTTTGCTACTTTACAAGAGGAGATAAGCTTGAGGTGATCTTGGTTGACAGAACTGAAGATTGCGTTCAATCCTTTGGCATTAGCTGACAGAAGCTTCTCCTCATCAATAGTCCAATTGTCTGGACTATTTGGTGCTCCATCAACTTCTGGTGGCTTGTATCCTTTCTCAATGGCCTTTCATGCCTTGACGTCGATGGACATAATTTACTCTTCTATGCGAGCTTTCCAATACGTATAGTTTGTATTGGTCAATAATGGTGGCTTTGTGTTTGAGACACCCTCAGGCTAGTCTGATTGGTTTCCTTGAGATATTTTAGTTAGTACGAATCTTATTTGTCCCTGTAAACAAAGACTTCGCAGTGTCCGCTCTGATATCAATTGCAATAATCGAATGCGGTTACAACCGAATACAATGCTGGTTGTAACAGGGAAACATACATTAATGCAAGTACTTGAAAATAAAACATGCCGAAAAGTAATTAAACCAGGACACCAAATACGTTATCGCAGTTCATTCCAAGACCTACATCTGCGGGGCCACACCTAGATGTAAAATCCGCTAAGATAAAAGAGTTACAGATTTACGCAACACCCGAAACAACACTACCTTTCACCTTCATAATGGACTTTACGCAAGTCTCCATTACTCGAACGATGAGGCTCCCCCTCACTGGAATACCCAAGCTTTCACTCGATGGAATATAAGTCTCCCACTTGCACTGTAAGACTCCCCCTCACTAGAACACCCAAGTCCCCTTGGATTTGGGGTTTTACAACTCGATGAAGAAAGTGAACAGAACAGGTTCACTATAAAAATAAATTGAATTAACTGGTGTACATGATTCAATTACTTTGACAAATATGTAGACCAATGTAGATTTCACAATCTTAACTAAACTAGCACGATCCGATCAATCTCCATCTCTAAATAATCACATTCCTCCATGCTGACCACGTGGTGATAATTCTTCTGAATCGCAATCTCCAACCTCTTCATAATCTTCAGTTAGCAATCAGCCGGTTGGGATAAAATCAAATCTTCAACTGCCTGATCCATAAATCTTGTAGCAACCGCTTCGATCCACCGGTTGCAACCGCATCTTATTATCCAGATCTCCAACTATTTCGGATCTGATTTGAGCACATGTATCATATGTTGGATTTTGGATAACTCATTTACTGATAATGTCGACAGTAACAACTATAGTGACTAATCTAAACTGTCGATATTATCACGACACTAACATTGTTGAATAACTTGAATTATGTCTTAATGGTTACTTTCTTGAGTACTTAAATTTCTGACATTCAAGTTCACAATATTCCAAATCGGACATATATATATTTGGGACAAATTAAAAGGAAAAACCCATGTTTTGGGAGTTTCAATCTTCTTGTTTATTATGTGAATTCTAGACAACCAAAGGAGTGGAAGAAGAAGAAGAAGCCCACAGTATATAGTTTTGCATTTACTCTAGATCTGAGCTCAGTCGGACACAAATAACGGGCAACCCTCTCAACGAGCAGCTGCTCCAAATAATGCTTTTAAACTCTTTTTTTACTTAAGCGGCAGTTGAACTCACGACCTCCCCAAACCTTGCCTTTTAGCAAATAACGCCTCTATCATCTCACCAGGATGCTTTGGCAAAATGCTTTTAAACTCTTAACACTTAATTAAATAATAGTATAGAAAATTTAAACATAACTTGCATCAATGAAACAATAAACACATGTCTAGTACAAATAAATCCATGAATGAAATAGCAAACTCAACAACAAAATGAAACAATCATGAGGTCTTAATCCTCAATTTTGCTAACAAGAAACTAGCAATGTAGCAATGGTTGCTAAGAGTACATAGTGGAAAGAATCAAACATGATCTCCTCGGTGAGGCCTTTCTGCCATTTGAGCACCACCAACAGGTCTCTCGTTCATCTTTCCGCCTTCATCAGTGATTGCTATTGCAGATACATAATAAGACACTGCAAAGAGAGCATGAACAAAACACAATATTCCCCCAACGGATAGGTACCGATGATGTGAGATGCCGCACGATCCTTTTGATTTTGAATTCGTCAAAGTTCCGATGATCAGCAGTGAGAAAGCAACGAGCAAGACAATCCTACACACAGTCATTGAGTAATTATAGTTAGAAAAGATTACAATTTAAATTTGTTCTTTAAGATTACCACACCACTGGACCAAGAATTTTAAGTAGAGGCTTGACTTAATCACAATGCAAGCATGAATACTCCCTCTTGTTACAAAATAGATTCTACCAGATGGTTAGGCCTAAAGGCCCAACAACATATCAAACTAGCTAATAGGTAGAACAAATATGAATTATAAAGAGTAAACTACTAACGCCATATGTTTCGAATTAAGGATAAAAGATTTCCGAAACCAAAGCTTGATGCTGTACCTTCATCAAGTAAACTTATATTTTGACAAAGAATGAGTACTCTTAAATATCATATAACTAATTTGTTTTTTGGGTGAGATGATTGTTGTTTATAAATAGAAATATAGAACAAGTGACATATATACCAAGAGAGAACAAGGCAAGACGCTGCTAACTGCTTGTTGGCAGATGCTCTATCAAGCTCATCCCTTGAGCAAATACACACAAAGCCTCCAAATAGGTTGGCAACAACATGAGCCAAACTGAGAAGAACTATCGCTGCGACGCCTAGTTTGAATGCTTTTTGGCTGGGGTTTCTGCATTCAAAGATCAAAAACCTTACATGCTTCACCTGTAATAAAATCCACACACATTAAACAATCACAAAGCCTATTTTATTAAGAAAATCATAACAAAAAAATAAATAAATAAATAAATCATGAATTGCTCGTAAACATATTACATTCACTTCACCTTGTTTTGAGCTATCTCGGCTTCAATTCCAAGTATCCCCGCATTTATGTCCAGGGCCAAAACCAAAAGACAAACTAAAGCAGCAAGTTGGTTTGCCATATTTTTGGCGTTGAGATGAAGGGGAAGAGAGAAATAGAGAGAAGAAGATCAGCACTTGTTATATATGTTTTTGTGAATTATGATTGTGGTAGAACTCTAGTGAAGATATATAGAGAAAGAGCATCACAAGATTTAACAAAAGAGAGGGAAAGAGAATAAAGTGAAAGAGTGAGTGTTATAACTTATATGATGTACAATAATTAATACTGAATTCATATAGTTTTAGAGAATTAGTTGTGATTAGAGAAAAGCTGCCTTTGTCTCTACAATGTTCTCTCTTGGTCTTTTTTCTTCTTTTTGGCTGATGAGATTCCTTTCATGGGAGGCAAGGAAAGCAGGGTATCAACTACTATGTGCATGGATTTACAGGTAATCAAAAGCTTTATCTTTTCACTACTTCAACTGAGAAGCAAAAGTTCTCTTTTAATTTGCTTGTAACTAGTGTACTTGAATGCTTTATTCTATAATTTGGGAGACTACATAGGTCCTCAAAGTTAGATTCGGTAGCCACATCGGTTATCGGCTTTTTGGCCATCTTGATCAATTCACACTATATATCTATCCTTTCCTTAATGTCTCTTTCAAAAAGCATGATCAGAATTATTGTTTTAACTTTTAATTCAATGGTAATGCATTACAAATCTAGAGAAAGTTTTGGTCATGTATTTAGAGCTGCTAGAACAGAATCACTAAGAAGATCAATGTCTTAGGCAATTGTCTGCAGTTTGACTTGGTTGCCAGAATGGAAGAGCAACAAGGGTAACCTTTTAAATGTAAAACTCAAATTTTGGATTTCAACTGAGATAAAAAATAAAATAAAATGAAAGTAAGTACCCAGTCTTTTCTGAACGATATTTTTTTTTGTGTGTGTGGGTGTTTTGAATTGTCTTTTCAATTTCAACTTCAATTTCTGTTCTATTGATATTATTTATGGTAACTTCTTGAGTAGTTTAATTTTGACATTCAAGTTCACGATATTTCAAATCAGATTTTTAGATATTTGGGACCAATTAAAAGGACAAAAGCCAAATTTTGGATGTATACTTGTTGTTTATCTTCTTCATCACCTTATTTTTCAACTTTCCAAAAAAAAAAAAAAATGAGGAGAGTTCATTGTGTTTGAATTCTAGACAACCAAAGGAGTTGAAGAGCAAAGATGCCCACAGTGTGGTTTGCTTTGAAGAGGAGCCTGCACTGCAAATCAGACCCATCAGATGTTTATCATCCAAAGACAAGGAGGGGTCATTTGAGCACAATCTTGACTAGAAAAAAATACAGGTCAGGGTGTTCAAGGTCCATATCAAACCTCAAAGATGTCATCAATGGAACCAAAACACACTTCAAAAAGCCTCCAATTTGCAGTCCGAGGTCTATAGGGAGCAATGAATTCGTAAACCCGGTTACCCATGAAGTGATTCTTAGAAATTCAAGGTGTAAGCTTAGAATTACTGAGAATGGCTTCAATGGCGACGATGATGGCTCGACGTTTGTGGGCACTCTCAGTCCTGGCACACCTGGGCCTGGAGGGCACTATAGTATGAGCACTTATAGTTCTCCATTTAGGAGTTCATCAGTTTGTGTTTCAAGAAGGTCATCTGTGTCACTTGGACGGTCTGCAGCAATTTTTGGTAGTGGTGGTATTGTGTCAAACAGATGGGCATCTTATAATTTAGATTCTGATGAGTCTTCTAGTGTTATATGTCACAAATGTGGAGAGCACTTTGGGAAAAGAGAGTCTGCAGATGCTCATCATCTCTCCAGACATGCTGGTAAGTTCATAGACATTCTTTACTCTTAGAAAATTAAGAACTTTGAACATCTTTGTACACTGCTTTTAGTAGGATTTATAGTACTTTAGTATAGATTTCGGTGATGGCGTAACGGTATCATTATTTTAGATAGGAAAAACATTGAGCAAAAGTTAGACATGGTTGTTGTTTGAGTGTTATGTATCTTTGCAGTGACCGAACTGGTGGAGGGAGACTCATCTCGCAGAATTATGGAGATAATTTGCAGGACAAGCTGGTTGAAGTCAGAAAGGAGGAGTAAATGGAGGATAGCAAGGGTACTCAAGGTTCACAACATGCAGAAGACACTAGTTCGGTTCGAAGAATACCGAGAAAAAGTGAAGAAGAAAGCAAGCAAGCTCCCGAAAAAGCACCCTCGGTGCCTTGCGGATGGGAACGAGTTACTAAGATTCTATGGCACCACCATAGCATGTTCTCTAGGCATGAATGAGACCAATGGTCTCTGTGGCTTAGAGAATTGCAATGTGTGCAGAATTATAAGGAATGGATTCTCCTATACAGACTTAAATGGCGATGAAGGCGTCTTCACTACGTCAACTAGTGAAAGAGCTTATGAGTCTATTGAGGTTACTGAAGAGAACCCTTTTGTAGTGAAGAGTTTGATTGTGTGTAGAGTGATTGCTGGAAGAGTGCATAGGCCTTTGGAGAGCTCACAAGAGCTTGCTTGTCAATCAGGGTTTGATTCATTGGCTGGAAAAGTTGGTCTTTATTCAAACATTGATGAACTCTATTTGCTCAACCCCAGAGCTCTACTTCCTTGTTTTGTGGTAATCTGTAACCCCTAAGAACCTCATAATTCTATGTGCTTTGTAGGAATCTCTACTTTCTTGGTCTTTGTATTCAATTATATCATCACATTATAATGTGCACATTGCTCTATAAATGTTTCACATTTTGAAAAGAAATCATATTTGTACTACTGCTCGAATTCTTGGGCACAGCGAATTTACCAACAGTTGGTTGAGTATTAGAAGTCAGAACCCCTTAACAAAAGGTCTTAAGTTCGGTTCTGGAGTTGGGAAAACTCGCATCCTAATTACCTCCTTATATATGGACCTTACAGAAGGTCAGCCAAAACTAATTGAACTGATCGACCTCAGAACAAAAACAACAACATAGCCTCAACACCAAATTAATGGGGTCAGCTACATGGATCAAACTGTTTCGTTGTGCTCGACTTAGTGCAATTGACGGAGCATCCAAAAAGGGGAAAAAATGATAGGAATTCAAAAATTGCATGACTAGGAGAGTCTGAAACATACAGATAAGATTCACTTACATGGTCTCTCAGAAGCTCTGCTGAAGCACTCAAGAACATAAAGCTTGTCCTTTTGTACAGGCAGTAAAAGCCACCCAGTAAGGCCCCTCATAGTTACCATGAAAGAGACCAAAAAGAGAGAGAGATCAGACACTTAAGATGTGAAAAAACAGATATAAGATGTTTAAGAGGAATAATAATGTCAACACAAAGTATGAAAAGGATAATGAATCAGACAACATTTGCAGTATCAATGCTCTAGAATTGGACTCATCTTTATCACAAACGTAGCACTCCAAGAAGGGTCACATGGTCCTTACAAACATTCAAAAGAATCAGCACATAGAGTTTGTCTGAATCTGCATCGCTCTCATAAATGCTCTTCCACAATGACCCTACCACCACCATTGCCATTATCATCGACGTCGTACTTATTAGTCATTATTATAATTTAGAATTCTTCAACTTAACTAACAGTAAAGAATATTTTCATGGAAAAAGTTCCAACAGCGACACATAATGGTCAAGCAGACCCTTCTGCCAGCTGAGGTCCTATATAAATCTTTCAGCCAGAAAGCAGTACTTCATTCAAGAAACTCAGTTACACGCAGAAGAAATTGTACCACATAACATTTTACTAGTTCCTCAAGGTTTTCATTTAACTGAATTGGAATCAGAATGAGAAGATATTCAAAGCACAATTGACAGTCTTGAGGGATCCAACTGAAAAGGCAACCAAATTATGTTCTCAAAGAGAAAGCAACAGAGGAAGTAAAAGGTATAAGAATTCGAGTTATGCACTCAAAGTGGCCGGCTCCGAAGAAAAAAACGTATGAAGAAAAACCAATTATGTCATGCTCACAGCATACCATACTGAACTCTTTCCATTACATTCTACACTTACCCGAAATTACATTGCATATACTGTCATTGGATTGTCCTAAAGTTAAGAAGCAGATGCAGTTCCCCAGCTCTACGCACATTAGTTAATCATCGAAAAAACAGATGCATACATTGTTGGCTGGGCTTCTTAAAGCAAGCATATCTGCCAAATGCAGCCTCGAGACTTGACCAAGTCCATATATATTGCTTACACTATGTAAAATGTTTTGATGGGCGATCACGCTACCTGAGAGATTTTAGAAATCCATTCTCCACGCAGCAATTGACACTTTGCTCAATGATCTCTTCTAAGCCATACCTGTATGTAAACCCCAAGTCTGTTAACCTTTTCGAACATACCTTTGCAGGCGGCAAACTTAGCTCCTTCCTGTTGAATAGGGTAAAAAGAAAAAAAGGTAATTGAAGAAAAGAAAAGGTTCAAATTAAAATTATGATACCATTCAAACAAGCTTATAGAGAGGTCTACCTTTGCCGATTAGAGCTCGAATGCTCCAAAGTGAGATGCTGTACTAATTCGGACATAACGCAACTGTCAACAGAGCAAATGTATTGTCCTTTTGCTGCAGTTTGCTTCATTAGGAAAATGTGAGCATTGCAGATATCTTCAATATGAACTACTGCAATCGAGCCCATCCTAGCGTGCACTGCACTTAATATAGAGTACAACTCAGGATTCCCTGTGAAATAACCAATCGTGTTTCAGTCACAAATTTCGTCTTACTGAAGGAATGCAGAATTTTTCTTTCCCATGTGAGGTGAAGTTCCTGATACGTTAACGATGCAGTGTTTTCGAAGTAACATGTAAACAAAAAAGCATGGTTGAATGTTTTGAGTGATAACCTGTGATGGGTGACAACAACATTTGAACACTAGTAGGAACTGCGGGGGTGATGAAGGGGCCTGCTACTGTAGTAGGAATTACAGAAACAAGATCAATTCCATTCTCATTTGCGAATCGGAAAGCAGCTTGCTCGGATAGAATCTTTGAGAGAACATAAACCTGTATATAGAGAATCAAGAAATATATGAAACAAAGACTATAGACAAACGCGCCTTCGCATATAATAAGCACATTGGTGGAATTTTGTTCTAGAATTAGGTTTAATGAACTCTTACCCAACCGCCGTTCTTGCTACTCCATACTTGATCAGCTGGAGTTTGGCAAGACTCATCTACTACTTGTTTCCAAGTGCCATCTTTGTCTTTAGCAGTGATGGTAGAGATGGATGATGTGAGGACAACTCTTCTCAAAGATTTCTCTTTCAAGCATGATTTAAGCAGATTTACGACTCCTTTGATTGCTGGATCCAGTACATGTGTTTGAACATGACTCTCTACCATTATACAACAATAAACAAACATCACTATCAGCAATCTGCAAATGCAAGACTGTCATCTATGTGCTTCCAAGAAACCATATATTTCTTCTTCTTCTTCTTCTTTTTTTTTTTTGATAAGAAAACTTTTACCCCTCAAACTTCTAAGGAGACATAAACCTTCAACCTCATGTATAGGTGACCACATACCAAACCAAGGGCCCCTAAGACCTGATATTTCATAATGCTTGAGCCTGTACATCTCTAATAGATTTGTTATTGTCCTTAACTTGACCATATGGAAACACTGGTACGCTAGTACAGGGTTTTTACTTCAAAAAGGCTCGATACTATTCACCAGAGATCTACACTATTTGTATTCTTCATTTCAAAGTTGTTAATTCTGAATCAATGTTGAATTATATTTCGGTCTACACGATCCCAACTAATGCATAATAGGAATCTTACCAATTGGTTTTGCCCACTATAAGGGTTTATTGATAGGGAATTACAGTAAAATGGCGTGTTTGCCACCAACTCCACCTTCGTAGAACGTAATATGCGGTGTATAGCCAGTCCCAAGTCCGGATAAATGAAGAGGATTCGGAAGATCATTTTCCATACTATAAAATGGGGGAGGGTTGTCCCAAGCCCACTTCCCATACCAAGAAAATGGGGGAGGGAGGTCCCCAGCCCATTATTCATTCATGAAAAATGGGAAAGGGTTGCGATAAGTTGACAACCAACGTAAAGTTTTTGTCGCTCTTTATGAATTGATCAAACAAATGAGATAAATGTTGGGGCGTTCCCACCAAGTGATGCACTACATCGGATCAATTGTATTAAATCGAGTGCAATGGAAGAGTTCGATCTATGTAGCTGACCCCGACTAATTTGGGATTGAGGCTATGTTTTGTGTTGCCACCACATTGATTAGAACAAGCTTAAGGAAATGGTGAAAAAAGGAATTAGTAGAAAGAATACCAACGTTTTGTGCGACAGAGCAATTGAATTCCATTGAAGCTGCAACATGAAAGACTCCATGGCAGCCCTTCACAGCATCATCAAAGCTCCCCTCTTCCTGCAAGTCTGCTCTGAACACCTTTAATCGATTGTTGGGTTTCCACATTGGCATCAACTGACTCACTTTTTCTGTAAATAAAGGTAAACTTGTAACTCAACTACACATTGATGGTACAGATTTTAAGATGTTTAACAAAAATCATTGATCAAATTATTACAAACAAGTTTTCAATTTTAACATTTAAGAGAGTTTTCTAACCTTTTTGGATTATTGTGTCAATCCAATTGATAATAACCAAGGACAACAACAAAAACATTCTTTAAAAGGTACAAATTTGTTTTACACAAGATTTCCGATCAAAAGCGACCTCTTTATTTTATTTTATTTTTGTTTTTTTTGGTGAAGGAAAATTTCTTCAATTTTTGAAATTTATTACAAATAATATTTTTTTTTTTTTGGTTTCCACGTGATTCGACACCAACCGCAGCAACAAATCACGTTGTAATACTATCAGGGGGTGACCCTTTCAACCCAATTGTTTCATCCACAAAACTCAAGATCAATATATTGCGAGGGATCAAATTTTTTGCCACTCAAACCAACTGATTGTCCTACCCTTCAATGTACTAGGAATGATCACTTTTAATGCGTGGAGACTTGAAAGAAAGCATTTTCATAAGGAAAATATTTTTGTAACTCACTTTGGACTTTTAGACGCCTAGAGAAGCCCAAGTAGGTGTCTTTAAGTGGGTGTCCAAAGTAAATCACTTTACCATCTCCCTTTTTATAAACGGCACTTGGTGACTAAAAGGTCATGAGATCAATCTCCGATCATCCAATTCCAAATACATTGATATGGAAATGATTTTCAAACATCACTGAACCCACGTCGAAGTAGCATTTTCCTATTTATATTTCTCGAGTTAGCGAGGGGTTGCGAAGCTCGACGACTGACTAATGTGGGAATAAGGAAATCTAATTGAACGAAAACCAAACCTAAATTGCAATTAGTTGATAAGTCAAGCTTAATAAGCAGGTTAATCGATGATTAACAGAGTAATGAAGTTGAAAGAGATTTGATGATTAGATGAGGCAGAATGTGGGCCACCACGACCTAACCTAACCTAACCTAACCTACCTGGATCCCTTGCTGTGGCGTGCACCCGCCACCCTCTCTCCAGCAGCATTCTCACCACCCACGATCCTACGTACCCGGTGGCGCCGGTCACACAGTAAGTCTCCGCCGCCCCTCCGCCGCCGTCCACGGCGGAGCTCTCCATCTCTCCCTCTCTCTCTCTCTCTCTCTGGTGGCTCTCGTGGTGGGGTCTGGAAAGCTCTGGAAACCAAGGTCTATCCAATGTGGACTGACCGAGACTCTTCTTCACGTACGGGTCAAGATCTGCGCCGTTGGATTAGGTCATAGCTTCTTTCCTCGTGACAATCCAACGACGATCGGTCACGTCACATCCTATAGCAACGTGTCACGTGGACAAAATACTAAAAGTGTCAAAACATATCTACATCATACAGGTGGCATGTTTCTATTAGCAGACATTATTGACTTCACGGTACTCAACATTAGCAAATCCACTCTTTAAAGTTTAAACCCTACATCCTACTTAAGTTAAGGAAACTCACATTGGACACTTAGTGGATCCAAATGGATGCCTCTTCATATGATGTACCTCGAGGATTGTGAGTGAATGTTTCGAGGTGTATCGCATGATGATGTTTAAAATGAGTTACTCTAGCATTTTCTTAAATTAAACTTGAAACTTCGCTTGAAAGAATTAAATAATGTCATTTTTGCCAATAAATTGTAGAGAGGTGGTAACATATTTTTGCTACACGATAGTTGAGATGGGTTTGAATACAATTCGATTCTTAAGAATCTATACGTAACAAAGATATTAGTGACAGGTGAGAACAACCTGAACTTTTTTTTTTTTTTTTTTACGTATATTTACTTTAAATATTAAAACACTCATTTTTCTTTTTTTTTTCTTTTTTTTTTTAAGAAAAGCCTTGCTCATCTCACCTTCCATCATAGTTGATGAGTCTAAAGATTTCCATATGTATGAAATTCTTGTGCGTTGAGCCTAATACCGTAACAGGCCCATGGACAAGTACAGGACACCAACCATGAACCACCAAATAGAACTATCACCATCCACCAAACACATGAACTATTAAGACCATGTATATATAGGACTACAATCAGAATGTCAATTCTGTACAGAGTTTGGGTAGAGGATGGCATCAACCACTCAGAGATGCCTACGCTATGTGTTTTTGTATGTGCATCGAACACGTAAAATACATGATTCGATGCACATCCGACAATGGGCAAAAACCTTGTGTGTGTTTGTATGTGTGAAAACTTGTATGCTGATTTTTTGGTGAAGACCAAATGTCGTTGCAGCACATGCTAAGCTAACACCCTCTCCTCCAACCTCTCTTAGATTCTTCAGTACTGAAATCAAAATGTCTCTATAAATAGAACCTCAAATTAATCGAAAACTTATCGGCATTAGCCATTACGAAACTAAGCTTCATCGAAAGTACTACTTAAGAGCTAAGAATTCGAAATGAAAGCATGTGTAACGGGAGGCACCGGGTACATAGCGTCGCTGCTTGTAAAGTGCTTGCTTGAGAAAGGCTATGCTGTCAACACTACTGCCAGAGACCTTTCAGGTTCATATATCTCAACCTCACTCAACGACATATACATTTTATTGTTCAAGTTGTAGGTACATTTATGGTCTTAATATGTTCTGTTCATATGTATGTAACTGATAGTTGAATTGTGTACTTAATTCAGATAATGTGAAGGTCTCCCACCTATTAGAGCTACAAAAGCAGTACTCGATGCGGGAAAATCAGCTGAGGATTTTCCAAGCCGATCTCAAAAATGAAGGGAGCTTTGAGGCAGCGGTGGCAGGTTGCGACATAGTCTTCCATGTAGCGACGCCGGTGAATTTTGGTTCTCTAGATCCAGAGGTATATAACTATGTAAATAGTAATGAAAACAAGCAAATTAAAATATGATGCCTAAGAAACTTGTAACATAATATCAATGCAAGTGAATTTGCTTTTGAGTGTTGTGATACAGAATGACATGATCAAACCTGCCATCCAAGGGACCCTAGATGTTTTGAGAGCATGCAAGAAAGCGAAGATGGTGAAGCGGGTGGTATTGACGTCCTCTGCAGCTGCAGTGTCAATTAAGAATTCGAAGGCGAGCAGTCATGAGCATGATTTGGTGGTGGATGAAGAGCGCTGGACCGACGTTGAGTTTCTTGCCTCTGAAAAGCCACCTGGTTGGGTATGCAAATGCATATATGTTTGAAAATGCTCATCTCCAAGTCTCTGCAGACACAATTCAATAGCATCCACTGAATAATGAAATATGTTTAATCAGTCATCAAGTAGTACTTACCATTGCTTTGATGCGTATAATTCGCAATGATTTGTGTATATATTTGTAGGATAAAGGTAATCTTTACATGAATTTTCGAATGATCAACTAAATTATGCAAATTGGTAAGAGATTTGGATGTTTACAGGGATACCCAGTTTCGAAGAGTCTTGCCGAGAAGGCAGCATGGAAGTATGCTGAGGAGAACCATATAGATCTCATCACTGTCATTCCTTCTCTTGTTGCAGGCCCAGCTATCACATCTAAAGTCCCCAGCAGCATCCCCATCGCAATGTCATTGGTCACAGGTGAGAACCTAAAGCGTCTTAACATATATGTACTGCTTCCGATGGAAGCGAGACGAGAGAATTAGAGAGTGTGAGCCATTCTGATGTGTGGTTGATACTAAATACATGCAGGAAATGAATCCCTGATAAAGATATTGAAAAGCATGGAACAGGAATCTGGCTCAATTTCAATCACACATGTCGAAGATGTTGTCCAAGCACACATTTTTCTCGCCACAAAGGAATCAGCATCGGGACGATATATTTGCTGCGCCGTCAACAGCAGTATTGCTGAGATTGTGAAGTTCTTGAAAATGCGATACCCCCAGTATCATATCACTACTGAGTAAGTACAGCTTTGCTTGAGCACAAGCATCTTCTCTCCCCACCTAAACACAATTCTACAATCTAAAACATCTGAATATTTGATGCATCACTGAGATGATATTAGTTCCTTATATCACTGAATTCTGATTTCACAGCTTTGAAGAGATACCTGCAAAGACAATGCTCTCCTCAGAGAAGCTTGTTAAAGAAGGGTTTCACTTCAAATACGGGATCGACGAAATCTATGACCAATCCATTCAGTACTTCAAGGAAGTAGGAATACTGCAGAAGTGAACTGTCCCTCATGTTCACTTCAATAAAAACTTAAATATGTTTATGTTACAGAGCAAGATATTAGGGACAAAACTTGGAGAGATTTATTGCTACCGAGCATGGAAGCAATGAAGTCTTTGGTATATAATTGTATGTCTGTATGAATAATGAATGAACACAGTGAGTTCATAAATAATGAAGCAATCTTGCATTCAAAATTTTAAATATTTACATTTCAAAACAATACAAGGCCAATTCTTTTCCCAATTTCTTAAGACCTGACAGATATACAAATGGAAGAAAAAAAAATGATACAAGGGAGCTATGACTGCATTGGTTGGAACCTGCAAATGGAACTTCAACCCACTCTAAGGAATCAATTCAGGCTGAAGTGGCAAAACCAAAGGTAAAAGTAAATGATTTGGGAAAAAAAGGTGGTAAAAAAAAAGAAAAAAGTTAGTTCATATTCACCGTTAAACTTGGGGAGTGTCAGGGATGCTGTCAACTGAATCCTCTCTATGAAGATCGGTGATTGGGATCTGAGAATCAGATTGCCATCTACATCAATAGCAACATCTTCAGCAGATGAGATGGATTGATTGTGATGCTTCCTGCTGTGCCTCAACTTAACAATCCGAGATACCACCTGCACTATGTCTCTCATTGAGGGTCGCTTCCTTGAGACGCTGTTGATGCATTTATATCCAAGGCTTGCGATTTCATTAAGTTCTTTCGCATTAAATTTCCCTTCGAGACGTGAATCTACTATCTCCTCCCACCCGCCTTTTCCTTCCGCATTCATTGCTCCCTGTTTGATCACAGAATATATCAATACTGCTCTCCTAGAGCAATATAATAACTAGCAGAATTGAATGATGTCCGCATGATGGCCAAAAAACACAAAACAGATTAAATCATGGCTAATATGCAGAGTTTCAGTCCATGTAAAGAGCTTATGCAACTATAAACAACCAAAAATATAGTTTCTGGATACAATTTGGCTTCACCTGCCACACTGTTGTACTTTCTTTTTATTTTATTTTATTTTTTGAAAACAGCCATGCTGCTGTACTAGTACTCTTCCAACTATAAGACGCTAATAATTTAAATTTAAAAAGTGATATACCATCAAGTTAATTTTCACCAGAATGCAACGTGCATATAGACAACGCGTGAATGGTCAACTTCCCTTGACATTGAAAGGCCATCACAGACCAATATAAGACCCTAGGATTGAAATGAGGCCTATCGATAGTCGATTTTTACCAGAATGCAACATGCATATAGCCAATGCATGAATGATCAAACGCACATCCCTTGATGCTGAAAGGCCAACTTTTCTGATTAAAGTTATAACTTATTGGAACAATCGGGAGCAAACGTTTTCAACAGTAAATAAAGAAGGATTTGTCTTACTAATTCTACATATTCCATCAGTCCCTGTTGAGGATTCCTGCCAGCAATTAGTTCAAAGAGCAGGACTCCGAAACTATAGACGTCACTTTTTTTGGTGAAGGCCCTTGTTGATATGTACTCTGGATCAAGATAGCCAAAAGTTCCTCTTACATTTGATCCATGCTGATCAACCACCTCTTCCCTTGAAAGGCCAAAGTCAGCCACCTGCCCAGTTAACATTATTTAGTTATCAACAAAGAACTTTGTGAATCTTGAGAATCCAAAATGAGCACCTAGCTATTATGGCCTCTTTTCTTTATATTGATTCAAGGATATTCAGATCTCTTGGAACATCCAATTAATTATTGTGGTTCCATATTAAGAGAGAACAATTTTGCTAAACAAATCCCAGTAAAACCACTGAGTCAATTTATATTAAAGAAAAATATGAAATAGCATTGACATACTCTGGCCCTCATTGACTGGTCTAACAGTATGTTGGAAGACTTTATGTCACGATGAACAACAGGTGGAACAGCCTGCACAAAATATTGCAGTGAAATAAAATTAGTTCCAGGAAATAGTTCAACATAATAAGCATGAGGTTTCCCGATGTTTAGAATAAGGTCATACTCCATCATGAAGATATTCCAAACCTCTAGCAACGTCTAGAGCTATAACTACTCTCAAATCCCAGCTAACTGTCCTATTTGTTTCACCTGCAGATGCATGGGGATTAAAGAAAAATCAGTAGGCACCAACAGATTCAAGACAGCATGCTGTGTCGCGTCACAGGTTTAATTTAAAAGATATAGAAAGCAACTTGATAAAGAGAAGTTAAGGAATCCTAATTTCTTACCATACAAATGAGAAGCAAGACTTCCGTTGCTCATGTAGACATATACAAGCATACGTTGTCCTTTTTCTGAACAATATCCCACCAAATTCACAAGGTTCCTGTGGTGCAGTCTCCCAAGCAACAACACCTATGAATCAGATAGAAAAATGTTAGGGCCAGTAAGTCTACTTATAGCATAGAATTATGAATTCATGCAACAGATTACAAATCCTAAAGCAGACATACAATGACCATGCAGTTGCATAGTGAATGAAGCTAGAATTCAAATACGATGCCAAATGCAAAACTATGAAAAAAAAAATACAGAAAAGATAAATAGTTGTCAATTTAAAATACCTTTCTCTGTTTCAAATAAAATGCCATCGAAGATTATTGAACGAGAACTAATAAACTTGATAGCTAGCATAATTTTTAGAAAAAATATAAGCCGGTGACTTAAATAGCTTTAATAAACCGTTTGCTCTTTTCAGCTATTGCATTTGAAGGTTAAATGAGATATGAGCAAAATCAAAACCATAAAAAAGAAGGAACACAGTACGTAACTGTACGAACCAGCTTCGGCCGTCACTAAAACATGTTAAGCAGAACCAGGAATCAATTGTAGAAATATCCAGTCCCAAAAATTAGTAGCCAGTTGAACGAATTAAAGATGATTAAACTATGAACAATAAGAAGTTTTAAGAAACAAAATGTAGAGATATTGTCTAGTGTGAGCTGATTTAGATTCAGAATTTAGATAATCATTAGACCTATGAGAATTCCTTCCTCAAATGAAAACCATTCATATGGAGAGCTAGAGTTTAGATAATCATTAAACCTAAAACAATACTTAGCTATTTCAACACCAGAGAATTTCCACAAATCAAACAGCAACAAATAAGAGTTAATCTTTTACTACAAGAGTCGAAATAATAAATGAAAATTTTTATGCACAAGCCAATTCCTAGCAATACCTCTGTATGAAATTCTTTTTCTCCTTGCCTGGAATCAGTAGCGAGCACTTTAACAGCAACAGTCTCACCAGTTGACATTTGAGCTTTGTACACAGGGCCAAAAGCCCCTTGGCCTATCAATGTTGTGAAATTATGAGTTGCTTTCTGCAGATCTCTGTCCAAGCACCATCACAGAGAAGGTTAATAAAGAAGAAAGAAACATCTGCCTCAGCATACTAGTCATAAACAATAAATTGAAAAACCTAGACTAAGCAAGAAACATTCTTTTTTCTAATCAGTAATCTAACTTGACTTCCGAAACCACCAAAAGCACAACATCCCCAACATCCTTACTCTTTTAACAAAAAAAATGAACAAACCATCATTCACATTAGGTACACTTTGCAAATAATATGTTTCACCGAATTATACAAACAACGAAAAACCCTCTCTTCTAGTTCAAAACCACGATTTTATTATATCTTGAGGATACCAGCGTATTAGGAGGAGGGAGGAGGGAGGGAGGGAGCGAGCGTGAGACTCGCGTATTTACCCAAACTAGTAAAGGCATAGCTAAAATTGTCAGCATCATCTTTCAGATTGACATTGATTCATTAAGATATCTACTAGACTAGAAATCATAGGAAGAAGTGAACAATGATGCTACAGAATGATGAATAGGGAGCAAATTATAAGTAATCAGTGCAGGTGCATGAGCATGAACAGGTAGTAGTGCCATTAAGCCAAAGTAGACAGTATCACATACAATTCTTAAGCATATTAAGGAAAGATATCAACATACTTGTAAGGGTACTTGAGTATTCCAGACACAGAAGAAATGTTCCTTCGCTTCGGCCCATCAATCCACAACGACAAACTATTACTCACTTCAGATCTCCGGGGAGAATCCTGCCCAGTCGTGGAATCAGATAAAATCGTACAAGAATCCGCCCCATTAGTCCTAATTGGAATCGTCGCCGCCCTCCTAGAACTGCTGTTCCCAATCTGCGACCGCCTCCTACGATACCTCACACAGAACAACGCCAAACCCGCCAAAACCACTCCAATCACAACCCCTATAGAAATCCCTATTATCAACCCTTCCTTCACTCCTTTCATCTCAATTTCTAATCAAATCCCCTAACCATCCAATTCAACAAGATTGATTACTCGATTAGATCCTAAAAACAAAACCCTAGCTTGCTCAACAATCCACTAAAACTAAAACGATTTCACTTTCTCACTCCACACTCCACAAATACTGTTCAAATGCCTAAATTTGCCCAAACAATGCTTTCAATTTTCAACATTTCATTCACAAAACCTCTCAACATTCAACAATGTCGATTGTAACAAAAACATACGAGATTTCGTTCAATCGCCACAACGATTGATCGATTTTCGTCAAAAAAAAAATCCGAATCGAACGTCGTTTCAAACTGAAAATCATCGATCTGGCATGAAAAGTAGAGCAGATCCACGTTTATGCGCCAGAATCGAAACCAAACAAACCTAATTGCAATGAAACCAACGTAATCAAAGACAGTACGAGAAGTGTAACGAAGAACATCGATAGATGCAGAACGAAATCCTAGTTTTCATGGAAACCAATTACAATCGTAACAAACCACGATGATGATGATGAAGATCAACAAATCGAATCGCGAAAGCGAAAATCGAAGCGGAGAAGGCCGTACCTCGTAATGGAAGAACTGCAGCGAGGCATGAATGTCAGCTGCAGCCTACAGAGCTTCACAGACAAAAATGAAAATATTTTTTTTTAAAAAATAAAATATATGAATACAATTTTTTAAAAATAGAAATAAATTACATTTTTAACAAAAATGTACCAAAGCACGGACACGCACTTTTTAGTGTATGTTCTTTTTTGCATCGATATGCATAAATAAATATGTCATTGTGTATCACAAGTGCGCGTTACGTGTTTGTGTTGGGGGCACTAATCAAAATTTTTATTATTATTATTATAATTATATTTAAGGTAAAACTTTTATTAATATCGAGCTCGATGAATGTAAAATTAAGAATTTTAAAGTTATATATTCTCAATATTCGAACTCTTAAATTTAGTTAAGGGACGATAGATTGTTGTTGTCCCACCATATAATATTTTTAATTCGAAGAATACTTGATAAGTTATAACACATTCCTGATAACAAGTCTTTCGATAAGTTGCTTGTGTTTAAATTAGGATGCAAGCTTCCGATCTCAAGATTTAAAACACAAAGGAATTTGTAGGGGTGTTATTTTATAATTATTATTTTTCTTTTTTTTTTTTGTCTTTTGATTTATATTGTGGTTTTCAGCGATCTGCGTCACAATTAAAAAAACGCGCCATCAACTAAACCAACTGAGAGAGTTGACGCGGAAGATAACGTGAATGACTGAAATGGGCTAGGGGGTTTGGTTTATTTACGGGAATGCCATGCGGTTGTTTTGTTAGTTTGTTTGGTTCACAGCACACACGTACATTTGATCAGTGGTTTGGATTAGTTTAGCGGTTTTTTAAGTTCTAACATAACAAAAATCAACTCTACTATGAGTAACCGTCAAACCTAACTTACCAAATGTGAATACACGGTAGGTCCCAAGGTTGTGAAACCACGTGGCACAAACTTAGCCATTGAGACCATGTGCATGAATCAGACCATTTGTGCATGTGCCACGTGTCCAACATAAAAATACTTTTATTGAATTTTTATAGTTCTTCATTTTTATTTAGCAACACTAATAAAAAATATTATGCAACGGCAAGCTCTGAACTGAACTAAGAAGTTGTAGATCAGATGTCTTCTTTAATAATAGGGTAATTTTTTTATGTAGCCAGTTCGACATGCTTTTTAAATTAGTCTATCGTAAAATGTTAATGTAATTTTAATTCAATCTTATAATTTTATTTATTAAACTTTATCGAGTATAACAATATTGGTTTTTCAATTCGTTTAATGAGCTAATTCACAATCTAAAGATTATGAATTCAAAACCTTTTTTTCAATAACGAGAGATTTTAATCGAAGCATAAGTAGTTATAGCTGAATCAGTTTATGAACTAACCGATTTTGTTTGCAAAAATATCAAGCATGAGTTGAATTTGGGTGGGTGGTATAGTGTGGAGGTTATTATGGTAACTTCAGTTCAATAAAGTGGAATGTTCTTGAGAAGGTTTTTGGGGCAACCAAAGAAACAGAAAGAGCGAGAGACAGCTGAAAGCGATGAATGCAGAGACTGGAGTTCACCTGAGGTGAACTGTCATCCATCCAATCAGTAGGCCCCACAGGCCACTACTGTAACTTTAATTTGAAAGTTTGACCGCGAAATCCACCACCTGAACCACGTCACCCGTTCTTTGACCGCTCATGATCAACTTTGCTAATCTGCGCGATTAGGGATAGTTAATCTATGAAGTCCAAATTATGATATTAATAATGGCGTGGTTATTGATACACACTCCGATTAAAAATATAAATCGTTTAAGGTAAAAGTATAAAATTAAAACAACTTTAGTTACAAGTACATATTAAATTAATTAAAAAGTTAAAGAATCGTAAATATTTGAATTGCATTAAAATATAATTGATAAAAAATAATAAATACACTTTCAATATCAAAAACGATTTATAATTTTTATCAAAAAAATTTAGCTAATGAAAAACTTGTATTTTTTATCGGAGAAAATATTGCTCATCTGACGTGGCTTATTAATTTTGTCACCTTTATTTAATCGATACTCAAGTAATTAACACGTTGAGGTTAATGACTAGATATTAAATCTACTAGTTAATGCACATTAATGATTTCAAGTGTTGGTTCAACTGTATGTAGTTGGATGACCTGTCAAAAGTTTAATACCAATCTCACATTACAATGACCTCTATTTGCCCTTTAATTTTTCAATGATTTATGTTTTTTTGGTGACTATTCAATGAAGAATTTATCAAAGATTAATACTACAAAATCAAATAATTAGCTTACAATTTATTATATTGAATTTCATATTATAATATAGCACGGCTAGCTAAATAAGTTATTTCTTTCCTTCTATATATTTTTTGATAATAATGTAGCAGAGTACGGTTTGGTCATATAGTGGACCCCAATTAATTTGAGATCTAGACTTTATCTTATTGTCTTCAAGTATATGTTTATATCAGATTTAATTGATGGAGACTCATCTCCATTGAATCAATACATAACCACTCTAAATATATTTTAGGCCACGGCTATTCGGACCCCACGTTTTGGGTGACGACCTCAAACTTCGAGGTAAATCGGGTACCACCACGTTATCAGACACGTCACCAAGCATGTCATGTCACCGCACACTTATTTTTAATTATCCGCGACCTAAACCATTGTACGTATCTTATTCGCCTTAACTTAGTATTTTTGGATGTTTTTATAAATATTTACATTAAATTAACTAAGTTAAGTTGTTCGCGATTTATTAAATTAATACAAGTTGAATATCAAAGCGGAAGTCTTTGAAGCATGCAAATATCATAAAAATGAAAAGTTTGCATTTTATAAACAACCATATAGTGTGGAAATCCGACATGAGATATCATGTATATCAAAGAGCGACAAAAGTGCAAAAGATGAGTATATACATGTATCGGGTATACAAGTCCTCCAAAAAACTCCATAAAAGCAGTAAATAAATGCATACAAACACCTACGCAAAAAAGCTGATGGGGCTCTTCTATCTCAGATGTAATCGCCTAAAACCCCTTGCCTCGGCTCGTCATAGTATCTGTGATTTGTCACCAAAATTAAAAAATGACAAATCCAAGTGAGTAAATCCCAGAGAACGTTAGCTAATATTCACGAAATTTAATAAAACGACTACGATTCATGCAATTTAAGTAAGGATCAAGAATAAAGTAATTGCATGAAAATAAGTTGTTGAAAAGTCGAATTTGGGCATGAGTGTAGCGTAACAGAGAACCCTGGTCGACATCCGGGAATCGTCTTAGCTAAACCGAAAGAACCCATGATGATCACCTCGCCAAACATCTCACGGTTGAATGAGAGGAACCCATGAACGGGAGAACCCCATCCAAACATCTCTCGATATGAACCCATGACAAAGACTTAAGTCTTCGTCAAACATTCTCAACCTACGGGTCTCGCGAAAAATAATCACTGCATAGCCCTAACATGGCCAATTATTCGAACAACGTAGGGTAGCTAGCCCCGGGGTGTGAGTCCGTGCCATGCCCGACCCCGTCGACAAACACACATACACTCGTGTAAGTGGATGAACAGTAAATAACAACAATAAATAGCACAATGAAATAATTGAAATGTGAAATAAAGTAAGTACCATAAATGAATTTTAACTAATTTTCTCGTTGATTTACTTATCTCGACCAATCGCAAATCGCTCTCAAAACGTCCCGCACATGCCTTGAGATACGTACCCAACACCCGACTATAGTATCCTAAGTCTATGGTGTCCAATCATACAATTTTCATCATTTTAGAGTTACACCTTAAATGAATTTATAATGTGAGACCAAAATTTGTAATTTTTATTCCAAAAAATTTAATTTTTGACACACTTTTCAAATTATTCCGAGGTGCCAAATGCTCGAAAAAGCTTCAAACTCATTTTCCTTGCTTTTTTCTAATTTTTTATATTTTCTGGAATTATTCATAATTTCTATCTATTTTAGCTATTTTTATCTATTTTTTGTTATTTATTTTATTAAAAATCAGTTTTATTATTTTAGATAATTTATTATTATTATTATTTTTTATATATATGGGTTGGACCCGGGTCAACCCGACGCGGTCTTACCGAACCCGGCTCAACTCGGGTCAGGGTCGGCCCGACCCGACCCATTTGGGTGGGAGGGGCGGCCCGCCCCTTCTTTTCCAATTCGTCTCTGTTTCAACATAGACGAATTGGAAGCAATTCTTTTTCTTTTTTTTTTTGTACAAACAAACAATAACAACATTAACAACAACAATAATAACAACTTCCATAACTAGAATTTTACATTTCTATCTCACTATTAAACTTCAAATCACTCCAACAAATCAACAACAAAAAATCACCACTCACCTCAATTTTTAAAAGTCACCGACGTGGGAGATGGTGCCGAGCAAGAGGTCGAGAATGTGTTGCGGGAGTGAGGATGCCTTGTGAGAATGAGGCAAATCAAATGAGATGGAGAGGGAGTGTTGAAGAAGAACTAAAAATGTAAGGGAGAGAAGAATCAATCATGGAGGGGGAGGGAGGAGAGAGAGAAATGTTTGGGTTTGGTTTGGAGAGGTGAGAGAAAAATAAGAGAGAGAAAAGTGATGCGTGGTATGAGATGATGTGATATGTGATGTGACCTATTAAACCATTGATTATCCCATACACCCACGTTACGTGCACCCCGCGACGTTGCACCATGTCGTCACTACCCGCACACAATGCGACTAATAAAATATCAACTAATGCGACGCGAATTAATTAATAATACAACAATTTAACACGCATCACTCAAAATAACTATTTATACCTCGGTTGGCGTGTTCTAGACTTGTCAGCGGTATCCACGTGGGTCCGAGCTACATGTCTTAATATGTAATTAATAATTAATTAAGATTGAATAATGTGGGCCGTTACATTTTGCTCCCTTAAATCCATTACTTTACCGTACCCTATTTTTTTATTTTTTTAACTTGCTTTTACCCCATTTTTGTAAATTATTCCAAAATTATCCATTACCCTTAACAAATATTTACCTTATCTCCTACCCTCATCCCAACATCCCTCAATCCTCTCAATTTTTCGATTTTAATTATTGTAGAGCACTTGTACTAGGTCACCAAGTGTCGTATGAATGTTTTTTTCGTTGAACAAGGTCGAATGTAGTCGCATCGTGTTCAAAAAGTGAAGAAGTGTCACATACATGGTTCGACGACTCTAACCGATACGTTTAAAGAGGTAATGACTGAATCTTACCGATAGTGCAATGTGAACTCGATTTTAATTAGTGACGGAGGGATCCAGCCGAGATCTCTAAAGAGGTGTTTGTCATGTGTGTTTGACACCTCTTTAGAGCTGTCGACTTTGTGTGGCCGACACCCGAAGGTAACAAGAACGAAAAAAAAAATTTAAAAACTCTTAAAAAATACATGATAATGACAAAAAATAGTGGGTTTTGCTCAGGATCACTTGATATTTTCGATTTCCATCGAGACTTTATACCTAAAATATAAGATTTAACCCTCAAATCAAAGGCCTAAACCTAACAACAAAATCACAAACAATACCGACTCAAAAAAATAAAAATAATAATAAAGGAACCATCGAAATCAACACGAAAAGAGATAAGGAATGCACTCACGACGTCGAATCTACATGGTTTGGCGCTGATTTTGTCTAATTTGGGTTGGGGTGATAATGTGATTTGAGAGAAGGTGACTGAGGTATGTGCGAGTGGGGCGAGTGGGGTATGAGTGAGTAAAAACTCTTTTATATGGAGGGGTGATTAAGTCATTTCACTAGAGATTGAAAAAATTCAAAAATATGGTAAAAGGAGCAAAATGTAGGTCTGAATAGCCTGGGCCTACATTTTATCCACTTTAATTGGCAAAACAATTCAAGATACACTACAAGAAAAAGGTTTAATAGTGACTAAAATTAGTGAGAGTAATGAATTCCTCTTGTTAAAAACATTATATTAGTGCGAATATCAAGTTTTCATCATTTAAAAGTAGACTATTAGGGAGGGATTGACATCTTTAGCTATTGATACATTAATCCTGTCATTAGTCGAGGTGTATTTTTTTACCGCCTAAGTTTTTCGCACCACCCAACTTTCCTCTTACTAAAACTACATATGTTATAGGTAGTGACTAAAAAAAATACTTTCATATAGTAGATACCATATAAGAGTATTTTTTTAGTCGCTACCTATACCCAAAGCCTCTCGTTATTGTCCTTCAAAATATTTTGCTTACAACGTGGTGCTAATTGTTATATCAAACTTGTAAGGTCTTGACAAAAAAAGACAACTTGAAAATAAAAAGATTTCACATCTGAAGATAATCTTATTAGGTAAAAAAACCTAGAAAAACAACTTACTAAAGAAACGCAAGGTTCCACAAAAAAAAGAAACGCAAAGCTCCAGAACTCCAGTCGACTTCATTGTGAATCGTTGTTAGTTAGGGCAAAGGCAAAGACAAGATTGGAGCGTTGTTGTGAGTCATTGTTAGAGCATTCTCGCCATCGATTGGGAGGAGTTGTAGAGATTTCTCTCGTCGATCAGAAGGTATGGTTTATCTTCTCTTTTTACTCTAACATTCTTTTTCTTGAATAAATCTCTTCAACACCATCACCATCTCTTCAACACCATCACCATCTTTGACAAATTCAGGAAGAGCGACCCTGTCCCTGCATCTTTTGAAGAGGCATTTGTTGTTATAGTAGAAGTTTAAGGGATCTAAGATGCATTAACTTTTTCTGAGTTACATGGCTGGTTGGTTTATATCCTTCTGGCTTTAGGACTTTGGAATGTTTCATAATTTCTATATTTCACTTAGAGATTGAAAGTAGGTTCAACAAAGGTCATCTCTCTCTGATTCACCTTCCTCTGATTGGGCGGATGTATGTGTTGAGATGTGTGGACCGAAATAATAGTCCCACGTCGGATAATTGAAACTTCATAGTGAAATATATAAGTGGTAATCTCCCCTCAACTAGTACCGAGGCCTTTTGAGATAAAACCCCACACCTATAAAAATTAAAAGGTGGTCAAGTTGAGGACAGTATCGGTACTGGCGGAGATCATAGACTCGCGAAGAAGTGCCGCGGGCGGAAGCCGACGGTTCGATCAGGACCTGTCGAGTAGTAAAAACTCCTTGGATAGATTTCGGTCCAAGGTGGAGTGTTGAGATGTGTGGATCGAAATAATAGTCCCACATCGGATAATTGAAACTTCATAGTGAAATATATAAGTGGTAATCTCCCCTCAACTAAGCATATCGAGGCCTTTTGAGATAAAATCCCACACCTATAAAAATTGAAAGGTGGTCAAGTTGGACTCATGCGAAGAAGTATCGCGCGGGCGGACGCTTGCGGATAATGTGCCGCAGGCATGAAAAATCAATAGTATGAAGCCAAATTGGCCTGGTGAAGGGTTGTGACCGCTGCTGTTATTGTAATTTTGTTTTTTGCGAGGGATTTTGAAGCATGGTTGTTTTTTGTGGAAGGAACTTGAATCATAGTTTCAGTTGGGCCCTTCTGAGGATATGGGAACTTGTGGGAAGGGGTCGTTGGCAAACTAAAAGAATTTGTGGGAGCTTTGTTGCATTTTGGAAGTACTAGGGAGCTTAAGGAGAAGCACCCACTTTTTGTGTATTCTTTCTATGCCCAATCTTGAACATCCCATTTTTGTAAACTATTAGTATCGCCTCATTTTTCTTAAAAAATGTCATCCCTCTGTCTGCTCTTTCTTTTTCAGTTGAAATAAAAATAACCAAATTTCCTTAGTGATCATTCTTATATTTAATTCCAATTCTACAACTTTTAGTCTTCAGAGTAAATCTTTGGCGAACATCTTTTTATAATATTCTATCCTTCAACCATGTAAGAGATCCCAAAATGTGTCCAAATTAACCATGAACGGTACACTGTTCAGGCTCCTTAAACAAATACCAAAGAAGATTCAAAGGATGAGAATGTTGAGTGGTTCTCCATTTGTTTCCACATATACTTGTACTGAGAATGAAATGTGCCTTGTAATTGAATCACAAAATGTGGCCGACAAGTGAGTTATGCAATTCATAGCTCGCAGTGAAATAGATCGATAGTGAAAGAGAGATGTTTCTTTAGGAACTGATGTTGCTTTTTTCAAAGATGTTGGCCACTCGACCTACATGTCATATTGGTTCACATTTGCACACGCACAAACATTACTCTTGTGCTCCTCAACATGTGATTGAATGTTGACACTAAAAATATTATGTGGACAAATATACCCACTTCATTTATTAGTTCCCTCCACCTTATCTCCCCTTTTTTTCTCTCTATTTGTGTCAGAAAATAAATTTGCTGCACTGTTGTTGGGATCTTTAGAATCTAGCTTGCATCGAGATGTGTGCTCGCTCATTTCTATGTGTCCAAAGGACCTCAACAACAATTGCGTAGCAAAAGAATGTAGCACTTGCATTTTCTATTTGTGTGTAGTATTTGTGATTTTTTTTCTCTATAGAGAGTTGCAACTTGTGCAGTTTTGGAGTCAACAACCCGTTCTCATTAAAAAAAAAATTGTTCTCATTTGCTTCGCATTATTATTCTCATTTTTCTTTTTTGGTTTCTCACATAGTATCTTACTCCAACCGCTTCGAATAATTTACACTCAATACATTGTTAACTTCTATACAAGACTTAAAATCGAGATCTTACTTAAGAGAAATTGAATTCTTTACCAATCAGATCAATCAATTGTTGATATTCATCTTTTCGTGAGAGCCTTGAAATAAAAATAGCCTTGAAGTTAAAATAGTTGTCAAATAAGATAAATATTGAATTGCTAAAGCATCTTTATGGGGTGTTTGGTTAGTAGGAATTTAGGGTGGGAATTTAAAGTCATGAGAATTTAATTCCTAGGAATTTATTGAATGGGAATTCAAATATATGAGAATTAAATTCCATGCAATTTAAATAGCTAGGAATTCAAATTCATTCGTTTGGTTGACGAAAGGAAAATTATGATCGGAATTTGATATTTTATTTTTTCATTAATAATTAATATCTCTAATAATTTATCTTATTAGTAGTGAAAATTAATAATTCTAAGATATATCCACGAGATAAATTAATTGATTATGCAATAATCAACAACAACAACAACAACAACAACAACAAAGTGTTCCAAGAATGCAATGCAAATACCTAAAGTCATAAGTGCGTTAAAATTTTAAATTAGTCTACAATAGTACTTTCTACTGTATAAATGTTCATACCAAAGAAAACAAAATACGATAACATATGTAAATATCAAATCGAGAACTATTGAAAATTAAATTATTGTTGGTGCTCATGCAACAAGTGCATAAGAAAATCATATTTGTCATCGCCTTCCAATGAGAAGAACCTATCTAGGCCAGCACAGTTGTTATTGAGAAGATGGATAAGTTTTATCCGTTCGTCACTTCTCAAGCATTCAACCTTTTTCAATTTTTTTTTTTTTTGACTTTAAGGTTGCGTACGAGATGGATTTGCCACCTCAGTTGTTTGGGATCCACCCTGTATTTCATATTTCTATGTTTCGACTTAATAGGTCGAGAGAGGGCAGACGACCAACAGTGGACTTGAGCCAGATCGACTTGAGGGAGGACATTACTTAAGAGAGCAGCCTATCCAGATTCTAGACCGTAAGGTGAAGATTCTTACGAACAAAGAGATACCATTAGTCCTTGTCAAATGGCGGTATCACGAAGATGAGGAACTGACGTGAAAGCTTGAGTCATACATGCACGAGTACTTTCCCTATCTCTTCTGAGTTTTAGTAAGTTCTTCCCTTGTGATTTGTTTCAATTTCGAGGACGAAATTCTAATTAGTTGGGAAGACTGTAACGACCCTAAAATTTAACTCGTGCTACGTGTCATTTAAGGGTCGTGCGTGAGACCTAATTGTCAGGACATGCATGTCCAATTCTCGGGCATCGGTACCAAGGTATATTATTTTTGGTTGATACTTGTATTATTTATTATACAAAAATTGGACAATTTAAATTAATCGATTTCGAAAATTTGCGAGTAAGGTGAACGCGGGGCATTTAGGTTGGTCGAGATGTTGGGTATAACTCAGGCCATTTTGATAAAAATTAACTTGGTTCATGAAATAGTTATTTAGGTTAATTCTAGTACCTAAGTTAAAAATTTAAATCAATTATATGTTTGATCAGCCTAAGTCCAATTTAATGTTTATCGGTTTTGGGATTAGCCTTAGGATGAGGGCGTAGAAGTCAAACTAGGAAAGTTTATGGTCTTAGAAATAGGTGTGTTGTCCAAATTTTGGCCACATAATGAGAAGTGTTGTTGGCACACTTTAGGCCATAAAAGTTAAACCAAGCATTGCCCACTCTCTAAACCCTCTCTAACCGATTCTCACTTCCCAAATTTGAGAGAGAAATGAGAGAAAGAAAAGTGGAGGTTGATATGGTCATTTGAGTTGGCTGGAAATACAAAACAAAGCTTTGGTAAGTCTCTTCTCCACCATGATCTTGTCATTCTAATCTCACTTCATTAATTCTTTGTGCTACTGGGTTTTAGGACTTGATGGAGGAGTTTAAACAACTCTTATTTGTTGAAGTTTTCATAATGGGAACCCATATTATTGTTGATGTTCATTATGGTTGTCTTGTTCAAAAAGTGGATCATGGTTCATTGGGCTTAATAAATGATTTATTGTTATTGTCATGGTGTTTATAAGTGGTTGAAAGACCTAGTTATGACTGCTAAAATTTGTTGTGAGGTTTAAAACTAGCTGCGACACTTGAAAGCAGTCAGCCATGTCCCAGTCGACCGTAGTTCAATAAGACATACTTTAGCTTCTTTGACAATCAATTTTAGCACAATCGACCATAATTCCGTCAATCGTAGCTCAACCATTTTTTCAGCACAACCGAATATGCTCGCTGCAAAACGTGTTTAATGGAATTAGGGCTCAACAAAATTAAGTCATTTCATTTCAAAGTACATCATGTCTCGAGACAGCCAAATGTAGCTATAGTCATGGATTAGCCAATAGTGGCGTGGTCAATTAGGGTTATGATAGATCGCATTATAGCTTCCTGTAGTTGAGCCAAGTGGGACTTTTATAGGAGACTCATCAGATTGTAAACCCTTACACTTGAGAGTTCCAACTCAGTCGGTTATGACATAACCAGTGGTGTTGTAGCCATGATATAAATGGTTTGTCTAAGAAAGGATATAGTCGAATGCAAGCCATATTCAACCACTACACATGATTTAGTCACTATTTACTAATCAAACATTATATGTACCAATCACAAATATAGTCACTAAGGTTGAAATAAGATTTTAATTTGAAATTATGAATTATAATTTTCTAATACACTCAATATCGATCTAATTAACACCTGAGACTTAGAGTGATATTGTTAGGTGTTTGGCGTCGGGGATTCATTGGGAGACATGTCGGAGTTGTGAGAGCATAATTCCGCAATATCAAGGTAAGGAAACCAGCTAGGAAATGCGCGATTATTTCATTTAAAGCTATTGAATATTGCTATTCGTTGCTTTGATATCTATCCATGGAATTCCATTCTGATTGAGTAGTCTAAGGGCAAATGAGTTAACAGTAATCCTTGGAAGGAATGGCTGGCTGAGATAACATACCAGAGTCATGACCTCGGGATACACTGCACTGGATACTGGTTCTTGACGGGATGTTCTTAGCGTGGTTGTTCAAGGAAGTCTCGCTATCTGGTGTGTTTAGGGCTTGAAAGTGTACCAAGTCCTAGAATCCGAGTCTTGATGGTTTGTCAAAACTCAACGACCTGTTGGTCCAGATTACTTGCACCTCTCTTTTTTCATTCTTGGACACTCATGTATCGATTGTTCTAGATTTATTTACAGTTTTTTATTTATTCATGCATCCTTATATCTTTATTTTTATCTGCATGAATATAGACTGATTTATTTATTTTGAAATGTTGTTTAATATCCCACTGCCATTACTCACCTGGGCTGTGACGACCCCTCTCCTAATCTAGGGCACCGCTCGGCCGGCCGTCTCCTGGGCTGTGACGGTCACTACATCGCCAACCACCCGAGATCCACAACCACAACAAGGACTCACCGCGATTTTGACGTCTTCTTTCCTTCCCGGCGCGTCCCTACTTCTCCTCTTCTTCTTCCTCTCTCTCGGCCTCCCTATGTCTGTATTTTTGTGTGTGTGTGTGTGTGTGTGTGTGTTTGTGTGAGGTGTAGGTGTAGATGGGGTGGGTGAACACGTGGTGTTACATGGGACATTTGTATGTGAATTGGATAAGTGGTGTAGTTTGGACAAGTGTGGTGTTAGGTGTCTTGACACCTAAGTGTGACACAACTAAGACACTCGCCCGTATTTTTGGGTGTTTCAACGCCCTATTTCGCATCCGAACCGTGATATTCGCGTACCGCCGCGTCGTTACTCACCCAATACCTATTTCATATTACTTACTTGACAAAATATTTAATTCATTTTGTGTGTTTTCGTTTCCCCGACCTAATAGTCGGTCCCGTCGAGTACCCGATAACCGCGTCAACACGTATATCGAGGCGAATACAGTTCACTCAATCTCGTTGTGTGTTAGTTTCCCTCGTCCTAATTTTCGATCCCGTCAACTACCCGGTACCCGCGTTGACACGCATATCGAGGCGAGTTTCCGCTCTCGTCTCGACGTCTACAACTGTACAAATCGACTTACTAAGTCTACACAATACATAACACTAGGCACACATCAATACAAAAATACGATATACCTCGGTCACGTGCTTCGGTCGGTGCACGTATCACAGTGTATGTATCACGTCAAAGGTCGGTGATCCTAATTAAGGAATTAAAACGGGATTAGAGATTTGGGCCGTGACATGGGCTCATCATTCTTGTGTTTGACTAAGTGCAGATCCGCAGTTGAGTAAAGGAAAGGGACTTTGGAGCGGCATTCCCTCTCGTACTTTTGTAGGTTTTGTAGTACTTATGTATATAGTTTTTATCACATGGGGTATATGAGTTTTGTGAGATACTTTGGGACATTATATGATATTATTTCTCTCTCATTTGTTTATCATACATGTTGACTGTGTTATGGGGTTTTCCACATTCTAGGATGTCATAACTGATTGGTTTTTAGTTGTTTAGATTTGTTTAAGTTGAAATCGCTTTCGCATAATCTTTGATAACTTACGAATTTGAATAACTCAATAAAAAAGTTAAATTTTGTTGCCTTGTAATGAAAAAATGGTTAGGAAGGTTAACTAGGCTTCCGTTGACGTCGTGAAGATTGACTCGGGGTCTATGTAATTCTAGGCCGGGCGAGGTCCAATTTGGGTTATGGAACTAAGGTCGACACACCAGCTACCATCGGTCGCAACGACACCAAAAACCTGTCAGCTATCGACTATTACCGAATCGGCTGCTAAAAAAAGATGAGAAGAAAAGAAAAGAGAAGAAATGGAAATGAAGCCATTTGGGAAAGGGGAGGAAGAAGAAGGAAGAATGAAGGAAGTATCGGGGCATGTGCTCTAGGTCAATCCAAAAACATTATTTATCTTATAAACTTAATTAATAAAATAGAGTTTTCATTTGTCATTTTATTATAAGTGGTTGCATGTTTATCATATAATAAGATCCATGGGTATTTGTCGAAATATCTTAAATGTTCATAGTCGGTCATGGAACCGGGAACTATAATGAATTAGGACTAGCTTGAATTTTGATTGATGGTCATATGATGATCATGCGTATAGGGATATGAATTAATATAATATATGAGAGGGATATGCATGGAAGAAAGAAAGATAGGGAGAAATAGAAACGGTCAGAGACTGATAAAAGAAAAAAAGAGGGGAAGATTGAGGGAACGCACAAAAAAAAAAAAGGATCGACTCCTATATATTTTTTTAGGCGGACTCTCTAGCCAAACGGACCTCCTTTTCTCCCCCATTCTATTTTTTATTTTTCTTTGTTCTTTGTGTTCTTCAACTATGCGAGGCTAAAACCTCTAGCCTAGGCAAGACTGCGATGGAGGTTCGACTCTGCGTATCTATGGATTTGTAAGATTTATATATTTTAATTTTGGTATTTTCATTATATTTTATTTTTTTGGTATTGTTTCAATAATCGAGGTTAAATTCATGTTTAAATCTTGATTTACTCGCCAGTGTGTCATAACCATCCGTACTTGTGCAGTAAGACCACACTATGGCAATTGACCATACCATTAATTAGTCTCTTTTGGGACCGGTTGAATACCTTAGAAATCTAGGCTAAATCGGACACACGAGTGATTCGGTTGTCTACGTGTAGTGCTTTCACGAAACTCATTGCGATCAACGTGTTAAACCTAATGCGCTTGAGTATAGGGTTATACGTTTGATTAGGGAAATAATCACCTTCGTACCTTAGCTATCGAGATTAGGAAGTGCGAGGAACGGCATACGTTACCAGTTCTATAGCTACACTATGATATTTTGATTTGTATATTTTACATAAATCGACGACCAAATTCAATCTTTTCTCGAACTGAACTTGTATGTCTTGACCTAGGTGTTTTTATTGATTGTTTTCAAATTATTTTTGTTGTTTTGTTTATTTATTTTAAACATTAGTTAATTTATTCATTCTTTAAAACCCTCGATTTCCCTTTTTGTTCTTTTTAAACCTTAAAAAGAATATCAATCCACGTGAGATCGACCCTTTGCAACTATTCTACAAAATAGTTGGTTTAGGTAATTTATTTTATTGACGCGTTTGGCGCGCGTCAATTTTTGGTGCCATTGCCGGGGATTAGTCTTTTTCTTTCTTTAGTTATTTTTTTTTTATTTTGTATCTAGTCCCTTATTCTTAACATGTATATATGGCAACCTCGCGATGACCTCCTACCCCCACAATTATGGCGATGACCTCCTACCCCCACAATTATTTTCATTCCACGTATAATTGTCCGTATTATCCAAAGTATGAGAATTATCACTATCCTAGCTATGCATCGCCACATCCCATTTTTTTGGGCTCATGTCAAGTCCACAAATTCCTCAACAAAGCACCTCTTTAGAAGATATGATGAAAAAATTACTAGATGATCAACAACGGTTTCATGAAGAGCTTCAACAATTTTCGCTGAGTTTCCAAGCTTGAAAAACTTGGAAACTAAATTTATTCAAGTAAATGTCATAGTCCAGAATATGCTTGACGAGAAAGAGTTGTGTAATACACAACCAATTTCTTACTCAGAGGAGAATGTGAATGTTGATACATTGAGGAATGTTGAGGTGAATGTTGATACACCGGTGAAGAACTATTGGTGCGAAACAATGCAAGGACTTGAAGTCTTTCAAATTGAGTCGGACATTTCCATTACACAAAATGATGATGATGAAGCTGCGATAGAAATTGGAGTCATTTCAGAAAGGCCGAGGAGTCGCAGATAGAGAGCAAGGAAGACCAATCTCCGGTGTTGGTGAAATCACCCACCCTCCCATACATATTTGTTAAACCTTATACGGGGGTGGAAGTAAAGGAACGTTCGCATATTTTCTATACTGCTGACACATTTGTGTTGGATGACCATGATATTACAGATTCGTTTGTGTTAGAGGTCCCGAATGAGCTCTCAATTCTGAAGGAGGGCGTGCATGCTGCATTGCCCAAATATGTTGATGCACCATTTGTTGTTGACATCTCTAACGGAGATGGCATCACGTGATGAATCACAATAAGTCTAGCTAAAGACTTAAAAAAAAGGCACTCATTGGGAGGCAGCCCAGCTTTGTTTTTATTTTTATTGCATTTATTTCAATTTTAATTTAGTTTTAGTTTTTTTATGTTTAATAAAGCTCTAACTTGGTCTCTTGGATTTTTACAGGTGTAATAAATGTTTGATGAGCACTGATGGCACTAGACCACCCCCTGAGTTTTGCTAGGTTTGACTATGGATTATATTGTTTTTGGAGTAATTTGAGGATATTCTTTTTTAGAATTAACATATTATTAGAGTTTTAGGTGTTTTGAGACTTGGTTGAGACATATCCAACTTAAGTCGCCACATTAGTGACGGGTCTTTAAGTAGACCCAAAACTCAAAATCTCATTTTATCATCTTGTTGACTTCACCCGTAGTTAAAAGACTCGGGCTTGCAAGATTTGATAGGAATCATTTGAATTAACTCACATGCTTATTAGTTCTTGCTCTTATTATGATAATTTTATTTCATAATTTTCTTAGTTACCTAGACATGAGAGATTTGAGCATTCACTAGTTTTTGGAGACTTTTGTTTTGCGTGCCCTTGTATCATCTTCTTATTTTATTCATATTATTTTTCATCATTATTCTTTGTCTTTTTGTTGCATGAATTTTTGATTTGTTTTGAACATTGAGGATAAAGTTCGAATAAGTTTGGGGGTACTTTAGCATTTGTGGATTGAGTAGGATGGATTGCTTTGCGAAAGACCGCAGGTGAGATCGTTTAAGTTTTTTCCAATTATATGCGGCTATATGTGGTTGTTGGACGATATTGGTGGTGTTTGATATCTCTTATTCACTCATTTCTTCCATTTCTTTTCCCTCCATACTCATCTCTCTCACTTCATTAGGATTTGATACACTTTCATGCATGTATTTAGTATAGTTTTCATTATTATATTGTTTAGAGTTACCCGAAACTTTATTTCATGCCTTTGGTTGTGGATGAGTACATTATGGTTGCTTTTTCGACTTGAAACTTAGGAAAAAGTAGGAGAAATACTCACTCGAGTCCGTAGCTTAGCATTTTTATGATTTCATGATTAGAGACTTTGTATGATGGTTAAGCCTTGCGCTAGATACAAAAACGGGTAGACGGTTAAAATTGTGCAAGTGATGAGACTTTAACCCACATTGGAGAATTTGCTTAATTATAGTGAAAGTAAGAAGGGCTAACAAGAGTTTTCAAAATATAGAGAGCCCCACAAGTTTTCACAAGAAATTGAGCAGGGAAACTTGTAGTTGGAAAAAGCGAGAAAATCGGTCCACAGGAAATGGAGGAGGGATCGTATCATTTGAAAAAAAAAATTGATGAAGAAAAAAAAATTAGAGAATACACATAAAATGGATAAAGGCGGAAGTGTATGAAAACTCCTCAAATAAAAAGATTTAGCTCGAGTGCTTATAGCTAGATTAAGTGAGACTGTAAACTTGCGTGTTTGAATGTGTAGACCAAGAAAACCCGTGAGTAGTTGATGGCGTTTGTCTTGACCATATCTTTGTCTTGAAAATGTGATTTTAATTGTGTTCGGGTTGCGGTTCTTGACATATCATAACTCTAAAATTTCTTGAGTGATTTGTTATCTTGGCGACTATGTAAACCAAATGAACTCCATGAATTTTAAATCGGGTATAGGATTAGTTGAGTCTTATATCTATATTTACACATTTGCTTGGGACGTGCAAAGTCCTAAGTTTGGGGGTATTTGTTGAGTCGTTAATTATATAATATTATATATAGGTTATTTATATATTTTTATTGTCAAGTCTCCAAAATACTAGTCTAATTGAGTTTATTTATTATTTTCAAGGTTATTGGAGTGCGTAGTTGAATTTGGGGCGAAAAACAATGCAAAATCGAGTATTCATATGCTTGGATCCGTTTTACACCGAAAGTCACGCTAGCACGTAACTCGAGGTAAATTTGGTGGGGCCCACACGTGAGACACGAAAGAGATGATGTAGCGGACAACTAAGCATACATGTGTCAAGTGGTGCTTGCGTGATTTAAGGATATAAGTTATGAATGTTTTGGTTTTAATAGGAATATTATATATATCCTTAAATCCTTAAATCACGCAAACACCACTGGACACATGTATACATAGTTGTCCGCCACATCATCTCTTTCGTGTCTCACGTGTGGGCCCCACCAAATTTGCCTCGAGTTACGTGATAGCGTGACTTTCTGATGTAAAACGGATCCAAGTATATGAATACTTTATTTCACGTAGTTTTTCGCCCACATTCAACCACACACTTCAATAACCCTGAAAATAATAAATAAACGCAACTAGACTAGTGTTTTGGAGACTTGACAATAAAAATATATAAATAACATATATATAATATTACATAATTAACGACTCAACACGAATCCAAATCATGAGTACTTGTTAGAGAACAATGTACTGGATCGACTCTATGAGAACACCATATAGATTAAGTCATAGGTGTTACTCATGATAGGTATATCATTTAGTTCTTCGACTTGAGATTACCATAGACTTCAATGTTATGAGTATAGGTAATTTGACACAATCAAACGTTGTCTTTAACCGAACGATTATAAAGATTGTGATTTGTTACAATGTGAATAATATGTGAAGGTGTGTAATCAAGATATAATTTGTCACTCACGTATTGAGAGAGATATCAGTGGATCCCTCGAAATGATAAACTGATAATGGTCAAATCCATATGAATTGATTTGATCAATGTCACATGGATTTTTTTCAGTTTACCTAAAGTTCGAGACTAGTACGATTAAACATTAAGGGTGGCATTTCATGTTCTTATGTTTAATCAAATGATATCGCACGATAAAATGATATGATATATATTATTCATTAGGTTGTATCGATTTTGAAATTTATGCTACTTGGATAGTCATAATGTCTTGCTAGATACCACTTATGATTGGTGTACCAAAATGGTTTTGGTTCACTACCAACTTCGCATGAACCTATTGGGTCGCATACAAAGAATGACTTTGCACAATTTCAATTAGTCTAGAGGAATGAATTTTATATGATAAAATTCATGACATAAAAGCCTTTACGATTTGTTATATGATAATTTATTAATAAGGTCGTATGTATAATTTGCTTAAACTGACTAAATACGATAGTTGTATTACGAATATGATTTTAAGCGATAGCTTATCTATGCATATAAATAAATGGTGAAACCCTAAAACGAATTTAGATTTTTGTTTTGCTATTTTTCGAGTTCTCTGAATTTTGTGAGAGAGATAGAGAGAGAAAGAGAGAGAAAAAATGTTTTATCTCTCTCCTGGAAAAACGTTTTATATCTTTCCTGGAGTTAGTACCCCAAATTATGATAAACGTTATGTGTGAGATTTCTTATAGAGGACGCGCATTTAAACGTCTAGGAAATCGAACGATCAAAGAAGAAAATCATGGATTAATGTATGATTTACTTTGGTAGATCTAGTTTAATGAAACTTAAACCCAACATGAAGGAGGGGGTGTGGTGTTACAAATTTTATTATTTTAAGATATTTATTTGTGTTATTTATTATTTTAAGATATATTCATCCCTCCATGTTTTTGAACAACGAAAAACCCAACTTTGAACACGCAAAATACAATCTAATTAATGAAGGGTTTCTTTAATGCATTAAGTCTATTTAGAATTTTACACCATCAATTTGATTACTATAACATCATTTATACTGTTTAGGGCTCTAAAATAACAATTAAGTTCTTTTGAATTCTTTTTTATTAATGAATGGTCATTTTAATGCATTAAGTCTTCGTTTCGAATCTTACGCATTCTTTTAGTTACCACAACATCATTTATACTACTTAGGGCACTAAAATCACAATTAAATGTATTTAAATTCTTTTAATGAAATGTAGTTCCAATGCATTTAATCTTCATTTCGAATATTACACAATCCATTTGGCTACTACAACATCATTTATATAAAACATTAATCTTCTCTTTATATATAGATCAAAGGTTCATATGTACCGCAGGTTTAGCAACATCGAAGTACCTCTCTCAGAGTTTTTCATGCACGAATGCAATGTTGTGGCGATTTTTGAGCCTTATGACACTCCAAAACATAACATAAGTTTTGCAATGCGATTAACAACTTCACATCTCTATGTTTGTTGTTATGATGATTGTTCAGGATGTTCGCTATGTGTGAGATTTATAAGTAAATATTTTTTTACCCTTTATTGCATATTTTTTCTAAGAAATATGGGTTGATTATTGTGAATTGTAATTTTAATTGTAAGAATATCACATTATATTCATGTAGATTAATTTATTAACTTTTTTTCTTAAAGTTTTAATAACTCCAGCGCAGAGCGCAAGAAATCGATTAGTATATATAAAAGTCGGAGGAGAGAGAAAGTTAATAAGCTACCTCTTTTTACTATTCCAATTTTCTATTTTTCTCAGTATTCTTATTTTTGCTATTTATTTATTCTATTATATCATACGACACGCTAACATCCACAATTACAATAATGCCTTTACATTCGTGAAATTAATAGGAGGAATAAAATTTGCAGTACATTCCATTCCATGTATATGTCCATGATGTCGAGTTGAACGTACTCATTTTGTTCATCCATCCGTTGATAAGATAATCATTATTAATTATTAATAGATGTACACATAATACAAAGTACCGACATTTTTTTTAATTGAAACAAAGATTAATTAAGATCTATTAAGGTTTCTCAAACACAGTAATTAAGCCAAGGCGCGTTAATTAAGCCAAGGCGCGTGAAAAGACCATAGTACACACATCAAACTTAAAGCTTACAGCCACACAAGCGTGTATGCTTGACTTTATCTTAATTAACTATATGTTAGCCGATCAATAAACTCATTCGACAGAAAATGAAAATTATACTTACATTTTAATTTTTTTAAACTATGAGTATGTCAACCATTCGGATGGGCTATTTCGTAGGGTGAAGTCAGACCCACTATACACATTGACCAGGATAAACCACCAATAAGTTTTCATTATTACACTTTTCAGTATTTAAAAATTAACATATATTTTAAAAGTGTAAAATAATTTAATAAACATTTTATTATATAATTTCAATAACACAAGCACAAAGCGCAGGGAAACAACACGGCTTATGGAGGTCTCCCGCTGAAGTAAGAAAAAACTTTTTTTTTTTCTCCGAAAAAATATAATTAATATATTTTAATAAAAGCGAGCATGTATATACTGAATCCTTGTAGTTAGCACCAATAGAAAAAGTCACCAAGGCGTGCTTCGACACCTTCACCTCACCACCCTTCTTCAGCGAAACTGGCTTGTAGGGCTTGAGGTGTTGTTCAGTTGCAAGACTCAACTTCTGAACCGCTTCAACTGAGATGATATTCTCGCAACTGCTTACATCAATCATGAACCTGCACACCTTGCCTAAGATGGTACACTTGGACTGAAAGATGTTATTCCGCAGCCATTCATCATCAGCGACAACTCTAGGAGTCATACAAGAACGCTTCATAACCAAGGTAGTACTCACATCTCCAGTCACGATCTCCTATTCTGTGTTGTCAGAAGTATCAAAAGCTGGTTCTGTAGTGATGTTGGCCTCTTCCCCTTCGTCTTCCTCTTCGTTCTCAATAAAGAGAGCCTTCTTCCCTTTACATTCTGAATTCCTGTGATCAACTTCGCCACAACCGAAGCATTTAATCCCACTAGTGCTAGGTCTGTTCGTGCGACTAACAGGGTTAATTGCAGCGGTATTACCTCCAGTATTGGCTGTCCCAACACTAACATTACTGGAAGCATTACTCACACCCCGACGTTGTTGTTTCTCCACCACAATGCTCACTGGGGCGCTTGCAGATAAGGAAGCCGGATCAAACATGTTGACGACATCTTGGATTTGCACCCTCGGCCCACCAATATACCGCGCCACTAATTGGTCGTTAGTCTCCCGCAGTTCGTTTCTAGTGACTAACTGATAAAACTCAGTAGTGTAATCATCTACTAACTTTGCCCCTTGTCTCAAATTCTGCAACCTCTGATACATAAGGCGTTGGAAGTTGTAAGGCAAGAACTCAGCTCGTAAGTGTTTTTTCATCTTCTCCCACGAGGTGATCTTCGCCTTTCCATTCCTATTCCGCATCAACTTCTGCTGTTGCCACCAAGCCGTGGCCCTGTTGCGGAATTTGGTCGCAACCAGTTGCACACGCTTGTCTTCGGGCACACCTTTGAATTCTAGGACTTCTTCAACTGACGCCAGCCAGTCCAAGAATTCTTCCGGTTGAAGGGTGCCATGGAATTATGGGACCTCCGTCTTCATCCCAAACTCCCACCGCCTGCGATCATCCTCAACTGCACGCGGCCTGTAGGGCCTCCTCGGTGCCTCAACATACTCATCCTCCCATTCGGTAGAAGAATCTCATACTGGTTCATCACCAATATGTTCCCTTCGATGGTTACGGACACGATCCATATTCTGACCCAACAACCGATCGATTCTAGCAGTTAATTGTTCTACCACCGCGCCCATGCATTGGTCAATTATTTGACCAATTTGTCGATTCAGATTGTCACGGTCATACACCTCCTCGATACCCTGCTGGTTCCTCTTCGGCGGCATGATTTCTCCAATCACGCTGAAGTAGGCTCTGATACCAACTGACGCAGCGGAGATCTTCTAAACCAGTTGAACAAATTCACGAACAACTCGATCTAGGTCAGAACTTAAGCCAAAGTTCGAAAAATTCTTTTATTCTAGCCAAAAGTTGTGAATTACATCCGATAGGTCGCTTAAATAGCGAAACTCTAAAATTTGCCAAAAATAGTAAAAAGTCCAAAAAGCCCTAAAACCTCTAAACTGAAACTAGACGAAAAATAGCAACAAATGCCGCAAACGACAATAAAAATGAAAATTCCTAATGAAAGTTATAAGCTAAACAAAACTTTCCTAAAATAGCAAAATTGTCATTTCGGAGGGCGAAACGATGGAATTTCGCCGAAAAACGTCGTAGCCATGGCGTAGATGTGACCCGTGATCTCCACGCCGTTTCCAATCAACCCATGTCCCCGGAACGCCGAAACTCAAACGCCCGAACTTCATCGAAATTACCAAAATGCCATCCTGCCATATCTTTCCATCATATTTTTCCAAGAATTTGCAAGCTAATTCTTGGACTTCATCACTTTTAATCTCAAACATCTTGTGACCCTTCATCGGAGAAACCTTCAGATGCACATGGCTCCCGAAATCATACTTTAACTCGTCGTGATACATGTCATAATACTTTTTCTGCCTCTCATGCGTGCCTTTCAGCCTCAACCTGATCAATCGTCTCTTCTCTATGTGATCCACCACAATCTCTAGCCCAATAATTGCTACATCCCCGTGCTCTGCCCAGCAAGATGGAGATATGCACGGTCTACCGTAAAGTGCCTCATACGGTGGCATACTGTAACGACCAAAATTAATGAAATTAGGATTAGCGTTAATCTCGAAGATTAATGGTCGTAATTCAGGTGTTACGTGAACAACTCGGTTGACTCTAATACGAGAATCGAGAAAATATGTTATTTATGGATAGTGGTTGTGTATATATGGTGTTTAATATATTATTATATTGTACTACATGTGTGTAAGTTGCTATCGGGCGAGTTTGTATGATAGGTGTTCACCTCAAAAGGCGTGTCAACGCGGGTGTCGGGTAGGCGAAATACGGGTATGCTAGGAAACTCGACTAATCCATGTCAAGATGAATAGTAAATCAATTAAAGTGGGTAATGTGACCATAGGCCAAATAAATTCAAATCAAAACACTAGGCTATGGCATGCCTCGAAATGCATGTCGAGACGCGGGACATCGGCTACCGGGTAGTCGAGGATTAGTGGGACTACAAGTTGATAATTGTTGGTGACTAAAAACACTAACCATATGTATTATGATGGACTTAAGCTAAGATAAATAAACCAAATAAATCAAGGACTATAGTTTGAGTAAATTAAATGAAAAGCATATGATTTGTTTGAAGATACAAATTAGCATATCTAGTGACCAAACGAGTAACAATGTGGTGTCACTTGGTTTGAGTTAGTGGGGTGTAAGTGGCCTAAATGGCTGAAGGTGGACCATTAGATAATCCTCGGGATACGTAAATGCATGAGGATGTAGGGCTAGTATGAATCATATTATTATTATATATAGGAAATAGTGAAGTGTTTGATCAAATACTCAACTTCTCATGCAAATCTGGGAAAATCAGAGGAAGAAAAAGAAGTCCAAGCTGGGAACTTGGGACCTTTGAGAGCAATTCAAGAGCTTAAACATAGGTAATCACCTTTTTCACATTCTCTACTCTCCAATGAACTTAGTTTTGCCATGTTTAGTGAATTTTGAAAAATTGATGATGGGATCTCTTATTTGTGGTGTAAATGTGATGAATTATATATTAAATGAACATTTCCAATAAGGATTTATCACTGGTTTGGATTGACTTCGGTTTTTGAACAATTTGGAAAAATTAGTGGATTTTATGAAATTTATTTAATTTGATCAAATTGATGTTCTGAGTTAAGGTAAATGATGTTTTGAGATTAATTTGTTGTAAAGAAGGTGTAAAATTAGTTTAGGTAGCCAAATTGGAGGAGAAAGACATAATTCTCGATTTGAAAATTTTGTCCCAGAGGGAAGGTAGCTCGCTACCTAAGGAGGATAGAGCGCTAATCGTTCTAGGTTTCTTGCTATTCTTTAGGATGAAGAACAATAGCACACTACTTCATTCATTTAGCATGCTACACCAAGCCTATAGAGCGCTAACTGCTGGTTAAAAATAGAAATTAAAGGTTGTTTTGGTAAATTTTCACTTAATACATATCCTAAACACCTATAAATATACTAAACATGTAAAATTGAACTTCAGGGACTTAGGGGACCGTAGCTCGGGTATTGGGGAGCTAGTCGGGTCTGATACGGGAGTCCGAGGAAGTTGGAGCGTGGATTGAGGCGCGTAAACCTATTGGAGTGCCTTACATAATTCATGGTTTGATTTATCGATATCACATTACATGTGTAACTGCTGTTGGCTACACGTGAGGTTTTCACTCTTATTTCTGTTTGCGTATATATTGGTTGTCGCTAAATCACTTACACGGGTTACTTGTGATAGTGCTCGTGTAGGTGGCAGTAGAATATATCTACGACCGTCAGGAGGGATTAGGGTGGTCCTGATTTGTAACGGCGTCGGGAAGGGACCATGTTGTTTACCGAAGTTGGGGTTTAGTCACTGTAAGCCTCTAAATATATACGTGGTTCTCATTCGATTTATCGATTCGGGTGTTGGTGGACAGAGTTTTCTTATGATTATATGGATGTTTAATGATTTATAATTTTTATTTTTGAACTGGTTTAGTTGGTATATGTTATTATTTATTTCACGCTACTAATTTTGCTTGTCATGTGATGCCTACATTCATACCGTTGTCGGGTGTTATATTTGCATGTCTCGTGGTTTGTAGTTTTATTTCATGAATATTGTGTGGCATTCTCTTGGGATTTTACTTACTGGATTTGTCATTGTATTTGTCGAGTGACTGAGTGTAGATCCTTCGACGAGCAAGGGCAAGGGCAACGAGGTATTGTGCGACTACCTCTGAGATAATAGAGCTAGCCCGTATATGACTATAATTTATTTGTTTTACTTTTGTTGGGTTTTGGGAACTGTAGAACACTGATTACATGTATATGAGTCTTTTATTTATCTCACCTTGATATATACATGATATTTTTTGCCTGGTTTTCCACTACTTAGAGTGTTAAATACTACATAACTTACTTAATTTAAGACTTCTGTAGTAAAATTGTAATATAACTGGATTAATTGATTAACTGGCTAATGGGGTCGTTAATATTTATATGGAAATTAATTAGTTAAGTTAGGCTTAAATGGAAAGTGTAAGTAGCCAAGTAGGTCGCGGGACGTCAAGGATAAACGAGCCATGACGTAGCAAGGCTCGGTGACGTGGGATGAGACATAGCGGGTAGCAAAATGGCCTGGAATTTGGGGCCGCTATACATACTAATACTGGCTTGATAATTGTTATTGAATGCAAACTCACGCGAATGAAGATACTCTTCCCATAATCCACCGTACTCTAACACACACATCTTCAACATATCCTTGAGAATTTGAATCAGTCTTTCTAACTGTCCGTCAGTCTAGGGATGATAAGCTGTACTGAGATCCAATCGCGTATCAAACTATGCATGCATGCTTTGTCAAATCTGAGATGTAAACTGTGGCCTTCTATCTGACACAATCGATAACAAAACACCATGTAATCGAACAATCTCCCGCTAGTATAAACTCGCCAACCTATCCACCCGATGTGTGGTAGAGATCGGTAAGAAGTGCGCAGACTTTGTCAACCTATCCACAATTACCCATATACTATCATGTCTACGCTGAGATCAAAGTAGGCCACTGTCGAAATCCATTGTAATATGCTCCCACTTCCACTAAGGAATGGGAAGTAGCTGTAATAACCCACCGAGCCTCCGATGCTCAACTTTAACTCGTTGGCATACCTCACACGCTTGAATGTAATAAAAAACAACGGTCTTAATCCCTGGCCACCAGGAAAAGACGACGCACATCAGCATACATCTTGGTCCGACCCGGATGAACCGTAAAACGTGAGCGATGAGCCTCATCAAGTATCTCATTGTGTAACTCAACCACTAATGGAATCCATAATCGACCTCTAAATCCCGGCACGAGTATGTCGACTGACTCCAATATGGATTATCCAGTCTGAGCAAACTTCAAGAACCTCTGGTACTGCTCATTTGCTTGACTAACCCCCAAGTACACTCTAAATCGACATTATATGAGTCTTCATCTGCCCATAAATCAACACCCTGGTATTGGTTGGGATATCAACATAATACATCGACTAGATCGCTCGAGTAACCTATACTCGTGTGTCATGTGGTAAGTAACAATATCTGACTCTGCCCTTCTTCGCGCTCAATACGTCTGCAACAACATTGGCCTTCACCGGGTAGTACTCCAATGAGAATTCATAGTCCTCGAGAGACTTAAGCCAACGTCTTTGTCGCATTTTCAACTCTTTCAAGGTGAAGAGGTACTTTAAACTCTTGTGGTCGAAACAAGCACAAACTTTTCTCCATAGAGATAATGTCGTCAAATCTTTAATATAAAAACCACTGCAGCTAACTCCAAATCATATGTAGGGCACTTCTTCTCGTGAATCTTTAGCTGTCGGGACGCATAGGCAATCACTCTACCACCCTGCATCAAAACACATCCCAAATCGACCTTGAAAGCATCGGTGTTCACCTCAAAAATCCCCTGACTCAGGTAGTTCCAAAACTAGTACGGAAGTCAATCTTTCCTTCAAAGTCCCGATGTCTTATTCACAATTGTTATTCCATTGAAAAGTGGTATCCTTCTTCATCAATTGTGTCATTGGTGTCGCAATCTTCAAGAAGTCTTGAACATAACGCTAGTAATAGCCTGCCAACCCTATAAATTGCGGATATCAGTCACTGATCGCGGTGTAGGCAAATTTATCACGGTTATGATCTTAGCGTGGTCCACTGACACTGCGCTGGATCTAACGATGTGCAGAAGAAATTCAACATCTATAAGCTAAAACTCACACTTGCTGAACTTTGCATACAGTTTGTGCGCCCTTAAAGTCTGCAAAATCATATTGAGGGTGCTCCTTGTGATCATCATGGGGTCTTGGAGTAGATTAGGATGTCGTTGATGAACACAATGAAGAATCTATCCAAATACTCTCTCAGCGCTCGATGCATGAGATTTATGAACATCGTCGGGGCGTTAGTCAACCCAATAGGCATGACTGTAAATAGGTGATGCCCGTATCTTGTGCGAAAAGCAGTCTTCTCCCAGTCCTCTGCTCTAATCCTCAGCTAATGGTACCTTGATCTCAAATAAATCTTCAAGAACCACTGTGCTCCTATCAGCTAGTCGAGCAAGTCGTCAATGCGAGGAAGTGGATACTTGTTCTTCGTAATAACCTTGTTGAGTTGTCGGTAATCAATGCATAGCCTCAGGCTACCATATTTCTTCTTAACAAATAAGACTGGCGTGCCCAAGGCGACATGCTCGGGTGAATGAATCCTACCTTCAATAACTCATCAAGTTGTCCTCCCGCTCCTCTATTTCTTTCGAAGCCATCAGGTACGATAGAATAGATATAAGTTTGGTCCTCGAGACCAAATCAATGATAAAGTCAATCTCCCTGTATGATAGAAATTATGGTAGCTCTGCCGGAAAAATATCTGAGAACTCGCACACGATAGGTACCTCCTCCACTTAGTCTCGAACTTCGATGTAGTGCTCAAAACGCTAGCGAATGTCTCAACATCTATGCTAGAAGCTACTCTGCCTCTGGTAATTAGTAAACTAGTCAAAATCCCCTGAAAACTAATCTTAGGATGTCCAAGAACCTAAAATGCAACTCTCTTGCTGAAACAATGGATATGTGCATGATGAGCACTCAACCAATCCATGCCCAACAATGCATCAAACTTTAGGAACTCCAACACTCTCAGATTTGCTGGCAAAACATGATCCTCTATTTCTACCAAACAATCAACACACAATAAGTTTGGGTATATCTTGTCCCCAGCAGTTGTGCTAAGGATCAAGGGTCTCTTTGGTCAAATGGGTTTCAAACCTAACTCATCAACCATGCAACCGAAAATAAAAGATATCATAGAACCGAATCCAACAGAGTGTACATAAAACGACTGCAAATTCAAATATACCCTCAATTAGGTTATGGGTAGTAGTCGGATCTGGTGTGCAACAGTACGAACCTACTCCGACTCTGTTGTGGCTGCCCTCTCGCTTAGTCGTGGACACGGACTGACGAAGGGACCTGGCTGTGCATACTCCCAACAAGTATATTGAAGTCCTAATCCAGATGGATCACTCTATCGTCGTCTCTGTACCTAACCGAAACTATGACCCTGCCCATACCTCTGTCCCTGACCATTGCCTCTACCCCTGCCAATGCCACTGCCCTCGACCCTTTCAAGCTGCTGTCGCTAAGGACCTGACTATGTCAACTGTTGTGGTGTGTACTGACATAACTCCACACTGGTGCAGATTGTATTGGCATAGTATGTGCTCTATAAGGTGGAGATGCAACAAATCATACACTCTGAGCTCGATCCCTCGATCTCCACTGTCTAGGTCTCTTCCTCCTCCCATCACCTCTAGTCTGAGATCTGACTGCGATGGTGGTGGAGCTAAGACTACTATACCGGTGCGAATGCTAATAAAGGTCTCACTAGCCATACTCCTCTCGTAGGCCTCCTGTAAAGTTCCTGGAGTTGTGGTCACCACTATAGTTCAAATCTCACTCAGTAAGTCATGCATGAAATAGTAGGCCTGGTCAGCGTATGTATCAGCTATGCCCACGACATAGTTCATCAACTACAAGTATCGGCCCATATACTGCATCATTGTCTCGCCGATAGCCTACCAAATATTCTGAAACTCGGTCCTCTTCATGTTCTCGACCGAAGGAGGGAAATACTTCTAGTTGAATCTTCCCTTGAACTCAGCCCAATCCTTGGGCTTCCTTTCATAGCCACCATGCTACGCCACTAAAATCACCTCTCCAAACAACGAAGCTGATGAATGTTCAACTTCATATGATCCGGTGTGGCCAAGACATCGTGGATCTTCTCATGACTCCTCATAAACCTCTATGCTGCTCCGAGATCTGTACCATCGTGAAACTTCTCCGGGCTATGTCTCTGAAACTCGTGATACTGCCTCGCCTTAGCCATCACATGAGTACTCGCATCAGTGGGCGTGCTCGACGTATCCTTCGCCAACGTATCAGGCGTAGGTGGTACTCTCTCAACCTAAACTTAAACCCCCTCATTAATTATAGGTCTTGTCGATCTCTGTAGGAGCCGTAATAGTTTCCTGTACTGTGGGCGCACTCCCGCCCTGAGTTACTAGTGTTGTAGACGTAGAAGGTGATAATGTAGCCTGTGCCCTCAACAATCAAAGAATCTCCTGAAGTTGCTGGCTATGTGAGGTGACCCGCTGGGACATCTCATCTAACCTCTGATGAACATCCTTCGAATCTTGATCTTGGGCTGATCGACCATCGCGATCTGCAAAGAATGCAATTCCTTGATCATTACATAACTATCGATAGTAGTATTATACAATACATCAAATAGATCATATAGTCCAATTTTAATTTCCCCCAACTCTCCTCACTTCCCAACTAAGACTTAAGTCAGGATCATAAGGTTCCACTCTAAATTCCAACTTTGTCCTAACTCTATTATTGATTTGTGTCTTATGTTGGTTATGGGTTGTTCTTGAGTTAGGCGTAAAATCTTAGTATTTGATACCAACTGTGACCATAATGACCCATTACTTTAAGCTAGTGATTAGTACTAATCCAAATCCTAATTAACCCGGGTTAGGCTCGTGGTTAAGTTTGGTGTACCTCGAATAGCGTGTGCATGCGTTTGCAAGATGTATGGTGTTTGTTTGAATTTTTAAATCACTTTATATATAGGTTTTCGTATAATACAAAAAATAATACACAAGCCTATAAAACAAAAATACCAAATAAACAATGGTTTACGGAACACTAAGTGTGACGAGGGAGTCGTGGCATGAATGTGCATGCTCAATGACACTTGTATGCATGTTCGATAAGTTGATGGATGAATAATACAGCGATATATATATTTATATTTTTTAAAATATATAAATATATTAGAAAATAAAAGAATATTGAAACTATATAGATTATCAAATCATCTTGAATAAGTGTAAGTGTTTGATGTGTCAAATTGTGTGTTACTTTAACGCGTCAACCACACAATCGGTCTCGAGATAGCGCAATGCGTATCTCGAAAAAAATCCATATATAAAAACAAAAATTCATTATTATCAATTCATATTGATCATTCGATAGTTTCAGGAGGTCGGTTTCGATTCGAATTGAAGGAAGATCGTTCCGGAAGCCGAATTCAACAAAGTTGAGGAGCTTAAACGAATTAGAAGCTAGTGATCATTACTTTGGTAAGTTCGATTTTTGAGTTTGTTTAAGTTCAATTTGGTGGTGATGATCAAAACTTATTGAATTAAGATTGATGTTGATTATAAATAGTTTATAACCTCATTAGAGGTCCTCTCGGATTGATTGAGAGTGTAATTGTTGAGTTTGAATATGATTTGGGTCGAATTATATAAGTAGGGCTACGTTGTTGTTGCAGGCCTGGTGCGCATAGCGCTAGGCACTGGCCATAGTGCGCTACACATAGTAGAGAAGATGATTGACTTATGAATAACGTGTTATCCATGTCATGTAGCGCGCTTCCAGACCCCCTGAAACTAGCAACCGTGCTGTGTTTTATGAATAATCTTTTGTGGATTTAGGGATTGGTCTAGGGGTTCTAAACATAGTATAATGAACCTATATTGATTTCAAATGATTGTTGATAGGTTGAGGAACACCGCGGAAGAGTGAGATGACCAGAAAGTTAGGGAGTTTGGAAAATAGAGACTTAGACTGAGGTAAGTACAGATTCGCTTATTTATCAATGTTGCCTGGCTATTTAGTATATATTGCTCATATAGTTGTTAGAATGAAATGGACGATTATGTACACTATGATAGATTTCAATAAATGGAAAACGATGTGTAATGTGACCATGCTATAACTTCTGGTTTTGATAATAGGTTTATAGTAGATGGGTTCCTTTCCCAACTTATATATAACTCCTGCTCAATTTAATAGGTTGTATGGATTACATACACATTAGAGGGTTTGGGATAGAATCACTGGACATTAATGCATGGGCTAAAGAGCATATCGACCAATATGTTGGTCTAGCAATCGTATTAATGGTGTCGGTGGGTAATCGGCCCTAGTTTTATAAAATAAACGGGGATCACAGTGTAATAGTCTAAATTACTTGCTTTGAATCTGATTATGTATTGAATCTATATGTTTTCCATATTCTTGTTAGATATCATTGGTGCATGTTGTTATTGCGTGGTATCCTTGAATATTATATGGAATGTTGATGATTAGTGTGAGTCCTACTTACTGATCAATTTGGAGCACTCACCCCAATTAACATTATAGGTAGACCCGACGAGAGCTACGACTACAAAATGGAGAAGTTATAGGAGTCTTGAACTTCTCTTCGATGTAATGACTTTCTCTGGTCTTATATATTTGTATTGAATTATAGTTTTATAATATCACATGGGATGGGTAATTATATAATTGAAGTTTATTTCGGTTTGTTTTAATTATGTATATTTATTTTGGATATCGAAAATGGTTTTAAATTTTCGCTGCATATATGATTTGTTTTTATTTCGATAATCGATATACAGTAGTGCTTATCTGGTGTAGGTGGAAAGGCTGTTGGCTTTAGTTAAGTCTAGTAAGGGTAATCTTTAATTAGTGTTTCAGGCCGGGTATTAGCCTAATTAGGTTAGGGGATGCTACAGTTTGGTATCAGAGACATAGGTTTTAAAGCCTTGGTTAGCAATTATTTATTAGAATCAAGGAATAACTCTGATACAGTGTGGTGCTAGAGTTTATGATTTATCACGTTTAAGGATAAAGTGGTAATAGTGATGCAGTTGGGTATCATGGATAAGGCTCTGACCGTACATTCAATTTTGTATGGTGTTTGAAGTGAATGTGTAACAACTCAAATTAATTAAACAAGGATGAGCGTTAATTTGAGAATTAACGGTCGAAATTCGGGCGTTGCGTAGACCACTCGATTGACTCACAAACGAGAACCAATGAAATATGTTATATATGGATGGTGGTTGTATATATGTGGTGTTTAAATTTATTATTAGTATATTACAATGCATGTGTATATGTTGATATCGGGCAAGGTTATGTGACGTATGTTTGCATCGAAAGGTGTGTCGATGCGAGTGTTGAGTAGGTGAACTATGGGTACACTAGGAAACTCCACTAATTCATTTTAAGATGATTAGTTGATGAATTAAAATAGGTAATGTGACCATAGGCTAAGTTAGTTCAATTAAAATGATAGGCTATGGTGAGTACCGAGTAGTCGAGGGTTAGTGGAACCATAAGTTGATAATTTTGGTGACTAAAAGTATTAACCATAGATATTATGTGAGCCTAAGCTAAGGTGAATAAAATCAATGACTCAAGGCCTATAGTTTGAGTAAATTAAATGGAAATCATAGAATTATTCTTGAGATATACAATAGCATATCTAAGAGCCATGTGAATACTAAAATGGTGTCATCTTGAGGTTCAGTTAGTGGGAGTTAGTGGGATAAATTGCAAGAGGAGGACCATTAGATAGTCCTCAGGATACATAAATCCTTGGAGATCAAGGGCTAGGAAACACTCTCACCTTAATATATATGCCAAGTTGATCAAACCATGCAAATTTAAGCAAAAACCAACTGAATTGCTGGGAAATCAGAGGGAGAAGGATTTGTTGTTGGAATTAGAGCTGGACAACATCAAATTGGAGGAATTAAACTTAGGTAATCATCATCATCATCATCTCCTCTATCTAATGAACCCATTTTGGAAGTTTTGATGGAAAATCAAATTTAAGGATTAGGTCACTGGTTTTTGGTGATGTGTTGATGAATTATGTGTCAAATGATCATTTCCAATAAGGGCTGATCAATGGTTTTGATTGAATTAAAGTTTTGATGAAATGGGAAAAATTAATGAATGAGATTTGAGGAAATTGGTCAAATTGTTGTTTTAAGGTTGTTTTAATTGTTGTTTTGGGTCAATTTGATATGGAGAGGGTGTTAAATGGGGTTTAGTTAGCTAATTAGGGACTTTGTGACATAATTTTCGAGATGAAAATTATGTCATAGAGGGCAATTAGCGTGCTAATGAGGAAAATTAGCTCTATTAGCGCGCTAACTCGACACCAAAAATTCGATAAAATGTGTTTTAATAACGTAGCTAGTTGAAACCCACTTTTGACAAACCGATTTTTAGATTTATTATTTTTAACTTATTTTGAGGGAATTAACCTAATAAAAGACTATTTAATAATTTTTAGGTTTTGAAATAAAATATTGGTTTTAAGAGTTAATATACACTAAATTAATCTTAAACCTACTATATTTGAACTAAGAAGACACCGAACTCAGGGGTATCTTGTATCCAGAGCTAGTCGGGTCGGATTCGGGAGTCCAAGGAAATCGGAGCGCGGATTGAGGTGCGTAAAACCCTTGAGAATGTTTCACAGAATTTAGTTCATTTTCTTATGCGTGTGATGGGTGTCGAACTGTTTTCTTTTACCGGTTTGTCTAACTGATTAATCCATTTATTAAGGTTTTTACACCGAGATGTGTGGGCGGACTTGGGTACACTATATCAAATCACTTATGATCATGCCCTAGGTGAATTGCGACCGAGCTGCACCAATGCACACGTGTCGGTGTCTCAGTGGATTTGGCAAGCGTCGCGAGGACTAAGGACGAGACAGTGGAGGTGGTGGGAGAAGCCCCTGGAAAGATCCTTAGCTCCGAAGTATGGTATAGTCTGCTACACGTGACACATCCTCGGGTTTTCATCAAGGATATTTACGTGATATTGACTTAATTGTGGTATGTTTACATTCTTGTTTATATCATTCACTACTATTATGCCTTATTTTTTAGCATGTTTGGTTTGTATGTATTAGTCGTTAATCATTGCTTGCTTGATTATTGTCTCTGTTGCGCTGTGTTAACTATCATGATATGTTGCCTGAATTTTTTTGTATTGCGTTGTATTAATTGTTATGGTATGTTGCATGATTTATACTTTTATTTGATTTCTTGCTGAATATTGTGTGGACTTCTCTTAGGAATTTACTCACTGGACTCGTCATTGTATTTGTTGCGTGATAGAGTTCAGACATTTCTACGAGTATCGGTAAAAGAAAATCTTGGGCGACTATCTCACTTTGCTTACGGTCTTGGACATACTCGTAGGTGTTTATATTATTTTGATATTTTTATTTTTATTTTGGTTATTGGGGGACTTGAGATGACTTGTACATGTATATACCATATTTATGGTATTGTCGCTTATATACATAGTACTTTTCTAGGTTTTCCACAATAAGACATGCTCGTATAGATAATGTTTATCATGCTAAATTACTTTACCTAATTATATCAATTAAAGCTTCCGCTGATTTAAGTTAACTTGTAAGATACAACCCACTAGTATGGTTACGATTATGATAAGCTACAAATTAGTGAACCTATAAATATTTAACTACTTAAAGAGAATAGGTTATGAAAATACGAAAATCCACTAACTAATTTAATAGAATACACGTGGACACGAATTTCAGATACGAAAAGGACGGGCAGGTGCCGGACACGTGTAGCTAGGCCCACCGGGTGAGGAGTGCACGGAGACACATCACCCTGGGGCGGCAGGGCTGCCACAGAATGTTAACCTACTTTAAAAGTTTAAGGTACTGTTTTACCCTAATAACGAAACTTAATTTTATCGACTCGAAGAGTGGTCTCGAGTTATGAATAAGCTTAGGGTTTGATAAATGGTTTTTATCGTGATTTTGGGGGTAACCAAAAGATAAAAGACTAAAATATGTTATTTGTTGTGTATACTATATCTACGTGGTAGATACAAGAATTATTTCTTTTCTGAATAATAATGAGAAGGTTAAAGTCCATTTATTCCTCATGATATGAGAAGGTGTTAGAGGTAAGAGCTCCGAGAGTCTTAACCTCGGGGATAGACAAAAGGAAAGACATAAGAAAAAGTTATAAAGATGAAATAAAACTCTTCTCCAAGTAACATATTTAGTGGTCTTTCTTCTTACTGATATTATTAGACAAATAATAGTCGGTGAAGAAGTATTAATTGGATCAAGATCTTGAGGTGTGTATTAAGAGAATGGAAATTATATAATAATAAAATACAGAATGACTTTCGATGAAACTCAAAGATGGTGGACCACTTTGAGGGGCAATTTAATATTAGTATTGAGACTAGTATGGAAGTAATGAAAGTTATCCAGTAAACAAATTAGTAGTAAATGATAAAAGCCCAGTGGAGGTTAGGAAACCACTAATGCAGTTATACTTCATAAGTTGTTATGAAGTTGATATTCTAGTTATGGTGTGAATCTATATTGGAATAACAAGTAGTTTATTATTAAAAGATAGTTAAATTTAGAATATAGTAGTGAGTTGGTAAGATATCATGGTATAATCTATTAGACTGGTATAGTCTAAATTGGGGAGAATGAGTGATCGGTGAATCTGAGGATTTGGGGAATCCAATGATTAATGTGTAGTAATTAAAATGAGTAGGCTAGACCGATAACTGTAAATCTATTTTTTTAGCTCAGCTAAGAGTTGAGCTAATGATGATTAAATGAATGACGAATTAATGAAGGAATTGATTGAGATTATTTAGTAGGTCAATGATGACTACTAATTGCTGAAGTTGGATGAAGATGACCTCATATCAAAAAATTGAGCAAGTAAGAAAAGTTCTTAGAACTTAAAACAAAGATTGAGGCAAGAATGTTGTGAGCATCTCATTGATTTCTTTAATACATTTATATAGGTGAAGTCCAAAATTCATTGTGATGAAAATGAATAGTTGGTGACCTGAAATGAAAAAAAAATTGATGGTGTCAATTTTATAAAGAAATATGAGATATATCAGCATGAGGAAACTGAATAACTTTAACTTGGAGGGTTATGTTGGTCTTGCTTATATGAATGATGTTTCATGCTTAGAAATTCGTGATGAATTAATCCAAGTTGTGGTGACAACTGAAGGTTATTAATATAATTTAAAATTGATAGAGTTTAGGAATTTCTTGCCAGTACTGTGGTTTAAGTCCTCGTGGAAAAGTAAGCAAGACGTATATGTGCGGAAGAGTTGAGAGTTGTGGAGAACCAATATTATTATTTCGATAAGAAACTGAAAATCTACTTCTCAGGGGGAAGAGATGTATAATAGCTGGGATGGACCTTTTCTAAATTTTAACACAATATATATGAAGTTGACCATGGTTTCCAAAGAATATAATTTTCGAGCTTATGACTTGCAAAGTATGAATTACTGGAAGAAATATTTAATGTGAGTTCTCTCGTGTTAATTTTAACAGACTATATATATAAAGTTGAAGTATTTACCTTAAAAAATTGTATGCTTTACTTTGTCGTTAAATGGTGTGGGACGAGAAGTAATGATACAAATTTGTTAGAGTCTGTGTAATTTAGAACTACATAGAAAAGTGTTATCGGACTGTCAGTATACAATTACAACTCAGGTATATGGAGAAAACGTAGCTATTAATAGAGCTTCTTAGTTTACACTACAAAAAAATAGCAAATCAGAAACGGAATTAGAAACGGAAATAAGTTCCGTTTCTAAATCAGAAACGGAATTAGAAACGGAATAATTTCCGTTTCTAAATTAAAAAGTTAGCGACGGAATTGAGACGGAAACATTCAGAGACGGATTTGACACGGATCAAAGACGGAATTAGAGACGGAATTAAATTCCGTCTCTAAAAATGGCGCCACGATTCCCGCAAAAACTTTATTTTGTTATACCCGTTCATCAAATCTCGAGATTTGTGCACCTTCGATCTCGATGATTCAAAAATAAAACTCCCTCTCTCTCTCTCCGATTCGTCTCTCCGAAAACTCCATCTCCCCAACACTCCCTCTCTCTCTCTCCGATTCTCTCTCTCCCAAAACCCTATCTTCCCGCCGCTCCATCGATCTCTCTCTCCCGATTCTCTCGTCTCTCTCCCCAAAAACCCTCTCTCTCGACTCTGCAGATCTCTCTCTCTCTCTCTCACCGCGCTCTCCCGATTCTCTCTCCTCTCTCCGAACCCCTATCTCCCCAAAAATCCCTCTCTCTCGACGGCAGATCTCTCTCTCTCTCTCTCACCGCTCTTCTCACGCTCTCTCACGACCGTCGACCGCATCCAAGGCTTTGTGCTTTCACGGCCATTAGAGAGATCGCTAGCACGTAACCCTAGCTGTTCGTTCTCACTCTATCGGTCTCGATCCGAAGCGCTTCGCGGTTAGTGTGCCGTTGTTTGTCAATCAATGTACGGTCTAATCAATTGGATTGAATCATTGATCGTGTTAGGGTTTGTGGTTCAATTTGCGTTGTGAATGGAACCGATTAGCGTTCTATGCGTTCTTCGATGAATTTATTGTTTAGGTTCTCGTTTTTCTTGAAAATTAGGTGAATTGCACTTGATGTGTTGTGGAAAGATTGATCTTTGTGCGTGTTCGAGTGCGATTTATCGCTTATTGTAGTTTGTATTGTTGTTTGTTAATCCATGTGTTGTATAATCAGCTTGAATTGATCATGTTAGGGTTTGTGGTTCAATTTGAGTTTAAATGGAACCGATTAGTGTTCTCGTATGTTCTCTCCGATGAAGTTATTGTCCTGCTCGTGTCTCAAGGTATATTGATATATACGTGTGTGTACATGTATATATATAAGTATACACGTTACATTAAGTAGCTAAGTTTCATTGCTACATTAATACACTCAATTTTTCATTCATATAAGTGTACGTATGTCTCGCTAATAAATTAAATGTACCATATATTACAACATATGCATATATGTATAGCTTCCGCCGCTCTTCAACCTTCCGAAGTCGCAACTCCAAAGGTTACGGCGAGTCTGGTGTACGCACCAATGTTGGAGAAGATGTATTGAGCAAGTGCAACAAAGGGGAGACTCAAATTGAGAGGCTTTTAGCAGCTTGTTACTTGCTAATAAACATAGATAAATCGATCATTATCATCTCTAATTAATTAATTCAAGAATTGCTCACGCTATTGACCTTTTCATTATTTCTTTTCTTTCTTGTGAGCAATTACTATGTTAATGCTTTAATGGCACTCCAAGTCATATCAAGGTGTTTTCTCATTGTTCGATTGCCAGTACAAGAAGATGTAAGAACAATTTGATTGGTGCACCATTTTATCTCATGTAGCTTGCATTTACTCAATCAATTTCAAGCTCATGCTTTTTCTCGTATTTTATGCATTTGGTTTCGAAAGTAATGATTTTGTTAATTTGTATAGTAAAATATTTTGAGCATTCATCATTTTGACATAGGAAAATTGAGGTCCAGAGTGTGAGTATAGAATGTCACCGCCTCAAGTTCCAATGTCGATTGTGTGAGTTCTTGGTTCAAATATTGTAAGCTTGATTGTGATATATGCTTTGCACAAACGTTACATGCATCTAAGTGCATATATTCATGCATTTTAAAGTCGCTTCATGCTTGATTGTTTGTAGCTTTTAAATGGAAATGTTGTTAAAAGTTCAAAATAGTGTTACATTTTTTGCTAATTTTATGGATCTATAGGTAATTTTAATAGGTATTTTTTTAGGTTATTCTCTACAAGTTAAGTGAAACTATTGGGAGTGCCTATTAGCAAAGAAGGTTTGCTTAGAAACTAATACTTGATAGTTGCATGTTTAAATCATTATGTTTCTCTCATTATCAATTACATCATCACTATGACCTTGACTATTTATGTTTACCATCTCATTCGATAGGTCCAATGCTCTATGATAAGGTGAAGAGAAAGCGTGGAAGTGAAAAACCTATTAATTTTAGCTACAACAAGTGGGCTCATTTGGCGCTCCCATGCTTATTTCAAATGGGTGATGACACAAACTTTTTGCTTACTCACCCCAAAAGTTTACTATGAAGATTTTGAAAGTATTCATCTATTTCTATGAAGATTTTGAAAGCATTCATCTATTGCTAAAATGATAAATATATGAAGATTTGAGACTTTTACATTTAAAGAAATTCTAGTGGTGTTGTACCCCAATTAATTTGTGACTGAGGCTATGTTGTTGTTTGTTGTTGTTGTGTTTGTTTCAATGCCATCCTTTTAGCAGAAATGATAAATATATGAAGATTTTTCTTGCGATGCACAACATTATAACAAATTTAATTGGTTTACTTTTTCTTTTTGTTATTTGTAATTTTAGGTGCAAATGGAATGTAAGAGATTCGACATCATATCTTTTGTGTCATTGAAAAAAAGGGCTATGAGAAAGGTACTACTTCATTTCTTGACACAAATAACTTGCTTTTAGATCCTATAATTCTTTTGGGTGACTAAGTTTCTTAACGTTGATTTAATTATATTTTGTTTGCTAAGAAGAACATATACTAACGTTGAAATAGAACAATTTTTGCAATTGTTCACTTCGATTCCACTTGTGCTATGATAGAGAACTAAAAATTAACTCATTTAAGCCATTTTTTTTCGAGATATTACTAACTCGAATCACAGATTATGTATGGAAACCTTTGAATTAAGAAATATTTCATGTCGAAATGCACTTTTCAAACTAAGGAAGGTGTGTTAGGACTTGTTCTAGTTAATGCCCCCTTAAGGAAGGTGTGAATCCTATTCTCAGTAGGTTCTCAAATTTTTGATATCAAACACCAATTTTTGCTTGTTTTAGTTAGAATTTGTTCCTCAAAGACCCTCAAATGGAAACCCACCAACTTTGTTTCTAATTTTACATGGTAAAGTTTTTCTTTGTATTGAGTTCCTTCATTCTCTTTTTTGACTTGGACCAAAGAATTGCGTTTATCTACCTATATTCTTAGATCTTGTTCGTAGAACCAAAAGGAATGAGTTTTTAGCTAGTGATACGTAGTTTTCCCATAATGATGAATTTCTTTTTCTTTATTACTTTATTTATGCTTTGTGTTTATATTCCATAATATTGTTTATATTTCTATTATTGTTTGTATAATTTAGTGATTTTTTTCTTTTTGATCTTTTTTCGTGTGTTTTGTACGAAGTCAAGTATTATTTGAAGCACAATCAACTTTATATAATCTCTAACACTTCATTTTTTTATTTTTTTTTTTCATTTAGAACAATTTTTGCTTTTACTTTTGTAGAAAGATACGATATAGAAACTTTTTATATTGTTTTTGTTGTTTCGTGTACTACATTGAGAAAAGATAATGTTAAGGATATGTTAGTTTATATAAATTGTGTAATATCAATATATTATTTAGCTATGATTTTTATTATATATTGGCGTTAAATGTGCTTGGATTGAGACCTATATATGTAAGACTTTAAAAACTAAACAAAAACGAAAATTAGAGACGGAAATAGCAACTAATCTTTGATTCCGTTGCTATTTCCGTCTCTAATTTTCGTTTATGTTAGATACATAAATCGAAACGGATTAAATTCCGTCTCGATCCGTCTCGATTAGCAACGATCGAGAGACGGAAATAATCGTAAACGGAATTTATTCCGCTCTAATCGAAACGGAATTAGAGACGGAATTTATTCCGGAATTTATTCGATCCGTCTCTAAATCGAAACGAATCCATTTTCCGTTTCTGATCCAATCAGCGACGACGTTTTCAGTCAGAAACGGAATTTTTGCAAATCAGAAACGGAAAATTCCGTTTCTGATTTGCTGTTTTTTTGTAGTGTTAGACTTCTTGAAGAAATGACGGTGATGATGATTTATGTGAGTTTAGCTGACACATCATCAACTGAGAGAGCTAATTACTAAGCTACTAATCTGATCTTGTGAGTTCAGATTCAAACTGAATTGGATAAGATTTAGTGGTGATTGGTTGTCAGAAAACTACAACAACAACATCAACAACATAACCTCAATCCCAAATTAATTAGACCCTAAAATTATCCTGATTAGTCGGTAGTGATTGGTTGTCAAAAAGCTGATCATGATTATATAAAGTGTTAGAAGTTAACAGCTAGTGTAAATTATCCAGATTAGTCAGCTTCTGATAATGGTACGTTACGGTTCAGGGATAGATTATAGATTCTAGTTCGGGGTTAGGTGAGGCAGAAAGTGGTATGAAATCTCATAGATCTCTTTAATGCATTCATCCAGATAGCAGTAAGGAATATCATGAAATGAGGCGCCTTTATTTATTGTTAATTTGGGATGAAAAAATGATGCTATGGGAATAATAAAGAGATATGAGATATGTCAGCAAGTTAGGGCTGAGAACTAGAAACACGAAGGTTTATTGGATTCGCTGCCTATTCCTAAATGGAAATGGAAATATAGATTGGTGGATTTTGTTTCTAGTTTATCTCTTAGTTAGCGTAAGCACAATACGGTAAATATTGTAGTTAACAGTTGATTGAGTCTGCGCATTTCTTGCCAGTTTCTTTGTCAAATCCTCTTGACTGTTTATGCAAAATATACATACATAAGGTATTAGATTTCAGGGTGCTTCAATATTGACTATTTTAATAGGGATCCGAGATTCACATCCAAATGATGGAGTGAATTTCCTGCGACAGTTGGAGAATTGTTCTTAACATCAGTATGGTATATTATCGGTAGACCGATGGGTAACCGCAACAATTGATTTTGAAGCTAGAGGATACACTTTAAGCTTGTGTCTTGAAGTTTAATAATAACTGAAAAAGATACATTTCTCTATATGAGTTCATTTGTAAAAATAGCTATCAAACTAAAATGGAATACTCCTTTGAAACTATGAATGGTCAACCATGTCATTCACCGGAGTGTCTAAACAAGGGTTGAGATGCAAGTTTATTGGAGGCGGAATTGATTTAGAACTACACAGAGAAAATGTTGCAGACTCGCCAACGTTTGACTACAACACAATTAAAACGGAAGAGATACGACGATAAATATCGTAGGTGGTTATTGTTTTCAAAAGACAACTAAGTTCTGTTGAGAACCTCACATATAAAAGAGAGTTGTATAAGTTTGGATTGTGATGTAAACTAGCTTCAAGGTGTATAAAAAGCTGAGAACCAAAGAGATTTCGTTGGTTATAGTGAAATAGGGATTTCACAAAGATGAGGGACTAACCTGAGAGCGGAAGCATGAGAAATAGTTCTCATTTCCCTTTGAAATTGCAGGTAATTTCATATTACTTTAATTTCGAGGATGAAATTGCTTTAAATTGGGGAGACAGTAACAACCCGTTATCTTAAGCTGGTGATTAATACTAATCCAAATCCAAATTAACCGGGTTAGGCTCGTGGTTAAGTTCGGCGTACCTCGAATAACGTATGCGTGCTTTTGCATGATGTATGGTGTTTGTTTGGATTGTTAAATCACTTTATATATAGGTTATCGTATAATATGGCAATTAAACACAAGCCTATAAAATGAAAAATGCCCAATAAATAATGGTTTACCGGGACACTAAGTGTGACGAGGAGTCATGGCACGAATGTGCACGTTCAAGGACACTTGTAGGCATGTCAGGTGAGTTGATGGGTGAATAATACGTAATATATATTTATATGTTTTTAAATATATAAATATATATTGGAAAATAAAAGAATATTGAAAATATATGGATTATCGGATCGTCTCGAATAAACGTAAATGCTTTATGTGTCAAATTTTGTTTCACTTTAAGCTGTGTCACTTTAACACATCAACCACGCGATCGGTCTCGAGATAACGCGACATGTATCTCGAGGAAATCTATATATAAAAACAAAAATTCATTCTTATCAATTCATATTGATCATTCGAAAGTTTTAGGAGGTCGATTTCGATTCGGATCGAAAGGACATCGTTCCTGAAGTAGAATCACTACAAAAAATGGGTAGAAATAATGACGGGCTATTTCCCGTCGCTATTTAGCGACAGATTGGCGACGGGGGCAGTTGTTGACCCATTGATTAGATTAACGACGAGGTTAGCGACGACCCCCTGTCGCTAATCGTCGAGGGCGAAAATTCCCGCTCAAAATGAAACTTTTTTTCGCCACGTGGCAATGGGGCCCACTCTCACTCTCTTAAATAACCAAACCCTAATCTTTCCCACTTATATACTCCAAAAAATCTTCTCACTCCTAAAACCAATCTTTTCGCCCCTCTTCTCTTCTCACTATCCATCCACCGGGCTCTCTCCGGTGCCACCCCACCGTTGTTGTTAGTCGTCATTGCCTTCTCTTGCTCTCTCGCTGTGTCACCTCCATCTCTGTCTCGCCTCCGCTTCCTCTGCCTCGCCCCAACTTCCTCGTCTCCACCTCCTTTGCCGTCTCCGCCTCCGTTGTCTCGCATTCGTTTCCTCAACCTCGCCTCCCCCCCCATCACCCTGGTCCGCCACGCCTTCTCCCACCAAAGCTATGAATATGTATAACTTATTTTATTTTATTTTTTGTAAAATTAAGATTAGTTGTTTTGATTTTTTTAAGTTTTAATTTTCTTTGTTTTTTGTTGTATTTTACAATATATTCATTGTTGTTGTTGATGATTATATAAACTTGTTTTGCTTTTTATTCGATTTATTGATTTAGTTTTTTACAATATATTCATTGTTTATTGTTGTATTTGATATGTTTTGAATTTTTTCATTTTAAGTTAATATTCTTTTTTTTAAAAAATTTTTGATAATCGGTCAAAAAATTAGCGACGGGTCCCCGTCGCTAATCCGTCGCTATTTCTGACACCCGTCGCTATTTCGGTAAAACGATGGGAAATACATGATTAGCGATGGGAAGTCCCGTTGCTAATCCAATATTTCTTTGTAATGAGTTCAATGAAGTTGATGAGCTTAAACGAATTATAAGCTAGTGATCATCACTTTGGTAAGTTTGGTTTTTGAGTTTGTTGAAGTTCAATTTGATGGTGATGATCAAAACTTGTTGAATTAAGGTTGTTGTTGATTATAAACGGTTTATAACTTCATTTGAGGTCCTCTCGGATTGATTGGGAGTATAATTGTTGAGTTTGAATGTGATTTGGATCGAATTGGATCAACAGAGGTACGTTGTTGTTGCATGTTTGATGCGCATAGCGCGCTAGGCACTAGCCATATTGCGCTACCAGACCCTTGAAACCAGCAATTGTGTTGTGTTTTATGAATAATTTTCGGGGGGCTTAGGGACTGGTCTAGAGGTTCTAAACATAATATAATGAAACTATATTGATCCCAAATGATTGGTGATAGGTCGAGGAACACTAAGGTATAGTAAGATGACCAGAAAGTTAGGGAGTTTGGAAAACATAGACTTAGACCGAGGTAAGTACGAATTCGCTTATTTATCAATGTTGCCTGTCTATTTAGTATATATAGTTCATATAGTTGTTAGAATGAAATGGAGGATTATGTACACTATGATGGATTTCAATAAATGAAAAACGGTGAAGGAGATGGGTTCCCTTCCCGACCTATATATAACTCGTGCTCAATTCAATAGGTTGCGTGGATTACATACACATTAGAGGGTTTGGGATAAAGCCTATGGGCATTAATGGATGGGCTAGAGAGCATATCGACCAATATGTTGGTCTAGCAATTATATTAATGACGTCGGTAGGTAATCGGCCCTAGTTTTATAAAATAAACGAGGATCACAGTGTAATAGTCCAAATTACTTGCTTTGCATCCGAGTATGTATTGAATCTATATGCTTTCCATATTCTTGTTAGATATCATTTGTGCATGTTGTTATTGCATGATATCCTTGAATATTATATGGAATGTTGATGATTAGTGTGAATCTCTGCTTACTGAGCAAGTTGGAGCGCTCACCCTAATTAATATTAGAGGTAGATCCGACGAGTGCTACAACTACATAATGGAGAAGTTATAGGAGTCTTGAACTTCTATTTGATGTAATGACTTTCTCTAGTCTTATATATTTGTATTGAATTACAGTCTTATAATATCACATGGGATGAGCGATTATATAACCGAGGTTTATTTCGGTTTATTTTAATATTGTATATCTTATTTTAATTATCGAAAAAGATTTTAAATTTCCCCTGCTTATATGATTTATTTTTATTTCGATAATCAATATACCGTAGTGCTTATTAAGTGTAGGGGAAAGGCTGTTGGCTTTAGTTAAGTCTAGTAAGGGTAATCTCGGCTTAATAAGGGTTTCAGGCCGGGTATTGCGCTAATCAGGTTAGGGGATGCTACAGTGATGGGCCCAGTTCTACAACCCAAACTGAACCCCGCCCGACCTACACTTTGTGGACCCCGAGTCAATCGTCGTGATGTCAACACAAGCCTAGTCAGCCTTCCTAACCATCTTTTTCATTACAAGACATCAAAATTTAACATTTATAGCAAGTTATTCAAATATGTAAGTTATCAAAGGTTATGAGGAAGCGATTTCAACTTAAACAAATCTAAACCCAATCATTCACGGCATCTTAGAGTGTGAAAACCCCGCATAACACAGTCAACATGTATAATAAGCAGATGAGAAAGATATAATATCATATACATGTCCCAAAGTATCTCACAAAACCCGTATACCTCATATGATAAAAACAATATACATAAGTAATACAAAACTTACTAAAGTACGAGAGGGAAGGTCGCTCCAAAGTCCTCACCGTAGATCTCCAAGTATTAACCCCTTTCCCTTACTTGACTACGATCTGCACTTAGTCAAACATAAGAATGATGAGCCCTGGTAAGTAATGCCAGTAGAATACTAAACAACATTTCCTGTGGTGGCCCCAACCGCCCCGGGTGACGTGTCTCCATGTACTCCTTGTTGGCCGGCCCAACTACAAGTGTCCGACACTTGCTCGTCCTCTTTATGTCTTGTAACTCATGTCCACAAATGTAATATTATATAAACTAGTAAATCATCCTTATATTCTTTGTCCCATACCAAATGTGGCGTTCTAACTATTTCAACTGTTACCTAGTTGTCCATTTATTGAGATCCTAACCATACTAATGATTGTATTTTAAGGTTAACATATTCAACGGAAGTCTTACTTAATATCATTTAAACAAGATAATTTAGCATGATAAACATTGTTCAAAGGCAAAACCTACGGTGGAAAACCCTGGATAGTACTCTGTATTTAAGCGACATCACCACAATAGGTATATATACATGTACTGTGTTATCTCAAGTCTCCCGATACCCAAAATATACAAAATATCAAAAATAAAGACATACAAGTAGGTCCTCGATAGTGGGCAATCAAATGTAGTCACCTCGGATCCCCTTGCCCCTATTGCTACTAGGATATACACTCAATCATCACAAAAAGACAGATGACAAGTACATTAAGTAAAATCTCAAAGAACCCCTTTAAGCATTTATATAATAAAATAAAGGAAATACAAGGAATGCTTTCAATTAAACATGCGGAATGTAAAACAGGCAATTGTAAATGGCTCATCACATGAATAAACAACCGACAAGCTAACAAATGTGTGTCCTCACTCCAGAGGGACTAGACTGTACTTCGGGTCACCAAGTTCCCACCAGTGATCACGTCTTAAGTGGCCCAACACTTGGTCCCTCGTGCGCCGCTGGCCAAATCTGCCGAGTCACCGACACGTGCACAAAGGCAAGCCCAGGTCACCATTTACTGAGGGTCGGGTCACACGTGCTATAGTCCAGTGTATCGTTAACACACAACAAGGAAACACGGGGGAGTAACCTCAACCCACGTCCAAATATCCGAATAAAAAGATGGACAACAAGGAATAATAGAAACAACATGTAAACAGAATAAATACTCTGAGTTTTTCAGTTGGACTTTACAAAACTCACACCGCTTTTGACCTCCCCGGACTCTCGTACCCGACCCGTCAAGCTCCCCAACACTGAGCTTCGGCCCACTAAGTCCCTGAAGTCCATTTTTACCAGTTTAGTTTGTTTACGAATATGTAGATATGTATTAGGTGGAAAATCTCTAAAACAGTCATAAATTCCCATTTTCATTTGTCATTAGTGTGCTAATTTGTCTACCTAGCACGCTAGTTTGAGTTAGCACGCTAAAGGGTTAAGCCTAGCGCGCTAGATGGAATTAGCGTGGTAGAAATTTTAATTAGCGCGTTATTGTTCTTTGTTGCAAAGAACAACGGTATACTTAGGACAGTTAGCGTGCAAATTGCATTATGGGACAGAATTCTCAATTCGAGAATTTTGTCATAACCCTCTCAATTAGCTATTCTAATTAGTCTACTACCCTCCTCTTCAAAATATCCACAATCCATGAATCAGAACACTCCAAACATCAATGTACATCAATTTTCCACAAATCATGCATTTACCACCATCTCCATTAACAACCAATTTCATCAAAACTAACTAAACCAATAATAAATTCCCCTTATATGTGATATAATGACATGAAATGCATCATATTTACATAACAAACCAGAGGTTAAACCATCAACTCGAATTTCACTAAACACACCCAAAAATGGGTTCATTTGCAAGCTTAGAATGTGGAGAAGATAATTACCTAGTTTAGATCACTTGGTTTAATGCCTAGGTTATATAATTCCTAGTTGGAACTCCTTCTTCTTCCTCTGAATGTTTTGGTTATGCATGAAATGGGTGAGTGTTGTGATCAAACACTCCACTAGCTATCCTATATATATGTTTTATGGAATAAATTGTGCGTATGTATCCCGAGGCATATCTTGTGGTTCACAAGCATGCTGTCATATACCTCCAGGTGACTCCAATAGCACACTCATCATCTAGTACTACTCACTATGTTGATCGAGATGTCCATTTCATGGCCTTTTTATTTAATGTAAACTATAGGCTCTCATTTATTCTATTAATGTCACATTACATTAAGACTTATTCAACCAAATGGCCAGTGTTTTATTTATCAAATTAAACCAACTCATGGTCGCACTAACCCTCGGCTACCCGTACCCGGCGCCCCACATCTCGACAAGCATTTCGAGGTGTGCTATAGCCTATTGTTCAAGTTAATTTAATAAACTTATGGTTACATTAATCATCTCAATTTGATAACATATGGTTACATTCATTATGCCAAATTGATAACCTTGACATTGTTTATGTAAATTTATTGGATTTTCTCTAGTGTAATCGTATCTTGCCTCTCGATATCCACGTTAACACGCACTTCAAGGCAGCTACCCGTCACACAACCTCGCACGCTCTCATGATTCAACATACACACATGCGATGTATTTAACCAATAATCGAATAAATTGCTCATCGATAAAGCCATCCAACACACAATTAAACCAGTGTACCTAGGTCGACGTGTGTCCTAGCCTACCCGCGACGTCTACATGGATCTGAGTTGGCATCTACGTCTACAATTTTTGAGATAATTAATAACATTATTAAAATGGGTCGTTATAGTTCTTCCTAACTAAATAAAAATTTCGTCCCGAAATTTAACCGTAACTTAAATCTCATACTAGAAAATAGCTGAGGGTATCACTCTTTCATCGTCGACTCGAGCTCCTAGGTGAGTCCTTCTGTCCTATAATGCTACCAACGAACTAAGACCTTAGAAAGTTCCTTATTCTCGAGAATTTGTACTCTGCGGTCAACGATCTCTATCGGCCTCTCCTCGAAAGTCAAGTCAAGTGAAACCTCAATTTGTCCCAACTCAATAGTCTGTCTCAATCCTGCCCCAGCTAGTCTCAACATCGAAATGTGAAATGTAGGATGAACCCTGGCTAACTCATCATGTTGCTCTAATCGATACGCAACACTGCCTACTCGTTGTGCAATCCTATATGGCCTAATGAACCTCGGCGCCATTTTCCCCTTAATACCAAACCTCTGCTGACCCTTCCAAGGGTAAACCTTCAAATACACCATGTTGCCCTCCTAATAGCTCAGTCCCTCATGATAATGATCCGCGTATTTCTTCTATCTATCTTATACGGATCATAACCATTGTCGAATATGTCTGATCTTCTATGTGTAGTCAACAACTATCTCAGGCCCAACTGTCACTGTATCCCTCGGCTCGCCCAACAGGCAGGTGATCTACAAGGCCTCTCATACAGTGCCTCAAACGGTAGCATGTCAATGCTCGCCTGATAACTATTATTATATGCAAACTTACATGAAGGCATATAGTCCTTCCACGAACCCCCAAACTGCAATATACAAGCCCTGAGCATATCCTCCAAGATCTTTATCAGTCGCTTTGATTATCCGTCGGTCTGAAGATAATAAGCCATATTAAACTGCAACCTGGTGTTAAAATGCTCATGCATAGCCTCCTAAAGCTTCGATGTCATCCTAGGATCTCTATCCGATAAGATGGAAATCGCACTCCATGCAATCTAATAATCTCCCACTCAAATAATATGCTGAGCTGAGGAAACATGTATCTCAAGGAAATCGAAATGAAATAAGGTGATTTCGTTAGTTTATCAATCACTATCAAAACCGCATCGTGACGCCTCGATGCCTGCGGTAGTCCACTAACGAAATCCATGGTGATGTGCTCCCATTTCCATTATGGAATGGGAAATGGCAGTAACAATCCATCGGGCCTCATGTGCTCAGCCATCACCTGCTAGCAAATGTGACAACTCCTGACGTATCCGCCTACATCAGCTTTCATCCCTGGCCACCAAAATAATCATCGCAAATCATGGTACATCTTGGTCCGACCAGGATGAACTGTGTAGCGAGACCGAGTGCATCTTCCAAAATCTCGTTTCGTATCTCTTTATCCACATATATCCAAAATTTTCTCGGTGTTTTAAACACCGATTTGTGGTCTATGCCCAATCAGTGCACTTCGGATCCCGAGCGAGACCATTGAACCGCGCATAAAGCCCATTAGCCATCTAACACTCGGCAACCCTTTCAATCGATACGGTCAACCCTCATCTGACAACAAACATGCTGCTCATTCATAGTTGATACCTTTGTCATGCACATAAGTGATGTCGCATGTAACAGACTATATTCGTATGTCATAGCTCGCAAACTAGTCTGACTATCAATCCCACTCCGATTCAATGTGTCCGCTACGACGTTCACCTTTCCAGGGTGATATTCTATAGCGAAGTCGTAGTCATTCAGCAACTCCAGCCATCTCCGCTGGCGAATGCTCAGATCCCTCTAAGTAAAAATATAACGTAAACTCTGATGATCTGTATACAAGATGAACTTCTCCCCGTAGAGATAGTGCCTCCCAACTTTTAGTGCAAAGACGACCGCTATAAGCTCCAAGTCATGCATTGGGTAATTTCCCTCATAGGGTCTCAACCATCTGGAGAGATAGGCAACCGGTCTACCATCCTGCATCAACACGCATCCAAGAATAATGCATGATGCATCTATATAAACTGTCAAAGTCTTATCCGGTTCCGACAATGTCAATACTAGGTGCAGAGGTCAACCTCTTCTTCAGCTCACCGAAGGCCTGCTCACACTCCTTTGACCAATCAAGCCTAACATTTTTCTTGGTCAGTCTCATCATCGGCGCTGCAATCGAAGAAAAACTTTGTACAAATCGATGGTAATATCATGCCGTTCGAGGAAACTCCGTATATCGGCAACAGACTCAGGCGTCCTCCAGTCAATGATAGCTCGAATCTTCTCTGAGTCCATCGAGATACCCTGGTCACTAATGACATGTTCTAAGAATCTCATCACACTCACCATTAAGTCACACTTATTGAACTTGGTGTACAATCTACGCTCTCTTAGTGTCGTCAAAACTGCCATGAGTTGACTTTCGTGATCCTCATGAGTCCTACTGTAGATCAAGATGTCGTCGATGAACACTATGATGGATTTGTTTAGATATGGTCTCAAGACCTTATGCATCAAATCCATGAACATTGTCGAGGCGTTAGTCAGCCCAAATGGCATGACTGTAAACTCAAATAGCTCGTATCTCGTGCTGAAAGTAGTCTTCTGCTATCCTCTTCTCAAATCCTCAACCGATGATAACCCGAGCGAAGGTCAATCTTCGAGAAGAATCTGACACTCGCCAATTGATCTAATAGATCATCTATCCTTGGAAGTGGGTAACGATTCCTAACTATCACCTAATTCACTTCATATAGTCTATGCACATCCTCATCGACCCATCCTTCTTCCTCACAAACAATACTGGAGCTCCCTAAAGTGAAATACTAGGGTGAATAAAACCCTTCTCCAACAATTCATCCAACTGTCGTCTAACCTCCTCCTGCTCTGATGGTGACATCCTATATGGTCTAATGGCAATCGGCTCGCGTCCCTTGGTATCAATTCGATGATAACATCGACAGCTCGTAGCGGTGGCAATCTGGGTAGGTCAAAAAGAAATACATCAACAAAATCTCTCACCACCTGTACATCCTCAATCCTGACCTTCATCCTAATCTCCGGCTCAACTATCGCTGCAAATGCCTCCATCTCCCGCGTTGTAGCTAGTCGGCCTCTAGTGATCGGTAAGTCAGTCGCAGATCCAACTAGCGCAAACTTTGGTATCCCTAATATACGAAACTTTATCCTCTTACCATAACAATCTATTCGTGCATGATAGGATGACAGAGCAATCCATCCCAAGAATCGCGTCAAACTCTAGGTACTTTAATACTCGAAGATCGGTTGGTAACTGATGTCCTTCAACCTCTATCATCACATTTCTACATATCCGGTTATGGTATATCTTATCCCTAACGACCATACTGAGGACAAGGTGTGTGTCTAGTGTTTGTGTATCTAACCCTAACGCTCCAACAACACATCCAAAATAAATGATAAAGTACTACCATAATCAGACATAACATGCATAGGTCGTCCAAAAATATGCAACATACCCTCGACGAGCTGTCTGGTCGCTCCACCATCAGGCTGTGCTACCGCATGAGCTTTCTCCGACATGTTATGGCTCTCGATGTGGTGACGATGGCGTCCTATAAGTCGGCCCTCAAGTGTCCCCTCTGACCACACCTATGGCATCTACGGTTGTCCTGCCTCTCAGTCTGTCCGTCTCCATATCTCGGACCCTGACCTCAATCTCTCTAATCCCTATCATGTCCCCTGATCTCGGCCCTGATAGTGTATCAACGGTTGTGGCCTATATTAATCTATTGGTCCGATGTGATGGCATGTATTGACTATCTCCTCATATTGGCACTGACTGCTTTGATGATCATCCCTACGACCCATGTTCTATCTATCATCCTTCCGCCTCTATTCTGACGATCCCTCTGTCTCTTCGGCCTCTTATCCAACCGAGAACTTTGCCATGTTTGTACCTTAGTACCAGTCACACGCCTGCCATCTCTCTACATCAGATATGTCTCATGTGCTAATGCTCTGTCGAAGATGTCCTATAGAGTAAATGCCTTAGATGATACAATCGCTGAAGCAATCTTGTCATCAACCCCTCTTATGAAATAGTAGATTTGTAGGCGCTCAGTCCCGACGACATCCATCGAAAACTGAAGTAAATGTTGGAACCTCTCCATGTACTGCATCAAGGTTTGATTACCCCGTGTCAGGGGTCGAACTCCTCCCTCAGTCTCAGTCTAACCTCTATAGTTATGTATTGGTTGTAGAATAGCTCTCTAAACTCAGCTCATGTCGTCGGCTCTGGATGCGTATCCTAATACGTGGTCCACCATATTACGACGTGACCTCTCAAGCATGCTTCTACAGTCGTGCCTGAACACTCTCATCATTCCTCATCAGCTTATGGAACCGCTGATGAAATACAATCCACTTCCTCGCGGCCTCGGGTCACCACCTCTGTAAAAGAAACCTGACTAAAACTTCAAAAACTCCCTCGACAGCTTCGCCTCTGGAGCTAAAACGAATCTCGATGTAGTAGCAGTAGTAGTGGTAATAGTCGTCTGACCAATAGCCATAGGTGGTGGTGTAGGAGTCGGCGTCTCCAAGGGAACTACAATGGCTGGCTCTCTTTCGTCTGTGCACCCTCTACTATTCTCTCAATTGGTGTCTGGGGTGTAACCGGACGACAACTGTCCCCGTAGGTGTCGTAACTGCTACTGGCTTTCTAGATGTAGCAACTATTGTAGCCAATGCTGTCAATGCAACAGTCTCATCCTATAGCAAATGAAAAACCTCGGCCATCTGCCTCTCTTGAGCCGAGAGTCGGTCCTACATACTAAGTGCAACTAGGGAATATCTAGCTCTACCACTAGGCTGACCAATATTCTGAGGCGTCGTCGACTGTCCATCCATGATCTACATCGAGAAGTGTGCTCCGAATCAGTCTTTCTATATATAATGGAAATATAATATATATATATATATATAATTTTACTCGCCTCACATCACTTCCCAACTAAAGTTTAAGGCAATAACATAGGGTTTCCACAACTAAGGTTTATTTATTTGAATTTTATTCACTTCCATTAAACTTATCCCAAGGCTTCCGCGAAACATCGGCTCTGATACCAACTACGGCGACCCCAACCACCCCGGGGTGATGTGTCTCCGTGTACTCCTTGCCGGTGGCCCAACTACACGTGTCCAGCACCTGCCCGTCCTCTTTATTTCTTGTAACTCATGTCCACAAATATAATATTAAATAAACTAGTGAATCATCCTTATATTCTTTGTCAAATACCAACTGTGGCGTTCTAACTGTTTCAACTATTACCTAGTTGTCAATTTATTGATATCCTAACCATATTAATGGGTTGTATTTTAAGGTTAATATATTCAAAGGAGTCTTACTTAATACCATTTAAACAAGATAATTTAGTATGATAAACATTGTTCAAAGGCAAAACCTACTGTGGAAAACCCTGGAAAGTACTATGTGTATAAGCGACATCACCTCAATAGGTATATATACATGTACTGTGTTATCTCAAGTCTCCCGATACCCATAATATACAAAATATAAAAAATAAGCACGTACAAGTAGGTCCTCGACATTAGGCAATCAGATGTAGTCGCCTAGGATCCCCTTGCCCTTGCTAGTACTAGGATCTGCACTCAATCATCACAAAAGACAGATGACGAGTACAATAAGTAAAATCCCAAGGAACCCCTATGAGCATTCATATAATAAAATAAAGGAAATATAAGGAATGTTGTCAAGTAAACATGCGGAATGTAAAAAAGACAACTGTAAATGGCTCATCACATGAATAAACAATCGACAAGCTAACAAATGTGTGTGCTTGCTCCAAAGGGACTAGACTATACTTCAGGTCACCAAGTTCCCACAAGTGGTTGCGTCCAACTGGCCCAACAGTTGGTCCCTCGCGACGCTAGCTAAATCTATTGAGTCACCGACACGTGCACCAAGGCAAGCCCAAATCACCATTCACTGAGGTTCGTGTCACACGTGCTACAGTCCAATACCTCATGAACACATAACAAGGAAATGTGGGGGAGTAACCTCAACCCACGTCCAAATATCCGAATAAAAAATGAACAACAAGGAATAATAGAAACGACATAGAATAAATACTCAGAGTTTTTCAGTTGGGTTTTACAAACCTCGCACTGCTCTCCGACCTCCCCGGACTCCCGTACCTGACCCGTCAACCTCCCTGACACAGAGCTTTGGTCCACTAAGTCCCTGAAGTCCATTTTTACCAGTTTAGTTTGTTTACAAATGTGTAGATATGTATTACGTGGAAAATCTCCAAAACATTCCTAAATTTCCATTTTCATATGTCATTAGTGCGCTAATTTGTCTACCTAACGCGCTAGTTTTGAATTAGCGCGCTAGGGGTTGTACCTAGCGCGCTAGATGGAATTAACATTGTGGAGATTTTATAGCACGTTATTGTTCTTCATTGCGAAGAACAACGGCACACTTAGGATAGTTAGCGGACTAATAGTTCCAATTAGTGTGCTAATTGCCTTTTGGTACAAAATTCTCAATTCAAGAATTATGTCCTAGCCCTCTCAATTAGCTATTCTAACTAGTCTACTACCCTTTCCTTATCAAAATAACCTCGATCCATGAATCAGAACACTCAAAACATCAATGTACATAAATTTTCCACAAATCAAACATTTACCGTCATCTCCATTAACAACCAATTTCATCAAAACTAACTAAACCAGTGATAAATTCTCTTTATGTGTAATATATTGACATGAAATGCATCATATTTACACGGCAAACCAGAGGCTAAACCATCAATTCGAATTTCACTAAACACACCCAAAAATGGGTTCATTTGCAAGCTTAGGAGGTGGAGAAGATGATTACCTAGGTTAGATCACTTGGTTTGATGCCTAGGTTGTAGAATTCCCAGCTGGAAGTTCTTCTTCTTCCTTTGAATTTTCTGGTTATGCATGAAATGGGCGAGTGTTGTGATCAAACACTCCACTAACTCTCTCTATATATATATATATATATATATATATATATATATATATATATATATATATATATATATATATATATATATGTGTGTGTGTGTGTGTTTTATGGAATCAATTGTGCATACATATCCCGAGGCATATCTTGTGGTTCACAAGCATGCTGTCCTATACCTCCTGGTGACTCCAATAGCACACTCATCATCTAGTACTACTCACTATGTTGATCTAGATGTCCATTTCATGGCCTTTTATTTAATGTAAACTATAGGTTCTCATTTATCCAACCATATGGCCAGTGTTTTATTTATCAAATTAAACCAACTCATGGTCACACTAACCATCGGCTACCCGTACCCGGTGCCTTGCGTCTCGACACACATTTCGAGGTGCGCTACAGCCTATTGTTCAAGTTAATTTAATAAGCTTATGGTTACATTAATCATCTCAATTTGATAACATATGGTTACATTCATTATGCCAAATTGATAACCTTGACATTGTTTACGTAAATTTATTGAGTTTTCTCTAGTGTACCCGTATCTTACCTCTCTACACCCGCGTTAGCACGTACTTCGAGGCAACTACCCATCACACAACCTCACATGCTCACGTGATTCAACATACACACATGCGATGTATCTAACTAATAATCGAATAAATTGCACCGCAATTAAGCCATCCAACACATAATTAAACCAATGTACTTAGGTCGACGTGTGTCATAGTCTTCCCGCGGTGTCCACGTGGATTTGAGCTGGCATCCATGTCCGCAATTTTAGAGATAATTAACGACACTATTAAAATGGGCCGTTACATTTCAAAATAAATAAATCAGTCTATATTCATGCAGATAAAAAGAAAGATATAAGGATGTATGAATAAATAAAAGACTGTAAATAAATCAAGAACAATTGATACATAAGTATCGAAGAATGAAAACAGAGATGTGGAAGTAGTCCGGACCAACAGATCATTGAGTCTTGGCAAACCATCAAGACTCGGGTTCTAGGACTTGGTACACTCACAAGCCCTAAACCTACGAGATAGTGATACTTCCTGGAATAATTACGCCAAGAACTCACACCTCGTCAAAAATCAGTATCCAGTGTAGTGCATCACGAGGTCATGACTCTGGTATGTTACCTTAACCAGGACATTCTTTCCAAGGATTATCGTTGACTCGCTTGCCATTGGACAACTCAATCAAAATGGAGTTCTAAGGGCAGATATCAAAGCAATGAACAACAATATTCAATAACTTAAAATGAAATAATTGTGCATTTCTTAGCTGGTTTACTTACCTCGATATCGCAGAAATACGCTCTCGCAGCTCCGACACGTCTCCCGATGGATCCCCGATACCAAACACCAAACAATATCACTCTAAGTCCCTGGTGTCAATTAAGTTAGTATTGAGTGTGTTAGAAAATTATAATTCACAATTTAAACTTAAATCTTATTTCAACCTTAGTGACTATATTTGTGATTGGCTGATCTAATGTTAGATTGGTCAATAGTGACCGAATCGTGTTTAGTGGTTGAATATGGCTTGCGGTCGACTATATCATTTCTTAGACAAACCATTTATACCATGGCTACCGCACCTCTGGTTATGTCATAATCGACTGAGTTGGAACTCTCAAGTGTAAGGGTTTACAATTTGATGAGTCTCTCCTGTAAAAGTCTCATTTGGCTCTACTACAGGAAGTTGTACCACGACCTATCATAACCTCAACTAACCACGCCACCATTGGCTGATCCATGACTATAATAGTTACATTTGGCTGTCTCGAGACACGACGTACTATGAAATGAAATCACTTAATTTTGTTGAGCCCTAATTCCATTAAACACGTTTTGTAGCGACCATATTTAGTTGTGCAGAAAAAAAAAAATGGTTGAGCTACGATTGCCTGAACTATGATCGACTGAGCTAAAATTGACTGTTGAAGAATGGCTGAACTACGTCTTATTGAGCTATGCTCGATTGGACATGGCTGACTGCTTTCAAGCTTTGCAGCCAGCATTAAACCTCACAAAAAATCTTGGCAATCATAGCTGGGTCTTTCAGCCACTTGTAAACACCATGACAACAATAGTAAATCATCCATTAAGCCCAATGCACCATGATCCACTCTTTGAACAAGATAATCATAATGAACATCAACAATAATATGGGTTCCCACTATGAAAGTCTCAACAAATAAGAGTTGTTTAAACTCCTCAATTAAGTCCTAAAATTCGGTAGCACGAAGAATTAATCAAGTGAGATTAGAATGATAAGATCATGGTGGAGAAGAGACTTACCAAAGCTTTGTTTTGTATTCCCAACCAACTCAAATGACCATCAACATCCACTTCTCTTTCTCTCCTTTATGAGGATGTTCCAAGTTTCATAACATGTGTTTTTTATTACTCTCGTTGTAATAGATTGTTGTATCATTCACGAGTGTTAGGAACATCAATGCAACAAATTTGACAACAAATTTGACAATATATATATATATATATGACACTTAAAAAAAAAAAAAATTGGCACTTTTGTCAATAGGCCATTATGGATCACGAGCTTTTGAGCCGAAACTTCAATAGTGGAATGAAAGGTGAAATTAAGTGAATTCAAACTTAGCAACCAAGAAAATTTGATGTAGCTAAGCATATTTTCAATGAATGATTACGCCCATGCCATCACTTTGCATGATCAATATTCTTCCGACAATTTTTTTAATGAAACAAATGATGTCGTGCTACGCATATCTTACTTCAAGGGAGAACGATATAAAAAGCCATTTGAGATGGACATCGTCTTTGCCACGTCAACTTATATTAGATGTGATACACATATATTATATGCGATACACATTTTTTTCGATTCACATTTGTATTGGAGATGCTCTAAGAGATTTAAGTCACTATTATTAATTAAGCCAAACTTGACTCAAATTTTTTAAAATTTGGGTTGGACAAAGCGATTTGATCGACCCCAACAAATTTAAGATTGAGGTTTTTGTTACTATTGTTGTTGTTAATTATTATATTAGGAAAACGTTTAACCTAAGAAAGATACATACAAACGACATGCCTAATGGTCCTTAAGTTTTGGCGCGCATACGTCCTAATGTGCATTGAACAAACGTTGACAAGTGCATGTTATTTGTGTGTCGTTTATGAGTTTCAATAGCAAAGTCTTCTATAAAACGTTTTCAAAGCGCTTAGCTAGGTACGTACATTGTTAAATTTCAAAAATTAGGATATAATTGATACAATTTACAAATGTTAAAGATATTTGTGGTCATTAGGCCAAGCGTTTACGAGTAATAAAGAAACAATTAATTTGTTTATGCGATCATTCCATATACCATGTAACATACTTTTTGGCCTGGAGCTGGTTTTTATCCAAAATAAAAATAAAAAAATTTGCAGATCTTAACACAAGGCAATGTATGGCCGTGAAAGATGGGCTTCTGAAATTGGGTCCAAAATATTGGCGTTGACGTGGTTAAAGGCCCCATAACTTCATGCGTTACATTTCGAAATCATATATTCTAAGGGTCCAATGTTTGCGGATTCTCTCTCTTTTTTTTTTTCTTTTTTTTAATAAGAAAGAAACAACTTTTGCTCTCATCGGAGTTAGGATATATGACTCTTTACTTTCAAATCTCTTAAGAAATTATTGAGCAACTTATTTGGCTTACATGTGCGGATTCTAAACAGTACTTTCCAAACTAAACAAATAAACATCAAATGTGTGTCTATTAGGGTGTCCAAATTAAGTGATTCATCCAATCGATTTTTCATTCAAGTATTCTACTCACATAAAGGCTTCGTGCTTGAAGACTTAACTACCGATGTTGAGTTCAATGATAAGGAGTCAGATGTATGTTCTTTAAACACGATCAAGGTTTTTAATCATACCTAATGTGCTATTGAAAAGATTGTTCACCTATTGTTTGATTGAAGAAGTCACATTGATTATTCATTTTAAGGGAAGTATCACTGTCAAGATTACTCATCAACCACTTCAAAACTATGATTCCAGATTAATCAAATAATTTAATTTCAATTGGGTCCCTTCAACCTTTTAATTATGAGGCACTCAAAATTAAAAATTGAAAAATATGAAGAGTATTTGACAAAAAAAGAAAATATGAAGAGTAAAGTATGATTACAAATAAAATAATATGGGAAGTGGCTTAATTAATTAATTAATGCTGATCTAATCCCCTTCAAAGAATGTGTAATATATTGTTAGTATAATTTCTCTATTGTTCTCAACTAATAATTATCTATTGTCAAAAGAAATATCATGACAGTATATGCGACGTGATCCGAGAATATTGAAGACTTTAGTAATTTGATATATATTGACTAGCTAATGAGGGAGGAATATTTTAATTAGTGCAACACACTTTCATGTCAATTTTTTTTTTATAAGAAATCAAACTTCCCCTTTTTTGTACAATTTTTTTCGTTGACAATTGAGTAGAAATATTACATATTACTGGCACAAACATTTGATCCATATAATCAACTACAACCTTTTGTTACAAAGTTGGTGCTGTTCTCTAATTAAATCTTGCATTGAAACATGTGCACACGTCTTTTCATGTACTTCAATGCAAAAAGGATTAGCAAAGCAAGGATGCAAATGAGTAGGGTAGAGGATGAGGATCTCATTCACATATCCATATCACTAAAAAATTTATCAATAAGTCTACTTGGACTCATGAGTCCGGACTCATAGGGTGATTTTTAAATTTTTTGTAAATATTTAAAAGGTATAATAAAAATTTTACAAGTGATTATGGTTGTTTCATTAATTGCTCAAGGATGTATTTGAAATTAAAAGAAGTTTTGAGTCCGGACTCACAAGTCCAAATAGCATTACCCAAAATTTATTATCTATATCCATATTCATATCCATTTGGCGGGGATGAATTCTCATACTCATCCCCCGTGGGGTATGAAGAATCTCAATAAGTAAAATGTTTAACCCATTTGATTCCCTATTTGGGACACCCATGAAGATTTTCATGGGGATTTTTGTAGAGATGGAGAATCTTCATGAGATTTTTTTTTTCTCATTTCATTTTTCATTGGGGATTTTCGCAGGGATTCTAAAAAAAAGAATTATAAAAAATGAGGTATCAAATACACATACATAATAAATAGAACTATATATATTTTCAAATGATTCTTATACATGTAATATACATATGTTAGCATAAGCATATTGTAATATGATATATAATTATATATTTCCTCATTGGTATATTTTATTACCTATACCCATACAACAATATATATATATCCCCGTGGGTATATTTTATTACCTATACTCATACTCATATCCACACATGTGTGGATATAAGATATTTATACCCATCCTCACCTCCATCCCCATTTAAAATCTCCATACACATACTTGTTAGGGTAAATCCCCATCACTCATGGTTATTCTCCTACCCATTTGCATCTCTAAGCAAAAGGATGTCACCACGTCATTACATGTAATTTAATAAGTATTATTTTTGGTCTAATGCATAATTATCAAATATTGTTTTTTCACGAGTTTCTCTATACTACAACACGTCACGAACTAATAATAAATCTATAAATCTTTGATTCACGAGTCCGGACTCATAGGGAGGTTTTTTAAATTTTTTGTAAATATTTTAAGGGGTATTAAATAAGTTTTACAAATGATTATGGTTGTTTCATTAATTACTCGATGATGTATTTTTATAACTAAATGGTTGTCACTTAATTTTTTGATTCGAAATTTCGAAATGTTACTTTTTTTTAGATATGTGACTCCAACAGGTTTGTCAATTGAATATTGGTGTTTTATGTTGCAAATTGCACTTAGAACAAAAACTTGCGAATTGATTAATTAACAGTTTCCATTAAGTGCAGAACCATTGATAATTAAATAGGCGGTTTCCTAAAATCACGGATTCTATTTTTACTTGAAAAGAACACCTTTACATAAATAAAATAAAAACCACGTTTTAAAAATTTTAGAACCCAAAAATTATTTTTTTCAAGATCTATATCTATATGTATACTATATCTATATATCTATATATCTATTCAATATTAATGGCAAAATTGCTTAATTTCCTAATGCGCCCCTACTTTCAATTTTGTCATAGCTAGGCTAGAGCAACAAAAAAAAATTGCTTTGAAGCTACTTTAGGAAAACCCCATTTTTAATTAAAAGATATATCTCGATTGTACATGAAAACTTAAATTAATTAGCTAATCGATTAATCTTATTAAGATTAGTTTTGTATATAGTTAGCCAGATTAAGCCCAAACAGACATAATTAAGGGCATTGTCGAAATTTGTACCACCAAACATATATAATGAAATTAATTGAATTGTCAAACTATACATTTCGAAATATCAACATCATCAAAACAGCCCACGTGTGTTCATTTATATTTAATCTTCACTATTCCTTAAGGGGTATAGCGTGCATAGTGGCAAAAAAAATGAGCATCCATAATCTAATTATTGAGGCGGAGACATCAAGTTTAATTCTTACAACTATATTTTCTTGGTTTCTTTCGAACCATGGAGTTGGGACAGCCGATCGACTTCCATTAGATTGGATGAGCCAAATTAAAAAAAATGGCTAAAAACAAATTCAGAAGCCCTTATATGTAGTTACATCAAAATATATATATGCTTTGTCTTTTCTTTTCCTTGGACTCCGGAATGATCGTAAACGCATGACCGCCTTAATTAGCTAGGCGATGTAGTTGAAATTAAAATTTTTAGTTGAAATTTAATTTTTTTTCATGAGATGTTGAAATTAAATTGAAAACATATATACATATAGATTTAATTTAAATTTTCTATTAATATTAGAAGTTTGGATATATTAAGTTTTTTATTTTTTTTATTTCGATTTCGATAATTAAAGCGCCAAGGTGGTGGAGCTACGGTGATGTATTGCCAAAATCTCATGAAGTTGAATGAATAGTGTCACATCATTTTGGTGTGGCACTATTCACATATCATATTACTATTAATTATTTTATATTATTTTTTGTTTTGGTAATTTTTTTTAAATTATCTTTCTAATTTTATTATTTTGAGATTGCAAATCGAATTGAATAAAAAAATGATAAAAAGTTAATAATGTAAACACAATGTTGAATAGCAACAAATCAGCAACAGACTGTCAGTGTCCACGTAGGCTGATCAGCAACAGATTTTGATCCGTTGCTGAACAACAACAAAACAGCAACAAATGCCACGTAGGCTGTCCACGTAGGCTAATCAGTAACAGATTTAGATCTGTTGCTGAACAGCAACAAACTAGCAACAAATCATTTAAAAATCAATTTCTAAATGGTTTTTACAAACCATTTCCACCCTCCAAACCCATTTTTACCTCCCTCCAAACCCATTTTTACCTCCCTACAAACCATTTTCATTTTCACTGCCAACCCGCCACCACCGCCGGAGACCCGACGCCGCCACCGCCGGAGACCCGCCGCACCGCCGCTGCACCGTCTCTGCACCGTCGCCGCAGAGGTTGCTCGTGAGCCGTGCGTGGCCGCGCTCAAGGCCAGATCCCCCGCGTCGCCTCGCCCTACACCAGATCCGCCGCCCCTCCTGCCACCAGATCCGCCGCCGCCGAGGCAAACCGTCGCCGCCGCTGGTTTGACCCCCGCCGCCGCTGCACCGTCTCTGCACCGTCGCCGCAGAGGTTGCTCGTGAGCCGTGCGTGGCCGCGCTCAAGGCCAGATCCCCCGCGCCGCCTCGCCCTACACCAGATCCGCCGCCCCTCCTGCCACCAGATCCGCCGCTGCCGAGGCAAGCCGTCGCCGCCGCTGGTTGGACGCCCCTGAGCCACCGCTAGCCGAACCCGCGCCGCCGCTGGTTTGACCCCCCGCCGCCGCTGCACGCACCCTTCTCCCCTGCTGGTCGGTCCCTCGCCGCCTCTGTCGGTCCCTCGCCGCCGCTGTCGGTCCCGCGCCGCCGCTGGTCGGAGTTGCGCCCCTCTTCCGCGGTCCTTGCGCCGCCATCCGCCTGGTCGAATCCCGTCGTCGCAGCTCGAAGGATATCCCCAGCCGCCGCCCTCCGCCTCATCGCCTCCGCAATCTTCGCCGCCGCTGTTTGGGCCCGCCGCCGCCGCTCCTCGGCCCGACTCCTCCGCCGCTGGTCGCACAAGCTTTATCAGCGGTTTGCATTTTCTTGAGAAGCTATATTGTTATTTTAAATTATTTTTGTTTTTGCTGAATTTTATATATCTATGTTGTTAACATAACAACAAATCAACGTCAATTTTTTGTAGTTAAATAGCAACAAATCAACGTCAAAACACTATGTCGCTAACAAATCAACGTAAAAACTAATTCTAACTAACTTGTATATGCTTTGGAATTAACACATATTTATATTAAAAAAATATCACAGGAAAATTAAATGAAAAAATAGAAAAGAAAAGCTAAAAGTTAAATTAAAAGGTTCCATACCTAGCTAACAACATAACCTTGTATGGAACCAACAAGATATCTCTTTTATTTCAATCTCTCTTAAAATAGACGAAGCTTCTAAAATATATATATATATATTTTTATTTAAGATTTTATAATTGGGATTGAGGCTATCTTGTTGTTGTTGTTGTTGTATTTAAAATTTTATAAGTTTATATAAATGATTAAGAACATACAAATTTAAAAATAATCTAGCTATCAATATTATTGTTGCATTGATGACCAATCAACATTTTTAGTATGTGCATGCAATCTAGCTAGAACAAAAGCAAGAATAAATTAAGTCCCCAGTTGATCTTTAATTATTATCATGGTATGGTACATTTAATTTATTTATTTATTTATTTAAGCTTTTATAATTGGGAGTGAGGCTATCTTATTGTTGTTGTTGTTGTTGTATTTAAAATTTTATAAGTTTATATAAATGATTAAGAACATACAAATTTAAAAATAATCTAGCTATCAATATTATTGTTGCATTGATGACCAATCAAAATTTTTAGTATGTGCATGCAATCTAGCTAGAACAAAAGCAAGAATCCCCAGTTTATCTTTAATTGTTATCATGGTATGTTACATTACATTTATTTATTTTTTTATTTAAGCTTTTATAATTGGGAGTGAGGCTATCTTCTTGTTGTTGTTGTTGTTGTTGTATTTAAAATTTTATAAGTTTATATAAATGATTAAGAACATACAAATTTAAAAATTTTATTACAACAACAAAGGAAAATAAAACAATTATTCCTTTTCATTTTTTCAAACTATTTTACAACACTTTAGCAATTGTACGAAAATAAAACACGTGACAAAATATGTGAACAAAGTGTTAAAAGAAAGAATAAACTTAATATATGATAGAATCTCATATTTGTTACTTCTTTTATGACTTCAACTTCGAGGTTTCAATCTTGATGTGGTTTCGTGAATTTCCAGCCTGTGTGTTAATCTTGAGCTATTAGTGACATAGACCTGATACTCTTATATTCTTGGCTGAAATAATTGTTGGAACATAAATTTTGATTATATCAGAAATAGCTTTTAGTCAAGCAATGAGCATAAGAGCATCCACAATGGTTGAACTCATTTTAAAGCACAACACAATTTACAAAAAATAAATTTTTGTAAATAAAAACAAAGACTAACAACAAAAAAACTTAATAAATATTTTTATTTGATTTTCACGGCCCCACTTACATTAGGGCCTATGAAGTATTGAACGCGCCACACATTACATGCCCACGATGGACATGTAATTAATAATGGCCATGTAATGGCCATTGTGGATGCTCTAAGGAAAGGTGGTCAAAATAAAAATTGTTCGTTATAAATATGGCATCAATCCCTTCTTCATATATAGTCGTTACAATAGAAAAGTATTCATAAGCTACTAGCTTAATTATTATTATAACAACAACAATAACAATAACAATAACAACAAACTTGAATCTTTTTTTTATGCACATTTGAGATGTTCTTGTCCTTCCGTCTTGATTGCCATCCCAAGCCATATATGTAATGACATACATATTTCCATATCTATGTGGGAAAGCTATCTCTTTCTCTGAAATATATGTTACATTACATTTATTTATTTTTTTATTTAAGCTTTTACAACACTTTAGCAATTGTACGAAAAAAAAACACGTGACAAAATATGTGCATGTCATAAATTAGTTTAATATTGGCATCGAGAAGCACAAAGAATATGCCGAAGCCCAATGCACCCTACAATCTGCTAGCTCTCCCCGCAACTAATATTTTAGGTGTGGCATTGACTCCAAACGGCTAATTAGAAAAGGGCCTACAACTCCCAAATCATGATAAGTATGAGAAAAGGTTTACTAATTTTTTATTTTCGTTTTATTTTTTTATTTTTTTTTGTCAATGTGCCATTCCAGAATTTCAAAATTCGTGTTTGTTATATGCACACAAAATTATCTAGTATTATATTTTAGGTAGCTAGTCACTATTTTTAATGTTTGTATTGGATTAGAAGTAGAAGTTCTAATTATTATAAGATTTCTTTAAATTTGTTTTTGTTTAGACGTATATTATATATGTTGATTAAGTTGAAAAATAGAAAATCGAATTATTCTTTTTTTATGTTTTGTGTGTCTTTGAATTTTGATGAGAATCCAAAAGGGCTTTATTGCGATTCTCTTCTTGCAGAGTTTTTTTTTTTTTTTTTTTTAATTCTTCTTCCTATTTTTCATGGTTCAAAAAACCAAGGAGTTGCATTTGTTGAAGATTAGTAAATTGTTTGTAGATTAATCAACACTTCGATCGAAATTATTCGCAAGTAGTTCCATTATTTAAATTTATCATAGACCTTTGACCATTGCAAGTAAAGTCAAAAGCCATTCATATTGAAATTATATTCACATACTGTGATGTTATTGATATATTTATTCTTTACCTAGTGTTTTTCATTCCCTTGATTAAAATCATTGTAACTTTCTAATATTAAAATTATATTGTTTGTCCTTTTTTTATTTCTATTAAAATATATCATTTGCTTGATTTTAGTTAAGGCTTCTTGTTGTTGTTCTTGTTGTTATTTGATATATTTATTCTTCTTTTATTTCTATTAAACGCTTGGATATTATTATCAAAATAAAATAATTTCTTAATTCTTTGTTTTATTACATATAATTTTTTTCATTTGTATATGAATATTTTGATTTCATTTAGAATATTGTTCAAATTATTTCTTTTCATTTTCAGGATTTTGATGGGACAAGCACTCCTACCCCCATACATTGTATAGTGCATATTTTGTATTGGTGCACAATTGGGTAAGGGTGTGAGATTTACATAGATATATATGTAAATTAATTTGTGTTGCCATCTTAATTTGTGTATTATTTTGTATTTTGTTGGATATTGTTCATCTAGTAGTATATAGTATACTACTAGTTGATTATGAAATGTTAATCTCCACATTTTGTACATATTTTTTGTCAAATTTTGATAATATACAAATAATTTTTCAATTTTAGTTTTAATTGCAATGGAAATTTTTTTTTTTTTTTTTTTTTTTTTTTTTCTTTGCGAGGATTTTACTCACTGCGGATTTACTATTTACAAGTGAACTGTAATTTATTTAAAAAAATTTTCATTCCAAATCAAACAGACCAAGTCTGTTCTTTGATTTGCCCAACAAAAAAAAGTCATCATTCTTGATATGTCATTGTTTTGCAACAGATCAAGAATAGACAGACAACGATTCTTTGATCAGTGCAAATCAAATCGAATAGATCGTGTATGTTGCTTGATTTGCAACAATTAGCAACAGAAACTCTTTTTTCAATCTGCAATGATTTATTTCTGCTCTTTGTTAAAAAAGATTTATAAAATCTGTTGCTAACTTCAATCTGCAACAAAGAGTTTAGCAACGCCTCTAATCTGTTGCTGATCTGTTGTGGAGTCCCTTAGCAACAAATCCGTACCAATTCAACAACAGATTAGTTTGTTGTTGTTTGCTTTTTTTCTTGTAGTGATTTAATTTGTAACCTCTCTAAACCTTGTATTTTAATAAGCTATACCATTATGCAATTCAGAATGTTATTACTTCATTAATTACTAGCTAACAAACTAGCACTAAGTAGCGAAAATATTAATCAGCTGAAAAATCATAGTAGTAATCAATTTATTTACGACATCAGATGATTAGTACCCACTGCCAGATCTAGGGGGCTGGCCTCGGTCCCCCTAACCCCGGACCCCTTATACTTCTCTTTCATATTCCTTTTTCTCGTACTTCCCGTCCCTTATAGTCGACACACACTCTTTGTTGGGTTTTTGGTTCAAACTTCATGTCCTAATTTAATTAGGAGTTAATATTTTAGTTTGTGTCTAATTAGTAAGTTAATTGTTTGAGTCAAACTAGGATTGATGTTTATTAGTCGAGTCCATTTAGGATTTAAATTTGTTTTTGAATAATGTTTTAGTGTTCTAGTTGGATTACAAGTATGGTTTGTGGGTATCTATATAAAGAACTCAAGGTTAGTGTGTCATTAATTTACACACAAAGTTAATACAAGTTTTACTAAGTAAATAAAGTTTTGAGTGTTTGAATGTTCATTTGATTGCTTCACGTGTGTGTGTGTGAATTACCAACAAGTGGTATCAGAGCAGGTGGAGATAAGAGTTCGTACATGATTGTGTGATTGTAGAGATCGATCAAAGATAGGTTGATTGGTATGATTGAGAGATTGGCGGATTCGAAGTTTGTGCGAGAACGCTGATCAATTGTCTTCAGCTGGTGTTCGTGTACTCATTTTTTTGAAGATCGGCGGAGCAGCTTAAGTCGTGTATGTTTTGATTAGTGTTGACTATCGGCAAGGTTTAGTGAATCTTTAATCGATGTATCAACATTATCATCAGTTTCACGATTGGTCAAGACAATTGAGGTGCAGTAGTTTATGAATCTCATGTTTCACTGACAAGACTTATGTTGCAATCACTTTTTGTGTCTTTAGCTAGTTTAAGAGAGTTAGTGTATTTTTATAATATATTTATGAGAACGGTTAGATTGTTTGAGATAAGAAGATATGAATCAAAAATCATATTAGTGCTTATGTGGTTGTTCGTCAGTTCAAAAACTTTATGTCATTAGAAATTGATGACGACTACAAAGCTCGATTATGATATTGAGTATGAATCCGTGATCGGGATCGACAAAGAGTTCAACTACAATAAGTTGATAATTGATTGGAGTGTGGACTTCATGCGACATGTTTAGGATGTGTGGCTTGTCATTGAGAAGGTTGCCAATAATATCCATAAAAGTGATGCTATATGGGTGTTCTTGCAAAGTTAAAATCGCAAGTCATTGCTCATCACCAAAGTAACTGTTGGAATGAAGCGATTTCTCAATGAAGGTGGAAGTTGTGTAATGAAGTAGCTTTCAACCCATCAACTGAAGTTGTTTGAAGTCCGAGATTTTTTTTAGAGCTTTGATGGAGGTTTATCCTTTTGATTGAGGAATGATGTGGGATAATATATCTATATGGTAATCGAGTCTGATTGTTGATATGATTGAAGAAGATGCTTGTTTGGGTGGAGCAGTTTGTGTGCGTGCGCATGTGGTTGTGCGCACATGTTTGTATGTTTGATCTACCAAGTTAGTGTGATTGTGTGTATTGTCGCGCTGCTGATCAGTGGTTGAAGGTTGATCAAGTTTTGGATGAATGATTGCATGTGTTGATGGATGGTTGTGTGATTCATTGCTATTCGCGGTGGCTACGACAATTGGATTGGATGATTGTTCGAATTGGTGGAGTTTTTCGCCAAGGTGGAGATTGTTGAGGTTTTTGGCTCAAACTTCATGTCCTAATTTAATTAGGAGTTAATATTTTAGTTTGTGTCTAATTAGGAAGTTAATTGTTTGAGTCAAAGTAAGATTAATGTTTGTTAGTTGAGTCCAATTAGGATTTAATTTTGCTTTTGAATAATGTTCTAGTGTTCTAGTTGGATTAAAAGTATTGTTTATGGGTATTTATATAAAGAATCTAAGGTTAGTGTGTCATGTACACACAAGGTTAATACAAGTTTTACTAAGTAAATAAAGTTTTGAGTGTTTGAATGTACGTGTGATTGCTTCCGTTGAGTGTGTGTGCGTAAATTACCAACACTACTTATACAACAAGCATATCATTGTCAAAAAAAAAAAATGATGATGACTTTGAAGTGTCTTGTTTAACATTGAAAAAAAAGAGGCCCGCTAAGGGCACCCCACCATTTAATGAGGGCACCCAGTTAATTTGTAAAAATTCCAGAAAAAATGGAAAAGACCATTTTGCCCCTGTATATATATAATGGTTCAAACCCCACAAACCATTTCGACAAGGAGTTAGGGCACCCCACCAGCAACCTTCAACCACAAAGCCACAGCCACATTGCGTTTGGCGAAGAGCTGATCGATTCTTGCTCGTCCGACAGCGAGGTAACAATGTTTGACAACCATTTTCGGGTTTTTGTGAACTGTTTAGTTGCGTATAACAAGTGAAAATGATGATTTGTTTGTCAACGTAGGGTTTGGTAATTTCTTCAAATCCGGTTGTTTCCACCGTATAATGGAGGATCGTAATGCTTCGGTGCCGAGGAGGTCGTCCTAGAGGTAATGTTGCAAATGTTTTTGTGTTTTTTTTGCGGTTATCCGAAGTATCTGTCTGGGTGCGCGATTCTTTCGGCCTCGCAGACCGAGATGTATGGTTACGTCTCGGTGCTCGATGACCGAGATGTTTAGGGTTGGTCACGGCTCGGAACGACCGAGGGTTCTGCTAACTCTCTGGCCTCACGTAAACGAGACTATGAAGAAAGTTTCAAAGACCAGTACAACCGAGAACCGATTTTTTGGGTTTTTTTGTGATTGTGTTGTACATTTTGGTTGATTATAATGTTACACCGTTTGTATTGCAGTAATGCCGTTATCTTGTAATTTTCCGATTATAAGGACACTTTTACACCTTCTAAGCCATTCCCCTCTCGAGAAGCGGCAATTTCATGGCTTCAACTGATTGGTGGCGAGAACAAGTTTGTGTTAGTAACGAAGCGCTCGGATGCCGGGGCGTTAAGCGAAGGGGAAGGGTGAAAATTGCCTCGTGACAGTGTCCGGGACATATAGGGGACCGGCTCGTAGAGTTGGGAAGGGGAAAGCGGCAAAATTTTTAAAGAAATCAAGGAATGATGAAAAGGCGAGGACTCACACTAGTACGAAGAAATGTGGATGCCCTTTCCAAATTAACGTCAAGGAGAATGCCGACTCCTTATGGTATGTCACGAGATTTGTGGGAGGCACAATCACGACACCGCGGGAAGATTGGATAAGAGGGAGGAGGAAGTTGAGGATGCGGGGGGAGGAGTGAAAGTGAGCAAACTCGGGGAGATTAGTCCACCATCGTCTTTTGTGGAGTGCGAGCGGGAAGTTGAGGATGCGGGTGTGAGGACACCGGGGTCTCCAACCGGAGGCACCCCAAGTGCTGGGAGGCACCCCAATCTCCAATCGGATTTGAGTCCTCCCACTCCACAAAAGCTTCTAGGCGTAAGAAATGCAAGGTTCCACAAATGCGTCGTGCCGCCGACGCACGCAAAGTGGATCTAACATGGCTTATAGTCATTGCTTAGAACCATATTGGTTGCCACATGTTGATGCCATTATCGATGTGGTTTCCGATGGGAACTGTGGATATAGGTGTATAGCCTCTCGGGCTTGGACTCGCGGACGTGGACGGGTGGAGGATTGTGCGTAGACGGATGTACGATGAGATTATCGGGTATGAATACCTATGGCGGGAAGTGCTTGGCTCGAGTTTCGAGCCTATCAAGAATGCGGTGCATTGCCCGAGAATCAAGAGGGGGCATCTTTCAAAGAATGGTTGACACTTCCAGACATGGGATTGTTGGTATCCACCGCATTCAATGTCATTCTCGTAAACCTCTCGCATGGGAGTGCCTCCACATTCCTACCTCTACGTAGTACTCCAACGTCGTCATTGCACAAGAGACTTATCATTGCAATGGCGAATGAAAGGAATATCCATTGGGTTAGGGTAAGTTCTATGACTTTTTTGTGAAATGGTTTGTTTCCCCCTTAATCGGGTTTGTGACAATATCTTCTATGTTCTACTGTTCACTTTGACAGGTGCAGTTGCGTGTGAATGCACCGCTGCCATCCTTATATCCATCGTGGGATCGGTACGTTGAGGACTGCGCCAAAGGTTGGCGAGATGGATTCGTTTTTCGAGACATCGCGCCCAATGCAACTGCTGATCATGAAGCCACCATACCTGTTGTAGACTTAGATACACCGTAGGTGTAAGCTTGTACCTAGACGGCTAATTGTCGTGAAATTTTGCCAATTCGTCCGAATGTTCTATGTATATGCAAATGTTGTGTTGTGTTTTAATTGTTGTTTACTTATGGATGGACCCTTTTTATAGTCAGTTTGAATGTTACGGAGATTTATAATTAATTAAGGTTCGATGCAAATTGTCGTGTCGATTTTCAATCTTGTATTGTCGGTTGACTACTACGAGATTTTTTTGAAACCGTAATGTTCAAATTCATCCATTTCGATGTCTCGGTCAAGCGGTTCGTGAAACGAACCATATTTTCTGGTCACCCATGACCGACAAGTATTTCAATATATCGGTCATGTATAACCGAGTCCCATTTAAATGTCTCGGTTGAACACCACCGAGATGAATTGACCATTTCACCCGCCCGACTCTCGTCCTATGACGACCGAGCCTACGGAGACCCTCTCGGAAGTGGACAACCGATACGTGGTTAACTCTTCCGGCCACGTGGCCGAGACCGCGAGTTCCGAAAAATATTAGCTTATGTCTCGCCAAGGCCGAGACGGTTGACACGCCTCTCGGCCCGTGTGGCCGAGAACCACGATTTCCCAATTTTTTTACATTTTAACAAACCGCCACACACACATTACATCTACTCTACCACACATTACATCTACTCTACCAAATGTAACTTAATTGTCGATCTTCACCCCACCCTAATTTGGAGACGAAATCGACTCACACAACGAACCCTACAAAATGCGTAAACCTAGAAGAACGAAGGAGAAACACATGGCGAGGGACGGAGAACACGATTTCGGGGATTCCTCTCACCGCTCTGCTTCAAAACAAATGAATTCTTTCACCAGGAATTCGGTGAACGAGGTGGTGGTGGTGGTGGTGGTGGTGGTGGGGTGCCCAGGGGTTTGCAAGAGGGTGGGTGAGAGCGTTTTTTGCACGAGGGGCATTTTCGGTATTTTGGGTTTAATTTTTGGGTGCCCCAAGTAAATCGATTTGTGCCCATATTAACTGGGTGCCTTCATTAATAGGTGGGGTGCCCTTAGCGGCCCTCAAAAAAAATTATTATGCTTAATTTTTCATATTAAAATATGTTTCATATTAATATGTTTTTTTATTTAAAAAAAAAGTTAGGGTTAAAGTTCTCCCTCCTAACAAGATTATCTTAGTTCCACGGCTATGGCGAGTCATGATGTGAGTGCTTTTGGTTTTGGGCTCGCACCTGCGTTCCCATTTTGACCGAGCTGCAAGTGTTTACACTGTACACGGTTTCATTGACCCATTTCCTTAATTACAGACCACGCCATGCATATCTTTTAATGTAAGAGACCATTAATTGTACCGACATATATAGTATATAGTATATTTTTGAGAATTATAATATATAGTTTATGGTCATCAGGTAGTTCCATCGCTATCCGTATTGATTTAGTGCTTGGTTTATTTGTGATTTGTGTTCTATATTCATATATTAATTAATGGAGTACACCTTTATCCTTTCAATTTTCGCATGCATGTACTGATGCAGCTCAATTACCTGAATTAAGAAACTACTAGAATAACTCATATTGGGTATTGATGTGAATTGGATACCAACTTGCTTTTTTGAAATCTAATTGTTATGGTCTTTGTTACAGTAATTTGCAAACACGCATGTGATGATGAAAATGCTTCGCCATGCATATAGTATTTAACTTGCATATCGATCCTAATAAATATTCTTAATTTTGTTCGCCTTTATTTTTGGTTGTTAGCCTTTTTTCATACGTACAAATTATGATAAAAAAATTTGGTAATTAACATAGGTGGTCATTTAAATTTTAAAAGGTTACATATGTAATGTTTCAAAGTTGTGATTTAAAACTATAAGATGGTACTTAATATAAAACCAATTAATTTGAGGAATGACTGACTAACTAGTACTTACCAATTAAACAGACGTTCCAATTAAGTTAGTAGCTTAATAGTTCAGTATGTAATTATGAGAGTAAGATAGGTAGTTCAAGTCTCAACAAAGGAAAGTTAAGTTGCTTTTTTATTTTTTATTTTTTAAAAGAGGAATGATTGGTCACAACCAGACTGTACTAGAACATAAAAGACCTTTTGTGACGGTTTCTAACCGTCACAAAAAGTTTTCGTAACGGTTTTAATCCGTTACAAGTTCCATCATGTCATAAGATGTTACGAAAACCCAAGACATTTCGTGACGGTTCAAAGCCGTCACCTAAACTAAAATGTAGTACTGGATTTCAGGCTTTTGTGACGGTGTTTAACCATCACAAAAAGCTTCCAAAAATTTTTTTGTTGTTTTTTTATTGCTTGTAACATATAGCTTTTTTTTACAAAATAAAAATAAAAATAAATAGTAATTATAAAAAAATCAAATTAATCTTCTCAAAATCAAATTTTAACAGACAAATCAATACATGACTACATGCTTTCTATAATTTTTTAAAATTCAAATTTTCACAAACTATCGGTACATGGTCTCGATCAAGTCGAGGAAGATGTCTCAAATTAGTACATGTGTTGTATCACGCAACAAAGGATGTTGGTGTAATGGTCTCATATCAAAATGCACCTTTGGTTATCTTCAATATCATCTTCTTGCCCATCCATGTCAAGCTCATCCTCCTTATCCCATTCCTCATCATCTTAATTCATCATCGTTAGCATCGATTTCAATATCTTCTTCGTCATCAGTGCTACTGCGTGCACAAAGAGTGTGGAACTCAACTGGAGGAGGGCAATCTTCATTGATTGCTTCATCCCTCTTGATTGCAATGCGTCGAATCACCCTCTCGTCTTTGTCTAGCAAGCTCTTGAAATCGTTAATCCATTTAGCTTCCATCTCAAAGTTCATCAAGACATACTAAGCATTTTTTTGCTTTCTTTATCTTGTATGCGAGCCTCCGCATGCCCCAGTCATTCAGTCTCCATACCTTTCCTTCACTAGAACATTTTTGGCCTTTAATAGAGGTTTTAAAACTCCTATTAAATAGAGTGTTATTAAACGTCATGTGAAAATGTGTAATGTTTTAATTTTTAATACATGTATTACATAGAGGTTTTTTAAAACTCCTATCAATTATGTGTTATTTAATAACACCACCCTTTCATAGGGGTTTAAAAACTTTTATTAAATACCATAATTGTTCTAGTGCTTTCTTCTCTCTCATAAAGCCTACATGAAAATGAAAAAAAAAAAATTACAGTCAGAAAGATTAGATGCAAAACTAAGCTAGCCTTAGGAAACTAAACATAATATAACTAGCATGACTGATTATTCCGCAGAGTTAACATTGGTCACTGGTAAATACCACTGCATGGAAAACATGACTTTATTGTCACTGTTTGATGTTAATATAAGCAACTGTGGTTTGCCTTTGTATACTATAGTATAGTATAGGACAAACAAGATTTTTCAAAGAGAGAAATTATGCATATGGGAGTCCTAAACTAGATACTTAGAAATCCTAGTACATTAGTTCAAGGCGGGACTTCGTCTTCGTAAAATTTTCCAAACAAGATTTGTTGGGGATACTCAACAAGAAAGTAACCCCTTCAACTCGAGAGACAGATAAATAAAATTCACTAAGCCACGATCTATGCACCAAATTAATCTCACCACAAAGAACACAAGATTTAATGTGGAAAACCCTCCAAATCAGAGAAAAAAAACCACGGGCCAAACTCTGAATAAATCCACTATATGAATAAAGAGTACAAAAATCTCAATTGAGGAAAGTACAATATAACTCCTTCAAAGAACTTGAATGGTCACACCAAGATCTCGAAGAACTTCACCCTCAAATTGTACCCTTTCTTGATCACCAAGAAACCACCAAAGACTTCGCCGCGACTCTTCAGATTCAAGATCTTGATGTATTCAATGTAGAGAAAATTGTTGTTGCATTCACCGCCTTGAATGCACAATGTAGAAGAGAGAAGAAGAAGTTTCCAAAACACACAAAATTGGCTAATTAAAAGAATCACCCAATTCTTTAATTCACTCCAATTTTCTTTCATATTTTATCTCTCCAAGATTCCTATTCCAACTCCAATTTTCTTTCCTATTTTCTCTCTCCAAGATTCCTATTCCACAACCAAGTCGTTGCATGTGTTGGACTTTTCTATTTTTTGTGTGGGGCCCACACAAAAACCAACAAGATTAACAAGTCAAAACCTATTAACTCTTAGAATGCAATCATAAATTTAAGTTAAAATCATTAACAAGGTAAGATAACAAGGGAAATATCATTCTTGAAGTTCATCAACCTTGTCGTTTGAGGAAGAAATGAAGAGCATATATAGACCAAAAAGCTTAATTTTCTTACCTTCAATCTTCGACTTCACACTGTCAACATCTTCCACATAGTTTTCATGGATCAAATAAATCACTTCATAGCGCCTCACTGCAAAAACACACAATTACCCACATTAATATCCCAAGAATGTCAGCGCATACATTCACCATCCAATCGAAACTGTATCATCATAAATCCAATTCTAACCAAGGTTCCGATAAAATCTCATAGACATCATTGACCAAGAGCATTTTCTAGCTTTAACAATAACAAATAAGGCAACAACAAATGGAGAGCATGAGAATGCTTACTTCTTTCCACATCCGAGTAGCTCTCCAGCTGGAGATTTAAGAACTCATAAAGTTCCTCTACACATCATCAATTACATTCATTAATTTGTTCAACTAAAACCAAGTAATAATATATTCATATAATTACAATGCAAATACAAAGAAGAAACTATGAGGATAAGTACTGACCTTCTTCAACATCTGCAAATTCAGGGAGAGCTCTCCCATCTTCCTTAACCTGTTTATGAAAATCCAACAGAAAAACCCATCTCAATATTAAGCTCTAATAAACCACCAAAGTCCAAAAATCAAACCAAAAGTCTCTTTTTAAGGACTAACGTCACTAAAACATCAAAGAAACACAGAAATTCAAGGAAAAGTCGGAGCAACACCGGCCCGTTGCACAAAGATTAAGTGTGTATAGGAGCAGATATTTCAAAGCTGTGTCTATCCCACTATATGTATAGCTGATACAACAGACTAAATTACAAAATACAGCAAGTGAACTACATATTTAAAGAAACAGGTTTTTAAAAGTAATACATGTTCAAATGGAATACAAGTATATAAAACTTACTATTGATAGTTCTCTGGCATAAATGGGCCGGCACGAAGGAACAATGACTGGGTAAACAGAGTTGAACCAAAAAATTAAGTTGATATGCGCCAATTATAAGGAATAACAAAAAGCCTGAACTTGCTAAATAGAGTTGAACAAACAAATTAAGTTTATATATAAAGAAAAACCTGAACTTGCTGAACTTGCTAAACAGAGTTGAACAAACAAATTAAGTTTATATATAAAGAAAAAAGTTTAAAAAATTATAAATTCACATACACTTATCGTTACATTGCAAACAAAAAGAATAAACAAATCATCAGTAAGAGTTGAAGTAAACACTTCCAATTAAATCCAACACCACCAACAGATATTGGTTGGATTTAAGAATCTATTGAACAAAATTCACTAAGATAAAGAGATAAAGCGAGATGTAGTTTGAACAATCAAAATCCATCATAGTACCTGGAAAAGCGATTGTTAGGGCTGAGCTTCACTAGATCTACTTTTCTTTTCATTGTTAACTTGGAGAAACTTCTTCTTCAACAAATTCTACACCTAAAAATACAACCACAACTAATTTGGGATTGAGGCACTGTAATCGGTAAGAACAAAAAAAGTAATTGGAAATTCGAGGCAATTATACAAACATCACGTAGATGGAAACCTCATCACACAATTTCAAAAGCAAGAGAACTACAAAAACCATAGTGACACCACTGTGAGTTTATTGCATCGCCAGACCATGTAGTTACATTAGAATCTAAAGACATTAAGTTGAGTAAGACGAAAACCGAATACATGCACTGTGAGTTTATAAATAATAGACATCGAGATGACAAAGTGGTAAAATTAGGGGAAATAGAAGTTCTTAAGGTAAACCACTTTAGATACCTAGGATCAATCATACAAAATGATAGTAACATTGAGAATGATGTCACACATAGAATTCAAGCTAGATAGAAGAAATAGCGGAGTGCAACATGGGTGATTTGAGATCGAAATGTTCCTACTAAGTTAAAAGGAAAATTTTAAAGGATCGCAATTAGGCCAGTTGTGCTCTATGGAAGTGAATGTTTGGCGGTAAAGCAACAACAATTACATAAAATGAACGTAGCAGAAATTAGGATGTTTAGGCGGATGTGTGGTAAAACTCGTAAAGATAGAATAAGAAATATAGAAGTTCAAAGACAAGTAAGAGTAGCACCAATTGATACAAAGATTAGGGAATGGCGGTTGCGATGGTTTGGTCACCTGCAAAGATGACCTACAAATGCCCCAACTAGAAAATTTGACTCAATAGAAATTGTAGAAATTCGACGAGGTAGGGGCAAACCAAAGTTAACATGGGATGAATTAATTAGGAGGGGTTTGAATGGTTTGGAAAGCTCACCATCAATTGCACTTAATCGAAAACAATGAAAAAGTTTGATCCATGTAGCCGACCCCAGTTAATTTGGGACTGAGGCTAATTAATTGTTGTTGTTGTTGTATTAATTTTGTTATCTTAATTAACATGTGCGATTGTTGAATAATACATTATTTTCGAATTTGGACAATCACCTTAGTTTGAATCATTGTTTCAAGTTCTATTTAAGTAGAACCGAAACACTAGAAACACACTGATTTTTTCGGATTAAATATTTGTGAGAGATAAGCAGAAGCTCGGTTTGGCAAATTTTCGAACTTAGTGATTTTCGTTCGAAAGAACATCCGGTTGTATCTTGGGGACATATTATCTTTGGGGAAAATTCTATCAACGAATTCAAAGATGTTTGTGTCTCGAGATATCACTTCCGTGCAAGCCTCGGTTTAAAATTTTTATTTGTTGTTCAATTCTATTAGTATTTATTTATAAACTCGTTTTATTCATATCTATAGTATCATTATTAACTGATTGTTCTTTAGCTCCACCCCCGAGTATCAATAAACAAGCAGTTTCAAATCAATACCTATAATTGCTCATCCAAAAAATACCTAGAATGTAATTCCAGTGACTATATTTCTTTCCAAGTTGAACTATCGAAGTCTTTATCCCATCGATCTCACATAAGAAATACTCCAATTGAAAATCGCAGCAAAATCCATTTACTTTTGTGACTTAACGTGCGGAATAAAATTGACGAGGAGATAGTATTGGTGCATTAGTACGTACTGCGTGTGAATTAGTGGGAAAAGTGAACAAATCAACAAGGGCTTTTTGTTTCAACATAATTCCATTTTTACACTTTCGTCGACCAAGACCAAACAAACAGAACGAAAAAGGGGGCTAATCGGACATGCATGCACACGTCGCACATATTATCCTATCCTTTCAATTCAAAATCATTCTTGGATCTGTTGCATCTTTTGAATTTTAATTATTATCCATTTAGGTACACATGTACTTCATAGGAGTCAAAAATCGGAAAAATTACAGATGTAAAGCAAAAATTAATTTAAATGGATAAAATAAGCGAGTTTTTTTTTTATTCCATAACTAAGGTAAAACGTGTTTTGAAAATGCGATATTAGTATGTGCAATGTTGAAAATGCACAAATTGCGCATTTTGAGAATGTGTCATTCATGTATTCTGAACATCCCACGTGGCATCCACGTGGAGTGTTCCATAACACGGAGAATGCGCTATTCGTGTTTTGTGCACTAGTCCGTGACATTTGCACGGTTTGCATTGATTCGTTTTGCCCACCTCGAAATACGTGCGTGACATTTGCACGGTTTGCATTGATTGAACGAGGTTGTATGAGTTGTCCACCTCGAGATACATGCGTGATGTTTGCACGAGGTTGCATGAGTTGCACACTTTGAGATACGTGCGCGACGTTTGCATGAATTGAACGAGGATTGCATGGGTCGGCTACCTCGACATACGAGCGTAGCGTTTGCATGACTTCTCGACCTCAAGATACATGTTTGTGACGTTTGCATGAATTGTCCACGTCGAGATACGTGTGTGTCATTTACATGAGTTGTTTACCTCGAGATATATGCGTGACGCGGGTTTGTCGACCTCGAGATACACACGTGTCATTTACGTGAGTTGTCTACCTCGAGATACGTGCGTGACGCGGGTTGTCCACCTTGAGATACGTACGTGACGCGAGTTGTCCATCTCTTTTGTATGAGTTCTCCACCAAGTTGAACAAATAACTCCTTTTGAGAAGGAATAATTAAGACAATTTTGTATTTTGTATAGATGACTCCTTTTGAAAATGAGACATTTATTCCACCTTATCAAACACACCACGCCATACATCCACATCATCATCAATAGCTCCTTTTCAAAAGAAGACATACTTTAGTTTTGTAATTTTAAAATAACCCCCCTCTATTTGATGAATAAAAAAGTAAACCCACCTTATTTTTTGAAAAACTCCTCCAGCATGGATCTCATTCTTGCCTTCACGATATAAGAGTATCTCCAATGATAAATGTAGATTGTGGGCGTAGATTCTTATCACGTCATCAACGTATGTGGAGAAGATATATTCCCTCATATATATGTAGCTCACATAGACATTGGACTCTAAAATTGATCTTCAATGATAGATGTGGATTGAACGTCAATTAATGAGGTGAACACTTTTTTATAATTTTGTTAATTGAAATGTGAAAATAATAATCTAAACAAAATAAGTAATAAATAAATTGGTCATATAAGGATGTCAATTTGAATGTCTATATAGTTTACATTCAAAATTGACAATGTCAATTCTTTTATGTCACATCACCATAACATTCTAAATACATATTCTCATTGAAACCTTTTTTCATGTAAATGTCAATTTAATCTTACGTGGCACATTGACATTTAATCAACATTCAATTGGAAATGCTCTAAACAAAGACCATATATTAAGTTACTATTACAGACATGTATTATGTATACAAGCACATTTACAAATGTGTATATTTCAGTTTCACGTGTATCATTAGATTTTCTTAATTAAGTTCATAGGTCGGGAGTTAATTTGTGAGCTTAATATAAATAGTTCAATTATCTGCATGGCTATTGGTAGTTAATCATGGAAAGTTCACTTGGTCCAAATTTTCGCGTCAATCCGATTTGTGCACGCCTTGATCGTTTTATGTTCCTACAGGAGTGGGAGGAGATGTTTCCCAATGGTCGTCAATCTTTGGGAAATCAGGTCACATCTTACCACTCGCCAGTTGTACTGGACACTGGGATAGCCAAATGGAGACCTCCTCCGTTTCGCTTTGAAAATGTATGTCTAGAACACTAACTCATTCCAGGAATCCCTAGCTTCGTGGAGAGAATCGGATGAGGGTAGAGGTGGTCCGAGTCTCGTTTTGTTGATAATTTAAAAAAATAAAAAACGGGAAGCTAAACAAAAACAGAGATGATGTTCTCTTTATTTTTATATGTTAATTGCAAATGATGGAGTACACATTTATAAGCAATTGTTTGACACACTAACTGATTTTTGACTTGGTACACACCATTAACAATAAATAGTTGAGTAACTACTCACTACCTTGACTCTAATCATGACACATGTCTCACTCTCTCGCTAATATAACTGACCACATATTGACTCAGTAACTTCAACATTGTGGGCATATTTTTTAGAGCTCACAGCTTACATGACACACATTGCCACACATAACATTAATACTCATCACTACAAAACATTGTGCGTTTAGCGACATTAATTTACTCATTTAACGACATTAATTAGTGTCTCTAAAAATCTTACCGACGCATCATAAAGTGTTGCCACTTGTGTTGGTAAAAGTGATGTCGCCCCATTTTTTTACGACACAAAATGTATGCGTTGGTAACATTTATTTAGGACACTTTTGCTATAAACGTCGTTAAACTAGGGACACTTGTTGTTTATGTGTCTTTAATTTTAGGACATTTATTTTTTATGTGTCTCCAATTTAGAGACACTATTTATATATGCATCCCTAAATTAAGGACACTTGTAAATTTAGCGTCCTTAAATTGACAACACTTGTGCACTTAATGTCTTTAAGTTGACAACTCATGTACACTTAGTGTCTCTAAATTGACAACACATGTACACTTAGTGTCTCCAAATTAACAACGCACGTGCACTTAATGTCTTTAAATTAACAACGCATGTGCACTTTGTGTCTCTAAGTTGACAACACATATACACTAGTGTCTCTAAGTTGACAACGCATTCATATCTAGTGTTGTCATGTATATATATATATATCAAAAAAATAATTAATATTAATATAATTGGAAAGAAGATTTTATATATAAATTAAAGATGTTTCTAGTTCTATTTACAAGAATATTATTTATCAATAAAAATGAAATTTTTATTTATTTTATTTGAACAAAAATCAAATTAACAAATGTACAAATTTAAGGTGAAAAATAAACAATATACAGTAAAATTTCCTTCTTAAACAATATACAGTTGAATTTCCTCGTTAAATGAAATCTTTAAACTATAACGATTACACAACGATTACACAAGGTCTCCCAACAATTCCTTAAGAGACCAACAAATATGTGAAAAGACGTTTCTTCGATATCTTCGAAACTGAGAATGTGATATAGTGGCAGCCCAAGCACTCCGTAGGTACAAGCCCTGTTGAGATAACTTAAGATGCACTAATTAGAAAGGATTTAAAAGGTCCAAAAAGCACAACATTAAGTAAATTAAATCAAGAGCAATGAAAAGAAAAATAAAAACCCTGCTTGTATCAACATAGGCTTTGTTTTTTATTGATATTGTTCTAACTGCCTTGTTTAGCAGGAATTCATCTGGCATTTTCCATTGCAAAGACACCAACTTTTGAAATTGAAAGCTTCATAATCATTTTAGGCAATGCATTGTCAAAGAAACAAAAGTATTACTTGTGCAAATATCAACAAGATAATGAGTTATAGAAACCTAACTTTCACACATTTAGCTACCTACACATGGAAAACATTTCCCTTAGCTACATTACATGGTGGAATGATAATCAGTAAAATTTACCAAAGAAGTAGCCTTATTCAAATTTTTATTCTTCATTATGCTTTCATCGATAACAAGCAATTTGTAAGTGCTTACCTATGGGGAACCAAGCTCATAGAGACCAAAACATGCTAAAGCAACTAAAGGAATCGCTAAAAGTGGATTTAAGAACCTATAAACATATAGAGGTACATTATGAACGCATTAATAATATTGTATTGAAAGCGAAATGGTATAAATTAGTACTAATAAAGGTTAAACCCAGTTGCCCAACTGTTTTAAGCAGAAACATGGTTAACTATACTTTTAGGAAACATAAACATAAATAAGACAACTAATCATGTGCTTAACACAAGTTAATGTTTCTAAGTCAACCCAGCAACAAACAACAATGTCTACAACACCTTTGCTTTATCCTCCTACAAACAACAAATTCAAAAAACATGACTACAATACAATGAGCTTCAACAAAAAGAAAAAAAAAGCATAGACCAGGGTAATAAGCAACTTATAATGCGTTGATTCATTTTCATACTCACATTTCCTTTTCTCATATGTGGAACAAGCGCCATTAGTATTATAACTGTCATGCCAAGCATAAGCAAGTAATGCTGGAAACCCCTCCACCCTGCTCAATTTACCGCAAAACCTGCTAAGTATATGCATTTTTGAAGTTCAGGTTTTGGATAATAAAAAGAGAATTCCGTTATCAGACAACACAATAAATTTTTTTTAAGCAATCAAAATTTTCAAACTCTATCCTAACAATCGTCTCAATGTTCTATACAATAGTGCATTAAGAAAATATAACCTTGTATACTAATAATAGAAAACCACCAAAAAAAAAAACAACAACAATAATGTGTAAGCAGAAACAGATGCATACTAGTGTACTATATTTTACATAAGTTAATGTTTCTAAGTCAGCCGCTTATGATTAGAGATCCTTACTTCCTCAAGTTTTGTCTCCAGTAATCAGTGTTGACCAATGATAAATGAAGTTATTTTGAACTAAAATACAAAGTAACATGATGATGTTTATTAGCCATTTTGAACTAAAATACAAAGTAACAGTTCATGCTAGAGATTACTTGGTAGAGTCTCCCAAGTTGGGCCGAGTTCATAAAGTGATGTACAATGTATATTCTACACAATGTGCTTAGATCTAGACAAGCGTTTTAGAGATCTATGGTTGTAGTTACATCGCAACATTAGCAAAATAAGTAAATGAAGTAGAAAAAGAGATCTATAGGGAATGATGAGGCATAATTCCTTTTTATTAGAGGGTAAAAAGGAAGATGTAGCTAACATGGTTCAATGTTTGCTTTGTTAGAAATAAAAACACAACATATGCTAGCAGTAGCTTCCTCATCAAGTAGAAGAATCCATTAGTTTTACTTGATACACTTAGCAAAGATTTTAGGTGAAAAATCATATGTACATAATGCTAACTTGGCCAGCTCGGATGAGAAACTTACGCGTGTTTCACTTTCTAAAGTAGCTTTAGCTGAACTCATGTCCCCACCATATCTGCAAGTTGAAAAAAGTAATTTAAGTTCAAGGTAAATGAGTTATCCTTTAAGTTTCAAGAATATTGCATACATGGAATCTTCAAGAATATTGCATACATGGAATCATCAGTACATCTGTGATGTTGGCTTTCCGTGGCACTATACTGTATAATTATTTTTTTTCTTCTGCACAATGCATTGCTCCAATTCATCCAAACATTTTCAGTCAATCCTTGGAAACATTTTCAAAACAATAAAATCATTCTTTCAAAGTATTTTTTCCCTTTTTAATTGCTCATGCCAATGCTTGTAAAGTAGTTCTCACCTATAAACATCTCATTCCATTTATAATCTTCAGTGCCTAAGTTTCTCTGTTCATTTATATATATATATATATATATAATCTTCCTCTCCTCTCATTGCTTTTATATATCTCTCTTTCTGAACTCTCTCAAAAAACAAAATCAGAAACTAAGAAACAATAGCTATATAGCTTAACAAAGATGGTCATTATAAGAGATGAAATATAAAAGAGCCCCACAATGCTAGAGGCACTAAACTTTTGTTCCAAAAAAAATTACTTTTATTATTACTCATGAAATTCTCTAATAAGTTCTCTCTGACAAGTTTTTTAGTTACTTGTATTTTGTTATACTTGTATTATTACTCATGAGATTCTATGCATTGCCATTAATCAATTGAAGAATACAATCTTGAACACCTAAAAAGATTACTTAAATATCTACAACAACATAGCCTCAATCCCAAAACAGTTGGAGTCGACTTCAAACGCTAATCTACGCGAAAAAAATATTCCTAAGCATATCAAAACCAAAGAAACACTCAATTCATTATCAAATGCTCCTCTTCCCCAACCCCGAGTATTGACCAAATCGAAACCTTAACTCATAAAAAACACATAATCAGTCAAAAACTCTTCCAATCATTGTTTTACACACAAAATTAAATATAAGTATTCACCAATCAGAAATCCAAAATTAGGGAAACCGGCCTTAAAAACTAAGAGCATACAAGCTGTAATTTAAACCTTAACTCATAACAAACTTCACAATCCAATCCACCAATACAATCAATGAAACAAAAACCAAAACCAAAATCACCTTCCGATGATTCGCCTGGTAAGCTAGTGAACTCATTGGTCAACAGATTGATCATCGCCGTAATCTTGTCATGATCACCAGCCATGGCGAACTGCTTGACGATTTCTTCAATATGCACGACGAAACCCCACGATCCGATTCATGAACAGTTCGAAATCCTCAGACCTATCAAAATTCCTTGAAACCACATCAAAATTCGAAATTTCAGTCGGAAATGGAAACGAACTTACTTCCTGCGCCGCATTCTTCCGCTTCTCGTACAGCTTGTCTGATAGATTCCTCAAAGACGGCCGCGGGGATCACCGAGAGCGCATCCGCCATGAGAATCTCAAAATCTCGAACGCTCCTCAGCTTGGTTTCCGAGCATCCCAAGACATGTTAGGGCACCAGATCGAGTGAGTCCAAAAATTAAAGAATTGGTTGCCCTAATTCGCGATTCCGTGAGAGAGATAGAGGAACGATCGAGCGACTGAGAGAGAGAGGAACGATCGAGCGATTTAAAGAGAGAAATCGGAACGATCGAGCGAGTGAGAGAGAGAAATCAGAACGATCGAGCGAGAGAGAGAGAGAGAGAGAGAGAGAGAGAGAGAGAGAGAGAGAGAGAGAGAGAGTGTGAGAGAGAGACATCTACCTTAATAAGTGATTCACTTCTTCTCTTCTTCAAGTCCACAACCGAGAGGTTTTCTAGAGAGGTGAGAGGTGAGAGTGGAGAGCCGAGACCAAGGAGGTAGAGAGTGAGGGCACGACACGACACTGTGAGGAGAGAGCCTAGACATAGAGAACGCCGAGAGGGAAAAAGAGCAACTTGAGGGATTCGAGAAAGGCGAGTCGAAAGAGAGAGACAGTGAGTACTGTCTAATTAATTTGGATAGGTTAATAACAATTAACATCCATCTAAAGATGAAATGGACCAAACAAATAATAGAGTTTGAAGAGTTTCATCCATATAGCCTAATTAATTTAGGGATTTAGGCTTTATTGTTGACTTTTGCTAAATCTCCATTAACAACTAGGTTGGCTAAACAATTATAACTTCTTTACAATCAATATAATATTAACATATGATGAGTAGAGCTGTAAATTTCTTATGTTTCCACAGAAATGGCTGTTGGGTTATATTTAGGGATCACATATGGACTAATAGTTTTTTTTAAGAAGTTAATCTAATTGTTTTAGTTATACATTTAACATTTAATTAACTTTTTTTTTGTTTTCGTGGTGTCCCGCACCAACTGCATCGACTAATCCACGCTTAGGCGATGTCGAGTTATGTACGGGAGGCAACCCTCTCAATTTATTTTTTTTTTCATTTACGAAACTTAAACTCGAGTCATGTTTAACCTAACTTTAATAACAAATCTTGATTTAGAATTTACCAACACTTGTAAAATATGTGTCTCTAGATTTAGAGTCTAACAACACTTGTAAATTATGTGTCTTTAGATTTAAAATCTAATAACACTTGTAAATTATGTATCCTTAAATTTGAAATCAAACAACATTTATAAATTATGTGTCTATATATTTAAAATCTAACAACACTTGTAAATTATATGTCTTTAAATTTGAAATCTAACGACACTTGTAAATTATGTGTCTTTAGATTTGAAATTTAACAACACTTTGTAACTTATGTATCTTGAGATTTAAAATTTAACAACACTTGTAAATTATGTGTCTTTAGATTTAAAATCTAACAACACTTGTAAGTTATGTGTCTTTAGATTTAAAGTCTAACAACACTTGTAAATTATGTGTCTTTAATTTTTTAATCTAACAACACTTGTAAATTATGTGTCTTTAGATTTAAAATTTACCAACACTTGTAAATTATGTGTCTTTATATTTAAAATTTAACAATAGATTTAAAGTCTAACAACACTTGTAAATTATGTGTCCTTAATTATGTGTCTTTAAATTTAAAACTTGACAACACTTGTAAATTATGTGTCTTTAAATTTAAAACTTAACAACACTAGTAAATTATGTGTCTTTATATTTAAAGTCTAACAACACTTGTAAATTATGTGTCCTTAGATTTGAAATTTAACAACACTTGTAAATTATGTGTCCTTAGATTTGAAATTTAACAACACTTGTAAATTATGTATCTTTAAATTTAAAACTTAACAACACATGTAAATTATGTGTCCTTAAATTTGAAATTTAACAACACTTGTAAATTATATGTCTTTAAATTTAAAGTCTAACAACACTCGTAAATTATGTGTCCTTAGATTTGAAATTTAACAACACTTATAAATTATGTGTCCTTAGATTTGAAATTTAACAACACTTGTAAATTATGTGTCTTTAAATTTAAAACTTAACAACACATGTAAATTATGTGTCCTTAAATTTGAAACTTAACAACACTTGTAAATTATATGTCTTTAAATTTAAAACTTAACAACACTAGTAAATTATATGTCTTTAAATTTAAAGGCTAACAACACTTCTAAATTATGTGTCTTTATATTTAAAGTCTAACAACACTTGTAAATTATGCGTCCTTAGATTTGAAATTTAACAATACTTGTAAATTATGTGTCTTTAAATTTAAAACTTAACAACACATGTAAATTATGTGTCCTTAAATTTGAAACTTAACAACACTTGTAAATTATATGTCTTTAAATTTAAAACTTAACAACACTAGTAAATTATATGTCTTTAAATTTAAAGGCTAACAACACTTCTAAATTATGTGTCTTTATATTTAAAGTCTAACAACACTTGTAAATTATGTGTCCTTAGATTTGAAATTCAACAACACTTATAAATTATGTGTCTTTAAATTTAAAACTTAACAACACATGTAAATTAGGGTCCCCAAATTTTAAATTTGGTGTCACTAATTTACCAAGTGTCTCTAATATAGGAGACACTTATAAATTATGTGTCTTTAAATATTGAAATTGACAACACTTATTGTTTGTGTCTTCATTTTTAATTTTAGCAACACTTATAAACTATGTGTCTTTAAAATTAAAACTTGACAACACTTTTAAATTAGTGTCTCCAAATTTTAAATTTGACAACACTTTTTTAACAAGTGTCCTTAATTTTGAGACACTTGTACATTATACGTCTCGAGATTTTGAATTTGACGACGTTTTAATATCAAGTGTCCTTAATTTGGAGACACTTGTATGTTAAGCGTCTCAAAATTTTAAACTTGACAACGTTTATATATCATGTGTCTCTAAAATTAAAATTTGAAGACATTTTTTATTAGTGTTGACAAAAAAATGTTGCTATAGACCCACTTTGTTGTAGTGCATGCATCTGAATTTGAATCATATTCTAACACATTTTGATGCGTAAGCTGTGGCAGGTGAGACGAGAATTGAGGAAATGGAAGAGGGAAGTGTTTGGTCAGACAAGAAGTAAGATTGATGAACTGCGCTCGATTATCAAGTGTTTGGATGATGGCGAAGGCACGGAAAGCTGGGATGGGCAAATGGCTGAAGACCGTAGGATGGCCAAGGCAAACTTAACAGGGTATACTACTTGGAGGATGGGATGGCGCGTAAAAGCTAGGCGTGAAATGGGAAAATGAAGGAGATGTAAATACAAAGTTCTTTCATCGTCTCCTACTCGCAAGGAAGAGCAAAAGTGTAATGACCCGTTACCTTAAGCTGGTGATAAGTACTAATCCAAATCTTAATTTACTCGAGTTAGGCTCGTGGTTAAGTTCGGCGTACCTCGATTAGCGTATGCGTGCGTTTGCATGATGTGTGATGTTTGTTTGCATTGTTAATTCAATTTATATATAAGTTGTTGTATAATAACGAAATTATACACAAGTCTATAAAACGAAAAATACCCAATAAACTAAGGTTTATCGGAACACCAAGTGTGACGAGGGAGTCATGGCAAGAGTGTGCACGCTCAAGGACACTTGTAGGCATGTCCGGTGAGTTTATTGGTGAATAATACACGATATATATATTTATATGTTTTTAAATATACAAATATATATTGAAAAACAAAAGAATATTAGAAATATATGAATTATCAGATTGTCTCGAACGAAACGTAAGTGTTTGATGTGGTTGTGTCATTTTAACGCATTATCAACACGCGATCGGTCTCGAGATAGCGCGATACGTATCTCGAGAAAAATTCATATATAAAAAACAAAAACTCATCCTTATCCAATTCAATTGATAATTCGAGAGGGCTCGGGAGGTTGGTTCGATTCCGAATCAAAAGAGGTCATTCCAGGAGCCGAATTCAATCAAGTTGAGGAGCTTAAATAGATTAGAAGTTAGTGATCATCACTTTGTTAAGTTTGATTTTTGAGTTTGTTGCTATTATTCAATTATCTCGTGATGATCAAATCTCTATAAATTGAGGTTATTGTTGATTTGAATTAGCTTATAACCTCATTAGAGGTCCTCCTGGATCATTTGGGTTGTTGAGTTTGCATGTGGTTTGGGTTAAGTTTAGATCAATTGAAGTGTGCTAGTGTTACAGGTCTGGTGCGTAGAGCGCTAGACATTGGCCATAGCGCGTTATGCGTACTAGCTAGGGAAGATGACTGGCATATGGATAGCGCGTTATCCACGTCAAGTAGCACGCTATCAGACCCCAGAAGTGTATATGAAGTTCAGTAGTGCGAATAACGCGCTAGCTCTGGAACATAGCGCGTTATTCACACTCAGATCAATATAAAACTGATTGGATTTGGGTGGTTTATCGAGAGCTTTGGGTCTAGGGGTTCTAATTAGAGTATACTAGACCTAAATTGATAGTAAATGATTAGTGATAAGTTGAGGAACACCGAGGAAACGTGAGATGACTGGAAACTTAAGGAATTTGGGAAATGAAAACTTAAACCCGAGGTAAGTACGGATTCGCTTATTTATCAAATTGTCTAGTTATTTAGTATATATAACTCATGTAGTTGTTGGATGGAATGGGAGACTATTTATACTGTGATTGTTTCAATAAAAATAAAATTGTGTTTACTGTGATTCACGAGAGTAAGATCCTGGAATTGAGACGAGGTGATATAGGAGATGGGTTAGCTTCCCGGCCTATATGTAACATCCTACTCAGTTTATAGGTAGTGTGGGTTACATATTCACTAGAAGATTTAAGATAGAACCATATTAATCGATTGGCTAAACATCACATATGCGCGGTGTGTTGGTTTAGTACTCGTATTAATGGTGTCGGTGGGTAATCGACCCTAGTTTTATAAATAAAATGGGGGTCACAGTGTAATAGTCCAAGGACATTTGCTTTGCATCCGTTTATGTATTGGATTTATATAATTTTCATATTCTTGTTAGATATCATTGGTGCATGTTGTTATTGCATGATATCTTTGAATATTATATGAAATGTTGATGATTAGTGTGAATTCCTACTTACTGAGCAAGTTTGAGCACTCACCCCAATTAACATTACAGGTAGATCCGACGAGCGCTGCGACTACGGAATTGAGAAGTTATAGGAGTCTTGAACTTCTCTTCGATGTAATGACTTTCTCTGGTCTTATATATTTGTATTAAATTACGATTTTGTAATCTCACATGGGATGAGTGATTATATAATTGACGCGCGCCGAACGCGTCAATAAAATTAAATACCTAAACCAACTATTTTGTAGAATAGTGGCAAAGGGTCGATCCCACAGGGATTGGTAGTCTTTCTAAGGTCAAAAATAGCAAAAAGGGAAATCGAGGGTTTAAGAGAGAATGAATTAATTAACTAATCTTAAAATAAACAAAGTAACTAAAGCAATGGAAATAAATTTGAAACAGTTAATAAAAACACCTAAGTCAATATATACAAGTTCAGTTCAAGAAAAGATTGGATTTGGTCGTCGATTCTTGTAAAATATGCAAATCAAAATATCTTAGTGTAGCTATAGAACCGGTAATGTACGCGGTTCCTCGCGCTTCCTAATCTCGATAGCCAAGATACGACAGTGACTATTTCCCTAATCAAACGTATAACCCTATACTCAAGCGTATAGGGTTTAACACGATGACCGCAATAGGTTTCATAAAGGCACTATATCTAGACAACCGAATCACTCGTGTATCCGATTTAGCCTAGATTTCTAAGGTATTCAACCGATCCCAAAAGAGATAAATTAATTTGGTAGGGGTCAATTGCCATTAGTGTGGTCTTATTGCACAAGTACGGATGCTTACGACACACTGGCGAGCAAATCAAGATTTAAACATGAATTTAACCTCGATTATTGAAACAATACCAAGTGAAATAAAATATTAATGAAAAGATTGAAATTAAAATATATAAATCTCACAAATCCATTGATATGCGCAGTCGAACCTCCCTCGCAGTCTTGCCTAGGCTATAAACTTAGCCTTCCATGAAATAAGAACACATAAGGAAAAAAAAAAACTCCCCCTCGAGGCCGATAATAGAATACATTTGCCTCGAGATACGTGTTAGCACAATTTTTTGCCCCGGATTCAACCGCGCCCTCCAATAACCTTGAAAATAATAAATAAACGCAATTAGGCTAGTATTTTAGAGACTTGACAATAAAAATATATAAATAACTTATATATAATATTACATAATTAACGACTCAACAATAACCGAGGTATATTCCGATTTGTTTTTAATATTGTATATCTTATTTTGGTTATTGAAAAGGTTTTAAATTTTCGTTGTATATATGATTTGTTTTATTTCGATAATCGATATACAGTAGTGCTTATCAGGTGTAGGTGGTAAGGCTGTTGGCTCTAGTTAAGTATAATAAGAGTAATTTGGGCTTAATTAGGGTTTCATTCCGGGTATTGTCCTAATCAGGTTAGGGGATGCTACAAAAAATGTCATTGATAATATTCAGCTTTAGAGTGGAGATTTCTTTGAAGATAGAGAAAGAATCAAGCAAAAATTGTGGGATCCTACAAAAATTGTATATGAGCGGGATGGATAGTGTTTGGGAGGTTGAGAGAATTGAGTGGGGGACCATCTTTAATTTAGCGTCCAGACATCTGGAAAGGAACTTCACTGAAACTAAAGTCAGAGCGGAGGTAAATGCATGTGAAAGTGATAAAGCACCGAGAGCAGATGGTTTCACGTTTCTTTTTATTTGACATTCTTGGGGCACCATTAAAAGGACAATCATGCAATTCTTCGAGGATTTCTATAGGAATGGGGTGGTAAGTAAAAACATGAACAAGACTTTCATATGTCTTATCCCGAAGGGAGCTCTATCGAATCACGTCGATGACTTCCATCTTATTAGTTTGGTCACTTCTATGTATAAATTATTGGCAAAGGTGCTGGCAGGACGGCTTAGAGATGTGCTCCCGTTCATATATGGTAGCGAAAAAATAGAAATTGCAAGGCTTTGTACTCAAACTGTACTTCACAAAGGCACATGACAGGGTGGATTGAGGCTTTTTGGACTATGTTTTGCAAAAGAAAGGTTTTGGGGAAAGGTGGAGGAGATGGATGAGAGGGCTCTCCTATGTGAAAACAACAAAGTTTTAATTAATGGTTGTCCCGAAGGCGATTTTGAAGGATAAAGAGGTCGTAGACGAGGCAACCCATTGTCCCCATTCCTTTTCATCTTGGTCGCAAACGTGTTGGGGCGTATGATCCACATGGCCAAAGACTGTGGTATGGCCAAAGACTGTGGTATGGTCCGAGGCTTGAGAGTGGGTAGAAATAAGTATCATGTTACACACCTACAGTATGCTAATGACTCCCTCTGTTTCATCCGTAGATCTGACAATGCAGTTTAGAATATGATGGACCTGGTGCAATCGTTTTGCACAATCTCTGGCCTAAAGTTAAACCTGATCAAGTGCAACTTGTTGAGCATTAACATCCCAGAATCCAAGGTGGTGGAGACATCACGTGCAACAAATTGTCTGGTAGGCGCTTGGCCGTTGAGATACTTCGGCATATGTGATGGCCCATTCTCTAATCTAGAGCGCCACTCGGCTTAATCTCATAATTAAGCCTAAACTCTAACTCTATGGGACTTAACTACGTATTATTCAACATTTCTATCCAAATTTCCTCAACTACTTGTGTTTAGGATAAATAAAACACATGTTATTTTACAATTGAATTTCAGAGTAATTAAAAACTTATTAAAAGTTATAAATTTAGTGGAAATCTTAACAAATTATGCGGAAGTAATTATTAAAAATCATAAGTGTGTGGAAACCATGAAAACAACGATTACATGCATTGTAACGACCCACTCTAATTAATCTCGATTACCTGACAAATTTTAGATTAAGATCCTAAGCTCAGACCCACGTAGACATCGCGGAAAAGTCTAGGGCACGCCTAACGAGGTGAAATCTATTATTTTTGTGTGGCGAGTGTTTATTATTTTATGATTATTTAATAATTCGCGCCACGCTAATTGAGAATTGCGCTTGTTTATGTTGTGAGCGTGTAGTTACGAGAGTGTGCGACGTCGCGGTGTGCGCGTAACGCGTGTGTACGAGGTAGTATGAGATTTAGCTGTCACATCACACATCACATCACATCAAACCCATCCCTCATCATTATCCCCTCTCCTCTTCAAATGATTAAAAAAAATAAAAAAAATCCTCATTTAAAAGAAAAACGAGACAACAAGAGAAAAGAAGAAAGAGAGTGATAGAGAGAGACAGCAAGAGAGAGAGGAAGAGAACGTTGACATAAAGTAGAGAGAGGAAAGAGGGAGAGTGACGGCCAGGAGGGGAAGCTCCGGCGAGAAGTAAGACAAGGCGATCTTGCCGGCGAGCTTGGTGGGGTAGCGGCGCGCGAGCAGCGGACCTCCATTGATCAAGTGAGTGGTTAATGTTGTTGTTGTTGAATTTTGAGGAGAATAGGTGATGGGGTTGTGTTGTTGTTAGTTGTTAATGGCGTTGGTAATGGTGTTGTTGTTGTTGTTGTTGTTGTTGTGTTGACAAAAAAAAGGAAGGACGCAGAGACGACCTTGGGAAGAAGGTGCGCAGGTCGGGCTCGGGCTCGGCCGGCCGCCTGTGGCCCAAAGGTCCGTGCAGTGGTGTGCGTGCCAGAGCTGGGCAGTCGGGCCAAGTCAGTCCCAACCCACCCTAAATTTATTTTATTTAATTAAAAAAAATAAAAATAAAAATAAAATACATTTTTAAATCAAATAAATATAAGAAAATAGGAAAAATAGTTAGGAAATTATGGAAAAATCCGGAAAAATCAAGTAAAATATAATAAATTGAGAAAAAAAATACAAAAAAGTAGTTTTGATGACATTTGGGGCGTCGGCACTCCGATATAATTCGAAAAGTGCGTCAAGAATTAAACTTTTTGGAAACAAAAGCTCAAATTTTTAGTCACACACTATAAATTCACTTAATGTGACTCTAAAATAACAAAAGTGGTATAATTGGATACCATGGACTTAGGGGACCATAATCGGGTATCAGACGTGTATCTCGAGACGTGAGCGGGACATTTTGGAGATATATTTGCGATTGTTTGAGGTAAGTAAACCCACGAGAAAGTCAGCTTAGAATTTACTTATTTTTATTGTAAATTATTTATTTCACATTACTTTTCGCCAGTTCAGTTTTCATGTTTACTATATTCCCGCGTGTGTATGTGTATGATCGAAGGGACGGTGTGACCCATTTCCGGCTTTCTCGTTGATGACGATCCGATTGTTGCTACGGTGTTGGTCACACCTTAGACTACGCGTGAGATTTTGCTCAGCGAGTCGATGATCTCGAGAGCGAGTTGACGTGAGGCCCACCTCCGTCATAGATTTCCTCTCCTTTGAGGTGTTAGGCGAAAGTCTACCTTCCGACCAACAAAGTTCCTCATTTCGACCGTGAAAGGGGGTGTAGATTTCCTCACCTCCAGGGCCTTCTCGATTTAGTATTTTTGTCCCAGGGCTCGACAGCTATACACCACACCCGCGTTCCACATTCTTGATTATCTCACGACTTATATTCATGCTTTATATTCCTGTTAATTTACTTTATGTGCATGAATTATAGCCGTTTTCTTGGATTTCTTGTGAATACTAACTGAATTTCTCTGGGATTTACTCACCTGGAACTTGTCATTGTTGTTGGTGGCAAGTTGCAGATCCTACGACGAGCCGGGAGAAGGCGGTGATTGGCGACTACCTCTGATTTGGAGTTCCTCCACTAGCTTACTCGTAGGTGATTGTATTTACGTGTACATACTTTTTGGGATCATTTTGGGAGACCTTTTACCTGATACATGTATATTGACGCATATTATACATTTTTGTCACCTTAACTGATATACATGGTATCCTTTTGTTGGGTTTCCACCCCATAGGTTGTTAATTAATGCATAACTTGTTTACATTAATTATATGCAAGTTATTAAGACTTCCGCTACTAAAATAACTTAAATAAATCAAAACAAATGAATTAAGTTATAAAACTTTATAACTTAGTATATTTTGCTAAAATAATCATTTAAGCACCAAAATTTACTAAGTTGGAGTATTAGGTGGTAAGTTCGCGGGCCGTCATAGACAGGCGTGCAGGTGACGTGGCATGGCTTGGTGACGTATCCGGCGACGTGGCGGTGCCCGATTTGCCTCGAAATTTGGGGTCGTCACATGCATATATAACAAAATGGCGAATATAAGCAGTGTGACAGTGTATCAAAATAAAACTATATAATACACAAAATATCAAAACCTACAAAAAACCGATGTAGAGGTACGCCACTGGTTCATAGGTAGTCACCAATCTTCTCCTTGCTTGGTCTGCTCGTCGACGACTCTGCACCCACCGTCATAATAGGACGGTGAGTACAAAAAGTAACGGTAATCCTGGTTCACAAATTCATTTACATTTCCAAAACAAACTAAATGGTATTTAAAAGAATAAGTTCAATAAAGAAAGACTAGTACCACAATTATGCTAAAAAATACCACAGTTAAACAAGTGAAACGGACATAAAGCTAAATGTTATGATCTAGATCCGATCGGCTGTGACCTACGTCAGTGAACCCTTAACCACTAAAGGACATGCGCGGTGTCACATAGTCTAATTAACCCCAGTATCACAGGGACTCTAACCTCGTAACTTAGCAACCCCCAAGGACTCTAACCTCGTGTATCGTATTATAGTGGCGAGTGTCGACATCCCCAATGACTTTAACCCCGTGTGTCGATCGACTCATAGTGTAATGGACTTTAGATTTTATAACTACTTTATAATTTCAAAAAATTAACTCATTAAGGATTCTAAGAATTGACTATGCTACAATACGAGTCCAACTTTGGATCTCCTTCAATCTAGCCTGTTAAAATATTCTCATGCAAATGTCATCCATTTGTCCAATGTCCTCGTGCATCCATGATAGAAGATGGTACTACAACCCTTAATTTTTCACTAAAAAGTTGAAGTCTATTACGACTCACTATCAATTATAAAAGGAAGGTATAAAAACTAATTTCACTCTTCTACTACACATATAATTTAACTAGGATTCGTAACTGCTTTATGGCCCCTATATCACACTTGTAAAATCCCAATTCTATAATTAAGGTTCTAATTCAATTCTAATATTAATTATTTGTGAGGAAAATACAAAAGTAATTTACTTTAAGCAGGATATGGACTCAATCAGATGTCGCGCATTTTACTTCAAAATACATATGTCACTACAAAACATTGGGTGTTTAGCGACATTAATTTAGTCATTTAACGACATTAATTAGTGTCTCTAAAAATCTTACCCACGCATGATGCCACATTTTTTTACAAGCGCAAAATGTATGTGTTGGTAATATTTGTTTAAGACACTTTTGAAATAAGTGTCCTTAACTTGACAACACTTGTTAATCTAATGTCTCCAAATTAGCAACCCTTAAACACTTAGTGTCCTTAACTTGACAACACTTGTTAATCTAATGTCTCCAAATTAGCAACCCTTAAACACTTAGTGTCCTTAAATTGACAACACTTGTGCACTTAATGTCTCAAAATTAGCAACCCTTAAACACTTAGTGTCCTTAAATTGACAACACTTGTGCACTTAATGTCTCCAAATTAGCAACCCTTAAACACTTAGTGTCCTTAAATTGACAACACTTGTGCACTTAATGTCTCCAAATTAACAACCCTTAAACACTTAGTGTCCTTAAATTGAAAACACTTGTGCACTTAATGTCTCCAAATTAGCAACCCTTAAACACTTAGTGTCCTTAAATTAACAACACTTGTGCATTTAATGTCTCCATATTAGCAACTTTTAAACACTTAGTGTCCTTAAATTGACAACACTTGTGCACTTAATGTCTCCAAATTAGCAACCCTTAAACACTTAGGGTCCTTAAATTAACAACGCTTGTGCATTTAATGTCTCCATATTAGCAACTCTTAAACACTTAGTGTCCTTAAATTAACAACACTTGTGCACTTAATGTCTCCAAATTAGCAACTCTTACACACTTATGGCCTGTTTGGTTCGTGGTATTAGCCCGGATTAGCTACACTGGACTAGTTAATCCGTTGTTTGCTTGGAGGATTAACTAGGCCAGCAGACTAGTTTAGAGGCATGGTAGTGGATTAAATAAGACCACCATTTTTGGTGGGATTAACTAATCCTTAGTGGGTGGCGGAGGAGATTACCACTTTACCCCTCCCATTAACACAAACACCAAACAACAATTCTCACGAATCATTCGACCTCCCTCCTGTTATGCTCATCTTCTTCGCGAGACGGACCACCGCGACCGCGACCTATTGCTCTTCTTCTTCGCTCCCCCTCCCTGTTTTGCATCGACGGCCGAAGAGGAAGCGAGGAGGAGGAAGGCAGCGCACCGCAACGGGCCGGTTTGTGCGAGAAGGAGAGGAGAAACCCTAAGCCGAAATCGAACAGGCTCGACGGCTTTCGGCAGAAATCGAACAAGCCGAAATCGATCATTTTGAGGTATTCTTCTTCAGTTCTGTCAATCATTTAGGCCTGGTTCGGTAAGACCACCCTTATTGATTTTTAGGCTTTTCTGGTTTGTTTTTCTTGATTATAGATTACAAATTAATGACTCGAATCGATACGTCCGAGCAACCCAAAATCAAATCCACAGTCGCATCAATTCAAGCGATTCCGCGAGCGGCGATCTTCTTGTTCACGCAAGTCCATCACGGATGTGTTCAAGCGATTCCGCGAGCAGCGACACCGATCTTCAGGCTATCTTCAGGAGGAGCAGGAAGAACACCGATCTTCAGGCGATCTTCAGGAGGAGCAGCAGCAAACCAATCTTCACGAGGAGCAGCAACTCGATTTTCAGGGACAAAGAGATGATAAATGAGTGAAATGGGGGTTTTGGTGTTTTTTACTAAAGGGTACTTTAGTAAATGTACATGGACAACCTCATTTAATCCCAACCTTAACACTCCCAACCAAACAAGATACACAAATGGGACTAAACTATCTAAACCCATGAGTTAGTCCCATCACTAATTAATCCCATGAGTTTGGATTCACTAAAATGTGAACCAAACAGGCCATTAGTGTCCTTAAATTTACAACACTTGTGCATTTAATGTCTCCAAATTAACAACTCTTAAACACTTAATGTCCTTAAATTGACAACACTTGTGTATTTAATGTCTCCAAATTAGCAATATTATTATTATTATTATTATTATTATTATTATTATTATTATTATTATTATTATTATTATTATTATTATTATTATTATTATTATTATTATTATTATTATTATTTGTAGATATAAAAACAAACATAAAGAAAGACAAATGAAAACAATTTATATATTTTCCAATTATTTTTCAATTCAAAAGAGAATTACAATACATTCTCAAAAACATATTTTTACTTACAATGATATCAACATATATACTAAAAAGATTTAAACCTCTAACTATGCAAAACAAAAGTATAAGATGGTATTTTTGAATTGATATGCTCCTCTTTTCAACACTTTTCTACAACTGCAAAACAAACAAAATCAACCCAAACACAATTAATTTTGAGCACCACCCAGATCACAAAACAAGATTTTATGAAAATGTCAAGATCTCAAAGTTCTATAACCAAAAAGAAAGCATTCTATAGTCACTGAAATTTGCTGAACAAATACTACTAAACTGAAGATCTGGCTCTTCAAACTGCTCATTCACAACATACAAGCTGAAATGGTTGAAGAAATGCACTCCAACATTCTATTAGTAGCTGACAAGGCAACTAAGGCAAGAACATAACTCCTTCAAGACCTTGTCCATTGATATCCATAGAAGGGCTTAGCAATAAATCATTGCACATATCTATAACTCGTCAACAAAGATCTTGAATCATTGTTTCTGTCCTTATCCAATGTTTTTAAACTTGATAAAATACATACATGCAGATTTCTTCATGTCTTTAACAAAGCAATCAGATTTTGGTATAAAATAAAAAACTTCATTGTTCCCCGTGTTTGTTTTCATTTTCTATTTTGTCTAAAAGACCTAGACTCCTTATTTATGGTTTTGATGAATCACAAACTAGATGGGAAATTCGAGTTTTTTTTTTTTATGAACAATGGAAAAATAAGCATTTTAAGCATTTAAAAGAATGCTAATGTAAGATTCTAACTCGGGTTTCAAACTTTCGAAAAAGAAATCCCCTAACATGCATGAGTAATTTAATCATTAAAAACAAAACAAAACTATACAATCCATTTTATATGCCAAAAAGAGTAACAAGAGTAACAAGTTATCGACTTCAAAAGAATGCATTTGAAGCATAATTCAACTCTTACCTTCTTAGTTGCAGCTGCATCTCTATTTCTTATATTCCTCTCCAATTGCTCTCGTTCTTCTTGGTCTCATAATATAGCTTCCTCTGACTGCCAAAAAGAAGGAAAATCTGTTCAGATATAATCATATACATCTCATATTCACAACTGGTTATCTAAGTGTTTTTATTGCTAAAGGGGAAAGAATTAGAGTGTTGTGCAAAAACAAAAAGAAAGTGCTTTCTATATCTACTATTACTTTCGGCAATATTTAAGCTCATAGTCTTTTCACATTTAAAAATATAATAAGCATTGTGAGTTTGACTGTGCAATCAAGAACACTGTTTTCTTTTGAGAAATAACAGAAAAGGCAACTTCAAAACAAACATTATTTGACAAGTAATTTTTTTAATTCTATAATATGATGTGCACAATGCATCTTCAAAACAAACATTATTTGAGTGAGAAAGGGCGTAAAACATAGTTTTCCATGCATAAACCATAACAAGCAATCCTATATGTTAAAAGGCAAACTCAAGCAAAACACACCATTGACAAACCCTTAGTAGGAATCAAATAGTATCAATGATAGTCAAGAAATAAAAGCAGACTGGTAGAAATAAAAGGAGGATTTTCATTTTTCTTATTAGTTTTCCCAGCTTCATGATATAAGTTGCTTTGTCTCCTGGTCGTTGATTAATTCTAGGTTCAACAACCTGTGACTCAATAAAATAACTATGATTTTGATAACAGATCAATAACAAAATATTATAATAGAACAACAACAACATAGCCTCAGCCTCAAATTAATTGGAGTCGGCTACATGGATCAAACTTTTCCATTGTGCTCGATTAAGTGCAATTGATAGTGAGCTTTCCAAACCATTAAAATCCTTCCCAATTAATGCTTCCCACGTTAACTTTGATCTACCCCTACCTCGTCGAATTTCTACAGCTTTCTATTGAGTCAAGTTTTCTAGTGGGGGCATTTGTAGAGCCGTCTTTTGCAAGTGACCAAACCACCGTAACCACCCCTCCCTAATTTTTGTAGAATATTATAATAGAAATTCATAATAATTAGAGAACAACCGAAATACAAAGTTAACATATAAAATGAACATTTGTAGCACCAGAATTTATTAAAATCTCCATCAGTTATAAAATGTAAATTCCATATCCAAGTTCCAAAGAAAGCTCATGAACAGAGAAAAACTTGACATATGAGACTGTCAGAATAATTTCTTGTGCCTTTTCACTTATAAATAGATATACATCCAATTTCTCGAAGGGCCTTGCAAGAACATAAGCAAAACATCTAAGTTGTAGCACAAACCTCTTCCTTGACATAACCAGAACTCCCTGATGATGCTCCCAACCCACAAGTGTATTGCACAAGCAAACTATCTCCCAAATGACTACCCAAGAAGAAGAATGAGTTTCCAATTGTTGTCATACCTTGAAAGATAAACAAAGTTGCTTTAAATTCAAAAGGACACATCGAAAAGAACCGACCACAATGCGCTTCGTGGAAAATGTAACTCGGGGGAACAAAAGATGGCTCAAAGAAATACAAATAACCAAGTCAAAACAGATGCTCTAGATTTCGAAAGTTCCAGTCTTTGAACAACCCCGCAAATAGAAACTAATTACTAAAGTTCAACTACAACAATACAAAAAGACATCATCAAATTTTTGTAAGTGGAAAATCGAAAAATATAATTACTTGAAAGTCTAAAAGGCGACGAATCCCTTGAAAAGTCGCATATATCAACGGAAAATAGTTTCCAACAGAATGGCATACTAACTATTTATCGGTTATTTAACCATTGATAAGACTAATTTTTCTGAGAGCAGATGACTACATAAAAAGCTAGAAAGAAAATTCTTGAAGAATCCTAATTCTACATAACCCTGACAGCCTCAAGAAGTGTTGTTAACAATTATAAGCATATAAAAAAGACAATTGCTTCAATCCATGAATGTGTATATAGAGCAATCTTGGTCATTCAATATTGCAAATAAATAGAGCTTCAAGTGGTGGACCAGGCTCCTAAAAAACCAAGATTACTCAAACAAAACAAAAAGACCTTAAAAATTCAAAGCATGGGTTCAACAAAATTACACGAAAAAAAGGCAAGAAATAAAATCAAGCATTCAATCACAACCTTAAAAATTCTACTATGATGGAAGCTGCTACCAAGATCGAATCAAAATTATCAAAAGCTCAGCTATTAACTCAGTACAGTTGCACCCAAGTAATTAGCATAAGAGCCTACCAAAGACAACAATGCAGATGTTTAGAGTTTAAGGTTTAAACTCGAAATAAATCAGGAAAAAGGAATAAATGAACGAAAAGGAACATACCGACCATCATAAACCAATGTGAGTAGAAGTAATTCCCCTGTTTTTGCTGAAAGCATAGCTACATCATGCGATAACCAGGTTGCATTGGCTGCATCAAGCTCCACATTGAAACTTGACCTTGGCATATCGTGACTACAATTAAAAAAAGGTTAAATAAAAATATGAAAATCAATTTATCTTTTGGAAACCGACTCCGACTTTGTTAAGACACTTTGGAGGGATAACCTAGGTGTTTCCTTAATCTGAATCAGCGGAGACATCAAAACATGAAGGAATTTGCGAAACAACAAAGGACGCGTTCCGAAACGACGAAGACTAACATGCCCAGAAGTTGATTAACCAGCTATGACTACTTGAAGTTAAAAATTTTAATTGAGCCAGTGAATTCCAAGGAAGTGGCCATTTTCATCGGTGCTTAATTTGTAACAAATTTTCTATTTAACTGGGTAGGACACTGATTGAAACAGATTACAAACCTACCAACAGTGCATTGGTCCACTCTGAAGGGAAACTTCATATGACTATTTAATAGATTCACATACAATCAAAAATTACCTCAAATAAATTAAGCATGAAACATGTGAAAACATGAACCACCAAAAATTTCTTCAATTCAATTGGATAAACAGATCACAAATCAAATCCATCTAAACTCAATCCAATTAAATCTCCTCCCAACTTTAATAAAGCGTAAAACAGGAATCCACATCATTCAACCTCAACCAAAACGAAGCCAGATACGCTAAGTGCAAATCAAGATATGCATAATCACAAAATTAAAAACTAGAACATACAAACAAAATAAGAGTAGAAGTTTCTAAAAAAAACTACAAAAAAAACTAACGAGTTTAAAGAAAAAAACAAGGGATAGAAGAAACCTGATATCGAAAGGCATAACAAAATTATTCAAGGCCAGTGCACATGATGCCGACTGCCCAAGCAAAAGGAAAGACAAGTATAAGACAACTAAATGAATAAGTGATCAAGTGACATTGTAGACCTGGATGAAAGATGTGACAACAACTAGAAATGTTAATTATTAACCATGTATACTTACTTGGCTGTGATAATGTAAAACATTTGCGCTAATTACAAGAACTCCACCAATAGGAGATGGGACAACAATAAGCTTGTAGGCGTCATGCGGAAGGTTCTGATGAAAACACAAAAAAAAGACCAGATACAGTTATAGGAAAAAAATCAAAAGCAAGCAAGTTCCTTGACAAAGTTCCATATGATGCAACTTAATGAGTGAGATTGATGAGGTATTTATCAAACCACGTTAACATAAAAGCAGATAAATTGCACACCATTTATATCACAAAAAGAAATAACATCGAACAAGTCAAAGTATCAAATGTAAATATTTGATTGCATAATCAAAACTATATAAAATAAACAAGGAGGTGGATCATGATTCGGGTATTGGATATCTGTGCACAATATTTTCTATTATTATGTTTCAATTAAATAACCACCAATAATTAATTTTCCAATTTTCTATAAGAAACAATGACGTATCCGAATAGATAAATAACAATGAAAAGAGAAGCGCACCAAATCCCCCAAAGATCTAAAACAATTCATACAAAATTATGAAAGAATGTCGTGCCAAACAATAAGTTACACGAAAGAACTCAATAACGTTACATCTACAATAGTTTCTTTTTCTTTACTTGTGATCGTTGGATGATTTATGAATCGCACAGCAAATTATTGCAAAACCTCTCGTAAACTACTAAAGTGGATAACTTGGAAAATAACATTTTTATCATTTTCCAAGTTTCCGCTTCTCAGGCAGATTGGTAAAAATAGAAACTCTTTCCAACTCCTAACGAGTATTGTCCATTCCATTGGAATGATAACAATTACTTATGCACTTTTCATCACTCTCTTGCATTATTTTAATCCTCCTTAATTTTTGCATCATTTGCAATGCTGGGGGTGTCATTTTAGTAGAAACAGAATCCATTTGAATATTGGTTCAACAAAACCTGCTTTCCACACTCAAGTTAGCAACAGAGCAAGAACTGAATTGACAAATAACATCAATCACTACGAAGGGATTATTTGACAAGATTTCGCTACTTCTCATCAAATCAATTTCATATTCTTAACCTGTAAACACTACACAACATATACTAGACCTTGATACAACAACACTCAACCGCAATCAAGGCAACAAATTAGTACAATTCGGAAAACCTATAGGCCATGACAACCCGGCCATGAAACCGCCGCGCTTCGCTTCAACAGGCCATCGAGAACCCTTGTTATCGTCCTCTTCTTGAACTCTAACAAAGATACACCTCAAGAACATTGCCAAGCGATCACGACCAAGTTCGAATCGGACCAATTCCCTTCTTAGCCGCCACACTCGGTCTCGAAATCTTCGCTCGGAACCATAGGGATTTGCGGCGCGAAGTCCGCTCCGCAGTGTGTGATGAAACCAGAAGCGCAGTTCTCGATCCCGGTCGGCCAATGCATCATCTTGTATGTCGCGTAGCTCATCTCCGGTGTTCTCGCGAATTCTAGGGTTTTGGTTGGTGAAGGTAGCGGAGATGAGAAAATTGACTGGAGAAGAGGAACGGAGATCGAAGGTGATCGAGTGAGAGAAGCAATTCGAGAATTAGGTTTTCGAACGCGAAGGTTGAAGAGTTCGAAAATGGCGAAGGAGGTTCGTCGGGCCTTAACTCTTAAACCCAATAGATCCTTAATTAAACCATATATTATACAATATATAATTAGTAAGACATGCATATAAGACATTGCATTAACATATAATTTAAACCTAGAGCATAAAACATTTATATAATACGTAAGAAATTAATGATCTTGAAATGGTGGCCCTCAACCTGCTCATGATACTCCGAAGAGGATTCACGGATGCGCACCCAAGCGATTGAGCCTCCTGAGCACTGTGTGGAGTACGTGCGGTTGTATGGGTTGTTAGATTTGGACTTGAATGATCCAGATTTGGCTCCCCTTTTTATTGTTTCAATGTGAGGGCGAGTGTTGGTCAATTTTTAGTACTTACACTTTTTTTTGGTTTAATGTTAGGTTGTAATAAAATTCTTATTTTTCTTGTTGTTGCTTACCTAGAGCAATGATAAATTATTTTCTCACTTAGTTTTTAAAGTAATAACTAAAAATTAATATCTAATTATTTTGTTTGTTTAATAACTTTTTTTGAAAAAAGTTAATCTAATTGTTTTAGTTATAACTTAACACTAAATTAACTTTTTTATTTTTTTATTTTTGAAATTTAACAACACTTTGTAAATTATGTGTCTTTAGATTTAAAATCTAACAACGCTTGTAAGTTATGTGTCTTTAGATTTAAAATCTAACAACACTTGTAAGTTATGTGTCTTTATATTTAAAGTCTAACAACGCTTGTAAATTATGTGTCTTTAATTTTAAAATCTAACAACACTTGTAAATTATGTGTCTTTAAATTTAAAACTTAACAACACTAGTAAATTATATGTCCTTAAATTTAAAGTCTAACAACATTTCTAAATTATGTGTCTTTATATTTAAAGTCTAACAACACTAGTAAATTATGTGTCCTTAGATTTGAAATTTAACAACACTTGTAAATTATGTGTCTTTAAATTTAAAACTTAACAACACTAGTAAATTACATGTCTTTAGATTTAAAGTCTAACAACACTTCTAAATTATGTGTCTTTATATTTAAAGTCTAACAACACTAGTAAATTATGTGTCCTTAGATTTGAAATTTAACAACACTTGTAAATTATGTGTTTTTAAATTTAAAACTTAACAACACTAGTAAATTATATGTCTTTAGATTTAAAGTCTAACAACACTTCTAAATTATGTGTCTTTATATTTAAAGTCTAACAACACTAGTAAATTATGTGTCCTTAGATTTGAAATTTAACAACACTTGTAAATTATGTGTCTTTAAATTTAAAACTTAACAACACTAGTAAATTATATGTCTTTAGATTTAAAGTCTAACAACACTTCTAAATTATGTGTCTTTATATTTAAAGTCTAACAACACTTGTAAATTATGTGTCATTGGATTTGAGATTTAACAACACTTATAAATTATGTGTCTTTAATTTTAAAATCTAACAACACTTGTAAATCATGTGTCTTTAAATTTAAAACTTAACAACACTAGTAAATTATATGTCTTTAAATTTAAAGTCTAACAACACTTGTAAATTATGTGTCTTTAAATTTAAAGTCTAACAACACTTCTAAATTATGTGTCTTTATATTTAAAGTCTAACAACGCTTGTAAATTATGTGTCTTTAATTTTAAAATCTAACAACACTTGTAAATTATGTGTCCTTAAATTTAAAGCTTAACAACACTAGTAAATTATGTCCTTAAATTTAAAGTCTAACAACACTTATAAATTATGTGTCTTTATATTTAAAGTCTAACAACACTTATAAATTATGTGTCCTTAGATTTGAAATTTAACAACACATATAAATTATGTGTCTTTAAATATTGAAATTGACAACACTTATTGTTTGTGTCCTCATTTTTAATTTTATCAACACTTATAAACTATGTGTCTTTAAAATTAAAACTTGACAACACTTTTAAATTAGTGTCTCCAAATTTTAAATTTGGCGACACTTTTTTAACAAGTGTCCTTAATTTTGAGACACTTGTACATTATACGTCTCGAAATTTTGAATTTGACGACGTTTTAATATCAAGTGTCCTTAATTTGGAGACACTTGTATGTTAAGCGTCTCAAAATTTTAAACTTGACAACGTTTATATATCATGTGTCTCTAAAATTAAAATTTGAAGACATTTTTTATTAGTGTTGACAAAAAAGTGTTGCTATAGATCCACTTTGTTGTAGTGTGTGCACACCTCGACGTATATTAGATAACATTTAACTGAGGCATTTAACTGTGGGAGTGGCCAAAGTGATTACTAGTAGATCCCTTTAGTAGTCTCTTAATTACACTTGTACAAAAAATGCTTACCAGTTAGCAGCAATGCGTACCTATTGTGTGACGTCATTGTCTAGGATTCTTATAAAAACGCATGCGTCGCAACTGTAATGGCATGCCAACTGTCAATGGAGTCCTGTTAGCGTCACTTATCGAGGCAGCAGCGCAGCATACTGCGCGTGGCCGTGACGCACTCGGTGCACGCTAGAGCTGGGGCGTCATCTCTGCTACAGTTAACCAGAGCTTTCACCCAGCGGCCGTCGCAATTTTTGTTCACACATATATAGTAACATTGGTGTTATTTATTTCTATTAAACTTTGGATAAAGTTAACTTGCACTTAATTATTTTAGTAGTTATAAAAAATCTATCTTAAGTAGATTTTCTTTCAATCGATGAATAATGAACTTGAACATAGTCAGGAGAGTATTAAACTTTAAATAGTTCATGGAGATGAGAATTTGAAACAAAAAATTTAACGTATTTTTCTTACAGTTTATTCAATTAATATGCAATGTAATGTAAGATGAGATGAATATATCATGTGCTAAACTCTAAAAAATCATTAAATTTTATATTAGTCAGATCTTTAGATCTAATGCTCGATCTAAAGATCTAAAGATACTCAAACTTTGAACATCAAAAAAAAAAGAAAGAAAAGAAACTCAGACTTGGTGGTGTAAAGTTGCCCCCTCTCATCAATGTCTGACTTCGTCTCTGATGGAAGGTGCAAATTTAGTTCACATACTTAAATACTTGTCATTCGTTAATTATTATTTTATAGAAATACTTACATATATAATTTATTTATTTTTATGGAACAATATAAACCATATAGCCTCATTTGAGAAGAAAATGCCATATTTTGTAAATAAAGAAAAAATGCTATAGTTTTTTTATAACAATTAATTATATGATTATATGATTAATCCACTTAATTGTATCATGTCTTTTTATGTTATTTTACATTTTTCAGCTACTCAATCAACTACTCTTCCAAATAATTTTTAATTGATCAGCTTGATTATCAGCTTTTCGCTATTAATTACTAGATTATCAGCTATCAACTAGATTATCAGCTGTCTGCTAGATTATTAGCTTGTGTTGCTAAACAAAGCCTTAATTTGCATGTGATTTTTTGGCCAATTAAAGTTTTTTTTTTCTTTTTAAGCCAATATTTTAAGATAAGTGGATGTTTTAATAATATATACAACAACAACATAGCGTCAGTCCGAAATTAATTGAGGTCGGCTATATGGATCAAATTCTTTCATTGTACTCATTTTAATAATATATAGTAAGCCTCAATTGAATTAGTGTGGTGGCAAAATTATTAAGATGTGCTTAATTACCAATAAGTTAGAGGCTCGAATCCTGTTATATTTTACTCCAAAATAAATATGTTGATTTCTCAAATGTCGTAAGGTTCCTATAGGACTACTAACACTCATAATTATTTAAAAATATATTATATAAAAATCTTCTTTCTCAATAACGAAAGTATTTTCTCAAAAAAAAAAAGTTTAAGATGATATTTTTTTTATAGGAAAAACTCTATAACACAAAACATGCAATAAATTTGGACTAACTATTTTTTTGTTTTAATATAATTTTTATTTTTTCCTACCACTCATACTTCAAAAATAAAATAATACTCTTGACACTTTTAAGGTCATGCACTACCTCACAAGACGCACATCCATTTGATTAGAACCTGGCAAAAATAAATTAGAGGCACGTAATTCGTAGTGCATGATTTTTCAGCTATATGATTTCTAAAACACAACCAGATGTAACTTAAAACAAACCTTTTAAAAAAACTTCACAATGCATTTGAAAATGCATTAGGACTAAAAAAAATGACACCTCGTAACAAAAAAAAGACATACATTTAAAAGAATATTTAGATTGATGGAAATTATACTTACTATCAAGATCAAAGTGCATATCATATAAAAATGATCTAATTTATCTTTAAATGCAATGCACGAATGGATAAACATCCATCCGAGTCACCTGAACATTTTTTTTATTTTAATTAACTCTAATAAAATGAGTGGAGAGTTAAAAAAAGGAAGAATGTTGAAAGCAAACGTGCACATATAGAGTCACAGTAGTGACAGTGTGAGTCCGCGTGATTGTTATCACTTATCAGTGTTGGAGACCGGTCAAAGCCGCGGACAAGAGTCAAAGCGTCAAAATACAGTTTCGGTTACTCTGTCCAGAAACTTCCGTTATCACTAAACACCTCTTCTTCTCCTATAAAATGCACAGATTGCCACACATCTTCTTCTCGATTTCATCAATTCCAATTCCATCGGAGTTCTCAGCGATTAGAGCGAATTTCTGGTATGTAACTCGGCCTTGAATCTGTGTTTTGGTTTTGACGATTTTCATTAGAGGATTAGAGATTGCGTTTTGTGTTGTTGTAGTGGTTTCTGTGTTCTGTGTTATGGCGGTGATGGTGGTGACAGTTCAGGTTCTTTTGAAAATTAGGGTTTTGGTTTGAATTGTTGAGTTTGTGAATTGGTTTTGGAAAGTTAGATCCCTCTTTTTGGAGTTTAGCCTTTCTGATCTTGAATTCGTTTGAATTTGTTGAATTTGTGTGGTTTTAGGGTTTGATGATGGTTTCTTGCATCTCTCATTTGTGTTCTTGATCGAAGTTGCTATTGAAAAATATCATTTTTAGAGGTTTTAGAGCTATTTCGCCTCTTTTCGAAAACCGGAACTTCCAGAGTTTGATCTATTATTGCTTATTTCATGAATTCATACGTACTATATAAGATGTTGTGTGGCTGCTTAATGGCAGTTATGTTGTTTGTACTTAATTTTTGGGTGTATATGTATGGAGGGGATTGAATTACTCTGTTGATGTTAATGTAACGAAGAGCTTTGGAATCGTGTTTCGACTCTCTTTGGGTATGTAAAGCCTCTAAAATCTAATTATCTATCGATTTCGTTTTGTAGGTTGAACAATTTGAGTGGAAGGGTAGATATAACTGTCATCAGATACTACTAAGTGCTGAATTAATTATACTTTGCGAAAAGGGGTTGACTGGGTTCTTTATTGAAATTGATATTGGGAATCTGTATTGGTTATCAATTGATGCAATTCTAATAGCACGAACATGCAACAATTTTTTCATTACGGGGTCAGTGGTCCGGATATATCATTTGAAACTTCTTCTTTCAATACTCCAGTAGCATCCGAGTGGATGATTAGACCTAAGAAGTTTGAGTTCAGGAGCTCCCCAAATTCTCCTCTTGCTACATATTTCGAGTCTGATACTCGCACTGCATTGAGCACCAGCCCGGAACAACGTAGCTCCTCGGAGAATCATTCAGGGTTTAGCCCGTCAACTAGCCATTTTCAAGACGCGGTGCCGCTTCGATCTGTTGGGAGTTCAGTTTTGCGCAATGCAGAAAGTGGTCAGAGCATAAGGGTAGCTTTGCAGGAGATTGAAGCGACTTTAATGGGCCCTGAAGTTGGTGAAGATGAACCAACCACCACAAGTTCTACATTTGATGGAAACAACCTTCAAGAGCTTTCCACTGGGAGTCCTGCTGGCGGTTGCCAAGAAGCTCATCAAGGGTCTTACAGTGTGCAGCCTCAACCGTCCTTTGCTGCTGAGAATCGGAGATCAAGTTGTGGATCTCACGGTGAGAAGCGCCATAAAGCGACACAAGTGGCGTCCCAGGGAATTCCGCAAGGTGACCTTAAGAGATTGCTAATCGAGTGTGCAAGGGCCTTTGCTGAAAGCAGGATGGATGATTTTGAGAATCTGACTGAACAGGCCAGAGGTGTAGTGTCCATCTGTGGTGAACCAATCCAGCGTCTTGGGGCTTATATGATTGAAGGGCTTATAGCAAGGAAGGAGGAATCTGGAGGCAACATATATCGTTCGCTTAGATGCAAAGAGCCTGAAAGCAAGGACTTGCTCTCGTACATGCAGATTTTATATGAAGTCTGTCCGTATTTGAAGTTCGGTTATATGGCAGCTAATGGGGCAATCGCTGAAGCATTCAAGAATGAGGATCAGGTCCATATTATAGACTTTCAGATTGCTCAAGGAACTCAATGGATGACTCTGTTGCAAGCATTGTCTGCAAGACCTTTCGGGCCTCCACGTGTTCGGATAACTGGAATTGATGATCCTGTCTCTAAGTATGCTCGTGGTGACACTTTGGAGTTGGTGGGTAAAAGGTTAGCTGCAATGTCGGAGAAGTTCAAAATCCCCATCGAGTTCCAAGCTGTACCGGTGTTTGTACCAGATGTAACGCGCGAGATGCTCGACGTCAGGCCTGGGGAGGCTCTGGCTGTGAACTTCCCCCTGATGCTCCATCATACCCCAGATGAGAGTGTTGATATCAACAACCCGAGGGATGGATTGCTTAGGATGGTGAAGTCACTTTCGCCAAAGGTGGTCACTCTAGTCGAGCAGGAGTCAAACACAAACACTACATCCTTCCTTAAGAGGTTTGTGGAGACCCTGGAATTCTACTCGGCAATGTTCGAGTCAATTGATGGTACCATGCCCAGGGACAAAAGAGAGCGGATCAATGTGGAGCAGCATTGCCTTGCCAGGGATATTGTGAACATCATTGCGTGTGAAGGGAATGAGAGGGTTGAGCGACACGAGTTGCTGGGAAAATGGAAATCAAGGTTCAGCATGGCCGGATTCCAGCCATTCCCTTTGAGTTCCCATGTCAACTCTGTCATAAAAAGCCTGCTGAGGTGTTACTCAGACCACTACACCCTGTTGGAGAAGGACGGGGGCATGTTGCTGGGATGGAAGGACAGGAACTTGATCTCGGCTTCTGCTTGGCATTGAAAGAGGGACGTTCTTCATTCTAATAGCATTGGTAATCGCTTAAACTAGTTACATCTTCTTAAGATTGCTTTCATATATAGGATACTTGTAATTCACACAATCTTCTCCTAGTGCCTATCTTGATCATTAGGAATTCATTGTTTAATTCATTTTATGTATAATGGAGCTTGATCTCATCAGCTCCCATTGTCTTAATGTTATGTTATCTCGCAGCAAACTCACACCACTTTTTGAGATAGAATAACACAATAGATGTTAAATTATTAACACGACTAGTTGAACTTCTGTGCTGAAATTACATGTTATATGTGACTAATTTAAGCTGATAGTTTTTATTGCTAGAACTTCTATGAACACGGTATACACCTAACAACAACAGCAACAACAACATAGCTTCAGTCTCAAATTAATTGGGGTCGGCTACATGGATTAAAATTTTTCATTGTGCTCGATTAAGTGCAATTGATTGTGAGCTTTTTAGACCATTAAAATCTCTCTTAATTAATGTATTTCATGGTAACTTTAGTCTACCTCTACCCCGTCGAATTTTTACAGTTTCTATTGAGTCAAGTTTTCTAGTGGAAGCATTCGACCAAACCACCGAAACCACGCTTCCTTAATCTTTGTATCAATTGATGCTACTCCTACATGTCTTTGAATTTTTATATTTCTTATTCTATCTTTACAATATTTATCACATATCCACCCAAGCATCTTCATTTCTGCTACATTCATTTTATGTAATCTTTGTATCTTCCAGTTTTCTCATGAGCTATCTTAAAGTGGATTGGCGACTTTAATATATTCTGGAAGTTTATTGCTAGGAGTTTGGTCTCACCTGAACCAGTTTAGCTATCTCTTATATAATACTTGAAAACATTTTGAAAGGACTACGGTGAAAATAGTACAAACTCCAGGTTTGTGGATTTGAAGAACCAAAGACAAGAGAAAGTGTACATTATGGCATTCGTAATTGTCGAAATGCTATAGCTATGCAACCACAAATACTTGCAAACCTTAATTTGTAAATTCATTTCTCATTTTGTTCTAAAAAGTAATTAAGGTGGGACTCAAATGGAAAAATTCTAGGCTTACTTCGCTATGTGCACATCAAATATGAATAAAAGGTGTAACTGGTGGACTTGTCTAAGGGAATTGTTCTTGGGTTTGTTGTAGGTACAAAAGCAGAATGGCTTGGACGGTTGACAAAGGATGAATAGGATACAAGTTATATAAATGTGGACTTAATTCATTTTGTGTGTTCTTCTCCACAGGTTGTTGGATTGCGTCAATGACATTCGATTGCTTAATGTTTGAATTGTTTGAACAAGAGAGAGGGCACGTTGCTTCAGCGGTAGAGTGCTACATGAACCAGTACACGGGGTATAGGAAGAAGAGCCGTATGCGATCAAGCTTAACAAACAGGGGGAAGAGCATGGAATGATTTAAAGAAAGGGTTTCTCGAACAAAGCACTTGCTCTTCCCATATAAACATACTTGTGAGAGTGGTTAATCTTTTGCTCAAGTTGCTCGGATGATGATCTGCGTCTCACATGTATAGACCTGAAGATGGGTTCACTCACTCAAATAAGGAAACAAAACAGTGTGTTACATTGTTGTTCGTAGTATGATTTGGACCAGTACATATGTGATATGTAGTTTAATAAATAAGTAGCTGTTATGGAATATGGATGACCATACATGTACACCAATATATTATGTAGTTATGTAACTTGTATTTTTTACTTAATAGTACCTCCACTTGTCTATGTATTGTCATGTTACTTGTAACCATTTTCAATGTACACCAACTCTTTCATGTATTGTCAAATTACTTGTAATGTGTTGTATGACATGGGGTGTATGTGTTACTTGTACACATTGTATAAAATACATTTATCATCATCACCAAATGGCCTATATAAGCGGTGCCAACCTCATTGTAAAAACACACCAAGTTGAATGAAAACTTCTCATTCCAAATATCTAATTTCTTTTTTTCTCCTTTATAGTAGTAGTTTGTAGTAGTAGAAGTTCTTAGTCTTATATTTTCCTTCTCTAGTTCTTAGCAAGTTCTAACTTAATTTACAATACATTATCATCACGAGCTTGCTCTAGCATTAAGGAGATCTTGAAGTTCAAGAAGGCTTGTTAAGGAGACGAAGCTAGGAAGGTATAACTTTTGTTATTTAAATAAGTTCAATTTATTTCTATATTGTCATGGTTGCTTCCTTTTATTACATGCATCACTTCTATATGCATACTTTATTCATATACTATGCATTATAACGTCACCGATTGCGAAAGTATGCTATATAGTTGCGTCTTGTACGATCTTCTACATCAGAAATCAAAAGGCAATATGTGACATAACTAGTTTTGTCGCTATACTACAAACGATTAATTATGCCATATTCTTGATGTTTTATATTGCAAATAGTGTTATGAGTTCGGGTTGATAGCGGGTAAGCCTTGTCTCCATTAAAACTAAACATTGAAAGGGAGACGGGTTATCCTGTTCGAGGAGGCGTGGTTTTAAAGTAGACTTCGTTTCGCCACCCAACTTGGAGGCTGTCCCACCAACTCATACAAGTAGTACATTTTGCATATTAATAATCAAGTTGTGAACATATATTTAATCGTATATTATTTATTTTATATAAAAGAGAAAAACTATTTACTCAATTTCTTGACATATTTTCAGATTATGGCAAACCTTCAAAAACTTGAATTTGTTGCTCTTGATATCACTGGAAATAATTATTTGCCATGGCAGCTGGATGCCGAGATACATCTCCAAGCTAAAGACTTAGGAGAAACTATTATAGAAGGAAATGAAACATCAATGCAAGACTGTGCGAAAGCACTGATATTCCTTCAACATCATCTCCATGAAGGTCTGAAAAGTAAGTATCTCACTATAAAAGATCCTCTCACCTTGTGGTTAAGCTTGAAAGAGCAATATGATCACCAAAAGACGATGATATTTCCAAAAGCTAAAAACGACTGGCTGAATCTTAGGCTACAAGATTTCAAAATAGTTAGTGAGTATAACTCCACCATGTTTAATATTACCTCTCGTTTGAGGCTGTGTGGAGAAAATATATCTGATGAGGCAATGCTGGAAAAAACATTTAGTACTTTTCATGCCTCGAATCTATTATTGCAACAGCAGTATTGAGCGCGTCAATTTAAAAAGTACTCAAAATTGATTTCTTGTCTCATGGTAGCTGAACAAACTAATGAGCTTCTATTGAAGAACCACAACTCCCGTCCAACTGGTTCCCCTTCAATTAATGAAGCAAATGCAGCATCCTATAATGACCATAAAAAGGGTCATGGAAAGAAAAACCACAGACGTGGAAATGGGAAAGGATCAATCAGCAAAGATCGTGGCAAGCCCTATTCTAAATTTCGTGGCAATAAGTTCCAAAATAAATGGAATGAGAATGACGTCATTCATAATAAGGGGAAAAATACTCCTGAAAATGGGCATGCTCGTTATCGTGACCAACCATGTCACAGGTGTGGTCTAAAAGGCCGCTAGGCTCAAGTATGTTGCACGGCTAAGCATTTTATTGATCTTTATCAAGCCTCCTTAAAGGGGAAAGGCAAAATAGTTGAGATGAACTTCACTGTCGAAGATGGCTCGTCGGACATCAATTATATGGATGTCCCGAATTTTCATGATGATCCAAACACTAATCTCAATATTTGTAATGATCATATGTAATGATTTTCAATAATTCTATGTACTAGTTTTTGTTAGGTTTCTTAGTGATATATACTAGTTCCTTATTATGAATGAAATATGACTCTTTTTCTAATTTGCCTAGATGGATCAACAAATCATTTGTTCAAATCATGAATCAAATAAGAGCGATATATGTCTTGTTGATTGTGCTACAGCGCACACAATCCTTAAAAATAAAGAATATTTCTCTAATCTGAACTTAGCTGAGGCTAATGTTCAAACAATATATGCCATCTCCAATTTGATTAATGGCTCTGGAAGAGCAAATATTATGTTGTCTGATTGAACACCAATTCATGTTGACAATGCCTTATACTCTGAAAAATTCAAAAAAAATTTACTCAGCTTAAAGATATTCGACAAAATGGATATCACATTGAAACCATGAACAAAAATAATAGAGAATTTCTCTATGTCACATTGGTTTCAAATGGGAAAAAAGAAGTGTTAGAAGAATTTCTAGCTTTATCTTCTGGATTATATTTTACTCATATAAGGCATGTTGAAACGAATGTCATCTTAAATAAGAAAATTAATGATCAAAAGACATTCATTTTATGGCATGACCGACTTGGTCATCCATGATCATCAATGATGCAAAAAATAATTAATAATTCACATGGACATCACTTAAGGAGTCACAAAATATTTTTAGCTGGTGATTATAATTGCGCTAGTTGTTCTAAAGGCAAATTGATAGTTAAACCATCCCCAAGTAAAATTGTTGTGGAATCCCCAGTTTTCTTAGAACGCATTTAGGGAGACATATGTGGACCTATTCATCCTCACTGTGGACCATTTAGATATTTCATAGTTTTGATAGATGCATCAACTAGGTGGTCACATGTTTGTTTGCTTTCGACCCGCAATGTTGCATTTGCTAGACTTTAGCACAAATCATTAAGTTAAGAGCACAATTCCCTGACAACCCAATCAAGACCATCCGTCTTGATAATGCCAGAGAATTTCAATCTCAAGCATTTAAAAATTATTGCATGTCTATAGGAATTACCATTGAACATTCTGTTCCACACTTGCATACCCAGAATGGTTTAACATAATCTTTGATCGAACACATTCGATTAATTGCCAGACCTTTAATTATGAGAACTAAGTTATCAACTTCAGTTTGGGGACATGCGGTCCTTCATGCAGCATCTATCATTCGTTATAGGCCTACTGCATACCATGAACATTCCTTCATGCAACTCATTTTAGGTCAACAACCAAATATTTCCCACTTGAGAGTTTTTGGTTGTGCAGTGTATGTTTCTATACCACCTCCCAATAGAACTAAGATGGGTCCAGAACGAAAACTTGGGATTTATGTTGAATTTAACTCATCGTCCATTATAAGATACCTTGAGCCCTTAACATGGGATTTATTTACTGCACGTTTTGCTTATTGTCACTTTGATAAAGCAATTTTCCCACCATTAGGGGAGATAAGAAACCAATTCAAAAGGAATGACGCGAAATTGCTTGGAATGCATAAACTTTATCACATTATGATCTACGCACAAATCAGTGTGAACTTGAAGTTCAAAAGATCATTCATTTGCAACAAATCACAAATCAATTACCCAATGCATTTAATGATGCAAAACAAGTGACAAAATCACCTATTCCAGCTATAAATGCTCCTGCAAGAATTGATGTATCTGTGCAACAAAATGCACAAGAACCAACGAAACGCTTAAAACGTGTAAGATCAGTTGGTTCAAAGGATAAAATTCCTCGAAAGAGGAAAACGGGAGTAAAAATAAATACAAATCAAAATACTCATGAGAAAGCGCAAAAATCATTTGATAAGGATTTGTTAGAAAAAGTTGATTTTGACGAGGAACAACTGCCTCTAGAAAAAAAGGAAAAAAATGAAAATATTGAGATCTCAATAAATTATTTAGACTCTTGTAAGATTTGGGATTGAAATAAAATTGTTCCTGATGATATATTTGCTTTCAATGTGTCCTTTGAAATATGTAAAAATAATGATGATCCAGATCACGATCAGTAGACGAATGTCGAAAAAGACCTGATTGGAAAAAATAACGAGATGCTATCCAAGCAAAGTTAAACTCGTTAAGGAAACGAGAGCTTTTTAGACCGATTGTCCAAACACTAGATGACGTAAAACCTGTTAGATATAAATGGGTATTTGTACGAAAGAGAAACAAAAAAAATGAAGTTACAAGGTACAAAGTAAGACTTGTAGCTTAAGGTTTATCACAAAGACCTGACATCAATTATGAGGAAACATATTCTCCTGTTATAGACGCAATCACATTTCGGTTATTGATAAGCCTTGCAGTTTATGACGGGCTTGATATGCAATTAATGGATGTCTTTACAGCATATTTGTACGGATCCCTAGACAGTGAGGTATATATAAAAATCCTTGAAGGATTTGTAATATCCGAAGAAATAAAATTGAAACCTAATAAAATGCATTTTATAAAATTGCAAATGTCTTTGTACAGATTGAAACAATCCGGACGAATGTGGAACAAACGTCTTAGTAATTATTTACTGAAAGAAGGATATGTAAATAATCCGCTTTGCCCATGTGTCTTCATTAAAAGATCATCAACAGGATTTGTGATTATTGTTGTATATGTTGATGATTTAAATATAGTGGGAAACCACGACGACATCGTTAGAACATCCAAATACTTGAAAAAGGAATTCGAGATGAAAGAACTTGGAAAAATAAGACTTTGTCTTGGTTCGCAAATTGAACATTTTTCAAGTGGAGTACTTGTCCATCAATCAAATTATATTGAAAAAATATTAAAAAGATTTTATATGGACAAGGCACATCCATTGAGCTCTCCAATGGTTGTCAGATCACTTGAAGTGGATAAGGATCCATTTCGACCTCATGAAAGTGATGAAGAGCTAATTGGTCCGGAGGTACCATATTTAAGTGCAATTGGTGCACTTAAGTATCTTGGAAATCGTACAAGACATGACATTGTTTTTGCTGTTAACCTACTTGCAAGATACAACTATTCACCAACTCGAAGACATTGGAATGGTGTTAAACATATTTTCCGATATCTTCGAGGAACAAGCGACATGAGTTTATTTTACTTGAGAGGGGTAAAATTGAATCTCCAAGGTTATGCTAATGCTGGATTTTTATCTGATCCCCACAAGGCCCATTCTCAAACGGGATATGTATTCACATGTGGTAATACCGTTGTATCATGGAAGTCGGTAAAGCAAACTATGGTTGCTACTTCTTCCAATCATTTTGAAGTACTTGCAATTCATGAAACAAGTCGTGAATGTGTATGGTTGAGAAACATGATTGAACATATTCAAGAATCATGTGGATTGCCTTCAATAAAAGATTCTCCAACAATATTATATGACGATAATGCAGCACGTATTGCACAATTAAGTGAAAGATTCATAAAAGGGGACATAACAAAACATATTTCACAAAAATTCTTTTATGCGCGTGAGCTTCAGAAGAATGGTGAAATCGATGTCAATCAAATCCGATCGAGTAATAATCTTACTGATTTATTCACAAAAGCCTTACCAACTACGACATTTAAAATGCTTACATATGGTATTGGCTTGCGTAAACTTAAAGACATTGCAAGTAAAGAAACCGAACAAGTTTCACCCATGTTCACATGAGGGGGAGTTATTGATTAGTGTATTGCACTTTTTTTCCCTTAGCTATGGTTTTATCCCATTGAGTTTTCCTAGCAAGATTTTTAATGAGGTAATCTTAACAATATTATACCCATCTTAATATTTATGAAAATAGTGTACTCTTTTTCTTTTACTATATTTTTTCCCACAGGATTTTTCTTAGTAGAAGTTTTAACGAGGCACAATCTCTAAGCAAGTGTCATCCAAGGGGGAGTGTTGTGGAATATGGATGGCCATACATGTAAACCAACATATTGTGTAGTCATGTAACTTGTATTTCTCACTTAATAGTACCTCAACTTGTTTATGTATTGTCATATTACTTGTAACTATTTCAATGTACCCAAACTCTTCCATGTATTGTCAAATTACTTGTAATATGTTGTATGACATAGGGTGTATGTGTTACTTGTTGTAGCGGCCCCAAATTTCGAGGCAAACCGGGCACCGCCACGTCGTCAGACACGTCACCAAGCATGCCACGTCACCGCACACTTAATTTTGACTACCTACGACCTACACCTTTATACATACCTTATTTGCCTTAACTTAGTATTTATGGAAATTTTTATGGATATTCTCATCAAATTGACTAAGTATTGTATAATTATCCTTATAGTGTGGAATCCTGGTAATAGATACCATGTATATCGAGAGCAACGAAGGTACTAAAGATGAGCATATACATGTATCAGGTATACAAGTCTTTCCCAAAAATTCATAAAACATTAAATAAATACGTACAACACCTACGCAAATGACGGGCTCTCCTAACTCAGTCATAGACGCCTGAGACGCCCTTGCCTCGGCTGTCGCAAGATCTGCGATTTGTCACAAAAAACAATGACAAATCCCAGGTGAGTAAATCCCATAGAACTTTAGCTAATATTCACGAATTCCAATGAAACAACTAGAATTCAACAACAACAACAACAACATAGCCTCAGTCCCAAATTAACTGGGGTCGGCTACATGGATCAAACTTTTCCATTGTGCTCGATTAAGTGCAATTGATGGTGAGCTTTGCAAACCATTCAAATCTCTCTTAATTAATGCATCCCATGTTAACTTTGGTCTACCCCTACCTCGTCGAATTTCTACAGTTTCTATTGAGTCAAGTTTTCTAGTTGGGGCATTTGTAGGCCGTCTTTGCAGGTGACTAAACCATCGCAACCGCCCTTCCCTAATCTTTGTATCAATTGGTGCTACTCCTACTTGTCTTTGAATTTCTATATTTCTTATTCTATCTTTACGAGTTTTACCACACATCCACCTAAGCATCCTCATTTCTCGCTACATTCACTTTATGTAATTGTTGTTGCTTTACCGCCCAACATTCACTTCCATAGAGCATAGCTGGCCTAATTACGGTCCTATAAAATTTTCCTTTTAACTTAGTAGGAACATGTCGATCACAATCACCCCCGTTGCACTCCGCCATTTCTTCCATCCAAATTTGGATTCTATGTGTGACATCATTTTCAATGTTACCATCATTTTGTATGATTGAACCTAGGTATCTAAAGTGGTTTACCCTAGGAACTTCTACTTCCCCTAATTTTCCACTCCGTCATCTCGATGTCTAGTGTTTCCAAACTCACAAGTGCATGTATTCGATTTTCGTCCTACTCAACTTAAAGCCTTTAGATTCTAATGTATTTCTCCAGAGTTCTAATTTCCTATTCACTCCATCTTTAGTTTCATCCGCTAAGACAATATCATCTGCAAATTTGGACAAATTTGGACACGAGTGTAGCGTGACAGAGAACCCTGGTCGACATCCGTCGTAGCTAAACCGAGAGGAACCATTGACGACAACCTCGCCAAACATCTCACGGTCGAATGAGAGGAACCATTGAACGGTAGACCCCGTCCAAAACATCTCTCGAGAGGAACCATTGACATAGACTTATGAATTCGTCAAAACTTCTCTCAACCTACGGGTTTCGCGAGAATAGTCACCGCGTAGCCCTATCATGGCCAATTACTCGAACAACGCGGGGTAGCTAGCCCCGGGGTGTGAGTCTGTGTCATGCCGACCCCGTCGACAAACACCCATACACACGTGGGAGTGGATGAACAATAATTGAACAACAATAAATAGCGCAATGGAATAATTGAGATGCGAAATAAAGTAAATGCCATAAAAGAATTTTAACTAATTTTCTTGTGGGATTACTTACCTCAAGCAATCGCAATTGCCTCTCCGAAATATCCCACACACGCCTCGAGATACGTACACGACACCCGACTAGAGTAGCCTAAATTCCTGGTGTTCAATTATACAATTTTTATCATTTAGGGCTACGTTACCTAAATTATTCAAATCACGTTTAATTTAGGTGAAATAAATTATAAACATCACCTCCATCTCGTCGTCGAACTTCGTCGAATCGCACCCCTCGTCAAGGTTCAATTAGTCCGACAACGCGCCACCGCGCGGTGCTCCACTTCCTTCGTCGCGCACTGCCAGCGTCGCTACCGACTCGCCATCACCGCTGCCGCGTCGGCGTCGCTGCGGCCTCGCTGACGCTGCTGCGTCGCTGCTGGCTGCGACGCGGCGCGGCCGCCAGCTGCCGAGAGCGCCGCCGCCGATATCTTTTTCCTTCTCTTCTTTTCTTTTCTCCTCCGTTCTTGGTGTCGTCGCTGGTCTCTGCGAGCCGTTGCCGCCGCTCGTGTTCTTGCTTGGCTGGCTGGCGATGTCGGCGCAACCGAATGCTGCCGTCGGTGCAGGGAGTAGCTACGCGCGCCGCTACCCCCGGTCCACCTCGCTGGAGCCATCGTCCCGCCTCCGCGACGCGTCGCTCCTCGCGCTCGAGCGCTTTCCGGAGGAGCCATTGCCGCCGGTCCGTCCGCGCGCCGCTCGCCGATCACTCTCTCCCTCCCTTGTTGTCTCTCTCTCTCTCTCACTCTCTCTCTCTCTCTCTCTCTCTCTCTCTCTCTCTCTCTCTCTTCTTTTCTCTTTTCTTTCTCTCTCTTGTCCGTTTTAAACAAAAACATTTTTTTTGGAGAAAAGGACAAAATAGCATGATAAGGGATTGATTGATTTGATGTTTGATGTGATGTGTGATGTGATGTGACGACTCAACCCATACCACCCCGTACACAAGCGTTACGCGCAATCCGCGACGTTGCACACTCTCGTCACTACACTCGCACAACGCGACTAAGCAAATTCTTAATTAATGCAGCGCGAACTATTAAAAATAGTAAAATAATTAAATATTCGCCACAAAAAAATAACATATTTCCCGATTAGGCGTGTCATAGACTTTTCCCTGGGTCTGAGCTTATGATATTAATTCGTAATTAGCCGGTTAATCAAGATTAATTAAAGCGGGTCGTTACACTTGTACACATTGTATAAAGTACATTTATCATCATCACCAAATGACCTATATAAAGGGTGCCGACCTCATTGTAAAAACACACCATGTTGAATGAAAACTTCTCATTCCAACTATCTCATTTCTTCTCTTCTCCTTTGTAGTAGTAGAAGTTCTTAGTCTTCTATTTTCCTTCTCTAGTTCTTAGCAAGTTCCAACTTAATTTATAACAGTAGCTTGTGTTTTTATAATTTATAATGGCAGTAAATTGAGCTGTACGGAAGAGTTTGGTTCATGAAGAAGAGGTTGGGATTGGTATTGGGACTGGGGTTGGGGTTTATTGTTGTAGTGGCAATCAATTGCTTAGGCAGATCTGCACTTGATTAATTATAGAGACGCGCTAGAATGACAACGACACACCGTAAGACACATTGGCTCATCCGCGCCTTGGAATGTGGGCATAAATAGATCTCGATGCTCTTGTGAGCCAATATGTCTCGTGATGTGACATTGTTGTTGTCATTCTAATATTTTCCATATTAAGTAATATGTGGGCCTAAAATTATTTGATGTGTAGTCGTTTGCCTAGTGTTTTGTCAAGAAAAGTCCTCTATCGATATTTGGCAATTTATGCGAGGTTCTTGTGTGTAAATAGACTATGATAACCATTTGTGGTTGCCATGGAGTGGTTCGAAGCTACAAAAACTTCATTAAGATGATGTCTTGATTTCAAGACTCCACAAACACATAAAACTACAACGGAAGAGCCTTACTCCTTAGTAGGCCAACTTGGCTCAATGTAATCGAATACATTCGGATACCAAGTAGTCTATACCAAAACAAAAGATTATGATAATGAATTGTTGAATTTAGCGGCAAGACACTCAGGTTCTTCTTAGCCTTGAGCAAGATTTCAGTTTTTTGTTTTTGTAGATGAAGCAAACTGGGTTGGAAGGCTTGTTCTTTATTTGGGGCTTGAGAGTGCGTCAGTGCTGGACTAGTCGACTACTCAACCGTAATTGAGAGAAAAAAAAGGATTTACTAAAAAAAAAATGAAGTGTATAGCGACGGATTAGTGACAGGGTTAGTGACGGCCCCTGTCGCTAATTGCTGAGCGGGAATTTTCCCGCCCAAAAGGGATTTCGTCAATGGGGCCTACGCACACACTCGATCTCCCTTTTTTAAAATCAAAACCAAACCTTAAACTCCCACTTTAAACTTTCCTCTCTCCTCTCTCCCTCTCTAGCCCTCTCATTCTCGCTCGCCTTTCCTCTCTCCAGCCACCGCCAGCCGCCTCCTCTCGCCTCTCTCCAAACGTCGCCATTTCTTCTCTCCGGTTGTCACATCCTCTTGCCTCTAACCGGTCATCACCTTATCTCTCCTCTCTACAGTCGCCTCCTCTCACCTCTCTCTGGCCTCTCTCGCTTCTCACCCCTCCCGAACTCTTATTTTTTTTCTTATTTTTTGTATTCTTCATCTATGCGAGGCTAATCCTTTAGCCTCTGGCAATCCCGCCAGTCTTTCAACTATGGATGAGATCAACAAGATGATGAAATAAAGTCTAGGGTTTTGGATCTACTCAAAGACCCGCCACTAGTGTGGCGACTTAAGTTGGATATGTCCCAACCAAGTCTCAAAACGCCTAAAATTCTAGTGATATGTTAATTCCCAAAACAAATGCTCAAATTATTCCAAAAATGTAATCCATAGTCAAACATAACAAAATTTCAGGGGTGCTTCCATGTTTGTGCTCATCAAACATAACACCTACAAAAATTTAAGAGACCAAGTTAGGGCTTTATTATACATAAAAAAAAAACTAAAATAAAACTGAAATAAATGCAAGAAAGTGGCAAAGGGTCGATCCCACGAAGATTGGTATTCTTTCTAAGGTTTAAAAAAAAAGAATGAAAAGAGAAATCCAGGGTTTTGAGAAAGTGAATTAATGTAACTAATCTAAATAACAATAAATTAACAAACAAAAAATAGCTTTGAAAACAATTAATAAAAATACATAGGTCAAGACATATAAGTTCGGTTTGATAAAAGATTGAATTTTGTCGTCAATTTATGTAAAACATGCAAATCAAAATATCATAGTGTAGCTATAGAACCAGTAACGTACGCGTTTCCTCACACTTCATAATCACAATAGCAAAGGTACGACAGTGACTATTTCCCTAGTCAAACGTATAACCCCATACTCAATCGCATTGGATTTAACACGTTGACCACAATGGATTTCGTGAAGGCACTACACCTAGACAACCGAATCACTAGTGTGTTCAATTTAGCCGAGATTCCTAAGGTATTCAATCGGTCCCTAAATGGATTAATCAATTGGTATGGTCAATTGTCACTAGTGTGGTCTTATTGCACAAATACGGGTGCTTACGACTTATTGGCGAATATATTAGAGTTTAAATATAAATTTAACTCTAACTATTCAAATAATACAAAAAAGAAAGAAAGAAAAGCAATGCAATTAAAGTAGAAAAATCTCACAAATCTATTAATATGCGCAGTCGACCCTCCATCGCAGTCTTACCTAAGCTCGAGGTTTAGCCTCGCATAGTTGAAGAACACAACAAATAAGAAAAAACACAAGAGTTCAAGAGGGAACGAAGTCAGCCCGATGAGAAGTTAGAAGTCGGTCCTCTCGCAAAACCCCCTTAAGTATTTTTATATGTCTCTGCGCGTTCTGCCCTTTTTGATCTTCACGAATTGCAATGTTTTATTAAAGTTGCACGCACTTTGAGGAGCATCAAACGTTCATGATTCTTGCCAAAATAATGTGCTTGCTTTGCTGGCTTCAACAATCAAACTATATAATCTTTTCTCGGATTTTTTCCTTCATTAATACATATGGGTAGGGGTGGCAAAAAAAACGGGTATGAACGGCTACGGGACCAGACACTCCTTTTAATAACGACTAAAAATAGTGTCCAGATCGGTATCCATTTTCGAAACGGTCACTTTTTTTTGTCTGGACCCGTATGTTTTTAAAATATACAAGTCATGTTTTTTGTCCCGACCCCTTTTTTAATAAAATAAAATAAATCTTTTCATTTAATTATTAACAAAAAAGAAATGTTATACCTTCAAAATTCAAGTCTTACAAGTTTCCATGTAAAAATAACATCATCATTAGTAAAATTATAATTCAAACATTATAAAAGTTTCAAAACACTACTATAAATAAATAAATATTATTTAAATTAATCGCGAAATGGGTACCCGTTTTTTAAAAAATTTTGTCCGGACCCGGACCCTTTTTTAAAATAGACAAGAAAACATGTCTAGACCCGTATTAATTTTCAAAAAATTATGTCCGGACCCGTTTAAAACGGGTCCGGGCACATTTTGCCACCTCTACACGTGGGGGTAGTATTTATCAACCTAATACACCCACATAAATATTTTCCAAAGTAACACATTTCTGGCCACGTCACTGCCACATTACGCGAGATGTGGCGTTGTTAAAACGAAAACGTGACCCAAGGTCACGTTTTCGTTTTAGTTTTTTTTTTTAATTAACCGAAATTGTAATCCAAGGTCATGTTTTTGGTTTTTTTTTTTTTTTTATTAAGCGAAATCGTGATCTCGGGTCACGACTTAGGTTTAGGACTTAACAAAATCGTTGCCATCCTCCATCACTTGGCATCTTCTTCTGGCTCACCGGCGACCGCCTACGCATGCGTCTCCCCATCTAGCGCAACCAGGGTCCGCCGTCCGTCGACCTCCGTGGTTCGTATCTCGTCGGTAACTGCAAGTATGATGCGAGAACACCTCTTGGTAGTGGCCGATTTCAGTCCCGCCGCTGCTGGTCGCATCACGCCGCCGCTGGGCGCCTACCGACGCCGCTGGTCACATCCTGCCGACGTTGTTGCTCGCGTCCCGCCGGTCAGTCCTCGCCTCCCGCCGACGCTGCTCGCCTCCCGTTGGCCAGTCCTCGCCTCCTCGCCTCCCGCTGGTCGGTCATTGCCTCCCGCCGTCGCTGCTCGCCTTCCCACCGGTCTTTTTTTTTATTGGTAAAAATCTTCTTCCAATTGTGTTAATTGATGAATTAATTCCCCAATATTTTTTTTGAGCCACTGCTCTGTACTTAAAGCTTGCTTAATCCCATAGCCATAAGAATCAGTCGGTGCCACATTTTTCTAATTTAGGAGTGACAGACATATCCAAATTTAGATGATAAAGTTTGTATATATATATATATATATTTATATTGTTGTTTACATGTGACTATTCCACAAAAGACACATCTTACCCTACAAAAATATATCTTGAACAGTTTAAAAAATTTAAAGCTGCGTGCTACTTTATTTTAGGAAGCATATATGAAAAATTGGTAGTCTTCAATAATTGCAATATGACAAAGATTTGATGAACGTATTGGTCATCAAACACATCCATGTCCTGAATTTGTTATGACTGTATCAATTCCATTCCATTAGAGGCAACTCTTTGTTATTCATATTTAATTAAACGTTACACTCAACTCAACATATGAGATGGTCGTAATCTTTTCTTTATAAAGAATTTATCTTAATGAATCTAATAAATTGAAGGGAATAATTATTGAAAGCAATTTGAAGAATAAGACAGTGGGCAGTGTGGAGACGAGAAGCATTAAATGAATAAGAGAAGGTCAGTGTCACGGTCGGTCCAAGTATCCACATAATATAAACAAGTGATGCATGTATAATAGTAAAAACTGATGAACACGGACCTCTCTCTATTGAGCTCCCTACACTTTTATATATAAAGCTAGTTACTAGTACATAGGCCCCTCTCTATATAAATGTGTGAATGTATATACATATATATATATATATATATATGTATATTACGGTTTGATTTATATAATTAGGTTGCTATTTAAAGCAGAAGATTATTGTCAAGCTAGTAGGGTAGCAAGAGTCATTCATTTATAAAATTATTTGGTCAGGTCAACAATGGTTGGTTTTGAATTTGTGCATTTCAATCATCTAAGACAGAATGTGTTCAATTGCCTTTTTCAATGTCTCTATAGAATAAGAATGATTCGTTTCTCTTCTTCCTTTTTTCTTTCTTAACTTTGACAAAGGGGTTTGTACTTCCTTACTTCTTTTATTAATTTGTATGATCATAATGATGTTTGATTTTAACTTGAAATGAAGTACAATAAAGAATTGTGCCTTAAAACTGCAAGAGAATATTAAAAGATGGGTGAGACCTTCATTTCTGGTACTCTAAAATGTTACCAACTTATTTCGATCATGTCGATTAAAAAATCATGACTCAAACTAAAGTACGAAAGTGTTTTTTTCCTACTTAAATAATATTAGTTGAGACTTTTGCGGTCAATTGTGTAATTTCTTATTATAAATTATAAAGAAATGCATCGAATGGTTATCATGGATTGGGCTCGTGTTGATAGACATTGTAGTTTGATTGACAAACATTGAATGACTCATTGTTATATTGTTTGTGCTAAGTGAGTGTATTTATTAAATTAAAGTATTAATACACAATGGAGCTTGTTAAGTTTATTTGTGCTAAGTGAGTGTATTAATTATCATTACTTATATTGATTAACAATTATATTCTACATATTCCATAATGGTTGATCGAAGAGTAACTTCGGCGTGCTATATGAATGGTGTCATGGTTGATGGACCATCAGGAATTTTGTACACGAAACCGCCTATTCGACATCTCAAATCGAAGATGAGTTTAGGGTACGAGGAACTTGTGAGTTTTATCTGTAATTCATTGGAGATAGACAATGAAAAAATGATATTAAACATGACATATCGATATCCTTTGTACATTGGAACTGGAACGTACAACTATGTCCCTTTGCGAATAGTTGATGAATCGACTCTGAAAGATGCTCGGGAGATTGTGGCAGGATTTCCACCACCAAATTGCATGAAGCTATTTTTAGATTTAGTTCCGAGGCAATCATATACTAGTTCCAATTGTAATATAGTGGAAAGTGCAGAAGGACCTAGTACTCAACCAATATTTGAACATAATAATTGTGCATAGCCTTTGATAACTGGAACTCCCGAAATAGACGAGGATGCTCGTTCTTGTGATGATCTGAATACTGAGGAAGACGATGACTATTGTGGTAGTGACGGGAATACTAGTGAATCGAGTAGAGATGATGATGTAGATGATGCAGGGGTTGATGCTCATCATGTTGATGATGGCATGATTCGATATACATTAAATCGAGTCATAGCCAATGACGACTCATTATCTTGTCCTCCAATCTCGAACGAAGTTGGGAACGATGATTTTTTCGATCATGAGGCTGCTGGAATTGATGGTGTGCACGTGGGTGTAGGTGAATTTGTCGTACCTTCATCTGTATTTATGTAATTGAGTATTGAGGCAATGCAACCCATCCATGAGAATGCAACGATCCCTTCTAGGTATTTATGGAATGATGCATCAGAATTTCATGTAGGCATGCGGTTCCTTTCTAAAATAGATATCCAACATGCCGTGAAATTGTATAACATCAAAGGACACTGGCGATTTGTGGTAATTCATTCAACACCTAATGTATGGATTGTCCGTTGTAAGACATATTTAGATGGATGTGATTGGAGGTTGCGGTGTTTGAGAAGAAAAACACATGGAATGTTTGAGATCGGTAAATATGTACGACCATACATACATGTATCTATGCAAAACTGTCCAAGGATCATGCTCATTTGGAATTAATGACAACATTGTTAATGATTTGTGGTTCAAGCGCGATATGGATCCTGCCTCTATAGATGATTCGGTGTTGACTCTGCAAGCTCTACACGCGTTTGGAATGGACTGGTAGTACTTCTTTTCACATGTTTGCATATTTTTATAGCTTCGTAGCTACATTTGAACTAATGTAAGTTGAATATCTTATTTCCATAGGATCCTGGTATATTGATTATCAGGCGTAATTCAGCTGCATTACATCGATTGGTCCCACTAGATGAACGGATAGTTGGGTATCTTGAGGAAACTGGGTTTTACGGGACGACGTGAATAAGTTTCATAGCAATTGATTGGCATCTCATTACGGCCCTTGTGGAGAGGTGGAGGCCAAAAACTCACACGTTTCATTTTCCAGTTGGCGAGATGACTATTACCCTACAAGATGTACAAATCATTTTAGGGTTATCCGTCGATGGATTACCAATCACTGGTCATGTAGAGCAAGATTATTATGCCTTATGTTTGACACAACTAGGCTTCCCATTCCTTGAAAACAACAAGACTGGAGGTTGGATCCAAATTCGTCAACTTTCAAGATGATTTCCAAACCTTCCGAATAATGCTAGTGATGTGGAAGTGCAATGCTATGCAAGAGCGTACATCTTACAACTTCTTGGAAGAACTTTATTTGCAGACAAGTCTAACAATCTTGTTCACATCACGTATTTGCAATTTTTGAAGGATTTTGAGGCGGCAGGACAATACAGCTGGGACAGCGCAACTCTGGCTCACCTATATAGACAATTGTGTCTTGCAACCGACATTGATGGAGCAGAGATTGCAGGTCCGGTCATATTATTATAATTATGGGCATGCGATAGGTTGCCTTTTCTTGCACCAATAATGAGAATTGCTCTTCGAAACGACATCATACCAAACAAAGAATTATTTCCACCTCCTCCATTTGGTCATAGGTAATTAGAATTTTTTAACACAATAATTCCAATTTGAGTATATTTATCTACATGTACATTCATGCATGCTTTGTGTTGTTTTTTTACATTTCTATAGGTGGAGACATGCCTTGGAGACCACATGAACATAAATGCACGTGCTGACAAAATACAGAGAAATGATTGACATGCAATCACTCGATGAAGTAAGAAATATACTTAATCATTTTTTCCAAATACCTTATTATACAATGGTGAAATGTGAATTTTATTCATTTCAAGTTTTTTGTTATGACTTCAGATAATTTGGGAACCGTATCCTGGGACAGTGATAAGGGACCTGCCTATTGTAGCAGTGGCCGTGCTATTTGGCGAACGAATGCACCTTTGCTTTTCTTCTGTGTTGTTGAAATGTATAATCCTGATAGAGTCATGCGATAATTCTGTTTGAAACAAAGGATATGACCTTTACATAACACATGCATGAAGCTACATAAGATTGATTTGGGAGGGAAAACAGATAAAGATTGGAGTGCAGAACATAGTGCTTATGTCTGTATGTGGAACGAATGTGCTTCCAATATTGCGAATGATGAGATATTAGAGGAGCCATTGAAATTTTACAACCCGTATATGCTTTGGCATCGTCGCATTACACGACAATTCATGTCTCCTCGTGGAGCTATTGTTGAGGCATTGGTAAGTACAATTTTTTTTCAGTGATGAAGTCTTTCAAATAGTTGTTTTGATTTTACTTTCGCATACAACTTCATAAATATTTCATATGTAGGCACATGGAATGACATCAATTCATCAGTTGACATTGGGTGATGATGTGTTTATTGCATGTATTAGAGATGTAGCTGCATCGACTTTGACTGCAATACATGCAGATTATCGCATCCATAATATGTCCACTTCATTTGAAGCTTCTCATCATTCTTCTCATGATGATACATGTTCGAGGCACGACACTCCAGTGTATACTCTATCAGTACCTCTCAACCAGTTCGAGACGCTATATACTCCATCAGTACCTCTCGACGAGTTAGAGACTCCACATACTCCATCAGTTCTTCCCAACATGACATTCGAGGCTACGGACGCCTTTCCATTTGATAGAACACCTACATCTTCGCGTCATTTTAATGCAAGTCCAATAATGATGAATTTATCTGGGACTACAAGTACTCATGATGGTGGAATGCGTGATATCGATGATATTCAACGAGAAGATGCTCAAAATCCTGCTGATGTGGGCCATTCGAATGTGCCATTAGCTTTAAATCATAATGTGCGAGTCGTAAAGAGAACACGTTGTGGGACTAAAAGTCATTATTTGGGGTCAGACTAGGACTTTTTCTTTACTTTAACATGACATTTTTTTTGGTTTATATTAATGCTTTGTAGTTCATCGACTTCGATTTCCAAGTTCTTCATTTATATCAAATGAAACTTTTGGCTTCATTAACATTGATTTTATGAATTTTGCAAATTACTCGAGTTTAAAAGCTTTTGTTGTAAAATATAAGGTTATAAACTAGTAACTTCAAATTTTATACTATTTTGTATTAACAAAATAATCAAAAAGATGAATATACTAGTTAACTTGAAATCTTTAGTTTTATTGCAAAAAATATAAAAACACATAGATGCTACAAAAAATATAAAAACACATAGACGCTAGATGTTCTACTTGTTCCATCGATGAGGTATAGATAGATTATACTTTGTCAAGATCATTTTAATTCTCTTTCATAAAAATAAATCAGCCTTAAGACATTGTTTTATAGTTAACCACTAAAAGCATAAAGAAAAAAAAAACACAGGAAACAAAATGTTGAGACTTCAAAAGAAAGCAAGTCGTGACTGCAAGTCACGTTTTGCTTAGTTTTCAAAACGTGATCTCAAGTCACATTTTCAGTGTAACGGCCCAAATTTTAATTTCGCCGTTGTTATTAATTATTTTTAGACTTGGACAACAGCTCAGATCCACATGGATGCCGCAGATAGGTCAGGGCACGCCTGAATAGGTAAATAGTAACTTTGCGTGATTTTTTGTCTATTTGCGATGTTATATACCAAGTTATTTATCTAGCATCGCATGTGTGTATTTATATCATTGAATCGAGCGAGATAGTGTAACGGGTGTTCGCTTCGAAAAACGTGTCGAAACGGGTACTGAGGAGCGAACTGTGGGTACACTAGGTCAAGGAAACTAAAACACAAATTTAATAAAAAAACTGGCCAAATAAATACTATGAAATAGATATTGGGTGGTTAGTGACGCGGCGGTACGCGTATATCGCGATTCGGGCACGAAACTCGGGCATCGAAACGCCCGAAAACACAGGCGAGTGTCTCAGCTGTGTCACACTTGGGAGTCAATGACACAAAGTCAATTAGCTTACACTCATTTACACTCCACCTCACTCCCTCATCATTTTCTCTTCTCCCTCACGTCACTCTCTCACCTCACCTACACCTCACTCTCTCACTTTGCTTCCCACACACACACACGGTCACACAGTTCGGGAGGCCGAGAAGGAGAAGAAGAAACAGAGAGGAGGAGGAGGAGAAGAGGAAGCGGGAAGGAGAGAAGAGAGGGCGGAGAAGCCGGGTAGGAGGTAAGTCATTGCTTTTGGTCGTGATTTCGGTGTCGGCCATGGTGGCCACGAAGGGGTTCGGCCATGGAGGTCGAACCAGTCGAGGTGGAGATGGTAGGGGCGTCTCCCCCTGCCATCGAGTCCACCGGGGTTGGGGTGGATAGCAACCCCAACCCAAACCAGAGAGGAAAACCAACCGAAGAAAAAAAAAAAAAAAAAGAAAAAAAAAAAAAACCAGAGACGTGGAGTCCCCTGTGAAGAAGAAGAAGAAGAAAATGGGGCGGGGGTGGAACTGTTGGGCCGGACCGGGCCCAACTCGGTTGGGCCGCCCGGGCCCAATCGAACCCGACCCGGGTGGACCAGGTTTGCTGACCCGGTCCAGGGACCCACCCATATATTAAAATAATACAATATTTAATTTTTAAAAAAGAAATAGTTTTAAATTTAATAAATTACAGAAAAATAGGTGAAAAATTATGGGAAAATCCAGAAAATCAGGAAAAATATGAAAAAATGAGAAAAAGATAGAAAAATGATAATTGAAAATTTTTTGGGCGTTGACACCCCGGTATAACTCGAAAAGCGGGTCAAACCAAACTTTTTGAAATAAAAATTTTCATATTTTGACAGCACATTATAACTTCACTTAATTTGACTCTAAACTAGTTAAAATGGTTTAATGGGACACCAGGAACTTAGGAGACCACAATCGGGAGTCGGTCACGTATCTCGAGACGTGAGTGAGACTTTGGAGTGCGTTTTTGAGGTACGTAAGATTTCATCTGAAAGTCACTGAGGGTTTACTTTTCCATCGTTGATTTCCGATTCCTTGTTGATTGTACTCTATTCCGTTATACATTTTGGGTTGGTGGTCGAGTTACTCCCACCTGATATTCGTTGTGTACTTATAGCACACTATGCTGTAGCACGTGTGATCAGACATTCGGTGAATTGCAACCCGAGTTGTAAGGGTGCACGTGTCGGGCAAGCCCCACGAGGAACCATGTGAAAGGAAATGGGGGCACCCACCGAAAGGATCCTGGGGGTCCGAAGTACAGTTTAGTCTGACCGAGACGAGTACACACTTTGTTTCTCTCGTGTTATTTATTCATGTGATAATCTTAGCACAGTTGTATGTTTAGTTTCCGCATGATTATTTGACATGTTTATTGGTATCTATTTATTTTCTTGTAAATGCTCGGTGTACTTCATTGGAATCTTACTAACTGTACTCTCCATCTTGCTTTTTGTGATGGTCGAGTGCAGATCCTAGTGCTAGTAGGGGCAAGGGGATTTTGGGCGACTCTATTGCCCGCGGTCGAGGACCTATTAGTACGTGCGATTTTGATATTTTGTTTTACTTTTGGGTATTTGGAGACTGGATAGACACTTTTTTGTGTATATTACTGCTTAGTATTGTCGTCTATATACAGAGTACTTTCCCCGAGTTTTCCACAATAGGTGTTGCTCTTAAAATGATGCTTATTACGATGATAACTTTAATTGTTTTACTTGTTTTTAAATTTAAGACTTCCGCTGTTTTGTTTTTAATGCTAAAAAATGATTAAACTGTCGAACTAAATTGATTACGAAATGAGCTTAACATGCATAATGAGTAGTTATGATGTAACAAGGGACATTAGTGGCGCATGGGACCCAGTAGGTCAAGGATCTGACAGGATCGTGGGACCGCGCCTCCCCACGTGGCGACCTTGGGATTTGGGGCCGCCACATTCACTTTCACAAAAAAAATAAAAATTGACGTGGCAGTGAGGTGGCAGTGAAGTGGCGATAAATGTGTTACATTGGTAAATATTTCTTTGGGTGTGTTAAAGGGATATATATTTTCGTCAAATGTGTCAATCGAGCAAAAACTCCATCTTTTCTCATGACACATGTCATCCTTATGAATTGCAAACGTCAACTTAATTTGATGTTCCTCCTAACTCCTCATCAACTTTGCAATTAATTACTTCAATTTAGTTCCACACATGCGTTCCGACGCCCACCAAATTCACCTCGAGATGCGCGCTATCACAATTTTTGGTGTAGAACGAATTCGGGCATATGGATACTCGATTTTACGTAATTTTTTGCTCTGAATTCAACCGCGCACTCCAATAACTCTGAAAATAATAAATAAACACAATTAAAAAACTAGTATTTTGGAGACTTAAACATAAAATATATATAAATAAACTATATATAATATTATATAATTAACGACTCAACATCCTACTTGAATTCCTCTTCATTATAATCGGTTGTGCTTAGTTAGGGTTTCGGTTAGGTCAAGGCGACATTTTGTTTTTTAAATTCTTGATTTACTTCATTCGAACCTTGATTTCGAACATAGGTTTTTTAGGATTTAGATCAGCAAACACGATTCGTCCTTTCGGTATTTCGAAATGTTTGACTGTTTGAAAAACAAAATCAAATTCACCTTTTGTTCTTAATAAATAGAGGGATAATTGTTGGATCATAAACTTGATCCATTATAGGAGCCCAAACCCAAATCAAATCAAATTGGAGTCCAAGTCCATCAAGGTCCAAATCTAGAAACTTCTAGGGTGTATGAGAAGGAAGGAGAAGGTTGTAGAAGAATGAGGTAGAAGAATGGAATTTTGTAGAAGAATGGAAGGTTGTAGAAGAATGAGGTGTAGAGAAGGTTGTAGAAGAATGGAAGGTTGTAGAATGGAAGGATGTAGAAGAAATGGGGTAGTATAAATACCCCTCCCCGTTTTAGTTTAGATATAAGAAAAATCAAGAGCTTCTAAGTGAGTGAAGAAGCAAACTCTAATAAGAGTGAGTTGTAGTATCTTGTTTTTTTTGAGTAAGTGTGCTCTTGTAATATTTGTTTGAGTTTGTGAATAAAAGTTGTTTTGTGTGAGTGTTTCATTTCCAACAAAGTGGTATCAGAGCTAGTTGGAAAGTATACACTATTGCATATCAAATCGAAGGTCTCGACGAGAGGAATCCGACGCCGCTGAGATCTTCCCAATCCGAGTTCGACGACGCCACCACGCGCCGTCGGAAGACTGCTGCCAGAAAATCGAGTTGACTCACCGAGTTGAGCCGAGTCAGCCAAGTTGGAGCCCTTGACCGAGCCGTCTAAGCGAGTTGACTGAGCCGTCAAGGTCATTGACCGTTGATCAGGTCCCTACCAAAGTTTTTCGGCATTCCGGATTCATCCGCGCAATCGGATTTTGCAAATTCTCATAATATTGAGAGATATGGCAAATGGTATGGCACCATTCCAAGTTCCGACACTCAACAACAACAACTACGACAATTGGAGTATCAAAATGAAGGCACTCCTTGGATCACAAGATGTGTGGGATATCATAGAGAAAGGCTATAACGAGCCTGCGGATGATGCTGCTTTTGCTGCTCTTACACCAGATCAAAAGACAACTTTGAAGGATTCAAGAAAGAGAGACAAGAAGGCTCTCTATCTCATCTATCAAGCATTAGATGATGATGGCTTTGAAAAGATTTCGAGTGCAAGCTCGCAAGGAAGCGTGGGAGAAGCTGCAAACCTCTTACAAAGGATCCGAGCAAGTGAAGAAGGTCCGTCTCCAAACATTAAGAGGTGAATTCGAATCCTTACACATGAAAGTATCTCGAGTCTATTTCAGATTATTTCTCAAGAGTAGTAGTCGTTTCTAATCAATTAAAAAGAAATGGTGAAAAGTTAGAAGATGTGAGGATAATAGAAAAGATACTCCGTTCATTGGATCCCAATTTGAGCACATCGTCGTGACGATTGAAGAAACTAAAGACTTGGAAGAAATGACGATCGAGCAACTTCAAGGATCATTGCAAGCATACGAAGAGAAGCATAAGAAGAAGCAAGGGTTCACCGAGCAACTCTTCAAGCTACAACTCAAGGATATGCATGAAAGCCAAGATAGAAACCAACGTGGCCGAGCAGAGGTAGAGGCCATGGACGAGGTGGAAGTAGCGGCATCGTGGACGAGGCCGGAATTACAACAACAACAATTCCAACAACAACTATGAGAAAGAAGAAAGCTCAACACGTGGCCGTGGAAGAATCAAACCGAACTCAAGGTATGACAAATCTCAAGTTCGATGTTATAATTGTCAGAAATTTGGGCATTATGCTTCAGAATGTAGAGCTCCCAACAACAAAATTGAGGAGAAGGCCAACTACGTGGAGGAGAAGACAGATGGCAAAGAAACTCTTCTTCTAGCACGAGAGGAAGCTGATAGTGGCCAAGAAAATTCCTGGTATTTTGACAGTGGTGCAAGCAATCACATGTGTGGAAGGAAAGATATGTTTGTGGAGCTAGACGAGTCGGTAAGCGGAAATGTTTCGTTTGGAGATGATTCCACAATAGCAGTGAAAGGGAGAGGTAACATCCTTATCCGTTTGAAAGATGGGAGACATCAATTTATTTCCAATGTCTACTATGTGCCCAATATGAAAAGTAACATCTTGAGTTTAGGGCAATTGTTAGAGAAAGGTTATGATATTCATATGAAGGATTATAATCTTTCTATAAAAGATGATAAGAATAACTTCATTGCTAAAGTACCAATGTCAAAGAATAAAATGTTCTCAATCAACATACAAAATGATGTTGCAAAGTGCCTGAAAGCTTGCTACAAAGATGCATCATGGCTTTGGCATCTTCGATTTGGGCATTTCAATTTTGGAGGTCTCGAGTTGCTATCTAAGAAGGAGATGGTGAAGGGACTACCTCGCATCAACCATCCCGACCAAACTTTGTGAAGGGTGTCTAGTCGGGAAACAATTCAGAAAAGCTTTCCAAAGGAGTCGAGTCAAGAGCCAAGAAGCCACTCGAGCTCATCCATACCGATGTGTGTGGTCCGATCAAGCCAAGCTCTCTCTGTAACAATGTAATTATTTTCTTCTCTTCATTGATGATTTTTCAAGAAAAACCTGGGTATATTTCTTGAAACATAAGTCAGAAGTTTTCGAAGTCTTCAAGAAGTTCAAAGCTGCAGTGGAGAGAGAAAGCGGTAGAAAGATCAAAGCCATGAGATCCGACCGAGGTGGAGAATTTACTTCCAGGGAGTTTCAAGAGTTCTGTGAAGCAAATGGAATTCGTCGACCAATGACAGTTCCTAGATCCCCCCAGCAAAATGGCGTGGCAGAAAGAAAGAACAGAACAATCCTCGACATGACACGAAGCATGCTCAAAAGCAAGAAACTACCCAAGGAATTTTGGGCGGAGGCAGTAGCGTGTGCAGTCTACTTGTCAAACCGATCTCCAACAAGAAGTGTATGGGGAAAGACACCGCAAGAGGCATGGAGTGGAAGAAAGCCTGGCATTTCCCACCTGAGAATCTTTGGAAGTATAGCCCATGTTCATGTACCGGACGAGAGAAGAACGAAGCTTGATGATAAAAGCGAGAGTTTTATCTTCATCGGCTATGATGCTAACTCGAAGGGCTACAAGCTGTACAATCCAGACAATAAGAAGATCGTGATTAGTCGAGATGTGGTCTTCAACGAAGAAGGAGAATGGGATTTTAAATCTCATGCAGATGACATCAATTTCTTTCCTCAATTTGAAGAAGATGAGCAGACAATGAGGGAGCAAGTAGGACCTCAACAAGAGCCTGCAACTCCACCCACTTCACCAACATCAACCACTCAAGGAGACTCATCACCTTCGTCATCATCAAGTGGGAGTCAAAGTGAAAGAGTTGTGCAACGTACAAGAAGCCTTAGAGATCTCTATGAGGTAACTGAACGACAAGATAATCTTACATTATTTTGTCTGTTTGTCGATTGTGAACCGCTGAGCTTTCAAGAAGCAGTACAAGAAAAGAAGTGGAGAGATGCGATGGACGAAGAAATCAAGTCCATTGAGAAGAATGACACATGGGAACTCACCTCACTTCCCAGGGGACATAAGGCGATAGGTGTCGAATGGGTGTACAAAACAAAACAAAACGCCAAAGGAGAGATTGAAAGGCACAAGGCGAGGCTAGTTGCTAAAGGCTATAGTCAAAAGGCTGGAATTGACTATGATGAGGTATTTGCTCCTGTTGCTCGATTGGAGACTATCAGACTAATCATTTCTTTGGCAGCTCAAAACAAGTGGAAGATACAGCAGATGGATGTAAAGTCTGCCTTCCTAAATGGAGTTCTTGAAGAGGAAGTCTACATTCAGCAACCATCAGGCTATGAAATCAAAGGCCACGAAGACAAGGTGTTGAAGTTGAAGAAGGCTCTTTACGGGCTAAAACAAGCACCAAGGGCATGGAATAGCCGAATCGACAAGTACTTCCAAGAGAATGGCTTCAACAAATGTCCCTACGAGCACGCTCTATATATCAAGATCAAACATGGAGATATTTTGATCGTGTGCCTCTACGTGGACGATTTGATCTTCACCGGAAGCAACCCAAGCATGTTCAATGAATTCAAGGAAGTGATGACGAAAGAATTCGAGATGACAGACATGGGGCTTATGGCGCACTACCTTGGCATTGAAGTTAAGCAACAAAAAGATGGAATTTTCATTTCACAGGAAAGCTATGCAAAGGAGATCCTGAAGAAGTTCAAAATGGAGAACTGTAAGCCGATAAACACACCGACGGAATACGGAATCAAAATGTCCATGAAGAAGGCGAAAGTGTAGATCCAACATTCTTCAAAAGTTTGGTTGGAAGTCTACGCTATCTAACTTGCACGAGGCCCGATATTCTTCACGCAGTTGGATTGGTTAGTCGCTACATGGAATCTCCAACAACCACCCATTTTAAAGCCGCAAAGAGAATTCTTCGCTATCTGAAAGGTACAATTGATTTTGGCGTATTCTATTCAGTTTCTAATGATTACAAGCTTGTTGGATACAGCGATAGTGATTGGGGTGGAGACATAGATAATCGAAGGAGCACTACTGGATTCGTATTTTTCATGGGAGATACTGCTTTCACATGGATGTCAAAGAAACAACCGATTGTCACATTGTCCACTTGTGAAGCGGAATATGTTGCTGCTAACTCATGCGTTTGTCATGCAATTTGGCTTAGAAATCTATTGAAGGAGATAGGCTTGATACAAGAAGAGCCTACCAAGGTTTGTGTCGACAACAAGTCGGCTATTGCCTTAGCAAAGAATCCAAAGATTCCATGATCGAAGCAAGCACATCGATATTCGCTACCACTATATAAGGGAGTGTGTTGCAAGAAAGGATGTGGAAATTGAATACGTGAAATCACAAGATCAAGTTGCCGATATATTTACCAAGCCATTGACAAGCGAAGACTTCATAAGATTAAGGAACTTACTAGGGGTCACGAGATCAAGTTTAAGGGGGGGTGTTGGATCATAAACTTGATCCATTATAGGAGCCCAAACCCAAATCAAATCAAATTGGAGTCCAAGTCCATCAAGGTCCAAATCTAGAAACTTCTAGGGTGTATGAGAAGGAAGGAGAAGGTTGTAGAAGAATGAGGTAGAAGAATGGAAGGATGTAGAAGAAATGGGGTAGTATAAATACCCCTCCCCGTTTTAGTTTAGATATAAGAAAAATCAAGAGCTTCTAAGTGAGTGAAGAAGCAAACTCTAATAAGAGTGAGTTGTAGTATCTTGTTTTTTTTGAGTAAGTGTGCTCTTGTAATATTTGTTTGAGTTTGTGAATAAAAGTTGTTTTGTGTGAGTGTTTCATTTCCAACAATAATGAGTATTGCCCCAAATTTTTCAAAAAAAAAATACATAGAGGGATAATTGAGCGGAATCGTAGCTGTATGATAACTGAGATTTTCCTAATGGGAGCTGTTCTGCAAAGCCGTTTCTGGGATTAATAGAATGGTCATTAAGAATGGTAACTGAAATTTCCATTGACAATTTAAAACTTTGATCCTTTCGGATATATAGATTAGGACATGGAGTTTGAGCCCAATTCAACAGTTATATTCTTTAAGATATAAGGGGTTTATGAACAACATTGTGATGTATCGTTTTGTTTTCTTGGACGAATGAGTGTACCCATCTTCGTGCTTGTGTAAGACATTGATCATGCGAGAAAGATTAAATGTCCTCATCAGTAGTAGCATTGGAAAAGCTGTTGGTTTGAGGATCCCTTTGTTCAAGTCCTTCCATGCTTCTTCAATCTGTCTGTTGAGCTCATCTTCGGCTTCTTTCTCCGACGCACCATACTGATTCATGTAGCACTCAACGGCTGAAGCCACATGCCCTCTCTCTTGTTCAAACTTCAAACATTAAGAAAAATGTACGTTAAGTACATATGTGAGTTGGAAATAAAGCGTGAGTCTACAACGTGTATTGGTGTTACAAATAGTATAGTTAGGTACAGGTGCATATATACCTTATGCGACACCAGGTCATCCATGAGTCGACAAATTACAGCAGATGCTCTCATGAAGTTTGGCTGACTTAGCACCCATTCATATGCCTCCTTCGGAACCATTTTTCCCATGCCAACAAAGGATGTAATGGTAAGCATGTAGTAGCCCGAAGTGACTAATGCATTTGGTATGTACTCCTCCATTTTTGGTGTATATCCTTTGTGAAACCATTTTGCCTCAATCAAGTAGGCCCGAACTAATTGTTTCATCTGGCACATATCAAAACAAAAGCTTATTGCCAGCTAGTTAGCTAGTTCCAAAACTTATGTGAATCAAGCAATGTTGGGCATTGGTAAGGAAGCTATAAATTAAGGAAGTAAACTTCATCTAATTAATGCAATAAACTATACACTATGATCTGTACCCAATCACTAAATAATGGCAAAGGAAGGTAAAGAAGTCTGTTATATATGTAGAAGAGCGTGGACACAGCATGAGTTCAGTTGGTTACTTGTTTTCGCGGAAATTAGTGTACCTTGGTTCGATGATATATATCATAGTAGTAATAAGGACAATAGTAGAGGCATTCATAGTTTGATTGATGGAGTAGGTTAATTTCGACCCTTTTTGGTTTTTGGAAGAAGGTTCTGGCGTCTCTCTTATTTTAATTGATCGAGTATCTTTTCGTTCAATTGCAAGTTTAGAGTAGTTCATATTGGGTTATTGATCTTGTCTTTGTACTGTTCTATAGAATTCCATCGAATAAGGTCAAGGTTCATATCATAATATAGTTTAATTAGATGATTGAGAACAATTAAGAATTTGCATGAATCAATAATGGATGCGAGAAATACCGCTTCTTTAGCGTAATGCATGTGATAGGATGATTTTCCATTACAAGTAGGTATTCCTAGTTCACTGCCCATCAGTTCTTCCATTTCATCATAAACTATCAGTTAAACAGCTTAATTAGTCTCTTTGTATGAGAAACGAAAGGAGAAAGAGATGCGTATGCTAAAATTAATGGAACCTCTCAAAGGCATCAGTGAATAGTAGTAGCTCTTCAAGTGTACCATAGACGTCATAAATATCATCGATTATTGAAGTAAGGAGCGTCACTTTGGTCAAGAATATTCTTGGTAGCGAGTAACAAGGCTCAAAATAAACTCCCACGTTCCAAAAATAGCACTCCACCAATCTATCTCTCACAAAAGGAAGATTTGAGGGCACATCCAAATCCTTCCACCACCTGCAGATATATCATTGTCCATAAACAAATAAAATTAGCAACTCATGAATTCATTATATTTCCCTCTATATGTATACATTAAGATACTTGCTAGATAGTAAAATTAGCAACTCATGAATTCATTATATTTCCCTTTGGAGGTGTGATATTGAACAACTTAAATCTTTTGTTGGTGTTGTAAGGTAAGTAGTGGTGAAGGTAAAAGCGCCGTCGAGGATGTCTTCCCCTGGCACTCTAAGATGAGCAGCTTCATACAAGCTTAGCAACCCTTTAATATCCCCAACCAAGTCTGATTTGAAGGTACCTTTTTTATCCTTGAACTTGTTGAAAACATCTGTTTCATCAACAAATGATTAACCACAATATATATATAGCTTTTCATATTTATAAACTACATTGCATTGAGAATCTTTCGTGATCTGCACGTACCGCATGGGGCGTTGTATCCCTGTTGTCGAAGCAATCGAAAATACATAGCAGTGGTGTAAAGATCATCAACTTTTTGGAAGACATTGTCATCATGATACAGTTCTTTTATAGCCTCTTCGATTTCTAGTTCAAAGTGATATTCGAGTCCAAGGCGTTGGAGTGTATCGATCAAATTCATCTGTGTTAAGGGTTCATTCTTCGTTTCCTTCAGTGTTTTCTTCACCTCTTCTTTTAGCTTTTCTACATCTTCTGCATAAGTACGTAATGCCTAGGTGCCAAACAATAGGTTGTAATTAAGCAAATGTTTGAAAGGAATATGGTTATTTTTGTGGCTTTACTAAAAAATAAAATGTGCACTCCAAATGTGTGTCCAAAGTGTGTCATTTTATAATTTTCCATATGAAAAATGTGGACCTTAAAATTTAGGGTTCAAGTTATGTATGCATTAATTGCACCTTACAATTCACATATAACTAATGATATGATTTGCTTAGACCAAAAAAAAAAAAAAACTTATGATAAGATTTAATGGACCATCTAAAAGAGTCGGTGCCGACGCATGAGAAGCCAAAAAAGGGGGAAAAATAATTTTACAAGGAGAGAGTTGTAATTCACTCAAAAACTGAAAATATTTTTATGTGACAAAGAAAAAAGAGAAGAAGTTTACGAGGTTGAAAGGATATATTACAAATCCAAACTTCATAAAAAGAGACTCCCGCGTTGAAAATTGAAAGCAAGTAAAAATGGCCTTGTTTCTTATGAAACAAAACAAAAAACTTGTTTCTTATCAACAATTTAAGAAAAAACCAAAACTAGTTATGAAGAATATAGGCTTATGAAAGCGAAAACTCCAAATGCCTCCCCTTGAAAAAAAAGAAAAATGTTTTTGCAACCCCTCGAGTTAATCAAAGAATGACACATAGATGTTTGCACACCGTGCGATGTGCCTTGAGATTCGTCTGTGCCGAAATGGATGCATGTAGTTCTTAGGTTACAATAGCAAGCTCCAAAACTTTTTTTTTTTTTTTTAATAATGATCGAATCCAAAACAAAAATTCTAAATGCCCAACATTTGGATTGTGCCTATATGCACGCTTACAATATGGGAGTGCGTTCACGTATTGAAGGATTTTACCAAGTGTGCAAAAATGAACAGTGCATGCACTTACTACATGTGTGTATATATATGTATATATATTCCTTTCTAAAAAGTTAAAAGAGAAAGTATATATGGCAAGTAATGTAGGTAGTCGATAAATGCAAGTGTCTTGCGTGCCTTAAACTTGTTTTAGTCATTGGCATCTACATGTGTGTATATATATACACACACAAAACACAATATACATCCGGGGTTACATGATAATTAATGTGGTCGGACCTTAAGTTGATATCACAGCCAAGCTTTTCATATAAAAAATAATGTCCTCCACATATTTCTTCTCAAGTACACTCACGCACACCACACATTTGAATTATCCCCGTTTTTGATTAATTTCCTCTAGTATCAATTATGTATATTTTCTTTTTCTTTTTTTTTTTTTTTTGGTTAAAACTGCTTGATATTCAAAGTTAACTGATTATTCCAGCTTTCGGGCTTGAGACGAATTGGCCCACTAAAACATAAAGCTCTCTTAGCAATGATTCGTGTGTTTGGGAGTCTCGAATCGAACTCGAGATGTCTTAATTAAGTTGTTAGAGTGTCGGATCACTCTAATGCACCAACTGTTGGTATATATATTTTCTTTAGGGGTGCATGGACCATTGTTCATCTTTATCGACGACATCGAATTTAATATCGGATGTGACTAACATGTGCGCGATAAGCCTACATTAGTTGAGCAATAATATTATATTAGCATAGACTAGTTTTAGACCCGGATAATGTTCGAAAAATACAATTAATCGATATATATATATATATATATATATATATATATATATATATATATATATATATATATATATATATATATATACTTATACACACAAATATAAATATATAACATAATAAAATTAAGTTGTTTAAAAAAGAAAAGATATAAAATAAATAAAGAATGATGTAATTCTCTTAATAAATTTTGAAAGACTTCTTTGTATACAATAGTGATAGTAGAATTTGAACAGTTGTCCTCTTTGTCGCATATTAAAATCTTCAATCCGGATTTGCTTTAATCTTGAAACTGCAACATACATTTGTCCATGGGTTAAAATTGGTTGAGGCAGATATATATCAACATGCGATAGTGATTGACCTTGACTTTTATTTATTGTCATTGCAAAGGATACGACCAATGGAAATTGTCTTCGTTGAAACTTGAAAGCTAATTTGATATTTGATGGAGTCAAAGCACCAACTTAGGAACAAAAACCCTACTACCTAAATGACAAACATAATAATTTTAGCTTCAATTACATGTCGTCGGAGCCGAGATACAACCAACCTTGTACCATTGCAAAGGGTTGTAGTTTGGTATATATTATGGAGTATATATTATGGAATAACATTACTAGTACACTCACCTTTAATGTTAATTTGTGATTTAGCACCCTGAAGTAGATATGATATTTAAAAATTCTGGAGTGTAAATATTTTCATAGGAACTTGAATGTACATCCACCTTGCATACACTATTTGAGTATATATAATAAATTACTTCTTCTCTTGGCAATGAGGACATGACATTATTATTCACCTTACTCACAACTTCTAATGTAGGAGCAAGAATAGCACGTTGTTCCAAATATTTTGCATCTTGAGCATTGGCTATAAGATTAGGGTATGTACTATTGGCAATTGCTCCAAGTGGCTCATTACAATCTCTTATGAGTACATCATCTGCTATATGAAAATGAATAACACCATCATTTTCCTCTCCGATTTTTTCATCACCAACTTTGTTTAATGTTTTAAATGGATATCTACTAATACCATTAATCATAATAATAATGCGGCTTGGACGAGACTGGAAAATGGTTCTTTAGTTATAATTTAATTTGCAGTGACATTCACCGAGAGCTTAGCAATATCGTGAAGATACTGATGCCCTACATCATTAATTCCAAATAATATTTTCAGTTGTCCTTCTCATTGATAACTGACGAGCAGTTATTGGCCACGTTCTTTCTAGAAAGTATGACCCACCTCCCCCACCACCACCACCACCACCACAACATTAATTCCGAATCTCCAGTGGTTCAGTTGTCTCGTCACTGATGAAGTGATGAGAAAGTTGTTGGTCACGTTTTTGAGGTGTTGCAATCTTAGATCTAGTGCACACCATAAAAAATGGAAAAATATTTTGGGTGACATAATTTTGCTATTTAAAATTTGCTACATAGTTGTAAGTCGATGTTTGTATATATATATTAATTGAGATTGCTGTATATGTATGAAGCAATCAGTTTGTTTCTTTTTTTTTTTTGGCCCAAACATGCATGTCCAAATAAATGTTGACATAATTAATCGACTTCAGAAATTTTTTAAAGAAATGACTTAATATGAAAAAAAATTGAGAAAAAAGAACATGTTGGAAATAATATTTAAAATGAATAACATAAAAGATTTCAAAATAATGTTTAAAGTCTAGAGAGTCATGTGCAAAAAAACATAATTACTTGTAATGTGTTGTAAAGGAGTTGGTGCCGACGCATGAGATGCCAAAAAAAAGGGGGAAAAATAATTTTACAAGGAGAGAGTTGTATTTAATATTGTTTATGTGACAAAGAAAAAAGAGAAGAAGCGTACGAGGTTGAAAGGATATATTACAAATCTGAACTTATATATAAAAAGAAGACTCCCGCGTTGAAAATTGAAAGCAAGCAAAACTGGCCTTGTTGGGATAATGTTGAAGGTCATAGTACAAAGGAATTATCTCACATCAAATAGTTAAGAGAGGTAGCTCAATGGTAGCTATGGATGCGGTTGAGGATTCGAGTTAATTTGACTCTATTTGTGATGAAGTCCAAGAATTAGCTTGCAAATTCTTGATAGGATAAGAAGCCCAATAATTAGTTTGCAAATTCTTGATAGGATAATGATGAAGTCCAAGAATTAGTTGCAAATTCTGGAAAAATAGGAAAAGATATGACTCGCAGCGTTCCGGGGGCATGGGTTTATTGGAAACGGCGTGGAGATCACGACGCACAGCTATGCTGTGACTACGACGTTTTTCGGCGAAATTTCATCGTTTCGCCCTCCAAAACGGCAGTTTTGCTATTTTAAGAAACTTTTGTTTCGGTTATAACTTTCATTAGGAATTTTCGTTTTTATTGCCGTTTGCGGCGTTTGTTTCTATTTTTCGTCTAATTTTCAGTTTAGGGCTTTTTAGACTTTTTACTATTTTTGGCAAATTTTAGGGTTTCGCTATTTAAGCGATCTATTGGATGTAATTCGTAGTTTTTTGGTTGAAATAAAAGAATTTTCGGACTTTGGCTTAAGTTCTGACCTAGATCGAGTTGTTCGTGGATTCGTTCAACTGGTTTAAAAGATCTCCGCTGCGTCAATTTGTGTGAAGATTCAAAAGGTAATATGCTTGTTTCTTATGAAACAAAACAAAAAACTTGTTTCTTATCAACAATTAAAGAAAAAACCAAAACAAGTTATGAAGAATATAGGCTTATGAAAGCGAAAACTCTAAATGCCTCCCCTTGAAAAAAAAAGAAAAATGCTTTTGCAACCCCTCAAGTTAATCCAAGAATGACACATAGATGTTTGCGCGCACACCGTGCGATGTGCCTTGAGATTCGTCAGTGCCGAAATGGATGCATGTCGTTCTTAGGTTACAATAGCAAGCTCCAAAACTTTTTTTTTTTTTTTTTTTTTTTTTTTAATAATGATCGAATCCAAAACAAAAATTCTAAATGCCCAACATTTGGATTGTGCATATATGCACGCTTACAATATGGGAGTGCGTTCACGTATTGAAGGATTTTACCAAGTGTGCAAAAATGAACAGTGCATGCACTTACTACATCGTCATTAGTGCAATTTAGGAAGTAGTCACCCCATATGCTTGGATGAAAATTTGCTGATTTCCGCACAATATCATCGGCTGTATGACGACAGCACACAATTGGCCTTCCACTGCTCATCCTTGATATATATATATATATGTTGTAAATTGGATGACCCTTTAACCAAGCTTATGAATGATCACATTGTCAAGCATGACTCTCACATTGAATTGTAACATCAAGCATGACTTCTACATTGAATGTAACTTGTACACTCTACATAACTTTTTTTCAACTCCAATGTATAATCACTTATCCATGTATTGTCATGTAACTTGTAATCCTCTCCAATGTACACCAACTCTTCCATGTATTGTCTATGTTGCTTGTGATGTGTTGTATGACTTGTGGTGTATGTGTAACTTGTACACATTGAATAAGTACAATTATCATCATCACCAAATAGCCTATATAAAGGGTTTCAACTCCATTGTAATTCACACACCAATGTTGGAACGAAAATCTCTACATTTCTCAACTCTAGCTCTCTTCTCTCTTGTCTCATCTTCTCTACTTGTTATAGTAGTTCTTAGTTTATGTCTTCTATACTTAAGTCTCTAGCAAGTTCAACTTAAGTTCTAGTTGACTTACAACTTAGTTTACAACACGTTATCAGCACGAGCTTGCTCTAGCATTAAGGAGATCTTGCAGTCAAGAAGGCTTGTTAAGGAGACAAAGCTAGGAAGGTATAATTTTTATTATTTAAATAAGTTCAATTTATTTCTATATAATCATGGTTGCTTCCTTTTATTACATGCATCACTTCTATATGCATATTTTATTAATATACCATGCATTATAACGTCACCGATTGCGAAAGTATGCTCTGTAGTTGCGTCTTGTACGATCTTCTACATCAGAAATCAAAAGTCAATGTGTGACATATAGTTTTTCTCTTAAAACTACAAATGATTAGTTATTGTTCTATTCTTGATTTTATAATACAAATAATGCTATAAGTTTGAGTTGATAATGGGTAAGCTTTGTCCCTGGTAAAGCTAAACATTGAAAGGGAGACGGGTTATCCCGTTCGAGGAGGCATGGTATTAAGGAGACTATGTCTCGCCACCCAACCTGGAGGTTGTCCCACCAACTCATACGAATAGTACATTTTGTTTATTAATGAATCAAGTTGTGAACATATATTTAATCATATGTTATGTTTTTACATAAAAAGGGGAAAACTATTTTATATTAAATTTATTTTCAAAATATTATTCAACCATAGTTGAATTTGTTGCCTTATTATATTACCGACAAGAATTACTTGTCATGGCAATTAGATACTACAATTTGTGAATAAATCATATATGCAAAACTGTGTGTTATACACAATCATTCGCCAATTTCTCTTTAGAGATTTGAAAAGTGAATATTTCACTTTATATATATTTTCACCTTATGGAGTTATATATATACATACCAAAAAGGTAATGCTCCAAAAGCTCAAAATGAGCTAATTTGAGTCTCATGCTACAAAATTCAATCACTCAAATATTAATTATAATTCCAAAATTTTAATTACCTCTATGTTGAGGCTATGCGGAAATATGACTGATGAGACAATAAAAATAAGGTCACGTGGCCCGCCTTGATTTATTGCTGCAACAAATATCGAGTGCGCACGTCAATCCAATAAATATTAAGGATTGATTTCTTGTCTCATAGTAGCTGAGTAAAATAATGAGATATTATAAATATAATATCGTTCTCGTCCAATTAGTTCAGCTTCAAATTAAGAAGCATATGTTGCATATAATGATCATGATCGCAATAATAAATTTATGGATGTGGAAAAGGTGAAAATATCAGGTAAAGGTCGTATTGACAATTCCACAAAAAAATTGGAACAAAAGTGGTGCACCACTAGAAAGGGAAAATAATTATTGACAATGAGCGCTCATAATTGTGACATTTTTTTGGTCATATATGAAAGGCTATTTTGCCTAAATATTGTCATATATATACCCGAATATTTTTTTGACCTTTACCATGCCTTCAAAATCAAAGGCAAAATATTATGAATTTTATCATTGAAAATGACTCGATTAAACAAGCACATCAAGATGTGTTTAAATCATGACCTAAATATAGGCGATGAGTTTATGTCTTGTGTATCGTGCTACATGCATGTACATTATAATATAAAAGTGAATATTTCTCGAATTCAAACTTAGCATAGGCTAATGTTCAGGCAATATCGGGTACAACAATTTTATTGTTAATGTCTTATTCAGAAGAAGTCTACTCAGAATAATAAAAAAATTATCTATATGATTTAATCTGAGAATAATATTCCCGGCTTTAACTTCTGGAATATATAAGACACATTAAAACGAATGTCGTCATAAATCAAATGACATTCTTAATGTGGAAAGATCTATTTGATTATCCATAATCATCAATAATGCGAAAATATCATAAATTCGCACGGACATCTTTTATCGAACTGAGTTTTTTTTATCAGCTGGAGATTATCTCAAGGCAAATCAATAGGAGACTTATATTAATTTAACTCTCCATTAATCATATTATAAGATGCCTTGAATCCCTTATAGGGAATTTATTTATAGCAAGTTTTGCTAATTGTCACTTTGATGAAGCAATTTTTCCACCATTAGGGGGAGATATAAGCCAATTCAAAAGGAATGGCGTGAAATTGCTTGAAACACATCAAATTGCATTAAATTTGTTGTATTATGATCCATGTATAAATTAATATGAACTCGAAGTTCAAATGATCATTCAGTAGCAACAAATTATGAATCAATTACTTGATGCAAGTATTATATACAAAAGAGTGACAATTATATGCTTCAGCATTAAATGGTTCATATAGAAAATGATGTCCATGTGCAACAAAATGCACAAGATGTCTCACCCATGTGAACATGAGGGGGAGAATCAAAATGAATTATTGGTTAGTGTATTGCACTCTTTTTCCCTTTGCTAAGGTTTTATCCCACTGGGTTTTCCTTGCAAGGTTTTTAATGAGGCAATTCTAACAATATTAAAACTCTTTATCAAGGTTGGTTAGTGTATTGCACTCTTTTTCCCTTTGCTAAGGTTTTATCCCACTGAATTTTCCTTGCAAGATTTTTAATGAAGCAATTCTAACAATATTAAAACTCTTTATCAAAGTTGATTAATATGAGAGCAATGTGTATCATTATTATGCTTCGTATAAAAAAAAAAAAAAAAATTATGAGAGCAATGTAGTCTTTTTCTTATACTAGATTTTTTCCTACATGGTTTTTCTAGTAAAGGTTTTAATGAGGCATATATATTCTCTCAAAGTGTATCAATGTGTTGCACTATTTTCCTTAGCTTTGGTTTTGTCCCATTGGGTTTTCCGAGCAAGGTTTTTAATGAGGCAATCGACAATATTATACTACAAATCAAGATTGACGAGAACATTGTACTCTTTTTCCTATACTAGATTTTTTTCCACAGGGTTTTTCTAGTACAGGTTTTAACGAGGCATATTCTCTCAGCAAGTGTCATCCAAGGGGGAGTGTTGTAAATTGGATGACCCTTTAACCAAGCTTATGAATGATCACATTGTCAAGCATGACTCTCACATTGAATTGTAACATCAAGCATGGCTTCTACATTGAATGTAACTTGTACACTCTACATAACTTGTATTCAACTCCAATGTATAATCACTTATCCGTGTATTGTCATGTAACTTGTAATCCTCTCCAATGTACACCAACTCTTCCATGTATTGTCTATGTTGCTTGCGATGTGTTGTATGACTTGTGGTGTATGTATAACTTGTACACATTGAATAAGTACAATTATCATCATCACCAAATGGCCTATATAAAGGGTGCCAACTCCATTGTAATTTACACACCAATGTTGAAATGGAAATCTCTACATTTCTCAACTCTAGCTCTCTTCTCTCTTGTCTCCTCTTCTCTACTTGTTATAGTAGTTCTTAGTTTATGCTTTCTATACTTAAGTCTCTAGCAAGTCCAACTTAAGTTCTAGTTGGCTTACAACTTAGTTTACAACACTATATAAAATTTGCTACATGGTTGTAAGTCAGATGTTTGGGTATATTAATTGAGATTGCTGTAAATGTATGAAGCAAAGATGTTACTCAATCAATTTTTATTTATTTTTTTTTTTTTCGGCCCAAACATGCGTGTCCAAATAATTGTTGACATAATTAACCCACTTCAGAAAAAAATTAAAGAAATGACTTAATATGAAAAAAAAAATTGAGAAAAAACGAACATGTTGGAAGTAATATTTAAAACGAATAACTTAAAAGATTTCAAAATAATGTTTAAAGTCTAGACAGTCATAGAGCAATTGTGATGATGTTGCAAAATTTTCTTATTTGGCAGATCATGCATTTCATGTACTTTAAGAATATCCAACACTAGAAAGGGCTTACATTTGTTTTCTATTTTATTTTATTTTATTTTTATAATTAATCGTCACCCGCGCTTCACGCGCAGGCAAAAATAAGTATCTACATATTAGATAAAATAATTTTGATGAGGAAAAAAAGAAAAAAAAACTTATGATGTTTTCTTTCACTTTCCGAATATTTGTTACGTTTTGAGAATTTTTTGTTTCAACTCTAACCTTAAGAAATAAAAAAATTAAGCATTAATTGTTTCATTTCCGACTCTAACCTCACTAAAGACATAATCACATCTTTTGATTTCTCTATAAAAATGGAGAATATACAACTCAAAACCGCTAAAGTGTTTTAATCACATCTAAAACTCCAAAAAAATATGAAAATAACAATTAATATCACCCTCGTAAGCCTCAATGAATTCGACATTTTGTTCAAGTGCATTTTATTGGCTTAAGGGAGAATTTTTAAGCTTCCTACATTAAAATCAATTTTCATCAAATTGGTAGCCTTAAGGAAACTTAAGAGACTTTAGGTAATTCATATGTTACATAAATTAAGTTTGTATATTTTTATTAAAATAAATACTAATTAAATTTGTGTTGTAAAGGATAAAAGAAAAAAAAAACTTGTGATACTTGTGTTTCAATTTTTTTTGTCAAATACTTGTACTACAATTAAGAAATTCCCAAAAAAAAGACACAAAAAAGAAAAATTATTAGAAAAATCAAAATCGAAAATAGAAACTCCCCAAAAAAATATCTAAAAAAACTCCCCATAAAAACACAAAAAAATTAAAATTTTTAAAAAACTAAGATTTTACCATTCTACCTCTCACTTAAGTGTAAGAAATATCAATGACTTATGTTTTTTGTTTTCCACATGTTGCTCTTGCTCGTGCGGTGCACGTGCTACGCACGCACTATGTGAATGTTGAATTAATAATAAAAATAAGATTAGCTTCAAAATAAAATAAAAAACTAAAACAATATTATCAGAATTCAACAAACTATAAAACTTTATATAAAGACTTTGAAAGTGTAAAAAACATAATGCTAAATAAATTCTAGAGATAACAATAAAAAGTATTAAATATCAACTGTTAAAAATTAGTATTAATTGTACATTTAAAACTAAAAAAATATTTATCTCCTATTGAAATATCATACACTTTTTATTTGTTTGTGAATATATTCTTTTAAGTTACTGGAAAAAATGTGTATGTGATTATTGTTATGTGATTGCTTGAAAATTTGAAGCTTGTTTATGCAATCGTAGAATCATTTTGGTTTTTTAATAACTTTGGATGTTCCAACCTTTTCAGCTAATTCTTTCTTTGATTCGACTAAATTGAACAAAACTTAAAGAAATTGAAGTTATTAAAGACCTGTTGAACTGTGCAGACAGTCAATACTGATGGGTACGAAGCATGTGTAATCACCTTTTTCAGCTTTTCAAAGAAAAAAGAAATGAAAAGGCTTGCAAGACCATTGCTTCCAATTCTTTCCCTGCGTTACTCTTATTTGATTGATTAATGATATAATTTAACAAATTCATCTATGTTACATACTTAAATAATTAGATGCAATCACAACAAGTAAGAATTTTATGATGAAAATTCTTCTTTTCAAAAAAGGGGAAAGTGCTAGAATAACACCACGAACGCACACCAAAACGCATATCAATGCCGCATTTGTCGTTTGTGTTCACGTTGGGATATGAGCTTACGCATCCCGAAATTCATAATACAATTGGATAGGGTTGTGTGCATTCCGATGTGCACTCTAGGGGCGTCGTTCTAGCATTTTTGAATAAACAGACATTGATTCTATTGAACACTATGCTAAGTAAACTTAGAGGTAAAATAGTACCTCCATATGAAAACTCAGGTAGACTGAACGTTATTACTAATAGAGAAAAAAATAAGAATTTTGATCATTATATAAAACAATTTATGTATGGGCACTTAAAGGGACGATTTCCCCATGTAGGGGTGTTTTACTTTTTTTTTTCACAAAATAGAGTGTTTTTTTTTATTCCGGATGTAGGCAATAACGCCTTTTGAGAAGGCGTTATTGAGTGGGGTGTGTTTTGGTTTTTGGTGACGTGGCGCTGACGTGGCATGGTTTGTACAGATAGCGCCTTTTGAAAAGGCGCTATCTGTACATGTGTCCGCCACCTCAGCTCCACGTCAGCGCCACATACACTTACTCAATAGCGCCTTTTGAAAAGGCGTTATTGGGCAAAACCTGGGTTTATGAGGTGGCGCTGACATGGCGCTGAGGTGGCGACCACATGTACAGATAACGCCTTTTGAAAAGGCGGTATCTGTACAAACCCTGCCACGTCAGCGCCATGTCAGCGCCCATCACCAACCCGACTCGCCGATCTGTCCTCCTCTGCCGCTGGTCCGCGACATTCTCAGCCGCTCCGTCCCTCGCCGCCGGCCGTCTTCGTCGTCGAGCGATCTCGACAATTACAACCAAATTTGAATATCCATATATACGAGGAGTTTATATTTGTATTAAAAAAAAAACCAATTTTGAATATATTGGTTTCAACCTTCAACTCTCTATTCTAAACTAACTAACATTACCTAACTAACTAATTAACTAAAGTAAAGTAAGAAACCTTTACTAATCCAACCAAACCAAACTAAACTAAATAACTATCTAACTAACTAGCTAAGTAACCAAAGTAAAGTAAACTAACTAACTTTAACTAACCTAACCAAACTAACTAACTAACTAACTAACTAACTAACTAAACTAAGTAACCTTAACTAACCAAACTAAACTAACCAAACTAAACTAAACTAAACTAACTAACCTTAACTAACCTAACCAAACTAAACTAACTAACTAACTAACTAACCAACTAACTAAGTAACTAACTAACTAACTAAACTAACCTTAACAAACCTAACCTAACCAAGCCAAACTAAACTAATTAAGTAAGTAACCTTGAATAAACTAACTAAAATAACTTAACTAACTAACTAACTAACTAACCAAAGTAAACTTAAATAACTAACTAACTAACCTTAACCAAACTAAACTAACTAACATAAACTAACTTAACAAAACCAAACTAAACTAAGTAACTAACTAACCTCAACTAAAATAAGTAACTAACTAACTAACATAACGAAACTAAACTAACTAACAAACTAAACTAACTAACCTTAACTAACCAAACCACCTAACAATACAAACTAAGTAAACTAAAATAACTAATTTAACTAGGTTAATTGCAAACTAAACGTACTAACTAAATGGAACTAACCAAACTAAACTAACTAACATTAACTAACCTAACTAACCTTAACTAACCTAACTAACCTAACCACCTAAACAATACAAACTAAGTAAAGTAAAATAACTAACTTAACTAACTAAACAAACAACCAAAAAATGATCCACGTTAACCACCAAACGAAACTACACAAACATCCAAGTAGCTCGAGAGTTACTTGTGAACTAAACTCGACTAACCTAACCTAACCAAAGTACGTAACCTAAATTAACTAAACTACACTAACGAACATACCCTAACTCAACTACACTAAACAAACATAACCTCAACACCTAAACAAAACTAACTAAGCTAATTAACCTAACCAAACTAAAATAATAAAACCTAACCACCGACACCTAACTAATTACTAAGCTAACCACTTAAGTTAAATTAAACATATAACCTAAACTAACTTAACAAACTAAACTAACTATTGAAGAGTAATCACATATACGAAATTATTATAATATGAAAAACATGAGAAATAAGTTTATTCAATGATAAGGTTGAAGACACGTGCTTCGTCAACCCAAAATATAAGTTATTTACAAATCACTATGACATCAAGTAAACTCATTATGCGAGTCTATTTCGGCGGTTCCGTTGACGTTGTTCCTCGATGAAGCAAACCGGACGTACTCTTTGTCTAGTCGGACGATGTGGTTGTACATCCGGTTGAGGTAGCTGGTCTTGCGATGAATCAAGTCGAGTAGATTGATGCGTTTCCTCTGTTCTTGACTCGACTCACCTCTCGCTACTTATGCTACCAAATATTGGAGGTGGAACCATCCCGAAATACGGCTTCTTCTGCATGGGGTTGGGGAATGGAACATGCGGGCGCGGCATGGTCAACAAGTTCATGAATGAAGGGTCTCCGCTATACGCCATATTGTAATTATACGGAGTAGGAGTGTATGGACTAGGCATGTATGGAGGGAGTGATGGATACGTTTGATGATGAGGCATTCCACGTGGATCCACGTATGAAGACGAAGGCCCGTGTGCGTACGGATCAAAATGGTAAGGAGGAAGATTCACGCTCGGCGGCACTGGGTACAAACATATGAGGTTCGGTTGGGGTGTGGAAGATGCTTTGGTATATACCCATGAGAAGAATGACTACTCTCGCCAACATTATCTCTTCTACTCACTCTCGAACGAGATGAGCGTCTTTGGAGGAGAAGGTCTACTACTCTCTGCAAAGCAACCTTAGTCCGAGTAGATGGACGTGGGGACGAGGGCGTGCGGTGCGTTCCCGCACGCTCTCGGTCGTGTTCGTCTTCTTCTCACCTCTATGTTTGGTTCGCCTTGATCCTCTTCTTCATCTTCTTGTTCAATATCCTCATCTACGTCTTGTTGGACGTCGGTCTAATCATGCGAAAGATTAGACCTTTGTCGTTCATCTTTGTCCAAAATTTTAATCCCTTCATCAAGGCGCAAGACCTTGCTCGTACCCATCCTCAATAAACACACGCCTAAGTCGATGCACCAAGTTATGCTTTGAAATATAAAAAATAAGTTCTCAAATCACGCAATATATAATATTAAATGTTTGAGGAAAATTAATAGTTAGCGAGATTACCGAGTAGTCACGTAACGCCCGTCGTGTCCTATGAATCTCCTAGTGACCGATCGATACCACGTCATGTAGTCTTGATGGTCATGCCCTTCATTCACTTTGCTTCCTTTGTCGCAATGGTGTCCCCACGATTTTCCCACATGTTTATGTAGCTTGCGTGAAAAGTCACCCAATTTTCATGATGATGTCCACGCAATTCGATGCGGTGCAGTTGGGCATCGTAGGCACAATTAGTTGGCACTACTTGTACCATGCCAAATTGTCTCATGACCCTTTCAGGTCGATGCCACTCCACAATGTGGAAACAAATCAGGGGACACGTCGAGAGCCAATGCCTTGACCATTTGTACAAGACTCGGGAAGAGACCCCATGAGTTCATTATATGGTTGCCACACCACATCATCCTCATGCCTCTCGAGAGTCGAGTGCATCACGGTATGCCGATACGACGTGCGTCGCATTTTGTGAAACCGAAAATGCATCGAGCCATCTCGTGTAGGAAACAATAAGTTATGATAAATGAACATGGACAAGAATTATTTGCAAAGTAACGAAAAATCGACTTTAATACTCCGTGTCCGAGTGGAACGTCCATAAGCATATTTTGGCCATCCACCGTTCGTTGTTGAGCTCTGAGACACGCAGACGTCGCGGTGCTATGAATGGAAATCGTCCCATGCCCACGCTTGTACAAGAATGGAGGCGCCGCAACCTCATGTGCCCTCGCGCGAGATCCGCGACACAACTCCCTGTACAAATAAGCCAAACATGCACTCCCCAACTATATTGGCCTGCTACTTGGAAATCCTCCAGCAAAGGTAGGAACATCAAATGTACAAACCGATTGGACTTGTCGGCGAAAAGACAACCACCGATGAGTTGTAGTATGTACGATCGAACGTAACGTTGGACCGACTCCTCATCGCTATCATCATCTATCGTCGGTACGTGACGCTCGAGCCAATCGACCTTAAGTTTACAACCAACGACGTCATCTCCACCAGGAGTTCGGCCAAGCAGCCTCTCGCAGACATCAGCATAGTCTCTGCGTCAGTCGTTCCCGTCACACAGCATACCTTCGATAGGCAATCCAAGCTGTACCTGCACGTCTTGGAGTGTAATGCTGCATTCCCCACAATGCATATGAAACGTATGCGTCTCAGGGCGCCATCTCTCTACAAACGCGATAATCAAAGCCCAATCAAGGCTGAAAAATGATACCCGAGATATCCCATAAAACCCACTGGAACGAAGATATGGGATCATCCGAGAATGATACTGCATCGTTCGATCGACGACCCCACGTCTTCGACGTACACGCATTGTTTCGTACACCTTGTAATTGAAAATGTATTAACTTATGTTTTTGATACATTGTTGTTGTAAATTTGACGTATTGAGGAAAAACATGTTACCTCGCCCTCCAGGTTCGCGTTGATCTCGTGTGTAGATTGGAGTTGCAACATGTGATGGATCTGAAGGTCCTGGATCCATTGCAAAGACAACCGAAATGAAGGTTATAAAAAGAAAGCGAGTGTTATTGTACGAAACCATTCGATAAGTATTTACTAAATTTTCACACAAAAACACACGACGAAAATGTTCAAAAGCAACATATGTACGAACTTAAGTTACTTCACACATTATACAAAATCGACTATAGGACCTCAACTAAACTAAACTAACCAAACTAAATTACCGAACCTTAACTAAGTTAAATACCTCAACTAAACATCTAACCTAAACTAATTAAACTACCTTAAACAAACGTAATTAACTAAACATACCTCCTCCTTCGGTAAATTAACTATAAGACCTCAAACAAACTTAATTAACTAAACATAATTCACTAAACTTAATTAAGTAAACTAACTTAAACAAATCTAATTAACTAAACTAACTAAAACAAACTCATTAAACTAAACATAACTAATCTAACCACTCTTAATTAACTAACTAAACTAACTTAATCAAACTTAATTAACTTAAACATACTTAAACTAACTGAAACAAACTTAATTAACTACACTCACTTAAACAAACTTAAAACTAACTTAAACAAACTTATTTAACTAACTAAACTAAAACAAACTAACTAAACTTACTTAAACAAACTTAAACTTACTTACCTTAACAAACATAAATACATATACTAAACTAAACTAAACTAAAGAAACTATACTAACTAAACTAATACATAAACTTAACTAACTAAACTAACTTAAACAAACTTCATTACCTAAACTAAACTAACCACCAATACCGCTAGCTAGACATCTAACCTAAACTACCTATACTAACTTAAACAAACTTAATTAACAAAGCATACCTCCTCCTTCGGTAAATTAACTAAACAAACATAAACACACATACTAATCTAACCACTTAATATAACCACTTACATATAACCTAAAATAACTTAACAAACAAAACTAACAACCACAACTTACTAAACAAACGTAAACAAACTCACTAAACTAAACCTAACTCACTTAAACAAACTTAATTAACTAACAAAACTAACATAAACAAACATACTAATCTAACCACTTAATTTAACCACTTACATATAACCTAAAATAACTTAACAAACAAAACTAACAACCACAACTTACTAAACTACACTAACCTCCACCGTTCTCCTCTGCTGCTACGCTTAACCTTCTCCGCTGCCGCCGCCGGGCCTCCTTCCTCCGCCTACGCCGCCGGGCCTCCTTCCTCCTGCTGCTCCTTCCTGCTGCCTATGTTGGGTTCTTCACTGCCGCTTCTCACTCCACGTCCCACAGCCTTTGTTTTGATCCCGGTGCGCCCACAACCTTCTTTCTCCTCCTTCTCCGCCGCGAACAGCTGCGTACGCCCTCCTTCTCCGCCGCGTCACTCTTTTCTTCCGGCCTCTCTCCACCTTGCTCTACAACGTCCCCTCCTTTTCTAGGCGCTGCGTCTCCCTGTTTTGATCACGGGATTGTAATCCCGTGACCCCCTACCTCCCCGTACCTAGCTCCCCTACCCCTGTATCCCTACCCCTGTATCGTTACAGTAGGTCACGGGAAGAAGAAAACCGTTTGCGATGATAGCGCCTTCTGAGAAGGCGCTATCATCGCAACCCTTCAACTAATCCACGTGGATCCACGTGGATCCACGTGGATCAAAGGCCAACAAGGAATAGCGCCTTCGGAGAAGGCGCTATTGACACGTGGCTCCACGTGGATACCCGAGACCCAATAGCGCCTTCTGAGAAGGCGCTATTGGGTCTCTCTGTGGCCACGTCATCAATAACGCCTATTCATTAGGCGTTATTGGTTAGTTTTGGGAAAAAAAAATTAACCACCCCTACTTACCTCTTTTAAAGTAAAAAGTTTTGTACTTTTGGAAAAAAATCCACTTAAAGATGAAGAGCAAGAGTCCTACGTCATTGATTCCCTTGTGTTAAGTACATAGAGATAACAAATACATATAAGATTTATACTTTCAAGTGACGTTGTTGTTGAATTTGGGGCAATTTTGTTGGCATTATTGTTATACAAGATGAGTTTTTTTTCTGCTCATATTTTGTTTATTTATTTCTTTAATAGGAACAAGTCTAACAGTGGCCACATGACTACATTTATATTTTTTTTTTCAGTAGGAACAAGTCTAACTATGTCTACACATGCACTCACTTTTAGAAGACGAGACGAAAAAAGATGCAGTCGCTATAGTACTTGTCTCTAAAATACATTGACATGTATGGGGCTTCATGTACAAAGCAAAATAGACAATGACCAACATAAATAACGAAAATAAAAATAAAAATTATACACTAACCACACCTGCAAGTGTTCTTTTCCTTTTTGTTGAGTAAATCTATCCTTCAAACCCATGATTTCAGTCCCAGAAAACTCAAAATCTAGCCTTTAAAACTCATCATATAATTTAGATGTCACCAAAAACTAAGGGATTATAAATACAAACACAAACATAGAACCAAAAACTAATTTATTGCCACTTATGATTTCCATAGGCAAAGTTTTGTTAACTATTACAAATTTACAGTATATTTCAAAAGAAGATGCTAGTGTGACCCGGGATGAACACCTAGTAATGGTGTCCATTCATTCGCATTTTGGGATATGTGCGTGCACACATCAATGCATGATAGATGGACACCATCAGTGGGTCATCCTAGTATTTTTTCTATTTCAAATCTCGTTTCTCACTAATTTTCATCAATCATCCCATTATATTGATACGAGAGGCCTACAGGCCTAGAGGGAACAAAGAAAAAATATTATCTTCTTTCAACTAAATACGACGAAGCCAAGAAGGTACTTAGGCAAAGTGTCAAAGGTTCAATATACACCACATTTAGAGCAATAACACGAACTTCTCTGAAATCTCATCACACAATTTCTTGTATCAAACCAAACAATGACATGTCAAAAACTTTATCAAAAAATGTTAAAACTCAGTCCAAGAAGGAATATATATATAATCTTACAACTAATACCCTAACCACTTTCTAAGGTTCGGAACAAACTTAATTATTTGAAAAGAGATAATAAGATTAAAATAGTCCTTCACTTTTTCTCACAATCATTGCTGGCTCCATCTACTTCTTTATTATCAAATTTAATATCATACTTTTGATCACCAATCAATTGGGTGACTTAATGATTTGATATGAGATTTGAGAGTAGAAGTTTATGGGTTCGAACCCCAGTTGGGCAAGTTATTTTTTTCTTATAAAAAAAAATTAAGAGACTGGCACTACAAGAAAAATGTGGAATTGCATCAAAACATTGCAACAGATTGAATTTGTTGCTAAACAACAACAAATCAGCAACAATTTTGCATCAGAAAGAGCGTTTGACTCGGTTGACCAAAAAGCAACAAATTAGTGACAGATTTGTGACAAAAACTGTGACAAATTATATTTTGTCACTGATCTGTCGCTGATTTCTACCACCATTAATTTTCCACCCATTTTGTGATAGATCAGCGACAGATCAGCTACAGAACCTAGTTTGTCGCTGATCTGCAGCTAAATCTGTGATAGATCAGCTACGGATCAGCGACATACCTAGTCTGTTGCTGATCTGTTGCTAATCAGCGACAGATTAATTTAATCATTGATCGGCAACATATCGAAGAACGATTTATCGACAACGAGAATAATCATTGCGATCTGTCTCTGATTAGAGGCAAATTAGCAACAAAAAATCAGCAACAGACTATTATGTTGCTGATATGTCACTAATTTTGAAATGATTTTTTTCAAACCAGGGGCTCTCCTATTTGGATAAAAAATCCAATGGTGCTCTTAAGTAACCAATCCAAATTGTTTAATTTTAAGGTAATGTAGTAATTTAAAAAAAATTCCTTTTCTATTTGTGTTTTTTGTTGCAAATTGCACTTTGAAAAAACTTGCGAATTGATTAATTAAAAATTTTCATTAAGTGCAGAACCTAGGGGTGGGCAGCGGTTTTCGAAAAACCGCCCAAACCGCCCAAACCGACCAAACCGCGCGGTTTGGTTTGGTTTTTAAAACTCGCGGTTTGGTCGCGGTTTGGAAAATGACCAAACCGCGATTCCGCGGTTTGGTCGCGGTTTTCGTTTGAGAAAACCGCGGTTTAACCAAACCGAGGGCATTTTGGTAATATAAACCAAAAACCCTAAAAGTTAACTATAAAACCAAATCTTCTTCACCTCTCTCTCTCTCGCCACCACAGCACAACCCTCCGCACAACCCTCTCGCCGGCCGCACGACCCTCTCCTCTCCGCCGACCCTCTCCCTCTCCCGCGTCTCCGCACAACCCTCTCACTCTCCACCGACCCTCTCCTCTCCATCGCACAACCCTCTCCCTCTCCCTCTCCCTCTCCCTCTCCCACGGCCCGCACAACCCTCTCCCTCTCCTCTCACTCCCGCCGCCCACCTCCTCACTCTCGCCGTCACCTCCCTCACTCTCGCCGCCATCACCTCCCGCTCACGCCCGACGCTCTTCGATCCCGACCGCGCCTCGCCCGAGCCGCCGTCACCTCCTCTCTAAGCTCACGGCCGCCGCCATCGTCGCCGCCTTCCACCGCGCGAACGTTCACCGCCGCCTCGCCCCGCTAGCCGCGCCATGCCTCACACAAAAACCGCAGACCAAACCGACCAAACCGCGCAAACCGCGGTTCGGTTTGGTTGCGGTTTTGGTGGTTCGCGGTTTGGTCGCGGTTTGATAAATCACTAAACCGCAGCCATTCGGTTTGGTCGCGGTTTGGTGGTTTTCACCACCAAACCGCGGTTTGCCCACCCCTAGCAGAACCATTGATAAATAGGCGGTTTCCTAAAATCAAGGATTATATTTTTACTTGAAAACAACACCTTTACATAAAAAAAATTAAAACCACGTTTAAAACTTATTTTAGAACCCAAACATTATATTTTTCAAGATCTATATCTATATGTATACTATATCTATCTATCTATTCAATATTAATGGCAAAATTGCTTAATTTCCTAATGTGCCCCTACTTTCAATTTTGTCATAGGATAGAGCAAAAAAAAAAAAATTACTTTGAAGGTAGTTTAGGAAAACCCCATTTTTAATTAAAAGATATATCTCGATTATACATGAAAACTAAAAATTATATAGGAACGCCATAAAATTTGCCTTCGATATAGTGGGTGGGATTAGTTAATTGATTAACAAAGACTTAAAAGGGTTAATTAAGATCTATTGTAAAGTCATGATATGCGAGTTACACAAGAAAGTATGTGATGTTTCATGATTGTTCAGTGATCGAATCAATGTCAATTAGGCATTATATTTTATCTAGTGTCAATGGACGTACAGGGACGGGCGTAGACATTTTTTTATTGTTGTTTCTTTAGAGTAAACATGCGTTGAACTTTGAAGAAGATTAAATGCAAATTTTATTTTTAGTCAACATTTACAAACTACAATGATGTATTTGTGACGAAAAGGGCAAAAGTAATTTTTTTTTGCAACTCAATTCATGGTGAGAATTGCAGTCGTAACTTAATTTCCCTTGAATATGAAATGAAACCTTTTTCCTATGCGCGTGAGGAATATACAATAAATGTATCAAGAAACATTTGTGAAAGTTAATATTAAAATATTATGTTAATGATTTGTATCATTTATTGAATTTATATTTTGAGAAAAAAATGTGTGTCAAAAATACATTTCAATAAAAGTGATCTATATTTTTAGTTGGGTCTAAACAATTTAGGTAAAATTAGATATTTGCAGTGCTCATAAATTTAGAGTATATGATGACATATACATACAAATATTAATTGTGATAATTATTTAGACAATATTATAAATATCATTTTGATTAATTCAATTTTTGGAAATTAATTTACACATTATCCTGATTCATTACATGGATGAACATAAACCATTTTAAAAAAAAAAAACGATTTAAAATAGTTTGACAATGAAAATGAAATAAAAAAATTAATTGTATATTGTATGTATAACATCATCTAAAAACAAATGATTTGAACATAGTACTTTAATTTTAACATAATATATTGTATATTGTATGTATATTCCTCACGCGCATAGAAAAATAATACATTTTCTTATCTAAATTTAATATTATTTTTAGTCATATACTTTCCCTTAAATATTTTCTTTCTAATTGATTTGAACCATTTAAATAAAGAATATATAATTTGGGGAAAAGAAATAATGTGTATGCATTTGGTAATTTAGGCTTTTTCATAAATTTGATTTAATGATGATGAACAATCATGATTTTGATTAAATCGTGAAATCTCTAGGGTTTATGTGAATATATAATTATTTCATATCCAATCAATTAATTTTCGAATGTAGCTAATTTCCCTCTAATTAAGTTTGTTTTTTTTTTCAATGCAAATGCAAGTCAAATGCATTATATATGCAAATCATCTCTAATTATATATATATAGTTTGTTGCTGATTTGTCGCTGTTCAACAAATGCCACGTAGGCAAAATCAGCAACAGATTGTGATCTGTTGCTGATCAGCAACAAACTAGCAACAACAACTCGAAGAAATGAGAATAATGCTGTTGCTGATCATCACTAATTTCTAAATGGTTTGTTAAAACCATTTTCTCTCCTCCTCCTCCAAACCCATTTTCATCCTCACCCCTGCATCCTCGATTTGCCCGCCGCACCGTCACCGGAGACTCGCCGCCACCACCTTCGCGGTCGTCATCGCCGCCGGCACCGTCGCTGGTTTGCCTGCTCCTCAGACGCGAGCGGCCCCCGCGCCAGCGCGTCCAAGTGCTCACAGCGCCGCTCATTGCATTGCTTCCTTTTTTTCTTGTAGTGTGGCGTTGATAGATTAGTCCTTATAAAACTATCAAATTTGTGCTCAAGCTATATAATGTGTAATGAAATTAGAAGCTAGTTAAGTTGTCGATAATAATAATAATAAACCTATTTTACCAAGAAATAAAAAAAAATGATAACCGACAATCCAAGCTTATTCTCTCCATGAGGGTCATGATGCAGATCATTATTTTAAGAACACGCCATAGGAAACTCTACAGTGAGTTGATTCGAGAATGGAAGGGCATTTGTGGCTACAATCGACGATAATGGATACATTGAAAAATCACTTTTCATGGAGATTATGAAGTATCAACCCTATACCGAGAGAGGAATACGTCTTATTGTATGAATGTTGCAGAAGTATTTAAAAAAAGCCCCCTAGATCATGTGACTTTCGGTCTGTGGGGGAGTGTTGAAGATGTGTGGACCGAAAGTTTGTCCCACATCGATTAAGTGAAACTTCGAAATGAAGTATATAAGTAATTAACACCTCTCAATTGGTATTGAGGCCGTTTAAATTAAAACCTCACACCTATAAGAGTTGAAAATGGTAAAGTTGGGTATTAGTGGGCTCGCACATGCGTGTGCGGCGCGGCCTGGAGAATTTTACAGTAACCAAAATCTAGCTTGGCTTGGCATTTATTTAAGCAATTGGTGATCATTCTTATTATGTACTTTTAAGTGGGATAGTTATGAACAAAATTGTAAATTGGGTTACATTCAAAGAAGGCGCTTACCTAAATCTAAAATATTCGAAGAAATTGCTTCTAACATAATGTGTGGCATGTCCCTTTTGACGAGCTCAATCACATGCTCAATCAAAAACTTCCCTAGGTCGATTCTTGCTAGGCCCGGCTGTTGAATTGTGGAGAGATAATAACAACCTAAAATCAATATACTTCAGAGAAATATAAGAAAGAACTCTTATATGTGATTTGAAGCTTATAAGCTTCAAATCCAATGACAATTATAGTAAAACGTGGGGATTGAAGCTCGACAGAGTTGGACTTGAAACGAACGATAAGAGTTGGAGAAGATTTTTGAGTTGAAGATAGAGTTGTCGAATAGGATGGGAGGGTAAATTCGTGAAGTCATTGATGAGGCCCATGGGAAGGCAAAAAAAAAAAAAAAAAATTGGGGCAAAAAAGCTGTAAGTACGATTTATCAACTCGATGGGCTTAATTTTTTTTGATGAAACACCCATATGGTTTATTAATTTTTTAATATTATGTTTGGGCTTAATTTCTTGAATGATTTGAACTCTTCCAATTAATTGGGTAGCGGTGGAAACTAAATGAACATATTTAATAAATTCGAGAAATGATATCCATGTTTCTGTTTTTTATTTTTTGTTTTTGTTTTTAGATTTTTCCTCGTAACTTCCCTCAGCCTCATATTTTTTTCTAAGAAACAAAAAGAAACTTATTTTCTTAAAAAAAAAAACTATTGGTTCTCCGATAAAGTGGCGTCCTTCTTCATTAATATGGTCCATGTAATAACAATATGCAACAACATTAATTAAAAAAATCAATATAACCCCTTCGGCTTCTTTGTTGTCCTTGGATATACTTTGCAATGCGCGTAACACATCTCAATGCAAGATTCAAAGAACTTTAAGAACTGTGTGTATACCTGTAACATTAATTTAGCAAAAGCACGTCATCCAATCATGTGACTATGTCGAGTACTTGCTCGCTCCTATAAATACCTTGACACCACTCTAGTTTTCTCAGTGTTCATTTCCATCTAGAAACTTAGTAGTAATGTCTGTTGACGCTTCAATTCCTTCTTTCTCTCCCAGACCTCTCGACCACACAAAACCGAGTTGATCACACTTGTGCGCGAGATCCGCTAATTATCATCCAAGCATATGGGGTGACTGCTTTGTAGAGTACACCTCCAATGTTGAAGTGAGCACATTATGCACGCATGCATCTTTTTTATTTTATATATTTTTCTTAGAATTGTGGGGTCGATTGATTGCTAATATAATTATTATTTTTTGATTAAAAAAAAGAAACCACAACATGCCCATATTGAGATTCAAACTTCCGACCTCTTACTCAAATAATCCCATAGGCCATAGAGAACCAATGAGCCATCACTAGTTGACTTTTTTTTAACGACCAGTCTCTTGAAGCGGGGTAAGTATCTATACAGACTAGGAACGATAGAGGTTTTTGTCGACTTTATTTATGAAAGATACCTATTCTCCCATTTTTTTTTTGTAAATCACTAAAAATATTTGTATGTGTAACGCTATTAAACAATAAAGTCTCGTTGCTATAAAAAAATATAATTATTTCTTTTTTCACTTCAGACATTCGTCGTGAGTTGACTTGCATATAGATTTTTTTTTTTGAAAAAAAAAATCTTGACAGCAAATAAGTAAATGAAGGGTCTAATAGTTCCATGTACTGGTTAGGTATACCTTGACAAGCTTTTTTTTGGTCACTATTTGATAGGCTCGGCCATATTTATGAAAAATGTTTCTCTAGCTATATTGATTACTTGTTTTTACACTTTGCAAATTAACCTTGTACGTCAAGTCTCACCAAGACATGCAATTACAAATTTCTCATGATCCTTTACTTAGTTTATATAACTTTTTTGGTAGGTCATTTATGACAGCAAACAAGAAGTTGAAAAACTAGAAGCAAAAGTGAAAGAACTACTGAAAACAACTAAAAATGATCCCTTAGAACAGGTGAATTTGATCAATGCGCTCCAACGGCTTGGCCTCGGATACCGCTTCACCATAGAAATTGAAGAGGCATTGAAAGAAATCCATGACTCCACCCCTGATTTTCTCAACAATGACCATGACCTTTATGCCACTGCCCTTTATTTTCGATTGCTCAGACAACAAGGATATAAGATTTCATGCGGTAATTAATAATAAAATTTCGCTTCACTTCTCAATTTGGTTTCTCCATAATTAATCATGCTTTGATGTTCAATATTGGCTTTGAAACAGATGTTTTCTACAAGTTCAAGGACAATGACAATGGAGATTTCAAGTCAGATTTGCGCGACGACGTGAAGGGAATGTTAAGCTTGTATGAAGCTTGTCATTTGAAGGTTCATGGAGAAGACATCCTTGAAGAAGCTCTCAATTTCACAACAACTCACCTTAAATCTGCACTAATGACCAATTTGGGAAGCTCTAATCTTGGAAACCAAGTGCAATATGCCTTAGAACAGCCCCTCCACAAGGGAATGCCAAGGCTAGAAGCAAGGAACTACATCTCCTTGTATCATGAAGAATGCAAGTGGAGTAATGTCCTGAAAAAGCTTGCAGTGCTGGATTTTAATTTAGTCCAATCTTTCCATAAGAAAGAGCTCAGTGATGTTTCAAAGTATAATCTCTTGAACCAACTTTAATTTGAGTTACTTAGCTCTTTATTATTTATTTGATATCAGGGAGAAGCCAAAGGGGTGCCCTTATATAATTGTCCTTTCCTTGTTCCACCACCCCCTTATTGCCAACACCCCTCCATAATGCCATAATATAATTGTTTTTATCGCGCCTTGCAATTTTTTAGCTAAAATTTCTCTTTCATTTGATGTTCTGACTCCGCTACGATTTCACATTTCCCATGTTTTAACTTTTCTAGGTGGTGGAAGGATTTGGACTTTGCCTCAAAGCTACCCTTTGCAAGAGATAGACTGGTTGAGTGCTATTTTTGGACAGTAGGGGCTTATTTTGAGCCTTCATACTCTTTGGCAAGAATGTTCATGACCAAAGTGATAGCCCTTACTTCAACAATCGATGATATTTACGATGTCTATGGCACACTCGCAGAGCTCGAACTCTTCACTGATGCGATCGAAAAGTATGTTTATACTATGCGCTAACGGAAACTCAAACCTCTCATAATTTGTTGTGTTTGATTTTCCATATATACATGCATGTAGGTGGGATGCTTCTGCAATGACAAAGTTGCCAGAATACATGAAAATATGTTACGAGGCCTTGTTGGATGTGTATGAAGAAACTGAGGAGGTTTTGAGGAAGGAAGGCCGGTCTTATCATGTTTACTACGCAAAACAAGCGGTATCAATCCGACATTTTTCCTTTTTTTTTTTTCTAAATCTTTGCTTACAATTATAGCTCTTATATATGTAGCCGATTTAATGAACATAAGGTTTTATGTTATATTGAATGCAATTGTTTTTATACAAAAAATATGCAATTGTTGATCCCTTTCTCGGCAATTTTTGCTTCTTTTTGGTTTCTTTTTAACTGTCGGTCATCTCTGTAATCCTCCTCACTTGATTTTGTGGTTCTACTATTTTATAAAACCAGATGAAGGAAGTAGTTCGAGCCTATTTTGAGGAGGCAAAATGGTGCAATGAAGGATATGTACCTAAAATGGAGGAGTACATGCGCAATGCTGTGGTCACTAGTGGTTACTATATGCTTACTGCAACTTCTTTTGTTGAGATGGGAAAGATTGTGTCAAAAGAGGCTTTTGATTGGGTGAATAATTCCAAACTGGTCTTGGCTTCATGTATAATTGCCAGAATCATGGATGATTTGGTCTCACACGAGGTACACATTTAAATAGTTCTATTACATGTAAGGCACATAGCTTATTGTTCTTGACGCAGCGGAGATCTTCTAAACCAGTTGAACGAATTTACAAACAACTCGATCTAAGTCAGAACTTAAGCCAAAGTTCGAAAATTCTTTTATTTCAGCCAAAAACTACGAATTACACCCAATAGATCGCTTAAATAGCGAAACCCTAAAATTTGCAAAAAATAGTAAAAAGTTCAAAAAGCCCTAAACTGAAAAATAGACGAAAAATAGAAACAAACGCCGCAAACGGCAATAAAAACGGAAATTCCTAATGAAAGTTATAACCAAAACAAAAGTTTCCTAAAATAGCAAAATTGCCGTTTCGGAGGGCGAAACGATGGAATCTCGCCGAAAAACGTCGTAATCACAGCATAGCTGTGTGTCGTGATCTCCACGCCGTTTCCAATAAACCCATGCCCCTGGAACGCTGCGAGTCATATCTTTTCCTATTTTTCCAAGAGTTTGCAACTAATTCTCGGACTTCATCATTATCCTATCAAGAATTTGCAAACTAATTCTTGGACTTCATTATCCTATCAAGAATTTGCAAGCTAATTCTTGGACTTCATCATTCTCCCCAGGGTGGACAGAATTCGCCCTCGAATTGTCATCATCAGACGTATCCTCATAATTGGCAACTTCAATCTGTAAGCATTAGGATTAATTTTCTCAAGAACCTCCACATTACCAATCTTCCGAACTAACAATTTGTTGTAATCACCCACAGAGAACCGGTCTTTAGTGAGAACTGTCCACATAAAGTCGCCCACTTCAAACTCCACGTGACGCTTCTTCCGATCTGCATATTGTTTGTACTTGTTTTCAACCTGCTGTCTGCGCAACTCCTCATGCTCACCGAGGCTCATTCGGTAGTGTGGTCTAATATGTAGTGACGCACCAGGTTCAAGGTCAATCAGATGTTGAATATCAAGCAATGGTGATAGTCCTTCTGGCATCTCATCAGGGAAAACATCACAAAACTCCTTCACAATAGGAATTGCAGCTTCAAGAACATCAACATCTCTATCTACCTCATTTCCCATCAAGATATAAACTACTTCAGAATCCCGTAATGCATATTCAAATCTTGCTAAAGACAGCAACCTGTTAGATTCTTTAGTAGGCTTGACTTTCTCCAGATCCTTGGCGGGTACTAGCACAATCTTCACTCCCTTGAACATAAGGGTGTACTTATTGGTTCTGCCATCATGCACAACTCCCCTATCAAACTGCCAAGGACGTCCCAGTAACAAGTGGCAAGCATCCATAGCCACAACATCACACCAGACTAAATCCTTGTAGTTAGCACCAATAGAAAAAGTCACCAAGGCGCGCTTCGACACCTGCACCTCACCACCCTTCTTCAGCCAAGCTAGCTTGTAGGGCCCGGGGTGTTGTTCAGTTGCAAGGCCCAACTTCTGAACCGCTTCAACTGAGACGATATTCTCGCAACTGCCTGCATCAATCATGAACCTGCACACCTTGCCTAAGATGGTACACTTGGACTGAAAGATGGTATTCCGCAGCCACTCATCATCAGCGATAGTTCTAGGAGTCATACAAGAACGCCTCACAACCAAGGCGGTACCCACGTCTCCAGTCACGATCTCCTCTTCTGTGTTGTCAGAAGTATCAAAGGTTGGTTCTGCGGTGATGTTGGCCTCTTCCCCTGCGTCTTCCTCTTCGTTCTCAATAAAGAGAGTCTTCTTCCCTTTACATTCTGACTTCCCGTGACCAACTTCGCCACAACCGAAACATCTAATCCCAATAGTGCTAGGTCTGTTCGTGCTACTAGCAGGGTTAATTGCAGCGGTATTACCTCCAGTATTGGTTGTCCCAACACTAACATTACTGGAAGCATTACTCGCACCCCGACGCTGTTGTTTCTCCACCAACAATGCTCGCTGGTGCGCTGCAGATAAGGAATTCGGATCAAACATGTTGACGACATCTTGGATCTGCACCCTTAGTCCACCACTATACCGCGCCACTAATTGGTCGTTAGTCTCTTGCAGTTCGTTTCTAGCGACTAACTGATAAAACTCAATGGTGTAATCATCTACTGACTTTGCCCCTTGTCTCAGATTCTGCAACCTCTGATACATAAGGCGTTGAAAATTGTAAGGCAAGAACTCAGCCCGTAAGTGCTTTTTCATCTTCTCCCACGAGGTGATCTTCGCCTTTCCATTCCTATTCCGCATCAACTTCCGTTGTTGCCACCAAGCCATGGCCCTGTTGCGGAATCTGGTCGCAACCAGTTGCACACGCTTGTCTTCGGGCACACCTTTGAATTCTAGGACTTCTTCAACTGACGCCAGCCAGTCTAAGAATTCTTCCGGTTGAAGGGTGCCATGAAATTCTGGGACCTCCGTCTTCATCCTAGTCTCCCACCGCCTGCGATCATCCTCAACTGCACGCATCCTGTAGCGCCTCCTCGGTGCCTCAACATACTCATCCTCCCCTTCGGTAGAAGAATCTCTTACTGGTTCATCACCAACAGATTCCCTTCGATGGTTACGGATACGATCTATATTCCGACCCAACAACTGATCGATTCTGGCAGTTAATGTTTCTACCACCGCGCCCATGCGTTGGTCAATTATTTGTCCATTTAGTCGATTCAGATTGTCACGGTCATACACCTCCTCGATACGCTGCTGGTTCCTCTTCGGCGGCTTGATTTCTTCAATCACGTTGAAGCAGGCTCTGATACCAACTGACGCAGCGGAGATCTTCTAAACCAGTTGAACGAATCTACGAACAACTCGATCTAGGTCAGAACTTAAGCCAACGTTCAAAAATTCTTTTATTTCAGCCATAAACTACGAATTACACCCATTAGATCGCTTAAATAGCGAAACCCTAAAAATTACCGAAAATAGTAAAAAGTCCAAAAAGCCCTAAATTAAAAACTAGACGAAAAATAGAAACAAACGCCGCAAACGGCAATAAAAACGGAAATTCCTAATGAAAGTTATAGCCGAAACAAAAGTTTCCTAAAATAGCAAAATTGCCGTTTCGGAGGGCGAAACGATGGAATTTCACCGAAAAACGTCGTCATCACAGAATAGCTGTGAGTCGTGATCTCCACGCCGTTTCCAATAAACCCATGCCCCCGGAACGCTGCGAGTCATATCTTTTCCTATTTTTCCAAGAATTTGCAACTAATTCTTGGACTTCATCATTATCCTATCAAGAATTTGCAAACTAATTCTTGGACTTCATTATCCTATCAAGAATTTGCAAGCTAATTCTTGGACTTCATCAGTTCTATAGTCGCATCTTATAGAAAAACAAAACTTTACGTTTTCATTAGGAGTGGGCAAACCGCGGTTTGGTGGTGAAAACCATCAAACCGCGACCAAACCAAGGGTTTGCGATTTGGTCATTTTGCAAATCACCACCAAACCGCGAACCACAAAAATCGCAACCAAACTGAACCGCGATTTGTGCGGTTTGGTTTCGCAGTTTTTCTTGTTACATGTTTTCCAAAAAAAAAAAACAGTGGTGGGAGGCGGCAGTGAGAGATCACTGGTAGGAGATGGCGATGACGACTGGTGGGAAGTGGCAGCGAGGACAACTAGTGGAAGGCAACAACGGATGACCTCAACTGGTGGAGGTGAATATGTTTAGGATCTTGAGATGGAGATGAAAAAATGAAACGGCTGTTGTTTATATTGGTTAATGTTAAGTTGTTTATATTGGTTAAGATTTTAAAATGCGAATTAAATAAATTTACTAAATTACCCTCGGTTTGGTTTGGTGAACCGCGGTTTTTCCAAATTGAAAACCACCAACAAACCGCGATTTTATGGTTTTCAAGTTTTTCAAACCGCCCATAAACAGCGAGTTTTAAAAACCAAACCAAACCATACGGTTTGGACGGTTTTAAGGAACCAATGCCCACCCCTAGTTTTCAAGGACATCACTTGGGGACAAGTCATTTGTGAGGGGAAGCCCACTTGAGCAACTTTTGCTAGTTTGATTTGCAATAAAAATTGGGAGTTGTGTATATTTTGAACAAATATATTCTTTAAATAGAATTAATTATAACTTAATTAAAATTACTCACCAATAGAAAAAGACTAGATTAAAATTATTGTTCTAGTCAATCGTAATATAGTTTAATAATTTCTTGTAAGTAACTTTTCCAAAAACATATATAATTCACAACCAAATATACCAGTATCATCTTCCCGCCCTTGGAAGTGTACTTTTCATAAAGTCAACTAGCTAGGGTGAACAAGGATTTAATATTTAATATATTAATATTTATAGGGTGAACAAGAATTTTGAATACAATTCACTTCAAATATGCCATCAATCCAATCCAGTCCAATTTACTTAATGCGGACTACACTGGATCAAGCTATGCGAACTTACATTTTTCTACTGATGTACAACAAACATGTCAATCTAATATGCTTAATACTACCTAGTTTTGTAAAGAAACATGCATTAAACACACATTAATTAATGCGAGTATGTTAATTTTTGAAGCATGAGCAAAAGAGGGGACATGTAGCTTCTGCTCTTGAATGCTACATGAAGCAACATGGAGTATCAGAGCAAGCAGTGCATGATGAGTTTGACAAAATGCTGGATTCGGCATGGAAGGATTTAAATGAAGGTTGCCTGAGCACAACCACCACCACCACCACCAACAACAACAACAACAGCGGTACAGTAATTCCGATGGCTTTAAGGATTCGAGCTGTTAATCTTGCGCGAATGATCTATGTCATATACAAGGATGAAGATGCATACACTCATTCCTCTCGAAAGCTCAAGGAATGTATAACCGTGTTGTTCATAACACCCCTACTACATCACTGATCATATATCATCTTGTAAGAACATTTATAGTCAAATGCCTTCATATATGTCCTTAATTTGTTAAACATCACTAATTATTATAAGGGACAGGAGGTGTCACTACAGTAATTACTTCGGAACAATTTATTTGTTTTTTGATAAGAAAGATACCAGCTTTAATTTGCCACTGCCGAGACTTAATCCTGCAAAATTCGGAACATTTATAGTCAAATGCTTTAATTTACACAAATATCCCCGTATCAAACTAATGAATTGCTCACTTGGTTTTTTTTTTTCAAAACAAATTAGAAAGTCGATCCCATGCTTATTTTCCGTCACGAAGATTTTTTTTTTGAGTAATAGGAGGCGATACTCCTTCTATTTGTATATATATATATATGTAAATGTAAAAAGTACAAGTGCTACAAAAAAAAGGGTGATACACTACACAAAAACAACCAAAATTATACAAAAAAACCATAGAGCAAAACATCAGACTTGAGACCACCGAATGTTCACGCACAGAACCTGAGATGCAACTGTATTCCACCATCATTGTTCACGCACAAGGCAATCATACTTGACCCAATCATCAAGACAAAATAAGAACCATGTTGCATAAAGACGTCTTCCAGAGCATCATGTAACTTTTGACATAAAACGTGCCCTCTTGCCTTGTGGTCCTCCAAATCGGTACGCCATCAAAATCATACACCACCCACTTTGACCACATCGAGTTCCAAATCTCACACTTTGGACCGAGGTTCATGACTAGCCAAAAGACGCGCTCACCGGACACCACGAGTGTGTGCCTACATAGAGCGGCGGCAGAAATGAACAAAAGGTCGGGCGCACTACCTTGTTGATACTTCAAAACAAAGCAATGCCCGTTGGCCCCCCGACCTTTTTGCATCCACAAAACAAACATAGCCTACGGAATACAATCCATCAAATCTTCAACAAAAATCGGACCGGTTTCCATGCCACTTGTTGCCATGACCATCCTACGAATTCTTTATGTCCATGCAAGGCCAAGCCTACATTCCTTTTCGTAGATTCCCATATCTCTTGCCAAGTGTTGTCAATCTCTTTAAATATTCGTTGGTTTCTCTCCCCCACAGTGCCCAAAGAAGTGCCAAAAGTCCGGCTTTGAACAACAAATTCCTTTTATTGTCGCATGAAATAGCCGCCGCTTGTTCCATCCATGTTCTTAAAGATTGGGGGTTTTGCCACTCGATGCCTATCTCCCTCGACAACTCCTCCCATAACCTACACGAAAATGAACATGTCAAAAAAAGGTGATCAATGGATTCCATATGAGAAAAACACAAACAACATCTTGACGGCAAGAGGGTGATATGAGGGAGTCGTCTTTGGAGCACATCGTCGTATTAATTTTTCCAAGCCACGCCATCCAAACAAAAACCTAACCTTCATAGAAATAACATTTCCATATTAGATTATAAACGGAAAGTTGCCAACGAATTTTCAAGACAAAGACCATAGAAAAAAGATTTAACGAGAGAAAAACTTGGAAGGGTCCCACCCCCACCCACGTTTATCCTCCATGTGTGGGGTGAGGGAAACATCCTGGAGACGATGCGTGAGTGCCGCGAATTCTATAGCTTCTGTTTCTCCTAACCTTCGCCGAAAATCATAATGCCAAGAGTGATCCCACTCGCTCCCCAAACGAAAGAGGCCACCTCCGCCACACTTGCTTCGGGATTTCGCGAGAGAGAAAATAAACTTGGAAAGTCCTCGGCAAAAGATCGCGTCCCGTTCCATGCATCCTGCCAAAAGCGCAATTTCATGCCATTCCCTAGCGTGAAGTCCACACCTTTTATGAAATCATGTCTGCAGCTAGCAATAAAGCGCCATGGAGATCTGAACGAGGGCCTATATCTGAAAGATGTATCCCAGCCATTAGCCTCCTTACCATAGATACTTCCTATGACATTCGCCCAAAAAGCCTCAGGCTCCTGCTGAAAACGCCATAGCCATTTACAAACAAGAGCAGTATTGCGCATTAAAAGGTTTCCAATTCCAAGACCCCAAGTTTGTTTGGGGAGCTTTACTTGGTTCCAAGCCACGAGCGGCCACGAAGATTGATCATCCCATCGTTTCCATAGAAAATTCCGCATCATCTTTTCGGCCCTCTTGGCAATGCCTACTACGGAGTCGAAAGAGTGACATGAAATATGTTGGAATGGAGTCGAGAAGCGATGCGATTAATGTGACTCTACCTCCTTTGGATAAGAAGCCTCGCTTCCACCCATCCAACTTTGCGCGCGATTTTACGGAGAACCGGTTCCCAAAAATTGGCTTGAAGTGGGAACCCCCTAATGGCATACCAAGGTATTTCGAGAGGCCAAGTCCCGACGACAATTGACACCCTCTGCCTTTGTAGTCTTGTATCGGCGACACACGTTAATCCCCAACAAAGCTTTGCATTTGGACAAATTTAGTTTTAGGCCCGAGATCTTGCGAAGGCTTGAGCAGCTGCATCACCTTATGAACCGCCTCCTCAGAGTTTTTGACAAATAATAGCGAATCGTCGGCATCTGCGGGTGTGTGACGTGAACTCCTTCTCTGCCTACCTTGAGGCCATCTATCATTTGATTGTTCTTGGCGTGTCCATAATTCTTCCCATGACGTCGGCCACCAAAATGAATAGGAAATGAGATAATGGATCCCCTTGTCTCAAACCCCTTTGTCCTCTGAAGGCTTTGCCTTCGGTCGCCCATTAATGAGAATCGAATAGTGGGCCGATGAGACACATCCTTTCATCCACAATCGCCATCGCTCGCCAAAGCCTTTCTTTTGAAGCACGTAATCTAAAAAGTTCCAGTCCACTCGGTCATAAGCTTTGGCGAAATCGAGTTTCAGAACAAAGCCTTGTAGCCCCATTTTCTGGCATATTCAACCACTTCGGTGGCTATAAGAACTGAATCTATCATCTGTCTATCAGGGACAAATGCAGTCTGTTCCATCGCAATTGTATGTTTGAGAACTTCCCTTAGCCGATGAGCGAGGACCTTTGCCAACAATTTGTACATAGATGTAACCAAAGCGATCGTAGAAAATCCTCGATCCTCCCAACTTGAGAGCCTTTAGGAATCAAGCATATGAATGTCTCATTCATGTTTCGACTAATCACTCAGTTACTATGAAAATCTTCAAAGAACTTCATGACGTCACCTTTGATAACTCCCAAGATCGTCGATAAATGCGAAGGTGAATCCATCGGGGCCGGTGCTTTATCCATTTCGCAAGAAGTAACCGCTTTGCCCATACCTCGTCTTCCGAGAATGATCTCTCCATATGACTCGCTTCTTCTCTCGAAATTACACCCCAATTAATGCCATTGATCTCCCATGTGCTATCCATTTCGTCTGTGTGTATAAATGTCGTAGTAATCAACAATCTCTTGCTTGATTCTCTGCTTTCTCGATAAACTCCCGCCCTGAAGTTTGTATCCTATCGATAACGTTCTTAGACTTCCTTGCTCCTAAAATGCGATGGAAGAACTTTGTATTTGCATCCCCCTCTTTTACCCACTTAACTCGCAATTTCTGGCTCGCTAGTCGATTTTCAATAAGTAAGACGTTCGCATATTCTTCCTTCGTCCTCCTTCGCTCTGCCAACAATATGTCATTCCAATTAGGACCACCCTCTATATCATCTAACTGTTTAATTCGAGCACTTAGCGCATCTTTCTTAGCTTGAGTCGAACCAAAGACCTCTCTGTTCCAAGTCTTCAGTTCCTTGCGGACTTTCCCTAATTTCTTCATTAATTTGAAACCCGGCCCTCCATGTCTTACCTCCCAAGGCCACCAGTCTTCCATGTGGGTTTGGAAAGAGGCTGTGATCTAGCCATACATTTCGAAACGGAAAGGCGCGGGGCCCCACTTGAATCAAACTGTCTCTAGAATCACCGGAGAGTGGTGCGAAGTTAAGCGATTTCCCAGGATTGCCTCCCGTTCGGGAATTGTGCCCCCCATTCACTTAGGAAGAGAAATCGATCTAATCTTGCACATATAGGGTCTGCGCGAAGATTGGACCATGTAAGTTCTCCGTTAAGCAAAGGTAGATCTGTGAGTTCCATTTCCCTGATGAGATCATCAAACTCCCGCATACTAGACGTCAACCTTGTGTTATTCAATTTTTCTGTCAAAAAACGAATAACATTGAAGTCTCCGGCTATGCACCATCTTGGTCCACACAATCCAAATAATGCCCCTAATTCCTCCCAAAACTCCTGCCTACCCTACTTGGTTGCTTAGGTCCATATACTCCGTCAACCACCACGTGGAATCATTCTCACCTTCAACTTGCACGAGAGGCAGAGAAAAGTCCTACTAAACTAGAAATCACCTTGATTTTCCTAGTGTCCCAGAGATGATTACAATGCCCCCACTAGCGCCCACCGAATCCATTACCACCCACTCCTTAAATCGCCCACTCCACAGGTGACACCTCACCTCGGCTAAACGATTCCCTCTTCGTTTCTTGTAAGATCAAAAAATACGGATTACGCCTCTTAACCTCCTCCTTCATCGACCTTTTCTTATTTGCATCTCCTAGACCCCTAACATTCCATGTCAAAATCTTCATCTAGGCGCACCAACTCCCCTCTGTCCAGGTTTGCTATAGTCTATGGTAGATTGTATTCGGCGTTGTTCTCTCGCTAAGCGAGCAATACCCGACTCCATTGGGGTGGTAACCTTAGGTTGCCTTATGATCCCAATGCCACATTGAGAGAAAAATCCGTTGGGGCCACTTTGCCCCTACTGAGCTCTCCTCTTCAAAGTACATTTGCCCTTCTCCCCTATATAGGACCTCAAATTCGGATGAATCTATTGGTGCCGCCTCACAACCTCCGTTCTCAATATCTGTGGATCCTATAGGAGGTAGCCCAATGACCACCCTTGAAAGGTGTTGGATTGCCTCCATTTCTCTTTCAATCAAATTCTCCGTAAGTGCTTAAAGTCGGCGTCGTGTCCATCGATTGGGCTTCCAAAGCTGTTCCTCGAGGGTTTCCATAATAAATTCGTCCATGTCCACCCCCACCTCTATCTCCCTTGATTCGCCCGAGTCATCAGATTGGGATTCCACGTCCAATTGTGTGTGTCCTTCCTCTTGTGATCCTTGGAGAGTCTCGTTGGCTTCTATGCCAAAATCGTCAAAGCCGGCCTCTCCTCCACTTTCATTAAAAAAACTGCATCTGTCCCCCCGTTTATGTGTCTGCTCAGCCTTTGTAGTCGACCTGATCCTTCCTGCTACTAAGTCGCCCGCGTGACCCATACCTATCACACTCGTCTGTGGTTGTATGACCGAGACTCCCTTCTCAATTTGGGATTCCAAACTCATACTGATCACGTTCAATTGTGATTCAAACATTAATCTCCATGGGCTAGGCCTGACATCTTGGATTGTTGCCCGATCAAAAACCTGCCATAATCCCGCATCAATATTGGACATCTCTAACTGGACTTTTGTGGCCTTTATGTCAATTGAATTAGTGTGTAAATGATGATCTACGAGGTCTTCATTTCGCCAATTATCTCGGAAAGGCGAACCTACCATTCTCGTTGCCAGCTGTATGTCAACATTGTGGAGGTCTTCAATCCCTTTGTCGGCCGCATTAAATGCCCATGTCCTCTCCCCCATCAATACATGCCCCTTGCTTTTTAATGGACTAGCCGTTTGAATTACTGCAATAGGAGCATTGAGAGGACACGTGTTCCCATCATCATGCCTAATACCGAGTGTACTCCCAGTGTGGCACTCCACGATCGACACCATGTGCGCATGGCATGACGACCCTACCCCGATCTCCTACAACCTGCTGGCTGGCGGGCGTAATCGGAATAGTCACGGGGGCCGTGGGACTGTCCAAGTTCGGCACGACAAATGTTCCCTCATCGGCTCCACCGGCGGCGTATATGGTCTCACGGGGACCGTCTTCTCCGTTAGCGTAGCCGGCGCTGTCCTAGTCCGAAGGCGGGCGATGTTGCATCAACGGTTCCGCCAGCTGCAGATTTGGGCTTGAAGGGATCGTGTTCTCCATTACCCCAACTAGCGAGGTCGTTATCATCGGTGGTGCGAGCTGCGAATCCTTCCTAGCTGCGAGATCCACCATAGTCGGTAGACATCTCAGTGTAGGAGCATCAGCGGCTAGCTCGGCTGGCCTATCCATCCGCCTAACTTCCACATTCTGTTGATTCGAAAGATTCACCACTCCGGAAGCCTTCAAATGAACAACTTCAGGGGTTCGAGAGATGAATAATTTCGCAGTACCATTCGGACATGGGATAGTCAGCTCCGAGGGGTAGAAGCCTTTGATTCTCCCTTTCACTTTGATTATCGCCGACTCAAAGTTTTGTCGCCTCCTTGTCTGCGCGTCAACCTCCAACAGCCCACCGAATCTATCTCCAATCATCGCGAACGCCTCTGTGTTCCAAAGGCTAAGTGGGAGTCCGACGATAGAAATCCAACAATTTACCCCTCCCCACTTGCGATCCTCCCATGTAGCTCGGTTTCCACTTTGTGTGGCCGAAGCCACGAGTCTCCTCCGATTGAATCCAGGTAGATGGATTATCCGCATCCTTTCTGCCTCCGAGGAACAAAACAATATGGCCCGATCTTCCCCTATAGATTTCAGAGTGGTGGGACGATTAAGGGACAAAGTTAGTCGTTCTTCAATCTCATCCCAGGCAGCATATCGCGACGAACGAAAGATCACCAGTGCTTTGGTTCCCAATCGCACGCCATGACGTTGTTACCTCTTTGTAGGGGACGGATTGGGTGTCCTCCCTCGGCAGCTGTCGTACCTCGATGTGTTTCATAAATCAAACCACCATTTGCTGATGTAGAAGCTTGAGGTCCAGACGAAATACCCTTGAAGTTCGGCCCTTCATATTTGTCCTGTAGAGCATCAAGAAATTTCCGCCAAGCTTGTTTATTATCTCCTTCCGGAATTAACACCATTTGCCTCCCACTGCCTGATAGCTTCAAAATCTTCAAGACCGCTCCCCTCTATTGTTGTGTAGGATTTGCAAAGAAATAGTAACAAGCCCTTCGTGCCAAAACTTAGGTGAGGATAGTTCTTCCGTCCCTTTTACTATCCCATTAATGACCCCACCATCCATTGTCTTGCCATTGAATCAACCAATCTTTGCGTAGGATTTCTTAAAGGAAAATTCGGTAACTTTTATGGCCCCGATTTCAAAAGATCCACTTGAGAAGCTGTTTTTCTCTCCCATAAAGTACCATCGAATTTGATTCCCTTCATTGTTCCGCTCATTCTTTTCTCCCACCTTTTGTTTCCCTTTTCGAACTACCTCTGTCCATGCCTCCCGAACCATTATAGCCACTAGTTCGAGGTCATGACATAGCCAATGTTAGATCCAGCCTCATAGATCAAGAGATGAACAACAGAAATAAACAATCACAAACCAACAACCAGAACGTTATTCATCAAACTAGGAACAAATCACATCAAATTGAAGATAAACCAAGATCAATCCAACTAAAACAACAAATCAAATAAAGAAAAGAGAGATTGAAAGAGCTGACCGTGATGACGAGTTATTTATCATAAGCACATCTTACTTCTGCCAATTGAATCTCCGTTCGTTGAAATCTTTCTCACAACACAATTTCCCTCACAAATCTCTGGATCTTCCTCCGCTGATCCAAATCACTTGCACACCAAATGGGATCTCAGATTCGCCAATCTTACACAAACAAACAACAATCTTCACTTCACGGATCCAACACAAATACGGATCAAAAACCCCAAATCGCACCGGCGAATCAATCAAAACCCCAACCGGACATACGAGATCGAGACTGGTTCGCCCAGATCTGGATCTCGAGATAGCGAAGGAGTTCGAAGTGGTGTACAACAAATTGACGGAGACAGAGCTGGCGGTGGTGACTTCGGTGGTGAAGCTGGAGTCGCAGCACCTGGCGCAGATCGCGAAGGGAGTGCAGAGATTGACTGGGGCGAAGAACTGTTGTCTGTTGTTGGCATTTCTCTTTCAATCTTCCAATACGAGGTAATCTCATGAGTATTTTTTGTTTCCTTGACAATATCTTTGGTGGAGCCAGAAAATTAAGTGAAGAAGGAAATTTTAACTAAAAAAATTCTAGTTTTCAAATAAATAAAAACTAAAAAAATTCTAGGGTGCTATTGGGCGTGCTCGGAGAGGATAACTATATGTTAACTGCAACTTCTTTTGTTGGCATGGGAAAGATCGTGTCAAAAGAGGCTTTTGATTGGGTGAATAATTCCAAACTGGTTAAGGCTTCATGTATAATTGGCAGAATCATGGATGATTTGGTGTCACGCGAGGTAAACATTTAAATAGTGCTATTATATGTAAGGTACATAGCTTATTGTTCTATAGTCACATCTTATGGAAAAACAAAACAGTACGTTTTCACGGACATCACTCGGGGACAAGTCATTTGTGAGGGGAAGCCCACTTTAGCAACTTTTGCTAGTTTGATTTGCAATAAAAATTGGGAGGTGTGTATATTTTGAACAAATATTTTCTTTAAATAGAATTAACTTAATTAAAATTACTCATCAATAGAAAAATACTTGATTAAAATTATTGTTATAGTCAATCGTAATATAGTTTAATAATTTCTTGTACGTAACTTTTCGAAAAACACATATAATTCACAACCAAATATACCAATATCATCTTCCCGCCCTTGGAAGTGTACTTTTCATAAAGTCAACTAGGGTGAACAACAATTGGATCCAATTCACTCCAAATTTGCCATCAATCCAATCCAGTCCAATTTATTTAATGCGGACTAGACTGGATCAAGCTATGCGAACTTACATTTTTCTACTGATGTACAACAAACATGACAATCTAATATGCTTAATACTACCTAGTTTTATAAAGAAACATGCATTAAACACACAATAATTAATGTGAGTATGTTAATTTTTGAAGCGTGAGCAAAAGAGGGGACATGTAGCTTCTGCTCTTGAATGCTACATGAAGCAATATGGAGTATCAGAGCAAGCAGTGCATGATGAGTTTGACAAAATGCTGGATTCGGCATGGAAGGATTTAAATGAAGGTTGCCTGAGCACAATCACCGCCGCCGCCACCAACAACGGCGGTACAGTAATTCCGATGGCTTTAAGGATTCGAGTTGTTAATCTTGCGCGAATGATATATGTCATATACAAGCATGAAGATGCATACACTCATTCCTCTCGAAAGCTCAAGGAATGTATAGCCGTGTTGTTCATAAAACCCCTACTACATCACTGGTAATATATCATCTTGTAAGAACATTTATAGTCAAATGCCTTCATGTCCTTAATTTGTTAAACATCACTAATTATCATAAGGGATAGGAAGTGTCACTAAAGTAATTACTTCGGAACAATGGTGAAATGTGAATTTTATTCATTTCAAGTTGTTTGTTATGACTTCAGGTAATTTGGGAACCGTATCCTGAGACAGTGATAAGGGACCTGCCTATTGTAGCAGTGGCCGTGCTATTTGGCGAACGAAGACACCTTTGCTTTTCTTCTGTGTTGTTGAAATGTATAATCCTGATAGAGTCATCCGACAATTCTGTTTGAAACAAAGGATACGACCTTTACATAGCACAAGCATGAAGCTACATAAGATTGATTTGGAAGGGAAAACGGATAAAGATTGGAGTGCAGAACATAGTGCTTATGTCTGTATGTGGAACGAATGTGCTTCCAATATTGCGAATGATGAAATATTGGAGGAGCCATTGGAATTTTACGACCCGTATATGCTATGGCATCGTCGCATTTCACGACGATTCATGTCTCGTCGTGGAGCTATTGTTGAGGCATTGGTAAGTACAATTTTTTTTTCAGTCATGAAGTCTTTCAAAAAGTTGTTTTGATTTTACTTTCGCATACAACTTCATAAATATTTCATATGTAGGCACATGGAATGACATTAATTCATCAGTTGACATTGGGTGATGATGTGTTTATTGCACGTATTAGAGATGTAGCTGCATCGACTTTGACCGCGATACATGCAGATTATCGCATCCATAATATGCTCACTTCATTTGAAGCTTCTCATCAATCTTCTCATGATGATACATGTTCGAGGCACGACACTCCAGTGTATACTCTATCAGTACCTTTCAACCAGTTCGAGACTCTATATACTCCATCAGTACCTCTCGACGAGTTAGAGACTCCACATACTCCATCAGTTCTTCCCAACATGACATTCGAGGCTACGGAAGCCTTTCCATTTGATAGGACACCTACATCTTCGCGTCATTTTAATGCAAGTCCAATAATGATGAATTTATTTGGGTCTACAAGTACTCATGATGGTGGAATGCGTGATATCGATGATATTCAACGAGAAGATGCTCAAAATCCTGCTGATGTGGGCCATTCGAATGTGCCATTAGCTTTAAATCGTAATGTGCGAGTCGTAAAGAGAACACGTTGTGGGGCTGAAGGTCATTATTTGGGGTCAGACTAGGACTTTTTCTTTACTTTAACACGACATTTTTTTTTGGTTTATATTAATGCTTTGTAGTTCATCGACTTCGATTTCCAAGTTCTTCATTTATATCAAATGAAACTTTTGGCTTCACTAACATTGATTTTATGAATTTTGCAAATTACTCGAGTTTAAAAGCTTTTGTTGTAAAATATAAGGTTATAAACTAGTAACCAAATTTTATACTAGTTTGCATTAACAAAATAATCAAAAAGATGAATATACTAGTTGACTTGAAATCTTTAGTTTTATTGCAAAAAATATAAAAACACATAGATGCTACAAAAAATATAAAAACACATAGATGCTAGATGTTCTACTTGTTCCATCGATGAGGTATAGATAGATTATACTTTGTCAAGATCATTTTAATTCTCTTTCATAAAAATAAATCAGCCTTAAGACATTGTTTTATAGTTAACCACTAAAAGCATAAAGCAAAAAAAAAAAAAAAAAAAAAAAAAAAAAAAAAAAAACACGGAAACAAAACGTGTTGGGACTTCAAAAGAAAGCAAGTCGTGACTGCAAGTCACGTTTTGCTTAGTTTTCAAAACGTGATCTCAAGTCACGTTTTCAGTTTCACAAAAAAAAAATTGACGCGGCACTGAGGTGGCAGTGAAGTGACAATAAATGTGTTACATTAGTAAATATTTCTTTGGATGTGTTAAAGGGATATATTTTTCGTCAAATGTGTCAATCGAGCAAAAACTCCATCTTTTGTCATCTTATGAATTGCAAACATCAACTTAATTTGATGTTCCTCTGTAACTCCTCATCAACTTTGCAATTGATCACTTCAATTTAGTTCCACACATGCGTTACGACGCCCGCCAAATTCGCCTCGAGATGCGTGCTATCACAATTTTCGGTGTAGAACAAATCCGGGCATATGGATACTCGATTTTACGTAATTTTTTGCTCTAAATTCAACCGCGCACTCCAATAACTCTGAAAATAATAAATAAATGCAATTAAACTAGTATTTTGGAGACTTAAACATAAAATATATATAAATAAACTATATATAATATTATATAATTAACGACTCAACATCCTTCTTGAATTCTTCTTCATTATAATCGGTTGTGCTTAGTTAGGGTTTCTGTTAGGTCAAGGCAACATTTTGTTTTTTAAATTCTTGATTTACTTCATTCGAACCTTGATTTCGAACATGGGTTTTTTAGGATTTAGATCAGCAAACACGATTCGTCCTTTCGGTATTTCGAAATGTTTGACTGTTTGAAAAACAAAATCAAATTCACCTTTTGTTCTTAATAAATAGAGGGATAATGAGTATTGCCCCAAATTTTTCAAAAAAAAAATACATAGAGGGATAATTGAGCGGAATCGTAGCTGTATGATAACTGAGATTTTCCTAATGGGAGCTGTTCTGCAAAGCCGTTTCTGTTGGAAGAGCTTTATTCATTTCTGGGATTAATAGAATGGTCATTAAGAATGGTAACTGAAATTTCCATTGACAATTTAAAACTTTGATCCTTTCGGATATATAGATTAGGACATGGAGTTTGAGCCCAATTCAACAGTTATATTCTTTAAGATATAAGGGGTTTATGAACAACATTGTGATGTATCGTTTTGTTTTCTTGGACGAATGAGTGTACCCATCTTCGTGCTTGTGTAAGACATTGATCATGCGAGAAAGATTAAATGTCCTCATCAGTAGTAGCATTGGAAAAGCTGTTGGTTTGAGGATCCCTTTGTTCAAGTCCTTCCATGCTTCTTCAATCTGTCTGTTGAGCTCATCTTCGGCTTCTTTCTCCGACGCACCATACTGATTCATGTAGCACTCAACGGCTGAAGCCACATGCCCTCTCTCTTGTTCAAACTTCAAACATTAAGAAAATGTACGTTAAGTACATATGTGAGTTGGAAATAAAGCGTGAGTCTACAACGTGTATTGGTGTTACAAATAGTATAGTTAGGTACAGGTGCATATATACCTTATGCGACACCAGGTCATCCATGAGTCGACAAATTACAGCAGATGCTCTCATGAAGTTTGGCTGACTTAGCACCCATTCATATGCCTCCTTCGGAACCATTTTTCCCATGCCAACAAAGGATGTAATGGTAAGCATGTAGTAGCCCGAAGTGACTAATGCATTTGGTATGTACTCCTCCATTTTTGGTGTATATCCTTTGTGAAACCATTTTGCCTCAATCAAGTAGGCCCGAACTAATTGTTTCATCTGGCACATATCAAAACAAAAGCTTATTGCCAGCTAGTTAGCTAGTTCCAAAACTTATGTGAATCAAGCAATGTTGGGCATTGGTAAGGAAGCTATAAAGGAAGTAAACTTCATCTAATTAATGCAATAAACTATACACTATGATCTGTACCCAATCATTAAGGAATGGCAAAGGAAGGTAAAGAAGTCTGTAATATATATAGAAGAGCGTGGACACAGCATGAGTTCAGTTGGTTACTTGTTTTCGCGGCAATTAGTGCACCTTGGTTCAATGATATATATCATAGTAGTAAGGACAATAGTAGAGGCATTCATAGTTTGATTGATGGAGTAGGTTAATTTCGACCATTTTTGGTTTTTGGAAGAAGGTTCTGGCGTCTCTCTTATTTTAATTGATCGAGTATCTTTTCGTTCAATTGCAAGTTTAGAGTAGTTCATATTGGGTTATTGATCTTGTCTTTGTACTGTTCTATGGAATTCCATCGAATAAGGTCAAGGTTCATATCATAATATAGTTTAATTAGATGATTGAGAACAATTAAGAATTTGCATGAATCAATAATGGATGCGAGAAATACCGCTTCTTTAGCGTAATGCATGTGATAGGACGATTTTCCATTACAAGTAGGTATTCCTAGTTCACTGCTCATCAGTTCTTCCATTTCATCATAAACATCCAACACTGCACGGTAGCATATTTTCATATATTCTGGCAGTTGATAACTAGCAGTTATATCCCACCTGAAAGTATCAGTTAAACAGCTTAATTAGTCTCTTTGTATGAGAAACGAAAGGAGAAAGAGATGTGTATGCTAAAATTAATGGAACCTCTCAAAGGCATCAGTGAATGGTAGTAGCTCTTCAAGTGTACCATAGACGTCGTAAATATCATCGATTATTGAAGTAAGGAGCATCACTTTGGTCAAGAATATTCTTGGTAGCGAGTAACAAGGCTCAAAATAAACTCCCACGCTCCAAAAATAGCACTCCACCAATCTATCTCTCACAAAAGGAAGATTTGAGGGCACATCCAAATCCTTCCACCACCTACAGATAATATCATTGTCCATAAACAAATAAAATTAGCAACTCATGAATTCATTATATTTCCCTCTATATGTATACATTAAGATACTTGCTTTATAGTGAAATTATATGAAGCAAGAAAAATATATGCGTACTTTGATAGACCGCGGAGCTCTTTCCTATGCCATGACTGTGCTAGATTAAAATCTAACTTCGCTAGCTTTTCGAGGGATGAGTTCTTTCCCTCCATGTCTTGGTAGAAAGAGATGTAGTTCCATGCCTTTAGCCTAGGCATGTCTCTTGATAATGGTTGTTCCAGAGCATATTCTACCTGCCTTTGGAGGTGTGATGAACAACTTAAATCTTTTGTTGGTGTTGTAAGGTAAGTAGTGGTGAAAGTAAAAGCGCCGTCGAGGATGTCTTCCCCTGGCACTCTAAGATGAGCAGCTTCATACAAGCTTAGCAACCCTTTAATATCCCCAACCAAGTCTGATTTGAAGGTACCTTTTTTATCCTTGAACTTGTTGAAAACATCTGTTTCATCAACAAATGATTAACCACAATATATATAGCTTTTCATATTTATAAACTACATTGCATTGAGAATCTTTCGTGATCTGCACGTACCGCATGGGGCGTTGTATCCCTGTTGTCGAAGCAATCGAAAATACATAGCAGTGGTGTAAAGATCATCAACTTTTTGGAAGACATTGTCATCATGATACAGTTCTTTTATAGCCTCTTCGATTTCTAGTTCAAAGTGATATTCGAGTCCAAGGCGTTGGAGTGTATCGATCAAATTCATCTGTGTTAAGGGTTCATTCTTCGTTTCCTTCAGTGTTTTCTTCACCTCTTCTTTTAGCTTTTCTACTTCTTCTGCATAAGTGCATAATGCCTAGGTGCCAAACAATAGGTTGTAATTAAGCAAATGTTTGAAAGGAATATGGTTATTTTTGTGGCTTTACTAAAAAAATAAAATGTGCACTCCAAATGTGTGTCCAAAGTGTGTCATTTTATAATTTTCCATATGAAAAATGTGGACCTTAAAATTTAGGGTACAAGTTATGTATGCATTAATTGCACCTTACGATTCACATATAACTAATAATATGATTTGCTTAGACCAAAAAAAAAAAAAACTTATGATAAGATTTAATGGACCATCTAAAAGAGTCGGTGCCGACGCATGAGATGCCAAAAAAGGGGAAAAAATAATTTTACAAAGGAGAGAGTTGTAATTCACTCAAAAACTGAAAATATTTTTATGTGACATAGAAAAAAGAGAAGAAGTTTACGAGGTTGAAAGGATATATTACAAATCCAAACTTCATAAAAATTGAAAGCAAGTAAAAATGGCCTTGTTTCTTATGAAACAAAACAAAAAACTTGTTTCTTATCAACAATTTAAGAAAAAACCAAAACTAGTTATGAAGAATATAGGCTTATGAAAGCGAAAACTCCAAATGCCTCCCCTTGAAAAAAAAGAAAAATGCTTTTGCAACCCCTCGAGTTAATCCAAGAATGACACATAGATGTTTGCACACCGTGCGATGTGCCTTGAGATTCGTCTGTGCCGAAATGGATGCATGTCGTTCTTAGGTTACAATAGCAAGCTCCAAAACTTTTTTTTTTTTTTTTTTTTTTTTTTTAATAATGATCGAATCCAAAACAAAAATTCTAAATGCCCAACATTTGGATTGTGCCTATATGCACGCTTACAATATGGGAGTGCGTTCACGTATTGAAGGATTTTACCAAGTGTGCAAAAATGAACAGTGCATGCACTTACTACATCGTCATTAGTGCAATTTAGGAAGTAGTCACCCCATACGCTTGGATGAAAATTTGCTGATTTCCGCACAATATCATCGGCTGTATGACGACAGCACACAATTGGTCTTCCACTGCTCATCCTTGATATATATTCCTTTCTAAAAAGTTAGAAGAGAAAGTATATATGGCAAGTAATGTAGGTAGTCGATAAATGCAAGTGTCTTGCGTGCCTTAAACTTGTTTTAGTCATTGGCATCTACATGTGTGTATATATATACACACACAAAACACAATATACATCCGGGGTTACATGATAATTAATGTGGTCGGACCTTAAGTTGATATCACAGCCAAGCTTTTCATATAAAAAATAATGTCCTCCACATATTTCTTCTCAAGTACACTCACGCACACCACACATTTGAATTATCCACGTTTTTGATTAATTTCCTCTAGTATCAATTATGTATATTTTCTTTTTCTTTTCTTTTTTTTTTGGTTAAAACTGCTTGATATTCAAAGTTAACTGATTATTCCAGCTTTCGGGCTTGAGCCGAATTGGCCCACTAAAACATAAAGCTCTCTTAGCAATGATTCGTGTGTTTGGGAGTCTCGAATCGAACTCGAGATGTCTTAATTAAGTTGTTAGAGTGTCGGATCACTCTAATGCACCAACTGTTGGTATATATATTTTCTTTAAGGGTGCATGGACCATTGTTCATCTTTATCGACGACATCGAATTTAATATCGGATGTGACTAACATGTGCGCGATAAGCCTACATTAGTTGAGCAATAATATTATATTAGCATAGACTAGTTTTAGACCCGGATAATGTTCGAAAAATACAATTAATCGATATATATATATACTTATACACTCAAATATAAATATATAACATAATAAAATTAAGTTGTTTAAAAAAGAAAAGATGTAAAATAAATAAAGAATGATGTAATTCTCTTAATAAATTTTGAAAGACTTCTTTGTATACAATAGTGATAGTAGAATTTGAACAGTTGTCCTCTTTGTCGCATATTAAAATCTTCAATCCGGATTTGCTTTAATCTTGAAACTGCAACATACATTTGTCCATGAGTTAAAATAGGTTGAGGCAGATATATATCAACATGCGATAGAGATTGACCTTGACTTTTATTTATTGTCATTGCAAAGGATACGACCAATGGAAATTGTCTTCGTTGAAACTTGAAAGCTAATTTGATATTTGATGGAGTCAGCACCAACTTAGGAACAAAAACCCTACTACCTAAATGACAGCCAATAATAATTTTAGCTTCAATTACATGTCGTCGGAGCCGAGATACAACCAACCTTGTACCATTGCAAAGGGTTGTAGTTTGGTATATATTATGGAGTATATATTATGGAGTAACATTACTAGTACACTCACCTTTAATGTTAATTTGTGATTTAGCAGCCCTGAAGTAGATATGATATTTAAAAATTCTGGAGTATAAATATTTTCATAGGAACTTGAATGTACATCCACCTTGCATACACTATTTGAGTATATATAATAAATTACTTCTTCTCTTGGCAATGAGGACATGACATTATTATTCGCCTTACTCACAACTTTTAATGTAGGAGCAAGAATAGCACGTTGTTCCAAATATTTTGCATCTCGAGCATTGGCTATAAGATTAGGGTATGTACTATTGGCAATTGCTCCAAGTGGCTCATTACAATCTCTTATGAGTACATCATCTGCTATATGAAAATGAATAACACCATCATTTTCCTCTCCGATTTTTTCATCACCAACTTTGTTTAATGTTTTAAATGGATATCTACTAATACCATTAATCATAATAATAATGCGGCTTGGACGGGACTGGGCTCTTTAGTTATAATTTAATTTGCAGTGACATTCACCGAGAGCTTAGCAATATCGTGAAGATACTGATGCCCTACATCATTAATTCCAAATAATATTTTCAGTTGTCCTTCTCATTGATAACTGACGACCAGTTATTGGCCACGTTCTTTCTAGAAAGTATGACCCACCTCCCCCACCACCACCACCACATTAATTCCAAATCTCCAGTGGTTCAGTTGTCTCGTTACTGATGAACTGATGAGAAAGTTGTTGGTCACGTTTTTGAGGTGTTGCAATCTTAGATCTAGTGCACACCATAAAAAATGGAAAAATATTTTGGGTGACATAATTTTGCTATTTAAAATTTGCTTTTCATCAAAAAAAAATTTGCTACATAGTTGTAAGTCGATGTTTGTATATATTAATTGAGATTGCTGTATATGTATGAAGCAAAGATGTTACTCAATCACTTTGTTTCTTTTTTTTTTTTGGCCCAAACATGCATGTCCAAATAAATGTTGACATAATTAATCGACTTCAGAAATTTTTTAAAGAAATGACTTAATATGAAAAAAAATTGAGAAAAAAGAACATGTTGGAAATAATATTTAAAATGAATAACATAAAAGATTTCAAAATAATGTTTAAAGTCTAGAGAGTCATGTGCAAAAAACATAATTACTTGTAATGTGTTGTAAAGGAGTTGGTGCCGACGCATGAGATGCCAAAAAAAAGGGGGAAAAATAATTTTACAAGGAGAGAGTTGTATTTCACTCAAAAACTGAAAATATTGTTTATGTGACAAAGAAAAAAGAGAAGAAGCGTACGAGGTTGAAAGGATATATTACAAATCTAAACTTATAAAAAGAAGACTCCCGCGTTGAAAATTGAAAGCAAGCAAAACTGGCCTTGTTGGGATAATGTTGAAGGTCATAGTACAAAGGAATTATCTCACATCAAATAGTTAAGAGAGGTAGCTCAATGGTAAGGTACAGTAGCTATGGATGCGGTTGAGGATTCGAGTTAATTTGACTCTATTTGTGACGAAGTCCAAGAATTAGCTTGCAAATTCTTGATAGGATAATGAAGCCCAATAAGTAGTTTGCAAATTCTTGATAGGATAATGATGAAGTCCAAGAATTAGTTGCAAATTCTTGGAAAAATAGGAAAAGATATGACTCGCAGCGTTCCGGGGGCATGGGTTTATTGGAAACGGCGTGGAGATCACGACTCAAAGCTACGCTGTGACTACGACGTTTTTCGGCGAAATTCCATCGTTTCGCCCTCCGAAACGGCAATTTTGCTATTTTAGGAAACTTTTGTTTCGGTTATAACTTTCATTAGGAATTTCCGTTTTTATTGCCGTTTGCGGCTTTTGTTTCTATTTTTCGTCTAGTTTTCAGTTTAGGGCTTTTTAGACTTTTTACTATTTTTGGCAAATTTTAGGGTTTCGCTATTTAAGCGATCTATTGGATGTAATTCGTAGTTTTTTGGTTGAAATAAAAGAATTTTCGGACTTTGGCTTAAGTTCTGACCTAGATCGAGTTGTTCGTGGATTCGTTCAACTGGTTTAGAAGATCTCCGCTGCGTCAATTTGTGTGAAGATTCAAAAGGTAATATGCTTGTTTCTTATGAAACAAAACAAAAAACTTGTTTCTTATCAACAATTAAAGAAAAAACCAAAACAAGTTATGAAGAATATAGGCTTATGAAAGCGAAAACTCTAAATGCCTCCCCTTGAAAAAAAAGAAAAATGCTTTTGCAACCCCTCAAGTTAATCCAAGAATGACACATAGATGTTTGCGCGCTGCACACCGTATGCGATGTGCCTTGAGATTCGTGCAATGTGCCGAAATGGATGCATGTCGTTCTTAGGTTACAATAGCAAGCTCCAAAACTTTTTTTTTTTTTTTTTTTTTTTTTTTTTTTTTTTTAATAACGATCGAATCCAAAACAAAAATTCTAAATGCCCAACATTTGGATTGTGCATATATGCACGCTTACAATATGGGAGTGCGTTCACGTATTGAAGGATTTTACCAAGTGTGCAAAAATGAACAGTGCATGCACTTACTACATCGTCATTAGCGCAATATATATATATTGTAAATTGGATGACCCTTTAACCAAGCTTATGAATGATCACATTGTCAAGCATGACTCTCACATTGAATTGTAACATCAAGCATGACTTCTACATTGAATGTAACTTGTACACTCTACATAACTTGTATTCAACTCCAATGTATAATCACTTATCCATGTATTGTCATGTAACTTGTAATCCTCTCCAATGTACACCAACTCTTCCATGTATTGTCTATGTTGCTTGTGATGTGTTGTATGACTTGTGGTGTATGTGTAACTTGTACACATTGAATAAATACAATTATCATCATCACCAAATAGCCTATATAAAGGGTGCCAACTCCATTGTAATTCACACACCAATGTTGGAATGGAAATCTCTACATTTCTCAACTCTAGCTCTCTTCTCTCTTGTCTCATCTTCTCTACTTGTTATAGTAGTTCTTAGTTTATGTCTTCTATACTTAAGTCTCTAGCAAGTCCAACTTAAGTTCTAGTTGGCTTACAACTTAGTTTACAACACGTTATCAGCACGAGCTTGCTCTAGCATTAAGGAGATCTTGAAGTTCAAGAAGGCTTGTTAAGGAGACAAAGCTAGGAAGGTATAACTTTTATTATTTAAATAAGTTCAATTTATTTCTATATAATCATGGTTGCTTCCTTTTATTACATGCATCACTTCTATATGCATATTTTATTAATATACCATGCATTATAACGTCATCGATTGCGAAAGTATGCTTTGTAGTTGCGTCTTGTACGATCTTCTACATCAGAAATCAAAAGTCAATGTGTGACATATAGTTTTTCTCTTAAAACTACAAATGATTAGTTATTGTTCTATTCTTGATTTTATAATACAAATAATGCTATAAGTTTGAGTTGATAGTGGGTAAGCCTTGTCCCCAGTAAAGCTAAACATTGAAAGGGAGACGGGTTATCCCGTTCGAGGAGGCATGGTATTAAGGAGACTATGTCTCGCCACCCAACCTGGAGGTTGTCCCACCAACTCATACGAATAGTACATTTTGTTTATTAATGAATCAAGTTGTGAACATATATTTAATCATATGTTATGTTTTTACATAAAAAGGGAAAACTATTTTATATTAAATTTATTTTCAAAATATTATTCAACCATAGTTGAATTTGTTGCCTTATTATATTACCGACAAGAATTACTTGTCATGGCAATTAGATACTACAATTTGTGAATAAAGCATATATGCAAAATTGTGTGTTATACACAATCATTCGCCAATTTCTCTTTAGAGATTTGAAAAGTGAATATTTCACTTTATATATATTTTCACCTTATGGAGTTATATATATACATACCAAAAAGGTAATGCTCTAAAAGCTCAAAATGAGCGGCCGAGTCTCATGCTACAAAATTTAATCAGTCAAATATTAATTATAATTCCACAATTTTAATTACCTCTATGTTGAGGCTATGTGGAAATATGACTGATGAGACAATAAAAATAAGGTCACGTGACCCGCCTTGATTTATTGCTGCAACAAATATCGAGTGCGCACGTCAATCCAATAAATATTAAGGATTGATTTCTTGTCTCATAGTAGCTGAGTAAAATAATGAGATATTATAAATATAATATCGTTCTCGTCCAATTAGTTCACTTCAAATTAAGAAGCATATGTTGCATATAATGATCATGATCGCAATAATAAATTTATGGACGTGGAAAAGGTGAAAATATCCAGGTAAAGGTCGTATTGACAATTCCACAAAAAAATTGGAACAAAAGTGGTGCACCACTAGAAAGGGAAAATAATTATTAACAATGAGCGCTCATAATTGTGACATTTTTTTGGTCATATATGAAAGGCTATTTTGCCTAAATATTGTCATATATATACCCGAATATTTTTTTGACCTTTACCATGCCTTCAAAATCAAAGGCAAAATATTATGAATTTTATCATTGAAAATGGCTCGATTAAACAAGCACATCAAGATGTATTTAAATCGTGACCTAAATATAGGCGATGAGTTTATGTCTTGTGTATCGTGCTACATGCATGTACATTATAATATAAAAGTGAATATTTCTCGAATTCAAACTTAGCAGAGGCTAATGTTCAGGCAATATCGGGTACAACATTTTATTGTTAATGTCTTATTCGAAGAAGTCTACTCGAATAATAAAAAATTTATCTATATGATTTAATCGAGAATAATATTCCCGGCTTTAACTTCTGGAATATATAAGACACATTAAAACGAATGTCGTCATAAATCAAATGACATTCTTAATGTGGAAAGATCTATTTGATTATCCATAATCATCAATAATGCGAAAATATCATAAATTCGCACGGACATCTTTTATCGAACCGAGTTTTTTTATCAGCTAGAGATTATCTCAAGGCAAATCAATAGGAGACTTATATTGATTTAACTCTCCATTAATCATATTATAAGATGCCTTGAATTCCTTATAGGGAATTTATTTATAGCAAGTTTTGCTAATTGTCACTTTGATGAAGCAATTTTCCCACCATTAGGGGGAGATATAAGCCAATTCAAAAGGAATGGCGTGAAATTGCTTGAAACACATCAAATTGCATTAAATTTGTTGTATTATGATCCATGTATAAATTAATATGAACTCGAAGTTCAAATGATCATTCAGTAGCAACAAATTATGAATCAATTACTTGATGCAAGTATTATATACAAAAGAGTGACAATTATATGCTTCAGCATTAAATGGTTCATATAGAAAATGATGTCCATGTGCAACAAAATGCACAAGATGTCTCACCCATGTGAACATGAGGGGGAGAATCAAAATGAGTTATTGGTTAGTGTATTGCACTCTTTTTCCTTTGCTAAGGTTTTATCCCACTTTGGGTTTTCCTTGCAAGGTTTTTAATGAGGCAATTCTAACAATATTAAAACTCTTTATCAAGGTTGGTTAGTGTATTGCACTCTTTTTCCCTTTGCTAAGGTTTTATCCCACTGGGTTTTCCTTGCAAGGTTTTTAATGAGGCAATTCTAACAATATTAAAACTCTTTATCAAAGTTGATTAATATGAGAGCAATGTGTATCATTATTATGCTCCGTATAAAAAAAAAAAAAAAAAAAATTATGAGAGCAATGTACTCTTTTTCTTATACTAGATTTTTTCCTACATGGTTTTTCTAGTAAAGGTTTTAATGAGGCATATATATTCTCTCAAAGTGTATCAATGTGTTGCACTATTTTCCTTAGCTTTGGTTTTGTCCCATTGGGTTTTCCGAGCAAGGTTTTTAATGAGGCAATCGACAATATTATACTACAAATCAAGATTGACGAGAACATTGTACTCTTTTTCATATACTAGATTTTTTCCCACAGGGTTTTTCTAGTACAGGTTTTAACAAGGCATATTCTCTCAGCAAGTGTCATCCAAGGGGGAGTGTTGTAAATTGGATGACCCTTTAACTAAGCTTATGAATGATCACATTGTCAAGCATGACTCTCACATTGAATTGTAACATCAAGCATGACTTCTACATTGAATGTAACTTGTATACTCTACATAACTTTTTTTCAACTCCAATGTATAATCACTTATCCATGTATTGTCATGTAACTTGTAATCCTCTCCAATGTACACCAACTCTTCCATGTATTGTCTATGTTGCTTGTGATGTGTTGTATGACTTGTGGTGTATGTGTAACTTGTACACATTGAATAAGTACAATTATCATCATCACCAAATAGCCTATATAAAGGGTGCCAACTCCATTGTAATTCACACACCAATGTTGGAATGGAAATCTCTACATTTCTCAACTCTAGCTCTCTTCTCTCTTGTCTCATCTTCTCTACTTGTTATAGTAGTTCTTAGTTTATGTCTTCTATACTTAAGTCTCTAGCAAGTCCAACTTAAGTTCTAGTTGGCTTACAACTTAGTTTACAATAATATATTCCTTTCTAAAAAGTTAAAAGAGAAAGTATATATGGCAAGTAATGTACGTAGTCGATAAATGCAAGAGTCTTGCGTGCCTTAAACTTGTTTTAGTCATTGTCATCTACATGTGTGTATATATATACACACACAAAACACAATATACATCCGGGGTTACATGATAATTAATGTGGTCGGACCTTAAGTTGATATCACAGCCAAGCTTTTCATATAAAAAATAATGTCCTCCACATATTTCTTCTCAAGTACACTCACGCACACCACACATTTGAATTATCCACGTTTTTGATTAATTTCCTCTAGTATCAATTATGTATATTTTCTTTTTCTTTTCTTTTTTTTTTGGTTAAAACTGTTTGATATTCAAAGTTAACTGATTATTCCAGCTTTCGGGCTTGAGCCGAATTGGTCCACTAAAACATAAAGCTCTCTTAGCAATGGTTCATGTGTTTGGGAGTCTCGAATCGAACTCGAGATGTCTTAATTAAGTCGTTAGAGTGTCGGATCACTCTTATGCACCAACTGTTGGTATATATATTTTCTTTGGGGGTGCATGGACCATTGTTCATCTTTATCGACGACATTGAATTTAATATCATATGTGACTAACATGTGCTCTGTTAGTTTCTGAATGGAATAAGTTTATTGTATATTATCTTGCATACATAGTACCCTATTTATATAGGCAAGTCTAGAATACAAGAAAGGAAAGTAATCACAAAAGGAACCTACGAGATATCGAGGGATACTAGTTTCCTTAACAGCTGGATACAATATTCGGTTTCCTTAACACCCTCCCTCAAACTCAAGTTGGTTCAACTTGAGGTTGTAGATCAAATATCGGTAAACCTGACAAATCTAAGGTTCGTTGCGGAGCAGATCAACGACCACCGAAGATGACAATCTAAGGTTCGCTGCAAAACGGAGCAACGACTACCGAAGATGATAATCTAAGGTTCGTTGCGGAACAGATCAACGACCACCGAAGATGACAATCCAAGGTTCGTCGTGGAACGGAGCAACGACTACCGAAGACGACAATCTAAGGTTCGTTGCGAAACGGAGCAACGACTACCGAAGACGACAATCTAAGGTTCGTTGCGGAACGGATCGACAACCACCGAAGACGGCAAGCTAAGGTTCGTTGCGGAATGGATCAACGACCACCGAAGATGCCAATCTAAGGTTCGTTGCGGAATGGATCAACGACCACCGAAGATGACAGGAAACAGATTCTGATGTGGCAGAGTCAGAACAACGGAACTGTAGAACAACAGATATCAAAATCGACGACAGAAGTCAAACCGGAGTGTTGTGGCGCGCACAACCGGAGTGGTGTGCCGCGACGCGCGGCGGCGTATGGCGAAGCGGCAGCCAGCGGTGAGCGCGAGACAGCGCGGGTGGGCTTGCGGCGCGGCGGCGGAAGGCGCGATCTGCGGATCGAGTGGTGGCGGTCTCTCAGTTGCGCGCGAGGGCGCGGGCGCGATCGACGGCGGGCGGCGGATCGCGGAGGGGGTCGGCGTCTACGGCGAGCGTCTGCGAGGGAGGCGCGAATGCGAGGCGGAGGGCGGCGTTCGGATACGGACTAGATACGGACGGACGGCGGGCGGGCGTGGCGAGTGTGGCGCGCGCGAGTTCTGCGAGCGAGCAGCCGGCGAGGAGAGGATGGGTGGCGGAGTTGTCGGATCTGGTGGGAGCGGGAGGCAGATCTGGGACGGGCGGTGAGAGTGCACAGTGGCGGGAGGCGGGAGTGCTTGTGACAGGCACCGCGAGGCAGATCTGGTGCGGCGAGACAGAAGCAATCATGGAGCGGTCGTCGACTCGAAAGTCGACCGACCTCAAACTAGAAACCAAGCTCTGATACATGTTAGTTTCTGAATGGAATAAGTTTATTGTATGTTATCTTGCATACATACTACCCTATTTATATAGGGATACTAGTTTCCTTAACAACTGGATATAATATTCAGTTTCCTTAACATGCGCAATAAGCCTACATTAGTTGAGCAATAATATTATATTAGCATAGACTAGTTTTAGACCCGGATAATGTTCGAAAATACTATTAATATATATATATATATATACACAAATATAAATATATAACATAATAAAACTAAGTTGTTTAAAAAAGAAAAGATATAAAATAAATAAAGAATGATGTAATTCTCTTAATAAATTTTGAAAGACTTCTTTATATACAATATTGATAGTAGAATTTGAACAATTGTCCTCTTTGTCGCATATTAAAATCTTCAATCCGGATTTGCTTTAATCTTGAAACTGCAACATACATTTGTCCATGGGTTAAAATAGGTTGAGGCAGATATATATCAACATGCGATAATGATTGACCTTGACTTTTATTTATTGTCATTGCAAAGGATACGACCAATAAAATTGTCTTCGTTGAAACTTGAAAGCTAATTTGATATTTGATGGATTAGCACCAACTTAGGAATAAAAACCCTACTACCTAAATGACAGCCAACAATAATTTTAGCTTCAATTACATGTCGTCGGAGCCGAGATACAACCAACCTTGTACCATTGCAAAGGGTTGTAGTTTGGTATATATTATGGAGTAACATTACTGGTACACTCGCCTTTAATGTTAATTTGTGATTTGTCAGCCCTGAAGTAGATATGATATTTAAAAACTCGGGAATGTAAATATATTCATAGGAGCTTGAATGTACATCCACCTTGCATACACTATTAGTATTTGAGTATATATAATAAATTACTTCTTCTCTTGGCAATGAGGTCATGAGATTATCATTCACCTTACTCACAACTTCTAATGTAGGAGCAAGAATAGCACGTTGTTCCAAATATTTTGCATCTCGAGCACTGGCTATAAGATTAGGGTATGTACTATTGACAATTGCTCCAAGTGGCTCATTATAATCTCTTATGAGTACATCATCTGGTATATGAAAATGAATAACACCATCATTTTCCTCTCCGATTTTTTCATCACCAACTTTGTTTAATGTTTTAAATGGATATCTACCAATACCATTAATCATAACAATAATGCGGCTTGGACGAGACTTGAAAATAGTTCTTTAGTTATAATTTAATTTGTAGTGACATTCACCGGGAGCTTAGCAATATCGCGACAAAGTAACTTAATTAGTAAAAAACTTTAAACAAATTACGTTCAAATGCACCTTTAAACATGGCCACATGAAATTCTCCCATATGTCGGAAAGAGGAAATGACTTCCAAAGTAGTACTAGGGCAAGTGCTCATTTGGTGATGTAAACCATAATTAACAAGCTAATTCATTTTATTTTTCTTTTCTACATATAAAAAAATCATAAATTTATTTTAGCTACGAAAAGGATTTAGTGAAGTTCTCGTGCTACACATTTGTTAATATCTTTAAATCGTGCATCGTGATGTTTGAACATAATATTCCAATGTGAGTTCAAATTAAGGATCCCAATAATTGTGTAACAAATGCTTATAGCAAAAATATGTTACTCTAACGTAACTTTTTTTTTTTTGAATCCATCTATGCAACTGACCTAATTAATATATGATTGAAGCTTTTATTGTAGTTTATTTTAAAAAATAAAAGTTTATTAATCATTAATGGCTCCCAATATATTACTTTCCAAATACGCCGTGATGGTACCATAGTACGTAGTAGCCGTGAAGATACTGTTGCCCTACATCATTAATTCCAAATAATATTTTCAGTTGTCCTTCTCATTGATAACTGACGAGAAGTTATTGGCCACGTTCTTTCTAGAAAGTATAATCTACCTCCCCCACCACCACCACCACATTAAATCCAAATCTCCTGTGGACCCTGTGGTTCAGTTGTCCCGTCACTCCCACCACCACCACCACATTAAATCCAAATCTCCTGTGGACCCTGTGGTTCAGTTGTCCCGTCACTCCCACCACCACCACCACATTAAATCCAAATCTCCTGTGGTTCGGTTGTCCAGTCACTGATGAAGTGATGAGAAAGTTATTGGTCACGTTTTTGAGGTGTTGCAATCTTAGATCTACTGCACTCCATAAAAAATGGAAAAATATTTTGGGTGACATAATTTTGTTATATAAAATTTGCTACATGGTTGTAAGTCAGATGTTTGGGTATATTAATTGAGATTGCTGTAAATGTATGAAGCAAAGATGTCACTCAATCAATTTTTATTTTTTATTTTTTTTTTCGGCCCAAACATGCATGTCCAAATAATTGTTGACATAATTAACCCACTTCAGAAAAAAATTAAAGAAATGACTTAATATGAAAAAAAAATTGAGAAAAAACGAACATGTTGGAAGTAATATTTAAAACGAATAACATAAAAGATTTCAAAATAATGTTTAAAGTCTAGACAGTCATAGAGCAATTGTGATGATGTTGCAAAATTTTCTTATTTGGCAGATCATGCATTTCATGTACTTTAAGAATATCCAACACTAGAAAGGGCTTACATTTGTTTTCTATTTTATTTTATTTTATTTTTATAATTAATCGTCACCCGCGCTTCACGCGCAGGCAAAAATAAGTATCTACATATTAGATAAAATAATTTTGATGAGGAAAAAAAGAAAAAAAAAAACTTATGATGTTTTCTTTCACTTTCCGAATATTTGTCACGTTTTGAGAATTTTTTGTTTCAACTCTAACCTTAAGAAATAAAAAAATTAAGCATTAATTGTTTCATTTCCGACTCTAACCTCACTAAAGACATAATCGCATCTTTTGATTTCTCTATAAAAATGGATAATATACAACTCAAAACCGCTAAAGTGTTTTAATCACATCTAAAACTCCAAAAAATATGAAAATAACAATTAATATCACCCTCGTAAGCCTCAATGAATTCGACATTTTGTTCAAGTGCATTTTATTGGCTTAAGGGAGAATTTTTAAGCTTCCTACATTAAAATCAATTTTCATCAAATTGGTAGCCTTAAGGAAACTTAAGAGACTTTAGGTAATTCATAGGTTACATAAATTAAGTTTGTATATTTTTATTAAAATAAATACTAATTAAATTTGTGTTGTAAAGCATAAAAGAAAAAAAAAACTTGTGATACTTGTGTTTCAATTTTTTTTGTCAAATACTTGTACTACAATTAAGAAATTCCCAAAAAAAAACACACAAAAAAGAAAAATTATTAGAAAAATCAAAACCGAAAATAGAAACTCCCCAAAAAAATATCTAAAAAAACTCCCCATAAAAACACAAAAAAATTAAAATTATTAAAAAACTAAAATATTAGATTTTACCATTCTACCTCTCACTTAAGTGTAAGAAATATCAATGACTTGTGTTTTTTGTTTTCCACATGTTGCTCGTGCGGTGCACTATGTGAATGTTGAATTAATAATAAAAATAAGATTAGCTTAAAAATAAAATAAAAAAACTAAAACAATATTATCAGAATTCAACAAACTATAAAACTTTATATAAAGACTTTGAAAGTGTAAAAAACATAATGCTAAATAAATTATAGAGATAACAATAAAAAGTATTAAATATCAACTGTTAAGAATTAGTATTAATTGTACATTTAAAACTAAAAAAATATTTATCTCCTATTGAAATATCATACATTTTTTATTTGTTTATGAATATATTCTTTTAAGTTACTGGAAAAAATGTGTATGTGATTATTGTTATATGATTGCTTGAAAATTTGAAGCTTGTTTATGCAATCGAAGAATCATTTTGGTTTTTTAATAACTTTGGATGTTCCAACCTTTTCAGCTAATTCTTTCTTTGATTCGACTAAATTGAACAAAACTTAAAGAAATTGAAGTTATTAAAGACCTGTTGAACTGTGCAGACAGTCAATACTGATGGGTACGAAGCATATGTAATCACCTTTTTCAGCTTTTCAAAGAAAAAAGAAAAGAAAAGGCTTGCAAGACCATTGCTTCCAATTCTTTCCCTGCGTTACTCTTATTTGATTGATTAATGATATGATTTAACAAATTCATCTATGTTACGTACATACTTAAATAATTAGATGCAATCAGAGCAAGTAAGAATTTTATGATGAAAATTCTTCTTTTCAAAAAAGGGGAAAGTGCTAGAATAACACCACAAACGCACACCAAAACGCATATCAATGCCGCATTTGTCGTTTGTGTTCACGTTGGGATATGAGCTTACGCATCCCGAAATTCATAATACAATTGGATAGGGTTGTGTGCATTCCGATGTGCACTCTAGGGGCGTCGTTCTAGCATTTTTGAATAAACAGACATTGATTCTATTGAACACTATGCTAAGTAAACTTAGAGGTAAAATAGTACCTCCATATGAAAACTCAGCTAGACTGAACGTTATTACTAATAGAGAAAAAAATAAGAATTTTGATCATTATATAAAACAATTTATGTATGGGCACTTAAAGATGAAGAGCAAGAGTCCTACGTCATTGATTCCCTTGTGTTAAGTACATAGAGATAACAAATACATATAAGATTTATACTTTCAAGTGACGTTGTTGTTGAATTTGGGGCAATTTTGTTGGCATTATTGTTATACAAGATGAGTTCTTTTTCTGCTCATATTTTGTTTATTTATTTCTTTAATAGGAACAAGTCTAACAGTGGCCACATGAATACATTTATATTTTTTTTTCAGTAGGAACAAGTCTAACTATGTCTACACATGCACTCACTTTTAGAAGACGAGACGAAAAAAGATGCAGTCGCTATAGTACTTGTCTCTAAAATACATTGACATGTACGGGGCTTCATGTACAAAGCAAAATAGACAATGACCAACATAAATAACAAAAATAAAAATAAAAATTATACACTAACCACACCTGCAAGTGTTCTTTTCCTTTTTGTTGAGTAAATCTATCCTTCAAACCCATGATTTCAGTCCCAGAAAACTCAAAATCTAGCCTTTAAAACTCATCATATAATTTAGATGTCACCAAAAACTAAGGGATTATAAATACAAACACAAACATAGAACCAAAAACTAATTGATTGCCACTTATGATTTCCATAGGCAAAGTTTTGTTAACTACTACAAATTTACAGTATATTTCAAAAGAAGATGCTAGTGTGACCCGGGATGAACACCTAGTAATGGTGTCCATTCATTCGCATTTTGGGATATGTGCGTGCACACATCAATGCAGGATAGATGGACACCATCAGCGGATCATCCTAGTATTTTTTCTATTTCAAATCTCGTTTCTCACTAATTTTCATCAATCATCCCATTATATTGATACGAGAGGAGGCCTACAGGCCTAGAGGGAACAAAGAAAAAATATTATCTTCTTTCAACTGGATACGACGAAGCCAAGAAGGTACATAGGCAAAGTGTCAAAGGTTCAATATACACCACATTTAGAGCAATAACACGAACTTCTCTGAAATCTCATCACACAATTTCTTGTATCAAACCAAACAATGACATGTCAAAAACTTTATCAAAAAATGTTAAAACTCAATCCAAGAAGGAATATATATATATAATCTTACAACTAATACCCTAACCACTTTCTAAGGTTTGGAACAAACTTAATTATTTGAAAAGAGATAATAAGATTAAAATAGTCCTTCACTTTTTCTCACAATCATTGCTGGCTCCATCTACTTCTTTATTATCAACTTTAATATCATACTTTTGATCACCAATCAATTGGGTGACTTAATGATTTGATATGAGATTTGAGAGTAGGAGTTTATGGGTTCGAACCCCAGTTGGGCAAGCTTCTAATTTCATTACACATTATATAGCTTGAGCACAAATTTGATAGTTTTGTAAGGACTAATCTATCAACGCCAGTCTCTTAATTTTTTTACCAAGAAATAAAAAAAATGATAACCGACAATCCAAGCTTATTCTCTCCATGAGGGTCATGATGCAGATCATTATTTTAAGAACACGCCATAGGAAACTTTACAGGTGAGTTGATTCGAGAATGGAAGGGCATTTGTGTCTACAACTGACAGTAATGGATACATTGAAAAATCACTTTTCATGGAGATTATGAAGTATCAACCCTATACCGAGTGAGGAATACGTCTTATTGTATGAATGTTGTAGAAGTATTTAAAAAAAGCCCCCTAAATCATGTGACTTTCTGTCTATGGAGGAGTGTTGAAGATGTGTGGACCGAAAGTTTGCCCCACATCGATTAAGTGAAACTTCGAAATGAAGTATATAAGTAATTAACACCTCCCAATTGGTATTGAGGCCGTTTAAATTAAAACCTCACACCTATAAGAGTTGAAAATGGTAAAGTTGGGTATTAGTGGGCTCGCGCATGTGTGTGCGGCGCGGCCTGGAGAATTTTACAGTAACCAAAATCTAGCTTGGCTTGACATTTATTCAAGCAATTGGTGATCATTCTTATTATGTACTTTTAAGTGGGATAGTTATGAACAAAATTGAAAATTGGGTTACATTCAAAGAAGACGCTTACCTAAATCTGAAATATTCGAAGAAATTGCTTCTAACATAATGTGTGGCATGTCCCTTTTGACGAGCTCAATCACATGCTCAATCAAAAACTTCCCTAGGTTGATTCTTGCTAGGCCCGACTGTTGAATTGTGGAGAGATAATAAGAACCTAAAATCAATATACTTCAGAGAAATATGAGAAAGAACTCTTATATGTGATTTGAAGCTTATAAACTTCAAATCCAATGACAATTATAGTAAAACGTGGGGATTGTAGTTCGACAGAGTTGGACTTGAAACTAACGATAAGAGTTGGAGAAGATTTTTGAGTTGAAGATAGAGTTGTCGAATAGGATGGGAGGGTAAATTCGTGAAGTCATTGATGAGGCCCATGGGAAGGCAAAAAAAAAAAAAATTGGGGCAAAACTGTAAGTACGATTTATCAACTTATGGGCTTAATTTTTTTTTGATGAAGCACCCATATGGTTTATTAATTTTTTAATATTATGTTTGGGCTTAATTTCTTGAATGATTTGAACTCTTCCAATTAATTGGGTAGCGGTGGAAACTAAATAAATATATTTAATAAATTCGAGAAATGATATCGATGTTTTTGTTTTTTTGTTTTTTGTTTTTTTTTTGAGATTATTCCTCGTAACTTCCCTCAGCCTCATATTTTTTTCTAAGAAACAAAAAGAAATTTATTTTCTTAAAAAAAAAAACTATTGGTTCTCCGATAAAGCGACGTCCTTCTTCATTAATATGGTCCATTTAATAACAATATGCAACAACATTAATTAAAAAAATCAATATAACTCCTTCGGCTTCTTTGTTGTCCTTGGATATACTTTGCAATGCGTGTAACACATCTCAATGCAAGGTTCAAAGAACTTTAAGAACTGCGTATACCTATAACATTAATTTAGCAAAAGCACGTCATCCAATCATGTGACTACGTCGAGTACTTGCTCACTCCTATAAATACCTTGACACCACTCTTGTTTTCTCAGTGTTCATTTCCATCTAGAAACTTAGTAGTAATGGCTGTTGAAGCTTCAATTCTTTCTTTCTCTCCCAAACCTCTCGACCACACAAAACCAGTTGATCACACTGTGCGCAGATCCGCTAATTATCATCCAAGCATATGGGATGACTACTTCGTAGAGTACACCTCCAATGTTGAAGTGAGCACATTATGCACGCATGCATCTTTTTTATTTTATATATTTTTCTTAAAATTGTGGGGTCGAGTGATTGCTAATATAATTATTATTTTTTGATTAAAAAAAAGAAACCCATGCAGCATGCCCATATTGTGATTCAAACTTCCGACCTCTTACTCAAATAATCTCATAGGCTATAGAGAACCAATGAGCCATCACTAGTTGACTTTTTTTAAACGACCAATCTATTGAAGTGGGGTAAGTATCTATACAGACTAGGAACGATAGAGGTTTTTGTCGACTTTATTTATGAAAGATACTTATTCTCGCATTTTTTTTTTATAAATCACTAAAAATATTTGTATGTGTAACGCTATTAAACAATAAAGTCTCGTTGCTATAAAAAAATATAATTATTTCTTTTTTCACTTCAGACATTCGTCATGAGTTGACTTGCATATAGATTTTTTTTTTGGAAAAAAAAAATCTTGACATCAAATAAGTAAATGAAGGGTCTAATAGTTCCATGTACTGGTTAGGTATACCTTGACAAGCTTTTTTTGGTCACTATTTGATAGGCTCGGCCATATTTATGAAAAATGTTTCTCTAGCTATATTGATTACTTGTTTTTACACTTTGCAAATTAACCTTGTACGTCAAGTCTCACCAAGACATGCAATTACAAATTTCTCATGATCCTTTACTTACTTTATATAACTTTTTTGGTAGGTCATTTATGACAGCAAACAAGAAGTTGAAAAACTAGAAGCAAAAGTGAAAGAACTACTGAAAACAACTAAAAATGATCCCTTAGAACAGGTGAATTTGATCAATGCGCTCCAACGGCTTGGCGTCGGATACCGATTCACCAAAGAAATTGAAGAGGCATTGAAAGAAATCCATGACTCCACCCCTGATTTTATCAACAATGACCATGAACTTTATGCCACTGCCCTTTATTTTCGATTGCTCAGACAACAAGGATATAAGATTTCATGCGGTAATTAATAATAAAATTTCACTTCACTTCTCAATTTGGTATCTCCATAATTAATCATGCTTTGATGTTCAATATTGGCTTTGAAACAGATGTTTTCTACAAGTTCAAGGACAATGACAATGGAGATTTCAAGTCAGATTTGCGCGACGACGTGAAGGGAATGTTAAGCTTGTATGAAGCTTGTCATTTGAAGGTTCATGGAGAAGACATCCTTGAAGAAGCTCTCAATTTCACAACAACTCACCTTAAATCTGCACTAATGACCAATTTGGGAAGCTCTAATCTTGGAAACCAAGTGCAATATGCCTTAGAACAGCCCCTCCACAAGGGAATGCCAAGGCTAGAAGCAAGGAACTACATCTCCTTGTATCATGAAGAATGCAAGTGGAGTAATGTCCTGAAAAAGCTTGCAGTGCTGGATTTTAATTTAGTCCAATCTTTCCATAAGAAAGAGCTCAGTGATGTTTCAAAGTATAATCTCTTGAACCAACTTTAATTTGAGTTACTCAGCTCTTTATTATTGAGGGCCGCTAAGGGCACCCCACCTATTAATGAAGGCACCCAGTTAATGTGAGCACAAATCGATTTACCTGGGGCACCCAAAAATTAAACCCAAAATACCGAAAATGCCCCTCGTGCAAAAAACCCTCTCACCCCACCACCCTCACCACCACCTTCACCGACCCCGAGCACCCCACCACCCCCACCGAACTGTTGTGAAAGAACCCATTTGGTTTGGACCGACCAGTGAGAGGAATCCCCGAAATCGTGTTTCCCGTGTCTCGCCTTGTGTTTCTCCTTCGGTTTACGGCTTTTTTGCAGTTCGTAGGGTCGTGGTGTGAGCCGATTTCGTCTCCAAGTTAGGGTTCGGTTGAATAGTTAATGAAATGGGAATTCGTGGTTCTCGGCCACACAGGCCAGAGACTGTGCTAACTGTCTCAGCCTCGCATGGCCGAGACAGAAGCTACATTTTTGGGAACTCGAAGTCTCGGCCACAAAGGCCGGAAGAGTTCACAGTGTCTCGGTTACGCATGGCCAAGAGTACTCTAGTTCTCTCGACCGAGACATGACGAGAGCTACAATTAGTGGTAGGTAATGTGGTGTCGGTGGTGTACAACCGAGAATGTGTTCATACTCTCGGTTGTACACTGGCGTACCATACCGTGACCTAAGTACACCTCTCGGTACTTTAGGACCGAGACATCACCATACATCTCGGTCCTGCGAGGCCGATACAATCGCGCACATCGACATAAACTTCAGATAACCGCAAAAAAAACACAATAAATTTGCAAAATTACCTCAACTTATACCTCCTCTTACATCGTAGCAGTACAATCCTCCATTATATAGTGGAAACAAGTTCAGATTTAAGCAAATTACCAAACCCTACGTTGACAAACAAATCATCATTTTCACTGTTTTCCACAACTAAACAGTTCTAATAAACTATCATATGGTTGTCAAACATTGTTAACTCGCTGTCGGATGATGTCAATCCGCAAGAATCGATAAAAAGCCGACAAACGCAGTGTGGATTTGTGGTTCAACCTTGTGGTGGGGTGCCATTTTTCTTTGTCAAAATAATTTGTGGAATTTGAATCATTATATATACAGGGTCTTTTCCAGTTTTACTGAAATTTTTACAAAAAATTTGGGTGCCTTCATCAATAGGTGGGGTGCCCTTAGCGGCCCTCTTATTATTTATTTGATATCGGGGCGAAGCCAAAGGGGTGCCCTTATATAATTGTCGTTTCCATGTTCCTCTTGTTGCCAACACCCCTCTATAGTGCCATAATATAATTGTTTTTATCCCGCCCTTGCAATTTTTTAGCTGAAATTTCTCTTTCATTTGATTTTCGGGCTCCGCTACGATTTTACATTTCCCATGATTTAACTTTTCTAGGTGGTGGAAGGATTTGGACTTTGCCTCAAAGCTACCCTTTGCAAGAGATAGACTGGTTGAGTGCTATTTTTGGACAGTAGGGGCTTATTTTGAGCCTTCATACTCTTTGGCAAGAATGTTCATGACCAAAGTGATAGCCCTTACTTCAACGATCGACGATATTTACGATGTCTATGGCACACTCGCAGAGCTCGAAGTCTTCACTGATGCGATCGAAAAGTATGTTTATACTATGCACTAACGGAAACTCAAACCTCTCATAATTTGTCGTGTTTGATTTTCCATATATACATGCATGTAGGTGGGATGCTTCTGCAATGACAAAGTTGCCAGAATACATGAAAATATGTTACAAGGCCTTGTTGGATGTGTATGAAGAAACTGAGGAGGTTTTGAGGAAGGAAGGCCGGTCTTATCATGTTTACTACGCAAAACAAGCGGTATCAATCCGACATTTTTCCTTTTTTTTTTTTCTAAATCTTCGCTTACAATTATAGCTCTTATATATGTAGCCGATTTAATGAATGAATGTCAAAATGAACAACAAGTTTTATGTTATATTAAATGCAATTGTTTTTATCCAAAAAATTGAAATTGTTGAGCCCTTGCTCGGCAATTTTTGCTTCTTTTTAGTTTCCTTTTAACGGTCGAGCATCTCTATAATCCTCCTCACTTGATTTTCTGGTTCTGCCATTTTATAAAACCAGATGAAGGAAGTAGTTCGAGCCTATTTTGTGGAGGCAAAATGGTGCAATGAAGGATATGTACCTAAAATGGAGGAGTACATGCGCATTGCTGTGGTCACTAGTGGTTACTATATGCTTACTGCAACTTCTTTTGTTGAGATGGGAAAGATTGTGTCAAAAGAGGCTTTTGATTGGGTGAATAATTCCAAACTGGTCTTGGCTTCATGTATAATTGCCAGAATCATGGATGATTTGGTCTCACACGAGGTACACATTTAAATAGTGCTATTATATGTAAGGCACATAGCTTATTGTTCTATAGTCGCATCTTATAGAAAAACAAAACTTGACGTTTTCATTAGGAGTGGGCAAACCGCGGTTTGGTGGTGAAAACCATCAAACCGCGACCAAATCGAGGGTTTGCGATTTGGTCATTTTGCAAATCATCACCATACCCGAACCACCAAAACCGCAACCAAACCGAACCGCGATTTGTGCGGTTTGGTTTCGCAATTTTTCTTGTTACATATTTTCCAAAAAAAAAAAAAAAGCGGTGGGAGGCGGTAGTGAGAGATCACTGGTAGGAGATGGAGATGGCGATGGCGACTGGTGGGAAGCGGCAGTGACGACGACTAGTGGAAGGCGACAACGGATGGCCTCAACTGGTGGGGAGGCGAATATGTTTAGGATCTTGAGATGGAGATGAAAAAATGAAACGGCTGTTGTTTATATTGGTTAATGTTAAGTTGTTTATATTGGTTAAGGTTTTAAAATGTGAATTAAATAAATTTACTAAATTACCCTCGGTTTGGTTTGGTGAACCGCAGTTTTTCCAAATTGACAACCACCAACAAACCGCGATTTTGCGGTTTTCAAGTTTTTCAAACCGCCCACAAACAGCGAGTTTTAAAAACCAAACCAAACCATACGATTTGGGCGGTTTTAGGGAATCAATGCCCACCCCTAGTTTTCATGGACATCACTTGGGGACAAGTCATTTGTGAGGGGAAGCCCACTTGAGCAACTTTTGCTAGTTTGATTTGCAATAAAAATTGGGAGTTGTGTATATTTTAAACAAATATATTCTTTAAATAGAATTAATTATAACTTAATTAAAATTACTCATCAATAGAAAAAGACTATATTAAAATTATTGTTCTAGTCAATCGTAATATAGTTTAATAATTTCTTGTAAGTAACTTTTCGAAAAACATATATAATTCACAACCAAATATACCAGTATCATCTTCCCGCCCTTGGAAGTGTACTTTTCATAAAGTCATCTAGCTAGGGTGAACAAGAATTTAATATTTAATATATTAATATTTATAGGGTGAACAAGAATTTTGAATACTATTCACTTCAAATATGCCATCAATCCAATCCAGTCCAATTTACTTAATGCGGACTACACTGGATCAAGCTATGCGAACTTACATTTTTCTACTGATGTACAACAAACATGTCAATCTAATATGCTTAATACTACCTAGTTTTGTAAAGAAACATGCATTAAACACACATTAATTAATGCGAGTATGTTAATTTTTGAAGCATGAGCAAAAGAGGGGACATGTAGCTTCTGCTCTTGAATGCTACATGAAGCAACATGGAGTATCAGAGCAAGCAGTGCATGATGAGTTTGACAAAATGCTGGATTCGGCATGGAAGGATTTAAATGAAGGTTGCCTGAGCACAACCACCACCACCACCACCACCAACAACAACAACAACAACAGCGGTACAGTAATTCCGATGGCTTTAAGGATTCGAGCTGTTAATCTTGCGCGAATGATCTATGTCATATACAAGGATGAAGATGCATACACTCATTCCTCTCGAAAGCTCAAGGAATGTATAGCCGTGTTGTTCATAACACCCCTACTACATCACTGATCATATATCATCTTGTAAGAACACTTATAGTCAAATGCCTTCAAGTCCTTAATTTGTTGAACATCACTAATTATCATAAGGGACAGGAAGTGTCACTAAAGTAATTACTTCGGAACAATTTATTTGTTTTTGGATAAGAAAGATACCAGCTTTAATTTGCCACTGCCGAGACTTAAACCTGCAAAATTCGGTACATTTATAGTCAAATGCTTTAATTTACACAAATATGCCCCTATCAAACTAATGAGTTGCTCACTTGGTTTTTTTTTTTCAAAACAAATTAGAAAGTCGATCCCATGCTTATTTTCCGTCACAAAGATTAACTTAATTGGTTGAGAGAAGTCCATTGATTATTTTCTTTTAGTGTTTCATATCGAAATAAACAAATTGAATAACTCAAGTAAAATGCGATCTTCAATCTTTGAGTGGAGACCGGTGCAACATTCAAACAACAAAACCAAACAATATTTCACATCTTCCTTTGAAAATCATGAAGAATATGAGCCAGGAAGCACCATGTGATATAACACATGCAAGGACTAGAATAAACATAGTATCCCATGCAAAATCCCAAGAAAAAAAAAAACCTCTCTTTTGAATAAGAGAAAGAGAGAGCACGTGAGAGCTACACAACCAAAAAAAAGGTGGAGTGGGTACAGCATGAATAAATTGTACCTCATACACCGAAAAAAAAAAAAAAAAAAAAAAAAGAATCAATTGTACCTCAGTTGAACTGTTGTCTGTTGTTGGCATTTCTCTTTCAATCTTCCAATACGGGGTAATCTCATGAGTATTTTTGGTTTCCTTGACAATACCTTTGGTGGAGCCGGAAAATTAAGTGAAGAAGGAAATTTTAACTAAAAAGATTCTAGTTTTCAAATAAATAAAAACTAAAAAAATTCTAGGGTGCTATAGGGCGTGCTCGGAGAGGATAATAATGAATTTAACTGAAGTGTTCTTCTCTTAATATATATATGTGTGTGTGTGTGTGTGTGTGGAAAGTTGAAGTATAAATATTTTGTTATTTAACAAATATTTTCAACAAGTCTCTAAGGATAAAAAAGGTACCTTCAAATCAAGCTTGGTTGGGGATATCAAAGGCTTGCTGAGCTTGTATGGAGTTGCTCATCTTAGCGTGAATGGCGAAGACATCCTCGACGATGCTGTATCTTTTGCTACCACTTGCCTGACAAGATCGACAGAAAATTTAAGTCCCCAATATCCTATCTCCAAATGCAAGTACAGCATGCTCTAGAACAACCACTACAGAGAGGAATGGCTAGGCTGGAGGCAAGGAATATTTACATGATAAATTTCGAGATTCATAAAACTCAATACCTCAATATACATATAAAGGGAATTTAATAAATCTTGACATGATAAATTGCTTTGCTTTTTTGCGAATAATCTGCAGGTGGTGGAAACATATGGATGTCTCCTTGAAAAAGCTACCGTTTGCTAGAGATAGATTGGTGGAAGGTGTTTTTCCAAAAGTAGGGTTGGTTTACAATTTATTTCAATAGGGAGGGTTTTTTTTTTATCACGAAAGTAAGCAATAACGCCTTTTGAGAAGGTGTTATTGGGTGAGATGTTGGTTCGTGGTGCTGACGTGGCGATGACGTGGCGGCGTTTTGTACGGATAGAGCCTTTTGAGAAGGCGCTATCCGTACATGTGGCCGCCACGTAACCGCCACCTCAGCGCCACCTCACCTACTTCAATAACGCCTTTTGAAAAGACGTTATTAGCTAAAGTTGCGTTTGTGAGGTGGCGCTGAGGTGGCGGTGACGTGGCAACACATGTATAGATAGCGCCCTATCTATACAAACCAATGGCACGTCACCGCCACGTTCGCGCCACCTCACAAACGCAACTCGCCGATCTGTCCGCCACGTCACCACCACGTCATCGCCACCTCACCGCCACGTCACCAACTGGACCCGATTTGTCCGCCGACACCGCGAGCTGCTGGACCGCGTCGTCGTCGTCGTAGTCGAGCGATCTCGACAATTACAACCAAAGGAGTTTATATTTGTATAAAAAAGAAACAAATTTTGAATATATATATATATATATGTACATTGGTTTCAACCTTCAACTTTCTTTTCTAAACTAACTAACCTAACCTTACTAAACTAACTAACTAACTAAATTAAACTAACTAACCTTAACTAAGGGAACCAAACCAAACTAGCTAATCTAAATAACTAATTAACCTTAACTAAACTAAATAAGTAACTAACTAACTTAACTTAACTAACTAACTAACCAAAGTAAACTAAACTAACTAACCTTAACTACCCTAGCCAAACTAAACTAACTAACAAAGTAAACTAACTAACCTTAACTAACTAACCTTAACTAACCAAACTAAACCAAAATAACTAACCATAAGTAACCTTACCAAACTAAACTAACTAACTTAACTAACTAACTAAGTAACTAAACTAAACTAAACTAACTAACCTTAACTAACCTAACCAAACCAAACTAAACTAAATAAGTAAGTAGCCCTAACTAAACTAACTAACTAAAGTAAACTAAAATAACTAACATTAACTAACCTTAAGTAACCTTAAATAAACAAATTAAACTAAACGAACTAACATTAACTAACCTAACCAAACTAAACTAACTAAATAACTAACTAACTAACTAACTAACTAACTAAGTAACTAAACTAAACTAAACTAACTAACTTAAACTATTGTAACCGAACCAAACTAAACTAACTAACTAACTAACCTTAACTAAACTAGAGTAAACTAACCTTAACTAACCTAACCAAACCAAACTAAACTAAGTAACTAACTAACCTCAAGTAAACTAACTAATTTTGTGGATGACATTGTGGTGTTTTTTGTGTCGAAGTTCAATGAAGACCGTGACGATTCTCACACAAACAACAAAAAATAGACTAACTTAATTGCAAACTAAACATACTAACTAAATGAAACTAACCAAACTAAACTAACTAACCTTAACTAACCTAACTAACCTTAACTAACCTAACCACGTAAACAATACAAACTAAGTAAACTAAAATAACTAACTTAACTAACAAAATAAAAACCAAAAACGATCCACGTAAACTACGAAACGAAACTAAACAAACATCCAAGTAGCTCGAGAGTTACTTGTTAACAACCTAACCACACCGGTTCTATGCGAACTAAACTCGACTAACCTAACCTAACCTAAGTATGTAAACTAAATTAACTAAACTACACTAACGAACATACCCTAACTCAACTACACTAAAGTAAACTAACCTCAACACCTAAACTAAACTAACTTAAGTAACTAAGATAATTAACCTAACCAAACTAAACTAATATAACCTAACCACCGACACCTAACTAACTAAGCTAACCACTTAAGTTAAATTAAACAAATAACCTAAACTAACTTAACAAACTAAACTAACTATTGAAGAGTAATCACATATACGACATTATAATAATATAGAAAACATGAGAAATAAGTTTATTCAATGAGAAGGTTGAATACACGTACTTCGTGAACCCAAGTTATAATTTATTTACAAATCACAATGACATCAAGAAAACTCATTATGCAGGTCTATTCCGGCGGTTACGTTGACGTTGTTGCTCGGTGATGCAAACCGGACGTACTCTTTGTCTAGTTGGACGATGTGTTTGTACATCCGGTTGAGGTTGTTCAGGTAGCTGGTCTTGCGATGAATCACGTCGAGTAGATTGATGCGTTTCCGCTGGTGCTTCACTCGACTCACCTCTGCTACTGATGCTCCCAAAAATAGGAGGTGGAACCATCCCAAAATCCTGGCTTCCTGTATGGGGTTGGGGGAAAGGAACATGAGGCTGCGACATGGTCGACAAGTTCATGAATGAGGGATCTCCACTATATGGCTTATTGTAATTATAAGGAGTAGGAATATGTGGACTAGGCATGTATTGAGGCAGTGACGGATACATTTGATGATGAGGCATTCCATGGTCCACATATGAAGAAGACGACGACCCAGGTGCGTAAGGATCAAAATGGTAAGGAGGAAGATTCACGCTCGGCGGTGTGGGTACAAACATTTGAGGTTCTAGTTGGGGTGTGGACGATGCGGGAATGTACCCATAAGAAGAATGGCTACTCTCGCCAACAGTCTCTGTTCTACTCACTCTCGAACGAGATGAACGTGCTGGAGGAGAACGTCTGCTACTCTCTGCAGCAATCTCAGTCTGAGTAGATGGACGTGGTGGACGAGGACGTCTGGTGCGTTCCCGCACAGTCTCTGGTCGTGTTCGTCTTTTTCTCACCTCTATGTTTGGTTCGCCCTGATCGTCTTCTTCAGCTTCCTGTCCATTATCCTCATCTATGTCTTGTTCTACGTCAATTCCGTCATGCGAAAGATTAGACCTTTGCCTTTCATCTTCGTCCAAAATTTTAATCCCTTCATCAAGCGCAGCAAGACCTTGCTCGTACCCATCATCAATAAACACCTGCCTCAGTCGATGCACCAAGTTACGCTGAGATTCAAAGAATAAGAGCTCAAAGCACGCAATATAAGATATTAGATGTTAGAGGAAAAGTAAGAGTAAGAAGATTACCGAGTAGTCACGTAACGCTTCGTCGTGTCCTATGAATATCCTAGTCACCGAGCGATACCACGTGTAGTCTTGATGATCATGCCTTTCATTAAGTGTAGCTGTCGCAATGGTGTCCCCACGATTTTCCAGCATGTGTATGTAGCTTGCGTGAAAAGTCACCCAATTTTCATGATGATGTCCACGCAATTCGAGGCAGTGCAATTGGGCATCGTAAGCACAATTAGGTGGCACTACTTGTACCATGCTGAATCGTCTCATAACCCTTTCAGGTCGATGCCACTCCACAATGTGGAAACAAATAAGGGGACACGTCGAGAGCCAACTGCCGTGACCATTTGTACAGTACTCGGGAAGAGACCCTATGAGTTCATTATATGGTTGCCACACCACATCATCCTCATGCCTTTGAAAGTCGAGTGCATCGTGGTATGCCGATACGACGTGCGTCGCATTTTGCGAAACCGAAAATGCATCGAGCCATCTGTGTAGGAAACAATAAGTTAAGATAAATGAACATGGACAAGAATTATTTGCAAAGTAATGACAAATCGACTTTAATACCTGTGTCCGAGTGGAACGTCCATAAGCATATTCTGGCCATCCACCGTTCGCTGTTGAGCTCTAGAAACACGCAGGCGCCGTGGTGCTATGAATGGAAATTTGTCCTATGCCCACAATTGTACAAGAATTGACGCGCCAGCAACCTCATGTGCCCCTGCGCGAGATCCGCGACACAACTCCCTGTACAAATAAGCCAAACATGCACTCCCCCAACTATACTGTCCAGCTACTTGGAAATCCTCCAGCAAAGGTAGGAACATCAAATGTACGAATCGATTGGACTTGTCGGCGAAAAGACAACCACCGATGAGTTGTAGTATGTACGATCGAACATAACGTTGGACTGACTCCTCATCGCTTTCATCATCTATTGTTGGAACGTTACGCTCAAGCCAATCGACCTTAAGTTTACAACCAACGATGTCATCTCCACCAGGAGTTCGTCCAAGTAGCCTCTCGCAAACATCAGCATAGTCTGCGTCAGTCGTTCGCGTCACAGGCATACCTTCGATAGGTAGTCCAAGCTGTACCTGCACGTCTTGGAGTGTAATTGTGCACTCCCTACAATGCATGTGAAATGTATGCATCTCGGGGCGCCATCTCTCTACAAACGCAGTAATCAAAGCCCAATCAAGGCAGAAAAATGCTACCCGGGATATCCCATAGAACCCACTGGAACGAAGATATGGGATCATCCTAGAATGATACTGCATCGTTCGATCAACGACCCCACGTCTTCGACGTACGCGCATTGTTTCGTACACCTTGGAATTGATAATGTATTAATGTATGTTTTTGATACATTATTGCTGTAAATATGACGTATTCATGTAAAACAGTTTACCTCGCCCCTCCAGGTTCGCGTCGATCTGTGAGTAGATTGAAGTTGCAATAGTGATGGATCTGAAGGTCCTGGATCCATTGCAGTACAACTGCAAATGAAAGTTAGAAAAAGAAAATGAGTGTTGCACGAAACGAAACGAAACAATAAGCATGTAATAAATGTGGAAACCAAAAAAAGCATCGTCAATGCTCAAGAACTTGTTATGTACGAACTAAAGTTACTTCACGCATTATACAAAAACGACTATAGGTTTTCAGTGGATGGTTGAGGTCTGCTTGGACAATTTTTTTTGTTATGTCCCTCTGAACGACAAATACCACACCGGTTCTTCCTAGTTGGGACTCGTTGACGGTCTTTATTTGGACATGTTGTTCTTTTATGTGTAATAACGTTCAATAAATAAACATATTAACCATTCTTCATAAACACAATAGCTATGTCCCTATATATCATGCAAATCATAACCTAACCTAAATAAGTAATTATGAAACTACTAAATTAATGAACTTACTTGTTTCCTCCGCTTTTCCTCTTCAACGTAATATTCCTGCAATAACGTCCTTGTATTCTCGTTAAGTTACTTCACAAAGAGTGTAATAAATCGGCTATAAGAAAACTAAACTAAGCAAATAAAAGTAAACTTTTACCCAAATAAGGAGTCATAACCTGACCTAACCTAAGTCATTCAACATATGTACCTAACCTAACTAACATTACTTACCTCAAATTGCCAAACAACAGAACTGAAGTAAACTAATCACAGTTAACTAACACAAATAAATAATTAAAACTAACCTCAAGTAAGTTAATTAACTAACGTAACCTAATCTAAATGAGCTTAGTATACTATATATATGGTTTCATAAATTTAGGAGCTTTACTTAACATAAAATAGAACATATATGGTTGGTCGTGTTAAAACCGACGTCTCTCTATTACTTTCAGATCATATAATAACGTAACTTAATTTACTTAACTAACTAACTAAATTAACTAAACTAAACTAACCAAACTCAACTAACTTACCTTAACAAACATAAATACATATACTAAACTAAACTAAACTAAACAAACTAAACTAACTAAACTAATACATAAACTTAACTAACGAAACAAACTTAACTAAACTAACTTAAACAAACTTAATTAACTAAACTTAACTAACCACCAATACCTAAACTAAACATCTTACCTAAACTAACTATACTAACTTAAACAAACTTAATTAACTAAACATACCTCCTCATTCGGTAAATTAACTAAACTACCTTAAACAAACTTAATTAACTATACTTAATTAACTAAACTAACTTAAACAAACTTAATTAACTAAACTTAATTAACTAAACTAACTTAAACAAACTTAAACAAACTCACTAAACTAAACTTAACTAACTTAAACAAACTTAATTAACTAACTAAACTAACTTAAACAACTTAATTAACTAAACTTAATTAACTAAAATAACTTAAACAAACTTTAACAAACTTAAACTAACTTACACAAACATACTAATCTAACCACTTAATTTAACCATTTACATATAACCTAAACTAACTTAACAAACAAAACTAACAACCACAACTTACTAAACTACACTAACCTCCACCGTTCTCCTCTTCACGCTACTTTGACCTTCTCATTGCCGCCGGCCTCCTTCCTCCTCTCTTGCTCCTTCCATTGCTGATGTTGGGTCCTTATTGCCGCCGCTCACTCCACGTACCACACATGCTTGTTTTTGAGCCCTGCGCCCACAACCTTCTTTTTCTCCTCCTTCTCCGCCGCGTCTCGTGCACGTACGCCCTCCTTCTCCGCCGCACTGCTTTTTTTCTTCCTCTCTCTCCACCTTGCTCCTCCTCGTCCCCTCATTTTATACGCGATGCGTCTCCCTGTTTTGGTCACGGGATTGTAATCCTGTGACCCCTACCTCCCCCTACCTAGCTCCCCTACCCCTGTATCCCTACCCCTGTAAGGTTCAGTTGGTCACGGGAAGAAGATAACCAATTGTCCTGATAGCGCCTTCTGAGAAGGCGCTATCAGCACAGCCCCCTCAAAGAGTCCACGTGGCCCACGTGGCACCCACGTGGATCGGTTCCATAACAATAGCGCCTTCGGGGAAGGCGCTATTGGTTATGGCAGTCCACGTGGATCAACGTGGATCCACGTGGATTGGGGAATCCGATTTTGTCCACGTGGCATCAATAACGCCTTCTGAGAAGGCGCTATTGGGTCTCCCTTTTGCCACATCAGCAATAACGCCTTCTGAGAAGGCGTTATTGCTTAGTGTGGGGAAAAAAAAGAACCACCCCTACTTACCTCTTTTAAAGTAAATAGTTTTGTACTTTGGTAAATTTTTCTTGGTGGAGTGCTATTTTTGGATTTTGGGAGTTTATTTTGAGCCTTGTTACTCCTGGGCAATTGGTATTTACGACCAAAGTGATGGCACTTGCTTCGATAATAAATGATATTTACGATGTTCACGGTACGAATTTTTTACATAAGTACGAATGTTTTCAGTTTCAATCCGAAAAATAGGGTGATGTTTTTTTTTCTCCAGAATAGGCAATAACGCCTTTTCAAAAGGCGCTATCAAAGCCACATGGATTTTTTGCTGACGTGGACGATCCACGTGGACTGCCCTTACACAGATAGCGCATTTTCAAAAGGCGCTATCTGTGTAAGTCAGTCCACGTGGTCATCCTACGTGGACATCGACCAATAGATAACGCCATGGGTCGTACGGGTTGTCCGCCTCGCAATACGCACTATCCGTGTAACCCGGTCCACGTGGTCATCCTACGTGGACATTGGCCGACCGAATAGCGCCTATGGGCGCCTATGGGTTGTACGGGTTGTCCGCCTCGAAATACGTGCTATCCGTGTAACCCGGTCCACGTGGTCATCCTACGTGGACATCGGCGATCGAATAGTGCCTATGGGTTGTACGGGTTGTCCGCCTCGCAATACGCGCTATCCGTGTAACCCGGTCCACGTCCATGCAAACGTCATGCACGTATCCCGAGGTGGCGACACGTGGACCAGGTTACACGGATAACGCGTATTGCGAGCCGGACAACCCGTACAACTCATAGGCGCTATTCGGTCGGCCGATGTCCACGTAGGATGACCACGTGGACCGGGTTACACGGATAGCGTGTATTGCAAGGCAGACACATACAACCCATAGGCGCTATTCGGTCGGCCGACGTCCACGTAGGATGACCACGTGGACCGGGTTACACGGATAGCGCGTATTGAGAGGCGGACAACCCGTACAACCCATAGGCGCTATTCGGTCGGCCGATGTCCTCGTGGATCGTCCACGTCAGCAAAAAATCCACTTGGCTTTGATAGCGCCTTTGAAAAGGCGTTATTGCCTATTCTTGAGAAATTAAAAGTACACCACCCTATTTTGTGAAATAAAATATAAATGTGCCCTATTTTTCGAAAAACATGGAAGAGCTACTACTCTTCACTTGTGCCTTTGAGAGGTTCAATTTTTCACAGAAAATCTTTCTCCTTCTAATGTCATGGTTCGACATACAAATGGCCTAATTAAGTCTGAGTGTTTCAGTGGGATATCACTTGCTATCGATCAACTACCGAAATATGCCAAATAAGGGTTATGTCTCACATCCATTATCAATCGTTATTGTAATCACCAAGTACTTTCTTAATGGTTCAATCATCAAAAACTATACATCATAATATAAAACCGTTCTCAGAAGTCCTTGCCCATATATGAGAACGAAAAAAAAAAAATGGAAATGTAAGTCACACAACTTACGCCAAATATCGAATTTCCTGAAAACATTACAAAAGTATCTAAGAAAATAGTTTAAATGAGGAAAACAAGTGTCCGTTTTTTTTTTTTATTCTAGAAATAGGTTATATTGCCTATTGAAAATGCGTTATTCATGTGTCTGGTCCATGTTGGACAAATAACAAAAGGCGCTATTCATGTCATTTGGATATAATCCATCCAAGTGGATTGGTTGGAGGTGATTTACACGAATAACGCTAGTCATGACGTTTGCATTGACTTTATCACCTCGAGACACGTGTGAGTCGTTTGCATGATTTACTTGAATTTTACGAGGTTACATGGGGTGTCCACCTCGAAATACGTGTGACCTTTGCACGGTTTGCATGAATTAGGTGAGGTTGTATGAGTTGCCAACCTCGAGATACGTGCATGAGGTTTGCGTAGATTGCAACAGGTTGCATGGGTCGTCTACCTCGACAGACGTACCTGGCAATTGCATGAATTTTTCACCTCAACATACATGCATGACGTTTGCATGAGTTTTCCATGTCGATATGCGTGCGTGTCGTTTACATGGGTTGTCTACTTTGAGATACGCAAGTGACGCGGGTTTTCCATCTCGATATGCACGTGACGTTTGCATGGGTTCTCCACCTCGATGTGCGATATTTGAGTTGAACAAATAGCTCCTTTTCAAAAGGAGTCATTCATAAGGTTTATAATTTTGTATATATAGCTTCTTTTCAAACGGAGCTATCTATACAAGTGTCTTCCACCTCACCAACTATGCATGCTACCTCACATCTATAGCTCATTTTCAAAATACATTAGTTTTGAGATTTTAAAGTAAATACTACTATTTGGTGAATTAAAAACTAAAGGGACTTTATTTTTTGATAAAAAGGAAATGCAAGTTACACAACTTACACCAAATACCGAATTTCCCTGTAATGCCTCAAAGGCCACGATTTACTGTTAACCATGTTTTACGATGCTTTAGATTGTGCACAGAGACTGCACACGTTTCTTAGAGCGTTGTACGTACACATGCGCAATTCTGTAGCAATGTGATTTTTATTTATATTTTTTTTGGTTATAGAGGTTTTTTTTTTTTTTTTTTTGGTCAAAGCGTTAAGTTATATATTACCAAGGTGTTCCAAAAAATCCCCTGGGAGATACTTCCAAGTACAATTGCAGTGTTTCAATAACGCTGATCTAGCTAGTTTGTGTTCTCCACCATTACAATCCCTAGAGATGTGCCGATGTCGTGGATCCCGATCCCTAAATACATATTTGATGTCAAATACTATGGGTTCTAAATCGGTACAAACATTTTGTTATCATTCATTGTTTCTATCAAAGTCCTTGAGTCTGAGTAGATTGTTTCTACTGGGCTACTTGAACACCATTGAACAACGCTCAGTATAGTCAGTCCTTCTGCTACTTCCACTAAAGGAGTACATCCTATTGCAAACGAACCCGCCATGACAATCGTATTTGAAGTTGATATCAGGATCCATCCAATTCCTGAATCTCCTGATTGAGGACATCCGTTGCATCGGTGAATATTTTCGATTTTAAAGGTTAGATTGTTCGGATCTATTTTTATATTAATGCAACTTTTGAAGCATTCGAAATCAAATCATACAACAATAAAAAATACTATATCTGCTAATACCAATAATCATAACAATAATACGGCTTGGATGAGACTTCAAAATGGTTCTTTAGTTGTAATTTAATTGGTAGTGACATTCATCGGGAGCTTAATTAGCAATACCGCGACAAAGTAACTTAATTAGTAAAAAATTTTAAACAAATTCAATTCAATTCTCCTAAATTCACCTTTAAACATGGCCACATGAAATTTTCCCATACGTTGGAAAGAGGAAATGACTCCCCAAGTACTACTGGGGCAAGAGCTCATTTGGTACTGTAAACCATAATCAACAAGCTAATTCATTTTATTTTTCTTTTCTACATATAGAAAATTTTAAATTTATTTTAGCTATGAAAAGGATGTAGTGACGTTCTCTTGCTACACATTTGTTAATATCTTTAAATCGCGCATCATGATGTTTGAACATGATATTCCAATGTGTGTTTAAATTAAGGATCCCAACAATTATATATGTAACCAATGCTTATAGGAAAAATATTTTACCCTAACGTTACCTTTTTTTTTTATTGAATTTATGCAGCTGGCCTAATTAATATATGGTTGAGGCTTTTGTTGTAATTTATTTTAAAAAATAAAAATTTATTAATCATTAATGACTCACGATGTATTACTTTTCAGATATGTGATGGTACCACAATACGTAGTAGCCGTGAAGATACTGTTGCCCTACGTCAATATTTCCAATTATTATTTTCAGTTGTCCTCCACCACAACCCACCAGCTGCCACCAGCACCACATTTTCGGCCACCAGCACCACATTAATTCTAAATATCCAGTGGTTCAGTTGTCCTGTCACTGATTGAGAAAGTTGTTGGTCACGTTTTTTATATAATCTGGGAACACTTCATTTTTATTTTTTTTTCATTTAGAACAATTTTTACTTTTACTTTTGTGGAAATATACGATATAGAAACTTTTTAGATTATTTTTGTTGTTTTGTGTACAGTACATTGAGAAAAGATAATGTTAATTAAGGATATGTTAAGTTTATATAAATTGTGCAATATAAATATATTATTTAGCTATGATTTTTATTATATATTGGCAGGTTAAATGTGCTTGGATTGAGACATATATATATATGATCCGTTGCTAATTAGAGACTTTAAAAACTAAACGAAAATGGATTCCGTTGCTATTTCCGTCTCTAATTTTCGAGGAATAGATACATGAATAAAAAACTGATTAAATTCCGTCTCTGATCTGTCTCTTATTAGCAACGGATCAGAGACGGATTTAATAATCAGATACGGAATTAGAGTCTCTAAATCAGAAACGAAATCACATTTTCGTTTTTGATTGAATCAGCGACGATGATTTTAGAGATTCCGTTGCAGATTTCAATTAGAGATGGAATTTATGCAAATCAGAGACGAAAATTTCCGTTTCTGATCTGCTGTTTTTTTGTAGTGGGAACATTTATAGTCAAATGCTTTAATTTACACAAATATCCCCGTATCAAACTAATGAGTTGCTCACTTGGTTTTTTTTTCAAAAAAAATTAAAAAGTCGATCCCATGCTTATTTTCCGTCACAAAGATTAACTTAATTGGTTGAAAAGTCCATTGATTATTTTCTTAGTTTTTCATATCGAAATAAACAAATTGCATAATTCATGTAAAATGCGATCTTCAATCTATGAGTGAAGACCGGTGCAACATTCAAACAACAAAACCAAACAATATTTCACATCGTCCTTTGAAAATCATGACGAATTTGAGCCAGGAAGCACCATGTGATATAACACATGCAAGGACTAGAATAAACATAGTATCCCATGCAAGATCCCAAGAAAAAAAAAAAAACTCTCTTTTGAATAAGAGAAAGAGAGAGCACGTGAGAGCTACACAACCAAAAAAAAGGACATGCAAACGTCATGCAAGTATCCCGAGGTGGCGACACGTGGATCGAGTTACACGGATAGCGCGTATTGCGAGACGGACAACCCGTACAATCCATAGGCGCTATTTGGTAGGCCGATGTCCACGTAGGATGACCGCGTGGACCGGGTTACACAGATAGCGCGTATTGCGAGGCGGACAACCCGTACAACCCATAGGCGCTATTCGGTCGGCCGATGTCCACGTAGGATGACCACGTGGACCGGGTTACACGGATAGCACGTATTGCGAGGCGGACAACCCGTACAATCCATAGGCGCTATTCGGTCGATCGATGTCCAAGTAGGATGACCACGTGGACTGGGTTACACGGATAGTGCGTATTGCGAGGTTGACAACCCGTACAACCCATAGGCGCTATTCGGTCGGCCGATGTCCACGTAGGATGACCACGTGGACGGCCTTACACAGATAGCGCATTTTCAAAAGGCGCTATCTGTGTAAGGGCAGTCCACGTGGACCGTTCACGTCAGCAAAAAATCCACGTGGCTTTGATAGCACCTTTTGAAAAGGCGTTATTGCCTATTATGGAGAAATTAAAAGTACACCACCCTATTTTGTGAAATAAAATGTAAATGTGCCCTATTTTTTGAAAAACATGGAAGAGCTACTACTCTTCACTTGTGCCTTTGAGAGGTTCAAATTTTCACTGAAAATCTTTCTCCTTCTAATGTCATGGTTCGACATACAAATGGCCTAATTAAGCTGCGAGTGTTTCAGGTGGGATATCACTGCTATCGATCAACTACCAGAATATGCCAAAGAAGGGTTATGTCTTGTTAGTTTCTGAATGGAATAAGTTTATTGTATATTATCTTGTATACATAGTACCATATTTATATAGGCAAGTCTAGAATACAAGAAAGGAAAGTAATCATGAAAGGAACCTAAGAGATATCGGGGGATACTAATTTCCTTAACAGCTGGATACTATATTCAATTTCCTTAACACCCTCCCTCAAACTCAAGTTGGTTCAACTTGAGGTTGTAGATCGAATCGCTAAACCTGACAAATCTAAGGTTCGTTGCGAAGCAGATCAACGACCACCTAAGATAACAATCAAAGGTTCGTTGCGAAGCAGATCAACGACCACCGAAGATGACAATCCAAGGTTCGCTGCGGAACGGAGCAACGACTACCGAAGACGATAATCTAAGGTTCGTTGCGAAACGGAGCAACGACTACCGAAGACGACAATCTAAGGTTCGTTGCAAAACAGATCAACGACCACCGAAGACGACAAGTTAAGGTTCGTTGCGGAATGGATCAACGACCACCGAAGATGCCAATCTAAGATTCGTTGCGAAACGGATCAACGACCACCGAAGATGACAGGAAACAGATTATGATATGGGAGAGTCATAACAACGTAACTGTAGAACAGCTGATATCAGAGACGACGCAGTCGACGACGGACAGATAGCAGAGTCAACGAAGGCGACGACACACTACAAAAAAATAGCAAATCAGAAACGGAATTAGAAACGGAAATAAGTTCCGTGTCTAAATCAGAAACGGAATAAGTTTCGTTTCTAAATTAAAAAGTTAGCAACGGAATTGAGACGGAAACATTCAGAGACGGATTTGAGACGGGACAGAGACGAAATTAGAAACGGAATTAGAGACGGAATTAAATTCCGTCTCTGAAAAATGGCGCCAACATTCCCACCAAAACTTTATTTTGTTATACCCGTTCATCAAATCTCGAGATTTGTGACAACAAATCTCGAGATTTCTCTTTACCCCCTCCAAAACCCCCCCTCGTCTCGTCCTCCCCACCACCGAAATCCACTGAAAGCCCTAACCAAGCAAACCCACCGCGCGATTCGATCTCATCGTCTTCGTCGTCTCTCCTCTATACTCGTCTCTCCTCTCTCTCGTCGCGCCGTCTCTCCTGGTCACCAGGCCCCAAAGCTCCAACCCCCAACAAATCGGCGTCTCTGTTCCGTTGCTCTCAAGTCTCTCTCTCTCGGTCTCTCCGTCTCTCTCCGCCACCGCCCCCAAATCCCCAACCCCCAACAAGTCGTCCTCGCATTACATTGGTCCCCAGTAGCGCCGCTTCTGCTCTGGTCCTGTTCGGTTGTCTTGCACCATTTCGGTCCGCGCCTCTGCTCCTCTCGGGTCTCTCTTCGTGCTCTCATTCAGGTCCCTCTTCGATCTCTCGTTCGGTGGTATTGTGCTCTCATTCATTCCGCGCCTCACATTGTGCTTGATTGGTGAGTTCTCCTCTTTCCTCTCGAACCATTATTTTTGGTGAATTGGCAATGACATGTTATGTAGGTGTTCCTTGCTATTTTATTATATCTTGATGTTGGTTTACCTATTTAAATGTATAATTTAAATAAATTTGATTTGGTTGTAACTTTACCAAGATGTCTCCTTGCTATTGTATGATATCTTGATGTGTATAACTATTCAACTATCATAGGTGATATATTGATGTCTTTGTTATATGTTCGGTGTCTCTCTTGATGTGTTATGTAGGTGTTCAACTAACATTTATAAAAAGAACAAGTTTCCACTTCCTTTCGATCTAATGAAATCAAGAATTTTTGTTCAAGATTTTTGTTCAAATTTATCATGTTAGGCATTGTTTTTTATTCCTTGCTATTTTATTATGTTTGGTTATGCTATTCTGAAATGCCAAAAAATTGATAATAGGTGCAATGATCTGAAATATGAAAATCTAATTCTGAATATACTAGGTATTACTTTGATCATAGTTCTTTGCATGATTCTTGATCTCATTCAAGAGCTTAGTGAACGAAGTGATGGTTGTGGCTATGTCTTCATCGGAGCCAACTCTGAAAGTCTCGTAGTGCCCTCGATTATCAACTTTTTCTTCACTTGATGTTTACCTTTATAATGTACCCTAAGCTCTCCTTCACTTCCTTAGTTGTTTGACAAGCCCTAACTCAAGTTAAATTTGTTCTCATAAAGCGAGGAAAAAAAATTATTCATGGCTTGATCATTGGAGAGCTCAATCTTGGTCTCCTCAATGATGTATTCTCTCATGGCCCTGTTCGGTGGATCTGTACCTATTCTCAATTGACTCCACAAAAGTCTAATTTTCACCCTAATGTAGAACTTCATCCTTACTTTCCAATGAGCATAGTTGGTATAGATAAAAAACACTTTGAATTTTCAACTCCCTATCCTTAGTTCAATGAAAAGTTAAAACAATTACTTTCTAATCCAGACATCTTACATATTTATGATGAGGTAAATAATCCAGTTAGAGGAATATCGAATAAATGTTGTTGTACTTTGCATTTCGTGCCTTGAATTGCATTCAAACATTAATACTTAGCAAGATAATAATTAAGGACAACATTAGATATTAAAGTAAATTTGATCTATCACCATTCTAGCATTTCTTAATAAAACCTATAATTATATAAGTCATTCCATGACTAGAGTGATCTAATTACATCTATCATCATATGAAAAGAGACGTTACATTACAATACGATCATAAATGAAACCTGAGACATCGTGTAACGCTGACTAGTTAGAAAATGAATGACTTCCTAACTTTGTCAATTTATTCTCTATTCATGAGTTCAACAAGAACCTCGTTCTTTCACTTAGCTATCAATTTCTTCTAGATTGTCTTGATCGCTATTCCGATTTACACTATTCTCCAATTAGTGAGATTTCCTATCATCTTAATCATTATTATTTCATTACTTGAATAGACAACCGGCTCGACAACGGTTACGTTCGAATAGGAATGTCGTCTACAAGTAGAGACTCCGGCTCGACAACGGTTACGTTCGAATTGAATTCGCGGCGAAGGTTAAAGAATTCATATCATTTGCCAAACAACATTATCCTACATACCAAAGTGAAAGGAAGATTAGATTTCCGTGCAATTTTAAGAAATGTCGACTTGTACCGTACTTGGACGTCGAAACGGTTGAGTACCACATATGTAGGTATGGATTTGTCCCGGGATATCACAGTTGGTACGAACATGGTGAGAACGGAGATGAAGGCCCGCAAAATTTTTACGAAATGGATAGCCATATTGATGATGCTTGATGTGGGAGGATACGATCCGACACCTTACCGCGAGATGCTACACAACGTGGCAGTCCAAGTTTCAATTGGAATGACGTGGAAGAATCACCAAACCCCAAGCACGCCAACTATATGACATGATTGATGCAAGTAGGGAACAATTGTGGCCTGGTTGCGAAACCATGACAACGTTGTCCGCAATGGCAAGATTACTTGCGATCAAGTCTGAACATCATATATCTGAACGAGGGTATAATGAAATCATTAAACTCATGAAGGATTGTTTGCCAAATGACAACTCATTGGTTGAAAATTTTTATGCCACTAAAAGACTAATGCGAGGTCTAGGTCTACCTGTTGAGAAAATAGATTATTGTGAGGACCAATGTATGATTTATTGGGGAGTGGACTCTGAGTTGACGTCATGTGAATTTTGTGGGAAATCACGATACATTGCACATCGACGAGGTCGTGGTCTTAACACAAAAACCGCCCTTGCAAAAGAATGTACTACTTCCCTTTGGGCCCTCGGTTTAGCAACGATTGTATGCGTCTAAGTCAACCGCAAAACATATGCGATGGCATGGAGATCATTCATCGCCAGAATATGTTATGCAACACTGTTCTGATTCGATTGCTTGGAGACATTTTAATGACGTCAATAGAGACTTCGTCGCCGAGGTTCGGAATGTTCGTTTAGGATTGTGCACTGATGATTTTCAAGTATTTGGGCTTTCCGGGAAATCGTACTCTTCGTGGCCCGTGATTTTGACTCCTTACAACCTTCCACTGTCGATGTGCATGAAATCTGAGTTTATGTTCTTAACGGTTATCGTTCCTGGACCAACCAGCCCAAAGCAGAAAATCGACGTGTTCCTTCAGCCGCATGTGAAAGAGTTGCAAGATTTATGGAACAATGGGGTGATTACATACGACGTCTCCACCAAGACAAATTTTCTCATGCGAGTTACCCTTTTATGGACTGTTAGTGATTTCCCTGCATATAGCATGTTGTCCGGTTGGAGCACACACGGTAAGTACGCTTGTCCATATTGTATGGAGGATACAAATGCATTTCAATTGTGAAATGGTGGTAAGACATCGTGGTTCGACTGTCATCGTCGTTTCTTGGCGAAGTCATCACCATTAAGGAAAGACAAAAAAATTTTCATCAGAGGCAAAATGGTCATAAATGATGATCCACCCGCTTTGCGTTCTGGTGAAGAAGTTTTGGCAGAAATTGAATCGTTTGGCTTGATAAAGGTGACAGAAATCGGAGCTGAATCTGTGAATGGGCGAATAGCTAAGAATTCGGGATGGAGGAAGAAAAGCATATTCTGGGACTTGCCGTATTGGAAGACAAACTTGATCCGCCACGACTTAGATGTCATGCACATTGAGAAAAATGTTTTTGACAACATATTCAACACTATTATGTGTGTACCGGGCAAGAGTAGGGACATTGCAAAATCGAGGCAAGATATTCATGAATATTGTCACCGACCTTCTCTACACATTGATTCGGCGACAAATACTTACGTCCTTGGGTGTTATGCTTTTGATACATCAAAAAAACAAAAATTGTGCGAGTGGGTTGAAAAGTTGCGTTTTCCTGATGGTTACGCATCGAATCTTGGTCGATGTGTAGATCCAAAGAAACTGCGAATGTTCGGCATGAAGAGCCATGATTGTCATATATTCATGCAACGGTTGATACCAATTGCATTCAGAGAACTCCTCCCAAACCCGGTTTGGGTTGCAATTAGCGAATTAAGCCTTTTTTCCGATCCCTAATCTGCGAAATGTGTAAGTATCCAAGATATGGAGGTCTTAGAGTCTGAAATACCAAAAATCATTTGCAAGTTGGAAAAAATATTCCCTCCAAGCTTATTTGACTCTATGGAACACCTACCAATCCACTTGGCCTACGAGGCCCGTCTGGCCGGTCCCGTTCAATTTCGATGGATGTATCCATTTGAGAGGTACTATCTTGAGCCCTTGAAATTATTTTCCCATTCAATAGGTTTTATATCAACATTTCCTATAACATTCATACAGGTACCTTAAACATTTGAAGAACAATGTGCGAAACAAAGCGAAGGTTGAGGGCTCCATGTGTAATGCTTATTTGGTCGAAGAGGTCACATCCTTTTGTTCTTACTACTTCGAAGATCACGTCTTTACGTTGCATGACAAAGTGCCACGTAACGACAATGGCGGTCTCGGGCCCACACCGAACTTCGTCGGCAATTTCTCAATTTTCACTTATCCTGGTCGACCCATGGGCAAGTCGAAGGAGCGGTACTTAACAGAGCAGGAGTATAATGCCGCTCATTCGTACATACTGCTCAATTGTCCAGAGATCGCTCCTTACGTTCAGTATGTCCGTCACTTTCATTCAATAATGCAGTACATTCATTGTTCATATTTTAGTAAGACAACCTACTTACATGTTTGTTTCTTCTAGGATATTCGTCGATGAAATCACTCAAGCAATGGGGAGTCGGAAGTTGATAGTAGTCTAGAGCACAACTTCCCCATTTGGTTTCAAACATATGTAAGGTCATTACTTTTGTACGTTATAGATTCAAATGTTTCTTCCATAAGTAATGTGTCATATTGCATTTCTAATTTTTTTGAATAGGCTCGGAATTCTATAGTTGACGAGACGCTCATTGATCTTTCTGTTGGTCCTAGTCGATCATGTACTGTCTACCCTGGTTACCTTGTTAATGGGTATAAGTTCCACTCCGCAACATATGACATTAATAGATCGACGCAGAACAGCGGTGTTTTGGTGAATGGTTCAAACTACGCCGATGTTTCCCATAACTATTATGGAGTACTTGCAAGAGGTTGTGGAGATTGAGTATACCGGCCTCAGCGTGTGGTCTTGTTTAAGTGTGAATGGTATGACCCTACACCGAATCATGGTGTGAGGACTCACCCAACACTTCAATTGGTAGAGGTTCATCGAAGTCGACGATATAACAACTACGAGCCATTTGTACTAGCAATGCAAGTCACTCAAATCTACTACCTTTCGTACCACTTTCATGAGGAACGACCGACAAGAATGGCTAGCGCTTTGTTGTTGTCGCCAAAATTATTGACGAGGAAACTAGCAAAGACGATAATGACCAGGGCTCGGCAGAGATTGCTTTCCAAGATAGGATGCCCACCACGTGCTGATGCAATCGACTATATCAACAATCTGGATGATCCGACTGGGACTTGATTTATTGTTGAAGCGGGTCCAAGCGAAGAAGTCTATAGCGGAGATGATTCAGAAGAAGAATCCTCACCTTCTACTCATGAGAGTGAATTTGAAACGGATGATAGCGAATAATGTATGTATATGATATGTCAACGTCCAATAATGTAGTTACTTTTATTAGCATGGATCCTGTGTTATTAAGTCCAAACATTTAGACTTAATTTCTAATTTTTGTATGCCCTCATTCTCTGATGTTTTATTGCTATTTCGTTATGTTTCATGGCCAGAGGTGGTCATCCCCCACGTCGAGGTTTCCCTCTAGGAAGCCATCGTCCAGGCGGAAGAGGTGCAGCACCGACCTCTGGCAGCGAAATACCAACTGGGCCTCATGGTCAGGCCACACGAGGGTCCATAGAGGTCGTGGCGGTCGAGGTCGTGGGTCGATACCTGCATTATCGATTCCGACTTCTCGGTCTCTCGAGCACGATACAGCCACAACGTCACCTTCCCCTTCCATACCGTCGGCGTCGTCTGTACCATCATCGTCGTCATCAAAGACTATACCAAATATACACTTCCCCTCACCATCTCCGACATCAAGGACTTCTTTTACCCATGAGGCCTGCACCCCCAGCCACAGCATCACCGGCAGCATCCCCACAAGAAGACGTAAGAGCAGGGTTGGAGGTGACAGACCCTCCGCGGCCACCTCAGAGGACAGGGATGGAGCCCCCTCGCGTGCAGGGGATCCCTATCAGACTGATTGCCAATGATACGTAAGTTTGTGTTTGACTCTTATATGTCGTTTTAAATATGGATGTCAATTATTGAAGAAGTAGTTAAGGTGATATGCATGTTCATGAAACACAGGGAGTTGCATCCTTCGTATTTTTGTGCACGGAGGATGACAAAAGTTTTCAAACGATGGATGATTCCTGAAGGGTATTGTTGGAAGTCGGTACCGCCTCATCATAAAGACCAATACTGGCGCCAATGGAAGGTAAACAAGACTACTAAATGCCTTCTGATTTATACTATTTTCTCAATGTCTTGTAACAATAGCAACTCGCCAATTTGTAGGTATTTTTTAGATGGGATGACGCGATTCCCGAGGATCTAGTGCTAGCGGCGTACGACAGGCTTGCAGGCACAAGGTACACCGCGTTGATGCACAAGTTAAAGAAGAGTCGTGTGCGACGCTTTTTTCTGACGAGGCATGGAGGAGATACTTGCAGTACTGGGAGAGCGAGGACTTCCAGGCCAGGTCTAGGCAAGCGACGGAGAATAGGAACACTGATTCGAAGGCCCTGGGACTGGACCCTCGAAGCACGGTGGTGGTTCCATGTCTTTTGTGACTACCCAAGAAAGATTGGTAAGTTTTTTGTAACATCTTGGATATTTTTTACATTTATACACTTGTTCACTATGCTTGGTCCTGCACGCAGACTGATTCATCCGAGACGCCACCGACTGTGAATGACTTGTATTTGCATCTCCACACCGTAAATCACGACAGGATGACATTCATTGATACTAGATCAGAGCGGTTCTATGTAAGTATAGAAATTATATGTAAAATAGTATTAAGTTTACTTTAACCCATATCATGTATTTTGTTTGTTGTTCATATCTGCAGGATAGGCTCCAGAGCAGACGTCAAGAGCTGACCCAGGCTACACCGGACCAATCGGTGGATGATGAGGCGGTGTACCTCAATGTGGCGGGTGAGTGTCCCAAAGGACGTGTCTACGGACTCGGGTCCTTAGGGAGAAAGAAGAGGAGATACGGAGATCCCGGGTGCTAGCACGTCGGAGATGCCGATGTGGTGCCGCGGCGAGTTCAATGTCGTTGCGGAGCAATTACGAAAGGTTGTGGAGTTCATGCAGCGGCATCTCGGGATGACCATGGACGAAGCAGGCCTAGCTCAGCAACAACCACCACCACCGCCACCTCATGACCAAAGAATACCGCCGCAAATAGATCCGGTCGATCCACCACAACAAGGGGACAGTGTTGAGCGTGAGACGTAAGCATGGCTCTCAAGAGATGAGCAGGTTGGTGATACAGAGGTATTTCACTTGTTGTTTGTGTAAATTCTTAGATTAAACGTTTGCCTTTGTAGACAACTTTAGCAATTCTTAGAATTACTTTATGATTGACACTTCTTTTTGTGCATATTTAGATTGATATTCCATATTTTATCGTGGATTTTACTTTTTTGACCTTTTCCTACCCAAATTTCTTTTTATGTCAAGTAAAATATACTATAACTACAGAATGTTTGCATAATCCATGGGAGAAGAAAACATGCTGGTTGTTGTGTGCAAGTCTTATGGCGTTGCAGGTTATCTCGAGTGCTATGATGAAGAAAGTGGTAGAATTGACAGGGAGCAACATCTTCATGCAATAGCAAATGAATTTGGGAAATCGATAAAGGCTCGTTTTCGTTCATCGTGTTGAGAACATGTAGGCTCTTGTTCTTCTATTATCGCATGTCCCTAGAAGAACAAGAGCCTACATGTTCTCAACACAGATGACCGAAAAACGACCCTTTATCGATTTTCCAAATTCATTTGCTATGGCATGAAGATGTTGCTCCCTGTCAATTCTACCACTTTCTTGATCATCATAGCACTCGAGAGAACCTGCAACGGCATAAGATTTGCACATAACAGCCAGCATGTTTTCTTCTCCCATGGATTAATTCTGCAAACATTCTGTACTTATAGTATATTTTACTTAACATAAAAAAAAAATTGGGAAGGAAAAGGTATAAAAAATAAAATCCATGATAACTTATGCATGAACTGGGCTTCCAAGGCAACTAAGATATACAGAGGATAAAGGAACAACACATTTACCTGCAATTCATGGTGGTTTGTTGAAGCCTGATGTAGTGGAGGGTACTGATGATGAAGTTCCTTATTTCGTTTTTTGCAGTTTTCAACATGTTGCTATTTGTTAGTTGTTGAGCTACCTATCTCATGTTGTAACAGAGAGTTTGGAGTTTGCCTTGCTGGGACCTCACTGAGACAAGCAAGAGAGACGATGACATTGATCTTTTGAAAGACAATCAAGCTCTTCAGCGCCTCACTGGGACTGCTGAGAAAGCTAAGATGGACCTTTCATCTTTGACTCAAACCAACATTAGGTATTACATTTTTTCTTTATGCTACCTTCTTCTTCATTTCGTTTTTCATTAGTGATAGTTGAATGGCCTTTTCTGCACCTCATCTTACTCGGCTAAATTATATTAGGTTTCTAGAAAGTTGATTTTTTGAATCATCTGGCTGTGTTTTAATTTGTTTGGTTTTTGTGCTAATTGTTCTGTTATTATTGGGCTAAATCCCATTCAAGAAAATCTTATTCAATAACTCAACTCATTGACAAAGATGCCTATTTTAAAACTCAGATTATTGTAAGTAGAGTCTTTGGGGTTCTATGATTAAGAATATATGTTATGATATAATATGATTGCAATGCCATGGGAGATTCTTACTCGCGTACTAATTAGGACATTTCCATTTAGTCTTAAATGCTTTTTTTTCTAGCCAAGTGGATATTGGGGTTTTCTTGAATCTCAGTTGTGTCAAACAAACCAGTTCAATGATTAGCAGTGGTGGCTTTTCTGCCGAGGCAAGGACCTTCATTTATGCTGCTTTTACTTTGGATTTCATTGGGTTTTGTGTATGCAAATCTTTCAACTAAAAGAAATGCCCTTCCTGATCCCAAAATATAGTGATTGTGGCTTGATTGAGGAAGTGGCCCGTGTGATGCGAAGACCAATCTATGTCTTTTCTATATAGCATAGATCCAATCTCAACTTTAATGTCTCCTAAACAAGTTTATACTAAGTCCACATAGTCCCAAATTGCTCATTGTTACTATATACGAAGGCTTGATGCGAAGGAATAAACCCGAGAGGCGTCTTTTACTCATTTTAAATACCCTATTGATACTTAACTTAGCACAAATGTCCAAACTTGGTGTTACAAGTTTGTAGATACTTTCCCTATTGTTTTTAAGTATTATTGAATAATCAAAGTCCATTGGAAGTCATTTCAAGTTAGTTTAAGGCAATGGTTTGTAAGACAATCCCTTATGGAAAATAATTTCTTAAAACTTGGTTTTTGTGAAACTTGAATTGCGTCAAAACAATCATAGAAGTTTTCAAAATTCTCGAGTTTTTTTCATTCAAGTCTATTAACTTTAAACTGAGGTTGTTGAGTGAAAAAATCTCATGGATATGTTCAAAAATAAAATTTGAAACTCATAGTCAAACTTTAAGTTGGTAAATATTCTTGGTTTTAAAGCCAATGAAAGATAGAAATTACAATTGTAAATATTCTACACATAGGAGAGAATGAACAAAGGAGTCCAAAATACAATGTTTTCGTTCTCCTTAAACACTGTTGCACACACAACTTGAAAAGTAATTTTGGTCTCTTTATTTCATGAAAAATAGTTGCTCGTAATAAATAGTTTAGAAAACTAAACCAAAATAGTAACTCCTAAAATACATAAACTCATAAATCTTATAACTTTCCTAGACAAAACACTTTAAGAATAGAAACTTATTAAACCTTAAATAAGTTCATCTGGAACTAAACTAAACACCTAAGAAGTATGAGCTTCCCCAATTTAAAAAAGAAATAGGAAGTTTCTAAATCTTGACTGCACACATCATAATTAAATAAATAACATAAATAGAAACTATGTAGGCTAAAGCACTAATTTTAACACTCTTATTTGCTTTTGGTGTTCTTTGGTGAAATGGTAGGATGGTGGAAGTGATCTGGTGAGCTTTTGGTGTTCTTTGGTGAAATGTTTGTTTGGATTCGGCATGAAGGGCAGTTGATCCTCTCTCTTTTGTTTCAAATGGAATCAATGAGTAACTCTTTTCAATTTTGACTGCATTAGCTAGGATTATGGATATAACTTGGAGAAATAATAGCTACACTGACACCCCAAAGTCACAACAACAACAAAACTTCACTCCTAAATCAGTTCTGCTTGCTGCTCCTACTTTTTTTTTGAAGCTTTCTTATTCTATTTGTGAGTTTTTTTTTTCTTCACTGCAGGAGAGTACCTCAGCTGGTTATTATTTTTTTTTGGAGTAGGAACACATGGCTGGTTCAGTCTAATGGAGCACTTAGCAGTGTTGGTGGATGAGATGATGACTTCCTATCAAGATTGATGGGAAAATAGAGAGGCTGTGAAAATAGAGGGCACTGTGAGAGTTGTTTATCAGGTGAGTTCTGCTATGTTTTTTATTTAATTGCAGCAGATCAAGGAAGTGACCCAACATTTCAATGTACGTATACTATCTTCAAATGAGTTTTTTTTTTCTTCACTGCAGGAGAGCACCTCAGCTGGTAATTTTTTTTTTTTAGAGTAGGAACACATGGCTGGTATTGTAATGGAGCACACAGCAGTGTCGGTGGATGAGATGATGACTTCTTATCAAGATTGATGGATGTGAATCTTGCCTTGATAAAGGTTTGTGCTTAACTTTCAGTTTTTACCTTTTAGCATTCTTGCACTTCACCATTATCATATACATGTTGAAATGCATGCATTACAAAGCTTGATAAAATAATCCAACTCAACTTAAAAAAGGTCCATCTTATACATACATTATTCGCTATCTCATATGCGTAGAATAATAGCTACAGTGACACCCCAAACTCACAACAACAACAAAACTTCAGTCCTAAATCACTTTTGCTTGCTGCTCCTACTTTTTTTTTGAAGCTTTCTTATTCTATTTGTATGGTTTTTTTTTCTTCACCGCAGAGGGACCTCAACTGGTTTTTTTTTTTTTTTTTTTTCGAGAAGGAACACATGGCTGGTTCGATCTAATGGAGCACACAAAGAAGTGTTGGTGGATGAGATGATGACTTCCTATCAAGATTGATGGATGTGAATCTTGCTTTGATAAAGGTTTGTGCTTAACTTTCGCTTTTTACCTTTTAGCATTCTTGCATTTCACCATTATCATATACATGTTGAAATGCATGCCTTACAAAGCTTGATAAATAATCCAACTCAACTTAAAAAAGGTCCATCTTATACATACATTATTCGCTATCTCCTATGCGTAGAATAATAGCTACAGTGACACCCCAAACTCACAACAACAACAAAACTTCAGATCCTAAATCAGTTTTGCTTGCTCTCCTTTTTTTGAAGCTTTCTTATTCTATTTGTATGGTTTTTTTTTCGCCGCAGAGAGGGACCTCACTGGTTTTTTTTTTTTTTTTTTTGAGTAGGAACACGTGGCTGGTTCAGTCTAATGGAGCACACAGCAGTGTTGGTGGATGAGATGATGACTTCCTATCAAGATTGATGGATGTGAATCTTGCTTTGATAAAGGTTTGTGCTTAACTTTCAGTTTTTACCTTTTAGCATTTTTGCACTTCACCATTATCATATGCATGTTGAAATGCATGCCTTACAAAGCTTGATAAATAATCCAACTCAACTTAAAAAAGGTCCATCTTATACATACATTATTCGCTATCTCCTATGCGTAGAATAATAGCTACAGTGACACCCCGAACTCACAACAACAACAAAACTTTAATCCTAAATCAGTTTTGCTTGCTGCTCCTACTTTTTTTTGAAGCTTTCTTATTCTATTTGTATGGTTTTTTTTCTTCACTCTTGGAGAGGAACTCACTGGTTTTTTTTTTTTTTTTTGAGTAGGAACACATGGTGGTTCATCTAATGGAGCACACAAAGAGTGTTGGTGGATGAGATGATGACTTCCTATCAAGATTGATGGATGTGAATCTTGCTTTGATAAAGGTTTGTGCTATACTTTCAGTTTTTACCTTTTAGCATTCTTGCACTTCACCATTATCATATACATGTTGAAATGCATGCCTTACAAAGCTTGATAAATAATCCAACTCAACTTAAAAAGGTCCATCTTATACATACATTATTCGCTATCTCCTATGCGTAGAATAATAGCTACAGTGACACCCCAAACTCACAACAACAACAAAACTTCAGTCCTAAATCAGTTTTGCTTGCTGCTCCTACTTTTTTTTTGAAGCTTTCTTATTCTATTTGTATGGTTTTTTTTTCTTCACTGCAGGAGAGGACCTCAGCTGGTTTTTTTTTTTTTGAGTAGGAACACATGGCTGGTTCAGTCTAATGGAGCACACAGCAGTGTTGGTGGATGAGATGATGACTTCCTATCAAGATTGATGGATGTGAATCTTGCTTTGATAAAGGTTTGTGCTTAACTTTCAGTTTTTACCTTTAAGCATTCTTGCACTTCACCATTATCATATACATGTTGAAATGCATGCCTTACAAAGCTTGATAAATAATCCAACTCAACTTAAAAAAGGTCCATCTTATACATACATTATTCGCTATCTCCTATGCGTAGAATAATAGCTACAGTGACACCCCAAACTCACAACAACAACAAAACTTCAGTCCTAAATCGGTTTTGCTTGCTGCTCCTACTTTTTTTTTGAAGCTTTCTTATTCTATTTGTATGGTTTTTTTTTCTTCACACAGGGAGAGGACCTCACTGGTTTTTTTTTTTTTTTTTTTTTGAGTAGGAACACATGGATGGTTCAGTCTAATGGAGCACACAGCAGTGTTGGTGGATGAGATGATGACTTCCTATCAAGATTGATGGATGTGAATCTTGCTTTGATAAAGGTTTGTGCTATACTTTCAGTTTTTACCTTTTAGCATTCTTGCACTTCACCATTATCATATACATGTTGAAATGCATGCCTTACAAAGCTTGATAATTAATCCAACTCAACTTAAAAAGTTCAATTCTTCTTGTTTTAATGCTAAAAGCTCCATGTTATTCTCATTGCACCTATTACAATCCCCATAATGTTGTTAATGCTTTCATCTTAATTTTCAAAGAACTAAATCAAAGTCAACAATGTGTGTGTTGTTTCTACTTTGTTATCATGTTTTATTACGACTTGTTGTCGTTGTTTTCTTCTTTTGAATTGAATGAAAATTGGGTCTCCATAAGGAACTTCATGTATTGACTATGGTGTTGTATTTAATGTTTAATATGAGTTAATTTTCTTTCATGTTCCTTATTAGCTCTAGTACTCCTCTCTACCTACATATGTGTATAATTGACAAAAGACCAAAGCAAACTCAATCGTAAAGAAATTAAAAAATAGGTTCGAAGCCTACTTTTTATGTATGATTATTATTACTTTCTATGTTTCTTCAAATCCACCATTTTTCTCATTCGCTTCCAATGTACATCCTTAGTTCAATAATCTCTCATTTGCCTACTTTTTTCAGGTGCATAATCACTGGTTGTTGTCCTCAGATGGAGAATCATAAATGCTTCAAAGCTGCGTTATAGTTATTATATGAAGTCCTTTTTGCTATTCTTATTCTGACCAGTCATGTTGGAGTGTTGGTGATTGGATGTGTTGAACATTAGATGGATTTTGTTCTTGGTTATTAAACTTAATTCTTTATGTGCATATTTATAGGATTGTAAGTGTTCTTTTTTTTTGGGTTGTTGAACAATAGGATTGGTGGTTTTTGTGTATACTTCCAAATTTGGAGCTTTTGTAATACATGACAATTTTCCGTGGATATATAAATTTTTTTGCTAATTTTGAGTTTCACATTTTTTCTTTCTCTTTTGAATATTTTTTCCTATATATTGTCGATGTATGAATGTGCAATTTGGCTTTTTTGTGGGATGTTAGCACCCCCAAGGAGTTGTTGGAGGGGGTGCAGGCGATGGAGTAGGTCATATGGTTGTAATTTGAATTTTTATGTTGGAGAACCAATTGGATTATGTTTCCGTGTCATAATTAAACAAAACAGAAAATTAGAGACGGATTAGCAACGGAAGTCAAACATTCCGTTGCTATTCCGTCTCTAATTTTCCAGAAATATATGTATGAATCACAAACGGATCGAGAGACGGAAATAAGAATTCCGTCTCTGATTCCGTCGCTAATCAGAAACGGATACAGAGACGGAATCAGAAACGGAAAAATCTGTCTCTGAATCCGTTTCTAATCAGAGACGGAATATTTGCATTCCCTCTCTGATTCCGTCTCTGATTCCGTTGCTGATTAGAAACGGAATCAGAGACGGAATTCATAAATTTATTAATTTCGTCTCGATTCGTTGTTAATCGAAGAATCGGAATCGAGACGAAATGCAATTACAAATGTACCATTTCGAAATAAATTCCATTTCTGTTCCGTCTCTATTCCGTTTCTAATTTCCGTCTCTAAATCCGTCTCTAATCAGAAACGGATTTGTTTCGTCTCTATTCCGTCTCTAATCAGAAACGGAATCCATTTTCCGTTTCTGATCGAATCAGCGACGACGTTTTCAGAGACGGAACTCATTGCGTCTCTGTTCCGTTTCTGATTGCAATTAGAGACGGAATTTTTGCAAATCAGAGACGGAAAATTCCGTTTCTGATTTGTTGTTTTTTTGTAGTGACAAGCAGGCAACATAATCGACATAGTCGATAGATTGTTGTGTCTCGCCCAACCAAAGGTCAAACAGATTGTTGTGTCTTGCACAACCAGGAGTTAAACAGATTGTTGTGACGCACACAACCAGAGGTTAGGCTGAATGGTGACAAGGTCTCAAGTAGCAGGTATCAAACAGAGCAGCGACAGAGCAAGGGCGGCAGCAGAGACAGAGCAATAGCGGAGCGAGTAGCACCGAGGAGCGGCAACGACAGCATACAGGTGGCGGTGCGTACAGAGTAGACGAGTGATCAAGCGGCGCACAGATTAGTCGCCATGTTCGTGAAGCGGTCATCGACTGAGAGATCGAACGTCCACGTCGCGGCGATTGAGGCGGGACAGAAGAAAACCAACGACGTCGACGCGTGCCGCGACATGAGCGGACGGCGACTTATGGCGAGCGGCAACAGCGGGTGAGGCGCGGACAGGCGCGGGTGGGCGAGCGGTGGTCGTGGCGGCTAGCGGCAGGCGGCGGGATCTGGTGGATCTGGAGCAGCGGGTGGGAGCGGCAGATGGATTCGACGGACAGTGGCGAACAGGCGCGGATCTGGTGATGGCATGCGTGGATATGGTGGACAGTGGTGGATGGTGGCGGAAAGGCGTAGATCTCTTAGCAGGAGTGGCAGGCGCGGCGATCGGTTGAGGATCGGGACGCGGCAACCGCGGCGGCTGACTTCGGTTCGCGGCGTCTGGGGACGCGGCGACAGTTGAAGCGGCGATCGTTGAGGACCTGCAGCGCGGGCGGGGTCACGCGACGACGGCGAGGTGCTTTGCGCAAGCAACGGAGGCGGCGATCGGTGCTGGTCTGAACGGCAGCGGCGGACAGAGTTTTGCGGAGGCAGCAGTGGGAACGTAGCAGCAGTGTACCGGTGGCGGGTCAGTCGAACGGCGGGTGGTGGCAGATCTAGTCTGCTCTGCGACAGAAACAACCATGAAGCGGTCTTCGACTCAGAGTCGACCGACCTAAAACTAGAAACCAAGCTCTGATACCATGTTAGTTTCTGAATGGAATAAGATTATTGTATATTATCTTGTATACATAGTACCCTATTTATATAGGCAAGTCTAGAATACAAGAAAGGAAAGTAATCATAAAAGGAACTTAAGAGATATCGGGGGATACTAATTAGTTTCCTTAACATGTCTCACATCCATTATCAATCGTTATTGTAATCACCAGTACTTTCTTAATGGTTCAATCATCAAAAACTATACATCATAATATAAAACCGTTCTCAGAAGTCCTTGCCCATATATGAGAACGAAAAAAAAAAAAAAAAAAAAAAAAAAAAAAAAAAAAAAAAGAAAAGGAAATGTAAGTTACACAACTTACGCCAAATATCGAATTTCCTGAAAACATTACAAAAGTACATAAGAACATAGTTTAAATGAGGAAAACAAGTGTCCGTTTTTTATTTATTCTAGAAATAGGTTATATTGCCTATTGAAAAGGCGTTATTCATGTGTCTAGTCCATGTTGGACAAATAACAAAAGGCGTTATTCATGTCATTTGGATATAATCCATCCACGTGGATTGGTTGGAGGTGATTTACACGAATAACGCTAGTCATGACGTTTGCATTGACTTTATCACCTCGAGACACGTGTGAGTCGTTTGCATGATTTACTTGAATTTTACGAGGTTACATGGGGTGTCCACCTCGAAATACGTGTGACCTTTGCATGGTTTGCATGAATTAGGTGAGGTTGTATGAGTTGCCAACCTCGAGATACGTGCATGAGGTTTGCATAGATTGCAACAGGTTGCATGGGTCGTCTACCTCGACAGACGTACCTGGCAATTGCATGAATTTTTCACCTCAACATACATGCATGACGTTTGCATGAGTTTTCCATGTCGATATGCGTGCGTGTCGTTTACATGGGTTGTCTACTTTGAGATACGCAAGTGACGCGGGTTTTCCATCTCGATATGCACGTGACGTTTGCATGGGTTCTCCACCTCGATGTGCGATATTTGAGTTGAACAAATAGCTCATTTTCAAAAGGAGTCATTCATAAGGTTTAGAATTTTGTATATATAGCTTCTTTTCAAACGGAGCTATCTATACAAGTGTCTTCCACCTCACCAACTATGCATGCTACCTCACATCTATAGCTCATTTTCAAAATACATTAGTTTTGAGATTTTAAAGTAAATACTACTATTTGGTGAATTAAAAACTAAAGGGACTTTATTTTTTGATAAAAAGGAAATGCAAGTTACACAACTTACACCAAATACCGAATTTCCCTGTAATGCCTCAAAGGCCACGATTTACTGTTAACCATGTTTTACGATGCTTTAGATTGTGCACAGAGACTGCACACGTTTCTTAGAGCGTTGTACGTACACATGCGCAATTCTGTAGCAATGTGATTTTTATTTATATTTTTTTTGGTTATAGAGGTTTTTTTTTTTTTTTTTTTTTTTTTTTTTTTTGGTCAAAGTGTTAAGTTATATATTACCAAGGTGTTCCAAAAAATCCCCTGGGAGATACTTCCAAGTACAATTGCAGTGTTTCAATAACGCTGATCTAGCTAGTTTGTGTTCTCCACCATTACAATCCCTAGAGATGTGCCAGTAATCAGGTGGATCCCGATCCCTAAATACATATTTGATGTCAAATACTATGGGTTCTAAATCGGTACAAACATTTTGTTATCATTCATTGTTTCTATCAAAGTCCTTGAGTCTGAGTAGATTGTTTCTACTGGGCTACTTGAACACCATTGAACAACGCTCAGTATAGTCAGTCCTTCTGCCACTTCCACTAAAGGAGTACATCCTATTGCAAACGAACCCGCCATGACAATCGTATTTGAAGTTGATATCAGGATCCATCCAATTCTTGAATCTCCTGATTGAGGACATCCGTTGCATCGGTGAATATTTTCGATTTTAAAGGTTAGATTGTTCGGATCTATTTTTATATTAATGCAACTTTTGAAGCATTCGAAATCAAATCATACAACAATAAAAAATACTATATCTGCTAATACCAATAATCATAACAATAATACGGCTTGGATGAGACTTTAAAATGGTTCTTTAGTTGTAATTTAATTGGTAGTGACATTCATCGGGAGCTTAATTAGCAATATCGCGACAAAGTAACTTAATTAGTAAAAAATTTTAAACAAACTCAATTCAATTCTCCTAAATTCACCTTTAAACATGGCCACATGAAATTCTCCCATACGTTGGAAAGAGGAAATGACTCCCCAAGTACTACTGGGGCAAGAGCTCATTTGGTACTGTAAACCATAATCAACAAGCTAATTCATTTTTTTTTTTTTCTACATATAGAAAATTTTAAATTTATTTTAGCTATGAAAAGGATGTAGTGACGTTCTCTTGCTACACATTTGTTAATATCTTTAAATTGCGCATCATGATGTTTGAACATGATATTCCAATGCGTGTTTAAATTAAGGATCCCAACAATTATATATGTAACCAATGCTTATAGGAAAAATATTTTACCCTAACGTTACCTTTTTTTTTATTGGATTTATGCAGCTGGCCTAATTAATATATGATTGAGGCTTTTGTTGTAATACTGTTGCCCTACGTCAATAATTCTAAATATTAATATATGATTGAGGCTTTTGTAGTAGCCGTGAAGATACTGTTGCCCTACGTCAATAATTCCAATTATTATTTTCAATTGTCCTCCACCACAACCACCAGCGGCCACCAGCACCACATTAATTCAAAATATCCGGTGGTTCAGTTGTCCTGTCACTGATGAGAAAGTTGTTGGCCACGTTTTTTAAGTGTTGCAATCTTAGATCTAATGCACACCATAAAAAATAGAAAAATATTTTGGGTGACATAATTTTGCTATGTAAATTTTGCTACATGGTGTAAGTCGATGTTTGTATATATTAATTGAGATTGCTTTAAATGTATGAAGCAAAGATGTTACTCAATCAATTTGTTTCTTTTTTTTTCTCGGCCCAAACATGGATGTTCAATTAAATAAATGTGGACATAATTAACCCTTTCAGAAAAATTTTAAAGAAATGACTTAATATGAAAAAAAAAAAATTGAGAAAAAAGAACATGTTGGAAGTAATATTTAAAATGAATCACATAAAAAATTTCAAAATAATGTATAAAGTCTAGAGAGTCATAGAGCAATTGTGATGATTATGTACAATTTTCTTATTTGGCAGATCATGCATTTCATATACTTTAAGAATATCTATCACTATAAAGGGCTTACATTTGTTTTCTACTTTTTTTTTTTTTTTTATAAGTAGTCGTCACCCGCGCTTCACGCGTAAGCGAAAATAAGTATCTATATATTAGATAAAATAATCACTAAAACATTTTTAGCTTTTAATAAAGGTTTTAAAACTTCTATTACATATAGTGTTATTAAATGTCATGTGATAATGTGTTATGTTTTAATTTTTAATACATGTATTACATACAGGTCTTTTTAAAACTCCTATCAATTAGGTGTTATTTAATAACACCCCCCTTTAATAGTGGTTTTAAAACCTCTATTAAATACCAAAATTGTTCTAGTGAATTTTGATGAGGAAAAAAAGAAAAAAAACTTACGATGTTTTCTTTCACTTTCCAAATATTTGTCACATTTTGAGAATTTTTTGTTTCAACTATAACCTTAAGAAATAAAAAAATTAAGCATTAATTGTTTCATTTCCGACTCTAACCTCACTAAAGACAAAATCGCGTCTTTTAATTTCTCTATAAAAATGGAGAATATACAACGCAAAACCACTAAAGTGTTTTTATCACATCTAAAACTCCGAAAAAATATGAAAATAACAATTAATATCACCCTCGTAAGCCTCAACGAATTCGACGTTTTGTTTGATGATGCAAGTGCATTTTATTGGCTTAAGGAATAATCTTTAAGCTTCCCACATTAATATCAATTTTCATCAAATTGGTAGCCTTAAAGAAACTTAAGAGACTTTAGGTAATTCATAGATTACATAAATTAAGTTTTGTATATTTTTATTATAATAAATACTAATTAAATTTGTGTTGTAATGGTTAACAAAAAAAAAAGAAATTGCGATACTTGTGTTTCAATTTTTTTGTCAAATACTTGTATTACAATTAAGGTATTCCCAAAAAACAGACACAAAAAAGAAAAATTATTAGAAAAATCAATACTGAAAATAGAAACTCCCCAAAAAAATATCGTAAAAAACTCCCAACGAAACACAAAAAAGCAAAAAATTATTGAAAAACTAAAATATTAGATTTTACCTTCCTACCTTTCACTTAAGTTCAAGAAACATAAATGGCTTGTGTTTTTTTGTTTTCCACATGTTGCGTTGTAAGAGTTTCTCACATAAACATTTCCTTTATATATATATATATATACTGGTTTTCATAACGTGCTCCGCACGTGCACATGTGGTGCACGGGCTATGTGAATGTTGAATTAATAATAAAAATAAGATTAGCTTAAAAAATAAAATAAAAAAACTAAAACAATATTAACATAATTCAACAAACTATAAAACTTTATATAAAGACTTTGAAAGTGCAAAAAACATAATGCTAAATAAATTCTAGAGATAACCATAAAAAAGTATTAAATATCAACTGTTAAGTGTTAGTATTGTACATTTAAAACTAAAAAATATTTATCTCCTATTGAAATATTATACACTTTTTATTTGTTTGTGAATATATTCTTTTAAGTTACTGGAAAAAATGTGTATGTGATTATTGTTATATGATTGCTTGAGAATTTGAAGCTTGTTTATGCAATCGAAGAATCATTTTGGTTTTTTAATAACTTTGGATGTTCCAACCTTTTCAGCTAATTCTTTCTTTGATTCGACTAAATTGAACAAAAGTTAAAGAAATTAAAGTTATTAAAGACCTGTTGAACTGTGCAGGCACTCAATAGTCAATAGTGATGGGTACGAAGCATGTAATCACCTTTTTGGGCTTTTCAAAGAAAAAAGAAAGGAAAAGGCTTGCATGACCGTTGCTTCCAATTCTTTCCATGCGTTACTCTTATTTGATTGATTAATGATATAATTTAAAAAATTCATCTATGTTACATACTTGAATAATTAGATGCAATCAGAACATGTAAGAATTTTATGATGAAAATTCTTCTTTTCAAAAAAGGGGAAAGTGCTAGAATAACACCACGAATGCGCACCAGAACGAACATCAATGTCACATTTGTCGTTTGTGTTCACATCGAGATATGAGCTTACGCATCCCGAAATTCATAATGCAGGTGGATAGGGTTGTATGCATTTCAATGCGCACTCTAGGGGTGTCGTTCTAGCATTTCTGAATAAACAAACATTGATTATGTTGAACACTATGCTAAGTAGACTTAGAAGTAAAATAACACCTCCCTCCATATGACAACTGAGCTAGAGTGAATGTTATTACTAATAGAGAAAAAAAAATAAGAATTTTGATCATTATACAAAACAATTTATGTATGGGCACTTAAGATGAAGAGCAAGAGTCCTACGTGTAGAACTTGATTCCTTTGTGTTAAGTCAATAGCGATAACAAATACATAAGATGTATACTTTCAAGTGACGTTGTTGTTGAATTTGGGGCAATTTTATACAAGGTGAGTTCTTTTTCTGCTCGTATTTTTTTTATTTATTTCTTTAATAGGAACAAGTCTAACAGTGGCCACATGAGTACATTTATAATTTTTTTTTCAGTAGAAACAAGTCTAACTATGTCTACGCACCCACTTTTAGAATACGAGACGAAAAAAGATGCAGTCGCTATACTACTTGTCTCTAAAATACATTGACATGTATGGGGCTTCATGTAAAAAGCAAAATAGACAATGAACATAAATAACAAAAAAAGAAAAATTATACGCTAACCACACCTGCAAGTGTTCTTTTCCTTTTTTGTTGAGCAAATCTATCCTTCAATCCCATGATTTCAGTCCCAGAAAACTTGAAATCTAGCCTTTAAAACTCATCATATAATTCAGATGTCACCAAAAACAAAGGGATTATAAATACAAACACAAACACATAACCAAAAACTAATTTATTGCCACTTATGATTTACGTAGGCAAAGTTTAATTTGGTAACTATTACAAATTTACAATATATTTCAAAGGAAGTTGCTAGTGTGACCCGAGATGAACACTTGGTGATGCTATCCATTCATTCATATTTCGGGATATGTGCGCGCACACATCAATGCAGGATGGATGGACACCATCAGCGGGTCAGCCTAGTATTTTTTCTATTTCAAATTTCATTTCCCACTAATTTTCATCTATCATCCCATTATATTGATACGAGAGGCTTATAGGCCTAGAGGGAACAAAGAAAAAATATTATCTTCTTTCAATTGGATACGACGAAGCCAAGAAGGTACATAGTCAAAGTGTCAAATTAAGGTTCAATATACACCACATTTAGAGCAATAACACAAACTTCTCTGAAATCTTATCACATAATTTCTTGTATCAAACCAAACAATGACATGTCAAAAACTTTATCAAAAAATGCTTAAACTCAGTCCAAGAAGGAATATATATATATATATATAATCTTACAACTAATACCGTAACCACTTTCTAAGGTTTGGAACAAACTTAATTATTTGAAAAGAGATAATAAGATTAAAATAGTCCTTCACTCTTTTTCACAATCATTGCTGGCTCCATGTACTTCTTCATTATCAACTTTAATATTATGCTTTTGATCACCAATCAATTGAGTTACCTAATAGTTTGATATGGGATTTGAGAGTAGGATTTTATGGATTCGAATCCCAGTTGGGCAAGTTAATTTTATCTTATAAAAAAAATTAAGAGACTGGTGTTGATAGATTAGTCCTTATAAAAGTATCAAATTTGCGCTCAAGCTATATAATGTGTAATGAAATTAGAAGCTAGTTAAGTTGTTGATAGTAATAATAATAATAATAATAATAATAATAATAAACCTATTTTACCAAGAAATAAAAATAAAAAATAATAATAACCGACAATCCAAGCTTATTCTCTCCATGAGGGTCATGATGCAGATCATTATTTTTAGAACACGCCATAGGAAACTTTACAGGTGAGTTGATTCGAGAATGGAAGGGCATTTGTGGCTACAACTGACGGTAACGGATACATTGGATGCCTACCTTGGATGCATCACTATGCAACTCAAAAGGTAGGTGAAAATCTGGCAACATCAGAATGGGTGCGGTGGTTAACCGCACCTTGATCAGTTGGAATGCTTCATCTGCCTCGTTGCTCCACCCAAACTTCACGCCCTTCATACAGTCTGTAATTGGGGTCATGATACTGCTGAAGTGTGGAATGAACCGCCTGTAGAAGGAAGTCAACCCATGAAAGCTACGAACCTCCGTGACGGTGGTAGGTCTAGGCCAAGTTGTAACGGCCCGAAAATTTGACTTGTGTCATGTGTCAAGTCAAGGTCGTATGTGGGACCCACTTGTCGAAATATATATATCCGAATTCAATTGGAGATGAAAATGCTAATTATGCGAGGATTTCGGTGAGTCGAAACATGGAAGAGGATGCGCCTCGAGTCGCGTGCCGACGTGAGACCGAAATAATGGCTCTATATGGTTTAAAATGTGCATTGGATATGCCTCGTGTTGCGTGTAGCGCGGGTATTGAGATTTGAAAATGAGGCGGGTAGGTGCCTCGAGATGCGGCTGCTCGGTTGTTGAGTTTGCCTCGAGATGCGCGTTGCACGAATCTCGAAGACATTTTGATTTGAAATCAAAATGAAAAATGTATATATATAATATATATTAAATATATAATATTATATATATATATATATATATATATATATATATATATATATATATATATATATATATAAAGAAAGAGATAATGATGAGATAAGGACAAAAAGAGATAAGGACAAAAAAAATAAAAAATGATCGAAAGATCAAAAGAGATCGAGAGGGAAAAGAAAGAGAGGGAAAAGAAAGAAATGACGGACGTGAGGGAGAGAAAGGAGAAACCGATCGGCAGGCGGAGGAGGAGATCCAATGAGCAAAGAGAGCGCCAAGCTCATGGAAAGAGCCGATCGGCCGAGGCGGCATGGCGGAGTCATGAGGAGCCGGCCACAGAGGCGACAAAGACGACGTGGGAGGAGCAGCCATCAACGCGGCTCCGCGCAAGCAACCCGAGCGTGCAGGTGCAGCGCGCTCGCGGCGGCGGTGGCAAGGCGTGCGGCGCGAGGTAGCGCCGGCAGCGGACACCGGCGAGGTAGCGACGCACAAGCGCAGGCGGCTCCGATCGGCGGCGATGGCATGCGAACGCGGCGACGCGACGCCACGCGAGAGAGTTTGAGGGCCGGCAGCGACGGCGCCGGCGAGACAGCGGCAGCGGCAGCGGCGAGGTTTCGGCGGCGACGCGGTGAACGGCGCGGTGACGCGTTATCGACCGACCGGTCGAATGCGCGATTTCGACGAAATCGCGACGACGCTGTGGAGGTGAGATTTGTTTCACCAAATTTCAGTTTGATGTGAATAATTTGAAATAAAATTATTTAATTGGTAGAAATGGACACCATGGACTTAGGAGTCGGGTGTCGGGTGCGCAAATCGAGACGCGAGAGAATTCGCGATTTCTCGAGGTAAGTAAACCAGCTAGGGACTTATACGGTATTTCATGGTTATCTATTGACTGTTGTTATTTAATGTTTTGTGATAGCTTATTGTTAATCACTGCAAAACTATGCTCATATATGTGGTATGTCCCTGCGTTTCGAGGTGGACCGGTACCCCTAGTGCTTGTGCTGAACTTCATATATGTATGCCCATATATGTGGTATGTCCCTGCGTTTCGAGGTGGGCTTGTACCCCTGGCGCTTGTGCTGAACTTCATATATGCATAGAAGATGTATATGTCTTTCAGAGTAATTGGGGAGGCATATACATCCATCACTGCAAAACTATACCCATATATGTGGTATGTCCCTGCGTTTCGAGGTGGGCTTGTACCCCTGGCGCTTGTGCTAAACTTCATATATGGGGGAAGCATAGAAGATGTATATGTCTTTCAGAGTAATTGGAGAGGCATATACATCCATATACATAGAAGATGTATATGTCTTTCAGAGTAATTGGGGAGGCATATACATCTATATAAAAGTTTTGGTTGGGACTCCTTGTTATTTGGCATTACTTATCGATGAATTGGTTACGGTCTTTTATATTCATGCGTTTCTTGATTCCTTTCGTTCTATTTGCATGAATTCGATTGCTTTGGATATCGTGAACTGTTGTTTTGGATATTGTGAAATGTTGTGTATATGTCCTACTGAATTTACTTACCTGGGCTCGTCATTTTTATTTTGACTGAGTGCAGAGCCGCAGACGCGTAGCAGAGGGAAGACTTCATAGCTAGGTGAAATTTTGTATATTTTGTATTTACTCTCCTCTGATGATATTGACTGGGTTCCACAATTAGGTCGCCTAACTTCTTGATATTTTTGTTGAGTTATTGAATGTATTAGTTGCTTCCGCTATAAAATTGTAAAACTCGAAAAATATTAATAACTCAACTGTAAAATGTTGAATTTGGGAAAAATGATGGATTGGAGGAGCTGACTAGGTCCGCGTTGACCTTGCGAGACGGGCTCGGGGGTTCACGTGGGCTTAGGCCGGGCGGGGCCCAATTCGTGGAAAATTGGGGCCGTCACACAAGTGCGGATGTCTTTTACTTTAGACTCATCAACCTGCAACCCTTCTCCATAAATGACATAGCCTAAGAAAAGGACCTTCGGTGTCAAAAATGAGCACTTCTTCATCGCAACATAGAACTTCTCCCTGCGCAAGATAGTCAGAACATCTCGCATGTGCTGGAGGTGTTCCTCCTCGTTAGTACTGTATATCAATATATCATCAAAATATACCACAACACGCTTGCCTATCAAAGGTCTCAAGCTCTGGTTCATGACTCTCATGAAGGTGTTAGGTGCGTTTGACAACCCAAACGGCATGACTAACCACTCGTACAACCCCTCCCTGGTTTTAAAAGCAGTCTTCCACTCATCTCCAACTCTAATGCGAATTTGGTGGTACCCACTCTTCAAATTCAGTTTTGTAAAAAATTTTGCTCCACTCAATTGGTCAAGTAAATCATCCAAGCGAAGGATAGGAAAACGATACCTGACGGTAATCTTGTTGATTGCTCTACTGTCCACACACATCCGCCAGGAGCCATCTTTCTTTGGTGTAAGGAGGGCTGATACTGCACACGGACTTAGACTTTCACGGATGAATCCCTTCGTCAATAACTCTTCAACATGTCTGCGCAACTCCTCATGCTCACTGGGACTCATTCGGTAGTGTGGTCTATTAGGCAGTGACGCACCAGGTTCAAGGTCAATCTGATGCTGAATATCACGCAATGGTGGCAGTCCTTTTGGCATCTCATCAGGGAAAACATCACAAAACTCCTTCACAATAGGAATTGCAGCTTCTGGAACATCAACATCTCTATCTACCTCCTTTCCCATCAAGATGTAAAGTATCTCAGAATCCTGTAATTCATCTTCAAATCTTGTCAAAGACAACAAGCTGTTAGATTCTTTAGTAGGCTTAACTTCCTCCGGATCCTTAGCGGGCACTAGCACAATCTTCACTCCCTTGAACATAAGGGTGTATTTATTGGCTCTGCCATCATGCATAACTCCACTATCAAACTGCCAAGGACGTCCCAGTAACAAGTGACAAGCATCCATAGCCACAACATCACACCAAACTGAATTCTTGTAGTTAGCACCAATAGAAAAAGTCACCAAGGCGCGCTTCGACACCTTCACCTCACCACCCTTCTTCAGCCAAGCTAGCTTGTAGGGTCTGGGGTGTTGTTCAGTTGCAAGACCCAACTTTTGAACCGCTTCAACTGAGACGATATTCTCGCAACTGCGTGCATCAATCATGAACCTGCACACCTTGCCTAAGATGGTACACTTGGACTGAAAGATGTTATTCCGCAGCCACTCATCATCAGCGACAGCTCTGGGAGTCAAACAAGAACGCCTCACAACCAAGGCAGTACCCACATCTCCAGTCACGATCTCCTATTCTGTGTTGTCGGAGGTATCAAAGGCTGGTTCTGCAGGTGATGTTGACCTCTTCCCCTTCGTCTTCCTCTTCGTTCTCAATAAAGAGAGCCTTCTTCCCTTTACATTCTGACTTCCTGTGACCAACTTCGCCACAACCGAAGCATTTAATCCCACTAGTGCTAGGTCTGTTCGTGCGACTAGCAGGGTTAATTGCAGCGGTATTACCTCCAGTATTGGTTGTCCCAACACTAACATTACTGGAAGCATTACTCACACCCCGACGCTGTTGTTTCTCCACCAACAATGCTCGCTGGTGCGCTGCAGATAAGGAAGCCGGATCAAACATGTTGACGACATCTTGGATCTGCATCCTCAGCCCACCAATATACCGCGCCACTAATTGGTCGTTAGTCTCCTGCAGTTCGTTTCTAGTGACTAACTGATAAAACTCAGTAGTGTAATCATCTACTGACTTTGTCCCTTGTCTCAGATTCTGCAACCTCTGATACATAAGGCGTTGAAAGTTGTAAGGCAAGAACTCAGCCCGTAAGTATTTTTTCATTTTCTCCCACGAGGTGATCTTCGCCTTTCCATTCCTATTCCGCATCAACTTCTGCTGTTGCCATCAAGCTGTGGCCCTGTTGCGGAATCTGGTCGCAACCAGTTGCACACGCTTGTCTTCGGGCACACCTTTGAATTCTAGGACTTCTTCAACTAACGACAGCCAGTCCAAGAATTCTTCCGGTTGAAGGGTGCCATGAATTTTTGGGACATCCGTCTTCATCCCAGACTCCCACCGCTTGCGATCATCCTCAACTGCACGCGGCCTGTAGCGCCTCCTCGGTGCCTTAACATACTCATCCTCCCCTTCGGTAGAAGAATCTGCTATTGGTTCATCACCAACAGGTTCCATTATATGGTTACGGACACGATCAATATTTTGACCCAACAACTGATCGATTCTGGCAGTTAATCGTTCTACCACCGTGTCCATGCGTTGGTCAATCAATTGGCCAATTTGTCGATTCATATTGTCACGGTCATACACCTCCTCGATACGCTGCTGGTTCCTCTTCGGCGGCATGATTTCTCTAATCACGCCAGAAAAGTTTCGATACCAACCGACGCAATGAGATCTTCTAAACCAGTTGAACGTATCCACGAACAACTCGATCTATGTCAGAACTTAAGCCAAAGTTCGAAAATTCTTTTATTTCAGCCAAAACTACGAATTACACCCAATAGATCGCTTAAATAGCGAAACCCTAAAATTTGCCAAAAATAGTAAAAAGTCTAAAAAGCCATAAATTGAAAACTAGACGAAAAATAGAAACAAATGCCGCAAACGACAATAAAAACGGAAATTCCTAATGAAAGTTATAAGCGAAACAAAACTTTCCTGATATAGCAAAATTGCCGTTTCGGAGGGCGAAAAGATGGAATTTCGACGAAAAACGTCGTAGTCACAACATAGCAGTGAGTAGTGATCTCCACGCCGTTTTCAATAAACCCATGCCTCCGGAACGCCAAAAATCAAACGCCCAAACTTCGCCATTTGCGGAAATTACTAAAATGTCATCCTGTCATATCTTTCCATCATATTTTTCCAAGAATTTACAAGCTAATTCTTGGACTTCATCACTATGAAAAGGATGTAGTGACGTTCTCTTGCTATACATTTGTTAATATCTTTAAATCGCGCATCATGATGTTTAAACATGATATTCCAATGTGTGTTTAAATTAAGGATCCCAACGATTATATATGTAACCAATGCTTATAGGAAAAATATGTTACCCTAACGTTACCCTTTTTTTTATTGAATTTATGCAGCTGGCCTAATTAATATATGATTGAGGCTTTTGTTGTAATTTATTTTAAAAAATAAAAGTTTATTAATCATTAATGACTCTAAATGTATTACTTTTCAGATATGTGATGGTACCACAATACTGTTGCCCTACGTCAATAATTCCAAATATTATTTTCAGTTGTCCTCCACCACAACCACCAGCGGCCACCAGCACCACATTAATTCTAAATATCCAGTGGTTCAGTTGTCCTGTCACTGATGAGAAAGTTGTTGGTCACGTTTTTTAAGTGTTGCAATCTTAGATCTAATGCACACCATAAAAAATAGAAAAATATTTTGGGTGACATAATTTTGCTATGTAAATTTTGCTACATGGTTGTAAGTCGATGTTTGTATATATTAATTGAGATTGCTTTAAATGTATGAAGCAAAGATGTTACTCAATCAATTTGTTTCTTTTTTTTCTCGGCCCAAACATGGATGTTCAAATAAATGTTGACATAATTAACCCTTTCAGAAAAACTTTAAAGAAATGACTTAATATGAAAAAAAAAATTGAGAAAAAAGAACATGTTGGAAGTAATATTTAAAATGAATCACAAAAAAAATTATTTCAAAATAATGTATAAAGTCTAGAGAGTCATAGAGCAATTGTGATGATGATGTACAATTTTCTTATTTGGCAGATCATGCATTTCATATGCTTTAAGAATATCTATCACTATAAAGGGCTTACATTTGTTTTCTACTTTTTTTTTTTTTATAAGTAGTCGTCACCCGCGCTTCACGCGTAAGCGAAAATAAGTATCTATATATTAGATAAAATAATCACTAAAATATTTTTGGCCTTTAATAGAAGTTTTAAAACCTCTATTACATAGAGTCTTATTAAATGTCATGTGATAATGTGTTATGCTTTAATTTTTAATACATGTATTACATAGAGGTTTTTTAACACTCCTATCAATTAGGTGCTATTTAATAACACCCCCCTTTAATAGTGGTTTTAAAACCTCTATTAAATACCAAAATTGTTCTAGTGAATTTTGATGAGGAAAAAAAGAAAAAAAAACTTATGATGTTTTCTTTCACTTTCCAAATATTTGTCACATTTTGAGAATTTTTTGTTTCAACTATAACCTTAAGAAATAAAAAATTAAGCATTAATTGTTTCATTTCCGACTCTAACCTCAATAAAGACAAAATCGCGTCTTTTAATTTCTCTATAAAAATGGAAAATGTACAACTCAAAACCACTAAAGTGTTTTTATCACATCTAAAACTCCAAAAAAATATGAAAATAACAATTAATATCACCCTCGTAAGCCTCAGCCTCAACGAATTCGACGTTTTGTTTGATGATGCAAGTGCATTTTATTGGCTTAAGGAATAATCTTTAAGCTTCCCACATTAGTATCAATTTTCATCAAATTGGTAGCCTTAAAGAAACTTAAGAGACTTTAGGTAATTCATAGATTACATAAATTAAGTTTTGTATATTTTTATTATAATAAATACTAATTAAATTTGTGTTGTAATGGATAACAGAAAAAAAAAATTGCGATACTTGTGTTTCAATTTTTTTGTCAAATACTTGTATTACAATTAAGAAATTCCCAAAAAACAGACATAAAAAAGAAAAATTATTAGAAAAATCAATACTGAAAATAGAAACTCCCCAAAAAAATATCTAAAAAAACTCCCAACGAAACACAAAAAAGCGAAAATTATTAAAAAACTAAAATATTAGATTTTACCATCCTACCATTCACTTAAGTATAAGAAACATCAATGGCTTGTGTTTTTTTATTTTCCACATGTTGCATTGTAAGAGTTTCTCACATAAACATTTCCTTCATATATATATATATTGGTTTTCATAACGTGCTCCGCACGTGTACATGTGGTGCACGTGCTATGTGAATGTTGAATTAATAATAAAAATAAGATTAGCTTAAAAAATAAAATAAAAAAACTAAAACAATATTAACATAATTCAACAAACTATAAAACTTTATATCAACACTAGAACAATTTTGATATTTAATAGAGGATTTTAAACCCCTATTAAAGAGGGGTGTTATTAAATAACACATAATTGATATGAGTTTTAAAAAACCTCTATGTAATACATGTATTAAAAATTAAAACATAACATATTTTCACATGACATTTAATAACACTCTATTTAATAGGGATTTTAAAACCTCTCTTAAAAGCCAAAAATGTTCTAGTGAAAGACTTTGAAAGTGCAAAAAACATAATGCTAAATAAATTCTAGAGATAACAATAAAAAAGTATTAAATATCAACTGTTAAGTGTTGGTATTGTACATTTAAAACTAAAAAATATTTATCTCCTATTGAAATATCATACACTTTTTATTTGTTTGTGAATATATTCTTTTAAGTTACTGGAAAAAATGTGTATGTGATTATTGTTATATGATTGCTTGAGAATTTGAAGCTTATAAGCTTCAGAGAAATATAAGAAATAACTCTTATATATGATCGAGCTTATAAGCTTCAAAGCCAATGACAATTATGGTAAACCTTGGGGATTGAAGCTCGACAGAGTTGGACTCACTAGAGCATTTTTGGCCTTTAATAGAGGTTTTAAAACCCCTATTAAATATAGTGTTATTAAATGTCATTTGAAAATGTGTTATGTTTTAATTTTTAATACATGTATTACATAGAGGTTTTTTAAAACTCCTATCAATTAAGTGTCATTTAATAACACCCCCTTTAATAGGGGTTTAAAAACTTTTATTAAATATCAAAATTGTTCTAGTGACTTGAAATGAACGACAAGAGTTGGAGAAGATTTTTAAGTTGAAGATAGAGTTGTCAAATAGGATAGGAGGGTAAATTCGTGAAGTCATATTGATGAGGCCCATGGGAAGGCAAAAAAAAAAAAAAAAAATTGGGGCAAAACTGTACGTACGATTTATCAACTGATGGGCTTAATTTTTTTTTTTTTGATGAAACACCCATATGGTTTATTAATTTTTTAATATTATGTTTGGGCTTAATTTCTTGAATGATTTGAACTCTTCTAATTAATTGGGTAGCGGTGGAAACTAAATGAACATATTTAATAAATTCGAGAAATGATATCGATGTTCTTGTTTTTTGTTTTTTGTTTTTTTTTTTGAGATTTTTCTTCGTAACTTCCCTGAGCCTCATATTTTTTTCTAAGAAACAAAAAGAAACTTAATTTCTTAAAAAAAAAAAACTATTGGTTCTCCGATAAAGCGACGTCCTTCTTCATTAATATGGTCCATTTAATAACAATATGCAACAACATTAATTAAAAAAATGAATATAACCCCTTCGGCTTCTTTGTTGTCCTTGGATATACTTTGCAATGCGCGTAACACATCTCAATGCAAGATTCAAAGAACTTTGAGAACTGTGTGTATACCTATAACATTAATTTAGCAAAAGCACGTCATCCAATCATGTGCCTACGTCGATTACTTGCTCACTCCTATAAATACCTTGACACCACAGCGTTCATTTCCATCTAGAAACTTAGTAGTAATGTCTGTTGAAGCTTCAATTCCTTCTTTCTCTCCCAGACCTCTCGACCACACAAAACCAGTTGATCACACTGTGCGCAGATCCGCTAATTATCATCCAAGCATATGGGGTGACTACTTTGTAGAGTACACCTCCAATGTTGAAGTGAGCACATTATGCACGCATGCCTCTTTTTTATTTTATATATTTTTCTTAAAATTGTGGGGTCGATTGATTGCTAATATATAATTATTATTTTTTGATAAAAAAAAAGAAACCACAGCATGCCCATATTGAGATTCAAACTTCCGAACTCTTACTCAAATAACCCCATAGGCCATAGAGAACCAATGAGCCATCACTAGTTGACTTTTTTTTAACGACCCATCTCTTGAAGTGGGGTAAGTATCTATACAGATTAGGAACGGCATGTTTTTCCCTTAGTACACTGATAGAGTTTTTTATCGACTTTATTTATGAAAGATACCTATTCTAGCCTTTTTTTTGTAAATCACTAAAAATATTTGTATGTGTAACGCTATTAAACAATAAAGTCTAGTCGCTATAAAAAAATATAATTATTTGTTTTTAACTTCAGACATTCGTCATGAGTTGACTTACATATAGATTTAAAAAAAAAAAAAAAAAATCTTGACAGCAAATAAGTAAATGAATGGTCTAATAGTTCCATGTACTGGTTAGGTATAACTTGACAAGCTTTTTTTGGTGATTATTTGATAGGCTCGGCCATATTTATGAAAAATGTTTCTCTAGCTATGTTGATTACTTGTTTTTACACTTTGCAAATTAACCTTGTACGTTAAGTCTCACAAAGACATGCAATTACAAATTTCTTATGATCCTTAGTTTATATAACTTTTTTGGTAGGTCATTTATGACAGCAAACAAGAAGTTGAAAAACTAGAAGCAAAAGTGAAAGAACTACTGAAAGCAACTACAAATGATCCCTTAGAACAGGTGAATTTGATCAATGCGCTCCAACGGCTTGGCGTCGGATACCGCTTCACCATAGAAATTGAAGAGGCATTGAAAGAAATCCATAATTCCACCCCTGATTTTCTCAACAATGACCATGACCTTTATGCCACTGCCCTTTATTTTCGATTGCTCAGACAAGAAGGATATAAGGTTTCATGCGGTAATTAATAATAAAACTTCACTTCACTTCTCAATTTGGTTTCTCAATAATTAATAATGCTTTGATGTTCAACATTGGCTTTGAAACAGATGTATTCTACAAGTTCAAGGACAGTGACAATGGAGATTTCAAGTCAGATTTGCGCGACGACGTGAAGGGAATGTTAAGCTTGTATGAAGCTTGTCATTTGAAGGTTCATGGAGAAGACATCCTTGAAGAAGCTCTCAATTTCACAACAACTCACCTTAAATCTGCACTAATGACCAATTTGGGAAGCTCTAATATTGGAAACCAAGTGCAATATGCCTTAGAACAGCCCCTCCACAAGGGAATGCCAAGGCTAGAAGCAAGGAACTACATCTCCTTGTATCATGAAGAATGCAAGTGGAGTAATGTCCTGAAAAAGCTTGCAGTGCTGGATTTTAATTTAGTCCAATCTTTCCATAAGAAAGAGCTCAGTGATGTTTCAAAGTATAATCTCTTGAACCAACTTTAATTTGAGTTACTTAGCTCTTTATTATTTATTTGATATCGGGGCGAAGCAAAAGGGGTGCCCGCCCTTGCAATTTTTTAGCTAAAATTTATCTTTCATTTGATTTTCTGGCTCCGCTAAGATTTCACATTTCCCATGATTTAACTTTTCTAGGTGGTGGAAGGATTTGGACTTTGCCTCAAAGCTACCCTTTGCAAGAGATAGACTGGTTGAGTGCTATTTTTGGACAGTAGGGGCTTATTTTGAGCCTTCATACTCTTTGGCAAGAATGTTCATGACCAAAGTGATAGCCCTTACTTGAACAATCGACGATATTTACGATGTCTATGGCACACTCGCAGAGCTCGAACTCTTCACTGATGCGATCGAAAAGTATGTTTATACTATGCACTAATGGAAACTCAAACCTCTCATAATTTGTTGTGTTTGATTTTCCATATATACATGCATGTAGGTGGGATGCTTCTGCAATGACAAAGTTGCCAGAATACATGAAAGTATGTTACAAGGCCTTGTTGGATGCGTATGAAGAAACTGAGGAGGTTTTGAGGAAGGAAGGCCGGTCTTATCATGTTTACTACGCAAAACAAGCGGTATCAATCCGACATTTTTCCTTTATTTTATTTTTTTCTAAATCTTTGCTTACAATTATATATAGCTCTTATATATGTAGCCGATTTAATGAATGAATGTCAAAATGAACAAAAGGTATTATGTTATATTAAATGCAATTGTTTTTATCCAAAAAATTGCAATTGTTGATCCCTCTTGCTCGGCAATTTTTGCTTCTTTTTGGTTTTCTTTTAACGGTTGATCATCTATGTAATCCTCCTCACTTGATTTTTTTGGTTTTGCCATTTTATAAAATCAGATGAAGGAAGTAGTTCGAGCCTATTTTGTGGAGGCAAAATGGTGCAATGAAGGATATGTACCTAAAATGGAGGAGTACATGCGCCTTGCTCTGGTCACTAGTGCTTACTATATGCTAACTGCAACTTCTTTTGTTGGCATGGGAAAGATTGTGTCAAAAGAGGCTTTTGATTGGGTGAATAATTCCAAACTGGTTAAGGCTTCATGTATAATTGGCAGAATCATGGATGATTTGGTGTCACGCGAGGTAAACATTTAAATACTGCTATTATATGTAAGGTACATAGCTTATTGTTCTATAGTCACATCTTATGGAAAAACAAAACGGTACGTTTTCACGGACATCACTCGGGGACAAGTCATTTGTGCGGGGAAGCCCACTTGAGCAACTTTTGCTAGTTTGATTTGCAATAAAAATTGGGAGGTGTGTATATTTTGAACAAATATATTCTTTAAATAGAATTAACTTAATTAAAATGACTCATCAATAGAAAAATACTTGATTAAAATTATTGTTATAGTCAATCGTAATATAGTTTAATAATTTCTTGTATGTAACTTTTCGAAAAACATATATAATTCACAACCAAATATAGCAATATCATCTTCCCGCCTTTGGAAGTGTACTTTTCATAATGTCAACTAGGGTGAACAACAATTGGATCCAATTCACTCCAAATATGCCATCAATCCAATCCAATCCAATTTACTTAATGCGGACTAGACTGGATCAAGCTATGAGAACTTACATTTTTCTACTGATGTACGACAAACATGTCAATCTAATATGCTTAATACTACCTAGTTTTGTAAAGAAATATGCATTAAACACAATTAATGCGGGTATGTTAATTTTTGAAGCTTGAGCAAAAGAGGGGACATGTAGCTTCTGCTCTTGAATGCTACATGAAGCAATATGGAGTATCAGAGCAAGCAGCGCATGATGAATTTGACAAATTGCTGGATTCGGCATGGAAGGATTTAAATGAAGGTTGCCTGAGCACCACCACCACCACCACCACCACCACCACCACCAACAGCGGTACAGTAATTCCGATGGCTTTAAGGATTCGAGCTGTTAATCTTGCGCGAATGATCTATGTCATATACAAGCATGAAGATGCATACACTCATTCCTCTCGAAAGCTCAAGGAATGTATAGGCGTGTTGTTCATAAAACCCCTACTATATCACTGATCATATATCATCTTGTAAGAACACTTATAGTCAAATGCCTTCATGTCCTTAATTTTTTAAACATCACTAATTATCATAAGGGATAGGAAGTGTCACTAAAGTAATTACTCCGGAACAATTTATTTGTTTTTTGATAAGAAAGAAACCAGCTTTAATTTGCCACTGCCGAGACTTAAACCTGCAAAATTCGGAACTTTTATAGTCAAATGCTTTAATTTACACAAATATCCCTGTATCAAACTAATGAGTTGCTCACTTGGTTTTTTTTTTCAAAACAAATTAGAAATTCGATCCCATGCTTATTTTCCGTCACAAAGATTAACTTAATTGGTTGAAAAGTCCATTGATTATTTTCTTAGTGTTTCATATCGAAATAAACAAATTGAATAACTCAAGTAAAATGCGATCTTCAATCTTTGAGTGGAGACCAGTGCAACTTTCAAACAACAAAACCAAACAATATTTCACATCTTCCTTTGAAAATCATGACGAATATGAGCCAAAAAGCACCATGTGATATATCACATGCAAGGACTAGAATAAACATAGTATCTGACGCAGCGGAGATCTTCTAAATCAGTTGAACGAATCCACGAACAACTCGATATAGATCAAAACTTAAGCCAAAGTTCGAAAATTCTTTTATTTCAGCCAAAACTACGAATTACACCCAATAGATCGCTTAAATAGCGAAACCCTAAAATTTGCCAAAAATAGTAAAAATTCTAAAAAGCCCTAAACTGAAAACTAGTCGAAAAATAGAAACAAATGCCGCAAACGACAATAAAAACGGAAATTCCTAATGAAAGTTATAAGCGAAACAAAACTTTCCTAAAATAGCAAAATTGTCATTTCGGAGGGCGAAACGATGAAATTTCCTAAAGGTCTCAAGCTCTGGTTCATGACTCTCATGAAGGTGCTAGGTGCGTTTGACAACCCAAACGACATTACTAACCACTCATACAACCCCTCCCTGGTTTTAAAAGCAGTCTTCCACTCATCCCTAACTCTAATGCGAATCTGGTGGTACCCACTCTTCAAATCCAGTTTTGTAAAAAATTTTGCTCCACTCAATTGGTCAAGTAAATCATCCAAGCGAGGGATAGGAAAGCGGTACCTGACAGTAATCTTGTTGATTGCTCTACTGTCCAAACAAATCCGCCAGGAGCCATCTTTCTTTGGAGTAAGGAGGGCTGGTACTACACACGGACTTAGACTTTCACGGATGAATCCCTTCGCCAATAACTCTTCAACTTGTCTGCGCAACTCCTCATGCTCACCGGGACTCATTCGATAGTGTGGTCTATTAGGTAGTGACGCACCCGGTTCAAGGTCAATCTGATGTTGAATATCACGCAATGGTGGCATTCCTTCTGGCATCTCATCAGGGAAAACGTCACAAAACTCTTTCACAATAGGAATTGCAGCTTCAGGAACATCAACATCTCTATCTACCTCCTTTCCCATCAAGATGTAAACGACTTCAGAATCCTGTAATTCATCTTCAAATCTTGCCAAAGACAACAAACTGCTAGATTCTTTAGTAGGCTTAACTTCCACTGGGTCCTTGGCGGGTACTAGCACAATCTTCACTCCCTTGAACATAAGGGTGTATTTATTGGTTCTGCTATCATACACAACTCCCCTATCAAACTGCCAAGGACGTCTCAGTAACAAGTGGCAAACATCCATAGCCACAACATCACACCTGACTGAATCCTTGTAGTTAGCACCAATAGAAAAAGTTACCAAGGCGCGCTTCGACACCTTCACCTCACCACCTTTCTTCAGCCAAGCTAGCTTGTAGGGCCAAGGGTCTTGTTCAGTTGCAAGGCCCAACTTCTGAACCGCTTCAATTGAGACGATATTCTCGCAACTGCCTACATCAATCATGAACCTGCACACTTTGCCTAAGATGGTACACTTGGATTGAAAGATGTTATTCCGCAGCCACTCATCATCAGCGACAGCTCTAGGAGTCATACAATAACGCCTCACAACCAAGGCAGTACCCACATCTCCAGTCACGATCTCCTCTTATGTGTTGTCAGAGGTATCAAAGGCTGGTTCTGCAGTGATGTTGGCCTCTTCCCCTTCGTCTTCCTTTTCGTTTTCAATAAAGAGAGTCTTCTTCCCTTTATATTCTGACTTCCTGTGACCAACTTCGCCACAACCGAAGCATTTAATCCCACTAGTGCTAGGTCTGTTCGTGCGACTAGCAGGGTTAATTGCAGCGGTATTACCTCCAGTATTGGTTGTCCCAACACTAACATTACTGAAAGCATTACTCACACCCCGACACTGTTGTTTCTCCAACAACAATGCTCGCTGGTGCGCTGCAGATAAGGAAGCCGGATCAAACATGTTGACGACATCTTGGATCTGCATCCTCAGCCCACCAATATACCGCGCCACTAATTGGTCGTTAGTCTAATGCAGTTCGTTTCTAGCGACTAACTGATAAAACTCAGTAGTGTAATCATCTACTGACTTTGCCCCTTGTCTCAGATTCTGCAACCTCTGATACATAAGGCGTTGGAAGTTGTAAGGCAAGAACTCAGCCCGTAAGTATTTTTTCATCTTGTCCCATGAGGTGATCTTCGCCTTTCCATTCCTATTCCGCATCAACTTCTGCTGTTGCCACCAAGTTGTGGCACTGTTGCGGAATCTGGTCGCAACCAGTTGCACACGCTTGTCTTTGGGCACACCTTTGAATTCTATGACTTCTTCAACTAACGCCAGCCAGTCCAAGAATTCTTCAGGTTGAAAGGTGCCAAGAAAATTCTGGGACATCCGTCTTCATCCCAGACTCCCACCGCCTGCGATCATCCTCAACTGCACGCGGCCTGTAGCGCCTCCTCAGTGCCTCAACATACTCATCCTCCCCTTCGGTAGAAGAATCTCCTACTGGTTCATCACCAACAGGTTCCCTTCGATGGTTACGGACACGATCAATATTTCGATCCAACAACTGATCGATTCTGGCAGTTAATCGTTCTACCACCGCGTCCATGCGTTGGTCAATCAATTGGCCAATTTGTCGATTCGAATGTCACGGTCATACACCTCCTCGATACGCTTTCTTGGTTCCTCTTCTATGGCATGATTTCTTCAATCACGCCGGCCAGAACGTGCTCGATACCAACCGACGCGCGACGGAGATCTTCTAAATCGGTTGAACGAATCCACGAACAACTCGATCTAGGTCGAACTTAAGCCAAAGTTCAAAAATTCTTTTATTTCAGCCAAAACTACGAATTAAACCCAATAGATCGCTTAAATAGCGAAACCCTAAAATTTGCCAAAAATAGTAAAAAGTCTTAAAAGCCCTAAACTGAAAAGTAGACGAAAAATAGAAACAAATGCCGCAAACGGCAATAAAAACGAAAATTCCTAATGAAAGTTATAAGCGAAACAAAACTTTCCTAAAATAGCAAAATTGTCATTTCGGAGGGCGAAACGATGAAATTTCTCCGAAAAACGTCGTAGTCACAGCATAGCAGTGAGTTGTGATCTCCACGCCGTTTCCAATAAACCCATGCCCCCGGAACGCCAAAACTCAAACGCTCAAACTTCGCCATTTGAGGAAATTACTAAAATGTCATCCTGTCATATTTTTCCATCATATTTTTCCAAGAATTTATAAGCTAATTCTTGGACTTCATCAGTATCCCATGCAAAATCCCAAGAAAAAAAAATCTCTTTTGAATAAGAGAAAGAGAGAGCACGTGAGAGCTACACAACCAAAAAAAAGGGTGGAGTGGGTGAATAAATTGTACCTCATGCACCGAAAAAAAAAAAAGAAAAAAAAAAAGAAAAAAAAAGAATCAATTGTACCTCAGTTGAACTGTTGTCTGTTGTTGGCATTTCTCTTTCAATCTTCCAATACTAGGTAATCGCATGAGTATTTTTTGTTTCCTTGACAATATCTTTGGTGGAGCCAGAAAATTAAGTGAAGAAGGAAATTTTAACTAAAAAATTCTAGTTTTCAAATAAATAAAAACTAAAAAAATTCTAGGGTGCTATAGGGCGTGCTCGGAGAGGATAATAATGAATTTAACTGAATTGTTCTTCTCCCGTCCACATCTGTTTGATCCAATCCAATGCTAATGAAAATCAGTTTCCCTTAATATATAACAAATATTTTCAACAAGTCTAAGGATAAAAAAGGTACCTTCAAATCAAGCTTGGTTGGGGATATCAAAGGCTTGCTGAGCTTGTATGGAGTTGCTCATCTTAGCGTGAATGGCGAAGACATCCTCGACGATGCTGTATCTTTTGCTACCACTTGCCTGACAAGATCAACAGAAAATTTAAGTTCCCCAATATCCCATCTCCAAATGCAAGTACAGCATGCTCTAGAACAACCACTACAGAGATGAATGGCTAGGCTGGAGGCAAGGAATATTTACATAGCTTTCTACCAAGATATGGAGGGGAATAACTCACACCTCGAAAAGTTCGCAAAGTTGGATTTTAATTTAGTACAGTCATGTAATATTTCAAAGTATGTATTTCGAGATTCATAAAACTCAATACCTCAATATACATATAAAGGGAATTTAATAAATCTTGACATGATAAATTGCTTTGCTTTTTTGCGAATAATCTGCAGGTGGTGGAAACATATGGATGTCTCCTTGAAAAAGCTACCCTTTGCTAGAGATAGATTGGTGGAGTGCCTTTGAGAGGTTCACGGTACTATAGAAGAGCTACTGCTCTTCACTTGTGCCTTTGAGAGGTTCAATTTTTAACAGAAAATCTTTCTCCTTCTAATGTCATGGTTCGACATACAAATGGCCTAATTAAGCTGCGAGTGTTTCAGGTGGGATATCACTGCTATCGATCAACTACCAGAATATGCCAAAGAAGGGTTATGTCTCACATCCATTATCAATCGTTATTGTAATCACCAGTACTTTCTTAATGGTTCAATCATCAAAAACTATACATCATAATATAAAACCGTTCTCAGAAGTCCTTGCCCATATATGAGAACGAAAAAAAAAAAAAAAAAAAAAAAAAAAAAAGGAAATGTAAGTTACACAACTTACGCCAAATATCGAATTTCCTGAAAACATTACAAAAGTACATAAGAAAATATTTAAATGAGGAAAACAAGTGTCCCTTTTTTTTATATTCTAGAAATAGGTTATATTGCCTTTTGAAAAGGCGATATTCATGTGTCTGGTCCATGTTGGACAGATAACAAAAGGCGCTATTCATGTCATTTGGATATAATCCATCCACGTGGATTGGTTGGGGGTGATTTACACGAATAACGCTAGTCATGACGTTTGCATTGGCTTTATCACTTCGAGACACGTGTGAATCGTTTGCATGATTTACTTGAATTTTACGAGGTTACATGAGGTGTCCACCTCGAAATACGCGTGTGACCTTTGCATGGTTTGCATGAATTAGGTGAAGTTGTATGAGTTGCCAACCTCGAGATACGTGTGTAAGGTTTGCATAGATTGCAACAGGTTGCATGGGTCGCCTACCTCGACAGACGTACCTGGCATTTGCATGAATTCTCCACCTCAACATACATGCATGACGTTTGCATGAGTTTTCTATGTCGATATGCGTGCGTGTCGTTTACATGGGTTGTCTACTTTGAGATACGCAAGTGACGCGGGTTTTCCATCTTGATATGCACGTGATGTTTGCATGAGTTCTCCACCTCGATGTGCGATATTTGAGTTGAACAAATAGCTCATTTTCAAAAGGAGTCATTCATAAAGTTTAGAATTTTGTATAGATAGCTTCTTTTCAAAAGGAGCTATCCATACAAGTGTCTTCCACCTCACTAACTATGCATGCTACCTCACATCTATAGCTCATTTTCAAAATGAGTTATACATTAGTTTTGAATATTTAAAGTAAATACTACTTGGTGAATTAAAAACTAAAGCGACCTTATTTTTGGAAAAAAAGGAAATGTAAGTTACACAACTTACACCAAATACCGAATTTCCCAGTAATGCCTCAAAGGCCACGATTTACTGTTAACTATGTTTTACGATGCTTTAGATTGTGCACAGAGACTGCACACGTTTCTTAGAGCGTTGTACGTACACATGCGCAATTCTGTAGCAATGTGATTTTTATTTATATTTTCTTTGGTTATAGAGGTTTTTTTTTTTTTTTTTTTTTTTTTTTTTTTTTTTTGTGGGTCAAAGTGTTAAGTTATATATTACCAAGATGTTCAAAAAATCCCCTGGGAGATTCTTCCAAGTACAATTGCGTGTTTCAATAACGCCGATCTAGCTAGTTTGTGTTCTCCACCATTACAATCCCTAGAGATGTGCCAGTAATCGGGTGGATCCCGATCCCTAAATACATATTTGATGTCAAATACTATGGGTTCTAAATCGGTACAAACATTTTGTTATCATTCATTGTTTCTATCAAAGTCCTTGAGTCTGAGTAGATTGTTGCTACTGGGCTACTTGAACACCATTGAACAACGCTCGGTATAGCCTGTCCTTCTGCCACTTCCACTAAAGGAGTACATCCTATTGCAAACGAACCCGCCATGACAATCGTATTTGAAGTTGATATCAGGATCCATCCAATTCCTGAATCTCCTGATTGATGACATCTCGTTGCATCGGTGAATATTTTCGGTTATAGACGTTAGATTGTTCGGATCTATAATCACCTTTAAACATGGCCACACGGAATTCTCCCATACGTTGGAAAGAGGAAATGACTCCCCAAGTACCACTGGTGCAAGAGCTCATTTGGTACTGTAAACCATAATCAACAAGCTAATTCATTTTATTTTTCTTTTCTACATATAGAAAATCTTAAATTTATTTTAGCTATGAAAAGGATGTAGTGACGTTCTCTTGCTACACATTTGTTAATATCTTTAAATCGTGCATCATGATGTTTGAACATGATATTTCAATGTGTGTTTAAATTAAGGATCCCAACGATTATATATGTAACCAATGCTTATAGGAAAAATATGTTACCCTAACGTTACCCTTTTTTTTATTGGATTTATGCAGCTGGCCTAATTAATATATGATTGAGGCTTTTGTTGTAATTTATTTTAAAAAATAAAAGTTTATTAATCATTAATGACTCTCGATGTATTACTTTTCAGATATGTGATGGTACCACAATACGTAGTAGCCGTGAAGATACTGTTGCCCTACGTCAATAATTTCAATTATTATTTTCATGTTATGAATATGGATGACCATGCATGTACACCAACATATTGTGTAGTCATGTAACTTGTATGTCTCACTTAATAGTACCTCCACTTCTCTATGTATTGTCATGTAATTTATAATCCTCTCCAATGTACACCAACTCTTCAATGTATTGTCTATGTTGCTTGTGATGTGTTGTATGACATGGGGTGTATGTGTTGCTTGTACACATTGTATGAAGTACATTTATCATCATCACCAAATGGCCTATATAAAGGGTGTCAACCTCATTGTAAAAACACACTAAGTTGAATGAAAAACTTCTCATTCTAACTATCTCATTTCTTCTCTTCTCCTATGTAGTAGTAGTTTGTAGTAGTAGAAGTTCTTAGCCTTCTATTTCCTTATCTAGTTCTTAACAAGTTTCAACTCAATTTACAACACGTTATCAGCACGAGCTTGCTCTAGCATTAAGAAGATCTTGAAGTTCAAGAAGGCTTGTTAAGGAGACAAAGCTAGGAAGGTATATATAACTTTTGTTATTTAAGTTCAATTTATTTATATATTATCATGGTTGCTTCCTTTTATTACATGCATCACTTCTATATGCATACTTTATTCATATACTATACATTATAATGTCACCGATTGCGAAAGTATGCTCTGTAGTTGCGTCTTGTACGATCTTTTACATCAGAAATCAAAAGTGTGACATAACTAGTTTTCTCTTAAAACTACAAACGATTAGTTATTGTTATATTCTTGATTTTATAATACAAATCATGCTATAAGTTTGAGTTGATAGTGGGTAAGCCTTGTCCTCGGTAAAGCTAAACATTGAAAGGGAGACGGGTTATCCCGTTCGAGGAGGCATGACATTTAAGCAGACTTTGTCTCGCCACCCAACCTGGAGGTTGTCCCACCAACTCATATAAATAGTACATTTGATTATTAATGAATCAAGTTGTGAACATATACTTAATCATATGCTATGTTTTTTTTTTACATAAAAGAAAAGAGAAAATTATTTTATATTATATTTACTTTCAAAATATTAATCAACCATAGTTTGAATTTGTTACCTTATTATAATTCTTGTCATGATAATAGATATTATAAATTATAAATAAAGCTTGCATCTATGCAAGGTTGTATGTTGTACACAATCATTCGCCAATTTCTCTTTAGAGATTTGAAAAGTGAATATTTCACTTTATATATATTTTCACCTTATGGAGTTATATATATATATACATACCAAAAGGGTAATACTCCAAAAAGCTCAAAATGAGCGGCTGGATCTCATGCTACTAAATTTAATCAGTTAAATATTAATTATAATTTCACAATTTTAATTACCTCTATGTTGATGCTATGTGAAAATATGACTGATGAGACAATAAAAAGGTCACGTGGCCCGCCTCGATTTATTGTTGCAACAAATATCGAGTGCGCACGTCAATCCAATAAATATTAAGGATTGATTTCTTGTCTCATGGTAGCTGAGTAAAATAATGAGATATTATAAATATAATATCTCTCCCGTCCAATTAGTTCAGCTTCAAATTAAGAAACATATGTTGCATATAATGATCATGATCGCAATAATAAATTTATGGACGTGGAAAAGGTGAAAATATCAGGTAAAGGTCGTATTGACAATTCCACCAAAAATTGGAATAAAAGTGGTGCACCACTACAAAGGGCAAATAATTATTGACAATGAGCGCTCATAATTGTGACATTTTTTAGTCATATATGAAAGGCTATTTTGCCTAAATATTATCATATATATGCCCAAATATTTTTGTGATCTTTACCATGCCTTCAAAATCAAAGGCAAAATATTATTAATTTTATCATTGAAATATGACTCTTTTTCTGATTTGCCAAACATTATTTGTCCAGACGGATCAACAAATCATGTGTTCAAGTCATGAATCAAATAAGAGCGATATATGCCTTGCTGATTGTGCTACAACGCATACAATCCTTAAAAACAGAGAATATTTCTCCAAATTTGAACTTAGCTGAGGCTAATGTTCAAACAATATCTGCATCTCCAATTTGATTAATGGCTCGGAAGAGCAAATATTATGTTGCCTCGAGGGAACAACAATTCATGTTGACAATGCCCGATACTCAAAAAAATCCGTAAGAAATTTACTCAGCTTTAAAGATATTCGACAAAATGGATATCACATTGAAACCATGAACGAAAATAATAGAAAATTTCTCTATGTCACATTGGTTTCAAATGGGAAAAAAGAAGTGTTAGAAAAATTCTCAGCTTTATCCTCTAGATTATATTTTACTCATATAAGGCATGTCGAAACGAATGTCGTCTTAAATAAGAAAATAAATGATCCAAAGACATTCATTTTATGGCATGACCGGCTTGGTCATCCAGGATCATCAATGATGCGAAGAATAATTAATAATTCGCATGGACATCCTTTAAGAAGTCACAAAATATTTTCAGCTGGTGATTATAATTGTGCTAGTTATTCTCAAGGTAAATTGATAATTAAACCATCCCCAAGTAAAATTGTTGTGGAATCCCCAATTTTCTTAGAACGCATTCAGGGAAACATATGTGGACCTATTCATCCTTACTGTGGACCATTTAGATATTTCATGGTTTTGATAGATGCATTAACTAGGTGGTCACATGTTTGTTTGCTTTCGACCCTCAATGTTGTATTTGCTAGACTTTTAGCACAAATCATTAAGTTAAGAGCACAATTCCCTGATAACCCAATCAAGACTATCCGTCTTGATAATGCCGGGGAATTTCATTCTCAAGCATTTAAAAATTATTGCATGTCTATTGAAATTACCATTGAACATTCTGTTCCACACGTGTATATCCAGAATGGTTTAGCAGAATCTCTGATCAAACGCATTCAATTAATTGCCAGACCTTTAATCATAAGAACTAAGTTATCAACTTCAGTGTGGGGACATGCAGTCCTTCATGCAGCATCTATCATTTGTTATAGGCCTACTGCATACCATGAACATTCCCCCATGCAACTCATTTTAGGTCAACAATCAAATATTTCACACTTGAGAATTTTTGGGTGTGCAGTATATGTTCCTATATCACTTCCCAATAGAACTAAGATGGGTCCACAACAAAAACTTGAGATTTATGTTGGATTTAACTCATCATCCATTATAAGATACCTTGAGCCTTTAACAGGGGATTTATTTACTGCACGTTTTGCTGATTGTCACTTTGATGAAGCAATTTTCGCACCATTAAGGGGAGATAAGAAGTCAATTCAAAAGGAATGGCGCGAAATTGCTTGGAATGCTTCAACTTTATCACATTATGATCCACGAACAAATTAGTGTGAACTTGAAGTTCAAAAGGTCATTCATTTGCAACAAATCACAAATCAATTACCAGATGCATTTAATGATGCAAAACAAGTGACAAAATCACATATTCTAGCTGTAAATGCTCCTGCAAGAATTGATGTCTCTGTGCAACAAAATGCACAAGAACCAACAAAACGATTAAAGCGTGGAAGACCGGTTGGTTCGAAGGATACAATTCCTCAAAAGAGGAAAATGGGAGTAAAAATAAATACAAATCAAAATACTCTTGAGAAAGTACAAGAATCCTTTGATAAGGGTTTGTCAGAACAAGTTGATTCTGATGATGAACAACTTCCTCTAGAAAAAAAGAAAAAGACGAAAATAATGAGATCTCAATAAATTATTTAAGCTCTGGTAAGATTTGGGATCGAAATGAAATTGTTCCTGATGATATATTTGCTTTCAATGTGTCCTTTGAAATATGTGAAAATGATGATGATCCAGAACCATGATCAGTAGACGAATGTCAAAAAAGACCTGATTGACAAAAATGGCAAGATGCTATCCAAGCAGAGCTAAAGTCGTTAAGGAAACAAGAGGTTTTTGGATCAATTGTCCAAAAACCAGATGGCGTAAAACCTGTTGGATATAAATGGGTATTTGTACGAAAGAGAAACGAAAAAAATGAAGTTACAAGGTACAAAGCAAGACTTGTAGCTCAAGGTTTCTCACAAAGACTTGACATCGATTATGAGGAAACATATTCTCCTGTTATAGATGCAATCACATTTCGGTTCTTGATAAGCCTTGCAGTCTCTGAAGGGCTTGATATGCATTTAATGGATGTCGTTACAGCATATCTGTACGGATCCCTAGCAGTGAGATATATATGAAAATCCCTGATGGATTTGTAATATCTAATGAAATAAAATCAAAACCTCATAACATGCTTTCTATAAAATTACAAAGGTCTTTGTATGGATTGAAACAATCCGAACGAATGTGGTACAAATGTCTTAGTGATTATTTACTGAAAGAAGGATATGTAAATAATCCGCTTTGCCCATGTGTCTTCATTAAAAGATCATCAACAGGATTTGTGATTATTGCTGTATATGTTGATGATTTAAATATAGTAGGAAACCACGACGACATCGTTAGAACATCCGAATACCTGAAAAAGGAATTCAGGATGAAAGAACTTAGAAAAACAAGACTTTGTCTTGGTTTGGAAATTGAACATTTTTCAAGTGGAGTATTTGTCCATCAATCAAATTATATTGAAAAAATATTAAAATGATTTTATATGGACAAGGCGCATCCATTGAGCTCTCCAATGGTTGTCAGATCACTTGAAGTGGATAAGGATCAATTTCGACCTCATGAAAGTGATGAAGAGCTACTTGGTCCGGAGGTACCATATTTAAGTGCAATTGGTGCACTTATGTATCTTGCAAATTGTACAAGACCTGACATTGCTTTTGCTGTCAACCTACTTGCAAGATACAACTCATCACCAACTAGAAGACATTAGAATGATGTTAAACATGTTTTCCGATATCTTCGAGGAACAAGTGACATGGGTTTATTCTACTCGAGAGGGGTAAAATTGAATCTCCAAGGTTATGCTGATGCTTGATTTTTATCTGATCCCCACAAGGCCCGTTCTCAAACGGGATATGTATACACATGTGGTAATACTGCTGTATCATAGAAGTCAGTAAAGCAAACTATGGTTGCTACTTCTTCCAACCATTCTGAAGTACTTGCAATTCATAAAGCAAGTCGTGAATGTGTATGGTTGAGAAATATGATTGAACATAGTCAAGAATCATGTGGATTGCCTTCAATAAAAGATTCTCCAACCATATTATATGAAGATAATGCAACATGTATTGCACAATTAAGTGAAGGATTCATAAAAGGGGACAGAACGAAACATATTTTACCAAAATTCTTTTATGCGCATGAGCTTCAGAAGAATGGTGAAATTGATGTCAAGCAAATCCGATCGAGTGATAATCTTGCTTGATTTATTCACAACAACCTTACCAGCTACGACATTTAAAAGGCTTACTTATGGTATTGGCTTGCGCAAACTTAAAGACATTGCAAGTAAAGAAACTGAACAAGTTTCACCCATGTTCACATGAGGGGGAGTTATTGATTAGTGTATTGCACTCTTTTTCCCTTGGCTGTGGTTTTATCCCATCGGATTTTCCTAGCAAGGTTTTTAATGAGGCAATCTTAACAATATTATACCCATCTTAATATTTATAAGAATAGTATACTCTTTTTCTTTTACTATATTTTTTCCCACAGGGTTTTTCTTAGTAGAAGTTTTAACGAGGCACAATCTCTAAGCAAGTGTCATCCAAGGGGGAGTGTTATGGAATATGGATGACCATGCATATACACCAACATATTGTGTAGTCATGTAACTTGTATGTCTCACTTAATAGTACCTCCACTTGTCTATGTATTGTCATGTAATTTATAATCCTCTCCAATGTACACCAACTCTTCCATGTATTGTCTATGTTGCTTGTGATGTGTTGTATGACATGGGGTGTATATGTTGCTTGTGCACATTGTGTGAAGTACATTTATCATCATCACCAAATGGCCTATATAAAGGGTGCCAACCTCATTGTAAAAACACACTAAGTTGAATGAAAAACTTCTTATTCTAACTATCTCATTTCTTTTCTTCTCCTTTGTAGTAGTAGTTTGTAGTAGTAAAAGTTCTTGGCCTTCTATTTCCTTATCTAGTTCTTAACAAGTTTCAACTCAATTTACAACATTTCAGTTGTCCTCCACCAGCACCACCAGCGGCCACCAGCACCACATTAATTCTAAATATCCAGTGGTTCAGTTGTCCTGTCACTGATGAGAAAGTTGTTGGTCACGTTTTTTAAGTGTTGCAATCTTAGATCTAATGCACACCATAAAAAATGGAAAAATATTTTGGGTGACATAATTTTGCTATGTAAATTTTGCTACATGGTTGTAAGTAGATGTTTGTATATATTAATTGAGATTGCTTTAAATGTATGAAGCAAAGATGTTACTCAATCAATTTGTTTCTTTTTTTTTCTCGGCCCAAACATGGATGTTCAAATAAATGTTGACATAATTAACCCTTTCAGAAAAATTTTAAAGAAATGACTTAATATGAAAAAAAAAATTGAGAAAAAAGAACATGTTGGAAGTAATATTTAAAATGAATAACATAAAAAATTTCAAAATAATGTATAAAGTCTAGAGAGTCATAGAGCTAGCAATTGTGATGATGATGTGCAATTTTCTTATTTGGCAGATCATGCATTTCATATACTTTAAGAATATCTATCACTATAAAGGGCGTAGATTTGTTTTCTACTTTTTTTTTTTTTATAAGTAGTCGTCACCCGCGCTTCACGCGTAAGCGAAAATAAGTATTTATATATTAGATAAAATAATCACTAAAACATTTTTGGTATTTAATAGAGGTTTTAAAACCTCTATTACATAAAATGATAATAAATGTCATGTGATAATGGGTTATGTTTTATTTTTAATACACGTATTACATAGAGGTTTTTTAAAACTCCTATCAATTAGGTGCTATTTAATAACACCCCCTTTAATAGGGGTTTTAAAACCTCTATTAAATACCAAAATTGTTCTAGTGAATTTTGATGAGGAAAAAAGGAAAAAAAACTTATGATGTTTTCTTTCACTTTCCAAATATTTGTCACATTTTGAGAATTTTTTGTTTCAACTATAACCTTAAGAAATAAAAAATTAAGCATTAATTGTTTCATTTCCGACTCTAACCTCACTAAAGACAAAATCACGTCTTTTAATTTCTCTATAAAAATGGAGAATATCCAACTCAAATGTTTTTATCACATCTAAAACTCCAAAAATATATGAAAATAACAATTAATATCACCACCCTCGTAAGCCTCAACGAATTCGACGTTTTGTTTGATGATGCAAGTGCATTTTATTGGCTTAAGGAATAATCTTTAAGCTTCCCACATTAATATCAATTTTCATCAAATTGGTAGCCTTTAAGAAACTTAAGAGACTTTAGGTAATTCATAGATTACGTAAATTAAGTTTTGTATATTTTTATTATAATAAATACTAATTAAATTTGTGTTGTAATGGATAACATAATAAAAAATTGCGATACTTGTGTTTCAATTTTTTTGTCAAATACTTGTATTACAATTAAGAAATTCCCAAAAAATAGACACAAAAAAGAAAAATTATTAGAAAAATCAATACTGAAAATAGAAACTCCCCAAAAAATATCTAAAAAAACTCCCAATGGAACACAAAAAAGCAAAAATTATTAAAAAACTAAAATATTAGATTTTATCATCCTACCTCTCACTTAAGTATAAGAAACATCAATGGATTGTGTTTTTTTGTTTTCCACATGTTGCGTTGTAAGAGTTTCTCACATAAACATATATACTAGTTTTCTTGCACATGTGGTGCATGTGCTATGTGAATGTTGAATTAATAATAAAAATAAGATTAGCTTAAAAAATAAAATAAAAAAACTAAAACAATATTAACATAATTCAACAAACTATAAAACTTTATATAAAGACTTTGAAAGTGCAAAAAACATAATGCTAAATAAATTCTAGAGATAACAATAAAAAAGTATTAAATATCAACTGTTAAGTGTTAGTATTGTACATTTAAAACTAAAAAATATTTATCTCCTATTGAAATATCATACACTTTATATTTGTTTGTGAATATATTCTTTTAAGTTACTGGAAAAAATGTGTATGTGATTATTGTTATATGATTGCTTGAGCATTTGAAGCTTGTTTATGCAATCGAAGAATCATTTTGGTTTTTTAATAACTTTGGATGTTCCAACCTTTTCAGCTAATTCTTTCTTTGATTCGACTAAATTCAACAAAACTTAAAGAAATTAAAGTTATTAAAGACCTGTTGAACTGTGCAGACACTCAATAGTGATGGGCACGAAGCATGTAATCACCTTTTTGGGCTTTTCAAAGAAAAAAGAAAGGAAAAGGCTTGCATGACCGTTGCTTCCAATTCTTTCCATGCGTTACTCTTATTTGATTGATTAATGATACTATTTAAAAAATTCATCTATGTTACATACTTGAATAATTAGATGCAATCAGAACATGTAAGAATTTTATGATGAAAATTCTTCTTTTCAAAAAAGGGGAAAGTGCTAGAATAATACCACGAACGCGCACCCGAACGAACATCAATGTCACATTTGTCGTTTGTGTTCACATCGAGATATGAGCTTACGCATCCCGAAATTCATAATGCAAGTGGATAGGGTTGTATGCATTCCGATGTGCACTCTAGGGGTGTCGTTCTAGCATTTCTGAATAAACAAACATTGATTCTGTTGAACACTATGCTAAGTAGACTTAGAAGTAAAATAGCACCTCCATATGACAACTGAGCTAGAGTGAATGTTATTACTAATAGAGAAAAAAAATAAGAATTTTGATCATTATACAAAACAATTTATGTATGGGCACTTAAGATGAAGAGCAAGAGTCCTACGTGTAGAACTTGATTCCTTTGTGTTAAGTCAATAGAGATAACAAATACATAAGATGTATACTTTCAAGTGACGTTGTTGTTGAATTTGGGGCAATTTTGTTGGCACCATTGTTATACAAGGTGAGTTCTTTTTCTGCTCGTATTTTATTTATTTATTTCTTTAATAGGAACAAGTCTAACAGTGGCCACATGAGTACATTTATAATTTTTTGTTTCAGTAGAAACATGTCTAACTATGTCTACGCACCCACTTTTAGAATACGAGACGAAAAAAGATGCAGTCGCTATAGTACTTGTCTCTAAAATACATTGACATGTATGGGGCTTCATGTACAAAGCAAAATATTGATACGAGAGGCTTATAGGCCTAGAGGGAACAAAGAAAAAAATATTATCTTCTTTCAACTGGATACGACGAAGCCAAGAAGGTACATAGTCAAAGTGTCAAAGGTTCAATATACACCACATTTAGAGCAATAACACAAACTTTTCTGAAATCTTATCACACAATTTCTTGTATCAAACCAAACAATGACATGTCAAAAACTTTATCAAAAAATGCTTAAACTCAGTCCAAGAAGGAATATATATATATAATCTTACAACTAATACTCTAACCACTTTCTAAGGTTTGGAACAAACTTAATTATTTGAAAAGAGATAATAAGATTAAAATAGTCCTTCACTCTTTTTCACAATCATTGCTGGCTCCATGTACTTCTTTATTATCAACTTTAATATCATACTTTTGATCACTAACTAATTGGGTTACCTAATAGTTTAGTATGAGATTTGAGAGTAGGAGCTTATGGGTTCGAACCCCAGTTAGGCAAGTTGTTTTTTTTTTATAAAAAAAATTAAGAGACTGGTGTTGATAGATTAGTCCTTATAAAAGTATCAAATTTGCGCTCAAGCTATATAATGTGTAATGAAATTAGAAATGAAATTAGAAGCTAGTTAAGTTTTTGATGATAATAATAATAAACCTATTTTACCAAGAAATAAAAAATAATAATAATGATAACCGACAATCCAAGTTTATTCTCTCCATGAGGGTCGTGATGCGTATCATTATTTTAAGAACACGCTATAGGAAACTCTACAGGTGAGTTGATTCGAGAATGGAAGGGCATTTATGGCTACAACTGACAGTAATGGATACATTGAAACATCGCTTTTCATGGAGATTACGAAGTATCAACCCTATACCTAGAGAGGAATACGTCTTATTGTATGAATGTTGCAGAAGTATTTAAAAAAAAGCCCCTAGATCATGTGACTTTCGGTCTATAGGGGAGTGTTGAAGATGTGTGGACCGAAAGTTTGTCCCACATCGATTAAGTGAAACTTTGAAATGAAGTATATAAGTGATTAACTCCTCCCAACTAGTATTGAGGCATTTTAAGTTAAAACCTTACACCTATAAGAGTTGAAAGTGGTTAAATTTGGGTCACTATTAGTGGGCTCGAGCAAACGTGTGCGGCGCGGCCGAAAGAATTTTACAGTAACCAAAATCTAGATTGGCTTGGCATTTATTCAAGCAATTGGTGATCATTCTTATTCTGTACTTTTAAGTGGGATAGTTGTGAACAAAATTGTAAATTGGGTTACATTCAAAGAAGTCGCTTACCTAAATCTGAAATATTCGAAGAAATTGCTTCTAACATAATGTGTGGCATGGCCCTTTTGACGAGCTCAATCACACACTCAATAAAAAACTTCCTAGGTTTATTCTTGCTAGGCCCGGCTGTTGAATTATGGAGAGATAATAAGAACCTAAAATCAATATACTTTAAGAGAAATATAAGAAAGAACTCTTATATGTGATTTGAAGCTTATAAGCTTCAAATCCAATGACAATTATAGTAAAACGTGGGAATTGAAGCGCGACAGAGTTGGACTTGAAACGAACAATAAGAGTTGGAGAAGATTTTTGAGTTGAAGATAGAGTTGGAGAAGAGGATGGGAGGGTAAATTCGTGAAGTCATTGATGAGGCCCCTGGGAAGGCAAGAAAAATAAAATTGGGGCAAAACTGTAAGTTCGATTCATCAACTGATGGGCTTAATTTTTTTGAGGGCCGCTAAGGGCACCCCACCTATTAATGAAGGCACCCAAATTTTTTGTAAAAATTCCAGCAAAACCGGAAAAGACCCTATGGCCCCTGTATATATAATGATCAAATCCCACAAATTATTTTGACAAAGAAAAAGGGCACCCCACCACAAGGTTGAACCACAAATCTACACTGCGTTTGTCGGCTTTTTATCGATTCTTGCGGATTGACATCATCCGACAGCGAGTTAACAATGTTTGACAACCATATGATAGTTTATTAGAACTGTTTAGTTGTGGAAAACAGTGAAAATGATGATTTGTTTGTCAACGTAGGGTTTGGTAATTTGCTCAAATCCGAACTTGTTTCCACTATATAATGGAGGATTGTACTGCTACGGTGCAAGAGGAGGTCGAAGTTGAGGTAATTTTGCAAATTTATTATGTTTTTTTTGCGGTTATCCGAAGTTTCTGTCGATGTGCGCGATTGTATCGGCCTCGCAGGATCGAGATGTATGGTGATGTATCGGTCCTAAAGGACCGAGAGGTGTACTTAGGTCACGGTATGGTACGCCAGTGTACAACCGAGAGTATGAGCACATTCTCGGTTGTACACCACCGACACCACATTACCTACCACTAATTGTAGCTCTCGTCATGTCTCGGCCAAGAGAACTAGAGTACTCTCGGCCATGCGTAACCGAGACACTGTGAACTCTTCCGCCTTTGTGGCCGAGACTTCGAGTTCCCAAAATGTTGCTCTGCTCGGCCATGCGAGGCCGAGACAGCTTAGCACGCCTCTCGGCTCGTGTGGCCGAGAACCGCGAGTTCCCATTTCTTTAACTATTCAACCGAACCCTAACTTGGAGACGAAATCGGCTCACACCACGACCCTACGAACTGCAAAAAAGCCGTAAACCGAAGGAGAAACACAAGGCGAGACACGGGAAACACGATTTCGGGGATTCCTCTCACTAGTCTGTTCAAACCAAATGGGTTCTTGCACAACAGTTCGGTGGAGGTGGTGGGGTGCTTAGGGTTCGGTGAAAGTGGTGGTGGGGGTGGTGGGGTGCTCGGGGTTCGGTGAAGGTGGTGGTGGGGGTGGTGGGGTGAGAGGGTTTTTTGCACGAGGGGCATTTACGGTATTTTGGGTTTAATTTTTGGGTGCCCTAGGTAAATCGATTTGTGCCCACATTAACTGAGTGCCTTCATTAATAGGTGGGGTGCCCTTAGCGGCCCTCATTTTTTTTTTTTGATGAAACACCCATAGTTTATTAATTTTTTTATATTATGTTTGGGCTTAATTTCTTGAATGATTTGAACTCTTCCAATTAATTGAGTAGTGGTGGAAACTAAATGAACATATTTAATAAATTCGAGAAATGATATCTATGTTTTTGTTTTTTTTTTTAGATTTTTTCTCATAACTTCCCTCAGCCTCATTTTTTTTCTTCTAAGAAACAAAAAGAAACCTATTTTCTTAAAAAAAAAAACTATACATAGGTTCTCCGATAAAGCGACATCCTTTTCATTAATATGGTCCATTTAATAACAATATGCAACAACATTTTAAACGAGGTTAATTAATTAAAAAAATCAATATAACCCCTTTGGCTTTTTTCACTAGAACAATTTCAGTATTTAATAGAGATTTTTAAACCCATCTCAATGCAATGCGCGTAACACATCTCAATGCGAGATTCAAAGAACTTTAACAACTGTCGGTATACCTATAACATTAATTTAGCAAAAGCACGTCATCCTATTATGTGACTACGTCGAGTACTTGCTCACTCCTATAAATACCTTGGCACCACTCTAGTTTTCTCAGTGTTCATTTCCATCTAGAAACTTAGTAGTAATGTCTGTTGAAGCTTCAATTCCTTCTTTCTCTCCCAGACCTCTCAACCACACAAAACCAGTTGATCACACTGTGCGCAGATCCGCTAATTATCATCCAAGCATATGGGGTGACTACTTTGTAGAGTACACCTCCAATGTTGAAGTGAGCACACTATGCACTCATGCCTCTTTTTTATTTTATATATTTTTCTTAAAATTGTGTGGTCGATTGATTGCTAATATAATTATTATTTCTTGATAAAAAAAAAAGAAACCACAGCATGCCCATATTGAGATTCAAACTTCCGACCTCTTACTCAAATAACCTCATAGGCCATAGAGAACCAATGAGCCATCACTAGTTGACTTTTTTTTTAACGACCCATCTCTTGAAGTGGGGTAAGTATCTATACAGATTAGGAACGACATGTTTTTCCCTTAGTACACTGATAGATGTTTTTATTGACTTTCACTAGAACTTTTTTTTGCCATTAATAGAGGTTTTAAAACCCCTATTAAATAGAAGGTTATTAAATGTCATGTGAAAATGTGTTATATTTTAATTTTTAATACATGTATTACATAGAGGTTTTTTAAAACTCATATCAATTAGGTGTTATTTAATAACGCCCCCCTTTAATAGGGGTTTACAAACCTCTATTAAATACCAAAATTATTCTAGTGTTTATTTATGAAAGATACCTATTCTCGCCTTTTTTTTTTTGTAAATCACTAAAAATGTTTGTATGTGTAACGCTATTAAACAATAAAGTCTCGTTGCTATAAAAAATATAATTATTATTTTTTTAACTTCAGACATTCGTCATGAGTTGATTTACAGATAGATTTTTTTTTTTTTTTTTTTTTTTTTAAATCTTGACAGCAAATAAGTAAATGAAGGGTCTAATAGTTCCATGTACTGGTTAGGTACAACTACTTAACAAGCTTTTTTTGGTGACTATTTGATAGGCTCGGCCATATTTATGAAAAATGTTTCTCTAGCTATGTTGATTACTTGTTTTTACACTTTGCAAATTAACCTTGTACGTCAAGTCTCACAAAGACATGCAATTACAAATTTCTTATGATCCTTAGTTTATATAACTTTTTTGGTAGGTCATTTATGACAGCAAACAAGAAGTTGAAAAACTAGAAGCAAAAGTGAAAGAACTACTGAAAGCAACTAAAAATGATCCCTTAGAACAGGTGAATTTGATCAATGCGCTCCAACGGCTTGGTGTCGGATACCGCTTCACCATAGAAATTGAAGAGGCATTGAAAGAAATCCATGACTCCACCCCTGATTTTATCAACAATGACCATGACCTTTATGCCGCTGCCCTTTATTTTCGATTGCTCAGACAAGAAGGATATAAGGTTTCATGCGGTCATTAATAATAAAACTTCACTTCACTTCTCAATTTGGTTTCTCCATAATTAATAATGCTTTGATGTTCAATATTGGCTTTGAAACAGATGTTTTCTACAAGTTCAAGGACAATGACAATGGAGGTTTCAAGTCAGATTTGCGCGACGACGTGAAGGGAATGTTAAGCTTGTATGAAGCTTGTCATTTGAAGGTTCATGGAGAAGACATCCTTGAAGAAGCTCTCAATTTCACAACAACTCACCTTAAATCTGCACTAATGACCAATTTGGGAAGCTCTAATCTTGGAAACCAAGTGCAATATGCCTTAGAACAGCCCCTCCACAAGGGAATGCCAAGGCTAGAAGCAAGGAACTACATCTCCTTGTATCAAGAAGAATGCAAGTGGAGTAATGTCCTGAAAAAGCTTGCAGTGCTGGATTTTAATTTAGTCCAATCTTTCCATAAGAAAGAGCTCAGTGATGTTTCAAAGTATAATCTCTTGAACCAACTTTAAGTTGAGTTACTTAGCTCTTTATTATTTATTTGATATCAGGGAGAAGCCAAAGGGGTGCCCTTATATAATTGTCCTTTCCTTGTTCCTCCACCCCCTTATTGCCAACACCCCTCAATAGTGCCATAATATAATTGTTTTTATCGCGCCCTTGCAATGTTTTAGCTAAAATTTCTCTTTCATTTGATTTTCTGACTCCGCTACGAGTTCACATTTCCCATGTTTTAACTTTTCTAGGTGGTGGAAGGATTTGGACTTTGCCTCAAAGCTACCCTTTGCAAGAGATAGACTGGTTGAGTGCTATTTTTGGACAGTAGGGGCTTATTTTGAGCCTTCATACTCTTTGGCAAGAATGTTCATGACCAAAGTGATAGCCCTTACTTCAACAATCGAAGATATTTACGATGTCTATGGCACACTCGCAGAGCTCGAAGTCTTCACTGATGCGATCGAAAAGTATGTTTGTACTATGCACTAATGGAAACTCAAACCTCTCATAATTTGTTGTGTTTGATTTTCCATATATACATGCATGTAGGTGGGATGCTTCTGCAATGACAAAGTTGCCAGAATACATGAAAATATGTTACAAGGCCTTGTTGTATGTGTATGAAGAAACTGAGGAGGTTTTGAGGAAGGAAGGCCGGTCTTATCATGTTTACTACGCAAAACAAGCGGTATCAATCCGACATTTTTCCTTTTTTTTTTTTTTTTTTCTAAATCTTTGCTTACAATTATAGCTCTTATATATGTAGCCGATTTAATGAATTAATGTCAAAATGAACAAAAGGTTTTATGTTATATTAAATGCAATTGTTTTTATCCAAAAAATTGAAATTGTTGAGCCCTTGCTCGGCAATTTTTGCTTCTTTTTGGTTTCCTTTTAACGGTTGATCGTCTCTGTAATCCTCCTCACTTGATTTTTTGGTTCTGCCATTTTATAAAACGGAAGTAGTTCGAGCCTATTTTGTGGAGGCAAAATGGTGCAATGAAGGATATGTACCTAAAATGGAGGAGTACATGAGCGTTGCTCTGGTCACTAGTGCTTACTATATGCTAACTGCAACTTCTTTTGTTGGCATGGGAAAGATTGTGTGAAAAGAGGCTTTTGATTGGGTGAATAATTCCAAACTGGTCAAGGCTTCATGTATAATTTGCAGAATCATGGATGATTTGGTGTCACACTAGGTACACATTTAAATAGTGCTATTATATGTAAGGTACATAGCTTATTGTTCTATAGTCATATCTTATAGAAAAACAAAACGTTACGTTTTCATGGACATCACTTGGGACAAGTCATTTGTGAGGGGAAGCCCACTTGAGCAACTTTTGCTAGTTGATTTGCAATAAAAATTGGGAGTTGAGTATATTTTGAACAAATATATTCTTTAAATAGAATTAACTTAATTAAAATTACCCATCAATAGAATCGAGACTTGATTAAAATTAATGTTATAGTCAATCGTAATATAGTTTAATAATTTCTTGTTTGTAACTTTTCGAAAAACATATATAATTCACAAACAACACTAGAACATTTTTTGCCTTTAATAGAGGTTTTAAAACCCTTATTAAATAGAGTGTTATTAAATGTCATGTGAAAATGTGTTATGTTTTAATTTTTAATACATTTATTACATAGAGGTTTTTTAAAACTCATATCAATTAGGTATTATTTAATAACACCCCCTTTAATAAGAGTTTAAAAACCTCTATTAAATACCGAAATTGTTCTAGTGCAAATACCATTATCATCTTCTCGCCCTTGGAAGTGTACTTTTCATAAAGTCAACCAGGTGAACAAGAATTTTGGATCCAATTCACTCCAAATTTGCCATCAATCCAATCCAGTCCAATTTATTTAATGCGAAACTAGACTGGATCAAGCTATGCGAACTTACATTTTTCTACTGATGTACAACAAACATGTCAATCTAATATGCTTAATACTACCTAGTTTTATAAAGAAACATGCATTAAACACACATACATTAATTAATGTGAGTATGTTAATTTTTGAAGCCTGAGCAAAAGAGGGGACATGTGGCTTCTGCTCTTGAATGCTACATGAAGCAATATGGAGTATCAGAGCAAGCAGTGCATGATGAGTTTGACAAAATGCTGGATTCGGCATGGAAGGATTTAAATGAAGGTTGCCTGAGCACAATCACCGCCACCACCACCAACAACAGCGGTACAGTAATTACTTCATGTACAAGCATGAAGATGCATACACTCATTCCTCTCGAAAGCTCAAGGAATGTATAGCCGTGTTGTTCATAAAACCCCTACTACATCACTGGTAATATATCATCTTGTAAGAACATTTATAGTCAAATGCCTTCATGTCCTTAATTTGTTAAACATCACTAATTATCATAAGGGATAGGAAGTGTCACTAAAGTAATTACTTCGATACAATTTATTTGTTTTTTGATAAGAAAGAAATCAGCTTTAATTTGCTACTGCCAAGAGTTAAACCTGCAAAATTCGAAAAATTTATAGTCAAATGCTTTAGTTTACACAAATATCCCCGTATTAAACTAATGAGTTGCTCACTTGGTTTTTTTTTAAAAACATATTAAAAAGTCGATCCCATGCTTATTTTCCGTCACAAAGATTAACTTAATCGATTGAAAAGTCCATTGATTATTTTCTTAGTGTTTCATATCGAAATAAACAAATTGCATAATTTATGTAAAATGCGATCTACAATCTATGAGTGAAGACCGGTGCAACATTCAAACAACAAAACCAAACAATATTTCACATCTTCCTTTGAAAATCATGACGAATATGGGCCAGGAAGCACCATGTGATATAACACATGCAAGGACTAGAATAAACATAGTATCCCATGCAAAATCCCAAGGAAAAAAAAAACTCTCTTTTGAATAAGAGAAAGAGAGAGCACGTGAGAGCTACACAACCAAAAAAAAGGTGGAGTGGGTACAGCATGAATAAATTGTACCTCATGCACCGAAAAAAAAAAGAAAAAAAGAAAAAAAAAGAATCAATTGTACCTCAGTTGAACTGTTGTCTGTTGTTGGCATTCTCTTTCAATCTTCCAATACGAGGTAATCTCATGAGTATTTTTGGTTTCCTTGACAATACCTTTGGTGGGGCCAGAAAATTAAGTGAATAAGGAAATTTTAACTAAAAAGTGTTAAAAGATATATACTGAAATACTGCTACTGCAGATAACTTCATTGAATAAAGAAGGCCTTTTAAATAGGCATAGTACAACTGAAGACTCAAGAAAATAGGCACTACAACTGAAAAATAGGAACTGAAAGACTTGGTAAATGAACCAGTCCACTAGACAAACATATAGGCGAAATAACAGGACATAGAAAAACAACTTAAAAATTTCAGTTTATTCAACACCCTCCCTTAAACTGAAAGTGTTTTTTTTTTTTTTTTTTTTTTTTTTTTAATAAATCTCTAAGTCGCCGCAAACTCCTAGTGACTTCCTCAAACTTTTGAAACGTGGCCACTTGGGAGGCTTTGTAAATAAGTCTCGCAACCCGATCTTCACTTTTGCAATAAACCACATCAATAACTCCTTCCTTCGTAAGCTCCCTCAAATAGTGGTATCTTACATCTATGTGTTTACTTATACCATGAAGAACTGGATTTTTTGAGAGTTTAATTGCAGAACTACTGTCACAGTAAATTGTAGTGGCTCCTTTTGGCTTGAAATGCAGCTCTTCAAGAATATTTCTAAGCCATACAGCCCGACAAGCACAGAATGTTGCAGCAACAAGTTCAGCCTCCGTAGTTGACAAAGTGACAATAGGCTGTTTCTTTGAGGACCACGAAACTGCTGCAGAACTTAACATGAAAACATAGCCTGAGGTATTATTGCGATCATCTAAATCTCTAGCATAGTCGCTGTCGGTGAATCCGACCAAATCTGAAGAGGTTCCCTTCTTATAAAATAATCCAAAATCAACATTCCTTTTTAAATACCGTAGCATCCTTTTAGCAGCAAGAAGATGTTGTTCTTTTGGATTCTCCATGTACCTGCTAATGAGACTTACAACATACATTATATCAGGTCTGGTTGCAGTTAAGTGCATTAAACTTCCCACAATCTGTTTGTAAATCGTGTTGTCCACCTTTCTTCCTTCAGGATCCTTGTAAAGTTGCAAACCATACTCACTTGGAGTAGTTACAGAGTTGCAATTTTTCATCTGGAACCTTTCTAAAATCTCCTGCACATATTTCTTTTGAGAAATAAAGATTCCAGCAGCTGTTTGCTTCACTTCAATGCCAAGATAATAATGCATCAATCTAAGATCAGACATCTCAAATTCAACCATCATAGACTTCTTAAATTGTTCAAACATGGCACTATCATTTCTAGTGTAAATTAAGTCATCCACGTATAGACACACAATGAGCATTTTCCCGTCTCCATCAGTTTTGACAAAAAGTGTGTGTTCATATGGACATTTTGTAAAACCCTCCTTAAGGAAAAAATCCTCAATGCGACTATACCAAGCCCGTGGGGCTTGCTTTAACCCGTATAAAGCTTTCTTTAGTTTATAGACTTTATGCTCATTCCCAAGTTGAATGTAACCAAGAGGTTGATTGATAAATACCTCTTCTTTTAAGTCTCCGTGCAAGAAAGCGGATTTTACATCCATTTGGTAGATAGGCCATGAGTGTTGAGCTGCCAATGCAATCACCAATCCGATTGTATCATGCCTTGCAACAGGAGCAAAAACCTCTTTGTAGTCCACACCAAATTCTTGTACGTAGCCTTTAGCCACCAAGCGTGCTTTGTGCTTCTCAACTTCTCCATTCTCGTTTAGCTTGGTTTTGAACACCCACTTCACACCAATGCTCTTTTGTTCTTGTGGAAGATCTGTCAACACCCAAGTGTTGTTTTTTTACAATGGATTCAATTTCAAGATCCAATGCTTTTCGCCACTTCTCATCCTTCACAGCATCGTCAAATGCTACAGGCTCACAATTTGAAAAAGATCAAAATGATTAAATGAAGAGGAAATATTTTCAGGTACGTCATAATCTTCCATCCATGCAGGTCTTTTTCTACTTCGTTGAGGTCGTTGCCCATCATCGGCTTCAAAGGTGGCTGGGCTCGGAGGATTTTCTAGAACTTGTTGTAAATCTTCCACAAGTAATTTCTGTTGCTTTGTATCTTCATTTTCCCCATCAAAATCTCGCGCAATTTCTCGTTTATGCTTTGGTCTTCCCAGCCCCAAAATGCTTCTTCATCAAATATCACGTCACGGCTAATGTATATTTTCTTGGTGATAGGATTGTATAGTTTGTACGCCTTGGACTACTCACTAACACCAAGAAATACACATTTTTGTCCCTTGTCATCGAGCTTTTTCCTCTTCTGATCTGGAATGTGGGCATAAGCTATACATCCAAAAATTCAGAAGTGCTCAACATTTGGTCGATGTCCACTCCAAGCTTCTTCAGGTGTCACATTTTGAACTGCAAAAGTTGGACTTCTGTTTAATATATGAGTACTCCAATGGACAGCTTCCGGCCAAAAACTTCTTGGAATCCTGCTCCTTGACAACACAGACCGCACCATATTTAAGATGGTACGATTCTTCCTTTCTGCGACGCCATTTTGCCGAGGCGTGTAGGCTGCTGTAAGCTGCTTTTGAATGCCATGACTCTCACAAAAATTTATGAAGTCTGCTGAATTGTATTCTCCACCACGGTCGCTACGGAGAGTTTTTATTGGCATGTCTGCTTCTTTTTCTACCAAAGCCTTAAAGCTTTTAAAAGCCGATAAAGCTTCAGATTTTACCTGCAAAAAATATATCCAAGTTTTTCGACTATAGTCGTCAATGAACGTTATAAAATAACGTTTACCGCCATTTGAAGTAGGAGTGATTGGCCCACATATGTCAGAATGAACCAACTCCAACATTTCCCTTGCTCTCCATGATTGGCCTTTTGGAAAAACATCCCTGTGTTGTTTGCCAACAACACAATCTTCACAGATTCCTGAGGGAGATTCGAATTCTGGGAGATTAGTCACCATCTTCTTCTTCTGCAAAGTCTTTAATCCACCAAAGCTGAGGTGACCATAGCGGAAGTGCCACAGCCATGCTGTATCTTTAAGTTGAGCAGAAAGACAAAAATGTGCGGCATTGCAGAGATATAAGGGAAACATTCGATTTGCTGTCATCTTCACTTGAGCAATTAGGCCCAATTGCTCATCTTGGATTTTACAGACTCTATTCTTGATGGAAATCTCATATCCCTTCTCTTGAAGCTGACCTACACTTAACAAGTTAGTTTTTAAATCAGGAACAAATAAAACATTGGAAATAGAATGAGAAATTCCTTTGTTTTGAATTGTAACCCTTCCCCTTCCGAGCACAGATACTCTAGAATTGTTCCCAAATTTAACGGTATCTCGGAATGATTCATCCAAATCAGAAAATACTGATTTGTCTCCACACATATGGTTGCTACAGCCTGTGTCAAGATATCATAAATTTGGGCGAGTCTCCTCCTTCGTGTAACACACCACGAGAAGAGAAACTTCTTCTTCTTCTTCTTGTTGCTCTGCAAAGTTAGATCTTTCCCCTCGATATTTATTTAAATTTGTACGACACTCTGAGCGATAATGGCCATACCTTTGACATCGAAAACATTTGATCTTTGATTTGTCTTTTTTAGGTGTGTGCTCAGCTGAAGCCTGAGAATCACTTCCCCCCCATTTGCCATGTCCACATGAATTTATTGTTGCCTGGAGTGCTTGTTCTTCACTATCCTGCTGGATTATCTTCTGCTCATGAACTAGCAAGGAATTTTGCAATTCATCTATTGAAAGAGCATCAATATCTTTAGACTCTTTGACGCAGCGGAGATCTTCTAAACCAGTTGAACGAATCCACGAACAACTCGATCTAGGTCAGAACTTAAGCCAAAGTTCGAAAATTCTTTTATTTCAGCAAAAACTACGAGTTACACCCAATAGATCGCTTAAATAGCGAAACCCTAAAATTTGCCAAAAATAGTAAAAAGTCTAAAAAACCCTAAACTGAAAACTAGACGAGAAATAGAAACAAACGCCCCAAACGGCAATAAAAACGGAAATTCCTAATGAAAGTTATAAGCGAAACAAAAGTTTCCTAAAATAGCAAAATTGCCGTTTCGGAGGGCGAAACGATGGAATTTGGCCGAAAAACGTCGTAGTCACGGCGTTGTGAGTTGTGATCTCCACGCCGTTTCCAATAAACCCATGCCCCTGGAACGCCAAAACTCAAACGTCCGAACTTCACCAAAATTACAAAAAAATGCCATCTGTCATATGTTTTCTTATTTCTCCAAGAATTTGCAACTAATTCTTGGACTTCATCATTCTCCCCAGGGTGGACAGAATTCGCCCTCGAATTTTCATCATCAAACGTATCCCCATAATAGGGAACAAGATGCTTGACATTAATTTTCACACCTGACTGAATCCTTGTACTTGTCAGCAGCCTTCTGCAAGTTATCTTTGACAGATTGATAAATCTCTTGCAGCCCACTAACAAAGTCTTCCGCCTTGCCATCAGTATATCAGATTCCTTCTTGTTTCCATGCCTTGATTCGGTTCGAATTGCAGCAAGCAAAATCTCCTATGAATTTGGAATGACAGCATACGCTTGCCCAAGGATCGCTCTAGCAGTGTCAACCTCACCTGCGAGCCACTTCTCTTTGGCACCCATCAGCCAAAGAACCTCAGCCTGCGGATTGTAAGAGACTGCTTTGCCAAGCCAACTATCAAGAGACTCTCTAGTTCCGTGGCCCTTCTCAAGCTATGGCACATCCCCAATAAAGCCTTCGTTGTCACTGCTGTACCGGTCAGCCGGACCCACTCTAGTATCATCTATGAAGTTATCGTCATCCATAGTCCTAACACCTTCTTGGTCATCCTCAGAATCCGCCCCGGCAACCAAATCTCAGAGCTCCTTCATCTCGCGATCGCGGCCAGGATACACTACAAAAAAAAAGCAAATCAGAAACGGAATTTTCCGTTTCTGATTTGCAAAAATTCCGTCTCTGATTGGATTCGAACGAACAGAGACGAATGCGTTAAAGTCTCTCAAAAACGTCGTCGGCGATTGGATCAGAAACGGAAAATGGATTCCGTTTCTGATTTAGAGACGGATCAGAAACGGAATAAATTCCGTTTCTGATTAGAAACGGAATTTATTCCGTCTCTAATTCCGTTTCTGATTAGAGACGGAATAAATTCCGTTTCTGATTATTTCCGTCTCTGATCCGTTGCTAATCAGAGACGGATCAGAGACGGAATTTGATCCGTTTCTGATTCATATCTAAAAAAAAAAATTAGAGACGGAAATAGCAACGGAATCCAAAGATTCCGTTGCTATTTCCGTCTCTAATTTTTTTTTTTTTTTTTGTTTAGTTTTTAAAGTCTTACATATATAGGTCTCAATCCAAGCACATTTAACCTGCCAATATATAATAAATTGACATTCATACATCGACAATATATATCAACAAATATTCAATTGAGAGAACAAAAATGTAAAAATCAAAAATTGAAAAAGATATATATCCAAAAAAATTGTATAGTATTACAAATGCTCCAAATTTCTAAGTATTCACAAAACCACCAATCCTATTGTTCAACAACCACAAAAAAAAAAAAAAAAAACTTACAATCCTATAAATATGCACAAAAAGAATTATCAATCGAAAAGTCTTGAGAGGTTCTTCAACACCACCTTACGACGAAGGGACATTTGAAACAACTTAATAATTGAATAGTTGAACTTAAATTTTTCAGGGACATAAGCATCATAGGAGATAGAGCTAAGGGAGAAGAGCAATGACTCACATCGAACTTATAGAGACGATCCCTGCACTCGACCATCAAAGTCTACAAACAAGCAAAAAGATTAACATTAATTCATTTGAGATTTAAGAATCCACAAACGATTATAAACACTCGCATATACTTGATTTAAGTAAATTAAATTCTTACCAATCCAAGTAGGAGGAAGATAGCAATGTTTGTCATTTTCACTTTTATCTTCATTTTCTAAAAACATATAAGAAAACAAAAATATGCTACCTCATAGATAGACCAAAAAACTCATAAGACTATTTTCAATCAATCCACTTTCACAAGCTACAAAATTTATCATAAGCTCACTCATCTCATTTCAAACCGAGCTTTTTTAACTTTCAAGAACCAAACAATAAACTGTTTAATCCATTTCGTAAAGATCGATTTACATTGGCTTTCACCTATTGCAACCCACCCCTTATTTTTCAAGCGTGACGGTGACTCCTTTACCTTTATCTAGATCACACAATATTCTACATAGGTTGAGTTTGACAATATCAACTTGATGAGGAACTAGGATACCTTTTAAGTTGTGAAGTATGAACTTAATGAGTATCAAACTATTGATCACACCAAAAAAAATGATATGGACTTGTTATTGCCTAAATTTAAAGAAGACATATCCTTATTCAAACAACAATGCAAATTATAGATCATATTCAAGTAAAATTTATGCATTAAACCACTTAATCGAATATTTCAATCAAAAAATGAATGAACCAAAACCAATTTTAAATATGTTTTTCATGGATTCTTAAAGTAGTATTTACTTGAATTTATTTAGACTAACTTAAATCATTTAAGGACTCAAACCTCATTCCTAGTTATCTCGACTTAAGTCATTCGACTTTTAAACCATTCTTTCAAATCAAAATCGACGATTCGAGTAAAACAAGTATGCGGTGAAGCAAAACAAGAAAAATCTCATAAACTTAGTTATCCAATATAAATTGAATGCGATCGACTAATCACAACTAAAAAGATTCAAATCAACTCATTAGAGTCAAGTTCGACTTAAAATTCTCAAATCATAGCATTTAGTCGAAAATCCATGATTTAATCGAAGTCTTTTTTTCAATGGATAAAACAAAGTCTCTTCCGCATCTCAACTTAGCTTCAAGTCTCACCCAAAATGATGATTACTAACTACATTCAATAAAGTTGGATTGAACATATTTCAAGACTTGGGAAAAAAATGAATGAGCTCTCCTTGAAGCGTTTTAAAAGGATTTTACCCAAATCAATGCAAATTAGCTACAATCCTTTCGAGACATGAAAAATCATACTAATGATTGCTCGATTAAATCATATCATAGAAACAAAGCTCAATAAAGAATCCATGAGACTTTAGAATCATGCTTTTCCATGCAATTCGTTAAAAGAACAAGTTAAGGTCTCTTTTGACAATTTCATCAAACAAAAGAGCACATTATCCACCAATACCTTTTACAAGGCATGATCACTTTTGAATACTAGCCCAAATCATCAATATCATATAAATTTTTTTTCATGGAATGCAACTAACCATAACAACTTAATCAACTTGTCCATAAAACTCATTATATTTGAATCGACCAATAAAAATCCGTTTTTAAAGTTAAACTAAGGATCATTAAAAAAACTAGATGAGCCAACTGGCCCTTATCGACAAGTCCATGTTTTAATAAACTAATTGAGGGAGTTAGATTCTCTAATTACTACTCATTAGCTAATTATGTCATAAATCTATGAAGTCCGCCATCGCAAAACCTTGACGATTTTGATTCTTCATTTAGTTGCTAAACTTTTCCAATTGGGGCAAGTTGAAACACTAACAAAAATATAGGCCACAGAATCAAGGTATTTTCTAACTTGAATGTAACTGAAATAGGAAATTTCAGCAGCCTTAGTTTCATATTTGCAAACCACATCCATAAACAAAATAAAACAATTGGAAACTATAAAACACCCGATTTCTCGCTTATGAATCCACAAACAATGAGAGAAAATTTTAAAATAATTACACAACAACAACAACAACAACATAGCCTCAATTGGATGAAGTAGTAAACACTTTTTTTCTCAAGCCCTAAGCGAAGAGAGTGATGACTTACAATGGCGAGATGCGAGGGCTCCGGCGTCGGCAAGGACAATGCGCGCGTTGACGGAGGCGAGAGGGGACAAATGCGCGGCGTTGACGGAGGCGAAGAGGGGACAGCGGCGTTGACGGAGGCGAGAGGGGACAATGCGTTGACGGAGGCAAGAGGGGACGCGAGGTTAGGGCTCGAGACGAGAAGAGAGCAGAGAGAGAACGCACACTAAGAGCGGTGACCGGAGAGAAGGGAGAGCCGTGACGGAGAGACCACGAGAGAGAGACGGAGAGACGAGACGATCGACGACGAGAGAGAGAGAGAGAGAGCACGGACGGTGAGAGAGAGAGAGGAGGGAGAGCGATTTAGGGCTTTTGGTTTGGGGGGGGGAGAGGGATTTACATCGAGATGTGATGCACAAATCCCAAGATTTGATGAACGGTCATAAAAAATGAAATTTTTGGTGGGAATGTTGGCGCCATTTTTAGAGACGGAATTTAATTCCGTCTCTGATTCCGTCTCTAATTCCGTCTCTGATCCGTCTCAAATCCGTCTCTGAATGTTTCCGTCTCAATTCCGTCGCTAACGTTTTAATTTAGAAACGGAACTTATTCCGTTTCTAATTCCGTTTCTGATTTAGAAACGGAACTTATTTCCGTTTCTAATTCCGTTTCTGATTTGCTGTTTTTTTGTAGTGATAAATCGCCGACAAGCTCCCACCCTTCGAGCTCATCTTCCCTCCCTTATCAAACTTCTTATCCCCCTTCAATTTCTTCTCTTTCTTTCTAAACCCATCTTCCTTCGACCCCTTCCGCTTCTGCGACGATGACGCCTCGCTCGCAAACTCATATCTCATGAACGCTGGTTCTTCATCTTCAATCCCAAAATCAGGCGTCCTCTCTCTGTCTCCACTCTTCTTCACCAATCTCTTCCTCGGCGTCGCCTTCGAACCCGAATCATCGAACTCATGAACTGGCGTCTGAACAGTCACATCATGTTGGCGGCCTTGCTCCGAACCGTGCCCTCCTCTCCAGTCTCTCTGGCTGAAAGACCCTTTGGTTGCACGCCCGCCACGGGCATAATACTTCCCGTCGCCTACCGCGCTCCTCTTCTGCGCTCCTCTTCCCGGCATGAGACGGCTCAAACCACCGACTGGACTCCTCCGAAGATAACGGGTAATCGCCCTGCTTACTATGACCTGAAGGTCTGCGCAAGTTCTCCGAACCCCAACGTACGAACTCTCTCGATCCGTGATGGGAGTCTCTCCATCTCCCCGCAGCACCTACAGAATCCGTCCTCTCGAAGGGGAGGATAAGATCCATATGCCGACCCAACAACTGATCGATTCTGGCAGTTAATTGTTCTACCACCGCGCTCATGCGTTGGTCAATTAATGTGTCAATTTGTCGATTCAGATTGTTACGATCATACACCTCCTCGATACTGTCTTTGGTTCCTCTTCTTCAGGCGACATGATTTCTCCAATCACGCGAAACGGCGAGGCTCGATACCAACCGACGCGGCGGAGATCTTCTAAACCGTTGAACGAATCCACGAACAACTCGATCTAGGTCAGAACTTAAGCCAAAGTTCGAAAATTCTTTTATTTCAGCAAAAACTATGAATTACACCCAATAGATCGCTTAAATAGCGAAACCCTAAAATTTGCCAAAAATAGTAAAAAGTCTAAAAAGCCCTAAACTGAAAACTAGACGAGAAATAGAAACAAACGCCGCAAACGACAATAAAAACGGAAATTCCTAATGAAAGTTATAAGCGAAACAAAAGTTTCCTAAAATAGCAAAATTGCCGTTTCGGAGGGAGAAACGATGGAATTTGGCCGAAAAACGTCGTAGTCACAGCGCTGTGAGTTGTGATCTCCACGCCGTTTCCAATAAACCCATGCCCCCGGAACACCAAAACTCAAACGTCCGAACTTCACCAAAATTACAAAAAAATGCCATCTGTCATATGTTTTCTTAGTTCTCCAAGAATTTGCAACTAATTCTTGGACTTCATCACTCTTCAATAGAACAAATCACAAAATTAAATTCGGACGTCATTGAACGAAGAATCTTCTCAACTATGGTGACATCTTGTAGCTTCTCGCCATGATTTCGCATCTTATTTGATACTGTTGTTACCTTGGAAAAATACTCTGAAACTGATTCTCCTGGCTTCATTTGGAGAACTTCAAACTCTTTACGAAGAGCTTGAAGTTGTACACGTTTGGCTCTGGCATTGCCTTGATACTTCTTCTTCATAGAGTCCCAAATTTGCTTGGAAGTATCTTTGTAAAGTATTGTTTCCAGAATCGAGCGATCAATGGCTTGAAAAAGATAATTTTTTGCCTTCAAATCTTTCAGCTTCTGTACTTCTTGTTCTGTCTTTTGTACATCTGTCAAAGGAACTCCAGCTGTTGCCTCCAGGATGCCGCCTTCAACAACTTGCCAATATTCTTTGGACCGTAGGAAATTCTCCATGCTCCAGTGATCATAATGACCATCAAAGCGTGGAATTGCAGGTTGAACAAAGTGTTCAGAAGCCATTAAAAAATCTGCTACTGCAAGGAAGAAAAGTTATTCTGCTGCACTGTTCTTTTCTTCTCACTGTGCTGGCTCTGATACCACTGTTAAAAGATATGTACTGAAATACTGATACTGCAGATAACTTCATTGAATAAAGAAGCCCTTTTAAATAGGCATAGTACAACTAAAGACTCAAGAAAATAGACACTACAACTAAAAAATAGGAACTGAAAGACTTGGTAAATGAACCAGTCCACTAGACAAACATATAGGCGAAAGAACAGGACATAGAAAAACAACTTAAAAATTTCAGTTTATTCAACAAAAAGATTATAGTTTTCAAATAAATAAAAACTAAAAAAATTCTAGGGTGCTATAGGGCGTGCTCGGAGAGGATAATAATGAATTTAACTGAATTGCTCTTCTCCCGTCCACATCTGTTTGATCCAATCAAATGCTAATGAAAATCAGTTTCCCTTACTATATATATATATATATATGTGGAAAGTTGAAGTATAAATATTTTGTTATTTAACAAATATTTTCAACAAGTTTAAGGATGAAAAAGGTACCTTAAAATCAAGCTTGGTTGGGGATATCAAAGGCTTGCTGAGCTTGTATGGAGTTGCTCATCTTAGCGTGAATGGCGAAGACATCCTCGACTGATGAAGTCCAAGAATTAGCTTGCAAATTCTTGACAGGATAATGATGAAGTCCAAGAATTAGTTAGTTTGCAAATTCTTGACAGGATAATGATGACCAAGAATTAGTTGCAAATTCTTGGAAAAATAGGAAAAGATATGACAGGATGGCATTGTTGTAATTTTGGTGAAGTTCGGACGTTTGAGTTTTGGCGTCCGGGGGTATGGGTTTATTGGAAACGGCGTGGAAATCACGACACACAGTTATGCTGTGAGTACGACGTTTTTCGGCGAAATTACATCGTTTCGCTCTCCGAAACGACAATTTTGCTATTTTAGGAAACTTTTGTTTCGCTTATAACTTTCATTAAGAATTTCCGTTTTTATTGTCGTTTGAGGCTTTTGTTTCTATTTTTCATCTAGTTTTCAGTTTAGGGTTTTTCGGACTTTTTACTATTTTTGGCAAATTTTAGGGTTTCGCTATTTAAGCGATCTATTGGGTGTAATTCGTAGTTTTTCTTTGAAATAAAAGAATTTTCGAACTTTGGCTTAAGTTCTGACCTAGATCGAGTTGTTCGTGGATTCGTTCAACTGGTTTAGAAGATCTCCGCTGCGTCAGTTGGTATCAGAGCCTGCTTCAGCGTGATTGGAGAAATCATGCCGTCGAAGAGGAACCAACAGCGTATCGAGGAGGTGTATGACCGTGACAATCTGAATCGACAAATTGGCCAAATAATTGACCAACGCATGGGCGCGGTGGTAGAACAATTAACTGCCAGAATCGATCAGTTGTTGGGTCGGAATATGAATCGTATCCGTAACCATCAAAGGGAATCTGTTAGTGATGAACCGGTAAGAGATTCTTCTACTGAAGGGGAGGATGAGTATGTTGAGGCACCGAGGAGGCGCTACAGACCACGTGCAGTTGAGGATGATCGCAGGCGGTGGGAGTCTGAGATGAAGACGGAGGTCCCAGAATTCCATGGCACCCTTCAATCGGAAGAATTCTTAGACTGGCTGGCGTCAGTTGAAGAAGTCCTAGAATTCAAAGGTGTGCCCGAAGATAAGCGTGTGCAACTAGTTGCGACCAGATTCCGCAACAGGGCTATGGCTTGGTGGCAACAACGGAAGTTGATGCGGAATAGGAATGGAAAGGCGAAGATCACCTCGTGGGAGAAGATGAAAAAACACTTACGGGCTGAGTTCTTGCCTTACAATTTCCAACGCCTTATGTATCAAAGGTTGCAGAATCTGAGACAAGGGGCAAAGTTAGTAGATGATTACACCACTGAGTTTTATCAGTTAGTCGCTAGAAACGAACTGCAGGAGACTAACGACCAATTAGTGGCGCGGTATATTGGCGGACTGAGGGTGCAGATCCAATATGTCGTCAACATGTTTGATCCGGCTTCCTTATCTGCAGCGCACCAACGAGCATTGTTGGTGGAAAAACAACAGCGTCAGGGTGTGAGTAATGCTTCCAGTAATGTTAGTGTTGGGACAACCAATACTGGAGGTAATACCGCTGTAATTAACCCTGCTAGTAGCACGAACAGACCTAGCACTATTGGGATTAGATGTTTCGGTTGTGGCGAAGTTGGTTACAAGAAGTCAGAATATAAAGGGAAGAAGACTCTCTTTATTGAGAACGAAGAGGAAGACGTAGGGGAATAGGCCAACATCACTGCAGAACCAACATTTGATACTTCTGACAACACAGAAGAGTAGATCGTGACTGGAGATGTGGGTATTGCCTTAGTTGTGAGGCGTTCTATTATGACTCATAGAGCTGTCGCTGATGATGAGTGGCTGGGGAATACCATCTTGCAGTCCAAGTGTACCATCTTAGGCAAGGTGTGCAGGTTCATGATTGATGCAGGCAGTTGCGAGAATATCGTCTCAGTTGAAGCGGTTCAGAAGTTGGGCCTTGCAACTGAACAACACCCCAGGCCCTACAAGTTAGCTTGGCTGAAGAATGGTGGTGAGGTGCAGGTGTCGAAGCGCGCCTTGGTAACTTTTTCTATTGGTGCTAACTACAAGGATTCAGTCTGGTGTGATGTTGTGGCTACGGATGTTTGCCACTTGTTACTGGGATGTCCTTGGCAGTTTGATAGGGGAGTTGTGCATGATGGCAGAGCCAATAAATACACCCTTATGTTCAAGGGAGTGAAGATTGTGCTAGTACACTCCAAGGATCCGGAGGAAGTTAAGCCTACTAAAGAATCTAACAGCTTGCTGTCTTTGGCAAGATTTGAAGATGAATTACAGGATTCTGAGGTAGTTTACATCTTGATGGGAAAGGAGGTAGATAAAGATGTTGATGTTCCTGAAGCTGCAATTCCTATTGAGAAGGAGTTTTGTGATGTTTTCCCTGATGAGATGCCAGAATGACTGCCACCATTGCGTGATATTCAGCATCAGATTGACCTTGAACCTGGCGCGTCACTACCTAATAGACCACACTACCGAATGAGTCTCAGTGAGCATGAGGAGTTGTGCAGACATGTTGAAGAGTTATTGGCGAAGGGATTCATCCATGAAAGTCTGAGTCCGTGTGCAATACCAGGCCTCCTTACACCAAAGAAAGATGGCTCCTGGCGGATGTGTGTGGACAATAGATCAATCAACAAGATTACTGTCAGGGACCTTGCTCAAAATCAACTACTTGGTGAAATTCCTCGGCTAATCTATTGGAATGAAGGGTTGCAGTACATTGGTCTGCGTCGTAATTCAATGACGGGGACGTTATCACCTGATATGTGTCAATTAACTGGTATGTGGTACTCTGATGAGCGTGGTAATAATCTCAATGGTTCGATCCCTGATAGCATTGGCAATTGCACTAGTTTTAAGATATTGGACGTTTCTTACAACCAACTTACAGGAGATATTCCCTATAATACTAGATTTCTGCAAGTCGCTACCTTGTCACTTCAAGGCAATCGACTTACTGGAAAGATCCCTGAGGTTATTAATCTAATGCAAGCCCTTGCTGTCTTGGATTTGAGCGAGAACGAATTGATTGTCACCATTCTTGCTGAACTAGGAACGCTTGAGGAACTTTTAGAACTACATCTTGCCAATAACTATCTTGAAGGTCCTATTCCAACAAACATAAGCTCATGCACAACACTCAACCAATTCAATGTCTATGGTAACCATCTGAATGGTTCAATTTCATTGGGCTTTCAGCATTTCGAGAGTTTGACGTATCTGAATCTTTCATCAAACAATTTCAGAGGTGACATTCCATTTGAATTGGGAAGAATTATCAATCTTGATACACTGGACCTCTCGAGCAATAATTTTTTTGGACATATTCCTGCTTTTGTGGAGGTTCTTGAGAAAATTAATCCTAATGCTTACAGATTGAAGTTGTCAAGTCACATTCGCACAGCTGATGTATTTAATGTCAAACATCTGGTTCCCTATTATGGGGATACGTCTGATGATGACAATTCGAGGGTGAATTCTGTCCACCATGGGGAAAATGATGAAGTCCAAGAATTAGCTTGCAAATTCTTGACAGGATAATGATGAAGTCCAAGAATTAGTTAGTTTGCAAATTCTTGACAGGATAATGATGACCAAGAATTAGTTGCAAATTCTTGGAAAAATAGGAAAAGATATGATAGGATGGCATTGTTGTAATTTTGGTGAAGTTCGGACGGTTGAGTTTTGGCGTCCGGGGGTATGGATTTATTGGAAACGGCGTGGAAATCACGACACACAGTAATGCTGTGAGTACGACGTTTTTCGGCGAAATTACATCGTTCCGCCCTCCAAAACGACAATTTTGCTATTTTAGGAAACTTTTGTTTCGCTTATAACTTTCATTAGGAATTTCCGTTTTTATTGTCGTTTGAGGCGTTTGTTTCTATTTTTCATCTAGGTTTCAGTTTATGGTTTTTCGGACTTTTTACTATTTTTGGCAAATTTTAGGTTTTCGCTATTTAAGCGATCTATTGAGTGTAATTCGTAGTTTTTGGCTGAAATAAAAGAATTTTTGAACTTTGGCTTAAGTTCTGACCTAGATCGAGTTGTTCGTGGATTCGTTCAACTGGTTTAGAAGATCTCCGCTGCATCATCGACGATGCTGTATCTTTTGCTACCACTTGCCTGACAAGATCAACAGAAAATTTAAGTTCCCCAATATCCCATCTCCAAATGCAAGTACAAAGATGCTCTAGAACAACCACTACGAGAGATGAATGGCTAGGTGGAGGCAAGGAATATTTACATATCTTTCTACCAAGATATGGAGGGGAATAACTCACACCTCGAAAAGTTCGCAAAGTTGGATTTTAATTTAGTACAGTCATGTAATATTTCAAAGTATGTATTTCGAGATTCATAAAACTCAATACCTCAATATACATATAAAGGGAATTTAATAAATCTTGACATGATAAATCGCTTTGCTTTTTTGCGAATAATCTGCAGGTGGTGGAAACATATGGATGTCTCCTTGAAAAAGCTACCGTTTGCTAGAGATAGATTGGTGGAGTGCTATTTTTGGATTTTGGGAGTTTATTTTGAGCCTTGTTACTCCTGGGCAAGGGTATTTACGACCACAGTGATGGCACTTGCTTCGATAATCAATGATATTTACGATGTTAACGGTACTATGGAAGAGCTACTACTCTTCGCTTGTGCCTTTGAGAGGTTCAATTTTTCACAGAAAATCTTTCTCCTTCTAATGTCATGGTTCGACATACAAATGGCCTAATTAAGCTGCGAGTGTTTCAGGTGGGATATCACTGCTATCGATCAACTACCAGAATATGCCAAAGAAGGGTTATGTCTCACATCCATTATCAATCGTTATTGTAATCACCAGTACTTTCTTAATGGTTCAATCATCAAAAACTATACATCATAATATAAAACCGTCCTCAGAAGTCCTTGCCCATATATGAGAACAAAACAAAAAAAAAAAAAAAAAAAAAAAAAGAGGAAATGTAAGTTACACAACTTACACCAAATATCGAATTTCCCGAAAAAATTTACAGGAAAAAATAATTTAAATGAGCAATACAAGTGTGTGTGTGTGTTTTTTTTTTAATTCTAGAAATAGGCTATATTGCCTTTTGAAAATGCGTTATTAAGGGAGAAAAAACTTTCAGCCTACATGAATTAATAGCGCATTTTCAAAAGGCGCTAATCATGTGTCTTGTCCACGTTGGACAAATAACAAAATGCGTTATTCGTGTCATTTGGATATAATCCATCCACGTGGATGTCCACGTGAATTGGTTGGATGCGATTTACATGAATAACGCATTCGGAGAATGCGCTATTCGTATAAATAGTATTGGGTGTCCACGTGGGATGTCCACGTGGAAAAGACATACAAGAATAGCGCATTTTGAAAAGGCGCTATTCTTGTTTCTCGGTACACGCTGACATACACGTTGGGATGTCCACGTGGACACGTACGAGATACGTGTGTGACGTTTGCATCGGCTTTACCACCTCGAGACACGTGCAAGTCGTTTGCATGATTTAGTTGGATTATACGAGGTTACATGGGTTGTCTACCTCGAAATATGTGCTTCACATTCGCATGGATTGTACGAGATTGCATGAGTTGTCCACACCTCGAGATATGTGTGTGACGTTTGAATGGGTTTGCACGAAGATGCATGGCTCGCCCACCTCGACATACGTGTGTGGCGTTTCCATGTGTTGTCAACCACGAGATACATATGTGACGTTTGCATTAGCTTTACCACCTCGAGACACGTGCGAGTCGTTTGAGTTGAATGAGATACATGTGTGGCGTTTCCATGTGTGACGTTTGCATGGTTTGCATGAATTAAGTGAGGTTGTATGAGTTGTCCACATCGAGATACTTGCGTAAGGTTTGCATGGATTGCAACAGGTCGCATGGGTCGCCCACCTCGACAGACGTGTCTGACATTTGCATGAATTCTCCACCTCAACATACATGCGTGACGTTTGCATGGGTTGTCCATGTCGATATGCGTGCATGTTGTTTACATGGATTGTCTACCTTGATATACGCGAGTGACGCGGGTTTTCCATCTCGATATGCATGTGTCTTTTGCATGGGTTCTCCACATCGATGTGCGATATTTGAGTTGAACGAATAGCTTCTTTTCAAAAGGAGTCACTCATAGAGTTTAAAATTTTATATAGATAGCTTTTTTTCAAAATGAGCTATCCATACAAGTGTCTTCCATCTCACCAACTATGCGTGCTACCTCATCATCAATAGCTACTTTTCAAAAGGAGTTATACATTAGTTTTAAAATTTTAAAATAAATACCACTATTTGGTTAATTAAAAACTAAAGGCACCTTATTTTTAAAAAAATGAGCTATCCATCCAATTATGTTTTAAGATGCTTTAGATTGTGCACAGAGACTGCGCACGTTTTTTAGAGCGTTGTACGTACACATACGCAATTATGTAGCATTGTGATTTTGAGATTAAGAGATTGCTAATCGAGTGTGCGAGGGCCTTTGCTGAAAGCAGGATGGATGATTTTGAGAATCTGACTGAACAGGCCAGAGGTGTAGTGTCCATCTGTGGTGAACCAATCCAGCGTCTTGGGGCTTATATGATTGAAGGGCTTATAGCAAGGAAGGAGGAATCCGGAGGCAACATATACCGTTCGCTTAGATGCAAAGAGCCTGAAAGCAAGGACTTGCTCTCGTACATGCAGATTTTATATGAAGTCTGTCCGTATTTGAAGTTCGGTTATATGGCAGCTAATGGGGCAATCGCTGAAGCATTCAAGAATGAGGATCAGGTCCATATTGTAGACTTTCGGATTGCTCAAGGAACTCAATGGATGACTCTGTTGCAAGCATTGTCTGCAAGACCTATCGGGCCTCCACGTGTTCGGATAACTGGAATTGATGATCCTGTCTCTAAGTATGCTCGTGGTGACACTTTGGAGTTGGTGGGTAAAAGGTTAGCTGCAATGTCGGAGAAGTTCAAAATCCCCATCGAGTTCCAAGCTGTACCGGTGTTTGTACCAGATGTAACGCGCGAGATGCTCGACGTCAGGCCTGGGGAGGCTCTGGCTGTGAACTTCCCCCTGATGCTCCATCATACCCCAGATGAGAGTGTTGATATCAACAACCCGAGGGATGGATTGCTTAGGATGGTGAAGTCACTTTCGCCAAAGGTGGTCACTCTAGTCGAGCAGGAGTCAAACACAAACACTACATCCTTCTTTAAGAGGTTTGTGGAGACCCTGGAATTCTACTCGGCAATGTTCGAGTCAATTGATGGTACCATGCCCAGGGACAAAAGAGAGCGGATCAATGTGGAGCAGCATTGCCTTGCCAGGGATATTGTGAACATCATTGCGTGTGAAGGGAATGAGAGGGTTGAGCGACACGAGTTGCTGGGAAAATGGAAATCAAGGTTCAGCATGGCCGGATTCCAGCCATTCCCTTTGAGTTCCCATGTCAACTCTGTCATAAAAAGCCTGCTGAGGTGTTACTCAGACCACTACACCCTGTTGGAGAAGGACGGGGGCATGTTGCTGGGATGGAAGGACAGGAACTTGATCTCGGCTTCTGCTTGGCATTGAAAGAGGAACGTTCTTCATTCTAATAGCAAGATTGGTAATCGCTTAAACTAGTTACATCTTCTTAAGATTGCTTTCATATATAGGATACTTGTAATTCACACAATCTTCTCCTAGTGCCTATCTTGATCATTAGGAATTCATTGTTTAATTCATTTTATGTATAATGGAGCTTGATCTCATCAGCTCCCATCGTCTTAATGTGATGTTATCTCGCAGCAAACTCACTCCACTTTTTGAGATAGAATAACACAATAGATGTTAAATTATTAACACGACTAGTTGAACTTCTGTGCTGAAATTACATGTTATATGTGACTAATTTAAGCTGATAGTTTCAGCTGATAGTTTTTATTGCTAGAACTTCTATGAACACGGTATACACCTAACAACAACAGCAACAACAACATAGCTTCAGTCTCAAATTAATTGGGGTCGGCTACATGGATTAAAATTTTTCATTGTGCTCGATTAAGTGCAATTGATTGTGAGCTTTTTAGACCATTCAAATCTCTCTTAATTAATGTATTTCATGGTAACTTTAGTCTACCTCTACCCCGCCGAATTTTTACAGTTTCTATTGAGTCAAGTTTTCTAGTGGTAGCATTCGACCAAACCACCGAAACCACGCTTCCTTAATCTTTGTATCAATTGATGCTACTCCTACATGTCTTTGAATTTTTATATTTCTTATTCTATCTTTACAATATTTATCACATATCCACCCAAGCATCTTCATTTCTGCTACATTCATTTTATGTAATCTTTGTATCTTCCAGTTTTCTCATGAGCTATCTTAAAGTGGATTGGCGACTTTAATATATTCTGGAAGTTTATTGCTAGGAGTTTGGTCTCACCTGAACCAGTTTAGCTATCTCTTATATAATACTTGAAAACATTTTGAAAGGACTACGGTGAAAATAGTACAAACTCCAGGTTTGTGGATTTGAAGAACCAAAGACAAGAGAAAGTGTACATTATGGCATTCGTAATTGTCGAAATGCTATAGCTATGCAACCACAAATACTTGCAAACCTTAATTTGTAAATTCATTTCTCATTTTGTTCTAAAAAGTAATTAAGGTGGGACTCAAAAGGAAAAATTCTAGGCTTACTTCGCTATGTGCACATCAAATATGAATAAAAGGTGTAGCTGGTGGACTTGTCTAAGGGAATTGTTGTTGGGTTTGTTGTAGGTACAAAAGCAGAATGGCTTGGACGGTTGACAAAGGATGAATAGGATACAAGTTATATATATAAGTGTGGACTTAATTCATTTTGTGTGTTCTTCTCCACAGGTTGTTGGATGGCGTCAATGACATTCGATTGCTTAATGTTTGAACAAGAGAGAGGCATGTTGCTTCAGCGGTAGAGTGCTACATGAACCAGTACACGGGGTATAGGAAGAAGAGCCGTATGCGATCAAGCTTAACAAACAGGGGGAAGAGCATGGAATGATTTAAAGAAAGGGTTTCTCGAACAAAGCACTTGCTCTTCCCATATAAACATACTTGTGAGAGTGGTTAATCTTTTGCTCAAGTTGCTCGGATGATGATCTGCGTCTCACATGTATAGACCTGAAGATGGGTTCACTCACTCAAATAAGGAAACAAAACAGTGTGTTACATTGTTGTTCGTAGTATGATTTGGACCTGTACATATGTGATATGTAGTTTAATAAATAAGTAGTTGTAGTGGAATATGGATGACCATACATGTACATCAATATATTATGTAGTCATGTAACTTGTATTTTTCACTTAATAGTACCTCCACTTGTCTATGTATTCACTACAAAAAAACAGCAAATCAAAAACGGAATTTTCCGTTTCTGATTTGCGAAAATTCCGTCTCTGATTGGAATCAGAAACGGAACAGAGACGGAACGCGTTCCGTCTCTGAAAACGTCGTCGCTGATACGATCAGAAACGGAAAACGGATTCCGTTTCTGATTAGAGACGGAATAGAGACGGAAAATATCTGTTTCTGATTAGAGACGGATTTAGAGACGAAATTAGAAACGAACAGAGACGAACAGAAATGGAATTTATTTCGAAATTGTACATTTGTAATTGCATTCGTCTCGATTCCGTTGCTGATTAGCAACGAAATCAGAGACGGAATTAATAAATTTATGAATTACGTCTCTGATTCCGTTTCTAATCAGCAACGGAATCAGAGACGGAATGAGAGACGGAATGCAAATAGTCCGTCTCTAATTAGAAACGGAATCAGAGACGGATTATTCCGTTTCGATTCCGTCTCTGATTCCGTTGCTAATTAGCGACGGAATCGAAACGAAATTCATATTTCCGTCTCGATCCGTTTGTGATTGATAAAAATATTTACGGAAAATTAGAGACGGAATAATAGCAACGGAAAATTTGAATTCCGTTGCTAATCCGTCTCTAATTTTCTGTTTTGTTTAAATATGGCATTGATACATAATCCAATTGATTCTCCAACCTAAAAAATAAAAATACAACCCGATATGACATACTCCATCGCCTGCACCCCCTCCAACAACTCCTTGGGGGTGCTAACATCCCCCAAAGAAGCCAAATTGCGCATCCATACATCGACAACATATATGAACAAAAATTAAAAAGAGAAAGAAAAAATGTGAAACTCAAAACTAGCCAAAAAAATTATATATCCACGGAAAGTTGTCATGTATTACAAAAGCTCCAAAATTTGGAAGTATAGACAAAAACCACCAATCCTATCGTTTAACAAGCAAAAAAAAAAAAAAGAACACTCACAAAAGGTCCAAAATTTGGAAGTATACACAAATAGGACTTCATCTAATAACTAAAACGCAGCTTTGAAGCATTTCTGAATCTCCATCTGAGGGCAACAACCAAAAATGAGTATGCACTGAAAGAAGTAGGCAAAGGAGAGATTATTGTACTAAGGATGTACATTGGAAGCGAATGAGAAAAATGGTGGATTTGAAGAAACATAGAAATTACTAATAATCATACATAACAAGTCGGCTCCGAACCTAATTTATAAATTCTTTACGATTGAGTTTGCTTTGGTCTTTTGTCAATTATGCACATATGTAGGTAGAGAGGAGTACTAGAGGTAATAAGGAACATGAAAGAGGATAATGGTGAAGTGCAAGAATGCTTAAAGGAAAAAACTAAACTCAAATTTGATCCCCAAAGTCCCATCAATGCGTAGGAAAATAGCAACATTGACCCCCAAACTCCCATCAATGCAACATTCACAGTTCAAATTTGATCCTAAACTCGAATTTCATCCCATCTAAAAATGAAATAGTGCTCGAGAACAAACCAGCCATGTGTTCCTACTTTAAAAAAAAAATTCCAGCTGACATTCAAGAAATGCAGTGAAGAAAAGAAATAAACCATACAATGAGGAATAAGAAATCTTCCAAAAAATACATGAACATCAACCATATAAGATGCACCTATCATGTAAGTTGAGTTGGATTATTTATCAAGCTTTGAAAGGCTTGCATTTCAACATGCATATGATAAGTAATGGTGAAGTGCAAGAATGCTAAAAGGGAAAAACTAAAAGTTAAGCACAAACCTATCGTGTAAGTATGATTCTAGAACTCATCCTCTCACCCCATCTAAAACTGTTGTGTGCTCCAAAGGTGACAAGCCATGTGTTCCTACTAAAAAAAAAAAAAAAACAAACCAGCTTTGGGATTATCAAAAGGAAGAGAAGAAAAGAAAAAAAGAGAACAATGTATCTATAAGAAGTCATCATCTCATCCACCAACCTCTCTATTTTCCCAGCCTCTCTATTTTCCCATAAATCTTGATAGGAAGTCATCATCTCATCCACCAACACTGCTGCGTGCTCCAAAACAAATCAGCCATGTTAAGCTACTCCCAAAAAAAAAAAAAAAAAAAAACCAGCTGATGTCCTCTCTTGCAGTGAAGAAAAAGAAAAAAACTCACAAATAGAATAAGAAACCTTAAAATGAAAAGCTCACCAGCAGCCAAGCAAAACTGAGATAGGAATGAAGTTACACTGCTGCGTGCTCCAAAACAAATCAGCCATGTGTTCCTACTCCCAAAAAAAAAAAAAAAAACAACTGATGTCCTCTCTTGCAGTGAAGAAAAAGAAAAAAACTCACAAATAGAATAAGAAAGCTTTAAAAGAAAAGCTCACCAGCAGCCAAGCAAAACTGAGATAGGAACTGCTGTGATACTGCTCAAAAAAAAAAAAAACAAACCAAGCTGGTTTGCTGGTAATGTCACTTTAAATTAGTGTTTTAGCCATTCTATATATATTTGAAATGACAATAGAAGAATCACTCACTATCTGTAGGAACCGCTGTGATACTTAACAGCCACAATAGCATTACTAGAGAACCTTCTTGATTGTACCCCAAATGAACATTAACAGCCACAATAGCATTCTGGCCATTGAAGAATTCTGGTCTGGGAATAACAGTTGGTTCTGGTCAGGCTTCCCAATACACAATGTCTTACCACAGTTCGAAAGAGTGGGGTTCGAGGGTAGTATAATTGATAGGATAATGTATCCACTCGAAGCTTAGAGTTGGTGGTAGAAAAACCAATAGCTTGCTGAGAATGTTTCTATAAGATGGACCTATAATGTAAGTTGAGTTGGATTATTGTACAAGCTTTGAAAGGCTTGCATTTCAACATGCTTCGAATAAGTAAAGGCATGAGTGCAAGAATGCTAAAAGGGAAAAACTAAAAGTGAAGCACAAACCTATCATGTAAGTATGATTCTACAACTCATCCTCTCACCCCATCTAAACTGTTGTGTGCTCCAAAGGTGACAAGCCATGTGTTCCTACTAAAAAAAAAAAAAAAAAAAAACCAGGTGGGATTCAAGAGAAGCGATGAAGAAAAAAGTAAAAAAACCATACAATGTTGAATAAGCTTATACCTCATGTATTTGCTATCCACATGCCCACTGTTCCTTATCTTCCAACTCTCTTATTGCTCTGTAAGTCCTGCAATGCTAGCTGTGATGCTGAAAATGGTGCAGCAGCAAGGACCTTTACTTGCCGCAAAGCAAACATAACATACTTGCTTTTGCAAAGAACAACATACTTGTGCGCAAAGAACAATCTCCACAAGCTCTGTTCCATCCTTCAAATCAAGAACGACCTTTACTTGCTGCAGGCAACAACATAGCAACAAAACAAAGTGTATTTAAAAGAACTAATATGATCATTGACGGTGTGTGCTTTTTACATAGGCATTGTCTTTCTTAAATTTGAAGAACAGTACTGATGGTGTTCCATTTCATTCTTGTACAGTTTTTAGTATTTTATACATCAAAATTATTTAGGAATTTGACCTTCCTTGGAGTTTAATTAGTTGGAAGGCCTAATGCTCTTGGAGCCAAATTCAGAAGGGGTGGTGGTTTTTAATTAGTTGTCCTGTTTTGGAGTCTTTTATCCTAGCAAGAAATAGCACGGAACTAGCCCATGTTCTACATATCACAAAAACAATCTCGAGTATGTTTCAATTATAGGACTCAGTCATGGCAAAACCGAGATCAAATTCTTGAAGTTTTTGCTCAAAAGCACAAAGCATTTGAAACTAGTAACATTTTCAGTTTATCATCCCAAAAACGGATGCGACAAACATGAAGTCACCAGAATATTCCCTACTGAAATGTTATTATCTAGAACTGCTCGAGGACATGTTTAGAACTGTTGTGGCTTTCTCAATTGGTGTTGCGAGATGAATGTTAATGCGGTGAATGAATTGGCTTGACTTGGAAGGTCCAAATCAGTTTGTTTAATTTGTTTGGTTTAGTTTTTACATTCAAATTTGGAGCTTATTCAAGACTCAGGATAGAATTACAAGTACATTAAGAAAGAACATTGATGAAGTCCTATTGCAGCTTGCTGAAATCTGTTGAAAATCTTTAAAAGTAATCCTTAAAGAAATTGAATGATTTCATTCATAAGACAGAGATAGCCAAACATTTAACATTTATGGTCACCTTGTACAAGCATCAAGCATTTGCAGTCAAAAAAATATGCATCAAGCATTTGCAGTCTAAAAAATATGAAGACTATCATTCCCTTCAGAAATGTAAATCAAACTGTAATAGCAATTATAGCATTCAAGCTAAAATACCAATCTACTCTGGTCATGACAACAATATTTACTAGGTCTACCAAATCAATCACTGTCTCGTTGTAGCATGTATTCCTTCGCACAAAGATTTTGTTGTGAACTTTTAAAGTTTGCAGTCCATATATGAGTATTTACTGGTGACCGATTATCAATCCTAAAAGAGGTTGCTAGCGAGTCTTCATATTTGTTTTGTTAAAAGGTCCGCAAATCTGGTAACTCATACACTTGTTAAAGCCTTCTATTTGGAGTATCGGTTAGGCACTTATGATTAGAAAGCATCGTCTCCTCGGTTTGAAATGCATTTGTATGAACTAATAAATTCTTTCCTATATCTTATAAAGAATGAGAATAAAGGAGTTGAAAATTGAAATGGACGAGGTAATAACCACTATCTACAATTCTTAAACTATTAGAGCAGAAACCATAATTAACCAAACATAGAACATTAATACATTGAAGAGTATATGAAAACATCGGCGCAAATTACTCATCATCAAAACCCACCAATCAAAACTCATTGAAACACAGAGGCAGACTTAGAAAAGCTTCCTAATTAATGATAGAAAATAAATAGCACAAATATTACCGAGAAGGAAAAAGTACTTGGATTACGCTTGCAAAATAACCAGGAAGAGGAACATAGACAAACCTCTTAAGACTGAATGTATAGGAGGCATTAGGGATGACGACTTCGGCATGGAAAAAAAAAGAATGGCAAGGCATCATTCTGATCATAGGCAAATTACCTAGGCGATGCCTATGCAACAAGAACAACATTTATTAATAGGTCTTTAAACAATCAGCTATTATTCATTGTAAGGTGGTATAAGACGAATCGCATAATCCTAAGATTTCGCAATGGTGGGCTGCATGGATCAAACTCACTTACATGAATAGCATGATTCATTGTGCTTGATAGTGTTCTTTCAAAATCCTTAAATATCTTTTTCTATTCAATGCATCCAAGCTATCTTAGGACTAATCGTATACCACCAAATTTCTTCAAATAATACAACTAGTTTAAACTTATATTCTTTTGACCATGAAAAGGCACTTTTCTCTAAGTACTGCACTTGGAACTCTAAGAAACCATTTATTGATTAGATAAAGAGAACAATCAGTGCCATCAATCATCACCTTCTTTTGGTCAAGTCTCTTCACCCACTTGATTATCTATATCTGCCCTCTTTTCCCTCAAATCATCTACGGTATCTGACTATAATAAACTAATGTTTGAAACAAACTAAACCACCAACAATATGTAAATCAAGTAACTAAAAAATTCAACACGACAAACTATTGAAAGGAAGTGATTCAGTCGCTACAATAGAATAGCCAAGAGAAGATTCACCTCGATAAGCACCTAAGCCATTGCCCCCAAAGCCTCCATAACCCCCACCAAGCTCACTGCCTCCACTATACCCACCAAGCCTACCTCCGAGACCTGGAGTCCTATAAGGACCAAAATCACCACCACCAAAAAAAGTATGAGTTTAACATGCAAATGAAACAAATCGTCCACAACATGCTCATCGTCAAAAAATAAGAACCCATACCCTCGAGAACGATAGGAAAAAGTAAAACCCGCCTATCCGAAAACGCATTATTAGAAAAAATGGAACTTCATCTTCCGTACCCTCCACTACATCCGCTTCAACAAACCACCATCCATCGCAGTACATTCATTGTCCATTTATCCTCTCGTATATATCTTAGTTGCCTTGGACGCCCAGTTCATGCATAAGTTATCATGGATTTTATTTTTAAAACATTATCCTCCCCAAAATAAATTCTTTAACCTAAGTTTAAGTAAAATATACTATAACTACCGATTGATTGCAGAATTAATCCATGGGAGAAGAAAACATTTGTTTGTTGTGTGCAAATCTTATGCCGTTGCAGGTTCTCTCGAGTGCTATGATGAAGAAAGTGGTAGAATCGACAGGGAGCAACATCTTCATGCCATAGCAAATGAATTTGGGAAATCGATAAAGGGTCATTTTCCGGTCATCTGTGTTGAGAACATGTAGGCTATTCTTCTTCTAGGGACATGCCATAATAGAAGAAGAAGAGCCTACATGTGCTCAACACAGATGAACGAAAAACGAGCCTTTATCGACTTCCCAAATTCATTTGCTATTGCATGAAGATGTCGCTCCCTGTCGATTCTACCACTTTCTTCATCATAGCGCTTGAGAGAACCTGCAACGACATAAGATTTGCACACAACAGCCAGCATGTTTTATTCTCCCATGGATTAATTCTCAAACAATCTAAGACTTATAATATATTTTACTTAAAAAAAAAGAAAAATTTGGGGGAGCAAAAGGGAAAAATATTAAAATCCACGACAAAATATGGAACATCGACCTAAAAATGCACAAAAAGAAGTGTGAATCATAAACTAATTAGAAGAATTTACACAAACAACAAGTGAAGTACATATGTATCACCAACCTGCTCATCTCTCGAGAGCCACGCTTACGTCTCACGCCCAACATTGTCCCCTTGTTGGGGTGGATCGACCGGATCTATTTGCGGCGGCTGTTGCTGGTCATGAGGTGGCGGTGGTGGTGGCGGTGGTGGTGGTTGTTGCTGAGCTAGGCCTATTTCGTCCATGTCCATCCCAAGACGCCGATGCATGAACTCCATAACCTTTCGTAGTTGCTCCGCAACGACATCGAACTCTGCCCGCGGCACCACATCCGGCGTCTGCGACGTGCTAGCACCAGGAGCTCCGTATCTCCTCTTTTTTCTCCCTACGGACCCGAGTCCGTAGACACGTCCTTTGGAAGACTCACCAGCCACATTGAGGTACACCGCCTCATCATCCACCGATTGCTCCGGTGTAGCCTGGGTCACCTCCTGACGTCTGCTCTGGAGCCTATCCTGCATATATGCACAACAAACAAAGTACATGATATGGGGTAAGTGAAAGACTTAATAATATTTTACATATCATTTCTATACTTACATAGAACCGCTCTGATCTAGTATCGATGAATGTCATCCTGTCATGATTAACGGTGTGGAGATGCAAGTACAAGTCATTCACAGTCGGTGGCGTCTCGGATGAATCAGCCTGCGTGCAGGACCAAGCATAGTGAACAAGTGTATAAATGTACAAAATATCCTAGATGTAACAAAAAACTTACCAATCTTTCTTGGGTAGTCACAAAAGACACGGACCCACCACCGTGCTTCGAGGGTCCAGTCCCAGGGCCTTCGACCTCAGTGTTCCTATTCACCGTCGCTTGGCTAAACCTAGCCTGGAAGTCCTCGCTCTCCCAGTCCTGCAAGTATCTCCTCCATGCCTCATCTGTAACATATACTGGCTGCACACGATTCTTCTTCAACTTGTGCATCAACGCGGTGTACCTTGTGCCTGCAAGCCTGTCGTACGCCGCTCGCACGAGATCCTCGGGAATCGCATCATCCCATCTAAAAAATACCTACAAATTGGCGATTGCTATTGTTACCTCGCATTGAAAAAATAGTATAAATCATAAGACATATGGTAGTCTTGTTTACCTTCCATTGGCGCCAGTATTGGTCTTTATGATGAGGCGGTACCGACTTCCAACAATACCCTTCAGGAATCATCCATCGTTTGAAAACTTTTGTCATCCTCCGTGCACAAAAATGCGAAGGATGCAACTCCCTGTGTGTCATGAACATGCATATCACCTTAACAACTTCTTCAATATTTGACATCCATATTGAAAATGACATGTAAAAGTCAAACACAAACTTACGTATCATTGGCAATCAGCGTGATAGGGATCCCCTGCACGCGAGGGGGCTCCATCCCTGTCCTCTGAGGTGGCCGCGGAGGGCCTGTCACCTCCAACCCTGCTCTTACGTCTTCTTGTCGGGATGCTGCCGGTGATGCTGTGGCTGGGGGTGCAGGCCTCGTGGGTAAAGGAGTCACTGATGTCGGAGAAGGTGTGGGGATGTGTATATCAGGCATAGTCCTTGATGACGACGATGACGGAATCATAGACGACCCCGACGGTATGGAAGGGGAAGGTGACGCTGCGGGCGTATCGTGCTCGAGAGACCGAGAAGTCGGAATCGATAATGCAGGTATCGAACCACGACCTCGACCGCCACGACCTAGATGGACCCCTCGTGTGGCCTGACCACGAGGGCCAGGTGGTATGTCGCCGCCAGATGTCGGTGCCGCACCTATGCCTCCTGGACGACGGCCTCCTAATGGCAAACCTCGACATCCCCTATGCCCACGCCCGGCCATGATACCTAACAATATATGGACTTAAGCAAACTTCTCGACAGTGGTATCTTAAGTTTAATGATACAATAACATGTATTGTTTTTAAGGAAAACATCATTGATCAATGTATATATCTTAATGTTAGTGGGAGTAAGTTCATATTTTTGATATTATATGTTGATGATATTATGCTTGCACCAAATGATTTTGGTCATTTATTTGACACTAAGCATTTTCTCTCAAATAACTTTTTTGAGTAACTCGTGGTATCCAAACACTTTGTCTTACTCGTCCCACATGCCTTAGGATTGCAAAAAGAGACCACCAAAGAGTCCGACATTTAGTTGTGTGGGGAATCGAAGTCGAGGCCGTGCGCCTAACCTATATCGATATAAGAGGCATACAAATACCACATAGTATCAACGCGTCTACTACTTGTTCAATCATACCTCCTTAAGGTCATAGGTTTATTCCATTCTCTAGAAATGTAATGTGAAATAGCAACATTAACTAAAAGAGTAATCCTAGTGTTTCTAATCCTAACTAGTAGTAGAAATTAAGTAATTATAGGTACCATTCAATCGTAACCAACAACACCTAACTAATCAATCATCCATAGCAAGTGCATGAATATGAAATTACTAACAACTATAACATCAAGCGACAAAGTAATAACCTCAGTACATGACTCTAATGTATTATAATGTTGATCATGACATGCTTTACCGATAAAAGATACACGGAATAACAACCAAATACGGATGACATGCTATACCGATAAAATAAACATGGAATAACAACCAAATACGGAATCAATTTAAATCTTGAATTGCTCAATTAAAAGGTTTAAATGAAATAGTACATATTAAAAAACCTAAAAATAGAACAATCATAACCACAAAAACTATGCGGGTAAGAGAAGAGCAGAACAAAAACTTCTAAACCAAACAAAAGGCACAACATTAACTTAATAGATCAAGTGAAGAACACCAACTAATGCACATGAAAGCCAATCCGGGGGAAAATGTGAGCAGATACAATGTGAAGAGAATTCGGGTGTTAAAATTTTTTTTTTGTGTTACCTTGATGAGCTAAGAGCGGAGCGGTAAGCACGGAGCGACCAGAGAGCAGAGAGCAATGAAAGAGACGAAGATTCAAGATCGAAAATCAAAAAGAATCAGAACGATGTCCACTCATTCACTGCACAATCAACCACATAACAAATCAAATCACTCAAGAACAGTTAAAATAAAACCTCCTAAAGTAATAACAATTAAAAGAACTGAACTCTTTAAATATGTCACCTGATCAAGAGTTTGTTCCTTCACAGTTCATAAACAATAAGGTAGTACTATAACACGGCCAATTGCCAAGACGAATTTACAAAAATAAAAAGGATTCCATGACCATAATAGCTAAGACCTTTCAAGAAAATAAGTTTTTTTTTTTAATCCTTTTATTAGACTAGTATAGCGGAGCCGCTAAGAAAACCTAGTATACACAATGGTCAGCCACATTATGTTCATTTCCTATGTTTGAACATCAAGGCATATATATGACTGCCTTGCCTAGCAGATATAGCTTCAGTTCAAGTGAAAATCTATAACATATTTCAGTCATGAGCATAATATTTGCAATGCTAACAAGTATTACGACTTTAATATTCCTGGATGCCGCATATAAGGTACGTAGGAACACCGGACACCCCAAATATTTATTGATAGATGGAAATTTATGAATTCTCGCATGCTTAATTTAAATTGGAAAATCTTTCAAGATAAAATAGCTTCTTGCCTTCAACTCCGATCTTTACTAGAAGATCGAACTATCAAATGAACCATAGCGGAAACTTAAATAATTCTCATGTCACCCTTGGTTTTCCATAAATTTTTTAAATTAGATAAACAAGGGGACTAGAACGCCAACCCGACAGACGCAAATTTTTAGCGAAAACATTGCAAGCGATTCAAGATTCCTCAAAACCGTCACAAGGTGAATGATCTCTATGAAAGTGAAGAGCTCTTGATCATGAGTGTTGCCTCGCATTATAAAGAACAATAAAAAACAAATAGATTATATCAGAATGTAGTAAGACTCCAAAACTACAAATGCCTTGCTAACCGGATCCGAATCAGAGACCAGAGAGAGCGAGAGATATCGGCGATGACGGAGACCGGCGCGACGAGACGGAGAGACCGAGAGACGGCGAGACCGAGACAAGACAGAGAGAGACCAGGTAGCACGACCAGACGGAGAAACGGAGACCACCGCGACCAGACGGCCAGAGCAGAGACAGCAGAGAGACCAGCTAGCACGACCAGACGGAGAGACGAGACGATCGAACGGGATGGACGTCTGGGGACGAGACGATCGACCGGCGCGACGAGACGGAGAGACAGATTTAGGTTTTTGGGGTTTTTTCGTGTGAATGATTTGGGGATTTGCTGTTTTGTTGGGAGGGGGGAAGAGGAGAGGCTGCCACGATCCAATAAAATACAAATCTCGAGGAATGATGAACGGCCATAAGAAATGAAGAATTTGGCGGGAATGGTGGCGCCAAATTTCAGAGACGGAATTTAATTCCGTCTCTAATTCCGTCTCTAATTCCGTCTCGATCCGTCTCAAATCCGTCTCTCGAATATTTCCCTGTCAGTTCCGTCGCTAACCTGTTAAATTTAGAAACGGAACTTATTCCGTTTCTAATTCCGTTTCTGATTTAGAAACGGAAATAAGTTCCGTTTCTAATTCCGTTTCTGATTTGCTATTTTTTTGTAGTGATTGTCATGTTATTTGTAACCATTTCCAATGTACAACAACTCTTTCATGTATTGTCAAATTACTTGTAATGTGTTGTATGACATGGGGTGTATGTGTTACTTGTACACATTGTATAAAGTACATTTATCATCATCACTAAATGACCTATATAAAGGGTGTCAACCTCATTGTAAAAACACATCAAGTTGAATGAAAACTTCTCATTCAAAATATCTCATTTCTTTTCTTCTCCTTTGTAGTAGTAGAAGTTCTTAGTCTTCTATTTTCCTTCTCTAGTTCTTAGCAAGTTCTAACTTAATTTACAACACGTTATCATCACGAGCTTGTTCTAGCATTAAGGAGATCTTGAAGTTCAAGAAGGTTTGTTAATGAGACGAAGCTAGGAAGGTATAACTTTTGTTATTTAAATAAGTTTAATTTATTTCTATATTGTCATGGTTGCTTCCTTTTATTATGCATCACTTCTATATGCATACTTTATTCATATACTATGCATTATAACGTCACCGATTGCGAAAGTGTGCTATATAGTTACGTCTTGTACGATCTTCTACATCAAAAATCAAAAGTCAATATGTGACATAACTAGTTTTCTCGCTATACTACAAACGATTAATTATGCTATATTCTTGATTTTTTATGTTACAAATAGTGTTATGAGTTTGTGTTGATAGTGGGTAAGCTTTGTCTCCGGTAAAGCTAAACATTGAAAAGGAGACGAGTTATCCCGTTCGAGGAGGCATGGTTTTAAAGTAGACTTCGTCTCGCCACCCAACTTGGAGGCTGTCCCACCACCAAATCATACAAGTAGTACATTTTGCATATTAATAATCAAGTTGTGAACATATATTTAATCGTATATTATTTATTTTATATAAAAGAGAAAAACTATTTACTCGATTTATTGACATATTTTCAGACTATGACAAACCTTCAAAAACTTGAATTCGTTGCTCTTGATATCACTGGAAATAATTATTTGCCATGACAGCCGGATGCCGAGATACATTTCAAAGCTAAAGACTTAGGAGAAACTATTATAGAAGGAAATGAAACATCAATGCAAGACCGTGCGAAAGCACTGATATTCCTTCGCCATCATTTTCATGAAGGTCTGAAAAGTGAGTATCTCACTATAAACGATCCTCTCACCTTGCGGTTAACACTACAAAAAAACAGCAGATCAGAAACGGAAATTTCCGTTGTTGATTAGCATAAATTTCGTCTCTAATTCAATTCTGCAATGGAACAGATCTCTAAAATCTTGGTCGTTGATTTAGTCAACAACGGAAATGGGTTTCCGTTGCTGATTAGAGACGGATTAGAGACGAAATTTAGAAACGGAACAGAGACGGAACAAAAATGCAAATTTTTCTAAAGGGTACAGTTGTAATTGCATTCCGTCTCTTATCCGTTGCTGATCGAGACGGAATGCAATAATTCCGTCTCTGATTAGCAACGGATCAGAGACGGAATTATTGCATTCCGTCTCTGATCCATCTCTGATTAGCATAGGAACGTTGATGGAATGCAATAATTCTGTCTCTGATCCGTTGCTAATTCATGAATTCTGTCTCTGATCCGTTGCTATTTAGTATCAAAGTTTAGTTTTACCCAGTTTGGCTCGGCTATTTCCTCGGAAATTAGAGACGGAATAGCAACGAAATCTCTAAATTCCGTTGCTAATCCGTCTCATTCCGCTTTGTTTAGTTTTCAAAACTAAGCTCAATCCAATTGGTTCTCCATAACCTCTAAACCTGAAAATACAACCATAGGACCTACTCCATCGCCTGCACCCCCTCCTTGGGGGTGCTAACATCCCCAAAAAAGCTGAATTTGACATACATACATCGACAATATATATTAACAAATATTCAAATGAGAAAAAAAATGTACAATTCGACATTGAAAAAGATTTATATATCCATGAAAGCTTGTCAAGTATAATAAATGTTCCAAATTTCTAAGTATTCACAAAAACCACCAATCCTATTGTTCAACAACCACAAAAAAAAAAACTTACAATCCTCTAAATATGCACAAAAAGAAGTATCAATCTAAAAGTCATGTAAACAACTATAAAAGTTATATGATATGCTTTAAATTCCTCATCTCTCACTTGCAAACCAGATTATGGCAGGTATTGTTACAGGGATATGGGCAATCAATGACACTAACTCCCACTCGATCGAAGAACCAGTCACCTACTGATAGGGCCACACTCTGTAAATATTGCAAAATGGATCAAACTCATGATAAACAAAACGAAACTGCAAAAAAAATCTATCTCCGTTTATAGTGCAAAAGAAAACAGTTTATTTTACCATAATTTTCGATGGTACATGGCTACTTATGTGTCGAACTAACACAATTTATTAGAAGGGAGAATCTGAGAACCTACATAACTACATGAACAAAAAGCTTTGCTAAAGCACAATTACGAAAACGTCTTAAGTGCTAAAGCATAACAACGTGCCAACAAAAGGAAAGTTTGAATCATTTCATTAAAAATGACTAATGATCACAAAACTACATAAGGTGAAAACAAAGGGAATACAAAAAGTACAAAGATCCACAATATTGAGCAAAAATTAGAAGAGAACATAATACGTTGAGAATTTACAGTATTATAGAGCAAATAATGAAAACAAAGCACATAAAGTTCTTAGCCATCTATGCCTTTAGATACTGTTGAACCATTGAGTCATTGATTCAAAATAATGAAACATAAAACAAAGAAAATCTCGCTAAGAGAATATAGTGAAATTGATTACACAAAATAACCAGAACATTTGATATAATTTTTTTCTTATAAGAAAGCATCATGAAGAGAGAAAAAAAAGTCGGTGATTTATTAGTTTATCTAAAAAATCCCCTTTTATCAAGTGGAGGAAAGCTGTAATTCCGATACAATTACTAAGAGTGGACTTTTTCACCTTTATACCTCCATCAACGAAGGGACAATCATAGACAACCCGTGCAATTGATGTTTTCATGTTTTTACCAGCTCCAAATCCAACTTTTGCAGCTTCATAATTGCCTAAGATCTGACATGAAATGAGCATCAAAGTTATTCAGTGGTTTGGCATACCAACTCGATGTATGGAAGAGAGATAAGAAATTAAATATAGAACAGAAGAAACAAATGAAAAGCAGAATATAATGGACACAACATTTAGTAGGATTCTGAAAAGTTCAATAAAACTTAAGGTAAGGTAAGGTTAACCCAAATGTTGATTCAATTGCCAATTGCCAATGCCAAACTTTCCAATATAGGGTTTCTAGTATCGAAGCTTCTAGTAGTTGTTCACTCGTACCTCCTTAAGGCTAGAGGTTAATTCAAATCTCTTGACGTTTTATGTGAAATAGCAACATTAACTCAAAGGGTGATCATAGTTTTTAGAACCCTACCTAGTATTAGTAGAAAATATATAATTATAGGTACTATTCATCTATACCTACTCTTTTGGTAGCTTTATCTATACATACGCATATACACACAATTGAACCAAATATAGTAGGAAATACATGAAAAAATGTGGCATAAAGATATCAAAGAATGTAAATTGAAACTAAAATATAGCACAAAATCTTACCTCTCCAGAGCAATTAATGCAATCCAGACAAAGCATGTTGCATTTAGACTACGATCCGTATCTCGCTTCCGTATACTTCACCCACTTCCCTAACACTAATCTGCATCAAAACCAAACCCAAATCCATTACAATTCAACGTCCTTGGCGCAGCAGAAATAGCATGCTATGTTCTCATTGTTGCACTAAAATTAAATTCCAAGAATACACAGCAAGGAAAAAAATGACATATGCATTTCAAGAAATATATAACTACATAAGCATAGAAGAAATGATTCAAAACGACTAGTGCAACAATTGATCTAATAACAAAATTTAGTGCAAGTCAATCCTTAAGGCGAGGTACCGCGACGAACTGCGGCGAATAGCGGTGACGGCTCAGGGTGCGGCAAACAGCGGCGACGGCTTGCGGTGCGGCGCACAGCGGCGACGCCTTAGGGAAACAACGAAAAATGGCAACGGGTAAGGGCTTCGGAGGCTCTAATCTCCTGCAGACGGCGACGGCAGAGCCGATGAAAGCCCCAATCCCAGCGACGGCAAATAGTTTAGGCTTCGGCGACGACAGAGCCACCACCAGCCCCAATCGCAACGATGGCCGAAAAGTTTACGCTAGGGATAGAGATTATGGGAGAAAGAGAGATAGAGCGGTGGGAGAATGAGAAGTAGGAAGCATCGGTGACGAGGAGAAGTGGGAAGGTTCAGTGAGCGGTGAGAGAGGTGAGAGAAAGAGAGAGAAAATCACCAGAGATCGGCCTATGCACGCGAGAGAGCAGAGGGCGGTGATGGGAGCGGTGAGCAACACATCAGTGCACAATGCAGAGAGAGGTGGTCGGCGGCCCACGAGAGCGGTGAGCGTCTAGAGAGATAGGGCAGAGAGGGGTGAGAGGGTGATAGCAGAGAGCGGTGGTCGGCGACCCACGAGAGCGGTGAGCGGCGAGAGAGAGAGGGCAAAGAGGGGTGAGAGAGCGAATGCAGAGAGCGGTGGTTGGCGACCCACGAGAGCGGTGAGCGGCGACAGAGAGAGGGCAGAGAGAAAAGATCGGTCGGTGACCGGGCGGAGAGAGCGGTGACCGGGCGCAGAGAGCGGTGGCCGGGGGCAGAGAGGGGTGACGGTGAGAGCTGAGACCGGTTAGAGAGAGAAGGCATAGAGCGTTGATAGAGAAAGAGAGTTGAGAGAGAGAGATAGAGATAGAGATTTTGGTGAGAGTTGTGGTTGGTCCTCATTTTTGGGGCGTCTAGATCGAAGCACGCACAAATCTCGAGACGTAATGGACAGTTCAAAAAAATGAAAGTTTTGGTGGGAATGTTGGCGCCATTTTTTTGACACGGAATTTAATTTCGTCTCAATTTCGTCTCAATTTCGTCTCTATTTCCGTCTCTGATCTCTCTCTATTCTGTCGCTGAATTAATCCGTCTCAATTCCGTTTCAAACCATTTTTTTAGTAACGAACTCAATTCTGTTGCTAATTCCGTCTCTAAATAGCCATTTTTTGTAGTGTAAGCTTGAAAGAGCGATATGATCACCAAAAGACGATGATATTTCCAAAAGCTCAAAACAACTGGCTGAATCTTAGGCTACAAGACTTCAAAATAGTTAGTGAGTATAACTCCACCATGTTTAATATTACCTCTCGTTTCAGGCTGTGTGGAGAAAATATATCTGATGAGGCAATGATGGAAAAAACATTTAATACTTTTCATGCCTCGAATCTATTGTTGCAACAACAGTATTGAGAGCGTCAATTTAAAAAGTACTCAAAATTAATTTCTTGTCTCATGGTGGGTGAACAAAATAATGAGCTTCTATTGAAGAACCACAACTCCCGTCCAACTGGTTCCGCTTCAATTAATGAAGCAAATGCAGCATCCTATAATGACCATAAAAACGGTCATGGAAAGAAAAACCACGGATGTGGAAATGGGAAAGGATCAATCAGCAAAGATCGTGGCAAGCCCTATTCTAAATTTCGTGGCAATAAGTTCCAAAATAAATGGAATAAGAATGACGTCGTTTAGAATAAGGGGAAAAATACTGCTGAAAATGGGCGTGCTCGTAATCGTGACCAACCATGTCACAGGTGTGGTCTAAAAGACCACTGGGCTCATGTATGCCGCACGGCTAAGCATTTTATTGATCTTTATCAAGCCTCATTAAAGGAGAATGACAAAATAGTTGAGATGAACTTCACTGTCGGAGATGGCTCTTCGGACATCAATTATATGGATGTCCCGAATTTTCATTATGATCCAAACACTAATCTCAATATTTTTAATGATCATATGTAATGATTTTCAATAATTCTATGTACTAGTTTTTGTTATGTTTCTTAGTGATACATACTAGTTCCTTATTATGAATGAAATATGACTCATTTTCTAATTTGCCTAGATGGATCAACAAATCATGTGTTCAAATCGTGAATCAAATAAGAGCAATATATGTCTTGTTGATTGTGCTACAACGCACACAATCCTTAAAAATAGAGAATATTTCTCCAATTTGAACTTAGCTGAGGCTAATGTTCAAACAATATATGCCATCTCCAATTTGATTAATGGCTCTGGAAGAGCAAATATTATGTTGTCTGAGGGAACAACAATTCATGTTGACAATGTCTTATACTCTGAAAAATCCTGAAAATATTTACTCAGCTTTAAAGATATTCGACAAAATGGATATCACATTGAAACTATGAACAAAAATAATAGAGAATTTATCTACGTCACATTGGTTTCAAATGGAAAAAAAGAAGTGTTAGAAGAATTTCTAGTTTTATCTTCTGGATTATATTTTACTCATATAAGGCATGTTGAAACGAATGTCGTCTTAAATAAGAAAATTAATGATCCAAAGACATTCGTTTTATGGCATGACCAGCTTGGTCATCCATGATCATCAATGATGCGAAGAATAATTAATAATTAACACGGACATCATTTAATGAGTCACAAAATATTTTCCTCTGGTGATTATAATTGTGCTAGTTGTTCTCAAGGCAAATTGATAGTTAAACCATCCCCAAGTAAAATTGTTGTGGAATCCCCAGTTTTCTTAGAACGCATTTAGGGAGACATATGTGGACCTATTCATCCTCACTATGGACCATTTAGATATTTCATGGTTTTGATAGATGCATAAACTAGGTGGTCACATGTTTGTTTGCTTTCGACCCACAATATTGCATTTGCTAGACTTTTAGCACAAATCATTAAGTTAAGAGCACAATTCCCGGACAACCCAATCAAAACCATCCGTCTTGATAATGCCGGAGAATTTCAATCTCAAGCATTTAAAAATTATTGCATGTCTATAGGAATTACCATTGAACATTTTGTTCCACACTTGCATACCCAGAATGGTTTGGCAGAATCTTTGATCAAACACATTCAATTAATTGCCAGACCTTTAATCATGAGAATTAAGTTATCAACTTCAGTTTGGGGACATGCGGTCTTTCATTCAGCATCTATCATTCGTTATAGGCCTACTGCGTACCATGAACATTCCCTCATGCAACTCATTTTAGGTCAACAACCAAATATTTCGCACTTGAGAGTTTTTGGTTGTGCTGTGTATGTTCCTATACCACCTCCTAATAGAACTAAGATGGGTCTAGAACGAAAACTTGAGATTTATGTTGAATTCAACTCATCGTCCATTATAAGATACCTTGAGCCATTTACAGGGGATTTATTTACTACACGTTTTGCTTATTGTCACTTTGATAAAGCAATTTTCCCACCATTAGGGGAGATAAGAAACCAATTTAAAAGGAATGACGCGAAATTGCTTGGAATGCATAAACTTTATCACATTATGATCTACGCAAAAATCAGTGTGAACTTGAAGTTCAAAAGATCATTCATTTGCAACAAATCACAAATCAATTACCTTATGCATTTAATGATGCAAAACAAGTGACAAAATCACCAATTCCAGCTGTAAATGCACCTGCAAGAATTGATGTCTCTGTGCAACAAAATGCACAAGAACCAACGAAACGCTTAAAACGTGTAATACCAGTTGGTTCAAAGGATACAATTCCTCGAAAGAGGAAAACGGGAGTAAAAATAAATACAAATCAAAATACTTCTGAGAAAGCACAAGAATCATTTGATAAGGATTTGTTAGAAAAAGTTGATTCTGACGAGGAACAACTGCCTCTAGAAAAAAAGGAAAAAGATGAAAATATTGAAATCTCGATAAATTATTTAAACTCTAGTAAGATTTGGGATTGAAATAAAATTGTTCCTGATGATATATTTGCTTTCAATGTGTCCTTTGAAATATGTGAAAATAATGATGATTCAGAACCACGATCAGTAGACGAATGTCGAAAAAGACTTGATTGAAAAAAATGGCAAGATGCTATCCAAGCAAAGCTAAACTCGTTAAGGAAACGAGAGCTTTTTAGACCAATTGTCCAAACGCTAGATGGCGTAAAACCTGTTAGATATAAATGAGTATTTGTACGAAAGAAAAATGAAAAAATGAAGTTACAAGGTACAAATCAAGATTTGTAGCTCAAGGTTTCTCGCAAAGACCTGACATCGATTATGAGGAAACATATTCTCCTGTTATAAACGCAATCGCATTTCAGTTCTTGATAAGCCTTGCGGTTTCTGAAGGGCTTGATATGCATTTAATGGATGTCTTTACAACATATCTATACGTATCCCTAGATAGTGAGCTATATATAAAAATCCTTGAAGGATTTGTAATATCTGAAGAAATAAAATCAAAACCTCATAACATGCATTCTATAAAATTATAAAGTTCTTTGTACATATTGAAACAATCCAGACGAATGTGGTACAAACGTCTTAATAATTATTTATTGAAAGAATGATATGTAAATAATCCGTTTTGCCCATGTGTCTTCATTAAAAGATCATCAACAGGATTTGTGATTATTGTTGTATATGTTGATGATTTAAATATAGTGGAAAACCACGACGACATCGTTAGAACATCCGAATACTTGAAAAAGGAATTTGAAATGAAAGAACTTGGAAAAATAAGACTTTGTCTTGGTTTGCAAATTGAACATTTTCCAAGTGGAGTACTTGTCCATCAATCAAATTTGATTGAAAAAATATTAAAAAGATTTTATATGGACAAGGCACATCCATTGAGCTCTCCAATGGTTGTCAGATCACTTAAAGTGGATAAAGATCCATTTCGACCTCATGAAAGTGATGAAGAGCTAATTGGTCCGGATGTACCATATTTAAGTGTAATTGGTGCACTTATGTATCTTGCAAATTGTACAAGACCTAACATTGCTTTTGATGTTAACCTACTTGCAAGATACAACTATTCACCAACTCGGTGTTAAACATATTTTCTGATATCTTCGAGGAACAAGTGACATGAGTTTATTTTACTCGAGAGGGGTAAAATTGAATCTCCAAGGTTATGCTGATGCTGGATTTTTATCTGATCCCCACAATGCCTATTCTCAAACGGGATATGTATTCACATGTGGTAATACCGCTGTATCAAGGAAGTCAGTAAAGCAAACTATGGTTGCTACTTCTTCCAATCATTTTGAAGTACTTGCAATTCACGAAACAAGTCGTGAATGTATATGGTTGAGAAACATGATTGAACATATTCAAGAATCATGTGGATTGCCTTAAATAAAAGATTCTCCAACCATATTATATGAAGATAATGCATCATGTATTGCACAATTAAGTGAAGGATTCATAAAAGGGGACATAACAAAACATATTTCGCTAAAATTCTTTTATGAACATGAGCTTCAGAAGAATGGTAAAATTGATGTCAAGCAAATTCGATCGAGTGATAATCTTGCTGATTTATTCACAAAAGCCTTACCAACTACAACATTTAAAAGGCTTACATATGGTATTGGCTTGCATAAACTTAAAGACATTGCAAGTAAAGAAACCGAACAAGTTTTACCCATGTTCACATGAGGGGGAGTTATTGATTAGTGTATTCCACTCTTTTTCCTTTAGCTATGGTTTTATCCCATTGAGTTTTCCTAGCAAGATTTTTAATGAGGCAATCTTAACAATATTATACTTATCTTAATATTTATGAGAATGGTGTACTCCGTCTTTTACTATATTTTTTCCCACAGGATTTTTCTTAGTAGAAGTTTTAACGAGGCACAATCTCTAAGCAAGTGTCATCCAAGGGGGAGTGTTGTGGAATATGAATGACCATACATGTACACCAACATATTATGTAGTCATGTAACTTGTATTTCTCACTTAATAGTACCTCAACTTGTCTATGTATTGTCATGTTACTTGTAACTATTTCCAATGTACACCAACTCTTCCGTGTATTGTCAAATTACTTGTAATGTGTTGTATGACATAGGGTGTATGTGTTACTTGTACAGATTGTATAAAGTACATTTATCATCATCACCGAATGACTTATATAAAGGGTGCCAACCTCATTGTAAAAACACACCAAGTAGAATGAAAATTTCTCATTCCAACTATCTCATTTCTTCTCCTCTCCTTTGTAGTAGTAGTTTGTAGTAGTAGAAGTTCTTAGTCTTCTATTTTCCTTCTCTAGTTCGTAGCAAGTTCCAACTTAATTTATAACAGTAGCTTGTATTTTTATAATTTATAATGGCAGTAAATTGAGCTGTACGGAAGAGTTTGGTTCATGAAGAAGAGGTTGGGATTGAGACTGGGGTTGGGGTTTTATTGTTGTAGTGGCAATCAATTACTTAGGCAGATCTGCACTTCATTAATTATAGAGACGTGTTAGAATGACAACGACACACCGTACGACATATCGGCTCATCCGCGCCTTGGAATGTGGGCATACATAGATCTCGATGCTCTTGTGAGCTAATATGTCTCGTGATGTGACATTGTTGTTGTCATTCTAATATTTTCCATATTAAGTAATCTGTGGGCCTAAAATTATTTGATGTGTAGTCATTTGCCTAGTGTTTTGTCAAGAAAAGTCCTCTATTGATATTTGGCAATTTATGTGAGGTTCTTGTATGTAAATAGACTATGATAACCATCTGAGGTTGCCATGGAGTGGTTCAAAGCTACAAAAACTTCATCAAGATGATGTTTTTTTTTTCGGTAAAAATTAAGATGATGTCTTGATTTCAAGACTCCACAAACACATAAAACTACAGCGGAAGAGCCTTACTCCTTAGTAGGCCAACTTGGTTCAATGTAATCGAATACATTCGGATAAGTAGTCTATACCAAAACAAAAAGATTATGATAATGAATTGTTGAATTTAGTGGCAAGACACTCAGGTTCTTCTTAGCCTTAAGCAAGATTTCGGTTTTTTGTTTTTGTAGATGAAGCAAACTGGGTTGGAAGGTTTGTTCTTTATTTGGGGCTTAATAATGCGTCAGTGCTGGACTAGTCGACTACTCAACCATAATTGAGAGAAAAAAAAGGATTCACTACAAAAAATGAAGTGTATAGCGAAGGATTAGTGACAGCGTTAGCGACGACCCCTGTCGCTAATTGCTGAGCGGGGATTTTCCCACCCAAAAGGGATTTCGTTAATGGGGCCCACACACACTCGATCTCCCTTTTTTAAAATCAAAACCAAACCTTAAACTCCCACTTTAAACTTTCCTCTCTCCTCTCTCCCTCTCTAGCCCTCTCATTCTCGCTCGCCTCTCCTCTCTCCAGCCACCGCCAGCCGCCTCCTCTCATATCTCTCTTGCCTCTCTCGCTTCTCGCCCCTCCCGAACTCTTATTTTTTCTTATTTTTTGTGTTCTTCAACTATGCGAGGCTAATCCTCTAGCCTCTGGCAGTCCCGCCAGTCTTTCGACTAAGGATGAGATCAACAAGATGATGAAATAAAGTCTAGGATTTTGGATCTAATCAAAGACCCGCCACTAGTGTGGCGACTTAAGTTGGATATGTCCCAACCAAGTCTCAAAACGCCTAAAATTTTAGTGATATGTTAATTCCCAAAAAAAATGCTCAGACTATTCCAAAAATGTAATCCATAGTCAAACCTAACAAAATTTCACGGGTGCTTCCATGTTTGTGCTCATCAAACATAACACCTACAAAAATTTAAGAGACCAAGTTAGGGCTTTATTAAACAAAAAAAAAACTAAAATAAAACTGAAATAAATGCAAGAAAGTGGCAAAGGGTTGATCCCACGAAGATTGGTATTCTTTCTAAGGGTTTTAAAAAAAGAACGAAAAGAGAAATCGGGGGTTTGAGAAAGTGAATTAATGTAACTAATCTAAATAAAAATAAATTAACAAACAAAAAATAGCTTTGAAAATAATTAATGAAAATACATAGGTCAAGACATATAAGTTTGGTTTGATAAAAGATTGAATTTTGTCGTCAATTTATGTAAAACATGCAAATCAAAATATCCTAGTGTAGCTATAGAACCAGTAACGTACGCGGTTCCTCACACTTCATAATCTCAATAGCAAAGGTACGACGGTGACTATTTCCCTAGTCAAACGTAGAACCCCATACTCAATCGCAATGGATTTAACACGTTGACCACAATGGGTTTCGTGAAGGCACTACACCTAGACAACCGAATCACTAGTGTGTCCGATTTAGCCGAGATTCCTAAGGTATTCAATCGGTCCCTAAATGGATTAATCAATTGGTATGGTCAATTGTCACTAGTGTGGTCTTATTGCACAAATACGGGTGCTTACGACTTATTGACGAATATATTAGAGTTTAAATATAAATTTAACTCTAACTATTCAAACAATACAAAAAAGAAAGAAAGAAAAGCAATGCAATTAAAGTAGTAAAATCTCACAAACCCATTAATATGCGCAGTCGACCCTCCATCGCAGTCTTACCTAAGCTCGAGGTTTAGCCTCACATACTTGAATAACACAACAAATAAGAAAAAACACAAGAGTTCGGGAGGGAGCGAAGTCGGCCCGATGAGAAGTTAGAAGTCGGTCCTCTCGCAAAGCCCCCTTAAGTATTTTTATATGTCTCTGCGCGTTCTGCCCTTTTTGATCTTCACGAATTGCAATAGTTTATTAAAGTTGCACACACTTTGAGGAGCATCAGACGTTCATGATTCTTGCCAAAATAATGTCTTGCTTTGCTGGCTTCAACAATCAACTATATAATCTTTTCTCAGATTATTTCCTTGATTAATGCATATGGGCAGGGGTGGCAAAAAAGGGGGTATGGACGGGTACAGGACCAGACACTCCTTTTAATAACGACTAAAAATAGTGTCCGGACCCGTATCCGTTTTTGAAATGGACATTTTTTTTTTGTCTGGACCCGTATGTTTTTAAAATATACAAGTCCTATTTTTTGTCCAGACCCGTTTTTTAATAAAATAAAATAATTTTTTTCATTTAATTATTAACAAAAAAAAAATGTTATACCTTCAAAATTCAAGTCTTACAAGTCTCCATGTAAAAATAGCATCATCATTAGTAAAATTATAATTCAAACATTATGAAAGTTTCAAAACACTACTATAAATAAATAAATATTATTTAAATTAATCGCGAAATGGGTACCCGTTTTTAAAAAAATTTTGTCCGGACCCGGACCTGTTTTTTAAAATGGACAAGAAAACATGTCTAGACCCGTATTAATTTTCAAAAAATTATGTCCGGACCAGTTTAAAATGGGTCCGGACAAATACGGACAAACGAGTCCGGGCACATTTTGCCACCTCTACATGTGGGGGTAGTATTTATCAACCTACTACACCCACATAAATATTTTCCAAAGTAACACATTTCTGGCCACGTCACTGCCACATCACCCAAGATGTGGCGTTGTTAAAAAGAAAACGTGACCTTGACCCAAGGTCACATTTTCATTTTGGTTTTTTTTTTAATTAACCGAAATCGTAATCCAAGGTCATGTTTTTGTTTTTTTTTTATTTTTATTAAGCGAAATTGTGACCCGAGGTCACGATTTCCATTTAAATGAAATCGTGACCTCGGGTCATGACTTAGGTTTAGGACTTAACAAAACCGTTGCCATCCTCCATTACTTGGCATCTTCTTTTGGCTCACCGGCGACCGCCTCCGCATCCATCTCCCCGTCCAGCGCAACCAGGGTCTGCCGTCCGTCAGCCTCCGTGGTTCGTATCCCGCCGGTAGCTGCAAGTTTGATGCGAGAACACCTCTTGGTAGTGGTCGATTTCAGTCCCGCCGCTGCTGGTCGCATCACGCCACCGCTGGGCGCTTGCCGACGCCGCTGGTCGCATCCCGCCAGCGCTGCTGCTCGCGTCTCGTCGGCGCTGCTCGCGTCCCGCTGGTCAGTCGCCTCCTTGTCTCCCGCCGGCGCTGCTCGCCTCCCTCTGGTCGGTCATTGCCTCCCTCTGTCGCTGCTCGCCTTCCCACCTGTCTCTTTTGTATTGGTAAAAATCTTCTTCCAATTGTGTTAATTGATGAATTAATTCCCTAATGTGTTTTTTGAGCCACTGCTCTTTACTTAAAGCTTGCTTAATCCCATAGCCATAAGAATCAGTCGGTGCCACATTTTTCTAATTTAGGAGTAACATACATATCCAAAGTTAGATAATAAAGTTTGTATATATATTTATATTTTTGTTTACATGTGACTATTCCACAAAAGACACATCTTACCCTACAAAAATATATCTTGAACAGTTTAAAAAATTTAAAGCTGCATGCTACTTTATTTTAGGAAACATATATGAAAAATTGGTAGTCTTCAATAATTGCAATAGGACAAAGATTTGATGAACGTATTGGTCATCAAACACATCCATGTCCTGAATTTGTTATGACCGTATCAATTTTATTCCATTAGAGGCAACTCTTTGTTATTCATATTTAATTAAACGTTACACTTAACTCAACATATGAGATGGTCGTAATCTTTTCTTTATAAAGAACTTATCTTAATGAATAGAATAAATTGAAGGGAATAATTATTGAAAGCAATTTGAAGAATGAGACAGTGGGCAGTGTGGAGACAAGAAGCATTAAATGAAGAAGAGAAGGTCAGTGTCACGGTCGGTCTAAGTATCCACACAATATAAACAAGCGATGCATGTATAATAGTAAAAACTGATGAACACGGACCTCCCTCTATTGAGCTCCCTACACTTTTATATATAAAGCTAGTTACTAGTACATAGGCCTTTCTCTATATAAATGTGTGTATGTATATACATATATATATATATATATACGGTTTGATTTATATAATTAGGTTGCTATTGAAAACATAAGATTATTGTCAAGCTAGTAGGGTAGTAAGAGTCATTCATTTCTAAAATTATTTGGTTAGGTCAACAATGGTCGGTTTTGAATTTGTGCATTTCAATCATCTAAGACAGAATGTGTTCAATTGCCTTTTTCAATGTCTCTATAGAATAAGAATGATTTTCTTCTCTTCTTCCTTTTTTTCTTCTCTTAACTTTGACAAAGGGGTTTGTACTTCCTTACTTCTTTTATTAATTTGTATGATCATAATGATGTTTGATTTTAACTTGAAATGAAGTACAATAAAGAATTGTGCCTTAAAACTGCAAGAGAATATTAAAAGATGGGTGAGTCCTTCATTTCGGGTACTCTAAAATGTTACCAACTTATTTCGATCACGTCGGTTAAAAAATCATGACTCAAACAAGTACGCAAGTGTTTTTTTCCTACTTAAATAATATTAGTTGAGACTTTTGCGGTCAATTATGTAATTTCTTATTATAAATTATAAATAAATGCATCGAATGGTTATCATGGATTGGGCTCATGTTGATAGACATTGTAGTTTGATTGACAAACATTGAATGACTCATCGTTATATTGTTTGTGCTAAGTGAGTGTATTGATTAAATTAAAGTATTAATACACAATGGAGCTTGTTAAGTTTATTTGTGCTAAGTGAGTGTATTAATTATCATCACTTATATTGATTAACGATTATATTCTACATATATAGATTCCATAATGGTTGATGGAAGAGTAACTTTGGTGTGCTATATGAATGGTGTCATGGTTGATGGACCATCAGGAATTTCGTACACGAAACCACCTCTTCGACATCTCAGATCGAATATGAGTTTAGGGTATGAGGAACTTGTGAGTTTTATCTGTATTTCATTGGAGATAGACAATGAAAAAATGATATTAAACATGACATATCGATATCCTTTATAGATTGGAACTGGAACGTACGACTATGTCCCTTTGCGAATAGTTGATGAATCGACTCTGAAAGATGATTTGGGGATTGTGACAGGATTTCCACCACCAAATTGCATGAAGCTATTTTTAGATTTAGTTCCGAGGCAATCATATACTAGTTCCAATTGTAATATAGTGGTAAAGTGCAGAAATACCTAGTACTCAACCAATATTTGAACATAATAATTGTGCATCGCCTTTGATGACTGGAAATCCCGAAATAGAAGAGGATGCTCGTTCCTGTGATGATCTGAATACTGAGGAAGATGATGAATATTGTGGTAGTGACGGGGATACTAGTGAAGAGAGTAGAGATGATGATGTAGTTGATGCAGGGGTTGATGCTTATCATGTTGATGATGGCATGATTCGATATACATTAAATCGAGTCATAGCCGATGATGGCTCATTATCTTGTCCTCCAATCTCGAATGAAGTTGGGAACGATGATATTTTCGATCAAGAGGATTTGGGGTTCAAGCGCGATATGGATCCTGACCCTATAGATGATTCGGTGTTGACTCTGCAAGCTCTACATAGATCTACCCGCGTTTGGAATGGACTGGTAGTACTTCTTTTCACATGTTTGCATATTTTTATAGCTTCGTAGCTACATTTGAACAAATGTAAGTTGAATCTCTTATTTCCATAGGATCCTGATATATTGACTATCAGGCGTAATTCAGCTGCATTACATCGATTGGTCCCACTAGATGAACGGATAGTTGGGTATCTTGAGGAAATTGGGTTTTACGGGACGACGCGAATATGTTTCATAGCAATTGATTGACATTTCATTACTGCCCTTGTAGAGAGGTGGATGCCAGAAACTCACACGTTTCATTTTCCAGTTGGCGAGATGACTATTACCCTACAAGATATACAAATCATTTTAGGGATCTGTCGATGGATTACCAATCACTGGTCGTGTAGAGCAAGATTATGATGCCTTATGTTTGACATAACTAGGCTTCCCATTCCCCGAAAACGACAAAGCTGGAGGTTGGATCCAAATTCGCCAACTTTCAAGATGGTTTCCAAACCTTCCAAATAATGCTGGTGATGTGGAAGTGCAATGCTATGCAAGAACGTACATCTTACAACTTCTTGGAGGAACTTTATTTGCAGACAAGTCTAAGTATCTTGTTCACATCACGTATTTGCAATTTTGGAGGATTTTAAGGCGGCGGGACAATACAGTTGGGGCAGTGCAACTCTGGCTCACTTATATAGACAATTGTGTCTTGCAGCCGACATTGATGGAGCAGAGTTTGCAGGTCCGGTCATATTACTACAATTATGGGCATGAGATAGGTTGCCTTTTCTTGCACCAATAATGGGAAACATTCTTCGAAACGAATCATACCAAACGAAGAATTATTTCCACCTCCTCCATTTGGCCATAGGTAATTAGAATTTTTTAACATAATAATTTCAATTTGAGTATATTTATCTATATGTACATTCATGCATGCTTTGTGTTGTTTTTTACATTTCTATAGGTGGAAACATGCCTAGGAGACCATAGGAACATAAATGCACGTGCTGACAAAATACAGAGAAATGATTGACATGCAATCACCCGATGAAGTAAGAAATATACTTAATCATTTTTTCCAAATACCCTATTCTACAATGGTGAAATGTGAATTTTATTCATTTCAAGCTGTTTGTTATGACTTCAGGTAATTCGGGAACCGTATCCTGAGAAAGTGATAAGGGACCTGCCTGCGTATTGTAGCAGCTAGTGGTCGTGCTATTTGGCGAACGAAGGCACCTTTGCTTTTCTTCTGTGTTGTTGAAACGTATAATCCTGTTAGAGTCATGCGACGATTTTGTTTGAAACAAAGGATACGACCTTTAAATAGCACAAGCATGAAGCTACATAAGATTGACTTGGGAGGGAAAACGGATAAAGATTGGAGTGCAGAACATAGTGCTTATGTATGTATGTGGAACGAATGTGCTTCCAATATTGTGAATGATGAAATAATGGAGGATCCATTGGAATTTTACGACCCGTATATGCTAGGGTATCGTCGCGTTACACGACGATTCATGTCTCGTCGTGGAGCTATTGTTGAGGCATTGGTAAGTACAATTTTTTTTTTCAGTCATGAAGTCTTTCAAATAGTTGTTTTGATTTTACTTTCGCATACAACTTCATAAATATCTCATATATAGGCACATGGAATGACATCAGTTCATCAGTTGACATTGGGTGATGATGTGTCTATTGCACGTATTAGAGATGTAGCTGCATCGACTTTGACTGCAATACATGCAGATTATCGCATCCATAATATGCCCGCTTCATTTGAAGCTTCTCATCAATCTTCTCATGATGATACATGTTCGAGGCATGACACTCCAGTGTATACTCTATCAGTACCTCTCAACCAGTTTGAGACTCTATATACTCCATCAGCACCTCTCGACGAGTTAGAGACTCCACATACTCCATCAGTTCTTCCCAACATGACATTCGAGGCTACGTAAGCCTTTCCATTTGATAGAACACCTACATCTCCGCGTCATTTTAATGCAAGTCCAATAACGATGAATTTATCTGGGACTACAAGTACTCATGATGGTGGAATGCGTGATATCGATGATATTCAACAAGAAGATGCTCAAAATCCTGCTGATGTGGCCCATTCGAATGTGTCATTAGCTTTAAATTGTAATGTGCGAGTCGTAAAGAGAACACGTTGTGGGACTGAAAGTCATTATTTGGGGTCAGACTAGGACTTTTTTTTTACTTTAACATGACATTTTTTTTGGTTTATATTAATGCTTTGTGGTTCATCGACTTTGATTTCCAAGTTCTTCATTTATATCAAATGAAACTTTTGGCTTCACTAACCACTACAAAAAATGGCTATTTAGAAACGGAATTAGCAACGGAATTGAGTTCCGTTGCTAAAAAAAATGGTTTGAGACGGAATTGAGACGGAATAATTCAGAGACGGAATAGAGAGAGATCAGAGACGGAATTGAGACGGAATTAAATTCCGTCTCAAAAAAATGGTGCAAACTTTCCCACCAAAACTTTAATTTTTTACAGCCGTCCGTTACGTCTCGAGATTCATGCATGCTTCGATCTCGATGATTCAAAAATGGGGACCAACACAATTCTCACCGAAATCTCTCTCTTTCTTTCTCTCTCTCTCTCACTCTCTCTCTATCTTTCTCTCTCTCAACCCTAAACGCTCTTTGCATTCTCTCTCTAACCGGTCTTTGCCTTCACCGTCACCGCTCTCTACGCCCGGTCACCATTCTCTCCGCTCACCGCTCACCGATCTCTGCTCCCTCTCCGCTCTCTCTCCGATCCACCGCTCGGCCCTCTGCTCGATGTGTTGCTCACTGCTCCCATCACCGCCCTCTGCTCTCTCGCGTGCATAGGCCGATCTCTGTTCGTTCTCTCTTTCTCTCACCTCTCTCACCGCTCACCGAAGCTTCCCAGTTCTTCGCGGTGGTGAGCGCCCTCACTTTTCTCTCTCTCTTTGCGGCGGTGTCGTTATTCGTTTAGGGTTTTTACGCTGCTCACTTTTGTCTGCTTGTGTGATTTTTAGGGTTTTGGTTTTGATTCGGAACTACTTTAGTGAGGAAACGAGGAGGTGGTTTCTTCAATGGCGTCCGAGAAACTGAGAGACTTGAGCCAGCCCATCGACGTGCCTTTGCTTGATGCGACTGTCGCGACGTTCTATGGCACGGGATCCAAGGAGGAGGTGAAGCATTTCGTCGATTGCGTCTTTGTTTCTGTGTTTTTTGTTGTTCTCATTTGAATTTGTGTTTGCTTTGTTCGGTTACTACGTTGTGGTTTCGATCTTTATTTGTTGTTTGATTCCTCAAGTGTTTGGTAATGGTAGATTTTGTTGTTGTGGTTTTACTAGGATGCGAAAAATGTCACCTTTTTGTGCTCTCTTGCTTTTATTCTCCTGAATCGTCGAGGGAATGAAGCGGTGAAGTAAGTCAATTGAACATGCTATTAGTCATTTTTTGTTAACCAATTATAGATAGTAGATTGATCTCAGACCATCATCATCATCATCATCATTGTTGTATTGGTAGTTCTTCAAATTCTGTTTGTTGGGTATTGTTTATGTGGGCTTTTGCGGAGACCTCTGATTCGCCTCGTCTCATTACTTCTTTTAGTTCATTACTTGTTTGTACATTATGTATAAGATACTTCTTTTTTGAATAGTTTCTTAATCCTTGAAAATACAAAAAAAGAAGAAAGTAAATCGTGGTTTTCCAGATATCATTGTGTTTCCAACCTCACTATTTTAATTTTTGACTGCTGAAATCTATTGTTTCAGTTTATTTCGCTGAAAGTTTCATGTTTTCGTTATAAGTTTAGTTATTTACAATTAACATAATTTTTGAATGTGCTTCATGCCTTCTTTAGCGTAGCTTGTTTTCCTTTGTTGTTATTGGTGTAGAGAACGATTCTTAGGTCGATTTTTATGGAGTTACAAAACAACCCGATATGTGGTCGCAAGTAGTACATATTTTACTGAGTACACAGAACTTAAATACTAAATTCTTTGCTCTACAGGTTGGTTATGAAACTGCGATCTTTATTAGATGTACTTCTGGTAAATGTTAGGGTGCATTTCTCTTTGTCTTCTTCCGTGGAAATATGTTGGTGCTGATATTAGTTGGATAAACTTCGTTAGTTCGTCATTATAAAAGAATAATAGTTGGATAAACATTTCTATGTAGAGTGGTGAGGTTAAGTGGGTGCAAGTTGATTTGATTTGTTTTGAACTCTGGGAATCTTAGGTTAAAACTTACATTTTTCATATTTCAACATGCAAGAGAAGTGTGTTTCTTTTTGTATAATTTATTTTATAGTTATTTATTGTTTGCCTAGATTTGTATCTAGAGATATGCAGAATGACCTCATAAACGAATAAACAACATTGAACATGTAATTTTTTTTACTATTGAAAAATTGAAGAGTATAGAACCTTTTTTGCCTACTGTATTCTAAAAAAAGTTTTTTCCCAAGAAATATTTTTTAAGAGATCATGATCTCAAAATTTCTCATGGTTGATCGCTTGATTGATTCCATGAAAAAAAAAATTTCTTGAAGCGGGACGTTGAAAGGTTATCGGCGTGGAACCAAACAAATGGTGTGTAACAAGAGTTGAAGAATCTTTATAGGGTTGGTTGGGTGGTAACTAAAAAGGTGGAACTTCATGTTACGACATGATAATCCGACACAAACATGACAATGATGACATAGAGTTAATGGGTTTGGGTTTGACATAATTAGGTTTGAGTCAAATTAAAGTTGGTTAAACACGATTAGACACGGCTAAATTTCAGGTCATTAACAGGTTATCCTACTAAACATGGTAATTACGAATGATCCCATCAAGGAAATGGTAGATTTTGGCTCGTCCCTACTCCCCATATAATATTATTTGTAATCTTAACATTTTAGAGTACTATGTATAACCACGTTGTCAAAGCCTAAATCCCAAAATAGTTGAGGTCGGCTACATAATTTAGCAGTATTATGTATTGGTGATTTACGTTACTTCATCGTAATCTATGTGAATTTATTTTTGGCACTTTGTTCAAATGATTTATGAATCTTTGATGTGTTGTGTGAACTACCGTGTCTTCTCCGATGTACTCTGTTTGTTGATTGTAGAACATGTTTTTGTATTGTTTGTTATCGGGGATCACTATTACTGTCTTCGGTCATTCTTGGGAGTCGTGGAATTTTGTTTTCAATTTTATTTCATAAGTGCTGCATACTTTTTTCCTTAACCAGATTTTTCTCCTTTAAAATACCAGAGTTGGGAATGGAAGTCCTCTCTCCATTTTGGTTCAGGTTATTCTCTCTGCTGCTACTTGCTTAGTCTGCGTGCTCATAACTCAGCTTCTTAGTGAAGAGGTTTTTGATTTTTCAAGAGGAGAAATGACACAACAAAGGATCAAAGACTTAAGCAGTCACTTAACAGGTAAATAAATGATGGATGTGCCTTTAATCATGGTTACATTTGAGTTATTTGCCTCTCGAAATATGTTATTGCACTGGTTTTGTGTTGAATATTATTCTTACTTCAATATTTTTATATTATGGATCCTATTTGTTAAGGAAACTATTGTAGTTACAATAGTTACTATAGTTTCCTTAACACTTTCATTTGATATTGATGGCATCTTGTGATTATTGATCAGTAGGGTTAAGTGTAAGAAATGAAAATAACTACAATTCCCATGTGAAGCCATTTGGAACTTTTTTTATTTTTTTTTATGAATAAAAGTTGGTTTATTGAGATGCTTCCCAAACCTACATAAAGTTCATCAACTTGCATGTATGTTGATGGCATTTGAAACTAAATTCTTACTGCGATTGCTCCTAGACTCCATGCTTAAGCGTTTTCTTTCATTTGTTTCATATTCTATCTAAAGTCTTTGGATTATATAATATCTTTTATCCTTTCGAAATAATTACTTGACTTTCATGCTTTACTATAGGGTTCTTTCGTGTTTTGTAATTTTTGGGAACCCCTAGTTTTAGGAGAAACTTTGCTAAGTATTTTGTAGGAAATTAAGAGTTAGAATTTTTTTCAGAATGCATTCATTGTAATAATGTGTTGAAGATCATGAACATCACTTGTCTCTAAAAAGAAATAGTTATTAATATTGAAGTACTTATGAAAATTGGTACTTGTCTTGTATCATTTATTTATCATACTTCCATTACACATTGTTTATCTTATTGAGTCTTTTATTTTAGTTTTCTTTACTTTTAATTTGTGTTCTATCTTTTGTTTCGGTTTACTTTAATTTCATTTTGTATAGTGTCTTCTTAATTTTTTGGAGCATCGAGGACAATTGACTCTTGTTTGTGTTAATCTAGAACTAAATTTCATGTCATTGTTTGGAGCGAAAGATAATTTGCTAATTAACACCATGTTCCTTCTAGATAATGATGAATTTCTTTTTCTTTATTACTTTATTTATGTTGTGTTTGGCTCATACACTTGTGCTTGCGATGATACGTAGTTCTCCCATAATATTGTTTATATTCCTATTATTGTTTGTATAATTTAGTGATTTTTTTCTTTTTGATCTTTTTTCAGGTGTTTTGTACGAAGTCAAGTATTTTTCGAAGCACAATCAACTTTATATAATCTCGGAACACTTCTTCATTTTTTTTTTCATTTAGAACAATTTTTGCTTTTACTTTTGTAGAAAGATACGAAATAGAAACTTTTTAGATTGTTTTTGTTGTTTCGTGTACAATACATTGAGAAAAGATAATTTTAAGGATATGTTAAGTTTATATAAACTGTGCAATATCAATATATTATTTAGCTATGATTTGTATTATATATTGGCAGGTTAAATGTGCTTGGATTGAGACATATATATATATTGAGACGGATTGAAACCTAAACAAAGCGGAATTGAGACGGATTAGCAACGGAATTCAGAGATTCCGTTGCTATTCCGTCTCTAATTTTCGAGGAATAGATGCATGAATCAGCAACGGATCAGAGACGGAATTATTGTATTCCGTCTCTGATCCGTTGCTAATAAGAGACAGATCAGAGACGGAATCCAATAATTTCGTCTCTGATCCGTTGCTAATCAGAGACGGATCAGAGACGGAATGCAATTACAACTGTACCCTTTAGAAGAATTTCCATTTCTGTTCCGTTTCTAAATTCCGTCTCTAATCCGTCTCTAATCAGCAACGGAAACACATTTCCATTGCTGATCGAATCAGCAACAACGATTTTAGAGACCGAATAGATTCCGTCTTTATTCCGTTGCAGAATTGAATTAGAGGCGGAATTTATGCAAATCAGATACGGAAATTTTCGTTTCTGATCTGCTGTTTTTTTGTAGTATAACATTGATTTTGAATTTTGCAAATTACTCAAGTTTAAAAGCTTTTGTTGTAAAATATAAGGTCATAAACTAGTAACTTCAAATTTTATACTAGTTTTTATTAACTGAATAATCAAAAAGATGAATATACTAGTTGACTTGAAATCTTTAGTTTTATTGCAAAAAATATAAAAACACATATATGCTATATGTTCTACTTGTTCCATCGATGAGGTATAGATAGATTATACTTTGTCAAGATCATTTTAATTCTCTTTCATAAAAATAAATCAGCCTTAAGACATTGTCTTATAGTTAACCACTAAAAGCATAAAGCAAAAAAAAAAAAAAAAAAAAGAAACAAAACGTTGGGACTTCAAAAGAAAGCAAGTCGTGACTGCAAGTCTCCTTTTGCTTAGTTTTCAAAACGTGACCTCAAGTCACGTTTTCACTTTCACAAAAAAAAAATTGACGTGGTAGTGAAGTGGCGATAAATGTGTTACATTGGTAAATATTTCTTTGGGTGTGTTAAAGGGATATATATATATATATATATATATATATATATATATATATATATATATATATATATATATATTTTCGTCAAATGTGTCAATCGAGCAAAAACTCCATCTTTTCTCACGACACATGTCAACCTTATGAATTGCAAACATCAACTTTGCAATTGATCACTTCAATTTAGTTCCACACATGCGTTCCGACGCCCACCAAATTCGCCTCGAGACGTGCGCTATCACAATTTTTGGCGTAGAATGAATCTGGGCATATGGATACTTGATTTTACGTAATTTTTTGCCCTGAATTCAACCGCGCACTCCAATAACTCTGAAAATAATAAATAAATGCAATTAAACTAGTATTTTGGAGACTTAAACACAAAATATATATAAATAAACTATATATAATATTATATAATTAACGACTCAACATCCTTCTTGAATTCCTCTTCATTATAATCGGTTGTGCTTAGTTAGGGTTTCTGTTAGGTCAAGGCGACATTTTGTTTTTTAAATTCTTGATTTACTTCATTCGAACCTTGATTTCCAACATGGTTTTTTTAGGGTTTAGATCAGCAAACACGATTCGTCCTTTCGGTATTTCGAAATGTTTGACTGTTTGAAAAAAAAAATCAAATTCACCTTTTGTTCTTAATAAATAGAGGGATAATGAGTATAGCCTCAATTTTTTCAAAAAAAAAATACATAGAGGGATAATTGAGCGGAATCGTAGCTGTATGATAACTGAAATTTTCCTAATGGGAGCTGTTCTGCAAAGCCGTTTCTGTTGGAAGAGCTTTATTCATTTCTGGGATTAATAGAATGGTCATTAAGAATGGTAACTGAAATTTCCATTGACAATTTAAAACTTTGATCCTTTCGGATATATAAATTACTTAATTTGTTAAGAAACAAAGGGGTACTAAACATAGTTCTGGATTTCAGACTTGGTTATTGTTAGGAACAAACTTGCAAGCGCAACGGAAAAATTCCTTCTTGTTACCATGCCTTGATTCGGTTTGAATTGCAGCAAGCAAAATCTCCTCTGAATTTGTAATGGCAGCATACGCTTGCCCAAGGATCGCTCTAGCAGTGTCAACCTCACCTGCGAGCCACTTCTCTTTGGCACCCCTCAGCCAAAGAACCTCAGCCTGCGGATTGTAAGAGACTGCTTTTCCAAGCAAAATATCAAGAGACTCTCTAGTTCCGTGACCCTTCTCAAACTGTGGCGCATCCCCAATAAAGCCTTCGTTGTCACTGCCGTACCAGTCAGCCGGATCCACTCCAGTATCATCTATGAAGTTATCGTCATCCATAGTCCTAACACTTTCTTGGTCATCCTCAGAATCCGCCCCGGCAACCGTATCCCATAGCTCCTTCATCTCGCGATCGCGGCCAGGATAAATCGCCGACAAGCTCCCACCTTTCGAGCTCATCTTATCCCCCTTCAATTTCTTCTCTATCTTTCTAAACCCATCTTCCTTCGACCACTTCCGCTTCTGCGACGATGGCGGCTCGCTCGCAAACACATCTCTCATGAACGCTGGTTCTTCATCTTCAATCCCAAAATCAGGCGTCCTCTCTCTGTCCCCACTCTTCTTCACCAATCTCTTCCTCGGCGTCGCGCTTCGAATCCGAATCATCGAACTCGTGAGCGGCGTACGAACGGTCACATCATGTTGGCGTCCTTGCTTCGAACCGTGCCCTCCTCTCCAGTCTCTCTCGCTGAAAGACCCTTTGGTTGCACGCCCGCCACGGGCATAATACTTCCCGTCGCCTCCCCGTAACGCGGAGGGCCTAAAACCACTCTCCTCTTCTGCACTCCTCTTCCCGGCACGAGACGACGCAAACCCCCGACTGGACTCCTCCGAAGATAACTGGTAACCGCCCTGCTTACCATGACCTGAAGGTCTGCGCAAGTCCTCCGAACCCCAACGCACGAACTCTCTCGATCCGTGATGGGAATCCCTCCGTCTCCCCGCAGAACCTACAGAATCCGTCCTCTCGAAGGGGAGGATACGATCCATATGCCGATCCAACAACTGATCGATTTTGGCAGTTAATTGTTCTACCACCGCGACCATGTGTTGGTCAATTAATGGGCCAATTTGTCGATTCAGATTGTTACGATCATACACCTCCTCGATACGCTGCTCTTGGTTCCTCTTCGCGGCATGATTTCTCCAATCACGCCGAAAGCGAGTGCTCGATACCAACCGACGCAGCGGGGATCTTCCAAATCAGTTGAACGAATCCACGAACAACTCGATCTAGGTCAGAACTTAAGCCAAAGTTCAAAAATTCTTTTATTTCAACCAAAAACTCCGAATTACACCTAATAGATCGCTTAAATAGCGAAACCCTAAAATTGCCGAAAATAGTAAAAAGTCTAAAAAGCCCTAAACTGAAAACTAGACGAAAAATAGAAACAAACGCCGCAAACGGCAATAAAAACGGAAATTCCTAATGAGAGTTATAAGCGAAACAAAAGTTTCCTAATCTAATTCTTGGACTTCATCAAAAACACAATCAATCTATTAATCGATACCAAAAGATATTTATATTCAAACGATCCAACGTTGGGCACAAGGCACCACAAGTGCACACTCGAAGCAGACTCAAAATCTAACATATTAGGCCCTTTTTATATAAATCAACTCCTAATCCATCTCAAGCTCTAGAACATTACAATCCTAAATACTTGAAAGACACAAACTAAAACATAGAAATCCTTATTAGATTAGGACATGGAGTTTGAGCCAAACTCAACAGTTATATTTTTTTAAGATAAGGGGTTTATGAACAACATTGTGATGTATCGTTTTGTTTTCTTGGACGAATGAGTGTACGCATCTTCGTGCTTGTGAAAGACATTGATCATGCGAGAAAGATTAAATGTCCTCATCAGTAGTAGCATTGGAAAAGCTGTTGGTTTGAGGATCCCTTTGTTCAAGTCCTTCCATGCTTCTTCAATCTGTCTGTTGAGCTCATCTTCGGCTTCTTTCTCCGACGCACCATACTGATTCATGTAGCACTCAACGGCTGAAGCCACATGCCCTCTCTCTTGTTCAAACTTCAAACATTAAGAAAAATGTACGTTAAGTACATATGTGAGTTGGAAATAAAGCGTGAGTCTGCAATGTGTATTGGTGTTACAAATAGTATAGTTAGGTACAGGTGCATATATACCTTATGCGACACCAGATCATCCATGAGTCGACAAATTACAGCAGATGCTCTCATGAAGTTTGGCTGACTTAGCACCCATTCATATGCCTCCTTCGGAACCATTTTTCCCATGCCAACAAAGGATGTAACGGTAAGCATGTAGTAGCCCGCAGTGACTAATGCATTTGGTATGTACTCATCCATTTTTGGTGTATATCCTTTGTGAAACCATATTGCCTCAATCAAGTAGGCCCGAACTAATTGTTTCATCTGGCACATATCAAAACAAAAGCTTATTGCCAGCTAGTTAGCTAGTTCCAAAACTTATGTGAATCAAGCAATGTTGGGCATTGGTAAGGAAGCTATAAAGGAAGTAAACTTCATCTAATTAATGCAATAAACTATACACTATGATCTGTACCCAATCACTAAATAATGGCAAAGGAAGGTAAAGAAGTCTGTTATATATGTAGAAGAGCGTGGACACAGCATGAGTTCAGTTGGTTACTTGTTTTCGCGGGAATTAGTGTACCTTGGTTCGATGATATATATCATAGTAGTAATAAGGACAATGGTAGAGGCATTCATAGTTTGATTGATGGAGTAGGTTAATTTCGACCCTTTTTGGTTTTTGGAAGAAGGTTCTGGCGTCTCTCTTATTTTAATTGATCGAGTATCTTTTCGTTCAATTGCAAGTTTAGAGTAGTTCATGTTGGGTTATTGATCTTGTCTTTGTACTGTTCTATGGAATTCCATCGAATAAGGTCAAGGTTCATATCATAATATAGTTTAATTAGATGATTGAGAACAATTAAGAATTTGCACGAATCAATAATGGATGCGAGAAATACCGCTTCTTTAGCGTAATGCATGTGATAGGATGATTTTCCATTACAAGTAGGTATTCCTAGTTCACTGCTCATCAGTTCTTCCATTTCATCATAAACATCCAACACTGCGCAGTAGCATATTTTCATATATTCTGGCAGTTGATAACTAGCAGTTATATCCCACCTGAAAGTATCAGTTACACAGCTTAATTAGTCTCTTAATTTGTATGAGAAACGAAAGGAGAAAGAGATGTGTATGCTAAAATTAATGGAACCTCTCAAAGGCATCAGTGAATGGTTGTAGCTCTTCAAGTGTACCATAGACGTCGTAAATATCATCGATTATTGAAGTAAGGAGCATCACTTTGGTCAAGAATATTCTTGGTAGCGAGTAACAAGGCTCAAAATAAACTCCCACGTTCCAAAAATAGCACTCCACCAATCTATCTCTCACAAAAGGTAGATTTGAGGGCACATCCAAATCCTTCCACCACCTGCAGATATATCATTGTCCATAAACAAATAAAATTAGCAACTCATGAATTCTTTAATTATATTTCCCTCTATATGTATAAATTAAGATACTTGCTAGATAGTGAAATTATATGAAGCAAGAAAAATATATGCGTACTTTGATAGACCGCGGAGCTCTTTCCTATGCCATGACTGTGCTAGATTAAAATCTAACTTCGCTAGCTTTTCGAGGGATGAGTTCTTTCCACTAGAACAATTTTGATATTTAATAGAGGTTTTTAAACCCCCTGTAATTGATAGGAGTTTTTAAAAACCTCTATGTAATATATGGTAGAAAGAGATGTAGTTCCATGCCTTTAGCCTAGGCATGTCTCTTGATAATGGTTGTTCCAGAGCATATTCTACCTGCCTTTGGAGGTGGGATGAACAACTTAAATCTTTTGTTGGTGTTGTAAGGTAAGTAGTGGTGAAGGTAAAAGCGCCGTCGAGGATGTCTTCCCCTGGCACTCTAAGATGAGCAGCTTCATACAAGCTTAGCAACCCTTTAATATCTCCAACCAAGTCTGATTTGAAGGTACCTTTTTTATCCTTGAACTTGTTGAAAACATCTGTTTCATCAACAAATGATTAACCACAATATATATATAGCTTTTCATATTTATAAACTACATTGCATTGAGAATCTTTCGTGATCTGCACGTACCGCATGGGGCGTTATATCCCTGTTGTCGAAGCAATCGAAAATACATAGCAGTGGTGTAAAGATCATCAACTTTTTGGAAGACATTGTCACCGTGATACAATTCTTTTATAGCCTCTTCGATTTCTAGTTCAAAGTGATATTCGAGTCCAAGGTGTTGGAGTGTATCGATCAAATTCATCTGTGTTAAGGGTTCATTCTTCGTTTCCTTCAGTGTTTTCTTCACCTCTTCTTTTAGCTTTTCTACTTCTTCTGCATAAGTGCTTAATGCCTAGGTGCCAAACAATAGGTTGTAATTAAGCAAATGTTTGAAAGGAATATGGTCATTTTTGTGGCTTTACTAAAACATAAAGTGTGCGCTCTAAATATGTGCCCAAAGTGTGTGATTTTATCATTTTCCATATCATAAGGAAAATGTGGACCTCGAAATTTAGGGTACAATTTAATTGCATTAATTGCACCTTACAATTCACATATAACTAATGATGTGATTTGCTTTGACAAAACAAAAAAAAAAAAAAGAACAAAACAAAACAAAACTTATGATAAGATTTAATGGACCATCTAAAGGAGTCGGTGCCGACGCATGAGATGTCAAAAAAAAGGGGGAAAAATAATTTTACATGGAGAGAGTTGTAATTCATTCAAAAACTGAAAATATTGTTTATGTGACAGAAAAAAGAGAAGAAGCTTACGAGGTTGAAAGGATATATTACAAATCCAAACTTCATAAAAAGAAGACTCCCACGTTGAAAATTGAAAGCAAGCAAAAATGGCCTTGTTGGGATAATGTTGAAGGTCATGGTACAAAGGAATTATCTCACATCAAATAGTTAAGAGAGGTAGCTCAATGGTAAGGTAAGACAGCTATGGATGCGGTTGAGGATTCGAGTTAATTTAACTCTATTTGTGTGAAGATTCGAAAGGTAATATGCTTGTTTCTTATGAAACAAAACAAAAAACTTGTTTCTTATCAACAATTAAAGAAAAAACCAAAACTAGTTATGAAGAATATAGGTATATATATGAAGCTAAAACTCTAAATGCCTCCCCTTTAAAAAAAAAAGAAAAATGTTTTTGCAACCCCCCAAGTTAATCCAAGAATGACACATAGATGTTTGCACACCGTGTGATGTGCCTTGAGATTCGTCTATGCCGAAATGGATGCATGTCCTTCCTAGGTTACAATAGCCATCTCCAAATTTATTTATTTATTTTTTTTTAATAATGATCGAATCCAAAACAAAAATTCTAAATGCCCAACATTTGGATTGTGCCTATATGCACGCTTACAATATGGGAGTGCGTTCACGTATTGAAGGATTTTACCAAGTGTGCAAAAATGAACAGTGCATGCACTTACTACATCGTCATTAGTGCAATTTAGGAAGTAGTCACCCCATACGCTTGGATGAAAATTTGCTGATTTCCGCACAATATCATCGGCTGTATGCCGACAGCACACAATTGGTCTTCCACTGCTCATCCTTGATATATATTCCTTTCTAAAAAGTTAGAAGAGAAAGTATATATGGCAAGTAATGTAGGTAGTCGATAAATGCAAGTGTCTTGCGTGCCTTAAACTTGTTTTAGTCATTGGCATCTACATGTGTGTATATATATACACACACAAAACACAATATACATCCGGGGTTACATGATAATTAATGTGGTCGGACCTTAAGTTAATATCACAGCCAAGCTCTTCATATAAAAAATAATGTCCTCCACATATTTCTTCTCAAGTACACTCACGCACACCACACATTTGAATTATCCACGTTTTTGATTAATTTCCTCTAGTATCAATTATGTATATTTTCTTTTTCTTTTCTTTTTTTTTTTGGTTAAAACTGCCTGATATTCAAAGTTAACTGATTATTCCAGCTTTCGGGCTTGAGCCGAATTGGTCCACTAAAACATAAAGCTCTCTTAGCAATGGTTCATGTGTTTGGGAGTCTCGAATCGAACTCGGGATGTCTTAATTAAGTCGTTAGAGTGTCGGATCACTCTTATGCACCAACTGTTGGTATATATATTTTCTTTGGGGGTGCATGGACCATTGTTCATCTTTATCGACGACATTGAATTTAATATCAGATGCGACTAACATGTGCGATGTTAGTTTCTGAATGGAATAAGTTTATTGTATGTTATCTTGCATACATAAGACCATATTTATATAGGCAAGTCTAGAATACAAGAAAGAAAAGTAATCACAAAAGGAACCTACGAGATATCGAGGGATACTAGTTTCCTTAATAGCTGGATACAATATTCAGTTTCCTTAACACCCTCCCTCAAAGTCAAGTTGGTTCAACTTGAGGTTGTAGATCAAATATCGGTAAACCTGACAAATCTAAGGTTCGTTGCGGAGCAGATCAACGACCACCGAAGATGACAATCTAAGGTTCGCTGCAGAACGGAGCAACGACTACCGAAGATGATAATCTAATGTTCGTTGCGGAACAGATCAACGACCACCGAAGATGACAATCCAAGGTTCGCTGCGGAACGGAGCAACGACTACCGAAGACGACAATCTAAGGTTCGTTGCGAAACGGAGCAACGACTACCGAAGACGACAATCTAAGGTTCGTTGCGGAACAGATCAACGACCACCGAAGATGGCAAGCTAAGGTTCGTTGCGGAATGGATCAACGACCACCGAAGATGCCAATCTAAAGTTCATTGCAGAATGGATCAACGACCACCGAAGATGACAGGAAACAGATTCTGATGTGGCAGAGTCAGAACAACGGACCTGTAGAACAACGGATATCAAAATCGACGACAGAAGTCAAACCGGAGTGTTGTGCCGCGCACAACCTGGAGTGGTGTGCCGCGAGCAGAGGCGGCGTATGGCGAAGCGGCATTAGCGGGTGAGGCGCAGACAGGTGCGGGTGGGCTTGCGGCGCGGAAGAAAAGCAATCTGCGGCGATCGTGGTCGCGGTCTGGTTGCGCGACGAGGGCGCGGCGATCGACGCACGAGCGCGCAGATCTCAGCAAAGGGGGCGGCGTCTGCGCGAGCGTCTGCAGAGAGAGGAGGCGGAATGCGAGCGGCGGCGGCGGCGTTCGGATCTGGACTAGATCTGGACGGACGGACGGGCGCGTGAAGCGGTGGCGGCGCGAGTTTGCGCGGGCAGACGTGGGCAAGGAGCGGACGGGTGGCGGAGTTGTCGGATCTGGTGGGAGCGGGAGCCAGATCTGGGACGGGCGGCGAGAGTGCACAGTGGCGGGAGGCGGGAGTGCTTGTGACGGGCGGCGGGAGGCAGATCTGGTGACGGCGAGACAGAAGCAATCATGAAGCAGTCGTCGACTCGAAAGTCGACCGACCTCAAACTAGAAACCAAGCTCTGATACCATGTTAGTTTCCGAATGGAATAAGTTTATTGTATGTTATCTTGCATACATACTGATACTAGTTTCCTTAACAACTGGATATAATATTCAGTTTCCTTAACATGCGCAATGAGCAATAATATTATATTAGCATAGACTAGTTTTAGATCTGGATATATTGTATGTTATCTTGCATACATACTGATACTAGTTTCCTTAACAACTGGATATAATATTCAGTTTCCTTAACATGCGCAATGAGCAATAATATTATATTAGCATAGACTAGTTTTAGACCCAGATAATGTTCGAAAATACTATTAATCGATATATATATATATATATATATATATATATACACACACAAATATAAATATATAACATAATAAAACTAAGTTGTTTAAAAAAGAAAAGATATAAAATAAATAAAGAATGATGTAATTCTCTTAATAAATTTTGAAAGACTTTTTTGTATACAATATTGATAGTAGAATTTGAACAATTGTCCTCTTTCTCGCATATTAAAATCTTCAATCCGGATTTGCTTTAATCTTGAAACTGCAATATACATTTGTCCATGGGTTAAAATAGGTTGAGGCAGATATATATCAACATGCGATAAAGATTGACCTTGACTTTTATTTATTGTCATTGCAAAGGATACGACCAATGAAAATTGTCTTCGTTGAAACTTGAAAGCTAATTTGATATTTGATGGATAAGCACCAACTTAGGAATAAAACCCCTACTACCTAAATGACGGCCAGCAATAATTTTAGCTTCAATTACATGTCGTTGGAGCCGAGATACAACCAACCTTGTACCATTGCAAAGGGTTGTAGTTTGGTATATATTATGGAGTAACATTACTGGTACACTCACCTTTAATGTTAATTTGTGATTTGCCATTAAATCCAAATCTCCTGTGGTTCAGCTGTCCCGTCACTCCCACCACCACCACTACATTAATTCCAAATCTCCTGTGGTTCAGTTGTCCCGTCACTGATGAAGCGATGAGAAAGTTATTGGTCACGTTTTTGAGGTGTTGCAATCTTAGATCTACTGCACACCATAAAAAATGGAAAAATATTTTGGGTGACATAATTTTGCTATATGTTGTAAATTGAATGACCCTTTAATCAAGCTTATGAATGATCACATTGTCAAGCATGACTCTCACATTGAATTGTAACATCAAGCATGGCTTCTACATTGAATGTAACTTGTACACTCTACATAACTTGTATTCAACTCCAATGTATAATCACTTATCCGTGTATTGTCATGTAACTTGTAATCCTCTCCAATGTACACCAACTCTTCCATGTATTGTCTATGTTGCTTGTGATGTGTTGTATGACTTGTGGTGTATGTATAACTTGTACACATTGAATAAGTACAATTATCATCATCACCAAATGGCCTATATAAAGGGTGCCAACTCCATTGTAATTTACACACCAATGTTGAAATGGAAATCTCTACATTTCTCAACTCTAGCTCTCTTCTCTCTTGTCTCCTCTTCTCTACTTGTTATAGTAGTTCTTAGTTTATGCCTTCTATACTTAAGTCTCTAGCAAGTCCAACTTAAGTTCTAGTTAGCTTACAACTTAGTTTACAACACGTTATCAGCACGAGCTTGCTCTAGCATTAAGGAGATCTTGAAGTTCAAGAAGGCTTGTTAAGGAGACAAAGCTAGGAAGGTATAACTTTTATTATTTAAATAAGTTCAATTTATTTCTATATAATCATGGATGCTTCCTTTTATTACATGCATCACTTCTATATGCATATTTTATTCATATACCATGCATTATAACGTCACCGATTGCGAAAGTATGCTCTGTAGTTGCGTCTTGTACGATCTTCTACATCAGAAATCAAAAGTCAATGTGTGACATATAGTTTTTCTCTTAAAACTACAAACGATTAGTTATTGTTCTATTCTTGATTTTATAATACAAATAATGCTATAAGTTTGAGTTGATAGTGGGTAAGCCTTGTCCCCGGTAAAGCTAAACATTGAAAGGGAGACGGGTTATCCCGTTCGAGGAGGCATGGTATTAAGGAGACTATGTCTCGCCACCCAACCTGGAGGTTGTCCCACCAACTCATACGAATAGTACATTTTGTTTATTAATGAATCAAGTTGTGAACATATATTTAATCATATGTTATGTTTTTACATAAAAGGGGAAAACTATTTTATATTAAATTTATTTTCAAAATATTATTCAACCATAGTTGAATTTGTTGCCTTATTATATTACCGACAAGAATTACTTGTCATGTCAATTAGATACTACAATTTGCGAATAAAGCATATATGCAAAACTGTGTGTTGTACACAATCATTCGCCAATTTCTCTTTAGAGATTTGAAAAGTGAATATTTCACTTTATATATATTTTCACCTTATGGAGTTATATATATACATACCAAAAGGGTAATGCTCCAAAAAGCTCAAAATGAGCTAATTGGGTCTCATGCTACAAAATTTAATCAGTCAAATATTAATTATAATTCCACAATTTTAATTACCTCTATGTTGAGGCTATGTGGAAATATGACTGATGAGACAATAAAAAGGTCACGTGACCCGCCTTGATTTATTGCTGCAACAAATATCGAGTGCGCACGTCAATCCAATAAATATTAAGGATTGATTTCTTGTCTCGTGGTAGCTGAGTAAAATAATGAGATATTATAAATATAATATCGTTCCCGTCCAATTAGTTCAGCTTCAAATTAAGAAGCATATGTTACATATAATGATCATGATCGCAATAATAAATTTATGGACATGAAAAAGGTGAAAATATCAGGTAAAGGTCGTATTGACAATTCCACCAAAAATTGGAATAAAAGTGGTGCACCACTACAAATGACAAATAATTATTGACAATGAACGCTCATAATTGTGACATTTTTTTGGTCATATATGAAAGGTTATTTTATCTAAATATTGTCATATATATACCCAAATATATTTTTTTGACCTTTACCATGCCTTCAAAATCAAAGGCAAAATATTATGAATTTTATCATTGAAAATGGCTCGATAAAACAAGCACATCAAGATGTGTTTAAATCGTGACCTAAATATAGGCGATGAGTTTATGTCTTGTGTATCGTGCTACATGCATGTACATTATAATATAAAAGTGAATATTTCTCGAATTCGAACTTAGCGGAGGCTAATGTTCAGGCAATATCGGGTACAACAATTTTATTGTTAATGTCTTTATTCAGAAGAAGTCTACTCGAAATAATAGAAAATTATCTATATGATTTAATCTGAGTATAATATTCCCGCTTTAACTTCGGAATATATAAGACACATTAAAACGAATGTCGTCATAAATCAAATGACATTCTTAATGTAGAAAGATCTATTTGATTATCCATAATCATCAATAATGCGAAAATATCATAAATTCGCACGGACATCTTTTATCGAACTGAGTTTTTTTATCAGCTGGAGATTATCTCAAGGCAAATCAATAGGAGACTTATATTGATTTAACTCTCCATTAATCATATTATAAGATGCCTTGAATCCCTGATAGGGAATTTATTTATAGCAAGTTTTGCTAATTGTCACTTTGATGAAGCAATTTTCCCACCATTAGGGGGAGATATAAGCCAATTCAAAAGGAATGGCGTGAAATTGCTTGAAACACATCAAATTGCATTAAATTTGTTGTATTATGATCCATGTATAAATTAATATGAACTCGAAGTTCAAAGGATCATTCAGTAGCAACAAATTATGAATCAATTACTTGATGCAAGTATTATATACAAAAGAGTGACAATTATATGCTTCAGCATTAAATGGTTCATATAGAAAACGACGTCCATGTGCAACAAAATGCACAAGATGTCTCACCCATGTGAACATGAGGGGGAGAATCAAAATGAGTTATTGGTTAGTGTATTGCACTCTTTTTCCCTTTGCTAAGGTTTTATCCCACTGGATTTTCCTTGCAAGGTTTTTAATGAGGCAATTCTAACAATATTAAAACTCTTTATCAAAGTTGATTAATATGAGAGCAATGTGTATCATTATTATGCTCCGTATAAAAAAATAAATAAATTATGAGAGCAATGTACTCTTTTTCTTATACTAGATTTTTTCCTACATGGTTTTTCTAGTAAAGGTTTTAATGAGGCATATATATTCTCTCAAAGTGTATCAATGTGTTGCACTATTTTCCTTAGCTTTGGTTTTGTCCCATTGGGTTTTCCGAGCAAGGTTTTTAATGAGGCAATCAACAATATTATACTACAAATCAAGATTGACGAGAACATTGTACTCTTTTTCCTATACTAGATTTTTTCCCACAGGGTTTTTCTAGTACAGGTTTTAACGAGGCATATTCTCTCAGCAAGTGTCATCCAAGGGGGAGTGTTGTAAATTGGATTACCCTTTAACCAAGCTTATGAATGATCACATTGTCAAGCATGACTCTCACATTGAATTGTAACATCAAGCATGACTTCTACATTGAATGTAACTTGTACACTCTACATAACTTGTATTCAACTCCAATGTATAATCACTTATCCGTGTATTGTCATGTAACTTGTAATCCTCTCCAATGTACACCAACTCTTCCATGTATTGTCTATGTTGCTTGCGATGTGTTGTATGACTTGTGGTGTATGTATAACTTGTACACATTGAATAAGTACAATTATCATCATCACCAAATGGCCTATATAAAGGGTGCCAACTCCATTGTAATTTACACACCAATGTTGAAATGGAAATCTCTACATTTCTCAACTCTAGCTCTCTTCTCTCTTGTCTCCTCTTCTCTACTTGTTATAGTAGTTCTTAGTTTATGCCTTCTATACTTAAGTCTCTAGCAAGTCCAACTTAAGTTCTAGTTGGCTTACAACTTAGTTTACAACACTATATAAAATTTGCTACATGGTTGTAAGTCAGATGTTTGGGTATATTAATTGAGATTGCTGTAAATGTATGAAGCAAAGATGTTACTCAATCAATTTTTATTTTTTATTTTTTTTTTCGGCCCAAACATGGATGTCCAAATAATTGTTGACATAATTAACCCACTTCAGAAAAAAATTAAAGAAATGACTTAATATAAAAAAAAAATTGAGAAAAAACGAACATGTTGGAAGTAATATTTAAAACGAATAACATAAAAGATTTCAAAATAATGTTTAAAGTCTAGACAGTCATAGAGCAATTGTGATGATGTTGCAAAATTTTCTTATTTGGCAGATCATGCATTTCATGTACTTTAAGAATATCCAACACTAGAAAGGGCTTACATTTGTTTTCTATTTTATTTTATTTTATTTTTATAATTAATCGTCACCCGCGCTTTACGCGCAGGCAAAAATAAGTATCTACATATTAGATAAAATAATTTTGATGAGGAAAAAAAGAAAAAAAAACTTATGATGTTTTCTTTCACTTTCCGAATATTTGTCACGTTTTGAGAATTTTTTGTTTCAACTCTAACCTTAAGAAATAAAAAAATTAAGCATTAATTGTTTCATTTCCGACTCTAACCTCACTAAAGACATAATCGCATCTTTTGATTTCTCTATAAAAATGGAGAATATACAACTCAAAACCGCTAAAGTGTTTTAATCACATCTAAAACTCCAAAAAAATACGGTTGCCGAGGCGTATTCTAAGGATGACCAAGAAGGTGTTAGGACTATGGATGACGATAACTTCATAGATGATACTGGAGTGGATCCGGCTGACCGGTACGGCAGTGACAACGAAGGCTTTATTGGGGATGCGCCACAGCTTGAGAAGGGCCACGGAACTAGAGAGTCTCTTGATATTTTGCTTGGCAAAGCGAGCTCTTACAATCCGCAGGTGAGGTTCTTTGGTGAGGGTGCCAAAGAGAAGTGGCTCGCAAGTGAGGTTGACACCGCTACTGACGATCCTTGGGCAAGCGTATGCTTTGCCATTACAAATTCGAGAGAGATTTTACTTGCTGCAATTCAAACTGAATCAAGGCATGGTAACAAGAAGGAATCCGATATACTGATGGCAAGGCAGAAGACTTTGTTCGTGGGCTGCAAGAGATTCACCAATTTATCAAAGTTAACTTGCAGAAGGCTGCTGACAAGTACAAGGATTCAGTCAGGTGTGAAAATTAATGTCAAGCATTTTGTTCCCTATTATGGGGATACGTCTGATGATGACAATTCGAGGGCGAGTTCTGTCCACCCTGGGGAGAATGATGAAGTCCAAGAATTAGCTTGCAAATTCTTGATAGGATAATGAATCTTGATAGGATAATGATGAAGTCCAAGAATTAGTTGCAAATTCTTGGAAAAATAGTAAAAGATATGACTCGCAACGATCCGGGGGTATGGGTTTATTGGAAACGACGTGGAGATCACAACGCACAGCTATGCTGTGACTACGACGTTTTTCGGCGAAATTCCATCGTTTCGCCCTCCGAAACGGCAAGTTTGCTATTTTAGGAAACTTTTGTTTCGCTTATAACTTTCATTAGGAATTTCCGTTTTTATTGCCGTTTGCGGCGTTTGTTTCTATTTCTCGTCTAGTTTTCAGTTTAGGGCTTTTTGGACTTTTACTAGTTTTGGCAAATTTTAGGGTTTCGCTATTTAAGCGATCTATTGGGTGTAATTCGTAGTTTTTTGGTTGAAATAAAAGAATTTTCGAACTTTGGTTTAAGTTCTGACCTAGATCGAGTTGTTCGTGGATTCGTTCAACTGGTTTAGAAGATCTCCGCTTCGTCAGTTGGTATCAAAGCCTGCTTCAGCGTGATTGGAGAAATCATGCCGCCGAAGAGGACCCAGCAGCGTATCGAGGAGGTGTATGATCGTAACAATCTGAATCGACAAATTGGCCCATTAATTGACCAACACATGGTCGCGGTGGTAGAACAATTAACTGCCATAATCGATCAGTTGTTGGATCGGCATATGGATCGTATCCTCCCCTTCGAGAGGACGGATTCTGTAGGTTCTGCGGGGAGATGGAGGGACTCCCATCACGGATCGAGAGAGTTCGTGCGTTGGGGTTCGGAGGACTTGCGCAGACCTTCAGGTCATAGTAAGCAGGGCGATTACCAGTTATCTTCGAAGGAGTCCAGTCGGGGGTTTGTGCCGTCTCGTGCCGGGAAGAGGAGCGCCAGAAGAGGGAGAGCGGTTTTAGGCCCTCCGCGTTACGGGAGGCGACGGGAAGTATTATGCCCGTGGCGGGCGTGCAACCAAAGGGTCTTTCAGCCAGAGAGACTGGAGAGGAGGGCACGGTTCGGAGCAAGGACGCCAACATGATGTGACTGTTCAGACGCCAGTTCACGAGTTCGATGATTCGGGTTCGAAGGCGACGCCGAGGAAGAGATTGGTGAAGAAGAGTGGGGATAGAGAGATGACGCCTGATTTTGGGATTGAAGATGAAGAACCAACGTTCATGAGAGATGAGTTTGCGAGCAAGCCGCCATCGTCGCAGAAGCGGAAGGGGTCGAAGGAAGATGGGTTTAGAAAGAAAGAGAAGAAATTGAAGGGGGATAAGAAGTTTGATAAGGGAGGGAAGATGAGCTTGAAGGGTGGGAGCTTGTCGGCGATTTATCCTGGCCTCGATCGCGAGACGAAGGAGCTCTGGGATACGGTTGCCGAGGCGTATTCTAAGGATGACCAAGAAGGTGTTAGGACTATGGATGACGATAACTTCATAGATGATACTGGAGTGGATCCGGTGACCGTCTGGCGCAGGTGACAACGAAGGCTTTATTGGGGATGCGCCACAGCTTGAGAAGGGCCACGGAACTAGAGAGTCTCTTGATATTTTGCTTGGCAAAGCAGTCTCTTACAATCCGCAGGCTGAGGTTCTTTGGCTGAGGGGTGCCAAAGAGAAGTGGCTCGCAAGTGAGGTTGACACTGCTACAGCGATCCTTGGGCAAGCGTATGCTGCCATTACAAATTCAGAGGAGATTTTACTTGCTGCAATTCAAACTGAATCAAGGCATGGTAACAAGAAGGAATCCGATATACTGATGGCAAGGCAGAAGACTTTGTTCGTGGGCTGCAAGAGATTCACCAATTTATCAAAGTTAACTTGCAGAAGGCTGCTGACAAGTACAAGGATTCAGTCAGGTGTGAAAATTAATGTCAAGCATTTTGTTCCCTATTATGGGGATACGTCTGATGATGACAATTCGAGGGCGACTTCTGTCCACCCTGGGAGAATGATGAAGTCCAAGAATTAGCTTGCAAATTCTTGATAGGATAATGAATCTTGATAGGATAATGATGAAGTCCAAGAATTAGTTGCAAATTCTTGAAAAAATAGTAAAAGATATGACTCGCAACGATCCGGGGGTATGGGTTTATTGGAAACGACGTGGAGATCACAACTCACAGCTATGCTGTGACTACGACGTTTTTCGGCGAAATTCCATCGTTTCGCCCTCCGAAACGGCAAGTTTGCTATTTTAGGAAACTTTTGTTTCGCTTATAACTTTCATTAGGAATTTCCGTTTTATTGCCGTTTGCGGCGTTTGTTTCTATTTTTCGTCTAGTTTTCAGTTTAGGGCTTTTTGGACTTTTACTAGTTTTCAACTGGTTTAGAAGATCTCCGCTGCGTCAAAAACTTATTTTAGAACCCAAACATTATATTTTTCAAGATCTATATCTATATGTATACTAAATCTATCTATCTATTCAATATTAATGGCAAAATTGCTTAATTTCCTAATGTGCCCCTACTTTCAATTTTGTCATAGGATAGAGCAAAAAAAAAATTACTTTGAAGGTAGTTTAGGAAAACCCCATTTTTAATTAAAAGATATATCTCGATTATACATGAAAACTAAAAATTATATAGGAACGCCATAAAATTTGCCTTCGATATAGTGGGTAGGATTAGTTAATTGATTAACAAAGACTTAAAAGGGTTAATTAAGATCTATTGTAAAGTCATGATATGCGAGTTACACAAGAAAGTATGTGATGTTTCATGATTGTTCAGTGATCGAATCAATGTCAATTAGGCATTATATTTTATCTAGTGTCAATGGACGTACAGGGACGGGCGTAGACATTTTTTTATTGTTGTTTCTTTAGAGTAAACATGTGTTGAACTTTGAAGAAGATTAAATGCAAATTTTATTTTTAGTCAACATTTACAAACTACAATGATGTATTTGTGACGAAAAGGGCAAAAGTAATTTTTTTTTGCAACTCAATTCATGGTGAGAATTGCAGTCGTAACTTAATTTTCCTTGAATATGAAATGAAACCTTTTTCCTATGCGCATGAGGAATATACAATAAATGTATCAAGAAACATTTGTGAAAGTTAATATTAAAATATTATGTTAATGATTTGTATCATTTATTGAATTTATATTTTGAGAAAAAAATGTGTGTCAAAATTACATTTCAATAAAAGTGATCTATATTTTTAGTTGGGTCTAAACAATTTAGGTAAAATTAGATATTTGCAGTGCTCATAAATTTAGAGTATATGATGACATATACATACAAATATTAATTGTGATAATTATTTAGACAATATTATAAATATCATTTTGATTAATTCAATTTTTGGAAATTAATTTACTCATGATCCTGATTCATTACATGGATGAACAAAAACCATTTTAAAAAAAAAACGATTTAAAATAGTTTGACAATGAAAATGAAATAAAAAAATTAATTGTATATTGTATGTATAACATCATCTAAAAACAAATGATTTGAACATAATACTTTAATTTTAACATAATATATTGTATATTGTATGTATATTCCTCACGCGCATCGAAAAATAATACATTTTCTTATCTAATTTTAATATTATTTTTAGTCATATACTTTCCCTTAAATATTTTCTTTCTAATTGATTTGAACCATTTAAATAAAGAATATATAATTTGGGGAAAAGAAATAATGTGTATGCATTTGGTAATTTAGGCTTTTTCATAAATTTGGTTTAATGATGATGAACAATCATGATTTTGATTAAATCGTGAAATCTCTAGGGTTTATGTGAATACATAATTATTTCATATCCGATCAATTAATTTTCAAATGTAATTAATTTCCCTCTAATTAAGTTTGTTTTTTTTCAATGCAAATGCAAGTCAAATGCATTATATATGCAAATCATCTCTAATTATATACATATAGTTTGTTGCTGATTTGTCGCTGTTCAACAAATGCCACGTAGGCAAAATCAGCAACAGATTGTGATCTGTTGCTGATCAGCAACAAACTAGCAACAACAACTCAAAGAATGAATAATAATCTGTTGCTGATCTGTCACTAATTTCTAAATGGTTTGTTAAAACCATTTTCTCTCCTCCTCCCTCCAAACCCATTTTCATCCTCACCCCTGCATCCTCGATTTGCCCGCCGCACCGTCACCGGAGACTCGCCGCCACCACCTTCGCGGTCGTCATTGCTTTCTTGGCACTGTCGCTGTTCGCCTCGCCTCCACTCCGAGCCGAGCCGCCCGCCTGCCCAGCGCGCTCGCCTGCTGCTGCCTAGCCCAGCGCCAGCGCGCCCGCGTGCTCAGAGCCATTGCGCTCTCAAGCGCCTCTTGCGCGCGCTCCGCCATTTCTTCCTTTTTTTTGTAGTGTAGTGTGGCGTTGATAGATTAGTCCTTATAAAACTATCAAATTTGTGCTCAAGCTATATAATGTGTAATGAAATTAGAAGCTAGTTAAGTTGTTGATAATAATAATAATAAACCTATTTTACCAAGAAATAAAAAAAAAATGATAACCGACAATCCAAGCTTATTCTCTCCATGAGGGTCATGATCCAGATCATTATTTTAAGAACACGCCATAGGAAACTCTACAGGTGAGTTGATTCGAGAATGGAAGGGCATTTGTGGCTACAACTGACAGTAATGGATACATTGAAAAATCACTTTTCATGGAGATTATGAAGTATCAACCCTATACCGAGAGAGGAATACGTCTTATTGTATGAATGTTGCAGAAGTATTTAAAAAAAGCCCCCTAGATCATGTGACTTTCGGTCTATGGGGGAGTGTTGAAGATGTGTGGACCGAAAGTTTATCCCACATCGATTAAGTGAAACTTCGAAATGAAGTATATAAGTAATTAACACCTCTCAATTGGTATTGAGGCCGTTTAAATTAAAACCTCACACCTATAAGAGTTGAAAATGGTAAAGTTGGGTATTAGTGGGCTCGCACATGCGTGTGCGGCGCGGCCTGGAGAATTTTACAGTAACCAAAATCTAGCTTGGCTTGGCATTTATTTAAGCAATTGGTGATCATTCTTATTATGTACTTTTAAGTGGGATAGTTATGAACAAAATTGTAAATTGGGTTACATTCAAAGAAGGCGCTTACCTAAATCTAAAATATTCGAAGAAATTGCTTCTAACATAATGTGTGGCATGTCCCTTTTGACGAGCTCAATCACATGCTCAATCAAAAACTTCCCTAGGTCGATTCTTGCTAGGCCCGGCTGTTGAATTGTGGAGAGATAATAAGAACCTAAAATCAATATACTTCAGAGAAATATAAGAAAGAACTCTTATATGTGATTTGAAGCTTATAAGCTTCAAATCCAATGACAATTATAGTAAAACGTGGGGATTGAAGCTCGACAGAGTTGGACTTGAAACGAACGATAAGAGTTGGAGAAGATTTTTGAGTTGAAGATAGAGTTGTCGAATAGGATGGGAGGGTAAATTCGTGAAGTCATTGATGAGGCCCATGGGAAGGCAAAAAAAAAAAAAAAAAAAAAAAAAGGGCAAAAGCTGTAAGTACGATTTATCAACTGATGGGCTTAATTTTTTTTTGATAAAACACCCATATGGTTTATTAATTTTTTAATATTATGTTTGGGCTTAATTTCTTGAATGATTTGAACTCTTTCAATTAATTGGGTAGCGGTGGAAACTAAATGAACATATTTAATAAATTCGAGAAATGATATCCATGTTTCTGTTTTTTATTTTTTGTTTTTTTTTTGAGATTTTTCCTCGTAACTTCCCTCAGCCTCATATTTTTTTCTAAGAAACAAAAAGAAACTTATTTTCTTAAAAAAAAAAACTATTGGTTCTCCGATAAAGTGGGTCCTTCTTCATTAATATGGTCCATTTAATAACAATATGCAACAACATTAATTAAAAAAATCAATATAACCCCTTCGGCTTCTTTGTTGTCCTTGGATATACTTTGCAATGCGCGTAACACATCTCAATGCAAGATTCACAGAACTTTAAGAACTGTGTGTATACCTATAACATTAATTTAGCAAAAGCACGTCATCCAATCATGTGACTATGTCGAGTACTTGCTCACTCCTATAAATACCTTGACACCACTCTAGTTTTCTCAGTGTTCATTTCCATCTAGAAACTTAGTAGTAATGTCTGTTGACGCTTCAATTCCTTCTTTCTCTCCCAGACCTCTCGACCACACAAAACCAGTTGATCACACTGTGCGCAGATCCGCTAATTATCATCCAAGCATATGGGGTGACTGCTTTGTAGAGTACACCTCCAATGTTGAAGTGAGCACATTATGCACGCATGCATCTTTTTTATTTTATATATTTTTCTTAGAATTGTGGGGTCGATCGATTGCTAATATAATTATTATTTTTCGATTAAAAAAAAGAAACCACAGCATGCCCATATTGAGATTCAAACTTCCGACCTCTTACTCAAATAATCCCATAGGCCATAAAGAACCAATGAGCCATCACTAGTTGACTTTTTTTTAACGACCAGTCTCTTGAAGTGGGGTAAGTATCTATACAGACTAGGAACGATAGAGGTTTTTGTCGACTTTATTTATGAAAGATACCTATTCTCCCATTTTTTTTTTGTAAATCACTAAAAATATTTGTATGTGTAACGCTATTAAACAATAAAGTCTCGTTGCTATAAAAAAATATAATTATTTCTTTTTTCACTTCAGACATTCGTCATGAGTTGACTTGCATATAGATTTTTTTTTTTGAAAAAAAAAATCTTGACAGCAAATAAGTAAATGAAGGGTCTAATAGTTCCATGTACTGGTTAGGTATACCTTGACAAGCTTTTTTTGGTCACTATTTGATAGGCTCGGCCATATTTATGAAAAATGTTTCTCTAGCTATATTGATTACTTGTTTTTACACTTTGCAAATTAACCTTGTACGTCAAGTCTCACCAAGACATGCAATTACAAATTTCTCATGATCCTTTACTTACTTTATATAACTTTTTTGGTAGGTCATTTATGACAGCAAACAAGAAGTTGAAAAACTAGAAGCAAAAGTGAAAGAACTACTGAAAACAACTAAAAATGATCCCTTAGAACAGGTGAATTTGATCAATGCGCTCCAACGGCTTGGCGTCGGATACCGATTCACCAAAGAAATTGAAGAGGCATTGAAAGAAATCCATGACTCCACCCCTGATTTTATCAACAATGACCATGAACTTTATGCCACTGCCCTTTATTTTCGATTGCTCAGACAACAAGGATATAAGATTTCATGCGGTAATTAATAATAAAATTTCACTTCACTTCTCAATTTGGTATCTCCATAATTAATCATGCTTTGATGTTCAATATTGGCTTTGAAACAGATGTTTTCTACAAGTTCAAGGACAATGACAATGGAGATTTCAAGTCAGATTTGCGCGACGACGTGAAGGGAATGTTAAGCTTGTATGAAGCTTGTCATTTGAAGGTTCATGGAGAAGACATCCTTGAAGAAGCTCTCAATTTCACAACAACTCACCTTAAATCTGCACTAATGACCAATTTGGGAAGCTCTAATCTTGGAAACCAAGTGCAATATGCCCTAGAACAGCCCCTCCACAAGGGAATGCCAAGGCTAGAAGCAAGGAACTACATCTCCTTGTATCATGAAGAATGCAAGTGGAGTAATGTCCTGAAAAAGCTTGCAGTGCTGGATTTTAGTTTAGTCCAATCTTTCCATAAGAAAGAGCTCAGTGATGTTTCAAAGTATAATCTCTTGAACCAACTTTAATTTGAGTTACTTAGCTCTTTATTATTTATTTGACATCGGGGCGAAGCCAAAGGGGTGCCCTTATATAATTGTCGTTTCCCTGTTCCTCCACCCCCTTGTTGCCAACACCCCTCTATAGTGCCATAATATAATTGTTTTTATCCCGCCCATGCAATTTTTTAGCTGAAATTTCTCTTTCATTTGATTTTCTGGCTCCGCTACGATTTCACATTTCCCATGATTTAACTTTTCTAGGTGGTGGAAGGATTTGGACTTTGCCTCAAAGCTACCCTTTGCAAGAGATAGACTGGTTGAGGGCTATTTTTGGACAGTAGGGGCTTATTTTGAGCCTTCATACTCTTTGGCAAGAATGTTCATGACCAAAGTGATAACCCTTACTTCAACAATCGACGATATTTACGATGTCTATGGCACACTCGCAGAGCTCGAACTCTTCACTGATGCGATCGAAAAGTATGTTTATACTACGCACTAATGGAAACTCAAACCTCTCATAATTTGTTGTGTTTGATTTTCCATAGATACATGCATGTAGGTGGGATGCTTCTGCAATGACAAAGTTGCCAGAATACATGAAAGTATGTTACAAGGCCTTGTTGGATGTGTATGAAGAAACTGAGGAGGTTTTGAGGAAGGAAGGCCGTTCTTATCACGTTTACTACGCAAAACAAGCGGTATCGATCCGACATTCTTCCTTTTTTTCTTTTTCTTTTTTCTAAATCTTTGCTTACAATTATAGCTCTTATATTTGTAGCTGATTTAATGAATGAATGTCAAAATGAACAAAAGGTTTAAAGAACAAAAGGTTTTATGTTATATTAAATGCAATTGTTTTTATCCAAAAAAAATGCAATTGTTGATCCCTTGCTCGGCAATTTTTCCTTCTTTTTGGTTTCTTTTTAACTGTCGGTCATCTCTGTAATCCTCCTCACTTGATTTTCTAATTCTGCTATTTTATAAAACCAGATGAAGGAAGTAGTTCGAGCCTATTTTGTGGAGGCAAAATGGTGCAATGAAGGATATGTACCTAAAATGGAGGAGTACATGCGCATTGCTGTGGTCACTAGTGGTTACTATATGCTTACTGCAACTTCTTTTGTTGAGATGGGAAAGATTGTGTCAAAAGAGGCTTTTGATTGGGTGAATAATTCCAAACTGGTCTTGGCTTCATGTATAATTGCCAGAATCATGGATGATTTGGTCTCACACGAGGTACACATTTAAATAGTGCTATTATATGTAAGGCACATAGCTTATTGTTCTATAGTCGAATCTTATAGAAAAACAAAACTTTACGTTTTCATTAGGAGTGGGCAAACCGCGGTTTGGTGGTGAAAACCATCAAACCGCGACCAAACCGAGGGTTTGTGATTTGGTCATTTTGCAAATCACCACCAAACCGCGAACCACCAAAATCGCAACCAAACCGAACCGCGATTTGTGCGGTTTGGTTTCGCGATTTTTCTTGTTACATATTTTCCAAAAAAAATAAAAACAGTGGTGGGAGGCGGCAGTGAGAGATCACTGGTAGGAGATGGAGATGGCGATGGCGATCGGTGTGGGAGCGGCAGTGACGACGACTAGTGGAAGGCAGCAACGGATGACCTCAACTGGCGGGGAGGCGAATATGTTTAGGATCTTGAGATGGAGATGAAAAAATGAAACGACTGTTGTTTATATTGGTTAATGTTAAGTTGTTTATATTGGTTAAGGTTTTAAAATGTGAATTAAATAAATTTACTAAATTACCCTCGGTTTGGTTTGGTGAACCGCGGTTTTTCCAAATTGACAACCACCAACAAACCGCGATTTTGCAGTTTTCAAGTTTTTCAAACCGCCCACAAACAGCGAGTTTTAAAAACCAAACCAAACCATACGGTTTGGGCGGTTTTAAGGAACCAATGCCCACCCCTAGTTTTCATGGACATCACTTGGGGACAAGTCATTTGTGAGGGGAAGCCCACTTGAGCAACTTTTGCTAGTTTGATTTGCAATAAAAATTGGGAGTTGTGTATATTTTGAACAAATATATTCTTTAAATAGAATTAATTATAACTTAATTAAAATTAGTCACCAATAGAAAAAGACTAGATTAAAATTATTGTTCTAGTCAATCGTAATTTATAGGGTGAACAAGAATTTTGAATACAATTCACTTCAAATATGCCATCAATCCAATCCAGTCCAATTTACTTAATGCGGACTACACTGGATCAAGCTATGCGAACTTACATTTTTCTACTGATGTACAACAAACATGTCAATCTAATATGCTTAATACTACCTAGTTTTGTAAAGAAACATGCATTAAACACACATTAATTAATGCGAGTATGTTAATTTTTGAAGCATGAGCAAAAGAGGGGACATGTAGCTTCTGCTCTTGAATGCTACATGAAGCAACATGGAGTATCAGAGCAAGCAGTGCATGATGAGTTTGACAAAATGCTGGATTCGGCATGGAAGGATTTAAATGAAGGTTGCCTGAGCACAACCACCACCACCACCACCACCACCAACAACAACAACAACAGCGGTACAGTAATTCCGATGGCTTTAAGGATTCGAGCTGTTAATCTTGCGCGAATGATCTATGTCATATACAAGGATGAAGATATATACACTCATTCCTCTCGAAAGCTCAAGGAATGTATAGCCGTGTTGTTCATAACACCCCTACTACATCACTGATCATATATCATCTTGTAAGAACACTTATAGTCAAATGCCTTCATGTCCTTAATTTGTTGAACATCACTAATTATCATAAGGGACAGGAAGTGTCACTAAAGTAATTACTTCGGAACAATTTATTTGTTTTTGGATAAGAAAGATACCAGCTTTAATTTGCCACTGCCGAGACTTAAACCTGCAAAATTCGGAACATTTATAGTCAAATGCTTTAATTTACACAAATATTCCCCTATCAAACTAATGAGTTGCTCACTTGGTTTTTTTTTTTTTCAAAACAAATTAGAAAGTCGATCCCATGCTTATTTTCCGTCACAAAGATTAACTTAATTGGTTGAGAGAAGTCCATTGATTACTTTCTTAGTGTTTCATATCGAAATAAACAAATTGAATAACTCAAGTAAAATGCGATCTTCAATCTTTGAGTGGAGACCGGTGCAACATTCAAACAACAAAACCAAACAATATTTCACATCTTCCTTTGAAAATCATGACGAATATGAGCCAGGAAGCACCATGTGATATAACACATGCAAGGACTAGAATAAACATAGTATCCCATGCAAAATCCCAAGAAAAAAAAAAAACTCTCTTTTGAATAAGAGAAAGAGAGAGCACGTGAGAGCTACACAACCAAAAAAAAGGTGGAGTTGGTAAACCATGAATAAATTGTACCTCATGCACCGAAAAAAAAGAAAAAAAGAAAAAAAAGAATCAATTGTACCTCAGTTGAACTGTTGTCTGTTGTTGGCATTTCTCTTTCAATCTTCCAATACGGGGTAATCTCATGAGTATTTTTGGTTTCCTTGACAATACCTTTGGTGGAGCCGGAAAATTAAGTGAAGAAGGAAATTTTAACTAAAAAGATTCTAGTTTTCAAATAAATAAAAACTAAAAAAATTCTAGGGTGCTATAGGGCGTGCTCGGAGAGGATAATAATGAATTTAACTGAATTGTTCTTCTCCCGTCCACATCTGTTTGATCCAATCCAATGCTAATGAAAATCAGTTTCCCTTAATATATATATATATATATCTATACTATTATAATACCAATTCCCAAACGGTTAACCGTGAAGCTTTTTTGGCTAAAAATTCCAAGTATACCCTTATTACCTTAAATGAAAACAAATCAATATAAGGATATTTTGGTAAGTGAATAATTACATTACTTTAATCGGCTGTTTCAGACAAAAATAATTTTCACTTTGCGGTTTCTCATCCGCGAGTTCTCGATGGCGTTCTTCAATGGCGTTCTTCAATGGCCACCACATCCGCGCGAGTTCGGCCACCACATCCGCGCGATTTCTTCAATGGGCACCACATCCGCGCGAGTTCTTCAATGCCAACCACATCCGCGAGTTCTTCTTCTTCATCTTCGCGTCGCGTTTGCCGTCTTCGCCGATTCGCCGAAAGAACAGGGACTAACCCAGAGTCCTCTTCGCCGATTCGCCGATTCGCCGATTCGTCTTCTTCATCAGATTCCTCTTCCCCGATTCGCGATCTAAGCGCGTAAGACATCGCAAACGGCGGCCACACCGCATCGTCTTCGATTTCTTCTTCTTCATCTTCTTCATTAGATCCGTCTTCTTCATCATCGTCGCGTCGCGCCGCCGTCTTCAAAGCGATCAAGATCCGCAACGGCCACACCTCTTCTACCTCTTCCTCCGATGACAGGTCCATTCTAGATTTTTTTTTTTTTTTTTTATTTTCCGGCAATGCTTGAATTGGGGGTTTAGGAGGGTTTGAACTTTGATACTGAATTTGAGTTGGTAAGTTGCGATTTTTCGTCTAATTGTAGGACATATTTAGCTATCCGAACAATAAAAAAAAATATTTAGCGATTTTTGAACCATAACTGATTTTTTTCCCGTCATTTTTCATCAAAAAAAAAAAATTAAACGAATTGAATCTACAACAACGTCAAAAACTGATTTTTTTTTGAATCCCACATATTTAGCGATTTTATTTGAGAGTTTCTAAAACTGGTTTTTTTAATTGAATCCTTTATATCCACTTTTGATGGAACGGTAACTTATTGTATCTTTTCCTCTTCTACTTATTCCCGTTTTTTTTTTAAGATTGATCTGCATCAACTGCTCCAACAGTTTCTGGCCTTGCCAATCAATCTAAAAAAAATTTGTCAAAAACCCAAAAACGAATCAAATCAGCGTGGATTCCACCACATATTTCAATACAAACAACGATTTCATCGGTTCTTTCTTCTCGAATCGGATAATTCTCGGATCCGATCGAGTTTTCATGCTATTTTTTTGCAATTACCCTAGAAGTTTAAATTGATCGAGAGAGATAGAGAGGACTTACAGTGACAACGCAGAGTTCGGTGAATCGCAGAGTTGACGACGCTACAATAGGTGAGGTAAGTTTATAATTTTAATTTTTTCCTATTCGGTTGATTATCTTCTTCATTTCTTTAATAAATTTTGAAGTATTTTGTTAGATATACATACTTTTACAATCTAAAAAATTCCTCCATGTAGACCATTTCATAATATTGATCAACAAGCTTAGGCCCTCAACTGATCCTGCTCTATTCGAAATGGGCGAGTGTAAGCCTGTCTATAAAGATTACTTGCAAGTTTTGTCAATCGTTTTCTTTAATTCAGGGTGGTTTATAAGCATTACTATGATTTATGATTATTAATTATGATTAACAAGCACCACCTACTACGATTAATGAATATCGTAGTCATGATATGTAAGCTTTAAATTTCATTAACATTTTTGGATCTTTGAATGTGAGCAACTTTGCCGCCACCCCAAGTTTAATCTCTTTCATGTCATTCATAAGTGTGGATTTCCGTATGCATGTATACTAGCTTCGCTTTGTTACTACTATTTTCCACCTTTGTTCAACATAGACCTTCCTTTTTTTGAGGGGTTGATCAGCTACTTGAAAAATTTGTTTATAAATTATGTTGTGCTTCTTTAGCAGTGCAAATTTAATGCTCTACCCATTTATCTTAAGATACCTAATTAGTGAGTTGTGTTCCCTATCCAGTATAGGAAAAAAAATGACCTTTTGTGATATGCTTTATGTAGGCCATCATATTGCTTGATATTCATATTGTGCGTGTTCAATGCAGACATGTATTTGCACATACTTCCCTTTGATTTGATCATGTAAGGTCAACACCCCATTACCTCTCTTATCTCACTTTCATCAATTCTACTACTAATCACTTCTCCACCCATGCATGATGTACGTATATCTGATCCTTAAAAGAAAATTATATTTTCCATTTCAACTCTTACAGTTGGAACTAACACAATAGAAGCAGCATAGCATATCTTTATAAATCAAATTAAGGGTGTTGAGATTCCTAGCAATTCAAGTCCCAAAAGTTATATAGTCAGCTACAATTCCGCAATTGTAGATCCTCTGATTTTTAAATCTTATTCCCTTTAAAAATGACTACAATGGGGAATAATTACTAAAGAGATTTGTCTGAGAAGACTAATAGTCTTTTATTTTTTATAAAATGGTATGATATGATATGTAAGTTGAAGTTTGATTGCATTGTGAGAAGAGTAATGGTAGCTCTTCAAGCATGTGAGATATCTTGAGGAATAAAAAAAAATTGATTGATGAGGCGGAAGTTTAGGTGTCAAAACTTTGGTGTGTGAAAGAGGGCATAGGAAGGTGTTTATCATCATTAATTGAATTCTAACAACTGGTTGTGAGACCATAAATCAAATTTGAATCACATTTAACAACCTCAACATACTGGGGCTACCTTATTAACTAAAGTAGTGGAAAAGCATCTAAAAAAATTTTATGATCTAAAAAATATAAAATGTATTTTGTTAGAAGTAATTGTAATAAATTTTGAAGTATTTTGTTAGATATACTTACTTTTACAATCTAAAAAATTCCTCCATGTAGATCATTTCATAATATTGATCAACAATTCAATAATATAGTCGCTACCATGAATGAACAACGGAATCGTCGTCGTTTATCTCAAAGGCAACGACGTCAAAATATGTCAAACACAAATAGAGATCACCTACTCAAGCAAATCGACGAAATCAAGAGACTCCTGAGACTATTGAACAAAGAAATGTTCGACATCAAAGATATTTACAACGCTACAATTCCATAGAAGGTACATACAATTATATTCTTAATTAATTTATTCACTACTTCTTTTATATGTTCTTACTAATATAATACACCATGTTAATTATTATGTATTTTATAGGTACATCTACAAATACTTTTGCAAAATATAATACAACCGCTTCAAGGTTGACGCACATTCGTCAAATTGCTAGGTCAAGGTCTTCTTCAAATGGAAGGTACCAATTAAATTATATTTTTTTTCCAAATATAATGAATTATTTTATTTTCCTGCTTAACTTAAATTTTTTTGCTTTACAGTACCTCTACCAGTAACATTGTAAACCATTCAAGAAACTTAAGATTATCATGTATTCGTCAACAAGCAAGGTTACTTTGCAACCAAATAGATGGTAATTATATGTTACAGTCATTTACTATATTTTAAATTATGCTATTTCTATTAATATTATTAATTGTATACAAATTTTAATTTCATGTAGGTTCCATTACTACTACGCAAAGCAATCAAAATTTAACGTTGCTTAATAATTGTCGAGTACCATGTTCAAGTTCTTCTAACGCTAGACCATTTCCTAATAGGCATAATAGTGGTAGAAATTTCCCCGCACATTACAACTTCCAAACTATAATACTTGAACAACCCAGAATTTGTTCATATTGTGGAGCCAGATTATTTGTTCATGAGACCTTAGATTTGTGTTGCTCCAACGGAAAAATAAATTTACCAACACCCGAAAATCCACAAGAATTAATAAACATATTCCTAGATCAAACTGATGATGGTAAACATTTTAGAGAAAACATACGTTCTTATAATCATGTTTTTTGCTTCACCTCTATAGGAGTTAATATAGACGAAAACTTAGCAAGTGGCAGACAAGGAGTCTTTACTTATCGTGCGCAAGGATCTATTTACCATAGAATAGGAAGTTTATTACCAATAAATGAATCAAGACCAAGATTCTTACAAATGTATATATATGACACTCAAAATGAAATTGAACACCGACATCAAGAGCGAAACATAACACGACCAAGTCTATTACATAAATTAAAATTAATATTAGATGCACACAATCCTTATGTTCAAGTATTCCGTCAATTAGGTAGACGTGAGGATGTGATGAACTCAGTAGACTACTAATACAAGAAGTAAGGGTTAATCGACATATTCATGCTTTACCTTCAACACCACAAGTCGCGGCAATACTAATAGGAAATGATTCTTTAGAAGATTTAAGAGAAAGAGATATCATAATAGAAACTCAAAGTGGTAGCCTTCGTAACATTGCTGACACGGCCGCATACTACGATCCCTTACAATATCCTCTTTTATTTCCTTTGGGGCAACACGGTTGGCATTTGGAATTGTGTAACTCAAATCACAGAAGAATCAGCTGAGACAATACTACTCCTATGTTCTTCAGGTACTATTACTGCATTTTACTATATATCGTAATAATTTAATTATTTTATAATTTAATTTATTACTTTTATTCCTACAAAAATTAATTTGTTTCAACAAAAACTAACTTCTTTCATATTAGTTTCGCCCATTACGCATGTCACTACTTCATTACGGTGGACGTCTTTTACAACAATATGTGGTAGACATGTATGTGAAAATAGAAACAATGCTATTTACGATATCTAAAGACAAACCAACATATCATTCGTTCCGAACTATATCAAGGTTTACAAGATGCAACGAATTCAGGAGAAACAACTGCAGGTTTATATGAATGTGATTTTAATATATTATGTATTCATTACAAATAAGTTTATTATGTTACTGTAATTTATAATATTTTTACTTTATTATTTTGAAGGTAATATTGGTAGAAGAATAATTCTTCCCTCATCATATACTGGCATTCCAAGAGATATGTATAACCGCTATCAAGATGCAATGGCAATCGTCAGGAGGTATGGAAAACCCGACATTTTTATTACTATCACTTGCAACACTAATTGGTTGGAAATTACCCGAGAACTATTACCTGGACAAAAGGCTCAAGATAGACCTGACGTAACAACTAGAGTTTTTCGATCAAAACTAGAAGAATTGAAACATGACTTATTTGTTAGAGGTGTGTTAGGTAAAGTCATAGCTCATGTACACGTTATTGAATTTCAAAAGAGGGGATTGCCACATTCACATTTGTTGCTAATTTTAGAAGAAAGTGATAAGTTAAATTGTCCTGATAATTATGACTCTGTAGTTAGAGCTGAAATTCCATGTCCTTTAACCGAGTCTAGGTTGTATTCTATAGTAACAAAACATATGATGCATAACCCATGTGGACCGTTAAACACTAACGCAATATGTATGAAAAATAATAAATGTACAAAATCATATCCGAAAGCTTTTGCTTTGCATCTACGTCACAAGGTAATGATTCATACCCTATATATAGGCGTGCGACGATGGAAAACAAGTCACAATAGGTAATAGAACTTTAGACAATCGTTGGGTGGTTCCATATAACTCTTACTTACTTTTAAAATATAACTGTCATATAAATGTAGAAATTTGTTCAAGCATAAAATCCGTCAAATATTTGTACAAATATGTCTATAAAGGTCCAGATCGCGTTGCTTTTGGAGTATCTACACATACAAGTAGAGATGACGAGATAGCTCAATTTGTTAATGCTAGGTGGATATGTGCACAAGAAGCTTTGTGGAGAATATTCAAATTTCAATTGAATGGAATTTCACCTTCGTGTAGTTGGACTACAAATACACTTACCTAATCATCAACAAGTCCAATTTAATGTAGATGAGTCTATAGAAGACATATTAAATGATAGTGATAGGTCAAAAACTATGTTGACAGAGTTTTTAAGAAAAATGCTATTGACTCGGATGCAAGGCAATACTTATATTACGAATTTCCACAAAAATATTGGTGGAATCAAAGACTTAAACAAATGGACTAGAAGACAAAATATTCGTAAGGTAGTTGGTAGAATGTACACTGTTTCACCATTAGATAGAGAACGCTACTATTTAAGATTATTACTCAATCATGTTAGGGGACCTATATCTTTTGAAGATTTGCGTACAAATTGATGGATTTACATTTGAAACATTTAAACAATCTGCTTTGAAAAAAGAGGCTTACTAGAAGATGATGATAGTGTCACTCAATGCTTGCGAGAAGTCGCAAATGTACATATGCCACGTTCTTTAAGAAGACTATTCGCTACTATTTTAGTTTTTTGCGAACCAATTAGGTACGCGAGTTATGGGATGAATTCAATACGTATATGATTGAAGATTACAAAAATGCAAATAAAAACGACCACTCTCTAGATGAATCTTTCTTTCTAAATTGTTGTCTTAAAGATTTAACCAATTATCTCTCACAACATCAAAAAAAGATTACGATTACGATTTACCCCAACCAACTTCTCGAATCAATAACCAACATAAACAAATTTATAGTTGAAGAAAAATCAATTAAAATATCAAAAGAAGATTTAGATTCAATAAGAAAATTAAACAAATCAACAACAAAATGCATTTGATAGTGTCGTCCATAGCATCGATAGTCATGCACATACAATTTTTTTTATAGACGGACACAGGGGTACAGAAAAACCTTCTTATACAAATCAATCTTAGCATACATACGTAGTAAAGGATTAATTGCATTGGCTACACTACATCGTATTGCTTTGCCATGTCATTGCCCGGGGTCGTATCTTGCACATTCAAGATTTAAGATCCCTATTCTATTAGATTCCACTTCAACATGTTTCATCAAGCAAACAATCGGACTTAGCGAGACCTAATACGACATGCTTCTCTCATTATTTGGGATGAAGCAACTATGGCTCACGAGCACGCTTTAGAGGCTTTGGATAGAACACTACGAGATATTACTAATATAGATGATTTTTTTGGTGGAAAAAACATAGTATTAGGAGGCGACTTCCGACAAGTATTGCTTAGGTTGTCCCAAATGGTACAAGATCTCGAAACCATAAACGCCTCTCTCATTAAAGCACCATTTTGGAAAAACGTAATAAAAATAAACTTAATGAACAATATGCGTGCTATAAATGATTGTTTGTTTGCTTGATTTTTTGTTGCGAATAGGAAACGGAGAGGAAAATTCTATTAAAGAAGATATGATTAGAGTACCCGATGAAATAAATATTCCTTGGCGAGGAGATCAAACAATACATGACCTAATAGATTTTACATTTTCATCACTACACGAGAGTTCTAATAACAAAGAATACATAATCAATAGGGCTATACTAACCCCAACAAATGAATCGATTGAACAAATTAATAATTTAGTTGTCCAAAAATTCTTAGGTCAAACATATATTTATTATTCATTTGATAGTGTAGAGGACGATACCTTACATCTTTATCAACAAGAATATTTAAATTCTATTTCTCCAGGAGGATTACCACCTCATAGACTAATACTAAAAATAGGATGTCCAAGTAATTTTACTTAGAAATCTAGACCCACAAATAGGCTTATGTAATGGAACCCGTTTGATTTGTCGAGTTTTTCATAGAAATATTATAGATGCCGAAATAGCTAACGGACCTTTTAAAGGAACTAGAGTTTTTATACCACGAATCCCACTAAAACCTTCGAGATAATGTAAAAATGCCTTTCAAACTTATTCGAAAACAATTTCCAATAAAACTAGCATTCGCTTTGACAATTAATAAATCCCAAGGACAAACTATACCCAACGTAGGAGTTTATCTTCCTGAACATGTTTTTAGTCATGGCCAACTATATGTAGCTTTATCTCGAGGTGTGTCTTTAAGTCAAACCAAAATTTTAGTTAAAAATGGCAAAATAGATAGACATATAGGTACATTCACAAAAAACGTGGTTTATCGCGACGTCCTCCACAATTGTACGTAGCTAAGTAAAATCATAACATATAATATATGAAAATAATTTTTAATATATTAATTGTTTACAATTCTTTATGTCTAATACGATACTGCTTCAATGGATTACGTGACAAGCAATGATGTCTCTATATAACATACGACAAGGTTAGATTTTTTTTAATTTGGAAAAAAATTACATGGTGGAATTGTTTTCGATAATTTTTATTTATTTATTTTTAATTCATATTCCTTATAATATTTTGATGAACTCTAATAGCCATGGTGGTGAGGTTTTTGTTTGAAGATGTGGTAGCAGCGGCGTCAAAAACATTTTGACATAGGCGTCGTCCGTGAGATATTTCAGAAGTTTTCATAGTTGGTGTTCACGGTTTATCAAAAGAGATGAACTGACTGCCTAGGTAAGTATTTTAAGGTTTCGTCATTTTCAGTCCTTTTACTATTACTTATTTTTGCAGGGAATATAAGGAATATTATTGATGCATTTTGGACATCACTACTTGGTTGGGATCTTACATGGAGTTGATTGCGTCTTGATTTGGAGCCACAAATTTCGTCAGGTAAGAACCCTTATACGATAGAGTTGAACTGCCCTTGATTTTGTAACTTTGTGCATTGTTGGAGGATTGTGATTGGTGTTGCTGGCATTGTCTTCATTTTTATATTTTGTAAGGTCTAAGCTACTCCACATCTCGGTTGCAACGTGGATGATTCGATTAATGACTTGAGGTAATGCATTGACAGTAGTTTGTACTCCACATGTCTTTCCTACCTCATCCATTTATCTGTTTACTTCTATATCACTGGCGCTGTTATTGTTTATGCCTCACGCGCGTGCCCATTGAAGTAGTTGAGCTTGGTTATGTTTTCTTTCGTTCTTTCTTTTCTTTAACTGTTAGTTGGGCCAGTATTATGTCTTCAATGAGATACATATATTGACTTATCTGAATGATTGACATGCATCACATGAAAATATTATGGGTTTCAATGTTCACGACTGTTTGTGATACAAGTATTAGTACTTGAACAGATAGATGTCAAGATCTGAAATCAGAATGGTATCATTTTTAACATGTAAAATCAAACTGAAAGTAGGGATTGAATTGTAAGATGAAGTTGATGACCATGGTTTAAATAGTTGGTTAGTTTATGGAGATACTTGCAACTTTCTGATATTCGCTCCAGTTATTTGGATTGGGACTGATTAATCAAACTCGACCTGTGCAATTCTTTTCTTTATCGTAGCGGCAATGGATTCTGATTTTTCATTTTTCAATTTATCCTATTGCTATTGCTCTTCAGAGTTTGAGGAACTTCAGCAAGTCTGCTAGGGATCTAATCATTCGTCTGCAGAAAGTTGATGGAGACAATTTTCCTGAGGTATTCAGGCCTACACTTTAGTTGTGATTATTGTTTGCTTACTATAACTTTATGAAGTTTTATGAGCCGTATGTATATTGGCATAATACTCTTTTGTAACTTTGAAACGCAATGGTGCAGACACTCCACAGAATGTTCATAATCAACGCCGGTCCTGGTTTTAGGCTGCTGTGTAATACTGTGAAATTTTTTCTTGATCCAAAGACTACCTCCAAGATACATGTATGCTTAATGTTTCACTTTTTGCAGTATCATGCTGTCATTAATGCTATATGATGTGGGTGGACATAGTGGGAAGTATCTTTATAGGCCATAATTATTATTTCTTTTCGGGTTCTTTTTCAATCTCTTTTCAGGTTCTTGGAAATAAGTACCAGAGCAAGTTGCTTGAAATAATTGATGCCAGGTATTTGCTCATTGCTTTTGTGTTGGAGCTTTGTTTGGTGACCGAAATATTTATGCATACATAACCTTATCTTAAGAGCTTGGAGTTTTTTATGATGTCACTAGGGTGCTGAAAACATTTGTCACTTTTTTGGATTGGTAAAACATGGATTTGTGTATGTTTGAAAATACTTATGTAGTGACTTTTTATATTTCTTCTCTGTTTTTTGACTTGGGTCTGTTTGGATAGTAAGCAGGTATCCTATTGCGATGATTATGCTATTTTGGGTATAGTATAACTGTTAAAACTAAAACGACAGCATTGAACTGGCCCTGCATTTGCAGTATGCACTAATTAGGCCATAGCTCAGGCAACTGAAAAAAGGCAGTACTGGAAACTATTTTCAACTGGTTTGGCATATGGAATTCAATCCAAGGTTGTTGCTTTTGTTTTTCCTTTTTCATTTGGTTATAGAAACCTCTTTTTATTTGATAGAGATAGAGATGTTCCACACACTAATAATTAATTTCATATAGTTCTATTAATTTAGTGGCTATGTTTTACACATATATTGATCTCATGCAGATACCTATATTTATCTACCTAGAGCACAATCGAATAGCTTGAGTTTGAGGAGGAGAAGAGATGATCTGCTTTGGCATATGGAATTCAATCCAAGGTTGTTGCTTTTGTTTTTCTTTTTTCAATTGGTTATAGAAACCTCTTTTTATTTGATAGAGATAGAGATGTTCCACAAACTAATATTTTCTTTCATATACTTCTATTAATTTAGTGGCTATGTTTTACACATATATTGATCTCATGCAGACACCTATATTTATCTACCTAGAGCACAATCGAAAAGATTGAGTTTGAGGAGGAGAAGAAATGATCTGCTTTGGCATATGGAATTCAATCCAAGGTTGTTGCTTTTGTTTTTCTTTTTTCATTTGGTAATAGAAACCTCTTTTTATTTGATAGAGATAGAGATGTTCCACACACTAATATTTACTTTCATATAGTTCTATTAATTTAGTGGCTATGTTTTACACATATATTGATCTCATGCAGACACCTATATTTATCTACCTAGAGCACAATCTAATAGATTGAGTTTGAGGAGGAGAAGAGATGATCCGCTTTGGCATATGGAATTCAATCCAAGGTTGTTGCTTTTGTTTTTCTTTTTTCATTTGGTTATATAAACCTCTTTTTATTTGATAGAGATAGAGATGTTCCACACACTAATATTTTCTTTCATATAGTTCTATTAATTTAGTGGCTATGTTTTACGCATATATTGATCTCATGCAGACACCTATATTTATCTACCTAGAGCACAATCGAATAGATTGAGTTTGAGGAGGAGAAGAGATGATCTGCTTTGGCATATGGAATTCAATCCAAGGTTGTTGCTTTTGTTTTTCTTTTTTCATTTGGTTATACAAACCTCTTTTTATTTGATAGAGATAGAGATGTTCCACACACTAATATTTTCTTTCATATAGTTCTATTAATTTAGAGGCTATGTCTTACGCATATATTGATCTCATGCAGACACCTATATTTATCTACCTAGAGCACAATCGAATAGATTGAGTTTGAGGAGGAGAAGAGATGATCTGCTTTGGCATATGGAATTCAATCCAAGGTTGTTGCTTTTGTTTTTCTTTTTTCATTTGGTTATAGAAAACTCTTTTTATTTGATAGAGATAGAGATGTTCCACACACTAATATTTACTTTCATATAGTTCTATTAATTTAGAGGCTATGTTTTACGCATATATTGATCTCATGCAGACACCTATATTTATCTACCTATAGCACAATCGAATAGATTGAGTTTGAGGAGGAGAAGAGATGATCCGCTTTGGCATATGGAATTCAATCCAAGGTTGTTGCTTTTGTTTTTATTTTTTCATTTTTGTTTTTTTTTGCTATTAGGTACTACCACAGGAAGATTATTTGACATCAAGCATTAGCTATGAGTTTCTCCTGCAAAGAGGCCATCTCATCACTGAAATGGTTTTATGTTAGTATATAATTTTCCACTATCAGTGATAGTATATTATTGTTTTGACCTTGAGTTCACATTGCTAAAAGATTTCCATACAACATAATTGAATTGGAGCTTTATTAATTGTAGGGATCGGCAAAAATGCTCCAAATAGAGATTACTCCCTTAACCATTCAGAATCAGTACGAGTATTCGATGCATTTTCTTCCATCTCCATTTTAGCTACAATTTTTGGGAACGGGATACTGCCATAAATTCAAGTACTACTCCGGATGGAGCTCTTACTTTATTATAGTAATTAGAATTTAACCATATAAGATTTAAATTTCTTAACTACAACATGCATGTGTTCATTCAGGCCACTCTTGCTCCCCCAACTACTGGAAATATTGTTAAAGGCCTTCTGATGTGTTACATTGTGATATTCTTTACATTCTACTCCTCTGCTGTTTCTGGTTATTGGACGTTTGGCAATATCTGTAACACATTGAATACATTCCTTGCAATATCTGTAACACATTGAGTCATGACTTCATCAATTTTTCCAAAAACAATCAAAAAGGTTACCTTCTAGAAAATTGTTCTCATTATCGATCAAATGCACGCCGTGAGGCTTAGCACTTCCACAAGCATATGCCCCTGCTCCCTCTATTAATCGAGCCTATGTAATGACCATTGTACTTGGTCCAATAGTCATATTCTTAGTTCTATTCTTTGGATTTTTTCTGCTCCGTGATATTATTTTTGATTTACTTAAAAAATTCATGTCGTATAACTGTTGATTAATTTATATTTCTCTCCTATATAATCTAGGTTTGATGATCACATAAGTTTGGTTGAGATATTTGTCATTTACTCCAAACTTCTACACGAAACACCTACACATGCAACAATAAAAAAAAAAAAATTAAACTTTAATTTTTTCTATTGTGGTTTTTTTGAAAAAGAAAATTGCTCAAGTGTTATCAGAACATCTCTATTTGCTTCACGTGCAACGCACGTGCCCGTTGACTAGTATATATATATATATATATATATATATATATGTGGAAAGTTGAAGTATAAATATTTTGTTATTTAACAAATATTTTCAACAAGTTTAAGGATGAAAAAGGTACCTTAAAATCAAGCTTGGTTGGGGATATCAAAGGCTTGCTGAGCTTGTATGAAGTTGCTCATCTTAGCGTGAATGGCGAAGACATCCTCGACGATGCTGTATCTTTTGCTACCACTTGCCTGACAAGATCAACAGAAAATTTAAGTTCCCCAATATCCTATCTCCAAATGCAAGTACAGCATGCTCTAGAACAACCACTACAGAGAGGAATGGCTAGGCTGGAGGCAAGGAATATTTACATATATTTACATATATTTTTGGATTTTGGGAGTTTATTTTGAGCCTTGTTACTCCTGGGCAAGGGTATTTACGACCAAAGTGATGGCACTTGCTTCGATAATCAATGATATTTACGATGTTCACGGTACTATGGAAGAGCTACTACTCTTCACTTGTGCCTTTGAGAGGTTCAATTTTTCACAGAAAATCTTTCTCCTTCTAATGTCATGGTTCGACATACAAATTAAATGTCCTAATTAAGCTGCGAGTGTTTCAGGTGGGATATCACTGCTATCGATCAACTACCAGAATATGCCAAAGAAGGGTTATGTCTCACATCCATTATCAATCGTTATTGTAATCACCAGTACTTTCTTAATGGTTCAATCATCAAAAACTATACATCATAATATAAAACCGTTCTGAGAAGTCCTTGCCCATATATGAGAACGAAAAAAAAGAAAGAAAAGGAAATGTAAGTTACACAACTTACGCCAAATATCGAATTTCCTGAAAACATTACAAAAGTACATAAGAAAATAGTTTAAATGAGGAAGACAAGTGTCCCTTTTTTTATTCTAGAAATAGGTTATCTATTCATGTGTCTGGTCCATGTTGGACAAATAACAAAAGGCGCTATTCATATCATTTGGATATAATCCATCAACGTGGATTGGTTGGAGGTGATTTACACGAATAACACTAGTCATGACGTTTGCATTGGCTTTATCACCTCGAGACACGTGTGAGTCGTTTGCATGATTTACTTGAATTTTATGAGGTTACATGGGGTGTCCACCTCGAAATACGTGTGTGACCTTTGCATGGTTTGCATGAATTAGGTGAGGTTGTATGAGTTGTCAACTTCAAGATACGTACGTGAGGTTTGCATAGATTGCAACAGGTTGCATGGGTCGCCCACCTCGACAGACGTACCTGGCATTTGCATGAATTCTCCACCTCAACATACATGCATGACGTTTGCATGAGTTTTCCATGTCGATATGCGTGCGTGTCGTTTACATGGGTTGTCTACTTTGAGATACGCAAGTGACGCGGGTTTTCCATCTCGATATGCACGTGACGTTCGCATGGGTTCTCCACCTCGATGTGCGATATTTGAGTTGAACAAATAGCTCCTTTTCAAAAGGAGTCATTCATAAAGTTTAGAATTTTGTATAAATAGCTTCTTTTCAAAAGAAGCTATCTATACAAGTGTCTTCCACCTCACCAACTATGCATGCTGCCTCACATCTTGATGAAGTCCAAGAATTTGCTTGTAAATTCTTGGAAAAATATGATGGAAAGATATGAGAGGATGGCATTTTAGTAATTTCCGCAAATGGCGAAGTTTGGGAGTTCCGGGGGCATGGGTTTATTGGAAACGGCGTGGAGATCACAACTCACCGCTATGCTATGGATTACGACGTTTTTCGGTGAAATTCCATCGTTTCGGCCTCCGAAACAACAATTTTGCTATTTTAGGAAACTTTTGTTTCGCTTATAACTTTCATTAGCAATTTCAGTTTTTATTGCCGTTTGCGGCGTTTGTTTCTATTTCTCGTCTAGTTTTCAGTTTCGGGCTTTTTAGACTTTTTACTATTTTTGGCAAATTTTAGGGTTTCTCTATTTAAGCGATCTATTGGGTGTAATTCATAGTTTTGGTTGAAATAAAAGAATTTTTGAACTTTGGCTTAAGTTCTGACCTAGATCGAGTTGTTCGTGGATTTGTTCAACTGGTTTAGAAGATCTCCGCTGCGTCAGTTGGTATCAGAGCCTGCTTCAGCGTGATAGGAGAAATCATGCCGCCGAAGAGGAACCAGCAGCGTATCGAGGAGTTGTATGACCGTGACAATCTGAATCGACAAATTGGCCAATTGATTGACCAACGCATGGACGCGGTGGTAGAACGATTAACAACCAGAATCGATCAGTTGTTGGGTCAAAATATTGATCGTGTCCGTAACCATCGAAGGGAACCTGTTGGTGATGAACCAGTAGGAGATTCTTCTACCGAATGGGAGGATGAGTATGTTGAGGCACCGAGGAGGCGCTACAGGCCGCGTGCAGTTGAGGATGATCGCAGGCGGTGGGAGTCTGGGTTGAAGACGGATGTCCCAGAATTTCATGGCACCCTTCGACCGGAAGAATTCTTGGACTAGCTGGCGTCAGTTGAAGAAGTCCTAGAATTCAAAGGTGTGCCCGAAGACAAGCGTGTGCAACTTGTTGCGACCAGATTTCGCAACAGGGCCACGACTTGGTGGCAACAACAGAAGTTGATGTGGAATAGGAATGGAAAGGAGAAGATCACCTCGTGGGAGAATATGAAAAAGCACTTACGGGCTGAGTTCTTGCCTTACAATTTCCTACGCCTTATGTATCAGAGGTTGCAGAATCTGAGACAAGGGGCAAAGTCAGTAGATGATTACACTACTGAGTTTTATCAGTTAGTCGCTAGAAACGAACTACAGGAGACTAACGATCAATTAGTGGCGCGATATATTGGTGGACCGAGGGTGCAGATCTAAGATGTTGTCAACATGTTTGATTCGGCTTCCTTATCTGCAGCGCACCAGCGAGCATTGTTGGTGGAGAAACAACAACGTCGGGGTGTGAGTAATGCTTCCAGTAATGTTAGTGTTGGGACAGCCAATACTGGAGGTAATATCGCTGCAATTAACCCTGCTAGTCGCACAAACAGACCTAGCACTAGTGGGATTAAATGCTTCGGTTGTGGCGAAGTTGGTCACATGAAGTCAGAATGTAAAGGGAAGAAGGCTCTCTTTATTGAGAACGAAGAGGAAGGCGAAGGGGAAGAGACCAACATCACTGCAGAACCAGCGTTTGATACTTCTGACAACATAGAAGAGGAGGTCGTGACTGGAGATGTGGGTACTGCCTTAGTTTAAGGCGTTCTTGTATGACTCCTAGAGCTGTCGCTGATGATGAGTGGCTGCGGAATAACATCTTTCACTCTAAGTGTACCATCTTAGGCAAGGTGTGCAGGTTCATGATTGATGCAGGCAGTTGCGAGAATATCGTTTCAGTTGAAGCGGTTCAGAAGTTAGGCTTTGCAACTGAACAACACCACAGGCCCTACAAGCTAGCTTGGCTGAAGAAGGGTGGTGAGGTGAAGGTGTCGAAGCGCGCCTTGGTGACTTTTTCTATTGATGCTAACTACAAGGATTCAGTCTGGTGTGATGTTGTGGCTATGGATGCTTGCCACTTGTTACTGGGACGTCCTTGGCAGTTTGATAGGGGAGTTGTGCATGATGGCATAACCAATAAATACACCCTTATGTTCAAGGGAGTGAAGATTGTGCTAGTACCCGCCAAGGACCCGGAGGAAGTTAAGCCTACTAAAGAATCTAGCAGTTTGCTGTCTTTGGCAAGATTTGAAGATGAATTACAGGATTCTGAGGTCGTTTACATCTTTATGGGAAAGGAGGTAGATAGAGATGTTGATGTTCCTGAAACTGCAATTCCTATTGTGAAGGAGTTTTGTGATGTTTTTCCTGATGAGATGCCAGAAGGACTGCCACCATTGCGTGATATTCAACATCAGATTGACCTTGAACCTGGTGCGTCACTACCTAATAGACCACACTACAGAATGAGTCCCGGTGAGCATGAGGAGTTGCGCAGACAGGTTGAAGAGTTATTGGCGGAGGGATTCATCTGTGAAAGTCTGAGTCCGTGTGCAGTACCAGCCCTCCTTACACCAAAGAAAGATTGCTCCTGGCGGATGTGTGTGGACAATAGAGCAATCAACAAGATTACTGTCAGGTTCCCTCGCTCGGATGATTTACTTGACCAATTGAGTGAAGCAAAATTTTTTACAAAACTGGATTTGAATAGTGGGTACCACCAGTTTCGCATTAGAGTTGGGGATGAGTGGAAGACTGCTTTTAAAACCAGGGAGGGGCTATATGAGTGGTTAGTCATGCCGTTTGGGTTGTCAAATGCACCTAGCACCTTCATGAGAGTCATGAACTAGAGCTTGAGACCTTTGATAGCACGTGCGAGATGTTCTGACTATCTTGCGCAGGGAGAGGTTCTATGCTGCTATGAAGAAGTGCTCATTTTTGGCACTGAATGTCCTTTTCTTAGGCTATGTCATTTCTGGAGAAGGGTTGCAGGTTGATGAGTCTAGAGTAGAAGCCATCCGCACTTGGCCTAGACCTACCACCGTCACGGAGGTTCGCAGCTTTCATGGGTTGGCTTCCTTCTACAGGCGGTTCATTCCACACTTCAGCAGTATCATGGCCCCGATTAGTACAGACTGTATGAAGGGCGTGAAGTTTGGGTGGAGCAACGAGGCAGATGAAGCATTCCAACTGATCAAGGTGAGGTTAACCACTGCACATATTCTGGTGTTGCTAGATTTTCACCTACCTTTTGAGTTGCATAGTGATGCATCTAAGGTAGGCATCGGAGCTGTCTTGAGTCAGAATAATAGGCCTGTTGCCTATTTCAGTGAGAAGCCGTCTGGGGCGAAGTTGAGGTATAGCACATACGATGTGGAGTTCTATGCAGTGGTACAAGCCGTGAAGCATTGGCGACATTATCTTTTCCACATAGAGTTCGTGCTGTTTACAGACCACGAGGCATTGCGACACTTACATGGGCAGAACAAGGTCTCGGCCAGACATGCTTCTTGGGTGGCCTATTTGGAGCGCTTTACTTTTATGGTGAAACACAAGTTTGGTGTGACCAACAGAGTTGCTGATGCCCTGAGTAGACGAAAAAGTTTGTTGAGCCGCATAACCATTGAGGTACCTGGATTTTCCTCCTTCTCTGATATGTTTACTACTGATCCTTTCTTTGCTACTATTGTGGAGAAGGTGCGGAGTGGGGAGCGTACTGATTACACACTCCATGAGGGTTACTTATTTCGAGGCAACCAGCTTTGCATTCCTAATTGCAGCCTGAGATTGCTGATTATTAGAGAGTTGCATGGAGAGGGGCATGTTGGGCGTAATCGCACTTTGCAGCTGGTGCAGGCCTCTTACTTTTGGCCGACCATTCGCAAGGAAGTGGACAGATATGTGCAGCGGTGCCGCACTTGTCAGCTTTCGAAGGGTACCGCAACTAATGTCGGTCTATATATGCCTTTGCCCATTCCAGAACAACCATGGGTTGATATTAGCATGGATTTCGTGTTGGGGTTGCCTAGAACACAACGGGGAAATGACTCTATTTTTGTGGTGGTGGACCGTTTTTTCTAAGATGGTTCACTTCATCCCATGCAAGAAGACCATAAATGCTGTAAAGGAGGCTCAGCTGTTCTTTCGGGAGGTGTATAAATTGCATGGCCTTCCTACCTCGATTGTTTCAGATCGGGACACCAGATTCCTCATCCATTTTTTGCGCATTTTATGGGCTATGGTGAACACGCAGCTGAAATTTAGCAGTGCTTATCATCCGCAAACAGATGGGCAGACTGAAGTTGTCAACCGTTCGTTAGGTAACCTTTTGAGGAGCTTGGTGGGTGAGAATGTCAGGAGTTGGGACTTCAAGTTGAGCCAGGCAGAATTTGCACACAACCATGCTGTTAATCGAAGTACCGGGTTTAGTCCTTTTCAGGTCGTGTATTTAGTACTACCTCGGGGTCCTCTTGATCTGTTACCAGTGCCAAGTAAGACTAGATGGCATGGCAAGGCAGAAGACTTTGTTAGTGGGCTGCAAGAGATTCATCAATCAGTCAAAGATAACTTGTAGAAGGCTGCTGACAAGTACAAACGATATGCAGATCGAAAGAAGCGTCACGTGGAGTTTGAAGTGGATGACTTTGTGTGGGCAGTTCTCACTAAAGACCGATTCTCTGTGGGTGATTACAACAAATTGTCAGTTCGAAAGATTGGTCCTGTGGAGGTTCTTTAGTAAATTAATCCTAATGCTTACAGATTCAAGTCACATTCGCACTGCTGATGTATTTAATGTCAAGCATCTTGTTCCTTATTATGGGAATACGTCTGATGATGACAATTTGAGGGCGAATTCTGTCCACCATGGGGAGAATGATGAAGTCCAAGAATTAGCTTGTAAATTCTTGGAAAAATATGATGGAAAGATATGAGAGGATGACATTTTAGTAATTTCCGCAAATGGCGAAGTTTCGGCGTTTGAGTTTTGGCGTTCCGGGGGCATGGGTTTATTGGAAACGGCGTGGAGATCACAACTCATCGCTACGCTGTGGATTACGACGTTTTTCGGCGAAATTCCATCGTTTCGGCCTCCGAAACGGCAATTTAGTTATTTTAGGAAACTTTTGTTTCGCTTATAACTTTCATTAGGAATTTCCGTTTTTATTGCCGTTTGCGGCGTTTGTTTCTATTTCTCGTCTAGTTTTCAGTTTAGGGCTTTTTAGACTTTTAACTATTTTTGGCAAATTTTAGGGTTTCGCTATTTAAGCGATCTATTGGGTGTAATTCGTAGTTTTGGCTGAAATAAAAGAATTTTCAAACTTTGGTTTAAGTTCTGACCTAGATCGAGTTGTTCGTGGATTCGTTCAACTGGTTTAGAAGATCTCCGCTGCGTCACATCTATAGCTCATTTTCAAAATGAGTTATACATTAGTTTTGAAATTTTACAGTAAATACCACTATTTAGTGAATTAAAAACTAAAGCCACCTTATTTTTGGAAAAAAAGGAAATGTAAGTTACACAACTTACACCAAATACCGAATTTCCCTGTAATGCCTCAAAGGCCACGATTTACTGTTAACTATGTTTTACGATGCTTTAGATTGTGCACAGAGACTGCACACGTTTCTTAGAGCGTTGTACGTACACATGCGCAATTCTGTAGCAATGTGATTTTTATTTATATTTTTTTTAGTTATAGAGGTTTTTTTTTTTTTTTTTTTTGGGTCAAAGTGTTAAGTTATATATTACCAAGGTGTTCAAAAAAATCCCCTGGGAGATACTTCCAAGTACAATTGCAGTGTTTCACTAACGCTGATCTAGCTAGTTTGTGTTCTCCACCATTACAATCCCTAGAGATGTGCCAGTAATCAGGTGGATCCCGATCCCTAAATACATATTTGATGTCAAATACTATGGGTTCTAAATCGGTACAAACATTTTGTTATCATTCGTTGTTTTTATCAAAGTCCTTGAGTCTGAGTGGATTGTTGCTACTGGGCTACTTAAACACCTTTGAACAACGCTCAGTATAGTCAGTCCTTCTACCACTTCCACTAAAGGAGTACATCCTATTGCAAACGAACCCGCCATGACAATCGTATTTGAAGTTGATATCAGGATCCATCCAATTCCTGAATCTCCTGATTGAGGACATCTCGTTGCATCGGTGAATATTTTCGATTACAGAGGTTAGATTGTTCGGATCTATTTTTATATTAATGCAACTTTTGAAGCATTCGAAATCAAATCATACAACAATAAAAAATACTATATCTGCTAATACCAATAATCATAACAATAATGCGGTTTGGATGAGACTTGAAAATGGTTCTTTAGTTGTAATTTAATTGGTAGTGCCATTCACCGGGAGCTTAGCAATATCGCGACAAAGTAACTTAATTAGTAAAAAAATTTAAACAAATTCAATTCAATTCTCCTAAATTCACCTTTAAACATGGCCCCATGAAATTCTCCCATACGTTGGAAAGAGGAAATGACTCCCCAAGTACTACTGGGGCAATAGCTCATTTGGTACTGTAAACCATAATCAACAAGCTAATTCATTTTATTTTTCTTTTCTACATATAGAAAATTTTAAATTTATTTTAGCTATGAAAAGAATGCAGTGACTTTCTCTTGCTACACATTTGTTAATATCTTTAAATCGCGCATCATGATGTTTGAACATGATATTCCAATGTGTGTTTAAATTAAGGATCCCAATGATTATATAAGTAACCAATGCTTATAGGAAAAATATTTTACCCTAACGTTATCTTTTAAGGTGTTATCTTATCTTCCAAGCTTCCATAGGGGTTTCAAACCTCTATCAAATCTTGACTATTTCATAGGGGTTTCAAACCTTTATCAAAGCTTGATATTTCATAGGGGTTTGAAACCTCTATAATATCTTCAAAGGCTTACATAGGGGTTTCAAACCCCTATCAATTGTAGTGATTTCATAGGGGTTTGAAACCTCTATATTATCATCAAAGGATTACATAAGGGTTTCAAACCCCTATCAAATGTCATTTTTTTTTAAAAAACAATTAATGGATGAATGCCCAGAATTAATTTTCATTTCCATTTTCAATTGAAAATATACAAATATACAATTCCATGAAAGTAAAATCTCTAGAAAAACCAGTCCAAGAAGCATACTTTATTTAACAATGTGTTAAGGGGCTGTTGCATAGATATGACCATTGAAAAATGACCAACCCTCCTCAAAAAGGCCAATGGGACTCAACCCTCCTCAAAGACCAGTACAATCCCCGAATCCCGTGGACACCTCTCCGTAAAAGTCCCCGCAGAAAGCTCATGCTCCTGCTCCCGCACCCCACGTATCTAGATCTCCCCACTTTACGCCCCAACGAAGAGCATTTTGCTTGTGGGGCTCTCCTTCTCTCTCTCTGTTGTTGTTGTTGTTGTTGTTGTTGTTGTTGTTGATGTTGCTGGCCCAAGCATGACCTTCACACAGGAGAAATGATCGAGGAGACCTTGGCCTTCTCTCGCAAGAGTTCAAGGAGACGGGAACATTAACATTATGTATAGAAAAATACTAGAATGACACACTTTGGCTACGCAATTGTTGAAGTCCTTAGGATATACTTTGAAATGAATGCACATGCATCACATCAAAGCATGATATAAAGAATTAATCATAAGAGACCCTCATAACTCATAAGCAATCAAACAGTTAATTATGATGAACAATGTTCTACCTAAATCAATATAAGAACATAAAGGACAACTCTCACAAGAAGATGACGAACTAGAAACAAAGTAGTCAACAAAGGCAATTGAAATAATAGAGTTGAAGAGAGAAAACGATAGAAGGTTCCATCAATGATTTAAAGCTAATTTTGGCGAGACATTATTGAGATTTCTAAACAAAAGTTCAAATTATCATATGTAATATAATGTAATTCACCAGAATCGATGACATAAAGAAGTTATAAATGAGTTATAAACAACACCTAAAAAAATTTAGATGATTCACATTATAAATTGCATACTTGTGACAAATTTTACTCACAGTTACGATAAGCCAAAATAGTCGCGTCGCTTCAAACAAATCTGCTCCAAACGATTCTCCTCCGCACAGTGAGCTTCATTCACCGCAGCCTGTTCAACAAACGAATTCCCAAATTCCTCGCATTCGTACCAAAATCACAATCAAACACGCATAATTCAAATACTTGATTACCTCTTTGTCCTAAATAAAGCCTCCGCCGCACCCCGTTTTATTTTTTGTATCATTTTATCTAAACTTTTATTTTTTGCTCTATACTGCAAAGGGATTAGATGTCAAATTAAGGTAACTTACATTGCCTGGATTTGATAGAGTGATCTTGACATGTTGCAGGGAATGAGTCACAATAGCTAAATAAATAACTGACAAGACACTAGTAAATTATCGAAATAATATTTGTAAGGATTTAAAGAGCCAACCGAGCAAAAGATATAAGTTGAGTTTTTGGATATGTATAATGTGTGTATCTATAAAGGCCTTGATGGAAGAGTTTGCAATTAATTTGCAAGTCACCTGCAGCTTATGTGAGCTAGAATATAGAAGTGGCCAACAATAGCTAAATAAATAACTGACAAGACACTAGTAAATGCATATAGAAGGAAAGGAATAGAATAACATATTTCGCATTACATGCCGTCATAAGAAAAAGAGGTAATTATGCACAATATTTAACTTACCAATCCAAATACCAAGTTCTGGATCATTTCGAGGTCAACTCCAATTTGAGAAAGATCTCGATTTCATGCCGCTATTCTGTTCTAAGATCAAAGTATGAGAGCTTATAAGCTACTTAACTCTAGAAGACGATGACAATAATAACAAAGAATAGTTGTAGAATTTATTTAATACATTATTTTTTAAGGGTTCAACATGTATGCCTTATCCAAAAAATATAATTTAAGAACCATAACAAGAGAAAAATAAAATATCTTGTTTTCAACTTTAACAGAACAAGACATGACCAGCTCCATCTATGAAAAAATTTCATATTCACATGTATGCCTTATCCAAAAAAAAAAGTAAGAGAGGAGAAAAACTACATAGAAAAACACTACCGTGAAGACTAAGGTGAAAATACATGCAAAAAACTAAGGGGTTGGAAGAAGCTTTGATGCTATAAGCCATTCCGATCGAATATTAGGTTCTTTGAGTACCTCAAACATCTCTCGCGTTTTAAGGCAAGAAACAAGAAAAAGGAAATCATAGTGTTAATGCTAAATTAAAGTTAGAATGGAAAACTAATTTATAGAGGCCCAAAAAAAATCTCAATCATAGATTCATATTCATCTTAGTACCAAAAAAAATCCACAAACAGAGCAACATAACTTTCGTCCAAAAAATAAAAAACAGAACATAACTAAACCCAACCCAAAAAGACAGAATAACATAACCATCGACAAGCTCCGTCCTTTGTTTTTTCAAAAAATCGAAACCAATGAATACCAATGAATACCCATATGGAGAAAGGTTAAAAAAAAACATGATTGGAATCGAAACCAATGAAAACCCATGTGGAGAAAGGTTAAGAAAATCAAAATGAAGTGTGATTACTTTGTTTTAAAGTCGCCCAAGCGACCATGGTCGTATTTTTCTCTCGCTTGTTTCTTTGTCTTAGCTGGTGCCCCATTGAACTTCAAATCTTCAAGCTCAACAGTTGAAATGAAAACGGGAGATGGCCAGGGCTTGATCTCACAAATTGTAAACCGGAGGTTCACTCGCTTTATGAGCGCTTTCTTGTAACATATTTTAAGTCCACCACATATGTAAACATAAGATTCGTAGAACATTACTCGGTAAGTACAATGTCAAACAAACAAAGATAAAAACTTGTACATTGAGGAAGTCGAGCAACTAAGAGCAACGTGCAATTCGTGTTCTCGATAAATTCGTATGTACAACCGCTATTATAATAAGTTTTTCCCAACTACTTTCGAACATAAAAATTTGATCTACTAATTTTAGAACCAAACAATTTTAATTTTTATGCGTGCTTCGTACAAATGCATTCGTTATACAAGTACTATAGAGCATTTCAACATTCTCAATTTAAAGGCATTTACTTTCAAACTTCTAATATGCATGGCAATTTCACTATCACTTCACATTACCAAAGATCGTCGAATGGTCTACTCGAACATTGGCGCTTATTGTTCAAGCTTAATAATAGAAACTTTTCTTTTCATCTTCAAAAGAAGTCAAAATAAATCGACCAGAAAATCAACCCTATACCTAGACAAATGCGAAATTTTCGTTTCCATTTCAATTACGCAGCTAATAAGGGAAAAGTACAAGACAATACCTTCAAGCTCCCTGACGCTTCTTTCTTCAAGCTCGCAAGATCATCGTCAATCGATGGCTATTAAACATTCTCCTATAAACACATGCATTCACACATCAAACTCGCTTCTATAATTAACAAGAAAGAACGATACAAATTACTAAGATAACTATTAGAGGCGTCTGTGTTAAGTGGAATTCAAGAAGCAACGATAAAAGCAAACCCGAACAAATTCTCTAAGTTCCAAGAAGCTTAAGTGCTCATTTGTAGGGAACACCCGTACAAAATCACAAATTTAAGAATATTATAGCAAAGCAAGTACTTGTTAAAAGTATTGTTAAAAGAGATCGAGCTTACCGTAGATAGTAATATTGCCTCTTGAATTGGGTTTGATTAGGTCCAAGTGATTTCCAAGTAGTCTCAAGAGTATGTCCAACCTTAAGAACAAAGTTAATTACAAAACACATTTCACAAAATATCAAAATCCCACCATCCAACAAATATGGCTAGCAAAAACTCACCAAGTAACTAGACAAAAAGCCGTCCCATATGCCATACAGATTGCACCCTTTAGTTGGTCATTAGGCTCCAGGAAATCAGCGCCTATAGAGATGCAATAAATTGAATTAGTTGTTATCCTTGGCAAAATCTAAATTGATCTATGACCAAATCACATTTTTCCCATAGTTGCATTTCAACCATTATCTTGGATTTCCCCTTCTATATGCTCTTTTATTTTTTGGTACATTGGGTATTAAGATAACCTTTCTTTAATTATTAGACATTCTTTTGTAGCTACTTTTATTATATAAAATTCTACTTCTCATAAACAATTCCAAATCTTGATTAGAATGCATTCTAACCTCTATGAAAAGTAGATATTAGCCGAGATCGAGAAGTTGTGGAATGCTTGCCATTATAACATAAGTACTCTCTAGTTCCATTCCCTGAAATTATTGAATTCAGCATCTCTCAATTCACATCAAAATATGGAGAAGAACCAAAGATAATTACTTCTAGTTCTAAGCAGACTATGTTGTACCAGCTTCTCGCTCACATTTGCCCAAACAACCCTCTCGAGATAAAGGCAATCAAGCAAACATTGAACAAAGCAAAGTGAACACAATTCAAAAGCTAGTTATAGCTATAGCTAATAATGAATATTAATGTACAAGACAAAAAGACAATGAAGCAGATAAAGAATGTTACCTGGCCATATGCCAAAAACTGCGTGGCATTATCACCACCGAAGAATGCATCAACTAAATGTTATTGGTTGGCTATTTTCTATTTTCCATATTTAGAACAATTGATGATGTTAAAGCGACATGTAATAGTGTATTACAAATTTACGAGATATCTTTTTTTCATATTTAGAACTTTTATGAGATTTCCACAAACTTTGAACTTGCTCATAGACAAGGAGTTTGAAATGTTATTGCTTGGCTATTTTCTATTTTCCATGCAAAGGACTACTAATGAGAGCATGTCAAACAAAACAACGACAAGATGATTCACCGAAAAATTATATCCTCTAATACTAATAAATTGAGATTAACATTAATTATTGTAGACAACTTACTGAAGCATGTTAAGCGTATATAGGAGCGAGATATTTCAAAACTGTGTCTATCCCACCATATGTCACCATACAACATACTAAATTACTAAATGCAAAGAAGGGAACAACATATTTAAAGAAACAGTTTTTTAAAGTAATACATGTTCAAATGGAATACACGTATATAAACTTACTGTTGATAGTTCTCTGGCATGAATGGGCCTAAGAAGAACGAACAAAGGATGATAAGCTCTTCGTACTCACTAAATGTAAACCAACTATTGTACTTGCAAAATATAACCAAGCAACGGAAATGAAAATGAGTTATATTCAAAAGTATTTGTGCATCATGTGATTGTCTAAATAATAACTACTTTGAAATAAAAATATTGAAAGAGTAATCGCATTTTTTAATCGTACTTGATCAATTGCAATAAGTACAGGGATATCCTTCACCAAAGTGATAATTCCTTCCTTAACCGAACAAGAACTCCTACGGAAGCATGTGTGTGAGTAATTCTGTTTGAATCAATTCATACAAAGTAGAACCTTCAGCATTGCCATTGAATCGACTCCTTTCATCCATCCAACGCCAAAGACACTCTCTCCCAACGGATAGGGTTCTTACATATGTTTAGTCCTTATTTCCAACTTAATAAAAACAATTTGTTGAGAACAATTTGTCACTACCAAATCACTACTCCTTATTTCCAACTTAGATCGAAAACCATTTATTTGAAAACCATTTATTTGAGTCAAATGAAATGAGTTCATAAACAAATTTATTTCCAACTTAATAAAAACATTGAGTTTTGTTGTTGTCAATCATTTAGACTGAATTTACTTAGATAAAAAGGTGGTACACTCGTTAGAATAGGGTTCTTACATATGTTTAGTCCTTGTTGAGAGAGGAACTAACCAAGTATTATTTTACATCTTTCATTGAATAGGATACAGAACCTCACATTAGTTCATAAACCAAGCAAAGAAGACATTAATAAAAAGAGTAAAATTTAAAGAAGTATTGACCTTGATTTCTAAAAATAAAAAAGAATGAATTGAAAAACAAAATATAATGTAAACAGAAATTTTTGGTAAAGAAAGAAAGCAAATGAAACAAGTATACCTCTTGAATCAATTTACCAGTAGAATTTGCCTCAAACCCGACTAACTAAAAGTCTTTCATTTCTTCCTTTTCTCATCTCAGACTCAAACTCAACCTTATGTTTACACAGTCTCACATGACCTCCAAACCTATGAATCAATCTCTACAAGTCACTAACACTACATATTCTTCTATAACAAAATTTCATCGAATCAAAACTAGAGATAACGCACAAGAATGACTAAATTAACAACTAGAGACTCTTCATTTGTCAATAATCAATCACAGCTTCAATCTATAGAGCAAAAAACTAGCTTGGAATTTCGACCTAGAGCAAATCAATCATCAAAGACAATTCAACACGTAAACTATAAACGTCAAATACATTCATCGCTAATTCAAGTCACGAACCATAAAAAAACAAAATTCAGTCAACCTAATGAACATAGAGACTTGGAGAGATCGTAAACAAGTAACCAATCGCCACAACCAATCCAACACACAACCTAAGAACATCAACTACATGAATAGCTAATTCTAGTCATAGAACCATAGAAAACAATATCACCCAACCTAATCAACACAAATAAATCAATCGGTCATTATCAAATCTACAACAACAGAACCAACGATCGAGAAGACTCACAGTTCATCGAATCGACTCGTTAGGGTTTGAGATCGATCGAGTCTCACCTTGCAGATCGTACAACCGGTCTTGAAATCGAAGAAGGTCCGAGAGCGGTGAAGAAGAGGCAAGGTGGAGGCGGACCAAACCCTAGATGAAGAGGCAAGGTCCGATTGCGAGTGCGAAATTGTCTGATTCAGAGTCGACGGACGCGAGTGCGAGAGTGTTGGGCGAGAGTGAGCGAGCGAGAGTGTTGGGCGAGTGAGCGAGAGTGCGCGAGTGAGCGAGAGAGAGCGACGCGAGAGGGAGAGAGTGAGCGACGCGAGTGAGCGAGTGAGAGTGTTGAGTGAGAGTGTTGAGGCACTTGTTGTTCTTGACCAAGAGTTTCCATAGGGGTTTTTTAACCTCTATGAATTAGTGCTATTAAAAGCTTAATTGTCTAATTCATAGGGGTTTATTAAAACCTCTATCTATTAAGTGTTATTAAATCTAATTCATAGGGGTTTATTAAAACCTCTATCTATTAAGTGCTATTAAAAGTTAAATTTATTCTAGTGTTTATGCAGCTGGCCTAATTAATATATGATTGAGGCTTTTGTTGTAATTTATTTAAAAAATAAAAATTTATTAATCATTAATGACTCTCGGTGTATTACTTTTCAGATATGTGATGGTACCACAATACGTAGTAGCCGTGAAGATACTGTTGCCCTACGTCAATATTTCCAATTATTATTTTCAGTTGTCCTCCACCACAACCCACCAGCGGCCACCAGCACCACATTTTCGGCCACCAGCACCACATTAATTCTAAATATCCAGTGGTTCAGTGGTCCTGTCACTGATTGAGAAAGTTGTTGGTCACGTTTTTTAAGTGTTGCAATCTTAGATCTAATGCACACCATAAAAAATAGAAAAATATTTTGGGTGACATAATTTTGCAATGTAAATTTTGCTACATGGTTGTAAGTTGATGCTTGTATATATTAATTGAGATTGCTTTAAATGTATGAAGCAAAGATGTTACTCAATCAAATTTTTTTTTTCTCGGCCCAAACATGGATGTTCAAATAAATGTTGACATAATTAACCCTTTCAGAAAAATTTTAAAGAAAAAAAAAAAATTGAGAAAAAAGAACATGTTGGAAGTAATATTTAAAATGAATAACATAAAAAATTTCAAAATAATGTATAAAGTCTAGAGAGTCATAGAGCAATTGTGATGATGATGTACAATTTTCTTATTTGGCAGATCATGCATTTCATATACTTTAAGAATATCTATCACTATAAAGGGCTTACATTTGTTTTCTACCCTTTTTTTTTTTTTTTTTTTTTTTTTTTTTTTTTTTTTTTTTTTTTTTTTTTTTAAGTAGTCGTCACCCGCGCTTCACGCGTAAGCGAAAATAAGTATCTATAGATTAAATAAAATAATTATTTTTGATGAGGAAAAAAAGAAAAAAAAACTTATGATGTTTTCTTTAACTTTCCAAATATTTGTCACATTTTGAGAATTTTTTTTGTTTCAACTATAACCTTAAGAAAAAAAAAAACTAAGCATTAATTGTTTCATTTTCGACTCTAACCTCACTAAAGACAAAATCACATCTTTTAATTTCTCTATAAAAATGGAGAATATACAACTCAAAACCGCTAAAGTGTTTTTATCACATCTAAAACTCCAAAAAATATGAAAATAACAATTAATATAACCCTCGTAAGCCTCAACGAATTCAACGTTTTGTTTGATGATGCAAGTGCATTTTATTGGCTTAAGAAATAATCTTTAAGCTTTCCACATTAATATCAATTTTCATCAAATTAGTAGCCTTAAAGAAACTTAAGAGACTTTAGGTAATTCATAAGTTACATAAATTAAGTTTTGTATATTTTTATTATAATAAATACTAATTAAATTTGTGTTGTAATGGATAAAAGAAAAAAAAATTGCGATACTTGTGTTTCAATTTTTTTGTCAAATACTTGTATTACAATTAAGAAATTCCCAAAAAACAAACACAAAAAAGAAAAATTATTAGAAAAATCAAAACCAAAAATAGAAACTCCCCAAAAAAATATCTAAAAAAACTCCCAACAAAACACAAAAAAACGAAAAATTATTAAAAAACTAAAATATTAGATTTTATCATCCTACCTCACTTAAGTGCAAGAAATATCAATGGCTTGTGTTTTTCTTGTTTTCCACATGTTGCGTTGTAAGAGTTTCTCACATAAACATTTCCTTTATATATATACTGGTTTTCATAACGTGCTCCGCACGTGCACATGTGGTGCACGTGCTATGTGAATGTTGAATTAATAATAAAAATAAGATTAGCTTAAAAAATAAAATAAAAAAACTAAAACAGTATTAACAGAATTCAACAAACTATAAAACTTTATATAAAGACTTTGAAAGTGCAAAAAACATAATGCTAAATAAAATTGAGAGATAACAATAAAAAAGTATTAAATATCAACTGTTAAGTGTTAGTATTGTACATTTAAAACTAAAAAATATTTATCTCCTATTGAAATACATACACTTTTTATTTGTTTGTGAATATATTCTTTTAAGTTACTGGAAAAAATGTGTATGTGATTATTGTTATATGATTGCTTGAGAATTTGAAGCTTGTTTATGCAATCGAAGAATCATTTTGGTTTTTTAATAACTTTGGATGTTCCAACTTTTTCAGCTAATTCTTTCTTTGATTCGACTAAATTGAACAACAACAACAACAACAACGACAACAACAACAACATAGCCTCAGTCCCCAAATTAATCGGGCCGGCTACATGGATCAAACTTTTCCATTGTGCTCGATTGAGTGCAATTGATGGTGAGCTTTGCAAACCATTCAAATCCCTCTTAATTAATGCATCCCATGTTAATTTTGGTCTGCCCCTACCTCGTCGAATTTCTACAGTTGCTATTGAGTCAAGTTTTCTAGTTGGGGCATTTGTAGGCTGTCTTTGTAGGTAACCAAACCATCATAACCGCCATTCCCTAATCTTTGTATCAATTGGTGCTACTCCTACGTAATTGTCTATAATGAAAAAAGAAAGGAAAAGGCTTGCATGACCGTTGCTTCCAATTCTTTCCATGCGTTACTCTTATTTGATTGATTAATGATATAATTTAAAAAACTCATCTATGTTACATACTTGAATAATTAGATGCAATCAGAACATGTAAGAATTTTATGATGAAAATTCTTCTTTTCAAAAAAGGGGAAAGTGCTAGAATAACACCACGAACGCGCACCAGAACGAACATCAATGTCACATTTGTCGTTTGTGTTCACATCGCGATATGAGCTTACGTATCCCGAAATTCATAATGCAAGTGGATACGGTTGTATGCATTCCGATGTGCACTATAGGGGTGTCGTTCAGCATTTCTGAATAAACAGACATTGATTCTATTGAATACTATGCTAAGTAGACTTAGAAGTAAAATAACACCTCCATATGACAACTGAGCTAGAGTGAATGTTATTACTAATAGAGAAAAAAATAAGAAATTTGATCATGATATAAAACAATTTATGTATGGACACTTAAGATGAAGAGCAAGAGTCCTACGTATTATTTTGTGTGAAGTACATAGAGATAACAAATACATAAGATGTATACTTTCAAGTGACATTGTTGTTGAATTTGGCGCAATTTTGTTGGCATCATTGTTATACAAGATGAGTGCATCATTGTTATACAAGATGAGTTCTTTTCCTGCTCGTATTTTATTTATTTATTTCTTTAATAGGAACAAGTCTATCAGTGGCGAGGAACAAGTCTAACTACGTCTACGCACCCACTTTTAGAAGACGAGACGAAAAAAGATGCAGTCGCTATAGTACTTGTCTCTAAAATACATTGACATGTATGGGGCTTCATGTACAAAGCAAAATAGACAATGAACAACATAAATAACAAAAAAGAAAAATTATACGCTAACCACACCTGCAAGTGTTCTTGTCCTTTTTTGTTGAGCAAATCTATCCTTCAATCCCATGATTTCAGTTCTAGAAAACTTGAAATCTAGCCTTTAAAACTCATCATATAATTCAGATGTCACCAAAAACAAAGGGATTATAAATACAAACACAAACACATAACCAAAAACTAATTTATTGCCACTTATGATTTACATAGGCAAAGTTTTGTTAACTATTACAAATTTACAGTATATTTCAAAGGAAGTTGCTAGTGTGACCCGAGATGAACACCTGGTGATGGTGTCCATTCATTCGCATTTCAGGATATGTGCGCGCACACATCAATGCAAGATGGATGGACACCATCAGCGGGTCAACCTAGTATTTTTTCTATTTCAAATTTCGTTTCCCACTAATTTTCATCTATCATCTCATTATATTGATACGAGAGGCTTATAGTCCTAGAGGGAACAAAGAAAAATAATTATCTTCTTTAACTGGATAAGACGAACCCAAGAAGGTACATAGGCAAAGTGCAAAGGTTCAATATACACCACATTTAGAGCAATAACACAAACTTCTATGAAATCTCATCACACAATTTCTTGTATCAAACCAAATAATGACATGTCAAAAACTTTATCAAAAAATGCTTAAACTCAGTCCAAGAAGGAATATATATAAAATCTTACAACTAATACCCTTACCACTTTCTAAGGTTTGGAACAAACTTAATTATTTGAAAAGACACTAAAACATTTTTGGCATTTAATAGAGGTTTTAAAACCCCTATTAAATAGAGTGTTATTAAATGTCATGTGAAAATGTGTTATGTTTTAATTTTTAATACATGTATTACATAGAGGCTTTTTAAAACTCCTATCAATTATGTGTTATTTAATAACACCCCCCTTTAATAGGGGTTTAAAAACCTCTATTAAATACCGAAATTGTTCTAGTGAGAGATAATAAGATTAAAATAGTACTTCACTCTTTCTCACAATTATTGTTGGCTCCATCTACTTCTTTATTATCAACTTTAATATCATACTTTTGATCACCAACCAATTGGGTTACCTAATAGTTTGGTATGAAACTTGAGAGTAGGAGCTTATGGGTTCGAACCCCAGTTGGGCAAGTTATTTCTTTCTTATAAAAAAAATTAAGAGACTGGCGTTGATAGATTACACTAGAACAAATTCTACTTTTCATAGAGGTTTTGAACCTATATGAAAGACTTTTCATAGAGGTTTTTGACCTCTATGAAAAGTGTTATCTTTTAAGGTGTTATCGTATCTTCAAAGGTTACATAGGGGTTTCAAACCTCTATCAAATCTTGACTATTTCATAGGGGTTTCAAACCTCTATCAAATCTTGGCTATTTCATAGTGGTTTCAAACCTCTATAATATCTTTAAAGGCTTACATAGGGGTTTCAAACCCCTATCAATTGTAGTGATTTCATAGGGGTTTGAAACCTCTATATTATCGTTAAAGGCTTACATAGGGGTTTCAAACCCCAATCAAATGTAATTTTTAAAAAATAATAGCTGAAAATGCCCATAATTAATTTTCATTTCCATTTTCAATTGAAAATATACAAATCTACATTCCATTCACAATATTATTATTCCATTAAGAAATTCGCAGTATTCTACAACCAATCAATAAAACAACAAATTGATAGCTACACATTCACGAAACCAATCAACAAAACTCAATTTTTCATTGTCAGACAATGTGTTAGCAGAGATAAGTATATGTAGAAAGTCACCCTGCTTGTTTGAAACTTCACCATTGCCAATTCTCTCATCCACAATTGCTTTGACAGTGGAAGCAATTCTTATTGTAGCCTCGATTTGCGAGTTGGGATTGACCTTCCTCAATTGAAGTCCGGTTTCAACGCATGAACATCAATGCGGAAACCTGAGCATTACCAACAATTCTCAATTTTTCAGTTAACATGGCAGAGGTACTGAACAATTAAAAATAATTGTAAAAATTTGAGTGGCATCATTGGAAGAAACAACTATAAGTATCAATCATGGTAAATGTTGTCAAAGTAAAATTGCAAACTGTAACCTTTAAAAAAAAAACTCAAAGTTGTACATAACACTATCATGAGACTCACCTCACTATGTTGGCATATTTAAGTAGAGATATGTGCTAGCTAGTAATTGAATGAATTCCAAAGCAAAGTAAACTTACATTTAAATTTGTTAATGATACAGGCAGCATCATTGTAATGACAGATTATATAATCAAGGTATCAACACATTGCTATAGTTCAAAATAGAGAACTTGCGTGGCATTGAATGAAATTCTTACCTTCAATTTTCTTTCTTTGGTTGCTCTACAGATTTGACAAAAATACAAGATCTCCACACGAAAAGAAATATATCGAACATGTCTGCCAACAATGATCAACACATATTTCATAAGTCCTTCATTAATTCCAAAGCAAAGTAAATAGTGACCTGCAAAAGAAAGTCTAGGAAAACAGCCAATGCTGCAAAACAATAAATGCAAGTTAAGAATGCTGAAGAACTTAGTTTTAGACACTGATTCAATGATGGTGGCCTAATTGGCAACCTATTGCTTGTAACAGGAACCAGGTTCAACAGGTACAACACTGCCGAGACCACCAATGGAGCAAAGCTACTCCTCTCTCGATTCAAATGACGCCTAAAGTGAGCTAACCTTCCCGTAACTTGCCTTGGATCTTTTGCCAGCTTATTAAACGGTGTCCACATTCGCTCTGCAACAACAACAATAGCAACCACCGAAAAAGCCTCAGTTCCAAATTATTTGAAATTAGCTACATGGATTCAATGCTTCCATCCAGCTCGATCAAATGTGGTTCATGATGTGATTATATATGGTGATCTTTCAAGTCTTTTTAGAATTAATTTATCGGTGTTAAAGCAATTTTTTTTTAGGCTTGAACAAGTGTAGTTTACTGATAAATTATTATGAAGAACACTTTGAAGCTCAAACATGCCATGGCTTCTAAAGTTACATCATTGATCATATATGTTTTCCCTCTTTAATTTATGCACTCTTCTACTTTTATGGATAAGAGAGTGGTGTCATAATTTAGAAAGGAATTGGCTTTTGCAATGCTAGTCCCACAATGTCTTCCTTCATTCTAGCTATATCCATATATATTATTTAGCTAATATTCATCCTCTACTGCATATTTTGTCATTGAAGCTTACAATCAACATTCAAGATCTAATTTGGCACCAAAGTTCACCAATGTATGAACATATCCAATTCCATTAATAAATCCAACTATATCTGGCACTTAAGAAAAAATATTTAACCTGTAGTTGGAAAAGAACATGATAATTACCTGCAAATTGCCGCAACACGTGGCCAGATGGTTTGCTCAATGTCCGAGCCATCGATGTGTTCCCCCCATAGGCATACTTCACCACCAATAACTAACTTTTGTTGCTTGGAGTTTGTAATATTTGTTAATGGCTCATTCACGTAAAATTGATCCCATGTGGCATCCAAATGATCCAAATACCACTTGTCTTGGTTGCTGACTATGAATCTTAACCACCACGACCACTCGTGGAGCAACATTACCTTCAAGCCTAACAAATAGACCACATACGATAAGCGTAAATGAGGAAACTAACAAGTTAAGGAATGCTTTCAGAGCATTTCTTTGTGCCAACTGAGTGCTCAACATTTTTAAATGATGTCTTACAATAAGCCATTCAACCTACACAAATTTCAAATCCTATAATTGTGTCTCATTTTAATCTCAAGGCAGTGTCTAAAACTAGTCCCATTGGGTGCAGAATTTATAATATAAGACCACTCCTTAACATGGCTAGTAATATTAGCAAAACTTAAGGGCATTTGTTTGAATCTAGAGCTTATAAATATAGTGCTATATATGCTTCACTTGTTGTTATTAACCTAGCTACAACACAATTAGCCTTGCCTTAGATACAACCTACAATACAATTATATTATTAGCTTGCATTGCTTGTGCTCCATCTACATCCATATAAAGTTGCTCCATCTACTCTGCACTATTTATGCTTTTCTTTGTATGATCTCTTATATATAATCAGTTATTGGTCTTTATTATATTGAAATAACTTCAATTTCTTAGATATAATCACACTTTGCTATCACACATATGTTTAGTCATGTCACCCTGACTTTGACATTCACAAGTTGGAAGGATCCTGAATTTACTTAGATAAAAAGGTGGTACACTCATTAGAATAGGGTTCTTACATATGTTTAGTCCTTGTTGAGAGAGGAACTAACCAAGTATTATTTTACATCTTTCATTGAATAGGATACAGAACCTCACATTAGTTCATAAACCAAGCAAAGAAGACATTAATAAAAAGAGTAAAATTTAAAGAAGTATTGACCTTGATTTCTAAAAATAAAAAAAAAAATGAATTGAAAAACAAAATATAATGTAAACAGAAATTTTTTGGTAAAGAAAGAGCAAATTTGAAACAAGTATACCTTTTGAATCAATTTACCAAATAGAGCCGCCTCAAACCCGATCGACTAAAAGTCTTTCATTTCTTCATTTTTTCTGCTCCGACTCAAACTCAACGTTATGTTTACACAGTCTCACATGACCTCCAAACCTATGAATCAATCTCTACAAGTCACTAACACTACAGATTCTTCTATAACAAAATTTCATCAGAATCAAAATTGTAGATAACACACAAGAATGACTAAATTAACAGCTAGAGACTCTTCACTTGTCCATAATCAATCACAGTTCAATCTATAGAGCAAAAAATTGGCTTGGACTTCCGACCTAGAGCAAATCAATCATCAAAGCCAATTCAACACAGAAACTATAAACGTCAAATACATTCATCGCTAATTCAAGTCACGAACCATAAAAAAACAAAATTCAGTCAACCTAATGAATATAGAGACTTAGAGAGACTCAGAAATCAAGAACTAATCGCCACACCAATCCAACACACAACCTAAGAACATCAACTATAAGAATAGCTAATTCTAGTCATAGAACCATAGAAAACAATATCGCCCAACCTAATCAACACAAAAAATCACAGATTATCAAATCTACAACAACAAACCAACAATCGAGAAGACTCACGATTCATCGAATCGACTCATTAGGGTTTGAGATTAATCGAGTCTCACCTTGCAGATTGGACAACTGGTCTTGAAATCGAAGAAGGTCCGAGAGCGGTGAAAAAGAGGCAAGGTGGAGGCAGACCAAACCCTAGATGAAGAGGCAAGGTCCGATTGCGAGTGCGAAATTGTCTGATTCAGAGTTGACGGACGCGAGTGCGAGAGTGTTGGGCGAGAGTGAGCGAGCGAGGCGAGAGTGAGCAGTGAGGGCTGTTGGGCGAGAGTGAGCGACGCGAGTGAGCGAGTGAGAGTGTTGAGTGAGAGTGTTGAGGCATTTGTTGTTCTTGGCCAAGAGTTTCCATAGGGGTTTTTTAACCTCTATGAATTAGTGCTATTAAAAGCCTAATTGTCTAATTCAGAGGGGTTAATTAAAATCTCTATCTATTAAGTGTTATTAAATCTAATTCATAGGGGTTAATTAAAACCTATATCTATTAAGTGCTATTAAAAGTTAAATTTGTTCTAGTGTTAGTCCTTATAAAAATATCAAATTTGCGCACAAGCTATATAATGTGTAATGAAATTAGAAGCTAGTTAAGTTGTTCATAGTAATAATAATAAAATAATAAACCTATTTTACCAAGAAATAAAAATAAAAAATAATGATAACCGAGAATCCAAGCTTATTCTCTCCATGAGGGTCATGATGCAGATCATTATTTTTAGAACACGCCACAGGAAACTCTACAGGTGAGTTGATTCGAGAATGGAAGGGCATTTGTGGCTACAACTGACAGTAATGGATACATTGAAACATCACTTTTCATGGAGATTATGAAGTATCAACCCTATACCTATAGATGAATACGTCTTATTGTATGAATGTTGCGTAAGTATTTAAAAAAGCCCCTAGATCATGTGACTTTCGGTCTATGGGGGTGTTGAAGATGTGTTGACCGAAAGTTAGTCCCACGTCTATTAAGTGAAACTTCAAAATGAAGTATATAAGTGATTAATTCCTCTCAACTAGTATTGAGGCCTTTTAAGTTAAAACCCCACACCTATAAAAGTTGAAAGTGGTTAAGTCGGGTATTAGTGGGCTCGCGCATGCATGTGCAGCGCGGCCTGAAGAATTTTATAGTAACCAAAATCTACATTGGCTTGACATTTATTCAAGCAATTGGTGATCATTCTTATTCTATACTTTTAAGTGGGATAGTTGTGAACAAAATTGTAAATTGGGTTATATTCAAAGAAGTCGCTTACCTAAGGGGGGTATATTCAATTGAGATTTTTAGAGACTTTTAGTTACTTTTATAAGTGGATGACTTTTAGAGACTTTTAGAAACTTGTAGATTTTTGTAAACTTTTATAAACTTTGGTAGACTTTGATAGACTTTATTTTTAATGACTTTTAGTAACTTTAATGGACTTTTGTAAGGACTTTGATAGACTTTGATAAACTTTTATTTTGATAAACATCCATGTAAATCTCGAAATCGACCAGGAGTATGTGCCCCACTTTTCACTATCTTCAACCTTTGCTTCGTTCTTCCTTCGTCTCTCCTCACTGTCTTGTTGAATCTCTCTCTCTCAATCCCTTCTCTCGTTCTCTCTCAATTTCTCCCCTATGATGAATAAAGAAGAAAAGAAGAAGACGAGACTGTTAATTTTGATTTTAGGGACTGTGTATGTGTGGGTGTTTGTGTGATTGAGGGAGAGGGAGAAAGGAAAGAAGTAATCAATAAAGAAAAAAAATAGAAGAGACTGAGACAGTCGAACCAGAGAGAGAGGAAGAAGATGACTTGACTAGGGGGAGGTTGGCTATGGTTGTATTCGGCTATGGGGGAGGGAAGAGTTTAAGCTCAACCCCACCAAAAAACAAAAAAAAAAAAATTCGATTGACTTTGATGGACTTCTTGCACATTTTTTAAAGCTTCGGTTACTTTTTAATTGAAAAAATAAACTACTAAGTTTATTAAAAATATTTATTGTAAAAATCATGCTACAATACTTAGCCTTCGGTACATTATTTATTGAAGCAGTTAGAAGTAATTTTTGGATTGTATGGTCTGCAGATTCTCCTTTTAGTTGGTACAAAGCTTGAACTTGTCATTATGGAAATGGCTTAACAAATCCAAGATCGAACCACTTTAGTAAAAGGAGCTCCAACAAGAGAGCCTAGTAACAAGCTCTTTTGGTTTAACCGACCCGAATGGATTCTCCTCTTGATTCACTTCACCTTGTTCCAGGTACCATTTTTAGATTACTTATATATAGGTACTCATCTAATTTATATTCATCAAAGAGTTCCATGAATAGCCAAACAACAACAACAACAACATAGCCTCGAGTCCCAAATTAATCGGTGTCTGGCTACATGGATCAAACTTTTCCATTGTGCTCGATTAAGTGCAATTGATGGTGAGCTTTGCAAACTATTCAAATCTCTCTTAATTAATGCATCCCATGTTAACTTTGGTCTACCCCTACCTCGTCGAATTTCTACAGTTTCTATTGAGTCAAGTTTTCTAGTTGGGGCATTTGTAGGCCGTCTTTGCAGGTTCCATGAATAGCCAAACAAAGGAACAAATTTTATACATTTCAGCGAGACATATAATTATTGAATGTTTGCTAGTGAAGTCCTAACCAGAATGGGATTAAATTACGTGTCGACAAGCTATAACTTAAAGGTTGTGAATGCCATCTCTGCATCAAGGATTTATTTTTTGTTCAAACATTTCATTGCTCATTGTGTAATACCCTTCTTGTATACATTTGCTGGGATTTTGTGAGGAGCAAAAGGAGTGCTTCCTTGTATATGACCTTAATTCATCTTCCTAAGATATTTGCATCCTTTCCCTCTACTTTTCCACTGCCACCTTAACATCCTTTCATCGATCAAAGATTCAAACCTTGCAAGACATCCTTCCTAGAGAAATTACATGTAAGGTCGACTTCAAACTATATATAATACCTTTAAACCCCACATGCTTCATCCAATACCTTTCAATTTCTAACAAGTCCCCTGTAGACTATGACTTGAAAATTTTGTTTTCACAATCTACAATCTACAAAATTCTAACTATTTTAATTTGTTGATTGCGCTAAAGTCATGATCCTTTAGCATCCAAATCAAATAATTGAATTTCGACAAAGAAAGAAGAGAGCTCTTGAAATACAACAGTGTTGTATTCACCATCCAAACATTTGAATGCTAAAGGATCATGACTTTAGCGCATTTGAAGAGCATTTGAAGTTAAAAGGGATACAAATCCCACATGCTTGGAATGCTAAAGAATGACAGACACAAGGAAATTGGTTCTGCCTCTGAAGACATTGTGAACTCCTAAAATTCGAATGGCAACAGAGGAAAACAAACTTATTGATCAGAAACTTTACTTTAGTAGTAATCTTTTTTTTTTCTTTTCCAAACAGATCGATTCTGATGTACGCATAAATAGTCAATCTTAGTAGTTAGGCTTCTTTTCATCTACTTTCCTGTAAAAAATTTAAAAGAACGTAGTTGTTATATAGTACATTGAATCCTCTTATAATTGGTAGTAAATTCTGCTCGATTCATTTGACTTACAAATTGATCAAATAATGATCTAGGTTTGATTTTCGTGAGCGATTTTCGCAAAGTTGAAGAGATTTTTTTTTGACAAGGAAGTTGAAAGAGGTTTTGAGGCCTTAAAATTACGTTTGGGTTCCTTCAAATGTGCAGCAGTAACAAATTTTTGAGAGTGTGCATAGCATATATGAAGGCAAGAAATTTGGAAACTATCACTACAAAAAAACAGCAAATCGGAAACGGAAATTTTCGTCTCTGATTTGCAAAAATTCCGTCTCTAATTGCAGTCAGAAACGGAACAGAGACGGAATCAATTCCGTCTCTGAAATCGTCGTCGCTGATTCGATCAGAAACGGAAAATTGATTCCGTTTCTAATTAGAGACGGAATAGAGATTTTTAACAATTCCGTTTCTGATTAGAGACGGATTTAGACACGAAAATTAAAAATGGAACAGAGACGGAACAGAAAGGGAATTATTTTCGAAATGATACATTTGCAGTTACATTCCGTCTCTGATTCCGTTGCTAATCAGAAACTGAATCAAAGACGGAATTAATAAATTTACGAATTACGTCTCTGATTCCGTTGCTAATCAGAAACGGAATCAGAGACGGAATGCAAACAATCCGTTTCTGATTTCGTTGCTAATCAGCAACGGAATCCGAGACGGATAAGTCCGTTGCTGAATCCGTCTCTGAATCCGTTTATGATTAGCAACGGAATCAGAGACGGAATTCATATTTTCGTCTCTAATTCCGTTTGTGATTCATACATATATTTCTGGAAAATTAGAGACGAAATAGCAACGGAATGTTTGAATTCCGTTGCTAATCCGTTTCTAATTTTCTTTTTCGTTTAATTTTCAAACATAAACATAATCCAATTGGTTCTCCAACCTATAACTTGAAATTACAACCATATGACCTACTCCATCGCCTGCACCCCCTCCAACAACTCCTCAAAAGGGGTGCTAACATCCCAAAAAAAAAGCCAAATTTGACATTCATACATCGACATATATATCAACAAATATTCAAAAGAGAAAAAAAAAATGTAGAACTCGAAATTTGAAAAAAATTTATATATCCACGGAAAATTGTCTTGTATTACAAAAGCTCCAAATTTGTAAGTATACACAAAAACCACCAATCCTATTGTTCAACAACCAAAAAAAAAGAAAACTTACAATCCTATAAATATGCACAAAAAGAATTAAGCTTAATAACCAAGAACAAAATCCATATAATGTTCAACACCTCCAATCACCAAAACTCCAACATGACTGGTCAGAATAAGAAGAGCAATAAGGACTCCATATAATAACTATAACGCAGCTTTGAAGCACTTCTGATTCTCCATCTGAGGACAACAACCAGTGATAATGCATATTCTCAGGGGAGCAATTGGGCAGACCACTGATCAATAGAGTAAGAAACTGCAAATGCACAGACACAATGCAGATTTAGCAAAAAATCAATGTGCTTACACTTTTGAATCAATGTGCTTATGTAAAATCATATCTTGAGAAAAAATTGTGGAATGATAAATATTCCGGTTTCAAAGCAACTTAAAATTCAATCTGATCGATGAAGTATATATCCTAGCATACAATTGAGTTTTCAACTACACTTTAGATTGTCTAATTTAACATCAATGTATTCTTCAACTAAGCTTGACTCTAGTTTATTTATTTGACATCAATATATCTTCAATTTTCCAAATTTTGTTGTATTTCATTAGCCAAAAAGAACACATTATCCTAGATCATTACTACTAATTATTGGGCCTCATCTCCACAATAAAACATTCAAATGATAGGATTAGCAATAACCATCTATCATGAAACATTTGTGTAAGAAGATTGCTCAGCACTGAAGAAAAATGAATAATGAGCTTCAAACACACGTTGGCAAATGAATCTTCTAAACAAGCTACATATATATTATATGCTCGCTTAACATTCATAATTTGCATCCAACAAGACATGATCACTTATCAGAGCTTCAGAGATATATATAAGAGAACAGAGAAAGGGGGTAGGGTACAAATATAATCGGTAAGGAACTTCATCCAAACCAACAGAACCAACAGAAAAAATCACAAAACTCTCACCAATAAACTAATGATGAAGTCCAAGAATTAGCTTGAAAATTCTTGATAGGATAATGAAGCCCAATAATTAGCTTGCAAATTCTTGATAGGATAATGATGAAGTCCAAGAATTAGTTGCAAATTTTTGGAAAAATAGGAAAAGATATGACTCGCAGCGATCCGGGGGTATGGGTTTATTGGAAACGACGTGGAGATCACGACACACAGCTATGCTGTGACTACGACGTTTTTCGGCGAAATTCCATCGTTTCGCCCTCCGAAACGGCAATTTTGCTATTTTAGGAAACTTTTGTTTCGGTTATAACTTTCATTAGGAATTTCCGTTTTTATTGTCGTTTGCGGCGTTTGTTTCTATTTTTCGTCTAGTTTTTAGTTTAGGGCTTTTTGGACTTTTACTATTTTTGGCAAATTTTAGGGTTTCGCTATTTAAGCAATCTATTGGGTGTAATTCGTAGTTTTTGTTGAAATAAAAGAATTTTTGAACTTTGGCTTAAGTTCGGACCTAGATCGAGTTGTTCGTGGATTCGTTCAACTGGTTTAGAAGATCTCCGCTGCGTCAGTTGGTATATGATGAAGTCCAAGAATTAGCTTGCAAATTCTTGATAGGATAATGAAGCCCAATAATTAGTTTGCAAATTCTTGATAGGATAATGATGAAGTCCAAGAATTAGTTGCAAATTCTTGGAAAAATAGGAAAAGATATGACTCGCGGCGATCCGGGGGTATGGGTTTATTGGAAACGACGTGGAGATCACGACACACAGCTATGCTGTGACTACGACGTTTTTCGGCGAATTTCCATCGTTTCGCCCTCCGAAACGACAATTTTGCTATTTTAGAAAACTTTTGTTTCGGTTATAACTTTCATTAGGAATTTCCGTTTTTATTGCCGTTTGCGGCGTTTGTTTCTATTTTTCGTCTAGTTTTTAGTTTAGGCTTTTTGGACTTTTACTATTTTTGGCAAATTTTAGGGTTTCGCTATTTAAGCGATCTATTGGGTGTAATTCGTAGTTTTTGTTGAAATAAAAGAATTTTTGAACTTTGGCTTAAGTTCGGACCTAGATCGAGTTGTTCGTGGATTCGTTCAACTGGTTTAGAAGATCTTCGCTGCGTTAGTTGGTATCAGAGCCTGCTTCAGCGTGATTGGAGAAATCATGCCGCCGAAGAGGAACCAAAGAACGGCGTATCGAGGAGGTGTATGATCGTAACAATCTGAATCGACAAATTGGCCCATTAATTGACCATCGCATGGTCGCGGTGGTAGAACAATTAACTGCCAGAATCGATCAGTTGTTGGATCGGCATATGGATCGTATCCTCCCCTTCGAGAGGACGGATTCTGTAGGTTCTGCGGGGAGATGGAGGGACTCCCATCACGGATCGAGAGAGTTCGTGCGTTGGGGTTCGGAGGACTTGCGCAGACCTTCAGGTCATAGTAAGCAGGGCGGTTACCAGTTATCTTCGGAGGAGTCCAGTCGGGGGTTTGCGCCGTCTCGTGCCGGGAAGAGGAGCGCAGAAGAGGAGAGCGGTTTTAGGCCCTCCGCGTTACGGGGAGGCGATGGGAAGTATTATGCCCGTGGCGGGCGTGCAACCAAATGGTCTTTCAGCCAGAGAGACTGGAGAGGAGGGCACGGTTCGAGCAAGGACGCCAACATGATGTGACTGTTAAGACGCCAGTTCACGAGTTCGATGATTCGGGTTCGAAGGCGACGTCGAGGAAGAGATTGTTGAAGAAGAGTGGGGACAGAGAGAGGACGCCTAATTTTGGGATTGAATATGAAGAACCAGCGTTCATGAGAGATGAGTTTGCGAGCGAGCCGCCATCGTCGCAGAAGCGGAAGGGGTCGAAGGAAGATGGGTTTATAAAGAAAGAGAAGAAATTGAAAGGGGATAAGAAGTTTGATAAGGGAGGGAAGATGAGCTCGAAGGGTGGGAGCTTGTTGGCGATTTATCCTGGCCACGATCGTGAGATGAAGGAGCTCTGGGATACGGTTGCCGGGGCGAATTCTGAGGATGACCAAGAAGGTGTTAGGACTATGGATGACGATAACATCATAGATGATACTGTAGTGGACCCGGCTGACCGGTACGGCAGTGACAACGAAGGCTTTATTGGGGATGCGCCACAACTTGAGAAGGGCCACGGAACTAGAGAGTCTCTTGATATTTTGCTTGGCAAAGCAGTCTCTTACAATCCGCAGGCTGAGGTTCTTTGGCTGAGGGGTGCCAAAGAGAAGTGGCTCGCAGGTGAGGTTGACACTGCTAGAACGATCCTTGGGCAAGCGTATGCTGCTATTACAAATTCAGAGGAGATTTTGCTTGCTGCAATTCAAACAGAATCAAGGCATGGTAACAAGAAGGAATCCGATATACTGATGGCAAGGCAGAAGACTTTGTTCGTGGGCTGCAAGAGATTCACCAATTTATCAAAGTTAACTTGCAGAAGGCTGCTGACAAGTACAAGGATTCAGTCAGGTGTGAAAACTAATGTCAAGCATCTTGTTCCCTATTATGGGGATACGTCTGATGATGACAATTCGAGGGCGAATTCTGTCCACCCTGGGGAGAATGATGAAGTCCAACAATTAGCTTGCAAATTCTTGATAGGATAATGAAGCCCAATAATTAGTTTGCAAATTCTTGATAGGATAATGATAAAGTCCAAGAATTAGTTGCAAATTCTTGGAAAAATAGGAAAAGATATGACTCGCAACGATCCGGGGGTATGGGTTTATTGGAAACGACGTGGAGATCACGACACACAGCTATGTTGTGACTACGACGTTTTTCGGCGAAATTCCATCGTTTCGCCCTCCGAAACGGCAATTTTGCTATTTTAGGAAACTTTTGTTTCGGTTATAACTTTCATTAGGAATTTCTGTTTTTATTGCCGTTTGCGGCGTTTGTTTCTATTTTTTGTCTAGTTTTTAGTTTAGGGCTTTTTGGACTTTTACTATTTTTGGCAAATTTTAGGGTTTCGCTATTTAAGCGATCTATTGGGTGTAATTCGTAGTTTTTGTTGAAATAAAAGAATTTTTGAACTTTGGCTTAAGTTCGGACCTAGATCGAGTTGTTCGTGGATTCGTTCAACTGGTTTAGAAGATCTCCGCTGCGTCAACTAATGTATCGCTTCACCTCATGCATGAATAATTAAATAAAAAATGCATAATAACTACATTTTATCTTTTTGAGATTCAACACAATTCTTGAATCCAAGACAAAGACCAACTATAATCAAGCGACTGAACAGAAGTTAAAAAAGTGCTACATATTTAAGAAGCTAAATCACATAGATTAACTAATAACTGTGATTCAAGAAGAAAAGTGGGAAAAAACACATACAAAAAGAGAAATAGAACAAGAAAGTTTACACCAACAATAGAGCGTTGTAGAACAAAATCTAGTTAACATAATTAATTTTCAAAACATCAAACAAGTGTCAAGTCATGCCTACTTACAAATAATTGACTTAGAAATGTAAAAAAAAAATACCTTTCCAAGGCATAAGCACAATGCCACTCTTTGCAATTCTCCACCAGATAGATTCACAACTTCTCGGTCCATTAATTGCTCAATTTGAAGTGGTTTCATGACGTCTGACATAAACTGAGGATGCATGTAAGAATCGCGAATTTTTTGGTGAAGAAGGTGTCTAACAGTTGATGGAAACTTTGGACCGATCTTCGCTTGTATGAAACATTGAATTCAGGAACTTCAACATCAATACCCTCCACTACATCAGGCTTCAATAAACCAGCCTGCAATAGAAAACAAATTAGCATGCAATGGCTAAAAGGAGTAATGTCTAATAGTCATTTGTTACCATAGATCGAGCTGAGATAGTATTTTTGATTAGAACTGAGATTATATTTTAACAATATAAAAAAAGGAATAAGAGACACATCATGCGAATAACTAAACAAAGCTAAACGGAAGAATAGTGTGGATACAGTAATGATAAGGGCCTACCAACATGCGTATGAAAGTTGTCTTCCCAGTTCCATTCTCACCAAGCATGACAATGATCTGAGAACCAGTGAATTCACCCTCGATTAATTTGATGCTTAAAGCCTCCTTGAGTTTTAGTCATGGCGGGATACCTATATCGAGTATATGTTTGAATCTCTTCTGCACTTTCTTGTGGAGTCTCTGCAACCTAGAGAAAGAAACATAAACATGGTCAGATTCGCAATGCTAATAAATTAAACATGACCTCTTCTCAAGGCCATAACAACAATGGGTGGTCTCCATCCAAGATTAGGCATAATTTTGAAGGAAAGTGATTGAGTAGCATACTTTACATCATTTTGAAAAGATCTAGCAAATGTATGTGTCAAAAGTATTTCACTCAAATCTTATTCCATTCAGGCACCCTATCAGGTCCCTGTAATCTAACATTCAAGAACAAGTCTAGTGAGGTAATTGCCAGGGCTGGACTGTATTAAATTTTTTTGTTGAAACGCATCAAAATAAGCTCAATTAAACAGGATAACTTTCAAACATCTGAAATTGAATAAAGGGGATCATTTTAATACCTGGGCTTGCTGCAAAGACAAGAATGTCCAAGGTTGGCGAGAAGATTAAGGATACAACACCTCAACTTGATAGATCCTAACCACTGAAAACACATACTCCAATTACAATATGGAAAAGAATTGGGGCAATGATCTTTTCTTTGAATACATTTACAACACAAAGAGTTAAAGTCATTTGGATTGGTCTTGTAATAGAGATGTTTTGTAAAAAGTGAATACACTTTGAAAAAAAAAGTTAAATACACTCGACTACTTTAGAGAAAACTTAGTCTAAAGAAGTACGGGGGACTTACAAAGTGATGGATCAAGGTCCAATGAACATGCTCATTCCACCTTTCGAGTGCCACTTTGCGAACATAGAGACTGAAAACTGTGACCACTTCTCACAGGTAAATTTATTTGCAAAAAAATATATTCTTGAAGTACAGGGGACTAACTGTCCAGAAACTGGAAACCTTCCCCAATCTCCCAAAACCCATAAATGCAAAAGAACATAAGACTAACAAATAATGCAAAGTAAAGAGCCATGAACATGAGTACTCCCAATAATTCTTTCGACTGTTTATCGAATAACATGCACACAATGGCCAGAACCTCTGCTGCTCATGATTTGCTTTATGTGGGGAACATTTGAAGTTTTTTATACTAGTAAAAGTAGATGGACAAGGACATGCATGTGATCTGAATACCACATTTATACATACGCAACATCTCGAATTATTGGCAATAAATCTACTAATGGCAAACTGAATTATTGAGAGGTGTGCTTGTGAGCCTGAATAGCAAAACACATCAAACCATCAGGGGAAGGCGCTAGTGGGAATATATCTGAAAGGCAGCAAAATCATGCAAGCATATGTATGTTCATGGAACACCCATGCATGGCAGCTACTAATCTTCTCATGAGTAAGAATATTTCATCTTAAAATATATATATATATATATATATATATTACAGATATGAACACACCCATGCATGCCAAAGAAATACTTCTAGCAAAGACGGAAATTACAAACCCGATATTGCCGGATGTAGATATCCAAAGCAGCGGCATGCTGCACCCACCTTTCTTTCAGATCAGTAAGGTTGCTAATGGGGTGCACAACCTACATATTACTCAACAAAATCAGAAAGAAATAACAAGATGTAGAAGACAAATAGACAAGATTACCGCATGAGCTACAATTTTCTCCAACAAAACCAAAAAGTTAGTCGAAAATTCACACATTAAAACCCTCACCCACCACGAGGGAACTCGAGACCAAGATACTAGTGCTTTATCAATTTGCGAACTTTATTCCTTCTAATATCATATTCTCTAGCAAGTATAACCAACAGGTTTCGCCGATCTTCATAAACAGCTTAAAATATCCCTACATTTCAAACACATTGCAAAATCTAAAGCACATGATGATATTTACAGCTCAAAATTCTATGATCAACAACCTCATAGAAGTTTTTTGATTGAATTACATCAATTTCTTTGGTGATCAGTCAATCAGACCCAGATAATACACAAAAGGGTTTTTGATTGAATTGAACTGAATTCATCAAAAACCCAAAAAACATAGAAGACCCAGAATTGAATGGCACCAATTTAGGTGACACTAACAAAATCAAGAGTATGTCATCCAAGTACTTTTGATTGGAAAATAAATGGCAGATGAGCCTGGTTAACACATTCAAATTGACGGAGAACAATTATTTGCGGTAGAACAAATAGACAGGCTGGCAAGAGCCTCTGCATGAAGTAGAAAAAACTCAGTGTGCTGCTCAGTTATTGGATGCATACCTTTGAGATGAACGAGCCCACCATGAATTGCAGGTAAATGTTTTCTTCCTTTATCCTCTGTATATCTTAGTTTCCTTGGAATCCCAGTTCATACATAATCTATCATGGATTTTACTTTTTTTACTTTTTCCTCCCCAAGAGAAATTCTTATGTAAAGAAAAATATACTATATCTACAGAATGTTTGCAAAATATTTGGGAGAAGAAAACATGCTGGCTGTTGTGTGCAAATCTTATGCCGTTGCAGGTTCTCTCGAGTGCTATGATGAAGAAAGTGGTAGAATTGACAGGGAGCAACATCTTCATGCCATAGCAAATGAATTTGGGAAATCGATAAAGGGTCGTTTTTCGGTCATCTGTGTTGAGAACATGTAGGCTCTTGTTCTTCTAGGGACATGCGATAATAGAAGAACAAGAGCGTACATGATCTGCAACACAAAGCTAATTCTAGAAGAACAAGAGCCTACATGTTCTCAACACAGATGACCGAAAAATGAGCCTTTATCGATTTCCCAAATTCATTTGCTATGGCATGAAAATGTTGCTCCCTATCAATTCTACCACTTTCTTCATCATAGCACTCGAGAGAACCTGCAACGGCATAAGACTTGCACACAACAGCCAGCATGTTTTCTTCTCCCAAATATTCTACAAACATTTTGTAGATATAGTATATTTTTCTTTACATAAGAATTTTTCTTGGGGAGGAAAAGGTCAAAAAAGTAAAATCCATGATAGATTATGGAATATCAATCTAAATATGCACAAAAAGAAGTGTCAATCATAAAGTAATGCGAAGAATTGCTAAAGTTATCTACAAAAGCAAACGTTTAATCTAAGAATTTACACAAACAACAAGTAAAATACCTATGTATCACCAAGCTGCTCATCTCTCGAAAGCCACGCTTACATCTCACGCTCAACATTGTCCCCTTATTGTGGTGGATCGACCGGATCTATTTGCGGTAGCTGTTGCTGGTCATGAGGTGGCGGTGGTGGTGGCGGTGGTGGTGGTTGTTGCTGAGATAGGCCTGCTCCGTCCATGTTCATCCCGAGATGTTGCTGCATGAACTCCATAACCTTTCGTAATTGCTCTGCAACGACATTGAACTCTGCATGCGACACCATATCCGGCATCTCGGACGTGCTAGCACCAGGATCTGCATATCTCCTCTTCTTTCTCCCTAAAGACCCGAGACCGCAGACACGTCCTTTGGGACACTCACCCGCCACATTGAGGTACAACGCCTCATCATCCACCGATTGGTCCGGTGTAGCCTGGGTCAGCTCCTGACATCTCCTCTGGAGCCTATCCTGTAGATATCAACAACAAACAAAATACATGATATGGTTTAAAGTAAACTTAATACTATTTTACATTTCATTTCTATACTTACATAGAACCGCTCTGATCTAGTATCGATGAATGTCATCCTGTCGTGATTTACGGTGTGGAGATGCAAATACAATTCATTCACAGTCGGTGGCGTCTCGGATGAATCATTCTGCGTACAGGACCAAGCATAGTGAACAAGTGTATAAATGTAAAAAATAACCAAGAGGTTAAAAAAAACTTACCAATCTTTCTTGGGTAGTCACAAAAGACACGGAACCACCACCGTGCTTCGAGGGTCTAGTCCCAAGGCCTTCGACCTCAGTGTTCCTATTCGTTGTCGCTTGCCTAGACCTGGCAAGGAAGTCCTCGCTCTCCCAGTACTCCAAGTATCTCCTCCATGCCTCATCTGTAACATACACTGGATGCACACGATTCTTCTTTAAGTTGTGCATCAATGCGGTGTACATTGTGCCTGCAAGCCTGTCGTACGCCGCTCGAATGAGATCCTCGGGAATCGCGTCATCCCATCTAAAAAATACCTACAAATTGGCGATTGCTATTGTTACGAGACATTGAGAAAATAGTATAAATCATAAGACATTTAGTAGTCATGTTTACCTTCCATTGGCGCTAGTATTGATCTTTATGATGAGGCGGTACCGACTTCCAACAATACCCTTCAGGAATCATCCATCTTTTGAAAACTTTTGTCATCCTCCGTGCACAAAAATGCGAAGGATGCAACTCCTTGTGTTTCATGAACATGCATAACATCTTAACTACTTCTTCAATAATTTACATCCATATTTAAAATGACATATATGAGTCAAATACAAACTTACGTATCATTGGAAATCAGTCTGATAGGGATCCCCTGCACGCGATGGGGCTCCATCCCTGTCCTCTGAGGTGCCCGCGGAGGGCCTATCACCTCCAACCCTGCTCTTACGTCGTATTGTGGGGATGCTGCCGGTGATGTTGTGTCTGGGGGTGCAGGCCTCGTGGGTAAAGGAGTCCTTAATGTCGGCGATGGTGACTGGAACTGCATATTTGGTATAGTCCTTGATGACGACGATGATGGTACAGACGACGCCGACGGTATGGAAGGCGAAGGTGACGCTGCGGCTGTCTCGTGCTCGAGAGAACGAGAAGTCGGAATCGATAATGCAGGAATCGACCCATGACCTCGACCGGCACGACCTCTATGGACCCCTCGTGTGGCCTGACCATGAGGCCCAGTCGGTATTTCGCCTCCAGAGGTCGGTGCTGCACCTCTTCTGCCTGGACGATGTCCTCCTAATGGGAAACCTCGACGTGGGGGATGACCACCTCCTGCCATGAAACCTAACAAAATAGCAATAAAATTTCAGAGAAGGAGGGCATACAAAAATTAGAAATTAAGTCTAAATGATTGGAATTAATAACACATGATCCATGCTGATAAAAGTAACTAAATGATTGAACGTTGACATAACATATACATACATTATTCGCTATCATCCGTTTCAAATTCACTCTCATGAGTAGAAGTTGATGATTCTTCTTCTGATACGCATGGAGACATATTGGTGGCCATTGGCCCTACTTTACAAGGTACTAATTGAAATTATCCAACGTTATATCAGTTCCACTGGCATTTAAACGATAAGGAGTTTAAAAGGGAACTCGCTAAAAAATCTTAGTGAAGAACTACCATAATGGATCCCAAATTAAACTTCAATCACTACTAAAATGAATCGAAGCATATAAACTAGCATGGGAGGATTGATAATAGTTCAAACCTCACTTACTTCGTTTGCCGCATTATTTTGACTTTTTGTAGAGATATCTAGGATCAAAGTTTTTTTTCTAAGACTTATTTCCTCAAGTGAAAATACTTAAGTGATTAACTTCTTTACAATGATTACTTCTTAAGTACCTCAGTTGTTGATCTAAAAATAAATAAATAAATGGTTATAACATAAGAGATCATTATTCCATGCGTAGGTTTTAATACTATTTATCTATTTAGTTTTTATGTAATAAACGGGGGTCTTCATATGGGTTTGGGTTATCACTTGTCACAGGGTCAACACTTCAACTTGCTCAATAAGTTCAGATTCACCTAACTGTCAACAATCCGTATAATATTTAATAACGAAACGTAGGAGCAATATCAACAAATTAATGCTAACATGATATTAAAAAACATATAATCAATATAATGAACCACCCATGTATTACAAAACTATTGACCAAGAAACACAAAAGAACGGACACCCATAGAGAAACATAGTGAGAGGCTTGCAAGGACAGCTTCCTTTCTTCCTTTTTCCCTTTTTTATTATATAGGTAAACCTCATAAATTTAAATCAAGTTTAAATTAATACAAAGATGTAAAGAGTTACAACCAAATCAAATTTATTTAAATTATACATTTCTAGCTTTGTCTCTTTAACAAGCTTTCTTGAACTTCAAGATCTCTTTTGTGAATAGCAAATTTGTGCTTTGATAACATGTATAAGCTAAAGTTGGCCTTGCTAAAGACTTAAGCATGGAAGGCTTAATTAAACTAACAATTAGAAGAGCAAGTAGAGAAGGGAAACAAAAGAGAAGAGAGTTAGAGATAATGTAGAGATTGTATTTCAAGAATTTTTATATTGTGTACAAGAGAATGAACTCCATTTATATGCCCTTGATCATGATGATCATATGTACTTTGAACAAAGATTACAAGCTACACTTAGTGGATAAGGTAAATAGAAGAGTACACAAAGTGGAACAAGTAACATATAGACAACAAGTAATTACATAGTTGATGTTACAAATACATGTCGTCGTGAAGATTCATCCAAATATTTGCCAACATTGCAATTGAATTGTTACTCACCAAAACAACTTGTGTATAATAAACTTGCAAAAAAACAACTAAATACATGAAACAATAAATTCTCACGCCCGAGTAAAAATCACAGATCATTGTAAAAGCAAACAAAACATGTCACTGCCAATTAACCAAAAACAATGTTTCGAGAGGAAAGAGGGAGAACTCACCAATGAAACACAGCGAGGCGCGGACTGAATGAGAGCACAATGAAAGAGCAGAGAGGTCGAAGAGGGGACAGAATGAGAGCACGATGTGAGAGCCGAGAGGAGCAGAGGCGCGGACTGAAAATGTGCAAGACTGGCGCTACGACCAGAGCAGGGCAGCGCTACCAGGGAGCATTGGAGTGCGAGGACGACTTGTTAGGGGTTGGGGATTTGGGGGGCGGTGACTGGAGAGAGACGGAGAGACCAAAGAGAGACACCACTATAACTGGTTGAGCAAGAGACGGAGAGACCAGAGAGAGAGTTGAGAGCAACGAACAGAGACGAGAGATTTGTTGGGGGTTGGAGATTTGGGGGCCGGTGGACCTGAGAGACGGAGAGACCGAGTCTAGAGGAGAGACGAGAGTATAGAGGAGAGAGACGACGAAGACGAGGTTTTCGCGGTGGGAGTTAGGGCTTTCGGTGGTGGGGAGGACGAAGGGGGTGTTGGAGGGGGTAAAGGGGAAATCTCGAGATTTGTTGCACAAATCTCGAGATTTGATGAACGGGTATAACAAAATAAAGTTTTGGTGGGAATGTTGGCGCCATTTTTTAGAGACGGAATTTAATTCCGTCTCTAATTCCGTCTCAATTCCGTCTCAATTCCGTCTCAATTCCGTCTCTGAATGTTTCCGTCTCAATTCCGTCGCTAACTTTTTTTTTTTAGAAACGGAACTTAATTCTATTTCTAATTCCGTTTCTAAATTTCATTTTCCTTGTAGTGTATATCAAAAGTTCTACTGGCAAGCTTACTGAAATACAACAGCGTTGATGGTTCAAAAATTATTACTATAACTGTAGAAAAGAAAAGAGAACCAGACGTAACACATTGTGAATGCATTACAAAGAGAACCAGACGTTAGAGAAGCGAGAGAGAGGAGAGAGAGAGAGAGAGACGTTGGATGTTACCTCTCGAAGCAAACGATGGAGACGCGAGGTAGCGATGGAGAAGCGAGGCAGCGTCGAATGGAGGAGCGCAGACGACTGAGAGCGAGAGAGATTTCGCGATGAGAGAGAGAGGCCACGAAGAAGAAAAACAAAAGTCTCCAAAAGTTTCTCGTGGAGGCAAAGAGATGGAGAAGACTTTCAACATATATAGGATTAGGTGAAAAGTCTCCAAAAGTCATCCAAACTCACAAATCTACCAAATTTCTAAACAAATTGAATACCCCTTACTTTTAGAGACTCTCTAAAAGATTAAATTAAATACCCCAAAACTTTTAGAGACTTTTTAAAAGTCTCTAAAAGTTCACATTGAATACACCAAACTTTTAGAGACTCTCTAAAAGTTTTAATTGAATACCCCTAAACTTTTTTAGTCAATAAAAGTAACTAAAAGTCTCTAAAAATCTCGATTGAATACACCCCTGTAAATCTGAAATATTTGAAGAAATTGCTTCTAACATAACGTGTGGCATGTCCCTTTTGACATCAAAAACTTCCCTAGGTTGATTCTTGCTAGGCCCTTTGTTGAATTGTGGAGAGGTAAATCAATATACTTCAGAGAAATATAAGAAAGAACGCGCGCTTGTGACACACACATAATACAGTCAACAATTTGACTTGTTTGCTGTGACGTCAAATGTGTGACGTGTTCTTGATACATCTTGACTTTGGTAGATCTTGTGTTGAGTTTTTCGGAATGTTGTGTAAGTTTAGCTGACTGCTACGCAATGAACAGATCCTATTAGATGAGTATCGTATATACCTTGACTTTAGAAGTTTCCAATGCAAGTGGTGCATAATAAGTGATGTAAAAATCAAGAAAAACCTTAGGTGGATTCCATGTTTTTGAACGAATCTGACGATTCAACAGATCTTGTTCCATTTAAGACACTGGTTCAAACGCCGCCTATTGCATTGTCATATTTGCTCTATATGGTATCTTGCCTCATCTGGTGCAATGGTGAGTTTTTTCTCCAAAAAAAAAAAAAAAAATGATAAGACTGGCACTTGTTTGTTGATTAAATCGTTCAATGCATGACCATTATTGTGATGAGACAGTCTACTCCAAAGAGGTAAAGTTTTATTCAAGTTGTTGCATGTTTGTGCGAGGATCACTACAGTTCCGACGCCAAGTAAATTTTCTTTCATTTTCTTTCTTTCGTTTTTGCAAATTAGTAACACTTCTCCAAATATTGTGCTCTAAACCATGTTTTGAGCTCATGTCTGCATTATGTCAATCCTTTAATTTTTAATGCCATTTGAAATTGTCGTCCTTCAAGTGGGAAACTATATTCCAATTTCGCCAAGACGGGATGATGTAGCGGTTTGCATACAAGAAGGGAATGGAATGGAAAGCCAAAAAATGCTTCTCCCATACAAGCAACTTTGTAGTGAGAAAAAGGTAAAGTTTTCTATGTTAACCTTCAAGCCTATAAAAAAAGCATATTATGAAAGAGAAAAAAAAAGAAAAGAAAAAAAATGAACTCACTCTAATGCGATACATGAAGGTGGAAGCGGAGATTGTACAAATTGAAGCAGATGATGTACCAGTTGCAATATCTAATGAAGTGTCTAAGTCCCAAATCAGCATGCTTGTTATTGGAGCTTCATCGGTGGCGCTTTCACAAGGTAAGAGTAAGAGATATGATATCGCTTAACGCTTTGATCTATTTGCATAGTTCCATTACGCCGATTAATTGGATAGAATAGCAATGTGGATTTACCATTTAGTTCTCTTTCCTTCGTTTCATCTCATGGTTTTTACATGCGTTGGACCTTATATGCCCTCATAGTTGTTCCTTGTTTCCAATTGTTCCTAGTTCTATTTGAGGTTTTAAACCTTCCTTGAAGTTAAAACTGTTATTTGATTGGGTTGGGTGTGCTGATGATTGTTAGGCCAGAAGATAACTTCTTAGTTTTTAATTCTTATGCTTCTGCACGGTTCTACAGTTCGGAGCCATTCCATTTTTAAGGAAAAACACATCACCCGCGAGTCATGATAAAATGTCAGGTTCTGTTTGGTTTAATATTTATACACAGTTTTTTCTAGTAAAGCAAAATTTAATAGCTAAGGTTTTTTGTTTAGCTCATTCAATTAGGATTTTGAAAGTTTTATTTAAAGCAAGGCCTTTTTTTTCAAAATATAACCCAACCTGTTTTTTTTTCATGAAAATATTCTTAGCTATTTTTCATTTATTAGTGCATATTTTCCTCTGCAACATATAGAATAGTGCTCAATAATAATGATAATGGGAACTATTTTTCAAGGGGCACCATAATAGTGTCAGTTTAGATGTTTCATTTCATATATTATGGGGAGACACACAACAAACAACGAGGACCAAAGACTGCGTCTCTCTCTGTCTTCCTACCGTAGCCCACTACTATATATATGGTTGATCACTTTAGTTGTAGTGGTGAAACCACATCTTGTGAAAACAAGGTCTCTAGTGATACATCGACATCCATGGCTTTGGCTGTGATTTCTAAAAGTTGTAAACAAGTCTTAATTTTATTTTATTTTTATAAGAATAAACTAGTCGACTCTAATTAATTAATTTGCAATTTAGGTTTTATTTTCATTGTTGTCGAGCATAAATATTTTTCTTTTAATTTTAATTCTTAAACGTAATCATGCATGATAGCTTGTGTATGTTGCAGTCTTAAATATTGATCATGAAACATCAAGATTATATATATAAGCATCACAAACCATTGCTATGTTATAGTTTGGAGCGAGAGATAATTTGCTAATTAACACCATGTTCCTTCTGGATAATGATGAATTTATTTTTCTTTATTACTTTATTTATGATGTGTTTGGCTCATACACTTGTGCTTGCGATGGTACGTAGTTCTCCCATAATATTGTTTATATTCCTTTTCTTATTTGTATAATTTAGTGATTTTTTTTCTTTTTGATATTTTTTCAGGTGTTTTGTATGAAGTCAAGTATTATTTGAAGCACAATCAACTTTATATAATCTCGGAACACTTCGTTTTTTATTTTTTTTCATTTAGAACAATTTTTGCTTTTTCTTTTGTAGAAAGATACGATATAGAAACTTTTTAGATTGTTTTTGTTGTTTCGTGTACAGTACATTGAGAAAAAATAATGTTAAGGATATGTTAAGTTTATATAAACTGTGCAATATGAATATATTATTTAGCTATGATTTTTATTATATATTGGCAGGTTAAATGTGCTTGGATTGAGACCAATATATATATATATATATAGACTTTAAAAACTAAACAAAAATGAAAATTAGAGACGGAAATAGCAACGGAATCCAGAGATTCCGTTGCTATTTCCGTCTCTAATTTTCTAGGAATAGATACACGAATCAGAAACAGATCAAATTTCTTCTCTGGTCCGTTTCTGATTATCAACGGATCAGAGACGGAAATAATCAGAAACGAAATTTATTCTGTCTCTAATCAGAAACAAAATTAGAGACGGAATTTATTCCGACTCTGATCCGTCTCTAAATTAGAAACAGATTCGCATTTCCGTTTCTGATTGAATCAGCGACGACGATTTTAAAGACGAAATAAATTCCGTCTTTATTCCGTTGCAGATTTCAATTAGAGACGGAATTTATACAAATCAGAGACGAAAATTTCCGTTTCTGATCTGCTGTTTTTTTGTAGTGATTGTAGTTTGATTGACAAACATTGAATGACTCATTATTATATTGTTTGTGCTAAGTGAGTGTATAGATTAAATTAAAGTATTAATACACAATGGAGCTTGTTAAGTTTATTTGTGCTAAGTGAGTGTATTAATTATCATTACTTATATTGATTAACAATTATATTCTACATATATAGATTCCATAATGGTTGATCGAAGAGTAACTTTGGCGTGCTATATGAATGGTGTCATGGTTGATGGACCATCAGGAATTTCGTACACGAAACCGCCTATTCGACATCTCAAATCGAAGATGAGTTTAAGGTACGAGGAACTTGTGAGTTTTATCTGTAATTCATTGGAGATAGACAATGAAAAATGATATTAAACATGACATATCGATATCCTTTGTACATTGGAACTGGAACGTATAACTATGTCCCTTTGCGAATGGTTGATGAATCGACTCAGAAAGATGCTTGGGAGATTGTAGCAGGATTTCCATCACCAAATTGCATGAAGCTATTTTTAGATTTAGTTCCGAGGCAATTATATACTAGTTCCAATTGTAATATAGTGGTAAGTGTAGAATGACCTAGTACTCAACCAATATTTGAACATAGTAATTATGCATCGCCTTTGATGACTGGAAATCCCGAAATAGACGAGGATGCTCGTTCCTGTGATGATCTGAATACTGAGGAAGACGATGACTATTGTGGTAGTGACGGGAATACTAGTGAATCGAGTAGAGATGATGATGTAGATGATGCAGGGGTTGATGCTCATCATGTTGATGATATCATGATTCGATATACATTAAATCGAGTCATAGCCGATGACGGCTCATTATCTTGTCCTCCAATCTCGAACGAAGTTGGGAACGATGATTTTTTCGATCAAGAGGTTGCAGGAATTGATGGTGCGCACGTGGGTGTAGGTGAATTTGTCATACCTTCATCCGTATTTATGGAATTGAGTATTGAGGCAATGCAACCCATCCATGAGAATGCAATGATCCATTCTAGGTTTTTATGGAATGATGCATCAGAATTTCATGTAAGCATGCGGTTCCTTTCTAAAATTGATATCCAACATGCCGTGAAATTGTATAACATCAAAGGACACAGGTGATTTGTGGTAATTCATTCAACACCTAATGTATGGATTGTCCGTTGTAAGACATATTTAGATGGATGTGATTGGAGGTTGCGGTGTTCGAGAAGAAAAACACATGGAATGTTTGAGATCAGTAAATATGTAGGACCACATACATGTATCTATGCAAAACTGTCCAAGGATCATGCTCATTTGGAATTAATGACAACATTGTTAATGATTTGGGGTTCAAGCGCGATATGGATCCTGACCCTATAGATGATTCGGTGTTGACTCTGCAAGCTCTACATAGATCTACTCGCGTTTGGAATGGACTGGTAGTGCTTCTTTTCACATGTTTGCATATTTTTATAGCTTCGTAGCTACATTTGAACTAATGTAAGTTGAATCTCTTATTTCCATAGGATCCTGGTATATTGATTATCAGGCATAATTCAGCTGCATTACATCGATTGGTCCCACTAGATGAACGGATAGTTGGGTATCTTAAGGAAACTGGGTTTTACGGGACGACGCGAATAAGTTTCATAGCAATTAATTGGCATCTCATTACTACCCTTGTAGAGAGGCGGAGGCCAAAAACTCACACGTTTCATTTTTCAGTTGGCGAGATGACTATTACATTACAAGATGTACAATCATTTTAGGGTTATCTGTCGATGGATTAAGAATCACTGGTCGTGTAGAGCAAGATTATGATGCCTTATGTTTGACACAACTAGGCTTCCTATTCCCTGAAAACAACAAGACTGGAGGTTGGATCCAAATTCGCCAACTTTCAAGATGGTTTCCAAACCTTCCGAATAATGCTAGTGATGTGGAAGTGCAATGCTATGCAAGAACGTACATCTTACAACTTCTTGGAAGAACTTTATTTGCAGACAAGTCTAACAATCTTGTTCACATCACGTATTTGCAATTTTTGAAGGATTTTGAGGTGGCAGGACAATACAGTTGGGGCGGCGCAACTCTGGCTCACCTATATAGACAATTGTGTCTCGCAGCCGACATTGATGGAGCAGAGATTGCAGGTCCGATCATATTACTACAATTATGGGCATGAGATAGGTTGCCTTTTCTTGCACCAATAACGGGAATTGTTCTTCGAAACGACATCATACCAAACAAAGAATTATTTCCACCTCCTCCATTTGGTCATAGGTAATTAGGATTTTTTAACACAATAATCTCAATTTGAGTATATTTATCTACATGTACATTCATGCATGCTTTGTGTTTTTTTTATATTTCTATAGGTGGAGACATGCCTTGGAGACCAAGGAACATAAATGCACGTGCTGACAAAATACAAAGAAATGATTGACATGCAATCACTCGATGAAGTAAGAAATATGCTTAATCATTTTTTTTTCCAAATACCTTATTCTACAATGGTGAAATGTGAATTTTATTCATTTCAAGTTGTTTGTTATGACTTCAGGTAATTTGGGAACCGTATCCTGAGACAGTGATAAGGGACCTGCATATTGTAGCAGTGGCCGTGCTATTTGGCGAACAAAGGCACCTTTGCTTTTCTTTTGTGTTGTTGAAATGTATAATCCTGATAGAGTCATGCGACAATTCTGTTTGAAACAAAGGATACGACCTTTACATAGCACAAGCATGAAGCTACATAAGATTGACTTGGGAGGGAAAACGGATAAAGATTGGAGTGCAGAACATAGTGCTTATGTCTGTATGTGGAACGAATGTGATTCCAATATTGCGAATGATGAAATAATGGAGGAGCCATTAGAATTTTACGACCCGTATATGCTATGGCATCGTCGCATTACACGACGATTCATGTCTCGTCGTGGAGCTATTGTTGAGGCATTGGTAAGTACAATTTTTTCAGTCATGAAGTCTTTCAAATAGTTGTTTTGATTTTACTTTCGCATACAACTTCATAAATATTTCATATGTAGGCACATGGAATGACATCAATTCATCGATTGACATTGGGTGATGATGTGTCTATTGCACGTATTAGAGATGTAGTCAGCACGGCTTTGATTGCAATACATGCAAATTATTGCATCCATAATATGCCCACTTCATTTGAAGCTTCTCATCAATCTTCTCATGATGATACATGTTCGAGACACGACACTCCAATGTTTACTCTATCAGTACCTCTCAACCGGTTCGAGACTCTATATACTCAATCAGTACCTCTCGACGAGTTAGAGACTCCATATACTCCATCAGTTCTTCCCAACATGACATTCGAGGCTACGGAAGCCTTTCCATTTGATAGGAAACCTACATCTTCGCGTCATTTTAATGCAAGTCCAATTAATAATGATGAATTTATCTGGGACTACAAGTACTCATGATGGTGGAATGCACGATATCGATGATATTCAACGAGAAGATGCTCAAAATCCTGCTCATGTGGGACATTCGAATGTGCCATTAGCTTTAAATCGTAATGTGCGAGTCGTAAAGAGAACACGTTGTGGGACTAAAAGTCATTATTTGGGGTCAGACTAGGACATTTTCTTTACTTTAACATGACATTTTTTTTTTTGGTTTATATTAATGCTTTGTAGTTCATCGACTTCGATTTCCAAGTTCTTCATTTATAGCAAATGAAACTTTTGGCTTCACTAACATTGATTTTATGAATTTTGCAAATTACACGAGTTTAAAAGCTTTTGTTGTAAAATATAAGGTTATAAACTAGTAACTTCAAATTTTATACTAGTTTGTATTAACAAAATAATAAAAAATATGAATATACTAGTTGACTTGAAATCTTTAGTTTTATTGCAAAAAATATAAAAACACATAGATGCTACAAAAAATATAAAAACACATAGATGCTAGATGTTCTACTTGTTCCATCGATGAGGTATAGATAGATTATACTTTGTCAAGATCATTTTAATTCTCTTTCATAAAAATAAATCAGCCTTAAGACATTGTTTTATAGTTAACCACTAAAAGCATAAAGCAAAAAAAAAAAAGAACACTGAATTCGCCCACCAAATTTGCCTCGAGACGCGTGCTATCACAATTTTCTGTGTAGAACGAATTCGGGCATATGGATACTCGATTTTACGTAATTTTTTACCCTGAATTCAACCGCGCACTCCAATAACTCTGAAATAATAAATAAACGCAATTAAACTAGTATTTTGGAGACTTAAACATAAAATATATATAAATAAACTATATATAATATTATATAATTAACGACTCAACATCCTTCTTGAATTCCTCTTCATTATAATCGGTTGTGCTTAGTTAGGGTTTCTGTTAGGTCAAGTGATGAAGTCCAAGAATTAGCTTGCAAATTCTTGATAGGATAATGAAGTCCAAGAATTAGTTTGCAAATTCTTGATAGAATAATGATGAAGTTCAAGAATTAGTTGCAAATTCTTGGAAAAATAGGACAAAATATGACTCACAGCGTTCCGGGGGTATGGGTTTATTGGAAACGACGTGGAGATCACGATTCACAGCTATGCTGTGAGTACGACGTTTTTCGGCGAAATTCCATCGTTTCGCTCTCCGAAACGACAATTTTGCTATTTTAGGAAACTTTTGTTTCGCTTATAACTTTCACTAGGAATTTCGTTTTTATTGCCATTTGCGGCGTTTGTTTCTATTTTTCGTCTAGTTTTCAGTTTAGGGTTTTTTGGATTTTTTACTATTTTTGGCAAATTTTAGGGTTTCGCTATTTTAGAAGATCTCCGCTGCGTCAATTGGTATCAGAGCCTGCTTCAGCGTGATTGGAGAAATCATGCCGCCGAAGAGGAACCAGCAGCGTATCGAGGAGGTGTATGACAGTGACAATCTGAATCGACAAATTGGCCAATTGATTGACCAACGCATGGACGCGGTGGTAGAACGATTAACTGCCATAATCGATCAGCTGTTGAGTCAAAATATTGATCGTGTCCGTAACCATCGAGGGGAACCTGTTGGTGATGAACCAGTAGGTGATTCTTCTACCGAAAGGGAGGATGAGTATGTTGAGGCACCGAGGAGGCGCTACAGGCCGCGTGCAGTTGAGGATGATCGCAGGCGGTGGGAGTTTGGGTTGAAGACGGATGTCCCAGAATTCCATGGCACCCTTCAACCGGAAGAATTCTTAGACTGGCTGGCGTCAGTTGAAAAAGTCATAGAATTCAAAGGTGTGTCCGAAGACAAGCGTGTGCAACTGGTTGCGACCAGATTCCGCAACAGGGCCATGGCTTGGTGGCAACAACAGAAGTTGATGCGGAATAGGAATGGAAAGGCGAAGATCACCTCGTGGGAGAAGATGAAAAAACACTTACGGGTTGAGTTCTTGCCTTACAATTTCCAACGCCTTATGTATCAGAGGTTGCAGAATCCGAGACAAGGGGCAAAGTCAGTAGATGATTATACTACTGAGTTTTATCAGTTAGTCGCTAGAAACGAACTGCAGGAGACTAACGACCAATTAGTGGCGCGGTATATTGGTGGACTGAGGGTGCAGATCCAAAATGTCATCAACATGTTTGATCCGGTTTCCTTATTTGCAGCGCACCAGCGAGCATTGTTGGTGGAGAAACAACAGCGTCGGGGTGTGAGTAATGCTTCCAGTAATGTTAGTGTTGGGACAGCCAATACTGAAGGTAATATCGCTGCAATTAAACCTGCTAGTCGCACAAACAGACCTAGCATTAGTGGAATTAAATGCTTCGGTTGTGGCGAAGTTGGTCGCAGGAAGTCAGAATGTAAAGGGAAGAAGACTCTCTTTATTGAGAACTAAGAGGAAGACGCAGGGGAAGAGGCCAACATCACTGCAGAACCAACCTTTGATACTTCTGACAACACAGAAGAGGAGATCGTGACTGGAGACGTGGGTACTGCCTTGGTTGTGAGGCGTTCTTGTATGACTCCTAGAGCTGTCGCTGATGATGAGTGGCTGCGGAATACCATCTTTCACTCCAAGTGTACCATCTTAGGCAAGGCGTACAGGTTTATGATTGATGCAGGCAGTTGCGAGAATATCGTCTCAGTTGAAGCGGTTCAGAAGTTGGGTCTTGCAACTGAACAACACCCCAGGCCCTACAAGCTAGCTTGGCTGAAGAAGGGTGGTGAGGTGAAGGTGTCGAAGCGCGCCTTGGTGACTTTTTCTATTGGTGCTAACTACAAGGATTCAGTCTGGTGTGATGTTGTGGCTATGGATGCTTGCCACTTGTTACTGGGACGTCCTTGGCAGTTTGATAGGGGAGTTGTGCGTGATGGCAGAACCAATAAATACACCCTTATGTTCAAGGGAGTGAAGATTGTGCTAGTACCCGCCAAGGACCCGGAGGAAGTTAAGCCTACTAAAGAATCTAGCAGCTTGTTGTCTTTAGCAAGATTTGAAGATGCGTTACAGGATTGTGAGGTAGTTTACATATTGATGGGAAAGGAGGTAGATAAAGATGTTGATGTTCCTGAAGCTGCAATTCCTATCGTGAAGGAGTTTTGTGATGTTTTCCCTGATGAGATGCCAAAAGGACTGCCACCATTGCGTGGTATTCAGCATCAGATTGACCTTGAACCTGGTGCGTCACTACCTAATAGACCACACTACCGAATGAGTCCCAGTGAGCATGAGGAGTTGCGCAGACAGGTTGAAGAGTTATTGGCTAAAGGATTCATCCGTGAAAGTCTGAGTCCGTGTGCAGTGCCAACCCTCCTTACACCAAAGAAAGATGGCTCCTGGCGGATGTGTGTGGACAGTAGAGCAATCAATAAGATTACTGTCAGGTATCGCTTTCCTATCCCTCGCTTGGATGATTTACTTGACCAATTGAGTGGAGCAAAAATTTTTACAAAACTGGATTTGAAGAGTGGGAACCACCAGATTCGCATTAGAGTTGGGGATGAGTGGAAGACTGCTTTTAAAACTAGGGAGGGGCTGTATAAGTGGTTAGTCATGCCGTTTGGGCTGTCAAACGCACCTACACTACAAAAAAACAGCAGATCAGAAACGGAAATTTCCGTCTCTGATTTTCATAAATTTCTTCTCTTATTAAAATCGTCGTCGCTGATTCAATCAGAAACGAAAATGTGATTCCGTTTCTGATTAGAGACGGATTAGAGACGGAATAAATTTCGTTTCTAATTAGAGACGGATTAGAGACGGAAATTAGAAATGGAACAAAGACGGAAAACAAATGGAAATTTTTCGAAATGGTACATTTGTAATTGCATTCCTTCTTTGATTCCGTTGCTAATCTTTGAATTCCGTCTCTGATTCCGTTTCTGATTAGCAACGAAATCAGAGACGAAATTTTTCCATTCCGTCTCTGATCCGTTGCTGATTCATACATATATTCCTCGAAAATTAGAGACGGAATAGCAACAGAATCTCTGAATTCCGTTGCTAATCCGTCTCTAATTTTCCTTTTTGTTTAGCTTTCAAACATACACTCAATCCAATTGGTTCTCCAACCTATAACTTGAAAATACAACCATAGGACCTACTCCATCGCCTGCACCCCCTCCAACAACTCCTTGAGGGTGTTAACATCCCCCAAAAAAGCAAAATTTGACATTCATACATCGACAATATATATCAACAAATATTCAAATGAGAGAAAATGTAAAATTCAAAATTTGAAAAAGATTTATATATCCACGAAAAATTATCTAGTATAACAAATGCTCCAAATTTCTAAGTATTCACAAAAACCACCAATCCTATTGTTCAACAACCACAAAAAAAAACTTACAATCCTCTAAATATGCACAAAAAGAATAATCAATCTAAAAGTCATGTAAACAACTATAAAAGTTACATGAAAAGCTTTAAATTCCTCATCTCTCACTTGGAAACCAGATTATGGTAGGTATTGTCACAGGGATATGGGCAATCAATGGCACTAACTCCCACTCGATCGAAGAACCAGTTACCTACTGATAGGGCCACGCTCTGCAAATATTGCAAAATAGATCAAACTCATGATAAAAAATACGAAACTGCAAAAAAACTATATCCATTTACAGTGCAAAAGAAAACAATATATTTAACTATAATTTTCGATGGTACATGGCTACTTGTGTGTCCAACTAACACAATTTATTAGAAGGGAGAATCTGAGAACCTACCTAACTACATGAACAAAAAGCTTTGCTAAAGCACAATTACGACGATACATGGCTACTTGTGTTGCATACTTGCATCCTTCACATGCACAGTCGCAAAGGGAGAATGAATGATAAAACATGCACAACAGCAAAGAACATAATAAAATAAAATAAAAGTTTTTAACAAAGAACAATTGGGAGCGAAGTTCTTCCTTACATACTAAGAGATGACAAAACAAGTTTCTTTCTTATGTATTGGAAGAAATGATAAAGTTTGAAATTCAAATGAATGTAGAAAGTGGCAGTTAAAGTAAATGACAAAAACCAAAAAAAAAACAGCAAAACAACTAAAAAAAAAAAATAGCAAAACAACAACCCAAAAAAAAAAAAAAAACGCAAGCCTACACATTGTTCACAACTAACACTTCAAAAAACAAAGAAGCACAAAAATAAACAACAAGCCGGTGGCACTGTGGCGTACTCTAAACAAACCTCTTCATCTTTGAAAGGAAACTAATACTCAAACAATATACAAACAAGTAAATCCCGTAACAAAGAACCTAAGGAAACCTTTCACAACAAAAAAAAAACAAACTAGATGAACCGAAAATACATTACATACAAAGCCTCTCAATCGATATGAAGAGGCAATTTCAACCAGAGAACTCACTAGGAGCCATTCCAAAGACCATTCCACCGCAACCATTCCAAACTTTTGTAATGCAACCCATAAAAAATAGCAAAACAACAAAATAAAAAAAAACCAAAGAAACCAAAGAACCCAAAAAAAAAAAAAACAACAAAATAAACAAACATATTCAGAGGAAACCAACAACCCATAATAATTAAGGAACCATTCCCTTTCATGTGTCTATCCTGTGAACAACACAAAATCAACAAACACATTCAGAGGAAAATGAAAAGAAACATTTTATCAATACGTATAGAACTCTTATTTAATAGCCAATTTGGAACCATTCCCTTTCATGTGTCTATCCTGTGAACAACACAAAATCAACAAACACATTCAGTGTACTTTGTCTATTCACTTATTAGCAAGTATGCAACTCAATGGAACTATGGAAGTCGTACATTCCATTTCGAATGCATAATCTGAAACTCAAGAATATGCATCTAGTGGCAGTTTCAAAATGAAAATAAACATGCAAATTTGCAATAGAAGCATTTCAAATAGAAACCAAAACCACTAATATTAAATATTAGGTGCATGTTTGTTCAAACATTACAACCAGAAATAGATCTTCGAAAAGAAGAGCATAAAAAAAAATAAAAAATAGAGCATCTTGAACATACCTTGTTGTGTAAACCCCTGCGACAAGTGCAGTTGCTCCCCCGACAGCTACAACAAGCTTATTAACAACATGACTGCTCAAGACATTAACTAAAATGTAAGAAAAGCATATTCAATCAAGAAAAAAATTTCATAAGAACGCGAAATGCAACTTCTGAAACCTCTATGCAAAATGCCTGAAATAAAAGCACTCAATCCCAAATTAGTTGGGGTTGGCTACTAGATCATACTCTATCCGTTGCTCTCGATTTAGTGCACTTAACGGCATGCTTTCCAAATCTTGTAAATTTCTCATAATCAATGTGTCCCAAGTTAGCTTAGATCTAACCCTGTATCGTCTAATTTCTTCAGCCATAAGGGTGTTCTGCTACTAAAAGGCACGTTAGGTAAGACATGAATGAAATATCAAGGCAAGAAAGTTTGATTGTTTAAGGGTTTAGGAAAGAAAAAAATTACAGTAAAATAGGTGAAGGCAAAGTACCAAGCAGGAAACAAAGCTTTAAGGTTTGAGGAAATATCGATCTACCTTGCACGAGCACAAATTAGGAAGCCAAGAAATGTGGAATGCTTTGAAGCTTAGGTAGTAAAGAAATGTCCACTTCAGCACCCTAAGTTAAATGAAAAATCAATTTAGGATATAAGACACATTCCTATTGTAATTGTGCAATTAAATTAGTCAACTAGTTTCATAATTTCCGACGGTACATGGCAACTTGTGTGTCCAACTAACACAATTTATTAGAAGGGGGAATCTGAGGGCCTACTTAACTACATGAAAATATTAACTTCAAGAAGTTAACTCCAAGAAGATAGCTCTCAACTAACACTGTAAGTTAACAAAAATGAATCAAACGAGGCATAATGGCAATTGAGATTTGTAGACAATAAAGTAATTTCAGTCTTACTGACGTTCAGTTAACATATCTAACTCGTGAATCTAATGACCCCGTATAACTAGCATGAATTTTAGCAAACTTGAATTATTCTACTAAAATCCATTCATGGACTAAACTTAAATATCAACTAAAAAATATTAACTTGAAGCCAAACCTTAATCACTGTAGCTATTCTACCTCATAATTTGCAAACCGAAGAGGCCATTAAGTATTGTGTCAGTGCTTACTACTAGTATAACAGAGACAGAACGTTTTATGGCATAAAAAATGTTTCCTCTATTTGAGGCCAATAAGAAACCACGTGGGAGCTATCCAACACATCAACACATTTAGGTGACCAATTCATTTGGACTGGCAAGTCTATTGTCATTGGGTTGAGAAGAATCGAGAGTATTAATTTGTTGTCTCTAATGCTTTAATTGTTGAATGCCTGTAGAAGACCAACACGTGAATGTGCACTCATATGTTGTGCTTTTTAGCCTTGAAAAGCATGTATGGTGAGACTGAAAGGAAGAACATGAGAATTATTGGTAAAGCTTAAATGCTTCTAATGTGACACATATGGGTCCTTCCTTCATCATCTTCTTGCACTCAAATGAGAGAGGCTAATTGGGATTTCACTTTATTACTTGTTGTTTGCCTAGTGAAGTCCGTTCAAAAGCCACCTCTTTTGTCTAGTTAAACTCCACTAACAAAAATAGAGAAGATAAAACAACTTGGAACATTGATCCATCAAGTCTCTTCTCAAGCAAATCATCTTTAGTTTTTTTAACTGAGGGACCTAACTCAACAATACACCAAGCAATTTAAGGACTTTGAAAGGCTATGATTCCCTATAAAGTAAAATTTTTTGGTTGTATTGTTTTGCATGGTGGTTTGAATACAGGTAAAATTCTTAACTATCCTTTATTTTTGTTTAAGTGAATTCTGTGATTTTTTTGCATGCTTAGATTGGGGAGGTTTCACTCCCATTGACGCAACAAATAGAGGGGCTGTTTTACTTCTTGCTATTTGCAAGTGATGTATAAAAAACTTATTTGTTTCTTCTCCTAGAAATCATGAAAGACAATTTGAGATGAAATATGAATGAAGACCATAGAGATAGCTAAAATCCACACCGTCTACTCTAAGAAAATTAATAATGAAGCAAAAAAATAGTAACAATACAAAGGGTGCACTCACAGTTCCTTCAAGCATTTTCAACGGTGCCTGCTGAACACCCTCTCCAGATACATCTCTACTAGTGTTCAAGCTCTCTGCCTGCACAAACAATTGAGGATATATAAGGTTTTTATCATGAAGAGTCTGAAAATAGTACATGAATCAAGTATAGGACCTTCTTAGTTATCTTATCAACTTCATCAATGTAGACAATGCCTTGGCGAGCGCCTTGCACATTGAACTCAGCAACCTAAATGCCAACATAAAGGAGGAAACAAGACAAATGAGAAAATTGTACGTGCTAAATGAAAAAGGCAAAGGCTTTGTTTGGTTTGGTCGGATTGGTTTCGCGGTTTTCAACTTTTCATGCACTCTATTTTCGAAAAAAAAACAAAGAACAAAAAAACACAAAAACAAACAAAGAAGGAAAAAAAAGCAAGGATTAAAAAAAAAACAAAGAAGGAAAAAACAAAACACAAAGAAAACAACAACCAAAAAAAAAAAACAACAAGCCTATACATTGTTCACAACTAACATTTGAAAAAATAGCAAGCACAATAGGGAAAAAAAGCAAGCCAGTGGCACTGTGGCAGACTCTAAACAAACCTCTTCATCTTTGAAAGGAAACTAATACTCAAACAATATGCAAACAAGTAAATCCTGTAACAGCAACCTAAGGAAACCTTTCACAACAAAGAAAAAATAAACCAGATGAACCGAAAATACATTACATACAAAGCCTCTCAATCGATATGAAGAGGCAATTTCAACCATGCCAGGGCCAAGTCCAAGAGTTTATTTTAAGAACTCTTTCACAGTTCCCTTAAACCAAATATATATTACATACAATAGCATCAATTGAAATATCAAATTTTAGGAAATGAAAACATTACCAATTGTTCTCTCGAAGTTGATCATAAAGAATGTGATCACGCAGTACAACATTGACTGTAGTCCAATGTATGGAATCTCTATATGACCCTATTAAAGAAAGCTAGTTAAGTTCCAATCAACTGTGAAGAATTTGGAAGTAGTTATTCCAGTTCCAGCAAAACCTATGATTTGCTGTGAGTAGTATTTATTACCTGAGCCATTTGCATAAGAAAAGGAAGCGTACATCCCAAATACTTTCTATCTCGTAGTAAACGGTCCTCTCAATAGAAACAACCTACGCATTTGCCTGAAAGAAGAATTACTTACACCAAGAAACAAGCAAGCAGCGTAAAGAGAACCCATGACCATCATCAGGTCCATTACGGTATCCCTGCAGAAAAGAAGGATTTTTTTTACTGCTTTAGAGCCACAAAGCAAGATTGTCAAGTGAAATGAGACGTTTACTATCAAAGAAAGTTCCCTTTTTTAACCAATAATCCAAAATGGCGATTGCAATTGTTACGAGACATTGAAAAAGTAGTATAAATCATAACACATTTATTAGTCCTGCTTACCTTCCATTGGCGCCAGTAGTGGTCTTTATGATGATTCGGTACCGACTTCCAACAATACCCTTCTGGAATCATCCATCTTTTGAAAACTTTTGTCATCCTCCGTGCACAATAATGAGAAGGATGCAACTCCCTGTGTTTCATGAAAATGCATAACATCTTAACTACTTCTTTAATAATTTACATCCATATTTAGAAGTACATATATGAATCAAATACAAACTTACGTATCATCGGCAATCAGTGTGATCGGGATCGGCTGCACGCGAGGGGGGCTCGATCCCTGTCCTCTGAGGTGCCCGCGGAGGGCCTGTCACCTGCAACCCTGCTCTGTCATCGTATTGTGGGGATGCTGCCGGTGATGCGGTGACTGGGGGTGCAGGCCTTGTGGGTACAGGAGTGTCATGTCTCGATGTCGACGATGGTGACAGTAACGGGCAATTTCGTATAGTCCTTGATGACGAGGATGATGGTACAGACAACGCTGATGGTATGGAAGGCGAAGGTGACGCTGAGGCTGGATCGTGCTCGAGAACACGAGAAGTCGGAATCGATAATGCAGGAATCGACCCACGACCTCGACCGCTACGACCTCTATGGCCCCCTCGTGTGGCCTGACCATGACGCCCAGTCGGTATTTTGCATCCAGAGGTCGGTGTTGCACCTCTTCCGACTGGACGATGTCCGCCTAATTGTATCCCTCGACGTGGGGGATGATCACCGCCCGCCATGAAACCTAACAAAATACCAATAAAATTTTAGAGAAGAAAGGCATACAAAAATAAGTAATGAACTATAATTGATGAGAATTAAGAACACAGGATCCATGCTGATAAAAGGAAATTAAGAAATATATCGTCAAATGTATGCATGTCTATATATCATAATGTTTAATCTCTAATTGATGGAAAAAGATTAGACCTATAAAAGATAAAGCGACATATTAAATATTAAGAGCCAATTTGGGCCTTCTCCAATGGGACTACATTGTAATAGCTTTTGGACGTTGACATAACATAGACCTACATTACTCGCTATCATCCGTTTCAAATTCACTCTCATGAATAGAAGTTGATGATTCTTCTTCTGAATCATCTCCACTATCAACAATGAAGTCATCGACTTCTTCACTTGGACCCGCTTCAACAATGACGCGAGTTCCATTCGGATCATCCAGATTGTTCATATCCTGAATTGCATCGTCGACTACGCACGTGGTGGGCATCCCATCTTGGAATGCAATCTCTGCCGAGCCCTGATCATTATCGTCTTTGCTCGTTTCCTCGTTAGCGAATTTTGGTTGACAAAGAACAAACTACTAGCCATTCTTATCGGTGCTCTTCATAGAAGTGGTACGAAAGGTAGTACACTTGAGTGGCTTGCATTGCTAGGACAAATGGCTCGTAGTTGTTATATCGTCGACTTCGATGAACCTCTACCAATTGAAGTGTTGGGTGAGTCCTCACACCATGATTCGGTGTAGGGTCATACCATTCACACTTAAACAAGACCACACGCTTGAGGCCAATATATTCAATCTCCACAACCTCTTGCGGTACTCCATAATAGTTATGGGAAACATCGGCGTAGTTAGAACCCTTCACCAAAACACCGCCGCTTCTCGCCGATCTCGTTAACGTCATATGTTGCGGAGTGGAACTTATACCCATTCACTAGGTAACCAGGGTAGACAGTACATGATCGACTAGGACCAACCGAAAGATCAACGAACGTCTCGTTTATGATAGAATTCCGAGCCTATTCACAAAAAATTAGAAATGTAATAAGACACATTACTTATGAAAGAAATTTATGAAGCTATAACCTACAATAGTAATAACCTTACATATGTTTGAAACCATATGGGGAAGTTGTGCTCTAGACTACTATCAACTTCCGACTCCCCCATTGCTTAAGTAATTTCATCGACGAATATCCTAGAAGAAACGAACATGTACATATGATGTCTTAGTAAAAGATGAATAAGGAATGTACCGCATTATTGAATGAAAGTGACAGACAAACTGGATGTAAGGAGCGATCTCTGGAAAATTGAGCAGTATGTACGAATGAGCGGCATTATACTCCTGCTCTATTAAGTATCGCTCCTTCGACTTGCCTATGGGTCGACCAGGATAAGTGAAAATTGAGAAATTGCCCACAAAATGCGGTGTGGGCCCGAGACCGCCATCGTCGTTTCGTTGCACTTTGTCACGCAACGTAAAGACGTGATCTTCGAAGTAGTAAGAACAAAAGGATGTGACTTCTTCGACCAAATAAGCATTACACATGGAGCCCTCTACCTTCGCTTTGTTCCGAACATTGTTTTTCAAATGTTTAAGGTACCTGTTGGCATGTTAGAGGAAATGTTGATTTAAAACTTATTGAATGGGAAAGTAATTTCAAGGGCTCAAGATATTACCTCTCAATTGGATACATCCATCGAAATTGAACGGGACCGGCCAGACGGGCCTCGTAGGCTAAGTGGATTGGTAGGTGTTCCATAGAGTCGAAAAAGCTTGGAGGGAATATTTTCTCCCACTTGCAAATGATTTTTGGTATTTTAGACTCTAAGACCTCCATATCTTTGAGACTGACACTTTTCACAGTTAGGGATCGAAAAAAAAGGCTTAGTTCGCTAATTGCAACCCAAATCGGGTTTGGGAGGAGTTCTCTGAATGCAATTGGTATCAACCGTTGCATGAAAATATGACAATTATGACTCTTCATGCCGAACATTCGCAATTTCTTTGGATCCACACATCGACCAAGATTCGAAGCATAACCATCTGGAAAACACAACTTTTCAACCCACTCGCACAATTTTTGTTTTTTTGATGTATCAAGAGCATAGCATCCAAGGATGTAGGTATTTGTCGCCGAATCAATGTGTAGAGAAGGTCGGTGACAATATTCACTAATATCTTGTCTCGCTTTCGCATTATCCTTACTCTTGCCCGCTACACACATAATACTGTTGAATATGTTGTCAAAAACATTTTTCTCGATGTGCATGACATCTAAGTTGTGGCGGATCAAGTTTGTCTTCTAATACGGCAAGTCCCAGAAAATGTTTTTTTTTCTCCATCCCGAATTCTTAGCTATCCGCCCATTCACAGATTCGGCTCCGATTTCTGTCACCTTCATCAAGCCTAACGATTCAATTTCTGCCAAAATTTCATCACCAGAACGCAAAGCGGGCGGATCGTCATATATGACCATTTTGCCTCTAAGAAATTTTTTTTTGTCTTTCCTTAATGGTGATGTCTTCGCCAAGAAACGACGGTGACAGTCGAACCAAGATGTCTTACCACCATTTCGCAATTGAAATGCATTTGTATCCTCCATACAATATGGACAAGCCATCTTACCGTGTGTGCTCCAACCGGACAACATGCTATACGCAGGGAAATCACTAACAGTCCATAAAAGAGCAACTCGCATTAGAAAATTCATCTTTGTGGAACCGTCGTATGTAATCACCCAATTGTTCCATAAATCTTGCAACTCTTTCACAAGCGGATGAAGGAACACGTCGATTTTCTGCTTTGGGCTGGTCGGTCCAGGAACGATAACGGTTAAGAACATACACTCAGATTTCATGCACATCGACGGTGGAAGGTTGTAAGGAGTCAATATTACGGGCCATGAAGAGTACAATTTCCCTGATATCCCAACCATCAGTGCACAATCCTAAAAGAACATTCCGAACCTCGGCGGCGAAGTCTCTATTGACGTCATTAAAATGTCTCCAAGCTATCGAATCAGAACAGTGTTGAATAACATCTTCTGGTGAGGAATGATCTCCTCGCCATCGCATATGTTTTGCCGTTGACTCAGACGCATACAATCGTTGCAACCGAGGGCCCAAAGGGAAGTAGTACATTTTTTTGCAAGGGCGGTTTTTGGTGTTGAGACCACGACCTCGTCGATGTGCAATGTAGCGTGATTTCCCACAAAATTTACATGATGTCAACTCAGAGTCCACTCCCCAATAAATCATACATTGGTCCTCACAACAATCTATTTTCTCAACAGGTAGACCTAGACCTCGCATTAGTCTTTTAGTGGCATAAAAATTTTCAACCAATGAATTGTCATTTGGCAAACAATCCTTCATGAATTTAATGATTTCATTATACCCTCGTTCAGATATATGATGTTCAGACTTGATCGCAAGTAATCTTGCCATTGCGGACAACGTTGTCATGGTTTCGCAACCTGGCCACAATTGTTCGCTACTAGCCTCTATCATGTCATATAGTTGGCGTGCTTGGGGGTTTGGTGATTCTTCCACGTGAGTCCAATTGAAACTTGGACCCCACGTTGTGTAGCATCTCGCGGTAAGTTGTCGATCGTCTCCTCCCACATCAAGCATCATCAATATGGTTATCCATTTGGTAAAAGTTTTGCGGGCCTTCATCTCTGTTCTCACCATGTTCGTACCAACAGTGATATCCCGAAACAAATCCATACCTACATATGTGGTACTCAACCGTTTCGACGTCCAGGTACGGTACAAGTCGACATTTCTTATAATTGCACGGACATCTAATCTTCCTTTCACTGTGGTATGTAGGACAATGTTGTTTAGCAAATGATATGAATTTTTTAACCTTCGCCGCGAATTCAATTCGAACGAAGCCGTTGTCGAGACGGTTGTACATCCAGTCTCGACTTGTAGACGACATTCCTATTGTAATTGTGCTATTAAATTAGTCAACTAGTTTCATAATTTCCGACGGTACATGTCAACTTGTGTGTCCAACTAAAACAATTTATTAGAAGGGGGAATCTGAGGACCTACCTAACTACATGAACAAAAAGCTTTTCTTCTAGCCATTGAATAAAGGGGGTTGGAAACAACTTTCTTAATACCTAGCTCGGTACATAACTAATACCAAACAGAGTATGATAATTGGTCGTAACAATATAAGCAACAAGGAGTTCAAAAAAATAAATAAATCATAAGTTACAAGAGGCATACAAATACCACATAGTATCAAAGCGCCTACTACTTGTTCACTCGTACCTCCTTAAGGTTATAGGTTTATTCAATTCTCTAGAAATTTTATGTGAAATAGCAACATTAACTAAAAGAGTAATCCTAGTGTTTTGAATCCTAACTAGTAGTAGAAATTATATAATTATAGGTACTATTTCTCTATACCTACTCTATTGGTAGTTTTCTCTACACACATGCATATACACACAAGTGAATCAAATATAGTGGGCAAAACATGAAAAAATGTGGCCAAATACAAGGCACCCATCAACAATCCCACCATAGATCTTTATGAGCTCCGAAAATAACAGTAGCAAAAGCCAAGAGATAGCGAACCCAACCAAAACAATCAGCATGTCAAGCATAAAAATATAACATATAGCATCCAAATATAAAATTACCCATTGAAGAAAATTAACAAGATGAAATGAACACAACTTTAGAAACCCAAGTTTTTGTCTCATTACCTTCACAAACACATTACACTAGAAAAAACAAGATGAAGAGAAGTGGTTATCTATACTATATATAATGGCAATCCTCCCTAGGATTGTATTAAATAAAACTTTGCAATATTGCCTATATTGACCTTACTTTGTTTTTTCATATTGGTTTTAAAATTAAATGGTAGTTAGAGTATGAGGGTGTTTTAGGTACACAAATGATATTTAAATATTACTTTCCTTAATCTTCTCGACTTCTTTTTTTGATAACTACCAACTGAACTTTTAGCTAGAACACAACTATTGTGTGCACATTGTAAATAATCAATCTCATTTAATAGTATGCTCTAGTGGAATCTATATCAAGTGCACAATAAAGTAGAAAATTAGAGATATATTTACAAATCGTGGTCATGAGTTGCATGTCAAATCACGAAGCTTGGAGAGACAAACTTGCATAGGTTTTCTCTATACTAAAAACTGTAGAAATTTGAATCTATGAACCCATCTTTTAATTACATTACAAATAGGTTGAATCGAAATAAATATATCAAAGTCAAAATGAAAATTTGCACTTAAACGTTGCTAGTTTTTATCTTGTGCATTGGCTATGATGTTAGGGGCAAACGAGTATTGGTTTATAGTGGTTTCCAAATGGCAAAAAAAGAAAAATGTATGTCCTCAATTTGAAAGCATAAAATCATGATAATTATTGATAACATTGATAAAAACAATTCCTATAATATGGCAATGCCTCTGAAGTGAAGTTAGCAAAGCCTTTTTTTTGTCAAAAAGTCACCAAAGTCTTCTTATATATGCAAGAAAATATGAATGCATCAAACCTATAATGAACCACCCATGTATTACAAAACTATTGACCAAGAAACACAAAAGAACAGACACCCATAGAGACATATTTAATCTCACAATTTAAGCCAATGAAACACTTAAAAAAGGTTGTAAAATGATGAAACATAGTGAGAGGCTTGCAAGGACAGTTCCCTTTCTTCCGTTTTCCTTTTTTTTAATTATATAGGTAAACCTCATAATTTTAAATCAAGTTTAAATTAATAAAAAGATGTAAAGAGTTACAACCAAATCAAATTTATTTAAATTATACATTTCTAGCTTTGTCTCTTTAACAAGCTTTCTTGAACTTCAAGATCTCTTTTGTGCAATATCAAATTTGTGCTGATAACGTGTTATAAGCTAAAGTTTGCATTGTTAAAGACTTAAGCATGGAAGGCTTAATTAAACTAACAATTAGAAGAGCAAGTAGAGAAGGGAAACAAGAGAGAAGAGAGTTAGAGATAATGTAGAGATTGTATTTCAAAAAATTTTATATTGTTTACAAGAGAATGAACTCCTTTTATATGCCATTGATCATGATGATCATATGTACTTTGAACAAAGATTACAAGCTACACTTAGTGGACAAGGTAAATAGAAGAGTACACAAAGTGGAACAAGTAACATATAGACAACAAGTCATTACATAGTTGATGTTACATATACATGTCGTCGTGAAGATTCATCCAAATATTTGCCAACATTGTAATCGAATTGTTACTCACCAAAACAACTTGTGTATAATAAAGAAGCAGAAAAACAACTAAATACATGAAACAATAAAATCTCACGCCCGAGTAAAAATCACGGATCATTGTAAAAGCAAACAAAACATCTCCCTGCCAATTAACCAAAAAAATAATGTTTTGAGAGGAAAGAGGGGAACTCACCAATGAAACACAGCGAGGCGCGGACTGAATGAGAGCACAATGAGAGAGCAGAGAGGTCGAAGAGGGGACTGAATGAGAGCACGATGTGAGAGCCGAGAGGAGCAGAGACGCGGATTGAAAAAGTGCACGACTGGAGCGGATCAACGCGATGACGACCAGAGCAGGGCAGCGCTACCAGGGAGCAAAGGAGTGTGATGACGACTTGTTGGGGGTTGGGGATTTGGGGGGCGGTGACCGGAGAGAGACGGAGAGACCGAGAGAGACCGAGAGACACGGAGTGACGGTTGAAGCAAGAGACGGAGAGACCGAGAGAGAGAGAGTTGAGAGCACGAGATCGAGACGAGAGATTTGTTGGGGGTTGGGGATTTGGGGGCGGTGACCGGAGAGAGACGGAGAGACCAGAGTATAGAGGAGAGACGAGAGTATAGAGGAGAGACGACGAAGGACGCTGTGGGATTTGGGGATTTCGGTGGTGGGGAGGAGGAGGGGGGGTTGGAGGGGGCTCATCAAAATCTTGAGATTTGATGCACAAATCTCGAGATTTGATGAACCGGTATAACAAAATAAAGTGTTGGTGGGAATGTTGGCGCCATTTTTTAGAGACGGAATTTAATTCCGTCTCTAATTCTGTCTCAATTTCCTTCTCTGATCCGTCTCAATTCCGTCTCTGAACTTTTCCGTCTCTAACTTCTTTTTTTAGCAACGGAACTTAATTCCGTTTCTAATTCCATTTCTAAATTTCATTTTCCCTAGCACCTTCATGAGAGTCATGAATCAGAGCTTGAGACCTTTGATAGGCAAGTGTGTTGTGGTATATTTGGATGATATATTGATATACAATACTAACGAGGAGGAACACCTCTAGTACGTGAGAGATGTTCTGACTATCTTGCGCAGGGAGAAGTTTTATGCTGCGATGAAGAAGTGTTCATTTTTGACACCGAAGGTCCTTTTTTTAGGTTATGTCATTTCTGGGGAAGGGTTGCAGGTTGATGAGTCTAAAGTAGAAGCCATCCGCACTTGGCCTAGACCCACCACAGTCACGGAGGTTCACAGCTTTCATGGGTTGGCTTCATTCTACAGGCGGTTCATTCCACACTTTAGTAGTATCATGGCCCTAATTACAAACTGTATGACGGACGTGAAGTTTGGGTGGAGCAACGAGGCAGATGAAGCATTCCAACTGATCAAGGTGCGATTAACCATTGCACCCATTCTGGTGTTGCCAGATTTTCACCTACCATTTGAGTTACATAGTGATGCATCCAAGGTAGGCATTGGAGCTGTCTTGAGTCAGAATAATAGGCCTGTTGCCTATTTTAGTGAGAAGTTGTCTGGGGCGAAGTTGAGGTATAGCACATATGATGTGGAGTTCTATGCAGTGGTACAAGCCGTGAAGCATTGGCGGCATTATCTTTTTCACAGAGAGTTCGTGTTGTTTACAGACCATGAGGCATTGCGACACTTACATGGGCAGAACAAGGTCTCGGCCAGACACGCTTCTTGGGTGGCCTATTTGGAGCGCTTTACTTTTGTGGTGAAACACAAGTCTGGTGTGACCAACAGAGTTGCTGATGCCCTGAGCAGACGAAAACGTTTGTGGAGCCGCATGACCAATGAGGTACCTGGGTTTTCCTACTTCTCTGATTTGTTTACTACTGATCCTTTCTTTGCTACTATTGTGGCGAAGGTGCGGAGTGGGGAGCGTACTGATTACACACTCCATGAGTGTTTCTTATTTCGGGGCAACCAGCTTTGCTTTCCTAATTGCAGCTTGACATTGCTGATTATTAGAGAGTTGCATGGAGAGGGACATGTTGGGCGTGATCACACTTTGAAACTAGTGCAGGCCTCTTGCTTTTGGCCTACCATTCTCAAGGAAGTGGACATATATGTACAGCGGTGTCGGACTTGCCAGCTTTCGAAAGGTACCTAATGCCGGTCTATATATGCCTTTGCCCATTCCAAAACAGCCATAGGTTGATATTAGCATGGATTTCGGGCTGAGGTTGCCTAGAACACAGCGGGGTAATGACTCTATTTTTGTGGTGGTTGACCGTTTTTCCAAGATGGTTCACTTCATCCCATGCAAGAAGACCACAGATGCTGTAAAGGTGGCTCAGCTGTTCTTTCGGGAGGTGCATAGATTGCATGGCTTTCCTACCTCGATTGTTTCAGATCGGGACACCAGATTCCTCAGCCATTTTTGGCGCAATTTTGTGGGCTATGGTGAACACGCAGCTGAAATTTAGCAGTGCTTATCATCCGCAAACAGATGGGCAGACCGAAGTTGTCAACCGTTCGTTAGGCAATCTTTTGAGGAGCTTGGTGGGTGAGAATGTGAGGAGTTGGGACTTCAAGTTGAGCCAGACAGAATTTGCACACAACCATGCCGTTAATCGAAGTACCGGGTTTAGTCCTTTTCAGGTTGTGTATTCAGTACTACCTCGAGGTCCTCTTGATCTGTTACCAGTGCCAAGTAAGACTAGATGGCATGGCAATGCAGAAGACTTTGTTAGTGGGCTGCAAGAGATTCATCAATCTATCAAAGATAACTTGCAGAAGGCTGCTGACAAGTACAAACAATATGCAGATCGGAAGAAGCGTCACGTGGAGTTTGAAGTGGGTGACTTTGTTTGGGCAGTTAAAGTCCAAGAATTAGCTTGCAAATTCTTGACATGATAATGATGAAGTCCAAGAATTAGTTAGTTTGCAAATTCTTGACGGATAATGATGACCAAGAATTAGTTGCAAATTCTTGGAAAAATGGTGAAGTTCGGACGTTTGAGTTTTGGCGTTCCGGGGGCATGGGTTTATTGGAAATGACGTGGAGATCACGACACACAGCTATGCTGTGATTACGACGTTTTTCAGCGAAATTCCATCGTTTCGCCCTCCGAAACGGCAATTTTGCTATTTTAGGAAACTTTGTTTCGGTTATAACTTTCATTAGGAATTTCCGTTTTTATTGTCGTTTACGGCGTTTGTTTCTATTTTTCGTCTAGCTTTCAGTTTAGGGCTTTTTGAACTTTTTACTATTTTTGGCAAATTTTAGGGTTTCGCTATTTAAGCGATCTATTGGGTGTAATTCGTAGTTTTGGCTGAAATAAAAGAATTTTCGAACTTTGGCTTAAGTTCTGACCTAGATCGAGTTGTTCGTGGATTCGTTCAACTGGTTTAGAAGATCTCCGCTGCGTCACGACAGCACACAATTGGCCTTCCACTGCTCATCCTTTATATATATATATATATATTCCTTTCTCAAAAGTTAGAAGAGAAAGTATATATGGCAAGTAATGTAGGTAGTCGATAAATGCAACAGTCTTGCGTGCCTTAAAGTTGTTTTAGTCATTGGCGTCTACATGTGTGTGTATATATATCTATCTATACTATTATAATAGCAATTCTAAAACAGTTATCCATGAAGTCTTTTTGGCTAAAAGTCCTAACAATGAACCTGTGAATTGATAGTAATAATTAAAATTAAGGATAAATTTGTAATTTAATTGATAAGTCCAAATTAATATGCGGGTTTTCCTAATAAAGTGGGATTTAGAGGATTTTTTTCTCTCTCTCTCCTCCATGTTTCTCTCTTCCACTCATTACACCTCCTCTCTCTCCTCACGCTTCTCTCTTCCCCCTCTCTCCTCACGGTTCTCTCTTTCCCATGAACTAAAAGTAGACAGTTTCCTTTTCCTACAAAAGTGGTGAATTTTAGTTTTCATACCTGTAAACCAGTTACACATCTATTTTTTCAAGCAATTATTTACACTTCACGTGCAGAGTACGTGTTCACCAACTAAGATTATCTACTATTCCAACACACTACTTTAAGAAAAACATTTAATATCTCCCTCACGTGCAACGCACGTGCTCATCGATTAGTACTATTATAATAGTAATTCTAAAACGGTTAACCGTGAAGCCTTTTTGGCTAAAAGTCCTAACAATGACCCTGTGAATTGATAGAAATAATTAAAATTAAGGATAAATTGGTAATTTAATTGATAAGTCCAAATTAAGATGCGGGTTTTCCTAATAAAGTGGGATTTAGAGGATTTTTTTCTCTCTCTCTTCTCCACGTTTCTCTCTTCCACTCATTACACCTTCTCTCTCTCCTCACGGTTCACTCTTCCCTTCTCTCTCTCCTCCATGGTTCTTTCCTCTTCATTAATGTTTCTATACTATATATTAATTATATATATAAAAATTTTAGAGAGATCGTGGTTCTACTCTCACTTAAGTCAGAAAAATATGAAAAGTATTGCACACATCTCTTTCCTCTTCATTAATGTTTATATACTATATATTAATGTTTCTATTTTTTCAAGTAATTATTAACACAATACTTTAAGAAAAACATATAATATCTCCCTCACGTGCAACGCACGTGCTCATCGACTAGTATATATATATATATATATATATATATATATATATATATATATATATATATATATATATATACACACACACAAAATAAACAATATACATCCGGGGGTTACATGATAATGTGGTCGAACCTTAAGTTGATATCACAGCCAAGCTTTTCATATAAAAAATAATGTCCTCCTCATATTTCTTCTCACGCACACCACACATTTGAATTATCCACATTTTTTATTAATTTCCTCTAGTATCAATTATGTATATATATATATATATATAGTTTTTTTTTTTGGTTAAAATTGTCTGATATTCAAACTTAACTGATTATTCCAGCTTTCGGGCTTGAGCCGAATTAGCCCACTAAAACATAAAGCTCTTTTAGCAATGGTTCGTGTATTTGGGAGTCTTGAATCGAACTTGAGATGTCTTAATTAAGTCATTAGAGTGTCGGATCACTCTAATGCACCAACTGTTGGTATATATATTTTCTTTAGGGGTGCATGGACCATTGTTCATCTTTATCGACGACATCACACTAGAACAATTTAGGCTTTTTATAACACCTAATTGATAGAGGTTTTTAAATAACCCCTATGTATTAGGCTATTAAGCTTTCTATAACACTTAATTGATAGAGGCTTTTAAGTAACCCCCATATATTAAGCAATTAGGATTTTTATAGCACCTAATTTATATGGGTTTTTAGTAACCTCTATTAAAACTCAAAACCATTTTCACTCAATACACTTTCATCGACTCTCAATCTCAAAACCAATTCTATCAATCTTAAAACCAGTTCTCTCAATCTCAATAATCGCGCGATCGATCGATCTCACTCTCTTGCGATTCACTCTCCAACCAGCGATTCACTCTCCAGGTACTCCGATTCCCATCTCGATTTCTCTCTCTACATCTCCTCCTCTTTCTCACTTCATCTTCTTTGTTTTCTCTGTCACAAAACCCTAACCCTAACCCCAACCACTGCACCAGTCCTCGTTCATTCGTTCATTGGTTGATATTTGCCGGTGCAGCTGAGGTGAGTACGAAAATCGGTTCCGTTTTGATTTGGTTTGGTGATTTGAGCACAATACTCGACCTAGATTGATCAAAAGTTTGAACACTTGGATTTGGATAAGCTATTTCACTGATTTGCATTGTTGATTTGTTATGTTTGTGCGAGATCTCAAACTTTGGCTCTCAAATTCAAGTTTTTTGGTTGAATATGGTCTCTGTTTGTGAAAATGCCTCAATGAGATAAGGTGAAATGCATTTGTTGATGGTGTTGTGGATATTCAAGTTTTTTCTTGCTTTCTCTTTTGATCTAGATGTAGAGTCAATGGTGGTTCAATTTGATCTGGAAATCTGTGCCCTAAAAATTCGATCTTTGATAATTTTGGAGTGGATTTCCTGAAAAATTAGGGCATTGAATACCTAGACTAATTTGGGAATGAGACTTTGATGTTGTTTGGATCAATTTGCATGTAGTAGTGTTTAGGGTTTACTTGATTCATAATGTCAGAATTAGAGCTGAAATGTCTTATTGTTCAATCACATTAGAGTTTCGAATGCTTTTGATATTCTATTTTGAATTTGAATCGATTTGACAGTCGTTCTTTGATTGAATATATCTCTGTTGTTCGATATGTTGTGTATGTGTTGTATCGATGATGCAATGGCAAGCTGAACAGCTCGTCCATTTAGCGAATTCTGCGCCAAATAGGCGTAGCAAAGTGAATGTAAATGCTAAAAATTTCTTCTTTAAGTAATTGGGTTTGCTGTCCCTTGTGGGTGATGAATTGAGGTGGATGTGTATGGGCAGGATATGAGTGCCGAGGTGGTGGACAACAATCCTTATAGTAAGCTCATGGCGCTTAAGAGGATGGGTATCGTGGAAAACTATGAGCGCATTCGAGAATTCTTAGTTGCCATTGTTGTATGTACATATCTCGACTTTTTATGGTTTTTTGGTCTAATTTGAGATGGGATTTAGTTTGTTTCTGTCGAGCATTCAAAGTTTTTATAAATCTATAGAATCTGATTTTTAATTGAAGGGACTGGAATGCCTTATGTTAGCTAATTATTTATGAACATTTTTCTCCTTCTTAGTGACGTGTAAATATGTTATAGCTTCTAGAAATGCTTCATGTTTAGTTCTTAATTTGCTAAAGGTTTTTCATCTTTTTTCACAGGGGTTGGGGTAGGCGGTGTTGCAAATTGAAATGCTTGACAAGATGTGGAATAGGTCGTCTTTTATTGTACGATTATGACACGGTGGAATTAACTAACATGAACAGGCTATTCTTTCGCCCTGAGCAGGCAAGGATCTAAACATTGAAATATTGTTCTTGACATTTAGAGATGGTATGTTTACCTTCTACTCATTTGGTCGCTTTTTCTTTCGCTTCAGGTTAGTATGACAAAAACGATGTTTGTGCTCGGACCACTTCTTGATATTAATCCGGATGTTGTACTTGAGGTCAGCAACTTCTGTGAAACTCTCATCAATAGATTCGTATGTTTGTTGTCCAGGTTTGGTTAACATGCTTCCATGAGTTGAAAAATGCAGGTTGTGATAACTGAGTTGACATATAATGCAATATATTGTGTTGCGACTCTTTAGTGCGACAGTACGATCATTACTTTCAATCATTAGCCATTCATATTTGTTTGAAGCGTAGAAATTTTTTAGGGAGCATGGTTGCTCAATGTAAAGAGAAGAACTAGAAGTGGAAGAAGAAAAAAAAAGATGGGACTTATGATGTTAAGTCATGTTGGGAAAGTTTTTAACCGTCATTTTTTTTTATTTATATTATGCTCAATAGTATCACTGTAAATTTGATAACATGAATGTGATGATTGCTGTTGAAATGAAGAGAGAAAATACTTTGATGAAGTATAGATGTTCCCCTTCCCCCAACGAACACTCCACCACCAAATTACTCTTTTGAACTTTGCTATTTTTCCAATGACCATGTCGCAGATAGGTATCAAATAGCAATGAACCTTAAAGTAACAATCATTCTATAAGTTTGTGCATTCATGCAACTTTCAGTAACAAATTTCATTGCAAGAATTTCACGATAATTAAAAAAAACCACTGTGAGAAGAAAATCATAAGAAACATTGCTAACAAATTACTAAAAGTAATTAACAGGCTAATGAGTTTGATTTTCAATAGCACCAGCTGTTATTGCAGGTTAGGATCTTGTTTAATGCTTGTTTCTATTATTCATTATTCCATCTTTGCGATGATTGTTGTATTTTTTTTCTTGTCTAGAGCTACACTTTGAACATCACAACAGTTGAAGGTTTTGAGACTTTCATGGCTAGCTTGACGAATAAAAACTTCTCCACTAGTAAAAGTGGCAGTGGAGTAGATCTTATGTTGAGTTGTGTGGATAATTACGAGGCACGGATGGTTGTTAACCAGGTAATCATCCAGATTGGTTGTACGCTCTTTCTATTCCTACCTCATTGTGGAAGTTTCAATAACCGTTTGTCAAATTTAAATCTTGAGTAACTATTCTAGCATAAAGCTTGTGTATATGTTAAAATTTGTCACATTCTGTTTAGATTTTATGTATTTACATTTGAAATCGATGCGATTCTGGTTATCCAGGCTTGCAATGAAATTTGAATCAAACATGGATGGAATCGGTAAGTAGCGATCTATATATTTTACTTCCTTTACCTAGTATTACGTTTCATCGCTTATAAATGATTATACTTTTTGTCATTGTTTCTCTAACGCATCAAATTGCATTCAACCCCTGCGCCTGTAAGGATAAACTGCCTACATGTTAAAGACGTGGTGATACATTGTGATTTCATGCACTCATGTCAATGGAACTTCAAATTCTTTATTCTGGTGTATAGATGATATACCATTGATTAATAGTTGAATATATTCCTTATGGTAAAAAATATAAGTCTTTCTAGCAAAGATTTCTTGATCAAAATTATAAGTCATTTTCTGAATTCGATAGTGTATTTATTGTTTTTTTACTAATCCTCCAGTGACTGTCCAAAATCTATTTTGTGAGTTGCACTAGTAATTAAGAATATCTTAATTCTTGTGCCCTTACTTTAAACGACTTATATTTGTGACCGGAGAGAGTAACTTCTAGCAAAACGTACCATCGAAAACTTTAATCCTCCAAAGTTAATCTGTCCAAAATCTATACTTTGAAGCAGACTATGGTTTCTCATGTCCCAGATATAAATTTCTGGACATTTGCGTTCAATTCCATGTTTGTGCATTGGTCGAGTATTGAAGAATATAATGCCTGGGTGAATTCAAAGATATGGTGCCGCTATTAAGCTCTGGGGCAAATATGTTAATTGACTTGAAAGAAACTTGACAGGTGTATCTGAAGATCTTGTTTTCGGTCATATTCGATTGTTGGTTCCTGGAGAAACTGCTTGTTTTGCTTGTGCTCCTCCCTTGGTAAGTAAGATCTTTTTTCTTCAAGGAATTTGGTGATGATCAGATTCTTGGGGGTTATTGTTGGTTCAACAGAAAGAGAAATAGGAAATCAGATGTGATTGTTTTTTTAACCTCAGGAGTTGATGAGCGGACGCTCAAACGTGAAGGTGCCTGTGTTGCCTCTTTACCTACTACTATGGTGAGATGTTTAACATTATTTTGGATTTTGGAATTATACATTCCTTTGCTGAATTGTTTCTTGTTCTCATTATGGTTGAACTGATTTATAGTGTTTGGATTAGTAATTAGCATCTTTCAATCATCTGATGGCTTTGAATTGATATAATAGGGAATGGTTGCTTTGGTCTGCTTTCGCTTGCAAAACACCCTAAAGTACTTGCTAAAGTACTACAAGTGCTTGTTGGTAACCATCCATATTTTTTACTATTTCTAATGCTACACATTGAGCATACTAGTCCTCTTTTGACTCATCTTCAAATATTCTTTTGTTCCTTTCTACTCACTCATTATATGAAACTGTCAGTGCTGTTACATTCCAATCAATTTTGACAACTTTTGTTGTCCTATATGTGCCTTTTTTTTATAGAAAAGAACATCCTATTCATCAATAGTTGCATAATTTTTTCTAAGTTGTCCATCATTTCCATCCACATGCCTTGGAAATGCTACATCGTAAAGACAGAGCGGCCAATAGATTCATTATCTCTATGGCAATAAGCACAACAACTTCGAGACAGTGCAATGTGACACAATTTTCATTGGATTTTGTTTCAAGTATTGATTTTCTTCTTGACACAAGCAAAGATAAGACATTGTTTAGTGGAGGATTGATGTTTTCCATACAAAGATGTGAAAAGGGTAAGGTTGGTCTTGTTTGGGAAATGTTAGATGACTAGATATACATTTGCAAAAGTATTGTCCATTTTTTTAAAGTAGCCAACAATCTTTAAAATTAATAAGGTGAAATCGAGATGAAAGCCTCAATTTATTTTTTCGAGATTCTAGAACATGAAACGAAGCCACAAATAATATAAATATTCTTGGAATTATTAAAAGAATGATGAAGGAAAAATATCACAATTCATAATCTACTACTAAACAGTAGCTATTACTGCTAAAAATTAGCTACAAAAGGTGATTATCACAATCCATAAAAGAAATATTAATAATTTGATTAAGTGTAAAGGAAAAAAAGACCAATAAAAACGAGTTGTGACCTTTGTACAATTCATGGATAAGAATGAACTAATTTGAAGCTTTTTCAAGTTTTAATGTTGTTATCTGAGTTGTATAATGTTCCATGCACATATTTGCAAGCGTTCTGGTTTTCAGTAACTTGTGTAAAGGCTACCAATGCATTTACAAGTTTTAGGTGTTTATTAGAATTTGTTTAATTTTCTTTAAAATGTCTAAATGACTTCTCGGTGAATGTTTTACTTCCTTTAGGGATTATGACAAGCAAGCTTCTGAAACATAGAGCCCCATAAATATCTAGTTCACTTCTAACTTGTAGGAAAGCACTTTATGATCAAGAATGAATTTTTTTTAAGTTATTCGGGTTTGGGCTGAGTGTTATCCTTTTATTTTCCTTATAGTCTTTCTTACCATTCTAGTTCTGCAAATGTACAATTTTTTTTGCTAATACAAAAACCTTTTTGACAAAAAGAATTAGACGGAGTAATGCTTTCAGCCTTAACACATACATCTGTCTGATCATATAGGTTCAGATGATGCAAGTTTGAAATTGAAAAAAAATATAATATCTGATAACATGAAGGTGAAGCATCATATAAAATTTAATTATCTTGTCATTGCTGTTTTTGCTTTTTCTAAATGTACCTTGAAAAATTCTTTGATGATTTACATTGAGCCTATAGCTTAAGATTCTGTTGCTCCTGGGTGTCTTATGCTTTCCTTTTTCCTTCCTCAATATACCACTGCAAAATCAATGTGAAGTATAGGCATTTCTGTTATTTGTGGATGATGGTTGGTGGCGAACTTGACAAAACGAGTTCTAAGGAATGGTAGTTGAAGAATATAATATCTTTTTTTCTCGTATGTTTTATGGAAATGGTTGTCTTGTTTGGTGTTCAAAGGATGACGAGATAAGCGAAACGAGAGATGAAATCGAATAATGTCGGCGCATTGGAAGTTCAAAACTAAAGAATTGGAATCACGGGTATGCACTAGCTCTATCTAGTGGTCCAGGTCAATCTTGTTAGTCTAGTTTCTATATCTTTGCAACCTGCAACCCCTGGCCCTCCCTTTATCTATTTAACGCTGATGTGATTCTGTGACAGATGGAGAAATTCAAAAAAACAGATCAAGAGCTGAAAAAGAGAGTATTGAAGTTAGAATTTTGGGTTCATGAAGCTCGATCCCAAAATAGGAAACTGCAACGGGTATTTAACGTTTTCCATTTTCGTGTTTATATAGTGAATGGTTGTTTCTTATTAAGTTAGATGCACATCATAGCCAAGCTCATGCTTGTGCCAGGACATCAAGTTTCCGCACTTCGCATTAATAAAAGATTGTGATTCCAATAGACCTGGGTATAGTAGGTTAGGTATAACTATTGGATTCAACACATCGTTCATGGCGAATTCCTGTTGGACTTTTGCTTGGTCTTGGCTACTGACTTCTCATTTGGGCTTCAATTTTTCCCATAGCTAGCTCTCATTGAAGTTCTCATTTTCCATTTTTACAACAGAAGGGAGAGCGAAGGGAGAAAGATTTGAATGAACTTCGATATCAATTGGCAATGAAGAAATATGAGAGTTGCAGCAATACTGAGAAGCAGACAAATTTCTGGGAAAGCTCTGGCTTCAAGTTTGTGGCTTCAATGTCGATGTTGGTCCTGGTAGCATTTGCTAAACGGTAGAGTAGCTTAAAGCAAGTAATGTTCTGCTAGACACGGAGATGAATCCAAAGATTTCTGATTTTGGAATGACAAGAATATGTGTTCAAACTTTACATTATTGATTGAATGGAATAATAATATTGCGAGTGGAATGTAGATTTGTTATATTTTCAATTGAAAATGGAAATGGAAATTAATTCTGGGCATTTTTAACTTTTTTTTTTAATTACATTTGATAGGGGTTTGAAACCCCTATGTAATCCTTTGACGATAATATAGAGGTTTCAAACCCCTATGAAATCACTACAATTGATAGGGGTTTGAAACCCCTATGTAAGCCTTTGAAGATATTATAGACGTTTCAAACCCCTATGAAATAGCTAAGATTTGATAGAGGTTTGAAACCCCTATGTAAGCTTTGAAGATATGATAGCACCTTAAAAGATAACACTTTTCATAGAGGTCAAAAACCTCTATGAAAAGTAGAATTTGTTCTAGTGTCAAATTTAATATCAGATGTGATTAACATGTGCGCAATAAACCTACATTAGTTAAGCAATAATATTATATTAGCATAGACTAGTTTTAGACCTGGACAATATTCGAAAATACTATAAATCGATATATATATATATATACACACAAATATCAATATATAACATAATAAAATTAAGTTGTTTAAAAAAGAAAAGATATAAAATAAATAAAGAATGATGTAATTCTCTTAATAAATTTTGAAAGACTTTTTTGTATACAATATTAATAGTAGAATTTGAACAATTGTCCTCTTTGTCGCATATTAAAATCTTCAATCCGGATTTGCTTTAATCTTGAACTGCAACATACATTTGTCCATGGGTTAAAATAGGTTGAGACAGATATATATCAACATGCGATAAAGATTGGCCTTGACTTTTATTTATTGTCATTGCAAAGGATACGACCAATGGAATTTGTCTTCGTTGAAACTTGAAAGCTAATTTGATATTTGATAGAGTCAGCACCAACTTAGGAATAAAAACCCTACTACCTAAATGACAGCCAGTAATAAATTTAGCTTCAATTACATGTCATCGGAGCCGAGATACAACCAACCTTGTACCATTGCAACGGGCAGCAGTTTGGTCTATATTATGGAGTAACATTACTAGTACACTCACCTTTAATGTTAATTTGTGATTTGGCAGCCCTGAAGCAGATATGATATTTAAAAATTCAGGAGTGTGAATATCTTCATAGGAGCTTGAATGTACATCCACCTTGCATACACTATTTGAGTATATATATAATAAATTACTTCTTCTCTTGGCAATGAGGACGTGAGATTATCATTCACCTTACTCACAACTTCTAATGTAGGAGCAAGAATAACACGTTGTTCCAAATATTTTGCATCTCGAGCATCGACTATAAGATTAGGGTATGTACTATTGACAATTGCTCCAAGTGGCTCATTACAAATCTCTTATGAGTACATCATCTGGTATATGAAAATGAATAACACCATCATTTTCCTCTCCGATTTTTTCATCACCAACTTTGTTTAATGTTTTAAATGGATATCTACTAATACCATTAATCATAATAATAATGCGGCTTGGACGGGACTTGAAAATGGTTCTTTAATTATAATTTAATTTGCAGTGAAATTCACCAGGAGCTTAGCAATATCGTGAAGATACTGATGCCCTACATCATTAATTCCAAATAATATTTTCAGTTGTCCTTCTCATTGATAACTGACGGGCAGTTATTGGCCACGTTCTTTCTAGAAAGTATGACCCACCTCCCCCACCACCACCACCACCACCACCACATTAATTCCAAATCTCCTGTGGTTCAGTTGTCCCGTCACTGATGAAGTGATGAGAAAGTTGTTGGTCACGTTTTTGAGGTGTTGCAATCTTAGATCTAGTGCACACCATAAAAAATGGAAAAATATTTTGGGTGACATAATTTTGCTATATAAAATTTTCTACATGGTTGTAAGTCAGATGTTTGGGTATATTAATTGAGATTGCTGTAAATGTATGAAGCAAAGATGTTGTTCAATCAATTTTTTTTTTTTTTTTTTTCGGCCCAAACATGTTTGTCCAAATAACTGTTGACATAATTAACCCACTTCAAAAAAAAATTAAAGAAATGACTTAATATGAAAAAAAATTGAGAAAAAACGAACATGTTGGAAGTAATATTTAAAATGAATAACATAAAAGATTTCAAAATAATGTTTAAAGTCTAGAGAGTCATAGAGCAATTATGATGATGATGCAAAATTTTCTTATTTGGCAGATCATGCATTTCGTGTACTTTAAGAATATCCAACACTAGAAAGGGCTTACATTTGTTTTCTATTTTTTTTATTTTATTTTTATAACTAATCGTCACCCGCGCTTCACGCGCATGCAAAAATAAGTATCTACATATTAGATAAAATAATTTTGATGAGAAAAAAAAAGAAAAAAAAAAACTTATGATGTTTTCTTTCACTTTCCGAATATTTGTCACGTTTTGAGAATTTTTTGTTTCAACTCTAACCTTAAGAAATAAAAAAATTAAGCATTAATTGTTCATTTCCGACTTTAACCTCACTAAAGACATAATCACATCTTTTGATTTCTCTATAAAAATGGAGAATATACAACTCAAAACCGCTAAAGTGTTTTAATCACATCTAAAACTCCAAAAAAATATGAAAATAACAATTAATATCACCCTCGTAAGCCTCAACGAATTCGACATTTTGTTTGATGATACAAGTGCATTTTATTGGCTTAAGGGAGAATTTTTAAGCTTCCTACATTAATACTAATTTTCATCAAATTAGTAGCCTTACGGAAACTTAAGAGACTTTAGGTAATTCATAGGTTACATAAATTAAGTTTTGTTTATTTTTATTAAAATAAATACTAATTAAATTTGTGTTGTAATGGATAAAAGAAAAAAAAAACTTGTGATACTCGTGTTTCAATTTTTTTTGTCAAATACTTGTACTACAATTAAGAAATTTCCAAAAAAAAGACACGAAAAAGAAAAATTATTAAAAAAATCAAAACCGAAAATAGAAACTCCCCAAAAAAATATCTAAAAAAACTCCCCAAAATAACACAAAAAAATGAAAATTATTAAAAAACCAAAATATTAGATTTTACCATTCTACCTCTCACTTAAGTGTAAGAAATATCAATGACTTGTGTTTTTTGTTTTCCACATGTTGCTCGTGCGGTGCACGTGCTACGCACACACTATGTGAATGTTGAATTAATAATAAAAATAAGATTAGCTTAAAAATAAAATAAAAAAACTAAAACAATATTATCAGAATTCAACAAATTATAAAACTTTATATAAAGACTTTGAAAGTGTAAAAAACATAATGCTAAATAAATTCTAGAGATAACAATAAAAAGTATTAAATATCAACTGTTAAGAATTAGTATTGTACATTTAAAACTAAAAAAATATTTATCTCCTATTGAAATATCATACACTTTTTATTTGTTTGTGAATATATTCTTTTAAGTTACTGGAAAAAATGTGTATGCGATTATTGTTATATGATTGCTTGAAAATTTGAAGCTTGTTTAAGCAATCGAAGAATCATTTTGGTTTTTTAATAACTTTGGATGTTCCAATCTTTTCAGCTAATTCTTTCTTTGATTCGACTAAATTGAACAAAACTTAAAGAAATTGAAGTTATTAAAGACCTGTTGAACTGTGCAGACAGTCAATACTGATGGGTACGAAGCATATGTAATCACCTTTTTCAGCTTTTCAAAGAAAAAAGAAAAGAAAAGGCTTGCAAGAACATTGCTTCCAATTCTTTCCCTGCGTTACTCTTTTTTGATTGATTAATGATATGATTTAACAAATTCATCTATGTTACATACTTAAATAATTAGATGCAATCAGAACATGTAAGAATATATGATGAAAATTCTTCTTTTCAAAAAAGGGGAAAGTGCTAGAATAACACCACGAACGCGCACCAGAACGAACATCAATGTCACATTTGTCGTTTGTGTTCACATAGAGATATGAGCTTACGCATCCCGAAATTCATAATGCAAGTGGATAGAGTTGTATGCATTCCGATGTGCACTCTAGGGGTGTCGTTCTAGCATTTTTGAATAAACAGACATTGATTCTATTGAACACTATGCTAAGTAAACTTAGAGGTAAAATAGTACCTCCATATGACAACTCAGCTAGACTGAACGTTATTACTAATAGAGAAAAAAATAAGAATTTTGATCATTATATAAACAGACATTGATTCTATTGACATGTATGGGGCTTCATGTACAAAGCAAAATAGACAATGACCAACATAAATAACAAAAATAAAAATAAAAATTATACACTAACCACACCTGCAAGTGTTCTTTTCCTTTTTGTTGAGTAAATCTATCCTTCAAACCCATGATTTCAGTCCCAGAAAACTCAAAATCTAGCCTTTAAAACTCATCATATAATTTAGATGTCACAAAAAACTAAGGGATTATAAATACAAACACAAACGTAGAACCAAAAACTAATTTATTGCCGCTTATGATTTCCATAGGCAAAGTTTTGTTAACTATTACAAATTTACAGTATATTTCAAAAGAAGATGCCAGTGAGACCCAGGATGAACACCTAGTAATGGTGTCCATTCATTCGCATTTTGGGATATGTGCGCACACATCAATGCAAGATAGATGGACACCATCAACAGGTCATCCTAGTATTTTTTCTATTTCAAATCTCGTTTCTCACTAATTTTCATCAATCATCCCATTATATTGATACGAGAGGCCTACAGGCCTAGAGGGAACAAAGAAAAAATATTATCTTCTTTCAACTGGATACGACGAAGCCAAGAAGGTACATAGGCAAAGTGTCAAAGGTTCAATATGTTGGGGATACTCAACAAGAAAGTAACCCCTTTAACTCGAGAGACAGATGAATAAAATCCACCAAGCCACGAACAATGCACCAAATCAATCACACCACAAAGAACACAAGATTTAACGTGGAAAACCCTCTAAATCAGAGGGAAAAAATCACGGGCCAAACTCCGAATAAATCCACTATATGAATAAAGAGTACAAGAGATCTCAATCGCTTGAGATTCACTAACAATGGAGTAATACAAAAATATCTCTTCCAAAAACTTAGATGATCACACTAAGAACGAAGAAAAACTACCCCAATTGTATCAAACCCTTGCACCTCTTTTCTTGAACACCAAGAAATCACCAAAGCCTCTCCGTGGGTCTTCAGATTCAAGATCTTGATATGCCTTCAATGTAGAGAGAAGAAAACTAGAGAGATTGCACACTTCAACTCGAGTGCGCACACCAATCGGTCACCAAGTCGAACTCTCAAAGTCGACTTTCCAATGCTTGTATATCTCTCTACCAAAATCCTATTCCAACTCCAATTCTCTTTCCTATTTTCTCTCTCCAAGATTCATATTCCAACTCCAATTCGTTGCATGTGTTGGACTTTCTATTTTTTTTTTTTTGTGGCCCACACAAAAACCAACAATCTCCCCCTCCAACACATGGGGAGATCTCAATCATATTTGATGCTCAATAACAACTCAGCCCCACCAACTTGGTGCAGGACTGATGCTTCTCACGAGTCACCACCTTCGTCAACATATCAGCTGGATTCTTATCAGTGTGAATCTTCTTCAGACTCATCTCCTCTTGCATTGCTTTCATCCATTGAACTTTGTCTTTGTGAATCTGAACTCCCTGGAAGCTCTCTGGCTCCCCATCTTTTGTAATTGTAACATAATTAGAACTGGGGTACCTAGTAGAAGGAAGCAACCCTCTCTCAGACCTTCTAAGTGAAGGTTCAACTAAAGCTGTTGGTGGAGGAGTTTGCTCCCCTGCTCAAAGATCATCAACCGGTTCTGCACATCAACCCCATGTTCTTCAAATGAGTCTCCCTCATGTGTGGCATCAGTAATGGAAGAAGACTCCAATCCAGAAACATCATCATCATCAACTATGATTTTCTTTGATGTCTACAAATCTGCTATGGTCTTATATTCATGAAAGGCCACATCCCTGGACCTGACAATCTTTTTCTTCTCTGGATCCCATAACTTATAACCAAACTCTGCATCTCCAAATCTCAAGAGGATACACGAAACAATTCTATCATCAAGTTTCTGTCTCTGCTCCTTAGGCACATGCATAAATGCCTTGCATCCAAACACCTTCAAGTGAGAGTAAGTAACATCTTTCCCAGACCGAACTCTCTCTGGAACATCAAACTCCAATGGTGCTGAAGGAGAGCGATTCATCAAGTAGCAAGCAGTACTGAGAGCCTCACCCCAAAACGACTTGGGCAACTTAGCCATTTTTAACATGCATCTGACTTTATCAATGAAGGTTATGTTTGTTCTTTCAACAACACCATTATGTTGAGGAGTACCCGGAACAGTCTTCTCATGTCTGATTCCATGTTCTGAGCAATAATTCTCGAACTCCTTTGAAGTGTATTCTCCTCCGTTATCACTACGAAGGCACTTCAAAGATACGCCTTTTTCTCGTTCCACCATCATATGAAACTTCTTGAGGTACTCAAGAACCTGACATTTTGTTCTCAACACAAACACCCAAACCTTCCGTGAAGCATCATCAATAAAAGTAACAAAGTATCTGCCACCTCCCATAGTTTCCACATCAATGGGACCACAAACATCAGAGTATACTAACTCAAGTAAATTTCTTTTTCTTTCAGATGATGAAGAAAAAGAAACTCTATGTTGCTTACCGAATAAGCAATCATCACAAGGGTTCAAATATTTACTTTTGGCAAAGGGAATGTGAGACTTCTTTGCCAACACCTGCAACCCTTTCTCACTTAAGTGACCTAGCCGCCTATGCCACAGATCTGGTGAAGAATCATTTTCAATTGCGTTCAGGTCACCTCTGACGGTCTTCAATTGAGTCTTGTAAAGTGTATAGCTCAATTTTCCTCTAGCAACAACAATTGAGCCTTTGGTGAGTTTCCACTCCTTGCCCCCAAAGATGTTGTAGTAACCATCTAGGTCCAAAGCATGAGTAGAAAACAAATTCGAGCGCAGATCGGAACATGTCGCACATCTTTCGAATTACCGTGCAACCCATATTTGTCCGCACAAAGACATCTCCAATGCCAACTATATCTCGCAAAACTGTTGTTCCCTATCTTTGCCTTGCCAAAATTCCCGCTTTCGATAAACATAGAAGAAATCCTTCCTCGAGTAGCATGGAAGGATGCTTTGGAATCAACAACACATTCACTATCTCGTATTAGTGACATGACCTTGATCCTCAACTAAAGAAAGCACAACCAAGTCTTCAATTGCATCCGATATAGCAGTAGTAGTATTCGATCATTCGCTTTATTTTGATTTTTCTCATCATTCTGTTCTCTTTTCCACACTCTACAATTTTTCTTTATGTGTCCTTCCCTGCCACAATGATAACAAGAGAATTTTCTTTTTCCTTGAGACTTGCCTCTAGATTTACTCCGCCCCCTCGAACCTCTCAACTGACTTCTGCCTCTATGTTCTGCAGTAGTAACAAGAGCTTGTGAAGTTTCAATGCCTTTATCCTTTCTCCTAGTCTCCTTGTCAAAGAGACTATCCCGCACTATGGATGAAGATAAGACACCGCCTGGAGCAGAATTACTTAGAGACACCACCAAGGTTTCCCAGCTTTCTGGCAACGAGCTCAAGAGTAAAAGTGCTTGTAAGTCATCCTCAAGCACAATCTTCATAGCACTTAATTGATTGATCAATGCTTCGAAATCATTCAAGTGCTCTATCATCGACCGCCCATCTTTGTACTTCATATTAACAAGCCTTCTAATTAGAGAAGCCTTGTTCTGAGCCCCTTTCCTCTCACACACATTCTCGCAATTTTCTCCACAACTCCCGTGCATCAACCTCTTTCTTGACATGGTGATAAATACCGAGATCGATCCACTTTCAAATAGTCCCAATGCAGCTTTTCTGCAACTTCCTCCAATTAACATCGATATTTTCTCGGCTTGTTTTGTCCAAATTCAATTGGATCAAATAAATCCTTGCAATAAAGATGATCTTCCATCATCGGTTGCCAAATTGAATAATTCGAAGCCGTCAACTTGACCATATTGCTTGATTTATCATTATCATCCACCATCTTGATTCCCACAAAGATTCCCGGAACACGAACTAACCGCGGCTCTGATACCACTTGTTGGGGTTAATCAACAAGAAAGTAACCCCTTTAACTCGAGAGACAAATGAATAAAATCCACCAAGCCACGAACAATGCACCAAATCAATCACACCACAAAGAACACAAGATTTAACGTGAAAAACCCTCTAAATCATAGGGAAAAAACTACAAGCCAAACTCCGAATAAATCCACTATATGAATAAAGAGTACAAGATATCTCAATCGCTTGAGATTCACTAACAATGGAGTAATACAAAAATATCTCTTCCAAAAACTTAGATGATCACACTAAGAACGAAGAAAAACTACCCCAATTGTATCAAACCCTTGCACCTCTTTTCTTGAACACCAAGAAATCACCAAAGCCTCTCCACGGGTCTTCAGATTCAAGATCTTTATATGCCTTCAATGTAGAGGGAAGAAAACTAGAGAGATTGCACACTTCAACTCGAGTGCGCACACCAATCGGTCACCAAGTCGAACTCTCAAAGTCGACTTTCCAATGCTTGTATATCTCTCTACCAAAATCCTATTCCAACTCCAATTCTCTTTCCTATTTTCTCTCTCCAAGATTCCTATTCCAACTCCAATTCGTTGCATGTGTTGGACTTTCTATTTTTTGTGTGTGTGTGGCCCACACAAAAACCAACACAATATACACCACATTTAGAGCAATAACACGAACTTCTCTGAAATCTCATCACACAATTTCTTGTATCAAACCAAACAATGACATGTCAAAAACTTGATCAAAAAATGTTAAAACTCAGTCCAAGAAGGAATATATATATATATATATATATATATATATATATATATAATCTTACAACTAATACCCTAACCACTTTCTAAGGTTTGGAACCAACTTAATTATTTGAAAAGAGATAATAAGATTAAAATAGTACTTCACTCTTTCTCACAATTATTGCTGGCTCCATCTACTTCTTTATTATCAACTTTAATATCATACTTTTGATCATCAAACAATTGGGTGACTTAATGGTTTGGTATGAGATTTGAGAGTAAGAGTTTATGGGTTCGAACCCCAGTTGGTCAAGTTGTTTTTTCTTATAAAAAAAAATTAAGAGACTGGCATTGATAGATTAGTCCTTATAAAAATATCAAATTTGTGCTCAAGCTATATAATGTGTAATGAAATTAGAAGCTAGTTAAGTTGTTGATAATAATAATAATAATAAACCTATTTTACCAAGAAATAAAAAAAAAATGATAATCGACAATCCAAGCTTATTCTCTCCATGAGGGTCATGATGCAAATCATTATTTTAAGAACACGCCATAGGAAACTCTACAGGTGAGTTGATTCGAGAATGGAAGGGCATTTGTGGCTACAACTGACAGTAATGGATACATTGAAAAATCACTTTTCATGGAGATTATGAAGTATCAACCCTATACCGAGAGAGGAATAAGTCTTATTGTATGAATGTTGCAGAAGTATTTAAAAAAAGCCCCTAGATAATGTGACTTTCGGTCTATGGGGGAGTGTTGAAGATGTGTGGACCGAAAGTTTGTCCCACATCGATTAAGTGAAACTTCGAAATGAAGTATATAAGTAATTAACACCTCCCAATTGGTATTGAGGCCGTTTAAATTAAAACCTCACACCTATAAGAGTTGAAAATGGTAAAGTTGGGTATTAGTGGGCTCGCGCATGCGTGTGCGGCGCGTCCTGAAGAATTTTACAGTAACCAAAATCTAGCTTGGCTTGGCATTTATTTAAGCAATTGGTGATCATTCTTATTATATACTTTTAAGTGGGATAGTTATGAACAAAATTGTAAATTGGGTTACATTCAAAGAAGGCGCTTACCTAAATCTAAAATATTTGAAGAAATTGCTTCTAACATAATGTGTGGCATGTCCCTTTTGACGAGCTCAATCACATGCTCAATCAAAAACTTCCCTAGGTTGATTCTTGCTAGGCCCTGCTGTTGAATTGTGGAGAGATAATAAGAACCTAAAATCAATATACTTCAGAGAAATATAAGAAAGAACTCTTATATGTGATTTGAAGCTTATAAGCTTCAAATCCAATGACAATTATAGTAAAACGTGGGGATTGAAGCTCGACAGAGTTGGACTTGAAACGAACGATAAGAGTTGGCGAAGATTTTTGAGTTGAAGATAGAGTTGTCGAATAGGATGGGAGGGTAAATTCGTGAAGTCATTGATGAGGCCCAAGGGAAGGCAAAAAAAAAAAAAAATTGGGGCAAAACTGTAAAAACGATTTATCAACTGATGGGCTTAATTTATTTTTGATGAAACACCCAGAAGGTTTATTAATTTTTTAATATTATGTTTAGGCTTAATTTCTTGAATGATTTGAACTCTTCCAATTAATTGGGTAGCGGTGGAAACTAAATGAACATATTTAATAAATTCGAGAAATGATATCGATGTTTTTGTTTTTTTGTTTTTTTTTTTTTTTTTTTGAGATTTTTCCTCGTAACTTCCCTCAGCCTCATATTTTTTTCTAAGAAACAAAAAGAAACTTATTTTCTTAAAAAAAAAACTATTGGTTCTCCGATAAAGCGACGTCCTTCTTCATTAATATGGTCCATTTAATAACAATATGCAACAACATTAATTAAAAAAATCAATATAACCCCTTTGGCTTCTTTGTTGTCCTTGGATATACTTCGCAATGCGTGAAACACATCTCAATGCAAGATTCAAAGAACTTTAAGAACTGTGCATACCTATAACATTAATTTAGCAAAAGCACGTCATCCAATCATTTGACTACGTCGAGTACTTGCTCACTCCTATAAACTTAGTAGTAATGTCTGTTGAAGCTTCAATTCCTTCTTTCTCTCCCAGACCTCTCGACCACACAAAACCAGTTGATCACACTGTGCGCAGATCCGCTAATTATCATCCAAGCATATGGGTGACTACTTTGTAGAGTACACCTCCAATGTTGAAGTGAGCACATTATGCACGCGCGCATGCCTCTTTTTTATTTTATATATTTTTCTTAAAATTGTGGGGTCGATTGATTGCTAATATAATTATTATTTTTTGATAAAAAAAAGAAACCACATCATGCCCATATTAAGATTCAAACTTCCGACCTCTTACTCAAATAACCCCATAGGCCATAGAGAACCAATGAGCCATCACTAGTTGACTTTTTTTTAACGACCCATCTCTTGAAGTGGGGAAGTATCTATACAGATTAGGAACGGCATGTTTTTCCCTTAGTACACTGATAGAGTTTTTTATCGACTTTATTTATGAAAAATACCTATTCTAGCCTTTTTTTTGTAAATCACTAAAAATGTTTGTATGTGTAACGCTATTAAACAATAAAGTCTCGTATGCTATAAAAAAATATAATTATTTGTTTTTAACTTCAGACATTCTTCATGAGTTGACTTACATATAGAATTTTTTTTTTTTTTTTTTAAATCTTGACAGCAAATAAGTAAATGAAGGGTCTAATAGTTCCATGTACTGGTTAGGTATAACTTGACAAGCTTTTTTTTGGTGACTATTTGATAGGCTCGGCCATATTTATGAAAAATGTTTCTCTAGCTATGTTGATTACTTGTTTTTACACTTTGCAAATTACTTGTTTTTAACTTCAGACATTTTTCATATTTATGAAAAATGTTTTTACATTTATGACAGCAAACAAGAAGTTGAAAAACTAGAAGCAAAAGTGAAAGAACTACTGAAAGCAACTAAAAATGATCCCTTAGAACAGGTGAATTTGATCAATGCGCTCCAACGGCTTGGCGTCGGATACCGCTTCACCATAGAAATTGAAGAGGCATTGAAAGAAATCCATGACTCCACCCCTGATTTTATCAACAATGACCATGACCTTTATGCCACTGCCCTTTATTTTCGATTGCTCAGACAACAAGGATATAAGATTTCATGCGGTAATTAATAATAAAATTTCACTTCACTTCTCAATTTGGTTTCTCCATAATTAATCATGCTTTGATGTTCAATATTGGCTTTGAAACAGATGTTTTCTACAAGTTCAAGGACAATGACAATGGAGATTTCAAGTCAGATTTGCGCGACGACGTGAAGGGAATGTTAAGCTTGTATGAAGCTTGTCATTTGAAGGTTCATGGAGAAGACATCCTTGAAGAAGCTCTCAATTTCACAACAACTCACCTTAAATCTGCACTAATGACCAATTTGGGAAGCTCTAATCTTGGAAACCAAGTGCAATATGCCTTAGAACAGCCCCTCCACAAGGGAATGCCAAGGCTAGAAGCAAGGAACTACATCTCCTTGTATCATGAAGAATGCAAGTGGAGTAATGTCCCGAAAAAGCTTGCAGTCTTTGGATTTTAATTTAGTCCAATCTTTCCATAAGAAAGAGCTCGGTGATGTTTCAAAGTATAATCTCTTGAACCAACTTTAATTTGAGTTACTTAGCTCTTTATTATTTATTTGATATCGGGGCGAAGCCAAAGGGGTGCCCTTATATAATTGTCGTTTCCTGTTCCTCCACCCCTTGTTGCCAACACCCCACTATAGTGCCATAATATAATTGTTTTTATCCCGCCCATGCAATTTTTTTAGCTGAAATATCTCTTTCATTTGATTTTCTGCTCAAAACTACGATTTCACATTTCCCATGATTTAACTTTTCTAGGTGGTGGAAGGATTTGGACTTTGCCTCAAAGCTACCCTTTGCAAGAGATAGACTGGTTGAGGGCTATTTTTGGACAAGTAGGGGCTTATTTTGAGCCTTCATACTCTTTGGCAAGAATGTTCATGACCAAAGTGATAGCCCTTACTTCAACAATCGACGATATTTACGATGTCTATGGCACACTCGCAGAGCTCGAACTCTTCACTGATGCGATCGAAAAGTATGTTTATACTACGCACTAATGGAAACTCAAACCTCTCATAATTTGTTGTGTTTGATTTTCCATAGATACATGCATGCAGGTGGGATGCTTCTGCAATGACAAAGTTGCCAGAATACATGAAAGTATGTTACAAGGCCTTGTTGGATGTGTATGAAGAAATTGAGGAGGATTTGAGGAAGGAAGGCCGTTCTTATCGCGTTTTGACACAGTGGAGATCTTCTAAACCAGTTGAACGAATCCACGAACAATTCGATCTAGGTCAGAACTTAAGCCAAAGTTCAAAATTTTTTTATTTCAGCCAAAAACTACGAATTACACCCAATAGATCGCTTAAATAGCAAAACCCTAAAATTTGCCAAAAATAGTAAAAAGTCCAAAAAGCCCTAAACTGAAAACTAGACGAAAAATAGAAACAAACGCCGCAAACGGCAATAAAAACGGAAATTCCTAATGAAAGTTATAACCGAAACAAAAGTTTCCTAAAATAGCAAAATTGCCGTTTCGGAGGGCGAAACGATGGAATTTCGCCGAAAAACGTCGTAGTCACAGCATAGCTGTGAGTCGTGATCTCCACTTCGTTTCCAATAAACCCATACCCCCGGATCGCTGCGAGTCATATCTTTTCCTATTTTTCCAAGAATTTGCAACTAATTCTTGGACTTCATCATTATCCTATCAAGAATTTGCAAACTAATTATTGGGCTTCATTATCCTATCAAGAATTTGCAAGCTAATTCTTGGACTTCATCATTCTCCCCAGGGTGGACAGAATTCGCCCTCGAATTGTCATCATCAGACGTATCCCCATAATAGGGAACAAGATGTTTGACATTAAATACATCAGCCGTGCGAATGTGACTTGACAACTTCAATCTGTAAGCATTAGGATTAATTTTCTCAAGAACCTCCACAGGACCAATCTTCCGAACTGACAATTTGTTGTACTTGTCTTCAACCTGTCTGCGCAACTCCTCATGCTCACTGAGACTCGTTCGGTAGTGTGGTCTATTATGTAGTGACGCATCGAGTTCAAGGTCAATCTGATGTTGAATATCAAGCAATGGTGGTAGTCCTTCTGGCATCTCATCAGGGAAAACATCACAAAACTCCTTCACAATAGGAATTGCAGCTTCAGGAGCATCAACATCTCTATCTACCTCTTTTCCCATTAAGATGTAAACTACCTCAGAATCCTGTAATGCATCTTCAAATCTTGCCAAAGACAGCAAACTGCTAGATTCTTTAGTAGGCTTGACTTTCTCCCGATCCTTGGCGGGTACTAGCACAATCTTCACTCCCTTGAACTTAAGGGTGTACTTATTGGCTCTGCCATCATGCACAACTCCCCTATCAAACAGCCAAGGACGTCCCAGTAACAAGTGGCAAGCATCCATAGCCACAACATCACACCAGACTGAATCCTTGTAGTTAGCACCAATAGAAAAAGTCACTAAGGCGCGCTTCGACACCTGCACCTCACCACCCTTCTTCAGCCAAGCTAGCTTGTAGGGCTGGGTGTTGTTCATTGCAAGGCCCAACTTCGAACCGCTTCAACTGAGACGATATTCTCGCAACTGCCCGCATCAATCATGAACCTGCACACCTTGCCTAAGATGGTACACTTGGACTGAAAGATGTTATTCATGCGACCACTCATCACCAACAACTCTAGGAGTCATACAAGAACGCCTTACAACTAAGGCGTACCCACATCTCCCGGCCACGACCTCCTCTTACTGTGTTGTCGAAGTATCAAACGCCGGTTCTGCAGATGATGTTGGCCTCTTCCCCTTCGTCTTCCTCTTCGTTCTCAATAAAAAGAGTCTTCTTCCCTTTACATTCTGACTTCCTGTGACCAACTTCGCCACAATCGAAGCATTTAATCCCACTAGTGCTAGGTCTGTTTGTGCGACTAGCAGGGTTAATTGCAGCGATATTACCTCCAGTATTGGTCGTCCCAACACTAACGTTACTGGAAGCATTACTCATACCCCGACGCTGTTGTTTCTCCACCAACAATGCTCACTGGCGCGCTGCGGATAAGGAAGCCGGATCAAACATATTAACGACATCTTGGATCTGCACCCTCAGCCCACCAATATATCGCGCCACTAATTGGTCGTTAGTCTCCTGCAGTTCGTTTCTAGCGACTAACTGATAAAACTCAGTAGTGTAATCATCTACTGACTTTGCCCCTTGTCTCAGATTCTGCAACCTCTGATACATAAGGCGTTGGAAATTGTAAAGCAAGAACTCAGCCCGTAAGTGCTTTTTCATCTTCTCCCATGAGGTGATCTTCGCCTTTCCATTCCTATTCCGCATCAACTTCTGTTGTTGCCACCAAGCCGTGGCCCTGTTGCGGAATCTGGTCGCAACAAGTTGCACACGCTTGTCTTCGGGCACACCTTTGAATTCTAGGACTTCTTCAACTGACGCCAGCTAGTCCAAGAATTCTTCCGGTTGAAGGGTGCCGTGAAATTCTGGGACATCCGTCTTCAACCTAGACTCCCACCGCCTGCGATCATCTTCAACTGTACGCGGCCTGTAGCGCCTCCTTGGTGCCTCAACATACTCATCCTCCCCTTCGGTAGAAGAATCTCCTACTGGTTCATCACCAACAGGTTCCCTTCGATGGTTACGGACACGATCAATATTTTGACCTAACAACTGATCGATTCTGGCAGTTAATCGTTCTACCACCGCGTCCATGCGTTGGTCAATCAATTGGCCAATTTGTCGATTCAGATTGTCACGGTCATACACCTCCTCGATACGTTGCTGGTTCCTCTTGGCGGCATGATTTCTCCAATCACGCTCGAAGCGAGGCTCGATACCAACCGACGCAATGAGATCTTCTAAACCAGTTGAACGAATCCACGAACAACTCGATCTAGGTCAGAACTTAAGCCAAAGTTAAAAATTTTTTTATTTCAGCCAAAAACTACGAATTACACCCAATAGATCGCTTAAATAGCAAAACCCTAAAATTTGCCAAAAATAGTAAAAAGTCCAAAAAGCCCTAAACTGAAAACTAGACGAAAAATAGAAACAAACGCCATGCAAACGGCAATAAAAACGGAAATTCCTAATGAAAGTTATAACAGAAACAAAAGTTTCCTAAAATAGCAAAATTGCCGTTTCGGAGGGCGAAACGATGGAATTTCGCCAAAAAACGTCGTAGTCACAAAGCATAGCGTGAGTCGTGATCTCCACTTCGTTTCCAATAAACCCATACCCCGGATCGCTGCGAGTCATATCTTTTCCTATTTTTCCAAGAATTTGCAACTAATTCTTGGACTTCATCATTATCCTATCAAGAATTTGCAAACTAATTATTGGGCTTCATTATCCTATCAAGAATTTGCAAGCTAATTCTTGGACTTCATCACGTTTACTACGCAAAACAAGCGGTATCAATCCGACATTCTTCCTTTTTTTCTTTTTCTTTTTTCTAAATCTTTGCTTACAATTATAGCTCTTATATTTGTAGCTGATTTAATGAATGAATGTCAAAATGAACAAAAGGTTTAAAGAACAAAAGGTTTTATGTTATATTAAATGCAATTGTTTTTATCCAAAAAAAATGCAATTGTTGATCCCTTGCTCGGCAATTTTTCCTTCTTTTTGGTTTCTTTTTAACTGTCGGTCATCTCTGTAATCCTCCTCTGACGCAGCGAGATCTTCTAAACCAGTTGAACGAATCCACGAACAACACGATCTAGGTCAGAACTTAAGCCAAAGTTCAAAAATTCTTTTATTTAAATCAAAACTACGAATTACACCCAATAGATCGCTTAAATAGCGAAACCCTAAAATTTGCCAAAAATAGTAAAAAGTCCAAAAAGCCCTAAACTGAAAACTAGACGAAAAATAGTAACAAACGCCGCAAACGGCAATAAAAATGGAAATTCCTAATGAACGTTATAAGCGAAACAAAAGTTTCCTAAAATAGCAAAATTGCCGTTTCGGAGGGCGAAACGATGGAATTTCGCCGAAAAACGTCGTAGTCACAGCATAGCTGTGAGTCGTGATCTCCACGTCGTTTCCAATAAACCCATACCCCCGGATCGCTGCGAGTCATATCTTTTCCTATTTTTCCAAAAATTTGCAAGCTAATTCTTGGACTTCATCATTCTCCCAGGGTGGACAGAATTCGCCCTCGAATTGTCATCATCAGACGTATCCCCATAATAGGGAACAAGATGCTTGACATTAATTTTCACACCTGACTGAATCCTTGTACTTGTCAGTAGCCTTCTACAAGTTAACTTTGATAAATTGGTAAATCTCTTGCAGCCCACTAACAAAGTCTTCTGCCTTGCCATCAGTATATCGGATTCCTTCTTGTTACCATGCCTTGATTCAGTTCGAATTGCAGCAAGCAAAATCTCCTTTGAATTTGTAATGGCGATACGCTTGCCCAAGGATCGCTCTAGCAGCAGTGTCAACCTCACTGCGAGCCACTTCTCTTTGGCACCCCTCAGCCAAAGAACCTCAGCCTGCGGATTGTAAGAGACTGCTTTGCCAAGCAAAATATCAAGAGACTCTCTAGTTCCATGGCCCTTCTCAAGCTGTGGCGCATCCCCAATAAAGCCTTCGTTGTCACTTCGCCGTACTCGGCGTCCGGATCCACTCCAAGATATCATCTATGAAGTTATCGTCATCCATAGTCCTAATACCTTCTTGGTCATCCTCGAATCCGCCCCGTGACCGTATCCCGAGCTCTCCTTCATCTCGCGATCGCGGCCAGATAAATCGCCGACAAGCTCCCACCCTTCGAGCTCATCTTCCCTCCCTTATCAATCTTCTTATCCCCCTTCAATTTCTTCTCTTTCTTTCTAAACCCATCTTCCTTCGACCCTTCCGCTTGCGACGATGGCGTCTCTCTCGCAAACTCATCTCTCATGAACGCCGGTTCTTCATCTTTAATCCCAAAATCAGGGCGTCCTCTCTCTCTGTCCCCACTCTTCTTCACCAATCTCTTCCTCGGCGTCGCCTTCGAACCCGAATCATCGAACTCGTGAACCGGCGTCGAACAATCACATCATGTTGGCGTCCTTGCTCCGAACCGTGCCCTCCTCTCCGCCTCTCTCGGCTGAAAGACCCTTTGGTTGCACGCTCGCCACGGGCATAATACTTCCCGTCGCCTCCCCATAACGTGGAGGGCCTAAAACCGCTCTCGTCTTCTGCGCTCCTCTTCCCGGCACGAGACGGCGCAAACCCCCGACTGGACTCTTCCGAAGATAATTGGTAACCGCCCTGCTTACTATGACCTGAAGGTCTGCGCAAGTCCTCCGAACCCCAACGCACGAACTCTCTCGATCCGTGATGGGAGTCCCTCCATCTCCCCGCGTAACCTACGAGAATCCGTCCTCTCGAAGGGGAGGATACGATCCATATGCCGATCCAACAACCGATCGATTCTCGCGCACTGTTCTACCACCGCGACCATGCGTTGGTCAATTAATGGGCCAATTTGTCGATTCGATTGTTACGATCATACACCTCCTCGATATGCTGCGGTTCCTCTTCTACGCGGCATGATTTCTCCAATCACGCCGACGCAGCTCGATACCAACCGACGCAATGGAGATCTTCTAAACCATTGAACGAATCCACGAACAACTCGATCTAGGTCGAACTTAAGCCAAAGTTCAAAAATTCTTTTATTTCAATCAAAACTACGAATTACACCCAATAGATCGCTTAAATAGCGAAACCCTAAACTTTGCCAAAAATAGTAAAAAGTCCAAAAAGCCATAAACTGAAAACTAGATGAAAAATAGAAACAAACGCCGCAAACGGCAATAAAAACGAAATTCCTAATGAAAGTTATAAGCGAAACAAAAGTTTCCTAAAATAGCAAAATTGCCGTTTCTGGATGGCGAAACGATGGAATTTCGCACGAAAAACGTCGTAGTCACAGCATAGCTGTGAGTCGCGATCTCCACGTCGTTTCCAATAAACCCATACCCCCGGATCGCTGCGAGTCATATCTTTTCCTATTTTTCCAAGAATTTGCAAGCTAATTCTTGGACTTCATCATCCTCACTTGATTTTCTAATTCTGCTATTTTATAAAACCAGATGAAGGAAGTAGTTCGAGCCTATTTTGTGGAGGCAAAATGGTGCAATGAAGGATATGTACCTAAAATGGAGGAGTACATGCGCATTGCTGTGGTCACTAGTGGTTACTAAATGCTTACTGCAACTTCTTTTGTTGAGATGGGAAAGATTGTGTCAAAAGAGGCTTTTGATTGGGTGAATAATTCCAAACTGGTCTTGGCTTCATGTATAATTGCCTGAATCATGGATGATTTGGTCTCACACGAGGTACACATTTAAATAGTGCTATTATATGTAAGGCACATAGCTTATTGTTCTATAGTCGCATCTTATAGAAAAACAAAACTTTACGTTTTCATTAGGAGTGGGCAAACCGCGGTTTGGTGGTGAAAACCATCAAACCGCGACCAAACCGAGGGTTTGCGATTTGGTCATTTTGCAAATCACCACCAAACCGCGAACCACCAAAACCGCAACCAAATCGAACCGCGATTTGTGCGGTTTGGTTTCGCGATTTTTCTTGTTACATATTTTCCAAAAAAAAAAAAAACAGTGGTGGGAGACGGCAGTGAGAGATCACTGGTAGGAGATGGAGATGGCGATGGCGACTGGTGGGAAGCGGCAGTGACGACGACTAGTGGAAGGCAGCAACGGATGGCCTCAACTGGTGGGGAGGCGAATATGTTTAGGATCTTGAGATGGAGATGAAAAAATGAAACAGATGTTGTTTATATTGGTTAATGTTAAGTTGTTTATATTGGTTAAGGTTTTAAAATGTGAATTAAATAAATTTACTAAATTACCCTCGGTTTGGTTTGGTGAACCGCGGTTTTTCCAAATTGACAACCACCAACAAACCGCGATTTTGCGGTTTTCAAGTTTTTCAAACCGCCCACAAACAGCGAGTTTTAAAAACCAAACCAAACCATACGATTTGGGCGGTTTTAGGGAATCAATGCCCACCCCTAGTTTTCATGGACATCACTTGGGACAAGTCATTTGTGAGGGGAAGCCCACTTGAGCAACTTTTGCTAGTTGATTTGCAATAAAAATTTGGAGTTGAGTATATTTTGAACAAATATATTCTTTAAATAGAATTAACTTAATTAAAATTACCCATCAATAGAATCGAGACTTGATTAAAATTATTGTTATAGTCAATCGTAATATAGTTTAACAATTTCTTGTTTGTAACTTTTCGAAAAACATATATAATTCACAACCAACACTAGAACATTTTTTGCCTTTAATAGAGGTTTTAAAACTCTTATTAAATAGAGTGTTATTAAATGTCATGTGAAAATGTGTTATGTTTTAATTTTTAATACATTTATTATATAGAGGTTTTTAAAACTCCTATCAATTAGGTATTATTTAATAACACCCCTTTAATAAGAGTTTAAAAACCTCTATTAAATACCGAAATTGTTCTAGTGCAAATACCATTATCATCTTCTCGCCCTTGGAAGTGTACTTTTCATAAAGTCAACCAAGTGAACAAGAATTTTGGATCCAATTCACTCCAAATTTGCCATCAATCCAATCCAGTCCAATTTATTTAATGCGGACTAGACTGGATCAACCTATGCGAACTTACATTTTTCTACTGATGTACAACAAACATGTCAATCTAATATGCTTAATACTACCTAGTTTTATAAAGAAACATGCATTAAACACACATTAATTAATGTGAGTATGTTAATTTTTGAAGCTCGAGCAAAAGAGGGGACATGTGGCTTCGCTCTTGAATGCTACATGAAGCAATATGGAGTATCGAGCAAGCGATTGCATGATGAGTTTGACAAAATGCTTTGGATTCGGCGTGGAAGAATTTAAATGAAGGTTGCCGAGCACAATCATCGCCACCACCACCAACAACAATGCACATAATTCCGATGGCTTTACGGATTCGAGTTGTTAATCTTGCGCGAATGATCTATGTCATATACAAGCATGAAGATGCATACAGTGATTCCTCTCGAAAGCTCAAGGAATGTATAGCCGTGTTGTTCATAAAACCCCTACTACATCACTGGTAATATATCATCTTGTAAGAACATTTATAGTCAAATGCCTTCATGTCCTTAATTTGTTAAACATCACTAATTATCATAAGTGATAGGAAGTGTCACTAAATTAATTACTTCGGAACAATTTATTTGTTTTTTGATAAGAAAGAAACCAGCTTTAATTTGCCACCGAGACTTAAACTTGCAAAATTCGGAACATTTATAGTCAAATGCTTTAATTTACACAAATATTCCCGTATCAAACTAATGAGTTGCTCACTTAGTTTTTTTTTCAAAAAAAAATAAAAAGTCGATCCCATGCTCCGTCACAAAGATTAACTTAATTGGTTGAAAAGTCCATTGATTATTTTTTTAGTGTTTCATATAGAAATAAACAAATTGCATAATTGATGTAAAATGCGATCTTCAATCTATGAGTGAAGACCGGTGCAACATTCAAACAACAAAACCAAACAATATTTCACATCGTCCTTTGAAAATCATGACGAATTTGAGCCAGGAAGCACCATGTGATATAACACATGCAAGGACTAGAATAACATAGTATCTGTTGGTTTTTGTGTGGGCCCCACACATGGAAAGTCCAACACATAAAGCAACTAATTGGTTGTGGAATAGGAATCTTGGAGAGAGAAAATATGAAAGAAAATTGGAGTTGGAATAGGAATAGGAATCTTGGAGAGAGAAAATAGGAAAGAAAATTGGAGTGAATTAAGGAATTGGGTGATTCTTTTAATTAGCCAATTTTGTGTGTTTTGGAATCTTCTTCTTCTCTCTTCTACGTTGTGCGTTCAAGGCGATGAATGCAACAACAATTTTCTCTACATTGAAGATACATCAAGATCTTGAATCTGAAGACCCGCGGAGAGGCTTTGGTGATTTCTTGGTGTTCAAGAAAAGAGGTGCAAGGGTTTGATACAATTGGGGTAGTTTTTCTTCGTTCTTAGTGTGATCATCTAAGTTTTTGGAAGAGATATTTTTGTATTACTCCATTGTTAGTGAATCTCAAGCGATTGAGATATCTTGTACTCTTTGTTCATATAGTGGATTTATTCGGAGTTTGGCCCGTGGTTTTTTTCCTCTGATTTGGAGGGTTTTCCACGTTACATCTTGTGTTCTTTGTGGTGTGATTGATTTGGTGCATTGTTCGTGGCTTAGTGGATTTTATTCATCTGTTTCTCAAGTTGAAGGGGTTACTTTCTTGTTGAGTAACCCCAACAAGTGGTATCAAAGCCGAGGTTAGTTCGTGTTCCGGGAATCTTTGTGGGAATCAAGATGGTGGATGATAATGATAAATCAAGCAATATGGTCAAGTTGACGGCTACGAATTATTCAATTTGCCAACCGATGATGGAAGATCATCTTTATTGCAAGGATTTATTTGATCCAATTGAATTTGGACAAAACAAGCCAGAGTAAATATCTGATGTTAATTGGAGGAAGTTGCACCGAAAAACTGTTTGAAAGTGGATCGATCTCAGTATTTATCACCATGTCAGCAAAGAGGTTGATGCACAGGAGTTGTGGAGAAAATTGCAGAATATGTGTGAGAGGAAGGGGGCTCAGAACAAGGCTTCTCTAATTAGAAGGCTTGTTAATATGAAGTACAAAGATGGGCGGTCGATGATAGAGCACTTGAATGATTTTGAAGCATTGATCAATCAATTAATTGCTATGAAGATTATGCTTGAGGATGAGTTACAAGCACTTTTACTCTTGAGCTCGTTGCTAGAAAGCTGGGAAACCTTGGCGGTGTCTCTAAGTAATTCTGCTCCAGGTGGTGTCTTGTCTTCATCCATAGTGCGGGATAGTCTCTTTGACGAGGAGACTAGGATAAAGGATAAAGACATTGAAACTTCACAAGCTCTTGTTACTACTGCAGAACATAGAGGCATAAGTCAGTCTAGAGGTCCGAGGGGGCGGAGTAAATCTAGAGGCAAGTCTGAAGGAAAAGGAAAATTCTCTTGTTATCATTGTGGCAAGGAAGGACACATAAAGAAAAATTGTAGAGTGTGGAAAAGAGAACAGAATGATGAGAAAAATCAAAATAAAGTGAATGATCAGAATACTACGGCTGCTATATCAGATGCAATTGAAGACTTGGTTGTGCTTTCTTTAGTTGAGGATCAAAGTCATGTCACTAATACAGATAGTGAATGGGTTATTGATTTCGCAGCATCCTTCCATGCTACTCCGAAGAAGGATTTCTTCTCTGTTTATCGAGCAGGGAATTTTGGCAAGGCAAAGATGGGGAACAACAATTTTGCAGATATAGTTGGCATTGGAGATGTCTTTGTGCAGACAAATATGGGTTGCACGGTAATTCTGAAAGATGTGCGACATGTTCCGGATCTGCGTCTGAATTTGTTTTCTACTCATGCTTTGGACCTAGATGGTTACTATAACATCTTTGGGGGCAAGGAGAGGAAACTCACCAAAGGCTCAATTGTTGTTGCTAGAGGAAAATTGAGCTATACACTTTACAAGACTCAATTGAAGACCGTCAGAGGTGACCTGAACGCATTTGAAGATGATTCTTCACCAGATCTGTGGCATAGGCGACTAGGTCACTTGAGTGAGAAAGGGTTGCAGGTGTTGGCAAAGAAGTCTCACATTCCCTTTGCCAAAGGTAAATATTTGAACCCTTGTGATGATTGCTTATTCGGTAAGCAACATAGAGTTTATTTTTCTTCATCATCTGAAAGAAAAAGAAATTTACTTGAGTTAGTATACTATATGTTTGTGGTCCCATTGATGTGGAAACTATGGGAGGGGGCAGCTACTTTGTTACTTTTATTGATGATGTGAGAATAAAATGTCAGGTTCTTGAGTACCTAAAGAAGGTTCATATGATGGTGGAACGAGAAAAATGCGTATCGTTGAAGTGCCTTCGTAGTGATAACGGGGGAGAATACACTTCAAAGGAGTTCGAGAATTATTGCTCAGAACATGGAATCAGACATGAGAAGATTGTTCCGGGTACTCCTCAACATAATGGTGTTGCTGAAAGAACAAACAGAACCATCCTTGATAAAGTCAGATGCATGTTAAAAATGGCTAAGTTGCCTAAGTCGTTTTGGGGTGAGGCTCTCAGTACTGCTTGCTACTTGATGAATCGCTCTCCTTCAGCACCATTGGAGTTTGATGTTCCAGAGAGAGTTTGGTCTGGGAAAGATGTTACTTACTCTCACTTGAAGGTGTTTGGATGCAAGACATTTATGCATGTGCCTAAGGAGCAGAGACAAAAACTTGATGATAGAATTGTTCTGTGTATCCTCTTGGGATTTGGAGATGCGAGTTTGGTTATAGGTTATGGGATCCAGAGAAGAAAAAGATTGTCGTGTCCAGGGGATGTGGCCTTTCATGAATATGAGACCATAGCAGATTTGAAGACATCGAAAAAATCATAGTTGATGATGATGATGTTTCGGATTGGAGTCTTCTTCCATTATCGATGCCACACATGAGGGAGACTCATTTGAAGAACATGGGGTTGATGTGCCGTGAACCGGTTGATGATGCTTTGAGCAGGGGAGCAAACTCCTCCACCAACAAATTTTAGTTGAACTTTCACTTAGAAGGTCCGAGAGAGGGTTGCTTCCTTCTACTAGGTACCCCGTTCTAATTATGTTACAATTACAGAAGAGGGGGAGCCAGAGAGCTTCCAGGGAGTTCAGATTCACGAAGACAAAGCTCAATGGATGAAATCAATGCAGGAGGAGATGAGTTTGAAGAAGATTCACACTGATAAGAATCCAGCTGATATGTTGACAAAGGTGGTGACTCGTGAGAAGCATCAGTCCTGCACCAAGTTGGTGGGGCAGAGTTGTTATTGAGCATCAAATATGATTGAGATCTCCCCATGTGTTGGAGGGGGAGATTGTTGGTTTTTGTGTGGGCCCCACACATAAAAAATGGAAAGTCCAACACATAAAGCAACTAATTGGTTGTGGAATAGGAATCTTGGAGAGAGAAAATAGGAAATAAAATTGGAGTTGGAATAGAATTCTTGGAGAGAGAAAATAGGAAAGAAAATTGGAGTGAATTAAGGAATTGGGTGATTCTTTTAATTAGCCAATTTTGTGTGTTTTGGAATCTTCTTCTTCTCTCTTCTACGTTGTGCGTTCAAGGCGGTGAATGCAACAACAATTTTCTCTACATTGAAGATACATCAAGATCTTGAATCTGAAGACCCGCGAAGAGGCTTTGGTGATTTCTTGGTGTTCAAGAAAAGAGGTGCAAGGGTTTGATACAATTGATGTAGTTTTTCTTCGTTCTTAGTGTGATCATCTAAGTTTTTGGAAGAGATATTTTTGTATTACTCCATTGTTAGTGAATCTCAAGCGATTGAGATATCTTGTACTCTTTATTCATATAGTGGATTTATTCGGAGTTTGGCCCGTAGTTTTTTTTTCCCTCTGATTTGGAGGGTTTTCCACGTTAAATCTTGTGTTCTTTGTGGTGTGATTGATTTGGTGCATTGTTCATGGCTTAGTGGATTTTATTCGTCTGTTTCTCAAGTTGAAGGGGTTACTTTCTTGTTGAGTAACCCCAACAGTATCCCATGCAAAATCCCAAGAAAAATAAAACTCTCTTTTGAATAAGAGAAAGAGAGAGCATGCACCGAAAAAAAAGAAAAAAAAAAAAAAAAGAATCAATTGTACCTCAGTTGAACTGTTGTCTGTTGTTGGCATTTCTCTTTCAATCTTCCAATACGAGATAATCAAATGAGTATTTTTGGTTTCCTTGACAATACCTTTGGTGGAGCCAGAAAATTAAGTGAAGAAGGAAATTTTACCTAAAAAGATTCTAGTTTTCAAATAAATAAAAACTTAAAAAAGGTGGAGTGGGTACAGCATGAATAAATTGTACCTCATGCACCGAAAAAAAAAAGAAAAAAAGAAAAAAAAGAATCAATTGTACCTCAGTTGAACTGTTGTCTGTTGTTGGCATTTCTCTTTCAATCTTCCAATACGAGATAATCTCATGAGTATTTTTGGTTTCCTTGACAATACCTTTGGTGGAGCCAGAAATTTAAGTGAAGAAGGAAATTTTAACTAAAAAGATTCTAGTTTTCAAATAAATAAAAACTAAAAAAATTCTAGGGTGCTATAGGGCGTGCTCGGAGAGGATAATAATGAATTTAACTGAATTGTTCTTCTCCCGTCCACATCTGTTTGATCTGATCCAATGCTGATGAAAATCAGTTTCCCTTAATATATATATATATATATATGTGTGTGTGTGTGTGTGTGTGTGTGTGGAAAGTTGAAGTATAAATATTTTGTTATTTAACAAATATTTTCAACAAGTCTAAGGATAAAAAAGGTACCTTCAAATCAAGCTTGGTTGGGGATATCAAAGGCTTGCTGAGCTTGTATGAAGTTGCTCATCTTAGCATGAATGGCGAAGACATCCTCGACGATGCTGTATCTTTTGCTACCACTTGCCTGACAAGATCAACAGAAAATTTAAGTTCCCCAATAATATCCTATCTCCAAATGCAAGTACTGTTGAAATGTGATTCATAGTTGACTAGGTAGTTGGTAATTGATATGTTTCAATAATAAATGAGTTGTTGATATAGTACAATAAGTAGTGGGTAGTATATCCGAGATTTTCTCTCTTTTGTTGAGAATATCTCTCCAAGATTATTTATCAGTTTGTTGAGAATTGTAGCTATATATATGCAGTCCTACTTTAATGAAAGACACTCATTAATGAAAAAGCTTCTAGTGTGTCATTGTCCTTTCACTTTTTCAACAAATTTGGTATCAGAGCAAGGGCTATGGTCCATTGGGCAATTGCATGACACCTTGTCTTTTGAGTGTGAAAAAGTCAGAAGCTTTAATTGTCATCTCGTTTTTTGAAAAAGTGAGAGAACGTTTTTTGAAAACGTGAGAGACAAAAGAGTCATTATTATGGCAGGAGTGGGGTTTTCTTCTTCACAACCATTTGCAGGTTTTTCCTCTTCTCAGCCATTGCTGCCCATCTTCAATGGAGATAAATATGAGTTTTGGAGCATCAAAGTAAAAGCTCTACTCATCTCAAAGGAGTTGTGGGATCTGGTGGAGTATGGGTTTGTTGATGTTCTAGATCCCACTGAAGAAGAAGAGGACAGATTGAAGAAAACAAGAAAGAAAGATGCTGAAGCATTGTTCATTCTTCAACAAGTCGTCCATGAGTCCATCTTCTCACGGATTGCGCGCAAACGACGTCAAAGCAAGCGTGGTCTATTTTGCGAGAGGGGGTTTCAAGGTGATTCAAAGGTCATCGCAGTAAGATTGCAATCTCTAAGGCGTGACTTTGAAACCTTGTTGATGAAAAATGGTGAATCTGTGGCTGATTTCTTGTCAAGGGCAATGGGAGTTGTCAGTCACATGCGTTCATACGGAGAACAGATTTTCGATGCAACGATTGTTACAAAGCTACTGAGAAGCTTGACTCCAAAGTTTGACCATGTAGTTGCTGCCATTGAAGAATCTAAGGATCTAACAAATTCCTTTCCGTTGATGAGTTGCTTGGGTCTCTTCAAGCACATGAGTCAAGAATCAACCGATCACTTGAAAGGAATGAAGAGAAGGCCTTTCAAGTGAAAGAACCAGCCAACAAACAAATGACCATGCAACCGGCAGCAGAGGTCGAGGAAGAGGCGGATTTCGTGGCGCAGATCGTGGCTATGGCAGCGAGAGCGAGAGGAAGGAATGCTGGCCAACGACAAACAACGAGCAAGGAAACACAAAGAATGGTGTTCAATGTTACCACCGCAAGTAGTATGGGCACATCAAAGCCGATCGTTGGTACAAAGACCAACAAATCAATTTTGCAAGAGAACTTTGAAGAAGAAAACAAGCTTTTCATGGCTTGTTTTGATGATGGCCGAGAGCAAGTGATATATGGTTCATAGACAATGGTGTTCAAATCATATGACCTAAGAACATGATCGATGTTCAAGGAGCTTGATGAAACTCAAAAAATTAAGGTATAGTTAGGCAACAAGATGGAAATGCGAGTTGAAGGAAGCGGCTCAGTAGGCGTTGACACTCTTCAAGGCAGAGTAAGGGTGTTGGAAAATGTTCAATTTGTGCCTGATCTTGGGTACAATTTATTGAGCGTTGGACAACTAATGGCGAGCGGTTACTCCATAGTGTTTGATGACAAAGCTTGTATAGTTACAAACAAGAAATCGGGGAAGGAGGTTCGCATTGGTATGGCTTCAAACAAGATGTTTCCGTTGGATGTCTCTAACATCCATAATTTTGCTCTTGCTGCAAAAGTAGATGATGACTCCAAGCTTTGGCATTTACGATATGGGCATCTCAATGTCAAGGGCTTAAAGTCATAAGTGACAGAGGTATGGTTCATGGGTTGCCTAGAATTAATTCTATTGAGTTATGTGAAGGGTGTGTTTATGGCAAACAAACTAGAAAGTCTTTCCCGTCAGGAAAAGCTTGGAGAGCTTCAAAATGTTTAGAATTAATTCATGTTGATTTATGTGGCCCTATGCAAACTAAGACTTTGGGTGGGAGTCGATATTTTTTGTTATTCACTGATGATTTTAGTAGAATGAGCTGGGTGTATTTTCTAGAAAGCAAATATGAGACTTTTGAAAGGTTTCAAAAGTTCAAAGCCTTGGTGGAGAAGCAGAGCGGCTGTCATATTAAAACTCTTCGCACAGATAGAGGAGGAGAGTTTGTATCGAAAGAATTCAATCAATTTTGTGAAAAGAATGGCATCAAAAGGGAGTTGACAACTCCTTACACTCCTCAGCAAAATGGTGTTGCTGAGCGGAAGAATCGAACTGTTGTGGAGATGGCACGAAGCATGTTGAAAGCAAGCGGCCTTTCAAATGAATTTTGGGCAGAAACAGTGGCGACTTCTATCTACTTATTAAACATCTCCCCAACCAGAGCCGTCATGAATCAAACTCCATATGAAGCTTGGTGTGGAAAGAGACCCTCTGTAAGTCATTTAAGAGTTTTTTGTTGTATTTCCTATGCTTTGGTTAATTCTCAAGTTCGTCAAAAGCTTGATGAAAAATCTGAAAAATGTATTTTTGTTGGATATTGTAATCAATCCAAAGCATATAGATTGCATAACCCTCTTAGTGGGCAGATTGTAATTAGAAGGGATGTAGTGTTTGATGAAAACACATGCTGGAAGTGGAGTGAAGACCAAGTTCAACACAACATTCTTGCACCCTTAGCTGTTGAAATCTTTGCAAATGAAGAACATGAGCCGACTCTTTCAAGCTCTGCCACTACTCCTTCAACAAGCTGCACATCAACACCTAGCAGAAACTCTTCTACCACTCTTGAAGAATCATCGGATGAGACACCACCAACAGTGAGGTATAGATCACTAACTCGACATTTATGCTTCTTGTCGGTTTGCGCTCTTGTTTCGATCCTAGTAATTACAAAGAGGCGCTAAAAAAGGAAGAGTGGAGAAAAGCAATGGAAGAGGAAATGAAAGCTATTGAGAAGAATGAGACATGGGAAATTACTGATTTGCATGAAGGTAAAAATGCGATTGGCTTGAAATGGGTGTTCAAGACAAAGTTTGCAGCTGATGGTAGCATATTAAAGCACAAAGCTCGGTTGGTGGCGAAGGGATATGCACAACAATATGGCATTGATTATGAAGAAACTTTCTCTCCAAGTGGCTCGATTTGAAACAAGTGCGGCTTATCCTAGCATTGGCAAAGACAATTACAATGGATGGTGTATCGGTTCGATGTCAAGTCGGCGTTCCTTAATGGTGAGTTACATGAGGAAGTCTATGTAGCACAACCCGAAGGTTTTGAAAAAGGCAATGAAACAAAAGTGTACAAGTTGAGAAAGGCTTTGTATGGCTTAAAGCAAGCGCCACGGGCTTGGTATAGCAAGATTGATGGGTATCTTCAGAAAAATGGGTATACGAGGAGCGAGAATGAGCCTACTTTGTATATCGAAAAGGAAGGTAAATTTGATTTCATCATTATCTGCCTTTATGTTGATGATATCATCTACACTAGTTCATCTAGTTCTCTTTTGAATAAGTTTAAGTCTCAAATGATGCATGAGTTTGAGATGTCAGATATGGGGTTATTGCTTTATTTTCTTGGTCTTGAAGTTTCTCAAGTTGAAGATGGAGTTTTTCTTTCACAAAAGAAATATGCCAATGATCTTCTCAATAAATTTGGCATGTCAAATTGCAAGCCTCAGCTACACCCATGAATTTAAATGAGAAATTGCGCTTCAAGATGGTGCAGAAATGGCAGATGCTAAGCTATTCAGAAGCTTGGTTGGAGGTTTGATTTACTTAACCAATACTCGACCAGATATTGCTTTTTCGGTTGGTGTTATTTCCAGGTTTATGCAAGAACCTTCAAAGATTCATTTTGGGGGGACAAAAAACGGATCTTGCGCTATGTTGCTGGAACCATGGAGTATGGTATTTGGTACACTAAAGTTGTGAATTTTAGATTGTGTGGTTTCACCGACAGTGATTGGGCAGGTTCGTTGGATGACAGAAAAAGCATCTCAGCTAATGTTTTCACCCTTGGATCTGGGGTGATCACTTGGAGCTCAAATAAGCAAGCAACAGTGGCATTATCAACCTCAGAAGTAGAGTACGTGTCGGCTACTTCACAGCTTGTCGTCGCTATTCGGTTAAGGAGAGTCTTGCGGATCTTCTACAAGAACAAAATGGGCCAACAGAGATATTTTGTGACAACAAAGCAACTATCTCCATGACAAAGAATCCAACATTTCACAGCAGAACAAAGCATATTGAGTTGCGTCATCATTTCATTCGTGATCTTGTTACAAAGGAGGAGATAGCTTTGAAGTACTGCAGCATAGATGAGCAATTGGCAGACATACTTACAAAGGCATTGTCACATGAGAAGTTCAGCTACTTCAGAAAATTGCTTGGAGTGTCCAACTTTGAATCAAGGGAGGCTGTTGAAATGTGATTCATAGTTGACAAGGTAGTTGGTAATTGATATGTTTCAATAATAAATGAGTTGTTGATATAGTACAATAAGTAGTGGGTAGTATATCCGAGATTTTCTCTCTTTTGTTGAGAATATCTCTCCAAGATTATTTATCAGTTCGTTGAGAATTGTAGCTATATATATGCAGTCCTACTTTAATGAAAGACACTCATTAATGAAAAAGCTTCTAGTGTGTCATTGTCCTTTCACTTTTTCAACAAGTACAGCATGCTCTAGAACAACCACTACAGAGAGGAATGGCTAGGCTGGAGGCAAGGAATAGTTACATATCTTTCTACCAAGATATGGAGGGGAATAACTCACACCTCGAAAAGTTTGCAAAGTTGGATTTTAATTTAGTACAGTCATGTAATATTTCAAAGTATGTATTTCGAGATTCATAAAACTCAATACCTCAATATACATATAAAGGGAATTTAATAAATCTTGACATGATAAATTGCTTTGCTTTTTTGCGAATAATCTGCAGGTGGTGGAAACATATGGATGTCTCCTTGAAAAAGCTACCGTTTGCTTAGAGATAGATTGGTGGAATGCTATTTTTGGATTTTGGGAGTTTATTTTGAGCCTTGTTACTCCTGGGCAAGGGTATTTACTGTTGAGATGTGTGGACCGAAATAATAGTCCCACATCGTATAATTGAAATTTCTTAGTGAAATATATAAGTGGTGATCTCCCCTCAACTAGTACCGAGGCCTTTTGAGATAAAACCCCACACCTATAAAAATTGAAAGGTGGTCAAGTTGGGGACAGTATCGGTACTGGCGGAGATCATAGAATCGCGGAGAAGTGTCACGGGCGGACGCTTGCGGATAATGTGCCGCATGCATGAAAAATCAACATGGTATCAGAGCCGACGGTTCGATCAGGACCTGTCGAGTAGTAAAAACTCCTTGGATAGATTTCGGTCCAAGGTGGAGTGTTGAGATGTGTGGACCGAAATAATAGTCCCACATCGTATAATTGAAATTTCTTAGTGAAATATATAAGTGGTGATCTCCCCTCAACTAGTACCGAGGCCTTTTGAGATAAAACCCCACACCTATAAAAATTGAAAGGTGGTCAAGTTGGGGACAGTATCGGTACTGGCGGAGATCATAGACTCGCGGAGAAGTGTCGCGGGCGGACGCTTGCGGATAATGTGCCGCATGCATGAAAAATCAACATTTACGACCAAAGTGATGGCACTTGCTTCGATAATCAATGATATTTACGATGTTCACGGTACTATGGAAGAGCTACTACTCTTCACTTGTGCCTTTGAGAGGTTCAATTTTTCACAGAAAATCTTTCTCCTTCTAATGTCATGGTTCGACATACAAATGGCCTAATTAAGCTGCGAGTGTTTCAGGTGGGATATCACCGCTATCGATCAACTACCCGAATATGCCAAAGAAGGGTTATGTCTCACATCCATTATCAATCGTTATTGTAATCACCAGTACTTTCTTAATGGTTCAATCATCAAAAACTATACATCATAATATAAAACCGTTCTCAGAAGTCCTTGCCTATATATGAGAACGAAAAAAAAAAAAAAAAAAAAAAAAAAAAAAAAGGAAATTTAAGTTACACAACTTACGCCAAATATCGAATTTCCTGAAAACATTACAAAAGAATATAAGAAAATAGTTTAAATGAGGAAAACAAGTGTCCGTTTTTTTTTATTCTAGAAATAGGTTATCTATTCATGTGTTTGGTCCATGTTGGACAAATAACAAAAGGCGCTATTCATGTCATTTGGATATAATCCATCCACGTGGATTGGTTGGAGGAGATTTACACGAATAACACTAGTCATGACGTTTGCATTGGCTTTATCACCTCGAGACACGTATGAGTCGTTTGCATGATTTACTTGAATTTTATGAGGTTACATGGGGTGTCCACCTCGAAATACGTGTGTGACCTTTGCATAGTTTGCATGAATTAGGTGAGGTTGTATGAGTTGTCAACTTCAAGATACGTACGTGAGGTTTGCATAGATTGCAACAGGTTGCATGGGTCGCCCACTTCGACAGACGTACCTGACATTTGCATGAATTCTCCACCTCAACATACATGCATGACGTTTGCATGAGTTTTCCATGTCGATATGCGTGCGTGTCGTTTACATGGGTAGTCTACTTTGAGATACGCAAGTGACGCGGGTTTTCCATCGATATGCACGTGACGTTTGCATGGGTTCTCCACCTCGATGTGCGATATTTGAGTTGAACAAATAACTCCTTTTCAAAAGGAGTCATTCATAAAGTTTAGAATTTTGTATAAATAGCTTCTTTTCGAAAGAAGCTATCTATACAAGTGCCTTCCACCTCACCAACTATGCATGCTACCTCACATCTTGATGAAGTCCAAGAATTAGCTTGTAAATTCTTGGAAAAATATGATGGAAAGATATGAGAGGATGGCATTTTAGTAATTTCCGCAAATGGTGAAGTTTAGGCGTTTGAGTTTTGGCGTTCCGGGGGCATGGGTTTATTGGAAACGGCGTGGAGATCACAACTCACCGCTATGCTGTGACTACGACATTTTTCGGCGAAATTCCATCGTTTCGGCCTCTGAAACGGCAATTTTGCTATTTTAGGAAACTTTTGTTTCGCTTATAACTTTCATTAGGAATTTTCGTTTTTATTGCCGTTTGCGGCGTTTGTTTTTTTTTCTCGTCTAGTTTTCAGTTTAGGGCTTTTAGACTTTTTACTATTTTTGGCAAATTTTAGGGTTTCGCTATTTAAGCGATCTATTGGGTGTAATTCATAGTTTTGGCTGAAATAAAAGAATTTTCGAACTTTGGCTTAAGTTCTGACCTAGATCGAGTTGTTCGTGGATTCATTAAAATGGTTTAGAAGATCTCCGCTGCGTCAGTTGGTATAAGAGCCTGCTTCAGCGTGATTGGAGAAATCATGCCGCCGAAGAGGAACCAGCAGCGTAGCGAGGAGGTGTATGACCGTGACAATCTGAATCGACAAATTGGCCAATTGATTGACCTACGCATGGACGCGGTGGTAGAACGATTAACTGCCAGAATCGATCAGTTGTTGGGTCAAAATATTGATCGTGTCCGTAACCATCGAAGGGAACCTGTTGGTGATGAACCAGTAGGAGATTCTTCTACCGAAGGGGAGGATGAGTATGTTGAGGCACCGAGGAGGCGCTACAGGCCGCGTGCAGTTGAGGATGATCGCAGGCGGTGGGAGTCTGGGTTGAAGACGGATGTCCCAGAATTTCATGGCACCCTTCAACCTGAAGAATTCTTGGACTGGCTAGCGTCAGTTGAAGAAGTCCTAGAATTCAAAGGTTTGACCGAAGACAAGTGTGTGCAACTTGTTGCGACCAGATTCCGCAACAGGGCCACGGCTTGGTGGCAACAACAGAAGTTGATGCGGAATGGGAATGGAAAGGCGAAGATCACCTCGTGGGAGAAGATGAAAAAGCACTTACGGGTTGAGTTCTTGCCTTACAATTTCCAACGCCTTATGTATCAGAGGTTGCAGAATCTGAGACAAGGGGCAAAGTCAGTAGATGATTACACTATTGAGTTTTATCAATTAGTCGCTAGAAACGAACTGCAGGAGACTAACGGCCAATTAGTGGCGCGATATATTGGTGGACTGAGGGTGCAGATCCAAGATGTCGTCAACATGTTTGATCCGGCTTCCTTATCTGCAGCGCACCAGCGAGCATTGTTGGTGGAGAAACAACAACGTCGGGGTGTGAGTAATGCTTCCGGTAATGTTAGTGTTGGGACAACCAATACTGGAGGTAATATCGCTGCAATTAACCCTGCTAGTCACACAAACATACCTAGTGGGATTAAATGCTTCGGTTGTGGCGAAGTTGGTCACATGAAGTCAGAATGTAAAGGGAAGAAAGTTCTCTTTATTGAGAACGAAGAGGAAGGGGAAGGGGAAGAGGCCAACATCACTACAGAACCAGCGTTTGATACTTCTGACAACACAAAAGAGGAGGTCGTGACTGGAGATGTGGGTACTGCCTTAGTTTAAGGCGTTCTTGTATGACTCCTAGAGCTGTCGCTGATGATGAGTGGCTGCGGAATAACATCTTTCAGTCCAAGTGTACCATCTTAGGCAAGGTGTGCAGGTTTATGATTGATGCAGGCAGTTGCGAGAATATCGTTTCAGTTGAAGCGGTTCAGAAGTTGGGCCTTGCAACTGAACAACACACCAGGCCCTACAAGCTAGCTTGGCTTAAGAAACGTGGTGAGGTGAAGGTGTCGAAACGCGCCTTGGTGACTTTTTCTATTGGTGCTAACTACAAGGATTCAGTCTGGTGTGATGTTGTGGCTATGGATGCTTGCCACTTGTTACTGGGACGTCCTTGGTAGTTTGATAGGGGAGTTGTGCATGATGGCAGAACCAATAAATACACCCTTATGTTCAAGGGAGTGAAGATTGTGCTAGTACCCGCCAAGGACCCGGAGGAAGTTAAGCCTACTAAAAAATCTAGCAGTTTGCTGTCTTTGGCAAGATTTGAAGATGAATTACAGGATTCTGAGGTCGTTTACATCTTGATGGGAAAGGAGGTAGATAGAGATGTTGATGTTCCTGAAGCTGCAATTCCTATTGTGAAGGAGTTTTGTGATGTTTTTCCTGATGAGATGCCAGAAGGACTGCCACCATTGCGTGATATTCAACATCAAATTGACCTTGAACCTGGTGCGTCACTACCTAATAGACCACACTACCGAATGAGTCCCGGTGAGCATGAGGAATTGCGCAGACAAGTTGAAGAGTTATTGGCGAAGGGATTCATCCGTGAAAGTCTGAGTCCGTGTGCAGTACCAGCCCTCCTTACACCAAAGAAAGATGGCTCCTGGCGGATGTGTGTGGACAATAGAGCAATCAACAAGATTACTGTCAGGTATCGCTTTCCTATCCCTCGCTTGGATGATTTACTTGACCAATTGAGTGGAGCAAGATTTTTTACAAAATTGGATTTGAAGAGTGGGTACCACCGGATTCGCATTAGAGTTGGGGATGAGTGGAAGACTACTTTTAAAACCAGGGAGGGGCTGTATGAGTGGTTAGTCATGCCGTTTGGGTTGTCAAACGCACCTAGCACCTTCATGAGAGTCATGAACCAAAGCTTGAGACCTTTGATAGCATGTGCGAGATGTTCTGACTATCTTGCGCAGGGAGAAGTTCTATGCCGCGATGAAGAAGTGCTCATTTTTGACACCGAAGGTCCTTTTCTTAGGCTATGTCATTTCTGGAGAAGGGTTGCAAGTTGATGAGTCTAAAGTAGAAGCCATCCGCACTTGGCCTAGACCTACCACCGTCACGGAGGTTAGCTGCTTTCATTGGTTGACTTCCTTCTACAAGCGGTTCATTCCACACTTCAGCAGTATCATGGCCCCAATTACAGACTGTATGAAGGGCGTGAAGTTTGGGTGGAGCAACGAGGCAGATGAAGCATTCCAATTGATGAAGGTGAGGTTAACCACTGCACCTATTCTGGTGTTGCCAGATTTTCACCTACCTTTTGAATTGCATAGTGATGCATCCAAGGTAGGCATCGGAGCTGTCTTGAGTCAGAATAATAGGCCTGTTGCCTATTTCAGTGAGAAGCAGTCTGGGGCGAAGTTGAGGTATAGCACATACGATGTGGAGTTCTATGCAGTGGTACAAGCCGTGAAGCATTGGCGACATTATCTTTTCCACAGAGAGTTCGTGTTGTTTACAGACCACGAGGCATTGCGACACTTACATAGGCAGAACAAGGTCTCAGCCAGACATGCTTCCTGGGTGGCCTATTTGGAGCGCTTTACTTTTGTGGTGAAACACAAGTCGGGTGTGACCAACAGAGTTGCTGATGCCCTGAGTAGACGAAAAAGTTTGTTGAGCCGCATGACCATTGAGGTACCTGGGTTTTCCTCCTTCTCTGATTTGTTTACTACTGATCCTTTCTTTGCTACTATTGTGGAGAAGGTGCGGAGTGGGGAGCGTACTGATTACACACTCCATGATGGTTACTTATTTCGAGGCAACCAGCTTTGCATTCCTAATTGCAGCCTGAGATTGCTGATTATTAGAGAGTTGCATGGAGAGGGGCATGTTGGGTGTGATCGCACTTTGCAGCTGGTGCATGCCTCTTACTTTTGGCCTACCATTCGCAAGGAAGTGGACAAATATGTGCAGCGGTGCGGACTTGTCAGCTTTCGAAGGGTACCGCAACTAATGTCGGTCTATATATGCCTTTGCCCATTCCAGAACAGCCATGGGTTGATATTAGCATGGATTTCGTGTTGGGGTTGCCTAGAACACAGCGGGGAAATGACTTTATTTTTGTGGTGGTGGACCGTTTTTCCAAGATGGTTCACTTCATCCCATGCAAGAAGACCACAGATGCTGTAAAGGTGGCTCAGCTGTTCTTTCGGGAGGTGTATAGATTGCATGGCCTTCCTACCTCGATTGTTTCGGATCGGGACACCAGATTTCTCAGCCATTTTTGGCGCAGTTTGTGGGCTATGGTGAACACGCAGCTGAAATTTAGCAGTGCTTATCATCCGCAAACAGATGGGCAGACTGAAGTTGTCAACCGTTCGTTAGGCAACCTTTTGAGAACTTGGTGGGTGAGAATGTCAGGAGTTGGGACTTCAAGTTGAGCCAGGCAGAATTTGCACACAACCATGCTGTTAATCAAAGTACCTGGTTTAGTCCTTTTCAGGTCGTGTATTTAGTACTACCTCGGGGTCCTCTTGATCTGTTACCAGCGCCAAGTAAGACTAGATGGCATGGCAAGGCAGAAGACTTTGTTAGTGGGTCACAAGAGATTCATCAATCATCAAAGATAACTTGCGTAAGGTCACGACAAGTACAAACAATATGCAGATCGAAAGAAGCGTCACGTGGAGTTTGAAGTGGGTGACTTTGTGTGGGTAGTTCTCACTAAAGACCGGTTCTCTGTGGGTGATTACAACAAATTGTCAGTTCGAAAGATTGGTCCTGTGGAGGTTCTTGAGAAAATTAATCCTAATGCTTACAGATTGAAGTTGTCAAGTCACATTCACACGGCTGATGTATTTAATGTCAAGCATCTTGTTCCTTATTATGGGAATACGTCTGATGATGACAATTCGAGGGCGAATTCTGTCCACCATGTGGAGAATGATGAAGTCCAAGAATTAGCTTGTAAATTCTTGGAAAAATATGATGGAAAGATATGAGAGGATGACATTTTAGTAATTTCCGCAAATGGCGAAGTTTGGGCGTTTGAGTTTTGGCGTTCCGGGGGCATGGGTTTATTGGAAACGGCGTGGAGATCACGACTCACCGCTATGCCGTGATTACGACGTTTTTCGGCGAAATTCCATCGTTTCGGCCTCCGAAACGGCAATTTTGCTATTTTAGGAAACTTTTGTTTCGCTTATAACTTTCATTAGGAATTTTCGTTTTTATTGCCGTTTGCGGCGTTTGTTTCTATTTCTCGTCTAGTTTTCAGTTTATGCCTTTTTAGACTTTTTACTATTTTTGACAAATTTTAGGGTTTCGCTATTTAAGCGATCTATTGGGTGTAATTCATAGTTTTGGCTAAAATAAAAGAATTTTCGAACTTTGGTTTAAGTTCTGAGCTAGATCGAGTTGTTCGTGGATTCGTTCAACTGGTTTAGAAGATCTTCGCTGCGTCACATCTATAGCTCATTTTCAAAATGAGTTATACATTAGTTTTGAAATTTTAAAGTAAATACCACTATTTGGTGAATTAAAAATTAAAGCCACCTTATTTTTTGAAAAAAAGGAAATGTAAGTTACACAACTTACACCAAATACCGAATTTCCCTGTAATGCCTCAAAGGCCACGATTTACTGTTAACTGTTTTACGATGCTTTAGATTGTGCACAGAGACTGCACACGTTTCTTAGAGCGTTGTACGTACACATGCGCAATTACGTAGCAATGTGATTTTTATTTATATTTTTTTTGGTTATAGAGGTTTTTTTTTTTTTTTTTTTTTTTTTTTTTTTTTTTTTTTTTTTTGGGTCAAAGTGTTAAGTTACATATTACCAAGGTGTTCAAAAAATCCCCCGGGAGATACTTCCAAGTACAATTGCGTGTTTCAATAACGCCGATCTAGCTAGTTTGTGTTCTCCACCATTACAATCCCTAGAGATGTGCCAAGAATCGTGGGATCCCGATCCCTAAATACATATTTGATGTCAAATACTATGGGTTCTAAATCGGTACAAACATTTTGTTATCATTCATTGTTTCTATCAAAGTCCTTGAGTCTGAGTAGATTGTTGCTACTGGGCTACTTGAACACCATTGAACAACGCTCAGTATAGTCGGTCCTTCTGCCACTTCCACTAAAGGAGTACATCCTATTGCAAACGAACCCGCCATGGCAATCGTATTTGAAGTTGATATCAGGATCCATCCAATTCCTGAATCTCCTGATTGAGGACATCTCGTTGCATCGGTGAATATTTTCGATTTTAGAGGTTAGATTGTTCGGATCTATTTTTATATTAATGCAACTTTTGAAGCATTCGAAATCAAATCATACAACAATAAAAAATACTATATCTGCTAATACCAATAATCATAACAATAATGCGGCTTGGATGAGACTTGAAAATGGTTCTTTAGTTGTAATTTAATTGGTAGTGACATTCACCGGGAGCTTAATTAGCAATATCGCGACAAAGTAACTTAATTAGTAAAAAAATTTCAACTAATTCAATTCAATTCTCCTAAATTCACCTTTAAACATGGCCACATGAAATTCTCCCATACGTTGGAAATAGGAAATGACTCCCCAAGTGCTACTGGGGCAAGAGCTCATTTGGTACTGTAAACCATAATCAACAAGCTAATTCATTTTATTTTTCTTTTCTACATATAGAAAATTTTAAATTTATTTTAGCTATGAAAAGGATATAGTGACGTTATCTTGCTACACATTTGTTAACATCTTTAAATCGCGCATCATGATGTTTGAACATGATATTCCAATGTGTGTTTAAATTAAGGATCCCAACGATTATATATGTAATCAATGCTTATAGGAAAAATATTTTACCCTAACATTACCCTTTTTTTTATTGGATTTATGCAGCTGGCCTAATTAATATATGATTGAGGCTTTTGTTGTAATTTTTTTAAAAAAATAAAAATTTATTAATCATTAATGACTCTCGATGTATTACTTTTCAGATATGTGATGGTACCACAATATTTCCAATTATTTCCAATTATTGTTGCCCTACGTAGTAGCTGTGAAGATACTGTTGCCCTACGTCAATATTTCCAATTATTATTTTCAGTTGTCCTCCACCACAACCCACCAGCGGCCACCAGCACCACATTTTCGGCCACCAGCACCACATTAATTCTAAATATCCAGTGGTTCAGTGGTCCTGTCACTGATTGAGAAAGTTGTTGGTCACGTTTTTTAAGTGTTGCAATCTTAGATCTAATGCACACCATAAAAAATAGAAAAATATTTTGGGTGACATAATTTTGCAATATAAATTTTGCTACATGGTTGTAAGTCGATGCTTGTATATATTAATTGAGATTGCTTTAAATGTATGAAGCAAAGATGTTACTCAATCAATTTGTTTTTTTTTTCTCGGCCCAAACATGGATGTTCAAATAAATGTTGACATAATTAACCCTTTCAGAAAAATTTTAAAGAAATGACTTAATATGAAAAAAAAAATTGAGAAAAAAGAACATGTTGGAAGTAATATTTAAAATGAATAACATAAAAAATTTCAAAATAATGTATAAAGTCTAGAGAGTCATAGAGCAATTGTGATGATGATGTACAATTTTCTTATTTGGCAGATCATGCATTTCATATACTTTAAGAATATCTATCACTATAAAGGGCTTACATTTGTTTTCTACTTTTTTTTTTTTTTTTTATAAGTAGTCGTCACCCGCGCTTCACGCGTAAGCGAAAATAAGTATCTATATATTAAATAAAATAATTAATTTTGATGAGGAAAAAAAGAAAAAAAAAACTTATGATGTTTTCTTTCACTTTCCAAATATTTGTCACATTTTGAGAATTTTTTTTGTTTCAACTATAACCTTAAGAAAAAAAAACTAAGCATTAATTGTTTCATTTTCGACTCTAACCTCACTAAAGACAAAATCACATCTTTTAATTTCTCTATAAAAATGGAGAATATACAACTCAAAACCGCTAAAGTGTTTTTATCACATCTAAAACTCCAAAAAATATGAAAATAACAATTAATATAACCCTCGTAAGCCTCAACGAATTCAACGTTTTGTTTGATGATGCAAGTGCATTTTATTGGCTTAAGAAATAATCTTTAAGCTTTCCACATTAATATCAATTTTCATCAAATTAGTAGCCTTAAAGAAACTTAAGAGACTTTAGGTAATTCATAAGTTACATAAATTAAGTTTTGTATATTTTTATTATAATAAATACTAATTAAATTTGTGTTGTAATGGATAAAAGAAAAAAAAAATTGCGATACTTGTGTTTCAATTTTTTTGTCAAATACTTGTATTACAATTAAGAAATTCCCAAAAAACAAACACAAAAAAGAAAAATTATTAGAAAAATCAAAACCAAAAATAGAAACTCCCCAAAAAAATATCTAAAAAAACTCCCAACAAAACACAAAAAAAACGAAAAATTATTAAAAAACTAAAATATTAGATTTTATCATCCTACCTCACTTAAGTGCAAGAAATATCAATGGCTTGTGTTTTTCTTGTTTTCCACATGTTGCGTTGTAAGAGTTTCTCACATAAACATTTCCTTTATATATATACTGGTTTTCATAACGTATTCCGCACGTGCACATGTGGTGCACGTGCTATGTGAATGTTGAATTAATAATAAAAATAAGATTAGCTTAAAAAATAAAATAAAAAAACTAAAACAATATTAACAGAATTCAACAAACTATAAAACTTTATATAAAGACTTTGAAAGCGCAAAAAACATAATGCTAAATAAAATTGAGAGATAACAATAAAAAAGTATTAAATATCAACTGTTAAGTGTTAGTATTGTACATTTAAAACTAAAAAATATTTATCTCCTATTGAAATACATACACTTTTTATTTGTTTGTGAATGTATTCTTTTAAGTTACTGGAAAAAATGTGTATGTGATTATTGTTATATGATTGCTTGAGAATTTGAAGCTTGTTTATGCAATCGAAGAATCATTTTGGTTTTTTAATAACTTTGGATGTTCCAACTTTTTCAGCTAATTCTTTCTTTGATTCGACTAAATTGAACAACAACAACAACAACAACAACAACAACAGCCTCAGTCCCAAATTAACTGGGGTCGGCTACATGGATCAAACTTTTCCATTGTGCTCGATTGAGTGCAATTGATGGTGAGCTTTGCAAACCATTCAAATCCCTCTTAATTAATGCATCCCATGTTAATTTTGGTCTGCCCCTACCTCGTCGAATTTCTACAGTTGCTATTGAGTCAAGTTTTCTAGTTGGGGCATTTGTAGGCCGTCTTTGTAGGTAACCAAACCATCATAACCGCCATTCCCTAATCTTTGTATCAATTGGTGCTACTCCTACGTAATTGTCTACAATGAAAAAAGAAAGGAAAAGGCTTGCATGACCGTTGCTTCCAATTCTTTCCATGCTTTACTCTTATTTGATTGATTAATGATATAATTTAAAAAACTCATCTATGTTACATACTTGAATAATTAGATGCAATCAGAACATGTAAGAATTTTATGATGAAAATTCTTCTTTTCAAAAAAGGGGAAAGTGCTAGAATAACACCACGAACGCGCACCAGAACAAACATCAATGTCACATTTGTCGTTTGTGTTCACATCGCGATATGAGCTTACGTTGTTGGACTAAGTGGTTAGTCACTCACACTCCGACCGAGATTTTGATGGAAACAAACAAGGTGAAAATGTACTAATAAACATCTAGTGTATTTCAGTTTTTGTTAAAGGATGCAAAACAACATATCAAGGGTACTCAAGAAATACAAGTTCAAGACTCGGCATTAATGAAGAAATGAAGATGAAAGTTCAAACCGCAATTTGTAATTTCAATGTAAGGTATACAAATTCTTTCACGCAAGCCAAATGCATTAGTCCATGCATATCAAGTTTCTTAAACCATTTTTCAAAGTTATAAGTTTACTTCAAGTTTCAAAGTGGAATTTAAACACATAACTAGGTCTATGAGTTTAAACAATGTGAAACTTTGTGTGAATGGTCATTTGCATATTAGAGATCATTGTAAATGTTTTCGAAAAAGAAAAACTCGTTTTTGAAAGGTCTTTGAAAAGAAAACTGTAAATTTGCAGAAAAGCCCCTAATACATTATGAAATCGTGAATTTCCATTTTCGGGATTTGTAAAAATATCCGGACCACCCAATTAGGCTTAATGACTCATAATAAACGTGTATAACATGTTATATAAGGGTTGGTTAGGTCCCGGACGAGCTTAAGGGTCGCTAACACAAAGGGACAAAATAATTATTTTGAGGTCCCTGCAGTTAGCGCGCTAATGATTTCATTAGCGCGCTAAGTGCAGAGTTAGCGCGCTAGGTCTCAGCATTAGCGCGCTAATTGCCTATCTGACAGCTTTTTTAAAAAGCTGGAAAACATACTTTAATTTGAATTCTTGATCTATTTTGGACCCTTGGATCCCTAGAACGGTCATAAACTGTCAAAATGGAATACCTAACATTATAAAACCACCAAGAACATGGTTTTGTAAAAAGAAGGAAGAAACACACTCAAAAACTCAAAATCTACAAAGAGAAGAACTTTGATTTTTGTGAAGAAGCAAAAGGAGATCTTTGTGGGTCATTGTTTTTAGTTCTCTAATCCAAAGACTTTTGAGGCTTTCAAAGGAGTACAAGAATCTCTTCAAAGCTGATCTCTTTTGTCACTCTCTTGTTTGTAAGAAAGTCCTAGATCTAAAATCTTGCTTGTGCTTAATCTACATAGTTTTGTGTATTTGATTTGAAAATCATTTTGTTGTGTGTTTGAACATCTTCTTCTTGGGTTTTGCACTTAAATTTATTTTATCAAACCCTAAGATTGATTTGAACAAAAGTTTTGCACTTAAACTTGATTTTTGTTAAACTATTGTTCTTAGACTTGAAATCGGTTTTACACTAATATATTAAGGTTTTAAAACGATTTCACATTTGGGATTTGCAACAAAATCAGTGACATATTTGCATATTCCATTTATTCTCATACTTGCATGCATAAGAGTTGTTAGGCTCTAGGAGGCTTGCTAGTGTTTGAATTTGATACCACTTTGTGTTGTAAAGTGTATCTCATTATTTTTCAGCAACTTATTGTATTTGTATGATTGTAAGACTTAGTGGAATCTAAGTCAAAGGGGAAGACCTAGTTGAGACTAGGCACAAATCCTAGTTGCGGCTAGGTGGGAAGTCCTAATTGTAATTAGGCACTCTAGGCTTGTATGCTTAGGTTGTAACACTTATTTGCAATATAAGTGGGGGTTAAAAATCCTAACCGGGGAGGTTAGGTAGTGGACGTAGATCGTTGGATCGAACCACTATAAATTGTGTGTCACTTTCCATCTCTTCCATTCCATTCACTTGCATAGCATATATATATATATATATTCATTGATAGTGTATGCATTATAGTTGTAATTTGCGCATAAAGTTTTAAAAGGGCAATAACTACTCGGTAACCCAATTCACCCCCCCTCTTGGGTGACCTTCAATTGGTATCAGAGCGGGTTATTGCTCAAAGTATTACTAACGTATCTTTGAGTGTTCTTTTTGTGCAAGGATGCAAACCTTAGATCCGGCTCGCCTTCGGGAAGGCAACTCTTCGAGTAGGCCTCCGTATTTTGATGGAACTAACTATGCTCATTGGAAAGTGAGAATGAAATTCTACATTAGAGCACAAAATAGATTCTTATGGGATGCAATTGAAAGTGGCTACACTCCACTGGATAAGCCCTTGAAAGAGTACACCGCCGAGGAGATAAAGATTGAGCTCTCAAATGATCAAGCCATGAATCACTTGTTTTGTGCGCTAAGTGAAAATGAATTTAACCGAGTAAGTGCTTGTCAAACGGCTAAGGAAGTATGGGAGAAGCTTGGGGTACACTATGAAGGTACCATGCAAGTGAAGAAGACCAAGTTAAGAATTCTTGAGGAGCACTATGAAACTTTCCGAGTTGGGTCCGATGAAGACATAGCCACCGCCATCACTCGATTCACTAAACTATTGAATGAGATCAAGAATCTTGGAAAGAATTATGATCAAGAAACCTCGGTGTATAAATTCCTTAGAGGCTTGCCTAAGGAATGGGATGCCAAGAAGTATGCTATCCAATCGGCACAAAATCTTGGAGATTACACATTTGATGCATTGTGTGGAGAGCTAACAGTCCATGAATTTGAACTTAAAGACCGAGCAAGATTGGAAGCATTAAGTGGAGGTACTAAGAGTTCAAGAAAAGATATCGCCTTGAAGGCAAATAGCTCCCCTAGTGCATCGGTAGAGATCATTGAAAATGAAAAATCATGTGATGACAATGATCTTGAGGAGGAAGTAGATATGCTCTCAAGAAAGCTCAACAGGGCCATGTACAAGCGAGACAAGTATAAGAAGAAGTTTCGAAGTGGAAGCAAGGGAGGAAAATCAAATGAAATCATATGCTTCGGTTGCGGCAAACCGGGTCACATCAAGGCGGATTGCAAATCCAAGAAGGTGTTTGACAATAAGAAAGGAAAGAAGAGTTTCAAAGCAACTTGGGATGACTCATCATCATCAAGTTCGAATCCGAATCGGAAAGTGAGAAGGCAATACTTTGTCTCATGGCACAAGGCGAGGTAAATTCTAACTCTTTTAACTTTGATGATGTTGATGATTTGGATGATGTTCCAAATCTTGATGAGCTTAGGAAAGAGTTGGAAAAGGAGGTCAAAAGACCAAACAACTCAAAAAGAGTTTGACCATTGCAATTAGTGAAATAGAGTCACAAAATGAGACCATTAATGATCTCCAAAGTGACTTAAATGAAGTCATAGAGGAGAGAGATGCTTTAGTCAAGGAAGTAGAGGACTTGACTAGCACGGTGCATAAGTTTACAAATGGTAAAGAAATGTTTGACATGATGTTGGGAGCACAACGACGTGCACTCAACAAAAGAGGCATAGGTTATGGAGCAAACTTGTTAAGTTACAAGAAATTGCTAAATGATGATCGTAGATGCTCTAAATGCAACAAGACTCATGTGGTCGGGAAATGTGCATTACAAAAGGCCAAAGTGGGTAGACTAGCATGGGTAGTTAAAAATGTTTACTACACTAACATTCTCGGACCCAAAGGTGTTTGGGTACCAAAATCTAGTGTGTTTCCCATTGTGTAGGATGCGAGGAAGAGCACCCCATGGTACTTGGATAGTGGGTGCTCAAGACACATGACCGGAGATGCACATCAATTTATTGAACTAAAGCGGCATGATGGTGGAAAGGTTACATTTGGAGACAACAACAAAGGAAGAGTTATTGGTCTCGGAACCGTCGGTAACAATTCACTTTCTATTTCTAACGTTTATCTTGTTGATGGATTGAAACATAATTTGCTCAAGTATTAGTCAATTGTGTGACAAAGGATTTCATGTTATGTTTGAATCATCGAAATGCATTGTTAGGAATGAGAAGCATGAAACCTTATTTATTGCATATAGAGATAAAAATGTTTATGCCATTAACTTTGATGAGATGAATATGCAAAATGTCTCATGTTTGAGTGCACAAAGTGAATGTGATGCATGGTTGTGGCACCGTAGATTAGGACATTCTAGCATGGAGAACTTGTCAAAATTGACTAAGCATGATCTAGTTAAGGGTCTACCCAAATGCACGTTTAAGAAAGACAAGGAGTGTGAACCTTGTATCCTCGGTAAACAAGTGAAATCGTCATTTAAGACGAAAGTAACAAGTGATGTGACTCGAGCCTTAGAACTTATCCATATGGATTTGTTCGGACCCACCCAAACACAAAGCCTAGGAGGTAAATCATATTGCTTTGTCATTGTTGATGATTTTACTAGATATACATGGGTGTATTTTCTCTCTCATAAGCATGAAGTGTTTGATGCGTTCGTAAAATTTTGTGCTTTAGTTGAGAATGAAAAGGGATACAAAATCACCATCATTAGAAGTGATAGAGGTGGTGAGTTTGTAAATAGAAACTTGGAGGATTTTTGTGCTAAACAAGGTTATACACACCAATTATCCTCTCCTAGAACACCCCAACAAAATGGAGTTGTTGAAAGAAAAAAGGGACACTCCAAGAGATGTGTAGGACTATGCTAAATGAGTACAACATAGCTAAGCACTTTTGGGCCGAAGCCATTAACACGGCATGCTATGTTATAAATAGAGTAAATGCCCGAAAGCAAGTGAAAAAGACTCCTTATGAACTATGGAAAGGCCGAAAGCCCAACATAAGTTACTTTAAGGTGTTCGGTTGTACTTGTTATGTTCTAAATGATAAGGATCAATTAGACAAATTTGACCCAAAGTCAAAGGTATGTACTTTCCTTGGCTACTCTATGCACAACAAAGCATATAGGGTGTTTAATAGATCAACCAAAACCATAGAAGAGTCTATCCATGTGAAATTTGATGAAGTGGATCCCAAAGTTAAGATGATGCAAAACTTGGAAAAATTGAGGATCGATGATGAAGATGATGGCACCCTAGGACAAACTTCAAATAGTCAAGAAGTTGAGGCATGTAAAGAATCCTACACAAGTGCGCCTAAGAATTCAAGACTTCTAATTGGCCATTCATCCCAACAAATAATAGGTGATCCAAACAAAGGAGTAATCACTAGGTCCACATTACATCGAGATGAAGGACATATAGCTTTTGTATCACAAACCGAGCCCACTAAGATAGATGATGCCTTAGGAGATGAATTTTGGGTAATGGCTATGCAAGAGGAGCTAAGCCACTTTGTTAGGAACAAGGTATGGACATTAGTACCTAGACCCAAGGACCACACAACCATAGGCACCAAATGGGTTTTTAGAAACAAAAAGAATGAAAAAGGTGAAATTGTAAGAAACAAGGCTAGGTTGGTTGCACAAGGCTACAATCAAGAAGAAGGAATTGATTATGAGGAAGCCTTTGCACCCGTAGCAAGACTAGAAGCAATTCGAATGTTACTTGCTTATGCTTGCTACAATGGGTTTTTACTATATCAAATGGATGTTAAAAGCGCATTCTTAAATGGCTTCATTAATGAAGAGGTATTTGTAGAACAACTACCGGGTTTTGAAGATCATGAACACCCAGGTCATGTATATCATCTTCAAAAAGCCTTGTATGGACTAAGACAAGCTCCTAGAGCTTGGTATGACAGACTTAGTGCATTCCTACTTGAAAAAGGATTCAAGAAAGGAACGCTAGATCCCACTTTGTTCATTTTGATCGAAAAACATGATATGTTACTTGTTCAAATTTATGTTGATGATATCATTTTTGGGTCATCCAACACAAGTCTATGTAATGAATTCTCATCATTAATGACAAATGAATTTGAAATGAGCATGATGGGAGAACTAACATACTTTCTAGGCTTGCAAATAAAGCAATCCAAACATGGCATTTTTATAAATCAAGCAAAGTATGTGAGGGACATGTTAAAGAAATTCAAATTCGAAAATCTGAAAGCATGTGACACTCCTAGTAGTTCCACCATCAAAATGGATAAAGACCAACTAGGAAAACCCATAGATCCTAAACTTTATCGTGGAATGATAGGTAGCCTCCTATACTTGACCGCTAGTAGACCCGACATTATGTTCGGTGTGTGCTTATGTGCTAGATTTCAATCCGATCCCAAGGAGTCCCACTTAAAATGTGTAAAGCGCATATTTCGATATCTAAGTGGAACACAAGACTTAGGATTGTGGTTCAACAAAACTAAGAGTTTCGAACTCCGCAGTTTTGTTGACTCTGATTATGCGGGAAGTCTAGTCGATAGGAAAAGTACTTCCGGATTTTGTCATTTGCTAGGAAATTCACTTATCTCATGGTTCAAAAAAAGCAAAATTCCGTTGCTTTATCTACGGCGGAAGCCGAATATGTGTCTGCTGGGAGTTGTTGTGCTCAAGTTCTATACATGAAACAACAACTTGAGGATTATCAAATCCTAGTTGGGTGTGCTGAAATTTATTGTGATAACACAAGTGCGATAAACATATCAAAAATCCGGTGTTACACTCAAGAACAAAACATATTGAGATTAGACACCATTTTCTTCGTGATCACGTCCAAAAGGGCGATGTTAAACTCATCCATGTGCCCACAGAGGATCAACTAGCCGATATATTCACTAAGCCTTTGCCTAAAGAACAATTTTCTAAAATTCGGCGTGAGTTAGGCATGTTTCGAGAATCGGACCTTCTACATATGTTTTAGCTATTTCAAACCTTTTTATATGGTGTTAGTGAAGTGTCCATGAAGTTTGAGGAGAATCGGAGCTATATTGCAAAAATCCAAAATTTTTTGTCAAAAAATTCCAGAGAGGAATTAGCGCGCTAATAGTTAAAATTAGCGCGCTAATGATGTACTGACCAAAAATTTCCAGAGGGGAACTAGCGCGCTAATAACACCCATTAGCGCGCTAATAGCGTACTGGCCCAGAATATGAATCGACCTATTAGCGCGCTAATTTTATCATTAGCGCGCTAATGTCGTTCGGCCAGGCGTCTATAAACTCGTTTTTACCCTCAAAACTCACATCGCTCCCAAATTTTTCCTCTCCTCTTGCCGATTCTACTCTCCTTGTGTCGTCTCCACCGTGATCTCCACTCCTACAAGGTAACAATCCTCTCCCTTCTTTGACAATTTCTTCACTTATCCCTCCAAAATGTCGACTCGTCGCACTTCCAACCGTCCCTCTTCCCGTTCAGTCGCCCCCACCACTTCCCGACCAACCGCCGCCACCACTTCCCGACGAACCGCTCCCACCACATCTCGTCCTACCCAAGCCACGTCCTCACGTCGTCCTTCTAGCCGACGTGTTGTTCAATCTTCATCATCTAGTGATGAATCCGAATCCACACACCCCGTCCCCACTCCGGCAAATGCCCCACGACGTGAGGGTCGTGCCAAAGCCGTCCATGAGTCCGCATCAGTCCTAGAGTTAGTGGCTCCACGGCTAACGGATGCCAAAATCCTAAGGCCCGCCATTGTCGATGTTGCCTTTTTTGATAAGGCTCATCTCCCAATTCGGGAAATTCTTGATGCGGCGGGATGGACCACTTTCTGTGCCCACAAGGCTAACTACAACCCCCCCTTGGTTCGAGTTTTCTATTCCAATCTCGAAACTTCAAACCATTTTGTACTACGTTCGTCTGTTGGTAGCCAATCTATTGAGATTACGCCTGAAAATCTCGCTCAACGGCTTCAACTTCCCTTGCACCCTCCTACGACTACGGTTGTGTGCAAATTTCTCCATTGGCCTTTTGACCGTCTTGAAGTCCTTAATTCCTTCCTTCGGTCCAATAGGACTTTAACCGTTTATCCGGCTGGTATAACGGATACTGATTTTAAACTCGTACCTCACCTTCTCCATAAGGTACTTCACAAGGTCATTCTTCCGCGAGGTGGTAGCAAAAACTATGTCACTCTCCTTGACATGTTCATTCTTGGGCACCTACTTCGTATGATACCTCTCAGCCTGCCTCATATCATCATTGGCTATATGACGAGCACGTGTAGCTCGGGTCGTCATCTTCCTTATGCTCACATTATCACATCCTACTTGGAGTCTGCCCAAGTAGATCTCGCACTAGGCGGACGTCCCCTCACTGTATATGACACCATCGACATGGCTACGTTGAAAGCCATGAAATACCGCTATATTCGTGATAGGCAGCAGTGGACTCGGGAAGATGCCATTCCTGATGGTCAGTATTACGGCGGCTATGAGTCTCCCCTCCCTACGGATTCTCCAGTGGCTCCTTTTGATGCGCCGGACTATTTGGAATATAGTTATCAATTTGGTGATGATGACAACGCTGACGATGAAGGCAATGCCAGCCATGATGCCCATGATGGTGATGATGAAGGTGCTCAGGAATTTACTGTTCCACAGCAGCAGCAATATGAGTCGGCACAGCCTCCGATTCCTTCTACGTTCGGCGATTTCACGCCTCCACCGAATATGTCTCCATCATCGGCGTACGTATCTGCATAGCTGAGCTACCTGCACACCTATATGACTCAGTCATTCAATGCCGTCGAGACGAGTATCCAGCATCAGAATGATAGGCTTCGTCGCATTGAGAGTCAATTGCTCCCAGGTTGGACCGCGCGTAATGATCATGCTTCCAGCTCTGCACGTCCACCACCATCCTCGAGAAGGAGTGTTTAGATACACCACTATTAGATGAGCATTAGGCTCAAATTTGTCAGTCTTAGGTCTTTCGATTTTTTGTCAAACTCAAGTTTACGCCACAACTATGCTCTCATTGCTTTATGCTATCTATATCATGAATTTTTTTGCGTATCTCTGAGTTTTCTATATGGATATTTCTTGCTTCACTATGTTTTATCGTCTATGCATTTGTATCGCTACCGTCTATTGTTTCTTGATATGCGTAAAGTGAGGGGGAGAGTATATTTCTCTCGTATTGTTTCTATTGTGTTTATTTATGGGGATGTTTGGCCCCAATTTTTGATGGTATCAAACGGGGGAGAAAAATGTGGTTGAACTTGAAAAGGTTGATGTGTTTTGAACTTGCATATATGAAATATAAAATCATGAATGCGATATACATTTAGATTACGTTTTACACCTTTAAAGTTCACATTGTTTGTTATCATCAAAAGGGGAGATTGTTGGACTAAGTGGTTAGTCACTCACACTCCGACCGAGATTTTGATGGAAACAAACAAGGTGAAAATGTACTAATAAACATCTAGTGTATTTCAGTTTTTGTTAAAGGATGCAAAACAACATATCAAGGGTACTCAAGAAATACAAGTTCAAGACTCGGCATTAATGAAGAAATGAAGATGAAAGTTCAAACCGCAATTTGTAATTTCAATGTAAGGTATACAAATTCTTTCACGCAAGCCAAATGCATTAGTCCATGCATATCAAGTTTCTTAAACCATTTTTCAAAGTTATAAGTTTACTTCAAGTTTCAAAGTGGAATTTAAACACATAACTAGGTCTATGAGTTTAAACAATGTGAAACTTTGTGTGAATGGTCATTTGCATATTAGAGATCATTGTAAATGTTTTCGAAAAAGAAAAACTCGTTTTTGAAAGGTCTTTGAAAAGAAAACTGTAAATTTGCAGAAAAGCCCCTAATACATTATGAAATCGTGAATTTCCGTTTTCGGGATTTGTAAAAATATCCGGACCACCCAATTAGGCTTAATGACTCATAATAAACGTGTATAACATGTTATATAAGGGTTGGTTAGGTCCCGGACGAGCTTAAGGGTCGCTAACACAAAGGGACAAAATAATTATTTTGAGGTCCCTGCAGTTAGCGCGCTAATGATTTCATTAGCGCGCTAAGTGAAGAGTTAGCGCGCTAGGTCTCGGCATTAGCGCGCTAATTGCCTATCTGACAGCTTTTTTTAAAAGCTGGAAAACACATTTTAATTTGAATTCTTGATCTATTTTGGACCCTTGGATCCCTAGAACGGTCATAAACTGTCAAAATGGAATACCTAACATTATAAAACCACCAAGAACATGGTTTTGTAAAAAGAAGGAAGAAACACACTCAAAAACTCAAAATCTACAAAGAGAAGAACTTTGATTTTTGTGAAGAAGCAAAAGGAGATCTTTGTGGCTGTTCTTTAGTTCTCTAATCCAACACTTTTGAGGCTTTCAAAGGAGTACAAGAATCTCTTCAAAGCTGATCTCTTTTGTCACTCTCTTGTTTGTAAGAAAGTCCTAGATCTAAAATCTTGCTTGTCTTAATCTACATAGTTTTGTGTATTTGATTTGAAAATCATTTTGTTGTGTGTTTGAACATCTTCTTCTTGGGTTTTGCGCTTAAATTTATTTTATCAAACCCTAAGATTGATTTGAACAAAAGTTTTGCACTTAAACTTGATTTTTGTTAAACTATTGTTCTTAGACTTGAAATCGGTTTTACACTAATATATTAAGTTTTTAAAACGATTTCGCATTTGGGATTTGCAACAAAATCAGTGACATATTTGCATATTCCATTTATTCTCATACTTGCATGCATAAGAGTTGTTAGGCTCTAGGAGGCTTGCTAGTGTTTGAATTTGATACCACTTTGTGTTGTAAAGTGTATCTCATTATTTTTCAAGCAACTTACTTGTATTTGTATGATTGTAAGACTTAGTGGAATCTAAGTCAAAGGGGAAGACCTAGTTGAGACTAGGCACAAATCCTAGTTGCGGCTAGGTGGGAAGTCATAATTGTAATTAGGCACTCTAGGCTTGTATGCTTAGGTTGTAACACTTATTTGCAATATAAGTGGTTAAAAATCCTAACCGGGAGGTTAGGTAGTGGACGTAGATCGTCGGATCGAACCACTATAAATTGTGTGTCACTTTCCATCTCTTCCATTCCATTCACTTGCATAGCATATATATATATTCATTGATAGTGTATGCATTATAGTTGTAATTTGCGCATAAAGTTTTAAAAGGGCAATAACTACTCGGTAACCCAATTCACCCCCCCTCTTGGGTGACCTTCAATAGTATCCCGAAATTCATAATGCAAGTGGATACGGTTGTATGCATTCCGATGTGCACTATAGGGGTGTCGTTCTAGCATTTCTCGAATAAACAGACATTGATTTTTGAATACTATGCTAAGTAGACTTAGAAGTAAAATAACACCTCCATATGACAACCGAGCTAGAGTGAATGTTATTACTAATAGAGAAAAAATAAGAAATTTGATCATGATATAAAACAATTTATGTATGGACACTTAAGATGAAGAGCAAGAGTCCTACGTATTATTTTGTGTGAAGTACATAGAGATAACAAATACATAAGATGTATACTTTCAAGTGACATTGTTGTTGAATTTGGCACAATTTTGTTGGCATCATTGTTATACAAGATGAGTGCATCATTGTTATACAAGATGAGTTCTTTTCATGCTCGTATTTTATTTATTTATTTCTTTAATAGGAACAAGTCTATCAGTGGCCAGGAACAAGTCTAACTACGTCTACGCACCCACTTTTAGAAGAAGAGACGAAAAAAGATGCAGTCGCTATAGTACTTGTCTCTAAAATACATTGACATGTATGGGGCTTCATGTACAAAGCAAAATAGACAATGAACAACATAAATAACAAAAAAGAAAAATTATACGCTAACCACACCTGCAAAGTGTTCTTGTCCTTTTTTGTTGAGCAAATCTATCCTTCAATCCCATGATTTCAGTTATAGAAAACTTGAAATCTAGCCTTTAAAACTCATCATATAATTCGATGTCACCAAAAACAAAGGGATTATAAATACAAACACAAACACATAACCAAAAACTAATTTATTGCCACTTATGATTTACATAGGCAAAGTTTTGTTAACTATTACAAATTTACGGATATTTCAAAGGAAGTTGCTAGTGTGACCCGAGATGAACACCTGGTGATGGTGTCTATTCATTCGCATTTCAGGATATGTGCGCGCACACATCAATGCAAGATGGATGGACACCATCAGCGGGTCAGCCTAGTATTTTTTCTATTTCAAATTTCGTTTCCCACTAATTTTCATCTATCATCTCATTATATTGATATGAGAGGCTTATAGTCCTAGAGGGAACGAAGAAAAATAATTATCTTCTTTAACTGGATAAGACGAACCCAAGAAGGTACATAGGCAAAGTGCAAAGGTTCAATATACACCACATTTAGAGCAATAACACAAACTTCTATGAAATCTCATCACACAATTTCTTGTATCAAACCAAATAATGACATGTCAAAAACTTTATCAAAAAATGCTTAAACTCAGTCCAAGAAGGAATATATATAAAATCTTACAACTAATACCCTTACCACTTTCTAAGGTTTGGAACAAACTTAATTATTTGAAAAGACACTAAAACATTTTTGGCATTTAATAGAGGTTTTAAAACCCCTATTAAATAGAGTGTTATTAAATGTCATGTGAAAATGTGTTATGTTTTAATTTTTAATACATGTATTACATAGAGGTTTTTTAAAACTCCTATCAATTATGTGTTATTTAATAACACCCCCCTTTAATAGGGGTTTAAAAACCTCTATTAAATACCGAAATTGTTCTAGTGAGAGATAATAAGATTAAAATAGTACTTCACTCTTTCTCACAATTATTGTTGGCTCCATCTACTTCTTTATTATCAACTTTAATATCATACTTTTGATCACCAACCAATTGGGTTACCTAATAGTTTGGTATGAGACTTGAGAGTAGGAGCTTATGGGTTCAAACCCCAGTTGGGCAAGTTATTTTTTTCTTATAAAAAAATTAAGAGATCAAGCGTTGATAGATTACACTAGAACAAATTCTACTTTTCATAGAGGTTTTGAACCTATATGAAAGACTTTTCATAGAGGTTTTGACCTCTATGAAAAGTGTTATCTTTTAAAGTGTTATCGTATCTTCAAAGGTTACATAGGGGTTTCAAACCTCTATCAAATCTTGACTATTTCATAGGGGTTTCAAACCTCTATCAAATCTTGGCTATTTCATAGTGGTTTCAAACCTCTATAATATCTTTAAAGGCTTACATAGGGGTTTCAAACCCCTATCAATTGTAGTGATTTCATAGGGGTTTGAAACCTCTATATTATCGTTAAAGGCTTACATAGGGGTTTCAAACCCCAATCAAATGTAATTTTTAAAAAATAATAGCCGAAAATGCCCATAATTATTTTTCATTTCCATTTTCAATTGAAAATATACAAATCTACATTCCATTCACAATATTATTATTCCATTAAGAAATTCGCAGATTCTACAACCAATCAATAAAACAACAAATTGATAGCTACACATTCACGAAACCAATCAACAAAACTCGCTTTTTCATTGTCGAGACAATGTGTTAGCAGAGATAAGTATATGTAGAAAGTCACCCCGCTTGTTTGAAACTTCACCATTGCCAATTCTCTCATCCACAATTGCTTTGACAAAGGGAAGCAATTCTTATTGTAGCCTATGATTTGCAGAGTTGGGATTGACCTTCCGTCAATTGAAGTCCGGTTTCAACGCATGAACATCAATGCGGAAACCTGAGCATTACCAATAATTCTCAATTTTTCAGTTAACATGGCAGAGGTACTTAACAATTAAAAATACTTGTACAGATTTGAGTGGCATCATTGGAAGAAACAACTATAAGTATCAATCATGGTAAATGTTGTCAAAGTAAAATTGCAAACTGTAACCTTAAAAATAAAAACTCAAAGCTGTACATAACACTATCATGAGACTCACCTCACTATGTTGGCATATTTAAGTAAAGATATGTGCTAGCTAGTAATTGAATGAATTCCAAAGCAAAGTAAACTTACATTTAAATTTGTTAATGATACAAGCAGCATCATTGTAATGACAGATTATATAATCAAGGTATCAACACATTGCTATAGTTCAAAATAGAGAACTTGCGTGGCATTGAATGAAATTCTTACCTTCAATTTTCTTTATTTGGTTGCTCTACAGATTTGACAGCCGAATACAAGATCTCCACACGAAAAGAAATATATCGAACATGTCTGCCAACAATGATCAACACATATTTCATAAGTCCTTCATTAATTCCAAAGCGAAGTAAATAGTGACCTGCAAAAGAAAGTCTAGGAAAACAGCCAATGCTGCAAAACAATAAATGCAAGTTAAGAATGCTGAAGAACTTAGTTTTAGACACTGATTCAATGATGGTGGCCTAATTGGCAACCTACTGCTTGTAACAGGAACCAGGTTCAACAGGTACAACACTGCCGAGACCAGCCAATGGAGCAACGGCTACTACTCTCTCGATTCAATGAGACGCCTAAAGTGAGCTAACCTTCCCGTAACTTGCCTTGGATCTTTTGCCGACTTATTAAACGGTGTCCACATTCGCTCTCGCAACAACAACAATAGCAACCACCGAAAAAGCCTCAGTTCCAAATTATTTGAGATCAGCTACGTGGATTCAATGCTTCCATCCAGCTTGATCAAATGTGGTTCATGATGTGATTATATATGGTGATCTTTCAAGTCTTTTTAGAATTAATTTATCGGTGTTAAAGCAATTTTTTTTTAGGCTTGAACAAGTGTAGTTTACTGATAAATTATTATGAAGAACACTTTGAAGCTCAAACATGCCATGGCTTCTAAAGTTACATCATTGATCATATATGTTTTCCCTCTTTAATTTATGCACTCTTCTACTTTTATGGATAAGAGAGTGGTGTCATAATTTAGAAAGGAATTGGCTTTTGCAATGCCAGTCCCACAATGTCTTCCTTCATTCTAGCTATATCCATATATATTATTTAGCTAATATTCATCCTCTACTGCATATTTTGTCATTGAAGCTTACAATCAACATTCAAGATCTAATTTGGCACCAAAGTTCACCAATGTATGAACATATCCAATTCCATTAATAAATCCAACTATATCTGGCACTTAAGAAAAAATATTTAACTTTGTAGTTGGAAAAGAACATGATAATTACCTGCAATTCTTTGCAACACTTGGCCAGATGGTTTGCTCAATGTCCGAGCCATCGATGTGTTCCCCCCATAGGCATACTTCACCACCAATAACTAACTTTTGTTGCTTGGAGTTTGTAATATTTGCTAATGGCTCATTCACGTAAAATTGATCCCATGTGGCATCCAAATGATCCAAATACCACTTGTCTTGGTTGCCGACTATGAATCTTAACCCAGCTGCGACCACTCGTGGAGCAACATTACCTTCAAGCCTAACAAATAGACCACATACGATAAGCGTAAATGAGGAAACTAACAAGTTAAGGAATGCTTTCAGAGCATTTCTTTGTGCCAACTGAGTGCTCAACATTTTTAAATGATGTCTTACAATAAGCCATTCAACCTACACAAATTTCAAATCCTATAATTGTGTCTCATTTTAATCTCAAGGCAGTGTCTAAAACTAGTCCCATTGGGTGCAGAATTTATAATATAAGACCACTCCTTAACATGGCTAGTAATATTAGCAAAACTTAAGGGCATTTGTTTGAATCTAGAGCTTATAAATATAGTGATATATATGCTTCACTTGTTGTTATTAACCTAGCTACAACACAATTAGCCTTGCCTTAGATACAACCTACAATACAATTATATTATTAGCTTGCATTGCTTGTGCTCCATCTACATCCATATAAAGTTGCTCCATCTACTCTGCACTATTTATGCTTTTCTTTGTATGATCTCTTAGATATAATCAGTTATTGGTCTTTATTATATTGAAATAACTTCAATTTCTTAGATATAATCACACTTTGCTATCACACATATGTTTAGTCATGTCACCCTGACTTTGACATTCACAAGTTGGAAGGATCCTGAATTTACTTAGATAAAAAGGTGGTACACTAATTAGAATAGGGTTCTTACATATGTTTAGTCCTTGTTGAGAGAGGAACTAACCAAGTATTATTTTACATCTTTCATTGAATAGGATACAGAACCTCACATTAGTTCATAAACCAAGCAAAGAAGACATTAATAAAAAGAGTAAAATTTAAAGAAGTATTGACCTTGATTTCTAAAAATAAAAAAGAATGAATTGAAAAACAAAATATAATGTAAACAGAAATTTTTTGGTAAAGAAAAAGCAAATTGAAACAAGTATACCTTTTGAATCAATTTACCAAATTTAGCCGCTCAAACCCGATCGACTAAAAGTCTTTCATTTCTTCCTTTTTTCTCGCTCAGACTCAAACTCAACGTTATGTTTACACGATCTCACATGACCTCCAAACCTATGAATCAATCTCTACAAGTCACTAACACTACATATTCTTCTATAACAAAATTTCATCGAATCAAAACTGTAGATAACACACAAGAATGACTAAATTAACAACTAGAGACTCTTCACTTGTCCATAATCAATCACAGAGTTCAATCTATAGAGCAAAAAGCGGCTTGGACTTCCGACCTAGAGCAAATCAATCATCAAAGCCAATTCAACACAAAACTATAAACGTCAAATACATTCATCGCTAATTCAAGTCACGAACCATAAAAAAACAAAATTCACAACCTAATGAATATAGAGACTTAGAGAGATAAATCGGTAACCAATCGCCACAACCAATCCAACACACAACCTAAGAACATCAACTACAAGAATAGCTAATTCTAGTCATAGAACCATAGAAAACAATATCACCAACCTAATCAACACAAATAAATCAGGTCCAGTTATCAAATCTACAACAACAGAACCAACAATCAGAGAAGACTCACAGATTCATCGAATCGACTCATTAGGGTTTGAGATTAATCGAGTCTCACCTTGCAGATTGGACAACTGGTCTTGAAATCGAAGAAGGTCCGAGAGCGGTGAAGAAGAGGCAAGGTGGAGGCAGACCAAACCCTAGATGAAGAGGCAAGGTCCGATTGCGAGTGCGAAATTGTCTGATTCAGAGTTGACGGACGCGAGTGCGAGAGTGTTGGGCGAGAGTGAGCGAGCGAGGCGAGAGTGAGCAGTGAGGGCTGTTGGGCGAGAGTGAGCGACGCGAGTGAGCGAGTGAGAGTGTTGAGGCATTTGTTGTTCTTAGCCAAGAGTTTCCATAGGGGTTTTTTAACCTCTATGAATTAGTGCTATTAAAAGCCTAATTGTCTAATTCATAGGGGTTAATTAAAATCTCTATCTATTAAGTGTTATTAAATCTAATTCATAGGGGTTAATTAAAACCTCTATCTATTAAGTGCTATTAAAAGTTAAATTTGTTCTAGTGTTAGTCCTTATAAAAATATCAAATTTGCGCACAAGCTATATAATGTGTAATGAAATTAGAAGCTAGTTAAGTTGTTGATAGTAATAATAATAAAATAATAAACCTATTTTACCAAGAAATAAAAATAAAAAATAATGATAACCGATAATCCAAGCTTATTCTCTCCATGAGGGTCATGATGCAGATCATTATTTTTAGAACACGCCACAGGAAACTCTACAGGTGAGTTGATTCGAGAATGGAAGGGCATTTGTGGCTACAACCGACGATAATGGATACATTGAAACATCACTTTTCATGGAGATTATGAAGTATCAACCCTATACCTATAGATGAATACGTCTTATTGTATGAATGTTGCGAAGTATTTAAAAAAGCCCCTAGATCATGTGACTTTCGGTGCATGGGGGTGTTGAAGATGTGTTGACCGAAAGTTAGTCCCACGTCTATTAAGTGAAACTTCAAAATGAAGTATATAAGTGATTAATTCCTCTCAACTAGTATTGAGGCCTTTTAAGTTAAAACCCCACACCTATAAAAGTTGAAAGTGGTTAAGTTGGGTATTAGTGGGTTCGCGCATGCATGTGCAACATGCGGCTTTGAAGAATTTTACAAGAACTAAAATCTACATTGGCTTGACATTTATTCAAGCAATTGGTGATCATTCTTATTCTATACTTTTAAGTGGGATAGTTGTGAACAAAATTGTAAATTGGGTTATATTCAAAGAAGTCGCTTACCTAAGGGGGTGTATTCAATTGAGATTTTTAGAGACTTTTAGTTACTTTTATAAGTGGATGACTTTTAGAGACTTTTAGAGACTTGTAGATTTTTGTAAACTTTTATAAACTTTGGTAGACTTTGATAGACTTTATTTTTAATGACTTTTAGTAACTTTAATGGACTTTTGTAAGGACTTTGATAGACTTTGATAAAATTTTATTTTGATAAACATCCATGTAAATCTCGAAATCGACCAGGGGTATGTGCCCCACTTTTCACCATCTTCAACCTTTGCTTCGTTCTTCCTTCGTCTCTCCTCACTGTCTTGTTGAATCTCTCTCTCTCAATCCCTTCTCTCGTTCTCTCTCAATCTCTCCCCTATGATGAATAAAAAAGAAAAGAAGAAGACGAGACTGTTAATTTTGATTTTAGGGACTGTGTATGTGTGGGTGTTTGTGTGATTGAGGGAGGGAGAAAGGAAAGAAGTAATCAATAAAGAAAAAAAATAGAAGAGACCGAGACAAATAAACCGAGAGAGAGGAAGAAGATGACTTGACTAGGGGGAGGTTGGCTATGGTTGTATTCGGCTATGGGGGAGGGAAGAGTTTAAGCTCAACCCCAGCCAAAAAACAAAAAAAAGGGTCGATTGACTTTGATGGACTTCTTGCACATTTTTTAAAGCTTCGGTTACTTTTTAATTGAAAAAATAAACTACTAAGTTTATTAAAAATATTTATTGTAAAAATCATGCTACAATACTTAGCCTTCGGTACATTATTTATTGAAGCAGTTAGAAGTAATTTTTGGATTGTATGGTCTGCAGATTCTCCTTTTAGTTGGTACAAAGCTTGAACTTGTCATTATGGAAATGGCTCAACAAATCCAAGATCGAACCACTTTAGTAAAAGGAGCTCCAACAAGAGCCTAGTAACAAGCTCTTTTGGTTTAACCGACCCGAATGGATTCTCCTCTTGATTCACTTCACCTTGTTCCAGTACCATTTTTAGATTACTTATATATAGGTACTCATCTAATTTATATTCATCAAAGAGTTCCATGAATAGCCAAACAACAACAACAACAACAACAACATAGCCTCAGTCCCAAATTAATCGGTGTCGGCTACATGGATCAAACTTTTCCATTGTGCTCGATTAAGTGCAATTGATTGTGAGCTTTGCAAACTATTCAAATCTCTCTTAATTAATGCATCCCATGTTAACTTTGGTCTACCCCTACCTCGTCGAATTTCTACAGTTTCTATTGAGTCAAGTTTTCTAGTTGGGGCATTTGTAGGCCGTCTTTGCAGGTTCCATGAATAGCCAAACAAAGGAACAAATTTTATACATTTCAGCGAGACATATAATTATTGGATGTTTGCTAGTGAAGTCCTAACCAGAATGGGATTAAATTACGTGTCGACAAGCTATAACTTAAAGGTTGTGAATGCCATCTCTGCATCAAGGATTTATTTTTTGTTCAAACATTTCATTGCTCATTGTGTAATACCCTTCTTGTATACATTTGCTGGGATTTTGTGAGGAGCAAAAGGAGTGCTTCCTTGTATATGACCTTAATTCATCTTCCTAAGATATTTGCATCCTTTCCCTCTACTTTTCCACTGCCACCTTAACATCCTTTCATCAATCAAAGATTCAAACCTTGCAAGACATCCTTCCTAGAGAAATTACATGTAAGGTCGACTTCAAACTATATATAATACCTTTAAACCCCACATGCTTCATCCAATACCTTTCAATTTCTAACAAGTCCCCGTAGACTATGACTTGAAAATTTTGTTTTCACAATCTACAATCTACAAAATTCTAACTATTTTAATTTGTTGATTGCGCTAAAGTCATGATCCTTTAGCATCCAAATCAAATAATTGAATTTCGACAAAGAAATAAGAGAGCTCTTGAAATACAACAGTGTTGTATTCACCATCCAAACATTTGAATGCTAAAGGATCATGACTTTAGCGCATTTGAAGAGCATTTGAAGTTAAAAGGGATACAAATCCCACATGCTTGGAATGCTAAAGAATGACAGACACAAGGAAATTGGTTCGCCTCTCTCGAAGACATTATGAACTCCTAAAATTCGAATGGCAACCGAGGAAAACAAACTTATTGATCAGAAACTTTACTTTAGTAGTAATCTTTTTTTTTCTTTTCCAAACAGATCGATTCTGATGTACGCATAAATAATCAATCTTAGTAGTTAGGCTTCTTTTCATCTACTTTCCTGTAAAAAATTTAAAAGAACGTAGTTTTTATATAGTACATTGAATCCTCTTATAATTGGTAGTAAATTCTGCTCAATTCATTTGACTTACGAATTAATCAAATAATGATCTAGGTTTGATTTTCGTGAGCGATTTTCGCAAAGTTGAAGAGATTTTTTTTTGACAAGGAAGTTGAAAGAGGTTTTGAGGCCTTAAAATTACGTTTGGGTTCCTTCAAATGTGCAGCAGTAACAAATGTTTGAGAGTGTGCATAGCATATATGAAGGCAAGAAATTTGGAAACTATCACTACAAAAAATAGCAAATCAGAAACGGAAATTTTCGTCTCTGATTTGCAAAAATTCCGTCTCTAATTGCAGTCAGAAACGGAACAGAGACGGAATCAATTCCGTCTCGGAAATCGTCATCGTTGATTCGATCAGAAACGGAAAATTGATTCCGTTTCTAATTAGAGACGGAATAGAGACGGAACAATTCCGTTTCTGATTAGAGACGGATTTAGACACGGAAATTAAAAACGGAATAGAGACGGAACAGAAAGGGAATTATTTTCGAAATGATACATTTGCAGTTACATTCCGTCTCTGATTCCGTTCCTAATCAGAAACGGAATCAAAGACGGAATTAATAAATTTATGAATTACGTCTCTAATTCCGTTGCTAATCAGAAACGGAATCAGAGACGGAATGCAAATAATCCGTTTCTGATTTCTTTGCTAATCAGCAACGGAATCAGAGACGGATAAGTCCGTTGCTGAATCTGTCTCTGAATCTGTTTATGATTAGCAACGAAATCAGAGACGGAATTCATATTTCCGTCTCTGATTTCGTTTGTGATTCATACATATATTTCTGGAAAATTAGAGACGGAATAGCAACGGAATGTTTGAATTCCGTTGCTAATCCGTTTCTAATTTTCTTTTTCGTTTAATTTTCAAACATAAACATAATCCAATTGGTTCTCCAACCTATAACTTGAAATTACAACCATATGACCTACTCCATCGCCTGCACCCCTCCAACAACTCCTTGGGGGTGCTAACATCCCAAAAAAAAAGCCAAATTTGACATTCATACATCGACAATATATATCAACAAATATTCAAAAGAGAAAAAAAAAATGTAAAACTCAAAATTTGAAAAAAATTTATATATCCACGGAAAATTGTCTTGTATTACAAAAGCTCCAAATTTGTAAGTATACACAAAAACCACCAATCCTATTGTTCAACAACCAAAAAAAAGAAAACTTACAATCCTATAAATATGCACAAAAAGAATTAAGCTTAATAACCAAGAACAAAATCCATCTAATGTTCAACACCTCCAATCACCAAAACTCCAACATGACTGGTCAGAATAAGAAGAGCAATAAGGACTCCATATAATAACTATAACGCAGCTTTGAAGCACTTCTGATTCTCCATCTGAGGACAACAACCAGTGATAATGCATATTCTCGGGGAGCAATTAGGCGGACCACGATCAATAGAGTAAGAAACTGCAAATGCACAGACACAATGCAGATTCAGCAAAAAATCAATGTGCTTACACTTTTGAATCAATGTGCTTATGTAAAATCAGATCTTGAGAAAAAATTGTGGAATGATACATATTCCGGTTTCAAAGCAACTTAAAATTCAATCTGATTGATGAAGTATATATCCTAGCATACAATTGAGTTTTCAACTACACTTTAGATTGTCTAATTTAACATCAATGTATTCTTCAACTAAGCTTGACTCTAGTTTATTTATTTGACATCAATATATCTTCAATTTTCCAAATTTTGTTGTATTTCATTCGCCAAAAAGAACACATTATCCTAGATCATTACTACTAATTATTGGGCCTCATCTCCACAATAAAACATTCAAATAATAGGATTAACAATAACCATCTATCATGAAACATTTGTGTAAGAAGATTGCTCATCACTGAAGAAAAATGAATAATGAGCTTCAAACAGACGTTGGCAAATGAATCTTCTAAACAAGCTACATATATATTATACGCTCGCTTAACATTCATAATTTGCATCCAACAAGACATGATCACTTATCAGAGCTTCAGAGATATATATAAGAGAACAGAGAAAGGGGGTAGGGTACAAATATAATCGGTAAGGAACTTCATCCAAACCAACAGAACCAACAGAAAAAATCACAAAATTCTCACCAATAAACTAATGTATCGCTTCACCTCATGCATGAATAATTAAATAAAAAATGCATAATAACTACATTTTATCTTTTTGAGATTCAACACAATTATTGAATCCAACAGCACCAACTATAATCAAGCGACTGAACAGAAGTTAAAAAAGTGCTACATATTTAAGAAGCTAAATCACATAGATTAACTAATAACTGTGATTCAAGAAGAAAAGTGGGGAAAAAACACATACAAAAAGAGAAGAAGAACAAGAAAGTTTACACCAACAAGAGCGTTGTAGAACAAAATCTAGTTAACATAATTAATTTTCAAAACATCAAACAAGTGTCAAGTCATGCCTACTTACAAATAATTGACTTAGAAAGGTAAAAAAAATACCTTTCCAAGGCATAAGCACAATGCCACTCTTTGCGATTCTCCACCAGATAGATTCACAACTTCTCGGTTCATTAATTGCTCAATTTGAAGTGGTTTCATTACGTCTGACATAAACTGAGGATGCATGTAAGAATCGCGAATTTTTTGGTGAAGAAGGTGTCTGACAGTTGATGGAAACTTTGGACTGATCTTCTGCGGCTTGTATGAAACATTGAATTCAGGAACTTCAACATCAATACCCTCCACTACATCGCTTCAATAAACCACCTGCAATAGAAAACAAATTAGCATGCAATGGCTAAAAGAAGTAATGTCTAATAGTCATTTGTTACCATAGATCAAGTTTGAGTAGTATTTTTGATTAGAACCGAGATTATATTTTAACAATATAAAAAAAGGAATAAGAGACACATCATGCGACTAACTAAACAAAGCTAAACGGAAGAATAGTGTGGATACAGTAATGATAAGGGCCTACCAACATGCGTATGAAAGTTGTCTTCCCAGTTCCATTCTCACCAAGCATGACAATGATCTGAGAATCAGTGAATTCACCCTCAATTAATTTGATGCTTAAAGCCTCCTTGAGTTTTACTCATGGTGGGATACCTATATCGAGTATATGTTTGAATCTCTTCTGCACTTTCTTGTGGAGTCTCTGCAACCTAGAGAAAGAAACATAAACATGGTCAGATTCACAATGCTAATAAATTAAACATGACCTCTTCTCAAGGCCATAACAACAATGGGTGGTCTCCATCCAAGATTAGGCATAATTTTGAAGGAAAGTGATTGAGTAGCATACTTTTGATACATCATTTTGAAAAGATCTAGCAAATGTATGTGTCAAAAGTATGTCACTCAAATCTTATTCCATTCGGGCACCTATCGGGTCCCCGTAATCTAACATGCAAGAACAAGTCTAGTGAGGTAATTGCCAGGGCTGGACTGTATTAAATTTATTTGTTGAAACGCATTAAAATAAGCTCAATTAAACAAGATAACTTTCAAACGTCTGAAATTGAATAAAGGGGATCATTTTAATACCTGGGCTTGCTGCAAAGACAAGAATGTCCAAGGTTGGCGAGAAGATTAAGGATACAACACCTCAACTTGATAGATCCTAACCACTGAAAACACATACTCCAATTACAATATGGAAAAGAATTGGGGCAATGATCTTTTGCTGAATACATTTACAACACAGCAGTTAAAGTCATTTGGATTGGTCTTGTAATAGAGATGTTTTGTAAAAAGTGAATACACTGGAAAAAAAAAAAAAAAAAGTTAAATACACTGACTACTTTAGAGAAAACTTAGTCTAAAGAAGTACAGGGGACTTACAGTGATGGATCAAGGTCCAATGAACATTCTCATTCCACCTTTCGAGTGCTACTGGCAGAACATAGAGACTGAAAATTGTGACCACTTCTCACAGGTAAATTTATTTGCAAAAAAATATATTCTTGAAGTACAGGGGACTAACTGTCCAGAAACTGGAAACCTTCCCCAATCTCCCAAAACCCATAAATGCAAAAGAACATAAGACTAACAAATAATGCAAAGTAAAGAGCCATGAACTTGAGTACTCCCAATAATTCTTTCGACTGTTTATCGAATAACATGCACACAATGGCCAGAACCTCTGCTGCTCATGATTTGCTTTATGTGGGGAACATTTGAAGTTTTTTATACTAGTAAAAGTAGATGGACAAGGACATGCATGTGATCTGAATACCACATTTATACATACGCAGCATCTCGAATTATTGGCAATAAATCTACTAATGGCAAACTGAATTATTGAGAGGTGTGCTTGTGAGCATGAATAGCAGAACACATCAAACCATCAGGGGAAGGCTCACTTGCTAGTGGGAATATATCTGAAAGGCAAAAAATCATGCAAGCATATGTATGTTCATGGAACACCCATGTATGGCAGCTACTAATCTTCTCATGAGTAAGAATATTTCATCTTAAAATATATATATATATATATATATATATATTACATATATGAACACACCCATGCATGCCAAAGAAATATTTCTAGCAAAGACGGAAATTACAAACCTGGTATTGCTTGGATGTAGATATCCAAAGTGGCGACTGCACCCAAATTCTCTTGGATCGAAGGTTGCTAATGGGGTGCACAACCTACATATTACTCAACAAAATCGAAAGAAATAACAATATGTAGAAGACAAATAGACAAGATTACCGCATGAGCTACAATTTTCTCCAACAAAACCAAAAAGTTAGTCAAAAATTCACACATTAAAACCCTCACCCACCACGAGGGAACTCGATACCAAGATACTAGTGCTTTATAAATTTTTCGAACTTCATTCCTTCTAATATCATATTCTCTAGCAAGTATAACCAACAGGTTTCGCCGATCTTCATAAACAGCTTAAAATATCCCTACATTTCAAACACATTGCAAAATCTAAAGCACATGATGATATTTACAGCTCAAAATTCTATGATCAACAACCTCAGAGAAGTTTTTTATTGAATTACATCAATTTCTTTGGTGATCAATCAATCAGACCCAGATAATACACAAAAAGGGTTTTTGATTGAATTGAACTGAATTCATCAAAAACCCAAAAAACATAGAAGACCCAGAATTGAATGGCACCAATTTAGGTGACACTAACAAAATCAAGAGTATGTCATCCAAGTACTTTTGATTGGAAAATAAATGGCAGATGAGCCTGGTTAACACATTCAAATTGATGGAGAACAATTATTTGCAGTAGAACAAATAGACAGGCTGGCAAGAGCCTCTGCATGAAGTAGAAAAAACTCGGTGTCTTTGCTTTCAGTTATTGGATGCATACCTTTGAGATGAACGAGCCCACCATGAATTGCAGGTAAATGTTTTCTTCCTTTATCCTCTGTATATCTTAGTTTCCTTGGAATCCCAGTTCATACATAATCTATCATGGATTTTACTTTTTGACCTTTTCCTCCCAAGAAAAATTCTTATGTAAAGAAAAATATACTATATCTACGAATTTTTGCAAAATATTTGGGAGAAGAAAACATCTTTGTTTGTTGTGTGCAAATCTTATGCGTTGCGGGTTCTCTCGAGTGCTATGATGAAGAAAGTGGTAGAATTGACGGGGAGCAACATCTTCATGCCATAGCAAATGAATTTGGGAAATCGATAAAGGGTCGTTTTTCGGTCATCTGTGTTGAGAACATGTAGGCTCTTGTTCTTCTAGGGACATGCGAAAATAGAAGAACAAGAGCGTACATGATCTGCAACACAAAGCTAATTCTAGAAGAACAAGAGCCTACATGTTCTCAACACAGATGACCGAAAAATGAGCCTTTATCGATTTCCCAAATTCATTTGCTATGGCATGAAAATGTTGCTCCCTGTCAATTCTACCACTTTCTTCATCATAGCACTCGAGAGAACCTGCAACGGCATAAGACTTGTACACAACAGCCAACATGTTTTCTTCTCCCAAATATTCTACAAACATTTTGTAGATATAGTATATTTTTCTTTACATAAGAATTTTTCTTGGGGAGGAAAATGTCAAAAAAGTAAAATCCATGATAGATTATGGAATATCAATCTAAATATGCACAAAAAGAAGTGTCAATCATAAAGTAATGTGAAGAATTGCTAAAGTTATCTACAAAAGCAAACGTTTAATCTAAGAATTTACACAAACAACAAGTAAAATACCTATGTATCACCAAGCTGCTCATCTCTCGAAAGCCACGCTTACATCTCACTCTCAACATTGTCCCCTTATTGTGGTGGATCGACCGGATGTATTTGCGGAAGCTGTTGCTGGTCATGAGGTGGCGGTGGTGGTGGCGGTGGTGGTGGTTGTTCTTGAGATAGGCTCGCTCCGTCCATGTTCATCCCGAGATGCTGCTGCATGAACTCCATAACCTTTCGTAATTGCTCTGCAACGACATTGAACTCTGCATGCGACACCATATCCGGCATCTCGGACGTGCTAGCACCAGGATCCGCATATCTCCTCTTCTTTCTCCCTAAAGACCCAAGACCGTAGACACGTCCTTTGGGACACTCACCCGCCACATTGAGGTACAATGCCTCATCATCCACCGATTGGTCCTGTAGCTGGGTCGCCTCTCCGATATCTCCTCTGGAGCCTATCCTGTAGATATCAACAACAAACAAAATACATGATATGGTTTAAAGTAAACTTAATACTATTTTACATTTCATTTCTATACTTACATAGAACCGCTCTGATCTAGTATCGATGAATGTCATCCCGTCGTGATTTACGGTGTGGAGATGCAAATACAATTCATTCACGATCGGTGGCGTCTCGGATGAATCATTCTCGTCGCAGGGACCAAGCATAGTGAACAAGTGTATAAATGTAAAAAATAACCAAGAGGTTAAAAAAAAACTTACCAATCTTTCTTGGGTAGTCACAAAAGACACGGAACCACCACCGTGTTTCGAGGGTCTAGTCCCAGGGCCTTCGACCTCAGTGTTCCTATTCGTTGTCGCTTGCCTAGACACGGCAAGGAAGTCCTCGCTCTCCCGAACTCAGAGTATCTCCTCTATGCCTCATCTCGTAACATACACCGGCCGCACACGATTCTTCTTTAAGTTGTGCATCAATGCGGTGTACCTTGTGCCTGCAAGCTTGTCGTACGCCGCTCGAATGAGATCCTCGGGAATCGCGTCATCCCATCTAAAAAATACCTACAAATTGGCGATTGCTATTGTTACGAGACATTGAGAAAATAGTATAAATCATAAGACATTTAGTAGTCATGTTTACCTTCCATTGGCGCTAGTATTGATCTTTATGACGAGGCGGTACCGACTTCCAACAATACCCTTCAGGAATCATCCATCTTTTGAAAACTTTTGTCATCCTCCGTGCACAAAAATGCGAAGGATGCAACTCCTTGTGTTTCATGAACATGCATAACATCTTAACTACTTCTTCAATAATTTACATCCATATTTAAAACGACATATATGAGTCGAATACAAACTTACGTATCATTGGCAATCGGTCGATAGGGATCCCCACACGCGATGGGGCTCCATCCCTGTCCTCTCGAGGTGCCCGCGGAGGGCCTATCACCTCTAACCCCGCTCTTACGTCGTATTGTGGGGATGCGTGTGTCAGGGGTGCGGGCCTCGTGGGTAAAGGAGTCCTTGATGTCGGCGATGGTGACCGGAACTGCATATTTGGTATAGTCCTTGATGACGACGATGATGGTACGGGCACGACGCCGACGGTATGGAAGGCGAAGGTGATGCTGCGGCTGTCTCGTGCTCGAGAGAACGAGAAGTCGGAATCGATAATGCAGGAATCGACCCACGACCTCGATCGGCACGACCTCTATGGACCCCTCGTGTGGTCTGACCATGAGGCCCAGTCAGTATTTCGCCTCCAGAGGTCGGTGCTCTGCACCTCTTCCGCTGGACGATGTCCTCCTAATGGGAAACCTCGACGTGGGGGATGACCACCTCCCGCCATGAAACCTAACAAAATAGCAATAAAATTTCAGAGAAGGAGGGCATACAAAAATTAGAAATTAAGTCTAAATGATTGGAATTAATAACACAGGATCCATGCTGATAAAAGTAACTAAATGATTGGACGTTGACATAACATATACATACATTATTCGCTATCATCCGTTTCAAATTCACTCTCATGAGTAGAAGTTGATGATTCTTCTTCTGATACGCATGGAGACATATTGGTGGCCATTGGCCCTACTTTACAAGGTACTAATTGAAATTATCCAACGTTATATCAGTTCCACAGGCATTTAAACAATAAGGAGTTTAAAAGGGAACTGCTAAAAAAATCTTAGTGAAGAACTACCATAATGGATCCCAAATTAAACTTCAATCACTACTAAAATGAATCGAAGCATATAAACTAGCATGGGAGGATTGATAATAGTTCAAACCTCACTTACTTCGTTTGCCGCATTATTTTGACTTGTTGTAGAGATATCTAGGATCAAAGTTTTTTTTCTAAGACTTATTTCCTCAAGTGAAAATACTTAAGTGATTAACTTCTTTACAATGACTACTTCTTAAGTACCTCAGTTGTTGATCTAAAAATAAATAAATAAATGGTTATAACATAAGAGATCTTTATTCCATGCGTAGGTTTTAATACTATTTATCTATTTAGTTTTGATGTAATAAACAGGGTCTTCATATGGGTTTGGGTTATCACTTGTCACAGGGTCAACACTTCAACTTGCTCAATAAGTTCAGATTCACCTAACTGTCAACAATCCGTATAATATTTAATAACGAAACGTAGGAGCAATATCAACAAATTAATGCTAACATGATATTAAAAAACATATAATCAATATAATGAACCACCCATGTATTACAAAACTATTGACCAAGAAACACAAAAGAACGGACACCCATAGAGAAACATAGTGAGAGGCTTGCAAGGATAGTTCCCTTTCTTCCTTTTTCCCTTTTTTATTATATAGGTAAACCTCATAAATTTAAATCAAGTTTAAATTAATACAAAGATGTAAAGAGTTACAACCAAATCAAATTTATTTAAATTATACATTTCTAGCTTTGTCTCTTTAACAAGCTTTCTTGAACTTCAAGATCTCTTTTGTGTAATTGCAAATTTGTGTTGATAACATGTATAAGCTAAAGTTGGCCTTGCTAAAGACTTAAGCATGGAAGGCTTAATTAAACTAACAATTAGAAGAGCAAGTAGAGAAGGGAAACAAAAGAGAAGAGAGTTAGAGATAATGTAGAGATTGTATTTCAAGAATTTTTATATTGTGTACAAGAGAATGAACTGCATTTATATGCCCTTGATCATGATGATCATATGTACTTTGAACAAAGATTACAAGCTACACTTAGTGGATAAGGTAAATAGAAGAGTACACAAAGTGGAACAAGTAACATATAGACAACAAGTAATTACATAGTTGATGTTACAAATACATGTCGTCGTGAAGATTCATCCAAATATTTGCCAACATTGCAATCGAATTGTTACTCACCAAAACAACTTGTGTATAATAAACTTGCAAAAAAACAACTAAATACATGAAACAATAAATTCTCACACCCGAGTAAAAATCACAGATCATTGTAAAAGCAAACAAAACATGTCACTGCCAATTAACCAAAAATAATGTTTCGAGAGGAAAGAGGGAGAACTCACCAATGAAACACAGCGAGGCGCGGACTGAATGAGAGCACAATGAAAGAGCAGAGAGGTCGAAGAGGGAACAGAATGAGAGCACGATGTGAGAGCCGAAAGGAGCAGAGGCGCAGACTGAAAATGTGCAAGACTGGCGCTACGACCGAGCGAGGCGGCGCGCTACCGGGGAGCAATGGAGTGCGAGGACGACTTGTTGGGGGTTGGGGATTTGGGGGGCGGTGACTAGAGAGAGACGGAGAGACCAAAGAGAGACACCACTATAACCGGTTGAGCAAGAGACGGAGAGACCGGAGAGAGAGTTGAGAGCAACGGAACGAGACGAGAGATTTGTTGGGGGTTGGAGATTTGGGGGCCGATGACCGGAGAGACGGAGAGACCGAGTCTAGAGGAGAGACGAGAGTATAGAGGAGAGACGCCGAAGACGAGGTTTTCTCGCGGTGGGAGTTAGGGCTTTCGGTGGTGGGGAGGACGAGGGGGGGTGTTGGATGGGGTAAAGGGGAAATCTCGAGATTTGTTGCACAAATCTCTAGATTTGATGAACGGGTATAACAAAATAAAGTTTTGGTGGGAATGTTGGCGCCATTTTTTAGAGACGGAATTTAATTCCGTCTCTAATTCCGTCTCAATTCCGTCTCAATTCCGTCTCTGAATGTTTCCGTCTCAATTCCGTCGCTAAATTTTTTTTTTTCAGAAACGGAACTTAATTCTATTTCTAATTCCGTTTCTAAATTTCATTTTCCTTTTAGTGTATATCAAAAGTTCTACTGGCAAGCTTACTGAAATACAACAGCGTTGATGGTTCAAAAATTATTATCAGAATCGTAGATAAGAAAAGAGAACCGGACGTAACACATTGTGAATGCATTACAAAGAGAACCGGACGTTAGAGAAGCGAGAGAGAGAGAGAGAGAGAGAGAGAGAGAGAGAGAGAGAGAGAGAGAAGAGAGAGAGAGAGAGAGAGACGTTGGATGTTACCTCTCGAAGCAAACGATGGAGACGCGAGGCGACGATGGAGAAGCGAGCGGCGTCGAATGGAGGAGCGCAGACGACGAGAGCGAGAGAGATTTCGCGATGAGAGAGAAAGGCCACGAAGAAGAAAAACAAAAGTCTCCAAAAGTTTCTCGTGGAGGCAAAGAGATGGAGAAGACTTTCAACAAATATAGGATTAGGTGAAAAGTCTCCAAAAGTCATCCAAACTCACAAATCTACCAAATTTCTAAACAAATTGAATACCCCTTACTTTTAGAGACTCTCTAAAAGATTAAATTAAATACCCCAAAACTTTTAGAGACTTTTTAAAAGTCTCTAAAAGTTCACATTGAATACACCAAACTTTTAGAGACTCTCTAAAAGTTTTAATTGAATACCCCTAAACCTTTTTAGTCAATAAAAGTAACTAAAAGTCTCTAAAAATCTCAATTGAATACACCCCTGTAAATCTGAAATATTTGAAGAAATTGCTTCTAACATAACGTGTGGCATGTCCCTTTTGACATCAAAAACTTCCCTAGGTTGATTCTTGCTAGGCCCGGCTGTTGAATTGTGGAGAGGTAAATCAATATACTTCAGAGAAATATAAGAAAGAACGCGCGCTTGTGACACACACATAATACAGTCAACAATGCGGTCATAATTTGACTTGTTTGCTGCGACGTCAAATGTGTGACGTGTTCTTGATACATCTTGACTTTGGTAGATCTTGTGTTGAGTTTTTCGGAATGTTGTGTAAGTTTAGCTGACTGCTACGCAATGAACAGATCCTATTAGATGAGTATCGTATATACCTTGACTTTAGAAGTTTTCAATGCAAGTGGTGCATAATAAGTGATGTAAAAATCAAGAAAAACCTTAGGTGGATTCCATGTTTTTGAACGAATCTGACGATTCAACAGATCTTGTTCCATTTAAGACACTGGTTCAAACGCTGCCTATTGCATTGTCATATTTGCTCTATATGGTATCTTGCCTCATCTGGTGCAATGGTGAGTTTTTTCTCAAAAAAAAAAAAAATGATAAGACTGGCACTTGTTTGTTGATTAAATCGTTCAATGCATGACCATTATTGTGATGAGACAGTCTACTCCAGTGAGGGTAAAGTTTTATTCAAGTTGTTGCATGTTTGTGCGAGGATCACTACAGTTCCGACGCCAAGTAAATTTTCTTTCATTTTCTTTCTTTCGTTTTTGCAAATTAGTAACACTTCTCCAAATATTGTGCTCTAAACCATGTTTTGAGCTCATGTCTGCATTATGTCAATCCTTTAATTTTTAATGCCATTTGAAATTGTTGTCCTTCAAGTGGGAAACTATATTCCAATTTCGCCAGTACGGGATGATGTAGCGGTACGCATACAAGAAGGGAATGGAATGGAAAGCCAGTAAAATGCTTCTCCCATACAAGCAACTTTGTAGTGAGAAAAAGGTAAAGTTTTCTATGTTAACCTTCAAGCCTATAAAAAAAGCATATTATGAAAGAGAAAAAAAAGAAAAGAAAAAAAATGAACGCGCTCTAATGCGATACATGAAGGTGGAAGCGGAGATTGTACAAATTGAATCAGATGATGTACCAGTTGCAATATCTAATGAAGTGTCTAAGTCCCAAATCAGCATGCTTGTTATTGGAGCTTCGTCGTGTGGCGCTTTCACAAGGTAAGAGTAAGAGATATGATATCGATTAACGCTTTGATCTATTTGCATAGTTCCATTACTCCGATTAATTGGATAGAATAGCAATGTGGATTTACCATTTAGTTCTCTTTCCTTCGTTTCATCTCATGGTTTTTACATGCGTTGGACCTTATATGCCCTCATAGTTGTTTCTTGTTTCCAATTGTTCCTAGTTCTATTTGAGGTTTTAAACCTTCCTTGAAGTTAAAACTGTTATTTGATTGGGTTGGGTGTCTTGATGATTGTTAGGCCGAGAAGATAACTTCTTAGTTTTTAATTCTTATGCTTCGCACGCTTCTACGATTCGAGCCATTCCATTTTTAAGGAAAAACACATCACCCGCGAGTCATGATAAAATGTCGGGTTCTTTTGGTTTAATATTTATACACAGCTTTTTCTAGTAAAGCAAAATTTAATAGCTAAGGTTTTTTGTTTAGCTCATTCAATTAGGATTTTGAAAGTTTTATTTAAAGCAAGGCCTTTTTTTTCAAAATATAACCCAACCTTGACTTTTTTTTTTTTTCATGAAAATATTCTTAGCTATTTTTCATTTATTAGTGCATATTTTCCTCTCGCAACATATAGAATAGTGCTCAATAATAATGATAATGGGAACTATTTTTCAAGGGGCACCATAATAGTGTCGGTTTAGATGTTTCATTTCATATATTATGGGGAGACACACAACAAACAACGAGGACCAAAGACTGTCTCTGTCTGTTCCTACTGTAGCCCACTACTATATATATGGTTGATCACTTTAGTTGTAGTGGTGAAACCACATCTTGTGAAAACAAGGTCTCTAGTGATACATCCACATCCATGGCTTTGGCTGTGATTTCTAAAAGTTGTAAACAAGTCTTAATTTTATTTTATTTTTATAAGAATAAACTAGTCGACTCTAATTAATTAATTTGCAATTTAGGTTTTATTTTCATTGTTGTCGAGCATAAATATTTTTTTTTTAATTTTAATTCTTAAACGTAATCATGCATGATAGCTTGTGTATGTTGCAGTCTTAAATATTGATCATGAAACATCAAGACTATATATATAAGCATCACAAACCATTGCTATGTTATAGTTTGGAGCGAGAGATAATTTGCTAATTAACACCATGTTCCTTCTGGATAATGATAAATTTATTTTTCTTTATTACTTTATTTATGATGTGTTTGGCTCATACACTTGTGCTTGCGATGATACGTAGTTCTCCCATAATATTGTTTATATTCCTATTATTGTTTGTATAATTTAGTGATTTTTTTCTTTTTGATATTTTTTCAGGTGTTTTGTATGAAGTCAAGTATTATTTGAAGCACAATCAACTTTATATAATCTCGGAACACTTCGTTTTTTTTTTTTTTCATTTAGAACAATTTTTGCTTTCACTTTTGTAGAAAGATACGATATAGAAACTTTTTAGATTGTTTTTGTTGTTTCGTGTACAGTACATTGAGAAAAAATAATGTTAAGGATATGTTAAGTTTATATAAACTGTGCAATATCAATATATTATTTAGCTATGATTTTTATTATATATTGGCAGGTTAAATGTGCTTGGATTGAGACCAATATATATATAAGACTTTAAAAACTAAACAAAAATGAAAATTAGAGACGGAAATAGCAATGGAATCCAGAGATTCCGTTGCTATTTCCGTCTCTAATTTTCGAGGAATAGATACATGAATCAGAAACGGATCAAATTCCGTCTCTGGTCCGTTTATGATTAGCAACGGATCAGAGACGAAAATAATCACAAACGAAATTTATTCCGTCTCTAATCAGAAACAGAATTAGAGACGGAATTTATTCCGTCTCTGATCCGTCTCTAAATCAGAAACGGATTCACATTTCCGTTTCTGATTGAATCAGCGACGACGATTTTAAAGACGGAATAAATTCCGTCTTTATTCCGTTGCAGATTTCAATTAGAGACGGAATTTATGCAAATCAGAGACGGAAATTTCCGTTTTTGATCTGCTGTTTTTTTGTAGTGATTGTAGTTTGATTGACAAACATTGAATGACTCATTATTATATTGTTTGTGCTAAGTGAGTGTATAGATTAAATTAAAGTATTAATACACAATGGAACTTGTTAAGTTTATTTGTGCTAAGTGAGTGTATTAATTATCATTACTTATATTGATTAACAATTATATTCTTCATATATAGATTCCATAATGGTTGATCGAAGAGTAACTTTGGCGTGCTATATGAATGGTGTCATGGTTGATGGACCATCAGGAATTTCGTACACGAAACCGCCTATTCGACATCTCAAATCGAAGATGAGTTTAAGGTACGAGGAACTTGTGAGTTTTATCTGTAATTCATTGGAGATAGACAATGAAACATGATATTAAACATGACATATCGATATCCTTTGTACATTGGAACTGGAACGTATAACTATGTCCCTTTGCGAATAGTTGATGAATCGACTATGAAAGATGCTTGGGAGATTGTGGTAGGATTTCCATCACCAAATTGCATGAAGCTATTTTTAGATTTAGTTCCGAGGCAATTATATACTAGTTCCAATTGTAATATAGTGGTAAGTGTAGAATGACCTAGTACTCAACCAATATTTGAACATAATAATTATGCATCGCCTTTGATGACTGGAAATCCCGAAATAGACGAGGATGCTCGTTCCTGTGATGATCTGAATACTGAGGAAGACGATGACTATTGTGGTAGTGACGGGAATACTAGTGAATCGAGTAGAGATGATGATGTAGATGATGCAGGGGTTGATGCTCATCATGTTGATGATATCATGATTCGATATACATTAAATCGAGTCATAGCCGATGACGGCTCATTATCTTGTCCTCCGATCTCGAACGAAGTTGGGAACGATGATTTTTTCGATCAAGAGGTCGGGAATTGATGGTGCGCATGCACGTGGGTGTAGGTGAATTTGTCATACCTTCATCCGTATTTATGGAATTGAGTATTGAGGCAATGCAACCCATCCATGAGAATGCAATGATCCCTTCTAGGTTTTTATGGAATGATGCATCAGAATTTCATGTAAGCATGCGGTTCCTTTCTAAAATTGATATCCAACATGCCGTGAAATTGTATAACATCAAAGGACACAGGTGATTTGTGGTAATTCATTCAACACCTAATGTATGGATTGTCCGTTGTAAGACATATTTAGATGGATGTGATTGGAGGTTGCGGTGTTCGAGAAGAAAAATACATGGAATGTTTGAGATCAGTAAATATGTAGGACCACATACATGTATCTATGCAAAACTGTCCAAGGATCATGCTCATTTGGAATTAATGACAACATTGTTAATGATTTGGGGTTCAAGCGCGATATGGATCATGACCCTATAGATGATTCGGTGTTGACTCTGCAAGCTCTACATAGATCTACTCGCGTTTGGAATGGACTGGTAGTGCTTCTTTTCACATGTTTGCATATTTTTATAGCTTCGTAGCTACATTTGAACTAATGTAAGTTGAATCTCTTATTTCCATAGGATCTGGTATATTGATTATCGGGCGTAATTAAATTGCATTACATCGATTGGTCCCACTAGATGAACGGATAGTTGGGTATCTTAAGGAAACCGGGTTTTACGGACGACGCGAATAAGTTTCATAGCAATTGATCGGCATCTCATTACTGCCCTTGTAGAGAGGCGGAGGCCAAAAACTCACACGTTTCATTTTTCAGTTGGCGAGATGACTATTACACTACAAGATGTACAATCATTTTAGGGTTATCTGTCGATGGATTACCAATCACTGGTCGTGTAGAGCAAGATTATGATGCCTTATGTTTGACACAACTAGGCTTCCTATTCCCTGAAAACAACAAGACTGGAGGTTGGATCCAAATTCGCCAACTTTCAAAATGGTTTCCAAACCTTCCGAATAATGCTAGTGATGTGGAAGTGCAATGCTATGCAAGAACGTACATCTTACAACTTCTTGGAAGAACTTTATTTGCAGACAAGTCTAACAATCTTGTTCACATCACGTATTTGCAATTTTTGAAGGATTTTGAGGTGGCAGGACAATACAGTTGGGGCGGCGTAACTCTGGCTCACCTATATAGACAATTGTGTCTCGCAGCCGACATTGATGGAGTAGAGATTGCAGGTCCGATCATATTATTACAATTATGGGCATGAGATAGGTTGCCTTTTCTTGCACCAATAACGGGAATTGTTCTTCGAAACGACATCATACCAAACAAAGAATTATTTCCACCTCCTCCATTTGGTCATAGGTAATTAAAATTTTTTAACACAATAATCTCAATTTGAGTATATTTATCTACATGTACATTCATGCATGCTTTGTGTTGTTTTTTATATTTCTATAGGTGGAGACATGCCTTGGAGACCACAGGAACATAAATGCACGTGCTGACAAAATACAGAGAAATGATTGACATGCAATCACTCGATGAAGTAAGAAATATGCTTAATCATTTTTTCCAAATACCTTATTCTACAATGGTGAAATGTGAATTTTATTCATTTCAAGTTGTTTGTTATGACTTCAGGTAATTTGGGAACCGTATCCTGAGACAGTGATAAGGGACCTGCCTATTGTAGCAGTGGCCGTGCTATTTGGCGAACAAAGGCACCTTTGATTTTCTTTTGTGTTGTTGAAATGTATAATCCTGATAGAGTCATGCGACAATTCTGTTTGAAACAAAGGATACAACCTTTACATAGCACAAGCATGAAGCTACATAAGATTGACTTGGGAGGGAAAACGGATAAAGATTGGAGTGCAGAACATAGTGCTTATGTCTATATGTGGAACGAATGTGATTCCAATATTGCGAATGATGAAATAATGGAGGAGCCATTAGAATTTTACGACCCGTATATGCTATGGCATCGTCGCATTACACGACGATTCATGTCTCGTCGTGGAGCTATTGTTGAGGCATTGGTAAGTACAATTTTTTTCAGTCATGAAGTCTTTCAAATAGTTGTTTTGATTTTACTTTCGCATACAACTTCATAAATATTTCATATGTAGGCACATGGAATGACATCAATTCATCAGTTGACATTGGGTGATGATGTGTCTATTGCACGTATTAGAGATGTAGCTGCATCGGCTTTGATTGCAATACATGCAAATTATTGCATCCATAATATTCCCACTTCATTTGAAGCTTCTCATCAATCTTCTCATGATGATACATGTTCGAGACATGACACTCCAATGTTTACTCTATCAGTACCTCTCAACCGGTTCGAGACTCTATATACTCAATCAGTACCTCTCGACGAGTTAGAGACTCCATATACTCCATCAGTTCTTCCCAACATGACATTCGAGGCTACGGAAGCCTTTCCATTTGATAGGACACCTACATCTTCGCGTCATTTTAATGCAAGTCCAATTAATAATGATGAATTTATCTGGGACTACAAGTACTCATGATGGTGGAATGCGTGATATCGATGATATTCAACGAGAAGATGCTCAAAATCCTGCTCATGTGGGACATTCGAATGTGCCATTAGCTTTAAATCGTAATGTGCGAGTCGTAAAGAGAACACGTTGTGGGACTGAAAGTCATTATTTGGGGTCAGACTAGGACATTTTCTTTACTTTAACATGACATTTTTTTTTTTGGTTTATATTAATGCTTTGTAGTTCATCGACTTCGATTTCCAAGTTCTTCATTTATATCAAATGAAACTTTTGGCCTCACTAACATTGATTTTATGAATTTTGCAAATTACACGAGTTTAAAAGCTTTTGTTGTAAAATATAAGGTTATAAACTAGTAACTTCAAATTTTATACTAGTTTGTATTAACAAAATAATAAAAAATATGAATATACTAGTTGACTTGAAATCTTTAGTTTTATTGCAAAAAATATAAAAACACATAGATGCTACAAAAAATATAAAAACACATAGATGCTAGATGTTCTACTTGTTCCATCGATGAGGTATAGATAGATTATACTTTGTCAAGATCATTTTAATTCTCTTTCATAAAAATAAATTAGCCTTAAGACATTGTTTTATAGTTAACCACTAAAAGCATAAAGCAAAAAAAAAAAAAAAGAACACTGAATTCGCCCACCAAATTTGCCTCGAGACGCGTGCTATCACAATTTTCTGTGTAGAACGAATCCGGGCATATGGATACTCGATTTTACGTAATTTTTTACCCTGAATTCAACCGCGCACTCCAATAACTCTGAAAATAATAAATAAACGCAATTAGACTAGTATTTTGGAGACTTAAACATAAAATATATATAAATAAACTATATATAATATTATATAATTAACGACTCAACATCCTTCTTGAATTCCTCTTCATTATAATCGGTTGTGCTTAGTTAGGGTTTCTGTTAGGTCAAGTGATGAAGTCCAAGAATTAGCTTGCAAATTCTTGATAGGATAATGAAGTCCAAGAATTAGTTTGCAAATTCTTGATAGGACAATGATGAAGTTCAAGAATTAGTTGCAAATTCTTGGAAAAATATGACAAAATATGACTCACAGCGTTCCGGGGGTATGGGTTTATTGGAAACGACGTGGAGATCACGATTCACAGCTATGCTGTGAGTACGACATTTTTCGGCGAAATTCCATCGTTTCGCCCTCCGAAACGGCAATTTTGCTATTTTAGGAAACTTTTGTTTCGCTTATAACTTTCACTAGGAATTTCCGTTTTTATTGCCGTTTGCGGCGTTTGTTTCTATTTTTCGTCTAGTTTTCAGTTTAGGGTTTTTTGGATTTTTTACTATTTTTGGCAAATTTTAGGGTTTCGCTATTTTAGAAGATCTCCGCTGCGTCAATTGGTATCAGAGCCTGCTTCAGCGTGATTGGAGAAATCATGCCGCCGAAAAGGAACCAGCAGCGTATCGAGGAGGTGTATGACAGTGACAATCTGAATCGACAAATTGGCCAATTGATTGACCAACGCATGGACGCGGTGGTAGAACGATTAACTGCCAGAATCGATCAGTTGTTGAGTCAAAATATTGATCGTGTCTGTAACCATCGAAGGGAACCTGTTGGTGATGAACCAGTAGGAGATTCTTCTACCGAAAGGGAGGATGAGTATGTTGAGGCGCCGAGGAGGCGCTACAGGCCGCGTGCAGTTGAGGATGATCGCGGGCGGTGGGAGTCTGGGTTGAAGACGGATGTCCCAGAATTCCATGACACCCTTCAACCGGAAGAATTCTTAGACTGGCTGGCGTCAGTTGAAAAAGTCTTAGAATTCAAAGGTGTGTCCGAAGACAAGCGTGTGCAACTGGTTGCGACCAGATTCCGCAACAGGGCCATGGCTTGGTGGCAACAACAGAAGTTGATGCGGAATAGGAATGGAAAGGCAAAGATCACCTCCTGGGAGAAGATGAAAAAACACTTACGGGTTGAGTTTTTGCCTTACAATTTCCAACGCCTTATGTATCAGAGGTTGCAGAATCTGAGACAAGGGGCAAAGTCGGTAGATGATTACACTCCTGAGTTTTATCAGTTAGTCGCTAGAAACGAACTGCAGGAGACTAACGACCAATTAGTGGTGCGGTATATTGGTGGACTGAGGGTGCAGATCCAAAATGTCGTCGACATGTTTGATCCCGTTTCCTTATCTGCGGCGCACCAGCGAGCATTGTTGGTGGAGAAACAACAGCGTCGAGGTGTGAGTAATGCTTCCAGTAATGTTAGTGTTGGGACAGCCAATACTGAAGGTAATATCGCTGCAATTAAACCTGCTAGTCGCACAAACAGACCTAGCATTAGTGGAATTAAATGCTTCGGTTGTGGCGAAGTTGGTCGCAGGAAGTCAGAATGTAAAGGGAAGAAGACTCTCTTTATTGAGAACTAAGAGGAAGACGCAGGGGAAGAGGCCAACATCACCTGCGAACCAACCTTTGATACTTCGACAACACGAAGAGGAGATCGTGGCTTTGGAGACGTGGAGTGCTTGCCTTGGTTGTGAGGCGTTCTTGTATGACTCCTAGAGCATCGGCGATGATGAGTGGGCACGGAAAACCATCTTTCATCAAGTGTACCATCTTAGGCAAGGTGTGCAGGTTCATGATTGATGCAGACAGTTGCGAGAATATCGTCTCAGTTGAAGCGGTTCAGAAGTTGGGTCTTGCAACTGAACAACACCCCAGGCCCTACAAGCTAGCTTGGCTGAAGAAGGGTGGTGAGGTGAAGGTGTCGAAGCGCGCCTTGGTGACTTTTTCTATTGGTGCTAACTACAAGGATTCAGTCTGGTGTGATGTTGTGGCTATGGATGCTTGCCACTTGTTACTGGGACGTCCTTGGCAGTTTGATAGGGGAGTTATGCATGATGGCAGAACCAATAAATACACCCTTATGTTCAAGGGAGTGAAGATTGTGCTAGTACCCGCCAAGGACCCGGAGGAAGTAAGCCTACTAAAGAATCTAGCAGCTTGTTGTCTTTGGCAAGATTTGAAGATGCGTTACAGGATTCTGAGGTAGTTTACATATTGATGGGAAATGAGGTAGATAGAGATGTTGATGTTCCTGAAGCTGCAATTCCTATTGTGAAAGAGTTTTGTGATGTTTTCCCTGATGAGATGCCAGAAGGACTACCACCATTGCTTGATATTCAACATCAGATTGACCTTGAACCTGATGCGTCACTACATAATAGACCACACTACCGAATGAATCTCAGTGAGCATGAGGAGTTGCGCGGACAGGTTGAAGACAAGTACAAACAATATGCAGATCGAAAGAAGCGTCACGTGGAGTTTGAAGTGGGTGACTTTATGTGGACAGTTCTCACTAAAGACCGATTCTCTGTGGGTGATTACAACAAATTGTCAGTTCGGAAGATTGGTCATGTGGAGGTTCTTGAGAAAATTAATCCTAATGCTTACAGATTGAAGTTGCCAAGTCACATTCGCTCGGCTGATGTATTTAATGTCAAACATCTTGTTCCCTATTATGAGGATACGTATGGTGATGACAATTCGAGGGCGAATTCTGTCCACCCTGGGGAGAATGATGAAGTCCAATAATTAGCTTGCAAATCCTTGATAGGATAATGAAGTTCAAGAATTAGTTGCAAATTCTTGGAAAAATAGGAAAAGATATGACTCACAGCGTTCCGGGGGTATGGGTTTATTAGAAACGACGTGGAGATCACGACACACAGCTATGCTGTGATTACGATGTTTTTCGGCGAAATTCCATCGTTTCGCCCTCCGAAACGGCAAGTTTGCTATTTTAGGAAACTTTTGTTTCGCTTATAACTTTCACTAGGAATTTCCGTTTTTATTGCCGTTTGCGGCGTTTGTTTCTATTTTTCGTCTAGTTTTCAGTTTAGGGTTTTTTGGACTTTTTACTATTTTTGGCAAATTTTAGGATTTCGCTATTTAAGCGATCTATTGGGTGTAATTCGTAGTTTTTGGTTGAAATAAAAGAATTTTCGAACTTTGGCTTAAGTTCTGACCTAGATCGAGTTGTTCGTGGATTCGTTTAACTGGTTTAGAAGATCTCCGCTGCGTCATCAAGGCAACATTTTGTTTTTTAAATTCTTGATTTACTTCATTCGAACCTTGATTTCGAACATGGTTTTTTTAGGATTTAGATCAGCAAACACGATTCGTCCTTTCGGTATTTCGAAATGTTTGACTGTTTGAAAAACAAAATCAAATTCACCTTTTGTTCTTAATAAATAGAGGGATAATGAGTATTGCCCCAAATTTTTCAAAAAAAAAATACATAGAGGGATAATTGAGCGGAAATAACTGAAATTTTCCTAATGGGAGCTGTTCTGCAAAGCCGTTTCTGTTGGAAGAGCTTTATTCATTTCTGGGATTAATAGAATGGTCATTAAGAATGGTAACTGAAATTTCCATTGACAATTTAAAACTTTGATCCTTTCGGATATATAAATTACTTAATTTGTTAAGAAACAAAGGGGTACTAAACATAGTTCTGGATTTCAGACTTGGTTATTGTTAGGAACAAACTTGCAAGCGCAACGGAAAACACAATCAATCTATTAATCGATACTAAAAGATATTTATATTCAAACGATCCAACGTTGGGCACAAGGCACCACAAGTGCACACTCGAAGCACACTCAAAATCTAACATATTAGGCCCTTTTTATATAAATCAACTCCTAATCCATCTCAAGCTCTAGAACATTACAATCCTAAATACTTGAAAGACACAAACTAAAACATTGAAATCCTTATTAGATTAGGACATGGAGTTTGAGCCAAACTCAACAGTTATATTCTTTAAGATATGGGGTTTATGAACAACATTGTGATGTATCGTTTTGTTTTCTTGGACGAATGAGTGTACCCATCTTCGTGCTTGTGTAAGACATTGATCATGCGAGAAAGATTAAATGTCCTCATCAGTAGTAGCATTGGAAAAGCTGTTGGTTTGAGGATCCCTTTGTTCAAGTCCTTCCATGCTTCTTCAATCTGTCTGTTGAGCTCATCTTCGGCTTCTTTCTCCGTCGCACCATACTGATTCATGTAGCACTCAACGGCTGAAGCCACATGCCCTCTCTCTTGTTCAAACTTCAAACATTAAGAAAAATGTACGTTAAGTACATATGTGAGTTGGAAATAAAGCGCGAGTCTACAACGTGTATTGGTGTTACAAATAGTATAGTTAGGTACAGGCGCATATATACCTTATGCGACACCAGGTCATCCATGAGTCGACAAATTACTGAAGATGCTCTCATGAAGTTTGGCTGACTTAGCACCCATTCATATGCCTCCTTCGGAACCATTTTTCCCATGCCAACAAAGGATGTAATGGTAAGCATGTAGTAGGTCGCAGTGACTAATGCATTTGGTATGTACTCCTCCATTTTTGGTGTATATCCTTTGTGAAACCATTTTGCCTCAATCAAGTAGGCCCGAACTAATTGTTTCATCTGGCACATATCAAAACAAAAGCTATTGCCAGCTAGTTAGCTAGTTCCAAAACTTATGTGAATCAAGCAATGTTGGGCATTGGTAAGGAAGCTATAAAGGAAGTAAACTTCATCTAATTAATGCAATAAACTATACACTATGATCTGTACCCAATCACTAAGGAATGGCAAAAGGAAGGTAAAGAAGTCTGTTATATATATAGAAGAGCGTGGACACAGCATGAGTTCAGTTGGTTATTTGTTTTCGCGGCAATTAGTGTACCTTGGTTCAATGATATATATCATAGTAGTAATAAGGACAATAGTAGAGGCATTCATAGTTTGATTGATGGAGTAGGTTAATTTCGACCCTTTTTGGTCTTTGGAAGAAGGTTCTGGCGTCTCTCTTATTTTAATTGATCGAGTATCTTTTCGTTCAATTGCAAGTTTAGAGTAGTTCATGTTGGGTTATTGATCTTGTCTTTGTACTGTTCTATGGAATTCCATCGAATAAGGTCAAGGTTCATATCATAATATAGTTTAATTAGATGATTGAGAACAATTAAGAATTTGCATGAATCAATAATGGATGCGAGAAATACCGCTTCTTTAGCGTAATGCATGTGATAGGACGATTTTCCATTACAAGTAGGTATTCCTAGTTCACTGCTCATCAGTTCTTCCATTTCATCATAAACATCCAACACTGCACGGTAGCATATTTTCATATATTCTGGCAGTTGATAACTAGCAGTTATATCCCACCTGAAAGTATCAGTTAAACAGCTTAATTAGTCTCTTTGTATGAGAAACGAAAGGAGAAAGAGATGTGTATGCTAAAATTAATGGAACCTCTCAAAGGCATCAGTGAATGGTAGTAGCTCTTCAAGTGTACCATAGACGTCGTAAATATCATCGATTATTGAAGTAAGGAGCATCACTTTGGTCAAGAATATTCTTGGTAGCGAGTAACAAGGCTCAAAATAAACTCCCACGCTCCAAAAATAGCACTCCACCAATCTATCTCTCACAAAAGGAAGATTTGAGGGCACATCCAAATCCTTCCACCACCTACAGATATATCATTGTCCATAAACAAATAAAATTAGCAACTCATGAATTCATTATATTTCCCTCTATATGTATACATTAAGATACTTGCTTTATAGTGAAATTATATGAAGCAAGAAAAATATATGCGTACTTTGATAGACCGCGGAGCTCTTTCCTATGCCATGACTGTGCTAGATTAAAATCTAACTTCGCTAGCTTTTCGAGGGATGAGTTCTTTCCCTCCATGTCTTGGTAGAAAGAGATGTAGTTCCATGCCTTTAGCCTAGGCATGTCTCTTGATAATGGTTGTTCCAGAGCATATTCTACCTGCCTTTGGAGGTGTGATGAACAACTTAAATCTTTTGTTGGTGTTGTAAGGTAAGTAGTGGTGAAAGTAAAAGCGCCGTCGAGGATGTCTTCCCCTGGCACTCTAAGATGAGCAGCTTCATACAAGCTTAGCAACCCTTTAATATCCCCAACCAAGTCTGATTTGAAGGTACCTTTTTTATCCTTGAACTTGTTGAAAACATCTGTTTCATCAACAAATGATTAACCACAATATATATAGCTTTTCATATTTATAAACTACATTGCATTGAGAATCTTTCGTGATCTGCACGTACCGCATGGGGCGTTGTATCCCTGTTGTCGAAGCAATCGAAAATGCATAGCAGTGGTGTAAAGATCATCAACTTTTTGGAAGACATTGTCATCATGATACAGTTCTTTTATAGCCTCTTCGATTTCTAGTTCAAAGTGATATTCGAGTCCAAGGCGTTGGAGTGTATCGATCAAATTCATCTGTGTTAAGGGTTCATTCTTCGTTTCCTTCAGTGTTTTCTTCACCTCTTCTTTTAGCTTTTCTACTTCTTCTGCATAAGTACGTAATGCCTAGGTGCCAAACAATAGGTTGTAATTAAGCAAATGACATTTGAAAGGAATATGGTTATTTTTGTGGCTTTACTAAAAAATAAAATGTGCACTCCAAATGTGTGTCCAAAGTGTGTCATTTTATAATTTTCCATATGAAAAATGTGGACCTTAAAATTTAGGGTACAAGTTATGTATGCGTTAATTGCACCTTACAATTCACATATAACTAATGATATGATTTGCTTAGACCAAAAAAAAAAAAAACTTATGATAAGATTTAATGGACCATCTAAAAGAGTCGGTGCCGCCGACGCATGAGATGCCAAAAAAGGGGGAAAAATAATTTTACAAGGAGAGAGTTGTAATTCACTCAAAAAACTGAAAATATTTTTATGTGACAAAGAAAAAAGAGAAGAAGTTTACGAGGTTGAAAGGATATATTACAAATCCAAACTTCATAAAAAGAGACTCCCGCGTTGAAAATTGAAAGCAAGTAAAAATGGCCTTGTTTCTTATGAAACAAAACAAAAAACTTGTTTCTTATCAACAATTAAAGAAAAAACCAAAACAAGTTATGAAGAATATAGGCTTATGAAAGCGAAAACTCCAAATGCCTCCCCTTGAAAAAAAAGAAAAATGCTTTTGCAACCCCTCGAGTTAATCCAAGAATGACACAGATGTTTGCACACCGTGCGATGTGCCTTGAGATTCGTCTATGCCGAAATGGATGCATGTCGTTCTTAGGTTACAATAGCAAGCTCCAAAATTTATTTTTTATTTTTTTTTTTTTTTAATAATGATCGAATCCAAAACAAAAATTCTAAATGCCCAACATTTGGATTGTGCATATATGCACGCTTACAATATGGGAGTGCGTTCACGTATTGAAGGATTTTACCAAGTGTGCAAAAATGAACAGTGCATGCACTTACTACATCGTCATTAGTGCAATTTAGGAAGTAGTCACCCCATACGCTTGGATGAAAATTTGCTGATTTCCGCACAATATCATCGGCTGTATGACGACAGCACACAATTGGCCTTCCACTGCTCATCCTTGATATATATTCCTTTCTAAAAATTTAGAAGAGAAAGTATATATGGCAAGTAATGTAGGTAGTCGATAAATGCAAGTGTCTTGCGTGCCTTAAACTTGTTTTAGTCATTGGCATCTATATATATACACACACAAAACACAATATACATCCGGGGTTACATGATAATTTGTGGTCGGACCTTAAGTTGATATCACAGCCAAGCTTTTCATATAAAAAATAATGTCCTCCACATATTTCTTCTCAAGTACACTCACGCGCACCACACATTTGAATCATCCACGTTTTCGATTAATTTCCTCTAGTATCAATTATGTATATTTTCTTTTTCTTTTCTTTTTTTTTTGGTTAAAACTGCTTGATATTCAAAGTTAACTGATTATTCCAGCTTTCGGGCTTGAGCGAATTGGCCCACTAAAACATAAAGCTCTCTTAGCAATGATTTGTGTGTTTGGGAGTCTCGAATCGAACTCGAGATGTCTTAATTAAGTTGTTAGAGTGTCGGATCACTCTAATGCACCAACTGTTGGTATATATATATTTTTTTAGGGGTGCATGGACCATTGTTCATCTTTATCGACGACATCGAATTTAATATCGGATGTGACTAACATGTGCGCGATAAGCCTACATTAGTTGAGCAATAATATTATATTAGCATAGACTAGTTTTAGACCCGGATAATGTTCGAAAAATACAATTAATCGATATATATATATATATATATATATATATATATATATATACTTATACACACAAATATAAATATATAACATAATAAAATTAAGTTGTTTAAAAAAGAAAAGATATAAAATAAATAAAGAATGATGTAATTCTCTTAATAAATTTTGAAAGACTTCTTTGTATACAAAAGTGATAGTGGAATTTGAACAGTTGTCCTCTTTGTCGCATATTAAAATCTTCAATCCGGATTTGCTTTAATCTTGAAACTGCAACATACATTTGTCCATGGGTTAAAATAGGTTGAGGCAGATATATATCAACATGCGATAGAGATTGACCTTGACTTTTATTTATTGTCATTGCAAAGGATACGACCAATGGAAATTGTCTTCGTTGAAACTTGAAAGCTAATTTGATATTTGATGGAGTCAGCACCAACTTAGGAACAAAAACCCTACTACCTAAATGACGACCGGTAATAATTTTAGCTTCAATTACATGTCGTCGGAGCCGAGATACAACCAACCTTGTACCATTGCAAAGGGTTGTAGTTTGGTATATATTATGGAGTATATATTATGGAGTAACATTACTAGTACACTCACCTTTAATGTTAATTTGTGATTTAGCAGCCCTGAAGTAGATATGATATTTAAAAATTCTGGAGTGTAAATATTTTCATAGGAACTTGAATGTAGATACCTTGCATACACTATTTGAGTATATATAATAAATTACTTCTTCTCTTGGCAATGAGGACGAATTCACTTGGGTGAACATGTCGAGTTTTGTTGGCGCAAGAATAACTTGGGTGAACATGTCGAGTTTTAAAACTCGGGTATGTTAGCAAGTATACATTCCGGTGACGACGAATTCACTTGGAATAGGAAAGGCGTATCGTACGTACGACCTTTTGAATTTATGATATAGAGCTCAATTTGAAATGAAATGATATAGAACAGAGCTCAAATTGTAGTGGACAGGCTGATGTGATGAAGATCGCGTGACCAGACCCTAATCCATTACTACTTAACCTTGAGTCGGTTTCATATTTGATTTACTCAAGTATCTCTTTGCATGACGTTTTTTCCAGCATAGTTTCTATTTAAATTATGCAATTTGATACTTGTTGCCTATTTGGCAATATGGATCGATGTCTCTCAGTATTACTTAAATAAATTCATGTACTCACCGTCTAGTATGTGACGGTGGGTGCAGATCGACCGAGTAGCAGACCAGACAAAGAGAAGATTGGTGACTACCTCTGAGCCGGCGGAGGACTGCTACGACCTACTTTTGTACGTTTTGTATACTTTTGTATAACTTTTTTTTTCTGTACATGCTCATTTGGCTTTTGGGTTGAGTGATAGGACTATAGAACTGGACACATGTTATATATATCACCATTTTTGTTTATATATGCATGCGATCACTATTTCCTGGTTTTTCCACAATAGGTAAGGTCATAGGATTTCATTTCCACTAGTAACTGAATAAGACTTCCGCTGAATAATTGGTTAGATAAAAAAAAATTTAGTAAGTCTGATTGACAGACAATCATAGGTTAGTCATTATAACAATTAAGTTAACCGTAGGTGGTATCATAAATGGTAGGAAGGTAGGTATTTAACTAAGACTGACTAATTCCTTGTTAGGTCCTATAGGAGAGATTAGGGCTTAATTAAGGGATTAGGCCGGGCGGTGCCCTTATTTGTAGTTGGGGCCGTCATAGTTGGTATCAGAGCCAAGGTTTATAAAGCTTGGCATACTTATATAGTCTCAGGTTATATGAGACCAATACATCTAGTATTAACGTCATGGATTTGAGAAAACATGACTTTAAGATTGTAGAATATGGAGTTTCTACAATATGATACCACAACTACAATATGTAGTGAACGGCCTACATTGTTCAGCTAGAAACAACTAAAAGATGTAAAAAAAAATTGTAGAAGTTAGAAAACTTTAGTTAGATGTGGAAAACCAGATGATCCTCGCCTAGAAACTATTAGTTGGGAAGTGAGTGAAAGTGAGTTGGGGATGTAATATAGTTATCTACATGTTATTTTTGTTATGTATATATGCGTTATCCACGTAGTAGGCGATTCGCGTTCGTTCTCCATTTGTAGTCGTAGATGGCGGATTCACGTGATAGAGATGATGCCGGTGCGGCGGTAGCCGACCTTCGATACCATCGGCGAGAGGATTTCCGAGGCTTTCGGATCGAGTAGCTACTCGGGGTCGACGGTGGCGGATTTCATTTCACTTGGCGACTTCCCACCTTGCCCTACCAACACCTCCAGCTCAGATAGCAGGTCCTACGACGACTACTGGACTGATCGTAGTGCCGACTGTGCTGCGACACCGATGATAGCAACTCCAGCAGCGGAGACAATGCCGACACCATTTTCCACACCCCCATTAGCTGGTTTGACAGCGGTAGTTCAACTGGTGAAAGATTTCATCAGACTGAAACCTGTATACTTTGACGGTCAGCGAGATTTTGAGAAGGTTGAGAAGTGGGTCTTGTCGCAAGAGAAGTTACATAGAGTCTTGCAGATTGATGATAGACTTAGAGCTGAGATCTCGTGGTATACGCTGCAGCGAGATGTCGATGTGTGGTGGCGTGCGACGATAGCTGCTGAGGGAGAGTTTGAGTCCTGGGATGCTTTCAAAACTAAGTTCTATCAGCAATACTTCCCACCTGCGGTGATGAAGCGGTTGAGGAAGGAGTTCATGAACTTGAGACAGGGAGCCGACGAGACAGTGATGAGATATCGAGACAAATACGACTATTTGAGGCAGTTTGCCAGAGATCTTGTGAAGGAGGATGCCGATGATGTGTACCATTTTGGCGACGGATTGAGGCAAAATATTGGGTTTTATGTGGTCAGTTCTGGTGCGAAGACACTGGGAGAGATTTTCGAGCGTGCACTTGCTCACGAGACTTATTATATGAGCCGAGTGGCTGACGGGACACCCTTAGTACCCGCGCTAACACCTGATCAGGTAGCAGAGTATGAGCAGAGGAGACAGAAAGGCAAAAGACCGAGGAGATGGGATAGGGGTGTTCAAGGGGCGATTGTACCTTATGTAGCACCTCCTACACCTTTGCAGACTATTGTGGGTAGACCTCTTGTACCACCACCAGTCAGACCTGCATTGCCAGCTCCTACTACGTCTACTTTACTAACTTTACCAGCACCACCAGCCCCACGTCAGCAGTATGGTGGTAGAGGCCGAGGTAGAAGTAGAGGACGAGGACGAGACAGTTCCAGACCAGGGCAGAGACAGGCATCTGCACAGCCCAGGATCGGACACATGTTCAATCGAGAGCAGTCACTTGTTATCGATGTGGTCAGAAGGGACATATCAGTCGAGATTGTCAACAGCCAGCGACAGTGATTCCACCACAGCATCGAGAGGTCGTCCATACGATTGCACAGCCTGACGCAGACGCTTCACGGAAACTCATTGAGGCTATGATTTTCATTTGTGGTCATCAAGCTTATGTTTTGTTTGATTCGGGTTCTACCGTTTCTTTCATTTCTGGTCGCATGGTCATCATGTTAGGGTTGAAACCAATTAGTGTCGGAGTCCATTTGATTTTGAGTACGACAGCTGGAGATAGGGTACCCTAATTCTTTGGTGGAGAGATGCCCAGTAGAGATCGACGGGGTCGAGTTACCGGCAGATTTCAGAGTGCTAGAATTTTTGGAATTCGATGCGTTGCTAGGGATGGATTGGCTAGCATCATATCATGCTCATATCGACTGTTTTGCGAAAATAGTGAGATTTGAGATTCTAGGGCGTCCAGTGTTCGTGTATAGTGGTAGTACACCGAGAGCCGTGAGCACTCGAGGTCGGCTTGCGACTAGTGGGGAGATGGAGACTTTGGTATCTGTCTATATATACCGTTGCAGAGAGTCATGGACCTAAACTTGAAGAGATTTCGGTTGTGTGAGAATTTTCAGACTTGTTTCCGGAAGAATTAGCTGGATTACCACCATCAAGGGAAATCGATTTCATTATTGAGTTGGTACTCGGTACGAAACCGATATCCATACCACCATATCGCATGGCTCCACGGGAATTGGAGGAATTTAGGAAACAGTTGCAAGAATTGAGCGAGAAGGAATTCATCACACCTTCGATATCACCATGGGGAGCGTCGGTCTTGTTTGTGTAGAAGAAGGACGGTACTTTGAGACTCTGTATTGATTATAGACAATTGAATAAGGTCAAAGTCAAGAACAAGTATCCATTACTGCGTATCGACGATTTATTCGATCAGCTGAAAATAGCACAGTTTTTCTCCAAGATAGATCTACGATCAGGATATCATCAGTTGAGGATCAGGGAGGATGACAGATACATAACAGGGTTTAGTACGAGGTACGTACATTATCGATTCACGATCATGCCGTTTGGTTTAACTAATGCTCTGCCATGTTTATGGATTTGATGCATCGAGTAATGAGACCATATCTTGACCGCTTTGTGATCGTATTTATCGATGATATATTTGTGTATTCGAAGACTCGATAAGATCACGAGTAGCACTTCAGGGAGACGTTGCAGACTTTGAAGGAGCACAGACTATATGCCAAATTCAGTAAGTGTGAATTTTGGTTATTTGAGGTTAAAATTTTGGGTCATGTAGTTGGAGCAGCAGGTATTGCTGTAGATCCAACAAAGATTCAGGCGATTTTGGATTGGCCAGCGCCGACGTCAGTAACGGAGATTCGGAGTTTTCTGGGGTTAGCAGGCTATTACCGAAGGTTCGTGAAGGATTTTTCGAAGATCGCTTCACCAATGACCAAGTTGACCCAGAAAGACGTGAAGTTTCAGTGGTCAGAGGAATGCGAGGAGGCATTTGTTCAACTGAAGAAATTGTTGACTACCGCACCAGTGTTGATATTGCCATAGGTTGGAAAGGGTTTCGTGGTATACACAGATGCTTCTCATATGGGTTTAGGTTGTGTATTGATGCAAGAGAAAGGCACAGTGGCATATGCATCAAGACAACTGAAGATACATAAGAAGAACTACCCAACTCATGACTTAGAGTTGGCGGTGGTAGTGTTTGCTCTGAAGATATGGAGACATCATCTGTATGGAGAGAAGTTCACTCTATACTGACCATAAGAGTTTGAAATATCTCTTCACACAGAAAGAGCTGAACATGAGACAGCACAGATGGTTAGAGTTTTTGAAAAACTATGACGTTTCTCTGGAATATCATCCAGGAAAAGCAAATGTCGTTGCTGATGCGCTGAGTAGAATTCCGACTAGAAATGCTGAGACTATTCGATGTCATATGATGCACGAGTATGGTTTACTCAAGGCGGCGACGAGGCTTAGTCAGTCAGATATTGCTAATGACGCGGAGGTACTGATTTGTGCTCAATTGAGACTTCAGACAGTGTCGACTTAGAGAGTGTCAATGGATCAGAAAGCTGACATACTGTATCCGAGATTCAGTGAGTTAACGCAGAGTTTCGAATGTCTTGATTGTGGGCGGAGATCGCAAACCCAAATGTCTCGATTTCGAGGCGGGTTGTGGATACGACGATGCATGCGGCGAGAGATGAGATTCTTTAGGATTCACATCGTTCACGGTTCACTATTCATCTAGGAAGGACCAAAATGTATCATGATATGAAAAGACATTTTTGGTGGTCTGGGATGAAAGAGGACATATCAGAGTATATCAGGAATTGTGGGATCTGCCAGCAGGTGAAGGCAGAGCATCGTAGACCTGAAGGATTATTACAGCCACTTTCAATTCCACAATGGAAGTGGGAAGACATAGCCATGAATTTCGTTCGAGGACTGCCGAAAATGGTTCATCGACATGATTCCATCTGGATGATTGTGGACAGATTGACAAAATCTGCCCATTTCATACCAGTTGCAACTCATTATACATTTGACCAGCAGAGTGTATTATTCGAGAGAGATTATCAGGCTGCATGGAGTACCTTTGACTATTACGTCAGACATAGATGTTATGTATACGTCGAGGATGTGGCGGAGTATGCAGGAGCAATATGGTACACGCTTACAATTTAGCACAGCCTTTCATCCTCAGACTGATGGGCAGACTGAGAGATTGATTGAAACTCTCGAAGATATGCTCAGGGCGTGTGTACTTGAGTTTGGCGGATCGTGGGAATAGTACTTACCGTTGTGTGAATTTGCATACAACAACAGTTATCAGGAGAGCATTGAAATGGCGCCATTTGAGGCGTTATATGGTAGACCGTGTCGCTCACTATCTTGTTGGGCTGAGCCAGAAGGTCGAAATTTGTTAGGGCCTGAAATTGTTGTCGATCACACGAAAAAGGTAAGACAGTTCGCCGAAGCTTAAGGAGCCCGGAGAAGCAAAACAAGTATGCAGACATGTATCGCAGCGATCTCACGTACGATGAGAGAGCTTTAGTGTATCTAAAGGTTTCTCCTCGTAAGGGTCATCATAGATTTGGTTTGAAAGGCAAATTAGCACCGAGATTCATCGGGCCTTTCAAAATCAAGAAACGAGTTGGAAAGGTTGCTTATGAGTTAGAGTTGCCTCCACGAATATCGGGTATTCATCCGGTGTTTCATATTTCAATGCTTCGACTAGCTAAGTCAAAGGCAGGCGAGAGACCGACAATGTATTTGAGTCAGATTGATTTGAGTGAAGATATCTCATACGAAGAGCAACCCTTTCAAATTCTTCCCGAAGGGTACAATAGTTAAGAAACAAGTCTACCTCGAAGGTGTTTGTCAAGTGGCAGTTTCATGGAGATTCAGAACTCACTTGGGAACGTGAAGACTATATGCGAGATAGATTTCCGTACCTTTTCGAGTCAGGTACATTTTTAAATTCGTTTAGTTTAAGTTCGAGGATGAACTTCCTATTAGTTGGGAAGTATTGTCACGGCCCAATAATTAATACACGTTTAATTCGTTAATTAGGACACAATGACCCGTGACGTGGGACCCGCAGTGCGATACGTGTCACTACCGAGGCACGGTGGCGAGGTAAATATTATATTTGTTGTGTTGTTTGCCTAGTGTATTGTATATGTGTAGACTACTAAGTCAAAAAAAAAAATAATTAAAATTAAAATCGGCCAAATAGTAAGGCGGTGGGGACAAAGTAGATATTTTTTTTTGTTTCGCCTCGAGATTCGTGTTGCACGAATCTCGAGGACATCATATACTTAACCCCATCTTATCCATTCTTATCCATTTGTTGAAACAAAAAAAAATCGCACACACACACAACGCGCAGAGAGAGGATCGGGAAGAAGGAGAGAAATCGGGAGAAAGAGAGAGATCAACCAAGGTCGAAGTAAGGTGAGTCATTGATCTCGTTTTGGATTTGACTATTGTGTGTCGGCTGTTGTTGTTGTGGTGTCGGTGTCGTGGCCATGGAGGATCGACCTCCATGGTCGGCCGAGAAAAATTGGGGGAGACGACAAGGGGATCTCCCTTGCCATCAAAACCTATTGGGGTTGGAGTTGGGAGCCAACCCCAACACAAAAAAAGAAAAAAAAGAAAAAAAAAAATAAAATAAAAAATACAAACCAGAGCACGCGAAGTGCTCTGGAGCAGAAGACCCGCGGGTCGGGTCGGATCGACCCGGGCCCAGGTGGGTCAGGCCGACCCGAACCCGTGGGGGAGGGTCGGGTCAAACCGATCCGAGTCCAGCTGGACCGGGTCGGGTCGACCCGGATCCGATTGGACCGGGTCGGGTTTGACCCGGACCCACCCATTTATATATATATATATATTATATTTAATTATTTAATTAAATTAAACAATTTTTTAATATGTAATAATTTCCGGAAAATAGATAAAAATATGTAAAAATTCAGGAAAATTACAGAAAAATAGGAAAAAATATATTTGTGACCCAAATCAATAAAACTTCAATATTCCTATAAAAAGTGAAGAATTCGAGAGTCGGTCGAGGCGCTATATCGGGGTTTTACCTCGAAAAACGTGAAATCGGTAAATTAGTCTTGAACTCAATTTTGACCGATTTCGACCAACTTATAAATTGTGAATAAGTAATAATAACACTAAATTGATAAATTTTCAAATGTTAGGACAATAACAGAAATTTTTTGGTAAAGAAAGAGCAGCTGGAAACAAGTATACCTTTTGAATCAATTTACCAGTAGAAATTTGCCTCAAACCCGACCGACTAAAAGTCTTTCATTTCTTCCTTTTTTCTCCAGACTCAAACTCAACGTTATGTTTACACAGTCTCACATGACCTCCAAACCTATGAATCAATCTCTACAAGTCACTAACACTACATATTCTTCTATAACAAAATTTCATCGAATCAAAGCTGTAGATAACACACAAGAATGACTAAATTAACAAACTAGAGACTCTTCACTTGTCCATAATCAATCACAGTTCAATCTATAGAGCAAAAAGCGGCTTGGACTTCCGACCTAGAGCAAATCAATCATCAAAGCCAATTCAACACGAAACTATAAACGTCAAATACATTCATCGCTAATTCAAGTCACGAGAACCATAAAAAAACAAAATTCAGGTCAACCTAATGAATATAGAGACTTAGAGAGCGTAAATCGGTAACCAATCGCCACAACCAATCCAACACACAACCTAAGAACATCAACTACAAGAATAGCTAATTCTAGTCATAGAACCATAGAAAACAATATCGACCAACCTAATCAACACAAATAAAATCGGTCAGATTATCAAATCTACAACAACGAAACCAACAATCGAGAAGACTCACGATTCATCGAATCGACTCATTAGGGTTTGAGATTAATCGAGTCTCACCTTGCGATTGGACAACGGTCTTGAAATCGAAGAAGGTCCGAGAGCGGTGAAGAAGAGGCAAGGTGGAGGCGGACCAAACCCTAGATGAAGAGGCAAGGTCCGATTGCGAGTGCGAAATTGTCTGATTCAGAGTTGACGGACGCGAGTGCGAGAGTGTTGGGCGAGAGTGAGCGAGCGAGGCGAGAGTGAGCAGTGAGGGCTGTTGGGCGAGAGTGAGCGACGCGAGCGAGTGAGCGAGTGAGAGTGTTGAGGCATTTGTTGTTCTTAGCCAAGAGTTTCCATATGGGTTTTTTAACCTCTATGAATTAGTGCTATTAAAAGCCTAATTGTCTAATTCATAGGGGTTAATTAAAATCTCTATCTATTAAGTGTTATTAAATCTAATTCATAGGGGTTAATTAAAACCTCTATCTATTAAGTGCTATTAAAAGTTAAATTTGTTCTAGTGTTAGTCCTTATAAAAATATCAAATTTGCGCACAAAGCTATATAATGTGTAATGAAATTAGAAGCTAGTTAAGTTGTTGATAGTAATAATAATAAAATAATAAACCTATTTTACCAAGAAATAAAAATAAAAAATAATGATAACCGATAATCCAAGCTTATTCTCTCCATGAGGGTCATGATGCAGATCATTATTTTTAGAACACGCCACAGGAAACTCTACAGGTGAGTTGATTCGAGAATGGAAGGGCATTTGTGGCTACAACTGACAGTAATGGATACATTGAAACATCACTTTTCATGGAGATTATGAAGTATCAACCCTATACCTATAGATGAATACGTCTTATTGTATGAATGTTGCAGAAGTATTTAAAAAAAGCCCCTAGATCATGTGACTTTCGGTCTATGGGGGTGTTGAAGATGTGTTGACCGAAAGTTAGTCCCACGTCTATTAAGTGAAACTTCAAAATGAAGTATATAAGTGATTAATTCCTCTCAACTAGTATTGAGGCCTTTTAAGTTAAAACCCCACACCTATAAAAGTTGAAAGTGGTTAAGTTGGGTATTAGTGGGTTCGCGCATGCATGTGCGTGCGGCTTTGAAGAATTTTACGATAACCAACTAAATCTACATTGGCTTGACATTTATTCAAGCAATTGGTGATCATTCTTATTCTATACTTTTAAGTGGGATAGTTGTGAACAAAATTGTAAATTGGGTTATATTCAAAGAAGTCGCTTACCTAAGGGGGTGTATTCAATTGAGATTTTTAGAGACTTTTAGTTACTTTTATAAGTGGATGACTTTTAGAGACTTTTAGAGACTTGTAGATTTTTGTAAACTTTTATAAACTTTGGTAGACTTTGATAGACTTTATTTTTAATGACTTTTAGTAACTTTAATGGACTTTTGTAAGGACTTTGATAGACTTTGATAAAATTTTATTTTGATAAACATCCATGTAAATCTCGAAATCGACCAGGGGTATGTGCCCCACTTTTCACCATCTTCAACCTTTGCTTCGTTCTTCCTTCGTCTCTCCTCACTGTCTTGTTGAATCTCTCTCTCTCAATCCTTTCTCTCGTTCTCTCTCAATCTCTCCCCTATGATGAATAAAAAAGAAAAGAAGAAGACGAGATCTGTTAATTTTGATTTTAGGACTCGTGTATGTGTGGGTGTTTGTGTGATTGAGGGAGGGAGAAAGGAAAGAAGTAATCAATAAAGAAAAAAATAGAAGAGACGAGACAATCGAACCAGAGAGAGAGGAAGAAGATGACTTGACTAGGGGGGAGGTTGGCTATGGTTGTATTCGGCTATGGGGGAGGGAAGAGTTTAAGCTCAACCCCAGCCAAAAAACAAAAAAAAGGGTCGATTGACTTTGATGGACTTCTTGCACATTTTTTAAAGCTTCGGTTACTTTTTAATTGAAAAAATAAACTACTAAGTTTATTAAAAATATTTATTGTAAAAATCATGCTACAATACTTAGCCTTCGGTACATTATTTATTGAAGCAGTTAGAAGTAATTTTTGGATTGTATGGTCTGCGGATTCTCCTTTTAGTTGGTACAAAGCTTGAACTTGTCATTATGGAAATGGCTCAACAAATCCAAGATCGAACCACTTTAGTAAAAGGAGCTCCAACAGTAGAGCCTAGTAACAAGCTCTTTTGGTTTAACCGACCCGAATGGATTCTCCTCTTGATTCGCTTCACCTTGTTCCAGGTACCATTTTTAGATTACTTATATATAGGTACTCATCTAATTTATATTCATCAAAGAGTTCCATGAATAGCCAAACAACAACAACAACAACAACAACATAGCCTCAGTCCCAAATTAACTGGTGTCGGCTACATGGATCAAACTTTTCCATTGTGCTCGATTAAGTGCAATTGATTGTGAGCTTTGCAAACTATTCAAATCTCTCTTAATTAATGCATCCCATGTTAACTTTGGTCTACCCCTACCTCGTCGAATTTCTACAGTTTCTATTGAGTCAAGTTTTCTAGTTGGGGCATTTGTAGGCCGTCTTTGCAGGTTCCATGAATAGCCAAACAAAGGAACAAATTTTATACATTTCAAATGAGACATATAATTATTGGATGTTTGCTAGTGAAGTCCTAACCGAATGGGATTAAATTACGTGTCGACAAGCTATAACTTAAAGGTTGTGAATGCCATCTCTGCATCAAGGATTTATTTTTTGTTCAAACATTTCATTGCTCATTGTGTAATACCCTTCTTGTATACATTTGCTGGGATTTTGTGAGGAGCAAAAGGAGTGCTTCCTTGTATATGACCTTAATTCATCTTCCTAAGATATTTGCATCCTTTCCCTCTACTTTTCCACTGCCACCTTAACATCCTTTCATCAATCAAAGATTCAAACCTTGCAAGACATCCTTCCTAGAGAAATTACATGTAAGGTCGACTTCAAACTATATATAATACCTTTAAACCCCACATGCTTCATCCAATACCTTTCAATTTCTAACAAGTCCCCTGTAGACTATGACTTGAAAATTTTGTTTTCACAATCTACAATCTACAAAATTCTAACTATTTTAATTTGTTGATTGCGCTAAAGTCATGATCCTTTAGCATCCAAATCAAATAATTGAATTTCGACAAAGAAATAAGAGAGCTCTTGAAATACAACAGTGTTGTATTCACCATCCAAACATTTGAATGCTAAAGGATCATGACTTTAGCGCATTTGAAGAGCATTTGAAGTTAAAAGGGATACAAATCCCACATGCTTGGAATGCTAAAGAATGACAGACACAAGGAAATTGGTTCTGCCTCTGAAGACATTATGAACTCCTAAAATTCGAATGGCAACCGAGGAAAACAAACTTATTGATCAGAAACTTTACTTTAGTAGTAATCTTTTTTTTTCTTTTCCAAACAGATCGATTCTGATGTACGCATAAATAATCAATCTTAGTAGTTAGGCTTCTTTTCATCTACTTTCCTGTAAAAAATTTAAAAGAACGTAGTTTTTATATAGTACATTGAATCCTCTTATAATTGGTAGTAAATTCTGCTCAATTCATTTGACTTACGAATTAATCAAATAATGATCTAGGTTTGATTTTCGTGAGCGATTTTCGCAAAGTTGAAGAGATTTTTTTGACAAGGAAGTTGAAAGAGGTTTTGAGGCCTTAAAATTACGTTTGGGTTCCTTCAAATGTGCGCGAAGTATAAAATGTTTGAGAGTGTGCATAGCATATATGAAGGCAAGAAATTTGGAAACTATCACTACAAAAAATAGCAAATCAGAAACGGAAATTTTCGTCTCTGATTTGCAAAAATTTCGTCTCTAATTGCAGTCAGAAACGGAACAGAGACGGAATCAATTCCGTCTCGGAAATCGTCATCGTTGATTCGATCAGAAACGGAAAATTGATTCCGTTTCTAATTAGAGACGGAATAGAGACGGAACAATTCCGTTTCTGATTAGAGACGGATTTAGACACGGAAATTAAAAACGGAATAGAGACGGAACAGAAAGGGAATTATTTTCGAAATGATACATTTGCGATTACATTCGTCTCGATTCCGTTCATAATCAGAAACGGAATCAAAGACGGAATTAATAAATTTATGAATTACGTCTCTAATTCCGTTGCTAATCAGAAACGGAATCAGAGACGGAATGCAAATAATCCGTTTCTGATTTCTTTGCTAATCAGCAACGGAATCAGAGACGGATAAGTCCGTTGCTGAATCTGTCTCTGAATCTGTTTATGATTAGCAACGAAATCAGAGACGGAATTCATATTTCCGTCTCTGATTTCGTTTGTGATTCATACATATATTTCTGGAAAATTAGAGACGGAATAGCAACGGAATGTTTGAATTCCGTTGCTAATCCGTTTCTAATTTTCTTTTTCGTTTAATTTTCAAACATAAACATAATCCAATTGGTTCTCCAACCTATAACTTGAAATTACAACCATATGACCTACTCCATCGCCTGCACCCCCTCCAACAACTCCTTGGGGGTGCTAACATCCCAAAAAAAAAGCCAAATTTGACATTCATACATCGACAATATATATCAACAAATATTCAAAAGAGAAAAAAAAATGTAAAACTCAAAATTTGAAAAAAATTTATATATCCACGGAAAATTGTCTTGTATTACAAAAGCTCCAAATTTGTAAGTATACACAAAAACCACCAATCCTATTGTTCAACAACCAAAAAAAAAGAAAACTTACAATCCTATAAATATGCACAAAAAGAATTAAGCTTAATAACCAAGAACAAAATCCATCTAATGTTCAACACCTCCAATCACCAAAACTCCAACATGACTGGTCAGAATAAGAAGAGCAATAAGGACTCCATATAATAACTATAACGCAGCTTTGAAGCACTTCTGATTCTCCATCTGAGGACAACAACCAGTGATAATGCATATTCTCAGGGGAGCAATTGGGCAGACCACTGATCAATAGAGTAAGAAACTGCAAATGCACAGACACAATGCAGATTCAGCAAAAAATCAATGTGCTTACACTTTTGAATCAATGTGCTTATGTAAAATCAGATCTTGAGAAAAAATTGTGGAATGATACATATTCCGGTTTCAAAGCAACTTAAAATTCAATCTGATTGATGAAGTATATATCCTAGCATACAATTGAGTTTTCAACTACACTTTAGATTGTCTAATTTAACATCAATGTATTCTTCAACTAAGCTTGACTCTAGTTTATTTATTTGACATCAATATATCTTCAATTTTCCAAATTTTGTTGTATTTCATTCGCCAAAAAGAACACATTATCCTAGATCATTACTACTAATTATTGGGCCTCATCTCCACAATAAAACATTCAAATAATAGGATTAACAATAACCATCTATCATGAAACATTTGTGTAAGAAGATTGCTCATCACTTGAAGAAAAATGAATAATGAGCTTCAAACAGACGCGTTGGCAAATGAATCTTCTAAACAAGCTACATATATATTATACGCTCGCTTAACATTCATAATTTGCATCCAACAAGACATGATCACTTATCGAGCTTCGAGAGATATATATAAGAGAACAGAGAAAGGGGGTAGGGTACAAATATAATCGGTAAGGAACTTCATCCAAACCAACAAACCAACAGAAAAAATCACAAAATTCTCACCAATAAACTAATGTATCGCTTCACCTCATGCATGAATAATTAAATAAAAAATGCATAATAACTACATTTTATCTTTTTGAGATTCAACACAATTATTGAATCCAGTACAGCACCAACTATAATCAAGCGACTGAACAGAAGTTAAAAAAGTGCTACATATTTAAGAAGCTAAATCACATAGATTAACTAATAACTCATGATTCAAGAAGAAAAGTGGGGAAAAAACACATACAAAAAGAGAAGAAGAACAAGAAAGTTTACACCAACAAGAGCGTTGTAGAACAAAATCTAGTTAACATAATTAATTTTCAAAACATCAAACAAGTGTCAAGTCATGCCTACTTACAAATAATTGACTTAGAAAGGTAAAAAAAATACCTTTCCAAGGCATAAGCACAATGCCACTCTTTGCGATTCTCCACCAGATAGATTCACAACTTCTCGGTTCATTAATTGCTCAATTTGAAGTGGTTTCATTACGTCTGACATAAACTGAGGATGCATGTAAGAATCGCGAATTTTTTGGTGAAGAAGGTGTCTGACAGTTGATGGAAACTTTGGACTGATCTTCTGCGGCTTGTATGAAACATTGAATTCAGGAACTTCAACATCAATACCCTCCACTACATCAGGCTTCAATAAACCAGCCTGCAATAGAAAACAAATTAGCATGCAATGGCTAAAAGAAGTAATGTCTAATAGTCATTTGTTACCATAGATCAAGCTGAGTAGTATTTTTGATTAGAACTGAGATTATATTTTAACAATATAAAAAAAGGAATAAGAGACACATCATGCAACTAACTAAACAAAGCTAAACGGAAGAATAGTGTGGATACAAAGTAATGATAAGGGCCTACCAACATGCGTATGAAAGTTGTCTTCCCGCCCATTCTCACCAAGCATGACAATGATCTGAGAATCAGTGAATTCACCCTCAATTAATTTGATGCTTAAAGCCTCCTTGAGTTTTACTCATGGTGGGATACCTATATCGAGTATATGTTTGAATCTCTTCTGCACTTTCTTGTGGAGTCTCTGCAACCTAGAGAAAGAAACATAAACATGGTCAGATTCACAATGCTAATAAATTAAACATGACCTCTTCTCAAGGCCATAACAACAATGGGTGGTCTCCATCCAAGATTAGGCATAATTTTGAAGGAAAGTGATTGAGTAGCATACTTTTGATACATCATTTTGAAAAGATCTAGCAAATGTATGTGTCAAAAGTATGTCACTCAAATCTTATTCCATTCAGGCACCCTATCAGGTCCCTGTAATCTAACATGCAAGAACAAGTCTAGTGAGGTAATTGCCAGGGCTGGACTGTATTAAATTTATTTGTTGAAACGCATTAAAATAAGCTCAATTAAACAAGATAACTTTCAAACGTCTGAAATTGAATAAAGGGGATCATTTTAATACCTGGGCTTGCTGCAAAGACAAGAATGTCCAAGGTTGGCGAGAAGATTAAGGATACAACACCTCAACTTGATAGATCCTAACCACTGAAAACACATACTCCAATTACAATATGGAAAAGAATTGGGGCAATGATCTTTTCTTGAATACATTTACAACACAAAGAAGCTTAAAGTCATTTGGATTGGTCTTGTAATAGAGATGTTTTGTAAAAAGTGAATACACTTTGAAAAAAAAAAAAAGTTAAATACACTTGACTACTTTAGAGAAAACTTAGTCTAAAGAAGTACGGGGGACTTACAAAGTGATGGATCAAGGTCCAATGAACATTCTCATTCCACCTTTCGAGTGCTACTGGCAGAACATAGAGACTGAAAATTGTGACCACTTCTCACAGGTAAATTTATTTGCAAAAAAATATATTCTTGAAGTACAGGGGACTAACTGTCCAGAAACTGGAAACCTTCCCCAATCTCCCAAAACCCATAAATGCAAAAGAACATAAGACTAACAAATAATGCAAAGTAAAGAGCCATGAACTTGAGTACTCCCAATAATTCTTTCGACTGTTTATCGAATAACATGCACACAATGGCCAGAACCTCTGCTGCTCATGATTTGCTTTATGTGGGGAACATTTGAAGTTTTTTATACTAGTAAAAGTAGATGGACAAGGACATGCATGTGATCTGAATACCACATTTATACATACGCAGCATCTCGAATTATTGGCAATAAATCTACTAATGGCAAACTGAATTATTGAGAGGTGTGCTTGTGAGCATGAATAGCAGAACACATCAAACCATCAGGGGAAGGCTCACTTGCTAGTGGGAATATATCTGAAAGGCAGCAAAATCATGCAAGCATATGTATGTTCATGGAACACCCATGCATGGCAGCTACTAATCTTCTCATGAGTAAGAATATTTCATCTTAAAATATATATATATATATATATATATATTACATATATGAACACACCCATGCATGCCAAAGAAATATTTCTAGCAAAGACGGAAATTACAAACCTGGTATTGCCGGATGTAGATATCCAAAGAATGGCACGACTCCAAATTTTCTCTTCAGATCAGTAAGGTTGCTAATGGGGTGCACAGCCTACATATTACTCAACAAAATCAGAAAGAAATAACAATATGTAGAAGACAAATAGACAAGATTACCGCATGAGCTACAATTTTCTCCAACAAAACCAAAAAGTTAGTCAAAAATTCACACATTAAAACCCTCACCCACCACGAGGGAACTCGATACCAAGATACTAGTGCTTTATAAATTTTTCGAACTTCATTCCTTCTAATATCATATTCTCTAGCAAGTATAACCAACAGGTTTCGCCGATCTTCATAAACAGCTTAAAATATCCCTACATTTCAAACACATTGCAAAATCTAAAGCACATGATGATATTTACAGCTCAAAATTCTATGATCAACAACCTCAGAGAAGTTTTTTATTGAATTACATCAATTTCTTTGGTGATCAATCAATCAGACCCAGATAATACACAAAAAGGGTTTTTGATTGAATTGAACTGAATTCATCAAAAACCCAAAAAACATAGAAGACCCAGAATTGAATGGCACCAATTTAGGTGACACTAACAAAATCAAGAGTATGTCATCCAAGTACTTTTGATTGGAAAATAAATGGCAGATGAGCCTGGTTAACACATTCAAATTGATGGAGAACAATTATTTGCAGTAGAACAAATAGACAGGCTGGCAAGAGCCTCTGCATGAAGTAGAAAAAACTCGGTGTCTTTGCAGTTATTGGATGCATACCTTTGAGATGAACGAGCCCACCATGAATTGCGGTAAATGTTTTCTTCCTTTATCCTCTGTATATCTTAGTTTCCTTGGAATCCCAGTTCATACATAATCTATCATGGATTTTACTTTTTGACCTTTTCCTCCCAAGAAAAATTCTTATGTAAAGAAAAATATACTATATCTACAGAATTTTTGCAAAATATTTGGGAGAAGAAAACATGCTGGCTGTTGTGTGCAAATCTTATGCCGTTGCAGGTTCTCTCGAGTGCTATGATGAAGAAAGTGGTAGAATTGACAGGGAGCAACATCTTCATGCCATAGCAAATGAATTTGGGAAATCGATAAAGGGTCGTTTTTCGGTCATCTGTGTTGAGAACATGTAGGCTCTTGTTCTTCTAGGGACATGCGAAAATAGAAGAACAAGAGCGTACATGATCTGCAACACAAAGCTAATTCTAGAAGAACAAGAGCCTACATGTTCTCAACACAGATGACCGAAAAATGAGCCTTTATCGATTTCCCAAATTCATTTGCTATGGCATGAAAATGTTGCTCCCTGTCAATTCTACCACTTTCTTCATCATAGCACTCGAGAGAACCTGCAACGGCATAAGACTTGTACACAACAGCCAGCATGTTTTCTTCTCCCAAATATTCTACAAACATTTTGTAGATATAGTATATTTTTCTTTACATAAGAATTTTTCTTGGGGAGGAAAATGTCAAAAAAGTAAAATCCATGATAGATTATGGAATATCAATCTAAATATGCACAAAAAGAAGTGTCAATCATAAAGTAATGTGAAGAATTGCTAAAGTTATCTACAAAAGCAAACGTTTAATCTAAGAATTTACACAAACAACAAGTAAAATACCTATGTATCACCAAGCTGCTCATCTCTCGAAAGCCACGCTTACATCTCACTCTCAACATTGTCCCCTTATTGTGGTGGATCGACCGGATGTATTTGCGGAAGCAGTTGCTGGTCATGAGGTGGCGGTGGTGGTGGCGGTGGTGGTGGTTGTTGCTGAGATAGGCCTGCTCCGTCCATGTTCATCCCGAGATGCTGCTGCATGAACTCCATAACCTTTCGTAATTGCTCTGCAACGACATTGAACTCTGCATGCGACACCATATCCGGCATCTCGGACGTGCTAGCACCAGGATCCGCATATCTCCTCTTCTTTCTCCCTAAAGACCCAAGACCGTAGACACGTCCTTTGGGACACTCACCCGCCACATTGAGGTACAATGCCTCATCATCCACCGATTGGTCCGGTGTAGCCTGGGTCAGCTCCTGATATCTCCTCTGGAGCCTATCCTGTAGATATCAACAACAAACAAAATACATGATATGGTTTAAAGTAAACTTAATACTATTTTACATTTCATTTCTATACTTACATAGAACCGCTCTGATCTAGTATCGATGAATGTCATCCTGTCGTGATTTACGGTGTGGAGATGCAAATACAATTCATTCACAGTCGGTGGCGTCTCAGATGAATCATTCTGCGTACAGGACCAAGCATAGTGAACAAGTGTATAAATGTAAAAAATAACCAAGAGGTTAAAAAAAAACTTACCAATCTTTCTTGGGTAGTCACAAAAGACACGGAACCACCACCGTGTTTCGAGGGTCTAGTCCCAGGGCCTTCGACCTCAGTGTTCCTATTCGTTGTCGCTTGCCTAGACCTGGCAAGGAAGTCCTCGCTCTCCCAGTACTCCGAGTATCTCCTCTATGCCTCATCTGTAACATACACTGGCTGCACACGATTCTTCTTTAAGTTGTGCATCAATGCGGTGTACCTTGTGCCTGCAAGCCTGTCGTACGCCGCTCGAATGAGATCCTCGGGAATCGCGTCATCCCATCTAAAAAATACCTACAAATTGGCGATTGCTATTGTTACGAGACATTGAGAAAATAGTATAAATCATAAGACATTTAGTAGTCATGTTTACCTTCCATTGGCGCTAGTATTGATCTTTATGACGAGGCGGTACCGACTTCCAACAATACCCTTCAGGAATCATCCATCTTTTGAAAACTTTTGTCATCCTCCGTGCACAAAAATGCGAAGGATGCAACTCCTTGTGTTTCATGAACATGCATAACATCTTAACTACTTCTTCAATAATTTACATCCATATTTAAAACGACATATATGAGTCGAATACAAACTTACGTATCATTGGCAATCAGTCTGATAGGGATCCCCTGCACGCGATGGGGCTCCATCCCTGTCCTCTGAGGTGCCCGCGGAGGGCCTATCACCTCTAACCCTGCTCTTACGTCGTATTGTGGGGATGCTGTGTCTGGGGGTGCAGGCCTCGTGGGTAAAGGAGTCCTTGATGTCGGCGATGGTGACTGGAACTGCATATTTGGTATAGTCCTTGATGACGACGATGATGGTACAGACGACGCCGACGGTATGGAAGGCGAAGGTGATGCTGCGGCTGTCTCGTGCTCGAGAGAACGAGAAGTCGGAATCGATAATGCAGGAATCGACCCACGACCTCGATCGGCACGACCTCTATGGACCCCTCGTGTGGTCTGACCATGAGGCCCAGTCGGTATTTCGCCTCCAGAGGTCGGTGCTGCACCTCTTCCGCCTGGACGATGTCCTCCTAATGGGAAACCTCGACGTGGGGGATGACCACCTCCTGCCATGAAACCTAACAAAATAGCAATAAAATTTCAGAGAAGGAGGGCATACAAAAATTAGAAATTAAGTCTAAATGATTGGAATTAATAACACAGGATCCATGCTGATAAAAGTAACTAAATGATTGGACGTTGACATAACATATACATACATTATTCGCTATCATCCGTTTCAAATTCACTCTCATGAGTAGAAGTTGATGATTCTTCTTCTGATACGCATGGAGACATATTGGTGGCCATTGGCCCTACTTTACAAGGTACTAATTGAAATTATCCAACGTTATATCGCCCACAGCATTTAAACAATAAGGAGTTTAAAAGGGAACTGCTAAAAAAATCTTAGTGAAGAACTACCATAATGGATCCCAAATTAAACTTCAATCACTACTAAAATGAATCGAAGCATATAAACTAGCATGGGAGGATTGATAATAGTTCAAACCTCACTTACTTCGTTTGCCGCATTATTTTGACTTGTTGTAGAGATATCTAGGATCAAAGTTTTTTTTCTAAGACTTATTTCCTCAAGTGAAAATACTTAAGTGATTAACTTCTTTACAATGACTACTTCTTAAGTACCTCAGTTGTTGATCTAAAAATAAATAAATAAATGGTTATAACATAAGAGATCTTTATTCCATGCGTAGGTTTTAATACTATTTATCTATTTAGTTTTGATGTAATAAACAGGGGTCTTCATATGGGTTTGGGTTATCACTTGTCACAGTGGTCAACACTTCAACTTGCTCAATAAGTTCGATTCACCTAATCACAACAATCCGTATAATATTTAATAACGAAACGTAGGAGCAATATCAACAAATTAATGCTAACATGATATTAAAAAACATATAATCAATATAATGAACCACCCATGTATTACAAAACTATTGACCAAGAAACACAAAAGAACGGACACTCATAGAGAAACATAGTGAGAGGCTTGCAAGGATAGTTCCCTTTCTTCCTTTTTCCCTTTTTTTATTATATAGGTAAACCTCATAAATTTAAATCAAGTTTAAATTAATACAAAGATGTAAAGAGTTACAACCAAATCAAATTTATTTAAATTATACATTTCTAGCTTTGTCTCTTTAACAAGCTTTCTTGAACTTCAAGATCTCTTTTGTGTAATAGCAAATTTGTGTTGATAACATGTATAAGCTAAAGTTGGCCTTGCTAAAGACTTAAGCATGGAAGGCTTAATTAAACTAACAATTAGAAGAGCAAGTAGAGAAGGGAAACAAAAGAGAAGAGAGTTAGAGATAATGTAGAGATTGTATTTCAAGAATTTTTATATTGTGTACAAGAGAATGAACTGCATTTATATGCCCTTGATCATGATGATCATATGTACTTTGAACAAAGATTACAAGCTACACTTAGTGGATAAGGTAAATAGAAGAGTACACAAAGTGGAACAAGTAACATATAGACAACAAGTAATTACATAGTTGATGTTACAAATACATGTCGTCGTGAAGATTCATCCAAATATTTGCCAACATTGCAATCGAATTGTTACTCACCAAAACAACTTGTGTATAATAAACTTGCAAAAAAACAACTAAATACATGAAACAATAAATTCTCACACCCGAGTAAAAATCACAGATCATTGTAAAAGCAAACAAAACATGTCACTGCCAATTAACCAAAAATAATGTTTCGAGAGGAAAGAGGGAGAACTCACCAATGAAACACAGCGAGGCGCGGACTGAATGAGAGCACAATGAAAGAGCAGAGAGGTCGAAGAGGGAACAGAATGAGAGCACGATGTGAGAGCCGAAAGGAGCAGAGGCGCAGACTGAAAATGTGCAAGACTGGCGCTACGACCAGAGCAGGGCAGCGCTACCAGGGAGCAATGGAGTGCGAGGACGACTTGTTGGGGGTTGGGGATTTGGGGGGCGGTGACTAGAGAGAGACGGAGAGACCAAAGAGAGACACCACTATAACTGGTTGAGCAAGAGACGGAGAGACCAGAGAGAGAGTTGAGAGCAACGGAACAGAGACGAGAGATTTGTTGGGGGTTGGAGATTTGGGGGCCGATGACCGGAGAGACGGAGAGACCAGAGTCTAGAGGAGAGACGAGAGTATAGAGGAGAGACGCCGAAGACGAGGTTTTCTCGCGGTGGGAGTTAGGGCTTTCGGTGGTGGGGAGGACGAGGGGGTGTTGGATGGGGTAAAGGGGAAATCTCGAGATTTGTTGCACAAATCTCTAGATTTGATGAACGGGTATAACAAAATAAAGTTTTGGTGGGAATGTTGGCGCCATTTTTTAGAGACGGAATTTAATTCCGTCTCTAATTCCGTCTCAATTCCGTCTCAATTCCGTCTCTGAATGTTTCCGTCTCAATTCCGTCGCTAAATTTTTTTTTTTAGAAACGGAACTTAATTCTATTTCTAATTCCGTTTCTAAATTTCATTTTCCTTGTAGTGTATATCAAAAGTTCTACTGGCAAGCTTACTGAAATACAACAGCGTTGATGGTTCAAAAATTATTATCAGAATCGTAGATAAGAAAAGAGAACCAGACGTAACACATTGTGAATGCATTACAAAGAGAACCAGACGTTAGAGAAGCGAGAGAGAGAGAGAGAGAGAGAGAGAGAGAGAGACGTTGGATGTTACCTCTCGAAGCAAACGATGGAGACGCGAGGCAGCGATGGAGAAGCGAGGCAGCGTCGAATGGAGGAGCGCAGACGACTGAGAGCGAGAGAGATTTCGCGATGAGAGAGAAAGGCCACGAAGAAGAAAAACAAAAGTCTCCAAAAGTTTCTCGTGGAGGCAAAGAGATGGAGAAGACTTTCAACAAATATAGGATTAGGTGAAAAGTCTCCAAAAGTCATCCAAACTCACAAATCTACCAAATTTCTAAACAAATTGAATACCCCTTACTTTTAGAGACTCTCTAAAAGATTAAATTAAATACCCCAAAACTTTTAGAGACTTTTTAAAAGTCTCTAAAAGTTCACATTGAATACACCAAACTTTTAGAGACTCTCTAAAAGTTTTAATTGAATACCCCTAAACCTTTTTAGTCAATAAAAGTAACTAAAAGTCTCTAAAAATCTCAATTGAATACACCCTGTAAATCAAATATTTGAAGAAATTGCTTCTAACATAACGTGTGGCATGTCCCTTTTGACATCAAAAACTTCCCTAGGTTGATTCTTGCTAGGCCCTACTGTTGAATTGTGGAGAGGTAAATCAATATACTTCGAGAAATATAAGAAAGAACGCGCGCTTGTGACACACACATAATACAAAAACAATGGTCATAATTTGACTTGTTTGTCGCGACGTCAAATGTGTGACGTGTTCTTGATACATCTTGACTTTGGTAGATCTTGTGTTGAGTTTTTCGGAATGTTGTGTAAGTTTAGCTGACTGCTACGCAATGAACAGATCCTATTAGATGAGTATCGTATATACCTTGACTTTAGAAGTTTTCAATGCAAGTGGTGCATAATAAGTGATGTAAAAATCAAGAAAAACCTTAGGTGGATTCCATGTTTTTGAACGAATCTGACGATTCAACAGATCTTGTTCCATTTAAGACACTGGTTCAAACGCTGCCTATTGCATTGTCATATTTGCTCTATATGGTATCTTGCCTCATCTGGTGCAATGGTGAGTTTTTTCTCCAAAAAAAAAAAAAAAAAAAATGATGATAAGACCGGGCACTTGTTTGTTGATTAAATCGTTCAATGCATGACCATTATTGTGATGAGACAGTCTACTCCGGTGAGGGTAAAGTTTTATTCAAGTTGTTGCATGTTTGTGCGAGGATCACTACGATTAGACGCCAAGTAAATTTTCTTTCATTTTCTTTCTTTCGTTTTTGCAAATTAGTAACACTTCTCCAAATATTGTGCTCTAAACCATGTTTTGAGCTCATGTCTGCATTATGTCAATCCTTTAATTTTTAATGCCATTTGAAATTGTTGTCCTTCAAGTGGGAAACTATATTCCAATTTCGCCAAAGACGGGATGATGTAGCGGCTGCATACAAGAAGGGAATGGAATGGAAAGCCAGTAAAATGCTTCTCCCATACAAGCAACTTTGTAGTGAGAAAAAGGTAAAGTTTTCTATGTTAACCTTCAAGCCTATAAAAAAAGCATATTATGAAAGAGAAAAAAAGAAAAGAAAAAAATGAACGCGCTCTAATGCGATACATGAAGGTGGAAGCGGAGATTGTACAAATTGAATCGAGATGATGTACCAGGTTGCAATATCTAATGAAGTGTCTAAGTCCCAAATCAAGCATGCTTGTTATTGGAGCTTCACAGTGGCGCTTCACAAGGTAAGAGTAAGAGATATGATATCAGTTAACAGTTTGATCTATTTGCATAGTTCCATTACTCCGATTAATTGGATAGAATAGCAATGTGGATTTACCATTTAGTTCTCTTTCCTTCGTTTCATCTCATGGTTTTTACATGCGTTGGACCTTATATGCCCTCATAGTTGTTCCTTGTTTCCAATTGTTCCTAGTTCTATTTGAGGTTTTAAACCTTCCTTGAAGTTAAAACTGTTATTTGATTGGGTTGGGTGTGCTGATGATTGTTAGGCCAGAAGATAACTTCTTAGTTTTTAATTCTTATGCTTCGCACGCTTCTACGATTCGAGCCATTCCATTTTTAAGGAAAAACACATCACCCGCGAGTCATGATAAAATGTCAGGTTCTGTTTGGTTTAATATTTATACACAGTTTTTTCTAGTAAAGCAAAATTTAATAGCTAAGGTTTTTTGTTTAGCTCATTCAATTAGGATTTTGAAAGTTTTATTTAAAGCAAGGCCTTTTTTTTTCAAAATATAACCCAACCTGTTTTTTTTTCATGAAAATATTCTTAGCTATTTTTCATTTATTAGTGCATATTTTCCTCTGCAACATATAGAATAGTGCTCAATAATAATGATAATGGGAACTATTTTTCAAGGGGCACCATAATAGTGTCAGTTTAGATGTTTCATTTCATATATTATGGGGAGACACACAACAAACAACGAGGACCAAAGACTGTCTCTGTCTGTTCCTACTGTAGCCCACTACTATATATATGGTTGATCACTTTAGTTGTAGTGGTGAAACCACATCTTGTGAAAACAAGGTCTCTAGTGATACATCGACATCCATGGCTTTGGCTGTGATTTCTAAAAGTTGTAAACAAGTCTTAATTTTATTTTATTTTTATAAGAATAAACTAGTCGACTCTAATTAATTAATTTGCAATTTAGGTTTTATTTTCATTGTTGTCGAGCATAAATATTTTTTTTAATTTTAATTCTTAAACGTAATCATGCATGATAGCTTGTGTATGTTGCGCTTAAATATTGATCATGAAACATCAAGACTATATATATAAGCATCACAAACCATTGCTATGTTATAGTTTGGAGCGAGAGATAATTTGCTAATTAACACCATGTTCCTTCTGGATAATGATAAATTTATTTTTCTTTATTACTTTATTTATGATGTGTTTGGCTCATACACTTGTGCTTGCGATGATACGTAGTTCTCCCATAATATTGTTTATATTCCTATTATTGTTTGTATAATTTAGTGATTTTTTTCTTTTTGATATTTTTTCAGGTGTTTTGTATGAAGTCAAGTATTATTTGAAGCACAATCAACTTTATATAATCTCGGAACACTTCGTTTTTTATTTTTTTTTCATTTAGAACAATTTTTGCTTTCACTTTTGTAGAAAGATACGATATAGAAACTTTTTAGATTGTTTTTGTTGTTTCGTGTACAGTACATTGAGAAAAAATAATGTTAAGGATATGTTAAGTTTATATAAACTGTGCAATATCAATATATTATTTAGCTATGATTTTTATTATATATTGGCAGGTTAAATGTGCTTGGATTGAGACCAATATATATATAAGACTTTAAAAACTAAACAAAAATGAAAATTAGAGACGGAAATAGCAATGGAATCCGTGAGATTCCGTTGCTATTTCCGTCTCTAATTTTCGAGGAATAGATACATGAATCGAAACGGATCAAATTCCGTCTCTGCGTCCGTTTATGATTAGCAACGGATCGTAGACGAAAATAATCACAAACGAAATTTATTCCGTCTCTAATCGAAATTAATTAGAGACGGAATTTATTCCGCTCTCGATCCGTCTCTAAATCGAAACGGATTCACATTTCCGTTTCGATTGAATCAAACGACGACGATTTTAAAGACGGAATAAATTCGTCTTTATTCCGTTGCATTTCAATTAGAGACGAATTTATGCAAATCGAGACGAAAATTTCCGTTTTTGATCTCATTGCTTTTTTTGTAGTGATTGTAGTTTGATTGACAAACATTGAATGACTCATTATTATATTGTTTGTGCTAAGTGAGTGTATAGATTAAATTAAAGTATTAATACACAATGGAACTTGTTAAGTTTATTTGTGCTAAGTGAGTGTATTAATTATCATTACTTATATTGATTAACAATTATATTCTTCATATATAGATTCCATAATGGTTGATCGAAGAGTAACTTTGGCGTGCTATATGAATGGTGTCATGGTTGATGGACCATCAGGAATTTCGTACACGAAACCGCCTATTCGACATCTCAAATCGAAGATGAGTTTAAGGTACGAGGAACTTGTGAGTTTTATCTCAGTAATTCATTGGAGATAGACAATGAAAAATGATATTAAACATGACATATCGATATCCTTTGTACATTGAACTGAACGTATAACTATGTCCCTTTGCGAATAGTTGATGAATCGACTCTGAAAGATGCTTGGGAGATTGTGGTAGGATTTCCATCACCAAATTGCATGAAGCTATTTTTAGATTTAGTTCCGAGGCAATTATATACTAGTTCCAATTGTAATATAGTGGTAAGTGTAGAATGACCTAGTACTCAACCAATATTTGAACATAATAATTATGCATCGCCTTTGATGACTGGAAATCCCGAAATAGACGAGGATGCTCGTTCCTGTGATGATCTGAATACTGAGGAAGACGATGACTATTGTGGTAGTGACGGGAATACTAGTGAATCGAGTAGAGATGATGATGTAGATGATGCAGGGGTTGATGCTCATCATGTTGATGATATCATGATTCGATATACATTAAATCGAGTCATAGCCGATGACGGCTCATTATCTTGTCCTCCGATCTCGAACGAAGTTGGGAACGATGATTTTTTCGATCAAGAGGCTGCGGGAATTGATGGTGCGCATGCACGTGGGTGTAGGTGAATTTGTCATACCTTCATCCGTATTTATGGAATTGAGTATTGAGGCAATGCAACCCATCCATGAGAATGCAATGATCCCTTCTAGGTTTTTATGGAATGATGCATCAGAATTTCATGTAAGCATGCGGTTCCTTTCTAAAATTGATATCCAACATGCCGTGAAATTGTATAACATCAAAGGACACAGGTGATTTGTGGTAATTCATTCAACACCTAATGTATGGATTGTCCGTTGTAAGACATATTTAGATGGATGTGATTGGAGGTTGCGGTGTTCGAGAAGAAAAATACATGGAATGTTTGAGATCAGTAAATATGTAGGACCACATACATGTATCTATGCAAAACTCTGTCCAAGGATCATGCTCATTTGGAATTAATGACAACATTGTTAATGATTTGGGGTTCAAGCGCGATATGGATCATGACCCTATAGATGATTCGGTGTTGACTCGCAAGCTCTACATAGATCTACTCGCGTTTGGAATGGACTGGTAGTGCTTCTTTTCACATGTTTGCATATTTTTATAGCTTCGTAGCTACATTTGAACTAATGTAAGTTGAATCTCTTATTTCCATAGGATCCTGGTATATTGATTATCGGGCGTAATTCAAATTGCATTATTACATCGATTGGTCCCACTAGATGAACGGATAGTTGGGTATCTTAAGGAAACTGGTTTTACGGACGACGCGAATAAGTTTCATAGCAATTGATCGGCATCTCATTACGCCTCAGCCTTGTAGAGAGGCGGAGGCCAAAAACTCACACGTTTCATTTTTCGGTTGGCGAGATGACTATTACACTACAAGATGTACAATCATTTTAGGGTTATCTGTCGATGGATTACCAATCACTGGTCGTGTAGAGCAAGATTATGATGCCTTATGTTTGACACAACTAGGCTTCCTATTCCCTGAAAACAACAAGACTGGAGGTTGGATCCAAATTCGCCAACTTTCAAAATGGTTTCCAAACCTTCCGAATAATGCTAGTGATGTGGAAGTGCAATGCTATGCAAGAACGTACATCTTACAACTTCTTGGAAGAACTTTATTTGCAGACAAGTCTAACAATCTTGTTCACATCACGTATTTGCAATTTTTGAAGGATTTTGAGGTGGCAGGACAATACAGTTGGGGCGGCGTAACTCTGGCTCACCTATATAGACAATTGTGTCTCGCAGCCGACATTGATGGAGTAGAGATTGCAGGTCCGATCATATTATTACAATTATGGGCATGAGATAGGTTGCCTTTTCTTGCACCAATAATCTTGGAATTGTTCTTCGAAACGACATCATACCAAACAAAGAATTATTTCCACCTCCTCCATTTGGTCATAGGTAATTAAAATTTTTTAACACAATAATCTCAATTTGAGTATATTTATCTACATGTACATTCATGCATGCTTTGTGTTGTTTTTTATATTTCTATAGGTGGAGACATGCCTTGGAGACCACAGAACATAAATGCACGTGCTTGACAAAATACGAGAAATGATTGACATGCAATCACTCGATGAAGTAAGAAATATGCTTAATCATTTTTTCCAAATACCTTATTCTACAATGGTGAAATGTGAATTTTATTCATTTCAAGTTGTTTGTTATGACTTCAGGTAATTTGGGAACCGTATCCCGAGACAAAGGATAAGGGACCTGCCTATTGTAGCAGTGGCCGTGCTATTTGGCGAACAAAGGCACCTTTGATTTTCTTTTGTGTTGTTGAAATGTATAATCCTGATAGAGTCATGCGACAATTCTGTTTGAAACAAAGGATACAACCTTTACATAGCACAAGCATGAAGCTACATAAGATTGACTTGGGAGGGAAAACGGATAAAGATTGGAGTGCAGAACATAGTGCTTATGTCTATATGTGGAACGAATGTGATTCCAATATTGCGAATGATGAAATAATGGAGGAGCCATTAGAATTTTACGACCCGTATATGCTATGGCATCGTCGCATTACACGACGATTCATGTCTCGTCGTGGAGCTATTGTTGAGGCATTGGTAAGTACAATTTTTTTCAGTCATGAAGTCTTTCAAATAGTTGTTTTGATTTTACTTTCGCATACAACTTCATAAATATTTCATATGTAGGCACATGGAATGACATCAATTCATCAGTTGACATTGGGTGATGATGTGTCTATTGCACGTATTAGAGATGTAGCTGCATCGGCTTTGATTGCAATACATGCAAATTATTGCATCCATAATATTCCCACTTCATTTGAAGCTTCTCATCAATCTTCTCATGATGATACATGTTCGAGACATGACACTCCAATGTTTACTCTATCGCACCTCTCAACCAGCTTCGAGACTCTATATACTCAATCGCACCTCTCGACGAGTTAGAGACTCCATATACTCCATCAGTTCTTCCCAACATGACATTCGAGGCTACGGAAGCCTTTCCATTTGATAGGACACCTACATCTTCGCGTCATTTTAATGCAAGTCCAATTAATAATGATGAATTTATCTGGGACTACAAGTACTCATGATGGTGGAATGCGTGATATCGATGATATTCAACGAGAAGATGCTCAAAATCCTGCTCATGTGGGACATTCGAATGTGCCATTAGCTTTAAATCGTAATGTGCGAGTCGTAAAGAGAACACGTTGTGGACCGAAAGTCATTATTTGGGGTCGACTAGGACATTTTCTTTACTTTAACATGACATTTTTTTTTTTGGTTTATATTAATGCTTTGTAGTTCATCGACTTCGATTTCCAAGTTCTTCATTTATATCAAATGAAACTTTTGGCCTCACTAACATTGATTTTATGAATTTTGCAAATTACACGAGTTTAAAAGCTTTTGTTGTAAAATATAAGGTTATAAACTAGTAACTTCAAATTTTATACTAGTTTGTATTAACAAAATAATAAAAAATATGAATATACTAGTTGACTTGAAATCTTTAGTTTTATTGCAAAAAATATAAAAACACATAGATGCTACAAAAAATATAAAAACACATAGATGCTAGATGTTCTACTTGTTCCATCGATGAGGTATAGATAGATTATACTTTGTCAAGATCATTTTAATTCTCTTTCATAAAAATAAATTAGCCTTAAGACATTGTTTTATAGTTAACCACTAAAAGCATAAAGCAAAAAAAAAAAAAAAGAACACTGAATTCGCCCACCAAATTTGCCTCGAGACGCGTGCTATCACAATTTTCTGTGTAGAACGAATCCGGGCATATGGATACTCGATTTTACGTAATTTTTTACCCTGAATTCAACCGCGCACTCCAATAACTCTGAAAATAATAAATAAACGCAATTAGACTAGTATTTTGGAGACTTAAACATAAAATATATATAAATAAACTATATATAATATTATATAATTAACGACTCAACATCCTTCTTGAATTCCTCTTCATTATAATCGGTTGTGCTTAGTTAGGGTTTCTGTTAGGTCAAGTGATGAAGTCCAAGAATTAGCTTGCAAATTCTTGATAGGATAATGAAGTCCAAGAATTAGTTTGCAAATTCTTGATAGGACAATGATGAAGTTCAAGAATTAGTTGCAAATTCTTGGAAAAATATGACAAAATATGACTCACAGCGTTACGGGGGTATGGGTTTATTGGAAACGACGTGGAGATCACGATTCACAGCTATGCTGTGAGTACGACATTTTTCGGCGAAATTCCATCGTTTCGCCCTCCGAAACGGCAATTTTGCTATTTTAGGAAACTTTTGTTTCGCTTATAACTTTCACTAGGAATTTCCGTTTTTATTGCCGTTTGCGGCGTTTGTTTCTATTTTTCGTCTAGTTTTCGCTTTAGGGTTTTTGGATTTTTTACTATTTTTGGCAAATTTTAGGGTTTCGCTATTTTAGAAGATCTCCGCTGCGTCAATTGGTATCAGAGCCTGCTTCAGCGTGATTGGAGAAATCATGCCGCCGAAAAGGAACCAGCAGCGTATCGAGGAGGTGTATGACAGTGACAATCTGAATCGACAAATTGGCCAATTGATTGACCAACGCATGGACGCGGTGGTAGAACGATTAACTGCCAGAATCGATCAGTTGTTGAGTCAAAATATTGATCGTGTCTGTAACCATCGAAGGGAACCTGTTGGTGATGAACCAGTAGGAGATTCTTCTACCGAAAGGGAGGATGAGTATGTTGAGGCGCCGAGGAGGCGCTACAGGCCGCGTGCAGTTGAGGATGATCGCAGGCGGTGGGAGTCTGGGTTGAAGACGGATGTCCCAGAATTCCATGACACCCTTCAACCGGAAGAATTCTTAGACTGGCTGGCGTCAGTTGAAAAAGTCTTAGAATTCAAAGGTGTGTCCGAAGACAAGCGTGTGCAACTGGTTGCGACCAGATTCCGCAACAGGGCCATGGCTTGGTGGCAACAACAGAAGTTGATGCGGAATAGGAATGGAAAGGCAAAGATCACCTCCTGGGAGAAGATGAAAAAACACTTACGGGTTGAGTTTTTGCCTTACAATTTCCAACGCCTTATGTATCAGAGGTTGCAGAATCTGAGACAAGGGGCAAAGTCAGTAGATGATTACACTCCTGAGTTTTATCAGTTAGTCGCTAGAAACGAACTGCAGGAGACTAACGACCAATTAGTGGTGCGGTATATTGGTGGACTGAGGGTGCAGATCCAAAATGTCGTCGACATGTTTGATCCCGTTTCCTTATCTCGCAGCGCACCAAATGAGCATTGTTGGTGGAGAAACAACAATCGAGGTGTGAGTAATGCTTCCAAAGAATGTTAGTGTTGGGACACCAATACGAAGGTAATATCGTCGCAATTAAACCTCGCTAGTCGCACAAACAGACCTAGCATTAGTGGAATTAAATGCTTCTGGTTGTGGCGAAGTTGGTCGCAGAAGTCGAATGTAAAGGGAAGAAGACTCTCTTTATTGAGAACTAAGAGGAAGACGCAGGGAAGAGGCCAACATCACTGCAGCAGAACCAACCTTTGATACTTCGACAACACAAAGAGGAGATCGTGATGGAGACGCGGGTACCGCCTTGGTTGTGAGGCGTTCTTGTATGACTCCTAGAGCCGTCGCCGATGATGAGTGGTCATGAAAACCATCTTTCACCAAGTGTACCATCTTAGGCAAGGTGTGCAGTTCATGATTGATGCGCAGACGGGCTGCGAGAATATCGTCTCGCTTGAAGCGGTTCGAAGTTGGGTCTTGCAATCGAACAACACCCCAGCCCTACAAGCTAGCTTGGTCAAGAAGGGTGGTGAGGTGAAGGTGTCGAAGCGCGCTTGGTGACTTTTTCTATTGGTGCTAACTACAAGGATTCGATCTGGTGTGATGTTGTGGCTATGGATGCTTGCCACTTGTTACTTGGGACGTCCTCGCGCTTGATAGGGAGTTATGCATGATGGCGAACCAATAAATACACCCTTATGTTCAAGGGAGTGAAGATTGTGCTAGTACCCGCCAAGGACCCGAGGAAGTTAAGCCTACTAAAGAATCTAGCGACTTGTTGTCTTTGGCAAGATTTGAAGATGCGTTACAGATTCTGAGGTAGTTTACATATTGATGGGAAATGAGGTAGATAGAGATGTTGATGTTCCTGAAGCTGCAATTCCTATTGTGAAAGAGTTTTGTGATGTTTTCCCTGATGAGATGCCAGAAGGACTACCACCATTGCTTGATATTCAACATCAGATTGACCTTGAACCTGATGCGTCACTACATAATAGACCACACTACCGAATGAGTCTCAGTGAGCATGAGGAGTTGCGCGGACAGGTTGAAGACAAGTACAAACAATATGCAGATCGAAAGAAGCGTCACGTGGAGTTTGAAGTGGGTGACTTTATGTGGACAGTTCTCACTAAAGACCGATTCTCTGTGGGTGATTACAACAAATTGTCAGTTCGGAAGATTGGTCATGTGGAGGTTCTTGAGAAAATTAATCCTAATGCTTACAGATTGAAGTTGCCAAGTCACATTCGCTCGGCTGATGTATTTAATGTCAAACATCTTGTTCCCTATTATGAGGATACGTATGGTGATGACAATTCGAGGGCGAATTCTGTCCACCCTGGGGAGAATGATGAAGTCCAATAATTAGCTTGCAAATCCTTGATAGGATAATGAAGTTCAAGAATTAGTTGCAAATTCTTGGAAAAATAGGAAAAGATATGACTCACAGCGTTCCGGGGGTATGGGTTTATTAGAAACGACGTGGAGATCACGACACACGCCTATCTTTGTGATTACGATGTTTTTCGGTGAAATTCCATCGTTTCGCCCTCCGAAACGGCAAGTTTGCTATTTTAGGAAACTTTTGTTTCGCTTATAACTTTCACTAGGAATTTCCGTTTTTATTGCCGTTTGCGGCGTTTGTTTCTATTTTTCGTCTAGTTTTCGCTTTAGGGTTTTTTGGACTTTTTACTATTTTTGGCAAATTTTAGGATTTCGCTATTTAAGCGATCTATTGGGTGTAATTCGTAGTTTTTGGTTGAAATAAAAGAATTTTCGAACTTTGGCTTAAGTTCTGACCTAGATCGAGTTGTTCGTGGATTCGTTTAACTGGTTTAGAAGATCTCCGCTGCGTCATCAAGGCAACATTTTGTTTTTTAAATTCTTGATTTACTTCATTCGAACCTTGATTTCCAACATGGTTTTTTTAGGATTTAGATCAGCAAACACGATTCGTCCTTTCGGTATTTCAAATGTTTGACTGTTTGAAAAACAAAATCAAATTCACCTTTTGTTCTTAATAAATAGAGGGATAATGAGTATTGCCCCAAATTTTTCAAAAAAAAAAAAAATACATAGAGGGATAATTGAGCGGAAATAACTGAAATTTTCCTAATGGGAGCTGTTCTGCAAAGCCGTTTCTGTTGGAAGAGCTTTATTCATTTCTGGGATTAATAGAATGGTCATTAAGAATGGTAACTGAAATTTCCATTGACAATTTAAAACTTTGATCCTTTCGGATATATAAATTACTTAATTTGTTAAGAAACAAAGGGGTACTAAACATAGTTCTGGATTTCAGACTTGGTTATTGTTAGGAACAAACTTGCAAGCGCAACGGAAAACACAATCAATCTATTAATCGATACTAAAAGATATTTATATTCAAACGATCCAACGTTGGGCACAAGGCACCACAAGTGCACACTCGAAGCACACTCAAAATCTAACATATTAGGCCCTTTTTATATAAATCAACTCCTAATCCATCTCAAGCTCTAGAACATTACAATCCTAAATACTTGAAAGACACAAACTAAAACATTGAAATCCTTATTAGATTAGGACATGGAGTTTGAGCCAAACTCAACAGTTATATTCTTTAAGATATGGGGTTTATGAACAACATTGTGATGTATCGTTTTGTTTTCTTGGACGAATGAGTGTACCCATCTTCGTGCTTGTGTAAGACATTGATCATGCGAGAAAGATTAAATGTCCTCATCAGTAGTAGCATTGGAAAAGCTGTTGGTTTGAGGATCCCTTTGTTCAAGTCCTTCCATGCTTCTTCAATCTGTCTGTTGAGCTCATCTTCGGCTTCTTTCTCCGTCGCACCATACTGATTCATGTAGCACTCAACGGCTGAAGCCACATGCCCTCTCTCTTGTTCAAACTTCAAACATTAAGAAAAATGTACGTTAAGTACATATGTGAGTTGGAAATAAAGCGCGAGTCTACAACGTGTATTGGTGTTACAAATAGTATAGTTAGGTACAGGCGCATATATACCTTATGCGACACCAGGTCATCCATGAGTCGACAAATTACTGAAGATGCTCTCATGAAGTTTGGCTGACTTAGCACCCATTCATATGCCTCCTTCGGAACCATTTTTCCCATGCCAACAAAGGATGTAATGGTAAGCATGTAGTAGGTCGCAGTGACTAATGCATTTGGTATGTACTCCTCCATTTTTGGTGTATATCCTTTGTGAAACCATTTTGCCTCAATCAAGTAGGCCCGAACTAATTGTTTCATCTGGCACATATCAAAACAAAAGCTATTGCCAGCTAGTTAGCTAGTTCCAAAACTTATGTGAATCAAGCAATGTTGGGCATTGGTAAGGAAGCTATAAAGGAAGTAAACTTCATCTAATTAATGCAATAAACTATACACTATGATCTGTACCCAATCACTAAGGAATGGCAAAAGGAAGGTAAAGAAGTCTGTTATATATATAGAAGAGCGTGGACACAGCATGAGTTCAGTTGGTTACTTGTTTTCGCGGGAATTAGTGTACCTTGGTTCGATGATATATATCATAGTAGTAATAAGGACAATGGTAGAGGCATTCATAGTTTGATTGATGGAGTAGGTTAATTTCGACCCTTTTTGGTTTTTGGAAGAAGGTTCTGGCGTCTCTCTTATTTTAATTGATCGAGTATCTTTTCGTTCAATTGCAAGTTTAGAGTAGTTCATGTTGGGTTATTGATCTTGTCTTTGTACTGTTCTATGGAATTCCATCGAATAAGGTCAAGGTTCATATCATAATATAGTTTAATTAGATGATTGAGAACAATTAAGAATTTGCATGAATCAATAATGGATGCGAGAAATACCGCTTCTTTAGCGTAATGCATGTGATAGGACGATTTTCCATTACAAGTAGGTATTCCTAGTTCACTGCTCATCAGTTCTTCCATTTCATCATAAACATCCAACACTGCACGGTAGCATATTTTCATATATTCTGGCAGTTGATAACTAGCAGTTATATCCCACCTGAAAGTATCAGTTAAACAGCTTAATTAGTCTCTTTTTGTATGAGAAACGAAAGGAGAAAGAGATGTGTATGCTAAAATTAATGGAACCTCTCAAAGGCATCAGTGAATGGTAGTAGCTCTTCAAGTGTACCATAGACGTCGTAAATATCATCGATTATTGAAGTAAGGAGCATCACTTTGGTCAAGAATATTCTTGGTAGCGAGTAACAAGGCTCAAAATAAACTCCCACGTTCCAAAAATAGCACTCCACCAATCTATCTCTCACAAAAGGTAGATTTGAGGGCACATCCAAATCCTTCCACCACCTGCAGATATATCATTGTCCATAAACAAATAAAATTAGCAACTCATGAATTCTTTAATTATATTTCCCTCTATATGTATAAATTAAGATACTTGCTAGATAGTGAAATTATATGAAGCAAGAAAAATATATGCGTACTTTGATAGACCGCGGAGCTCTTTCCTATGCCATGACTGTGCTAGATTAAAATCTAACTTCGCTAGCTTTTCGAGGGATGAGTTCTTTCCCTCCATGTCTTGGTAGAAAGAGATGTAGTTCCATGCCTTTAGCCTAGGCATGTCTCTTGATAATGGTTGTTCCAGAGCATATTCTACCTGCCTTTGGAGGTGGGATGAACAACTTAAATCTTTTGTTGGTGTTGTAAGGTAAGTAGTGGTGAAGGTAAAAGCGCCGTCGAGGATGTCTTCCCCTGGCACTCTAAGATGAGCAGCTTCATACAAGCTTAGCAACCCTTTAATATCTCCAACCAAGTCTGATTTGAAGGTACCTTTTTTATCCTTGAACTTGTTGAAAACATCTGTTTCATCAACAAATGATTAACCACAATATATATATAGCTTTTCATATTTATAAACTACATTGCATTGAGAATCTTTCGTGATCTGCACGTACCGCATGGGGCGTTGTATCCCTGTTGTCGAAGCAATCGAAAATGCATAGCAGTGGTGTAAAGATCATCAACTTTTTGGAAGACATTGTCATCATGATACAGTTCTTTTATAGCCTCTTCGATTTCTAGTTCAAAGTGATATTCGAGTCCAAGGTGTTGGAGTGTATCGATCAAATTCATCTGTGTTAAGGGTTCATTCTTCGTTTCCTTCAGTGTTTTCTTCACCTCTTCTTTTAGCTTTTCTACTTCTTCTGCATAAGTACGTAATGCCTAGGTGCCAAACAATAGGTTGTAATTAAGCAAATGACATTTGAAAGGAATATGGTTATTTTTGTGGCTTTACTAAAAAATAAAATGTGCACTCCAAATGTGTGTCCAAAGTGTGTCATTTTATAATTTTCCATATGAAAAATGTGGACCTTAAAATTTAGGGTACAAGTTATGTATGCGTTAATTGCACCTTACAATTCACATATAACTAATGATATGATTTGCTTAGACCAAAAAAAAAAAAAACTTATGATAAGATTTAATGGACCATCTAAAAGAGTCGGTGCCGCCGACGCATGAGATGCCAAAAAAGGGGGAAAAATAATTTTACAAGGAGAGAGTTGTAATTCACTCAAAAAACTGAAAATATTTTTATGTGACAAAGAAAAAAGAGAAGAAGTTTACGAGGTTGAAAGGATATATTACAAATCCAAACTTCATAAAAAGAGACTCCCGCGTTGAAAATTGAAAGCAAGTAAAAATGGCCTTGTTTCTTATGAAACAAAACAAAAAACTTGTTTCTTATCAACAATTAAAGAAAAAACCAAAACAAGTTATGAAGAATATAGGCTTATGAAAGCGAAAACTCCAAATGCCTCCCTTGAAAAAAAGAAAAATGCTTTTGCAACCCCTCGAGTTAATCCAAGAATGACACAGATGTTTGCACACCGTGCGATGTGCCTTGAGATTCGTCTATGCCGAAATGGATGCATGTCGTTCTTAGGTTACAATAGCAAGCTCCAAAATTTATTTTTTTTTTTTTTTTTTTTTTTTTTTTAATAATGATCGAATCCAAAACAAAAATTCTAAATGCCCAACATTTGGATTGTGCATATATGCACGCTTACAATATGGGAGTGCGTTCACGTATTGAAGGATTTTACCAAGTGTGCAAAAATGAACAGTGCATGCACTTACTACATCGTCATTAGTGCAATTTAGGAAGTAGTCACCCCATACGCTTGGATGAAAATTTGCTGATTTCCGCACAATATCATCGGCTGTATGACGACAGCACACAATTGGCCTTCCACTGCTCATCCTTGATATATATTCCTTTCTAAAAAGTTAGAAAAGAAAGTATATATGGCAAGTAATGTAGGTAGTCGATAAATGCAAGTGTCTTGCGTGCCTTAAACTTGTTTTAGTCATTGGCATCTATATATATACACACACAAAACACAATATACATCCGGGGTTACATGATAATTTGTGGTCGGACCTTAAGTTGATATCACAGCCAAGCTTTTCATATAAAAAATAATGTCCTCCACATATTTCTTCTCAAGTACACTCACGCGCACCACACATTTGAATTATCCACGTTTTCGATTAATTTCCTCTAGTATCAATTATGTATATTTTCTTTTTCTTTTCTTTTTTTTTTTGGTTAAAACTGCTTGATATTCAAAGTTAACTGATTATTCCAGCTTTCGGGCTTGAGCCGAATTGGCCCACTAAAACATAAAGCTCTCTTAGCAATGATTTGTGTGTTTGGGAGTCTCGAATCGAACTCGAGATGTCTTAATTAAGTTGTTAGAGTGTCGGATCACTCTAATGCACCAACTGTTGGTATATATATATATTTTTTAGGGGTGCATGGACCATTGTTCATCTTTATCGACGACATCGAATTTAATATCGGATGTGACTAACATGTGCGCGATAAGCCTACATTAGTTGAGCAATAATATTATATTAGCATAGACTAGTTTTAGACCCGGATAATGTTCGAAAAATACAATTAATCGATATATATATATATATATATATATATATATATATATATACTTATACACACAAATATAAATATATAACATAATAAAATTAAGTTGTTTAAAAAAGAAAAGATATAAAATAAATAAAGAATGATGTAATTCTCTTAATAAATTTTGAAAGACTTCTTTGTATACAAAAGTGATAGTGGAATTTGAACAGTTGTCCTCTTTGTCGCATATTAAAATCTTCAATCCGGATTTGCTTTAATCTTGAAACTGCAACATACATTTGTCCATGGGTTAAAATAGGTTGAGGCAGATATATATCAACATGCGATAGAGATTGACCTTGACTTTTATTTATTGTCATTGCAAAGGATACGACCAATGGAAATTGTCTTCGTTGAAACTTGAAAGCTAATTTGATATTTGATGGAGTCAAGACCAACTTAGGAACAAAAACCCTACTACCTAAATGACAACAAGAATAATAATTTTAGCTTCAATTACATGTCGTCGAGTCGAGATACAACCAACCTTGTACCATTGCAAAGGGTTGTAGTTTGGTATATATTATGGAGTATATATTATGGAGTAACATTACTAGTACACTCACCTTTAATGTTAATTTGTGATTTAGCAAACCACAAGTAGATATGATATTTAAAAATTCTGAGTGTAAATATTTTCATAGGAACTTGAATGTAGATACCTTGCATACACTATTTGAGTATATATAATAAATTACTTCTTCTCTTGGCAATGAGGACGAATTCACTTGGGTGAACATGTCGAGTTTTGTTGGCGCAAGAATAACTTGGGTGAACATGTCGAGTTTTAAAACTCGGGTATGTTAGCAAGTATACATTCCGGTGACGACGAATTCACTTGGAATAGGAAAGGCGTATCGTACGTACGACCTTTTGAATTTATGATATAGAACTCAATTTGAAATGAAATGATATAGAACAGAGCTCAAATTGTAGTGGACAGGCCGATGTGATGAAGATCGCGACGACCGACCCCTAATCCATTACTACTTAACCTTGAGTCGGTTTCATATTTGATTTACTCAAGTATCTCTTTGCATGACGTTTTTTTCAGCATAGTTTCTATTTAAATTATGCAATTTGATACTTGTTGCCTATTTGGCAATATGGATCGATGTCTCTCAGTATTACTTAAATAAATTCATGTACTCACCGTCTAGTATGTGACGGTGGGTGCAGATCGACCGAGTAGCGAGACCGGACAAAAGAGAAGATTGGTGACTACCTCTCGAGCCACGGAGGACTCGCTACGACCTACTTTTGTACGTTTTGTATACTTTTGTATAACTTTTTTTCTCGTACATGCTCATTTGGCTTTTGGGTTGAGTGATAGGACTATAGAACTGGACACATGTTATATATATCACCATTTTTGTTTATATATGCATGCGATCACTATTTCCTGGTTTTTCCACAATAGGTAAGGTCATAGGATTTCATTTCCACTAGTAATCGAATAAGACTTCCGCTGAATAATTGGTTAGATAAAAAAATTTAGTAAGTCGATTGACAGACAATCATAGGTTAGTCATTATAACAATTAAGTTAACCGTAGGTGGTATCATAAATGGTAGGAAGGTAGGTATTTAACTAAGATCGACTAATTCCTTGTTAGGTCCTATAGGAGAGATTAGGGCTTAATTAAGGGATTAGGCCGGGCGGTGCCCTTATTTGTAGTTGGGGCCGTCATAGTTGGTATCAGAGCCAAGGTTTATAAAGCTTGGCATACTTATATAGTCTCAGGTTATATGAGACCAATACAAATAGTATTAACGTCATGGATTTGAGAAAACATGACTTTAAGATTGTAGAATATGGAGTTTCTACAATATGATACCACAACTACAATATGTAGTGAACGGCCTACATTGTTCAGCTAGAAACAACTAAAAGATGTAAAAAAAAATTGTAGAAGTTAGAAAACTTTAGTTAGATGTGGAAAACCAGATGATCCTCGCCTAGAAACTATTAGTTGGGAAGTGAGTGAAAGTGAGTTGGGGATGTAATATAGTTATCTACATGTTATTTTTGTTATGTATATATGCGTTATCCACGTAGTAGCTGATTCGCGTTCGTTCTCCATTTGTAGTCGTAGATGGCGGATTCACGTGATAGAGATGATGCCAGTGCGAGCGGTAGCCAGCCTTCGATACCATCAGCAGAGGATTTCCAGAGGCTTTCAGATCGAGTAGCTACTCAGGGTCAGCAGCTGGCGGATTTCATTTCACTGGCGACTTCCCACCTTGCCCTACCAGCACCTCCAGCTCAGATAGCAGGTCCTACGACGACTACTGGACCGATCGTAGTGCCGACTGTGCCTGCGACACCGATGATAGCAACTCCAGCATCGGAGACAATGCCGACACCATTTTCCACACCCCCATTAGCTGGTTTGACAGCGGTAGTTCAACTGGTGAAAGATTTCATCAGACTGAAACCTGTATACTTTGACGGTCAGCGAGATTTTGAGAAGGTTGAGAAGTGGGTCTTGTCGCAAGAGAAGTTACATAGAGTCTTGCAGATTGATGATAGACTTAGAGCTGAGATCTCGTGGTATACGCTGCAGCGAGATGTCGATGTGTGGTGGCGTGCGACGATAGCTGCTGAGGGAGAGTTTGAGTCCTGGGATGCTTTCAAAACTAAGTTCTATCAGCAATACTTCCCACCTGCGGTGATGAAGCGGTTGAGGAAGGAGTTCATGAACTTGAGACAGGGAGCCGACGAGACAGTGATGAGATATCGAGACAAATACGACTATTTGAGGCAGTTTGCCAGAGATCTTGTGAAGGAGGATGCCGATGATGTGTACCATTTTGGCGACGGATTGAGGCAAAATATTGGGTTTTATGTGGTCAGTTCTGGTGCGAAGACACTGGGAGAGATTTTCGAGCGTGCACTTGCTCACGAGACTTATTATATGAGCCGAGTGGCTGACGGGACACCCTTAGTACCCGCGCTAACACCTGATCAGGTAGCAGAGTATGAGCAGAGGAGACAGAAAGGCAAAAGACCGAGGAGATGGGATAGGGGTGTTCAAGGGGCGATTGTACCTTATGTAGCACCTCCTACACCTTTGCAGACTATTGTGGGTAGACCTCTTGTACCACCACCACCGATCGGACTCCGCATTGCCAGCTCCTACTACGTCTACTTTACTAACTTTACCAGCACCACCAGCCCCACGTCAGCGGTATGGTGGTAGAGGCCGAGGTAGAAGTAGAGGACGAGGACGAGACAGCCTTCCGCACCAGGCGAGACAGAGCATCCGCACGGCCCAGATCGGACACATGTTCAATCGAGAAACGATCACTTGTTATCGATGTGGTCAGAAGGGACATATCAGTCGAGATTGTCAACAGCCAGCGACAGTGATTCCACCACAGCATCGAGAGGTCGTCCATACGATTGCACAGCCTGACGCAGACGCTTCACGGAAACTCATTGAGGCTATGATTTTCATTTGTGGTCATCAAGCTTATGTTTTGTTTGATTTGGGTTCTACCGTTTCTTTCATTTCTGGTCGCATGGTCATCATGTTAGGGTTGAAACCAATTAGTGTCGGAGTCCATTTGATTTTGAGTACGACAGCTGGAGATAGTGTACCCTAATTCTTTGGTGGAGAGATGCCCAGTAGAGATCGACGGGGTCGAGTTACCGGCAGATTTCAGAGTGCTAGAATTTTTGGAATTCGATGCGTTGCTAGGGATGGATTGGCTAGCATCATATCATGCTCATATCGACTGTTTTGCGAAAATAGTGAGATTTGAGATTCTAGGGCGTCCAGTGTTCGTGTATAGTGGTAGTACACCGAGAGCCGTGAGCACTCGAGGTCGGCTTGCGACTAGTGGGGAGATGGAGACTTTGGTATCTGTCTATATATACCATTGCAGAGAGTCATGGACCTAAACTTGAAGAGATTTCGGTTGTGTGAGAATTTTCAGACTTGTTTCCTGAAGAATTAGCTGGATTACCACCATCAAGGGAAATCGATTTCATTATTGAGTTGGTACTCTGCATGACGAAACCGATATCCATACCACCATATCGCATGGCTCCACGGGAATTGGAGGAATTTAGGAAACAGTTGCAAGAATTGAGCGAGAAGGAATTCATCACACCTTCGATATCACCATGGGGAGCGTCGGTCTTGTTTGTGTAGAAGAAGGACGGTACTTTGAGACTTTGTATTGATTATAGACAATTGAATAAGGTCAAAGTCAAGAACAAGTATCCATTACCGCGTATCGACGATTTATTCGATCAGCTGAAAATAGCACAGTTTTTCTCCAAGATAGATCTACGATCAGGATATCATCAGTTGAGGATCAGGGAGGATGACGGATACATAAAAGGGTTTAGTACGAGGTACGTACATTATCAGTTCACAGTCATGCCGTTTGGTTTAACTAATGCTCCTGCCATGTTTATGGATTTGATGCATCGAGTAATGAGACCATATCTTGACCGCTTTGTGATCGTATTTATCGATGATATATTTGTGTATTCGAAGACTCGATAAGATCACGAGTAGCACTTCAGGGAGACGTTGCAGACTTTGAAGGAGCACAGACTATATGCCAAATTCAGTAAGTGTGAATTTTGGTTATTTGAGGTTAAAATTTTGGGTCATGTAGTTGGAGCAGCAGGTATTGCTGTAGATCCAACAAAGATTCAGGCGATTTTGGATTGGCCAGCGCCGACGTCAGTAACGGAGATTCGGAGTTTTCTGGGGTTAGCAGGCTATTACCGAAGGTTCGTGAAGGATTTTTCGAAGATCGCTTCACCAATGACCAAGTTGACCCAGAAAGACGTGAAGTTTCGGTGGTCGAGGGAATGCGAGGAGGCATTTGTTCAATCGAAGAAATTGTTGACTACCGCACAAATTGTGTTGATATTGCCATAGGTTGGAAAGGGTTTCGTGGTATACACAGATGCTTCTCATATGGGTTTAGGTTGTGTATTGATGTAAGAGAAAGGCACAGTGGCATATGCATCAAGACAACTGAAGATACATAAGAAGAACTACCCAACTCATGACTTAGAGTTGGCGGTGGTAGTGTTTGCTCAAGATATGGAGACATCATCTCGTATGGAGAGAAGTTCACACTATATATCGACCATAAGAGTTTGAAATATCTCTTCACACGTAAAGAGTGAACATGAGACAAAGACAGATGGTTATAGTTTTTGAAAAACTATGACGTTTCTCTGGAATATCATCCAGGAAAAGCAAATGTCGTTGCTGATGCGCTGAGTAGAATTCGACTAGAAATGCTGAGACTATTCGATGTCATATGATGCACGAGTATGGTTTACTCAAGGCGGCGACGAGGCTTAGTCAGTCAGATATTGCTAATGACGCGGAGGTACTGATTTGTGCTCAATTGAGACTTCAGACAGTGTCGACTTAGAGAGTGTCAATGGATCAGAAAGCTGACATACTGTATCCGAGATTCAGTGAGTTAACGCAGAGTTTCGAATGTACTGACTGGGCGGAGACTGCAAACCAGTGTCTCAGATTTCGAGGCAGATTGTGGATACCGGCAGTGGCAGAGCTGAGAGATGAGATTCTTTAGGATTCACATCGTTCACGGTTCACTATTCATCTAGGAAGGACCAAAATGTATCATGATATGAAAAGACATTTTTGGTGGTCTGGGATGAAAGAGGACATATCAGAGTATATCAGGAATTGTGGGATCTCGCGGGTGAAGGCGAGCATCGTAGACTGAAGGATTATTACGACCACTTTCAATTCTACAATGGAAGTGGGAAGACATAGCCATGAATTTCGTTCGAGAACTTAAAAATGGTTCATCGACATGATTCCATCTGGATGATTGTGGACAGATTGACAAAATCTGCCCATTTCATACCAGTTGCAACTCATTATACATTTGACCAACAGAGTGTATTATTCGAGAGAGATTATCAGGCTGCATGGAGTACCTTTGACTATTACGTCAGACATAGATGTTATGTATACGTCGAGGATGTGGCGGAGTATGCAGGAGCAATATGGTACACGCTTACAATTTAGCACAGCCTTTCATCCTCAGACTGATGGGCAGACTGAGAGATTGATTGAAACTCTCGAAGATATGCTCAGGGCGTGTGTACTTGAGTTTGGCGGATCGTGGGAAGAGTACTTACCGTTGTGTGAATTTGCATACAACAACAGTTATCAGGAGAGCATTGAAATGGCGCCATTTGAGGCGTTATATGGTAGACCGTGTCGCTCACTATCTTGTTGGGCTGAGCCAGAAGGTCGAAATTTGTTAGGGCCTGAAATTGTTGTCGATCACACAGAAAAGGTAAGACAGATTCGCCAGAAGCTTAAGGGAGCCCAGGAGAAGCAAAACAAGTATGCAGACATGTATCGCAGCGATCTCACGTACGATGAGAGAGCTTTAGTGTATCTAAAGGTTTCTCCTCGTAAGGGTCATCATAGATTTGGTTTGAAAGGCAAATTAGCACCGAGATTCATCGGGCCTTTCAAAATCAAGAAACGAGTTGGAAAGGTTGCTTATGAGTTAGAGTTGCCTCCACGAATATCGGGTATTCATCCGGTGTTTCATATTTCAATGCTTCGACTAGCTAAGTCAAAGGCAGGCGAGAGACCGACAATGTATTTGAGTCAGATTGATTTGAGTGAAGATATCTCATACGAAGAGCAACCCTTTCAAATTCTTCCCGAAGGGTACAATAGTTAAGAAACAAGTCTACCTCGAAGGTGTTTGTCAAGTGGCAGTTTCATGGAGATTCAGAACTCACTTGGGAACGTGAAGACTATATGCGAGATAGATTTCCGTACCTTTTCGAGTCAGGTACATTTTTAAATTCGTTTAGTTTAAGTTCGAGGATGAACTTCCTATTAGTTGGGAAGTATTGTCACGGCCCAATAATTAATACACGTTTAATTCGTTAATTAGGACACAATGACCCGTGACGTGGGACCCGCAGTGCGATACGTGTCACTACCGAGGCACGGTGGCCGAGGTAAATATTATATTTGTTGTGTTGTTTGCCTAGTGTATTGTATATGTGTAGACTACTAAGTCAAAAAAAAAATAATTAAAATTAAAATCTGGCCAAATAGTAAGGCGGTGGGGACAAAGTAGATATTTTTTTTGTTTCGCCTCGAGATTCGTGTTGCACGAATCTCGAGGACATCATATACTTAACCCCCATCTTATCCATTCTTATCCATTTGTTGAAACAAAAAAAAATCGCACACACACACAACGCGCAGAGAGGATCGGGAAGAAGGAGAGAAATCGGGAGAAAGAGAGAGATCAACCAAGGTCGAAGTAAGGTGAGTCATTGATCTCGTTTTGGATTTGACTATTGTGTGTCGGCTGTTGTTGTTGTGGTGTCGGTGTCGTGGCCATGGAGGATCGACCTCCATGGTCGACCGAGAAAAAATTGGGGGAGACGACAAGGGGATCTCCCTTGCCATCAAAACCTATTGGGGTTGGAGTTGGGAGCCAACCCCAACACAAAAAAAGAAAAAAAAAAAAAAATAAAATAAAAAATACAAACCAGAGCACGCGAAGTGCTCGGAGCGAAAGACCCGCGGGTCGGGTCGGATCGACCCGGGCCCAGGTGGGTCAGGCCGACCCGAACCCGTGGGGGAGGGTCGGGTCAAACCGATCCGAGTCCAGCTGGACCGGGTCGGGTCGACCCGGATCCGATTGGACCGGGTCGGGTTTGACCCGGACCCACCCATTTATATATATATATATATATATATTTATATTTAATTATTTAATTAAATTAAACAATTTTTTAATATGTAATAATTTCCGGAAAATAGATAAAAATATGTAAAAATTCAGGAAAATTACAGAAAAATAGGAAAAAATATATTTGTGACCCAAATCAATAAAACTTCAATATTCCTATAAAAAGTGAAGAATTCGAGAGTCGGTCGAGGCGCTATATCGGGGTTTTACCTCGAAAAACGTGAAATCGGTAAATTAGTCTTGAACTCAATTTTGACCGATTTCGACCAACTTATAAATTGTGAATAAGTAATAATAACACTAAATTGATAAATTTTCAAATGTTAGGACAATAGAGGAGCTATTACTGGGTTTGGGTGCGTACATCGAAGCGATGGAAGCCGAATAGCTTAGGAATTGCTGTGTGTATGTAAGTAAACTGATTTGAGACATTTATTTACATTTCATTCCATTTATTTATTTCTTCTCAGTTATTCGAACTGAATTACCTTTGAAATTCATATGCTATGACTTGTTCAGTTACTCATTTTATGATGTTCATAGCATACTCTGTTTTGTATATCATTGATTCTAATTCCTATACTTTGTCATATTGATTGTCGAGTGTGAGTCAGTGATATAGCATGCTATTAGGATAGTTGTATATTTTGACTCAAATCCTTTGTGCATTAGTGTGTTATTACATCTCTTGGATTCCAATGTTGTGTCGTTTTTTAATATGAAAGTGGTTCTTGTGGTTAGGGTCATTTGATGATAGAAATTCAGCTTTCATACGGGGGTCACTAGACTTGTCGGGATGTTAGGGAATTTCTCCACTACCTTGCATGACACACGGGGTAACGTGCCTCGAATGGGGTAACCGGACCTCGGGGTTTGTTGGCGCAAGAATAACTTGGGTGAACATGACGAGTTTTAAAACTCGGGTATGTTAGCAAGTATACATTCCGTTGACGACTAATTCACTTGGAATAGGAAAGGCGTATCCTACGTATGACCTTTTGAATTTATGATATAGAGCTCAATTTGAAATGAAATGATATAGAACAGAGCTCAAATTGTAGTGGACAGGCTGATGTGATGAAGATCGCGACCGACCGACCCTAATCCATTACTACTTAACCTTGAGTCGGTTTCATATTTGATTTACTCAAGTATCTCTTTGCATGACGTTTCTTTCAGCATAGTTTCTATTTAAATTATACAATTTGATACTTGTTACCTATTTGGGAATGGGGATCGATGTCTCTCAGTATTACTTAAATAAATTCATGTACTCACCGTCTAGTTTGTGACGGTGGGTGCAGATCAAACGAGACACTGTGCAAAGAGAACATTGGTGACTATCTCTGAGCCGGCGGAGGACTGCTACGACCTACTTTTGTACGTTTTGTATGCTTTTGTATAATTTTTTTTATGTACATGCTCATTTGCCTTCTGGGTTGAGTGATAGGACTATAGAACTGGACACATGTTATATATATCACCATTTTTGTTTATATATGCATGTGACCACTATTTCCTGGCACTACAAAAAAACAGAAAATCAGAAACGGAAATTTCCGTCTCTGATTTGCATAAATTCCGTCTCTAATTAAAATCTGAAACGAAACAGAGACGGAATTTATTCCGTCTCTAAAATCGTCGTTCACTGATTCAATCGGAAACGGAAATTTGATTACGTTTCTGATTAGAGACGGATTAGAGACGGAATAAATTCCGTTTCTGATTAGAGACGGATTTAGAGACGAAAATTAGCAACGGAACAGAGACGGAATAGAAATGGATTTTTTTTTCAAAATGGTACATTTGTAATTGCATTCCGTTTCTGATTCCGTTTGTAATCAGAAACGGAATCAGAGACGGAAATAATAAATTCATGAATTCCGTCTCTGATTATAAACGGAATCAGAGACGAAATTTTTGCATTTGAGATGGAAATAAAGAATTCCGTCTCTGATTCCGTTTCTGATTAGCAACAAAATTAGAGACGGAAATAATGATTTCCGTCTCTGATTCCGTTGCTGATTCATAGATATATTCCTGAAAAATTAGAGACGGAATAGCAACGGAATGTCTGAATTCCGTTGCTAATCCGTCTCTAATTTTCCTTTTTGTTTAATTTTCAAACATAAACATAATCCAATTGGTTCTCCAACCTATAACTTGAAATTACAACCATAGGCCTGCACCCCCTCCAACAACTCCTTGGGGGTGCTAACATCCCCCAAAAAAGCAAAATTTGACTTTCATACATCGACAATATATATCAACAAATATTCAAATGAGAGAAAAAATGTAAAATTCAAAATTTGAAAAAGATTTATATATCCACGAAAAATTGTCTAGTATAACAAATGCTCCAAATTTCAAAGTATTCACAAAAACCACCAATCCTATTGTTCAACAACCACCCAAAAAAAAAACTTACAATCCTCTAAATATGCACAAAAAGAATTATCAATCTAAAAGTCATGTAAACAACTATAAAAGTTACATGATATGCTTTAAATTCCTCATCTCTCACTTGGAAACTAGATTATGGCAAGTATTGTCACAGGGATATGGGCAATCAATGGCACTAACTCCCACTCGATCGAAGAACCAATCACCTACTGATAGGGCCACGCTCTGCAAATATTGCAAAATAGATCAAACTCATGATAAAATACGAAATTGCAAAAAAACTATCTCCATTTACAATGCAAAAGAAAACAACATATTTTACTATAATTGAACACACGATTCTATTATACAAATAAGTCTAATAACACCATATCCAAGAAGAACATAATTTAACAAACAGAACACATGAAATCCAATAACTTTTCTTTCAATTAATTTATGTCAACCGTAAAGATCAAATTACTGTTTACCTAAAAAATCAACCAACAATATAATCATGAAATGTCCACAAAGCAAAGGATTCAAGGTCATGCTAAAATAAAAATGTCCACAAAGCAAAGACTTCAAGTACAGAAGTTTCTAATACATATACCGTTCTAGACTCTAGAGATGTAGTCATGGAAACTTTCTATTTGAAATCAGGCATGAGGATGCAAATATGTTGATATAATAATTTGTGTTCTAATGGCAAAGGGCTTGTTCATGCTAAACATGTCATAAACTAAAAATAAATAAATAAACATAAAATGGGAAATTAGACATAATAATGACGAATATTTAAGAGAATAGGAATGTTTCATGCATGTGGGCCAACATGCTCGTGCCATTTTGTGTCAATCAACCATGTAAAAGCAATACAAGGCATAAGCATCACGTTTTTTACAAAAATGAAAAGGAACGCAAATTTTGCTTTTGGAAATTTCTAATAGAATTAATATAATTAACAGTTATTAAAATATAACGAGTTCACTTTGAACTAGTTTATGAATGTAACTCGTCACATGCCATGATAGCAAAGCCAACCATCAAGATGCAAAAGTCAAATGATAAAACTTTGTAGAGAAAAAAAAATATCATCTAGAAATCAAGAGTGGTAAAGATTCATGTGTCACAACAATTTAAAAAAGGAGCAATATCTTAGTCATAGAGAGACATATGACATTTAAGCTTAAAATGAAAAAGTAAAGCAATGACATTACAATGTTTTGCAAGGATTGATGATTAGGACCCTTTGAAGAAAATGCAAGTAGCATAGGGAGCTCCCTCCTCAAGATTGATAAATAAACCTTCTTTTGCAGGGGTACCAGTGGTGCTACCCTATTAAGATGACAAACTATCCGGCATTATCGAGCATGAAACACAAACGTACGTAAAGTATTATGAGAAAGGGAGACGCAGTAAATATCAACTCGCATTGTATTTTTCAGGGCTGTTTTGTGTAGCCATGAGATTGTGAACACCTTGTCCACAATAGCCTATCTTTTTGTAACTAAATTCCTATTAATATATATAGTCTCTTTCTCTAAAAAATATACTAATCCAGTCAAGGGTCCCTATTAATATACATAGTGATGTGGACTTTTTCTTATTGAGAATAAGAATAAGACATCAAAACAAATAGCTTTCAGATGCAAATTTCAAACACTTTCAAGGTACATGTGAAAAAGAAATAAAAGAGGAAAGGAAAAAAAAATGTATTCTTGCCTGATTTGACACATATAACCCAATCCATGAGTTGCTTGAAGCTTATCAAGTGTGCCTCCAGGTCAAGAAGCCTCCGCATCTCTAAAGCATAGTCCAAATTAGTACACTACAATGATTAGACATGGAAATAGCAGGACTATTTAAAAAATAGCTGTACAACGAACCTTCCGCAGGACTTTTTAAATCATCGAAAAGGAAACAATGGAGGTGTGCCGATGAGGAAGTAATGTTAGGAGGATTTAGTTAACTAATAGTCAAATATATGACATAGCAAGGAAAAGGAAGGAAGGTCAGACAAATCTCTATAGCTAATCATGCACAATTAGTTTATTCCTATATAATATCATTTCCTTTATGTAATCAAACAAGTTTTACTTTCACCAACAATTGCTTCCTTGTTTGGATATAAGCACCAAAGCAATACAATCAACCAAATAAAAGAATTACTTCCAAGTCTGACAAACTAGAGAATATGTGCACTCAAAATATAGAATAAAAAGTTTTGTCTAAATCATTTGCGAAGAAAAAAAAACAATTAATAACTTGCAGAGCTGAAAAAAGGGTCATTATCAATGATGATATTATAATTTCCACTTCAAGTTTGATATAGCTTAGATACCCAAGAGAAGCCACCACGTTTGACTCAATTTGATCCCAAAATTGAAATCAAAGTTCTTTGCTTCCACTTGAAATCAGTGACATATCTGATTTTTCAAGTTAAGATAGTAGTATAATGGAGTGATGTATTCAAACAAGAAAAGAAAGACAATGGGACTCTTAAGGAATCCTCTAAAAAATTGCTGCAAGTGCAAGCTAGTGGAAGTTGACTTCTAATTAGGGGTATAATAAATTTCGTTCAAGTAGCCATCCTCATTTGATGGTTATATCTGTAAAAGGCACCTAATCAGTTTTATAATCATGATCATAGGATCAACAGAATGATGCGCAACAATAAATTAGGACGGTAAGCCCCATCAGGCAAATTTAATTAGTTTTTTTAGAAAAAAAACTTAACGGATGCAAATTCACTGCACTTATCCAAGGTAGGGTACCGACCAATCATTCAGTGCATAAAAATCAAGTATATAGATAACATTGATGAGGTTGTGGAACCATAAGATGACCAAATTTCTAATACTATATCCGGGTCAAGGACTTCTTCTTAGCTTACTTTATGTCTAAATCAAGCTGAGACCCATACTAATTAGGACTGAAGCTTTGTCATTGCTCTTCATGTTGTTGTAGCTTACTTATTGTTAATAATTTATTTTCTAATACATAATGATTTTGTGCTTTTTTTTTAGTTGAAGTATATAACTGACTAAAATATGGTTTTCTCTTTTGAAGAAAGTCCAAATTTCCATAAATCTCTTTGGGATATGCAAATCCATAACATCTTCAAGTAATTCGCAGATTTTCTTTTTTAACATTCATGTTCAATTATTAGGCCACCAACAACATACAACAATTGTCCCTCCTCAATCTAAGAAGAAATAAACAGCAATGTATTAAACTAAAGGAAACTTAAACACAAACATGCACAATCATAAGAAGAAAAAAGATGTTTTTCAGATATTATACCATGTTATCTATAATGTCGTCTGGTATATCATGAAAATAAATCTGCACCAAATTTCATAAAAGCATCATCAGATTTGACAATTTATATGAATTAAATCCTAAATATAGTTCAAGATTCGGCATCGACGACTCTATATAATAACTTTTCCTTGGAAAAAGAAATTAGATTGACAAAAATGTGAAACTTTACAATTTTAAGAAAATAACCTATATCTTAGATTAATTGTCGAGAGATGCTTGAATTTACAGATTTTGCACATAAACATTAAGTCACGGAAAAATATTCAACATATCGGTATGGATTCAATGGACCAAGGCCCCAAACCCCCATAGAGTAATGAAATTAAATATTTCTAACTAAGCTACTGCTGAAAGAATATTGGATTGCAATGCGAATGAGTTGGATGACTGCTTAAGATATATAGATATTCAGCCATTTGATAAGTGCCCACTTTTCAAGGCTAAAATACAGATACCGCCAATTCTGAAGATTATTAAGTTTTCAGATATAATAAATGATTGATGGGGTTGCATACTTGCATGTTTTCAATCAAATCACCTAGTTGCAATGACACCTACGCAAAATTTAATTGCATTCCCTTGTCTAAAAGCCATTTATTATGCAGGTATGCATATGTTTTTTCAACATTTTAAGAGTTGAGGGTACCTCGACTTTATCCCATCCGCCTTTTCTGATTCCAGTCTTAAGGTTTGTGACAACAACAGATCCTACTGTTGCAGCACAACCACCAGAATAATCTGCAATTAAAGCATTATTAGTCCCACCAGTTCAAATGAATCTTCCTAATATGGGGAAGAAACACACATGACACAAACCTTTGATGAATTGGCGTGCTTCCTCTTTGCTGGAAGGTTTTTCTCTAATTTTCCTTTCATAAAAGACCACCTAAAAACAAATAATTAAGCAAAAAGTTATAAACTCAACTAAGTTATGTCTCATAAAATACAAACACACTATAAACCTCTAACTAACTACCTAGTCGATAAATGGGTCATGCCATCAATGACCAAGGATACAGCAAGCCAATGTTTGAATAAATAATGGAATGTCAAGAAGTAAAATATGGTTTAGATAATCAAGCAATGTTAAAGAAGAAAGAAAGATTTGATGAATACTTGATCAGCTGTAATCAGAAGTGTTGGCTCAGTGTCGAGCATTTTGTATTCGATCGTTTGTAGCCTCGAAATGATGGCTTCACTGACAAGAGATTACCATGAGCTTAGGTAAAAGCTATATAAAAACTCACTTCATGATTTACTGATTAAATCGAAAAGGGAAGATAAAGAAGTATTGGAGTTATATAAAACTAAACATAAAATAGAAGAGCTGATAAAACTAACTTAACATCAAAGTAGAAAACACCTCATCTTCCAATTTGGTAGAGCCTACATTCTAATTAGCGCTAATGCAAGGTGAATCTAAGGTCATCAATCGAGTTGCAAAATTTAATAGTCAAAACTACCAAAGCATGCCCAATGTTTCACGCTACAAAGCTAATGCTCCCTGGAATTTAAGTTTTCGAACAACTTCTAGTTGTTGGCACTTTTATCTTTTCTCCGAAGATCTCCCTATCCTTGGTACATTGATGGCATGACGATTTGTATAATATAATGTTACGTAATAGGAGATAACAATGAAAGAAATTAAATAAATTGAGGCTTTACCGTGTCGCAGTAATTAATAGGATTTGATTATCCTTCCTCTCGAGATATCGTAGTTTGAAGCCTTGATATGATGCCATCTGCATGAATAAGACTTCATTAAGAAAATCAGTTTAAGACTCCTCTTTTGTGCAAAGAAAAATAGAGGAGATAAGACAAAATTTATCTACCAAGCAAAAAAAAAAAAAAAAAAAAAAAATCGAAAAGAGCATAAAGTGACTAAAAATTAAGGCTAGAAACAACTCAACATCGACTTCATTTCGATCGAAAATAAAATTCTTTTATTTCCAAATTTCTAGATAAGAAAAAGTATGTAAAGTGTCGCATATTCAATTCACAAGTTTCTACCTTTGCCTCGGCCAAAGCCATGACCAAGTCTTCCGGCTTTTCCATTCGAATAGCTTTCTCATCTATATCTGCAGTCGAAACCACTCATCCATGTTAATCTTCCATAGCAAACAACCAGAACAAAAAAAAGGCAGTCAATTGTGTTACCATTATGGTCCGTCATTTCTCCAGTTTTTGGTCCGTCATTCCTCCGAATCCCCGCAGACCCTTCAAAACCCTATCGATCACGAACTCGATTTCAGATTCCACGCCTCATCAAAGAAACCCTAGAACGAAAAAAAACCCTAGAAACCAAGACGGAATCGGAGGGGACTAAATCTAGGGTTTGGTACACGAAATCAGGCGAACAACATGGCTATTGGTAAGAGTGAGAGCAGAGAGGTGCGAGAGAGAGAGAGAGAGCAGAGAGCGGCACCGGTGAGAGAGAGAGAGAGAGCGGTGACGGTGAGAGAGAGAGGAGAGAGCGGTGACGGTGAGAGAGAGCGGTGAGAGCTTCGTTGCGAGAGAGGGAGAGAGAGAGAGCGGTGAGGAAGAGAGGCTTGTTGAGAGAAAGTGAGCGGAGAGAGATTTTAGGGAGAGAAAGTGTTTTGTGGTTTGTCCCATTTTTTGTATCGAGATTGACGCACGCACGAATCTCGAGACATAATGGACAGTTGAAAAAAAATAAGTTTTGGTGGGAATGTTGGCGCCAATATTTTGACACGAAATTTAATTCCGTCTCTAATTCCGTCTCTAATTCCGTCTCTAATCTCTCTCTATTCCGTCTCTGAATTAGTCTGTCTCAATTCCGTCTCTAATCACTTTTCATTAGCAATGGAACTTCATTCCGTTGCTAATTCCGTTTCTAAATATCATTTTTCTTGTAGTGTGGTTTTTCCACAATAGGTTAGGTCATAGGATTTCATTTCCACTAGTAACTGAATAAGACTTCCGCTGAATAATTGATTAGATAAAAAAAAATTTAGTAACTCTGATTGACAGACAATCATAGGTTAGTCATTAGAACAATTAAGTTAACCGTAGGTGGTATCATAAATGGTAGGTAGGTAGGTGTTTAACTAAGGTTGACTAATTCCTTGTTAGGTCCTATAGGAGATATTAAGAGATTAGGCCGGGTGGTGCCCTTATTTGTAGTTGGGGCCGTTACAGGCCCACCCTTATATTAAAATAAAATAAATATTAAAATATAATTTAAATACATTTTTAAATCAAATAAATATCAGGAAAATAGAAAAAAATGCTAGAAAATTATGGAAAAATCCAAAAAAATTAAGAAAAATATAAGAAAGTGAGAAAAATATAAAAAGTAATTTTGAAGACTTTTGGGGCATCGGCACCCCGACACAACTCGAAAAGTGTGCCGAAATTAAACTTTTTGGAAACGAAAGCTCAAATTTTTAGTCACACAATTATAAATTCTTTTAATGTGACTTTAAAATAATAAAAGTGTTATAATTGGATACCAGGAATTTAGGAGACTATAGTCGGGTATCGGGCGCGTATCTCGAGGCGTGTACGGGAGGTTCGAAAACGTTCAAGGTAAGTAAACTCACGAGAAAGTCAGTTCGGAATGTACTTATTTTCCTTGTAAATTATTTATTTCACATTACTTTTCGCCAGTTCAGTTTGCATTGTTACTCTATTCCCGCATGTGTCTGTGTATGGTCGAAGGGACGGTGTGACCATTTTCCGGCTCTCTCGTTGATGACGATCTGATTGTTGCTACGGTGTTGGTCATACCTTAGACTACGCGTGAGATTTCTCTCAGCGGGTCGATGATCTCGAGAGCGAGTTGACATGAGGCCCACCTCCGTCACAGATTTCCTCTCTTTTGAGGCGTTGGGCGGAAGTCTACCTTCCGACTCGCAGAGTTCCTCATTTCGACCGTGAAGAGGGGGTGTTGATTTCCTCACCCCCAAGGCCTTCTCAGCTTAGTTGTTTGTCCCAGGCCTTCTCAGCTTAGTTGTTTGTCCCAGGGCTCGACAGCTATACACCACACTCGCGTTCTACATTCTTGATTATCTCACAATTTATATTCATGTTTTACATTTCTGTTCATTTATTTTATATGCATGAATTGTAGCCGTTTTTCTTGGATTTCTTGTGAATACTAACTGAATTTCTCTGGGATTTACTCACCTAGAACTTGTCATTGTTTGTTGGTGGCGAGTTGCAGATCCTGCGACGAGGGGAAGGCGGTGATTGGCGACTACCTCTGATTTGGAGCGCCTCCACTAGCTTACTCGTAGGTGTTTTTATTTACATATATATATATATACTTTTTGGGATATTTTGAGAGACTTTTACCTGATACATGTATATCAACACCTATTATACATTTTTGTCGCCTTAAATGATATACATGGTATCTCTTTTTGCTGGGTTTCCACCTCATAGGTTGTTAAATATTGCATAACTCGTTTACATTAATTATATGCATGCTATTAAGACTTCCGCTACTAAAATAACTTAAATAAATCAAAACAAATGAATTAAGTTATAAAACTTAATAACTTAGTATATTTTGCTAAAATAATCATTTAAATATCAAAATTTACTAAGTTGAAGTATTAGATGGTAAGTTCGAGGGCCGTCATAGACATACTTGCAGGTGACGTGGCAGGGTTTGGTGACGTGTCCGGCGACGTGGCGGTGCCCGATTTGTCTCGGAATTTGGGGCCGTCACCGTTGGTATCAAAGCTTAGGTTCAGACGAACCTAGGGGAAAAGTTTAATACAACCGAATAAAACTTAACAACAAACATTAGATGTGGAAACCCAATGATTATAACTTAGAACTTTAGTTGGGAAGCAAAGTGAGCGGGTAGTACTAGGACTTATATGTGTATATATTGCTTGTAATACTTATGTACATGTATTACAACGCTGATTGCGGCACGTTCGCGATTCGTGCTGACGCGGCGCTGACTTGGCGCGCGCTGATTGGCCGATGAGAGATGCGCTGCCACATGGCGTGTGCCGATTGGGCCGCCCTGTCCACAACAATCTGATCAGTATTGGGAGGTGCCGCGTGGCGCTGTCTGATTGGTCGAGATGTGCCGTCCACTTTTCGACACACAGCGCAGCGCGCATTTCGAGGAGACTGTCCGGTGTCCGATTTTGACATGTAAATACTCGATTTTGAGTATTTTTTCGCTACAAATTCAACCGCGCACCCCGTTTCACCTAAAAGTGACAAAAATTATTATTTAATATATTATTTTAAATATTTTCAATAATTAATATACTAAAATTAACTATAAATTATCTATAAATTATTGACTTATCAAATACCCCCAAACTCGAGACTTTGCACGTCTCGAGCAAAGGTGTAAATGACACACAGACTAAACTTGACTTCACTCAATCCTAGACCCGACCCAAATTCATGGAGTTCCCTTGATTTACACAGTTGCCAGGATAATAATTTACATAAGAAATTTCGGAGTTGTGATTTATCGAGAACAGCGAACCCAAACACAATTGAGATCCCATTTTTAAGACAAAGTTATGGTCAAAACACCATTAGGCATGCAAGTATACAATTTACTTAATCAGCTATAAGCACTCGAGCTAAATCTTTTTATTTGAGGAATTTTCGTACGTTTTCGCCTTTACTTTATACTCTCTATTTTTTTTTTATTTTCTCCTTTTTTTTTATGATACGGTCCCTGCTCCATTTCCTGTGGACCGATTTCTTACTTTTTCCCACCACAAGTTTCCCTGCTCCATTTCCTGTGGAAACCTGTGGGACTCTATATTTTGAAAACTCCTGTTAGCCCTTCTCACTTTCACTATAATTAAGCAATTTTTCAAAGTTTTCTTACTTGCACAATTTCAATTATCTGCCCATTTTGGTGTGTAGCACAAGGCTTAACCATCATACTAAGTCTCTACTCATGAAATCAAAAAAAAAAATGTTAAGCTGCGGACTCGAGTGAGTATTTCTCCAAATTTTTCCTAAGTTTCAAGTCAAAAAGGCAACCATAATTTACTCATCCACAACCAAAGGCATGAAACAAGGTTTCGGGTGACTCTAAACAATATAATAATAAAAACTATACTAAATACATGTATGAAAGTGTATCAACTCCTAATGAAGTGTGATAGATGAGTATGGAGGGAAAATAAATGGAAGAAATGAATGAATAAAAGATACAAAACACCGCCAATACCGTCCGACAACCGCGTATAATTAAAAAAATTTAAACGATCTCACCCGCGGTCTTTCGCATAGAAACCCATCCAGCTCAGTCCACAAATCCTAATGTACCCCCAAACTTATTCCGAACCTTGTCCTCAAGGTTCAAAACAAGTTAAGGGGATCCATGCAACAAAAAGACAAAGAATAGTGGTGAAAAAAAAAAAGAATAGAATAAGAAGATGATACAAGAGCATGCATAAAAAAAATCGTCAAAAACTAATAAATAAATAAAATGCAATAAAATAAAGTTGGGCTGCCTCCCAACGAGCGCCTTTCTTTATAAGTCTTTGGCTAGACTCATTGTGATTCATCACGTGATGCCCTCTCCCTTGAGATGTCCACAACAAATGGCGCATCAACGTATTTGGGCAATGCTGCATGCATGCCCTCCTTCAGAATTGGGAGCTCATTCGAGACCTCTAACATATACGAGTTTGTCATATTAAGGCTCTCCGACACAGAGGTGTCGGCAGTGTAGAAATTCTGCGAATGCTCCCGTACTTCCACCCCTGCATAAGATTCGACAAATATGTTAGGGAAGGTGGGTGGTGTGACCAACACCAGAGGTTGGTCTTCCTTGTTCTCAATATGCGGCTCCTCTGGCCTTGAAACGACTTCAATTTCTATCGCAACTTTTTCATTGTCGTTTTGTGCAATGGACATGTTTGACTCAATTTGAAGGACTTCAAGTCCTTGCGTTGTGTCGCGCCAATAGTTCTCCACCGATGTATCGACATTCTCCTCAACATTACTCAATGTATCAACATCCACATTTTCCTCCACTAAGTAAGAAATTGGTTGTGTGTTACACAACTCTTTCTCGGCATTCATGTTCTGGAGTGTGGCATTCACCCGAATTAATTGATTTTCCAAGTTTTGCAAGCTTGGAAACTCACGCGGAAATTGTTGAAGCTCTTCGTGAAACCGCTGTTGACCATCTAGTAATTGTTTCATCATATCTTCTAAAGAGGTGCTTTGTTGAGGAATCGGTGGACTTGACATAAGTCCATAAAAATCGGGTTGCGATGCATAACTTGGACAATTATAATTCTTGTGATAGTACGGACAATCGTACATGGAATGGGAATAATCGTCACAAATTTCGCAAAACTCGACTTGTTGCGCAAAAGAATACGCGTTAGAAAATTGGTTTTCATTATATAACATTCCTACCTCATTCACATTATAGTAATGTGAGTCTTCAAATTGATCATAAATGTAAGGGTAGGAGGCCATTGTGGAGTCGCCAGTGTACATGTTGAGAACAAAGGGCTAGACACAAACTAAAAAAAAATAATGAATAAGTAAAGAAATAAAAAAAATGACCAAAGAAAGAAAGAGACCAATCCCCGGTAACGGCGCCAAAAATTGACGCGCGCCGAACGCGTCAATAATAAATTTTTAATTTTCCTAAACCAACTATTTTTGTAGAATAGTGGCAAAGGGTCGATCCCACATAGACTAGTATTCTCTCTTCAGTCAAAAATAACAAAAAAGGGAAATCGGGGTTTGATAGAGAATTGAATTATTTAGTAAATTAACTAATCTAAATATAAACAAAATAATTAAAACAATTAAAATAAAATTGAAAAATAAAATAATAAATAAAAATACCTAGGACAAGACATACAAGTTCGGTTCGGTAAAAGATTGGATTTGGTCGTCGATTTATGTAAAGTATGCAAATCAAAATATCCTAGTGTAGCTATAGACCCGGTGACGCACGCGATTCCTCGCTCTTCCCTGTCTCGGTAGCCAAGGTACGACGGTGACTACTTCCCTAGTCAGACACACAACCGCATATTCAAGTGAATTGGATTTAATGTGTTGACCGCAATGAGCTTCGTGAAGGCACTACACCTAGACAACCGGATCACTCGTGTGTCCGATTTAGCCTAGATCCCTATGGTATTCAACCGGTCCCAAAAGGGTCGAATCAATCGGTATGGTCGAATGCCACTACTGTGGTCTTATCGCACAAGTACGGGTGCTTACAACACACTGGCTGATAAATCAAGATTTAAACAAGTGATTAACCTTGATTGTTAAAATAATACCAAAGAAAATAAAATATTAATGAAAAGACTTAATTTAAAATAAATAAATCTCGCAAATCCATTATTTAAGCCCTCAAACCTTGCTCGCAGTCTTGCCTAAGTTGGAGATTTTAGCCTCCCATAATAAAAAAAACACAAATAAAATATAAAATATGGACCGGGGAAGTGGTAGAAAGACCCGGCCCGAAAAGGGCGGGTACAACCCCGGATGACCCCCGGTGTGTCCGACACGAACTTCGGATGAATTTTTTTCTCCTGATGCCCCGAATGACCCCCAATTTATAGAAATACGCGATGCCACGTGTCGCGCTGTGATTGGTGGGGAGGGGACGTTCGCTGACGTGGCGGACGAGCTGGCGAGAAGAGGAAGTGGAAATGGCCACGTGGCGGCGTGTGATTGGGCAAGAGAGACGGTGGAGTGGTGAATGCGAACACACGTGGCACGCGCTGATTGGTGGAAGAGGCGGTGGTGGCCACGTGGCGGTACGCGATCGAGCGAAAGAGGCGGTGGAGTGGTGAGTGCGAACCCACGTGGCACGCGCTGATTGGTGGAATAGGCGGTGGTGGCCACGTGGCGGTACGCGATTGGCTGGTCAAACGGTGAATTGTGCGCGATGACTCGTTCGATCATCTGCCAGATTGTGCAATTTGCATCGCGAGGACGATCGGACGGCTCCTGAATCGCATGAAGAAATTGGCTTACGCGTTGTCGTGGCTTTCGTGCTGACGCGGCGCTGACTTGGCGCGCGCTGATTGGCCGACGAGAGATGCGCTGCCACATGGCGTGTGCCGATTGGGCCGCCCTGTCCACAACAATCTGATCAGTATTGGGAGGTGCCGCGTGGCGCTGTCTGATTGGTCGAGATGTGCCGTCCACTTTTCGACACACGCGCGCAGCGCGCATTTCGAGGAGACTGTCCGGTGTCCGATTTTGACATGTAAATACTCGATTTTGAGTATTTTTTCGCTACGAATTCAACCGCGCACCCCGTTTCACCTAAAAGTGACAAAAATTATTATTTAATATATTATTTTAAATATTTTCAATAATTAATATACTAAAATTAACTATAAATTATCTATAAATTATTGACTTATCAATTACTTAGCATCGAATGTGTGTATTTTCTATCATTGAATCGAGCGAGATAGTGTAACGGGTGTTCGCCTCGAGAAACGTGTCGAGACGGGTGCTGAAGAACGAACTTGGGGTACACTAGGTCGAGGAAACTAAAACGCATAAATTAAATGAATAAATGATAGTGGTCATATAATTATTATGGAAAAGATATTAAGTGGCTAGTAACGCAGCGGTACGCTTATATCACGAATCGAACGCGTAACCCGGGCGTCGAAACGCCGAAAAATACAGGCGAATGTCCCAATTGTGGCACACTTTGGTGTTAAATACACAAAGTCAACTAACTTATCCCCCATACACACTCCACCTCACTCCACTACCATTTTCTCCTCTCCTTCACGTCACTCTTTCTCTCTCACCTCTCCCTCACGTCACTCATTCCCACACACCACACACACACACACTCGGCAGTGAGAGGAAGAAGAAGAGACAGAGAGGAGAAGGAGGAAGAGGAAGCGGGAAGGAGAGAAGAGAGCGCGGAGAGCCGGAAAAGAGGTAAGCTATTGTCTTTTTTCTTTTTGTTGTTGGGCGTCGGCCATGGAGACCGAGAGGAGGTTCGGCCATGGAGGCTGAACCGGTTAGAGTGGAGATGGCAGGGGTGTCTCCCCCTGCCATCGAGTCCACCGGGGTTGGGGATGGAGGGTAACCCCAACCTAAACCACAATTGAGAGAAAGAAAGCAAAAAAAAAAAAAAAAAAAAAAAGAAGGCTCGAGAACGCCCTGGGAAGAAGGAGAAGATGGGATGGGGGATGTGCGTGCGCGCACCCCCCTGGACCCGGGCTCGGCCGGTTGAGTCCAACCCAGTTGGGCCGAACCGAGCCGGGCCGGGGCTCGACCCAGGTGGGTCGATCTGGGGCCCGACCCAGGTGGGCCGGACCGGGTCAGCCCGACCCGGTTGGACCGGGTCAAACCCAGTCCAGTGGGGCCCACCCCTATATTAAAATAAAATATGATTTAAATAGATTTTTAAATCAAATAAATATCAGGAAAATAGAAAAAAATGCTAAAAAATTATGGAAAAATCCAGAAAAATTAAGAAAAATATATGAAAGTGAGAAAAATATAAAAAGTAGTTTTGAAGACTTTTGGGGCATCGGCACCCCGTCAAAACTCGAAAAGTGTGCTGAAATTAAACTTTTTGGAAACGAAAGCTCAAATTTTTAGTCACACAATTATAAATTCTTTTAATGTGACTTTAAAATAATAAAAGTGTTATAATTGGATACCAGGAATTTAGGAGACTATAGTTGGGTATCGGGCGCGTATCTCGAGGCATGTGCGGGAGGTTCGAAAGCGTTCAAGGTAAGTAAACCCACGAGAAAATCAGATCAGAATTTAGTTATTTTCCTTGTAAATTATTTATTTCACATTACTTTTCGCCAGTTCAGCTTGCATTGTTACTCTATTCCCGCGTGTGTCTGTGTATGGTCGAAGGGACGGTGTGACCATTTTCCGGCTCTCTCGTTGATGACGATCTGATTGTTGCTACGGTGTTGGTCATACCTTAGACTACGCGTGAGATTTCTTTCAGCGAGTCGGTGATCTCGAGAGCGAGTTGACGTGAGGCCCACCTCCGTCACAAATTTCCTCTCTTTTGAGGCGTTGGGCGGAAGTCTACCTTCCGACTTACAGAGTTCCTCATTTCGACCGTGAAGAGGGGGTGTTGATTTCCTCACCCCCAAGGCCTTCTCGGTTTAGTTTTTTGTCCCAGGGCTCGACAGCTATACACCACACTCGTGTTCCACATTCTTGATTATCTCACGACTTATATTCATGTTTTACATTTCTGTTCATTTATTTTATATGCATGAATTGTAGCCGTTTTTCTTGGATTTCTTGTGAATACTAACTGAATTTCTCTGGGATTTACTCACCTGGAACTTGTCATTGTTTGTTGGTGGCGAGTTGCAGATCCTGCGACGAGCCGGGGGAAGGCGGTGATTGGCGACTACCTCTGATTTGGAGCGCCTCCACTAGCTTACTCGCAGGTGTTTTTATTTACATATATATATATACTTTTTGGGATATTTTGAGAGACTTTTACCTGATACATGTATATCAACACCTATTATACATTTTTGTCGCCTTAAATGATATACATGGTATCTCTTTTTGCTGGGTTTCCACCCCATAGGTTGTTAAATATTGCATAACTCGTTTACATTAATTATATGCATGCTATTAAGACTTCTGCTACTAAAATAACTTAAATAAATCAAAACAAATGAATTAAGTTAAAAAACTTAATAACTTAGTATATTTTGCTAAAATAATCATTTAAATATCAAAATTTACTAAGTTGGAGTATTAGATGGTAAGTTCGCGGGCCGTCACAGACAGACGTGCAGGTGACGTGGCAGGGTTTGGTGACGTGTCCGGCAACGTGGCGGTGCCCGATTTGTCTCAGAATTTGGGGCCGTCACACGAACCCAAGTTGAGCAAGTTGTTTTTTTCTTATAAAAAAAAATTAAGAGACTGGCGTTATAGATTAGTCCTTATAAAATATTAAATTTGTGCTCAAGCTATATAATGTGTAATGAAATTAGAAGCTAGTTAAGTTGTTGATAATAATAATAATAAACCTATTTTACCAAGAAATAAAAAAAATGATAACCGACAATCCAAGCTTATTTTCTCCATGAGGGTCATGATGCATATCATTATTTTAAGAACACGCCATAGGAAACTCTACAGGTGAGTTGATTCGAGAATGGAAGGGCATTTGTGGCTACAACTGACAGTAATGGATACATTGAAAAATCATTTTTCATGGAGATTATGAAGTATCAACCCTATGCCGAGAGAGGAATATGTCTTATTGTATGAATTTTGCATAAGTATTTAAAAAAAGCCCCCTAGATTGTTAGAATAAATCATTGAGTTGGGTGTAGTGTGAATCTCGAGGTGTATCCTCTGTTGTAATAGGTTGTAAGTGATGTTTGTGTGTGAGTAATGTGTTTGTATTTGAACGGATGTGATGTAAACAAATGGATGGTTGAGATGTATTTTTCAGATTCATATATAAATGAAAATGACAGAACACTTGTGAGTTTACGAGGTTTTGTTTCGTCTCTCTAGTTTTGTGGTTCATCTTCAATGAAGCTCTGTTAAGCTTCAACATGGTATCAGAGCCGTGAACAGCTAACGCTGTAGATCAAGAGGGAAAAGCCATATCTATGGTGTTTGGTGGTAGTAGCGACGATTTAGTCTCACTGCTGGTGAGATTGAAGAGAGTTTCGGGAAAACTGAGGAGAAGATCGTGTGATCTTGTTCTCTGTGTAGAGATCTGGTAAAGAAATAACCAGATCCTGAAGAGAAAATACAAGATATGGTAAAGAAATAGCCAGATCTGGACGAGAAATCGCAAGATCTGGTGATGAATGAGCTAGATCTGGAAGTGAAAGAAAAAATCTGGTGAAGAAGAGCTAGATCTGGAAGGGTGAGTCCAAGTTCTGGATCTTATCTCTGGTGTATAGATCTGGTGAAGGAATCGTCAGATCTGGAGTTACAGTTGCAAGATCTAGTGTTAACACAACTAGATCTGGAAGAAAGTTCGTGAGATCTTGAAAAAAAGGCACGGGAACTAGAAAAATCATCAGATCTGGTGTGAATGGCGAACAGATCTGGAGTCTTGGAATAAGGCTCTCCATCATCAGGGTTTGTATCAAGCAGTATCTCGGGTTTGAGTTCTGGTACTCCATTTGGTAATTTGTTGAGTCAATTTGTTACTGTAAAACTTGATGGAACAAATTTTCTATTGTGGAAATCTATTGTTGTTCCGGCTATCCAAGGATTTGATCTCGATGGTCATCTTTTTGGAACCCTGGAAATTCCAAATAAATTCTTGACTGATGGATTACCAAATCCAGAGTACAAGATATAGTTCAGTAGAGATCGATTTTTGTTAGGATGGTTGATAAATGCCATGATGCCTGATACTGCAATGCAGATTATTGGAAATACACCGAAACAGACAGCAAATGAGTCGTGGCAAGAAATAGAAACATATTATGGCTCTAATAATAGAGTTCATATTCAATCTATCAAGAAAGCACTCCATACAACTCGTAAGGGTGCTATGAAAATGAGAGAGTATTTGTCTAAGATGAAATGTATTTCTGATAATCTGGCTATTGCAGGATCAGTGGTGAGCACAGATGATTTGATTTCAAGTGTACTAATTGGTTTAGACAGGGAATATCTGCCTATTACTACCTTCTTGCAAGGAAAGTGTGACTTGCAATGGCAAGAACTCTACTCTACACTGATAGGGTTTGAAGAAACCCTGGATCGGTATAATGTGATTCAGGATGTAAATGCATTAGTGTTACAGGATTCTCCATCTGCAAATGTTGCTGAGATTAAAAACAGTAGCTCCAAAATGAATGTTCGGACTTGGAATTCCAATGGGAATAGAACAAATGGTGGTTCCAGAGGTCGTGGCGCCAGAAGGTTTCGAGGCCGAGGAGGTTTTAAATCCTCCAGCAGCAACATTAAACCCACATGTCAAATCTTTGGGAAGTTTGGACATTCAGCAGCTGTATGTTACTATAGGGCAGATATTAAGTACATGGGTACTCAAACTGGGAGTTCTCAACAGCCACAGCTGAGGCCTTTCATTCCTCAATCTCATACACCTTCATCTTTCTTCACTGCATCAGAAGCTAGTCATGATGGATCACGGTACATGGACAGTGGTGCAACCTCTCATGTTACTGGTGACCCCTCTTAGATGTTGAACAACTCAGCATATTCAGGTACTCAGTCTTTAATGGTTGGTAATGGTCAGTTGCTGAAAATTACTGGTACTAGGTCTGCTTGCATTCCATCTGTTGGCTTTAAATTATCATTTCATAATACTTTGTGTGTACCTAGCATCACAAAGAATTTGTTGAGTGCCTCTCAGTTAACCAGAGACAATAATGTGTTGATTGAGTTTCATCCTCATGTATGTTTCGTGAAGGACCTTCAAACCAATAAGATTCTTCTTCACTGAATAGTACAAAATGGTATATATCGCATCTCTGGTCCACCTGCATAGTTACCTTCTTCACATGCTGCTTTATTTGTGTCCAATAAAAGTTTGTCTTCACTGTGGCATTCCAGACTTGTCCATCCTGCACAAAAGACACTTCAACAGGTTATGCATCAAAAACTTCATCTACCATTCAGTTCCATCACTGATCTTTGTCAGTCTTGTCCACTGGGCAAGAGTCATGTATTACCATTTCATTCATCCAAATCGAATGTCGAATAATGTTTTGGATTTGATACATACTGATTTGTGGGATCCTGCACCGATTACTTCTTCGAGTGGTTTCAACTATTACATTCATTTTATTGATGATTCTACTCGCTTTACATGGTTATATCATTTGAAATTGAAATCAGATGCATTGAATGCTTTTATGCATTTTAAGTCTATGGTGGAGAATCAGTTTAGTTCTACTATCAAGAGAGTTCAATCTGATCAAAGGTGGTGAGTATAGATCTTTTAAATCTGTACTTGATGCATGTGGAATCATTTTTCAGCATCCTTGTCCTCATACACATGCACAGAATGGTAGAGCTGAACGTAAGCATAGACACATAGTTGAAATGAGTCTTACATTGCTTGCTCATAGTAAAGTACCTCTAAAATACTGGTGGGATGCATGTTCTACTGCTGCATTTATTATTAATCGTCTTCCTACTAAAGTACTGAATGGTATGTCGCCTTTTGAGAAGTTGTTTCATGAATCACCTGATTACAATCTGCTCCGGGTTTTTGGATGTGCATGCTTTCCATATTTGCGACCATATAATGATCATAAGTACCAGTTTATATATGAGAAATGCATTTTTATGGGGTATAGCAGTCAACATAAGGGCTACAAATGCTTGAGTCCATCTGGGAAGGTTTATATCACCAGAAATGTTGTTTTTCATGAAAATGAGTTTCCTTATAATTCTTTATTTGTTAATGAGTCTCTTACAACAACATCTTCCCCACCTGAGTCGACTACCAGTTTTCCTTTGTTGGTTCCACATCAGTCCTTGGTTCCACCAGGTTCTTCTTCGTCTTCATCTGGTTTGTTTGATGTACCTGCTCCAGTAGATGTTAGACCTCCTGGTGCAGTGGATTCAAGGCCTGGTGTGGATCCTCAAAACATACATCCCATGATTACCAGAGCCAAGGATGGAATCAGTTTAAGAAAGGTGTTTTTGTCTACTACATCCACTCATGAAAATGATATTCCTACTTCTGTTGTTGCTGCTCTTCAAATTCCTCATTGGAAGGCAGCAATGGATCAGGAATATCATGCTCTCATGAAGAATGGTATTTGGTCTCTTGTTCTTTCTTCTCCTAGTCACAATGTTGTTGGCAACAAATGGATTTTCTCTGTTAAAAGGAATTCTGATTAATCGATACAAGGCTAGATTAGTGGCCAAAGGGTTTAAACAAGTACCCGGTATTAATTTTGATGAGACATACATTCCTGTTGTTAAGGCTTCCACTATTAGAGTCATTTTGTCTTTGGCTGTTCATTTTGGTTGGTCTTTGAGACAGATTGATATTAATAATGCATTTTTAAATGGTCGATTAGTTGAGGAAGTTTACACAAATCAACCTATGGGATTTGTGGATCCTTCTCAACCTACTGCTATGTGTCAGTTGCATAAAGCTTTGTATGGTCTTCGTCAAGCTCCTCGTGCATGGTTTGATCAGTTGAAGTCCACTTTGTTGTCTTGGGGTTTCCACAATTCTAAAGCTGACAGCTCTTTGTTCATTTTTCATCATGAATAAGTTGTGTTGTATGTGCTGGTTTATGTGGATGACATTATAATTACTGGCTCTAATCAAACTTCCATTCAATCTTTCATTAATAAGTTGAATGGTAAGTTTGCGTTAAAGGATATTGGAGATTTGAACTTGTTTTTGGGAATGGAAGCTCATAGGACTGCCAAAGGACTGTACTTGACTCAAACAGCTTACATTCATCAGCTCTTACCAAAGGGAGGCATGTCTCATGCAAAACCCATTGCTACTCCTTTTGCTGTTGGGAAGCTGCTGTACAAGAATGGCAGTGCTTCTTTTCATGATCAAACTCTCTATAGGAGCTTACTTGGTGGTCTCCAATATCTAGTTAGCACTCGGCCAGACATTGCTTATATAGTGAACACTTTGAGACAGTTTCAGCAGTCTCCTACTGTGTTACATTGGCAAGCTCTTAAGAGGGTCTTGCGATATCTCAAAGGTACGGCTGATTTGGGTTTACGGTTTAAACCAAGTTCTGATATGTTTCTCACTAGGTATTCTGATGCTGATTGGGCTACCTCTGTGGATGATAGGAAATCAGTTGCTGGTTATGCTATCTTTTGGGGTTCTAACTTAATTTCTTGGCAGTCTAAGAAACAGCAGGTTGTTGCTCGCTCCAGTTTTGAATCTGAATATAGAGCTTTTGCTCAGGTAACTGTTGAATTAAGTTGGCTTCAGTCCTTATTTTCAGAACTGCATGTTTCTCTTGGTGCTATTCCCACAGTCTGGTGTGATAACATGAGTGTTACTGCTTTAGCCAAGAATCCGGTATATCACTCTCGCACTAAACATATTGAATTAGACATTCATTATGTTAGAGATAAAGTGTTGGGAGGTTTTCTTAATGTGAATATTGTTCCTTCAGTTGATCAAGTGGCTGATATTTTTACTAAACCTTTTTCTGTTTCTCGTTTTCTGTATTTGAGGGACAAACTAAGTCTCACATCACTTCCCCTTAGTTTGAGGGGGGATGTTAGAGTAAATCATTGAGTTGGGTGTAGTGTGAATCTCGAGGTGTATCTTCTGTTGTAATAGGTTGTAAGTGATGTTTGTGTGTGAGTAATGTGTTTGTATTTGAACGGCTGTGATGTAAACAAATGGATGGTTGAGATGTATTTTTCGGATTCATATATAAATGAAAATGACAGAACACTTGTGAGTTTACGAGGTTCTGTTTCGTCTCTCTAGTTTTATGGTTCATCTTCAATGAAGCTCTGTGTGAGCTTCAACATAGATCAAGTGACTTTCGATTAAATGAAACTTCGAAATGAAGTATATAAGTAATTAACACCTCCCAATTGGTATTAAGGTCGTTTAAATTAAAACCTCACGCCTATAAGAGTTGACAATGGTAAAGTTGGGGTCAGTATTAGTGGGCTCGCGCATGCGTGTGCGGCGCGGCCTGGAGAATTTTACATTCAAAATTGTAAATTGGGTTACATTCAAAGAAGGCGCTTACCTAAATCCGAAATATTCGAAGAAATTGCTTCTAACATAATGTGTGGCATGTCCCTTTTGACGAGCTCAATCACATGCTCAATCAAAAACTTCCCTAGGTTGATTCTTGCTAGGCCCGGCTGTTGAATTGTGGAGAGATAATAAGAACCTAAAATTAATATACTTCAGAGAAATATAAGAAATAACTCTTATATATGATCGAGCTTATAAGCTTCAAATCCAATGACAATTATGGTAAACCTTGGGGATTGAAGCTCGACAGAGTTGGACTTGAAACGAACGATAAGAGTTGGAGAAGATTTTTGAGTTGAAGATAGAGTTGTCGAATAGGATGGGAGGGTAAATTCATGAAGTCATTGATGAGGCCCATGGGAAGGCAAAAAAAAAAAAAAAAAATTGGGGCAAAACTGTAAGTACAATTTATCAACTGATGGGCTTAATTTTTTTTTGATGAAACACCCATATGGTTTATTAATTTTTTAATATTGTGTTTGGGCTTAATTTCTTGAATGATTTGAACTCTTCCAATTAATTGGGTAGCAGTGGAAACTAAATGAACATATTTAATAAATTCGAGAAATGATATCGATGTTTTTGTTTTTTTTATTTTATTTGTTTTTGAGATTTTTCCTCGTAACTTCCCTCAGCCTCATATTTATTTCTAAGAAACAAAAAGAAACTTATTTTCTTAAAAAAAAAACTATTGGTTCTCCGATAAAGTGGCGTCCTTCTTCATTAATATGGTCCATTTAATAACAATATGCAACAACATTAATTAAAAAAAATCAATATAACCCCTTCGGCTTCTTTATTGTCCTTGGATATACTTTGCAATGCGCGTAACACATCTCAATCTCAATGCAAGATTCAAAGAACTTTAAGAACTGTGTGTATACATATAACATTAATTTAGCAAAAGCAAGTCATCCAATCATGTGACTATGTCGAGTACTTGCTCACTCCTATAAATACCTTGACACCACTCTAGTTTTCTCAGTGTTCATTTCCATCTAGAAACTTAGTAGTAATGTCTGTTGAAGCTTCAATTCCTTCTTTCTCTCCCAGACCTCTCGACCACACAAAACCAGTTGATCACACTGTGCGCAGATCCGCTAATTATCATCCAAGCATATGGGGTGACTACTTTGTAGAGTACACCTCCAATGTTGAAGTGAGCACATTATGCACGCGCGCATGCCTCTTTTTTATTTTATATATTTTTCTTAAAATTGTGGGGTCGATTGATTGCTAATATAATTATTATTTTTTGATAAAAAAAAAGAAACCACAGCATGCCCATATTGAGATTCAAACTTCCGACCTCTTACTCAAATAACCTTATAGGCCATAGAGAACCAATGAGCCATCACTAGTTGACTTTTTTTTAACGACCCATCTCTTGAAGTGGGGAAGTATCTATACAGGTTAGGAACGACATGTTTTTCCCTTAGTACACTGATAGAGTTTTTTATCGACTTTATTTATGAAAAATACCTATTCTAGCCTTTTTTTTGTAAATCACTAAAAATGTTTGTATGTGTAACGCTATTAAACAATAAAGTCTCGTATGCTATAAAAAAATATAATTATTTGTTTTTAACTTCAGACATTCTTCATGAGTTGACTTACATATAGATTTTTTTTTTTTTTTTTTTTAAATCTTGACAGCAAATAAGTAAATGAAGGGTCTAATAGTTCCATGTACTGGTTAGGTATAACTTGACAAGCTTTTTTTGGTGACTATTTGATAGGCTCGGCCATATTTATGAAAAATGTTTCTCTAGCTATGTTGATTACTTGTTTTTACACTTTGCAAATTACTCGTTTTTAACTTCAGACATTTTTCATATTTATGAAAAATGTTTTTACATTTATGACAGCAAACAAGAAGTTGAAAAACTAGAAGCAAAAGTGAAAGAACTACTGAAAGCAACTAAAAATGATCCCTTAGAACAGGTGAATTTGATCAATGCGCTCCAACGGCTTGGCGTCGGATACCGCTTCACCATAGAAATTGAAGAGGCATTGAAAGAAATCCATGACTCCACCCCTGATTTTATCAACAATGACCATGACCTTTATGCCACTGCCCTTTATTTTCGATTGCTCGACAACAAGGATATAAGATTTCATGCGGTAATTAATAATAAAATTTCACTTCACTTCTCAATTTGGTTTCTCCATAATTAATCATGCTTTGATGTTCAATATTGGCTTTGAAACAGATGTTTTCTACAAGTTCAAGGACAATGACAATGGAGATTTCAAGTCAGATTTGCGCGACGACGTGAAGGGAATGTTAAGCTTGTATGAAGCTTGTCATTTGAAGGTTCATGGAGAAGACATCCTTGAAGAAGCTCTCAATTTCACAACAACTCACCTTAAATCTGCACTAATGACCAATTTGGGAAGCTCTAATCTTGGAAACCAAGTGCAATATGCCTTAGAACAGCCCCTCCACAAGGGAATGCCAAGGCTAGAAGCAAGGAACTACATCTCCTTGTATCATGAAGAATGCAAGTGGAGTAATGTCCTGAAAAAGCTTGCAGTGCTGGATTTTAATTTAGTCCAATCTTTCCATAAGAAAGAGCTCAGTGATGTTTCAAAGTATAATCTCTTGAACCAACTTTAATTTGAGTTACTTAGCTCTTTATTATTTATTTGATATCGGGGCGAAGCCAAAGGGGTGCTCTTATATAATTGTCGTTTCCTGTTCCTCCACCCCCTTGTTGCCAACACCCCACTATAGTGCCATAATATAATTGTTTTTATCCCGCCCATGCAATTTTTTTAGCTGAAATATCTCTTTCATTTGATTTTCTGGCTCCGCTACGATTTCACATTTCCCATGATTTAACTTTTCTAGGTGGTGGAAGGATTTGGACTTTGCCTCAAAGCTACCCTTTGCAAGAGATAGACTGGTTGAGGGCTATTTTTGGACAGTAGGGGCTTATTTTGAGCCTTCATACTCTTTGGCAAGAATGTTCATGACCAAAGTGATAGCCCTTACTTCAACAATCGACGATATTTACGATGTCTATGGCACACTCGCAGAGCTCGAACTCTTCACTGATGCGATCGAAAAGTATGTTTATACTACGCACTAATGGAAACTCAAACCTCTCATAATTTGTTGTGTTTGATTTTCCATAGATACATGCATGCAGGTGGGATGCTTCTGCAATGACAAAGTTGCCAGAATACATGAAAGTATGTTACAAGGCCTTGTTGGATGTGTATGAAGAAACTGAGGAGGATTTGAGGAAGGAAGGCCGTTCTTATCGCGTTTTGACGCAGCGGAGATCTTCTAAACCAGTTGAACGAATCCACGAACAATTCGATCTAGGTCAGAACTTAAGCCAAAGTTCAAAATTTTTTTATTTCAGCCAAAAACTACGAATTACACCCAATAGATCGCTTAAATAGCAAAACCCTAAAATTTGCCAAAAATAGTAAAAAGTCCAAAAAGCCCTAAACTGAAAACTAGACGAAAAATAGAAACAAACGCCGCAAACGGCAATAAAAACGGAAATTCCTAATGAAAGTTATAACCGAAACAAAAGTTTCCTAAAATAGCAAAATTGCCGTTTCGGAGGGCGAAACGATGGAATTTCGCCGAAAAACGTCGTAGTCACAAAGCAGTAGCATGTGTGTCATGATGTCCACTTCATTTCCAATAAACCCATACCCCGGATCGTCGCGAGTCATATCTTTTCCTATTTTTCCAAGAATTTGCAACTAATTCTTGGACTTCATCATTATCCTATCAAGAATTTGCAAACTAATTATTGGGCTTCATTATCCTATCAAGAATTTGCAAGCTAATTCTTGGACTTCATCATTCTCCCCAGGGGTGGACAGAATTCGCCTCGAATTGTCATCATCAGACGTATCCCCATAATAGGGAACAAGATGTTTGACATTAAATACATCAGCCGTGCGAATGTGACTTGACAACTTCAATCTGTAAGCATTAGGATTAATTTTCTCAAGAACCTCCACAGGACCAATCTTCCGAACTGACAATTTGTTGTACTTGTCTTCAACCTGTCTGCGCAACTCCTCATGCTCACTGAGACTCGTTCGGTAGTGTGGTCTATTATGTAGTGACGCACCGAGTTCAAGGTCAATCTGATGTTGAATATCAAGCAATGGTGGTAGTCCTTCTGGCATCTCATCAGGGAAAACATCACAAAACTCCTTCGCAATAGGAATTGCAGCTTCAGGAGCATCAACATCTCTATCTACCTCCTTTCCCATTAAGATGTAAACTACCTCAGAATCCTGTAATGCATCTTCAAATCTTGCCAAAGACAGCAAACTGCTAGATTCTTTAGTAGGCTTGACTTTCTCCGGATCCTTGGCGGGTACTAGCACAATCTTCACTCCCTTGAACTTAAGGGTGTACTTATTGGCTCTGCCATCATGCACAACTCCCCTATCAAACAGCCAAGGACGTCCCAGTAACAAGTGGCAAGCATCCATAGCCACAACATCACACCAGACTGAATCCTTGTAGTTAGCACCAAGAGAAAAAGTCACTAAGGCGCGCTTCGACACCTGCACCTCACCACCCTTCTTCAGCCAAGCTAGCTTGTAGGGCCTGGGGTGTTGTTCAGTTGCAAGGCCCAACTTCTGAACCGCTTCAACTGAGACGATATTCTCGCAACTGCCCGCATCAATCATGAACCTGCACACCTTGCCTAAGATGGTACACTTGGACTGAAAGATGTTATTCCGCAGCCACTCATCATCAGCGACAACTCTAGGAGTCATACAAGAACGCCTTACAACTAAGGCAGTACCCACATCTCCAGTCACGACCTCCTCTTCTGTGTTGTCAGAAGTATCAAACGCTGGTTCTGCAGTGATGTTGGCCTCTTCCCCTTCGTCTTCCTCTTCGTTCTCAATAAAAAGAGTCTTCTTCCCTTTACATTCTGACTTCCTTTGACCAACTTCGCCACAATCGAAGCATTTAATCCCACTAGTGCTAGGTCCGTTTGTGCGACTAGCAGGGTTAATTGCAGCGATATTACCTCCAGTATTGGCTGTCCCAACACTAACGTTACTGGAAGCATTACTCACACCTAGACGCTGTTGTTTCTCCACCAACAATGCTCGCTGGTGCGCTGCGGATAAGGAAGCCGGATCAAACATATTGACGACATCTTGGATCTGCACCCTCAGCCCACCAATATATCGCGCCACTAATTGGTCGTTAGTCTCCTGCAGTTCGTTTCTAGCGACTAACTGATAAAACTCGGTAGTGTAATCATCTACGACTTTGCCCTTGTCTCGGATTCTCGCAACCTCGATACATAAGGCGTTGGAAATTGTAAGGCAAGAACTCAAATTTCGTAAGTGCTTTTTCATCTTCTCCCATGGGTGATCTTCGCCTTTCCATTCCTATTCCGCATCAACTTCTGTTGTTGCCACCAAGCCGTGGCCCCGTTGCGGAATGCTGTCGCAACAAGTTGCACACGCTTATCTTCGGCACACCTTTGAATTCTAGGACTTCTTCAATCGACGCCACCAGGTCCCAAGAATTCTTCCGGTTGAAGGGTGCCATGAAATTCGGGACATCCGTTTTCAACCTGACTCCCACCGCTCGCGATCATCTTCAATCGCACGCGCCTATAGCGCCTCCTTGGTGCCTCAACATACTCATCCTCCCCCGGTAGAAGAATCTCCTCTTGGTTCATCACCAACCGGTTCCCTTCGATGGTTACGGACACGATCAATATTTTGACCTAACAACTGATCGATTCTGGCAGTTAATCGTTCTACCACCGCGTCCATGCGTTGGTCAATCAATTGGCCAATTTGTCGATTCAGATTGTCACGGTCATACACCTCCTCGATACGCCGCTGGTTCCTCTTCGGCGGCATGATTTCTCTAATCACGCTGAAGCAGGCTCTGATACCAACTGACGCAGCGAGATCTTCTAAACCAGTTGAACGAATCCACGAACAACTTGATCTAGGACGTCAGAACTTAAGCCAAAGTTCAAAATTTTTTTATTTCAGCCAAAAACTACGAATTACACCCAATAGATCGCTTAAATAGCAAAACCCTAAAATTTGCCAAAAATAGTAAAAAGTCCAAAAAGCCCTAAACTGAAAACTAGACGAAAAATAGAAACAAACGCCGCAAACGACAATAAAAACGGAAATTCCTAATGAAAGTTATAACCGAAACAAAAGTTTCCTAAAATAGCAAAATTGCCGTTTCGGAGGGCGAAACGATGGAATTTCGCCGAAAAACGTCGTAGTCACAGCATAGCTGTGAGTCGTGATCTCCACTTCGTTTCCAATAAACCCATACCCCCGGATCGCTGCGAGTCATATCTTTTCCTATTTTTCCAAGAATTTGCAACTAATTCTTGGACTTCATCATTATCCTATCAAGAATTTGCAAACTAATTATTGGGCTTCATTATCCTATCAAGAATTTGCAAGCTAATTCTTGGACTTCATCACGTTTACTACGCAAAACAAGCGGTATCAATCCGACATTCTTCCTTTTTTTCTTTTTCTTTTTTCTAAATCTTTGCTTACAATTATAGCTCTTATATTTGTAGCTGATTTAATGAATGAATGTCAAAATGAACAAAAGGTTTAAAGAACAAAAGGTTTTATGTTATATTAAATGCAATTGTTTTTATCCAAAAAAAATGCAATTGTTGATCCCTTGCTCGGCAATTTTTCCTTCTTTTTGGTTTCTTTTTAACTGTCGGTCATCTCTGTAATCCTCCTCTGACGCAGCGGAGATCTTCTAAACCAGTTGAACGAATCCACGAACAACACGATCTAGGTCAGAACTTAAGCCAAAGTTCAAAAATTCTTTTATTTCAATCAAAACTACGAATTACACCCAATAGATCGCTTAAATAGCGAAACCCTAAAATTTGCCAAAAATAGTAAAAAGTCCAAAAAGCCCTAAACTGAAAACTAGACGAAAAATAGTAACAAACGCCGCAAACGGCAATAAAAATGGAAATTCCTAATGAACGTTATAAGCGAAACAAAAGTTTCCTAAAATAGCAAAATTGCCGTTTCGGAGGGCGAAACGATGGAATTTCGCCGAAAAACGTCGTAGTCACAGCATAGCTGTGAGTCGTGATCTCCACGTCGTTTCCAATAAACCCATACCCCCGGATCGCTGCGAGTCATATCTTTTCCTATTTTTCCAAGAATTTGCAAGCTAATTCTTGGACTTCATCATTCTCCAAGGGTGGACAGAATTCGCCCTCGAATTGTCATCATCAGACGTATCCCCATAATAGGGAACAAGATGCTTGACATTAATTTTCACACCTGACTGAATCCTTGTACTTGTCAGTAGCCTTCTACAAGTTAACTTTGATAAATTGGTAAATCTCTTGCAGCCCACTAACAAAGTCTTCTGCCTTGCCATCAGTATATCGGATTCCTTCTTGTTACCATGCCTTGATTCAGTTCGAATTGCAGCAAGCAAAATCTCCTTTGAATTTGTAATGGCAGCATACGCTTGCCCAAGGATCGCTCTAGCAGTGTCAACCTCACTGCGAGCCACTTCTCTTTGGCACCCTCGCCTAAAGAACCTCACTGCGGATTGTAAGAGGATCGCTTTGCCAAGCAAAATATCAAGAGACTCTCTAGTTCCATGGCCCTTCTCAAGTCGTGGCGCATCCCCAATAAAGCCTTCGTTGTCACTGCTGCATGCACGGTCACCGGATCCACTCCAAGTATCATCTATGAAGTTATCGTCATCCATAGTCCTAATACCTTCTTGGTCATCCTCAGAATCCGCCCCGGTAACCGTATCCCAGAGCTCCTTCATCTCGCGATCGGGGCCAGGATAAATCGCCGACAAGCTCCCACCCTTCGAGCTCATCTTCCCTCCCTTATCAATCTTCTTATCCCCCTTCAATTTCTTCTCTTTCTTTCTAAACCCATCTTCCTTCGACCCTTCCGCTTCTGCGACGATGGCGGCTCTCTCGCAAACTCATCTCTCATGAACGCTGGTTCTTCATCTTCAATCCCAAAATCAGGCGTCCTCTCTCTGTCCCCACTCTTCTTCACCAATCTCTTCCTCGGCGTCGCCTTCGAACCCGAATCATCGAACTCGTGAACTGGCGTCTGAACAATCACATCATGTTGGCGTCCTTGCTCCGAACCGTGCCCTCCTCTCCAGTCTCTCTGGCTGAAAGACCCTTTGGTTGCACGCTCGCCACGGGCATAATACTTCCCGTCGCCTCCCCATAACGTGGAGGGCCTAAAACCGCTCTCCTCTTCTGCGCTCCTCTTCTCGGCACGAGACGGCGCAAACCCCCGACTGGACTCTTCCGAAGATAACTGGTAACCGCCCTGCTTACTATGACCTGAAGGTCTGCGCAAGTCCTCCGAACCCCAACGCACGAACTCTCTCGATCCGTGATGGGAGTCCCTCCATCTCCCCGCAGAACCTGCGCGAATCCGTCCTCTCGAAGGGGAGGATACGATCCATATGCCGATCCGACAACCGATCGATTCTCGCGAAATTGTTCTACCACCGCGACCATGCGTTGGTCAATTAATGGGCCAATTTGTTGATTCAGATTGTTACGATCATACACCTCCTCGATACGCTGCTGGTTCCTCTTCGGCGGCATGATTTCTCTAATCACGCTGACGCAGGCTCTGATACCAGCTGACGCAGCGGAGATCTTCTAAACCATTTGAACGAATCCACGAACAACTCGATCTAGGTCAGAACTTAAGCCAAAGTTCAAAAATTCTTTTATTTCAATCAAAACTACGAATTACACCCAATAGATCGCTTAAATAGCGAAACCCTAAACTTTGCCAAAAATAGTAAAAAGTCCAAAAAGCCCTAAACTGAAAACTAGACGAAAAATAGAAACAAACGCCGCAAACGGCAATAAAAACGGAAATTCCTAATGAAAGTTATAAGCGAAACAAAAGTTTCCTAAAATAGCAAAATTGCCGTTTCGGATGGCGAAACGATGGAATTTCGCCGAAAAACGTCGTAGTCACAGCATAGCTGTGAGTCGCGATCTCCACGTCGTTTCCAATAAACCCATACCCCCAGATCGCTGCGAGTCATATCTTTTCCTATTTTTCCAAGAATTTGCAAGCTAATTCTTGGACTTCATCATCCTCACTTGATTTTCTAATTCTGCTATTTTATAAAACCAGATGAAGGAAGTAGTTCGAGCCTATTTTGTGGAGGCAAAATGGTGCAATGAAGGATATGTACCTAAAATGGAGGAGTACATGCGCATTCTTTGTGGTCACTAGTGGTTACTATATGCTTACTGCAACTTCTTTTGTTGAGATGGGAAAGATTGTGTCAAAAGAGGCTTTTGATTGGGTGAATAATTCCAAACTGGTCTTGGCTTCATGTATAATTGCCTGAATCATGGATGATTTGGTCTCACACGAGGTACACATTTAAATAGTGCTATTATATGTAAGGCACATAGCTTATTGTTCTATAGTCGCATCTTATAGAAAAACAAAACTTTACGTTTTCATTAGGAGTGGGCAAACCGCGGTTTGGTGGTGAAAACCATCAAACCGCGACCAAACCGAAGGTTTGCGATTTGGTCATTTTGCAAATCACCACCAAACCGCGAACCACCAAAACGGCAACCAAATCGAACCGCGATTTGTGCGGTTTGGTTTCGCGATTTTTCTTGTTACATATTTTCCAAAAAAAAAAAAAAAACGGTGGTGGGAGACGGCGGTGAGAGATCACTGGTAGGAGATGGAGATGGCGATGGCGGCGTGTGGGAAGCGCGCAGAAGATGACGACGACTAGTGGAAGGCAAGAACGGATGGCCTCAATCGGGGGGGGAGGCGAATATGTTTAGGATCTTGAGATGGAGATGAAAAAATGAAACAGATGTTGTTTATATTGGTTAATGTTAAGTTGTTTATATTGGTTAAGGTTTTAAAATGTGAATTAAATAAATTTACTAAATTACCCTCGGTTTGGTTTGGTGAACCGCGGTTTTTCCAAATTGACAACAACCAACAAACCGCGATTTTGCGGTTTTCAAGTTTTTCAAACCGCCCACAAACAGCGAGTTTTAAAAACCAAACCAAACCATACGATTTGGGCGGTTTTAGGGAATCAATGCCCACCCCTAGTTTTCATGGACATCACTTGGGACAAGTCATTTGTGAGGAAGCCCACTTGAGCAACTTTTGCTAGTTGATTTGCAATAAAAATTTGGAGTTGAGTATATTTTGAACAAATATATTCTTTAAATAGAATTAACTTAATTAAAATTACCCATCAATAGAATCGAGACTTGATTAAAATTATTGTTATAGTCAATCGTAATATAGTTTAACAATTTCTTGTTTGTAACTTTTCGAAAAACATATATAATTCACAACCAACACTAGAACATTTTTCGCCTTTAATAGAGGTTTTAAAACTCTTATTAAATAGAGTGTTATTAAATGTCATGTGAAAATGTGTTATGTTTTAATTTTTAATACATTTATTATATAGAGGTTTTTTAAAACTCCTATCAATTAGGTATTATTTAATAACACCCCCTTTAATAAGAGTTTAAAAACCTCTATTAAATACCGAAATTGTTCTAGTGCAAATACCATTATCATCTTCTCGCCCTTGGAAGTGTACTTTTCATAAAGTCAACCAAGTGAACAAGAATTTTGGATCCAATTCACTCCAAATTTGCCATCAATCCAATCCAGTCCAATTTATTTAATGCGGACTAGACTGGATCAAGCTATGCGAACTTACATTTTTCTACTGATGTACAACAAACATGTCAATCTAATATGCTTAATACTACCTAGTTTTATAAAGAAACATGCATTAAACACACATTAATTAATGTGAGTATGTTAATTTTTGAAGCTCGAGCAAAAGAGGGGACATGTGGCTTCGCTCTTGAATGCTACATGAAGCAATATGGAGTATCGAGCAAGCAAGCGATGCATGATGAGTTTGACAAAATGTTTGGATTCGGCATGGAAGAATTTAAATGAAGGTTGCTCGAGCACAATCATCGCCACCACCACCAACAACAATGCACAAGAATTCTCGATGGCTTTACTGATTTCGAGTTGTTAATCTTGCGCGAATGATCTATGTCATATACAAGCATGAAGATGCATACAAAGGTGATTCCTCTCGAAAGCTCAAGGAATGTATAGCCGTGTTGTTCATAAAACCCCTACTACATCACCGGTAATATATCATCTTGTAAGAACATTTATAGTCAAATGCCTTCATGTCCTTAATTTGTTAAACATCACTAATTATCATAAGGGATAGGAAGTGTCACTAAATTAATTACTTCGGAACAATTTATTTGTTTTTTGATAAGAAAGAAACCAGCTTTAATTTGCCACCGCGAGACTTAAACCTGCAAAATTCGGAACATTTATAGTCAAATGCTTTAATTTACACAAATATTCCCGTATCAAACTAATGAGTTGCTCACTTAGTTTTTTTTTCAAAAAAAATTAAAAAGTCGATCCCATGCTTATTTTCCGTCACAAAGATTAACTTAATTGGTTGAAAAGTCCATTGATTATTTTTTTACTGTTTCATATAGAAATAAACAAATTGCATAATTCATGTAAAATGCGATCTTCAATCTATGAGTGAAGACCGGTGCAACATTCAAACAACAAAACCAAACAATATTTCACATCGTCCTTTGAAAATCATGACGAATTTGAGCCAGGAAGCACCATGTGATATAACACATGCAAGGACTAGAATAACATAGTATCTGTTGGTTTTTGTGTGGGCCCCACACATGGAAAGTCCAACACATAAAGCAACTAATTGGTTGTGGAATAGGAATCTTGGAGAGAGAAAAGAAAGAAAATTGGAGTTGGAATAGGAATAGGAATCTTGGAGAGAGAAAATAGGAAAGAAAATTGGAGTGAATTAAGGAATTGGGTGATTCTTTTAATTAGCCAATTTTGTGTGTTTTGGAATCTTCTTCTTCTCTCTTCTACGTTGTGCGTTCAAGGCGATGAATGCAACAACAATTTTCTCTACATTGAAGATACATCAAGATCTTGAATCGAAGACCATGGAGAGGCTTTGGTGATTTCTTGGTGTTCAAGAAAAGAGGTGCAAGGGTTTGATACAATTGGGGTAGTTTTTCTTCGTTCTTAGTGTGATCATCTAAGTTTTTGGAAGAGATATTTTTGTATTACTCCATTGTTAGTGAATCTCAAGCGATTGAGATATCTTGTACTCTTTGTTCATATAGTGGATTTATTCGGAGTTTGGCACGTGGTTTTTTTTCCTCTGATTTGGAGGGTTTTCCACGTTACATCTTGTGTTCTTTGTGGTGTGATTGATTTGGTGCATTGTTCGTGGCTTAGTGGATTTTATTCATCTGTTTCTCAAGTTGAAGGGGTTACTTTCTTGTTGAGTAACCCCAACAAGTGGTATCAAAGCCGAGGTTAGTTCGTGTTCCGGGAATCTTTGTGGGAATCAAGATGGTGGATGATAATGATAAATCAAGCAATATGGTCAAGTTGACGGCTACGAATTATTCAATTTGCCAACCGATGATGGAAGATCATCTTTATTGCAAGGATTTATTTGATCCAATTGAATTTGGACAAAACAAGCCGAGTAAATATCTCGATGTTAATTGGAGGAAGTTGCACCAAAAAGCTGTTTGAAAGTGGATCGATCTCGGTATTTATCACCATGTCAAGAAAGAGGTTGATGCACGGGAGTTGTGGAGAAAATTGCGTAATATGTGTGAGAGGAAGGGGGCTCGAACAAGGCTTCTCTAATTAGAAGGCTTGTTAATATGAAGTACAAAGATGGGCGGTCGATGATAGAGCACTTGAATGATTTTGAAGCATTGATCAATCAATTAATTGCTATGAAGATTATGCTTGAGGATGAGTTACAAGCACTTTTACTCTTGAGCTAGTTGCTAGAAAGCTGGGAAACCTTGGCGGTGTCTCTAAGTAATTCTGCTCCAGGCGGTGTCTTGTCTTCATCCATAGTGCGGGATAGTCTCTTTGACGAGGAGACTAGGAGAAAGGATAAAGACATTGAAACTTCACAAGCTCTTGTTACTACTGCAGAACATAGAGGCAGAAGTCAGTCTAGAGGTCCGAGGGGCGGAGTAAATCTAGAGGCAAGTCTCAAGGAAAAGGAAAATTCTCTTGTTATCATTGTGGCAAGGAAGGACACATAAAGAAAAATTGTAGAGTGTGGAAAAGAGAACGAATGATGAGAAAAATCAAAATAAAGCGAATGATCGAATACTACTACATTTATATATCGGATGCAATTGAAGACTTGGTTGTGCTTTCTTTAGTTGAGGATCAAAGTCATGTCACTAATACAGATAGTGAATGGGTTATTGATTTCGCAACATCCTTCCATGCTACTCCGAGGAAGGATTTCTTCTCTGTTTATCGAGCAGGGAATTTTGGCAAGGCAAAGATGGGGAACAACAATTTTGCAGATATAGTTGGCATTGGAGATGTCTTTGTGCAGACAAATATGGGTTGCACGGTAATTCTGAAAGATGTGCGACATGTTCCGGATCTCAAGTCGAATTTGTTTTCTACTCATGCTTTGGACCTAGATGGTTACTATAACATCTTTGGGGGCAAGGAGAGGAAACTCACCAAAGGCTCAATTGTTGTTGCTAGAGGAAAATTGAGCTATACACTTTACAAGACTCAATTGAAGACCGTCAGAGGTGACCTGAACGCATTTGAAGATGATTCTTCACCAGATCTGTGGCATAGGCGACTAGGTCACTTGAGTGAGAAAGGGTTGCAGGTGTTGGCAAAGAAGTCTCACATTCCCTTTGCCAAAGGTAAATATTTGAACCCTTGTGATGATTGCTTATTCGGTAAGCAACATAGAGTTTATTTTTCTTCATCATCTGAAAGAAAAAGAAATTTACTTGAGTTAGTATACTATGATGTTTGTGGTCCCATTGATGTGGAAACTATGGGAGGTGGCAGCTACTTTGTTACTTTTATTGATGATGTGAGAATAAAATGTCAGGTTCTTGAGTACCTAAAGAAGGTTCATATGATGGTGGAACGAGAAAAATGCGTATCGTTGAAGTGCCTTCGTAGTGATAACGGGGGAGAATACACTTCAAAGGAGTTCGAGAATTATTGCTCAGAACATGGAATCAGACATGAGAAGATTGTTTCGGGTACTCCTCAACATAATGGTGTTGCTGAAAGAACAAACAGAACCATCCTTGATAAAGTCAGATGCATGTTAAAAATGGCTAAGTTGCCTAAGTCGTTTTGGGGTGAGGCTCTCAGTACTGCTTGCTACTTGATGAATCGCTCTCCTTCAACACCATTGGAGTTTGATGTTCCAGAGAGAGTTTGGTCTGGGAAAGATGTTACTTACTCTCACTTGAAGGTGTTTGGATGCAAGACATTTATGCATGTGCCTAAGGAGCAGAGACAGAAACTTGATGATAGAATTGTTCCGTGTATCCTCTTGGGATTTGGAGATGCAGAGTTTGGTTATAGGTTATGGGATCCAGAGAAGAAAAAAAGATTGTCGAGTCCAGGGGATGTGGCCTTTCATGAATATGAGACCATAGCAGATTTGAAGACATCGAAGAAAATCATAGTTGATGATGATGATGTTTCGGATTGGAGTCTTCTTCCATTATCGATGCCACACATGAGGGAGACTCATTTGAAGAACATGGGGTTGATGTGCCGAACCGGTTGATGATGCTTTGAGCGGGGAGCAAACTCCTCCACCAACAAATTTTAGTTGAACTTTCACTTAGAAGGTCCGAGAGAGGGTTGCTTCCTTCTACTAGGTACCCCGGTTCTAATTATGTTACAATTACGAGAAGAGGGGAGCCGAGAGCTTCCAGGAGTTCGATTCACGAAGACAAAGCTCAATGGATGAAATCAATGCGGGAGGAGATGAGTCGAAGAAGATTCACACCGATAAGAATCCAAATTGATATGTTGACAAAGGTGGTGACTCGTGAGAAGCATCAGTCCTGCACCAAGTTGGTGGGGCAGAGTTGTTATTGAGCATCAAATATGATTGAGATCTCCCCATGTGTTGGAGGGGGAGATTGTTGGTTTTTGTGTGGGCCCCACACATAAAAAATGGAAAGTCCAACACATAAAACAACTAATTGGTTGTGGAATAGGAATCTTGGAGAGAGAAAATAGGAAATAAAATTGGAGTTGGAATAGAATTCTTGGAGAGAGAAAATAGGAAAGAAAATTGGAGTGAATTAAGGAATTGGGTGATTCTTTTAATTAGCCAATTTTGTGTGTTTTGGAATCTTCTTCTTCTCTCTTCTATGTTGTGCGTTCAAGGCGGTGAATGCAACAACAATTTTCTCTACATTGAAGATACATCAAGATCTTGAATCTGAAGACCCGCGGAGAGGCTTTGGTGATTTCTTGGTGTTCAAGAAAAGAGGTGCAAGGGTTTGATACAATTGAGGTAGTTTTTCTTCGTTCTTAGTGTGATCATCTAAGTTTTTGGAAGATATATTTTTGTATTACTCCATTGTTAGTGAATCTCAAGCGATTGAGATATCTTGTACTCTTTATTCATATAGTGGATTTATTCGGAGTTTGGCCCGTAGTTTGTTTTTCCCTCTGATTTGGAGGGTTTTCCACGTTAAATCTTGTGTTCTTTGTGGTGTGATTGATTTGGTGCATTTTTCATGGCTTAGTGGATTTTATTCGTCTGTTTCTCAAGTTGAAGGGGTTACTTTCTTGTTGAGTAACCCCAACAGTATCCCATGCAAAATCCCAAGAAAAATAAAACTCTCTTTTGAATAAGAGAAAGAGAGAGCATGCACCGAAAAAAAGAAAAAAAAGAAAAAAAGAATCAATTGTACCTCAGTTGAACTGTTGTCTGTTGTTGGCATTTCTCTTTCAATCTTCCAATACGAGATAATCAAATGAGTATTTTTGGTTTCCTTGACAATACCTTTGGTGGAGCCAGAAAATTAAGTGAAGATGGAAATTTTAACTAAAAAGATTCTAGTTTTCAAATAAATAAAAACTAAAAAAAGGTGGAGTGGGTACAGCATGAATAAATTGTACCTCATGCACCGAAAAAAAAAGAAAAAAAGAAAAAAAAGAATCAATTGTACCTCGCTTGAATCTTGTCTGTCATTGTTGGCATTTCTCTTTCAATCTTCCAATACGAGATAATCTCATGAGTATTTTTGGTTTCCTTGACAATACCTTTGGTGGAGCCAGAAATTTAAGTGAAGAAGGAAATTTTAACTAAAAAGATTCTAGTTTTCAAATAAATAAAAACTAAAAAAATTCTAGGGTGCTATAGGGCGTGCTCGGAGAGGATAATAATGAATTTAACCGAATTGTTCTTCTCCCGTCCACATCTGTTTGATCTGATCCAATGCTGATGAAAATCAGTTTCCCTTAATATATATATATATATATGTGTGTGTGTGTGTGTGTGTGTGTGTGTGTGTGTGTGTGTGTGTGTGGAAAGTTGAAGTATAAATATTTTGTTATTTAACAAATATTTTCAACAAGTCTAAGGATAAAAAAGGTACCTTCAAATCAAGCTTGGTTGGGGATATCAAAGGCTCGCTGAGCTTGTATGGAGTTGCTCATCTTAGCGTGAATGGCGAAGACATCCTCGACGATGCTGTATCTTTTGCTACCACTTGCCTGACAAGATCAACAGAAAATTTAAGTTCCCCAATAATATCCTATCTCCAAATGCAAGTACTGTTGAAATGTGATTCATAGTTGACTAGGTAGTTGGTAATTGATATGTTTCAATAATAAATGAGTTGTCGATATAGTACAATAAGTAGTGGGTAGTATATCCGAGATTTTCTCTCTTTTGTTGAGAATATCTCTCCAAGATTATTTATCAGTTTGTTGAGAATTGTAGCTATATATATGCAGTCCTACTTTAATGAAAGACACTCATTAATGAAAAAGCTTCTAGTGTGTCATTGTCCTTTCACTTTTTCAACAAATTTGCTATCAGAGCAAGGGCTATGGTCCATTGGGCAATTGCATGACACCTTGTCTTTTGAGTGTGAAAAAGTCAGAAGCTTTAATTGTCATCTCCTTTTTTGAAAAAGTGAGAGAACGTTTTTTGAAAACGTGAGAGACAAAAGAGTCATTATTATGGCAGGAGTGGGGTTTTCTTCTTCACAACCATTTGCAGGTTTTTCCTCTTCTCAGCCATTGCTGCCCATCTTCAATGGAGATAAATATGAGTTTTGGAGCATCAAAGTAAAAGCTCTACTCATCTCAAAGGAGTTGTGGGATCTGGTGGAGTATGAGTTTGTTGATGTTCTAGATCCCACTGAAGAAGAAGAGGACAGATTGAAGAAAACAAGAAAGAAAGATGCTGAAGCATTGTTCATTCTTCAACAAGTCGTCCATGAGTCCATCTTCTCACGGATTGCAGGCGGCAACGACGTCAAAGCAAGCGTGGTCTATTTTGCAGAGGGGGTTTCAAGGTGATTCAAAGGTCATCGCAGTAAGATTGCAATCTCTAAGGCGTGACTTTGAAACCTTGTTGATGAAAAATGGTGAATCTGTGGCTGATTTCTTGTCAAGGGCAATGGGAGTTGTCAGTCACATGCGTTCATACGGAGAACAGATTTCCGATGCAACGATTGTTACAAAGCTACTGAGAAGCTTGACTCCAAAGTTTGACCATGTAGTTGCTGCCATTGAAGAATCTAAGGATCTAACAGTCCTTTCCGTTGATGAGTTGCTTGGGTCTCTTCAAGCACATGAGTCAAGAATCAACCGATCACTTGAAAGGAATGAAGAGAAGGCCTTTCAAGTGAAAGAACCAGCCAACAAACATGGAGGAAATGACCATGCAACCGGCAGCAGAGGTCGAGGAAGAGGCGGATTTCGTGGCCGCAGTCGTGGCTATGGCAGAGGCAGAGGAAGGAATGCTGGCCAACGACAAAACAACAAGCAAGGAAACACAAAGAATGGTGTTCAATGTTACCACTGCAAGTAGTATGGGCACATCAAAGCTGACTGTTGGTACAAAGACCAACAAATCAATTTTGCAAAGAGAACACGAAGAAGAAAACAAGCTTTTCATGGCTTGTTTTGATGATGGCCGAGAGCAAGTGATCTATGGTTCATAGACAATGGGTGTTCAAATCATATGACCTAAGCAACAGATCGATGTTCAAGGAGCTTGATGAAACTCAAAAATTAAGGTACGCTTAGGCAACAAGATGGAAATGCGAGTTGAAGGAAGCGGCTCGGTAGGCGTTGACACTCTTCAAGGCAGAGTAAGGGTGTTGGAAAATGTTCAATTTGTGCTGATCTTGGGTACAATTTATTGAGCGTTGGACAACTAATGGCGAGCGGTTACTCCATAGTGTTTGATGACAAAGCTTGTATAGTTACAAACAAGAAATCGGGGAAGGAGGTTCGTATTGGTATGGCTTCAAACAAGATGTTTCCGTTGGATGTCTCTAACATCCATAATTTTGCTCTTGCTGCAAAAGTAGATGATGACTCCAAGCTTTGGCATTTACGATATGGGCATCTCAATGTCAAGGGCTTAAAGCTGCTAAGTGACAGAGGTATGGTTCATGGGTTGCCTAGAATTAATTCTATTGAGTTATGTGAAGGGTGTGTTTATGGCAAACAAACTAGAAAGTCTTTCCCGTCAGGAAAAGCTTGGAGAGCTTCAAAATGTTTAGAATTAATTCATGTTGATTTATGTGGCCCTATGCAAACTAAGACTTTGGGTGGGAGTCGATATTTTTTGTTATTCACGATGATTTTAGTAGAATGAGCAGGTGTATTTTCTAGAAAGCAAATATGAGACTTTTGAAAGGTTTCAAAAGTTCAAAGCCTTGGTGGAGAAGCAGAAGCGAGCGTTTGTCATATTAAAACTCTTCGCACGAGATAGAGGAGGAGAGTTTGTATCGAAAGAATTCAATCAATTTTGTGAAAAGAATGGCATCAAAAGGGAGTTGACAACTCCTTACACTCCTCAGCAAAATGGTGTTGCTGAGCGGAAGAATCGAACTGTTGTGGAGATGGCACGAAGCATGTTGAAAGCAAGCGGCCTTTCAAATGAATTTTGGGCGAAAGGTGGCGACTTCTATCTACTTATTAAACATCTCCCCAACCGAGCCGTCATGAATCAAACTCCATATGAAGCTTGGTGTGGAAAGAGACCTCTCGTAAGTCATTTAAGAGTTTTTGGTTGTATTTCCTATGCTTTGGTTAATTCTCAAGTTCGTCAAAAGCTTGATGAAAAATCTGAAAAATGTATTTTTGTTGGATATTGTAATCAATCCAAAGCATATAGATTGTATAACCCTCTTAGTGGGCATATTGTAATTAGAAGGGATGTAGTGTTTGATGAAAACACATGCTGGAAGTGGAGTGAAGACCAAGTTCAACACAACATTCTTGCACCCTTAGCTGTTGAAATCTTTGCAAATGAAGAACATGAGCCGACTCTTTCAAGCTCTGCCACTACTCCTTCAACAAGCTGCACATCAACACCTAGCAGAAACTCTTCTACCACTCTTGAAGAATCATCGGATGAGACACCACCAGTGAGGTATAGATCACTAACTGACATTTATGCTTCTTGTCAGTTTGCGCTCACTGTTTCAGATCCTAGTAATTACAAAGAGGCGGCTGAAAAGGAAGAGTGGAGAAAAGCAATGGAAGAGGAAATGAAAGCTATTGAGAAGAATGAGACATGGGAAATTACTGATTTGCCTGAAGGTAAAAATGCGATTGGCTTGAAATGGGTGTTCAAGACAAAGTTTGCAGCTGATGGTAGCATATTAAAGCACAAAGCTCGGTTGGTGGCGAAGGGATATGCACAACAATATGGCATTGATTATGAAGAAACTTTCTCTCCGGTGGCTCGATTTGAAACAGTGCGGCTTATCCTAGCATTGGCAGCACAATTACAATGGATGGTGTATCAGTTCGATGTCAAGTCGGCGTTCCTTAATGGTGAGTTACATGAGGAAGTCTATGTAGCACAACCCGAAGGTTTTGAAAAAGGCAATGAAACAAAAGTGTACAAGTTGAGAAAGGCTTTGTATGGCTTAAAGCAAGCGCCACGGGCTTGGTATAGCAAGATTGATGGGTATCTTCAGAAAAATGGGTATACGAGGAGCGAGAATGAGCCTACTTTGTATATCAAAAAGGAAGGTAAATTTGATTTCATCATTATCTGCCTTTATGTTGATGATATCATCTACACTAGTTCATCTAGTTCTCTTTTGAATAAGTTTAAGTCTCAAATGATGCATGAGTTTGAGATGTCAGATATGGGGTTATTGCACTATTTTCTTGGTCTTGAAGTTTCTCAAGTTGAAGATGGAGTTTTTCTTTCACAAAGTAAATATGCCAATGATCTTCTCAATAAATTTGGCATGTCAAATTGCAAGCTGCAGCTACACCCATGAATTTAAATGAGAAATTGCAAATTTCAAGATGGTGCGAAATGGCGATGCTAAGCTATTCGAAGCTTGGTTGGAGGTTTGATTTACTTAACCAATACTCGACCAAATATTGCTTTTTCGGTTGGTGTTATTTCCGGTTTATGCAAGAACCTTCAAAGATTCATTTTGGGGCGCAAAAAACGGATCTTGCGCTATGTTCTTGGAACCATGGAGTATGGTATTTGGTACACTAAAGTTGTGAATTTTAGATTGTGTGGTTTCACCGACGGTGATTGGCGGGTTCGTTGGATGACAGAAAAAGCATCTCGGCTAATGTTTTCACCCTTGGATGCAGGGGTGATCACTTGGAGCTCAAAGCAAGCAACAACAGTGGCATTATCAACCTCGTAAGCGAGTACGTACGTGTCGCCTACTTCAGCGGCTTGTCGGGCTATTTGGTTAAGGAGAGTCTTGGCGAGATCTTCTACAAGAACAAAATGGGCCAACAGAGATATTTTGTGACAACAAAGCAACTATCTCCATGACAAAGAATCCAACATTTCACAAATAGAACAAAGCATATTGAGTTGCGTCATCATTTCATTCGTGATCTTGTTACAAAAGAGGAGATAGCTTTGAAGTATGCTGACAGATGAGCAATTGGCGGACATACTTACAAAGGCATTGTCACATGAGAAGTTCGACTACTTTAAAATTGCTTGGAGTGTCCAACTTTGAATCAAGGGAGGTGTTGAAATGTGATTCATAGTTGACAAGGTAGTTGGTAATTGATATGTTTCAATAATAAATGAGTTGTTGATATAGTACAATAAGTAGTGGGTAGTATATCTGAGATTTTCTCTCTTTTGTTGAGAATATCTCTCCAAGATTATTTATCAGTTTGTTGAGAATTGTAGCTATATATATGCAGTCCTACTTTAATGAAAGACACTCATTAATGAAAAAGCTTCTAGTGTGTCATTGTCCTTTCACTTTTTCAACAAGTACAGCATGCTCTAGAACAACCACTACAGAGAGGAATGGCTAGGCTGGAGGCAAGGAATAGTTACATATCTTTCTACCAAGATATGGAGGGGAATAACTCACACCTCGAAAAGTTCGCAAAGTTGGATTTTAATTTAGTACAGTCATGTAATATTTCAAAGTATGTATTTCGAGATTCATAAAACTCAATACCTCAATATACATATAAAGGGAATTTAATAAATCTTGACATGATAAATTGCTTTGCTTTTTTGCGAATAATCTGCAGGTGGTGGAAACATATGGATGTCTCCTTGAAAAAGCTACCGTTTGCTTAGAGATAGATTGGTGGAATGCTATTTTTGGATTTTGGGAGTTTATTTTGAGCCTTGTTACTCCTGGGCAAGGGTATTTACTGTTGAGATGTGTGGACCGAAATAATAGTCCCACATCGTATAATTGAAATTTCTTAGTGAAATATATAAGTGGTGATCTCCTCAATTAGTACCGAGGCCTTTTGAGATAAAACCCCACACCTATAAAAATTGAAAGGTGGTCAAGTTGGGGACAGTATCGGTACTGGCGGAGATCATAGAATCGCGGAGAAGTGTCGCGGGCGGACGCTTGCGGATAATGTGCCGCATGCATGAAAAATCAACATGGTATCGAGCGACGGTTCGATCGGGACCTGTCGAGTAGTAAAAACTCCTTGGATAGATTTCGGTCCAAGGTGGAGTGTTGAGATGTGTGGACCGAAATAATAGTCCCACATCGTATAATTGAAATTTCTTAGTGAAATATATAAGTGGTGATCTCCCCTCAACTAGTACCGAGGCCTTTTGAGATAAAACCCCACACCTATAAAAATTGAAAGGTGGTCAAGTGGGGACAGTATCGGTACTGGCGGAGATCATAGACTCGCGGAGAAGTGTCGCGGGCGGACGCTTGCGGATAATGTGCCGCATGCATGAAAAATCAACATTTACGACCAAAGTGATGGCACTTGCTTCGATAATCAATGATATTTACGATGTTCACGGTACTATGGAAGAGCTACTACTCTTCACTTGTGCCTTTGAGAGGTTCAATTTTTCACAGAAAATCTTTCTCCTTCTAATGTCATGGTTCGACATACAAATGGCCTAATTAAGCTGCGAGTGTTTCAGGTGGGATATCATTGCTATCGATCAACTACCAGAATATGCCAAAGAAGGGTTATGTCTCACATCCATTATCAATCGTTATTGTAATCACCAGTACTTTCTTAATGGTTCAATCATCAAAAACTATACATCATAATATAAAACCGTTCTCAGAAGTCCTTGCCCATATATGAGAACGAAAAAAAAAAAAAAAAAAAAAAAAAAAGGAAATTTAAGTTACACAACTTACGCCAAATATCGAATTTCCTGAAAACATTACAAAAGAATATAAGAAAATAGTTTAAATGAGGAAAACAAGTGTCCGTTTTTTTTTATTCTAGAAATAGGTTATCTATTCATGTGTCTGGTCCATGTTGGACAAATAACAAAAGGCGCTATTCATGTCATTTGGATATAATCCATCCACGTGGATTGGTTGGAGGAGATTTACACGAATAACACTAGTCATGACGTTTGCATTGGCTTTATCACCTCGAGACACGTATGAGTCGTTTGCATGATTTACTTGAATTTTATGAGGTTACATGGGGTGTCCACCTCGAAATACGTGTGTGACCTTTGCATAGTTTGCATGAATTAGGTGAGGTTGTATGAGTTGTCAACTTCAAGATACGTACGTGAGGTTTGCATAGATTGCAACAGGTTGCATGGGTCGCCCACCTCGACAGACGTACCTGACATTTGCATGAATTCTCCACCTCAACATACATGCATGACGTTTGCATGAGTTTTCCATGTCGATATGCGTGCGTGTCGTTTACATGGGTTGTCTACTTTGAGATACGCAAGTGACGCGGGTTTTCCATCGATATGCACGTGACGTTTGCATGGGTTTTCCACCTCGATGTGCGATATTTGAGTTGAACAAATAGCTCCTTTTCAAAAGGAGTCATTCATAAAGTTTAGAATTTTGTATAAATAGCTTCTTTTCAAAAGAAGCTATCTATACAAGTGCCTTCCACCTCACCAACTATGCATGCTACCTCACATCTTGATGAAGTCCAAGAATTAGCTTGTAAATTCTTGGAAAAATATGATGGAAAGATATGAGAGGATGGCATTTTAGTAATTTCCGCAAATGGCGAAGTTTAGGCGTTTGAGTTTTGGCGTTCCGGGGGCATGGGTTTATTGGAAACGGCGTGGAGATCACAACTCACCGCTATGCTGTGATTACGACATTTTTCGGCGAAATTCCATCGTTTCGGCCTCTGAAACGGCAATTTTGCTATTTTAGGAAACTTTTGTTTCGCTTATAACTTTCATTAGGAATTTTCGTTTTTATTGCCGTTTGCGGCGTTTGTTTTTTTTTCTCGTCTAGTTTTCAGTTTAGGGCTTTTAGACTTTTTACTATTTTTGGCAAATTTTAGGGTTTCGCTATTTAAGCGATCTATTGGGTGTAATTCATAGTTTTGGCTGAAAAAAAAGAATTTTCGAACTTTGGCTTAAGTTCGACCTAGATCGAGTTGTTCGTGGATTCATTAAAATGGTTTAGAAGATCTCCGCAAGCGTCGGTTGGTATAAGAGCACTCTTTCAACGTGATTGGAGAAATCATGCCGCCGAAGAGGAACCAAGCGTAGCGAGGAGGTGTATGACCGTGACAATCGAATCGACAAATTGGCCAATTGATTGACCTACGCATGGACGCGGTGGTAGAATGATTAACTGCCTGAATCGATCAGTTGTTGGGTCAAAATATTGATCGTGTCCGTAACCATCGAAGGGAACCTGTTGGTGATGAACCGGTAGGAGATTCTTCTACCGAAGGGGAGGATGAGTATGTTGAGGCACCGAGGAGGCGCTACAGGCTGCGTGCAGTTGAGGATGATCGCAGGCGGTGGGAGTCTGGGTTGAAGACGGATGTCCCAGAATTTCATGGCACCCTTCTACCTGAAGGATTCTTGGACTGGCTAGCGTCAGTTGAAGAAGTCCTAGAATTCAAAGGTGTGACCGAAGACAAGTGTGTGCAACTTGTTGCGACCAGATTCCGCAACAGGGCCACGGCTTGGTGGCAACAACAGAAGTTGATGCGGAATGGGAATGGAAAGGCGAAGATCACCTCGTGGGAGAAGATGAAAAAGCACTTACGGGTTGAGTTCTTGCCTTACAATTTCCAACGCCTTATGTATCAGAGGTTGCAGAATCTGAGACAAGGGGCAAAGTCAGTAGATGATTACACTATTGAGTTTTATCAATTAGTCGCTAGAAACGAACTGCAGGAGACTAACGGCCAATTAGTGGCGCGATATATTGGTGGACTGAGGGTGCAGATCCAAGATGTCGTCAACATGTTTGATCCGGCTTCCTTATCTGCAGCGCACCAGCGAGCATTGTTGATGGAGAAACAACAACGTCGGGGTGTGAGTAATGCTTCCAGTAATGTTAGTGTTGGGACAACCAATACTGGAGGTAATATCGCTGCAATTAACCCTGCTAGTCACACAAACAGACCTTGTGGGATTAAATGCTTCGGTTGTGGCGAAGTTGGTCACATAAAGTCAGAATGTAAAGGGAAGAAAGTTCTCTTTATTGAGAACGAAGAGGAAGGGGAAGGGGAAGAGGCCAACATCACTACAGAACCAGCGTTTGATACTTCTGACAACACAAAAGAGGAGGTCGTGACTGGAGATGTGGGTACTGCCTTAGTTTAAGGCGTTCTTGTATGACTCCTAGAGCTGTCGCTGATGATGAGTGGCTGCGGAATAACATCTTTCAGTCCAAGTGTACCATCTTAGGCAAGGTGTGCAGGTTTATGATTGATGCAGGCAGTTGCGAGAATATCGTTTCAGTTGAAGCGGTTCAGAAGTTGGGCCTTGCAACTGAACAACACCCCAGCCCTACAAGCTAGCTTGGCTTAAGAAACGTGGTGAGGTGAAGGTGTCGAAACGCGCCTTGGTGACTTTTTCTATTGGTGCTAACTACAAGGATTCAGTCTGGTGTGATGTTGTGGCTATGGATGCTTGCCACTTGTTACTTGGGACGTCCTTGCGCTTTGATAGGGGAGTTGTGCATGATGGCGAACCAATAAATACACCCTTATGTTCAAGGGAGTGAAGATTGTGCTAGTACCCGCCAAGACCCGAGGAAGTTAAGCCTACTAAAAAATCTAGTCATTTTTCTTGTCTTTGGCAAGATTTGAAGATGAATTACGATTCGAGGTCATTTACATCTTGATGGGAAAGGAGGTAGATAGAGATGTTGATGTTCCTGAAGCTGCAATTCCTATTGTGAAGGAGTTTTTTGATGTTTTTCCTGATGAGATGCCAGAAGGACTGCCACCATTGCGTGATATTCAACATCAAATTGACCTTGAACCTGGTGCGTCACTACCTAATAGACCACACTACCGAATGAGTCCCGGTGAGCATGAGGAATTGCGCAGACAGGTTGAAGAGTTATTGGCGAAGGGATTCATCCGTGAAAGTCCGAGTCCGTGTGCGATACCGCACCACTCCTTACACCAAAGAAAGATGGCTCTGGCGGATGTGTGTGGACAATAGAGCAATCAACAAGATTACTGTCAGGTATGCTTTCCTATCCCTCGCTTGGATGATTTACTTGACCAATTGAGTGGAGCAAGATTTTTTACAAAATTGGATTTGAAGAGTGGGTACCACCAGATTCGCATTAGAGTTGGGGATGAGTTTAAGACTGCTTTTAAAACCAGGGAGGGGCTGTATGAGTGGTTAGTCATGCCGTTTGGGTTGTCAAACGCACCTAGCACCTTCATGAGAGTCATGAACCAGAGCTTGAGACCTTTGATAGCACGTGCGAGATGTTCTGACTATCTTGCGCAGGGAGAAGTTCTATGCTGCGATGAAGAAGTGCTCATTTTTGACACCGAAGGTCCTTTTCTTAGGCTATGTCATTTCTGGAGAAAGGTTGCAAGTTGATGAGTCTAAAGTAGAAGCCATCCGCACTTGGCCTAGACCTACCACCGTCACGGAGGTTCGCTGCTTTCATTGGTTGACTTCCTTCTACAGGCGGTTCATTCCACACTTCAGCAGTATCATGGCCCCAATTACAGACTGTATGAAGGGCGTGAAGTTTGGGTGGAGCAACGAGGCAGATGAAGCATTCCAATTGATGAAGGTGAGGTTAACCACTGCACCTATTCTGGTGTTGCCAGATTTTCACCTACCTTTTGAATTGCATAGTGATGCATCCAAGGTAGGCATCGGAGCTGTCTTGAGTCAGAATAATAGGCCTGTTGCCTATTTCGGTGAGAAGCGATGCAGGGCGAAGTTGAGGTATAGCACATACGATGTGGAGTTCTATGCAGTGGTACAAGCCGTGAAGCATTGGCGACATTATCTTTTCCACAGAGAGTTCGTGTTGTTTACAGACCACGAGGCATTGCGACACTTACATAGGCAGAACAAGGTCTCAGCCAGACATGCTTCCTGGGTGGCCTATTTGGAGCGCTTTACTTTTGTGGTGAAACACAAGTCGAGTGTGACCAACGAGTTGCGATGCCCCGAGTAGACGAAAAGTTTGTTGAGCGCATGACCATTGAGGTACCGGGTTTTCCTCCTTCTCTCGATTTGTTTACTACCGATCCTTTCTTTGCTACTATTGTGGAGAAGGTGCGGAGTGGGGAGCGTGCGATTACACACTCCATGAGGGTTACTTATTTCGAGGCAACCACTTTGCATTCCTAATTGCGACTGAGATTGCGATTATTAGAGAGTTGCATGGAGAGGGGCATGTTGGGTGTGATCGCACTTTGCGGTACTGGTGCATGCCTCTTACTTTTGGCCTACCATTCGCAAGGAAGTGGACGATATGTGCGGCGGTGCTTGGACTTGTCACTTTCGAAGGGTACCGCAACTAATGTCGGTCCTATATATGCCTTTGCCCATTCCGGAACAGCCATGGGTTGATATTAGCATGGATTTCGTGTTGGGGTTGCCTAGAACACGAAATGGGGAAATGACTTTATTTTTGTGGTGGTGGACCGTTTTTCCAAGATGGTTCACTTCATCCCATGCAAGAAGACCACGATCTTTGTAAAGGTGGCTCACTGTTCTTTCGGGAGGTGTATAGATTGCATGGCCTTCCTACCTCGATTGTTTCGGATCGGGACACCAGATTTCTCGGCCATTTTTGGCGCGGTTGTGGGCTATGGTGAACACGCAATTTGAAATTTAGCAAGTGCTTATCATCCGCAAACAGATGGGCAGACTGAAGTTGTCAACCGTTCGTTAGGCAACCTTTTGAGAACTTGGTGGGTGAGAATGTCAGGAGTTGGGACTTCAAGTTGAGCCAGCGGAATTTGCACACAACCATGCTTGTTAATCAAAGTCTGCGGGTTTAGTCCTTTTCGTGTCGTGTATTTAGTACTACCTCGGGGTCCTCTTGATCTGTACCGGTGCCAAGTAAGACTAGATGGCATGGCAAGGCGAAGACTTTGTTAGTGGGTCACAAGAGATTCATCAATCATCAAAGATAACTTGCGTAGGGTCGACACAAGTACAAACAATATGCGAGATCGAAAGAAGCGTCACGTGGAGTTTGAAGTGGGTGACTTTGTGTGGGCAGTTCTCACTAAAGACCGGTTCTCTATGGGTGATTACAACAAATTGTCAGTTCGAAAGATTGGTCCTGTGGAGGTTCTTGAGAAAATTAATCCTAATGCTTACAGATTGAAGTTGTCAAGTCACATTCACACGGCTGATGTATTTAATGTCAAGCATCTTGTTCCTTATTATGGGAATACGTCTGATGATGACAATTCGAGGGCGAATTCTGTCCACCATGTGGAGAATGATGAAGTCCAAGAATTAGCTTGTAAATTCTTGGAAAAATATGATGGAAAGATATGAGAGGATGACATTTTAGTAATTTCCGCAAATGGCGAAGTTTGGGCGTTTGAGTTTTGGCGTTCCGGGGGCATGAGTTTATTGGAAACGGCGTGGAGATCACAACTCACCGCTATGCCGTGATTACGACGTTTTTCGGCGAAATTCCATCGTTTCGGCCTCCGAAACGGCAATTTTGCTATTTTAGGAAACTTTTGTTTCGCTTATAACTTTCATTAGGAATTTCCATTTTTATTGCCGTTTGCGGCGTTTGTTTCTATTTCTCGTCTAGTTTTCAGTTTATGCCTTTTTAGACTTTTTACTATTTTTGACAAATTTTAGGGTTTCGCTATTTAAGCGATCTATTGGGTGTAATTCGTAGTTTTGGCTAAAATAAAAGAATTTTCGAACTTTGGTTTAAGTTCTGAGCTAGATCGAGTTGTTCGTGGATTCGTTCAACTGGTTTAGAAGATCTTCGCTGCGTCACATCTATAGCTCATTTTCAAAATGAGTTATACATTAGTTTTGAAATTTTAAAGTAAATACCACTATTTGGTGAATTAAAAATTAAAAATTAAAGCCACTTCCACTAAAGGAGTACATCCTATTGCAAACGAACCCGCCATGACAATCGTATTTGAAGTTGATATCAGGATCCATCCAATTCCTGAATCTCCTGATTGAGGACATCTCGTTGCATCGGTGAATATTTTCGATTTTAGAGGTTAGATTGTTCGGATCTATTTTTATATTAATGCAACTTTTGAAGCATTCGAAATCAAATCATACAACAATAAAAAATACTATATCTGCTAATACCAATAATCATAACAATAATGCGGCTTGGATGAGACTTGAAAATGGTTCTTTAGTTGTAATTTAATTGGTAGTGACATTCACCGGGAGCTTAATTAGCAATATCGCGACAAAGTAACTTAATTAGTAAAAAAATTCAACTAATTCAATTCAATTCTCCTAAATTCACCTTTAAACATGGCCACATGAAATTCTCCCATACGTTGGAAAGAGGAAATGACTCCCCAAGTACTACTGGGGCAAGAGCTCATTTGGTACTGTAAACCATAATCAACAAGCTAATTCATTTTATTTTTCTTTTCTACATATAGAAAATTTTAAATTTATTTTAGCTATGAAAAGGATGTAGTGACGTTATCTTGCTACACATTTGTTAACATCTTTAAATCGCGCATCATGATGTTTGAACATGATATTTCAATGTGTGTTTAAATTAAGGATCCCAACGATTATATATGTAATCAATGCTTATAGGAAAAATATTTTACCCTAACATTACCCTTTTTTTATTGGATTTATGCAGCTGGCCTAATTAATATATGATTGAGGCTTTTGTTGTAATTTATTTTAAAAAATAAAAATTTATTAATCATTAATGACTCTCGATGTATTACTTTTCAGATATGTGATGGTACCACAATATTTCCAATTATTTCCAATTATTGTTGCCCTACGTAGTAGCTGTGAAGATACTGTTGCCCTACGTCAATATTTCCAATTATTATTTTCAGTTGTCCTCCACCACAACCCACCAGCGGCCACCAGCACCACATTTTCGGCCACCAGCACCACATTAATTCTAAATATCCAGTGGTTCAGTGGTCCTGTCACTGATTGAGAAAGTTGTTGGTCACGTTTTTTAAGTGTTGCAATCTTAGATCTAATGCACACCATAAAAAATAGAAAAATATTTTGGGTGACATAATTTTGCAATATAAATTTTGCTACATGGTTGTAAGTCGATGCTTGTATATATTAATTGAGATTGCTTTAAATGTATGAAGCAAAGATGTTACTCAATCAATTTGTTTTTTTTTCTCGGCCCAAACATGGATGTTCAAATAAATGTTGACATAATTAACCCTTTCAGAAAAATTTTAAAGAAATGACTTAATATGAAAAAAAAAATTGAGAAAAAAGAACATGTTGGAAGTAATATTTAAAATGAATAACATAAAAAATTTCAAAATAATGTATAAAGTCTAGAGAGTCATAGAGCAATTGTGATGATGATGTACAATTTTCTTATTTGGCAGATCATGCATTTCATATACTTTAAGAATATCTATCACTATAAAGGGCTTACATTTGTTTTCTACTTTTTTTTTTTTTTTTTTTTTTTTATAAGTAGTCGTCACCCTCGCTTCACGCGTAAGCGAAAATAAGTATCTATATATTAAATAAAATAATTAATTTTGATGAGGAAAAAAAGAAAAAAAAAACTTATGATGTTTTCTTTCACTTTCCAAATATTTGTCACATTTTGAGAATTTTTTTTGTTTCAACTATAACCTTAAGAAAAAAAAAAAACTAAGCATTAATTGTTTCATTTTCGACTCTAACCTCACTAAAGACAAAATCACATCTTTTAATTTCTCTATAAAAATGGAGAATATACAACTCAAAACCGCTAAAGTGTTTTTATCACATCTAAAACTCCAAAAAATATGAAAATAACAATTAATATAACCCTCGTAAGCCTCAACGAATTCAACGTTTTGTTTGATGATGCAAGTGCATTTTATTGGCTTAAGAAATAATCTTTAAGCTTTCCACATTAATATCAATTTTCATCAAATTAGTAGCCTTAAAGAAACTTAAGAGACTTTAGGTAATTCATAAGTTACATAAATTAAGTTTTGTATATTTTTATTATAATAAATACTAATTAAATTTGTGTTGTAATGGATAAAAGAAAAAAAAAATTGCGATACTTGTGTTTCAATTTTTTTGTCAAATACTTGTATTACAATTAAGAAATTCCCAAAAAACAAACACAAAAAAGAAAAATTATTAGAAAAATCAAAACCAAAAATAGAAACTCCCCAAAAAAATATCTAAAAAAACTCCCAACAAAACACAAAAAAACGAAAAATTATTAAAAAACTAAAATATTAGATTTTATCATCCTACCTCACTTAAGTGCAAGAAATATCAATGGCTTGTGTTTTTCTTGTTTTCCACATGTTGCGTTGTAAGAGTTTCTCACATAAACATTTCCTTTATATATATACTGGTTTTCATAACGTACTCCGCACGTGCACATGTGGTGCACGTGCTATGTGAATGTTGAATTAATAATAAAAATAAGATTAGCTTAAAAAATAAAATAAAAAAACTAAAACAATATTAACAGAATTCAACAAACTATAAAACTTTATATAAAGACTTTGAAAGTGCAAAAAACATAATGCTAAATAAAATTGAGAGATAACAATAAAAAAATATTAAATATCAACTGTTAAGTGTTAGTATTGTACATTTAAAACTAAAAAATATTTATCTCCTATTGAAATACATACACTTTTTATTTGTTTGTGAATATATTCTTTTAAGTTACTGGAAAAAATGTGTATGTGATTATTGTTATATGATTGCTTGAGAATTTGAAGCTTGTTTATGCAATCGAAGAATCATTTTGGTTTTTTAATAACTTTGGATGTTCCAACTTTTTCAGCTAATTCTTTCTTTGATTCGACTAAATTGAACAACAACAACAACAACGACAACAACAACAACATAGCCTCAGTCCCAAATTAACTGGGGTCGGCTACATGGATCAAACTTTTCCATTGTGCTCGATTGAGTGCAATTGATGGTGAGCTTTGCAAACCATTCAAATCCCTCTTAATTAATGCATCCCATGTTAATTTTGGTCTGCCCCTACCTCGTCGAATTTCTACAGTTGCTATTGAGTCAAGTTTTCTAGTTGGGGCATTTGTAGGCCGTCTTTGTAGGTAACCAAACCATCATAACCGCCATTCCCTAATCTTTGTATCAATTGGTGCTACTCCTACGTAATTGTCTACAATGAAAAAAGAAAGGAAAAGGCTTGCGTGACCGTTGCTTCCAATTCTTTCCATGCTTTACTCTTATTTGATTGATTAATGATATAATTTAAAAAACTCATCTATGTTACATACTTGAATAATTAGATGCAATCAGAACATGTAAGAATTTTATGATGAAAATTCTTCTTTTCAAAAAAAGGGAAAGTGCTAGAATAACACCACGAACGCGCACCAGAACGAACATCAATGTCACATTTGTCGTTTGTGTTCACATCGCGATATGAGCTTACGTTGTTGGACTAAGTGGTTAGTCACTCACACTCCGACCGAGATTTTGATGGAAACAAACAAGGTGAAAATGTACTAATAAACATCTAGTTATTTCAGTTTTTGTTAAAGGATGCAAAACAACATATCAAGGGTACTCAAGAAATACAAGTTCAAGACTCGGCATTAATGAAGAAATGAAGATGAAAGTTCAAACCGCAATTTGTAATTTCAATGTAAGGTATACAAATTCTTTCACGCAAGCCAAATGCATTAGTCCATGCATATCAAGTTTCTTAAACCATTTTTCAAAGTTATAAGTTTACTTCAAGTTTCAAAGTGGAATTTAAACACATAACTAGGTCTATGAGTTTAAACAATGTGAAACTTTGTGTGAATGGTCATTTGCATATTAGAGATCATTGTAAATGTTTTCGAAAAAGAAAAACTCGTTTTTGAAAGGTCTTTGAAAAGAAAACTGTAAATTTGCAGAAAAGCCCCTAATACATTATGAAATCGTGAATTTCCATTTTCGGGATTTGTAAAAATATCCGGACCACCCAATTAGGCTTAATGACTCATAATAAACGTGTATAACATGTTATATAAGGGTTGGTTAGGTCCGGACGAGCTTAAGGGTCGCTAACACAAAGGGACAAAATAATTATTTTGAGGTCCCTGCAGCTTTGCGCGCTAATGATTTCATTAGCGCGCTAAGTGCGAGTTAGCGCGCTAGGTCTCGGCATTAGCGCGCTAATTGCCTATCTCGATGACTTTTTTAAAAGTGGAAAACACACTTTAATTTGAATTCTTGATCTATTTTGGACCCTTGGATCCCTAGAACGGTCATAAACCTGTCAAAATGGAATACCTAACATTATAAAACCACCAAGAACATGGTTTTGTAAAAAGAAGGAAGAAACACACTCAAAAACTCAAAATCTACAAAGAGAAGAACTTTGATTTTTGTGAAGAAGCAAAAGGAGATCTTTGTGGCTGTTCTTTAGTTCTCTAATCCAAAGCACTTTTGAGGCTTTCAAAGGAGTACAAGAATCTCTTCAAAGTGATCTCTTTTGTCACTCTCTTGTTTGTAAGAAAGTCATAGATCTAAAATCTTGCTTGTGCTTAATCTACATAGTTTTGTGTATTTGATTTGAAAATCATTTTGTTGTGTGTTTGAACATCTTCTTCTTGGGTTTTGCACTTAAATTTATTTTATCAAACCCTAAGATTGATTTGAACAAAAGTTTTGCACTTAAACTTGATTTTTGTTAAACTATTGTTCTTAGACTTGAAATCGGTTTTACACTAATATATTAAGTTTTTAAAACGATTTCACATTTGGGATTTGCAACAAAATCAGTGACATATTTGCATATTCCATTTATTCTCATACTTGCATGCATAAGAGTTGTTAGGCTCTAGGAGGCTTGCTAGTGTTTGAATTTGATACCACTTTGTGTTGTAAAGTGTATCTCATTATTTTTCAGCAACTTCTTGTATTTGTATGATTGTAAGACTTAGTGGAATCTAAGTCAAAGGGAAGACCTAGTTGAGACTAGGCACAAATCCTAGTTGCGGCTAGGTGGGAAGTCCTAATTGTAATTAGGCACTCTAGGCTTGTATGCTTAGGTTGTAACACTTATTTGCAATATAAGTGGGGTTAAAAATCCTAACCGGGAGGTTAGGTAGTGGACGTAGATCGTTGGATCGAACCACTATAAATTGTGTGTCACTTTCCATCTCTTCCATTCCATTCACTTGCATAGCATATATATAAATTCATTGATAGTGTATGCATTATAGTTGTAATTTGCGCATAAAGTTTTAAAAGGGCAATAACTACTCGGTAACCCAATTCACCCCCCCTCTTGGGTGACCTTCAATTGGTATCAGAGCGGGTTATTGCTCAAAGTATTACTAACGTATCTTTGAGTGTTCTTTTTGTGCGAGGATGCAAACCTTAGATCCGGCTCGCCTTCGGGAAGGCAACTCTTCGAGTAGGCCTCCGTATTTTGATGGAACTAACTATGCTCATTGGAAAGTGAGAATGAAATTCTACATTAGAGCACAAAATAGATTCTTATGGGATGCAATTGAAAGTGGCTACACTCCACCGGATAAGCCCTTGAAAGAGTACACCGCCGAGGAGATAAAGATTGAGCTCTCAAATGATCAAGCCATGAATCACTTGTTTTGTGCGCTAAGTGAAAATGAATTTAACCGAGTAAGTGCTTGTCAAACGGCTAAGGAAGTATGGGAGAAGCTTGGGGTACACTATGAAGGTACCATGCAAGTGAAGAAGACCAAGTTAAGAATTCTTGAGGAGCACTATGAAACTTTCCGAGTTGGGTCCGATGAAGACATAGCCACCGCCATCACTCGATTCACTAAACTATTGAATGAGATCAAGAATCTTGGAAAGAATTATGATCAAGAAACCTCGGTGTATAAATTCCTTAGAGGCTTGCCTAAGGAATGGGATGCCAAGAAGTATGCTATCCAATCGGCACAAAATCTTGGAGATTACACATTTGATGCATTGTGTGGAGAGCTAACGAGTCCATGAATTTGAACTTAAAGACCGAGCAAGATTGGAAGCATTAAGTGGAGGTACTAAGAGTTCAAGAAAAGATATCGCCTTGAAGGCAAATAGCTCCCCTAGTGCATCGGTAGAGATCATTGAAAATGAAAAATCATGTGATGACAATGATCTTGAGGAGGAAGTAGCTATGCTCTCAAGAAAGCTCAACAGGGCCATGTACAAGCGAGACAAGTATAAGAAGAAGTTTCGAAGTGGAAGCAAGGGAGGAAAATCAAATGAAATCATATGCTTCGGTTGCGGCAAACCGGGTCACATCAAGGCGGATTGCAAATCCAAGAAGGTGTTTGACAATAAGAAAGGAAAGAAGAGTTTCAAAGCAACTTGGGATGACTCATCATCATCAAGTTCGGAATCCGAATCGGAAAGTGAGAAGGCAATACTTTGTCTCATGGCACAAGGCGAGGTAAATTCTAACTCTTTTAACTTTGATGATGTTGATGATTTGGATGATGTTCCAAATCTTGATGAGCTTAGGAAAGAGTTGGAAAAGGAGGTCAAAAAGACCAAACAACTCAAAAAGAGTTTGACCATTGCAATTAGTGAAATAGAGTCACAAAATGAGACCATTAATGATCTCCAAAGTGACTTAAATGAAGTCATAGAGGAGAGAGATGCTTTAGTCAAGGAAGTAGAGGACTTGACTAGCACGGTGCATAAGTTTACAAATGGTAAAGAAATGTTTGACATGATGTTGGGAGCACAACGACGTGCACTCAACAAAAGAGGCATAGGTTATGGAGCAAACTTGTTAAGTTACAAGAAATTGCTAAATGATGATCGTAGATGCTCTAAATGCAACAAGACTCATGTGGTCGGGAAATGTGCATTACAAAAGGCCAAAGTGGGTAGACTAGCATGGGTAGTTAAAAATGTTTACTACACTAACATTCTCGGACCCAAAGGTGTTTGGGTACCAAAATCTAGTGTGTTTCCCATTGTGTAGGATGCGAGGAAGAGCACCCCATGGTACTTGGATAGTGGGTGCTCAAGACACATGACCGGAGATGCACATCAATTTATTGAACTAAAGCGGCATGATGGTGGAAAGGTTACATTTGGAGACAACAACAAAGGAAGAGTTATTGGTCTCGGAACCGTCGGTAACAATTCACTTTCTATTTCTAACGTTTATCTTGTTGATGGATTGAAACATAATTTGCTCGGTATTAGTCAATTGTGTGACAAAGGATTTCATGTTATGTTTGAATCATCGAAATGCATTGTTAGGAATGAGAAGCATGAAACCTTATTTATTGCATATAGAGATAAAAATGTTTATGCCATTAACTTTGATGAGATGAATATGCAAAATGTCTCATGTTTGAGTGCACAAAGTGAATGTGATGCATGGTTGTGGCACCGTAGATTAGGACATTCTAGCATGGAGAACTTGTCAAAATTGACTAAGCATGATCTAGTTAAGGGTCTACCCAAATGCACGTTTAAGAAAGACAAGGAGTGTGAACCTCGTATCCTCGGTAAACAAGTGAAATCGTCATTTAAGACGAAAGTAACAAGTGATGTGACTCGAGCCTTAGAACTTATCCATATGGATTTGTTCGGACCCACCCAAACACAAAGCCTAGGAGGTAAATCATATTGCTTTGTCATTGTTGATGATTTTACTAGATATACATGGGTGTATTTTCTCTCTCATAAGCATGAAGTGTTTGATGCGTTCGTAAAATTTTGTGCTTTAGTTGAGAATGAAAAGGGATACAAAATCACCATCATTAGAAGTGATAGAGGTGGTGAGTTTGTAAATAGAAACTTGGAGGATTTTTGTGCTAAACAAGGTTATACACACCAATTATCCTCTCCTAGAACACCCCAACAAAATGGAGTTGTTGAAAGAAAAAACAGGACACTCCAAGAGATGTGTAGGACTATGCTAAATGAGTACAACATAGCTAAGCACTTTTGGGCCGAAGCCATTAACACGACATGCTATGTTATAAATAGAGTAAATGTCCGAAAGCAAGTGAAAAAGACTCCTTATGAACTATGGAAAGGCCGAAAGCCCAACATAAGTTACTTTAAGGTGTTCGGTTGTACTTGCTATGTTCTAAATGATAAGGATCAATTAGACAAATTTGACCCAAAGTCAAAGGTATGTACTTTCCTTGGCTACTCTATGCACAGCAAAGCATATAGGGTGTTTAATAGATCAACCAAAACCATAGAAGAGTCTATCCATGTGAAATTTGATGAAGTGGATCCCAAAGTTAAGATGATGCAAAACTTGGAAAAATTGAGGATCGATGATGAAGATGATGGCACCCTAGGACAAACTTCAAATAGTCAAGAAGTTGAGGCATGTAAAGAATCCTACACAAGTGCGCCTAAGAATTCAAGACTTCTAATTGGCCATTCATCTCAACAAATAATAGGTGATCCAAACAAAGGAGTAATCACTAGGTCCACATTACATCGAGATGAAGGACATATAGCTTTTGTATCACAAACCGAGCCCACTAAGATAGATGATGCCTTAGGAGATGAATTTTGGGTAATGGCTATGCAAGAGGAGCTAAGCCACTTTGTTAGGAACAAGGTATGGACATTAGTACCTAGACCCAAGGACCACACAACCATAGGCACCAAATGGGTTTTTAGAAACAAAAAGAATGAAAAAGGTGAAATTGTAAGAAACAAGGCTAGGTTGGTTGCACAAGGCTACAATCAAGAAGAAGGAATTGATTATGAGGAAGCCTTTGCACCGTAGCAAGACTAGAAGCAATTCGAATGTTACTTGCTTATGCTTGCTACAATGGGTTTTTACTATATCAAATGGATGTTAAAAGCGCATTCTTAAATGGCTTCATTAATGAAGAGGTATATGTAGAACAACCACCGGGTTTTGAAGATCATGAACACCCGGTCATGTATATCATCTTCAAAAAGCCTTGTATGGACTAAGACAAGCTCCTAGAGCTTGGTATGACAGAACTTAGTGCATTCCTACTTGAAAAAGGATTCAAGAAAGGAACGCTAGATCCCACTTTGTTCATTTTGATCGAAAAACATGATATGTTACTTGTTCAAATTTATGTTGATGATATCATTTTTGGGTCATCCAACACAAGTCTATGTAATGAATTCTCATCATTAATGACAAATGAATTTGAAATGAGCATGATGGGAGAACTAACATACTTTCTAGGCTTGCAAATAAAGCAATCCAAACATGGCATTTTTATAAATCAAGCAAAGTATGTGAGGGACATGTTAAAGAAATTCAAATTCGAAAATCTGAAAGCATGTGACACTCCTAGTAGTTCCACCATCAAAATGGATAAAGACCAACTAGGAAAACCCATAGATCCTAAAGTTTATCGTGGAATGATAGGTAGCCTCCTATACTTGACCGCTAGTAGACCCGACATTATGTTCAGTGTGTGCTTATGTGCTAGATTTCAATCCGATCCCAAGGAGTCCCACTTAAAATGTGTAAAGCGCATATTTCGATATCTAAGTGGAACACAAGACTTAGGATTGTGGTTCAACAAAACTAAGAGTTTCGAACTCCGCAGTTTGTTGACTCGATTATGCGGGAAGTCTAGTCGATAGGAAAAGTACTTCGGATTTTGTCATTTGCTAGGAAATTCACTTATCTCATGGTTCAGCAAAAAGCAAAATTCCGTTGCTTTATCTACGGTCGAAGCCGAATATGTGTCTGCCGGGAGTTGTTGTGCTCAAGTTCTATACATGAAACAACAACTTGAGGATTATCAAATCCTAGTTGGGTGTGCTGAAATTTATTGTGATAACACAAGCGCGATAAACATATCGAAAAATCCGGTGTTACACTCAAGAACAAAACATATTGAGATTAGACACCATTTTCTTCGTGATCACGTCCAAAAGGGCGATGTTAAACTCATCCATGTGCCCACAGAGGATCAACTAGCCGATATATTCATTAAGCCTTTGCCTAGAGAACAATTTTCTAAAATTCGGCATGAGTTAGGCATGTTTCGAGAATCGGACCTTCTACATATGTTTTAGCTATTTCAAACCTTTTTATATGGTGTTAGTGAAGTGTCCATGAAGTTTGAGGAGAATCGGAGCTATATTGCAAAAATCCAAAATTTTTTGTCAAAAATTCCGAGAGAGGAATTAGCGCGCTAATAGTTAAAATTAGCGCGCTAATGATGTACTTGACCAAAAATTTCCGAGAGGGAACTAGCGCGCTAATAACACCCATTAGCGCGCTAATAGCGTATCTTGCCCCGAAATATGAATCGACCTATTAGCGCGCTAATTTTATCATTAGCGCGCTAATGTCGTTCGACTTGATCGTCTATAAACTCGTTTTTACCCTCAAAACTCACATCGCTCCCAAATTTTTCCTCTCCTCTTGCCGATTCTACTCTCCTTGTGTCGTCTCCATCGTGATCTCCACTCCTACAAGGTAACAATCCTCTCCCTTCTTTGACAATTTCTTCACTTATCCCTCCAAAATGTCGACTCGTCGCACTTCCAACCGTCCCTCTTCCCGTTCAGTCGCCCCCACCACTTCCCGACCAACCGCCGCCACCACTTCCCGACGAACCGCTCCCACCACATCTCGTCCTACCCAAGCCACGTCCTCACGTCGTCCTTCTAGCCGACGTGTTGTTCAATCTTCATCATCTAGTGATGAATCCGAATCCACACACCCCGTCCCCACTCCGGCAAATGCCCCACGACGTGAGGGTCGTGCCAAAGCCGTCCATGAGTCCGCATCAGTCCTAGAGTTAGTGGCTCCACGGCTAACGGATGCCAAAATCCTAAGGCCCGCCAAAATCCTAAGGCCCGCCATTGTCGATGTTGCCTTTTTTGATAAGGCTCATCTCCCAATTCGGGAAATTCTTGATGCGGCGGGATGGACCACTTTCTGTGCCCACAAGGCTAACTACAACCCCCCCTTGGTTCGAGTTTTCTATTCCAATCTCGAAACTTCAAACCATTTTGTACTACGTTCGTCTGTTGGTAGCCAATCTATTGAGATTACGCCTGAAAATCTCGCTCAACGGCTTCAACTTCCCTTGCACCCTCCTACGACTACGGTTGTGTGCAAATTTCTCAATTGGCCTTTTGGCCCGTCTTGAAGTCCTTAATTCCTTCCTTCGGTCCAATAGGACTTTAACCGTTTATCCGGCTGGTATAACGGATACTGATTTTAAACTCGTACCTCACCTTCTCCATAAGGTACTTCACAAGGTCATTCTTCCGCGAGGTGGTAGCAAAAACTATGTCACTCTCCTTGACATGTTCATTCTTGGGCACCTACTTCGTATGATACCTCTCAGCCTGCCTCATATCATCATTGGCTATATGACGAGCACGTGTAGCTCGGGTCGTCATCTTCCTTATGCTCACATTATCACATCCTACTTGGAGTCTGCCCAAGTAGATCTCGCACTAGGCGGACGTCCCCTCACTGTATATGACACCATCGACATGGCTACGTTGAAAGCCATGAAATACCGCTATATTCGTGATAGGCAGCAGTGGACTCGGGAAGATGCCATTCCTGATGGTCAGTATTACGGCGGCTATGAGTCTCCCCTCCCTACAGATTCTCTAGTGGCTCCTTTTGATGCGCCGGACTATTTGGAATATAGTTATCAATTTGGTGATGATGACAACGCTGACGATGAAGGCAATGCCAGCCATGATGCCCATGATGGTGATGATGAAGGTGCTCAGGAATTTACGGTTCCACAGCAGCAGCAATATGAGTCGGCACAGCCTCCGATTCCTTCTACGTTCGGCGGTTTCACGCCTCCACCGAATATGTCTCCATCATCGGCGTACGTATCTGCACAGCTGGGCTACCTGCACACCTATATGACTCAGTCATTCAATGCCGTCGAGACGAGTATCCAGCATCAGAATGATAGGCTTCGTCGCATTGAGAGTCAATTGCTCCCAGGTTGGACCGCGCGTAATGATCATGCTTCCAGCTCTGCACGTCCACCGCCATCCTCGAGAAGGAGTGTTTAGATACACCACTATTAGATGAGCATTAGGCTCAAATTTGTCAGTCTTAGGTCTTTCGATTTTTTGTCAAACTCAAGTTTACGCCACAACTATGCTCTCATTGCTTTATGCTATCTATATCATGAATTTTTTTGCGTATCTCTGAGTTTTCTATATGGATATTTCTTGCTTCACTATGTTTTATCGTCTATGCATTTGTATCGCTACCGTCTATTGTTTCTTGATATGCATAAAGTGAGGGGGAGAGTATATTTCTCTCGTATTGTTTCTATTGTGTTTATTTATGGGGATGCTTGGCCCCACTTTTTGATGGTATCAAACGGGGGAGAAAAATGTGGTTGAACTGAAAAGGTTGATGTGTTTTGAACTTGCATATATGAAATATAAAATCATGAATGCGATATACATTTAGATTACGTTTTACACCTTTAAAGTTCACATTGTTTGTTATCATCAAAAAGGGGGAGATTGTTGGACTAAGTGGTTAGTCACTCACACTCCGACCGAGATTTTGATGGAAACAAACAAGGTGAAAATGTACTAATAAACATCTAGTGTATTTCAGTTTTTGTTAAAGGATGCAAAACAACATATCAAGGGTACTCAAGAAATACAAGTTCAAGACTCGGCATTAATGAAGAAATGAAGATGAAAGTTCAAACCGCAATTTGTAATTTCAATGTAAGGTATACAAATTCTTTCACGCAAGCCAAATGCATTAGTCCATGCATATCAAGTTTCTTAAACCATTTTTCAAAGTTATAAGTTTACTTCAAGTTTCAAAGTGGAATTTAAACACATAACTAGGTCTATGAGTTTAAACAATGTGAAACTTTGTGTGAATGGTCATTTGCATATTAGAGATCATTGTAAATGTTTTCGAAAAAGAAAAACTCGTTTTTGAAAGGTCTTTGAAAAGAAAACTGTAAATTTGCAGAAAAGCCCCTAATACATTATGAAATCGTGAATTTCCGTTTTCGGGATTTGTAAAAATATCCGGACCACCCAATTAGGCTTAATGACTCATAATAAACGTGTATAACATGTTATATAAGGGTTGGTTAGGTCCCGGACGAGCTTAAGGGTCGCTAACACAAAGGGACAAAATAATTATTTTGAGGTCCCTGCAGTTAGCGCGCTAATGATTTCATTAGCGCGCTAAGTGCAGAGTTAGCGCGCTAGGTCTCAAAGATTAGCGCGCTAATTGCCTATCTCGACGCTTTTTTTAAAAGCTGGAAAACACACTTTAATTTGAATTCTTGATCTATTTTGGACCCTTGGATCCCTAGAACGGTCATAAACTGTCAAAATGGAATACCTAACATTATAAAACCACCAAGAACATGGTTTTGTAAAAAGAAGGAAGAAACACACTCAAAAACTCAAAATCTACAAAGAGAAGAACTTTGATTTTTGTGAAGAAGCAAAAGGAGATCTTTGTGCTGTTCTTTAGTTCTCTAATCCAGCACTTTTGAGGCTTTCAAAGGAGTACAAGAATCTCTTCAAAGCTGATCTCTTTTGTCACTCTCTTGTTTGTAAGAAAGTCATAGATCTAAAATCTTGCTTGTGCTTAATCTACATAGTTTTGTGTATTTGATTTGAAAATCATTTTGTTGTGTGTTTGAACATCTTCTTCTTGGGTTTTGCACTTAAATTTATTTTATCAAACCCTAAGATTGATTTGAACAAAAGTTTTGCACTTAAACTTGATTTTTGTTAAACTATTGTTCTTAGACTTGAAATCGGTTTTACACTAATATATTAAGTTTTTAAAACGATTTCACATTTGGGATTTGCAACAAATCGGTGACATATTTGCATATTCCATTTATTCTCATACTTGCATGCATAAGAGTTGTTAGGCTCTAGGAGGCTTGCTAGTGTTTGAATTTGATACCACTTTGTGTTGTAAAGTGTATCTCATTATTTTTCAGCAACTTACTGTATTTGTATGATTGTAAGACTTAGTGGAATCTAAGTCAAAGGGGAAGACCTAGTTGAGACTAGGCACAAATCCTAGTTGCGGCTAGGTGGGAAGTCCTAATTGTAATTAGGCACTCTAGGCTTGTATGCTTAGGTTGTAACACTTATTTGCAATATAAGTGGGGGTTAAAAATCCTAACCGGGGAGGTTAGGTAGTGGACGTAGATCGTTGGATCGAACCACTATAAATTGTGTGTCACTTTCCATCTCTTCCATTCCATTCACTTGCATAGCATATATATAAATTCATTGATAGTGTATGCATTATAGTTGTAATTTGCGCATAAAGTTTTAAAAGGGCAATAACTACTCGGTAACCCAATTCACCCCCCCTCTTGGGTGACCTTCAATAGTATCCCGAAATTCATAATGCAAGTGGATACGGTTGTATGCATTCCGATGTGCACTATAGGGGTGTCGTTCTAGCATTTCTGAATAAACAGACATTGATTCTTTTGAATACTATGCTAAGTAGACTTAGAAGTAAAATAACACCTCCATATGACAACTGAGCTAGAGTGAATGTTATTACTAATAGAGAAAAAAATAAGAAATTTGATCATGATATAAAAAAATTTATGTATGGACACTTAAGATGAAGAGCAAGAGTCCTACGTATTATTTTGTGTGAAGTACATAGAGATAACAAATACATAAGATGTATACTTTCAAGTGACATTGTTGTTGAATTTGGCGCAATTTTGTTGGCATCATTGTTATACAAGATGAGTGCATCATTGTTATACAAGATGAGTTCTTTTCCTGCTCGTATTTTATTTATTTATTTCTTTAATAGGAACAAGTCTATCAGTGGCCAGGAACAAGTCTAACTACGTCTACGCACCCACTTTTAGAAGACGAGACGAAAAAAGATGCAGTCGCTATAGTACTTGTCTCTAAAATACATTGACATGTATGGGGCTTCATGTACAAAGCAAAATAGACAATGAACAACATAAATAACAAAAAAAGAAAAATTATACGCTAACCACACCTGCAAGTGTTCTTGTCCTTTTTTGTTGAGCAAATCTATCCTTCAATCCCATGATTTCAGTTCTAGAAAACTTGAAATCTAGCCTTTAAAACTCATCATATAATTCAGATGTCACCAAAAACAAAGGGATTATAAATACAAACACAAACACATAACCAAAAACTAATTTATTGCCACTTATGATTTACATAGGCAAAGTTTTGTTAACTATTACAAATTTACAGTATATTTCAAAGGAAGTTGCTAGTGTGACCCGAGATGAACACCTGGTGATGGTGTCTATTCATTCGCATTTCAGGATATGTGCGCGCACACATCAATGCAAGATGGATGGACACCATCAGCTGGTCAGCCTAGTATTTTTTCTATTTCAAATTTCGTTTCCCACTAATTTTCATCTATCATCTCATTATATTGATACGAGAGGCTTATAGTCCTAGAGGGAACGAAGAAAAATAATTATCTTCTTTAACTGGATAAGACGAACCCAAGAAGGTACATAGGCAAAGTGCAAAGGTTCAATATACACCACATTTAGAGCAATAACACAAACTTCTATGAAATCTCATCACACAATTTCTTGTATCAAACCAAATAATGACATGTCAAAAACTTTATCAAAAAATGCTTAAACTCAGTCCAAGAAGGAATATATATAAAATCTTACAACTAATACCCTTACCACTTTCTAAGGTTTGGAACAAACTTAATTATTTGAAAAGACACTAAAACATTTTTGGCATTTAATAGAGGTTTTAAAACCCCTATTAAATAGAGTGTTATTAAATGTCATGTGAAAATGTGTTATGTTTTAATTTTTAATACATGTATTACATAGAGGTTTTTTAAAACTCCTATCAATTATGTGTTATTTAATAACACCCCCCTTTAATAGGGGTTTAAAAACCTCTATTAAATACCGAAATTGTTCTAGTGAGAGATAATAAGATTAAAATAGTACTTCACTCTTTCTCACAATTATTGTTGGCTCCATCTACTTCTTTATTATCAACTTTAATATCATACTTTTGATCGCCAACCAATTGGGTTACCTAATAGTTTGGTATGAGACTTGAGAGTAGGAGCTTATGGGTTCGAACCCCAGTTGGGCAAGTTATTTTTTTCTTATAAAAAAAATTAAGAGACTGGCGTTGATAGATTACACTAGAACAAATTCTACTTTTCATAGAGGTTTTGAACCTATATGAAAGACTTTTCATAGAGGTTTTTGACCTCTATGAAAAGTGTTATCTTTTAAAGTGTTATCGTATCTTCAAAGGTTACATAGGGGTTTCAAACCTCTATCAAATCTTGACTATTTCATAGGGGTTTCAAACCTCTATCAAATCTTGGCTATTTCATAGTGGTTTCAAACCTCTATAATATCTTTAAAGGCTTACATAGGGGTTTCAAACCCCTATCAATTGTAGTGATTTCATAGGGGTTTGAAACCTCTATATTATCGTTAAAGGCTTACATAGGGGTTTCAAACCCCAATCAAATGTAATTTTTAAAAAATAATAGCTGAAAATGCCCATAATTATTTTTCATTTCCATTTTCAATTGAAAATATACAAATCTACATTCCATTCACAATATTATTATTCCATTAAGAAATTCGCAGTATTCTACAACCAATCAATAAAACAACAAATTGATAGCTACACATTCACAAAACCAATCAACAAAACTCAGTTTTTCATTGTCAGACAATGTGTTAGCAGAGATAAGTATATGTAGAAAGTCACCCTGCTTGTTTGAAACTTCACCATTGCCAATTCTCTCATCCACAATTGCTTTGACAGTGGAAGCAATTCTTATTGTAGCCTATGATTTGCAGAGTTGGGATTGACCTTCCGTCAATTGAAGTCCGGTTTCAACGCATGAACATCAATGCGGAAACCTGAGCATTACCAATAATTCTCAATTTTTCAGTTAACATGGCAGAGGTACTTAACAATTAAAAATACTTGTACAGATTTGAGTGGCATCATTGGAAGAAACAACTATAAGTATCAATCATGGTAAATGTTGTCAAAGTAAAATTGCAAACTGTAACCTTAAAAATAAAAACTCAAAGCTGTACATAACACTATCATGAGACTCACCTCACTATGTTGGCATATTTAAGTAAAGATATGTGCTAGCTAGTAATTGAATGAATTCCAAAGCAAAGTAAACTTACATTTAAATTTGTTAATGATACAGGTAGCATCATTGTAATGACAGATTATATAATCAAGGTATCAACACATTGCTATAGTTCAAAATAGAGAACTTGCGTGGCATTGAATGAAATTCTTACCTTCAATTTTCTTTCTTTGGTTGCTCTGATTTGTGACAAATTAGAATACAAGATCTCCACACGAAAAGAAATATATCGAACATGTCTGCCAACAATGATCAACACATATTTCATAAGTCCTTCATTAATTCCAAAGCAAAGTAAATAGTGACCTGCAAAAGAAAGTCTAGGAAAACAGCCAATGCTGCAAAACAATAAATGCAAGTTAAGAATGCTGAAGAACTTAGTTTTAGACACTGATTCAATGATGGTGGCCTAATTGGCAACCTACTGCTTGTAACAGGAACCAGGTTCAACAGGTACAACACTTTGTCGAGACCGACCAATGGAGCAACAGACTACTCCTCTCTCGATTCGACCAGACGCCTTAAAGTGAGCTAACCTTCCTGTAACTTGCCTTGGATCTTTTGCCAGCTTATTAAACGGTGTCCACATTCGCTCTGCAACAACAACAATAGCAACCACCGAAAAAACCTCAGTTCCAAATTATTTGAGATCAGCTACATGGATTCAATGCTTCCATCCAGCTTGATCAAATGTGGTTCATGATGTGATTATATATGGTGATCTTTCAAGTCTTTTTAGAATTAATTTATCGGTGTTAAAGCAATTTTTTTTTAGGCTTGAACAAGTGTAGTTTACTGATAAATTATTATGAAGAACACTTTGAAGCTCAAACATGCCATGGCTTCTAAAGTTACATCATTGATCATATATGTTTTCCCTCTTTAATTTATGCACTCTTCTACTTTTATGGATAAGAGAGTGGTGTAATAATTTAGAAAGGAATTGGCTTTTGCAATGCCAGTCCCACAATGTCTTCCTTCATTCTAGCTATATCCATATATATTATTTAGCTAATATTCATCCTCTACTGCATATTTTGTCATTGAAGCTTACAATCAACATTCAAGATCTAATTTGGCACCAAAGTTCACCAATGTATGAACATATCCAATTCCATTAATAAATCCAACTATATCGGCACTTAAGAAAAATATTTAACTTTGTAGTTGGAAAAGAACATGATAATTACCTGCATTTCTTTGCAACACGTGGCCGAGATGGTTTGCTCAATGTCCGAGCCATCGATGTGTTCCCCCCATAGGCATACTTCACCACCAATAACTAACTTTTGTTGCTTGGAGTTTGTAATATTTGCTAATGGCTCATCCACGTAAAATTGATCCCATGTGGCATCCAAATGATCCAAATACCACTTGTCTTGGTTGCTGACTATGAATCTTAACCCAGCTGCGACCACTCGTGGAGCAACATTACCTTCAAGCCTAACAAATAGACCACATACGATAAGCGTAAATGAGGAAACTAACAAGTTAAGGAATGCTTTTAGAGCATTTCTTTGTGCCAACTGAGTGCTCAAATTTTTAAATGATGTCTTACAATAAGCCATTCAACCTACACAAATTTCAAATCCTATAATTGTGTCTCATTTTAATCTCAAGGCAGTGTCTAAAACTAGTCCCATTGGGTGCAGAATTTATAATATAAGACCACTCCTTAACATGGCTAGTAATATTAGCAAAACTTAAGGGCATTTGTTTGAATCTAGAGCTTATAAATATAGTGATATATATGCTTCACTTGTCGTTATTAACCTAGCTACAACACAATTAGCCTTGCCTTAGATACAACCTACAATACAATTATATTATTAGCTTGCATTGCTTGTGCTCCATCTACATCCATATAAAGTTGCTCCATCTACTCTGCACTATTTATGCTTTTCTTTGTATGATCTCTTAGATATAATCAGTTATTGGTCTTTATTATATTGAAATAACTTCAATTTCTTAGATATAATCACACTTTGCTATCACACATATGTTTAGTCATGTCACCCTGACTTTGACATTCATAAGTTGGAAGGATCCTGAATTTACTTAGATAAAAAGGTGGTACACTAATTAGAATAGGGTTCTTACATATGTTTAGTCCTTGTTGAGAGAGGAACTAACCAAGTATTATTTTACATCGTTCATTGAATAGGATACAGAACCTCACATTAGTTCATAAACCAAGCAAAGAAGACATTAATAAAAAGAGTAAAATTTAAAGAAGTATTGACCTCGATTTCTAAAAATAAAAAAGAATGAATTGAAAAACAAAATATAATGTAAACAGAAATTTTTTGGTAAAGAAAGAAGCATTTGGAAACAATATACCTTTTGAATCAATTTACCAGTAGCCGCCTCAAACCCGACCGACTAAAAGTCTTTCATTTCTTCCTTTTTTTCTCAGACTCAAACTCAACGTTATGTTTACACAGTCTCACATGACCTCCAAACCTATGAATCAATCTCTACAAGTCACTAACACTACATATTCTTCTATAACAAAATTTCATCGAATCAAAGCGTAGATAACACACAAGAATGACTAAATTAACAACTAGAGACTCTTCACTTGTCCATAATCAATCACAGTTCAATCTATAGAGCAAAAAGCTGGCTTGGACTTCCGACCTAGAGCAAATCAATCATCAAAGCCAATTCACACAAAAACTATAAACGTCAAATACATTCATCGCTAATTCAAGTCACAAACCATAAAAAAACAAAATTCGATCAACCTAATGAATATAGAGACTTAGAGAGATCAAATCGGTAACCAATCGCCACAACCAATCCAACACACAACCTAAGAACATCAACTACAAGAATAGCTAATTCTAGTCATAGAACCATAGAAAACAATATCGCCAACCTAATCAACACAAATAAATCGGTCCAGTTTATCAAATCTACAACAACGAACCAACAATCGAGAAGACTCACGATTCATCGAATCGACTCATTAGGGTTTGAGATTAATCGAGTCTCACCTTGCGATTGGACAACGGTCTTGAAATCGAAGAAGGTCCGAGAGCGGTGAAGAAGAGTCAAGGTGGAGCGGACCAAACCCTAGATGAAGAGGCAAGGTCCGATTGCGAGTGCGAAATTGTCGATTCGAGTTGACGGACGCGAGTGCGAGAGTGTTGGGGCGAGAGTGAGCGAGCGAGGCGAGAGTGAGCAGTGAGGGCTGTTGGGCGAGAGTGAGCGACGCGAGTGAGCGAGTGAGAGTGTTGAGGCATTTGTTGTTCTTAGCCAAGAGTTTCCATAGGGTTTTTTAACCTCTATGAATTAGTGCTATTAAAAGCCTAATTGTCTAATTCATAGGGGTTAATTAAAATCTCTATCTATTAAGTGTTATTAAATCTAATTCATAGGGGTTAATTAAAACCTCTATCTATTAAGTGCTATTAAAAGTTAAATTTGTTCTAGTGTTAGTCCTTATAAAAATATCAAATTTGCGCACAAGCTATATAATGTGTAATGAAATTATAAGCTAGTTAAGTTGTTGATAGTAATAATAATAAAATAATAAACCTATTTTACCAAGAAATAAAAATAAAAAATAATGATAACCGATAATCCAAGCTTATTCTCTCCATGAGGGTCATGATGCAGATCATTATTTTTAGAACACGCCACAGGAAACTCTACAGGTGAGTTGATTCGAGAATGGAAGGGCATTTGTGGCTACAACTGACAGTAATGGATACATTGAAACATCACTTTTCATGGAGATTATGAAGTATCAACCCTATACCTATAGATGAATACGTCTTATTGTATGAATGTTGCATAAGTATTTAAAAAAGCCCCTAGATCATGTGACTTTCGGTCTATGGGGGTGTTGAAGATGTGTTGACCGAAAGTTAGTCCCACGTCTATTAAGTGAAACTTCAAAATGAAGTATATAAGTGATTAATTCCTCTCAACTAGTATTGAGGCCTTTTAAGTTAAAACCCCACACCTATAAAAGTTGAAAGTGGTTAAGTTGGGTATTAGTGGGTTCGCGCATGCATGTGCAGCGCGGCCTGAAGAATTTTACAGTAACCAAAATCTACATTGGCTTGACATTTATTCAAGCAATTGGTGATCATTCTTATTCTATACTTTTAAGTGGGATAGTTGTGAACAAAATTGTAAATTGGGTTATATTCAAAGAAGTCGCTTACCTAAGGGGGTGTATTCAATTGAGATTTTTAGAGACTTTTAGTTACTTTTATAAGTGGATGACTTTTAGAGACTTTTAGAGACTTGTAGATTTTTGTAAACTTTTATAAACTTTGGTAGACTTTGATAGACTTTATTTTTAATGACTTTTAGTAACTTTAATGGACTTTCGTAAGGACTTTGATTGACTTTGATAAAATTTTATTTTGATAAACATCCATGTAAATCTCGAAATCGACCAGGGGTATGTGCCCCACTTTTCACCATCTTCAACCTTTGCTTCGTTCTTCCTTCGTCTCTCCTCACTGTCTTGTTGAATCTCTCTCTCTCAATCCCTTCTCTCGTTCTCTCTCAATTTCTCCCCTATGATGAATAAAAAAGAAAAGGAGAAGACGAGACTGTTAATTTTGATTTTAGGGACTGTGTATGTGTGGGTGTTTATGTGATTGAGGGGGGAGAAAGGAAAGAAGTAATCAATAAAGAAAAAATAGAAGAGACGAGACATCGAACCGAGAGAGAGGAAGAAGATGACTTGACTAGGGGAGGTTGGCTATGGTTGTATTCGGCTATGGGGGAGGGAAGAGTTTAAGCTCAACCCCAGCCAAAAAACAAAAAAAAGGGTCGATTGACTTTGATGGACTTCTTGCACATTTTTTAAAGCTTCGGTTACTTTTTAATTGAAAAAATAAACTACTAAGTTTATTAAAAATATTTATTGTAAAAATCATGCTACAATACTTAGCCTTCGGTACATTATTTATTGAAGCAGTTAGAAGTAATTTTTGGATTGTATGGTCTGCAGATTCTCCTTTTAGTTGGTACAAAGCTTGAACTTGTCATTATGGAAATGGCTCAACAAATCCAAGATCGAACCACTTTAGTAAAAGGAGCTCCAACAGTAGAGCCTAGTAACAAGCTCTTTTGGTTTAACCGACCCGAATGGATTCTCCTCTTGATTCACTTCACCTTGTTCCAGGTACCATTTTTAGATTACTTATATATAGGTACTCATCTAATTTATATTCATCAAAGAGTTCCATGAATAGCCAAACAACAACAACAACAACATAGCCTCAGTCCCAAATTAACTGGTGTCGGCTACATGGATCAAACTTTTCCATTGTGCTCGATTAAGTGCAATTGATTGTGAGCTTTGCAAACTATTCAAATCTCTCTTAATTAATGCATCCCATGTTAACTTTGGTCTACCCCTACCTCGTCGAATTTCTACAGTTTCTATTGAGTCAAGTTTTCTAGTTGGGGCATTTGTAGGCCGTCTTTGCAGGTTCCATGAATAGCCAAACAAAGGAACAAATTTTATACATTTCAGCGAGACATATAATTATTGGATGTTTGCTAGTGAAGTCCTAACCAGAATGGGATTAAATTACGTGTCGACAAGCTATAACTTAAAGGTTGTGAATGCCATCTCTGCATCAAGGATTTATTTTTTGTTCAAACATTTCATTGCTCATTGTGTAATACCCTTCTTGTATACATTTGCTGGGATTTTGTGAGGAGCAAAAGGAGTGCTTCCTTGTACATGACCTTAATTCATCTTCCTAAGATATTTGCATCCTTTCCCTCTACTTTTCCACTGCCACCTTAACATCCTTTCATCAATCAAAGATTCAAACCTTGCAAGACATCCTTCCTAGAGAAATTACATGTAAGGTCGACTTCAAACTATATATAATACCTTTAAACCCCACATGCTTCATCCAATACCTTTCAATTTCTAACAAGTCCCCTGTAGACTATGACTTGAAAATTTTGTTTTCACAATCTACAATCTACAAAATTCTAACTATTTTAATTCGTTGATTGCGCTAAAGTCATGATCCTTTAGCATCCAAATCAAATAATTGAATTTCGACAAAGAAATAAGAGAGCTCTTGAAATACAACAGTGTTGTATTCACCATCCAAACATTTGAATGCTAAAGGATCATGACTTTAGCGCATTTGAAGAGCATTTGAAGTTAAAAGGGATACAAATCCCACATGCTTGGAATGCTAAAGAATGACAGAACACAAGGAAATTGGTTACGCCTCTGAAGACATTATGAACTCCTAAAATTCGAATGGCAACCGAGGAAAACAAACTTATTGATCGAAACTTTACTTTAGTAGTAATCTTTTTTTTCTTTTCCAAACAGATCGATTCTGATGTACGCATAAATAATCAATCTTAGTAGTTAGGCTTCTTTTCATCTACTTTCCTGTAAAAAATTTAAAAGAACGTAGTTGTTATATAGTACATTGAATCCTCTTATAATTGGTAGTAAATTCTGCTCAATTCATTTGACTTACAAATTGATCAAATAATGATCTAGGTTTGATTTTCGTGAGCGATTTTCGCAAAGTTGAAGAGATTTTTTTTTGACAAGGAAGTTGAAAGAGGTTTTGAGGCCTTAAAATTACGTTTGGGTTCCTTCAAATGTGCAGCAGTAACAAATTTTTGAGAGTGTGCATAGCATATATGAAGGCAAGAAATTTGGAAACTATCACTACAAAAAAAAGCAAATCAGAAACGGAAATTTTCGTCTCTGATTTGCAAAAATTCCGTCTCTAATTGCGATCGAAAGCGAACAGAGATTTTAATCAATTCCGTCTCTGAAATCGTCGTCGCTGATTCGATCAGAAACGGAAAATTGATTCCGTTTCTAATTAGAGACGGAATAGAGACGGAACAATTCCGTTTCTGATTAGAGACGGATTTAGACACGGAAATTAAAAACGGAATAGAGACGGAACAGAAAGGGAATTATTTTCGAAATGATACATTTGCGATTACATTCGTCTCTGATTCCGTTGCTAATCAGAAACGGAATCAAAGACGGAATTAATAAATTTATGAATTACGTCTCTAATTCCGTTGCTAATCAGAAACGGAATCAGAGACGGAATGCAAACAATCCGTTTCTGATTTCTTTGCTAATCAGCAACGGAATCAGAGACGGATAAGTCCGTTGCTGAATCTGTCTCTGAATCTGTTTATGATTAGCAACGAAATTAGAGACGGAATTCATATTTCCGTCTCTGATTTCGTTTGTGATTCATACATATATTTCTGGAAAATTAGAGACGGAATAGCAACGGAATGTTTGAATTCCATTGCTAATCCGTTTCTAATTTTCTTTTTCGTTTAATTTTCAAACATAAACATAATCCAATTGGTTCTCCAACCTATAACTTGAAATTACAACCATATGACCTACTCCATCGCTTTGCACCCTCCAACAACTCCTTGGGGTGCTAACATCCCAAAAAAAAAAAGCCAAATTTGACATTCATACATCGACAATATATATCAACAAATATTCAAAAGAAAAAAAAAATGTAAAACTCAAAATTTGAAAAAATTTATATATCCACGGAAAATTGTCTTGTATTACAAAAGCTCCAAATTTGTAAGTATACACAAAAACCACCAATCCTATTGTTCAACAACCAAAAAAAAGAAAACTTACAATCCTATAAATATGCACAAAAAGAATTAAGCTTAATAACCAAGAACAAAATCCATCTAATGTTCAACACCTCCAATCACCAAAACTCCAACATGACCGTAGTCGAATAAGAAGAGCAATAAGGACTCCATATAATAACTATAACGCAGACTTTGAAGCACTTCGATTCTCCATCTCGAGGACAACAACCAGGTGATAATGCATATTCTCGGGGAGCAATTGGGCGGACCAGCGATCAATAGAGTAAGAAACGCAAATGCACGGACACAATGCAGATTCAAAAAAAATCAATGTGCTTACACTTTTGAATCAATGTGCTTATGTAAAATCGATCTTGAGAAAAATTGTGGAATGATACATATTCCGGTTTCAAAGCAACTTAAAATTCAATCTGATTGATGAAGTATATATCCTAGCATACAATTGAGTTTTCAACTACACTTTAGATTGTCTAATTTAACATCAATGTATTCTTCAACTAAGCTTGACTCTAGTTTATTTATTTGACATCAATATATCTTCAATTTTCCAAATTTTGTTGTATTTCATTCGCCAAAAAGAACACATTATCCTAGATCATTACTACTAATTATTGGGCCTCATCTCCACAATAAAACATTCAAATAATAGGATTAACAATAACCATCTATCATGAAACATTTGTGTAAGAAGATTGCTCATCACTGAAGAAAAATGAATAATGAGCTTCAAACAGACGTTGGCAAATGAATCTTCTAAACAAGCTACATATATATTATACGCTCGCTTAACATTCATAATTTGCATCCAACAAGACATGATCACTTATCAGAGCTTCGAGAGATATATAAGAGAACGAGAGAAAGGGGGTAGGGTACAAATATAATCGGTAAGGAACTTCATCCAAACCAACAGAACCAACAGAAAAAATCACAAAATTCTCACCAATAAACTAATGTATCGCTTCACCTCATGCATGAATAATTAAATAAAAAATGCATAATAACTACATTTTATCTTTTTGAGATTCAACACAATTATTAAATCCAGTACAGCACCAACTATAATCAAGCGACTGAACAGAAGTTAAAAAAGTGCTACATATTTAAGAAGCTAATCACATAGATTAACTAATAACTGTGATTCAAGAAGAAAAGTGGGGGAAAAACATATACAAAAAGAGAAGAAGAACAAGAAAGTTTACACCAACAATAGAGCGTTGTAGAACAAAATCTAGTTAACATAATTAATTTTCAAAACATCAAACAAGTGTCAAGTCATGCCTACTTACAAATAATTGACTTAGAAAGGTAAAAAAAATACCTTTCCAAGGCATAAGCACAATGCCACTCTTTGCAATTCTCCACCAGATAGATTCACAACTTCTCGGTTCATTAATTGCTCAATTTGAAGTGGTTTCATTACGTCGACATAAACGAGGATGCATGTAAGAATCGCGAATTTTTGGTGAAGAAGGTGTCCGACGATTGATGGAAACTTTGGACCGATCTTCTGCGGCTTGTATGAAACATTGAATTCGGGAACTTCAACATCAATACCCTCCACTACATCAGGCTTCAATAAACCAGCCTGCAATAGAAAACAAATTAGCATGCAATGGCTAAAAGGAGTAATGTCTAATAGTCATTTGTTACCATAGATCAAGCTGAGATAGTATTTTTGATTAGAACTGAGATTATATTTTAACAATATAAAAAAAGGAATAAGAGACACATCATGCAGCTAACTAAACAAAGCTAAACGGAAGAATAGTGTGGATACAGTAATGATAAGGGCCTACCAACATGCGTATGAAAGTTGTCTTCCCAGTTCCATTCTCACCAAGCATGACAATGATCTGAGAATCAGTGAATTCACCCTCAATTAATTTGATGCTTAAAGCCTCCTTGAGTTTTACTCATGGTGGGATACCTATATCGAGTATATGTTTGAATCTCTTCTCACTTTCTTGTGGAGTCTCTGCGCAACCTAGAGAAAGAAACATAAACATGGTCAGATTCACAATGCTAATAAATTAAACATGACCTCTTCTCAAGGCCATAACAACAATGGGTGGTCTCCATCCAAGATTAGGCATAATTTTGAAGGAAAGTGATTGAGTAGCATACTTTTGATACATCATTTTGAAAAGATCTAGCAAATGTATGTGTCAAAAGTATGTCACTCAAATCTTATTCCATTCAGGCACCCTATCAGGTCCCTGTAATCTAACATGCAAGAACAAGTCTAGTGAGGTAATTGCCGGGGCTGAATTTGTATTAAATTTATTTGTTGAAACGCATTAAAATAAGCTCAATTAAACAAGATAACTTTCAAACGTCTCGAAATTGAATAAAGGGGATCATTTTAATACCTGGGCTTCTTTGCAAGACAAGAATGTCCAAGGTTGGCGAGAAGATTAAGGATACAACACCTCAACTTGATAGATCCTAACCACTTTGAAAACACATACTCCAATTACAATATGGAAAAGAATTGGGGCAATGATCTTTTGCTGAATACATTTACAACACAGCAGTTAAAGTCATTTGGATTGGTCTTGTAATAGAGATGTTTTGTAAAAAGTGAATACACTGAAAAAAAAAAAAAAAAGTTAAATACACCGACTACTTTAGAGAAAACTTAATCTAAAGAAGTACGGGGGACTTACGATGATGGATCAAGGTCCAATGAACATTCTCATTCCACCTTTCGAGTGCTGCTGCGAACATAGAGGCGAAAATTGTGACCACTTCTCACAGGTAAATTTATTTGCAAAAAAATATATTCTTGAAGTACAGGGGACTAACTGTCCAGAAACTGGAAACCTTCCCCAATCTCCCAAAACCCATAAATGCAAAAGAACATAAGACTAACAAATAATGCAAAGTAAAGAGCCATGAACTTGAGTACTCCCAATAATTCTTTCGACTGTTTATCGAATAACATGCACACAATGGCCAGAACCTCTGCTGCTCATGATTTGCTTTATGTGGGGAACATTTGAAGTTTTTTATACTAGTAAAAGTAGATGGACAAGGACATGCATGTGATCTGAATACCACATTTATACATACGCAGCATCTCGAATTATTGGCAATAAATCTACTAATGGCAAACTGAATTATTGAGAGGTGTGCTTGTGAGCATGAATAGCAGAACACATCAAACCATCAGGGGAAGGCTCACTTGCTAGTGGGAATATATCTGAAAGGCAGCAAAATCATGCAAGCATATGTATGTTCATGGAACACCCATGCATGGCAGCTACTAATCTTCTCATGAGTAAGAATATTTCATCTTAAAATATATATATATATATATATATATATATATATATATATATATATATATATTACATATATGAACACACCCATGCATGCCAAAGAAATATTTCTAGCAAAGACGGAAATTACAAACCTGGTATTGCCGGATGTAGATATCCAAAGCGGACGGCACTGCAACCTTCTCTTGGATCGGTAAGGTTGCTAATGGGGTGCACAGCCTACATATTACTCAACAAAATCAGAAAGAAATAACAATATGTAGAAGACAAATAGACAAGATTACCGCATGAGCTACAATTTTCTCCAACAAAACCAAAAAGTTAGTCGAAAATTCACACATTAAAACCCTCACCCACCACGAGGGAACTCGAGACCAAGATACTAGTGCTTTATCAATTTGCGAACTTCATTCCTTCTAATATCATATTCTCTAGCAAGTATAACCAACAGGTTTCGCCGATCTTCATAAACAGCTTAAAATATCCCTACATTTCAAACACATTGCAAAATCTAAAGCACATGATGATATTTACAGCTCAAAATTCTATGATCAACAACCTCAGAGAAGTTTTTTATTGAATTACATCAATTTCTTTGGTGATCAATCAATCAGACCCAGATAATACACAAAAAGGGTTTTTGATTGAATTGAACTGAATTCATCAAAAACCCAAAAAACATAGAAGACCCAGAATTGAATGGCACCAATTTAGGTGACACTAACAAAATCAAGAGTATGTCATCCAAGTACTTTTGATTGGAAAATAAATGGCAGATGAGCCTGGTTAACACATTCAAATTGATGGAGAACAATTATTTGCAGTAGAACAAATAGACAAGCTGGCAAGAGCCTCTGCATGAAGTAGAAAAAACTCAGTGTGCTGCTCAGATTATTGGATGCATACCTTTGAGATGAACGAGCCCACCATGAATTGTAGGTAAATGTTTTCTTCCTTTATCCTCTGTATATCTTAGTTTCCTTGGAATCCCAGTTCATACATAATCTATCATGGATTTTACTTTTTTGACCTTTTCCTCCCCAAGAAAAATTCTTATGTAAAGAAAAATATACTATATCTACAGAATTTTTGCAAAATATTTGGGAGAAGAAAACATGCTGGCTGTTGTGTGCAAATCTTATGCCGTTGCAGGTTCTCTCGAGTTATGATGAAGAAAGTGGTAGAATTGACAGGGAGCAACATCTTCATGCCATAGCAAATGAATTTGGGAAATCGATAAAGGGTCGTTTTTCGGTCATCTGTGTTGAGAACATGTAGGCTCTTGTTCTTCTAGGGACATGCGAAAATAGAAGAACAAGAGCGTACATGATCTGCAACACAAAGCTAATTCTAGAAGAACAAGAGCCTACATGTTCTCAACACAGATGACCGAAAAACGAGCCTTTATCGATTTCCCAAATTCATTTGCTATGGCATTAAAATGTTGCTCCCCTGTCAATTCTACCACTTTCTTCATCATAGCACTCGAGAGAACTCCGCAACGCATAAGACTTGTACACAACAACCAAAGATGTTTTCTTCTCCCAAATATTCTACAAACATTTTGTAGATATAGTATATTTTTCTTTACATAAGAATTTTTCTTGGGGAGGAAAATGTCAAAAAAGTAAAATCCATGATAGATTATGGAATATCAATCTAAATATGCACAAAAAGAAGTGTCAATCATAAAGTAATGCGAAGAATTGCTAAAGTTATCTACAAAAGCAAACGTTTAATCTAAGAATTTACACAAACAACAAGTAAAATACCTATGTATCACCAAGCTGCTCATCTCTCGAAAGCCACGCTTACATCTCACTCTCAACATTGTCCCCTTATTGTGGTGGATCGACCGGATGTATTTGCGGAAGCTGTTGCTGGTCATGAGGTGGCGGTGGTGGTGGCGGTGGTGGTGGTTGTTGCTGAGATAGGCCTGCTCCGTCCATGTTCATCCCGAGATGCTGCTGCATGAACTCCATAACCTTTCGTAATTGCTCTGCAACGACATTGAACTCTGCATGCGACACCATATCCGGCATCTCGGACGTGCTAGCACCAGGATCTGCATATCTCCTCTTCTATCTCCCTAAAGACCCGAGACCGTAGACACGTCCTTTGGGACACTCACCCGCCACATTGAGGTACAACGCCTCATCATCCACCGATTGGTCCGGTGTAGCCTGGGTCAGCTCCTGATATCTCCTCTGGAGCCTATCCTGTAGATATCAACAACAAACAAAATACATGATATGGTTTAAAGTAAACTTAATACTATTTTACATTTCATTTCTATACTTACATAGAACCGCTCTGATCTAGTATCGATGAATGTCATCCTGTCGTGATTTACGGTGTGGAGATGCAAATACAATTCATTCACAGTCGGTGGCGTCTCAGATGAATCATTCTGCGTACAGGACCAAGCATAGTGAACAAGTGTATAAATGTAAAAAATAACCAAGAGGTTAAAAAAAAACTTACCAATCTTTTTTGGGTAGTCACAAAAGACACGGAACCACCACCGTGTTTCGAGGGTCTAGTCCCAGGGCCTTCGACCTCAGTGTTCCTATTCGTTGTCGCTTGCCTAGACCTGGCAAGGAAGTCCTCGCTCTCCCAGTACTCCGAGTATCTCCTCTATGCCTCATCTGTAACATACACTGGCTGCACACGATTCTTCTTTAAGTTGTGCATCAATGCGGTGTACCTTGTGCCTGCAAGCCTGTCGTACGCCGCTCGAATGAGATCCTCGGGAATCGCGTCATCCCATCTAAAAAATACCTACAAATTGGCGATTGCTATTGTTACGAGACATTGAGAAAATAGTATAAATCATAAGACATTTAGTAGTCATGTTTACCTTCCATTGGCGCTAGTATTGATCTTTATGATGAGGCGGTACCGACTTCCAACAATACCCTTCAGGAATCATCCATCTTTTGAAAACTTTTGTCATCCTCCGTGCACAAAAATGCGAAGGATGCAACTCCTTGTGTTTCATGAACATGCATAACATCTTAACTACTTCTTCAATAATTTACATCCATATTTAAAACGACATATATGAGTCGAATACAAACTTACGTATCATTGGCAATCAGTCTGATAGGGATCCCCTACACGCGATGGGGCTCCATCCCTGTCCTCTGAGGTGCCCGCGGAGGGCCTATCACCTCCAACCCTGCTCTTACGTCGTATTGTGGGGATGCTGCCGGTGATGCTGTGTCTGGGGGTGTAGGCCTCGTGGGTAAAGGAGTCCTTGATGTCGGCGATGGTGACTGGAACTGCATATTTGGTATAGTCCTTGATGACGACGATGATGGTACAGAGACGCCGACGGTATGGAAGGCGAAGGTGATGCTGCGGCTGTCTCGTGCTCGAGAGAACGAGAAGTCGGAATCGATAATGCAGGAATCGACCCACGACCTCGATCGGCACGACCTCTATGGACCCCTCGTGTGGCCTGACCATGAGGCCCAGTCGGTATTTCGCCTCCAGAGGTCGGTGCTGCACCTCTTCCGCCTGGACGATGTCCTCCTAATGGGAAACCTCGACGTGGGGGATGACCACCTCCTGCCATGAAACCTAACAAAATAGCAATAAAATTTCAGAGAAGGAGGGCATACAAAAATTAGAAATTAAGTCTAAATGATTGGAATTAATAACACAGGATCCATGCTGATAAAAGTAACTAAATGATTGGACGTTGACATAACATATGAATACATTATTCGCTATCATCCGTTTCAAATTCACTCTCATGAGTAGAAGTTGATGATTCTTCTTCTGATACGCATGGAGACATATTGGTGGCCATTGGCCCTACTTTACAAGGTACTAATTGAAATTATCCAACGTTATATCAGTTCCACAGGCATTTAAACGATAAGGAGTTTAAAAGGGAACTGCTAAAAAAATCTTAGTGAAGAACTACCATAATGGATCCCAAATTAAACTTCAATCACTACTAAAATGAATCGAAGCATATAAACTAGCATGGGAGGATTGATAATAGTTCAAACCTCACTTACTTCGTTTACTTAGCATTATTTTGACTTGTTGTAGAGATATCTAGGATCAAAGTTTTTTTTCTAAGACTTATTTCCTCAAGTGAAAATACTTAAGTGATTAACTTCTTTACAATGACTACTTCTTAAGTACCTCAGTTGTTGATCTAAAAATAAATAAATAAATGGTTATAACATAAGAGATCTTTATTCCATGCGTAGGTTTTAATACTATTTATCTATTTAGTTTTGATGTAATAAACAGGGGTCTTCATATGGGTTTGGGTTATCACTTGTCACAGGGTCAACACTTCAACTTGCTCAATAAGTTCAGATTCACCTAACTGTCAACAATCCGTATAATATTTAATAACGAAACGTAGGAGCAATATCAACAAATTAATGCTAACATGATATTAAAAAACATATAATCAATATAATGAACCACCCATGTATTACAAAACTATTGACCAAGAAACACAAAAGAACGGACACCCATAGAGAAACATAGTGAGAGGCTTGCAAGGATAGTTCCCTTTCTTCCTTTTTCCCTTTTTTTATTATATAGGTAAACCTCATAAATTTAAATCAAGTTTAAATTAATACAAAGATGTAAAGAGTTACAACCAAATCAAATTTATTTAAATTATACATTTCTAGCTTTGTCTCTTTAACAAGCTTTCTTGAACTTCAAGATCTCTTTTGTGTAATAGCAAATTTGTGTTGATAACATGTATAAGCTAAAGTTGGCCTTGCTAAAGACTTAAGCATGGAAGGCTTAATTAAACTAACAATTAGAAGAGCAAGTAGAGAAGGAAACAAAAGAGAAGAGAGTTAGAGATAATGTAGAGATTGTATTTCAAGAATTTTTATATTGTGTACAAGAGAATGAACTGCATTTATATGCCCTTGATCATGATGATCATATGTACTTTGAACAAAGATTACAAGCTACACTTAGTGGATAAGGTAAATAGAAGAGTACACAAAGTGGAACAAGTAACATATAGACAACAAGTAATTACATAGTTGATGTTACAAATACATGTCGTCGTGAAGATTCATCCAAATATTTGCCAACATTGCAATCGAATTGTTACTCACCAAAACAACTTGTGTATAATAAACTTGCAAAAAAACAACTAAATACATGAAACAATAAATTCTCACACCCGAGTAAAAATCACGAGATCATTGTAAAAGCAAACAAAACATGTCACTTTGCCAATTAACCAAAAATAATGTTTCGAGAGGAAAGAGGAGAACTCACCAATGAAACACAACGAGGCGCGGATGAATGAGAGCACAATGAAAGAAAGAGCGAGAGAGGTCGAAGAGGGAACGAGAATGAGAGCACGATGTGAGAGCCGAAAGGAGCAGAGGCGCGGATCGAAAATGTGAAGGCGGCGCTACGACCGAGAGCGGGGGCGCGCTACCGGGGAGCAATGGAGTGCGAGGACGACTTGTTGGGGGTTGGGGATTTGGGGGCGGTGACTAGAGAGAGACGGAGAGACCAAAGAGAGACACCACTATAACTGGTTGAGCAAGAGACGGAGAGACCGAGAGAGAGAGTTGAGAGCAACGGAACGAGAGACGAGAGATTTGTTGGGGGTTGGAGATTTGGGGGCCGGTGACCGGAGAGACGGAGAGACCGGAGTCTAAAGGAGAGACGAGTATAGAGGAGAGACGACGAAGACGAGGTTTTCTCGCGGTGGGAGTTAGGGATTTCGGTGGTGGGGAGGACGAGGGGGGGTGTTGGATGGGGTAAAGGGGAAATCTCGAGATTTGTTGCACAAATCTCTAGATTTGATGAACGGGTATAACAAAATAAAGTTTTGGTGGGAATGTTGGCGCCATTTTTTAGAGACGAAATTTAATTCCGTCTCTAATTCCGTCTCAATTCCGTCTCAATTCCGTCTCTGAATGTTTCCGTCTCAATTCCGTCGCTAACCTTTTTTTTTTAGAAACGGAACTTAATTCTATTTCTAATTCCGTTTCTAAGTTTCATTTTTCTTGTAGTGTATATCAAAAGTTCTACTGGCAAGCTTACTGAAATACAACAGCGTTGATGGTTCAAAAATTATTACTGTAACTGTAGATAAGAAAAGAGAACCAGACGTAACACATTGTGAATGCATTACAAAGAGAACCAGACGTTAGAGAAGCGAGAGAGAGAGAGAGAGAGAGAGAGAGAGAGAGAGAGAGAGAGAGAGAGAGAGAGAGAGAGAGACGTTGGATGTTACCTCTCGAAGCAAACGATGGAGACGCGAGGCAGCGATGGAGAAGCGAGGCAGCGTCGAATGGAGGAGCGCAGACGACTGAGAGCGAGAGAGATTTCGCGATGAGAGAGAAAGGCCACGAAGAAGAAAAACAAAAGTCTCCAAAAGTTTCTCGTGGAGGCAAAGAGATGGAGAAGACTTTCAACAAATATAGGATTAGGTGAAAAGTCTCCAAAAGTCATCCAAACTCACAAATCTACCAAATTTCTAAACAAATTGAATACCCCTTACTTTTAGAGACTCTCTAAAAGATTAAATTAAATACCCCAAAATTTTTAGAGACTTTTTAAAAGTCTCTAAAAGTTCACATTGAATACACCAAACTTTTAGAGACTCTCTAAAAGTTTTAATTGAATACCCCTAAACTTTTTTAGTCAATAAAAGTAACTAAAAGTCTCTAAAAATCTCAATTGAATACACCCCTGTAAATCTGAAATATTTGATCTAACATAACGTGTGGCATGTCCCTTTTGACATCAAAAACTTCCCTAGGTTGATTCTTGCTAGGCCCTGCTGTTGAATTGTGGAGAGGTAAATCAATATACTTCAGAGAAATATAAGAAAGAACGCGCGCTTGTGACACACACATAATACAGTCAACAGCGGTCATAATTTGACTTGTTTGCTGCGACGTCAAATGTGTGACGTGTTCTTGATACATCTTGACTTTGGTAGATCTTGTGTTGAGTTTTTCGGAATGTTGTGTAAGTTTAGCTGACTGCTACGCAATGAACAGATCCTATTAGATGAGTATCGTATATACCTTGACTTTAGAAGTTTTCAATGCAAGTGGTGCATAATAAGTGATGTAAAAATCAAGAAAAACCTTAGGTGGATTCCATGTTTTTGAACGAATCTGACGATTCAACAGATCTTGTTCCATTTAAGACACTGGTTCAAACGCTGCCTATTGCATTGTCATATTTGCTCTATATGGTATCTTGCCTCATCTGGTGCAATGGTGAGTTTTTTCTCCAAAAAAAAAAATGATAAGACTGGCACTTGTTTGTTGATTAAATCGTTCAATGCATGACCATTATTGTGATGAGACAGTCTACTCCAGTGAGGGTAAAGTTTTATTCAAGTTGTTGCATGTTTGTGCGAGGATCACTACAGTTCCGACGCCAAGTAAATTTTCTTTCATTTTCTTTCTTTCGTTTTTGCAAATTAGTAACACTTCTCCAAATATTGTGCTCTAAACCATGTTTTGAGCTCATGTCTGCATTATGTCAATCCTTTAATTTTTAATGCCATTTGAAATTGTTGTCCTTCAAGTGGGAAACTATATTCCAATTTCGCCGGTACGGGATGATGTAGCGGCTGCATACAAGAAGGGAATGGAATGGAAAGCCAGTAAAATGCTTCTCCCATACAAGCAACTTTGTAGTGAGAAAAAGGTAAAGTTTTCTATGTTAACCTTCAAGCCTATAAAAAAAGCATATTATGAAAGAGAAAAAAAAAGAAAGAAAAAAATGAACGCGCTCTAATGCGATACATGAAGGTGGAAGCGGAGATTGTACAAATTGAAGCGAGATGATGTACCGATTGCAATATCTAATGAAGTGTCTAAGTCCCAAATCAGCATGCTTGTTATTGGAGCTTCGTCGGTGGCGCTTTCACAAGGTAAGAGTAAGATATATGATATCGGTTAACGAGTTTGATCTATTTGCATAGTTCCATTACTCCGATTAATTGGATAGAATAGCAATGTGGATTTACCATTTAGTTCTCTTTCCTTCGTTTCATCTCATGGTTTTTACATGCGTTGGACCTTATATGCCCTCATAGTTGTTCCTTGTTTCCAATTGTTCCTAGTTCTATTTGAGGTTTTAAACCTTCCTTGAAGTTAAAACTGTTATTTGATTGGGTTGGGTGTCTTGATGATTGTTAGGCCGAGAAGATAACTTCTTAGTTTTTAATTCTTATGCTTCGCACGGTTCTACGATTCGAGCCATTCCATTTTTAAGGAAAAACACATCACTGCGAGTCATGATAAAATGTCGGGTTACTGTTTGGTTTAATATTTATACACAGATTTTTCTAGTAAAGCAAAATTTAATAGCTAAGGTTTTTTGTTTAGCTCATTCAATTAGGATTTTGAAAGTTTTATTTAAAGCAAGGCCTTTTTTTTTTTTTTCAAAATATAACCCAACTTTGTTTTTTTTTCATGAAAATATTCTTAGCTATTTTTCATTTATTAGTGCATATTTTCCTCTGCAACATATAGAATAGTGCTCAATAATAATGATAATGGGAACTATTTTTCAAGGGGCACCATAATAGTGTCAGTTTAGATGTTTCATTTCATATATTATGGGGAGACACACAACAAACAACGAGGACCAAAGATCGTCTCACTGTCTGTTCCTACTGTAGCCCACTACTATATATATGGTTGATCACTTTAGTTGTAGTGGTGAAACCACATCTTGTGAAAACAAGGTCTCTAGTGATACATCGACATCCATGGCTTTGGCTGTGATTTCTAAAAGTTGTAAACAAGTCTTAATTTTATTTTATTTTTATAAGAATAAACTAGTCGACTCTAATTAATTAATTTGCAATTTAGGTTTTATTTTCATTGTTGTCGAGCATAAATATTTTTCTTTTAATTTTAATTCTTAAACGTAATCATGCATGATAGCTTGTGTATGTTGCAGTCTTAAATATTGATCATGAAACATCAAGACTATATATATAAGCATCACAAACCATTGCTATGTTATAGTTTGGAGCGAGAGATAATTTGCTAATTAACACCATGTTCCTTCTGGATAATGATAAATTTATTTTTCTTTATTACTTTATTTATGATGTGTTTGGCTCATACACTTGTGCTTGCGATGATACGTAGTTCTCCCATAATATTGTTTATATTCCTATTATCGTTTGTATAATTTAGTGATTTTTTTCTTTTTGATATTTTTTCAGGTGTTTTGTATGAAGTCAAGTATTATTTGAAGCACAATCAACTTTATATAATCTCGGAACACTTCGTTTTTATTTTTTTCATTTAGAACAATTTTTGCTTTCACTTTTGTAGAAAGATACGATATAGAAACTTTTTAGATTGTTTTTGTTGTTTCGTAAAGATACATTGAGAAAAAATAATGTTAAGGATATGTTAAGTTTATATAAACTGTGCAATATCAATATATTATTTAGCTATGATTTTTATTATATATTGGCAGGTTAAATATGCTTGGATTGAGACCAATATATATATAAGACTTTAAAAACTAAACAAAAATGAAAATTAGAGACGGAAATAGCAATGGAATCCAGAGATTCCGTTGCTATTTCCGTCTCTAATTTTCGAGGAATAGATACATGAATCAGAAACGGATCAAATTCCGTCTCTGGTCCGTTTCTGATTAGCAACGGATCAGAGATGGAAATAATCACAAACGAAATTTATTAAAGTCTCTAATCGAAACAAATTAGAGACGAATTTATTCCGTCTCTGATCCGTCTCTAAATCAGAAACGGATTCACATTTCCGTTTCTGATTGAATCAGCGACGACGATTTTAAAGATGGAATAAATTCCGTCTTTATTCCGTTGCAGATTTCAATTAGAGACGGAATTTATGCAAATCAGAGACGGAAATTTCCGTTTCTGATCTGCTGTTTTTTTGTAGTGATTGTAGTTTGATTGACAAACATTGAATGACTCATTATTATATTGTTTGTGCTAAGTGAGTGTATAGATTAAATTAAAGTATTAATACACAATGGAGCTTGTTAAGTTTATTTGTGCTAAGTGAGTGTATTAATTATCATTACTTATATTGATTAACAATTATATTCTTCATATATAGATTCCATAATGGTTGATCGAAGAGTAACTTTGGCGTGCTATATGAATGGTGTCATGGTTGATGGACCATCAGGAATTTCGTACACGAAACCGCCTATTCGACATCTCAAATCGAAGATGAGTTTAAGGTACGAGGAACTTGTGAGTTTTATCTGTAATTCATTGGAGATAGACAATGAAAAATGATATTAAACATGACATATCGATATCCTTTGTACATTGGAACTGGAACGTATAACTATGTCCCTTTGCGAATAGTTGATGAATCGACTATGAAAGATGCTTGGGAGATTGTGGTAGGATTTCCATCACCAAATTGCATGAAGCTATTTTTAGATTTAGTTACGAGGCAATTATATACTAGTTCCAATTGTAATATAGTGGCAAGTGTAGAATGACCTAGTACTCAACCAATATTTGAACATAATAATTATGCATCGCCTTTGATGACTGGAAATCCCGAAATAGACGAGGATGCTCGTTCCTGTGATGATCTGAATACTGAGGAAGACGATGACTATTGTGGTAGTGACGGGAATACTAGTGAATCGAGTAGAGATGATGATGTAGATGATGCAGGGGTTGATGCTCGTCATGTTGATGATATCATGATTCGATATACATTAAATCGAGTCATAGCCGATGACGGCTCATTATCTTGTCCTCCAATCTCAAGGAAGTTGGGAACGATGATTTTTTCGATCAAGAGGCTGCAGGAATTGATGGTGCGCACGTGGGTGTAGGTGAATTTGTCATACCTTCATCCGTATTTATGGAATTGAGTATTGAGGCAATGCAACCCATCCATGAGAATGCAATGATCCCTTCTAGGTTTTTATGGAATGATGCATCAGAATTTCATGTAAGCATGCGGTTCCTTTCTAAAATTGATATCCAACATGCCGTGAAATTGTATAACATCAAAGGACACAGGTGATTTGTGGTAATTCATTCAACACCTAATGTATGGATTGTCCGTTGTAAGACATATTTAGATGGATGTGATTGGAGGTTGCGGTGTTCGAGAAGAAAAATACATGGAATGTTTGAGATCAGTAAATATGTAGGACCACATACATGTATCTATGCAAAACTGTCCAAGGATCATGCTCATTTGGAATTAATGACAACATTGTTAATGATTTGGGGTTCAAGCGCGATATGGATCCTGACCCTATAGATGATTCGGTGTTGACTCTGCAAGCTCTACATAGATCTACTCGCGTTTGGAATGGACTGGTAGTGCTTCTTTTCACATGTTTGCATATTTTTATAGCTTCGTAGCTACATTTGAACTAATGTAAGTTGAATCTCTTATTTCCATAGGATCCTGGTATATTGATTATCAGGCGTAATTCAGCTGCATTACATCGATTGGTCCCACTAGATGAACGGATAGTTGGGTATCTTAAGGAAACTGGGTTTTACGGGACGACGCGAATAAGTTTCATAGCAATTGATCGGCATCTCATTACTGCCCTTGTAGAGAGGCGGAGGCCAAAAACTCACACGTTTCATTTTTCAGTTGGCGAGATGACTATTACACTACAAGATGTACAATCATTTTAGGGTTATCTGTCGATGGATTACCAATCACTGGTCGTGTAGAGCAAGATTATGATGCCTTATGTTTGACACAACTAGGCTTCCTATTCCCTGAAAACAACAAGACTGGAGGTTGGATCCAAATTCGCCAACTTTCAAAATGGTTTCCAAACCTTCTGAATAATGCTAGTGATGTGGAAGTGCAATGCTATGCAAGAACGTACATCTTACAACTTCTTGGAAGAACTTTATTTGCAGACAAGTCTAACAATCTTGTTCACATCACGTATTTGCAATTTTTGAAGGATTTTGAGGTGGCAGGACAATACAGTTGGGGCGGCGCAACTCTGGCTCACCTATATAGACAATTGTGTCTCGCAGCCGACATTGATGGAGCAGAGATTGCAGGTCCGATCATATTATTACAATTATGGGCATGAGATAGGTTGCCTTTTCTTGCACCAATAACGGGAATTGTTCTTCGAAACGACATCATACCAAACAAAGAATTATTTCCACCTCCTCCATTTGGTCATAGGTAATTAGAATTTTTTAACACAATAATCTCAATTTGAGTATATTTATCTACATGTACATTCATGCATGCTTTGTGTTGTTTTTTATATTTCTATAGGTGGAGACATGCCTTGGAGACCACAGGGAACATAAATGCACGTGCTTGACAAAATACGAGAAAATGATTGACATGCAATCACTCGATGAAGTAAGAAATATGCTTAATCATTTTTTCCAAATACCTTATTCTAAAATGGTGAAATGTGAATTTTATTCATTTCAAGTTGTTTGTTATGACTTCAGGTAATTTGGGAACCGTATCCTGAGACAAAGTGATAAGGGACACCGCCTATTGTAGCGATGGCGTGCTATTTGGCGAACAAAGGCACCTTTGATTTTCTTTTGTGTTGTTGAAATGTATAATCTGATAGAGTCATGCGACAATTCTGTTTGAAACAAAGGATACAACCTTTACATAGCACAAGCATGAAGCTACATAAGATTGACTTGGGAGGAAAACGGATAAAGATCGGAGTGCGAACATAGTGCTTATGTCTCACGTATGTGGAACGAATGTGATTCCAATATTGCGAATGATGAAATAATGGAGGAGCCATTAGAATTTTACGACCCGTATATGCTATGGCATCGTCGCATTACACGACGATTCATGTCTCGTCGTGGAGCTATTGTTGAGGCATTGGTAAGTACAATTTTTTTCAGGTCATGAAGTCTTTCAAATAGTTGTTTTGATTTTACTTTCGCATACAACTTCATAAATATTTCATATGTAGGCACATGGAATGACATCAATTCATCAGTTGACATTGGGTGATGATGTGTCTATTGCACGTATTAGAGATGTAGCTGCATCGGCTTTGATTGCAATACATGCAAATTATTGCATCCATAATATTCCCACTTCATTTGAAGCTTCTCATCAATCTTCTCATGATGATACATGTTCGAGACATGATACATGTTCGAGACATGACACTCCAATGTTTACTCTATCAGTACCTCTCAACCAGTTCGAGACTCTATATACTCAATCAGTACCTCTCGACGAGTTAGAGACTCCATATACTCCATCAGTTCTTCCCAACATGACATTCGAGGCTACGGAAGCCTTTCCATTTGATAGGACACCTACATCTTCGCGTCATTTTAATGCAAGTCCAATTAATAATGATGAATTTATCTGGGACTACAAGTACTCATGATGGTGGAATGCGTGATATCGATGATATTCAACGAGAAGATGCTCAAAATCCTGCTCATGTGGGACATTCGAATGTGCCATTAGCTTTAAATCGTAATGTGCGAGTCGTAAAGAGAACACGTTGTGGGACTGAAAGTCATTATTTGGGGTCAGACTAGGACATTTTCTTTACTTTAACATGACATTTTTTTTTTTTGGTTTATATTAATGCTTTGTAGTTCATCGACTTCGATTTCCAAGTTCTTCATTTATATCAAATGAAACTTTTGGCTTCACTAACATTGATTTTATGAATTTTGCAAATTACACGAGTTTAAAAGCTTTTGTTGTAAAATATAAGGTTATAAACTAGTAACTTCAAATTTTATACTAGTTTGTATTAACAAAATAATAAAAAATATGAATATACTAGTTGACTTGAAATCTTTAGTTTTATTGCAAAAAATATAAAAACACATAGATGCTACAAAAAATATAAAAACACATAGATGCTAGATGTTCTACTTGTTCCATCGATAAGGTATAGATAGATTATACTTTGTCAAGATCATTTTAATTCTCTTTCATAAAAATAAATCAGCCTTAAGACATTGTTTTATAGTTAACCACTAAAAGCATAAAGCAAAAAAAAAAAAAAAAAGAACACTGAATTCGCCCACCAAATTTGCCTCGAGACGCGTGCTATCACAATTTTCTGTGTAGAACGAATCCGGGCATATGGATACTCGATTTTACGTAATTTTTTACCCTGAATTCAACCGCGCACTCCAATAACTCTGAAAATAATAAATAAACGCAATTAGACTAGTATTTTGGAGACTTAAACATAAAATATATATATAAATAAACTATATATAATATTATATAATTAACGACTCAACATCCTTCTTGAATTCCTCTTCATTATAATCGGTTGTGCTTAGTTAGGGTTTCTGTTAGGTCAAGTGATGAAGTCCAAGAATTAGCTTGCAAATTCTTGATAGGATAATGAAGTCCAAGAATTAGTTTGCAAATTCTTGATAGGACAATGATGAAGTTCAAGAATTAGTTGCAAATTCTTGGAAAAATAGGACAAAATATGACTCACAGCGTTCCGGGGGTATCGGTTTATTGGAAACGACGTGGAGATCACGATTCACAGCTATGCTGTGAGTATGACATTTTTCGGCGAAATTCCATCGTTTCGCCCTCCGAAACGACAATTTTGCTATTTTAGGAAACTTTTGTTTCGCTTATAACTTTCACTAGGAATTTCCGTTTTTATTGTCGTTTGCGGCGTTTGTTTCTATTTTTCGTCTAGTTTTCAGTTTAGGGTTTTTTTGGATTTTTTACTATTTTTGGCAAATTTTAGGGTTTCGATATTTTAGAAGATCTCCGCTGCGTCAATTGGTATCAGAGCACAACTTCATGTGATTGGAGAAATCATGCCGCCGAAAAGGAACCAGCAAGCGTATCGAGGAGGTGTATGACGGTGACAATCGAATCGACAAATTGGCCAATTGATTGACCAACGCATGGACGCGGTGGTAGAACGATTAACGCGAAATCGATCGGTTGTTGAGTCAAAATATTGATCGTGTCTGTAACCATCGAAGGGAACTGTTGGTGATGAACCGAGGGAGATTCTTCTACCGAAAGGGAGGATGAGTATGTTGAGGCACCGAGGAGCGCTACGGCGCGCGTGCGATTGAGGATGATCGCGGCGGTGGGAGTGCAGGTTGAAGACGGATGTCCCGAGAATTCCATGACACCCTTCAACCGAAAGAATTCTTAGACTGGCTGGCGTCAGTTGAAAAAGTCTTAGAATTCAAAGGTGTGTCCGAAGACAAGCGTGTGCAAGCGGTTGCGACCGTTCCGCAACAGGGGCCATGGCTTGGTGGCAACAACAGAAGTTGATGCGGAATAGGAATGGAAAGGCAAAGATCACCTCCTGGGAGAAGATGAAAAAACACTTACGGGTTGAGTTCTTGCCTTACAATTTCCAACGCCTTATGTATCAGAGGTTGCGAGAATGCGAGACAGGGGCAAAGTCGATAGATGATTACACTATCGAGTTTTATCGATCGATCGCTAGAAACGAATCAGCTGCGGAGACTAACGACCAATTAGTGGTGCGGTATATTGGTGGACTGAGGGTGCAGATCCAAAATGTCGTCAACATGTTTGATCCCGTTTCCTTATCTGCAGCGCACCAGCGAGCATTGTTGGTGGAGAAACAACAGCGTCGGGGTGTGAGTAATGCTTCCAAGTAATGTTAGTGTTGGGACGACCAATCGAAGGTAATATCGCTGCAATTAAACCTGCTAGTCGCACAAACAGACCTAGCATTAGTGGAATTAAATGCTTCGGTTGTGGCGAAGTTGGTCGCAGAAGTCAGAATGTAAAGGGAAGAAGACTCTCTTTATTGAGAACTAAGAGGAAGACGCAGGGGAAGAGGCCAACATCACTGTAGAACCAACCTTTGATACTTCTGACAACACAGAAGAGGAGATCGTGACTGGAGACGTGGGTACTGCCTTGGTTGTGAGGCGTTCTTGTACGACTCCTAGAGCAGTCGCTGATGATGAGTGGCTGCGAAAAACCATCTTTCAGTCCAAGTGTACCATCTTAGGCAAGGTGTGCAGGTTCATGATTGATGCAGACAGTTGCGAGAATATCGTCTCAGTTGAAGCGGTTCAGAAGTTGGGTCTTGCAACTGAACAACACCCCAGGCCCTACAAGCTAGCTTGGCTGAAGAAGGGTGGTGAGGTGAAGGTGTCGAAGCGCGCCTTGGTGACTTTTTCTATTGGTGCTAACTACAAGGATTCAGTCTGGTGTGATGTTGTGGCTATGGATGCTTGCCACTTGTTACCGGGACGTCCTTGGCAGTTTGATAGGAGAGTTGTGCATGATGGCAGAACCAATAAATACACCCTTATGTTCAAGGGAGTGAAGATTGTGCTAGTACCCGCCAAGTACCCGGAGGAAGTTAAGCCTACTAAAGAATCTAGCAGCTTGTTGTCTTTGGCAAGATTTGAAGATGCGTTACAGGATTCTGAGGTAGTTTACATATTGATGGGAAAGGAGGTAGATAGAGATGTTGATGTTCCTGAAGCTGCAATTCCTATTGTGAAAGAGTTTTGTGATGTTTTCCCTGATGAGATGCCAGAAGGACTACCACCATTGCTTGATATTCAACATCAGATTGACCTTGAACCTGATGCGTCACTACATAATAGACCACACTACCGAATGAGTCTCAGTGAGCATGAGGAGTTGCGCGGACAGGTTGAAGACAAGTACAAATAATATGCAGATCGAAAGAAGCGTCACGTGGAGTTTGAAGTGGGTGACTTTATGTGGACGCTTCACTAAAGACCGATTCTCTCGTGGGTGATTACAACAAATTGTCGATTCGGAAGATTGGTCATGTGGAGGTTCTTGAGAAAATTAATCCTAATGCTTCTGAGATTGAAGTTGCCAAGTCACATTCGCTCGGCTGATGTATTTAATGTCAAACATCTTGTTCCCTATTATGAGGATACGTATGGTGATGACAATTCGAGGGCGAATTCTGTCCACCCTGGGGAGAATGATGAAGTCCAATAATTAGCTTGCAAATTCTTGATAGGATAATGAAGTTCAAGAATTAGTTGCAAATTCTTGGAAAAATAGGAAAAGATATGACTCACAGCGTTCCGGGGGTATGGGTTTATTGGAAACGACGTGGAGATCACGACACACAGCTATGCTGTGATTACGACGTTTTTCGGTGAAATTCCATCGTTTCGCCCTCCGAAACGGCAAGTTTGCTATTTTAGGAAACTTTTGTTTCGCTTATAACTTTCACTAGGAATTTCCGTTTTTATTGCCGTTTGCGGCGTTTGTTTCTATTTTTCGTCTAGTTTTCAGTTTAGGGTTTTTTGGACTTTTTACTATTTTTGGCAAATTTTAGGGTTTCGCTATTTAAGCGATCTATTGGGTCTAATTCGTAGTTTTTGGTTGAAATAAAAGAATTTTCGAACTTTGGCTTAAGTTCTGACCTAGATCGAGTTGTTCGTGGATTCGTTTAACTGGTTTAGAAGATCTCCGCTGCGTCATCAAGGCAACATTTTGTTTTTTAAATTCTTGATTTACTTCATTCGAACCTTGATTTCGAACATGGTTTTTTTAGGATTTAGATCAGCAAACACGATTCGTCCTTTCGGTATTTCGAAATGTTTGACTGTTTGAAAAACAAAATCAAATTCACCTTTTGTTCTTAATAAATAGAGGGATAATGAGTATTGCCCCAAATTTTTCAAAAAAAAAATACATAGAGGGATAATTGAGCGGAAATAACTGAAATTTTCCTAATGGGAGCTGTTCTGCAAAGCCGTTTCTGTTGGAAGAGCTTTATTCATTTCTGGGATTAATAGAATGGTCATTAAGAATGGTAACTGAAATTTCCATTGACAATTTAAAACTTTGATCCTTTCGGATATATAAATTACTTAATTTGTTAAGAAACAAAGGGGTACTAAACATAGTTCTGGATTTCAGACTTGGTTATTGTTAGGAACAAACTTGCAAGCGCAACGGAAAACACAATCAATCTATTAATCGATACTAAAAGATATTTATATTCAAACGATCCAACGTTGGGCACAAGGCACCACAAGTGCACACTCGAAGCACACTCAAAATCTAACATATTAGGCCCTTTTTATATAAATCAACTCCTAATCCATCTCAAGCTCTAGAACATTACAATCCTAAATACTTGAAAGACACAAACTAAAACATTGAAATCCTTATTAGATTAGGACATGGAGTTTGAGCCAAACTCAACAGTTATATTCTTTAAGATATGGGGTTTATGAACAACATTGTGATGTATCGTTTTGTTTTCTTGGACGAATGAGTGTACCCATCTTCGTGCTTGTGTAAGACATTGATCATGCGAGAAAGATTAAATGTCCTCATCAGTAGTAGCATTGGAAAAGCTGTTGGTTTGAGGATCCCTTTGTTCAAGTCCTTCCATGCTTCTTCAATCTGTCTGTTGAGCTCATCTTCGGCTTCTTTCTCCGTCGCACCATACTGATTCATGTAGCACTCAACGGCTGAAGCCACATGCCCTCTCTCTTGTTCAAACTTCAAACATTAAGAAAAATGTACGTTAAGTACATATGTGAGTTGGAAATAAAGCGCGAGTCTACAACGTGTATTGGTGTTACAAATAGTATAGTTAGGTACAGGCGCATATATACCTTATGCGACACCAGGTCATCCATGAGTCGACAAATTACTGAAGATGCTCTCATGAAGTTTGGCTGACTTAGCACCCATTCATATGCCTCCTTCGGAACCATTTTTCCCATGCCAACAAAGGATGTAATGGTAAGCATGTAGTAGGTCGCAGTGACTAATGCATTTGGTATGTACTCCTCCATTTTTGGTGTATATCCTTTGTGAAACCATTTTGCCTCAATCAAGTAGGCCCGAACTAATTGTTTCATCTGGCACATATCAAAACAAAAGCTATTGCCAGCTAGTTAGCTAGTTCCAAAACTTATGTGAATCAAGCAATGTTGGGCATTGGTAAGGAAGCTATAAAGGAAGTAAACTTCATCTAATGCAATAAACTATACACTATATGTGATCTGTACCCAATCACTAAGGAACGGCAAAGGAAGGTAAAGAAGTCTGTTATATATATAGAAGAGCGTGGACACAGCATGAGTTCAGTTGGTTACTCGTTTTCGCGGGAATTAGTGTACCTTGGTTCGATGATATATATCATAGTAGTAATAAGGACAATAGTAGAGGCACTCATAGTTTGATTGATGCAGTACGTAAGTTTTTGGAAGAAGGTTCTGGCGTCTCTCTTATTTTAATTGATCCGAGTATCTTTTCGTTCAATTGCAAGTTTAGAGTGTTGGAGATTGATTCAAATATCAATTAGTTAAAGTTTATTTTTATATTATTTATGTTTATCAAGAGCTGTAACTTAGGATCTAAACGTGATCTAGTAGTTAGTTAAATATTATATGTACGTGAAAAAGGTCAGCAAGCGAAATAATAAAAATTGATCTAATGTAGTCATCTGCGTTAATCGTTTCTTTATTTTGTTTCTTCTTTGCATCATTCTTTTCTATCTTCACTTCAAAAAATTCAACATGGTATCAAAGCTTCTCGATTCTTGAGGGCGTGTAAGTATCATACGATGGTCTCCACCACAACATCATCTCTTCCACCTCCAACCTTCAATGGTGAAAATTATGAAGTTTGGGCTGTCAAGATGAAAGCCCATTTGAAGGGTCTTAGTCTATGGCAATGTGTTGAAGATGATCAAAGAAAGGTTCCACCGTTGGGGAATAATCCAACTCTAACTCGATTCGGTGCATGAAGAAGAACTTGCGAAAGCTTCGAGAGCATTGTCACAAATTCATGCCGTGTCATGAAAAAGCATTTTTACAAGGATAATGACTTGTGAAAATGCTAAAGAAGCATGGGGTGTGTTGCAAGCGATTTACAAAGGCAACGAAAGAACCCGACGTCAACAAATTTTGAATCTGAAAAGAGATTTTCAGATCATGATCATGAAGGAAAAGGAAACGATACAAGAGTTCTCTGATCGACTAATGAATGTGGTGAACAAGATCCGACTAATGGGAGAGGATCTACCGGATTGCATGATTGTGGAGAAGGTGTTCATAAGTTTGCCTGAACGATTCGAGGCAAAAATCTCTTCTCTTGAAGATTCAAGAGACACCACCCAAATGACGCTGTCGGAGCTGATCAATGCGCTGCAAGCTCAAGAACAACGAAGAATGATGAGGAATGAAGCAGAAGATAAAGCGGTTGAAGGTGCTTATATAGCTAAAGCATCACTGTCCAAGGTAAGAGGAAGAAATATTCAATGTATTATTTGCAAGAAGATGGGCCATGATGAAAATGATTGTTGGCATAAAGGCAAGCCACAGTGCTACAATTGTAAGAAATTTGGTCATGTACAAAAGTATTACAGGTTTAAGAAAGAAGAACATGCAAAATTGGTGGAGGCAACCACTGAAGAGGGTCTTTTTTAGCAAGTGATGAGAAGTGCATCATATGAGTTTTATGGAGAGAAAGTGCTCTAAGAATGTTGAAGAGAAGTGCTTCAAATAACCATTGAATTAATGTGTGCGAAGAGAGGTGCTTTGCAAAACTTAAAGTTTGAGTTATATTTTCTATTTTACTTGTAGGAAATTTGAATCAAGGAGGAGTGTTGGAGATTGATTCAAATATCAATTAGTTAAAGTTTATTTTTATATTATTTATGTTTATCAAGAGCTGTAACTTAGGATCTAAACGTGATCTAGTAGTTAGTTAAATATTATATGTACGTGAAAAAGGTCAGCAAGCGAAATAATAAAAATTGATCTAATGTAGTCATCTGCGTTAATCGTTTCTTTATTTTGTTTCTTCTTTGCATCATTCTTTTCTATCTTCACTTCAAAAAATTCAACATAGAGTAGTTCATATTGGGTTATTGATCTTGTCTTTGTACTGTTCTATGGAATTCCGTCGAATAAGGTCAAGGTTCTTATCATAATATAGTTTAATTAGATGATTGAGAACAATTAAGAATTTGCATGAATCAATAATGGATCGAGAAATACCGCTTCTTTAGCGAAATGCATGTGATAGGACGATTTTCCATTACAAGTAGGTATTCCTAGTTCACTGCTCATCAGTTCTTCCATTTCATCATAAACATCCAACACTGCACGGTAGCATATTTTCATATATTCTGGCAGTTGATAACTAGCAGTTATATCCCACCTGAAAGTATCAGTTAAACAGCTTAATTAGTCTCTTTGTATGAGAAACGAAAGGAGAAAGAGATGTGTATGCTAAAATTAATGGAACCTCTCAAAGGCATCAGTGAATGGTAGTAGCTCTTCAAGTGTACCATAGACGTCGTAAATATCATCGATTATTGAAGTAAGGAGCATCACTTTGGTCAAGAATATTCTTGGTAGCGAGTAACAAGGCTCAAAATAAACTCCCACGTTCCAAAAATAGCACTCCACCAATCTATCTCTCACAAAAGGTAGATTTGAGGGCACATCCAAATCCTTCCACCACCTGGAGATATATCATTGTCCATAAACAAATTAAATTAGCAACTCATGAAATCATTAATTATATTTCCCTCTATATGTATAAATTAAGATACTTGCTAGATAGTGAAATTATATGAAGCAAGAAAAATATATGCGTACTTTGATAGACCGCGGAGCTCTTTCCTATGCCATGACTGTGCTAGATTAAAATCTAACTTCGCTAGCTTTTCGAGGGATGAGTTCTTTCCCTCCATGTCTTGGTAGAAAGAGATGTAGTTCCATGCCTTTAGCCTAGGCATGTCTCTTGATAATGGTTGTTCCAGAGCATATTCTACCTGCCTTTGGAGGTGTGATGAACAACTTAAATCTTTTGTTGGTGTTGTAAGGTAAGTAGTGGTGAAAGTAAAAGCGCCGTCGAGGATGTCTTCCCCTGGCACTCTAAGATGAGCAGCTTCATACAAGCTTAGCAACCCTTTAATATCCCCAACCAAGTCTGATTTGAAGGTACCTTTTTTTATCCTTGAACTTGTTGAAAACATCTGTTTCATCAACAAATGATTAACCACAATATATATAGCTTTTCATATTTATAAACTACATTGCATTGAGAATCTTTCGTGATCTGCACGTACTGCATGGGGCGTTATATCCCTGTTGTCGAAGCAATCGAAAATACATAGCAGTGGTGTAAAGATCATCAACTTTTTGGAAGACATTGTCATCATGATACAGTTCTTTTATAGCCTCTTCGATTTCTAGTTCAAAGTGATATTCGAGTCCAAGGCGTTGGAGTGTATCGATCAAATTCATCTGTGTTAATGGTTCATTCTTCGTTTCCTTCAGTGTTTTCTTCACCTCTTCTTTTAGCTTTTCTACATCTTCTGCATAAGTACGTAATGCCTAGGTGCCAAACAATAGGTTGTAATTAAGCAAATGTTTGAAAGGAATATGGTTATTTTTGTGGCTTTACTAAAAAATAAAATGTGCACTCCAAATGTGTGTCCAAAGTGTGTCATTTTATAATTTTCCATATGAAAAATATGGACCTTAAAATTTAGGGTACAAGTTATGTATGCATTAATTGCACCTTACGATTCACATATAACTAATGATATGATTTGCTTAGACCAAAAAAAAAAAAAACTTATGATAAGATTTAATGGACCATCTAAAAGAGTCGGTGCCGACGCATGAGATGCCAAAAAACGGGGAAAAATAATTTTACAAGGAGAGAGTTGTAATTCACTCAAAAACTGAAAATATTTTTATGTGACAAAGAAAAAAGAGAAGAAGTTTACGAGGTTGAAAGGATATATTACAAATCCAAACTTCATAAAAAGAGACTCCCGCGTTGAAAATTGAAAGCAAGTAAAAATGGCCTTGTTTCTTATGAAACAAAACAAAAAACTTGTTTCTTATCAACAATTTAAGAAAAAACCAAAACTAGTTATGAAGAATATAGGCTTATGAAAGCGAAAACTCCAAATGCCTCCCCTTGAAAAAAAAAAAAATGCTTTTGCAACCCCTCGAGTTAATCCAAGAATGACACATAGATGTTTGCACACCGCGCGATGTGCCTTGAGATTCGTCTGTGCCGAAATGGATGCATGTCGTTCTTAGGTTACAATAGCAAGCTCCAAAACTTTTTTTTTTTTTTTTTTTTTTTTTCAATAATGATCGAATCCAAAACAAAAATTCTAAATGCCCAACATTTGGATTGTGCATATATGCACGCTTACAATATGGGAGTGCGTTCACGTATTGAAGGATTTTACCAAGTGCGCAAAAATGAACAGTGCATGCACTTACTACATCGTCATTATTGCAATTTAGGAAGTAGTCACCCCATACGCTTGGATGAAAATTTGCTGATTTCCGCACAATATCATCGGCTGTATGACGACAGCACACAATTGGCCTTCCACTGCTCATCCTTGATATATATTCCTTTCTAAAAAGTTAGATGAGAAAGTATATATGGCAAGTAATGTAGGTAGTCGATAAATGCAAGTGTTTTGCGTGCCTTAAACTTGTTTTAGTCATTGGAATCTATATATATACACACACAAAACACAATATACATCCGGGGTTACATGATAATTAATGCGGTCGGACCTTTAGTTGATATCACAGCCAAGCTTTTCATATAGAAAATAATGTCCTCCACATATTTCTTCTCAAGTACACTCACGCGCACCACACATTTGAATTATCCACGTTTTTGATTAATTTCCTCTAGTATCAATTATGTATATTTTTTTTTTTCTTTTCTTTTTTGTTTTGGTTAAAACTGCTTGATATTCAAAGTTAACTGATTATTCCAGCTTTCGGGCTTGAGCCGAATGGCCCACTAAAACATAAAGCTCTCTTAGCAATGATTCGTGTGTTTGGGAGTCTCGAATCGAACTCGAGATGTCTTAATTAAGTTGTTAGAGTAAAGGATCACTCTAATGCACCAACTGTTGGTATATATATTTTCTTTAGGGGTGCATGGACCATTGTTCATCTTTATCGACGACATCGAATTTAATATCAGATGTGACTAACATGTGCGCGATAAGCCTACATTAGTTGAGCAATAATATTATATTAGCATAGACTAGTTTTAGACCCGGATAATGTTCGAAAAATACAATTAATCAATATATATATATACTTATACACACAAATATAAATATATAACATAATAAAATTAAGTTGTTTAAAAAAGAAAATATATAAAATAAATAAAGAATGATGTAATTCTCTTAATAAATTTTGAAAGACTTCTTTGTATACAATAGTGATAGTAGAATTTGAACAGTTGTCCTCTCTGTCGCATATTAAAATCTTCAATCCGGATTTGCTTTAATCTTGAAACTGCAACATACATTTGTCCATGGGTTAAAATAGGTTGAGGCAGATATATATCAACATGCGATAGAGATTGACCTTGACTTTTATTTATTGTCATTGCAAAGGATACGACCAATGGAAATTGTCTTCGTTGAAACTTGAAAGCTAATTTGATATTTGATGGAGTCAGCACCAACTTAGGAACAAAAACCCTACTACCTAAATGACAGCCAGTAATAATTTTAGCTTCAATTACATGTCGTCGGAGCCGAGATACAACCAACCTTGTACCATTGCAAAGGGTTGTAGTTTGGTATATATTATGGAGTATATATTATGGAGTAACATTACTAGTACACTCACCTTTAATGTTAATTTGTGATTTAGCAGCCCTGAAGTAGATATGATATTTAAAAATTCTGGAGTGTAAATATTTTCATAGGAACTTGAATGTACATCCACCTTGCATACACTATTTGAGTATATATAATAAATTACTTCTTCTCTTGGCAATGAGGACATGACATTATTATTCACCTTACTCACAACTTCTAATGTAGGAGCAAGAATAGCACGTTGTTCCAAATATTTTGCATCTCGAGCATTGGCTATAAGATTAGGGTATGTACTATTGGCAATTGCTCCAAGTGGCTCATTACAATCTCTTATGAGTACATCATCTGCTATATGAAAATGAATAACACCATCATTTTCCTCTCCAATTTTTTCATCACCAACTTTGTTTAATGTTTTAAATGGATATCTACTAATACCATTAATCATAATAATAATGCGGCTTGGACGGGACTGGAAAATGGTTCTTTAGTTATAATTTAATTTGCAGTGACATTCACCGAGAGCTTAGCAATATCGTGAAGATACTGATGCCCTACATCATTAATTCCAAATAATATTTTCAGTTGTCCTTCTCATTGATAACTGACGAGCAGTTATTGGCCGCGTTCTTTCTAGAAAGTATGACCCACCTCCCCCACCACCACCACCACCACCACCACATTAATTCCAAATCTCCAGTGGTTCAGTTGTCTCGTCACTGATGAAGTGATGAGAAAGTTGTTGGTCACGTTTTTGAGGTGTTGCAATCTTAGATCTAGTGCACACCATAAAAAATGGAAAAATATTTTGGGTGACATAATTTTGCTATTTAAAATTTGCTACATAGTTGTAAGTCGATGTTTGTATATATTAATTGAGATCGCTGTATATGTATGAAGCAAAGATGTTACTCAATCAGTTTGTTTCTTTTTTTTTTTGGCCCAAACATGCATGTCCAAATAAATGTTGACATAATTAATCGACTTCAGAAAAATTTTAAAGAAATGACTTAATATGAAAAAAAATTGAGAAAAAAGAACATGTTGGAAATAATATTTAAAATGAATAACATAAAAGATTTCGAAATAATGTTTAAAGTCTAGAGAGTCATGTGCAAAAAATATAATTACTTGTAATGTGTTGTAAAGGAGTCGGCGCCGACGCATGAGATGCCAAAAAAAAGGGGGAAAAATAATTTTACAAGGAGAGAGTTGTATTTCACTCAAAAACTGAAAATATTGTTTATGTGACAAAGAAAAAAGAGAAGAAGCGTACGAGGTTGAAAGGATATATTACAAATCTAAACTTATAAAAAGAAGACTCCACTAGAACAAATTTAACTTTTAATAGCACTTAATAGATAGAGGTTTTAATAAACCCCTATGAATTAGATTTAATAACACTTAATAGATAGAGGTTTTAATAAACCCCTATGAATTAGACAATTAGGCTTTTAATAGCACTAATTCATAGAGGTTAAAAAACCCCTATGGAAACTCTTGGTCAAGAACAACAAGTGACTCAACACTCTCACTCAACACTCTCACTCTCACTCACTCGCTCACTCTCGCTCACTCTCACTCGCTCACTCGCTCTCTCGCTCGCGCTCTCTCTCTCTCGCTCACTCGCGCACTCTCGCGTCGCTCACTCTCGACCAACAACCCTCATTGCTCACTTCGCCTTGCTCGCTCACTCGCCCAACACTCTCGCCCAACACTCTCGCTCGCTCACTCTCGCCCACACTCTCGCACTCGCGTCCGTCAACTCGAATCGGACAATTTCGCACTCGCAATCGGACCTTGCCTTTCATCTAGGGTTTGGTCCGCCTCCACCTTGCCTTTTCTTCACCGCTCTCGGACCTTCTTCGATTTCAAGACCAGGTTGTACGATCTACAAGGTGAGACTCGATCGATCTCAAACCCTAACGAGTCGATTCGATGAATCTGTGAGTCTTCTCGATTGTTGGTTCTTTGTTGTAGATTTGATAATCTGGACCGATTTCATTGTGTTGATTAGGTTGGTGATATTGTTTTCTATGGTTCTATGACTAGAATTAGCTATTCATGTATTTGATGTTCTTAGGTTGTGTGTTGGATTGGTCGTGGTGATTGGTTATCGATTTACTGATCTCTCTAAGTCTCTATGTTCATTAGGTTGATCGAATTTTATTTTTTTATGGTTCAGGTGACTTGAATTAGCGATGAATGTATTTGACGTTTATAGTTTATGTGTTGAATTGGCTTTGATGATTGATTTGCTCTAGGTCGGAAGTCCAAGCCAATTTTTTGCTCTATAGATTGAACTGTGATTGATTATTGACAAGTGAAGAGTCTCTAGTTGTTAATTTAGTCATTCGATGTGTTATCTACAGTTTTGATTTTGATGAAATTTTGTTATAGAAGAATCTGTAGTGTTAGTGACTTGTAGAGATTGATTCATAGGTTTAGAGGTCATGTGAGACTGTGTAAACATAAGGTTGAGTTTGAGTCTGAGCGAGAAAAGGAAGAAATGAAAGACTTTTAGTCGATCGGGTTTGAGGCAAATTTCACTGGTAAATTGATTCAAGAGGTATACTTGTTTCCAAATGCTTCTTTCTTTACCAAAAATTTCTGTTTACATTATATTTTGTTTTTCAATTCATTCTTTTTTATTTTTAGAAATCAAGGTCAATACTTCTTTAAATTTTACTCTTTTTATTGATGTCTTCTTTGCTTGGTTTATGAACTAATGTGAGGTTAACGAACGACCTCATTCATGCTCATGCGAGGCTTTGACGATCCACGATCGTCGACATTTTGGTTCGGTTAAGTGGATTCAACTTCTTAGTCGCTCGTTTTTGTGTGATTTTGATGGTTCTAGTATGTTGACTGAATTCGGTTCGTTGTGTGGATATTTTTTGTGAAATTGCTCATTTGAATGTAGGTTTTGTGGATTTGATGAAGTGGATGATTAATTGATGATGTTGAATCGTTGCAAAGTGTTAAGAAAAGTAGGAAAGTGAAATCTCATTTTGATTTTTCGAACCTTTGAAATGAAGCTATGTTTAGGTAAATCTAGGGTTGATTTTGACCTAGGAAAGGTAGATTTGAGTTTAAATAATGAGAATCCCCGATGTTAGGCACCGAATCGAGAGCTAGTATTGAATATTTGTCTCTTGTTTGCATTTTCCTAATTACTATCACTACTAATCGCTTTTGTCTAAGGTTGAGAAAATGTGTATATACTTTGATCTCACCGAGGTGGAAAGATATTGATCTATTCCAACAAGAAAAAGACTATTGGAATAGGTGCCCCTTGTTCAATGGATTAAAACCTATTATCATAGATAGCCATGGCTTCTCCTAATCATGGAGTTATGGATCCATTGGATTTTTTAGTGCCATTGGAGTAAAGTCCACCCTAATCATAATGGAAGTAATCCCTTTTCTTGTTTTGGCTGTAAGTTCTTTTTCTTAAAACGTTTTAGTTTTTACATTGATTAACATAGACTACTTTTAAGTCTAGATACTTTAAAAATCTAATGTGATGTTCCATATTTTAATGTATTTCTATAAATCAACTTTCCTTTCAACTATCAATTAAAATTGAATGTTTCCAACCTTGATTGATATGGGTTCTTAGATATGCTTTGTCTACTACTGCTTAAGCTTGGAAATAACACCTTCATCTCTTTTATTGTTCTTTTGAAGAATGTTTACCCTTTTAAAATCATACGAATTACACTTTTGTGTTTTCTAGTATGTGCGTAGTGAGTAAGCACTTGATACTGCATTCTTATAAAAAGTGCTTAATAATACAAATTTCCAATTTGTTATGTGACCTAATTACAAGAAGATAATATGACCTTCATCATGTTAGTCTTCAGTCTATAATTTTGTATTTGGTATTTCTGATTTGAACAGATTAAGCCCCCATCATCTCCAGCTGGATGCTTCACGCAAATTCTTTCCGTTGGGATTGGAGGCTCAGCTCTAGGTCCTCCAAAGGTGGTCATGTCCGCTTTTGATCCTGAACTGTTCTTTGAACTGAGAAGTTGTTTCATATTCCTTTATTGACATTAAATAATTTATACTATTGTTCGAAGAGATGCTTAATAAATGTTCTTATATTAGGATAGCGATTTGGTGACATACTTATTTTCATACAGTTGCTGCAAAGTTGTTGATTTTCTTTTGGACACACATTGAAATTTATTTTGTTACTTTCTGATTTCCATTGAATGACACAGACACTATGTGAAAGCATTACTAACTTGATAAATTTGTGAAGCACTGAAGTTTATATTTATCGCCTTCCACTGTTATTTTTACTCATCTCGGGAAGAAGACAAGATCTATGTTCTTCATAGGTAGTTTTCCCTTTCATCTGTGTTTCCTTTGTTTTCCTCTCTTTCATGTTTGTACTTTGAATTGCTTGCTGTAATTTTTGCGCTTATGCTTTTACCTTTTGTCTTTTATGTACGCTGATTTGTCTGAATGGTAAGATAGACCTGCTGACATTTGCGACATTTTTCCTCTCTAATATTTTGGATACTGTGTAAAGTTGTGATTGCTCGAACAAGAGAAAAAGTCCTTTCCCCTTGAGTGTTGATTTTTATGCCTATGTTTAATTAATCAGATTTTTATTATATGTGCTCTTAGTCTTTGATTATTTTTCAAGTGCTTTTCCACTTTAATTAATTTGAGACTAAGGCTATGTTATGTTGTTGTTGTATGAGCTAAAACTAAATTAATTAGATTTTTATTAGATGTACATATATGATTAACATTAATTTTCCATCAGTTGCAATAATTGAATTACTTCTTATTAATTTTAAATGCAAGAAATTTAAAATATGTACAAATAATTTTAAACAAAAAGGAGGTAATAGATATTAACGTTCTTCAAATTTAACAGAGCAAAGATTACAATCTCAAGATGGATAAAGGTTGGGCCAGACATTCGAGGTTAATATTATCTTTTTATAGTAATAGAAGCATTCATATTTTTTGTAAGGTTGAAACTTACTATTTAAAGTTTTTTTTGTTTGTATTAGAGTTTCAAAAGAATATTGTAAAGGAGCAAATGCATTCGTTCTTCAAGCTCAAGCTAGAGAAAGACATCCAGAAGGAATTAGGTGTCCTTGTCAAAACTGTCGAAACATGTCTCGTGTGAAGTGTGATATTGCATACAACCATCTAATCATATATGGATTGGATCCCATGTATACAATTTGGTTCCATCATGGAGAGAGTAGCCCCATTGTAAGGAATGAAGTCGCAAATGATGAAGGGGATAGAGTTGCTACGGATGAAGGGGATGAAATTACTACAGATGAAGGGGATGATGGGGATGGAGTTGCTAGGGATGAAGGAGATGGAGTTGTTAGGGATGATGGGGATGGAGTTGCTAGGGATGAAGGAGATGGAGTTGTTAGGGATGATGGGGATGGAGTTGCTACGGATGAAGATGATGAAATGGATGATGGGGATGGAGTTGATAGGGATCAAAGAGATGGAGTTGCTAGAGATGATGAGGATGAAGTTGTTAGGGATGAAGGGGATGAAGTTGTTAGGGATGAAAGAGATGGTGGGGATGAAGATCTAGAAGATGGCAATATCCAAGTTGACGACGAAAGGTTATTTGAAGAGGACAGAACTCCACCTCTCTATTCAGGTTGCACAAAGTACACCAGATTTTCTCGCCGCCGTGATTTTGTACAAGCATAAAGCTACTTATAGTCTATCTAATAATGGTTTTAATGAACTATTGAAGATTGTGGTAGACATGCATGTTGCCACAAGAAAATATTCTCCCTAAGTCGTTGCAAGAGGTGAAGAAGTTGCTAAAGGAGTATGAGCTTCATTATGAAAAGATTCATGCTTGTGTGAATGATTGTTGCTTATTTAGGAAGGAAAATGAAGCTTTAGATGCATGTCCTAAATGCAAGTCATCTAGATGGAAAGTAAGTAAATCCAACAAAGAGACCAAAAAAAGAATTCCTGCTAAGATCTTGAGATATTTTCCTATCATACCGAGATTCAAAAGAATGTATGGGTCATTGGAAATAGCTAAAAATTTACTGTGGCACTCTTCCCATTTGAGCCAAGATGGTAAGATGCGACACCCATAGATTCAATAGCATGGGATTTAGTTAATCACAAGTGGCCCGATTTGCATTAGAGCCTCGAAATCTTAGGCTTGGCCTTTCATGGATGGATTCAATCCTTTTCGTGATTTTAGCTCTCCATATAGTTGTTGGCCGAATGTTAGTCACTTACAATTTTCCTCCTTGGCTTTGCTTTAAGGAAGATAGTATGATGTTAACATTATTAATTCCAGGCCCAAAGCAACCAGGAAATGACATAGATATCTATCTACAACCTTTGATTGAAGATTTGATGAAGTTGTGGAATGATGGAGTAGTTGTATTTGACGCAGCAACTCAAAACATTTTTAATTTGAGAGCAATTTTGTTGTGGACGATCAACGATTTTCCAGCTTATGGGAATTTAGCTGGATGTTTTACAAAAGGAAATTTTGCTTGCCCAATTTGTGGGGTTAACACATGTTCAACATGGTTGACTTCAAGCAAGAAAACTGTATACATGGGCCACAGACGATTCCTTGAACGTGATCACATTTTTCGAAATAAAAGTACTTGGTTTGATGGAACTTGTGAAAAGCGTGGAAAACCTGAAGTAATGACTGGATATGATGTTGCAAATGCAGTAAAGAATATCAAAAATGATTGGGGGAAAAAAGACAAAAAGAAAGAGAGATGTGAATCAGGGGAAAGGGGTACGAAAAGAAAGAGGAAAAAATCAAGGAAGAAGAATACATCGGAGGCCATTGAAACCACTGGAATCTGGAAGAAGATGTCCATATTTTTTAGTTTGCCATATTGGGAGGTATGATACTAAGTTGATGTGTAAAAATTTCTTTAATTATTTGAAATTGCATTAAACTATTCATCGTTCTTTTCAGCACTTGGTTTTACGCCACAATTTGGACGTTATGCACATCGAGAAGAATGTTTGCGAAAGCATTATTGGCACAATTCTTGATATAAAAGGTAAATCAAAAGATGGACTTAGTTCACGAAAGGATTTGGAAAATATGGGAATTCGGCGAAGATTGCATCCTCAAGTTCGTGGGAGTCGAATATATCTCCCGGCAACATCATTTAGACTTTCTAAAGTGAGAAGCATATATTTTGCCAAAGATTGTCAAATATGAAACTTCCAGATGGTTATGGATCCAATTTTGCAAATCATGTATCACTCAAGGATTGCACCATTGTAGGTCTCAAATCTCATGACCAATCATGTTCTAATGCAACAATTGCTATCTCGTTGCTTTGAGGGGACTTCTACCCAAAGGACCTCGGATTGCAATATTTCGATATTGTAATTTTTTTAATGAACTATGCCAAAGAGTTGTAGATAAAAATAAACTCTTGGATCTTGAGAATGGAATTGGGGAAACTTTATGCATGTTAGAGAGATATTTCTCTCCTTCATTTTTCGATATTATGGTTCATTTACCAATCCACTTGGCAAAGGAAGCTCGCTTAGGTGGACCGGTCCAATACCGGTGGATGTATCCATTTGAAAGATATATGAAAAAGCTCAAAAGTTATTGTAAAAATCGAGCAAGGCCAGAGGGATGCATGTCAGAATGTTACATTGCCGATGAGTGCGTGCGATTTTGCAGTAGAAAGTTGGAACAATCAACTGATATGGGAGATCAAGAACGTCAGGACAATAATATTCATAATGAGACAATGCTGGAAGGAGAACCAATCTCAGCAGTATATACAAAAATGTTGTCAGACGATATGTTGGAAAAAGCACATCGATGTATATTGTTCAATTTGAAGATTGTTGAACCTTATTTGGAGTAAGTATGATGGTTAATTAGATCATTTTATTGATTTGAATTCCTGATCCAATTTCTTAATTTATATGTTTAGAATGCATATCAATGAGTTGAAGCGTAAAGACAAACGCCTTGGAAGGAGTGCAAGCCAATTATGGATGAAACATACAAGGACATTTAGTGAATGGTTTGAAGAAAAGGTTGTAAGGTCTTCAACTATATTTTTAGGTTTAATTCCAACAATTATTTTAAAACTCGTGCATTTTTTGCTTACAACTTACCGTGTATATCTTTACAGGTTAAGTCTCAGAATGTTGATGTGTCAAACATGTTGCATTGGATTTCTCGAAAACCAAGAAAAAATGCACTTTCTTGTTCAGGTTACGCAATTAATGGATTAAAGTTTCACACGAGAGATATTGAAAGAGTTACTCAGAATTCTGGCGTGTTTGTTGAAGGTGCCGATAGCCTTTGTAGATCAAGTTCACGGGACAATGCACAAAGAAGAAGTGAAGTTGATTATTATGGGGTTATAAGAGAGATAATTATATTGGATTATTTTGTATATCGATTTCCATTATTCTTGTGGGACCGGGTTAATGAGGGAAACGGTATGAAAGTTGAAGATGGGTTTACCCTAGTAAACTTTAACCAATGTCACAATCATAATGATCCATTTATTTTGGCAACTCAGGCCAAACAAGTGTTTTATTCTAGTGAAAATGATTCATCAAACTGGTGCGTTGTGTTAAGGGCACCTCCTCGAGGATTGTATGATATTGCAATGTACGGCGAGAATGCGCAACCATCGTTTTCTGCTGTTGACATATCGCGTGTAGATTTGGACACTTGCGATGAAGATGAAAGTTATGTTAGAATGAATTGTCAGGGTCGATTTGTGTAATGGAGTTAAGTTTTAGCCTTATTCACGAATGACTGATCAAATGCTTATATTAATCAATTTGTGTAATGGAGTTAATTTTTCTTTTGCTTTTCTTTGTCTTTTCACATGTACTAACTGGAGCATTTGCAGGCATTTTTTACAACCATCTATTTTGTTGTTGACATAGCGTGTGTAGATTTGAGGAAAATAAATGTATAAGGGAGAGGTAAAAAATTGATTTAGTTAATCACTTTATAGGTTGATGAATTTATTTGTGCTCATTTACTGATTATGATATTTTCTTTCCCTAAATCAATAGAGTTCAAAAGCTGCAAAAAAGAGAGCAAGTAAAGAAAAGGAAGCTATAGAAGCATTGATGAGTCGAAACTCAAATGTTGGTGTGAGGATAAGGTGTCCGCAAAGTTCTACATATGAAGCACCTCCTTCATCATGTGACTCTCGTTCTCAATCAATAACTAGGAGCTTCAATCAACAACAACGAGAACAACAAGAAGAAGAGGAACAAGAAGAAGAAGAACAAGAACAAGAACAAGAACAAGAACAAGAAGAACGAGAAGAAGAACAAGAAGAACGAGAAGAAGATCAACAAGATGAACAACAACAAAGGAAGAAAAGAGGTCCAACCAAGCTTCCTTCACTTGCCAGAAAGAAAAAAGTACTCGTTACTTTCAATGACAGAAATCAGCCCATTGGTGAAAATGCAGATGTCTTTTCTTCTTTCTTGGGAATCGTGTCACGCGAAATGGTGCCAATTACTTTGTCAGATTGGCGCCGACTCAGGGGAGATAATAAGAAAAGAATATGGAAGTTTATTGAGGTTAGACTTCTATTTTTATTATATAAAATTATAAAAATTACTCTATTTGATTGTGTTTCATTCTCATTGCAGGAAAGATTTATAATTCCGGATAAAGCATCTCATGAAAAACATATATTACAAAGAATTGGGCGATTGTTTGGAGCATGGAAATCAAGGCTTACTAAGGAGTTAGAAAATGGCAACGACGAGAAACACCGCACAATTGATGAAAAGTTATGGAAAGAGTTCAAAAAACAAAGGAGATCTAGCAACTTTCGTGAACAAAGCAATAAGGCTAAGGAAATCGAGCAAAGCAAACGATTCAAAGATACGACAAGTCGAAAAGGATATGCTCGCCTTGAATATGAGATGGCAAGTTTTATTCATTTATTCTATTACTTATACTTATATTTTAATCTTGTATTATTTATTGTTTTTATGCTTATAGGTTGAAGAAAAAGACGGTGCTAGTGTTTCCAGTGAGTGAAGTGTGGATTAGAAGGCATTCGATAAAAACGGGAAACCACACAATGCCGAAATTGCCGAAATTGTGGTGAATTAACTAATAGATCTTTGATATTTTATATTATTAAGTTTTTCTTCCATTTGATGCAAATAGTAGTTGTTTGTTTTGAAGGATAAAATCAATGCATGTAATCAAAGTCGATGCTCAGAATCTACTGCTTAATCAATTAACAATGACCCTATCTCACAAGTTTTTGGTACTGAACACCAAGGTCGAGTGAGAGGTCTTGGTTTTGGAGTAACTCCTACTGGTGTAGGTGCAACAACCCAGAATAACGCTATCATCAAAGAACTTATGGGTTTGAGAGAGAAATATGAAGATTTATCTTCTTATGTTTACAATCAATATAAACAGGTACAAATTGATATTTTCACTATACACATGTGTACTTATTCATATCGTGAACAATATTCATTCTTAAATTGTGTTGGTTATTTTTATGATAGGGTCAACAAGGGGGAGACGGGCACACTTGTACATGCCGGTAAAACAAAATATTAATCTATTGAATGTAAATGTTACGGATAATGAAACTTCATAATTTTTTATTGAAGCCACAAAACGGGAACTCTTCGAATAAGTGTGGAATGAAGTGCAAGTTGATCGATTGGGTTGTTGGTACCCATATAGTGGCGAAGGAGAGATTGCAATAGATGACCGCTACATGTTGTGGAGGGTGCTCCTATTGGGGTTGGATCTTACATGGTGTGGGTGCAAACAGCCATTGACCACAATGCTTTGATATGGAGGACTCAAGCTAATATGAGGACAATAGAGCAAGCTTTAGGGGAATCGATTCCATGGCCCAAACAACATGTCTTCATACCTAACACTTGAGGAAAGTACGTTTCAACCATTTAGTTTTATTTTTTTACTCATCTTGTGTCTCTGAATTAATTTTTTTTGTTATTGCAGATGATGGGAAGAGCGTATAGATGGTGCTAGAAATTTGATGAGACTAATCTTTGTTATAGAAAAGGAGCTTATTTTGTCTAGTTTTTAGTGCTTTGTATGAGACTAATCTTTGTTACTTTTGTGTTTCTTTAAATACATTCTGCTTTGCTCTCACTTCTCCATACATACATGCGTGTGTCTCTAACATATGGCCGAACCGCGAAAAGGTTGGTGAGCAAATATGGATTAAAGTGAATGTTGAGCAAACTAGTTTCTACAGGGTAAAATATGATGATGTACTTGCAACTCAACTGAAGGATCGCCTCTACCATTCCAGGTGAAGCCAGGTGAGTAATATTATGTTTGAAGTACTTTAGTGAATGCACAAGTTCTGTTTATGAACATCTTTTTTTTTGTTATGCATTTGGTTTAGAGCGTCAATTCGGAGATTTTAATTGTCTTAAGGTCTGAACGGCACTACAAGAAAGCCTTGAGTGGTCTTAAAACATTGGAAGAAGACTTAATTGCTGGCGATGACATGAACGATATTGTTCCTTTGCCGTAGGGAGTAAAATAAAGTAATTAAAGGAAAGACATTCTATAGCATCAGGTTGACTTGGTACGCAATGTTGGCTCCACAAAGAGATTTGAATCTGCTGTTGAGAAAGTGTTATTTATTATATATTCAGAAACTTAGAAGTCTTTCCTAAATGCTGCTACTGTTTTCATGTTTTACCAGATTTTAAGAAATACACTCACTACAGTGATCTAACAAGGAAAGGTTAGCCAAACGTGTTTCCGTTTAAGGTACCTAACTCTATGAAATTGATGCATCATGTTCTATCTAATTTAATTTATCCATGTCTATTTAGTTTTCTTGAAATACGATCCCTACTTTGTTTCTTCTGGTTTGGATGAAGCATACCTCGATATAACAGAGTCCCAAAGAAAGGGCTATCGGCGGTGTAGAGGTGAGTTAGCATATGCATGATTTTTTGCTCCTTCGATAGTGACGTGCTTTCAGGTTTAGCATCTTGAACCATGTTATGCTTGTCTTACCAGCATTGACTTCTTGTTTTTCCTCAACATAGATTGCTGAAGAACTAAAAAAATGTGTTTATAGGGAAACTTGTCTCACATGCAGTGCTGGAGTAGCTCCAAATCGCTTACTTGCAAAGGTTATTCCTGTTTCTCAAATGATTATGTGTCATGCACTAATTTTGTAAAGTTGGTTTGCTCCAATTTTGACGTACTAAAAATCGAATACTATATGATATAAGAAAGTAGGAGCAGTTTCTTTCTAATTTCATAGTCAGTACTTTAGACATCATCTTATTTGTATGGGGTTATAAGAGAGATAATTATATTGGATTATTATGGTGGTTTTTTGTATTTGTTTTTTATATTAGACATCATTTTGTTTGTTGAGTGGTTAGCACTTCTTTTCTTTTTTGGCTTAACGATTGAGCTTTTTTTCGTTTAAGTTAACACTTGAGCTTCTTTAATCTGTAGCATTTTTACTCCCGTTCGGTTATTTGCTTATAGTTGGTGCAATACTAGTTTCAAGATTTGTGTTGAATCTGGAAAAAGACAAAATGTAGTTATTACTCATTTTTACCCAATTGCTGATGCCTGAGGTGAAGCATACATTAGTCTTTGTTATGGTTGTTTGGAAGAAGTTCCCTTCCCATGATATTTGTAATTTTGTACCCTCTCTCTTTTGTCTAGTGTAAATTTATATATCTGACGCCCTGATAAGTGATGATGTCTTGTTGGGTGCGAATATAGGCCACATGTTTCAGTAGTATTAAGGCGCGGACGTTCGATTATGATTATGTTCATCGACTTGGCATGGAAGTCATGGACTTCTAAAGTCATCATTAGGCTTTTTGGTATTTGTTTTTGCAAGGAAGCTTCTAATGACTATTTGCTAGTATTGAACCACGTCTTATTTGTATGATCATCATAAAGTAGTATTTTTTTTTTAATTGTTTTCCATAGTTCTTTGCTTGATAATTCCAATCTAGTTTGGAATGGTTTTGTTGGTTGAGTAGTCGGTGCTTCTATGCCTATGTATATATCATCTTTGTTTTCTCCTCTTTTGCCTTTTGTTGCCGTGTTAATGTGTTTACGATAATTTCGGTAGATCCTGGAATGGTTGTGCTTGTTGACTGGTTAGTGCATCTATGCTTTTTTATACAGTATCATTCTCGTTTTTCAACTTTTCTACTCTTTGTTTTTTTTACAGTGATGTGTTTATGGTGTTTGCATTTTATGATGTGTTTACGATAATTTCAGTAGATATTGGCTAATTGCAAAGTAGAACATTTCTTTCAGCATTTATTTTTAACATTCAATGAAATATAGTCACAGTTTCCTCTCAAATTTTTAGATAGGTAGATAGATAGATAGATAACTCGAGCGTCTTTAAAATTTTGTCCATGGGATGGCTGATTTGAATAGAGTCTGAAGAAGGCGCTTTGTTCGGTTAATGAATTTTTTTTCCAACACCAGAATATGATGTGACGAGTTCAATGCACCAACAGATTTCGATGGACAAACTCGAGAGTGCGACGAGTTCAACCTAATCCAATTCGGTATGTATGTCTTTTGATTAAAATTAATAGAGACAGTGAAGCACTTGCATGTGCTTTAATTTACTGCACTAACTAAAATTCGAGGGGTGATACTACACCCCATTGTCGCTATGCAAATGGGGATCCAGTGGCAGGTATTTCTTATTTAAATTATAACTAAAACAGTTATAACTCTCATAAAGTCGATACTCCTTTACTTTAGTAATCTAAAAATGATAGAACAGCTGGTGTTTGTGGATATTGAAATGATAGAACAATATTTTGTGTATCATGCATTGTTGTATTAAGTTTGTGCTCTGAACTTTCTGCTCCTTATTGTTCTCTTATCTAGCATTTTTTAACTTATTTTGTGTATCATGTATTGTCTTATTAATTTTTTTAACATTCCCTACATATGTCACTGATTTAGTAGTACCATCGTGTAAATAGATGAAGATGGTTTATACAAACCATTAATATGATAAAGCAATGACTCATTTGTGCACATATGATTAGAAGCCTCGGTTTAACTATCCAAGCATCATTGCTAATAAAAGCATTAAAGCTGAAGCTTTGGTTCAAAGATACTTCCTATAAATTCAGTGTGAGTAGAAACAAAAATGTTTGATTGGAACAATGATCTAGTGTTTTTAACATAGGGAGTGGGCACAATTGGTTAGTGTTTTGCATTGACATTGTGCTGAACTTAGATGTCACTTGTCAGTGCTGTTTCATTACTCTGCAAACCTCGCGGTAAATTACTTTATTTGGATTTTCTTATGATATCTTTTTTTTTTCCAAATTACTGAGCTTGAAATTTATGTCGGTGAAATTGCTCGTGTTACGTGTTCGATACCTTGCATAATAGACTTAGGAACTTGAATGCCACGAAACTTTGAATCATAGTTTTGTATTTATTCGTCAAAGTTCAAAGGCTAGGATACATTTGCCAAAAGGTACAAGAGTTCGGATATTTCTACCTATCATGCCTTTTATTTGAGTTGTTTTACGGTTTCACCTTGTAGTTTGTGTCCGATAGAAATTTAAATATGGCATTTCGACCATCTTTTCGCCTAATTGTAAGTTATAATTATTCTGTAATGGTTGGTTTTTGTTAGTGCCATAGTCAGTAAGTCCAATTTCTGAATATTGGGAAATTTATGTTTGCGAGTGGGTCTCATGCCTTGTTTATTTCTGTGAAAAGGATGTATGACAATCACTTATAAATGCTCTTGTGCGGATCCTTCATGTGATGTGTTGATTGTACCATGAAATTAAGCTAAGTAGAAACATTTGATACGTGCAGTTTATCTCAACTAATTTGGGCGAGGCTTTGTTGTTTGTTGTGTGTATCCTGAGCTTTGAGAAGCATTTGTTGACATGCAGTACACTTCTTTCTTATATTTGATAATTTTCTCCCTGTATTTTTACTGGCAGCTTTGTGGATTCATGCAATGGGTTGCTCATTATTGGTGAGCCTAGCTTCGCTAATTTGCACGATCTTTTTGCCGGTGCTTTGCTTGTAAGTAGAGTACTACCTTTTACTATTTTTGATGTCATTGATCTCGCCTTTGGTAATTAATTGATTGAGGGTTTTTCCTTTGCTAACACCAATTTTATTTGAGTTATTGCGATCAAAGGAAAACCTTCCAAGGCTATTGTTGATTCATTAGTTTGCATTTGGGGTTCGATGCTTCTCTCCTTGTTTCATTTGTTTTCCCTCTTAATAACTTTTTGCTTTGCATCTCTTTGTTATCTTATCTTCAATATTTATTATTTTCGGTATCAATTTCGCTTATTGTGCTATTTTTTGATGCAAGCGTAATATATTTTTTCTTTGCATCTACTTTGTACTCACTTATAAAGATCTACTTTGTTACAACCTATGACTCCGACGGTTAGATCTTGTTGCAACACGAGGTCTTATATTGCGATAACTCAATAATTTAGACTTGAAATCCTCACCCATCCGCTTCTTATCCAATCACACACGTGAAGCTAAATTTCTTTGATGTTTCTTCTTCCACTTGTTTGGCTAAGGCGCCTCTACTAAAATTTGTTTGCGGGCGGGAGCTATGCTTGGGGATGCTTTTCTTATCGATTACCACATGCTTTTGGTATTCTTTAATAGTTCAATCCTAAATCTGTTAATATTCTAGATATCCTTTATACCTTTTTTTTTTTTTTTTTTTTAGAAAACAGACATCCTTTGTACTTATTTGGCTAGAAAGCGAGATTACAATACTTAGAGCAAAGTCTATAGACAAGTATTTTATGTTACTTGATAATATGTTGGAAATAGAACCAGGCGACATTTTTGTAGAAGAGTGTGAAGTGGACGAGGGAACTTGCGGTAATTCGTAATTCCTATAATTTATGCATGCGAGTAGGTAGTATGGGCTTTTGTGTGCTTTCTTATCCTTTCAATATATCCGGAAAGTCTGCTGTTCCTCTGTTTTCTTATCCTTTCGCTCTACGAGTGCTTGTATTGTATTTCCTTTTACGAAGAATTCATTCCTTACTTTTAATCTGTGTGTGCGGGGGCTCCAAGACAAGATCCAACTGGTCCCTATAGACTTATGGAAGAGGCTGCACTGGTACAAGGAGAAAGTCTACCCCAAAAATAAGGTAATCGTCGCTGAACATGATTAGTTTTATTACTTAATTTGTTGGTGAATGTCTAGTTGTTTGCTCTTATTGGATTTTCAAGAAGAAGATGTTGGCTTTTCGATTGCTATCTCGAATTGGAATGATACATTCACTTTCGGTGTTGGCGATTCTAAAACAAAAATCCTATTGTGGTTTCACTTGTTACGTATGCGCGAAAATGCTAGCTTATTAACTCTTTTTTTGTATGTTAATGAATATTGAAGTCCCTCTTGAAAGTTCATGAACCTTATGCAAATACAATGGAGAAATTTTGTTTGCTCTAACTTTAGATAAATATTCTCATCTGCATTTCAAAATGTGAATCGGCTTATATGTAAATCAATGCGGACTTTAGAGTTGATAACTACGCTTGTTGGTGGGTTTGGGGGATTAATTAGGCGAAAGAAAGGAGTCGTTGCCATCCGTATTGGCTTCAAGGGAGTCGATATGCTGTTCATATGTTGCCATCTCTCAGGTTAGTTCTGTCTGAATGCAAGAATATTAGACTCCTACTTGGAAATGGAAATTAATTTTGAGCATGTTTGCTCTGCCTTTGCCACTTACTTTTTCTCCAACACTCTCTCTTTCTGCATCTCTCTCTCATTACAACAACAGATTAACAACACTTCTGAGAGCTTTCACTTGACAGACATGTCCACCACAGATTAACAACACTTCCCAATCCTCATCATCTCTAAACAACAACAACAACAACAGAGATGATGAGAACAGAGAAGTGAAGTAGCGAGTGACCACTACTTAAAGCGGCTCAACGGGGCATCTCACAAGATTTCCAAGCCGATCCGAAGGCCCCTACCTCCCCACTTGAACCCCATCATCAACAACAACAACAAGACCCTCAACAACAAAAATAACACCAACCACCAAAGTGTACAACATCAACAAGAGCGACTTCGAGACGTGGTACAAAAACTCACGGTTCCCCTTATCATCAACATCAACAAGATTGTTGTTCATATGTTGCCATCTCTCAAAGGAGTTCCATTTTTGGGAAGAACAATATCCCTCTCTTTGGGAAAAGCTAAATGTTTCTTTTAATATAAGTTACTTTGTTTCTTGATTGAATAATAATATTGCGAGTGGAATGTAGAATTGTATATTTTCAATTGAAAATGGAAATGGAAATTAATTTTGAGCATTTTCGGCTTTTTTTTTTTTTTTTTTTTTTTTAACATTTGATAGGGGTTTGAAACCCCTATGTAATCCTTTGATGATAATATAGAGGTTTCAAACCCCTATGAAATCACTACAATTGATAGGGGTTTGAAACCCCTATGTAAGCCTTTGAAGATATTATAGAGGTTTCAAACCCCTATGAAATAGCCAAGATTTGATAGAGGTTTGAAACCCCTATGAAATAGTCAAGATTTGATAGAGGTTTGAAACCCCTATGAAAGCTTGGAAGATAAGATAACACCTTAAAAGATAACACTTTTCATAGAGATCAAAAACCTCTATGAAAAGTCTTTCATAGAGGTTCAAAACCTCTATGAAAAGTAGAATTTGTTCTAGTGCTCCCGCGTTGAAAATTGAAAGCAAGCAAAACTGGCCTTGTTGGGATAATGTTGAAGGTCATAGTACAAAGGAATTATCTCACATCAAATAGTTAAGAGAGGTAGCTCAATGGTAAGGTACAAAGTGACTATGGATGCGGTTGAGGATTCGAGTTAATTTGACTCTATTTGTGACGAAGTCCAAGAATTAGCTTGCAAATTCTTGATAGGATAATGAAGCCCAATAAGTAGTTTGCAAATTCTTGATAGGATAATGATGAAGTCCAAGAATTAGTTGCAAATTCTTGGAAAAATAGGAAAAGATATGACTCGCAGCGTTCCGGGGGCATGGGTTTATTGGAAACGGCGTGGAGATCACGACTCACAGCTATGCTGTGACTACGACGTTTTTCGGCGAAATTCCATTGTTTCGCCCTCCGAAACGACAATTTTGCTATTTTAGGAAACTTTTGTTTCGGTTTTACTTTCATTAGGAATTTCCATTTTTATTGTCGTTTGCGGCTTTTGTTTCTATTTTTCGTCTAGTTTTCAGTTTAGGGCTTTTTAGACTTTTTACTATTTTTGGCAAATTTTAGGGTTTCGCTATTTAAGCGATCTATTGGATGTAATTCGTAGTTTTTTGGTTGAAATAAAAGAATTTTCGGACTTTGGCTTAAGTTCTGACCTAGATCGAGTTGTTCGTGGATTCGTTCAACTGGTTTCTTATCAACAATTAAAGAAAAAACCAAAACAAGTTGTGAAGAATATAGGCTTATGAAAGCGAAAACTCTAAATGCCTCCCCTTGAAAAAAAAGAAAAATGCTTTTGCAACCCCTCAAGTTAATCTAAGAATGACACATAGATGTTTGCGCGCACACCGTGCGATGTGCCTTGAGATTCGTCTGTACCGAAATGGATGCATGTCGTTCTTAGGTTACAATAGCAAGCTCCATAACTTTTTTTTTTTTTTTTTTTTTTTTTAATAATGATCGAATCCAAAACAAAAATTCTAAATGCCCAACATTTGGATTGTGCATATATGCACGCTTACAATATGGGAGTGCGTTCACGTATTGAAGGATTTTACCAAGTGTGCAAAAATGAACAGTGCATGCACTTACTACATCGTCATTAGTGCAATTTAGGAAGTAGTCACCCCATACGCTTGGATGAAAATTTGCTGATTTCCGCACAATATCATCGGCTGTATGACGACAGCACACAATTGGCCTTCCACTGCTCATCCTTGATATATATTCCTTTCTAAAAATTTAGAAGAGAAAGTATATATGGCAAGTAATGTAGGTAGTCGATAAATGCAAGAGTCTTGCGTGCCTTAAACTTGTTTTAGTCATTGTCATCTACATGTTTGTATATATATACACACACAAAACACAATATACATCCGGGGTTACATGATAATTAATGTGGTCGGACCTTAAGTTGATATCACAGCCAAGCTTTTCATATAAAAAATAATGTCCTCCACATATTTCTTCTCAAGTACGCTCACGCACACCACACATTTGAATTATCCACGTTTTTGATTAATTTCCTCTAGTATCAATTATGTATATTTTCTTTTTCTTTTCTTTTCTTTTTTGGTTAAAACTGTTTGATATTCAAAGTTAACTGATTATTCCAGCTTTCGGGCTTGAGCCGAATTGGTCCACTAAAACATAAAGCTCTCTTAGCAATGGTTCATGTATTCGGGAGTCTCGAATCGAACTCGAGATGTCTTAATTAAGTCGTTAGAGTGTCGGATCACTCTTATGCACCAACTGTTGGTATATATATTTTCTTTGGGGGTGCATGGACCATTGTTCATCTTTATCGACGACATTGAATTTAATATCAGATGTGACTAACATGTGCGCTGTTAGTTTCTGAATGGAATAAGTTTATTGTATGTTATCTTGCATACATAGTACCCTATTTATATAGGCAAGTCTAGAATACAAGAAAGGAAAGTAATCACAAAAGGAACCTACGAGATATCGAGGGATACTAGTTTCCTTAACAGCTGGATACAATATTCAGTTTCCTTTACACCCTCCCTCAAACTCAAGTTGGTTCAACTTGAGGTTGTAGATCAAATATCGGTAAACCTGACAAATCTAAGGTTCGTTGCGGAGCAGATCAACGACCACCGAAGATGACAATCTAAGGTTCGCTGTAGAACGGAGCAACGACTACCGAAGATGACACTACAAGAAAAATGTGGAATAGCATCAAAACATTGCAACAGATTGAATCTGTTGCTAAACAACAACAAATCAACAACAATTTTGCATCAGATAGAGAGTTTGACTCGGTTGACCAAAAAGCAACAAATCAGTGATAGATTTGTGACAACAATTGTGACAATTTTTTTTTGTCATTGATCTGTTGCTGATTTCTCCCGCCAATATTTTCCCGCCCATTTTGTGACAGATCTGCGACAGATCAGCTACATAACCTAGTTTGTCAGTGATCTGTAGCTAAATCTGTGACAGATCTGCTACAGATCAGCGACATATTTAATTCTGTTGCTGATCTGTCGCTGATCAGCAACAGATTGTCAACAACAAAAAAATCTGTTGCTGATCTGTCGCTAATTAGCGACAAATTAGCAACAAACAAATCAAAACATCACTACTCTGTTTTATATGTCACTAAATTTTAAATGGTTTTTTCAAACCAGGGGCTCTCCTTTTTGGATAAAAAAATCCAATATATTGTTTAATTTTAAGGTAATGTAGTAAGTTAACAAAAATCCATTTTATATTGGTGTTTTATGTTGCAAATTGCACTTAGAACAAAAACTTGCGAATTGATTAATTAACAGTTTCCATTAATTGAGTGCAGAACCATTGATAATTAAATAGGCGGTTTCCTAAAATCATGGCTTCTATTTTTACTTGAAAAGAACACCTTCACATAAATAAAATAAAAACCACGTTTTAAAAATTTTGGAACCCAAAAATTATTTTTTTCAAGTTTTATATCTATATGTATACTATATCTATATATCTATCTATCTATTCAATATTAATGGCCAAATTGCTTAATTTCCTAATGTGCCCCTACTTTCAATTTTGTCATAGCTAGGCTAGAGCAACAAAAAAAAATTGCTTTGAAGCTACTTTAGGAAAACCCCATTTTTAATTAAAAGATATATCTCGATTGTACATGAAAACTTAAATTAATTAGCTAATCGATTAATCTTATTAAGATTAGTTTTGTATATAGTTAGCCTGATTAAGCCCAAACAGACATAATTAAGGGCATTGTCGAAATTTGTACCACCAAACATATATAATGAAATTAATTGAATTGTCAAACTATACATTTCGAAATATCAACATCATCAAAACAACCCACATGTGTTTATTTATATTTAATCTTCACGATCCTTAAGGGGTATAGCGTGCATAGTGGCAAAAAAAATGAGCATCCATAATCTAATTATTGAGGCGGAGACATCAAGTTTAATTCTTACAACTATATTTTCTTGGTTTCTTTCGAACCATGGAGTTGGGATAGCCGATCGACTTCCATTAGATTGGATGGCCAAATTAAAAAAAATGGCTAAAAACAAATTCGGAAGCCCTTATATGTAGTTACATCAAAATATATATATGCTTTGTCTTTTCTTTTCCTTGGACTCCGGAATGATCGTAAACGCATGGTCGCCTTAATTAGCTAGGCAATGTAGTTGAAATTTAATTTTTTTTCATGAGATGTTGAAATTAAATTGAAAACATATATACATATAGATTTAATTTAAATTTTCTATTAATATTAGAAGTTTGGAAAGATTAAGTTTTTTTTTTTTTTTTCTATTTCGATAATTAAAGCGTCAAGGTGGTGGAGCTACAGTGATGTATTGCCAAAATCTCATGAAGTTGAATGAATAGTGTCACATCATTTTGGTGTGGCACTATTTACATATCATATTATTATTAATTAATTTTTATTATTTTTTGTTTTGGTAATTTTTTTTTAAATTATCTTTCTAATTTTATTATTTTGAGATTGCAAATCGAATTGAATAAAAAAATGATAAAAAGTTAATAGTGTAAACACAGTGTTGAATAGCAACAAATCAGCAACAGACTGTCAGTGTCCACGTAGGCTGATCAGCAACAGATTTTGATCTGTTGCTGAACAACAACAAAATAGCAACAAATGCCACGTAGGCTGTCCACGTAGGCTAATCAGCAACAAACTAGCAACAAATCATTTAAAAATTAATTTTTAAATGGTTTTTACAAACCATTTCCACCCTCCAAACCCATTTTTACCTCCCTAGCTCCAAACCCATTTCCATTTTCACTGCCAAGCCGCCGCCGCCACCGCCGGAGACCCGCCGCCGCCTGCGCCGGAGACCCGCCGCACAGCCGCTGCACCGTCTCTTCACCGTCGCCGCAGAGGTTGCTCGTGAGCCGTGCGTGGCCGCGCTCAAGGCCAGATCCGCCGCCCCTCCTGCCACCAGATCCGCCGCCCCTCCGGCCACCAGATCCGCCGCCCCTCCTGTCACCGGATCCGCCGTCGCCGCCGCTGGTTGGACGCCGCTGAGCCGCCGCTAGCCGAACCCGCGCCGCTGAACCGCCGCACCCTTCTCCCCTGCTGGTCGAAAAGGACCCTCGCCGCCTCTGACGGTCCCGCACCGCCGCTGCCGGTCCCGCGCCGCCGCTGTCGGTCCCGCGCAGCCGCTGGTCGGAGTTGCGCCCCTCTTCCGCGGTCCTTGCGCCGCCCTTCTGCGGTCCTTGCGCCGCCATCCGCTTGGTCGAATCCCGTCGTCGCAGCTCGAAGGATATCCCCAGCCGCCGCCCTCCGCCTCATCGCCTCCGCAATCTTCGCCGCCGCTGTTTGGGGCTGCCTCCGCCGCCGCCGCTGCTCGGCCCGACTCCTCCGCCGCTGGTCGCACAAGCTTTATCTGCGGTTTGCATTTTCTTGAGAAGCTATTTTGGTTATTTTAAATTATTTATGTTTTTGCTGAAATTTATATATCTATGTTGTTAACATAGCAACAAATCAACGTCAATTTTTTGTAGTTAAATAGCAACGAATCAACGTCAAAACACTATGTCGCTAACAAATCAACGTAAAAACTAATTCTAACTAACTTGTATATGCTTTGGAATTAACACATATTTATATTAAAAAAATACGAGTTGAAACATAGGATCCACGTATAGCACACTCCAATTAATTTGAGATATGAGGGTTTATCGATGTTGTATAAATATGATATCAACATACTAACATTTGAATTTTATATAGCTCTCCGTTGGGGTGGTTTTCCTTACCTTGGGATTGGGTTGATTGGGGTGGCACGATAGTGTGCTCATTTTCAAAATTCGTTTCATGCTTCATTGATGCAAGATCTATTTTTTTTTAATTCTTCTTCCTATTTTTCATGGTTCAAAAAACCAAGGAGCTGCATTTGTTGAAGATTAGTAAATTGTTTGTAGATTAATCAACACTTCGATCGAAATTGTTCGCAATTAGTTCCATTATTTAAATTTATCATAGACCTTTGACCATTGCAAGTAAAGTCAAAAGCCATTCATATTGAAATTATATTCACATGTTGTGATGTTATTGATATATTTATTCTTTACCTAGTGTTTTTCATTCCCTTGCTTAAAATCATTGTAACTTTCTAATATTAAAATTATATTGTTTGTCATTTTTTTTATTTCTATTAAAGTATATCATTTGCTTGATTTTAGTTAAGGCTTCTTGTTGTTGTTCTTGTTGTTATTTGATATATTTATTCTTTTTTTATTTCTATTAAACGCTTGGATATTATTATCAAAATAAAATAATTTCTTAATTCTTTGTTTTATTACATATAATTTTTTTCATTTGTATTTGAATATTTTGATTTCATTTCGAATATTGTTCAAATTATTTCTTTTCATTTTCAGGATTTTGATGGGACAAGCACTCCTACCCCCATACATTGTATAGTGCATATTTTGTATCGGTGCACAATTGGGTAAGGGTGTGAGATTTACATAGATATATATGTAAATTAATTTGTGTTGCTATCTTAATTTGTGTATTATTTTGTATTTTGTTGGATATTGTTCATCTAGTAGTATATAGTATACTACTAGTTGATTATGAAATGTTAATCTCCACATTTTGTACATATTTTTTGTCAAATTTTGATAATATACAAATAATTTTTCGATTTTAGTTTTAATTGCAGCAGGAAATTTTTTTTTTTTTTTCAAATTTTACTGCTGCAGGATTTACTATTTACTGCTGCAGGATTTACTATTTACAGTGAACTGTAATTTATTTAAAAAAAAATTCCATTCCAAATCAAGAATGACCAAGTCTGTTGCTTGATTTGCCCGATCAACAAAAAAAAGTCTGTCTGTTGTTGATCTGTCATTGTTTTGCAACAGATCAAGACAGAACATTAACAGTTTGTTGATCGTGCAAATCAAGAATAGACGTGTCATTCTTGATTTACATAGTCAAAAAAAGAGATCATGCTGATTTGTCGCTGATTTGTCATTTGACAATGAGATCGACAACAGACATCTTTTTCTTGATCAAGCAAATCGATATGACACGTCATCTGTTGCTTGATTTGCAACAGAATTAGCAACGAAACTCCTTTTTCAATCTGCAACAAATTTATTTCTGTTGCTTTTCAGCTCAAAGAATGATTTTTTGTCTCAATTCTGTTCTTGAATAGCAACAGAACAAAATATGTTGCTAACTTCAATCTGCAACAAAGAGTTTAGCAACACCTCTAATGTTCTGTTGATCTGTCTGCGAGTCCCTTAGCAACAAATCCGTACCAATTCAACAACAGATTAGTTTGTTGCTGTTTGCTTTTTTTCTTGTAGTGTGATAATCTAAGGTTCATTGCGGAACATATCAACGACCACCGAAGATGACAATCCAAGGTTCGCGCGTGAACGAGCAACGACTACATCAAGACGACAATCTAAGGTTCGTTGCGAAACGGAGCAACGACTACCGAAGACGACAATCTAAGGTTCGTTGCGGAACAAATCGACAACCACCGAAGACGGCAAGCTAAGGTTCGTTGCGGAATGGATCAACGACCACCGAAGATGCCAATCTGAGGTTCGTTGCGGAATGGATCAACGACCACCGAAAATGACAGGAAACAGATTCTGATGTGGCAGAGTCAGAACAACGGAACTGTAGAACAACATATATCAAAATCGACGACAGAAGTCAAATCGGAGTGTTGTGGCGCGCACAACCGGAGTGGTGTGCCGCGAGCGGCGGCGGCGTATGGCGAAGCGGCAGCAGCGGGTGAGGCGCAGACAGGCGCGGGTGGGCTTGCGGCGACCGGCGGAAAGCAGATCTGGCGGATCGAGGTGGTGGCGGGTCGGTTGCGCGGAGGGCGCGGCGATCGGCACGGCGGCGCGAGATCAAGCGAGGGGGCGGCGTCTGCGACGAGCGTATGCGGAGAGGGGAGGCGGAATACGCAGCGGCGGAGGCGGCGTTCGGATCCGGACTAGATCTGGACGGACGGCGGGCGGGCGTGAAGCGGTGGCGCGCGAGTTCTGCGCGAGCGAGACGTTAGCGAGGAGAGGACGAGTGGCCGAGTTGTCGGATCGAGTGGGAGGAGGCGAGATCTGGGACGGGCGGCGAGAGCACACGATGGCGGGAGGAGGGAGTGCTTGTGACAGGCGCCGCGAGGCAGATCTGGTGATGGCGAGACAGAAGCAATCATGAAGCGGTCGTCGACTCGAAAGTCGACCGACCTCAAACTAGAAACCAAGCTCTGATACATGTTATTTTCTGAATGAAATAAGTTTATTGTATGTTATCTTGCATACATACTACCCTATTTATATAGGGATACTAGTTTCCTTAACAGCTGAATATAATATTCAGTTTCCTTAACATGCGCAATAAGCCTACATTAGTTGAGCAATAATATTATATTAGCATAGACTAGTTTTAGACCCGGATAATGTTCGAAAATACTATTAATCGATATATATATATACACACAAATATAAATATATAACATAATAAAACTAAGTTGTTCAAAAAAGAAAAGTTATAAAATAAATAAAGAATGATGTAATTCTCTTAATAAATTTTGAAAGACTTCTTTATATACAATATTGATAGTAGAATTTGAACAATTGTCCTCTTTGTCGCATATTAAAATCTTCAATCCGGATTTGCTTTAATCTTGAAACTGCAACATACATTTGTCCATGGGTTAAAATAGGTTGAGGCAGATATATATCAACATGAGATAAAGATTGACCTTGACTTTTATTTATTGTCATTGCAAAGGATACGACCAATGAAAATTGTCTTCGTTGAAACTTGAAAGCTAATTTGATATTTGATGGATTAGCACCAACTTAGGAATAAAAACCCTACAACCTAAATGACAGCCTGCAATAATTTTAGCTTCAATTACATGTCGTCGGAGCCGAGATACAACCAACCTTGTACCATTGCAAAGGGTTGTAGTTTGGTATATATTATGGAGTAACATTACTGGTACACTCGCCTTTAATGTTAATTTGTGATTTGTCAGCCCCGAAGTAGATATGATATTTAAAAACTCAGGAATGTAAATATCTTCATAGGAGCTTGAATGTACATCCACCTTGCATACACTATTAGTATTTGAGTATATATAATCAATTACTTCTTCTCTTGGCAATGAGGTCATGAGATTATCATTCACCTTACTCACAACTTCTAATGTAGAAGCAAGAATAGCACGTTGTTCCAAATATTTTGCATCTCGAGCACTGGCTATAAGATTAGGGTATGTACTCTCCAAGTGGCTCATTATAATCTCTTATGAGTACATCATCTGGTATATGAAAACGAATAACACCATCATTTTCCTCTCCGATTTTTTCATCACCAACTTTGTTTAATGTTTTAAATGGATATCTACCAATACCATTAATCATAACAATAATGCGGCTTGGACGAGATTTGAAAATGGTTCTTTAGTTATAATTTAATTTATAGTGACATTCACCGGGAGCTTAGCAATATCGCGACAAAGTAACTTAATTAGTAAAAATTTTAAACAAATTACGTTCTCCCAAATGCACCTTTAAACATGGCCACATGAAATTCTCCCATATGTTGGAAAGAGGAAATGACTTCCAAAGTAGTACTAGGGCAAGTGCTCATTTGGTGATGTAAACCATAATTAACAAGCTAATTCATTTTATTTTTCTTTTCTACATATAGAAAAATCATAAATTTATTTTAGCTACGAAAAGGATTTAGTGAAGTTCTCGTGCTACACATTTGTTAATATCTTTAAATCGTGCATCATGATGTTTGAACATAATATTCCAATGTGAGTTCAAAGTAAGGATCCCAACAATTGTGTAACAAATGCTTATAGCAAAAATATGTTACTCTAACATAACTTTTTTTTTTTTTTGAATCCATCTATGCAACTGACCTAATTAATATATGATTGAAGCTTTTATTGTAGTTTATTTTAAAAAATAAAAGTTTATTAATCACTAATGGCTCCCAATATGTTACTTTCCAAATTAATACTCCGTGATGGTACCATAGTACGTAGTAGCCGTGAAGATACTGTTGCCCTACATCATTAATTCCAAATAATATTTCAGTTGTCCTTCTCATTGATAACTGACGAGAAGTTATTGGCCACGTTCTTTCTAGAAAGTATGATCCACCTCCCCCACCACCACCACCACATTAAATCCAAATCTCCTGTGGTTCAGTTGTCCCGTCACTCCCACCACCACCACCACATTAATTCCAAATCTCCTGTGGTTCAGTTGTCCCGTCACTGATGAAGTGATGAGAAAGTTATTGGTCACGTTTTTGAGGGGTTTTTCAAAACTAGGCTATCTTACAATTTAATTCACAAAATAGGGAGTGTTTTTTTTTATTATTACGGAAGTAGGCAATAACGCTATTTGGGAAGGCGTTTTGGGTGTAGAGTGATTTGGTTGGAGGTGACGTGGCGTCCACGTGGCTTGGGTTTGTACAGATAGCGCCTTTTCAAAAGGTGCTATCTGTACATGTGACAGACAATTGGACGACGCGTCGCCTCCAACTCACATTTAACTGATAACGCCTTTTGAAAAGGCGTTATCAGTTAAATGTGTATTTGACGTGGCGTCCACGTGGCAGACCAACTGGACTTAATTAAATTGGGCTTAACAAACTTTCTGCAACCGCCACGTCAATGCCACGTCACCAAATGGACTTAATAAATTGTCCGCCACCGCCGCTTGCCGTCACCGCGAGCTGCTGGACCGCGTCGTCCTCGGCCGCTCCGTCCGTCGCCGCTAGCCGTCGTCGTCGTAGTCGAGCGATATCGACGATTACAACCAAATTTGAATATGCATATGAGGAGTTTATATTTGTATAAAAATGAAACCAATTATGAATAGGCATATATATACATTGGTTTCAACCTTCAACTCTATTTTCTAAACTAACTAACATTAACTAACCTAAGTAAACTAAACTAAATAACTAACTAACCTGAACTAAGTAAATAACTAAGTAACTAACTTAACTTAAGTAAGTAAGTAAGTAACTAACTAACTAACCAAAGTAAACTAAACTAACTAATATTAACTAACCTAACCAAACTAAACTTATTAACAAACTAAAATAACTAACATTAACTAACCTTAACTAACTAACCTTAACTAAGCAAACTAAACTAATCTAACTAACCTTAAGTAACCTAACCAAACTAAACTAACTAAACTAACTAACTAACTAACTAACTAACTAACTAACTAAACTAAACTAAGTAACCTTAAGTAACCTAACCAAATCAAACTAAACTAAGTAAATAACTAAACTAAACTAAACTAACTAACCTAGCTAAACTAACCTAACCAAACCAAACTAAACTAAATAACTAACCTTAACAAAGTAAACTAACTAACCTTAACTAACATAACCAAACTAAAGTAACTAACAAACTAAAGTAAGTAACCTTAACTAACTAAACTAACTAACTAACAAAGTAACTAACTAACAAAGTAACTAACTAACAAACTAACTAAAATAACCAAAACTAAGTAACCAAAACTAACCTAACAAAACCAAACTAAACTAAGTAACTAACTAACCTCAACTAAACTAACTAACTAACTAACCAACATAACGAAACTAAACTAACTAACAAACTAAACTAACTAACCCTAACTAACCAAACCACATAACAATACAAACTAAGTAAACTAAAATAACTAACTTAACTAGCTTAATTGCAAACTAAACATACTAACTAAATGGAACTAACCAAACTAAACTAACTAACATGAACTAACATAACTAACCTTAACTAACATAACCACCTAAACAATACATACTTAGTAAAGTAAAATAACTAACTTAACTAACTAAACAAACAACCAAAAAATGATCCACGTTAACAACCAAACGAAACTAAACAAACATAACCTCAACACCTAAACTAAACTACATTAAGTAAGTAACCTAATTAACCTAACCAAACTAAACTAATATAACCTAACCACCGACACCTAACTAACTAAGTTAACCACTTAAGTTAAATTATACATATAACCTAAACTAACTTAACAAACTAAACTAACTATTGAAGAGTAATCAAATCTACGACATTATAATAATATGGAAAACATGAGAAATAAGATTATTCAATGAGAAGGTTGAATACACGTACTTCATGAACCCAAAATATAAGTTATTTACAAATCACCATGACATCAAGTAAACTCATCATGCAGGTCTATTTCGGCGGTTCCGTTGACGTTGTTCCTCGGTGAAGCAAACCGGACGTACTTTTTGTCTAGTTGGACGATGTGTTTGTACATCCGGTTGAGGTTGTTGACTTCGCTGGTCTTGCGATGAATCACGTCGAGTAGATTGATGCGTTTCCTCTGGTTCTTGACTCGACTCACCTCTGCTACTGATGCTACCAAAAATAGGAGATGGAACCATCCCGAAATAGTAGTTTCCTGCATGGGGTTGGGGGAATGAAACATGAGGCTGCGACATGGTCAATAAGTTCATGAATGAAGGGTCTCCACTATACGCCATATTGTAATTGTACGGAGTAGGAGTATATGGACTAGGCATGTATGGAGGCAGTGATGGATACGTTTGATGATGAGGCATTCCATGGTCCACATATGAAGACGAAGGCCCAGGTGCGTAAGGGTCAAAATGGTAAGGAGGAAGATTCACGCTCGGCGGCCTTGGTACAAACATTTGAGGTTCTGGTTGGGCTGTGGAAGATGCAGGAATGTACCCATGAGAAGAATGACTACTCTCGCCAACATTCTCTGTTTTACTCACTCTCGAACGAGATGAACGTGCTGGATCGAGGAGAACGTCTGCTACTCTCTACAGCAATCTCAGTCTGAGTAGATGGACGTGGTGGGCGAGGACGTCTGGTGCGTTCCCGCACAGTCTCTGGTCGTGTTCGTCTTCTTCTCACCTCTATGTTTGGTTCGCCCTGATCGTCTTCTTCATCTTCTTGTTCATTATCCTCATCAATGTCTTGTTGGACGTCAATTCTGTCATGCGAAAGATTAGACCTTTGTCTTTCATCTTCGTCCAAAACTTTAATCCGTTCATCAAGGGCAGCAAGACCTTGCTTGTACCCATCCTCAATAAACACACGCCTAAGTCGATGCACCAAGTTACGCTGATATACAAAAAATAAGAGCTCAAAAAATGATCAGATATAAAATATTAAATGTTTGAGGAAAAGTAAGAGTTAGAAGATTGCTGAGTAGTCACGTAACGCCCCGTCGTGTCTTATGAATCTCCTAGTGACCGATCGATACCACGTCATGTAGTCTTGATGGTCATGCCCTTCATTTAGTGCCGTTGTTGCAATGGTGTCCCCACGATTTTCCCGCATGTTTATGTAGCTTGCGTGAAAAGTCACCCAATTTTCATGATGATGTCCACGCAATTCGATGCGGTGCAGTTGGGCGTCGTAAGCACAATTAGGTGGCACTACTTGTACCATGCCGAATTGTCTCATGACCCTTTCTGGTCGATGCCACTCCACAATGTGGAAACAAATAAGGGGACACGTCGAGAGCCAACTTCCGTGGCCATTTGTACAGTAATCGGGAACGGACCCCATGAGTTCTGCATATGGTTGCCAGACCACATCATCCTCATGCCTCTGCGAGTCGAGAGCATCACGGTAAGCCGAAACGACGTGCGTCGCACTTTGAGATACCGAAAATGCATCGAGCCATCTGTGTAGAATACAATAAGTTAGGATAAATGAAATAGGACAAGATAGTTATGCAAAGTAATGATAAATCGACTTTCATACCTGTGTCCGAGTGGAACGTCCATAAGCATATTTTGGCCATCCACAGTTCGCTGCTGAGCTCTAGAAACACGCAGGCGTTGTGGTGCTATGAATGAAAATTTGTCCCATGCCCAAAGTTGTAACAAAATTGACGCGCCAGCAACCTCATGTGCCCCTGCGCGAGATCCGCGACACAACTCCCTGTACAAATAAGCCAAACAAGCACTCCCCCAACTATATTGTCCAGCTAGTTGGAAATCCTCCAGCAAAGGTAGGAACATCAAATGTACGAATCGATTGGACGTGTCGGCGAAAAGACATCCGCCGATGAGTTGTAGTATGTACGACCGAACGTACCGTTGGACCGACTCCTCATCGCTATTATCATCTATTGCTGGTACGTGACGCTCGAGCCAATCGACCTTAAGTTTACAACCAACGACGTCATCTCCACCAGGAGTTTGTCCAAGTAGCCTCTCGCAGACATCGGCATAGTCTGCGTCTGTCGTTCCCGTCACAGGCATACCTTCGATAGGCAATCCAAGTTGTACCTGCACGTCTTGGAGTGTCATAGTGCACTCCCCATAATGCATATGAAATGTATGCGTCTCAGGGCGCCATCTCTCTACAAACGCAGTAATCAAAGCCCAATCAAGGCTGAAAAATGCTACCCGAGATATCCCATAAAACCCACTGGAACGAAGATATGGGATCATCCTAGAATGATACTGCATCGTTCGATCAACGACCCCACGTCTTCGACGTACGCGCATTGTTTCGTACACCTTGAAATGGAAAATGTATTAAAATATGTTTTTGATACAGTATAGGTGTAAATTTGACGTATTGAGGAAAAACGTTACCTCGCCCCTCCAGGTTCGTGTTGATCTGTGTGTAGATTGGAGTTGCAATAGTGATGGATCTGAAGGTCCTGGATCCATTGCAGTACAACTAAAAAGAAGGTTAGAAAAAGAAAATGAGTATAATAAATCGACTATAAGTAAACATGTACCCAAATAATAAATGAAAACTAACCTCAAGTAAGATAATTAACTAACATAACCTAATCTAAAATAAATTGACCAAACTATGTGAACCAAACACAACCTAAAATAACCTAATAAAACGTAAACATATCCAAAAAAAAAAAACCAAAAAAATTATAGATGTGTTCATGAAAGTTTAGTGGATCGCAACGAATTCAAAGTCTAAACTAGGCTACCCAAACTTAAACTACCCGAACTAGGCTACTCTCTGCAACATATCTTGAAACGTGCGCATATAACTAAACAAACTACATTAAGTAAATACCTCAACTACCTAAACTAGGCTAACCAAACTAATACATAAACTTAAACTAACTTAAGCAAAGTAATTAAACTAACTTAAAAAAACTAACTGAACTGAACAAACTACATTAACTAAACTAACTTACCTAAATACCTCGACTACCTAAACTAAACTAACCAAACTAATACATAAACTTAAACTAACCTAAACAAACTAACTAAACTAACTTAAACAAAGTAACTAAACTAACTTAGACATACCTATGTAACTTAAACAAACTAATACATAAACTTAAACTAACCTAAATACCTCAACTACCTAAGTAACATTAACTAACCTAAATACCTAAACTAATCAAACTAACTAAATTAAACAAACATAACTAACTAAACAAACTTAGCTAAAAACAATTAATAAACAAACGAACCTCAACAAACTTAACCATCTTAATAAACTAAACAAAATACTTTAATTAACTAACTATCTAACCTAAAGACCAAATATAAACTAACTTAATTGACTGAACTCACTAAACAAACAAACTAAACTAAACTAACCAAACTAACCAAACTAAATTACCGAACCTTAACTAACCTACATACCTAAACTAAACAAACTAACTACACTAACCTAACTTAAGCTAACTAAACAAACTAACAAAACTAAACTAACTTAACTAACTACCTAAAAACGATTAATAAACATACCTAAACCAAATTAGAAATACCACCTCCTCCTTCACCGGACCTCCTTCTCCTCTCTTGAGACGTCGGTGCCCCCGTCCGTCTTGCTCCTCGCTCCCCCGCCACGCACCTGCGCCTCCTCCCCGATCAGTGTCACGCCTCCGTGCTCCCTGCGCGCGGACTTCCCGGCTACTCTGCTCCGCGCTCCCCTGCCGCAGGTCCACTCTCCTCCCTGCTCAGCTGCTCGTCCTCCTTCCTCCGCCGCTGCTACCTCCTCTGCATTCCCGCGTCTGGTGCCGCCGCGGCTGGGGTGTGGTCGTCACTCCTTCCTCCCGTTCTGGTCTCTCTCCACCGAGCTGCTCCCCCACCCCTCCTTATATACACCAACCTCCTTACCTCCTTGGTCACGGGATAGTAATCCCGTGACCCCTACCGCCCCTACCCCTGCATCCCTACCGAAACCGACGCAGAGAATATTCTCTGCGTCGGTTTCGGGAAGGAGATGATGGGGATGCGTTGATAGCGCCTTCTCAAAAGGCGCTATCAGTGCATCCCCCCACGTCCCCAAACATGTCCACGTGGATCCACGTGGATCCACGTGGACGGGTTCCAAATGCAATAGCGCCTTCTCCGAAGGCGCTATTGGTGTTTTTCAGCCATGTGGCACGTGGCCACGTCATCAAATAAATGTACCCATGGTGATAGCGCCTTCTCATTAGGCGTTATTGCCTAGATTGAGAAAAAAAAAATCGACCCTCATTTTGGGAAAAAAAGTAAAATCAGTTGTACTTTTGGAAAAAAAATCAAAAAGACACCACAAACGCACACCAAAACGCATATCAATGCCGCATTTGTCGTTTGTGTTCACGTTGGGATATGAGCTTACGCATCCCAAAATTCATAATACAATTGGATAGGGTTGTGTGCATTCTGATGTGCACTCTAGGGGCGTCGTTCTATCATTTTTGAATAAACAGACATTGATTCTATTGAACACTATGCTAAGTAAACTTAGAGGTAAAATAGTACCTCCATATGAAAACTCAGCTAGACCGAACGTTATTACTAATAGAGAAAAAAATAAGAATTTTGATCATTATATAAAACAATTTATGTATGGGCACTTAAAGATGAAGAGCAAGAGTCCTACGTCATTGATTCCCTTGTGTTAAGTACATGGAGATAACAAATACATATAAGATTTATACTTTCAAGTGACGTTGTTGTTGAATTTGGGGCAATTTTGTTGGCATTATTGTTATACAAGATGAGTTCTTTTTCTGCTCATATTTTGTTTATTTATTTCTTTAATAGGAACAAGTCTAACAGTGGCCACATGACTACATTTATATTTTTTTTTTCAGTAGGAACAAGTCTAACTATGTCTACACATGCACTCACTTTTAGAAGACGAGACGAAAAAAGATGCAGTCGCTATAGCACTTGTCTCTAAAATACATTGACATGTATGGGGCTTCATGTACAAAGCAAAATAGACAATGACCAACATAAATAACAAAAATAAAAATAAAAATTATACACTAACCACACCTGCAAGTGTTCTTTTCCTTTTTGTTGAGTAAATCTATCCTTCAAACCCATGATTTCAGTCCCAGAAAACTCAAAATCTAGCCTTTAAAACTCATCATATAATTTAGATGTCACCAAAAACTAAGGGATTATAAATACAAACACAAACATAGAACCAAAAACTAATTTATTGCCACTTATGATTTTCATAGGCAAAGTTTTGTTAACTATTACAAATTTACAGTATATTTCAAAAGAAGATGCTAGTGTGACCCGGGATGAACACCTAGTAATGGTGTCCATTCATTTGCATTTTGGGATATGTGCGTGCACACATCAATGCAGGATAGATGAACACCATCATGTGGGTCATCCTAGTATTTTTTCTATTTCAAATCTCATTTCTCACTAATTTTCATCAATCATCCCATTATATTGATACGAGAGGCCTACAGGCCTAGAGGGAACAAAGAAAAAATATTATCTTCTTTCAACTGGATACGACGAAGCCAAGAAGGTACATAGGCAAAGTGTCAAAGGTTCAATATACACCACATTTAGAGCAATAACACGAACTTCTCTGAAATCTCATCACACAATTTCTTGTATCAAACCAAATAATGACATGTCAAAAAATTTATCAAAAAATGTTAAAACTCAGTCCAAGAAGGAATATATATATATATATAAAATCTTACAACTAATACCCTAACCACTTTCGTTCTAAGGTTTGGAACAAACTTAATTATTTGAAAAGAGATAATAAGACTAAAATAGTACTTCACTCTTTCTCACAATTATTGATGGCTCCATCTACTTCTTTATTATCAACTTTAATATCATACTTTTGATCACCAACCAATTGGGTGACCTAATGATTTCGTATGAGATTTGAGAGTAGGAGTTTATGGGTTTGAACTGTAACGGCCCGCTCTAATTAATCCCGATTAATTGTCAAATTACAGGTTAAGTCTATAAGCTCAGACCCACGTGGACGTTCCAGATAGGTCAGGGAACGCTGACTAGGTAAATAGTAGTTTTGTGTGATTGTTTGCCTATTTGTGATGTTGTATATCAAGTTAATTACTTAGCATTGAATGTGTGTATTTTCTATCATTGAATCGAGCGAGATAGTGTAACGGGTGTTCGCCTCGAGAAACGTCGAGACGGGTGCTGAAGAGCGAACTTTGGGTACACTAGGTCGGGGAAACTAAAACACATAAATTAAATGAATAAATGATAATGGTCATATAATTATTATGGAAAAGATATTAAGTGGCTAGTGACGCAGCGGTACGCGCATATCACGAATCGAACGCGTAACCCGGGCGTCGAAATGCCGAAAAATACAGGCGAATGTCCCAATTGTGTCACATTTTGGTGTTAAATACACAAAGTCAACTAACTTATCCCCCATTCACACTCCACCTCACTCCACCATCATTTTCTCCTCTCCCTCGAGTCACTCTTTCTCTCCCACCTCTCCCTCACGTCACTCATTCCCACACACCACACACACACACACTCGGCAGTGAGAGGAAGAAGAAGAGACAGAGAGGAGGAGGAGGAGGAAGAGGAAGCGGGAAGGAGAGAAGAGAGCGCGGAGAGCCGGAAATGAGGTAAGCCATTGTCTTTTTCTTTTTGTTGTTGTTGTTGGGCGTCGGCCATGGAGACCGAGAGGAGGTTCGGCCATGGAGGCCGAACCGGTTAGAGTGGAGATGGCAGGGGTGTCTCCCCTGCCATCGAGTCCATCGGGGCTGGGGATGGAGGGTAACCCCAACCCAAACCACAATGGAGAGAAAGAAAGAAAGAAAAAAAAAAAAAAACAGACCAGAGAACGCCCTGGGAAGAAGGAGAAGATGCGGTGGGGGAGGTGCGTGCGCGCACCCCCTGGACCCGGGCTCAGCCGGTTGGGCCGAACCCAGTTGGGCCGAACCGAGCCGGGCTGGGGCTCGACCCGGTAGGCCGATCTGGGCCCGACCCGGGTGGGCCGGGCCGGGTCAGCCCGACCCAGGTGGACCGGGTCAAACCCAGTCCAGTGGGGCCCTGTCACGGCCCAATAATTAATACACGTTAATTCGTTAATTACAACACAATGACCCGTGACGTGGGACCCGCAGCGCGATACGTGTCACTACCGAGGCACGGTGGCCGAGGTAAATATTATATTTGTTGTGTTGTTTGCCTAGTGTATTGTATATGTGTAGACTACTAAGTCATTTACGGGTATGCAGATACCGAGACGAGCGGGGACGCGCCTCGAGTCGCGCACCGACTTGGGCCCGAGGCAGCAGCTCGTGGATAAAGATTAATTAATTTACATTAAAAGTAATTTAATGGTTTGTTTAATAAGTGGCTATAGTAGTGGCAATGTGGTCACATTAAATCAATATGCAATGACCTATAATTTGCAAAATAAAATCATAGCCGTTGGATTCGCCTCGAGATACGCATTTCGCAGGACTAAAAAAAAATTAATTAAAATTAAAATTTGGCCAAACAGTAAGGCGGTGGGGACAAAGTAGATTTTTTTTGGTTTTGCCTTGAGATTCGTGTTGCACGAATCTCGAGGACATCAAATACTTAACCCCCATCTTATCCATTCTTATCCATTTGTTGAAAAAAAAATCGCACACACACACAACGCGCAGAGAGGATGGGGAAGAAGGAGAGAAATCGGGAGAAAGAGAGAGATCAACCAAGCTCGAAGTAAGGTGAGTCGTTGATCTCGTTTTTGGTTTGACTATTGTGTGTCGGCTGTTGTTGTTGTGGTGTTGGTGTCGTGGCCATGGAGGATCGACCTCCATGGCCGACCGAGAAAAAATTGGGGGAGATGACAAGGGGATCTCCCCTGCCATCAAAACCCATTGGGGTTGGAGTTAGGAGCCAACCCCAACACAAAAAAAGAAAAAAAAAAAGAAAAAAAAAAATACAAACCAGAGCACGCGAAGTGCTCGGAGAAGAAGACCATGGGTCGGAGTCGGATCGACCGGGCCCAGTGGGTCGGCCGACCCGAACCGTGGGGGAGGGTCGGGTCAAACCGACCCGAGTCCAGTGGACCGGGTCGGGTCGACCCGGATCCGATTGGACCGGGTCGGGTTTGACCCGGACCCACCCATTTATATATATATATATATATATATCATATATTTAATTATTTAATTAAATTAAACAGTTTTATAATATATGATAAATTCCTGAAAATAGATAAAAATATGTAAAAATTCAGGAAAATTACGAAAAATAGGAAAAAATATATTTGTGACCCAAATCAATAAAACTTCAATATTCCTATAAAAAGTGAAGAATTCGGGAGTCGGTCGAGGCGTTATATCGGGGTTTTACCTCGAAAAACGTGAAATCGGTAAATTAGTCTCGAACTCAATTTCAACCGATTTCGACCAACTTATAAATTGTGAATGAGTAATAATAACACTAAATTGATAAATTTTCAAATGTTAGGACAATAGAGGAGCTATTACGGGGTTTGGGTGCGTACATCGACGCGATGGAAGCCGAATAGCTTAGGAATTGTTGTGTGTATGTAAGTAAACCGATTTGAGACATTTATTTACATTTCATTCCATTTATTTATTTCTTCTCAGTTATTCGAACTGAATTACCTTTGAAATCCATATGCTATGACGTGTTCAGTTGCTCATTTTATGATGTTCATAGCATACTCTGTTTTGTATATCATTGATTCTAATTCCTATACTTTGTGATATTGATTGTCGAGTGTGAGTCGGTGATATGGCTCACTATTAGGATAGTCGTATATTTTGACTCAAATCCTTTGTGCATTAGTGTGTTATTACATCTTTTGGATTCCAATACCACGTCGTTTTTGAATATGAAAGTGGTTCTTGTGGTTAGGGTTAGGGTCATTTGATGATAGAAATTCAGCTTTCATACGGGGGTCACTAGACTTGTCGGGATGTTAGGGAATTTCTCCACCACCTTGCATGACACACGGGGTAACGTGCCTCGAACGGGGTAACCAGACCTCGGGGTTTGTTGGTGCAAGAATAACTTGAGTGAACATGACGAGTTTTAAAACTCGGGTATGTTAGCAGTATACATTCCGGTGACGACTAATTCACTTGGAATAGGAAAGGCGTATCGTACGTACGACCTTTTGAATTTATGATATAGAGCTCAATTTGAAATGAAATGATATAGAACAGATCTCAAATTGTAGTGGACAGGCTGATGTGATGAAGATCGCGGCCGACCGACCCTAATCCATTACTACTTAACCTTGAGTCGGTTTCATATTTGATTTACTCAAGTATCTCTTTGCATGACGTTTCTTTCAGCATAGTTTCTATTTAAATTATGCAATTTGATACTTGTTGCCTATTTGGCAATGTGGATCGGTTTCAAATGACTTTCGATCTATGGGGGAGTGTTGAAGATGTGTTGACCGAAAGTTTGTCCCACATCGATTAAGTGAAACTTCGAAATGAAGTATATAAGAGTAATTAACACCTCCCAATTGGTATTGAGGTCGTTTAAATTAAAACCTCACGCCTATAAGAGTTGACAATGGTAAAGTTGGGGTCAGTATTAGTGGGCTCGCGCATGCGTGTGCGGCGCGGCCTGGAGAATTTTACATTCAAAATTGTAAATTGGGTTACATTCAAAGAAGGCGCTTACCTAAATCTGAAATATTCGAAGAAATTGCTTCTAACATAATGTGTGGCATGTCCCTTTTGACGAGCTCAATCACATGCTCAATCAAAAACTTCCCTAGGTTGATTCTTGCTAGGCCCGGTTGTGGAATTGTGGAGAGATAATAAGAACCTAAAATTAATATACTTCAGAGAAATATAAGAAATAACTCTTATATATGATCGAGCTTATAAGCTTCAAATCCAATGACAATTATGGTAAACCTTGGGGATTGAAGCTCGACAGAGTTGGACTTGAAACGAACGATAAGAGTTGGAGAAGATTTTTGAGTCGAAGATAGAGTTGTCGAATAGGATGGGAGGGTAAATTCGTGAAGTCATTGATGAGGCCCATGGGAAGGCAAAAAAAAAAAAAAAAAAAAAAAAAAATTGGGGCAAAACTGTAAGTACGATTTATCAACTGATGGGCTTAATTTTTTTTTTTTGATGAAACACCCATATGGTCTATTAATTTTTTAATATTGTGTTTGGGCTTAATTTCTTGAATGATTTGAACTCTTCCAATTAATTGGGTAGCGGTGGAAACTAAATGAACATATTTAATAAATTCGAGAAATGATATCGATGTTTTTGTTTTTTATTTTTTGTTTTTTTTTTTTTTTTTTTTTTTTTGAGATTTTTCCTCGTAACTTCCCTCAGCCTCATATTTTTTTCTAAGAAACAAAAAGAAACTTATTTTCTTAAAAAAAAAAAAAAAAAACTATTGGTTCTCCGATAAAGCGGCGTCCTTCTTCATTAATATGGTCCATTTAATAACAATATGCAACAACATTAATTAAAAAAATCAATATAACACTCAAATAACCACATAGGCCATAGAGAACCAATGAGCCATCACTAGTTGACTTTTTTTTACGACCCATCTCTTGAAGTGGGGAAGTATCTATACAGATTAGGAACGGCATGTTTTTCCCTTAGTACACTGATAGAGTTTTTTATCGACTTTATTTATGAAAGATACCTATTCTATCCTTTTTTTTGTAAATCACTAAAAATGTTTGTATGTGTAACGCAATTAAACAATAAAGTCTCGTTGCTATAAAAAAATATAATTATTTGTTTTTAACTTCATACATTCTTCATGAGTTGACTTACATATAGATTTTTATTTTATTTTTTAAAATCTTGACAGCAAATAAGTAAATGAAGGGTCTAATAGTTCCATGTACTGGTTAGGTATAACTTGACAAGCTTTTTTTGGTGACTATTTGATAGGCTCGGCCATATTTATGAAAAATGTTTCTCTAGCTAGGTTGATTACTTGTTTTTACACTTTGCAAATTAACCTTGTACGTCAAGTCTCACAAAGACATGCAATTACAAATTTCTTATGATCCTTAGTTTATATAACTTTTTTGGTAGGTCATTTATGACAGCAAACAAGAAGTTGAAAAACTAGAAGCAAAAGTGAAAGAACTACTGAAAGCAACTAAAAATGATCCCTTAGAACAGGTGAATTTGATCAATGCGCTCCAACGGCTTGGCGTCGGATACCGCTTCACCATAGAAATTGAAGAGGCATTGAAAGAAATCCATGACTCCACCCCTGATTTTCTCAACAATGACCATGACCTTTATGCCACTGCCCTTTATTTTCAATTGCTCAGACAACAAGGATATAAGATTTCATGCGGTAATTAATAATAAAATTTCACTTCACTTCTCAATTTGGTTTCTCCATAATTAATCATGCTTTGATGTTCAATATTGGCTTTGAAACAGATGTTTTCTACAAGTTCAAGGACAATGACAATGGAGATTTCAAGTCAGATTTGCGCGACGACGTGAAGGGAATGTTAAGCTTGTATGAAGCTTGTCATTTGAAGGTTCATGGAGAAGACATCCTTGAAGAAGCTCTCAATTTCACAACAACTCACCTTAAATCTGCACTAATGACCAATTTGGGAAGCTCTAATCTTGGAAACCAAGTGCAATATGCCTTAGAACAGCCCCTCCACAAGGGAATGCCAAGGCTAGAAGCAAGGAACTACATCTCCTTGTATCAAGAAGAATGCAAGTGGAGTAATGTCCTGAAAAAGCTTGCAGTGCTGGATTTTAATTTAGTCCAATCTTTCCATAAGAAAGAGCTCAGTGATGTTTCAAAGTATAATCTCTTGAACCAACTTTAATTTGAGTTACTTAGCTCTTTATTATTTATTTTATATCAGGGAGAAGCCAAAGGGGTGCCCTTATATAATTGTCCTTTCCTTGTTCCACCACCCCCTTATTGCCAACACCCCTCCATAATGCCATAATATAATTGTTTTTATCGCGCCCTTGCAATTTTTTAGCTAAAATTTCTCTTTCATTTGATGTTCTGACTCCGCTACGATTTCACATTTCCCATGTTTTAACTTTTCTAGGTGGTGGAAGGATTTGGACTTTGCCTCAAAGCTACCCTTTGCAAGAGATAGACTGGTTGAGTGCTATTTTTGGACAGTAGGGGCTTATTTTGAGCCTTCATACTCTTTGGCAAGAATGTTCATGACCAAAGTGATAGCCCTTACTTCAACAATCGATGATATTTACGATGTCTATGGCACACTCGCAGAGCTCGAACTCTTCACTGATGCGATCGAAAAGTATGTTTATACTATGCGCTAACGGAAACTCAAACCTCTCATAATTTGTTGTGTTTGATTTTCCATATATACATGCATGTAGGTGGGATGATTCTGCAATGACAAAGTGATGAAGTCCAAGAATTAGCTTGCAAATTCTTGATAGGATAATGAAGCCCAATAATTAGTTTGCAAATTCTTGATAGGATAATGATGAAGTCCAAGAATTAGTTGCAAATTCTTGAAAAAATAGGAAAAGATATGACTCGCAGCGATCCGGGGGTATGGGTTTATTGGAAACGACGTGGAGATCACGACTCACAGCTATGCTGTGACTACGACGTTTTTCGGCGAAATTCCATCGTTTCGCCCTCCGAAACGGCAATTTTGCTATTTTATGAAACTTTTGTTTCGCTTATAACTTTCATTAGGAATTTCCGTTTTTATTGCCGTTTGCGGCGTTTGTTTCTATTTTTCGTCTAGTTTTCAGTTTAGGGCTTTTTGGACTTTTTACTATTTTTGGCAAATTTTAGGGTTTCGCTATTTAAGCGATCTATTGGGTGTAATTCATAGTTTTTGGCTGAAATAAAAGAATTTTGAACTTTGGCTTAAGTTCTGACCTAGATCGAGTTGTTCGTGGATTCGTTCAACTGGTTTAGAAGATCTCCGCTGCGTCAGTTGGTATCGAGCACAACTTCGGCGTGATTGGAGAAATCATGCCGCCGAAGAGGAACCAAGACATATCGAGGAGGTGTATGATCGTAACAATCTGAATCGACAAATTGGCCCATTAATTGACCAACGCATGGTCGCGGTGGTAGAACAATTAACTGCCAGAATCGATCAGTTGTTGGATCGGCATATGGATCGTATCCTCCCCTTCGAGAGGACGGATTCCGTAGGTTCTGCGGGGAGATGGAGGGACTCCCATCACGGATCGAGAGAGAGTTCGTGCGTTGGGGTTCGGAGGACTTGCGCAGACCTTCGGTCATAGTAAACGAGGCGGTTACCGAGTTATCTTCGGAGGAGTCCAGTCGGGGGTTTGCGCCGTCTCGTGCCGGGAAAAGGAGAGCAGAAGAGGAGAGCGATTTTAGGCCCTCCGCGTTACGGGTAGGCGACGGGAAGTATTATGCCCGTGGCGGGCATGCAACCAAAGGGTCTTTCAGCCAGAGAGACTGGAGAGGAGAGCACGGTTCGGAGCAAGGACGCCAACATGATGTGACTGTTCAGACGCCAGTTCACGAGTTCGATGATTCGGGTTCGAAGGCGGCGCCGAGGAAGAGATTGGTGAAGAAGAGCGGGGACAGAGAGAGGACGCCTGATTTTGGGATTGAAGATGAAGAACCAGCGTTCATGAGAGATGAGTTTGCGAGCGAGCCGCCATCGTCGCAGAAGCGGAAGGGGTCGAAGGAAGATGGGTTTAGAAAGAAAGAGAAGAAATTGAAGGGGGATAAGAAGTTTGATAAGGGAAGGAAGATGAGCTCGAAGGGTGGGAGCTTGTCGGCGATTTATCCTGGCCGCGGTCGCGAGATGAAGGAGCTCTGGGATACGGTTGCCGGGGCGGATTCTGAGGATGACCAAGAAGGTGTTAGGACTATGGATGACGATAACTTCATAGATGATACTGGAGTGGATCCGGCTGACCGGTACTGCAGTGACAACGAAGGCTTAATTGGGGATGCGCCACAGCTTGAGAAGGGCCACAGAACTAGAGAGTCTCTTGATATTTTGCTTGGCAAAGCAGTCTCTTACAATCCGCAGGCTGAGGTTCTTTGGCTGAGGGATGCCAAAGAGAAGTGGCTTGCAGTTGAGGTTGACACTGCAAGAGCGATCCTTGGGCAAGCGTATGCTGCCATTACAAATTCAGAGGAGATTTTGCTTGCTGCAATTCAAACTGAATCAAAGCATGGTAACAAGAAGGAATCTGATATACTGATGGCAAAAATGCGAAGACTTTGTTCGTGGGCTGCAAGAGATTCACCAATTTATCAAAGTTAACTTGCAGAAGACTGCTGACAAGTACAAAGATTCAGTCAGGTGTGAAAATTAATGTCAAGCATCTTGTTCCCTATTATGGGGATACGTCTGATGATGACAATTCGAGGGCGAATTCTGTCCACCCTGGGGAGAATGATGAAGTCCAAGAATTAGCTTGCAAATTCTTGATAGGATAATGAAGCCCAATAATTAGTTTGCAAATTCTTGATAGGATAATGATGAAGTCCAAGAATTAGTTGCAAATTCTTGAAAAAATAGGAAAAGATATGACTCGCAGCGATCCGGGGTATGGGTTTATTGGAAACGACGTGGAGATCACGACTCACAGCTATGCTTTGTGACTACGACGTTTTTCGGCGAAATTCCATCGTTTCGCCCTCCGAAACGGCAATTTTGCTATTTTATGAAACTTTTGTTTCGCTTATAACTTTCATTAGGAATTTCCGTTTTTATTGCCGTTTGCGGCGTTTGTTTCTATTTTTCGTCTAGTTTTCAGTTTAGGGCTTTTTGGACTTTTTACTATTTTTGGCAAATTTTAGGGTTTCGCTATTTAAGCGATCTATTGGGTGTAATTCATAGTTTTTGGCTGAAATAAAAGAATTTTGAACTTTGGCTTAAGTCCTGAGACAGTGATAAGGGACCTGCCTATTGTAGCAGTGGCCGTGCTATTTGGCGAACGAAGGCACCTTTGCTTTTCTTCTGTGTTGTTGAAATGTATAATCCTGATAGAGTGATGCGACAATTCTGTTTGAAACAAAGGATACGACCTTTACATAGCACAAGCATGAAGCTACATAAGATTGACTTGGAAGGGAAAACGGATAAAGATTGGAGTGCAGAACATAGTGCTTATGTCTGTATGTGGAACGAATGTGCTTCCAATATTGCGAATGATGAAATATTGGAGGAGCCATTGGAATTTTACGACCCGTATATGTTATGGCATCGTCGCATTACACGACGATTCATGTCTCGTCGTGGAGCTATTGTTGAGGCATTGGTAAGTACAATTTTTTTTTCAGTCATGAAGTCTTTCAAAAAGTTGTTTTGATTTTACTTTCGCATACAACTTCGTAAATATTTCATATGTAGGCACATGGAATGACATTAATTCATCAGTTGACATTGGGTGATGATGTGTCTATTGCACGTATTAGAGATGTAGCTGCATCGACTTTGACCGCAATACATGCAGATTATCGCATCCATAATATGCCCACTTCATTCGAAGCTTCTCATCAATCTTCTCATGATGATACATGTTCGAGGCACGACACTCGATCCAGTGTATACTCTATCAGTACCTCTCAACCAGTTCGAGACTCTATATACTCCATCAGTACCTCTCGACGAGTTAGAGACTCCACATACTCCATCAAGTCTTCCCAACATGACATTCGAGGCTACGGAAGCCTTTCCATTTGATAGAACACCTACATCTTCGCGTCATTTTAATGCAGGTCCAATAATGATGAATTTATCTGGGACTACAAGTACTCATGATGGTGGAATGCGTGATATCGATGATATTCAACGAGAAGATGCTCAAAATCCTGCTGATGCGGGCCATTCGAATGTGCCATTAGCTTTAAATCGTAATGTGCGAGTCGTAAAGAGAACACGTTGTGGGACTGAAAGTCATTATTTAGGGTCAGACTAGGACTTTTTCTTTACTTTAACACGACATTCTTTTTTGGTTTATATTAATGCTTTGTAGTTCATCGACTTCGATTTCCAAGTTCTTCATTTATATCAAATGAAACTTTTGGCTTCACTAACATTGATTTTATGAATTTTGCAAATTACTCGAGTTTAAAAGCTTTTGTTGTAAAATATAAGGTTATAAACTAGTAACCAAATTTTATACTAGTTTGCATTAACAAAATAATCAAAAAGATGAATATACTAGTCAACTATGAATCACATTTCAACAGCCTCCCTTGATTCAAAGTTGGACACTCCAAGCAATTTTCTGAAGTAGCTGAACTTCTCATGTGACAATGCCTTTGTAAGTATGTCTGCCAATTGCTCATCTGTGCTGCAGTACTTCAAAGCTATCTCCTCATTTGTAACAAGATCACGAATGAAATGATGACGCAACTCAATATGCTTTGTTCTGCTGTGAAATGTTGGATTCTTTGTCATGGAGATAGTTGCTTTGTTGTCACAAAATATTTCTGTTGGCCCATTTTGTTCTTGTAGAAGATCTGCCAAGACTCTCCTTAACCAAATAGCCTGACAAGCTGCTGAAGTAGCCGACACGTACTCGCTTCCGAGGTTGATAATGCCACTTGTTGCTTGCTTCTTTGAGCTCCAAGTGATCACCCCGAGATCCAGGGTGAAAACATTAGGCCGAGATGTTTTTTCTGTCATCCAACGAACTCGCCCAATCACCGTTCGGTGAAACCACACAATCTAAAATTCACAACTTTAGTGTACCAAATACCATACTCCATGGTTCCAAAGAACATAGCGCAAGATCCATTTTTTGCCCCAAAATGAATCTTTGAAGGTTCTTGCATAAACCCGAAAATAACACCAATGAAAAAGCAATATCTCGGTCGAGTATTGGTTAAGTAAATCAAACCTCCAACCAAGCTTCTGAATAGCTTAGCATCTGCCATTTCTGCACCATCTTGAAGCTGCAATTTCTCATTTAAATTCATGGGTGTAGCTGCGGGCTTGCAATTTGACATGCCAAATTTATTGAGAAGATCATTGACATATTTCCTTTGTGAAAGAAAAACTCCATCTTCAACTTGAGAAACTTCAAGACCAAGAAAATAGTGCAACAACCCCATATCGACATCTCAAACTCATGCATCATTTGAGACTTAAACTTATTCAAAAGAGAACTAGATGAACTAGTGTAGATGATATCATCAACATAAAGGCGAGATAATGATGAAATCAAATTTACCTTCCTTTTTGACATACAAGGTAGGCTCATTCTCGCTCCTCGTATACCCATTTTTCGAAGATACCCATCAATCTTGCTATACCAAGCCCGTGGCGCTTGCTTTAAGCCATACAAAGCCTTTCTCAACTTGTACACTTTTGTTTCATTGCTTTTTCAAAACCTTCGGGTTGTGCTACATAGACTTCCTCATGTAACTCACCATTAAGGAACGCCGACTTGACATCGAATCGATACACCATCCATTGTAATTGTGCCGCCAATGCTAGGATAAGCCGCACTTGTTTCAAATCGAGCCACCAGAGAGAAAGTTTCTTCATAATCAATGCCATATTGTTGTGCATATCCCTTCGCCACCAACCGAGCTTTGTGCTTCAATATGCTACTATCAGCTGCAAACTTTGTCTTGAACACCCATTTCAAGCCAATCGCATTTTTACCTTCAGGCAAATCAGTAATTTCCCATGTCTCATTCTTCTCAATAGCTTTCATTTCCTCTTCCATTGCTTTTCTCCACTCTTCCTTTTCAGCCGCCTCTTTGTAATTACTAGGATCTAAAAGCAATGAGCGCAAACTGACAAGAAGCATAAATGTCAGTTAGTGATCTATACCTCGCTGGTGGTGTTTCATCTGATGATTCTTCAAGAGTGGTAGAAGAGTTTCTGCTAGGTGTTGATGTGCAGCTTGTTGAAGGAGTAGTGGCAGAGCTTGAAAGAGTTGGTTCATGTTCTTCATTTGCAAAGATTTCAGCAGCTAAGGGTGCAAGAATGTTGTGTTGGACTTGGTCTTCACTCCACTTCCAGCATGTGTTTTCATCAAACACTACATCCCTTCTAATTACAATCTGCCCACTAAGAGGGTTATACAATCTATATGCTTTGGATTGATTACAATATCCAACAAAAATACATTTTTCAGATTTTTCATCAAGCTTTTGACGAACTTGAGAATTAACCAAAGCATAGGAAATACAACCAAAAACTCTTAAATGACTTACAGAGGGTCTCTTTCCACACCAAGCTTCATATGGAGTTTGATTCATGACGGCTCTAGTTGGGGAGATGTTTAATAAGTAGATAGAAGTCGCCACTGCTTCTGCCCAAAATTCATTTGAAAGGCCACTTGCTTTCAACATGCTTCGTGCCATCTCTACAACAGTTCGATTCTTCCGCTCTGCAACACCATTTTGCTCGGGAGTGTAAGGAGTTGTCAACTCCCTTTTGATGCCATTCTTTTCACAAAATTGATTGAATTCTTTCGATACAAACTCTCCTCCTCTATCTGTGCGAAGAGTTTTGATATGACAGCCGCTCTGCTTCTCCACCAAGGCTTTGAACTTTTGAAACCTTTCAAAAGTCTCAGATTTGCTTTCTAGAAAATACACCCAGCTCATTCTACTAAAATCATCAGTGAATAACATAAAATATCGACTCCCACCCAAAGTCTTAGTTTGCGTAGGGCCACATAAATCAGCATGAATTAATTCTAAACATTTTGAAGCTCTCCAAGCTTTTCCTGAAGGGAAAGACTTTCTAGTTTGTTTGCCATAAACACACCCTTCACATAACTCAATAGAATTAATTCTAGGCAACCCATGAACCATACCTCTGTCACTTAGCAGCTTTAAGCCCTTGACATTGAGATGCCCGTATCGTAAATACCAAAGCTTGGAGTCATCATCTACTTTTGCAACAAGAACAAAATTTTGGATGTTAGAGACATCCAAGGGAAACATCTTGTTTGAAGCCATACCAATGCGAACCTCCTTCCCCGATTTCTTGTTTGTAATTACACAAGCTTTGTCATCAAACACTATGGAGTAACCGCTCGCCATTAGTTGTCCAACGCTCAATAAATTGTACCCAAGATCAGGCACAAATTGAACATTTTCCAACACCCTTACTCTGCCTTGAAGAGTGTCAACGCCTAATGAGCCGCTTCCTTCAACTTGCATTTCCTTCTTGTTGCCTAACTGTACCTTAATTTTTTGAGTTTCATCAAGCTCCTTGAACATCGATCTGTTGTCGGTCATATGATTTGAACACCTGCTGTCTATGAACCATAGATCACTTGCTCTCTGGCCATCATCAAAACAAGCCATGAAAAGCTTGTTTTCTTCTTCAGGTTCTGCTGCAAAATTGATTTGTTGGTCTTTGTACCAACAGTCAGCTTTGATGTGCCCATACTTCTTGCAGTGGTAACATTGAACACCATTCTTTGTGTTTCCTTGCTCGTTGTTTTGTCGTTGACCAGCATTCCTTCCTCTGCCTCTGCCATAGCCACGACTACGGCCACGAAATCCGCCTCTTCCTCGACCTCTGCTGCCGGTTGCATGGTCATTTCCTCCATGTTTGTTGGCTGGTTCTTTCACTTGAAAGGCCTTCTCTTCATTCTTTTCAAGTGATCGGTTGATTCTTGACTCATGTGCTTGAAGAGACCCAAGCAACTCATCAACGGAAAGGACCGTTAGATCTTTAGATTCTTCAATGGCAACAACTACATGGTCATACTTTGGAGTAAAGCTTCTCAGTAGCTTTGTAACAATCGTTGCATCGAAAATCTGTTCTCCGTATGAACGCATGTGACTGACGACTCCCATTGCCCTTGACAAGAAATCAGCCACAGATTCGCCATTTTTCATCAACAAGGTTTCAAAGTCACGCCTTAGAGATTGCAATCTTCTTTGCGATGACCTTTGAATCACCTTGAAACTCCCTCTGCAAAATAGACCACGCTTGCTTTGACGTCGTTGCCGCTGCAATCCGTGAGAAGATGGACTCATGGACAGCTTGTTGAAGAATGAACAATGCTTCAGCATCTTTCTTTCTTGTTTTCTTCAATCTGTCCTCTTCTTCTTCAGTGGGATCTAGAACATCAACAAACCCATACTCCACCAAATCCCACAACTCCTTTGAGATGAGTAGAGTTTTTACTTTGATGCTCCAAAACTCATATTTATCTCCATTGAAGATGGACAGCAATGGCTGAGAAGAGGAAAAACCCGCAAATGGTTGTGAAGAAGAAAATCCCACTCCTGCCATAATAATGACTATTTGTCTCTCACTTTTTCAAACAACGAGATGACAATTAAAGCTTCTGACTTTTTCACACTCAAAAAGCCAAGGTGTCATGCAATTGTCCAATGGATCATAGCCCTTGCTCTGATACCAAATTTGTTGAGTAAAGGAAAGGACAATGACACACTAGAAGTTTTTTCATTAATGAGTGTCTTCATTAAAGTAGGACTGCATATATATAGCTACAATTCTCAACAAACTGATAAATAATCTTGGAGAGATATTCTCAACAAAAGAGAGAAAATCTCGGATAGATATACTACCCACTACTTATTGTACTATATCAACAACTCATTTATTATTGAAACAAATCAATTACCAACTACCTAGTCAACTATGAATCACATTTCAACAAATTCAACAGTTATATTCTTTAAGATAAGGGGTTTATGAACAACATTGTGATGTATCGTTTTGTTTTCTTGGATGAATGAGTGTACCCATCTTCGTGCTTGTGTAAGACATTGATCATGCGAGAAAGATTAAATGTCCTCATCGGTAGTAGCATTGGAAAAGTTTGTTGGTTTGAGGATCCCTTTGTTCAAGTCCTTCCATGCTTCTTCAATGTCTGTCATTGAGCTCCTCTTCGGCTTCTTTCTCCGACGCACCATACTTGATTCATGTAGCACTCAACTAGTGAAGCCACATGCCCTCTCTCTTGTTCAAACTTCAAACATTAAGAAAAATGTACGTTAAGTACATATGTGAGTTGGAAATAAAGCGTGAGTCTACAATGTGTATTGGTGTTACAAATAGTATAGTTAGGTACAGTGCATATATACCTTATGCGACACCGGGTCATCCATGAGTCGACAAATTACAGCAGATGCTCTCATGAAGTTTGGCTGACTTAGCACCCATTCATATGCCTCCTTCGGAACCATTTTTCCCATGCCAACAAAGGATGTAATGGTAAGCATGTAGTAGCCCGCAGTGACTAATGCATTTGGTATGTACTCCTCCATTTTTGGTGTATATCCTTTGTGAAACCATTTTGCCTCAATCAAGTAGGCCCGAACTAATTGTTTCATCTGGCACATATCAAAACAAAAGCTTATTGCCAGCTAGTTAGCTAGTTCCAAAACTTATGTGAATCAAGCAATGTCGGGCATTGGTAAGGAAGTTGTAAAGGAAGTAAGCTTCATCTAATGCAATAAACTATACACTATATATGATCTATACCCAATCACTAAGGAACGGCAAAGGAAGGCGAAGAAGTCTGTTATATTTATAGAAGAGCGTGGACACAGCATGAGTTCAGTTGGTTACTCATTTTCGCGGGAATTAGTGTACCTTGGTTCGATGATATATATCATAGTAGTAATAAGGACAATACACTAGAACAAATTTAACTTTTAATAGCACTTAATAGATAGAGGTTTTTATAAACCCCTATGAATTAGACAATTAGGCTTTTAATAACCCCTATGCAATTAGGCTTTTAATAGCACTAATTCAAGGTTAAAAAACCCTATGGAAACTCTTGGTCAAGAACAACAAGTGCCTCAACACTCTCACTCAACACTCTCACTCGCTCACTCGCGTCGCTCACTCTGTCCCTCTCGCGTCGCTCTCTCTCGCTCACTCGTGCACTCTCGCGTCGCTCACTCGCCCAACACTCTCGCCCAACACTCTCGCTCGCTCACTCTCGCCCAACACTCTCGCACTCGCATCCGTCAACTCTGAATCAGACAATTTCGCACTCGCAATCGGACCTTGCCTCTTCATCTAGGGTTTGGTCCGCCTCCACCTTGCCTCTTCTTCACCGCTCTCGGACCTTCTTCGATTTCAAGACCAGTTGTACGATCTGCAAGGTGAGACTCGATCGATCTCAAACCCTAACGAGTCGATTCGATGAATCTGTGAGTCTTCTCTGATTATTGGTTCTGTTGTATATTTGATAATCTGACCGATTTCGCTATGTTGATTAGGTTGGCTGATATTGTTTTCTATGGTTCTATGACTAGAATTAGCTATTCATGTAGTTGATGTTCTTAGGTTGTGTGTTGGATTGGTCATGGCGATTGGTTCTTGATTTACTGATCTCTCTAAGTCTCTATGTTCATTAGGTTGATGAATTTTGTTTTTTTATGGTTTAATGAATTGAATTAGCGATGAATGTATTTGACGTTTATAGTTTCGTGTTGAATTGGCTTTGATGATTGATTTGCTCTAGGTCGGAAGTCCAAGCCGCTTTTTGCTCTATAGATTGAACTGTGGTTGATTATTGACAAGCGAAGAGTCTCTAGTTGTTAATTTAGTCATTCGATGTGTTATCTACGCTTTGATTCGATGAAATTTTGTTATAGAAGAATCTGTAGTGTTAGTGACTTGTAGAGACTGATTCATAGGTTTAGAGGTCATGTGAGACTGTGTAAACATAAGGTTGAGTTTGAGTCGAGCAGAGAAAAGGAAGAAATGAAAGACTTTTAGTTAGTCGGGTTTGAGGCGGCTAATTTCTGGTAAATTGATTCAAGAGGTATACTTGTTTCCAAATGCTTCTTTCTTTACCAAAAAATTTCTTTTACATTATATTTTGTTTTTCAATTCATTCTTTTTTATTTTTAGAAATCAAGGTCAATACTTCTTTAAATTTTACTCTTTTTATTGATGTCTTCTTTGCTTGGTTTATGAACTAATGTGAGGTTAACGAACGACCTCATTCATGCTGTGCAGGCTTTGACACTCCACGAGATCGTCGACATTTTGGTTCGGTTAAGTGGATTCAACTTCTTAGGTGCTCGTTTTTGTGTGATTTTGATGGTTCTAGTATGTTGACTGAATTCGGTTCGTTGTGTGGATATTTTTTGTGAAATTGCTCATTTGAATGTAGGTTTTATGGATTTGATGAAGTGGATGATTAATTGATGATGTTGAATCGTTGCAAAGTGTTCGAGAAAAGTAGGAAAGTGAAAATCTCATTTTGATTTTTCAGAACCTTTGAAATGAAGCTATGTTTAGGTAAATCTAGGGTTGATTTTGACCTAGGAAAGGTAGATTTGAGTTTAAATAATGAGAATCCCCGATGTTAGGCACCAATCGAGAGAGCTAGTATTGAATATTTGTCTACTTGTTTGCATTTTCCTAATTACTATCACTACTAATCGCTTTTGTCTAAGGTTGAGAAAATGTGTATATACTTTGATCTCACCGAGGTGGAAAGATATTGATCTATTCCAAAGTAAAAAAAGACTGCTGGAATAGGTGCCCCTTGTTCAATGGATTAAAACCTATTATCATAGATAGCCATGGCTTCTCAGGAGTTATCCTAATCATGCTTGCTGTTCTTGGATCCATTGGTTTTTAGTGCCATTGGAGTAAAGTCCACCCTAATCATAATGGAAGTAATCCCTTTTCTTGTTTTGGCTGTAAGTTCTTTTTCTTAAAACGTTTTAGTTTTTACATTAATCAACATAGACTACTTTTAAGTCTAGATACTTTAAAAATCTAATGTGATGTTCCATATTTTAATGTATTTCTATAAATCAACTTTCCTTTCAACTATCAATTAAAATTGAATGTTTCCAACCTTGATTGATATGGGTTCTTAGATACGCTTTGTCTACTACTGCTTAAGCTTGGAAATAACACCTTCATCTCTTTTATTGTTCTTTTGAAGAATGTTTACCCTTTTAAAATCATACGAATTACATTTTTGTGTTTTCTAGTATGCGCGTAGTGAGTAAGCACTTGATACTGCATTCTTATAAAAAGTGCTTAATAATACAAATTTCCAATTTGTTATGTGACCTCTGACCATTTACGCATCTGAATAGAACCTGAATTGCGGCAAATTGAACTAATTACAAGAAGATAATATGACCTTCATCATGTTAGTCTTCAGTCTATAATTTTGTATTTGGTATTTCTGATTTGAACAGATTAAGCCCCCATCATCTCCAGCTGGACGCTTTACGCAAATTCTTTCCGTTGGGATTGGAGGCTCAGCTCTAGGTCCTCTAAAGGTGGTCATGTCTGCTTTTGATCCTGAACTGTTCTTCGAACTGAGAAGTTGTTTCATATTCCTTTATTGACATTAAATAATATATACTATTGTTCGAAGAGATGCTTAATAAATGTTCTTATATTAGGATAGCGATTTGGTGACATACTTATTTTCATACAGTTGCTGCAAAGTTGTTGATTTTCTTTTGGACACACATTGAAATTTATTTTGTTACTTTCTGATTTCCATTGAATGACACAGACACTATGTGAAAGCATTACTAACTTGATAAATTTGTGAAGCACTGAAGTTTATATTTATCGCCTTCCACTGTTATTTTTTACTCATCTCAGGAAGAAGACAGTATCTATGTTCTTCATAGGTAGTTTTCCCTTTCATCTGTGTTTCCTTTGTTTTCCTCTCTTTCATGTTTGTACTTTGAATTGCTTGCTGTAATTTTTGCGCTTATGCTTTTACCTTTTGTCTTTTATGTACGCTGATTTGTCTGAATGGTAAGATAGACCTGCTGACATTTGCGACATTTTTCCTCTCTAATATTTTGGGTACTGTGTAAAGTTGTGATTGCTCGAACAAGAGAAAAAGTCCTTTCCCCTTGAGTGTTGATTTTTATGCCTATGTTTAATTAATCAGATTTTTATTATATGTGCTCTTAGTCTTTGATTATTTTTCAAGTGCTTTTCACTTTAATTAATTTGAGACAAAGGCTATGTTATGTTGTTGTTGTCGTATGAGCTAAAACTAAATTAATTAGATTTTTATTAGATGTACATATATGATTAACATTAATTTTCCATCAGTTGCAATAATTGAATTACTTCTTATTAATTTTAAATGCAAGAAATTTAAAATATATACAAATAATTTTAAACAAAAAGGAGGTAATAGATATTAACGTTCTTCAAATTTAACAGAGCAAAGATTACAATCTCAAGATGGATAAAGGTTGGGCCAGACATTCGAGGTTAATATTATCTTTTTATAGTAATAGAAGCATTCAAATTTTTTGTAAGGTTGAAACTTACTATTTAAAGTTTTTTTGTTTGGATTAGAGTTTCAAAAGAATATTGTAAATGAGCAAATGCATTCGTTCTTCAAGCTCAAGCTAGAGAAAGACATCCAGAAGGAATTAGGTGTCCTTGTCAAAACTGTCGAAACATGTCTCGTGTGAAGTGTGATATTGCATACAACCATCTAATCATATATGGAATTGGATCCCATGTATACAATTTGGTTCCATCATGGAGAGAGTAGCCCCATTGTAAGGAATGAAGTCGCAAATGATGAAGGGGATAGAGTTGCTACGGATGAAGGGGATGAAATTACTACGGATGAAGGGGATGATGGGGATGGAGTTGCTAGGGATGAAGGAGATGGAGTTGTTAGGGATGATGGGGATGGAGTTGCTACGGATGAAGATGATGAAATGGATGATGGGGATGGAGTCGATAGGGATCAAAGAGATGGAGTTGCTAGAGATGATGAGGATGAAGTTGTTAGGGATAAAGGGGATGAAGTTGTTAGGGATGAAAGAGATGGTGGGGATGAAGATCTAGAAGATGGCAATATCCAAGTTGATGATGAAAGGTTATTTGAAGAGGACAGAACTCCACCTCTCTATTTAGGTTGCACAAAGTACACCAGATTTTCTGCCGCCGTGATTTTGTACAAGCATAAAGCTACTTATAGTCTATCTAATAATGGTTTTAATGAACTATTGAAGATTGTGGTAGACATGTTGCCACAAGAAAATATTCTCCCTAAGTCATTGCAAGAGGTGAAGAAGTTGCTAAAGGAGTATAAGCTTCATTATGAAAAGATTCATGCTTGTGTGAATGATTGTTGCTTATTTAGGAAGGAAAATGAATCTTTAGATGCATGTCCTAAATGCAAGTCATCTAGATGGAAAGTAAGTAAATCCAACAAAGAGACCAAAAAAAGAATTCCTGCTAAGATCTTGAGATATTTTCCTATCATACCGAGATTCAAAAGAATGTATGGGTCATTGTAAATAGCTAAAAATTTACTGTGGCACTTTTCCCATTTGAGCCAAGATGGTAAGATGCGACACCCAGTAGATTCAATAGCATGGGATTTAGTTAATCACAAGTGGCCTGAGTTTGCATTAGAGCCTCGAAATCTTAGGCTTGGCCTTTCTGCGGATGGATTCAATCTTTTTCGTGATTTTAGCTCTCCATATAGTTGTTGGTCAGTAATGTTAGTCACTTACAATTTTCCTCCTTGGCTTTGCTTTAAGGAAGATAGTATGATGTTAACATTATTAATTCCAAGCCCAAAGCAACCAGGAAATGACATAGATATCTATCTACAACCTTTGATTGAAGATTTGATGAAGTTGTGGAATGATGGAGTAGTTGTATTTGACGCAGCAACTCAAAACATTTTTAATTTGAGAGCAATTTTGTTGTGGACGATCAACGATTTTCCAGCTTATGGGAATTTAGCTGGATGTTTTACAAAAGGAAATTTTGCTTGCCCAATTTGTGGGGTTAACACATGTTCAACATGGTTGACTTCAAGCAAGAAAACTGTATACATGGGCCACAAACGATTCCTTGAGCGTGATCACATTTTTCAAAATAAAAGTACTTGGTTTGATGGAACTTGTGAAAAGTGCGAAAAACCTGAAGTAATGACTGGATATGATGTTGCAAATGTAGTAAATAATATCAAAAATGATAGGGGGAAAAAAGACAAAGAAAGAGAGATGTGAATCAGGGGAAAGGGGTACGAAAATAAAGAGGAAAAAATCAAGGAAGAAGAATACATCGGAGGCCATTGAAACCATTGGAATCTGGTAGAAGATGTCCATATTTTTTAGTTTGCCATATTGGGAGGTATGATACTAAGTTGATGTGTAAATATTTCTTTAATTATTTGAAATTGCATTAAACTATTCATCGTTCTTTTTAGCACTTGGTTTTACGCCACAATTTGGACGTTATGCACATCGAGAAGAATGTTTGCGAAAGCATTATTGGCACAATTCTTGATAAAAAAGGTAAATCAAAATATGGACTTAGTTCACGAAAGGATTTGGAAAATATGGGAATTCGGCGAAGATTGCATCCTCGAGTTCGTGGGAGTCGAATATATCTCCCGGCAGCATCATTTAGACTTTCTAAAGCTGAGAAGCATATATTTTGCCAAAGATTGTCAAATACGAAACTTCCAGATGGTTATGGATCCAATTTTGCAAATCATGTATCACTGAAGGATTGCACCATTGTAGGCCTCAAATCTCATGACTGTCATGTTCTAATGCAACAATTGCTATCTGTTGCTTTGAGGGGACTTCTACCCAAAGGACCTCGAATTGCAATATTTCGATATTGTAATTTTTTTAATGAACTATGCCAAAGAGTTGTAGATAAAAATAAACGCTTGGATCTTGAGAATGGAATTGGGGAAACTTTATGCATGTTAGAGAGATATTTCTCTCCTTCATTTTTCGATATTATGGTTCATTTACCAATCCACTTGGCAAAGGAAGCTCGCTTAGGTGGACCGGTCCAATACCGGTGGATGTATCCATTTGAAAGATATATGAAAAAGCTCAAAAGTTATTGTAAAAATCGAGCAAGGCCAGAGGGATGCATGTCAGAATGTTATATTGCCGATGATGAGTGCGTGCGATTTTGCAGTAGAAAGTTGGAACAATCAACTGATATGGGAGATCAAGAACGTCAGGACAACAATATTCATAATGAGACAATGCTGGAAGGAGAACCAATCTCAGCAGTATATACAAAAATGTTGTCAGACGATATGTTGGAAAAAGCACATCGATGTATATTGTTCAATTTGAAGATTGTTGAACCTTATTTGGAGTAAGTATGATGGTTAATTAGATCATTTTATTGATTTGAATTCCTGATCCAATTTCTTAATTTATATGTTTAGAATGCATATCAATGAGTTGAAGCGTAGAGACAAACGCCTTGGAAGGAGTGCAAGCCAATTATGGATGAAACATACAAGGACATTTAGTGAATGGTTTGAAGAAAAGGTTGTAAGGTCTTCAACTATATTTTTAGGTTTAATTCCAACAATTATTTTAAAACTCGTGCATTTTTTGCTTACAACTTACCGTGTATATCTTTACAGGTTAAGTCTCAGAATGTTGATGTGTCAAACATGTTGCATTGGATTTCTCGAAAACCAAGAAAAAATGCACTTTCTTGTTCGAAGTTACGCAATTAATGGATTAAAGTTTCACACAAGAGATATTGAAAGAGTTACTCGAAATTCGGCGTGTTTGTTGAAGGTGCCGATAGCCTTTGTAGATCAAGTTCACGGGACAATGCACAAAGAAGAAGTGAAGTTGATTATTATGGGGTTATAAGAGAGATAATTATATTGGATTATTTTGTATATCGATTTCCATTATTCTTGTGTGATCAAGGGTTAACGAGGAAACGGTATGAAAGTTGAAGATGGGTTTACCCTAGTAAACTTTAACCAATGTCACAATCATAATGATCCATTTATTTTGGCAACTCAGGCCAAACAAGTGTTTTATTCTAGTGAAAATGATTCATCAAACTGGTGCGTTGCGTTAAGGGCACCTCCTCGAGGATTGTATGATATTGCAATGTACAGCGAGAATGCGCAACCATCGTTTTTTGCTGTTGACATATCGCGTGTAGATTTGGACACTTGCGATGAAGATGAAAGTTATGTTAGAATGAATTGTCAGGGTCAATTTGTGTAATGGAGTTAAGTTTTAGCCTTATTCACGAATGACTGATCAAATGCTTATATTAATCACTTTATGGCTGATTAAGTTGTAGCAATATTATTATCTTCTTTTATTCTTGTGTTAATAATTTCTCTTTTGCTTTTCTTTGTCTTTTCACATGTACTAACTGGAGCATTTGCGGGCATTTCTTACAACCATCTATTTTGTTGTTGACATAGCGTGTGTAGATTTGAGGAAAATAAATGTATAAGGGAGAGGTAAAAAATTGATTTAGTTAATCACTTTATAGGTTGATGAATTTATTTGTGCTCATTTACTGATTATGATATTTTCTTTCCCTAAATGAATAGAGTTCAAAAGCTGCAAAAAAGAGAGTAAGTAAAGAAAAGGAAGCTATAGAAGCATTGATGAGTCGAAACTCAAATGTTGGTGTGAGGATAAGGTGTCCGCAAAGTTCTACATATGAAGCACCTCCTTCATCATGTGACTCTCGTTCTCAATCAATAACTAGGAGCTTCAATCAACAACAACGAGAACAACAAGAAGAAGAGGAACAAGAAGAAGAAGAAGAACAAGAACAAGAACAAGAAGAACGAGAAGAAGAACAAGAAGATCAACAAGATGAATAACAACAAAGGAAGAAAAGAGGTCCAACCAAGCTTCCTTCACTTGCCAGAAAGAAAAAAGTACTCGTTACTTTCAATGACAGAAATCAGCCCATTGGTGAAAATGCAGATGTCTTTTCATCTTTCTTGGGAATCGTGTCACGCGAAATGGTGCCAATTACTTTGTCAGATTGGCGCCGACTCAGGGGAGATAATAAGAAAAGAATATGGAAGTTTATTGAGGTTAGACTTCTATTTTTATTATATAAAATTATAAAAATTACTCTATTTGATTGTGTTTCATTCTCATTGCAGGAAAGATTTATAATTTCGGATAAAGCATCTCATGAAAAACATATATTACAAAGAATTGGGCGATTGTTTGGAGCATGGAAATCAAGGCTTACTAAGGAGATAGAAAATGGCAACGACGAGAAACCTGCCACAATTGATGAAAAGTTATGGAAAGAGTTCAAAAAACAAAGGAGATCTAACAACTTTCGTGAACAAAGCAATAATGCTAAGGAAATCAGAGCAAAGCAAACGATTCAGCATACGACAAGTCGAAAAGGATATGCTCGCCTTGAATATGAGATGGCAAGTTTTATTCATTATTCTATTACTTATACTTATATTTTAATCTTGTATTATTTATTGTTTTTATGCTTATAGGTTGAAGAAAAAGACGGTGCTAGTGTTTCCAGAGCTGAAGTGTGGATTAGCGGGCATTCAGATAAAAACGGGAAACCACACAATGCCGAAATTGCCGAAATTGTGGTGAATTAACTTATAGATCTTTGATATTTTATATTATTAAGTTTTTCTTCCATTTGATGCAAATAGTAGTTGTTTGTTTTGAAGGATAAAATCAATGCATGTAATCAAAGTCAATGCTCAGAATCTACTGCTCAATCAATTAACAATGACCCTATCTCACAAGTTTTTGGTACTGAACACCAAGGTCGAAGTGAGAGGTCTTGGTTTTGGAGTAACTCCTACGGGTGTAGGTGCAACAACTCGAATAACGCTATCATCAAAGAACTTATGGGTTTGAGAGAGAAATATGAAGATTTATCTTCTTATGTTTACAATCAATATAAACAGGTACAAATTGATATTTTCACTATACACATGTGTACTTATTCATATCGTGAACAATATTCATTCTTAAATTGTGTTGGTTATTTTTATGATAGGGTCAACAAGGGGGAGACGGGCACACTTGTACATGCCAGGTAAAACAAAATATTAATCTATTGAATGTAAATGTTACGGATAATGAAACTTCATAATTTTTTATTGAAGCCACAAAACGGGAACTCTTCGAATAAGTGTGGAATGAAGTGCAAGTTGATCGATTGGGTTGTTGGTACCCATATAGTGGCAGAAGGAGAGATTGCAATAGATGACCCGCTACATGTTGTGGAGGGTGCTCCTATTGGGGTTGGATCTTACATGGTGTGGGTGCAAACAGCCATTGACCACAATGCTTTGATATGGAGGACTCAAGCTAATATGAGGACAATAGAGCAAGCTTTAGGGGAATCGATTCCATGGCCCAAACAACATGTCTTCATACCTAACACTTGAGGAAAGTACGTTTCAACCATTTAGTTTTATTTTTTTACTCATCTTGTGTCTCCGAATTAAATTTTTTTGTGATTGCAGATTATGGGAAGAGCGTATAGATGGTGCTAGAAATTTGATGAGACTAATCTTTGTTATAGAAAAGGAGCTTATTTTGTCTAGTTTTAAGTGCTTTGTATGAGACTAATCTTTGTTACTTTTGTGTTTCTTTAAATACATTCTGCTTTGCTCTCACTTCTCCATACATACATGCATGTGTCTCTAACATATGGCCGAACTGCGAAAAGGTTGGTGAGCAAATATGGATTAAAGTGAATGTTGAGCAAACTAGTTTCTACAGGGTAAAATATGATGATGTACTTGCAACTCAACTGAAGGATCGCCTCTACTATTCCAGGTGAAGCCAGGTGAGTAATATTATGTTTGAAGTACTTTAGTGAATGCACAAATTCTGTTTATAAACATTTTTTTTTTTTGTTGGCGAACGCCCTTCATCGTTGGCGACCTGGCTCGAGAGTGCGGCTACCATAGCATAGAGAGGAATAATTTTCGCATATTCAAGGATGAGGAAAAACAATGGAAAGATGCGTGGGAATCCACAAAGAGGTGTGTTGCTTCCATCATTATAGATCACAAGGATTTCAAGTCTTCCTTCTATTTGCAGATAATATTGGTCAAAGGAAAACTGTACAACTGTTCCATTCTCTTACTCCTTGAAGGCTTTATTTTATTTTTATTTTTTTTTATCAAAAAGTATGAATCTTCTATATGGAATGAATGTTGGGATTATAGTGGTAGAGTTGATAGAATTATTTATAGGGTTAATTAGGGTTCGATAAGAAGGCATGACTGGAGATGTGATTTCCTTTTAGCACAAATGTTCTCTCAAATTTCAAAAGGACATTCCGGATCTCGTTCTGCCACAAATTCATCCAATCTTACCGCCCTCGACTCTTACAAGGTTCACCTGCTCGATCTTCGTTCTGCCGCTTGGTAGACTACTTCATCTTGTCTATTCATCTTATGCAACTCGACAAGCTTCTATATGTCCCTTTTCATTATACAAGTACTAACTCATGTTTAAGATTTTTTTTGTTATGCATTTGGTTTGGAGCGTCAATTCGGAGATGATTTTAATTGTCTTAAGGTCTGAACGACACTACAAGAAAGCCTTGAGTGGTCTTAAAACATTGGAAGAAGACTTAATTGCTGGCGATGACGTGAACGATATTGTTCCTTTGCCGTAGGGAGTAAAATAAAGTAATTAAAGGAAAGACATTCTATGGCATCAGGTTGACTTGGTACGCAATGTTGGCTCCACAAAGAGATTTGAATCTGCTGTTGAGAAAGTGTTATTTATTATATATTCAGAAACTTAGAAGTCTTTCCTAAATGCTTCTACTGTTTTCATGTTTTACTAGATTTTAAGAAATACTCTAATCAGGTAGGTGAGCCTGATTGTGCACCTCAATCATTGCCATAGCAAGCATTTGTGCCAATTAACTTTGCAGAAATTATATCCTTAAATGCTATCCTTTAAACCTTTTTTCTGTTATTAGATTTGCCTCCTTTTAGTTTCTTACAGACAATGAAATGATTCGTTCGTCTATGCATGGACACAAAAACCATGAGCTCATGGCTTTTCTCGTCCTCTTACTTTGACCAAATTCGACCCCGACTAATTTGGGATTGAGGCTTTGTTGTTACTTTGAGCCATTTTTGCATTTAGCTAGCGATGCTTGTGGAAGGTTATAGTTTCCTTCTTTTGATACTCTCTCTTTAATTCTGTTTAAGTTACTTTTCCTCTATCGTTGATGCCTTGGTTTTGTCTCCTCTGAATTTCAAAAGATTAAAATGTAAAACATTCTGAAATTTATTTATTTATTTTTATCATTATTTGTTGAAGGAGGATTATGCAATCGAGATACAGGAGGCAAAAAGCCTTGATGCACCTGGTAAGATATATTTTCCTACTCCGGATTGATGTTTTAATTTAAGGACTTTTTGAAGGCTTACTCAGAGGAAGTACATGGAAATGGTGGCACTAGAACATTAGTACACTAGCTACACAAATCACGAGTTTAAATGACTTGATGGCTGGCCTAACTCTTGCCAGTCTAAGCATTCCATAGGTTCAGACTAAAACGGATTGATATTTTCTTCATTAGTTATCCCATTGGGTTGCTTTTTTCTAGTATCTTAGAAGTTTGTGTCTTTTTTCCATTGTAGACAGTTAGATTGGGCGCTTACTTTTTTCAATGTATCAAGCTGAGAGCAATGTAAAGTTATCTGAATTGGGCTTTTCTCATTCTTTGTAGAGATTGCACATCATATCTTATTTTGCTTACTTCCTTTGTTTTCTAATTCAAATATTAAGGAATGCAATTATTTTACTTAATTCCTTTGGATAAAAAGCCGGCTCGCCTACCGGTAAGATCCCCTCCTTATTTGTTCAAGTTGAATTATTTCGAGTCATTATCAAATCATCTTAGGTTGTCATTCATTGAATTTTGAATTGTTTGCTTTTGATTTTGTCTGTCTATTGAATTTGTTTTAGCTTACAAAGTTACAATCATCTTAGGCTATGTTGTTGTTGTTGTTATAAAGTTATAATAAACTCGCACCAAAAATCGAAGCTTTACCTTATTTGACTCACTTGGCTAACCATGCATTGTGCTTGAGATCAGTTTAATGTTCATAACCGATTTTCCCCAAACTGCTTCATACCAAATTTCTTTCATCGCTCATTTTGTTTGTCTCTTTTTTTATTTATTTATTTTTTAATCTCATAACAGGGCTTCCACACTTGTGTCGGAACTGGTGGGGAGAAACAGACATCATAATGGTACAAGAAGAAAGGAATAGAGGTACCCCTGAGTTATTTGTCTGGAATTTTTTTTACTTACATTATATGGTTGCATTGTTGCTTGTCTCACACTGTATGTTTATTTTATTTTACGCGTTCATAGTTGATTTCCACTTATTTTTACCCTAAATGTCTCCTCAGATATTTGATTTCATTCTTTCCTTGTAAAGCTAATTGCAAGTCCTTGGTTGAGCGATCTTTAGAATGTTATCTAAATGAATCCATATTTCTTTGTAGGTTGATGTCACTCTTTCCTGCTATGGGTGTATGTGAGTACACATTTCTTATTCTCAATCATCAACAATGTGTGTATTGGCATAGTTTGACCTATTTTGATCCTCTAAAAAATTTAGGAGCTATTTTGATTGATGTTACTCTTTCCTAATATGGGTTTATGTTACTCCTTTGCAACTGTTTGTGCTTTTTGTGTTATCAAGAGTTCGAATCGCTTTTTCGATCTTATAGGCAAACTTGATCTGCGCTACTGCGCAATCCTTCACAGTTATGAAACAAAAGTAGACACGTAGATCAAACAAAAAACTAACCTCGGAGAATAGCTTAAATGCAACTTCTGCTTTTGGGTGACTATTCCTATCTGGATGAAGTTGTAGTGCCACAATAATTTTGGGTACAAATCAAATCATAAGAAAGATTGGATTCAACAAACAGAAAAATCGGTGATGATTTCTATCCAGTAACTAAGAAATTGTTATCAAGCAATCATCATTTTCATCTATTTCATAGTGCATCTGACTTTTATGCATGTAGATACCTTCAAAATGCTGATTACCTAGTTCTTTTTTCTCTTATAATGTGTATGCATGTAGATACCTTCAAAATTGGCAATTACTCGATCCTTTCCATGCTAGTAATCCATATGCAAGTGTCGATTGTGTACATATGCTTCTCTTGAAAAAGTGGTTGTCTCTAAAGTGGAGGAGCTAAATATTTGTGTATGTGCATTCTTGTGAAACTGCTTCTGTTAAAATGTATTTCAATTTGCTGACTTCTGGTTCTTCTCTTGCATCTCATAATTCATTTTTGTTGCAGTAAAATCCAGACGAAGAAGGGAAATGGCAGCGCAAGGCAAAGGCTCTAGATTTGACTCACTTGGTAACTAGCTTATGTATATTTTGGGACATGCTCTCACTGCAAGGACATATTTTCATGCATTCTCTCATGTAACCTCACTAAAAGGAGCCATTTTCATTGTTGATGTGCTGCCTGTTAAATTTAGATGACCAAGCTGCCTTTCATTTCCTTACTTTCCACTCTTATGAAGCAAAAATAGAAACAACAATAGCTGATGTGATTCTGTGACAGATGGAGAAATTCAAAAAAATGGATCAAGAGCTGAAGAATAGAGTATTGAAGTTAGAATTTTGGGTTCAGGAAGCTCGCTCCCAAAATAGGAAACTGCAACGGGTATTTAACGTTTTCCATTTTCGTGTTTATATAGTGAATTGTTGTTTCTTATTAAGTTAGATGCACATCATAGCCAAGCTCATGCTTGTGCCAGGACATCAAGTTTCCGCACTTCGCATTAATAAAAGATTGTGATTCCAATAGACCTGGGTATAGTAGGTTAGGTATAACTATTGGATTCAACACATCGTTCATGGCGAATACATGTCCGTTTGCGCAGGACATCAAGTTTCTGCACTTCGCATTAATAAAAGATTGTGATTCCAATAGACCTGGGTATAGTATGCTTGTGCGAGGACATCAAGTTTCTGCACTTCTCTTTTCATCTAACTAGTAACTTGCTGATTGTTGTTTTTTCTCTTTTTTGTTCTTATAGGTTGTACATGGCATATACATGCCCGTTTGCGCAGCGCGCTTGGATTACTAGAAATTACAAGGTTGTTCAGTTCCATTTTCGCTCTACGAGTGCTTGTATTGTATTTCCTTTTCTGAAGAAATCATTCCTTACTTTTAATCTGTGTGTGCAGGGGCTCCAAGACAAGATCCAACTGGTCCCTATAGACTTATGGAAGAGGCCTGCCTGATACAAGGAGAAAGTCTACCTTGAAAATAAGGTAATCGTCGCTGAACATGATTAGTTTTATTACTTAATTTGTTGGTGAATGTCTAGTTGTTTGCTCTTATCGGATTTTCAAGAAGAAGATGTTGGCTTTTCTGATTGCTATCTGAATTAGAATGATACATTCACTTTCAGTGTTGGCGATTCTAAAACCAAAATCCTATTGTGGTTTCACTTGTTACGTATGCGCGAAAATGCTAGCTTATTTGAATGTTAATGAATATTGAAGTCCCTCTTGAAAGTTCATGAACCTTATGCAAATACAATGGAGAAATTTTGTTTGCTCTAACTTTAGACTTAATTCTTTATAGGTGCCTGCTTTAGAACATAACAACGTTGTGATAGGAGATAGCCTTTAACGTCACCATGAAACACCTTGGCGAAGCGATAAAGCACTCGAAGCTGATTAGCGATGTGGAGAAGGATCAGTACCAATCTTCTCTCTCAGCTGCAGTGAGGGAGCTCAACAACAAAAACAGGTATGCCTCATTTGAAGTTGTTGGATACTTGGCTGAGGAGCTTCGAGATGAGTCTACATACAAAACATTCCGCAAAGACCTTGAAGATGCAAATGTGTTTAGTGGGTCTTTGATATTTGTTGAGGAATTGGCTCAAAAAATCAAGTCTGCAGTGGAGAAAGAGAGGGACAGACTTGAGGCGGTACTAGTTTTCCCTTCAATGCCTGAAGTTATGAGATTGAACAAGCTTGGTTCTTTTAGTATGTCACAGCTTGGGCAATCGAAAAGCCCTTTTTTCAGCTTTTTAAGAGGAAGAAACAGTCATCAGCTGGGTTCGCTGATAGTATGTTGAAGCTTGTGAGGACGTTGTCGAAAGTGTTGAAGTACTTGCCTAGTGACAAGGCTCAATATGCAAGGTTTTATATATTGAGTTTGCGGTTTTGGCTATATTGAGTTTGCAGTTTTGGCTTTGAGGGTTTCTTGAGAATTTGCAGAATTTCTTGAAAATGATATTTGATTTTGGAATGGCAAGAATATTTGTTCAAACTTTACATTATTGATTGAATGGAATAATAATATTGCGAGTCGAATGTAGATATGTATATTTTCAATTGAAATGGAAATGAAAATTAATTTTGGGCATTTTCAGCTATTATTTTTTAAAAATTACATTTGATAGGGGTTTGAAACCCCTATGTAAGCCTATAATATAGAGGTTTCAAACCCCTATGAAATCACTACAATTGATAGGGGTTTGAAACCCCTATGTAAGCCTTCGAAGATATTATAGAGGTTTGAAACCCCTATGAAATAGCTAAGATTTGATAGAGGTTTGAAACCCCTATGAAATAGTCAACATTTGATAGAGGTTCGAAACTCCTATGTAAGCTTGGAAGATAAGATAACACCTTAAAAGATAACACTTTTCATAGAGGTCAAAAACCTCTATGAAAAGTCTTTCATAGAGGTTCAAAACCTCTATGAAAAGTAGAATTTGTTCTAGTGATAGTAGAGGCACTCATAGTTTGATAAATTTGGACCCTTTTTGGTTTTTGGAAGAAGGTTCTGGCGTCTCTCTTATTTTAATTGATCCGAGTATCTTTTCGTTCAATTGCAAGTTTAGAGTAGTTCATATTGGGTTATTGATCTTGTCTTTGTACTGTTCTATGGAATTCCATCGAATAAGGTCATGGTTCATATCATAATGGATGGGTGTGTATGTGGCATGTCATGTCATCACTTAACAAGTTAAGTGACCTCCCATGAAATCCCACGTGACGCCACGTCAGCAGCGCCGGTGGGTTTTTGATCGGAGAGTGGTCGGAGTGACTTTGTTGAAACGTTTTGTAAAGTTTAGTGATATATTTGGGACAAATGAAAGTTTAGTGACCAAAGTGTTACAAACTGCAAACTTGAGTGATCATCGGTGAAATTAACCCCGTTTTTGAGGTGTTGCAATCTTAGATCTAGTGCGCACCCTAAAAAATGGAAAAATATTTTGGGTGACATAATTTTGCTATTTAAAATTTGCTACATAGTTCACTAGAACAAATTTAACTTTTAATAGCACTTAATAGATAGAGGTTTTAATAAACCCCTATGAATTAGATTTAATAACACTTAATAGATAGAGGTTTTAATAAACCCCTATGAATTAGACAATTAGGCTTTTAATAGCACTAATTCATAGAGGTTAAAAAACCCCTATGGAAACTCTTGGTCAAGAACAACAAGTGACTCAACACTCTCACTCAACACTCTCACTCGCTCACTCGCGTCGCTCACTCTCGCGTCGCTCTCTCTCGCTCACTCGCGCACTCTCGCGTCGCTCACTCTCGACCAACAGACCTCACTGCTCACTCTCGCCTTGCTCGCTCACTCTCCCAACACTCTCGCTCGCTCACTCTCGCCCAACACTCTCGCACTCGCGTCCGTCAACTCTAAATCAGACAATTTCGCACTCGCAATCGGACCTTGCCTCTTCATCTAGGGTTTGGTCCGCCTCCACCTTGCCTTTTCTTCACCGCTCTCGGACCTTCTTCGATTTCAAGACCAGTTGTAAGATCTGCAAGGTGAGACTCGATCGATCTCAAACCCTAACGAGTCGATTCGATGAATCTGTAAGTCTTCTCTGATTGTTGGTTCTGTTGTTGTAGATTTGATAATCTGGACCGATTTCGCCGTGTTGATTAGGTTGGTGATATTGTTTTCTATGGTTCTATGACTAGAATTAGCTATTCATGTATTTGATGTTCTTAGGTTGTGTGTTGGATTGGTCATGGCGATTGGTTATGATTTACGCTCTCTAAGTCTCTATGTTCATTAGGTTGATCAATTTTGTTTTTTTATGGTTCAGTGACTTGAATTAGCGATGAATGTATTTGACGTTTATAGTTTCGTGTTGAATTGGCTTTGATGATTGATTTGCTCTAGGTCGGAAGTCCAAGCCGCTTTTTGCTCTATAGATTGAACTGTGATTGATTATTGACAAGTGAAGAGTCTCTAGTTGTTAATTTAGTCATTCTCGATGTGTTATCTACAGCTTTGATTCGATGAAATTTTGTTATAGAAGAATCTGTAGTGTTAGTGACTTGTAGAGATTGATTCATAGGTTTAGAGGTCATGTGAGACTGTGTAAACATAAGGTTGAGTTTGAGTCTGAGCGAGAAAAGGAAGAAATGAAAGACTTTTAGTCATCGGGTTTGAGGCAAATCGGTACTGTAAATTGATTCAAGAGGTATACTTGTTTCAAATGCTTCTTTCTTTACCAAAAATTTCTCGTTTACATTATATTTTGTTTTTCAATTCATTCTTTTTTATTTTTAGAAATCAAGGTCAATACTTCTTTAAATTTTACTCTTTTTATTGATGTCTTCTTTGCTTGGTTTATGAACTAATGTGAGGTTAACGAACGACCTCATTCATGCTGTGCGAGCTTTGACACTCCACAGATCGTCGACATTTTGGTTCGGTTAAGTGGATTCAACTTCTTAGTTTGCTCGTTTTTGTGTGATTTTGATGGTTCTAGTATGTTGACTGAATTCGGTTCGTTGTGTGGATATTTTTTGTGAAATTGCTCATTTGAATGTAGGTTTTGTGGATTTGATGAAGTGGATGATTAATTGATGATGTTGAATCGTTGCAAAGTGTTCGAGAAAAGTAGGAAAGTGAAATCTCATTTTGATTTTTCAGAACCTTTGAAATGAAGCTATGTTTAGGTAAATCTAGGGTTGATTTTGACCTAGGAAAGGTAGATTTGAGTTTAAATAATGAGAATCCCCGATGTTAGGCACTCGAATCGAGAGCTAGTATTGAATATTTGTCTACTGTTTGCATTTTCCTAATTACTATCACTACTAATCGCTTTTGTCTAAGGTTGAGAAAATGTGTATATACTTTGATCTCACTAAGGTGGAAAGATATTGATCTATTCCAAAGAAAAAGACTCATTGCTGGAATAGGTGCCCCTTGTTCAATGGATTAAAACCTATTATCATAGATAGCCATGGCTTCTCGGAGTTATGGATCCATTGGATTTTTTAGTGCCATCGGAGTAAAGTCCACCCTAATCATAATGGAAGTAATCCCTTTTCTTGTTTTGGTCTGTAAGTTCTTTTTCTTAAAACGTTTTAGTTTTTACATTGATTAACATAGACTACTTTTAAGTCTAGATACTTTAAAAATCTAATGTGATGTTCCATATTTTAATGTATTTCTATAAATCAACTTTCCTTTCAACTATCAATTAAAATTGAATGTTTCCAACCTTGATTGATATGGGTTCTTAGATATGCTTTGTCTACTACTTGCTTAAGCTTGGAAATAACACCTTCATCTCTTTTATTGTTCTTTTGAAGAATGTTTACCCTTTTAAAATCATACGAATTACACTTTTGTGTTTTCTAGTATGTGCGTAGTGAGTAAGCACTTGATCTCGCATTCTTATAAAAAGTGCTTAATAATACAAATTTCCAATTTGTTATGTGACCTAATTACAAGAAGATAATATGACCTTCATCATGTTAGTCTTCATCTATAATTTTGTATTTGGTATTTCGATTTGAATGCATTAAGCCCCCATCATCTCCAAATGGACGCTTCACGCAAATTCTTTCCGTTGGGATTGGAGGCTCACTCTCAGTCCTCTAAAGGTGGTCATGTCTCGCTTTTGATCTCGAATCGTTCTTCGAACTGAGAAGTTGTTTCATATTCCTTTATTGACATTAAATAATATATACTATTGTTCGAAGAGATGCTTAATAAATGTTCTTATATTAGGATAGCGATTTGGTGACATACTTATTTTCATACAGTTGCTGCAAAGTTGTTGATTTTCTTTTGGACACACATTGAAATTTATTTTGTTACTTTCTGATTTCCATTGAATGACACAGACACTATGTGAAAGCATTACTAACTTGATAAATTTGTGAAGCACTGAAGTTTATATTTATCGCCTTCCACTGTTATTTTTTACTCATCTCAGGAAGAAGACAAAGATCTATGTTCTTCATAGGTAGTTTTCCCTTTCATCTGTGTTTCCTTTGTTTTCCTCTCTTTCATGTTTGTACTTTGAATTGCTTGCTGTAATTTTTGCGCTTATGCTTTTACCTTTTGTCTTTTATGTACGCTGATTTGTCTGAATGGTAAGATAGACTTGCTGACATTTGCGACATTTTATGACGAGTTCAATGCACCAACAGATTTCGATGGACAAACTCGAGAGTGCGACGAGTTCAACCTAATCCAATTCTGGTATGTATGTCTTTTGATTAAAATTAATAGAGACAATGAAGCACTTGCATGTGCTTTAATTTACTGCACTAACTAAAATTCGAGGGGTGATACTACACCCCATTGTCGCTATGCAAATGGGGATCCAGTGGCAGGTATTTCTTATTTAAATTATTTTCTTATGGCTTATTTTTCTTTCTTTTTTAAAATTCATTTGGCAGTTTGTTTTACGTCCTATTTTTAGAAAGAAAAAAAAACAATGCTTATAACTCTCATAAAGTCGATACTCCTTTACTTTAGTAATCTAAAAATGATAGAACAAATGGGTGTTTGTGGATATTGAAATGATAGAACAATATTTTGTGTATCATGCATTGTTGTATTAAGTTTGTGCTCTGAACTTTCTGCTCCTTATTGTTCTCTTATCTAGTATTTTTTAACTTATTTTGTGTATCATGTATTGTCTTATTAATTTTTTTTAACATTCCCTACATATGTCACTGATTTAGTAGTACCATCAGGTAAATAGACTGAAGATGGTTTATACAAACCATTAATATGATAAAGCAATGACTCATTTGTGCACATATGATTAGAAGCCTCGCTTTAACTATCCAAGCATCATTGCTAATAAAAGCATTAAAACTGAAGCTTTGGTTCAGCATACTTCCTATAAATTCAGTGTGAGTAGAAACAAAAATGTTTGATTGGAACAATGATCTAGTGTTTTTAACATAGGGAGTGGGCACAATTGGTTAGTGTTTTGCATTGACATTGTGCTGAACTTAGATGTCGCTTGTCAGTGTTGTTTCATTACTCTGCAAACCTCGCGGTAAATTACTTTATTTGGATTTTCTTATGATATCTTTTTTTTTTCCAAATTACTGAGCTTGAAATTTATGTCGGTGAAATTGCTCGTGTTACGTGTTCGATACCTTGCATAATAGACTTAGGAACTTGAATGCCACGAAACTTTGAATCAAAGTTTTGTATTTATTCGTCAAAGTTCAAAGGCTAGGATACATTTGCCAAAAGGTACAAGAGTTCGGATATTTCTACCTATCATGCCTTTTATTTGAGTTGTTTTACGGTTTCACCTTGTAGTTTGTGTCCGATAGAAATTTAAATATGGCATTTCGACCATCTTTTCGCCTAATTGTAAGTTATAATTATTCTGTAATGGTTGGTTTTTGTTAGTGCCATAGTCAGTAAGTCCAATTTCGAATATTGGGAAATTTATGTTTGCGAGTGGGTCTCATGCCTTGTTTATTTCTCGTGAAAAGGATGTATGACAATCACTTATAAATGCTCTTGTGCGGATCCTTCATGTGATGTGTTGATTGTACCATGAAATTAAGCTAAGTAGAAACATTTGATACGTGCGCTTATCTCAACTAATTTGGGCGAGGCTTTGTTGTTTGTTGTGTGTATCCCGAGCTTTGAGAAGCATTTGTTGACATGCGGTACACTTCTTTCTTATATTTGATAATTTTCTCCCCGTATTTTTACGGCGCAACTTTGTGGATTCATGCAATGGGTTGCTCATTATTGGTGAGCCTGGCTTCGATAATTTGCACGATCTTTTTGCCGTGCTTTCTTTGTAAGTAGAGTACTACCTTTTACTATTTTTGATGTCATTGATCTCGCCTTTGGTAATTAATTGATTGAGGGTTTTTCCCTTTGCTAACACCAATTTTATTTGAGTTATTGCAGATCAAAGGAAAACCTTCCAAGGCTATTATTGATTCATTAGTTTGCGCATTTGGGGTTCGATGCTTCTCTCCTTGTTTCATTTGTTTTCCTCTTAATAACTTTTTGCTTGCATCTCTTTGTTATCTTATCTTCAATATTTATTATTTTCAAGATCAATTTCGCTTGCTTGTGTATATTTTTTGATGCAACTGTAATATATTTTTTTGCTTTATCTACTTTGTACTCACTTATAAAGATCTACTTTGTTACAACCTATGACTCCGACGGTTAGATCTTGTTGCAACACGAGGTCTTATATTGCAAAGATAACTCAATAATTTAGACTTGAAATGCCTCACCCATCCGCTTCTTATCCAACACACACGTGAAGCTAAATTTCTTTGATGTTTCTTCTTCCACTTGTTTGGCTAAGCCGCCTCGCTTAAAATTTGTTTGCAGGCAGGAGCTATGCTTGGGGATGCTTTTCTTCATCGCTTACCACATGCTTTTGGTATTCTTTAATAGTTCAATCCTAAATCTGTTAATATTCTAGATATCCTTTATACCTTTTTTTTTTTTTTATAGAAAACAGACATCCTTTGTACTTATTTGGCTAGAAAGCGAGATTACAATACTTAGAGCAAAGTCTATAGACAAGTATTTTATGTTACCGATAATATGTTGGAAATAGAACCAGGCGACATTTTTTGTAGAAGAGTGTGAAGTGGACAGGGAACTTGCGGTAATTCGTAATTCCTATAATTTATGCATGCGTAGGTAGTATGGGCTTTTGTGTGCTTTCTTATCCTTTCAATATATCTGAAAGTCTGCTGTTCCTCTGTTTTCTTATCCTTTCGCTCTACGAGTGCTTGTATTGTATTTCCTTTTCTCGAAGAATTCATTCCTTACTTTTAATCGTGTGTGTGCAGGGGCTCCAAGACAAGATCCAACTGGTCCCTATAGACTTATGGAAGAGGCCTGCCTGGTACAAGGAGAAAGTCTACCCCAAAAATAAGGTAATCGTCGCTGAACATGATTAGTTTTATTACTTAATTTGTTGGTGAATGTCTAGTTGTTTGCTCTTATTGGATTTTCAAGAAGAAGATGTTGGCTTTTCTGATTGCTATCTGAATTGGAATGATACATTCACTTTCAGTGTTGGCGATTCTAAAACAAAAATCCTATTGTGGTTTCACTTGTTACGTATGCACGAAAGTGCTAGCTTATTAACTCTTTTTTGTATGTTAATGAATATTGAAGTCCCTCTTGAAAGTTCATGAACCTTATGCAAATACAATGGAGAAATTCTGTTTGCTCTAACTTTAGATAAATATTCTCATCTGCATTTCAAAATGTGAATCAGCTTATATGTAAATCAATGCAGACTTTAGAGTTGATAACTATGCTGTTGGTGGGTTTGGGGGATTAATTAGGCAAAAGAAAGGAGTCGTTGCCATCCGTATTGGCTTCAAGGGAGTCAATATGTTGTTCATATGTTGCCATCTCTCAGGTTAGTTCTGTCTGAATGCAAGAATATTAGACTCCTACTTGGAAATGGAAATTAATTTTGAGCATGTTTGCTCTGCCTTTGCCACTGCACTTTCTCCAACACTCTCTCTTTCTGCATCTCTCTGTTACAACAACAGATTAACAACACTTCTGAGAGCTTTCACTTGACAGACATGTCCACCACAGATTAACAACACTTCCCAATCCTCATCATCTCTAAACAACAACAACAACAACAACAACAACAGAGATGATGAGAACAGAGAAGTGAAGCAGCAGAGTGACCACTACTTAAAGCAGCTCAACAGGGCATCTCACAAGATTTCCAAGCCGATCCGAAGGCCCCCACCTCCCCCACTTGAACCCCATCATCAACAACAACAACAAGACCCTCAATAACAAAAACAACACCAACCACCAATGTGTACAACATCAACAAGAGCGACTTCGAGACGTGGTACAAAAACTCACAGTTCCCCTTATCATCAACATCAACAAGATTGCTTTGTTCATATGTTGCCATCTCTCAAAGTGAGTTCCATTTTTGGGAAGAACAATATCCCTCTCTTTGGGAAAAGCTAAATGTTTCTTTTAATATAAGTTACTTTGTTTCTTGATTGAATAATAATATTGCGAGTGGAATGTAGAATTGTATATTTTCAATTGAAAATGGAAATGGAAATTAATTTTGAGCATTTTCAGCTTTTTTTTTTTTTTTTTAACATTTGATAGGGGTTTGAAACCCCTATGTAATCCTTTGATGATAATATAGAGGTTTCAAACCCCTATGAAATCACTACAATTGATAGGGGTTTGAAACCCCTATGTAAGCCTTTGAAGATATTATAGAGGTTTCAAACCCCTATGAAATAGCCAAGATTTGATAGAGGTTTGAAACCCCTATGAAATAGTCAAGATTTGATAGAGGTTTGAAACCCCTATGAAAGCTTGGAAGATAAGATAACACCTTAAAAGATAACACTTTTCATAGAGGTCAAAAACCTCTATGAAAAGTCTTTCATAGAGGTTCAAAACCTCTATGAAAAGTAGAATTTGTTCTAGTGGTTGTAAGTAAATGTTTGTATATATTAATTGAGATTGCTGTATATGTATGAAGCAAAGATGTTACTCAATCAGTTTGTTTCTTTTTTTTTTTTGGCCCACACATGCATGTCCAAATAAATGTTGACATAATTAACGGACTTCAGAAAAATTTTAAAGAAATGACTTAATATGAAAAAAAATTGAGAAAAAAGAACATGTTGGAAGTAATATAATATTTAAAATGAATAACATAAAAGATTTCAAAATAATGTTTTAAGTCTAGAGAGTCATGTGCAAAAAATATAATTACTTGTAATGTATTGTAAAGGAGTTGGTGCCGACGCATGAGATGCCAAAAAAAAGGGGGAAAAATAATTTTACAAGGAGAGAGTTGTGATTCATTCAAAAACTGAAAATATTGTTTATGTGACAGAAAAAAAAGAAGAAGCTTACGAGGTTGAAAGGATATATTACAAATCCAAACATCATAAAAAGAAGACTCCCGCGTTGAAAATTGAAAGCAAGCAAAAATGGCCTTGTCGGGATAATGTTGAAGGTCATGGTACAAAGGAATTATCTCACATCAAATAGTTAAGAGAGGTAGCTCAATGGTAAGGTAAGACAGCTATGGATGCGGTTGAGGATTCGAGTTAATTTGACTCTATTTGTGTGAAGATTCGAAAGGCAATATGCTTGTTTCTAATGAAACAAAACAAAAAACTTGTTTCTTATCAACAATTAAAGAAAAAACCAAAACTAGTTATGAAGAATATAGGTATATGAAGCGAAAACTCTAAATGCCTCCCCTTAAAAAAAAAAGAAGAAAAATGCTTTTGCAACCCCTCAAGTTAATCCAAGACTGACACATAGAAGTTTGCACACCGTGTGATGTGCCTTGAGATTCGTCTATGCCGAAATGGATGCATGTCCTTCCTAGGTTACAATAGCCAGCTCCAAATTTATTTTTATTTTTTTTTAATAATGATCGAATCCAAAACAAAAATTCTAAATGCCCAACATTTGGATGTGCCTATATGCACGCTTACAATATGGGAGTGCGTTCACGTATTGAAGGATTTTACCAAGTGTGCAAAAATGAACAGTGCATGCACTTACTACATCGTCATTAGCGCAATTTAGGAAGTAGTCACCCCATATGCTTGGATGAAAATTTGCTGATTTCCGCGCAATATCATCGGCTGTATGACGACAGCACACAATTGGCCTTCCACTGCTCATCCTTGATATATATATATATATTCCTTTCTAAAAAGTTAAAAGAGAAAGTATATATGACAAGTAATGTAGGTAGTCAATAAATGCAAGAGTCTTGCGTGCCTTAAACTTGTTTTAGTCATTGTCATCTACATGTGTGTATATATATACACACACAAAACACAATATACATCCGGGGTTACATGATAATTAATGTGGTCGGACCTTAAGTTGATATCACAGCCAAGCTTTTCATATAAAAAATAATGTCCTCCACATATTTCTTCTCAAGTACACTCACGCACACCACACATTTGAATTATCCACGTTTTTGATTAATTTCCTCTAGTATCAATTATGTATATTTTCTTTTTCTTTTCTTTTTTTTTTGGTTAAAACTGCTTGATATTCAAAGTTAACTGATTATTCCAGCTTTCGGGCTTGAGCCGAATTGGCCCACTAAAACATAAGGCTCTCTTAGCAATGATTCGTGTGTTTGGGAGTCTCGAATCGAACTCGAGATGTCTTAATTAAGTTGTTAGAGTGTCGGATCACTCTAATGCACCAACTGTTAACAGTTGGTATATATATTTTCTTTAGGGGTGCATGGACCATTGTTCATCTTTATCGACGACATCGAATTTAATATCAGATGTGACTAACATGTGCGCGATAAGCCTACATTAGTTGAGCAATAATATTATATTAGCATAAACTAGTTTTAGACCCGGATAATGTTCGAAAAATACAATTAGTCGATATATATATATATATATATACTTATACACACAAATATAAATATATAACATAATAAAATTAAGTTGTTTAAAAAAGAAAAGATATAAAATAAATAAAGAATGATGTAATTCTCTTAATAAATTTTGAAAGACTTCTTTGTATACAATATTGATAGTAGAATTTGAACAATTGTCCTCTTTGTCGCATATTAAAATCTTCAATCCGGATTTGCTTTAATCTTGAAACTGCAACATACATTTGTCCATGGGTTAAAATAGGTTGAGGCAGATATATTTCAACATGCGATAAAGATTGACCTTGACTTTTATTTATTGTCATTGCAAAAGATACGACCAATGAAAATTGCCTTCGTTGAAACTTGAAAGCTAATTTGATATTTGATGGATCAGCACCAACTTAGGAATAAAAACCCTACTACCTAAATGACGGCCAACAATAATTTTAGCTTCAATTACATGTCGTCGGAGCCGAGATACAACCAACCTTGTACCATTGCAAAGGGTTGTAGTTTGGTATATATTATGGAGTAACATTACTAGTACACTCACCTTTAATGTTAATTTGTGATTTGCCAGCCCTGAAGTAGATATGATATTTAAAAATTCAGGAGTGTAAATATCTTCATAGGAGCTTGAATGTACATCCACCTTGCATACACTATTAGTATTTGAGTATATATAATAAATTACTTCTTCTCTTGGCAATGAGGTCATGAGATTATCATTCACCTTACTCACAACTTCTAATGTAGGAGCAAGAATAGCACGTTGTTCCAAATATTTTGCATCTCGAGCACTGGCTATAAGATTAGGGTATGTACTATTGACAATTGCTCCAAGTGGCTCATTATAATCTCTTATGAGTACATCATCTGATATATGAAAATGAATAACACCAATACCATTAATCATAACAATAATGCGGCTTGGACGGGACTTGAAAATGGTTCTTTAGTTATAATTTAATTTGTAGTGACATTCACCGAGAGCTTAGCAATATCGCGACAAAGTAACTTAATTAGTAAAAAACTTTAAACAAATTACGTTCTCCCAAATGCACCTTTAAACATGGCCACGTGAAATTCTCCCATATGTTGGAAAGAGGAAATGACTTCCAAAGTAGTACTAGGGCAAGTGCTCATTGGGTGATGTAAACCATAATTAACAAGCTAATTCATTTTATTTTTCTTTTCTACATATAGAAAAATCATAAATTTATTTTAGCTACGAAAAGGATTTAGTGAAGTTCTCGTGCTACACATTTGTTAATATCTTTAAATCGTGCATCATGATGTTTGAACATAATATTCCAATGTGAGTTCAAATTAAGGATCCCAACAATTGTGTAACAAATGCTTATAGCAAAAATATGTTACTCTAACATAACTTTTTTTTTTTTTTGAATCCATCTATGCAACTGACCTAATTAATATATGATTGAAGCTTTTATTGTAGTTTATTTTAAAAAATAAAAGTTTATTAATCATTAATGGCTCCCAATATGTTACTTTCCAAATACGCCGTGATGGTACCATAGTACGTAGTAGCCGTGAAGATACTGTTGCCCTACATCATTAATTCCAAATAATATTTTCAGTTGTCCTTCTCATTGATAACTGACGAGAAGTTATTGGCCACGTTCTTTCTAGAAAGTATGATCCACCTCCCCCACCACCACCACCACATTAATTCCAAATCTCCTGTGGTTCAGTTGTCCCGTCACTGATGAAGCGATGAGAAAGTTATTGGTCACGTTTTTGAGGTGTTGCAATCTTAGATCTATTGCACACCATAAAAAATGGAAAAATATTTTGGGTGACATAATTTTGCTATATAAAATTTGCTACATGGTTGTAAGTCAGATGTTTGGGTATATTAATTGAGATTGCTGTAAATGTATGAAGCAAAGATGTTACTCAATCAATTTTTATTTTTTATTTTTTTTTTCGGCCCAAACATGCGTGTCCAAATAATTGTTGACATAATTAACCCACTTCAGAAAAAAATTAAAGAAATGACTTAATATGAAAAAAAAATTGAGAAAAAACGAACATGTTGGAAGTAATATTTAAAACGAATAACATAAAAGATTTCAAAATAATGTTTAAAGTCTAGACAGTCATAGAGCAATTGTGATGATGTTGCAAAATTTTCTTATTTGGCAGATCATGCATTTCATGTACTTTAAGAATATCCAACACTAGAAAGGGCTTACATTTGTTTTCTATTTTATTTTATTTTATTTTTATAATTAATCGTCACCCGCGCTTCACGCGCAGGCAAAAATAAGTATCTACATATTAGATAAAATAATTTTGATGAGGAAAAAAAGAAAAAAAAAAAACTTATGATGTTTTCTTTCACTTTCCGAATATTTGTCACGTTTTGAGAATTTTTTGTTTCAACTCTAACCTTAAGAAATAAAAAAATTAAGCATTAATTGTTTCATTTCCGACTCTAACCTCACTAAAGACATAATCGCATCTTTTGATTTCTCTATAAAAATGGATAATATACAACTCAAAACCGCTAAAGTGTTTTAATCACATCTAAAACTCCAAAAAAATATGAAAATAACAATTAATATCACCCTCGTAAGCCTCAATGAATTCGACATTTTGTTCAAGTGCATTTTATTGGCTTAAGGGAGAATTTTTAAGCTTCCTACATTAAAATCAATTTTCATCAAATTGGTAGCCTTAAGGAAACTTAAGAGACTTTAGGTAATTCATAGGTTACATAAATTAAGTTTGTATATTTTTTATTAAAATAAATACTAATTAAATTTGTGTTGTAAAGGATAAAAGAAAAAAAAAAACTTGTGATACTTGTGTTTCAATTTTTTTTGTCAAATACTTGTACTACAATTAAGAAATTCCCAAAAAAAAGACACAAAAAAGAAAAATTATTAGAAAAATCGAAACCGAAAATAGAAACTCCCCAAAAAAATATCTAAAAAAACTCCCCATAAAAACACAAAAAAATTAAAATTATTAAAAAACTAAAATATTAGATTTTGCCATTCTACCTCTCACTTAAGTGTAAGAAATATCAATGACTTGTGTTTTTTGTTTTCCACATGTTGCTCGTGCGGTGCACGTGCTACGCACGCACTATGTGAATGTTGAATTAATAATAAAAATAAGATTAGCTTAAAAATAAAATAAAAAAACTAAAACAATATTATCAGAATTCAACAAACTATAAAACTTTATATAAAGACTTTGAAAGTGTAAAAAACATAATGCTAAATAAATTCTAGAGATAACAATAAAAAGTATTAAATATCAACTGTTAAAAATTAGTATTAATTGTACATTTAAAACTAAAAAAATATTTATCTCCTATTGAAATATCATACACTTTTTATTTGTTTGTGAATATATTCTTTTAAGTTACTGGAAAAAATGTGTATGTGATTATTGTTATATGATTGCTTGAAAATTTGAAGCTTGTTTATGCAATCGAAGAATCATTTTGGTTTTTTAATAACTTTGGATGTTCCAACCTTTTCAGCTAATTCTTTCTTTGATTCGACTAAATTGAACAAAACTTAAAGAAATTGAAGTTATTAAAGACCTGTTGAACTGTGCAGACACTCAATACTGATGGGTACGAAGCATATGTAATCACCTTTTTCAGCTTTTCAAAGAAAAACAGAAAAGAAAAGGCTTGCAAGACCGTTGCTTCCAATTCTTTCCCTGCGTTACTCTTATTTGATTGATTAATGATATGATTTAACAAATTCATCTATGTTACATACTTAAATAATTAGATGCAATCAGAACAAGTAAGAATTTTAAGATGAAAATTCTTCTTTTCAAAAAAGGAGAAAGTGCTAGAATAACACCACAGACGCACACCAAAACGCATATCAATGCCGCATTTGTCGTTTGTGTTCACGTTGGGATATGAGCTTACGCATCCCGAAATTCATAATACAATTGGATAGGGTTGTGTGCATTCCGATGTGCACTCTAGGGGCGTCGTTCTATGATTTTTGAATAAACAGACATTGATTCTATTGAACACTATGCTAAGTAAACTTAGAGGTAAAATAGTACCTCCATATGAAAACTCAGCTAGACTGAACGTTATTACTAATAGAGAAAAAAATAAGAATTTTGATCATTATATAAAACAATTTATGTATGGGCACTTAAAGATGAAGAGCAAGAGTCCTACGTCATTGATTCCCTTGTGTTAAGTACATAGAGATAACAAATACATATAAGATTTATACTTTCAAGTGTTGTTGTTGAATTTGGGCAATTTTGTTGGCATTATTGTTATACAAGATGAGTTCTTTTTCTGCTCATATTTTGTTTATTTATTTCTTTAATAGGAACAAGTCTAACAGTGGCCACATGACTACATTTATATTTTTTTTTTCAGTAGGAACAAGTCTAACTATGTCTACACATGCACTCACTTTTAGAAGACGAGACGAAAAAAGATGCAGTCGCTATAGTACTTGTCTCTAAAATACATTGACATGTATGGGGCTTCATGTACAAAGCAAAATAGACAATGACCAACATAAATAACAAAATATAAAAATAAAAATTATACACTAACCACACCTGCAAGTGTTCTTTTCCTTTTTGTTGAGTAAATCTATCCTTCAAACCCATGATTTCAGTCCCAGAAAACTCAAAATCTAGCCTTTAAAACTCATCATATAATTTAGATGTCACCAAAAACTAAGGGATTATAAATACAAACACAAACATAGAACCAAAAACTAATTTATTGCCACTTGTGATTTACATAGGCAAAGTTTAATTTGTTAACTATTACAAATTTACAGTATATTTCAAAAGAAGATGCTAGTGTGACCCGGGATGAACACCTAGTAATGGTGTCCATTCATTCGCATTTTGGGATATGTGCGTGCACACATCAATGCAGGATAGATGGACACCATCAGCGGGTCATCCTAGTATTTTTTCTATTTCAAATCTCGTTTGTCACTAATTTTCATCAATCATCCCATTATATTGATACGAGAGGCCTACAGGCCTAGAGGGAACAAAGAAAAAATATTATCTTCTTTCAACTGGATACGACGAAGCCAAGAAGGTACATAGGCAAAGTGTCAAAGGTTCAATATACACCACATTTAGAGCAATAACACGAACTTCTCTGAAATCTCATCACACAATTTCTTGTATCAAACCAAACAATGACATGTCAAAAACTTTATCAAAAAATGTTAAAACTCAATCCAAGAAGGAATATATATATAATCTTACAACTAATACCCTAACCACTTTCTAAGGTTTGGAACAAACTTAATTATTTGAAAAGAGATAATAAGATTAAAATAGTCCTTCACTTTTTCTCACAATCATTGCTGGCTCCATCTACTTCTTTATTATCAACTTTAATATCATACTTTTGATCACCAATCAATTGGGTGACTTAATGGTTTGATATGAGATTTGAGAGTAGGAATTTATGGGTTCGAACCCCAGTTGGGCAAGTAGTTTTTTTCTTATAAAAAAAAATTAAGAGACTGGAGTTGATAGATTAGTCCTTATAAAACTATCAAATTTGTGCTCAAGCTATATAATGTGTAATGAAATTAGAAGCTAGTTAAGTTGTTGATAATAATAATAATAAACCTATTTTACCAAGAAATAAAAAAAATGATAACCGACAATCCAAGCTTATTCTCTCCATGAGTCATGATGCAGATCATTATTTTAAGAACACGCCATAGGAAACTTTACAGGTGAGTTGATTCGAGAATGGAAGGGCATTTGTGGCTACAACTGACAGTAATGGATACATTGAAAAATCACTTTTCATGGAGATTATGAAGTATCAACCCTATACTGAGAGGGGAATACGTCTTATTGTATGAATGTTGTAGAAGTATTTAAAAAAGGCCCCCTAGATCATGTGACTTTCGGTCTATGGGGGAGTGTTGAAGATGTGTGGACCGAAAGTTTACCCCACATCGATTAAGTGAAACTTCGAAATGAAGTATATAAGTAATTAACACCTCCCAATTGGTATTGAGGCCGTTTAAATTAAAACCTCACACATATAAGAGTTGAAAATGGTAAAGTTGGGTATTAGTGGGCTCGCGCATGCGTGTGCGGCGCGGCCTGGAGAATTTTACAGTAACCAAAATCTAGCTTGGCTTGACATTTATTCAAGCAATTGGTGATCATTCTTATTATGTACTTTTAAGTGGGATAGTTATGAACAAAATTGTAAATTGGGTTACATTCAAAGAAGACGCTTACCTAAATCTGAAATATTCGAAGAAATTGCTTCTAACATAATGTGTGGCATGTCCCTTTTGACGAGCTCAATCACATGCTCAATCAAAAACTTCCCTAGGTTGATTCTTGCTTGGCCCGGCTGTTGAATTGTGGAGAGATAATAAGAACCTAAAATCAATATACTTCAGAGAAATATAAGAAAGAACTCTTATATGTGATTTGAAGCTTATAAGCTTCAAATCCAATGACAATTATAGTAAAACGTGGGGATTGAAGCTCGACAGAGTTGGACTTGAAACGAACGATAAGAGTTGGAGAAGATTTTTGAGTTGAAGATAGAGTTGTCGAATAGGATGGGAGGGTAAATTCGTGAAGTCATTGATGAGGCCCATGGGAAGGCAAAAAAAAAAAAAAAATTTGGGGCAAAACTGTAAGTACGATTTATCAACTGATGGGCTTAATTTTTTTTTGATGAAACACCCATATGGTTTATTAATTTTTTAATATTATGTTTGGGCTTAATTTCTTGAATGATTTGAACTCTTCCAATTAATTGGGTAGCGGTGGAAACTAAATGAACATATTTAATAAATTCGAGAAATAATATCGATGTTTTTGTTTTTTTGTTTTTTGTTTTTTTTTTTTTTTAGATTTTTTCTCTTAACTTCCCTCAGTCTCATATTTTTTTTTAAGAAACAAAAAGAAACTTATTTTCTTAAAAAAAAAATTATTGGTTCTCCGATAAAGCGTCGTCCTTCTTCATTAATATGGTCCATTTAATAACAATATGCAACAACATTAATTAAAAAAATCAATATAACCCCTTCGGCTTCTTTGTTGTCCTTGGATATACTTTGCAATGCGCGTAACACATCTCAATGCAAGATTCAAAGAACTTTAACAACTGTGGGTATACCTATATCATTAATTTAGCAAAAGCACGTCATCCTATTATGTGACTACGTCGAGTACTTGCTCACTCCTATAAATACCTAGGCACCACTCTAGTTTTCTCAGTGTTCATTTCCATCTAGAAACTTAGTAGTAATGTCTGTTGAAGCTTCAATTCCTTCTTTCTCTCCCAGACCTCTCAACCACACAAAACCAGTTGATCACACTGTGCGCAGATCCGCTAATTATCATCCAAGCATATGGGGTGACTACTTTGTAGAGTACACCTCCAATGTTGAAGTGAGCACACTATGCACTCATGCCTCTTTTTTATTTTATATATTTTTCTTAAAATTGTGCGGTCGATTGATTGCTAATATAATTATTATTTCTTGATAAAAAAAAAGAAACCACAGCATGCCAATATAGAGATTCAAACTTCATACCTCTTACTCAAATAACCTCATAGGCCATAGAGAACCAATAAGCCATCACTAGTTGACTTTTTTTTTAACGACCCATCTCTTGAAGTGGGGTAAGTATCTATACAGATTAGGAACGGCATGTTTTTCCCTTAGTACACTGATAGAGTTTTTTATCGACTTTATTTATGAAAGATACCTATTCTATCCTTTTTTTTGTAAATCACTAAAAATGTTTGTATGTGTAACGCTATTAAACAATAAAGTCTCGTTGCTATAAAAAATTATAATTATTTGTTTTTAACTTCAGACATTCGTCATGAGTTGACTTACATATAGAAAAATCTTCACAGTAAATAAGTAAATGAAGGGTCTAATAGTTCCATGTGCAGGTTAGGTGTAACTTGACAAGCTTTTTTTGGTGACTATTTGATAGGCTCGGCCATATTTATGAAAAATGTTTCTCTAGATATATTGATTACTTGTTTTTACACTTTGCAAATTAACCTTGTACGTCAAGTCTCACCAAGACATGCAAATTTCTCATGATCCTTTACTTAGTTTATATAACTTTTTTGGTAGGTCATTTATGACAGCAAACAAGAAATTGAAAAACTAGAAGCAAAAGTGAAAGAACTACTGAAAACAACTAAAAATGATCCCTTAGAACAGGTGAATTTGATCAATGCGCTCCAACGGCTTGGCGTCGGATACCGCTTCACCATAGAAATTGAAGAGGCATTGAAAGAAATCCATGACTCCACCCCTGATTTTATCAACAATGACCATGACCTTTATGCCACTGCCCTTTATTTTCGATTGCTCAGACAACAAGGATATAAGATTTCATGCGGTAATTAATAATAAAATTTCACTTCACTTCTCAATTTGGTTTCTCCATAATTAATCATGCTTTGATGTTCAATATTGGCTTTGAAACAGATGTTTTCTACAAGTTCAAGGACAATGACAATGGAGATTTCAAGTCAGATTTGCGCGACGACGTGAAGGGAATGTTAAGCTTGTATGAAGCTTGTCATTTGAAGGTTCATGGAGAAGACATCCTTGAAGAAGCTTTCAATTTCACAACAACTCACCTTAAATCTGCACTAATGACCAATTTGGGAAGCTCTAGTCTTGGAAACCAAGTGCAATATGCCTTAGAACAGCCCCTCCACAAGGGAATGCCAAGGCTAGAAGCAAGGAACTACATCTCCTTGTATCATGAAGAATGCAAGTGGAGTAATGTCCTGAAAAAGCTTGCAGTGCTGGATTTTAATTTAGTCCAATCTTTCCATAAGAAAGAGCTCAGTGATGTTTCAAAGTATAATCTCTTGAACCAACTTTAATTTGAGTTACTTAGCTCTTTATTATTTATTTGATATCGGGGCGAAGCCAAAGGGGTGCCCTTATATAATTGTCGTTTCCCTGTTCCTCCACCCCCTTGTTGCCAACACCCCTCCATAATGCCATAATATAATTGTTTTTATCGCGCCCTTGCAATTTTTTAGCTAAAATTTCTCTTTCATTTGATGTTCTGACTCCGCTACGATTTCACATTTCCCATGTTTTAACTTTTCTAGGTGGTGGAAGGATTTGGACTTTGCCTCAAAGCTACCCTTTGCAAGAGAAAGACTGGTTGAGGGCTATTTTTGGACAGTAGGGGCTTATTTTGAGCCTTCATACTCTTTGGCAAGAATGTTCGTGACCAAAGTGATAGCCCTTACTTCAACAATCGACGATATTTACGATGTCTATGGCACACTCGCAGAGCTCGAACTCTTCACTGATGCGATCGAAAAGTATGTTTATACTACGCACTAATGGAAACTCAAACCTCTCATAATTTGTTGTGTTTGATTTTCCATAGATACGTGCATGTAGGTGGGATGCTTCCGCAATGACAAAGTTGCCAGAATACATGAAAGTATGTTACAAGGCCTTGTTGGATGTGTATGAAGAAACTGAGGAGGTTTTGAGGAAGGAAGGCCGTTCTTATCACGTTTACTACGCAAAACAAGCGGTATCGATCCGACATTCTTCCTTTTTTTCTTTTTCTTTTTTCTAAATCTTTGCTTACAATTATAGCTCTTATATTTGTAGCTGATTTAATGAATGAATGTCAAAATGAACAAAAGGTTTAAAGAACAAAAGGTTTTATGTTATATTAAATGCAATTGTTTTTATCCGAAAAAAATGCAATTGTTGATCCCTTGCTCGGCAATTTTTCCTTCTTTTTGGTTTCTTTTTAACTGTCGGTCATCTCTGTAATCCTCCTCACTTGATTTTCTAATTCTGCTATTTTATAAAACCAGATGAAGGAAGTAGTTCGAGCCTATTTTGTGGAGGCAAAATGGTGCAATGAAGGATATGTACCTAAAATGGAGGAGTACATGCGCAATGCTGTGGTCACTAGTGGTTACTATATGCTTACTGCAACTTCTTTTGTTGAGATGGGAAAGATTGTGTCAAAAGAGGCTTTTGATTGGGTGAATAATTCCAAACTGGTCTTGGCTTCATGTATAATTGCCAGAATCATGGATGATTTGGTCTCACACGAGGTACACATTTAAATAGTGCTATTATATGTAAGGCACATAGCTTATTGTTCTATAGTCGCATCTTATAGAAAAACAAAACTTGACGTTTTCATTAGGAGTGGGCAAACCGCGGTTTGGTGGTGAAAACCATCAAACCGCGACCAAATCGAGGGTTTGCGATTTGGTCATTTTGCAAATCATCACCATACCCGAACCACCAAAATCGCAACCAAACCGAACCGCGATTTGTGCGGTTTGGTTTCGCAATTTTTCTTGTTACATATTTTTCAAAAAAAAAAAAAACAGCGGTGGGAGGCGGCAGTGAGAGATCACTGGTAGGAGATGGAGATGGCGATGGCGACTGGTGGGAAGCGGCAGTGACGACGACTAGTGGAAGGCGACAACGGATGGCCTCAACTGGTGGGGAGGCGAATATGTTTAGGATCTTGAGATGGAGATGAAAAAATGAAACGGCTGTTGTTTATATTGGTTAATGTTAAGTTGTTTATATTGGTTAAGGTTTTAAAATGTGAATTAAATAAATTTACTAAATTACCCTCGGTTTGGTTTGGTGAACCGCGGTTTTTCCAAATTGACAACCACCAACAAACCGCGATTTTGCGGTTTTCAAGTTTTTCAAACCGCCAACAAACAGCGAGTTTTAAAAACCAAACCAAACCATACGATTTGGGCGGTTTTAGGGAATCAATGCCCACCCCTAGTTTTCATGGACATCACTTGGGGACAAGTCATTTGTGAGGGGAAGCCCACTTGAGCAACTTTTGCTAGTTTGATTTGCAATAAAAATTGGGAGTTGTGTATATTTTGAACAAATATATTCTTTAAATAGAATTAATTATAACTTAATTAAAATTACTCATCAATAGAAAAAGACTATATTAAAATTATTGTTCTAGTCAATCGTAATATAGTTTAATAATTTCTTGTAAGTAACTTTTCGAAAAACGTATATAATTCACAACCAAATATACCAGTATCATCTTCCCGCCCTTGGAAGTGTACTTTTCATAAAGTCATCTAGCTAGGGTGAACAAGAATTTAATATTTAATATATTAATATTTATAGGGTGAACAAGAATTTTGAATACAATTCACTTCAAATATGCCATCAATCCAATCCAGTCCAATTTACTTAATGCGGACTACACTGGATCAAGCTATGCGAACTTACATTTTTCTACTGATGTACAACAAACATGTCAATCTAATATGCTTAATACTGCCTAGTTTTGTAAAGAAACATGCATTAAACACACATTAATTAATGCGAGTATGTTAATTTTTGAAGCATGAGCAAAAGAGGGGACATGTAGCTTCTGCTCTTGAATGCTACATGAAGCAACATGGAGTATCAGAGCAAGCAGTGCATGATGAGTTTGACAAAAAGCTGGATTCGGCATGGAAGGATTTAAATGAAGGTTGCCTGAGCACAACCACCACCACCACCACCACCACCACCACCACCACCAACAACAACAACAACAACAACAACAGCGGTACAGTAATTCCGATGGCTTTAAGGATTCGAGCTGTTAATCTTGCGCGAATGATCTATGTCATATACAAGGATGAAGATGCATACACTCATTCCTCTCGAAAGCTCAAGGAATGTATAGCCGTGTTGTTCATAACACCCCTACTACATCACTGATCATATATCATCTTGTAAGAACACTTATAGTCAAATGCCTTCAAGTCCTTAATTTGTTGAACATCACTAATTATCATAAGGGACAGGAAGTGTCACTAAAGTAATTACTTCGGAACAATTTATTTGTTTTTGGATAAGAAAGATACCAGCTTTAATTTGCCACTGCCGAGACTTAAACCTGCAAAATTCGGTACATTTATAGTCAAATGCTTTAATTTACACAAATATGCCCCTATCAAACTAATGAGTTGCTCACTTGGTTTTTTTTTTTTCAAAACAAATTAGAAAGTCGATCCCATGCTTATTTTCCGTCACAAAGATTAACTTAATTGGTTGAGAGAAGTCCATTGATTATTTTCTTTTAGTGTTTCATATCGAAATAAACAAATTGAATAACTCAAGTAAAATGCGATCTTCAATCTTTGAGTGGAGACCGGTGCAACATTCAAACAACAAAACCAAACAATATTTCACATCTTCCTTTGAAAATCATGAAGAATATGAGCCAGGAAGCACCATGTGATATAACACATGCAAGGACTAGAATAAACATAGTATCCCATGCAAAATCCCAAGAAAAAAAAAAAACTCTCTTTTGAATAAGAGAAAGAGAGAGCACGTGAGAGCTACACAACCAAAAAAAAGGTGGAGTGGGTACAGCATGAATAAATTGTACCTCATGCACCGAAAAAAAAAGAAAAAAAGAAAAAAAAAGAATCAATTGTACCTCAGTTGAACTGTTGTCTGTTGTTGGCATTTCTCTTTCAATCTTCCAATACGGGGTAATCTCATGAGTATTTTTGGTTTCCTTGACAATACCTTTGGTGGAGCCGGAAAATTAAGTGAAGAAGGAAATTTTAACTAAAAAGATTCTAGTTTTCAAATAAATAAAAACTAAAAAAATTCTAGGGTGCTATAGGGCGTGCTCGGAGAGGATAATAATGAATTTAACTGAAGTGTTCTTCTCTTAATATATATATATATGTGTGTGTGTGTGTGTGTGTGTGTGTGGAAAGTTGAAGTATAAATATTTTGTATTTTAACAAATATTTTCAACAAGTCTCCAAGGATAAAAAAGGTACCTTCAAATCAAGCTTGGTTGGGGATATCAAAGGCTTGCTGAGCTTGTATGGAGTTGCTCATCTTAGCGTGAATGGCGAAGACATCCTCGACGATGCTGTATCTTTTGCTACCACTTGCCTGACAAGATCAACAGAAAATTTAAGTTCCCCAATATCCTATCTCCATATGAAAGTACAGCATGCTCTAGAACAACCACTACAGAGAGGAATGGCTAGGCTGGACGCAAGGAATATTTACATATCTTTCTACCAAGATATGGAGGGGAATAACTCACACCTCGAAAAGTTGGCAAAGTTGGATTTTAATTTAGTACAGTCATGTAATATTTCAAAGTATGTATGTCGAGATTCATAAAACTCAATACCTCAATATACATATAAAGGGAATTTAATAAATCTTGACATGATAAATTGCTTTGCTTTTTTGCGAATAATCTGCAGGTGGTGGAAACATATGGATGTCTCCTTGAAAAAGCTACCGTTTGCTAGAGATAGATTGGTGGAGGGTGTTTTTCCAAAAGTAGGGTTGGTTTACAATTTATTTCAATAGGGAGGGTTTTTTTTTATCACGAAAGTAAGCAATAACGCCTTTTGAGAAGGTGTTATTGGGTGGGATGTTGGTTCGTGGTGCTGACGTGGCGATGACGTGGCGGCGTTTTGTACAGATAGAGCCTTTTGAGAAGGCGCTATCTGTACATGTGGCCGCCACGCAAACCGCCACCTCGCCGCCACCTCACCTACTTCAATAACGCCTTTTGAAAAGACGTTATTAACTAAAGTTGCGTTTGTGAGGTGGCGCTGAGGTGGCGGTGACGTGGCAACACATGTATAGATAGCGCCCTATCTATACAAACCCATGGCACGTCACCGCCACGTCCGCGCCACCTCACAAACGCAACTCGCCGATCTGTCCGCCACGTCACCACCACGTCATCGCCACCTCACCGCCACGTGCACCAACTGACTCGATTTGTCCGCCGACACCGCGAGTCAGCTGGACTGCCAAGCGTCGTCGTCGTAGTCGAGCGATCTCGACAATTACAACCAAATGAGTTTATATTTGTATAAAAAAGAAACAAATTTTGAATATATATATATATATATATATGTACATTGGTTTCAACCTTCAACTTTCTTTTCTAAACTAACTAACCTAACCTTACTAAACTAACTAACTAACTAAACTAAACTAACTAACCTTAACTAAGGGAACCAAACCAAACTAGCTAAACTAAATAACTAATTAACCTTAACTAAACTAAATAAGTAACTAACTAACTTAACTTAACTAACTAACTAACTAACTAACCAAAGTAAACTAAACTAACTAACCTTAACTACCCTAGCCAAACTAAACTAACTAACAAAGTAAACTAACTAACCTTAACTAACTAACCTTAACTAACCAAACTAAACCAAAATAACTAACCATAAGTAACCTTACCAAACTAAACTAACTAACTTAACTAACTAACTAAGTAACTAAACTAAACTAAACTAACTAACCTTAACTAACCAAACCAAGCTAAACTAAACTAAATAAGTAAGTAACCTTAACTAAACTAACTAACTAAAGTAAACCGAAATAACTAACATTAACTAACCTTAAGTAACCTTAAATAAACAAATTAAACTAAACGAACTAACATTAACTAACCTAACCAAACTAAACTAACTAAATAACTAACTAACTAACTAACTAACTAACTAACTAACTAAACTAAACTAACTAACTTAAACTATTGTAACCGAACCAAACTAAACTAACTAACTAACTAACCTTAACTAAACTAGAGTAAACTAACCTTAACTAACCTAACCAAACCAAACTAAACTAAGTAACTGACTAACCTCAAGTAAACTAACTAACTTTGTGGATGACATTGTGGTGTTTTTTGTGTCGAAGTTCAATGAAGACCGTGACGATTCTCACACAAACAACAAAAAATAGACTAACTTAATTGCAAACTAAACATACTAACTAAATGAAACTAACCAAACTAAACTAACTAACCTTAACTAACCTAACTAACCTTAACTAACCTAACCACGTAAACAATACAAACTAAGTAAACTAAAATAACTAACTTAACTAACAAAATAAACAACCAAAAAATGATCCACGTAAACTACGAAACGAAACTAAACAAACATCCAAGTAGCTCGAGAGTTACTTGTTAACAACCTAACCACACCGGTTCTATGCGAACTAAACTCGACTAACCTAACCTAACCTAAGTATGTAAACTAAATTAACTAAACTACACTAACGAACATACCCTAACTCAACTACACTAAAGTAAACTAACCTCAACACCTAAACTAAACTAACTTAAGTAACTAAGATAATTAACCTAACCAAACTAAACTAATATAACCTAACCACCGACACCTAACTAACTAAGCTAACCACTTAAGTTAAATTAAACAAATAACCTAAACTAACTTAACAAACTAAACTAACTATTGAAGAGTAATCACATATACGACATTATAATAATATAGAAAACATGAGAAATAAGTTTATTCAATGAGAAGGTTGAATACACGTACTTCGTGAACCCAAGTTATAATTTATTTACAAATCACCATGACATCAAGAAAACTCATTATGCGGGTCTATTCCGGCGGTTACGTTGACGTTGTTGCTCGGTGATGCAAACCGGACGTACTCTTTGTCTAGTTGGACGATGTGTTTGTACATCCGGTTGAGGTTGTTCAGGTAGCTGGTCTTGCGATGAATCACGTCGAGTAGATTGATGCGTTTCCGCTGGTGCTTCACTCGACTCACCTCTGCTACCGATGCTCCCAAAAATAGGAGGTGGAACCATCCTAAAATACTGGCTTCCTGTATGGGGTTGGGGGAAAGGAACATGAGGCTGCGACATGGTCAACAAGTTCATGAATGAGGGATCTCCACTATATGGCATATTGTAATTATAAGGAATAGGAGTATATGGACTAGGCATGTATTGAGGCAGTGACGGATACATTTGATGATGAGGCATTCCATGGTCCACATATGAAGAAGACGACGACCCAGGTGCGTAAGGATCAAAATGGTAAGGAGGAAGATTCACGCTCGGCGGCGTGGGTACAAACATTTGAGGTTCTAGTTGGGGTGTGGACGATGCAGGAATGTACCCATAAGAAGAATGGCTACTCTCGCCAACAGTCTCTGTTCTACTCACTCTCGAACGAGATGAACGTGCTGGAGGAGAACGTCTGCTACTCTCTGCAGCAATCTCAGTCTGAGTAGATGGACGTGGTGGACGAGGACGTCTGGTGCGTTCCCGCACAGTCTCTGGTCGTGTTCGTCTTCTTCTCACCTCTATGTTTGGTTCGCCCTGATCGTCTTCTTCAGCTTCCTGTCCATTATCCTCATCTATGTCTTGTTCAACGTCAATTCCGTCATGCGAAAGATTAGACCTTTGCCTTTCATCTTTGTCCAAAATTTTAATCCCTTCATCAAGCGCTGCAAGACCTTGCTCGTACCCATCATCAATAAACACCTGCCTCGGTCGATGCACCAAGTTACGCTGAGATTTAAAGAATAAGAGCTCAAAGCACGCAATATAAGATATTAGATGTTAGAGGAAAAGTAAGAGTTAGAAGATTACCGAGTAGTCACGTAACGCTCCGTCGTGTCCTATGAATATCCTAGTCACCGAGCGATACCACGTGTAGTCTTGATGATCATGCCCTTCATTAAGTGTCGCTGTCGCAATGGTGTCCCCACGATTTTCCCACATGTGTATGTAGCTTGCGTGAAAAGTCACCCAATTTTCATGATGATGTCCACGCAATTCGAGGCGGTGCAATTGGGCGTCGTAAGCACAATTAGGTGGCACTACTTGTACCATGCTGAATTGTCTCATAACCCTTTCAGGTCGATGCCACTCCACAATGTGGAAACAAATAAGGGGACACGTCGAGAGCCAACTGCCGTGACCATTTGTACAGTACTCGGGAAGAGACCCCATGAGTTCATTATATGGTTGCCACACCACATCATCCTCATGCCTTTGAAAGTCGAGTGCATCACGGTATGCCGATACGACGTGCGTCACATTTTGTGAAACCGAAAATGCATCGAGCCATCTGTGTAGGAAACAATAAGTTAAGATAAATGAACATGGACAAGAATTATTTGCAAAGTAATGACAAATCGACTTTAATACCTGTGTCCGAGTGGAACGTCCATAAGCATATTCTGGCCATCCACCGTTCACTGTTGAGCTCTAGAAACACGCAGGCGCCGTGGTGCTATGAATGGAAATTTGTCCCATGCCCACAGTTGTACAAGAATTGACGCGCCAGCAACCTCATGTGCCCCTGCGCGAGATCCGCGACACAACTCCCTGTACAAATAAGCCAAACATGCACTCCCCCAACTATACTTGTCCAGCTACTTGGAAATCCTCCAAAGAAAGGTAGGAACATCAAATGTACGAATCGATTGGACTTGTCGGCGAAAAGACAACCACCGATGAGTTGTAGTATGTACGATCGAACATAACGTTGGACTGACTCCTCATCGCTTTCATCATCTATTGTTGGAACGTTACGCTCAAGCCAATCGACCTTAAGTTTACAACCAACGATGTCATCTCCACCAGGAGTTCGTCCAAGTAGCCTCTCGCAGACATCAGCATAGTCTGCGTCTGTCGTTCGCGTCACAGGCATACCTTCAATAGGTAGTCCAAGCTGTACCTGCACGTCTTGGAGTGTAATTGTGCACTCCCTACAGTGCATGTGAAATGTATGCATCTCAGGGCGCCATCTCTCTACAAACGCAGTAATCAAAGCCCAATCAAGGCAGAAAAATGCTATCCGGGATATCCCATAGAACCCACTGGAACGAAGATATGGGATCATCCTAGAATGATACTGCATCGTTCGATCAACGACCCCACGTCTTCGACGTACGCGCATTGTTTCGTACACCTTGGAATTGATAATGTATTAATGTATGTTTTTGATACATTATTGCTGTAAATATGACGTATTCATGTAAAACAGTTTACCTCGCCCCTCCAGGTTCGCGTCGATCTGTGAGTATATTGAAGTTGCAATAGTGATGGATCTGAAGGTCCTGGATCCATTGCAGTACAACTGCAAATGAAAGTTAGAAAAAGAAAATGAGTGTTGCACGAAACGAAACGAAACAATAAGCATGTAATAAATGTGGAAACCAAAAAAAGCATCGTCAATGCTCAAGAACTTGTTATGTACGAACTAAAGTTACTTCACACATTATACAAAAATGACTATAGGTTTTCAGTGGATGGTTGAGGTCTGCTTGGACAATTTTTTTTGTTATGTCCCTCTGAACGACAAATACCACACCGGTTCTTCCTAGTTGGGACTCGTGGACGGTCTTTATTTGGACATGTTGTTCTTTTGTGTGTAATAACGTTCAATAAATAAACATATTAACCATTCTTCATAAACACAATAGCTATGTCTCTATATATCATGCAAATCATAACCTAACCTAAATAAGTAATTATGAAACTACTAAATTAATGAACTTACTTGTTTCCTCCGCTTTTCCTCTTCAACGTAATATTCCTGCAATAACGTCCTTGTATTCTCGTTAAGTTACTTCACAAAGAGTGTAATAAATCGGCTATAAGAAAACTAAACTAAGCAAATGAAAGTAAACTTTTACCCAAATAAGGAGTCATAACCTGACCTAACCTAAGTCATTCAACATATGTACCTAACCTAACTAACAGTACTTACCTCAAATTGCCAAACAACAGAACTGAAGTAAACTAATCACAGTTAACTAACACAAATAAATAATTAAAACTAACCTCAAGTAAGTTAATTAACTAACGTAACCTAATCTAAATGAGCTTAGTGTACTATATATATGGTTTCATAAATTTAGGAGCTTTTTACTTAACATAAAATAGAACATATATGGTTGGTCGTGTTAAAACTGGCATCTCTCTATTACTTTCAGATCATATAATAACGTAACTTAATTTACTTAACTAACTAACTAAATTAACTAAACTAAACTAACCAAACTCAACTAACTTACCTTAACAAACATAAATACATATACTAAACTAAACTAAACTAAACTAACTAAACTAACTAAACTAATACATAAACTTAACTAACTAAACAAACTTAACTAAACTAACTTAAACAAACTTAATTAACTAAACTTAACTAACCACCAATACCTAAACTAAACATCTTACCTAAACTAACTATACTAACTTAAACAAACTTAATTAACTAAACATACCTCCTCATTCGGTAAATTAACTAAACTACCTTAAACAAACTTAATTAACTATACTTAATTAACTAAACTAACTTAAACAAACTTAATTAACTAAACTTAATTAACTAAACTAACTTAAACAAACTTAAACAAACTCACTAAACTAAACTTAACTACTTAAACAAACTTAATTAACTAACTAAACTAACTTAAACAACTTAATTAACTAAACTTAATTAACTAAAATAACTTAAACAAACTTAAACAAACTTAAACTAACTTACACAAACATACTAATCTAACCACTTAATTTAACCATTTACATATAACCTAAACTAACTTAACAAACAAAACTAACAACCACAACTTACTAAACTACACTAACCTTCACCGTTCTCCTCTGCTTCTACTCTTGACCTTCTCCTCTGCCGCCGCCGGGCCTCCTTCCTCCGCCTCCGCCGCCGGGCCTCCTTCCTCCTCTGCTGCTCCTTCCCGCTGCCGATGTTGGGTCCTTTGCTGCCGCTGCTCACTCCACGTACCACAGCCGCTGTTTTAAGCCCGGTGCGCCCACAACCTTCTTTCTCCTCCTTCTCCGCCGCGTCTGTGCACGTACGCCCTCCTTCTCTGCCGCATCTGTTTTTTCTTCCGGTCTCTCTCCACCTTGCTCCTCCTCGTCCCCTCATTTTATACGCGATGCGTCTCCCTGTTTTGGTCACGGGATTGTAATCCCGTGACCCCTACCTCCCCCCACCTAGCTCCCCTACCCCTGTATCCCTACCCCTGTAAGGTTCAGTTGGTCACGGGAAGAAGATAACCAATTGTGCTGATAGCGCCTTCTGAGAAGGCGCTATCAGCGCAGCCCCCTCAAAGAGTCCACGTGGCCCACGTGGCGCCCACGTGGATCGGTTCCATAACAATAGCGCCTTCGGGGAAGGCACTATTGGTTATGGCAGTCCACGTGGATCAACGTGGATCCACGTGGACTGGGGAATCCGATTTTGTCCACGTGGCATCAATAGCGCCTTCTGAGAAGGCGCTATTGGGTCTCCCTGTTGCCACATCAGCAATAACGCCTTTTGAGAAGGCGTTATTGCTTAGTGTGGGGAAAAAAATAACCACCCCTACTTACCTCTTTTAAAGTAAATAGTTTTGTACTTTGGTAAATTTTTCTTGGTGGAGTGCTATTTTTGGATTTTGGGAATTATTTTGAGCCTTGTTACTCTTGGGCAATTGGTATTTACGACCAAAGTGATGGCACTTGCTTCGATAATAAATGATATTTACGATGTTCACGGTACGAATTTTTTACATAAGTACGAATGTTTTTAGTTTCAATCCGAAAAATAGGGTGATGTTTTTTTTTCTCCAGAATAGGCAATGACGCCTTTTCAAAAGGCGCTATCAAAGCCACGTGGATTTTTTGCTGATGTGGACGATCCACGTGGACTGCCCTTACACAGATAGTGCATTTTCAAAAGGCGCTATCTCTGTAAGTCACTCCACGTGGTCATCCTACGTGGACATCGGCCAACCGAATAGCGCCTATGGGTTGTACGGGTTGTCCGCCTCGCAATACGCACTATCCGTGTAATCCGGTCCACGTGGTCATCCTACGTGGACATTGGCCGACCGAATAGCGCCTATGGGCGCCTATGGGTTGTACGGGTTGTCCGCCTCGAAATACGTGCTATCCGTGTAACCCGATCCACGTGGTCATCCTACGTGGACATCGGCCGACCGAATAGTGCCTATGGGTTGTACGGGTTGTCCGCCTCGCAATACGCGCTATCCGTGTAACCCGGTCCACGTCCATGCAAACGTCATGCACGTATCCCGAGGTGGCGACACGTGGACCAGGTTACACGGATAACGCGTATTGCGAGGCGGACAACCCGTACAACCCATAGGCGCTATTCGGTCGGCCGATGTCCACGTAGGATGACCACGTGGACCGGGTTACACGGATAGCGCGTATTGCAAGGCAGACACATACAACCCATAGGCGCTATTCGGTCGGCCGATGTCCACGTAGGATGACCACGTGGACCGGGTTACACGGATAGCGTGTATTGCGAGGCGGACAACCCGTACAACCCATAGGCGCTATGCGGTCGGCCGATGTCCACGTGGATCGTCCACGTCAGCAAAAAATCCACGTGGCTTTAATAGCGCCTTTTGAAAAGGCGTTATTGCCTATTCTTGAGAAATTAAAAGTACACCACCCTATTTTGTGAAATAAAATATAAATGTGCCCTATTTTTTGAAAAACATGGAAGAGCTACTACTCTTCACTTGTGCCTTTGAGAGGTTCAATTTTTCACAGAAAATCTTTCTCCTTCTAATGTCATGGTTCGACATACAAATGGCCTAATTAAGCTGCGAGTGTTTCAGGTAGGATATCACTGCTATCGATCAACTACCAGAATATGCCAAATAAGGGTTATGTCTCACATCCATTATCAATCGTTATTGTAATCACCAGTACTTTCTTAATGGTTCAATCATCAAAAACTATACATCATAATATAAAACCGTTCTCAGAAGTCCTTGCCCATATATGAGAACGAAAAAAAAAAAAAAAGGAAATGTAAGTCACACAACTTACGCCAAATATCGAATTTCCTGAAAACATTACAAAAGTACCTAAGAAAATAGTTTAAATGAGGAAAACAAGTGTCCGTTTTTTTTTTATTCTAGAAATAGGTTATATTGCCTATTGAAAATGCGTTATTCATGTGTCTGGTCCATGTTGGACAAATAACAAAAGGCGCTATTCATGTCATTTGGATATAATCCATCCAAGTGGATTGGTTGGAGGTGATTTACACGAATAACGCTAGTCATGACGTTTGCATTGACTTTATCACCTCGAGACACGTGTGAGTCGTTTGCATGATTTACTTAAATTTTACGAGGTTACATGGGGTGTCCACCTCGAAATACGTGTGACCTTTGCATGGTTTGCATGAATTAGGTGAGGTTGTATGAGTTGCCAACCTCGAGATACGTGCATGAGGTTTGCATAGATTGCAACAGGTTGCATGGGTCGTCTACCTCGACAGACGTACCTGACATTTGCATGAATTTTTCACCTCAACATACATGCATGACGTTTGCATGAGTTTTCCATGTCGATATGCGTGCGTGTCGTTTACATGGGTTGTCTACTTTGAGATACGCAAGTGACGCGGGTTTTCCATCTCGATATGCACGTGACGTTTGCATGGGTTCTCCACCTCGATGTGCGATATTTGAGTTGAACAAATAGCTCCTTTTCAAAAGGAGTCATTCATAAGGTTTAGAATTTTATATATATAGCTTCTTTTCAAACGAAGCTATCTATACAAGTGTCTTCAACCTCACCAACTATGCATGCTACCTCACATCTATAGCTCATTTTCAAAATGAGTTATACATTAGTTTTGAGATTTTAAAGTAAATACTACTATTTGGTGAATTAAAAACTAAAGGGACTTTATTTTTTGAAAAAAAGGAAATGCAAGTTACACAACTTACACCAAATACCGAATTTCCCTGTAATGCCTCAAAGGCCACGATTTACTGTTAACTATGTTTTACGATGCTTTAGATTGTGCACAGAGACTGCACACGTTTCTTAGAGCGTTGTACGTACACATGCGCAATTATGTAGCAATGTGATTTTTATTTATATTTTTTTTGGTTATAGAGGTTTTTTTTTTTTTTGGTCAAAGTGTTAAGTTATATATTACCAAGGTGTTCAAAAAAATCCCCTGGGAGATACTTCCAAGTACAATTGCAGTGTTTCAATAACGCTGATCTAGCTAGTTTGTGTTCTCCACCATTACAATCCCTAGAGATGTGCCAGTAATCAAGTGGATCCCGATCCCTAAATACATATTTGATGTCAAATACTATGGGTTCTAAATCGGTACAAACATTTTGTTATCATTCATTGTTTCTATCAAAGTCCTTGAGTCTGAGTAGATTGTTTCTACTGGGCTACTTGAACACCATTGAACAACGCTCGATAGTCGGTCCTTCTGCCACTTCCACTAAAGGAGTACATCCTATTGCAAACGAACCCGCCATGACAATCGTATTTGAAGTTGATATCAGGATCCATCCAATTCCTGAATCTCCTGATTGAGGACATCTCGTTGCATCGGTGAATATTTTCGATTTTAAAGGTTAGATTGTTCGGATCTATTTTTATATTAATGCAACTTTTGAAGCATTCGAAATCAAATCATACAACAATAAAAAATACTATATCTGCTAATACCAATAATCATAACAATAATACGGCTTGGATGAGACTTCAAAATGGTTCTTTAGTTGTAATTTAATTGGTAGTGACATTCACCGGGAGCTTAATTAGCAATATCGCGACAAAGTAACTTAATTAGTAAAAAATCTTAAACAAACACTACAAAAAAACAGCAAATCAGAAACGGAATTTTCCGTTTCTGATTTGCAAAAATTCCGTCTCTGATTGCAATCAGAAACGGAACAGAGACGGAATGCGTTCCGTCTCTGAAAACGTCGTCGCCGATTGGATCAGAAACGGAAAATGGATTCCGTTTCTGATTTAGAGACGGATCAGAAACGGAATAAATTCCGTTTCTGATTAGAAACGGAATTTATTCCGTCTCTAATTCTGTTTCTGATTATAGACGGAATAAATTCCGTTTCTGATTATTTCCGTCTCTGATCCGTTGCTAATCAGAGACGGATCAGAGACGAAATTTAATCCGTTTCTGATTTATGTATCTACATAAACGAAAATTAGAGACGGAAATAGCAACGGAATCCAAAGATTTCGTTGCTATTTCCGTCTCTAATTTTCGTTTTTGTTTAGTTTTTAAAGTCTTACATATATAGGTCTCAATCCAAGCACATTTAACCTGCCAATATATAATAAAAATCATAGCTAAATAATATATTGATATTACACAATTTATATAAACTTAACATATCCTTAACATTATCTTTTCTCAATGTAGTACACGAAACAACAAAAACAATATAAAAAGTTTCTATATCGTATCTTTCTACAAAAGTAAAAGCAAAAATTGTTCTAAATGAAAAAAATAAAAAAAAAATGAAGTGTTCCGAGATTATATAAAGTTGATTGTGCTTCAAATAATACTTGACTTCGTACAAAACACCTGAAAAAAGATCAAAAAGAAAAAAATCACTAAATTATACAAACAATAATAGAAATATAAACAATATTATGGAATATAAACACAACATAAATAAAGTAATAAAGAAAAAGAAATTCATCATTATCCAGAAGGAACATGGTGTTATTTAGCAAATTATCTCTCGCTCCAAACTATAACATAGCAATGGTTTGTGATGCTTATATATATAGTCTTGATGTTTCATGATCAATATTTAAGACTGCAACATACACAAGCTATCATGCATGATTACATTTAAGAATTAAAATTAAAAGAAAAATATTTATGCTTGACAACAAAGAAAATAAAACCTAAATTGCAAATTAATTAATTAGAGTCGACTAGTTTATTCTTATAAAAATAAAATAAAATTAAATCTTGTCGATGTATCACTAGAGACCTTGTTTTCACAAGATGTGGTTTAAAACCTCAAATAGAACTAGGAACAATCGGAAACAAGGAACAGCTATGAGGGCATATAAGGTCCAACGCATGTAAAAACCATGAGATGAAACGAAGGAAAGAGAACTAAATGGTAAATCCACATTGCTATTCTATCCAATTAATCGGAGTAATGGAACTATGCAAATAGATCAAACTGTTAACTGATATCATATCTCTTACTTTTACCTTGTGAAACTGCCACCTGACGAAGCTCCAATAACAAGCATGCTGATTTGGGACTTATACACTTCATTAGATATTGCAACTGGTACATCATCTGCTTCAATTTGTACAATCTCCGCTTCCACCTTCATGTATCGCATTAGAGTGAGTTCATTTTTTTTCTCTTTCATAATATGCTTTTTTTATAGGCTTGAAGGTTAACATAGAAAACTTTACCTTTTTCTCACTACAAAGTTGCTTGTATGGGAGAAGCATTTTACTGGCTTTCCATTCCATTCCCTTCTTGTATGCAAATGTGCTACATCATCCCGTCTTGGCGAAATTGGAATATAGTTTCCCACTTGAAGGACAACAATTTCAAATGGCATTAAAAATTAAAGGATTGACATAATGTACATGAGCTCAAAACATGGTTTAGAGCACAATATTTGGAGAAGTGTTACTAATTTGCAAAAACGAAAGAAAGAAAATGAAAGAAAATTTACTTGGCGTCGGAACTGTAGTGATCCTCGCACAAACATGCAACAACTTGAATAAAACTTTACCCTCACTGGAGTAGACTGTCTCATCACAATAATGGTCATGCATTGAACGATTTAATCAACAAACAAGTGCCGCTTATCATTTTTTATTTTTTTATTGGAGAAAAAACTCACCATTGCACCGTATGAGGCAAGATACCATATAGGGCAAATATGGCAATGCAATAGGCAGCGTTTGAACCAGTGTCTTAAATGGAACAAGATCTGTTGAATCGTCAGATTCGTTCAAAAACATGGAATTCACCTAAGGTTTTTCTTGATTTTTACATCACTTATTATGCACCACTTGCATTGGAAACTTCTAAAGTCAAGGTATATACGATACTCATCTAATATGATCTGTTCATTGCGTAGCGGTCACCTAAACTTACACAACATTCCGAAAAACTCAACACAAGATCTACCAAAGTCAAGATGTATCAAGCATCCATAAATTTATTCAATAACCTACTACTTTTCTTAAAACCAAAGTATACATTTATCAGCTGAATAAAGTCCGCCACATGAGGAAAACAAAAGACTCAATGAACATTGAGGTAGAACCATAGAATATAAGCAAACTAAAATTGGATGTCTAAATGACCTCACAAGGCCTTTCGAAGGTAAATGAAGGACCTACTACGAAGCAAAGAAGGGTTGAAAAAAAAAAAAAAAACCTCAAATACAAACTTACACAAATTGAGAAATAATAGGACATATACCTAAAGACTACAAGTTCAACATATTCAATTAATATAACCTCACATGCATGTGTAGCAAGATCCATAAGAAATTTAGATTCACAACCATATATCCCATAAGATTAATCACCGATTACTTTGTAAGTAAGAAAGCCTACCAGTAGGTTTTCATATTAAAAATCTTATGGGATTTATACAGTATCACTATACATGGAAACTATTTTTTTGGATTTATACATGGAAACTTTTACTGTCTATATTGAAAATCACACAAATCCACAAATTTAGCCAACTCACTAATCACTAATCACTAATCACACAAATCCAGCCCTCAATTTAAGCCATATTGAACAACAACACAATACTTGATCAACAAAGATTATCAAATGGATTTCAAACCTAAATACCAAAGCTTAAACTATTGAAGAAAAAAATTGAAAATCAAAGGAACTGAAGGCGAAGAAGCATTACGTACTTCACAAGAGCAGTCGGTGCACCAAAACACATAGAAATCACTGAAAGTTCAAGTATTCAACAAAAAAAATCAAAACCCTAACCTTCCCCTGCACCCCAACCTTATCTTCAACCTAAACGAGATTTTCCAAGTGAGTGAAGGACAGAGCTGAAACCACTTCCCAACCTTATCGACGAAATTCTAGAGAGAGAGAGAGAACCTTCTCGAAACGGCGAAGAGGACACAGCGAGAGCCTCCGGCGAGAGAAGGCGAAGCGGTGATCGAAGCGAGAGAGAGAGAAGCGCAGCGAGAGAGAAGCGCAGAGCAGACCGGCGAGAGAAAGCGAGCGGCGAGAGAGAAGCGAGAGCGGTGACCGGCGAGAGAGAGAAGCGAGAGCAGCCGGCGAGAGAAAGGCAGAGCGGTGACCGGCGAGAGAGAAGCCGAGCGAGAGAGAAAAGCGCGCAGCGTGACGAAGACGAAGCGAAGAAAGGTCTCAAGCGAGAGAAGAAGGCAGCAGCGGTGGACCGGCGAGAGAAAGGCCGAAGCGAGCGAGAGAAAAGAAAACGAGAGCGGCGGTGACCGGCGAGAGAGAAGGCGGGCGAGAGAGAAAGCGAGAAAGCGATGTTGTTGCGTTTAGGGTTGAGCGAGAGAGAGAGAGAGAGAGAGAGAGAGAGAGAGAGAGAGAGAGAGAGAGAGAGAGAGATTTGGGCATTTAGGGTTGAGAGAGAGAGAGAGAGAGAGAGAGAGAGAGAGGGCATTTAGGGTTGAGAGGAGAGAGAGAGAGAGAGAGAGAGAGAGAGAGATTTGGGCATTTAGGGTTGAGCGAGAGAGAGAGAGAGAGAGAGAGAGAGAGAGAGAGAGAGAGAGAGAGAGAGAGAGAGAGAGAGAGTCTTTTGAATCATCGAGATCGAACCATGCACGAATCTCGAGACGTAACAGACGGTTGTAATAAATGAAATTTTTGGTGGGAATGATGGCGCCATTTTTCAGAGACGGAATTTAATTCCGTCTCTAATTCCGTCTCTGATCCGTCTCAAATCCGTCTCTGAATGTTTCCGTCTCAATTCCGTCGCTAACTTTTTAATTTAGAAACAGAACTTATTCCGTTTCTAATTCCGTTTCTGATTTAGCAACGGAACTTATTTCCGTGTCAAATTCCGTTTCTGATTTGCTGTTTTTTTGTAGTGAAATTCAATTCAATTCTCCTAAATTCACCTTTAAACATGGCCACATGAAATTCTCCCATACGTTGGAAAGAGGAAATGACTCCCCAAGTACTACTGGGGGAAGAGCTCATTTGGTACTGTAAACCATAATCAACAAGCTAATTCATTTTATTTTTCTTTTCTACATATAGAAAATTTTAAATTTATTTTAGCTATGAAAAGGATGTAGTGACGTTCTCTTGCTACACATTTTTTAATATCTTTAAATCGCGCATCATGATGTTTGAACATGATATTTCAATGTATGTTTAAATTAAGGATCCCAACGATTATATATGTAACCAATGCTTATAGAAAAAATATTTTACCCTAACGTTACCTTTTTTTTTATTGGATTTATGCAGCTGGCCTAATTAATATATGGTTGAGGCTTTTGTTGTAATTTATTTTAAAAAATAAAAATTTATTAATCATTAATGACTCTCGATGTATTACTTTTCAGATATGTGATGGTACCACAATACGTAGTAGCCGTGAAGATACTGTTGCCCTACGTCAATATTTCCAATTATTATTTTCAGTTGTCCTCCACCACAACCCACCAGCGGCCACCAGCACCACATTTTCGGCCACCAGCACCACATTAATTCTAAATATCCAGTGGTTCAGTTGTCCTGTCACTGATTGAGAAAGTTGTTGGTCACGTTTTTTAAGTGTTGCAATCTTAGATCTAATGCACACCATAAAAAATAGAAAAATATTTTGGGTGACATAATTTTGCTATGTAAATTTTGCTACATGGTTGTAAGCCGATGTTTGTATATATTAATTGAGATTGCTTTAAATGTACGAAGCAAAGATGTTACTCAATCAATTTTTTCTTTTTTTTTCTCTGCCCAAACATGGATGTTCAAATAAATGTTGACATAATTAACCCTTTCAGAAAAACTTTAAAGAAATGACTTAATATGAAAAAAAAAAATTGAGAAAAAAGAACATGTTGAAAGTAATATTTAAAATGAATCACATAAAAAATTATTTCAAAATAATGTATAAAGTCTAGAGAGTCATGGAGCAATTGTGATGATGATGTACAATTTTCTTATTTGGCAGATCATGCATTTCATATACTTTAAGAATATCTATCACTATAAAGGGCTTACATTTGTTTTCTACTTTTTTTTTTTGTATAAGTAGTCGTCACCCGCGCTTCACGCGTAAGTGAAAATAAGTATCTATATATTAGATAAAATAATCACTAAAACATTTTTGGCCTTTAATAGAGGTTTTAAAACCTCTATTACATAGAATGTTATTAAATGTAATGTGATAATGTGTTATGTTTTAATTTTTAATACATGTATTACATAGAGATTTTTTTTAAAACTTCTATCAATTAGGTGCTATTTAATAACACCCCCCTTTAATAGGAGTTTTAAAACTCTATTAAATACCAAAATTGTTCTAGAGAATTTTGATGAGGAAAAAAAGAAAAAAAATTTATGATGTTTTCTTTCACTTTCCAAATATTTGTCACATTTTGAGAATTTTTTGTTTCAACTATAACCTTAAGAAATAAAAAATTAAGCATTAATTGTTTCATTTACGACTCTAACCTCACTAAAGATAAAATCGCGTCTTTTAATTTCTCTATAAAAATGGAGAATATACAACTCAAAACCAATAAAGTGTTTTTATCACATCTAAAACTCCAAAAAAATATGAAAATAACAATTAATATCACCCTCGTAAGCCTCAACGAATTCGACGTTTTGTTTGATGATGCAAGTGCATTTTATTGGCTTAAGGAATAATCTTAAAGCTTCCCACATTAATAGCAATTTTCATCAAATTGGTAGCCTTAAAGAAACTTAAGAGACTTTAGGTAATTTATAGATTACATAAATTAAGTTTTGTATATTTTTATTATAATAAATATTAATTAAATTTGTGTTGTAATGGATAACAAGAAAAAAAAAATTGCGATACTTGTGTTTCAATTTTTTTGTCAAATACTTGTATTACAATTAAGAAATTCCCAAAAAAACAGACACAAAAAAGAAAAATTATTAGAAAAATCAATACTGAAAATAGAAACTTCCCCAAAATTAATACTTGTATTACAATTAATGAATATGGTTTAGATCTATGGTGTGATTGTGGCTAGTGCGTGCTTTTAGGGGGACAACCTACAGTTATTTGGACTGATAAAGTGACGAACACTCACCCGTTTACCGTAAAACCTTTTCAGTTCTTGAGTGTGCAACAATTGAATTTAGGTTAAACCGAAAGCAAATGCAATTCAATTATTTAGGATTAATATTCTCACATATCCTTATTTTTGCGGTTAGTGCGATAAACCTGATAGGCAGATGTCTAGGGTTATGCATTAATTAAGGAAGTAGTTAGTGGTGGACGTCCTGGCTATCGAGATTAGGGAAATGAGGGATTTCTGACGGATGTCGATTTTCTATAGCTAATTAAGAGAACTTAAATTAATAACTTTTTGGGAAAGATTAAAGACCATGATGTCTCATTGAATCTTGATCTTGATTTGTGGAACCGTAGACCTAGGTGTTGCTTAGGTACCCATTAATTGTTTTGAAACATTACTTTATTTATTTGGTTTAGTTAATTAAATTTATTTTTCTTAAAACCCCTGATTTCCTTTTGTTGTTTTTAACCACGGAAAGACTACCAATCTTTGTGGGATCGACCATTTACCACTATTGTACAAAATAGTTGGTTTAGGAACTTTATTTTATTGACGCGTTCGGCTCGCGTCAATTTTTGGCGCCGTTTCCGAGGATTGCTTTTCTTTCTTTGGTATTTTATTTTATTATTTATTTTTATTTATTATTATTATTATTATTTATTTTAATAAATTGGAGCGGCCTTGAGTTTTTTAGGTTTGACTATGATTTTTTTTTTGCATAACGTGAGCATTTTATTTTTTGAATTAACATGTTTATAGGATTTTAGGTGTTTTGAGACTTGGTTGGGACACATCCAACTTAAGTCGCTGCATTAGTGGTGGGTCTTTGAGTAGATCCAAAACCCTAAACTTCATTCCATCATCTTGTTGATTTCACCCTTAGTTAAAAGACTTCGGGCTCGCAAGATTTGATAGGAATCTTTTTAGTTAACTCCTATGTTTACTAGTTCTTGCTCATGTTATGATTGGTCTTTCATAGTTTTCTTAGTCAGCTATACATGAGAGATTTCGTGTGTTCATTATTTTTTAGAGACTTTCATTTATGCATGCATTTGTATCATCTTCTTATTTATTTATCCTTGTTCTTCTTCACTACTATTCTTTTTCTTTTTGTTGCATGGGTTCCTTGACTTGTTTTGAACCTTGAGGAGAAAGTTCGAAATACGTTTAGAGGTATTTTAGGATTTGTGGATTGAGTTTGGATGGATTCTTTGCGAAAGACCGCAGTGAGATCGTTTAACTTTTTTTATGCGGTTGTCGGATGGTAATGGTAGTGTTTTATATCATTTCTTCCATTTCTTTCATTTCTTTTCCTTTCATATTTCTTTCTCATTTCATTAGTAGTTGATACACTTTCATGCATGTATTTAGTATAGCTTTTTATTTTTTTATTGTTTAGAGTCACCCGAAACTTTGCTTCATGCCTTTGGTTGTGGATGAGAACACTATGGTTGCCTTTTTAACTTGAAACTTAGGGAAATCTAGGAGAAACACTCAATCGAGTCCGTAGCTCAGCATTTTTATGATTTCATGATTAGGGACTTAGTTGATGGTTAAGCTTTGTGCTAGATAATGAAAATGAGTAGACGGTCAAAATTGTGCAAGTGATATTATTTTAACCCACATTAGGGGATTTGCTTGATCATAGTGGAAGTTAGAAGGGCAAACAAAAGTTTATTTAATAAAAAGAGTCCCACATGTTTCCATAGGAAATGGAGCAGGGAAACTTGTGGTGAAAAAAAATGAGAAAATCGGTCCTTAGGAAATGAAACAGGGACTGTATTTGTTGAAAAAAAAAAGAATAAAAAATAGAGAATAAATTTTTTTTTTGAATAAAGGCGGAAGTTGTGAAAACTCTTTAAATAAAAGATTTAGCTCGAGGGCTTTCACTAGATTAAGTGAAATTTTAAACTTGCGTGCTTGAATGTATAGACCAAGAAAACTCGTGAGTAGTTAACGACCTTTGTTTGACTAAATCTATGTTTTTAAAATGTGATCTTAGTTGTGTTTAGGTTGTGAGTCTTGACATATCATAACTCCAAAACTTCTTGAATGGCTTGTTAACTTGGCGATTATGTAAATCGAAAGGGACTCCATGAATTTTTAATCGGGTATATGGTTAGTTAAGTCAGTGCATATTTATGTTAAGAGTCTAGTTTAGTTTGTGTTATCATTTACACCTATGCTTGAGACGTGCAAAATCTTGAGTTTAGGGGTATTTGATTAGTCGGTATTTATAGGTTTTTATTAATTGATTTTAATATATTTAATATTTAAAGTCTCTAAAATATATATTTAATCATATTTATTGATCATTTTTAGGTGAAACGAAACGTGCGATTGAATTCAGGGCAGAAAAATACTCAAAATAGAGTATTCACATGCAGTGATCAGATGCCAAAAAATTTGCCTCGAGTTATGTGTTGCGCAGTGGGTAGAATATGAGACATCATACCAAATAACGTAGGGGAGTGACACAGTCAAGTTACTTGGAAACAACAGTTGTTAGATTGCCTTGAGATGCATGCATCACAGTCACCCACATAAACGCACAAAATCGTGCATTTTCTTCTCTTCCAACACCACGTGCCGCCTCTCGGTTCGTCCACAGAGTCATACTCCAGCTCTTCACCAATCAGAAGCAGCCACGTGGCATCAGTACGTCATCAAGCACAACAATTTCTCTCTTCGCCTTAGCTGCTCTCGATCATCCTCGGGATATGTGCTAATGCACTCTCTCAAATTATCGCACGATGTATGCGATTCTTCTCCGCCTCCCTTGCTGCCACATGTCGAGCCCTCACGAACACAGAATGTCATTAGCAACAAATCCAGCCTATCAGTTCGCGACACGTCAGCAGTCTTTAGCTCTCTCCACCAATCTGCTGCTGCCACGTGGCATAACCTGCAGAAAAAGCCCAAAACAGCCCTAAATGATCCAATCGGCTGTTGACATGTGTTCGAAAGCCGCAAATGAGCCCAAAATAGTCCTCGGATCATCCTTGACACACGTGTCAATAAATATACCACCAATTCGATTTTCTCTCACCTCCCGGGACTAATTTTTAGTGATTTTATAGATTAGAAACTTATGTATTATTTTAACACTGACTTTCGTATTTGAAGATCGACTTTTATATTTTTTTAAATGTCATAGTCCGGCTAATTAAATTCTTGCCTAGGTCGGTGAGGAAACAAGTCGTGATTCTTGATTCATGGCATAACTTGTGATATCTTTTATTTTATAATTTAATTTGATTTAATTTCTCTTATTTCATTGTTGTTGATTTTAATGAATATGGTTTAGATCTATGGTGTGTATGTGGCCAACGCATGCTTTTAGGAGGACAACCTATAGTTATTTGGACCGATAGTATCCGTGTAATTGTACTTTTTGACCAATAAAGCGACAAATACTCGCTCGTTTGTCGTAAAATCCTTTCAATTCTTGAGAGTGCAAATATTGAATCTAGGCTAAACCAGAAGCGGACGAGATTCAATTATTTAGGATTAGTATTCCTAAGGATACTTAATATTACGGTTAGTGTGTTAAACTTGATTGGCAGATGTCTAAGGTTATCCATTAATTAGGGAAGTAGTTAGTGGCGGACGTCCTGACTATCGAGATTAGGGGAATGAGGAATTTCTAGCGGATATCGATTTTCTATAGCTAATATAGGAGAACTTAAATTAATAACTTTTTGGGAATGATTGAAAACCATGATGTGTCATTGAATCTTGATCCTGATTTGTGGAATCGTAGACCTAGGTGTTACTTAGGTACCCATTAATTGTTTTGAAAGTTACTTTCGTTACTTATTTATTTATCTTATTTAGTTTAGTTAATTAAATTAATTTTCCTTAAAACCCTCGATTTCCTTTTGTTGTTTTTAACCATAGAAAGACTACCAATATCTGTAGGATCGACCATTTACAACTATTCTACAAAATAGTTGGTTTAAGACCTTTATTTTATTGACGCGTTCGGCGCGTGTCAGTCTTCTTTTTTTTCCAGCAATTACATGATCGACCGAGGGATACGCAATTGTAATGTCTCCCAGATTAATGCACAAATTCGTGCTATTTTCTCCCCCTTCTGGTGCCACGTGGTAGCTCTCCACTTGTCCAGCTTGTCCACAACCGCGTTTCCTCCTCTAATCATCTCTTGCCACGTCAGCCACTCCAGCACTACAACCAATTCGTGAACACCACGTGTCTAGGACGCTAGTGTTCAAGCTCACAACAGTCGTGTCATCTGCCTTAATGGATGTGTCAAAAAGGAACCCATGAGAATCAGTTTCTCTCCCCTTCAAAGACCAATTTTAGTATTTTTGAATAAATATGACTTAGGTTTTTTTTTTAAAAGGTTGACTTCTTCATTTTTCTTACCTCTTCTACACTTCGACTCTCTCTCCCCTTCACTTTTATTTTCTTTATTTTGTCTGTTGTTCTTCATTGATGAGAAACTAATCTCATGGCCTAGGCAAGACTGCGAGGGAAGTTCAACTATTCCTATCTATAGATTTGTGAGATTTATTTATTTTAATTTAAATTACTTTTCATTGGTATTTATTTCTTTTGTTATTGATTGAATAACTAGGGTTGAATTCATATTTGAACTCAGATTCTTGTGCCGGTGAGTCGTAAGCATCCGTCCTTATGCAATAAGAACACACACGTGACAATTGACCCTACCAATTGATTCGCCTATTTTGGGACCGGTCAAATACCCTAGAGATATAGGCTAAATCAAACACACTAGTGCTCCGGTTGTCTAGGTGTAATGCCTTCATAAAACCCATTGCGGTCATCGTGTTAAACCCAATTCGCTTGAGTATAGGGTTATACGTCTGGCAAAGGAAATAGTTATTGTCGTACCTTGGCTATCTAGATTTGGAAGTATGAGGAACCGCGTACTTTACCGGTTCTATAACTACACCAGAATACTTTTCATTTGCATCTTTTACATAAATTGATGACTAAATCCAATCTTTTATCAAACCAAACTTGTACGTCTTGACCTTGGTATTTTTAATTAATTGATTCCAACACTATTTCCATTGCTTTATTTAATTCCTTGTCATTTAGATTATTTAATTTATTCATTCTCTCAAAACCCCCATTTTTCTTTTTCTTTATAAACCTTAGAAAGTATACCAATCTCTATGGGATTGACCCCTTACCACTATCTACAAAATAGTTAGTTTAGTTAATATATTTTATTAACGCGTTTGACGCTCGTCAATTTTTGGCGTCTTTGCCGGGGATTGAACCCGGGTCACATGCGCGACGGAATACTCACCACTATATTACATTTGTTATAGGGGTGGCAAAATGTGTCTGGACCCGTTTAAAATGGGTCCGGACATAATTTTTTGAAAATTAATGCGGGCCTGGACATGTTTTTTTGTCCGTTTTAAAAAACGGGTCAAGACAAAATTTTTTAAAAACGGGCACCCGGATTTGGACATGACAACATAAAAATCATGTATTTTTGTTAATAATTAAGTGTATGAATTTATTTTATTTTATTAAAAAACGAGACCGAACAATAATGGGACTTGTATATTTTAAAAACATACAGGTCCAGACAAAAAAAAGTGACCGTTTCAAAAACGGGTACGAGTCCGAACACTATTTTTAGTCGTTATTAAAAGGGGTGTCCGGTCCCGTACCCGTCCATACCAGATTTTTTGCCACCCCTAATTTGTTATAATTTGTACATTGTAACTGTTGTATGAGGTTTCCACATTCTGGCTTCAACACCTAAAACTCATTATGTGTTTAATTTATTTGTTATCGAGTTTTCACCGCATTTAAATTTCGCTGCATATGATTTCATATATATGCTATATAGTGTGAACCTTCAGGTACTGAAGATTGGTTTGTGAGGCTGACTAGGCCTTTATTAACTACGCACTGGTTTATCGAGGGTTAATGGAGGCCTAGTGCTGGGCGATGCCCAATTTGTAGGGTTGGGGCTATCATAGTTGGTATCAGAGCCAAGGTTTTGACTTTTGCTCTAGATAAGCCTACAACCAGATTAATTCATGAACATGAACTTGTAGAGTTAGGAACACAAGCGAACTTAGTGTGGATACTCATTGATCCTAATTTAGAGGCTTAGTTAGGAAGCGAACAAATATAAGACCGAAGGAAAGATTGATGGTGATGATTAATCTTTGGAAAGAAGTAAAACGTATAGATATAGAAGTAAAAAAAGTAATAGATTTCAATCGATTAATTTGGAACTTGTTACGAGATAGAGTCGAAAGTGAAAATTAGTAGAGGACGTGAAGTTCGAGGATTTTATGTTGTCAAATCATGAAAATTCATGACGATAGAGAATCCTAAATTATTTGCTACTATTTTCTCAATTTAATGACTATCTTAGGCATGTAAATATGAGAAAAAAAATCAAGGACACTTAAACTACATGTAATTCTTTGTTCTAATGATGCAATTATACCGGTAAAAAAATTACACTTTAGCGTAGAGAAGGAATTCAAGCACTAATGGAGCTAATGATTGAGGCAAACAAAAAACACTTACTAAATGAAGGAAGTGTAGTGAGAAGTTATGCATACATTGGTTAATGTGTCAATAGTTATACTTTATTAGTTATTCATGAAATGTAAATTGGGTTTTGTGTGACCTTAATCTGATCTAACCTAAACTAGTGAAATGAGATTTTGTATAAAAAATTATTGTGTACCTCGATGAGTTAGAGTTTCCTAAATAATCGCATTATTGGATATTATCAATTTGAGAAATCAACTAAGTATACTTAGTATGCATTGAAGATTTTGAAACTTTTCAAGTTCCAAAGCACATATTAGTTGCATGTGATAGGAAAAAATGTTCTAACAAGTCCTTAAAGTAGATACATTGAGTTAGATTCAAGTTATTCATAAATCATGAGAAGTCCCTGCACGTGTTTCCAAATGATCCACTTGGAATAATTTATATAAGAAAATCGACGTTTGTTAATAAAAAAGAATGGGAACTTAGTTTACGTACACGCTCATATATAATAATCTGAAAAGGGGCACCTAGGAAGGTACAGTTTGAGAAAATTGGTGACATGACAGGATAAAATGAGGAATACGCCAAATAAAAAAAATGAAAATTTGTAAAAGGAGCGAGTTAACGCATACTTTAAGGAAGCATAATGTTGAGATGACTTGACAGCTAATGAAGAAGGCGTGTATGGACTCTTCTAGCTTTGACGAAAGCTATGGAGTAGTAGTGTTGGATCACATGCCCAAGTAACTACACTTTAATGGCATTATTCGTTTATAGTCCTAGGGTTGGTGAAGTCGACCACCACCTTTAGGGACTTATGAATGAATTAAGTGTTATAGGCAGATGTAGAGTGCGTAGATCATTCTAGAGGTTAGAGGCCACCTAAGAATTAATCCTATGAGATTGTAAGTCTCAAGATTCTCACATGTCTAAAATTTTTCAAATGCATTAACAAGCGTACTGAAGGAAATTTCCATGCGAGTAGTGCATGTTAAAAAAAGGGTAAAAGTAATGAGAGTGTGTAAAGTTGCTAAGACAAGAGTAAATCACCTTAAAAAATTCATGATAGAAAAGGACAAGGACATGTAAATAGCGTGAACATGTTGCTCGAGAAAGAACTTGAAAATAGATGGGGCTAGGTTTCTTTAAGGTTTTGAAGGACACATATCATGCCCGCTTTGGGGCAAGGATCTTTCGAGACATTACTCCAATGTGTTATTAAACTTGAGTATCATAACGTATCTTAAGACTGATAGTTGATGGGTTGACTAACTGACAACTCGAAAAAAAGGATATTATGTTGTGGAAAAGTGAACTTAATGGAAATGTTTGAAGCATGATTTGTCAGATGTTTAGAGAATAAGAATGATTGGATTAAGAATGAACACAAAAAACTCTAAGAACTAAAATTGTTGTTCGGATAATCTAACATGATCGTTGACTTTCACGGATTATGAAGATCATACAATTGAGGATACTTAGAGATGATTAAACCCTAATTGCTAAGTCTGCTTACTTTGATTTCAACTTTTACTAAAATAATCTTAGTATAACTGAGCCAATTATATATGGAGCCAGGAAGGTGAGTTGGATGGAGTGCCGGTATCCATTATTTTGGATTGCGATCCTTATATTTATTGTCAGGTTGTGGTAGGGTTTTCTTTTACTACTAGGGTAGGGTTTTCTTTTACTACTAGGGTTTGGTAGGGTTACTGACACTGATGGGCACCATACTACATCTAAGTTTGGCTTTTTAGTCTGATGGTTAGACTGTACAATTCATCTAAGTATGGCTTTTCGGTATGACGGTTAGACTCCATGATTGATCCAAATTTTAGAGATTAGGCCCATGTATATATTACAAACTCGGTAGCAAGTGAGGAAGATTGATTGCTATGTGCATGATGTAAGTATGACTTTAGAGGTTGAGCTAAAGTGGCGTGGCTTCATTTGAGACTCCACGAGAGAGGCCTTGTAATTATAGTAAGTAATGATATTGAGGCATTAGAGTCGGTGGCTATTTAAGAATCATACAGAGGAAGCCAAACAGATTAGATAATAATTGAATTAGCACTAGATAAACTGATTGGTCATGTAGACTATTATAAAAGGGCACACAGATTAAGATGTAAGGAAATTATAGATTCAAGGTGAAGAGAAATATGCACTCAAAAATTTTGTACTTAATTTAGTCATAGGCATAACTTCCTTCTAATTTCAAAGACGAAATTTCCTTTTAGTTGGGAAGACTATAACGACTCATACTTTTAATTTGATAATTAATCGATAATATTGAATTATTAGCAGTCCAATACCTGATTGAGAGTTATAGTAAGTCGAAATACTTAAGCATCTACAAAAGAAATATAAAATAATTTTAATTATGTCTGGCGCACTACTGTAGTATATATTATTGTGACATTATCTCTATTTAATTAAGTCGAATTAGAGTATAATAGTGAGACCTTATGTTATTTATTAATTGAAAATAGCTAAGTAAAGGTTCAAACAAAAGCGGTGTATGTCAATTGTGTAACTTTTAGAGTCACAAAGTGGCCACGATAAATAAAGACCTCATATATAATTTAAGGAGAACAATATTAGCCATAGATCTTGTAATTTTGTTTATTAAGGAAGGTACGAGTGGATAAGACTTGCTCTCAAAAAAACATAGGAGGAACGCACAAAAGGGCTGAAACCCTTTGTACGCATAACACACAACAATGGTGCGTTGAGCTCGCAGAGGAAGAAGGAAGGAGGGAAACACACTTGTCGAAGACGACAAGTAACGCGGCTCCGACATGACTTTGACGAAGGAGAAAAGAAAAAAGGTCTTATTTGAAGAGGTGAAGATCATGGCTAGATCTGGATCTAAACTAAAATTGGTGTCTTGAAAGAGATCGAGAGTTAGAAAGCTCCATTAGAGGCTATGGTGAGGCTCTCAACCAAATTTTAGTTCAAACAAAAGTTAAATCCATGATTTCATAGATGATGATTTTGAGTTGGTTGTTGAAGATTTTGATAATTTTTGGTAACTTGAACTCGATTTGGATTCGATTCGACTCCGACTTGGTTGTTTTAAAATACATGTTTGATTAATGTGGGTTTGACTCCTCCAAAATAGTAATTTTATCTTGAAATCAAGTATTAAGGCTACTTGTCTAATGGTTTTTGATAATAGGGATTTAATTGGTTGAAACTCACTTGAATTCATAAAAATGCTAGCTAATACACATGAAGTGTTTGAGGAAACACCTCAAAAAGCGTGTTACATAATTTTCTTCAAGTCTTCAAGTGAAAATAAATATGATTTTAAACTTGATTCATTAACTTCAATGTAATTTTGAGATTTCGAGAATGGTTTGAAATGCATTGAGTCATTTTGAAAAAGTTCCTTTGTTTCTCTATGGTTCTTAGCTCAATATAAACAATTTTGTTTGATTCGAGCCAAGATTTGGTCGTTTTTTTTTTGTTCAAACCCCCTTTGATTAACCTTGAACTTTTTGAGAATAACATTACTCTCTTTTGTTCAACTTGTTTGAAATTCAAGAAATGAATTCAACCTAGTTTTAATGTGAGATTTTGACAAAAAATTGGGTTTGAAAATATGAAAATTTCTATTTGGCTTTCGTTTTACGAAATAAACCCGATTGAGTTGAGCGAAAGAATTATTGTGGTTTTAAATATATTTTAGCTTTAAAGAGCTAAAACGTTAGACTTAAGCTTAAAATTGATATATTATAGATGGAATGAAAAGTATTGTGGATTTTAAGTCACTTCTTAAAATTAAAATGAAGCTTTATAGATTCGATGAGTTTACGCGTTAAGTGAAACATCAAAACGAGGAATTTTAATCTATTTTCCCAAAACATGAACTTAACTTACTCGAATTATGAATTTCTAATAAAAATATGTGATATGGGTTTTTAAATTGGACTTGACTTTTATTTAGTGGTATGGAGCCTTTTTGTTGTTGTTTTAGTTGACTTGAATCGTTTAAGTTGAAAAATCAATTTTTGTGGGGTTTTTTCTTGTTTTTGCTTCAACGCATTCTTATTTGACTCAAATCATTGATTTTGATTTGAAGTGTTAATTAGTGATTTTGGAATCGTGAGCGGTTTAAGTTGGAAACAAGGAGTAGTTGCTAGTAGTTTCAAACCTTTGGAATGCCATTTATTTGAGTTAAATGAACTTAGAAAAGTTTGTAATGCAAATGCCTACGTGAATAACTATAAATTTAGTTTACTAGCACATGAAAGTAAGCTATGCTACTTGAAAATTATAATTAGTAGATTCGTGAACCAAGGAACAATACTTTTATTTAGCAAGTAATCCTTAAACAATTAAATATAGTCTAAACGACTTTGTTTTACCTATCATGAATGTAGATATGCAAGGACTCAACTAGGCTATTCGAATGATCAATTTGACGTGGCGATCATGCGATTATATTGTAACTAAACCAGTAAGAAATTCAATATTACTTCTTTTCCTTTTCTTGCATATTTTTATGGAAATGATACCTATTGTTGGACTTATTTCTCTACCGAGTGACCTAGGGTCTAAAGTGGTCGAAATGAGTCATTGTTTACTCATGGCTTGAGCATCCGAGTCACTCTCGTGGCTCCTAGAGGAGATTGAATCCTTTTAGTGAGCAACCACCATGTGTTTTGGCTCCTCACAGGACTTCAAGGATTCCATTACAGCTGAGCATCCGGTTGCGACTGTGACTCCCTAAAGAATTTTCTCGAGTTGCGGCTCAAATGAACCGACAATACCGAATGGATTTGGCGTGGTTAAAGCGGACTTGGTCCCGCCATACCTGTATTTGACACTTACATGTTTTAAGTGGCTTTGAGCCCACATGTAGAGAGTCAAGATCACTTAGGCGCCTATCCTTTGCTTCTAGGTCACTTAGTATCTTTTATTGACTATTGTAGTATTTCTATCATGCAATTTATTGTTCTTTTTAGCTCCATTTATTTCCCGCATGATTTATATATTTGTTTATTATTTAATCTGAATCACTATTGAATTTATTCTAGATTTACTCACTGGAATTGTCTTTGCTTTTGGTGACAATTACAGGTCTAATCTCCAAGCTCGAGAACATTGATTTGCGACATATATTGGTCATTTAATGTATTAAGATCACATTTATTATAATTTTTATAAATGGGTATTTGGGTTGAGAGATGCATTTATTCTCCCTCGTCGATATAATTCTTACATTGTAACCGTTGTACCGGGTTTCCACATTCTAGCTTCCACACCTAGAACTCGTTATGTGTTTATTTGTTATCGGGTTTTCACCACATTTAAATCCCACTGCATATGATTTTGTATATATATTCTGTTGAGTAGACTATTAGGTACTGAAGATCAGTTTGTGAGGCTGACCAGGCCTTTACAAACTCTTCATTGGTTTACCAGGGGTTAATGGAGGTCTTGTGCCAGGTGGTGCCCAATTTGTAGGGTTGGGGCCATCATAGTTGGTATCAGAGCCATGGTTTTAACTTTTGCTTTTGATAAGCCTACAACCAGATTAGCTCACGAACACGAGCTTGTAGAGTTAAGAAAACCAAAGAACTTAGTATGGAAACGCATTGATCCTAATTTAGAGACTAAGATAGGAAGCGAGCAAAAATGAGTTTGAGGGAAAGATTGATTGTGATAATTAATATTTGGATAGAAGTAAAGTGCGTAGATACCGAAGTATAAAAAATTTAATCAATTTCAATAGATTAAATTGGAACATGTTACGAGATAGAGTCAAAAACGAAAATTAATAGAGGATGCAAAATTCAAGGGTTTCATGTTGTCAAATCATGAAAATTCGTGATGATTAAGAATCCTAAATCATTTGCTACTATTTTCTCAATTTAATGACTTAGGCATGTAAATATCAGAAAAAATAAATCAAGGACACCTAAACTACGTGTAATTCTTTGTTCTAATGATGTAACTATACCAGAAAAAAAATTACACTCTAACGTAGAGAAGTAATTCAAGCACTAATGGAGCTAATGATTGACGCAAATAGAAAAAAAAATCTTGTTCAATTAAGGAAGGTTATCGAAAAGTTATGAATACATTGGTTAATGTATCAATAGTTCCATTTTATTGGTTATCCTTGAGATGTAAATTGGGTTAGTTTTGACCCTAATCTGATCTAATCTAAACTAGTGAAATGAGATTTTGTTTTAAAAAAATTATTATGAACCTCAAGGAGTTAGAGTTTCCTAAATAACCAAATTATTGGATATTATAAATTTGAGAAATTAACTAAGTATACTTGGTATGCATTGAAGATTTTGAAACTTTTCAAGTTACAAGGCACATATTAGTTTCATGTGGTAAGAAAGTTAAGTTCTTACAAGTCCTTGAAGTACAAACATGGAGTTAGATTCAAGTTGTTCATAAATCACAAGAAGTCCCTGCATGTGTTTCCGGATGATCCACTTGGAATAATTTATATAAGGAAATTGACGTTGTGTGTTAATAGAAAATGAATGGAAACTTAGTCTACATATACATTCACGTATAATAATCTGAAAAGGGGCATTTGGGAAGGCAAAGTTTGAGAAAATTGGTGAAGTGACAGGATAAAATGAGGAACTCGTCAAATAAAAAAAATGAAAATTTTTAAGAGGAACGACTTATCTCAGACTCTAAAGAAGTAGAGTGTTTAGATGACTTGAGAGCTAATGAAGAAGGCATGTATACACTCCTCTACCTTTGACGAAAGCACTAGAGTAGTACCGTTGGGTCACAAGCCCAAGTAACTCCAATTTAGCGACACTAATCGTTTATAGTCTTAGGGTTGGTGAAGCCAACCACCACGTTTGGGAACTTATGTATGTATTACGAACTTGGTAGCAAGTGAGGAAGATTGATTGCTATGTATGTAATGCAAGTATGACTTAGGAGGTTGAGCCTAAGTGGCGTGGCTCCATTTGATACTTTATGAGAAAGGCATTGTAATTATAGTAAGTAATGATATTGAGGCATTAGAGTCGGTGGTTGTTTAAGAATCACATAGAGGAAACCAAACAGATTAGATAATAATTGAACTAGTACTAGATAAACTGATTGGTCATGCAGACTCTCATAAAAGAGCATATAAATTAAGATGTATGGAAATTATAGATTCAAGGTGAAGAGAAATATGCACTCAAAACTTTTTGTACTTAATTTAGTCACTGGCATAACTTCTTTCTAATTTCAAAGATGAGATTTTCTTTTAATTGGGAAATTGTAACGACCCATATTTTTAATTTGATGATTAATCGATAATCTTGAATTATTAGTAGCCCAATACCTGATTGAGAGTCGCGGTAAGTCGAAATGCTTAAGCATCTATAAAAGAAACATAAAATAATTTTAATTATGTATGGCCTGCTAGTGCCTGTGGTATATTGTATCGCGACATTTTTAGTTTAATTAAGTCAAGTTTATGTACAATGACGAGACCTTAAGCTATTTATTAACTGAAAATAGCTAAGTAAAGGTTCAAACAAGCGTGGTGTATGTTAATCGTGCAACTTTTAGAGCCACAAAGTAACCGGGAGAAATAAAGTCCCTCGGAACTAATTTAAAGAGAACAATATTAGCCATAGATCTTGTTATTTTGTGGATCGAGGAAGATACGAGTAGATAAGACTTTCTTTAAAAAAAACATAAGAGGAACACATAAAAGGGTTGAAACCCTTTGTGTGCACAACACACAACAATGGTGCATCGAGCTCGCCGAGGAAGAAGGAAGGAGGGAGACACGGTTGTCGGCAACGACAAGTAATGCGGCCCCGGTGCAACTTTCACGAATGAGAAAATAAGAAAGGAAGAAGAAAGGTCTCTTTTGAAGAAGAGAAGATCATGATTAGATCTAGATCTAAACTAAAATTGGTGTCTTGAAAGAGATTGAGAATTAGAAAGCTCCATTAAAGACTATGGTGAAGCTCTTAACTAAATTTTAGTTCAAATAAAATTTGAATCCATGATTTCATATTTGATGATTTTGAGTTGGTTGTTGAATACTTTGATAATTTCTAGTAACTTGAACTTGACTTGGATTAGATTCGACACTGACTTGGTTGTTTTAAAATACTTGTTTGATTAATGTGGGTTTGATTCCTCCAAAATAGTAATTTAATCTTGAAATCAAGTATGAAGGCTACTTGTCTAAAGGATTTTGATAATAAGGATTTAATCGGTTGAAACTAACTTGAATTCATGAAAATGCTACCTAATACACATGAAGTGTTTGAGAAAACACTTCAAAGAGTGTGTTAGATAATTTTTCTTCAAGTCTTCAAGTGAAGATAAATATGGTTTTAAACCCGATTCATTAACTTTAATGTAATTTTGAAATTTCAAGAGTGATTTGAAGTGCATTGAGTCATTTTGAGAAAGCTCCCTTGTTTCTTTATAATTCTTAGCACAATATAAACTATTTTGTTTGATTTGAGTCAAGATTTGGTTGCATTTTTTTTTGTTCTAACCTTCTTTGAGAAACCTAGAACTTTTTGAGAATAACATTACTCTCTTTTGTTGGATTTGTTTGAAATTCAAGAAATGAATTTAACGTAGTTTTAATGTGAGATTTTGACAAAAAAATTGCGTTTGAAAATATAAAATTTTATATTTGGCTTTAGTTTTACAAAATAAACCGATTGAGTTGTGCGAAAGAATTATTTTGGTTTTAAATACGTTTTAGCTTTAAAGAGCTAAAATGTTAGACTTACGCATAAAATTGATATATTATAGATGGAATGAAAAGGATTGTGAAGCTTAAGTCTCTTCTTAAAATTAAAATAAAGTTTTATTGATTTGATGAGCTTACGCGTTAAGTGAAACATCAAAACGAGGAGTTTTAATCTATTTTCCCAAAACATGAACTTAACTTATTCAAATTATGAATTTCTAATTAAAATATGTGATTTGGGGTTTAAATTGGACTCAACTTTTACTTAGTGGTATGGAGACGTTTTTCATTGTTTTAGTTGACTTGAATCATTTAAGTTGAAAAATCAATCTATATGAATTTTTCCTTGTTTTTGCTTTGACGCATTCTTATTTTACTCGAATCGTTGGTTTTGATTTGAAGTTTTAATTAGTGATTTTGAAGCTGTGAGCAATTTAAGTTGGAAGTGAGTAGTGGTTGGGTAGTGTCAAACCCTTGGAAAGCCATTTATTTGAGTCAAATGAACTTAGAAACATTTATAATGCAAATGCCTGCACGAATAACTATAAATTTATTTTAATAGCACATCAAAGTAAGCTATGCTACTTGAGAATTCTAATTAGTTGATCCGTGAATCGAGGAACAATACTTTTATTTAGCAAGCTGTCACGGCTCTAATTCCTAATCTTAGTTTAATCTCTTAATCAGGATTAGTGACTCGTGATGTGAGACCAGCATTAAGATACATGTCCTGACCGAGGCAAGGTGGTCGATGTATATGTTATATTTGTTGCAGTGTATGCCTGGTGTATTGTATATATTTAGACTACTAAATCATTTCTACTTGTGTTTAGATGTCGAGACGTGAGTAGAGACACATCTCGGGAGGTCAAAATAGCTTAGGAAATTGCGTAGATTGTAAGTGAATTGTCTAAGATATTAATTTACATTTCATTCTTATTCACTTGTTTACATCCAACCATTTAGACTAATTTGTCATTGTACTTCATATGCCATGACTTATTGTTCTTTCTCATTTCATGCGGTTTCTTTCATGGTATAGATTGTTGACTAAATGATTTCATTGACTCCAAATTATGTGCTATGTTATTTTGATTGTTAAGACATGTGGTCAGTGAAATAGCATGCTATTAGGTAGGTGTTACATAGTCTTGTGAATCTATTTCAATTGTCCATTAGGTATGCAATTACTTTGTTGGATTCTCAAACCATATTATCCCTTGAAATATGAAAGTAGTTCTTGTATCGGCCATTTTATAATAGAGGTCTGGCTGACATACGGGGTCACTAGACTTCTTGGGTGATCGAGATCTCTTCACTATCTTACGCAGCACACGAGAAATGAGTCTCGGGGTTATTGGCGAGCATAACTTGGGTGACATCACGGGGTATGAGACTCAGGGTTATTGGAAAGTATATATCACAGGTGACTAGCATTAGCGAAAGGTTACAAAAGCAAAGAGCACTACTCAGACTTTCACATTGATGTAGAGCTCAGCTCCATCCTTATATAATGGAAAGGCTGATGTGATAAAGATCACGGTCATCTGACCCTAGATCATTAGTGTCAGTTTCATTTTGTTTAACTAAAGTATTTCTTTGCATGTTCTCTTTTCAGCATAGTTGCTATTATAATGCTTTTAGATACTTGTTGCATATTTGGGAATGTGAACAAATGTCTCTCAGTATTACTTTCTACTTTCCTATACTAATGTCTTTTTTATGACGGTAGGTGCAGATCCATCGAGTAGCAGTCAAGGCAAAGAAAATGGAATACTGCTACACTAGATTTTGTAGGTTTTGATTTTGATGTATTATTTTAATATGTATTTCATATACTTTTAGGTTTGCAATTATGGTTGAGAGACTAGTACATTGACCAGACACATGATATATTATCGTGGTTTATTATATATATGTATATATACATGTGATCTTTATTTCTTTGGTTTTTCCACAATTATTAGGTATCACATTAAAAGCTTCCGCTAATTTGTTAAGACCTCCGCTAAATAAACTTTAAAGTAGTAAAATTTTAATTAACTTTGATTTATGAATTGACATAGGATAGGAAATGTCTATTTGAAAAATAATGGGTAAATGATGAGATTTTTGAAAGGCTGCCTAATTCCTTGTTCAATACTATATGGTGAGATTAGGACTTAATGATGGGATTAGGCAGGGTGATGCCCTAAATTGAGAAGGGTCTGTCACACAACTAGTCCTTAAATAATTAAATATAGTCTAAACGACTTTGTTTTACCTATCATGAATGTAGATACACAAGGACTCAACTAGGCTCTTCGAATGATCAATTTGACGTGGAGATTATGTGATTGTATTATAAGTAAACTAGTAAGAAATTCAATATTGATTCTTTTCCTTTCCTTGCATATTTTTGATAGAAATGATACCTATTTTTGGACTCTACTTCCGTACCGAGTGACATAAGGTCTAAAGTGGTCAAAAAGAGTTGTTGTTTACTTGTAGGTTGAGTGTCTGAGTCGCGCTCGTGGCTCATAGATGCGATTGAGTCCTCTGAGTGAGCACTCGCCATGTGTCGTGGCTCCTCACAGGACTTCAAAGATTCCATTGCGGCTAAGCATTCGGTTGCGATTATGGCTCCCTTCAGAATTTTCTCAGGCCCCGTCTCAAGTTAATTGACAGTGCCTAACCGATTTGGTGTGGTTGAAGCAAAATTGGTCCCGTCGTACTAGTATTTGACATTCATATGTTTTAAGTGGTTTTGAGCCCTCATGTAGAGAGTCAAGACATTTAAGCACCTATCCTTTGCTTTTGGGTCACTTGGTATCTTTCGTTGACTATCGTAGTCTATTTATCATGCAATTTATTGTTCTATTTAGCTTTGTTCTTTCATGCATGATTTAGAAACTTGTTTATTGTTTAATTTGAATTATTGATGAACTTCTTCTGGATTTACTCATTGAAATTGTCTCCACTTTTGGTGACAATTACAGGTCTAATCTCCGAGCTTGAAACATTAATGTGCGACATACGTAGGTCATTTGATGTATTTAAATTACATTTATTATAATTTTTATAAATTGGTATTTGGGTTGAGAGATACATATATGTTTCCTCGTCGTTATAATTTGTACATTGTAACCATTTTACGAGGTTTCCACATTCTAGCTTCTACACCTAGAACTCGTCGTATTTTTAATTTATTTTTTATCGAGTTTTCACTGCATTTAAATTCTGTTGTATATGGTTTCATATAATATATACACTCTATTGTGTGGACTATTAAGTACTAAAGATCAGTTTGTGAGGTCGACTAGCCTTTATTAACTCTACACTAGTTTACCGAGGGTTAATGGAGGTCTAGAGTTAGGCGGTGCCCAATTTGTAGGGTTAGGGCCATCACAGTTTGTGATTCCCAAAGTTATATTTTTAGGTTATGTCATATTTAGGGATGGTGTGCAGGTGGATGAGTCAAAAGTGGAAGCCGTGAGAAATCGGCTAGATCGAGTACCGACACCGAGGTTCGCAGTTATAATGGATTGACCTCCTCCTATAAGTGGTTCATTCCATGTTTTAGCAATATAATAGCACTAGTAACAGATTGTATGAAAGATGCAAAGTTTGTGTAAAGCGATGAGGTAGAGGAGGCGTTTAAGCTCATTAAAGTGCGACTCACTACTGCGCCTATATTGGTGTTGCCAGACTTTCATCTGCTTTTTGAGTTGCATTGTGACGTGTCTAAGGTGGGCATCGACACTGTCCTAACTCAGAATAGTAGGATTGTGGCATATTTTAGTGAGAACTTGCATGGGGTTAAGTTGTGTTACAGTACTTATGATGTGGAGTTTTATGTTGTGGTCCAAGCACCATAATATTACCGCCACTATCTATTCCATCAATAGTTCTTATTGTTTACTGATAACGATGCATTGAGACATTTGCACGAGCAAGATAAGGTGTCAACTAGGCATGCTTTTTGGGTAGAGTACTTGGAGTATTTTACTTTTGTGATAAAACATAAGTATGGTGTAACAAATAGGGTGGCTGATGCTTTAAGCAAAAAAAAGTTCTTTTGAGTTAAATGATTATGGAGGTACTTGGGTTTTCATTTATTTTGACTTATTCGATATCGTTCCTTTCTTTGCCAGTGTTTAAGCCAAAGTGCACAGTGATGACCCAACAAATTATGCACTACAAGATGGGCTCCTATTCGGAGGCAACCAACTTTGTGTTCATGATTGTAGTTTGAGATTGCAAATCATTAAGGAGCTGCATGGTGGGGGACATGTGGGTCGTGACATAACTTTGTGGTTGGTTCAGCCTTCCTATTATTGGCCTACTATTCCCAAAGAGGTGGAGAAATATGAGTAGTGTTGTCGAACATGTCAAGTTTTGAAGGGTAATCTTGGAATACTCACAAGATCTGGATGGACTGCTCACAAAGCCAGTATCATGTATAATTAAATATTGGGAAATAGATAATAATACTCATTTATTTATTTATTATAAAGAGTTTACATCGTAGCTTAATATTACATAACACACTCACACCTTCCAGATCATTATTGATATTTTACATGAAGCACTATACATTATTTATTTTACACGGTCAACTGTTGACCACTTCTGAACTGCTCATTCTCTTTACTTAGCTGGGGTGGTACCTAAAATTGTTAGATTTAATGAGCGAGTCACTCAGTAAATCTTTAATTACATCATGTTAATGCAATATATATAGCAAAACAATAATAATAACATATATCACTAACCGCAAACAATATTAGTTAGTAACCACACGGGTGGACCTCATTATTTTTCCTCAAGGCCAGAATCTCGTCATGGTCATTAGTATCATCTAAGGTGTCTGTGAACACATGACCAAATTGGTGCAATACAACAACCACATCGGTAGACTAAAATATATCCGTCGGTTTGAATCACATATGAAGATAGTTAGGACAATGGCAAGGTAATAAGAGCGTCAGTGTTAAGATATATATAATGAATCAACATGTAATAAGAAATCACATTATCTAATAGTTAACAAGAACTCTACAAGGCTTCATTCTTTAATTAATAACGAGAGAAATAAAGATTATAAGGATGCATTAATGTTGAATCGATCCTCTTATTTATAGTGTTAAGAATGATTAGAATAATCTTAGAGTCGTTTTCTTTCATAATGATAGGATAAACTAATAATAAATATGTTAAATGTCATTATTGATCATAATAATCAGATAAATATGAATGATTCATTTAGTTATAAAGAATTTGTTATGTTAACGAGTCGTTGTCAGTTATAATGTCAAGGAAGCTTCTTACTCATTTTCTAAAGATTGAAATCCGATCCCCAATATATTAGGGTGCGGTCGTTGACTCATTAGATTCGACTACATTTTATGTTCCATAATTTAGCCAAGTGGCAAGATCATATGATGGTATTTGTTCTTGATTTCCTAGATATTGTGGGGCAGTAGTAAATGTTCCAAATTCGGTCCTGTTATGTGCTGGTGGAATTTCCTCCTTGTTTCCCTAACTTCCCTCGTCACTACTTATGTATATTAGATGTGAGGAGCTTTGAGAGCTTTGAAGGGATTTATTATTGGGTCCTCCAACATAGTAGTTTTGTGGTCTAGAGAGAATTTTGCATCCTTTTTCTTTCCCATTTGTAAGTACCCGTACATATACTTTATTTAATAATATATTCAGATGCATGAGGCGATGTAGATGCCTAGATGAAGGTATGAATTTTTTATTTTAGGTTTCAATTCCCAAGTTATCTCTTCCGTTGAATGGTGATGCTACATAACTTTTACCAATTCTATTTGACGATTATGTAACTATTGAACTTTGTCATCTAGTATACAAATTGGTTGTTCTTGATAGGAGGAGTTTGGCTCTATATATAGATCATTCCATTGAATAATGTGGGAGAAGTTTATATTTTCTCAAGATGGACACATGGAAAATGTCATCTATTTTTCTCAGTGCTAGAGGAAGATTGATTTTATAAGCTGTTTCTCCAATTAGTTTAGTGACGAGAAAAGGATTGATGACCTGGGGAGCTAACTTTCCCTTTTTCCTAAAGCGTTGAACTCTTTTCATATGACTTACTTTTTGAAGGATGAGTTCACTAGCATGAAGTTCTAATTATTTTCTACCTGAGTTTGCGAAAGTCTTTTAACAACTTTGAGTTGTTTTTAGTCGATTTTGTATTATGTTAATTTTCTCATTAGTTTCGGCTATTATTTTAGGTCTTAACAGTACTTTATCTTCTTTGTCTAGCCAACACGTTAGGGATCGACACGGCCTACTATATAATGCTTTGTACAAAGTCATTCCAATACTTGTTTAGTAACTATTATTATATGCGAACGCAGCTAAGTGAAGATATTTGCTCCATCCATCTTGAGGATCGATTATAGAAGCTCGGAGCATATCTTCCACAATTTGAATAGTTTGCTAATCTTGTCCATTTGCTTATGGGTGATAAGCAGAGCCCTTGGCGAGTTTTCTTCCCATATGTTTTTAAAAATATTTCCATACTTTTTAGGTAAATAGAGGGATTCAGTCAGAGACATTGGTTAAAGGAATACCATGGAGTCGGACGATTTCTCTTTCATATAAATCTGCTAGACTAGTAGGTATGTCAAAGGATTTTATAGGCAAGAACTTGGCTGTTTTAGTTAGTTGATCAATTATTACCCATGTTGTGTCTTGTCCCTTATAATTTCTTGGAAGTGTAGTGACAAAATCCATAGTGATATTGTCCCATTTCCACTTTCCTATTAGTAAAGGTTGTAACAATCCGGCTAGTTGACAATGTTAAGCTTTAACTTGTTGACAATTAAGGCATTTTGAAACATACTCGGCTATTTCTTGCTTCATACTCTTAAACCAATATTGTCGTTTGAGATCATGATACGTTTTATCACATCCAATATGTATTAAGAGGGTCTTCGGTACTACTATTCTATTTTTGAAAAGTAAGGTATCATCGAGGGATATATACCACTTTGGTAAAAAAATTCCACCTTGTAATTAACCCTTGATTTGTGTCAGTTTTGGGTCATTTGGTTGTGCTAGTTTAACATGTTATCGTGTGGTGGAATCTGACATTATGTTAGTCAAAACAACCTGGATGAAAGCTTACCTAGTGATTAAGTTATTTTGCTCAACGGTGTGATGCATATTCTATTTGTGAAGTTTGATCTGATTTATTTGTGGGTTTAATCTACTTAAGGCTTATGCTACTACATTAGCTTTTTCTGGGTGATATTGGAGAGCAAAGTCGTAATCTTTTAGGAGTTCTAACCATCTTCTTTGCCTAAGATTTTAAATCCCGTTGATATATTGCAAACTCTTACGATCTGAGTAAATAGTAAATTCTTCTCTATAAAGACAATGTCTCCAGATTTTTAGTACAAAGACTACCGCTGCTAACTCTAGGTTATAGGTTAGGTAATTTTTTTCGTGGACTTTTAATTGTCTAGATGCATATGCAACTACTTTTCCATATTGCATTAAAATAGCTCCTAACCCATTCTGGGATGCGCTTGTATAAATGACAAACTCAACACCATTGGTAGTGATGATCATTATGGGTGCCATTGTAAGTCGTTTATTGAGCTCTCTAAAAGCATTATCGCAATTCTCATTCCACAAAAAGTGACATTTTTCCTAGTCAATCTAGTTATAGGTTCTGCCAGTTTGAAAATAAATCCTGAACGAATATTCAGTAATATCTTGCTAGCCTTAAGAAACTTCTAATCTCGATGATTGAGTTAGATTGTTTCCATTTGAGAATTGATTCTATTTTTTCTTGGTTTACTTCATTTCCTTTGTCTGAAATCACATGATCTAAGAACTTAACTTTTTCACCCAAGACTCACATATGCTTAATTCGGCATATAATTGGTGATTGATAAGAGTTCGGAAAGTGATTCGAAAATGTTTCTCATGGTCCTCATAGGTGGATGAGTAAATTAAGCTATCATCTATGAATATGAAAATGAATTTGTCGACATAGGCTCGAAAAATATGAGTCATTAGATCCATGAATATTGCTGGTCCATTGGTTAGATCAAAGGGCATTACTAAAAACTCATGATGTCCATAGCGGGTTCGAAAGCGATTTTAGGTACATTAGATGATTTTATCATCAGTTGATAGTATCCTGATCTAAGATCGATTTTTGAAAAATATTTTGCTCCTTTTAATTGATAAAAAAGATCATCAATTATTGGGAGTGGGTATCGACTCTTTATGGTTAAAGCATTCAATTTCCTATAATCAATACGAATTCTTAAGGTTCCATATTTCTTTTTGACAAATAAGACAGGGAGCACCAAAAGGAGATGTATTTTTTGTACAAACCCTTTCTCTTCTAATACTCAAAGTTGTTTATCAAATTCCTGCAGTTCCTTGTACAACATTTTATATGATGTAATGACAATGGGAATCACTCCAGGAATAAGGTCAATTTGAAAGTCAAATTCTCTAACTGGAGGAAGTCTTGGTAATTCATCTATATACACCTTTGATTAATTTATTACTACGGGAATGTCATTCGTGTTAAGGTTAACATTTTCAATGGTCGGGTTGAGAAATATTTTGGGGTTTTCTTATCCTCGAGGAAAGTTTTGAGAGTAGTCATTATAGTTATATGGGTCTTTTAGGCTTGACCTTTTATTATAAGGATTTTTCTAGTTGGAAGAGTTAGATATACCATTTTTCTTTTGACAATCAATTTGAGCATGATATTATGCTAACCAATCCATTCTTCAAATTAGGTCATATCTTATTATATACATAACTAGGGTCAACTAAAAATATTTTACCATGTAGTCTAAGTTCACACGAATTACATAATTTTTCTATTGTTATAGTTCTTCCAAGTGGTGTCTGAGTCCTAAAAGTATCTTCTAAATCTTCCAATGGTAACTCTAAGTATTTTGTAGTTTCTTTAGAGATAATAGAGTAAGTAGCACCAAAATAAAAAAAAACACTTTAGTTTTTGTATTAAAAAGAGGAAATGTACCTTCAACTACTGCATTGGGTGGTAATTCTTTTACTGTGGCGGCATTAACTCGCCCGAAGTTCTTGGCTGGTGGGCAAATTTGTGGTTACCCTGAGATTTGACTAAGGTGAGGTGGAACAACATTTGGATTTTGAGGACGATGACGGTCTATATGTCCTAGCATATCACATATGAAGCATGTTCACATTGGTGTTTATGTCAGCTATCCTTGTTGGGTCCCTAATAATGGTCGAGTTAATTCTTGGTTTCTCCCACTACGAAGATTGTTAAAGTTTGTTTTTTCCTGTTTACCAAACTTATATTGGCTTCCATTTTTTTGTTCTACCCCAGTGAATGACTGTTCGCCTAATGGATATTTTCTTTTGGGTTTATTTGGTTCCGACTTCCTCCCATATTCTTTCCTACATTTTTATTTCAGAAGTCTTCATATGGCTGGATTTTTGCCTGGACTGCTAAAGCTCCCTCAACCATTTCCTTATAATTCTTATGTTGAGAAGGTGTTAATGCTTGTTGGATGTCATACCTTAATCCGAAGAAAACATTTCTCGCCTTATCTTCTTCATTTGCTACCATAGCTAACGTATATCGAGCTAACTCGGTAAACTTGGCTTCATACTCTTAAACTGTCATTCTTTTTTTAGTCAGCTAAGCAAACTCAGCTTTGAACAGTGCCCTCATGGTTTTAGGAAAATATTGTTGGATAAATCGGTTGTGTTTCCATAACATGTTGGTATTTTTTATTTAAAAAAAATGAATTATGTTGTGGTTTAATAATATACATTTGTTGAAAGTGTTGAGAATTTATGGGTTCTGATTCTTTCGACCATTTTTTTGATTTGAAGGGATCATTAGGACCCAAATGTAGTATAAAAATAGATGGAATTGCTATCATGAATGCTATTAAATTTAAATGAGTTGATTGGATGATTTGGTGCCTTTAATTAAGCTAAAATTATAGCTGAAATACTAGATAGCATGAATTCCTCATTTCTTCTTAGAATTGGCTGATTTTTTTATGTGTTATTCTTGGATGTTTTTACAAGCTTCTCATCAAAAATTACTTTTTTTGGATGTGTGATTTGAGAGTTATGGATTTTCTAACACTATTGATCTAAAACTCTCTTAAGTCAAGTTGTTTTAGTATTTTGAGCATAACTCTCTCAATTTTCATCGATTTGAGCGTACTATACTATTATGAAAAGCTTATACATAGAAAAAAATTGAGATCAGTATTTCTTAAAAATTCAATCATCTTCTTTGTCGAAAATGGATTGAGATTCAGTGCTAATCCATCGAGATATTCCTTTTGCAAGTGTTTGAATGTCGAGACTTCTTTCAAGGGTCTCCACTAGTCTAATGATAACCAAAATCTCCAAAATATATTGAAATACTTTAAATTTGGTTTTTCAAAAGTCTCAAGTGATTCTTGAGTTGTTTTGAATGGTTTTCGAAATGAGTTTTGAAATAGGTAAAACTTAGTTACTTAATGAGCTAATGTTTGACTTAAGGTGTTCTGGAAAACAAATGATGTCAGAATTGAACCAAAGTTTTCACAACATGTTATTATATCATAGTAAAGGTGTCTATCGAGTTTCATTGTTTTTCGGTGTGTCTAGCTCAGTTTTCAAGTCATGCTTTGAATAAGAGATCGATTATTACAAATAAGGACTTAAAGTTTTACTTAGAGTTGTAAATTTGATTTTTAGCCATATTGATAGAGGTTTTATCACTCAACAAACTTGGTTCAAAGTTAATAGACCTCAATGAACTAACACCGAGAATTCTAGAAATTTCTATAAGTGTTTTAGCCGCATTTCAAGTTGCATAAAAATCAAGTTCTTAGAAATTATTTTAAGATCCCTAAGACGTTGTTTTGCAAACCAATGCATTAAATCAACTTGAAATGATTGCCAATGGAATTTGATGATTCAATAACACTTAAAAGCAATATAGAAAATATTTACAACCTTATAACACTAAGTTTTGTATTTTGGTTTAAGTTAAATAAAAAAGACATTGAGACAAAACGTGGACTATTTTACAATGAACTGAGATAATCAAACTTAAATAACTTCTAACACATACCAAATGAACTCTAATAGGTACCAGGGGCCTAGAGCATCATGCTGGGTATCATGAGTGTAGTACAAACGTGTGGGAGCGCGATTTTTAGATAAGTAAATCAGTAAGAGCATCAACATGATTTCTTTTCAACTTCTTATTGTTAATCTCTTGATAAACATGTCATAGTTGCATTCCATTCTTGTTTCAAGTGTCATAGGGTGTAGGTAGTCCACTAGTTGTGTTATCTCACGGGTTAAGCATTTGGAGTCACTGTGGCTTCTCGTTGAAGACCATTCAAGGTATAAAGCATCCATGGTCACTGTGGCTTACCTTGATAGTTAAGGGGCTATTAGAAGTGACTCGATGAGTTTGCTGTACCTGAAAAATCATGTTGGGGTAGTTAGAAGTGGCATTGGGCTTGCCGTGTCAACTTCAAGTTGTGTTATGGTCTAAAGACCTATAGTTTGGACCGGATTACCTAGTCGCCTATCTTTGGCTTCCTTGCCACTTGGTTTTCAATACTTACCTGATTAGTTTGTTTATCATGCACTTTGTCATTTTATTTACAGCTTTCTTTAAATACCTGCATGATTTAGAGGCTATTATAATTTATTACTCAGAAAAAAAGTCGAATCTCTTCTGGATTTACTCACTGGAATTATCTTTGTTGTTAGTGACAATTGCAAGTCCCTTGAACATTAAGGGGAAGGAGCCTATACATGGTGATTTCCTCTGAGCTACCCTTAGAGTCAACTCCATTACTCTTACTTTTTAGGTTTTTTTGTCATTTTTTGTATATATAACTATGTATTCATGATGTTTTGATGCTTTTGGTTACTTAGGGATGTGAGATATATTTGATGATACATGTTTATGTGTATTTTACTACTTATCACTAGTTATATGCATGATATCACACCATTTGTAGGATTTCCACGTATAGGTTGTCCCGACTTTAATTCTAATTATCAACTATGTTGTTTAAGGCATGCATTGACTCGACGAAAGTTGACTGGGGTCCACATAGATCTAGTGCCGAGCGGGGCCCAGTTTGTGGCAACTGGGGCCGTCACAATTGGTATCAGAGCGTAAGATTTTTACCTTAACTTTTGATAAACCACAACTCAACTAAAAAGCAAACCTAGAGTTAGGATAAATGGAACGTAGTATGGAAATACTATGAACCTAACTTAGAGTATTAGTTGGGAAGTGAGGTGAGTTAGGGAAAAAGGATATGGTTTATACATGTTAATTTTGATATGTAATATAATATATCGTTAATTATGACTAATCGAAACTCGACAATTGCTATTGCAGATCATGATGGTTGATCAGTCAGATTCTGGTGACCAGGTTGGAGCCAAAAATCCATGTTATGTCACATTGACAAATTTTCAGGCTTAGATTCAAAGGATAGAGTCTCATGGAAGATAGATGGATGAGTTACTTGTTTTACTTCGGGCCAGGTTACACCGACGATGTCTCCATCTATGTCGACAGTGGCACGTACTACTGATGCAAGTGCAGCCATGCTTCAGGTCACTCCATCAGCTCCCACTGTGATCGCAATACATATACCTCTGATCACTACAATAGTTCCAAGTCAGGCAGTAGTAGTGGCACCGACTCACGATGATAGTTAGGTACACCTAATTGTATAGGCTTGGTGGACTAGAGAGTATGAGAAGTACATGCCTAAGAAGTTCAGTGGTGGTCCAAATCTGGATGAGGCAAAGACCTAAATTCTCATTCATGAGAAGATCTAGAGGTTATTGAGGATTCAGGACAATAGGAAGCCTGCCTTAGCCACGTTCTCATTGATTGGATATGCTTACATATGGTGGACTAATTTGACTACCACGCACGAAAATCCCACTTCATGGATAGACTTCAAAAGATACTTCCACCAGAAGTATTACCCACCATCAGTCACGATACCCAAGAGAGAGGAGTTCATGCATATCAGGTAGGGACTAAGAGAGTTAGTCATGGCTTACATGGGGAGATACAAGAATCTGCTACATTTTGTCGATGTCGTAGTCGATAGAGACAGGGACCAGGTCCATTATTTCACTATGGGCTTGATGCTAACTATCGGAGGGACTGTGGTCACCACTCTACCACTTATACTATAAGATGCATATGATCGCATCTTAGAGAGAGGCATAACTTCAGTTGAGTGAGGCATGGGCTAATCAAGGCTAATTGGGGTAGAAGAAGAAGAGGAATCGCTAGTATGGCCAACAATTTAGCATATCATTGAGTGTGGCCTCGGTAGTGCAGCTATCCCTGCCGGTACCTACTTTACCGCCACATTGACTCAAGCATCGAGCTACACCAGTAGACCATCACATGCACCTCAGGCTAGACAGCAGCAGAGGGCATCAAAGACAAAGGTGGTGGTAGAAGTAGTGAGCATCAGAGGCGAAGGACTAGTTCGGGACAGGGCAGACATGATCTTTCAAGGCAGAGGCCATCGAGGGTGTGCTTTAAGTATGGACAAGTTGGGAATTTCATGAATAAGTGTCTGCAACGGGTCAAGGTACTGCAAAGTAGGGCACCTCATCAGCAGCATACTAGGGAGAGAGTTCATATCGTACCCGAGCCAGATTCTCAGGCGACACGTCATCTAGTTGGGTGTATGATTTTAATTTGTAATCATTTGATGCATGCGATAATTGATTCTAGTTTGATTGTTTCCTTTATTTTTGGTCGCATGGTTGATGAGTTAAGGCCGAGACCAGTTAGACATAACGCCTATTTGATCCTTAGCACCACTGTTGGGGACAAGATCCACCCTAACATGTTATGTGAGCATTGTATAGTCGAGATAGAGGAATACAAGCTACCAATTGACCTTAGGGTATTAGAGTTTCTCGAGTTCGATGTGTTGTTGGATATAGACTGGGTAGCCACTTACCATGCATAAATTGATTATTTCAGTAAGAGCGGTCACTTTTTTATCCCCGAACAGTTGGAGTTTAACTGTCAAGGTGATGTGACACAGCTTTCGAGCACTAAAAGTAGAGTAGCTACGAGCCAAAAGATGGAAGTCTTTGCTAGCATTCTTAGCACTACAAAGAGATTAGTGGCGAGTATTGAAGAGATTCTTATAGTTCGTGAGTTCCCGAATGTTTTCCATGAGGAATTACCTAAAATACCACTGCTGAGAGAGATTGATTTCATTATAGATTTGGTCCTATGGACTAGACCAATATAAATACCATTATAAAGGATGGATTTTAAGAAGTTAGAGGCGTTAAGGACCGAACACGGGGAGTTATTACATCTAGGATTCATTTATCCCAGTATGTCTCCGTAAGGCGCGCTAGTGCTATTTTTAAAGAAGAAGATGGGAGCTTGAGACTCTGCATCGTCTATAGAAAGTAAAATTGTGTTATAGTCAAAAACAAGTATTCACTTCCTTGTATATGTGAGTTATTTTATCAGCTGAGAGGCGCAATGTGCTTATCCAAGATTGATTTGAGATTATGGTACCACTAGCTTAGGATCAGGAATCAGGACAGCGACATTAAAGAAATTTATAAACTTGATTAAGTGGTTAATTAAGTATTTTTGGATATAATCTGAGATTTATGTATTCGAGGTGGGACCCACGTGTTACAGATCGGAGATCATGAATTTTAATATTATTTGTGTATTGTGTACCTATTTGATGTATTATACACTATTTCGATGCGAAATAGGGTCAGGTAGAGTGTATACGCGGTGTCTGTGAGTTCCGAAGCGTGTTGGGAATATTTCTCGATTTTTGGTGAAGTTTAGGTTTTTTTCATAATTTAGTTTGAATATAAATTGAAGAGATAATCACGAATATAAATAAAATAATTAGTAAATTTGTGGGTGCTTGGTGACACGCGGCGTCGAGGGGACTTGCGTGAGATGCCCAATAGTGTGCACGCCCAAGGTTGGTCGTTGGTGCGCATGGCAAATCTATAGCTGCGAATATTTAGGTATATATATGTCAATCAATTATATAGTTTAAATTAAAATAAAAAGTATATATTGGATTCACCTCGAGACACGCACAACGTGAGTGTCGAGGAATAGAATGGTGGAATGTGGTGTTGGAGATCATTTTTCCATGTCTCGAGATGCGTGTAGTTCAATCTCGAGAGATTCAAGTGGTGTATGATTTTTTAATAAATAAAACCATTTTGATCTGCCTCGAGATACGTATCACATATCTCGAGAAAGTCAAAATAATTGATTTCATAGTTAGTCGATTAGTGGTTATGATTATCTTGTTGATAGCCACAAGATTTACCTCGAGATATGTAGTACGAATCTCGAGGAAGATCAAAAGAAATATATAAGTGAATCATTAGATTTTTCTCAAGATTCATGTGATGCAAATCTCGGGGAAATCCTAAATATGTATCCTCAAACCAATACACCGCCTCATTCAATTGTTTTGAGACAAAGATTGACCTCGAAATATGCAGTATGTATCGCGAGGAATACCAAATTTATATTATGATTTGGAACCATTAGATTTGTCTTGAGATTTGCGTGATGCGAATCTCAAGGAAATCTCAATATAATCTTCAAACAAAATAGTAACTTCTTCCCCATTTTTTGTTCATTTGAACTAGAGAAGTTAGGAAAAAAATTGGAACCAGTGAGAGAGGGATGTCAAGATTGGATTGGCGAAGGGGAGCTGTGGGTTTGTTGCGGTTGGTGTTGTGTGTTGGTGATATTGAGGTAAGGTTAATGGAAAATCAAACTTAATTTTAATTTCGATTTTGATAGATGAATTTGGTGACTGTGTGTTTTGTTTTAATGAATTCGAATTGGGAGAGGAGTTGGAGAGGCCGTTATTGTGTTATTGGTGGTGTTAACTTAGAAGAAAAAAAGAAAAGATCGAATTCGAGAAAAAAAGAGTTGAATCCGTGAAAGAGGGAGAGAGGGAGAAGAAGATCCGAGGGAGGATACGAATCGTCTCCGTTTGTGTTCAACTAGGAGGGTCTGGGTAAGGGTGAACCATGCCAAGACGCCAGATTTATTTAAAAAAAAATTACAGAGCAGAGGGTGGATGAGGAAAAAGATGATGGGAAGGTATTTGATCCCCCAGACTGAACTAAGTTTTGTTCAAGGATCAAACCCATCCTTATAAAAAAACAAATTTAGGGAAACATTTAAATAAAAATCCTAGAAACATTAAGAAAATTTAGAAAATTAGATTTTTGACCAAATTAGTGGAAATTGGGGATTTTTATCAAAAATTAAAATTTTGATTTTTTTCTCGAGGAGTTGTACCAAGATTATTTTCTCGTAATACGTGTTGCAACTTCAAAAATACCCTTAAATCCTAGTTAAGGGTAATTTCTTGGTTTTGAATCATAATTTGGAGTCGAATTTAAGATTCGGACATTCGAAGAATTGATTTGAATGGATTATGGGGTTTTTGAGTTATTGAAAGAGCAATAAAAATATAATGAATTGGAAAAATTATATTTAAGCCTACATGACATAATTTTCGATGCAGAAAAATAATTTTGAGTCAAAAATGAAATTCGAGCATCGGATAATTTATTTTGAAAGTATTTTAGGGGTTTCGAGACGCGATTGGGTCAATTAAATTGCAAATATTTGAAAAATGGTGAAGTTGTTGTGGAGGCTTATAGGGTGTATTAATGAATTGTAGGACTACGATTATAGCCTTGTGTGGACTAGTTTACTGATTCAGAGCATCATGGAGTTGTAATATCGCATTTGTAAGGTTAAGTAAATCTCATAGTAACCTTTACATTATATGATTATAATTTCATATAAATTGCACCTTGGTGTCTTGTCGAGATTAAGATTTTGACGATTACTTCATGCATACCGCGGGTTGTGAGTCAAGACATCCTATAAGTTTGAACACTTTAGGAAAATGATATATGTAAGATAGGAACGACCTCTTTCCGAGTTGACACGTATAAGGTGTGTAGTACAATAGTTGACATTGTGAGTGAGGTATAGCTTATAGAAAATCATTCACGATAGTTATAAAATAAAAATAAAAATGTGTCTAACTTACGCTACACAGTCAATTCTAGTGATCGTCAGATCGACGATTAGGAACATGTGTAAGATGTGGAACAAATAAGTTGTTAGTAGACTCTATGGAAGCAGATAGTGTTGAGATGACTCCGAACTACATGAAAGCAAGTACGGACTCCTTTAGGTTCGGCCAGAGCGCTGGAGTAGTCTTGTAGAAATAGCAGTTCGAGTAGCTCCACTATTGTGCCATGATTTGTTCGCGGTCTGTGAGGTCAGTGGGGCCCCACTGCCACTTATTGGATTGGGAACAAGCCAGGAATATGAGCCGAAATAGAGTTTGCAAATATATTTAAGGTCGAAATGACCTCAAGCCAACCTAAGGAACGTGCTGTTCCGAAGTTCTCACGAATCCAGAATTGACTCAATCGTAATAGATTTTGCACTTGGGATTAGTCCGACCCAACCCGCAGAACGTTAGGGATAATGCCCTAAAGGGACATGGAAAGCCTTGAAAGCTCAGCGATTTAAATCGAACTAAGCGCGTGCGAGTCATTAGTTTCGAGAAAAAAAAATAGTTGTATGGCAAAATAAGAAAGATTTAGGTGATGTATTATGACTAGATTCTTAAACAGGGAAATAGAAGATTCTAGGAACACGTTAAAGATGGAGAGTTAAGTTTTAACTCTAGAAGTCCAAGAGACGAAATTGGAGTTAGTAGATTAACTATTGTTTTAAATATTAGCTCTGACATCCTGGTAGGAAATAGAAGAAGCGGAGTGTCTACAAATCTAAAATCTATCCATGCACGACTCTGTAGAGAATCAAGAGAAGCAAAGGTCGACATTGCCATTTGAGTTATTGCACTTTTTATACCCTGTATATGAGAGGTATGACCTAGCTAGGCATACGCTACATCTAATGCATGAGGACGCACGTTTCAACTACATTCCAGAAAATAAAATACAACTTTATATGAAGTTAAATATATGGAGTTTCGGGCGTAGTTCAATTGAAAATTGTGCTTGTTTAGCATAGCAGAAAAGCTTTGAACACCTTAAATATGATAATAAAGCAAAACGACGAAGAAGTGCCTAAAAATGTTTTCACTACGATCGAGTGACTTGATACGTTTTTGGGTAGGACATAATCAGAGATGGTGGGTTGCAGGGTTGCCAACAGAAATGACAGAAGAGCGAAGGTATCGCCATGGAAGCTTTATTTGTGTATCAGATTGGCAAGCACCTTTATCTCGATGAAACACGATAACCTCCAGATTTGGATACAAAAGTTAGCGTATATGTCTAGGGCGCCCAATTTTAGTCAAGCGACATGTGAAAAGAACATGATTTGTGTGAGCACTTTAAATGATATTTAATAGTCCCTCATTGATTAAAGATTTAAAATTAAGTTAAGACTTTCAAGTAAAGACCAAATTGATGTCTTATAAGATATTATATAATACCGACAAGTTGAGTCGAGATGGTGCCTCGAGATGTACGGGGTCACACAAGTGGATGATTTGGTTTACTCGAAGGTTTTTTTTTCCTTGAAGGACCTCATTGAGGAAAGAAAGTCTACAGTGCGAAGACGATACTCCACTTGTTCCAAGGTAGAGATCGAATTAAATCTGAATTTCGGGACGAAATTCCCTTTAGTCGGGAAGATTGTAACGACCCGCTTTAATTAATCCTAATTAATTGATAAATTACGGAATTAGATCCTAAGTTCAGACCCACGTGGACGTCGCAGAATAGTCTACGACAAGCCTAGTGTGTGAAATAAGTTATTTTTGCGTGGCGAGTGTCTAATTATTTTATTATTATTTAATAGTTCGCGCCGCGTTAATTGAGAGTTTTGTTTGGTCGCGTTGTGCGCGTGTAGTGACGAGAGTGTACGACGTCGCGTTGTGCACGTAACGCGGGTGTACGCGGGTGTATCGGATTGAGTTGTCTCATCACATCACCCATCACATCACCCTACCTCATCATTACTTATTTTGTCTTTTTCCCAAATTTAAATAAAAAAATGGATAAGAGAGTGAGGAGAGGAGAGAGAGAGAAAAACGAAAAGAGAGAGAGAGAAAAGAGAGAACCAGAGGCAGCAAGAGAGAGAGAGGTGGTTGGAACTCCGGCGAGAAGTTTAGCAGCGGCGCGCGGACGGACCGGCAGCGCACAGACCGACCGGTGGCGCGCGGATAGACTGGTGGCGGTGGCTCGGTCAGGAAGCGGCTCGCGAGCGGGAGGAGTAGCGTGTCACGGAGGCGGACAAAGGCTCCAGCGAGGTGGATCGGCGGTAGCGGCGCGCGCCGCTCTCCACCGGCGTAGCACTGCCGCAGCAATGCGCCAGCGCCAGCCAAATGCAAAGAAGAAGACGGCGAGCGGCAGCAGCGGCAGCTCGCGGACCAGCGAGACATCAAGCGGGAGGAGAAAAGAAAAGAAGAAAAGGAAAAAGAGATCGGCGGCGACGCTCGCAGCGCCGGCGGCAATGCCGCGAGACGGCTGCGGCCGCCGCGTCGACGAGCGGCAGCGGCACGCGCGCGGCAGCCGTGATGGCGAGGCGGTAGCGAAGTGCGCGACGAAGGACGTGGAGCAGCGCGCGGTGGCGCGTTGTCGAACTGATCGATCCTCGACGAGAGGCGTGACTTCGACGAAGTTCGACGACGATTGGAGGTGATGTTTATAATTTATTTCACCTAAATTAAATATGATTTGAATAATTTAGGTAACATAGCCCAAAATGATAAAAATTATATAATTGAACACTAGGGATATATGTTGGGCGCGTATCTCGAGGCGTGTGCAGGACGTTCGAAAGCGTTTGAGGTAAGTAAACCCACGAGAAAGTCAGTTTAGAATTTACTTATTTTTCTTGTAAATTATTTATTTCACATTTCTTTTCGCCAGTTCAGTTTGCATTGTTACTCTATTCCCGCGTGTGTCTGTGTATGGTCGAAGGGACGGTGTGACCATTTTCCGGCTCCCTCGTCGATGACGATCCGATTGTTGCTACGGTGTTGTTCATACCTTAGACTACGCGTGAGATTTCTCTCAGCGAGTCGATGATCCCGAGAGTGAGTTGACGCGAGACCCACCTCCGTCACAGATTTCCTCTCTTTTGAGGCGTTGGGCGGAAGTCTACCTTCCGACTCACAGAGTTCCTCATTTCGACCGTGAAGAGGGGGTGTTGATTTCCTCACCCCCAGGGCCTTCTCGGTTCAGTTTTTGTCCAAGGGCTCGACAGCTATACACCACACTCGCGTTCCACATTCTTGATTATCTCACGACTTATATTCATGCTTTACATTTCTATTCATTTACTTTATATGCATGAATTGTAGCCGTTTTCTTGGATTTCTTGTGAATACTAACTGAATTTCTCGGGGATTTACTCGCCTGGAACTTGTCATTGCTTGTTGCTGGCGAGTTGCAGTTCCTACGACGAGCCGGGGGAAGGCGGTGATTGGCGACTAATCGGAGCGCCTCCACTAGCTTACTCGTAGGTGATTGTATTTACGTATATATACTTTTTGAGATAATGTTAGGAGACTTTTACCTGATACATGTATATCGACACCTATATACATTTTTGTCGCCTTATCTGATATACATGGTATCTTTTTGCTGGGTTTCCACCCCATAGGTTGTTAAATATTGCATAAACTGTTTACATTAATTATATGCACGTTATTAAGACTTCCGCTACTGAAATAACTTAAATAAATCATAATAAATGAATTAAGTTATAAAAACTTTATAACTTAGTATATTTTGCGAAAATAATCATTTAAATATCAAAATGTACTAAGTTGAAATATTAGATGGTAAGTTCGCGGGCCGTCAAGACATGTACAGGTGATGTGGCATGGCTTGGTGACGTGTCCGGCGACGTGGCGGTGCCCGGTTCGCCTTGGAATTTGGGGCCGTCACAAACAATTTGAGCTTTTAATAACACTTAATAGATAGAGGTTTTAATTAACCTTCATGAATTAGACAATTTGAGCTTTTAATAGCACTTACTAGATAGAGGTTTTAATTAACCCCCATGAATTAGACAATTAGGCTTTTCGTAACACTAATTCATAGAGTGTTAAAAAAAAAATGATAACCGACAATCCAAGCTTATTCTCTCCATGAGGGTCATGATGCAGATCATTATTTTAAGAACACGCCATAGGAAACTTTACAGGTGAGTTGATTCGAGAATGGAAGGGCATTTGTGGCTACAACTGATAGTAATGGATACATTGAAAAATCACTTTTCATGGAGATTATGAAGTATCAACCCTATACCGAGAGAGGAATACGTCTTATTGTATGAATGTTGCTGAAGTATTTAAAAAAAGCCCCCTAGATCATGTGACTTTCGGTCTATGGGGGAGTGTTGAAAATGTGTGGACCGAAAGTTTGTCCCACATCGATTAAGTGAAACTTCGAAATGAAGTATATAAGTAATTAACACCTCTCAATTGGTATTGAGGCCGTTTAAATTAAAACCTCACACCTATAAGAGTTGAAAATGGTAAAGTTGGGTATTAGTGGGCTCGCACATGCGTGTGCGGCGCGGCCTGGAGAATTTTACAGTAACCAAAATCTAGCTTGGCTTGGCATTTATTTAAGCAATTGGTGATCATTCTTATTATGTACTTTTAAGTGGGATAGTTATGAACAAAATTGTAAATTGGGTTACATTCAAAGAAGGCGCTTACCTAAATCTAAAATATTCGAAGAAATTGCTTCTAACATAATGTGTGGCATGTCCCTTTTGACGAGCTCAATCACATGCTCAATCAAAAACTTCCCTAGGTTGATTCTTGCTAGGCCCGGCTGTTGAATTGTGGAGAGATAATAAGAACCTAAAATCAATATACTTCAGAAAAATATAAGAAAGAACTCTTATATGTGATTTGAAGCTTATAAGCTTCAAATCCAATGACAATTATAGTAAAACGTGGGGATTGAAGCTCGACAGAGTTGGACTTGAAACGAACGATAAGAGTTGGAGAAGATTTTTGAGTTGAAGATAGAGTTGTCGAATAGGATGGGAGGGTAAATTCGTGAAGTCATTGATGAGGCCCATGGGAAGGCAAAAAAAAAAAAAAATTGGGGCAAAACTGTAAGTACGATTTATCAACTGATGGGCGTAATTTTTTTTTGACGAAACACCCATATGGTTTATTAATTTTTTAATATTATGTTTGGGCTTAATTTCTTGAATGATTTGAACTCTTCCAATTAATTGGGTAGCGGTGGAAACTAAATAAACATATTTAATAAATTCGAGAAATGATATCGATGTTTTTGTTTTTTTTTTTTTTTTTTTTTTTTTTTTTGAGATTATTCCTCGTAACTTCCCTCAGCCTCATATTTTTTTCTAAGAAACAAAAAGAAACTTATTTTCTTTAAAAAAAAAACTATTGGTTCTCCGATAAAGCGACGTCCTTCTTCATTAATATGGTCCATTTAATAACAATATGCAACAACATTAATTAAAAAAACAATATAACTCCTTCGGCTTCTTTGTTGTCCTTGGATATACTTTGCAATGCGTGTAACACATCTCAATGCAAGGTTCAAAGAACTTTAAGAACTGTGTATACCTATAACATTAATTTAGCAAAAGCACGTCATCCAATCATGTGACTACGTCGAGTACTTGCTCACTCCTATAAATACCTTGACACCACTCTTGTTTTCTCAGTGTTCATTTCCATCTAGAAACTTAGTAGTAATGGTCATTGAAGCTTCAATTCTTTCTTTCTCTCCCAAACCTCTCGACCACACAAAAACCAGTTGATCACACTGTGCGCAGATCCGCTAATTATCATCCAAGCATATGGGGTGACTACTTCGTAGAGTACACCTCCAATGTTGAAGTGAGCACATTATGCACGCATGCCTCTTTTTTATTTTATATATATTTTTTTTAAATTGTGGGGTCGATTGATTGCTATTATAATTATTATTTTTTGATAAAAAAAAAAAAAAAAAAAAAAAAAAACCACAGCATGCCCATATTGAGATTCAAACTTTCGACCTCTTACTCAAATAACCCCATAGGCCATAGAGAACCAATGGGCCATCACTAGTTGACTTTTTTTTAACGACCCATCTCTCGAATTGGGGTAAGTATCTATACATATTAGGAACGGCATGTTTTTAGTACACTGATAGAGTTTTTTATCGACTTTATTTATGAAAGATACCTATTCTAGCCTTTTTTTTGTAAATCACTAAAAATGTTCGTATGTATAACGCTATTAAACAATAAAGTCTCGTTGCTATAAAAAAATATAATTATTTGTTTTTAACTTCAGACATTCGTCATGAGTTGACTTGCATATAGATTTTTTTTTTTAAATCTTGACAGCAAATAAGTAAATGAAGGGTCTAATAGTTCCATGTACTGGTTAGGTATAACTTGACAAGCTTTTTTTGGTGACTATTTGATAGGCTCGGCCATATTTATGAAAAATGTTTCTAGCTATAATTATTTGTTTTTACACTTTGCAAATTAACCTTGTACGTCAAGCCTCACAAAGACATGCAATTACAAATTTCTTATGATCCTTAGTTTATATAACTTTTTTGGTAGGTCATTTATGACAGCAAACAAGAAGTCGAAAAACTAGAAGCAAAAGTGATAGAACTACTGAAAGCAACTAAAAATGATCCCTTAGAACAGGTGAATTTGATCAATGCGCTCCAACGGCTTGGAGTCGGATACCGCTTCACCATAGAAATTGAAGAGGCATTGAAAGAAATCCATGACTCCACCCCTGATTTTATCAACAATGACCATGACCTTTATGCCACTGCCCTTTATTTTCGATTGCTCAGACAACAAGGATATAAGATTTCATGCGGTAATTAATAATAAAATTTCACTTCACTTCTCAATTTGGTTTCTCCATAATTAATCATGCTTTGATGTTCAATATTGGCTTTGAAACAGATGTTTTCTACAAGTTCAAGGACAATGACAATGGAGATTTCAAGTCAGATTTGCGCGACGACGTGAAGGGAATGTTAAGCTTGTATGAAGCTTGTCATTTGAAGGTTCATGGAGAAGACATCCTTGAAGAAGCTCTCAATTTCACAACAACTCACCTTAAATCTGCACTAATGACCAATTTGGGAAGCTCTAATCTTGGAAACCAAGTGCAATATGCCTTAGAACAGCCCCTCCACAAGGGAATGCCAAGGCTAGAGGCAAGGAACTACATCTCCTTGTATCAAGAAGAATGCAAGTGGAGTAATGTCCTGAAAAAGCTTGCAGTGCTGGATTTTAATTTAGTCCAATCTTTCCATAAGAAAGAGCTCAGTGATGTTTCAAAGTATAATCTCTTGAACCAACTTTAATTTGAGTTACTTAGCTCTTTATTATTTATTTGATATCAGGGAGAAGCCAAAGGGGTGCCCTTATATAATTGTCCTTTCCTTGTTCCACCACCCCCTTATTGCCAACACCCCTCCATAATGCCATAATATAATTGTTTTTATCGCGCCCTTGCAATTTTTTAGCTAAAATTTCTCTTTCATTTGATGTTCTGACTCCGCTACGATTTCACAATTCCCATGTTTTAACTTTTCTAGGTGGTGGAAGGATTTGGACTTTGCCTCAAAGCTACCCTTTGCAAGAGATAGACTGGTTGAGTGCTATTTTTGGACAGTAGGGGCTTATTTTGAGCCTTCATACTCTTTGGCAAGAATGTTCATGACCAAAGTGATAGCCCTTACTTCAACAATCGACGATATTTACGATGTCTATGGCACACTCGCAGAGCTCGAACTCTTCACTGATGCGATCAAAAAGTATGTTGGTACTATGCACTAATGGAAACTCAAACCTCTCATAATTTGTTGTGTTTGATTTTCCATATATACGTGCATGTAGGTGGGATGCTTCTGCAATGACAAAGTTGCCAGAATACATGAAAGTATGTTACAAGGCCTTGTTGGATGTGTATGAAGAAACTGAGGAGGTTTTGAGGAAGGAAGGCCGTTCTTATCATGTTTACTACGCAAAACAAGCGGTATCAATCCGACATTCTTCCTTTTTTTCTTTTCTTTTTTTTCTAAATCTTTGCTTACAATTACAGCTCTTATATATGTAGCTGATTTAATGAATGAATGTCAAAATGAACAAAAGGTTTTATGTTATATTAAATGCAATTGTTTTTATCCAAAAAATTGAAATTGTTGAGCCCTTGCTCGGCAATTTTTGCTTCTTTTTGGTTTCCTTTTAACGGTCGATCATCTCTGTAATCCTCCTCACTTGATTTTTTGGTTCTGCCATTTTATAAAACCAGATGAAGGAAGTAGTTCGAGCCTATTTTGTGGAGGCAAAATGGTGCAATGAAGGATATGTACCTAAAATGGAGGAGTACATGCCCGTTGCTCTGGTCACTAGTGCTTACTATATGCTAACTGCAACTTCTTTTGTTGGCATGGGAAAGATTGTGTCAAAAGAGGCTTTTGATTGGGTGAATAATTCCAAACTGGTCAAGGCTTCATGTATAATTTGCAGAATCATGGATGATTTGGTGTCACACGAGGTACACATTTAAATAGTGCTATTATATGTAAGGTACATAGCTTATTGTTCTATAGTCATATCTTATAGAAAAACAAAACGTTATGTTTTCATGGGCATCACTTGGGACAAGTCATTTGTGAGGGGAAGCCCACTTGAGCAACTTTTGCTAGTTGATTTGCAATAAAAATTTGGAGTTGAGTATATTTTGAACAAATATATTCTTTAAATAGAATTAACTTAATTAAAATTACCCATCAATAGAATCGAGACTTGATTAAAATTATTGTTATAGTCAATCGTAATATAGTTTAACAATTTCTTGTTTGTAACTTTTCGAAAAACATATATAATTCACAACCAACACTAGAACATTTTTTGCCTTTAATAGAGGTTTTAAAACTCTTATTAAATAGAGTGTTATTAAATGTCATGTGAAAATGTGTTATGTTTTAATTTTTAATACATTTATTATATAGAGGTTTTTTAAAACTCCTATCAATTAGGTATTATTTAATAACACCTCCTTTAATAAGAGTTTAAAAACTTCTATTAAATATCGAAATTGTTCTAGTGCAAATACCATTATCATCTTCTCGCCCTTGGAAGTGTACTTTTCATAAAGTCAACCAGGTGAACAAGAATTTTGGATCCAATTCACTCCAAATTTGCCATCAATCCAATCCAGTCCAATTTATTTAATGCGGACTAGACTGGATCAAGCTATGCGAACTTACATTTTTCTACTGATGTACAACAAACATGTCAATCTAATATGCTTAATACTACCTAGTTTTATAAAGAAACATGCATTAAACACACATTAATTAATGTGAGTATGTTAATTTTTGAAGTCTGAGCAAAAGAGGGGACATGTGGCTTCTGCTCTTGAATGCTACATGAAGCAATATGGAGTATCAGAGCAAGCAGTGCATGATGAGTTTGACAAAATGCTGGATTCGGCATGGAAGGATTTAAATGAAGGTTGCCTGAGCACAATCACCGCCACCACCACCAACAACAGCGGTACAGTAATTCCGATGGCTTTACGGATTCGAGTTGTTAATCTTGCGCGAATGATCTATGTCATATACAAGCATGAAGATGCATACACTCATTCCTCTCGAAAGCTCAAGGAATGTATACCCGTGTTGTTCATAAAACCCCTACTACATCACTGGTAATATATCATCTTGTAAGAACATTTATAGTCAAATGCCTTCATGTCCTTAATTTGTTAAACATCACTAATTATCATAAGGGATAGGAAGTGTCACTAAATTAATTACTTCGGAACAATTTATTTGTTTTTTGATAAGAAAGAAACCAGCTTTAATTTGCCACTGCCGAGACTTAAACCTGCAAAATTCGGAACATTTATAGTCAAATGCTTTAATTTACACAAATATTCCCGTATCAAACTAATGAGTTGCTCACTTAGTTTTTTTTTTCAAAAAAAATTAAAAAGTCGATCCCATGCTTATTTTCCGTCACAAACATTAACTTAATTGGTTGAAAAGTCCATTGATTATTTTCTTAGTGTTTCATATAGAAATAAACAAAGTGCATAATTCATGTAAAATGCGATCTTCAATCTATGAGTGAAGACAGGTGCAACATTCAAACAACAAAACCAAACAATATTTCACATCGTCCTTTGAAAATCATGACGAATTTGAGCCAGGAAGCACCATGTGATATAACACATGCAAGGACTAGAATAACATAGTATCTGTTGGTTTTTGTGTGGGCCCCACACACAAAAAATGGAAAGTCCAACACATAAAGCAATTAATTGGTTGTGGAATAGGAATCTTGGAGATAGAAAATAGGAAATAAAATTGGAGTTGGAATATAATTCTTGGAGAGAGAAAATAGGAAAGAAAATTGGAGTGAATTAAGGAATTGGGTGATTCTTTTAATTAGCCAATTTTGTGTGTTTTGGAATCTTCTTCTTCTCTCTTCTACGTTGTGCGTTCAAGGCGGTGAATGCAACAACAATTTTCTCTACATTGAAGATGCATCAAGATCTTGAATCTGAAGACCCGCGGAGAGGCTTTGGTGATTTCTTGGTGTTCAAGAAAAGAGGTGCAAGGGTTTGATACAATTGGGGTAGTTTTTCTTCGTTCTTAGTGTGATCATCTAAGTTTTTGGAAGAGATATTTTTGTATTACTCCATTGTTAGTGAATCTCAAGCGATTGAGATATCTTGTACTCTTTGTTCATATAGTGGATTTATTCGGAGTTTGGCCCGTGGTTTTTTTTCCCTCTGATTTGGAGGGTTTTCCACGTTACATCTTGTGTTCTTTGTGGTGTGATTGATTTGTTGCATTGTTCGTGGCTTAGTGGATTTTATTCATCTGTTTCTCAAATTGAAAGGGTTACTTTCTTGTTGAGTAACCCCAACAAGTGGTATCAGAGCCGCGGTTAGTTCGTGTTCCGGGAATCTTTGTGGGAATCAAGATGGTGGATGATGATGATAAATCAAGCAATATGGTCAAGTTGACGGCTACGAATTATTCAATTTGGCAACCGATGATGGAAGATCATCTTTATTGCAAGGATTTATTTGATCCAATTGAATTTGAACAAAACAAGCCAGAGAAAATATCTGATGTTAATTGGAGGAAGTTGCACCGAAAAACTGTTGGGACTATTCGAAAGTGGATCGATCTCAGTATTTATCACCATGTCAGCAAAGAGGTTGATGCACAGGAGTTGTGGAGAAAATTGCAGAATATGTGTGAGAGGAAGGGGGCTCAGAACAAGGCTTCTCTAATTAGAAGGCTTGTTAATATGAAGTACAAAGATGGGCGGTCGATGATAGAGCACTTGGATGATTTCGAAGCATTGATCAATCAATTAAGTGTTATGAAGATTGTGCTTGAGGATGAGTTACAAGCACTTTTACTATTGAGCTCGTTGCCAGAAAGCTGGGAAACCTTGGTGGTGTCTCTAAGTAATTCTGCTCCAGGCGGTGTTTTGTCTTCATCCATAGTGCGGGATAATCTCTTTGACGAGGAGACTAGGAGAAAGGATAAAGGCATTGAAACTTCACAAGCTCTTGTTACTACTGCAGAACATAGAGGCAGAAGTCGGTTTAGAGGTCTGAGGGGGCGGAGTAAATCTAGAGGCAAGTCTCAAGGAAAAGGAAAATTCTCTTGTTATCATTGTGGCAAGGAAGGACACAAAAAAAAATTGTAGAGTGTGGAAAAGAGAACATAATGATGAGAAAAATCAAAATAAAGCGAATGATCTGAATACTATGGCTGCTATATCAGATGCAATTGAAGACTTGGTTGTGCTTTCTTTAGTTGAGGATCAAGGTCATGTCACTAATACAGATAGTGAATGGGTTGTTGATTCCGCAGCATCCTTCCATGCTACTCCGAGGAAGGATTTCTTTTCTGTTTATCGAGCAGGGAATTTTGGCAAGGCAAAGATGGGGAACAACAGTTTTGCAGATATAGTTGGAATTGGATATGTCTTTGTGCAGACAAATATGGGTTGCACGGTAATTACGAAAGATGTGCGACATGTTCCGGATCTCAAGGCTCGAATTTGTTTTCTATTCATGCTTTGGACCTAGATGGTTACTACAACATCTTTGGGGGCAAGGAGTGGAAACTCACCAAAGGCTCAATTGTTGTTGCTAGAGGAAAATTGAGCTATACGCTTTACAAGACTCAATTGAAGACCGTCGAGGTGACCAACGCAATTGAAGATGATTCTTCACCGATCTCGTGGCATAGGTGGCTAGGTCGCTTGAGTGAGAAAGGGTTGCGGTGTGTTGGCAAAGAAGTCTCACATTCCCTTTGCCAAAGGTAAATATTTGAACCTTGTGATGATTGCTTATTCGGTAAGCAACATAGAGTTTCTTTTTCTTCATCATCCGAAAGAAAAAGAAATTTACTTGAGTTAGTATACTCGATGTTTGTGGTCCCATTGATGTGGAAACTATGGGAGGTGGCGATACTTTGTTACTTTTATTGATGATGCTCCACTAAGGTTTGGGTGTTTGTGTTGAGAACAAAATGTCGTTCTTGAGTACCTCAAGAAGTTTCATATGTTGGTGGAACGAGAAAAAGGCGTATCTTTGAAGTGCCTTCGTAGTGATAACGGGGGAGAATACACTTCAAAGGAGTTCGAGAATTATTGCTCAGAACATGGAATCAGACATGAGAAGACTGTTCCGGGTGCTCCTCAACATAATCGTGTTGCTGAAAGAACAAACATAACCATCCTTGATAAAGTCAGATGTATGTTAAAAATGGCTAAGTTGCCCAAGTCGTTTTGGGGTGAGGCTCTCAGTACTACTTGCTACTTGATGAATCGCTCTCCTTCAGCACCATTGGAGTTTGATGTTCCAGATAGAGTTTGGTCTGGGAAATATGTTACTTACTCTCACTTGAAGGTGTTTGGATGCAAGGCATTTATGCATGTGCCTAAGGAGCAGAGACATAAACTTGATGATAAAACTGTTATGTGTATCCTCTTGGGATTTGGAGATGCAGAGTTTGGTTATAGGTTATGGGATCCAGAGAAGAAAAAGATTGTCAGGTCCAGGGATGTGGCCTTTCTTGAATATGAGACCATAGCAGATTTGAAGACATCAAAGAAAATCATAGTTGATGATAATGATGTTTCTGGATTGGAGTCTTCTTCCATTACTGATGCCATACATGAGGGAGACTCATTTGAAGAACATGTTGATGTGCCAGAACCAGTTGATGATGCTGAGTAGGGGGAACAAACTCCTCCACCAACAGCTTTAGTTGAACCTTCACTTAGAAGGTCTGAGAGAGGGTTGCTTCCTTCTTCTAGGTACCCCAGTTCTAATTATGTTACAATTACAAAAGAGGGGGAGCCAGAGAGCTTCCAGGGAGTTCAGATTCACAAAGACAAAGCTCAATGGATGAAAGCAATGCAGGAGGAGATGAGTTATTTGAAGAAGAACAATACTTATGAGCTGGTGGAACTTCCAAAAGGTAGAAAACCTTTGAAGAATAAATGCGTGTATGGACTGCTAGCTTGGATCTTAAGCTTGAGCAGTTAGATGTGAAGACTGCATTCCTCCATGGTGATTTGGAGGAAAAGATTTATATGGATCAACCTGAAGGATTTGAAGTAACGGGAAAAACACATTTGGTTTGCAAGTTGAAGAAGAGCTTGTATGGACTGAAACAAGCTCCAAGGCAGTGGTATAAGAAATTTGACTCTTTCATGATGGGTCAAAAGTACACTAGAACAGATGCAGATCATTGTGTCTACTTCAAGAAATTTTCAGATGGGAAGCTTGTGATCTTGTTGCTCTATGTTGATGATATGTTGATAGTGGGGCATGATGTTTCCTTGATTGGAAACTTGAAGAAAGAATTATCTAGTTCTTTTGATATGAAAGACCAGGGGCCTAAGAAACAGATTCTTGGCATGCGATTATTCGTGACGGGAGATCCAAAAATTTATGGGTGTCACAGAAAAGTATGTTGAGCAGGTGTCTTGAAAGCAGATTCAATATGAAGAATGCTAAGCCTAGGTTAGCACACCTCTTGCTAATCACTTCACACTTAGCAAGAAATCATGTCCCTCTACTTCTATAGATATAGCGGAGATGTCGATATTCCTTACTCCTCTCAGCTGGGGAGTTTGATGTATGCGATGGTTTGCACCCGACCGATATTGCTCACGCAGCTTGGTGTGGTATGCAGATTTCTCTCAAATCCTGGAAAAGTTCATTGGGAAGCAATGAAATGGATTTTGAGATATTTGAGAGGTACTTCGATGATGTCTTTATGTTTTGGGGGCTCGAAACCTACTTTGGAGGGATATACGATTCGATATATGACAGGTGACCTTGATGGCGTAAAATCTACTTCGGGTATGTGTTCACTTTTGCTGGGGGAGCCGTATCTTGGCAATCAAAATTGCAAAAGTGTGTTGCTTCGTCCACGACAGAGGCAGAATATATTGCTATAACTGAAGCAAGCAAAAAAATGCTTTGGTTGAAGAGATTCCTTCAAGAGTTGGGGTTGAAGCAAGAAGATGGGTATGCAGTGAACTGTGATAGTCGGAGTGCTCTAGATTTGAGCAAGAATGCTACTTATCATTGCCGCGCTAAGCACATTGATATCTGATACCATTGGATTCGAGAAGTTGTGAATGATCATGAGATGAGTCTGAAGAAGATTCACACTGATAAGAATCCAGCTGATATGTTGACGAAGGTGGTGACTCGTGAGAAGCATCAGTCCTGCACCAAGTTGGTGGGGCTGAGTTGTTATTGAGCATCAAATATGATTGAGATCTCCCCATGTGTTGGAGGGAGAGATTGTTGGTTTTTGTGTGGGCCCCACACACAAAAAATAGAAAGTCCAACACATAAAGCAACTAATTGGTTGTGGAATAAGAATCTTGGAAAGGGAAAATAGGAAAGAAGATTGGAGTGAATTAACGAATTGGAATATACTTCTAATTAGCCAGCTTTTGATTTTTCTTGGTAATTCTTTTTCTCTCTTCTACGTTGTGCGTTCAAGGCGGTGAATGCAACAACAATTTTCTCTACATTGAAGATACATCAAGATCTTGAATCTGAAGACTCGCGGTGAAGTCTTTGGTGGTTTCTTGGTGATCAAGAAATGGTACAATTTGAGGGTGGAGTTCTTCAAGATCTTGGTGTGACCATTCAAGTTCTTTGAAGGAGTTATATTGTATTTTCCTCAATTGAGATTCTTGTACTCTTTATTCATATAGTGGATTTATTCGGAGTTTGGCCCGTGGTTTTTTTTTCCCTCTGATTTGGAGGGTTTTCCACGTTAAATTTTGTGTTCTTTGTGGTGTGATTGATTTGGTGCATTGTTCGTGGCTTAGTGGATTTTATTCATCTGTTTCTCAAGTTGAAGGGGTTACTTTCTTGTTGAGTAACCCCAACACACGGTACTATGGAAGAGCTGCTACTCTTCACTTGTGCCTTTGAGAGATTCAATTTTTCACAGAAAATCTTTCTCCTTCTAATGTCATGGTTCGACATACAAATGGCCTAATTAAGCTGCGAGTGTTTCAGGTGGGATATCGCTGCTATCGATCAACTACCAGAATATGCCAAAGAAGGGTTATGTCTCACATCCATTATCAATCGTTATTGTAATCACCAGTACTTTCTTAATGGTTCAATCATCAAAAACTATACATCATAATATAAAACCGTTCTCAGAAGTCCTTGCCCATATATGAGAACGAAAAAAAAAAAAAAAAAAAAAAAGGAAATGTAAGTTACACAACTTACGCCAAATATCGAATTTCCTGAAAACATTACAGAAGTACGTAAGAAAATAGTTTAAAAATGAGGAAAACAAGTGTCCCTTTTTTTATTCTAGAAATAGGTTATATTGCCTTTTGAAAAGGCGATATTCATGTGTCTTGTCCATGTTGGACAAATAACAAAAGGCGCTATTCATGTCATTTGGATATAATTAATCCATCCACGTGGATTGGTTGGAGGTGATTTACACGAATAACGCTAGTCATGATGTTTGCATTGGTTTTATCACCTCGAGCCACGTGTGGGTTGTTTGCATGATTTACTTGAATTTTACGAGGTTACATAGGGTGTCCACCTCGAAATATGTGTGACCTTTGCATGGTATGCATGAATTAGGTGAGGTTGTATGAGTTGTCAACCTCGAGATACGTGCATGAGGTTTGCATAGATTGCAACAGGTTGCATGGGTCGCCCACCTCGACAGACGTACCTGACATTTGCGTGAATTCTCCACCTCAACATACATGCATGACATTTACATGAACTTTCCACGTCGATATGCGTGCGTGTCGTTTACATGAGTTGTCTACTTTGAGATACGCAAGTGACGCGGGTTTTCCATCTCGATATGCACGTGACGTTTGCATGGGTTCTCCACCTCGATGTGCGATATTTGAGTTGAACAAATAGCTCATTTTCGAAAGGAGTCATTCATAAAGTTTAGAATTTTGTATAGATAGCTTCTTTTCAAAAAGAGCTATTTATACAAGTGCCTTCCACCTCACCAACTATACATGCTACCTCACATCTATAGCTCATTTTCAAAATGAGTTATACATTAGTTTTGAAATTTTTAAAGTAAATACCACTATTTGGTGAATTAAAAACTAAAGCCACCTTATTTTTTGAAAAAAAGGAAATGTAAGTTACAGAACTTACACCAAATACCGAATTTCCCTGTAATGCCTCAAAGGCCACGATTTACTGTTAACTCTGTTTTACGATGCTTTAGATTGTGCACATAGAGTGCACACGTTTCTTAGAGCGTTGTACGTACACATGCGCAATTCTGTAGCAATGTGATTTTTATTTATAATTTTTTTTGTTATAGAGGTTTTTTTTTTTTTTTTTTTTTTTTCGGTCAAAGTGTTAAGTTATATATTACCAAGGTGTTCAAAAAAATCCCCTGGGAGATACTTCCAAGTACAATTGCAGTGTTGCAATAACGCTGATCCAGCTAGTTTGTGTTCTCCACCATTACAATCCCTAGAGATGTGTCAGTAATCAAGTGGATCCCGATCCCTAAATACATATTTGATGTCAAATACTATGGGTTCTAAATCGGTACAAACATTTTGTTATCATTCATTGTTTCTATCAAAGTCCTTGAGTCTGAGTAGATTATTGCTACTGGGCTACTTAAACACCATTGAACAACGCTCAGTATAGTCAGTCCTTCTGCCACTTCCACTAAAGGAGTACATCCTATTGCAAACGAACCCGCCATGACAATCGTATTTGAAGTTGATATCAGGATCCATCCAATTCCTGAATCTCCTGATTGAGGACATCTCGTTGCATCGGCGAATATTTTCGGTTATAGAGGTTAGATTGTTCGGATCTATTTTTATATTAATGCAACTTTTGAAGCATTCGAAATCAAATCATACAACAATAAAAAATACTATATCTGCTAATACCAATAATCATAACAATAATGCAGCTTGGTTGAGACTTGAAAATGGTTCTTTAGTTGTAATTTAATTGGTAGTGACATTCACCGGGAGCTTAGCGATATCGCGACAAAGTAACTTAATTAGTAAAAAATTTTAAACAAATTCAATTCAATTCTCCTAAATTCACCTTTAAACATGGCCCCATGAAATTCTCCCATACGTTGGAAAGAGGAAATGACTCCCCAAGTACTACTGGGGCAAGAGCTCATTTGGTACTGTAAACCATAATCAACAAGCTAATTCATTTTATTTTTCTTTTCTACATATAGAAAATTTTAAATTTATTTTAGCTATGAAAAGAATGTAGTGACGTTCTCTTGCTACACATTTGTTAATATCTTTAAATCGCGCATCATAATGTTTGAACATGATATTCCAATGTGTGTTTAAATTAAGGATCCCAACGATTATATAAGTAACCAATGCTTATAGGAAAAATATTTTACCCTAACGTTACCCTTTTTTTATTGAATTTATGCAGCTGGCCTAATTAATATATGATTGAGGCTTTTGTTGTAATTTATTTAAAAAATAAAAATTTATTAATCATTAATGACTCTCGGTGTATTACTTTTCAGATATGTGATGGTACCACAATACGTAGTAGCCGTGAAGATACTGTTGCCCTACGTCAATATTTCCAATTATTATTTTCAGTTGTCCTCCACCACAACCCAGCAGCGGCCACCAGCACCACATTAATTCTAAATATCCAGTGGTTCAGTTGTCCTGTCACTGATTGAGAAAGTTGTTGGTCACGTTTTTTAAGTGTTGCAATCTTAGATCTAATGCACACCATAAAAAATAGAAAAATATTTTGGGTGACATAATTTTGCTACATGGTTGTAAGTCGATGCTTGTATATATTAATTGAGATTGCTTTAAATGTATGAAGCAAAGATGTTACTCAATCAATTTGTTTCTTTTTTTTCTCGGCCCAAACATGGATGTTCAAATAAATGTTGACATAATTACCCTTTCAGAAAAATTTTAAAGAAATGACTTAATATGAAAAAAAAAATTGAGAAAAAAGAACATGTTGGAAGTAATATTTAAAACGAATAACATAAAAAATTTCAAAATAATGTATAAAGTCTAGAGAGTCATAGAGCAATTGTGATGATGATGTACAATTTTCTTATTTGGCAGATCATGCATTTCATATACTTAGAATATCTATCACTATAAAGGGCTTACATTTGTTTTCTACTTTTTTTTTTTTTAAGTAGTCGTCACCAGCGCTTCAAGCGTAAGCGAAAATAAGTATCTATATATTAGATAAAATAATCACTAAAACACTTTTGGCATTTAATAGAGGTTTTAAAACCTATATTACATAGAGTGTTATTAAATTTCATGTGATAATGTGTTATGTTTTAATTTTTAATACATGTATTACATAGAGGTTTTTTAAAACTCCTATCAATTATGTGCTATTTAATAACACCCATCTTTAATAGGGGTTTTAAAACCTCTATTAAATACCAAAATTGTTCTAATGAATTTTGATGAGGAAAAAAAGAAAAAAAAAACTAATGATGTTTTCTTTCACTTTCCAAATATTTGTCACATTTTGAGAATTTTTTGTTTCAACTATAACCTTAAAAAATAAAAAATTAAGCATTAATTGTTTCATTTCCGACTCTAACCTCACTAAAGACAAAATCGCGTCTTTTAATTTCTCTATAAAAATGGAGAATGTACAACTCAAAACCACTAAAGTGTTTTTATCACATCTAAAACTCCAAAAAAATATGAAAATAACAATTAATATCACCCTCGTAAGCCTCAGCCTCAACGAATTCGACGTTTTGTTTGATGACGCAAGTGCATTTTATCGGCTTAAGGAATAATCTTTAAGTTTCCCACATTAATATCAATTTTCATCAAATTGATAGCCTTAAAGAAACTTAAGAGACTTTAGGTAATTCATACTACAAAAAATAGCAAATCAGAAACGAAAATTTCCGTCTCTGATTTGCATAAATTCCGTTTCTAATTGAAATCTGAAACTGAACGGAGACGAAATTTATTCCGTCTCTAAAATCGTCGTCGCTGATTCAATCAGAAACGAAAATTTGATTTCGTTTCTGATTAGAGACGGATTAGAAACGAATAAATTCCGTTTCTGATTAGAGACGGATTTAGAGACGAAAATTAGAAACGGAACAAAGACGGAACATAAATGGATTTTTTTTCAAAATGATACATTTGTAATTGCATTCCGTCTCTGATTCCGTTGCTAATCAGAAACGGAATCAGAGACGGAAATAATAAATTCATGAATTCCGTCTCTTATTCCGCTTTTGATTAGCAACGGAATCAGAGACGAAATTTTTGCATTCCGTCTCTGATCCGTCTTTGATTAGCAACGGATCAGAGACGGAATTCATTATTTTCGTCTCTGATTCCGTTTCTGATTACCAACGGAATTAGAGACGAAATAATAATTTCCGTCTTTGATTCCGTTGCTGATTCATTATATTCGTGGAAAATTAGAGACATAATAGCAGCGGAATGTCTGGAATTCGTTGCTAATCCGTCTCTAATTTTCCTTTTTGTTTAATTTTCAAACATAAACATAATCCAATTGGTTCTCCAACCTATAACTTGAAATTACAACCATAGGACCTACTCCATCGCCCACCGCACCCCCTCCAACAACTCCTTGGGGTGCTAACATCCCCAAAAAAGCAAAATTTGACATTCATACATCGACAATATATATCAACAAATATTCAAATGAGAGAAAAAAATGTAAAATTCAAAATTTGAAAAAGATTTATATATCCACGAAAAATTGTCTAGTATAACAAATGCTCCAAATTTCTAAGTATTCACAAAAACCACCAATCCTATTGTTCAACAACCACAAAAAAAAACTTACAATCCTCTAAATATGCACAAAAAGAATTATCAATCTAAAAGTCATGTAAACAACTATAAATGTTACATGATATGCTTTAAATTCCTCATCTCTCACTTGGAAACCAGATTATGGCAGGTATTGTCACAGGGATATGGGCAATCAATGGCACTAACTCCCACTCGATCGAAGAACCAGTCACCTACTGATAGGGCCACGCTCTGCAAATATCGCAAAATAGATCAAACTCATGATAAAAAAACACGAAACTGCAAAAAAACTATCTCCATTTACAGTGCAAAAGAAAACAATATATTTTACTATAATTTCCAACTGTACATGGCTACTTGTGTGTCCAACTAACACAATTTATTATTTCCGACGGTACATGGCTACAGTGCAAAAAAACTATCTCCATGTACAATGCCTCAAGTAGTGCATATTGCTCCCAAAATGAATACCTATACTAAGAAAAATAAATCCTACACTACATTGATCTAAAAAAGCCCAAGCGTAGGCAATCTCTATCACTAATCATGATCCTAATTCGCAAGTACTTCTTACCAGAATGGCAACTACTGCCCAAACGCTATTTATAGAAACTACAATAAAGGGATGTTGTTTGTAGCACTTACAGTGATGAGATTGTTTGTACGGCCAAAATATCCGTGGATATGAAGCCCTTCACAGACGACATATGTTGCAGCACAACTAACAAACCAGTGATCAATAATTATAGCGCCTTCTCGAGAAGCTGCATCAAGAACCTACCACAAAAACTCAAAAAATATTTCAATATTAATGAACTTTTACGTCTGAAGGAATACATATTAAATATATTTAGCTACTTTTTTTTTCTTAAAGTTAATTCTGGTGGTGGAATTTGAAAAGGAAACTCGGGAAAACTAAAAATCAGTGAAGGAACTGAAAAGGAAATAAACTAAAAACTATTCTTTTTACCTTACTTTTCAGGTCATCTGAAATATCTGGTCAACATACATCAAGTGGCCAGCAAGTGCGAAGTCCACATCCCTACCATACTCTTTTTCAGAGGAATGTAGAAGTGGTGACAAGTAACATTGGACTTCTTAGCATCTTCATACAAACTAACTCGGAAGACAAGATTTCGTGAACCGATAAGATGACTATCTCGCAACACTTTTCACGCCGTACATTGATTCACTCAACCTCACCGCACGAGAATGCATCAAGCAACTTCGTAAAATCAAATATGAAATGATCTCATATATCCCTACCTTAAAAAATATTGAAGAGATGAGTTCAAAAAACAAAATATCCATCACTTTTGCACCAGAAAGTCACTTTGGCTTTTAAATTGTGCCGGCAATCAAATCCAATCCTACCAACTATTTTCATGCCTCTTTGACTGCACAATACTCTTTCAAGGCTTGCATAATCTTGCAATATCCAACCAGTGATTTTTTAACACAACATGTGTTTCATGTTCAAGAAGCCAAATGAGGAAATAGATAGGATGTTAAAAACCCAATTGGTCTCCATGCATATGAAAATAGTTCATCAACCACAATGCAAATGGGAAAAAAAAGAAATTTAATGAAAGAATGATAAGAACAATCCCAAAAAAAAAAAAAAACCAACAGGATCAAAATCTTCCAAAGGGACAACATTCCAAAGGGAAGGGGATGGGGGTGCGAGGAAATGTATAAATTCTAATTTAACAATACATGGATCAAAATCTTCTACTCTGTTCAACTCAACACACTTTATGATGTGCTTTTAATGAAAGAATGATAAGAACAATCCCAAAAAAAAAACCTATTATGCAATGGTTTGCCTTCAATCACCAATGCCTTTACACAATAGATGATAGCAATACTCAATCGGGCCAGCTCTTCAAACATGAGCATGCTGGCAAAACTGGAAGAATGCAACCCTTATATAATTAGACTCAATGATGTATGTTAAAGGAAATAATAGAGAGTAGGTATTTGCCTGTGTCAATGTTGTCGCATCTGCAATGAGAAATGGCACATTCACGGATCGAGCTAATGTGTTTGCTATCAATGTCTTCCCTGTCCGCGTATCCGATATAATGATATATATAAGCGAAACTAGTAATAAGTAAACCTAAAACTTAAATATACAATTAACTTAATAGATCAAGTGAAGAAATACAATGAGCAAAAATTCAAAAAAGTATGGGTAAGCAAGAAAAAAGGAAAAACACAGCAAAATGTATAAATTGTAAAAGTAAAGGACAAATGTACATTATCAACAAGCCTAAGATTATAAGCATGTTTATGATAGAGCACACAATTAACTTAAATCTAGAAAAAGAAAAGCATGACTTGACTATAGTTCCATAACGCAAACTATAATTTTTATAGAACTTGTAGTTGAGATCTATGAGTTAAACAAATAATAGAAGTTAAAGATACTTGTTTACTTCTTCAAATCCCAACTATCATGTATTAAGATAAGGGATCACTCATAAGGAACCATCAGATTGCAAAATCATACATAGGGTGAATACCATTGATATTGAATCTAAAGATTTGTTGGCTATAATAAAATTAGTCATTCACCTTTTAGCAAAAGCATAGATCGTAGTAAGAGCTCTTAAATCTCAATAATTTAATAAAGCCACTTTAGATACAAAGTACTAAGAAGATCCAATAACAAGGGAAAAAATACCAAGTAATCAGAGTTCTTCAAGTAAATCATTAGCATACAACATCCTCCTCCACAGATCTACATAGACCAAGCTTTGTTCTTTATCAACAAAATGCCAATGTAGTACTACCACTTTGATGACGAATAGGCACCTTACCATAGTTTGGGATATGAAGGTATTTCCAAGGGAAATGACTGAATCAACAATATGCCAATGTAGAACATTCTGCATAAGAAGCAACCCAAATCAGGGACGCACGTCAACGACGCAACGCCAACAATAGGCAATAGTTTCCCATTTCATCAAATCTGTATATACAATTCAACATGTACCATAACAAATGAAAGCAAGAAGAATCCATCTTCTGAAAAAACAAATCCTTCCGAAGGACAAAGGAGAGCACAAATGTAGTATCTACCAATTTTGTATAGGTCATAGCATCAATAACGTTCTTTATCATCGGTAAAGGCTGATAATGTCGAGAAGCATCTGCGAAAAATGGTTTATAAATATAAGAATAATGAATTTGAAACATGAAAAAAAGGTCAAGTAGAAACAATGAACTCCTGAAAGAGAAAAACAATACATGAATCAAATGACAAGGAGATTTATGATTGTAGAATAAATTGATTAGTTCCTGGTTGTCTTAAAACTATCAAAACTATAAAGCTACGCGGTAAAATAAAAATACAACCAGACTTCTAGAAAGCAATCATGTCAAGCAACCGATCGGAATGAAGAGTTCTATGCTTTGATAAGGAAGAAAAGAGGGGACTTACCCAAATTAAAGAGAAAAAATTATGAATTTCAGTAAAGTTCGAATCAAGTTAACCAAATATAAGTGCAAAATTTTCATGCTACAAACTCTCTTCTTTTGGTCTCATTCTTTTGATACAAAGCCATCTTTAACTGAGAGGAAAATCACCTCCATGCGTCCTTGACAATAAATAGCCAATATATTTAACAAGTCGGATTTAATTTACCATAATGATGCTCCAACACTTTATATTGTTACGACTTGCATCTTCACTCAAGAATAAATAATTAAATTGAATGTGCAAAGGGGAGCAAGCTACCAATGAGAAGCCCTCGATACTGGAATCTTGGCTGATCAATTATGATCCATGGAACTTGACGAACTTCAATAATTCTTGTATTGAAATTGAAATTGCACAATTGGCTAAATGTCTGCAAGGTCCATTTCACACAAATATACCAAGATAGAATGAATATAAACCAGCCAACATCGTGTAGTTAGATGATAAATTTTGAAAAATGAAATTCCAATCTTTTAGCTGCTAACTGTTAACAACAAGATTCATGGAATAGTGTGTGACCCGCAAGCCATGTAGAGCGCCATAAACTGTGCGTGCCTAAAATATTCACGAGTATAAATAGATAAGGCAGAAGACGAATGAAAAAAAAAGATGAATAATGAAATTATTGAAAAGACATCTATCATAAACATCAACTGTTACATATTTCAAAAAACAATAAGCTTTTTCTATCATGAACATTGAATTTCAAACCAAAATTATGCTCAATGTTACATATTTTGGCTAATTTTTTTTTATCTAATATAACAACTAAATTGAACTTTAACACGTTCAGTTAAACCTCTAAAAAAATTTTTAATGGCATTTCAAAATAGTGATCAAAGACGGTCACCTTAAACCCATCTACCCTTGCATAACAAAAGCAAAAATAACATTTTCCGAAACATACCTCAAGATGTGCACAGATTGGATTTCCAGTTGATGGTACTGTCAGTTTGTAAGACTCGTCAATGCCAAATTGTAACTGACGAAAGAAAAATGTTTCCCAAATTAAAAAAATCAGCCGTAACTGTCTACGTCAGCAGCGCTAGTTATTCAGGCTGGGTGTGTTTTTTTATAGTTCACAACCCACTTGAAAAACTTCTAGTTCAGGCAGGACCTGCAGTGATCGAGGTGACACATGTTCGGGCCGAGATAATACCTCCTATACCTGAGACACCGGCTGAGAGGATACGCCGAGCACACCGATTGATACGGGTGTTAGGGCTACAGTTGAGTCGAGGCAGGCTCGCGCGTTTCAGAGGCAATATTGGGAAAAGTTGCACGAGGGGTACTAACTTTGAAGATACATGATGTACGGGTCGTATCAACACAAATGCAGTCGAGTATTTCATCATCTCCACTAGTCAGCGAGGTAGATGTCTGCTGGCGTACTACGAAAGTGTCGATGGGGAACAGTTCGTAACCCGAAGAGGACTGAGTTCAAACCACTCGACAGAGGACCGGGGTGTTGGTTGCAGCACATGGATCGGTATATACGCGTGATGAAGTATGTTGGGGTGCGGCCGACACGGACACTGACCAAAGCTTACTACGTCATACACGTTTTCCTAGAATTTGTTGGTTATGTTTGGTGACGACGACTCCGAGCACAGTACATGAGGCTTAAGCGAGGGCTATGGCTGGCGAGAGTGTGGGACCGCACGTGCCGGAGTACCGATCGCATTATCAGCATCGTTATAGTTAGTGCGAGGGTTTGGAGTTGATCGAAGGAAAACGAGGGTTAGACGGTCGTGGCAAAGAGATCAACCTCAGAGCGTAGGGTCTGTTGCGTTTCCACCGTATGCGGTGAATACTACGCCAGAGTTAGTTGATTCAGTGTAAAATTACGCTAGTGCACAACAGTAGCCAGCACGGTCAGGTCCTCAACATCAATACCATTAGAGGGTTGATGGCAGAGGTAATGGCCGGAGACAGGGTCAGAGTTCCAGTCAAGTGCACAGACATGGACATGCTTCATTTGGATCGGGATTTCAACGTATCTGTATGGGCGTGTGGACAACCAGAAACGGATTCATGTTATTGCCACGCCAAGTCCGATTACTAACTATCGTACCTTGATAAAGGGTATGAGTTGGGTTGAGAACCACTCGATTAGAGGAACGGACGGACAATCAAAGAGCTTGATTTACATTCTCGCGGACATACGACGGATATGAGTATGTTGGTGACAGTGGGTCATAAAATTAATATGTTCACTTGTATTCCAATATATGTTGCGAGGATGTTGCCCTGTTATATATTGATGGGAGGAGGCAGATGGTGTGTTCATTGCTCGGAGGTCACGGAGGAGCCCAGCTTGTCGCGGAGGAGCCCAAATTTCACAGAAGATGAGGGTATGGCAAGATGAGTATGGCCTTGGGCAAGTATGGCCTTGGCGAGTATGGCCTTGGGCGAGTATGGCCTTGGGCAAGTATGGCCTCAAGGCGGCCTATGGCCTCCTGGGTCTTCAACATAACACACTATTGAAGTGCGTAAATTTCGAGGACGAAATTCTAATTCGTTGGGAAGATTGTAACGGCCTGAAAATTTGACTTATGCCACGTGTCAAGTCAAGGTCGTATATAGGACCCACTCGTCGAAATGCGTATGTCCGAATCTCGAGTGGAGATGCAAATTGTTGAGAAAAATGTATATGCAGAGAATTTGGGGAGCCGAAACACGAAAATGGATGCGCCTCGAGTCGCGTGTCGATATGGACCGAGGTAGTGGTTTAAATGTGGTCACGTTACAAAAAAAAATATACATGGATGTGCCTCGTAATGCGTGCGGCGCGAGTGTCGAGGTTGTGAAATGAGGCGGGTAGTAGTGTGAATATTTTGTGGTGCCTCGAGATGGGTGCTACCCAATTTTTAAAGAAAACAGTTGAATAAATATGTTTTAATGTGCCTCGAGTCTCGTTCTGCACGAATGTCGAAGACGCATTTGATTTGAAATCAAAAAGAGAAAACGATTTGGATAAGAATCGGATGGAGAGAAAAAAAGGGAGAGAAAAAGAAAAATGAGGAGAGAGGATGAGAGAGACGACCAAGAGAGAGGTGAGGGAGTTCTGGCCGGCGAGGAACGGCGGCGACGCGAAGGCACGACCGGCCAAGCGAGTAGCAGTGGCGGCACGGACGACAAGCCGCGGACGAGCAGTGGCTCGCGGACGAACGGTGGTGCGGATGACGACCAGCAGACTCGCAGCGGAGCTCCAGCAGGGGATCGGCTGGGGGACCAGTCGCGGCGGATCGGCAGGGCGGTGCGGCGACGATCTCGCGGGACGGCGACGGCGATCGCGCAAGGAAGCAGTGCGACGCAACGTTGCAGCGGCGCGACGACTCTGGCCGGCAGGGGCGTGGCTGTGCTATAGCGCGGCTGCGCGGTGGCGGAGCTTGCCGGCAGCGGCGGCGATCGACCGTAGTGGACGGCGCAGCTCCGGCAGCGACGCCGGCGAGTGACAGCGGCGGCGCCGGTGAGTGGCAGTGGTGGCGCGACGGTGGTGTCGGCAATGGCGCGGTGACGGCGGTGGCGCGACTTTGACGTCGGCGCGGTGAACGACGCGATGAAGGTGAGGTGTACTTCACTTAATTTTAATTGTGATTTGCGTGATTTAGTAACTTAAATTGTATAAATTGATACCAGAGACTTAGAGTCGGGTGTCGGGTGCTCAAATCGAGGCGTGAGCGGACGTCTTGAGGACGAATTACGAATTTCAAGGTAAGTAAACCAGTTAGAAAATGTACAATAGTTTATTGAGCTTGCATGTTTGTTTGATGTTGAATCATGTCCTTTTCTTGGAATCCCCACTCACTTATGAGTATCCGAGGGCCAAGTGAGTCGTACTCGTGTCTCTGATTGGAGTGGTTGCCGGCTCGCAACCGGGGCCATGACCTCGAGTCACGGTATTTGGTCGGAATGAGATGTGTTTTATCCGGGGCACCGTTGATATCCCTCATTCGCGACATTTTAGGTACGGCGATGCCGCATCCGATGATCGAGTCTGTTTGGCATTGCAGCGACTCTGCGACCCTGACCTGTGGCACCCGCATTCGGTGGTCTTAGACTACTTGGACACCTCTCTATATTGTTTCATTTGACACTCATTCTCGTTGTACTTTCATTGTTTTACAGTCTCATTATCATGCATTCCGTACGGTCTTCTTTTTATCTGCATGACTTTTAGACTGTTTCATTTTATCTTGAATTACCGTTTATATTCTACTGGATTTTACTTACCTGGGCTCGTCAATCTCATGTTTGACTGAGTGCAGAGCAGCAGACAAGTAGCAAAGGGAAAGCTCCATAGATAGGTGAATATTTTTGTATATCTTTTATTTACTCTCCTCTTATGTGATACATTTATTATGGGTTCCACAATTAGGTTGCCTAACTCTTGTATGTTGAGTTATTTAATGTAGTATTGCTTCCGCTTAATTGTAATTATTGAAAAATATTAATAACTTAACTTAAAACTTTTGAACTTACTGATAATGATGGATTGGAAGGCTGACTGGGTCTGCGTTGACCTTGCGAGACTGGCTCGGGGTCCACGTGGGCTTGGGCTGGGCGGTGCCCAGTTTGTGAAAAATTGGGGTCGTCACAGTTGCTTACTCCAAATTCACGATTCAAAAGGTTTTTATGATCATTTAATGGACTCAGCAAAATGTAGTTAAACAATGTCCTTTGCATATTAGTCCATGACATTATTCCCACTCAATAACCAATGTATGTCAGCTATAAAGATTATATTGAAGCTTGGAAAGTCATCCTCTTCTATAAAGATCCAATGTCCGGCCACTGCTGGTACATAACGTTTAAAAAACCACAACGTATCAACCTCCCACTTTAGTTCATGTCTGACTGGTGGGTAAAACTCGGCCCAATCTCAAGCATTTTCCTCCTGCGGTTCAAGCAAAGTATGACAAAGAAAAATTGTCTCTTTTTCAATTCATTCACAAACATTCAATCCCATGGATCCTTTAATGGACTTACGACACTCATAAAATTACTCAAGCCAATAATTGTTCTTTTACCTATCTCTCTCAAGAAACACATTTCAAATGGTGGGATAAATTTGACATAGAATCAATCCAAGAAACCTCTGTAACTCCCTTAGTTACACCAATTAAGCCAAAACCAATAACACCAATCGATATTCTTTCTCCTTTTTCAACATTACCAAAAACCTATAAAGACGCAAGCCTTACTACACCTGTAACATCTCCAACTCAACCTACCACCTCAGCCACCTCACTTGCCCCTGATCTTGCTACTACTATTCTTCAACATCTTCAACAACTGGAACATAAAATGGAAGCAAGGTTTAAGCAAATTGAATATATGTATTTTGCCACATCTAGGACTAATTCAAAAGGCGACGCCACCTCTGCAGCACTTGATTTCATTGATATCTGAGAATGAAGTTTTTGCATGACGCTCTTACGCAACCAGCAATCCAACAGCCAGTATTTGACCGAATCATCTATAAATTATATCCTTACTGAATCCAGCCTAATGCTATATGGAAGAAACATCAAATTGACAAATTTGCATCTCAAGCTATCCATTGACTCATGAAGAAGACAATCTTCTATTTCTTCTATGGTATTTACTTGGATCTCCATGCATCCAAGTGTTTATTGATTATCAAGATCTTCGACGATTTCCTGCCTATGTTCATTTTGAATTATGGCGATCTCTACTAACTCTACCACTAAAATCTCACTGTAATTTCATTATGTTCAAATAAAAATATATATTAGGTTCATGCCAATTCATCATTTCCGGCCCATACCTCCAGGCTTTGCCTGCCATCCGGCCCGTGCCATTCATCGATCCTTTCCGGCCCATGCTTTTAGGCCCATTTTTACCTGCCTCAATTATGTGGCCTTCATTATGCAGTTGCTAGTTATCAACCATCATAATCAAATCAAGATACGCATCAAGAAAAGTCAAATGTGTTATAGTACCTGTACAGTATAAAGTAAAGCATCTCATCACTTTTTATCCTGTCTTTTGTTTGAATCAGTATTGATACTTTCTATCCTTTTATCCATTATCCTTTTCCATTACATATCTTACATATCTCTAATCTTGTTCCATTTGTTAATATCTTTAAATCGTGCATCATGATGTTTGAACATAATATTCCAATGTGTATTCAAATTAAGGATCCCAACAATTATGTAACAAATGCTTATAGCAAAAATATGCACTAGAACATTTTTGACATTTAATAGAGTTTTAAAACTCATATTAAATAGAGTGTTATTAAATGTCATGTAAAAATATGTTATGTTTTGATTTTTAGTACATGTATTACATATAAGTTTTTTAAAACTCATATCAATTAAGTGTTATTTAATAACACCTCCCTTTAATAGGGGTTTAACAACCTCTATTAAATATAGAAATTGTTCTAATGATGTTACCCTAACGTTACCCTTTTTTTTGACTTGATTTATGCAGCTAGCCTAATTAATATATGATTGAGGCTTTTGTTGTAATTTATTTTTAAAAATAAAAATTTATTAATCCTTAATGGCTCTCAATATATTACTTTTCAGATATGTGATGAGTACGTAGTAGCCGTGAAGTTATTGTTGCCCTACGTCAATAATTCCAATTAATATTTTCAGTTGTCCTCCACCACAACCTCCAGCGGCCACCAGCACCACATTAATTCTAAATATCCAGTGGTTCATGAGTTGTCCTGTCACTGATGAGAAAGTTGTTTGGTCACGTTTTTTAAGGTGTTGCAATCTTAGATCTAATGCACACCATAAAAAATAGAAAAATATTTTGGGTGACATAATTTTGCTATGTAAATTTTGCTACATGGTTGTAAGTCGATGATTGTATATATTAATTGACATTGCTTTAAATGTATGAAGCAAAGATGTTACTCAATCAATTTGTGTCTTTTTTTCTCGGCCCAAACATGGATGTTCAAATAAATGTTGACATAATTAACCCTTTCAGAAAAATTTTAAAGAAATGACTTAATATGAAAAAAAAAAAAAAAATTGAGAAAAAAGAACATGTTGGAAGTAATATTTAAAATGAATAACATAAAAAATCTCAAAATAATGTATAAAGTCTAGAGAGTCATAGAGCAATTGTGATGATGATGTACACTTTTCTTATTTGGCAGATCATGCATTTCATATACTTTAAGAATATCTATCCCTATAAAGGGCTTACATTTGTTTTCTACTTTTTTTTTTTTTAAGTAGTCGTCACCCGGGCTTCACGCGTGGGCGAAAATAAGTATCTATATATTAGATAAAATAATTTTGATAAGGAAAAAAAGAAAAAAAAAACTTATGATGTTTTCTTTCACTTTCCAAATATTTGTCACGTTTTGAGAATTACTTGTTTTAACTGTAATCTTAAGAAATAAAAAAATTAAGCATTAATTGTTTCATTTCCGACTCTAACCTCACTGAAGACAAAATTGCATCTTTTTAATTTCTTTATAAAAATGGAGAATATACAACTCAAAACCACTAAAGTATTTTAATCACATCTAAAACTCCAAAAAAATATGAAAATAACAATTAATATCACCCTCGTAAGCCTCAACGAATTCGATGTTTTGTTTGATGATGCAAGTGCATTTTATTGGCTTAAGGGAGAATCTTTAAGCTTCCCACATTAATACCAATTTTCATCAAATTGGTAGCCTTAAGGAAACTTAAGAGACTTTAGGTAATTCATAGGTTACATAAATTAAGTTTTATATATTTTTATTATAATGAATACTAATTAAATTTGTGTTGTAATGGATAAAAGAAAAAAAAACTTGCGATACTTGTGTTTCAATTTTTTTTTGTCAAATACTTGTATTACAATTAAGAAATTCCCAAAAAAAAGACACAAAAAAGAAAAATTATTAGAAAAATCAAAACCAAAAATAGAAACTCCCCAACACAATATTTTAAAAAAACCCGCCAAAAAAAACAAAAAAAAGAAAATTATTAAAAAACTGAAATATTAGATTTTACTATCCTGCCTCTCACTTAAGTGCATGAAATATCAATGACTTGTGTTTTTTGTTTTTCACATGTTGCGTTGTAAGAGCTTCTCACATAAACATTTCCTTTATATATATGTATACTATTTTTCATAACGTGCTCCGCACGTGCAGTGCTATCACGGCCCAATAATTAATGCACGTTTAATTCGTAATCAGGACAAAATGACCCGTAACGTGGGACCCGCAACGAGATACGTGTCACTACCGCGGCACGGTGGCCGAAGTAAATGTTATATTTGTGTGTTGTATGCCTAGTGTATTGTATTTGTGTAGATTACTAAGTCATTAACGGATATCCAGATACCGAGACGAGCAGGGACGCGCCTCGAGTCGCATGCTGGTGTGGGCTGAGGTAGCAGCTCGTGAAGTGTAACTAGTTCAATTTACTGCACAAAATGAAAAAAAAGGAAAGATATAAGCTAGTGGTGGCAAAATGTTCACGTCACTCAAACTGTGTATATATATCTAGGTCTCTCCAAATGAAAAAAAAAAAAAAAATACGAAACACACAACAGAGAAGCCGAACAGAGGAGAAGGAAGAGAGTGCGGGGATGAAGAAGAAAAAGAAAGAAATGGGAGAGAGAGAGAGAGACCGAGGAACTCGAAGCAAGGTGAGTTGCCTGTCGTTGTTGTTGTGGTTGTTTGTTGTTGCAGCAGCTGTTGCGGCTATAGTGGCCATGGAGGTTTGGCCTCCATGGTCAAGTGAGGTATGGGAGAGATGGCAAGGGTATCTCCCTTGCCATCAAAACCCGTTGGGGTTGGGAGCCAACCCCAATGCCTCAAAGAAGGAAGAAAACAAATTGCAGAACCAACGGCTCTGCGAGGAAGAAGAAGAGGGGAATCGGGTTGGGTCGACCCGAACCCATGTGGGTTGGGTCGGGCCGACCCTGACCCGTGGAGGACTGGGTCAGACCGACCTGGGTCCAACTGGACCGGGTCAGGTCGACCCGGTCCCATTTCGATATATATATATAATTATATGTATTTAATTATTTAATTATATTAAACAATTTCTCATATATAATAAATCCCAAAAAAATAATAATAGAGAGAATTATGGAAAAATTTAGGAAAATTTAAGAAAAATAGGGAAAAATATATTTGTGACTCAAATCAATAAAATTGCAATATTTTTATAAAAAGTGAAGAATTCAGGAGTCGATCGAGGCGTTATACCGGGTTTACCTCGAAAAACGTGAAATCGACAAATTGGTCTCGAACTCAATTTTGACCGATGTCGACCAATTTAGGAATGTTAAATCATTAAACTTGAATCTAAATTGGTAAACTTTCAAATGTTAGGACAGTAAAGGAGCTATTACTGTGCGTACTTCGACACGACGGAAGGCGGATAACTTAGGAATTGTTGTGTGTATGTAAGTAAACATATTTGAGATATTTATTTGCATTTCATTCTAGTTATTTATTTCTTCTCAGTTATTCGAACTGAATTACCTTTGAAATCCATATGCTATGACTTGTTCAGACGCTCATTTTATGATGTTCATAGCATACTCTGTTTTTGTATATCATTGATTCCAATTCCTATACTTTGTCATGTTGATTGATGTGTATGAAAGTCAGTGATATAGCATGCTATAAGGTTAGTTTGTTTCTTTTGACTCTATTCCTTTGTGCATTAGTATGCTATTACATCTCTTGGATTTCAATGTTGTGTCATTTTTTAATATGAAAATGGTTCTTGTGGTTAAGGTCATTTGATGATAGAAATTCAGCTTTCATACGGGAGTCACTAGAGTTTCTGGGATGTCAGGGGATTTCTCCACTACCTTGCATGACACATGGGGTAACGTGCCTCAAACGGGGTAACGTGCCTCAAATGGGGTAACCGGACCTCGGGGTTTGTTGGCGCAAGAATAACTTGGGCGAACATGACGAGTTTTAAAACTCGGGTATGTTAGCAAGTATACATTCCGGTTACGACTAATTCACTTGGAATAGGAAAGGCGTATCGTACGTACGACCTTTTGAATTTATGATATAGAGCTCGATTTGAAATGAAATGATATAGAGCATAGCTCAAATTGTATGTTAGCAAGTAATGGATCATGGCCGACCGAACCTAATCCATTACTACTTAGCGTTGAGTCAGTTTCATAGTTGGTTAACTCAAGTATCTCTTGCATGATGTTTCTTTCAGCATAGTTTCTATTTAAATTATGCCATGGGATACTTGTTGCCTATTTGGGAATATGGACCGATGTCTCTCAGTATTACTTAAATAATTTCATGTACTGACCTTCTAGTTTGTGACAGTGGGTGCAGATCAGCCGAGTAGCGGACCAGGCAAAAAGAAGATTGGTGACTACCTCTGAACCGGTGGAGAACTGCTACGACATACCTTTGTACGTTTTGTATTCTTTTGTATTACATTTTTATGTACATGCTATTTTGCCTTATGGGTTGAGTGATACGGATATATGACTAGACACATGTTATATATATCACCATTTTTGTTTATATATACATGTGATATTTATTTCTTGGTTTTTTCATAATAGGTTAGGTTTTAGGATCTCATTTCCACTAGTAATTTAATAAGACTTCCGCTAAATAATTGGTTAGATAAAAAAACTTTAAGTAACTCTGATTTATAGACAACTATAGATTAGTCACTAGAACAATTGAGTTAACTGTAGGTGGTATCATAAATGGTAAGTGTTTAACTAAGGCTGACTAGTTCCTTGTAAGGTCCTATAGGGGAGATTAGGGCTTAATTAAGGGATTAGCCGGGCGGTGCCATTATTTGTAGTTGGGGTCGTCAAGGTGGTATCAGAGCCAAGGTTTATAAAGCTTGGCTTACTTATATGGTTTTAGGCTATATGATACCAACACAGTTTGTATCAGCGCCATGATTTTGAGAAAACATGGCTTTAAGATTGTACAATATGGAGTTTCTACAATACGATACCAGAACTACAATATGTAGTGAACGACGTTCCTTGTTCAGCTAGAAACAATTAAAAGATTTAAAAAATAACTATAGAAGTTAGAAAACTTAGGTTAGATGTGGAAAACCAGATGATCTTCGCCTAGAAACTATTAGTTGGGAAGTGAGTGAAAGTGAGTTGGGGATTTGATATATCTCTATACATGTTAATTTCGTTATGTGCATATATACGTTATTTACGTAGTAGTTGATTCGCGTTCATTCTCCATTTGCGGTCGGAGATGGCGGAATCACTCGATAGCGGTGATGTCGGTGCGAGCGACAGCCAGTCTTCGATACCATCAGTAGAGGATTTCCAGAGGCTTTCAGATCGAGTAGCTGCTCAGGGTCAGCAGCTGGCGGATTTCATTGCACTGATGACTTCCCGCTTCGCCCCACCAGCTCCTCTAGCTCAGACAGCAGGTCCTACGACCACTACACTACCTATCGTAGTGCCGACTGTACCCGCGACACCGATGATAGCAACTCCAGCAGTGGAGATAGTGCCGACACCATCTCCCACACCCCCATCAGCTAGTTCGGCAGCGATAGTTCAGCTGGTGAAAGATCTCATCATACCGAAACCGATATACTTCGATGGTGAGAGAGATTTTAAGAAGGTTGAGAAGTGGGTCTTATCGCAGGAGAAGTTACATAGAGTCTTGTAGATTGATGATAGACTCAGAGCAGAGATCTCGTCGTACACCTTATAGCGAGATGTCGATGTGTGGCGGCGTGCAACGATAGCTGCTGAGGGAGAGTTTGAGTATTGGGATGCCTTCAAGACTAAGTTCTATCAGTAATACTTCCCACATACGGTGATGACGAGGTTGAGGAAGGAATTCATGAATCAGAGACAGGGACCCGATGAGACGGTGATGAAGTACCGAGACAAATACAACTATTTGAGGCAGTTTGCCGAAGATTTGGTGAAGGAGGATACAAATGACATGTATCATTTTGGCAACGGACTGAGGCCTGATATTGGGTTTTGTGTGGTTAGTTCAGGTGCCAGGAGACTGGGAGAGATTTTCGAGCCTGCACTTGCTCACGAGACTTATTATTTGGGTCGAGTGGCTGACGGGACACCCGTAGTACTTGCGATGACACCTAATCGGATGACAGAGTATGAGCGGAGGATACAAAATGACAAATGACCAAGGAGATGGGATAGAGGTGTTCAGGGGGCAATTGTGCTTTATGTAGCATCTCCTACACCTTTGCGGATTATTATGGGTAGAACCCCCGTACCACCACCTAGTCATACCTGTATTTTCAGCTCCTACTACGTTTACTTTACCAGTTTTATCAGCACCACCAGCTCCACGTCAGCGGCACGGTGGTAGAGGCAGAGGTAGAGGTAGAGGACGAGGATGCAATAGTTCCAAACCAGGGCAGAGACAGACATCCACACAGGCCCAGGATCGGACACAGGGTCAGCTTAGAGCAGTCACTTGTTATCGATGTGGTCAGGTGGGACATATCAATCGAGACTGTCCACAGCCAGCGATAATGGTTCCACCACAACGTCAAGAGGTCGTCCATACGATTGCATGGCTTGACGTAGACGCTACACGAAAACTCATTAAGAGTATGGTTTCCATTTGTGGTCATCAAGCTTATGTCTTATTTGATTCGGGTTCGACAGTTTCTTTCATTTCTTGGCGCATGGCCGACATGTTAGGGTTGAAACCGGTTAAGGTCGGAGTCCATTTGATTTTGAGTACTGCAGTCGGAGATAGAGTGTACCTTAATTCTCTGGTGGAGAGATGCCCAGTAAAGATCGACAAGATCGAATTACCTGCAGATTTCAGAGTGCTTGAATTTCTGGAATTCGATGCGTTGCGAGGGATGGATTGACTAGCATCATATCATGCTCATATCGATTGTTTTGTAAAAACAGTGATATTAGAGATTCCAGGGCGTCCGGTGTTCATATATAGTGGTAGTACACCGAGAACCGAGAGCACTCGAGGTCGGTTTGCGACTAGTGGGGACATGGAGACTTTGGTATCGGTATATACCGTTACAGAGAGTCATGGAAAGAAATTTGCAAAGATTTCGGTTGTGTGCGAGTTTTCGGACGTGTTTCCGGAAACTTACCTGGATTACCACCACTGAGGGAAATTGATTTCATTATCGACTTGGTGTCATGGACGAAATCGATATCCATACCACCATACCGCAAAGCTCCACGAGAGTTGGAAGAATTGAGAAAGCAGTTTTAAGAAATGAGCGAGAAGGGATTCTTCACACTTTCGATATCACCATGGGGAGCACCGGTCCTGTTTGTGAAGAAGAAGGACGGTACCTTGAGACTGTGTCTTGATTACCGACAATTGAATAAGGTCGCAGTCAATAACAAGTATCCATTACCGCGTACAGACGATTTATTCGGTCAGCTGAGAGGAGCCCATTTTTTCTCCAAGATAGATCTACGATCAGACTATCATCAGCTAAGGATCAGGGAGGATATAGATACATAACAACATCTACGGTACCTTGAGACCGTGTCTTGACTACTTTGTGATCATATTTATTGATGATATATTGGTGTACTCGAAGACTCGAGAAGATCACGAGCAGCACCTCAGGGAGACGTTGCAGACTTTGAGGGAGCACAAACTATATGCCAAATTTAGTAAGTGTGAATTTTGGTTGTCTGAGATCAAAATTTTGAGTCATGTAGTTGGAGCAGTAGGTATTGCTGTAGATCCAAAAACGATTCATGCGATTTTGGATTGGCCAGCGCCGACGTCAGTAATTGAGATTATTAGTTTTTTGGGGTTAGCAGGCTATTATTGAAGGTTCGTGAATGGTTTTTCGAAGATCGCTTCACCAATGACCAAGTTGTCCCTGAAAGACGTAAAGTTTCAGTGGTCAGATGAATGCGAGGAGTCATTTGAACAACTGAAGAACTTGTTGACTACTGCACCAGTGCTGATATTGCCAGAGGTTGGAAAGAGTTTCATAGTGTACATAGATGCTTCTCAGATGGGTTTAGGTAGTGTGTTGATGCAAGAGAATGATACGGTGACCTATGCATCAAGACAGGTGAAGATACATGAGAAGTACTATCTAACTCATGATTTAGAATTGGCGGCGGTAGTGTTTGCTCTGAAGATATGGAGACATTATCTATATGGAGAGAAGTTCACACTCTATACAAACCATAAGAGTTTGAAATACCTCTTCACACAAAGAGAGCTGAACATGAGACAACGCAGATTGTTAGAATTTTTGAAAGACTATGACTTTTCTCTATAATATCATTCTGGAAAAGCAAATGTCGTTGCTGATGCGCTGAGTAGGATTCCGATTGGAGATGCTGAGACTATTCGATGTCATATGACGTACGAGTGTGGTTTACTCGAGGCGACAGCGAGGCTGAGTCAGTCAGATATTGCTAATGACACAGAAGTATTGATTTGTGCTCAGGTGAGGCTTCAGACAGTGTCGACTCAGAGAGTGTCAGAGGATCATAAAATATACATTTTATATCTACGATTCAGTGAGTTAGCCCAAAGTCCCGAGTGTACTGACCGGACTGAGACATCAGATCAGTGTCTTAGATTTCGAGGCAGATTGTGGATACCGGCAGTGCCAGAGCTGAGAAATGAGATTCTTCAGGATTCACATCGTTCATGGTTCACTGTTCACCCAAGAGGGACCAAAATGTATCATGATATGAAAAGACATTTTTGGTGGCCTGAAATGAAAGCGGACATATCAAAGTATATCAGGAACTGTGGGACCTGCCAACAGGTGAAGGCAGTGCATCGTAGACTTGGAGGATTACTACAGCCACTTCCCATTCTACAATGGAAGTGGGAAGACATAGCTATGGATTTCGTTCGAGGACTACCGATGACTGTTCATAGACATGATTCCATTTGGGTGATTGTAGACAAATTGACGAAATCTGCCCATTTTATTCCAATTGCAGCTCATTACACATTTGACCAGCAGAGTGTATTGTTTGAGAGAGAGATTATCATGCTGCATGGAGTACCTTTGACTATTACGTCATACAAAGATGTTATGTACACGTCCAGGATGTGGCGGAGTATGCAGGAGCAGTATGGTACATGCTTACAATTTAGTACAACCTTTCACCATAAGACTGATGGGCAGACTGAGAGGTTGATACAAACTCTCATAGATATGCTCGGGGAATGTGTACTTGAGTTTGGCGGATCGTGGGAAGAGTATTTACCATTGTGTGAATTTGCATACAACAACAGTTATCAGGTGAAAATTGAAATGGCGCCATTTGAGGCGTTATATGGCAGACCATGTCGCTTACCATCTTGTTGGGTTGAGCCAGAAGACTGGAATTTGTTAAGGCCTGAAATTGTTGTTGATCACACAGAAAAGATAAGACAGATTCGCCAAAAGCTAAAGGGAGCCCAAGAGAGGCAAAAGAAGTATGCAGACATGTATCGCAGCGATTTCACATACGAAGAGGGAACTTTAGTGTATCTAAAGGTTTTTCCTCGTAAGGGTCATCATCGATTTGGTTTGAAAGGCAAATTAGCACCGAGATTCATCGAGCCTTTCAAGATTAAGATACGGGTTGGAAAGGTTGCATATGAGTTATAGTTACCCCCACGATGTCGGGAATTCATCCGGTGTTTCATTTATCGATGTTTTGATTAGCTAAGTCAAAGGCAATCGAGAGACCGACAGTGGATTTGAGTCAAATTGATTTGAGTGAGGATATCTCATATGAAGAACAACCAATTCAGATTCTTGATCGAAGGGTACAGCAGTTAAGAAGCAAGTCTATCCCGAAGGTGTTAGTCAAGTGGCAGTTTCGTGGAGATTCGGAACTCACTTGGGAACGGGAAGACTATATGCGAGACAGATTTTCGTACCTCTTCGAGTCAGGTATATTTTAATATTCGTTTAGTATAAGTTCGAGGACGAACTTCCTATTAGTTGGGAAGTATTGTCACGACCCAATAATTGATACACGTTTAATTCGTTAATTAGGACAAAATGACCCGTGACGTGGGACCTCCAGCTAGATATGTGTCACTACCGTTGCACGGTGGTCGAGGTAAATGTTATATTTGTATGTTGTATGCCTAGTGTATTGTATATGTGTAGACTACTAAGTCATTTACGGAATGCAGATACCGAGACGAGCGGGGACGAGCCTCGAGTCGCGTACCGACGTGGGCCCGAGGTAGCAGCTCGTAGGGTAAGTGTAACTAGTTGAATTTCATTTTATTAAAAAAAAAATGTGGGCTATAAATGGCCACATCTACCAATACATATATATATATATATATATATATATATATAAGTTGGCAATCATCTTTATCTCATTTAAAAAAAAACACAAAACAAACAACATAGAGAAAAAAAAAACCAGAGAGAAGGAGGAACGACCAGGAATAAGGAGAAAGGAAGGAGAAAGAAGGAGAGAAACAGAGAGGGAGAGAAAGACCGACAACTCGAGAACGCAAGGTGTGTTAAGTTGCTTTGGCGTTGTTGATTTTGTTGTCGTTGTTGTCGTGATGTCAGTTTTTGTTGTTGCAGTTAGTAGGCATGGAGATTCGGCCACCATGGCCGAGCGAGAGAGTGTGGGGGAGATGGCAGGGGTGTCTCCCCTGCCATCAAAACCCGTTGGGGTTGGGAGCCAACCCCAACGCCTCAAGGAGAAAAAAAAAATACAAAAGCAGCACCTCCGCGAAGAAAATGATGGGATCCGGGTCCGGTCAACCCGAACCCATATGGGTCGGGTACGGCCGACCCTGACCCGATGGGGACCGGGTCAGGTTGACCCAGACCCACCTCAAAATAAAATAAAATAAAATATATATTTAATTATTTACTAAAATTAAATAGATTTTTTAATATATAATAAATTCCAAAAAATAGATCAAACTATGGAAAAATTCGGAGAATTCCAAAAAAATAAGGAAAATATATTTGAGACCCAAATCAATATTTCTATAAAAAGTGAAGAATTCGGGAGTCGGTCGAGGTGTTATACCGGGGTTTTACCTCGAAAAATGCAAAATCAGTAAATTGGTCTCGAACTTGATTTTGACCGATGTCGACTAATTTATGAATGTTAAATCATTAAACTTGAATCTAAATTGGTGAATTCTCAAATACTAGGATCGTAAAAGAGCTATTACGGGGTTTTGGGGCATGCATCGACGCGACGGAAGCCGGATAGCTTAGGAATTGTTGTGTGTATGTAAGTAAACTGATTTGAGAAATTTATTGACATTTCATTCCATTTATTTATTTATTTTCAGTTATTCGAACTGAATTTCCTTTGAAATCCATATGATATGACTTGTTTAGTTCTCATTTTGTGATGTTGTTTATTGCATACTCTGTTGTGTATATCATTGATTCCAATTCCTATACTTTGCCATGTTGATTGTTGTATTTGTCATTGTTCAGTGATATAGCATACTATTAGGATAGTTTGTTTATTTTGACTGAAATCCTTTGTGTATTAGTATGCTATTACATCTCTTGGATTCCAATGTTGTGTCATTTTTGAATATGAAAGTGGCTCTTATGGTTAGGGTCATTTGATGATAGAAATTCAACTTTCATATTTAGAGTTAGAATTTGTCCACTACTTGCATGACACACGGGGTAACATGCTTCGAACGGGGTAACCGTACCTTGAGGTTTGTTGGCGCAAGAATAACTTGGGTGAACATGACAAGTTTTAAGACTCGGGTATGTTAGCAAGTATACATTCCGGTGACGACTAATTCACTTAGAGTAGAAAAGGCATAATCGTACGTGCGACCTTTTGAAATTATGATATTGAGCTCAATTTGTATTGAAATGCTATAGAGCAGAGCTCCAATTGTAGTGGAAAGGCTGATGTGATGAAGATCACGACCGACCGACCCTAATCCATTACTACTTAGCCTTGAGTCAGTTTCATATTTGGTTAATTCAAGTATCTTTTTGCATGATGTTTCATTCAGCATAGTTTCTATTTCAATTATGTCATTTGATACTTGTTGCCTATTTGAGGATGTTGATCGATAATTCTCAGTATTACTTAAATAATTTAACGTACTTACACCGTCTAGTTTGTGACGGTAGGTGCAGATCAGCCGAGTAGCGGACCAGGCAAAGAGAAAATTGGTGACTACCTGAGCCGGTGGAGGACTGCTGCGACATACCTTTGTACATTTTGTATTCTTTTGCATTACATTTTTATGTACATGCTATTTTGCCTATAGAAATTGAGCTCTATATCATAATTTCAAAAGGTCGTACGTACGATTACGCCTTTTTTACTCCAAGTGAATTAGTTGTCACTAGAATGTATACTTGCTAACCACAAGAACCACTTTGACATTAAAAAATGACACATCATTAGAATCCAAGAGATGTAATAACATACTAATGCACGAAGGATTTGAGTCAAAATAAACAAATTGTAACAGCCCGAAAATCTGACATGTGCCACATGTCAGATCAGGGTCATATGTGGGACCCACTCGTCGAAATACGTATGTTCGAATATCGAGTGGAGACACCGAGGTATGATATTTGTCTGTGATGTGTGTATTATTTAATACTATCCAATTTGAGATTAGAATACTAATCGTTGAGTTGTGTTACGAGTTTGCATACGCAAGGAATTTGGTAAGCCGAATAACAAATGGGGATGACGTGGAACCGAGGTAATGGCTTATTGGGTTAAGATTGATTGACAGTTGGTTTAATAAGTGGCCATTGTGATTTTAATGTAATCACCTTAACATAAATATTCGTTGGCCTGTAGTTTGAACACTTAATCAAAATGCATTGGATGTGTCTCGGAATATGTAATTTGCAAGACTCAAGACAAGTTTGGTCAAACATAGAGGCAGTGGACAAACAAGTGAAATTTTTGGGTTTACCTCGATATTCGTATTGCATGAATCTCGAGGACACATTTGGATAAGAGTAAAAGAGATAAAGTGATCGGCTAGGGGAGAAAAAGAAAAAAAAATTGGATAAGAATCGGATGGAAGAGAGAGAGAGAGAGAAGGGAGAGAGAAAGATGAGAGGAGAGAGAGAGAGAGAGAGAGAGATGAGAGAGAGAGAGAGAGAGAGAGAGACGGCGACGCGCTGGAGCTCCGGCGAGGCAGTGGCTTCAGCAGGACTGGAGGCTGCGGACGGCGGCTCGTCGCGACGCGAAGCCGCGTATGGTCACCGAGCATCGCCGCGAGACGTCGCAGCGGCGAATGATGCGACAGCGCGGACGTCCAGCAGCAGCGGCAGATCGGCAGCGGGATGATGGCGGCGGCGATGCGAGGCCGGGGACGGCGAGTCCAGCGCTAGGAGGTGGCGCGGCTGTCACGAAGGACGTCGAAAAGGGAAATGGAGTCTCTCCAGTGGCGGTGGCAGCGGTGGCGATGACGACGTCTGCCGTGACGCGGTAGCGACGCCGATAGTGACGCTGACGGCGGCGCGGTAGTGACGCGGCAACGACAGCGGCAGCGGCGCGGGGAACGGAGTGGAGCAACCGAGCAGCGGCGCGTTGATGGGCCGATCGATCCCCGACAAGACAACAACAGTGGACAAGGCGTCGTGACTTAGACGAAGCTCGACGATACGATGGATTGCTCGCGAAAGGAGATGAGAGGCGTAGGCCGTAGTGAGGTCCTACAACATCTTATGCATTTCGTTGCCTTTATTATGGAATTTGCGGTTTTAATCGCGAATATATTGATGTGAATGACTTAAGTATCTTAAATGGTATAAAAGGACACCAGGGACTTAGCAAGCTATAGTCGGGTGTCGGGTGCGCATATCGAGGCATGAGTGAGACATTTTGAGGCCAATTATTTGTGGAAAAGGTAAGTTAATCAGTGAGGAAAAGTACAGTAATTTCATTAGTTTGATATTGTTATTCATTGCTTGGATATTATCCTTGAAAGTGTTATTGCGTGGAGTGGTCCATTGGCAAGTTAGTCATGGTACTGTTTATCTGCTATATGAGCTCTTATCTGTACGCCGTCGATATCTCCCAATTGAGTGTATGTTGGGGGCTCTTATCTGGGTCTGTGGATATCTCATAGTCGCAAGGGTTAGGGCTGGGAGGCTGGGGTCTCGTCCTAAACCCGAGTTTGCTGGGTTTTTGCCGCGACTCAACGATCTTTTGGTTGGGACTCCTTGTTATTTGGCTTCACTCATCGATTGATTTGTTTACAGTCTTTTATATTCACGTGTTACCCGTTCATTTCTTTCTAATTGCATGAATTCGACTGTTCTAGTTGTATTTTGAAATGTTGTATATGTCCTACTGGCATTACTGACTTGTGCTCATCATTTTTAGGTTTAACTAAGTGTAGAGTCGTAGACGAGTAGCAAAGGGAAAGCTCCATAGCTAGGTGAATTTTTGTATATCTTTTATTTACTTTCCTCCGATGATGATATAGTTATGCAGGGTTCCACAATTAGGTTGTCCAACTTTTTACATTATTGTTGAGTTATTAATGCATAATTGCTTCCGCTAAATTGTATAACGTGACAAATACTTATAACTCAACTTAAAATTGTGAATTTAAGTATAATGAAGGATTGGAAGGCTGATTAGGTATGCGTTGACCTTGGGAGACTGGCTCGGGGTCCACGTGGGCTTAGGCCGGGCGGGGCCCAATTTGTGAAAAATCGGGCCATCACACAAACTATCCTAATAGCATGTTATATCACCGAACATTGACAAACACAACAATCAACATGGCAAAGTATAGGCATTGGAATCAATGATGTACACAACAGAGTATGCTATAAACAACATCACAAAATGAGAACTGAACAAGTAATTGCATATGGATTTCAAAGGCAATTCAGTTCGAATAAATAAAAATAAATAAATAAATAAATGGAATGAAATGTCAATAAATGTCTCAAATCAGTTTACTTACATACACATAACAATTCCTAAGCTATCCGGCTTCCGTCGCGTCGATGTATACCCCAAAACCCCGTAATAGCTCTTTAACGGTCCTAACATTTGAGAATTTATCAATTGAGATTCAAGTTTAATGATTTAACATTCATAAATTGGTCAACATAGGTCAAAACCAAGTTTGAGACAAATTTGTTGATTTCGCATTTTTCGAGGTAAAACCCTAGTATAACGTTTCGACCGACTCCAGAATTCTTCACTTTTTATAGAAATATTGATTTGGGTCTCAAATACATTTTTCCCTATTTCTCCGGAATTTTCCTGAATTTTTCCGTAATTTTATTTATTTTCTAGAATTTTTTAGGTAGGTCCGGGTCACCCCGACTCGGTCCCCATCAAGTCTGGGTCGGCCTGACTCGGCCCATATGGGTTCGGGTCGACCTGACCCAACTCCCGTCATCTTCTTCGCGGAGCCGCTGCTTCTGCATTTTTTTCTTCTTGAGGCGTTGGGGTTGGCTCCTAACCCCAACCCCAACGGGTTTTGATGGCAGGGGAGACACCCCTGCCATCTCCCCTACACTCTCTTGCTCGGCCATGGAGGCCGAATCTCCATGGCTACTAACTACAACAACAACAACTGACAACACAACAACAACAACAACAGCAAAATCAACAACTCCAAAGTAACTTAACTCACATTGCGTTCTCGAGTTGTCGGTCTCTTTCTCCCTCTCGGTTTCTCTCATTCTTTCTCCTTCCTTTCTCCTTCTTCCTGATCGTTCATCCTCCTCTCTGCAGTGTGTTCCGTGTTTTGTTTTTTTGGAATGAGATAAAGATGATTGACCAACTTATATATATATATATATATTGGTAGATGTGGCCATTTATCGCCCACATCTTTTTTTTAATCAAATGAAATTCAACTAGTTACGCTTACCCCACGAGCAGCTACCTTGGGCCCACGTCGCCATGTGACTCGAGGCGCATCCCCGCTCGTCTCGGTATCTGCATACCCGTAAATGACTTAGTAGTCTACACAAATACAATACACTAGCCATACAACAAACAAATATAACATTTACCTCAGCCACCATGCCGCGGTAGTGACACGTATTTTGCTGCGGGTCCCATGTCACGGGTCATTTTGTCCAGATTAACGAATTAAACGTGTATTAATTATTGGGTCGTGACACGAATTGTCCACGTAAGACCCTAATTACATATATTAATCCTTGAGATTAACGCTAATTAATCCTAATTTAATTAATTTGGGTTGTTACAATTTTTCCCAGTGCAACTTATGAATCAGAACTTGAATCTCTTCTACTTACTTGATTACATTTTTGGCGTCCACGGTGGCGACCCATTACAACTCGTGAAGCATAAATTAAATCTCTTCTACTTGCTTGATTACATTTTTGGAGTCCATCGTGGCGGCCCATTATCCCGAGATAACCTTAGGCACTGCCATGTCACATCACATGTCACCAAGCCTGACCACGTTATGGCCTGCTTATATATGATGCTCGCGACCTAACTGGTTGTTTACACATTTCCAATTAACACTAGCTTAGTGATTTATTCTTTATATAATTACTTAAAGTCCCAAAAATTCAGCACATTCTAGCTCTCTTTGCTCTAAAAAATTTTGGATTTTCTTTCTCTTGTTTGCATGAAAATCAAAGTTTGCCTTTTATATACTTAGATTAGCAACTTGATTAATTAAGCAAATCCTTAATTCGACTAAGTTAATTACTAGGACATGTGTCCTCACTCAAAGCCACTTGTCCCAACGTGAATAATGCATGTCTCCACTTACTAGTTACTATTTATCTTAAGATTCCTACACATCTTCATCATCTCCATAGAAATCAATGGTCTCCAATTTGTTTGTCCAAAATATAGTCTCATTAATCCACATCAATTAAATTTATAAACATAGACACTTAAATTCATGTGGTTAATGTATTTAGTCTCATTGTTGACACATTAGTGGTCACACTAACCCTCGATTACCTGACACTCTATGCCTGTGTTTCGACACGCATCTCTAGGTAAACACCTGTCGCGCAATCTCACTCGATTACAACATCATAGTACTCAATTCTAGCACATTCTAATTCGAACCGTTACATCCACCATGACATACTTAAGAAACTTTCCAATGATGAACTTTTTCGCCCCGACATCTTCAGTTTTATATTTCTTCTCAAGCATATCCCAAACTTGCTTTGCTATTTTATATAATGAATACATATCATATAAAGTATCATACATACAATTCAGAATGTAATTTCTACAAAAAAAAATCAAAGTTTCTCAAGCCTCTATGGACAGCAATGATTCCTTACAAAAGAGGATCCTCATTGATCTTAGGCTCTTCCCCCTTACAATATTTGCAAGGTTGAGGATTGTTAAGTACAACAACTTCTTTTATTGCCACCTCTTAAAGTTAATTCCCTGAACTTCTTAGGGTTTTTTTTCATGCTTTTAGAGCTGTTTGAACTCGATTGTAGTTCTACAATCTTTCTGAATTTCTAAAATGCAACACAACGTAACAAAATCTCATAAATTCAGAATTAAATTCTAAACTTTGTTTTCTCAAATAGAGAAAAAAAATTCTATCTTAGATTGTTACACCAACAATCAGTAATGATATATTAATATTATAAACAAAACAAAAATACAATAGCTTAAAAAATAGAACTAAATAAGTAAACAAAATTATAATCGGAGGCTTGCAAATTTCGCAATGTCCTAAGACAAAATTGTTTCCACGATTTGGTGATGAAGCCTTTTCATAAATATGTCTTCATGATTCAACCAAAGTGCTCTTCTAAATTCTAAGATCACCAAATTTGGAAGTCTACTAAAAATACTCTTCTTCTCTCTCACAATAACTATGTTTCAAAAATAAAATTAATTAAATAATCAGTCTTTGAGTAAGACTTAAATAGATGTTAAAGAGATGTCTTCAAACAACACGCCCCTTTAATTTTGAAATTAATAAATTTGTTGGGGGTTCAACGGTCCAACTGTAGTAATTGTAAAACAATTAATTAAAATTGAAAAAATAATTACTAATGCGGGAAAAACCCTAAAGGCCCCAAGGCCCATTTTTGACTTAAAATGTATATGGGTCACCCTATTACCCATGTGCACCTATGTGCACCCCATTGGGTCACCCACTTCAACCCTTTACTTTAAAACAAAGTTGGTTGGGTTACTTTTATATATAAAGTGAGAAAGTGGTTTTTACTTTTCTAACGTGGGACTAATGTTTTCTTTCAAACATACTAGAACAAAACTTGTTCCAACAATACTTAATTTGACATTAAATGAGGCTTAAAATATACTTTGGTGGTAAATGGATAGCAGCAGCAACCAAGGCAAAGGACTGCTCATGCCAAACCCAGGGAGCAGCCATCCAAGCCTGGCCGAGCCAACCTAGGTCAAGATTTTGGTCTAGTCTAGGTATGACCAATGGCGCTCATACCTAATTTTTCTTTAGTGATTATTGCTTATCAACTACCTCCGATTTCTTTTATGATTGGTGGTGGTTTTAATAAAAATGAGTACTACGTGTTTTTCGATACAACGTCTAGGCTTGCCCTGTTTGGAGTGGGCTTAGGTTTTGTATTTGCAATCTCGAGGCCCGCTCGAACTGCCCATTAAGTATTAAAAATATATTTTATGGCATAACTTATACCATTAGGCTAACTTATACTTGATATTCATTTTTAAACATTTATATATATATGTATATTTACTTCATTGAAATAATAAAAAATAGTTAATTGTTCTTAACTTAAGCGGGCTTGGTGGGTCAGGGGAAGGGCTTCAAAGACCGAGCCCACCTGGTGAATTAACGAGTTTAAATCCAAGAGTTTAAATTATGCACCAATTATTCTATTCATCACTGACACCGCTTGTTCCTCCTCTACACGTGCTTCTACCGTCATTTAAATTCATCTCCTTTTCTACTGCTCCTGCATGGATATATGCTTACCATTGTTGGTTTGATTTTTTCATTAGGTTATTATCTTTTTGAATAATTAGTTGTCTTCAATGTTGGACGTTTATGTTTGAGTTCCCTCTTCAAAAGTCTTTTATTTATTTTCCTTCATTGGAAGTTTATTTTTCGTTATGGTTCTAGTAGTTTATATGTGTACTGTTATGTTCCGGAAGTTTGTGAAGTTAACAAGCACTGATCTTTCATACTATTATTCAATTGTTACAATTGTAATTTTTCAAAATCAACATTTTTGTGACTATTGAATGTTCTTTTGAAGAATTAGCAAATCAACATGCTTCTATCAAGGTAATTGATCATAAGAAGCTGTTAGAGTAACATACTTTGGCACACCAACCCACTTGATTAATTGTCGTGCGATTCACCTCGAGATGTGCACGTGCATCGCGAGGTATATGTGACGACCCCTTCTCCAAATAAGGGCACCGCCGGCCCAGTCCCTTTATTAAGCCCTAATTTTCCCTATATGACCTAACCAGGAACTAGTCAGCCTTATTTAAACATCTAAATACCTACCAATTATGATACCTCCTACAGTTAACAAGCTAGTTCTATTGACTAACCTATGGTTGTCTATAAATAAGAGTTAAGTTAAAATTTTGTTTTTTTATCTAACAAGTTATTCAGCGGAAGTCTTATTTCGTTACTAGTGGACATTAGATCCTAAGGCCTAACCTATTGTGGAAAAACTAGGAAATAGTGATCACATGCATATGTAAACAAAAGTGGTGCTATATATAACATGTGTCTGGTCAGATGTTCCTATCACTCAACCCAAAAGTAAAAATAACATGTATATCGTAAATGTAGTACAAAAGAATGCGCAAAACGTACAAGTATATGTCGTAGCTGTCCTTCACTGGCTTCGAGGTAGTCACTAATATTCTCTTTGCCTGTTCTGCTACTCGATTGGTCTGCACCCACCGTCACAAACTAAACGGTGAGTACATGAAATTATTTAAGTAATATTGAGAGACATTGATCCACATTCCCAAACAGGTAACAAGTATCAAATGGCATAATTTAAATAACAACTATGCTGAAAGAAACATCATGCAAAGAAATACTTGAGTTAACCAAATAGGAAACTAACTCAAGATTAAGTAGTAATGGATTAGGGTCTGTCGGTCATGATATTCATTACATCAGCCTGTCCACTACAATTTGAGCTCTGCTCTATATCATTTCATTACAAATTGAGCTATATATCATAATTTCAAAAGGTTGTCCTTACGATTACGCCTTTTCTATTCTAAGTGAATTAGTCTTCACAGGAATGCATACTTGCTAATATATCAGAGTTTTAAGACTCGTCATGCTCACTCAAGTTATTCTTGCGCCAATAAACCCCGAGGTCTGATTACCCCATTCGAGGGACGTTACCCCGTGTGTCATGCAAGGTAGTGGAGAAATTCCTCAACATTCCAAAAAGTCTAGTGATCCTTATATGAAAGCTGAATTTCTATCATCAAATGACCCTAACCACAAGAACCACTTTCACTTTCAATAATGACTCGGATTAGAATCCAAGAGATGTAATTGCATACTAATGCACAAAAGATTAGAGTCAAAATAAACAAACTAACCTAATAGCATGCTATATCACTGACCTCCAAACACAACAATCAACAGGACAAAGTAGAGGAATTGGAATCAATGATAAACACAACAGAGTATGCTATAAGAAACATCATAAAATGAGAAACAAACAAGTCATAACATGTGAATTTCAAAGGCAATTCAGTTCGAATAACTGAGAAAAAATAAATAAATAGAATGAGATGTAAATAAATGTCTCAATCAGCTTACTTACATACCACAACAACTCACTGCTATTTGGCTTCTCGTCGCGTCGATGTATGAACCAAAACACCATAATATCTCATTTAGGGTCCTAACATTCAACAATTAATGAATTTAGATTCAAGATTAATGATTTAAAATTCTTAAATTGGTCGAAATCGGTCAGAATCGAATTCGAGAGAAATTTGTTGATTTCGCGTTTTTCGAGGTAAACGTCGGTATAACGTCTCGACCAACTTCCGAATTCTCCACTTTTTATATAAATATCGAATTTTTATTGATTTGGGCCACAACTATATTTTCCCTATTTTTTTGGAATATTCATGAAATTTTTTCCATACTTTTATCTATTTTCTAGAATTTATTTTATTAAAAATCAGTGTAATTTATAATTAAATATTTTTGATTAGGGTGGGTCCGGGTTAACCGACCCGGTTCCCTCGGATCAATGTCGGCTCGGCTCGGCCCACCCGGCCCGGTCGGCCCGACCTGACTCAGGCTACCCCCTTCATCTTCTTCCTTTTGTCCTTCTCTGTTTCGAACGAAATTTCTTTTTCTATTGAGGCGTTAGGGTTGGCTCCCAACCCAATTGGTTTTGATGGCAGGGGAAACACCCCTGCAATCTCCCCCACACAACTCTCTCGACCATGGTGGCCGAACCTCCATGGTCACTATACCAACAACCACCGAATTCAACAAGAACACTCAACTCACCTTGCCTTTTTAGAGCTCCCTCTCTCTCTCTCTCTCTCTCTCTCTCTCTCTCTCTCTCTCTCTCTCTCTCTCTCTCTCTCCTTCCTCCTTTTCTTCTCTGCGTTTTTTTCTTTTCTGTTGTTGTTTTTTTTTTCACCGACTAAAAGATCAAAATGAGATAACGTGGACTTTGGGGTTAAATGTTTGATGTCCCTCAAGATTTATGCAACACGAATCTCGAGGCAAACCCAATCATTCTCCTCTTTTTCCACCGCCTTATATGTTTGACCAAAACTTTCTTGAGTCTTGCGAAATGCGTATCTCAAGGCAAATCTAATGCATATTATTTTTTGTTACAAACTATAGGCCATCACGTATTTAATTTAATGTGACCACATTCCTATAGCCACTTATTAAGCCAACATTAAATCACATTTAATTGAAATTACTTAATCTTATCCCACGAGCCCACGTCGGCACGCGACTCGAGGCGCGTTCTCGCTCGTCTTGGTATCTGCATACCCGTAAAATGACTTAGTAGTCTACACATATACAGTACACTAGACATACAACACATAAATATAACATTTACCTCGACCACCGTGCCTCGGTAGTGACACGTATTGCGCTGCAGGTCCCACATCACGAGTCATTTTGTCCTGATTAACGAATTATACGTGCTTTAATTATTTGGGGTGACAGTACATCGCACAACAACAAAGTGAGTTGGCGCCCAAAGTATGTTACCAAAGCTTTTTCCTTGATTATATGCCTTTGTCTTGTTCCATTAAATGTATTGCACTATAATGATTGATGAATTTTTTATTTTACTTCAAATAAATAAATAAATATGCTCCCCTTAGTTTTTATTTTGAAAAGTACTAAGATGATCCGATAACGAACACCCAAGTCCGTCTATCATGTATCACCGAGTGTCCAGCTTTCGGATATCGTTTGTGTGCACGCATACCCCATGCGTGAAGCCATTTTCAGTGACTCTAGCATTTCTCTTTTACTTTCTATTTAAGCCACACAAATGAAATATCTCTGCTACGTGGTTGACTCGTTTTGGAAGGTTTTTAATGTCTTGTCCGCTCACGCGCTTGCGTACGTTGATCACATTCTATGTGGTCGTACCGAAGTTTGCTTCGATTGTTGTGACACACACATAATCAGTCAACAACGGTCATAATTTGACTTGTTTGCTGTGACGTCAAATGTGTGACGTGTTCTTGAAGACATACGTCAAAATAAGTTAACTAGTAATGATAATTGGGAAATGTTAAAATGACACCTCAATTGATATTCTAATGGTCTGTTTGGTTCGTGGGATTAGCTCGAATTAGCCACATTGGACTAGTTAATCCGCTATTTACTTGGAAGATTAACTAGACCAGCGGATTAGTTAAGAGACATGGTAGTGGATTAAACAATACCACCATTTTTTGTGGGATTAGCTAATCTATTGTAACTGAAAGAGGAGATCATCATTTTACCCCTCACATAAACCAAATCACAATTCCAAGTCCCTGTTTTTCATGTTTGGAAATTTGGGAGACGGAGTGGATGAAGAAGGTGAAGAGGATGATGGAGGAGAGGAAGATGAGAAGGGGCTCGTCAACCACCGCATCTCTGGAGCTGCTTAGAACATATGGTACAATCGAGCCTCCTCTGTGAGAGATCAATCCGCCATTAAAAATGACGCGAAGCTCGAGCGGTGGTTCGGTTCGGTTCGTGAATGGCGACGCGGTTTTGATCGGAGGATTTGTTGAGGGCATTCTTGAATGTTGGGATATACAGCTTTGATTTGGAAGATTTGTTGAGGGCGTCGGTGGAGGTGTTGGGGAAGGGGAGTGTGGGGACTTCGTACAAGGCGGTGTTGGAGGAGGGGACGACTGTGGTGGTGAAGAGGTTGAAAGACGTCGTTGTCACCAAGAGAGAGTTTGAGGTTCAGATGGAAGGGTTGGGGAAGGTCAACCATGAGAACATTGTTCCTCTTCGAGCCTTTTATTACTCCAAAGATGAGAAGCTACTCGTCTATGATTTCATGCCCGCCTGAAGCCTCTCTACTCTTCTTCACGGTATGCAAATTTATTTATTTTTCTGGGTTTCGAACCTTCAAACCTTCACACCATGGAAATCCTGGAAATGAGAAATGTAAATGTGAGCCGATTCAAGCAGCGGTCTTCATTGGAGGAGATGAGAAATGTGTGAAATGGGGAGATTTTTGGTGTTATTTATCTAAGGGTATTTTGGTAAATGTATATGTACAACCCCATTTAATCCCAACCTTAAAACTCCCAACCAAACAAGATACACAAATGGGACTAAACTATCTAAACCCATGTGTTAGTCCCATCACTAATTAATCCCATGTGTTAGGATTCACTAAAATGTGAACCAAACAGGCCATAAGTGATACCTATGTGACGTGGCGCGCGGGCCTCACGTAAAAATGAATATTTGCAAAATAATTTTTAGTATATAACATGGATGGTGTGTATCTTGAAATACATTCGACAGCTCTCATGGATAGGCCCGCGCGCCATAAAGATTTCACTTGGGATGTCAATTAAGATGTCATTTTAGCATTTTCCATGATAATTAATGGTAATTTACATATCGAAAATAACGACAAAACATAGCATTTGGTCTTTGAACTTTCAGTTTTTTATGTTTTTGGTCACTCAACTATTATTAGTGTATATTTGATCTCCAAACTTTTATTGATGTACATTTGTTCTCTGAACTTTTGAATTTCATATATTTTTTATCTTTAAATTTTAAGCTTATTATGCCTTTAGGGAAATTGAGGTTTTTTTTTGTTGGTTGAAGTGAATCATTCGATCCATTAATATAAATCATTTTACTTTTTTTGACAAACTACGTGACACTTATGTTAGCCACGTCAGTAACACTTATGTTAGCAACGTTAGCGGATTTAACACTTCAAAAGATGAAAGGACCAAATGTACAAGTTCAATGACTAAATGTGCTAATAATAAAAGTTTCGAGACCAAAAAATACAAATATTCAAGGACCAAAACTGTCTCAAACTTAATCACTTCAACTCTTACGGGTGTGAAGTTTTATTTAAAAAGGCTTCGATATTAATTAAGATGAGTTAATTGTTGGAGTTGTAATCTAAATTATATTAGTGTTTGAGTTTGACTAGGACTTTTAGTTAGAGTATGAGTCTATTTAGGATCTCCTAGTTGGATTAGGAGTATATTTATGTGAGTCTATAAATTAGAGTTAAGCCATCGCATTGTAATTAACGAGTTTATTAGAGTGATTAATAAAGTGTGTCATTGCGGTGTCTCTAAACCTAACATGGTATCAGAGTAAAAGTGAGATCCTGAGATATGTGAGAGTGAGACCGAGATTTTAGATCTACGGTGTGAGACTTTGTTCAAGATCGAACAAAGAATTTGGGTTTCGCATCTATTGAGAGATCGAAACGTGCCCATTTCTTGTTTTGGAGAAGAAACGAGATTTGAACAATTTGTTCGAAATGTGTGTGGCAGAGAGGTAAAATCAAAATTGAGATTTTTGATTTGGCGTGAATTATGGCGACATAAGGAAACGACCAAGTTCAACCTACTCTTTCAAATTCGACGGGAATAAGTTTGATAGATGGAGCACTCAGATGAGAGTCTTGTTCAATTTTTGAGATTTGCTCACAGTAGTTGAAGATGGGTTCAAAGACCCAGGGGCCACCGCTACCTCGACACAAAAAGAGCTTCGTAAGAAAGATCAGAAAACACTTTATTCTATTTTACAAACGCTTGATGATGTGGCGTTTGAGAAAGTGCAACTGACAAAGACATCAAAGGAAGCGTGAGACACTTTAGAGACGTCCTACAAAGGTGTACATCACTACAAAAAAATAGCAAATCAGAAACGGAATTAGAAACGGAAATAAGTTCCGTTTCTAAATCAGAAACGGAATTAGAAACGGAATAAGTTTCGTTTCTAAATTAAAAAGTTAGCGACGGAATTGAGACGGAAACATTCAGAGACGGATTTGAGACGGATCAGAGACGGAATTAGAGACGGAATTAAATTCTGTCTCTGAAAAATGGTGCCACTACTCCCGCCAAAAATTATGTTTCTTATGACCGTTCATCAAATCTCGGGATTTGTGTACACTTGGATAAGGCCGCCCAAAAATTGATTGTTCAAATTAAAAAAAAAAATCGTCTCTCTCAACTCTCTTTCTCTCTTTGTCTCTCTCTCTCAACATCGACCTCTCCATCCCCTGCGTCGCCTCTCCGATGGACACCGTCTCGAGTCCTCCATGGTCGCCTCGGCCTCGGAGGCATCGCCGTCGTCCACTACAACAACACCTCGTTCGACCAGTACTCCATTATCCGCTCCGCCAAATCCCGCCGCAACCCCTTCGCATCCGACACCATCTTCAAATCTCCCTCGGATTTCATCGATTCCGGTGACGATTTCGCCTCCTCCCCCTGCGTTTTCGTCACCCAGAACGGGGACTCCAAGTCCGAGCTTCTAGGGCTTGTTTCGAGGTCGTATTGGGGTTAGGGTTGGGGATTGTATGGAGGCGGCGGCGGCGGGGGGGTCTTCACGGTACGATTTTGATAAAGCGGCGTGCTTTCTGGCGCGAAACGTGGTGGATTAGGCGCCGTTGGTGAGCGGGGAGGATGGGGAGGTGGTGGATGTGTTCGGTGCGAAAGATGTGGAGAGGATTCGGGGTTTCCGGCTCGGGCCGCTGCCGTCGTTGGGGCCGATGGGGATTTCATGGTGGGCGCGGCGATGGGGACGAGGTTCGTCTTGGCCTTCGAAAGCGAGGTAATCAATTTCACCCGTTTCGATCTCGATTTTGATTTATGGTAGTTATTGCTAAGGATGCAATTTTGTTGTTTCTGATCTGAATTGTGAGGGTCCGAGTTGATAAACTATTGATTTTGATGTTGTTCTTGTCTTGATTGGAGAAATTCATCGCAGAATTAGCTGGTTTGATCTGGAGATGGACAATTTTGTTGTATTTTTTCTAATGTGGATTTGGATGTGGTTGTTGCATTGTGTGCGCTCGTTTGATTTTTAGCTTGTTGATTGACTAGTGTTTGTTTGAAGAATTGTTTGTGATTCCAAACCTTTAATACGTATGTAAAAGTTGAAGTACATAAAATTACTCCTCTGATAGCCTCCTCGAATCCTGAGCTGAGAGAAGTGTGCATCTCGGCGAGTGCCACTTCTGCTTCTGTGTGACGAGGCTTGCTGGCTTATCTAATGGCTTGACCTTACAATGTCTGTCTGCAACTAAATCTATTGGAAGAATATCAGAGTGAGTTTCGGTTGTGAAATCAAACTAGTGCAGTCACCGAGATTGAATCTCAAGGAAATAAACTCAAACAATTCCTATTATCCTTATTTTCAATCCGCTAATAGTGTTAGTCTTCTCAGTTTGAAGAAACCTCGACGTCCAAAGCATGTCCTCCGTTGGATCGATAATAAGATTAGGTCGGATTGCAGTTTGGATCCATGCGATGTTGAGGAGATATCTAAATCGAATCAAGTGGATCGGCCCTATGAGAAAAACTTTGTAAGTTTCGAGGATGTATGTTGCATCTTCAACCTATTTTATGTATTTTTTTTGTTTTTGAAGTGAAATAGGAATTTTATTAATCTATCAATGGCTCGATACATGACTAGATATAGAATCAATTGACCTAATTAAAGTATGTTAACTCGATAAAGACAGACAGACTCCTTTAATTTGTCTAGGTGAGTTTTTTTATTAAAAACTCGAATCTTGTAAGGAAAAAGTCTTTTTGTTCTCAATAATTTTGTTAATTTACAATTACACATTGGGTAAACTTTCACGATGGATCAAACAAATTGATATCATGTTCCTGCACTGTTGTCTAACTTGTCTTTCTTCATGTTACATGTGAAAATGAGTTCTCACTTTTTATTTCTTTAGTGCTCAAATAAACTCAATTTGTAATGGGAGCATTGTACTAAAAGCATACAAGTTGCAACTTCCTCTGGGAAAACTATAGTACTATATAACAATATTTGTTGCACTAGTTTCAAAATAGGGAAATAAAAGAAAAGAGGAGGCGTGAAGGGCATGAGGCTTTAATGGTGTGTTGCAGAAATAAAACAGATTAGATTCCTTTTGAACTAGAAAGAAGCAATCGAACATCCAAATTTGACTATGGTTTTTTTATTCTTTTTTTATTCTTTTTTATTTATTGATTAATCATTAAAACGTACCATACGTAAAGAATTCGAGAGAGGAAAATACTAAACGTTGAAATTTCTCTACAAATGGTCATTAAGTTTTTTAGACTTTATTGCTCTGTTATTTAATTCTATTTCTTTTGATTGGTTTGGCATGTATATATGACATTCTCATGGTAGTTGTTTGAAAGATTTAATGGTCGCTTGGCTCCATTTGTTTCTCCCTTGTATGAATACTATTTTTCGTTTAGTTTTGCTCTTTTAACTTTTAATATGCTTACTTGTTGTTAAACTCTTTCCCGCTTTGAAGTTTTTTAGTTCCTCTTGCAAATGGATGAAATAATGAATAAGGTGGCCGAAATGAGTGGCAAATGTGCAAAAGAGGTTAAAGTGGTTATCTCTCCTTATGGGATTTGTCCACTAGGAGCCCACATTGATCATCAGGTGACTTTTTTTTAATTTTTAATTGAATCTTCTTATGACCCAAATTGATCATTTTATGGATTCTTATAAAACTCTTTCCATGGTTTTGGCTGTGATTTCTAAAAGTTGTAAACAAGTCTTAATTTTATTTTATTTTTATAAGAATAAACTAGTCGACTCTAATTAATTAATTTGCAATTTAGGTTTTATTTTCTTTGTTGTCGAGCATAAATATTTTTCTTTTAATTTTAATTCTTAAACGTAATCATGCATGATAGCTTCTGTATGTTGCAGTCTTAAATATTGATCATGAAACATCAAGACGATATATATAAGCATCACAAACCATTGCTATGTTATAGTTTGGAGCGAGAGATAATTTGCTAAATAACACCATGTTCCTTCTGGATAATGATGAATTTCTTTTTCTTTATTACTTTATTTATTTTGTGTTTATATTCCATAATATTGTTTATATTCCTATTATTGTTTGTATAATTTAGTGATTTTTTCTTTTTGATCTTTTTTCGTGTGTTTTGTACGAAGTCAAGTATTATTTGAAGCACAATCAACTTTATATAATCTCGGAACACTTCATTTTTTTATTTTTTTTTCATTTAGAACAATTTTTGCTTTTACTTTTGTAGAAAGATACGATATAGAAACTTTTTAGATTGTTTTTGTTGTTTCGTGTACAGTACATTGAGAAAAGATAATGTTAAGGATATGATAAGTTTATATAAATTGTGTAATATCAATATATTATTTAGCTATGATTTTTATTATATATTGGCAGGTTAAATGTGCTTGGATTGAGACCTATATATGTAAGACTTTAAAAACTAAACAAAAATGAAAATTAGAGACGGAAATAGCAACGGAATCCAAAGATTCCGTTGCTATTTCCGTCTCTAATTTTCGTTTATGTAAGATACATAAATCAGAAACGGATCAAATTCCGTCTCTGATCCGTCTCTGATTAGCAACGGATCAGAGACGGAAATAATCAGAAACGGAATTTATTCCGTCTCTAATCAGAAACGGAATTAGAGACGGAATAAATTCCGTTTCTGATCCGTCTCTAAATCAGAAACGGAATTGCATTCCGTTTCTGATTGAATTAGCGATGACATTTTTAGAGACGGAATTGATTCCGTCTCTGTTCCGTTTCTGACTGCAATTAGAGACGGAATTTTAACAAATCAGAGACGAAAATTTCCGTTTCTGATTTGCTGTTTTTTTGTAGTGCATAAAGCTAAGAAAGTTCGATTGCAAACTTTGAGGTGACAATTCGAGTTAATCGAGATGGATGACTCATAATATATAGAGAAGTACACCATTCGTGTTCAAACAATCGTCGATCAGTTAAAGATGAATGGCGGAGAAGTCGCCGATCTCGATGTGAACGAGAAGATTTTGGTACTTTGACCACGAAGTTCGACCACGTAGTTGCTGCTATCATAAAGTCCAGGACAGATTATGTGACCAAGTCAGTTGAAGAAATCATTGGTTCATTACGAGCACATGAACAACGAATCAATGAAAAAAGTGAAAAATTAAGCCTACTGAGCGGGCATTGAAGACTACAGTTGTCCCGAAGCTAAAGAAGAATTATGGATTAAAAGGCCGTGATAAAGTCAACAACAATGGCAGAGGTCAGAATAATAATCACCAGTGGTGGGATAGAAATAAATTGCGTGGATGGGACGAAGGTCGCGATCGACAGAAATCAGATTCAGTGTTACAACTGTCGCAAATTTGGGCATATAGCTAGATAATGCAGGATAAAGCAATCATCAAAGTTAAAGTCGGAGTATGAGGAGCTGACAGATCAAGATAAGGAGTGTCATCAGACACTAATGATGGTTTCATCAGCCCAGGAGAATGCTCATAGTAATATGTGGTATCTCGATAGTGCATGCTCTAATCACATGTGTGGCAATAGAGAATTTTGTCGATGAGTTGGATGAGTCAGTATTGACAGAGGTCAAGTTTGCTGATGATAGGAAACTTCCGGTTAAGGAAAATGAAGAATTCTGATCTAGTTAGAGAATGGTGATCATCAGTATATTTCAGATGTGTTATATGTAACGACATTGACATGCAATTTGCTAAGTTTGGGGCAATTACTAGAGAAGGGGTACAAAGTAAATTTCAAATATAGCCATCTCACTGTATTTGACTCTAAATGTATGATCATTCTTAAGTCTCTTTTAAAAAATATGTTATTTCATATTGAGATTAACACTGGATCTTATCCGTGATTTAATTCCGCTGTTTCTGATGAGTCATGGTTATGACATATAAGATATGGTCATCTAAACTTCAAAAGTCCGAAGTTGCTGACTCATAAAAATTTAGTGAAAGGATTACCTATGATTCAACATCCATAGCAATTTTGTGAGGGGTGTATTTTGGGGGAGCAACTGTGACGGCCCCAAACTCCGAGGCAAACCGGTACCGCCACGTCGCCAGACACGTCACCAAGCATGTTACGTCACCGCACACTTAATTTTGACTGCCTGCAACCTACACCTTTATACGTACCTTATTCGCCTTAACATAGTATTTTTGAAAAATTTATAGATATTCACATTAAATTGACCAAGTTAAGTTGTTCACGATTCATCAAATTATTATGAATTAACATTTAAGCGGAAATCTTTGAAGCATGCAAACACGGTAGAAATAAAAAGTTTGCATTGTATGATTAACCTATAGTGTGGAAACTCGGTATTAGATACCATGTATATCAAGAGCAACAAAAGTACAAAAGGTGAGCATATACATGTATCAGGTGTACAAGTCCTTCCCAAAAACTCATAAAGCAGTAAATAGATACATACAACCACTTACGCAAAAAGTGACGGCTCTCCTAACTTAGACGTAGTCGCCTAAGACGCCCTTGCCTCGACTCTTCGCAAGATCTGCGATTTGTCACATAAAATAATGACAAATCCGAGGTGAGTAAATCCCAGAGAACTTTAGCTAATATTCACAAATTTCAATAAAATGACTACAGTTCATGCAATTTAAATAAAGGACAAGAATAAGGAAATTCACATGAAAATAAGTTGTTGAGAAGTCAAATTTGGACACGAGTGTAACGTGACAGAGAACCATAGTCGACATCCGGGAATCTTCGTAACTAAACCGAGAGGAACCATTGACGACCACATCACCAAACATCTCACGGTCAAATGAGAGGAACCATTGAACGGTAGAACCCATCCAAACATTTCTCGAGAGGAACCATTGACGTAGACTTAAGACTACGTCAAACATCTCTCAACCTACGGGTTTCGCGGAGAATAGTCACCGCGTAGCCCTATCATGGCCAATTACTCGAACATCGCAGGAGTAGCTAGCCCCGGTGTGTGAGTCCGTGCCATGTCGACCCTGTCGACAAACACACATACACACGTAGGAATGGATGAACAGTAATTGAACAACAATAAATAGCATAATGGAATAATTGAAATGCGAAATAAAGTAAATGCCATAAAAGAATTTTAACTAATTTTCTCGTGGATTTACTTACCTAAAACAAGTCGCAAACAGCCTTCGAAATGTTTTGCACATGCCTCGAGATGTGTACCCGACACCCGACTATGGTAGCCTAATTCCCTGGTGTCCAATTATATAATTTTTGTTATTTTAAAGTCTCATTAAATGAATTTATAGTGTGATATCAAAACTTGTAATATTTTTATTCCAAAAAGCTTAATTCTTGGCGTACTTTTCGAATTATACCGGGGTGTCGATGCCCCAAATGTCGTCAAAACATCCCTTTTATATTTTTTCCATTTTATTATATTTTTTTCTGGATTTTTTGGATTTTCATAATTTTTTAGTTTGGCCCAACTAGGACCACCGATTCTGGCCCCCGGCCCGACCCGGGCCTGGGCTGCTCGGCCCGACCTGGCCTGGGCAGCCCAACCCATGTAGGCCTGGACAGCATGGCCCACTTGGGCTTGACCAGCAGGCCCATGTCTCTCTTCTTCCTCCTCCTCCTCCTCTTCCTTTTTTCTTCTTCTTCTTATTCTTCTTCTTGTCACAGAGGCCGTTTTGTTTTTTTTCTTTGTTTTTTTTTTAACACAACAACATTTTCAACAACAACAATATCATCAGCAACTTAACAACAACAACAAATTTCACTCACCTTGATCAATGGAGGTCGCCATTGCGGGAGCGCGTCACTACCGTCTACGCCGCTGCTGGAGTCCACCGGCGCCACTGGTGAGCTTTGCCGTCCCCGACCTCCCGTCGCCGCTCTCTCTCTCTCTCTCTCTGATTCTCCTCCTTTCCTTCTCTTTTACTTCTCTCTCTCTCTCTCTGTCTTCTCTTTTTTTTTTTTAGGATTTTTTTTTAATCATTTGTAGAGAGAGGGAGAAATGATGAGGTATGAGTTTGATGTGACGCGTGATGTGATGGGATGTGTGATGTGACAGATAAATCCCATACTACCTATACACCCGCGTTACGCGCACACCGCGACGTCGCACACTGCTCGTCACTACAAGCGCACAACGCGACCAATAAAATATCAAATAATGCGACGCTAATTATTTAATATTAGTAAATTAAATAAACACTCACAAACAAAAATAACATTTTTTTTACCTCGTTAGGCGTGCCCTGGACTTTTATGCAATGTCCACGTGGGTCTGAGCTTAGGGTCTTAATCTGTAATTTGTAAGTTAATTGGAATTAATTAGCGGTCGTTACAATTTTCCCAACTAAAAGGAATTTCGTCCCGAAATTCAAATTTAATGAAATCTTTACCTTGGAAAAAGTGGGGGTATCGCCCTCGCAAGGTAGACTCTCTCTCCCAAGTGAGGCCCTCATTCTTATGATACTGCCATCGAACGAGTACAAGTGGTATTTCTTTCCTTCTAAGGCTATGTACATTGGGGTCAACTATCTCAAAGTGGTGTTCCTCGTACGTCACATCTGGTCGACCCTCGATTTTTGTCATATCAACTATCGGTCTCGGTCCTGATCTAGTCAACCGTAACATCGAAATATGAAAAACATTATGAACCCATGTCAATCGACTTGGCAATTTCAACCGATAAGCGACTTTCCCAACTCGTTTCTCAATCTGAAATGACCTAATAAATATTGGTGCTAGTTTCCCCTTGATCCCAAATCTCTGATGACCTTTCAACGGAGAAAGTTTCAAGTAGACCCAATTGTCTACCTCGTAGCTCAGCCCATCGCAGTACATATCCGCATACTTCTTCTGTTTATGTTGGGCAGCCAATAACCGTTGACGAATCAGTCTCACATTCTCTGTATGGTCCACAACAATCTTAGGCCCCACAACTGATGTATCCTCTGGCTCTGCTCAACAAGCACTACAAAAAACAGCAGATCAGAAATAGAAATTTTCGTTGCTGATTAGCATAAATTTCGTCTCTAATTCAATTCTGCAACGGAACAGAGACGGAATCTATTCCGTCTCTAAAATCATCGTCGCTGATTTAGTCAACAACGGAAATGGGTTTCTGTTGCTGATTAGAGACGGATTAGATACGGAATTTAGAAACGGAATAGAAACGGAACATAAATGCAAATTTTTCTAAAGGGTACAGTTGTAATTGCATTCCGTCTCCGATCCATCTTTGATTAGCAACGGATCAGAGACATAATTATTACAATCCGTCTCTTATCCGTCTTTGATTAGCAACGGACCAGAGACGAAATTATTGCATTCCATCTCTGATCCGTCTCTTATTAGCATAGGAACGTTGACGGAATGCAATAATTACGTCTCTGATCCGTTGCTAATTCATGAATTCCGTCTCTGATCCGTTGCTATTTAGTATCAAAGCTTAGTTTTGCCCAGTTGGGCTCGGCTATTTCCTCGAAAATTAGAGATGGAATAACAACGAAATCTCTGAATTCCGTTGCTAATCCGTCTCAATTTCGCTTTGTTTAGTTTTCAAAACTAAGCTTAATCCAATTGGTTCTCCATAACCTCTAAACCTGAAAATACAACCATAGGACCTACTCCATCGCCTGCACCCCTTCCAACAACTCCTTGAGGGTGCTAACATCCTCCAAAAAAGCAGAATTTGACATACATACATCGACAATATATATCAACAAATATTAAAATGAGAGAAAAAAATGTACAATTCGACATTGAAAAAGATTTATATATCCACGAAAGCTTGTCAAGTATAATAAATGTTCCAAATTTTTAAGTATTCACTAAAACCACCAATCCTATTGTTCAACAACCACCAAAAAAAACTTACAATCCTCTAAATATGCACAAAAATAAGTATCAATCTAAAAGTCATGTAAATAACTATAAAAGTTACATGATATGCTTTAAATTCCTCATCTCTCACTTGCAAACCAGATTATGGCAGGTATTGTCACTAGGACATGGGCAATCAATGACACTAACTCCCACTCCATCGAAGAACCAGTCACCTACCGATAGGGCCACGCTTTGCAAATATTGCAAAATGGATCAAACTCATGATAAACAAAACGAAACTGCAAAAAAACTATCTCCATTTACAGTGCAAAAGAAAATAATTTATTTTACCATAATTTTCGACGGTACATGGCTACTTGTGTGTCCAACTAACACAATTTATTAGAAGGGGGAATATGAGAAACTACCTAACTACATGAACAAAAAGCTATACTAAAGCACAATTACGAAAACGTTTTAAGTGCTAAAGCACAACAACGTGCCAGCAAAAGGAAAGTTCGAATCATTTCATTAAAAATGACTAATGATCACAAAACTACATAAGGTGAAAACAAAGGGAATACAAAAAGTACAAAGATCCACAATATTGAGCAAAAATTAGAAGAGAACATAATACGTTGAGAATTTCTAGTATTATAGAGCAAATAATGAAAACAAAGCACTTAAAGTTCTTAGCTATCTATGCCTTTGGATACAGTTGAACCATTGAGTCATTGATTCAAAATAATGAAACATAAAATAAAGAAAATCTCGCTAAGAGAATATAGTGAAATTGATTACACAAAATAACCAGAACATTTGATATAATTTTTTTCTTATAAGGAAGCGTCATGAAGAGAGAAAAAAAGTCGGTGATTTATTAGTTTATCTAAAAAAACTCCTTTTATCAAGTGGAGGAAAACTGTAATTCCGATACAATTACTAAGAGTGGACTTTTTCACCTCTATACCTCCATCAACAAAGGGACAATCAGAGACAGCCCGTGCAATTGATGTTTTCATGTTTTTACTAGCTCCAAATCCAACTTTTGCAGCTTCATATTTGCCTAAGATCTGACATGAAATGAGCATCAAAGTTATTTAGTGGTTTGGCATACCAATTCGATGTATGGAAGAGAGATAAGAAATTAAATATAGAACATAAGAAACAAATGAAAAGCAGAATAGAATGGACACAACATTTAGTAGGATTCTGAAAAGTTCAATAAAACTTAAGGTAAGGTTAACCCAAATGCTGATTCAATTGCCAATTGCCAATGCCAAACTTTCCAATATAGGGTTTCTAGTATCAAAGATCCTAGTAGTTGTTCACTCGTACCTCCTTAAGGTTAGAGGTTAATTCAAATCTCTTGACATTTTATGTGAAATAGCAACATTAACTTAAAGGTGATCATAGTTTTTAGAACCCTACCTATTAGTAGTAGAAAATATATAATTATAGGTACTATTCATCTATACCTACTCTTTTAGTAGCTTTATCTATACATATGCATACATACACAATCGAACCAAATATAGTAGGAAATACATGAAAAAATGTGGCATAAAGATATCAAAGAATGTAAATTAATACTAAAATATAGCACAAAACCTTACCTCTACATAGCAATTAATGCAATCCAGGCAAAACACGTTGCACTTCGACTACGATCCGTTTCTCGCTTCCATATACTTCACCCACTTCCCTAACGCTAATCTGCATCAAAACCAAACCCAAAACCATTACAATTCAACGTCCTTGGCACAGCAGAAATAACATGCTATGTTCTCATTATTGCACTAAAATTAAATTCCAAGAACACACAGCTAGGAAAAAAAATGACATATGCATTTCAGGAAATATATAACTACATAAGCATAGAAGAAATGATTCAAAAAGACTAGTGCAACAATTGATCTAATAACAAAATTTAGTGCAAGTCAATCCTTAAGGTGAGGTACCGCGACGAACAGTGGCAAACAACGGCGACGGTTCAGGGTGCGGCAAATAGCGGCGACGACTTGAGGTGCGGCGAACAGCGGCGACGGCTTAGGGAAACGGTGAAAAAGGGCAACGGGTAAGGGCTTCGGAGGCTCCAATCTCTTGCAGACGGCGACAGCAGAGCCGAAAAAGCCCTAATCGCAGCGATGGCCAAAAAATTTAGGTACGAGAGAGAGAGAGTGGTGGGAGAATGAGAAGTAGGAAGCATCGGTGAGAGAGGTAGAAGTGGGAAGGTTCGGTGAGCGGTGAGAGAGGTGGGAAAAAGAGAGAGATCATCACCAGAGATCGCCCTATGCATGCGAGAGAGCAGAGAGCGGTGATGGGAGCGGTGAGCAACACATCAGTGCACGATGCAGAGAGTGATGGTCGACGACCTACGAGAGCGGTGAGCTGCGAGAGAGATAGGGCAGAGAGGGGTGAGAGAGTGAATGCAGAGAGCGGTGGTCGACGGCCCACTAGAGCGGTGAGTGGCGAGAGAGAGAGGGTAGAGAGGGGTGAGAGAGCGAATGTAGGGAGCGGTGGTCGGCGGCCCACGAGAGCGGTGAGCGGTGAGAGAGAGAGTGCAGAGAGGGGTGAGAGAGATATCAGAGAGCGATGGTCGGCGACCCACGAGAGCGGTGAGCGGCGACAGAGAGATGGCAGAGAGAGAGAGCAGAGATTGGTCGGTGAGCGGAGAGAGAGTGGAGAGGGAGCAAAGATCGGTGAGCAGTGAGCGGAGAGAGCGGTGACCGGGCGGAGAGAGTGGTGACCGGCGTAGAAAGCGGTGGGTCAGGGCGAGAGGGGTGACGGTGAGAGCGAGATCGGTTAGAGAGAAGAAAACGCGTTGAGAGAGAGAGAGAGATAGATAGATAGAGATTTTGGTGAGAGTTGAGAGATAGAGATTTTGGTGAGAGTTGTGGTTGGTCCCCATTTTTGGGGCGTCTAAATCGAAACATGCACAAATCTCGAGACGTAATGGACGGTTTAAAATAATAAAAGTTTTGGTGGGAATGTTGGCGCTATTTTTTTTGACCCGAAATTTAATTTCGTCTTAATTCCTTCTCTATTTCCGTCTCTGATCTCTCTCTATTCCGTCTCTGAATTAGTTCGTGTCAATTCCGTCTCAAACCATTTGTTTTAGCAACGGAACTCAATTACGTTGCTAATTCCGACTTTAAATAGCCATTTTTTTGTAGTGAAGCCGGTGATCTACTCGGTCTACCGTACAGGGCTTCAAATGGCGGCATCCCAATGCTGTCCTGATAGCTGTTGTTGTAAGCAATTTCACAGAGCGGCAAGTACTCCTCCCAAGACCCACCAAACTGCAACACACATGCCCTGAGCATATCCTCTAGTATTTGTATTAATTTCTCTGACTGTCCGTCTGTTTGAGGATGAAATGCAATGCTAAACTGTAATCTAATATCAAACTGCTCCTACATAGCTTGCCACAATGATGATGTAAGACGACTGTCTCGGTCTGAAACAATCAAAATTGGTACTCAATGCAGTCGTACAATCTCTTTTTCGAATAATATGCTCAACCGTGTGAAATTATACTTCATAGAAATTGGTAGGAAATGAGCTGACTTCGTCAACCTGTCCACGATCACCCATATCGCATCGTGTTTCCGCGAAGTCCGCGGTAATCCACAAACGAAATCCATCGTAATGTGTTCCCATTTCCACTAGGGATAGGCAGCGGCTGCAATAACCCTCCAGGCCTCCTGTGCTCAACCTTAACCTGCTGGCACACCTCACAACCCCTAACATAGGCGCCGACGTCCGCCTTCATCCCTGGCAACCAAAATAATCGTTGCATATCATGATACATTTTGGTCCTGTCAGGATACACTATATACAGGGACCTACGAGCCTCATGGAGTATCCCATCGCGTGTCTCTGCCACTGCTAGAATCCATAACCATCCCTCGGTGCCTTAACAATGATCCACAGACTCGCTCCAATCTGGATGATCGGGACTTTGTGCCATCTCACTGTATCTCGAGTACATTTGATCAGCCCTCTAACACTCCAAAACTCGCGGAATAGAAACAGACGGTACCCCAGTCAGTCCACAAATCTATGCGTCCGCTATAGCAGGAACCTCTGTCAAGCTCAGTGTTGCTGCCGCCTCAAGCAAACCATACTCGTGCATCATATGGCAGACAACTGTCTCAGGATCTGGTCCTCTCCTGCTCAATGTATCTGATACGACATTTGCCTTCCCAGGCTGATATTCGATAGAGAAGTCGTAGTCCTTTAGCAACTCTAGCCAATGTCGCTGTCTCATGTTCAGATCCTTTGAGTGAATAAGTAAGTCAAACTCTTATGATCTGTATATAATGTGAACCTCTCACCGTATAGGTAATGTCTCCATACCTTCAGTGCAAATACGACTACTACAGGCTCCAAGTCGTGCACTGGATAATTCCTTTCATGGGTCTTCAACTGTCAAGATAATTAGGCGATTACGCCGTCTCCCTGCATCAGCACACAACCTAACCCTGTGCCGCAAGCATCAGTATGAACTGCTAATCCCTTACTCGGCTCTGGCAACACTAGTACTAGTGCAGTAGTCAGTGTCATCTTCAACTGTGTAAATGCGTCCTCACACTCCTTTGACCAATTGAAAGGTCCATCCTTCTTTGTCAATTTAGTCATCGGCGCGGCGATCTTCGAGAAGTCCTTCACAAATCGCCGATAGTATCCTGCCAACCCTAGGAAGCTCTTGATATCTGTCATTGTCTCAGGTGTCGGCCAATCTATGACAGCATGGATTTTACTCGGATCCACTGATATACCTCAGTCACTGATCACGTGTCCTAAGAATTTGACTTCTGACAGCCAAAACTCGCACTTACCGAACTTAGCATACAATTTGTGCTCTCTCAGAGTCATCAATATCTGCCTGAGATGTTGTCCGTGATCTTCACGAGTCTTGTTGTAGATCAATATGTCGTCAATGAAGACAATGACGAATTTATCCAAGTACGGCTTCAATACTCGATGCATCAAGTCCATGAACATGGCCAGTGCGTTAGTTAGTCTGACCGACATCACTATGAAATCAAATAACCCATATCTAGTGTTGAATGCGGTCTTAGGTATGTCATCATCCCGAATCCTGAGTTGATGATAACCCGACCTTAAGTTGATCTTAGAGAAGACACGGCTCCGGCCAACTGGTCAAACAAATCGTCGACCTTGGCAAAGGGTAACGATTTCGTATTGTCACCTGGTTCAACTTCCTATAGTCAATGCACATCTTCAAGCTACTATCATTCTTCTTAACGAACAGGATCGGTGCTCCCCATGGTGATGTGATCGGGTGTATAAACCACTTCTTCTTTAAATCATCCAGTTGAGTCTTCAACTTCTCCTGCTCCTTCCGTGACATCCGGTACGGTCTGCTAGCTATCGGTTGTATGCCTAATACTAATTCAATAACAAACTTAATCTCTCTGGGGGCAATCCTGGTAGATACTCCGGAAGACATCGGAAAACTCACTGACAATCGGGACATCCTCGAGTCTAACGTTTGGGACCTTGGTTGACTTTATTATCCCCGCAAACACTTCCATCTATAAGGTCATAGCCAATCTACCCATAGTGATCGGTAGTATACTCGCATCACCCGTGAAAGTGAACTCTGGTATGTCGGGATTCTGAAAAGTCATTATTTTACAGAAACAATCCACCTGGATGTAATATGAAGCTAGCCAATCCATGCCCAAAAGTACATCGAACTCTAAGAACTCTAGGAAGCGTAGGTCGATAGAGAGTTGGTGTCCGAAAATCTCTATCGTGCAACCATCACATATCATGTTAGGGTAAACATTCTCCCCAGTTGTTGTGCTGAGAATCAGGAGTGTACTAACCGTAATAGGTGTTAATCCTAACTCATTAACCATACGTCCAGTAATAAATGATACCGTGGAACCAGAATCAATAAGTGTATGCATAAAATGATCGCAAATGAAAATCATACCCTCGACGAGCTGTCTGGTAGCCTCGCGGTCTGACTGTGCTACAACATGCACCTGCTCCCTGGCCTGAACTGGTGGTCTGCAATCGGGGCTACTAAAGCCATCGAACATTATTTCTTAATATGTCCAGGTTGTCTGCATTTGAGACAAGTAAGATGCTGGTTTCCCGACCCCTGGTCCTGACCTCGTCTGACCTCTGACCCTGACTCAACCATACTGTCCTCGGTCCCTGCCTCCCTGATCTTGGGTCGATCTTTGCCCAAGCCACGGTCCATAACCACCACTTGACTGCTGTGATGACTATGCAGGTACTATCGCATGAGAAGTGACCGCCTGGTGATCCTCATGTCTGGGCTCTGTCATCTCCTATTTCTGTGATCGATGATCCTTTTCCCTTTCCTATCAGACCTGGTGCCTTGCTGGGACGACCCCGATGCTAACTGTTGCATGGGCATCGCGGTACGAAAGATAAGATATATCTCATGGGCTAGGGCTCTCTCGTAGATTTCTTGTAGTGTACGAGCTCCGTCTGATACTACTGCGCTCGCAATCTCATCTCTTAGCCCAACTAAGCCAAAGTAAGCCCAACTCCAAAGTAGTGCACCCGATCGCGATCTATAGAGGCTAAATCCCCAGCAAACTATAATAGGTAGCGAAACCTCTCCATATACTGGACCACTGTGCGATTACCCTGCCTAAGACACAAAAACTCTTGTCTCAGACGTAACTGTATCTCCCTCGGTATATACTGGTCATAAAAGGCATGTCTGAACCCGACCCAAGTGTTCGATTCCCCATGAATCTCGGTATGAGCGGTCCACCAAACTCCAGCTTCTCCTCGGAGCATATATCCAGATATCGTGGCGCGAATACTGTCGTGAATTCTCAGAAGATTATGTAATTTCTCATGTGCATGAAGCCATCAAGCAGCTGCCTCTGGGTCTCCACCCCCAATGAAATATCCTAGCTGAAATCTCACAAACTCCTTTGTCAGCTTAGCCTCAGCTGATAGTGAAGCCTCGAATGTGATTTCCTGTGAGTCTATGCTAGAGTCACTGTGTATGTAGATGTCAGTGTGGTAGCCTCAGTACGAGTCTCAAAAACTGTAGTCGGTGTGGTAGTCTCTGCCATAACTGCTGTAATTGGCATACCCTGAACAATCGGCGCGGCCGGCTTAGTGGCGCTCGGTGTGATGGTGGCGGTAAGCGTCACGATAGTCGCTGTCTTAGCACGGAGCAAGGCCATCATCTGCTCGAACTATCGATCGTGTGCCGCAATCCGATCAAGTACACTCTGATCAGTCGCGATAGGCGTAGTACCATTCGTCTGTCCACCATCCCCCGGAGGTGGAGTCGGCTATCCGTCAATGTCGTATCTGCAACAGCGAAGGCTTGTATCAGCCTCGTATACTCATATATACTATTACAAATCAAAATATATATCATATAAGCCTTGGCACTACCCGTCCCATGTTCGCTCCCCAACTAAAGTTCTAAGTCAGGATCTTCAGGTTTACACATCTAAATTCGTTTGTTAAGTTTTATTCAGTTTCATGAAACTTTTCCCCTATGTTCGCTTGAACCTAGGCTCTGATACCAACTTTGACGTTAGTATCACAATGTCTTAAGCAATGAGATTATCAAAACTTTCCCGTAGGTTCGCCTGAACCTAAGCTCTGATACCAACCGTGACGGCCCCAAACTCTGAGGCAAACCGGGTACCACCATGTCGCCAGACACGTCACCAAGCATGCCACGTCACCGCACACTTAATTTTGACCGCCTGCGACCTACACCTTTATAGGTACCTTATTCGCCTTAACTTAGTATTTTTTAGAAATTTTATAGATATTCACATTAAATTGACCAAGTTAAGTTGTTCACGATTCATCAAATTATTATGAATTAACATTTAAGCGGAAGTCTTTGAAGCATGCAAACACGGTAGAAATAAAAAGTTTGCATTGTATGATTAACCCTAGAGTGTGGAAACCCGACATTAGATACCATGTATATCAAGAGCAACAAAAGTACAAAATGTGAGCATATACATGTATCAAGTGTACAAGTCCTTCCCAAAAATTCATAAAGCAGTAAATAGATACATACAACCACTTACGCAAAAAGTGACGACTCTCCTAACTTAGACGTAGTCGCCTAAGACGCCCTTGCCTCGGCTCGTCGCAAAATTTGCGATTTGTCACAAAAAATAATGACGAATCCGAGGTGAGTAAATCCCAGAGAACTTTAGCTAATATTCACGAATTCCAATAAAATGGCTAGAGTTCATGCAATTTAAATAAAGGACAAGAATAAGGAAATTCGTATGAAAATAAGTCGTTGAGAAGTCAAATTTGGACACGAGTGTAGCGTGACAGAGAACCCTGGTCGACATCCGGGAATCTTCATAGCTAAACCGAGAGGAACCATTGACGAACACATCGCCAAACATCTCACGGTCGAATGAGAGGAACCATTGAACGGTAGAACCCATCCAAACATCTCTCGAGAGGAACCATTGACGTAGACTTAGGACTACGTCAAACATCTCTCAACCTACGGGGTTTTGCGGAGAATAGTCACGCGTAGCCCTATCATGACTAATTACTCGAACAGCGCGGGGTAGCTAGCCCCGGGGTGTGAGTCCGTGCCATGCTGACCTCGTCGACAAACACACATACACACGTAGGAGTGGATGAACAGTAATTGAACAACAATAAATAACACAATGGAATAATCGAAATGCGAAATAAAGTAAATGCCATAAAAGAATTTTAACTAATTTTCTCGTGGTTTACTTACCTCAAACAAGTCGCAAACTGCCTTCGAAACATTCCGCACATGCCTCGAGATGCGTACTCGACACCCGACTTTGGTAGCCTAATTCCCTAGTGTCAAATTATACAATTTTTATTATTTTAGAGTCTAATTAAATGAATTTATAGTGTGAGCCCAAAACTTGTAACATTTTTATTCCAAAAAGTTTAATTCTTGGTGTGACGGCCCTAATTTTCCACAAATTGGGCCCCGCCCGGCCTAAGCCCACGCGGACCCCCGAGCCAGTCTCGCAAGGTCAACGAGAGCCTTGTCAGCCTTCAAATTCATCATTATCAGTACATTCAACATTTTACAGTTGAGTTATTAATATTATTTCAAGATTTACAAATTTTATAGCGGAAGCAACTAATACATTAAATAACTCAACAAAAACATCAGGGAGTTAGGCAACCTAAATTGTGGAACCCAGTAAATATCGTCAGAGGAGAGTAAATACAAAATATTCAAAAATTCACCTAGCTATGAAGCCTTTCCCTCTGCTACTCGTCCGCGACTCTGCACTTAGTCAAACATAAGAATGACGAGCCCAGGTAAGTAAATCCAGTAGGACATATATACAACATTTCACAATATCCAAAGCAACATTTCACGATATCCAAAGCAGTCCAATTCATGCAAATAGAACGAAAGGAATAAAGAACGCATGAATATACAAGACTGTAAACAATCCATCGATGAGTGATGCCAAACATCAAGGAGTCCCGACCAAAAGTCGTTGAGTCGCGGCAAAAGCCCAGCATACTCGGGTTTAGGACGAGACCCCCGCCTCCCAGCCCTAACCCATACGACTATGAGACATCCATAGACCCGATTAGGACAAGACCCCTGCCTCCCAGCCCTAGCCGTTATGACTATGAAACATCTATGGACCCGGATAATATCGACGGACGACCAAGAAAAACCTCGAGTTTAGGACGAGACCCCTGCCTCTAGCCCTAACCCTCTCATATCGCAGATAAACAGTAACCATGACTCACTTGTCAATGGACTCACTCAATCGACAACAATTTCAACGATAGCTATCATCACAAAGCAATGAACAACAAATAAGCTATCACAAAACAGTAAACAACAACAACCAATGGAGAGAAATGAAATATTGTATAAGTTCCTAACTGGTTTACTTACCTCGAAATTCGTAAATCGAAATCAAGACGACCCGCTCGTCGTCGCGATTTCGTCGAAATACACATCACCTCCATCGCGTCGTCGCGATTTCGTCAAATCGCGCATCCGACCGATCGAAACCGCGCCACCGTGCCGTCGTTCATCGCGTCGCAACCGCCATGCTGCCGCAGCTGCTGCGCGCTTTCGCGCGCAGCGCGCTCGCCGGTTGTCGCGCGCGCTGCGCCGGTGCCGCCGTCGTCCCTCTCCGGCGTCGAGCTACTGGATCCCCCGTTGCCGCGTCGTCGCTGCCGAAACCGCACCTCCGCCAAAAAATCGCGCCGCCGTCGCAGCCGCTTATCCCATCCGCCGCCGTACGCCGCCGGTCTTTGGTGTTGTCGTTGCTGATCGCGCGTTGGTCGCCGTCCCCAACCCGCAGTCGCGCTAGCTCACGCCAAATCTGGAGTCGCCGCTGCCTCCGCGTCGTGCCGTCCGCCCCACGTCGCCTATGTCGGCCGACTCCTCCGCGAGCTCCGCCTCTGCCGGCCGGTCTTCTTGGCCGCGTCTTGCGGCCGCTCCGTGAGCTCCGGCGCGCTCACCGCTCGCCGGATCTTCTCTCTCTCTCTCCTCTTCCTCGCGAACTCTCTCTCTGTTGTTTTTTTTTTTTTTCAATCCTTATCTCATCTTTTATCTTTTATATATATATATATATATATATATATATATCTTTCTCTTTTAATTCCAAATCAAAAGTATCATCGAGATTCATACAACATGAATCTCGAGGCAAACTCAACAACCGAGTAGCGCGCATCTCGAGGCACAACTTGCCTTATTTCAAAATCCCAAATCTCGCGCATACACGCAACACGAGGCGTATCCAACATAAATATTATGCCACTATCTCGATCCCACGTTGGCACGCGACTCGAGGCTCGTCCCCGTTCGTGTTTCGACTCACCGAATTCCTAGCATAATTAGCATTATCATCCTAAATTGGATTCGGACATACGTATTTCGACGAGTGGATCCCACAAACGACCCTAACCTAACACATGGCACAAGTCAAATTTTCGGGTCGTTGCACTTGGTGCACTTTCAAATTATACCGGGGTGCCGATGCCCCAAATGTCGTCAAAACAACCCTTTTATATTTTTTCCATTTTATTATATATATTTTTTTGGATTTTTTTGGATTTTCCATAATTTTTTAGTTATTTTTCCTATTTTTCGATATTTATTTGATTTAAATGTATTTTATTTATATTTTATAAAAAAATTTAATTAATTTAGGGGTGGGTTGGGCCCGAACCAGGCCCGGTTCGGTTGGGCTCGGTTCGGCTCAACTAGGACCACCCGGGTTCGGCGGCCCGGCCCGACCCGGGCCTGGCCAGCAGGCCCATGTCTCTCTTCTTCATCGTCCTCCTCTTTTTCTTCTTCTTCTTCTTGTCACAGAGGTCGTTTTTTTTTTTTTTTTTTTTTTTTTTTAACACAACAACATTTTCAACAACAACAATATCATCAACAACAACAACAAATTTCACTCACCTTGATCAATGGAGGTCGCTGCTGCGGGAGCGCGTCACCACCGCCGACGCCGCTGTTGGAGTCCGTCGGCGCCACTGGTGAGCTCCGCTGTCCCCGACCTCCCGTCGCCGCTCTCTCTCTCTCTCTCTCTCTCTCTCTCTCTCTCTCTCTCTCTCTCTCTCTTGTTGATTATCCTCTTTTCCTTCTCTTTTACTTCTCTCTCTCCCTCTCTCTCTCTCTCTCTCTCTCTCTCTCTTTCTCTTCTCTTGTCGATTCTCCTCTTTTCCTTCTCGTTTACTTCTCTCTTTTTCTCTCCCTCTTTCCTCTCTCTCTCTCTCTGTCCATTCTTTTTTTTAAGGATTTTTTTTGTAATCATTTGTAGAGGAGAGGGAGAAATGATGAGGTATGGGTTTGATGTGATGTGTGATGTGATGAGATGTGTGATGTGACAGCTAAATCCCATACTACCCTATACACCCGCGTTACGCGCACACCGCGATGTCGCACACTCTCCTCACTACACGCGCACAACGCGACCAATAAAATATCAAATAATGCGACGCTAATTATTTAATATTAGTAAATTAAATAAACACTCACATACAAAAATAACAAGTTTTTTACCTCGTTAGGCGTGCCCTGGACTTTTCTGCGATGTCCACGTGGGTTTGAGCTTAGGGTCTTAATCTGTAATTTGTAAGTTAATTGAGATTAATTAGAGTGGGTCGTTACAGCAACATAGATGAACGTTTGCTTCCAACACTCCAAAGCGTGTGTCAAATCTCTACTACAATTGGTTCACTCAGATATTTATGGTCCTCTGCAGACTTCTTCCTTGGGAGGAAGCAAATATTTTATGACTTTCATTGATGACTACAGCATAATGATTTGAGTGTATACTTTAAAGAATAAGTCTGATGTATTTAGTTCCTTTCAGAAGTTCAAGGCAATTGTGGAGAAACAAAGTGGACGCTACATCAAGACTTTGAGAACAAATGGTGGTGGTGAGTACACGTCCTCGACATTTTCAAAGTTTTGTGAACGTTATGGAATTAAACATGAGTTCATGCCACCACAGACAACGCAACATAATGGTGTTGCAAGGAGGAAGAATAGTGTAATTATAGATATGGCTCATAGTATGTTGAAAACCAAAGGTCTACCTTATCCTTTTTGGGCTAAAGAAGTTGTATGTTCAGTTTATTTACTAAATAGGTCTCCCACAAAAGGTATGTCCCATATAACCCCAGAAGAGGCTTGGAGTGGTTACAAGCCAAGTGTCAAACACTTGAAGGTGTTTGGATCCATTGCATATGTACATGTTCTTGATGCTAACGAGAAGAAGTTAGATGACAAAGGCGTGAAGGTCATATTTATTTGCTATCTTAATTCCAGGGAGGATTGGAACGTACAAATTGTACAGTCCAGTTACCAATGCAGTCATTGTTAGCAGAGATGTCAAGTTTGATGAGAAGAGTGAGTGGATTTGGGACATAAAAAGAAAAAGTATTGCTCAACCATCAACGATTAGATGTGAGGATGAAGCTTCCACTTCAGTTGATATTGACGCTAGACCCCAGCATACCAGTTGCAGACCACAAAGAAGTGTGGGACAACCAGCTCGACTTCAGAATTGTAAGATAACCCATGATAATGTCGTTGATGACAAAGGCAATCGAGTGTATTGTGCATTGTTCGTAATTAAGGAAGTTGTGCGAGATAGATGGCGGGTGAATGATAAAGGATGCCGTCGATGGAGGTCGAGATTTGCATTCGAGAGAAATCAAGTGGAAGATCGTGACAATCTGAATTATGGGGGATGTTGGAGTTGTAATTTAGATTAGATTAGTGTTCGAGTTTGATTAGGACTTCGAGTTAGAGTATGAGTCTATTTAGGATCTCCTTGTTGGATTAGGAGTATGTTTATGTGAGTCTATAAATTAGAGTTAAGCCCCCGCATTGTAATTAACGAGTTTATTAGAGTGATTAATGAAGTGTATCATTGCGGTGTCTCTAAACCTAACATTAATTATGTATACACTTGAAGTTTTATTTCAACGGGGTCTAATGTTCATCCACTCATCTTCAACAAAAACACGTTTTCTCACAAATGAATGTGTCCAGGCTGATTTTTCCAACCTGACAGTCTTCTATATAAACCTAGAAACTTCACAAAACTTTGGACATTCAAAGACATCCGACTTTCAATTGTTTTTTCCAACTCAAACAAAAAATAGAAGAAAAGCCAAATGGCCTCCACACAGTCACCAACCTACCACCAGAGAAGCATATGGCATGCAAAATATGTTCAATCATTGCATAGTGATTTCCTGGTGATTGTTTATATATTCTTAATTAAACTCATTTTTTTTAACCATGCAACTGTTTAATTTAATTAATTAATTAGTCTTGACTTCAACGGGAATCAAATCCACGGCCTTCTCAAACTTTGCCTCGTCGTAAGTATGCCTCGTCCATCCATAGATGCTTTGGTTGTTATTTTTCTTGTTAATTAATAATTACTTGTGCGTACATGACTCCTTTTTTTGATTTACAGGAAAAGAGTGACTGGAAACATATAGAGAAGCTCAAAGAAGATGTGAGAGATGCACTATTAATTAGTAATGGTGATGAAACATTGAGAACTCTGGAGAAGTTGGAGTTGATTGACGAGTTACAAAGGCTTGGAATCGACTCTCTCTTTAAGAATGAGATCGAGAGAGTTCTCAATGGCACGTTCGAGAACAAAGCAAATAGCGTATTCGATAATGATCTACACTATAAATCTTTGTACTTTCGACTTCTAAGACAACATGGATATGAGATCTCCCATGGTAATTAGTGATCGATGAAATTAAATACAAATTAACCAATAAATACATATATAGTTATAAGCTATAAGAATATCCTCTCTAATCAATTAAGTTATACAGATATATTCAGTGTCTTCAAGGATGAGAGAGGGAATTTCAAGGAGGGGGTCTGCTTAGATGTGAAGGGAATGCTGAGTTTGTATGAAGCCTCTCACCTTGGTTTTGAAGGTGAAGAAACTATGTACAAGGCCATGGCTTTCGCAACTAAAAATTTAAAGCTTATCCATGATGATGATGATGATGATGATGATGATGGAAACATAGAACAAAGCCTAAAAGAAGAAGTGAGTCGTGCACTAGAACTACCTCTACACTGGAGAATGCCAAGACTGGATGTTAGATGGCACATTGATGTGCACAACATAAAATATATGGCCAAGTACCCTAGTTTGCTTGAACTTGCAAAGTTGGACTTCAATATGGTGCAAGCCATTCACCAAAAAGAGCTAGCACATGTGTCAAGGTAATTAAGGGCTCGCTAAAACCGCGAAAAAAAACTAAAATATATACAGAAACCGCATCTAATTGTTTTTTGTTCAATTAGGTGGTGGGAAAATCTTGGTCTATCGAAAAAACTAAGCTTCGCGAGAGACAGATTGGTGGAGAGTTTTCTGTGGTGCGTTGGCCTTGCCTATGAACCTCAGCTTGAATTTTGTAGGACATACCTAACGAAAATTGGCAATCTCATATTCATAATCGACGACATCTATGACATCTATGGATCGATCGATGAACTTGAGCTCTTTACCTCCGCAGTTGAACGGTACATACACATGTTTTTGTCGGGGGGACCATATTTATGCAAATATATTTCTTATTATACTAGGATCACTCCTTGTGTACAGGTGGGAAATTAATGCAATTGAAGTCCTTCCTGATTATATGAAGATATGCTTCTTAGTATTGTACAACACAGTGAATGAAATGGTGTACACAACTTTGGAAGGAGAGGGCTACTCTGCTCTACAACACTTGAACGAAGCAGTAATATATCTTCGTAGATCAATTACGTGTTCATGGCTCTTAATCAAAAAGTTTAACATTTTTTCAGGGTTATATATGTGTTCATCACTGAAATAATTTGTTGTATTTTTCATCTATATGCAGTGGGAGAACTTTTGTCGATCGATGTTGGTGGAGGCGAAATGGAGCAAGAAGAACTACATGCCAACACTTGAGGAGTACTTGGCCAATGCATGGATTTCATCCTCCACACCTCTAGTTCATGTCCATGCTTTCTTTGCATCAAAGCAAAAGATAACAGCAGAGGCACTAGACTGCTTGAATAGTGAATCAGATCTTGTTTATTACTCCTCGATAATATTTCGACTATGCAATGACCTCGCCACTTCGTCGGTAACTAACTGTAACAACTTTTTTTTACTTTGGTAATTCATATAGTAGACATTGGTATGTAAGATATCTTATGGTTGATTAATATGGATAATTTGTTTATCAGGCGGAGCAGGAGAGAGGCGATGTTCCATCGGCAATTCAATGTTACATGTGCGAAATGAACGCTACTGAGAAGGTTGCGAGGGAAAAGATTAGAGATATAATCAAGGAAACATGGAGGAAGATGAACAAGTCTGCGTCCGACACGCCTTTTTCGCCTTCATTTGTTAACATCATTGAGAATCATGCTAGGAATGCACACTGCTTTTATCAACATGGTGATGGGATCAGTGTTCAAGACCATGTAGGAAAGAAGAGAGTCCAGGCTTTGCTTGTCAAGCCTATAGTATGATATAGTGTGTTTTTCTTTCTTATTCTTAATGTTAAAGCATGCTAGCTACATAGTTTTTTGTTTTTTGTTTTTGTTTTTGTTTTTTTTTATATATTTTACTTAAAGGAAGTTGAACTTTCAACCTCTCTAAATCTTGTCTTGTGGCAAGTGATGCTCTACCATCTCACCGGAGTTATCAAACCATCCTAACCTTGTGGCAAGTGATACTAGAATTGATTCAAATATCAATTAGTTAAAGTTTATTTTTATATTATATATGTTTATCAAGAGCTTTAAATTAAGATCTAGATGTGTGATCTAGTAATTATTTAAACATTATATATATATATATATATATATATATATGTGTGTGTGTAATGCAGTAGTCATCTACATTAATCATTTCTTTATTTTGTTTCTTCTTTGCATATTTGTCTTTTTTTTATATTTCATATCGAGTGAGGTCTCTACGATTTAACCAGATGCGTTGACAACGATACAATATAATTAATCAATTTGAAGTTATGCTAATATTGCCTTAGTTGCCCAAGTCGTATACTCTTTAATAAATAATAATATATATTTCCCACTTAATTATATTTAGGGGCACAAACATGTTTTAATAATTAAGATCGATCCCCAATAATTTCGGTCTCGTTTTTGTTATGCGACTACTGACGACATACGATGACTTTTTATATATTTTACTTGATCGAAGTTGAACTTTCAACCACTCTAAATCTTGTCTTGTGGCAAGTGATGACTCTACCATCTTATATCGGAGTTATCAAATCATCCTGGCCTTGTGGCAAGTGATACTAGAATTGATTCAAATATCAATTAGTTAAAGTTTATTTTTATATTATTTATGTTTATCAAGAGCTTTAAATTAAGATCTAGATGTGAACTAGTAATTATTTGAACATATATATATATATATATATATATATATATATATATATATTGTTGTGAATTGAGTTGGAACTTGCTAAGAACTAGAGAAGGAAATAGAAGACTAAGAACTTCTACTACTACAAAGGAGAAGAGAAGAAATGAGATAGTTGGAATGAGAAGTTTTCATTCAACTTGGTGCTTGAATTACAATGGAGTTGGCACCCTTTATATAGGTCATTTGGTGATGATGATAATTGTACTTAGACAATGTGTACAACTTATACATACATCACAAGTCATACAACACATCACAAGCAACATTAACAATACATGGAAGAGTTGGTGTACATTGGAGAGGATTACAAGTTACATGACAATACAAGGATAAATGATTATACATTGGAGTTGAATACAAGTTACATTCAATGTAGAAGTCATGCTTGATGTTACAATTCAATGCGAGAGTCATGCTTGACAATGTGATCATTCATAAGCTTGGTTAAAGGGTCATCCAATTTACAACACTCCCCCTTGGATGACACTTGCTGAGATAAAATGCCTCATTAAAACCTATACTAGAAAAACCCTGTGGGAAAAAATTTAGTACAGGAAAAAGAGTATAATGTTCTCGTCAATCTTGATTTGCATTATAATATTATTATTGATTGCCTCATTAAAAACCTTGCTAGAAAAACCCAGTGGGACAAAGCCAAAGCTAAGGAAAAGAGTGCAATACATTGATATGCTTTGAGAGAATATATATGCCTCATTATTAAAACCTTTACTAGAAAAACCCTGTGAGAAAAAAACCTAGTATAGGAAAAAGAGTACATCTCTCTCATAATTTTTTCTTATACAGAGTATAATAATGTTCGGATTGCCTCTTTAAAAACCTTGCTAAGCAAATCCAGTGGGATCAAACCAATAGCAAAAGGAAAATAGTGAAATACACTAATCAACCTTGATAAAGAGTTTTAGTATTGTTAGAATCGCCTCATTAAAAACCTTTGCAAAGAAAACCCAGAGGGATAAAACTATAGCAAATGAAAAAAGAGTGCAATACACTAACCAATTACTCATTTTGATTCTCCCCCTCATGTTCACATGGGTGAGACATTTGTGCATTTTGTTGCACATGGACATCATTTTCTATATGAACCATTTAATGTTGAAGCATATGATTATCACTCTTTTGTATATAGTACTTGCATCAAGTAATTGATAATAACTTTGTTACTACTGAATGATCCTTTGAGCTTCAAGTTCATATTAATTTATACATGGATCATAATACAACAAATTTAATGCAATTTGATGTGTTTCGAGCAATTTCACGCCATTCTTTTTGAATTGGCTTATATCTCCCCCTAATGATGGGAAAACTGCTTCATCAAAGTGACAATTAGCAAAACTTGCTAAAAATAATTTCCCTATTAGGGATTCAAGGCATCCTATAATATGATTAATGGAGAGTAAATCAATATGTGTCTCCTATTGATTTGCCTTGAGATAATCTCCAGCTGAAAAAAAAAAACCAGTTCGATAAAGGATGTCCGCGCGAACTTATGATATTTTTGCATTATTGATGATTATGGATAATCAAATAGATCTTTCCACATTATGAATGTCATTTGATTTATGATGACATTCGTTTTAATGTATCTTATATATTTCAGAAGTTAAAGTCGGGAATATTATACTCAAATTAAATCGTATAGATAAATTTTCTATTATTCTCAGTAGACTTCTTCTGAACAAGACATTAACAATAAAATTGTTGTATTAGATATTGTCTGAACATTAGCCTCCGCTAAGTTCGAATTCGAGAAATATTCACTTTTGTACATGCATGTAGCACGATACATAAGACATAAACTCATCGCCCATATTTAGGTCACGATTTAAACATATCTCGATGTGCTTGTTTTATCGAGCCATTTTCAATGATAAAATTCATAATATTTTGCCTTTGATTTTGAAGGCATGGTAAAGGTCACAAAAATATTCGGGTATATATATGAGATATTTAGGCAAAATAGCCTTCATATATGACCAAAATAATGTCACAATTATGAGCGCTCATTGTCGATAATTATTTACCCTTTGTAGTGATGCACCACTTTTGTTCCAATTTTTGGTGGAATTGTCAATACGACATTTACCTGATATTTTCACATTTTTCACGTCCATAAATTTATTATTGCGATCATGATCCTTACATGCAACATATGCTTCTTAATTTGAAGCTGAACTAATTGGACGGGAGCGATATTATATTTATAATATCTCATTATTTTACTCAGCTACCATGAGACAAGAAATCAATCCTTAATATTTATTGGATTGACGTGCGCACTCGATATTTGTTGCAGCAATAAATCAAGGCGGGTCACGTGACCTTATTTTTATTGTCTCATCAGTCATATTTCCACATAGCCTCAACATAGAGGTAATTAAAATTGTGGAATTATAATTAATATTTGACTGATTATATTTTGTAGCATGAGACACAGCCGCTCATTTTGAGCTTTTGGAGGATTACCCTTTTTGTATGTATATATATAACTCCATAAGGTGAAAAGATATATAAAGTGAAATATTCACTTTTCAAATCTCTAAAGAGAAATTGGCGAATAATTATGTATAACACACAGTTTTGCATATATGCTTTATTCATAAATTGTACTATCTAATTGTCATGACACATAATTCTTATTGGTAATATAATAAGGCAATAAGTTCAACTATGGTTGAATAATATTTTGAAAATAAGTTTAATATAAAATAGTTTTTCCCTTTTTATGTAAAAACATAATTATGATTAAATATATGTTCACAACTTGATTCAGTAATAAACAAAATATACTATTCGTATGAGTTGGTGGGACAACCTATAGGTTGGATGACGAGACATAGTCTACTTAATACCATGCCTCCTCGAACGAGATAACCCGTCTCCCTTTCAATGTTTAGCTTTACCGGGGACAAGACTTACCCACTATCAACTCAAACTTATAACATTATTTGTACTATAAAATCAAGAATATAACAATAACTAATCGTTTGTGGTTTTAAGAGAAAAAATATATGTCACACATTGACTTTTGATTTCTGATGTAGAAGATCGTACAAGACGCAACTACAGAGCATATTTTCGTAGTCGATGACGTTACAGTGCATAATGTATGAATAAAGTACATTTATATAATTAAATATGCATGTAACAAAAAGAAATTAACCATGACAACATGGAAATAAATTGAACTTATTTAAATTAATAAAAATTATACCTTCTTAACTTTATATCTTTGAAAAGCTTCTTGATCTTCAAGACCTCCTCTCGTAAAGCAACTTCGTGTTGATAACGTGTTGTGAATTGAGTTGGAACTTGCTAAGAACTAGAGAAGGAAATAGAAGACTAAAAACTTCTACTACTACAAAGGAGAAGAGAAGAAATGAGATAGTTGGAATGAGAAGTTTTCATTCAACTTGGTGTGTGAATTACAATGGAGTTGGCACCCTTTATATAGGCCATTTAGTGATGATGATAATTGTACTTACACAATGTGTACAAGTTATACATATAGCACAAGTCATACAACACATCACAAACAACATTGACAATACATGGAAGAGTTGGTGTACATTGGAGAGGATTACAAGTTACATGACAATACATGGATAAGCGATTATACATTGGAGTTGAATACAAGTTATGTAGTGTGTACAAGTTACATTAATTCAATGTAGAAGTCATGCTTGATGTTACAATTCAATGTGAGAGCATGCTTGACAATGTAATCATTCATAAGCTTGGTTAAAGGGTCATCCAATTTACGACATATATATATATAAGTTGGAGCTGAGAGAAAGTTGACATACATTCTCCTTTCATCAATAAAATTTTCAACTTTTTTTATTTTTTTATTTTAAGGTATTTATTTATGTGTTATTGATTATTTCAAGGAATATATTCATTCCCCCATTTATTGAATTTATTTATAGTTTGTATTTGATCGAAATAACAATTAAGTGCATTTAAATTCTTTTCTTGATTAACGAAAGGTTGTTTCTGTGTATTTAATCTACGTTTCAGATCATACATCATCATTTTGGTTACTGCAACATCATTTATACAAATCATTAATAACACATAAATAAATGCAATGTCAACTTTCTCTCAGCTCCAACTTTTATATATATATATATATATATATATATATAGATCATAAGTTCACAATTACTGCATGTTTTAGCAACATCAAAGTGATGGGGCATGTGCCCTAGGTCAATCCATTAACTGTCTTTATGAATACTTTTAGTTAATAAAATAGAGGATTTCATTTGCTGTTTATTATAATTAATTTGCATGTTTACATTATAATAAAATCCATGGGTATTTACATAAATATCCTAAATGTCCCTAGTCGATCATTATACTGGGAACTATAATGAATTAAGACTAGCGTGAGTCTTGATTGATGATCATATGATGATTATACCTATAGGGATACGAATCAAGATCACGAGTACTTGTTAGGGAACAAAGTATCTTTGACCACCCGCTATGAGAACATCACATGGATTAAGTCATAGTTGTTTCTCATGATAGGTATATTTTTCATTCCTCGACTTGAGATTGCCGAGACTTCAACATTAGGAACACAAGAATTTGACACAATCAAACGTTGTCTTTAACCGGACGATTATAAAGGTTGTGATTGGTTATCAAAGTGTGAGCAATGTGATGAAGTTGTGTAATCGAGATAGAATTTGTCCCTCTCATATAAAGAGAGATATCTAGTGGATCCCTTGATGTGTTAGATGTTAAAAGGCCTAGTCTAAGTGAATTGATATTGATCAATGTCACTTGGATGTTTTCGATCTACCTAGAGATCGAGACTAGTACGATTGAACATGTTGGATGACAATTCCATGCCTTATGTTTGATCAAAAGGATATCGTGTGACAAAAGGATGTTATATACACTATTGATTAGGTTGTATCGATTTGATATTCGTACAACTTGGGTAGTCATAATGTCTTGCTAAAGACTGCTTATGACTTGTATACCAAAATGTGTTTTGGTACACGCCAACGTTGTATGAGCCTATTGGGTCGCACACTAAGAATGGTTTTGCGAGATTTTAAGATGATTCAGAAAAATGAATTTTATGTGATAAAATTCATGACAGAAACATCCTTGTGGTGTATTACACTTATACTTCTTTAAGTAAGGGTATATGTGTAATTTACTTAACCGTCTATATACAAGGGTTGTATAAATAGACGCTTTAAGTTAGAACACAGGGATGAAAGAAAAAAGGCCGAAACTCTATTTTCGTTTTAGAAACGACTTAGGGTTTTTGGTATGCTCTGGATCGTTTTGGAGAGAAACAAAAAGGTTTGGTATTCTCTCGAATCTAGCACTTCAAATCACGGCCGCCGTTCGTGTGTGGACTACTGGTAGAGGGCGTTCGTCGTTGGCAGCGCCTTAGAGATCGATCAACCTTCAGAAAGGTATATTGCGATTGAGGTATGATTAAGTTTTTCATGGTTTAAACGTTTTTAATGGAATTAGATTCGGATCCTGTTGGGGTTTTTGTCAAAACTGTTTTGTAATCTCCGCTGCGTATGAACCCCAAAACCCAACACAAAGTACCTCTCATAGAGTTCTTCACACTCGAATGCAATGTTGTGGCGATTGTTGAACTGCATGACACTCTAAGACGTATCAGAGATCTTGCGGTGCGATTAACAACTTCAAATCTCTATGTTCGTTGTTATAAATATTGTTCAAGAAATAATCTCAGTATTTAATAGAGTTTTTTAAACCCTATTAAAGGGGGTGTTATTAAATAACACCTAATTGATAGAAGTTTTAAAAAACCTCTATGTAATACATATATGAAAAATTAAAACATAACACATTTTCACATGACGTTTAATAATACTCTATTTAATAGGGGTTTTAAAACCTATACCCTCTATTGTATATTTCGAGTTGATTATTATGAATTATAATTTTAATTGTAAAAATATTACAAAATATTCATGTAAATTAGTAGTTTATTAACTATCTCTTAAAGTTTTAATAACTTTTGCGTATAGCGCAAGAAATCGACTAGTCTATATATATATAAGTTGAAGGCGAGAGAAAGTTTCAGATGCTCTCTCCTTCCACTATTTCTTTTTTAAGATTTTATTAATTTTTTATTTTTTATTTTAAGATATTTATATATTCGTGTGTTATTTATTATTTTAAGACATATTCATCCCCCATATTTTTGAAAAACGAAAAATAGATATTTATATATTTGTGTTATTTATTGTTTTAAGGTATGTTCATCCCATATATTTTTGAAAAACGAAAAATCAAACATTGAACAACTAAACAACTGTCTAATTAATAATTTATTCATCAATGCATTAAGTCTTTATTTCGAATCTTACACCATCAATTTGGTTACCACAATATTATTTATATATACTGTTTAGAACACTGAAATAACAATTAAGTTTATTTAAATTCTTTTTTTAATGAATGATTACTTCAATGATTTATAAGTAAATATTTTTTAACTCTCTATTGTATATTTTTTCTAAGAAATATGGGTTGATTATTATGAATTGTAATTTTAATTGTAAAAAATATTACAATATATTACATGTAAATTAATTTATTAATTTATAATTTAATAACTTATGCGCAGAGCGCAGGAAATCGACTAGTATACATAAAAGTTAGAGTTGAGAGAAAGTTGACATACATTCTCCTTTCACCAATATAATTTTTAATTTTCTAGTTTTTTCTATTTTAAGGTATTTATTTATGTATTATTGATTATTTCAAGGAATATATTCATTCCCCCATTTATTGAATTTATTTATAGTTTGTATTTGATCGAAATAACAATTAAGTGCATTTAAATTCTTTTCTTGATTAACGAATGGTTGTTTCTATGTATTTAATCTACGTTTCAAATCGTACACCATCCATTTGATTACTGCAACATCATTTATATATATATATATTATATATATATATATATATATATATATATATCATAAGTTCACAATTAGTGCAAGTTTTAGCAATACCAAGTACTTCTTATAGAGTTCTTCACACTCGAATGCAATGTTATGGCGATTGTTGAGCTACATGACACTCCAAGACGTATCAGAGATCTTGTGTTTGTTGTTATAAGGATTGTTCAAGATGTTTGATAAGTTCATGGTTTATAACTAAATATTTTTTACCCTCTATTATATATTTCAAGTTAATTATTGTGAATTATAATTTTAATTATAAAAATATTACAATATATTGATGTAAATTAAGTAGTTTATTAACTTTCTTTAAAGTTTTAATAACTTATGCGCAGAGCGCAGGAAATCGACTAGGTATATATATACATACATGTGAACAAAGTGAGCACTTTGGTGTGTTGATCCAATGCACATAGTGATCTACATTAATCATTTCTTTATTTTATTTCTTATTTGCATTTTTTTATTTTTTTTTCACATTTCATATCAAGTGACGCCTCTACCATTTAACGAGATATGATATAATATAATTAATCAATTTGAAGTTATATTAATATTGCCTTAGTTGCCTACGTCGTATATATAGTCTTTAAAAATATATATTTCCCACTTAATTATATTTAGGGGCACAAACATATTTTAATAATTAAGATCGATCCCCGATAATTTCAGTCTCCTTTTTTTATGGGATTGCTGACGACATACGATGACGTCACTGCAAATTTGTTTGAAACACGTCATCAACGATTATGTGTTTAAATAAATAATGAGGAATCCATCTTATTAAACCTATTTTCCTTTTTTTAATAATTAATTACAAGCTCGTGAGAGGAGCTAGGGCCGGGACAAAATTGAGACATATGGGTGGATCTCTTTCAAATAGTAACCAAAACTTTTGGAGTAAGCCCCCGCTATAAGAATCATAAAAGCTTTAAGGGGAAATGACAATCAAGAGCCTTACGGGCCTATTGTTGTCGAGATATGTACACTACAAAAATGTATTGGATCAGCGACAGGCAAACCCTTCGTTGATTCGGTATGGCCCGTCGCTGTTGTGTGTTAGTGACGGGAATAGCGAGGGGTTTCCTCGTTGCTATTTTCCTCGTCGCTAATTAAAAGGATCAAAGACGGGTTGTCAAGATTAGCGATGGGGTGTCGTCGCTAGCCTCGTCATCACAGCTCATCGCTAAATAGGCCATGTGTTTTGGTCTAAACCAATTTCGAGTCACATCACCTGTTTGGCGACGAGGGCCCGTCGTTAAATCTCGTTGTCATTTGTCCTCAACGTGGCTGATAAATTAGCCACATGGATGAAAATTGGCGATCAGAAGCCGTGACTAATAATTTAAAAAAAAATCTTAAAAATAGTTTTTTTCAATTTTCTAATATTTAAATATTTAAAATAGTTAATATTATAAAAAGTAATATAAAAAGTAATAATTTTTAATTTAAGATTTTATAAAAAAAAAAATTATTTAATCGAAATTAATATTAAAATGAATTCTTTTTAAAATAATAGTATTTATTTTTTAAAAATAATATTAACATTAAAGAATTATTTTTAAAATTTATTAAAAATTTTCAATTATGAAGAGAACATATTATAGTTTTATTAAAATGATAATTGTGATTTTAAACATTATAAAACAAGTTAATTATTAAAAGATTTTATGTTTTTTTGCTTAGTAAAAAAACAATTTATTTGGAATAACAATTATGCAAATAAATATAAGCAAATTAAACTAAATAATTGAAGTAAATAAAGAACTAAATGAAATAAATACAACAAAAGAAATTTACAAGTATAAAATATACAAAATAAGATGAAAAGTATCTGTGAGTGCTAAATCTAAAATCCTAAGTGCATACATCAGCAGTGAGAACTTAATCGTTGGGATCGTCGTCGGTCTCTGAGTTATTAGGAACATCTCTTGGAGGCGTGAATGAAATCCCAAGTTTGTCCATTAGAGCCTGCTCCATGCGACCCTACTGTCCTTGCAACTCTTACAACTCATCACGGTTTAAAGTATTATCCTGCACAACCCGAAGAATATTTGTCTGCATCTCATTGATGTCCATCCTCAGCAGCTCAATGGGCTCATCATAAGCAGAAATAGGCCGAGAAGATCCAACTCCATCTCCAACTCCAACTCCAACTCCAACTCCAATAACTCCAGTTCCAGCTCCATTTCTACTTCCAACATGTCTACGCGTGCGACCCCGATGGTGTCCACCCCAATCCATATGTCCGTCCTTTGTCGTTACGCTCCACGACGAACGAATATAACTCAGTCTCATCAATCAGGGTGTCGGGCTGCGACTATATGAGCTCAATGCGTTTGTTCATAATCGCCTTCTAAATTAAGAATTAAAACACTTACAAGTCATTGATACCTATCATTAATTAACCAAACAAACTTTAAAAATAAAGCTATTTTCTTATGACAATCCTCTTTACTCTCTGATTAAGGAAAGTTACTTCGTCATGATCTTTGGTATGGAAGTATAGGCATAACTCTAAAGTAGTCGGGGGTCGACCTAACTTCTTTTCCTACAAAAGCATATATTTAAAGAGGATTAAGTTTGAGACTGAATTATATTATATTATATTATATTATATTATATTATATTATATTATATTATATTATATTATATTATATTATATTATATTATATTATATATAAACTTATTATAATTTATCAGCCTCTCTGCGTGCTGATAAATGGATATGGAACCACCAGTATGAACTGTTGTACTGTCACGATAAGTAAGAACAAGAATAACCGCGGCGTAGTATATCACTCATCATGCCACAAATCCAGCTACAATCTGCTTTCATCCATTAATGTGTGTAACTATATTCGCCTGTCGGGCCAACTCGTAATAGGTGTCTATATATAATACAATCAAAACATAACGTGTATATAAACCTCGACACTACACTTCCCAACTAAAGTTCTAAGTTAGGATCTTCGGGTTTCCACATCTAATGTTCGTTGTTAAGTTTTATTCGGTTATATTAATTTTCCCCTAGGTTCGCCTGAACCTAGGCTTTGATACGAACTGTGACGTTGGTATCACAATGTCTTAAGCCATAAGATTTTCAAAACTTTCCCCTAGGTTTGCCTGAACATAAGCTTTGATACCAACTGTGACGGCCCCAAATTTCGAGGCAAACCGGGCACCGCCACGTCGCCAGACACGTCACCAAGCCATGGCACGTCACCTGCACACCTGTCTGTGACGGCCCGCGAACTTACCATCTAATACTCCAACTTAGTAAATTTTGATATTTAAATGATTATTTTGGCAAAATATACTAAGTTACAAAGTTTTATAACTTAATTCATTTATTTTGATTTATTTAAGTTATTTTAGTAGCGGAAGTCTTAATAACATGCATATAATTAATGTAAACAAGTTATGCAATATTTAACAACCTATGAGGTGGAAACCCAACAAAAAGGATACCATGTATATCAGTTAAGGCGACAAAAATGTATAATATGCGTCAATATACATGTATCAGGTGAAAGGTCTCCCAAAATGATCCCGAAAAAGTATGTATACGTAAATACAATCACCTACGAGTAGGCTAGTGGAGGCGCTCCAAACCAGAGGTAGTCGCCAATCACTGCCTTCCCCCGGCTCGTCATAATATCTGTAACTTGCCACCAACAAACAATGACAAGTTCCAGGTGAGTAAATCCTAGAGAAATTCAGTTAGTATTCACAAGAAATCCAAGGAAACGACTACGATTCATGCGTATAAAGTAAATGAACAAGAATGTAAAGCATGAATATAAGTTGTGAGATAATCAAGAATGTGGAACGCGAGTGTGTTGTATAGCTATCGAGCCCTGGCACAAAAACATTAAATCGAGAAGGCCCCGGGGGTGAGGAAATCTACACCCCCTCTTCACGGTCGAAATGAGGAACTCTGTTGGTCGGAAGGTAGACTTCCGCCCAACGCCTCAAATGAGAGGAAATCTGTGACGGAGGTGGGCCTCACGTCAACTCGCTCTTGAGATCATCGATTCGCTGAGAAAAATCTCACGCGTAGTCTAGGGTATGACCAACACCGTAGCAACAATCGGATCGTCATAGGATGCCTATTTTAGGTTGGTAAACGATAATTGCCGAGAATGTTTACGTAAGCCATGACTTTCTAGCTTAGTGTGCTACCAATTTGGTCACTGCAACAAGTAAGGAAGTGACATTGAGTTGGGGATTTGATATATCTCCGATACCAACTGTGACGGCCCTAACTACAAATAAAGGCACCACCCGGCCTAATCCCTAATTAAGCCCTAATCTTCCCGATAGGACCTAACCAGGAACTAGTCAGCCTTATTTAAACACCTAAATACTTACCATTTATGATACCACCTACAGTTAACTTACTTTTTCTTGTGACTAACCTATGCTTGTCTATAAACCAGAGTTACTAATTTTTTTTTTCAATTGGAGAGACCTATATATATATATGTATAATTTGAGTGATGTGGCCACTTTGCCACCACTCGCTTATACATTTTTTATTTTTTATTTTTCACTATAATTGAACTAGTTCAACTCACCCCACGAGCTGCTATGTCGAGCTCACGTCGGCACGCGACTCGAGGCGCGTCCCGGCTCATCTCGGCATCTGCATACCTGTAAATGACTTAGTAGTCTACAAAAATACAATACACTAGGCATACAACACACAAATATAACATTTACCTCGGCTACCATGCCTCGGTAGTGACACATATCGCGCTGCGGGTCCACGTCACGGGTCATTTTGTCCTGATTAACGAATTAAACGTGGATTAATTATTGGGTCGTGAAAATACTTCCCAACTAATAGGAATTTCATCCTCGAACTTAAACTAAACGAATTTTAAAATATACCTGACTCGAAGAGGTACGAATACGAAAATCTATCTCGCATATAGTCTTCCCGTTCCCAAGTAAGTTCTGAATCTCCATGAAACTGTCACTTGACTAACATCTTCGGGATATACTTGTTTCTTAACTGTTGTATCATTCGGTCAAAAATCTGAATTGGTTGCTCTTCATATGAGATATCCTCACTCAAATCAATTTGACTCAAATCCACCGTCGGTCTCTTGCCTGCCTTTGACTTGGCTAGTCGAAGCATCAATATATGAAACACCATATGAATTCATGACATCTGTGGAGGTAACTCTAACTCAGATGCAACCTTTCCAACACGTTTCTTGATCTTGAAAGGCCTGATGAATCTCAGTGCTAATTTGCATTTCAAACCAAATCGACGATGACCCTTACGAGGAGAAACCTTTAGATACACTAAAGCTCCCTCATCGTACTTGAGATCGCTGCGATACATATATGTTTACTTCTTTTGCCTCCCTTGGGCTCCTTTAAGCTTATGGGGAATCTGTCTTACCTTTTCTATGTGATCGACAACAATTTCAGGCCCTAACGAATTTCGGTCTTCAGGCTTAGCCCAACAAGATGGTGAGCGACACGATCTGCCATATAACGCCTCAAATGGCGTCATTTCAATGCTCACCTGATAACTGTTGTTGTATGCAAATTCACACAATGGTAAATACTCTTCCCACGATCCTCCAAACTCAAGTACATACGCCCTGAGCATATTTTCGAGAGTTTGTATCAACCTCTCAGTCTGCCCATCAGCCTGAGGGTGAAAGGCTGTGCTAAACTGTAAGCGTGTACCATATTTGTAACGGCTCATTTTAATCAATCCCGATTACTGATAAATTACGAGTTGATATCATAAGCTCAGACCCACGTGGACGTCATGGAAAAGTCTATGGCACGCCTATTGAGTGAAATATGTTATTTTTGTGTGGCGATTGTTATTATTTTACTATAAATTAATAGTTTGCGCCGCGTTACTTGAGAATTTCGTTTGGTCGCGTTGTGCCGAGTAGTGACGAGTGTGTGCAACATCGCGGTGTGCGCGTCACGCGGGTGTACGGGGTAGTACGGGATTGAGTTGTCACATCACATCACACATCAAATCAACCCATCCCTCATCATTCCTCTTTGTTTTTCTCCAAAATGATTTTTTTTTATTTTTTTTTTAAGTCTAGAAGAGAGAAAGAAAAGAGAGAGAAAGAGAAAGAGGGAGAGAGAGAGAAGAGAGAGAGACAACCAAGAGAAGGAGAGAGAGAGAGAGAGAGAGAGAGAGAGAGGGGAGGGAGCTCCGGCGAGGAGCACTAGCGGACTTGACAAGTGTGGCGCGACGACGCAACAATAGCGAGCGGCAGCCGCGCGCGAGCGGCAGCGATGGCGCTCGACTGACCAGCCGAGCGAGCGAGCAATGAGGGCAACGGCAGCGCGACTGCAGCGGTGCGGACGGCAGCACCGCAGGGGGCGGCGACGAACGGCACGATGGCCGGCAGGCCGGTGCGTCGTGAAGCGCAGAGGCGAACATCGGCTCTAGCAATGCGACGCAGGGCGGCAACGGCGCGTCGCGGAGGCGAACGACAAGAGCAGCAGGGAGGAACGGCAGCGAGCGACGGCGCGGCGTCGGCAACGTTGGCGAGGTGGCAGCGGTGATGGCGAGGCGGTAGCGGCGCCGGCAGTGCGCGGTGGCGCGTTGTCGGACTGATCGATCCTCGACGAGAGGCGCGAATTCGACGAAGTTCGACGACGAGATGGAGGTGATGTTTACTTCACCTAATTTAGATGTGATTGAATGAATTAAGTAATGAGACTCTAAAATGATAAAAAAAAATTGTATAATTGGACACCAAGGACTTAGGCTATCATAGTCGGGTGTCAGGTACGTATCTCGAGGCGAGTGCGAGACGTTTTGAAAGCATTCGAGGTAAGTAATCCCACGAGAGAATTAGTTAAAATTCTTTTATGGCACGTACTTTATTTCGCATTTCAATTATTCCATTGTGTTATTTATTGCTGTTCAATTACTGTTCATCCACTCTCACGTGTGTATGTGTGTTTGTCGATGGGGTCGGCATGGCGCGGACTCTCACCCCGGGGCTACGCTCTGTTCGAGTAATTGACCATGTTAGGGCTACGCGGTGATTATTCTCCGCAAAAACCCGTAGGTTGAGAGATGTTTGACGAACACCTAAGTCTTCGTCAATGGTTCCTCTCGAGAGATGTTTGGATGGGGTTCTACCGTTCAATGGTTCCTCTCATTCGACCGTGAGATGTTTGGCGAGGTGGTCGTCAATGGTTCCTTTCGGTTAAGCTACGAAGACTCCCAGATGTCGACCAGGGTTCTCTGTCACGCTACACTCGTGTCCAAATTTGACTTCTCAACGACTTATTTTCATGCGAATTTTCTTTATTCTTGTCCTTTATTTAAATTGCATGAACTGTAGTCGTTTCATTGGAATTCGTGAATATTAGCTAACGTTCTCTGGGATTTACTCACCTGGGATTTGTCATTGTTTTTGGTGACAAATCGCAGATCTTGCGACGAGCCGAGGCAAGGGCATCTCAGGCATCTACGACTGAGTTAAGAGAGCTTGTCATTTGCGTCGGTGTTGTACGTATTTATTTACTATTTTATGAACTTTTTAGGAAATACTTGTAAACCTGATACATGTATATGCTCATCTTCAATACCTTTGTTGCTTTCGATATACATGGTATCTATTGCCGGGTTTCTACACTATAGGGTTAATTATACAAGTGCAAACTTTTCTTTCATATGGCGTTTGCATGTTTTTTAAAAAAAAGGCTTACGCTTAAATGTTAATTTATAATAATTTGATAAATTGTGAACAACTTAACTTAGTCAATTTAATGTGAATATCCATGAAATTCTCATAAATACTAAGTTAAGGCGAATAAGGTATGTATAAAGGTGTAGGTCGCGTGCAGTCAAAATTAAGTGTGCGGTGACGTGGCATGCTTGGTGATGTGTTTGGCGACGGGGCGGTACCCGGTTTGCCTCGGAGTTTGGGGCCGCCACAGTTGGTATCAGAGCTTAGGTTCATGCGAACCTAGGGGAAAGTTTAATGGCTTAAGACATTATGATACTAACGTCACAGTTGGTGTCAAAGCCTAGGTTCAGGTGAACCTAGGCAAAACTTTAATACAATCGAATAAAACTTAACAACAAACATTAGATGTGGAAACCCGAAGATCCTAACTTAGAACTTTAGTTGGGAAGCGAACGTGGGTCGGGAAGTGCCAAGACTTATACGTTATATATTTTGATGTGTAATAATATATATGCGTATATATGCATATACGAGGCTAATACGGACGTTCGCGACTTACAAATTCGACATGGATGGACGACCAGTTCTTCATACGGACGATGGAAGCCAGCCGAGCGGCTCGACGCCTGCCGACTCGGATCAGACCTTGCGCGACACCGTCGCACTTCATAGTTTGCAGCTCGAGGAGATGTTCGATTGCTTCGAGCGTAGGTAGCGGCAATACCGGCCCCTGCCATACTCGCCGCCATCACTATTGTAGAGCAGACAGTTGTCGCATCCGACTATTTCGGTGACGTTGCTCACGACCACTACTACCGAGATACTGCCAGCAGTCACTACACAATTTACTATGCCGACCGTGGCACCGACGCTGATTCCATCTTTGAAGATCGCGTTCGAGACCTTCTTATCAGCTGATATGAAGTTGATCAAGGAGTTCGTTCGTGTTCAGTCAAGTTACTATCATAGAGGCAGAGACCCAAAGGTGGCTAGGAAGTGGATCCGTTCACACAAGAAACGTCATGGACTTTCGAGGATTCACAACAGCATGCGAGATGGAATTTTCGGATTCATGCTCAGGGGAGATGATGCAGTAGGGTAAATCGCCCACACAACTACCACGGAGAGCCGAGTACTTGGGCAAAGTTTGAGAAATTCTTTTATGATCTGTATATCCCGATCGAGGTTCAGCTGAGACTGAGAGATAAGTTCTTGATGCTGAGGCACGGTGGCACAAAACATGGAGAGATTCACACACCTGCGTACCTTGCGATGGACGTAGGTGGAACCTAGCGATTTCAAGTCCATTATTTTATTCGAGGACTCCAACTAGAGATTGAGGGAGCGTAGATTGTACGCCAACTCCAGTAAGTGCGAGTTTTGATGTTCGAAGGTGAAGCCCTTGGGACACGTGATCAGCGACAGAGGTACTTCAAAGGACTCGAGTAAGATTCACGTTGTCATCGACTGTCCTACACCAGAGTGCGCGACAGACATCAGGAGCTGTTAGGATTGACAGGATATCATCGACGCCTTGTGCAAGACTTCTTCAAAATTGCAGCGTCGATTAGTAAATTGACCAAGAAGGTGGTGATATCTCATTAGTCCAGTGAATGCGAAGCGGCCTTCACCGAGTCTAAGAAGAAGTTGATTTCTGCACCGTTGTTCATGTTGCCCGAACCGGCCAAAGACTTGACTATTCGTACGATGCTCTGACACCAGATTGGGATGCGTGTTGGTGCGGGGAGACAAATGATAGCTTATTTATCGCATCAGTTGGGGACTCATGAATGGAGTTGTCCAGTGCGCAACATGGAGCTCGTAGCTGTTATGAGTTTGTCAGAGGCTCCAGATACTGCAGAGGCACATATTTACAGGCAGATGCGAGGACCGACAATATCTATTCCGCGCGTCTTGGAGTGTCGGAGAGTTGATGTGATTTATCAGAGGCTCAGGGACATGACACGGAGTCTAGGTAACCCGGATTGGCGCGAGTTCGTTGATGAATGTTTGTTACACCCAAACAGATTGTGGGTTCTGGCAGTGGCAGGGTAACACGTTGGGATTTTTTAGGAGGCTCACAACTCCAGGTACACAGTGCATCCCGGTAGGACCAAAATGTAGCATGATATGCGATGGTTATTTTGGTGGTCAGGGATGGAGGTAGATGTCAACCAGTATGTAAGGAGTTGTGAGGTGTGTCAGCAGGTTAAGGCTGAGCACAGGAAGCCTGGAGGACTATTGCAGCCACTGCCTATCCTATAGTAGAAATGGGAACACATCATTACAGACTTCATCAGTGGGTTGGCGACGACTTTGCGAAAGCACGATGCCATTTGGGTAGTAGTGGATCGACTGACGAAATTAGTGCATTTTATCCCAACCTCCATGAAACGTACTTTTCCACAGCTGAGCATGCTCTTCGATCAAGCAATCATCAGACTGCACGGAGCGCCAGTATCTATAGTGTCAGACAGAGACGGTCGACTTACTTAGCAACTTTGGCAGGCCATACAGGAGCAGTATGGTACCAGATTACGGTTCGACGCGGCTTTTCATCCGCAGACTGACGGGCAATTTAAGAGGCTTATTCAAACCATTGAAGACATGCTCAGAGTCTCTGTGCTAAAGTTTGGAGGATCATGGGATGAGTTTTTGCCACTTGGTGAGTTTACCTACAATAATAGCTAGCAGGCTAGTATTGGGATGCCATCATTCGAGGAGCTATACGGGAGACCATGCAGATCACCAGCTTACTGGGTAGAACCCGAGGACGTAGCTGTCATTGGGCCGGAGATTGTTGTAGATCACACAGAGAAAATTACGATGATTTGTCAAGAGGTTATAGGTTGCTCAGGACAAACAAAAGAAGTACGCGAACAAATACCGCGATGGGTTGAATTATGAAAAGGATGATTGGGTCTTCTTGAAAGTTTCTCCCTTGAAGGGCATCATTGGGGAGAGGGAGTCTACCGTGCGAGGGTGATACCCCCACTTGTTCCAAGGTAAATATTGGATTAAATCTGAATTTCGGGACGAAATTCCATTTAGTTGGGAAGATTGTAACGACCCGTTTTAATCAATCCCAATTAACTGATAAATTACGAGTTGATATCATAAGCTCAGACCCACGTGGACGTCATGAAAAAGTCTATGGCACGCCTATTGGGTGAAAAATGTAATTTTTGTATGGCGATTGTTATTATTTTACTATAAATTAATAATTCGCGCCGCGTTACTTGAGAATTTCGTTTGGTCGCGTTGTGCCGAGTAGTGACGAGTGTGTGCAACGTAACGTGGGTGTACGGGGTAGTACGGGATTGAGTTGTCGCATTACATCACACATCACGTCACACATCAAATCAACCCATCCCTCATCATTCCTCTTTGTCTATTCTCCAAAATTTAAAAAAAAATCTTTTTCTTTTAAGTCGGAAGAGAAAGAAAGAAAGAGAGAGAGAGAGAGAGAGAGAGAGAGAGAGAGAGAGAGAGAGAGAGACAAGAGAAGGAGAGAGAGAGAGAGGTAGAGGGAGCTCCTGAGAGCACCAGCCAGCGCCGCGAGCGCGACGGTGCAACAACAATGCGGCAATGCCAATGCAGCGAGCAGCGACGGCGGTGGCTAGCGGCTAAGCGAGCAGCGAGAAAGCGCGGCGGCACGCGGACTTGCGATGTGGCGCGGACGGCAAAAGCCGGTCATGCATGGCATGCGTCGCGAGAGCGACAATGGCTCCAAAGAATGCGATGCGAGCGGCAACGAACGACGCGTCGCGAGAAGCGAACGACGGCTCCAAAGAGGAGGAACGACAATGAGCGGAGTGGTGAGAGAGAGACTTGCGGCGGCGTCAGCAGCGATGCTGCGCGGCAGCGCGTAAGCGAGGCAGCAATGGTGATGGCGAGGCGGTAGCGGCGCCGGCAGTGCGCGGCGAAAAACGTGGAGCAGCGCGCGGTGGCGCGTTGTTGGACTAATCGATCCTTAACGAGAGGCGCGAATTCGATGAAGTTCGACGACGAGATGGAGGTGATGTTTATTTCACCTAATTTAGTTGATATTGAATGAATTAAGTAATGAGACTCTAAAATGATAAAAAAAATTGTATAATTGGACACCAGAGACTTAGGCTATCATAGTTGGGTGTCTGGTACGTATCTCGAGGCGAGTGCGAAACGTTTCGAAAGCGTTTGAGGAAAGTAATCCCACGAGAAAATTACTTCAAATTATTTTATGGCACGTGCTTTATTTCGCATTTCAATTATTCCATTGTGCTATTTATTGATGTTCAATTATTGTTCATCCACTCCCACGTGTGTATGTGTGTTTGTCGACGGGTTCGGCATGGCACGGACTCACACCCCGAGACTAGTTACCCCTCGCTGCTCGAGTAATTTACCATATTAGGGCTCGCGGTGACTTATCTCTACGAAAACCCATAGGTTGAGAGATGTTTGACGAAGACCTAAGTCTTCGTCAATGGTTCCTCTCGAGAGATGTTTGGATGGGGTTCTACCGTTCAATGGTTCCTCTCATTCGACCGTGAGATGTTTGGCGAGGTGGTCGTCAATGGTTCCTCTCGGTTTAGCTACGAAGATTCCCGGATGTCGACTAGGGTCCTCTGTCACGCTACACTCGTGTTCAAATTTGACTTCTCAACGACTTATTTCCATGCAAATTTTCTTTATTATTATCCTTTATTTAAATTGCATGAACTGTAGCCGTTTCATTGGAATTCGTGAATATTAGCTAACGCTCTCTCGGACTTACTTACCTGGGATTTGTCATTGTTTTTGGTGACAAATCGCAGATCTTGCGACAAGCCGAGGCAAGGGCATCTCAGGCATCTACGACTGAGTTAAGAGAGCCCGTCATTTGCGTAGGTGTTGTACGTATTTATTTACTGTTTTATGAACTTTTTGGGAAAGACTTGTATACCTGATACATGTATATGCTCATCTTCAATACCTTTATTGCTCTCGATATACATGGTATATATTGTCGGGTTTCCACACCGTTAATCTCCAAGATTAACGCTAATCCTAGTTTAATTAATTTGGGTCGTCATAATACTTCCCAACTAATAGAATCTCGTCCTCGAAATTTAAATATCGAGTATATTCTTGTGTAATTATCCTATCCCGTGTGACCACTCCTCACACTTTGATATTCCCCTTCTACAGTCCCTTGAATACCCCACTACTCCCATAGCAGGGAACGTAGTTTTACCTAAGATATAGGCGCATGTTGCTGAGGTAGTCAAGACCAGTCATTCTCTTCCAACCTCTCCGCAACCTACTCTCAGTTCGATTTTCTTGTTCAAGTTTCTCTAACCTAGTTACCTAACACCAATAACTATAAACCTCTCCTATCGTGTATCCCAATACGATAGTCCTAACCAACCATCACATACCATGACAATCCCATGCCATGTCATAACCTATTCGTACTCACCATGACAATCCTATATCATGCCACGACCTATCCGTACTCACCATGACAATCTCATGTCATGCTACGACCTATGACAATCCCATGTCATAACATAATAAGCTACCATTATACCACTATAATCTACCATCATACCACTATGCATGCATAAACCTTAAACTATAATTATTAAGAATTTTAAATCATGTACCCCGAACCCGCTGCTAGGACGTCTCCCGACCTGGCTCAGTCACCACATGCACCGGCTCTCGAATCTGCACCGGTGTCACCACTGCTAGAGTTGTCGATCACTGTGAATAGTCCATATTGACATGACCCTCATGTCTACATTGCCAAGATATGATCCTCCATCTTGGTCAGCACGCTCACTCCCTTACCACTGGCCCTTACCCTGTGATCTCCAGTCTTTGCTTCCCTAGTCCTGAGTCTATCTCTGCGGCGACGCCGGTAATGCAAATACAGCATACGCTCTAGTAGACCGATTATCATCCCTATGTCCTCGACCGTACCATCTATCCTCTCTATCATCCTGGTCTCTCGGTTTCTTCTACCTAGAACTCTATCTAGTCTGTCACTCCAACTCAGTAGATGAACACATGTCGCTCCTCTGCATCAGATGTGTCTCATAAGTAAACGATCTATCATACATCTCTTGTAGTGCCTGCGCTCCGGAGGAAACTATGGCACTAGCTATGTGTGACAAGCCTAAATTCTAAGGCAAACTTGGCACTGCCATATCGCCGAACACGTCACCAAGCCATGCCACGTCACTTGCACACTTGTTCATGACGACCCGCGAACTAACAATCTTATCATTCGACTTAGTAAATTTCGCCGTTTAAAAGATTATTTTGTCAAAATATACCAAGTCAAAGAGTTTTACCATTTAATTTATTTGTTTTAATTCTTTTTAGGTTATTCTTAATAGCGAAAGTCTTAATAATATGCAAATCAATAATATAAACGACTCTTGCATTAAGTAATAACCTATAGGGTGGAAACCCGACAAAAGATACCATGTATATCAATAAAGGCGATAAAAGGTATAACAAGTGTAAATATACATGTATCGGGTAATAAGTCTCCTAAAATGATCCCCCAAAAGAATGTATATGTATAAATACAAACACCTACGAGTAAGCTAGTGGAGGCGCTCTGGATCAGAGGTAGTCGTCGAGCACCGCCTTCCCCCGGCTCATCGTAGGATCTGTAACTTGCCACCAACAAACAATGACAAGTTTTAGTGAGTAAGTCCCAGAGAAATTCAGTTAGTATTCATAAGAAATCCAAGAAAACAATTACAATTCATGCATATAAAGTAAATGAATATGAATGTAAAGCATGAATATAAGTCGTGAGATAATCAAGAATATGGAACGCGAGTGTGGTGTATAGCTGTCAAGCCCTGTGACGTAAATACTAAACCGAGAATGCCCTAGAGGTGAGGAAGTCCACACCCCCTCTTCACGGTCGAAATGAAGAACTCTGTTGGTCGGAAAGTAGTGAAAAGAGAGGAAATATGTGACGGAGGTAAGCCTCACGTCAACTCGCTCTCGAGATCATCGACTCGCTGAGAGAAATCTCACACGTAGTCTAAGGTATGACCAACACCGTAGCAACAATCAAATCATCATCAACGAGAGAGCTGGAAAGGGGTCACACCATCCCTTCAACCATACACAGACACACGTGGGGATAAAGTAAACATGAAAGCTGAACTAGCGAAAAGTAATGTGAAATAAATAATTTAAAAAGAAAATAAATAAATTTTAAGCTGACTTTCTCATAGGTTTACTTACCTCAAATAATCGCAAATATCTCTCCAACATGTTTTGCTCACGCCTCGAGATACGTCCTCGACACTCGACTATAGTCCCCTAAGTCCCTGGTGTCCATTTATAGCACTTTAATTATTTTAGAGTCATTAAGTGGATTTATAATGTAGGACCAAAACAATTTGAATTTTTATTCTTAAAAGTTTAGTTTCGGCACACTTTTCGAGTTATACCAGGGTGTCGCGGCCCAAAAAGCCTCAAAAACTAATTTTTATATTTTTTCCATTGTATTATATTTTTCTAACTTTTCCGAATTTTTTCATAATTTTCTAGCTATTTTTTATTTTCTGATATTTATTTGATTTAAAAATGTATATGATTTAATTTTTGTAATTTTAATTAATCTATTTTAATTTTGGGGTGGGTTAGGCTCGAACCGAGCTCAGTTCGATTCGGCCCAACAGAGGCCACCCGGGTTCGAACCGGCTCGACCCGACCCGAGCCTGGGCTGCAAGGCCCCATGGGCTTGACTAGCAAGCCCAACCTAGGCTTAGGCCCACATGGGCTTGGCCAGCAGGCTCAGCCTACTAAGGGGGTAGTCAGCCTAACTGGCTACCCTTTTTTCCCCCAAATCGTCTATCTGGAGAGACGATCTCTCTAGAGAGACATTTAATTTTTTTTTAGAAAAAAAACAACAATCACTACAACTACTATAACAACAAATAACAACAACACCAATAAAATTTAAGTTTCTCTACAAAAAAAAACTTATAAAATCAATAAAACTCACCTTGATTTGGATATCGTTACGAGCGCCACTGAGAGGAGCGAACACCGTGAGAGATGTGAGTTCGATTCGAGGGAATGAAGAGCTTGGTGAGGGTAAAATTAATGGAGATTGAGTGGTTATGTTTGAGAAAATGAAAATGAGAGGGGAAGAGGATGAACTCGGGTAGAGAGAGGGAATGAGTGAGGAGAGAGAAAAATGAGGGATGGGTGTGATTTGATTGATGTAATGTGATATATGATGCGACAACTAATTCTACCCCATACACCCGCGTTAAGGGCACACTGTGACATAGTACACTCTCGTCACTACGCGCGCATAATGCAACCAAGTGTAATTCTCAATTAGCCAACTCGAATTATTAAATAATAAAATAAATAAATATGCGACACACCAAAATAACAAATTTACCTTGATAGTCGTGCCCTAGACTTTTCCGTGACGTCCACGTGGGTCTAAGCTTATGGTTCTTTAGGAGATGTATGTGTCTCAAGATTGGATATACAACCATATTGAAGGCGATTACACTAGATTAGAGTTTATGGTTGGCGTGAAGGAGTTCATAAAATTTTTCATGCAACATTGCACCACTTTCCTGAACGAAGCGAAAATTCGATGTCCATGTCGAAAATGTCGCAACGAGAAATATTATGATGTAAACACAGTAGAGCTTCATCTAGTGAAGGGCGAATTCGTTCCTGACTACTATTATTGGGCTGAGCATGGGGAGGAAGAATTACTAAGCGATGCAGACGATAAAGGTGATAATCAAATGGATGAATATCCAATGTCATATCATCATATGATACACGACTATGCGGGCCCCAGTTTCAATTGAGATCGTGGAGAGGACTCGAATCCTGAAGCCAAGCATTTATCCGAAATGATTGACACAACGAATCAACCGTTGTGGCCGGGTTGCGAGAAGATGACTAAACTCTCAGCAATAGTGCATTTGTTGACGATAAATTTGAATCATCAAATTTCGAAGCAAACGTTCGACGAGATTTTGCAAGTATGTAAAGACATGTTGCCTGAAGATAATTATTTGATAGATAGCTTTTACAAATATAAAAGTTTAATGGACTGATTGAGTCTCCCATATGAGCGAATCAATTGTTATCCTCAATTATGCATGTTTTATTGCGGGCCCGACTCCGAGCTTACATCTTGCAATTTTTGTGGAGGACTTAGATTTAACTCCAACAAACGCGTGCACAAAACATTGCTATACTTTCCTTTGGCGCCCCGTCTACAATGTTTATTCGCTTCGAAATCGACTGCGTAACACATGCGATGGCACGCTGAACACGTCGGGGATGAGGGCAATACACGGCATTGCTCTGATTCCATGTCATGGAACCACTTTAACCAAGTTAACCCTACCTTCAGCTCTGAGGTTCGTAATGTTCAACTTGGCTTATGCCCTAATGAGTTCCAATTTTTCAACATGACCGACAAACCGTACTCCTCATGGTCGGTGATTTTGACACTGTACAACTTGCCTCCTTCGATGTTTATGAAGAAAGAAGTAATGTTCTTAACTGTGATCGTACTTGGTCTGACCTATCCATCACAAAAATTGCGGTATGTAACGGCCCAAATTAACTAAACTAGGATTAACGTTAATCTCAGAGATTAACTGTCGTAATTCGAGCGTTACGTGGACAACTTGGTTGGCTCGAATACGAGAATCGAGGAAAATGTTATTTATGAATGGTGGTTGTGTATATGTGGTGTTTAAAATTATAATTATTATGTTGCACCGCATGTGTGTGTGTGTTGCTATCGAGGGAGTTTGTGTGACGGATGTTTGCCTCGAAAGATTTGTCAACGCGGGTGTTGGGTAGGCAAACTACGGGTATGCTAGGAAACCCGACTAATCCATGTCAAGATGAATAGTAAATCAATTAAATTGGTAATGTGTCTATAGGCTAAGTTAATTCAAATTAAAACAATAGGCTATGACGTGCCTCGAAATGCGTATCGAGAAGCAGGGCGACGGGTAGTCGAAGGTTAATGAGACCATAAGTTGGTTATTTTTTATAAATAAAACACTAACCATATGTATTAAATGGACCTAAGTTAGTGCAATAAAATTAAAATAAATTAAGGCCTATAGTTTAGTTAATTAAATGGAAACTATATGACTTGCTTGTAGATACACATTAGCATATCTAGAGACCAACTTGAAGACAATTAGTGGGAGTGAGTGGGATTAATGGCTAGAGGTCAACCACTAGATAATCCTTTGGATACGTAAATACATGAGGATGAAGGGCTAGGAAACAATCTTACATTGATATATAAGATGAGTTTGATCAACAAATGCAATTGAAACCAATTTATCACAAAACTTGTTTGAGAAGAAGTAGTGATTTGGAGCTGGAATTCAACTACTTTGGAGCCAATTCGAGGATTTAAACCTAGGTAATCATCTTCTCCATCATCTTCTCTATCTACTAAACCCATTTTTGATGAATTTTGATGAAAATGCAAGTTAGAGGATTAGATCCATGGTTTTGATGTTAGCTTGATAAATTACATGTCTTATGAGCATATAAATGGAAGATTAATTGAGGACTTAGAAGAAGGTTCAATTAACGGAAAATAAGGAGTTGGAGAGGGAGAATTAAAGGGGTCCGAAGAGGGAGAATAATAGGGGCTTGGAGAGCGAGAATCTAAGGGTTCTGAAGAAGGGTCACGTGAGGAGGAATCGGAGGAATCTTCTAGGGGAGAAGAAAAGGGGATGGAGAGGGAGAAGTGGAGGGAGAAGGTGAGGAAGATGAAGGAGTCGATTAAGATGAGGAAGAAAGGACACGTGACAAGGCACGTGGGAAGCAGGCTTCATCAAGAAGTATGATAGTGGAAAAGGCTACAGATGACCCGTCGAAACCTATTCTGGGTGGCCCTACTGACCGTTCCATATTGGTCAGCTTCAACAACCATGTGGCAGCTGCTATATCGAAAAATAAGGTAACTCTCCAATAACTTTAGTATTTTTGCACTTATGTTTTATTTAGTAATTCTCCAATACACTTGTGTTTATGTGATTTATGATGTGTCTAACTTTATGTACTTGTGAATTTCAAGAAAAACCGCTTCTTAGATGCATTAATCATGGGGCTCAATTGGCGACTTGGGATTTGCAGACTTGTCACCCTGACACTGCCGGCCTTCAAAGGATTATCCATCAGTATGGGTAGAGCACACTTACCGAGTGCTCATATGTACAATGACACAAAACCTTCATATCGACTTTTGTGGAGCGTTGGAAACCAAAGACCAACACATTTCACTTCTCGTTTGGTGAAATATCCGTCACACTGGAAGATGCGAGTAGGTTGTTGAATATTCCAGTTGTTGAAAAAGCAATAGCAGTTGAGCCATTTTCCAAGTCTGAGGCAATCAAGTTGGTATCGTAATGCCTTGAGGTGTTTAAGAAAGAAGCAGAGATAGTGATCGGTCCGCAGAGGGGCATAAATGTCAAGAAAATTTGGTTGAAGTCAAAATGAGGGACTAAACCAAAAAGGACGAGGAAGGACAAATACAAGCGGATGCCGACTCCCCGGGTTGAGTGCATGACACGAGCGTATCTCTGGTATATGCTTCGGTGCACTTTATTTGTCGACAAGACTTCCATGCAAGTACCTGGCCAACTGTTATAGTTACTAGAGAATTTGGATGAGATTAGTACGTATGCGTGGGGTGTTGCAGCACTAGCATACTTGTATCGGCAGCTTCAGTCGTGTGGATGCTTGCCAGATTGTGGGTTATCTCACCTTGCTTGAGGTTTGTCTCTTTACTATTTTGCACACTCAATGAGTTCCTTATATAAGTATGTATAATCCAATTAACTTATTGTTTTTATTGTTGTTTGTAGGGATGGGTGTACGAGCATTGGGAGGTTCACCTACAACAACGACATAGCCTCAGTCCCAAATTAACTGGGATCGGCTACATGGATCAAACTTTTCCATTGTGCTCGATTAAGTGCAATTGATGGTGAGTTTTGCAAACCATTCAAATCCCTCCTAATTAATGCATCCCATATTAACTTTGGTATGCCCCTACCTCGTCGAATTTTTACAGTTTCTATTGAGTCAAGTTTTCTAGTTGGGTCATTTGTAGGTCGTCGTTGCAGGTGACCAAACCATCGCAACCGCCCTTCCCTAATCTTTGTATCAAATGGTGCTACTCCTACACGTCTTTGAATTTTGATATTTCTTATTCTACCTTTACGAGTTTTACCACATATCCACCTAAGCATCCTCATTTCTGCTACGTTCATTTTATGTAATTGTTGTTGCTTTACCGCCCAACATTCACTTCCATAGAGTATAGCTAGCCTAGTTGTGGTCCTATAAAATTTTCCTTTTAACTTAGTAGGAACATTTCGGTCACAAATCACCCATGTTGCACTCTGCCATTTCTTCCATCCAGCTTGAATTCTATGTATGACATCATTCTCAATGTGACCATCATTCTGTATGATTGATCCTAGGTATCTAAAGTGGTTTACCTTAGGAACTTCTATTTCCCCTAATTTTACCAATTCATCATCTCGATGTCTAATGTTTCTAAACTCACAGTGCATGTATTCGGTTTTCGTCCTACTCAACTTAAAGCCTTTAGATTCTAATGTATCAATCCAGAGTTCTAATTTCCTATTCACTCCATCTTTAGTTTCTTCCACTAAGACAATATCCATTGGGAGGTTCACCTAGCGCACGTTAATAAAAAGTACGTCGATACCCTCCCTCATATGTGTAGGTGGATACAAAAGAAAGAACAAGGTCTTAATAGATCTAATGTGGAGAGGTTGCGTAGGTCACTTGACAGGGCCCAAGCACGCAAGGTATTGTTATTGTTTAAACCCATCAACTTAAATTTGGATTGAATGGTGAATCTCTAACTTGTTATTAAGTTTCGACTTGTTCTTTTTTATTCAGGTCAATTAGGACCTATATGCGGATATTTTGGTGGATTATGATAACATTACGGAGATTGCGTTCTACATGGGAACCCTAAAGTTCTTATCGATAAGTTCTTGCACAAAATGGGCTATGTACAATACATCCCTTTGGCTCCCTACAAGCCTACTAGAGTGAATAGAGGCAAATCAACTACAAGCTACCTCGTCAAGTACAACTTCCAAGCAGAGATGCGGAGAGGTGGCAAGATCATGTGTTGTCCGCCAGAACTAGAGGCGCGAAAGCCCCGTATGCTTGGGAAGCTGCTCGGAACTATCTCCCATGGTTCAACAAGATTTCTCACCCATTACTTGAGAATCTGGAGGGCAACACTAGCGATCAAATCAATGATGATGATGACTTGCTTGATGTAAGTTATATTCATATGGATTTTCCAACTATCTCCCTTACTTTGAATCCCATTGTCAAACCTTTTGATATACTTTTTCTTTTATCATATGCAACGTGTCAGACAAGCCATGTACGTTGTGTAGAAGTGGAAAGCATTGCCGGTCAGTGAGTCAACCGTGACCTCGACAGAGAAGATGGCAAACGATGTACTTAGGCATCTAACAGGAAAAGGATCATCATTATCAATTACTTTTGAAGAATGGACTCAATCTGGATCACACACAGTTGGAGATGATTTCGGACTATCTAAACGTAAGCACAGAAGCACAGACCAGCCCTCGAAGAAGAGTACGAAGGGGAACAAATGATTACTTTTGGTCATTTGGTTTTGTTGAATGCAATGTTTTAATTGGGTTTGTGAATGGATTCATTACCTTGGATTTAGGGCAACAATGGTTTTGTGAATGATTTTTGATTAAGTTGAATTGAATGTTTTAGATGAATGCAATGTTTTAGTTGAATGCAAATTTATAACATTTTCAGTGGACGGGGTGTTATGTTATTCATTATCGTATGAATGTTATTCATTGTTGTATGAATAGTTGTATGAATCGGTTGTTTTTGTTGAATGCATGTCTTCCGTGACTCTTTTTGTTTTTTTCACTGAAATTCAGTCAACCTGGGCCGAAACTATTCTTAATGTACGACCATGCTTGACCAAGGGTTAGTAAGACGTTCGATCACATACGACCGAGTCCCTTTGACATATTCGTTTTTCTATTGTTCAGTCACATACGACCGGAACAACGTTTGGTTACGTATACCCGAATGATATGTTAATGTTCGGTTGGTATTAATCGAACATCATGCTATTTAGTTTCAACAATACGTTCGGTTGGTTATAACTGAAACTCTGAAATAGTTTCAGTTTAGCCCAACAACATTGCAAAAGCAATTTGGGGGGTATCAATCGAGCACTTCATTTGTTGGAAATTTTGATAACTTCGGTTGGGTGTAACCAAAATAACTTAATATGTTCAGCAGTGTCTCACCGAACCCATTTAAAAACACTCGGCCATGCATTCCCGAACATATTTTTGTTAAGATTTTTGCCAAATTAAAGTTTAAGCGACAACAAAATCCATACAAAAACTCTCATGTAAAGTTTACTTATATAACATCCATATAAGATTTCTAATGTAAAGTATTTTATGTACACAAGGTAAGGTTCCACAAAATGTATGGTACTTGAAGTGCTAGGTGCCGAAAAAACGACTTAAACTTCAAGTTGAATGGACAAAAAAAAATGATTTTCACAACAACTTCAAGAGGTGCCTAAGTCCACGGTAATCGGAGTCTCGTCTTGATAATTAACAACTTCCGGCGGGTTATTTTTGATCAAGTTCTCATCCCATCCTATCAACTCCGGTTCTATATTTCTTTGCCACCCAGGATATAATGGAGGAAAAGGGGTATGTGCATTGAATAAAACCTATACAAGAAAGATGAAAAACACATTACCAAAAATGTAACAATATCAAAGTGAACATGTAATGAGCTCTCTAAGTAGGAATACTTTAAATAAAATTGTTATTTTTACCCTCATAAAGTGGTTGTCATTAACTTGTGTTATCCCTATTATAACCCTCTCAATGATTGAACTCAGTGGTTTGCCCCTAAATGAAGGGAATGTCATTCTACCACTCGATGATAAAATCACAACTATGGCCTGGTAACATGTAGCAATGACAAGTCCCATGTTAGGCATACTCATCCACTTTTCCAATGGAGTGCCCTCATCCCCATAGTGCTGCACAGATTGTATAATTCGGTCATAGTGATCCTTACCAAGGATTGTGTGCCAAACAGTTTTCGTTCCTATGAAGCTCCCAATATATATCATTGCGTACTTGTTTCCATGCATCATCTTCTTTATAGCCGAGACCGGCTGCAACAACTCGGTATCCATAATTGCCATCTCCTCGCACATAGGGTTGGCAAAAAAATGGACAGACAGAAACGAGACCGAACACCCCTTATAATAATTAAAGCAATGTCCTGACCCGATCCCATTTTTAAAATGGACATTTTTTTGTCAAGACCCGTATTTTGTAAAACATACGGCTCTCGTTTTGTCCGTTTTTTATTTTTAAATATTTTTAAATATTTTATTTATCAATTATTAAAAATAACTTCTACTACATGTGCGTGACTGGTGAGGGCGAGGCTGACCCATGGAGTAATTGGTGAGGGACAGAGGATGAGGTTGTACGCGACAGCGTGAGGGTGAGAGCAGCAGCGTGAGGCGGAGTATGTGAAATTACTTGGATACCCTTCAAATTAATCGCTAAATGGGTACCTATTTTTTTGAAATTGTTGTCCGATCCGGTCCCGTATTTTTAAACGGACACAAAAAATGTCCAGACCCATGTGTTTTTAAAAAAATTATATCTAAACCCGTTTATAATGGGTCCAAACAAAATCGGACAAACGAGTCTGGACAACTTTTGCCAGCCCTACCCGTACATCATCAACTCTTTCAATATGATCAAGCCATTCCATTGGGACTAGACCCTTATAACTAACACTAGAGAGAAGATCCAAACATGTTCACATTCCATGAACCATTTGTTTGACTTGGTTGGTAACTTGCTTCGATATTTTATCTGGATGAAGAACATACTCTTAATGGCTAGGGTTTCTTTTCGTAGATACGTCAACTTCATCTTCCTTGGGGTCTTCCTCTTCTTATCAAGTTTTAACACCTTTCCTTTTCCCGATTCTAATGGCTTTCTTCCCCTTCATTTAAGTTTCTCATTCGGGACGACAAGAGGCAATGAGGAGGGACAACTAATCTCTCGAAGTTGTTGGACTATCCTTATACGTTGATCCTCACTACCGACACTTCGAAATATCTCAACTATCATTTCAATATCTTCTCTTAAATTGTACTTTATTCAATTAACGACTTGCTCAATATTCATGCTCAACTTTTGCCAGTGTCTATGTATATCGTCAAGTGGTATGGGTGAACCCACCAATCGATAAGTTGCAAGTTCATGGGCATAAGGAATACCATAGGTCATGAGCAATACACAACCATACCAAACGAATCGATCCTAACATTTTCCGCGAGGTCCAACTCTTGTCAAATTTTCTCTAATGCAACTTGTGAAATAAATCATTGCAATGAATGAAATAAGGTATCGCCGAAGTCGTGTTGTACGAACGCTTAAACTCTTCTAGAAAAACACTTTGATCTTATAGTGTTATCTTAATCATGCTATTAATTTATGGCCATATATGGTCACAAAGTTTCCTTGAGAATTTCAATATGCTTCTTCAAAGTATTATGTGTGCTTTCGACTCTATTGGTCGTGTAATGTCCAAGATGTAATATTTTGTCAGTCCATGCTCGCACAAATCGTTTCTTGTAATCCTTAACCCATGTGCCCATCAAATAATCTAACAATCCATTAATACAAGCATATTCGGCAACCAATTTCATCATCCTAGAATTGAAAACACCTTCAGAAGTAGCAACCATCACAGCATTCCACCTACTCAAGAATAGGTTGAAATCTTCGTTTAGTGAAAAAAATTTCATTTTCACTGCCACACCCTTATTGATATGTCATATGCATAAAAGGTGAGATGTAGAGGGGAAAACAAACTCGATTGCCTTAATCAACCCCAACTCCCTGTCGGTAAGAATCACTTGTGGGTCAAACCATCCATCCATGCGGTTCATTAGATTCTCTAATGCCCAAATATAGTTCTCTTGCGTCTCTCTTGATATAAATATAAAACCTAAAGAGAACGTGACCTCAGTTGACGTAACACCAATTATCTCAAGCAATGGCATATGATATCGATTGGTCATGTATGTACAATCCATCAATAAAACCAAAGGGAAACAATGAAGTAACTTGATGGAGTCCGGATGACCTCAAAACAAATCCGTGACCTTGTCAGTTTTATCTTGTTTCCTATGCCAAGATAGATACCCATGTGTATCCAATAAATGAGTGAGTTGTTGCATTTGTGATCTCCCTCCTACTTCCCGACCTTATGTTTTTGCCTAGCATTATAGATTGTGCTCAAGGTCGATGCATTCGATACATCCCTCTTCTTTAAAGTGTCCAAAGTCTCTCGAGGCTTAATGTTGCCTTTCGTCATTTAAATTATAACAACATGCTCTCCCGATTCAACCATCCGGCGTATGAGTGACCCTCCATATAACATCTAATGTTGTTATTATGTCACCCACAAACCACTGTCACATGCCATAAATGGTCTTCACGTTCCTTAACATTAATAGCAAATGGGCAATCACATTTTTTTGACTTGGTTTTACTCTTCGATTTCCCCTTCTCACCCTTCTCTTCAATCTTGTCTTTTGAGTTCATTATGCTCAGAACCTTACCTACTTTCATTTTTGCAACTCTTTGGACCGCACCCCTATAAGATCCAATCCTCCCACAAAACATATTCACCGATGACCATCCCCCTACCCTCATCGAAATTCTTCTTGACTATTACAAACAATCTATTAGATCCTTGTCTTTGCATCCAACTGACCACCTAATGCCTACTTGAAAATGGTGCTTTGGGGATGAATTCATTAATCTAGTAGTGATAGAGACTAGAATCAATTCTTTCCTGCAAATAATGAAATACCAAAGTATCAGGTGTGAAATTCAATAAGACAAAAAAAACTCGCAAAACATCGAAGTTCAATCATGTCCATAGTGGGTATGATCGGCCACTAACAACCGAACATTAGGAAGATGTTCGAGATTCACCAACCAAACAAAGAAATATTGTTCGGTTACCCACCATTAAACAATTGAAGTATGTTCGATTTTGTCTAACCGAACATACAACTAAGGTTCGACCCTGGATGGCCGAACCAGATGGCGAAATCATAAATTTGCAAAAAATTAATAATAATAATAAGTTGCAACACCTACCTCTCCATGTTGCACATCATCATTCTCTACATTTCATCCTATATTTTCAATCAAAATCAACCAACTATGATTCCAAATGATGAAGCCCTACATAATCAAACAAAGTAGTTGAACCTCATTCATTCAAAACCATTTCAAATCCTATTTTCATGCATCAAACATGGAGAAGATACTTACACCAATTGGGACAGTCCCTTGACACACAAAACCAATATGGAGTCCCCGGTAATCAAAAATGTTGATTCGGTATGTGGGGTGCACAACGAATGTGAGATATGAGAGAGGACGGGGGAGAGATTTTTGCTTTGTGAAGGGGTAAGTTGGTAGCTTTCATATGTTTCAAATATTGTGATTTAAAAAAAAAAAATCGTGGCTTGCCCTTAAACTTTCGTGGGGTGCACATAGCTTGGCCCACATGCTCCTCATATTTACTTGTTTTATTAAACAACAGCTAGTTAAATGTGTGTTAAAAGTGGGCCATTCAATCTTTCTTTGTCAATTTTTTCAGCTAATCGATGTCAATTTTTTTTAGCAAATCAGTTTTATAAATTTTCTCTTATCTTTTCTTTTAAACAATTAAATCATATATCTGTATATGTTATGAAGAGAGAAAGAAAGAATATTCCTAAAGCCAAGTTTGTTTGGGTAGAAAAAATGATCCTCACAATTTTCCACGCTAAAAGATATAAATGAGGAAAATAAGGGAATGTGGTTTTTTTTCCTACAAACCTATCAAACAATGTTATAAAATTTTCTATGATTTTTTTCACTTTCTTTGCTATCAAACACACCCTAAATCTCTATCTTTTTGAAACAATTATCTATATCTATATATGCTAACATAAAGCCGATGTCTCACGATAAATCCTATTAGTTATAAATTTATATTTATTCTAAATTATTTTGAGCACCGTTATGTACACCTCAATTGTTTATTAAGATACCCTAAAATATATGTAAATTGATACATTTTTGGAGTGCCCTCATAAATAATTGGGGTGCATATAGTGATGCTTTTTATTTTTTAATTAATTTAAAAAGTTAAAGATTAAGCAATATGGGTTGGAAGCCTTTTTGAAAAATAATTATATTAAATATTATCAATTTTTACAAGAAAAATTAAGCACCTACTCACTCAATGCCCCACGATATACTTTGAAATAGGCACATGCATATCTCGAGATATATCGTATGAATATCGAACGGATAAATACCCAATGCCCAAAAGCAAGTCAACCGATAGTTATCCTAATACCATGTGTGAATCTATTTAATTGACTTCCCTCTCCATTTTTTACTTTTTCCTTTTTGATGAAAGGACATATTATTATTTATTTATTTTGTTACAAGGACATGGAGTATTATTTTTGTCGTTACAGGTTCATGTCTCTCTCACGGTAAACAGTGGCTTATAGATTGGTTTAAAAGGTGGTACATGAATATCACGTGCTGAAATTCCGCTTTAATTGAATCGGCACCTACTAATTAGTTAAATTGTGATAAAGTGTCAATTACATTATCCATCGTTAGTATATGCATGAAGCGTTACCTAGTCAAATGCTCCATATATATTACCTCTAGATTTATCAAAGTATGTGAACATGATAACTACTTGTAATCAAATATCATCGGATTTGTACGAGCAACAACTTGAAATACTTTATTGATGTAAAGGTGTTTTAAGTGTTTAACTAACTTTCTAGTGCAAAGGAATCTAATTAAATTAATCAATGCTACCAAGATGTATAAGGAAATGATTAAATTACTCGGAGTGAGTTCGTTATAACAAGGAATCTCTAAATAAAAAGAGGGAAATGCTAGAATGAGAGAAGTCGCACTCGAAATCATATCGACCCAAAGGGGAATGCTAGAATGACAAGAGGGAAGTCACACTCGAAATCATATCGAGCCTCAGAACCGTCAATGCGCACCTTGAGATGTGGTCATATATAAATTTTGGTGCATAACATGCGAGTCAAAGTTGCGTGGATGACTCCTGTAGGAGAATTTGTTAATCTCTCATGATCAAGCTTCACCAGCAATATTGTGCACAACCTAACTAACTCAAAGAGCTTCAGTACTAATTAAAGAGAAATCATCACTTGTATATATACTTTATTATTAAATTTTATTTAATCAATGTGGACTAACTTTCGGTCCACACATTTTCAACAAGTAAAGATTGAAAAAAATTTGAACACCTACTATCATATTTGAGAACAAAAAAATATATATATTAATGGGCTCACGCCTCATTTATTACTACCAATTATTGATATGATCTTCAATTTTATTTGTGTGTGTGTGTGTTGATGATATAAAGAAGCACTAAAAGTGTGCCTAGCCATATGTGTATATAAATATGTAGCCTATGTGATGGTCTTGAGCCACCAGACCCCCACAAAATTCATATACACCTCCCATTTAGTCTTATCAAAATGCTTCAACTTGGCCTGCCTTTCTTCACTCCTAATTTGCAATCAAAAAACTTTTCTCACATTAAATGCTCCGCCACTCCAAAATCTGACCCAAAGATTCATCAATACTACAAGAAAAATATATGGGCTCCTGAATTTGTTCAGTCTTTGAAGAGTGAATTCAAGGTAGTTAATTAATGATCAATTTGATGTATATGTGTAGTTATTAATTAGTGCTAATTAACATTGTATGAACATGTTCATAATTTTGTTTGTTTTGTTTGTAAAGGAAGAGGCCTATTGTACAATAATTGAGAAATTCAAAAATGAAGTGAGGGGCAGATTTGATGACGACGTTGATAACGATAAGGCGGCGCATTTTTCAGACAAATTGGAGCTGATCGACGCGTTGGAGAGGCTTGGATTAGCTTACCATTTCGAGGACGAAATCGAGGAAGCATTAAGCAGTTCTTTGAACATCAACCATTCAACACTACTAGTGTCTAACAGTCTTCACTCTACATCTCTTTATTTTAGGCTTCTTAGAGAACATGGACATGCAGTCCCAACAGGTTTAATTAATAATTTAACTTTCCTTAATCAATCTAGCTAGGAAGTTAATTAATTAAGTTATATATATAGCTCTAATGATTTTATCTAGCTAATTGGATCGTGTGTCACATTGTATATACAGATGTGTTTAATGGTTTCAAGGATGGCAAGGGAAGATTCAAGGCGGAATTCTGCGACGACGCCAAGGGAATGTTGAGTTTGTATGAAGCGTCTCACCTTTGTTTCGAAGGCGAAGAAGACATGATGCATGAGGTTAAGGCTTTCACAGTGAACAATTTAAAGCTTCTAAATAGAAACATAGGCTCAATGTTCATTGATGAAGCTCCCCATGCATTAGAGCTCCCTTTACATTGGAGGATGCCGCGACTAGAAAACCGATGGTATATCGACGAGTGCCTAAGGAAGCGAAAAATCGACACTTCTTTACTTGAATTTGCTGAGCTAGACTTCAATATGGTGCAAGCCACACATCAAAAGGACTTAACTCGCATGTCGAGGTAATTATCAAAAATTAATTAAGGACTTGTATCTATGTATGCTAATATATAGGTTTTTAATTAATCTGATATTTGAATGGCTTGTATATGTGTAGGTGGTGGGAAGATTTAGGGATTTCGAAGGTACTGAGCTTCACTAGGGATCGATTAGTCGAGTGCTTCTTGTGGTCTATAGGGCTCACATATGAACCTCAGTATAATTGTTGCAGGGAGTGGCTAACAAAAGTAGTAAATCTCATAGTAGTCATTGATGATATTTATGACATGTATGGTTCAATTGATGAACTTGAACTATTCACTAATACAGTTGAAAGGTACATTAATTAATTAAGTTCACTAATCAAAATTTGATTAGAGTTAATTTAATTATATCAAAACTTGGTTCGGTGAAATTAAATTAATTAATTAGATCAAGAGTTTATATTAATTAAATGATTAAATTTTGCAGGTGGAGCATTGATCAAGCAATTGAAAAGCTACCAGACTACATGAAGATAAGTTTCTTAGCCTTGTACAACACAACAAATGAAATGGTCTATGCATCAATGAAAGAAAATGGTTGCAACAACATTTTACCACATTTAAACAAAGCAGTAATGATCCATCACACATGATTTTTATTAATCGAGAGTTCTCGACAAAGTTATTAATTAATTTCATGATGTGTTCTTCATCATGATCAGTGGGCAGATTTTTGCAAGGCAATGTTGGTTGAAGCTAAGTGGAGCAAAAATGGATGCTCACCGTCACTTGAGGAGTACATGACTAATGCATGGATTTCCTCTTCGACGCCTCTAGTCTTAACTCATGCGTTTTTCGCGACAAAGCAAGGAATAACTAATCACTCATTGGAAGGCTTATTCGACAAAGAATTAGGTCTCATTCGCCAATCTTCTATCATCTTTAGGCTTTGCAACGATCTTGCAACATCAACGGTAATTTTCTACTAGCCGACGCATGTTAAAATTCATATACAAAAAGTTTACAAGATTTCTATTAATAGAGAACAAATAAAGCCTCAATCTCAAATTAGTTAGGGTCGACTATATGATCCACCGTCGACTTCATTATGCCATATCGATTAATTCAATAATTTGTGAACTTTTTTGTTTTTTCTCTTTTTTGTTTTTTTTTTTTTTTGGACATGACAGGCAGAGCTGGAAAGAGGTGATGTTCCATCAGCTGTGCAGTGTTACATGAACAAAACAAAATTATTAGAACATGAAGCAAAAGCAAACATTAGAGGCCTAGTTATGGACACGTGGGGGAAGGTGAACAAATCAATACTAAAAAATGATTCACCTTTTAGTCCTTCATTCACTAAAATTGTCAAAAACCATATAAGGACAGCACATAGCATTTATCAATATGGAGATGGGATTGGAGTACAGGACTCTGTGGCCGAGGACCGGTTCATGAAGTTACTTGTGAAAAAAATTTAGGAGCTTAATGAGGTGTATATTGTATGTATTGATGATCTAAATGGTTAATTAAATATGTTCATTTTTTACTGTTCAAATTGTATTAGTTAATTCACACTGTGTTTTTTCCAAGACAACAATGTATATATTGAGATCCCTTATTGTGAGAATTAGGCTTTGATATATGCATTGGACATCTAGTCTTGATGTAGTAAGGTTTAGCTATAAAAAGGGTTAGCACAACACATTTGTAAGCTTTTGTCAAATGAATTAAACAATTGAGTTGTGAAATCTTAGATTGAGAGTTTATATATATGTTTATCTTATTCGTTAGTTTGTTCTATTCTTCTCCTCTTTAAATCTTCTCTACATCATATTGTTAGGTACGCCTTAAATTATTAAATTATATAAAACGTGTCATTTCAAGAAATGACAGAGTGCAACATGGGTGATTTGTGATCGAAATGTTCTTACTAAGTTAAAAGGAAAATTTTATAGGACCGCAATTAGGCCAGCTATGCTCTATAGAAGTGAATGTTGGGTCGTAAAGCAACAACGATTATATAAAATGAACGTAGCAGAAATGAAGATGCTTAAGTGGATATGTGGTAAAACTCGTAAAGATAGAATAAGAAATATAGAAATTCAAAGACAAGTACGAGTAGCACCATTTGATACAAAGATTAGGGAAGGGCGGTTGCGATGGTTTGGTCACCTGCAACGACGACCTACAAATGCCCCAACTAGAAAACTTGACTCGATAGAAACTGTAAAAATTCGACGAGGTAGGGGCAGACCAAAGTTAACATAGGATGCATTAATTAGGAGGGATTTGAATTATTTGCAAAACTCGCCATCAATTGCACTTAATCGAGCACAATGGAAAAGTTTGATCCATGTAGCTGAACTCAGTTAATTTGGGACTGAGGCTATGTTGTTGTTGTTGTTGTTGTATAAAACGTGTCATTTCCACTCTCTACATTGTGAGATTAGACATCTCAACTACATTTAAAGATGACAAGACATACCAAATTAGTGAGTTAATATAGGATGAGTAATTTTAGTCTTATTAAGGTGCATTGAATAGACCAAATCGGTCATAATAGACCCGTTGAATTTAAGTGGGATACAACGAACTCAAAGAGCTTAAGCGAGCTTATTGAGCACAACAAACTCACGTAGCTACCACGACTTATAGTGGACTCATATTATTCTACCAAAATTTATGATGGACTTTAAGTATATACTAATCGAAGGTCTGGCATTTATTATATCATCCACAAGACTCCATCTATTTCCAAAAAAAAGCAAAAAAAAAAAAAGTTAGGCCTATATCACCCTACTCTACAGTGGTCGTCTTAGTTGATGTTCCTCGAAGATATTTTTTTATTTTTATTTTTTGGTGAGGTCCCCTGGGAGAGAGTTGTTGTCTTATAGCTGATGTTGATATTGCGCAACTCTATTTGAGGAAATAGTTCGAATTAGCCCGCCCAAACCCACTCCACTTTTTACGTAGTGCACTTCGATTCTGAGTGCACCCCTAATTTAAATTTCAATTTATAATGGCACCCCCAATATTTTTATCAAAATACCTGTTCATTCACATTTAAGCATCCGATTCCAAAATCTTGATCGAGACATCCATTTTAAGTTCGGCAACATGTGGCTAAGACTTATCTTCTAGGTTTAGTGTTGTCAAACCAAACCTCTTTCATGGAATTCAGTTGATATCCAACTGTCGACTTAAAGGTTCGGTGGGTTCCGACCGACTATCCAACTAGAAGTTCGACAGGCTCCGATCGACTCTACAACTAGAGGTTCGGTGAGCTCTGACCGACTCTACAACTGGAGATTCGAACTTGTGAGATATTTTAACAAACATGGAGATGTGGCCACACAAGTCATAATGCAAAATATATAATAGCACACTAACAGCTTAGCAAATGTTACATGCATATCAAGACACTAGGGGTGTCAATGGGGCGGGGCAGGGCGGGGATGGGAGTAGGTCCCCGTCCCCATCCCCATCCCCATTCAAAATTTAAATCTCCATCCTCATCCCCATCCCCATCCGTGGATGGATTTTCATCCCCGTCCCCGTCTAACCCCCGAGGACGGAGAATCCCCGTAGAGATTTATTATTCCCCATTTAGTTACCCGCGGGGAATCCCCTTTCAATTCCCCGTGAAAATCTCAATGAGAAAAAAACGTCATATCACCTAAAAATAAACTAACAAAAAAGTAAGGTATGAAATATTGTAGATACGTATCTTTTTTTAGGCAACATGTTTCGTAGTGTGCATTTAATTATATATTTATATTCTTATGGTAACATATAAACCTTATATGATGTATATATACCTACATGTTACATGATATTTTATGTGCCTATATACAAAACACAAGATATATTTATTTATGACAAACAGAGATTTTCCGCTGTGATATCCAATGGGGATCCCCACGGGTATTTACCGCGGGCATACCCAATGAAGAATCCCCATAGAGATTCCTGTGGGAATATTTTTCCTTCCCATCCCCATCCCCCTTTTTCCATCCTATTGACACCCCTGCAAGACACCGTCACACAATAGTTTTCCATAAAAAGAAAATGTGCATTCAAACACATGTTTATATTCGTGAGCAACAATCATACAATACTTTCCGTCACACGATAGTTTTCCATAAAAAAAAAAAAAAAAAATGTGCATTCAAGTACATGCATGTTGTATTAATGAGGTTTAATCATACAATACTTTTAAGACAGCCCCCGACAGTATACCTTTCAAAAATAAAACATTTTCACATGTTAAGCCACCAATAACGTTCCCAACGTCGCTGTTGTTGTTGTTATTATAGCATACGAGGTCCGATTAATCCCGAACTCAAAATATGTAAAACCACAAAGACAACACTTCTAAATAAAAATTTTAAAGTTTCTCCGTTCCAAATTTACTATTGTTTTTTTATAAGAAAGAAATCAATTTTTCTTACACCATATAAGACTCGAAACTCCACCCACTTGCAACAATACCACATACCAAATTGGTTGGCCACCCTCTACCCACTGGTTGGTATAACCAACCCAACAATTGATTCAATAACCATGCAAATTTATGGTAATTGTTTTTCGTCTGTCCCAGAGAACAAGTCACAAACTAGGTCACAACTTCTTCGAAAACAGTATACTTCTCAAGATGCATACACACGCAATATTTCTCAAGATGCGTCAACACGTTGTACTTAACTGATTTAATGCACTTGTAGTACCAAAAAAAAAATGTGTTGGATATGGATAACAAACCTTCAAACCCTTCTTTTCCTTTTCATTTAACTGATCAAGAATATAACCAATACCCAACTAATCAACAATGCCTACAAATTACACAAGGACATTAAACTGTACACATGAATGGAGAAAAAACAGCGAGAGGGGATGCTGTTTTGAAATGATTACCTACTCCCCACATTACAAAGGAGCAGAGGAGACATTTAGAAAAAAAAAAAAAAAAAAGATAAGAATAATCATTCCAAAACAACTACAAAATTGAAAAGAGAGAAAGAATGGATGGGTCAATCAATGGCATCCCCGCGACCGGAGGCGAAGAGAAACTTTACATCCCTGTCGTCGTCTCACAAGGCATGGAACTTGGAACTTCTGCTCTTCAACCATTGCACCATGTCTCTGTCTAATGAACTCTTATTCATAACGGCATCTAGATTCGGACTGCCAAAAACTTTTACATTGCTCTTAAACCGCCATATCCGATCTTTCGGCCATGGTCTCTGGGGCTGCTTCTCCTACCATGCAGTAGTAACAAATCAGTTAATCCAGTCATTAGCAAAGACACTGATGCATGGCATGTCCAGGTAGAGATTGATTTATATCATTTTAGATATCATGGATTTAAAGCAGTCAACTGTATGTACCAAAATCTGAGAAGAAACATATGAAGGAAGCAGCCAAACAAAACACGAAATTCCGCAGAGACTAACCATTCTTGACAGCATGAATCTGAGGATTCTGGGACCATAAACAAGTTCCTTTGATGACTTCTGGTTGTTTGGATAGAAGGAAGCAATGTCAGGTAACGACAAGCAGCCTCTACTCGCTCTCGCTAAGTTAATATGTGGCTCAACGTAGTCCTGGGTATACCAATAAATCAGTTGTCCTAAGCAATAGTTCTCACTGTATGTCTTTCGGTACTCCTTGAGACCCGGACCAATCTTGCCAGAATATTTTGGACCCAGATCGAGAGGGCTAATGTAAACCGGTGGAGACGTAACAGTCTTGTACTCCTGCATCAAGAGAACTCCTTTTTGTCAATGCAAGAACTAGCTATATGACATGGTCCCTCAAACCCATGGCTGATCACCATTTTGAACGGGAAAGTAGAATTTTGGACTCACCTGAATCCTGTAGAAGCACTTTGTATATGCATACATGTGAATCAAGTCAGCAGCAGCATCATGCCGACACTTTTTGGTACATGGAAGACTTCGGATCTCATCCCTTAACCTTCAGTTGAAACAAATAGTTAGTGGGACTTGCAAACAAAAGCATATGCACTACATAAAAGCTGCTAGGCAGTGAGATGGATGCCACATCACTTGTCGAAAGGCAAGGTTGGGAAAGGTTGTGGGTTTGACTCGCGTTGGAGTCAAGTTTGTTATTTTCTTGTAATAGAAAAATACTAGAGTTCATACTACTCACCACAACAAAGATTTATGAAGTTGTCCCATGACATCATCAGAAGCAGAAGGATCATGGGAATCGATCTTAGATTTAAGCTTATTCAGCACGTCTTCTCCGACATGTGGAGTTATGCATTGAAGAATTTCCTCCACAAATGATCCCTCCCCTTTCCAGAGGGCAGAAACAACTGCTTCTGGATTTAGCTCCTTTAGAGGGGGTGGAGCCAGCTTTGGATCGCCAAATCCACATTTCATTACATACTTCACCTGTAAATTGCACAAAATGCAGATTCATAAAAGCAAACATCAGAGTTTTGGAATCAATATCAGAACCATTATCAAATTAATAATAAAAAACGAAATTTTGAAAAAGTAAAAACATACTATCAAAAACCGCTACCTATAGAAAAACTCTTGCGAAAAATTAGAAACTAGAATTGTATCTATCAACGAAATTAGAATTCCGCTAAACTGATAAGACAATTACCTTCCTACCTTGACTTCTATTACAAATTGTAACAATAATCTAGGTCCGACTAATTTAAGAAAATGGAACTGTGGAAGCATTCAACAAAAACATATTCAGGACTTCTGGAGACTCAAGTCTCCTAGTATCCAAAAAGATATGCTTTTGAGTAGATTTACCTCAAAATGAAGGCAATGAAGTGCCCCGAACATGTAATTAAGCACCAAAAGATCATTACATGAGTACGTTTTCAATCTACCAAGCAAGATTTTTATACATTATCACTTTGCATGACTCTTTTTAAGGCATGAATTGTCAATATCTCAAATGAAGAATCGATCAATAGATGGAAAATGATCTCAAGGACCTACATCAGAATGCTAGGAACCAATTCAATAGCATGGAAATTTAAAGCACAAAAATAACCTTGTTGAGAGTAACAGCAAGATTCTGAAGCCTTTGGTTGTAGACGCCCTCAGCCTGAAAATTAGAAGAAAAGTTAGCAAGAATACTCTCAATTTGAGTAGATAAAGCTGAAATTGATACGGCAATCGACATGCTAGCATACTGACAACAACACAACCACATGCATCCTCCAAAAGAAGAACAGGGCACAAGAAATTGTATAAATGAGCACTGACCTGAATCTCAGCTTCATTCTTTTCATTATCGAGACAAATATCTGAGAAAAATTTCCTTTTCTCTTCCAAGTTGATCCTTAGAATTTCCCGAGGAAGCTTTGTTCTTTCAAAATTTATAAACCTCACCTTTGATGGAGTTCAAAATAACAATATCAGGCACAAATTCAGAAAAAGGAATATACAATTACTTATAGGAAGGCAGTATTAGATACCAGGCGAGCTGAATACGCAATAAGCCAATCTGGCAACCCATCAAGCAAGCATGAGCCCAAACCAGCTTTCCCCAGGTCAATGTAATCATCTTTAGAAACATGGTTCAAAGCACAAGCCTCTAGCAGCAAATTATGACGATCCAACAAACCATGAAACTCCCTAAGTACCTTGAAATACAAACAAGTTTGCTAAGAAAATAACTCACAACTTGGTAACTACCTGATTCATATGCATCAATTATCAAAATAACACCAGAAAAATTTAAGTGTCATCACATAAGACCCCACAAGGCTATCTCCATGCTACCGACTTCCAGTATGAAAGATGTTAAACTCAATCAACAGAAAGCTGCTAGAAAAATGTAAAAATGAAAATATCTACCATTAGATAGGCGCCATCACCAGTAAAATTCAAATAGCTTCCCCTGCAAACTTGACTGCCACATAGACAAACAGATTCTTCGTGCTCTTCCTTGCTCTGAAAAAATTGACATTTAGGAATTCAGAAGCCATCCAAAAAAGATAACATAATTAAGGATCGAGAATAAAGTAAACTCACCTCAGTTACTGAATTGTAATCAAAAGTTATCTCCTCCCCAAATCCAATCGGCCTTAGTGTATAAACTCCAATCTGATAATGACCATCTACAGCAGTAACTCTGTCCATGAAGTAATAAAAAACAATTTAAGAAAATAAATGGAAGTACAAAATGAACAATCTCTACAATTCATAGTATTCAGAACATGCACAGGTTCCTGTCATGCACTTCCACTCGTACGAAGAAAATTCGCTCATTATTGCATACAGTCCCTCTAGAAACAAAAGCCTTTATATTGTTCCTCACAACATCAGTCAGCTGACAGGTTTCATCATTGTTCTAATAAGGAAGTAGTAATGCCATAAAATATTGTTCCTATAACTTTACAAGAGTGTCCATTGCCTGCTCTCCACTGACTTTGGTCCTCGACATCTTGGAAAAGTTAGTAGAGCCAATGTCCTTCAGAAGAAAATGCCTCAAATAGCAATTTTTCAAAGTTGAGTGTACAGAGGATTTCGTAAGAAGGATGAAGAGTTTTCAACATCTTCTTATGCCATTATTTCATTTTCACACAGATCATGGCTAAGCGTCTGAAGTCAAATGAATTCCCAATGGATCCTTCTCGCAAGATGGTGCAATAATTTCTTATCTCACAACATACTCATAATGATGTGAAGAAAAACAAGGCAACTTAAGCATGAGTGCACGGACGTGAGTGGAACAAATAGGAACTCTCAGGGATAGCAAACAAGGGGAAGAGTTGTACCACAAAAAACAAGGTGAAGAGGCATTTCGGAGGCCAATTAATTTCCATCTGTTTCAGAAATAAACTACACTTTCTTATCCAAGAAAAACCTGAAAAAGAACCACTTTTTAGGCCGAGACATTTTGAGAAATTGGAGTTTCATCCTGTAGATACTTTGCGTTACTGACTTATTATATTGCAAGCTTTCTGCTGGAAGATATCTAATCTTTCATTTCTTACTGCAGCTGAAATAGAATTCGGTCATTCACAAACGGAAGACTGAAAACATCTTACTGATGCTAAACAGCTTTCCTTCATTTTCTGAACTAATGATAATATAGTAACACGTACACTGCAAGTGGGGTAACATAAATGGCTATTCAGAAATAAGAAATTCAATTCTACAAAGAAATGAGTGGCAGCACAAGATGAGAGAAGAAAGACAATACAGTTGGAGGGAAATGCAATATAGGAAAATAATCAAGAATGTCAGTATATTTTCTCCACCTACATTTTGTGTTGTCCTCAAATCGAATATGCAACAGAGATAATGAATGAGTAAATTAGAGTAACAATGAACTCAGTAGAGTTCTGAAGCCAAGAATATGTGTGATCCGGACTGATGCTAAATTTTCTAAAACCATGAAGATCTATTATATAACACATGTTACTCTTTAATTATGATGGCACTTCACCTAGCCTTGTCAATAATGAAACTCCAGTCGTGATCTAGAACTTGTCAAATTGCAACCTCACTATTCCTATAATAGAAAAGCGAGCAACATGGCTTGTCTCACTTGTACAAGTGTCTATTATACATCCAAAATGTCTAAAGTTTTAAGCAAACGAAGTTGAGATTCTTGAGAATTCGATGAGAATTGACACATACCCCAGCTTCATTGCTACAGAACATCTCCTTCCACATTGAGTCTCACGTAGAATGTATTCAGAAATGTTACAAGTATTAGAAGGAAAAACTTGCTAAATAGGGCTGTTTAAAAGATGGTTCTGGTTGCGGCAATTTGTGTGACGAATGTGTGATGGCCAAGGTTCACCAAAAAAAGAAAAAAGATAGTTCTGCCATTCGTAAACAACCAAAGGGATTCCATCTCAAGGCATGGTTTTCGTTCATTCACCTTGACATTATTAATTAAAGAGTCCATTTGTCCAATCTGGAAATGAGACCTGGATTTTTTTATACAGAACCTATATAATTGGGAATAGATGGTATGCGTAACCACTCACAGAAAACTTGTACAAGGAAATGGTTACAAAGACATGGTGATTTCATAAGCAGCTATAATTGGGCATACTAGTACTTCTTAGCACACTTCAATAGTACTATGACCAGAAATGCAGTCCAAAATCATACATAGAAAGGATACAGAAGTTCCAAGATATATTCACTGTAGTAGAATCATTATATTTAAAATATTCATTCCTTTTATCGATCCAGAGAAAAATGAAATTATTATAGGCAAAAATGGCTAACTTTATTAAGTTGAGGATTTTCGGCTGACAGACTATTTAATGGATATAATTATGGGTGACCATAAATTTATCCATACAAATCATGCATGCTCTTATGACAAATTGGTCTTATGAATATTGTGACTCAAAACTACTAAAACTTACTTTGCTTCACAATTAGGACGGCACGAATGACAGATTCGACTCGCATAGTTGGCCTTGTGCATGGCATCAACAACAAGCACATCATATCCATCACTATCTCCCTGCCAAATATATCACCACGAACAAATGAATTCAGCAAGGGAAAAAGATCCAAGTAAAAACTTGAATACTAGAGAACATTACCTTTGGCCTCTCCAAATATATGTTATAGAACTCTGGGGCTGGATCTTTATTGTTCTTTTGTAATATTCGAATCCCATCCTGCTTCTCATACCATTTCCAAGCAGGATAAACCTGATATTGCAGAAATTAATTCATCAGAAAGAGTAAGAAATAAATCAAATGCCCAGAACTAGACCAGTGACTATGGTAGTGAATAAGAGAGCCCGCATAGACAACAATTAAAGCATCGGCAGAGCAAAACAAAGATTTGCAATCACAACTTACATCCATCTAAAGTGCATGGCCTCTGTAGAGTCTGTACATAAAAATACCAGAAAATTTGTACAACAAAAAAAAAAAAAAAAAAGAAGAAAAGTTATTGCAGGATAGCTACAGCATTTGCATTCTTTAACCCATTTAACAGAGTATCTGAGCATCAAAATAAATCTCCGAGAATCTATTACTACAAATGTCGTACCTTATTTTGAAGCTTATCAACTAACCAAATCAATATAACTAACAATACATTTCCATGCTTTAACAGAAATCAGACTTCAAACTATAATTGTCATACACATAAGACTCAGCCCAAAACTTATTTGAATTCAATCCCTACAATTAACCTTTTCTTACTTTCTCTAATAGAACTCTGTTTACAATTGAAAAATCAATCAATAAAGTATAGACATGACAAATCTTCACATAAAGAAAAGTAGATAACAAAATTGGTCTTTCTTATCACCCAAGTTACCCTGACCATACACTTTAACCCAAAAGGGCCAAAACAAAACCATGTCAGACACTTATGTGTTCAATGCAGAAAGTATTTGAATACTCCATTTTATAACTCTTTATACAGAGAATTATCAAAATGTAAAAGAGAAAGAAAAAGAAAATGACGAGCTTCCTAGAGGAAATAAGAAAGAATATAGGCTTATAGGCATGTGTGGGTGTGCACGTGTGTAAGAACATATTCTGTCCAAATTTTAGACACTTTTAGCTGAGTCCTCATGAACTTAAAATTAGGTAATACTTTGGTCAAGCCTTCAGAAACATCCCAATGCTCGACAACCATACTAGAGTCCCAAGTAACATAGCTTATCACTAGCCATACAAAGCGTTAGTTCACCAGTATTGTTGACATAATAAATAAAATAAATATCAGTCACAATCAAGAGTCCATCTACAAACGGAAAGAAGCATTAAAATGACAAGTATATTCCATGCACAATTGTCAAAAGGGATTACAGATTTATGCGTTTTATCTTGATTTTAGCTTGCGAAAGCATTCAAATGACCTTTCTATGTTGAAACCAACGAAAACAGAGATAAATATTTAGAAAATGAATGGCAGTACCAACAAAGAGCAGCTGCTAACTTACCTCTCCTAAGAATTCCACAACAAAATCATCCACTCCAAAGCCTTCCACTCTGTTGCAAACAACTCCAAGCCCCTAATCACAAAACCCAGATAAGCAAGAAAGGAAAGATATAGCAATCTTATACAGAAGATTAAAGAGTCTACCAATATTAAAATTAATCACAATAACAGCTTAAGAAGAGAATGTTACCTTTCGATACGCAACGTAATTGTCCTCCGGTCGACTTCGAATTGCCTTAAAGATACCTTGGCACATCCTCATTGTTCTTTTATCACTATTCTCCTCAGCGGTACGTTGAATCTCTTCAATAACAGGCAGCAAAGGGTACTTCATTGGGGCATTTCCAGCGCCTGTGAACCGCCTAACTTGCATGTTCAAAGTACGCAAAAGCATATCTTCAACAAACAAATGCTTGTCCGAGAGTGGCCATTCAAGTTCTTCTGGCATTGAATCAAGAAGAAGATTATGCGTATATGGATCTATTCCATACACCTCCTGCTCTAAGACCTCTTCTCCAAGCTCTTTTCTTGGTTTAAATTCCTTCACTTCAGGAAAATCCATATCTGACTCCTCATTACCATTTTTTTGGGCAGCAAGACGCTCGGTATAGTTATCAGGCAAGGAAACATGCATCTTCCGCTGCACTTCTTTCTCATCTTCTACAATAATATACTGATCAATGACTTCATATTTCCTTGTAACAGGAGGTACAAGGCTGGCTTTTGTCATGCGTGCACCCCACTCCCGGTCTTCAGTCAAAGAATCTAAGGTTTCTTCCTCAGAAAAGTATTTCTCTCGTCGTAAATGTTGCATGCCAACTCCTGAATTGAGTTCCAAATCACTTTCTGTATCAGAATTGGTGCTCTCACCATCACCCTTGATATCCTCAGAAGATCTATCAAGATCATCAGAAGTTTCACTATCTGAATCCAAAGTTCTCCGGTTCAATTTGGATAAGCGTCTCTTAATTTCTCTGTCAGATGCGTAATCTCCATAATCAGCGTTGCCATTAGCATAGCCAATACCATTATTCCTTATCAAGTGTTTTCTTTCACTCGTCGATTTATTGTTCCTCTTTTTGTATTCAGAAGTTGCTGATTGAAAGCCCATTGGTGAATCATCCTTTCGCATCTTCAACATTTCATCTCTTTCATGAGAAGATTTGGAGTTCTCTTCCAATCTTGTGGCAAGCTTGATAAATAGCATTATAACATGATTCATGTTTCCAGGATTTCCCCGACTTTTTGCTCTGCATTAATAGACCATGCAGAATTAATGAAAGAGACATGTAATCACAGAGAAATAAAACAAAACAGCCATGAAGCAGACTTATATAGCATAAACAAAATTGCAGTTGTACAACAAAGAAATGGCAGCAAGAACATTTTCATAATAGATAGTGACCCAATCCCATATTTTTTATTGACAAGGAGAGTGAAAGCGGAGTGTTGACCATTCCCTCATTAATTGATAGAGAATTTCGAGACTTGGGAGATCACTTAACAAGAAGGCTACCTTTTGCAGATAATCTATAAAGATGACAAGGTCAAAGCTAATGGATTTTGTGCCAAGTCATAAAGATTTATGCTCTTGCTCAATGCATGCACCAAAGAGAAGCATCCTCACTTAACTTCCTTTCCTTATCTGATTTTCATATATAATGTTCACTGGGAAATGATAAAATGTCCCATTTAATGCTACCATGTCCAAAGTTAAAGCAATTCAATAAGGAGGCAAGGTGCTGGACAATTTCCTCCGATCAAAATTAAAGTCTCGAGAAAACACTTACTTTATTGCGTCCCGGCACATTCGACTGATATCATCCTTGACTGAGTTTAATCCACGTCTCATATAATAACCATTCTTTATCCTTTCTTCAATTTCTGCAACCTGGACCACCAAAGTTGACAAGGCAACAAATCAGTATAAGTATAGATTAAATTTTACACCAGCATCCTTCATGTGTGCACGCACACAAAACTGAAACACGTAAAAAAAAGTAAAAAACCAGGAAGACCAAACAAACAAAAAACCTAAAAAAATAAGTAAACAAAAAAACAAGTAAAATACAAGAAAAGAAAGAGGAAAGGATACCTTTGACGTAAAGAAATCAAAACAATTCTCCTTCATGATATCCTTCAAGTTGGAAGTAAGAAATTCCTCCATCTTCTTGTATCCATTTTCGGACTTCCTGTGGAGCAAACGCCTCATGCGAGCTTCCCTTGAAAAAAAGGAAGAGGCTTTTCTCATATCAGGTAGTTTCTTCCGTTTGTACAAGCTTTGTCGAAAGAACCCAGTGGATGAATTCCATTTATCTATAGCAGAATCATAAAAGGAATCTCCTTGATCACTGGATTCATCAAAGTGACCCTTTGTCGACTTGGGTACGGATTGACTTTTCTCAGTTATCTGTTGAAGGCTCCTCATCTTATAATGTGAACCTTCAGAATTCTTATTCTCACGTGAACTACGGTCCTTCATCCACTTTATATTCTGAAATGTATGGAACAACTCTCTGAACTGACTGCATCCTCCAATATCGACAGAAGATATACAAGGAAACGAATGAAGAATTTCTTCCAGTGCTCTAGCACTAATACTAGTGCAGCCCGTTAAGATGACAGAAGTTATTTTCATTTTATCGTAAGAATTCTGCACAGATAAAATATATAAGTTGACAAGAAGCCCTTAAGAAATCTTAATTTTAATATGCTACATTTAAAATTAAAACCTACCATTATTTTGCTAAGCATGGAATCAGAGCAGTTGGGACCCAATGCAGACATGTTAACCTGTCTCGATATGTCCTTGTAAATCTTGATCACTGTGTTCCAATGCTTACATGTAGCAGCAGAGAAGGCAAGAGATTTCAAGTCAGCACTCAGAAAATGAAAAACCCGAGCCAATAGATGACCATCAAGCAGACCCCAACTCTGACTTTCAGCTTCAGAATCTGAACAATTTTCTTGCCTAAAAGCATCACTACTGCACAATTCTTCGAAAGGAGTTTCATCCCTATAACCGATTGACAGATCATCACCCAAATCATAGTCTTCTTCACTATCATCAGTCCAAAGTCGAGCTCGCTTACCAGCACGACCATAATAATCCTCTGCTATGAACCCAGAATAAAAATAAAAATAAAAAATAATATACTAGCAAAAGATTAGCAAATAAAGCATTAGAATGAAGTTCCCTCTGTAGAATAATGGAAAAACAAATACAGCATGAATTCAACGACAATATGCAAATGGAGTATGAGTAACCAAATTTACAGAAAAGCAATCTTTAAAAAAAAAGGGGATCAAACAATTCTAAACGGATAGAACTAACTCAAATGTGGATTGGGAGACAATCAGGGATTTCGACAATGAAAGCCCTCATATCCTAAGCCAGGCATGAATCATGATTAAATAGACTAATTCATGGATTTCCTATCTATCCATGCAACTCCCTAAATATAGATTAGACTACTTCATGTTATATCAATTAAATGGCTTAATATTTCACATATTTTTTTAATGTAGACAGCAAGTTGTCAATTGCTTTCATGGTCCTATACAAGAAAATTTCAGATAAATGTCCATTCGCAATACCCAAAACCAGGAAAAATGTCTTCTTCTAATGTTTGTAAGATTAATGAATACCTGGTTTGCGAGATTTCATGGGCTGTCTCTCAATTTCTTTCCTTGGTTGCTTAGAACTGATCCATGGATCCAAGACCTCATGTATAGCAGCAGCAAACTCCCGACTCTTGAAAGATTTCATGACCAACTCATGCAGTTTTCCTCGTGTGAATCCAATAAATTGTGGATGCACTCTGTGAAACAAGCTCGTGCCACTTTCATCTAGACCATGCTTGTAATTCTCTTTTTGAGAGAGAGGAGCTACTGAAGTATCAGTAGATGATTCAGCACTTTGTTCTTGCAGATCAGTAACAGGTTTAGAATCCAATGCATTCGAAATAACTGGCACCCAAATATTATCAAGCTTCCTAAAGACACTAATGCAATTCTGGATAGTCCCTTTCTCAACAGAGACCTGCAGCTCAGAAAAAGATGCTGGTCCATGCTCATGACCGGCACCATCAAGGTAATACCAGCCACCCAAATGCAATTGCAATTCATCAACAGTGCAAACATGATCTTTGGGGGTGCTAATTGGTGCAATACACTTTTTGGGATTTTCCCACTCTTGTTCATTAAACATTTTCGATCGAGAAGCAGCTTCAACTGATAAACTCCTGCCATCACTACTAGAAGAGAGATTTCGAACAGATCTTGAAGAATGCCTATCATTTCCTCTGACTGCCATACGTGGTTCAGATACAAATGAAACGCGACTGTTCACTACACAAGCATTTATCCGGACCACAGGCAACACGGTTCCTTTCGCTCCCCTCGGAATTAATGTTGTCTTCATTTGATTTGACTTGCTGGTTCCACTAGAATCATTCCGATCTTCTGACAACGAAAAGGCCCAAGTTGATAGATCAAGCCTTCTGCTGTGGGAAGGGCAATATAATTCATCTTCCCGGTGCCATCGCGGATCTTCATATCCAGACTTTGGCATTTGGCAAAGTGGGTAACCATCATTAAGGACAAGTTTCCTTCTAAAAGATTTATCATGGACAGTTTCATCATTCCTCTTCCAATCCCCACCCTTGCAGGACCATCTGTTAGAAAACCAGTCACTTGGAACACAGCCAGGAACGACAGAATCCTTATCACAGGATGCAATTGACCTGGATTCTCCAACTTCTTTTGACGCATCGTCAAAGGCTGCTCCAAGTTCCCCATCCCTTCGACCAACATAAGGCTCCCCAATTCCAAGCCAAGACCTCATGAAACCTGAAGATGCATAGAGTATGTTTCTCCTTAGAAATGAAAATAACAAGGTATTTTTCACACTAGATGAAAATTAAGATGTGTTCCATATTGAACTGCAATATCACCTCTGCTGAATATAGAGAAATTCTAGAATTTCAACAGCAAATGATTATTGATAATTTGCCATCCAGAACATGACGATGCAGATCAACAATAACCTTCTAGATAAGAACTATTTCAGTGGCAGTAAGTTCACTTCCTTGTACTGTCAGAGGTTTTAACATATTAGGAAAAAAAATACTTGTAAAGATGTAGCGTGACCACTTGATTCAGGAGTACAACGATTTAGTTTCCTTGCTTTAGTTTTTTTATTCGAGAGCAAAATGATAACCACTTGATTAAATTGACAATCTTCATTTGCATTGCGTAAACTCAACTTTCATATGTCTATTTTATAAGCTTCCAAAACTGACCACAAGGCCATAATTGAACGATCTCCAATGTTATGGAAGTCGAAGCTTAAAAATCTATCAAGCATATCAATTCTCAAATACACAACAATCAAGGTTCTAAAATAAAATGTTCAATTGAAATGATCCAATTCAATCAGTTCAAGAAACTGATGCATCAAGATGCAGTAAAACTGCAGCATCACTGTACGACATCTAAACAGACTACAAAGTCCTCTTAAAATAAAATAAAAAGAGAGACAGCCAAGACATACCTTCTGAACTATCCTGTTTCTCCCCCATATGCTCGAAAGTCATCTGCAAAGCTTCTGCAAAATTTTATATTTAAAAAAGTCGAAATGAAAAGTTGTCAATAATAAACCAATATAAATTTGCACAGCAATAAGATAAAGAAAACTAAAAAAAAAAAAAAATTTGCACAGCAATAACATAAAAAGGAGAAAGAACTCCAATTTTAAAAAGGGTAAAAGAGAGGCACCTTTTCATGCACAAATACACTAAAGTAATATAATTTCCAGAACCGAACTAACTAAATGTTTTTTTTTTTAACAAAGAAACAAAATTGCCCCCGTTGCAATTCGAACCTCTGACCTCTTACTCAACTCAAGTAACCCCACACTAAACCAGTGAGCTACCCACTTGGTTGGTAGAACCAACAATATTATCAAACTCACCGACTTCACTGTTGGTTACTAATCACAAAAACAAATAAACAAAAGAAAAATTATAAAAATGTTCAGGAAAAAGAAATTGTCACCATACCTCCAATAGTCTCAAGCTCTTTTCCTGGAATAACAGTATGACCATTCAACAAAGCTCCAACCCTCTCATCAATATAGAGATCTTCAAAAATCTTCGCTGAACCTGAATTGTTATCTGGATCAAATGGCGGTGGTGGCGGCAGCAAAGCAGAAGACGATTCCTCATCAGGCTGATTAAAAGATTGGTCGCCATCCCCTCCATCTACCAACACGTTACCAGGAGCCTCAGGTGGGTTCACAAGTTGAGTAATTGCGTCCGAAACAATAGGTGGAAATTTCGTCGACACGAGTGGAGATGCAGCATTCTCAACAGTTACCCACCAATCACTACCCGTGTGTTTTATCAAATGATCCGATTGAAGAACTCCCTCTTCCACAAGCCTCTTAAGATCACAAAGATTAGATGGTCCTTTTTCGAGGCCCAGATAATCAAGATAAAACCAAGTTCCTACCGGTGAATCAGCACTGGCTGGGACATGGGGTGGGGTATTTGATATGTCCATATCCTCTTCCATGGAGAACTCTTCCAAAGCTTCACCGGTTTGCGGTAGAGGTTCTGGGCAACCAACTGCTGCGGTTTGCGGCTCCTCTTTCTGGTAAGATGGATTACTGCCATTCTCAAGAGAAGCACAACCACCAGAAAGATTGTCATTATCATGTGGTTGACTGGGTGATGATAGCCTATGTGAGTCTTTGTCAGTGGAATCAGTTTGGCCAAGCTTCTCATCAGGCCCATGGCTTTCAAGCCGACACTGCAGTACCTCAGTTCCTCCTCCACTCTTTCGGCTACTTTCCTTGTGATCATGGGACAGCCCTCGATCAAGTGATGACCTCTCCAAGCGACCTGGGCTACGATCCTTGTGATCGGGACGCCTTGCCTGCTTACGCGGAGACCATCCCCGATCAATTGGTGACTTATCCAAATAGCTTGGAGTTTGATCCCTGCGGTCACGATTCCTAGGTCGACTAAGTGGGGACCTTTCTCGAACCGGACTTCCTGCCCTGCGATCATACTGACGACTCTGATCATTTGGTGATCTGTCCAAGTTCGCCGGGCTTCTATCCCTAGGATCATGCTGCCGATTCCTATCACTCCTATCACGCGGGGAGCGTTCAAAATTTCCCGGGCTTCTGCCATGCCTCTCCTGCATTCCTCTGGAAGTGGAAGAATATTCATAATGTCTAGAACTAGAAGAATACCTACTCGAGGCGAGACGGGCAGAAGAAGACGACGAGGAGGTGTTTCTGTAAGACCTGTCCACTGAATTGAGTGAATGGCGCTTCTCTTGGTAGCCAGAACGACCACTGTCATCAGAAATTCTTCTGCTTTTCGAAACCGAGTAGTCATTGGCATCTCCATGGTATCTACGACTGCTACTCTCCAACTCAGTGTTGTGCCGTTTCAGCCAACTCCCAGAGGAGTAATCTTTCCCATAGCTCTTGCCATCACTGTGCCCATACTTTGATGAACCCAGTTCATCGTCAGCTGGTCTGGAACTGATTTTGGGGTCCTTGTCATGGTTGGGGTCCCACCTATGATGCCTCTTTCTCCACTCATTCCCACTTCCAGCGTGATCTTTTCTGAGATAAGTATCATCATCAACATTCTTCTTAGAATTTGGAGTCCTTTCTTGCTCACATTTCCAACCCTTCTCTCTGGGACTGTAATCTCGCTCCTGCTCTCGTCTTCGAGTCGAATAAGAAGACCTTGCTGAGCTGAATTCATCCTTCACCACTTCAGACTTCCTCCACCTATCTGGAACAAACTCTCCCTTCTCCAATTCTGGTATTCTCCCTTTCCTAGAACCAAAATCTGACTTCTCTACTTGCCCTTTCCTCCACTTATCAGGTAAAAATTCTCCTTTTTCCAATTCATCGCCTCTATATCTTCCATTGTATGATTCCCTCTTCTCCGGTTCTCTTCTCCTCCACTTTTCTGGCGTGAATTCTCTTTTCACTACATCCCCTCTTCGCCATTTCTCCACGACAATCTCCCCTTTCTCAAATTCTCTCTTCTGCTGCAACTTCTCAGGAACAAATTCCCCGTTTTCGACCTCCTCTTTCCCCTCCCTTGCAATACCCAATTCTCCTTCCTCAACTTCCTCTTTCACTTGCCTTTCCAAAATCTCTCCTTTCTCAACCTCTCCACCTTCTTTCGCTCTACTCAAACTAACCTGTCCTCCCTTCTCCAGCTCTCCCTTCCTGGACTTGTCCGACCCGAATTCGGCTTTCTCTACTTCCATCTTCTTCTCATGCTTTCGGTGAACCGAAGATGATTCCGTGAATTGGAGCGACTTCGAACTGATGCCACCATTGCCTCCACAGTAAGTCTCTGAAAGCTGAAATCTTTCCATAACATGCTGTACAGGCACGCAAGCGACACCCCCATCGCCCATGGAAATCCCAAAATTCTCCGTAAAGAACCCTAATTCCCCTCTCCCCAGGGGCTATCGATGCTCATACTGCAAATCCTTCGACAAGATCGATCCCGCCGCGCTTCCCGAACACCTAATTTCCAAGAAAACACAAGAACAACAAACATTCACCACATCAGCAATGTAGGGTTTCGGAGAAGAACAACACCGAAGCTGCTCCGAAACCCAAACACACTAAGAACCACCAACACAAACCAAATTACACAAATCCAAACCCTAGCTCCACAAAATCAAAACCCTAATCCGATCCCAAACCCTAAAACAAACCAACACCACTCACGATGCTCGGAATCGAAACTCCCCGAGTGAGATCCCACGACGAAGGCTCAGAAACTCGAACTCCCGCAACCGAAGCGCTCGAACTCCCAACACAATCGATCGAAAAACGCCATGAAAGGCCGAAGCGAAGGTTTGTCTCTGTGTTCTCTCGCGCGCGCTCTCTGAAGGACTTCGTCGCTCAACGAAAGAGAATTTTGGTTTTCGTTTTCGTTTTCGTTTTCGTTTTATCGAGTTTGTTGTTACGTTATTACAACATTTGCCATTGTGGGACCGTATGTATATACGTAGGAGACCGTATTTGGAGTGCGAGCATACGGTCCGGTCAGCGGGCAGAGGGAGGAAGTGAAGTTGCGAGGTTGGGAAACTTGGTAGCGGGCAGCCCGGATCTTGGGCGTTCTCGTGAGTTTCATGAGATTTGGTTGGAATTACCGACAAGGGCTTATGTGTGGAGGGAGTAGAGTAGGTAAAGCAAGGGCCTTTTTAGTCATTTCAGTCACTGAAACTTGTTTGGCGCTCAACTCGTCTCTTTTAGGTTCCCAGGATGAAATGTTTGGTGAACTTGTTATTTTGTTAAAGTTGATGAAGTATTTGATACTGGATGGGGACTATTGGAGTCCTGAAATGTTGGAGTCTCATGTGCTCAATTTTTGTTTATAAAAAAATAAATTTTATTACTTCACCTCAAATTAGTAGTCTGTAAGAAATTCTTCAATGAAAAAATTGAATTGTCGTCTGAATATAGAAGTGACACGTAAGATGTAAGATGTAAGATGTAAGATGTAAGATGTAGCTACCGCATTTAGTAATCGACAATGTTATTTAAAACAATTAAGATCGTATATCTTCTAATCCAGTATAACTATTTGTCAGTAGATTTTGTGTTGGATGTTTTTCAGTTGTTATTCTATTATTTTTGAGTTATTATACTTCTAGTTGTTGACAATTATATAATTCCCCCCAAAAAGAAATCCCGGCTTATATCTCCTATTGGATGTTACTTTACATCTTATAATAGCAAATCTGGTTAATATCGTTACAACTACGGTTGTCTTACCAGTGTCAAAGCAATTAGTACTCCAATCTAATAGGTTCCAACTTTTGTCTTGGTATAGCGATTGAGAGTTAAGACTTAGTAGTTGTTCACTTAGACTTCTATGAGGTCTCGAGTTTGGATCTCCAGATTTTTCAAGTCATATCTATTGAAGAAAATGTTGAGAAGATCCAATGTGATGGCTAAAAAAATGAAGAGAGCAACAGAGACAAAGATCCAGGTGGTTGATCCTCTAAAACCTCGAAGCACCAAATTTACTTGGAAAAATATGAGATGTACATATATGGCATACATTCTAAATACAGCAGCGACAATTGACGAGATTGGTGTTGCCAATGGGACTCTTCAATTTTGGTATGTTTAAGGTAAAGATCCTAAACCCCATCAAGAACAATATGCGTACCATGAGAACTAAATGCATAACCTTAAAGTTTGGTAAACATACGGTATCCTTGACATGGGCAAAAAGCTTTTTATGTGCTCCAACGTTGGGCAACATATAAGGCAACTAATTAAGGGCCTATGTTATAATTGATCCATATGTGTGCACGAGTGCTTAAAAAAGTTGTAAACCATGTCAACAAACGTACAATTTTTTTTGTCCCTCTTTCTTATTCAAGTAAATAAATTCACTTTTTCAATTTAAAACAATATTATAGTAGTATTTTGTTTTGTTTAGGAAAGTAGTACCAATGTTTATATCACATGATAATTTATATTATATTCCCTAACCAAAAAAAAAAAAAAAAAACACTTTATAGTCCTAACATCTCTAGCGAGAGATGAAAGACGCAACACTTGCCAAAAGCAAGATTTGAGAGGTTGGGGGATCAATTTCAACTTGTGATTTAATTATAGTTATATATGTCCATCATATTTAACATCTATTTTTTAATACTTTGCGTAGCTAGTCTAAAATAAAGATAAAAGAAAGGCCTACAAATCCTGATAAAGAAGAATGATTTGTGATATGTTAATAACCAACATAAAACATTGATTAGTCTCTATAAAAAAAATGGATCAAATAAATATAAAACATTATTGTTGTTGTTGAGATCGAATATTCGTCATCTTCATATAAGTAGCCATTTCAAAATCAGTAAAATGGTTATTGATATACTTGATCATGATCTAAATCTAAGGGTTAACTATATAAATATAAGAGCTCAATATATATACTTAGTTCTCACTAACATAATCAGTATTGGGGTAGCTGATAGCATTAGTTTAGTTTTGGGATTCTCGAAATCTAAATATTTGGGACAATACCTTAATGGCATGTTTGGTTCGTGCGATTAGCCCGGATTAGCTACACTGGACTAGTTAATTCGCTGTTTGCTTGGAGGATTAACTAGTCCAGCGGATTAGTTAAGAGGCATGGTAGTGGATTAAACAATACCACCATTTTTTGTGGGATTAGCTAATCCATTGTAAGTGAAAGAAGAGATTACCACTTTACCCCTCACATTAACCAAATCACAAACAACAAATCCCTCAGTCCGTGAAGAACGAGAACCCCATTTGCACGAACCACGCGCCCGCATGACCAAGGCCACTCCCGCGCGAGCCCACCCGCCCGACGAGAAGAAGGGTGGAGACGGCGCAGAGGGGAGGAGCATGAGATCGAAGTACCGGTTTTCGAGGCGGTGGGGTCCTTGCGGTGGAGGTAGAAGTGGAGGTACTCTGGGCGGGCGAAGGAGAGGATGAGGCGGGGAAGCGAACGGGGGAGTGGGATTGGGAGGAGGGGGAGGAGGGAGTGGAGGAGGAAGAGGGATCCGACGGTGGAGATTTGGAGTTGGAGGGCCAGCCGGTTGGGTCGTGGGATTGGAGGGAATCTCGAAGAGAGATCGGAGCGTTGATGATGAAGGAGAGGGAGATGATGGAGGTGGAGATGGAGAGGATTCATGAGCAGCAGCAGCGATCTTCATGAGCAGCAGCGTTCTTGATCGGCAAAGAGATGAGAAATGTGTGAAATGGGGGGTTTTGGTGTTATTTATCTAAAGGGTACTTTGGTAAATGTACATGTACAACCTCATTTAATCCCAACCTTAAAACTCCCGACCAAACAAGATACACAAATGGGACTAAACTATCTAAACCCATGTGTTAGTCCCATCACTAATTAATTCCATGTGTTAGGATTCACTAAAATGTGAACCAAACAGGCCATAAAGTTCCATTTATCCAAAGCCGTGTGGTGAAGATTACATATGGGGACCTCTTATCAAAAACCCAAGCTAAGGTCAACAAATGGAGCCCCTGAAAAACCTCATTTGCTGGACGATTTTCGTAATGCAAATCCTCTCTGTCTACGGTGCACTGCTACACTATGCAGTCCATAGGAAGTCTTAAAGGGTAGTGTGATAAGTTTGATGTACTAAACGTCTAATAATCACCCAACTAAAAGAGTCGATAGAATATAAGGTTCGAGTCTTATAGATTATATAATATAGTAAACTATATCTTTAATTGATATTGAGTACAATTCGAACATCTTAAAATAATAATAATAATAATACTAATAAAAACAAAACGAAAAAATAATAAAAAGATAAAAATTAAAAAAAAATTAAAATAATAGCTTAACTAGTGAGCCTTGAATCCTAGAGATTCCCCTCAACAGGATCAAGAAGGGCCGTGTAAATCACCGAGCTTGTCTGTTCTCTGTCCGTACGTATCTCTCTTTCCCTTCGTTGGGTCTGGTCGAGGGTCTGCGTTCACACCGAAGAATCACAGACAACACGCAAAGCGAGCGAGCGATCGATCGATCGATCGAGCGAGAATGTCGAAGAAGAAAGCTTTCAGCGGCTCGACCATGACGCTCAAGGACTTCCATGGCGGCTCCATTCCCTCCGATCTCCCTCTCCCCTCCGCCCCCGGCGTGTAAGCCCCCCAAAAAACCCTAATTTTCATCAATCTAGTAAACCCTAGACTATCTATCAATCAATCGTCACTATTTAGGCATTCCACTTGATTTGTGTTTTAATTTGATTAGGTTTCCTTGGTTTTGCTGAATCTATGTTTGGTTTCGTTTTGTAAACCCTAGACTGTTTGAATCATCACTATTTGGGCATTCCAGGTTGTGTTTGATTTGGTTAGGTTTATTAGGTTTTGCGGATCTGTGTTTGGTTTGGTTTGTGATTTGGAGTGATTTGGGGTTTGATTTGGTTTTGCAGAACTGTTAGGGCGCCGGATCGATCTGGTTTCGACCGTCAGATCCCTAATGCTTGGGGAAACCCTAATTTCCGATCCAGGCCTGGATCTTCTGGAGCGAATCGACATTTCGTTGACGAAAAAGCTTCGCTTTTGTCGAATCCGCCTCATTTTGGGAGGAATTTCGATGAGGATGAGCGGAAGCCCTTGGATGGGGTGTCGGTGCCGCGGAGGACTTTCAGCGACGAGAGCCTTCAAGCCCCGGTGAATGCAGGGGTTGGTGGGAAGCCCGCGGCGAGGGTAGTTTCGCCAGTTTCAGGTCCGACGTTGCAGACTCCGGGTGGTTCTGCGGGTTCTTATCAAGGGAGATTTGGGGGATCGGTTCCGGTAGGGGCGGGTTCGCAAATCGGTGGTGGGAATGTTAGTCAAGGTGGTACTAATGCTTGGGGTGTCAAGAAGGAAGTGGTGGTTGTGGGTGAGATGGTGCCACCGCCATCTGCTTCACATGGGTTTAGTGATGTCTCGTTGTTTGCTCGAGCCAGTGCGGTTGAGAAGGTTTCATCGGGTAGATGGCAATCAAAGCAATCAATGCAATTTCAATCAGATGTTGAAATCAGAAGAACATCTGATTTCGTCGCTGATTTTCATTACAAGGATCAAGTGAACTATGTTGGTGTGGATTCAGTGAGTGAGAGAGCTGAGGTTGATGCAATTAAGGGAAGGTATGGTGATAGGGGTCGAATTTCGGAAGAAAGGGTTCGGGCTGCTGTGGAGGAGTTGCCACATTCTGTGAGGGAAAGGTCTATGACGCTTATCGAAGTGAATGAGAACAACTTACCATTTAGTCACAATGGGCATGCCCGTACGACACCTGCTGAGGCTAAGTCACAAACTCCAGGACATTTAGAAGTGTCTGAAAGGCCTAAGTTGAAGCTTCTTCCAAGATCAAGACCACTGGAGACATCCGAACCGGCTACTTTGGAATATAAGCAGGTATGCTCTTCTACTTCTCGCTGATGTTTTCTGAAAGTTGCCTGTGACTGAGATGACATTTTATTCATATTGGCCATGTTCATTGTTTTTTTCCATCTGACTTTAGGGGCATCAGCAGCCTGTTGACTTTGTGGAACAACATGGGAATGCAAATCCTCCAAAACCAGGGTCAGCAGGTTCTGAGGTGATAGAGAGGCCCAAGTTGAATTTAAAGCCTCGATCTCAGACTCTTGAACAATTGGAAGGAACTGCTGTCATAGAAAGGTTGGCAAATTTGTCTTGGAGCTCTTGTTGAATAAAATTTACATGTTTCTTAATGCTTTAGGTTTAGGACAATGATCTATTGATTTTTAATGGAACATAATAACTTAAGTATCAAATGGGTCTAAGGCCAAAGCAGTTATGACTTATGCCATTCTATTAAAGCTGAAGGTTTTCAGTTTGTAAATCTGCTTGATCTTCTAAATGAGTTCTCATTAGTTGTTTCTATTGATTTTTAACATCATTCTCTATGTGCAGGAAATAATCAGTACCATTGAATATATTTTTTTAGCCAAATACGTGGATACTTGATACACAGATGTCATGGATCATGATCAATAGTTTGCCTATGCTTATCTGATATTTTGGGTTTATAACAATAATAACATTGATTTGAATAGAAAACGGTTACAACTTTATAGATTTCTGGAATGCATAAATGATTCCTCTATTGGAAACTTGCATACTTGGCCATTTATTATTGATTTGTTATCAATGGTTTTTTCTGCTTGTATTTACATGCTTTCATATCCTTCTCAAGTAGAGAAAATGAACGCTCATTTTGGGAACAATATCATAATATTATCCTTGTTCTTTAAGTAAGTGCTCGATATATGACTCATTTGGAGATCTCATTGTTTTTCAAATTCCTTAAATGCTTGATACATGGTTCAACGGAGGGAGATATCATTTTGAAGTACAAAGGATAACCTAGAATTTCATACCTTGTTTGTTTCCCTTTTTTCTCAACAAGAAAGGAAGCTTTCATCTACTAACCAAAACTGCTGACCAGAACAAGTGACATAAAAGCCATCAAGAAGAAAAAGAAAAAAAGAAGTCATCAAGACTCGAGATTCCCTCCAAACAGAAAATATAGAAAAACAAAAATGATTTAAAAGTTAGCTATACCCTCTACGTTTGTCAAGTTGGATATAAAATTGCTATGGCAAGTCTTAGCCAAGAAGATCTAATGGGAGGATTGAACGTGGATGATATCCAGCATTGACTCCATTCTGAAATGTCTCTTCAAAATCACATTGTTTCCTTATAACCAAAGAGACCAGAATGACTAGATGATTTACCACATAAAAATGGCCGACTTCTTCTTTGCCCAAACAACTTCTGAACTCATCCCTTAGATGGTCTTTCCCTTGGGAACTACAGAATTTTCATTGCTAACCCAGTTAGTCTCTTGTTGGGGCTGGATCCAATTCCAATCCAACACAAAAACTATTCAGAGGCTTCTTTAATACCTTTTTACAATCTATCATACCCTTGCACTAAAAAAAGATTAGTTGGTATACAGTTATTGATGCATCTTACCATAAAGCCATGGCATAAAACTTAGAGAAATTTTAAACTGATTCTGGCTGGATTGCTTGCTGTAGGGTTGATTTGATTCTTTAAATGTTTGTCTGTTTTGGTAGGGTGTTATTTAGAAGATGAAATGTGGATTTTGGTTTCCCATTCTGAATTTACCAATCATCAACATTTGTAAAGAAGCCCCTTTAATTTTCAGGCATTATGCATAGGCAGCAACAAGCCTCAGCTTGAGCTGCCTCAGGCCCACACCTGGACGCTCCTCAATAATTCTGGCCACTACTTGCTTGTTCTCAACTTTGTTTTGGTTGCACATGCTAAGATGTGCTGTCTGCTATGTGTTTATGTATCTCGCCCATTATTTCTAGCCTTGTTTGTTTTCTATTGGGAAAATTGTATGGTTTTTTTTTTTGATAAACTTGAGTTTCAATGATGTTTTCTTAAATTCAGTGGATTGGTTGTGCTATACGCGTTACAGTTACGTCGTCAATAATAAAGTATTCCCTCATTTCACATCGTGGAAAACTTATTTGGTTGATTTTTTTGGGAGTTCTTTTTGTACTATTAGTTGCATTATATATTTGATATGTTTTGTCCTTACACTTGACCGAGCATGGTGTTGTTGTAGAAAGCAGAGGTTGTGACAGTGTATTATCCGTTTGTGATGCAGGAACAATTTGTTTGGTGGCGCTCGCCCTCGAGAACTGGTGAGCATGCTGTTCCATCACCATGCTGTGACTATTAGTTGACTTGACTATAAATGTGATCCCAATATGATTAGGAATTCTGCAGCCCCTCCAAGTGCCTTAAATTTATTGAACTTTTAGCAACATATCGAACTCCATCCTTTGCATATTCAGTTAATCATCTTTCTACTTCTTTGTGGCACTTTATTTTTTAGCAAAATTAGTTATTATGGCACAAAATAGGAATTCTGCGGTTACTAATCATTATGATAATATTCATTTGGTTGGCCATTATCTGGTCTTGCTTTATGGACTCTGGTAGTTAGCGATTAGAATATTGTGGCATCTTAACGTTTACTGTTAGGCAGTATGAATATGTAGCCCAGGTTTGTAAAGTATATGACTGTATAAGCAGCTCCAAGTAAATTACTGATTTTTTTACTAGAATAACTTGTGCTATTTGAGTTAGCTGGAAGCCTGGAACAAGTATTATTCTAATAGCCATATTATGTTATTTTTTTGGTTCATTAGACTAAGTTGTGTTTATCATTTTCTTATGCATTAGTACTAGGAGTCTAGGAGCGTGTCCTCAGTACAATTGTTGCTTTTGTTAGATAGGCTATTCGGTACTATGGTGTTATTCTTGTTGCGTTTCAGGTTCTTAAGGACCGTGGAGTAGACAATGTTGCAGTTGAAGACCTTAGTCCGAGGCAAACACCTAATAGGTAGTTTTTTTTTTTTTTTTTTTGGTTTCTATTCTCGTTGGCAATTAATTTTTGAAGCCCTTTTGTGCTTCGTTTTTTTTGCTTGAAAAAGAAAAATGACCTGTTTTGTCATTGTTATGCATTATTTACATTGGCATACATGAAGGGCAAAGTATGACCATTCCAAGAATGAAGCAAGGCAAGAGTCTCTAGTTCAGAGCGCCCGGCACCGTGAAAGGACTGAGAGCCTGCACCTTGATCAGAGAAACAGTAGGGATCCTGAAAGGAAGGATCATTGGTCAAACAATGAAAAAACTGAAGCGCAGAGGAACTGGCGAAATGAGAACCGGAGAAATGGCAAAGAGACTGAAAAACTGCAGCAGAAGGAACGACCAGAGCCTGAGAGCTGGCGAAAGCCTGTTGAGCCTCCAAAATCACCCGAGTCCGAAACTCCAGGAACCCGCCTTGGCAAAGCTATGTCTGCTCTGGAGCTTGCACAGGCATTTTCAAGGTCAGTTTCCGAAGCAAAGACGCCCGATGACCCTGCGCAGAAGGGCACACCTGGACGAAACCCGATCCCATTTTCTCGCCTGACAGCGAACCAGGACTTGTACTCAGGCCCCACTTCAAGGCACAAGATCAATGGCTATTGAAGTCAGAAAATTTATACCGCTAGGGGATTCACAGACAGGTTTCTTCTCTTCGGCTGCGGCTGGAAGCAACTGCATTTGGTAGCTAGCAATCATCTTACAAGGTTCAATTGTCATCATTGTTGGAATGGAATCATGCATGAACAAGCATGAACAAAATTTGCCATATGGAATCATGAAAATTGGTGCTCTATTTCTTTCTTAAATAATACCAGAGATCGAAGCGTGTAATGCACCTTAACTTGATTCCATGTCATTTTTAACTTGGTTAAGGATTGGCCTTTTTTCTTAGTTGCTTGAATTACTACACCATATTCTTTTTTCACATGATCTTTAAAGTTATTTAGCGACGTCAACTGCATAAAATTGAGCTGAATTACAACGTTGAATTACATGTAATAACATGGACATACGTTAACTATTGTGACTAATCTTATCGATGCATTTACACTCTTTGATCCAAAGAAAAACCAAATTCAAAACCGAAAAGAGAATCAAATATCATCATCATCATGCAAATAAACTCAGAACAAGAGAGTGGTAGGAGGGAAGGCCATCACCATAGTTGAAATCGGATTCGGAGCTGGCCTGGAATCAAACGAACAAAAAAACCCATATCATCAATTCAAAGATTTATATTCACAGTACAATCTTCAACAAAAAACTTTGAAAAGATATATATATATTTCACCTGTATTCATTGAAACTCTGGCCACTACTACTAGGCCTCTTCAGCTGATGAGGCTTGGCCTTGTTGTTAACTGTATTGGCTTTTCTATGTACTAACTTGCAACTCTTACCATCATGGACAGATCTAATAGGAAGGACTGCTAGATCCTCAGAGATGGACTTCAAAGATGGCATCCACCCTACCATCCTCGCCCGCTTCCGGTTCAATGAGGGCTCGTCGATGAATGCCCGTGGCGGTGCGGGTGAGATGTTGGGGTGGATTTGCGGCGGCGGCGGGGGCGGTTCGACTCCACGGCCACAGCAAAAAATGAAGTCTGATAGGGAGGACTTCATTTTTGGTTCTACTATACTTCTCTCCATCTCTTGTGTGATAATAATGGTAGGGGAGAAGAAGTAGTACACGTTATTTATTCTAATTAATCATACTTGTTTTTTAATAGATTATTTTCATTTCATTTCATTTCAAGTGGGGTCTTCATTTATTTTTCTTATGAGAGGTCAGCATATCATGCAAAACAAGCGTTTGTGTTTTGTGTGTATTTTATTTAGTTAATTAAGTACTATTATGCTGCACGAACTCCATTTGGTGATCCATGATATAGATATGTAGTATGTAGGTAAGCCGGTAACAACCGAAGAGTTTAGTGTCACTCGCAGCTCGATTTTGTCCGACCTGAATAAAATAGGTTAGGATAACGTCTTAACAAATCTGAGTCAAATTTGGACAAAGAATTTTTGTCCGAATTTAAAATCGGGTCGGGTCCGGACAAGACCTTGGAATTCCAAATCCGACCTTGTTCAAACCCGACTCGGACTCGATTCTAATTTTAATATCTTAGGTAAAAAAGGTATATTTAACTCTTGGTACTATTTTTTTTTTATAAAGAACGCACTCATGCCTTTATTTTAAATCATTCACCAATACATTAGAGAGGAACGATGGAACAAAACTCCACTCATTCCGACCAAACATGGAACTAGCTTCCTTTACTATTGTATGGGCTGCTACATTTGCTGATTTACCTACAAAAGAACATTGATAGGACCTCAGGTCTATTGACATCTCAATATATTCACCCACAATATCTCAATACATTCACCTACAATCGAATCAAAATATGAGTTGTGACGGCCTCAGCTCCACAATCCTAAACTGGGCCCCGCCCGGCCTAGACTTACATGGACCCCGAGCCCATCTCGCTGAGTCACGCAAGCTTAGTCAGCCTTCCTTTACCATTTACCATTTATCAAGCAATTAAAGTTGACTTAATCAATTAGTGAGTTATTATAGTTATAGAGAAATCAATTTCGGTAAACCTCAAAGGAGGTGTTATTAAATAACACTAATTGATAATTTTAAAAAACTTATATGTAATGCATGATTAAAAATTAAAACATCAATTTATAACACATTTAATAGGAGTTTTAAAACCTCTATTAAATGTCAAAAATGTTCTAGTGATCAATTAAACCTCACACTAAATGAAAAACCTCAAATACACAAGTTAAGACAACCTAGAGCGCGAGAACTCTGAATATGTATATCATCATCAATGAACATTCATAGGAGAGTAAACACAAGATATATATGTCCCAAAATCTCTCAAAAACCCAACTCCCAGTGTTTCAAAACAAGGATATCTAATAATACAAAAGAATCACTTATATTAGACAAGTGGAAATGACTACTCCGATATCCTCAAATGATATCTCCTAGCAGAGCCTTCCCCTTGCTGGAATGTGGATCTGCACTCCGTCAAACACAAGAATGACGAGCCCAGGTAAGTAACGCCAAGCTGGACATATATAAACATTTCAAAATAAATAAATCAGTCTAATTCATGCAGATAGAAAGAAAGGAACAGGAAACACATGAATATAAAAGACTGTAAATAAACCAATCGATAAGTGAAGGTCCGAATACGAAAATCAAATAGCAATGAGTCCCGACCAAAAGGTCGTTGAGTCGCGACAAAAGCCCAGCAAACTCGGGTTCAGGACGAGACACAGCCTACCAGCCCTAACCCTTGTGACTATGAGATATCCACAGACCCAGAATAAGTGCCCCCAAAATACATTTAATTGGGATATATCAATGGTGTCCATATAAGAGCTCATATCACAAATAAATAATAACCATGACTCACTTGCCAATGGACCACTCAACCAATAGAAATTTCAAAAGAAATGATGAACAGAGCAATAACAACAAGTTTAAAGCTCAAGAAATAACTGTAAAACTTCCTAGATGGTTTACTTACGTGTATCCAAACTAATACGCACTCAAATTGGCTCTGACACGTCTCCAAATCCGTACCCAATACCTGACACTAGTAAACTATGCCCCTGATAATCATATGGGCAAATTTATATTGTGTTAGAGCCTATTTGAGACATTTCGATTTTTAAATCCCAAAATTGTTCAAATTAGAAAAATCTTAGTGGTGGCACATTTTTCGAGGAAATATTTGTTAGTGTAAACTTTCGACAACGTCAACAAGTGTTTTTCCAATGTCCTCAACCTTTTCTAATTTTTTTTTCCAATTTTTCCCGAATTTTCCTAATTTTATTGGATTTTTCGTTATTTATTTAATTTTTCTCCTGTTTTTTTTTTTGGCCCTTTTAGGCCCCTTCCCTTTTTCCTGAACCAGGTTGGCTGAACTGGCCCGTCCTGAACCGGGTTGGCTGAACTAGCCCGTCCCATGGGTCTGCCCCCCAATTCTTCCTCTCTTTTGACCAAAAGAGAGGAAATGCACAGAGGCATAAATGCTTTTGTGTTTCCCATTTTTTTTTTTTTCTTCAACTTCAATGCACACAAATGAGATGTACAATCAAACTCTAAACCCAACATTAACTCACCCAAAATCAACAACAACATCAAATTCAAGAATTGAAAATTACCAAATTATTCAAATGATGTTAATGGAGATGAAGATGTACCTAGCTTGATGTTCTTCAAGTGTGATCACCACTACTTCTCCGCCCTCTACGACTCACTTGGCCCTCTGACACTCATAAGAGTGAGAATTCCAAGAAAAGGACATGATTCAACATCAATCAAACATGCAAGCTCGATGAACTATTGTACATTTTCTAACTGGTTTACTTACCATTTGCCTAGTCACGTATGTCGCTCGACGTACTCGAAGCCCGTACTGTCCTCGTTTGATGCGTCCGAATTCTCTAAATTATTTAACGATTTCTATTAGACTCAATTACGAGTTTTATTCATGCTTTATTTTGGTTACACACATTACGAGGTCGATCTCGATACGCATATAATTTTAGTGTGTACCTTGAAATGCTCTCGGGATGCATGTAATTTCAGCACGTATCCCGAGGCGACCATTATTGCGAAATCGACATGAAATCTCGAGGTATATGCAAACACACTAAAGTCACCCCTTATTACTATGCACACACCATCTTCTTCAATTAAACCCACAGCAAAAATCATGCTTACCTCGGTCAAGGAGTCGAAATGTCCTAGTGGGGGTGGTCACCGGCGCCGAGAGTGATGGATGGGCGCCATCAGCGACGGTGGCCGCTGGAGCCGCAAAGAGGCTGAGTGGGTGGTGGTGAGGCCGAGAGCAAGAAAGGTGGAAAGCTGTAAGTAATGGTGAGGCCGTGTGAGTGGGGAGGGACGTTGCGTGTGGGGAGGCCGAGCGAGTTGGGAGTCAAATTAATCAACACCAAGTTTTATTATCTCTCTCCCGTATAAATCACTATAGCCACTTTATGTCAATACTCCTATCCACGTCGACACGCGACTCGAGACGTGTTTTCTTCTGTTTTGACTCACCCCATTCCCGCATATATTTTTTTCAATAATTAACATTAAAATCTTAAATTGAACATTCTTGCTCTCCAAAGATTGGGTGATCATATTTGAGTGAGTCCTTAAGTACGACCTTGACTACACGCGTGGCAGTTTTAATTTTTTTGAGAGTTATGAGTTTTATTATTAGATAAATATTGAACTATGGCCACACATCCATTTGTGCACACGTATCTCGAGGCATGTCTAAGGGACCACCTTCACTCAATTATTAACCAAGTCATGCACAAATGAGTCACAAGTTAACTCCATTGACCTCTTGATTTGTCAATGCACGTCTCGAGACACATCATGTGGCCATTTTAATTTTTCACTAACTATAGTCCCATTAATGTTTACATTTAATGTGACCATATTAGACAATTATTAAACCAACATAAATTAACATTAGTCCAAAATAATTCTGCTTACCCCATATGTCGCTACTTCGGTCCCACGTCGACACGCGACTCGAGGTACACCTCCGCTCGTCTCGACACCGTTATGCCCCGCGTGTACCTTACCCGCACATTACCAAATTTCATTAATTTAACTTGTTCAACCTTTGATATAATAATTAATACAAGCATCAAACAAAAATAACATACATCGGTGTCGACTCTCGAGATTTGGAATGTATATCACGATAAGTGGGTCCCACGTACGACCCTGAAATGACATGTGACACGAGGTAGATTTTTAGGATCGTTACTGTCTTCCTAACTAATTAGAATTTCGTCCTCGAAATTGACAAATTATAAAGGAAGGACTTACTGAAATTCAGAAGAGACAAGGAAAGTACTCGCGCATGTATGACTCGAGCTCCCACGTCAGCTCCTCATTTCCGTGATGCCGCCATTTGACGAGGACTGATGGGATCTCTTTGTTCCTCAAAATCTTCACCTTACGGTCCAGAATTTGAATAGGTTGCTCGTCATAAGTAATGTCCTCCCTCAAGTCTATTTGGCTCAAATCCACTATCGGTCGTCTGCCCTCTCTCGACTTATCCAGTCGAAGCATAAAAACATGAAATATAGGGTGGATCCCAGACAACTGAGATGGCAACTCCAACTCATACGCAACCTTGCCTATTCGCTTCTTCACCCTGAATGGACCAATGAACCTCGGCGTACGCTTTCCTTTAATCCCAAACCTCTGGTGACCCTTTATCGGAGAGACTTTCATATACATAAACTGCGACATCATATGCTAACTCGTTGATACATGTCATAATACTTTTTTTCTGCCTCTCCTACGCACATTTCAGCCTCAATCTAATCAGTCGTATCTTCTCTGTGTGACCCACTACAATCTGAGGCCCAATCACTGCCATATCATCGGGCTCCGCCCAACAAGATGGAGATTTGCATGGTCTACCGTAGAGTGCCTCAAACGGTGTCATACCAATACTGGCCTGATAAATGTTATTGTATGAGAACTCACACAAATGAAGATACTCTTCCTATGATCAACCGTACTCTAACACACACATCCTCAGCATATCCTCGAGAATCTGAATCAGTCTCTCTGACTGTCCGTCAATCTGTGGATGATAAGTTGTACCGAGATCCAAACGCGTACCAAACTGCGCCTACATGCTCTGCCAAATTTGAGATGTAAATCGTGGCCCTCTGTCAGACACAATCGATAGCAGAACGCCATGTAATCGCACGATCTCCCGTTCGTACAAACTCGCCAACTTATCAACCTGATGTGTGTAGAGATTGGTAAAAAGTGCACATATTTCGTCAGTCTGTCCACTATCACCGAGATATTGTCATGTCCGCGCTGAGATCGAGGTAACCCACTAACGAAATCCATGGCAATATGCTCCCACTTCCACCGAGGAATGAGAAGTGGCTGTAATAACCCACCGGGTCTCCGATGCTCAGCCTTAACTTGCTGGCATACCTCACATGCTCTAACGTAATCATAAACATCGGTCTTCATCCCTTGCCACCAGAAAATACGATGCACGTCAGCGTATATCTTGGTCCGACCCGGATGAACTGTAAAACATGAACGGTGAGCCTCATCAAGTATCTCATTACGTAACTTAGCCACTGATGGAATCCATAATCGACCTCTAAACCTCAGGCACGAGTCTGTCGACTGACTCCAATCTGAATGATCCAGACTTTTAGCAAACTCCAATAATCTCTGGTACTGCTTATTTGTCTGCTGACCCTCAAGTACCCTTGATCGATACTGTCTGAGTCCTCATCTGCCCACAAATCAACACTCTGGTACCGATCAGAATATCAAAAGAATACATCAATTCGACCACCGCGAGTAAACCATACTCGTGTGTCATGTGGCAAGTAATACTCTCCGAGTCTTCCCCTCGCGCTCAACGCGTCTGCAACAACATGGCCTTCCCCGGATGATACTTCAAAGAGAAATCATAATCCTTGAGGAACTCAAGCCAACGCCTCTGTCTCATATTCAGATCCTTCTGAGTAAACATGTACTTCAAACTCTTCTGGTCAGTGAACGACACAAACTTCTCTCCATAGAGATAATGACGCCAAATCTTCAGTGCAAAACCACTGCCGCTAGCTCTAAGTCATGTGTAGGGTAGTTCTTCTCATGAATCTTCTACTGTCGGGATGCGTAGGCAATCACTCTACTGTCCTGCATCAATACACAATCTAGACTGACCTTAGACGCATTGGTGTTCACCTCAAAATCATTTCCTGACTCAAGTAATACCATAACTGGTGCGGTAGTCAATCTTTTCTTCAAAATCCTGAAGGCTTGTTTATAACTATCATTCCATTGAAAATTTATATTTTTTTCGTCAATTGCGTCATAGGTGCCGCAATTCTTGAGAAATCTTGAACAAAACGTCGGTAATAGCCTGCCAACCCCAAGAAATTGCGGATCTCTGTCACTTTCCGCGGTGTAGGCCAATCTATCACAGCTTTGACCTTAGAGGGGTCCACTAACACTCCGCTCGCTCTGACGATGTGTCCAAGAAATCTGACATCCATAAGCCAAAACTCACACTTACTAAATCTTGCATACAGTCTGTAAGCCCTCAAAGTGTGCAAAATTATCCCGAGGTGCTCCCCATGATCCTCACGGGTCTTAGAGTAGATAAGGATGTCGTCGATGAACACAATGACGAACCTATCCAAATACTCCCTCAACACTCGATGCATGAGAGATCCATGAACATCGCTGGGGCGTTAGTCAACCCAAAAGGCATGATTGTGAACTGGTAATGCCCGTATCGAGTGCGAAATGTAGTCTTCTCTCTATCCCTACTATAATCCTCAACCGATGGTACCCAGATCTCAAATCAATATTTGAGAATCACTGTGCTCATGTCAACTGGTCGAACAATCATCAATGCGAGGAGGTGGATACTTGTTCTTTATTGTCACCTTGTTGAGTTGTCTATAATCAATGCATAATCTCAGGCTGCTATCTTTCTTCTTAACAAATAAGACTGGTGTGCCCCAAGGAGACATGCTCGGGTGGATGAATCCTAATTCCAACAACTCATCAAGTTGTCTTGTCAGCTCCTCTAACTCATTCGTAGCCATCCGATATGGCGGGATAGATATAGGTTTAGTCCCTGAGACCAAATCAATGATGAAGTCAATCTCCCTAGCCAGGGGTAATCCTGGTAGCTCTGCTGAAAAAATCTCAAAAAACTCGCATACCACATGTACCTCCTCCAACTTAGTCACAACCCGTTCCATCGTACTCAATACACTAGTGAACATCTCGACCTCTACACTAGTGTCGACTCTACTTTTGATAATAAGCAAACTAGTCAAACTCCCTTGGAAACTAAACTCTGGATGCCCTAAAAGATGAAATGTGACTTTCTTACTGAAGTAACGGATATGTGCATGATAAGCACCTAACCAATCCATGCCTAGCAATGCATCAAACTCGAGGAATTCTAACACTTTCAGGTCTGCTGAAATGATATGACCCTCTATCTAAACCGAACAATCAACACACGACAAGTTTGGGTAGATCTTGTCCCCAACAACCGTGTAAGGATCAAGCGTCTCTCTAGTCTAATAGATCTCAAACCTAACTCATCAACCATACGACCCGAAATAAAAGAAACAACATAACATGAATCAAACATAGCATGCATGAATCTACTGCAAATATAAACCATACCCTTAATCGGATTACGGCTGGCAGTCGGATCTGGCACGATAATTGAGTGAACCTGCTCCCGGATCTTCTGCGGTTGCCCTCGGCCCAGTCGTGGAATCAGACTGATGAAATGACCTAACTGTCCACACTCCCTTTGAGATCCTGATCCAGATGAACCACACTATCCCTGTCCTTGTCCCTGTGCCTGACTAGGCCTCTGTCCCTGTCTCTGCACTTGACTGGAACTCTGACATTGTCACTGGCCACTGCCTCTCCCATCAGTCCTCTAATAATAATTATGTTGAGGACCTGACGGCGCTGGCTGCGGTGGTGTACTAGCGTAGCTCTGCGCCGAACCCACTGACACTAGCGCAATATGTTCTGCATAAGGTGGAGATGCAACAGATCCCACTCTCTGAGCTCGATCTCTCTGGCTCAATAGTCGAAATCTCTTCCTCCTCCGATCACCTCCAGGACCTCCAACTGGCTGTGATGGTGTCGATGATACAATCGATACTCTGGTGTGTGTGCTCCCAAAGCTCTCACTAGCTATAACCTCTCACATGCCTCCTGTAATGTGCTCAGAGCCGTTGTCACGACCCAAACAATTAATGCATATTTAATTTGTTAATTAGGATAAAATGACCGTGACATGGGAACCGCAGCGAGATACGTGTCACTACCGCGACACGTTGTTCGAGTAGTATGTATTGTTGTAGATCCAGCAAAGATTTAGACAATTTTGGATTGGCCAGCGTTGATGTCGGTGACTGAGATTAGGAGTTTTCTGGGGGTTAGCAGGCTATTACTGAAGGTTCGTGAAGGTTTTTTCGAAGATCGCTTCACTAATGACCAAGTTGACCCAGAAAGACATAAAGTTTCAGTGGTCAGAGGAATGCGATGAGTCATTTGCTAAACCGAAGAACTTGTTGACTATTGCACTAGTGCTAATATTGCCAGAGGCTGAATTGGGTTTCATGGTGTACACAAATGCTTCTCATATGGGTTTAGGTTGTGCGTTGATGCGAGAGAAGGGTACGGTGGCCTATGCATCAAGACAGCTGAAGATACATGAGAAGAACTACCCAACTCATGACTTAGAGTTGGCGGCGGTAGTGTTTGCTCTGAAGATATGGAGACATTATCTGTATGGAGAGAAGTTCACACTTTATACTTAAGAGTTTGAAATATCTCTTCACACACAAAGAGTTGAACATGAGACAACGCAGATGGTTAGAATTTTTGAAAGACTATGACTTTTTCTCGGAATATCATCCAGGAAAAGCAAACGTTGTTGTTGATGCTCTGAGTAGGATTTCGACTGGAGATGCTGAGACTATTCAATGTCATATGACGCATGAGTATGGTTTACTCGAGGCGGCGGCGAGGCAGAGTCAGTCATATATTTATAATGACACGGAGGTATTGATTTGTGCTCAAGTGAGACTTCGGATAGTGTCGACTCAGAGAGTGTCAGAGGAGCAAAAAATTAACATTCTATATCCGAGATTCAGTGAGTTGGCTCAAAGTCCCGAGTGTACTGACTGGACCGAGACAACAGATTAATGTTTCGGATCTCGAGGCAGATTGTAGATACCGACAGTGGCAGAGTTGAGAGATGAGATTCTTCAGGATTCACATCGTTCCCGGTTCATTGTTCATCCATGAAGGACCAAAATGTACCATGATATGAAAAGACATTTTTGGTAGCCTGGGATGAAAGCGGACATATTAGAGTATATTAGGAACTATGGGATCTGCCAACAGGTGAAGGCAGAGCATCGTAGACCAGGAGGATTACTACGCCGTTTCCCATTCCACGATGGAAGTGGGAAGACATAGCCATGGATTTCGTTCGAGGACTGCCGAGGACTGTTTATCGACATGATTTCATCTGGGTGATTGTGGACAGATTGACGAAATCTGCCCATTTCATACCAGTTGCAACTCATTACACATTTGACTGGTGAGTGTATTGTTCGAGAAAGAGATTATTAGGCTGCATGAAGTACATTTGACTATTACGTCAGACAGAGATGCTATGTATAAGTCTAGGATGTGACGGAGTATGCAAGAGAAATATGGTACACGTTTACAGTTTAGCACAACCTTTCACCCCAGACTGATGGGCAGACTGAGAGTTGATTCAAACTTTCTAAGATATGCTTAGGGCGTGTGTACTTGAGTTTGGCGCATCGTGGAAAGAGTATTTACTATTTACCATTATGTGAATTTGCATACAACAATAATTATCAAGTGAGCATTGAAATGACATCATTTGAGGTGTCTCCCTTGCCATCGACTCCAGTTAGGGTTGGAGATGGGAGCCAAACCCAACGCGTTAAAAAAAAAAACAATATCAGAGCAGTAGCTCTGTTTGACGCTAGGAGGAAGAAGATGGGAGTCGGGTCGGGTCGACCCGGACCCACCCTTAAAAATATAATAAAATAATAAATAATATATATATATATATATTAATAAAATAAATTTCAGAAAATGGATAAAAATATGGAAAAACTTCGAAAAATTCCAAAAAATTAGAAAAAATTTCAAAAAATCAGAAAAAATTTCAAAAAATCATATTTCGACAAAATAAATAGAAATTAATAAAATTTTATGAAAAATACATGATTTGAAATTACGGACGCGACTTTTACGGGGTTTTTACCTCGAAAAGTGCGAAATTGGCAAATTAGTCTCGAATTCGATTTCGACCAATTTAGGAATTTTAAATAATGAATTGTGACTCTAAATTGATAACTTGTAAAATGTTATGACCATAAAGGAGATATTACGGGGTATTGGGTGCGTACATCGACACGCGACGAGAAGCCGGATAGCTTAGGACTTGTGTTGTATGTAAGTAACCTGATTAAGACATTTATTTACATTTCATGCCATTTATTTATTTCTTCTCGGTTATTCGAACTGACTTGCCTTTGAAATCCATATGTTATGACTTGTTTAGTTCTCATTTTGTGATGTTGTTCATAGCATACTCTGTTTTGGTATATCATTGATTCCAATTCCTATACTTTGTCATGTTGATTGTTGTGTGTGGAAGTCAGTGATATATCGTGTTATTAGGTTCGTTTGTTTATTTTGACTATAATCCTTTGTGCATTAGTATGTTGTTACATCTCTTGGTTTCCAATGCTGTGTCATTTTTGAATATGAAAGTGGTTCTTGTGGTTAAGGTCATTTGATGATAGAAATTCAGCTTTCATACAGGGGTCACTAGACTTTTTGGGATGTTAGAAAATTTCTCCACTACCATGCAAGACACACGGGTAACGTGCCTCGAACGGGGTAACCGGACCTCGAGGTTTGTTGGCGCAAGAATAACTCGGGTGAACATGACGAGTTTTAAACCTCGGGTATGTTAGCAAGTATATATTCTGGTGACGACTAATTCACTTGGAGTAGAAAATGCATAATCGTAAGTACGACCTTTTGAAATTAGATATAGAGCTCAAATTGTAATGAAATCCTATGGAGCAGAGCTCGCATTATAGTGGAAATGATGATGTGATGAATATCATGGTCGATCGACCCTAATCCATTACTACTTAGCTTTGAGTCAGTTTTATATTTGGTTAACTCAAGTATCTTTTTGCATGATGTTTCTTTTAGCATAGTTTCCATTTACATTATGCAATTTGATACCTATTGCTTATTTGGGAATGTGGATCAATTTCACTCGGTATTACTTAAATAATTTCATGTACTCACCGCCTAGTTTGTAACGGTGGGTGCAGATCAACCGAGTAGCAGACCAGGCAAAGAGAAGATTGGTAACTACCTCCGAGCCGGTGGAGGACTGCTACGACATATTTTTGTACGTTTTGTATTCTTTTGTATTACATTTTTATGTACATGCTATTTTGCCTTTTGGGGTTGAGTGATAGGAATATATGACTAGACACATGTATATATCACCATTTTAGTTTATATATGTATGTGATCTATATTCCCTGGTTTTTCCACAATAGGTTAGGCCTTAGGATCTAATGTCCACTAAATAAAACTTCCGCCGAATAACTTGTTAAAAAACAAAGTTTTTAACTTAACTTTAATTTATAGACAACCATAAGGTTAGTCACTAGAACAATTAAGTTAACTGTAGGAGGTATCATAAATGGTAGGTGTTTAAATAAGGCTGACTAATTCCTTGTTAGGTCATATAGGGGAGATTAGGGTTTAATTAAAGGATTAGGCCGGTGATGCCCTTATTTGTAGTTGGGGTTGTCTCAGCTGTCATCACTACGACAGAACCAATAAAGTCCAGTAGACCATGTACAAAGTAGTAAGCCTGGTCAGCGTCAGTGTCGGCTGCACTCCCAGCATACTCCATCAAGCGTAAATACCGGTCCATATACTGCATAACTAACTCCCCGGTCATCTATCGAATGGTTTGAAACTCAGTCCTCTTCCGGTTACGGACTGTAGGAGGAATGCATTTCTCGTTAAACCTCTCCTTGAACTCAGCCCAATCTTTGGGCTTCCCCTTCGACGCCACCATAGTGCGCCATCAGACATCGGCCTCGCCGAACAGTGAAGCTGATGATATACTCGGCTGCATATGAGCTGGTGTGGCGAGTACATCATGTATCTTTTCGTGCTCCTCATATACCTTTCTACAGCCTCGAGGTTAGTACCCCCATTGAGCTTCTCCATATGATGCCTCTAAAACTCACGAGCCTGCCTTGCCTCAACTGTAGCCCTAACACCCGTATCAGTCAGCGTGCTTGGCGTATCCTCAACCGGTGTCTCAGGTGTAGGAGGTACTATCTCGGCCTGAACATGAGCCTCCTTGGCCACTGTAGGTCGTGCCTGAACTGGAGGTGCTGCAGGTGGGTCATGGACTGTAAGAACACTCCTAGTTTGAGTAACTGGAGCTACTGACATGGAAGGTGATGTTGTCGCCTGAGCCCTTAGCAGTCGGAGAATCTTCTGAAGCTGCTGATCGTGAGATGTAATCATTTGCGACATGCCATCTAATCTCCTTTGTACGTCCCCCGTACCAATATCGCTAGTATAAGGCTGATCTGCCATGGCTAACTGAAAAGAAAGCGATCTTCACGATCAGAACATAACTGTCAATAGTTAATAGTACATCGAATCAAATAGCTCGTAGTCCAATTTTAAATTTCCCCAACTCTCCTTACTTCCAAATTAAATTAAGACTTAGGTTGGGATCATAGGGTTCCACTCTATGTTTAACCACTCCTAACTTATGCTGGTTTGTGTCTCAATGGAATGTAATTTAAATAAAGAGTCGAGTATTTAAAACTTTGGCTCTGATACCAACCATGACGGGCCCAATTTAGGATAATGGAATTGGGACTGTCACATGAGTTATCACGTTGCTTGCCCCTAAGAACCTGAACTACCACCAGAGCATCATACTCCACTTAAACATGGGTCTCTCCTTTTCTTTTCAACAAACTCAGTGCCTTACGAATGACTAAAGCTTCAGCTACCCGAACTTAAAATACCTCTAGCACAGATCCTTCAACATCCGCAATAAACTCACCCTCCTAATCGCGGATAATGGGCCCATACGAGCATATCCCCCTCTTTTTGAATATTGCCGCATGCATCTATGTTGCATTTCATGGCACCATTCTCCGGCCTTTCCCACTTCTGCCTATCAGTCCCCTTTCGCCTTTATTAAGAAACATGTAGTTGCTGAAGGGCTTGTTTCCATGCTATTAGATGGGATTTAGCATAAGAAACTACTTTACTTGACATTTATCCTTCCACATGAGCTCATTTTGATTAGTCCAGACATTCCATAAAACCATTGCTACCACCTCCATTACCTCTTTCGTTTGTGTGTTGAACAGAAAGTCAAGCCACTGTGTGAACGAGTTTATAGCTGTGTTGAGCAATGGTCTAGTTGAAGCTTTGCCCAACATTGATTTGCTCCCCTGCAAGTCACCAGTGCGTGATACTCATCCTCCTCATGTATTCGGCCGCCTTACACATGAGATCAATAAGAACCCTTCGGTTGTATATATTATTTGCAGTTGGGAGAAACTTCCTAGTAGCTCTCCACATTAAATTCTTCACTTTCGAGGGTAATTTTAACTTCCATAGCTTAGCACGGGCCTCAAATTGTGGAGAGTTTTGATGAGCTTCGATATCTCCAATCATCCGCTTATAGCCACTCTTCACTGTATAAAGTCCTATTGGATCACCTTCTTACATCCACTCATCCCTTTGTCTCCTATAGCTTAGTGGAATCGACAATATCTTCCTCTGGTTTCTCTCTTCAAACAGACACTTGACAATGTCTTCATCCCACCGTTTCTCGTTCATACAAAATAAGGAGTTTACTTTTGCTTCACTCAACTCTGTCGGTGCAGTCATATATATGAACAGAAGAGCCATCCCCAATGCGCTATTTGTATCTCTCCACCATGTGTTAGTAAGCCTCCATAATACTCCGCAAGATATAACTCGAGTTCCGCCCAACTGTAGCAATGTAATTGGGGATACAAAGTTTATTCCAATCTCCTCATCTAATGCCCCCATGTCTATCGACATCGGAAACCCACCACAAACTATTCATCATTGTCTCCAACTGTCGATACAACTTCCTCGACAACGAGAACACACACATCACATACGTCGGCATTGATTGGATTATTGACTTCAATAATACCTCTTTCCCTACTTGAGACAACATTCTCCCCTTCCAACCCTACAACCTCTTCCGAATTTTCTCATGTAGATATGAGAACACTTGGTACTTATAAACTAGATTAACAAACATCAATCTATTTTAATTAATATACATAGAAATTAATGTACTAAAGATGTAACGACCCAATTTTAATTATGCCGTCATTATTGACTATTTTTAGACTCGAATGCCTGTTTAGATCTGCGTGGATGCCACAGATAGGTCAGGGCACGCTTGACTAGGTAAATAGTGATTTTTGCGTGACGTTTGCCTATTTGTGATGTCCTATGTTAAATTATTTTACCTAGCATCGCAAGTGTGTATTTATATCATTGAACCGAGCAAGATAGTGTAATGGGTATTCGCCTCGAAAAATGTGTCAATACGGGTACCAAGTAAGGTAAGGAAATGTGGGTATAGTACTAGGTCGAGAAAATGATTTAGATAATCAAATTAATTAAATGTGACAAAATATTAATGATGAACCCATAGCCTAGGCGATTGACTTCCGAAATTAGAAACTGTGGCGCACGGTAACCAGATATAATTGATCAAGACTAAAAATGTTGTGTCTAATGAAGGCAAATAAGAACATACCATCTACACACCTAATACTTTTAAAATGAGGTTTACCACTCATTCCTCACTCTCACTCCACGTTTCCTTTCTTAACATTTAAAGATAGGTTGTAGCTATGTAAAGAATAAAAACTCTTGGAGGAGTTGATTGATTGAGAGTGAGAGATTTTATGAGATCTTTAGAGTCTTTGGAAGTGATTTGATCAAGCGAACAAGTGATCAATGTGAGCATCTCTACTTTCTTTCAATTTTTCATTAAAATGAAGCTTAAATTGGGTTTTAAAAGTGATAGTTGATTGTGGTTAAATGTTGGAGAAATAAGGTATTAATGGTGTTGAGTTGTTGTTGATGATGTTGTAATATTGATTGTTGTTTTAGTTGTTGAAGAGGAATAATAGAAAAGAAAAAAAAAAGAAACAAATGTTGTAAATTGAATTGGAACTTGTTAAGAACTAGAGAAGGAAATAGAAAACTAAGAACTTCTACTACTACAAACTACTACTACAAAGGAGAAGAAAAGAAATGAAATAGTTGGAATGAGAATTTTTCATTCAACTTGGTGTGTTTTTACAATGAGGTTGACACCCTTTATATAGGCCATTTGGTGATGATGATAAATGTACTTCATACAATGTGTACAAGCAACACATACACCCCATGTCATACAACACATCACAAGCAACATAGACAATATATGAAAGAGTAGGTGTACATTGGAGAGGATTACAAGTTACATGACAATACATAGACAAGTGGAGGTACTATTAAGTGATACATACAAGTTACATGACTACACAATATGTTGGTGTACATGCATGGTCATCCATATTCCATAACACTCCCCCTTGGATGACACTTGCTTAGAGATTGTGCCTCGTTAAAACTTTTACTAAGAAAAACCCTGTGGGAAAAAATATAGTAAAAGAAAAAGAGTACACTATTCTCATAAATATTAAGACGGGCATAATATTGTTAAGATTGCCTCATTAAAAACCTTGCTAGGAAAACCCAATGGGATAAAACCATAGCTAAGGGAAAAAGAGTGCAACACTTTAATCAATAACTCCCCCTCATGTGAACATGGGTGAAACTTGTTCGGTTTCTTTACTTGCAATGTCTTTAAGTTTACGCAAGCCAATACCATATGAAAGCCTTTTAAATGTCGTAGTTGGTAAGGCTTTTGCGAATAGATCAACAAGATTATCACTCGATCGGATTTACTTGACATCAATTTCACCATTATTTTGAAGCTCATGCACATAAAAGAATTTTGGTGAAATATGTTTTGTTCTGTCCCCTTTTATGAATCCTTCACTTAATTGTGCAATACATGCTGCGTTATCTTCATGTAATATGGTTGGAGAATCTTTTATTGAAGGCAATCCACATGATTCTTGAATATGTTCAATCATATTTCTCAACCATACACATTCACGACTTGCTTCATGAATTGCAAGTACTTCAGAATGGTTGGAAGAAGTAGCAACCATAGTTTGCTTTACTGACTTCCATGATACAATAGTATTACCACATGTGAATACATATCCCGTTTGAGAACGGGCCTTGTGGGGATCAGATAAAGATCCAGCATCAGCATAACCTTAGAGATTCAATTTTACCCCTCTCGAGTAGAATAAACCCATGTCACTTGTTCCTCGAAGATATCGGAAAATATGTTTAACACCATTCCAATGTCTTCGAGTTGGTGATGAGCCGTATCTTGCAAGTAGGTTGACAACAAAAGCAATGTCAGGTCTTGTACAATTTGCAAGATACATAAGTGCACCGATTGCACTTAAATATGGTACCTCCGGACAAAGTAGCTCTTCATCACTTTCATGAGGTCGAAATGGATCCTTATCTACTTCAAGTGATCTGACAACCATTGGAGAGCTCAATGGATGCGCCTTGTTCATATAAAATCTTTTTAATATTTTTTCAATATACTTTGATTGATGGACAAATACTCCACTTGAAAAATGTTCAATTTGCAAACCAAGACAAAGTCTTGTTTTTCCAAGTTCTTTCATCTCGAATTCCTTTTTCAAGTATTCGGATGTTCTAACGATGTCGTCGTGGTTTCCCACTATATTTAAATCATCAACATATACAACAATAATCACAAATCATGTTGATGATCTTTTAATGAAGACACATGAGCAAAGCGAATTATTTACATATCCTTCTTTCAGTAAATAATCACTGAAGCGTTTGTACCACATTCGTCCGGATTGTTTCAATCCGTACGATGACCTTTGTAATTTTATAGAATGCATGTTATGAGGTTTTGATTTTATTTAATCGGATATTACAAATCCATCAGGAATTTTCATATATATCTCACTATCTAGGGATCCGTACAGATATGCTGTAACGACATCCATTAAACGCATATCAAGCCCTTCAGAGACTGCAAGGCTTATCAAGAACCGAAATGTGATTGCATCTATAATAGGAGAATATGTTTCCTCATAATCGATGCCAGGTCTTTGTGAGAAACCTTGAGCTACAAGTCTTGCTTTGTACCTTGTAACTTCATTTTTTTCGTTTCTCTTTCGTACAAATACCCATTTATATCCAACAGGTTTTATGCCATCTGGCGTTTGGACAATTGGTCCAAAAACCTCTCGTTTCCTTAACTAGTTTAGCTCTGCTTGGATAGCCTCTTGCCATTTTTACCAATCAGGTCTTTTTCGACATTCGTCCACTGATCGTGGTTCTGGATCATCATCATTTTCACATATTTCAAAGGACACATTGAAAGCAAATATATCATCAGGAACAATTTCATTTCGATCCCAAATCTTACCAGAGTTTAAATAATTTATTGAGATCTCATTATTTTCATCTTTTTCCTCTTTTTCTAGAGGAAGTTGTTCCTCGTCAGAATCAACGTTCTAACAAACCCTTATCAAAGGATTCTTGTGCTTTCTCATGAGTATTTTGATTTGTATTTATTTTTACTCCTGTTTTCCTCTTTCGAGGAATTGTATCCTTTGAACTAACCGGTCTTCCACGCTTTAAGCGTTTCGTTGGTTCTTGTGCATTTTGTTGCACAGAGACATCAATTCTTGCATGAGCATTTACAGCTGGAATATGTGATTTTGTCACTTGTTTTGCATCATTAAATGCATCAGGTAATTGATTTGCAATTTGTTGCAAATGAATGATCTTTTGAACTTCAAGTTCACACTGATTTGTGCGTGGATCGTAATGTGATAAAGTTGATGCATTCCAAGCAATTTCGCGCCATTCCTTTTGAATTGGCTTCTTAGCTCCCCCTAATGGTGGGAAAATTGCTTCATCAAAGTGACAATCAAGAAAACGTGCAAGAAATAAATCCCCTGTTAAGGGCTCAAGGTATCTTATAATGGACGATGAGTTAAATCCAACATAAATCCCAAGTTTTCGTTGTGGACCCATCTTAGTTCTATTGGGAGGTGGTATAGGAACATACACTGCACAACCAAAAATTCTCAAGTGTGAAATATTTGGTTGTTGACCTAAAATGAGTTGCATGGGGGAATGTTCATGGTATGCAGTAGGCCTATAACGAATGATATATGCTGCATGAAGGACTGCATGTCCCCAAACCGAAGTTGATAACTTAGTTCTCATGATTAAAGGTCCGGCAATTAATTGAATGCGTTTGATAAGAGATTCTACCAAACCATTCTGGGTATGCACATGTGGAACATAATGTTCAATGGTAATTCCTATAGACATGCAATAATTTCTAAATGCTTGAGATTGAAATTCCCCGACATTATCAAGACGGATGGTCTTGATTGGGTTGTCAGGAAATTGTGCTCTTAACTTAATGATTTGTGCTAAAAGTCTAGCAAATGCAACATTGCGGGTTGAAAGCAAACAAACATGTGACCACCTAGTTGATGCATCTATCAAAATCATGAAATATCTGAATGGTCTACAGTGAGGATGAATATGACCACATATGTCTCCCTGAATGCGTTCTAAGAAAACTGGGGATTCCACAACAATTTTACTTGGGGATGGTTTAACTATCAATTTACCTTGAGAACAACTAGCACAATTATTATCACCAGCTGAAAATATTTTGTGACTCCTTAAAGGATGTCCATGCGAATTATTAATTATTCTTCGCATCATTGATGATCCTGGATGACCAAGCCGGTCATGCCATAAAACGAATGTCTTTGGATCATTAATTTTCTTATTCAAGACGACATTCGTTTCGACATGCCTTATATGAGTAAAATATAATCCAGATGATAAAGCTGGAAATTTTTCTAACACTTCTTTTTTCCCATTTGAAACCAACGTGACATAGAGAAATTCTCTATTATTTTCATTCACGGTTTCAATGCGATATCCATTTCGTCGAATATCTTTAAAGCTCAGTAAATTTCTTCTGAATTTTTCAGAGTATAAAGCATTGTCAACATGAATTGTTGTTCCCCCAGACAACATAATATTTGCTCTTCCAGAGTCATTAATCAAATTGGAGATGCCAGATATTGTTTGAACATTTGTTGATCTATCTGGACAAAAAATGTTTGGCAAATCAGAAAAAGAGTCATATTTCAATGATAAAATTCATAATATTTTGCCTTTGATTTTGAAGGTATGGTAAAGATCACAAAAATATTCGGGCATATATATGACAATATTTAGGCAAAATAGCCTTTCATATATGACTAAAAAAAATGTCACAATTATGAGCGCTCATTGTCAATAATTATTTGCCATTTGTAGTGGTGCACCACTTTTAATCCAATTTTTGGTGGAATTGTCAATACGACCTTTACCTGATATTTTCACATTTTCCACGTCCATAAATTTATTATTGCGATCATGATCATTATATGCAACATATGCTTCTTAATTTGAAGCTGAACTAATTGGACGAGAGCGATATTATATTTATAATATCTCATTATTTTACTCAAATATCAGTGAGACAAGAAATCAATCCTTAATATTTATTGGATTGACGTGCGCACTCGATATTTGTTGCGGCAATAAATCGAGGCGGGCCACGTGACCTTCTTTTTATTGTCTCATCAGTCATATTTCCACATAGCCTCAACATAGTGGTAATTAAAATTGTGGAATTATAATTAATATTTGACTGATTAAATTTTGTAGCATGAGACCCAACCGCTCATTTTGAGCTTTTTGGAGCATTACCCTTTTGGTATGTATATATATAACTCCATGAAGTGAAAATTTCAAATCTCTAAAGAGAAATTGGTGAATGATTGTGTACAACATACAACCTTGCATGGATACAAGCTTTATTCATAATTTGTAATATTTAATTATCACGACAAGAATTATAATAAGGTAACAAATTCAAACTATGGTTGATTAATATTTTGAAAGTAAATATAATATAAAATAATTTTCTCTTTTCTTTTATGTAAAAAAAAACATAACATATGATTAAGTATATGTTCACAACTTGATTTATTAATAATCAAATGTATTATTTGTATGAGTTGGTGGGACAACCTCCAGGTTGGGTGGAGAGACAAAGTCTGCTTAAATGCCATGCCTCCTCGAACGGGATAACCCGTCTCCCTTTCAATGTTTAGCTTTACCGGGGACAAGGCTTACCCACTATCAACTCAAATTTATAGCATGATTTGTATTATGAAATCAAGAATAGAACAATAACTAATCGTTTGTAGTTTTAAGAGAAAACTAGTTATGTCACCTTTTGATTTCTGATGTAGAAGATCGTACAAGACGCAACTACAGAGCATACTTTCGCAATTAATTGGTGACGCTATAATGCATAATATATGAATAAAATATGCATAGATAAAAGGAAGCAACCATGATAATATAGAAGTAAATTGAACTTATTTAAATAACAAAAGTTATACCTTCCTAGCTTTCTCTCCTTAATAAGCCTTCTTGAACTTCAAGATCTCCTTAATGCTAGAGCAAGCTCGTGCTGATAACGTGTTGTAAATTGAATTGGAACTTGTTAAGAACTAGAGAAGGAAATAGAAGACTAAAAACTTCTCATTCCAACTATTTCATTTCTTTTCTTCTCCTTTGTAGTAGTAGTTTGTAGTAGTAAAAGTTCTTAGTCTTCTATTTCCTTCTCTAGTTCTTAACAAGTTCCAATTCAATTTACAACAACAAAGACGTTTCTCTGTTTTGGAAGAAGAAATGAGAGAGGAGGGTTGCAAGCACTCGCGGGCCGGGCCGGTTCGGGCCCGATCCGATTGGGCTTGACCGGGGCAGACCCGGTCTAGGGACCCACCCCATTAATTTAAATAATATAATTTATAAAACATATTTGAATGAAATAAAATACAAAAAATATGGAAAAATAAATATAAAATTACAAAAAATCTAAAAAAATCATAAAAATATAAGAAAATAGAAAATAGATTGAAAAGTGGATTTTTGCGACTATTTCGAGTATTTGGTACCCTGGTTAACTCGAAAAATGTGCCACAATAAAAAATTAGAATAAAATCCTAATTTTTGCCCTCACAAAATAAAAATCAATTAATTTGACTCGAAACTATTTAAAATGGTTTAATTGGACACTAGGAACTTAAAGACTATAGTTAAGAGTCGGACGCGTATCTCGAGACGTGGGCGGAACTCCGAAGTGCGTTTTAAAGTACGTAAGAATCCATTTGAAAGTCACTGAGGGTTTACTTTTTTCCATTGCTGATTTCGTATTCCTTGTTATTGTACTCTACTATGTGATTCATTTGGGTTGGTAGTTGAGTTACTCCCACCAGATATTCATAGTGTACTTATGATACATTAAGCTGTAGCACGTGTGATCAGACACTCGGTGAATTGCAACTCGAGTTGCACTAAAGTGCACATGTCGGACAAGCACCCCGAGGAACCAGGTGAAAGGAAGTGGGGGCACCCACCGAAAGGATCGCGGGGTCCAAAATACAGTTTAGCTTGACTGAGATGAGCGCACACTTTGTTTCTCTCTCGTGTTATCTATTCATGTGATGATCGTAGCACAATTGCTGTTTAGTTTCCGCATGATTATTTAACATGATTATTGATATTCATTTACTTTCTTATAAATGCTCGGTGCACTTTTGTTGGAATCTTTCTAACTGTACTCTCCATCTGGCTTTTTTGATGGTTGACTGTAGATCCCAGTACTAGTAGGGGTTAAGGGGATTCTTGGCGACTTCATCTGATTGCTTGCGGTTGAGGACCCACTAGTATGTGTTATTTTGATATTTTGCTTTACTTTTAGGTATTGGGAGACTGGAGAGACACTGTACTTGTATATATTACCGCTTATTAGTACTATCGCCTATATACATAGTACTTTCCCGGGTTTTCCACAGCAGGACACGCTCTTATGAATGATGCTTTTTATAATGATGAACTTATTTGTTTTACTTACTATAACTAAGACTTTCGTTGTATTTAATGTTAAAAGTGATTCAATTGTCTAACTAAACTAATTGAATGGAATGAGTTAACATGCATATCGAGGAGTAGTGACGCGACGACTGATGTCGATGGCGCGTGGGACCCAGTATATCAATGAAGTGATAGGGCTGCTGGGCCGCGACGCTCCATGTGGCGGCCTCGGGATTAGGGGCCGTCACAAAAGATATTTTTGATTTTAAAATAAATCAAATTCTAGTTTTTTATTCTTGAACATTTTTTTTGACATTAAATGTTTAATTACATGAATTATTTGTAGTAATGTTACAATGATTTATAGTTAGCAATATTTGTTGAGACTTGAAGTTGCTTTTTCAAATTACATCATATAAAATTATAATATATGCATATTTTAACATTTGACGAGGCTTTTAAAATAAGAATTTAGTTTTCAAAATCGCGACAAATCCGGACAATCGAACAACTCGAATTTTAAGCAAAACGGGTATGAATAAGCAAGTTTTGTCTGAATTTAAAATCAGACCGAGTTCGAATAATGAATATACTTCTTTATAGTACGGGTTGTCTAGACCCGAACACGTCTAGACTCGGATTTTTGTTACCCTAGCCTAAGGTATACCATTTTCATCGCGACGAACAACATTTGAGTATCTTGAAATGCAAAGTAAATGCTATATATTTGTTAATATTTAATCTAAGTCACAAACTTTGGTAGAATAATTCAAATCCATTATGAGTCTTGATATGTAGTTATGCGAGCCTGTTAATTAAGCCCATTAGGCTCATCTAAACTTATAATTTTGTTATGATCAACTTAGGTCCGTTATATGGGTTTACTACGACTAATTTGGTCTGTCCACTAAATATTAGTAAACTTAAATTAAATTGCTCTTTTTAAGTTTGTAATTGAGACAAAATTATATTTTAAGAGGCGGATGTTGCTTCTCGTAAGCTTGTAATAATTAAAAAAAAAATACATAAGTCGGTGTGGCTACGAGATGAGGTGACACAAATCTCGTGCTGCTCTACTACTTCTCATATAGCCACTTGGGCAGCCATGTGGAGTTAAGCTGTTATTTTCCATTTATTAATAGTATTAACATTGGAATAAACAAGTTTTGTGTCGTGCACTCAAATTTGTGTAAAGGCAAGAACACAACAACAACAACAACAACATAGCCTCAGTCTCAAATTAACTGAGGTCGGCTACATGGATCAAACTTTTTCATTGTGTAAAGGCGAGAACATGTTGAATAAATGAAACCAACACTATTAATTAGCACTTAGCTTGAGTGTTTAATTAATAAATCAAATAATTAAGTGATGTCATCAACAATCAGTTGGTCTAAGTGATAAGATACTCAATTTCCTTAACGCGAAGTCTTGAGTTTTGAGTCTTATTATATTAAAAAAAATTGAGTTGGAAGAGTCGCTCTTGTATGGAGCCTAACCGTGCCGAGCGTAAACACGAGGGTCGTTTTTAACGATATAAATAGATGAGCCATATGAGAGAAAATCGTCAAATCCTATGTATAGTTTGTGAACTTAATTTGGTAGTTGGAAATTTATGAAATATCAATACATTTATGTTAAGGCTATATATATATATATTATATAGCTGGTTTATTGTTAACAACACTATTTATTTCTTTCAGAAGTTATGCACATTTGAGATCTTATTTGTGAATTAGGGTCATTATCCACCAAAAGATTAAAAATTAGATCAGTCATTAATCTCAAAATATAAGTGCTTAATTAATATATTAATTAATTAATTATCTAATGAAAAGAAATTGAAATGAACCATGACGATGTGGGTAGACAAGAATGTTAATTGCATTTAAGAGACACATTCATTTTTTAGTAAGAAAGTAATCAACCATAAACCATCGATCTTCCATTAAACATCAAGTAAAGTTATTATTGGATGTATATGGATACCTAACTGAACAAGCCAATCTTAGCTTGGGCCTTGCTTTTATTTATGCGTGGTTGTGGTTGACTGTTAGATCTCCTGCTACTGATCATGAGTTTCTTTATCAAGGATAACCGACTCAAATTGCTTTGGTTGCCACTATTCATCAAAGGTTCAAACTTCTACCCTTTTTGCTCCGGCATGTATTGAAGTCTACTAGCTAGGAACATTTTCCTATGCCACTTTTGAGGAAGCAGAGATCATAATGTCAAAACCTTTTTGCTCCGGCATGTATTGAAGCCTACTAGCTAGGAACATTTTCCTATGCCACTTTTGAGGAAGCAGAGATCATAATGTCAAAACAGTGTAAGGACTTGTTTGATTCGTTTTTGCTAACTTACAGTGTTAGTTGAGAGTTATCTCCTTCGAATTAACTCTTTGAAATTAATATTTTCATGTTTGGTTAAGCTTTAAACTTGTAGGGAAGTTTCAAATTTTTAAACTATAAAAAATATGAATTGACATAAATAGACTTTAAACAAGAGTGAGATGTGTAATAAATTAGTCATTAATGAGTGGTAATTGTGTCCGCAACTCCTGGGAGATAATTCAATATAGGGGAGTGGTGAAGAGATATCTCACACCCTAGGGTGTCAATTGAGAGATAACTTGCAGTCATGGGCAACCAAACAAGATTGATTTTCAACTCCTATAAGTTATCTCTCAGGAAATAACTCCACCTCTAACCAAACAAGGCCTAAATGAAAGTTCGAGTATCATGAATATAAATAAATCGAATAAAGAGGGCCAACCTCAATTAACCTATTGGATTGGGTCCTATTTTATTAGAAGATGTTAAGATGAGTGAAACTCTCACAATTCTGTTAATGAAATAAATGCACATAGCCTCTTTTTGAAAAAAAAAAAAAAAAAAAAAAAAAAAAAAGAAAGAAAGGGGGCCAACCTCCATGTAATGCCCGACAATATTCAAACATTAATTAATCGATGCAGCTAGCGACGGATATCATGCGGGAAACTAAAAGAATCCTTTTGCAAATATAATCTTCCTCCCAACACAATTTCTTAAAGAGACGAACATATCTTAAATCAATACGATTTCATGTTGTATTTTCTTCACATTCTAAGCGTTTTCAACTAATGTTAAGTTGACAATAAAAAAAGCCCAAGCTATTCGGACTCCACTTTTTGCTCATTTTACCCCGTTTTAATTTTTTTTCACTCTTAGTGAAATGACACAATTACCCCTCCATATAAAAGAGTTTTTACTCACCCATACCCCACTTATCTCACTCACGCATACCCCAATCATCCATCTCTCAAAATCGCATTCTCACCACCAACCTAAATCCGATGAAATCCGAGCAAAACCACATCGATTTGATGCTATGAGTGCACTCATCATTTCTTATTAGTGTCGATTTCGAGGTTTTTTGGAGTTTTTATTTTTATTTTTTGAGTCGTTATTGTTTGTGATTTTGTTGTTGAGTTTAAGGCTTCGATTTAGGGGGTTAAATCTTGCATTTCGAGTACAAAGTCTCGATGACATCGTTGATATCAAACGATTCTGAGCAAAATCCACTATTTTTTGGCATTAAAATGTATTATCACTGAAGAAGTATCGAACACACAGTCCGACACCTTTAAAGAGGTGTTAGACACACATGGTTGACACCTCTTTATAGGTCTCGGCTGAGCCCCCCGTGACCAATTAAAATTGAGTTCACTTTGCATTATCGATCAGAATCGGCTGATACCTCCAAAGAGGTATCGGTCGGAGTCAGCCGAACCTCGTGGGCGACACTTCTTCACTTCGTGGACACGATGTGACCACATTCGACCTTGTTCAACAAAAAAAAAACACTCTTACGACATTTGGTGACCTAGTACAAGTGCTCTACAATGACTAAAATCAAGAAATAGAGAAGATCGAAGAGTGTTGGTATAAGGTTAGGAGATGGGGTAAACATTTGTTGAGGGTGAGAAATAGTTTTGAAATTATTTACAAAAATGTTAGGTAAAAGTAGTAAAAACAATTAAAAAATAGGGTACAATGAAGTAATGGGGTAAAGGAAGCAAAACATGGGGTTCGAATAGCCGCGACCTAAAAAAAATTGATTTTGATTTACCTAGGTAACATCGAAGGCCAATTAGCAAGCCTAAAGCCCACTACATATAAAAATGAGCATAGACATGCCTAGACAATATTTTAAAAAATCAAGGCCTCTTAAGCCCAGCCCAGCCCCCTAGTCCGCCCAGTGTTGCCAAACTCTTAGGTAACTTAACATTACTTAAACCAATGCTATCGAGTTGGAGTGGTTTGACACTCTAGTGACTTAAGATGACGTCTCGAGTTCGAGATTCTACAAACATAGAAACTACCATTGGAAGAGCTTTAACTTTTAGTGGGTTGATTTGACTTGAGTTTGGAATAGTCGGTTAAGTCTGGATACCGAGTGGTCTAGACAAAAAAAAAAAAAAAAACCATTACTCTTGTTGATACGTGACTAGTGTTTTCCCTTTGTTGAGACAAAATAACCTGACCGTCACAAAAGATGGAAACCAATGAGTGAGAGTGAATGAGACAAAAGAGCCGTCACAAAAGACGGAAACCAATAAGAAAGAGAGAGAGAGAGAGAGAGAGAGAGGTTTTATTAAGACGACGAGACGAAGAAATCCACGACCTCTAAGCAAATCGAATCGAACCTCCAAAATACGCTTTCGATCTCTCCTTTTCTCTCAATCACTACGAACACATAACATGCTCGAGAAGATCGGATTGCCCGCGAAGCCCTCGCTGAGAGGAAGCAATTGGGTGGTCGATGCGTCGCACTGCCAGGGCTGTTCTTCCCAGTTCACTTTCATCAATCGCAAGGTTTCTTCACCTTCTTCTCTCCTAATCTTCCTACCCTTTTAATCTCTTCGATTGTTTTTCAATTCTGTCGCCTACCCATCTCGCAAAATCTCATTTTTAGGCTGCCCTTTTGGTTTCACGCCTCATCAAGGCGTGGCGTGACAATGGAGTTCTTGAAGATTGGGATCTAGTTATTGCCTTGTTGGGCTTTTTTTTTTTTTTTTTTTTTTTTCCTGTTTTCTTGTTCTCTATGTGCCCTTTGCTTTTGATCAAGTTTTAATGCTTTTTTTTTTTTTGCTGTTATTAGATTTAATGCGAGTTAGTTTTATTAACATGTTTGGTTGGTTTGATTAATTGATTGCGATTCGGAACATTGTGAAGCTAGTTTCTCAGCTTAAATGGCAGTGATCTTCGTTGTTGATTGAATGTTCGGTCTTTAGAAGAAATTAGATCTGTAGGAGGAGTGGCAGATGAAAAGAAGGGGTTTTTCGCCTTTTGCCCGTCAATGGTGTTGGTTTAGAACTTATTATGTTACTCAATTGACTTGCAATGTCCTCTGTGATAGCGAAATGGTTTAGAGAGGACAAAGAGAAACATGGGAATGCCTCCACTTGTTATTTTGGATGAGATGAACTTAAAAATTTTTAGTGGGGATTGCCGACTGCGTAGGCTGGATCAGAGTTTTCTATTGAATTTATAAATTAAAATTTTGAATTGGGGGGATGATTCTAATTGGAGTTTTAAGTTGCATATATATTCATCGATACCTTCAATATTTTGGTGTTTCCAATTCCGTCGATAGTTGTTTTTTTTAAAAAAAAAAAAAATTGTATTTCTATCCTTAAAAGTAGAACGAGTCGACATCGTATAAACTATTTTCTTTCTTTATGATTCAGTTTTCTTTTAGAGAATATATGTATTTTAATTTCATCTTTCTTCTCATATTGTGGATTCTATTCCAGCATCATTGTCGCAGATGTGGGGGCATTTTTTGCAATAGTTGCACCCAGCAGAGAATGATTTTGCGTGGCCAGGGTGACTCACCCGTGCGAATATGCGAGCCTTGCAAAAAACTGGAGGAGGCAGCTCGTTTTGATATGCGCTACGGATACAAAAGTAGAGCAGGAAGAGGTCAGACACTGTAAGACTAATCTAGATGTGTCTAAGCTAGATGTGTCTTAAATTTATCATCTTGATTCCATTGATTAAATACTTGTTGAGTATCCTGCTGTCTTAAATTTATGTAATTTTTAGAAAGGTAAAGCTAAGACTGAAGAGTACTGTGTTTCGCTGCTCTTTGAAGATAGACCAACTTAACTGACTTGTATCATCTTTTGTAGGAGTTTATTAGAACTAGATAGACATGGAAGATGCAGGAACAAGTTTTATCTAAGCAATGTATTAGTGTATTTGTAAATGATTAAAGATCGCTGTTTGGATGAACCATTAGCAACTTGGGTACTAGGTGTCTGTGTATCAAGACCAGTGAAGTGAGAATGTAGTGCCTGGACTGAAAATCATGGGCAGAGTTTCATGGTTAGATTATTTATACTAACCTGCTTTAGTTGGTGATATGCTTTTTTCACATATTTTCCATTTTCATGGAACTTTGAACCCCATGCCCATTACTTTAATAATTTAGTTTTAGGATTATTTTTTTCCTTAATTCACAAGGCAATTCCTATGATGATTATGAGGACACTTAGACGATGTTGCAGTGCTGTAAAAAATATTAGGAATGGTGTCTGTTTATTTATTTAATTTTGTGATTGTAATTAGTCAGTAAACATATTCTAATTTCTATTGCTAGGGAGTTCTTAGATTGTACTGTAGTGTGTCAATCCGATTACTCACTTGCTGATCCATGAAACAACTTGTAGAGATCTTTATTTCTTATGGAAGGTACAGGACTCAGGAGCGAAACAATTAACATCTTCATTTTGGAAGACCCATTATTAATTATATGCTAAAAGAACCATATTTGAACGGGGGACATGAGGATTTTTAGTTCTCTTCTCTGCCACTTAACTTTCCCAATCCCTCTCAGTGATTGAAATGTTGTGTAATCTGACGAACATTGAGGTTGGTAAAGTCAGGTAGAGTTTATGCCATAGTAGTATAGTAATTGTGCTGAACATTTGCATAGTATTATATATGGGTAAAACATTACAAGTCTTGGGATTGGGATTGGATGAGGGGGTGACTGTGACCCGAAAATTTTTATTCATTCAAATTCATGAACATCTGTTTTCTTACAATTTGTCATGCTAAAACATTTCTGATTCAAGACATGAAATGTATATATCTTTTTATGCAAAATACTTATTTTTGTGAACTGGTTCGCTTCAGGTGGTTCAAGGGTTGGGTTGAAGTATGAGGATCAAGTGTCAAACAAGAATGATGCTGATGGGAAGCTTTCATCTTCTTTGGTGTCAGGTTCAACCTCATCTGAAGTTTCTGGTGTTGAAAGGGCCATTAGCAACGCTTCATCAAATTCTCAAGAAGAAAATGCTATTCTTGATAACAATGAACATCTGCTTATAATGCTCAACAATGAGGGTCAGAGAGATTCCATTGATGAGATTGGGACCAAGCACAGCCCAGATGAGTTGCGTCAGCAGGCAGTAGAAGAGAAAAAGAGATATAAAATTCTAAAAGGTGAAAATAAACCCGAGGAAGCGCTGAGAGCATTTAAACGGGGGAAGGAACTAGAGAGGCAGGCTAAAGCTTTAGAAATTGCATTGAGAAAAAGCCATAAAAAGGCCTTGTCTTCCAGCAGTTTGGCGAGCACCAAAAAAATGAATGATGATGGTGCTGAGTCCGATGTTAAGATTAACCTTCCTTCTCAATCGCATAAAGAAAAAGATGACCTTGTGTCTGAACTACGAGAATTGGGATGGTCTGACGCTGATCTACATGATGCAGATAAGAAACCAGTGAAAATGAGTTTAGAAGGTGAATTATCTATTCTTCTTGGAGAAGGCTCTCGCAAGTCTATTGTGGACAAGGGAACTGCTGGTATTGATAAAACCCAGGTATTTACTCTTAAGAGAAAAGCTCTTGCACTTAAGCGTGAAGGCAGGCTTGCAGAAGCCAAGGAAGAATTGAAGAAAGCCAAAATTCTGGAAAAGCAACTTGAAGAACAAGAGTTTTTGGCTGGTGCTGAAGATTCAGATGATGAACTGTTAGCACTTATTCAGAATATAGATGATGATAAAGACGATGACCCATTGCCGCCCCGTGGAAAAGATGCTGGGTTTGATTTTGGTCATCTTTTAAGTGGTGCCACTGATCTTGGTGATGATGGTCATTTTGATGTGACCGAGGAGGATATGGATGATCCAGAAATGGCAGCAGCCTTAAAGTCTATGGGTTGGACTGAAGATTTAGACCAACAGGAGGTCAATGCGCCTCAGTCTGTCATTGTGGATGTGGAAGCGATATCAAATGAGATTCTCTCGCTGAAGAAAGAAGCTGTTAATGAGAAACGGGCTGGTAATGTTGCTGAAGCATTGACCTTGTTAAGAAAAGCGAAAATTCTTGAGAAGGAAGTTGAATGTTTGGAGACTCGAGGAAACAACTTTATTGCTTCCAAAGCTATGATACAAAAGGTTTGATTCCACAGAATGCTGAGGAGTCATCAAGGGCTCGGAAGGTGGATCAGAGTGAGTTTGACTCATTGACCTACATGGATCCACCATCACAACCAAAAAGTAAATTAATGCTTCAAAAAGAGCTTCTCGTAATTAAAAAGAAGGCACTGACCTTAAGAAGGGAAGGGCGATCGGATGAAGCAGAAGAAGAATTGAAAAAAGGAAAGGTTCTTGAGCGTCAGTTGGAAGAGATGGAGAGTACTCCCAGGCAAAATGCAACAAAAGTGAACACTGGTGTTAAGGATCATGAATCAGCAGGGAAACAATTTAGTAATTATGAAAACTCCGGTCTTCATGACGAAGATGAAGAAGATGTGACTGAACAAGACATGGAAGATCCTGCATTACTCTCACAGCTGGAGAATCTGGGTTGGAGAGATGAAAATGCTGAACCTGAAAAAGTACCAGTTGCAGCACCCAGAAAAAGCAAAGGTGAGATCCAAAGGGAGCTCTTAAACTTGAAAAGGAAGGCACTTGCTCTTCGGCGTCAAGGAGAGGCTGATGAAGCTGATGATGTTCTTAGAAGGGCAAAGGTACTAGAGGCCCAAATGGCTGCCATGGAAACCTCAAATAAAGAGTTAACAAATATTGGACAAGATGAGGGACCTGATTCTTCTCGACATCCTACCAATCAAGAAACAACTGAGGATATCCGCCCCATGCAAGAAACACAATCTTCTAAACCTCTTAAAAGTGCAGTGGAGGAAAAATATGCGGCAATGGTGACGGAAAACGCTACTCATGATCCTGCACCACTCTCTCAGATAAATAACATGGGTCGGAAATATGAAATTACTGAGTCCGCAGCAACAGCAGCAAAATCATATGAACGATCTGTTGATAAATCTGCACAACTTGCTGATACCAAGGTAGTGTCAACTCATCCCGAAATTCCAGTCATAGTGCCCAGAAGAACTACAGCGGAAGTTCAGAGAGAACTGTTAGGACTGAAAAGAAAAGCCCTCAAACTAAGACGCCAAGGAGAGGTTGAAGAGGCCGAGGAAGTCCAGAAAATGGCTAAGGCATTAGAAGTTCAACTGGAAGAGTTGACAAGTCCCAACGAATATAGTCTACCCGACACCTCTCGGGATGATAAGCTAGAAACTGTTGGATCTACGATGTTTCAAGAGAAACTTGGGAATCCTGAACAGTGTGGCAGAAGTAGCAAGACAATCCAAGTTGTTAGATGGTTCAAATGATGAATCTTCTGAACTTTTGGGTTTAGATTGGATTGGAAGTAGCATAAAGCAACCTTTTCAGCAAGTTCATCTAGTGTTGCTCATGAAATTTCCAAGCCCATTGGAGATATGGCTCCATTGCTTGAAGTATTTAATTCTGGAGTCGACACGAAAGTAGATAAATCAGTGGATCCTTTTGCTCAATCAGGTCAGTTAATGGATTTGCTAACCGGGAATGACTGGCGAAATTCTCAGTTTGCACTTGAAGAAAGAGGTGATCAAGGAAGTTCCAGTTCTGGTAATATTTCTTATGATAGTTCATCCTCTAAGCCGACGAATAATCCCCGCATTGGGTTGGGAAAGAAAAGTGAGATTTTGCTTAAGGAAGAGAAGACAGTTGGTATGACCCAAAGAACTCAAGCTGATGAAACAAATCAAACTTCTCTCCAGCAAGAAATTCTGGCTCGGAAGAGAAAGGCCGTTTCTCTCAAGAGAGAGGGAAAATTAGCTGAAGCGCGAGAGGAACTACGCCGAGCAAAGCTTCTGGAGAAGGGTCTCCAGGAAGAGAGATCTCCTCCACCTGTTGCAGCTTCTACTGAGTTGCATATTTCAAATAATGACATCTCAATTCCTAAAGAAGCTCATAAGAATGCAGGCCAGGCCTCAAAACCCTTGACGAGCAGAGATCGCTTCAAGCTACAACAGGAGTCTCTCGCCCACAAACGACAGGCAATGAAGCTGAGAAGGGAAGGTAGAACTGATGAAGCCGATGCAGAATTTCAGTTGGCCAAGGCTCTTGAGGCTCAATTGGAGGAATCGGCTTCTAGTAAGGCGGTTAGTGAGGCGGACGGAACAGACGATTTGGGTGTGGAGGAATTTCTTGATCCTCAACTATTGTCTGCTTTGAAAGCAATTGGCTTGCATGATGATGAAGTTGTTCCAAAGGTCTCTGCAGCACCAGAAAGTGTCAAACCTACAACTAATAAGAATGAGCCATCCAACCAGGAGAGGACTCAGCTGGAAGAACTAATCAAAGCTGAGAAGGTAAAAGCTGTGAACTTGAAACGAGCAGGAAAGCAATCCGAGGCCTTGGATGCGCTGCGGCGAGCTAAAATGCATGAGAAGAAACTTTATTCTTTAATTCCACAGTGAGTATCTGTAAAATGGTATGTATTGATGTATATGCACTGATCAATGGTGGATGATTTTAGTGTACTGATTTCAGCATCCGGTGAGTATGTTTTAATGGGAAGTTTGAGAAGATCACAGGTTCTGCAACTACATGAATTATTTCATGATTTACATCTCCACATATTCTTATTTTCAATAGAATGGTTTAAAAGATGGATAGTGCTAGGGTGACTCACTTCGGACACCCCAGTTGTCGACTTCCCTCAAGTTCACGTCGATTGGTGTGTGTGCAAACATCAATGCACAAATCAATGGACACCGACACCCCCTGGACACCAGTAATTGGGGTGTTCGGGCGAAAACTTCCAATCACTAATTTTGTATCAAAACGTCATCTAATTTGTTCTGTGAAATTGAAAGCAAACCATCAACAGCATTACATCAAGCCGGAGTAAGAGAATATGATCAATGTAGCTGAAATTGATTGCAAATATATATATATACTAGTTTCAAGACGGACACCGATTCCGCCGCTTCATTTTAATTAATTTCTAAGAATTTATTAACAAAATTTAAAATTGTAATTAAAATTTAAAAATTAGAAATATAAGTACCTTTTTTAGCTTATTATCAATATTCTTTAATGTGATTGAGATAAGATGTGAATGAAAAAACAAGCTAATCATGCTAGTACATTACTTCCTCAAAAAAAATGTATGGATTGATGAGAATGAATTTATGATTGATTTGAAGATAATGATAAAAAAAAAAATGGAGTTCATTATTTCTAAGAATTTATTAACAAAATTTAAAATTGTAATTAAAATTTAAAAATTAGAAATACAAGTACATTTTTTAGCTTATCAATATTCTCTAATGTGATTGATAAGGAATTAATTTCTAAGAATTTATTAACAAAATTTAAAAAATCACTTTTTTAGCTTATCAATATTCTCTAATATGATTGGATATCCAAAACAAGTCATCTAATCATTTTGATCTTTCATGATTGATTTGGAGATTAAAAAAAAAAAAAAAAAAAAAAAAAAAGAAATTGAAAGCAAACCATCAAGAAAATGCATTACATCTACCGGAGTAATATATATGAGAATATAAAAGATCTATATATCATATATATAAGCAAATTTTTGAGTGGTAATGAAATTTACCTATTTGCCCATCTTTTTTTTTTTTTAAGTGACTGCATTTTTATATATATATATAAAAGTCTTCATCAATGATGAAAAAGATTTTTTTTCCTTGTTTTTTTTTTTTTTTTGAGGAAGTAATGTCATTCGTTTTTTCTTCACATCTTAAATCTTAAAGAATATTGCCCTTTATTTTTAATTTTTATTCTTTTAGTTACATCACTTTTTATATATTTTTGTTTCTAATTTCATTTCTTATTTTTACTCTCTCACTCTCTCTCTCTCTCTTCTTTTTTGAGAACCTCTCTCATATATATCTTTGTATATCTTAACTATTCTTTTTTGTATTTTTTATTTAATTAATTTCTTATATATAAAAAACAAAAAAACTTAATAAAGTACTTGTTGAAGTTGATATCTATCCTAAGGAATTATGGATTTTTATCTTAACTTTGCCTTTATTATTATGTAACCAATAATAATATATCTATGTTATACACAACAATGTCAAGTTTTAATTTTAATCTACCAATAACAAAAATAAAAACATACATTCTTCAAGCTTCAGTTATCACTCACGGGCTCAAACGTGCATGTATGACAATATATATATATATATATATATTTTAATCCAAAGACCAACTTCAACTAATTTGAAATTGAAATTTTGTTGTTACAGTTGTTTTATGTTCTCATTTTCATATTTCAGGTCCTATGTTGTAATGATGATTATTTGTTGAGTTTTATTTTCTAATATGAAACAGATACGCTTGGGGAATTGTTTTGTAGACCATTAAGTCATAGATCTATTGTTATTCTCATGATGTTACCACAAAACAATTTACTGTAGCACATCAACAAAGAGCATACACGCTAAGAGTTTCTCATAGTAGTAATAGCTTCAAATTAAATCTGCTGGTCTTCATGAGGAAGCAGAAGCGCACCAATACATAAGTAATACCTAAAGAATGTTCGGGGTACATAATAACCTCAACATTACGAAATAATTAAGTAGTAACAAACTGTTTCAAATACTAATGTGACAAAAACGTTCATAACACGATCTCAACGTTCCATTGATAAATTTGATTTTAGTATTCCCACTTCCTAGCTATAATCTCAAATTTATATAGTTCTTTGAAAGGATGTCTTTGCACTCAAGTTGGCAGGTGATGGAAATAAAAGCTCCCCATGGAAAGAATAGAGAGCGACGATTTTGATAAATTCCATTCTCTAATCAAGGCGCTTCAATATCTCGGAGAAGGTGGAGCACCATTCTCCCCTGGGGGCGGCCGCGGCTGTCTAGGTCTAGCATATTCTGCAAAAATAACCCAACCATCGAGAAACTGCAAAGAAGGAACAAAAGAGTATCAGATAAGATTGATGTTTGATTCAATATGTATAAGTTAGTAGGGAACCACTACATCTTTAGAGATGTCCAACTTTTGCAGTACCCAAAACATCAATATCATGAACTCCAAGGGCACAAGTGCTCAACAGCCAAAAAAAAAAAAAAAACGATAAATAGATTTGAGACAGCAGAAGATCAATTTAAATAATGAAACTAAAAAGCCAATGTGAAGAAAGATAGATTAATAAGAGATGTGGAGACAGAAGAGGCAGATTTGCAGGTGATAGATGAGGAAGATAAATGATTCGGAAAATAAATGAGGGATGGGTGAAGCATTTCAACAGATGGTCAGACGGAAATTGATGAAAATGCTTGATTTATGGTGAGTCAGGAGACCGGGCGAGGGGGAAAAGCAGGTAGGCTTCCCCACTGAAACCCATAAAAGCAATGTTTTCAAGGCAGCGAGGAAGTGTTAGACATTTTAGCCTCGCCTAGTCTAGGTGGCACATAGGCGGACAAAAAAACATTTAATTAAACCTCCCTAAGAAATGATTTAATTTATTTCGAGACCCCTCAACTGTAAGGGACTTTTTTTCACCTACATATTCTCATCAATTTCACCTCTACACTTTTCCACACATTTCAAAAAAAAAAAAGTATTTTCAAACATATAAAGTAATAAAATAATAATTTTTTTTTCAAAAATTACAAACCTCCTTAAAAAATTTTAAAAAGTATTTTCAGGTGCACCGCTTGCCTGATTAAGGACTAGGCAGTGGTCACCCCTAAATGCCTCAAGCTACACCTAGGCGCCGCCTTGAAAACACTGTATAAAAATTTTAAATAGAAAAGCTTGAGAGACTTTTAGTGCATTATCACAAATTTGACACAAGGGTATTGGAGCTTGTGTATGAAGCTCAAAAGGGGTCACAAAGTGTGCTGAAACTACATCATCTAGGAGGGTAATTAAACTAACCTTGCCATCCATGCCCTTAATACCTTCAGCTGCCCCATCTAAAGTGGTATATCTCACGAAACCAAATCCCTTGGAGTACCCATGAACCGGGTCGGTCACAACTCGAGCTGCAAATCATAGAGGTTAAGAAAGCACCATTACACCAAAAAAAAAAAAAAAAAAAACAGCATCATTGCAGTAAATAGAGGCTATCTAAAGACATTTAGTGAACACTTACCATGGGCAACTTCACCAAATTTGGAAAAAGCTTCTCGAAGTCCATCTGTGGTTGTGCGCTTATTAAGCCCTGCCAAAAGTAAACATACACTTGAAAACTGCAAATTCACACATTGAGTTCAAGGACACCTAAATCAATCACCATTGCACAGGTTACATGAAGCCAAAAAGTTCGACCAGCTAATAGACTATTATTACTATCCAATATAGAAGAAAGACAAGAACGAAAAAAAATTGCATGAGAAATGGACCAATGATTTGGTACTGAGGCTTTGTTGTTGTTGTTGTTGTTGTTGTTGAAATGGACCAATGCATGGACGGAATTCAGTTCAGTTGTTGACACATCATTGGAGAGTCGAAGACGCATATAAGTATAACACCTTGGCAATTGAATGAAAAGTGAAAACAATCCATGAGCAAACCCAAGAGCTGCATCACTTTGATTTTCAACTTTGCCGATATGAGGTGAAAACTAAGAAGTACGATAATTACGAGCTGACAAAGTACATAAAGTTGTAAAAGAGTACGAATTTATAGCGCTACTAGTCTTCCAATAGACTACTAATATTTTACATAAAAACAATAATTTATTATTCATTTTACATTAGAAAATATGAAAATAAGGCTCTGCAGTCATTTTCACAAACGGAAGATTAATTTACGACCAATTCAATGCTAAAATCCTTTCTTAACACAAATTGATACACTTTATCAAAAAAAAAAAAAAAAAAAACACAAATTGATACACTTACACAAGCGCAACGAAGTTTCAAAAAATTTATAGTGAGTCTTTGGGTTGAAAATGAAACTCATTGCCAATAATCATATTTGTAAGAGCAGCATCCAGGAATCCATCGCATCGGAAAGGATTGCCTCACCACAATATGGATTTGAAGGCTTGCTAGGTTTGAAAAAAAATGGCATACTAATAGGAAGATTATCAGGTTCATAAGTGAGCACAGTGAACCATACTTATTGAGCTAAAACACAAACTTTTGCAATGTCGGCAAGTACTTAAATCAAAGACTTTATAGATGTTGACACCTAGACCATCTTAATAAAACTCATCCATCGACTGAGCTCCATATAAACACAGTAATTTCGCACCCAAGTCGTCAAATGTATCGCCACCCTAGTATGCAAATTGTATTTCAATAGTCATTCAGACGCCTGAACAATCGGCACATTCGCGCACATACTTAATTCACAACTCACAAGTACTTTAGAAGCCTTAAACCCCCCAAAGTCTCACAACCCGGGTCACGAGATTTTCGATATATACAGCTCCCAAATGAGCATTGCACGAAAACATCCTATCAATCAAACGACAAAAAATCGAAAAAACAAACAACTCGGCATCGACCCGAAACAATCACATCATAATTGAAGTAGCAAGAAGGGTGCTTTTTTATTACTTTCAAGTAGCTTGTGAGAAAAACCCTAACCCTAAACTGAATTAGGGTTTAGGGTTTAGGGTTTAGGGTTTTAGGACAAACTAAGCGATCCCCAATTACAATGCTCAGAGGATAGACTAATGTACACAACATATCTTGAAAAACTAATCAAAATTATCAAATCATCGCAAATGAGCAGTAATACACATAAAAATCAAAACTTTCTTGAACAAGCAGATAAATCATGGTAGAGGAAGCAAAGAAATCGATGCGAAAGAATGAATTTGAGGAAATGATTGGGAAACGAAATTAGGGTTAGGGTTTGGGGTTCAGGGGGCTCGCCTGAGACGAAGAGGTTGGTTGACGGGTCGGCTTGCGGAGGAGCTGCAGCCGCCGCCGGATTTGGAGGCGGCGCGAAGTTGAAGGTAGAGAAAAGCCGCCGACCAAGGCCTCCGCGCGCCGCCGCCGCTCTCATAGCCATTTTCTGAGCTTTGGTTTCTCTTTGACAAAATAAGCAGACAGACTATTTGTTGAGGTTAATAGTGGCCTAAATTACTAAATTGACCTTAGCCAATGATAATTTTTTTATTTTTTATTTTTTTCGATAAAATGATATTTTTGATCTTTTTAAATATAAAATAAAAATTCGAAATTTATGTTCTATTTTTCTATTTTTAGTCCTGATGTTTGGCTATGCGATTATTCACTGATATCGTAAATGGTAATGTTTTCTTATATAAAGACAAGTTTTTTTGTTTGTGTTATGATTTACGTACATTTGAAAAAAATATATTTAAATATGAGAATAAATATTTTGAAGCGTATTTATAATCATTAAAAAAAACATTTTAAGATATTAAATATGTGTTGTTAAATTATGTGTTAAAGGTTGTAGAAAACATAATTTTTTGTTGCAGTGAGTTGTGACTATTTGATTTCTCCGTTCTATGATCCTATATATCTATTGTACATGAAATTAAGTTAAAATACATCCAGCAACAAAATTTAATATAAAATACCTGTAAAGGACTCCATCACAGTGACTTATTTTATTTTATTTGTAAATACACAATACAGTGCTCAACTATAAACACATTCCATGTCAACTTTAATTCACATGTATAAAGTGTAGTTTCTTAATTTAAACCAAATTGAGGCCTACTTTTCAACAGGGTTTACAATCAAAGACAAGATATGGTCTTTGCTTTTGGAGTCTTCAACACCAAGTCCATCTCCATTTTCATAGATGAAAAGTGATGTTCTTGCAAGATTCAAGCTCAAGTTGATGAATGAAAGATCAAAAGGGGATTCAGAGATGGAGCTATTCAGCTTCTTCCATGAATCTAACATCAGTCCTCTGATGTAATTGCGCGCTTCAGCCTCTGAAGCCTTTGTTTCGCTCATGTAACAAAATATCGATGATGCAACATCGCCTCTCTCGAGTTCGGCCTGTTCAAGCATAGCAATTTGTTTCAGCATTGCTTGAATTCAATCAAATAGTTATGTTTATGGAACATATATATCCTAGAAAGAGTTAATCTAGACTGCTTACCGATGAAGTTGCGAGGTCATTTGAAAGCCGAAACATCATTGAAGAGTATTTGAGAAGTTGGTGATTTTTCTCTAGTCCTTCTAGTACTTCAGGCTTAATCTTTTGTTTCGTCGCGAAAAATGCATGGACGAGAAAAACTGAACCAGAGGATGAAAGCCATCCATTGTCTAGATATTCCCCAAGAGATGGTGTGTACCCTTGTTTGCACCATTTGGCCTCTTGCAGCATTGCTTTGATGAAATTTGCCCACTGATCACAATGATTTTTTTCAGTGTTGAAAGGAGCTCAAACAGCAAAACAATTTCAATATCGATCAAAGAAAAGACTCTCGATGACATAACGAAATTCTTGCTTAAAAAAGAAACAAAGAACTGAATTGATCTCATTACAAAGTGTTTGATCTTGAGCACCTAGCTAGTGATCACTCCTTATATGACTTAGATGCACTTATAGTAACAAGTGCTTGAAAAAAGGCGCTTAATGACCTTGCTTAATGTTACTTTCATGGAAAGGAGAACTTACTGATTTCGTCAAGTATGGAAGGATATCCATGCCTTGTTCTTTCAGAGTTTCGTAGGCCATCTCGTTAGTCGTGTTGTACAGCGCCAAGAAACACACTTTCATATAGTATGGAAGGTTGTTCATTAACTTGTGATCCCACCTGAAATTGGACAGCAAAATTAGCCAGTACAATAATTAGCTTCGGCGAAGTACCAATGATTTGTTGAGGAAATTAACTAGTCATCATTCTTCTAAATCCTAGTTGTTATTTTATCTGTCATATACTGAGTGTCCGAAAAAAGAAAAAATGATTCTTAGCAGATCATAGTAATGAATTTCGAGTTATTTTTTACCTCTCAACAGCATCAGTAAATATTTCAAGCTCCTCCAGAAAACCATAAACGTCGTAAATGTCATCGATAATCAGCACGAAATTCATGACCTTAGTGAGCCATTCCCTAAAAAGCTCATATTCAGGCTCATAAGAAATGCCTACACTCCATAAGAAACTCTCTACTAATCGATCTCTAGCAAAGCTCAACTTGGCAGCCACACCAAGGTTCCTCCACCACCTAAAACATATACAAGATTAGTACAAAATTCAGTTATGACAGGACAGGCAACTTCATATTGTGCATAGGAGATCATCATACATACCTTGACATACTTTTGAGGTCTTTCAGTAGGACAGCTTGCACCATATTGAAGTCCAACTTTGCCAATTCGAGCAAAGCGGGATTCATTCCTTCCTCCTCCTCATATAAGTCCATATACCACCTAGCTTCTGCTCTCACCATCCTCCAATGCAGAGGAATCTCCAAGGACCGGCTCGCTTGTTTTGCAAGGTTTGCCTTCACATTGCCTTCTAAATCGTTCAGATGTTTCCTCGTAAATTCTCTAGCGTCGTCTAAGATTATCTCCCCTTCACATACTACATGTGCAGCTTCATACAAGCTAAGCAATCCCTTGACATCACTGATGAGTGACTCTTTGAAATGACCATTCTCATCCTTAAATTCCTCGAACGCCCCTGCACCAATAGCAACGACGAATCAAAACATTATTTGTTATACTTAACCATCAGACATATATATTGGATAATTTCTTTTGTAATCAATCTCATGATTCTCATCTTTCCATTACCTGCTGATACCTCATAGCCATGCTGTCTAAGGATCCTAAAAGTTAGAGCGGTGGAGTACAAGCTCTCATTAATCCATAATTTATCGTCGTCGTCGTCTATGTCCTCTAGGCTTTTCTTGATCTCTCCCTCAAAGAGGTAGCCAACACCAAGCCTTTCAAGGGTATCAATCAGTTCTAGCTTAACTACTTGGTCACTAGTCTCTTTGAGCATAAACCTCACCTCTTCCTTCAACTTCTCAGTTTGATTAGCATATGTTCCACCCTACAAAGTAGCACCTTCACACATTTTCATCAAAAAAAACATACGTATCATAACATGAAAACTAAATATATGATTGTTGGAGATTATTAATCACCACGAAACTACTCTCGAGGGACTCAATGAAGTCATAGTCCCATATAGTTGGTTGGTATTTGTAATGCTCGGACCGCCTAGGAACAATAGTATCAAAATTCACAGGGAAAGAGCATCTGATTTGTAGCACGGACAGACGCCCCTCTCTGGCACCTTTGCGCGGTACCAAGGATCTAGTGTTTGGCAAATGTGCAGGGCAGATAATTGAAGGGGTACTAAGAACATGGAGCTTGTACAAGTTAGTAGCAGCCATGTCTGTGAGTGTTCTCAAATTTTATGTTGTGAATCAAATGTTTTCAACTTCTCATTAGTGTGCTTTGTGGACATATATAGCATACATATATACATAGAGATGAATGAAAGCATCAGAAACAGCAACAACATAAGAGAAAACAAAATGGACAGTCATCACTACTTCCAAAAATAATTAAGAAACAAAACTTTCTTTAACAAACTGAGAAGTCATGAATAAAAAATAAAGCAGCCATCAATGCGAAATTAACGAATTGGACAGAAATGGCTAAGAAACAAAGCACCAGAAAACCCGATCTTATCGCCATTTCTATCATCCTGATCTCGCTCTGGTTAATTTTTCTCTGGCTGCCAGTATATTTGTATTTGTTGACTAGTAGAGTCTGAATGCTTCTTCTTCTTTTATATTTGTCAAGTTGAGAGCTAGTTTACTAATTAAAGAGCCTTTTACTTTGTCTTGTTTTTCTTTTTTTGTTTTGATTATTGTCAAAGTATCCAGGCATAACCCCAATTATAACTCCAATTAATTTCGAACTCGAAGAACGTAGAACACAAGGGCGGAGTTTGTTTTTCTTTTCAATTTCTAACAAGACACATCAAGTGATGAAACAGTAATTGATTTTGACTTTAAGCAGAAAGGCAGACACGTCACTACAAGTTTTTATTTAGCAACAAATTAAATATACTTTGCTCCTAAAGCACTAGTACAATTAGGAATGATTGACCAAATAATATTTTTGTTACAAGTTACCATACAAAAGAAATTAACAAGACAGGAATAAACCTTTTTGTTTTTTTAAAAAAACATTCATCAAAAAATTATTATTCTCTTACTATTTTTAGAAATGTAAGAAAAAAAAACAAAAACAGCGACGGAGGTATTTTTTTCTTAAAAACAAGTTATTTTATTGCTAAACTGTATTTTCTCAGTGAGGATCAATGTGTGTTGAAATATTGAATTGTTCTTAATTATTACATTCAAAATGATTATTTTATTATTTCATTGTTTTTTGGTAATGATACATTTTATTATTTTTCATGTTATAAATTGTGCATTTACGTAATTGCGTCTAATATATATATATATATATTTATAATTTTGTATAAGAGAATAGTAATAACAAAGTAGTGTTTCATTGTTTTTCCTTTTATTTACTCTAATTTTTGTAAAATCTATTTTTAGATAAGTCTTCTTATTTTGTGACATTTGATAGTTATTTGTGTTGAGTTTTAACAATTAATTTTGTTTTATTTTAGTTTTTTATTTTGTCAAAGATTTTCGATTTTGTGACAAAAAAAAAGATTTTCGATTGAGTTAATGCAACAATGAATTTTTTTTTTATTTTTTTTCAGAGCATTTAACAATGAATTTGTTGCTAAATCAAGTTAATAATGACAGAAGTTGCTTCTACATGTGCTTCAATATTCATTAGCATGCATTTATTTGTTGCAAGAATACTCTTTTGCAACGAATTTATTTTTTGCTAAATTGATTCTAGTAAAAAGTCATCTTGCCATTTAAAAAAGCTTGCATCTAGAAACAAATATGATTCGATGCTGAAAAATTCTACTAAAAAGTACGATATAAATTTATTGATGAAGTTACTAACAGACACCAAGGTTGGGAGGTATTAGAACTGAAAACAAAACACCATTGTTAGGGTTTCAGTTACACAGAGAGATGGAGAAGATATGCTCGATCTCTGTCTTTTCTTGACAGAGAAGCTACTGTTGTTTTCCCATCTATATAGTACAGTCAACTTTACATTAGAACCACACAATCACACTTACATCATACACTTACGTAACGTGAGCAACACCCTCTCACACAACAAAACATACATACACACAAACATTAATAGTTTGTCCTAATATCCCCCCTCAAACAAAGGGGGAGAGACAAGTTTGTCTCTGAGAAAACAAAATTTGGATACTGTGAAATATTTGGTAAATATATCAGCCACCTGATCAGAAGTAGGCAAGAGCTTAACTTGAATGTCGAGTTTAATATGCTTTGTTTAGGGTGGTAGACTGGATTTTTAGCAAGAGCTTGTAATGGACCGAATTTCTAATTCTAGTTTAATCTCTTAATCAGGATCAAATGACCCGTGACGTGGGACCCGCATTGAGATACGTGTCGTGACCGAGACAAAATGGCCGAGGTATATGTTATATTTGTAATGATATATGTCTAGTGTTTTGTATAAGTGTTGACTACTAAGTCATTCATACTTATGAATAGGTGTCGATACATGTGTGAAAATGCGACTCGAGTTGAGTGCTGGCGTGGGATCGAGGTAGAGAGTGATATGGTAAACTGACATAAGTCTTATATAGCTTTTATAGTGATTTAAATGAGCTATGATTGATAATATATTAAGTATGCCTAAGTTAGTAAGTTAAAACAATAACCACTTGATTTTTATCGAGACACGTATTGACTCATCTCAACACCAATGAAGTTACATATTGGTGTCACATAGCATGAGTTAGTGGGACAAGTGTTAATAGGTGTATCACTAGATGAGCCTCGAGACATGTGTGCACAATGAGATCAATAGTTATTACTCAACCATATTCACTTACTATATAAAGCTAGTAATCAACTCATACAACAAAATCAACTTCATTTCATTTGCTTAATTGAGAAGGAAACTTGCCGGAGAGAAGGAGAAGGGTTGGAGGAAGAAGAAGACCAACAACCAAAGTGGGTAAAGGAGAGATCAAGTTAAGCTAGGTGTTCATCAAACTAAGTACAAATCTCTCTATTTAAGTTGAAATCAATTCTGGTTTTTTGCCATTTTCTGAGGCTAGATGATTAGTTCTTTGAAATTAGTTAATATATTTAGATTTTTCATTTCAAATTGATAATCCAACTATTAAGAAGTTCTTGATTTGGTTTTGAAATAAAAAAATATATGAATTTTTGAAGTTGTAAGTCCAAAACTGAATTTCTACATGTTGTATTATGAGCTAACCTATGTAATTTGGTCATAACTTAGCCATTTTAAATCGAAATGAACCCAATCTGGTATCATTTGAAAAGTAACTCAAAGGGGAACAACTTTGTCTTACTGAATTTTGTAGTTCAAATGTTTTCATATCCAAAAGTGCTATACAAATGGGTGATAAAAATGCATTATGAGATTTTTGAAACTAAATTTGTAAATAGTATAACTCCTTAACTACTCATCCAAATGAGATGATCTTTTAGTATGTTGTTATTTGATATGTTACATGCATTGTGACCAAAAATCACAAATATTTAAAAAATGGATTGAGAGAAATGAATTTTCTAAATCTGCTAGTTAGGTTAGATTCCAATTTGAGTTGTGCTTAGTAAAATTGCAATATCTCTTTCATTTTAAATCGAAATTATGCAAACCAAACCTTTTCGAAAGCTAAGTTAGAGATCAAAAACTTTGTATAGGGGAAGGTGCTGAGACTCGAACAATCTCATGCCTAAAAGTGTATTGCAATACATGGCTAAAATTTTAATATTGTTTAGTATTAAGGGGTTATTTTAGGTTAAGGTTCATTGAACAAGCTTAAACCTAATTTATTTGGATTAGTTTGATATTAAGAACCCAAGGAAGAGTCTTGGGAGTTCAGATACATGATATAAAGTGTTGGGAGGCCCGATTAGCATAAGAAATTGTGTGGATTGTAAGTAAACTGATTGAGATATTTATTTACATTTTATTTCTATTTATTTGTTCTTTTTCAGTCATTTGGATTGATTTCCCTTTGTACTCCATATGCCATAACTTATTATCCTTTCTTATTTCATGAGGTTGCTTTCATAGTATAGATTATTGATTAAATAATTTCATTGAGTCCAAATCATGTGCTATGTCATTTTTTGAATGTTAGTACAAGTGGTCAGTGAAATAACATGCTATTAGGTACGAGTTACATAGTATTGTAAATTTATTTCCTTTGTGCATTAGAAATGCAATTGTTTCATTGGATTCTCAAGTCATGTTATTTCTTGAAATATGAAAGTGGTTCTTATATCTAGGGTCATTACATTAGAGGTCCGTTGGACATATATAAGGGGTCACTAGACTTTTTAGGGTGATCATAATCTCTCCACTATCTTACGCAGCATATGGGAAAGGAGTCACGGGGTTGTTGGCAAGCATAACTTGTGCAACATAAGGGATATGAGACCTGGGGTTGTTGGCAAATATATATCGCTGGTGACTGGCACTAGTGAAAGATTATAAAGGCAAGAGCACTGCTTAGACCATCACATTGATGTAGAGCTCAGTCTCATCCTCATATAGTGGAAAAGGCTGATGTGATGACGGTCATGGCCGATCGACCCTAGATCATTACTATTTAGCCGTGTGTCAGTTTCATTTTGTTTAACTAGAGTATCTATTTGCATGTTCTCTTTACAACATAGTTGCTATCATCATGCTTTTAGATACTTGTTGCATATTTGTGAATGTGAACAAATATCTCTCAGTGTTACTTTATGCTTTTCTATACTCACCGCCCTTTTATGACGGTAGGTGCAGATCCATCGAGTAGTAGGCCAGGCAAAAAGAAGATCGACGACTACCTCTGTGCCAGTGGAGTGCTGCCACATCAAATTTTATAGGTTTTGATTTTTGATGTATTATTTTTATATGTATGTCATATTCTTTTAGGGTTGAATATTATGGGTTGAGTAAATAATACCTTGAACAGACACATGATGTTATATATCGATGTTTCATTATATATGCATGTGATCTTTATTTCTTGGTTTTTCCACAATTGTTAGGTCTCATGTTATAAGCTTCTGTTAATTAGTTAAGACTTCCGCTGAATAAATTTTTTTATGAAATTTTAATTAACTCTGATTTATGAATTGACACATGATAGGTTTGGTACGTAATAAGGTTTTGGAAAGGCTGACTAACTCCTTGTTAAGTCACATATAGTGAGATTAGAGCTTAATGACGGGATTAGGCCGGACGTTGCCTTAATTTGAGAAGGGGTCGTCACTGTTGGTATCAGAACCTAAGTTTACAAAGGTTATGAGAGCTTAAGTTTATAGGGCTTAGATTGTGGAATATGGTTATTCTACAATGTGATACCAAAACTACAATTTGTAGTAAAAGGCCTAAATTTTCCAACAAGTAACAAATAAGATTTAAACAAGAAACATAAATCTTAGCTGTGGAAAGCCAGATGATACTTTCCTAGAAACTATTAGTTAGGAAGTCAGTGAAACTGAGATGGGGATGTCTTATATATACATTTTAGTTTTTATGTGTATATATGAGTCATTTACGTAATAGTTGACTCGCGTTCACTATCGACTTGCAAATACTGATGGCTTATTCACGTGATAGCGGGGATGTAGGTGCGAGTGGCAAAAATCTCTTATTCCATTAACAGATGATTTCCAGAGGCTATCTGATTGAGTAGCTGCTCAGGGACAACAGTTAGCGAAGCTCATTGCCATGATGACTTCATGTTTCGTTCCACTAGCGCAGACACCAGCCCCTACTGCTATGACTACTCCCACAGTACCAACAACAATGTCGGTAGTACAGACTATATTGGTAGTGATAGCTCCAGTAGTAGAGATAGTTTTTACACTAACTTTTACACATCCATTTTTTAGCTTGACGGTAGAGCTTCACCGGTAAAAGATTTCATCTGACTGAAGTCATCAGTCTACTTTGATGGTCAGTGAGACTTTGAGAAGATTGAGAAGTGGGTACCATCTCAGGAGAAGTTACACCGAGTCTTGAGGATTGAGGATAGACTCCAAGTTGAGATTTCTTCGTAAACTCTACAAAGAGATGCTGATGTATGGTGGCGTGTGACAATAGCTTCTAAGGGAAAGTTTGAGTCATGGGATGCCTTCAAGAGGAAGTTCTACTAGCAATACTTCCCACCTGCAGTGATGACGAGGTTGAGGAAGAAATTCACGAACCTGAGACATGGAGCTGATGAGCTAGTGATGAGTTATAGAGATAAATACAACTATTTGAAGCAGTTCTCTGGGGATTTAGTGAGAGAGGATTCAGATGATATGTACTACTTTGAGGATGGACTTAGACCAGATATTGGATTTTATGTGGTCAGTTTAGGTACCAGGATTTTGAGTGAGATTTATGAGCTTGCACTCTCTCATGAGACCTATTATTTGGGCAGAGTTGTCGATGGGACACCATTAGTACCATCATTGACACCTGACCATGTTGCGGAGTTTGAGAAAAGAGACGGAGGAACAAGGGACCGCAGAGATGGCATAGAGGTTCTCAGGTGTCAGAGACATCTATAGCAGTTGTATCCTTTGTATCATATCCTACACTATTGTAGACTATTATTGGTAGACCTACCTTGCCACCACCATTTAGACATGCATTGCCAACACCTACTACTACTTTTGCCAGTTCTACTAGCACCATCAACGCGACGTCAGCGGCAGGGTGGTAGAGGCCGAGGCAGAGATAAAGGTAGAGGTCGAAATGGTTTCTGACAAGGGCAATGACAAGCACATGCCTAGGATCGGGTTCGGGATCAGCGTAGACCTATCACATGTTATAGATGTGGTCAAGTTGGGCACAAGATTAGAGATTGTCCACAGCCAACATTCATAATTCCACCGCAGAGTCGAAAAGGTGTATACATGGTAGCATAGCCCAATGCAGATGCCACATGGAGACTCATTGAGGGTATGGTTCTCATTTGTGGTAAAGATTTATATGTTTTGTTTGATTCGGATTTCACAGTTTCTTTCATTCTTGGTCGCATGATAGGCATTTTAGGGTTGACACCGGTTAGAGATAGTGTACATTTAATTTTGAGTACCGCAACCGGATAAAGTTTATCTTAATTGTCTTATTAAGAGATGTCTAGTAGAGATTGGTTGGATAGAGTCACCTGAAGACTTCGGGGTTCTCGAGTTCTTAGATTTCGACACATTATTAGGGATGGATTGGCTAGCAGCATATCATACTCATATTAGTTGTTTCAGTAAGGCAGTGATATTTGAGATCCTAGGGTGTTCAATGTTTACGTATAATGGTAGTACACCGAGAGCCGAGGGAAATAGAAGTCGACTTGTGACTATTGGAGAAATGGAGACTTTGGCGTAATTATACACTATAGTAGAGAGTCAGGGACCTAGACTTGAGGAGATTCCAGTTGTGTGCGAGTTTCCAGACGTGTTTCCGACGTGTTTCCGGAGGACTTACATGGTTTACCACCACTGAGGGAGATAGATTTTATCATTGAGTTGGTACCGGGTACTAGACCTATTTCTATACCACCATATCGCATGGCTTCGAGAGAGTTGGAGGAGTTGATGAGTCAGTCGTAGGAATTAGGACATAATGGATTCATCACACCTTCTATGTCACCATGGGGAGCACCGGTCCTGTTTGTGAGGAAGAAAGATGGTACTTTGAGACTGTGCATCGATTATATACAGTTGAACAGGGTGAAACATGTATCCCTTACCATAGATTGAAGACTTATTTGATCAGCTAAGAGGAGCACAATATTTGTCCAAGATAGAACTACGATTAGGGTATCATCAGCTTATGATCGGGGATGAAAATAGATCCATGATAGCGTTTAACATGATATATGAACATTATCAGTTCATAGTCATGTCATTTGGTTTGACTAATGCTCATGCCATGTTTATGGATTTAATGCATCGAGTGATGAGACTATTTCTTGACCGCTTCGTGATAGTTTTCATCGATGATACATTGATATACTCGAGGATTCGAGAGGATTACAAACAATACCTCAGAGAAACGTTGTAGACCTTGAGGGAGCATCGACTCTAAGCCAAGTTTAACAAGTGTGAATTTTGGTTGTCAGAAGTCAAGTTTTTGGGACATGTTGTTGGAGCAGCAGATATTGTTATAGATTCAACTAAGATTCAGCCTATTTATGGATTGGCCTGCGCCGACATCAGTTACGGAGATTAAGAGTTTTCTAGGATTAACAGGATATTACCGTAAGTTCGTTAAGGATTTCTCGAAGATCGCTTCATCGATGAACAGATTGATACAAAAAGACGTTAGGTTTAATTGGTCCTAGGAATGCGATGAGGCATTTGCTCAGCTGAACAGATTATTGACTACCGCATCAGTGCACATATTTCTAAAGGCTAGACATGAATTCTAGGTATATACAAATGTTTCTCATACAGGTCTAGTTGTGTGTTGATGCGGGATAGAGGTACAATGGCTTATGCATCCAGACAGCTGAAGATACATGAGAAGAATTATCCCACTCATGATTTAGAGTTGACAGCAGTAGTGTTTGCTCAGAAGATATGAATACACCATCTGTATGGAGAAAGGTTTACACTTTACACCGACCATAAGAGTATGAAATACCTCTTCGCATAGAAGGAGCTGAATATGAGACAACACAGATGATTGGAGTTTTTGAAGGACTATGACTTTTTTTGGAATATCACATGGGAAAAGCTAACGTAGTTGTTGATGCGCCAAGTAGAATACTGACCGAAGATGCCGAGATTGTTAGATGTCATATGACACATGGATATGGATTACTCGAGGCAGCGACAATGATGACTCAGGCAGATATTCCTACCGACACTTGAATGATGATTTGTGCATAGATGAGGCTTAAGACATTGTCTACACAAAGTGTATTAGATGGTCAAAAAGTCGATATCTTATATATACCCGAGACTCAGTAAGGTAGCATAGAGTGCTGATTGTACTGACTAGACTGGGACGACATATTAGTGTTTGAGATTTAGAGGCAGATTGTGGATTCCGAAATTGACAGAGCTAAGAGATGAGATTCTTCAATGTTCACAGTGTTCCTGGTTTACTGTTCATCCAAGAAGGACCAAAATGTACTAGGACATGAATAGACATTTTTGGTGGCCTAAGATGAAAGTGGACGTATCGGAGTTCATTAGGAACTATATGATCTGCCAGCAGGTGAAGGTTGAGCATCGTAGACACGGAAGATTAATTATTATAGCCACTTCCCATTTCACGATGGAAGTGGGAAGACATAGCTATGGACTTTGTTAGAGGACTGTCGAAGAACTGCCCGTCGACACAATTCTATCCGGGTGATTGTTGACAGACTTACGAAATCTACCCATTTCATACTAATTGCAGCTCATTACACATTTGACTAGTTGAGTGTATTGTTCGAGAGGGAGATTATTAGGCTGCATGGGTATCATTGACTATTATGTCAGACAGAGGTGTTATGTATACGTCTAGAATGTGGTGGAGTATGCGGGAGCAGTATGGTACGCGCCTACAATTTAGCATAACCTTTCACCTTCAGACTGATGGGCAGACTGAGAGGTCGATTCAGACTCTCGAGGATATGCTTAAGGCTTGTGTACTTGAGTTTGGCGGATCATGGGAGGAGAACCTACCGTTGTGTGAGTTTGCATACAATAATAGTTACTAGGCTAGCATTGAAATGACACCATTTGAGGCTTTATATGATAGACCGTGTCGCTCACCATTTTATTGGGCTGAGCTAGAGGACCGAGATATTGTAGGGAATGAAATTATTGATCACACAGAGAAGATACGATAGATTCAGCAGAGGCTTAAGGGAGCCCAGGAGAGGCAGAAGAAGTACGCATACACGTATCGTAGCGATCTCGCGTTTGACGAGAGAGTCTTGGTGTATCTAAAGGTTTCTCCTCGAAAGGGTTTTCACAGATTTGGTCTGAAAGGCAAGTTAGCACCGAGATTGATCAAGCCTTTTAAGATCAAATGGCGGGTCGTTAAGGTTGCTTATGAGCTTGAGTTACCTCTATAGATGTCGGAGATTCATCCAGTGTTCCATATTTCTATGCTTCGTTTGGCCAAGTCGAAGGTAGACAAGAGACCTGTTGGACTAAGTGGTTAGTCACTCACACTCCGACCGAGATTTTGATGGAAACAAACAAGGTGAAAATGTACTAATAAACATCTAGTGTATTTCAGTTTGTGTTAAAGGATGCAAAACAACATATCAAGGGTACTCAAGAAATACAAGTTCAAGACTCGGCATTAATGAAGAAATGAAGATGAAAGTTCAAGCCGCAATTTGTAATTTCAATGTAAGGTATACAAATTCTTTCACGCAAGCCAAATGCATTAGTTCATGCATACATTAAGTTTCTAAAACCATTTTTCAAAGTTACAAGTTTACTTCAAACTTCAAAGTGGAATTTAAACACATAACTAGGTCTATGAGTTTAAACAATGTGAAAACTTTGTGTGAATAGTCATTTGCATATTAGAGTTCATTATAAATGTTTTCGAAAAAGAAAAACTCGTTTTTGAAAGGTCTTCAAAAAGAAAACTGCAAATTTGCAGAAAAGCCCCTAAGACATTATGAAATTGTGAATTTCCGTTTTCGGGATTTGTAAAAATATCCGGACCACCCAATTAGGCTTAATGACTCATAATAAACATGTATAACATGTTATATAAGGGTTGGTTAGGTCCCGGACGAGTTTAAGGGTCGCTAACACAAAGGGACAAAATAATTATTTTGAGGTCCCCTGCTTAGCGCGCTAATAAGTTTATTAGCGCGCTAAGTCCAAAGTGTTAGCGCGCTAGGTCCCGTAATTAGCGCGCTAATTACCCACCGCCACTTTTGTTGACTACTTTGGAAAACGAACTTTAATTTGAATTTTGATTCATTTTTGACCCTTGGATCCCTAGAACGGTCATAAACGGTCATAATGGAATACCCAACTATATAAACCAGCAAGATCATGGTTTTGTTAACAAGAAGAAGGAAACACATTCAAAAACCAAAAATCTACAAAGAGAAGAAATTTGATTTTGGTGAAGAAGCAAAAGGAGATCTTTGTGGCTGTTCTTTAGCTCTCTAATCCAGCATTTTTGAGGCTTTCAAAGGAGTTCAAGAATCTCTCCAGAGCTGATCTCTTTTGTCACTCTCTTGGTTGTAAGAAAGTCCTAGATCTAAATCTTGCTTGAGCTTAATCTACATATTTTTGTGTATTTGATTTGAAAATCATTTTGTTGTGTGTTTGAACACCTTCTTCTCTGGTTTTGCACTTAAATTTATATTATCAAACTCTGAGATTGATTTGAACAAAAGTTTTGCACTTAAACTTGATTTTTGTTAAACTATTGTTCTTAAACTTGAAATCGGTTTTACACCAATATATTAAGTTTTTGAAACGATTTCACATTTGGGATTTGCAACAAAACCAGTGACATATTTGCATATTCCATTTATTCTCATACTTGCATGCATAAGAGTTGTTAGGCTCTAGGAGGCTTGCTAGTGTTTGAATTTGATACCACTTTGTGTTGTAAAGTGTATCTCATTATTTTCCAGCAACTTATTGTATTTGTATGACTGTAAGACTTAGTGGAATCTAAGTCAAAGGAAAAAATCCTAGTTGAGGCTAGGTGGGAAGAAAACAAATCCTAGTTGCGGCTAGGTGGGAAGAACACAAATCCTAGTTGCGGCTAGGTGGGAAGAACGCAAATCCTAGTTGCGGCTAGGTGGGAAGAATACAAATCCTAGTTGCGGCTAGGTGGGAAGTCCTAATTGTAATTAGGCATTCTAGGCTTGTATGCTTAGGTTGTAACACTTATTTGCAATATAAGTGGGGGTTAAAAATCCTAACCGGGGAGGTTAGGTAGTGGACGTAGATCGTTGGATCGAACCACTATAAATCGTGTGTCACTTTCCATCTTATTCCATTTCATTCACTCGCATAGCATATATATATTAATTGATAGTGTATGCATTATAGTTGTAATTTGCGCATAAAGTTTTAAAAGGGCAATAACTACTCGGTAACCCAATTCACCCCCCCTCTTGGGTGACCTTCAATTGGTATCAGAGCGGGTTATTGCTCAAAGTATTACTAACGTATCTTTGAGTGTTTTTGTGCAAGGATGCAAACCTTAGATCCGGCTCGCCTTCGGGAAGGCAATTCTTCGAGTAGGCCTCCATATTTTGATGGAACTAACTATGCTCATTGGAAAGTGAGAATGAAATTTTACATTAGAGCACAAAATAGATTCTTATGGGATGCAATTGAAAATGGTTACACTCCACCGGATAAGCCTTTGAAAGAGTACACCGCCGAGGAGATAAAGATTGAGCTTTCAAATGATCAAGCCATGAATCACTTATTTTGTGCGCTAAGTGAAAATGAATTTAACAGAGTAAGTGCTTGTCAAACGGCTAAGGAAGTATGGGAGAAGCTTGGGGTACACTATGAAGGTACCATGCAAGTGAAGAAGACCAAGTTGAGAATTCTCGAGGAGCACTATGAAACTTTCCGAGTTGGGTCTGATGAAGACATAGCCACTGCCATCACTCGATTCACTAAGCTATTGAATGAGATCAAGAATCTTGGAAAGAACTATGATCAAGAAACCTCAGTGTATAAATTCCTTAGAGGCTTGCCTAAGGAATGGGATGCCAAGAAGTATGCTATCCAATCGGCACAAAATCTTGGAGATTACACATTTGATGCATTGTGTGGAGAGCTAACAGTTCATGAATTTGAACTTAAAGACCGAGCAAGATTGGAAGCATTAAGCGGAGGCACTAAGAGTTCAAGAAAAGATATCGCCTTGAAGGCAAATAGCTCCTCTAGTGCATCGGTAGAGATCATTGAAAATGAAGAATCATGTGATGACAATGATCTTGAGAAGGAAGTAGCTATGCTCTCAAGAAAGCTCAACAGGGCCGTGTATAAGCGAGACAAATATAAGAAGAAGTTTCGAAGTGGAAGCAAGGGAGGAAATTCAAACGAAACCATATGCTTCGGTTGCGGCAAACCGGGTCACATCAAGGCGGATTGCAAATCCAAGAAGGTGTTTGACAAGAAGAAAGGAAAGAAAAGTTTTAAAGCAACTTGGGATGACTCATCATCATCATCAAGTTCGGAATCCGAATCGGAAAGTGAAAAGGCAATACTTTGTCTCATGGCACAAGGCGAGGTAAATTCTAACTCTTTTAACTTTGATAATGTTGATAATTTGGATGATATTCCAAATCTTGATGAGCTTAGGAAAGAGTTGAAAAAGGAAGTCAAAAACACCAAACAACTCAAAAAGAGCTTGACCATTGCAATTAGTGAAATAGAGTCACAAAACGAGATCATTAATGATCTCCAAAGTGACTTAAATGAAGTCATAGAGGAGAGAGATGCTTTAGTCAAGGAAGTAGAGGACTTGACTAGCACGGTGCATAAGTTTACAAATGGTAAAGAAATGTTTGACATGATGTTGGGAGCACAACGACGCGCACTTAACAAAAGAGGCATAGGTTATGGAGCAAACTTGTTAAGTTACAAGAAATTGCTAAATGATGATCGTAGATGTTCTAAATGCAACAAGACTCATATGGTCGGGAAATGTGCATTACAAAAAGCCAAAGTGGGCAGATTAGCATGGGTAGTTAAAAATGATTACTACACTAACATTCACGGACCCAAAGGTGTTTGGGTACCAAAATCTAGCTTGTTTCCCATTGTGTAGGATGCGAGGAAAAGCACCCCATGGTACTTGGATAGTGGGTGCTCAAGACACATGACCGGAGATGCACATCAATTTATTGAACTAAAGCGGCATGATGGTGGAAAGGTTACATTTGGAGACAACAACAAAGGAAGAGTTATTGGTCTCGGAACCGTCGGTAACAATTCACTTTCTATTTCTAACGTTTATCTTGTTGATGGATTGAAACATAATTTGCTTAGTATTAGTCAATTGTGTGACAAAGGATTTCATGTTATGTTTGAATCATCGAAATGCATTGTTAGGAATAAGAAGCATGAAACCTTATTTATTGCATATAGAGATAAAAATGTTTATGCCATTAACTTTGATGAGATGAATATGCAAAATGTCTCATGTTTGAGTGCACAAAGTGAATGTGATGCATAGTTGTGGCACCGTAGATTATGACATTCTAGCATGGAGAACTTGTCAAAATTGACTAAGCATGATCTAGTTAAGGGTCTACCCAAATGCACGTTTAAGAAAGACAAGGAGTGTGAACCTTGTATCCTCGGTAAACAAGTGAAATCGTCATTTAAGACGAAAGTAACAAGTGATGTGACTCGAGCCTTAGAACTTATCCATATGGATTTGTTCGGACCCACCCAAACACAAAGCCTAGGAGGTAAATCATATTGCTTTGTCATTGTTGATGATTTTACTAGATATACATGGGTGTATTTTCTCTCTCATAAGCATGAAGTGTCTGATGTGTTCGTAAAATTTTGTGCTTTAGTTGAGAATGAAAAGGGATACAAAATCACCATCATTAGAAGTGATAGAGGTGGTGATTTTGTAAATAAAAACTTGGAGGATTTTTGTGCTAAACAAGGTTATACACACCAATTATCCTCTCCTAGAACACCCCAACAAAATGGAGTTGTTGAAAGAAAAAACAGGACACTCCAAGAGATGTGTAGGACTATGCTAAATGAGTACAACATAGCTAAGCACTTTTGGGCCGAAGCCATTAACACGGCATGCTATGTTATAAATAGAGTAAATGTCCGAAAGCAAGTGAAAAAGACTCCTTATGAACTATGGAAAGGCCGAAAGCCCAACATAAGTTACTTTAAGGTGTTCGGTTGTACTTGCTATGTTTTAAATGATAAGGATCAATTAGACAAATTTGATCCAAAGTCAAAGGTATGTACTTTCCTTGGCTACTCTATGCACAGCAAAGCATATAGGGTGTTTAATAGATCAACCAAAACCATAGAAGAGTCTATCCATGTGAAATTTGATGAAGTGGATCCCAAAGTTAAGATAATGCAAAACTTTGAAAAATTGAGGATCGACGATGAAGATGATGGCACTCTAGGACAAACTTCGAATAGTCAAGAAATTGAGGCATGTAAAGAATTCGTCACAAGTGCGTCTAAGAATTCAAGACTTCTAATTGGCCATCCATCCCAACAAATAATAGGTGATCCAAACAAAGGAGTAATCACTAGGTCCACATTACATCGAGATGAAGGACATATAGCCTTTGTATCACAAACCGAGCCCACTAAGATAGATGATGCCTTAGGAGATGAATTTTGGGTAATGGCTATGCAAGAGGAGCTAAGCCATTTTGTTAGGAACAAGGTATGGACATTAGTACCTAGACCCAAGGACCACACAACCATAGGCACCAAATGGGTTTTTAGAAACAAAAAGAATGAAAAGGTGAAATTGTAAGAAACAAGGCTAGGTTGGTTGCACAAGGCTACAATCAAGAAGAAGGAATTGATTATGAGGAAGCCTTTGCACCCGTAGCAAGACTAGAAGCAATTCGAATGTTACTTGCTTATGCTTGCTACAATGGATTTTTACTATATCAAATGGATGTTAAAAGCGCATTCTTAAATGGCTTCATTAATGAAGAGGTATATGTAGAACAACCACCGGGTTTTGAAGATCATGAACACCCAGGTCATGTATATCATCTTCAAAAAGCCTTGTATGGACTAAGACAAGCTCCTAGAGCTTGGTATGACAGACTTAGTGCATTCCTACTTGAAAAATGATTCAAGAAAGGAACGCTAGATCCCACTTTGTTCATTTTGATCGAAAAACATGATATGTTACTTGTTCAAATTTATGTTGATGATATCATTTTTGGGTCATCCAACACAAGTCTATGTAATGAATTTTCATCATTGATGACAAATGAATTTGAAATGAGTATGATGGGAGAACTAACATACTTTCTAGGCTTGCAAATAAAGCAATCCAAACATGACATTTTTATAAATCAAGCAAAGTATGTGAGGGACATGTTAAAGAAATTCAAATTCGAAAATTTGAAAGCATGTGACACTCCTAGTAGTCCCACCATCAAAATGGATAAAGACCAACTAGGAAAACCTATAGATCCTAAACTTTATCGTGGAATGATAGGTAGCCTCCTATACTTGACCGCTAGTAGACCCGACATTATGTTCAGTGTGTGCTTATGTGCTAGATTTCAATCCGATCCCAAGGAGTCCCACTTAAAATGTGTAAAGCGCATATTTCGATATCTAAGTGGAACACAAGACTTATGATTGTGGTTCAACAAAACTAAGAGTTTTGAACTTCGCAGTTTTGTTGACTCTGATTATGCGGGAAGTCTAGTCGATAGGAAAAGTACTTCCGGATTTTGTCATTTGCTAGGGAATTCACTTATCTTTTGGTTCAGCAAAAAGCAAAATTCCGTTGCTTTATCCACGGCGGAAGCCGAATATGTGGCTGCCGGGAGTTGTTGTGCTCAAGTTCTATACATGAAACAACAACTTGAGGATTATCAAATCCTAGTTGGGTGTGCTGAAATTTATTGTGATAACTCAAGTGCGATAAACATATCTAAAAATCCGGTGTTACACTCAAGAACAAAACATATTGAGATTAGACACCATTTTCTTCGTGATCACGTCCAAAAGGGCGATGTTAAACTCATCCATGTGCCCACAGAGGATCAACTAGCCGATATATTCACTAAGCCTTTGCCTAGAGAACAATTTTCTAAAATTCGGCGTGAGTTAGGCATGTTTCGAGAATCGGACCTTCTACATATGTTTTAGCTATTCCAAACCTTTTTATATGGTGTTAGTGAAGTGTCCATAAAGTTTGAAAAGAATCGGAGCTATATTGCAAAAATCCAAAATTTTTGTCAAAAATAATTCCAGAGAGGAATTAGCGCGCTAACTCTGAAAATTAGCGCGCTAATGATGTACTGACCTAAAATTTCCAGAAGGGAATTAGCGCGCTAATTATGCCCATTAGCGCGCTAATGCAGTTCGGCCAGGCGATTATAACTACGTTTTCACCCTAAAAGTTCACATCTCTCCAAAATTTCTCCTCTCCTCTTGCCGATTCTACTCTCCTTGTGTCATCTCCACCGTGATTTCCACTCCTACAAGGTAACAAACCTCTCCCTTCATTGTCAATTTCTTCATTTTTCCCTACAAAATGTCGACTCGTCGCACTTCCAACCGTTCCGTCGCTCCCACCACTTCCCGACCAACCGCCGCCACCACTTCCCGACAAACCGCTCCCACCACATCACGTCCTACCCAAGCCACGTCCTCACGTCGTCCCTCTAGCCGACGTGTTGTTCAATCCTCCTCATCTAGTGATGAATCCGAATCCACACACCCTGTCCCACCTCCGGCAAATGCCCCACTACGAGAGGGTCGTGCCAAAGCTGTCCATGAATCCACATCGGTCCTAGAGTTAGTGGCTCCACGACTAACGGATGCCAAAATCCTAAGACCCGCCATTGTTGATGTCGCTTTCTTTGACAAGGCTAATCTCCCAATTCGGGAAATTCTTGATGCGGCGGGATGGACCACTTTCTGTGCCTACAAGGCTAACTACAACCCTCATTTGGTTCGAGTTTTCTATTCCAATCTCGAAACTTCGAACCATTTTGTCCTCCGTTCGTCTGTTGGTAGCCGATCTATTGAGATTACGCCTGAAAATCTCGCTCAACGGCTTCAACTTCCATTGCACCCTCCTACGACTACGGTTGTGTGCAAACTTCTAAGTTGGCCTTTTGACCGTCTCGAAGTCCTTAACTCTTTCCTTCGGTCCAAAAGGACTTTAACCGTTTATCCGGCTGGAATAACGGATACTGATTTTAAACTTGTACCTCACCTTCTCCATAAGGTACTTCACAAGGTCATTCTTCCACGCGGTGGCAGTAAAAATTATGTCACTCTCCTTGACATGTTTATTCTTGGGCACCTACTTCGTATGATACCTCTCAGTCTGCCCCATATCATCATTGGCTATATGACGAGCACGTGTAGCTCGGGCCGTCATCTTCCTTATGCTCATATTATCACATCCTACTTGGAGTCTGCCCAAGTAGATCTTGCACTAGGCGGTCGCCCCCTCACTGTATATGACACCATCGACATGGCTACGTTGAAAGCCATGAAATACCGCTACATACGTGATAGGCAGCAGTGGACTCGGGAAGATGCCATTCCAGATGGTCAGTATCACAGCGGCTATGAGTCTCCCCTCCCTACGGATTCTCCAGCGGCTCCTTTTGATGCGCCGGACTATTTGGAATATAGCTATCAATTCGGTGATAATGAAAACGCTGACGATGAAGGCCATGCCAGCCATGATGACCGTGATGGTGATGATGACGGTGCTCAGGACTTTAATGTTCCGCAGCAGCAGCAATATGAGCCGACACAGCCTCCGATTCCTTCTACGTTCGGCGGTTTCTCGCCTCCACCGAATATGTCTCCATCATTGGCGTACGTATCTGCACAGCTGGGCTACCTGCACACTTATATGACTCAGTCATTAAATGCCGTCGAGACGAGTATCCAGCATCATAATGATCGGCTTCGTCGCATTGAGGGTCAATTACTCCCAGCTCGGACCGCGCGTAATGATAGTGCCTCTAGTTCTGCACGTCCACCACCATCCTCGAGGAGGAGTGTTTAGACAAACCACTATTAGATGAGCATTAGGCTCAAATATGTTAGTCTTAGATGTTTTGATGTTTAAAACCACAACTATGTTCTCATTACTTTATGCTATATATATCATGAATTTTTTTTGCGTATCTCTGAGTTTTTTTATATGGATATTTCTTGCTTCACTACGTTTTATCGTCTATGCATTTGTATCGCTACCGTCTATTGATTCTTGATGTGCATAAAGTGAGGGGGAGAGTATATTTCTCTCGTATTTTTTTGGGAATGCTTGGCCCCACTTTTTGATGGTATCAAACGGGGGAGAAAATGTGGTTGAACTTGAAAGGTTGATTTTTTTTTTAACTTGCATATATGGAGAAAAATGTGGTTGAACTTGAAAAGGTTGATGTGTTTTGAACTTGCATATATTGGTATACTTGCAAAGGTTGATGTGTTTTGAACTTGCATATATGAAATATAAAAATCATGAATGCGATATACATTTAGATTATGTTTTACACCTTTAAAGTTCACATTGTTTGTTATCATCAAAAAGGGGGAGATTGTTGGACTAAGTGGTTAGTCACTCACACTCCGACCGAGATTTTGATGGAAACAAACAAGGTGAAAATGTACTAATAAACATCTAGTGTATTTCAGTTTGTGTTAAAGGATGCAAAACAACATATCAAGGGTACTCAAGAAATACAAGTTCAAGACTCGGCATTAATGAAGAAATGAAGATGAAAGTTCAAGCTGCAATTTGTAATTTCAATGTAAGGTATACAAATTCATTCACGCAAGCCAAATGCATTAGTTCATGCATACATTAAGTTTCTAAAACCATTTTTCAAAGTTACAAGTTTACTTCAAGCTTCAAAGTGGAATTTAAACACATAACTAGGTCTATGAGTTTAAACAATGTGAAAACTTTGTGTGAATGGTCATTTGCATATTAGAGTTCATTATAAATGTTTTCGAAAAAGAAAAACTCGTTTTTGAAAGGTCTTCAAAAAGAAAACTGCAAATTTGCAGAAAAGCCCCTAAGACATTATGAAATTGTGAATTTCCGTTTTCGAGATTTGTAAAAATATCCGGACCACCCAATTAGGCTTAATGACTCATAATAAACATGTATAACATGTTATATAAGGGTTGGTTAGGTCCCGGACGAGTTTAAGGGTCGCTAACACAAAGGGACAAAATAATTATTTTGAGGTCCCTGCAGTTAGCGCGCTAATAAGTTTATTAGCGCGCTAAGTCCAGTGTTAGCGCGCTAGGTCCCAGAATTAGCGCGTTAATTACCCACTGCCAGCTTTTGTTGACTACTGGAAAATGAACTTTAATTTGAATTTTTGATTCATTTTTGACCCTTGGATCCCTAGAACGGTCATAAACGGTCATAATGGAATACCCAACTATATAAACCAGCAAGATCATGGTTTTGTTAACAAGAAGAAGGAAACACATTCAAAAACCAAAAATCTACAAAGAGAAGAAATTTGATTTTGGTGAAGAAGCAAAAGGAGATCTTTGTGGCTGTTCTTTAGCTCTCTAATCCAGCATTTTTGAGGCTTTCAAAGGAGTTCAAGAATCTCTCCAGAGCTGATCTCTTTTGTCACTCTCTTGGTTGTAAGAAAGTCCTAGATCTAAATCTTGCTTGAGCTTAATCTACATATTTTTGTGTATTTGATTTGAAAATCATTTTGTTGTGTGTTTGAACACCTTCTTCTCTGGTTTTGCACTTAAATTTATATTATCAAACTCTGAGATTGATTTGAACAAAAGTTTTGCACTTAAACTTGATTTTTGTTAAACTATTGTTCTTAGACTTGAAATCGGTTTTACACCAATATATTAAGTTTTTGAAACGATTTCACATTTGGGATTTGCAACAAAACCAATGACATATTTGCATATTCCATTTATTCTCATACTTGCATGCATAAGAGTTGTTAGGCTCTAGGAGGCTTGCTAGTGTTTGAATTTGATACCACTTTGTGTTGTAAAGTGTATCTCATTATTTTCCAGCAACTTATTGTATTTGTATGACTGTAAGACTTAGTGGAATCTAAGTCAAAGGAAAAAATCCTAGTTGAGGCTAGGTGGGAAGAAAACAAATCCTAGTTGCGACTAGGTGGGAAGAACACAAATCCTAGTTGCGGCTAGGTGGGAAGAACACAAATCCTAGTTGCGGCTAGGTGGGAAGAATACAAATCCTAGTTGCGGCTAGGTGGGAAGTCCTAATTGTAATTAGGCATTCTAGGCTTGTATGCTTAGGTTGTAACACTTATTTGCAATATAAGTGGGGGTTAAAAATCCTAACCGGGGAGGTTAGGTAGTGGACGTAAATCGTTGGATCGAACCACTATAAATCGTGTGTCACTTTCCATCTTATTCCATTTCATTCACTCGCATAGCATATATATATTAATTGATAGTGTATGCATTATAGTTGTAATTTGCGCATAAAGTTTTAAAAGGGCAATAACTACTCGGTAACCCAATTCACCCCCCCTCTTGGGTGACCTTCAAGACCGACAATGGACTTAAGTCAGATTAATCTGAGAGAGGATGTATCTTATGAGGAACAACCAGTAAAGATCCTAGACAGTTGGGTACAACAGTTAAGAGACAAGTCTATCCCGAAGGTGTTAGTTAAGTGGTAGTTCCATGGAAACTCGGAATTTACTTGGGAATGGGAAGACTATATGCAAGATAAGTTTCCGTACCTCTTCGAGTTAGGTATAATTTTAAGTTAAGTTTAATTTCGAGGATGAAATCTCCATCAATTGGGAAGAATTGTTATGACCCAAATTTCTAATTCTAGTTTAATTTCATAATCAGGATCAAATGACTCGTGACGTGGGACCCGTATCGAGATACGTGTCGTGACCGATACGAGATGGTCGAGGTATATTTTATATTTGTAATGATGTATGTCTAGTATTTTGTATATGTGTAGACTACTAAGTCATTCCTACTTAGGAATATGTGTCGATATATGTGTGAGAATGCACCTTAAGTTGAGTGCCGGTGTGGGATCGAGGTAGAGAGTGATATGGTAAGTTAGCATAAGTCTTATATAGCTTTTAGAATGATTTAAATGGGTTATGGTTGATAATATATTAAGTATGCCTAAACTAGTAAGTTAAAACAATAGCCACTTGATTTTCATCGAGACACGTATTGGCTAATCTCAACACCAATTATGACGACCCCAAATCCCGAGGCCGCCACGTGGAGCATTGCGACCCGCAACCCCGTCACTTCATTTATTCACTAGGTCCCACTCGCCATTGATGTTCGTTGCTTCGTCGCTACTCCTCGATATGTGTATTAACTCATTCCGTTCAATTAGTTTGTTAGAAAATTAAATCACTTTTAGCATTAAAACTTTGGAAGTCTTAAATTAGAGTAAGTAAAACAAATAAGTTCATCATCATATAAAACATCATTCATAAGAGCATGTTTTACTGTGGAAAACCCGGGAAAGTACTCTGTATATAGGCGACAGTACTAATAAGCAGTAATATATACAAGTACAATGTCTCTCCAGTCTCTCAATACCTAAAAGTAAAGTAAAATATCAAAATAACACATACTAGTGGGTCCTCAACCGTGGGAAATCAGATGACGTGTTCAAAAATCCCCTTGCCCCTACTAGTACTGGGATCTGCACTCAACTATCACGAAAAGTCAGATGGAGAGTACAGTAGGTAAGACTCTAAAAGAAGTACACCGAACATTTATAAGAAAGTAAAAAGATATCAATAATCATGTTAAATAATCATGTAGAAACTAAACATGCAACTGTGATACGATCATCACATGAATAGATAACACGAGAGAGAAATAAAGTGTGTGCTTATCTCGGTCAGACTAAATTGTGCTTCGAGCCCAGGATCCTTTCGGTGGGTGCCCCCACTTCCTTTCACCTGGTTCCTCCCGATGTTTGTTCTATATCTGCTCTAATCGATATGTGCGTCTTAGTGCAAATTAGGTTGCAAATCACTGAGTGTCTAATCACGTTTGCTACAGCCTAGTGTGACATAAGTACACTACAAATATGAGGTAGGAGTAACTAAACCACCAACCCAAATGTATCATGGAATAAAGTACAATAACAAGGAATGTGAAATCAACAATGGAAAGTAAACTCACAGTGCCTTTCAAATAGATTCTTACGTACCTCAAAACGCACTTCAGAGTCCTGCTCACATATCAAGATACGCGCCCGACTCCCGACTATACTCTCCTAAGTCCCTGATGTCCAATTAAACCATTTTAAGTGATTTAGAGTCAAATTAGTTGACTTTATTTTGTGAGAGCAAAAATTAGAATTTTATTCCAATTTTTTATTATGACACATTTTTCGAGTTAACTGGGGTACCAAATGCCTGAAATAGTCACAAAAACATAGTTTCCAATCCATTTTCTATTTTCTTATATTTTTCTAATTTTTTTAGATTTTTCGTAATTTTCTATTTATTTTTCCATATTTTTGTATTTTATTTTGTTTAATTCCGTTTTAAATTTATTTTTTAAAATTATATTTTTAAATTAATGGGGGTAGGTCCCTAGACAGGTCGGTCCCGGTCTGGCCTCCCCACCCAATTTCATCCTCAACAGGGACGAATCTCTATTTTTTTCTCTTCACAAATAGAACAACAACAACACTATCGCATTATCATCAACAATCCAACCACCATTAATACCTCATTTTCTCCAACATTTAACAACAATCAACTATTACAATTAAAACCCTTATTTAAGCTTCATTTTAATGAAAAATTGAAAGAAATTAGAGTTGCTCACCTTGATTACTTGTTTGCTTGATCAAATCACTCCAAAAATAAATAAATAAACTCCAAGAGCCCCATGAAATCTCACTCTCAATGGTTGCTATCAACTCTTCTAAGAATTTACACTCTCTTACGGAATCGTACTCGTGATTTTGGCTTCACTTGAAGCTTGAACCACATTATAATTAGGTATGCAGAGAAGCTATCGGATCCATTTTCATTTGACGCTCCGAGAACCCCAAAAATTATGCTCAAAGTTGGTTTGGTTGTAAGTAAACCTTACTGTGATCTTTACTATTGATTGAATATTTTTTGTTCCTGTAATTGTATCATAGTTTACATTGCATTTTATCATTCTTGGTCGTGCATACATAGAGTGAGTGAGGGGGATAAGTTTGTTTTGGAGTCTGATTTGATTGAAACTAGGTTTCAGTCATGCCTCTACACCGTCTAGTGAGACTAGCGAAGTTTAATGCCGACAAGTTATCTCTGTATTTCATGATCTCTTAATACTATCTCTGTACTATTTTTAGAAGTCGACGTCTGATTATAATTAGGAGATAGTGACATAGTGGGTTTCATGTCATGTTGATGCATAAATCTTATTGTTTATTTGGAAATGCAATAATATGTCTCTATGTATCAGACTAACAATTGCAGGGGTATTGATCAATGTAGGAATTTACTTACCTGACATCTTTGAGTTGTTTTCTATGGTGTCAGTTATATACGAAGATAAGGGATGAAAGGACAAGACTCAAAGATTATGGCGATTATTTTCATGTTATAAAGTTTAATTTTCTTGTTTTAAATTGGTTATATATATTTTGTTTTAGGACTCTTGGGGGTGAGTGTAGGACGTAAGGTTTTGTTGAATGGTTATAAGAGTCTCCTAAGTTAGTTTAAAAGACGTTGAGATGTTTATGATTCAATTTTGGTCTATTATGAGATTGTAAAGTTGTAATTAAGCTTGCGGAGAGTCAGAGTTAGTTGTAAATTTGAATTTGATATATATATATATATATATATATATATATATATATATATATATATATATATATATATATATATATATTGAGAACTGCGGGGAGTTGTAAGTCCTTTCACGCCTCTTCCAAATTCTGCTGTCTACTAGGTGAATTTTTCGGCAGATCACTTTTAGGGGAGGTGCCGCTGTGATTTTTATTAAATATGGATGTGATTTTTATTAAATATGGATATGATTTTTTAATTTGCTCAAATTGAAAAAAAAAAATCATGAATTGAGTTTTATCGAGGATATAAATATAGTTTTGGAGCCTTATAAATGATTAAAATAATTATTATTTTGAGGTCAAAGTTGAAAGAATGGATTAGGCTGACTAGATTATCAAATGATTAAGGTAATCTAGGTCAGTCAGTTGTCTTAATGATGAGGGGGCTGACAATTGACCAGGTCCCAAAAATGGTGAATCAATCGGTATGGTCAATTGCCACTTGTGTGGTCTTATTCCATAAGGACGAATGCTTACGATTCACTGGCAAAAGAATCAATGTTTAAATATGAATTTAACCCTAATTAATCAATCAATACCAAAGTGAGTAAATCACTGATGAAAAGCAATTAAATTGAAATAAATAAGATCTCACATAGGTTTATGCCAAAAAAGTAGTTTGCTCCACCTCCGATTTAGATTGATGAGATTAACCGGACATGATTGATGGAAAACCTGAAAATCTTCAAGTTATTTTGTAAACAAAGTTTTGGAGCTATGATTTCCCGAGTTGCAATTTATATAAAAACTAGAAAAATCTATTCCAAATGAAATTCCTTAAAACTCGGACTAAAAAGTGGTCTTCAAAACGGGGCCACGAACGGGGTCGCGAACAGGGCTATGAGTGAGGTCACGACCTGAAAAATGTAGAACAGGGGCCACGACCCCATTTTACAGCGTGAGCCACGACCTGGATCATTGTTTTTTTCGTAAGCAACACAAAAATGAGGTCGTAAAGCTTGGATTCAATGCCACGGCCTAAAATTATGGCTTGGTCTACAGTCTAAAATTTTGATTTCCTCTCTCCCTTGATCACCATGACCAATTCTTATAATATTCACACCAACTTCTTCATTTTGAGTCGTAACACCTGTAAATCACACAAATGAGAGATTGTTACCACTAAATAGAGATTTATGGTTCAAAATCATACTAAACACTATATATTATGATATCTAATTATACACTTATCAATCTCAAATGGGGTTGTGGATTGAGGGTGAATGTGGAACGCGTAAGATAGAATAGACATCCCAATCAAAAACTCTATCGAATGGTAATGTGAATTTATACTGTGGAGATGATGTGGCACAAATAATCGTCCATATTTTGGATGACACCCTCTATTTTTAAAGAGTGCGATAGATAGTGTGTTGCATGCCACATCATCAAAAAAATCGAAAAAATAGATGCAAAGAAAAAAAATCGAAAAAAAAAGCTACATAGAAAAAAAAATAATTGAAAAATATGTATTAGAAGATTTACGTTTTTCTTCTTTTGGATTTTGTATGGTAACAAACCTCTATATATATACTATTATAATAGAAATCTCAAAACGGTTAACCGTGAAGCCTTTTTGGCTAAAACTTCCAACAATGCCCCCAAGTGTTTTGATACAAATATTTAAATTCGGGATAGAATAGTAATTTAATTGATAACTACAAAATAATAGGCGATTTTGATTTTAAATGTGCCGCTGAAAACTCAATTAGTTTTCGAAAATTTTTAAATTAGTAGTCAGTTTCCTAACAAAGTGGGATTTGAATGATTTTTTTTCTCTCTCCTCCACCTTTTTACTCTCTCTTTCCCCTCCACGTTTCTCTACTCTCTCTCTCCCCTCCACGTTTCTCTCTCTCCCCTCCGGAATTCTCTCTCTCCACTCTATTCACGTTCTCTTCCTCCATGTGTTTATTTTATTGAAAATCACTTTTTTTTGCTAAAACTTCCAACAATGCCCCTAAGTGTTTTGATACAAATATTTAAATTCGGGATAAAATAGTAATTTAATTGATAACTACAAATTAATAGGCGGTTTTGATTTTAAATGTGCGGATGAAAACTCAATTTGTTTTCAAAATTTTTAAAATTAGTAGTCAGTTTCCTAACAAAGTGGGATTTGGATGATTTTTTTTCTCTCTCCTCCACCTTTTTACTCTCTTTCCCCTCCACGTTTCTCTACTCTCTCTTTCCCCTCCACATTTCTCTCTCTCCCCTCCATAATTCTCTCTCTCCACTATATTCACGTTATCTTCCTCCATGTGTTTATTTTATTGAAAACCACTTTCTTCTTCAAAATTACGCGCATAGCGCGTGCCCATTGACTAGTATATAATAATTTATATGATCCTTGCTAAAAAAAAGTATACATCGATACATATATACATGTATTGTGAGTAAAAGAAGGAGCGATGTTCAAAAGAAAAAAAGTAAAAATATACAGATAAAAAAAAAAAAGAATGGCGACATATAGATATATAATCTAAATATAAATATATGTTTTTTTCTTAAATTTTATTTAGCAGTTTTAATTATTGAAAAAAAAAAGATCCATCTTCACATTTACAATCCACATTGTGCTTGGAGAAGGTTTTTGAACTTTAATGTATATTTAGTCTATATAAGATGGACACTCCCTCTAATACGATGATGTGTCATGAATCTAAGCCAAAATTCATATTTATCATCAAGATGTTCTAAATATTATTATATATAAAAAGAAAAAAGTAAAAGTGGAATCAAGAGAGAAGTGGGCATTTAATTAACAGAGGTACTTCCGAGTGCCGAAATCTTGAAATGGGGTTATTTTTTATGTTTGAGGTTTTGGATTCAATTCAAAGACCCAAGAGTCCAAATTGGTGAGGATCATACCCTTTTCGTCTCTATTTGATTCGTGCCGAAACAGGGGGAGATAGTAGAGAGAATATGGGGGGTGGTTGTGCACGCCGTCGGCTCGAATTCAGGGGATTTATGTCAGGCTATTGTGAATGGTGTATTTCATTAGCAAGGAACACGAGGTGGGGTTGGGGATGATTACTCGATGAAGATTGCGGTTGAGTTCTTTGATGAAATGCCTTACCTGGAAAGCTATGATGGAGATTATAAAATAGATGTTTTGGGTTATTTGCGGTATTGTGGGGGCTGGGGCGGGGGCGAGGGCGAGGTTGATGGGGTTGAAGACGTCTATGGGGAAGCGGTTTTCGGACTTTGCGGAGACACTTGGGTTGCCATTTGAGTTTTTGTTAGGATTAGAATTCGAAGAATTTTTGGGTTGGATTATTATGGTATCAAGGCTAATATGTTGTACCGGGCGTATTGCTTTTTTTTTTTGTTAGGTGTGTTTCGTGCTTGTACATAAATTTTTCAAGTATTTATATCTTATATATAATGAAAATACTTATTAGGATTTGCTTGAGGCCAAAATAATTTTATTGACAAAATTACTCTAAATGTTACCATTTCATTGGATGAAAAATCTTTGAAAAAATAAAAGTAGGGGTATTTAGGTAAAAATGAATTAACTAACTTAAAAGTGGTATTTAAAAATGATAATCACTTTATGATTCACAAAAGAGGGACTAAAAAAAAAAAAAAAAACGTTACCTATTGATATGAGTAGTTATTTTAATTGAATTGGTTTAATCAAGTTATTCGCACGTGGCTATTCACGTGCCGTCCCCCGTCCCACTAGTATATAGATATAGTAATGGAGTATGGCCTCATTTTCATAAAAAAAAAAGGACCAAAAATTTATTTTGCAACAAAAATGTGGATCGAGTCTTCACCATTTTTTTTTAAAGGGGATATACATAACCCCTTCTTTTTATTTTTGCTAACTCACATGTACATATGTATCTATATATATATATATATTTATATATAACCCCTTCTTTTTATTTTTGTTAACTCTCATGTACATATGTATCTATATATATATAAAGCTTATGGATAATGAACAATTACACTAATTTTCAACAGGGTTTACAATCAAAGACAAGATATGCTCTTTGCTTTTGGAGTCTTCAACACCAAGTCCATCTCCATATTGGTAGATGAAAAGTGAACTTCTTGCAAGATTCAAGCCCATGTTGATGAATGGAAGCTCAAAAGGTGATTCAGAGATGGATATGTTCAGCTTCTTCCATGAATCTAAGATCAGTTCTCTGATGTAATTGCGCGCTTCAGCCTCCGAAGCATTTGTTTCGCGCATGTAACAAAATATCGACGACGCTACATCACCTCTCTCGAGTTCAGCCTGTCCAAGCAGTGCATTTTGTTTCCACATTACTTGAATTCAATCACATATGGTTATATTGGTAGGTATACTGCTGGCTAAGTATTGAAAGAGTTACGAATTCTTACCGATGAAGTTGCGAGGTCATTAGAAAGCCGAAACATCATTGAAGAGTATTTAAGAAGTTGGTGATTTTTGTCAAGGCCTTCTAGTACTTCAGGCTTTATCTTTTGTTTCGTCGCGAAAAATGCGTGGACAAGAAACACTGAGCCAGATGATGAAAGCCATCCATTGTCTAGATATTCCTTAAGAGATGGTGTGTACCCTTGTTTGCACCATTTGGCCTCTTGCAGCATTGCTTTGATGAAATTTGCCCACTGATCAAAATAACAGACAAAGCTCAGTTAATCAGAAAAATCTCAGAAGTGCGAGACAATTTTAATATCGATCGAACAAAGATTCTCAATGACATAACAGATTTTTCTTTTCGAAATTTTTAAAAAAAAAAAAAAAAAAAAAAAAAAACTAAATTGACCTTACAATTTTTTTTTTTTTACTGATCAAAAGTCTACAGTAAGAATCTTAAATTTGTGAGTCTCCTGAGAAATAGGACTACTCTTTACTTCTCCACCTTACAAGGGAAGAATATCTTATCCAAGTTTTCATCTAACATCAGTCCAAAATCATTCCATCATTAGAAGTGGACCTTTCCAATAATTATAACCAACCAACAATGCTATCTCTTGCAAAAGCAATTGCTAAATGATATCAAATTGCCGAAGTTATCAAATCAGTGGCAGGTGCAATATGTGAATGCCAATTAACTTACTCCCTTTACCATGTTATTGTGTTTGATTGAATGGCATATAACTAAAACTGCACGAAAAACAGGCACTTAATAGCGTTGCAAGTGAGGGTAACCTACCGATTTTGTCAAGTATGGAAGGATGTCCCAGCCTTGTTCTTTGAGGATTTCGTAGGCCATCTCGTTAGTCGTGTTGTACAGCGCCAAGAAACACACCTTCATATAGTATGGAAGGTTGTTCATTAACTTGTGATCCCACCTGATAAAAGGATGTCGAAATTAACTAGTACTATTAGCTTACTGAATCAGATGTTAAATTAGTTATCGATCTTTTAAATCCTACTTGTTTATCTATCGGTTCACTTATTAGCTGAAGAAAGATCATTAAGTGATTTCTAGTAGTTCATGATAGCAATTATTTTTTGTTCGTTTTTTACCTCTCAACGGCGTCAGTAAATAGTTCAAGCTCCTCTAGAGAACCGTAAACATCATAAATGTCATCGATGATTAGCACAAAGTTCATGACTTTAGTAAGCCACTCCCTGCAGAGCTCATAGTCAGGTTCATAAGCAATGCCTACACTCCATAAGAAACTCTCCACGAGTCGGTCTCTTGCGAAAGTCAACTTGGCCGCCACGCCAAGATTCCTCCACCACCTAACATGCACCACAGTTGCTCAAAATATTCAGCATAAAAGACAGTAGATATGACAGAACAAGTGCTTGAAATTCTGCTTAGGTTCATATATACATACCTTGACATACTTCTAAGATCTTTTTGTAGCACTGCTTGCACCATATTGAAGTCCAACTTCGCCAATTCAAGCAAAGCCGGATTCATTCCTTCATCCTTTTCATATATGTCCATGTACCACCTAGCCTCAGCTCTCGCCATCCTCCAATGCAGAGGAATCTCCAACGAACGGTTCACTTGTTTTGCGAGGTTTGTATCCACGTTGCCCTCGAGACCTTTAAGATGTTTCCTCGTAAATTCTCTAGCAGTGTCTAAGATTTTCTCTCCGTCGTATACAACATGTGTAGCCTCATACAAGCTAAGCAATCCCTTGATATCACTGGTTAGTGAATCTTTAAAACTACCCTTCTCATCCTGAAATTCCTTGAACACCCCTGCACCAACAACAGCGAATTCAATCATCGTTTGCTATAATTGATCATATCGAATGCATATGGCGCCATCACATATTTTCATTACCTGCTGACTCCTTGTAGCCATGTTGTCTGAGGATCCTAAAAGTGAGAGCTGTAGCATACAAGCTATCCTTAGTCCACTTATTCTTATTGTGGTCTATGTCCTCTAAGCTTTTCTTGATCTCTCCCTCAAAGAGGTAGCCAACACCAAGCCTTTCAAGGGTATCAATCAATTCAAGCTTAGCTATTTGGCCACTTGTGTTTTTGAGCATAAGCCTCACTTTTTCCTTCAACTTCTCAGTTTGATTAGTGTATGTCCCTCCCTACACAATGACAAATTCACATAATATTAGCAAAAACATGTACTCATGTAGTAGTAGTCATCCCAAATCACAAAGTGATTTTCTTTTCAAAAAAATATGTATAACATGCGAACTAGATGTATATATGAACAGTAGAGATTGATAATTAATTACAGCGAAACTACTCTCAAGGGACTCGACGAAGTCATAGTCCCAAATAGTTGGTTGGTATTGGTAATGCTCGGATCGCCTAGGAATAGTAGGGTCGTAAGTCACGGGGATAGAGCAACGGATTTGTAGCGCAGAAGGGCGTCTCCCTCTAACGCCTTTCCGCGGCACCAAGTATCTAGTTTGTAACAAATGTGTAGAGCAGCTAGTTGAAGGGGTCAGAACATGGAGTTTGTAGTTGGTAGCCATATATCTTTTATTAAGTGCTCTCAAATTTGTTCTCTCTCTCTTTTGTCAAGCAAGTATTTCCAACTTCTCATTTGAACTTAGTGAAGATATATAGGCACACATTGGTATGTTGTAGATGATTTTAAAGCATAAAAAAAAAAAAAATTTTTTTCTGCCAAACAAACTAAAATTTTTCAACAACCACATAAAAGAAAATAAAATGGTCTCTTACATAGATGGGACAAATAAAAGAGCATCTCTCACTAATTTATTCAGACTCAGTTACTATCTCTCTCACCATTTCTTAATGTTTGGACAAAGTATGCATTTGGCTCTACAAAGCTCTAGAAGAATCCATAAAATCTAACAATTCAAGTGGATGTAAAATAGCAACGTATCTAACATATATACGTATAAGTTCAGTTTCAAAAAAAAAAAAAAAAAAGTGTAAATTCACTTTCAAGTCGTAGTCAGCAATGACCAATCTTAGATTCTTACTCTTAATTCTAACTAATAAAGGGTGATAAGCCTAGTTAAAATTGCTTATCACCCTTTATTTGATGTACAAATCAATCATTTCTTAGATTCTTACGCTTAATAGGTTTATTTGATGTACAAATCAATCACTGAGAAAAGTGCTCTGCCTTACTAACTGTATGAACATCAATGATTGATTTGTACATCAAATACAACAACAACAACATAGCCTCAGTCTCAAATTAACTGGGGTCGGCTACATGGATCAAACTTTTTCATTGTGCTCGATTAAGTGCAATTGATGGTGAGCTTTGCAAACCATTCAAATCCCTCTTAATTAATGCATCCCATGTTAACTTTGGTATGCCCCTACCTCGTCGAATTTCTACAGTTTCTATTGAGTCAAGTTTTCTAGTTGGGGCATTTGTAGGCCGTCTTTGTAGGTGATCAAACCATCGCAACCGCCCTTCCCTAATCTTTGCATCAATTGGTGCTACTTCTATTTGTATTTGAATTTCTATATTTCTTATTCTATCTTTACGAGTTTTACCACACATCCACCTAAGCATCCTCATTTCTGCTACGTTCACTTATGTAATTGTTGTTGCTTTACCGCTCAACATTCACTTCCATAGAGCATAGCTGGCCTAATTGCGGTCCTATAAAATTTTCCTTTTAACTTAGTAGGAACATGTCGATCACAAATCACCCCTGTTGCACTCTGCCATTTCTTCCATCCAGCTTGAATTCTATGTGTGACATCATTTTCAATGTTACCATCATTTTGTATGATTGATCCTAGGTATCTAAAGTGGTTTACCTTAGAAACTTCTACTTCCCCTAATTTTACAACTCCGTCATCTCGATGTCTAGTGTTTCCAAACTCACAGTGCATGTATTCCGTTTTCGTCCTACTCAACTTAAAGCCTTTAGATTCTAATGTATTCCTCCAGAGTTCTAATTTCCTATTCACTCCATCTTTAGTTTCATCTACTAAGACAATATCATTTGCAAATAGCATACACCATGGTATATCCTCTTGAATATGTCTAGTTAATTCATCTATAACTAAAGTAAATAGATATGGACTTAAAGCCGATCCTTGATGTAGTCCTATCGTAATGGAAAATTCTTTTGTAGCTCCTCCAAATGTCTTTATACTCGTTACTACTCCATCATACATATCTTTAATAGTATCTATGTATCTAGCATGCACTTTTTTTCTTTCTAGAACCCACCAAAGAACATCTCTAGGGACCCTATCATATGCTTTTTCTAAATCTACGAATACCATATGAAGATCTTTTTTCTTTTCTCTATATTTTTCTAACAATCGTCTTACAAGAAAAATCGCCTCCATAGTTGACCTCCCAGGCATGAAACCAAATTGGTTATCTGATATTGTTGTTTCTCTCCTTAGCCTATTGTCAATTATCCTCTCCCACAGTTTCATAGTGTGACTCATGAGTTTAATTCCCCGGTAGTTTGAACAACTTTGAATGTCTCCTTTGTTTTTGAAGATTGACACAAGTGTGCTTCTTCTCCAATCCATTGACATCTGTTTTGATTTTAAAATTTTATTGAAAAGTTTTGTTAACCAAGTCAATCCGATTTCTCCTAAGCATTTCCAAACCTCTATGGATATTTCATCTGGGCCACATGTTTTCCCTATTTTCATTCTTTTCAATGCCTCTTTAACTTCTACAATTCTAATATTGCGTTTATAGTTTACATTTCTTTCTTGGTGTGGGTTTTCATCTATTATAGTATCAACTTGGCCATCATTAAATAAACTATCGAAGTAACTTCTCCATCTCTCCTTAATATCCTCCTCGCGCGTTAAAACATTTTGATTTTCGTCCTTAATACATCTTACATGACTTAGGTCTTGTTTCTTTTTATCTCTTAATTTGGCTAGCCTATATATATATATATTTTTTTTTTCGCCATCTCTATTACCTAACCTTGTATATAAATCTTCCATGAAATTTGTTTTAGCTTGACTAACTACTTTCTTAGCTTGTTTTCTAGCTTCTCTATATTGATTGTACGCGATTTGTACATCAAATAAAGCTATTAATTAATTATGCTAACATGGACCACTGAAATGGTTCGACTCTTGCAAAGAGAAAGAAAATGTTACACAAAATTTCTTTTGAGAGAGTTATTGAGGGTCATCTGTAGTGGTCGAAGCAACCACAGCCATACACCCCACTTCAATTGAAAGTTTGAAACAATAGGGAAAATGTTTGCTAGGGTGACATCTTTAATTTTGAGACAACATGTACAATTGTTAGTGTTTTTTTTTTTTTTTTTTTTTTTTTTTGAAGTAAAAATAGAAATTTAGTTAATCATTAATGACTCGATATAGGACCAGATATAGAATCATTCCACAATTCACAATCTTAATTGTTAGTATTCTATGGATACACACACAAATGCGAACTCGGATCTCGATGCATCATTCAAGGGACAACAACAATTGTATATGTATCAAATGCATCATTGACCAAGTGACAAATTTCTCCGACATTAATTAAGCGCACGACTTCGGTTTTGATTCTCTGGTGTAGGTAAGATCACTCGAGCCACTAGAGTATGACCAGGTCGATTACGTCAGGGCCTCGTGGGAATAGTCAAGCTCGTCTGGATACCTAATAATAATAATATAAAAACTATAGAAGACTAGTAGAAAACTAGCGGAATTATTTCGAAGACTAGGCAATGCGGCCTTCACCACAAGAAACCATAGGGTAGACAAGCAATTAGGTGGCCCAATAGTTTAGTATGAGATTTGAAAGTAAAATGTCACGAGTTCAAACCTTAGTGAGTGTAAGAGTTGTTTCTTTCTTATAAAAAAAAATCATAGGACCGACTAGACCTCAAAGAAAAGTAAATCGAAGGAAAAGTGCTAGACCTCTTTCTTACCCTCAATATCGAATAGGAAGCCGAATAGGGCAACTAAGGTAAGACCAAAGACCGTCGTTCAGATTCCCCCTTTAGAGTATAATTTACTTTCCTTCTTAGGTGTATGATCTAGCCCACTAACCTTTTTTACAACTCTTATTATTATATTCAAAATCAAACATTTTTGTTACTATATCTTAACCTCTAAAGATTTGTTATTATAACCTAACTTTTTAAAATTATTTAATTTGTATCTTATATCAGTTTTAACTTAAAATTTGATGAAGTGACACTTGAATAATGAATTTACAAAGCTACCGTATCACCCATGATTATTAAAATAATTATTTGTTTTAAAAAAATTGATTATTGGAATTGATTATTTAATTGTTACATCATCAAATTTGAAGTTTAAAAGACATTTAAAATACAAATCAATCATTTTCCAAGATACAGTTCAGGATTAATTGCCGTAATTTCAAGATATACGCACAATTGCCACACGGTTGTTGAAATTCTTTAGATCTAGATAAACATACAGATATGTGCACGCATGTGTAAAACATTGAAGTTGGTTAGGGCATCCGCAGTTAATGGTTTGAACTTATTTTAGAGTTAGTTGAGTGTCACATCATCATTCCACTACACTCTCATGTACTACACTTCTTTCCTACTATCAATAAACATTTCACTACACTTCTATGAAACCCACTTCACAATCATTTAAAAAGATTTAAAAATAAAAATAAAAAAAATATTTGAACCCCACCTATTGACCGCTCAATGGTAGAAACACAAGGCGTTCAATGCTTGGGTGTGGAGTGAAAGTCCAATTAATATATATAATCTTGAGAGAGAAGAGTTTTAATTAAGCTAGTGCTAGATAGAATGACAACAACAATGTCACGCCACAAGATACATTAGCTCACAAGAGTCATCCATTCGTGTCTTGGGATGTGAGCATTGTAACGACCCCTCTCTTAATCTAGGGCACTGCCCGGCCTAATCCCGTAATTAAGATCTAATCATATCCACGCAGGACTTAACTACGTATTAGTCAGCCTTTACAACCTGGACGCATCTTTTCTCATGTTCAGGATAAGTAATATACTAGTCCTACTAGTTTATAAAATTTAGAGTTAATTAAAACTTTTTATTAAATTAATTAATTAGCGGAAGTCTTATTGATTATGCAGAAGCAATTAGTAACATGCGGAAGCCATTTATAAAATTCTAAGTGTGGAAAACCAGGAAATTACATCACATATATGAAGTCCTCAAAATGTAGTGAAACAGTAAAATAGTATAAGTCAAGTCATGGAAACTAACGCCCAACCCAATATAACCCAAAATAGTCTGAAAGACATATATAACATATACAATCAAAATACCAAAAGAAGACCTACAATCGATGTAGTGACGCGCTGCAGGCCCAGGGATAATTGCCGATCTTCTCCTTGCCCGGCCTACTGGTAGACGGCTCTACACCCACCATCATAAAAAGGACATTGAGTACAAGAATAAAACATTAATCCCCGATGACAAGTTTAATTTTTCATTTCCAAATAATCAAATGGTATTTAAAAGCATATAAATGGGAAAACTTGAAAATAAACCATATGCGAGTAAATACCAGAGTTAAACAAGTGATACTAACACTAGGCTAAGTAGTGGTGATTTAGGTCCGGTCGGCACTGAAACGTGTCACTCCGACTCAATAGTCATATAGCACAAGGGACTCTAACCCCGGTGTGTAAACCACCTAAGGGACTCTAACCCTGAGTGTCATACAATGTCAGGTAACATGTGCCGACATCCCCAGGGACTCTAACCTCGTGAGTCGTGCACACCTCGATCGAGTATGAGACTTAAATGCGAAAACTACTTTTTAAATTTCAAGAAATATCAAGTATGGATTGTCAAGGCATAGGCACATCTACACACCTAAACAAATAAGTAATACAAGTCCTCTTAAACGTTTATAAGATATTCACTAGCCTAATAGCATGCTATTTATCATTCAATTCACATTTAAAACAACAAGAATAGACATAGCATGTGATAGAATCAATGAATCAAATCAAATGAATGGATATCATGCAAACTAGACTCATCAAGTGAGCATAGACACAAAGAACACATGATATAAGAATACAAAGGCAAAATAGTCAAAAGGACTATGCAAGGACAACAAGTAATAGAAATGAAATTTCAAGTAAAGTCGTCATTGGGTATACTCACAACAACAAAGTAAAGTCCTAGCTTTACTGGCTTCCCGATTCTCTAACTCTTGTATTCGCTCTCCCATACCCTTTTCCTAAGTTCCTGAGTTTGGTGTCTCATTAGTTCAAATATAGTGGGTTTAAGCTCAATTTAGTGTGTTTATTGTGTATTCGAATTGGTTCAATAGACTTTAAATCAATCTTCCTAAATTAGCCCCTAAAGACTAAATTAAGTTTCAATTTCAGTCGTACATTTTAACGCACTTTTAGGCATGAAATGGCCCCAATATCAAAATCCTCCATCAGTACGATTATTGTTGGTCTCTTTATTAGCTTTCCGGAAAGGTTTAGTTTGCAAAATTCTAATTTAAAATGAAAGAGATGTCATGATTTTACTAAACGTAGGTCTAATTGGAATTTAATCCGACCAACATATTTAGAAAATCTATTTCTCTCAATATATAGTTCCTAAAAACGTTATTTTTGGTCACAAGGCATCAAATATAAGCAAATACAACATAATAAAAGATCAACTTATTTGGATAGGTAGTTAGGGAGTTATGCCCTTAACAAATTTAGTTTCAAAACTTTCCTTTTTAATTCCAGTACCCATTTGTAGAGCATGTTTGGACATACAAACATTTGAATCAAAACACCTTCTGTCAAGCAAAGTTATTTCCCTTTAAATAAGCTTTCGAATGCCACTAGTTTGGATCAATTTGGATCTAAAATGAGCATATTATGACTAAATTACCCTGGTTGATTCCTAATACAACATGCAGAATTTTAGTTTTGGACTTGCAATTTCAAAAATTCATATCTTTATCATTTCAAAACCAAATTAAGAACTTCAATATAGCTGGATTATCAGCTGGAGATGATGAATCCAAATATATAAATCAATTTTAAATACTCAATCATCTACTATCTGAAATTAGTCTAAGACCAGAACTTGTTTTAATTTCAACTAAAACGATATGTACCTAGTTGATGTAGCACCCTAGCTTGAGAATTTCTCACCAACTCCTATGGATTCTGTAACGACCCGAAAATTTGACTTGTGCCACATGTCAAGTCAAGGTCATATGTGGGACCCACTCATCGAAATACATATGTCCGAATCCAATTTGGGATGATAATGCTAACTATGCGAGGAATTCGGTGAGTCGGAACACGAACGGGAACGCGCCTCGAGTCGCATGCCAACGTTGGACCGAAATGATACGTCTCGTGTTGCGTGTAGCGCGAGTATCGAGAGTTCGAAATGAAGCGGGTTGGTGCCTCAGGATGCGCGCTACTTGGTTGTTGAGTTTGCTTTGAGATTTGTGTTGCACGAATCTCGAGGATATTTTTGATTTGGAATTAAAAGAGAAAGATATATATATATATATAAAGGACGGGATAAGATCAAAGAAAAGAACAAAAAAAAATCAAGAAACAGAGAGGGAGAGATCGGGAAGGGGAACAAGATGGAGAAAGTGTGGCCGACAATGGATCGGCAGGCGAGGTGGCCTGAAGCGATCTTGGCGATGGTGGTGGCGAGAGCAAGAAGAGCGCGCGCAATGCAATGCGACGATCTCGCGAGCCGACAACCGAGTGCATCGGGAAGCTAGCGGCAAACAGTGCGGCGCGGCGAACGGAGTCGGACACGGACGCCGGCAAGCTCGTCAATAGCTGACGAAGCGCGGCGACACCGACGAGTTCGAGATCTGGCGGCGGCGGCGCCGCAGCTGTCAAAGCGAGCAAAGCAATGCGCAGGACGGACGAGCAGCAAAGTCAGAACAGCAGACGGACGACGAGCGCCGCAGCGGCGCTTCAGCAGCGGCCGGATTCGGCCAACGACGGCGAATGGCTCCGGCGGCGACGCGACGCGATTTCGCGTGGGACGGCGAATGGCGCGACTACGCGCAAATGACAGCGGCGACTGCGACGCGGCGAGCGACGGCGCGATGGCGCGATGTCGACCGGTCGGATGTGCGGTTTCGACGAAATCGCGACGACGCGATGGAGGTGATGTTATTTCACCAAACTGAGTTGTGATTGCAATGATTTTACATAAAATATGCCTAAAATGTCGAAATGGACACCAGGGACTTAGGAGTCGGGTGTCGGGTGCGCAAATCGAGACGCGAGCGACATTTTGAGGTTCGCGTTTCTCGAGGTAAGTAAACCAGTTAGGGATTTATACAGTATTTCATTTCTCTCCATTGATTGTTGTTGTTTACTGTTATGAGATAGCTTTATTGTTGTTCACTGCTTTGTGATGATAGCTATCTGTGGACTTGTTATTGATTGAGTGGATCCATTGGCAAGCGAGTCGTGGTTACTGTTTATCTGCGATATGAGCTCTTATCCGTACGCCGTCGATATCTCCCAATTGAGTGTACGTTGGGGGCTCCTATCCGGGACGTAGATATCTCATAGTCACAAGGGTTAGGGCTGAGAGACATGGGGCTCGTCCTAAACCCGAGTTTGCTGGGATTTTTTCGCGATTCAATGACTTTTTGGTCGAGACTCCTTGTTATTTGGCATCACTCATCGATGGATTGTTTACAGTCTGTTATATTCATGCGTTCTTTATTCCTTTCGTTCTATTTGCATGAATTCGATTGCTTTGGATATCGTGAACTGTTGTCTTGGATATTGTGAAATGTTGTGTTTATGTCCTACTGGATTTACTTACCTGGGCTCGTCATTCTTATGTTTGACTGAGTGCAGAACCGCGGACGAGTAGCAGAGGGAAAGCTTCATAGCTAGGTGAATTTTTGTATATTTTGTATTTACTCTCCTCTGATGATATTTATTGGGTTCCACAATTAGGTTGCCTAACTTTCTATATTATGGTTGAGTTATTTAATGTATAGTTGCTTCCGCTAAATTGTAAAACTCGAAAAATACTAATAACTCAACTGTAAAATTGTGAATTTACGTAAAATGATGGATTGAAAGGCTGACTAGGCTCTCGTTGACCTTGCAAGATTGGCTCGGAGGTCCATGTGGGCTTAGGCCGGGTGGGGCCCAATTTGTGAAAAATTGGGGCCGTCATAGTTGGTGTCAAAGCCTAGGTTCAGGCGAACCTAGGGGAAAGTTTAATGGGCGAAATAAGACATAAAACCAGCTGAAGTTAGAAACGGTTGAACTTAGAGTGGAACCCTATGATCCTGACTTAAGTCTTCGTTGGGAAGTGAGGATAGTTGAGGATATATGAACTATTTGATGTGTTGTATTATACAACTATCGATATATATGTATATACGATTTCGGTAACGATGCGCTGATTCGAGGATTCGTGGCTTTGAAAAATGCGATGACATTTCGGAAAACTGATCGTGAGGCTGCAGGTTCGATGTTTGCTAATGCTGATGAGCTACATATATCGCACGACTTCGAGATGCGTAAATTGTGAGATTCAAGACAAGCGGTGCCTCGAGATTCGCGTTGCACGAATCTCGAGGACACATTTACTTTAAAAATCGAAAAGTGAACGTGTTCGAGTGAACGAGTTGAACTCGTAATTACATGAGGAGATGCTGAGCGGGCCAATTGATACGAGAATTTGCGTGACGACTCAAGCGAGGCAGTCTCACGAGTTTTAGCGGCATCACCCGGAAAAATTTTCACGGTGGTACGAATCTCGGAGCAGCAAAGATTCATGACTTTTTTGCCATACCAAATCATATGAGGTCGAGCATCGTATCAGTTTCGTTGTTCGGCGAGGCCGATGTCTAGTCATGCACTACGGTGACATCGATGTGGACGCTCTGGGGTGCAGACGATGTTATGGTGAGTGAGAGCGTGGGAGTACACGCATCGAAGTACTAGTCGCATTCTAGGCATCGTCACAGTCAGTGCGAGGGTCTGAAGATGATGGACATGTTCCAGTTGGAACGGGATTTCAATGTACCTGTATGGGCGTGTGGACAGCCAGAAACAAATTCATGCTACTTCCACGTCAAGTCCGACTGATTTACAGTTCTCGCGGGCATACAACGGATATACGTATGTCAGTGACAGTGGATCATGAAATGAAAATGTTTATTTGTATTCCAATATATGTTGCGAGGATGTTGCCCTGACATATATTGATGGGAGGAGACAGATGTTGTGTTCTTTGCTTGGAGGTCGCGGAGGAGTCCAGCTCGTCACGGAGGAGCCCAGCTTGTCGCGGAGGAGCCCAGCCCTACAGAGTAAGATGGGGTATGGCCTTGGGCGAGTATGGCTTTGGGCGGGTATGGCCTTGAGTCTTTATTCCTAAAACACCATTGTCCTGTGAGACTTGCTTCAATTTCGAGGACGAAATTCTAATTCGTTGGGAAGATTGTAACGACCCGAAAATTTGACTTGTGCCACATGTCAAGTCAAGGTCGTATGTGGGACCCACTCGTCGAAATACGTATATCCGAATCCAATTTGGGATGATAATGCTAACTATGCGAGGAATTCGGTGAGCCGATACACGAACAGGGACGCGCCTCGAGTCGCGTGCCAACGTTGGACCGAAATGATACGTCTCGTGTTGCGTGTAGCGCGAGTATCGAGAGTTTGAAATGAAGCGGGTTGGTGCATCGGGATGCGCGCTACTTGGTTGTTGAGTTTGCTTTGAGATTTGTGTTGCACGAATCTCGAGGATATTTTTGATTTGGAAATAAAAGAGAAAGATAAATATATATATATAAAGGACGAGATAAGATCAAAGAAAAGAACAAAAAAAAAATCAGGAAACAGAGAGGGAGAGATCGGGTCGGGGAACAAGATGGAGAAGGGGTGGCCGGACAATGGACGCCGGCGGGAAGCGGCGGCAAGATCGGCATCGGCAAGCGTCTTGGCGGTGGTGGCGAGAGCGCAGAAAGGCAAAGCAAGGCGGCGACGATCTCGCAGCCGACAATGAGTGCATCGGAAAGTTCGGCGGCGAACGGGTCGCGCGCGAACGGAGGCTGGACATGGACGTCGAAAAGCTCGTCGAGGCCGGACGAAGCGCGCGACACCGGCGGGTTCGAGATCTCGGCGCGGCGGCGGCGGCGCGCCAGCGGGTAAGCAAGCACGACGCGCCGAACGAGCGGCAGCAGATGCGTGCGGACGGACGAGCGACGCGAGCGACACTCTGCGAGTTGGGCGGACGGCCAGCGAGACGCACGAATAGCTCGCTCCGGCGGCGACGCGACGCCATTCCGGCGAGAGACGGCAGCGGCGCGCGCACGCGACGACGATCGCAGCATGGCAATGACAGCGCGATCGCGACGCGGCGAGTGACGGCGCGATGGCGCGATGTCGATCGGTCGGATGCGCGGTTTCGACAAAATCGCGACGACGCGATGGAGGTGATGTTATTTCACCAAACTGAGTTGTGTTTGCAATGATTTTACATAAAATAGGCCTAAAATGTCGAAATGGACACCAGGGACTTATGAGTCGGGTGTCAGGTGCGCAAATCGAGACACGAGCGACGTTTTGAGGTTCGCGTTTCTCGAGGTAAGTAAACCAGTTAGGGATTTATACATTATTTCATTTCTCTCCATTGACTGTTGTTGTTTACTGTCATGAGATAGCTTTATTGTTGTTCACTGCTTTGTGATGATAGTTATCTGTGGACTTGTTATTGATTGAGTGGGTCCATTGGCAAGCGAGTCGTTGTTACTGTTTATCTGCGATATGAGCTCTTATTCGTATGCCGTCGATATCTCCCAATTGAGTGTACGTTGGGGGCTCTTATCCGGGACGTAGATATCTCATAGTCGCAAGGGTTAGGGTTAGGGCTAGGAAACATGGGGCTCGTCATAAACCCGAGTTTGCTGGGATTTTTTTCGCGACTCAACGACTTTTTGGTCGGGACTCCTTGTTATTTGGCATCACTCATCGATGGATTGTTTACAGTCTGTTATATTCATGCGTTCTTTATTCCTTTCGTTCTATTTGCATGAATTCGACTGCTTTGGATGTCATGAACTGTTGTCTTGGATATTGTGAAATGTTGTGTTTATGTCCTATTGGATTTACTTACCTGGGCTCGTCATTCTTATGTTTGACTGAGTGCAGAGCCGCGACGAGTAGCAGAGGGAAAGCTTCATAGCTAGGTGAGTTTTTGTATATTTTGTATTTACTCTCCTCTGATGATATTTACTGGGTTCCACAATTAGGTTGCCTAACTTTTTATATTATGGTTGAGTTATTTAATGTATAGTTGCTTCCGCTAAATTGTAAAACTCGAAAAATACTAATAACTCAACAGTAAAATTGTGAATTTACGTAAAATGATGGATTGGAAGGCTGACTAGGCTCTCGTTGACCTTGCGAGATTGGCTCGGAGTCCACGTGGGCTTAGGCCGGGCGGGGCCCAATTTGTGAAAAATTGGGGCCGTCACAGATTCCTTCAACACCTTGATGATTCACTCCTCTCCAGCAATTCCTTCTTCTTCTCCAACAAAATTGAATGAGTGATTTGGTTTGCATGTTGTTTGATCACTAATGTTATATATTAAGGTGATGTTCCTTCCTAGCCTTTGATCTCCATGGATTTATGCATCCCGAGGAATATCTAATGGTCCACCTCTTGTCATATATCCCACTAAATCCCACTAATTCAACCTCAAGTGACACCATTTCATTACTCACCTAGTTCCAAGATGTGTCAATGTGTATCTCTAGACCAATCATATGCTTTCCATTTAATTTACTCAACTATAGGCTTTTAATTTGATTTACTTTAACAAACACAACCATAGGTTTATAAGTAATTCCTTATTTCATATTAGTATTAAATAAGACTCACAAAATGCTAACTACCCGGTTCCCCGGCTTGCACGCTACTCAAGGCGCGTCCCCGCTCTCGTCTCGACGCCTACAACTGCACAAACCGACTTAGTAAGTCTACAAAATACATAACACGAGACATACATCAATACAAAAATACAATATACCTCGGCCACGTGCCTCGGTTGGAGCACGTATCACGGTGTAGGTCCCACATCAAGAGTCGATGATCTTGATTAAGGAATTAAAACGGGGGTTAGAGATTTGGGCCGTGACAAGCATGCACAAACTTCAATGCATAACATGCGGGTCGAAGTCCCATAAAGGACTCTTGTGAGCCAATGCGTGTAATGTGGTGTAACATTATTGTTGTCATTCTAATATTTTCCTTTAAGAAATGCCTTAAAAATATAACACAATAGACAATAGTCACAATACAAACATACATCTCTCATGTACAATACAGTAGAGACTTCATACAACATTTCACACAATATATCATGAAAAATACAACCACTCAATTATTCTCTCTAACAACAATGTAGCTTCAAATTACATAAGATTATATGCTTCCAAAAGGAATAAAAAGAGCATTCAAACAAGAATACATATAAATAATGAAAACATACCAATATGATCTATCTTAGATCATATGATTATCAAAACAACCTACCAATTGAATTTAATAGGCACAAGAAGAAAAGGAGATCTCTTTTAAAAGATACCAATATGTTTAGAGGTACAAATTTAATAGGTACAAATTTGTACCTCTAAACCAGCCACCTCATCCATCTCAATGTCTTCAACATTCATTCCATTTGGTAATTCCCAATCAAAACAATATAGAAGATTTGCAAGTGCATGCTCCACATTCAACACTCCCATATTTATTCCAGGACAGATCCTTCGGCCCCCCCTATAATTGATCGAACTATCCTCGAACCTCTCTGGACAAAACTCATTGGGGTTGTCCCAATACTTGGGGTTCCTCCCAATTGCCCCGTATTCACCAACACCCTTGTTTTCGGTCCGACATCATAACCATTCACTTTACAATGATTCATGCACTCTCTTATAGGCACTAGAGGTGCTGGAGGGTGCAGTCTTAGAGTCTCTTTCCCTACCATCTTCAAGTAGCGGAGTTGCTCGAGATCCACTACAAAAAAACAGCAAATCAGAAACGGAATTAGAAACGGAAATAAGTTCCGTTTCTAAATCAGAAACGGAATTAGAAACGGAATAAGTTACGTTTCTAAATTAAAACGTTAGCGACGGAATTGAGACGGAAACATTCAGAGACGGATTTGAGACGGATCAGAGACGGAATTAGAGACGGAATCAGAGACGAAATTAAATTCCGTCTCTAAAAAATGGCGCCAACATTCCCACCAAAAATTTCATTTTTTATGACCGTTCATCAAATCTTGGGATTTGTGCATCACATCTCGATGTAAATCCCTCCCCCCCCCAAACACACCCACAAACCAAAAGCCTAAATCGCTCTCCTTTCTCTCTCTCTCTCTCTCTCGTCTCTGTCCGTGCCGTCTCTCGCTCTTCGATCCGTCGATCGTCTCGTCTCTCCGTCTCTCTCTCTGTGGTCTCTCCGTCACGGCTCTCCCTTCTCTCTCCGGTCACCGCTCTTAGTGCGTTCTCTCTCTGCTCTCTTCTGTCTGAGCCCTAACCCTCGCGTCCCCTCTTGCCTCCGTCAACGCCGCTGTCCCCTCTCGCCTCCGTCAACGCGCGCTGTGTCCCCTTCGCCTCCGTCAACGCGCTGTCCCCTCTCGCCTCCGTCTACGCTTGCTGTCCCCTCTCGCCTCCGTCAACGCCGCTGTCCCCTCTCGCCTCGTCAACGCCTTGCCTGTCCTTGCCGACGTCGGAGCCTCGCATTCGCTGTAGTAGTCATCACTCTCTTCGCTTAGGGCTTGAGAAAAAGGTGTTTACTACTTCATCCAATTGAGGCTATGTTGTTGTTGTTGTTGTGTAATTATTTTAAAATTTTCTCTGCCCGCCGTTTGTGGATTCATAAGCGAAATCGGGCTGTTTTATAGTTTCCAATTGTTTTATTTTGTTTATGGATGTGGTTTGCAAATATGAAACTAAGGTCATTGAAATTTCCTATTTCAGTTACATTCAAGTTAGAAAATACCTTGATTCTGTGGCCTATATTTTTGTTAGTGTTTCAACTTGCCCCAATTGGAAAAGTTTAGCAACTAAATGAAGAATCAAAATCGTCAAGGTTTTGCGATGGCGGACTTCATAGATTTATGACATAATTAGCTAATGAGTAGTAATTAGAAACTATTTATTCGGATTTTATCTTTTATAGTTTCAGCTCAATGTGCCAAACAATTTATTAGAATTTTATTAGAAATTTGCTACTTGCTTACAATGTATTCTTTTTTGGAACTTTGTAGGAAACTGATAGGCTTAGACAAGTGATTGAGAAGGAAATGCTAAAAGTCGAGGTAAGTTTGTTCTTCCCAAAATAACAACTAAAGAGAGAGATCCTTTGCTAGACATGTTATTTCAAAGAAAAATTGGAGTTGAAGCCCTCTATTGAAGGCATGGTGAGAATCTAACTCCCTCAATTAGTTTATTAAAACACGGACTTGTCGATAAGGGCCGATTGGCTCATCAAGTTTTTTTAATGATCCTTAGTTTAACTTTAAAAACGGATTTTTATTGGTCGATTCAAATATAATGAGTTTTATGGACAAGTTGATTAAGTTGTTATGGTTAGTTGCATTCCATGAAAAAAAATTTATATGATATTGATGATTTGGGCTAGTATTCAAAAGTGATCATGCCTTGTAAAAGGTATTGGTGGATAATGTGCTCTTTTGTTTGATGAAATTGTCAAAAGAGACCTTAACTTGTTCTTTTAACGAAGTGCATGGAAAAGCATGATTCTAAAGTCTCATGGATTCTTTATTGAGCTTTGTTTCTATGATATGATTTAATCGAGCAATCATTAGTATGATTTTTCATGTCTCGAAAGGATTGTAGCTAATTTGCATTGATTTGGGTAAAATCCTTTTAAAACGCTTCAAGGAGAGCTCATTCATTTTTTTCCCAAGTCTTGAAATATGTTCAATCCAACTTTATTGAATGTAGTTAGTAATCATCATTTTGGGTGAGACTTGAAGCTAAGTTGAGATGCGGAAGAGACTTTGTTTTATCCATTGAAAAAAGACTTCGATTAAATCATGGATTTTCGACTAAATGCTATGATTTGAGAATTTTAAGTCGAACTTGACTCTAATGAGTTGATTTGAATCTTTTTAGTTGTGATTAGTCGATCGCATTCAATTTATATTGGATAACTAAGTTTATGAGATTTTTCTTGTTTTGCTTCACCGCATACTTGTTTTACTCGAATCGTCGATTTTGATTTGAAAGAATGGTTTAAAAGTCGGGAATGACTTAAGTCGATAACTAGGAATGAGGTTTGAGTCCTTAAATGATTTAAGTTAGTCTAAATAAATTCAGTAAATACTACTTTAAGAATCCATGAAAAACATATTTAAAATTGGTTTTGGTTCATTCATTTTTTGATTGAAATATTCGATTAAGTGGTTTAATGCATAAATTTTACTTGAATATGATCTATAATTTGCATTGTTGTTTGAATAAGGATATGTCTAATGTTAATCTTTTTGCTTGTTTGTAGACTTTGATGGTCGAGTGCAGGGATCGTCACTATAAGTTCGATGTGAGTCATTGCTCTTCTACCTTAGCTCTATCTCCTATGATGCTTATGTCCCTGAAAAATTTAAGTTCAACTATTCAATTATTAAGTTGTTTCAAATGTCCCTTGGCTGTGCAAGTGGTGTTGAAGAACATCTCAAGACTTTTCGATTGATAATTCTTTTTGTGCATATTTATAGGATTGTAAGTTTTTTTTTTTTTTTGTGGTTGTTGAACAATAGGATTGGTGGTTTTGTGAATACTTAGAAATTTGGAGCATTTGTAATACTATACAATTTTTTTTGGATATATATCTTTTTCAATTTTTGATTTTTACATTTTTGTTCTCTCAATTGAATATTTGTTGATATATATTGTCGATGTATGAATGTCAATTTATTATATATTGGCGAGTTAAATGTGCTTGGATTGAGACCTATATATGTAAGACTTTAAAAACTAAACAAAAAAAAAAGAGAGACGGAAATAGCAACGGAATCTTTGGATTCCGTTGCTATTTCCGCCTCTTTTTTTTTTTTTTTTTAGATATGAATCGAAACGGATCAAATTCCGTCTCGATCCGTCTCGATTAGCAACGGATTAGAGACGGAAATAATCAGAAACGGAATTTATTCCGTCTCTAATCGAACGAATTAGAGACGGAATAAATTCCGTTTCTGATCCGTCTCTAAATCAGAAACGGAATCCATTTTCCGTTTCTGATCCAATCGCGACGACGTTTTTCAGAGACGGAACGCATTCCGTCTCTGTTCGGTTTCTGAATCCAATCAGAGACGGAATTTTTGCAAATCAGAAACGGAAAATTCCGTTTCTGATTTGCTTTTTTTTTGTAGTGATCGCTCTCCTCGAAATTCCCTTCCTCGCCTACACTTGCCCACACTTGCCCCGATCTCTTCCCGCGCCTTCTTCATTACGTCAGGGTGCCTCGCTAACTCTGTCATCGCCCACACCATCACGACCGAACTTGTCCCGATCCCGCCTAGAATAACGTTCTCTGCATTGAATGCAGATTACTATGCATTTCAGTTCAAGACGATAGCATAATGAGAACAAAATTAAACATACCATTAAAAAGGCCTTGATGTGGCCTTCAGTGATATGAATTTCCATAGACTGATCTCTCATGATCCCAACCAACACATCTATAATGTCTATGATGCCTTCTTCCGGCGCATGCTCTCCTTCCTTCTCAGCTCTCTCTAGCTAGATGTTCGTCGATGAACTGCTGATAGAACTTGTCCTGACTTTTCATGATCTCTTTTGCGGTCTCAGTAGAGGAAACCGCCACTAGCGATGGCACGCAACCAAGGTGCAAGAGCATGATGGGTCCATATATTTGGGAGAGATTGGATAGAGAACGGTGGGGCAAGGCGCCGAGTTGGTGGAGACTTCCTATAATTGGAAGCTTTGGAGGGCCTGGAGGAGGATTTAGTTGTTTGGTTTTGCGCGGTTTGAGACGAAGAAGGAGAGGGAAAGCATGGGGAGGCATTGAGATATCAAAGTGGATGAGATGGCCATTTTGATGAACTTATTCAATACACATGAATACAATGATCACATATTAAGCTTAACTAGCAATGTGCACGCCTTCTTTGGATCTTAGTTGTGAAGGAATTTTTACTGTTAGTTGGGACTTTCAGATACCGCCACAATTAATCACTGTTTAAATATACGTCTGGGTGGATTAATTAGAATTAATTTTAGCCTATCAAACATTATGTTATCATGACATTAACCTATAACATTTGAAATCAACTATACTTTTGTCACGTCAAATATGAACCATGTGTACATACGTACCACACAAAAACTAGAGGTACTGCCCCAATTTTGCGTGTTAAAGTTGCTGAGATGTGTTTGATGACCAATAGGTGATGAAAATCAAAACCTAGCTACCATCCAACTCCAAATATGTTGGTTTATCAGAGTCATGAAGTTGGGGTGTTTGACTGACTCTCTTAGAAATAGTCGAGTCTAAAAAAGTAGTATATATCATCTTCATTACATATGAAAACATTCAAGAAAAACCTAACGATAATCTTACTAGCACATATTTTACTCAGAACTGCCTACCTACCTAGAAATTGTATTTAATAGGCACAAGAAAAAGAGGAGATTTCTTGTGGATTGTCAAACCAGCCCCTTCATCCATGTCAATGTCTTCAACATTCATTCCATTTGGCAATTTCCAATCAAAACAGTAAAGAAGATTTGCAAGTGCTAACTCCACACTCAAAACACCCATAGTCATTCCTGGACAGATCCTTCGGCCGCCACCAAATGGCAAAAACTCGAAATGTTGACCATTGTAATCAATAATACTGCCCTCGAATCTCTCCGGGTAGAACTCATCGGGGTTGTCCCAGTACTCGGGGTTCCTCCCGATCGCCCACACATTCACCATCACCCTCGTACCGGGACTTATGTCGTAACCATTCACCTTGCATTGATTCATACACTCTCTTGGAGCCAAAAGAGGTCCTGGAGGGTGCATTCTTAGAGTCTCTTTTACTATCATCTTCAAGTAGTGGAGTTGGTTGAGATCTCCTTCTTCGACATAATTCCCTTTATTTCCCACACTTGTTCTGATCTCTTCTTGAGCCTTCTTCATCAATTCAGGCTTCCTCGCCAACTCGGTCATCGCCCACACCATGACAATGGCTCCTGTATCCACCCCACCCAAAAAAATGTTCTGCAATGTTCAAACCAAACATTAACTACAAATGCATTTGAGTTTAAAATGTATGTATAGAGACTCAAAGATTGAACTTCAATATTGTTATAAGGAAAATACTAGAATGACACTCTCAGTGATACCTTTATGACAATAGCATTTGGGGGTGTCATTATAGCTAGGTCTTCATTTAATGTTTATACTCTTCCACATTACAACACCTATATATTTGAGTTTTTTTTTAAGTAACAATTAATATGTGTGAATAAATTTACATATATTCTGAGAGAAATTGAGATATGGGGATCGAAAATAACTTGTATATTTTATTAACAAAAAAAAAAGTTGTATATTCAATCGATCTGTTTCATAATCGCAAATGAAAGATTAATTAACAGTACTCCATCCTTGCTAGTAAGATGCAATCAGTTTATATATATATATATATATATATATATATATATATATATATATATATATATATATATATATATATATATATATGTTAATTAATGTCTAAATTTATCTTTATAGTTTGAACCAAATATAATCTTTCTTTTTCATATATATAGTTTCATAATTGCAAATGAAAGATTAATTAACACTCCATCCTTGCTAGTAAGACGAAATCAGTTTATATGTTAATTAAGGTCTAAATTTATCTTTATAGTTTGAACCAAATATAATCTTTCTTTTTCATATATATAAATATATATACATTTTCCATAAAACAAAGTCTAGTTCCTACCAAAAATCGACGAGTCCCTTGAAAAATCGCAATAATATAATCTTTATAGTTTGAACCAAATATAATCTATTGTCATAAAGGAAAATACTAGAATGACACTCTCAGTGTCACGTGTCGCTCGGGGTGTCATTATAGCATTTTCCATAAAACAAAGTCTAGTTCCTACCAAAAAAAAAAAAAGATTGAGCTTCAACATATGCCAATAGCCTACCATTATGACAGCCTTGATGTGGTCTGCAGTGATACGAATTGCTGAAGATTGATCTCTCATGATCCCAATCAACACATCTATGATGTCTTCTTCTTCTTCTTCTTCTTCTTCTTCTTCTTCTTCTTCTTCTTCTTCTTCATCTTGTTTGTTCTCAGCTCTCTCGAGATGCTCATCAATGATCTGCTGATAAAACTTGTCAAAGTCGCGAAAGCACCTCTCCAGCCTACCTTTCAGTCCAGTGATCATATCGACCGCCCACGCAATGCGTGAGGACGGATAAAAATCCGAGGCAGAGAAAGTACCCAACACCACCGCGACCTCGTATAGAACCTCCAAAAACTTGCCACCATCGAATTTTCGTCCCTGGTAGCTCTTACCAAATGCAATCCTGCAAATCACTCTGTTGGTTAGAGAAAATAGCTCCTCTGTCAGATTTTTTTCCAAAAGTACTAATGTTTTTAGTTTAAATTCGAAAAATAGGGGGGTGTTTTTTTTTTTTCCCAGAATAGGCAATAGCGCCTTTTGAAAAGGCGCTATCAAAGTGGGTAAATTTTTTTGCTGACGTGGACTGTCCACGTAGGACTGGCCTTACACAGATAGCGCCTTTTCAAAAGGCGCTATCTGTGTAAGGCCGTCCACGTGGACTGGGTTACATGGATAGCGCCTTTTGAAAAGGCGCTATCCATGTAACCCTTGCTGACGTGGCCGTCCACGTGGACATCGATGGGTCGAATATCGCGTATTGGTTGTACGGGTCGTCCACCTCGCAATACGCGCACTACTTGTAACTCGGTCCACGTGGTCGTCCACGTGGACATCGGCCGACCGAAACGCGCCTATGGGTTGTACGAGTTGTCCGCCTCGCAATACGCGCACTACTTGTAACTCGGTCCACGTGGTCGTCGCCTATGGGTTGTACGGGTTGTCCGCCTCGCAATACGCGCACTACTTGTAACTCGGTCCACGTGGTCGTCCACGTGGACATCGGCCGACCGAAACGCGCCTATGGGTTGTACGGGTTGTTCGCCTCGCAATACGCGCATTACGTGTAACCCGGTCCACGTGTAACCCATAGGCGCGTTTCGGTCGGCCGATGTCCACGTGGACGGCCACGTGGACCGGGTTACACGTAGTGCGCGTATTGCGAGGCGGACAACCCGTACAACCCATAGGCGCGTTTCGGTCGGCCGATGTCCACGTGGACGACCACGTGGACCGAGTTACAAGTAGTGCGCGTATTGCGAGGCGGACAACCCGTACAACCCATACGCGATATTCGACCCATCGATGTCCACGTGGACGGCCACGTCAGCAAGGGTTACACGGATAGCGCCTTTTCAAAAGGCGCTATCCATGTAACCCAGTCCACGTGGATTGCCTTACACAGATAGCGCCTTTTGAAAAGGCGCTATCTGTGTAAGGCCAGTCCTACGTGGACAGTCCACGTCAGCAAAAAAATTTACCCACTTTGATAGCGCCTTTTGAAAAGGCGCTATTGCCTATTCTGGGAAAAAAAAAAAACACCCCCCTATTTTGTGAAATAAAATGTAAATGTGCCCTATTTTTTGAAAAACCCCCCTCTGTCAAGTCCACTGGCCTCATCGAACAAGCACAAGATTTCGATATCGAATCCACCATGTTAGCCACCTCTTCACCTCTAACAGGTGCAAATGAGTGAACCCTTTTCGTGCTCATTAGCTCCTGAACAAAAATCCTCCTCATCTCCCTCCAGTACTCGCTGTGCGGCGAGAAAGCGACGTCTAGGAAATTGTAGGAGAGGCGCTTGAGAGTTAGCAATGAGGACCTACTGCAGAAGTTGAGGTCTTGTGTTTTCAAGATCTCCCTTGCAGTCTCAGCGGAGGAGACTACTAGCGATGGCACACGACCGAGGCGTAGGAGCATGACTGGTCCATATATATCGGAGAGTTTCGAGAGAGAACGGTGAGGCAAGTGGCCGAGTTGGTGCAGATTTCCTATAATTGGAAGCTTTGGAGGGCCTGGTGGTGGATAGTTCACTTGTTGAGTTTTGCTTTGTTTGGTGAAAATATGGAGAGGGATTGCAAGCAGTACTAACAGTAGTACTGAAAGCAGAGGAAGCCATTGAGGTATCAAAGTGGAGATTACAACCATTTAGTTCAACTTCAATCGATCAGATGCTTTTAAGTATTGTGACATATATATGTCCCAACTTATATGTATATATATGTATATGCATCCATGACAAAGAGATGAATTAAAATTTTATATAATTAATGGATTACTAGTACCCTCAAATAATTGAAGAGATCATAAGCTAGTTAAGCCATATAACATGACAAAGTAGTGACATATATTTAGGAAATAAAAAATAAAAATACTAGTATGACAGCGGATGGATCTATGTATGGCTGCATCTAGACAACTCAAAGACTTGATCGATGTGACTTCTCTCTTGTCATTTAAACATTTCCCAAAAAAAAGGAAAAACATACGAGCTAGCAAATCAATCTTTGATAAAAATTTCAAGGGATAAGTCTACATGTTAAACTTCCTGCCTACCAGCGACGCTTCTCTACGAGGTTGATTACGTGGCACGAGAAAATTTAATATGAAATCAGAGCCAACGATTCAAGTGAGACCTAGAAGAAGACACTTTGGATGAATTTTGGTATAGTCCCACGAAACTTTATAATAAAGTATATATAAGTGATAATCTTCTTCAGTTAACACCAAGACCTTTTGAGTTAAACAACCGAGCTTGGAATGATGTGGGTGCACCCACGTTCAATTCAGGAATGTATGGCTTTACAAATAAATGGTGGGGCGGTAAACAAGAGGAGAACGTTATGGAGGACAGGTGTACAAGCCTTATTATGGTGGATTTGGGCTGAAAGAAATCGAAGAATGTTCGAAGGGAAGGAGAAGGAATGGGCGGAGATATGGGACTGCATCAAGCGTTCCACAGCGTCATCGTTGTCGGGGTCTAAAGTATTCAAGCACTACTCATGGACAGAGTTGAATGGGTCGTGGCATTATCTGTTGTGAGGAAGTACCATCTATGACAATTGGAAGTGGTAGGCAAGTATGAAGATCAAGCAGGGAGGCTGATCATGTAGTTCGGGGGACAGATGAATGTAATTTTCTTTTTCCACTTTTGTATTATCAGCCACAGGATCGGAACACGGGTTCAATCTAATTGATTGTGAGTCGTTGCTCAATATTGGGGCGCACACGGAGTGAGGGAGTTAGCTAGTTAGTTTGGGAACGATGTGTTTTTCAAGTTCTTTTCGACTTTCTTTATAGGAAACACAATGTTTCTCGCCTTATGTAAATATATAGTATATGTTTGTACATATTGGGCTATAATAAAGTAAGTCTCGTTCCTATAAAAAAAAGACCTTTGGAGTAAAAATTCTATATATATGTATATATAAGTTGAAGGCGATTAAGTTGGGACAATAATGGTACTAAATGAAATCCACTGTCAAGTTGCTAGCTCGTTCCGACATTGATCCACTAGAACAATTTGAGCATTTAATAGCACTTAATAGATAGAGGTTTTAATTAACCCCCATGAATTAGACAATTTGAGCTTTCGATAGCACTTAATAGATAGAGGTTTTAATTAACCCCTATGAATTAGACAATTAGGCTTTTAATAGGACTAATTCATAGAGGTTAAAAAAACCTCTATGGAAACTCTGGCCCAAGAACAACAAATGCCCTGAACACTCTCGCACTCGCACTCGCCTCACTCGCTCGCCTCACTCGCTCGCACTCACACTCGCTTTTGTCATCGTCCGTCAACACTCACTTGCAATCGCCATTGTTGGGGTGGCTGAGCTTTGATTCAAACCTTATCGACTGTCTCTCGCAGGGACGAAGACCACGACTAGGGCGGTTGGAAAACCAGTTGTCTCTTCTATGGATTTTACTCCTCTTCACTCGATTTGGTGATTAGGCTGCTATAGGTTTCACATCTAGGGTTTGGTCTGCCTCCACCTTGCCTCTTCTTCACCGCTCTCGGACCTTCTTCGATTTCAAGACCAGTTGTCCAATCTGCAAGGTTAGACTCGATCGATCTCAAACCCTAACGATTCGATTTGATGAAGCTGTGAATCTTTGGTTATGTAGTTTAATTTTGATCATCTAGCTTTGATTCTGATCTCATGTGTTGATTAGGTTAAGTGAAATTGTTTCTATGGTTCTATGGTTCTGTGTTGAATTGGTTGTGGTAAATGGTTACTGATTTACAGTCTCTCTAAGTCTCTATATTGATTAGGTTAATTGAATTAGCGATGAATGTAGTTGATTTCATATATAGGTATATAAATTATTCGATTTATATACCTATGGTTTTTAATTAGGTTAACTGATTTACAGACTGATTTAATGTTTTTGAAAGTGAGAATTGTGCAGAGTAGGTTATAGTATATAAATAAGAAATGCAGTAAAAGCAAAACTTTAAGGGAAAAAAAGTTCACCAACTCGATGATTAAACGACCATAACAACCAAGCTTCACAATCCAAATTAATTAGGGTAGGTTACATGGACCAAAAGTTTCTAGTCCGCTCGACTTAAGTAGTTGGATGATGTGCACAAATTCACATGATAAATTGAACCTTCCCTCTTATATCAAGTAATTCAGAAAAATCGCCTCTACACGTGACATGTCTTTATCATAGAAGTGATTCTGATCCTAACTTATGTTGTCCCTTCTAGCCTCGATTCAGTTTTACTACTTCGCTTCTCATTTTTGTTTTTATTTTCTTTTGCAACCCAAACCTTATTGCACCATAATCTAAGAGTCCATATAATCTTATTAAAAGCCTAACTATGTCTGTGCTACTTGAATATTCCGCGCAGCAGCTGTACAAAGGTGGACAAGTATGTTTACATTATAGGAAGAAATTAAGCAATGTCTTTTAGGTGTAGTTTAAGATGTTAAAGAGAATTCGTTAACCAAGTGGATGGCTCATTGGTTCGGTATGGGGTTACTCGGATTTAACGTCGGGAGGTTGAACCTTATAGTGGGGATTTCGTTTTTGTTTTTGTTTTTATTTTTGTTTGGAGGCAAGTGCATGTAGTTGTTCTGTCCATATATGTGAGTCACATAATTGTTAAATCTTCAAGAATTTGCTTTAGTTCTTATTCGCATCCAAATATGTTGCTAGACTTGTATGTAGTATATTTAGAAGTTGCTTCTCTCGTTTCTTTGTTTGTTTGTTTTCTTCTTTGTTTCTTTTGTTCATGAAATGACCATTTGCAAATAAAGTTGTTAATTCATTTTTTTCATTTCCTGCATATGCAATACTATTTGCATATGTTGGTAGACTTGTATGTACTAGCTTGTGCTTTATGTCTATTGAGCGTAGCTTCAAGTTTGTCGTAATATCTCAATACTATTGATCAAGAACAATTATAAAGTTTGTGTTTGTAGTTTCCTTGGTTGTGTGTTGACGTTGTGTGTTTGTGTTGGTTTTGGGTTTGTATTTGGATTCGGATTGGATGTGAAGTAGAGTGGAGCGATGTGATCTTGGTTGTTTACGTTTGTTCTGTAAATAGTAGTAGGGATTGCAATGGTCATAACTGGATAAATTGTATGCTGAATTTTGGATAAATTGTATGGTTGTCTTTAGATATTGATGAATAATTACCTTGTTGTATGTGATTGCATATATGAAGGGGAAGGTACGGCTGTGATGGGGGTGGATTGTCAGGACATTTGATTTGGGATTCAGGACTTGTTACGTTTAGTCCATATGTGAAATTTTGAATTTTTATTGGTGTGTGATAAGTTCGTATTTTTACATATTTATTAGTATATTTTAGTATATTTAATTATTAAAAGTATTTAAAATAAATATTTAATAATATTATTTGGTCGTTTTTAGGTGAAACGGAGTGCGCGGGTGAATTCGTGGCGGAAAAATACTCAAAATGGAGTATTTACTTGTAGTAATCGGACACCGGACAGTTTGCCTCGAAATACGCGTTGCTCGGTATGTCGAATAGCAGAAAGGGCGTTCCAGCCAATCAGAGGATGACACGTGGCGCGTTTTCATTGGAGTAGATTGTTCGGTCCAATCAGAGAGCGACACGTGGGCGGTGACGCACACAATGACGTACACATATCGCCAGCAGGGACCAATCAGAAAGCGCCACGTCAGCCACTACAGAACAGCTGGACCAATCACGTGACGCCACGTCAGCTCAAGCGCACACACGGCACACAAGCATTTCCTCTCTTCGTTCAGTAGGTCTTGGATTTGCCTCGGGATTCGTGCGCGTACAAACTCCCAGATTTTCGCACGAGTCGCGCGGTTTTTCCTTCGCCACGTCATGCCACGTGGCATCCTCCCATTGGTCCTGACGCGTCACCACCGTCTGCTCACCCAATCAGCTTCTGAAACGTGTCCCACCACCGCCAAATGCAGCCAATCACACGCCGCCACGTGGCCACTTTCACTTTCTCTTCTCGCCAGCTCGTCCACCACGCCAGCACCACCGCCTCTTGCACCAATCAGAGTGCGCCACGTGGCATGCACTCTCCCGACACGCCATGCACTCTCCCACCACGTCAGCAAACCGCCCCTCTCGTCCAATCACACGCCGCCACGTGGCACGCACTTCCAAACACTCCAGCCCACACCCACATGCTTTCCAACCCATTCCGCCACGTGGCATCGCACCAACAATCACAGTGCGCCACGTGGCATCGCACTCACCAGCCCACCAATGGCAGCCTGACACGTGGCAGAGTTACAACTCATCAACACACCCTATAAATAGGGGTCCAATACGTAAGTTTGAGGGGAAGGAAGTCTCGGGAGGTATTTCTGGGAGTTTTTAGTGTAGTTTTTGTGTATTTTTAGAGTGGTTTTGAGTTTTTACTCATTTTTACTTTCAAAAATACAAAAATACTGTCTTACAGTCGCAATGGCCGGCTAAGTCCATCAATCTGAGCCGGCGGCGGATCAAATCACCTATTTTGGCACAAATATATATGTGAGATCTGTGTATTTATTTATCTTGTTTTTCATTAATGTTTTATTTTCTTTGGTATTATTTTAATAATTAAGATTAAATACTGATTTAATTCTTAATTTACCAGCCAGTGTGTTGTAAGCACCCGTACTTGTGCGATAAGACCACACCAGTGGCAGTTGACCCTACCAATTGATTCGACCCTTTTGGGACCTAGGTTAAATACCTTAGAAATCACTAAATCGGACACACGAGTGATCCTAGGTTGTCTAGGTGTAGCGCCTTCACGAAACCCATTGCGGTCAACACACTAAATCCAATTCACTTGAATTCGTGGTTGTGTGTTTGACTAGGGAAATAACCACCGTCGTACCTTGGTTATCGAAATTTGGAAGCGCAAGGACCAGCGTCGTCCACCGGTCTATAGTTATACTAAAATATTATGAATCATACATTTTGATCGAGGACCATATATAAAATTGTGCCAAATTGCGGAGATTTGTGATGCCAAAGGTTTAGATTGTCACATTTATTTTGATTAAGTTATTTGTTTACTGTTTATTTTAATTTGTTCAGCATTAATCGATTAAGAATACAAAATTTTCAACACCCCCGAGTTATTTTCAATTTCATAGTCTAAGTTAAAAAGAAAGTTGGTCTTCGTGGTTCGACCCCGTGCTTGCCACTACTGCAGTTCTTGTGGTTATTGGTAACCTCATCGGGTATAAATATATTTTGACGCATTCGACAAGCGTCAGTGTGTATGTATGTTTCACAATTACTTTATGGTTTTTTGTTCAAGCTCTTCTTTTACTTGTAGTATCAATTAGTATCAATTACTTTCTGTTTAGTAATTGTTGAATTAAAGTATCACTTTAATTCAGCACAATTACTTTATGTTTTTTTGCTCAAATCAATGTTGATCAATAAAAGTCTTGTCTTTTATATGCGAAAAAAATTAGTGATTTGTTGTGCGTTTATTATTATGTTTGTTTAGCCATATTAGTGTCATTAGAATTATGTCGTAGTACTTTCATCTCCATACTGCTTTATAATTGCCTCATCCCACAGCTTGAGCTTTATAACCTCTTTAAGGTGCTAAGGTAAAAATGAGTATTGCAATTATCCAATTCTATGGTGTTATGTTCTTGTTGTTGCTCTTGCCTGCATTGTGTGTGTCCGAGGATACTTACACTTGCTTAAGAGCAACATATTATGGAAGCCCTGGCCGCTTAGGGACTCCAAGTACGATTTCTCATCACTTCTCTCATACTCCTTGTTGAGTCGTTAATTATGTAATATTATATATAGGTTATCTATATATTTTTATTGTCAAGTCTCCAAAATACTAGCCTAATTGCATTTATTTATTATTTTCAAGGTTATTGGAGTGTGCGGTTGAATCCGGGGCGAAAAACTACGTAAAATCGAGTATTCATATGTCTGGATATGTTTTACCCCAAAATCGCGTGAGCACACTTCTCGAGGCTAATTTGGTGGGGCCCACACGTAAGACACGAAAGAGATAATGTGGCCGACAGCTAGGCATATATATATATATATAGTGGTGCTTGCTTGCGTGATTTAAGGATATAAGTTAGGAATGTTTTGTTTTTAATAGGAATATTATATATATATATATATATATATATTATAATATTATAATATAATAGATGGGAAGGAAATAAAGAAAAGAGGGAGAGATAGAAACTGACCGATTGCTATTGGACATATGCATGAAAGAAATAAAATAGGGAGAAATACAAACGGTCAGAGAAAAAAAAAAGGAAGAGAATGGACCGGAATTGATTTTTATATATTGGACCTTTCGGCTATTCGAGAGCTCTCCCTCGGCATCCTCTACTCGGCCATTCTGGCCGAACGCTCTTCCCCATTCTATTTTTATTTTTCTTTATTCTTTGTGTTATTTGATGGAGGGCTAAGTTTATAGCTTAGGCAAGACTGCGAAGAAGGTTTGATTGTGCGTATCAATGAATTTGTGAGATTTATATATTTTAATTTCAATCTTTTCATTATTATTTTATTTTCTTTGGTATTATTTGAACAATTGAAGTTAAACACTTGTTTAAACCTTGATTTATTTGTCAGTGAGTCGTAAGCACCCGTCCTTGTGCAATAAGACCACACTAGTGACAATTGACATCTACCAATTGATTAGTCTCTTTTGGAACCGATTGAATACCTTAGAAATATAGGCTAAATCAGACACACGAGTGATTCGGTTGTCTAGGTGTAGTGCCTTCAAGAAGTTCATTGCGGTCAGCGTGTTAAACCCAATACGCTTGAGTATAGGGTTATGCGTTTGACTATAGAAATAGTCACCATCGTACCTTGGCTATCGAGATTAGGAAGTGCGAGGAACCGCGTACGTTACCGGTTCTATAGCTACACTGGGATATTTTGATTTGCATATTTTACATAAATCGACGAGCGAATCCAATCTTTTATCGAACTGAACTTGTATATCTTGACCTAGGTGTTTTTATTAATTGTTTTCAAATTATTTTCATTGTTTTGTTTATTTTTTTTTATATTTAGATTAGTTGATTAATTCATTCTCTCTTAAACCCCGATTTCTCTTTTTGTTCTTTTTAAACCTTAGAAAGAATACCAATCTTCGTGAGATCGACCCTTTGCCACTATTCTACAAAATAGTTGGTTTAGGAAATTTAATTTTATTGACGCATTCGGAGCGCGTCACTCCTTAATTAGTTGGGGCCATGTGTGTTTGAATGTAGAAGGCCCCTCTGAGGATTTGGTGCCAACAGATCATGTATTTGTAGATAGCTTCCAAGCTTTGTGATCTTTTTAATTAAAAAAGGATCATAAAGTAAAATTTACTTAATAATTTGTAACATTAATTAAATTCATGCCAAATATCTCTAGTAAATATTACCGTTCTTCAATTTTAACAGAGCAAAGATTACAATCTCAGGATGGATAAAGGTTGGGCCATACATTCGAGGTTAATATTATCATATCATCTTTTTATAGTGATAGAAGCATTCATATTTTTTGTAAGGTCAAAACTTACTATTCAAAGTTTTTTTTGTTATTAGAGTTTCAAAAGAATATTGTAAATGAGCAAATGCATTCGTTCTTCAAGCTCAAGCTAGATAAGGACATCCAGAAGGAATTAGGTTAATAATTTTACTGTAATGAATTATTTCCTATTCTCTTGCTCTTATTTCTTACTTAGTGTCGTATTTGGAGCGATTTCTCATTTGCTCTCAACTCTCAAGGTAACTTCGACCATCTATCGACATGAATGCATCTTAGTTGGTCATGACAACTTTCATGCTATGTAGAATTCATTGAAGCATCAAACTAGGTATTGAACTTCAATGATTTGAAGTTGGTTATGACAGCTTAGTTGATCATGACAGCTTTCATGCTATGTAAAATTCATTGAAGCATCAAATTAGGTATTAAATTTCTCCTTGATACATTCTTTACTAGCCATTGTTGATCTGTCCATATCTTGAAATTGATGATACACTTCAGTTCAATTGCAGCTTGTTCAATTGCAGCAAAAAGCACATCGGTTCAACCACAACAATACTGGATGTGCAGGGATTGGTATGCTATTTTAACGCCTCAGTCAGTTATTGCAAATTAAACTAGCAAAGATTTTTGCATATCCTGTATATTCAAGAGACATATACTTGTTGTAGCCCTCTTCCTATTGTTCATGCGGTTGTCTTATTGCCTCTTTCTTCTTGTTTATTCAGCTTTGTCAATTGATGAGGAGAGTTTTATTTTCCCTTGTCACGTTGTCCACGCGCGAAGCAGGAGATGTCGACTAGTAAATTTTATAATATATCCTTGACACATATACAAAACTAACACGTCGTCGTCATATTATGTTATGCTTCTTTTATTAATATCTTTACTTGTTAAATAAGTTATCGATAACAATATTATTGATCGAATATCTACAGGTTGGTACGTAGGTGCAAATAATTACACTCATACATCAAGGTCGAGAGTTTTTGAGTCTTTCAATTTATAAATTCGAAGAGTATACATAGATTGTTCTTAATTAAAAGAAAATAAACTTTGTTACCTCCTCATTTGTATGTACATTTTTTAATGGAGAGCCAGGACAACGAGGGGTTGGTGGAGGTCGCGAAGAGAGGTAACCGCAATGGCGGCCAGCATGGGGATTGCATCTGCGCTGGGAAGGACGGACAGAGGGTGAGCAAATGCAAGCTGGAGCGATTTGTCTTTGAGAAGAAGAGGTTCACCATCACTACTCTTCATGATGGTGGAGTAAAAATACAAGAATCAGCTTTCAACAGAACCTACAATATCTTACTAGATTTAAGGGAGTTGCAATGGGTCATCAAGATTATGAGACTTGCATTGGACTACTCAGATCAGTGGATACAAAGGGGTTTTAGCGGGTTTCGTGAAATGTGTGGCTATCGATTTGTTGTTTTGTTGATTGGTTGTAGAACACCGCGAATTTCTTGATGGAATAATAATATTGCGAGTGGAATGTAGATTTGTTATATTTTCAATTGAAAATGGAAATGGAAATTAATTTTGGTCATTTTCGGCTATTATTTTTTTAAATTACATTTGATAGGGGTTTGAAACCCCTATGTAAGCCTTTGACGATAATATAGAGGTTTCAAACCCTTATGAAATCACTACAATTGATAGGGGTGAAACCCCTATGTAAGCATTTGAAGATTTTATAGAGGTTTCAAACCTCTATGAAATAGCCAAGATTTGATAGAGATTTGAAACCCCTATGTAAGCTTTAAAGATACGATAACGCCTTAAAAAATAACATTTTTCATAGAGGTCAAAAACCTTTTATGAAAAGTCTTTAATAGAGGTTCAAAACATCTATCAAAAGTTAAATTTGTTCTAGTAATCATTAACTAAAATTAGATTTTCTTTTGTACTTTATTGACACTGGAATTTACATCCAGCGATATCATGCTCTTGTACTTCAAGTACGTACTGCCAAGGTGTTCGTTCAAATTGATTCCTGAAGCATAAAATGAGGGGGCCGTCGTATTGCAGAAGAATCCTTGTCAAGGTACGTACGTGTTGTATCAACAGCTCTTATTCGAGACACATGCATATAGCATAGACAGATGCAATCGCGTAACAATGTCTAGGTACTTGCATTCTACTGATAATGCAGGTGAGGCGCCCGCAATATATAGCAGACGACTATTGCTGCATTCAAAACCGCAATACAATGTCTCGGTAATTGTATTTTATTGAATCAAGGAGCGCGGTTTAGAGTTTAGAGTTCGAAACTCGAAGTCTCTCACTTGATATATGTTTTTTTGATGAAACTCAGTACTTAATATATGTTAACCAATGATATGTTAGACAAAAAGATTAAACGTGTATTTCTGCCACTTTCTTAAATAAATTGCAAGAGTTAGCAAAAATCTTAGAGGATATAATGAAGTAAAAATCATTTTGTACTTGCAGTAGGGAAAGCTAGAACACAAGCAATTGTTGTACTTAAATTTCGAAATGTTCTTCTTCTTTCTAAGCATCTTCTCTTATACCTCTCTAAAGCCAATTGAAGAAGAAATGAGGCAGTTGAAACTGCTCCACTCAGTAAATCATTGAATGAGTTTCTTATTAACTGTCCACTTAAAGTTGAGTGGATCAATTAATTAACCATCCACATAATAAATTCGAAAATGGAAAAAAATTTATGGTAAAATTTTAACAATGATTAGCCCACTTAAAGTTGAATGGGTCAATTTATTAACCACCTATATAATAAATCCAAAAATGGTAAAAAAAATATGGTAAAATTTTAACAATAGTTAGCCTACATAAGTGCAGACAACCCACTTTGCATAGCTCAAGTGATTTTCTTTAGCACTTAATGTAGTGTATATCGATCTACTTTTTAAAGTAAATTTTTTTAACCCACGTGGGACTAAAACATTTCCTTTTAACAATGTCTAACATGATGATACCATTTGCAAGAAATTAAAACATAAAGGATATTTTTACAAGTCAGAAAATTAAACTCCCAACACAACATTGTGGACTATATATAAAGAGAGACGTTGGTCACTACCAAATTAGGATATCACGGCACATTTCTACATTGTGCACCCAATTAGCTAGCTTAGCTACAGCACTTGCCTTATCTTCACTTCTCAAGCCTGAAAGAATGGCCACTTGTACTGAAGAGCCAATTAGTATTGTGCGCAAATCAGCAAATTTCCATCCTAGCATCTGGGGCGACTACTTCTTGAATGATACTTGTGACGATATAGTAGTAAGTTCCATGCATGCATGTCCAAGCAACACGATATATAGTATGGTCAGTGATATTTGTACTCATGAGTCTGAATTCGAAAGTTTTTTTTAATTTCAAAGTCACCCTTAAGTAATTAATGAAGTAAATACAATCACTTGTAAATTTTTTTTGATACCTCTTAAATATTTGTAAAAATTTTAAAAACACCCTTATAAGTTCGGACTCATGAGTCCAAATAGATTTATTGATATAGTATCTAGTATTCTTTTCTATTTTTCGTCTTTTCATATCTCCCAAAGCAACATATATATCTAAATTGAAAAAAATGCGGGAATAACACCTCCGAGTGCACAACAAATTGCACACTCATCCCTTTCATTTGACGACCATCTTATACACCTTGAAACGCGTAAACTTGCACGCCAAGGTGAACACGTGCAGAATGATATATGGTTGAGGGCCTTAGTTGCAAGATTCTTTTGTGTATATAACATTCTTCGTAAAAAGTACAATGGGTTAATAATATCACTGATGTATTTAACTTTGTGATTAATAAACTTTTTAATGCTCGTCTCTAATTTTCTCAAAAAAAAAAAAAAAAAAAAAAAAAGCGAACGCATATGCAGATGGTGGATGTGGGGGCGTAGGGGTGGAAGGTAAAATGTGTCCGGATCCATTTGTCCGGACATGTTTTTTTGCCTGTTTTAGAAAAGGGTCCGGGTCCGGACAAATTTTTTTTTTAGCGATTAATTTGAATAATATTTATTTATTTATAGGAGTATTTTGAAACTTTCATGATGTTTGAATTGTAATTTCACTAATGATGATGTTATTTTCATATAGAAACTTGTAAGATTTAAATTTTGAATTTGTAATATTTCTTTTTTGTAGTGATGGAATGTATGACGACATAAAAATCATGTATTTTTGTTAATAATTAGGTGAAAAAAATTATTTTATTTTATTAAAAATCAGGTCCGGACAAAAAACAAGTCTTGTATATTTTAAAAACATACGGGTCCGGACAAAAAAAGTATCCGTTTCAAAAACGAGTACGGGTCCGGATACTATTTATAGTCGTTATTAAGGAGGGGGTGTCGTACCCGTCCGTACCCCTTTTGTGTATTTGGTTGTGCATTTAGGGTGTCATTCCAGCACAACCCGATAAATTGGATGCACGTGGACTACGATAGTTTCAGAGATCTTGGTGACATTGATATTAATTCTATTATTTTTTGAGCTAATGCTAGCTAACTGATCTAAATATCTTTTCCGACCTAAAGGCAATCCGTACATGTGCCGATGAAGTTGAGATTTTGAAGGAAAAAGTGAGGAACATACTAAAGGAGGTTCAAAATGTTCCTGCTAAACAACTGAATTTGATTGATGCACTCCAACGTCTTGGTGTATCATACCACTTTGAAATTGAAATAGAAGAAGCAATTAAACATATGCATGACCATGAGCTCATCCTCTCCTTATTCCTTCACAACAAGAACCTCCACCACGTTGCTCTATGTTTCAGATTGCTTAGACAACAAGGATACAACGTTTCAAGTGGTATGTAACATTAATATATGTTTATTACACCATTTTTCATACAAAATTATTTGATATTTTTTGGGTAAGTATTGCTGCATGCACCTTCTGCTACTATATATAGTTGATCAATGTCAAAGTGATCATGCCGCCATGTAACATTTTTGTTTAATTTGTACGTGGACACTTTGCTCTATTGTGTAATGGTTTGCAGATATCTTTACTAAGTTCAAGGATGACAATGGTGACTTCGAATCGAGCTTGCTTGACGATGTAAGAGCCATACTAAGTTTATATGAAGCTGCTCATATTAGGTATCATGGAGAACAAGTTCTAGAGGAAGCCCTTATTTTCACTACCACCAACCTTACATCTATGATGAAGAGTACTACTTCATTTAGTTGTTCTCCTCTTGGAAGACAAGTTAAACATTCACTAGACCAACCCTTCCACAAGGGGATCCCAAGACTCGAGGCAAGGCGTTACATATCACTATATAAAGAAAATGATCATGAGACCTGGAGCGACTATGTAATAAATCTTGCAAAGTTGGATTTTAAGCTGTTACAAGCTGTGCACAGAAATGAGTTGTCTCATCTTTCGAGGTGTGCTGTTTAGATTAACATTTTTCATTTTCTTTATCGATCTTTTAACACCCTATAATATAAATAATTTTTACTCGTTAGACTCAGGTCACATGGGTTTTATATATATTTCAAAATGTCTCGGTACTATTTAATTGATCAAGAGAGTCGTCTTACACTTATATCCTTCCTTACAAAGTCAATTTTAAGTGATGTGAATTATATTTCAGTCTACACATTCTCGACATTAATTCTTATATCATACCGCATTTCCATATGAATTAATTTAGGTGGTGGAAGGATTTGGACTTTCCTACAAAGCTTCCTTTTGCGAGAGACAGATTAGTAGAGTGCTACTTCTGGGCTGTTGGGACTTTCTTTGAGCCTTCATACTCTCAAGCAAGATCGTTTCTAACTAAAGTCGTATTTTTGATATCAGTAGTTGACGATATTTACGACGTTTATGGCACATTTGAAGAATTAAAACTCTTCACCGATGCCTTTGAGAGGTTACACGCTTAATTTCTTGGCTTTAAAGTAATCTCATATTTTTGTTTTCATAAATTTTTTTTAGCTATTGTGGCTTTTATTAGTCAATGTTTATAATTAACTATAAATGATGACTAAATCATGATCAATTTCAGGTGGGATGTTTCATCTATCAATCAACTTCCTGGATACATGAAAATAAGTTACCAAGCAACTTTGGATGAGTTTGAAAAAATGGAGGAATTGATGCATAAGAAGGGATGTTCTTATCCTATGCATTATGCCAAAGAAGCTGTAATTTAGACATCTTTATTATGTCAATATATATATATATTCCTCCTCTGTTCCGCAATATCCGTCACAATAACTTACGTAATTAATTGAACACGCACAATTAATATTCATTCTTGTGCTATCGAAGATGAAAGATCTAGCTCGAGCTTACCTAGTGGAGGCAAAATGGTACCATGAAAGGCATGTACCAAAACTAGAGGAATATTCAAGTAATGGATTAGTATCTTCATCCTACCACTTGTTGTCTGCTGCAAGCCTTGTTGGTATGGGAAAGATTGCATCAATGGAGGCCTTTGAATGGCTGAGGACCGCGCCTAAACCTCTTAGAGCTTCGTGTTTGATTGGACGACTAATTAACGACATAGGCTCCCATGAGGTATGCTAGCTATTTCATTTTCAAAAGTAATCAATGAATATATATATATATAGTTGTTAAACAAACTAATTAACGATATTTTAACTAAAATTTGAACTAGTTTGAACAAAAGAGGGGACATGTTGCTTCGGCTGTAGAGTGCTACATGGAGGAATATGGTGCTTCAGAGCGAGAAGCCTGTCGAGAGATTTACAAAATGACTGAAGAAGCATGGAAGGATATCAACGAAGGGTGCTTCGCTCCTGGCACAAGCACCATTCCAAGGCCTTTATTGATGCCGATTGTGAATCTTACTCGCCTGGTGTTTGTTGTTTACAAGTATGAGGAAGACACTTATACTCATTCTGATACTAGATTGAAAGAAAGCGTGGCATTGTTATTTGTAGATCCAATTGATCCATAATCAACCCGTCGAAGTATTGTGTGAAGCGCAATCTGCCTAAAGCATATATAATTTGTTTCAAATGTTGGTTTATGTTTGAGAAGGAGTGTTTGGGTGGTGACATTTCAAGAGTCGTTTTGTTTTGTTTTGTTTTTGTTTTTTGGATCAGTTAGTGTGGCATGCATTCGTCGATCAAGTCATCCACACAAGCAAAGTCACCATTTGACTGTTAAGTGTGGAATGTATTTATCTGCATTTCGATCTTCAGAATCGATTGGTAGTGATTATGTTTGGTATATATAGACTTTTAATTTTATGGCATTCTGTATGTCCACTTCCTTTTAATAGCACTTACATAATGAGCATTTGTGTCTTACACAATAAATGTTGAGTTAGAACCACTAGAACAAATTCAGCTTTTGATAGAGGTTTTGAGCATCTAGACTTTTCATAGAGGTTTTTGACCTCTATGAAAAATGTTATCTTTTAAGGCGTTATCGTATCTTTAAAGCTTACATAGAGGTTTCAAACATCTATCAAATTTTGGCTATTTCATAGGGGTTTGAAACCTCTATAATATCTTCAAAGGCTTACATAGGGGTTTCAAACCCCTATCAATTGTAGTGATTTCATAGGGGTTTGAAACCTCTATATTATCGTCAAAGGCTTACATAGGGGTTTCAAACCCCTATCAAATGTAATTTAATAATAATAATAACTGAAAATGCCCAGAATTAATTTCCATTTCCATTTTCAATTGAAAATATACAAATCTATATTCCACTCGCAATATTATTATTCCATCAAGAAATTCGCAGTGTTCTACAACCAATCAACAAAACAACAAATCGATAGCCACACATTTCACGAAACCAATCAACAAAACTCAATTTTTCATTGTCTGACAATGTGTTAGCAGAGAGAAGTATCTCTAGAAAGTCACCCTGCTTGTTTGAAACTTCACAATTGCCAATTCTCTCATCCACAATTGTTTTGACAATGGAAGCAATTCTTGTTCTAGTCTGCAAAGCAAAATCAATCAAAAATGTTGGCCCACAATTTTTGGTTCCTAATATTTTTCTCCTTTTGAAAAAATAGAAGATAAACATGATGCTCTAGAATATTATTAAACGATGTCAGTGAACCATATCAAAGGAAAGTTGAAAAAAAAAAAGAACAGATAACAAAGTAACTTAACAACAATAAAAGCTTTCTTATCCATCAGAAAAGAATAGGGTAATTAATTCTTCATATATATTAAAGAATATGGTATTTCTTCTCCTTTCTATCTTGAACAACTAGCTAGCTTGCAGATGTTTCGATCCTGGATGTTGTTAGTTCCTTCAGACCTACCTATCTGCACCCTCTTATAACTATATATTACTGCTCTACTTGATACGTGTTACATATGTACTATAGTTTTGGTGCATCAGGGTGTACTAGCTTTAATTTGATGATGTGAATCAAATCAAGCCTTGTGGCCTAATTTAATCATATGAGCTTCTGCTGCATGAATTAATTACTACTCCTGTAATCTCTGCAAATCCATTCTTTTTCCTGTAGGCATATATGTCTACTTCACTACTAATTAAGCTTATCTCATCATACTGGACCGCTTTGCATCAAATTAGCTTCTCGTCGTAAATTTAAGTTGTTCAGACCTTGCGTAGCTTAATTTAAGTGCAACTCTGCCACGCCTAAAAGAAGCTTAATAGCAGATTTGAGAGATATTTTCAGGCTTCCAATTAACATGAATTTTTAATGGGAAAAGAACTTAAAAAGTAATAAAGCCTGAGAACTATTAATGATAATAGATCTCAAGACATATAAGAAGGTTATAAGCAACAACATAAAAAAACCGCATGGAAGCAACAACTACACCTTTAGTGAGGGGTTCACCAACTACTCAATACAACCTTATTCTTGTCATTATATGGCTCTTGCAGATAGGGCACATTGACAACGTTCTTCCGCAATCAAAACATGTCTGCAAGTGTCGTTAGTTACAAATCAGTAACTAATTAAGAAACAACTTAACTAGCTAGAAATTTGAAAATTATGTTATCCTAGCTAGCTACCTGATGTCCACAGCCGAATACAAGATCTCCACACGAAAAGAAACATATCGGACATGCCTGCCAACAATGATCAACACATACTTCATAAGCTTGATAGGGAATCTAAACATGCAATTAATGATATTTTAAAGATCAGATGTCTGGCGGTATCCTGATTCAAGCACACCTCGGATCTGGGAATCAGATCTTCTAGAGGGGCAAATGCAACATGATCGGAACTAATGCCCCTTTGGATATTGCTTGACAATGAGTTTTTTTAACTAAGATTGGTGAAATTAGATTCCCCATCTGCTATAGGAAGCATAACTTTCGCGGACCCCCTTGTATCGCTGCTACTGCTACTGCATCCCATACATAAAAGACTCAATACCTGCAATTCACCTGCAACTTCTTTTTTGGAAGTAATTAAGCATGGAATGCTCCCCAGTCATGTCCTACCATAAACACCTGCATCCTCTCTAACTTGTATCAGTATTAAATCAAACCAAAGCAACACAATGAGATGATTTTATAGTTCACCTGGTCTTCACCCAGTGCATCAATGAGAGCAACTAGATCACCAACAATGGACAAGCTTGTGTGATTGCTGATAGAATTGGGTGCATCGGTATCGCCATAACCGCGAAGGTCAGGCGTCATTGCTCGGTAGCCATGGGGTGCGAGTGCGACAATTCGGTGCCTCCATGTGTACCAAAGCTCAGGGAATCCATGAAGTAGCAAGACCACTAGGCCTCCATTTGTCTTACCAATCTACAAAATTAAAATGAACATTAGATTCAGTAAAAAAAATAAGATAGTCACTCATCCAACATGGAATTGTCCAATTGCAACCACTGATACATCAATGCAGTTTCATGATAGAACTGGGCAATTAAAGAAATAACGTGAATAATTTTAGAGTTGAACCCATTTTTAATGCTTTCGGCATATTGGCACAAACTCCATAGACCTGAACTTGTGAGATCCTATAGAGAAAAAAGAGAGAATTCAATAACTTCAACAATGCCAAGAGAAGAGCAGTGAAAATTATGCAACATTTAGAGTGAGTTGGAGATAGAAACCTATTTGCTTTTTAGAGCTTCAAGTTTCCCCTCCTTCATAGGTTTAACATACATCAATAAGAAATCATTAGAATAGCCCATGGCATAAGCCAAGTCCATGGCGATAGCTTGCTTAATTTCATGAACATTACTAACTTACCAATCCAAATACCATGTTCTGGATCATTTCGAGGTCAACTCCAATTTGAGAAAGATCTGATTTCATGCCGATTACATTCAAGCATCAAAGTATGAGAGCTTATAAGCTACTTAACACTAGAAGACGATGACAATAATAATAGCAATAGTTATAGAATTTATTTAATACATTATTTTTAAGGGTTTAACATGCTAAGTCTTGACCATTAGCAATTAAAGAAGACTGCCAACACTGTGCTCCAACAGTAATATATAATTACAAAGCTGGAGCTTGCAAGGAATTATCAAGGATCTAATTTCATATTATCATTAGATTTCAAGGAATTATCAAGGATCTAATTTCAAGGATATTTGGCATGAATTTAATTAATGCTACAAATTATTAAGTAAATTTTACTTTATGATCCTTTTTTAATTAAAAAGATCACAAAGCTTGGAAGCTATCTACATATAGGGATCGATCCCTACATATAGGAAATGTATCATTATGAACCGTACTAGTTCATTAAGATCACAAAACTTTAAGGTGATCTGTTGGCACCAAATCCTCATAAGGACCTTCTACATTCAAACACACATGACCCCAATTAATTAAGGAGTATGAGAGAGGTGATGAGAAATCATACTTGGAGTCCCTAAGCGGTCAGGGCTTCCATAATATGTTGCTCTTGAGCAAGTGTAAGTATCCTGAGACACACACAATGCAGGCAAGAGCAACAACAAGAACATAACACCATAGAAAGAGATAATTGCAATACTCATTTTTATCTTAGCACCTTAAAGAGGTTATAAAGCTCAAGCTGTGGGATGAGGCAATTATAAAGCATTATGGAGATGAAAGTACTGCAACACAATTCCAATGACACTAATATGGCTAAACAAACATAATAATAAACACACAACAAATCACTAATTTTTTTCGCATATAAAAGATAAGACTTTTATTGATCAACATTGATTTGAGCAAAAAAAAAAAACACAAAGTAATTGTGTTGAATTAAAGTAATACTTTAATTCAAGAATTACTAAACAGAAAGTAATTGATACTACAAGTAAAAGAATAGCTTGAACAAAAAAAACACAGAGTAATTGTGAAACATACATACACACCAATAAAAATTCAAAACTTCACATATGGACTAAACAGAACAAGTCCTGAATCCCAAATCAAATGTCTTGACAATCCACCCCATCACAGCCGTACCTTCCCTTTCATATATGCAATCACATACAACAAGGTAATTATTCATCAATATCTAAAGACAACCATACAATTACTAACTTACCAATCCTCATAAGAAAAACAACTTCAGCAAACAAAGGGGCAAAACATCAAAAAGAAGATTTTCAAAAAAGTCAATAACTCAGTAAAAATTCTTTTGGTAAAACAATTCGCAGAAGTACCATGGGATGTTTCTGCTCGAGAAAAGAATAATAGCAAAAGGAAACTCATCAACAACAAAGTCAATATATGGCGTCTCAATATCAAATCAAAGTCCAACTATACAGACATCCAAGTTTTGAAATGTTCATTCTGCAACGCCCTAGCATATTAGACCCGATACTAAATGCATTAAACCAATCCACTATAATTTCTTAAATTCATAACTAAGGTTGTGTGATAATATTTCTGAACACATTATTACATCTAAGTTAGACATTACATGAGCTTCAAAGAATGTTTTGACTCCTGCAACAAAATTAAACACTTTGAAACCAGAAACCACAAGAATTGAAAAGCAATCAAGCAATTATGCAAAGAGTGGAAGAAATTGAATCTCGAAATTGATCACCAACACCGGATCTGAAACCAATGCACCTTAAAGTGAAGACTGAGATGTGAACCTCTTGCCTTACAAGCTGAAACCACAAACGCAACAAATCTAAACCAAACAACAAATTCGACAGCCAAAATCATCAAAAAAAAAATATTGAATCAAACATGAGACAGATAGAGAGAGAGCTCACATTGAGATGTTAGGGTTCTGTGGAGACGACTCCACGTGGAGATCGGGGTTCTCCAGCTGCCCTAGACGTGGTCTTCATCCTGCGAGAGACAGTCGATGAGGCGATGAAAGTGAGGACGACAGAGTTGGGGGAGGAGGCGAGGCCGTAGTATTATAGTGTGGAGACTACGAGAGAGAGAGATGGACTGAATCCGAGCTCAGCCACCCTAACAATGGCGATTGCGAGTGAGTGTTGACGATGACGATAACGGACGAGCGAGTGCGAACGAGTGAGACGAGAGAGTGCGAGTACGAGCGAGTGTTTAGGACATTCGTTTGTTGTTTGGGCTAGAGTTTCCATATAGGGTTTTTTAACCTCTATGAATTAGTGCTATTAAAAGCCTAATTGTCTAATTCATGGGGGTTAATTAAAACCTATATCTATTAAGTGCTATTAAAATCTCAAATTGTCTAATTCATGGGGTTAATTAAACCTCTATCTATTAAGTGCTATTTAAAGCTCAAATTGTTCTAGTGAACATACTGAGCACTCTTAAACACTTCAAGGAACTAGTAGGAACTAAAATTATATCAATGAGAAAATGTTATCCCAAAGTTTGAAACAAGACTCAGTACTGCATCTATAACCAAAATTGCAATCTCAATTAAAAATAAATAAGCAATAAAATGAAAAGAAGACATGTACAAATTTAAGCAAGCAAATGAATCAGACATAGAAAACATATATACATTAATATGAGGGCCGCTAAGGGCACCCTACCATTTAATGAGGGCACCCAGTTAATGTGGGCACAAACTGTTTTACCTGGGGCACCCAAAAATTAGCCCCGAACTACCGAAAATACCCCCTCGTGCAAACCCCTGAGCACCCCACCACCCTCGTGCAAACCCCTGGGCACCCCACCACCACCACCACCACCACCACCACCACCCTCGTTCACCGAACTCCTTGTGGAAGAATTCATTTTTTTTAACCGACCAGTGAGAGGAATCCCCGAAATCGTGTTCTCCGTCCCTTGCCGTGTGTTTCTCCTTCGTTGTTCGAGTTTTCTGCATTTTGTAGGGTCCGGTGTGTGAGCCGATTTCGTCTTCAAATTAGGGTTCGGTTGAAGATCGTCGAATTAAGTTACATTTGGTAGAGTAGTTGTAATGTGTGTGTGGTGGTTTTTTTAAATGTAAAAAAATTAGAAAATCGTGGTTCTCGGCCACACATGCCAGAGACTGTGTCAGGCCGAGACAGAAGCTAATATTTTTGGGAACTCGCAGTCTCGGCCACGAAGACTGGAAGAGTTAACTGCGTATCGATTGTCCACTTCCGAGAGGGTCTCAGTAGGCTCGGTCGTCATAGGACGAAAGTCAGGCGAATTGAAATGGTCAATCCATCTCGGTGGTGTACAACCGAGAAATTGAAATAGGACTCGGTTGTACACGGCCGATATATTGGAATACTTGTCGGTCATGGGTGACCGAAAATATGGGTTGTTTCATGAACTTGCTTGACCGAGACATCAGGAATGGATGAATTTGAACATTACAGTTTGAAAAAAATTGGGAAATCGTCAAACTAACAATACAAGATTGAAAATCCATCACGACAATTTGCACCGAAATCTCTGTAACATTCAAACTGACTCTAAAAAGGGTCCATCCATAAGTAAACAACAATCAAAACACAACAACAATCAAAACACAACACAACATTTGCATATACATAGAACATTCAGACGAATTGGCAAAATTTCTAAATGTTTAGCCGTCTAGGTACAAGCTTTAACCTACGGTGTATCTAAATCTACAACAGGTATGATGGCTTCATGATCAGCAGTTGCAATGGACGCGATGTCTCGAAAAATGAATCCATCTCGCCAACCTTTGGCGCAGTCCTCAACGTACAGATCCCACGATGGATATAAGGATGGCGGCGGTGCATTCACACGCAACCGCACTGTCAAAGTGAACAGTAGAAACATAGAAAATATTGTCACAAACCCGATTAAGGGGGAAACAAACCAATTCACAAAAAATCATAGAACTTACCCTAACCCAATGGATATTCCTTTCATTTGCCATTGCAATGATAAGTCTGTTGTGCAATGACGACGGTAGAGTACTACGTAGAGGTAGGAATATGGAGGCACTCCCATGTGAGAGGTTGACGAGAATGACATTGAATGCGGTGGATACTAACAATCCTATGTCTGGAAGTGTCAACCATTCTTTAAAAGATGCCCCATCTTGCTTCTCTGGGCCATGCACTGCATTCTTGACAGTCTCGAAACTCGAGCCAAGCACTTCCCGCCGAAGGTCTTCATATCCGATAATCTCATCGTACATCCGACTACGCACAATCCTCCACCCGTCTACGTCGGCAAGTCCAAGCCCAGAGGCTATACACCGATATCCACAATTCCCATCGGAAACCACATCGATAATGACATCAACATGTGGCAACCAATCCTGTTCTTAGCAATAACCATAAGCCATGTTAGATCCATTTTGCGTGCGTCGACTGGCACGACGCATTTGTGGAACCTTGCCTTTCTTCTGCCTAGAAGCTTTTGTGGAGTGGGAGGACTCAAATCCGATTGGAGACTGGGGTGCCTCCGACACTGGGGTGCCTCCGATTGGAGACCCCGATGTCCTCCCACCCGCATCCTCAACTTCCTGCTCGCACTCCACAAAAGACGAAGGTGGACTAATCTCCCTGAGCTGCTCACTTTCAGTCCTCCCCCCGCATCCTTAACTTCCTCCTCCCCCTTATCCAATCTTCCTGCGGTGTCGTGATTGTGCCTCCCACAAATCACAGTGACATATCATAAGGAGTCAGCATTTTCCTTGACGTTAATTTGGAAATGGCATCCACATTTCTTCGTAGTAGTGTGAGTCCTCGCCTTTTCATCATTCCTTGATTTCTTTAAAATTTTTGCCGCTTTCCCCTTCCCTACTCTCTGAGCCAGTCCCCTATATGTCCCAGACCTCTCACAGGCAATTTTCACCCTTCCCCTGCGCTTAATGCCCCTGGCGTCCGAGCGCTTCGTTACTAACACAAACTTGTTCTCACCACCAATCATTTGAAGCCATGAAATAGCCGCTTCTCGAGAGGGGAATGGCTTAGAAGGTGTAAAAGTGTCCTTGTAGTCTGGAAAATTACTAGATAACGACATTACCAAACAGTGTAACATTATAATCAACCAAAATGTACAGCACAATCACAAAAAAACCCAAAAAAATAGGTTCTCAGTTGTACAGTTCCGAAACTTTCTTCAGAGTCTCGTTTGCGTACGACCGAGAGTTACCCAGTACTCTCGCTCGTTCCAGACCGTGACCTACGTGAAACCTTTCGGTCCTCTATGACCGAGACATTACCATACATCTCGGTCCTGCGAGACCAAAACAATCGCGCACCCAGACAGAAACTTCGGATAACCGCAAAAAAAACACAAAATTTACAAAATTACCTCAAGGACGACCTCCTCTGGCACCGAAGCATTACAATACTCCATTATACAGTGGAAACAACTTCGGATTTGAAGAAATTACCAAACCCTACGTTGACAAACAAATCGTCATTTTCACAGTTATACACAACTAAACAGTTCTAAAAAACCCGAATATGGTTGTCAAACATTGTTACCTCGCTGTCGGACGAGCAAGAATCGATCAGCTCTTCGCCAAACGCAATGTGGCTGTGGCTTTGTGGTTCAAGCTTGCTGGTGGGGTGCCCTAACTCCTTGTCAAAATGGTTTGTGGGGTTTAAACCATTATATATATACAGGGGCAAAATAGTCTTTTTCATTTTTGTTGGAATTTTTACAAATAAGTTGGGTGCCCTCATTAAATGGTGGGGTGCCCTTAGCGGCCCTCATTAATATTAGCACTCTTATCTGCGTTGACAGCGGTAGCGCCTGCAACTAGTCCACCAAACAGCAATGAGATCGACCTTTTGACATGGCGGGCGCCGCATCGCCTATAACTGAACTGGCATAATTAACCAGTAGCGGTTACCACCAACGTGAGGATCTCTACAGGTTCATTACTATTGAGACAAGTACAAGGAGATATAACCTCTAACGGCGGCTATTTCTCATGTTTTTGAATAGAAACTGAAATCACTAGAATTCTATCACTATACACTCGCTACTTGTACTAGAATTACAAGTTTCAGGTTTTAACAAGAAAACGCATCTCGAGTCTTGACCACAACAACAACAACTACTACTGCAACAAAGCCGCAATCTTGAATTAGTTGGATTTGACAATATAGATCAAAGTCTATTAATTATTATGTAGATCAAAGTCTATTATTCTGCTCGATTTAATGCATTTGATGACATGCTTTAAAAATAATTTAAATCTTAAGTCTACTGCTCCAATTAATATTATCGAATTTCTTTGTAATTTCAATTATATGTCGAGTTTTCTAACTATGACATTTTTGTGTCAATCAACATTACTCTTACTTTTCTTTGAATTTTGTATTTTTATACCGTCTTTACGAGTTTTAGCACATTGTTATGAACTTTTTCTAAGATAATTTGTTCAAATTAAATTACCCTAAACCCAAAACCCAAAACCCTAAACCCTAAACTCCGACATACACCCATCACAGCAAATAAGCAAAAAATCAAATAAAGGTCTCCTAAAAAAAGACCCAAAATCACGAAGTACGATTAAATTAATGAGCACAGTACGCACACCTGGTTCGATCACAAACTCGTGCGTGATCCCCAGAAGCCCAATCTAACGCTCCGGGGTCCGTGCTCGAAGCTGCTACCAATATGACACCAAAGCCCGCTTCAATGTGGGCTGATGTGAACGGGTTTTTGAATGGGCCTTGGAAGGGCCCAATTAAAGGGCCTGCTTTAAACAAAATGGCCCCTGAGTAGCCCCGGGTTGGAGCAACCCAGCACTATTGGATGGCGCACAGCTACAGTATGGTGTCACATTATTCACAACGTTATCCTTAATTTAATATTATTTTAAAAAAAAACTTTTAGGCTTTTTTTTGGCTGTTTGTGATTTTCTTTCTTATGTTATCTTTATATAATGCATAAAATAATAATAAAAGAGGATAAACCTAGCACTATATATAGAATGGCGTACATGTACCACTACAACAAAGTAGGTCTATAACAACACTTTTTTAACAACGTTAATAAAAAGCGTTCCCAAATTTTAATTTTAGAGACATATGATATACAATTATTACTAAATTTAAAATTTTGAGACACATAACATATGAGTGTCTCCAAGTTAAGGACAATTGATATTAAAACATCGCTAAATTTAAAATCTCGAGACACGTGATCTACAAGTGTTTCAAACTTAAGGACACTTGATAGTGTCGTCAAATATAAAATTTGGTGACACTAATTTATAAGCGTTGTAAAATTTTAAATCTAAGGACACATAGTTTATAAGTGTCGCTAAAGTTAAAATTGAGGACACAAACAACAAGTGTTGTCAATTTCAACATTTAGATACACTACAAAAAAACAGCAGATCAGAAACAGAAATTTCCGTCTCTGATTTGCATAAATTCCGTCTCTAATTGAGATCTGCAACGGAACAGAGACGGAATAAATTCCGTCTCTAAAATCGTCGACGTTGATTCAATCAGAAACGGAAATGTGATTCCGTTTCTGATTAGAGACGGATTAGAGACGGAAATTAGAAACGGAACAGAGACGGAACTGAAATGGAAATTTTTCAAAATGGTACAATTGTAATTGCATTCCGTCTCTGATCCGTTGCTAATCAGAAACGGATCAGAGACGGAATTTATGCAGTTCGTCTCTGATCCGTCTCTGATTAGCAACGGATCAGAGACGAAATGCATTATATCCGTCTCTGATCCGTTGCTAATCAGAGACGGATCAGAGACGGAATGCATTATTTCCGTCTCTGATCCGTTGCTAATCAGAATCGGATCATAAACGGAATTTCTCCATTCCGTCTCTGATCCGTTTCTGATTTGCATCTATTCCTTAAAAACTAGAGACGGAATAGCCACGAAATCTCTGAATTCCGTTGCTAATCCGTCTTTAATTTTCATTTTTGTTTAGTTTTCAAACATAACTCAATCCAATTGGTTCTCCAACCTATAACTTGAAAATAAAACCATAGGACCTACTCCATCGCCTGCACCCCCTCCAACGACTCCTAGGGGGTGCTAACATCCCCCAAAAAAGCAAAATTTGACATTCATACATCGACAATATATTTCAACAAATATTCAAATGAGAGAAAAAAAATGTAAAATACAAAATTTGAAAAAGATTTATATATATACGAAAATTTGTCAAGTATAATAAATGCTCCAAATATCTAAGTATGTACAAAAACCACCAATCCTATTGTTCAACAACCACAAAAAAAAACTTACAATCCTCTAAATATGCACAAAAAGAATTATCAATCTAAAAGTCATGTAAACAACTATAAAAGTTACATGAAAGTTACATGATATGCTTTAAATTCCTCATCTCTCACTTGAAAACTAGATTATGGCAGATATTGTCACAGGGATATGGGCAATCAATGGCACTAACTCCCATTCGATCGAAGAACCAGTCACCTACTGATAGGGCCGCGCTCTGCAAATATTGCAAAATAGATCAAACTCATGATAAAAAAAACGAAATCATACCTAATGATTTAAGTTACAAGCCTATAGGCCGAGAATTGATAAATGAGCAAAAAATGTAGAGTTAAAAATCATCAGCAAGGTATTTACTTCATACCAAAAGTAACCAAATATTAAGCATTGCAATTGCATTATTAAATTTTTCCTCAATAGGCTACAGTCCAATAAAACAAAAACTATGAATAAAACACATCAATTAGTGAAACAATCATATAGCAATCTCCTAAACAACCTAGGACCAACAAAAAAATTGACACTGAGAGCTTCAGAGTAGTTCAATATCACTCCAAATTTACAAGACCAAGTCCGCATGTAATATGGACAAGACTTTTCATCATGAGAAAGCGAACAAGAATGTGAAAAGAAGCATAACTATTGAGAAGCTACATTAGGATGATGGAATTTACAAGCAGCTCCAAATTTGCACGCTAGCTCCTGTCTTCAAGAAGTACTGCCGCAAATGGATGAAAAAGCAAAGAGAGAACAGTTGTGAAAATTGTGGGTTCTTAAAGAATAAAATAACCAAATGCATGAGCAATTCATGAATTCCAAAATAATTTCAACTGTGATAACACATGCAGAGGATTTCCTCATTTAACCGATTCAACTGATTCTGCTACAGCCTTCTCTTTTATTTAAGCCTGTGATGCTTTTAAAGGAACGGGCGTGCTTCTTAGATTCAGCATTCAAGAAGTCTTAACTAGTTACTTAAAATCGATGAGTCGATGATCCTCTTTTTAATCAATTACATGGAACTTGCTACATGAAATCAACTACTTTGGTTCGTCAAATCCTTTCAACTTATATTTGAACTCTTACAGACAACATATCTCAAACCAAAAAAAAAAGAGTTTATGTCAGATTCAACAAGTGTTAGCTTGTTAACTAAACTCAATGAAACCATTTCTTTTTTCAATTAAATGGAATTCACTACATGAATCAACCTACTTCGGTTTGTCAAGTTTTTTTAACCTGACATATTTGGAGTTTTGTAGACAAAAGATCCCAAACCAAAACAAGTATACGAAAATGATTATATTAGTAGTTGACATCCTGTATAAAACATAGAACATCAAATTTGCTTAATTAAAAAATAAGCTCTGCCAAGGAGAGGCATTGAGAAGCAAGTACAAGTGTACAACACAACATTAAGATGGATTAAAAACTAATGTCAATGGCAGTAGAAACCCACTAGATATGCAAAATGCAATAACGTGTATGACACAGAAAATGACAGCAGGGTAAAAGAAAAGAAATACCTTATTCCTAGTTGTAAACTGAGCATTAGATCATAACTCCTGTGACCTTTGATAATTGTTTCACCCGACCGCTTGATTTCTTTAGTATGCCTCTTATTACGTCTTCTTGATTTTCTAGACGATGGTGAAAAGCGGTCAGACAAGACTAGTTCACTGATAATAATACCTTGCATATATTCTCTTTCCAGGATTGGAATGTTTGTTTTCACGTCCTTTCCATTACCTTCTTGAATAGATTCTCCTGTTTCTAAATCATGCCCAATCACTTTCTCAATAGCAACTTCAAGACTCCAACGCCTTTCTAGAGCAACATGTCTTGAGCGAGATTGGTCCAAATTCAGAAGGTTTCCTTTTGGGAGCTTATCAGAGGAAACACGATGAGCTTCCCGGTTATCATCAACCTTCACATTCCCCATATCTATTGAAGCTGCATGGCGTATGTGTGAAGCACGTGCTGGTTTTCTAAGATCTGGTAACAAGCCCCTCTTTCTTAGGGCATTGAAGTATAGTTCCTGGGTTGCTGGAAGCCTGCTACCATTTGGATAAAAAACTCCATTTCCATCTTTCAAACCCCTGGTCCAAGTCCCAACATAGCAGCTACCATCTTTCCAGGTATAAACTCCAAATCCACGCATCAGTCCATCCAACCAATTTCCCTCAAAGGAGTCTCCATTTTTCTAAGAGTTCCTCTACCACACATTTTCCCCCTTTCATATTACCCAAGTATATATTTCCATTAGCCCACGAATACTTACCGGGCCCTTCTATTGTTCCCTGAATCCAAGACCCTTCAAAGACATCGTCATTGGGAAAAAATTGATATCCCAATCCATGTTCGAGATTCAATCACCAACGCCCCTTGTATGTCATTTCGTCGGGTCCGGTATATGTTCCCGTACCATGAATATAATCACCTGAGAACTCACCCTCATAGACAGCTCTAGAAGGCCACTGCGTCTTTCCATGCCCATGCCTCATACCCCTTCTCCACTCTCCTTCATATATGCAGCCATCTGACCATATATACTTTCCTGAACTTTCTGGCATGTTGCCAAGCAATGATCCTGAGTATAAATCCCCATTGGGAAGTAAAAGTTCTCCGACTCTAAAGCCAGCAATATCAGAAGACGAGAGTGATGCTTGTCCATTAGTTAGTTCCTTTTCAGTATATGCAAAAATATCTAGAGATCTAGTTTTTCAAGGACAAGAAAACGCTGGTTTTACCGTATCAGTAAGACCCACTGGGGCAGACATGCATAATGGCTGCATAATCCAGTTCCTTTACAGAAAATAGAAGCAATAATTCACATAAGCCCCACAAGATTAGAAAAACAAGGAAAAAAAAGGGCAATCATTTAATAACTCATACGAAGGTTGTATGATTCTCAACTCTTCTCAATCTTTTGAATTGACCATTATCTGGTACTCTAAAAAAATTTATTCATAAAAAATAAATACTTCAGGTCCGAATTGCAGCAGTCCCTCTCCTTGATGCATATTTGCCACAAAGACTGAAACAAGCTAGAAAAGTTACCTTTCAATTTTGCAATTAATGAAATGCAAAAACAACAAAGAAGGGGAGGGCATGATAGCTTATCAAAGACCAAAAACTCTTCGTATAATATAAACTGTTCCTTGAAAAAAAAAAAACTTATGTAGCCTCTACCATTCCATGATTACAAGTAATTATCCAAGAAGAAAAAAGAAAAGGATAAGAACACTATTACTTTGTTCATGATTCTAACGAGGAGAAGAAAAATCGTGATATAAAAGACCAATTCACAGGCCACAAAAACTAAAAGTAAAGCACATATTTGGAAGTCTTCATGCTAAATGATATTTCGATACGTCCATGATAAAAGTAAGGACATGATAAGTCTCTTAACTAGATGTTAAATGCAACTCGTGTTGTATGAAGAAGATAAATTAAGGGTATACTACAACGTCTTAAAATTTTTAACATGCACTCTAAATAATTTTAGGAAAAAAAATTGAACACAATGGAAGAATTTACTATGCTTTTCTCTGCGATAATTGATATGTCCTCCTTAAACACCTAGATCTTTATTGCTAATTAACTAGTGATTGTGGTAGCTTCAGTCAATTTGCATGAGAATGTTTTACTTTTATCAATTGGCAGTAAATAGAGACATAGTTAAAGAAGATTATTATGTCGACTAAAGGTTTTCAATGTTGAATATTTGGTGGATTCCTTCTAAATTTTGTACTAAACTTGATCTATATCACGTATAGCTAGGAGCATGCGTGATTAGACTCGACAAATTATGGTTTCAGTTTCTTCTTTTCCTATTGTCCTTTTACTGGTTTGCTGCACATTTATCCTTCCCCATACATAGTTTGAAGAAATTCAGCTACGTACTTACCAGTTTAATTTAGTTCGGTATATTACAAATATTTAGAAATGCAGGCCACATAGACCAATCAATGGTATCAACTCATCAATCTATAAAAGACTGCACTAAAAAATTCACAAACCTAACGCACCAATTAGCCTCAACACAATGGCTAAACATATGCTACATTGCTACATACAGTTTTCGGAAAATGCTAGTGACTCCCCGATTGAAAACTGAAATAATACAACAATAGAGAATAAAAGTATTTCATAGAAGAATGTAAACAAAGCTTTAAGGTTTGAGGAAATAGCGGAACCTTGCACGGAGCACAACTTAGGAAGCCAAGAAATGTGGAATGCTTTGAAGCTTAGGAAGCCAACGCCAACGCCAACGCCACAGCCATAAGGTTGAACCTTGCACGGAGCACAGCTTGTGAAGCCAAGCCTCGGAAGACCAACAACTGAATTTAGTAAGACTTCAAGCACAAAAATAATACAAAGAATAATAGAAAGTGGCAACCAAGCACAAAAATAATACAAATAATTGCTCACCGAACAAGGGGGCTCAGATGGTGTCTCAGGTAGTAAAGAAATGTCCACTTCAGCACCCTAAGTTAAATGAAAAATCAATTTAGGATATAAGACACGCACTAAGACCACTAATAGTATAGTGGGCAGTTCAGCCATCAATAATTAAAAATACATCAAAGCCACCTACCAAAGAGTTTAGCTTATATTTTGGATGGTTGAACTTGCACCGAAAACCAAACTTGCATTTTAGGGTTTTCAAGAAGTAGTGGAGTACATAAGAAAAGAATTATATACTTGACAGAATATAAACCAAAACAGTGTCATAAACAGATAATGATTAAAAATAAAGTCAGGAAATTTTTTTTACAAGGCAATCTGGATCACCAGGCCTTTCAGGTAATAATTCCCCAGCAGCAACAGGTTGGACCTTCATAACCTACAATAAACCAAATTAGTACACTACAATGATTAGACATGGAAGTAGCAGGACTATTTAAGAAATATCTGAACAACGAACCTTCGGCAGGACTGTTTTTAAACATACATGATAATCTATTTCAAGTAGAGAAGCAACCAAGCCCTGATAGTGATCAAAACGCTTTTGTGGAGCAATAGTCAAAAAGATCAGCAGTAAAATCAGCTAAAATGTAAAGTGCAACAGTTGACTGGCAACTATTTTTTCTTGTCATTAACATCTTATCACAATTTTTAAGATAAGAAAATTTTCTTCAAAAAACAAGATAAAGATAAAACCAGGAGTACACACAACATGCAACAGCTAAACTTGTAAAGTGCATTGGCTCCCAGGCCTCACATATGCATATATGTACAAGTATTCGTTAGGGGTTTTTCATGAGTTGAAAATCGAACTTTCGGCTACACCTTCACAAACATCTCCACGGCAAAGCAGGCATACCCTGCACACCAGAGATCTGAAAATATTTAGTATTTATCAACACATATCATATGGTATTCATGGTGACATGGGAGAACTCTTATTTTATCACCTTCTTCATACTCGGACAAGCAAATGTAACATCTGCAGTAAGGTAAGAAATAAGAAGTAAATGGGATTTTTAAAATTCTGAACAACAATCCAATGAAACAAAAAGAAGTATCAATCTAAATATGCACAAAAAGAAGTGTCAATCTAAAAGTCATGCGAACAATTGCTAAAGTTATCTACAAAAGCAAAAGTATAATCCTCCCTAGTTTACATAAACAACAAGAAAAATACCTATGTATCACCAAGCTGCTCATCTCTCGTAAGCCACTCTTGCCGTCTTGCGTATCTCGCTCAACATTGTCCCCTTGTTGTGGTGGATCGGCGGGATCTATTTGCGGCGGCTATTGCTGGTCATGAGGTGGTGGTGGTGGTGGTGGTGGTGGTGGTGGTGGTGGTGGTGGTGGCTGTGGCTGAGATAGGCCTGCTCCATCCATGGTCATCCCGAGATGCTGATGCATAAACTCCATAACCTTTCGTAATTGCTCGGCAACGATATCGAACTCTGCACGTGGCACCATCTTCGGCATCTGGGACGTGCTAGCACCAGGATCTGCATATCTCCTCTTCTTTCTCCCTAAAGACCCGAGACCGTAGACACGTCCTTTGGGACACTCACCCGCTACATTGAGGTACACCGCCTCATCATCCATCGGTTGGTCCGGTGTAGCCTGGGTCAGCTCCTGACGTCTCCTCTGGAGCCTATCCTGCATGTATCAACAATAAACAACATACATTATATGCTTTAAAGTAAACTTAATACTATTTAACCTTTCATTTCTATACTTACATAGAACCGCTCTGATCTAGTATCGATGAATGTCATCTTGTCGTGATTTACCGTGTAGATATGCAAATACAATTCGTTCATGGTAGGTGGCGTCTCTGATGAATCAGTCAGCGTACAGGACCAGTTATAAATTCAGCATAGTGAACAAGTGTATAAATGTAAAAAATAAACAAGAGTGTAAAAAAAACTTACCAATCTTTCATTGGTAGTCACAAAAGACACTGAACCATCACCGTACTTCGAGGGTCCAATCTCAGGTCCTTCGACCTCAGTGTTCTTATTCGTTGTCGCTTGCCTAGACCTGGCAAGGAAGTCCTTGCTCTCCCAGTACTCCAAGTATCTTCTCCATGCCTCATCTGTAAGATAAACTGGCTGCACACGATTCTTCTTTAACTTGTGCATCAATGTGATGTACCTTGTACCTGCATGCGTGTCGTACACCGCACGAATGAGATCCTCGGGAATCGCGTCATCCCATCTAAAATATATCTACAAAATGGCGATTGCAATTGTTACGAGACATTGAAAAAATAGTATAAATCATAAGACATTTTGATGAAGTCCAAAATTAGCTTGCAAATTCTTGATAGGATAATGAAGTCCAAGAATTAGTTTGCAAATTCTTGATAGGATAATGATGAAGTCCAAGAATTAGTTGCAAATTCCTGGAAAAATAGGAAAAGATATGATTCACAGCATTCCGGGGGCATGGGTTTATTGGAAACGGCATGGAGATCACAACTCACAGCTTTTCTGTGACTACGACGTTTTTCGGCGAAATTCCATCGTTTCGCCCTCCGAAACGGCAATTTCGTTATTTTAGGGAACTTTTGTTTCGCTTATAACTTTCATTAGGAATTTCCGTTTTTATTGCCGTTTGCGGCGTTTGTTTCTATTTTTCGTCTAGTTTTCAGTTTAGGGCTTTTTGGACTTTTTACTATTTTTGGCAAATTTTAGGGTTTCGCTATTTAAGCGATCTATTGGGTGTAATTCGTAGTTTTGGTTGAAATAAAAGAATTTTTGAACTTTGGCTTAAGTTCTGACCTAGATCGAGTTGTTCGTGGATTCGTTCAACTGGTTTAGAAGATCTCCGCTGCGTCAGTTGGTATCAAAGCCTGCTTCAGCGTGATTGGAGAAATCATGCCGCCGAAGAGGAACCAGCAGCGTATCGAGGAGGTGTATGATCGTAACAATCTGAATCGACAAATTGGCCCATTAATTGACCAACGCATGGTCGCGGTGGTAGAACAATTAACTGCCAGAATCGATCAGTTGTTGGATCGGCATATGGATCGTATCCTCCCCTTCGAGAGGACGGATTATGTAGGTTCTACGGGGAGATGGAGGGACTCCCATCATGGATCGAGAGAGTTCGTGCGTTGGGGTTCGGAGGACTTGCGCAGACCTTCAGGTCATAGTAAGCAGGGCGATTACCAGTTATCTACGGAGGAGTCCAGTCGGGGGTTTGCGCCGTCTCGTGCCGGGAAGAGGAGCGCAGAAGAGGAGAGCGGTTTTAGGCCCTCCGCATTACGGGGAGGCGACGGGAAGTATTATGCCCGTGGCGGGCGTGCAACCAAAAGGTCTTTCAGCCAGAGAGACTGGAGAGGAGGGCACGGTCCGGAGCAAGGCCGCCAATGTGATGTGACTGTTCAGATGCCAGTTCACGAGTTCGATGATTCGGGTTCGAAGGCGACGCCGAGGAAGAGATTAGTGAAGAAGAGTGGGGACAGAGAGAGGACGCCTGATTTTGGGATTGAAGATGAAGAACCAGCGTTCATGAGAGATTAGTTTGCGAGCGAGCCGCCATCGTCGCAGAAGGGGAAGGGGTCGAAGGAAGATGGGTTTAGAAAGAAATAGAAGAAATTGAAGGGGGATAAGAAGTTTGATAAGGGAGGGAAGATGAGCTCGAAGGGTGGGAGCTTGTCGGCTATTTATCCTGGCCGCGATCGCGAGATGAATGAGCTCTGGGATACGGTTGGCGGGGCGGATTCTGAGGATGACCAAGAAGGTGTTAGGACTATGGATGACGATAACTTCATAGATGATAATGGAGTGGATCCGGGCCGACCGTCCGACGGCAGCGTGACAACGAAGGCTTTATTGGGGATGCGCCACACTTGAGAAGGGCCACGGAACTAGAGAGTCTATTGATATTTTGCTTGGCAAAGCGAGTCTCTTACAATCCGCAGCCGAGGTTCTTTGGTGAGGGTGCCAAAGAGAAGTGGCTCGCAGTGAGGTTGACACTTTGCTAGAGCGATCCTTGGGCAAGCTTATGCTGCCATTACAAATTCATAGGAGATTTTGCTTGCTGCAATTCAAACTGAATCAAGGCATGGTAACAAGAAGGAATCCGATATACTGATGGCAAGGCAGAAGACTTTGTTTGTGGGCTGCACGAGATTCACCAATTTATCAAAGATAACTTGCAGTAGGCTGCTGACAAGTACAAGGATTCGGTCAGGTGTGAAAATTAATATCAAGCATCTTGTTCCCTATTATGGGGATACGTCTGATGATGCTAATTCGAGGGCGAATTCTGTCCACCCTGGGGAGAATGATGAAGTCCAAGAATTAGCTTGCAAATTCTTGATAGGATAATGAAGTCCAAGAATTAGTTTGCAAATTCTTGATAGGATAATGATGAAGTCCAAGAATTAGTTGCAAATTCCTGGAAAAATAGGAAAAGATATGATTCACAGCATTCCGGGGGCATGGGTTTATTGGAAACGGCGTGGAGATCACAACTCACAGCTATTCTGTGACTACGACGTTTTTCGGCGAAATTCCATCGTTTCGCCCTCCGAAACGGCAATTTTGCTATTTTAGGAAACTTTTGTTTCGCTTATAACTTTCATTAGGAATTTCCGTTTTTATTGCCGTTTGCGGCGTTTGTTTCTATTTTTCGTCTAGTTTTCGGTTTAGGGCTTTTTGGACTTTTTACTATTTTTGGCAAATTTTAGGGTTTCGCTATTTAAGCGATCTATTGGGTGTAATTCGTAGTTTTGGTTGAAATAAAAGAATTTTTGAACTTTGGCTTAAGTTCTGACCTAGATCGAGTTGTTCGTGGATTCGTTCAACTGGTTTAGAAGATCTCATCCGCGTCGGTTGGTATCAAAGCCCGTCAACTGGCGTGATTGGAGAAATCATGCCGCCAAGAGGAACCAGCAGACGTATCGAGGAGGTGTATGATCGTAACAATCGAATCGACAAATTGGCCCATTAATTGACCAACGCATGGTCGCGGTGGTAGAACAATTAACCGCCGGTATCGATCAGTTGTTGGATCGGCATATGGATCGTATCCTCCCCTTCGAGAGGACGGATTATGTAGGTTCTACGGGGAGATGGAGGGACTCCCATCACGGATCGAGAGAGTTCGTGCGTTGGGGTTCGGAGGACTTGCGCAGACCTTCAGGTCATAGTAAGCGTGGCATGTTACCGCTTATCTACGGAGGAGTCCAATCGGGGGTTTGCGCCGTCTCGTGCGGGAAGAGGAGCGCGAGAAGAGAGAGCGGTTTTAGGCCCTCCGCATTACGGGGAGGCGACGGGAAGTATTATGCCCGTGGCGGCGTGCAACCAAAAGTCTTTCACCAGAGAGACGGAGAGGAGGGCACGGTCCGGAGCAAGGCCGCCAATGTGATGTGACTGTTCGGACGCCGGTTCACGAGTTCGATGATTCGGGTTCGAAGGCGACGCCGAGGAAGAGATTAGTGAAGAAGAGTGGGGACAGAGAGAGGACGCCCGATTTTGGGATTGAAGATGAAGAACCGCGTTCATGAGAGATTAGTTTGCGAGCGAGCCGCCATCGTCGCGAAGGGGAAGGGGTCGAAGGAAGATGGGTTTAGAAAGAAATAGAAGAAATTGAAGGGGGATAAGAAGTTTGATAAGGGAGGGAAGATGAGCTCGAAGGGTGGGAGCTTGTCGGCGATTTATCCTGGCCGCGATCGCGAGATGAATGAGCTCTGGGATACGGTTGGCGGGGCGGATTACGAGGATGACCAAGAAGGTGTTAGGACTATGGATGACGATAACTTCATAGATGATACTCTTGAGTGGATCCGGTGGCCGTGCAGCGAAAGACAACGAAGGCTTTATTGGGGATGCGCCACAGCTTGAGAAGGGCCACGGAACTAGAGAGTCTATTGATATTTTGCTTGGCAAAGCAGTCTCTTACAATCCGCAGGCTGAGGTTCTTTGGCTGAGGGGTGCCAAAGAGAAGTGGCTCGCAGGTGAGGTTGACACTGCTAGAGCGATCCTTGGGCAAGCTTATGCTGCCATTACAAATTCATAGGAGATTTTGCTTGCTGCAATTCAAACTGAATCAAGGCATGGTAACAAGAAGGAATCCGATATACTGATGGCAAGGCAGAAGACTTTGTTTGTGGGCTGCACGAGATTCACCAATTTATCAAAGATAACTTGCAGTAGGCTGCTGACAAGTACAAGGATTCAGTCAGGTGTGAAAATTAATATCAAGCATCTTGTTCCCTATTATGGGGATACGTCTGATGATGCTAATTCGAGGGCGAATTCTGTCCACCCTGGGGAGAATGATGAAGTCCAAGAATTAGCTTGCAAATTCTTGATAGGATAATGAAGTCCAAGAATTAGTTTGCAAATTCTTGATAGGATAATGATGAAGTCCAAGAATTAGTTGCAAATTCCTGGAAAAATAGGAAAAGATATGATTCACAGCATTCCGGGGGCATGGGTTTATTGGAAACGGCGTGGAGATCACAACTCACAACTATTCGTGACTACGACGTTTTTATGAAATTCCATCGTTTCGCCCTCCGAAACGGCAATTTTGCTATTTTAGGAAACTTTTGTTTCGCTTATAACTTTCATTAGGAATTTCCGTTTTTATTGCCGTTTGCGGCGTTTGTTTCTATTTTTCGTCTAGTTTTCGGTTTAGGGCTTTTTGGACTTTTTACTATTTTTGGCAAATTTTAGGGTTTCGCTATTTAAGCGATCTATTGGTGTAATTCGTAGTTTTGGTTGAAATAAAAGAATTTTTGAACTTTGGCTTAAGTTCTGACCTAGATCGAGTTGTTCGTGGATTCGTTCAACTGGTTTAGAAGATCTCCGCCGCGTCGGTTGGTATCGAGCACAACTTCGGCGTGATTGGAGAAATCATGCCGCCGAAGATGAACCAGCAGCGTATCGAGGAGGTGTATGATCGTAACAATCTGAATCGACAAATTGGCCCATTAATTGACCAACGCATGGTCGCGGTGGTAGAACGATTAACCGCCAGACTCGATCAGTTGTTGGATCGGCATATGGATCGTATCCTCCCCTTCGAGAGGACGGATTCTGTAGGTTCCGCGGGGAGATGGAGGGACTCCCATCACGGATCGAGAGAGTTCGTGCGTTGGGGTTCGGAGGACTTGCGCAGACCTTCAGGTCATAGTAAGCGAGGCGGTTACCGATTATCTCTAGAGGAGTCCGATCGGGGGTTTGCGCCGTCTCGTGCCGGGAAGAGGAGCGCAGAAGAGGAGAGCGGTTTTAGGCCCTCCGCATTACGGGAGGCGACGGGAAGTATTATGCCCGTGGCGGGCGTGCAACCAAAGGGTCTTTCGGCCAGAGAGACTGGAGAGGAGGGCACGGTTCGGAGCAAGGCCGCCAACGTGATGTGACTGTTCAGACGTCGGTTCACGAGTTTGATGATTCGGGTTCGAAGGCGACGCCTAGGAAGAGATTGGTGAAGAAGAGTGGGGACAGAGAGAGGACGCCTGATTTTGGGATTGAAGATGAAGAACCAGCGTTCATGAGAGATGAGTTTGCGAGCGAGCCGCCATCGTCGCAGAAGCGGAAGGGGTCGAAGGAAGATGGGTTTAGAAAGAAAGAGAAGAAATTGAAGGGGGATAAGAAGTTTGATAAGGGAGGGAAGATGAGCTCGAAGGGTGGGAGCTTGTCGGCGATTTATCCTGGCCGCGATCGCGAGATGAATGAGCTCTGGGATACGGTTGGCGGGGCGGATTCTGAGGATGACCAAGAAGGTGTTAGGACTATGGATGACGATAACTTCATAGATGATACTGGAGTGGATCCGGCTGACCGGTACGGCAGTGACAACGAAGGCTTTATTGGGGATGCGCCACAGTTTGAGAAGGGCCACGGAACTAGAGAGTCTCTTGATATTTTGCTTGGCAAAGCAGTCTCTTACAATCCGCAGGCTGAGGTTCTTCGGCTGAGGGGTGCCAAAGAGAAGTGGCTCGCAGGTGAGGTTGACACTGCTAGAGCGATCCTTGGGCAAGCTTATGCTGCCATTACAAATTCAGAGGAGATTTTGCCAGCTGCAATTCAAACTGAATCAAAGCATGGTAACAAGAAGGAATCCGATATACTGATGGCAAGGCGGAAGACTTTGTTCGTGGGCTGCACGAGATTCACCAATTTATCAAAGATAACTTGCAGTTGGCTGCTGACAAGTATAAGGATTCAGTAAGGTGTGAAAATTAATATCAAACATCTTGTTCCCTATTATGGGGATACGTCTGATGATGCTAATTCGAGGGCGAATTCTGTCCACCATGGGGAGAATGATGAAGTCCAAGAATTAGCTTGCAAATTCTTGATAGGATAATGAAGTCCAAGAATTAGTTTGCAAATTCTTGATAGGATAATGATGAAGTCCAAGAATTAGTTGCAAATTCCTGGAAAAATAGGAAAAGATATGATTCACAGCATTCCGGGGGCGTGAGTTTATTGGAAACGGCGTGGAGATCACAATTCACAGCTATTCTGTGACTACGACGTTTTTCGGCGAAATTCCATCGTTTCGCCCTCCGAAACGGCAATTTTGCTATTTTAGGAAACTTATGTTTCGCTTATAACTTTCATTAGGAATTTCTGTTTTTATTGTCGTTTGCGGCGTTTGTTTCTATTTTTCGTTTAGTTTTCAGTTTAGGGCTTTTTGGACTTTTTACTATTTTTGGCAAATTTTAGGGTTTCGCTATTTAAGCGATCTATTGGTTGTAATTCGTAGTTTTGGTTGAAATAAAAGAATTTTTGAACTTTGGCTTAAGTTCTGACCTAGATCGAGTTGTTCGTGGATTCGTTCAACTGGTTTAGAAGATCTCCGCTGCGTCACATTTATTAGTCTTGCATACCTTCCATTGGCGACACTAGTGGTGTTTATGATGATTCAGTACCGACTTCCAACAATACCCTTCTGGAATCATCCATCTTTTGAAAACTTTTGTCATCCTCCGTGCACATGAATGAGCAGGATGCAACTCCCTGTATTACAAGATAATGCATAACATCTTAACTACTTCTTTAATAATTTACATCCATATTTAGAAGTACATATATGAATCAAATACAAACTTACGTATCATCGGCAATCAGTGTGATCGGGATCCGCTGCACGCGAGGGGGCTCGATCCCTGTCCTCTTAGGTGCCCGCGGAGGGCCTATCGCCTGCAACCCTGCTCTGCCGTTGTAATATGGGGATGCTTCCGGTGATGCAGTGGCTGGGGGTGCAGGCCTCGTCGGTACAGGAGTGTCATGTCTTGATGTTGGCGACGGTGACTGTAACGGGCAATTTGGTATAGTCCTTGATGACGAGGTTGATGGTACAGGCGACGCCGACTGTATGGAAGGCGAAGGTGACGCTGAATTTGTCTCGTGCTCGAGAGAACGAGAAGTCGGAATCGATAATGCAGGAATCGACCCACGACCTCGACCGCCACGACCTCTATGGCCCCCTCGTGTGGCCTGACCATGACGCCCAGTCGGTATTTCGCATCCAGAGGTCTGTACTGCACCTCTTCCGACAGGACAATATCCTCCTAAAGGTATCCCTCGACGTGGGGGATGATCACTGCCCGCCATGAAACCTAACAAAACATAAGAAGACAAACAAGGTAATTTGAGAGGCCAATTTATGTGAAAACATGGGTTGATCTTTTCCCAGCACCGTCGAGAAGTTACACTCAATATAAGAAAGGTATAGAAAATTCACGAAACATCGATCTGACCGTTGACATAACATAGACATACCTCACTCGCTATCATCCGTTTCAAATTCACTCTCGTGAGTAGAAGTTGATGATTCTTCTTCTGAATCATCTCCACTATCAACAATGAAGTCATTGACTTCTTCACTTGGACCCGCTTCAACAATGACTCGAGTCCCATTTGGATCATCCAAATTGTTGATATCCTGAATTGCATCGTCGACTACGCATGTGGTGGGCATCCCATCTTGGAATGCAATCTCTGCCAAGCCCTGGTCATTATCGTCTTTGCTCGTTTCCTCGTCAGCGAATTTTGGTTGACAGCAACAAACTGCTAGCCATTCTTGTCGGGCGTTCCTCATAGAAGGGTACGAAAGGGAGTACACTTGAGTGGCTTGCATTGCTAGGACAAATGGCTCGTAGTTGTTATATCGTCGACTTCGATGAACATCTACCAATTGAAGTGTTGGGTGAGTCCTCACACCATGACTCGGTATAGGGTCATACCATTCACACTTAAACAAGACCACACGCTTGAGGCCGGTATATTCAATCTCCACAACCTCTCGCAGTACTCCATAATAGTTATGGGAAACATCAGCGTAGTTAGAACCCTTCACCAAAACACCGCTGCTCTCGTCGATCTATTAACGTCATATGTTGCGGAGTGGAACTTATACCCATTCACTAGGTAACCAGGGTAGACAGTACATGATCGACTAGGACCAACCGAAAGATCAACGAGCGTCTCGTCTATGATAGAATTCCAAGCCTATTCACAAAAAATTAGAAATGTAATAAAACACATTACTTATGAAAGAAATTTATGAAGCTATAACCTACAATAGTAATAACTTTACATATGTTTGAAACCATATGGGAAAGTTGTGCTCTATACTACTATCAACTTCCGACTCCCCCATTGTTTGAGTGATTTCATCGACGAAGATCCTAGAAGAAACGAACATGTACATAGGATGTCTAAAGATGAATAATGAATGTACTACATTATTGAATGAAAGTGACGGACATACTGGATGTAAGGAGCAATCTCTGGACAATTGAGCAGTATGTACGAATGAGCGGCATTATACTCATGCTCTGTTAAGTACCGCTCCTTCGACTTGCCCATGGGTCGACCAGAATAAGTGAAAATTGAGAAATTGCACACAAAATGCTGTGTGGGCCCGAGACCGCCATCGTCGTTTCGTTGCACTTTGTCATGCAACGTAAAGACGTGATCTTCGAAGTAGTAAGAACAAAAGGATGTGACTTCTTCGACCAAATAAGCATTACACATGGAGCCCTCTACCTTCGCTTTGTTCCGAACATTGTTTTTCAAATGTTTAAGGTACCCGTCGGAGTATAGGAAGTGTTGATTTAAAACTTATGGAATGGGAAAATAATTTCAAGGGCTCAAGATATTACCTCTCAAATGGATACATCCATCGAAATAGAACGGGACCGGCCAGACAGGCCTCGTAGGCCAAGTGGATTGGTAGGTGTTCCATAGAGTCGAAGAAGCTTGGAAGGAATATTTTCTCCAACTTGCAAATAATTTTTGGTGTTTTAGACTCTAAGACCTCCATATCTTTGAGACTGACACTTTTCGCAGTTATGAATCGAAAAAAAAGGCTTAGTTCGCTAATTGCAACCCAAACCGGGTTTGGGAGGAGTTCTCTGAATGCAATTGGTATCAACCGTTGCATGAAAATATGACAATAATGACTCTTCATGCCGAACATTCGCAATTTCTTTGGATCCACACATCGACCAAGATTCGAAACATAACCATCAGGAAAACGCAACTTTTCAACCCACTCGCACAATTTTTGTTTTTTTGATGTATCAAGAGCATAGCATCCAGGGATGTAAAGTATTTGTCGCCGAATCAATGTGTAGGGAAGGTCGGTGGCAATATTCACGAATATCTAGTCTCGCTTTCGCATTGTCCTTACTCTTGCCCGGTACACACATAATAGTGTTGAATATGTTGTCAAAAACATTTTTCTCGATGTGCATGACATCTAAGTTGTGGTTGTGGCGGATCAAGTTTGTCTTCCAATACGGCAAGTCCTAGAAAATGTTTTTTTTTCTCCATCCCGACCCATTCACAGAATCAGCTCCTATTTTTGTCACCTTCATCAAGCCTAACGATTCAATTTCTGCCAAAATTTCATCACCAGAACGCAAAGCGGGAGGATCGTCATTTATGAGCATTTTGCCTCTAACGAAATTTTTTTTGTCTTTCCTTAATGGTGATGCCTTCGCCAAGAAACGACGGTGACAGTCGAACCACGATGTCTTACCACCATTAAGCAATTGAAATACATTTGTATCCTCCATACAATATGGACAAGCCATCTTACCGTGTGTGCTCCAACCGGACAACATGCTATACGTAGAGAAATCACTAACAGTCCATAAAAGGGCAACTCGCATGAGAAAATTCGTCTTTGTGGACACGTCGTATGTAATCACCCCATTGTTCCATAAATCTTGCAACTCTTTCACAAGCGGCTGAAGGAACACGTCGATTTTCTGCTTTGGGTTGGTCGGTCCAGGAACGATAACCGTTAAGAACATAAACTTAGATTTCATGCACATCGAAGGTGGAAGGTTGTAAGGAGTCAATATTACGGGCCATGAAGAGTATGATTTCCCTGAAATCCCTAATACTTGAAAACCATCAGTGCGCAATCCTAAACGAACATTCCGAACCTCGGCGAAGAAGTCTCTATTGACTTCATTAAAATGTCTCCAAGCTATCGAATCAGAACAGTGTTGCATAACATCTTCTGGCGATGAATGATTTCCATGCCATCGCATATGTTTTGCCGTTGACTCAGACGCATACAATCGTTGCAACCGAGGGCCTAAAGGGAAGTAGTACATTTTTTTGCAAGGTCGTTTTTTGGTGTTCCGACCACGACCTCGTCGATGTGCAATGTAGCGTGATTTCCCACAAAATTTACATGATGTCAACTCAGAGTCCACTCCCTAATAAATCATACATTGGTCTTCACACAATCTATTTTCTCAACAGGTAGACCTAGACCTCGCATTAGTCTTTTAGTGGCATAAAAATTTTCAACCAATGAATTGTCATTTGGCAAACAATCCTTCATGAATTTAATGATTTCATTATACCCTCGTTCAAATATATGATGTTCAGACTTGATCGCAAGTAATCTTGCCATTGCGGACAACGTTGTCATGGTTTCGCAACCCGGCCACAATTGTTCGCTACTTGCCTCTATCATGTCATATAGTTGGCGTGCTTGGGGGTTTGGTGATTCTTCCACGTGATTCCAATTGAAACTTGGACCTGCCACGTTGTGTAGCATCTCGCGGTAAGTTGTCGGATGGTCTCCTCCCACATCGGCATCATCAATATGGTTATCCATTTGGTAAAAGTTTTGCGGGCCTTCATCTCCGTTCTCACCATGTTTGTACCAACAGTGATATCCCGAAACAAATCCATACCTACATATGTGGTACTCAACCGTTTCGACGTCCAGGTACGGTACAAGTCGACATTTCTTATAATTGCACGGACATCTAATCTTCCTTTCACTTTGGTATGTAGGACAATGTTGCTTAGCAAATGATATGAATTCTTTAACCTTCGCATCGAATTCAATTCGAACGAAGCCGTTGTCGAGACGGTTGTACATCCAGTCTCGACTTGTAGACGACATTCCTACTGTAATTGTGCAATTAAATTAGTCAACTAGTTTCATAATTTCCGACTGTACATGGCAACTTGTGTGTCCAACTAACACAATTTATTAGAAGGGGGAATCTGAGGACCTACTTAACTACATGAACAAAAGGCTTTGCTTCTAGCCATTGAATAAAGGGGGTTGGAAACAACTTTCTTAATACCTAGCTCGGTACATGACTGATACCAAACAGAGTATGATAATTGGTCGTAAAAATATAAGCAACAAGGAGTTCAAAAAAATAAATAAATCATAAGTCATAAAAGGCATACAAATACCACATAGTATCAAAGCGCCTACTACTTGTTCACTCATACCTCCTTAAGGTTATATGTTTATTCAATTCTCTAGAAATTTTATGTGAAATAGCAACATTAACTAAAAGAGTAATCCTAGTGTTTCGAATCCTAACTAGTAGTAGAAATTATATAATTATAGGTACTATTCATCTATACCCACTTTATTGGTAGTTTTCTCTACACACATGCATATACACACAAGTGAATCAAATATAGTGGGCAAAACATGAAAATATGTGGCCAAAGACAAGGCACCCATCAACAATCCCACCATAGATCTTTATGAGCTGCGAAAATAACAGTAGCAAAAGCCAAGAGATAGCGAACCCAACCAAAACAATCAGCATGTCAAGCATAAAAATAAAACATATAGCATCCAAATTTAAAATTACCCATTGAAGAAAATTAACAAGATGAAATCAACCCAACTTTATTAGAAACCCAACTTTTTGTCTCATTACCTTCACAAACACATTAAACTAGAAAAAACAAGATGAAGAGAAGTGGTTATCTATACTATATCTAATGGCAATCCTCCCTAGGATTCTATTAAATAAAACTTTGCAATATTGCCTATATTGACCTTAATTTGTTTTTTCATATTGGTTTTAAAATTAAATGGTAGTTAGAGTATGAGGGTGTTGTAGGTAGACAAATTATATTTAAATATTACTTTCCTTAATCTTCTCGACTTCTTTATTTGATAACTACCCTCCATTCCTGTTTCCTCTCGTTGTAACTGCTATGGATTTAGATTAACTGAAAACCACTTTCTTCTTTAAAAACACAGCCCCTCCTCTCTTTCTTAAAAAACGCAACTTGATCTATCATATTTGTGATCTTGCATTAGATGCATTTCAAGGTTGGAGGTTTGAAGTGCAAAGGTGACGAATAAAGATTTAGAAGCAACTTTGGAATCGTAGTGGTTTTGCAAAAACTAATTGCGTATGTAAGAATTGCTTTCATATATTTCTGATTCTTAGTTTTTGGTTCTTTTTCTTAAGTAGCAAAAAGAGATATTACTTTTGTCCAACAATCAGAGAATTACTAGGTGTCATATGTGTGATGTACAAGGTTAATTCCTCTCCTTTGATCCAGTGCTTTATCTGATCATTAAATCCGTTCATTTTTTTTAACTTTGTTTAGATAATTATGCTTAAATTATTTATTATGGTCATTTTTTAATTATCTACCAATGAAATGGAACATCCATTGTCAATCTCAATCTCGAATTATGAGTTAAATATTTTTATGCCTTTCACATTTTCCTTATAAAAAAATATTTGAACCTTACATGCGAAGCACGTGCCCGTTTACTAGTAGTAATTAATATGCATTCACCAAAAAAAAAGTAATAATATGTTATTAATGTGGTAGGATTAGACATGTAGTAAAAATAATAATATGTAGTATTATAAATGTTAGAAACGTGCCTCAACAACGCTAATGAGTTCTCATCTAATAACTACTCCCACTGGTTCACTTTATGCGATGTTTTTGTCGTAGTATGCAGGTAGAAATCTCATTAAGCATCAATGACTTGATACATGAATAAACATAGAATCAATTGGCCAAATGAAAGTGCATTGATTCACTAACTTATTTGTTAAAGAAAGTATGTAACTGTTATGAATTAGGTTGTGAAGGCCACAATGAACAAGTTGGAAGTAATTACACATATCAAATTGTTGAAATTAAGAAACATACGTACGCCTAATCACAAAGAATTTCCAACATGTTTAATTTCTCTGATCCATCACTATAAAGAAAGAGTTGACACATAAAACAAAAGTACCTTACAAGTGATCAATAAATGATTCTGAATTTCATTTTAGGACCTCTGGAATACGCATGCAAGAACTTCAATACACAAACATGTTAATTGGGCCCTTAATCAAGAAGAGATTTGGATTTAACTTATAGGTTTCTCAATCGAGATTCTTTTGGCAACATTGTAATCGAATTGTTACTCACCAAAACAACTTGTGTATAATAAAGAAGCATAAAAACAACTAAATACATGAAACAATAAAATCTAACGCCCAAGTAAAAATCACAAATCATTGTAAAAGCAAACAAATCATCTCATTGCCAATTAGCAAAAAATCAATGTTTTGAGAGGAAAGAGGGAAAACTCACCAATGAAACACAGCGAGGCGCGGACTGAATGAGAGCACAATGAGAGAGCAGAGAGGTCGAAGAGGGGACTGAATGAAAGCACGATGTGAGAGCCGAGAGGAACAGAGGCGCGGACTGAAAAAGAGCACGACTGGAGCAAAATAACGCGATGACGACCAGAGCAGGGCAGCGCTACCAGGGAGCAAAGGAGTGCGAGGACGACTTATTGGGGGTTGGGGATTTGGGGGCGGTGACCGGAGAGAGACGGAGAGACCAGAGAGACCAGAGAGAGAGAGTTGAGAGCAAGAGACCGATACGAGAGATTTGTTGGGGGTTGGGGATTTGGGGGGCGGTGACTGAAGGGAGACGGAGAGACCGAGAGCGACGGGTTGAGCAAGAGACGGAGAGACGAGAGTTGAGAGCGAGAGACGACAGAGACGAGACGATCGGAGAGACGAAAGTATAGAGGAGAGACCGAGAGACGAGACGCGACGACGAAGGGATTTGGGGTTATTGGTCGACGACGAACTTGTGGGATTTGGGGATTTTGATCTCAAAATGATCGTCGAGTGTATGATCTCGTTGGGATACAGCAAGGAGTGTGTCAAGATCTACAAGATCATTAGAAAATCGATCATCGACGAAGGTTTGTACAGGGCTAGGAATCGAACAGTGAGAGCTCGCATCAAATCCAAAAAATGGAATGGGAGGTTACGGAGGTGAAGATAAAGAGGCTGGTTAGGAGCGATGAAGGTCGCGGTGAATACGCTCTACGCCGAGAGCGATTTCTCTGCGACTTCTTCTTCTCCGTGGGATTTGGGGATTTTGGTGGGGGGGGTTGGAGGGGGCACTCATCAAATCTCGAGATTTGATGCACAAATCTCGAGATTTGATGAACGGGTGTAAGAAAACCAATTTTTGGTGGGAATGTTGGCGCCATTTTTTAGAGACGGAATTTAATTCCGTCTCTATTTCCTTCTCTATTTCCGTCTCTGATTCGTCTCAATTCCGTCTCTGAATTAGTCCGTCTCAATTCCGTCTCTAACTACTTTTTTTAGCAACGGAACTTAATTCCGTTTCTAATTCCGTTTCTAAATTTCATTTTCCTTGTAGTGATACACATAATTTATTAGTGTCTTTTATATTAGAGATACTTGGTAAACTAGTGACGTCAAATTTAAAATTTGGAGACTCTAATTTATGTATTGTGAAAATTTAAATTTAAGGTCACATAATTTATAAGAGTAGTTAGATTTTAATTCTAAAGATACATAATTTACAAGTGTTGTTAGATTTTAAATCTAATGACACATAATTTACAAGTGTTGTTCAATCTCAAATCTAAAGACGCATAATTTACAAGTGTTATTAGATTTCAAATTTAATGACACATAATTTACAAGTTTGGCTAGAATTTAATTCTATAGACACATAATTTACAAATGTTGTTAGAATTCAAATTTAAGGACACATAATTTACAAGTGTTGTTAAGTTTTAAATATAAAAATACATAATTTACAAATGTTATTAAGTTTTAAATCTAAAGACACATAATTTACAAGTATTGTTAAATTTTAAATTTCAAGATGCGTAATTTACAAGTGTTATTAGATTTCACATCTAAAGGCACATAATTTAAAAGTGTTGTTAGATTTTAATTGTTAGATTTTAAATCTCAAGACAAATAATTTACAAGTGTTGTTAAATTTCAAATATAAAGACACAATTTACAAGTGTTGTTAAATCTCAAATCTAATGACACATAATTTACAAGTTTTGTTAAATTCTAAATCAGAATTTGTCATTAAAGTTAGGTTAAACATGACTCGAGTTCAAGTTTCGTGAATGAAAAAAATAAAATTGAGAGAGTCGCCTCTTGCACATAACTCGACATCGCCTAAGTATGGATTAGTCGGTGCAGTTGGTGCGGGACACCATGAAAACAAAAAATGTTTAATTAAATGTTAAATATATAACTAAAACAATTAGATTAACTTCTTTTAAAAAAACTATTAGTCCATATGTGATCCATGAATACAACCCAGCTGTTATTCCTGTGGAAACATAAGAAATTTAGAGCTCTGCTCATCATATGTAAATATTATATTTATTATAAAGAAGTTATAACTGCTTGGCCAACCTATTTGTTAATGGAGATTTAGCTTACGTCAACATTAAAACCTCATCCCTAAATTAATTAGGTTATATGGATCAAACTCTTCCACTCAACTATTTGTTTGGTCCATTTCGTCTTTAGTTGGATGTTAATTGTCATTAACCTATCGCGAATTTGCGACTCAGCGTACATAGAAGCTTCATATAGAGAAATCTAAGGTTTCTCAAATAGAGATCTTTCTCACCCGTTCTCGTTGGTTCGTTCCGATCTCTCTCTCTTACTCGCTCGATCATTCTTCTGTCTCTCTCGCGGAATCACTAAGTAGGGCAACCAATTCTTCGATTTCCAGACTCACTCGATCTGGTGCCCTAACATGTCTTGAGATGCTCGAAAAACAAGCTGAGAAGTGTTTGATATTTTGCAATTCTCATGGCGGACGCGCTCTCGGTGATCCCCACGACTGTGCTGAAGAATCTATAAGATAAGTAATACGAGAAGCGGAAGAATGCGGCGCTAAAAGTAAGTTCGTCTCCATTTTCGACTGAAATTTTAGATTTTGATTTGGTTTCTAGGGATCTCGAAACGTCTAAGGCTTTCAAACTATTCATGAATAGGATCATGTGGTTTCGTTGTGCAGATTGAAGGAATCACTAAGCCGTTCGCCATGGCTGGTGATCATGACAAGATTACAGCGGTGATCAATCTGTTGACAAATGAGTTCACTAGCTCGCAGCAGGCGAATCATCGGAACGTGATTTTGGTTTTGGTTTTTGTTTCGTTGATTATATCGATGGATTGGATTGTGAAGTTTGTTGTTTTGGTGTAGGGAGGATTGATTGGGCTTGCGGCGGCTACTGTTGGAAACTATTTCCTAGCCCTCGCGACATTCAAACTCTATGCGCGCACTAAAGAGTCGACCGGCTAGCGATTTGCAATCAACTCCACATTTGGATTCTTGTTAAAAATATATATCTTATCTCTCCAGCTGTCTCTGCTTCGGAATCCAACTTTCAAGTTGATCTTCGTAAATAACCATTGAGATTTTTGGTGAAGATTTGTGTTTCACTTCGGTTCTTGGCTGTGATATTGAGCTTATTAGGTTTTGTTTTGGTGAATTTTTATTGTTAATTAGGTTTTTGATAGATCAAGAGTAAGTGAAGTACATTTTTTTACTATACATAGAATTGATAGCGGCGGCGTATTCTTTACGTGAAACGATGCAGAATTTGGAGCAACAGGTAGCCAATGAGGAGCATGACACTACCGATTCCAATTGATTGTCGAAGATCGACGATTGTGCTAATATCGAGGACTGTGACATCATGCAAAAACAGTCTGCTATCCCAGCAGAGGAAGCTCATAAGTTGCTTTATGTTGGTAACAAAGTTGGAGCATTTACAGATTCTCAATGGCCATGGTGAATTCGTTGTGTGTTATCGTTGTTTCTTTCATTTATTTATTATTTTGGTGCTTTTGCATTCTCAATGGCAATGGTGAATTTGTTGTTTTGTTAAAACTCTTGAAAACTTGTGCAAATGATGTGCATTAAAATTATCATATGATGATCCATGTTGTACTATTTTATGCTTAACTATTACGACTAAGACTAGTTTGGTTAACTTTTTTAGATTTTGTGTCTATGATGACATGTGGAAGATGAAATGTCACCTTTGGAACTAATTCATTCATGGCGCTGCTGGTACGATGATGAGTTTCATATGCAACTTTTGATAGTGATCCTACTTATGATTCAAAAGGTTGCGACAAGTTGGACTGAACTGTCTGCGATTACTATGAATCACATAGGATTTGTCTTGTTAAGTTTTCTCTTATTTTTCTTTGGCATTGATGTGGACTTCTATTATTTTACATTATTATTTGTCGAGTGGTTTAAGACATTAATAACCTTAAAAAAGTGATGCGGACTTGTTGTGGTGATTAGGATTAAGTAAAGGATGTTGCTAATACATAGTTATATATGTTTGCATGTTATGATCTACCTGTGGTAATGATTAAGTTAAGATGTTGACTTATTTGGCATAGGCAATTAAAGAGCTTATTCTGTGCTTTAATGCTTACACTTGTATCTGGTAATAGTCATGCAGAGGAAACTAATTATTTATTTATTTGTTTTGAGGCTTTAGGATTTTCAATGCCTAACTTTGTTGTATATGCTTATAAGGAGTATGAATGTATGTGTTTCAAACTCTACATAGGCTGTTGGAAGCCCCAAGCTTGGAAAATAAGCATGCAAAAGATGTTTGCTGTGGAGCTCATCACAATGTTGTAATCACAGGTATACTCCAAAAGATTTCAAACGGTTTTGCACCATTTAAGGATAATGAATGTTGTAGTATTCTAAAGTTAGAACACTTTCTCCTGTGACTATAAAATAGGAAAGAGAGTGATGAATGTAGTAGTAATCTGAAGGGTTTTTTTTAGTGCTAGTATTCTGAAGTTATAAACCACTCCAATGTGAAGTCATTGGAATTTCACTTGTATAGCTACTAGGATGGTTAAATGTGAGATTTTTAATCATGATTTGCTTGTGCTAATGCTATTATGCTAATCACTGAGGTAAGTTCATTTGCATCTTATATTGTCGTTGCTATATGGTACTATGATGTTTCTGTGAAACACCTTAATTTGTTAATGATATTTCATAATTGTAGATTTATGGCTTGCCCTTTATTTAATTAGTGCCTAAACTGTGCGAGTCTAAATCCATAATCTTATTTAGTTAATACCTTAGTTGAACTACATGAAACTATATCTAGTCGAAACATGATTATATTCATGCATGGTTGAGCAACTATGGAAAATCTTATTTGTTGTTGGAAGTAGACTTCCCTTCAGAACCGCTTTACAGTACAAAAAATTCTTACACTTGATCTCTGTAAATTTATCTTTGTATGAAGCTGAAAATCTAGTAATAATTTTGCACAGATCTTGAAGGCAATGGTCTGATTTCTATGTTAGAGGTCATTGTCATGTCTCTTGTTTGTTGCTTTTGTTTTATGGAGTGATATATATAGTATGCCTACTTTGTTAGTTGTGCCTAGCAATGTTGGTTGTGTTTGTGGAATTCGTTTGATTTGGATTTGGATTTGGGTTTAGAGATTGCATCGATTTTTTCACTTTGATTCTCTATCATTCTTACATCACTTAAGGAATTCATATATTTTATTTTGCAGTTGCCTCATTTGTCTCGAAAAAAATGGGTTTGCATCCTAACTTCTTTGAACATTGGCACAAATGTAAAGGAAACCATTCATTAGTTTGTCGAATGGTTTAATTGTTTCGTTGCATTGGATACAAGTAGCATTGCTTAATCCCTATGACCATATGATGAGGTTTTTTTGGCCCTCTATACATTAGCACTTCCATTCAAACTATAATTTACCATTAGCACTATGAATTTTTGGTACTATTTATTCTGTTTATGATGGATTTATCACTTTGGCCAATTCAGATTTTATTTTTTTGTTAATTGGGCTTGTTTATTGGATAACATATTCATTTTGTCTCTTGAATTATTCTCACTTTATTCTCTGCTTCCTCTGTGCTTTGTGCTTGAGTGCTTGTGGTTTGTCAAAAACTTGACTCATGTACTGTTCGTTGTCATCTCCGAAGTGAAACTCACAACCTAAAAAAGGAAACCTTAAAAAAATAGTACAAGATGGTAAGCTCAGCATGCTTAGTTGTACGAAGATGAGTTATCAATTAATAATATTGGTGAACTTCTTCGTATCTTGAATTAAATATGTTTCCTTTGTTTCGTCAGGTTAAAACTTACAATGTTGGATCCCATGTGATGGAATATGGAAACAAAAGCATCAATGAAAAGTATGTGATGATTGAAGGTTCGGGGAGGTACCAAGTTGAAGAAGTTCAAGAGTTTTTATAAGTAGAAGTAAGATTTGCAGATGTGTTGATTGAAACATCAAAAGTAGAGTTTTTAAAGCTCTATTAAAACAAGGAAATTCAACTATACATTGTTTTTTTTTTTCACCTTAAATTTGTACATTAAATTTGTACATTTGTTAGTATGATTTTTGTTCAAATGAAATAAATAAAAATTTCTTTTTTATTGATAAATAATATTTATGTAAGTAGAACTTCAAACATCTTCAATTTATATACAAAATCTTCTTTCCAATAATATTACTATTAATTGTTTATATATATATATATATATATATATTTATATATACGACGACGATAATTATGAATGCATTGTCAACTTAGAAGCACTAAGTGCACATGCGTTGTTAATTTAGAGACACTAAGTGTATACTCGTTGTCAACTTGGAGACACTAAGTGTACATGCGTTGTCAACTTGTAGATACTAATTGCACATGCGTTGTTAATTTAGAAACACTAAGTGTATATGCGTTCTCAACTTGGAGACACTAAGTGTACATGTGTTTCCAACTTAGAGACATTAAGTGTACGTGTGTTGCCCACTTAAAGACATTAAGCTTACAAGTGTTGTCAATTTAAGGACGTTAAGCTTACAAGTATCTTTAATTTAGGAATGCATAAACCAAGAATGTCTCTAAATTGATGACATATAAGAAATAAATGTTATAAAATTAAAGACACATAAACAACAAGCATCCCCACTTTAAGGACGATTATAGCAAAAGTGTCCTAAATAAATATTACCAACACAAGTGGCAACACTTTATGATGCGTCGGTAAAATTTTTAGAGACACTAATTAATGTCGTCAAATGAGTAAATTAATGTCGCTAACCACACAATGTTTTGTAGTGTACAGTTTGGTGCCGCATTGTTCCAGCGCTATCCTTAGTTTAATATTATTATTTTTAAAACTCTTTTAGGCTTTTCTAGTTGTTTGTGATTTTCTTTCCTATGTTATCTTCATATTAAAATGAATAAAATAGTAATAAAATAGAATAGCGTAAATGATAGTGTTGATGGATTGGAATACATATCGAAATTCAGTGTAAAAATGCACTGAAATAGTGTAAAAAAGTTGCACTATTTTAGTCTTATAGTTGGGGATGCTTTGATTATATATGTATACTAACACATAATGCGTGAGAATAAATCGGTTTATATCAATTATATTTCAAATCAATCCTTTAACACCTTACATAGAATTATATTGAGTAGGAACTACTATTGAAATACGTTGTTGGTATGCTTAATGATAGATTCAAAAAAGAGCGTAAGAATTGTATTAATGTGGGATTGGTGAGTATAATATGGGGTTCTTATTTATAGAGTTGAAGAAAGCATAAAATAAGAAAAGTTTCCTAATAGTATCTAAATATCAAAAATAAGAAACTACTTAAATACATAAACTACTGAAATATATCAACTACTATAGTTTTTTTAACACCCGCCCTTAAACTCGAGATGGTTCATGAAAACCAACTTGATATTACCAATCGAATCGGTAAACTTAACAAATTTAATTAAGATTTATTTCGGATTAGATCAATGATCACCTAAGATAGCAAATTTAAGGTTCGTTGCAGAGCAGATTAACGACTACTCAAGACGAAAAATATGAGGTTCGTTGCGGAACAGATCAACGGCCACCCCAGACGACAAGAAACATATTTAGATATGGCAGAGTCAAAATAGCATAACAATAGAACTGCAGACAACGAAACTTTAGAACTGTGGAAAACCAAAAATCGGACATCAAAATAGCAAGATAGCAGAGTCGACATTATACAGACAACGGAGTTGATGGCAGATAAATAGTGGAGTTGATATAGTCGACGGCAAGCAGACAGCGGAGTCAGTGTGTGACGACCCTTACTTCTAAACAGGGCACCGCCCAGCCTAATCTTACTCAAGCCTTAATCTACATGATCTAAGACTTAAGTACGTATTAGTCAGCCTATCGTCCCTATATTTCTCCACATCCACGTATTGATCTATTATCCAATTTAAAGGTCATTCAAATTCAATGATCATGCAATTGTGGAAGCATTAATTCTCCAAAAACAATTCCTAAGTGTGGAAACCAAGAAAAACTGCAGCATCATATGAATGTATAGATATGAAACTATTCACTCAGCCCACTGTACAACCCAAAATGACATAAAAATAATAATACAACAAAAATCGAGACATACAAATGAGTGAGGAGAGTCGCTGAACTGCTCAGAGCAAGTCATCGATCTTCTCCTTCCCCGGTCTGTTGCTGCTCGACGGACCTACACCCACCGTCCCAAACTAGATGGTGAGTATAGTGATATTTAAGTACTAACTGGAGAATTTCATGTCACATTTCCAAAAGAAACGAATGGTATTTAAAAACATAAATGAGCGAAATAAATTGCTGAAATAAGTAATGCGAGTAAATACTACAGTTAAAGGTATAGAGACAGACACAGGCTAAGTCGAGATGATCTACGTCCGGTCGGCGATGAGAACTATCACCTACCTTTTCCCACTACGATATGGAGCTGCGCTCAACATATCTCACATAAATAGCGGAGCTGCGCTCTACGCTTTAGAACATCAATCTCATGCTTGCCGACCACCCCGAGCCCTATAACTCATGTGCCGCGCAAGAGTAGTGGTGAGTGTCAGAACCTCGATAGATCCATGTCCCCGTGAACCGCACATCTCTCGTGCAATGGACACTAGATAAGCCCAACTTTAATTTCAAAATCAAATAATTCCAAAATTCTATGATCCTCTTCAGTTTTAACAACCTGTTCAACCACAAAAAACCTCAACAAAAAATCCCAACAAATCCAACTCTTTCACAACTCAATTGACCCAACTCTGTCACTACCCAACCCACAACTCACCCAACTCTATCACACAAAAAATGACCCAACCCACAACCCAACCCAACCCCCTCTTTCTGGTCACCCAACTCTCTCTCTATCTCTCTCTCTCGGTCACCCAACTCCCTATCTCTTTCGGTCACCCAACTCCCTCTCTCTCTCTCTCTCTCTCTCTCTCTCTCTCTCTCTCTCTCTCTCTCTCTCTCTCTCTCTCTCTCCACAGTCTCCCTTCCCCCTCTCGATTTCTCGAGATCTTCTCTCTCTCCCACCCACGGTCTCCTCCCTCTTCCCCCTCTTGGTCTATGCTACTCCTCTCGGTCTCTCGGTCACTGGTTCTCCTCTCTCCTCTCGGTCTCTGCTGCTCCTCTCTCCTCTCGGTTGCTCATCTCTCCTCTCGTCTCTGCTGCTACTCTCTCCTCTCGGTCACTGCTTCTCCTCTCTCTCTCGATGTCTCTGCTGCTCTCTATCTCTCTCGGTCGCTCTCTCTATTGCTCTATCACTTTGCAGATATACACTCACCAATAACCACCATTAAATAAACCTAATTCAATGTCTGACCCCTTACCTAGACCCCTCAAACGTAGCCTGCAACCTCGAGAACAGTCTCCAACTAATAACGCATTTCCAAAAGACGTTTTACTTTACTTTTGGAATAAAAAAAAAACCTAACTTATTTTACTTATTTATATTAATTTTTGCAGTACATTTGTAATTTTTTCGACACACATTGGCATAATACAACGCTGATTTATTGACACAGGCACAAACGACATGCACATCAACGGTCTTGCAAGGAAGTATCTCGTGCAAACAAGATGAAGCATGACAAGCAAGCTGATCGCGGTTCGATCGAAACAACTAACAAGAAAAGCACCTTAGAAAGCGAGAACGATGGAAGAAGGAATGACACGATCGTCAAATCAAGCTCTGATACCATGATAAAAATTATTTAAATACCTAAATATAGAAATTACATAAATACTATAAACTACCAAAATATATCAACAATTATAATTTTCTTAACACTTGATAATTATTATTTTTATAAGAAAAAAAACTTTTGTACCCACCAAAGTTTGAATCTATGAATTCTTGCTTCTAAATTTTATATTAAATTATTGGACCACTCAATTGGTTTAACACTTAATAATGCTTTTATAGGGATTGCGTTCGTTAACCTGGGACAATTGATAAGCTGCTCAATTGGTCGACAATGAGAGGGAAAGATGAGCCATGTATACCGAAAGTGCAATAGATGTGCTGATGCCTTAATTAATTACCAATTACGATCCACCGACTACAAAAAGCTATTGCTATGTAATTGCTATAGGGATTGCGTTCCCAAGAATAATTGCTATGTAATGCTTAATCAACCTTGCTATGTAATACTTAATCAACCTTTTGATCTAAAAAAAAAAAAGCAATTGCCATATCAACGCTAATTCAATTCTCGTGAATTATCTCTTAAGTGAAAGCGTAAGTTTTGTGAGTGGAGAAACATGAGGACCCAATTCATAAAGACATCATTGGATTAATATCAAAGCTTCAAATCACCAAATTAGTTGACTATGACATCCATGAAATCCTTACAAGGGTATTCCTTTTCATGTATCTCACATACTATGATCATTTGATTGAGAGCAACTTTTTTGTTGATATAGAAAGTACTTCTTATTGTTTTTTACACTTAGCTACAAATTTATTCATATCTTCTATTTAATGATGAAAGAAGTTGTTGATAATTTTGAGACTTAGTAATGAATATGTTTAAAGTAAAAATAATTTTAATTTGACATGGAATACATTCGTCTTTGAAGTAAAATAGAAATTTCATTAATTATGATGGCTCAATACATTCAATAGAACAGGATGAGATATAGAATCAATTACCTTGAGAAAAGCATATTGATTCGTTAATCCCAATTGCTCATCAGAAAATTCAACTGCCATATAGTTAATTTTGAAAATTTGTAACTATAATAATGGAAGAATATGACAATTAGTGATTGTTCTCTTGACAAGCGTCGACTGGAACACAACAGTACATAGACATACTAATACCAAAATTAAAAGTAAAACTTTCAATATTTTCCCCAACTTTTTTTTTAAGAAACCAATATTTTCTCAACTTTAACTACCTTGCCCTATGAGTTCAGTTTTACCTTCAGAGTAATTGTTACTCATTTTAATTTATAACCTTAATGAAGGTTGCAAATTAACTGCATGTAGCACCAATATTGTTGTTTTGTTTTTTGTTTTTTTTTTTTAAATCTAAAAAGATACATTCATCATTCCTAACCCAAAATGATATGCCAACTTATTACAACATCACTATGGATCTGCTATGACCACCTGCTACAAATTGATTTTTTTTTAGTAATAGGAGGCGATACTCCTTCTATTTGTATATATATATATATATATATATGTAAATGTAAAAAGTACAAGTGCTACAAAAAAAGGGTGATACACTACACAAAAACAACCAAAATTATACAAAAAAACCATAGAGCAAAACATCAGACTTGAGACCACCGAATGTTCACGCACAGAACCTGAGATGCAACTGTATTCCACCATCATTGTTCACGCACAAGGCAATCATACTTGACCCAATCATCAAGACAAAATAAGAACCATGTTGCATAAAGACGTCTTCCAGAGCATCATGTAACTTTTGACATAAAACGTGCCTACTGCCTTGTGGTCCTCCAAATCGGTACGCCATCAAAATCATACACCACCCACTTTGACCACATCAGAGTTCCAAATCTCACACTGGACCGAGGTTCATGACTAGCCAAAAGACGCGCTCACCAGACACCACGAGTGTGTGCCTACATAGGGCAGCGACCGAAATGAACAAAAGGTCGGGCGCACTACCTTGTTGATACTTCAAAACAAAGCAATGCCCAGTTGGCCCCCCCGACCTTTTTGCATCCACAAAACAAACATAAGCCTACGGAATACAATCCATCAAATCTTCAACAAAAATCAGACCAGTTTCCATGCCACTGTTGCCATGACCATCCTACGAATTCTTTATGTCCATGCAAGGCCAAGCCTACATTCCTTTTCGTAGATTCCCATATCTCTTGCCAAGTGTTGTCAATCTCTTTAAATATTCGTTGGTTTCTCTCCCCCCACAGTGCCCAAAGAAGTGCCAAAAGTCCGGCTTTGAACAACAAATTCCTTTTATTGTCGCATGAAATAGCCGCCGCTTGTTCCATCCATGTTCTTAAAGATTGGGGGTTTTGCCACTCGATGCCTATCTCCCTCGACAACTCCTCCCATAACCTACACGAAAATGAACATGTCAAAAAAAGGTGATCAATGGATTCCATATGAGAAAAACACAAACAACATCTTGACGGCAAGAGGGTGATATGAGGGAGTCGTCTTTGGAGCACATCTGTCGTATTAATTTTTCCAAGCCACGCCATCCAAACAAAAACCCTAACCTTCATAGAAGTAACGATTTCCATATTAGATTATAAACCGGAAAGTTGCCAACGAATTTTCAAGACAAAGACCATAGAAAAAAGATTTAACAGAGAAAAACTTGGAAGGGTCCCACCCCCACCCACGTTTATCCTCCATGTGTGGGGTGAGGGAAACATCCTGGAGACGATGCGTGAGTGCCGCGAATTCTATAGCTTCTGTTTCTCCTAACCTTCGCCGAAAATCATAATGCCAAGAGTGATCCCACTCGCTCCCCCCGACGAAAGAGGCCACCTCCGCCACACTTGCTTCGGGATTTCGCGAGAGAGAAAATAAACTTGGAAAGTCCTCGGCAAAAGATCGCGTCCCGTTCCATGCATCCTGCCAAAAGCGCAATTTCATGCCATTCCCTAGCGTGAAGTCCACACCTTTTATGAAATCATGTCTGCATCTAGCAATAAAGCGCCATGGAGATCTGAACGAGGGCCTATATCTGAAAGATGTATCCCAGCCATTAGCCTCCTTACCATAGATACTTCCTATGACATTCGCCCAAAAAGCCTCAGGCTCCTGCTGAAAACGCCATAGCCATTTACAAACAAGAGCAGTATTGCGCATTAAAAGGTTTCCAATTCCAAGACCCCCAAGCTGTTTGGGGAGCTTTACTTGGTTCCAAGCCACGAGCGGCCACGAAGATTGATCATCCCATCGTTTCCATAGAAAATTCCGCATCATCTTTTCGGCCCTCTTGGCAATGCCTACCGGGAGTCGAAAGAGTGACATGAAATATGTTGGAATGGAGTCGAGAACTGATGCGATTAATGTGACTCTACCTCCTTTGGATAAGAAGCCTCGCTTCCACCCATCCAACTTGCGCGCGATTTTCTGGAGAACCGGTTCCCAAAAATTGGCTTGAAGTGGGGAACCCCCTAATGGCATACCAAGGTATTTCAGAGGCCAAGTCCCGACCTGACAATTGACACCCTCTGCCGCCTGTAGTACTGTATCGGCCGACACGTTAATCCCCAACAAGCTGCATTTGGACAAATTTAGTTTTAGGCCCGAGATCTTGCAGAAGGCTTGAACGAGCTGCATCACCTTATGAACCGCCTCCTCCGAGTTTTTGACAAATAATAGCGAATCGTCGGCATACTGCAGGTGTGTGACGTGAACTCCTTCTCTGCCTACCTTGAGGCCATCTATCATTTGATTGTTCTTGGCCGTGTCCATAATTCTTCCCATGACGTCAGCCACCAAAATGAATAGGAAAGGAGATAATGGATCCCCTTGTCTCAAACCCCTTTGTCCTCTGAAGCTGCCTTCAGGTCGCCCATTAATGAGAATCGAATAGTGGGCCGATGAGACACATCCTTTCATCCACAATCGCCATCGCTTGCCAAAGCCTTTCTTTTGAAGCACGTAATCTAAAAAGTTCCAGTCCACTCGGTCATAAGCTTTGGCGAAATCGAGTTTCAGAACAAAGCCTTGTAGCCCCATTTTCCTGGCATATTCAACCACTTCGCTGGCTATAAGAACTGAATCTATCATCTGTCTATCAGGGACAAATGCAGTCTGTTCCATCGCAATTGTATGTTTGAGAACTGCCCTTAGCCGATGAGCGAGGACCTTTGCCAACAATTTGTACATAGATGTAACCAAACTGATCGGCCGAAAATCCTCGATCCTCCCAACTTGAGAGCCTTTAGGAATCAAGCATATGAATGTCTCATTCATGTTTCGACTAATCACTCCGTTACTATGAAAATCTTCAAAGAACTTCATGACGTCACCTTTGATAACTCCCCAAGATCGTCTGATAAATGCGAAGGTGAATCCATCGGGGCCCGGTGCTTTATCCATTTCGCAAGAAGTAACCGCTGCCCATACCTCGTCTTCCGAGAATGATCTCTCCATATGACTCGCTTCTTCTCTCGAAATTACAGCCCAATTAATGCCATTGATCTCCCATGTGCTATCCATTTCGTCCGTGTATAAATGTCTGTAGTAATCAACAATCTCTTGCTTGATTCTACTGCTTTCCTCAGTAAACTCCCCGCCCTGAAGCTGTATCCTATCGATAACGTTCTTAGACTTCCTTGCTCCTAAAATGCGATGGAAGAACTTTGTATTTGCATCCCCCTCTTTTACCCACTTAACTCGCAATTTCTGGCTCGCTAGTCGATTTTCAATAAGTAAGACGTTCGCATATTCTTCCTTCGTCCTCCTTCGCTCTGCCAACAATATGTCATTCCAATTAGGACCACCCTCTATATCATCTAACTGTTTAATTCGAGCACTTAGCGCATCTTTCTTAGCTTGAGTCGAACCAAAGACCTCTCTGTTCCAAGTCTTCAGTTCCTTGCGGACTTTCCCTAATTTCTTCATTAATTTGAAACCCGGCCCTCCATGTCTTACCTCCCAAGGCCACCAGTCTTCCATGTGGGTTTGGAAAGAGCTGTGATCTAGCCATACATTTTCGAAACGGAAAGGCGCAGGGCCCCACTGAATCAAACCTGTCTCTAGAATCACCGGAGAGTGGTCTGAAGTTAAGCGATTTCCCAGGGATTGCCTCCCATTCGGGAATTGTGCCCCCCATTCACTTAGAAAGAGAAATCGATCTAATCTTGCACATATAGGGTCTGCGCGAAGATTGGACCATGTAAATTCTCCGTTAAGCAAAGGTAGATCTGTGAGTTCCATTTCCCTGATGAGATCATCAAACTCCCGCATACTAGACGTCAACCTTGTGTTATTCGATTTTTCTGTCAAAAAACGAATAACATTGAAGTCTCCGGCTATGCACCATCTTGGTCCACACAATCCAAATAATGCCCCTAATTCCTCCCAAAACTCCTGCCTACCCCTACTGGTTGCCGGTCCATATACTCCAGTCAACCACCACGTGGAATCATTCTCACCTTCAACTTGCACAGAGACCGAGAAAAGTCCTACTAAACTAGAAATCACCTTGATTCTCCTAGTGTCCCAGATGATTACAATGCCCCCACTAGCGCCCACCGAATCCATTACCACCCACTCCTTAAATCGCTCACTCCACACAGCTGACACCTCACCTCGGCTAAACGATTCCCTCTTCGTTTCTTGTAAGATCAAAAAATCTGGATTCTGCCTCTTAACCTCCTCCTTCATCAGCCTTTTCTTATTTGCATCTCCTAGACCCCTAACATTCCATGTCAAAATCTTCATCTAGGCGCACCAACTCCCCTCCTGTCCGGTTTGCTATAGTCTATGGTAGATTGTATTCGGCGTTGTTCTCTCGCTAAGCGAGCAATACCCGACTCCATTGGGGTGGTAACCTTAGGTTGCCTTATGATCCCAATGCCACATTGAGAGAGAAAATCCGTTGGGGCCACCGCCCTTACAGAGCTCTCCTCTTCAAAGTACATTTGCCCTTCTCCCCTATATAGGACCTCAAATTCGGATGAATCTATTGGTGCCGCCTCACAACCTCCGTTCTCAATATCTGTGGATCCTATAGGAGGTAGCCCAACAGCCACCCTTGAAAGGTGTTGGATTGCCTCCGCTAATCTTTCAATCAAATTCTCCGTAAGTGCTTCCGTCAGCGTCGTGTCCATCAGTTGGGCTTCCAAAGACTGTTCCTCGAGGGTTTCCATAATAAATTCGTCCATGTCCACCCCCACCTCTATCTCCCTTGATTCGCCCGAGTCATCAGATTGGGATTCCACGTCCAATTGTGTGTGTCCTTCCTCTTGTGATCCTTGGAGAGTCTCGTTGGCTTCTATGCCAAAATCGTCAAAGCCGGCCTCTCCTCCACTTTCATTAAACAAACTGCATCTGTCCCCCCGTTTATGTGTCTGCTCAGCCTCTGTAGTCGACCTGATCCTTCCTGCTACTAAGTCGCCCGCGTGACCCATACCTATCACACTCGTCTGTGGTTGTATGACCGAGACTCCCTTCTCAATTTGGGATTCCAAACTCATATTGATCACGTTCAATTGTGATTCAAACATTAATCTCCATGGGCTAGGCCTGACATCTTGGATTGTTGCCCGATCAAAAACCTGCCATAATCCCGCATCAATATTGGACATCTCTAACTGGACTTTTGTGGCCTTTATGTCAATTGACTTAGTGTGTAAATGATGATCTACGAGGTCTTCACTTCGCCAATTATCTCGGAAAGGCGAACCTACCATTCTCGTTGCCAGCTGTATGTCAACATTGTGGAGGTCTTCAATCCCTTTGTCAGCCGCATTAAGAACCCTTTATGTTGTAGTGCATGCTGGAAACATCGTTCAAGCACTGCTACAACGAAGCATCGCCACTAGTGGTCGGGCGCCAAACTTCACTGCTGACCCACAACTACTCCATGCAGCATCACGCTACTCCCATTCCGTTGTTCGTTGCCCCTTGCGCTCCGCAACTCGAGACCAACAACCCCTTCTGCCTCATACCCCAAAATATCTTATCTTCTTTTTGTTCGTAACATCAATCTCTTCAACATCACCTCAACTCCATCACCGTCTCTACCTCTTCTTTGAAGAAAGAAAGAGGGAAGGAGAGAGAAATACTAAAACAAAACAAAGCAAATAAAAGCAAAAGCATCGTAAGGGGAGTTCGCTTTGATGAGAGAAATGTTAGAACACGCAATCTAATTAAGCATAAATCACATGACACTTTTATCACAATCAACTAAACATATTGATTTAACAATTAACAAGATTAATAAACAAAGTGTACCAGAAGCTTGCAGTGCAATGAACTAAGACAGAAAATTTCCTCTAATTCGATTCTGAATTCAACTAGGAGTTCTATCCCAAGGATACAACTGGTTCGTTCTTTGATTAAAGCACCAATCAAAGAACCTTCAAAACCGCAAAATTGACTTTCTCTCAAAACACAAATCACATAATTTTTTTGATTTCGGAAAAAAAAACTATTTTTCCTATGTCAATAGACTCTTCTCTTATAGAGAATTATCTAACTGTCTAATTCGTGGACAGTTTTACAATAACTATCTAATTAATGGTCTTAATTAGTGTGCCACTAATTGATAGTTAATTAACTCCTTAATTCAAAATTAGCAACTGTTGGTGCTCTTTTGATTTATTCAAAAACGAAAATTTAAAAAAAAAAAAAAAAAACGAAAAAGGAAAAACTATGTTTATGAATGGATAAATCTTGAACCAACCAAAGGCCCAAAGGCCCTTGTCAGAGATTATTTAAATAGGGTGTTTACCTAGTGAAACTCCATGGGCCACTCACTCCAATCTACTTCTCACTTAAACAATAGTGAAGTGTGTTGGATCATATTTTAAGTGAGAAACCAAACATTTCTCTCATATGTGGGACTAAAGGTCTAGTTACTTTGCAATACAAAATTTGAACTCCAAAGTTCAACAAGAAAGGGCATCGTTGTTGTAGCCGCCGACTGAGAAAGCCTATTTTAAGATTTTTAGAGGAGTCATATCAAGGAAAAATATTAGAACGATAACTTTATGTCACACTGCAAGACAAATCGGGTCACAAGAGTCGTTCATGCAGCTTGTGTGTAATATACTGAAATTTGTGCATGCTCGCATCTTGAGTTGCGCATGGATAACTCATTCGAGTGAATGTATCTTGCAGTGTGACGTGCCCGTTGTTGACTAGTAGCTCTGATGTTTGGTACATGTTACACGTTTCTTACAAAAGATTAAAAACCTTCAATTAATAATTGTTGGCCAATTTTTAACTAGTCTAGTCACGTTACAAATAAAGCAGCCTAAACTCCATGTCTATATGTGTCTGGGAAATGCTAGAATGCAACACTATTTCATAATTGATGTATATTGAAATCGTGGACACACCCAACACCCCATTTTGATGCGGGGGTGCGCATTAGCTGTTGTGCATTCTATATATATACAAGTTCAAGCATATGCTGCCAGTTCAATATCTGAATCGAAGTGAACTAAATGGGCATCGTCATTTTCATATCTCAATGGCTTCCCCTGCTTCCACTTTTAGCATTAGCAATCCCTCTACTTCTTCTTCTTCTTCTCAAACACAGCAAAACCCAACTAAACCCTCCTCCTGGCCCTCCAAAGCTTCCAATTATAGGAAACATGCACCAACTCGGCCACTCGCGCCACCGTTCACTATCAAATCTCTCTAAAAAATATGGACCTGCCATGGTCTTGCACCTTGGTCGCGTGCCATTTCTAGTTCTCTCCTCGGCCGAGGCAGCTAAAGAGGTCTTGAAAACACAGGACCTCAACTTCTGTACTAGACCAGCCGTGTTAACCCTCAAGCGCCTATCTTACGATTTCCTCGACGTTGCCTTCTCACCTCACAGCAAGTACTGGAGAGAAATGAGAAAGATCTTTGCTCTAGAGCTAATGGGCTCGAAAAGGGTTCACTCATTCGGGTCTATTAGAGGTGAAGAGGTGGCTAACATGGTGGATTCTATCTCCAAGTCTTGTTCTTCTCCAATGAGGCCAGTGAACTTGACTGAGGAGCTATTTTCTCTTACTACTAGAGTCATTTGTAGGACTGCATTTGGTAAGAGCTACCATGGGAAAGAATTTGATAGAGGAAAGTTTTTGGAGGTTGTATATGAGGCCATGGCCATTATGGGAAGTTTCTCTGCCTCGGATTTCTTTCCGTCGTCGTGGGCTGCGTCGGCAGTAGATGTGATCACCGGACTAAGAGGGAGGCTGGAGAGGTGTTTTCTCAGTTTCGATAAGTTTTATCAGCGGGTTATCGACGAGCATTTGGAGAGAGCCGAGAGCAAAGGAGAGCATGGGCAGGAAGAAGACATTATAGATGTGTTGGTTGGGATCATGAGAGATCAGTCTTCACCAATTCACATCACTGCAGACCACATCAAGGCACTTCTAATGGTATATATGTATATATGTATCTTCAATTCTTTCTCTTCATTAGAAAGTGATCATGATTGATTTGCTAATATTACATGGTTATGCATGGACGCAGAACATTTTCATGGCTGGGATGAGTACGAGTGCGGTTGCGATGGTGTGGACGATGACAGAGTTAGCGAGGAAGCCTGAATTGATGAAGAAGGCTCAGGATGAGATCAGAGGAAAGGTGGGGAAGAAAGGGAAAGTCGAAGAAAGCGATCTCGAGCAACTCCTCTACTTGAAGATGGTAGTGAAAGAGAGTCTAAGATTGCATCCTCCAGGTGCTCTATTGCCTCCAAGAGAGTGTGTGAATCATTGCAAGGTGAATGGCTACGATATTAGGCCCGGGACAAGAGTGGTGGTGAATGTGTGGGCAATCGGAACAAACCCCGAAAATTGGGAGAACCCAGAAGAGTTTTGGCCGGAGAGATTCGAGAACAGCTCGATTGATTACCGGGGCCAACATTTTGAGTTATTGCCATTTGGGGCCGGCCGAAGGATCTGTCCTGGAATAACCATGGGAATGTTGATTGTGGAGCTTGCACTTGCGAATCTCTTGTATTGTTTTGAGTGGAAGTTACCAAGTGGAATGAATGTTGAAGACATTGATATGGAGGAGGGGACCGGAATAGCACTCCGCAAGAAATCTCCTCTTTTTCTTGTGCCTTCTAAATTCAATTGATCATCAATGGGGGTTTCTTAAATATGTTGTCATATGCCTCTTCATGAAAAATCTATATATATATATAATAAGCTTACATCTTACGTGTAGATTTCGAGTCTTCTCGTTGTGCAATAAGAGGATATAGTAATCACTTGCATCAAATAGCTTCATATTACACCTTTGAGAATTAAATAAAAATTCACATTCAACACTATGGAAGGGTGACGGCCTATAGATACCTCAATTACAAAATCTCACAATATGCTACAAGACTAATTAGTGTTTTTTTTTCTTTTCTTTTTTTTATTACTATTAAGACTAATTAGTTTTGGGACAACCACAACAACAACAACCAAAAAAAACATCAAGAAGAAACAGAAAATTTGTTAAGCACGAACAAAGAAAAGTTGTCGAAATGTCAAAAAAATCACACAAAAATTGTACGATAAATTGTTTGTACACTCAGCCATCTATCAAGTGTATATAAAGGACATGCCTACTTGTCGTCTTCCATTTTTATACGAGAGAGGAGACGACGACGACGCCAACAAAGCCTTAATTCTAAAGCGAGCAACACATTGAAATAGCGCAAAGACTAAAGAGCGTCAAAATATCATCGCCATTTTACCAACCACGTGAGTAGTTCAATGGATTGATATGTAGTTATTGTGTAGAGGTGGAAGCAAATTGAAGGGTTATAGTTATTAAAAGCCAGAACGATCACTAGGGGTGCACACGAATTGCAGTAATCCGTGGATCCAGTCCAATCCGGACCAATTATCATTAATTGGATCAATTTTTTAATCCATTGATCTAGAGCGAACTAACGGAGTACAACATGGGTGATTTGTGATCGAAATGTTCCTACTAAGTTAAAAGGAAAATTTTATAGGACCGCAATTAGGTCGGCTATATTCTATGGAAGTAAATGTTGGGCAGTAAAACAACAACAATTACATAAAATGAACGTAACAGAAATGAGGATGTTTAGGTGGATGTGTGGTAAAAATCGTAAAGATAGAATAAGAAATATAGAAATTCAAAGACAAGTAGGAGTAGCACAAATTGATACAAAGATTAGGGAATGGCGGTTGCGGTGGTTTGGTCACCTGCAAAGACGACCTACAAATGCTCCAACTAGAAAACTTAACTCAATAAAAACTGTAGAAATTCGATGAGGTAGGAGCAGACCAAAGTTAACATGAGATGCATTAATTATGAGGGATTTAAATGGTTTGCAAAGCTCACCGTCAATTGCACTTAATCGAGCACAATGAAAAAATTTGATCCATGTAGCCGACTCTAGTTAATTTTGGACTGAGGCTATGTTGTTGTTGGTCTGGAGCGAACTGAAAAATCTATAATCTGACTGGATTGGATCGGATTGCGGATCCTACATTAAAAATCCGCGGATCCAATCCGATCCAATTCGTTTATCGCATCAACACATATACATATATAATCATATGTATTATAGTATCTCAAATAACTTTAACTCAAACTATCAAGTAGAAATTGTAGTATCTTAAAGACTATGCTTATTCTTAACTCTTTAATTACACTTCATACCTTTTTTTTTTTGTATGTTGTATGTTGCAACATGCACCTTTCATTTGCTTTTGTAAGAGTGTATGGTGCGAATTTGTGAATAACGTATTTATTTATGTAGAAACTTGCATTTCAAAAGTTATTGTAATGACAAGTTTGTGAAAAATATGTTATATATAAATTTGTGGAATGTATGTTATAAATTTGTCCTTCAAGAGATACATGATTTTTGTGATTCATAATACAAAATTTAATTTCATGAATTTTTAAATAGAAAATCGTCAATCCGCAAAACTTGATCTAATCTGATCCGCATTTTACAAATTGAATTGAGTTGGATTGATAAATTATTTAAATTAGATTGAATTGTAATTTTTCAATCTGCAATAATTACATCGGATTGTGGATTGAACCTAATTAAATTGGATCCAATTTGTGTGCACCCCTAATGATCATGCTTAAACACTTCGGGAGTTCATAGGACTAATCATCAATCAACACAACCAAGCTAACTCAAGAACTAAAGATTATACGAAGAATGAAAATGCTATTCTTAAGTTCAAAACAAGACTCCTTTGTATCTTCAAAATTGCAATCCCAAATATAAATAGCAAAAGTTTGTCTGAAGCAACAAAATGAAGAGATGAGAAGGAAAAATTGGAGAAAGCTAGGAAGCCAAACATACTATGCACCCTTATCTGCCTTGGCAGCAGTAGCGGCAGCTTGTCCACGAAGACGACCAGTCCTCCTAGCAGCAATGAGACCAACCTTTTGACCTGGTGGAGCATCACGACGAACTGTGCTGGCGTGACCGATATGTTGGTGGTTACCACCACCATGAGGATGCTCAACAGGATTCATAGCAACACCACGCACCTTGGGCCAGCAGTTCCTCTTGACCCTGTATTTGTGATAAGCATTTCCTGCCTTGAGCATTGGTTTCTCAGTCCTACCTCCTCCTGCAACCTGACCAATCATGGCACGGCATCCACTAGGCACGATCTTCTTGGCACCGGAGGGCAGCTTGATCCTGAAATACCAAGCAACAATTTTCTCAGAATCTGAAATCACTACAAAATTTATCGAGTCATGAAAATATGTGGTTTAACAAAGAACATGAAAACTACTTAGTGAATAAGACTAATATATCCAGTGCATAAGAACGAGAAAAAACATCCTCACAAGGGCTCTAACAACATTCATAACATCGTCAAAATCATAGACTAACCTCAAAATCCTGAAAAACTATCAAATCATATAACTACAGTCACCAAGTTAAAGTAGTTCATCAAACATTTTACTATAAACATCAAGATATTGAATTCAACCAAGTGTCACATTATCAAAAACTCACGTATCTCACTGAAGATTAGCCCGCTACCTTCAATAAAACATAATGCAAAGGGCAGGCAGAACACTTTTCAAGTTTCACTCAACCAAGTTTCTGGAGCTCCAATCCTTAAGAACAGTATAACCCCAATCATAAATTAGTTGGCGTTGGCTACATGGATTTAACTCTTTCATTGCGCTCGATTTAGAGCACTAGATGGTGTGCTTTCCAAGTAATTTAAATCTTTCCTAATCAATGTGTCTCAAGTTAGCTTTGGTGTACCCTTACCCTACTCAAATTTCCTCTATTTTTATTGAATCGACTTTTCTAGTGGGGGTAAATGATTGATGTGCAACTCGAAACTAAAAATGCCTCCAAAACCAGTATGCGGAAGGCGTGGCTCATAAAGCTTATCTACATTATTTAATTTTCTCTAGCTCCACTAGCCAAATCCCCTAAAAAACCAACACATTCAATTCCATCAAGATCCCCAAATCTACTATCTATATATCTCCATAGACACACACACACAAAAAGAAAAACCCAATAAACCCTCCAAATCCAACAAAACATCAAACCTCCCAAAATCATCAAACACACACCTAGAAATCCGTAAAACAAACAAGCATACAGAATTACCAACTCCATCAAAAACCCAGACAAACCCATCAACAAAAACAACTAAAAATGCAATCTTTGAATCCATTCCACCCAAAAAAAAAAAAAAAAAACCCTATAAAACAAACAAATTAGCAACTTCAACAAAAACCCAGATAGACCCATCAACCAAACCAACTAAAAAAGCAATCTTTGAATTCATTCCACCAAAAGCACCAACTAAAACCTCCAAACCCAACGAAAAACTGACCTAGAAGTCCCGTTATCGGGATTATGACTGATGACGATAGCGTAATCCCCAGAAGCCCTAGCGAGCACGCCGCGATCCCCAACGTGGTGCTCCACATTGCAAACCACAGCCCCTTCAGGGATCGATCGCAGAGGCAGCACATTCCCGACCATCAAATTGGCCTTCTTTCCACAGTAGACGAACTGGCCAGTATACATCCCCTCCGCGGCGATGAAGAGCTCCTTCTGGTGCTTGTAGCGGAAGGGATGGCGGAAGGTGACTCGGGCGAGTGGGGCGCCTCGGCCGGGGTCGTGCACGATCTCCGTGACGACCCCTTTGAGGTAGCCGTTGCGCTCGCCGTAGTCGAGGCTGCGGAAGCGGGCGGGGCCCTTGCGGTGGTGCGTGTGGGACTTGAAGACGGACCCCGCGCCCTTACGCTGCGCCCTGATCACTCGCCCCATTGATCGATGGAGAGTGTGCGAGAATGAGAGGAGGAGACGAAGGAGAGCGAATGGGGTGTGCTGGGTTGGGTTTTATTTGAAACCCTAATTAGGGTTTTGGTATCTTTGGTGAAGCCTCCTGTGATGGGCTGGTAATGGGAAGGCCCACTTGAAAAGGAAGAATTTTTTTTCGAGCTTCCTAGATTAACACACTTTGGGCACTCGAGTTGGGCACCTACTTACTTGGTGCCAGTGCAATGCACTTCGAGGCGAGCAGGCATACATCTCGAGGTGTGGCGTATAGGCATTGAGTGGGTAGATGGTCAAAGTTGGTCAATTGATTTTAATCGAGCGAGTTGACGCACTAAGAGGGGTAAAGCTCACTCAAATGTGTTTCTGACAATTATTTAAGTGAACGTTATTTTTTATGACATTTTTTTTTACTTTTTATTATGACAAATTCTGAGTTACCTAATTATTGATTTTGCTATCACCAAAGCGCCTCTAAAGAGATGATAGGGGGATTGCGATTGAGGAGGTGGTAAATTTAACTGCCACTTAAAGTTGAAAAATTATATATCGATTTTGGTAATTATGAAGAAAAAGAAAGAAAAAGAATACGATTTTGCTGTCACCATCTGTCACCACCAATGATGTATTTTATGATAAGCTTTCAATTAGGCCTCATTTTTCAAAGATTAAAGAGGGAGAACCACATCATCTCTAGTGAGAGGCATCAGTTGTCCAAGTCGAAACAAATGAAGATTGAAGAGGAAGAGACTAGATGAAGAGGATTAGAGAGTTGGAACCTTTTAAAAAATAAAAAAAAAACAGAGTTGGAACAAGTTGAAGATAATATGCTTCATTAACCAACCAAAAAAAAAAAAAAAAAAAAAAGCTACAAGAAATAATAATTAATACAACATTTTATTACACACTTCTACATGAAAATATTCAATAAACCCCCAATAATAATTCCTGCTAGCTCACAAGACTTTCAAAACTACCTACCAATTGAATTTCGAAGGCACAAGAAGAAGAGGAGACTTCTTGTGGAGTGTTATTCCAAACCCCTCATCCATATCAATGTCTTCAACATTCATTCCATCTGGTAATTCCCAATCAAAACAATACAGAAGATTTGCAAGTGCAAGCTCCGCATTCAACATTCCCATAGTCATTCCGGGACATATCCTTCGGCCACTGCCAAAAGGCAAGAACTCGAAATGTTGGCCCTTGTATTCAATTAAACTGTCGTCGAATCTCTCGGGACAGAACTCATCTGGGTCATTCCAGTACTCGGGGTTCCTCCCGATTGCCCATACATTCACCATCACCCTTGTTCCGGGGCTTATATCGTAGCCATTCACCTTGCATTGATTCATACACTCTCTTGGAGCCAATAGAGGTGCTGGAGGATGCAGTCTTAGCGTCTCATTCACTACCATCCTCAAGTAGAGGAATTGCTCGAGATCGCTTTCTTCGACCTTCCCTTTTTTGCCCACACTTGTTCTAATCTCGACTTGAGCCTTCTTCATTAACTCGGGCTTCCTCGCTAACTCTGCCATTGCCCACACCACGACAATCGAACTTGTATCCACCCCTGCGAGAAAAATGTTCTGCAACCAATGCAGATTTGCAAAGCATTTAATTAGTTCTAAAAGATGATTGAGACCAAAGACTGTAACAGACTTTCTATATAATCAACATATAGAAGAAAAAAAAAAAAAAAGAAGGGGTGGAGGACTAGCATACCATTAGAAGAGCCTTGATATGGTCTACAGTGATATGAAATGATGAAGATTGATCTCTCATGATGCCAATCAACACGTCTATGATGTCTTGTTCCCCCTCTCCTTTGTCGGCTCTCTCGAGATGATCATCGATGATATCCTGATAAAACTTGTCAAAACTGCGAAAGCAACTCTCAAGCCTCCCTTTTAGTCCGGTAATCACATCTATGACCCTCGTAATCAATGAGGACTGATAAAAATCCGACGCAGAGAAACTACCCAACATGGCCGTGGCCTCGTGTACAACCTCAGTAAACTTGCTGCCATCAAATGCTCCTCCTTCATAGCTCTTCCCAAATGCAATCCTAAAAATCATTTTGGTGGCCATACAAAGTAACTCCTCTATTAAGTCCACCGGTCTCGATGAAGAACAAGATTTGGAGATAGAATCCACCATGTTAGCAACCTCTTCAGCTCGAACATGCCAAAATGAACGAACCCTCTTCGCGCTCACTAGCTCTAGAACAAAGATCTTTCTCATCTCTCTCCAGTGCTCACTATACGGCGCAAAACCCACGTCAAGGAAGTTGTAAGAGAGGCGCTTTACAGTTAACAAGTTGGGTCTAGTACAAAAGTTAAGGTCCTGCGTTTTCAATATCTCTCTCGCCGTCTCAACAGAAGAAACAACAAGCAATGGCGCGCGACCAAGGTGTAGGAGCACGACGGGTCCATAGATTTTGGAGAGATCTGATAGAGAGCGGTGGTGCAAGTGGCCAAGTTGGTGCATGTTTCCTATAATAGGAAGCTTTGGAGGGCCTGGAGGAAGATTTAGTTGTTGGGTTTTGCTTTGTTTCAGAAGAAGAAAAAGGAGAGGGATAGCCAACAGTAACAGTGAAATCAGGGGGAGACATTGAGATATCAAAGTGGAGATGATGATGATGGCCATTTAGACTAGTGAACAACATCAATCCAGATTCTGAATTTATAACATATTTGGGAACTACTGTATATACATATGGAGTCACAGTCACATGGATGTTTAGAATAGACTGAAATGTGAACCCTTCTTCCATGTTCACCGATCTAGAGTTTTGTTTTGTTTTGTTTTTAGAACGTTAAATTGGTAACAGATGTATACTAAACCACAACTGTTATATAATAGTAAGAGAAGAAGTTTTCAGAGAATTAATACCAACTAACAAAATGAAATCAGGAAATAATCAAATAACAGACAAGAATTATGGTTCACTCAAAAGTAGGCAAGACGTGAAAGCTAGCCTTTTAAACATACTAAATCTCGCACGAAAAGTTACAACAACAACAACAAAAAACAAATATAAGAAAAAAAAAAAAAGTTATAACATAGCCTCAGTTCTAAATTAATTGGGGTCGGCACGCACGAAAAGTTAAATATAAGAAAAAAGAAAAAGACCCAACAGAGAATTAATACCAATTCTCAAAACAAAAAAATCAATTTTATTTAATAAAAATTCAACAAAACACAAAACACCTAAACTTTTATAAGACTTTTTTTTTTATATAAAGGAGATGATACTCCAATTTTTTATTAATTGCCAAAAGAAATTTACACCCTAGATGGAATGTGTACACTCAGACCTAAACTTTACAAGTGACCGCATACAAAATCGTGCTACCACCTAAAAATGTTCAATCTGGAATTGAATAATTTTTATAAAGGAGACGGGACTCTAATCTTTTATTAATTAACAAGAGAAATTTAGAGTCTGGAGAGAATGTGTACCCTCGTACCTAAACTTTATAAGTGATAGGGTGGAATTGAGAAATTTTTTGTATCTTTGTTATAAAGATGATCTATGTATGTAAATAATGTGATTGTTGTCTTTTATTTCATCAATGGAATTGTAAGCTCACCCAAAGTGGGTGGAGTCTATGTTTGTTCTTGTTGCAAGTAAAAATGTAAGTTGATCTATTAAAAATCGAGTCTTGGAGGTACACACTCCCTCCAAGTTGTATATATATATTTTTTGGGACTAATAAAACTTTCAAGCTACCATTTGGTAGTTCATAAATGCATTTGCTATAGTACTATTCATGTTTTTAAATCACCAGGCTGCCTCTCTCTTAAAACCATAAAATTTTTATTTGTTTTCTCTGGATTTCTACTTAAATTTGAACTTTTGAACTACCACCGATCTTTTCTTTTGATCGGTGGTGGTTCAAGCATCATTTTATTTTATTTTTTTCGAAAAAAAATTTATTCATAATAAACTATGAATCTTTGTAGATCTGAGGTGTTTCATCTCTATTGTGGTTGTCAGATTCACCATTGGTTTCACTCTTATTAGGTCATTTTATTTACTACGCCATTTGTTTTCCCATGTTGAAAGTTTAGGTTTCTTCCCTCGTTGTAAGTTTTATTTTTATTCTCTAGTTGGAGGTTTTGTTTTTTTTATTATGGTTCAAGTGTTATCGATCTGTGTGTTGTTGCTTCCAACTATTTATAAGAAAACAATCCTTGGTTGGCACACTATTTTAATATTGCAGTAGTTGTGTTTCAAAGCCAATCAGTGAAATGTTCTCTTGAACGATTAGGACTAGCGAATCAATGTACTTTCGTTAGGATACCTACAGACACCTACATACATCAAATGAACAAGAAAAATGTTTATGTTTTGTTTTTTGGCAAACTAAAAAAATGCCAATGACTTATGATATTTATATAAAAAATACAGCAGGATTAAGAACTAGTTGATTCTAGGACAACCACATTGAAAAAGACGATGAAGAAGGCAAAGAGTAGCCATATGCTCAACGCATGTTCTATGCTCTATGCTATTATGTTCATGTTTTACAAGCACTAATCATATAAAAAACATATGGCATAAGAACTAGTTGATTCTAGGGCAACCACATTGATAAGAAAGAGACCAAAAAAAAGGCAAAGAGCAACCTAAATAAGATGAAAAATATCAAGGCAACAACAACAAATCCTCAATCCTAAACGAAAAATATATGAATACACATGAAATACATACAAATTCACACTTCCACGCACAAATCAATCAACTACAAACTACATAGCAAGTTAATGTGTGTCATACTTTGTCATTCACTTTTAAATAAGGTACATTTTTGCCATCACTCTGCCAATTACAAAATCCTAAATTAGTTGGGATCGGTTACATGGATCTAACTTTTCCATTGTGCTAGATTTAGTGCAGTTGATGATGTGCTTTCCTAATCCTTTAAATCCTTCCCAATTAATGTATCATAATCCCAAGTTGTCTTTGGTCTATCCTCACATCGTCGAGTTTCTTCAGTTTTTTTATTAAATTGAGTTTTCTAATGGGGCAGTTGTAGGCCGTCTTTGGAAGTGTCCAAACCACTGCAACCGCCCTTCCCCAATCTTTGCGTCAATTGGTGCTACTCTTACTTTTTTTTGAATTTTTGTGTTTCTTATTCTTTTTTTTTTTACGAGTTTTACCACACATCCATCTAAGCATTCTCGTTTTTGCTAAATTCATTTTATGTATTTGTTGTTTCTTTACCGCCCGACATTCACTTCCATAAAGCATAGCCAGCCTAATTGCGGTTCTATAAATTTTCCTTTTTAGCTTGGTAAGGAACTAGGAATATTTCGATCCATATTACGCATGTGCACTCCTCCACTTCATATATCCAACTTGAGCTCTATGTATAATGTCGTTCTCAATATTATCATCATTTTGTATGATTGATCAAAAAAATATAAAGTGGTTCACCTTAGGAACTTCCCCCTCCCCTAATTTGATTACAACATCATCTTGATTCCTAGTATTTCTAAACTCACTATGCATGTATTCGGTCTTCGTCCTACTCAACTTAAAGCCTTTAGATTATAATGTATTTTTCTAAAGTTCTAATTTCATATTCACTCTATCTCTTATTTCGTCTACTAGAACAATATCATCTACAAATAACATATATATCATGCAGTTATATCCTCTTGGATACGCCTAATTAGCTCTGGCAATTAGTTTGCTACAAAACAAGATGGTCACTGTGACACCGTCGATCCAAACATTTGGATAGGGAAAATTAAGCACATAGAAAAGTTAACTAATTTCATGTAAAACCACCCATGATCTCAAAAGGCAAGAATGAGCAACAATAATACACACTTAAAACACTTCGAAATTGCAATCTCGAATATAATTGACAAAAGATCATCTGAAGCAACAAAATGAAGAGAACAAAAAAATTGAAGCAAGAAAGGGAGTCAAAGTATAGAAAACTTACTAAGCAATCTTATCTGCCTTGGCAGCAGTAGCAGCAGCTTGGCCATGAAGATGACCAGTCGTCCTAGTAGCGATGAGACCGACCTTTTGACCATGTATTTGCGACAAGCATTTCCTATGCCTTGAGCATAGGCTTCTGATCAGTCCTTCCTCCTGTGACCTAACCTATCATGGCTCGTCACCCACTTGGTATGATCCTCAATTGGCACCAGACGGCAGCTCGAAATAACTAGAATTTTATCATCACTTGAAACTATTATATAGGTTGTTGCTTAATTTAATTTACCAAAACTCAGCAGCAGGTTCAGATATAAACATAAAAAAGACAGTCCATAAGCAATCAAGAAACCATATCTTAACAGGGAACCTAAATTATGTTTCTCAACAGCTTCAAATTTAGTGAACGCGCGCATTTGGGGGCGAAACTGCCTAGGCGGGCGGCGGTCTTTCTAAATAGTTTTTACAAATTTGAAGGGGCTATTTTACAATTAAGTTTGATAATAAGAAACCTACCCGACAACAAAATCGTAACACGAATAATGTTACAAAAGGACCTAAAGACTTATTAATTAAGATTTTTGAAGTATCTACTGAATAGGAATCACGCTGAACTTAAGGACCTATAAATGAATAAATAATTATACAGGGAAGTAAATATTATTTCGTCCGCCTAGGCATAGTCAAGGCACTGTCCGAGCACCGTCTTGGCTAGGCCAAATAAATCGCCTCTAGCTTGCCATGGCGCCTTGCAGTCTTGGGTCAATTCTATGGACCTAGCTGACCTTGAAAACAACTTTTTGAATCAAATGACTGCAATTGCTAAACTTGTTTGATTTATCAAGCATTTTGCAACAAAAATGGATATATTGAAATCCAACCAAGACACAAAAAGACATTATCATGAACTTGCACTCATCTTTGAATTAATAATATGCACCCATTAGACTACACAAAAACCTAAATGGATCAAAACTAATTCAAAAAACCAAATAGAAATCCAAATCCAAATTAAAATATACCCACAAAAAAAAAATTAAATAAATAATTAAGCAAAGTATGATTCCAATCAAGCAACTAGAAAACCCAATAAAACATCAAAATGTAACAAAAGATAAAAACGACTAAAACCCCCCAATAATCACAAAATTAACCAAACAACCAATGACGCACCCAAAAGCCCTTGCCAGCACTCCCCGAACCACATGGCGGTCAGGATCGCGGACGACCTCGCCGAAGTCAAAGTTCTGCTCGATTAGGCTCAACCACAGCCCACCCGCCTCGTCTAACAACAACAAGCGATATATTTCAAAGACAAACATATGAATCATATGATGATATCACATAGCATCAACAAGGGCCAGGTCACCCTATAACAAAGTAAATGTTTGGTTCTGATGTGTCGTGTGATGTACATCGTGATGTAATGTAAGCAACGCATTTTGATGTGTGTTTGGGTGATGCACCCGTAGCACTGCCTCTATAACAAAGCCCATTATTTATTTATTTGTTTAATTATTCTTTTATTATAAGTTTACAAAAAGCAATTCTCGCCCTATTCAGAGCTAATTTTGTCTTAATTACAATTTCGCATATCAATATTAAACATATTAACGTTCAATGAACGGATTTAACGGGTTATAGTTAGTAATTATCAGGATCCGCAACAGATTTAAATTATTTTATCAAGATTTATATGGTGGACACTGGACTTAGAGAAAATATTAACTAAAGGCCGCTTATCATTTATTTTTATATTTTACAAAACTCGAACCTTGTTTTCCCTAAGTAAAAATGTTAGACCTTGATCATCGCAGCTACTCTCCGGTTGTTTAATTACGAAGCCCACTATTGTGATTGCCCAAAAAATAACTAATTAATACCATGTTTCTCTTTTTTAAAATTCCTCATCATTATTTTAAAAAATGCAAGAAAAACTAAGAAAATTAAGTACTACCTAAAATCAATTAGTAAGAAAGAATAAAAGATGCATGCTCTCGAACAAGATCTCCTACATTAAATTAATACAAATTTTACTTGTAATACATCAACATATATAGATAGACGGAGGGAAAGAACTTGTGTTACAAAGGGAATACTTTTATTTTTTCTTTTTGATTATTTCAAAGAAACTTATTCGTGGTGGGAATCGAACTCCCAATCTTTTACATCCATAGCCTCATATTTAATCGTTGGGCCACCTATATGGTTGGTTACAAGGGAATACTTTCAAAGATGGTAGATTGAATAAGCTTCGTTAAGGTTGGTAATTGTTGGTTTTCGTCGTAGTTGTACATCAAGCTAACCATCCTCGCAGCGTTGAAAGATGCCTTCGTGAAAGAAGGTGAGAATGGATTATTCGTGGATAGGCATTCCTTGTTAAATTGTTTCCATGAATTGCATATCATTTCAAGCACATGTTGCCTTGCACTTTCCATTGTTGTGTTGTTGTTTTCCTTCATGTAGCATTTGATGTATGATCCATCGTTCCCTTCTTGATTCTCATCCTGTTCATTATTAATTTGGTTTTTGACACAAAGAGAACTAAAATAATTGAGAATGAAAATAACATGCACCGAAAAATATAGTGTTAGAATGATAATAAAATATTACACTGCAAGACACATTAGCTCACATGTCGTGATACAGGTATACACAGATCACGATGTATAACATACGGGTCGATGTCGCATGGAAAACTCTTGAGAGCCCATGTGTCTTTGTGGAGTGACTTTATTGTTGTTGTCATTCTAATATTTTCCACGAAAAACAGAGAAGGGGACCAACAAGTGATCGATTACCTTTGCACTTCCTAAATCATCCCAAATGCGAAGAATTGTTGCTACAATGTAGACTTGGCTTGGAATTTGGTCCATCAGTTGCAAACTCTGCTTCGTTATGCTTTCACCAAGTAGGAAGAAAATGTGAACAAAGACAACGTGCACTCCTGTGCTTATGATTGCATTATTCAAGTACTCTCTAGTGTCTGGTAAGTGTCCCGAGGCGAACCATTTCGCCTCTACTAGAAATGAGTTGGAAAGACTTGTCCACTGTACAATAACAAGAAAAGTCTCAGTCTCATATTAATTGAGGACGACTACACAACTGCATAGCTCAAACTGTTCTATCATATTGGATTTAATACAATACCTAATCCGACCTGATTATTTTCTCGAGAGTTTGTGAAAGTAGTATCGTAATTAGGTATGCATGTAAAGGTAACATAATAACATTGCATAATATTTGTTATAATTTTTTTGTTTCATTTTGCTTTGTTTGACATGTCTTATTAAGGGACTTGTTTGGTTTAAATTTTGAGATATATTTAAAAATATTAAATTAACGTAATTGTAACAACTAGGTTAACTAAAAAGGTCAGCTGAATTACGTACCGCATTGCGAAGCGAGTCTAAGGGATTCCATCCATGCTCTTTGAAAACATAAAAGCTTATAGCATCAGTAGTTTCAAACAAAGCTTTGCACAACTTCTTCATTTTATCTGGCAAACGTTCTATTTCCTTGAGGTCCCACCTAGGACACAATGATATATCAACACTTGACAAAATCAATAACCAACTATATTCTTAATTAAGTTTAGTTAATAATTAGAAAGAATACTAGAAGCATAATGACAAGGTTAGCATATATATACTTGTTGATTGTCTGTGCAAAGCGAACTAGTTCGTCGAGAGTCCCATAAACATCGAAGATATCATCCATCATGTATAGGGGTGGCAATTCGTGTCGGTGAGTCGTAAACGTGCCGTGTCATAAACAGGTCATGACCCATATAATGCAAACTCATTACATGACACGTTTATTAATCATGTTAATCGTTTTCGTGTCTAAGTGGGTCGTGTTAATTAACATGTCGTGTATTCGTGTCACCCATTTATTAAATATTGTAATTAAGAATTTTATTTTATTTAAACTTTTATAATTTGGTTACTATTTTTTAAAATATATCTAAATGATTAAATTCGAACAAATATACTAAAATGGCCAATAAAATATAATGTGGTTATATATAGTTGTTAGTTTTACTTTACTTTTTCATTTAAGTTTTTATTACTCTTAATAATAAAGTAAAAATGACTCATAATAATAACATAAACAAAATTATAAGAATCATCTAAAAAAAATCTAAATCTTACTTTGGTGAAAAGTTTTATTTTTTCTTAATAAATAATTATTAATAAAATCTAAAACATAAATAACATGTTAAAAGTAAAATGAACATTTATTCTCAAATATAAAATAAAATATGATAAAAGATGTCTATAAATAAATCATGCTATTAACATGCATTCAAATGGATGAATTTTGTGCCAATCTATTTATTATACCATATTTATTATTTATACATTATTCTTTAGTCGTGTTAAGCGAGTCATAAAGGAGTTAAGCAGGTTGACATGTTAATGACTCGTTTATTAATCGTGTATAAACGTGTTAACATGTTTATGACCCAGACTCACTTAAGCCAAACCCACGACATGTTTATTACGTATCGTGTCGTGTTAATCGTTTCGTGACTCAAATTGCAGCCCTAATCATGTATATAAGAGCTATAGGTTTGGTGAGTTCAATTCTCTCTTTCGATAAACGGGGTTCTGAAAGGGTTGCCAACTTGCCATGGACCATGTAAACCATTTTACAGGTTGGTTTCTTGCAAACTCTAACTCCTCTGCAAGACCCAAGTCCTTCAACCACCTTAAAACTTGTACAAGTTCTTTCTTATGAAGAGCTTGTACAGCATTGAAATCCATTTTGGCGAATTCAAGCAGGACGTCGTTCTTTCTTCCGATTTTCTCATAAAGCTCCGTGTATTGTTTGGTCATGAACCTTGGTAGTCTCTTTTGAGAAGGGCATTCTAAAGTGTACTCTACTAGCTTTGCTAAATCATGCTCCATAGTTTCTAGTGAAGTGTGAAGTTGCTTGACAATTAATACTTTGACATTTTGTAGTGAGTCCTCCCCTTCAATTCCAAAGTCTGCTGCTTCATACAAGCTCAACATTCCCCTCACATCTTCTTTAGTTGATGACATTTTGAATTTCCCATCTTTGTCCATAAATTTGTTGAACACATCTGTTTCACACATATACAGTGTCAAAGAAATGTTTAAAATAATAATAATAATAATAACAAAACTAGCTAGGCATTAGTTACCTGCAGAGACATGGTATACCCTTGTTGTCTAAGCAACCTAAAGCAAAGAGAGACATCATATAAATCAAGGGCGCCATTGTCACCGCGACCGCTAGTCTCCACAATAGCTCTGCATTGCCTAGTTAAAGCAATTGTTATTTCCTCTTGAAAATGATAATCGACGACTAAGTTCTGTAGCGCGTCGATCATTGTCATGCACATTTCGGGGCTCTCTGCATCAAGCGGTTCCTTTCTAATAATGTTCTTCAAACTTCCATGGTTTGATCCAGTAGCCTAGAAAAAAAATCATATATGCAGCATAAAATACTGTTAATTAAACTAACAAATTAATCAACCAATATTATTTACATCGAAATTGCAACAACTAATTTTGGGACTCACCGTGCTACAATCTCTAGTGATGTTTTTGTTAGGCTAGCACAATTTATTCGAGGAAGCTATGATGGTATATTAGTAGCTAGCAACAGAGATCCTGTTAAGATAAATATTTGTGATGAATGTTTCGTTGTTTTGGATTCCTTGGAACCAATTAATTTATAGTTATAAATTTGAGAAGTGTTATAATGACAATAATATGTCACACAAAAAACACATTAACGAACAAGAATAATCCATGCGCGCCTCGATAATAAGCATGCATAAATCTTAATTCATAACACGTGAGTCGAGGGTATATGAAAGGCTTTTTATAAGCTAATGTGTAGTGTGGCGTGACATTTCATTTTAATATTTTCTTATAAATTTATGAGGGAGTGTGTGCCTTTGGTGGGGACGAGAAAGACTTGACCTGACAGCAACTTCAACTTTAATCGCGTCAAAATATAGCACTTATATATATGTGCACACTATATAGACAAAAGCAACAATTTTGTTAAAGTTAAACTTCAACTTTAATCCCATCTGCTTTAATCGCATCAACGAGGAACACGACGCAACTTCAATCGTATCAACGTGGAACACGGCGCAACTTCAATCGTATCAACGTGGAACACGCGCAACTTTAATCGTATCAACGCGGAACACGCGCAAGAGTGAAGTAGTTTTTTTTCAATATATTAATTAACTAGTCATTTTTCTGCGCTCCATCCAGGTGTAATAATAATAATAATAATAATAATAATAATAATAATAAATAATAAAATATTATATTCATAATTATTCTCGTCGAGTCAAACGAAAGGTTCATAAAAGAACAATAATAATAAAAAAGAGCAAAACATTATATTGTCTTCTTTAGCTTTTGTAGCATTCTATGGACTGAACGACATCTTTAATCATTGGTAATCTCATGCGATAGTGACGCAGCGGAGATCTTCTAAACCAGTTGAATGAATCCACGAACAACTCGATCTAGGTCAGAACTTAAGCCAAAGTTCGAAAATTCTTTTATTTCAGCCAAAAAAATTACGAATTACACCCAATAGATCGCTTAAATAGCGAAACCCTAAAATTTGCCAAAAATAGTAAAAAGTCTAAAAAGCCCTAAACTGAAAACTAGACGAGAAATAGAAACAAACGTCGCGAACGGCAATAAAAAACGAAAATTCCTAATGAAAGTTATAAGCGAAACAAAAATTTCCTAAAATAGCAAAATTGTCGTTTCGGATGGCGAAACGATGGAATTTCGCCGAAAAACGTCGTAGTCATGGCGTAGTTGTGCGTTGTGATCTCCACGCCGTTTCCAATAAACCCATGCCCCCGGAACGCCAAAACTCAAACGCCCAAAATTCGTCATTTGCGGAAATTACTAAAATGACATCCTCTCATATCTTTCCATCATACTTTTCCAAGAATTTACAAGCTAATTCTTGGACTTCATCATTCTCCCCATGGTGGACAGAATTCGCCATCGAATTGTCATCATCAGACGTATCCCCATAATAGGGAACAAGATGCTTGACATTAAATACATCAGCCGTGCGAATGTGACTTGGCAACTTCAATCCGTAAGCATTAGGATTAATTTTCTCAAAAACCTCCACAGGACCAATCTTCCGAACTGACAATTTGTTGTAATCACCCACAGAGAACCGGTCTTTAGTGAGAACTGCCCACACAAAGTCACCCACTTCAAACTCCACACGACGCTTCTTCCGATCTGCGTATTGTTTGTACTTGTCGGCAGCCTTCTGCAAGTTATCTTTGACAGATTGATGAATCTCTTGCAGCCCACTAACAAAGTCTTCTGTCTTGCCATGTCGTCTAGTCTTACTTGGCACTGATAACAGATCAAGAGGACCCCGAGGTAGTACCGAATACACGACCTGAAAAGGACTAAACCCGGTACTTCGATTAACAGCATGGTTATGTGCAAATTCTGCCTGACTCAACTTGACGCCCCAACTCCTGACATTCTCGCCCACCAAGCTCCTCAAAAATTGCCGAACGAACAGTTGACAACTTCAGTCTGCCCATCTGTTTGCGGATGATAAACACTGCTAAATTTCAGCTGCGTGTTCGCCATAGCCCACAAACTGACAGTAATCTTGTTGATTGTTCTACCGTCCACACACATCCGCCATGAGCCATCTTTCTTTGGTGTAAGGAGGGCTGGTACTGCACACGGACTCAGACTTTCACGGATGAATCCCTTCGCTCATTACTCTTCAACATGTCTACGCAACTCCTCATGCTCACCGGGACTCATTCGGTAATGTGGTCTATTAGGTAGTGACGCACCAGGTTCAAGGTCAATCCGATGTTGAATATCACGCAATGGTGGCAGTCCTTCTAGCATCTCATCAGGGAAAACATCACAAAACTCCTTCACAATAGGAATTGCAGCTTCAGGAACATCAACATCTCTATCTACCTCCTTTCCCATCAAGATGTAAACGACCTCAGAATCCTGTAATTCATCTTCAAATCTTGCCAAAGACAGCAAACTACTAGATTATTTAGTAGGCTTAACTTCCTCCGGGTCCTTGGCGGGTACGAGCACAATCTTCACTCCCTTGAACATAAGGGTGTATTTATTGGTTCTGCCATCATGCACAACTCCCCTATCAAACTGCCAAGGACGTCTCAGACTCCCAGTAACAAGCGACAAGCATCCATAGCTACAACATCACACCAGACTGAATCCTTATAGTTAGCACCAATAGAAAAAGTCACCAAGGCGCGCTTCGACACCTTCGCCTCACCACCATTCTTCAGCCAAGCTAGCTTGTAGGGCTTGGGGTGTCGTTCAGTTGCAAGGCCCAACTTCTGAACCGCTTCAACTGAGACGATATTATCGCAATTGCCTGCATCGATCATGAACATGCACACCTTGCTTAAGATGATACACTTGGACAGAAAGATGTTACTCCGCAGCCACTCATCATCAGCGACAGCTCTAGGAGTCATACAAGAACGCCTCACAACCATGGCAATACCCACATCTCCAGTCACGATCTCCTCTTCTGTGTTGTCAGAAGTATCAAAGGCTGGTTCTGCAGTGATGTTGGTCTCTTCCCATTCGTCTTCCTCTTCGTTCTCAATATAGAGAGCCTTTTTCCCTTGACATTCTGACTTCCTGTGACCAACTTCGCCACAACTGAAGCATTTAATCCTACTAGTGCTAGGTCTGTTCGTGCGACTAGCAAGGTTAATTGCAGCGGTATTACCTCCGGTATTGGCTGTCCCAACACTAACATTACTGGAAGCATTACTCACACCCCGATGTTGTTGTTTCTCCACCAACAATGCTCCCTGGTGCGCTGCAGATAAGGAAGCCGGATCAAACATGCTGACGACATCTTGGATCTGCACCCTCAGCCCACTAATATACCGCGCCACTAATTGGTCGTTAGTCTCCTGCAGTTCGTTTCTAGTGACTAACTGATAAAACTCAGTAGTGTAATCATCTACTGACTTTGCCCCTTTCTTAGATTCTGCAACCTCTGATACATAAGGCGTCATAAGTTGTAAGGCAAGAACTCAGCCCGTAAGTATTTTTTCATCTTCTCCCACGAGGTGATCTTCGTTTTTTCATTCCTATTCCGCATCAACTTCTGCTGCTGCCACCAAGCCGTGGCCCAGTTGCAGAATCTGGTCGCAACCAGTTGCACACGCTTGTCTTCGGGCACACCTTTGAATTCTATGACTTATTCAACTGACGTCAGTCAGTCCAAGAATTCTTTCGGTTGAAGGGTGCCATGGAATTCTGGGACATTCGTCTTCATCCCAGACTCCCACCGCCTGCGATCATCCTCAACTGCACGCGGCCTATAGCGCCTCCTCGGTGCCTCAACATACTCATCCTCCCCTTCGGTAGAAGAATCTCCTACAGGTTCATCACCAACAAGTTCCCTTCGATGGTTACGGACACAATCCATATTCTGACCCAACAACCGATCGATTCCGACAGTTAATTGTTCTACCACCGCGCCCATGCGTTGGTCAATTATGTGGCCAATTTGTCGATTCAGATTATCACGGTCATACGCCTCCTCGATACGTTGCTGGTTCCTCTTCGGCGGCATGATTTCTCCAATCAGGCTGAAGCAGGCTTTGATACCAACTGACCCAGCGAAGATCTTCTAAACCAGTTGAATGAATCCACGAACAACTCGATTTAGGTCAGAACTTAAGCCAAAGTTCAAAAATTCTTTTATTTCAGCCAAAAAAATTACGAATTACACCCAATAGATCGCTTAAATAGCGAAACCCTAAAATTTGTCAAAAATAGAAAAAAGTCTAAAAAGCTCTAAACTGAAAACTAGAAGAGAAATAGAAACAAACGTCGCAAACGACAATAAAAAATGGAAATTCCTAATGAAAGTTATAAGCGAAACAAAAGTTTCCTAAAATAGCAAAATTGCCATTTCGGATGGCGAAACGATGGAATTTCGCCGAAAAACATCGTAATCACGGCGTAGCCGTGAGTTGTGATCTCCACGCCGTTTCCAATAAACCCATGCCCCCGGAACGCAAAAACTCTAACGTCCAAACTCAAACGCCCAAACTTCGCCATTTGCGGAAATTACTAAAATGTCATCCTCTCATATCTTTCCATCATATTTTTCCAAGAATTTACAAGCTAATTCTTGGACTTCATCAAATAGTGTATATTGATCCACTATAACCGTTAAATATAAATTTTTTCATATCGCCAGTTCACTTCAATTGAAGAATCTAAACCAACAGACAACATAACAAAGGCAGCATAAATGTCACGTGATTATTGATTTGTGTTATAGATATAATGATTCACTTCAGTCTTGAACTTATGGAAAATGTACTAAACGATTAGATCTAATATAGAGCAAACATACCTAAAGGAGTGAGATCGAAAGTGGTTTAGTTTATAAACGTTGTGAATGATTGTTATATCACTGGATGCATGAAGCTTTGGGTAAGTAGAACAGCTTTTGAATGTAAAGGCGATGTTGAAATTCATCGATCCTATCTTGAATTTATTGGGTGATAATTGGTTAAGAACTAGAGGAATCTAAAGTTAGGTATAATAAAATTGGTTTTTTTTTTGTGATTTTTTGAATGGCGAAGGAAAAAAAAATCAAGTCGATTGCACAAAGAATGTATGAGAGTTGAAATTTATAGGGGGAATGTAATTTGCACTACACTCAATTCTTTGTATTTACCAATGATTTCAAGTTCAACGTACTCAATCTATTAATGATAAGATAACCATTATTAATTATTAATAAATGTACACATAATGTATAATTATATCTCTTGAAATAATAAATAAATAAATAACAAAAAATAACTCGATTCCTTGTATTTACCCATGATTTCAAGTTCGACGTACTCAATCTATTAATGATAAGATAACCGCTATTAATTATTAATAAATGTACACATAATGTATAATTATATCTCTTGAAATAATAAATAAATAAATAACAAAAAATTAGAAAATTGAGAAAAATAAAAAAATAGAATAGTGAGATGAGGTAACTTTTAAAACATTCTCTCTCCTCCGACTTTTATATAGATATAGATTAGGCTCACACTTGAGTTTCGCTTTTTTTTATAGGAAAGAAACAATTTTTGTTTCTGCCAAAGTTTGAACTCAAGATCTCTTACTTTCAAATCTCATATCAAACTATTTAGTCATCCAATTGGTTAGGCTCACACTTGAGTTGAGTTAACACTAAAAAATTCTTCTATTTTTTTATGGTAATGATGATTTTTACTAATTGAAATAAGCTCGCTAGTACAACAATTCAACAATGTTTGCATTTCTAACAAAAGTACATCCCAACTATTCTCTTTCCCACGACATTGCGAGAGTTTTATCATGTTATGGACAACCTAGCTAGCTCCATAATAAGCGAACCACCGTGAATGAATGTAAAAGATTGTTGTTGCATTCTACGAGGATTTGACCTATAGCTAGTTCCAATTCATTTGTACTTGTGAAAGGAGTTTTATTTGAATAATACTGATCTTTGCAATCCCTCAACCTGTCGCCACAAAGCGCTTCTCTAAGAGCAATAGCCTGTCTCAATGGCTTAAAACACGTTCATAACATAAATTTAATACTTTATAATCCTTTTTTAGAAGAAAATTAGCTTTTTTTTAAGCCTAAAAAGGCACATTCATCATCGTAGAATACTATAAATCTTTATTTATTTTTTTATAAATATTTTTTAAAAAAATTAAAAGATATAAAATATTTAAAGAATGATGTAGTTGTAATTCTCGTAATAACTAAAAACTGTAATCTTTTCCTATAAAAAAAATTGTAATCTTCAATTAAAATTATGAAAATTGAGAAATACCTACACTAAATTATATATAGTTATTATATTTTATTTTTTAAAAAGTTAAAAAAGCTTTTATTATGTAAAAAAAAAAAAAAACAAAAAACAAAAAATTGAAAACAATTTACTTAGGCTATTAATTAGGATAAATATTAATTGGGGAAATGAAAGTACTTAGCCTATTAATTAGGCAAAATAATTAACACATCAAAACATTTCATATCTATATAGAGTTTACATGCGTCAACAATGTACATAGCTTTCTTATATCTATGTATATATATGCGTCCCTATGTGTTAAATTGCCTTTGATAGTATGTCAGTAAAATCTTTTCTAATCAATGCATCTTTTTTTTATACGAGTGTAATTAATGCATGTGTTATGTTATCTTAGTCGACTTAGTCCAATGAAATTGTTGAATTTTTTTTCTTATTTTTAGGATTTATTCTATCGAATTTTTTTATTAGGTGATTGCATGTCGTCTTTGAATGTGTCTAGACCATTGCAACAACCTTTTCTTAATTTTTGGTTCGATTATCGATTCAATCATTATTTTTCTTTGAATCTCTTTATTTCTTATTCTATTATGAATTCTCATTTACATAAGTTTTCCTTAAGAGTGATTCTAACCGAACTCTAAATAGAGTTCGGTTGGCAGATTTAATTAACGTTGGGTTCCTCCAATTCGATACTAAATCTCTTTCTGTGTTTTAGTGTTCAGTTACAGTGAAACGTCAGATTAGCTAAACGCTAAAATTGCATTTCTATTTTTATTTTTTATGTTTTAAAAAAAATAAAGAATATAATTTTTTTTTATAAAAAATCAAGAATAAAAATTAAAAAATAGAGTTATGAGAATGAATATTATTCATGGTTAGAGATTGAAGAAATAGAGTTTGATATGATGCATAAGAATGGTAAAATAGAAGAGAAAAGGGAGTTTGTTGTTGAAGATAACCCGTAACATTAATTAACCATGTACCAATTCATGAAGCTAAGTGGTTGACGCACGCCGAACGCGTCAATAAAATTGAAAATTACCTAAACCAACTATTTGCAGAATAGTGGCAAAGGGTCGATCCCAGAGAGATTAGTATTCTTTTTAAGGTTTAAAAAATAACGAAAAGAGAAATCGGGGTTTTTTTTAGAGAATGAATAATTTAATAAATTAACTAATCTAAATATAAAAAAAATAATTAAAGCAAGGATATAAAATTGAAAATAAAATAATTAATAAAAATACCTAGGTCAAGACATACAAGTTCGGTTCGGTAAAAGATTGATTTGGTCTTCGATTTATGTAAAATGTGCAAATCAAAATATCTTAGTGTAGCTATAGACCGTGCGTAACGCACGCGGTTCCTCGCTCTTCCCTCTGTCTTGATAGCCAAGGTACGACGATGACTACTTCCCTAATCAAACACATAACCACAATTCAAGTGAATTGGGTTTAATGCGTTGACCGCAATGGGCTTTGTGAAGGCACTACACCAAGACAACCGGATCACTAGTGTGTCCAATTTAGCCTAGATCCCTAAGGTATTCAACCGGTCCCAAAAGGGTCGAATGAATCAGTATGGTCGATTGCCACCAGTGTGGTCTTATTGCACAACTACGGGCGCTTACGACTCACCGACAAATAAATAAAGATTTAAACTAGTGTTTAACCTTAATTGTTAAAACAATACCCAAGAAAATAAAATAATAATGAAAAGACCGAAATTAAAATAAATAAATATCGCAAATCCATTGATATGCGCAGTCGAACCTCCCTCGCAGTCTTGACTAGGCTAGAGGTTTTAGTCTCGCATCAATAACACAAAGAAAAATAAAATAAAAAATAGGAAGAGATGCAGTTCGGCCCGAAGCCGAGAGGAAGAAAAAAAATCAAAACCCCAGAGAGAGAGAGTCCCCTCCTTATCTATTAAAATTACCATGGCACGTGTCAGCGCGTGATTGGGTGACTTTTGCTGGTGAGCTGACGTGGCGCGCAGTGATTGGACCGACCCTGTCAACGCGCTGAGATGTCGCCGCATGATTCGCGGAGATTCTGTGCGTTCGGTTGAGTGTGGTGACTCGGCGCCACGTGGCGCCGTGTGATTGGCTGAACACGTCACCGAAACGCGTTGGACGAATGAAATCACGCCACGTGGCGTCAACGTGGCTCGTGAAATCGCACAATAGTAGACCGAAAAAATGGGAGTTTGTGCTGGAATGGATCTCGAGGCTGATCGATGGTGTCTGAAACGAAGAGAAGTTTGATCTCTGGTGACATGATCTCCTGCTGACGTGTCGTCTTCTGATTGGTGGTGGTAATGAAGAAGCTGACGTGGCGACACCCGATTGGTAGCGCTGGCTGTCACACCTTGCTGACGTGTCATCTTCTGATTGGCTGGAACACCCTGTCTGCTTTCGACCCACCGCGCAACGCGTATTTCGAGGCAAATTGTCCGGCATCCGATCACTGCAAGTAAATACTCCATTTTGAGTATTTTTCCGCCACGAATTCAACCGCGTACTCCGTTAACCCTGAAAATAATAAATAAATATAATTAGTCTAGTATTTTGGAGACTTGACAATAAAAATATATAAATAAACTATATATAATATTACATAATTAACGACTCAACAAATACCCCCAAACTTAAGACTTTGCATGTCCCGAGCAAATGTGTAAATGACAAACACACAAATAAACTAGACTCATAATATAAATATGTACATACTCAACTAATCTTATACCCGATTCAGAATTCATGGAGTTCCTTTGGTTTACATAGTTGCCAAGTTAACAAGCCACTCACGAAATCTCGGAGTTAAGATATGTCAAGAACCGCAACACGAACACAAATAAGATCACACTTTAAAGACAAAGATATGGTCAAGACAAACGCCATCAACTACTTGCGGGTTTTCTTGGTCTACACATTCCAGCATGCAAGTCTACAATTTTACTTAATCTAATTATAAGCACTCGAGCTAAATCTTTTTATTTGAGGAGTTTCCATACACTTCCGCCTTTATTCCTTTTATATGTATACTCTCTATTTTTTTTTCTTCTCCAATTTTTTTTCAAATAATACGGTCCCTGCTCCATTTCCTATGGACCACTTTCCTCACTTTTTCCCACCATAAATTTTTCAGCTCCATTTCCTGTGGAAACTTGTGGACTCTCTATATTTTCACCGCACTCCATGTTAGATGTTACACGTTTCTTACATAAGATTAAAAACCTTCAATTGATGATTGTTGGCCCACTTTTAAAGAGTCTAGTCACGTTACAAAGCAGCCTGAACTCCTTGTCTATATGCATCTTGGAAATGTTAGAATACAATACTATTTCATAATTGATGTATATTAAAATCGTGGACACACCCAACACCACATTTTGATGTGGGGTGCGCACCTGTCATGCGTTCTATATATATACAAGTTCAAGCATATGCTGCCAGTTCAATATCTAAATCGAAGTGAACTAAATGGGCATCTTCATTTTCATATCTCAATGGCTTCCCCTGCTTCCACTTTTAGCATTAGCAATCCCTCCACTTCTTCTTCTTCTTCTCAAACACAGCAAAACCAAACAACTAAACCCTCCTCCTGGCCCTCCAAAGCTTCCAATTATAGGAAACATGCACCAACTCGGCCACTCGCGCCACCGTTCACTATCGAATCTCTCTAAAAAATATGGACCTGTCATGGTCTTGCACCTTGGTCGCGTGCCATTTCTAGTTGTCTCCTCGGCCGAGGCAGCTAAAGAGGTCTTGAAAACACAGGACCTCAACTTCTGCAGTAGACCAGCCGTGTTAACCCTCAAGCGCCTATCTTACGATTTCCTCGACGTTGCCTTCTCACCTCACAGCGAGTACTGGAGAGAAATGAGAAAGATATTTGCTCTAGAGCTAATGGGCCCGAAAAGGGTTCACTCATTCGGGTCTATTAGAGGTGAAGAGGTGGCTAACATGGTGGATTCTATCTCCAAGTCTTGTTCTTCTCCTATGAAACCAGTGAACTTGACTGAGGAGCTATTTTCTCTTACTACTAGAGTCATTTGTAGGGCTGCATTTGGTAAGAGCTACCATGGGAAAGAATTTGATAGAGGAAAGTTTTTGGAGGTTGTATTCGAGGCCATGGCCATTATGGGAAGTTTCTCTGCCTCGGATTTCTTTCCGTCGTCGTGGGCTGCGTCGGCAGTAGATGTGATCACCGGACTAAAAGGGAGGCTGGAGAGGTGTTTTCTCAGTTTCGATAAGTTTTATCAGCGGGTTATCGACGAGCATTTGGAGAGAGCCGAGAGCGAAGGAGAGCGTGGGCAGGAAGAAGACATTATAGATGCGTTGCTTGGGATCATGAGAGATCAGTCTTCACCAATTCACATCACTGCAGACCACATCAAGGCACTTCTAATGGTATATGTATATATGTATCTTCAATTCTTTCTCTTCATTAGAAAGTGATCATGATTGATTTGCTAATATTACATGGTTATGCATGGACGCAGAACATTTTTATGGCTGGGATGGGTACGAGTGCGGTTGCGATGGTGTGGACGATGACAGAGTTAGCGAGGAAGCCTGAATTGATGAAGAAGGCTCAGGATGAGATCAGAGGAAAGGTGGGGAAGAAAGGGAAAGTCGAAGAAAGCGATCTCGAGCAACTCCTCTACTTGAAGATGGTAGTGAAAGAGAGTCTAAGATTGCATCCTCCAGGTGCTCTATTGCCTCCAAGAGAATGTGTGAATCATTGCAAGGTGAATGGCTATGATATTAAGCCTGGGACAAGAGTGTTGGTGAATGTGTGGGCAATCGGAACAAACCCCGAATATTGGGAGAACCCAGAAGAGTTTTGGCCGGAGAGATTCGAGAACAGCTCGATTGATTACCGGGGCCAACATTTTGAGTTATTGCCATTTGGGGCCGGCCGAAGGATCTGTCCTGGAATAACCATGGGAATGTTGAATGTGGAGCTTGCACTTGCGAATCTCTTGTATTGTTTCGAGTGGAAATTACCAAGTGGAATGAATGTTGAAGACATTGATATGGAGGAGGGGACTGGAATAGCACTCCGCAAGGAATCTCCTCTTTTTCTCGTGCCTTCTAAATTCAATTGATGTTCAATGGGGGTTTCTTAAATATGTTGTCCTATGTCTCTTCATGAAAAATCTATATATATATATAATAAGCATGCATGTTAAGTGTGTCACGTGTCGATTTCTGTTAGAGTAAATCATTGATGTACTGTTATGTGTATCTCGAGGTCTGTTCTATGATTTTCATTTCATGTAAGTGTCGTATAAGTTTGTTTGTGTGTTAGGAAATCAAGGGCTGTAACAAAAACATTTGGATGGACAGGATGTATTTGAGATTCGATATATAAATAAAAATACACAGTGGCATCAAAGAGTTTGTTGAGCCATTGCTTTCCCAATCCCTAACAATGGGTATTGGATGTCTTGGCGATTTCGTCAACTTCTACATGGTATCAGAGCTCGAAGGCTAGCGCCGGCAATGGCAAGATCGGATCTGGACGAGGAACCGGAGTGATTCTCGAACTCGCTCGACAGAGAGTTCAAGAAATCCAGTCTGGAAGTTGGATCTTGGTTCGAACAGTCGGATCTGGAAGAGGAAAGGCTACATCGAGAGGAAAACAACTGGATCTGGAAGAGGAAATGCTAGATCGAGAGGAAAAACAGCCGGATCTGGACGAGGAACAGCTAGATCGAGAAGAAAAACAACCGGATCTAGAAGAGGAAAGGCTAGATTGAGAAGAAAAACAGCAGGATCTGAACGAGGAACGACTAGATCGAGAAGAAAAACAGCCGGATCTGGACAAGGAAATGCTAGATCTGGACAAAACAACACTAGATCTGAGAAACATCGAAGGAGTTAGTGGCGTTACAACTTCAGATCTAACAGATCTTGAAGTTTTACATGTCAAGAGACTAGATCTGGCAAGGAAACAAAAGGATCTGTGAATATGGCACTACAAAAAAAAGCAAATCAGAAACGGAATTTTCCGTCTCTGATTTGCAAAATTTATGTCTCTAATTGCAGTCAGAAACGGAACAGAGACGGAATCAATTCCGTATCTAAAAACGTCGTTGCTAATTCAATCAGAAACGGAAATGCGATTCCGTTTCTGATTTAGAGACGATCAGAAATGGAATAAATTCGTTTTACGATCAGAGAGACGAATTTATTCCGTCTCTAATTCCGTTTCGATTAGAGACGGAATAAATTCCGTTCCTGATTATTTCCGTCTCTGATCCGTTGCTAATCTGAGACGGATCAGAGACGGAATTTGATCCGTTTCTGATTCATTAAACTGTTCCTAAAAAATTAGAGACGGAAATAGCAACGAATCTCTGGATTCCGTTGCTATTTTCGTCTCTAATTTTCATTTTTGTTTAGTTTTTAAAGTCTCTAATTAGCAACGGATCATATATATATAGGTCTCAATCCAAGCACATTTAACCTGCCAATATATAATAAAAATCATAGCTAAATAATATATTGATATTGCACAATTTATATAAACTTAACATATCCTTAACATTATCTTTTCTCAATGTACTGTACACGAAACAACAAAAACAATCTAAAAAGTTTCTATATCGTATCTTTCTGCAAAAGTAAAAGCAAAAATTGTTCTAAATGAAAAAAAATAAAATGAAGTGTTCCGAGATTATATAAAGTTGATTGTGCTTCAAATAATACTTGACTTCGTACAAATCACCTGAAAAAAATCAAAAAGAAAAAAATCACTAAATTATACAAACAATAATATGAATATAAACAATATTATGGGAGAACTACGTATCATCGCGAGCACAAGTGTATGAGCCAAACACAACATAAATAAGGTAATAAAGAAAAAGAAATTCATCATTATGGGAGAACTACGTATCATCGCAAGCACAAGTGCTTGAGTGGTATTGAACAATTGGAACCATGCTTCAAGACGAATAAATGCTCTATCCAAGAATTATAAGATTTCGCTACTTTCACTAGCTGAAAACTCATTCCGTTTGGTTCTACGAACAAGATCTAAGAATATAGGTAGATAAACGCAATTCTTTGGTCCAAGTCAAAAAAGAGAATGAAGGAACTCAATACAAAGAAAAACTTTACATTGCAGTCTGTGAAAAATAGGAATGACTTTCATTAACCTATTTTAAACACACATATATGCACACAACAAAAATATGTTCTACAACTTTTTTAAGTTTGAAAACTTTACATTGCAGGCTGTGAAAAAAAGCTTAGAAGGTCCGATCTGGTTCCTTCTCATATCAAACAACTAGAATCATTCCGCATAAAGTTAATTTCTAGCAGTGAGAAGTGCAATCATATAGATGCTATTAGAAAGTTAATTTCTAGCGAACAGTCATCCATGCAAACTAAAGGGTGAAACTGAAATTAATAAAACCATAAAAATGCAAGGAGAAGGAAACAAACAGAAAGAATCAGTGTTAAACTTACTCAATGAATGGTACCCAATCATTACTATGTTTGGGAATGGTTCAATGTATCGAGTCTTGTTCCGCTGTTGAGAGGCTGCTTCTAGATATGAACGCATACCTACAAGCCATGAACCTGGATCCCGACAACTGCAAAAAGAATGAGAAGGAAAAACAATGAGAAAAGTGCAGTAAATAGAACGATTTTCAAGTCCCTAAAAGGAAAAAGAATGATTCAAATTCACATCAATAGTTAGTCTAAAAAACAACCAAAGAGAAACATCTAACATACCATTGCCACTGAATTCTCTAAACCGACACTAATACCAAAATCTGTGATCTTCGGAATGTGGATATTTAAGAGAATAGGAATGTGGGCTCATAAACTATGAAAATCCATTATGCATCAAACAAAGAATCCATAAAATGATCAATTTGGGTCATAAGAAGATTCAATTAAAAATTAAAAAAAAGTCACCTGATGATCAATGTGGGCTCCTAGTGGACAAATCCCATAAGGAGAGATAACCACTTTAACCTCTTTTGCACATTTGCCACTCATTTCGGCCACCTTATTCATTATTTCATCCAACTGCAAGAGGAACTAAAAAACTTTAGCAGGAAAGAGTTTAACAACAGTAAGCATATTAAAAGTTAAAAGAGCAAAACTAAACGAAAAATAGTATTCATACAAGGGAGAAACAAATGGAGCCAAGCAGCCATTAAATCTTTCAAACAACTACCATGGGAATGTCATATATACATGCCAAACCAATGAAAAGAAATAGAATAAAATAACAGAGCAATAAAGTCTAAAAAAACTTAATGACCATTTGTAGAGAAATTTCAACGTTTAGTATTTTCCTCTCTGAATTCTTTCTGTATGGTACGTTTTAATGATTAATCAATAAATAAAAAAGAATAAAAAAAGAATAAAAAAACCATAGTCAAATTTGGATGTTCGATTGGTTCTTTCTAGTTCAAAAGGAATCTAATCTGTTTTATTTATGCAACACACCATTAAAGCCTCATGCCCTTCACGCCTCCTCTTTTCTTTTATTTCCCTATTTTGAAACTAGTGCAACAAATATTGTTATATAGTACTATAGTTTTCCCAGAGGAAGCTGCAACTTGTATGCTTTTAGTACAATGCTCCCATTACAAATTGAGTTTATTTGAGCACTAAAGAAATAAAAAGTGAGAACTCATTTTCACATGTAACATGAAGAAAGACAAGTTAGACAACAGTGCAGGAACATGATATCAATTTGTTTGATCCATCGTGAAAGTTTACCCAATGTGTAATTGTAAATTAACAAAATTATTGAGAACAAAAAGACTTTTTCCTTACAAGATTCAATTTTTAATAAAAAAACTCACCTAGACAAATTAAAGGAGTCTGTCTGTCTTTATCGAGTTAACGTACTTTAATTAGGTCAATTGATTCTATATCTAGTCATGTATCGAGCCATTGATAGATTAATAAAATTCCTATTTCACTTCAAAAACAAAAAAATACATAAAATAGGTTGAAGATGCAACATACATACTTGAAACTTATAAAGTTTTCTGCAGGGGCTGATCCGCTTGATTCGATTTAGATATCTCCTCAACATCGCATGGATCCAAACCGCAATCCGACCTAATCTTATTATCGATCCAACGGAGGACATGCTTTGGACGTCGAGGTTTCTTCAAACTGAGAAGACTAACACTATTAGCGGATTGAAAATAAGGATAATAGGAATTGTTTGAGTTTATTTCCTTGAGATTCAATCTCGGTGACTGCACTAGTTTGATTTCACAACCGAAACTCACTCGATATTCTTCCAATAGATTTAGTTGCGAGCATGGACATTGAAAGGTCAAGCCATCGAGATAAGCCGACAAGCCTCGTCACGTAAGCGAAGTGGCACTCGCCGAGATGCACACTTCTCTCAAATTTCAGATTCGAGGAGGCTTATCGAGGAGTAATTTTATGTACTTCAACTTTTACATACGTATTAAAGGTTTGGTATCACAAACAACTCTTCAAACAAACACTAGTCAATCAACAAGCTAAAAATCAAACGAGCGCACACAATGCAACAACCACATCCAAATCCACATTAGAAAAAATACAACAAAATTGTCCATCTCCAGATCAAACCAACTAATTCTGCGATGAATTTCTCCAATCAAGACAAGAACAACATCAAAATCAATAGTTTATCAACTCGGACCTCACAATTCGGATCGAAACAACAAAATTGCATCCTTAGCAATAACTACCATAAATCAAAATCGAGATCGAAACAGATCGAAATTGATTAGCTCGCTTTCGAAGGCCAAGACGAACCTCGTCCCCCTCGCCGCGCCCACCATGAAATCCCCATCGGCCCCAACGACGGCGGCCCGAACCGGAAACCCCGAATCCTCTCCACATCTTTCGCACTGAACACATTCACCACCTCCCCATCCTCCCCGCTCACCAACGGCGCCTAATCCACCACGTTTCGCGCCAGAAAGCTCGCCGCTTTATCAAAATCGTACCGCGAAGACCCCCCCCCCCCGCCGCCGCCGCCGCACAATCCCCAACCCTAACCCCAATACGACCTCGAAACAAGCCCTAGAAGCTCGGACTTGGAGTCCCCGTTCTGGGTGACAAAAACGCAGGGGGAGGAGGCAAAATCGTCAACGGAATCGATGAAATCCGAGGGAGATTTGAAGATGGTGTCGGATGCGAAGGGGATGCGGCGGGACTTGGCGGAGCGGATAATGGAGTACTGGTCGAACGGGGTGTTGTTGTAGTAGACGATGGCGATGCCTCCGAGGCCGAGGCGGCCATGGAGGACTCCGAGACGGTGTCCATCGGAGAGGCGACGCAGGGGATGGAGAGGTCGATGTTGAGAGAGAGACAAGAGCGCAAGCAGAGAAGAGAGAAAGAGAGTTGAGAGAGACGGTTTTTTTTTTTAATTTGGACAATCAATTTTTGGGCGGCCTTATCCAAGTGTACACAAATCCCGAGATTTGATGAACGGTCATAAGAAACACAATTTTTGGCGGGAATAGTGGCACCATTTTTCAGAGACGGAATTTAATTCCGTCTCTAATTCCGTCTCTAATTCCGTCTCTGATCCGTCTCTGAATGTTTCCGTCTCAATTCCGTCGCTAACTTTTTAATTTAGAAACGGAACTTATTCCGTTTCTAATTCCGTTTCTGATTTAGAAACGAAACTTATTTCTGTTTCTAATTCCGTTTCTGATTTGCTGTTTTTTTGTAGTGTGGCTTCTGGTTCTTCATCGTCTGTCTCAGTACCAGATGGTGGATCAGGTTTGCGGTCTGGAACGATATGTACTCCATTCGAAAATTCTTTGAGTCAATTTGTTACTGTAAAGCTCGATAGTTCAAATTTCTTGTTGTGGAAGTCGATTGTTATACCGGCTATTCAGGGTTTTGAGTTAGATGGATATCTGTTTGGAACACTTCAATCACCGGAGAAAGTTTTGGCTGATGGTTCGACTAATCCAGAGTATAAAGTGTGGTTTAGTCGGGATAGATTTCTTTTGGGTTGGTTGATAAATGCGATGACTCCTGAAACAGCGATGCAGATCATCGGTAATACCCCTAAACAGACGGCTAATGAGCTGTGGGAAGCAATTGAAGCTTATTGTGGCTCTAGTAATAGGGTTCACATTCAATGCATACAACCCGAAAAGGGAACATGAAGATGAGTGAGTATTTGTCAAAAATGAAAAGGATATCGGATAATCTAGCAATCGCTGGGTCGATGATGAGTATAGATGACTTGATTTCAAGTGTGTTGATTGGGTTAGATCGTGATTATTTACCTATCACGACTATTTTATAAGGTAAAACTGATCTGCAGTGGCAGGAGTTGTATTCTACGCTCATAGGATTTGAGGAGACTTTGGATCAGTATAATGTAGCTTAAGGTATAAATTCATTGGTGATACAAGATTCACATTCTGTGAATGCTGCAGAGGTTAAAGGAAATAATTCCAAAGGGAATTTTCGGAATTGGAACAGTAATGGTGTTGGGAACAGAGGAAATGGAGGTTCTAGAGGTCGAAATGGTGGACGTTTTCGTGGTAGAGGGGGTTTTCGCGCATCGAACAACAATAGTAAACCCGCTTGCCAAATTTGTGGAAAATTTGGTCATTCAGCTGTTGTGCTATTACCGAGTAGATATGAAATACATGGGAACTCAATCTGGAGTTTCTCAACAGCAACATATGCGACCTTCTACTCCTATATCCAATTCACCAGTCTCATTTCTTACAACATTAGATACAAGTCAAGATGGTTTGTGGTACATGGACGGTGGGGCTACTTCACATGTCACTAGTGATTCCTCTCAAATGGTGAATACTTCAGCTTATTCAGGTACACAATCTTTAATGGTGGGTAATGGTCAATTACTGAAAATTCGTAGTGTTGGTTCTGCTTGCATTCCATCATCTGGCTCTAGGTTATCTTTTCACAACACTATGTGTGTACCAAATATTAAGAAGAACTTGTTGAGTGTCTCACAGTTAACTAGGGACAACAATGTGTTGATTGAATTTCATCCGCATGTTTGTTTCGTGAAGGATATCCTAACCAATGAGATTCTTCTTCACGGAACTCTGCAAAATGGTCTCTATCGAATTTCTGGTCCACCTACACTGTCTAAGTCTCCTGCAGCCTTATTTGTGTCTAATAAAGATACGTCTTCACTGTGGCACTCTAGACTTGGTCACCCAGCACAAAAGGTTCTTCAACAGGTTTTGCATCATAAACTTCATCTTCCCGTGAGTTCAATTACCGCTATGTGTCAGTCGTGTCCATTGGGAAATAGTCATGCATTACCTTTTCATTCATCAAGTAAAATGTCAAAAACTGTTTTGGATTTAATTCATACTGATTTGTGGCCTGCACCGATTACTTCTCCGAGTGGTTTCAACTATTACATACATTTTATCGATGATTCAACGAGATTTACATGACTGTATCCTTTAAAGCTGAAGTCTGATGCATTGCAAGCATTCATACATTTTAAGTCCATGGTTGAAAATCGGTTTGGTACCACCATAAAAAGGGTTCAAGCTGACCGGGGAGGCGAATATCGTTCTTTCCAATCTGTTCTTGACTCTTGTGGCATTATTTTTCAGCATCCCTGTCATTATATTCATGAACAAAATGGTAGGGCTGAACGTAAGCATATACATATTGTAGAGATGAGTCTTACCTTATTAGCTCATGGCAAGTTACCTTTGAAATATTGGTGGGATGCATGTGCTACAGCAGTATTTCTTATCAATCGACTTCCTACTAAAGTTTTACAAGGGTTGTCTCCTTATGAAAAGTTGTTTCAAGTGTCTCCAGATTACAGTCTATTAAAAGTGTTTGGGTGTGGCTGTTTCCCTTACATCAGGCCTTACAATAAACATAAGTTTCAGTTTCGATATGAGAAGTGTGTATTTCTGGGATACAACAGTCAGCATAAAGGCTATAAATGCTTAAGTCCATCTGGTCGTATTTACATCACTCGAAATGTGATTTTTCATGAAAATGAGTTTCCTCATGACTCATTATTTTCAACTGGCAAGCAGTCCTCATTATCATCACCTCCTGCTGTTGCTACAAACTTTCCTTTGTTGGTTCCAAATCAGTGTGTAACTTCTCCAAATCTGTCTCCATCTGGGTCTCTTCCTCTTCATGATGTCTCTAATGTGTCACCTTCATCAGTTAGTAATACAGCTAATGATCAGGGAGTCCAGCATGATGTTCGGGTTCCTATAAATACATACCCAATGATAACTAGAGCCAAAGATGGGATCAGTCGAAAGAAAGTGTTTCTCACTAGCACTTATGATCATGAGTGTGATATTCCTAAATCTGTGGCTGCTGCTCTTCAAATTCCTCATTGGAAGGCGACCATGGATAAGGAATATCAAGCTCTTATGCAAACTGGCACTTGGTCTCTTGTTCCTCTTTCTTCGAATTAGAATATCGTGGGAAATAAATGGATATTTTCTGTTAAAAAGAATTCTGATGGTTCGATAAATCGATATAAGGCTAGACTAGTGGCCAAAGGGTTTAAACAAGTAGATCGATTTTGATGAAACATATAGTCCCGTTGTGAAGTCTTCTACCATCAGAGTTATTTTGTCATTAGCAGTGCAGTTTGGTTGGTCTTTGAGACAAATTGATATTAATAATGCTTTCTTGAATGGTCATTTGGTTGAAGAAGTTTTCACAAATCAACCTATGGGATTTGTGGATCCTTCTCAACCCAATGCTGTTTGTAAGTTGCATAAAGCCTTGTATGGTCTTCGTCAAGCTCCACGTGCATGGTTTGATCAGCTCAAGTCCACTTTACTGTCTTGGGGTTTTTCTAATTCAAAAGCCGACAACTCTTTGTTTATTTTTCATCAAGACAAAGTTGTGTTGTATGTGCTGGTGTATGTGGATGATATCATAATTACAGGCTCAAGTCCTACTTCCATTCAATCCTTTATTGATAGGCTGAATGGTAAGTTTGCTTTGAAAGATATTGGAGATCTCAGTTTGTTTTTGGGTATGGAAGCTCATAGGACTGCCAAGGGACCGTACTTAACTCAAACTGCATATATTAATCGGCAGTTGCAGAAAGGGGGAATGTGCGATGCTAAACCAATTGAGACTCCCTTTTTCTGTAGGCAAGCAGTTGTACAAGGATGGCAGTGCTTCCTTTGCTGATAAGACTCTTTATAGGAGTCTACTTGGGGGTCTTTAATATCTTGTTCATACTAGGCCTGACATTGCTTATATTGTGAACAAGTTAAGCCAATTTCAACAATCTCCTACTGTTGTACATCGGCAATCTCTTAAAAGAGTGTTGAGATATCTCTAAGGCACGACAGATGTGGGTCTTTGGTTTCAGCCGAGTTCTGCCTTATATTTGACTGGCTATTCTGATGCTGATTGGGCAGCGTCGGTTGATGATCGTAAGTCTGTGGCTGGTTTTGCTGTATTTTTGGTTCAAATTTAATTTCTTGGCAATCTAAGAAAGAGCAGGTGGTGGCTAGATCAAGTACTGAATCTGAATATCGGGCTTTGGCTCATGTGGCTGCTGAGATTAGCTGGATACAATCTCTTCTTTCCGAGTTGCAGGTTTCGGTCTTTGCTACCCCTACTATCTGGTGTGATAACATGAGTGCTGCGGCTCTTGCAAAGAATCCAGTTTATCACTCTCGCGCAAAGCGTATTGAGCTGGATATTCATTATGTTCGGGATAAGGTATTGTCTGGTTCTTTAGCTGTTCGTCATGTTCCTTCTTTGGATCAGGTTGCTGATATCTTCACCAAACCATTTTCCAGTTCTAGATTTCTATACTCGAGAAACAAACTAAGTCTTGTGTCACTTCCCCTTAGTTTGAGGGGGGATGTTAGAGTAAATCATTGATGTACTGTTATGTGTATCTCGAGGTCTGTTCTATGGTTTTCATTTCATTTAAGTGTTGTATAAATTTGTTTGTGTATTAGGAAATCAAGGGCTGTAACAAAAACATTTAAATGGACAGGATGTATTTGAGATTTGATATATAAATAAAAATACACAGTGGCATCAACGAGTTTGTTGAGCCACTGCTTTCCCAATCCCTAACAATGGGTATTGGATGTTTTGGCGATTTCGTCAACTTCTACAATTTCGAGTCTTCTCGTTGCATAATAAGAGGATATAGTAATCACTTGCATCAAATAGCATCAATTTTCACCTTTGAGAATTAAATAAAAATTCATATTCAACACTATGGAAGGGTGACGACCTACATATACCTCAATTACAAAATCTTACAATATGGTACAAGACTAATTAGTTTTTTTTTTTTTTACTATTAAGACTAATTAGTTTTGGGACAACCACCACAACAACAACAAAAAAAAAAAAAAAAAAAAAGCAGAAGTTCAAAAACATCAAGAAGAAACAAAAAATTTGTTAAGCACGAACAAAGAAAAGTTGCTGAAAATGTCATTTTAAGGGAAAATCATACAAAAATTGTACGATAAATTGTTTGTACACTCAACCATCTATCAAGTGTATATAAAGGGCATGCCAGTCGTCTTTCATTTTTATACGAGAGAGGAGACGAAAAAGCCTCAATTCTAAAGTGAGCAACGCATTGAAATAAAAACTACCTTCAAGAAATAACAAGGCGCAAAGACTAAAGCGTCAAAATATCATTGCCATTTTACCAACTACGTGAGTAGTTCAATGGATTGATATGCAATTATTGTGTAGAAGTGGGGGGAAATTGAAGGGTTATAGTTATTAAAAGCCAGAACGATCACTAGGGGTGCACACGGATTGCACTAATCCGCGGATCCAATCCAATTCGAAACAATTATCATTAATTAGATCAATTTTGTAATCCCTTGGTCTGGAGCGGACTGAATAATCTCTAATCCAGCTGGACTTGGATCGAATTGCGGATCCTACATTAAAAATCCGCGGATCCAATCTGATCTAATCCGTTTATCGCATCAACACATATACAAATCTAATCATATGTACTATAGTATCTCAAATAACGTTAACCCAAATTATCAAATAGAAACTATAATATCTTAAAGACTATGCTCGTTCTTAACTATTTAATTACACTTCATACATTTTTTTTTATGTTGCAACGTGCACTTTTTTGTGCTTTTGTAAAGATGTATGGTGCGAATTTGTGAATAACATATTTATTTGTGAATAACATATTTATTTATGTAGGAACTTACATTTTAAAAGTTATTGTAATGACAAGTTTGTGAAAAATATGCTATATATAAGTTTGTGAGATGTATGTTATAAATTTGTCTTTCAAGAGATGCATGATTTTTGTGATTCATATGATAAAATTTAATTTTATAAATTTTTAGATAGAAAAAGGTCAATCCGAAACATTTTGCAAGTTGAATTGAGTCGAATTGATAAATCATTTGCACTAGATTGAACTGTCAATCTGCAATGAATTAAATTGAATTGTGGATTAAACCTAATTAAACTAGATCCAATCCGTGTGCACCCTTAACCTTAAACAGCTCCAAGAGTTCGTAGGACCAATCATCAATCAACACTACCAAGCTAACTCAAGAACTAAGATTATACGAAGAATGAAAATGCTATTCTTAAGTTCAAAACGAGACTCCATTGTATCTTCCAAAATTGCAATCCCAAATATAAATAACAAAAGTTTGTCTGAAGCAACAAAATGAAGAGATGAGAAGGAAAAATTGGAGAAAGCTAGGAAGCCAAACATACTATGCACCCTTATCTCGCTTGGCGCGATGGCGGCGACTTGTCCACGAAGACGACCAGTCCTCCTAGCAGCAATGAGACCAACCTTTTGACCTGGTGGAGCATCACGACGAACTGTACTGGCGTGACCGATATGTTGGTGGTTACTGTCACGGGGTCAATTGAAGAGGGGTTTTCCCTAAGGAATTTTTCGCACTCAACCAACCCCGTGATGCCTAGGGACCGCCCTAGCTCAGCACAACCAATGCGCAATGCGGAATAATAATACACAGCAAGCACTAGCAACAACAATGCAATGGACAACAAGGAAATGTTTATTAGCTCTCTATGGAATTACAACTGATCCCTCTCGGATGAATGGATACCTTATCCTAGATCACCCCCGGATGCCTCTCTCAAGCATCCCTGCCTTTGGCTTTATAGCTCAGCCAGTCGGCAGTTACAAAACCAATTAAGCCTACATTAAACACCACTCCCTTAGTGGACGCGGCAGTTACTAAACTGTCCGCTCCCCTTGCTGCCACTAGGATTAAACCGCCCACAATTTCGGGACGGGCCTTGATCATGCCCATGATCAAGGTAATCAATGAGCAGTTCCGTAACCGCTCTCCCTTGTAACCGTTACAACTTGTAGCCACCACCACTTGTAACCGCTACTACTTAATTCCAGCCGCCTAACTCGGGACGTGCCTTGGTCATGCCCATGACCAAGGTAGTTAATGAGCCATTCGTAACCGCTACTACTCCATTGCTCATATAATCGCTGGCACTTGATCTCCCCACGCCTCGTGGTCCATGTTTCTCTAAGGGTCAGGAACTGCTTAACCGTGCCTAGGTCCGCCCAGGCGCGTCGGTGCTAGCCGGGGCTCGGTCGAGTCCCACCGGCTCGGGGTGATCGGAGCATGGGCTCGAGGGACTTACCTTGGCATGATGCCCAAGGCATGCTCGAGGGACCATCTTGCTACCGTGCACACACCACCCCTAGGAAAGACCACCTCCCCTTATAGTAGATGTTAAGCCGTTTACTCAACTCCAATAGGAAACATCCCAAAATGAGACCAAGCGTACTTTGACCAGGGTCAATGCCCAGGTCAAGATTTGTCAACTCTGGCTAAGGTCCGCCTTGCCCAAGTCTTGCTCATGCTTAAGGCACCACTGCGCCCGAGGAAATGTGCCCGAGCCTTGTCTGTGCCAAGGAATGTACCTAAGTCTGCCAAGGCCTCGCGCCTAAGTGTGCCCAGGTGTGCCAAGGCGTCGTGCCAAGGTGTGCCACGGCGTCATGCCTAGGAAAATCACGCATACGCTCGTCCATGTACGCGCGCCCATGCGCGTATATGCGCGCTCGTCCAAGCACACGCCCATGCGTCCGTCCGCGTACGTCCATGCGCCCTCGCCCGCGCGCGCACACGTTTGCATCTCGCCCCCGTGCCCGCGCTCCGCGCTAACGCGCCTTGCGCTAAGGCACGACCGTGTCGCTCCTCGGTACTGCTTGTGCGCTGCGCCTATTCCCGCGCTTAGGCGCGCACTACACGCTGCCTTACTCCCGCGCATCACCCTGCCGCATGCAATTTCCCAACTGCACACGCGCATCACTGCAGGTCATGCTGCAACCCTCCGAAGTCCAGCATCTAACCTCCATGGAACCACCCGAGTCCCCCGAAACTCGGTCATTTGCTAGGTTACCGGCTGCCCAGCCCAGCCTACTCGGGTCTCGCTTTTAGGGGTGTGACAAACATCCCCCCGCCGAATTGTTCGATGCCCTCAACGAACGCTCCAATTCTGTCTGCTCTCCAGGTTGTTGCCCACCGAAGCAACACTCCTCCGTCTGTCCACCAGACTGCTGCCCACCAGAGCAACGTACCTCCATCTGATCACGTACTTGTAATGCCACCAGCCTTGGTGCATTGCCTTTGCCCCTGCCTCGCATCGCTGGAACAAAGCACAACTCATTCTCATCCATGATCAACAAGCCATGAAGTGATGGAATCACAGCGACTCTCCCGGTCACCAAGAAATCATTTCCTGCAATGATCTCAAAATCGTCCAACGGAATAGCAACCAAGTTTACCTTGCCATCCCAAGCACCAATCCGAATACCCACGTCCAAGGCTATGCCATCGGCCTTCTTTGGTTCGGAGTTGACTGCCTTCACCATATTTGCACTCTCCGCAAGCTTCAAACCAAGCTTCCGAGCCAGGTTCACTGCTATCATCGAATGTGTGGCCCCCGTATCGATCAGCACCTTCACCCTTTGGTGATTGACTTGAGCCTCCACGAACATCAGCCCCACTGATGCTCCAGCTTTGTGCACCTGCACAGTGTTGATCAACTGCAAGGGGTTCATTCGAACCTCTTGTTCGTCCACCACAATCGCATTTAGCTTCTCTCTTTTTGGGCAATCCTTTGCCAAATGAGGACCGTCACATATGAAATAGCCCCGTTTCCCCTTTGATGCTTTGGCACTAGCATCAACATTTGAAGAAGACTCCTCCTCCTTCTTGGATCTACCCGCTCGATCCTTCTCCTTGTACTTCTTTTCTTTTGATTCAAAAGAAGTGCCGCTGGTTTTGTAATCAACCAGACTATCCGCCACTGCAATTGCATTCTGCAAGTCCTTCACGCTTTGCCTTCGCAACTCCGATTGCGCCCATCCTTGCAAACCTGCAGTGAAATTGAACAATTTGTCCTCCTCGGACATGTTCTTAATGTCAAGCAGTAAGGAAGAGAATTCCTTCACGTATTCTTTAACCGTCCCTTTCTGCTTCAACTGGCGTAACGCCTCCCGCGCTTGCCATGCCGCATTCGTGGGTAGGAATTGCTCCTTCAATTCCCGTTTCAGCGCCTCACACGTCTCAATCTTTGGTCGACCAGCAGCTACATCGTTGTCAACTCTGGTTCGCCATCAAAGCTTTGCATCTCCCTCGAGATACATAGAGGTCAGGGTGACCTTTTTGCCCTCCTCCGTGCCAATAGTAGCAAAATACTGCTCCATGTCCCAAAGAAAATTCTCAAGCTCCTTAGCGCTCCGCTTCCCTGAGAATTTTTTTGGCTCCGCTACCTTGGTTCGAGATTTAACCGCAACGGCCACCTCCGAGGATCCGCCCACGGCTCGCTTAAGCAGCTTCACCTCCATTGCCATCTCCGCAAGTATATCGGTGGTGTGCTCTACCATAGAGCGCACATATACTTCAAGCTCATCAAATCTCGTATCCCACAAAGCCATCGTGATTGCTCGTGACCCTCCCTGGCCACCAGCGACGCCACCAACCTTTCCAAGCCTTCAATACGCCCCGACGTTGTTGAAGACTCTGCCTGCTCTTCCGGAACATACATCGTTGCCAATTGTTGTTCTAAGTGAGCTACCCTCTCACTTAGTTCGCCTACTGCTCTTGTTGCCATCGTCTCCGAATGTGTCTGGCCACAATTGTCACGTTCGGAGAGTTGTCTCTGACACCAATCGTCTCCAACCGAGATCAATTACCTCCACCGAGGCTCTGATACCAACTGTCACGGGGTCAATTGAAGATGGGTTTTCCCTAAGGAATTTTTCGCACTCAACCAACCCTGTGATGCCTAGGGACCGCCCTAGCTCAGCACAACCAATGCGCAATGCGCAATGCGGAATAATAACACACAACAAGCACTAGCAACAACAATGCAATGGACAACAAGGAAATGTTTATTAGCTATCTATGGAATTACAACTGATCCCTCTCGGATGAATGGATACCTTATCCTAGATCACCCCCGGATGCCTCTCTCAAGCATCCCTGCCTCTGGCTTTATAGCACAGCCAGTCGGTAGTTACAAAATCAATTAAGCCTACATTAAACACCACTCCCTTAGTGGACGCGGCAACTACCAAACTGTCCGCCCCCTTGCTGCCACTAGGATTAAACCGCCCACAATTCCGACGGGCCTTGATCATGCCCATGATCAAGGTAATCAATGAGCAGTTTCGTAACCGCTCTCCCTTGTAACCGTTACAACTTGTAGCCACCACCACTTGTAACCACTATTACTTAATTCCAGCCGCCTAACTCAGGACGTGCCTTGGTCATGCCCATGACTAAGGTAGTTAATGAGCCATTCGTAACCGCTACTACTCCATCGCTCATATAACCACTGACACTTGATCTCCCCACGCCTCGTGGTCCATGTTCCTCTAAGGGTCAGGAACTGCTTAACCGTGCCTAGGTCCGCCCAGGCGCGTCGGTGCTAGCCGGGGCTCGGTCGAGTCCCACCGGCTCGGGGTGATCGGAGCATGGGCTCGAGGGACTTACCTTGGCATGATGCCCAAGGCATGCTCGAGGGACCATCTTGCTACTGTGCACACACCACCCCTAGGAGAGACCACCTCCCCTTATAGTAGATGTTAAGCCGTTTACTCCACTCCAATAGGAAATAACCCAAAATGAGACCAAGGGTACTTTGACCAGGGTCAATGCCCAGGTCAAGATTTGTCAACTCTGGCTAAGGTCCGCCTTGCCCAAGTCTTGCTCATGCCTAAGGCACCACCGCGCCCGAGGAAATGTGCCCGAGCCTTGTCCGTGCCAAGGAATGTACCTAAGTCTGCCAAGGACTCGCGCCTAAATGTGCCCAGGTGTGCCAAGGCGTCGTGCCAAGGTGTGCCACGGCGTCGTGCCTAGGAAAATCACGCATACGCTCGTCCATGTACGCGCGCGCTCGGTCGCGCGCGCGCCCAAGCGCTTATATGCGCGCTCGGTCGCGCGCGCGCCCAAGCGTGTATATGCGCGCTCGTCCAAGCACACGCCCTTGCGTCCGTCCGCGTACGTCCATGCGCACTCGCCCGCGCGTCCATGCGCCCTCGCCCGCGCGCGCACTCCTCTGCATCTCGCGCCCGCGCTAACGCGCCTTGCGCTAAGGCACGACCGTGTCGCTCCTCGGTACTGCTTGTGCGCTGCGCCTAAGCCCGCGCCTAGGCGCACACTACACGCTGCCTTACTCCCGCGCATCACTGCAGGTCATGCCGCAACCCTCCGAAGTCCAACATCTAACCTCCATGGAACCACCCGAGTCCCCCGAAACTCGGTCATTTGCTAGGTTACCGGCTGCCCAGCACAGCCTACTCGGGTCTCGCTTTTAGGGGTGTGACAGTTACCACCACCATGAGGATGCTCAACGGGATTCATAGCAACGCCAGGCACCTTGGGCCAGCAGTTCCTCTTGACCCTGTATTTGTGATAAGCATTTCCTGCCTTGAGCATTGGTTTCTCAGTCCTACCTCCTCGTGCAACCCGACCAATCATGGCACAAAGCATCCACTAGGCACGATCTTCTTGCACCGGAGGGCGACTTGATCTGAAATACCAAGCAACAATTTTCTCAGAATCCGAAATCACTACAAAATTTATCGAGTCATAAAAATATGTGGTTTAACAATGAACATGAAAACTACTCACTACAAAAAAACAGCAAATCAGAAACGGAATTAGAAACGGAAATAAGTTTCGTTTCTAAATCAGAAACTGAATTAGAAACAGAATAAGTTCCTTTTCTAAATTAAAAAGTTAGCGAAGGAATTGAGACGGAAAAATTCAGAGACGGATTTGAGACGGATCAGAGACGGAATTAGAGACGGAATTAAATTCCGTCTCTGAAAAAAGGTGCCACTATTCCCACCAAATTTTTCATTTCTTATGACCGTTCATCATTCCTCGAGATTTGTATGTGCTTGGATAAGGCCGCCCAAAAATTGATTGTCCAAATTAAAAAAAAAAAACCCTCTCTCTCAACTCTCTTTCTCTCTTCTCTGCTTGCGCTCTTGTCTCTCTCTCTCAACATCGACCTCTCCATCCCCTGCGTCGCCTCTCCGATGGACACCATCTCGGAGTCCTCCATGGCCGCCTTGGCCTCGGAGGCATCGCCATCGTCCACTACAACAACACCCCGTTCGACCAGTACTCCATTATCCGCTCCGCCAAGTCCCGCCGCATCCCCTTCGCATCCGACACCATCTTCAAATCTCTTTCGGATTTCATCGATTCCGGTGACGATTTCGCCTCCTCCCCCTGCGTTTTCGTCACCCAGAACGGGGACTCCAAGTCCGAGCTTCTAGAGCTTGTTTCGAGGTCGTATTGGGGTTAGGGTTGGGGATTGTATGGAGGCGGCGGCGGCGGGGGGTCTTCGCGGTACGATTTTGATAAAGCGGCGAGCTTTCTGGCCCGAAACGTGGTGGATTAGGCGCCGTTGGTGAGCGGGGAGGATGGGGAGGTGGTGGATGTGTTCTGTGCGAAAGATGTGGAGAGGATTCGGGGGTTTCTGAAGCTGGGGCGTCGTTGGGCGCCGATGGGGATTTCATGGTGGGCGCGGCGATGGGGACGAGGTTCGTCTTGGCCTTCTGAAAGCGAGCTAATCAATTTCAGTCCTATTTCGATCTCGATTTTGATTTATGGTAGTTATTGCTAAGGATGCAATTTTGTTGTTTCTGATCTGAATTGTGAGGGTCCGAGTTGATAAACTATTGATTTTGATGTTGTTCTTGTCTTGATTGGAGAAATTCATCGCAGAATTAGCTGGTTTGATCTGGAGATGGACAATTTTGTTGTATTTTTTCTAATGTGGATTTGGATGTGGTTGTTGCATTGTGTGCGCTCGTTTGATTTTTAGCTTGTTGATTGACTAGTGTTTGTTTGAAGAATTGTTTGTGATTCCAAACCTTTAATACGTATGTAAAAGTTGAAGTACATAAAATTACTCATCTCGATAAGCCTCCTCGAATCTGAAATGAGAGAAGTGTGCATCTCGGCGAGTGCCACTTCTGCTTCTGTGTGACGAGGCTTGCTGGCTTATCTGATGGCTTGACCTTACAATGTCTGTCTGCAACTAAATCTATTGGAAGAATATCAGAGTGAGTTTCGGTTGTGAAATCAAACTAGTGCAGTCACCGAGATTGAATCTCAAAGAAATAAACTCGAACAATTCCTATTATCCTTATTTTCAATCCGCTAATAGTGTTAGTCTTCTAAGTTTGAAGAAACCTCGACGTCCAAAGCATGTCCTCCGTTGGATCGATAATAAGATTAGGTCGGATTGCAGTTTGGATCCATGCGATGTTGAGGAGATATCTAAATCGAATCAAGCGGATCAGCCCCTGCAGAAAACTTTATAAGTTTCAAGTATGTATGTTGCATCTTCAACCTATTTTATGTATTTTTTTTGTTTTTGAAGTGAAATAGGAATTTTATTAATCTATCAATGGCTCGATACATGACTAGATATAGAATCAATTGACCTAATTAAAGTATGTTAACTCGATAAAGACAGACAGACTCCTTTAATTTGTCTAGGTGAGTTTTTTTATTAAAAATTGAATCTTGTAAGGAAAAAGTCTTTTTGTTCTCAATAATTTTGTTAATTTACAATTACACATTGGGTAAACTTTCACGATGGATCAAACAAATTGATATCATGTTCCTGCACTGTTGTCTAACTTGTCTTTCTTCATGTTACATGTGAAAATGAGTTCTCACTTTTTATTTCTTTAGTGCTCAAATAAACTCAATTTGTAATGGGAGCATTGTACTAAAAGCATACAAGTTGCAGCTTCCTCTGGGAAAACTATAGTACTATATAACAATATTTGTTGCACTAGTTTCAAAATAGGGAAATAAAAGAAAAGAGGAGGCGTGAAGGGCATGAGGCTTTAATGGTGTGTTGCATAAATAAAACAGATTAGATTCCTTTTGAACTAGAAAGAACCAATCGAACATCCAAATTTGACTATGGTTTTTTTATTCTTTTTTTATTCTTTTTTATTTATTGATTAATCATTAAAACGTACCATACAGAAAGAATTCAGAGAGGAAAATACTAAACGTTGAAATTTCTCTACAAATGGTCATTAAGTTTTTTTAGACTTTATTGCTCTGTTATTTTATTCTATTTCTTTTCATTGGTTTGGCATGTATATATGACATTCCCATGGTAGTTGTTTGAAAGATTTAATGGCTGCTTGGCTCCATTTGTTTCTCCTCTTGTATGAATACTATTTTTCGTTTAGTTTTGCTCTTTTAACTTTTAATATGCTTACTTGTTGTTAAACTCTTTCCTCGCTAAGTTTTTTAGTTCCTCTTGCAGTTGGATGAAATAATGAATAAGGTGGCCGAAATGAGTGGCAAATGTGCAAAAGAGGTTAAAGTGGTTATCTCTCCTTATGGGATTTGTCCACTAGGAGCCCACATTGATCATCGGTGACTTTTTTTAATTTTTAATTGAATCTTCTTATGACCCAAATTGATCATTTTATGGATTCTTTGTTTGATGCATAATGGATTTTCATAGTTTATGAGCCCACATTCTTATTCTCTTAAATATCCACATTCCGAAGATCACAGATTTTGGTATTAGTGCTTAGGTTTAGATAATTCAAAGCAATGGTATGTTAGATGTTTCTCTTTGGTTGTTTTTTAGACTAACTATTGATGTGAATTTGAATCATTCTTTTTCCTTTTAGGGACTTGAAAATGGTTCTATTTACTTGCACTTTTCTCACTTTGTTTTTCCTTTTCATTCTTTTTGCGGTTGTCGGGATCCAGGTTCATGGCTTGTAGGTATGCGTTCATATCTAGAAGCGACCTCTCAACAGTGGAACAAGACTCGATACATTGAACCATTCCCAAACATAGTAATGATTGGGTACCATTCATTGAGTAAGTTTAACACTGATTCTTTCTGTTTGTTTCCTTCTCCTTGCATTTTTATGGTTTTATTAATTTCGGTTTCACCCTTTAGTTTGCATGGATGACTCATTTGCTAGAAATTAACTTTCTAATAGCATCTATATGATTGCACTTCTCACTTGCTAAAAATTAACTTTATGCGGAATGATTCTAGTTGTTTGATATGAGAAGGAACCAAATCGGACCTTCTAAGCTTTTTTTCACAAATTTCAATGTGTAAGAGTAAGAGATATGATATCAGTTAACAGTTTGATCTATTTGCATAGTTCCATTACTCCGATTAATTGGATAGAATAGCAATGTGGATTTACCATTTAGTTCTCTTTCCTTCGTTTCATCTCATGGTTTTTACATGCGTTGGACCTTATATGCCCTCATAGCCGTTCCTTGTTTCCAATTGTTCCTAGTTCTATTTGAGGTTTTAAACCACATCTTGTGAAAACAAGGTCTCCAGTGATACATCGACATCCATGGTTTTGGCTGTGATTTCTAAAAGTTGTAACGGAATTAGAGACGGAATAAATTCCGTTTCTGATCCTATTCCGTTTCTGATCGAATCAGCGACGACGTTTTCAGAGACGGAATTGATTCCGTCTCTGTTCCGTTTCTGACTGCAATTAGAGACGAAATTTTAACAAATCAGAGACGAAAATTTCCGTTTCTGATTTGCTGTTTTTTTGTAGTGACTTAGTGAAAAAGACTAGTATATCCAGTGCATAAGCACGAGAAAAAACATCCTCCCAAGGGCCCTAACAACATTCATAACATCGTCAAAATCATAGACTAACCTCAAAATCCTGAAAAACTATCAAATCATATAACTATAGTCACCACGTTAAAGTAGTTCATCAAACATTTTACTATAAACATCAAGATATTGAATTCAACCAAGTGTCACATTATCAAAAACTCACGTATCTCACTGAAGATTAGCCCGCTACCTTCAATAAAACATAATGCAAAGGGCAAAGACACACTTTTCAAATTTCACTGAACCAAGTTTCTGGAGCTCCAATCCTTCAGAACAGCATAGCCCCAATCATAAATTAGTTGGCGTGGGCTACATGGATTTAACTTTTCCATTGCGCTCGATTTAGAGCACTTGATGGTGTGCTTTCCAAGTAATTTAAATTTTTCCTAATCAATGTGTCTCAAGTTAGCTTTGGTGTACCCTTACCCTACTTAAATTTCCTCAATTTTTATTCAATCGAATTTTCTAATGAGGGTAAATGATCGATGTGCAACTCGAAACTAAAAATGCCTCCAAAACTAGTATGCGGAAGGCGTGGCTCATAAAGCTTATCTACATTATTTAATTTTCTCTAGCTCCACTAGCCAAATCCCCTAAAAAACCAACACATTCAATTCCATCAAGATCCCCAAATCTACTATCTATATATCTCCATAGCACACACGCACACACACAAAAGAAAAACCCAATAAACCCTCCAAATCCAACAAAACATAAAACCCCCAAAATCATCAAACGCACACCTAGAAATCAAGTAAAACAAACAAGCATACGAGAATAACCAACTCCATCAAAAACCCGATAACAAAAACAACTAAAAGTGCAATCTTTGAATCCATTCCACCCAAAAAAAAAAAACCCTATAAAACCAACAAATTAGCAACTTCAACAAAAACCCGACAGACCCATCAACCAAACCAACTAAAAAAGCAATCTTTGAATTCATTCCACCAAAAGCACCAACTAAAACCTCCAAACCCAACGAAAAAACTGACCTAGAAGTCCCGTTATCGGGATTATGACTGATGACGATAGCGTAATCCCCAGAAGCCCTAGCGAGCACGCCGCGATCCCCAACGTGGTGCTCCGTGACGACCCCTTTGAGGTAGCCGTTGCGCTCGCCGTAGTCGAGGCTGCGGAAGCGGGCGGGGCCCTTGCGGTGGTGCGTGTGGGACTTGAAGACGGACCCCGCGCCCTTACTCCGCGCCCTGATCACTCGCCCCATTGATCGATGGAGAGTGTGCGAGAATGAGAGGAGGAGACGGAGGAGAGCGAATGGGGTGTGCTGGGCTGGGTTTCATTTGAAACCCTAATTAGGGTTTTGGTATCTTTGGTGAAGCCTCATGTGATGGGTTGGTAATGGGAAGGCCCACTTGAAAAGGAAGAATTTTTTTTCGACCTTCCTAGATTAACACACTTTGGGCACTCGGATTGGACACCTACTTACTTGGTGCCAGTGCAATGCACCTCGAGGCGGACAGACATACATCTCGAGGCGTGGCATATAGGCACTGAGTGGGTAGATGGTCAAAGTTGGTCAATCGATTTTAATCGAGCGAGTTGACGCATTAAGAAGGGTAAAACTCTCTCAAATGTGTTTCTGCCAGTTATTTAAGTGAACGTTATTTTTTATGACATTTTTTTTTACTTTTTATTATGACAAATTTTGAATTACTTAACTGTTGATTTAGCTATCACCAAAACATCTCTAAAGAGATGATAGGGGGATTACGATTGAGGAGGTGGTAAATTTAACTACCACTTAAAGTTGAAAAATTATATATCGATTTTGGTAATTGTGAAAAAAAAGAAAGAAAAAGAATACGATTTTGCTGTCACCATCTGTCACCACCAATGATGTATTTTATGATAAGCTTTCAATTAGGCCTCATTTTTCAAAGATTAGAGAGGGAGAACCACATCATCTCTAGTGAGAGGCATCAGTTGTCCAACTCGAAACAAATGAAGATTGAAGAGGAAAAGACTAGATGAAGAGGATTAGAGAGTTGGAACCTTTTTAAAAAAAAAAAAAAAAAAAAAAAAACAAAACAGAGTTGGAACAAGTTGAAGATAATATGCTTCATTAACCAACCAAAAAAAAAAAAAGCTACAAGAAATAATAATTAATACAACATTTTATTACACACTTCTAGATGAAAATATTCAATAAACCCCCAATAATAATTCCTGCTAGCTCACAAGACTTTCAAACCTACCTACCAATTGAATTTCGAAGGCACAAGAAGAAGAGGAGACTTATTGTGGAGTGTTATTCCAGACCCCTCATCCATATCAATGTTTTCAACATTCATTCCATCTGGTAATTCCCAATCAAAGCAATACAGAAGATTTGCAAGTGCAAGCTCCGCATTCTACATTCCCATAGTCATTCCGGGACATATCCTTCGGCCACTGCCAAAAGGCAAGAACTCGAAATGTTGGCCCTTGTAATCAATTAAACTGTCGAATCTCTCAGGACAGAACTCATCTGGGTCATTCCAGTACTCGTGGTTCCTCCCGATTGCCCATACATTCACCATCACCCTTGTTCCGGGGCTTATATCGTAGCCATTCACCTTGCATTGATTCATACACTCTCTTGGAGCCAATAGAGGTGCTGGAGGATGCAGTCTTAGCGTCTCTTTCACTACCATCATCAAGTAGAGGAATTGCTCGAGATCGCGTTCTTCGACCTTCCCTTTTTTGCCCTGTGACGACCCCAAATTCCAAGGCAAACCGGGTACCGCCACGTCGCTAGACATGTCACCAAGCATGCCATGTCACCGCACACTTATTTTGACTGTCCGCGACCTAAACCCTTGTACGTAACTTACTCGTCTTTAACTTAGTAATTATGGATATTTTATGAATTTTTAAGTTATTCATGATTTAGTAATTTAATATAAATCATACATTGTTGCGGAAGTCTTAAGGCATGCATATACCGTAAAAGTGAAAAGTTTGCATTTTTATGAACAACCCTACAGTGTGGAAACCCGACATTAGATACCATGTATATTAAAAGTAACAAAAGTACAAAAGTGAGCATATACATGTATCGGGTATACAAGTCCTCCCAAAATATCATAAAGTAGTTAATAGATACATACAACTACCTATGCAAAAGTGGCGGTCTCTCCCTACTTAGACGTAGTCGCCTAAGACTCCTTTGCCGCGGCTCGTCGCAGGATCTGCGATTTGTCACCAAAAACAATGACAAATCCCAGGTGAGTAAATCCCAGAGAACGTTAGCTAATATTCACGAATTCCAATGAAACGGCTACAATTCATGCAATTTAAATAAAGGACAAGAATAAAGAAATTCGCATGAAAATAAGTCGTTGAGAAGTCAAATTTGGACACGAGTGTAGCGTGACAGAGAACCCTGGTCGACATCCGGGAATCTTCGTAGCTAAACCGAGAGGAACCATTGACGACAACCTCGCCAAACATCTCACGGTCGAATGAGAGGAACCATTGAATGGTAGAACCTCGTCCAAACATCTCTCGAGAGGAACCATTGGCGTAGACTTAAGACTACGTCAAACATCTCTCAACCTACGGGTTTCGTGAGAATAGTCACCGCGTAGCCCTATCATGGCCAATTACTCGAACAACGCGGGGTAGCTAGCCCCGGGGCGTGAGTTCGTGCCATGCCGACCCCGTCGACAAACACACATACACACGTGAGAGTAGATGAACAATAATTGAACAACAATAAATAACGCGATGGAATAATTTAGAATGCAAAATAAAGCAAGTGCAATAAAAGAATCTTAACTAATTTTCTCGTGGGATTACTTACCTCAAACGAATCGCAAAACGCCTTCGAAATGTCCCGCACTCGCCTCGAGATACGTACCCGACACCCGACTATGGTCTCCTAAATTCCTGGTGCCAATCGAAACATTTTTTATATTTTTCCCGGTTTTTCTGGGTTTTTCCCATAATTTTATACCTATTTTTCTTATTTTTCTCTAATTTATTAAATTTAAAACTATTTTTAAATTAAAAATTTATATTATATTATTTTAATATAGGGGTGGGCCCCTGGACCGGGTTTGACCCGGTCCAACCGGCTCGGCCCGACCCGGTACATGCCCACCTGGGTCGGGTCCGGTTGGGCCCGGACCGGCCCAACCGGTCCAGGGCACGCACGCACAACGTGCGTGCACCCCTCCCCCACCCCATCTTCTTCCTCCAGAGACGTAGTCTCTGGTTTTTTTTTTTTTTTTTTTTTTTTGTTAATACAACAACAACAACAATTCCAACAACAACAACAACAACACAACCCCATCACCTATACTCCTAAAAATTCAACGACAACAACATTAACCACTCACTTGATTATCGGGGGTTCGTTGCTTGCTCCGCCGCAGGCCCGCCGAGCTCGTCGCCGCGGCCCTGCAGAGCTCGCCGCCGCTGGCCCGTTTCACCCTCGCCGAGCTTCCCTTCCGATCGTCACTCTCCCTCTCTCTCTCTCTCTCTCTCTCTCTCTCTCTCTCTCTCTCTCTCTCTCTCTCTCTCTCTCTCTCTTGATTCTCTTATTTTCCTTCCCTTTTACTTCTCTCTATCTCCCTCTTTCTCCCTTTCTTCCTCTCTCCATCCGTTTTAAAGAGAATTTTTTTTTATTCTTTTAATTTGGAGAGAAGGGACAAAAGAAATGATGATGAATAGTTAATGTGACATTTGATGTGATGTGTGATGTGATGTGATGTGACAACTCAATTCCCTACTACCCCGTACGCCTGCGTTACGCGCATACCGCGACGTCGCACACTCTCGTCACTACACGCGCACAACGCGACCAATAAAATATTAAACGATGTGACGCTAATTATTTAATATTAGTAACTTAAGTAAACACTCACAAACAAAAATAACAAGTTTTTACCTTGTTAGGCGTGCCCTGAACTTTTCCGCGACGTCCACGTGGGTCTGAGCTTAGGGTCTTAATCTTTAATTGTCAGTTAATTGGGATTAATTAATTAGAACGGGCCATTACAATCTTCCCAACTTAGAGGAATTTCGTCCCGAAATTCAAATTTAATAAAATCTTTACCTTGGAACAAACGGGGGTATCGCTCTCGCAAAGTAGACTCTCTCTCCCAAGTGAGGACCTCGTTCTTATGATACTGCCATCGAACGAGTACAAGTGATATTTCTTTCCTTCTAAGGGTCTGTACCTTGCGATCCACTATCTCAATGGGGTGTTCCTCGTACGTCACATCTGGTCGAACCTCGATTTTTATCATATCAATCATTGGTCTCGGTCCCGATCTAGCCAACCGTAACATCGAAATATGAAAAACATTATGAACCCCTGCCAATCGACTTGACAATTTCAACTGATAAGCGACTTTCCCAACTCGTTTCTCAATCTGAAACGGCCCAATAAATCTTGGTGCTAATTTCCCCTTAATCCCAAATCTCTGATGACCTTTTAACGGAGAAACTTTCAAGTAGACCCAATCGTCTACCTCGTAGCTCAGCCCATCGCGGTACCTATCGCATACTTCTTCTGTCTGTGTTAGGCAGCTAATAACCGTTGACGAATGAGTCTCACCTTCTCTGTATGGTCCACAACAATCTTAGGCCCCACAACTGTTGTATCCTCTGGCTCTGCCCAACAAGCCGGTGATCTACACGGTCTACCGTACATGGCTTCAAATGGTGGCATCTTAATACTGGCCAGATAGCTGTTGTTGTAAGCAAATTCACGGAGCGGCAAGTACTCCTCCCAAGACCCACCAAATTGCAACACACATGCCCTGAGCATATCCTCCAGTATTTGTATTAATCTCTCTGACTACCCGTGCGTCTGAGGATGAAATGCAGTGCTAAACCGTAATTTAGTACCAAACTGTTCCTGCATAGCTTGCCATAATGATGATGTAAGATGATTGTCTCGGTCTTAAACAATCGAAATTGGTACTCCGTTCAGTCGTACAATCTCTTTTTCGAATTATATGCTCAATTGTGTGAAATTATATTTCATAGAAATTGGTAGGAAATGAGCTGATTTCGTCAACCTGTCCACAATCACCCGTATCGCATCGTGTTTCCGCGAAGTTTGCGGTAATCCACAAACGAAATCCATCGTAATGTGTTCCCATTTCCACTGAGGGATGGGCAGTGGCTGCAATAACCCTCCAGGCCTCATGTGCTCAGCCTTAACCTGCTGGCTCACCTCACAACCCCTAACGGGCGCCAACGTCCGCCTTCATCCCTGGCCACCAAAATAATCGTCACATATCGTGATACATTTTGGTCCTGCCAGGATGCACTGTATACCGGGACCTGTGAGCCTCATGGAGTATCCCATCGCGTATCTCTGCCACCGCTGGAATCCATAACCTCCTTTCGGTGCCTCAAACACTGATCCACAAACTCGCTCCAATCCGGGTGATCGGGATTACGTGCCATCTCACTGAATCTCGAGTACATCTCGTCAGTCTTCTGACACTCCAACACTTACGGAATAGAAATAGACGGTACACCAATCTGTCCATGAATCTGTGCGTCCGCTGTAGCAGGAACCTATGTCAAACTCAGTGTTGTCGCCGCTTCAAGTAAACCATACTCGTGCATTATATGGCAGACGACTGTCTCAGAATCTGGTCCTCTCCTGCTTAATGCATCCGCTACGACATTTGCCTTCCCAGACTGATATTCGATGGAGAAGTCGTAGTCCTTCAGTAATTCTAACCAACGTCGTTGTCTCATGTTCATATCTTTCTGAGTGAATAAGTATGTCAAACTTTTATGATCTGTATATAATGTGAATCTCTCACCGTAAAGGTAATGTCTCCATACCTTTAGTGCAAATACGACTGCTGCAAGCTCCAAGTCATGCACTGGATAATTCCTCTCATGGGTCCTCAACTGTCGGGATAGATAGGAGATTACGCTGTCTCCCTGCATCAGCACACAACCTAGCCCCGTGCCGCAAGCATTAGTATGAACTGTTAATCCCTTACCCAGCTCTGGCAACACTAGTACTGGTGCAGTAGTCAGTGTCATCTTCAACTGTGTAAATGCGTCCTCGCACTCCTTTGACCAATTGAAATGTACATCCCTTTTTGTCAATTTAGTCATCGGCGCGGCGATCTTCGAGAAGTCCTTCACAAATCGCCAATAGTATCCTGCTAACCCAAGGAAGCTCCTGATATCTGTCACTGTCTCAAGTGTCGGCCAATCTATGAAAACATGAATTTTACTCGGGTCTACTGATATACATTTGATACTGATCACGTGTCCCAAGAATTTGACTTCAGACAACCAAAACTCGCACTTACTGAATTTAGCATAAAGCTTGTGCTCTCTCAGCGTCATCAATATCTGCCTGAGATGTTATCCATGATCTTCGCGAGTCTTGCTGTAGATCAATATGTCATCAATGAAGAGACAATAACGAATTTATCCAAGTACGGCTTCAATACTCAGTGCATTAAGTTGTTGCATATGTTTCCTATAATAGGAAGCTTTGGAGGGCCTGGAGGAAGATTTAGTTGTTGGGTTTTGCTTTGTTTCAGAAGAAGAAAAAGGAGAGGAATAGCCAACAGTAACAGTGAAATCAGGGGGAGACATTGAGATATCAAAGTGGAGATGATGATGATAGCCATTTAGACTAGTGAACAACATCAATTCAGATTCTGAATTTATAACATATTTGGGAACTACTGTATATACATATGGAGTCACAGTCACATGGATGTTTAGAATAGACTGAAATGTGAACCCTTCTTCCATGTTCACCGATCTAGAGTTTTGTTTTGTTTTGTTTTTAGAACGTTAAATTGGTAAGAGATGTATACTAAACCACAACTGTTATATAATAGTAAGAGAAGAAGTTTTCAGAGAATTAATACCAACTAAAAAAAGAAAAAGCACAACGTCACAAATAGGCAATAACCTGACTTAACCAAAACCAAAATGAAACGTTCAATAAACATGCAGCTCATTCTTTCATGCTTCCCCAACAAAATTAAACACCAAATAACAAAATGAAATCAGGAAATAATCAAATAACAGACAAGAATTATGGTTCACTCAAAAGTAGGCAAGACGTGAAAGCTAGCCTTTTAAACAGACTAAATCTCGCACGAAAAGTTACGACGACGACGACAACAACAACAACAAAAAACAAATATAAGAAAAAAAAAAAAAGTTATAACATAGCCTCAGTTCCAAATTAATTAGGGTCGGCACGCATGAAAAGTTAAATATAAGAAAAAAGAAAAAGACCACACAGAGAATTAATACCAATTCTCAAAACAAAAAATTCAATTTTATTTAATAAAAATTCAACAAAACACAAAACACCTAAACTTTTATAAAACTTTTTTTTATATAAAGGAGATGATACTCCAATTTTTTATTAATTGCCAAAAGAAATTTACACCCTAGATGGAATGTGTACACTCATACCTAAACTTTACAAGTGACCGCATACAAAATCGTGCTACCACCTAAAAATGTTCAATCTGGAATTGACTAATTTTTATAAAGGAGACGGGACTCCAATCTTTTATTAATTAACAAGAGAAATTTAGAGTCTGGAGAGAATGTGTACCCTCGTACCTAAACTTTATAAGTGATCGGGTGGAATTGTGGAATTTTTTGTATCTTTGTTATAAAGATGATCTATGTATGTAAATAATGTGATTGTTGTCTTTTATTTCATCAATGGAATTGTAAGCTCACCCAAAGTGGGTGGAGTCTATGTTTGTTCTTGTTGCAAGTAAAAATGTAAGTTGATCTATTAAAAATCGAGTCTTGGAGGTACACACTCCCTCCAAGTTGTATATATATATTTTTTGTGACTAATAAAACTTTCAAGCTACCATTTGGTAGTTCATAAATGCATTTGCTATAGTACTATTCATGTTTTTAAATCACCAGGCTGCCTCTCTCTTAAAACCCTAAAATTTTTATTTGTTTTCTCTGGTTTTCTACTTAAATTTGAACTTTTGAACTACCACCGATCTTTTCTTTTGATCGGTGGTGGTTCAAGCATCATTTTATTTTATTTTTTTCGAAATTTTTTTTTATTTATAATAAACTATGAATCTTTTTAGATCTGAGGTGTTTCATCTCTATTGTGGTTGTCTAATTCACCATTGGTTTCACTCTTTATTAGGTCATTTTATTTACTACATCATTTGTTTTCCCATGTTGAAAGTTTAGGTTTCTTCCCTCGTTGTAAGTTTTATTTTTATTCTCTAGTTGGAGGTTTTGTTTATTTTATTATGGTTCGAGTGTTATCGATCTGTGTGTTGTTGCTTCCAACTATTTATAAGAAAACAATCCTTGGTTGGCACACTATTTTAATATTGCAGTAGTTGTGTTTCAAAGCCAATCATAACAGTGAAATGTTCTCTTGAACGATTAGGACTAGCGAATCAATGTACTTTCGTTAGGATACCTACAGACACCTACATATATACATCAAATGAACAAGAAAAATGTTTATGTTTTGTTTTTTGGTAAACTAAAAAAATGCCAATGACTTATGATATTTATATAAAAAAATACAGCAGGATTAAGAACTAGTTGATTCTAGGGCAACCACATTGATAAGAAAGAGACCAAAAATCCTAAATTAGTTGGGATCGGTTACATGGATCTAACTTTTCCATTGTGCTAGATTTAGTGCAGTTGATGATGTGCTTTCCTAATCCTTTAAATCCTTCCCAATTAATGTATCATAATCCCAAGTTGTCTTTGGTCTATCCTCACATCGTCGAGTTTCTTCAGTTTTTTATTAAATAGTTTTCTAATAGGGCAGTTGTAGGCCGTCTTTGGAGGTGTCCAAACCACCGCAACTGCCCTTCCCCAATCTTTGCGTCAATTGGTGCTACTCTAATTTTTTTTTGAATTTTTGTGTTTCTTATTCTTTTTTTTTACGAGTTTTACCACGCATCCATCTAAGCATTCTCTTTTTCGCTAAATTCGTTTTATGTATTTGTTGTTTCTTTACCGCCCAACATTCACTTCCATAAAGAATAGCCAGCCTAATTGCAGTTCTATAATTAAATTTTCCTTTTTAGCTTGGTAAGGAACTAGGAATATTTCGATCCATATTACGCATGTGCACTCCTCCACTTCATATATCCAACTTGAGCTCTATGTATAATGTCATTCTCAATATTATCATCATTTTGTATGATTGATCAAAAAAATATAAAGTGGTTCACCTTAGGAACTTCTCTCTCCCCTAATTTGATTACAACATCATCTTGATTCTTAGTATTTCTAAACTCACAATGCATGTATTCGGTCTTCGTCCTACTCAACTTAAAGCCTTTAGATTATAACGTATTTTTCTAAAGTTCTAATTTCATATTCACTCTATCTCTTATTTCGTCTACTAGAACAATATCATCTACAAATAACATATATATCATGCAGTTATATCTTCTTGGATATGCCTAGTTAGTTCTGACAATTAGTTTGCTACAAAACAAGATGGCCACTGTGACACCGTCGATCCAAACATTTGGATAGGGAAAATTAAGCACATAGAAAAGTTAACTAATTTCATGTAAAACCACCAATGATCTCAAAAGGCAAGAATGAGCAACAATAATACACACTTAAAACACTTCAAAATTGCAATCTCGAATATAATTGACAAAAGATCATCTGAAGCAACAAAATGAAGAGAACAAAAAAATTGAAGCAAGAAAGGGAGTCAAAGTATAGAAAACTTACTAAGCAATCTTATCTGCCTTGGCAGCAGTAGCAGCAGCTTGGCCATGAAGATGACCAGTCCTCCTAGTAGCGATGAGACCGACCTTTTGACCATGTATTTGGGACAAGCATTTCCTATGCCTTGAGCATAGGCTTCTGATCAGTCCTTCCTATCTGCCTTGGCAGCAGTAGCAGCAGCTTGGCCATGAAGATGACCAGTCCTCCTAGTAGCGAAATAGACACCCGGTGATTGTATCTATCCATTCATGCATCGAGATTTGTGCCAACACACATCGATGCACGAATGGATGCATGAACACCATCACCGAGTGTCCATTCGAGTCTCATCACCAGGTCATCATATTATTTTCCATTAGTTATATGTCATGTATGGTATAGTACGTACCATATACGTACATTTATATAAATTTCTTGCTATATACATTTAAACTCAAGCCAACCATGTCTTCCAAAATCCCCCTCATTTAGACAAGAGAAAGAGACTTGTGTGGTGGATGGTCGGCAACAAGAATCTTATGGTCCTTGCAACGATAACATTTCTACATCCTATGAAAACACAAAAATGTTGAGTGGAAGAATGACATTGAAGAGAAAAATCTAGATATTTTTTTCCTCTCAGTCTGTGTCAACAAAGAGCGTATTCTTGTATTTATAGAGATATGATTCAGATAACGTAAGAACCATTGATCAAGTTTAGATTCGAGAATGTGTGGCGCAAAGAGCAAGGGTTACATGAAGTAGTTCATAAGGCAGGGGGGGAATCCTCAGGTTTACCGTACGTGTTAATGAAGTTGAATCACTATGCAAAAGCTCTAGATAAATGGGGACAAACCATTACTGGAAACTTTCAAAAGAAGATAAAACAATGCAAGGAGAATATAGAGAACCTACTGCCAAAAACAAGCAGTGTAGCCAATATGAACTGAAAACTGAGAGAAGGAAATTGAGTGAAATACTCAATCTATTAATGATAAGATAACCACTATTAATTATTAATAAATGTACACTTAATGTATAATTATATCTCTTGAAATAATAAATAAATAAATAACGAAAAATAAGAAAATTAAGAAAAATAGAAAAATAGAATAGTGAGATGAGGTAACTTTTAAACATTCTCTCTCCTCCGACTTTTATATAGATATAGATTAGGCTCACACTTGAGTTTCGCTTTTTTTTAAAGGAAAGAAACAATTTTTGTTTCTGCCAAAGTTTGAACTCAAGATCTCTTACTTTCAAATCTCATATCAAACTATTGAGTCATCCGATTGGTTAGGCTCACACTTGAGTTGAGTTAACACTAAAAAATTCTTCTATTTTTTGACGGTAATGATGATTTTTACTAATTGAAATAAGCTCGCTAGTACAACAATTCAACAATGTTTGCATTTCTAACGAAAGTACATCCCAACTCTTCTCTTTCTCACGACATTGCGAGAGTTTTATCATGTTATGGACAACCTAGCTCCTACATCATGACCTATAGCTAGTTCCAATTCATTTGTACTTGCGAAAGGAGTTTTATTTGAATAATACTGATCTTTGCAATCCCTCAACCTGTCGCCACAAAGTGTTTCTTTAAGAGCAATAGCCTGTCTCAATGGCTTAAAACACGTTCATAACATGAATTTAATACTTTATAATCCTTTTTTAGAAGAAAATTAGCTTTTTTTAAAGCCTAAAAAGGCACATTCATCATCGTAGAATACTATAAATCTTTATTTATTTTTTTATAAATATTTAAAAAAAAAATCAAAAGATATAAAATATTTAAAGAATGATGTAATTGTAATTCTCATAATAACTAAAAACTGTAATCTTTTCCTATAAAAAAAACTGTAATCTTCAATTAAAATTATGAAAATTGAGAAATACCTACACTAAATTATATATAGTTATTATATTTTATTTGTTAAAAAGTTAAAAAAGCTTTTATGATGTAAAAAATAAAAATAAAAATGAAAAACAAAAAATTGAAAACGATTTACTTAGGCTATTAATTAGGATAAATATTAATTGGGGAAATGAAAGTACTTAGCCTATTAATTAGGCAAAATAATTAACAAATCAAAACATTTCATATCTATATAGAGTTGACTTGCGTCAACAATGTACATAGCTTTCTTCTTATATCTATGTATATAGATGTGTCCCTATGTGTTAAATTGTGGTGTTGATCATAAATCATTTCAAAACTAATAGATCAAACTCTTTCCACTCCCCTTGCCTTTGATAGTATGTCAGTAAAATCTTTTCTAATCAATGCATCTTTTTTTTTATACGAGTGTAATTAATGCATGTGCTATGTTATCTTAGTCGACTTAGGCCAATGAAATTGTTGAATTTTTATTTTATTTTTAGGATTTATTCTATCGAATTTTTTGACTAGGTGATTGCATGTTGTCTTTGAATGTGTCTAGACCATTGCAACAACCTTTTCTTAATTTTTGGATCGATTATCGATTCTATCCTTATTTTTCTTTGAATATCTTTATTTCTTATTCTATTATGAATTCTCATTTACATAAGTTCTCCTTAAGAGTGATTCTAACCGAACTCTAAATAGAGTTCGGTTGCCAGATTTAATTAGCGTTGGGTTCCTCCAATCTGATACTAAATCTCTTTCTGTGTTTTAGTGTTCCGTTACAGTGAAACGTCAGATTAGCTAAAAGCTAAAATAGCATTTCTATTTTTATTTTTTATGTTTAAAAAAAATAAAGAATCAAATTTTTTTATAAAAAATCAAGAATAAAAATTAAAAATAGAGTTATGAGAATGAATATTATTCAGGTTAGAGATTGAAGAAATAGAGTTTGATATGATGCATAAGAATCTTAAAATAGAAGAGAAAAGGGAGTTTGTTGTTGAAGATAGCCCGTAACATTAATTAACCATGTACCAATTCATGAAGCTAAGTGGTTGTGGACCTATGAATCGTGAATATAATTATGGGTAGTGATATTTGGACTCATGAGTCCAAACTCAAAAGTTTTTTTAATTTCAAAATCATCATCGAGTAATTAATGAAGCAAACACAATCATTTGTAAAACTCATTTGATACTCATTAAATATTTGTGAAAATTTTAAAAACACCTCTATGAATCCGAACTCATGAGTCCAAGTAGATTTATCGGATAATTATTAGTTATGGAAGATGCTAGGGTGACCCGAAATAGACACCCGGTGATTGTATCTATCCATTCATGCATCGAGATTTGTGCCCACACACATCGATGCACGAATGGATGCATGAACACCATCATCGAGTGTCCATTCGAGTCTCATCGCCAGGTCATCATATTATTTTCCATTAGTTATATGTCATATATGGTCTAGAATGTCTCGGCAACAAGAATCAACAATCTTATGGTCCTTGCAACGACAACATGTCTACATCCTATGAAAACACAAAAATGTTGAGTGGAAGAATGACATTGAAGAGAAAAATCTAGATATTTTTTTCCTCACAGTCTGTGTCAACAAAGAGCGTATTCTTGTATTTATATAGATATGACTCAGATAACGTAAGAACCATTGATCAAGTTTAGATTCGAGAATGTGTGGCGCAAAGAGCAAGGGTTACATGAAGTAGTTCATAAGGCATGGGGGGAATCCTCAGGTTTACCCGTACGTGTTAATGAAGTTGAATCACTATGCAAAAGCTCTAGATAAATGGGGACAAACCATTACTGGAAACTTTCAAAAGAAGATAAAACAATGCAAGGAGAATATAGAGAACCTACTGCCAAATACAAGCAGTGAAGCCCAATATGAACTGAAAACTGAGAGAAGGAAATTGAGTGAAATACTCATTCAGGAAGAGATTTACTGAAAGCAGAGAGCTAAATCACATTGGCTTAGTGAATGGGATTCAAATACAAAATTTTTCCAGTCCATTGTCGTGACGGCCCCAATTTTCCACAAATCGGGCCCCGCCCAGCAGCCTAAGCCCACGTGGACCCCCGAGCCCGTCTCGCAAGGTCAACGAGAGCCTAGTCAGCCTTCCAATCCATCATTTTCAGTACATTTAACATTTTACAGTTGAGTTATTAATATTTTTTGAGTTTTACAATTTTAGCGGAAGCAACTAATACATTAAATAACTCAACAAAAATATCAGGGAGTTAGGTAACCTAATTGTGGAATCCAGTAATTATCGTCAGAGGAGAGTAAATACAAAATATACAAAAAAAAAATTCACCTAGCTATGAAGTCTTCCCTCTGCTACGCGTCTGCGGCGCTGCACTCAGTCAAACATTTTTTTGATTTCAATTCAAAAGTGTCATCGAGATTCGTGCAACGCGCATCTCGAGGCACCAACCCGTCTTATTTCATAATCTCGATACTCGCGCTACACGCATCGCAAGGCATATCCAATGTACATTTTAAAACCACATAAATCTACTATAGTCACGTTTCGGTCCCACGTCGGCACGCTACTCGAGGCGCGTCCTCGTTCATGTTTCGGCTCACCGAATTCCTCACATAGTTAGCATTTTCATCTCAAATTGGATTCGGATATACGTATTTCGATGAGTGGGTCCCACATACGGCCTTAACTTGACACGTGGCACAATTCAAATTTTCGGGCCATTACAATTGTTTCCTACCGAAAGAAGCATAATTCTATAACCAGTTTGTTAAATGATACATGCACTATAACTGAGGATCACGAGGAGGTGAGCCAGATTATCATCCACTACTTTAATAAACTATATTCTCCATCTACTGCTGACCCGTCATAAGTACTAGAAGCAGTCCATCCAAGGGTAACTAATGAGGTAAATGACCAGCTCATGAAACCTTTTTCTAATGGAGGAGTTTAATTTAGCAATTGCACATATGCACCCAGAAAAATACCCAGGCCCGGATGCACTACAAGGAAAAAAGTAAACAGCAACAAACTAATCTGTTGTTGAATTGGTACGGATTCGTTGCTAAGGGACTCAACAACAGATCAGCAACATATCAGAGGTGTTGTTAAACTCCTTGTCGCAGATTGAAGTTAGCAACAGATTTTGGTTCTGTTGCTGTTTAGCAACATATTTGTGACAGAAATCTGTTGCTGAACAACAACAAAAAAAAAATCATTGCAGCTTTGAAAAAGGAGTTTCGTTGCAAATATGTTGCAAATCAAGACAAGCGGCGATTCTTGATCTGTTTGATTCAAAAACAATGACAGATCAAGAATGATACCTTTTTGTTGATCATGTAAATCAAGCAACATAAATGGTTTGTTGCTTGATTTGCCTGATCAAATAAAATCGATAATCTATTCTTGATCTGTTGCAAAACAATGACAGATCAAACAGATGACTTTTTTTGATCATGCAAATCAACAACAGACCATTTCTGTTGTTGTTTTGGAAATGTTTTTTTTTAAATTACAGTTCACTGTAAATAGTAAATGGAATTCCTGCAGTAAAATCTGAAAAAAATAATAATTTTTCATACTGCAATTAAAACTAAAATTGAAAAATTGATTGTATATTATCAATATTTGACAAAAAATATTTACAAAATGTGGAGATTAACGTTTCATAACTAACTAGTAGTATATTATATACTACTAGATGAACATTATCCAACAAAATACAAAATACTACAAAAATTTAGACGGCAACACAAATTAGGTTACATATATATCTACAATGTCAATCCACACCCTTACCCAATTGTGTCATCGATACAAGATAGACACTATACAATTTCTGGGGCTAGGAGTGTGTGTCCCATCCAAATCCTGAAAATGAAAAGGAACAACTTGATAAATATTCGAAATGCTCTCAAAATATTCAGACGCAAATGAAAAAATCCTAAAATTAAGCTTTGCTCAACGACCTCATACATAAAAGATTGTCCACAGTAACACACACAAAAATTTCCAACTTAAAAGGGAATGAAAGAACTTCCATACATGACATTCCATGCATTTTTTCAATTTCTTTCCTCTGGTACATTCATGCATATATATAAGAAGTTAAAAACATAAAAAGAAGACACCATGCAGCCCACAAATGAACCATTATAAAAACTCGAAACAATAAAAAATGAAAAAATTCAATGACATGAGAACAAATCTAAGATAATTGAGCAAATCTCAAAATGTGATTATGAAGCGCATATACAACTACTTAACAAGTGAGGTAGATATAGGTGATGTAAAATCTCTTTGCATTTGAATTGGAATCGATTCCCTGGCCTGAAATTAACCTTGTTGAATCCCGTTCACTCCAAATTTCCAATTTATGCAACAAGATCAAATCTGTTTTGCAATAAACAGCAACCGAATAGAGGTCTATTTTTCTACCTTTTCTCTTTTCCTTTCTTTTTTTTCTCATGCACAAAGAGAATGAGTAATTTGGCCAATGCATCCAAATATGCTGTGAAACTAACAACTTAAAATGAACAGATACCTGGTTAGAGCATAATCCTTAAACCCATTTATCAAGGCGCGAGCTTCTAAAGTTCCAATGCATCCACGCAAACGAGGCTCCCCACCATTCACCACCTTCTTCCATGTGACAAACAATGGGCTGGAGGCAGTTAAAACTTTGGGTCAGATAAACAAGAAAAATCTCAAATTTCAGAAATAGCAACAAGAACAACACAGTTTTGGTACACCTTTGAGATGTTAAAGCATTAAGTAGCAAACATACGAAGAATAGTGAGTGTACCGTGAGGTTCATAACCATGTGCAGGTAGAAAAGAACATCATCAACAAAATTTCTACATAGATAATGGCATGAAACAGATATAAGATCAAAATGAAACAACAATCAATACTGACACGATGAATGAAAAATAGGACACAACATTAAATTGCGACACACTTAAACAAGAACAAAAAAATTAGATACCAATTTGGATTCAAGGAAAGAATGGTTAACTCTTGCACGAACATCACGCTTAGACAAACAAAAAGCATAATTAAGAGAAGATAAGACAACCCATACATGATGCATGTAGCAAAAACCATAATGCTTAGAAAATAAATTATTGGGAGTTCAGTGATAAAAAAAACTGCACGTTAACCAGCTTAGAGGCAATCGAATTAAGGTTGAGTTCTTTAAAAAAAAAAAAACAAATTACGGGTAAGTTTTTAACCACTAATAATGCAAGAACATGAATGGAATTTATAAGAACAGTAAACAGGGGAATAATTGATAGCGCTGCCACCGCCACCACCACCAACAACAATTATGGCAGAAGTATCTTAACAAAGATGATTAATTGTTTCACTGAATCTCGGGCTTGCTTGGTTGCACAAGGGTTTCCTAAAAGAAGAAGTAACTAACATCATATAGACCTGACTAGCAGAACAATCTATATTTGGTAGATAATCTTATATTGTTATTTTTGTTGTGAGGTGTCCGCTTACTCCAACAAACATTGAATCCCATGCCAATTATTTTCTCATTTTTTCAACAGAATCAGAGATACTTATTAACATGTTATATGTGGGCATTGACGATACCAAATCTAAGGATATATATGTGTACGTGGAGTGTTCACTTGATATTCTAAGTTAAGTATCATTAAAATGCCAATATTAAACTATGTATGTCATGCACATTTATTTAAGGTACGTACAATAGTTTATGGAAAACATAACAAACTAAGCTTACAATATTAAACTATAATGTCAATATTAAACTTGACTCAACTAGTAATGGCAACAAGCTAGCACCATACACTTCTAAGCAGCATGAACGCTGCACATTGCAGAACAAGGGAACTTCATACTCATTTTTGTGCTTAGTTTCAGAAGCTCAACAAATGAAAAGCACTGCAAGAAAATCTAATGACCATTCGATTTATAGAATTGTTAGATGTGCATTTGGTTGGCCATCCTAGATGAGTATACTTTCATCTTGGTCAAAGCTTTGCAAATGGTTCTAAAAAAACTAGAGTCGAAAACCACATTACTCCTCCGTTGTTTAACAAGTTCAAGATTCGGCACTTATTGCTTTTGTTTGATCATTGACATTATAATTCTTGCCAATACTTCATGGTTTTATCAGTCATGTTATAGTAATACCCATTACAATATTAGAAGAATAGTTGTTCCATTAAGCTCCACATGACATAGAATCAGTTTTTTATTTTATTTTTTTCATTGACAGAACATATGCCATATGGACCTATGGTTTACAACCCCACTAGGTAAAAAAAGAAATAGTCCAAGTTGTAGAATTGCATTATTGGTATTCTTAGAGAGCTTAACACGGCAACTATGAACCACAAGCACATAGTATAAGAATTCGAAATGAAATATAGAGAGCAATGTGAAAAGAAAATTTACCTTTAACCTGTGATCCCCTCCAACAATTCTGATTCCAAGAATGTGTTCTTCCTCATTAAGAAGCTCCAACCTTCCAGTGCTAGTCGTCGCAGGCAACCCGATTTTAACACTTACTTCTTTGACACTCCCAATATTAACCCCTCCTTGCTCTACACATCTGCTAACAAAAAGCTTGTACCTCTGAGGTTGATCAAATCTCCTCATTAAAGACCAAACCTGAACCACAAAATTAAACCACTTGAATTCAAGAATTTCCATCAACTAATCACAAATCACCACTTCGGTCCTCCTAATCTGTTATTAATAAACAAGAATTAACAGAATCAACAAAAATCAACAAAATCATAGACCGAATTCCTCGAAATTACACCTTAAATAATGATCTTCCGAAACTCAAGAAAATGCAAACCGCAGATAAAGCTTGTGCGACCAGCGGCGGAGGAGTCGGGCCGAGCAGCGGCGGCGGCGGAGGCGGGCCCAACCAGCGGCGGCGAAGATTGTGGTGGCGAAGAGGCGGAGGGCGGCGACTGGGGGTATCCTTCGAGCTGCGACGGCGTGTAACGGCCCGAAAATTCGACTCGTGCAACGTGTCATTTTAGGGCCGTATGTGGGACCCACTTGCCGAAATACGTATGCGTATACTCCGAGAATTCGGGGAGCCGAAACACGAACGGGGACGCGCCTTAAATCGCGTGCCGACGTGAGACTGAGATATGTGGCTAACGTGGATTTATGTGGGTTTAATGTATACATTGGATACGCCTCGTGATGCGTGTAGCACGAGTATCGAAATTTTAGAAATGAGGCGGGTTGGTGCCTCGAGATGCGCACAACTCGGTGTTCGAGGACACTTTTTGATTTGAAGTCAAAAAGAAAAGAAAAAGAAAAAGAAAAAGAAAATGTATATATGAAAGGATCCTGAGGGTTTGTCGTACAGTTTAGTGTGACCGGAAGGAGTACACAGTTTGTTTCTCATGTTATTTATTCATGTGATGATTTTAGCGCAGTTGCCTGTTTAGTTCGCATGATTAATTGACATGTTTATTGACATCGTCTATATTTCTCATAAATGCTCGGTGTACTTTGTTGGAATCTTACTAACTGTACTCCCCATCTTCCTTTTTGTGATGGGCGAGTGCAGACCCTGCTAGTAGGGGCAAGGACATTTTGGACGACTTTATCGGAATGCCCGCGGTCGAGGACCTACTAGTACGTGCTATTTTGATGTTTTGCTTTACTTTTGGGAAATGGGAGACTGAATAGATACTGTACTCGTATATATTATTGTTTAATATTGTCGCATATATATACGGAGCACTTCCCCCGGGTTTTCCACGTTAGGAGCTGCTCTTATAAAATAATGCTTAATACGATAATGAATTTAATTGTTTTAATTGGTTTTAATGAAAGACTTCCGCTGTTGTTTATAATGTTACGAAGAGAGTAGCACGTGTATCGAGGAGACGTGTGAAAGGAGTTAACACGCATATCGAGGAAACGTGTTGCGGAAAATGGCGTCAGTGGCGCGAGGGACCCAATGGGTCAGGTACCGGACGGGACCGCTGGGCCAGCGCCTCCCCACGTGGCGGCCTCGGGTTTCGGGGCCGTTACACGACGCGATTCGACCAGGCGGATGGCGGCGCAAGGACCGCGAAGAGGGGCGCAACTCCGACCAGCGGCAGCGCGGGACCGACAGCGGCGACACGGGACCGACCAGCGAGGGAGAAAGGTGCGTGCGGCGGCGGCGCGCGGGTCAAACCAGTGCGGCGCGGGTTCGGCCGATGGCGGCTCGGGCGTCCAACCAGCGGCGGCGGCGGCGATTTGCGACGGCTTGCCTCGACGGCGGCGGATCCGTGGCGGGAGGGGCGGCAGATTTGGTGTAGGCGAGCGCGCGCGGGGGGATCGGCCTTGAGCGCGACCACGACTCACGAGCAGCGACGGTGCGCGACGGTGCGAGAGACGGCAGAGGCGAAAGCGGCGCGGTCTCCGGCGGTGGTGGCGGCGGGTCTCCGACGGTGGTGGCGGCTTGGCGATGAAAAGGGTTTGTAGGTGACAATGATACGTAGCGGTGAAAATGGTTTTGGAGGGAGGTGAAAATGGGTTTGGAGGGTGGAAATGGTTTGTAAAAACCATTTAGAAATTGATTTTTAAATGGTTTGTTGCTAGTTTGTTGCTTGATTAGCCTACGCGGCATTTGTTGTTTGTTTTGTTCTTTGTTCAAAGAACAGATCAAAATCTATTCTTGATCAACTACGTGGACACCGATAGATCTGTTCTTGATTTGTTCTTTGTTCAACAACAAATAAGCAACAAACTATATGTATATCAATTTTGATATAAACAGTGACATTAACATTATTTACATCTTCAAACATCAACACTGTCGTTTACACTATTAATTTTTTATCATTTTTTTATTCAATTCGATTTGCAATCTCAAAATAATAAAATTACAAAGATAATTTTAAAAAAATTACCAAAACAAAAAATAATAAAAAATAATTAATAGTAATATGAAATGTGAATAGTGCCACACCAAAATGATGTGACACTATTCATTCAACTTCATGAGATTTTGGCGATACATCACTGTAGCTCCACCACCTTGGCGCTTTAATTATCGAAATCGAAAAAAAAAAAAAAAACTTAATCTATCCAAACTTCTAATATTAATAAAAAATTTAAATTAAATTTATATGTATATATGTTTTCAATTTAATTTCAACATCTCATGAAAAAAAATTAAATTTCAACTAAAAATTTTAATTTCAACTACATCGCCTAGCTAATTAAGGCGACCATGCGTTTACGATCATTCCGGAGTCCAAAGAAAAGAAAAGACAAAGCATAGATATATTTCGATGTAACTACATATAAGGGCTTCCGAATTTGTTTTTAGCCATTTTTTTTAATTTGGCTCCTCCAATCTAATGGAAGTCGACCGGCTGTCACAACTCCATGGTTCGAAAGAAACCAAGAAAATATAGTTGTAAGAATTAAACTTGATGTCTCCGCCTCAATAATTAGATTATGGATGCTCTTTTTTTTTCACTATGCACGCTATACCCCTTAAGGACCGTGAAGATTAAATATAAATAAACACATGTGGGTCGTTTTGATGATGTTGATATTTCGAAATGTATAGTTTGACAATTCAATTAATTTCATTATATATTTTTGGTGGTACAAATTTCGACAATGCCCTTAATTATGTCTGTTTGGGCTTAATCTGGCTAACTATATACAAAACTAATCTTAATAAGATTAATCGATTAGCTAATTAATTTAAGTTTTCATGTACAATCGAGATATATCTTTTAATTAGAAATAGGGTTTTCCTAAAGTAGCTTCAAAGCAATTTTCTTTTGTTGCTATAGCCTATGACAAAATTGAAAGTAGGGGCACATTAGGAAATTAAGCAATTTTGCCATTAATATTGAATAGATATATAGATATATAGATATAGTATACATATAGATACAGATCTTGAAAAAAATAATTTTTTGGTTCCAAAATTTTTAAAACGTGGTTTTTATTTTATTTATGTAAAGGTGTTCTTTTCAAGTAAAAATAGAATCCGCCATGATTTTAGGAAACCGCCTATTTAATTATCAATGGTTCTGCACTTAATGGAAACTGTTAATTAATCAATTCGCAAGTTTTTGTTCTAAGTGCAATTTGCAACATAAAACACCAATATAAAAGGGATTTTTGTTAAATTACTACATTACCTTAAAATTAAACAATATATTGGATTTTTTATCCAAAAAGGAGAGCCTATGGTTTGAAAAAACCATTTAAAATTTAGTGACATATCAGCAACAGAGTAGTCTGTTGCTGATTTGTTTGTTGCTGACAATCTGTTGCTGATTTGTCGCTAATCAGCTATAGAATTGAATCTGTTGCTGGTTAGCGACAGATCAGCAACAGAATTAAATATGTCGCTGATCTGTAGCAGATCTGTCACAGATTTAGCTACAGATCAGTGACAAACTAGGTTATGTAGCTGATCTGTCGCGGATCTGTCACAAAATGGGCGGGAAAATATTGGCGGGAGAAATCAGCCACAGATCAATGACAAAAATTTTTTTGTCCCAATTATTGTCACAAATTCGTCACTGATTTGTTGCTTTTTGGTCAACCGAGTCAAACTCTCTATCTGATGCAAAATTGTTGTTGATTTGTTGTTGTTTAGCAACAGATTCAATCTGTTGCAATGTTTTGATGTTATTCCACATTTTTCTTGTAGTGATGGCTTCAATCCAGCGTTCTACCATAAGTCTTGGCCCCTAATTGGGACAGAGATCTTCAGTTGTTGCAGAGATTCGATGGCAAACCTTGATTTCTCCAGTGGGTTGAATGATACAACAGTGGTGCTCATTCCAAAAGTTGATAATCCCAAATGCCTCAATAACTACAGACATATATCCATATGTAATGTTCTCTATAAAATCATGGCAAAAGTGGTGGTGAATAGACTGAATAGTCGTTTGACTTCCCTCATCTCTACTAACCAATCAGCATTCATCCCAGGTAGATTTATTGTTGATAATATTTTCGTGGCTTTCGAAACACTGCATGTGTAACGACCCATTATTTTTATCTACAGACGTGGATGTCGGCTCGGACCCACGTGGACGCCGCGGTAGGCTAGGACACACGAGAACTTAGGTATGGATGTTTATGGTGTGTTGGTGGTTTATTTGCGGTGATTATTGAAATACATCGCATGTGTGTATGTTGCAAAATAATACGTGTGAGGGTGTGAACAATATGCGCCTCGACATGCGTGTCGATGCGGGTACCAGAAAGTTGATGGGATTGAATATTAGGATGAGGAAACTAACACACAACAAGATTGTGTGAACCGTAGTCGCCTCGATATACGTGTCGACACGGGTATCGGTAGTCGACGGGACCGACTATTAGGTCGAAAAAATGAAAACACACAAATTAAATAAAAATTTGTCACGTAACGACTATGGAATATATATTGGGCTACAAACGACGCGGCAATACGCTGATAACACGGTTCGGACGCGAAACCGAGTGTCGAAATGCCCGGAAACGAGGGCGAGTGTCCCAGAGGTGTCACAAACAGGTGTCACACCAGTCCAACCCAAAGCAACGCATGGCAAAATCTAAGCCATGTGTTTATCATGTGTCAACTTTCACCTACACCTAAAACCACCGCACACCACATGCACAGACACTGTACACACACAACAAACACACAACCGAGAGACAGAGGAAGGAGAAGAAGAAAATGAGAGGAGAAGGAGGAGAGGTGACGTGCCGGGAAGGATCGAGGTGAGTCCTTGTTATGATTGTTGTTGTTTGATGTTGGCAGTGGGTGGCCAAGAGTGGCTCGGCCCCCATGGCCGAACCCCATAGCTGCGGTGGTGATGGCAGGGGTGCCTCCCCTACCATCGGCTCCACCGGGGCTGGGGTAGAGAGCCACCCCAACCCATCACGGGAAAGAAGAAGAAGAAGATGCATCACGAGAAAAAAAAAAAAAAAAAACCTGGTTCGAATAAACCAGTGAAGGGAGGAAGGAGGTGCATATGCGCGCGCGCGCGCATGTGCACCCCCACTGGGCCGGGCCACAGAATGGGCCAGGCTCTGCCCATTAGGTCGAGCCAGGACCATTCTGGTCCAGGGGCGGGTCGGGTCGGACCCGACCCGCCCCAAACAGTAAAACCAGCAAAAAAATCAGAAAAATTTGGAAAAAATTTCAGAAAAATCGAAAAAATTCTAAAAAATATATATTTCAATCAAATAAATAGAAAATTGCATAATTCTATGAAAAGAAAATATGTGGGACTGTTGGACACGACTTTCTGCGAATTTTGCCTCGAAAAATGTGAAATAGGCAATTTGGCCTAAAAATGTTAGAAAATTATTGTAAATTAGCATGCTAACCTAAATTATTAATAAATGGACATAGGTTGACACGGTGATCAATTAGCGACCAAGGACTCGGTAGACTTGGACCCGGGGATTGATTACGGGGTAGTGGAGCGCATTGTGAGGTTTGTAAAACCCAAAGAGAAAACTCTCGAGTATTTATTTTATTTCTTCTTTTCATTCATTTCCAATATTATTCGTGCTTTTACTTACATTCATATCTTGTCATCTTTTGGACGGTTGGTTGAGTTACTCCCACCGGGTGTTCTGTTGTGTGTCTATGCATTCTAGACCTTAGCATGTGTATCAGGAGTGCTCGGTGGATAACGATCCGAGGAACTGCTACATGTGTCGGTGTGTCGTAGGTCTACGCCGGCCACCGAGAGGGATCAGGTGATAGCTAGTTGGGCGCTCCCACTGGTGGGATCCTGGAAGGAAATCCCAAAGTATGATTTAGTCTGACTGGAACAAGCATACATATTTGAGCTTTTTATTGTTATTTATGCATGCAGATCCTCATACAAGTAAGGGCAAGGGGATCTTAGGCGACTACCTCTGATTGCCTACTTTTGAGGATTACTTGTACGTGTGATTATTTTGATATTTTGATTCTTTTGGGAAATGGGGAGTGACATGACTTTGTACATGCTTAGTTTTATATGGTACAGTCATCTACCTTTATACACAATACTTTTCAGGGTTTTCCACAGTATGATTTGTTAACTTCATTAATATTTCTTGCATTTACGTACAACTTTTGCTGCATTTGTCATTTATATACCGTACACACAAGTGGATGAGAATCTCGAGACATAGTAAGACGGGCAGGTGTCGTACACGTGTAATTGGGCCCGCTGGCGAGGAGTACACTGAGACACGTCACCCCGGGGCGGCGAGGGACGTCACTGTTGGTATCAGATACAAGGTTGGCTTAGGAAATTGTGATAACTGGAGCAAATGTCGGAACCTCTCCATATACTGCATCGAAGTCTGATTCCCTCTGTCACAGGGCCAAGAACTCATCCCTCAGTCTCAACCTAACCTCCATCGGTATGTACTAATCATAGAATAGCTCCCTAAACTCGGCTCATGTCATCGGTTCCAAATGAGTATCCGTATATGTCGTCCACTAGACTGCCGCATTCCCTCTCAAACAGGCCCCCGAAAATCGAGCTTGTACTGTATCATCATTCCTCATCAGCTTATGAAAACGCTGATGGGACACTATCCATCTCCCTGCAGCCTCGGGATCACCGCTGCCATAAAAGAATCCAGGTTGGAACTTCGGAAACTCTCTCAATAACTTTGCCTCTGGCGCCAAAATAAATGCTGATGTCGAAGAAGTGTCATCACCAGGGGTGGCAGTAACCTGATTCGTCGTCGTGTGTGGAGGCGCAAGAGTCGATGTTCCCAAAGGAATCATTGCGGTAGCTGTATCGATGGGTGCCTCTACCGCTACCCCATGAACTGGTGTCTGCGGTACCCCCTGAACATCAGCTGTCTCCGCCAGTACCGTCGCAGCTACAGGCTCTCTAGATGTTGCCGAGACATAGCATTTGCAGGTTTATTATTTCACCAGAGGGGTTGATGACATGATTGCGTCAACAGTTGTCTCGATTGGAGCCACGACATTGTAGGAGATCTTTGACAGAGCATTGGCTCCTGAGACTATATACTTCAAAGGGCTGGCAGACGTGTGACTGGCAGAGATGTGCAGTCAGGGGAGAATTTTGGGTCAACTCAAAGGCAAAACAACCGATGGAGCGTTCGGATAGAGGCCGAAAAGATGATAGACGAGAGAGGGGTCACCGGGACGATTTTCAGGGCAGTCAGTTCCGCTATGAGGAGCCGCAGTCGGTTCATGTCATCACCTCAGCATCAGTGGATCGTCAGATGTCATAAGATCAGAGGGGACATGACAGGGGTCAGGTAGACCGGGGTTAGGGTTCGAGATCTGGAGAGGGACAGACGGGTAGACTGGAGAGCCGCCGATGTCATCGATGTGGACAGAAGGGAAACTTGAGGGCTGACTGTCAGACACCACCATCGCCACGACGAGAGTCAGTTCAGAACAGAGATAAAGCACATGCATTAGCACAGCCAAATAGTGGGGCGCCTAGGCAACTTATCGGAGGTACATTACTTATATTTTATCGCCACATGCATGCTATGTTTGATTCTGGTAGTACTTTATCGTTTTTGCTAGACGTGTTGTTGGATTGTGATGAAGTCCAAGAATTAGCTTGTAAATTCTTGGAAAAATATGATGGAAAGATATGACAGGATGACATTTTAGTAATTTCCGCAAATGGCGAAGTTTGGGCGTTTGATTTTTGGCGTTCCGGAGGCATGGGTTTATTGGAAACGGCGTGGAGATCACAACTCACGGTTATGTCGTGACTACGACGTTTTTCGGCGAAATTTCATCGTTTCGCCATCCGAAACGGCAATTTTGCTATATTATGAAAGTTTTGTTTCGCTTATAACTTTCATTAGGAATTTCCGTTTTTATTGCCGTTTGCGGCATTTCTTTCTATTTTTCGTCTAGTCTTCGGTTTATGGTTTTTTAGACTTTTTACTATTTTTGGCGAATTTTAGGGTTTCGCTATTTAAGCGATCTATTAGGTGTAATTCGTAGTTTTGGCTGAAATAAAAGAATTTTTAAACTTTGGCTTAGGTTCTGACCTAGATCGAGTTGTTCGTGGATTCGTTCAACTGGTTTAGAAGATCTTCGCTGCGTCGATTGGTATCAGAGCCTGCTTCAGCGTGATTGGAGAAATCATGCCGCCGAAGAGGATCCAACAGCGTATCGAGGAGGTGTATGACAGTGACAATCTGAATCGACTAATTGGCCAATCGATTGACCAACGCATGGATGCGGTGGTAGAACGATTAACTGCCAGAATCGATCAGTTGTTGGGTCAAGATATTGATCGTGTCCATAACCATCGAAGGGAACCTGTTGGTGATGAACCAGTAGGAGATTCTTCTATGGAAGGGGAGGATGGGTATGTTGAGGCACCGAGGAGGCGCTATAGGCCACGTGCAGTTGAGGATGATCGCAGGCTGTGGGAGTTTGGGATGAAGACGGATGTCCCAGAATTTCATGGCACCTTTCAACCTGAAGAATTCTTGGACTGGCTGGCGTCAGTTGAAGAAGTCTTAGAATTCAAAGTTGTGCCCGAAGACAAGCGCGTGCAACTAGTTGCGACCAGATTCCGTAACAGGGCCACGACTCGGTGGCAACAGCAGAAGTTGATGCGGAATAGGAATGGAAAAGGGAAGATCACATCGTGGGAGAAGATGAAAAAATTCTTACGGGCCGAGTTCTTGCCTTACAACTTCCAACGCCTTATGTATCAGAGGTTGCAGAATCTGAGACAAATGGCAAATTTAGTAGATGATTACACTAATGAGTTTTATCAGTTAGTCACTAGAAACGAGCTGCAGGAGACTAACGATCAATTAGTGGCGCGGTATAATGGTGGGCTGAGGATGCAGATCCAAGATGTCGTCAACATGTTTGATCCGGCTTCCTTATCTGCAGCGCACCTGCGAGCATTGTTGGTGGAGAAACAATAGCTTCGGGGTGTGAATAATGCTTCCAGTAATGTTAGTGTTGGGACGACTAATACTGGAGGTAATACCGCTGCAATTAACCCTACTAGTCGCACGAACAGACCTAGTACTAGTGGGATTAAATGCTTTGGTTGTGGCGAAGTTGGTCACAGGAAGTCAGAATGTAAAGGAAAGAAGGCTCTCTTTATTGAGAACGAAGAGGAAGACGAAGGGGAAGAAGCCAACGTCACTGCAGAACCAACCTTTGATACCTCTGACAACACAGAAGAGGAGATCGTGACTTGAGATGTGGGTACTGCCTTGGTTGTGAGGCGTTCTTGTATGACTCATAGAGCTATCGCTGATGATGAGTGGCTGCGGAATAACATCTTTCAGTACAAGTGTACCATCTTAGGCAAGGTGTGCAGGTTCATGATTGATGGAGGCAGTTGCGAGAATATCGTCTCAGTTGAAGCGGTTCAGAAGTTGGGCCTTGCAACTTAACAACACCCCAGGCCCTACAAGCTAGCTTGGCTGAAGAAGGGTGGTGAGGTGAAGGTGTTGAAGCGCGCCTTGGTGACTTTTTCTATTGGTGCTAACTACAAGGATTCAGTCTGGTGTGATGATGTGGCTATGGATGCTTGTCACTTGTTACTGGGACGTCCTTGGCAGTTTGATAGGGGAGTTGTGCATGATGGCAGAGCCAATAAATACACCCTTATGTTCAAAGGAGTGAAGATTGTGCTAGTACCCGCTAAGGATCCTGAAGAAGTTAAACCTACTAAAAATCTAATAGCTTGCTGTCTTTGACAAGATTTGAAGATGAATTATAGGATTCTTAGATATTTTACATCTCGATGGGAAAGGAGGTAGATAGAGATGTCGATGTTTTCCCTGATGAGATGCCAGAAGGACTGCCACCATTGCGTGATATTCAACATCAGATTGACCTTGAACCTGGTGCGTCACTACCTAATAGACCACACTACCGAATGAGTCCAAGTGAGCATGAGGAGTTGCGCGGACAGGTTGGAGAGTTATTGACGAAGGGATTCATCCGTGAAAGTCTAACACTACAAAAAAATAGCAAATCAGAAACGGAATTAGAAACGAAAATAAGTTCCGTTTCTAAATAAAAAAGTTAGCGACGGAATTGAGACGGAAACGTTCAGAGATGGATTTGAGACGGATCAGAGACGGAATTAGAGACGGAATTAGAGACGGAATTAAATTCCGTCTCTAAAAAATGGCGCCAACATTCCCACCAAAACTTTTTTTTTTCAATCGTTCATTATGTCTCGACATTCGTGCATGCTTGATCTACATACCCACAACTGTCCGTCTCTCCCTAAAATCACTCAGCTCTCTCTCTGTCTCTCAAAACCTCTCTCTGTCTCTCTGTCTCTCAAAACCTCTCAAAACCTCTGTCTTTACAAACCTCTCCCTCACCGCTCTCTCTCTCTCAACAAACCTCTCTCCCTCACCGCTCTCTCTCACCGTCACCGCTCTCCCCTCTCTCTCTCTCACCGTAACCGCTCTGTCCTCTCTCTCTCTCACCGTCACCGCTCTCTCCTCTCTCTCTCTCTCACCGTCACCGCACTCTCTCTTTCTGCCGCTCTCCGCTCTCTCTCTCTCACACCTCTCTACTCTCACTCTCACCAGTAGCCATGTTGTTCGTCTGAAACGATTTAGCGTACCAAACCCTAGATTTAGTCCCCTTGGTTTCTAGGGTTCGTTCTAGGGTTTCTTTGATGAGGCGTGGAGTCTAAAATCGAGTTCGTGATCGATAGGGTTTTGAAGGGTCTGCGGAGATTCGGAGAAATGACGGACCAGGAATTGGAGCTCGAGCTCAACGAAGCCGGACGCGCCTCGGCGACCCCCCCAGCTCGGTCGACGACTTGCTTGGGGATTCTCGATGTGAGTTCTGTTTTTGGTTTCTAGGGTTTCGATTTTAGATTTTTTTTTATTGTTTGGTTTCTCGAAGATTGCATGTGAGTTTCTTGGGGTTTTGTGGTGTCTAGGGTTTGTTTTTGTGTTTTCGGTAATGGGGTTTTGGTAGAGTTTTATTTGGTCTTGAAAGCTTCGATCTTTCGTGTTTGGTTTTGTGTTTTTCGCTTTTGTTTCAATTTGTTCAATTTTCTTCCCTCCCATTTTTGCTGTTAAACAATTTTCTTGCAGGTACTTACTTTGAATGTTTGTAGAAGACATTGCATTTAGGTATGTTTTGAGTGGACGCATAATGTTAGTTCGTATGTTCTTTTTCGACAATTTTATTTCTACCATTGCTTATGCTTTGCCTTGCTAGTTAGCAACTGTGCTCTCAACATGGCTTGTGAAATTTTGCAATTGGAACTTGGAAATATGAACTTGCGCTTATTCGGATCGCCCGGAAAGTTTTATGGACAAGCGCAGGCGCATGTAAGTATGACATACATATTTATATATTAGAGGTAGAGAGATTTTGGAGAATTTTTAAGGAGATGATCAAGCTAGGGGTGGTGTACAAGTTGGTAAGTAGATCTACACAATTAGTTTGCAAAGTTTTGTTTAAAATTAGAGGTTCAGTTTTTGTTTTTCTTTGACTTATAGGGTAAATAAAGTTATTTTCAAAATTGCTTTACATATTTGAGTCACTTAATGCTTCATATAAAAATTCGCAAGATTACAACACGGTTTACAACAATACAATACCAAACTTCAGCGAGATAGCGATTCATACAAGCAAGCCTTGAACATCTTGAACAAGAAAAGTCTGTAATGATAGAGAGCCTCGCAATGTTGCAAGGAAAATATGGCATGTTGCAGGATGAATTATCTTCATTCCAAGTAAGTATGGTAATACTTGGAAGCGTTACTTCTTTCCATGCAGTAGAACTTGCCGAATTCTCATTCCTCTCCATTTTCTTGTTTGAATCATCATGCTTGAATCAGATGTAACCTTTTGTAACTTAGTTGAATTTATAACTTTCTGCTTAATTATTTGTTTTTAGGTGGTCGTTTATGAAGGGAAAATCGAGAGAAAAACCTTCCAAAGAAAGAGGAAGCACGCCAATTCATCAAAGGTTTGTGTCATGTGTGTTTCTTCCCCATATATAGATAATACATTGTTGTTTATTTCTTCTCATGATTGTGCATGTTTGTGTTTAAGTTTCCTTTAGTTTAATACATTGCTGTTTATTTCTTCTTAGATTGAGGAGGGACATGTGTTGTATGTTGCTGGTGGCCTAATAATTGAACATGAATGTTAAAAACAAAGGAAATGATATAGTATAGGACTAAACTAATTATGCATGATTAGCTATAGAGATTTGTCTGACCTTCCTTCCTTTTCCTTGCTATGTCATATATTTGACTATTAGTTAGCTAAATCCTCCGTACATTACTTCCCCATCGGCACACCTCATTGTTTCCTTTTCGATGATTTAAAAAGTCCTGCTTGAAGGTTCGTTGTACAGACTATTTTTTAAATAGTCCCGCTATTTCCATGTCTAATCATTGTAGTGTACTAATTTGGACTATGCTTTAGAGATGTGGAGGCTTCTTGACCGGAGGCACACTTGATAAGCTTCAAGCAACTCATGGATCGGGTTATATGTGTCAAATCGAGGCAAGAATACATTTTTTTTCCTTTCCTCTTTTATTTCTTTTTCACATGTACCTTGAAAGTGTTTGAAATTTGCATCTCGAAAGCTATTTGTTTCGATGTCTTATTCTTATTCTCAATAAGAAAAAGTCCACATCACTATGTATATTAATAGGGACCCTTGATTTGGACTAGTATATTTTTTAGAGAAAGAGACTATATATATATTAATAGGAATTTAGTTACAAAAAGATAGGCTATTGTGGACAAGGTGTTCACACTCTCATGGCTACACAAAACACCCCGAGAAATACAATGCGAGTTGATATTTACTCGTGTCTCCCTTTCTCATAATACTTTACGTACGTTTGTGTTTCATGCTTGATAATGCTTGGATAGTTTGTCATCTTAATAGGGTAGCACCACTGGTACCCCTGCAAAAGAAGGTTTATTTATCAATCTTGAAGAGGAGCTCCCTATGCTACTTGCATTATCAATCATTGCAAAACATTGTAATGTCATTGCTTTACTTTTTCATTTTAAGCTTAAATGTCATCTGTCTCTCTATGACTAAGATATTGTTTTTTCATTTTAAATTGTTGTGACACATGAATCTTTACCACTCTTGATTTCTAGATGATATTTTTTTTTTCTCTACAAAGTTTTATCATTTGACTTTTGCATCTTGATGGTTGGCATTGCTATCATGGCATATGATGAGTTACATTCATAAACTAGTTCAAAGTGAACTCTGTTATATTTTAATAACTGTTAATTATATTAATTCTATTATAAATTTCCAAAAGCAAAATCTGCGTTCCTTTTCATTTTTGTAAAAAACTTGATGCTTATGCCTTGTATTGCTTTTACTTGGTTGATTGACACAAAATGGCACGAGCATGTTGGCCCACATGCATGAAACATTCCTATTCTCTTAAATATTCATCATTATTATGTCTAATTTCCCATTTTAGAAACTTATGCACTTGAAGTCTTTGCTTTGTGGACATTTTTATTTTAGCATGACCTTGAATCCTTTGCTTTGTGGACATTTCATGATTATATTGTTGGTTGATTTATTAGGTAAACAGTAATTTCATCTTTACAGTTGACATAAACTAATTGAAAGAAAAGTTATTGGATTTCATGTGTTCTGTTTGTTAAATTATGTTCTTCTTGGATATGGTGTTATTAGACTTATTTGTATAATAGAATGGTGTGTTCAATTATAGTAAAATATACTGTTTTCTTTTGCCGTAAATGGAGATAGTTTTTTTGCGCTTTCGTATTTTTTATCATGAGTTTGATCTATTTTGCAATATTTGCGAGCGTGACCCTATCAGTAGGTGATTGGTTCTTCGATCGAGTGGGAGTTAGTGCCATTGATTGCCCATATCCCTGTGACAATACCTGCCATAATCTTTTTTCCAAGTGAGAGATGAGGAAATTAAAGCATATCATGTAACTTTTATAGTTGTTTATATGACTTTTAGATTGATAATTCTTTTTGTGCATATTTAGAAGATTGTAAGTTTTTTTTTTTTGTGGTTGTTGAACAATAGGATTGGTGGTTTTTGTGAATACTTAGAAATTTGGAGCATTTGTTATACTAGACAATTTTTCGTGGATATATAAATCTTTTTTAAATTTTGAATTTTACATTTTTTTTTCTCTCATTCGAATATTTGTTGATATATTTTGTCGATGTATGAATGTCAAGTTTTTCTTTTTTGGGGGATGTTAGCACCCCCAAGGAGTTGTTGGAGGGTGCGCAAAGCGATGAAGTAGGTCTTATGATTGTAATTACAAGTTATAGGTTGGAGAACCAATTGGATTATGTTTATGTTTGAAATTTAAACAAAAAGGAAAATTAGAGACGGATTAGCAACGGAATTCAGACATTCCGTTGCTATTCCGTCTCTAATTTTTCAGGAATATATCATGAATCAGCAACGGAATCAGAGACGGGATTCAAAAATTCCGTCTCTGATTCCGTCTTTGATTCCGTTTCTGATTAGCAACGGAATTAGAGACGGAATTCATGAATTTATTATTTCCGTCTCTGATTCCGTTTCTGATTAGAAACGGAATCAGAGACGGAATGCAATTAAAAATGTACCATTTTGAAAAAAATTCCATTTCTGTTCCGTCTCTGTTCCGTTTCTAATTTCCGTCTCTAAATCAGTCTCTAATCGAAACGCAAATTAATTCGTCTCTATTCCGTCTCTAAATCAGAAACGGAATTTATTTCCGTTTCTGATTGAATCAGCGACGACGATTTTAGAGACGGAATTGATTCCGTTTCTGTTCCGTTTCTAATTTCAATTAGAGACGGAATTTATGCAAATCAGAGACGAAAAATTTCGTTTCTGATTTGCTGTTTTTTTGTAGTGTAAGTCCGTGTGCAGTACCAACCCTCCTTACACCAAAGAAAGATTGCTCCTGGAGGATGTGTGTGGACAGTACAACAATCAACAAGATTACTGTCAGGTATCGCTTTCCTATCCCTCGCTTGGATGATTTACTTGACCAATTGAGTGGAACAAATTTTTTTACAAAACTGGATTTGAAGAGTGGGTACCACCAGATTCGCATTAGAGTTGGGGATGAGTGGAAGACTGCTTTTAAAACCAGGGAGGGGCTGTATGAGTGGTTAGTTACGTCGTTTGGGTTGTCAAACGCACCTAGCACCTTCAGGAGAGTTATGAACCAGAGCTTGAGACCTTTTATAGGCAAGTGTGTTGTGGTATATTTTGATGATATATTTGATGGGGCATGTGCCCTAGGTCAATCCATTAACTGTCTTTATGAATACTTTTAGTTAATAAAAATAGAGGATTTCATTTGCTGTTTATTATAATTAATTTGCATGTTTACGTTATAATAAGATCCATGGGTATTTACATAAATATCCTAAATGTCCCTAGTCGATCATTATACTGGGAACTATAATGAATTAAGACAAGTGTGAGTCTTGATTGATGATCATATGATGATTATACGTATAGGGATACGAATCAAGATCACGAGTACTTGTTAGGGAACAAAGTATTGGACCGACCCGCTATGAGAAAATCACATGGATTAAGTCATAGTTGTTTCTCATGATAGGTATATATTCCAGTCCCCTGACTTGAGATTACCAGAGACTTCAACATTAGGAACACAAGTGATTTGACACAATCAAACGTTGTCTTTAACTGGACGATTATAAAGGTTGTGATTGGTTACTGTGTGAGCAGTGTGATGAAGTTGTGTAATCGAGATAGAATTTGTCCCTCACATATAAAGAGAGATATCTAGTGGATCCCTCGATATGTTAGACTGTTAAAAGGCCTAGTCTAAGTGAATTGATATTGATCAATGTCACTTGGATGTTTTCAGTCTACCTAGAGATCGAGACTAGTACGATTGAACATGTTGGATGACAATTCCATGTCTTATGTTTGATCAAAAGGATATCGTGTGACAAAAGGATGTTATATACGCTATTGATTAGGTTGTATCGATTTGATATTCGTACAACATGGGTAGTCATAATGTCTTGCTAGAGACTGCTTATGACTTGTATACCAAAATGTGTTTTGGTACACTGCCAACGTTGTATGAGCCTATTGGGTCGCAGACTAAGAATGGTTTTGCGAGATTTTAAGATGATTCAGAAAAATGAATTTTATGTGATAAAATTCAAGACAGAAACGTCTTTGTGGTGTATTACACTTATACTTCTTTAAGTAAGGGTATATGTGTAATTTACTTAACCGTCTATATACAAGGGTTGTATAAATAGACGTTTTAAGTTACAATACACATACGAAAGATCAAAAGGCCGAAACTCTATTTTCGTTTTAGAAACGACTTAGGGTTTTTGGTATGCTCTGGATCGTTTTGGAGAGAAACAAAAAGATTTGGTATTCTCTCGAAGCTAGCACTTCGAATCTCGGCCACCGTTCGTGTGTGGACTAGTAGTAGAGGGCGTTCGTCGTTGGCAGCGCCTTAGAGATAGATCAACCTTCAGAAAGGTATATTGCGACTAAGGTATGATTAAGTTTTTCATGGTTTAAACGTTTTTAATGGAATTAGATTCGGATCCTGTTGGGATTTTTGTCAAAATTGTTTTGTAATTTTCGCTGCGTATGAACCCCAAAACCCAACAATATTGATATACAATACTAACGAGGAGGAACACCTCCAGGACGTGTGAAATGTTCTGACTATCTTGCGAAGGGAGAAGTTCTATGCTGCGATGAAGAAGTGCTCATTTTTGACACCGAAGGTCCTTTTCTTAGGCTATGTCATTTCTGGAGAAGGGTTGCTAGTCGATGATTTTAAAGTAGAAGCCATCCGCACTTGGCCTAGACCTACCACCGTCATGAAGGTTCTCTGCTTTCATGGGTTGGCTTCCTTCTACAAGCGGTTCATTCCACACTTCAGCAGTATAATGACCCCAATTACAAATTGTATGAAGGGCGTGAAGTTTGGGTGGAGCAACGAGGCAGATGAAGCATTCCAACTAATCAAGGTGCGGTTAACCACTGCACCCATTCTGGTGTTGCCAGATTTTCACCTACCTTTTGAGTTGCATAGTGATGCATCCTAGGTAGGCATCGGAGGTGTCTTGAGTCAGATAATTGGTCTGTTTCCTATTTCAGTGAGAAGTTGTCTGGGGCGAAGTTGAGGTATAGCACATACGATGTGGAGTTCTATGCGGTGGTACAAGCTGTGAAGCATTTGTGACATTATCTTTTCCATAGAGAGTTCGTGTTGTTTACGGATCACGAGGCATTGTGACACTTACATGGGCAGAACAATGTCTCGGCCAGACATGCTTCCTGGGTGGCTTATTTGGAGCGCTTTACTTTTGTTGCGAAACACAAGTCTGGTGTGACCAACAGAGTTGCTGATGCTCTGAGTAGACGAAAAAGTTTGTTGAGCCGCATGACCATTGAGGTACCTGGATTTTCCACCTTCTCTGATTTGTTTACTACCGATCCTTTCTTTGCTACTATCGTGGAGAAGGTGCGGAGTGGGGAGCGTACTGATTACACACTCCATGAAGGTTACTTATTTCGAGGCAACCGATTTTGCATTCTTAATTGCAGTTTGAGGTTGCTAATTATTAGAGAGTTGCATGGAGAAGGACATGTTGGGCGTGATCGCACTTTGCAGCTAGTGCAGGCCTCTTACTTTTGGCTTACCATTCGCAAGGAAGTGGACAGATATGTGCAGCGGTTTCGGACTTGCCAGCTTTCGAATGGTACCGCAACTAATGCCGGTCTATATATACTTTTGTCCATTCCAAAACAGCCATTGGTTGATATTAGCATGGATCTCGCGTTGGGGTTGCCTAAAACACAGCGGGGAAATGACTCTATTTTTGTGGTGGTTGACCGTTTTTTCAAGATGGTTCACTTCATCCCATGCAAGAAGACCACAGATGCTGTAAAGGTGGCTCGGCCGTTCTTTCGGGAGGTGTATAGATTGCATGGCCTTCTTACCTCGATTGTTTCAGATCGGGACACCAGATTCCTCAGCCATTTTTAGCGCAGTTTGTGGGCTATGGTGAACACGCAACTGAAATTTAACAGTGTTTATCATCCGCAAACAGATGGGCAGACTGAAGTTGTCAACCGTTCGTTGGGCAATCTTTTGAGGAGCTTGGTGGGTGAAAATGTCAGGAGTTGGGACGTCAAGTTGAGTCAGACAGAATTTGCACACAACAATGCTGTCAATCGAAGTATCGGGTTTAGTCCTTTTCAGGTTGTGTATTCAGTGCTACCTTGAGGTCCTCTTGATCTGTTACTAGTGCCAAGTAAGACTAGATGGCATGGCAAGGCAGAAGACTTTGTTAGTGGGCTGCAAGAGATTCATCAATCTGTCAAAGATAACTTGCAGAAGGCTGCTCACAAGTACAAACAATATGCGGATTGGAAAAAACGTCACGTGGAGTTTGAAGTGGGTGACTTTGTGTGGGCAGTTCTCATTAAAGACCGGTTCTCTGCGGGTGATTACAACAAATTGTCAGTTCGGAAGATTGGTCCTGTGAAGGTTCTTGAGAAAATTAATCTCAATGCTTACAGATCGAAGTTGCCAAGTCACATTCGCACGGCTTATGTATTTAATGTCAAACATCTTGTTCCCTATTATGGGAATACGTCTGATGATGACAATTCGAGGGCGAATTCTGTCCACCATGGGGAGAATGATGAAGTCCAAGAATTAGCTTGTAAATTCTTAGAAAAATATGATGGAAAGATATGATAGGATGACGTTTTAGTAATTTCCGCAAATGGTGAAGTTTGGGCGTTTGATTCTTGGCGTTTCGGAGGCATGGGTTTATTGGAAACGGCGTGGAGATCACAAGACACGGCTATGCCGTGATTACGACATTTTTCGGCGAAATTCCATCGTTTCGCCCTCCGAAACGGCAATTTTGCTATATTAGGAAAGTTTTGTTTCGCTTATAACTTTCATTAGGAATTTCCGTTTTTATTGCCGTTTGCGGCATTTGTTTCTATTTTTCGTCTAGTTTTCAGTTTAGGGCTTTTTAGACTTTTTACTATTTTTGATAGTTTTTAGGGTTTCGCTATTTAAGCGATCTATTGGGTGTAATTCGTAGTTTTGACTGAAATAAAAGAATTTTCGAACTTTGGCTTAAGTTCTGACCTAGATCGAGTTGTTCGTGGATTCGTTCAACTGGTTTAGAAGATCTCCGCTGCGTCAGATTGTTAGGGTTAGTTACACAAACACTAAAGCCACATGTTGTCCTCAGTACGGCTGCTAGGGATAAGATATACCATAACCGAATATGTCGAGACGTGATGATAGAGGTAGATGGACATTAGCTACCAGCGGATCTTCGAGTATTGGAGTACTTAAAGTTTGACGCACTACTCGGGATGGATTGGTTAGCATCCTATCATGCACGGATAGATTGTTACGGCAAAAGGATATAGTTTCATATTCCTGGAATACCGGAGTTCGTATTAATTGGATCAGCAACTGACTTACCCATCACGAGAGGTCGACTAGCTACAGCGTAGGAGATGGAGGCGTTTGCGGCGATAGTCGAGCCGGAGGTTCGAACGGAGGTACGAATTGAGGATGTTCCAGTGGTTAGAGATTTTGTTGATGTATTTTTAGATGATTTACCCAGATTGCCACCGCCACGAGCTGTTGAGTTCATGATCGAGCTAATACCAGGGACGCAACCGATTGCCAGTCGACCTTATCGGATGGCACCGGCAGAGCAGGAGGAGGTGAGACGACAATTGGATGAGCTGTTGGAGAAGGGTTTCATTCACCCTAGTATGCCACCTTGTGGAGCTCCAGTACTGTTTGTGAAGAAGAAAGATGGTACGATGAGGATGTCATCGACTATAGGAAATCGAATCAGGTCACTGTGAGGAACCGTTACCCACTTCCTGAGATTGATGATCTGTTTGATCAGCTGACGGGTGCCGGATTCTTCTCGAAGATTGACTTTCGCTCTGGTTATCACCAGTTGGGGATTCGAGAAGAGGATATCTAGAAGACTATTTTCAGCACGAGATACGGGTTATTTGAGTTAACAGTCATGCCATTTGGACAGACGAACGCTCCAACGATTTTCATGGATCTGATGCACATGGTTATGAGGCCGTATTTGGACAGATTCGTCATCATATTCATCGACGATATCTTGATCTATAGCCGGACTCGTGAGGATCACGAGGGACATCTAAGGGCAGTTTTGACGACATTGAGAGAACACCGACTATACGCCAAATTTAGCAAGTGTGACTTTTGGCGACGTGCGGTTAAATTCTTAGGTCATGTCATCAGCGAGGAGGGTATCTTAGTGGATTCGGAAAAGATTAGGACGATCATTGATTGGAAGACGCCTGAGTCTGTGGTTGATATACGGAGTTTCCTTGGACTGGCCGGGTATTACCGACGATTTGTGCGAGACTTCTCCTCGATCGCAGCACCGATGACGAGACTGACTAAAAAATACGTCAGATTTGACTCGTAAGAGGAGTGCGAGTAGGCTTTTCGTGAATTGAAGCGGAGGTTGACATCTGCACCAGTATTAACATTGTCGGAGCCGAGCAAGACTTTGAAAGTATATACAGATGCGTCGGGCATTAGTCTTAGATGTGTGTTGATGCAGGATGGTATACCAATTGCCTATCTTTCCAGACGGTTGAGACCCCACGAGGGGAATTATCCAGTGCACGACTTGAAGCTTGCATCGGTCGTCTTTGCACTGAAGGCTTGGATGCACTATCTTTATGGAGTGCGATTCGTGTTATATAAAAATCACCAGAGTTTACGATACATTTTCACTCAAAGGGAGGTGAATATGCGCCAGCGGAGATGGCTGGAGTTGCTGAAGGACTACGATTTCACTATCGAGTATCACCTTGGCAAAACGAACGTTGTAGCAGATGCATTGAGCAGGAGTGGACTCGACAGTCAGATTATTCTACAGCAGATGACACATGACCATGGCTTATTACAAGCAGCATCAGTTATGTGTATGGCCGAGTGGTTGACTACAGCGGAACATCACATTTGTTGTCAGTTGAGGATACCGACCGTATCAATTGAACGGGTTGCCGAGTGTCAGATGGCCGATGGGCTCTACGAGCAGGTCAGTGGTCTGTCGCGAAATCCGAAATGCACTAATTGGGCAGAAACCACATATCAGTGTTTGAGGTACTGAGGGAGATTGTGGATACATGCGGATCGGGAAATACGGAAAAAGATACTAGAGGAGGCACATCGGTCTCGTTACACAGTTCATCCTGGTCAGACCAAGATGTACGATGATTTGAAACGACTATTCCGGTGGCCAGGGATGAAGGCTAACGTAGGTGCGTACGTTAGGAGTTGTCACATTTGTCAGCAGGTGAAGACTGAGCATAAACGATGTGGTGGATTATTACAGCCGTTGTCCATTCCACGGTGGAAATGTGAACATATTACTATGGATTTTGTTAGTGGGTTGCCGCAGACATCAAAGCGTCACGATGCAGTTTGGGTAGTGATTGATAGACTGACGAAGTCGGCTCGCTTCATTCCAATCTCGATGAAATACACGTTTCCCTAGCTGAGCATATTGTTTGAGCGGAAGATTATTAGACTTTATGGGGTGCCAGTTTCCATTGTGTCAGACAGAGATCCTATATTGACCTCGAAACTATGGGAGGCAATGCAGGAACAATTTGGCACCAGGTTGCAGTTTAGTACAACTTATCATCCTCAGACTGATGGACAGTAAGAGCTGCTAATTCAGATTTTGGAGGATATGCTCAGGGCATGCATATTACGGTTTGGGGATTCGTAGGAGGATTATCTGCCCTCGTGTGAGTTTGCATACAATAACAGCTATCAGATTAGCATTGGTATGCCACCATTTGAGGCACTGTATGGGAGATCTTGTAGATGGCCTGCGTGTTGGGCAAAGCCGGAAGATACAGTGACGGTAGGGCCTGAGATAATTGTTGAACACACAGAGAAAATTCGACAAATTCTTCAGAAACTGCAAGCTGCACGGGATAGAAAAAAGAAATATGCGGATAGGTATCGCGATGGTCTGAGCTATGACGAGGGCAATATGGTGTATTTGAAGGTTTCTCCTTGGAAAGGTCAACAGAGATTTGGCATCAAAGGGAAACTAGTGCCGAGATACGTTGGGCCATACCGGATTGCACAAAAAGTATGCCCTGTTGCATATCAATTAGAGTTACCTACAGCGTTAGCTGGAGTTCATCCGACATTTCACGTTTCTATGTTGAGACTCACTAGGTCAGCGCCGAGACCGATGATTGAGTTAGGATAGGTGGAGATACAGCCCGACGTGACTTATGAGGAGAGACCGATAGAGATAGTTGACCGTCGAGTACATATTCTCTGAAATAGGGAACTCGTGAAGGTTCTAGTTTGTTGGCAGCATCATAAGACAGAGGGACTTACCTGGGAACTCGAGTCGACGATGAGGACGCGATACCCTCAACTATTCTCTGGTACGAGATTTTAGTTACAGTTAAATTTCAGGACGAAGTTTTATTTAATTGGGAAGAACCGTAACGGCCCATTGTTTTTATCTACAGACGTGGACGCCAGCTAAGAACCACGTGGACGTCGTGGTAGGCTAGGACACACGGGAACTTAGGCATGGATGTTTGTGGTGTGTTGGTGGTTTATTCGCGCTGATTATTGAAATATATCGCATGTGTGTATATTGCAAAATAATACGCGTGAGGGTGTGAACGATATTCGCCTCGATATGCAAGTTGACGCTGGTACCGGGTAGTTGATGAGACCGAATATTAGAAAGAGGAAAGTAACACACAACGAGATTGTGTGAACTGTAGTCGCCTCGATATACATGTCGACATGGGTATCGGGTAGTCGACGGGATCGACTATTAGGTCGAAAAAATGAAAACACACAAATTAAATAAAAATTTGTCACGACTCTGGAATAAATATTGGGCTACAAACGATGAGGCGGTGCGCGGATAACACGGTTCGGACGCGAAATCGGGAGTCAAAATGCCCGAAAACGCGGGCGAGTGTCCTAGCGGTGTCACGAACGGGTGTCACACCAGTCCAACCCAAAGCAACACATGGCAAAATCTAAGCCATGTGTCTGTCATGTGTCAATTTTCACCTACACCTAAAACCACTGAACACCACGTGCACACACACTATTCACACACAACAAACACACAACCGAGAGACAGAGGAAGGAGAAGAAGAAAATGAGAGGAGGAGGAGGAGGAGGAGAGGTGATGCGCCGGGAAGGATCGAGGTGAGTCCCTGTTACGGTTGTTGTTGTTTGGGTGTTGGTAGTGGGTGGCCAAGAGTGGTGGTTCGGCCTCCATGGCCGAACCCCATGGCTGCGGTGGCGATGGCAGGGGTGCCTCCCCTACCATCGGCTCCACCAGGGTTGGGGTGGCTGGGTTGGGGTGGAGAGCCACCCCGACCCATCACGGGAAAGAAGAAGAAGAAGATGCATCACGAGAAAAAAAAATTGGTTCGAATAAACTAGTGACAGGACGCGCGCGCGTGTGCACCCCCTACTGGGTCGGGCCCAGAATGGGCCGAGCCTGGACCATTCTGGTCCAGGGCCTGGTCGGGTCCGACCCGGTTGGGTCGACCCGACCCAAACCAGACCCGGCCCAAACAGTAAAACCAGAAAAAAAAATGGAAGAAAAATTTGGAAAAAATTTCAAAAAAATTGGAAAAATTCCGAAAAATATATAATTCGATCAAATAAAGAGAAAATGACAAAATTCTATGAAAAGAAAATATGTGGGAATGTCGGACACGACTTTTTGCGAGATTTTGCCTCGAGAAATGCGAAATGGGCAATTGGGCCTAAAAATGTTAGAAAATTATTGTAAATTAGCATGCTAACCTAAATTATTAATGAATGGACGTAGGTTGACACGGTGATCAATTGGCGACCAAGGACTCAGTAGACTTGGAACCGGGGATTGATTACGGGTAGTGGAGTGCGTTGTGAGGTTTGTAAAACCCAAAGAGAAAACTCTCGAGTATTTATTTTGTTTCGTTTTTCCATTCATTTTCAGTATTCTTCTTGCTTTTACTTACATCCATATCTTGTCATCTTTTGGACGGTTGGTTGAGTTACTCCCACCTGGTGTTCTGTCGTGTGTCTATGCATTCTAGATCATAGCATGTGTATCAGGAGTGCTCGGTAGATAACGACCCGAGGGAACTGCTACATGTGTCGGTGCGTCGTAGGTCTACGCCGGCCACCGAGAGAGATCAGGTGATAGTTAGTTGGGTGCGCCCACTAGTGGGATCCTGGAAGAAAATCCTGAAGTATGGTTTAGTATGACTGGAACAAGCACACATATTTGAGCTTTATTGTTATTTACGCATGTGATGCCATACTTTACAGTTGTCTGTTTACATTCCGCATGTTTATGTAAAATATTTATTGACTTCTATTTGTTTATATGAATGCTCGGAGGAGTTCCTTGGGATTTTACTGACTGGACTCATCATCTATTTTCTTTTGTGATGATCGAGTGCAGATCCTAATACAAGTAAGGGCAAGGGGATCTTAGGCGACTACCTCTGACTGCCTACTTTTGAGGATTACTTGTACGTGTGATTATTTTGATATTTTGATTCTTTTGGAAACTGGGGAGTGACATTACTTTGTACATGCTTAGTTTTATATAATACAGTCATCTACCTTTATACACAGTACTTTTCAGGGTTTTTCCACAGTAAGATTTGTTAACTTCATTAATATTTCTTGCATTTACGTACAACTTCCGCTGCATTTGTCATTTATACACCGTACACACAAGTGGATGAGAATCTCGAGACAGAGTAAGGACGGGCAGGTGTCGTACACGTGTAATTGGGCTAGCTGGTGAGGAATTCACGGAGATGCGTCACCCCCGGGCGGCGAGGGCCGCCACAGCATGCATTGAAGTGTAATACGAAATGAAAGTTTAAGAATGTTGTTCTCAAGGTAGATATTAGCAAGGCCTATGACAGAATTGATTGGGTTTTTCTTGAAGGAATCTTACTAAAATTAGGTTTTGAGAACCAGTGGATGAGATTGGTGTTGTGCCTGGTTAAAAACTGGTTGCGGAGGTAACTCTTCATCGTCCATCAAATGCTCAAGTATAGTGGTAACTTGAGTTTCTGAGTTTTGCAACTTTGATTTCATATGCTGCATATCCTCCTGCAAGGGATGCTGAGTGGAGCTCAGAGAAAGCCAATCGGAGATCGTATTTCTCTCAATGTCTGCAATGGTTCTCCGTTCATCTTGATGACTTATTTGAAAAGTTGGTTCTCTGAAGATCAAGTCATTCATCATGTCTCGTATAGACCTCTTTTCATGTTGAGGAATTTGTGGACTTCGCTTAGACATATATAAGTTGGGTTGTGATGATGCATAAGTGGAACCATGATAATTCTTATACTTCGAATAAGGACAAGCATACATGGGATGAAAGTACTCCCCATGATTTCCACAAACCCTGACCTGTTGCACAAAAGATTGCGAGTTAGAAAATTGATGTCCATTATGTGACATAACTACCTCATTCACGGCATGATAGTATGAGTCTTCGAATCGACCATAATTATGGGCGTAGGAGGCCATTATGGAATTACCTGCAAAAATATTAGAAACAAGGAACTATATACAAAATAATAATAAAAAAACCAAAGAAAAATAAAATAAAAAATAAAAAATAAAAACCAAAGAAAGAAAAAAAAACTGATCCCCGGCAACGGCGCCAAAAATTGACGCGCGCCGAACGCGTCAATAAAATTTTAAATATCTAAACCAACTATTTTGTAGAATAGTGGAAAAGGGTCGATTCCACAGGGACTGATATTCTTTTGAAGGTCAAAAATAACAAAAATGAAAATCGGGGTTTGATAGAAAATGAATTAATTATCTAATCATAAAATAATGAAAGTAAAGGAAATAAAATTGAAAATCAAATAATTAATAAAAATACCTAGGTCAAGACATACAAGTTCGGTTCGGTAAAAGATTCGATTTGGTCGTCGATTTATGTAAAATATGCAAATCAAAATATCTTAGTGTAGCTATAGATCCGGTGACGCACGCGGTTCCTCGCACTTCCTAATCTCGATAGCCAAGGTACGACGGTGACTACTTCCCTAATCAAACACATAACCACAATTCAAGTGAATTGGGTTTAATGCGTTGACCGCATTGAGCTTCCTGAAGGCATTACACCTAGACATCCGGATCACTAGTGTGTCCGATTTAGCCCAGATTTCTAAGATATTCAACCAGTCACAAAAGAGACTAATCAATTGGTAGGGTCAATTGCCACTAGTGTGGTCTTATTGCACAAGTACGGGTGCGTACAACCTACTGGCACGTAAATCAAGATTTAAACTAGTGTTTAACCTCGATTGTTAAAACAATACCCAAGAAAATAAAATATTAATGAAAAGACTGAAATTAAAATATATAAATCTCACAAATCCATTGATATGCGCAGTCGAACCTCCCTCGCAATCTTGCATAGGCTAGAGGTTTTAGCCTCCCATAATTGAAGAACACAAATAACAAAGAAAAATAGAATAGAAAAGAATGGGGGGGAGGAGCAGAGGCTTCGGCCAAAGAAAGGTCAGAGGGAAAATAAGCCAGAGAGGGGCGTCCTGATTTCTTTCCATCTCTCCGTTCCTATCTTTCTATATCTCTTCAATATCTATATATATCTATATGTATCTATAATAATATATTATATAGTAAAGTAATTCCTAACAAAACTAAAAATAGAAACTTGCTAACTTCTCTCCTTGAATCATGCAACCAAGCACGGTGCCTAACTTTTCGCCACATCATCACTCTTGTGCCTCACGTGTGGGCCCCACCAAATTTGTATCAAGATATGTATTAGCTCGATTTTCGATGTAAAACGGATTCAGGCATATGAATACCCGATTTTGCATAGTTTTTCGCCCCGAATTTAACCGCGCGCTCCAATAACCCCGAAGATAATAAATAAATGCAATTAGGCTAGTATTTCGGAGACTTGACACTAAAAATATATAAATAACCTATATATAATATTACATAATTAACGACTCAACAATGATCTTTTAATGAAGACACATGGGCAAAGCGAATTATTTACATATCCTTCTTTCGGTAAATAATCACTACGGCGTTTGTACCACATTCGTCCAAATTGTTTCAATCCGTACAAAGACCTTTGTAATTTTATAGAATGCGTGTTATGAGGTTTTGATTTTATTTCTTCGGATATTACAAATCCTTCAGGGATTTTCATATATATCTCACTGTCTAGGGATCCGTACAGATATGTTGTAACGACATCCATTAAATGCATATCAAGCCCTTCGAAACTGCGAGACTTATCAAGAACCGAAATGTGATTGCATCTATAACAGGAGAATAAGTTTCCTCATAATCAATGTCAGGTCTTTGTGAGAAACCTTGAGCTACAAGTCTTGCTTTGTACCTTGTAACTTCATTTTTTTTGTTTTTCTTTCGTACAAATACCAATTTATATACAACAGGTTTTACGTCATCTAGCGTTTGAACAATCGGTCCAAAAATCTCTCGTTTCCTTAACGAGTTTAGCTCTGCTTGGATGACATCTTGCCATTTTTGCCAATCAGGTCTTTTTCGACATTCGTCCACTGATCGTGGTTCTGGATCATCATTATTTTCGCATATTTCAAAGGACACATTGAAAGCAAATATATCATCAGAAACAATTTTATTTCGATCCCAAATCTTAACAGAGTTTAAATAATTTATTGAGATCTCATTATTTTCATCTTTTTCCTCTTTTTCTAGAGGCAGTTGTTCCTCGTCAGAATCAACTTGTTCTGACAAATCCTTATCAAAGGATTCTTGCGCTTTCTTAGGAGTATTTTGATTTGTATTTATTTTTACTCCCGTTTTCCTCTTTCGAGGAATTGTATCATTTGAACCAACTAGTCTTCCACACTTTAAGCGTTTCGTTGGTTCTTATGCATTTCGTTGCACAGAGACATCAATTCTTGCAGGTGCATTTACAACTGGAATATGTGATTTTGTCACTTGTTTTGCATCATTAAATGCATCGGGTAATTGATTTGCAATTTGTTGCAAATGAATGATTTTTGAACTTCAAGTTCACACTGATTTGTGCGTAGATCGTAATGTGATAAAGTTGATGCATTCCAAGCAATTTCGCGTCATTCCTTTTGAATTGACTTTTTATCTCCCCCTAATGGTGGGAAAATTACTTCGTCAAAGTGACAATCAGCAAAACGTGCTGTAAATAAATCCCCTGTTAAGGGCTCAAGGTATCTTATAATGGACGATGAGTTAAATCCAACATAAATCCCAAGTTTTCGTTGTGGACCTATCTTAGGCTCTGTTTGGTAAGCACAAACTAGCTTATTAGCTAGCTGATAAGCTAGTTTATTTGTTAAGTTGTTTGGTTTGTAGCTTATTTTAAAAATAATATAGATGATACGCTCCCAATTGAAACGCTACTCTTAGTAGCGTTTGAACCGAAAATCCGTCGTTTGAATTTTTCTCGCGATTATACCCTTATTTTTACGGTACTAATAAATTAATGCCCTTGCAAATTAGTGGAAACAAAATACGCGAATACGTAAATAAACCCCGCGAATATTAGTACCCCGTGATTATACCTTGGTAGAGCTGGCAGGGGCGAAACCAGCATTTCAAGCTCTTCTAGGCTAGACCAACAGTTATATAATACGTTATTAAAACTTATTGAATTTAAAATTAACATATAGCTTAATATTGTTAATGAAAAAAATAGTGATTAATAATTAACTAAATATTATAAAACAAAGAATTTCACTAAAATTAAAAATCATTACACATTAATTTCTTAATTATAGATAACCTTGTTAGATATTTATTACATATTAAATAAGTTTTAACAACGTCGAGTATAAAAATATTTTTAGATGTTATAAAAATATTTTTTAATGTAGTGTTCGAGTGATGGGCTATCCTACATATTTTTAATTTTTTTTTTTACTAATCTACTATTTTTTTAAGTTATAGAGAGACTTCTCTAGAAATGAAGAATATTCGCAATAACATTGCTTCTCAATTATGAATGATGCATTATGTATATGTATAGTTATCCAAGTCGTTTATTGTATTTTATTTACATGTGTTTATTTTTTGCGAATTCTTATAAATTAATATAGAGTTTTTTTATGTAAGCATTTATGGACACACATAATTTAGTTTTCTAAATAATATAAATTATTTTATGGTATTAATTTGTATTTTGTAAATAAAATACAGAGTTATTTATAACAATTAATTATATGATTATATAATTAATATATTTAATTGTGTCATATGTCCTTTATTGTCATTTTGCATTGATCGGCTAATCAATCAGCTATCATTCCAAACAATTTTTAGTTGATCAGCTAGATTATCAGCTTTCCGCTACCAGCTAGTAGATTATCAGCTATCAGCTAGATTATCATCAGCTAGTTTATCAGCTACCAGCTATATTATCAGCTAGCCTTGCCGAACAGAGCCTTAGTTTTATTGGGAGGTGGTATATGAACATACACTGCACAACCAAAAATTCTCAAGTGTGAAATATTTGGTTGTTGACCTAAAATGAATTGCATAGGGGAATATTCATGGTATTCATTAGGCCTATAACGAATGATGGATGCTGCATGAAGGATTGTATGTCCCAAACTGAAGTTGATAACTTAGTTTTTATGATTAAAGGTTTGGCAATTAGTTGAATGCGTTTGATCAGAGATTATGTCAAACCATTCTGGGTATGCACATGTGGAACAGAATGTTCAACGGTGATTCCTATAGACATGCGATAATTTTTAAATGCTTGAGATTGAAATTCACCGGCATTATCAAGACGGATGGTCTTGATTGGGTTGTTATGGAATTGTGCTCTTAACTTAATGATTTGTGCTAAAAGTCTAGCAAATGCAACATTGTGAGTCGAAATCAAACAAACATGTGACCACCTAGTTGATGCATCTATCAAAACCATAAAATATCTAAATGGTCCACAGTGATGATGAATATGTCCACATATGTCTCCCTAAATGCGTTCTAAGAAAACTGGGGATTCCACAACAATTTTACTTGGGGATGGTTTAACTATCAATTTACCTTGAGAACAACTAGCACAATTATAATCACCAGCTGAAAATATTTTGTAACTCCTTAAAGGATGTCCATGCGAATTATTAATTATTCTTCGCATCGTTGATGATCCTGAATGACCAAGTCGATTTAAGACGATATTCGTTTCGACATGCCTTATATGAGTAAAATATAATCCAGAGGATAAAACTGAGAATTTTTCTAACACTTCTTTTTTCCCATTTGAAACTAATGTGACATAGAGAAATTCTCTATTATTTTCATTCATGGTTTCAATGCGATATCCATTTTGTCGAATATCTTTAAAGCTAAGTAAATTTCTTCTGGATTTTTCAGAGTATAAGGCATTGTTAACATGAATAAGGCATTGTTAATATGAATTGTTGTTCCCCCAGGCAACATAATATTTGCTCTTCCAGAGCCATTAATCAAATTGGAGATGCTAGATTTTGTTTGAACATTAGCCTCGGCTAAATTCAAATTGGAGATGCTAGATTTCGTTTGAACATTAGCCTCGGCTAAGTTCAAATCGGAGAAATATTCGCTGTTTTTAAGGATTGTGTGCGTTGTAGCACAATCAGCAAGACATATATCGCTCTTATTTGATTCATGATTTGAACTCATGATTTGTTGATCCGTCTGGATAAATAATGTTTGACGAATTAGAAAAAGAGTCATATACCATGATACATAAGCAATAAACTCATCGTCTATATTTAGCTCATGATTTGAACACATATCAATGTGTCTGTTTTATCGAGCCATTTTAATTTTACCTTTGATTTTGAAGGCATGGTAAGGTCATAAAAATATTCGGGTATATATATGACAATCTTTTGGCAAAATAGCCTTTCGCATGTGACGAAAAATATCACAATGATGAGCGCTCATTGTCAATAATTATTTACCCTTTGTAGTGGTGCACCACTTTTATTCCCACTTTTAGTGGAATTGTCAATACGACCTTTACCATATCGTTTCATCTTTTCCACGTCCATAAATTTGTTATTGTGATCATGATCATAATATGCAACATATGCTTCTTAATTTGAAGCTGAACCAATTAGACGGGAGCGATATTATATTTCATCTCGTTATTTTACTCAGCTACCATGAGACAATAAATCAATCCTTAATATTTATTGGATTGATGTGCGCACTCGATATTTGTTGCAGCTATAAATCGAGGCATGTCACTTGACCCTTTTATTGTCTCATCAGTCATATTCCCGCAAAGCCTCAACATAGAGGTAATTAAAATTACGGAATTATAATTAATATTTGACTGATTAAATTTTATAGCATGAGACTTAGCTGTTCATTTTGAGCTTTTGAAGCATTACCCTTTTGGTATGTATATATATATATATATATAACTCCATAAGGTGAAAAGATATATAAAGTGAAATATTCACTTTTCAAATCTCTAAAGAGAAATTGACGAATAATTGTGTATAACACACGATTTTGCATATATGCTTTATTCACAAATTGTAGTATCTAATTGTCACGACAATAAATTCTTGTCAATAATATAATAAAGCAACAATTCCAACTATGGTCGACTAATATTTTGAAAGTAAATGTAATATAAAATAATTTTATCTTTTTATGTAAAAAGTATAACGTATGATTAAATATATGTTCACAATTTGATTCATTAATAAACAAAATGTACTATTCGTATGAGTTGGTGGGACAACCTCCAGGTTGGGTGGTGAGACAAAGTCTACTTAATATCATGCCTCCTCGAACGGGATAACCCGTCTCCCTTTCAATGTTTAGCTTTACCGGGGACAAGACTTACCCACTATCAACTCAAACTTATAGCATTATTTGTATTATAAAATCAAGAATAGAACAATAACTAATCGTTTGTAGTTTTAAGAGAAAAACTATATGTCACACGTTGACTTTTGATTTATGATGTAGAAGATCGTACAAGACGCAACTACGGAGCATACTTTCGCAATCGGTGACATTATAATGCATAGTATATGAATAAAGTATGCATATAGAAGTGATGCATGTAATAAAAGAAGCAACCACGATAATATAGAAATAAATTGAACTTATTTAAATAACAAAAGTTATACCTTCCTAGCTTTGTCTCCTTAACAAACCTTCTTGAACTTCAAGATCTCCTTAATGTTAGAGCAAGCTCGTGCTGATAACGTGTTGTAAATTGAGTTGGAACTTGCTAATAACTAGAGAAGGAAAATAGAAGACTAATAACTTCTACTACTACAAATGAGAAGAGAAGAAATGAGATAGTTGGAATGAAAAGTTTTCATTCGACTTGGTGTGCTTTTACAATGAGGTTAGCACCCTTTATATAGGCCATTTGGTATGATGACAAATGTGCCTTAGCAATGTGGGATTAAAACATACACCTCGTGTCATACAACACATTACAAGTAATTTGACAATACATGGAAGAGTTGGTGTACATTGGAAATGGTTACAAAGAACATACATAGACCAGTGGAGGTACATAACTACATAATATGTTGGTGTACATACATGATCATCCACACTTCACAACAACTTGCATGGTCATCCACACTTCACAATAGTTTTTTGTTTTTTGTTTTTTTTGTTTTTTTTTAAGTCTAAAAAATACATTGATCATTCTTACCCCAAAATGATACGCCAACTTATTACAACATCACTATGGATCCGCTATGACCACCTGCCAAAAATTGATTTGTAGCTAAGAACCCTTTATGTTGTAGTGCATGCTGGAAACATCGTTCAAGCACTGCTACAACGAACCATCGCCACTAGTGGTCGGGCGCCAAACTTCACTGCTGACCCACAACTACTCCATGCAGCATCACGCTACTCCCATTCCGTTGTTCGTTTGCCCCTTGCGTTCTGCAACTCGAGACCAACAACCCCTTCTACCTCGTACCCCCAAAATCTCTTATCTTCTTTTTCTTCGTAACATCAACCTCGAAAGAGGGATGGAGAGAGAAATACTAAATAAAACACATAAAAGCAAATAAAAGCAAAAGCATCAAAAGCTGAGTTCGCTTTGATGAGAGAAAGGGCGTCGTTGCTGTAGCCGCTGATCGACGATCGAACAATAAAAATATTTGAACGACAACTTTATGTCGCACTGCAAGACAAATCGAGTCACAAAATTCGTTCATGCGGTCTCGACATGCGCGTAATATACTAAAATTCATACTTATTTACATCTCGAGATGCGCATAAACAACTTATTCGACTGGTAACTGGTAGCTTTAAACTCCATGTAACATGTTACACGTTTCTTACGTAAGATTAAAAACCTTCAATTAATGATTGTTGGCCCACTTTTAACAAGTCTAGTCACGTTACAAAGCAGCCTAAACTCCTTGTCTATATGCATCTTGGAAATGTTAGAATACAACACTATTTCATAATTGATGTATCTTAAAATCGTGGACACACCCAACACCACATTTTGATGTGTGGTGCGCATCTGTCGTGCATTCTATATATATACAAGTTCAAGCATATGCTGCCAGTTCAATATCTAAATCGAAGTGAACTAAATGGGCATCTTCACTTTCATATCTCAATGGCTTCCCCTGCTTCCACTTTTAGCATTAGCAATCCCTCTACTTCTTCTTCTTCTTCTCAAACACAGCAAAACCCAACAACTAAACCCTCCTCCTGGCCCTCCAAAGCTTCCAATTATCGACGAACATTTGGAGAGAGCCGAGAGCAAAGGAGAGCATGGGCAGGAAGAAGACATTATAGATGTGTTGGTTGGGATCATGAGAGATCAGTCTTCGCCAATTCACATCACTGCAGACCACATCAAGGCACTTCTAATGGTATATGTATATATGTATCTTCAATTCTTTCTCTTCATTAGAAAGTGATCATGATTGATTTGCTAATATTACATGGTTATGCATGGACGCAGAACATTTTTATGGCTGGGATGAGTACGAGTGCGGTTGCGATGGTGTGGACGATGACAGAGTTAGCGAGGAAGCCTGAATTGATGAAGAAGGCTCAGGATAAGATCAGAGGAAAGGTGGGGAAGAAAGGGAAAGTCGAAGAAAGCGATCTCGAGCAACTCCTCTACTTGAAGATGGTAGTGAAAGAGAGTCTAAGATTGCATGTGCTCTATTGCCTCCAAGAGAATGTGTGAATCATTGCAAGGTGAATGGCTACGATATTAGGCCCGGGACAAGAGTGATGGTGAATGTGTGGGCAATCGGAACAAATCCTGAATATGGGGAGAACCCAGAAGAATTTTGGCAGGAGAGATTCGAGAACAGCTCGATTGATTACTGGGGCCAACATTTTGAGTTATTGCCATTTGGGGCCGGCCGAAGGATCTGTCCTGGAATAACCATGAGAATGTTGATTGTGGAGCTTGCACTTGCGAATCTCTTGTATTGTTTTAAGTGGAAATTACCAAGTGGAATGAATGTTGAAGACATTGATATGGAGGAGGGGACTGGAATAGCACTCCGCAAGAAATCTCCTCTTCTTCTTGTGCCTTCTAAATTCAATTGATCTTCAATGGGGGGTTTCTTGAATATGTTGTCCTATGCCTCATCATGAAAAATTTATATATATATATATATATATATAATAAGATTACAAGTTGAAGATAATATGCTTCATCAACCAACCAAAAAAAAAAAAAGCTTCAAGAAATAATAATTAATACTACACACTTCTACATGAAAATATTCAATAAACCCCCAATAATAATTCCTGCTAGCTCACAAGACTTTCAAAACTACCTACCAATTGAATTTCGAAGGCACAAGAAGAAGAGGAGACGTCTTGTGGAGTGTTATTCCAAACCCCTCATCCATATCAATGTCTTCAACATTCATTCCACCTGGTAATTCCCAATCAAAACGATACAGAAGATTCGCAAGTGCAAGCTCGGCATTCAACATTCCCATAGTCATTTCGGGACATATCCTTCGGCCACTGATGAAAGGCAAGAACTCGAAATGTTGGCCCTTGTAATCGATTAAACTGTCGTCGAATCTCTCGGGACAGAACTCATCTGGGTCATTCCAGTACTCGGGGTTCCTCCCAATTGCCCATACATTCACCATTACCCTTGTTCCGAGGCTTATATCATAGCCATTCACTTTACAATTATTCATACACTCTCTTGGAGCCAATAGGGTGCTGGAGGATGCAGTCTTAGCGTCTCTTTCACTACCATCTTCAAGTAGAGGAGTTGCTCGAGATCGCTTTCTTCGACCTTCCCTTTTTTGCCCACACTTGTTCTAATCTCGACTTGAGCCTTCTTCATAAACTCGGGCTTCCTCGCTAACTCTGCCATCGCCCATACCACGACAATCGAACTTGTACCCACCCCTCCGAGAAAAATGTTCTGCAGCCAATGCAGATTTGCAAAGCATTTAATTAGTTCTAAAAGATGATTGAGACCAAAGACTGCAAAACCAATAACAGACTTTCTATTTAATCAACATATAGAAAAAAAAAAAAAAAAAAAAAAAAAAAAAAAAAAAAAAAAAAAAAAAAAAAAGTGGTGGAGGACTAGCATACCATTAGAAGAGCCTTGATATGGTCTATAGTGATATGAAATGATGAAGATTGATCTCTCATGATGCCAATCAACACGTCTATGATGTCTTGTTCCCCCTCTCCTTTGTCGGCTCTCTCGAGATGATCATCGATGATATCCTGATAAAACTTGTCAAAACTGCAAAAGCAACTCTCAAGCCTCCCTTTTAGTCGAGTAATCACATCTATGACCCTCCTAATCAATGAGGACTGATAAGAGAAACTACCCAACATGGCCGTGGCCTCGTGTACAACCTCAATAAACTTGCTGCCATCAAATAAATCATCATTTTGTATGATTGATCAAAAAAATATAAAGTGGTTCACCTTAGGAACTTCTCCCTCCCCTAATTTGATTACAACATCATCTTGATTCCTAGTATTTCTAAACTCACAATGCATGTATTCGGTCTTCGTCTTACTCAACTTAAAGCCTTTAGATTATAATGTATTTTTCTAAAGTTCTAATTTCATATTCACTCTATCTCTTATTTCGTCTACTAGAACAATATCATCTACAAATAACATATATATCATGCGGTTATTATATCCTCTTGGATATGCCGAGTTAGTTCTGACAATTAGTTTGCTACAAAACAAGATGGTCACTGTGACACCGTCGATCCAAACATTTGGATAGGGAAAATTAAGCACATAGAAAAGTTAACTAATTTCATGTAAAACCACCCATGATCTCAAAAGGCAAGAATGAGCCACAATAATACACACTTAAAACACTTCAAAATTGCAATCTCGAATATAATTGACAAAAGATCATCTGAAGCAACAAAATGAAGAGAACAAAAAAATTGAAGCAAGAAAGGGAGTCAAAGTATAGAAAACTTACTAAGCAATCTTATCTGCCTTGGCAGCAGTAGCAGCAGCTTGGCCATGAAGATGACCAGTCCTCCTAGTAGCGATGAGACCGACCTTTTGACCATGTATTTGGGACAAGCATTTCCTATGCCTTGAGCATAGGCTTCTGATCAGTCCTTCCTCCTGTGACCTAACCTATCATGGCTCGTCACCCACTTGGTATGATCCTCAATTGGCACCAGACGGCAGCTCGATCCTGTTATAAAAAGTGAGTTTCGTCATCAACAACTGAAATAACTAGAATTTTATCATCACTTGAAACTATTATATAGGTTGTTGCTTAATTTAATTTACCATAACTCAGCAGCAGGTTCAGATATAAACATAAAAAAGACAGTCCATAAGCAATTAAGAAACCATATCTTAACAGGGACCCTAAATTATGTTTCTCAACAGCTTCAAATTTAGTGAATACAAAGCTTTGCCTACGAGCACATTTTGGGGCGAAACTGCCTAGGCGGGCAGCGGTGTCTTTCTAAATAGTTTTTACAAATTTGAAAGGGCTATTTACAATTAAGTTTGATAATAAGAAACCTACCCGACAACAAAATCGTAACACAAATAATGTTACAAAATGACCTAAAGACTTATTAATTAAGATTTTTGAAGTATCTACTGAATAGGAATCAAGCTGAACTTAAGGACCTATAAATGAATAAATAATTATACAGGGAAGTAAATATTATTTCGTCCGCCTAGGCATAGTCAAGGCACTGTCCGGGCACCGTCTTGGCTAGGCCAAATAAATCGCCTCGAGGTTGCCATGGCGCCTTGCAGTCTTGGGTCAAATCTATGGACCTAGCTGACCTTGAAAAAAACTTTTTTAATCAAATGACTGCAATTGCGAAACTCGTTTGATTTATCAAGCATTTTGCAACAAAAATGGATATATTGAAATCCAACCAAAACACAAAAAGACATTATCATGAACTTGCACTCATCTTTGCATTAATAATATGCACCCATTAGACTACACAAAAACCTAAATGGATCAAAACTAATTCAAAAAACCAAATAGAAATCCAAATCCAAATTAAAATATACCCACAAAAAAAAATTAAAATAAATAATTAAGCAAGGTATGATTCCAATCAAGCAACTACAAAACCCAATAAAGCATCAAAATGTAACAAAAGATCAAAACGACCAAAACCCCCCCAAAAATCACAAAATTAACCAAACAACCAATGACGCACCCAAAAGCCCTAGCCAGCACTCCCCGAACCACATGGCGGTCAGGATCGCGGACTATCTCGTCGAAGTCGAAGTTCTGCCCGATTAGGCTCAACCACAGCCCGCCCGCCCCGTCTAACAACAACAAGCGATATATTTCAAAGACAAACATATGAATCATATGATGATATCACATAGCATCAACAAGGGCCATGTCACCCTATAACAAAGTAAATGTTTGGTTATGATGGGTCGTGTGATGTACATCGTGATGTAATGCAAGCAACGCATTTTGATGTGTGTTTGGGTAATGCACCCGTAGCACTGCCTCTATAACAAAGCCCATTATTTATTTATTTGTTTATTTTTTATTATAAGTTTACAAAAAGCAATTCTCGCCCTATTAGGGCTAATTTTGTCTTAATTATAATTTCACATATCAATATTAAACATATTAACGTTCAATGAACAGACTTAACGGGTTATAATTAGTAATTATCAGGATCCGCAATAGACTTAAATTATTCTATCAAGATTTATATGGTGGACATTGGACTTGGAGAAAATATTAACTAAAGGCCGCTTATCATTTATTTTTGTATTTTACGAGACTCGAACCTTGTTTTCCCTAAGTAAAAATGCTAGACCTTGATCATCGCAGCTACTCTCCTGTTGTTTAACAAAGCCCACTATTGTGATTGCCCGAAAAATAACTAATTAATGCCGTGTTTCTCTTTTTAAAAATTCCTCATCATTATTTAAGAAAATGCAAGAAAAACTAAGAAAGTTAAGTACTACCTAAAATCAATTAGTAAGAAAGATTAAAAGATGCATGCTCTCTAACAAGATCTCCTACATTAAATTAATACAAATTTTACTTGTAATACATCAACATATATAGATAGACGGAGGGAAAGAACTTGTGTTACAAAGGGAATACTTTTATTTTTTCTTTTTGATTATTTCAAAGAAACTTATTCGTGGTGGGAATCGAACTCCCAATCTTTTACATCCGTAGCCTCATATTTAATCGTTGGGCCACCTGTATGGTTGGTTACAAGGGAATACTTTCAAAGATGGTAGATTGAATAAGCTTCGTTAGGGTTGGTAATTGTTGGTTTTCGTCGTAGTTGTACATCAAGCTAACCATCCTCGCAGCGTTGAAAGATGCCTTCGTGAAAGAAGGCGAGAATGGATTATTCGTGGATAGGCATTCCTTGTTCAATTGTTTCCATGAATTGCATATCATTTCAAGCACATGTTGCCTTGCACTTTCCATTGTTGTGTTGTTGTTTTCCTTCATGTAGCATTTGATGTATGATCCATCGTTCCCTTCTTGATTCTCATCCTGTTCATTATTAATTTGGTTTTTGACACAAAGAGAACTAAAATAATTGAGAATGAAAATAACATGCAAAGAAAAATGAGAAGCGTTAGAATGATAATAATTAACATGTTACACTGCAAGACACATTAGCTCACATGTCGTGATGCATGCATACACAGATCACGATGTATAACATGCGGGTCGATGTCGCATAGAAAACTTTAGGAACCCATGTGTCTTTGTGGAGTGATTTTATTATTGTTGTCATTCTAATATTTTCCAAGAAAAATAGAGAAGGGGACCAGATCGATTACCTTTGCACTTCCTAAATCATCCCAAAGGCGAAGAATTGTTGCTACAATGTAGACTTGGCTTGGAATTTGGTCCATCAGTTGCAAACTCTGCTTTGTTATGCTTTCACCAAGTAGGAAGAAAATGTGAACAAAGACAACGTGCACTCCTGTGCTTATGATTGCATTATTCAAGTACTCCCTTGTGTCTGGTAAGTGTCCCGAGGCGAACCATTTCGCCTCTACTAGAAATGAGTTGGAAAGACTTGTCCACTGTACAATAACAAGAAAAGTCTCGGTCTCATATTAATTGAGGACGACTACACAACTGCATAGCTCAAACTGGATTGGTTTTCTCGAGAGTTTGTGAAAGTAGTATTGTAATTAGGTATGCATGTAAAGGTAACATAATAACATTGCATAATATTTGTTATAATTTTTTTGTTTCATTTTGCTTTGTTTGACATGTCTTATTAAGGGACTTGTTTGGTTTAAATTTTGAGATATATTTAAAAATATTATATTAACGTAATTGTAACAACTAAGTTAACTAAAAAGGTCAGCTGAATTACGTACCGCATTGCGAAGCGAGTCTAAGGGATTCCATCCATGCTCTTTGAAAACATAAAAGCTTATAGCATCAGTAGTTTCAAACAAAGCTTTGCACAACTTCTTCATTTTATCTGGCAAACGTTCCATTTCCTTGAGGTCCCACCTAGGACACAATGATATATCAACATTTGACAAAATCAATAACCAACTATATTCTTAATTAAGTTTACTTAATAATTAGAAAGAATACTAGAAGCATAATGACAAGGTTAGCATATATGTACTTATTGATTGTTTGTGCAAAGTGAACTAGTTCGTCGAGAGTCCCATAAACGTCGAAGATATCATCCATCATGTATATAAGCGCTATAGGTTTGGTGAGTTCAATTCTCTCTTTCGATAAACGGGGTTCTGAAAGGGTTGCCATGGACCATGTAAACCATTTTACAGGTTGGTTTCTTGCAAACTCTAACTCCTCTGCAAGACCCAAGTCCTCCCACCACCTTAAAACTTGTACAAGTTCTTTCTTATGAAGAGCTTGTACAGTATTGAAATCCATTTTGGCGAATTCAAGCAGGACGTCGTTCTTTCTTCCGATTTTCTCATAAAGCTCCATGTATTGTTTGGTCATGAACCTTGGTAGTCTCTTTTGAGAAGGGCATTCTAAAGTGTACTCTACTAGCTTTGCTAAATCATGCTCCATAGTTTCTAGTGAAGTGTGAAGTTGCTTGACAATTAATACTTTGACATTTTCTAGTGAGTCCTCCCCTTCAATTCCAAAGTCTGCTGCTTCATACAAGCTCAACATTCCCCTCACATCTTCTTTAGTTGATGACATTTTGAATTTCCCATCTTTGTCCATAAATTTGTTGAACACATCTGTTTCACACATATACAGTGTCAATGAAATGTTTAAAATAATAATAATAAAAAAAAAAAAAAAAAAGCTAGGCATTAGTTACCTGCAGAGACATGGTACCCTTGTTGTCTAAGCAACCTAAAGCAAAGAGAGACATCATATAAATCAAGGGCGCCATTGTCACCGCGACCGCTAGTCTCCACAATAGCTCTGGATTGCCTAGTTAAAGCAATTGTTATTTCCTCTTGAAAATGATAATCGACGACTAAGTTCTGTAGCGCGTTGATCATTGTCATGCACATTTCGGGGCTCTCTGCATCAAGCAGTTCCTTTCTAATAATGTTCTTCAAACTTCCATGGTTTGATCCAGTAGCCTAGAAAAAAATCATACATGCAGCATAAAATACTGTTAATTAAACTAACAAATTAATCAACCAATATTATTTACATCGAAATTGCAACAACTAATTTTGGGACTCACCATGCTACAATCTCTAGTGATGTTTTTGTTAGGCAAGCACAATTTATTCGAGGAAGCTATGATGGTATATTAGTAGCTAGCAACAGAGATCCTGTTAAGATAAATATTTGTGATGAATGTTTCGTTGTTTTGGATTCCTTGGAACCAATTTATAGTTATAAATTTGAGAATTGTAAGAATGACGACATCGTGTCACACGAAAAGACACATTAACGCATAAGAATAATCCATAAACGCCTCGATATTAAGCATGGCATTATTGTTCTCTTTTTAATTAATATTTTTATAAATTTACGGGGGAATGTGTGCCCATTTTAGTATTTTCCTATAAATTTATGAGGGAGTGTGTGCTTTTGATGTTGCACTTAATCGAGCACAATGAAAAAATTTGATCCATATAATCAACCCCGATTAATTTCGAACTGAGGCTATGTTGTTGTTGTGTGCCTTTGGTGGAGACGAGAAAGACTTGACCATACAGCAACTTCAACTTTAATCGCATCAAAATATAGCACTCACACGTATGTACACACTATACAGACAAACGAAAGAAAACTTCAACTTTAATCCCATCAACGAGGAACACGTTGAACGTCAACTTCGATCGCATCAACAACAACGAGGAACACGTACAGTGAAGTTGCTTTCTCCAATTAATTAATTAGGCTCTCGCTTGAGTTTTGTTTTTTGTTTTTTTTATAGGAAACGAAAATTTTTGTTTCCACCAAATTTCCAACTCAAGATCTTTTACTTTTAAATTTTATATCAAATTATTAAGTCATCCAATAGGTTAGGCTCACACTTGAGTTGAGTTAACACTAAAAAATTCTTCTAATTTTTTACGGTAATGATGATTTTTACTAATCGAAATAAGCTCGCTAGTACAACAATTCAACAATGTTTGCATTTCTAACAAAAGTACATCCCAACTCTTCTCTTTTTTGCGACATCGCGAGAGTTTTGTCATGTAACCTAGCTAGCTCCATAATAAGCGAATCACCGTGAATGAATGTAAAAGGTTGTTGCTGCATTCTACAAGGATTTGACCTGTAGCTAGTTCCAATTCATTTGTACTTGCGAAAGGAGTTTTATTTGAATAATACTGATCTTTGCAATCCCTCAACCTGTCGCTACAAAGTGCTTCTTTAAGAGCAATAGCCCGTCTCAATGGCTTAAAACACGTTCATAACATAAATTTAATACTTTATAATCCTTTTTTAGAAGAAGATTAGCTTATTTAAAGCCTAAAAAGACACATTCATCATCATAGAATACTATGAATCTTTATTTTATTTTTTTATAAATAAGTTTTTTTAACAAAATCAAAAGATATAAAATATTTAAAGAATGATGTAATTGCAATTCTTATAATAACTAAAAACTGTAATTTTTCCTATAAAAAAAAATTGTAATCTTCAATTAAAATTATGAAAATTGAGAAATACCTACACTAAATTAAATATAGTTATTATATTTTATTTGTTAAAAATTAAAAAAGCTTTTATTATGTAAAAAATAAAAAATAGAAACAAAAAACAAAAAAAATCGAAAAAAATTTACTTAGGCTATTAATTAGGATAAATATTAATTGGGGAAATGAAAGTACTTAGCCTATTAATTAGGCAAAGTAATTAACATATCAAGACATTTCATATCTATGTACACTACAAGAAATTAGTGGAATAGCATCAAAAAATTATGACAGAAAGAATATGTTGCTAAACAACAACAGATTAGCAACAGTTGTGCATCAGACAGTCCGTTTGACTTGGTTGACCAAAAAGCAACAATTCAGTGACAGATTTGTGACAAAACATTATGTTACATCGTATGTTATCACAAATCTGTCGTTGATTTCTCCCGCCATACATTTCCTGCCAATATGATGAACATAGAGATACGAGTAAATGAGGCTGTGACAGATCTGCTACAGATCAGCGACATACATGATTCTGTCGCTAATCTGTAGCAAAATGAAAATATTTAAAAATGAGGAGGTGATAAATCTGCTACAGATCAGCGACATAATCGTGTATGTCACTGATCTGTAGCAAAGATCTGCTGATCAGAGCGACATACGATATATGTCGTTGATCTGTCGCAAAAAGAAAAATAATCAAACACCAAAACCCATCCTCCTCGTCCCATTCTCTGCGCAAACCACCCTCGCCAAACCCTTTCACCACCCCTCGCGTCATCGTCGCCAACACTATCGCCACCACCGTCGCCGTCGTTGGCCACATAGAGAAAGAGAGAGAGAGAAAGAGAGAGAGAGAGAGAGAGAGAGAGAGAGAGAGAGAGAGAGAGAGAGAGAGAGAGAACGGCAGAGAGAGAAAGAGAATGAGATTGGCGGTGTAGATGAAGAATAGGCGGAGTGCGGCGGAGCTCCAGCTCACAAGGCACGACGACTCGCGGTAGCAGCAAACCAGCAGGCGGGTTGGACACCTGGTGCAGACAATGGCCAGCAGACGTGCAGCCGAATCGGGTGGACAGCAAGCCGGCGAAGGGCGGTGGCTCCGGGGAGCCTGCGACGCAGACGATCAGGCAGCAATGACAAACTAGCAGGGCGGCCTGGCGAGCAGTCGCGCCGGCGGTTTAGGCGAAGCCATGGACAAGGTGGCGCGGTTGTGACGACTACTACGAGCAGCGACGCAGTCCACCAAGAAGCCGGCGAGGAAGAGCGGATTGCAGCTCTGGCGGACCAGCAGCGCAGATGATGGAGGCGACAGACCATGTCTTTGCTAACTAGGTAAATCAGCGACAGACCGTGTACGTTGCTAAATAGCAACAGATTTGCAACAGACACGTATTTGCTGACTGGACTTCGATCAGCAACATATCCATTTATGTTGTTGTTCAGCGACAGACGTTTGTTACAAATTTGTCGCTGAACAACAACAGAACACCAAATATGTTGTTGAGTTGCACCAGCAACAAAGAGTTTAGCAACAACTACTATATGTCGCTGATTTGTTGCAGAGTGGCTTAGCAACATAAACGTACCAATTCGGCATCAGATTAGTTTATTGTTGTTTTGGTTTTTTTTTTGTAGTGGTAGAGTTGACATGCGTCATGTGACGGACCCAATTTTCCACAAATTGGGCCCCGCCTGGCCTAAGCCCACGTGGACCACCGAGTCCGTCTCGCAAGGTCAACGCGGACCTAGTCAGCCTTCCAATCCATAATTTTTCACAAATTCAACATTTTAAAGTTGAGTTATTAATATTTTTTGAGATTTACAATTTTAGCGGAAGCAATTAATATCAATAAAATAACTCAACCATAATTTCAAGGAGTTAGGCAACCTAATTGTGGAACCCAGTCAATATCATCAGAGGAGAGTAAAAATACAAAATATGCAAAAAATCACCTAGCTATGAAACCTTCCCTTCGCTACTCGTCCGCGGCGCTGCACTCAGTCAAACATAAGAATGACGAGCCAGGTAAGTAAATCCAGTAGGACATATACACAACATTTCGCAATATCCAAAACAACAGTTCACGATATCCAAAGCAGTCGAATTCATGCAAATAGAATGAAAGGAATCAAGAAAAGCATGAATATAAAAGATTGTAAAACAATCCATCAACGAGTGATGCCTCGGTACCTCCAAGGTAGATGTATATGAGCACCACACAGGACCACTACAAAAAAAAAGCAAATCAGAAACGGAATTTTCCGTTTCTGATTTACAAAAATTCCGTCTCTGATTGATTCGAAACGAACGAGAGACGAATGCGTTCCGTATCAAAAAACGTCGTCGCTGATTGGATCAGAAACGGAAAATGGATTCCGTTTCTGATTTAGAGACGGATCAGAAACGGAATAAATTCCGTTTCTGATTAGAAACGGAATTTATTCCGTCTCTAATTCCGTTTCTGATTAGAGACGGAATAAATTCCGTTTCTGATTATTTCCGTCTCTGATCCGTTGCTAATCAGAGACGGATCAGAGACGGAATTTGATCCGTTTCTGATTCAAATCTAAAAAAAAAAAGAGACGGAAATAGCAACGGAATCCAAAGATTCCGTTGCTATTTCCGTCTCTAATTTTCATTTTTGTTTAGTTTTTAAAGTCTTACATATATAGGTCTCAATCCAAGCACATTTAACCTGCCAATATATAATAAATTGACATTCATACATCGACAATATATATCAACAAATATTCAATTGAGAGAACAAAAATGTAAAAATCAAAAATTGAAAAAGATATATATCCAAAAAAATTGTATAGTATTACAAATGCTCCAAATTTCTAAGTATTCACAAAACCACCAATCCTATTGTTCAACAACCACAAAAAAAAAAAAAAAACTTACAATCCTATAAATATGCACAAAAAGAATTATCAATCGAAAAGTCTTGAGATGTTCTTCAACACCACCTGCACAGCCAAGGGACATTTGAAACAACTTAATAATTGAATAGTTGAACTTAAATTTTTCAGGGACATAAGCATCATAGGAGATAGAGCTAAGGTAGAAGAGCAATGACTCACATCGAACTTATAGTGACGATCCCCGCACTCGACCATCAAAGTCTACAAACAAGCAAAAAGATTAACATTAATTCATTTGAGATTTAAGAATCCACAAACGATGATAAACACTTGCATATACTTGATTTAAGTAAATTAAATTCTTACCAATCCAAGTAGGAGGAAGATAGCAATGTTTGTCATTTTCACTTTTATCTTCATTTTCTAAAAACATATAAGAAAACAAAAATATGCTACCTCATAGATAGACCAAAAAACTCATAAGACTATTTTCAATCAATCCACTTTCACAAGCTACAAAATTTATCATAAGCTCACTCATCTCATTTCAAACCGAGCTTTTTTAACTTTCAAGAACCAAACAATAAACCTGTTTAATCCATTTCATAAAGATCGAACTTAATGAGTATCAAACTATTGATCACACCAAAAAAATGATATGGACTTGTTATTGCCTAAATTTAAAGAAGACATATCCTTATTCAAACAACAATGCAAATTATAGATCATATTCAAGTAAAATTTATGCATTAAACCACTTAATCGAATATTTCAATCAAAAAATGAATGAACCAAAACCAATTTTAAATATGTTTTTCATGGATTCTTAAAGTAGTATTTACTTGAATTTATTTAGACTAACTTAAATCATTTAAGGACTCAAACCTCATTCCTAGTTATCTCGACTTAAGTCATTCCCGACTTTTAAACCATTCTTTCAAATCAAAATCGACGATTCGAGTAAAACAAGTATGCGGTGAAGCAAAACAAGAAAAATCTCATAAACTTAGTTATCCAATATAAATTGAATGCGATCGACTAATCACAACTAAAAAGATTCAAATCAACTCATTAGAGTCAAGTTCGACTTAAAATTCTCAAATCATAGCATTTAGTCGAAAATCCATGATTTAATCGAAGTCTTTTTTTCAATGGATAAAACAAAGTCTCTTCCGCATCTCAACTTAGCTTCAAGTCTCACCCAAAATGATGATTACTAACTACATTCAATAAAGTTGGATTGAACATATTTCAAGACTTGGGAAAAAAATGAATGAGCTCTCCTTGAAGCGTTTTAAAAGGATTTTACCCAAATCAATGCAAATTAGCTACAATCCTTTCGAGACATGAAAAATCATACTAATGATTGCTCGATTAAATCATATCATAGAAACAAAGCTCAATAAAGAATCCATGAGACTTTAGAATCATGCTTTTCCATGCACTTCGTTAAAAGAACAAGTTAAGGTCTCTTTTGACAATTTCATCAAACAAAAGAGCACATTATCCACCAATACCTTTTACAAGGCATGATCACTTTTGAATACTAGCCCAAATCATCAATATCATATAAATTTTTTTTCATGGAATGCAACTAACCATAACAAAATCCCAAACTTGCCCTAGACATTCAAATTTCCAAGACAAATAGAATCACAAAAAAAACAGAAAAAAAAGAGCTAAAAAGGTAGAGATTGAAATTCAATAGACAACCAAAAATCAGAAATACCTCGGCGGCCAAGTATTCAAGCACGGCCGCCAAGTAAACAGAGCGCCAAAGATCGCCTCGCAATGCGAAGAAACCCGTCGTCGTCGGACTTGGTGAAGCGATGGTGGAATTTGTTTGCGGTGGTGGCGGTGGCGGCGGCGACGGGCTTGTCGGACGAATCGCCTTAGTTTTAGGGTTTTGGAGTGAGGTTTGAAGAGGGGGGAGGGTTTGAGAGGGAGAGAGCGGTCGACGGTCCGTGAGAGAGAGCGGTGACAGAGAGAGCGGTGAGAGAGAGAGAGAGAGATCTGCCGTAGATAGGGTTTTCCGGAGAGACAGAGAATCGGGAGAGAGAGCGGTGAGAGACAGAGAGAGAGATCTGCCGTCGAGAGAGAGAGAGAGAGAGATTTGCCGTTGCTTGTCGAGAGAGAGAGAGAGAGATCTGCCGTCGAGAGAGAGGTTTTTGGGGAGAGAGACAGAGAATCGGGAGAGAGAGCGGTGAGAGACAGAGAGAGAGAGATCTGCCGTCGAGAGAGAGAGAGAGATGCTGGAGAGAGAGAGAGAGAGATCTCGCCGTGCCGTCGAGAGAGAGAGAGAGAGATCTGCCGTCGAGAGAGAGAGGGGTTTTTGGGGAGAGAGAGAGAATCGGGAGAGAGAGGTCGAAGGGTTTTGGGAGAGAGAGAATCGGGAGAGAGAGAGGGAGTTTTATTTTTGAATCATCGAGATCGAAAGATGCACAAATCTCGAGATTTGATGAACGGGTATAACAAAATAAAGTTTTGGCGGGAATGGTGGCGCCAATTTTCAGAGACGGAATTTAATTCCGTCTCTAATTCCGTCTCTAATTCCGTCTCTGATCCGTCTCTAATCCGTCTCTGAATGTTTCCGTCTCAATTCCGTCGCTAACTTTTTAATTTAGAAACGGAAATTATTCCGTTTCTAATTCCGTTTCTGATTTAGAAACGGAACTTATTTCCGTTTCTAATTCCGTTTCTGATTTGCTGTTTTTTTGTAGTGGACATCTCATATACATCTTCTATGCCCCCCCCCATATTTGCACGTGGCGCCGTACGCCAGGAGGAATGGGCACTCCTCGAAACGCAAGGTACATCTTTTACATATATGGGCATAATTTTGCAGTGAACAGCAATAAGTTATCACATAACAGTAACAACAACAACCAATGGAAAGACATGAAATATTGTATAAGTCCCTAGCTGGTTTACTTACCTCGAGAAACGCGAACCTCAAAAAGTCGCTCGCATCTCGATTTGCGCACCGACACCCGACTCTCAAGTCCCTAGTGTCCATTTAAACATTTTAAGCCTATTTTACTAAAAATCATTCAGATCATAACTCGAATTAGGTGAATAAACCTCACCTTCATCGCGTCGTCGCGATTTCGACGAAATCGCGCAACCGACCGGTCAATAACGCGCCACCGCGCCGTTCATCGCGCCATCGCTTGCTACTTATCGCGCCGCTGCCCTCGCTTTCACGCTGCGCGGCTTCGCCGGAACCGCGCAGGAGTCACTGGCACCTCGCCGGTGTCGCGCTGCTGGAGTTACTGCTAGAGTTGCCGCGTCGCGCCAGCCGAACCGATGCTCCGCCGTGCCGCTGCTGGTCCGCGCAGCGCGCCGCCATGTCGCCGCTCCTCGTCGGCTCGCCGGCTTGCCGTCTCGCCGGTCCGTCCAAACCAGCCGTCTGCCACACGCTGCTGTGCGCCGATGCTGCCGCGAGTCCGATGCTGCAACGCCGCTCGCCCGGCTGGACTCCCACCTCGCTGGAGCCACCGTCCGCGGCCCCTCGTCGCTACGAGCCGCCGCCTGGAACCGTCGGTTCGCCGCCGGATCTGCTGGTTCGCCGCCGGATCCGACCGTCGCGCCACCCCTTCTTCTTCTTCTTCTTCCCCGGCTTGATCTCTCCCTCTCCGCCATTTTTTTTTCCTCTCTGTCTCGTTTTCTTGGAGTTTTTCCAACACTAGGGTTGGTTTACAAATTTTTTCACAAAATAGGGAGGTTTTTTTTATCACGGAAGTAGGCAATAACGCCTTCTCAAAAGGCGTTATTGAGTGGGAAGTTTTTTGCTTCGCTTTGACGTGGCGTCCACGTGGCATGGGTTTGTACAGATAGCGTCTTTTCAAACTAAACAAACTACCTAAAAACGATTAATAAACATACCTAAACCAAATTAGAAATGCCACCTCCTCCTTCACCGGACCTCCCTTCTCCTCTGCCGAGACGTCTGGTGCCCCCCACCGCTGCTCCGCGCTCCCCTGCCACAGTAACGCCTCCTCCCTGATCAGCTGTCAATCCCCCGTGCTCCCCTGCCGAGGACCTCCCAGCTCCGCTCCGCGCTCCCCTACCGCAGGTCCGCTCTCCTACCTGCTCAGCTGCTCGTCCTCCTTCCTCCGCCGCTGCTACTTCCTCTGCGTTCCCTCGTCTGGTGCCGCCGCGGCTGGGGTATGGTCGTCACTCCTTCCTCCCATTCTGGTCTCTCTCCACCGAGCTCCTCCCCCACCCCTCCTTATATACACCAACCTCCTTACCTCCTTGGTCACGGGATTACTATCCCGTGATCCCTACCGCCCCTACCCCTGCATCCCTACCGAAACCGACGCAGAGAATATTTGCTGCGTTGGTTTCGGGAAGGAGATGATGGGGATGTGCTGATAACGCCTTCTCAAAAGACGCTATGAGCGCATCCCCCCACGTCCCCAAACCTGTCCACGTGGACTGGCGAGACTAGGCATGTCCACGTAGACACCAATAACGTCTTCTCCGAAGGCGCTATTGGTGTTTTTCAGCCACGTGGCACGTGGCTACGCCACCCGTGCGATGACGTGGACATGACACGTGGATATCGCCTTTTGAAAAGGCGCTATCCACATGTCCACGTCATCAAATGAATGTACACATGGTGATAGCGCCTTCTCATTAGGCGTTATTGCCTAGATTGAGAAAAAAAAAATAGGCCCTTATTTTGGGAAAAAAAATAAAATCTGTTGTACTTTTGGAAAAAATTCCGTTTTCTTTCTCTCTTCTCTCTTTTTTTCTCTCTCTTCTCTCATTCTTATCCAAATCAATCTTATATATATATATATAATATTTTATATTATATATACATTTTTCTTTTTATCTTTTTGATTTCAAATCAAAAGTGTCATCGAGATTCGTGTAACATGAATATCGAGGCAACTCAACAATCGAGCAACGCGCATCTCGAGGCACCAACCAGCCTCATTTCAAAATCTTGATACTCGCGCTACACGCATCACGAGGCATATCCCTCGTCGACACGCGACTCGAGGCCCATCCCCATTCGTGTTTCGGCTCACCGAATTCCTCGCTCAGTTAGCATATCATTTTAAATTGAATTCAGATATACGTATTTCGACGAGCGGGTCCCACATACGACCTTGACTTGACACGTGGCACAAATCAAATTTTCGGGCCGTTACACGTCAACAATGTACATAGCTTTCTTATATATATATATATATATATATATATATATATATATATATATATATATATATATATATATATATGTCCCTATGTGTTAAATTGGGGTGTTGATCATAAATCATTTCAAAACTAATAGATCAAACTATTTCCACTTCCCCTGCCTTTGATAGTATGCTAGTAAAATCCTTTCTAATCAATGCATCTTTTTTTTTATACGAGTGTAATGCATGTGTTATGTTATCTTAGTCGACTTAGTCCAGTGAGATTGTTGATTTTTTCTTTTTAGGATTTATTCTATCGAATTTTTTGACTAGGTAATTGCATGTCGTTTTTGAATGTGTCTAGACTATTGCAACAACATTTTCTTAATTTTTGGATCGATTATCGATTCTATCCTTATTTTTCTTTGAATCTCTTTAGTTCTTATTTTATTATGAATTCTCATTTGGATAAGTTTTCCTTAAGAGTGATTCCAACCGAACTCTAAATAGAGTTCGGTTGCCAGATTTAATTAGCGTTGGGTTCCTCTAATCCGATACCAAATCTCTTTCTGTGTTTTAGTGTTCCGTTACAGTGAAACGTCAGATTAGCTAAATGCTGAAATTGCATTTCTATTTTTATTTTTGTGTTTTAAAAAAATAAAGAATAGAATTTTTTTTATAAAAAAATCAAGAATAGAAATTAAAAATAGAGTTTTGGAGAATCAATATTATTCATGGTTAGAGACTGAAGAAATAGAGTTTGATATGATGCATAAGAATGGTAAAATAGAAAAGAAAAGGGAGTTTGTTGTTGAAGATAGCCCGTAACATTAATTAACCATGTACCAATTCACGAAGCTAAGTGGTTGATAAGTCAGTATTTATAGGTTTTTAGTAGTTTATTTTAGTATATTTATTTATTAAAAGTATTTAAAATATATATTTAATTATATTTTTGGTCAATTTTAGGTGAAACAGAGTGTGCAGTTGAATTCGTGGCAGAAAAATACGCAAAATGGAGTATTTACCTGCAGTGATCTGATGCCCAACAGTTTGCTTCGAAATACGCATTGTGCGGTGTGTCGAATAGCTGACATGATATTTCAGCCAATAAGGTGACGCCACGTCAGCGTGAAAAGCCACTTTGGACCAATCATATGCTGCCACGCGGACGTTCTACCAACAACTGCATCATCTGGGCGATTTCCACTAATCCAGCGTCGCCATGTCAGCACCGTAATTCCAACCACTAATGAGAAGATGTCATGCGTTACCACGTCACCAGAGAAGCCACGTCACCTGCAAGACATTTCTCATCGCTTCAGCAGCCTATCGATCGACATCGGGATGCGTGACCGCACAGACTCCCATTGGTCAGACACGTCACCAGAAAGCGTTTCAGCCAACCACATGCAGACACGTGGCGCTGAGTCACCCTCACACAATACAAACGCACAGTTCTCGGCTAATCAGGCGGAGACAACTAAGCGGGCGGTGATAGGGTGGTCCAATGAGGCACTGACACGTAGCGCAGCAACAGAAAAACAACGAATAGCGTGCGGACAAGTGACAGAGCTCAAATTTTGATCTAAAAAAATACCTCTATGATACTCCTCGATGCACGAGTCACGTCTCCAACCCCTAAAATTAGTATCCGAGACCAATTTGGAGTACTTTTTATATATTAGGAACCTAGGTATTTGTAACGGCCCGTCTTAACCAATCCCGATTAACTGATAAATTACGGGTTAGTATCATAAGCTCAGACCCACGTGAACGTCGTGGAAAAGTCTATAACACGCCTGATCAGGGAAATATGTTATTTTTGTGTGGCGAGTGTTTGATTATTTTATGATTATTTAATAGTTCGCACCGCGTTAATTGATAATTTCGCTTGGTCGCGTTGTGCGCGTGTAGCGACGAGAATGTGCGACGTCGTGGAGTGCGCGTAACGCGGACATACGGGGTTGTATGGGACTGAGTGGTCACATGACTCACCCTATTATTTTACACATCATATCAAGCTCATCCCTTATCATTTCGTTTTGTCATTTCCAATAAAAAACATTATTCTCTCTTTTAAATGTGGAAGAGAGAGAAAGAGGAGAAAGTGATGGGAAAAGAGAAAAAGAGGGAGGAGATGAGAAAGGAGAGACGGTGGTGGCGCAAGCAGCTCCCGCGAGGGCGAGCCGGACACGGATGGCGATGGCAGCGTGGTGAGGCGCGACAGCAACGACAGTGGACGAGCTGCCGACAATAACAGGCACGGTAGCGCGGCAGCCTGCAGCGTCGGATGGCGGACAGCTCACGAACAGCACTGTAACATCCCTCGATTTCTAACACGACTTATGTGACACGTGTCAGGATCGTGACCCGGCCACGCGACACTGGACGGTACTTCGAACCTTGGGAGTCGACACCGAGGTAATTTTACGATTTTTGATATGTGTAATAGCATTATGGATTAAATGCGTGTCACGAGCCACTCGAGCGATTTCCTTTTTGTTTATACGTGAGTTCTCGCCTAGGTAGCCGGGGGAGGAAAGACAGTGAAAGTGCGCACGTGACGGAGGAAAATACGGGTCGATGAGGTAAGGTGAGTCCGGGAACCCGGGGGTTAAGGTTGGGGACTTGTGGGTGGGCAAGGCACACCTAGGACACACCCCACCATATTGATTTGAAATTTCAAACCAAGGAAACCAACCACTCCACCCACTCCCATCACTCACACCTCACACTCCCATCACTCACGTCACACCCCCATCACTCTCTCTCTCTCCCGATCTTTAAATCACTCTCACTCACGTTTTCAATCACTCCCATCCCTCTCGGTCAACTCTCTCCCACTCCTCTCTCGGTTTCAAACCTCTCACTCACGGCCTCTCTCTCCCTCAGCTCACCGCCGCCTCTGCTCTCGCCGGTGACCGGACCAGGGACGCCGGAGGAGGCCGCCAACCAGAGGTAACACTCTCACGGGCTCTCTCTCTCTCTCTCTCTCGCGTTTCACTTCTCTCACGGGCTCTCTCTCTCTAGGTTCGCTCACCATTCGGTTGGCCGAGACCACGCCGTCGTCGGAGGTCCCGTGGTGGCGAGGAAGGTCGCCGGAGGTCTCACACTCTCTCTCTCCCCCGTGAGCACTCGACCACTCTCCCTCTCCTCACGGTTTGCTCTCCCTCTCGGCTCACGTTTCTCTTCATTTCTCTTTGTCTTTGATTGTTGTTCATCACACTTGTTACGTGTGCACGTGGTTGCCGTGACGAGGACCGGCCGTGGGCGACCTCCGGAGACCCACCGGAGTCCAAGACGTCCCGGAACCACCCCCGCATGGCCCATGCAAAGTACTTGTTGTATACATACAACAAACTCGTTTTTTGCTAAGTGTTGGTCCTCTCGCCGGAGAAGGCCCTCACTGGCGGCGCCACCGCCGGACCACCAGGACCGGAACGTGTCGGGGACCCCACCAAAACTCGTATGTGGGTCCCACAACCCTAAAAGTGGCCAAAAACAGTTTTATAGGTGCAAAGGAATCGAAATTCCAGAGGGGAATTAGCGCGCTAATAGCGAGAATTAGCGCGCTAACAGCCCTGCGACCGAAAAATTCCAGAGAGGAATTAGCGCGCTAACAAACATTATTAGCGCGCTAATGTCGTGTACGTTGGGAATAATGATATGTTTAAACCTAAGTGTTAGTGAATGACTCGACCTAATGACACGAGTTTCCGACCTTGTCAGGTAACGGGAAACTTGAGGATACGCGTTAGGAGTCGCGGGAGTTTTACGTGGATTACGATAATCTCAGGTAAGTACACTTGCCTTAAAAAGCATTTGTACGTTAGTAAGCCAGCTAAGAAGATATCATGTGATTCATTTTCACTTTTCTTGTGTTCGTTATTATCCCATCATTGGCATTCCAGTCTATGTTCTTGTATGTGTGTTCTTGGCATAAGTACGTCACGAAGGTACATGCGGCCTGCACTAGAAGGGATAAAACGCGGGCACTCGAGCGCACGAGTGTTTGACCACCCCTAGTGATTGTGTGATACCATGTACTGGATTGTTGTGGATGGTTGTGGATTGTTGTGGTATTGTTGTGGAATATGGACTACTTATTGCTTCTCTTGACTCGTAGAACACGCATGTTTCGATTGCTATCATTTCCAGTCTGTCTATCATGCATTCTTGCTTATTTATATTCCTGCATTTCAGTACCCGCATGATATTTAGACTGTCTTGTTTGTCGTTTCATGAATTACTGTTATATTCTTCTCGCTTTTACTTTCAATTTCTCTCGCTTGCTCACCGTCTAGTTTGTGACGGTGGGTGCGATATACGACGAGAGCGAGGGGCAAGGGACCGTGTCTAGGAGATTTTTGTGAGCAAATGAACGTGAGTACCGAGATGTAGGCTCGTACCTATCCTTTTTGTATGACGTTTTTGTATATACATATATGGTTGTTTTGGGACCGGGAACTAGGTTTGAGGTGATTTCCATAATTTCATTTTGTTGACTTGTATATGACTGCCTTGGGGGTTTCCACATTTATATAGATTCCTAATTTCCCTTGATTGAGTTATTTCCCATTATTTGATTAGAATATGATTTTTGCTTCCGCTGTATTATAACTGCAATAACTCTTTCATAAACCTTAAAAACCTTAAAATGTCGATAAGTTGAGGCTGACTAGGCTCGTCCAGTTCGCTGAGAAACTGACTTGGGACCTGCACGGGTCTAGGCCGGGCGTACCCAAATGCATTGGGAATTTGGGGCCGTCACAGTTGGTATCGAGCCTACGGTTTGGTTATATAGACGACTCATGTTGTAAATTCATAAAACACAAGCCATTGAAACCAATGAAGTTAGGAACGGTCAAAACCGAAAAGTGGAAACCCTAGGATCCCGTAGAAACTTAGTCGGGAAGTAATTGGGCGAGTCAAATTATTTTAATACATATTATGATTGCTATGTATATTATTGTAGTATACGGTAGCTATAGACGATTCGAGAAGTTCGTTTTCTTGATTCGACGACGATGACGGATCGAGCCGGTCGGGCGACGATAGCAAACACATCGCACACGATATGCCGGTGCGGACGATGTGCATGCCTTGACTCGAGAGTTGCGACGCAGATTCGCAGCTACGAAATGTTACGACTGTTGAGGACACTCGTACAGCCTACCGCTACACCATCGACTCCGACTACACCATTGCCACATACTACTACTCGAGGGCGAGACCCCGATTGCTGCGGCATCCACGGCTCCGACTCCGTTAGAGGCGGTACACTGAGGAGCTGTTGTTGCGCCGACACGCGAACGAGGCGAGAGGCACATCCTTTAGTGACAAGATAGCTCGAGCGACAGAGGCACCAGTGCGTCGATAACTAATGCGAGAGGTCACTCCGATTACGACTCCATCGAAGAGTCCGGAGCCACTGCCGAGGCGAAGCAGTGGAGGGAATTTAAGAGACATGATCCCATGAAGTTTTATGGCGGCACAGATGTTAAGGCAGAAGAGTTGTTTCTAAAGAATCATGAGAAGATTCACTCGACCATCGCCACGGAGGACCACATGCGAGCGACTATCTCTTCGTCGATGTTACATGGAGAGGCAGATGATTGGTGGACGACGATCATTACTACCAGGGGTGTTCCGAGAGACTGGATCGACTTCAAGACCCAGTTTAATCAGAAATACTTTCCACCGACTGTACTTCGAGCAAAGAGGAATGAGTTCATGACGTTGAGGCAGGGCGCTAATGAGTCAGTTATGGAGTATATGGGTAGATTCTCATCATTGTTGCCTTATCTGGAGGATCGGCCGACACCGAGACCGACCGAGTGTATTATTTCACCGAGGGTCTATTACTTACGATCGGTGGTTCGTAGTCACTACACAAATGGAGACTTTACAGATTGCATACGAGCGGAGTTTAGCTCGAGAGAGTTACCTACTTACTCATCCTACGGAGACTAGATCGGCCGACTGCGAGTCCCGATTGGAGGAGCATCATCGAGACAAGAAGAGGAAGAAGAATAGGTGGAATTTCCGTGATCGCAGGACTCGGAGCGTAGGGTCCGTTGCACGATCGACTATTCGTCCGACCCATACTAATCCGCCAGACCTAGCTTTGCCGGTCATCCACCACACACTGGTCGATCGGGACGACGATCACGAGACAGAGACAGACTGCGAGAGTAGGGGTACCGATCAAGGAGACAAGCGAGAGGAGGACACAGGGGGCCCTGGTCGGACTCGGACACAAAGTTCCGCACAAGGACGAGGCCGAGCGGACTCAAGGATCGCAGGATACCCGTACATGTTACAGTGCGGAAAGGTCGGTCACATACGAGAGGAGCCCTCAACCACCAAAAGTACCGCCACGACATTATCGGCCTCGAAAGAACGCGTTCAGCAAATGCTGAGCCCGACCGGGGGCATCCCGAAACCTTGTCGAGGGTATGATTTCTATTTGTGGTACTTCCATGCACACCATGTTCGATTCAGGTTCCACTGTCTCATTTATTACTGGTCGAATGGTAGATAAGCTAGGTTTGAAACCTGTTAGGCTTAATAAACCCCTCATCCTCAACACCGCTGCTGGAGATAAGATTTACCCGAATTTGTTGTGCCTCGATATTTCGGTAGAGATAGGGGGTTATGAGTTACCAGTGGATATGAGAGTGCTCGAGTTTTTGGAGTTTGATGCTTTGTTGGGCATGGATTGGCTGGGATCGTTTCATGCTCACATTAGTTGTTATGAGAAGAGAATCACGATTCGTTAGAAGGTGGTTCGGAGCTCAAGATTCGGGGCACGGCATCGCTACTACCTATCACCAGAGGCAGGGAAGCCACGAGTGACGAGATTGAGATTGTTGCGAGCGTCATGAGCACTGGAGCGAAGCAGGAGATTTACTTTTCAGAAGTACCAGTTGTGTGTAACTTCCCAGATGTGTTTCCGGAGGATTTGCCGGGATTACCACCACCGAGGGAGATTGACTTTATTATTGACCTTGTTTCGGGGACTAAGCCGATCTCGATACCACCCTACCGTATGGCACCCCGAGAGCTTGAAGAGTTGAGGAGTCAGCTAGATGACTTGTTAGAGCTGGGCTTCATCGGTCGAGTATGTCACCTTGGGAGCACCGGTTCTATTTGTGAAGAAGAAGGATGGAAGTTTGAGGCTATGCATAGATTATCGTCACCGAACCGAATTACATGAAGAACAAATATCCGTTGCCGCGCATTGATGATTTGTTTGATCGGTTGACGAGAGCGCAGTGGTTCTCGAAAATAGATCTGCGATCGGCTATCACCAGCTCGGGATTAGGGATGAAGATCGAGAAAAGACGGCGTTCAAAGACGAGATACGGTCATTTTGAGTTTACAGATCATGCCGTTCGGTTTGACTAATGCACCGCAATGTTCATGGATCTCATGCATCGTGTGATGAGGGAATACCTCGATCGGTTCGTGATTGTGTTCATAGACGACATCCTCATCTATTCCAGGGACTCGTGAGGAGCACGAGGGGCATCTACGAACAAAGTTGCAGACTTTGAGAGATCATCGATCGTTTGCCAAGTTCGAAGCAAGTGCGAGTTTTGGTTGTCGGAAGTCCGATTTCTTGGGCATGTTGTTGGAGCTACCTGTTGTTGTTGACCCGAGAGAAGGTTAGAGCGATGATTGAGTGGCCTACGCCGACTACCGTTACGCAAATTCGCAGCTTTTACGGGATTGGCGGGATACTATCGCCGATTTGTGCAAGACTTCTCCAAGATTGCTACTCCGATGACAAAATTGACTAAGAAGAATGCAAAGTTTGATTGGGATGAGGAGTGTGAACATGCATTCAACACTTTGAAGCAGAAATTGACTACCGCGCTTTGTGTTAGCGTTGCCGAGACTCGGGAAAGACTTAGTGGTGTACACCGACGCGTCGAAGGTTGGCTTGGGTTGTGTATTGATGCAAGAGGGCAAAGTTATCGCCTATGCATCTCGACAAATTTGAAAGTGCACGAGAGGAACTACCCGACACACGACTTAGAGTTGGCTGCAATAGTGTTCGCATTAAAAATATGGAGGCATCACTTGTATGGCGTACGTTTCGAGTTATTCACAGACCACAAGAGCTTGAAGTACTTATTCACTCGAGAGAAACGAACCTGAGACAGAGACGTTGGCTAGAGTTCTTGAAGGACTATGATTTCTCGTTAGAGTATCATCCGGGGAAAGCTAACGTGGTTGCTTGATGCTTTGAGCCGTAGGGGATCGATCTTTGAGGTGGTCGTATGTCGATGACTCACGAGTATGGTCTTCTTGAGGCGTAGCCGAGTTGAGGAGTTCGGCGGACGTACGGGGACTACCAGGATACGATTTTGTGGACGATGAGGTTGCGACCGTTTCACTATCGATCGTTCTCGAGGGACAAGAAGGCGATGAGTCGTACCAACAATTCAAGAAGATGGTGACGATTCGTAACATCCAGTTGGAGTCGGTCGACGACTCTTGTTTGAGGTATCGTGGGCGTGTGGATTCCATTGGCGGGCGACTTACGCACCGAGATACTCCAGGAGGCTCACCGTTCTAGATTTTCTGTGCATCCGGGTCGAACCAAGATGTATGCTGACATGCGACGTCTCTTTTGGTGGCCAGGGATGAAATCTGATGTGTCGGAATTCATTAGAGCGTGCGAGATATGCCAGCGTGTGAAAGCTGAGCATCGACGGCCTGGAGGATTGCTGCAGCCCCTACCTATTCCTCAATGGAAGTGGGAGCACATTGCTATGGATTTTGTCAGTGGCTTGCCCCGACCTCCTCGTGGCCATGATAGCATCTGGGTAATTGTGGATCGATTGACGAAATCTGCTCATTTCATACCCGTATCCACTACACACCGAGTTGACAGACTGAGCATTCTTTACGAGCGTGAGATTGTCAGACTACACGGAGTTCCGTTGTCGATCGTGTCAGATCGGGGAGCGCAATTTACTTCGTTATTGTGGCAGAGCATGCGGGCTCAGTTCGGCACCACACTAGAGTTGAGTACGGCGTTCCATCCACAAGACAGACGGACAAGTCCGAGAGGTTGATACAGTGTTGGAAGACATGCTCGGGATGTGTGTTTTGGAATACGGCGGGTCGTGGGAAGAGTATCTTCATTTGTGCGAGTTTGCTTACAACAACGCTTATCGAGCAAGTATCGGTATGGCACCGTTTGAGGCGCTCTATGGCAGGCCTTGTAGATCACCTTCTTGCTGGGCTGAACCAGAGGATGTTGTGACCGTTGGTCCTGAGACTGTTGTTGATCACACTGAGAAGGTACGGCAGATCCGTCAGAGGCTTAAGAGTGCTCAAGAGCGGCAAAAGAAATACTATGATCGATATCACGATGAGCTTCAATACGACGTGGGGGACTATGTATACCTGAAAGTCTCGCCTCTGAAGGGTCACAAACGATTCGGAATCAAAGGGAAGCTTGCTCCTAGATTTATCGGTCCCTTCAAAGTTGGGAAGAGGGTCGGTAAGGTTGCTTACCGGTTAGAGTTACCGCCAGCGCTCGTCGGTGTTCACCCAGTATTTCACATTTCAATGCTTCGACTAGATAAGTCAGGCGGAGGGCGACGACCTACCGTGGACCTGAGTCAGATCGAATTGCAAGACGATGCCACGTACGAGGAACAGCCAATTCAAATTGTCGACCGTAAAGTCAAGATATTGAGGAACAAGGAAATCCCTTCCGTTCTCGTGAAATGGCAATTCCACGGGGACGAGGAGTTAACTTGGGAACTAGAGTCATACATGCGAGAGCACTTTCCCTATCTATTTGATTCCGGTGAGTCGAAGTTTAGTTTACTTATTAGTAAATTTCGGGGTCAAAATTCTAATAAGTGGGGGAGACTGTAACATCCCTCGATTTCTAACACGACTTATGTGACACGTGTCAGGATCGTGACCCGGCCACGCGACACTGGACGGTACTTCGAACCTTGGGAGTCGACACCGAGGTAATTTTACGATTTTTGATATGTGTAATAGCATTATGGATTAAATGCGTGTCACGAGCCACTCGAGCGATTTCCTTTTTGTTTATACGTGAGTTCTCGCCTAGGTAGCCGGGGGAGGAAAGACAGTGAAAGTGCGCACGTGACGGAGGAAAATACGGGTCGATGAGGTAAGGTGAGTCCGGGAACCCAGGGGTTAAGGTTGGGGACTTGTGGGTGGGCAAGGCACACCTAGGACACACCCCACCATATTGATTTGAAATTTCAAACCAAGGAAACCAACCACTCCACCCACTCCCATCACTCACACCTCACACTCCCATCACTCACGTCACACCCCCATCACTCTCTCTCTCTCCTCCCGATCTTTAAATCACTCTCACTCACATTTTCAATCACTCCCATCCCTCTCGGTCAACTCTCTCCCACTCCTCTCTCGGTTTCAAACCTCTCACTCACGGCCTCTCTCTCCTCGGCTCACCGCCGCCCTCTCTCGCGCCGTGACCGGACCAGGGACGTCGGAGGAGGCCGCCAACCAGAGGTAACACTCTCACGGGCTCTCTCTCTCTCTCTCTCGCGTTTCACTTCTCTCACGGGCTCTCTCTCTCTAGGTTCGCTCACCATTCGGTTGGCCGAGACCACGCCGTCGTCGGAGGTCCCGTGGTGGCGAGGAAGGTCGCCGGAGGTCTCACACTCTCTCTCTCCCCCGTGAGCACTCGACCACTCTCCCTCTCCTCACGGTTTGCTCTCCCTCTCGGCTCACGTTTCTCTTCATTTCTCTTTGTCTTTGATTGTTGTTCATCACACTTGTTACGTGTGCACGTGGTTGCCGTGACGAGGACCGGCCGTGGGCGACCTCCGGAGACCCACCGGAGTCCAAGACGTCCCGGAACCACCCCCCCCGCATGGCCCATGCAAAGTACTTGTTGTATACATACAACAAACTCGTTTTTTTGCTAAGTGTTGGTCCTCTCGCCGGAGAAGGCCCTCACTGGCGGCGCCACCGCCGGACCACCAGGACCGGAACGTGTCGGGGACCCCACCAAAACTCGTATGTGGGTCCCACAACCCTAAAAGTGGCCAAAAACAGCTTTATAGGTGCAAAGGAATCGAAATTCCGAGAGGGGAATTAGCGGCTAATAGCGAGAATTAGCGCGCTAACAGCCCTGCGACCGAAAATTCCAGAGAGGAATTAGCGCGCTAACAAACATTATTAGCGCGCTAATGTCGTGTACGTTGGGAATAATGATATGTTTAAACCTAAGTGTTAGTGAATGACTCGACCTAATGACACGAGTTTCCGACCTTGTCAGGTAACGGGAAACTTGAGGATACGCGTTAGGAGTCGCGGGAGTTTTACGTGGATTACGATAATCTCGTAAGTACACTTGCCTTAAAAAGCATTTGTACGTTAGTAAGCCAGCTAAGAAGATATCATGTGATTCATTTTCACTTTTCTTGTGTTCGTTATTATCCCATCATTGGCATTCCAGTCTATGTTCTTGTATGTGTGTTCTTGGCATAAGTACGTCACGAAGGTACATGCGGCCTGCACTAGAAGGGATAAAACGCGGCACTCGAGCGCACGAGTGTTTGACCACCCCTAGTGATTGTGTGATACCATGTACTGGATTGTTGTGGATGGTTGTGGATTGTTGTGGTATTGTTGTGGAATATGGACTACTTATTGCTTCTCTTGACTCGTAGAACACGCATGTTTCGATTGCTATCATTTCCAGTCTGTCTATCATGCATTCTTGCTTATTTATATTCCCGCATTTCGGTACATTGCATGATATTTAGACTGTCTTGTTTGTCGTTTCATGAATTACTTGTTATATTCTTCTGGCTTTACTTTCAATTTCTCTCGCTTGCTCACCGTCTAGTTTGTGACGGTGGGTGCGATACGACGGAGAGCGATAGGGGCAAGGGACCGTGTCTAGGAGATTTTTGTGAGCAATGAACGTGAGGTACCGAGATGTAGGCTCGTACCTATCCTTTTTGTATGACGTTTTTTGTATATACATATATGGTTGTTTTGGGACCGGAACTAGGTTTGAGGTGATTTCCATAATTTCATTTTGTTGACTTGTATATGATCGCCTTGGGGTTTCCACATTTATATAGATTCCTAATTTCCCTTGATTGAGTTATTTCCCATTATTTGATTAGAATATGATTTTTGCTTCCGCTGTATTATAACTGCAATAACTCTTTCATAAACCTTAAAAACCTTAAAATGTCGATAAGTTGAGGCTGACTAGGCTCGTCCAGTTCGCTGAGAAACTGACTCGGGACCTGCACGGGTCTAGGCCGGGCGTACCCAAATGCATTGGGAATTTGGGGCCGTCACAAGCACCTCGCGGACGGCGGAGAGCCAGCGGCGAGGGAAGAGAGGAGAGAGGGAAGAGAGAAGAAAGAAAGCAACAGCGGCGGCGACGGTGATTGCGCAGAGGCGCTGGTGGTAGCGACATCCGCGGTGCGACGATGGTGGCAGTGATGTCGGTCGCGCGGCGCGCGGCGACGATGCAGACGCACGACGCGAGCCGAACGGCAGGCGGCAACGCACGAGTTAGCGAGTTAGCGACGCGCGAGGCAGCAACACGCAGCGAAGAGTGGTGGACGATGGGGGCAGCGGCGCGCTGGCGCGTTTTCGAAACAAGCGATCCCCGGTATGAAACGTGCAAGAATCGATTTTTGGAATAAAAATTTTACAAATTTTGGGGTCTCACAATTATAAATTCATTTAAATGAAACTTTAAAATGATAAAAATTGTATAATCGGACACCAGTGACTAGGCTACCATAGTTGGTGTCGGGCACGTATCTCGAGGCATGAGAGGGACATTTTGGAGAGATATTTGCGATTAGTCGAGGTAAGTAATCTCACGAGAAAATTAGTTAAAACTCTTTTACGACACTTACTTTATTTTGCATTCTAAATTATTCCATCTTGTTTTCCATTGCTGTTCATTTACGTTCATCCACTCCCACGTGTGCATGTGTGTTTGTCGACGGGGTCAGGCATGGCATGGACTAACACCCCGAGGCTAGCTACCCCACACTGTTCGAGTAATTGGTCATGTTAGGGCTACGCGGTGATTATTCTCCGCGAAACCCGTAGGTTGAGAGATGTTTGACGTAGTCCTAAGTCTACGTAAATGGTTCCTCTCGAGAGATGTTTGGACAGGGTTCTACCGTTCAATGGTTCCTCTCATTCGACCATGAGATGTTTGGCGAGGTGGTCGTCAATGGTTCATCTCAGTTTAGCTACGTCGATTCCCGGATGTCGACCAGGGTTCTCTGTCGCGCTACACTCGTGTCCAAATTTGACTTCTCAATGACTTATTTTCATGCAAATTTCCTTATTCTTGTCATTTATTTAAATTGCATGGACTGCAGCCGTTTCATTGGGATTCGTGAATATTAGCTAACATTATCTGGGATTTACTCAACTGGGATTTGTCATTGTTTTTGGTGACAAATTGCGGATCTTGCGATGAGCCGGGGTAAGGGCGTCTCAAGCAACTACGTCTAAGTTAGAAGAGTCGTCACTTTTTATGTAAGCGGTTGTATGTATGTATTTACTGTTTTATGAAATTTTTGGGAAGGACTTGTACACCTGATACATGTATATGCTCACCTTTTGTACTTTTGTTGCTCTTGATATACATGGTATCAAATGTCGGGTTTCCACACTATAGGGTTAATCATACCATGCGAGCTTTTTATTTCTACTGTGTTTACATGCTTCAAAAACTTCCGCTTAAATGTTAATTTATAATAACTTGATAAATTGTGAACAACTTAACTTGGTGAATTTAATGTGAATATCCATAAAATCTTCCATATATACTAAGTTAATGCGAATAATTTACGTATAAAGGTATAGGTCGTAGGCAGTCAAAATTAAGTGTGCGGTGACGTTGCATGCTTGGTGACGTGTCTGGCGATGTGGCGGTACCCAGTTTGCCTCAGAGTTTGGGGCCGTCACAGTATTATTTAGATGGGATTCAATTATTATTTTTAGAGATCTATTATTAGTTTTTAGTATAGATTTTTGAAGATGATGTATGGCTAATCAATTTCTTGTTTAAGTCGAAGGGGAAGGAAGTCAGAATTATGGATTCATAGCAAATTATGTGAGATATTTTATTTTATTATTTAATTAATTTAATTTCTCCTATTTCATTGTTGTTGATTTTAATGATTATGATTTAGATATATGGTATGTATGAGGCCTGTGCATGCTTTTAGGTGGACAATCTAATGTTATTTGGAATATTTGTATCCGTGTAATTGTGCTTTTAAACCAATAAAGTAACAAACATTCACCCGTTTGCTGTAAAACCCATTCGGTTCTTGAATGTACAACAATTGAATCTAGGTTAAATCGATAGCGGACGCGACTCGATTATTTAGGATTAGTGTTCCCATAGATCCATATTACTGCGGTTAGTGTGTTAAACCTGATTTGCGGATGTCTAGGGTTATACATTAATTAGGGAAACAAATAGTGGCGGACGTCCTGACTATCGAAATTAGGGGAACTAGGAAGGGGAACTAGGAATTTCTGGCGGATGTCGATTTTCTATAGCTAATCTAGGAGAATTTAAATTAATAACTTTTTGGGAAAGATTGAAGACCATGATTGTTATTGAATCTTGATTCTGATTTGGGGAACTGGAGATTTAGGTGTTATTTAGGTGTTAATTAATTATTAATTAATTGTTTTAGAAATTAGTTTAGTTAATTTATTTATTTAATTTAGTCGGATTAGTTAGTTAAATTAATATTTATTTTAAAACCCCCGATTTTCCTTTTTTGTTGTTTTAATATAAGAAAGACAACAAATCTCTGTGGGATCGATCTTTTGCCACTATTCTACAAAATAGTTGGTTTAGGAGACTTTACTTTATTGACGTGTTCGGCACGCGTCATTTTTTGGCCTCGTTGCCAGGGATTGGTATATTTCTTTCTTTGGTTTATTGTTATTGTTATTTTTCTTTTTATTTTATTTTTCCTATCTAGTCCCTTGCTCTTAACATGAATGCAGGAAAATATATCGAGTTCCACTAACCAGAAACTTGACCGACTAATCTCCATGATGAAACATCTCCTCTCCTCTGGCGAAGTGTCTGTCAACCCCGCGATGGACTCCTCCAACCTCCATAAAAACTTCAAATTATCAACTAAAAAAAAGTTAAAAAAAAATCGAGAAAAACTTCAAATTCGACAATAAAAGAGATGAGGAATGCACCCACGGCATCAAATCGAGGTGGTTTTGCTCGGATTTTGTGGGATTTTGGTTGGTGGTGAGCTGCGATGGGTGAATAGGGCGGGTGGGCTACGTGGTGAATGGGGCAAGTGGGGCATGGTTAATAAAAACCCTTTTATATAGAGGAGTAATTAAGTCATTTCATTAAGGTAGGGTACGTTTAATAAAAATCGAGGTCCTTTTAGCCGCTCCCAAAATAGTGAGAGGGCTGACATGAAATTAGTTTTAATGTTATAGGTAGAGTTAATTATTTTTCAGATAGAAGACTCATTAATTAGTGTAGATATTTTTAATACACTTATGAGTTATGAATCTTATGATACACAATTTTGAAATTGTCCCTTGATTTACGCGTTGCGATTTGTGAGATGATATGTGTATAATTTATCAAGGACTTCAACAATGTGTACCAAATGTATGCATCAAAAGTGAGTCGCTGCCCTTAACATTTTTTTTTTTCAAAATTAATTGGTGTTGAATTTTTTAACACAAAAAATTTAAAAAGAAAACACAACAAGCATTCTTCCCTACTTTGTTTACATTGCTTCGTTCATTACCTAACATTGCTACACACAACTATACATAGGTGTTTCATTTAGTTAATTAATTGCCCCACTAATTTAGTGCACCCTTTGTAACTACCTATGTACCCATAATACAACTACCCATTACACATTAACAATATAAGATTTGACTAATTAAAACATTTTTCAAATATTTGAATCACATTCTTCCAACATTCTCTATCTCTTGATTCAAATATGTTAAAAAATTAAATATAACACATCAAATTACTTCTACGAAGCACTTCTCTTTCGAGCAATCAATTTACTACTAATTTTTATGAAGCACTTGTCTTCACAACAATGATGCTCTTGTTATCATCCTACTCGGAGCACTTCTCTCCAAATAACTTTTGTGATGCACTTCTCTCTAAATCAAATAACTTTTGTGATGCACTTGTTTTATTTCACACAAAGATAGTCTGTGAGTTGTGATCTCCACGTCGTTTCCAATAAACCCATACCCCCGGATCGTTGCGAGTCATATCTTTTCCTATTTTTTCAAGAATTAGCAACTAATTCTTGGAATTCATCATTATCCTATCAAGATTCATTATCCTATCAAGAATGTGCAATCTAATTCTTGGACTTCATCATTCTCCCCAGGGTGGACACAATTAGCCCTCGAATTGTCATCATCGACGTATCCCCATAATAGGGAACAAGATGCTTGACATTAATTTTCACACTGATCGAATCCTTGTACTTGTCAAGAACCTTCGCAAGTTAACTTTGAGAAATTGGTGAATCTCGTGCGCCCACGAACAAAGTCTTCTCGCTTTCTTGCCATCGATATCTGATTCCTTCTTGTTACCATGCCTTGATTCGGTTTGAATTGCGAAGCAAGCAAAATCTCCTCTCGAATTTGTAATAGCAAAGATACGCTTGCCCAAGGATCGCTCTAGCAGTGTCAACCTCACTGCGAGCCACTTCTCTTTGGCACCCCTCACCCAAAGAACCTCACCATGGATTGTAAGAGATCGCTTTGCCAAGCAAAATATCAAGAGACTCTCTAGTTCCGTGGCCCTTCTCAAGTCGTGGCGCATCCCCAATAAAGCCTTCGTTGTCACTACCTGGGCCACCAGATCCATTCCAAGATCATCTATGAAGTTATCGTCATCCATAGTCCTAACACCTTCTTGGTCATCCTCGTAATCCGCCCCGGCAACCGTATCCCAGAGCTCCTTCATCTCGCGATCGCGGCCAGGATAAATCGCCGACAAGCTCCCACCCTTATCAAACTCCTTATCCCCCTTCAATTTCTTCTCTTTCTTTCTAAACCCATCTTCCTTCGACCACTTCCGCTTCTGCAACGATGGCGGCTCGCTCGCAAACTCATCTCTCATGAACGCTGGTTCTTCATCTTCAATCCTAAAATCAGGCGTCCTCTCTCTGTCCCCACTCTTCTTCACCAATCTCTTCCTCGGCGTCGCCTTCGAACCCGAATCATCGAACTCGTGAACTGGCGTCTGAACAGTCACATCATGTTGTTTGCTGCAATTCAAACTGAATCAAGGCATGGTAACAAGAAGGAATCCAATATACTGATGGCAAGGCAGAAGACTTTGTTCGTGGGCTGCAAGAGATTCATCAATTTCTCAAAGTTAACTTGCAGAAGGCTACTGACAAGTACAAGGATTCAGTCAGGTGTGAAAATTAATGTCAAGCATCTTGTTCCCTATTATGGGGATACGTCTGATGATGACAATTCGAGGGCGAATTGTGTCCACCCCGGGAGAATGATGAAGTCCAAGAATTAGATTGCACATTCTTGATAGGATAATGAATCTTGATAGGATAATGATGAATTCCAAGAATTAGTTGCTAATTCTTGAAAAATAGGAAAAGATATGACTCGCAGCGATCCGGGGTATGGGTTTATTGGAAACGACGTGGAGATCACAACTCACAGCCACTACGACGTTTTTCGGCGAAATTCCATCGTTTCGCCCTCAAACGGCAATTTTGCTATTTTAGGAAACTTTTGTTTCGCTTATAACTCTCATTAGGAATTTCCGTTTTTATTGCCGTTTGCGGCGTTTGTTTCTATTTTTCGTCTAGTTTTCAGTTTAGGGCTTTTTAGACTTTTTACTATTTTTGGCAATCTTAGGGTTTCGCTATTTAAGCGATCTATTAGGTGTAATTCGAAGTTTTGGTTGAAATAAAAAGAATTTTTGAACTTTGGCTTAAGTTCTGACCTAGATCGAGTTGTTCGTGGATTCGTTCAACTGATTTAGAAGATCTCCGCTGCGTCAACTTGTCATCACATGCACTTAGCAAAGTTTCTTCGAGGTGGTCACCTCCACCTTAATCATGTCATGATCGATCAACAAGCATTTCATCATTGATGATGCCGGAGCACTCACGATCTCATGTTTTTGAAATCACAATTATCTTTTTCTTCGCTTTCTGCGTAACATCTCTTTACGATCTATCCCTGCAGCACTTCTCCACGAACTAGCTTCAACTTCTTGAATCGAACATGCCTCAGGATTAAACCATTGGTTCAGATACCATGTTGAATTTTTTTAAAACAAAAAATTAAAAAAGAAAACACAACAAGCAATTTGCCATAGTTTGCTTACATTGCTTCGTTAATCACATAACATTACTACACGCACTTATGCATGTATAGGTGTTTCATTTAGTTAACTAACTTCCCAACTAATTTAGTGCACCCTTTGTAACTACTCATGTACCTATAATATAACTACCCATTACACACTAACAACATGGGATTTGACTAATTAAAACATATTTCATATATTTGAATCACATTCTTCCAACAATTAGATGACACTTAATTGGTCAAGTCCTAGGAAAAATATATGTACTATGTCCTCTTAGGGCTTTGTTGGCTCTCTTTTGTGACAAGAAAAAAGGTCCAACATTTGATTCTGATGTAGAGATGGTTACGTGTGTATCTCGAGGATGAGGATCGGATTAGGACCCACAGAAGACACAAGACACACTTTACAGCTTTTCCAGTAGTTCATTTAATTTCAAGTCCCATTTTTGTGTAAGTCACAGTTGATGCCTTTTGTAAAGCATCAACAAAGCCCTCCAGTTTGGTCCGCCACATTGTGGCCGTTTGCTGTCAAACCATCCAAGAAGGTGGGATGTGCCCTTTTTTTGATGGTCACTTGCACATTGAAGATTTAAGATTTCTTGGATTGGATGAACACAGTCGTACACTTTTTCGACTACATGGAGGTCCCAAAAGAACGCCAAGTCAAGCTCGTGGCCTACCAACTCCGCGACCGAGCATCTGAGTGGACTCAGTGGAGGGAGAAACTACAATGCAATATATATGTGTCACAAGGGTAAGCATCCCGTCAATGCTTGGCCCAAGATGAGGAAGCTTTTAAGAACGCGTTTCCTTTCGACTGGCTACGAGCAACTGTTATACCCACAGTACCACAAATGTTCCCAAAAGTCTCGCTCGGTGATTGAATGTTGAATACACGGAGGAGTTCTACTGCCTCAACTTCAACGCCACTCTATCGAAGCCCACCTGTATCCAACTTCACCACCCGTATCAAGACATTGTGCTCTGCGATGTCATCGATATTGATGCGTGTCACTTCCTCCTCGGACGACCTTCACGATACGACGTGCACACCATCCACCATGGCCATGAGAACGTACACCTATGCCTTCGATTGGTACGCGAAGCAAGTGTAGTTCCTACCACAGCCCCTGCTACTCACACACTGTCTAACAGTCTTAACACCTCCACCCCACATCTAGTCGCTATCCCAGGGCCAGCTCTTACCAATCTTATTCAACATAACAATCATTTCTTTATACTTCTATGCAAAAAGTCTAATAACTTAACTCAACCTCCACACTCAGCAGTACAACCATTCTTGGAAGCGTTCTCTGACCTCACCCCAACTGAACTGCCCAACAGCTTCCCTCCCACTCGTCCTATCCAACACAACATCGACCTTATCCCAAGTTCAATGAGCATTCCATTCTACAATAACAAGTGGAGGAGTCACTTCACAAAGGTCTCATCCGAGAGAGCTTGAACACTTGTGTTGCGCTGGCCTTACTCACTCCCAAGAAAGATGGCACGTGGAGAATGTGTGTCGACGCTCGCGCCATAAACAAAATCAGTATTAAGCAACGTTTTCCAATTCCTCGATTGGAGGACATTCTTGACAATTTGGAGGGTGCCTCGGTGTTCTCCAAGCTCGACCTCCACAAGGGGTACCACCAAATCCGCATCCGTCTTGGTGATGAGTGAAAGACTGGCGTTCAAAATCAAGTGCGGCCTTTACGAGTAATTAATTATATGCCATTCGGTTTAAGCAATGACCCGAGCACTTTCATGCTCATCATGACCAAGGTTCTCAAACCATTGTTGGGTAAGTTTTTTGTTGTTTACTTTGATGACATACTTATTTGTAGCAAACCTGTTGATGGTTGGTATAGGCGCTGTCCTCCTTCAAGATGGTCGGGCAATTGGGTTCTTCAGTGAAATGCTCAGTGAGGCACGCCAACGGTGGTCCACATATGAACGAGAATTCTATGTCATCATTCGTGCCTTACACTTTTGGGAGCCCTACCTCATCCAAAAGGAGTTCATACTTCATAGTGATCACTCCGCCTTGCAACACATCAATTCTCAAAAGAGTTTGAGCCGCATGCATGCCCGATGGGTGTTCCTCCTACAGAAGTTTTATTTTGTCTTCAAATACAAAAAGGGCAGTTCCAATCGGGTTGCCAATGCACTTAGCCATCAACACCAATTCTTTGCCACACTAAGTTCACGTGTTATCAGTTTTGACGCTGTGAAAGATTTGTATTTCTCACCAATAATTCCCCTAGAGACTTTCATGTACAAGATGGCTTCTTATTTAAAGGGTCACTCCTCTCACTAGAACAAAATAGACATTTTATAGCACTTAATTCATAGAGGTTTTCAATAACCCCTATGTATTACTTTTTATAACGCCTAATTCATAGAGATTTTTAGAAACCTCTATGTATTAGGCCATTAAAACTCAACATCTCATCGACACATCCCTCGCAGTCGACTCATATTATCTAGAGGTTTGAAACCCCTATGAAATAGTCAAGATTTGATAGAGGTTTGAAACCCCTATGTAAGTTTTGAAGATACGATAACCCCTTAAAAGATAACACTTTTCATAGAGGTCAAAAACCTCTATGAAAAGTAGAATTTGTTCTAGTGTATAGGTCATGACCTATTTATGACACGACATGTTTACGACTCACCGACACAAATTGCCAACCCTACTAACGAACTTGACATAATGGTCGTATGTAATGGATCGAGGAACACCAGGGAGGCGCACAATAATACGGCTCGCATCCGCCATCTTGCGACATGCAATTGAAGTGAGCCATTTTTGAGAACCGGTTGACAAGGACGAATATCGAATCAATGTGATGATGTTGAGTCTTGGGGAGCCCAACAATAAAATTCATTGGGGAGCCCAATCAAGTGTAGGCGAAGAGAAGTATTCGGTATGCAGATATATAATGCAAACCCATTACATGACATGTTTATTAATCGTGTTAATCGTTTTCGTGTCTAAGTGGGTCGTGTTAATTAACATGTCGTGTATTCGTGTCACCCATTTATTAAATATTATATTTAAAAATTTTATTTTATTTAAACTTTTATAATTTGATTACTATTTTTAAAATATATCTAAATGATTAAATTTGAACAAACATACTAAATAGCCAATAAAATATAATGTGGTTATATATAGTTGTTAGTTTTACTTACTTTTTCATTTAAGTTTTTATTACTCTTAATAATAAGGTAAAAATGACCCGTAATAATAACATAAACAAAATTATAAGAATCATCTAAAAAAAAATCTAAATTTTACTTTGGTGAAAATTTTTATTTTTTTAATAAATAATTATTAATAAAATCTAAAACATTAATAACATATTAAAAGTAAAATGAACATTTCTTCTCAAATATAAAATAAAATATGATAAAAGATGTCTATAAATAAATCATGCTATTAACATGCATTCAAATGGATGAATTTTGTGTCAATCTATTTATTATACCTTATTTATTATTTATACATTATCCTTTAGTCGTGTTAAGCGAGTCATAAACGAGTTAAGCAGGTTGACATGTTAATGACTCGTTATTAACCGTGTATAAACGTGTTAACATGTTTATGACCCAGACCCACTTAAGCCAAACCCACAACATGTTTATTACCTATCGTGTCGTGTCGTGTTAATCGTTTCATGACTCAAATTGTCAGCCCTATTCGTTAGTCACTTTTGGCGCTCCCTTAGGAGGAAGTTTGACACAAAGCTCAATTTTAACACTGCTTATCACCCGCAAACCGACGAGCAGACGGAGGTCGCAAATCGCACAATGGGCAACCTCCTACGTTGCTTATAATAGTTTCTTAATAGAATATGTTTATTGTTTATTCATCTTGTGTACAAGGTAATCTATATGTACACGTACAAGGCTTAAAATACAAAAGAAAGTTCAATGACAAATGGAAACTACTAACTACACGAGATACTAATTTACTTAACTAATGAATATAATATTTAATTAGTTTCCATAACTGATAGTTTTCTTAACATACCAGTTTCCTTAACAGCTTAGTCGGGACTCATCCGAAACAGTGGGATGCAGTGCTTCCGCATGCCAAATTTGCATTCAATAGCATGGTAAATCGATCCACATGATTCACTCCATTCAAGGTCGTATATACTGAAGAGCCTAATCTTCCCATGGACCTCATTACCTTGATAAAGTAAGGTCACAAGGGGCTGATTCTTTGGCACACCACATTGTGGACATCCATAAGCAAGTCCTTGAACACCTCAAAATTGCACAAGCGAAGTACAAGTCTGCCGCCGACAGCCACCGCCGCCCAGTGACCTTCAAGGTTGGTGACTTGGTCATGGTTCACCTCAACAAACAACACCTTCATCAACTCCCAAACCCGAAGCTTCATCCTAGGCGTTTGGGACCTTTTCCTATCAAGCACAAGGTAAATGACAATGCTTATATTTTTAACCTCCCTGCTGATCTCCCATGGCACCCCACCTTCAACTCTCCGAGCCCTCTCCCTACCACCTTCCGGACAACACGCCTACTCAATCATCGAGGTCGAGGTCGAGCTTTTCTGAGGAGGGTGGCACTGAATGTAGAGATCGTTGTGTTTATATCGAGGATGAGGATCGAATAAGGACCCATAGAAGACACAAGACACATTTTACAAGACACACTTTGGTGATAACAGACTCAATTTCCCTTAATTCTCAAACAAGGTATCAAGTTCGAATTTTGTAAATTAAAAAATTTGCATGGGCTAGGAGGGTTCCCCGGTATGAGTTCTTACAATGTTCAAGTGTGGATTAGTCGACGCTGGACACCATGCGAGAAACCAAAAACTACAACTTTTACGAACATTAGAGCTAATAGAATTATGCTTATCCTTTTGTTGAATTTGCTGGAATCCTTTGTTGACGTTAATTTGCATAAAGTTTAGTGCCAACATTTGAAGACATCAAAAAAGTGCCTATCAAGGTAGATGGTATAGTAAAGTATTTAATTGACTTTTAAGTAGTCAGTAAAATTGAAACGTGTGGGACTAATCTATTGCTTGACCTTGATTGATGTTACGTTGCTCGACAATTCAATGTATAAGATGGCTTATATAATTGTTTAAATAATTCATGCCGCACAATCGGCTGCGTCCTCGAGCTACTATGTGGATGCGTCACGAATTGTACATGAGATTTTTTTTTTTTTTTTTTTGAAGTTACACCTAAGATTTTTTCAATAAGAAAGAAATTTGACTTGTCAAAATATTTTCAGTAAAATAGTAGAACCATTACTTATCAGATGACATATATAGTTTGGGAGGTCGTGAGTTTGACTCTCACTTAAATAAAAAAAAAAAAAAATTAACTTGCCCTTAAAAAATACAAGTCATAATGAGTTTACTAAAAAAATATAATATATTTGTACTTTTTTGAGGTATAATATATTTAGGATTAACTAATGAATTTTTTCCACCCGGCTTTGCTTGCATGATTACATCCCTAAACTACTGACTCGAATCCTTAAATTGATGATATTTCAATTCTGAGCAGATACAGCAGGAAACCTCAAAAATAAAATGCTTACTAGTAAAATAAATGAGAATTTTACTACGTAAAATACCCTCAATTGATCCTTAATTCTTTATATATAAAACTTAACAAAGACCACTCCGTACACTTTTTCTACATGAAACGAAAACTTAAAATTGATAACTCAAAACGATATTACATAAATATCACTTTTGATCACTATAACAATTTCGATATTTAATAGAAGTTTTTAAACCCCTATTAAAGGAGGGTGTTATTAAATAACACATAATTGATAAGAGTTTTAAAAAATCTCTATGTAATATATGTATTAAAAATTAAAACATGACACATTTTTACATAACATTTAATAACATTCTATTTAATAGAGGTTTTAAAATCTCTATTAAAAAGCAAAAATGTTCTAGGGGATAGAAATCATGAAAATAGTAAGGGTAATGTCTACATTGCTGTTTTGGTGTTATACACCATCCCCCCTTAATTTATGAATTATGATGAAAAGGGGAAATGTTTCATTAATTATAGAGCATGGAATTAATGTACTTCTCAAGGGATGGAAGGCGTTGTTTGTTGTCATAGTTGTACATCAAACTAACCATCCTTGCAAAATTAAAGGTGGCCTTAATGAAAGACTTTGGTAAATGATTTGGTGAGAAGCAGTACTCCTTATTCAATCTCTTCCACTCGTTTGAAATCAAGCCTACCACATGCTCTCTTGCCCCTTCAAGTGTGCAGCTTCTGTTGTCCTTCATGAAGCACTCTATGTAAGATCCATCATACCCTTCTTGGTTCTCATCCTGCACATGTCATTGTAACCAAAGCACAAAATTTTCAACGTGTTTTTAGCCATCAAAATTTTGATCACGTAGATATTTTTTGGAGGACCTATCAATTTTCGAGTCCTTTCACAAAAAAAAAAATCAAGCTACATTAAATTGAGATTATAATTAGTTCATCAAACAAAACAAGTCCTTTCTGTGCTGTGAGATATGTGCCGCGAATTATAGGAAATAAAAAACATGACTTAATTAAGGTGCATTTGACAATATTACAAATGTGTTGTAAGAAAAATCTTTAGTGTCTTTGATGGAGATTTACCTTGGCACTTCCTAGGTCATCCCAGAGGCGAAGAATTGCGGCGACAGTGGATACCTGGCTTGGAGTTTGGTCTATCAGTTGTATAGACTCCTTTGTTATACCTTCTCCAAGTAGGAAAAAAGTGTGAGCAAACACTACATGCACTCCCGAGCTTATGATTCCATTCTTCAAGTACTCCTCAGCGGTTGGTACGTACCCCGAGGAGAACCACTTTGCCTCCACTAGAAATGCATTGCATAGGCTTATCCACTGTATTCACCATTCATATGTTTTACCATTATTAGAGAAACATATCTTCTAATTAATAGCAATGCATCCTTACAGTCTATATATATATACATATATATAGTAGGAATTACAGAAAACATAGTTAGATCGATAAATATTGGAAGCGTATATACCGCTTTTCGGAGGGAGTTAGAGGGGTCCCAACCATGTTTTCCTAGAACCTTATGGCTGATTTCATTAGTTGTATCATAAACTGCTCTGTAGACTAACTTCATTTGATGAGGCAGTGTTTCCATGGCTTTGAGATCCCATCTGCATTGTTTGCCATTCATGATTTGCTCGCAAAATAATCAAAATTAATGAACAAGCTAGTCCTACAATATAATTACTGCATTGAAAAGTGTCTATATATATAGAGATGCATGGACTTAAAAGAACTTACTTGTTGATAGCATCAGTGAACAGAACAAGCTCATCTAGAGTGCCGTAGACGTCGAAGATGTCATCCATTAGGTAGATGAGCGATATAGGCTTGGTGAGCTCGATTCTTGCTTCGAATGCCTAGGATCTGCAAAAGTTGCGATGGACCACATATACCATTTCACTGGCTGATCTCTTGCAAACTTCAATTCTTCTGATAAGCCTAAGTCGCTCCACCACCTAGTCAATAAGTTTTGTGAAAATGTTAAAACCTTTCCCTAACAATATTAATTGTAGTGAACTCTCCCTTCCATTCATGTATATATATATACTAGTTCACTACACCAATAACTTACTTGGAGATTTGCGTGATCTCTGTTCGGTAGAGAGACCGAACGATTCCGAAGTCCTCTTTGGCAAGTTCTTCTATTAATTGACCACAATTAATGGATCCATAATCAAAGGTTTTGATGTTGTGCTTGGTCACGAATCTTGGCAAGGTCTTATTATAGGGATGTGCTATTGTGTCCATCACCATCTTGGATAGACCTTTCTGTATATCTCCATGTTCTGCCAGAGACGCGCAAAGTTGAGCTCTAGTGAAGGCATTGGCTTCTTCTAGAATCTCCTCCCCTTGTACTCCAAATTGTGCAGCTTCATACAAACTCATCATTCCTCTTATGTCTTTGCCTAATTGCAACCGAAACTTCCCTTTGTCGTCGGTGAACAATTTAAACACATCTGCTATGCATCCACAATGCAACTCTTGTAATTAGTTAAGTCACCAAAATATTAACCACTTGAAATGTAAATAGAAGAGAAGAAAATAAGAACAAGACCTGAGAGAACAGGGTAGCCCTCTTGCCTTAACAAACGAAAGCGGAGAGAAGCATCGAACAAATCGCAGTCTCTACCATTATAAGCCTTAATTCTTCCATACTCTCTAGTTAAAGCTTCTTGTATTTCCTCTTCAAAGTGGTACTCGATGGACAAGCGTTGAAGGGTGTCGATCGTAATCAAACTATCCATCGGCGTTACTGCATTTCGTAATGCTTGACTGATTTTGTTCACCTTCTCCTTGTGCCCTACCTATATATATATATACACACACACATCCAAAACTATCAGCAATCAACTATATCAATGTATAATTTGTTACTAATTATAAGTGCTACGTTAATTCCTTCCTTATGGACTTACAGGGAAATATTCTTTGGGAGGCTTGGCAACCAAATTGTGGCCTATGTTTCTTATAGTTTGATTGTGAGGAAGAGAGACAAATGAATCTTCCACAATATTTTCGACGCCTACAGCTCGTACATGAATCGGGGAGTGTAACGAGTGTGCAAAATTATTGTTAACATTGGAGAAGGCCATGGAGAAGTAGGAATAGGAACTTATGAATGATCTATATATGTTACTAATTATGTGTGTACATGTATAGAGTTAGAAGGCCAAGAAGCTCATTTATATATAGTGCAAATAAATCTTAGGCCACGTATTTGTTTATTTGTGAATGGGTAATGCTAGATGGACTCAAAAAGTTCAGACTCAAACAATCAAAAAGACATAAAAATTTTTAATTTAAATTTATTATTGATGTTTGGGGTAGAAAGTAATTATATCTTTTACTTAAATATATGTATTAAATTATTAATAAAAAAAATTTTGAGTTCGAACTTAAAAAATTGAATAGATTTTTTGTTTGTGAATTATGTGCTCAGACATGGGCTGAGACACCTAGTTAGCATACGTACGAACTGGCAAGATAATTTGTCCCACAAAAGAAGGACCAGGTACCGACCATTACAAAGACGTGGTTTAAGATTTGACGCATGTGGTTTATTATATATGGAAGACAAGGAAGTTAATAATAACTGCTTTTTTTCTTTTTCTTTTTTTTTCTTTTTTTTTTTTAGATTTTGGTATCGAAGTTCTTAACAGTAAAAATCAAATCAATTGTGAGCGAAAATAGTTTTTTGTTTGTTTCAACTCATAAAGATACGTTTAAGATAAGTGTACTTATTAGTTGTCAGATAAATATGAAATTAGTTTTTTAATGAGAAAGAAATAACTTTGTCCAAATCTCACGCCCAAACGTCAGGGGATGTCAGTTTCTTTTTTTTGATGAACGATATCATCACTGTTGACCATGCATTTACATCAACATATTATATAGTCATGTAACTCATATTTTTCACTAATAGTACCCTCACTTATGTATATATTATCATGTTACTTATAACTATTTTTAATGTACATCAATTCTTTTATATATTGTTAAATTACTTGTAATTTGTTGTATAATATGTGGTGTATGTGTTACTTGTACATATTGTCTAAGTATATTTTGTTAAAAAAACTTTAATAATTTATTGGGGCCACACATGTAATTTACAATGTGTCACGTTATTATTTGAGTTAACCTAAATTAAAGTAATCTACTAGTGTATAATGTCATTAGCTAATGGGCATAATTATGGTCATGAAACAATGTTTGTGTAGATACCGTATCGATGTGCAACTCAATGAGGGACAGTGTCACAGACCAAATCTCTAGCCCCCTTTTTAATTTCTTAATCAGGATCACCGACTCTTAACGTGGGACCTACACTGTGATACGTGCACCGATCGAGGCACGTAGCCGAAGTATATTGTATTTTTGTATTGATGTATGCCTAGTGTTATGTATTGCGTAGACTTACTAAGTCTGTTTGTACAGTTGTAGGCATCGAGATGAGAGCGGGGACCGCCTCGAGTAGCGTGCGAGCCTGGGAACCGGGTAGTTGGCATTTTGGTAAGTCTTATTTAGTACTAATATGAAATAAGGAATTACTTATAATATAAGCCTATGGTTGTGTTTGTTGATGTAAATCAAATTAAAGGCCTATAGTTGAGTAAATTAAATGGAAAGCATAAGATTGGTCTAGAGATACACATTGACACATCTAGGAACTAGGTAAGTAATGAAATGGTGTCACTTGAGGTTGCGTTAGTGGGAGTTAGTGGGATATATGGCAAGAGGTGGACCATTAGATATTCATCAGGATACATAAATCCATGGAGATCAAGGGCTAAGAAGGAACATCACCTTAATATATAATATTAATGATCAAACAACATGCAAACCAAATCACTCATTCATTTTTCCTGGAGAATAAGAAGGAATTGTTGGAAAGGAGTGAATCATCAAGGTGTTGAAGGAATCCATGGGAGTTGGTGAGAGATTCTTAAGCTAGGGTGCTACATCAACTAGGTACACATCTTTTTAGTTGAAATTAGAACAAGTTCTGGTTTTAAGCTAATTTCAGATGGTAGATGATTGAGTATTTGCAATTAATTTATATATTTGAATTCCTCATTTCAAGCTGATAATCCAACTATATTGAAGTTCTTAATTTGGTTTTGAAATCATAAAGATATGAGTTTTCGAAATTGCAACACAAAAACTAGAATTATGCTTGTTGTATTAGGAATCAACTTGGGTAATTTGGTCAATATCTGCCCATTTTAGATCCAAATTGATCCAAACCTATGGCATTTGAAAGCTTATTTAAAGGAGAATAACTTTGCTTAACTGAAGGTATTTTGATTCAAATGTTTTTATGTCCAAACATGCTCTATAAGTAGGTGTTTTTGAAACTGAAATTGTTAAGGGCATAACTCCCTAACTACCCATCCAAATGAGCTAATCTTTTAGTATGTTATGTGACCAAATATCACATTTTTAGGAACTATAGATTAGGAGAAGTAGATTTTCTAAGTCCGCTGGTTGGATTAAATTCCAATTAGACCTATGTTTAGCAGAATCATGATATCTCTTTCATTTTAAATCATAATTTTGCAAACAAAACCTTTTCGGAAAGCTAAGAGAGAGACCAATTGTACTGATGGAGGATTTTGATATTTAGACCATTTCAAGCCTAAAAGTGCATTAAAATGTAGGACTGAAATTGAGACTTAATTTAGTCTTTAGGGGCTGATTTAGGAAGATTGATTTAAAGTCTATTGAACCAATTTGAATACACAATAAAAATCACTAAATTAAGCTTAAACCCACTATATTTGAACTAACGCGACAATGAACTCATGAACTTAGGAAAAGGGTACGGGAGAGCGAATATAAGATTTGGAGTATTGGGAGGCTAATAAAACTAGGACTTTACTTTGTTGTTGTGAGTATACTCAATGACAACTTTACTTGACATTTCATTTCTATTAATTGTTGCCCTTGCATAGTCCTTTTGATTATTTTGCCTTTGTATTCTTATATCATGTGTTCTTTGTGTCTATGCTCACTTGATGTGTCTAGTTTGCATGATATTCATTCATTTGATTTGATTCATTGATTCTATCTCATGCTATGTCTATTCTTGTTGTTTTTAATGTGAATTGAATGATAAATAGCATGCTATTAGGCTAGTGAATATCTTATAAATGATAAATAGCATGCTATTAGGTATAAGAACTTATGAATGATCTATATATGTTACTAATTATGTGTGTACTTATATAGAGTTAGAAGCCAAAGAAGCTCATTTATATATAGTGCAAATAAATCTTAGGCCACGTATTTGTTAATTATGTGATGAGACGCCTAGGAATACGTACAAACTGGCAACATAATTTGTCCCATAAAAATGGGACCTGCTACCTTCCATTACAAAGACGTGACGCACGTGGTTTATTATATATGGAAGACAGGGAAGTTAATAGTAACTGCTTTTCTTTTTTTCTTTTTCTTTTTTTTTTTTTTCTGTTGTGAATTGAGTTGAAACGTTGCTAAGAACTAGAGAAGAAAAATAGAAGACTAAGGATGTGTTTGATAGCAAAAAAATGAAAAAAATCATAGAAAATTGTCTACTTTTTTCGTGTAACCGTTTTTTCCATTGTTTGATAGCTTTGTAACTGCACTGAGAAAAAAAAACCACATTCCCCTATTTTCCTCATTTATTTTCTCATTTTTTGCGTGGAAAATTGAAAATCTCTTCATCTCTCTCACGAAATGATCATTTCTTCCACCCAAACAAACTTGGTCTCTGCTACTCTTTCGCGGATATATACTTTTTCTTTCTCTCTTCGTCTCCGGCTTCATCACCAACATCATCGTCGAGCCGTCCGACATCGACGATGATTTAGATACACATACGGATTGAACCATAAAAGAAAATTCTTTCTCGTGCAATCAAACAACTATGAGAAAATTTTCTTTATAAAATTCTCTCAAGAAGATTTGCTAAAAAAAAAATTTTTTCTCATTGAAGAATTTTTTTGCTATCAAACACACCCTAAGAACTTCTATTACTACAAATTAATACTACAAAGGAGAAGAGAAGAAATGAGATAGTTGGAATGAGAAGTTTTCATTCAACTTGGTGTGTTTTTACAATGAGGTTGGCACCCTTTATATAGGCCATTTGGTGATGATGATAAATGTACTTTATACAATGTGTACAAGCAACACATACACCCCATGTCATACAACACATCATAAGCAACATAGACAATACATGAAAAAGTTGGTGTACATTGGAGAGGATTACAAGTTACATGACAATACATAGACAAGTGGAGGTACTATTAAGTGAGAAATACAAGTTACATGACTACACAATATGTTGGTGTACATGCATGGTCATCCATATTCCATAACACTCCCCCTTGGATGACACTTGCTTAGAGATTGTGCCTCGTTAAAACTTCTACTAAGAAAAACTCTGTGGGAAAAAATATAGTAAAAGAAAAAGAGTACACTATTCTCATAAATATTAAGATGAGTATAATATTGTTAAGATTGCCTCATTGAAAACCTTGCTAGGAAAACCCGATGGGATAAAACCATAGCTAAGGAAAAAAGAGTACAATACACTAATCAATAACTCCCCCTCATGTGAACATGGGTGAAACTTGTTCAGTTTCTTTACTTGCAATGTCTTTAAGTTTACGCAAGCCAATACCATATGTAAGCCTTTTAAATGTCGTAGTTGGTAAGACTTTTGTAAATAAATCAGCAAGATTATCACTCGATCGGATTTGCTTGACATCAATTTCACCATTCTTCTGAAGCTCATGTGCATAAAAGAATTTTGGTGAAATATATTTTGTTTTGTCCCCTTTTATGAATCTTTCACTTAATTGTGCAATACATGCTGCATTATCTTCATATAATATGGTTGGAGAATCTTTTATTGAAGGCAATCCACATTATTCTTGAATATGTTCAATCATGTTTCTCAACCATACACATTCACGACTTGCATCATGAATTGCAAGTACTTCAGAATGATTGGAAGAAGTAGCAACCATAGTTTGCTTTACTGACTTCCATGATACAACAGTATTGCCACAGGTGAATACATATCCCGTTTGAGAACAGGCCTTGTGGGGATCAGATAAAAATCCAGCATCAACATAACCTTGGAGATTCGATTTTACCCATCTCGAGTAAAATAAACCCATGTCACTTGTTCCTCGAAGATATCGGAAAACATGTTTAACACCATTCCAATGTCTTCGTGTTGGTGAAGAACTGTATCTTGCAACTAAGTTGTCAGCAAAAGCAATGTCAGGTCTTGTACAATTTGCAAGATATATAAGTGCACCAATTGCACTTAAATATGGTACCTCCGGACCAATTAGCTCTTCATCACTTTCATGAGGTCGAAATGGATCCTTATCCACTTCAAGTGATCTAACAACCATTGGAGAGCTCAATGGATGTGCCTTGTCCATATAAAATCTTTTTAATATTTTTTCAATATAATTTGATTGATGGACAAGTACTCCACTTGAAAAATGTTCAATTTGCAAACCAAGACAAAGTCTTTTTTTCCGAGTTCTTTCATCTCGAATTCCTTTTTCAAGTATTCGGATGTTCTAACGATGTCGTCGTGGTTTCCCACTATATTTAAATCATCAACATATACAACAATAATCACAAATCCTGTTGATGATCTTTTAATGAAGACACATGGGCAAATCGATTATTTACATATCCTTCTTTCAGTAAATAATCACTAAGACGTTTGTACCACATTCGTCCGGATTGTTTCAATCCGTACAAAGACCTTTGTAATTTTATAGAGTGCATGTTATGAGGTTTTGATTTTATTTCTTCGGATATTACAAATCCTTCAGGGATTTTCATATATATCTCATTGTTTAGGGATCCGTACAAATATGCTGTAACGACATCCATTAAATGCATATCAAGCCTTTCAGAAACTGCAAGGCTTATCAAGAACCGAAATGTAATTGCATCTATAACAGGAGAATATGTTTCCTCATAATCGATGCCAGGTCTTTGTGAGAAACCTTGAGCTAAAGTCTTGCTTTGTACCTTATAACTTCATTTTTTTCGTTTATCTTTCGTATAAATACCCATTTATATCTAACAGGTTTTACGTCATCTGGCGTTTGAACAATCGGTCCAAAAACCTCTCGTTTCCTTAACGAGTTTAGCTCTGTTTGGATAACATCTTGCCATTTTTGTCAATCAGGTCTTTTTCGACATTCGTCCACTGATCGTGGTTCTGGATCATCATCATTTTTACATATTTCAAAGGACACATTGAAAGCAAATATATCATCAGGAACAATTTTATTTCGATCCCAAATCTTACCAGAGTTTAAATAATTTATTGATATCTCATTATTTTCATCTTTTTCCTCCTTTTCTAGAGGCAGTTGTTCCTCGTCGGAATCAATTTGTTATGACAAATCCTTATCAAAGGATTCTTATGCTTTCTCAGGAGTATTTGATTTGCATTTATTTTTACTCCCGTTTTCCTCTTTTGAGGAATTGTATCCTTTGAACCAACTGATTTTCCACACTTTAAGTGTTTCGTTGGTTCTTGTGCATTTTGTTGCACAGAGACATCAATTCTTGCAGGAGCATTTACAGCCAAAATATGTGATTTTGACACTTGTTTTGCATCATTAAATGCATCAGGTAATTGATTTGTAATTTGTTGCAAATAAATGATCTTTCGAACTTCAAGTTCACACTGATTTGTGCGTGGATCATAATGTGATAAAGTCGATGCATTCCAAACAATTTCGTGTCATTCCTTTTGAATTGGTTTCTTATCTCCCCCTAATGGTGGGAAAATTGCTTCATCAAAGTGACAATCAGCAAAACGTGCAGTAAATAAATCTCATGTTAAGCGCTCAAGGTATCTTATAATGGACGATGAGTTAAATCCAACCTAAATCCCAAGTTTTCATTGTGGGCCCATCTTAGTTCTATTTAGAGGTGGTATAGGAACATACACTGCACAATCAAAAATTCTCAAGTGTGAAATATTTGGTTGTTGACCTAAAATGAGTTGCATAGGGGAATGTTCATGGTATGCAGTAGGCCTATAACGAATGATAGATGTTGCATCATGTCCCCAAACTGAAGTTGATAACTTAGTTCTCATGATTAAAGGTCTGGCAATTAATGGAATACGTTTGATCAGAGATTCTGCCAAACCATTCTAGGTATGCACGTGTGGAACATAATGTTTAATGGTAATTCCTATAGACATGCAGTAATTTTTAAATGCTTGAGATTGAAATTCACCAGCATTATCAAGACGGATGGTCTTGATTGGGTTGTCATGGAATTGTGCTCTTAACTTAATGATTTGCGCTAAAAGTCTAGCAAATGCAACATTGCGGGTCGAAAGCAAACAAACATGTGACCGCCTAGTTGATGCATCTATCAAAACTATGAAATATCTAAATGGTCCACAGTGAGGATGAATAGGTCCACATATGTCTCCCTGAATGCATTCTAAGAAAACTGGGGATTCCACAACAATTTTACTTGGGGATGGTTTAACTATCAATTTACCTTAAGAACAACTAGCACAATTATAATCACCAGCTGAAAATATTTTGTGACTCCTTAAAGGATGTCCATGTGAATTATTAATTATTCTTCGCATCATTGATGATCCTGGATGACCAAGCCGGTCATGCCATAAAATGAATATCTTTGGATCATTAATTTTCTTATTTAAGACGACATTCGTTTCGACATGCCTTATATGAGTAAAATATAATCCAGAGGATAAAGGTGAGAATTTTTCTAACACTTCTTTTTTCCCATTTGAAACCAATGTGACATAGAGAAATTCTCTATTATTTTCGTTAATGGTTTCAATGCGATATCCATTTTGTCGAATATCTTTAAAGCTGAGTAAATTTCTTCTGGATTTTTCAGAGTATAAGGCATTGTCAACATGAATTTTTGTTCCCCAAGGCAACATAATATTTGCTCTTCCAGAGCCATTAATCAAATTGGAGATGCCAGATATTGTTTGAACATTAGCCTCAGCTAAGTTCAAATTGGAGAAATATTCTCTGTTTTTAAGGATTGTGTGCGTTGTAGCACAATCAACAAGACATATATCGCTCTTATTTGATTCATGATTTGAATACATGATTTGTTGATCCATCTAGACAAATGATGTTTGGCAAATTAGAAAAAGAGTCATATTTCATTCATAATAAGAAACTAGTACATATAATTAAGAAGCATAACAAAAATCAGTACATAGAATTACTTAAAATCGTTACATATGATCATTAAAAATATCGAGATTAGTGTTTGGATCATCGTGAAAATTTGGGACATTTATATAATTAATGTCCGACGAGCCATCTTCGACAGCGAAGTTTATCTCAACTGTTTTGTCTTTTTCCTTTAACGAGGCTTGATAAAGATTAATAAAATGCTTAGACGTGCGGCATACATGAGCCCAGTGGCCTTTTAGACCACACCTGTGACATGGTTGGTCACGATTACGAGCATGCCCATTTTCAGCAATATTTTTCCCCTTATTCTAAACAGCATCATTCTTATTCCATTTATTTTGGAACTTATTGCCATGAAATTTAGAATATGGCTTGCCACGATCTTTGCTGATTGATCCTTTCCCATTTTCACGTCCGTGATTTTTCTTTCCATGACCCTTTTTATGGTCATTATAGGATGCTGCATTTGCTTCATTAATTGAAGCGGAACTAGTGGGACGGGAGTTGTGGTTCTTCAATAGAAGCTCGTTATTTTGTTCAGCCACCATGAGACAAGAAATTAATTCTGAGTACTTTTTAAATTGGCACGCTCGATATTATTGTTGCAACAACAAATTCGAGGCATGAAAAGTACTGAATGTTTTTTCCATCATTGCCTCATCAGATATATTTTCTCCACAAAGCCTCAAACGAAAGGTAATATTAAACATGATGGAGTTATACTCACTGACTGTTTTGAAATCTTGCAGCCTAAGATTTAGCCAGTCGTTTTGAGCTTTTGGAAATATCATCGTCTTTTGGTGATTATATCGCTCTTTCAAGCTTAACCACAAGGTGAGAGGATCTTTTATAGTGAGATACTCACTTTTCAGGCCTTCATGGAGATGATGGCGAAGGAATATCAGTGCTTTCGCACGGTCTTGCATTGATGTTTCATTTCCTTCTATAATAGTTTCTCATAAGTCTTTAGCTTGGAGATGTATCTCGGCATCCAGTGCCATGGCAAATAATTATTTCCAGTGATATCAAGAGCAACAAATTCAAGTTTTTGAAGGTTTGTCATAGTCTGAAAATATGTCAAGAAATTGAGTAAATAATTTTTCTCTTTTATAAAAAATAAATAATATACGATTAAATATATGTTCACAACTTGATTATTAATATGCAAAATGTATTACTTGTATGAGTTGGTGGGACAACCTCCAGGTTGGGTGGTGAGACGAAGTCTACTTAAAACCATGCCTCCTCGAACGGGATAACCCGTCTCCCTTTCAATTCTTAGCTTTACAAGGGACAAGGCTTACCCACTATCAACCCAAACTCATAACACTATTTGCAATATAAAAAATCAAGAATAAAGCATAATTAATCGTTTGTAGTATAGCGAGAAAACTAGTTATGTCACATATTGACTTTGATTTCTGATGTAGAGGATCGTACAAGACGCGACTAAAGAGCATACTTTCACAATCGGTGACGTTATAATGCATAGTATATGAATAAAGTGTGCATATAAAAGTGAAGCATGTGATAAAAGGAAGCAACCATGATAATATAGAAATAAACTGAACTCATAAAAGTTATACCTTCCTAACTTTGTCTCCTTAACAAGCCTTCTTGAACTTCAAGATCTCCTTAATGCTAGAGCAAGCTCGTGCTGATAACGTGTTGTGAATTGAGTTGAAACTTGCTAAGAACTAGAGAAGGAAAATAGAAGACTAAGAACTTCTACTACTACAAATTAATACTACAAATGAGAAGAGAAGAAATGAGATAGTTGGAATGAGAAGTTTTCATTCAACTTGGTGTGTTTTTACAATGAGGTTGACACCCTTTATATAGGTCATTTGGTGATGATGATAAATGTACTTTATACAATGTGTACAAGCAACACATACACCCCATGTCATACAACACATCACAAGCAACATATACAATACATGGAAGAGTTGGCGTACATTGGAGAGGATTACAAGTTACATGACAATACATAGACAAGTGGAGGTACTATTAAGTGAGAAATACAAGTTACATGACTACACAATATGTTGGTGTACATGCATGGTCACCCATATTCCATACCATTTTCTATTTTTTGTAGATTTTGGTATCGAAGTTCTTAACAGTAAATCAAATCAATTGTGAGAGAAAATAGTTTTTTTTTTGTTTCAACTCGTATAGATACGTTTAAGATCTGTGTACTTATTTGTCAGATTAATATGAAATTAGTTTTTTAATGAGAAAGAAATAACTTTGTCCAAATCTCATGCCAAACGGCGGGGGATATCAGTTTATGTATTTTGATGAACGATGTCTATCACTGTTGACCATGCATGCACACCAACATATTGTATAGTCATGTAACTTATGTTTTTCATTAATGGTACCCTCACTTGTGTATGTATTGTCATGTTACTTACAACTATTTTCAATGTACATCAATTCTTTCTTATATCGTTAAATTACTTAAAATGTGTTGTATAATATGTGGTGTATGTGTTACTTGTACATATTGTCTAAGTATATTTTGTTAAAAGACTTAAAACTAACACATTTATCATCATCATCACCTAAGGGCCTATATAAAGGGTGTCAACTTCATTGTAGAAACACACTAAGTTAAGTGAAGAATTTATTATTTCTTCTCTTATCCTTTGTAGTACGTAGTAGTTTGCAGTAGTAGAAGTTCTTAGTCCTCTATTTTCCTTCTCTAATTTCTAGCAAGCTCGAACTTAATTCACAATAATCACTTTCTATTTTAGTGCATATGCATCGTACAGTTCAAGCGCTTCAATGTGCTTAAGTTTTTTGTTTGTTTTTGTTTTTGTGTGGTTGGTTCAAGAAGAATTTCAATTAACTGATGGATTTAGTCGAGGTTATGTGTTAAGAATTACTCATTCCTTTCATTTATATAGGTTGTTTGGGGTTTTAGGACACTAATTAAAGTGATATTAATTAATGTTGTGTTTACTTTCCATTTTTATCCTTTAACACAAAGGAAGAAGTGCATTTAATGGCGTTAAGTGTTTGGTGTGAAAGAGATGTGAAACGGGTATTTAAGGTGTGAAAAGAGCAAAACAACTAGTAATTTTAGAAAGTAAAATTGGTATAAAACTACTTATATAAATGGATGGAAGGTGTAATAGTTTCACATTAACTATTCAAGTGACCAGTGACTATTGACTACAACATCAACAACAACATAGCCTCAGTCCCAAATTAATTGGGGTCGGCTACATGGATCAAAATTTTCATTCTGCTCGATTAAGTGCAATTGACGGTGAGATTTCCAAACCATTCAAATCCCTCCAAATTAATGCATACCATGTTAACTTTGGTCTACCCCTACCTCGTCGAATTTCTACAGTTTCTATTGAGTCAAGTTTTCTAGTAGGGGCATTTGTAGGCTGTCTTTGCAAGTGACCAAACCACCGCAACCGCCTTCCATAATCTTTGTATCAATTAGTGCTACTCTTACTTGTCTTTGAATTTATATATTTCTTATTCTATCTTTACGAGTTTTACTACACATCTACCTAAACATCCTCATTTTTGCTACGTTCATTTTATGTAATTATTGTTGCTTTAGCGCCCAACATTCACTTCCATAGATTATAGCTGGCCTAATTGCAATCCAATAAAATTTTCCTTTTAACTTAGTAAAAACATTTCGATCACAAATCACCCCTATTGCACTCTGTTATTTCTTCCATCCAACTTGAATTCTATGTGTGACATCATTCTCAATATTACCATCATTTTGTATTATTGATCATAGGTATCTAAAGTTGTTCACCTTAGGAACTTCTATTTCCCTTAACTCTACCAGTACTCCATCATCTCGATGACTAGTGTTTCTAAACTCACAGTGCATGTATTCGATTTTTATCTTACTCAACTTAAAGCCTTTAGATTCTAATGTATTCCTCCGAGTTCTAATTTCCTATTCATTCCATCTTTTGTTTCATCCACTAAGACAATATCATCTGCAAATAGCATACACCATGGTATATCCTCTTGAATATGTCTAGTTAGTTCATCCATAACTAAAGTAAATAGATATGGGCTTAAAGTCGATCCTTAATGTAGTCATACCATAATGGGAAATTCTTTTGTAGCTCCTCCAAATGTCTTTATACTCGTTACTCCATCATACATATCCTTAATGGTGTTTATGTATCTAGCATGCGTTCTTTTTTCTTTCTAGAACCCGCCAAAGAACATTTCTAGGTACACTGCCATATGTTTTTTCTAAATCTACGAATACCATATGAAGATCTTTTTTCTTTTCTCTATATTTTTCTGACAATCGTCTTACAATGAAAATTGCCTTCATAGTTGACATCGCGGAGATTACAAAACAATTTTGACAAAAACCCCAACAGGATCCGAATCTAATTCCATTAAAAACGTTTAAACCATGAAAACTTAATAATACCTCAGTCGCAATGTACCTTTTTGAAGGTTAATCGATCTTTAAGGCGCTGCCAACGACGAACGCCCTCTACCAGTAGTCCACACACGAACGGCCGCCGAGATTTGAAGTGCTAGCTTCGAGAGAATACCAAATCTTTTTGTTTCTCTCCAAAATGATCCAGAGCATACCAAAAACCCTAAGTCGTTTCTAAAACGAAAATAGAGTTTCAGTCTTTTGATCTTTCATCTGTGTATTCTAACTTAAAGCGTCTATTTATACAACCCTTGTATATAGACGGTTAAGTAAATTACACATATACCCCTACTTAAAGAAGTATAAGTGTAATACACCGCAAGGATGTTTCCGTCATGAATTTTATCATATAAAATTCATTTTTCTGAATCATCTTAAAATCTCGCAAAACCATTCTTAGTGTGCGACCCAATAGGCTCATACAACGTTGGCAGTGTACCAAAACACATTTTGGTATACAAGTCATAAGCGGCCTCTAGCAAGACATTATGACTACCCAAGTTGTACGAATATCAAATCGATACAACCTAATCAATAGTGTATATAACATCCTTTTGTCACACGATATCCTTTTGATCAAACATAAGGCATGGAATTGTCATCCAACATGTTCAATCGTACTAGTCTCGATCTCTACGTAGACCGAAAACATCCAAGTGACATTGATCAATATCAATACACTTAGACTAGGCCTTTTAACAGTCTAACACATCGAGGGATCCACTGGATATCTCTATATATATAAGAGGGACAAATTCTATCTTGATTACACAACTTCATCACATCGCTCACACAGTAACCAATCACAACCTTTATAATCGTCCGGTTAAAGACAACATTTGATTGTGTCAAATTACTGTGTTCCTAATGTTGAAGTCTCTGGTAATCTCAAGTCAGAGGACTAGAAAATATACCTATCATGAGAAACAACTATGACTTAATCCATGTGATGTCCTCATAGCGGGTCGGTCCAGTACTTTGTTCCCTAACAAGTACTCGTGATCTTGATTCGTATCCCTATACGTATAATCATCATATGATCATCAATCAAGACTCACACTAGTCTTAATTCATTATAGTTCCTAGTATAATGATCGACTAGGGACATTTAGGATATTTCTGTAAATACCCATGGATCTTATTATAATGTAAACATGCAAATTAATTATAATAATCAGCAAATGAAATCCACTATTTTATTAACTAAAAGTATTCATAAAGACAGTTAATGGATTGACCTAGGGCACATGCCCCAACATCTCCCACTTGCACTAGGGCCAATCATATATTTATCTAATGTCTAATGATCTAACATGATCATCATGTTTTGCTTGTGGAATAGCTTTTGTCAATGGATCCACAACGTTGTCTTCAGTAGGTACTCTGCAAATCTTTACGTCTCCCATCTCAATTATTTCTCTGATGAGATGAAAACGCCGAGTATATGTTTGGATATGTGGTGTGATCTAGGTTCCTTGGCTCGTGCTATTGTCCCGTTATTGTCACAATACAAATAAACAGGGTTAGCAATACTTGGAACCACACCTAGTTCAGAAATGAACTTTTTGATCCAAACCGCCTCCTTTCTTTGCATCGGACGCCGCAATATACTTTGCTTCTTTTGTAGAATCGCCACGATCTCTTGCTTCGAACTTTTCCAAATTTTACTCGCACCCCTATTCAAAGTAAACACATATCCATATCGCGATCTAAAATCATCTATATCGCTTTGAAAACTTGCATCTCGTGTAACCATTTACAACTAGATCATTTTCAAAACCTCCATAGAACAAGAACATTTCTTTAGTCCTTCTTAAGTATTTAAGAATGTTCTTTACTGCTATCCAGTGACTCTCACCAGGATCTGACTGATATCTGCTTGTAGTGCTTAAAACATATGACACATCAGGTCGAGTGCATAGCATGGCATACATGATATATCCAATAGCTGATGCATATGGAATCTTATTCATACGGTCTCGCTCATCATTTGTCTTAGTACATTGAGTCTTGCTGAGACTTATGCCATGAGACATTGGCAACAATCCTCTTTTAGAGTCTTGCAAAGCGAACATATTCAAGACCTTATCTATGTAAGCACTCGACTTAGACCGATTAGCCTCTTAGATCTATCCCTATAGATCCTTATCCCTAGGATATAGGCTGCATCTCCTAAGTCTTTCATTGAGAAACACTTCCCTAACCAAGACTTGACACTCTGCAATGTTAGGATGTCATTTCCAATGAGTAATATATCATCAACATACAGTACCAGAAAAACTACACTCCCACTGACCTTCTTGTATACACAAGGCTCATCTTCGTTCTTAATAAAACCAAAATTCTTGATTGCTTCATCAAAACGAAGATTCCAACTTCGAAAGCTTGCTTTAATCCATAAATGGATCTTTGAAGCTTGCATACCTTCCTAGAATTCTCAGGATGCACAAAACCTTTAGGTTGTGTCATATACACGTCCTCAAGTAGCTTTCCATTAAGAAATGTTGTTTTTACATCCATTTGCCATATCTCATAGTCATAATGTGCAACAATGAAAATTAAAATTCTTATGGATTTAAGCATGACTACTAGCGAAAAAGTTTCATCATAATCAACACCTTGAGTCTGCCTGAAACCTTTTGCTACAAGTCTTGCTTTAAAAGTATGCACATTGCTATCCATGTCAGTTTTCTTCTTGAAAACCCATTTACATCCAATGGTCTTACCACCTTCAGGTAAATCAACCAAGTTCCAAACTTGGTTATCATACATGGATAGCATCTCGGAATTCATGGCATTTAGCCATTTATCTAAGTCTGGTCCAGACATAGCCTCCTGATAAGTGGTGGGCTAATTTTGATCCATAAGCAACACATCACGACTATCAGTAATGAAAAATCCGAATCTCTCTGGCTCATGTCTTATCCTACCAGATTTACGTGGGCCTTGTGTCACTTGCGGAGGTTCAACTGGTTCAGAACGTTGTTGAACTTCCAAAGAATGGTCAGAGTTTTATCTGTGATTCTTGAACTTCTTCAAGATTTATTTCTCTCCCACTAGTGTCTTTTGAAATAAACTATTTTCCATAAAGGCACCATACCGAGCAACAAACACTTTGTTCTCAACGGGATTATAAAAGTAATATCCTTTTGTTTCCTTAGGATACCCCACAAATAAACACTTAGCAGATTTAAGTGCTAGTTTTTCTGAGACTTGTCGTTTTATGTAAGCCTCACAACCCCAAATCTTAAGGAAAGACAAACTAGGTCTCTTTCAGTACCATATCTCATATGATGTTTTATCAACCGCTTTAGAAGGAACTCGATTTAGAGTGAAAGCTGCAGTTTGTAATAAATAACCCCAAAATGATAATGGAAGATCTGCATGACTCATCATAGATCGAACCATATCTAATAAGGTTCGATTTTTCCTTTCAGAAACTCAATTCCATTGTGGAGTTGTTGGTGGAGTCAATTGGGAGGCAATCCAACAATTTCTAAGATGATCATCAAATTCTTGGCTTAAATACTCACCACCTCGATCTGATCGAAGTGTTTTGATAGTTTTACCAAATTGATTCTGCATTTCATTTTGAAACGTTCGAAACATCTCAAATGATTCAGCTTTATGTTTCAATAGATATATATAACCATATCTGCTGAAATCATCAGTAAATGTAATGAAGTACTGATAACCTCCTCTAGCCATTGTGTTTATAGGACCGCATACATCAGTATGTATTAGACCCACTAAATCACTTGCCCTTTCACTGTGTCCAATAAAGGGACTTTTAGTCATCTCGCCTAGTAAACAAGATACGCACATTTCATATGTTTCTAGATCAAATGAATCTAGAAGCTCATCTTTATGGAGCTTCGTTATGCGTTTCTCGTTTATGTGCCCGAGACGACAATGCCAAAGATAGGTTTTGATTACAGAAATGACAATTTTCTTCCTTTTCTTTTGGGTGTTTTGGAGCAGGAACAGGACGGGTCTTGACTTTTTCCAAAGGCTTTGCGACAGGTGCAGTAACAGCCTTGGCAACTCTAGCCTTGCCTTTGCCTTTCTTCTTCATTCCTTTTCCCTTTTAGACCATCAACATATTACTAGAGGGTTTCTTGATATTTTGTTCAGCAGTTTTGAGCATCAAATGCAACTCTGAAATTGATTTCTCCATATTATTCATATTGTAATTCATCACAAATTGTAAGTAACTTTCTGGTAATAAATTCAGGATCAAATCCGTAGCCAACTTTTGGCTTATGGGAAATCCGAGTCTATCAAACTGGTCAACATAGCCCTTCATCTTCAGAACATGAGGACTAACTGACGCACCCTCAGTCATCTTGCAAGAATGTAGGTTCTTGACTGTCTCGAACCTTTCTTACCTAGCTTGCTGTTGGAACATTTCCTTCAGCGTTACGGCCATGTCGTAGGCTTCCATTAGTTCCATGTCCTTCTGAAGTTCGGGAACCATAGTTGCTAGCATAATACATGCAACATCAGTAGAATCATTGACATGCTTATTATGCGCATCCTTCACAGCTTTCGTAGCATTGGCTGGTGGGTCCTCAGGGATTGAACCATCCAAGACATACAACTTGCGTTCATGCTTAAGAACAATTCTCAAGTTTTTGAACCAGTCAAGAAAGTTAGTCCCAGATAGCTTATCCTTCTTAAGGATGGATCGCAGTGACAGGGGATTATTGTTACTTGAAGAGGTCATTGATCTACAATAAATATTATGCAAAGTTTATTTTAGTATAGAGGAATAGACTCCCACTAAATTAACAACCCTCCTAAAATGTACTGTTTATTTAGGGACTAAAATCCATATTTCACCTAATTCTATGACAGTTATGGCATGAAACACAGAACTAGATTATTTAGGTAGGTAACTGTTACCAATTACATCTTATGTAATTTTTAGATCATTTTATGAGATATGTGACATCTTATGTCTTAGCATGTTTTTATCTCATCATTTGCCTAAAGCTCAAAACTATTTTGATGGCTTTATTAAGTCGGACCATTTTAAACATTAAGGTAATTCTTACCCAACTTGTCTCAACAAGATAACACAATACACTCAGCTATGGCTGAAACTATATTAGTGTGATCGAGGCCTTAACAAGTGTTTAAAATAGATGGCACGAGATTTAAAATTTAATAGAGGGATTTTATTCAGTTTTAGTGATTTTATGTAAACAATGAAATATCACATATTTTATTGATTTGTTCAATCACTAAACAATTTGGAATTTTTTTTTTTTTTAGAAGACGAATCTCAATTCCGAAAATTAAAATTCGCTATAGAAAATCATAATTTTCGCTGATTTTATTACCATAAATTAACCCCTTAATTTATCCAAAATTAAGTCAATTAAAACATTTTAATTAACCCGGACCCACATCTAACTAATCATCTTATCCTAATCCAATTAGGATTTAAGATATTTGAATCCTAGTATATCACCAATAACATGATTCTTGATATTTATCTCCTATTCTAATTTGTTATCTATCTTTATCAAATAGAAACTTCATAATAAAATAGATATAACAAGATAAATAATTAATTTCGAAAATTAATTATTTATTTTGGATTTAAGATATTTGAATCCTAGTATATCACCAATAACAAGATTCTTGATATTTATCTCATATTCTAATTTGTTATCTATCTTTATCAAATAGAAACTTCATAACAAAATAGATATAACAAGATAAATAATTAATTTCGAAAATTAATTATTTATTTTGGATTTAAGATATTTGAATCCTAGTATATCACCAATAACAAGATTCTTGATATTTATCTCATATTCTAATTTGTTATCTATCTTTATCAAATAGAAACTTCATAACAAAATAGATATAACAAGATAAATAAATAATTTCGAAAATTAATTATTTATTTTGGATTTAAGATATTTGAATCCTAGTATATCACCAATAACAAGATTCTTGATATTTATCTCATATTCTAATTTGTTATCTATCTTTATCAAATAGAAACTTCATAACAAAATAGATATAACAAGATAAATAAATAATTTCGAAAATTAATTAATTATAAATAAATAATTTCGAAAATTTAATTAATTATAAATAAATAATTTCGAAAATTAATTATTTATAAATAAATAATTTCGAAAATTAATTATTTGCAATTTCGGTCCTCATCCAAATAATCACAAACATGTAATTGAATCATGAACTACTATCCCAATCGAACCTAATGGTGTCATGGATCACGAACACCTAAATTCAATTCATTAAAATTATTTGAATTAACCTAACATGGTTACTAGCATGTACGAAACTGATTTTAATTAAATCACGAATATGTGTATCATATACACAAAACATGATAATAAATCTCAAACACAACTTATGTATATCACATATACATCAACTATTAACTTGCTTTCAATCATATATCATGTACATATCAGAAGAAAACATACAATGAGTTTAATGGAATCGAACTCGATGGCTCTGATACCACTGTTGGGTTTTGGGGTTCATACGCAGCGGAGATTACAAAACAATTTTGACAAAAACCCCAACAGGATCCGAATCTAATTCCATTAAAAACGTTTAAACCATGAAAACTTAATCATACCTCAGTCGCAATGTACCTTTCAAAAGGTTAATCGATCTCTAAGGCGCTACCAACGACGAACGCCCTCTACTAGTAGTCCACACATGAACGGCGGCCGAGATTTGAAGTGCTAGCTTCGAGAGAATACCAAATCTTTTTGTTTCTCTCCAAAACGATCCAGAGCATATCAAAAACCTTAAGTCGTTTCTAAAACGAAAATAGAGTTTCGGTCTTTTGATCTTTCATTTGTGTACTCTAACTTAAAGCGTCTATTTATACAACCCTTGTATATAGACGGTTAAGTAAATTACACATATACCCATACTTAAAGAAGTATAAGTGTAATACACCGCAAAGACGTTTCCGTCATGAATTTTATCATATAAAATTCATTTTTCTGAATCATCTTAAAATCTCGCAAAACCATTCTTAGTGTGCGACCCAATATGCTCATACAACGTTGGCAGTGTACCAAAACACATTTTGGTATACAAGTCATAAGCGGCCTCTAGCAAAACATTATGACTACCCAAGTTGTACGAATATCAAATCGATACAACCTAATCAATAGTGTATATAACATCCTTTTGTCACACGATATCCTTTTGATCAAACATAAGGCATGGAATTGTCATCCAACATGTTCAATCGTACTAGTCTCGATCTCTAGGTAGATCGAAAACATCCAAGTGACATTGATCAATATCAATTCACTTAGACTAGGCCTTTTAACAGCCTAACACATCGAGGGATCCATTAGATATCTCTCTTATATAAGAGGGACAAATTCTATCTTGATTACACAACTTCATCACATTGCTCACACAGTAACCAATCACAACCTTTATAATCGTCCGGTTAAAGACAACATTTGATTGTGTCAAATTACTGTGTTCTTAATGTTGAAGTCTCTGGTAATCTCAAGTCATAGGACTAGAAAAAATACCTATCATGAGAAACAACTATGACTTAATCCATGTGATGTCCTCATAGCGGGTCGGTCCAGTACTTTGTTCCCTTACAAGTACTCGTGATCTTGATTCGTATCCCTATACGTATAATCATCATATGATCATCAATCAGGACTCACACTAGTCTTAATTCATTATAGTTCCTAGTATAATGATCGACTAGGGACATTTAGGATATTTCAGTAAATACCCATAGATCTTATTATAATGTAAACATGCAAATTAATTATAATAATCAGCAAATGAAATCCACTATTTTATTAACTAAAAGTATTCATAAAGACAGTTAATGGATTGACCTAGGGCACATGCCCCAACATCTCCCACTTGCACTAGGGCCAATCATATATTTATCTAATGTCTAATGATCTAACATGATCATCATGTTTTGCTTGTGGAATAGCTTTTGTCAATGGATCCACAACGTTGTCTTCAGTAGGTACTCTGCAAATCTTTACGTCTCCCATCTCAATTATTTCTCTGATGAGATGAAAACGCCTGAGTATATGTTTGGATATGTGGTGTGATCTAGGTTCCTTGGCTTGTGCTATTGTCCCGTTATTGTCACAATACAAATAAACAGGGTTAGCAATACTTGGAACCACACCTAGTTCAGAAATGAACTTCTTGATCCAAACTGCCTCCTTTCTTTGCATCGACGACGCCGCAATATACTCACTTTCTTTTGTAGAATCTCGCCACGCCTCTTGCTTCAAACTTTTCCAGCTTACTTCACCCCTATTCAAAGTAAACACATATCCAGACTGCGATCTAAAATCATCTATATCAGTTTGAAAACTTGCATCTGTGTAACCATTTACAACTAGATCATTTTCAAAACCTCCATAGAACAAGAACATTTCTTTAGTCCTTCTTAAGTATTTAAGAATGTTCTTTACTGCTATCCAGTGACTCTCACCAGGATCTGACTGATATCTGCTTGTAGTGCTTAAAACATATGACACATCAGGTCGAGTGCATAGCATGGCATACATGATATATCCAATAGCTGATGCATATGGAATCTTATTCATACGGTCTCGCTCATCATTTGTCTTAGTACATTGAGTCTTGCTGAGACTTATGCCATGAGACATTGGCAACAATCCTCTTTTAGAGTCTTGCAAACTGAACCTATTCAGCACCTTATCTATGTAAGCACTCTGACTTAGACCGATTAGCCTCTTAGATCTATCCCTATAGATCCTTATCCCTAGGATATAGGCTGCATCTCCTAAGTCTTTCATTGAGAAACACTTCCCTAACCAAGACTTGACACTCTGCAATGTTAGGATGTCATTTCCAATGAGTAATATATCATAAACGTTTGATTGTGTCAAATTACTGTGTTCCTAATGTTGAAGTCTCTGGCAATCTCAAGTCAGAGGACTGAAAAATATACATATCATGAGAAACAACTATGACTTAATCCATATGATGTTCTCATAGCGGGTCGGTCCAAAGATTTTGTTCCCTAACAAGTACTCGTGATCTTGATTCGTATCCCTATACGTATAATCATCATATGATCATCAATCAAGACTCACACTAGTCTTAATTCATTATAGTTCCTAGTATAATGATCGACTAGGGACATTTAGGATATTTCTGTAAATACCCATGGATCTTATTATAATGTAAACATGCAAATTAATTATAATAATCAGCAAATGAAATCCTCTATTTTATTAACTAAAAGTATTCATAAAGACAGTTAATGGATTGACCTAGGGCACATGCCCCAACACCAGGCATGAAGCCAAATTGATTCTCTGATATTGTTGTTTCTCTCATTAGACTATTGTCAATTATCCTATCTCAAAGTTTCATAGTGCGACACATAAGTTTGATTCCCCAATAGTTTGAGCAACTTTGAATGTCTCCTTTATTTTTGAAGATTGGCACAAGCGTGCTTCTTCTCCAATCCATTGGCATCCGTTTCGATTTTAGAATTTTATTGAAAAGTTTTGTTAACAAATCAATCCAATTTCTCCTAAGCATTTCCAAACCTCTATGGGTATTTCATCTGGGCCACATGTTCTCCCTATTTTCATTCTTTTCAATGCCTCTTTAACTTCTAGAATTCTAATATTGCGTATATAGTTTATATTTCTTTCTTGGTTTGAGTTTTCATCTATTATAGTATCAACTTGGTCATCATTAAATAAACTATCGAAGTAACTTCTCCATCTTTCCTTAATATCATCCTCGCGCGTTAAAACATTTTGATTTTCATCCTTAATACATCTTACATGACTTACGTCTTGTTTCTTTTTATCTCTTAATATGGCTAGCCTATATATTTATATATATTTATGCATCTCTATTACCTAACCTTGTATATAGATCTTCCATGAAATTTATTTTAGTTTGACTAACCATTTTTTTAGCTTGTTTTCTAGCTTCTCTATATTGATTGTACGCATCTTCATCCTGACACCTATGTATTTTCCTATACATCCCTCTTTTAGTCTTAATTGCTTGTTAGACATCCTCATTCCACCGCCATGTTTCCTTCTTTGGTGATCCCAAGTGTGACAGCCCCAATTCCACGAACCAAACTGGGCCGGCCCGGCCTAGACTTACGTGGACCCCGAGTCAATCATCGCGACGTCAACGCAAGCCTAGTCAGTCTTCCTAACCATATTTCATTAGTTATAGTGAGTTATTCAAATTTGTAAGTTATCAAAGTTTATGCGAAAGCGATTTCAACTTAATAAAATCTAAATAACTCTACACAAATCAGTCAGGACAACCTAGAGTGTGGAAAACCCCGCATATACTCCATGTCTTAAAATATCTCACAAAACTCATATATCCCATGTGTCAAAAAAAATCAATATACATAAGTAATATAAAATCTACATAAGAATATGAAAGGGAAAGCGCTCCAAAGTCCTCACAATAAATTTCCTAGCACTGGCCCCTCTCCCTTACTCGATTTCGGATCTGCACTCAGTTAAATAAAAGAATAACGAGGCTAGGTAAGTAATGCAAGTAGGATACTAAACATCATTTTGAAATAAATAAATCAGTCCATCTTCATGCAGATAACAAGAAAGATATAAGGACGCACGAATAAATAAAATACCGTAAATAAATGTGAAGCAATCGATACATGAGTGTCCAAAGATGTAAAACAGAGATACGTAAGTAGTCCCGACTAATAAGTCGTTGAGTCTTGGCAAAACATCAAGACTCGGGTTCTAGGACTCTGTACACTCACAAGTCTTAAACCTACGAGATAGTGAGACTTCCTGGAACAACCATGCTAAGAACTCGCATCCTGTCAAAATCAGTATCCAGTCCAGTGCATCCTGAGGTCATGACACTAGTATGTTACTTCAGCCAGCCACTCCTTCTAAAGACTACCGTTGACTCACTTACCCTCGGACAACTTAATTAGAATGGAATTCCAAGGATAGATATCAAAGCAATGAACAACAATATTCAATAGCTTAAAATGAAATTACTGTATAATTTCCTAGTTGGTTTACTTACCTCGATCTACACGCTTATTCCTAACCTATCCGACCTCCCAACATTCCAAAACGCGTTCTCGAACCTCCGTATCTCTTCATTAGATTTCCTGATATCATTTAGTATCAATTCAAGTCTAATATCTTTGGTTTAGAACTCTTAAACCATACAAATATTGCGCCCAAAGTACGATCGAGAGCTATTTCTAAAAATATTACTTTATAATTATTAGGTTTTGGGGTTCATACGCAGCGGAGATTACAAAACAGAATTGACAAAAACCCCAACAGGATCCGAATCTAATTCCATTAAAAACGTTTAAATCATGAAAAACTTAATCATACCTCAATCGCAATATACCTTTCTGAAGGTTGATCGATCTTTAAGGCGCTCCCAACGACGAACGCCCTCTATCAGCAGTCCACACACAAACTGCGGCCGAGATTTGAAGTGCTAGCTTCGAGAGAATACCAAACCTTTTTGTTTCTCTCCAAAACGATCCAGAGCATACCGAAAACCCTAAGTCATTTTCTAAAACGAAAATAGAGTTTCGGCCTTTTTCTTTCGTACCTGTGTTCTAACTTAAAGCGTCTATTTATACAACCCTTGTATATAGACGGTTAAGTAAATTACACATATACCCATACTTAAAGAAGTATAAGTGTAATACACCACAAGGACGTTTACTTTGTCATGAATTTTATCACATAAAATTCGTTTTTCGAATCATCTTAAAATCTCGCAAAATCATTCTTAGTGTGCGACCCAATAGGCTCATACAACGTTGGCGTGTACCAAAACACATTTTGGTATACAAGTCATAAGCGGCCTCTAGCAAGACATTATGACTACCCAAGTTGTACGAATATCAAATCGATACAACCTAATCAATAGTGTATATAACATCCTTTTGTCACACGATATCCTTTTGATCAAACATAAGACATGGAATTGTCATCCAACATGTTCAATCGTACTAGTCTCGATCTCTAGGTAGACTGAAAACATCCAAGTGACATTGATCAATATCAATTCACTTAGACTAGGCCTTTTAACAGTCTAACACATCGAGGGATCCATTAGATATCTCTCTTTATATAAGAGGGACAAATTCTATCTCGATTACACAACTTCATCACATTGCTCACACAGTAACCAATCACAACCTTTATAATCGTCTGGTTAAAGACAACGTTTGATTGTGTCAAATTACTGTGTTCCTAATGTTGAAGTCTCTGGCAATCTCAAGTCAGAGGACTGAAAAATATACCTATCATGAGAAACAACTATGACTTAATCCATATGATGTTCTCATAGCGGGTCGGTCCAGTATTTTGTTCCCTAACAAGTACTCGTGATCTTGATTCGTATCCCTATACGTATAATCATCATATGATCATCAATCAAGACTCACACTAGTCTTAATTCATTATAGTTCCTAGTATAATGATCGACTATGGACATTTAGGATATTTATGTAAATACCCATGGATCTTATTATAATGTAAACATGCAAATTAATTATAATAAACAGCAAATGAAATCCTCTATTTTATTAACTAAAAGTATTCATAAAGACAGTTAATGGATTGACCTAGGGCACATGCCCCATCAATAATAACTTTAAAGTATTATCAACTAGCCCACTAGAGTTACGATTTTAACTCTGAAAACCTCATAATTTGTCATGACAACTAAAAAGGAAATTGTAGTACTCTTGACGTACTTTCCATAGAACTCTAAGAATACTTTAATTCGGATCGTAAAAGAAGAAGTTACGAATTTTCTAATATGACATGTCAACTTGACAAACTTTATTTATTTTCAACTAGAAAATGTCTCCAAATCAATATTTTCGCAATTAAATCCTTAAAACTCAGTAATAAATGCCACAAAACCACTCGATACCAACACCAAAATATTCCCACGGCTCGTGGAGTCAAATATCAAGTATAAAACATCTCCAAAATAGTTATCAACTAAATTGCATTAATTCAAATCATTGAAACCCTAACTCACGTTGATGAAATTTATCCCAAATTGATGCAAATCAATCCAATACACCAATTAACGACAAGTCATACCAATTTCTATCAAAACCACGCGAAAGAAATTAAAAAATCACGAGAATTCAAATTGAATTGAGGAAAATGCTCGGCATTAAAATTTTACCAAATTACGGATTGAATACCTCATTTTTGCCGCGAAAAAAATCGAATGTCGGGAGCTCCATGACGAAAACCCAAATTGAGGGGTTTAGGAACGTTCGAATGAACGTTATGTCAATTGAAACCAAATGAGTTTTCTTTTTTCTTTTTTTTTTCCTTTCATGGTTATTTATATATATATAAATATATTTATTAATTCTCAAAATTCCTATTTTGACATGTTTTGACTTTCGGTGCTCGTTTTCGATCCTGTTTTCCATCAAATTGAACCAAACTCTCGACAAAATAATCTTCATAAAATATCTAAAATACTGGTTTTGGTCACACCAAAACCCCAAAAATCTTACCTTCGTCCATGACATACCCAACTATCACAAATCAATTCTCTTTCCATATTGAACCAAGCTTACACCAAATTAAACTCAATCTCAACCTCGACTACTGTCAACTAACACGAAACTCGAGGTAAGTTCTTACCTACAAATTTTTGAAATTAATTATTTTAAAATGTTCACTCTTTTATATAATAAATAATACAAGCATTACACAAAAATAGTATACCTCGGTATCTACACCCGAGATTTGGACACACGGATCACAACGAGTGGATCTCACATACGACCCTACCATGACACGTGGCACAAGTTAGATTTTTAGGATTCTTACACCAAGCCTTTATATATGCGTAATACGTTTGATCTCATTCTCCTCATGCAACTACTTATTTCTAGCAACATTTTATTAGCATCTAAGTCAAAATTCCAAACATTTTCCTTTAGTAGTTTTTCTCAGCAGTGACTACTGACAAAGTTAATTAATTAAGTACTCCAAACTTAAAGCCCCGCATATATAAAATAGCCGTCTATTTTTTATTTTTTATTTTGTCTCAATCACTGGTATATCAAACCTAAGAAATTAATTAGGTAATATAGGCATGGCAAATTATTTAAATAATTTGCCGACCTCGTCAACTGATAGGCCATGTTTCATTATCCAAAACAGTACTAATAATCACTCAGGGTGATAAGCATTTCGAAATGTTTACATGATGCACAATTTGTTGGAAAATATGACGATTCAAATATGTGTAAACCCCGTGTTGTGGATGTGAAATGGATAGGTTGACCTGTGTGAATTGAAGAATAGTGGAGTTAATGAAGTGGTTAATTAAATGTGCAGTACATGTAGTGCATGCCCATGGGTGTTTAGTTAGTGAAGTGGGTACATAAATGCAGTGGGGACATCACCTGTTAATTAGCATTGCTAATGGGAATGTGGATTGAGGGAAAATGCGGGCCACCTAGAGTTGGATGGACATTGGAAGAAAAATAATCTGCAGTGCAAATGTGAATTATGGATGTGGATATCATGAGGTGACAGATAAAAATAAGGGTGCACACGGATTGCATCCAGTTCAATTAGGGTCAATTCGCAATCCAATCTGATATGGTAAAATATGTATTGTCATTATTTGTACAACCAATACTTGGTAAGAAAAGGATATGATATAATCTTGTGAGTTTATGCAAAGTTGCAAGTTCTGTACCTAGCTACAGACTCATCTGCAGGTACATAACACATTCCAGAGATTCAAAAAATATTCACGACATATATTCAGGACAACTTGACAAGATATCCATGCCAAGGATATTTGATTAACAACTCTCAAGAAAACTAAAGCAAGTTTCTTTTGATCAGCGAAGAAAGAAGGAAAAAGTATATTTGTCACATCACTTGATTAAAGACATACAAGGAAGTTTGAATGAAAGAGTTGTTGTAAGACTTCTTATATTCATATAATCATAAGTTGTAGTTCATCACTCATGCTTGAACTTTCGACATTATTGTGAGATAAGAGCTTTCGAGAGATTGTTCTTTGTTTTTTTTACATACACTAGGCTGAGGGAACTTAGTCGATTCACCGAGGGGATATCGGGCACCAAGGGGACTTGGGTATTGTGTAGGATCTTTTGTAAAGGAAGTAGGTAGCGTAGCAAATTTGGTGAGGGATCCACTAGTTAGTTGAGAGTGTACTTGTGGCGGCCCTCGCCGCCCCGGGGTGACGTGTCTCCGTCTACTCCTTGCCAGCTGGCCCTACTGCACGTGTACGGCACCTGCCCGTCTTATTTATGTCTCGAAATTCGTATCCACTTGTGTGTACAACGTATAAATGACATATTCAGTGGAAGTCGTACTTAAATGCATGAAATATTAATAATCAATTTAACAAATCCTATAGTGGAAAAAACCCTGAAAAGTACGAAGTAGACAACTGTACCATATAAAGTATAGACATGTACAAGGTCATAATACTCCCCATTTCCCAAAAGAATCAAAATATCAAAACAAGACACACTTACAAGTAATCCTCAACGGTAGGCAGTCAGAAGTAGATCCCCTTGCCCTTACTTGTACTCGGATTTGCACTCGATCATCACGGAAGAAAATGGATGACGAGTCCAGTTAGTAAAATCAAAAGGAACTCCTCCGAGCATTCAAATAAACAAGTGGAAGTCAATAAATACTGTTAAATAAACATGTGGATTGTAAACATACAACTGTAAGTAGGGCATCGCATGCATAGATAAAGTGCAAATGTATATGCATGTTCAAGTCAGACTAAACCATACTTCAGAATACCCTTACAGGATCCCACTAGTGGGCGCACCCAACCAGCTATCACCTGGTCCCTCTCAGTGGTCGGAGTAGACTTAGGACACACCGACACATGTAGCAGTTCATTAGCTCGGGTCGTTATCCACCGAGAACTCTTGATACACATGCTATGGTCTAGACTACATAGACAAATAACAGAAAATCCGGTGGGAGTAACTCAACCAACCGTCCAAACAATGACAAGATATAGATGTAATAAAGACCACTAGGAATACTGGAAATGAATGGAAATACAAAGCGAAATAAATACTCAGAGTTTTTCCATTGGGTTTTACAAACCTCACAACGCACTCCAATACCCCGTAATCAATCCCCGAGTCCAAATCCACTGGGTCCTTGGTCGCCAATTGATCACCCATGTCCACCTATGTCCATTTATCAATAATTCCGATTTAGCATGACAATTTTCGACCAATTTCTAAAATTTTAGGCCAAATTGCCCATTTTGCACTTTTCGAGGCAAAAACCCCGCAAAAGTCGCGTCCAAAATTTCCAAATATTTTATTTTTCATAGAAATTCATAAATTTTTATTTATTTTATTGAAATATAATTTTTCAGAATTTTCCAATTTTTTCGAAATTTTTCCCCAATTTTTTTTTTTTTTTTTTTAAGTTTGGTTTGGGTCAAGTCGACCCAACCAGGTCAGACCCGACCCTAGCCCTTTCTGGGCCCGGCCCATGGGTTGGGAACATTTTTTTTTTAATTCCTCAGTGGTTTGGGTTGGGGTTGCTCTCCACCCCAACCACGGTGGACTCAATGGCAGGGGAGACTGCCATCTCCACCTTGACCCGGTTCAGCCTTCATGGCCGAGCCCCACTCTTGGCCACTATGGCCAACCACCGAAACCCACAACAACCAACGAGAAGTCACCTCGATCGTGACGTTTCGCCCTATCTTCTCTCCTTCCCGGCTTCTTCTTCTCCTCCTCTTCCTCTTCCACGTTCCTTTTTCTCCTCTCTCGGCCTCCCGATTCCGGGGTGTGTGTGGTGGTGAGAGGAAAGGTGGTGGCTTATATGGATAAGCTTGTTGACTTTGTGTCTTGACTCCAAAGTGTGACACAACTGGGACAATCGCCTGTCTTTTCGAGCGTTTCGACGTCAGGTTTCGCGTCCAAACCGTGATATACGCGTACCGCCCTGTCACTAGTCACCTAATACCCATTCCATATTAGTTACTTGACACTTTTTATGTAATTTGTGTCTTTTAGTTTCCCCAACATAATATTCGGTCCCGTCAACTACCCAGTACCCGCTTCGACACGTATATCGAGGCGAATACAATTCACACAATCTCGCACGTATTATTATGCAACATACACACATGCGATGTATTTAAATAAATTGCATCGCAAATAGGCAACCAACACACAATAAACAACGTACCTAGGTCCCCGTGTGTTCAAGCCTACCGCGGCGTCCACGTCTGTAAATTTAATAAAACGGGTTGTCACAGCACTAGTTAGGAACTTTGCGTAAAACTATACTTCACTTCTCATAATGAATTTTACACTGGGCGTAGCCTCGCAGACGTAGGACAGGAGGTCCGAATTGCGATAACAATTTTGTGTGTTCATTTATTTTTTGCTTGTTTTGTTGATGTCTGCAGCAAATTGAGCGTTATCACAATCCAATTATTGCGGATTGAAAAATTAAATTCCAGGCCAATCCAAGCAATTCATCAATCCAACTCTATCCAATTTGCATAATGCGGACCGAACTGAATCAAGTTCCGCGGATTGATGTTGTTCTATTGAAAGGTTCCTAAAATTAAACTTAATCAATTGAACAACAAAAATTTGTTCCACATATATGTAATTGATAAGATTAAATATGCTGATTTATTCATGTGTACAAGGATTTATAGGTGTATGTACATAACGTTTTAATTATGAATTTCAACAAAATATAATCAATACAATTCGGAACTGTTGAGATATCCACTCAACAACTTGTGTTATCCCGCGATACATGTATCATTATTATCACGCCCCCGCAAGACAACGCTTCCATTAGCGACACCGATCTTGGACCTTAATCGAAGAAAAGATGAAGACGAAAGTGGCTTAGTTAAAGAATTAACATGCATGATCACGGACAAAGTGATAGTCAATGGAGATATGTTTCATGAGAGAATGAAACACCGGATTAATTGACAAGTATGTAGCACCAATATTATCACAAAAATTGTAGGGGGACTGTCCTCACAAATCTTTAGTTCCATGATAAGATTTTTGAGCCAAAGTACCTTAGCCGCACACGATGCCAATGCGCAGTATTCAGCCTTTTGAGGATCATGCAACTGTCTTTTTCTTTTTAGAACACCATGATATTGCATTGCCACCAAAAATTTGATCTTCCAATTTCTTCTTCTCCTCTCCTTAATGGTGTTCGGAGTCAAATTTTTTTTTTTTTTTCGTAGAATAAAATTGGGGACCAAACTACGTTGATTAATATCCCAAAAGATAACCGCCCATCAACAGTTATCTCTAATCATAATTTGACACTTGTAATGTGTGGGGCCCACATGGATCACTCAGGATAAGTATAATGTAAAGAATACTTACATTCTCCCACTTGATCCATATACACATTACCACCAAAATTAAGAAATAAAATACATGAATCATGGCGATAGGTCCTCTATCAAGTGAGTAATATCTTCCATGTATCACAATGCATTAAATTTCTTAACATATTGTCATAACTTAATGAATAAACCTCATGTTTATTCTTGGTCCAAACTTAATGATATTTCTCAAATCAAATAAAACATGAATGTGTACACAATACATAAGTAAAGAAATACCTCAAAGAGTTCCAATAAACATCATTCTTACAATAATAATCACATAATGGATCTAAGTCCCATCCTATCAACATGATCCTTAAACTTCATTGGTGGCATGCCTTTAGTTAAAGGATCTGCTATCATTAATTCAGTGCTAATGTGCTCAATGACCACTGTTTTGTCCTTGACACGTTCCCTTATGGCTAAGTACTTAATGTCGATGTGCTTGCTTCGACTCCCACTTTTATTGTTCTTAGCCATAAAAATAGCAGCTGAATTGTCACAATACATTCTCAATGGCCTAGATATAGAATCCATGATTCTAAGCCCATAAATGAAACTCTTTAACCAAACACCTTGAGAAGTAGCCTCAAAACAAGAAACAAACTCAGCCTCCATAGTGGAAGTAGCAATCAATGTTTGCTTTGCACTTCTCCATGATACAGCTCCACTAGCTAGCATGAAAATAAATCCCAATGTTGATTTACGTGAATCAATGCAACCAAAGAAAGTCTGAATCTGAGTATCCAAGTGACTTCCAAAATATTAGTTCGTCTATATGTAAGCATGTAGTCCTTTGTCCCACGAAGGTATCTCATGACCTTCTTTGCAGCTCTCTCCCAAAGGGTCCATACCCGGTTACTTTGATATCTTCCTAACATCCCAACCGCAAATGCTATGTCAGGTCTTGTGCAAACCTGAGCATACATCAAGCTTCCAACGGCTGAAGCATAAGGGATGTTAAGCATTTATTCCCGCTCGAGATCATTTTTAGGGGATTGGTTCAAACTGAACTTATCACCCTTCACAATGGGAGCTACACTTGATGAACAATCCTTCATTCTGAATCTTTCCAAGACTTTGTTGATATAGGCTTCCTGAGACATTCCAAGAATACAACGTGTTCTGTCTCTATGGATCTTAATGCCAATAACATAGGATGCATCTCCCATGTCCTTCATATCAAAGCTATTAGAAAGGAATTGTTTCACTTCATGAAGCATACCCTTATCATTTGTTGCAAGTAAAATGTCATCCACATATAGAATGAGAAAACAAATTTTGCTCCCACTAACCTCCTGATATATACAATTATCCATAATATTCTCAACAAAACCAAATGAAGAGATAACATCATAAAACTTCAAATACCACTGTCGGGAGGCTTGTTTCAATCCATATATAGATTTCTTAAGCTTGCAAACCAAATTCTCATTGCCAATAGAGGAAAATCCTTCTGGTTGTTTCATGTAAACCTCTTCCTCTAGTTGACCATTAAGAAATGCGGTTTTCACATCCATTTGTTGCAACTCAAAATCAAAATGTGCAACCAAAGCCAAAATTATGCGAAGAGAATCTTTCTTAGATACAGGAAAAAAAGTTTCCTTGTAATCGATTCCTTCTTTTGTGTGAATCCTTTTGCAACAAGTCTGGCCTTGTATCTCTCAATGTTGCCTAATGAGTCCTTCTTTGTCTTAAAGATCCATTTGCATCCAATTGCTTTGGCTCATTTAGGCAACTCAACAAGGTCCCAAACATCATTTGATGACATAGAATTCATTTCATCATTCATAGCATCATACCATAATTCAGATTCAGCACAATTCATGGCTTGTGAAAAGGTTTCGGGATCACTCTCGACTCCGACATTATAGTCCAATTCTTGCAGATACACAATGAAATCACTAGGTATTGCTGACCTTTTAACACTAGTAGATCTTCTTAATGTTGCATCAACATTTTCTTGAAGATCATGTTGATCAACTTGTTCATTTACTTGAGGTACTTCATGAATAATTGGTTGTTCTACCATTTCAAGTTCTTCATGAACAACTTGATCTACTGGAGGATTGTCAACAACTTGTGGAGTTTGAACTCTTTGTTCCTCAATTCTCAATGGAACCTGAGCAAAACTTGGAATGACATACATATGATCACTACTTGATTTAGAAGGAAGATCATCAAAATGAACCCTTTTAGGAACATTATCCTGAAAATGATTCCTCCCACTAATCATGTCATTCTCTAGAAATTTTGCATTTCTAGATTCCACAATTCTAGTGTTATGAGAAAGATAATAGAAGCGATATCCTTTAGACCTCTCGGCATATCCAATGAAATACCCACTAATGGTTCTAGGATCCAACTTCTTTTCATGTGGATTATAGATTCTCACTTCACACGGGCATCCCCAAACGCGTATATGTCGCAAACTAGGTTTCCAACCTTTCGTTAACTCAAATGGCGTCTTTGAAACAAATTTTTAGTTGGAACCCTGTTTAATATATACACTTTGCCGTTTTAAGAGCTTCACTCCACAAAAAGATAGGTAGAGTTGCATTACTACGCATACTCCTAACCATATCCATCAAGGTCCGGTTTCTTCTTTCTGCTACACCATTCTCACTTGGAGAACCTGGATTGGTGTATTGAGGAACTATTCCTTGCTCTTGAAGAAACTTAGCAAATGGACCAAATGCTTGTCCATATTCAGTGTATCTACCATAATACTCACCTCCTCTCGTCGATCTCGATCACAATCTTAATTTGTTTCCCACTTTGTTTCTCTACTTCAGCCTTGAAAACTTTAAAGGCATTCAATGCTTCATTTTTATGATGAAGCAAGTAGACATACATGAAACGTGAGAAATCATCAATAAAGGAAATAAAGTATTTTGGACCAATTTTAAAGTCCATATCTGGACAACATATGTCAGTATGGATGATTTCTAACAATGTTGAGCTTCTATGAGCACCTCTCTTGGATACTTTAGTCTGTTTTCCCTTTATGCAGTTCACACAAATCTCAAAATCAGCAAAGTCAAGAGCACTTAGTACTCCATCATTTACTAATCTTTTGATTCGATCCTTGGAGATATGTCCCAATCTCCGGTGCCATAACATAGAAGATTCACCATTCATGACACTTCTTTTCAAACCAGTAACATGCATTGCAGTGGCATTATTTTCTAAATTCAAACAAAATAAACCATTCAATAAAGTACCATGTCCAACGATATTTGATTTAAATATCAAATCAAAAGATGTTCCAGAAAAGTTGAAGTGAAATCCCAAATACAACAACTTGGAAACTGAAATTAAGTTTCGGAAAAATTAGGTACATAGAAAACATTGTTCAAATTTAAAATAAAGCCACTAGACAATTTTAAGATGCATGTCCCAACAGAACTTCCACATGTGAGCGCATTTTATTTCCCGAATAAATGCTCAACTCACTTCCCATGGTTTCCGCATGATTTATCATATCCCGCAATGTATTGGAAACATGGATTGAAGAACCAGAGTCAATCCACCAAGTGTCATGTAAAGTATCAACCATATTAGATTCAAAACAAACATATGAAATTGATATACCTTTCTTTTGAAACCACCGTTGGAATTTGATGCAATCCTTCTTCATGTGTCCCTTCTTTTTATAGAAGAAACACTTGGATTCTTTCTTCATAATTCCACCTTGGGGTTGCATTTTGTCTTTCCCCTTCCAGTTGGCTCTCTTGTCCTTTTTCTTCTTGTCCACCGTCAGCAACACACCATTCTCTCCTTGCTCCATAATCGGTCTACCCTCCTCCTGAACACACATGGTCGTCAACTCGTTGATCGACCATTTATCTTTATGCGTGTTATAAGAGATCTTAAAAGGGTGCATACTGAGAAGGGAGTGTGTTCAAAATGTAGTGGACTAAGAAGCTCTCAGACATATCAACCTCAAGTGTTTTGAGTCTGGCCGCTATGTCCCTCATCCGCATGATGTGCTCGCGCACACCCTTAACTCCGGTCATCCGAGTGATGAGAATTGCATGATTAGAGTACTGGCCAGTGCCTTATCAGATGTCTGAAACTGATCCTCGATGGCCTTAAGCAATGGATGAACCTTGTCATACTTCTCCACCGTACCCCGAATACTAGCCGTTATGTTCGTTTTAATGAACATAACACAAATGCGGTTAGATCTCTCCCATTTTTCGTAGAGATCAACCGCGTCGTGAAAGACTAGCCTCGGTGATTGCTGGTGGTTCGTCCTTACGTATAACAAAATCTATATCCATTACTCCCAAATGGAGGAGAATTCTCTCCTTCCATACCCTATAATTCTCTCCATTAAGAGTCGGGATCTCAAATTTTAACTCATAACCTAAGACGGGTATATGAGTAGCTGCAAATATTAAATAAATAAATACATGCTTAACAACAAATAGAGACTACAAATAATATGTTTTACCAATGCAAACATAATAAAAGAAATAAATCAAGTGACGTAAAAACATGCCTGTGGGCTAATGCCTTTACTCAATAAGATTCATTAACCATATAATAAAACTATCAAATTATTTTCATTTTCTCAATTCCTGTGGGTAAATTAAGAAAATAAAATTGATATTCTATTCTAATTAATTATATGAGTATAGTAAAATATCATGTGGGATAAATTTTACCACAACCATATTACTAATTACAACAAATGCATGAATGATCCTATATAATTTAGATGATGTGGCCACTCTAACATTATTTAAAATTTCACATGCATGGATCATCCTACATTTAATCAATGAATTTCTTAATGTATTGCATCCTTATTTAAACAATACTAACAAATTATATACATGCATATATACTTCATGGCATATTATCTCATGTATTATTTAAATAAAATAATTAATGTGCCTGAAAATTAAATATATAGAACATAATACTCATCAAGTGATTATCAACTTGTACTAAACATGTATCAGTTCTATTATATATGCATATATATATATAATCCCTCTTATGCACGTGTACTACTCTTAATATGTAGGCGTCATATTCATATAGCATATGTCAGTTCTATTATATATGCATATCCATGCATATTGAACATGCCAAACAAATATATGTGACATAGCTACACTTTGCTTTGTATAAAATTTCATATACTAGAGTGTAGCAAACATTAAAAAAATTGTTATTCCGCCTAATTTGATTTCAATGATATACACACTTTAATGTGCGTACGGAGGTCAAATTCAGAATTTATAGGAAATTCTCCAGATCACCGAAACTAACTATGTGAGTATTTCAGTTTATCCAAAATTCCAAAATATTACGAAAAATCCTTTTCGGCACATGTATTAATAAATCCAATAACGCCAAACAAATCGGATTTTGAATAGAGAAACACAAAATACCAAATAAGGATCGACTCCAAAAAAAAAATTCCAGTAATGTCGATCAAAACAATACTGCGGAAAAATTCTAGATCGACATGATATGAATCAAAGGTTTAACCACAAATCTCTGATACCAATTGTTAGTCATTAAACATTAATGATCTTTGTGTGAACAAACACAAAGATCATCTAATCTAAATTGCGGAAATAAAATAAGAATTACCTCCAGCCATTGTTGTTCTTTCCAAAGCTTGATCTTCCAGTTTCTTCTTCTCCTCTCCTTAATGGTGTTCGGAGTCAAAAAAAATTTTTTTTCTGAGAATAAAATTGGGGACCAAACTACGTTGATTAATATCCCAAAAGATAACCGCCCATCAACCGTTATCTCTAATCATAATTTGACACTTGTAATGTGTGGGGCCCACATGGATCACTTAGGATAAGTATAATGTAAAGAATACTTACACATGCAACTGTCTTTTTCTTTTTAGAACACCATGATATTGCATTGCCACCAAAATAAGCAATATACGCAGAAGTATATGTGTGATCATCACGATCACTCGCCCAATCGACATCCATGAAAGTCGTTAAGACAGGATGTTAGTGACGTTTTAAAAATAAGCTATGGTGAATTGTATTCTTCAAATATCAAAGGAGGCGCTTAGCTACATACCAATGAGTTTCTGATGGGGAGCGCATAACTTATTAACACCATAGGAGATATCGGGTCTCGTGATATGAGATAGATATTGGAGAGCACCTATAATTTGACGGCATTATGTTGCATCTATATATGGTGGGAGAAAGATCATATAGTTGAAGAGATTGTGATGTACACATTGGTGTCGCACACTCCTTTGCTCCATCCATCCCTGCCTTGGTGAGAAGGTCCCGGAGACCATCAACTGTATGCAAAACCTCAAATTCCAAGAAAGTAGTTCAATTTATCCAAATCTTTGATTGAGAACCGATTAGCCAAAGCATCCAAGAAAGTTTAGAGTGAGCAATTGTTGTTCCCTGTAACAATAATTTTTTTTCGAGGAAGATGACGTTGCCCCGGGCGTTACTATAATCAACTATATCAATGTATAATTTGTTACTAATTATAAGTGTTACGTCAATTCCTTCGTTATGAACTTACAGGGAAATATTCTTTGGGAGGCTTGGCAACCAAATTGTGGCCTATGTTTCTTATAGTTTGATTGTGAGGAAGAGAGACAGATGAATCTTCCACAATATTTTCGACGCCTACAGCTCGTACATGAATCGGGGAGTGTAACGAGTGTGCAAAATTATTGTTAACATTGGAGAAGGCCATGGAGAAGTAGGTATAGGAACTTATGAATGATCTATATATGTTACTAATTATGTGTGTACATATATAGAGTTAGAAGCCCAAAGAAGCTCATTTATATATAGTGCAAATAAATCTTAGGCCACGTATTTGTTAATTATGTGATGAGACGCCTAGGAATACGTACAAACTGGCAACATAATTTGTCCCATAAAAATGGGACCTGCTACCTTCCATTACAAAGACGTGGTTTAAGACGTGACGCACGTGGTTTGTTATATATGGATGACAAGGAAGTTAAAGTAACTGCTTTTTTTTTAGATTTTGGTATCGAAGTTCTTAACGGTAAATCAAATCAATTGTGAGAGAAAATAATTGTTTGTTTGTTTCAACTCATAAAGGTACGTTTAAGATCAGTGTACTTAGTTGTCAGATAAATATGAAAATAGTTTTTTAATGAGAAAGAAATAACTTTGTCCAAATCTCATGCCAAACGGTTGGGGATGTCAGTTTCTATTTTTTGATGAAGGATGTCATCACTGTTGACCATGCATGCACACCAATATACACCAATATATTCTATAGTCATGTAACTTATATTTTTCACTAATGGTACCTTCACTTGTGTATGTATTGTCACGTTACTTACAACTATTTTCAATGTACATCAATTCTTTCATATATTGTTAAATTACTTGTAATGTGTTGTATAATATGTGGTGTATGTGTTACTTATACATATTGTCTAATTACATTTTGTTAAAAAAATTAATAATTTATTCACTAGAACATTTTTGGCCTTTAATAGAGGTTTTAAAACCCCTATTAAATCGAGTGTTCTTAAATGTCATATGAAAATGTGTTATATTTTAATTTTTAATACATGTGTTACATAGAAGTTTTTTAAAACTCATATCAATTAGGTGTTATTTAATAACACCATCTTTTAATAGGGGTTTAAAAACCTCTATTAAATATTGAAATTGTTCTAGTGATTGGGGCCACATATGTAATTTACAATGTGTAACGTCATTATTAGAGTTAACCTAAATTAAAGTAATCTACTAGTGTATAATGTTATTAGATAATGGGCATAATTACAGTTATGAAACAATGTTAGTGTAGATACCGTATCGATGTGCAACTCAATAAGGGACAGTGTCACAGACCAAATCTCTAGCCCCCTTTTTAATTTCTTAATCAGGATCACCGACTCTTGACGTGGGACCTACACTGTGATACGTGCACCGATCGAGGCACGTAGCCGAAGTATATTGTATTTTTGTATTGATGTATGCCTAGTGTAATGTATTGTGTAGACTTACTAAGTCGATTTGTACAGTTGTAGGCAGCGAGATGAGAGCGGGGACACGCCTCGAGCAGCGTGCGAGCCGGGGATTCGGGTAGTTAGCATTTTGGTAAGTCTTATTAAATACTAATATGAAATAAGAAATTACTTATAAGCCTATGGTTGTGTTTGTTAATGTAAATCAAATTAAAAGCCGATAGTTGAGTAAATTAAATGGAAAGCATAAGATTGGTCTAGAGATACACATTGGCACATCTAGGAACTAGGTGAGTAATGAAATTGTGTCACTTGAGGTTGAGTTAGTGGGAGTTAGTGGGATATATGGCAAGAGGTAGACCATTAGATATTCCTCGGGATACATAAATCCATAGAGATCAAGGGCTAAGAATGAACATCACCTTAATATATAATATTAGTGATCAAACAACATGCAAACCAAATCACTCATTCAATTTTGCTGGAGAAGAAGAAGGAATTGCTGGAGAGGAGTGAATCATCAAGGTGTTGAAGGAATCCATGGGAGTTGGTGAGAAATTCTCAAGCTAGGGTGCTACATCAACTAGGTACACATCTTTTTAGTTGAAATTAGAACAAGTTCTGATTTTAGGCTAATTTCAGATGGTAGATGATTGAGTATTTACAATTGATTTATATATTTGGGTTCCTCATTTCAAGTTGATAATCCAGCTATGTTGAAGTTCTTAATTTGGTTTTGAAATCATAAAGATATGAAGATATGAGTTTTTGAAGTTGCAACACCAAAACTAGAATTCTGCAAGTTGTATTAGGAATCAACCTGGGCAATTTGGTCATAATCTGCCCATTTTAGATCCAAATTGATCCAAACCAGTGGCATTTGAAAGCTTATTTAAAGGGGAATAACTTTGCTTAACAGAACGTATTTTGACTCAATTTTATGTCCAAACATGCTCTTCAAGTAAGTGTTGTAACTAAAAAGGAAAGTTTTGAAACTGGAATTGTTAAGGGCATAACTCCCTAACTATTTATCCAAATGAGCTGATCTTTTAGCATGTTATATTTTGATATATTTTCTGCCTTCTGACGAAAAATTACATTTTTAAGAACTATAGATTAGGAGAAATAGATTTTCTAAGTCCGTTGGTTGGATTAAATTCCAATTAGACCTACGTTTAGTAAAATCATGATATCTCTTTCATTTTAAATCATAATTTTGCAAATGAAACCTTTCCTGAAAGCTAAGAGAAGACCAACAATAATGGTACTGATGGACAATTTCGATATTTAGACCATTTTATGCCTAAAAGTGCATTAAAATGTAGGATTGGAATTGAAACTTAATTTAGTCTTTAGAGACTGATTTAGAAAGATTGATTTAATGTCTATTGAACCAATTTGAATACACAATTAACAACACTAAATTGAGCTTAAACCCACTATATTTGAACTAACGAGACACAAAACTCATGAACATAAGAAAAGGATACGAGAAAGCGAATACAAGATTTGGAGTATCGGGAGGCCAATAAAGCAAGGACTTTACTTTGTTGTTGTGAGTATACCCAATGACAACTTTACTTGGCATTTCATTTATATTAATTGTTGTCCTTGCATAGTTCTTTTGACTATTTTGACTTTGTATTCTTATATCATGTGTTCTTTGTATCTATGCTTACTAGATGAGTCTAATTTGCATGATATCCATTCATTTGATTTGATTCATTGATTCTATCTCTTGTTATGTCCATTCTTGTTGTTTTAAATGTGAATTGAATAATAAATAGCATGCTATTAGGCTAGTGAATATCTTATAAATGTTTAAGGGGACTTGTATTCCTTATTTGCTTAGGTGTGTAGATGTGCCTATGCCTTGACAATCCATACTTGGTATTTCTTGAAATTTAAAAAGTAATTTTTGCATTTAGGTCTCAAACTCGATCGAGGTGTGTGCGACTCGAGGGGTTAAAGTCTTTGGGGATGTCGGCACATGTTACTTGATACTATAAGACACTCGGGGTTAGAGTCCCTGAGGTGGTCAACACACTGGAGTTAGAGTCCCTGGTAACACTTGGGTTAGAGTCCCTAGTGTTATATGATTATTGATTCGGAGTGACATGTTTCACAGCCGATCGGACCTAAATCACCGCTACTTAGCCTAGTGTCAGTATCACTTGTTTAACTCTGGTATTTACTCGCATATGGTTTATTTTCCAGTTTTCCCATTTATATGTTTTTAAATACCATTTGAATATTTGGAAATACAAATTAAACTTCTCATCGGAGATTACTGCTTTATTCTTGTACTCACCGTCCTTTTTATGACTGTGGGTGCAGAGCCGTTTACTAGCAAGTCGGGCAAGGAGAAGATCGACGATTATCCTTGAGCCCGCGGCGCGTCACTGCATCGATTGTAGGTCTTATTTTGGTATTTTGATTATATATGTTATATGTGTTTCAGATACTATTTGGGGTTGTATATTAGGTTGAATGTTAGTTCCCTGACTTGACTTAGATTAATTTACTGTTTCAATGCATTTTGAAGACTTTATATATGTGATGTCATTTCCTGATTTTCCACACTTAGGATTTTATAAATGGCTTCTGCATAAGTTACTAATTGCTTCCACATAATCAATAAGACTTCCGTTAATTAATTAATTAAATAAAAAGTTTTAATTAACTCTAAATTTTATAAACTGGTAGGAGTAGTGTATTACTTATCCTGAATACGAGAAAAGATGCATTTAGGTTGTAAAGGCAGACTAATACGAAGTTGAGTCCTGCGTGGATAGGATTAGGGCTTAATTACGGGATTAGGCTGGGCGGTACCCCTAGATTAGGAGATGGGTCGACACAGACAAAGTTGGCATGTCACTCAATAATTGTCAAGCTAGTTATTTATTGGATTATTGTCCCTAGTTTGTAGTTCACTGTGTGTTTCTCTATCCCCGTCAAGAGAACTTATTAGGATAAAACAACAATTGGAAGACCTGGTCCGACCTGATCACTGCGTCTTCGATGGAGAATCCAAGTATGCTTCCGCTTTATATTTATCATCTTGAATCTGTGTGGCTTTATGTTTCTTATATGACTTATGATAGATTATACACTAGAACAAATTCAGCTTTTAATAGAGGTTTTGAACCTCTATGAAAGATTTTTCATAGAGGTTTTTGACATTTATGAAAAGCGTTATCTTTTAAGGTGTTATCGTATCTTCAAAACTTACATAAGGGTTTCAAACCTCTATCAAATCTGGGTATTTCATAGAGGTTTGAAACCTCTATAACATCTTCAGAGGCTTACATAGGGGTTTCAAACCCCTATTAATTATAGTGATTTCTTAGGGGTTTAAAACCTCTATATTATCATCAAAGGCTTACATAGGGGTTTCAAACTCTATCGCATGTAATTTAAAAAAATGGTAACTGAAAATGCCCAGAATTATTTTCTATTTTCATTTTCAATTGAAAATATGACAAATCTACATTCCACTCGCACTATTATTATTCCATCAAGAAACTCGCAGTGTTCTACAACCAATCAACAAAACAACAAATTGATAGCTACACATTTCACGAAACCTGCTAAAATGATCGAAAATCAAACAAGTATTGAATCTTGAACAACAACGAGTCCTTTAACAAAAAGGGAAGTAGGAACCTCAAGAACATCAGTGATTCCTTCAACAATAACAACACCAGCATATATGGAAACGAGCACAATGGAAGAACATCAGTGATTCCTTTAACATAAAATGCATTTGTTTAGTGAGTTTGAATGCCAACCCTATAATCTACAATGCTTCTAACTGTATGATTAAAAATTATTTCAAGTTATACTGTTGAGACAAGAGGTGTTTCTCAATTCAAAGAAACTCTAATTAAGTCATAACGTTGAGCACTTAATGCATAAATTTTAATAAGTCGCATTCTCTCTTAACAAATGAAAGCAGCAAACACAGAGAAAAATCATTGTGAGCTTATCAAATGGCGCATGGGTTAAAGAAAATTCATTCTTAAGAAATGCTTAAACCACAACATGGAGCTATCAATCATATAAAATTAGAAATAGAAACGAAGGAAAAGAAGCACATGCAATCACTATCATTCTTTAGAAATGCATAAACCACAGTTAATATCCATTCCTGCTCAATGATCCAACAAGTCTTTAAATCATGAATCAACTGAAGTCTCATAGCTACAAGAGATTATCAATCAAGCAAGCACAAGTAGCTTACCCGAGTTGAAAGCAACAACAACCACTTCTTTGGGGGGACTACGCATACCCCTGGTACTCAAACATAGTTGCCACAACATCACAATTAGATGTAATATATCTGTCATACAGCATATCAAGAATGAACATTAACTATATCAATGACAGCACTTGGTCAAACAAGGCCTTAATTAATTACTTACCACAGCATCAAAGCTATACCTACTGAAGCCCCCCCACTTCTTCAAATCATAACCAGTGAAATGCTTACAACAAGCACAACAAGCAGAAAGCATAAACTCCCCATCACCAACATGAGTCTCCCCTGCAACCCCTTGACAAGGAAAAAAAAAGTAAAAGAAAATGACATACGTAAAGACATTCAAATTCCACATGAGAGAAAAGAATAAAAGATTTTTCACAAACAACACAAAGGCTAATAAAAAAACCCTTCTCATCATTGCCCAATATCTCCCCTTACATTCCTTCCACAATCATTTGCTCTTCTTTAATTCTCATTTTCTTTCTCATGCATGGATTCAACTTCTAGTTTTATAATTTTAGCTATAGCAACATTAATTCTCAAGCACGTACAAAAATATAGTTGCAAATTGATTCTTTAGTGATTATGTGAGGGCCCCAACTACAAATAAGGGCATCGTCGGGCCTAATCCATTAATTAAGCCTTAATCTCCCCTATAGGACCTAACAAGGAACTAGTCAGCCTTAGTTAAACACCTACCATTTATGATACCACTTACAGTTAACTTAATTGTTCTAGTGACTAACCTATGGTTGTTTATAAATCGAGTTACTTAAACTTTTTTATCTAACCAATTATTTAGCGGAAGTCTTATTAAGTTACTAGTGAAAATGAGATCCTAAGGCTTAACCTATTGTGGAAAAACTATGAAATAGTGATCACATGCATATATAAACAAAAATGGTGATATATATAACATGTGTCTAGTCCTATATTCCTATCACTCAACCCAAAAGGCAAAATAGCATGTACATAAAAATGTAATACAAAAGAATACAAAATGTACAAAGGTATGTCGTAGCAGCCCTCCACCGGCTCAGAGGTAGTCACAAATATTATCTTTGTCTGGTCTGCTACTCGGCTGATCTGCACCCACCGTCACAAACTAGATGTTGATTACGTGAAATTATTTAAGTAATACTGAGAGACATCGATCCACATTCCCAAATAGGCAACAAGTATTAAATGGAATAACTGAAATAGAAACTATGCTGAAAGAAACATCATGCAAATAAATACTTGAGTTAACCAAATATGAAACTAACACAAGGCTAAGAAGTAATGGATTAGGGTCGGTCAGCCGTGATCTTTATCACATCAGCATGTCCACTACAATTTAAGCTCTGCTCTATAACATTTCAATACAAGCTGAGCATATATCATAATTTTAAAAGGTCGTACGTACGATTACGCCTTTTCTATTCATAGTGAATTAGTCGTCACCGGAATGTATACTTGCTAACATACCCGAGTTTCAAAACTTGTCATGTTCACCCAAGTTATTCTTATGCCAACAAACCCCAAGGTCCGGTTACCCGTTCGTGGCACGTTACCCCATGTGTCATGCAAGGTAGTGGAGAAATTTTCTAACATCCCGGCAAGTCTAGTGACCCCCGTATGAAAGCTGGATTTCGATCATCAAATGACCCTAACCACAAGAACCACTTTCATTTACAATATTGACTCGGTAATGGAAGCCAAGAGATGTAACTGCATAGTAATGCACAAAGGATTAGAGTCAAAATAAACAAACTATCCTAATAGCATGTTATATCACTAACTTCGACACACAACAATCAACATGACAAAGTATAGGAATTGGAATCAATGATATACAAAACAGAGTATGCTATGAACATCATAAAATAAGCAACTGAACAAATCATAGCATATGGATTTCAAATGCAATTCAGTTTGAATAACTGAGAAGAAATAAATCAATAGAATGAAATGTAAATAAATTTCTCAAATCAGTTCACTTACATACACACAACAATGCCTAAGCTTTACTTTCATACACACAAAGAATGCCTAAGTTATCCCACTTCTCGTTGTGTCGATGTGCGCACCCAAAATCCCGTACTAGCTCCTTTACGGTCTTAACATTTGCCAAGTTATCAACTTATATTCACAATTCATTATTTAAAATTCCTAAATTGGTCGAAATCGAATTCAATACCAATTTGCCAATTTCGCGCTTTTCATGGTAAAAACCCCATAAAAGTCGCGTCCGAGATTTCAAATCTTATATTTTTCATAGAAATTTATCAATTTCTATTTATTTTGTCAAAATATAATTTTTCAAAATTTTTCCTAATTTTTTGGAATTTTTCCATATTTTATCTATTTTTTGGAAATTTATTTTATTAATATATATACATATATATTATTTATTATTTTATTAGTTTTTTAGGTGGGTCCGGGTCAACCCGACCCGGCCCAACCGGACTCGGGTCGGCCGGACCCAGCCCATATAGGGTAGCACGACTCGGCTACGGTTCTTCTCACTGCCGAGAGCACGAAGTGCTCTGGTTCTGGAAATGTTTTTTTTTAATTTTTTTTCTTTGAGGCGTTGGGGTTGGCTCCCAACCCCAACCCCAACTGAAGTCGATGGCAGGGAAGACACCCTTGTCATCTTCTTTCTCACGCCTCTCGGCCTAAAGGCCGAACCGTCCATGGTCGAACTTCCACGGCGGCCACGACAACAAGAAAGACCAACTAAACCAAAATCAACAACTCACCATGGGGAGCACCAGTCCTGTTTGTGAATAAAAATGACGGTACTTTGAGATTGTATGTTGATTACGGACAACTGAACATGGTCACAATCAAGAACAAATATCTATTACCTCGTATTGACGATTTATTTGATCAGCTGCGACAAAGAGAAGATTGGTGACTACCTCTAAGCCGATGGAGGACTGGTACGACATACCTTTGTACGTTTTGCATTCTTTTATATTACATTTTTATGTACATGATGTTTTGCCTTTTGGGTTGAGTGATAGGAATATAGGACTAGACACATGTTATATATATATCACCATTTTTATTCATATATGCGTGTGATAACTATTTCCTAGTTTTTCCATAATAGGTTAAGCCTTAGGATCTCATTGCCACTAGTAACTTAATAAGAATTCCGCTAAATAATTTGTTAGATAAAAAAAAATTTAAGTAATTCTGATTTATAAACAACCATAGGTTAGTCACTAGAACAATTAAGTTAACTGTAAGTGGTATCATAAATGGTAGGAGTTTAACTAAGGCTGACTAGTTCCTTGTTAGGTCCTTTAGGGGATATTAGGGCTTAATTAAGGGATTAGGCCAGGCGGTGCCCTTATTTGTATTTGGAGCCGTCACTGGTGGACTGGGTCGGGTTGACCCGAACCCACCCAAAATATATATATATATATATATATATTAATAAAATAAATTTTCAGAAAATAGAAAAAATATGGAGAAATTCAGGAAAATTCCATAAAAATTAGGAAAAATTTCAAAAAATTATATTTCGATAAAATAAATCAAAATTGATAAGTTCCTATGAAAAATAAAATATTCAAACTGTCGAACGCGACTTTTATGAGGTTTTTATCTCAAAAAGCGTGAAATTGACAAATTGGTCTCGAATTCGATTTCGACCGATTTAGACCAACTTATAAATTGTGAATAAGTAATAATGATACTAAATTGATAAATTCTCATGAAATGCTAGGACCGTAAAAGAGGTATTATGGGGTTTTGGGTGCATACCTCGACGCAACGAGAAGCCGGATAGCTTAGAACTTGTTGTGTATGTAAGTAAACTGATTTGAGACATTTATTTACATTTTATTCCATTTATTCATTTCTTCTCAGTTATTCGAACTGAATTGCCTTTGAAATTCATAAGCTATGACTTGTTCAGTTTCTCATTTTATGATGTTCATAGCATACTTTGTTGTGTATATCATTGATTCAATTCCTATACTTTGTCATGTTGATTGTTGTGTTTATCATTGTTCGGTGATACAAAGATGCTATTAGAATAGTTTGTTTATTTTGACTCTAATCCTTTTTCATTACCGAGTCAATATTGAAAATGAAAGTGGTTTTGTGGTTAAGGTCATTTAATGATCGAAATTCAAATTTCATACGGCTCACTAGACTTTTCGGTATGTTAGAAAATTTCTCCACTACCTTGCATGACACACGGGGTAACGTGCCTCGAACGGGGTAAATGGACCTTGGGGTTTGTTGGCGCAATAATAACTAAGGTGAACATGACTAGTTTGAAAACTCAGGTATGTTAACAAGTATACATTCCGGTGACGACTAATTCACTTGGAATAGAAAATGCGTAATCGTACGTACGACCTTTTGAAATTATGATATATAGCTCAATTTGTTGTAATGAAATGATATAAAGAATAGCTCAAATTGTAGTGGACAGGCTGATGTGATGAAGATCACGGCTGACCGACCCTAATCCATTACTACTTAGCCTTGAGTCAGTTTCATATTTGGTTAACTCAAGTATCTTTTTGCATGATGTATCTTTTAGCATAGTTACACGTTAAATTATGCCATTTGATACTTGTTGCCTATTTGGGAATGTGGATTAATGCTCTCGGTATTACTTAAATAATTTCATGTACTCACCGTTTAGTTTGTGGCGGTGGGTGCGATCATCCAATGAGTAGCGCACTGTGCAGCAAAGAGAAGATTGGTGACTACCTCTAAGCCTGGTAGAGGACTGCTACGACATACTTTTGTGCGTTTTGTATTCTTTTGTATTACATTTTTATGTACATGCTATTTTGCCTTTTAGGTTGAGTGATAGGAATATAGGACTAGGCACATGTTATATATATCACCATTTTGTTTATATATGCATGTGATCACTATTTCCTGGTTTTTCCACAATAGGTTAAGCCTTAGGATCTCATTTCCAATAGTAACTTAAGAAGACTTCCGCTAAATAATTGGTTAGATAAAAGAAACTTTTAAGTAACTCTAATTTATAAACAACCATAGGTTAGTCACTAGAACAATTAAGTTAACTGTAGGTGGTATCATAAATGGTAGGTGTTTAACTAAGGCTGACTAGTTCCTTGTTAGGTCATATAAGGGAGATTATGGCTTAATTAATGGATTAGGCCTAGGCGCACCCTTATTTGTAGTTGGGGTCGTCACAGATTAATTCAAGGCATTAACATGCATGAATTAGCAAAATCGATGAATACTGAATATTAGAGCAATAGATAAGTTAAGCATTCAAATCTAGTTATTATAAATACACTTTCAATTTTATGTATAGATGTAATATTTATGTAGCATATATGTCAACGTCACTAAGGAGAAAAAAAAGCATATAAATCGGAGAGCCCACTATGAAACTACCATAAATCAACTCATTCATAGATGTTGTTAATTGGCAATCATCCTCTCTACCTCTATATATATTAATTTTGTCTGATGAAACATGCCAAATTAATATGTAAAGGTATTTCCTTTTCTACAAATCTACATAAAAGAACAGTAAATTCATTGTTACATGCAGGATACTTGTACTCGACTCTGTTATCAAATTTATGGCTGCACACAAGATTGTTCATGCCACCTTGAAAAAATCGTGTTCGCTGATGGTCTATGGAAGATGCATCACTGGAACGAGCAGAGAATGGCAAAAATCTGTGTGGTTGCCTATGCAGACCGTATTACGAACCTCCAAAAACAAAATCAAACGAAGATTATATACGAATCACAAATCGAAATCAGGAACCCTAGCATTCAGGTTGAATCACTATCACAAATCGAAATCAGAGTCGAAGACGATATACCCAAGGAGTTGTACTGTAAGAAACATTGGTTGTATTACCAACTGAGATCGGTGAAACGGAAGGAGTAGCGGAGGCGAAGGAGGAGGAGAATAGGAGATGCTTCAGATGCAAGATCCGGTGAGGAGATTGAAGTTGGCGATGCGATTGAGTACATAATTGAAGGGTTTGGAAGTGGAAGAAAAGATTGGGAGTGGCGATTGTGACAAACAAGTCGATTGTGAGTGATTCAATGGTGGAATTAAGGTTATTATAGGAGCAAGTCGATTGTGAGTAATGAGTCGATGAGAGTGATTTTGAGTTTTAATAAAAAGCAATACATAGGGGTTACTTACAAACCTCTATGAATTAGGTGTTATAAAAAGCAATACATAAGGGATATTGAAAACCTCCCATGAATTAAGTGTTATCAACAACCTAAATTGTTCTAGGGATATATGATTATGAATCATAAACCTAAAACTAACACATTTATCATCATCATCACCTAAGGGCTCGTATAAAGGGTGTCAACTTCATTGTAGAAACACACTAAGTTGAATAAAGAATTTATTATTTCTTTTATTCTCCTTTGTAGTGCGTAGTAGTTTGTAGTAGTAGAAGTTCTTAGTCTTCTATTTCCTTCTCTAATTTCTAGCAAGCTCGAACTTAATTCACAACAATCACTTTCTTTTTTAGTGCATATGCATCGTACAGATCAAACGCTTCAATGTGCTTAAGTTTTTTTGTTTTGTTTTTATTTTTGTGTGATTGGTTCAAGAAGAGTTTCAATTAACTGATGGATTTTGTATGGGTTATGTGTTAAGAATTACTTCCTCCTTTCATTTATATAGGTTATTTTGGGTTTTAGGACACTAACTAAAGTGATATTAATTAATGCATACCATGTTAACTTTGGTCTACCCCTAACTCGTCGAGTTTCTACAGTTTCTATTGAGTCAAGTTTTCTAGTGGGGGCATTTGTAGGTCGTCTTTGCAAGTGATCAAACCACTGCAGCCGCCCTTCCATAATCTTTGTATCAATTAATGATACTCTTACTTGTCTTTGAATTTATATATTTCTTATTCTATTTTTACGAGTTTTACTACACATCTACCTAAGCATCCTCATTTTTGCTACATTCATTTTATGTAATTATTGTTGCTTTACCGCCCAACATTCACGTCCATAGATTATAGCTGGCCTAATTGCAATCCAATAAAGTTTTTCTTTTAACTTAGTTGGAACATTTCGATCACAAATCACCCATGTTGCACTCTGTCATTTCTTCCATCCAACTTGAATTCTATGTGTGACATCATTCTCAATATTACCATCATTTCGTATTATTGATCCTAAGTATCTAAAGTTGTTCACCTTAGGAACTTCTATTTCCCATAACTTTACCAGTACTCCGTCATCTCAATGACTAGTGTTTATAAACTCACAGTGCATGTATTCGGTTTTTGTCTTACTCAACTTCAAGCCTTTAGATTCTAATGTATTTCTCTAGACTTCTAATTTCCTATTCACTCCATCTTTTGTTTCATCCACTAAGACAATATCATCTACAAATAGCATACACGATGGTATATCCTCTTGAATGTGTCTAGTTAGTTCATCCATAACTAAAGTAAATAGATACGGGCTTAAAGTCGATCCTTCATGTAGTCATATCATAATGGGAAATTCTTTTGTAGCTCCTCCAAATGTCTTTATACTCATTACTCCATCATACATATCTTTAATGGTGTTTATGTATCTAGCATGCACTCCTTTTCTTTTTAGAACCCACCAAAGAACATCTCTAGGTACTTTGCCATATGTTTTTTCTAAATCTACGAATACCATATGAAGATCTTTTTTCTTTTCTTTATGTTTTTCTAATAATCGTCTTACAAGGACAATCGCCTCCATAGTTTACCTCCCAAGCATGAAGCCAAATTGATTCTCTGATATTGTTGCTTCTCTCATTATACTATTGTTAATTATCCTCTCCCAAAGTTTCATTGCGTGACACATAAGTTTAATTCCCTGATAGTTTGAGCAACTTTGAATGTCTCATTTGTTTTTGAAGATTGGCACAAGAGTGCTTCTTTTCCAATCCATTGGCACCCGTTTCAATTTTAGAATTTTATTGAAAAGTTTTGTTAACTAAATCAATCCAATTTCTCCTAAGCATTTCCAAACCTCAATGGGTATTTCATCTGGGCCACATGCTCTCCCTATTTTCATTCTTTTCAATGCCTCTTTAACTTCTAGAATTCTAATATTTCGTGTATAGTTTACATTTCTTTCTTAGTGTGAGTTTTCATCTATTATAGTATCAACTTGCTTATCATTAAATAAACTATTGAAGTAACTTCCCCATCTTTCCTTAATATCATCCTCGCGCGTAAAAACATTTTGAGTTTCGTCCTTAATACATCTTACATGACTTAGATATTGTTTCTTTTTATCTCTTAATTTGGCTAGCCTATATAGATATATATATTTCTCCATCTCCATTACTTAACCTTGTATATAGATCTTCCATGAAATTTATTTTAGCAAGACTAACCATTTTTTTAGCTTTTTCCTAGCTTCTCTATATTGATTGTACGCATCTTCATCTTAACACTTAGGTATTTTCGTATACATCTCTCTTTTAGTCTTAATTGCGCGTTAGACATACTAATTCTACCACCATGTTTCCTTTTTTGGTGGTCCCAAGTGTGACGGCCCCAGTTCCTTAAACCAAACTACGATCCAGCTCGACCTAGACTTACGTGGACCCCGAGTCAATCCTCGTGACGTCAACGCAAGCCTAGTCAGCCTTCCTAACCATATTTCATTAGTTATAGTGAGTTATTCAAATTTGTAAGTTATCAAAGTTTATGCGAAAGCGATTTCAAATTAAACAAATCTAAATAACTCTACACAAATTAGTCAGGACAACCTAGAGTTTGGAAAACCTCGCATATACTCCATGTCTTAAAATATCTCACAAAACCCATATATCCCATGTGTCAAAAAATTCAATATACGTGAGTAATACAAAACCTACACAAAAATGTGAGAGGGAAAGCACTCCAAAGTCCTCACAATAAATCTCTTAGCACCGGCCCTCTCCCCTTACTCAATTTCGGATATGCACTCAATTAAATAAAAGAATAACGATCCCGGGTAAGTAACGCAAGTAGGATACTAAACAACCTTTTGAAATAAATAAATTAGTCCATATTCATGCAGATAACAAGAAAGATATAAGGACGCATGAATAAATAAAAGACTGTAAATAAATGTCAAGCAATCGATACATGAGTTTCAAATGGTGCAAAACAGAGAGGCGCAAGTAGTCCCGACTAATAAGTCGTTCAGTCTTGGCAAAACATCAAGACTAAGGTTCTAGGACTCGATATGTGATGGCCCTCGCCGCCCCGGGGTGACGTGTCTCTGTGTACTCCTTGCCAGCCGGCCCTACTACATGTGTACGACACCTGCCCGTCCTTTTTCTATCTCGAAATTCGCATCCACTTATGTGTACAGCGTACAAATGACATATGCAGCGGAAGTTGTACTTAAATGCAAAAATTATTAAAAATCCATTAAACAAATCCTATTGTGGAAAAACCCTAAAAAGTGCTATGTATAGAGGTAGACAATTGTACCATATAAAGTATTTATATATAATGTCATATCACTCCCTAGTTCCCAAAAGAATCAAAATATCAAAACAAAAGACACGTACAAGTAGTCTGTGATGATAGGCAATCAAATGTAATCGCCTAATATCCCATTGCCTCTACTTGTACTCAAATCTGCACTCAATTATCACAGAAGAAAATGGACGACGAGTTCAATCAGTAAAACCCCAAGGATCTCTTCCGAGCATTCATATAAATAAGTGGAAGTCAATAAATATTGTTAAATAAACATGCGGAATGTAAACTGACAACTGTAAGTAGGGCATCACATGCATAGATAATAATAAAATGCAAATGTGTGTGCATGTTCCAGTCAGACTAAACCATACTTTGGGATTCCCTTCCAGGATCCCACTAGTGGGCGTACCTAACTAGCTATCACCTGATCCCTCTCGGTGGCCGCTATAGACCTACGACACACCGACACATGTAGCAATTCAATAACTCGGGTCGTTATCCACCGAGAACTCTTGGTACACATGCTATGGTCTAGAATGCATAGAGACACAATGGAAAATCTGGTGGGAGTAACTCAACCAACCGTGCAAACAACGACGAGATATAGATATAAGAAAAATCACAAGGAATACTAAAATTGAATGAAATTACAAAGCAAAATAAATACTCAATAATTTTTCCATTGGGTTTTACAAACCTTGCAACGCACTCCAATACCCCGTAATCAATCCAAGGTCCAAGTCCACTGAGTCCTTGGTCACCAATTGATCACCTGTGTCAACCTATATCCATTTATCAATAATTTAATTTAGCATGACAATTTACAACAAATTTCTAAAAAAATTTAGGCCAAATTGCATATTTTGCGCTTTTCGAGGCAAAACCCCACAAAAAGTCACGTTCGACATTCCCATATATTTTATTTTCATATAGTTTTATCAATTTCTATTTATTTTATCGAAATATATGTTTTTTTCGAGATTTTCCCAATTTTTTTCGAAATTTTTCCAAACTTTTCTTTCATTTTTCTTCTCTTTTTCTCTTTTCCTCTTTTTTTTTTTAATTTTGTTAGGGTCGGACCGGGCCCGGACTGGACCAGAATAGGTCCAGGTTCGACCCATGGGTAGAGCCTGGCACGTTCTGGGCCCGACCCATGCAGGGGGTGCACACGCGCTCGCGTGTGCACCATCTTCCCCAATCGAACCTCTGGTTCAATCGGGAGCATATTTTTTTTCTTCTATGGTTCGAGTTATGGTTGATCTCCACCCCAACCCCGGTGGACTCGATGGCAGGGGAGACACCCCTGCCATCACCACCGCGACCCGGTTCGACCTCCATGGCTGAACCCCTATCTCGCCATTATAGCCAAACCGAAACCCATAACAACAACGAGGACTCACCTCGATCGTGACGTCTCCACCTTTTTTTCTCTCCTTCCCGACTTCTTCTTCTCCCGATCGGTTTGTGTGTGCGTGCGTGGGGTGTATGTGAGAGGTGAGAGAAAAGGTGATGGAGTATATAGATAAGGATAAGTGATGTTGACCTTGTGTATTGACTCCAAAATGTGACACAAATTGGGACACTCGACCGTGTTTTTCGGACGTTTCGACGCCCGGTTTCGTGTCCAAACCGCAATATACGTGTACCGTCATGTCACTAGCCACCTAATACTAATTCCATATTAGTTACTTGGCCAATTTTTATTTAATTTGTGTGTTTTAGTTTCCCCGACCTAATATTCGGTCTCGTCATAATATACCCGCGTCGAAATGCATATCGAGGCGAATACAGTTCGAACAATCTCGTACGTATTATTATGCAACATGCACACATGCGATGTATTTCAATAAATTACACCGTAAATAAGCATCCATCACACAATAAACAACGTACCAAGGTCCCCATGTGTCCTAGCCTACCGTGGCGTACACGTAGATCTGAGATGGCGTCCATGTCTGCAAATTTAATAAAATGGGTCGTTACATTTCTTCCCAACTAAAAAGAATTTCGTCCCGAGATTTAACTGTAACTAAAGTCCCATACCAGAGAATAGCTAAAGGTATTGCGTCGTCATCGTCGACTCGAGCTCCCAGGTGAGTCCCTCTGTCCTATGATGCTGCCAACGAACTAGGACCTTCGCGAGTTCCCTGTTCTGGAGAATATGTACTCGACGATCGACGATCTCTATCGGTCTCTCCTCATAGGTCACGTCAGGCTATGTCTCAACCTGTCTCAACTCAATCGTTGGTCTCGGCCCTGACCTAGCGAGTGTTAACACGAAATGTGAAATGTTGGATGAACCTCAACTAACTCGGCAGGTAACTCCAACCGATATGCAACAGTGCCTACTATTTGTGAAATCTGGTATGGCCCAATATATCTCGGTGCCAGTTTCCCCTTAATTAATGCCAAATCTCTGTTGACCTTTCCAAGTAGAAACCTTCAGATACACCATATCGCATTCGTCATAGCTCAGACCGTCGCGATACCTATCTGCGTATTTCTTCTGTCTATCTTGTGCAGCTCGCAGCTTTTGACGAATTTGTCGGATTTTCTCTATGTGATCAACAACTATCTCAGGTCCTATTGTCACTTTACCTTCTGGCTCTACCCAACACGCAGGTGATCTACAGGGCCACTCATATAATTCCTCAAATGGTGGCATGCCAATGCTCGCCTGATAGCAGTTATTGTATGCAAACTCACGAAAAGGCAGATAATCCTCCCACGAACCCCCAAACTGTAATATACAAGCCCTGAGCATATCCTCTAAAATCTGGATCAGTCGCTCTGACTACCCGTCGGTTTGAGGATGATAAGCCATACTAAACTGCAACCTGTGCCAAATTGTTCATGCATTGCATCCCATAGTTTTGAGGTCAATCTGGGATCTCTGTCTGACACAATGAAAACTAGCACCCCATGAAGTCTAATAATCTCTTGCTAAAACAATATGCTAAGCTAGAGAATCATGTATTTCATCGAGATCGGAATGAAGTGAGCCGACTTCGTTAGTCTATCAATAACTACCCAAACTGCATCGTGACGCCTCGATGTCTGCGGTAGCCTACTAACGAAATCCATGGTGACATGTTCTCATTTCCACTTTAGAATGGGCAACGACTTTAATAATCCACCAGGTTTCATGTGCTCAGCCTTCACCTGTCGGCAAATGTGACAACTCCTAAAGTATGTGCCTACTTCAACCTTCATCCGTGGCTACAAGAATAGTCTCCTCAAATCATGGTACATCTTGGTCCGATTAAGATGAGCTACATAACAAGACCGGTGTGCATCCTCTAAAATCATGTCCCGTATCTCCTGATCCGCATGTATTCATAATCTCCATCAGTATCTTAAACATCGATCTGTGGTTTCTACCCAATCAGTGCATTTCGAATTCCGTGACAGACCACTAACCCGCTCATAGAGCCTATCAGCCCTTTGACACTCGGTCTATATACTCAACCGACAACAAATGTGTTGTTCCGCCATAGTCGACAACTCGGCCATGCACATAACCGACGTTGCCTGTAATAAACCATGCTCATGTGTCATCTGCTGCAGGACAGTCTGACAGTCGAGTCCACTCCTGCTCAATGCATCTACTACGACGTTCGATTTACCAGGGTGATACTCAATAGCGAATTCGTAGTCCTTCAACAACTCTACCATCTCTGCTGCCGCATATTCAGATCCCTTTGAGTGAAAATGTATTGTAAACTCTAGTAATCTGTATACAACATGAATCATTCACCACAGAGATAGTGCCTCCAAACCTTCATTGCAAGGACGACCGCTGCAAGCTCCAGGTCATGCACTGGATAATTCACCTCGTGGGGTCTCAATCGCCTGGAAAGATAGGCAAATGGTCTACCATCCTGCATCAACACACATCCAAGACCAATACCCGACGCATCTGTACACGGATACCAACTGTGGCGGCCCTCGCAGCCTCTAGGTGACGTGTCTCCATGTACTCCTTGCCAGCCAGCCCTACTACACGTATACGACACATGCCCGTACTTTTCCTATCTCGAGATTCGCATCATCTTGTGTATACAGCGTATAAATGACATATGCAGCGGAAGTTGTACTTGAATGCAAAAATTATTAAAAATTATTAAAAATCCATTAAACAAATCCTATTGTGGAAAAACCATTAAAAGTACTCTGTATAGAGGTAGACAACTATATCATATAAAGTATATATGTACAAGGTCATGTCACTCCCGAGATCCCAAAAGAATCAAAATATCAAAACAAAACACACGTACAAGTAGTCTGTGATGATATGCAATCAGAGGTAGTCACTTAAGATCCCCTTGCCTTTACTTGTACTCGGATCTGCACTCAATCATCACAGAAGAAAATGGATGACGAGTTCAGTCAGTAAAATCTCAAGGAACCCCTTCGAGCATTCGTATAAATAAGTGGAAGTTAATAAATATTGTTAAATAAACCTGCCGAATGTAAACAGACAACTGTAAGTATGGCATCGCATGCATAGATAACGATAAAGTGCAAATGTGTGTGCATGTTCCAAATCGAGACTAAACCATACTTCGGGATTCCATTCCAGGGATCCCACTAGTGGGTGCACCCAACTAGTTATCACCGATCCTCTCGGTGGACCGGCGTAGACCTACGACGCAACGACACATGTAGCAGTTCAATAGCTCAGGTCGTTATCCACCAAGAGCTCCTGAGACACATGTTGTGGTCTAGAATGCATAGACACACAATGGAAAATCAGGTGGGAGTAACTCAACTAACAAAGGCAAACAACGACAAGATATGGATATTGGAAAAATCACAAGGAATACTGAAATTAAATGGAATTACAAAGCAAAATAAATATTTAAGAGTTTTTCCATTAGGTTTTACACACCTCACAACGCACTCCAATACTCGGTAATCAATCATTGGGTCCTTGGTCGCCAATTGATCTCCCGTGTCAACTTATGTTCATTTATCAATAATTTAATTTAGCATGACAATTTATAACAAATTTCTAAAAAATTTAGGCCAAATTGCCTACTTCGCGCTTTTCGAGGTAAAACCCCACATATTTTCTTTTCATAGATCTTATCAATTTCTATTTATTTTATCGAAATATTTTTTTTTTAGATTTTCCCAATTTTCTCCGGAATTTTCCCAAAATCTTCTTTCATTTTTCTTCTCTTTTTCTCTTTTTCTCTATTTTTTTTTAAAAAAAAATTGTTTGGGTCGGGTCGACCCAAATGGGTTGGACCCGACCCGGCCTGTTCTGGGCTCGACCCATGCAGGGGGTTGCACACGAGAGCACGCGCGCGTGCGAGTGCACCATCTTCCCCGATCAAACCTCTGGTTCAATGAGGTTCGATCGGGTGCGTTTTTTCTCTGTGGTTCGGGTTGGGGTTGCTCTCCACCCCAACCTCGGTGGACTCGATGATGGCGGGAGACACCCCTACAATCACCACCGCGATTCGGTTCGGCCACAGTGTCCGAACCCTTGTCTTGCCACCACGGCCAAATCGAAACGCATAACAACAACAAGGACTCACCTCGATCGTGACGTCTCCACTTTTTCTTCTCTCCTTCCCGGCTTCTTTTTCTCCTCCTTCTCTCTACGTTCTTTCTTCTTCCTCTCGGTCTCCCGGTCAGCTGTGTGCGTGTGCGTGGGGTGTGTGTATGTGTGTGAGGGTTGACAAAAGGTGATGGAGTGTATAGATAAGGATAAATGATGTTGTCCTTGTGTATTGACTTCAAAATGTGACATAGCTGGGACACTCGATTGTGTTTTTGGGCGTTTCGACGCCCGATTTCTGTCTGAACCGCGATATACGCGTACCATCGCGTCACTAGCCACCTAATACTCATTCCATATTAGTTACTTGGCCAGCTTTTATTTAATTTGTGTATTTTAGTTTTCCTGACCTAATATTTGATCCCGTCAACTACCCGGTACCCGCGTTGACACGCATATTGAGGTGAATACAGTTCACACAATCTCGCATGTATTATTATGCAACATATACACATGTGATGTATTTCAATAAATTGCACCACAAATAGGCATCCAACACACAGTAAACTGCGTACCTAAAACCCCGTGTGTCCTGGCCTACCGTGGCGTCCACGTAGATTTGAGCTAGCGTCCATCACTACAAAAAAAAAGCAAATCAGAAACGAAAATTTTCGTCTCTGATTTGCAAAAATTCCGTCTCTAATTGCAGTCAGAAACGGAACAGAGACGGAATCAATTCCGTCTCTAAAAACGTCGTTGCTAATTCAATCAGAAACGGAAATCGATTCCGTTTCTGATTTAGAGACGGATCAGAAACGAAATAAATTCCGTTTCTTATCAGAGACGGAATTTATTCCATCTCTAATTCCGTTTCTGATTAGAGACGGAATAAATTCCGTTTCTGATTATTTCCGTCTCTGATCCGTTGCTAATCAGAGACGGATCAGAGACGGAATTTGATCCGTTTCTGATTCATGTATGTATTCCTCGAAAATTAGAGACGGAAATAGCAACGGAATCTCTAATTTTCATTTTTATTTAATTTTTAAAGTCTCTGATTAGCAACAGATCATATATATATATATAGGTCTCAATCCAAGCACATTTAACCTGCCAATATATAATAAAAATCATAGCTAAAAAAATATATTGATATTGCACAATTTATATAAACTTAACATATCCTTAACATTATCTTTTTTCAATGTACTGTACACGAAACAACAAATACAATCTAAAAAATTTCTATATCGTATCTTTCTACAAAAGTAAAAGCAAAAATTGTTCTAAATGAAAAAAAAAATGAAGTGTTCCGAGGTTATATAAAGTTGATTATGCTTCAAATAATACTTGACTTCGTACAAAACACCTGAAAAAAGATCAAAAAGAAAAAAATCACTAAATTATACAAACAATAATAGGAATATAAACAATATTATGGGAGAACTACGTATCATCGCAAGCACAAGTGTATGAGCCAAACATAGCATAAATAAAGTAATAAAGAAAAAGAAATTCATCATTATGGGAAAACTACGTATCACTAGCTGAAAACTCATTCCTTTTGGTTCTACGAACAAGATCTAAGAATATAGGTAGATAAACGCAATTCTTTGGTCCAAGTCAAAAAAGAGAATGAAGGAACTCAATACAAAGAAAAACTTTACCATGTAAAATTAGAAACAAAGTTGGTGGGTTTCCATTTGAGGGGTGCTGAGGAACTTTAGTATATGTTCTTCTCGACCCCTCATTGGGGCCACGACCAGCTCCAAGCCCCAGTCTACCATCCCCTTCATCTCGACCCCACATGTAAAGTTCACCTACATCACACGAATGAAGAAGATAATAACATAAAAAATATTAGGACGACAAATTTAATCAATACAATCAAATTCATTAAAGCATAAGCCTACACTTGCAACTTTATCCACAACCTCTTAACTATAAATTCCATTGGAGATGCCGCCTCTTCTTAAGATGTCATCTTAGTGCAAAACCAACATTATAGATATAGATCATTGGATGAGGATCACTAGTTGTTGTTGAATCACAACTCCTCTCGCAACTTCAAATGAAGCGAGTTACAATTGGTCTGCTTATGCATTTTCTTCAAAGAAGAATATTTTTCTTGTAGAGGTAATTACTAGGGTTCTTTCATTGATGAGTTCAATAGGAACTTTAGTATATGTTCTTCTTAGCAAACAAAATATAATTAAATCAACGTTAAGAAACTTAGTCACCCAAAAGATATGTAGGATCTAAAAGCAAGTTATTTGTGTCAAGAAATGAAGTAGTACCTTTCTCATAGCCCTTTTTTTCAATGACACAAAAGATATGATGTCGAATCTCTTACATTCCATTTGCACCTAAAATTACAAATAACAAAAAGAAAAAGTAAACCAATTAATACTGTTATAATGTTGTGCATCACAAGAAAAATCTTCATATATTTATCATTTCTGCTAAAAGGATGGCATTGAAACAAACACAACAACAACAAACAACAACATAGCCTCAGTCACAAATTAATTGGGGTACAACACCACTAGAATTTCTTTAAATGTAAAAGTCTCAAATCTTCATATATTTATCAATTTAGCAATAGATGAATGCTTTCAAAATCTTCATAGAAATAGATGAATACTTTCAAAATCTTCATAGTAAACTTTTGGGCTGAGTAAGCAAAAAGTTTCGCGTCATCACCAGCTGAAATAAGCATGGGAACTGCCAAATGAGCCCACTTGTTGTAGCTAAAATTAATAGGTTTTTCACTTCCACGCTTTCTCTTCACCTTATCACCGAGCATTGGACCTATCGAATGAGATGGTAAACATAAATAGTCAAGGTCATAGTGATGATGTAATTGATAATGAGAGAAACATAATGATTTAAACATGCAACAATCAAGTATTAGTTTCTAAGCAAACCTTCTTTGCTAATAGGCACTCCCAACCGTTTCACTTAACTTGTAGAGAATAACCTAAAAAAATACCTACTAAAATTACCTATAGATCCATAAAATCAGCAAAAAATGTAACACTATTTTGAACTTTTAACAACATTTCCATTTCAGCTACAAACAATCAGCATGAAGCAGCTTTAAAATGCATGAATATATGCACTTAGATGCATGTAACGTTTGTTGCACTTGCTCAATACATCTTCTCCAACACTGGTGCAGTACACCGACTCGCCGTAGCACTGGAGTTGCGACTTCGGAAGGTTGAAGAGCGGCGGAAGCTATACATATATGCATATGTTGTAATATATGGTACATTAAATTTATTAGCAGACATACGTAGACTTATATGAATGAAAAATTGAGTGTATTAATGTAGCAATGAAACTTAGCTACTTAATGTAACGTGTATACTTATATATATACATGTACACACACGTATATATCAATATACCTTGAGACACCGAAGACAATAACTTCATCGTAGAGAACATACAGAACACTAATCGGTTCCATTTACGTACCCAAATTGAACCACAAACCCTAACATGATCAATCCAACTGATTATACAACACATGGATTAACAAACAACAATACAAACTACAATAATCGATAAATCGCACTCGAACACGCACAAAGATCAATCTTTCCACAACACATCAAGTGCAATTCACCTAATTTTTAAGAAAAACGAGAACCTAAACAATAAATTCATCGAAGAACGCATAGAACGCTAATCGGTTCCATTCACAACGCAAATTGAACCACAAACCCTAACACGATCAATGATTCAATCCAATTGATTAGACCGTACATTGATTGACAAACAACAGCACTAACCGCAAGCGCTTCGGATCTCGAGACCGATAGAGTGAGAACGAACAGCTAGGGTTCTGTGCTAGCGATCTCTCTAATGGCCGTGAAAGCACAAAGCACTGGATGCAGTGGAGATGTTAATGCTTTAGCGGGAGATGTTAATGCTAAAGCATTAACAGAAAAAGCATTAACACCTTGATATGACTTGGAGCAATCGGGAGAGAGAGCGGTCGACGGTCCGTGAGAGAGAGCGGTGACGAGAGAGAGCGGTGAGAGAGAGAGAGAGAGAGAGATCAAGTCGAGAGAGAGGGATTTTTGGGGAGATAGGGGTTCCGGAGAGACAGAGAATCGGGAGAGAGAGCGGTGAGAGAGAGAGAGAGAGAGAGAGATCTGCCGTCGAGAGAGGGGTTTTTGGGGAGAGAGACAGAGAATCGGGAGAGAGAGCGGTGAGAGAGAGAGAGAGATCTGCCGTCGAGAGAGAGGGGTTTTGGGGAGAGAGACACAGAATCGGGAGAGAGAGATCGATGGAGCGCTGGGAAGATAGGGTTTTGGGAGAGAGAGAATCGGAAGAGAGAGAGGGAGTGTTGGGGAGATGGAGTTTTCGGAGAGACGAATCGGGAGAGAGAGAGAGGGGAGTTTTATTTTTGAATCATCGAGATCGAAGGATGCACAAATCTCGAGATTTGATGAACGGGTATAACAAAATAAAGTTTTGGCGGGAATGGTGGCGCCATTTTTCGAGAGACGAATTTAATTCCGTCTCTAATTCCTCTAATTCCGTCTCTAATTCCGTCTCGATCCGTGTCAAATCCGTCTCTCGAATGTTTCCGTCTCAATTCCGTCGCTAACTTTTTAATTTAGAAACGGAAATTATTCCATTTCTAATTTCGTTTACGATTTAGAAACGGAACTTATTTCCGTTTCTAATTCCGTTTCGATTTGTCTGTTTTTTTTGTAGTGCATGTTTGTAAATTTAATAAAATGGGTCGTTACACGGTACATCCATGCTAATAACTCACACCCCGTCAAAATCGTATCTACTCCAGGTGCTTCCCGAGGTTGTGACTCGGTATGTTACCTCACCACCACTCCTTCCTAAGACCACCGTTGACTCACTTGCCCTCGATCAACTTAATTAGAATGGAATTCTAAGGATAGATATCAAAGCAATGAACAACAATATTTAATAGCTTAAAATGAAATTATTGTATAATTTTCTAGTTGGTTTACTTACCTCGATCCACAGTCTTATTCCTAACCTATCCGGCCTCCAACACTCCAAAACGCGTTCTCGAACTTCCGTATCTTTTCATTAGATTTCCTGATATCATTCAATATCAATTTAAGTCCAATATCCTTAGTTTAGAACTCTTAAACCATACAAATATTGCGACCAAAGTACGATTGAGAGGTATTTCTAAACATAATACTTTATAATAACTTCAAAGTATTATCAACTAACCCACTAGAGTTACGGTTTTAACTCTTAAAACCTCATAATTTGTCATGACCACCAAAAAGGAAATTGTATTGCTCCTAACGTACTTTCCATAGACTCTAAGAATACTTAAATCGGATCGTAAACGAAGAAGTTACTTAACTTTCCATAGACTCTAGAAAATGTCTCCAAATCAATATTTTCGCAATTAAACCCTCAAAACTCAATAATAAATGCCACGAAACCACTCGATACCAACACCAAAATATTTCCACGGCTCATGGAGTCAAATATCAAGTATAAAACATCTCCAAAATAGTTATCAACTGAATTGCATTAATTCAAATCATCAAAACCCTAACCCGCGTCAATGAAATCTATCCCAAATTGACGCAAATCAATCCAATACACCAATTAACGACTAGTCATACTAATTTCTATCGAAACTACGCGCAAGAAATTGAAAATTCGCGAGAATTCAAATTGAATTGAGGAAAAATGTCCGGCATTAAAATTTTATCAAATTACAGGTTGAATACACCATTTTTGTCGCGGAAACTTAGCTCGAATTAACTGTCTTGCGATCTTCTAAGATTTTATAGAAACAAATCAGGCAAAAATTAGATGTCGGGAGCTCAGCGAACGAAAACCCAAATTGGGGGGTTTAAGGAACGTTCATTCGAACGTTCTGTCAATTGAAACCAAATGAGTTTTTTTTTCTTTTTCTTTTTTCCCTTTCGTGGTTTATATATATATATATATATATATATTTTGTTAATTCTCAAGATTCCTATTTTGACATGTTTTGACTTTTGGCACTCGTTTTCGATCTCGTTTTCCACCAAATTGAACCAAACTCTCAACAAAATATCTATCTTCATAAAATGTCCAAAATACTAGTTTCGGTCACACTAAAACCCCAAAAATCTTACCTTCGTCCATCACATTCCCAACTATCACAAATCAATTCTCTTGCCATATTTAACCAAGCTTACACCAAATTAAATTCAATCTCAACCTCGACTACTGCCAACTAACACGAAACTCGAGATAAGATCTTACCTACACATTTTTGAAATTAATTATTTTAAAATGTTCACTCTTTTATATAATAAATAATACAAGCATCACACAAAAATAGCATACCTCGGTATCTACACCCGAGATTTGGACACACGGATCACAACGAGTGGATCCCACATACCTGCCATGGCACGTGGCACGAGTTAGACTTTTAAGGTCCTTACACCAAGCCTTTAGATATGTCTAATACGTTTGTTCTCACTCTCCTCATGCAACTATCCATTTTTAGCCGCATTGTATTAGCATCTAAGTCAAAATTTCAATCATTTTTCTTTAGTAGTTTTTCTCAGCAGTGACTACTGACTAAGTTAAATAATTAGGTACTCCAAACTTAAAGCCCCGCATAATAGCCGTCTATTTTTTATTTTGTCTCAATCACTGGTATATCAAACCTAAGAAATTAATTAGGCAATATAGGCATAAATAATTTGCCGACCTCGTGAACCTCGTCAACTTTTAAGCCATGTTTCATTATCCAAAACAGTACTAATAATAACTAAGCGTGATAAGCATTTCGAAATGTTTACATGATGCACAATTTGTTGGAAACTATGATGATTCAAATATGTGTAAACCCCGTGTTGTGGATGTGAAATGGATAGGTTGACCTGTGTGAATTGAAGAATAGTGGAGTTAATGAAGTGGTTAATTAATTGTGCAGTACAATGTGTAGTGCATGTCCATGGGTGTGTTTAGTTAGTGAAGTGGGTACATAAATGCAGTGGGGACATCACCGGTTTATTAAAAGCATTGCTAATGGGAATGTGGATTGAGGGCAAATTTGCCCCTCCTAGAGTTGGATGGACATTGGAAGAAAAATAATCTGCAGTGCAATTGTGAATTATGGATGTGGATATGAAGTGACAGATAAAAATAAGGGTGCACACAGATTGCATCCAATCCAATTAGGGTCCATCCGCAATCCAATCTGATATGGTAAAATATGTATTGTCATTATTTGTACAACCAATACTTGGTAAGAAAAGGATATGATATAATCTTGCGAGTTTATGCAGAGTTGCAAGTTCTGTACCTACAGACTCATCTGTAGGTACAGAACACGTTCCAGTGATTCAAAAAATATTCTCGACATATATTCGGGACAACTTGACAAGATATCCATGCCAAGGATATTTGATTAACGACTCGCAAGAAAACTAAGACAAGTTTCCTTTGATCAGCGAAGAAAGAAGGAAAAAGTATATTTGTCACATCACTTGATTAAAGACATACAAGGAAGTTTGCATGAAAGAGTTGTTGTTTGACTTCTTATATTCATATAATCATAAGTTGTAGTTCATCACTCATGCTTGAACTTTCGACATTACTGTGAGATAAGAGCTTTCATTGTTCTTTGTTTTTTTTACTTACACTAGGCTGAGGGAACTTAGTCGATTCACCGAGGAGATATCGGGCACCAAGGGGACTTAGGTATTATGTAGGATCTTTTGTAAAATAAGTAGGTAGCGTAGCAAATTTTGGTGAGGGATCCACTAGCTAGTTGAGAGTGCACTTGTGGCGGCCCTCGCCGCTCCGGGGTGACGTGTCTCCGTGTACTCCTTGTCAGCTAACCCTACTACACGTGTACGGCACCTGCCCGTTCTATTTATGTCTCGAAATTCGTATCCACTTGTGTGTACAACGTATAAATGACATATTCAGTGGAAGTCGTACTTAAATGCAAGAAATATTAATAATCAATTTAACAAATACTATAGTGGAAAAAACCCTGGAAAGTACGAGGTAGACAACTGTACCATATAAAGTATAGGCATGTAAAAGGTCATAATACTCCCCAGTTCCCAAAAGAATCAAAATATCAAAACAAAACACGCGTACAAGTAATCCTTAACTGTAGGCAGCCAGAGATATTCGCCTAAGATCCCCTTGCCCTTACTTGTACTCAGATCTGCACTCAATCATCATAGAAGAAAATGGATGACGAGTCAAGTTAGCAAAATCCCAAGGAACTCCTCCGAGCATTCAAATAAACAAGTGGATGTCAATAAATACTGTTAAATAAACATGTGGAATGTAAACAGACAACTGTAAGTAGGGCATCGCATGCATAGATAACAATAAAGTGCAAATGTATATGCCTGTTCCAGTCAGACTAAACCATACTTTGGAATACCCTTTCAGGATCCCACTAGTGGGTGCACCCAACTAGCTATCACATGGTCCCTCTCGGTGGCCAGCGTAGACCTACGATGCACCGACACATGTAGCAGTTCATTAGCAAGGGTACCGAGAACTCCTAATACACATGTTATGGTCTAGACTGCATATACACATAACGAAAAATCCGATGGGAATAACTCAATCAACCGTCCAAACAATGGCAAGATATATATGTAATAAAGACCACAAGGAATACTGGAAATGAATAAAAATACAAAGCGAAATAAATACTCAGAGTTTTTTCCATTGGGTTTTACAAAACTCACAACGCACTCCAATACCCCATAATCAATCCCCGAGTCCAAGTCCACTGAGTCCTTGATCGTCGATTGATCACTCGTGTCCACCTATGTCTATTTATCAATAATTCTGATTTAGCATGATAGTTTTTGACCAATTTCTAAAATTTTAGGCCAAATTGCGTATTTCGCGCTTTTCGAGGCAAACCTAAAAAATTTCCAAATATTTTATTTTTCATAGAAATTCATAAATTTTTATTTATTTTATTGAAATATAATTTTTTGAGATTTTTCCATTTTTTTCTTTTTTTTTAAGTTTGGTTTAGGTCGGGTCGACTCAACCGGGTCGGACCCGACCCTGGGCCAGAACCGATCTGGGCTCGACCCATGGGTGGGTGCACACGCACGTCATCCGATCAAACCAGTGAACTGGTTCGATCCGGAACATTTTTTTTTAAATTCCTCGGTGGTTTGGGTTGGGGTTGCTCCCAACCCCGGTGGACTCGATAACAGAGGAGACAGCCCTGCCATCTCCACCTTGACCCGGTTCGGCCTCCATGGCCGAACCCCACTATCGGCCACCATGGCCAACCATCGAAACCCACAACAACCAACAAGAACTCACCTTGATCGTGACGTTTCGCCTTCTCTTCTTTCATTCCCGGCTTCTTCTTCTCCTCCCCCTCTGCGTTCCTTCTTCTCCTCTCTCGGCCTCTCGATTTCGGGGTGCGTGCGTGTGCGTGGGGTGTGTGTGTGTGTGTGAAGGCGGTGAGAGAAAATGTGGTGGCTTATATGGATAAGCTTGTTGACTTTGTGTCTTGACTCTAAAATGTGACACGGCTGGGACACTCGCCTGTGTTTTCGGGCGTTTCGACGCTCGGTTTCGCGTATGAACCGCGATATACACGTACCGCCCCGTCACTAGCCACCTAATACACATTCCATATTAGTTATTTGGCCACTTTTTATGTAATTTGTGTGTTTTAGTTTTCCCGACCTAATATTCGGTCCTATCAACTACCCAGTACCTGCGTCGACACGTATATCGAGGAGAATACAATTCACACAATCTCGCACGTGTTATTATGCTACATACACACATGCGATGTATTTCAATAAATTGCACCGCAAATAGGCAACCAACACACAATAAACAGTGTACCTAGGTCCCCGTGTGTCCTAGCCTACCGCGACGTCCACGTAGATCTGGGCTACCATCCACGTCTGTAAATTTAATAAAATGGGTCGTTACAACACTAGTTAGGAACTTCGCATAAAACTGTACTTCACTTCTCATAGTGAATTTTACACTGGGTGTAGCCTCGCAGACGTAGGACGGGAGGTCCGAACTGTGATAACAATTTTGTGTGTTCATTTATTTTTTGCTTGTTTTGTTGATGTCTTTCTTAGCTGCAGTGAATTGAGCGTTATCACAGATTCACAATCTAATTATTGCGGATTGAAAAATTAGAGTCCAGTCCAGTCCAAGCAATTCATCAATCCAACTCTATCCAATATGCATAATGCGGACCGAACTGGATCAAGTTCCGCGGATTGCATGTTGTTCTATTGAAAGGTTCATGAAATTAAACTTAATCAAATGAACAACAAAAATTTGTTCCACCTATATGTAATTGATAAGATTAAATATGCTGATTTATTCATGTGTACAAGGATATATAGGTGTATGTACATAACGTTTTAATTATGAATTACAACAAAATATAATCAATAGAATTCGGAACTGTTGAGATATCCACTCAACAACTTGTGTTATCCAGCGATACACGCCCCCGCAAGACGGTGCTTCCATTAGCGACACCGATCTTGGACCTTAATCGAAGAAAAGATGAAGACGAAAGTGGCTTAGTTAAAGAATCAACATGATCACGGACAAGTGATAGTCAATGGAGATATGTTTCATAAGAGAATGAAACACCGGATTAATTGACAAATATGTAGCACCAATATTATCACAAAAACTGTAGTGGGACTGTCCTCACAAATCTTTAGTTCCATGAGAGATTGAAACACAGGATTAATTTTAGGAGATATCGGGTCTCGTGAGAGATAGATATTGGAGAGCACCTATAATTTGACGGCATTATGTTGCATCTATATATGGTGGGAGAACGATCATATAGTTGAAGAGATTGTGATGTACACATTGGTGTCACACACTCCTTTGCTCCATCCATCCCTGCCTTGGTGAGAAGGTCCCGGAGACCATCAACTGTATGCAAAACCTCAAATTCCGAGAAAGTAGTTCAATTTACCCAAATCTTTGATTGAGAACCGATTAGCCAAAGCATCCAAGAAAGTTTAGAGTGAGCAATTGTTGTTCCCTGTAACAACTAAATCATCCATGTAGACCAAAACATAAAGATTAACACCCTTTTTGCAATATATGAATCGAGAAGAGTCAATGCAGGAGTTAATAAATCCGTAAGAAAGGAGAAAGTCACGCAACTCAGTGTACCATGCTCGCGGTGCCTGTTTAAGACCATAAACTATTTTTTGGAGTTTGCACACATAAGAAGGATGAGATAAATCAATAAACCCACGAGGTTACTGCATATAAACATCTTCAGTGAGAGTACTATGCAAAAACGCATTATTAACAACCAATTGTCGAAGAGGCCAACCATGAGATAGATCGATAGAGAGTATTAAACGGATTGTTGTGGGTATCACTATCGGACTAAACGTATCGTGATGGTCGACTCCGGTTCGTTGATGAAAACTTTTAGCAACCAAACAGGCTTTATATTTTGAAATTAAGTCATCCACATTGCGTTTTGATAGATTTCAAAGAAGAGTCTAAGAATTGTATTAATGTGGGCTAATTGAGTAAAATATAATGCTCTCTGAACAAAGAATAAAATAAAGTTACCAAAACTACCTAGATATCCCTAAACTACGTCGACTCTGCTATATGTCCGTCGTCGACTCTGTTGACTTTGATATCCGTTGTTCCACATTTCAGTTGTTCTGACTCTACCACATCAGAATCTGTTTCTTGTCGTCTTCGATGGTCGTTGATCTGTTCCGCAACGAACTTTATATTTGTCGTCATCGTTGATCTGTTCCGCAGCAAACCTTAGATTTGTCGTCTTGGGTGATCGTTGATCTGCTCCGCAAAGAAACTTAGATTTGTCAGGTTTACATATTCGATTGACAACCTCAAGTTGAACCAACTTAAGTTTGAGGGAGGGTGTTAATAAGGAAATTATAGTAGTTGCTATATTTCGTTGTTTAGGTATTTAGGAAGTTTCTATATTTTGATATCTATGTAGTTTTGGTAACTTTCTTTATTTTATGATTTGTTCATCTCTATAAATAAGAGCACTCTATTGTATTCAATTTGCCCACATTAATACAATTCTTAGACTCCTCTTTGAAATCTATCACAACGTTTGAAGATCATTCACAACAAAATGAGATGCAAAGAATTTGATGGAAATATTGTTAGTCTGACAAAATTTTGAAACAGAAATTAAATTGCCTTTGATTGAAGGAACACAGCGAACATTTGAAATGTAGATGGAGGGGATAGAGTGATATTACATGTGTGGGTGACAGGTAAACAAGTGCCATCACCAATGTGAATATCATCGTGGTCGTTATAAAGTTGAAGAAGAGAGAGATTTTGCAATTGAGAGGTGACATGGTGAGTGGCTACGGAATCTAAAATCCATGGAGGGGGAATGAAGAAGTGAGTTGAGCATTGTTAATAATGGGTCGTTGTAGGCGAAGATTAGGAAATAATTTATAGCACTTCTTGGCATCATGACCGTTTCGCACAATATTGACACACAACAACATTGGAACAGGGCGAGTAAAGAGAGGAAAAAGTAGTAAGAGTGGAGTAGGGGAGACTTTTTTGTTTACGATAAGAGGGAGAGACGAATGACTTTGTAAAATGAATAGTAAGTGAAGTTGGATCAGCTAGGCGCTTGTCAGAGTGAAGAAGAAAGGTCTCATGGCCTAGAGTTTTGTACAAAAAAATAAAATGCATACAAAAAAACCAAAATTAAAGATAGAGAATTTTCTACATTTGACAAAATGGAAGATTACCCAATACAACACTTCAACTATGTTGTTTGATCAACCAAAAAAGAAACAAAAAAACATGAGGAGATTGCCCTACAACATCAAAACTAAGACCAATTTTAAGTTCTCAACAAAAATCAAAACCCAACAAACTCAAAAAGAGAACAACAATAGTGATAAAAAAAATCACCGCTACTTAGCCTAGTGTTAGTATCACTTGTTTAACTCTGGTATTTACTCGCATATGGTTTATTTTCCAGTTTTCCCATTTATATGTTTTTAAATACCATTTGAATATTTGGAAATACAAATTAAACTTCTCATCGGAGATTACTGCTTTATTCTTGTACTCACCGTCCTTTTTATGACTGTGGGTGCAGAGCCGTTTACTAGCAAGTCGGGCAAGGAGAAGATCGACGATTATCCTTGAGCCATGCGCTCACGCATCGATTGTAGGTCTTATTTTGGTATTTTGATTATATATGTTATATGTGTTTCAGATACTATTTGGGGTTGTATATTAGGTTGAATGTTAGTTCCCTGACTTGACTTAGATTAATTTACTGTTTCAATGCATTTCGAAGACTTTATATATGTGATGTCATTTCCTGATTTTCCACACTTAGGATTTTATAAATGGCTTCTGCATAAGTTACTAATTGCTTCCACATAATCAATAAGACTTCCGTTAATTAATTAATTAAATAAAAAGTTTTAATTAACTCTAAATTTTATAAACTGGTAGGAGTAGTGTATTACTTATCCTGAATACGAGAAAAGATGCATTTAGGTTGTAAAGGCAGACTAATACGAAGTTGAGTCCTGCGTGGATAGGATTAGGGCTTAATTACGGGATTAGGGTCAAGGGTACCTAGATTAGGAGATGGGTCGACACAGACAAAGTTGGCATGTCACTCAATAATTGTCAAGCTAGTTATTTATTGGATTATTGTCCCTAGTTTGTAGTTCACTGTGTGTTTCTCTATCCCCGTCAAGAGAACTTATTAGGATAAAACAACAATTGGAAGACCTGGTCCGACCTGATCACTGCGTCTTCGATGGAGAATCCAAGTATGCTTCCGCTTTATATTTATCATCTTGAATCTGTGTGGCTTTATGTTTCTTATATGACTTATGATAGATTATACACTAGAACAAATTCAGCTTTTAATAGAGGTTTTGAACCTCTATGAAAGATTTTTCATAGAGGTTTTTGACATTTATGAAAAGCGTTATCTTTTAAGGTGTTATCGTATCTTCAAAACTTACATAAGGGTTTCAAACCTCTATCAAATCTGGGTATTTCATAGAGGTTTGAAACCTCTATAACATCTTCGAGAGCTTACATAGGGGTTTCAAACCCCTATTAATTATAGTGATTTCTTAGGGGTTTAAAACCTCTATATTATCATCAAAGGCTTACATAGGGGTTTCAAACTCTATCGCATGTAATTTAAAAAAATGGTAACTGAAAATGCCCAGAATTATTTTCTATTTTCATTTTCAATTGAAAATATGACAAATCTACATTCCACTGGCACTATTATTATTCCATCAAGAAACTCGCAGTGTTCTACAACCAATCAACAAAACAACAAATTGATAGCTACACATTTCACGAAACCTGCTAAAATGATCGAAAATCAAACAAGTATTGAATCTTGAACAACAACGAGTCCTTTAACAAAAAGGGAAGTAGGAACCTCAAGAACATCAGTGATTCCTTCAACAATAACAACACCAGCATATATGGAAACGAGCACAATGGAAGAACATCAGTGATTCCTTTAACATAAAATGCATTTGTTTAGTGAGTTTGAATGCCAACCCTATAATCTACAATGCTTCTAACTGTATGATTAAAAATTATTTCAAGTTATACTGTTGAGACAAGAGGTGTTTCTCAATTCAAAGAAACTCTAATTAAGTCATAACGTTGAGCACTTAATGCATAAATTTTAATAAGTCGCATTCTCTCTTAACAAATGAAAGCAGCAAACACAGAGAAAAATCATTGTGAGCTTATCAAATGGCGCATGGGTTAAAGAAAATTCATTCTTAAGAAATGCTTAAACCACAACATGGAGCTATCAATCATATAAAATTAGAAATAGAAACGAAGGAAAAGAAGCACATGCAATCACTATCATTCTTTAGAAATGCATAAACCACAGTTAATATCCATTCCTGCTCAATGATCCAACAAGTCTTTAAATCATGAATCAACTGAAGTCTCATAGCTACAAGAGATTATCAATCAAGCAAGCACAAGTAGCTTACCCGAGTTGAAAGCAACAACAACCACTTCTTTGGGGGGACTACGCATACCCCTGGTACTCAAACATAGTTGCCACAACATCACAATTAGATGTAATATATCTCATATACAAAGATATCAAGAATGAACATTAACTATATCAATGACAGCACTTGGTCAAACAAGGCCTTAATTAATTACTTACCACAGCATCAAAGCTATACCTACTGAAGCCCCCCCACTTCTTCAAATCATAACCAGTGAAATGCTTACAACAAGCACAACAAGCAGAAAGCATAAACTCCCCATCACCAACATGAGTCTCCCCTGCAACCCCTTGACAAGGAAAAAAAAAGTAAAAGAAAATGACATACGTAAAGACATTCAAATTCCACATGAGAGAAAAGAATAAAAGATTTTTCACAAACAACACAAAGGCTAATAAAAAAAACCCTTCTCATCATTGCCCAATATCTCCCCTTACATTCCTTCCACAATCATTTGCTCTTCTTTAATTCTCATTTTCTTTCTCATGCATGGATTCAACTTCTAGTTTTATAATTTTAGCTATAGCAACATTAATTCTCAAGCACGTACAAAAATATAGTTGCAAATTGATTCTTTAGTGATTATGTGAGGGCCCCAACTACAAATAAGGGCATCGTCGGGCCTAATCCATTAATTAAGCCTTAATCTCCCCTATAGGACCTAACAAGGAACTAGTCAGCCTTAGTTAAACACCTACCATTTATGATACCACTTACAGTTAACTTAATTGTTCTAGTGACTAACCTATGGTTGTTTATAAATCAGAGTTACTTAAACTTTTTTTATCTAACCAATTATTTAGCGGAAGTCTTATTAAGTTACTAGTGAAAATGAGATCCTAAGGCTTAACCTATTGTGGAAAAACTATGAAATAGTGATCACATGCATATATAAACAAAAATGGTGATATATATAACATGTGTCTAGTCCTATATTCCTATCACTCGACCCAAAAGGCAAAATAGCATGTACATAAAAATGTAATACAAAAGAATACAAAATGTACAAAGGTATGTCGTAGCAGCCCTCCACCGGCTCAGAGGTAGTCACAAATATTATCTTTGTCTGGTCTGCTACTCGGCTGATCTGCACCCACCGTCACAAACTAGATGTTGATTACGTGAAATTATTTAAGTAATACTGAGAGACATCGATCCACATTCCCAAATAGGCAACAAGTATTAAATGGAATAACTGAAATAGAAACTATGCTGAAAGAAACATCATGAAAATAAATACTTGAGTTAACCAAATATGAAACTAACACAAGGCTAAGTAGTAATGGATTAGGGTCGGTCAGCCGTGATCTTTATCACATCAGCATGTCCACTACAATTTAAGCTCTGCTCTATAACATTTCAATACAAGTTGAGCATATATCATAATTTTAAAAGGCCGTACGTACGATTACGCCTTTTCTATTCATAGTGAATTAGTCGTCACCGGAATGTATACTTGCTAACATACCCGAGTTTCAAAACTTGTCATGTTCACCCAAGTTATTCTTATGCCAACAAACCCCAAGGTCCGGTTACCCGTTCGTGGCACGTTACCCCATGTGTCATGCAAGGTAGTGGAGAAATTTTCTAACATCCCGGCAAGTCTAGTGACCCCCGTATGAAAGCTGGATTTCGATCATCAAATGACCCTAACCACAAGAACCACTTTCATTTACAATATTGACTCGGTAATGGAAGCCAAGAGATGTAACTGCATAGTAATGCACAAAGGATTAGAGTCAAAATAAACAAACTATCCTAATAGCATGTTATATCACTAACTTCGACACACAACAATCAACATGACAAAGTATAGGAATTGGAATCAATGATATACAAAACAGAGTATGCTATGAACATCATAAAATAAGCAACTGAACAAATCATAGCATATGGATTTCAAATGCAATTCAGTTTGAATAACTGAGAAGAAATAAATCAATAGAATGAAATGTAAATAAATTTCTCAAATCAGTTCACTTACATACACACAACAATGCCTAAGCTTTACTTTCATACACACAGCAATGCCTAAGTTATCCGGCTTCTCGTTGTGTCGATGTGCGCACCCAAAATCCCGTACTAGCTCCTTTACGGTCTTAACATTTGCCAAGTTATCAACTTATATTCACAATTCATTATTTAAAATTCCTAAATTGGTCGAAATCGAATTCAATACCAATTTGCCAATTTCGCGCTTTTCATGGTAAAAACCCCATAAAAGTCGCGTCCGAGATTTCAAATCTTATATTTTTCATAGAAATTTATCAATTTCTATTTATTTTGTCAAAATATAATTTTTCAAAATTTTTCCTAATTTTTTGGAATTTTTCCATATTTTATCTATTTTTTGGAAATTTATTTTATTAATATATATACATATATATTATTTATTATTTTATTAGTTTTTAGGTGGGTCCGGGTCAACCCGACCCGGCCCAACCGGACTCGGGTCGGCCGGACCCAGCCCATATAGGGTAGCACGACTCGGCTACCGGTCTTCTTCCTCACCAGAGCACGAAGTGCTCTGGTTCTGGAAATGTTTTTTTTTAATTTTTTTTCTTTGAGGCGTTGGGGTTGGCTCCCAACCCCAACCCCAACTGAAGTCGATGGCAGGGAAGACACCCTTGTCATCTTCTTTCTCACGCCTCTCGGCCTAAAGGCCGAACCGTCCATGGTCGAACTTCCACGGCGGCCACGACAACAAGAAAGACCAACTAAACCAAAATCAACAACTCACCATGGGGAGCACCAGTCCTGTTTGTGAATAAAAATGACGGTACTTTGAGATTGTATGTTGATTACGGACAACTGAACATGGTCACAATCAAGAACAAATATCTATTACCTCGTATTGACGATTTATTTGATCAGCTGCGGCAAAGAGAAGATTGGTGACTACCTCTGAGCCGATGGAGGACTGGTACGACATACCTTTGTACGTTTTGCATTCTTTTATATTACATTTTTATGTACATGATGTTTTGCCTTTTGGGTTGAGTGATAGGAATATAGGACTAGACACATGTTATATATATATCACCATTTTTATTCATATATGCGTGTGATAACTATTTCCTAGTTTTTCCATAATAGGTTAAGCCTTAGGATCTCATTGCCACTAGTAACTTAATAAGAATTCCGCTAAATAATTTGTTAGATAAAAAAAAATTTAAGTAATTCTGATTTATAAACAACCATAGGTTAGTCACTAGAACAATTAAGTTAACTGTAAGTGGTATCATAAATGGTAGGAGTTTAACTAAGGCTGACTAGTTCCTTGTTAGGTCCTTTAGGGGATATTAGGGCTTAATTAAGGGATTAGGCCAGGCGGTGCCCTTATTTGTATTTGGAGCCGTCACTGGTGGACTGGGTCGGGTTGACCCGAACCCACCCAAAATATATATATATATATATATATATATATATATATATATTAATAAAATAAATTTTCAGAAAATAGAAAAAATATGGAGAAATTCAGGAAAATTCCATAAAAATTAGGAAAAATTTCAAAAAATTATATTTCGATAAAATAAATCAAAATTGATAAGTTCCTATGAAAAATAAAATATTCGAACTGTCGAACGCGACTTTTATGAGGTTTTTATCTCAAAAAGCGTGAAATTGACAAATAGGTCTCGAATTCGATTTCGACCGATTTAGACCAACTTATAAATTGTGAATAAGTAATAATGATACTAAATTGATAAATTCTCATGAAATGCTAGGACCGTAAAAGAGGTATTATGGGGTTTTGGGTGCATACCTCGACGCAACGAGAAGCCGGATAGCTTAGAACTTGTTGTGTATGTAAGTAAACTGATTTGAGACATTTATTTACATTTTATTCCATTTATTCATTTCTTCTCAGTTATTCGAACTGAATTGCCTTTGAAATTCATAAGCTATGACTTGTTCAGTTTCTCATTTTATGATGTTCATAGCATACTTTGTTGTGTATATCATTGATTCAATTCCTATACTTTGTCATGTTGATTGTTGTGTTTATCATTGTTCAGTGATACAGCATGCTATTAGAATAGTTTGTTTATTTTGACTCTAATCCTTTTTTCATTACCGAGTCAATATTGAAAATGAAAGTGGTTTTTGTGGTTAAGGTCATTTAATGATCGAAATTCAGCTTTCATACGGCTCACTAGACTTTTCGGTATGTTAGAAAATTTCTCCACTACCTTGCATGACACACGGGGTAATGTGCCTCGAACGGGGTAAATGGACCTTGGGGTTTGTTGGCGCAATAATAACTAAGGTGAACATGACTAGTTTGAAAACTCAGGTATGTTAACAAGTATACATTCCGGTGACGACTAATTCACTTGGAATAGAAAATGCGTAATCGTACGTACGACCTTTTGAAATTATGATATATAGCTCAATTTGTTGTAATGAAATGATATAAAGAATAGCTCAAATTGTAGTGGACAGGCTGATGTGACGAAGATCACGGCTGACCGACCCTAATCCATTACTACTTAGCCTTGAGTCAGTTTCATATTTGGTTAACTCAAGTATCTTTTTGCATGATGTATCTTTTAGCATAGTTACACGTTAAATTATGCCATTTGATACTTGTTGCCTATTTGGGAATGTGGATTAATGCTCTCGGTATTACTTAAATAATTTCATGTACTCACCGTTTAGTTTGTGGCGGTGGGTGCAGATCAGCCGAGTAGCAGACCAGGCAAAGAGAAGATTGGTGACTACCTCTAAGCCGGTAGAGGACTACTACGACATACTTTTGTGCGTTTTGTATTCTTTTGTATTACATTTTTATGTACATGCTATTTTGCCTTTTAGGTTGAGTGATAGGAATATAGGACTAGGCACATGTTATATATATCACCATTTTGTTTATATATGCATGTGATCACTATTTCCTGGTTTTTCCACAATAGGTTAAGCCTTAGGATCTCATTTCCAATAGTAACTTAAGAAGACTTCCGCTAAATAATTGGTTAGATAAAAGAAACTTTTAAGTAACTCTAATTTATAAACAACCATAGGTTAGTCACTAGAACAATTAAGTTAACTGTAGGTGGTATCATAAATGGTAGGTGTTTAACTAAGGCTGACTAGTTCCTTGTTAGGTCATATAAGGGAGATTATGGCTTAATTAATGGATTAGGTCGGGCAGTACCCTTATTTGTAGTTGGGGTCGTCACAGATTAATTCAAGGCATTAACATGCATGAATTAGCAAAATCGATGAATACTGAATATTAGAGCAATAGATAAGTTAAGCATTCAAATCTAGTTATTATAAATACACTTTCAATTTTATGTATAGATGTAATATTTATGTAGCATATATGTCAACGTCACTAAGGAGAAAAAAAAGCATATAAATCGGAGAGCCCACTATGAAACTACCATAAATCAACTCATTCATAGATGTTGTTAATTGGCAATCATCCTCTCTACCTCTATATATATTAATTTTGTCTGACGAAACATGCCAAATTAATATGTAAAGGTATTTCCTTTTCTACAAATCTACATAAAAGAACAGTAAATTCATTGTTACATGCAGGATACTTGTACTCGACTCTGTTATCAAATTTATGGCTGCACACAAGATTGTTCATGCCACCTTGAAAAAATCGTGTTCGCTGATGGTCTATGGAAGATGCATCACTGGAACGAGCAGAGAATGGCAAAAATCTGTGTGGTTGCCTATGCAGACCGTATTACGAACCTCCAAAAACAAAATCAAATGAAGATTATATACGAATCACAAATCGAAATCAGGAACCCTAGCATTCAGGTTGAATCACTATCACAAATCGAAATCAGAGTCGAAGACGATATACCCAAGGAGTTGTACTGTAAGAAACATTGGTTGTATTACCGGCTGAGATCGGTGAAACGGAAGGAGTAGCGGAGGCGAAGGAGGAGGAGAATAGGAGATGCTTCGATGCAAGATCCGGTGAGGAGATTGAAGTTGGCGATGCGATTGAGTACATAATTGAAGGGTTTGGAAGTGGAAGAAAAGATTGGGAGTGGCGATTGTGACAAACAAGTCGATTGTGAGTGATTCAATGGTGGAATTAAGGTTATTATAGGAGCAAGTCGATTGTGAGTAATGAGTCGATGAGAGTGATTTTGAGTTTTAATAAAAAGCAATACATAGGGGTTACTTACAAACCTCTATGAATTAGGTGTTATAAAAAGCAATACATAAGGGATATTGAAAACCTCCCATGAATTAAGTGTTATCAACAACCTAAATTGTTCTAGGGATATATGATTATGAATCATAAACCTAAAACTAACACATTTATCATCATCATCACCTAAGGGCCTGTATAAAGGGTGTCAACTTCATTGTAGAAACACACTAAGTTGAATAAAGAATTTATTATTTCTTTTATTCTCCTTTGTAGTGCGTAGTAGTTTGTAGTAGTAGAAGTTCTTAGTCTTCTATTTCCTTCTCTAATTTCTAGCAAGCTCGAACTTAATTCACAACAATCACTTTCTTTTTTAGTGCATATGCATCGTACAGATCAAACGCTTCAATGTGCTTAAGTTTTTTTGTTTTGTTTTTATTTTTGTGTGATTGGTTCAAGAAGAGTTTCAATTAACTGATGGATTTTGTATGGGTTATGTGTTAAGAATTACTTCCTCCTTTCATTTATATAGGTTATTTTGGGTTTTAGGACACTAACTAAAGTGATATTAATTAATGCATACCATGTTAACTTTGGTCTACCCCTAACTCGTCGAGTTTCTACAGTTTCTATTGAGTCAAGTTTTCTAGTGGGGGCATTTGTAGGTCGTCTTTGCAAGTGATCAAACCACTGCATATGCCCTTCCATAATCTTTGTATCAATTAATGATACTCTTACTTGTCTTTGAATTTATATATTTCTTATTCTATTTTTACGAGTTTTACTACACATCTACCTAAGCATCCTCATTTTTGCTACATTCATTTTATGTAATTATTGTTGCTTTACCGCCCAACATTCACGTCCATAGATTATAGCTGGCCTAATTGCAATCCAATAAAGTTTTTCTTTTAACTTAGTTGGAACATTTCGATCACAAATCACCCATGTTGCACTCTGTCATTTCTTCCATCCAACTTGAATTCTATGTGTGACATCATTCTCAATATTACCATCATTTCGTATTATTGATCCTAAGTATCTAAAGTTGTTCACCTTAGGAACTTCTATTTCCCATAACTTTACCAGTACTCCGTCATCTCAATGACTAGTGTTTATAAACTCACAGTGCATGTATTCGGTTTTTGTCTTACTCAACTTCAAGCCTTTAGATTCTAATGTATTTCTCTAGACTTCTAATTTCCTATTCACTCCATCTTTTGTTTCATCCACTAAGACAATATCATCTACAAATAGCATACACGGTGGTATATCCTCTTGAATGTGTCTAGTTAGTTCATCCATAACTAAAGTAAATAGATACGGGCTTAAAGTCGATCCTTCATGTAGTCATATCATAATGGGAAATTCTTTTGTAGCTCCTCCAAATGTCTTTATACTCATTACTCCATCATACATATCTTTAATGGTGTTTATGTATCTAGCATGCACTCCTTTTCTTTTTAGAACCCACCAAAGAACATCTCTAGGTACTTTGCCATATGTTTTTTCTAAATCTACGAATACCATATGAAGATCTTTTTTCTTTTCTTTATGTTTTTCTAATAATCGTCTTACAAGGACAATCGCCTCCATAGTTTACCTCCCAAGCATGAAGCCAAATTGATTCTCTGATATTGTTGCTTCTCTCATTATACTATTGTTAATTATCCTCTCCCAAAGTTTCATTGCGTGACACATAAGTTTAATTCCCTGATAGTTTGAGCAACTTTGAATGTCTCATTTGTTTTTGAAGATTGGCACAAGAGTGCTTCTTTTCCAATCCATTGGCACCCGTTTCAATTTTAGAATTTTATTGAAAAGTTTTGTTAACTAAATCAATCCAATTTCTCCTAAGCATTTCCAAACCTCAATGGGTATTTCATCTGGGCCACATGCTCTCCCTATTTTCATTCTTTTCAATGCCTCTTTAACTTCTAGAATTCTAATATTTCGTGTATAGTTTACATTTCTTTCTTAGTGTGAGTTTTCATCTATTATAGTATCAACTTGCTTATCATTAAATAAACTATTGAAGTAACTTCCCCATCTTTCCTTAATATCATCCTCGCGCGTAAAAACATTTTGATTTTCGTCCTTAATACATCTTACATGACTTAGATATTGTTTCTTTTTATCTCTTAATTTGGCTAGCCTATATAGATATATATATTTCTCCATCTCCATTACTTAACCTTGTATATAGATCTTCCATGAAATTTATTTTAGCAAGACTAACCATTTTTTTAGCTTTTTCCTAGCTTCTCTATATTGATTGTACGCATCTTCATCTTAACACTTAGGTATTTTCGTATACATCTCTGTTTTAGTCTTAATTGCGCGTTAGACATACTAATTCTACCACCATGTTTCCTTTTTTGGTGGTCCCAAGTGTGACGGCCCCAGTTCCTTAAACCAAACTACGACCGCTCGACCTAGACTTACGTGGACCCCGAGTCAATCCTCGTGACGTCAACGCAAGCCTAGTCAGCCTTCCTAACCATATTTCATTAGTTATAGTGAGTTATTCAAATTTGTAAGTTATCAAAGTTTATGCGAAAGCGATTTCAAATTAAACAAATCTAAATAACTCTACACAAATTAGTCAGGACAACCTAGAGTTTGGAAAACCTCGCATATACTCCATGTCTTAAAATATCTCACAAAACCCATATATCCCATGTGTCAAAAAATTCAATATACGTGAGTAATACAAAACCTACACAAAAATGTGAGAGGGAAAGCACTCCAAAGTCCTCACAATAAATCTCTTAGCACTGGCCCCTCTCCCTTACTCAATTTCGGATATGCACTCAATTAAATAAAAGAATAACGATCCCAGGTAAGTAACGCAAGTAGGATACTAAACAACCTTTTGAAATAAATAAATTAGTCCATATTCATGCAGATAACAAGAAAGATATAAGGACGCATGAATAAATAAAAGACTGTAAATAAATGTCAAGCAATCGATACATGAGTTTCAAATGGTGCAAAACAGAGAGGCGCAAGTAGTCCCGACTAATAAGTCGTTCAGTCTTGGCAACATCAAGACTAAGGTTCTAGGACTCGATATGTGATGGCCCTCGCTGCCCCGGGGTGACGTGTCTCTGTGTACTCCTTGCCAGCCGGCCCTACTACATGTGTACGACACCTGCCCGTCCTTTTTCTATCTCGAAATTCGCATCCACTTATGTGTACAGCGTACAAATGACATATGCAGCGGAAGTTGTACTTAAATGCAAAAATTATTAAAAATCCATTAAACAAATCCTATTGTGGAAAAACCCTAAAAAGTGCTATGTATAGAGGTAGACAATTGTACCATATAAAGTATTTATATATAATGTCATATCACTCCCTAGTTCCCAAAAGAATCAAAATATCAAAACAAAAGACACGTACAAGTAGTCTGTGATGATAGGCAATCAAATGTAATCGCCTAATATCCCATTGCCTCTACTTGTACTCAAATCACACTCAATTATCACGAAGAAAATGGACGACGAGTTCAATCAGTAAAACCCCAAGGATCTCTTCCGAGCATTCATATAAATAAGTGGAAGTCAATAAATATTGTTAAATAAACATGCGGAATGTAAACTGACAACTGTAAGTAGGGCATCACATGCATAGATAATAATAAAATGCAAATGTGTGTGCATGTTCCAGTCAGACTAAACCATACTTTGGGATTCCCTTCCAGGATCCCACTAGTGGGCGTACCTAACTAGCTATCACCTGATCCCTCTCGGTGGCCGCTATAGACCTACGACACACCGACACATGTAGCAATTCAATAACTCGGGTCGTTATCCACCGAGAACTCTTGGTACACATGCTATGGTCTAGAATGCATAGAGACACAATGGAAAATCTGGTGGGAGTAACTCAACCAACCGTGCAAACAACGACGAGATATAGATATAAGAAAAATCACAAGGAATACTAAAATTGAATGAAATTACAAAGCAAAATAAATACTCAATAATTTTTCCATTGGGTTTTACAAACCTTGCAACGCACTCCAATACCCCGTAGTCAATCCAAGGTCCAAGTCCACTGAGTCCTTGGTCGCCAATTGATCACCTGTGTCAACCTATATCCATTTATCAATAATTTAATTTAGCATGACAATTTACAACAAATTTCTAAAAAAATTTAGGCCAAATTGCATATTTTGCGCTTTTCGAGGCAAAACCCCACAAAAAGTCACGTTCGACATTCCCATATATTTTATTTTCATATAGTTTTATCAATTTCTATTTATTTTATCGAAATATATGTTTTTTTCGAGATTTTCCCAATTTTTTTCGAAATTTTTCCAAACTTTTCTTTCATTTTTCTTCTCTTTTTCTCTTTTCCTCTTTTTTTTTTTAATTTTGTTAGGGTCGGACCCGGCCCGGACCTGGACCAGAATAGGTCCAGGTTCGACCCATGGGTAGAGCCTGGCACGTTCTGGGCCCGGCCCATGCAGGGGGTGCACACGCGCTCGCGTGTGCACCATCTTCCCCAATCGAACCTCTGGTTCAATCGGGAGCATATTTTTTTTCTTCTATGGTTCGAGTTATGGTTGATCTCCACCCCAACCCCGGTGGACTCGATGGCAGGGGAGACACCCCTGCCATCACCACCGCGACCCGGTTCGACCTCCATGGCTGAACCCCTATCTCGCCATTATAGCCAAACCGAAACCCATAACAACAACGAGGACTCACCTCGATCGTGACGTCTCCACCTTTTTTTCTCTCCTTCCCGACTTCTTCTTCTCCCGATCGGCTGTGTGTGCGTGCGTGGGGTGTATGTGAGAGGTGAGAGAAAAGGTGATGGAGTATATAGATAAGGATAAGTGATGTTGACCTTGTGTATTGACTCCAAAATGTGACACAGCTGGGACACTCGACTGTGTTTTCGGACGTTTCGACGCCCGGTTTCGTGTCCAAACCGCAATATACGTGTACCGTCATGTCACTAGCCACCTAATACTAATTCCATATTAGTTACTTGGCCAATTTTTATTTAATTTGTGTGTTTTAGTTTCCCCGACCTAATATTCGGTCTCGTCATAATATACCCGCGTCGAAATGCATATCGAGGCGAATACAGTTCGAACAATCTCGTACGTATTATTATGCAACATGCACACATGCGATGTATTTCAATAAATTACACCGTAAATAAGCATCCATCACACAATAAACAACGTACCAAGGTCCCCATGTGTCCTAGCCTACCGTGGCGTACACGTAGATCTGAGATGGCGTCCATGTCTGCAAATTTAATAAAATGGGTCGTTACATTTCTTCCCAACTAAAAAGAATTTCGTCCCGAGATTTAACTGTAACTAAAGTCCCATACCGAGAATAGCTAAAGGTATTGCGTCGTCATCGTCGACTCGAGCTCCCAGTGAGTCCTCTCGTCCTATGATGCTGCCAACGAACTAGGACCTTCGCGAGTTCCCTGTTCTGGAGAATATGTACTCGACGATCGACGATCTCTATCGGTCTCTCCTCATAGGTCACGTCAGGCTATGTCTCAACCTGTCTCAACTCAATCGTTGGTCTCGGCCCTGACCTAGCGAGTGTTAACACGGAAATGTGAAATGTTGGATGAACCTCAACTAACTCGGCAGGTTACTCCAACCGATATGCAACAGTGCCTACTATTTGTGAAATCTGGTATGGCCCAATATATCTCGGTGCCAGTTTCCCCTTAATTAATGCCAAATCTCTGTTGACCTTTCCAAGTAGAAACCTTCAGATACACCATATCGCATTCGTCATAGCTCAGACCGTCGCGATACCTATCTGCGTATTTCTTCTGTCTATCTTGTGCAGCTCGCAGCTTTTGACAATTTGTCGGATTTTCTCTATGTGATCAACAACTATCTCAGGTCCTATTGTCACTTTACCTTCTGGCTCTGCCCAACACGCAGGTGATCTACAGGGCCACTCATATAATTCCTCAAATGGTGGCATGCCAATGCTCGCCTGATAGCAGTTATTGTATGCAAACTCACGAAGAGGCAGATAATCCTCCCACGAACCCCCAAACTGTAATATACAAGCCCTGAGCATATCCTCTAAAATCTGGATCAGTCGCTCTGACTACCCGTCGGTTTGAGGATGATAAGCCATACTAAACTGCAACCTGTGCCAAATTGTTCATGCATTGCATCCCATAGTTTTGAGGTCAATCTGGGATCTCTGTCTGACACAATGAAAACTAGCACCCCATGAAGTCTAATAATCTCTTGCTAAAACAATATGCTAAGCTAGAGAAACATGTATTTCATCGAGATCGGAATGAAGTGAGCCGACTTCGTTAGTCTATCAATAACTACCCAAACTGCATCGTGACGCCTCGATGTCTGCGGTAGCCTACTAACGAAATCCATGGTGACATGTTCTCATTTCCACTTTAGAATGGGCAACGACTTTAATAATCCACCAGGTTTCATGTGCTCAGCCTTCACCTGTCGGCAAATGTGACAACTCCTAAAGTATGTGCCTACTTCAACCTTCATCCGTGGCTACCAGAATAGTCTCCTCAAATCATGGTACATCTTGGTCCGATTAAGATGAGCTACATAACAAGACCGGTGTGCATCCTCTAAAATCATGTCCCGTATCTCCTGATCCGCATGTATTCATAATCTCCATCAGTATCTTAAACATCGATCTGTGGTTTCTACCCAATCAGTGCATTTCGAATTCCGTGACAGACCACTAACCCGCTCATAGAGCCTATCAGCCCTTTGACACTCGGTCTATATACTCAACCGACAACAAATGTGTTGTTCCGCCATAGTCGACAACTCGGCCATGCACATAACCGACGTTGCCTGTAATAAACCATGCTCATGTGTCATCTCGCTGCAGACGATCGACGATCGAGTCCACTCGCTCAATCATGCATCCTACGACGTTCGATTTACCAGGGTGATACTCAATAGCGAATTCGTAGTCCTTCAACAACTCTACCATCTCTGCTGCCGCATATTCAGATCCCTTTGAGTGAAAATGTATTGTAAACTCTGGTAATCTGTATACAACATGAATCATTCACCACAGAGATAGTGCCTCCAAACCTTCATTGCAAGGACGACCGCTGCAAGCTCCAGGTCATGCACTGGATAATTCACCTCGTGGGGTCTCAATCGCCTGGAAAGATAGGCAAATGGTCTACCATCCTGCATCAACACACATCCAAGACCAATACCCGACGCATCTCGTACACGGATACCAAGCGTGGCGGCCCTCGCGCCTCTAGGTGACGTGTCTCCATGTACTCCTTGCCAGCCGGCCCTACTACACGTATACGACACATGCCCGTACTTTTCCTATCTCGAGATTCGCATCCTCTTGTGTATACAGCGTATAAATGACATATGCAGCGGAAGTTGTACTTGAATGCAAAAATTATTAAAAATTATTAAAAATCCATTAAACAAATCCTATTGTGGAAAAACCATTAAAAGTACTCTGTATAGAGGTAGACAACTATATCATATAAAGTATCTATGTACAAGGTCATGTCACTCCCCAGATCCCAAAAGAATCAAAATATCAAAACAAAACACACGTACAAGTAGTCTGTGATGATATGCAATCAGAGGTAGTCACTTAAGATCCCCTTGCCTTTACTTGTACTCGGATCTGCACTCAATCATCACAGAAGAAAATGGATGACGAGTTCAGTCAGTAAAATCTCAAGGAACCCCTTCGAGCATTCGTATAAATAAGTGGAAGTTAATAAATATTGTTAAATAAACCTGCCGAATGTAAACAGACAACTGTAAGTATGGCATCGCATGCATAGATAACGATAAAGTGCAAATGTGTGTGCATGTTCCAGTCAGACTAAACCATACTTCGGGATTCCATTCCAGGATCCCACTAGTGGGTGCGCCCAACTAGTTATCACCTGATCCCTCTCGGTGACCGGCGTAGACCTACGACGCAACGACACATGTAGCAGTTCAATAGCTCAGGTCGTTATCCACCAAGAGCTCCTGAGACACATGTTGTGGTCTAGAATGCATAGACACACAATGGAAAATCAGGTGGGAGTAACTCAACTAACAATGCAAACAACGACAAGATATGGATATTGGAAAAATCACAAGGAATACTGAAATTAAATGGAATTACAAAGCAAAATAAATATTTAAGAGTTTTTCCATTAGGTTTTACACACCTCACAACGCACTCCAATACTCGGTAATCAATCATTGGGTCCTTGGTCGCCAATTGATCTCCCGTGTCAACTTATGTTCATTTATCAATAATTTAATTTAGCATGACAATTTATAACAAATTTCTAAAAAATTTAGGCCAAATTGCCTACTTCGCGCTTTTCGAGGTAAAACCCCACATATTTTCTTTTCATAGATCTTATCAATTTCTATTTATTTTATCGAAATATTTTTTTTTTAGATTTTCCCAATTTTCTCCTGAATTTTTCCAAAATCTTCTTTCATTTTTCTTCTCTTTTTCTCTTTTTCTCTATTTTTTTTTTAAAAAAATTGTTTGGGTCGGGTCGACCCAAATGGGTTGGACCCGACCCGGCCTGTTCTGGGCTCGACCCATGCAGGGGGTTGCACACGAGAGCACGCGCGCGTGCGCGTGCACCATCTTCCCCGATCAAACCTCTGGTTCAATGAGGTTCGATCGGGTGCAGGTTTTTTTCCTGTGGTTCGGGTTGGGGTTGCTCTCCACCCCAACCTCGGTGGACTCGATGGCGGGGAGACACCCCTACAATCACCACCGCGATTCGGTTCGGCCACAGTGTCCGAACCCTTGTCTTGCCACCACGGCCAAATCGAAACGCATAACAACAACAAGGACTCACCTCGATCGTGACGTCTCCACTTTTTCTTCTCTCCTTCCCGGCTTCTTTTTCTCCTCCTTCTCTCTACGTTCTTTCTTCTTCCTCTCGGTCTCCCGGTCAGCTGTGTGCGTGTGCGTGGGGTGTGTGTATGTGTGTGAGGGTTGACAAAAGGTGATGGAGTGTATAGATAAGGATAAATGATGTTGTCCTTGTGTATTGACTTCAAAATGTGACATAGCTGGGACACTCGATTGTGTTTTTGGGCGTTTCGACGCCCGATTTCGTGTCTGAACCGCGATATACGCGTACCATCGCGTCACTAGCCACCTAATACTCATTCCATATTAGTTACTTGGCCAGCTTTTATTTAATTTGTGTATTTTAGTTTTCCTGACCTAATATTTGATCCCGTCAACTACCCGGTACCCGCGTTGACACGCATATTGAGGTGAATACAGTTCACACAATCTCGCATGTATTATTATGCAACATATACACATGTGATGTATTTCAATAAATTGCACCACAAATAGGCATCCAACACACAGTAAACTGCGTACCTAAGACCCCGTGTGTCCTGGCCTACCGTGGCGTCCACGTAGATTTGAGCTAGCGTCCATCACTACAAAAAAACAGCAAATCAGAAACGGAAATTTCCGTCTCTGATTTGCAAAAATTCCGTTTCTAATTGCAGTCAGAAACGGAACAGAGACGGAATCAATTCCGTCTCTAAAAACGTCGTTGCTAATTCAATCAGAAACGGAAATCGATTCCGTTTCTGATTTAGAGACGGATCAGAAACGAAATAAATTCCGTTTCTTATCAGAGACGGAATTTATTCCATCTCTAATTCCGTTTCTGATTAGAGACGGAATAAATTCCATTTCTGATTATTTCCGTCTCTGATCCGTTGCTAATCAGAGACGGATCAGAGACGGAATTTGATCCGTTTCTGATTCATGTATGTATTCCTCGAAAATTAGAGACAGAAATAGCAACGGAATCTCTAATTTTCATTTTTATTTAATTTTTAAAGTCTCTGATTAGCAACAGATCATATATATATATATATAGGTCTCAATCCAAGCACATTTAACCTGCCAATATATAATAAAAATCATAGCTAAAAAAATATATTGATATTGCACAATTTATATAAACTTAACATATCCTTAACATTATCTTTTTTCAATGTACTGTACACGAAACAACAAATACAATCTAAAAAATTTCTATATCGTATCTTTCTACAAAAGTAAAAGCAAAAATTGTTCTAAATGAAAAAAAAAAAATGAAGTGTTCCGAGGTTATATAAAGTTGATTATGCTTCAAATAATACTTGACTTCGTACAAAACACCTGAAAAAAGATCAAAAAGAAAAAAATCACTAAATTATACAAACAATAATAGGAATATAAACAATATTATGGGAGAACTACGTATCATCGCAAGCACAAGTGTATGAGCCAAACATAGCATAAATAAAGTAATAAAGAAAAAGAAATTCATCATTATGGGAAAACTACGTATCACTAGCTGAAAACTCATTCCTTTTGGTTCTACGAACAAGATCTAAGAATATAGGTAGATAAACGCAATTCTTTGGTCCAAGTCAAAAAAGAGAATGAAGGAACTCAATACAAAGAAAAACTTTACCATGTAAAATTAGAAACAAAGTTGGTGGGTTTCCATTTGAGGGGTGCTGAGGAACTTTAGTATATGTTCTTCTCGACCCCTCATTGGGGCCACGACCAGCTCCAAGCCCCAGTCTACCATCCCCTTCATCTCGACCCCACATGTAAAGTTCACCTACATCACACGAATGAAGAAGATAATAACATAAAAAATATTAGGACGACAAATTTAATCAATACAATCAAATTCATTAAAGCATAAGCCTACACTTGCAACTTTATCCACAACCTCTTAACTATAAATTCCATTGGAGATGCCAGTCTTCTTAAGATGTCATCTTAGTGCAAAACCAACATTATAGATATAGATCATTGGATGAGGATCACTAGTTGTTGTTGAATCACAACTCCTCTGCAACTTCAAATGAAGCAGGTTACAATTGGTCTGCTTATGCATTTTCTTCAAAGAAGAATATTTTTCTTGTAGAGGTAATTACTAGGGTTCTTTCATTGATGAGTTCAATAGGAACTTTAGTATATGTTCTTCTTAGCAAACAAAATATAATTAAATCAACGTTAAGAAACTTAGTCACCCAAAAGATATGTAGGATCTAAAAGCAAGTTATTTGTGTCAAGAAATGAAGTAGTACCTTTCTCATAGCCCTTTTTTTCAATGACACAAAAGATATGATGTCGAATCTCTTACATTCCATTTGCACCTAAAATTACAAATAACAAAAAGAAAAAGTAAACCAATTAATATTGTTATAATGTTGTGCATCACAAGAAAAATCTTCATATATTTATCATTTCTGCTAAAAGGATGGCATTGAAACAAACACAACAACAACAAACAACAACATAGCCTCAGTCACAAATTAATTGGGGTACAACACCACTAGAATTTCTTTAAATGTAAAAGTCTCAAATCTTCATATATTTATCAATTTAGCAATAGATGAATGCTTTCAAAATCTTCATAGAAATAGATGAATACTTTCAAAATCTTCATAGTAAACTTTTGGGCTGAGTAAGCAAAAAGTTTCGCGTCATCACCAGCTGAAATAAGCATGGGAACTGCCAAATGAGCCCACTTGTTGTAGCTAAAATTAATAGGTTTTTCACTTCCACGCTTTCTCTTCACCTTATCACCGAGCATTGGACCTATCGAATGAGATGGTAAACATAAATAGTCAAGGTCATAGTGATGATGTAATTGATAATGAGAGAAACATAATGATTTAAACATGCAACAATCAAGTATTAGTTTCTAAGCAAACCTTCTTTGCTAATAGGCACTCCCAACCGTTTCACTTAACTTGTAGAGAATAACCTAAAAAAATACCTACTAAAATTACATAGATCCATAAAATCAGCAAAAAATGTAACACTATTTTGAACTTTTAACAACATTTCCATTTCAAATACAAACAATCAAAGCATGAAGCGACTTTAAAATGCATGAATATATGCACTTAGATGCATGTAACGTTTGTTGCACTTGCTCAATACATCTTCTCCAACACTGGTGCAGTACACCGACTCGCCGTAGCACTGGAGTTGCGACTTCGGAAGGTTGAAGAGCGGCGGAAGCTATACATATATGCATATGTTGTAATATATGGTACATTAAATTTATTAGCAGACATACGTAGACTTATATGAATGAAAAATTGAGTGTATTAATGTAGCAATGAAACTTAGCTACTTAATGTAACGTGTATACTTATATATATACATGTACACACACGTATATATCAATATACCTTGAGACACTGAACAGACAATAACTTCATCGGAGAGAACATACGAACACTAATCAGTTCCATTTACAGCCCAAATTGAACCACAAACCCTAACATGATCAATCCAACTGATTATACAACACATGGATTAACAAACAACAATACAAACTACAATAACTGATAAATCGCACTCGAACACGCACAAAGATCAATCTTTCCACAACACATCAAGTGCAATTCACCTAATTTTCAAGAAAAACGAGAACCTAAACAATAAATTCATCGAAGAACGCATAGAACGCTAATCGGCTCCATTCACAACGCAAATTGAACCACAAACCCTAACACGATCAATGATTCAATCCAATTGATTCGACCGTACATTGATTGACAAACAACAGCACTAACCGCGAAGCGCTTCGGATCTGAGACCGATAGAGTGAGAACGAACAGCTAGGGTTCTGTGCTAGCGATCTCTCTAATGGCCGTGAAAGCACAAAGCACTGGATGCAGTGGAGATGTTAATGCTTTAGCGGGAGATGTTAATGCTAAAGCATTAACAGAAAAAGCATTAACACTTTGATATGACTTGGAGCAATCGGGAGAGAGAGCGGTCGACGGTCCGTGAGAGAGAGCGGTGACAGAGAGAGCGGTGAGAGAGAGAGAAAGAGATCTGCCGTCGAGAGAGAGGGATTTTTGGGGAGATAGGGGTTCCTGGAGAGACAGGGAATCGGGAGAGAGAGCGGTGAGAGAGAGAGAGAGAGAGAGATCTCGCCGTCGAGAGAGGGTTTTTGGGGAGAGACAGAGAATCGGGAGAGAGAGCGGTGAGAGAGAGAGAGAGATCTGCAGTCGAGAGAGAGGGGTTTTTGGGGAGAGAGACACGAATCGGGAGAGAGAGATCGATGGAGCGGGGAAGATAGGGTTTTGGGAGAGAGAGAATCGGAAGAGAGAGAGGGAGTGTTGGGGAGATGGAGTTTTCGGAGAGACGAATCGGGAGAGAGAGAGAGGGAGTTTTATTTTTGAATCATCGAGATCGAAGGATGCACAAATCTCGAGATTTGATGAACGGGTATAACAAAATAAAGTTTTGGCGGGAATGGTGGCGCCATTTTTCAGAGACGGAATTTAATTCCGTCTCTAATTCCGTCTCTAATTCCGTCTCTAATTCCGTCTCGATCCGTGTCAAATCCGTCTCTGAATGTTTCCGTCTCAATTCCGTCGCTAACTTTTTAATTTACAAACGGAAATTATTCCATTTCTAATTCCGTTTCTGATTTAGAAACGGAACTTATTTCCGTTTCTAATTCCGTTTCTGATTTGCTGGTTTTTTTGTAGTGCATGTTTGTAAATTTAATAAAATGGGTCGTTACACGGTACATCCATGCTAATAACTCACACCCCGTCAAAATCAGTATCTACTCCAGTGCTTCCTGAGGTTGTGACTCCGGTATGTTACCTCAGCCAGCCACTCCTTCCTAAGACCACCGTTGACTCACTTGCCCTCAGTCAACTTAATTAGAATGGAATTCTAAGGATAGATATCAAAGCAATGAACAACAATATTTAATAGCTTAAAATGAAATTATTGTATAATTTTCTAGTTGGTTTACTTACCTCGATCCACAGTCTTATTCCTAACCTATCCGGCCTCCAACACTCCAAAACGCGTTCTCGAACTTCCGTATCTTTTCATTAGATTTCCTGATATCATTCAATATCAATTTAAGTCCAATATCCTTAGTTTAGAACTCTTAAACCATACAAATATTGCGACCAAAGTACGATTGAGAGGTATTTCTAAACATAATACTTTATAATAACTTCAAAGTATTATCAACTAACCCACTAGAGTTACGGTTTTAACTCTTAAAACCTCATAATTTGTCATGACCACCAAAAAGGAAATTGTATTGCTCCTAACGTACTTTCCATAGACTCTAAGAATACTTAAATCGGATCGTAAACGAAGAAGTTACGAACTTTCCATAGACTCTAGAAAATGTCTCCAAATCAATATTTTCGCAATTAAACCCTCAAAACTCAATAATAAATGCCACGAAACCACTCGATACCAACACCAAAATATTTCCACGGCTCATGGAGTCAAATATCAAGTATAAAACATCTCCAAAATAGTTATCAACTGAATTGCATTAATTCAAATCATCAAAACCCTAACCCGCGTCAATGAAATCTATCCCAAATTGACGCAAATCAATCCAATACACCAATTAACGACTAGTCATACTAATTTCTATCGAAACTACGCGCAAGAAATTGAAAATTCGCGAGAATTCAAATTGAATTGAGGAAAAATGTCCGGCATTAAAATTTTATCAAATTACAGGTTGAATACATCATTTTTGTCGCGGAAACTTAGCTCGAATTAACTGTCTTGCGATCTTCTAAGATTTTATAGAAACAAATCAGGCAAAAATTAGATGTCGGGAGCTCCTCGAACGAAAACCCAAATTGGGGGGTTTAAGGAACGTTCATTCGAACGTTCTGTCAATTGAAACCAAATGAGTTTTTTTTTCTTTTTCTTTTTTCCCTTTCGTGGTTTATATATATATATATATATATATATATATATATATATATATATATATATATATATATATATATATTTGTTAATTCTCAAGATTCCTATTTTGACATGTTTTGACTTTTGGCACTCGTTTTCGATCTCGTTTTCCACCAAATTGAACCAAACTCTCAACAAAATATCTATCTTCATAAAATGTCCAAAATACTAGTTTCGGTCACACTAAAACCCCAAAAATCTTACCTTCGTCCATCACATTCCCAACTATCACAAATCAATTCTCTTGCCATATTTAACCAAGCTTACACCAAATTAAATTCAATCTCAACCTCGACTACTGCCAACTAACACGAAACTCGAGATAAGATCTTACCTACACATTTTTGAAATTAATTATTTTAAAATGTTCACTCTTTTATATAATAAATAATACAAGCATCACACAAAAATAGCATACCTCGGTATCTACACCCGAGATTTGGACACACGGATCACAACGAGTGGATCCCACATACCTGCCATGGCACGTGGCACGAGTTAGACTTTTAAGGTCCTTACACCAAGCCTTTAGATATGTCTAATACGTTTGTTCTCACTCTCCTCATGCAACTATCCATTTTTAGCCGCATTGTATTAGCATCTAAGTCAAAATTTCAATCATTTTTCTTTAGTAGTTTTTCTCAGCAGTGACTACTGACTAAGTTAAATAATTAGGTACTCCAAACTTAAAGCCCCGCATAATAGCCGTCTATTTTTTATTTTGTCTCAATCACTGGTATATCAAACCTAAGAAATTAATTAGGCAATATAGGCATAAATAATTTGCCGACCTCGTGAACCTCGTCAACTTTTAAGCCATGTTTCATTATCCAAAACAGTACTAATAATAACTAAGCGTGATAAGCATTTCGAAATGTTTACATGATGCACAATTTGTTGGAAACTATGGTGATTCAAATATGTGTAAACCCCGTGTTGTGGATGTGAAATGGATAGGTTGACCTGTGTGAATTGAAGAATAGTGGAGTTAATGAAGTGGTTAATTAATTGTGCAGTACAATGTGTAGTGCATGTCCATGGGTGTGTTTAGTTAGTGAAGTGGGTACATAAATGCAGTGGGGACATCACCGGTTTATTAAAAGCATTGCTAATGGGAATGTGGATTGAGGGCAAATTTGACCCTCCTAGAGTTGGATGGACATTGGAAGAAAAATAATCTGCAGTGCAAATGTGAATTATGGATGTGGATATGAAGTGACAGATAAAAATAAAGGTGCACACAGATTGCATCCAATCCAATTAGGGTCCATCCGCAATCCAATCTGATATGGTAAAATATGTATTGTCATTATTTGTACAACCAATACTTGGTAAGAAAAGGATATGATATAATCTTGCGAGTTTATGCAGAGTTGCAAGTTCTGTACCTACAAACTCATCTGTAGGTATAGAACACGTTCCAGTGATTCAAAAAATATTCTCGATATATATTCGGGACAACTTGACAAGATATCCATGCCAAGGATATTTGATTAACGACTCGCAAGAAAACTAAGACAAGTTTCCTTTGATCAGCGAAGAAAGAAGGAAAAAGTATATTTGTCACATCATTTGATTAAAGACATACAAGGAAGTTTGCATGAAAGAGTTGTTGTTTGACTTCTTATATTCATATAATCATAAGTTGTAGTTCATCACTCATGCTTGAACTTTCGACATTACTGTGAGATAAGAGCTTTCATTGTTCTTTGTTTTTTTTACTTACACTAGGCTGAGGGAACTTAGTCGATTCACCGAGGAGATATCGGGCACCAAGGGGACTTAGGTATTATGTAGGATCTTTTGTAAAAGAAGTAGGTAGCGTAGCAAATTTTGGTGAGGATCCACTAGCTAGTTGAGAGTGCACTTGTGGCGGCCCTCGCCGCTCCGGGGTGACGTGTCTCCGTGTACTCCTTGTCAGCTAACCCTACTACACGTGTACGGCACCTGCCCGTTCTATTTATGTCTCGAAATTCGTATCCACTTGTGTGTACAACGTATAAATGACATATTCAGTGGAAGTCGTACTTAAATGCAAGAAATATTAATAATCAATTTAACAAATACTATAGTGGAAAAAACCCTGGAAAGTACGAGGTAGACAACTGTACCATATAAAGTATAGGCATGTACAAGGTCATAATACTCCCCAGTTCCCAAAAGAATCAAAATATCAAAACAAAACACGCGTACAAGTAATCCTTAACTGTAGGCAGCCAGAGAGTATTCGCCTAAGATCCCCTTGCCCTTACTTGTACTCAGATCTGCACTCAATCATCATAGAAGAAAATGGATGACGAGTCAAGTTAGCAAAATCCCAAGGAACTCCTCCGAGCATTCAAATAAACAAGTGGATGTCAATAAATACTGATAAATAAACATGTGGAATGTAAACAGACAACTGTAAGTAGGGCATCGCATGCATAGATAACAATAAAGTGCAAATGTATATGCCTGTTCCAGTCAGACTAAACCATACTTTGGAATACCCTTTCAGGATCCCACTAGTGGGTGCACCCAACTAGCTATCACATGGTCCCTCTCGGTGGCCAGCGTAGACCTACGATGCACCACACATGTAGCGATTCATTAGCAAGGGTACCGAGAACTCCTAATACACATGTTATGGTCTAGACTGCATATACACATAACGAAAAATCCGATGGGAATAACTCAATCAACCGTCCAAACAATGGCAAGATATATATGTAATAAAGACCACAAGGAATACTGGAAATGAATAAAAACACAAAGCAAAATAAATACTCAGAGTTTTTTCCATTGGATTTTACAAAACTCACAACGCACTCCAATACCCCATAATCAATCCCCGAGTTCAAGTCCACTGAGTCCTTGATCGTCAATTGATCACTCGTGTCCACCTATGTCCATTTATCAATAATTCTGATTTAGCATGATAGTTTTCGACCAATTTCTAAAATTTTAGGCCAAATTGCATATTTCGCGCTTTTCGAGGCAAACCCCCGCAAGAGTCACATAAAAAAATTCCAAATATTTTATTTTTCATAGAAATTCATAAATTTTTATTTATTTTATTGAAATATAATTTTTTGAGATTTTTCCAATTTTTTCTTTTTTTTTTTAAGTTTGGTTTAGGTCGGGTCGACTCAACCGGGTCGGACCCGACCTTGGGCCAGAACCGGTTTGGGCTCGGCCCATGGGTGGATGCACACGCACGTCATCCGATCGAACCAGTGAATTGGTTCGATCGGGAATATTTTTTTTTAAATTCCTCGGTGGTTTGGGTTGGGGTTGCTCTTCAACCCCGGTGGACTCGATAACGAGAGAGACGACCACTGCCATCTCCACTTGACCTTGCCCGGTTCGGCCTCCATGGCCGAACCCCACTATCGGCCACCATGGCCAACCATCGAAACCCACAACAACCAACAAGAACTCACCTTGATCGTGACGTTTCGCCTTCTCTTCTTTCATTCCCGCTTTCTTCTCTCCTCCCCTCTCGCGTTCCTTCTTCTCCTCTCTCGGCCTCTCGATTTCGGGGTGCGTGCGTGTGCGTGGGGTGTGTGTGTGTGTGTGTGAAGGCGGTGAGAGAAAATGTGGTGGCTTATATGGATAAGCTTGTTGACTTTGTGTCTTGACTCTAAAATGTGACACGGGCGGGACACTCGCTTTGTGTTTTCGGCGTTTCGACGCTCGATTTCGCGTATGAACCGCGATATACACGTACCGCCCCGTCACTAGCCACCTAATACACATTCCATATTAGTTATTTGGCCACTTTTTATGTAATTTGTGTGTTTTAGTTTTCCCGACCTAATATTCGGTCCTATCAACTACCCAGTACCCGCGTCGACACGTATATCGAGGAGAATACAATTCACACAATCTCGCACGTGTTATTATGCTACATACACACATGCGATGTATTTCAATAAATTGCACCGCAAATAGGCAACCAACACACAATAAACAGTGTACCTAGGTCCCCGTGTGTCCTAGCCTACCGCGACGTCCACGTAGATCTGGGCTACCATCCACGTCTGTAAATTTAATAAAATGGGTCGTTACAACACTAGTTAGGAACTTCGCATAAAACTGTACTTCACTTCTCATAGTGAATTTTACACTGGGTGTAGCCTCGCAGACGTAGGACGGGAGGTCCGAACTGTGATAACAATTTTGTGTGTTCATTTATTTTTTGCTTGTTTAATTTGTTGATGTCTTTCTTAGCTGCATAGTGAATTGAGCGTTATCACAGATTCACAATCCAATTATTGCGGATTGAAAAATTAGAGTCCAGTCCAGTCCAAGCAATTCATCAATCCAACTCTATCCAATATGCATAATGCGGACCGAACTGGATCAAGTTCCGCGGATTGCATGTTGTTCTATTGAAAGGTTCATGAAATTAAACTTAATCAAATGAACAACAAAAATTTGTTCCACCTATATGTAATTGATAAGATTAAATATGCTGATTTATTCATGTGTACAAGGATATATAGGTGTATGTACATAACGTTTTAATTATGAATTACAACAGAATATAATCAATAGAATTCGGAACTGTTGAGATATCCACTCAACAACTTGTGTTATCCCGCGATACACGTATCATTGTTATCACGCCCCCGCAAGACGGTGCTTCCATTAGCGACACCGATCTTGGACCTTAATCGAAGAAAAGATGAAGACGAAAGTGGCTTAGTTAAAGAATCAACATGATCACGGACAAGTGATAGTCAATGGAGATATGTTTCATGAGAGAATGAAACACCGGATTAATTGACAAATATGTAGCACCAATATTATCACAAAAACTGTAGTGGGACTGTCCTCACAAATCTTTAGTTCCATGAGAGATTGAAACACAGGATTAATTTTAGGAGATATCGGGTCTCGTGAGAGATAGATATTGGAGAGCACCTATAATTTGACGGCATTATGTTGCATCTATATATGGTGGGAGAACGATCATATAGTTGAAGAGATTGTGATGTACACATTGGTGTCACACACTCCTTTGCTCCATCCATCCCTGCCTTGGTGAGAAGGTCCCGGAGACCATCAACTGTATGCAAAACCTCAAATTCCGAGAAAGTAGTTCAATTTACCCAAATCTTTGATTGAGAACCGATTAGCCAAAGCATCCAAGAAAGTTTAGAGTGAGCAATTGTTGTTCCCTGTAACAACTAAATCATCCATGTAGACCAAAACATAAAGATTAACACCCTTTTTGCAATATATGAATCGAGAAGAGTCAATGCAGGAGTTAATAAATCCGTAAGAAAGGAGAAAGTCACGCAACTCAGTGTACCATGCTCGCGGTGCCTGTTTAAGACCATAAACTATTTTTTGGAGTTTGCACACATAAGAAGGATGAGATAAATCAATAAACCCACGAGGTTACTGCATATAAACATCTTCAGTGAGAGTACTATGCAAAAACGCATTATTAACAACCAATTGTCGAAGAGGCCAACCATGAGATAGATCGATAGAGAGTGTTAAACGGATTGTTGTGGGTATCACTATCGGACTAAACGTATCGTGATGGTCGACTCCGGTTCGTTGATGAAAACTTTTAGCAACCAAACAGGCTTTATATTTTGAAATTAAGTCATCCAGATTGCGTTTTGATAGATTTCAAAGAAGAGTCTAAGAATTGTATTAATGTGGGCTAATTGAGTAAAATATAATGCTCTTATTTATAGAGCTGAACAAAGAATAAAATAAAGTTACCAAAACTACCTAGATATCCCTAAACTACGTCGACTCTGCTATATGTCCGTCGTCGACTCAGTTGACTTTGATATCCGTTGTTCCACATTTCTGTTGTTCTGACTCTACCACATCAGAATCTGTTTCTTGTCGTCTTCGATGGTCGTTGATCTGTTCCGCAACGAACTTTATATTTGTCGTCATCGTTGATCTGTTCCGCAGCAAACCTTAGATTTGTCGTCTTGGGTGATCGTTGATCTGCTCCGCAAAGAAACTTAGATTTGTCAGGTTTACATATTCGATTGACAACCTCAAGTTGAACCAACTTAAGTTTGAGGGAGGGTGTTAATAAGGAAATTATAGTAGTTGCTATATTTCGTTGTTTAGGTATTTAGGAAGTTTCTATATTTTGATATCTATGTAGTTTTGGTAACTTTCTTTATTTTATGATTTGTTCATCTCTATAAATAAGAGCACTCTATTGTATTCAATTTGCCCACATTAATACAATTCTTAGACTCCTCTTTGAAATCTATCACAACGTTTGAAGATCATTCACAACAAAATGAGATGCAAAGAATTTGATGGAAATATTGTTAGTCTGACAAAATTTTGAAACAGAAATTAAATTGCCTTTGATTGAAGGAACACAGCGAACATTTGAAATGTAGATGGAGGGGATAGAGTGATATTACATGTGTGGGTGACAGGTAAACAAGTGCCATCACCAATGTGAATATCATCGTGGTCGTTATAAAGTTGAAGAAGAGAGAGATTTTGCAATTGAGAGGTGACATGGTGAGTGGCTACGGAATCTAAAATCCATGGAGGGGGAATGAAGAAGTGAGTTGAGCATTGTTAATAATGGGTCGTTGTAGGCGAAGATTAGGAAATAATTTATAGCACTTCTTGGCATCATGACCGTTTCGCACAATATTGACACACAACAACATTGGAACAGGGCGAGTAAAGAGAGGAAAAAGTAGTAAGAGTGGAGTAGGGGAGACTTTTTTGTTTACGATAAGAGGGAGAGACGAATGACTTTGTAAAATGAATAGTAAGTGAAGTTGGATCAGCTAGGCGCTTGTCAGAGTGAAGAAGAAAGGTCTCATGGCCTAGAGTTTTGTACAAAAAAATAAAATGCATACAAAAAAACCAAAATTAAAGATAGAGAATTTTCTACATTTGACAAAATGGAAGATTACCCAATACAACACTTCAACTATGTTGTTTGATCAACCAAAAAAGAAACAAAAAAACATGAGGAGATTGCCCTACAACATCAAAACTAAGACCAATTTTAAGTTCTCAACAAAAATCAAAACCCAACAAACTCAAAAAGAGAACAACAATAGTGATAAAAAAAATCAACCTTTTTTAGTTTAGAGTTTTTATCGTAGAATCATATATGTTGTGGGTGATGCCCTTTAAGATGAGGAGGGGGGATGTCGGCAGTTAAGGTTAAGTAAGCCAAGGTTTTAATTTAGAGTTGATAATTATGGCTGATGCTCTTCAAGATACTAAGTACATATAAACATATATGTATATGTGTTTATGTTATAAACAAATTGGATTGAAATGGATTAGATCTGCGATTTTTATCATAGAATATGTAATCCAGTCCAATCCAAGCGGATTAATGATTTTTAATATAATCCAGTCCAAGGGATAAAAAAATCGATCCAATTAGATAATTAGTTCAAGTTAGATTGGATCCGTCAATCATTGCCATCTGTGTGCACTCTTAGATGAAAAAATTGTAGATGTCTATTTTGAATGTCGATTTTTGGATGGTGCAATTGAAAACCACCTAGAATATAATATATTTATTTATTTTTTCTAATTTTATCTTTCACGTTTTATTTTTTATTTTCTGGTTTTAAAAAACAAATGACACCTCATTAATAAAGGTGCAATCCAAATTTACCTTTTAATAAGAAAGATGAAATTTGGGTAATATTTTTGGCCATCAAGATTCGGGTAAAATCTTTGGTCTATTTTATAGCATCCCCTATCCCTATTAAGGCGATACCCGACCTGAAACCTTAATTAAACCCGATACACTAGTCAGACTCAATTAGAATAACAGTACAGCCGTCCTTCATACATGATAATCACAATACAATATATCTTATATCGAATAAATAATTGAAAACGCAGTTGAATTAAAACTTTTTTCTATAAACATAAGATATACAAAAAGCGGTATTAACATCGATCGTAAAACTATATCCCTACCATGTTTATTACAAAATAGCAATTCAATAATATATATAAACATTAGGGAAATCAATTCAACGTAGAGAATACTATAAACTCATAATCTTCTATATATGTTCCTGAATTGAAGCGAACGTTAACAACTTGAAATATTGATTGGGGAATGAGCGCTCCAACTTGCTCAGGTGTGATGCTCGTAAACCGATCAATTATCAACTACTATCAAGTAATTAATGAATAACAATATGTATCCAAAACATATCTATTTCGACATTAAAAATGATATAACAATACATAACGAAATGTAAGTTCACAGGTCAATTGCAACTGTACTCATGACTTGTATTTTTATTTTCATTTTAGAATCATACTCTCGCCTTACATAAGAATACGTTTGCAGAATCCACATGTTGACCGACATGGGGTTCTGCTAGTGGATTCAAATGTAATCGAGCTATCAACTCTTAATAACTTGAGAGTCATACTCTTACCTTACCCCAAGAATACGATCCACAAAATCCCTATATTGGCCATCATGTGATTCTATCAATATATTCAAGTATAACTGAGCTACCAACCCCAAATGGATAGTGAATGACTAAAGTAAAACTTCGTCCTACTGAGTATGTAAGGTCGGAATCTATTTCCAGGCTAACTTTTCCTTTTATTAGGACAAAAGGTGGAATTCATTTCCATGCTAACCTTTACATCCATCAGCCTCAGTCCGCCTTATCGACATTTCTGAGGATTCTCACATTCAAAAACAAATGCAGTCAAGTCAAGGTACATTGTCTTATTCCCTATCCATAATACTATATGAATTAAATATACTAATTATGTTACATAGTTGATAAGAATATGAGTCTCATTTACGTGGGCCGAGCTTTCCTAACTTTATATCTACTTACATGATTTTCGAGATCTATAGACGTTTCCCCGTCGACCAATAACCTAAAATATAGTGATTATCATCAATTTGAGTCTAATACTCAATAGTTAGAACCTCAAACTAGTCCCATTTGAATTAAAAACCCCAATACCTATTTTTTCAATTATTTTGACAATTTTCACGCTTTAATAAATGAGGTAAAAGCCCCGATATAAAGTCTCACACGAATCCTAAATTTCTTATTTTCATAGAAATTCATCAATTTCTATTTATTTGATGAAAATATTTTTCTTTTGAATTTTTTCTTATTATTTCAATTTTTTTCTTTTTACCATTTTTTTAATTTGAAAAAGGGTTTGGGCTTAGACCAGATTGAATCGGGTTCGGCTCAACCGAACTAAACCGGCCCGATTTAAATGCCCAACCTCTTCTTATTCCTCCTTCAGCCTATTTCACAACAGATCGATTTCATTTTTTTTTTTTTTCAATTGAATTGGGGTTCAAACCCAATTCAATTTGAGAGGGGAGACGACCTCCTACGTCATCTCCTTCCTCGAAGGAACTGAGCACTCAACTCCCACTTACTCCATTAACAGTGATACAAGAACAACAACAAACTGTCATCTAATTAGGGCATCTGAACGGCCTAGATTACCTTAACTCCTTGATAATCTAGCAGCCTTTACCTCTACATCAATAAACAATTAATACTAAGATCTTATTATCATCAATAACAAAATTTTATCAATCACAAAGGGTTCTAATGTGAATTTCATAAAAAATAAATTGACAGCACATCCTCTATTTTTAAGCCTAAACTGAAAAATATGGCCTTCAAAAATCTTCAATAAAACCTGCTCAGCTTTGTTGGAAATGTCGAAGGACTCACAATCCACCACGTAACAATATATATTGCATTCACAAAAATTATTTATTTATTCTAACCTATTTCAGGTTTTTAAAATCTTTAAACCATTTACCTTAATTCCACAACATTCCATTCTGTCCCAACATAGTTCCAACCATTTCAAAATAGATCGTAATCACACTTAAACCCAATATTTATACAATATATTATATTCAAAATAATGCATACGGAGATATAAATGAACTATCACATCACAGACAGTCGAAAAGATTTCCCTTTCCCTTATCGGCACTAAAACCTGTCATTATCCAATTATAAAAATTTGATAATGTCATATAAGAAAATCTCACACTATCTAGTACACCTATAATAATCAAATATATTGTATTCCAAGAATTTAAAGAAACAATAATATCGTAAGAAATCATAAATATACAAGTATGCAATCCATCTAATTTTGTTGACCGACCACAATCAAAAAATGTCTTTCCAAAAGCGGTGCGTAAACAGTAATAAAGATTCATGAGTCTGAGAGTAAGCCCATCGAGAAGCCACTAACTCGACTCTCCATGGAATATGATCCTGGCCAGATCACAAAAACAAGTCATTCTAAACAAGTGTCAACAACGATCAGTGACTCCAGTCACAGAGCATCGCGGTGTTCATCCTACCACACATATATCCAATGAACACAATGGGACCCCCAAAGGCCTCTTTCCTCTCATGTCCATAAATACATGACTAATAAATATGCGGTAATAAACCGTGCATGCAATATATTTGAAAAATACTTATATAATGTAAAGGTTACTAAGGGGTTTACTTAACCTTACAAACAACAAACTTCGAGCTTAAGTTTCGGGGATCCCGGAAAGTCGGATCACCTTGAAAATGGTTTCAATAGCTTCCCTGCATATCCAATTACATTATGGGTTAGGCTTCAAATGAAATCATATCACGAAACTTAATGAAAACTGCAATCAAAGTACGCTTAAGAATAGTTTTCAAAAATATTAATTTGTATAATTATTTCAACTAGCCGATTTATGGTAACCTTTTAACCTTAAAAACTTCAATATTTATCATGATCACCTAAACGGAACTTGTAGTACTCATGTCCTACTTTCCATAGACTCCGAGAACACCCGAATTTGATCACCGACATAGAAGTTATGAATTTTCCAATATGGCCTATCAATTAGACAAACTTTATTTATTTTGAACTGAAAAACTTCTCCAAATCAATATTTTTGCTATTAAATCCCCAAAACTCGAAAATGAACGCCATTAAATCCCTCAATACCAACACCAAAATATCTCCATAGCCCATAGGGCCAAATTGTATCAAAATCAATAATTAATTCATCCAGAAACCTAATATAAATCAATATCAACTATAAAAACATATCCAAAATAATTATCAACTAAATTGCATTAGTTCAATTCACCAAAACCATAACCTATGCCAGTATAATTTATTTCAAATTGATCCAAATCAACCTAATATACCAATTAACAATAATTCATACCAATTTCTATCAAAACCCCGCAAAAGAAATCGAAAATTACGAGAATTCAAATTGAATTGTGAAAAAATACCCGGCATTAAGAATTTACCAAATTGCGAACCGAATACCTCATTTCCACGGTGGAGATTTAGCTCGAATTGACCATATCGCAATGCTCTACAATTCTACGAAAAGAAAATGAGTGAAAATTGGACGTAAGGAGCTCCGCGAGCGAAAGAATTGGCAGAAAGGGTTTAAAGATTGAACGTATAAAATGTTGTATTGAAATGAATCGATTGATTTGTTTTGGTGTTTTATATATTTATATATAAAATCTCAGCTGCTTATTAGCAGTTTAATTTCTTTTTATTTATTAATTTCTGCAATCTCTATTTTAACATATTTTGACTTTCGGCGATCGTTTTCGAACCTCTTTTTTACCAAATTGAATCAAATTCTCGACAAAACAGTTCATCTTCATGAAAGGTCTATAACATTGATTTTGGTCACATCAAAACCTTAAGAATTTTAACTTTGTCTATGACATATTAAACACTTATGGATAAATTCTCTTGTCATATTAAGCCAAACTTACACCAATTTTGACACAATCTCAATCTCGACCACCACCAACTGATATGAAACTCGAGGCAAGGTCTCGCACAAATTATTTCTCATTTCTAACTACTTCTGATCCCAACTTACACGCAAACCAAGGCGTGTATACACCTCACCAACATCCACCGAGTTTTTCATTATTTATGTCCTCGTTAATCACGCTACATGTATCTAGAGGCGAATCCAAGGTGTATTTTTTATTTTAATTCAAACTATAGGATTGGTTTATATATATTCATATATAAACCATATATATAAATATGTATACACCGATATATTTTCACAGCTATAAATTTGCCACGCGCGCCAACGACCAAACTCAAACATGCACACTGCGGAACATCTCACACGTGTCACCCTCGACCCCACGTGTCACTAGGCGCCAACCAATTTCTTTATTATTTTATTTAATTTCATGATTATCCTTTCAATTTACTTCCAAAATTCGAATTTTCAAACTTACTTGCAATTATTTTTTACGAAACTCAAAACAGTTGCTCGGGTCGACATTTAATCTTCCACGGAACTTGTTTTCATACGTGTCTTGAGACAAAAGCTCTAATTTACCAAAATTAGAGAAAATTCTCCAACGCGCTTCGAAACTCACGAACACTGCGTATACACTGCACCGAACCCTATTTCGCGTCGAAATAGTATATAATACATCGAATAGGCACACGAAACACAAAAATAATATTAAATTTATGATCTCTGATCTATAACACGTGGGTCCCACCTCATATACCTAAATCTTAAATTAAATCTGAAAATACTTAATAGCCACTTAATCAAGTTTATAAAATTCTCGGATGTCACACAAACAACATCAACAACGATCACCATGCACTACAACAACATAAGAACTCACCTTCGATCGATCTGTCCATCTCGACTTCTCTCCTTCCCCCAATGTTTCCATCTCTCTCACTGGATCTCGATTTTGATCTCTCTACTGTAAAAATGAAAACAAATAAAGGCGATGGTATTTTGATTTGAAGATAAATATGAGTTTTCCTAATGATTTGTACGCACAAATCTTGAGGCGATCTAAGGGGCATTAATCAAAGTCACAAATCCTTAATGTGACACCAATATTGACACATGCATACACATATACATTGATTATTCTTTTGATGTGGTTGCACGCATCTTAAGGCATGAATAATTCCTCCAAATCCAACGTTCACCACCAATCACCTTCTTGATGCTCAAGCTACGGGTATCTCGATGCATATCCAAGATTGACATTTAATTTGATTTAAACTATAGGACTCATTTTTATATATTTATATATAACTACATATATAAATATATAGAGTTACTATTAGCACAACTATATGTTTTATTAGCCCCCCATTTAATTTAATGTTATTTATAGCCCACAATAAGTTAGCTCATGCTCTAAGCACCCCCCCTTATATGTTAGTAAATTCTCTATTGTACCCTAGTTTATATTTGCCCCTCTCTCCCCAAGGAAAACTCTCTACTCATTTTTGTGATCTTCAACCTTCAATCACTTGTTGCACATCATATTTTTCCCCTTAACTCAATTTTCTCCATGTGCATTTCAAGATTGATTCATTAATCTTTAAAAGTCAAGATTCAACACAAATAAAAAGTATTCTAAACACTCAATAATATGAATCAAATCTCAACCAAATACTATAACCGAGATGTTATATTTGATGGTAAATTGTTGAGTGTATGGACAAAAAGATAAGAAGGGGTGTAAAGATTAGAAAATAAAATAGAAAATTAGATGAGTCTATGGTTTAATTTTGGAGAGATATAGAAAGTGAAAATTAAGCAGAAGAGGAGAATGTGAGTGTAGTGAGTGAGAAAGGAGTTGAGGATGAGTTTAAGGTTTCATTTAGGGAGAGGTGTAGAGAGCGAAAAGTAGAAGGGGAAAAAGAAATAAAATAGGTTCATGATTTAGAGTGAGGTTACGTGAAGGCCTCAAATTCCGATACAAATCAGGCACCGCCACCTTGCTAGGACATATCATCAAGACCGCCAAGACACCGTACGCATCTCGATAACAGGCCAAATTCATGTTACTTAACTTTTACATTTTCCGATGCTTAGTCAATTATTCAACCTTTTTAGAGAAGAGTTTAGTCTTGTTAGTACTTGACTTAGCATTTATCATTAAGTTGAGTGGTTTAATAAAATTAAGCCATTATAAGTGTGGAAGCCTTAAATAGAAGTAACAATGACAAGCAAATATAGTGTTTTCATTGATCAAAAATCCTAAAAGGTGAAAACCCGGCGAAATATGCATAGATATCATGCATCAAATGTGATAGATACAAAAGTAATACGTATATCAGGTGTTCCTCAAGTCTCCCCAAACCCACAAAAATAAATATAATATATACCAAACACCTACGAGAGTTATGGCGGCGCTGCCGCCCTGGGTTGACGTGTCTCCGTGTACTCCTTGCCAGCTGGCCCAACTACACGTGTCAGGCACCAGCCTGTCCTCTTCATGTCTCGCAAATTATGTCCACGTGTGTATTATCAAATTAATTAGTACATTATCCTTATTTTCTTAACTTATTCTTTGTGGGTATTTAACTATTTCAACTGTTACTTAATTTGTAGTTTATTCTAATGATTAACCATACTAGTGGGTTATTTCTTACAAGTTAACATAAATCAGTGGAAGTCTCAATTGATACGATTAGTATAAGTAATTTAGCATGGTAAACATTATTGAAAAGTGCAAATCCTACTGTGGAAAACCATGTAAAGTACTCTAGTACATAAGCGACAATAACATAGACAAGGTATATATACATATACGGTGTCATCTCAAGTCTCCCAATACCCAAAATATTCAAAATCTCAAAAATAAACACGTACAAGTAGGTCCTCGACTACGGCAATCAGATGTAGTTGCCTAGGATCCCCTTGCCCCTACTGGTACTAGGATCTGCACTCAATCAACCCAAAAAGATAGATGAAGAGTCTAGCAAGTAAAATCTCAAAGAGCTCCTCTGAGCATTCGTATAATAAAATAAAGGAAATGTAAGGAATACTATCAAGTAAACATGTGGAATATAAAAACAGACAATTGTAAATGGCTCGACGCATGAATATATAACAGACAAGCTAACAAATGTGTGTGTTTGCTCCAGATGGATTAGACTATACTTCAGGTCACTAAGTTCCAACCAGTGGTCGCACCCAACTGGCCCGACACTTGGTCCCTAGCAACGCTGGCCAAATCTGCTGAGTCACCGACACATGCACCCAATGCAAGCTCAGGTCGCCATTCACCGAGGGTCAGGTCACACATGCTACAGTCCAGTGCATCATAAACACACAACCAGAAAATCTTGGGGAGTAACCTCAACCCACGTCCAAGTAACGGAATAGAGTAATGAATAACAAGGAATGATTGAAATGAAATGTAAAAAGGCATATCATGTGCTTTTTAATTTATTTCAACATTTAGGCTCATTTAATTCCACATCAACATTGGTCACACTAAAGTTAGTTAAAACCTTAATTAAATCACATAACACTCACCCCATAAACCGCTACCTCGGTCCCCACATCAACGCCCAACTCGAGGTATGCCTCCACTTGTCTCGATACCGATATGCCCCGCGTGTACTTTACCCGCACATTTTCGAAATTGATTAATTTGAATTGTTCGATCATGTATAATAAATAAAACATAAGACAAGCATCAAACAAAAAATAGCATACCTCGGTGTCAACTCCCGAGATTCGAACATACGTATCACGACAAGTGGGTCCTATGTACGACCCTTAAATGACACGTGGCATTAGTTACATTTTAAGGTCGTTACGGTTATCATTACGAAGGCACTTCAAATATACTCATTTTTCTCTTTCCACCATAGTATGGAACCACATGAAGTACTCAAAAACCTGACATTTTGTTCTCAAAACAAACGCCCAAACCTTTCGTGAAACATCATCAATAAAAGTAACAAAATATTTGTCACCTCCCATAGTTTCCACATCAATGGGACCACAAAAATCAGAGTAAACTAACTTAAGTAGGTTTCTTTTTCTCTCAAAGAATGAATAAAAAACTTTATGTTGCTTACCAAATAAGCAATCATCATAAGGGTTTAGAATTTTACATTTGGCAAAAGGGATCAGAGATTTATTTGCCAACATCCGCAACCCTTTCTCATTCATGTGACCCAACTTCCTATAACACAAATCTGGTGATGAATCACGTTCAACTTTGTTTAGGTCACATTTGATGGTCTTCAATTGAGTCTTATAAAATGTGTAGCTCAATTTTCCTCTAGCAACAACAATTGAGCCTTTATTGAGTTGAATTCATTCTTTGCCCCAAAAAATGTTATAATAACCATTTAGGTCCAAAGAATGAGTAGAAGTCAATTTCAAATGCGAATCTGGAACATATTGCATATCTTTCATAATCATCGTGCAACAGCATTTTTCTGCATACAAACATCTTTAATGCCAACTATATATGTAAAGTTATTGTTCCCCATTTTTGTTTTTCTAAAATTCCATGCTCGATAGACAGAGAAGACATCCTTCCTCAGTGTAGCATTGAAGGATGCTCCTAAATCAACGACCAATTCACTATCTGCATTAGTAACATGACCTTAATCCTTAACAAAAGAAAGCACAACCAGTTTTTCACTAGCGTCTGATATAGTAGCTATAGTGTTCCGAACATCCGTCTTATCTGATTTTTCTCATCATTATGTTCCCTTTTCCACACTTTACAATTTCTCTTCAAATGCCTTTCCTTGCCATAATGATAACAAACAAATTTTCCTCTTGCTTAAGACTTATCTCTAGATTTGCTCCACCCTCTTGAACCTCAAGATTTGTTTCTACCTCTATGTTCTGATGTAGTAAAGCAAGTTTGCAAAGTATCAATCTCTTTATCTTTTCTTCTAGTCTTCTCATCGCAGAGACTATCTCATACCATTGATAAAGATAAAATACCACATGAGGCGAAATCACTAAGAAACACCACCAATGTTTCTCGGTTTTTGGCAAAGAACGCGAAATTAATAGTCCAGGTAACTCATCCTCAAACACTATTTTCATAGCACTTAGCTGATTAATCAAATCTTTGACATCATTCAAGTGCTCTATCATTGACCGTCCATCTTTATACTTCATGTTTACAAGCCTTCTAACCAAAGAAGTCGTGTTCTGTGCACCATTTCTCTCACACATACTTTGCAATTATCTCCACAACACTTGTGCATCAACTTATTTACTGATGTGATGATAGATACTGTGGTCGACCCATTTTCTAATTGTCCCAGCAGCTTTCCTACGCTTTTTTTTCCAACAAGATCGGATATTTTTTCGTGTTTGGTTTGTCCAAGTTCAATTGGATCAAACAAATCTTGGCAATAAAGATGATCTTCCATCATCGGTTGCCAAATTGAACAGTTCGAAGAATTCAACTTGACCATGCATGATTTTTCCTCACCCATCTCGATTCCCACAATTAATCCCTGATCACGATCTAACCTTCTGATACCACTTGTTGGGGTTACTCAACCCCTTCGAACAATGAAACAAATGAATAACTAATCACACCAAACCACAATTAATGCACGAAAATAAACACACCATAAAACACGCAAGATTTAATGTAAAAAACCCCTCAAATCAAAATTAAAAACTACGGGTCAAACTCCTAACAATTCACTATGTGAATAAAGATAGCACAAGATATCTCAATCGCTTGAGATTCACTAACAATGGAGGAATACAAAAATACTTCTTCCAAAAACTTAGATGATCACACTAATAACAAAGAACACTACCTCGATTGTATCAAACCATTGCACCTCTTTTCGTGAACATCAAGACATCGTCAAGGCCTCTCCGCGGGTCTTCAGATTCAAGATCTTGATATGCCTTTTAATGTAGAGGGAAGAAAACTAGAAAGATCACACACACAAACTAATGCACACCCCCAAAAAAGAACGATTTTGTTGTAAATTGGATGACCCTTTAACCAAGCTTATGAATGATCACATTGTCAAACATGACTCTCACATTGAATTGTAACATCAAACATAACTTCTACATTGAATATGACTTGTACACTCTACATAACTTGTATTCAACTCTAATGTATAATTACTTATCCATGTATTGTCGTGTAACTTGTAATCTTCTCCAATGTACACCAACTATTCCACGTATTGTCTATGTTGCTTGTGATGTGTTTTATGACTTGTGGTGTATGTATAACTTGTACACATTGTATAAGTACAATTATCATCATCACCAAATGACCTATATAAAGGGTGCCAACCCCATTGTAATTTACACATCAAGTTGAATAAAAACTTCTCATTCCAACTATCTCATTTCTTCTCTTCTCATTTGTAGTAGTAGTTTGTAGTAGTAAAAGTTTTTAGTCTTCTATTTTCCTTCTCTAGTTCTTAGCAAGTTCCAACTTAATTTACAACAGATTTCTCTTTTTGTTCTATTTCTTGTTTTCGGCCTTCAAATCGAAGTCGACTTTCAATTCTAACCAAATTGTTTATCGTTTATCACTTTTCCGTTACTAATTCTAATAGGAATTAAAAACCTTAGTGGGCCGGACTTTTTGTATTTGGGCCCACACCAAAACCAACAACATTTATTTGACAAGAAGTACATCATAAAAAACACATTTAACGCCATTAGATTAAAGGATGATGCACAGCTCGAGATGTGTATACCTAATTCATCTAACAGTGGTAAGTGCTTGCATAATGCAATTGCAACAGCTATTTTTATTATTATTTTTTATATAAGAAATCGACAATTTTGACTCAACCGAACATCCTCCCTCAACTTTGCCTTTTGTTAGTGATGCATCATCTATCTCACCAAAATGCTTTAGCATTGTAACCATCCATTAGCTTCTAATCTATTAAAAATAAGCTCTAGTTAGAATCTCGAAGTTGCTAAATAGCGCGCTAATCAAGAAGCTAGATACTTAATGTTTTTTATTTTCTTAAATTGTGATAAAGGTTTAACTTATCATCAACTACATAGTACCTTATCAAAAATCCAATAGGCAATACTTTTCAGTCCAAATATTTGACTCTATGAGAGTTGGTCGATCCTTGATGAATTTAAAGATTATAACTTATAAGCACTTGGTCTCTTGTAAGAAACAAATAAAATACATATCATCATCGTCATCACATACCACAAATTCGTTTGGTGGACAAAAAAGATAAGGACTTAAGTTAAGCTAGCATTTTGGAAATGCAAATTCCGTGACGTTCTGGTCACCTTGTGGATGGGCTAGCGTGGTTTGATCTTTGCTTTACTTGTAGAGAACCCATAGAGCTAAAGCGGTGGTTTAATTAATCAATTAAGCAAGGAAAACGTGTATTTCTTGATCACAAACTAAGGCTTCTCCAATCGTTAATTTGATTTTGTAAGAGGGTACATTTAATGAAAAGTGACAAAAGTTTTATGCTGGCTGTCAACCTATCGCAACCCTCCTCCATTTTTTAAGAATGGAAAATGAGCTTGGGGCCTCTCTCCCCCACTTTTCGGGTATGAAAAGTGAGTTTGGGACCTCCCTTACCCATTTTTCGTTTCGGTATGAAAAAATGGGCGTCAGAGTCCTCCTTTATCCGGACGGCTATGTAGCGCATATAGTGTACAACATAGGTGGAGTTAATTTTGTCAATAGGGTATTTTTTTTTATTATTATTGTTAGGGTATTCAAAGTTTTGCTCTCGCTAATCCTGATCTTGAGGAGGAAATGACGGCAAACGTAACAATCTCTAGCCAATAGTTTTAAATGAAAAGTTTTAAAAGTGTTTTCATTTGCAGACTCAAAATCAAGACCTCTAAATCTAATTATAAGAGAGTCGTATCAAACAATAAATCAAGCAAGGTATATAACTAATACATAAATTAAATGATGAAAGCCTAAATAAAGAAATAAACGAAGTGAAACATATAATAATATTATGTACAACAACAACAAAAAAGAGGTAATCCTAAATTAATTAAGTTTAGCAAGATCAAACGCTTCCTTTTAGCTTAATTTAAAACAAAATGTAATTATATCCTAATACCAGTATTTTTTTTTCCTGCCAGTGTCACTTATGACTTTAAAACAATTAGTGTTCTCAACATTACACCAAGCCATTAACAACACAGCCATCTTGATATGCATATCATCGTAATATTAACAAAAAGTACATCAAACAAACGGGACTCATGATAGATCTTTAAAAAGGATTTTGCTACTAAGCCCCAATACGAACACATTTGCTACTGCATGCGTGACGCACATCAAGATGAGGACATGTATAACTTGAAACAAAAACGCACGGAATCTGACAAGTTTGTGTTTGATAACACGAGAACCAAAATACAAAAAAAAATAAAAAAAGAAAGAAAGATAACACGTGTTAAAATAGGGGGAATAGGCAAGGATTTGTCTTCAAAAGAGGGAGAGTGAGAGAGAGTGAACAACACTTGCTGACCATCTCAATTTCCCAAGCTTTTCCAGCACAGCAGCTAAGCAATTAAACATCTTCGAGAATCCTTTTTGGCGTATGCACAAAGCAAAAACTCATTGTCACACAAACCACCAAACACCACCACATCTCTATTACTCTTCTTCTCATATCAAAACCTTGTCAAATTTAAATTCATGACCTTAACAACTAACCCTTCTCTTCTCAGCATCTCATTTTGTTTCAAATGCTAGCTTAGCTAGTTTCTTTTTTTTTTTATTGGCTTTAGGAAGATTTCATGAAATGGGCATCATCATAATCCTCCTTTTGATGAAGATTCTATTTGGCAATATTGTTGCGGCAATCAGCAGAGCTGACTTCCCAGATGGTTTTGTATTCGGAACTGCTTCGTCGGCGTTTCAGGTTTCGCGTATATTAATCACAAATGCTGCTGTTTTTCAAGTTTTAAATGTCATCTGATACTGGGTACCTGAAATGAAAAATGAATGTGTAATCAATTTTGAATCTTTGATGATCACAGTATGAAGGAGCTGTCAATGAGGGTGACAGAGGAGCTAGTATATGGGATACTTTCAGCAGGAGACCAGGTTTGAATTCACAGTTGAAGATTAATTAGTAGCTCAAGGTCTGCAAATTTCCAGAACATATGACTTTGAAATAAGTTTGTGAATGTCTTAACAGGTAGAATAATTGATTTCAGCAATGCAGACAGGGCCGTCGATCAGTACCACCGGTTTAAGGTGAAGTTCACACTTTAGAGAGCAAATTCTAGTAAGTTAAGATCATAACATATGTTTCACCAGCTTGTTCACTGTAACATTAGTCCCATGACAGGTAACGTATCATGCTTCACACAGCAGAATATAACACAATAGATGAGGATAAACATGTTGACGGAAGTATATTAAACAATGAAAGTTGATTCCATTTGGATAAGACTACTATAAGAAAATTATGAACCCTATATGGAACTGGATAGACCCCAATTTTTGTGAGTTATTCATTTTTTTAATTCTTAATACGACTTCCTTTTTATCAAAAAAAAAAAAAAAAAGTTGATTTCATGCATGCAAATCATATTTCATAACGAAAAAAGAGCAACTTGACATCTCATGAATAGAAATGTAAAATTTCCAATCGCAGACAGATGTTGATTTGATGAAAGGCATGGGAATGGATGCGTATAGGTTCTCGATATCATGGTCAAGGATCTTTCCCAGTAAGACAAGTATAATGTGCTTCTATCTAATTTTTCCGTAAGATTTACTCATTCACTGAGTAGTAAATGTTAAACAGATGGAACCGGAGAACCAAACCAAGAGGGCATAAGTTATTACAACAGCCTCATAGATGCTCTACTGGAACAAGGTCCTTCATTAAACAATTTCTTGCAGTGCAACTGCCGACCAGAAGTTTTATTCTAATGATGGTTTTGCTTCTCTTTCATCAGGAATTCAACCATTTGCAACTCTGTACCACTGGGATCTTCCACAGGCACTTGAAGATAAGTACAATGGGTGGTTAAGCAAACAAAGCATGTAAGTAACTGTGACAGACGTGAACTGTAAGTCCTCGATTACTTTTGCTGAAAATCTTCTCCATTTGTAGAGTTGACTTTGAGCATTATGCATACACTTGCTTCGAAGCATTTGGCAATAGGGTGAAGAATTGGATCACCTTCAATGAGCCTCATGGATTCTCAATCCAAGGTTATGACACGGGCATTCAAGCACCAGGAAGATGTTCACTTCTTTTTCACCTAATGTGTAAGAAAGGAAAGTCATCTACCGAACCATATGAAGTCGCTCATAACATCCTTTTATCTCATGCTGTTGCTTTTCGCACATACCAGCTCCATTTCAAGGTAATTTTCACAGTTCATTGTCCCAATTGATAAACTAATTTTGACCCTAAAATTTAAGGTAAAAGCATGAACACGTCTTTTTCCTTCATTAGAAAAAACAAGGTGGATCAATTGGAATAGCCCTTGATGCTAAATGGTACGAACCAATTTCTAATAGCAATGAGGACTTGGACGCTGCACAAAGAGCAATGGATTTTGGCCTAGGATGGTACGTCTTACTGCTCTCACGATGATCTATAACTCAGATTACATGAACACAGTCAAAGGCTTCTACGATGTAGCTAAGTGATAACAAGCAAGAGATTGTTAACAGGTTTCTTGATCCCCTCGTATACGGCAAATATCCCCTTTCAATGCAGAATATTGTAGGTGATAGATTGCCTAAGATCACATCAGAAATGTCCCAGTTATTGATCGGTTCATACGACTTCATTGGCTTGAACCACTACACAACCCTCTACGCCAAGAATGATCGATTGCGGATTAGGAAATTGATATTGCAGGATGCTTCATCTGATTATGCCGTCATCACAACCTGTAAGGTTCCAAGCAATACCATCGAACTTTTTGAGTGCTTTTTGAAAGGTTGTAAGGAAGAATACTAACACAAATGCAACATGTGCTCAATTTGTAGCTTCTCGTGGTGGAGTTCCAATTGGACCAAGAGTACACTTCCTATATTTACTATGTTTACACATTCTCACCTCAAGTATAGGTTTCGAAATGACCATCATGCTTATAGGTTCACCCTACAGGCTGCCTCGGGCTGGCTCCACATTGTTCCTTGGGGTATCAGAAAGTTGACAAGATACGTGAAGGATAACTATGGAAATCCACCAGTTATTATAACCGAAAATGGTCAGCACTTCACCTTCAGAAACTAACAGATAATTTCCTACAGATGATATGATTCAAGTTCGCTATTTCAGGTATGGATGATCCAAACAGACCATCAATGGACTTAAGCGAGGCACTACAGGACTATAAAAGGATAAATTACCATCACGACTATCTTTCAAATTTATCTACTGCTATATGGTACCAATAACCTCGTATAGTTTCACTTATTACAATTCAGCCTTGCATTTTCACAACCAAGATTCCATTCCTGCATACACAATGTCTCAATTCTCAAAGCCCTATCTAACTGAAACTGAAACAATGCAGGAAAGATGACTGCAATATCCAAGGATATTTCGTTTGGTCGCTACTAGACAATTGGGAATGGAACTCAGGATACACCAAGAGATTTGGTCTGTACTTCGTGGACTATGAGAGAAACCTTACGAGGTTCCCAAAGGCCTCAGTCAATTGGTTCAAAAGTTTTCTTAGACAGCCAAAAAATGTGATCCATCTTCAAACGATGTAGTTTCACAGCATATTTCATGAATCGCATTTGTTCTACATAGTACAATGATCATAATAAACATTGTGACCAGAAAAGGAACATGCCGCCCAATTGAACATGATAAAGAACGAAATTTCAAACTGTAATTTCTTAACAATACCCCTCTCCCTCTGTATCTATTCTCATTCAGCTTTATTTTTCCCACAAAATATACACTCCTTTCTGATTCAAATGAACTAAAGTTCCAAGAAATTTCAAACCTAAATACGTTACAGTCTCATCAAACTCTAACATTTAAGTAAAAAGTGAGAAACCATTTTCAGGTATGAACATGATCACAGAAATCATAAAGCATTCAATAGCAGCATAAAGCAAACAATTGCATAAAACCAAGAAACTTCAAAACTGAAATTCAATTAAGTGTAACTTACAGTATGATTTGATGAGCGAATCTGCAAAATCCTCACTTTTCAACTAGGCATTTTCACGCTTGACCTGCTATAACTATTTGCCCTTGCAAGCTCCACAAGCTTCTCTGCTTCCTCAACCTTCGACTTCTCAACCAACCGTCAACCACACCCTGTAACACCCTTGCATCTAACATACAACGACGGCTCATACTGTCTTTGCATAACTTGAAAGCTAAATCCAAATCACCATTCTCACAAAGAGAAGGTACAAGCGCCTCAAACGTCGATCGAATGGGTACACAATCCTTTTTCAACAAATCATCATAAACCCTCTTAGCTTCCTCCAAATTCCCATCTTTGCAAAACCCTTTAATCAAAGCGTTGAAACTATGAATATCAGGCTTAATCTCACCACTCCCAAGTTCCTCAACCAGTTCAACAGCCTCAGATATCTTCCCTACCGCGACAAGTCCTCGCAACTTGGCATTGTAACTCCTAATATCCGGTTTCACATTGCTCTTCTCCATCAAAATCCAAACTTTCTCACACTGATCAAACCGCGCGGAATCATAGAACCCGCATAAAAGGGTATTGAAAGAAATCAAATTAGGCTCCACTCCCTTCTTCCCCATCTCATCCAACATCAATACAGCGGAATCCAAAGACCCCATTTCACAAAACGCCCTAATCATGATATTAAACGAATACACATCGGGATCGACCGACAACTCCGACGGCATTTCGCGAAAAACCCTCTCAACATGATCAAATTTCTTAGAATCAACACACGCATTGAGAAGGGCATTGAAAGATTTAACAGTTCTACGACATCTTAAGCTAGGCAATTCATCAAACAGTTTGCGGGCGTGATCAAACATACCGGACTCGCCGTAGAGGCTGATGAGTCTGATGGCGAAGCCTTCGGTGGAGATGTCGGAGTACTTCTTCTGCGCTTCGAGGATGTCTTCGATGAGGGAGAGGCGGTTGGCGGACGCGAGACGGCGAACTGTGACTTGGTAGATGCGGTGTTTGCAGCGAAACCTGTAGCTTTCGGAGGACTTTTTGAAGTTCTCGGCGAGCTTGGTGAGGTTTCGTTCTTTGAAGAGCTTGTCTACGATGGAGTTCATTGTGGGAGTTGTTGTTGTTGTTGTTGTTGTTGTTGTTGTTGTTGTTGAGAGAGACGTGCAGAAGGTGCGGAAGAGAAGGCGAGAGAGAGTGGCCATTTTTGAGGCGCAACAGAGAAGGAGAGAAGGGAAATGGGTGTGGTTGTGGGTGTGAGGGTGAGGGTTTTGTGAGGTTTTAGGAAAGGGTTTTGACTGCACCCAGGTTGGTCCGAGTGGCTCGAAACTCTGATCCCTTAACTAGCGGTCTTGAGTTTGCATCTCATACGTAAAGTTTTTCCAGTTTGCGATAGCCAAAGCCTTTATTAGTCGACTATGACTCGAGTGTGAAGTAATAGGTTAAGTCTAAATATTGAGCGATTGATTTGTATTGAAGTGTTCTTAATCTAATCGAACAAGCATCTATTATAAATAGATCTTACAACAGTAAAGCACGAAACAAATTTTTTAAAACGCGCATGCTAAAGTGCTGCGCCAACCTTAAGGTAAGGACAACCACCTTAACAACGGAGACAACTATCCCGATAACAGGGGACAACAAATCATGCTTAGGCGAAATTACATGAGGAAAACATTAGAATATTAACTCGGGTAATGCTAAATGGACTTCCTGGACATAAAAACCCTTAATTCAAATTTATTATTGGTGTTTAGGGTAGAGGGTAATTAAGCCTTTTACTTGTATAGATATCTTAAATTATTAATAAAAAAAATTTTGGGTCCGTACTCAAAGAGTCCGAACAGATTTTTTGTATTAACTCGATGAAAATTAGGTTTGGAGATTGGACGGAACATACCGCATCAATAAAGGCACTTTGTGCCATTGAGAACTGCCACCACTAACTGCTTCTCGCCACAAACAACTCGCTGCCATTGATCCTTTTTTACGTCGGATGACTTCACCGATTCCCGAGAATAATAATAGGTTACATGTGTCTACAACGTTTTGAAGCACTTGAAAATGAAGTATGTGACTCTTTGGACTTGACTTTTTTAGTATCAGTCATAATATTTTTCTTTGAGAAGTTGGATAATATTGTAATCAATAATTCTATTTTCATAAGTCTTTGAGAAAAATTTTTGTTATTTAAGGATAAAAGTAATTTTACATAAATTTGTTTTATTAATTGTTCTAGTTTTAAAATTAAAAAAAAAAAAAAAAAAAAAAAAAAAAAAAAATGACGACTCACGAGTCCAAATAAAAGGGTGTGATAAATTCTACTAGTTTGGAAAGGGAGTGAAACAAAAGTCATACAATATTCTCCTTAGGAGAGGAATTTAGCCATCTTTGTTACCATTTGATAAAAGAACTGAAATGTAGTACTATTTGACAAGCATAGAAGTGCATTATACTTTTAAGATGTAAAATAAATTTGCACCGGCTCCAAGGGACATGTAATTAGATTAGGATCATGTAAATTCGAAAAAGTGCACTATATTTTTTAACAAAAAAAATTCACTCTTCAGCATCAACTGCTTTAACTAATCTATATTTCACCTTCTTTAGCGAACAAATGCCAAATTCCAAAACTTTCATTTTATTATGTTTAGTCTTACTCAATAAGGTGGGCTTGAACTTGAGACTTCTAACTAAGGAACATAAGTCCACACTTTGTTAATTACTACCGACATGCATGATTTACTCTGACTAAAGATAATGCATAGGTTTTTGGAGAGGTAAATGTATTAACTGAACTATTAGCAAATACAGTTGTGTACAAAGATAATGTTAAAATATAGGTTAAGTAAATATTAGAGTGCAATGCATCAATATTAATTTTCAAAAGAACAACAAAATAAGAAGAAAAAAAAAAGTGCATCTTTGGCGCCATGCCTCAATATTAATTTTCAAAAGAACAACAAAATAAGAAGAAAAAAAAAGTGCATCTTTGGCTCATGAGTCTAATTCAGTTACAAAAGAAACAAACACCACCTGAAGTGACAGAACGAGAACCACACCTTCTTTTAAGTAACTGTGATGATCTCTGTTTGTTATGCAATTCAAAGTACACTAGTACATTCAGTTGCTCAACAAACTCCAATATGCTCTCTCCCTGCCCCCTTTATAACTGCATGTGTGCGATGTACTTCAAAATGCGTATAACGCGCATCTTGAGGAGCATCACACGCACATCAAAATGTGATTTACATTTTGATGTAACCATAAAATTTTCCTTATAAAAGATGTACATATTACGGCTTCCTCTTGACATTAATTTAATCTCAATTTTCCCAACCATCTCCTACAAAAAAAGAAGGAACAGTACCAATGGACTCCATGAGTGATATCTGCAGTGCGGTTTTAGACGGCGAGCAATTAAGCAAGATTAGCGCAAAGGCGGGTGGGCGAGGGCGAAAGAAGAAAGCCAAAGCAGTTGTAACAGAATTCAAGTCCAAGAACCTTGAAGCAGAGAGGAGGAGGAGAGAAAAACTCGCCGGGAGGCTTATGGTTCTGCGCTCGCTTGTGCCAATTATAACTAATGTTGATCCGCGACCACCTTTCTATTTATATAAGATATGATCTCATCGATTCATTTCATAACTTCACCAATTTTATTTTTTTTTATTTTTTTTGCTTGTCATGCTGTAAAATATTATAATGAGCAGCTGAAGAAGGCAAGTATTATTGAAGATGCCATTTCTTATATTGAGATGCTGCAAAATCATGCAAAGAGCCTCGACGATGAGCTTCAAGAGATGGATCGATTAACGGTTTCCGAGGAAGAAGAGAAGACGGGTAACGAATCCGTTCAAGAATTGGAAATTTGTGATATCCATCAGGTTTTTAAAGCTTAATTATGATTCCATTATTCAAAAAAAAAAAAAAAACTTTTGTTTTGCGAGATTGGCGAACTTAAATTCTTACATATACATTTTTTTTAATCATTTTTTGTCAATTAATTGATGCTTTGTTTAGGATGAATTTGAGGTGATTCACATTGGAAATAACAAGCTTTTACTGAAGATTATGTGCAAGAAAAAAAGAGGGTGCTTCACTAGATTCATGGAGATGATCAGTAACCTTGGCTTTGTTGTCACAGAAGTCAATGTCACAAGCATTAGAAATGTTGCTCTTATTTTGGTTTTTGTGGAGGTAAGATGAAATTAATATTGGCATTGAATTAAGAAGAATGATTTATAGTTTAATTAACATGATTCAAACATATGTCTTTGTTGGTTTTGCAGGTGACAAACATTAATATAAATGCTATAATGGAGCAATTGAAGGAGGTACTGATGCAAGGCAAATTGGAATTGATTTGATATGATCAAGATTCAAAAGTGTTGCTATTGCATTAAATTTTAAGAACTGATTCAGTCTTTTCTTCTAAATGCCATTTTATTTTTTAAAGAGGTAAATCACTACTGATTGGTGATTACGTATACCCTTGCTTTGATGAATGACTTAATGAAATCATAATTAAATGAAGATTTCTAAGTTTATTAATTTCTCTGTTTTGATTAAGTATTGTGCTTTGATTTTTTTTTTCTTTTTTTTTGGTTTCTCACATGGTGGCTTGGGAGTTGTTGGCCCCCATATAGGGCTGACAATTTAAGTCATAAAACGATTAACACGACACGACACGATACGTAATAAACATGTCGTGGGTTTGGCTTAAGTGGATATGGGTCATAAACATGTTAACACGTTTATACGCGGTTAATAAACGAGTCATTAACATGTCAACCCGCTTAACTCGTTTATGACTCGCTTAACACGCGACTAAAGAATAATGTATAAATAAAAAACATGGTATAATAAATAGATTGGCACAAAATTCATCCATTTGATGTTAATAGTGTGATTTATTTATAGACATATTTTATCATATTTTATTTTATATTTGAGAAGAAATGTTCATTTTACTTTTAATATGTTATTTATGTTTTAGATTTTATTAATAATTATTTATTAAGAAAAAAAAAAATTTTCACCAAAGTAAAATTTAGATTTTTTTTCTTATAATTTTGTTTATGTTATTATAACAAGTCATTTTTACTTTATTATTAAGAGTAATAAAAACTTAAATGAAAAAGTAAAGTAAAATTAACAATAATATATAACCACATTATATTTTATTGGCTATTTTAGTATGTTTGTTCGAATTTAATCATTTAAATATATTTTAAAAAATAGTAACCAAATTATAAAAGTTTAAATAAAATAAAATTTTAAATACATTATTTAATAAATAGGTGACACGAATACACGACATGTTAATTAATACGACCTACTTAGACACGAAAACGATTACCACGATTAATAAACATGTCATGTAATGGGTTTGCATTATATGGGTCATGACTTGTTTATGACACGACACGTTTACGACTCACCGACGTGAATTGCCACCCCTACCCCCATAATAGCGGGACCCTCGTTTTTTTTATTCTCGACCTTGCTAAAAAGGGACCAAGGGAAAAAATAGGGATAGCTAAGAGAACCCTTCTGAAGTTTCATCATCCAGAAAGCTGCCTGGCCCATTGCTATAAAAGGGCCCATAAGACCATTGGCTTTTTAATACATTCATGACGGTTTCAATAAGAACTCTAAAACTCATCTAAACCATTGAGCTACAACATTTATGGCGATTGTTGAGCCTTTAAAAGCCATATCTCATGTCAAAGCAGATTTAGTAAAATAACGAGGCATCAATTGTGAAAAGATAAAGTTGGAGAAGATTAAGGGTTTCTTTTTTTACTCCAATAAAAATCGAACCTATAACATTTTATCTCAAAACCTTGACATATCATCAATGAGAATCTTTAATGGTAAATATAGATTGTAGCTTTGAAATCTTGTCATATCATCAATGGGAAGGACATGTCCATTTTAGTTGGCTTAACAAGATATTGTAGTTCAAAATTGTTCCCCAATGCATAATGTTAATTGGACCTTTAATGTTACAATTTTTTTTCTATATGTTTTAAAAAGAATTATTGATGTTGCTATGAGTTGTCATGTACTGTCTAGAAGTAGACATTAAAAATATACATTACCTATTTTTTCAGGCCACATAAGCTACATATTATTAATCCATAATTACATTGGCGAAGGATTTTTAATTGCAATTTGTTCATATATTGCATCCTAAGTAGCAAGTTCTCCCCCAATCCATATTTGCATTGGAGATGCACTTAAACTACCTAACTAACTGTGGTCGTACGTTGTTTGGTTCGTTTTGTGCCTTGGTGTTATAAAGCAAAAAACTCCAAATCAAAATGATGCTAATGAGGTGGCAAAGGCTCGTCCTACACTGGCCCCCCTACCTAACAAAGCAACCCAGTACTATTAAAGTGGCTCTCCAATTTCAACAAAAACAAGGGCTCCTCGTTGTCCTCAAACCAAACAAGTGCAGCCTTAAGGTTTTAAAGTTTTGTCATTTAAACTAGGATATATTAGATCCAAAGTTGGCATCCAATGTTTAGACTTTAGATCTTTGAAAATTTATAGTATTTCTTATTGTAAGAATTGATTTTATCATTCCTTAATTAGTAAGCCCTTGTTATTCTGCATCTATAAGAAAATGTATAAGAAAATATATGCATGCATGCACTATTAACGACAGTCGCTCAAAGCACATAACATTTGTACATATTGGCAATAGGCATCGTTCCCCATGAGTACCCAACATATTAGGGACTTTAATATACAGATTATTGTCGACAAAGCTGGGGAAAATATTTGTTTTCCAATCTTGTCAATCTCGATAGATTAAATAAGAGAGGAGATGGCTTGTGAAGGAAGTATTTGCCAATAATTGAATTCAATTATGTAGCTAGCTATTGTTGCATATGGACTTTCAACGAGAAATCAACAAACTATGAGTCAGTACTAAAAAAGGTAAATGATGTTGCGTTCATCGAATTAATGTAAAGATCAAAAAGTGCTTGCATAGTAAACGGTGAAAGCATTAATAAATAAATAAATTAAAGAAGACAGAGTGAACTTTTGCAAAAAAAAAAAAAAGGTCAATTTGATAGAATACATAAGTTTTTTTTTTTTTTTTTTTTTTTATAATAAATACATTAGATTGTTATGTGAGGTAACACTACAACTATAATCTACAAGGAAAATGTCTTGGTGACATGCATGATGTATTGTTAGAATGATACATCTTTTATTTTTAAAATGATATGGTGACATTTTTGTTGTTAGACGGTTGTTGAGGTCCCTTATACATATATAAAAAGATGTGCACACACATTTTGATGGAAGATTGAAGAGACCCAACAACTTTGTAGTAAAAGGATGTTACTAGAAAAAGGGTAGTGTTATTTGGACTCATGAGTCCGGACTCAAAACTTTTTTTAATTTCAAATACATCCTCGAGCAATTAATGAAACAATCATAACCACTTCTAAAATTTCTATTATACCCTTTAAATATTTACAAAAATTTTAAAAATCTCTCTATAAGTCCGGACTCACGAGTCCATATAGATTTATTGCTAAAAAAATTTTTTTATGATTGGGAGCGTGCGACTTATCTACACCATTTTGTAATGAGTTGATATTATTCCCATCTAGAGGTGTTCATTGGGCAGGCTTAAGTCGGGCCTAATCGGGCTCAGCCTTTTAAGCCCTTTCCCAAGTTCACCCAAGTTAGAAATTCCTAACTAATTTTATACATGTTTCAATGAAATAAATATATTTAATGAATATTTAAAAATAAATATAAGGTAGAAGTTGACTGTAAGGGCCCGCTCTAATTAATCCCGACCAACTAGCAAATTACAGATTAAGATCCTAAGCTCAGACCCACGTGGACGTCGCGGAAAAGCCTATGACACGCCCAATGGATGAAATATGTTATTTTTGTGTGGCGAGTGTTTATTTATTCTACTATTATTTAACAGTTTGTGTCGCGTTAATTGAGAATTACGTTTGGTCGCGTTGTGCGTGTGTAGTGACGAGAGTATACGACGTCGCGATGTGCGCGTAACACAAGTGTACGGGGTCGTATAATATTGAGTTGTCACATCACACATCCCATCACATCATCATACCAAACCCATCTATCATCATTAACTATCTTTTTCTCCAAAATAAAAATAAATAAAAAAACAAAAGGTAGAGACTGTTGGGTTTTGGGGTTCATGCGCAGCGGAGATTACAAAACAATTTTGACAAAAACCCCAACAGGCGATCCGAATCTAATTCCATTAAAAACGTTTAAACCATGAAAAACTTAATCATACCTCAGTCGCAATATACCTTTCTGAAGGTTGATCGATCTTTAATGCGCTGCCAACGACGAACGCCCTCTACCAGTAGTCCACACACGAATGGCAGCCGAGATTCGAAGTGCTAGCTTCGAGAGAATACTAAACCTTTTGTTTCTCTCCAAAACGATCCAGAGCATACCAAAAATCTAAGTCGTTTCTAAAACGAAAATAGAGTTTCTGCCTTTTTAATCTTTCGTACGTGTATTCTAACTTAAAGCGTCTATTTATACAACCCTTGTATATAGACGGTTAAGTAAATTACACATATACCCCTACTTAAAGAAGTATAAGTGTAATACACCACGAGGACGTTTCTGTCATGAATTTTATCACATAAAATTCGTTTTTCTGAACCATCTTAAAATCTCGTAAAACAATTCTTAGTGTGAGACCCAATAGGCTCATACAACGTTGGCAGTGTACCAAAACACATTTGATATACAAGTCATAAGCGGCCTCTAGCAAGACATTATGACTAACCAAGTTGTACGAATATCAAATCGATACAACCTAATCAATAGTGTATATAACATCCTTTTGTCACACGATATCCTTTTGATCAAACATAAGGCATGAAATTGTCATCCAACATGTTCAATCGTACTAGTCTCGATCTCTAGGTAGACTGAAAACATCCAAGTGACATTGATCAATATCAATTCACTTAGATTAGGCCTTTTAACAGTCTAACGCATCGAGAATCCACTAGATATCTCTTTTTATATGAGAGGGACAAATTCTATCTCGATTACACAACTTCATCACATTGCTCACAAGGTAACCAATCACAACCTTTATAATCATCTGGTTAAAGACAACGTTTGATAGCGTCAAATCACTATGTTCCTAATGTTGAAGTGTCTGGTAATCTCAAGTCGGATGACTGAAAAATATATCTATCATGAAAAACAACTATTACTTAATCCATATGATGTTCTCATAGCGGGTCGGTCCAATACTTTGTTCCCTAACAAGTACTCATGATCTTGATTCGTATCCATATATGTATAATCATCATATGATCATCAATCAAGACTCACACTAGTCTTAATTCATTATAGTTCCCAGGTATAATGATCGACAAGAGACATTTAAGATATTTCGTAAATACCCATGGATCTTATTATAATGTAAAACATGCAAATTAATTATAATAAACAGCAAATGAGATCCTCTATTTTATTAACTAAAAGTATTCATAAAGACGGTTAATGGATTAACCTAGGGCGCATGCCCCAACAGAGACTTCATTTAAACAGACATAAAGAAAGGAAGAGAGAGAGAGAGAGAGAGAGAGAGAGAGAGAGAGAGAGGTCGTTGAGAGGGGGAGAGAGAGAGAGAGGCGGCGAAGAGAGAGAGAGGGGGAAGTGAAGGAAGCTCCGGTGAGGAGTGGGGCGGGAGATTGGGGCGGCTCGCAGCGAGGAACGAGGCCGCGGACGGCGGTTCTAACTGTGGCGAGAGGCTCGGCAGACACGACGCGTTCCAGCAGCGGCGACGGCGGACTCCAGCAGCAACTCCAACAGCGGCGCGGACGGCGGAGCTCACGAGCGACGGACGACAAGCAACAGTGGCAGTGGGAGGTCGGGAACGAGCAGAGGTAGCGTCTCCAGCAGCGCGACGCGGGCGCGCGACGCCGCTCCAGGAGCGACACTAGCGCGGCGCGACAGCGGTGATGGTGTGGCTGCCCCAAATCCCGAGGTCGCCACGTGGGGAAACGCGGCCCCAGCGGTCCTTTCAGATCTTTGACCCACTAGGTCCCACGCGCCACCGACGCCCTTTACCACATCACGACTGCTCGATATCCGCGTTAACTCCATTCGTTAAGCAATTTAGTTCAACAGTTTTATCATTAAAACAACAGCGGAAGTCTTAAATTTAAGCAAGTAAAACAATTAAATTCATTATTATATAAAACATCATTTATAAGAGCAACTCCTATTATGGAAAACCTAGGGAAAGTACTCTGTATATATGCGACAATATTAAACCGGTAATATATACAAGTACAGTGTCTACTCAGTCTCCCATTTCCCAAATGTAAAGCAAAATATCAAAATCGCACGTACTAGTAGGTCCTTCACAGCGGGCAGTCAGATAAATTCGCCAAAATCTCATTGCCTCTACTAGCAGGGTTTACACTCGACCATCACATAAAGCGAGATGGAGAGTACAGTTAGTAAGATTCCAACAAAGTACACCGAGCATTTATAAGAAAATAAACATATACCAATCAACGTGTCAAATAATCATGCGGAAACTAAACATGCAACTGTGCTAAGATCGTCACATGAATAAATAACACGAGAGAAACAAACCGTGTACTCGTCCCGGTCAGACTAAACTGTACGTCGAACCCCCAAGATCTTTTCGGTGGGTGCCCCCACTTCCTTTCACCTGGTTTCCATACCCCCAGGATCCTTTCGGTGGGTGCCCCTCACTTCATTTCACCTGATTTACCGCGTACAGCCTAATGTACCATAAGTACACCACGAATATCAAGTGTCTCGACCCTCAACCCAAATGTGTCACGGAAAAGCATACGATAACAAGGAATAGGGGGAAATGAATCCCATAACCACGAATAGGATATCAATGATAGAAAAGTAAACCCTCGGTAACTTTTAGATGGAATCTTATGTACCTCAAAAATAACTCGCTCGCATCTCGATATGCGCACCCGACACATGAATATAGCACCCTAAGTCCCTGGTGTCCATTTGTACCATTTAGCAAGTTAAATCATGCAAATCACAATTAAAATTATGTGAAGTGTACCTCACCTCCATCACATCGTCGAAATTCGTCGATTCGCACCCCTCGTCGAGGAGCGATCGGTCCAACAACGCCATCACGCCGTTCACCGCGCCACCGCCGTCACCGCACCACCACGCGCGCCGCATGCATCACTGCTGCACCATCACCAGCGTATTGCCTTGGCGTCGCGCCACCCCGCCCACCGCTGGCTGGCGGTCCCGCCGCTGCCGCCACCGTGCTTCTGCCACGCGACCCTGCCGCTGCCGCTGCGTCCACGGATCCGGCGCGCGTTGCTGCTGTTACACCATACGCCCCATCTGCTACACCACGCTGCCGCCGCCAGGTCTTGCCTTCGCGCTTATTGCGTCGCGCCGATCTGTCGCCATCACCATTGCCGCCCCGTCCGCGACCTCCCCGCGTGCGTCACTGCTGTTGGCTGCCACCGCGAGCTGCTGGACCGCGTCGTCTTCGGCCGCTGGATCGAGACCTCCTTACACGCGCCGTCGTCCCTCGCCGTTGCTGCCGGCGTCGCCGTTGGTCGTCGTCCTTCCGTGGCGCCGGTCCGCCACCTCTCTCCGCCGTCCCTCCCTTTCTTCTCCGATCTCTCACTCTCTCCATTTCTTTCCTCTCTCTCTCCTCTCTCTCTCTCTCTCTCATCTCTCTCTTATCCAAATCTCTCTCTTTTTTATTTTTCAAATCAAATGTATCCTCGAGATTCGTGCGGAATGGAACTCGAAATACGAGCAGCGCCATGTGCGAAACTGTGCGGAGCTGAAGCGGCCAAAACGAGGAGTAGCTAGCGCGCGCGCGCAGGTAGCGGTAGCGCGCGACGGTGACGCCGGTAGCGGAGCGGTGACGACGGCGGCGTCGATGCGGCAGCGACTCGTTTCAGCAGCGGCAACGGCGCAGTGAACGACGCGATGACGTTGTCAAACCGATCGGATGGCGTTGTCGGACCGATCGGAGCCGTGAATCGACGAATGTCGACGACGCGATTGAGGTGAGGTGTATTTCACCTATTTTTATTTGCGATTTACATGATTTAGTAGCTAAATGGTACAAATGGACACCAGAGACTTATGATGCTATATTCAGGTGTCGGGTGCGCATATTGAGATGCGTGCGAGCGCGTTTTTGAGGTACGTAAGATTCGTTCTGAAAGTCACTGAGGGTTTACTTTTCTATCATTGATTGCCTATTTGTGGTTATTGGATGTTATTCCTCCTATTCCTTGTTATTGATTTTCGCGACGCATTTGGGTTGGGGGTCGAGACTTTGCTATTCGTTGTTGTACTTATGGCACACTAGGCTGTACGCGGGTAACCAGGTGAAAGGAAGTGGGGGCACCCACTGAAAGGATCCTAGGGGTATGGAAACCAGGTGAAAGGAAATGGGGCACCCGCCGAAAGGATCCTAGGGGTTCGTCGTACAGTTTAGTGTGACCGGGAGGAGTACATGGTTTGTTTCTCTCGTGTTATTTTATTTATTCATGTGATGATCTTAACACAATTGCCTGTTTAGTTTCCGCATGATTAATTGACATGGTTATTGATATCTGTTTACGCTCCTATAAATGCTCGGTGTACTTTGTTGGAATCTTACTAACTGTACTCCCCATCTTCCTTTTTGTGATGGTCGAGTGCAGACCCTGCTAGTAGGGGCAAGGAGATTTTGGACGACTTTATCTGACTGCCTGCGGTCAAGGACCTACTAGTATGTGCGATTTTGATATTTTGCTTACTTTTGGGAATCGGGTGACTAGATAGACACTGTATTTGTATATATTACTGTTTAATATTGTCGCATATATACAGAGTACTTTCCCTGGGTTTTCCACAATAGGAGTTGCTCTTATAAATGGTGTTTTATATGAAAATGAATTTAATTGTTTTACTTTCCTTAAATGTAAGACTTCCGCTGTTGTTTTAATGATTAAACTGTCGAACTAATTAAATTGCTTAACGAATGGAGTAAACACGCATATCGAGGAGTCGTGTTGTAGCAAAGGGCGTCAGTGGCGCGTGCGACCTAGTGGGTCAAGGATCCGATAGGACCGTTGCGGCAGCGCCTCCCCACGTGGCGACCTCGGGATTTGGGGCCGCCACACTTGCCGACGTGTCTGGCGACTTGGAGGTATCCAGTTTGCCTTAGAGTTTGGGGCCGTCACATTGACAAAGTAATGTAAGTTGCAATAATTTATCTTGACACTACAAAAAAACAGCAAATCAGAAACGGAATTAGAAACGGAAATAAGTTCCGTTTCTAAATCAGAAACGGAATTAGAAACGGAATAATTTCCGTTTCTAAATTAAAAGGTTAGCGACGGAATTGAGACGGAAACATTCAGAGACGGATTTGACACGGATCAGAGACGGAATTAGAGACGGAATTAAATTCCGTCTCTGAAATTTGGCGCCACCATTCCCGCCAAATTCTTCATTTCTTATGACCGTTCATCATTCCTCGAGATTTGTGCACATTCGATCTCGATGATTCAAAAATAAAACTCTCTCTCTCTCTCTCCCGATTCCATCTCCCCAAAGACTCCCTCTCTCTCTCTTCCGATTCTCTCTCTCCCAAAACCCTATCTTCCCAGCGCTCCATCGATCTCTCTCTCCCGATTCTCTGTCTCTCTCCCCCAAAAACCCCTCTCTCTCGATGGCGAGATCTCTCTCTCTCTCTCTCACCGCGCTCTCTCCCGATTCTCTGTCTCTCCGGAACCCCTATCTCCCCAAAAATCCCTCTCTCTCTCGACGGCAGATCTCTCTCTCTCTCTCACCGCTCTCTTTGTCACCGCTCTCTCTCACGGACCGTCGACCGCATCCAGTGCTTTGTGCTTTCACGGCCATTAGAGAGATCGCTAGCACAGAACCCTAGCTGTTCGTTCTCACTCTATCGGTCTCAGATCCGAAGCGCTTCGCGGTTAGTGCTGTTGTTTGTCAATCAATGTACGGTCTAATCAATTGGATTGAATCATTTATCGTGTTAGGGTTTGTGGTTCAATTTGCGTTGTGAATGGAACCGATTAGCGTTCTATGCGTTCTTCGATGAATTTATTGTTTAGGTTCTCGTTTTTCTTGAAAATTAGGTGAATTGCACTTGATGTGTTGTGGAAAGATTGATCTTTGTGCGTGTTCGAGTGCGATTTATCGATTATTGTAGTTTGTATTGTTGTTTGTTAATCCATGTGTTGTATAATCAGTTGAATTGATCATGTTAGGGTTTGTGGTTCAATTTGAGTGTAAATGGAACCGATTAGTGTTACGTATGTTCTCTCGATGAAGTTATTGTCTGCATTCGGTGTCTCAAGGTATATTGATATATACGTGTGTGTACATGTATATATATAAGTATACACGTTACATTAAGTAGCTAAGTTTCATTGCTACATTAATACACTCAATGTGAGTCGATGAGAACTCAACCTATTATGACCATTCCCAATTTGCTCAAGAGATTGCATGTTGTGATTTTTTCGCACGATGACAAGGTAATCTTTCTTTGAGCATTTTATTTGTTCATTAGAATCTGAAAAGTCTCTTAATTGATTTTAATTTCCATGCCTAACTAACCTGCCAAGTTCACAATCGAACGAAAATATCAATCAAGTATTCCACTGATGTTTTGGTCCCCTATCACCCTGGTAATATTGGCACTCCTACTATTATTTACCAATGTGAGTCTATGATAATGTCCAGTCTATATGTATTCAAATAAGAATTAGTTGAACTGGCATTCCTTGCTTGTTTTATGGCTGTAGTTAATTATTTCTCATTTCTAATACTATACATGGTCATTAAGGTGCATTCCTTGCTTGTTCTTTGCCTTGCCTTTATCATCTTTGTTCAATTGCATGTTCCTTAGTTTTGTTAAATGTATATTCGAAGGTATTGTTGAATAATTGACTTGCTAATGGCCATGTATGGCTTTAGGCGAGAGAATATAGAGATAAAGAGCGAGATGAGATGTGTATTGGTAGTAGTAGAAGTTGTTGATGGTGTCATGGTGGTGTTTCCATATATGTTGTGAGTTGTGATCTACCTTCCAATTAAAGAAAATTAAATGTTTTGTTAAAATGGTACTTAATTTCGGTGTAGAATTGGTTTTCTTGATTTACGGATGGAGACTTCCATGAGTATGATAAGATTCCAAAAACCATGAGTCCATTTTCCATGAGGCTAAACAAATTGTGCACGAGGACTAAATAAATGACATTCTAAAATGATCAATTCATCATAAATCACTATGGGTTTGTTTCAATAGATGGATCTATTCATCATAGATGGAAGAGTAGTTTTATTGCTTCCACATGTGTGTATGGCTTTAAATTCACTAAACTATGATAGAATCTTGGTTTATTTGTCTTTGCAAAACTTGGGTAATATCTGTTAATCTGTTTATTGTGATCACGATTTTTTTAATGAGTTGTGTAGTTGGACTTTGATAGTGCTTCCCTTTGAGATCATGCATGGAGGAGATTAAACTTGACCATGCTAAATAGTTTCTAGTGTCTTTTAGCATATAGTAATGCTTATGATTTGATTTAATAGATGATATTATTCTCTTGCATTCTTGTTTTTGTTTTTCTTCTTTAATTCACTTGAATACGAAGTCCATTAGTATCATTTTTTTACACCTATAGTTTCTAAAAAGCACTTTCTTGAATTAAGTGCCAAAGCGAATCGAGATACTTTTTTCCTTTGAAATTTTTAGTGTAACATCTTTCTCTTACATTTTTCATTTTATTGTATTTTCATTTTCCTAAGTTTGAAAACTTGAATCGAGTTAGAAACGTGTTTTATAGTCTTCTTGTCCATTTTTATGTTGAACTAAGTTTGAAAACTTGATCAGTTCGAAAAAGAACTTCTCTTGAACTAAGCACTCTTCTGTTGTTTCATGTTGTAATGCGAGGTTCATTCTTTTATGGTGCTTTGCTAGTTTCTAAAAAGCACTCTGCTTTGTCCATTTTTATGCGCTCCTACTCATCTTCTTCTCTTGATTGTCTTACTACATTAAGTTGTGTAGTTGGACTTTGATATTTATGCTTCTTGTTTTTTGGTAAATGCGGTACTCTAATTACGATCTTGTGGTGTATGTTGGTTGTGGAGAAAGAGGAAATGAAATGGCGAGAGGTATGTGATGTCTATGTTGCTTATCATAAACTGTTATGCATTGAAGGTTGAAGCTTTGTAATCCCTTAATTTTTCGGGTTCTTATGGATTTTCCTCAATTGACAAGGACATTGCACGATGGTCGTGAGGAATCTGTTATGAAGCGAACTACACTTGTAGCTAATACTTCTAACATGCACTGTGGGTCACTAGGGAGGCGTCCATATACACTGCTGATGCGAAAGTTCTAGTATATCATATGAGAAGCGGTTGTTAAGCTCCACTTTGAAACCCCAAAGTTCTAGTATATGCTTACTTTGTTGGTTCATTTCCATTGCCTTATTTTTGATACTTGAATACTCTTCTTAGTATCGAAACGTTTTCTTTACTCCGATCCTGTTTGTAAGTGCCATATTTTTCACAGCTATAATATAATGCTTCGTGTTGCTCCTATCGAAACTAATGAGTGTGTGATTGTTGTAGGCATTACAATTGCGGAATACTTCAGAGATATGGGTTACAATGTCGGTATGATGGTGATTCTACTTTTCGTTGAAATTTGTGAAGCATTGCGTGAAATCTCGGGACGTCGGTAAGTTTCTCTCTTTGAATTTTGTGTACTTCAAATCTTTCACTAGCCTCCTTCCTGATTATGAGAAAATGGTGTGGGATCTTCAAACATTTTTTTTTTTATAAAGATGGATGCGATCTGTTTTTCTCATGTCATTTTTAAGTATGTTTGTGTTCCTTTGCTAATTTTCTTGATAATATAATGTTTACGCTTTGCTACACGTTTTGTTAGGGCAAAAAATGACTATGTTTAGAATTTCGTATTGCAATCTTGATTCGTACGTTAATTGTAATTTGTTATGAACATGCGATGAGTTGTTAATATTTCACTGGTTTTACCTAATCTTGGTTCTACTGTTGCCTAAAATGAGTTGTCACTGTGAAGCGATCCGTATCAAAACTCATTTTTATTTTTAAAACCATAAAATGTGGATGCCTTAGCTTGAAATGAAGTTGCAGTTTCCTACGTGTATTTTTCGATTGATAATTCTTTTCCCTTGTCTGTGCAGGTGGTGTTGAAGAACATCTCAAGACTTTTCGATTGATAATTCTTTTTGTGCATTTTTATAGGATTGTAAGTTTTTTTTTTTTTTTTGTGGTTGTTGAACAATAGGATTGGTGGTTTTGTGAATACTTAGAAATTTGGAGCATTTGTAATACTATACAATTTTTTTTGGATATATATCTTTTTCAATTTTTGATTTTTACATTTTTGTTCTTTCAATTGAATATTTGTTGATATATATTGTCGATGTATGAATGTCAAATTTTATTTTTTGGGGGATGTTAGCACCCCCAAGGAGTTGTTGGAGGGTGCGGGCGATGATTTTTATTATATATTGGCGGGTTAAATGTGCTTGGATTGAGACCTATATATGTAAGACTTTAAAAACTAAACAAAAATGAAAATTAGACGGAAATAGCAACGGAATCTTTGGATTCCGTTGCTATTTCCGTCTCTAATTTTCGTTTATGTAGATACATAAATCGAAACGGATCAAATTCCGTCTCGATCCGTCTACGATTAGCAACGGATCGAGAGACGGAAATAATCGAACGGAATTTATTCGTCTCTAATCGAAACGGAATTAGAGACGGAATAAATTCGTTTCTAATCGAAACGAATTTATTCGTTTCGATCCGTCTCTAAATCGAAACGGAATCCATTTTCCGTTTCGATCCAATCACGACAGCGTTTTCGAGAGACGGAACACATTCGTCTCTTTCGTTCGCTTCGAATCCAATCAGAGACGGAATTTTTGCAAATCAGAAACGGAAAATTCCGTTTCTGATTTGCTTTTTTTTTGTAGTGTGATAATTCAAACTTTACTTTTAAAAAAATTATATTAAAAAATATATATTTGAAATACTTGATGGGCACATATAAACCGTAGTCCATCCCAAACAACACAGGTTACACGAGTACCCGAGCCGATGAATAGGTCACCTCCAACTATGGCGTTTTTTATTCGTTATTTAGTATATATAGCTAGAGTAAACTATTTGTTCTTAAACCAAGTAATAGATAAAGGAAAGTGCTAATTTGATATCTTGGAACTCACATCTCGAAGTTACATCGATTTTGAGATCCATATACATGTGTTCATGCACCTCGAGATGCATGGAGATGCATGCATACATAGTTATTGATGCATAACACACAAGATGTGTATATAGAATGTGGACAATTCTCGTGACTAATGTAACTTCAGGTCTTCACGTGTAAATTTTAATGATGTCAAAAAAACCATTTCTGATAGGTAAATTAATCTATTATGTCATAGATATTACATCATACACATACACACACATATAGATTATACTTCGCACTCCGACCTAATCTTCTCACTTCTCCATCACTACTAGTGAGACGTAACATACACAATAAATGGAGAATTTGAATGGTGGGTGATCATCAAACCCTTCACAGCTTAAAGCTGGCACACATTCATGATATGAAACACATATAGTATTTACAACTGGAATCTGGAGACAACCCTCTATAAAAAGAGAAAATAAAAGCTGCTACATTGATCAGAGATCAACCGAGTTAGTTTGTTTAGTAGTTTTTTTTAGAGATGATCATTCCCTACTTGATAACCCATGCCTGTTGATCCAACGACATGGGCGAAAGATTGTGTGGGTTAAACATATAAATAATCATACTCGTTTGGATATTGACAGATTTTATATATATATATATATATATATAAAAGAAGAAGAAATCATTCCCTAATTGATTTGATCAAATAAACAAAACAATTAGTGGGGGTTTATATGATGTGGGATTTCAATGCAAGTGACAGCTTACGAGAATGCACTTATATACCAAGATATGTGCTCTGTCACACGACTTCCCAAACGTGCATAAAGAAAAATTAAAATGGGAAAGTGAGAACTACTAGGTCGAAAGACGTCATCGATCTTACTGTTTTTATTTTTGGGGCTCTCGTGATTGAATAGAATAAGAGTAGTGCGAGCTACAAAAGATTATAAATTGTTTTATAGATGAGGAACACTAAGCTATGCAGCCTATGCTTCACGTGAGGTTCCCTTTTTCCCTTACAGCCGCCTCATTCTCATCCCAATCACACATACTTTCAAATCATGTGAAAAACATTAGTACATGTCTAGGGCCACACATTAAATCAAAAATAATATTTTAAAAATTAAACTTGTTATAATTCGTCGATTCAAACTAATTAAAACAATGTCGAATCATAAACAAAAAACATTGAAATAAATTAAAATTTTTTAAGTAAAGAATGCTAATTGTTAATTAAGTTTTTATAGTTTTTATAATAATTATAATAAGCTTCACTAGTTATAACTCTAGCGATTAGTCAAATTTTAATTCTCCCTCAAATATATTCGAGCTACACATGATACTACAATAAAAAAATATTGACTATGAGTTTAAATTACTTTTTTTTTCGTGCATTATTAGTAATTACGTGATTAATTACAACAATTTCTTATTTTATTTAATAAAAAAATGTATATGTGTTTAGTTGTAACTAAACATTTGAGAGTAAAATGAATAAATAAGTACAAATTTTTTAAAGTTTTTTTGAAAACGAGTTATATTTTTTGACAATATGTAGATTGGCTTATAAAAATGAAAAGAGGGAGTAGTTATACAATACTAATGACTAATTGAAATATAATCATCTTATAAATCATGAATCGCATAATTAATTAGTTAAATTGTTAGTTTAATAATAAAAGTTTATTAACTATTGCTCATGTGAAAAAGAACGTGGAATACCTAACCCTATATATTAATTTGACTATAGTTTATAAAGTTTTCTTGTCAACCAAGTTGATGAGTCCTGTCATGGACTTACCCCTTCTACAAGGTAACATTAACAGTTAACACACAATGCACTTTCATCGATCTTAATTGGCTTTTCCAAACAGCTTTTTTGTTTGAGAAAACCTCTTGTACGATCGAACAAGACATAGTGAATGCATTGAAATGCCTTGCTCTCTATTCCAGTCCTTAATGCGTCAGATAGATAGATAGATTCAAGGAACCGCACGTCAAGCCCTGTTCATATATTTTTCCTTGTCCGAGAGCCTCATTTTCAAGTACAATAATCCATGCTCTGCACATACACTTTGGGCCCTTTTATCCATGCATGTCTACATGCATCTCCACTCTTACATTTTTTTTTCAATAAATCTATAATTCCTCTCTTATAATTATATATAAAGAAGATTTAGGCAATTAAATACATTAAGTTTCTTGGTAAAAATTATTACTATAAATAAATCAAGATTTTTTATCACATGTTGCAAGCCCCAACCACTTAACATAATTGTTTGTTGTGTGTAAATTCATTGGCTCTCATCACTTATTATTTTGTTTGTCTTGTAAAAATCCAAATTGATTATAGGATTTTAAGACCATAAACCTCATTTAAACCAAAAAAGTTACGTAGAATGACACTGAGTCATTTTTTTTTAAAATAAAGTTATCAGCTTCGAGTCATAAAAATAGAAAAATTTTAAACTTTTAAATTAGAAGCACCACTTTAGTAGATATGAGAACCTCAAATTTAAAATTAGTCCAAACAAAATTTTTGATATTGTGACAATAATAATCTTTTATATTTTATTTTCTTTTTCTCGTTGAGGGGAGCCAAATGATTTTATTCAAAATCGGAGGTTAAAAAATAAAAATGAGAATTTATATTTTTTTGGTAGATATAAAAAAAAAAATACTAAAATGACAACAACGATGTCACACTACAAGAAACATTGACTCACAAAAACTTTTTATGCGACCTCGATCCACATGTATTGCATCGAGATATGTGTATACTTACATCCTAAGACACCGATGAGTAACTCGTGAATCAAAGTGTCTTACTGTGTGACATATTATTATTATTCTAACACTTATCTATAAAAAAAAAAGTCATATTTCATGCCATCATTTGATGACCAAAGTTAAAATATAAAGACGAAAAAGGGCATATTATGGCCATTGGGTGGTATGCACTAGGAAGAGGAATAATTCCATTTCAACGTTATTATTCATTCCCAGACTTTAAAAATAATAAAAAAAACTCCATCATTTTCTGATTTCAAGGCACGGTCCCTTAATGTACCATCCATGTCAGATTCCAAAATACACACCCAAAATATCTCAAACCTTGTACCTAGCTAGGGGCATTCTCGGAATCCAACGTGGATTAAAGTGTGAGAATCATTGGGGGACTGTACAAAATACAAACCCAAAGATGGGACACCACATCAATGCAATGCTCTCTCTCTCTCTCTCCCTCTCTCTCATTTAATCACACACATTGATTAATTCATGCAGGGCACGCTCGACGCACAACTGGCACGTGACGTCATAACCAAAGTAAAAATGAAGCTCCCTTTTAACATGCCAACTGTACAGCTGATCAAAACCCATCAAAACCCAGCTGTAATTGACACGTGGACGGATCCCATTGGTCTGGTCCTGACACTCATCCTTTAAACAGCGACAGGTCGTACAGTGCCCCCACACCCTCTGAGCACAGGAATAGCAGTCTCCAGCTAAGCAGACGGAGCCCAACCTAACGGCTAGTTTTTCTGTACTCTAACTTTCATAAAAATTCGAACACCGTGATCCTACTTGGCGTCCGACGTGGAAATTTGGCAGAAGTGACGTGGCAGTGTGGGCTTGGTGTGGAAGCCACCGCTGGGCTCTATATAAATCTGTGCTTAGCGTGAGTGTCAAAATAGAGCAAAACAGAGCATTTGCAGAGAAGAAGCTTCATTGCTTCAAACACTGTTTGAAATGGCGATTTTAGGTTCTAAATTTGTTGTTCTGAGCTTGATCGTGCTGAGTTTTGTGGTGGGTGGAGTTCAATCAAGAAAGTTTGATGAGCTCTTCCAAGCTAGTTGGGCTCTTGACCATGTCATCAATGAAGGAGAGCAACTCAAACTCAAACTCGACTCCTACTCTGGTACTTCTACTGTTCCACATTACATTCATGGGTTTCTTGTTTTATCACTAGATGTCAATGTCTGTGGAGTTAATTTTTGGTTTGTTTGACTGATTTCAGGTGCTGGGTTTGCTTCAAAGAGCAAGTACATGTATGGGAAAACGACAGTCCAGATCAAGCTTGTAGAAGGGGACTCTGCAGGGACCGTCACTGCATTCTATGTATAAGAAAAATCACAAAACCCATTATTACCAATCAAATTCGTATCAATTCGTCACAATACACTAGGCTCATTTATGATTTTCGATTGCAGATGTCTTCGGAGGGCCCAAACCACCACGAATTCGACTTCGAGTTCCTCGGCAACACCTCCGGCGAACCCGTCCTTGTCCAGACCAACATCTACATCAACGGCGTCGGAAACCGGAGCAGAGGAACAGTCTCTGGTTCGACCCAACAAAAGACTTCCACTCCTACTCAATCCTCTGGAACAAACGCCAAGTCATGTAAGCTCATTAATATCCATATCATCAAAATAAAATAAAATTTATTCCGTGTGATATCAATGTAGTTTCCCAAGAAACTCGCTAATTGATCCTTCATGAAAATGTGACGAAATCAACAGATTTATGGTGGACGAGACGCCGATCAGAGTGTACACGAACAGGGAAAAGCAAGGGATACCGTTTCCGAAGGAGCAGGCGATGGGGGTGTACAGCTCGATATGGAACGCAGACGACTGGGCGACGCAGGGGGGGAGAGTGAAGACAGACTGGTCGCACGCGCCGTTCGTGAGCTCGTACAGGGGGTTCGAGATCGACGGCTGTGAGTGCCCCAGCAGTACAGCGATGGAGGAGAACACGAGGAGGTGTAGTAATGTCGTTGTTGGTGGTGGGAAGGGGTTTTGGTGGGACGAGCCGGTTTTCGGTGAGCTGAGCGTGCACCAGAGTCATCAGTTGATGTGGGTTCGAGCCAACCATATGATATATGACTACTGTGCGGACTCCGGTCGGTTCCCTGTTTCGCCTCTTGAGTGCGTTCGACACCAGCACCATTGATTCATGTTGCACTGCTAGTCTAGCTAGTAATCTACTCTCTCTTTACTGATGAAGACCTCTTTGGTGTTTTTTTTATTTCTTTCAGCACTGTAAAAAGTATGAACAAAGATGTAAACATGTACTCCATGTTATGTTGGTACGTTATATTACGTTCTTTCAATTTTTTGGGCTCGGTTTTAATGGATTGATTATGTTGCAAAATATGTAAGAGAAGTGTTAAAATGACGACAGGAAGGCATATCACCAGTCACACTATTGCAAGACACATTAGGTGTGCTCTCCTTAGGACTTGGATATACATAAATCTCTTTTTAGAAGAGCAACTTTAACTATGCTCTATTTTTAGAGTTACGAAGTAACTCTGATCATACTCTAAAATATAACTTGTTACATAATTTTACATTGAGATCATGGATTAGAGTAAATATTGATTACTTAAGACACCATCGATATTCAATTCAAAAAAACACCATCGATATTCAATTCAAAAAAAAAAACTCATCATTAAGATTATGGATTGATAATGTAGTTAATGTGTCAAAAAATTAAAGGGGAGGGTGTCTATTAGTGTCATAGTTTAAATTTATAAATTTAAATGTTTATTTAATGCCTTATATGATATATTTTTTCATATTTAATTTATGACAAGGCATTAATTTATGATTTAAATCTACATAAACATAGACTATACTTTAATAGTATTTTTTATTTTTGTTTTTATTTTTATTTTTCTTTAAAATGATCAATAATAGTTTTTTTTTTAAATATGAATGTGTTTTTTTTTAATTTTTACTGATTAAGTAATTTATCAAAATTAACATAAATAAGTAAAAAAATAAAAATAAAAAATAAAATCTTAGAGTAAAAATAATTTGTAGTTAGAACAGAAATAAAATTTGATGTGATATAATTATAAAATAAAAAAAGTATTATGATTGAAAATGTTTTTTTTTTTTAGTCAATGTGTTTTTGTCGTAGAACCTGTTGTTGTCACTCTATTATTATGTGTCATTCTACAATTTTTTAATGTGTATTAGTCACGTGTTGTTGTGGCGTTAATTGTGAAGACTTTCTTGCGTGTGAGCTTGTGTGGGTCCCGTGGGGGGGTCTTTCCTACATGGCACGGGGACAAGTTTGAGTGTCAATTTCCTGTCAAATCATCTATAAAACAGTTCGGGAGTGACGTATGGTGGGGCGTGGCGGGGATTTAGCGTTGTGTTTGTGTCACGACAAATGTAGTTTAAACTTCGCTTGGTTTTTTTTTTCCTTTTATAACAAAAACTGTGGTATTTTTTGTTTGAGGTATATGTGGACGCAGAGGATACACAATCCTTCTACTATATGTATTTTTTCTCCAGAGAAATACAACTTTCATGAGCTTGATGCAATTCTTCAAAAAAAAAAACAAAAAAACATGTTACTAAAAGTGGATAGTCAATCTCAATTAATTTGTAATTGAGTTTTCCTTCATCACATATTCGTCTGTTCAAACTAAATGTTTGTGTACAATTCACCAATCAAAGTTGTAGCTCAATAATTTAGTTTGTAGTTGAAGTGATTTAAGCAAAGTTCTCTCCAAGCTTGAGGGTTAGAAATTACTTTCTTATTAATGAAAAATTGAGTATATTGTTTTTGAGTTGAGAATTACAATCATTGGATAATGGATATCGTTCCCAAGTGGTTAATTGATGGTGAGCTTTATCAATATAATATCTTTTGATAGAGTATGATTGTAAAGTTGGATGCCACCATTTAAAGCTACAATGCAAGTAAGGGAGCGTGTTTGGCTAATGAATTAAGATATATAATCCCGATCCAATATGCTTTGCTTTGCTTGATTGAAAATCATAGTTAAGTGCTAACCTTTATAATCTTAATTAGAGTTTTCTTTTCTTTTTATTAGAGTTTTCTTTTGAGGTTAATAAGAAACATTACAAATTCCCAAATGTCAACAATGGAATAATCATTTGTCTCTTCAAATTAAGGACTCACACCTTTCACTTTTTCTTCACTTTTGTTTTTATCAAAAACAATGAGAAAGCTGTACAATTAGGTGAGCTTCTCATCAGTATGTAAACCTAGTAATTTTTGGTGTAAAAATGGGTCCAAGTCCAACCCCCATTGCCCTTTCCTTTAAGAAATGCTTCACTTCACATTTATATACATGGCCCCTTCTCCTCATAATTGATCATATTCATAGACCTGTCACTATATTGCATATTACCTGAATTAGACCAATTCCCTCTTTTTTTGAATCATTACAACTACTTTGGGCCTTCATAAGTCTTGATTTAAATTTTGATTTTATTTATGGCACTACTTCGCGAGTATGTGTTTCTCCGCTAGTATCGATATTGTTCACAACTTAATCACCTTCGACTCATATGCCTCAAAATTAATTACTTATTTACTTCATTATGAAATCTTCAATTCATCGATGTGAGACTAACTTTTTCGGTTAACATATCTTCGAACTTTATCTTAAAAGGGCTCAATTCTAATTGAGAAGTTTGCCCCGCGTCACTACTTCATAAGCATATGGACCTCTGTCGATATCGATATTGTCATCAACTTAACTACATTCAACTCATAATTGTGGAGTTCTATCTTAAAAGACCTCAATACTATTAAGAGAGAGTTAATTACTTATTTATTTCATTATGAAGTCATAATTCATCGACGTGAGACTAACTTTTTCGATCGACGCATCTTCAATCCATCAGTCCATTGGTGGTTTTATTGTATTATTGTGATAAAGACCAATGTTTTGTTTGATATTGTTTGAAATATACTGCAAGTCTCAACTACTCTGCTCATATGGTGGTCCATGGAACAGAGCCACAAAACGATGAAAATTAAAAGTAAATTAAACCCAACATTAATTGTTTACAAAACCATGCCTTTCCATTCAAAATAAATAGGAAAAAAAAAAAAAAAAAACTCCCACTTTGGATGGCTGAAAACAAGGAGCAGCTTAGCCTCCCCGCCATTAACTTTTTCATGCAGACATTAACAGAAGTGTTGTGTCACATTAACTTATACATATAATTGAGCAAAACTACTTAAATATATCAACTAGTCTTGTCCTTACCTTTTTTTTTTCAATAAAAAGAAATTCTGCCCGGTTGGAAAGTGGCAATACTTATTGACAAGAACAAATCCATCATTAATTATGCGAAAGGTTAGCATAAATCGATCTACTTTTCTTTTTAAATACTATCAGCTTGTCATATAATTAAACCTTATCGATCATTTATGTGGTTGGACCTAAATTATGAAAAAACTATACAAATTAATCTCCTTTTACGTCCTATAAAAACTTTAATCTCCTTTTGATTATTTGATTATATATGCAGGGCTTCATATACATATAATGAAATGTCGACTTCTGTTCTATGATCCTCGAGATGGGTGCACAATGAAAATCAAGGACCATCAGATAGATGCTCGTCGTTTGTGTGTATTTTTCTGAGTTACAATAACAGGGTCCTTGAAAGATTTTAGTAGTTCTTATATATGGTATACGTGTTTAAAATGAAAAAAAAAAAGAAAAAAGAAAAAAGAAAGAAAGGTTGTTGGTCTTTATTAAAGCTACTATGCATTCTAACATGTTTTTATACATATAGCAGTATTAATTCTATACTCTATGATTGATCTCAAGAGGCAAAATTCTAAACATAAAGTTACATGAAAAGCATATCTAAAGCTTGGATTTATATATAGGGATTAGGGACTAACTGGTTTGCACTAACATACAATCAATTGGGGTGTAAATTAATGATTCCCATCTTTTTGAGTTAGGTGGCTTTAGAGCAGCTACTGAAAATGTTATTTATTCATCTCAAGCAGACTCCAATTAGATTACTAATTCCAAGATTAGTTGAATATTTGATGATTCCTTCTTTAATTAATTGTTTAAGGAAAAAAAAATGAAACAACACTTCATTAATTAAATTTTATGCACTGTCAAAATTTATGATCATCATGACTGTTAAAAAGATGAGAGAACTCATCACTTTTGAAACTCCTAACTTAGGTCTAGAGTAGATGTCTTACATGTTTAATATAATTAAACAATCTAGGTCATGATTTAGATGAAGTCACATGATTAATATTTGTGATAAGGTTAATTAATTAATTAATTAATTATGTTGGGTAATTATGAAAAAGAAAGAAAGGGACGTGTGTGAATATATAAGAATAATGGCAAAGATCTTGTGATCGATCACTTGACCCCTCTCAACTGGAACCAATACGCATAGCTAAATCATGACTATACTATTTGATCCCCAAAAATAATATTGTTATGCAATAATTAGGGAAATGTATGTTGTTTAATTAATTTGTTCATCCCAATTAGATGGGTCTAGAAGGCATCTTTGGTAAATTAAATGAAGTGGAGTTAGTGGCACAATAATTAAAACTCCCTCACTTTTTCTCTCCTTTGGTGATAATCATTTGACTCTAAAATTGTTCTTTTGCTAAACAGGTTTAGGTTTTCAATATCCTTAGACTAGATGATACACAGTAGTACTTTTTGAGATTATATATAAAGTGATTCCGGCTTTAATTTATAGATGCTTAATTGGTTGGAGACAAGGTGGGATAATTGAATGCTATGTTCGGAACTTGGCTTCATATGTCAAAATGTCCACAAAAAATTTACCTTCATAGATATTAAACTCTTTTTTTTTTCCTTGTTATGAGTTGATTAGATTGTTCCTTCTATTACTTTAATACCTTAACAAAATTGATTAGTGAAGGTTTTGATTTAACAATAAATCTACTTCGACTCATGAGTCTGGACTTATAGGGAGATTTTTCAAATTTTTACAAATATTTAAAAGGTAACAAAGGATTTTTACAAGTGATTGTGTGTGCTTCATTATTTACTTGAGGATGACTTTGAAATGAATTTTTTTTTTTTTGAGTCTGGACTCATAAGTCCAAATAGCGCTACCCTTGATTTAAATATGAATTAAAAAGTATTGGCGGAAGCGTACATTACTCCTATTTCGTTCGTATGGAACTCCGGTCTTTTCCACCGCCCAAGAGTTTTGTTGGAACACACTCTTCTAGGGACCACCACCACGCAAAAACGCCAAAATCCTTAAAATCCAATCACACTACGTGATTTTATTATCATATTATTCTTAGGACTTCCCAAAAAATTAGAATGATTTAGATATGAGATATATTGTTAGTTATTATATATTAAAGACTTTATCCGTTTTACACATGCAAAACGTGGCCCAAAGATTAGTTCAATAATACTGCAACAAAATGAACTTCCTCTAGATATATAGCTCGATAGTAGCCTAACAAAATCAACTAGATCATAAGGTACCTTCAAAATATATGAATAGTGTCCCTTCCGACATGATATAAAGATGAATAGAACTCACAATCTTGTGGAGTACCCCGTGCAACCATAAAGTTCAATAAAATCAAATAATTGTTTATTATACGTTACTAATTATGTAAAACAGTAAGAGGTTGAAGGATTGAGTCTCATTGGTGGCAAGTGTAAGAGGTAGTGCATTATTTTTATTTTTTTATTTTTTTTTCAGGATTCGATCACCGAACGTTACAGAGGTTGGAGCATGACTTTTTCACTATACTAAGGCAGGGTTGGCACATTGATTTCTTACATAAAAGAAATTATAGCTGTTCTAACCAATTTTGCTGCCCATGCAACCATATGCGAGCAATATAAATTGGTGGTGATAGGTGTTGGGCTTCTGGGCTAAAATGTAGTCTAAAATTAAAGCTCTGGCCCATAGTGTAGATGCAAAATTTGGCGGGCTCCTATGTAGAAAAACACGTAGAATTCATGCTATGCAGCATTCAGTTTTAAGATTAAAAGAGTCCGAAGTTGAAGGCAATAATAAAAATACGCATTATGTGTCATTGTCATTGAATCACATTAGCTTCTCCCGATTAAAGCCCAAATAATTTCACTGGGCTAGGAGCGTGTCCCTACTACTAAATCAGAGCTTAGAGGAAAACGGTGCAATCAGGGACTGCTCTTTACAAACATATGAAACACATGACGGTATACAAAAATCATCAGAACCAGATAACGAAAAACAAAGCTTTTCTTTGTTGAAAGATAGAATTAAGACTTTCAGCAAAGGAAGACAAACTACCTAAAATTAAAAATTTAAGAATATGACCAAACCAGCCGCACGAATCCACAAACGATTATTGAGGAAGATGTACCGCAATAAGAATGAACTTAATCTTCACACATAGTTGCACTTTATTGAACAAACAAAACACATAGAGATGTATTGATTAGAACCATCGCTGATCAAAAGAGAAGATTGATGGTGATTCAAGATCTTGAATAACGAGATAGAACAAAAAAAGAGATTTTAGGGTTTAGAGCCCTAATCATAGTGAACAGTTAATTAATAAGAAGTTAATTGAAATTAAGCATTGATATTGAAAGCTCATCCCCATGATCCCTTAAGTCCAAATCTGCTTTTATTGAAATTGGGAACATGTTCTCATCCTCATCTGATTGGAGACACTAGTAAACCAACCTTCCTTAGAAAAATATTCATTAGAAAGCAACCATACTAAAGTAATAAGTTAGTTAGTCTATTGATTCACTTGGTGGGGATATTTCTGATTAATGGACACATTTCACATGTTCTTCTATAAGAAACAGGGTTCTTAATTCTGTTGTAAGGATGAAAACCACTTGTCAACATATATATATAGATCGAGGAGCCCATGATACCAAAAAAAAAAAAAAAAAAAAAAAAAGTCCATCAATAAGTTAATTAATTAAGCTACGTTTAGATAGAGTTCAATTTAATTATTTTGAAGTTCAAAACAGTAGAAAACGTGTTTTTGATTAGTTGAATATGAATTAAAGCCATTAAAATTAACGTGTGATGAACTTCATAATTAAGTGTCTACCTTCTTTTTAAACATTGATAGCCCAAATCAATAAAATTGTGTTTCATAAAAACGTTAACTAAAGTAAGGTTTTAAACGAGCAGATGTCATACTATTAAGACCCGTTTTATTTTGTGTGCAAGTGTAAATGATGTCTGGAATACATTAGCTTTCTTTTGGAGCATGACAATAAAATAACAAAGTTTTCTTAAACGTTTTATGGCCTGTACTCACCAAAAAAAAAAGGAGGGTGTGATTAATTTTTTTCTCTCAATTATACTTCTTCTGGTCGTTTAAAGATAACGCACAAGATTTAAGAAGTCCTTTAGTTATATGTTAATATTATTATATTACTCCTCATACTACGTTAATTATAATAATGGATTATAAAACCACATGCGTTAATTTCCTATTTAATGCAATGAAAAAATAAATAAAATGAACATGTATAGAAAAAATTAAACGACTTAACTATTATAGACCTTATATAAACACAAATTTTAAATTATTGTTGTGCTCACTTAACTATAAATTCATACAATTCTAATTATCATTACCCTAGAGTAGCACTAAAGTAACAAAGATGGTACAGAGCGACTATCACATTATAATTAGCATATCTACATGTTCTATACATGTATGCAGACATGCATTCCTAAAATGCATGCACTATGCCCCATGTGCCATTACATCAAATCTTCCATCTATCAAACCAACCATCCATTTTAAGAACCTGTTTTTATCATTCTCTAGCCATATATATGTCAATGTGCCCACACATTGATTAGTAGACCCTTAATTGTATCCATGATAGTAAGCAAAGTGAGAGCCTAACAAACTCCACACAAGCCACAAACACAACATATTCGGTATGTTACGTAGTTTTCATGCAAGTTCAATTATTCCATCACACAAACCACAAATTAACTTTATGTGCTCAAATCCTCATCCGCGACTATCACAATTTTGGGTCCCCTGTCATGTCTCTTCTTCGTCTTGAGTCTCATCACGCTAGCCCAGTAAACTCATCAATCATTTCAACCATAATAAACATACAATCGGCCCTTTAGTAGTCCCAAAATAATAAATTTCTTAGAGGCAACAACATCGGAGGACCATGTGTCCCAATTTATGTGAGACAATCTGTGCTGTAGAAAATGATCATTTGTAGAATCTGATTTTTTCTTCAAGAAATATTACCTCTTTATAAAAAAAAAGTTTAATTTGTTGAATTAAATATACATCCTAACCTTCCACAACTTTTATGGCCTGTTTGGTTCGTGGGATTAGCCCGGATTAGCTACACTAGACTAGTTAATCCGCTGTTCGCTTGGAGGATTAACTAGGCCAGCGGACTAGTTAGGAGGCATGGTAGTGGATTAAATAATACCACCATTTTTGGTGGGATTAGCTAATCCATAGTGGGTGGTGGAGGAGATTACCACTTTACCCCTCCCATTAACACAAACACCGAACAACGATTCTCAAAACTGAATCAATCGCCGACGGCACTGTTTTGCTAATCTTCTTCGCGTGTTGCTCTTCTTCTTCGTTCTCCAAGACTTGTATTTCTATTTTGGTTCGATTGATTTGTTCTCCTCGCTATCGTCTCCTTTGATTCAAGTTTGGTGCTTTTCCTTTGCGATTGATTGATTGATTTTAAGTTCCTCTACTTCTGTAAAAGATTTCTTCCGCCATTGGAGACTGTTGTTGAAGAGAAATTCTGCGGACTCGATTGGTGTCGGAGATCAGTTTCCTTTCAATTTCTTCCTTCTTTGATTGACGTCTTCTTCGTTCGTTAGGGTTCCAATGAAATTGGATTTAGTTTTGGTTTTCTTGGTTTCCTCCTACTTCGTCGTCTCTTCGTCGGTGATGATGATGATGAGGAAATTGGAGTTCCTGAGAAGTACAATTGTTACAATTGATCAGGTTGTTGTTGTTAGGGTTTTGTTTTCTTATTGCTGTCATTATATATTTGTGAAATGGGGTGTTTTGGTGTTTTTTATCTAAAGGGTACTTTGGTAAATGTACATATACAACCTCATTTAATCACAACCTTAAAACTCCAAACCAAACAAGATACACAAATGATACTAAACTATCTAAACCCATGTGTTAGTCCCATCACTAATTAATCTCATGTGTTTGGATTCACTAAAATGTGAACCAAACATGCCATTAATATTATGTCTAGATGTTTTGATATTTATTATTATATCTTAAACTTTTTAATTAAATTATTTAATGTGTATCTTTTATCATTTTTTACTCAAGATTTGACAAGGTAATATTTAAATAATGAATTTTAAAAATCACATTATTACACAAATTATTAAAATTATTATTTAAGTATCAAATTTGAAGTTCTAAAGTCACATATATAATATTTTAATCTAATTAAAAAACTAGATTGAAAAATTACAAAAGTTGTAAAAAGGTTACAGATATTTTTGTCAATAACCTAAAAAAATATGAGGCCCGCTAAAGGCACCCCATCATTTAATGAAGGCACCCAGTTAATGTGGGCACAAACCGATTTACCTGGGGCACCCAAAAATTAGACCCGAAATACCTAAATTACCCCTCGTGGAAATCCATCTGCACCCCACCACCCTCGTGCAAACCCCTGAGCACCCCACCACCACCTTCACCGAACTCCTTGTGGAAGAATCCATTTGTTTTGAACCGACCAGTGAGAGGAATCCCCGAATTCGTGTTCTCCGTCCCTCGCCGTGTGTTTCTCCTTCGTTGTTCGAGTTTTCTGCATTTTGTAGGGTCCAGTGTGAGCCGATTTCGTCTCCAAATTAGGGCTCGGTTGAAGATCGTCGAATTAAGTTACATTTGGTAGAGTAGTTGTAATGTGTGTGTGGCAGTTTGTTCAATTGTAAAAAAATTGAGAAATCGCGGTTCTCGGCCACACAGGCCAGAGACGGTGTCAACTGTCTCGGCCAAGCATGGCCGAGACAGAAGCTAATATTTTTGGGAACTCGCAGTCTCGGCCACGTAGACCGGAAGAGTTGACAGCGTATCGGTTACGCATGTCCGAGAATACTGTAACATCCCTCGATTTCTAACACGACTTATGTGACACGTGTCGGGATCGTGACCCGCCACGCGATATTTGTTTATGCGTAAGTTCTCGCCTAAGTAACCGGGATCGGAGGTCCCGTGGTGGCGAGGAAGGTCGCCGGAGGTCTCACACTCTCTCTCCCGGGAGCACTCGGCCACTCTCCCTCTCCTCACGGTTTGCTCTCCCTCGGCTCACGGTTTCTCTTCATTGTCACTTTGTTTTTGTTGTTGTTCGTCACACTTGTTACGTGTGCATGTGGTTTCCGTGACAAAGACCGGAACGTGTCGGAGACCCCACCAAAACTCGGGCCAAAAACAGTTTTATAGGTGCAAAATCGAAATTCCAGAGAGGAATTAGCGCGCTAATAGCGAGAATTAGCGCGCTAACAGCCCTGCGACCGAAAATTCCAGAGAGGAATTAGCGCGCTAATAGCGAGAATTAGCGCGCTAACAGAGTAATTAGCGCGCTAACAAACATTATTAGCGCGCTAATGTTGTGTACGTTGGAAATAATGATGTTTAGACCTAAGTGTTAGTGAATGAATCGACCTAATAACACGAGTTTCCGACCTTGTCAGGTAACTGGAAACTTGAGGATACGCGTTAGGAGTCGCGAGAGTTTTACGTGAATTACGATAATCTCAGGTAAGTACACTTGCCTTAAAAAGCATTTGTACGTTAGTAAGCCAGCTAAGAAGATATCATGTGATTCATTTTCACTTTTCTTGTGTTCGTTATTATCCCATCATTGGCATTCCATTCTATGTTCTTGTATGTGTGTTCTTGGCATAAGTACGTCTCGAAGGTACATGCGGCACACTGCTAGAGGATAAAACGCGGCACTCGAGCGCACGAGTGTGTGACCACCCTTAGTGATTGTGTGATACCATGTACTTGGATTGTTGTGGATTGTTGTGGTATTGTTGTGGAATATGGACTCGCTTATTGCCTCTCTTGACTCGGAGAACACGCATGTTTCGATTGCTATCATTTCCAAATCTGTCTATCATGCATTCTTGCTTATTTATATTCCCGCATTTCGGTACCGCATGATATTTAGGCTGTCTTGTTTGTCGTTTCATGAATTACTTGTAATAACTCTTTCATAAACCTTAAAATTATCTCGGCCATGACATGACGAGAGCTAATTTGGGGCCGTCACATTAGTGATATCTCGGCCAATGACATGGCGTCGTGATGGTGTACGGTGTACGACTGAGAATTTTGTCCTACACTCGGTTGTCCACTTCCGAGAGGGCCTCCGTAGGCTCGGTCGTCATAGAACGAGAATAAGGCAAATTGAAATGGTCAATCCATCTCGGTGGTGTATAACCGAGAACTTGCTATTAGACTCGGTTGTAAACGGCCGATATATTGGACTACTTGTCGGTCATGGGTAACCGAAAATATGAGTTGTTTCACGAACCTGCTTGACCGAGACATCAGAAATGGATGAATTTGAACATTACTTTTTGTAAAAAAAATTTGTGGTATGTCAAACTAACAATACAAGATTGAAAATCCAGCACGACAATTTGCACCAAAACTTAATTAATTATAAATCTCCGTAACATTCAAACTGACTCTAAAAAGGGTCCATCCATAAGTAAACAACAATTAAAATACAGCACAACATTTGCATATACATAGAACATTCAGAGGAATTGGCAAAATTTCTAAATGTTTAGCCATCAAGGTTTCTAGGTACAAGCTTTTAACCTACGGTGTATCTAAATCTACAACAGGTATGGTGGCTTTATCATCAGCAGTTGCAATGGGCGCGATGTCTCGAAAAACGAATCCATCTCGCCAACCTTTAGCGCAGTCCTCAACGTACCGATCCCACGATGGATATAAGGATGGCAGTGGTGCATTCACACGCAACTGCACCTGTCAAAGTGAACAGTAGAACATAGAAGATATTGTCACAAACCCGATTAAGAGGGAAACAAATCAATTCACAAAAAATCATAGAACTTACCATAACCCAATGGATATTCCTTTCATTTGCCATTGCAATGATAAGTTTGTTGTGCAATGACGACGGTGGAGTACTACGTAGAGGTAGGAATGTGGAGGCACTCCCATGCGAGAGGTTGACGAGAATGACATTGAATGCGGTGGATACTAACAATCCCATGTCTGGAAGTGTCAACCATTCTTTGAAAGATGCCCCCTCTTGCTTCTCTGGGCAATGCACCGCATTCTTGACAGTCTCGAAACTCGAGCCAAGCACTTCCCGCCAAAGGTCTTCATACCCGATGATCTCATCGTACATCCTTCTACGCACAATCCTTCACCCGTCTTTGTCGGCAAGTCCAAGCCCAGAGGCTATACGCCGATATCCACAATTTCCATCGGAAACCATATCGATAATGGCCTCAACATGTGGCAACCAATCCGGTTCTAAGCAATGACCATAAGCCATGTTAGATCCACTTTGCGTGCGTCGACTGACAAGAAGCATTTGTGGAACAACCTTGTCTTTCTTCTGCCTAGAAGTGGAGGCCTCTTTTGTGGAGTGGGAGGACTCAAATCCGCTCTCCACCCGTCTCGTCGAATAATCGTCATCATCGTGTTTTCTCTTCGACACTGGGGTGCCTCCGATTGGAGACCCCGGTGTCCTCCCACCCGCATCCTCAACTTCCTGCTCGCACTCCACAAAAGACGAAGGCGGACTAATATCCCTGAGCTGCTCATTTTCAGTCCTCCCCCCCGCATCCTCAACTTCCTCCTCCCCCTTATCCAATCTTCCTGCGGTGTCGTGATTTTGCCTCCCACAAATCACAGTGACATACCATAAGGAGTCAGCATTTTCCTTGACGTTAATTTGGAATGGGCATCCACATTTCTTCGTACCAATGTGAGTCCTCGCCTTTTCATCATTCCTTGATTTCTTTAAAAATTTTGCCGATTTCCCATTCCCTACTCTCTGAGTCAGTCCCCTATATGTCCCAGACCTCTCACAGACAATTTTCACCCTTCCTCTGCGCTTAATGCCCCCGGCATCTGAGCGCTTCGTTACTAACACAAACTTGTTCTCACCACTAATCATTTGAAGCCATGAAATAGCCGCTTCTCGAGAGGGGAATGGCTTAGAAGGTGTAAAAGTGTCCTTGTAGTCTAGAAAATTACTAGATAACGTCATTACCTGCAATACAAACAGTGTAACATTATAATCAACCAAAATGTACAGCACAATCACAAAAAAAACCCAAAAAAATTGGTTATCGGTTGTACAGGTCCGAAACTTTCTTCAGAGTCTCGCTCATGTACAACCGAGAGTTACTCGGTACTCTCGGTCGTACCAGTCCGTGACCTACGTGAAACCTCTCGGTCCTCTATGACCGAGACATTACTATACATCTCGGTCCTGCGAGGCCGAAACAATCGCGCACCCATTTTCCAAAACTTCGGATAACCGCATAAAAAACACAAAAAATTTGCAAAATTACCTCAAGGACGATCTCCTCTGGCACCGAAGCATTACAATCCTCAATTATATAGTGGAAACAACTTCAGATTTGAAGAAATTACCAAACCCTACGTTGACAAACAAATCATCATTTTCAAAGTTATACACAACTAAATAGTTCTAAAAAACCCGAATATGGTTGTCAAACATTGTTACCTCGCTGTCGGATGATGTCAATCCGCAAGAATCGATCAGCTCTTCGCCAAACGCAATGTGGCTTTGTGGTTCAAGCTTGGTGGTGGGGTGCCCTAACTCCTTGTCAAAATGGTTTGAGGGGTTTGAACCATTATATATACATTGGCAAAATGATCTTTTCTATTTTTGCTGGAATTTTTACAAATAAGTCGGGTGTCTTCATGAAAAGGTGGGGTGCCCTTAGCTGCTCTAAAAAATATTATCTCGATCACTGAAAGTGACTCATCCTTTTGACTAATCTATTACAGATCTAGGGTACGTGTAAGTAATATATCTGAATAAATTTAGAAATGCACTAACAATTTAAATATGTACACTTCAAAGCTCATGCTAAGGGGATCATCTGAAATGATGGCTTCAGTTACGCCTATCCTAATTAGTAGTCTTGAATTTGAGATTCGGGTGCGAAGTCTTTTTAAACTTTTGAGGGAAAGCTTTAAAATTATTTACAATAAACCTATTTAGACTCATGAGTTTGGACTCATAGAGATGTTTTTAAAAATTTTATAAATATTTAAAGGGTGTAATATGAATTTTACTAGTGATTATGATTGTTTCATTAAGTGCTCGAGAATGTATTTAAAATTAAAAAAAAATTTAAGTTCGAACTCACGAGTCCAAATAGCACTACCTTATTATTTAGGATAGTGCTAGATGGACTCAAAAAGTTCGGACTCAAACAACCAAAAAGACATAAAGACGGGTTAATTTCACTGATGGTCACTCAAGTTTGCAGTTTGTAACACTTTGGTCACTTAACTTTCATTTGTCTCAAATATATCACTCAACTTTACAAAACGCTTCAACAAAGTCACTCCGACCACTCTCCGATCAAAAACCCACCGGCGCTGCTGACGTGGCGCCACGCGGGATTTCATGGGAGGTCACTTAACTTGTTAAGTGATGACATGACATGCCACATACCCACCCACCCACCCACCCACCACCATTAAACCAATTTCTATTCTTCCTCTCCAACCCCTATTTTTTTTTCCTCTTTTAAACGGCTTGGTCTCTCTCTCTCTCGCGATTCTTCGCGCGCTCGTGCTCTCCACCCCCTGGATCGTCTTCTTCGCCGTGCTCTCACTCTCGCGGTTCCTCTCTCGCGGTCGCGGTCGTGCTCTCACTCTCGCAGGTCGCGATCGTGCTCTCCCCTCCCCTCCCCCCAACTGGTTCGTCTTCTTCGCCGTCCTCTCTCGCGGTCGTGCGGTCGTGCTCGCCCCCTCTCCCCATTGGTTCGTCTTCTTCGCCGTGCTCTCTCTCTCTCTCTCTCTCTCTCTCTCTCTCTCTCGAGTGTACATCTCTGTCTGTCTCGCGCGCGGTCCAACCACCCGACCTCGACAAAGACCCCCCTCCCCCTTTTCTGGTTCGTCCTCTACCTCGAAGAACATTGAAATTTGTAAATCATGTTACTGCTAATTTATACATCAGTGTTAATTAAAGGTCCAAACAAGCATCAAAGAACAGCTTTTTTTTTTTTTTTTTTTCTCGCTTGCCTTCATTTTTTTTCACTATATGGTATAATTGCATAACATATATCCGAGCCCTTCCAAGTAATCACCGCAACATTGTGGTCTAATTGCGTAAAATCAATCTTATTGCGTAAAAAAAAAATTTGAGGTAGAGGACGAACCGAAAAAGGGGGGGGGTGTCTGTCGAGGCCTTGGCTGGACCGCGCACGCGATAGACAGAGATGTACACGCGAGAGAGAGAGAGAGAGAGAGCACACGAAGAAGCGAACCAGGTGGGGGGGGGCGAGCACGACCGCACGACCGCGAGAGAGGACGGCGGAAGACGAACCGCTGGGGGGGGGGGAGAGCACGATCGCGACTGCGAGAGCGAGAGCACGACCGCGACCGCGAGAGAGAGAACCGCGAGAGTGAGAGCACGACGCGAGAGAGGAACCGCGAGAGTGAGAGCACGACGAAGAAGACGATCCAGGGGGGTGGAGAGCACGAGCGCGAAGAATCGCGAGAGAGAGACATAGACCAAGCCGTTTCAAAGAGGAAAAAAAGCGAGGGGTTGGAGAGGAAGAATAGAAATTGGTTTAATGGTGGTGGGGTGAACTAAGGGTGGGGTGGGGTGGGTGGGTGGGGGTGGGTGGGTATGTGGCATGCCATGTCATCACTTAACTAGTTAAGTGACCTCCCATGAAATCCCACGTGGCGCCACGTCAGCAGCGCCGGTGGGTTTTTGATCGGAGAGTGGTCGGAGTGACTTTGTTGAAACGTTTTGTAAAGTTGAGTGATATATTTGGGACAAATGAAAGTTAAGTGACCAAAGTGTTACAAATTGCAAACTTGAGTGACCATCGGTGAAATTAACCCACATAAAGACCCTTAATTTAAATTCATTATTGGTGTTTAAGGGTAGAGGGTAATTAAGTCTTTTACTTAGATATATATCTTAAATTGTTAACGAAATAATCTTTGGGTCCGGATTCAAAGAGTCCAAATAGATTTTTTATATTATTTAATAGACATACTAGATTCGAGTTCAAATTAATTAAAGTGTACGGAGCAGTGACTTACATCGAATAAATAAAGAACGTCTCAATTTTACTAGTAGGTACTGAGCCACGACAAACGAGGTCCATCCATCCTGCAGGGGTCGGTGATTCGGTATGGTTCCACGTGGATGACCTTATAAAAGACAAGTGCTCGAACCATCGAATGTCTCTGTGACTCACACATGCGCTCTAACGAAAAATCCGATCTCAAACACGCCATTCGATGATTTCTTTTTGGCAAATACGCTTACAAAAAAGCTGTTTGGATTCAAAAAGTTCAGACTCATAAGACTTTTTCATCATTTTTAACATTCTTGAAGATTTTAAAATATTTAGACCTAATTATTTTATGAGTATTTAATTAAAATAGATGAAAATAAAAGAGTAATTTACAAATATATATACAAAAATTAAAAGTCTGAATTCAAATAGTCCACCTAGCACTACCCATAGGCTTAATCCGAATCATAACTAAGAACAATGAAGCCTGGCTATACCAACCCCAAATTTTCATAAGGGTGCTTAAATTTTAAGTGGATCTTAAATTTAAATTTTAATTTACGAAGACACCTAATATTTTTATCGAAATATTTTTTTATCCCAAACGAAGCATTCAAAAATCTTGATCTAAACATTTATTTTAAGTTTGACGACATATGATCGAGACTTATTTTTTCTAGATTCGATGTTGTCCAACCAAATTTCTTTCGCGAAATTTGATTAACAACTGCTGACCTAAGAGTTCGAGGGGCACTGACTCTCCAATTAAAAGCTCGACAGGCTTTGACCGACTCTCCAATTAGAAGTTCAGTGTGCTTTGAGCGTCAGTTCAACTAGAGATTCGGATCGGTAAAGTCGATCCACTTGATGATGCCCTACAAGAGTGTGTGAAAAGATGATGGGGTGCATAAAACGAGAGAAAAATGGTGGTATGGTACACTGATGCAATGAAAGACATAAGGGTCATTTTTTAATAAAATTGACTTTTTTCTAAGTATGATTTTTTTTACAGGGTGCCCTTGGTAAAAACGTGAGGTATGTATAGTCGGACTCGAACAGTGAGGGCAATACAGTCATTTACAAACAGTTTGTAATAAAAAGTCACTGCTCCATCCTTGCTCCTTCGCTCTCGTGAAAAACTCGTCGTCTTCGTAAACTACAAAACACTCCTCGCTGTTCTCACTTTGTGTCTAAGCAATACAAAGCCAACACGTGTGATCCAAATAAACCTCAATGTCCACGTGGCTCTAACCCAGCCTACATGGGGAAGGATGCGTAACAGAGGATCAGATTGGTTCCAGTTGTCTCACAGTACTTACACCGCGTGTTTTAACGTTGACTGGAACTGGGACACAGCCCCCAACTGTCTACTCTCCCTCGCTTTAAACACACTGTAATTACATTAACACCCCCGACCCCCCGAATCTTCTTGAACCTAACCCTCGTATTTAAAATAACTCTCAGGGGCACTTACGTCTATTTACGCTTAAAAGCTTAAACGGTCCTCATTAAATCCCAAAAAAGCTTTAAAACGCTCACTCTATATAAACTAGCAACCACAAAGCATTGATTCCCCAAACAAAGCTGAAAACCAATTCACGAATTGGGAATTGTTTGATCGATAAATCGAGTAGTGATTCAATGGGTAGGTCAGTGTTTGTTCTTGTTGTGTTGATGGGGTTAGTGGTGGTGATGGGCAGTAGCAGCAGTAGTAGTGCTAGTAGCGTTGAAGGGCATAGGGGGTCTGAAGAGGCAAACAATTATAGAGGAGAGGCCAATGCGGTTGCCGAGGCGCCAGTGAATTGGAGATCAGGGGAGGAGGAGAGCGAGGAGGCGATGTCGTCCGATGCCGCGGCGGCGCCGGAGATCAGACGGTTGGGGCAGCACCAGCACCACCACTCGGACAAATCCATAGCGGGTGGGGAGGTTATCATAGGTGGGCTCGCCACCGCTATCTTTGCTGCGGTATTTTGCTACATCAGGGTCACAAGGAAGCAGAATGCTGATAGAGGCACGGCCAATGTTTGATGAGTAAGACTGGCTCCCCTTTTTTGAGAAGTGGATCAGGAAGATCCTAGAATTACACCCCAAATAACACTCAAACCGACATTAGGTATGCGGGTTTTACGTAAAAATGTGATGTGGGGTGTTGCTTCATATCCATGAGAGTCGTGGTCCGTGCTTCAAGATACATACAACGCCGCCAATAATTATTTCGCGCACTCGTTTTTATTTAGAAATTCGTATGTCACGTCATAAAAGTGTCATTTGAGGTGTAATTTTAATATTTTACGTAGATTAACATCATTTATTTGAGGCAGAGGAATAGCAAGAAAAATATATTGGATCAACATAATAATATACTGTGTTTTTTTAAGCCACAAATTTATGTTTGATGGTCTTATCATGTATGTAGTATATTTTTATGGGGGGTTTTGTGGCTTTTTATTTTATTTTATTTACTGCAGTTTGTATGAGAATGAAATGAAGAAAAATGTTACAATGCCATCTCAAAGTCAAATTTATTGATGTGGCATGCAGGCTCACGTTCTTAGGAGCCATCTTTGCGGGCCTCGGGATGGATACATACTCCGCGTTTGTAACGATCCATATTTTTAATTTACTAATTAATCATTAATAATGAACCATTAGTGGTTCAAAACTTGATTAAGAGTCGCGATTAGTCGATGTGCTCAAATATAAAAAAATTGTGTTGATGTGCTTATTGTGGTGTTATGTATATTACTATTTTACATGTGATGTATGATTAAATTGGTTTATATCGTCGAATTCGCGAGTAAGAGTTTGTCTTATAACGTGTACCTCTAATTGCGGGATTGAGGGTGAGTGTGTTAGAGATGAACAAGAAGAATTAGTCGAGATTTTGCAACGCGTAGTTTCTCGAAAAATGTGTCTAGACATACAAGAAATATATGAGAGTTAGACAACAAAAAAATGATTGATTTAAACAAGTTAGGGTTAAAGTAGTAAGGTTTGGTGAAAAAAAATGAAGTGATATTGTATAGTTGAGTGTAGTTTAAAAGTTGGTGTGATCAAATATTTGAGTGACACATGACACAAAATTCAAATAAAAGAAGTCAAAAAAATTACTCTAACACTCAACCACTCAATTGTTGTACATCATCTCTTTTTTTCAAATCAATTACTCTAACTTTTCACTATCTCTCATCTTGGTCTCCTTCCCCGATCTCTTTTTCTCCATTGAAATTGTCTCCTCATTGAAACTCAAGGCCTCTTACTTCATAACGATCTTCATCTCACTCGACCTCACTCGTTGACGCGCGCGAACGCGTCAATAAAATTAAAATACATAAACAAGCTATTTTTGTAGAATAGTAGCGAATGATCGATCCCACAGGGATTGATATTCATTCTAAGGTTTAAAAAGAACAAAAAGGGAAATCGAGGGTTTTAGAGAATGAATAAATTAACTAATGTTTAAAATAAATAAACAAAACAATGAAAACAATTAATTAAAACACCTAGGTCGAGACATACAAGTTCGGTTCGATAAAAGATTGGATTTGGTCTTCAATTTATGTAAAATATACAAATCACAATATCCTAGTGTAGCTATAGAACCGTAACGTACGTAGTTTCTCGCGCTTCCTAATTTCGATAGCTAAGGTATGACGGTGACTATTTCTCTAGTCAAACGTATAACCTTATACTCAAACACATTGAGTTTAACACGCTAACCGCAATGAACTTCGTGAAGGCACTACACCTAGACAACCGAATCACTCGTGTGCCCGATTTAGCCTAGATTTCTAAGGTATTCAACCGGTCCCAAAAGAGACTAATCAATTGGTAGGGTCAATCGCCACTAGTATAGTCTTATTGCAGAAGCACGGATGCTTACGTCACACTGGCGAGTAAATCAAAATTTAAACATGAATTTAACCTCGATTATTGAAACAATATCAAAGAAAATAAAATATTAATGAAAAGATTGAAATTAAAATATATAAATCTCACAAATCCATTGATATGCGCAGTCGAACCTCCATCGTAATCTTGTCTAGGCTAGAGATTTTAGCCACCCATAAAAAACACAAAGAACAAAGAAAAATAAAAAATAAAATGGAAAAAAAGTTTGGCCAGAGAGGCCGAGAAGAAAATAGCCGTCCAGAAGAAGATATAAAAACCGCCCCTGTTTTTCACTTTTTTTTTTTTTTGATATTTTTTTTATGCACTTAATCGAGCACAATGTAAAAATTTGATCCATGTAATCGACCCCGATTAATTTAAGACCGAGGCTATGTTGTTGTTGTTGTTGTTGATCTTTTTTTTTTTTATGCATATCTTTCTTTCTCAAGATATCTTGCTATTTTGCAGGCATGTCCATGCATATCTCATCTTTAATATCTATATCTATTATATATATATATATATATATTCTTATATATAATAAATCAAATCATGCGTCAACGCCTTATTGCTCTACTTAATTTTCATCATCTCATCATGGCACGCGTATTTGATGAAATTGAGTGGAGCATTTGCACTTTCTCCCCCTAAGTCGCCGATCCTTGAGCGGTCCCTTGCCTCCACCAGCTTGCGCCATGTGTCACGTACTCACCAGCCACCACGTTCACAACAGCCACTTCCTCCAATCGCCTCGCGCCACGTCAGCGTTACAGTAGGGCCACCCAATCACGTGCTGACACGTGGCATAGGCAATTTTAATAAAGAGGAAGGAACGCGCAGAGACATTTATAGGGCAAATACGGCTCGGTCTCTCGGTTCTTCTGAAGGTGCGGCCGAACTCTCTGCTCCTCTCCCCCATTCTTTTCTTTATTTTTTATTTTCTTTTTCTCTTAGTGTTCTTCAATTATGCGAGGCTAAAACCTCTAGCCTAGGCAAGACTGTGAGGGAGGTTCGACTGCGCATATCAATGAATTTGTGAGATTTATATATTTTAATTTCGGTCTTTTCATTATTATTTTATTTTCTTTGGTATTGTTTAAACAAACGCTATATCTTTTCATGTGGGCCCATCAAATTAATTGTTTTCAAATTTATTTCCATTGCTTTAAGATTACGTCTCTTTATCGTGATTTTCGAGCGTAAAATACCAAATCGGATCCAATTCTCGCAAATATGAATACTTTTAATTTTATTGACGTAGTTTTGTGGGCCCATCAAATTTGAAGATCGCTATTGTGATTTTCGGCGTAAAACGGATCCAACCGCGCACTCCAATAACCCTGAATAAAATAAATAAACACAATTAGGCTAGTATTTTGGAGACTTGACAATAAAAATATATAAATAACCTATATATAATATTACATAATTAACGACTCAACACTCGCGATCTCCTCCCTCGGCAAAGGTGGATCCAAGATTTTGTAAATCTTAAACTTAAAATCACTAACAACAAGAAAAGAAAATGGTAGGGATAATGCTTGTACCTTTAATGGAGATACACTACAAGAAAAAAAACCAAATTAATAACAAACTAATATGTCGCTGAACAACAACAGAAACATATCTGTTGCTTATCAAAGTCCAGTAACACTACAAAAAAACAGCAAATCAGCAACGGAATTAGAAACGGAACTTATTTCCGTTTCTAAATCGAAACGGAATTAGAAACTAATAAGTTCCGTTTCTAAATGTAACAATAGCGACTTTAATCGAAAGGGAAATATTCGAGACGGATTTGAGACGGATCGAGACGGAATTAGAGACGGAATAGAGACGGAATTAAATTCGTCTCTCGAAATTTGGCGCCACCATTCCCGCCAAATTCTTCATTTCTTATGGCGTTCATCATTCCTCGAGATTTGTATTTTGTCCGATCCCGGCAGCCTCTTCTCCTTCCCGCACCCCCCCCCCCCGCAACAAAACAAAGAAATCCCCAAATCATTCCCACGAAAAAACCCCAAAACCTAAATCCGTCTCTCCGTCTCGTCGCGCCGGCCGATCGTCTCGTCCCCAGCACGTCCATCCCGTTCGATCGTCTCGCCTCTCCGTCCGGTCGTGCGAGCCGGTCTCTCTCGGTGCTCGCTCTCGCCGTCTCGTTCGCGGTGATCTCCGTTTCTCCGTCCTGGTCGTGCTACTCGGTCGCACCGCTTGTCTCTCGGTCTCGCCGTCTCTCGGTCTCTCCGTCTCGTCGCGCGGCTCTCCGTCATCGCCGATATCTCTCGCTCTCTCTCTCGTCTCTCGATTCGGATCCTGTTAGCAAGGAATTTGTAGTTTTGGAGTCTTACTACAATCTTCACTTCTTATTTGTTTTTTATTGTTCTTTATAATGCAGCAACACTCATGATCAAGAGCTCTTCAACTTTCATAGAGATCATTCACCTTGTGACGGTTTTGAGGAAGTACTCGAACAGCTTTGGTCAAGCTTTCGCTAAAAATTTGCGTCCTGTCAAAGTTGGCGTTCTAGTCCCCTTGTTTATCTAATTTAAAAAATTTATGGAATAATCCGTCGGGTGACATGAGAATTATTTAAGTTTCCGCTATGGTTCATTTGATAGTTCGATCTTCTAGTAAACATCTAGTTGAAGGCAAGAAACTATTTTATCTAGAAAGATTTTCCAATTTAAATTAAGCATGCAGACTTCATAAATTTCCATCTATCAATAAATATTTGGGGTGTCCTGTTCCTACGTACATTATATGCGGCATCCAGGAATATTAAAGTCGTAATACTTGTTAGCATTGCAAATATTATGCTCATGAATGAAATATGTTATAGATTTTCACTTGAACCAAGCTATATCTCGCTAGGGAAGGCAAATATATATATGCCTTGATGTTCAAATATAGGAAATGAACATAATGTGGTCAATTATCAGTGTATACTAGGTTTTCTTAGCGGCTCACTATACTAGTCGAATAAATGGATTTAAATAAAAAATTTATTTTCTTGAAAGGTCTTAGCTATTATGGTCATGGAATCCATTTTATTTTTGTAAATTGCCTCTTGCAATTGGCCGTGTTATAGTACTACCTTATTGTTTATGAACTCAAGGAACAAACTCTTGATCGTGTGACATATTTTAAGAGTTCAGTTCTTATAATTGTTATTACTTTATGAGGTTTTATTTTAACTGTTTCGAGTGATTTGATTTGTTCCTTGGTTGATTGTTCATTAGTTGGTGTTCTTCACTTGATCTATTAAGTTAATGTTGTGTCTTTTGTTTGGTTTAGAAGTTTTTGTTCTCGCTTCTTCTCTTACATGCATAGTTTTTGAGGTTATGCTTGTTCTATTTTTAGGTTTATTAATATGTACTATTTCATTTCAACCTTTTAATTGAGCAATTCAAGATTTATATTGATTCCGTATTTGGTTGTTATTCCATGTTTATTTTATCTAGTAAAGCATGTCATCCGTATTTGGTTGTTATTCCATGTTTATTTTATCGGTAAAGCATGTCATGAGAGTCATTATAATACATTAGAATCATGTACCGAGGTAATTACTTTGTCGTTTGATGTTATAGTTGTTAGTAATTTCATATTCATGCACTTGCTATGGATGATTGATTAGTTAGGTGTTGTTGGTTACGATTGAATAATACCTATAATTACTTAATTTCTACTACTAGTTAGGGTTAGAAACACTAGATTACTCTTTTAGTGAATGTTGTCGTTTCACATTACATTTCTAGAGAATGGAATAAACCTATAACCCTAAGGACGTATGAGTGAACAAGTAGTAGACGCGTTGATACTATGTGGTATTTGTATGCCTCTCGATATCGATATAGGTTAGGCGCACGGCCTCAACTTCGATTTCCCACACAACTAAATGTCTGCCACGGTGGTCTCTTTTTGCAATCTTAGGGTCTTAAAAATTTTAATTTAAGTGCAAGAGGCAGGATGAAACTGCTCAAACACACATCAAACTGATTTTCAAATCAAATACACAAAACTATGTCGATTAAGCACAAGAAAGAGTTTATATCAAGGATTTCCTTACAACCAAGAGGATGACAAAAGAGATTAGCTTTGCAGAGACTCTTATATTCCTTTGAAAGCCTCAAAGGTGCTGGATTTGAGGACTTTAAGAACAGCCACAAAGATCTCCTATTGCTCCTTCTAAAAAATCAAATTTCTTCTCTTTGTAGATCTTGAATTTTGAAATGTGTTTCTTCTCCCTTATGTTACAACCAAGTTTGTGGTGGTTTTATCATGATAGGAATTCCAATATGACCGTTTATAGCCGTGTTAGGAATCCAGAAATAAAAAATTCAAATGTAAAGCTTGATTTCCAAAAGTCAAAAATATATGGCAAGTGGCTAATTAGCGCGCTAATATCGGAATTAGCGCGCTAACTCGCAGGGAACTCAAAAAAATTATTTTATCCCTTTGTGTTAGCGACCCTTAAACTCGTCCAGACCTAACCAACCCTTATAATACATGTTATACATGTTTATTATGAGTCATTTACAACAATCCTTTTGATAATGCCCAAGCTTCTTACATAAACAACATAACTCAATCAATTCCTTCTCTTTAGATTGTGATGACTCATTAATGACTTCCTAACTTTGTCAATTTATTCTCTATTCATGAGTTTAATGTGCGAACCTCGTTCTTTCACTTAGCTATCAATTTCTTCTCTTTAGATGGTGGACTCTTATATTCCTTTGAAAGCCTCAAAGGTGCTGGATTTGAGGACTTAAGAACAAATGCCCACAAAGATCTCCTATTGCTCCTTCTAAAAAATCAAATTTCTTCTCTTTGTAGATCTTGAATTTTGAAATGTGTTTCTTCTCCCTTATGTTACAACCAAGTTTGTGGTGGTTTTATCATGATAGGAATTCCAATATGACCGTTTATAGCCGTGTTAGGAATCCAGGAAATCAAAAATCGAAGTGTAAAGCTTGATTTCCAAAAGTCAAAAATATATGGCAGTGGCTAATTAGCGCGCTAATACTGGAATTAGCGCGCTAACTGCATGGACCTCAAAAAAATTATTTTATCCCTTTGTGTTAGCGACCCTTAAACTCGTCCAGACCTAACCAACCCTTATAATACATGTTATACATGTTTATTATGAGTCATTTACAACAATCCTTTTGATAATGCCCAAGCTTCTTACATAAACAACATAACTCAATCGATTCCTTCTCTTTAGATTGTGATGACTCATTAATGACTTCCTAACTTTGTCAATTTATTCTCTATTCATGAGTTTAATGTGCGAACCTCGTTCTTTCACTTAGCTATCAATTTCTTCTCTTTAGATGGTGGACTCTTATATTCCTTTGAAAGCCTCAAAGGTGCTGGATTTGAGGACTTAAGAATGTACCACAAAGATCTCCTATTGCTCCTTCTAAAAATCAAATTTCTTCTCTTTGTAGATCTTGAATTTTGAAATGTGTTTCTTCTCCCTTATGTTACAACCAAGTTTGTGGTGGTTTTATCATGATAGGAATTCCAATATGACCGTTTATAGCCGTGTTAGGAATCCAGGAAATCAAAAATTCAAATGTAAAGCTTGATTTCCAAAAGTCAAAAATATATGGCAAAGGCTAATTAGCGCGCTAATATCGGAATTAGCGCGCTAACTGCAGGGACCTCAAAAAAATTATTTTATCCCTTTGTCTTAGCGACCCTTAAACTCGTCCAGACCTAACCAACCCTTATAATACATGTTATACATGTTTATTATGAGTCATTTACAACAATCCTTTTGATAATGCCCAAGCTTCTTACATAAACAACATAACTCAATCAATTCCTTCTCTTTAGATTGTGATGACTCATTAATGACTTCCTAACTTTGTCAATTTATTCTCTATTCATGAGTTTAATGTGCGAACCTCGTTCTTTCACTTAGCTATCAATTTCTTCTCTTTAGATGGTGTAGATCGCATTTCCGATTTACAATATTCTCCATTTTGGAGGCTTCTTATCATCTTAATCATTATTATTTCATTACTTGAATAGACAACCGCTCGACAAGGGTTACGTTCGACTAGGAATGTCGTCTACAAATAGAGATCGGATGTACAACCGCTCGACAACGGTTATGTTCGAATTGAATTCGCGGCGAAGGTTAAAGAATTCATATCATTTGCAAAACAACATTGTCCTACATACCAAAGTGAACGGAAGATTAGATGTCCGTGCAATTTTAAGAAATGTCGACTTGTTCCGTACTGGACGTCGAAACGGTTGAGCACCACCTATGTAGGTATGGATTTGTCCGGGGATATCACAGCTTGGTACGAACATGGTGAGAACGGAGATGAAGGGCCGCAAAATTTTCACGCAATGGATTGCCATATTGATGATGCCGATGTTCGAGGCTACGATCCGACACCTTACCGCGAGATGCTACACAACGTGGCAGTCCAAGTTTCAATTGGAATGTCGTGGAAGAATCACCAAACCCCCAAGCACGCCAACTATATGACATGATTGATGCAAGTAGGGAACAATTGTGGCCTGGTTGCGAAACCATGACAACGTTGTCCGCAATGGCAAGATTACTTGCGATCAAGTCCGAACATCATATATCCGAACGAGGTATAATGAAATCATTAAACTCATGAAGGATTGTTTGCCAAATGACAACTCAATGGTTGAGAATTTTTATGCCACTAAAAGACTAATGCGAGGTCTAGGTCTACCTGCTGAGAAAATAGATTGTTGTGAGGACCAATGTATGATTTATCGGGGAGTGGACTCGAGTTGACGTCATGTAAATTTTGTGGGAAATCACGATACGTTGCACATCGACGAGGTCGTGGTCGGAACACAAAAACCGCCCTTGCAAAAGAATGTACTACTTCCCTTTCGGGGCCCCTGCTTGCAACGATTGTATGTGTCGAGTCAACCGCAAAACATATGCGATGGCATGGAGATCATTCATCGCTCAAGATGTTATGCAACACTGTTCGATTCGATTGCTTGGAGACATTTTAATGACGTCAATAAAGACTTTGCCTCCGAGGTTCTAATGTTCGTTTAGGATCGTGCACCGATGGTTTTCAAGTATTTGGGATTTCCGGAAATCGTACTCTTCGTGGCCCGTGATTTTGACTCCTTACAACCTTCCACCGTCGATGTGCATGAAATCTCGAGTTTATGTTCTTAACTGCTATCGTTCCCGGACCGACCACCCAAAGCGTAAAATCGACGTGTTCCTTCACCGCTTGTGAAAGAGTTGCAAGATTTATGGAACAATGGGGTGGTTACATACGACGTTTCCACCAAGACAAATTTTGTCATGCGAGTTGCCCTTTTTATGGACTCGTTAGTGATTTCCCGCATATAGCATGTTGTCCTATTGGAGCACACACGGTAAGTACGCTTGTCCATATTGTATGGAGGATACAAATGCATTTCAATTGCGAAATGGAGGTAAGACATCGTGGTTTGATCGTCATCGTCGTTTTTGGATAAGTCATCACCATTAAGGAAAAACAAAAAAATTTCATTAGAGGCAAAATGGTCATAATCGATGATCCGCCGCTTCGCTTGGGTCCTCTGGTGAAGAAATTTTGGCGTAAATTGAATCGTTTGGCTTGATGAAGGTGACAAATCGGCGCCGAATCCGTGAATGGGCGGATAGCTAAGAATTCGGATGGAGGAAGAAAAGCATATTCTCGGGACTTGCCGTATTGGAAGACAAACTTGATCCGCCACAACTTAGATGTCATGCACATCGAAAAAAATGTTTTTGACAACATTTTCAACACTATTATGTGTGTACCGGCAAGAGTAAGGACAATGCAAAATCGAGGCAAGATATTCGTGAATATTGTCACCGACCTTCTCTACACATTGATTCGGCGACAAATACTTACGTCCTTGGTGCTATGCTCTTGATACATCAAGAAGACAAAAATTGTGCGAGTGGGTTGAAAAGTTGCGTTTTCCCGATGGTTACGCATCGAATCTTGGTCGATGTGTAGATCCAAAGAAACTCGCGAATGTTCGGCATGAAGAGTCATGATTGTCATATATTCATGCAACGGTTGATACCAATTGCATTCGTAGAACTTCTCCCAAACCCGGTTTGGGTTGCAATTAGCGAATTAAGCCTATTTTTCCTGGTCCTTATCAAGAAATGTGTCGCATTCAAGATATGGAGGTCTTAGAGTCTCGAAATTCCAAAATCATTTGCAAGTTGGAAAAAATTTTCCTCCAAGCTTATTTGACTCTATGGAACACCTACCAATCCACTTGGCCTACGAGGCCCGTCCGGCCGGTCCCGTTCAATTTCGATGGATGTATCCATTTGAGAGGTACTATCTTGAGCCCTTGATATTATTTTCCCATTCAATAGGTTTTATATCAACATTTCCTATAACATTCATATAGGTACCTTAAACATTTGAAGAACAATGTGCGAAACAAAGCGAAGGTCGAGGGCTCCATGTGTAATGCTTATTTGGTCGAAGAGGTCACATCCTTTTGTTCTTACTACTTCGAAGATCACGTCTTTACGTTGCATGACAAAGTGCCACGTAACGACGATGGCGGTCTCGGGCCCACACCGAACTTCGTTGGCAATTTCTCAATTTTCACTTATCCCGGTCGACCCACGGGCAAGTCGAAGGAGCGGTACTTAACAGCAGAGTATAATGCCGCTCATTCATACATACCGCTCAATTGTCCAGAGATCGCTCCTTACGTTCGATGTCCATCACTTTCTTTCATTAATGCAAGACATTCATTGTTCATACATTATAAATACATCCGACTTACACGTTCGTTTCTTCTAGGATATTCGTCGATGAAATCACTCAAGCAATGGGGGAGTCGCAAGTTGATAGTAGTCTAGAGCACAACTTCCCCATTTGGTTTCAAACATATGTAAGGGCATTACTTTTGTACGTTATAGATTCAAATGTTTCTCCCATAACTAATGTGTCATATTGCATCTCTAATTTTGACGAATAGGCTCGAATTCTATAGTTGACGAGACGCTCGTTGATCTTTCTATCTGGTCCTAGTCGATCATGTACCGCTTCCCCCTGGTTACCTTGTTAATGGGTATAAGTTCCACTCCGCAACATATGACGTTAATAGATCGACGCAGAGCAATGCAGTGTTTTGGTGAAGGGTTCAAACTACGCTCGATGTTTCCCATAACTATTATGGAGTACCGCAAGAGGTTGTGGAGATTGAGTATACCGCCTCAAACGTGTGGTCTTGTTTAAGTGCGAATGGTATGACCCTACACCGAATCATGGTGTGAGGACTCACCCAACACTTCAATTGGTAGAGGTTCAACGAAGTCGACGATATAACAACTACGAGCCATTTGTACTGCAATGCAAGCCACTCAAGTCTACTACCTTTCGTACTCCCTTCTATGCGAACGATCGACAAGAATGGCTAGCGCTTGTTGTCACACCAAAATTACCGACGAGGAAACTAGCAAAGACGATAATGACCAGGGCTCGGCAGAGATTGCTTTCCAAGATGGGATGCCCACCACGTGCGTAGTCGATGATGCGACGCCGATATCAACAATCTGGATGTTCCGATCGGGACTCGATTCATTGTTGAAGCGGGTCCAAGCGATGAAGTTTATAGTGGAGATGAATCGAAGAAGAATCATCACCTTCTACTCACGAGAGTGAATTTGAAACGGATGATAGCGAATAAAGTTTGTATATGATATGTCAACGACCAATAATGTAGTTACTTTTATTTGCATGGATTTTGTTCTTATTTAGTCCAATAATATAGACTCGAATTTCTACTTTTTGTATGCCCTTCTTTATGATGTTTTACTCGTGAATATTGTTAGGTATCATGGCCGACGTGGTCGTAGGGGATGTCGAGGTTTGCCATTAGGAGGCCGTCGTCCAGAGGCATAGGTGCGGCACCGACATCCGGCGACGACATACCACTGGCCCTCGTGGTCGTGCCACACGAGGGGTCCATCTAGGTCGTGGCGGCCGAGGTCGTGGTTCGATACTCGCATTATCGATTCCGATCGCTCGGTTCTGCCTCTCGAGCAAGATACCTCGCAAATACCTTCCCCTTCCATACCGTCGGGGTCGTCTCGTACCATCTTCGTCGTCATCAAGGACTATGCCTACTACACACTTCCCCACACCTTCTCCGACATCAATGACTCCTTTACCCACGAGGCTCGCACCCCCAGCCACAAAGATCACCGGCAAAGATCCCGAGAGGAAGACGTAAGAGCAGGGTCGGAGGTGACAGCCCTCCGCGCCACCTCGAGGCCAGGATGGAGGCCCTCGCGTGCAGGGGATCCCTATCACTCGATTGCCAATGATACGTAAGTTTGCGTTTGACTTTTATATGTCAATTTCAATATGGATGTCAAATATTGAAGAAGTAGTTAAGGTGATATGCATGTTCATGAAACACAGGAGTTGCATCCTTCGCACTTTTGTGCACGAGGATGACAAAAGTTTTTAAACGATGGATGATTCCGAAGGGTATTGTTGGAAGTCTGCACCGCCTCATCATAAAGACCAATACTAGCGACAATGGAAGGTAAACAAGACTACCATGTGCCTTATGATTTATACTATTTTCTCAAATAAGTGCTAACAATAGCAATCGCCAATTTGTAGATATTTTTTAGATGGGATGATGCGCTTCCCGAGGATCTCGTGCGAGCGGCGTACGACAAAGCTTGCAGCACGAGGTACACCGCGTTGATGCACAAGTTGAAGAAGAATCTGCAAAATGGCTTTTATGTTACGATGAGGCATGGAGGAGATACTTGCAAGATCGGGAGAGCGAGGACTTCCAGTGCTAGGTCTAGTGCAAGCGACGAGAATAGGAACACCGAGGTCGAAGGCCCCTGGACGGACCTCGAAGCACGGTGGTGGTTCCGTGTCATTTGCGACTACCCAAGAAAGATTGGTTAGTTTTTTTTAACATCTAGGATATTTTGTACATTTATACTCTTGTTCACTATGCTTGGTCCCGCACGCAGTCCGATTCATCCGAGACGCCACCGTCGGTGAATGATTTGTACTTGCATCTCCACACCGTTAATCACGACAGACGACATTCATCGATACTAGATCGAGCGGTTCTATGTAAGTATAGAAATGAAATGTAAAATATTATTAAGTCTTTCACTTACCCCATATCATGTACTTTGTTTGTTGTGCATATATGCGTGATAGGCTCCGAGCGTACGTCGGAGCCGACCCAGTGCTACACCGAGCAATCGGTGGATGATGAGGCGGTGTACCTCAATGTGGCGGGTGAGTCTTCCAAAGGACGTGTCTACGACTCGGGTAGGGAGAAAGAAGAGGAGATACGAACTCCCGGTGCTAGCACGTCGCAGACGCCGATGTGGTGCCGCGGGCAGAGTTCGATGTCGTTGCGAGCAACTACGAAAGGTTATGAACTTCATGCAACAAATACGTCTTGGGATGGACATGGACGAAATAGACCTAGCTCAAAGACCAACCACCACCACCGCCACCACCACCGCCACCTCATGACCAAAGAATGTACCCGCAAATAGATCCGGCGATCCACCCCAACAAGGGGACAATGTCACGCGAGACGTAAGCGTGGCTCTCGAGAGATGAGCAAAGTTGGTGATACATAGGTACTTCACTTGTTGTTTGTTTCAAATGCTTAGATTAAACGTTTTATAGTGTAGACAACTTTAGAAATTCATCGAATTACTTTATGATTCACACTTCTTTTTGTGCATTTTTAGGTCGATGTTCCATATTTTATCGTGGATTTTATTTTTTTCCCTTTTGCTCCCCCAATTCTTTTTTTTGTTTTTAAGTAAAATATACTATAAGTAATGAATGTTTGCCATGTGAATTAATCCATGGGAGAAGAAAACATGTCCGGGTCGTTGTGTGCAAATCTTATGCCGCTGCAGTTCTCTCGAGTGCTATGATGAAGAAAGTGGTAGAATCGACAGGGAGCAACATCTTCATGCAATAGCAAATGAATTTGGGAAGTCGATAAAGGGTCGCTTTTCGGTCATCTCAGTAGCTCAGACATGTAGGCTCTTCTTCTTCTATTATGGCATGTCCGTAGAAGAAGAATAGCCTACATGTTCTCAACACGTATGACCTAAAACGACCCTTTATCGATTTCCCAAATTCATTTGCTATGGCATGAAGATGTTGCTCCCTCGTCGATTCTACCACTTTCTTCATCATAAGCACTCGAGAGAACTCCGCAACGCATAAGATTTGCACACAACAAACCAAGATGTTTTCTTCTCCCATGGATTAATTCTCGCAAACATTCGGTACTTATAGTATATTTTACTTAAACCGAGGTTAAAAAATTTATTTTGGGAGGATAATGTATTAAAAATAAAATCCATGATAACTTATGCATCAATCAAGGTCCAAGCCAACTAAGATATACAGAGGATAAATGGACAATGAATTTACTCGCGACGATGGTGGTTTGTTGAAGCCTCGATGTAGTAGAAGGTTCTCGATGATGAAGTTCCTTTATTTTTATTTTTCCCGTTTTCTAAAGGCGGGTTTTAGTTTTTCCTATCGTTCTCGAGGGAATGGGTTCATTGCTTTTGACGATGAGCATGTTGTAGACGATTTGTTTCATTTGCATGTTAAACTCATTCTTTTTTTGGTGGTGGTGATTTTGGTCCTTATAGGACTCCGTGTCTCCTGAGGTAGGCGTGGTGGGTATAGTGGAGGCAAAGTGAGCTTGGTGGGGGTTATGGAGGCTTTGGGGGCGTGGCTTAGGTGCTTATCGAGGTGAATCTTCTCTTGGCTATTCTATTTTAATTAGCGATCGAATCACTTCCTTTCAATAGTTTGTCGTGTAGACTTTTTAAGTTACTTGATTTACATATTGTTGGTGGTTTACTTTGTTTCAAACACTAGTATATTATAGTTAAAACCAAGTTTTTGGTGGTTTTATACTGATCTCCTATTGCTCCTTCTAAAAAATCAAATTTCTTCTTTTTGTAGATCTTGAATTTTGGAATGTGTTTCTTCTTCCTTATGTTAAAACCAAGTTATTGGTGGTTTTATAGTGATAGGAATTCCAATATGACCTAAGTTATAGCCGTTCTAGGAATCCAGAAATCAAAAATTCAAATTTAAAGCTTGATTTCCAAAAGTCAAAAATCTCTGGCAAGGGCTAATTAGCGCGCTAATATCGGAATTAGCGCGCTAACTGCAGGGACCTCAAACTAATTAATTTATCCCTTTGTGTTAGCGACCCTTAAACTCGTCCAGACCTAACCATCCCTTATAAAACATGTTATACATGTTTTACAACTCAACTTACATGATAGGTCCATCTTATAGAAACATTGTTCGCCATCTCCTATGCGTAGGAAAATAGCAACATTGACACCAACTTCAAATCTCCTCATGATCGCATTTGCTTGATGATCATGTTTTTTTTTGGAAGCATTCTTATTCAACATTGTATGGTTTTTTTCTCGTTCTTCATCGCTTTTCTTGAATCCCACCGGTTGTTTTTTTTTTTTTTTTTGAGTAGGAACACATGGCTTGTCGCCTTTGGAGCACACAAGAGTTTAGATGGGGTGAGAGGATGAGTTCTAGAATCATACTTACATGATAGGTTTGTGCTTAACTTTTAGTTTTTCCCTTTTAGCATTCTTGCACTTATGCCATTCTTCTCTTTGTAGATCTTGCATTTTTGAATGTGTTTCGTCTTCCTTATGTTAAAACCAAGTTTGTGGTGGTTTTATAGTGATAGGAATTCCAATATGACCGTTTATAGCCGTTCTAGGAATCCAGAAATCAAAAATTCAAATTTAAAGCTTGATTTCCAAAAGTCAAAAATATCTCGGTAAGGCTAATTAGCGCGCTAATATCGGAATTAGCGCTTAACCGCAGTGGACCTCAAACTAATTAATCTCTCCTTTGCCTACTTCTTTCAGTGCATACTCACCGGTTGTTGCCCTCGATGGAGATTCGTAAATGCTTCAAAGTCTGCGCTTTTTACTTATTAGATGAAGTCCTTTTTGTGTATACTTCCAAATTTTGGACCTTTTGTGAGTGTTCTTTTTTTTTTTTTGCTTGTTGAACGATAGGATTGGTTGGTTTTTGTGTATACTTCCAAATTTTGGAGCTTTTGTAATACATGACAACTTTCCGTGGATATATAAATTTTTGGGCTAATTTTGAGTTTCACATTTTTCTTTCTCTTTTGAATTTTTGTTGATATATATTTTTGATGTATGGATGCGCAATTTGGCTTCTTTTGGGGATGTTAGCACCCTCAAGGAGTTGTTGGAGGGGGTGCAAAGCGATGGAGTATGTCATATCGGGTTGTATTTTGATTTTTTAGGTTGGAGAATCGATTGGCTTATGTATCCGTGCCATATTTAAACAAAACAAAATTAGAGACGGATTAGCAACTAATTCAAATTTTCCGTTGCTATTCCGTCTCTAATTTTCCATAAATATTTCTATCAATCACAAACGGATCGTAGATGGAAATATTAATTCGTCTCTCGATTCCGTCTCTAATTAGCAACGGAATCGAGATTTTAATCGAAACGAATAATCCGCCTCGATTCCGTTTCTAATTAGAGACGAATCGTAGACGACTCTTTGCATTCCGTCTCGATTCCGTCTCTCGATTCCGTTGTCGATTAGAAACGGAATCGAGACGAAATTCATAAATTTATTAATTCCGTCTCGATTCCGTTGCTAATCAAGAACGAATCGAGATTTAATGCAATTACAAATGTACCATTTCGAAATAAAATCCATTTCTCGTTCGTCTCTCGTTCGTTTCTAATTTCCGTCTCTAAATCCGTCTCTAATCGAAACGGATAATTTCCGTCTCTATTCCGTTTCTAATCGAAACGGAATCCATTTTCCGTTTCGATCGTATCGCCGACGACGTTTTGCTGCAGACGGAACGCGTTCTCGTCTCGTTCGTTTCGATTTCATTCGTAGACGGATTTTTAAAATCGAAACGAAAATTCCGTTTCTGATTTGCGATTTTTTTGTAGTGTAAGCACAGACGTGTTTGTTGCAAATTTGTTGCTATTTAGCGTTGTCGTTGACTGGTGCTCAATCAGCACAGACGCTTGCTTGCGACAAATTAGCGACAACGCCGAGCACTTGCTAATTCTTGAATAGTAATTTTTTTAAAAAAATTGTAAACAATAAATAGTAAAAAAATCTTGCAGTAAAATATGCTGAAACAATTTAAAAGCTACCAATATTCGTTTAATTGGAAATATATATGTAAAATATCAAAATTTTACAAACAATGTTTACAAAAAAATGAGTTCAACATTTCATAATTACTACTATACTGTAAAGTAATAGATCAACATTTTTCAACAATCGACAAACAACTACACAAGCTGGCCGCACAAATTTACATACATACAATGTGTACAAAATACTCCGATAGCATTATTTCACCAGTACATAGATAGGCACTAGCACTTCTTTAGCTAGCAGAGTGTGATCTCATCCAAATCTTGAAAATTAAAAGGAACATCAATATTATTCGACATGCAACCAACATATGACATTAAATTCAACATTAGTTTTGCATATTCTACAAAAAACTTCAGCAGAGTCTCCCTTATAAAATAGACTACCAAAAATATCTGAACCTAATAAACATAAGTGGGAGAATGCATAGAAGGACTCACATCTCCTCATCAATTCACAATATCATATTAACATGAACTAAAACTCTAAGTCCAATTCATATTAACAACTCAAGATATTCAACGAGTGAACACGCAAGTTGCAACCGAAATGAAAGCTTTGAACACATGAACAATTTCTTTAAATATGTCTGCTCACATGGCTCTCTTGCTTAAAGCCGACTTATACACTAAGAAAACATTCTCTCAAATGGACCCATTATTATGATTAGACTTAAACCGAATTAATCTGGTTGGGAGATGTCAATTATTATGATTGGAATTAAACTGAATTGGCAAAGAAGTAGTAAACTTAAGTGAAAGGGAAAAAAATAAGATTCAAACTCCAACACTTTATGTCACCATATTTGAAGCAACCATGTGTGTAATGAATTATATATATATATATACACACACTAGTTTTAATACATGCTACGCACGATTCCCCCGCTCGCTTCGCTCGCGGGAATTAATTTCTAAGAATTTATTAACAAAATTTAAAATTGTAATTAAAATTTAAAAATTAGAAATACAAGTACATTTTTTAGCTTATCAATATTCTCTACTGTGATTGAGATAAAATGTGAATGGGAAAACAAGCTAATCATGCTAGGACATTACTTCCTCAAAAAAAGTGTATTGGATTGATGAGAATGAGTTCATGATTGATTTGGAGATAAAAAAAAAACGTGTAGTGGATTGCTAATGAGTTAGAGTTTATTTGGATACAAAAGAAAAGGTTGATTTGGAGATAAAAAAAAGTATGGGCAAATAGGTAAATTTCATTACCACTCAAAAATTTGTGATTCATACTTTTATATATATGATAGATATGATGAAAAAAAGCGTAGACAACAAGATAAGAAAAAAATAAATTGCATGCCTGAAAAACAATCATTTCATGGTTGATAACATTTGGTGATCTTGTTGTATCCCCTTGCCAAGCTCCTCCGCCGAGACATGATTTTCTTCCACCTTACATGATAAGTATCAAACAATCAATTGCACTTTACGTCCACCTAAAAAAAACAATTCATAGTACAATAATCTTTGCTCTAAAGCAGATAAGTATCAAATATTTGGGATTTTTTTTTATAAGATCAATATAATATAAATGTTTTTATAAGATCAATAGAATATATTTCGTCTTTTCCAGATATGCTTGATTGATGGATCGCATAATTAAGAACTTGCATATGAGAAGTTAATTTGTTCAGTATACAAATAGTTACTACTTAACTAGCCACTTTACACTGAAAAATAACAATTTATGAACCCCCCAAAAAGTTTGATTTCTTTAGAGTTGTTGAATTCGCTAAACATTAGATGAAGTATTTTGGACATGCAAGGAGATTTGAGTCATGCACAATCAAATTAAGAGTTCTATAGTAAACAGAAAATAAATTGTATTTTAGTAAGTATGTAGCTCAACGATAGTTATTAATGTATAATAAAAGTTCACTATGGATCTGGATTTGCATGAGTAAGTTTGGAGCCCGCTATATATTTGTGGGTCTTATTTGATCCATTAAGATACTCTAGGGCCATGCATGTAATGACAAGAAATTTCAAAACTAGAAAAAGAATACTTAGAACATAAACTTTTATAAAGCATATAGTTTTATAGCATTTTAATGATACAAGTTAAGACCACCAGGCATCCAACCTCTCCAACCCCAAATAGACAAGAAAACACAAAAAAGAAAGTTGAACGGATCATTATTCAAACTGTACTATTTAGGGAATTTTTTATATAGTTGTTGTTTAATTTGTCTTTTGTTTCAAAGGGATGTGACTTTCACGATTGGAACCATATCAAATTAATTGTTCACTCCACCTAGCTTACCATGAGAAAATAATTTTAGAATATAAATGTTGAAATCTTAAAATTATCATTTTTGAATAGCTATTGATGTATATGTATTTATGAATTGATTTAACAATAAGTAAACCATGGTTAAGAAAAAAAAAAGAGCATAACAAGGGAAAAAAGTTAGCATCATTGGACTTCTTAATTGATACATAAGCTTCCACGCAGAACCAATATCTATTTGAACCTCCTACACTTGAAAAACATAAAATTCAACATGGGAGTTGTAAAGTAATTATATCTTACCAAGCAAAAACAAAAAAACCTTGTCAACTCCTTCTTTGTAAGCAACACCAATACCAAATGCCACCGTTGCACATACCCGCAAATGAAAAATCACATGTGTCATGTGACAAGAAAATATAAGTGTGTTTTGTGCGTTGGTGACTGTCGTATCATGCCTAAATGAGCCAAAAGTCCTAAATAAGGATTACATGTGTCATGTTGAATTGTCATTGTTCAAGTGGAAATGAAGCACTTGGTGATCTACAATGTGTTTAATTATAATTCTTTCACAAGTTCGTCTCTAACTTCATCATTTTTTGTACATATTAAAGACAGATCTTTGGTGTCTTGAGAATGCATTCTGACCAATTAAGAATACAAATTGTACCTTTCAGTCCCTTTAGACAATATAATTTTGCGGAGCTCTTATAATAATGTATTTGTATAATTTATTGGATATCACTTGCATCAACCAATTTTCAACCACGACAATAAAGAAAAAAAGAGAACAACAACATCAACAAAAAAAGAGAACATCAACATCAACATTATGTTATATATTTTCCTATATTTTGCTTTTTTTGTTTGAATTTACTCTTGGGTTTCTATTTGGGAGTAGCGGTAGTACTTTGGACTTGTATCATTGAACAAGAAGGATCACCACAATCAACTCCTTAAAATAGAAGTATACAAAAAGCGCAAACCACGAGTGCTCCGGCGAGGATGTATTGGAATCGATGAAGCGAGGTTGGGACTGTGATTTGAAGGTCCACCGCATCAACTTCCTGGTCGCGAGGCGCTCCACGAGTCTGCTATGCCTTCGTGCTAGTCCACCGAGGTGAAGCTCGGGCCGACGACGGTGTCGGTGTGCGAGTAGTGTATGAAGGGGAAGAAGAGCAGCGACGGCGGAGTCGAGGATGAGGAGAGCAGCGACGGAAATGAGATGAGGCGAGTAGTGGCAGAGTCGCGGATGAGGCGAGCCGCGGATGAGGAGAGGCGGCGGGGTCGCGGATGAGGAAACCAACGGCGGAGTCGCGGATGAGGCGAGCAGGGGCGGAGTCGCGGATGAGGAAACCCACGGTGGAGTCGCGGATGAGGCGAGCAGCGGTGCAGTCGAGGATGAGGCGAGCAACGGTGGAGTCGCGAGAGGAGGAGAGCAGCGGCGAAGCGACGCTCGGGCCGATGGCGTCGGCGTGCGAGCAGCGGGCGATGCAGAGGAAGGAGAGAGGCGACGGAGTCGCGAAGGACGACGATGATGAGAGTGGCTGACGACGGCGACAGTGGTGACAATAGTGCAGGCGACGATTATGCGAGGGGTGGTGAAGGGGGTTTGGTTTGCGTAAAGGAGGGACGATGATGATGGGTTTTGGTTTTTAGTTATTTTTCTTTTTGCGACAGATCAATATACTTTGCTATAGATCCGTGACAGAATCATGTCTGTCGCTGATCTGTACCAGATCTGTCATAACCTCATTTTTAATTATTTTTCACTTTGCTACAGATCGGCGACAGAATCATGTCTGTCGCTAATCTGTAGCTATTTGTCATATCCTTATTTACTATTATCTCTATGTTCATCATCTTGGCGGGAGAAATCAGCGACAAATCTGTGACAACATACAATCTATCATAATATTTTGTCACAAATCTGTCACTTAATTGTTGCTTTTGGGTCAACCGAGTCAAACGAATTGTCTGCACAACTGTTGCAGATTTGTTGTTGTTTAGTAACATATTCTTTTTGTCACAATTTTTTGATGTTATTCCACCATGTTCTTGTAGTGATAAAATTGACTTTGAGACATTTTAAATTCACCCATTCAAGTTCCTCCCCTTTCTCTTTCTTAAAGAGAGTGTTTAATAAAGTGGGGGCTGGGGTTTCTTGTGATTTGATTAAATGGTGTTTGGTTTAGGGATTAGGATTGTGCTCACTTACGGTTTGTCTAAAACACCCTTCTAGGCCATAAGTCCAATTAAGGTTTATTATTATTTTTGTAATCAGACTTTATTAATCCTAAATTCATATATGATTTGATAAAATTTAAAATGTATTTGCATATCAAACATCCGATACGTATTTTATTCCAAAATTACAAAAATATCCCTATAGTGGGTTATGGAGAATTCGGTCGTCACAATTTAAATCAACATTCAGATGTAATGCTTTGTCTGTGTTATAGCTTTCTAATTGGATGAAAATTATTGTGAATCGAGTTGGAACTTGCTAAGAACTAGAGAAGGAAATAGAAGACTAAAAACTTATACTATTACAAACTACTGCAAAAGAGAAGAGAAGAAATGAGATAGTTGAAATGAGAAGTTTTCATTCAACTTGGTGTGTGAATTACAATGGGGTTAGCACCCTTTATATAGGCCATTTGGTGATGATGATAATTGTACTTATACAATGTGTACAAGTTATACATACACCACAAGTTATATAACACATCACAAGCAACATAGACAATACATGGAAGAGTTAGTGTACATTAGAGAGGATTACAAGTTACATGACAATATATGGATAAGTGATTATACATTAGAGTTGAATACAAGTTATGTAGAGTGTACAAGTTACATTCAATGTAGAAGTCATGTTTGATGTTACAATTCAATGTGAGAGTTATGCTTGACAATGTGATCATTCATAAGATTGGTTAAAGGGTCATCCAATTTACAACACTCCCTATTGGATGACACTTGCTGAGAGAATGTCTCGTTAAGACCTGTACTAGAAAAATCCTGTGGGAAAAATCTAGTTTAGGAAAAAGAGTACAATGTTCTCGTCAATCTTGATTTGCAATATACTATTATTAATTGTCTCATTAAAACCTTGCTAGGAAAACCCAGTGGGACAAAACAAAAGCTAAGGAAAAAAATGCAACACATTGATATACTTTGAGAGAATATATATGCCTCATTAAAACCTTTTACTAGAAAAACTCTGGGGGAAAAAATTTAGTATAGGAAAAAGAGTACATTGCTCTCATACATTTTTTATACGGAGTATAATAATATTAGGATTGCCTCTTAAAAAACTTGCTAAGAAAACTCAATGGGATAAAATTATAGCGAAAGGAAAAGAGTGCAATACACTAATCAATCCAGATACAGAGTTTTAATATTGTTAGAATTGCCTCATTAAAAACCTTTGCAAAGAAAACCCAGTGGGACAAAACCATAGCAAAGGGAAAAAGAGTGCAATACACTAACAAATAACTCATTTTGATTCTCCACCTTATGTTCGCATGGGTGAGACATTTTGTGCATTTTGTTGCACATGGACATCGTTTTCTATATGAACCTTTTTATGCCGAACCATATGATTGTCACTCTTTTGTATATGGTACTTGCATCAAGTAATTGATTTATAACTTTGTTACTACTGTATGATCCTTTGAACTTCGATTTCATATTAATTTATACATGAATCATAATACAACAAATTTAATGCAATTAGATGTGTTTCAAGTAATTTCACGCTATTCCTTTTGAATTGGCTTATATCTCCCCGTAATGGTGGGAAAACTTGCTTCATCAAAGTGACAATTAGTAAAACTTGCTATAAATAATTTTCTTGTTAGGGATTCAAGGCATCTTGATTAATGGAGAGTAAATCAATATACGTCTCCTATTGATTTGCCTTGAGATAATCTTCAGCTGAAAAAAACCCAGTTCGACAAAGGATGTCCGTGCGAATTTACGATATTCTCGCATTATTAGTGATTATGGATAATCAAATAGATCTTTCCACATTAATTATGAACGTCATTTGATTAATGACGACATTTGTTTTAATGTGTCTTATATATTACAGAAGTTAAAGCCGGTAATATTATACTCATATTAAATCATATAGATAAATTTTCTATTATTCTTAGTAGACTTCTTCTGAAGAAGACATTAACAATAAAATTGTTATATTAGATATTGTCTGAACATTAGCCTCCGCTAAGGTCGAATTCGAAAAATATTTACTTTTATATTATAATGTACATGCATTTAGCATGATACATAAGACATAAACTCATCACCCATATTTAGGTCACGATTTAAACACATCCCGATATGCTTGTTTTATCGAGCCATTTTCGATGATAAAATTCATAATATTTTGCCTTTGATTTTGAAGGTATGGTAAAGGTCACAAAAATATTCGGGTATATATATGACAATATTTAGGCAAAATAGCCTTTCATATATGATTAAAAAAAGTCACAATTATGAGCGCTCATTGTCAATAATTATTTACCCTTTGTAGTGGTGCACCACTTTTGTTTCAATTTTTGGTGAAATTGTCAATACGACATTTACCTGATATTTTCACCTTTTCCACGTCCATAAATTTATTATTGCGATCATGATCCTTATATGCAACATATGCTTCTTAATTTGAAGCTGAACTAATTGGACGAGAGCGATATTATATTTATAATATTTCATTATTTTACTTAGCTACCATGAGACAAGAAATCAATCCTTAATATTTATTGGATTGATGTGCGCACTTGATATTTGTTGCAGCAATAAATCGAGGCGGACCTTGTGACCTTATTTTTATTGTCTCATTAGTCATATTTTCACGTAGCCTCGACATAGAGGTAATTAAAATAGTGGAATTATAATTAATATTTGACCGGTTAAATTTTGTAGCATGAGACCTAGCTGCTCATTTTGAGCTTTTGGAGCATTCTCTTTTGGTATGTATATATATAACTCCATAAGGTGAAAAGATATATAAAGCGAAATATTCACTTTTGAAATCTCTAAAGAGAAATTGACGAATGATTATGTATAACACTCAGTTTTGCATATATGTTTTATTCATAAATTGTAGTATCTAATTGTCATGACAAGTAATTCTTGTCGGTAATATAATAAGACAACAAGTTCAACTATGGTTGAATAATATTTTGAAAATAAATTTAATATAAAATAATTTTCCTTTTATATGTGAAAACATAACATATAATTAAATATATGTTCACAACTTGATTCATTAATAAACAAAATATACTATTCTTATGAGTTGGTGGGACAACCTCCAAGTTGGGTGGCGAGACATAGTCTACTTAATACCATACCTCCTCGAATGGAATAACTTGTCTCCCTTTCAATGTTTAGCTTTACCGGGGACAATGCTTACCCATTATCAACTCAAACTTATAGCATTATTTGTATTATAAAATCAAGAATATAACAATAACTAATCGTTTGTAGTTTTAAGAGAAAAACTACATGTCATACATTGACTTTGATTTCTGATGTAGAAGATCATACAATACGCAACTACAGAACATACTTTCATAGTCGGTGACGTTCTAATGCATAATGTATGAATAAAATACATTTACATAATTAAATGTATGTAACAAAAAAAAAATTAATCATGATAACATGAAAATAAATTGAACTTATTTAAATTAATACAAATTATACCTTCTTAGCTTTATATCTTTGAAAAGCTTCTTGATCTTCAAGACCTCCTCTTGTAGAGCAACTTCGTGCTGATAACGTATTGTGAATTGAGTTGGAACTTGCTAAGAACTAGAGAAGGAAATAGAAGACTAAGAATTTATACTACTACAAACTACTACTACAAAGGAGAAGAGAAGAAATGAGATAGTTAGAATGTGAAGTTTTCATTCAACTTGGTGTATGAAGTACAATGGGGTTATCACCCTTTTTATAGGCCATTTGGCGATGATGATAATTGTACTTATACAATGTGTACAAGTTATACATACACCACAAGTCATATAACACATCACAAGCAACATAGACAATACATGAAAGAGTTGGCGTACATTGGAGAGGATTACAAGTTACATGACAATACATGCATACAATAGAGTTGAATACAAGTTATGTAGAGTGTACAAGTTACATTCAATGTAGAAGTCATGCTTGATGTTACAATTCAATGTGAGAGTCATGCTTGACAATATGATCATTCATAAGATTGATTAAAGGGTCATCCAATTTACAACAAAAATAAATTAATTGTAGTTTCACATTGATGCTTCATTCAAACATTACGCAGACTGCGAACAGGAATCTAGGTGCGGTGCCTTATCTCACCATGCGTGTTGTACTAGATTTGCCTAGTTTCACATGTGATTTTATTTATTTTTCGAGGGTCAACACTCATATTATATATAATGCTATCTAAGTATCTCTCTTTAGTACTTTTTTTGTAATTGAGGCTATAGATGTTATCCCATGTAGATTCCCATATTGAACTGTTAAGTGTGTTCATATGAAACTGTTAGCACCAAATTAAACACTGAACACTTGGTAGAAACTGTTAGCTATAGGTTCGTTGTTTTTGGTTTTGAGTTTACTCTTTCAACTAGGTAGTTGCAATAAGACCTATTCTTTAGGGAAAATAGAGTTTGTTTTTCATCCACTACGCTATAGGCTTGTGAAGCGTAGATTTGTTATTTTTCTTTTCGGTGTAAAGGCTATAAATAGCCATTGATTTTGTTGAATAGAATAACACATTTCCTCAATTCAGTATCTAAGCTTTCTAAGTTATGATTTCCAACATTTGGTATCAGAGCTTTTGAAAGGGGCCTGATTAAATAGGAGTGTAAGAGTGAGAGTGAGTGAAGCAATAGGAATGTTAGAGTGAGTGAAGCATGACAACCTCAAAGAAATTCTTAATTCCAAAATTTGATGGCCATTATGACCATTGGTCGATGTCGATGGAAAATTTCTTGAGGAGCAAAGAGATGTGGAACCTGGTGGATGAAGGGATTCCATTATCAACAATAAGGACTTCATCAGCAAGTGAGACGCAGAGGAAGAGCGTCGAAGAAGCTAAGCTCAAGGATCTGAAAGTAAAGAATTATCTGTTTCATGCAATTGAAAGAGAAATCATTGAAACCATTCTCGAAAAAAAGACGTCGAAGGCGATCTGGGATTCAATGAAGCAGAAGTACCAAGGATCCACCAAGGCGAAAAGAGCACAGCTACAATCATTGAGGAAGGAGTTTGAAATGCTGACTATGAAGGAAGGAGAAAAGATCGATAGTTATTTTGCACGAACTCTAACAGTTGTGAACAAGATGAAGGTGAATGGTGAAACTGTGCAACCAAGCACAGTGGTGGGTAAGATTTTGAGATCTTTGACTCCCAAATTCAATTATGTTGTCTGTTCAATTGAGGAGTCAAATGATCTAGATACCATGACCATTGATGAGCTCCACTGAAGTCTGTTGGTTCAAGAACAAAGAATGCAGGGGAGTCCTGAAGAAGAACAAGCCTTAAGAATCTCTTATGATGATAAGCCACGGAGAGAAATGGGCAGAGGCTCATTCCGAGGAGGTCGAGGTAGAGGACGAGGGAGAATGTCTCAAAACACAGCTACTATTGAATGTTTTAAATGCCATAAGTTGGGGTACTATCAATATGAGTGTCTAGATTGGGAGAAAAATGCAAACTATGCTGAACTTGGAGAAGAAGAAGAGCTTCTATTGATGGCTTATGTCAAATTCCATCAAACCAAAAGAGAAGAAGTCTGGTTCCTTGACTCTGGGTGTTCCAATCACATGAATAGTAACAAAGAATGGTTCTCGGAGCTGGATGAAGGATTTCGACAAACTGTGAAGCTTGGTAATAACAATAGAATGGCAGTGATTGCTAAAGGAAGTATTCGACTTCAAATGAATGGAATTATTCAGGTAATTTCAGATGTTTTTTATATACCTGAATTGAAGAGCAATTTGTTGAGCATAGGACAGCTTCAGGAGAAGGGTTTAGCTATTGTAATTCAGAAAAGGGATTTGTAAAGTCTATTATTCTAGAAGGGGGTTAATTATGCAAACTAATATGAGTGGAGACATAATGTTCTATCTGTTAGCATCCATGGAAACCACAAATTCTTCGTGTCTTCAAGCTGAGGTTTCGGAAAAAGAATCACACTTGTGGCATCGTCGTTTTGGCCATTTGAATTATCAGGGGTTGAGAACACTTGCATCCAGAAAGATGGTAGATGGTGTGCCACTACTTAAAGTTCCAGAGAAATTATGTGAAACTTGTTTGGTTGGCAAATAACACAAAGAATCTATACCAAAGCATAGTTCATGGAGAGCATCAAAACTGTTTCAACTGGTGCATTCTGATCTTTGTGGACCTATTCAACCGGCTTCCAACAGCGGTAAACGATATTTCGTAAGTCTTATTGATGATTTTTCACGTAAAACCTGGATTTACTTTTTATATGAAAAATGAGAAGCTTTTGTTGCATTTAAGAATTTTAAAGCATGTGTTGAAAAGGAGATTGGTGCGTATATAACTTGTTTGAGAACAGATAGAGGGGGTGAATTCAACTCCAATGATTTTGGATAATTTTGCAAATCTCAGGGTGTTAGTAGGCAATTAATAGCAGCTTACACTCCACAGCAAAACGACGTCGCTGAACGGAAGAACAGAACCATCATGAAAACAGTACGCTCAATGTTAGCAGAGAAGAAAGTTCCAAAAGTTTTCTGGCCCGAAGCTGTAAAGTGGTGTGTGCACATTCAAAACAGAAATTTAACTACAGCAGTGAAAGAAAAAACTCCAGAAGAAGCATGGAGTTGTGCGAAACCAAGGGTGGATTATTTCCGGATCTTCGGGTGTATAGCTTATGCTCATATTCTAGACCAAAAGAGGAGTAAGTTGGATTCCAGAAGTACAAAGTCTGTGTTCTTAGGTGTTAGCAATGAATCCAAGGCCTATAGATTGTACGATCCAGTCACTAAGAAGATTATCATCAAGAAAGATGTTGTATTCGAAGAAGAAGAAAGTTGATTGGGGGGCGAATCAAGAAAAGTTGAATGTAGATGTTCTAGATGATGATAAAGAAAGTAGTGTAGAGCATACTGAGGAGAATGATATTCAGAATGTCACAGGCAGCAGCAGTTCAAGTAGCTCAATTCCAAATGAAGTAAACTTGCAAGACGTTGCAGTTGAAGGGAGGGATGAACGAATCAGAAAAAAAACTCGTTTGGATGGCAGATTATGAAACGGGTGAAGGGCTTTTAGAAGAGGAAGATATGCTTGCAATGATGATGGCAACCGATGATGATCCAATTTTATTTGAAGAGGCAGTAAAAAGCAAGAAGTGGAGAGAGGCGATGACAGCAGAAATTCAAGCTATAGAGAAGAATAAGACTTGGGAATCGACGAATCTGCCTAAGGGTGCTAAATCGATTGGAGTTAAGTGGGTTTTCAAGACCGAACTTAATGAAAATGGTGATGTTGAAAAATACAAGGTACGGCTGGTAGCTAAGGGGTATGCACAACGTCACGGTGTAGACTTTACTGAAGTATTTGCACCAGTTGCAAGACTCGACACCATTCGAGTAATTCTTGCAGTAGCAACACAGTATGGTTGGGAAGTCTTTCAGCTTGACGTGAAGAATGCTTTTCTTCATGGTGAGCTCAAGGAGGAAGTGTTTGTGCAACAGCCTGATGGGTTTACTAAGAAAGGAGAAGAATTAAGGGTTTACAAATTAAACAAAGCTCTATATGGCCTTAAGCAAGCACCAATGGCATGGTACAACAAAATTGAGACTTATTTTCTACGTGAAGGTTTCGAGAAATGTTCAAGTGAGCATACTTTGTTCACTAAATCAGTTGGAGGTAAAATTCTGATAGTAAGTCTGTATGTAGATGCACTACAAAAACAACAACAAATCAAAAACGAAAATTTCCATCTCTGAATTGCAAAAATTCCGTCTCTAATTGCAATCAGAAACGGAACAGAGACGGAATGAATTCCGTCTCTAAAATCGTCGTCGCTGATTCGATCAGAAACGAAAAATTGATTCTGTTTCTGATTAGAGACGGAATAGAGACGGAATGATTCCGTTTCTAATTAGAGACGGATTTAGAGACGGAAATTAGAAACGGAACAGAGACAAAACAGAAATGGAATTCTTTTCGAAATGGTAGATTTGTAATTGCATTCCGTCTCCGATTCCGTTGCTAATCGGAAACGGAATCAGAGACGGAAATAAGAAATTCATGAATTTCGTCTCTGATTTCGTTGCTAATCAAAAACCGAATCAGAGACGGGCTTAGAGACGGAATGAAAAAAACCCGTCTCTGATTCTGTTGCTAATCAGCAACGGAATAAGAGATGGACAAATTCCATTCCTGATTCCGTCTCTGATTCCGTTTGTGATTCATGCATATATTCCTGGAAAATTAGAGACGAAATAGCAACGGAATGTTTGAATTCCGTTGCTAATCCGTCTATAATTTTCCTTTTTGTTTAATTTTCAAACATAAACATAATCCAATTGGTTCTCCAACCTATAACTTGAAATTACAACCATAGGACCTACTCCATCGCCTGCACCCCCTCCGACAACTCCTTAGGGGTGCTAACATCCCACAAAAAAGCCAAATTTGACATTCATACATCGACAATATATATCAACAAATATTCAAATGAGAAAAAAAATGTAAAAATCAAAATTTGAAAAAGATTTATATATCAACGGAAAATTGTCTTGTATTACAAAAGCTCCAAATTTCTAAGTATTCACAAAAACCACCAATCCTATTGTTCAACAACCACAAAAAAAAACTTACAATCCTATAAATATGCACAAAAAGAATTATCAATCTAAAAGTCATGTAAACAACTATAAAAGTTACATGATATGCTTTAAATTCCTCATCTCTCACTTGGAAACTAGATTATGGCAGGTATTGTCACAGGGATATGGGCAATCAATGGCACTAACTCCCACTCGATCGAAGAACCAGCCACCTACTGATAGGGCCACGCTCTGCCATCATGGCCCTGCACAAATAGAAAGACCAGGAGAGGCCCTGTAAAAACAGTAGCGACGAGATCAATATAAAATGTAAAATTCTTATTGCGCTACTCTACATTTTATAAGCATACAAAAAAGTAAAATTGAGCAGTAAGATTGAGCAAAGAAATTATGCATACAACTTCAGCAGTAAAATAACAAAGCTTTTCTAATGGGCATTCACATAGTGGAGATCTGATGACCAAGTCTAATGGAAAAATGATATCGTGATAGGAAAAAGAGGGAGATGACACAAGATCAGCCTGTTCCTACATAAAACTAAGCACAAGGTAGATGTGGTGAACAAACACAAGATATCGGAAAACAACTCAGGTTTGTCTAATGGTCATTCACATAGACTACATAGTGGAGAACCGATCATCAAGTTTAATTGAAAAAGGATATAGCACATACTAGACAAATAGAACATATATTGCTATGTTACTTGAATAACCTTGGTAATGATGTTGCAAAACATATCATATTAGCAGCCTAAATAGTAAATAAACATATGAATTCGCATACCCAAGTACCAATACCAGTTTGAGAAAGAACTGAAAAGAGAGTTCAATATTTCGAATCTTCGATGAAATAAATTTTGATGATGTCAACCAATTATGATCATCATGAGAAAAAACTTACAATGCATTTGTTTTGTATGGACCCATCAAATCAAATTCAAGTCTGAAGGAAAGCAATGAAACTAAGAAGAATCATATTGACCAATATCCTGATGGCTACACATTTTATTCCACAAAATAATCATGAGCATGAGCAACACAACAACACATCATCGCCAGAAATAATGCAAGGATAGAACTAAAAGGCCTTTGAACTTTGATAGCTTATAGCAACTTTCCAAAATACCTCCGACTTCTTCAACCGAAACAGAATCATCATATCCAAGATCATCAGGATTTGGCTTGCTAAGCTTCAACTGTCAATCCAAATAGAGACTTATTTTAGGAAAGGAGAAAAAGGCTTCCGCCCAAAGACCCATAAATGGTATACTTACCATAGCAATAGAGCCAGTTGTGCGACAAAAACGTCTCGCTTCAAATTTAGAACCGATTTTTAAAACCATCACCGCAAGGGAGAAATGAAGGATTAGAAGTGATTTTTTAAGTTTGTGCATAGAAACATCGATATGCACAAATCAAGTTTTACTTAACTACTATGTAGCAAAAGTAACCTGGTCTAAACAAAACAAGACTCACTACTTTAGATGATAACTTACCATTTGATGTAGTCAAGTCTTGCTTTTTATGACAAATGGAAGCTTCGGACCTTGGAGAATTGGTGGCATGTCTATTTCTTCCACAATGTATTACAATCTTTCTTGCCCTCACAGCTTTTTGACATGGTAGCATGTTTTCCAGAGCCATCCCCAAGGTCCGAACCACTGGATTTATCGTTCCAACAGCTTGGCAACTCCTAAGCGACCCTATCTTCAATTCTCAAGCCTCTGGAATGAATTCATGCTTCATTACTTTTGCTTGATTAATCGAACATCTCTCTTGTGTACTCGCCAGAATGGTAGTATCATGTGCTTCATTCCCATATGATCGCATACTATCATTTCTTTCGCTTTTTCAAGCTTGTAAGAGCCTGATATGCCTTTTTCTTTCCATATTTTTTACTTGAAGACTTCTTCCCATGTTCCTTATTGCTCTTTGATGTTTTATGAGCAGAAACTTTTACTAAAAACTTCAATGGACGTACATACTCATGTTTCAAGCCATCTTTGGGGCTGTTATCTTCATCATCCAAATAAGGAGAAATAGAAAAAGTTTCTTCATGAGAAGGCAAATCCCAGAAAGCCGCCTCAAGCTTCCGTTAAGTCCTTTATCAGCTTTGTCCCTTCTCCTCCAAATCTCTTGAACAACATCTGAATCATCCTGCACCTGGTAATGGATTGTAATCCTTGATTAACAAAGATAGTAGAGAAACAAAAGGCAAATACAACAACACAAAGCAATATAAAGTACATTCACAAAACACACCTGATAACAGTGTCCACGACATGCAGCACACTTGTAATAAAGATTTCCATTTGCTTGAAATTCCAAGTACTTTTCATCACCGCAATTCTACTGAAAATGTAATTCTACTGAAAATGTAATTCACTGAGGTCATTCACATAGACTACATAGTGGAGAACTGATCATCAAGTTTAATGGAAAAAAGATATAGCACATACTAGACAAATAGAACATATATTGCTATGTTACTTGAATAACCTTGGTAATGATGTTGCAAAACATATCATATTAGCAGACTAAATAGTAAATAAACATATGAATTCGCATACCCAAGTACCAATACCAGTTTGAGAAAGAACTGAAAAGAGAGTTCGATATTTCAAATTTTCGATACTTTTTGAGTGTGTGTACAACACTCATACAAATAGTCTAAACCTACTTGGGATTTGAATTCAAAGAAATATGCAGGTCGGATGATATATTTAAGAAAAATGCACTTATCTCATTGCTTCCTCAAAAAAATGTACTTGTTATTTCTTCTATTTCCACTTGGCTAGAATATTAACATCTCTAGTACCTATTTCAATCTCTGTAACATAAGCAAACCACTCCAATGCATGACTCAAGATTTGTAATTCCTGCAATCGGCCCATAGCTATGCATATTAGTAGGCTGCCACATTATAAGAAAACAAAGGCTTAGAAGCGAATTTCTCAGGTTGAAGCATTATGTCAATGAATTTGTGCTTCCTCCGATCGAAAATGAAGTCCAAAAGCTTGCATGTATTAGAATATTCATACAAATTGAAGTCCGAAAGATTCATTGAATTAGAGTAGTAACATGTGACAAGGAGTTCATGACTGCATTCGCTATAAAGGTTTAGCACGTGAAGATGCAACAGCAAGCCCTGGAATCAACGCCTTTTTTTTTATCAATTTCTATTCATAGTAGATCCAAATCTATACCTGCTCCGAAAGCAAACCTCGACTGCAAAGAAGACACCTCCTTTTGAGTAGCTGAGAATTTGAAAATCAAAGTAATCTTCATAAAATATTAGGTGTAATGATGGAAAACTCAAAAATCATTTCCTATTATTCTAGCCAAAGACATATCATCAACCATTTTGCCAAAAAGACTCACAAAGTTTCCTTCACCCTTAATTCCTAATTAAAAAGATTAGAGAGCAATAGGATCTAAAAAATGATTCAAGTCCCCTTGTTCTGAATGTTTCAATGACATTATACAAGAGATAGATAGTGTTCTTACGAACAGGAGGCAAAGGAAAATGCATGTTAAAGTGAGAAAAAAAATTAATTATGAAATTCGAACAGAGCAGGTTTTCAAGCAGCTGTGTCTTAGGATGGAAATAAACTTAAAGTAAATGGAGAGAGAGAAGAAGAATCAATTCATTTTACAAAGTTTACAGTAACATCTGCAGTAGGGTAAGAAAGAAGAAGTAAATGGAATGGGAAAAATTTCTGAACAACTATCCAATGAAACATAAAGAAGTATCAATCTAAATATGCACAAAAAGAAGTGTCAATCAAAAAGTCTTGCAAAGAATTGCTAAAGTTATCTACAAAAGCAAAAGTATAATCTCAAAATTTACACAAACAACAAGAAAATTACCTCTGTATCACCAAGCTGCTCATCTCTCGTAAGCCACTCTTGCGTCTCTCGCTCAACATTGTCCCCTTGTTGTGGTGGATCGACCGGATCTATTCGCGGCAGCTGTTGCTGGTCATGAGGTGGTGGTGGTGGTGGTGGTTGTTGTTGCTGAGATAGGACTGCTCCATCCATGTTCATCCCCAGATGTTGATGCATGAACTCCATAACCTTTCGTAATTGCTCGATAACGACATTGAACTCTGCACGCGGCACCATATCCGGCATCTGGGACGTGCTAGCACCAGGATCTGCATATCACCTTTTCTTTCTCCCTAAAGACCCGAGACCGTAGACACGTCCTTTGGGACACTCACCCGCCACATTGAGGTACACCGCCCCGTCATCCACCGATTGGTTCGGTGTAGCTTGGGTCAGCTCCTGACGTCTCCTCTGGAGCCTATCCTGTAGGTATCAACAACAAACAACATACATGATATGGTTTATAGTAAACTTAATACTATTTAACATTTCATTTCTATACTTACATAGAACCGCTCTGATCTAGTATCGATGAATGTCATCCCGTCGTGATTTACGGTGTGGAGATGCAAATACAATTCATTCACGGTAGGTGGCGTCTCTGATGAATCAGTCTGCGTACAGGACCAATCATAAATTCAGCATAGTGAACAAGTGTATAAATGTAAAAAATAAACAAGAGGTTAAAAAAAAACTTACCAATCTTTCATGGGTAGTCACAAAAGACACGGAACCACCACTGTGCTTCGAGGGTCCAGTCCCAGGTCCTTCGACCTCAGTGTTCCTATTCGCTGTCGCTTGCCTAGACCTGGCAAGGAAGTCCTCGCTCTCCCAGTACTCCAAGTAACTCCTCCATGCCTCATCTGTAACATAAACTGGCTGCACATGATTTTTCTTTAACTTGTGCATCAATGCGGTGTACCTTGTGCCTGCAAGCCTGTCGTATGCCGCTCGAATGAGATCCTCGGGAATCGCGTCATCCCATCTAAAAAATACATACAAAATGGCGATTGCAATTGTTACGAGACATTGAGAAAATAGTATAAATCATAAGACATTTAGTAGTCCTGTTTACCTTCCATTGGCGCCAGTATTGGTCTTTATGATGATTCAGTACCGACTTCCAACAATACCCTTCAGGAATCATCCATCTTTTGAAAACTTTTGTCATCCTCCGTGCACAAAAATGAGAAGGGTGCAACTCCCTGTGTTTCATGAAAATGCATAACATCTTAACTACTTGTTTAATAATTTACATCCATATTTAAAACGACATATATGAATCAAATACAAACTTACGTATCATTGGCAATCAGTGTGATCGGGATCCGCTGCACGCGAGGGGGCTCCATCCCTGTCCTCTGAGGTGCCCGAGGAGGGCCTGTCACCTCCAACCCTGCTCTGCCGTCATTTTGTGGGGATGCTGCCGGTGATGCGGTGGCTAGGGGTGCAGGCCTCGTGGGTAAAGGAGTGACATGTCTCGATGTCGACGATGGTGACTGGAACTGTGAATTTGGTATAATCCTTGATGACGAGGATGATGGTACAGCCGACGTCGACGGTATGGAAGACGAAGGTGACGCCGAGGCTGGATCGTGCTCGAGAGAACGAGAAGTCGGAATCGTTCGACTGGATGATGTCCTCCTAATGGTATACCTCGACGTGGGGGATGATCACCTCCCACCATGAAACCTAACAAAATACCAATAAAATTTCAGAGAAGAAGGGCATATAAAAATAAGTAATTAAGTCTAAATGATGGGAACATGATATTTAAAAACATATAATCAATATAAAAACAAATTCAAGTCGTTCATTTATTAGCTATTACACAGTGATTCATTGTTAATATATAAAATTAGGGTCGATTACCCAGTACCACAATCAACGCAATTGCTGGACTAAAACATTGGCCGATGAGTTGTCTAGTAAACCCATTAATGTCCAATAGTCCTATATAAAATCCTCTAGTTAATGTGTAATCCAAGCAACTTTTCAAGTTGAGCAGGAATTAGTACATAGGTCAAGAACCAAACATCTTGACGCTTACCAAAAGCGTCAAAAATAATAAAACCCTAATTAGGATACCATTTTCCATACTAATAATGAAAAGTCAAGGGACCTAACCACATGGAATTTTGTTAGTTTAGGAGACAAATATATGAAAAATCCGATTTTAATGGAGGATGTGTGAAACTAAACTATTGTATACAACTTAAACACACACTCAAGCAAAAAAAACAAGCAGATATGAACACTAATAAATGAATGTTAATAGAGCAATGCAATCAATTATAAGAAACTAACAAATGCAACGGTGATGCACAAGATCAACTCAACACTTAGACCTAAGAATCATCAACTTTCACATAAAAAAAAACATTCCAAATCAATTCTTAGGTTAGTTATAAGGTTCAATATTGTGTATAAACCCCTGCATTCCTTAGTTATGCCAAACAAAGTATGACAATTGTTTCACTTCCTAGCAAATGTATAACCCCTAGGTGAAGCACACTATAATTCAACACAATTGTCGCAATAAAGTCGATGGAGTCAATAACGCTAGACAATTAGCACGCCAAGCACAATTACTTTAACCTAGACATGTTAGTTGTGCGATTTCCCCTAAAAGGCCAACCAATTAAAGTAATTACTTACCACTCGTTATTGAAGATTCCATACAATTACATATTCAAATTTCCCTAAGTAGAATATAACCCATATCTAATAGAGTGCATTTGGAACTATACAAATCAATCAACAACTATTTCCTAAGAAAAGCAATCAGCCACAATCATTATCTGATAATCCATGCTCCAAATATCGATCAACACAAAAAAGTTGAGAAATTCAAGAAATTGTAATGCTTGAGCATGAAGGAAAAAATATTTCACAAAGTTAAAGAAAATGATATTGTATTGTTTGTTCATGAAAGAAAATACAAAACTAAACTAAAAAACAGAAAGGAAAAATACATACGGGCAATGCTGATCTTACTAATGAGAGACGGAGATCCGTCACCAAGCAAGAGACGGAGAGACTAGAGAGAGAGAGAGTCGAGAGCCGATGACGGAGATCACCGCGACGAGACGGAGACACTACAAAAAAACAGCAAATCAGAAACGGAATTTTCCGTTTCGATTTATAAAATTCCGTCTCGATTGGAATCGAAACGAACAGAGATTTTAACGCTTTCGTCTCTCGAAAATGTCGTCGCTGATACGATCAGAAACGGAAAATGGATTCCGTTTCTGATTAGAGACGGAATAGAGACGGAAAATATTCGTTTCTGATTAGAGACAGATTTAGAGACGAAAATTAGAAACGGATCAGAGACGGAACATAAATGGAATTTATTTCGAAATTGTACATTTGTAAGTGCATTCCGTCTCTGATTCCGTTTATTCCGTTGCTGATTAGCAACGGAATCAGAGACGGAATGCAAATTGTCCGTCTCTGATTCCGTCTCTAATTAGAAACGAATCTGAGACGATTATTCGTTTCGATTCCGTCTCTCGATTCCGTTGTTAATTAGCTTATTTAATCGAGACGAATTCTTATTTCCGTCTCTCGATCCGTTTGTGATTGATAGAAATATTTCGAAAATTAGAGACGGAATAGCAACGAATATTTGAATTCCGTTGCTAATCCGTCTCTAATTTTCTCGTTTTGTTTAATTATGACACAGAAACATAATCCAATTGATTCTCCAACCTAAAAATTCAAAATACAACCCGATATGACCTACTCCATCGCCTGCACCCCCTCCAACAACTCCTTGGGGGTGCTAACATCCCACGAAAAAGCCAAATTGCACATCCATACATCGACAATATATATCAACAAAAATTCAAAAGATCAAGAAAAAATGTGAAACTCAAAATTAGCCAAAAAATTTATATATCCACGAAAAATTGTCATGTATTACAAAAGCTCCAAAATTTGGAAGTATACACAAAAACCACCAATCCTATCGTTCAACAACCAAAAAAAAAAGAACACTCACAAAAGGTCCAAAATTTGGAAGTATACACAAAAAGGACTTCATCTAATAACTAAAACGCACTTTGAAGCATTTCGATTCTCCATCCGAGGGCAACAACCAAATGAGTATGCACTGAAAGAAGTAGGCAAAGGAGAGATTATTGAACTAAGGATGTACATTGGAAGCGAATGAGAAAAATGGTGGATTTGAAGAAACATAGAAATTAATAATAATCATACATAAAAAGTCGGCTCCGAACCTATTTTTTAATTTCTTTACGATTGAGTTTGTTTTGGTCTTTTGTCAATTATGCACATATGTAGGTAGAGAGGAGTACTAGAGCTAATAAGGAACATGAAAGAGGATAATGGTGAAGTGCAAAAATGCTAAAAGGAAAAAACTAAAAGTTCAGCACAAACTCCCATCAACGCAACATTCACATGCATCAAATTTGATCCTAAACTCAAATTTCATCCCATCTAAAAATGCTGTGTGCTCCAAAACAAACCAGCCATGTGTTCCTACTTAAAAAAAAAAAATTCCAGCTGACATTCACGAAATGCAGTGAAGAAAAGAAATAAACCATACAATGAGGAATAAGAAAGCTTCCAAAAAATACATGAACATCAAGCAAATGCAATCAAGGACTGAAGTTTTGTTGTTGTTGTGAGTTGGGGTCAATGTTGCTATTTTCCTACGCATAGGAGATGGCGAACAATGTATCTATAAGATGCACCTATCATGTAAGTTGAGTTGGATTATTTATCAAGCTTTGAAAGGCTTGCATTTCAACATGCATATGATAAGTAATGGTGAAGTGCAAGAATGCTAAAAGGGAAAAACTAAAAGTTAAGCACAAACCTATCATGTAAGTATGATTCTAGAACTCATCCTCTCACCCCATCTAAAACTGTTGTGTGCTCCAAAGGTGACCACCATGTGTTCCTACTCAAAAAAAAAAAAAAAAAATTTGGGATTCAAGAAAAGCGAGTGAAGAAAAGAAAAAAACCATACAATGTTGAATAAGAATGCTTCCAAAAAAAAACATGAACATCAAGCAAATGCAAGTGGACCGAAGTTTGGTGTCAATGTTGCTATTTTCCTACGCATAGAGATGGGAACAATGTTTCTATAAGATGGACCTATCATGTAAGTTGAGTTGGATTATTTATCAAGCTTTGAAAGGCTTGGATTTCAACATGCATATGATAAGTAATGGTGAAGTGCAAGAATGCTAAAAGGGAAAAACTAAAAGTTAAGCACAGACTATCATGTAAGTATGATCCTAGAACTCATCCTCTCACCCCATCTAAAACCGTACTGTGTGTGCTCCAAAGGTGACCACCATGTGTTCCTACTAAAAAAAAACAAAAAAAAACAGCTGGGATTCAAGAAAAGCAAGTGAAGAAAAGAAAAACCATACAATGTTTTAGATCTATAACTTAATTGCACATCATAAAAGAGAAGTGAGAGGATGAGAAGAACTATACAAAACTAACCAAAGAGGAAGAGGACTAGCACATGACTATCCCTAATACTAGATAAAAGAAAGGCAACCACTTCATTGTAAATACTTGGTCACCCATCCTCTAAAACGTTCTCAATAATGGCAATGGTTAACTCATACAAATTCTCAAACATAGACCATTTCCACAATGAGCAAATCTCTCTCCTTTTTGTGTTCAAATACCATGTTATTCATCTCTTTCCAAATCAACCATATAGATCTATAACTTAAAAACAATCTACTTGCCCCAATCCATTTGGAAACATATCATTTTGCCAAATCCTCTTACATGTACACTGCTCATTATCCATGTATTTCCCTTCACCTTGCTAACCAACTTCTCTATGACAATATAGTTCACATAGCTGAAGTGAAGGAGTGGATTATCATGTTTCTCTACTACTCCAGCATGTCAAAAAAATAATAATAATTAGGACTCATAGCTACTTAACTTGAAGGATTAATAAAAAAAGTAGAAGATTGACTGGTAGGAGACACAAAAGGCAAAACTTATGCAAAGAAAGTTTACTTTTGCATGTTCTGCTTTGGATTCCTCCTTGGTAGAACGTAAGCATGTAAATCCCTCCCTTGTTTCACAACCTGCAGTGCTACATAACCAGCATGTGGTTCTTGAAATTAGCCTCGATACATTCATCGTACAATCCAAAATCACGAGGCGACGTCAAAGATCAAGAAAAAGATGCGACTTACCATATCCGAATAACGAAGAGTAGATCCGAAATTGTGCCGTATGCATGCCCCCGGTAACTCGGAGCAGTGCAATATAACCATGTGCATGTGGTACAAAGATGAGCAAGCAGGAATCATGTCATAGTGCCGCTCACATTTCCAAAGATATGAACTGGTCCTTGCATTGCCAAAAGTACTTACAAGCCTACTTCGTGAATCTCCTATGATTAAAGCATGAACGTCGCTTTCAACTATCTAGTTCCCTACGATCAAACATCTTTTAAAAAAAAAACCATGGGTAGTAATATAAGGTTACACACTTACACCCTTATCATTTTGTTTGCCACTGCTTCCAGGATAATGTGACTTGTTCCACCTATCATTTTGTTTGTTGGCAACACCCTTACCCTTTCCTTGTGGCCTTTTGGAAATGTTGTTGCCTTTCATCTTTGATGCCTCAACTACTATCTTTTGACCATCCATCTGAACCTTATAACCACCTTTAGCAGCCTTCTTTCCAATCCGACCCTTGTACTGAGGTTTTGCAAGATTTGCTTTAACCTAAGTATAGAAAAGGAGCTCTCAAATTCGCATTGCACAAGAAAATGAAACAAACCGGATGTGTCAATCAAGAATAATCGATAATCACCTTGTTATCTCCTTCACCTATCTCAAATTTGTTGATCCCTTCTACACAAGCTACCGCACTTTCTCGAGTAACAAATGAAACGAACCCAAAGTCTTTCCTTCTAGTAGAAAGAAATTTTCGGACAAATTGAACCTTCTCATCTTCACCATACTGTTCACATAACTTTTTTAATTTATCTTCTTCCCAAGACTCAGCTAGGCCTTCAAGATAAACAGCTTTCACCTAATGTGGAACAAGAAAAACCATCATTAAAACTCTAGAACAAATCAAATATGCCTCATAGACGCCATTACCTATGCCGCATAAGAACTAAGAACATAGCAACTCTAAGATCAAGGAGGCAAGTGTAGCAACCACAACCGCATGGAATACTAGACAAACATATTGAAGGTCACACCGATGCTCTAATTTAACAAGATATTCAAAGCTTGATCAAACATAAATCTAGCTAAGAATGCAATTTCACCAAAGAGCAAGAATCTCCTGGATGTCATAGGCCTAAAAAAATCTTTCAATGAAAAAAGAAAATTCTAATGCAAGAATGGACAAAACCAAATTAGAGGAGTAACTCTTACAACTACTAACCCGTAAAAGTGCTTCTTCACTAGGATGAATCGATCCGGGAAATGCAACTTTCGCACTCCTATCACGGCCAAAAAGAGCATCTGTTGTTTAAGCCGCATTAAATGCAGACATTGCATCGGAATGGGTGCTTTGAATTCCAAAAGGGCATAACCTATACTTTTGCCTTCCTTATTAGGATTATCGTAAGTAAATCTCCTAAATTTGTTCAACCCCAAGATTCTTCAATCTCTCAAGTACCTTATAACCAGGAAAAATTAAAACAAAACAACATCGATCGTGAAGACAATCAAGTGATAGGTGCATTGCCTGCAAAGAACAACATAGGAAACAATATGAACTACTGAATCAGTAACCTTTTGTCCTACTTAAAAGCCTATGTAGGGAAATTAAATCGAAACCGTAAAACAACTAGATCTTTACTTGCTCTCTTATCCATGTCTTGCAAATGTTGCCCATGTATGAGTATCGCTTTCTGACGAGGGATATACCAACACGTTTTCCCTTTACCCAACCACAAATAAACATAAAGATTATTAACGTGGGTGCACCATACTTTTCAAATTCAAATATCATGAAAAGATAACACATCAAGTAGGTATATTTTCTCCTTAACCTCTGCTCCATCCTTCAAATCAAGAAGGACCTTCCTTACTTGCTCGAGTAGCATACCGGATAAATGCAAATCCCTTGCTTTTCTGAGAGAGGAAAAAGGGGCAGGGGAAGAAAATATAGATATGTACATGATAAGAGGAGTAAAGAACCAAGACATAAGAGCAATCTTCTATTTAATAATTTTCACACCTAGTCAGTAGTGAATCTATTGACACCTTTTAACATGTTAGGTCATTTATAGTCTATTCAAGAAACCCTTTCTTATTAGTTTTACTTATATAAAAGATTCTCTTCAGAAAAGTAGAGACATACTCTTAGTTAATACAATTTAGCTAATTTGACACGACAAATTAGCATAATTACAACATCAAAGTGGGTTGGCCGCATGGATCAAACTCGACAACAACGAAATAGCTTGATTCATTGTGCTTGATAGTGTTCTTTCAAAATCCTTTAAAATCTTTTTCTAGTCAATGCATCCAAGCTATCTTAGGACTAATCGTATACCATCAAATTTCTTCAAATAATGCAACTAGTTTAAACTTATCTTCTGGAGGTTTGACCATGCAAAAGACACTGCCTTCTCTAAGTAATGCACTTGGAACTCTAAGAAACCATGTATTGATTAGATAAAGAGAACAATCGGTGCCATCAATCATCACCTTCTTTTGGTCCAAAGTATCTTCACCCACATGATTATCTATATATGCCATCTTTTCCCTCAAATCATCTACTAGTATCGACTATAATAAACTAATATGTCTATAACAAACTAAACCACCAAAGAATATGTAAATCAAGTAACTTAAAAAGTCTACACGACAAACTATTGAAAGGAAGTGATTCAAATCGCTAAAATAGAATAGCCAAGAGAAGATTCACCTCGATAAGCACCTAAGCCACCGCCGCCAAAGCCTCCATAACCCCCACCAAGCTCACGCCTCCACTATACCCACCAAGCCTACCTCCGAGACCCGGAGTCCTATAAGGACCAAAATCACCACCACCAAAAAAAGAATGAGTTTAACATGCAAATGAAACAAATCGTCTACAACATGCTCATCGTCAAAAGCAATGAACCCAAACCCTCGAGAACGATAGGAAAAACTAAAACCCGCTTATCCGAAAACGCAAAAAATGAAATAAGGAACTTCATCATCGCACCCTCCACTACATCAGGCTTCAACAAACCACCATCCACCGCAGTACATTCATTGTCCATTTATCCTCTCGTATATCTTAGTTGGCTTGGACGCCCAGCTTCATGCATAAGTTATCATGGATTTTATTTTTAATACATTATCCTCCCCAAAATAAATTTTTTAACCTAAGTTTAAGTAAAATATACTATAAGTACCGAATGTTTGCGAAATTAATCCATGGGAGAAGAAAACATCTTGTTTGTTGTGTGCAAAATCTTATGCCGTTGCGGGTTCTCTCGAGTGTTATGATGAAGAAAGTGGTAGAATCGACAGGAGCAACATCTTCATGCCATAGCAAATGAATTTGGGAAATCGATAAAGGGTCGTTTTCCGGTCATCTGTGTTGAGAACATGTAGGCTATTCTTCTTCTAGGGACATGCCATAATAGAAGAAGAAGAGCCTACATGTGCTCAACATAGATGAACGAAAAACGAGCCTTTATCGACTTCCCAAATTCATTTGCTATTGCATGAAGATGTCGCTCCCTGTCGATTCTACCACTTTCTTCATCATAGCACTCGAGAGAACCCGCAACGCATAAGATTTGCACACAACAAACAAAGATGTTTTCTTCTCCCATGGATTATGCAAACATTCGGTACTTATAATATATTTTACTTAAAAACAAAAAAAAATTTGGGGGAGCAAAAGGCAAAAATATTAAAATCCACGATAAAATATGGAACATCGACCTAAAAATGCACAAAAAGAAGTGTGAATCATAAAGTAATTCGAAGAATTTCTAAAGTTGTCTACACTATAAAATGTTTAATCTAAGAATTTACACAAACAACAAGTTAAGTACCTATGTATCACCAACCTGCTCATCTCTCGAGAGCCACGCTTACGTCTCACGCCCAACATTGTCCTCTTGATGGGGTGGATCGACCGGATCTATTTGCGGCGGCTGTTGCTGGTCATGAGGTGGCGGTGGTGGTGGCGGTGGTGGTGGTTGTTGCTGAGCTAGCCCTATTTCGTCCATGTTCATCCCAAGACGCTGATGCATGAACTCCATAACCTTTCGTAGTTGCTCCGCAATGACATTGAACTCTGTCCGCGACACCACATCCGGCGTCTGCGACGTGCTAGCACCAGGAGCTCCGTATCTCCTCTTCTTTCTCCCTACGGACCCGAGTTCGTAGACACGTCCTTTGGAAGACTCACCCGCCACATTGAGGTACACCGCCTCATCATCCACCGATTGCTCCGGTGTAGCCTGGGTCACCTCCTGACGTCTGCTCTGGAGCCTATCCTGCATATATGCACAACAAACAAAATACATGATATGGGGTAAAGTATACTTAATAATATTTTACATATCATTTCTATACTTACATAGAACCGCTCTGATCTAGTATCGATGAATGTCATCCCGTCGTGATTAACGGTGTGGAGATGCAAATACAAGTCATTCACAATCGGTGGCGTCGGATGAATCACTGCGTGCAGACCAAGCATAGTGAACAAGTGTATAAATGTACAAAATATCCTAGATGTTACAAAAAACTTACCAATCTTTCTTGGGTAGTCACAAAGACACGGAACCACCACCGTGCTTCGAGGGTCCAGTCCCCAGGGCCTTCGACCTCGGTGTTCCTATTCTCCGTCGCTTGCCTAGACCTAGCCTCGGAAGTCCTCGCTCTCCCGATCATCGCAAGTATCTCCTCCATGCCTCATCTCGTAACATAAACCGGCCGCACACGATTCTTCTTCAACTTGTGCATCAACGCGGTGTACCTTGTGCTCGCAAGCTCGTCGTACGCCGCTCGCACGAGATCCTCGGGAAGCGCATCATCCCATCTAAAAATACCTACAAATTGGCGATTGCTATTGTTACCTCGCATTGAGAAAATAGTATAAATCATAAGGCATATGGTAGTCTTGTTTACCTTCCATTGGCGCCGCATTGGTCTTTATGATGAGGCGTCGACTTCCAACAATACCCTTCAGAATCATCCATCGTTTAAAAACTTTTGTCATCCTCCGTGCACAAAAATGCGAAGGATGCAACTCCCCGTGTTTCATGAACATGCATATCACCTTAACTACTTCTTCAATATTTGACATCCATATTGAAAATGACATATAAAAGTCAAACACAAACTTACGTATCATTGGCAATCGCGCGATAGGGATCCCCGCACGCGAGGGGGCTCCATCCCCGTCCTTTGAGGTGGCCGCGGAGGGCCCGTCACCTCCAACCCCGCTCTTACGTCTTCTTGTCGGGATGCTTTGCCGTGATGCTTTGTGGTCAGGGGTGCGAGCCTCGTGGGTAAAGGAGTCATTGATGTCGGAGAAGGTGTGGGAAGTGTATATTAGGCATAGTCCTTGATGACGACGATGATGGTACGTAGACGACCCCGACGGTATGGAAGGGGAAGGTGACGCCGCGCCGTATCGTGCTCGAGAGACCGAGAAGTCGATCGATAATGCGGTATCGAACCACGACCTCCACCGCCACGACCTCTATGGACCCCTCGTGTGGCCTGACAACGAGGGCCAGTTGGTATTTCGCCGCGAGATGTCGGTGCCGCACCTATTCCGCCTGGATGATGGCCTCCTAATGGCAAACCTCGACATCCCCTATGACCACGTCCGGCCATGATACCTAACAATATTCACGAATAAAACATCAGAGAAGGAGGGCATACAAAAAGTAGAAATTCAGTCTAAATTATTGGACTTAATAACACATGATCCATGCTAATAAAAGTAACTACATTATTGGTCGTTGACATATCATATACATACATTATTCGCTATCATCCGTTTCAAATTCACATAGCATCAACGCGTCTACTACTTGTTCACTCATACCTCCTTAAGGTTATAGGTTCCATTCTCTAGAAATTTAATGCCAAATAGCAACATTAACTAAAAGAGTAATCCTAGTGTTTCTAATCCTAACTAGTAGTAGAAATTAAGTAATTATAGGTACTATTCAATCGTAACCAACAACACCTAACTAATCAATCATCCATAGCAAGTGCATGAATATGAAATTACTAACAACTATAACATCAAACGACAAAGTAATTACCTCAGTACATGATTCTAATGTATTATAATGTGATCATGACATGCTTTACCGATAAAATAAACATGGAATAACAACCAAATACGGATGACATGCTTTACCGATAAAATAAACATGGAATAACAACCAAATACGGAATCAATATAAATCTTGAATTGCTCAATTAAAAGGTTGAAATGAAATATTACATATTAATAAACCTAAAAATAGAACAAGCATAACCACAAAACACTATGCATGTAAGAGAAGAGCAGAACAAAAACTTCTAAACCAAATAAAAGACACAACATTAACTTAATAGATCAAGTGAAGAACACCAACTAATGCACATGAAAGCCAATCCGGGGGAAAATGTGAGCAGATACAATGCGAAGAGAATTCGGGTGTTAAAAAAAATTTTTTTTGTTACCTTGACGAGCGGAGAGCGGAGCGGTAAGCACAGAGCGACCAGAGAGTAGAGAGCAATGAAAGAGACGAAGATTCAAGATCGAAAATCAAAAAGAATCAGAACGATGTGCACTCATTCACTGCACAATCAACCACGTAACAAATCAAATCACTCAAGAACAGTTAAAATAAAACCTCAAAAAGTAATAACAATTAAAAGAACCGAACTCTTTAAATATGTCACCGATCAAGAGTTTGTTCATTCACAGCTTCATAAACAATAAGGTAGTACTATAACACCGCCAATTGCCAAGACGAATTTAAAATAATAAAAAGGATTCCATGACCAGAATAGCTAAGACCTTTCAAGAAAATAATTTTTTTTTAATCCATTTAGTAGACTAGTATAGCTGAGCCGCTAAGAAAACCTAGTATACACAATGGTCAGCCACATTATGTTCATTTCCTATGTTTGAACATCAAGGCATATATATGATCGCCTTTGCCTAGCAGTATAGCTTCAGCTCAAGTGAAAATCTATAACATATTTCATTCATGAGCATAATATTTGCAATGCTAACAAGTATTACGACTTTAATATTTCGGATGCCGAGATAAGGTACGTAGGAACACCGGACACCCCGAATATTTATTGATAGATGGAAATTTATGAAGTCTGCATGCTTAATTTAAATTGGAAAATCTTTCAAGATAAAAAAGCTTCTTGCCTTCAACTCCGATCTTTACTAGAAGATCGAACTATCAAATGAACCATAGCGGAAACTTAAATAATTCTCATGTCACCCTTGGTTTTCCATAAATTTTTTAAAATAGATAAACAAGGGGACTAGAATGCCAACCCGACGACGCAAAAGTTGAGCGAAAACATTGTAGCGAGTTCGATTTCCTCAAAACCGTCACAAGGTGAATGATCTCTATGAAAGTTCGAAGAGCTCTTGATCATGAGTGTTGGCTGCATTATAAAGAACAATAAAAAAACAAATAGATTATATCGAAATGTAGTAAGACTCCAAAACTACAAATGCCAATAGAACCGAAATCGAGACCGAGAGAGCGAGAGTTGAGGGCCGATGACTGACGAGACCGCGCGACGAGACGGAGAGACCCGAGAGACGGCGAGACCAGAGAGAGAGAGACGAGAGAGACCAGGTAGCACGACCAGACGGAGACCGGCGTGACGAGACGAGACGGACAGACTGAGACAAGAGAGAGACCAAATAGCACGACCAGACGGAGAGACGAGACGATCGAACGGGATGGACGTTTGGGGACGAGACAATCGAATGATTTTGGGGACGAGACGATCGAATGATTTTGGACGAGACGGAGAGACAGATTTAGGTTTTGGGGTTTTTTCGTGAGAATGATTTAGGGATTTCTCGGTCTTTTGTTGGGAAGGGGGGGGGGGTGGGGTGCGGGAAAGAGGAGGGGGTGCCATGATCCAAGAAAATACAAATCTCGAGGAATGATGAACGGTCATAAGAAATGAAGAATTTGGCGGGAATGGTGGCGCCAAATTTCAGAGACGGAATTTAATTCCGTCTCTAATTTCGTTTCTAATTCCGTCTCTGATCCGTCTCAAATCCGTCTCTGATTTTTTCCGTGTCAATTCCGTCGCTAACTGTTAAATTTAGAAACGGAACTTATTCCGTTTCTAATTCCATTTCTGATTTAGAAACGGAACTTATTTCCGTTTCTAATTCCGTTTCTGATTTGCTGTTTTTTTGTAGTGAGAGACCCGAGAGTGACGGCGACACCAGAGATACCAGAGAGACCAGCGGAATGAGAGACGGAGAGCGGATATGTTGGTGATCTTGATGATAGGAGGAATACTTCTGGATATGTGTTCAAAATAGGATATGAAGCTGTGTCATGGTCTTCAAAGAAACAACCAGTGGTGACTTTGTCTACAACCGAAGTTCTGAATATATTGCAAGCAGCCTCTTTGCGCGTGTCAATGTTTATGGTTGAAAAGAATGAAACAAAGGTATAATTGGAAATACGATATTGAAGGGCCTAATGAGCCAAAGCATAGCAGATCTAACAAACGGTATGATTGGAAATACAATGTGGGCTTTTAATAAAAGAAATTCAAATTCAAATTAAAAATCATTGCATCGACATATCTGTTATTTCCAGAAAGTTTAATGAAGGAGGCCTTATGACAGAAATAAAGGATGATTAATAGCTTCTTCTAATTACTTAGAAATTAAACTAACAGCCAAACATATTTGTTAATTTTAGAAATTCAACTTCGACATAAAAAAAAAAAGATCAAAAAGCTTCTTCCAATGGCTCGGAAAACCTTCTATTACATGTTCAAAAGTTGTTGACATGTTGCACAGAAGACATAATAAATTGTTCATTATGGATAAAAAATAAACCTAAATAAATTGGTCGAACCATAACAAATTTAATTTGAATAACATCCTTTCAAACACAGATCAGAGTAAAAACATTTTTTTTATAGGAAAGAGACTATTTTATTCATGATACTCATAAACGATAAAGCACACTTGTAAATTAAGAACACTTGAGTAAAACATAGATGTAACTGGAGATGCATTAAAGGGCCTAAGCAGGAAACTTATGATTTCCACATCTCTTTGTAACCTTTGTCCATATGAGGATCGATACGTTAATTAGACCACAATAAGAACTCCATACATATGTCGAATGATCACGGATCGACTGGATCTATGTATAGCAGCGTCGCATTTTCTTTCATTCTTGTGCTTGAACGAGTATAAGTATCTTCACCGTTCTTGTAAATCAGATTTGCCATTCGAGTGAGACTAACAAGTCGTAATGGTAAAGGCCATGGAAGGACTGCACTTTGACGTGTGAAGCACTCTTCGTTCAAATCCTTCCATGCTTCTTCCATCATTTTCTGAATCTCATCACAAGCTTCCTCCTCCAGTACACCAAATTCCTTCATGTAGCACTCTACAGATGAGGCAACATGCCCTCTTTGTTGTTCAAACTTCAAAGTAATGTTAAAACTTTTGTTAGTTGTTCAATTATCACTTTCAAATTGACTTACGAAAATTCATGCATATATCTAAATCAACATCAGGATGAAATGTTTAAAGGAATTGGTGGCATAAAATTCTTAATGAATATTGTACCTGATGGGAGGCTATATCGTTAATTAGTCGTACTATCAGACCTGATGATCTAAGAGGTTTCGGGGCACCTCTCAACCATTCGAAAGTTTCCTTCGGTATAGTCTTTCCCTTACTAACACAACCAACAATAATCAACAAGTAGTATGCAGAGGATTTTAATCCATTACTTATGTATTCCTCTAATTTTGGCGTGTGTCCATCGTGGTACCATTTCGCCTCCACAAAATAAGCTTGAACTAATTCTTTCATCTTCAATAACGCAAGAAGGAATTAATTGTGCATGTTAATAAGCAATTCAAGTCGAGTTTTATAAACGTAATTAAACGTCTGATGTGTCCTACTTACAGCTTCTATGCAATAATGCACATGATAAGAACATCCCTCCTTGTCCATCACTTCCTCCAATTTTTCAAACTCATCCAAGATTGCTTGGTAACTTAATTTCATGTATCCTGGAAGTTGATTGACAGAAGAAGCTTCCCACCTGAAATTAATAGTTGTACATCATGGAATGCGCATGTGTAGCTAAAAAAAAAAACCCAAGAGAGCACGTATATATTAATTAAACCTCTCGAAGGCGTCCGTGAAAAGTTTTAATTCTTCGATTGTGCCGTAAACATCAAAACTATCGTCGACTACTGATATAAAGATGATAAGTTTGGCCATGAACACTCTTGAAAGAGAGTCTGAAGGCTCAAAGTAAGCCACAGTGGCCAAGAAGTAGGACTCCACTAATCTGTCTCGGAAAAAAGGTAGCTTCGAAACTAAGTCCAAATCCTTCCACCACCTGCACAAAATCATATATATATATATATGTTAGTTGCTCATCGATATCCCTATATATATATATATTAAGTAGATACCAAAAAAAAAAAAAAAAGTTCGAATGTCGACGTACCTTGAAAGATCAGCTAACTCTTGTTTGTACAATGCTTGTACCAACTTAAAACTCAGCTTTGCTAGCCTTATTACAGAGTCACTTTTTAACTTCTCATTTTCTAATTGATAAAATGAGATGTAATACTTCCTTGCCTCTAGTCTTGAAATGGCTTTGTGGAAGGGTTGGTCTAGTGAATGTTTAACGTGTCTTCCAAGAGGAGAACAACTAAATGAAGTACTACCCTTCATCATAGATGTAAGGTTGGTGGTAGTGAAAATGAGCGCTTCATCTAGAACATCTTCTCCGTGAAACCTGATATGAGCTGCTTCATATAAGCCTAGCATGCTTTTAACATCATCAATCAGACATGATTTGAATTCGCCCTTGTCGTCCTTGAACTTGTTAAAGACATCTGCATGCATACATCAACAAACCGTTATTGAGGAGGCTAGCTATTATACTAATTGCGACGACAGAGATGAATTTACCGCTTGAAACATCGTATCCTTGCTGTCTAAGCAATCGGAAACATAGAGCGACGTCGTGAAGATTATTGTTGTGTAGAAAGGATAGAATGATTTCATGATCATACATTTGTTTCATTGCCTCTTCTATTTCAGCTTCAAAGTGGAATGATATGCTGAGGCGTTGAATTGCATCAATCAAAAGCAGTTGCTCTGAGGGTCTAGTTTGAGCTTCTTTCAGTAAGTTCCTCACTTCTTCCTTCAATATCTCAACTTCATCGGCACAAGCACGGATCGCCTACGCTCATCGAAAAGGAAGATTAATGATCTTTTTTTTTTTTGGTTTACAAATGAGCTTATTATAAGCTATAATATTGAAATAAGAAAAGTAGAAAATATAAACAATGTACATATACGCAACTTACTACATCATCACAAGTGTAATTTAGGAAGTAATCACCCCAGATATCTGGATGAAAATTTGCCAACTTGCGCACCACATAATCTTCAGCTCTAGAGGCAGAGCGCATAGTTGATCCCTCACTAATGCTCGACATTATTTTCGACTAGCTAGCTAGGTAACCAAAGTGAAGCAAAAGTGAGGTGACTACTTTGTAGTTTTTTTTTTTTTATAGTATTAGTTAGTGCATAAAGTGATACTCTTTCTTTTTATTGAGAAGGTAGGTCATGTACTACATGTAAAACTTGGACAATCCATATGAACGTTCACAGCTCCAATATTACATGTGGCATGGTTGGCCAGGGAGTGTGCAACTTGATTTACCTCCCTTGGTGTATGGTGACACTTTGCATGGAGTTGTTGCAGGAGACCATCGATATCGATGATGAGATTCCCGTCAGTCCCTTGGAATATCCGCTCGTTTACTCTTCCTGTGACTGCTTGTGCATCACTCTATAGTCTCAACCGTCGAGATGTTGCATGTTCTTTCTTGAGCAGAAAGGAGACTTCTTCTATATGAGTTTGGGTGCCTAGTTTCATGTCATTGATCCCAAATAGGGGTGACAATTTGTGTCGGTGAGTCGTAAACGTGTCGTGTCATAAATAGGTCATGACCCATATAATGCAAATTAACCCATTACATGATATGTTTATTAATCGTGTTAATTATTTTCGTATATAAGTGAGTCGTGTTAATTAACATGTCGTGTATTCGTGTCACCCATTTATTAAATATTGTATTTAAAAATTTTATTTTATTTAAACTTTTATAATTTGGTTACTATTTTTTTAAATATATCTAAATGATTAAATTCGAAGAAACATACTAAAATAGTCAATAAAATATAATGTGGTTATATATAGTTGTTAGTTTTACTTTACTTTTTCATTTAAATTTTTATCACTATTAATAATAAAGTAAAAATGACTCGTAATAATAACATAAACAAAATTATAAGAATCATCTAAAAAAAATATAAATTTTACTTTGGTGAAAAGTTTTATTTTTTCTTAATAAATAATTATTAATAAAATTTAAAACATAAATAACATATTAAAAGTAAAATGAACATTTCTTCTCAAATATAAAATAAAATATGATAAAAGATGTCTATAAATAAATCATGCTATTAACATGCATTCAAATGGATGAATTCTGTGTCAATCTATTTATTATACTATATTTATTATTTATACATTATTAGTCGTGTTAAGCGAGTCATAAACGAGTTAAACAGGTTAACATGTTAATGATTCGTTTATTAACCGTGTATAAATGTGTTCACATGTTTATGATCCGGACCCACTTAACCCAAACCCACGACATGTTTATTACGTATCGTGTCGTGTCGTGTTAATCGTTTCATGACTCAAATTGACAGTCCTAATCCCAAACCACTGCTTTTATTATGAACGGTTCGTGCTTGAATCTATCCAATTTATTAGGTGTTGTCACGTGTACATGATCCGTCTGTGTTGTACCTAGCTTGACTTGGACCCATATATTTATATTAGCGGGGGTGTATTATGATTTGATAGGATTTTAAAAGAATTTGGAGAATTTTAAAATTGAAGTGTATTTAATTTGGATTTCAAAAATTTTTAATGGACTTTTAAAAAGTTAAAGAATATTCAATTAAGATTTTATGAACTTTAATGGATTTCTAGGAAGTCTAGATGTATTTAATTTTTAAACTGCATTAGAATTTTGGTGAATTTTAATGGATTTCTATTCAAAAAAATACACATGACCAAATCCCTCTCATACCCATAAAATTTGAATGAATTTGGATCAAGTCCTTTCAAATCCATCCATCAAATTTCATGAAATCCATAGAAATCTATCATTTAAAAAAATCAATAGATTTGTCAAATTGAATACACCTCCTTAAGTTAGCTGTTTCTATTTAGTGGCGGATCTAGGAGGGGTGTGGACACGCCCTATATCCCATCTCTATAGTACCACTATATATTTTTGGAAACCCTACCTTTTCTCTTTATGATCGACACACCCTTCCTATAGACTATAAGTGTATCATTTGTACCGACCATTTGGGTGACCCAATGATTTGGTATGAGATTTGGGAAAAAAAAGGTCATAGATTCAAACCTTGATAGGTATAGTTCTATTTATCCACAAAAAAAGTGTATCATCCGTAGGTTCTAACATGATGTATCGTTTCCACTTTTGACGCTAAGTTGTTATCACCCTTTCGATTTTTGCATCAAAATTTGTGACACATTTGAAATATATCCAAAGGTCCACAACTGCTATAGGTCAGAAGTGGGTTAGCCTAATATTTTCTTTTCAATTTTGTCTTTAATAAGTGCTCTTGGCATAAGTTCTCATCATTTGAAACCCACGTCTACTTATTTTTTTGAAGAGTGCTATCTCTTTTATTTTCTTACATAAGTTCTCATCATTTTACTTGCCTTATCTTGTTTGCATTTAATACCATGCAATCATAATAATATAGAGAAGCTTTTGCCCCCCTCAAGTTGGAGGCTGTGACGGCTCGCATAATTTAAGATTATTTGATTATTTAATTTCAGACTAAGACCCATCTTAGATCTATGTAGATGTTGCAGATTAGTCGAGGACACGCTTACCGAAATATAATTTTTTATATTATATTTCGATGATGATTGTTCATCATGCTAGTTGTTTTATTATGAATTATAGCATTACGCCATGTGTACTGTTGATTATCGCATTTTGCGTAAGTTACGAGTGCTGCGAATAACGCCTCGAGATGCATACAAGGGTACATAAACGAAATAACTTAGATGAACTTGTTTATGGTGAATAATAGTGTTCTAAGCTTAATAATATGGAAAAATGTGAGTTAGGTTGAACGAAACACAATATAGGCAAATTAAAATGGACTTGACGCACCTCGTAATGTGTGATAGCGCTGGGTACATTAGTAGGCGGGACTTAATCTAATATTTTTATGCAATTTGGCTAATAAACCATAGATTAAATCGATGAGATCAAGTAATGTGCCTATGGTGTCTAATTAGGCTAACTAATGAGAAATTTGCCCAAGTAATATGTTGAGTTGAAACCCTTAAATGACTTAATAAATTGACAAATATTAGACACAAAAAGACTTGGTTGAATTTAATAAAAGCCCTTGATGGACCTCGAGATACGCGTGTTTAAACTTTATGAAGTGAACAACTTTATAACGAGGACTTGGCCTCATTTGTTCATTCCAACATGCAAGCCAACTAAACAAAAAAAGAATTCATAGCATAGAAGAAAGGGCTGGAGTTTCTGAATTCTATGGATTCAGAATAGATTTGTGACACCTAGAAGCCAAGGATTTGAGTTCTTAAGCTAGTTAAGATCCTACCCCATCTCTTCCTTACTCAAATTAGGTCTTGAGATGCAAGTAGGATTTATGGCTTTGGTGTTAGTAAGAAAATTTGTTTCTTCTATTGAGGTTTTTTACTGTTTTTAAACTCAAAATAATGAATTACAACTCTGATTTTTAAATAAATTGTTTTTGATTGAGTTTTAGTTCAATGTGGGTTGATGGAATACATACATGTTGAAGATGATGGTGATTTGACAATGTGTTGATGAATTTGTGCAATTTAAATGTTGTTGTTGTTGTTGAAGAAGTAGAGGAGAGAGAAAAGAAAAAGAAGAGAAAAAGAAGAAACTTACTACATCATCACAAGTGTAGTTTAGGAAGTAATCACCCCAGATATCTGGATGAAAATTTGCCAACTTGCGCACCACATAATCTTCAGCTCTCGAGGCAGAGCGCATAGTTGATCCCTCACTAATGCTCGACATTATTTTTGACTAGCTAGCGAGGTAACCAAAGTAAAGCAAAAGTAAGGCGACTACTTTGTAGTTTTTTTTTTTTTTCTGTTCTTAAGATTAGTTAGCGCATAGTGATACTTATATATGTTGGGTTCTTAGTTTCATGTCATTGATCCCAAACCACTGCTTTTATTATGAACGGTTCGCGCTTGAAACTATATAATTTTATATTAGGTGTTGTCACATGGATGTATATATATATATGATCTGTCTGTGTTATAGCTAGCTTGACTTGGACCGTACGTTGAACATATATTTGCCCACTTGGATATCGGCCTGCCCCGGTCACTCCGCCACTTCCCTTACGGCCGACACACCCTTCCCATGGATTATAAGTGTATCATCTGTTGGTCTTAACATGATTATTTGAAGTGTCTTGTGTAGATATTTTAACATGTCAATTATGCACGTATATAGTATCCAAAAAAATAATAAGTTGCATTATGTAAGTAATGAAGAGCTCGTGCTTTTGGTGGGTTTTTGTTTATTCGATTGTTGTTGTTGGTGGTGTTTAAGCAGGGGTGGATCTACATGTATCTTGCCCTAGTCTATAACTCAGGGCAAGATACATGTAACCCCCTATATATACATAGGCCACTTTTTTTTCTTTTTTTTTTTTTTTTTTTTTTTTTTAAGTTTAGCCCACTCATTATTAAGATTTTCCAAGCCTAATCCACCCAAATAAAAAATCAATAAAAGAAAATAAATTAAGTAAAATTCATTTGTCGACATTCAATTAAAAATAAGAAGTCAAAAGCATCTCAGGTAAAACATCACTTGCTAAAAAGTAAGCAGGGAGGTCGTATGTTCGACTCCCTCTTAAGCAAAAAAATAAATAAATAAAAGAGAACGAAAAGCAAGAAAAAGATTTAGCAAAGTTTAATGTTTATTTCATTGATTCAATAAAAATGTTTATTTCATTGAACTGGTGTTATTGAAATAAAATTAGAATGAGCTACTTTTGGCAGAGGCATCATTTGCCTAAAGGGAATGTTTCAGGAAGTGGTGATTCGATTCCCATTGAAGTAAAAATAAAAGAGCTAATTTTGGTGGTGGAGTAGTTGGTGTAACAACGTAATTGAATTTGAATTGCACCTCCATCGTCCTGATCGAAATCGAGATGAACTTTATAGTATAATGTCGTTGGTAGCTCTATCATCTTTCTTCCTAGAGAAAAATATAATTAACACTTGCTGATATATTTTCGAAATTCTTTATTTAAAAAAAAAATCCTACTATATACTGTAACTCGGAAAAGTCACGTATTTGTTGGCGTCCCTCTAATAGGCATCAAGATGCGTGCAGGCACACATGTTGAGGAAACTCAACATATGTCACTAAGTGAGTGTCAACTTTTCTACGTTACAAAAGTATTTTTTAAAAAAACATTTTTCAAAAAAAATATATGTTAGTATTTAAGTCTAGCCCATGTCTACTTAAAATCTTGGATTCGCCCCCGTGTTTAAGACATTGATTTTTTAGTTAAACTGGAGTTTGTCGACGTAAAATATCAACGAGTTTTAGAAGAGCAAGTGATCCCGAGGATAATGAGGTAAGTTACTCGAATTTGTGGTTTTATTTGTGTCGCAGTGTTGTTTGATGATAAAAAAATCGAGATCTAAAGAGTGGGTCTCTTAAGTCTCGGACATGAGTGACCGAGACTCACTCTTTATGTCTCGATTTTCAGTTGTCTTGGTTGCTTAGGTTGGAGACTGATAGTATTAATTTTGGACTTGGGCTATTGAGATCCACTATTTAGATCTTGGTTTTGTTGTACCAAACAACACAAGCGACGCAAAAAAACCACTAATTCGTCCAAATCCGCATGCCTTCCTCAAATTAGATTGAAATGGGGTCAACGAAGCTATTGAAGGTGATTTAAAGGTGAAGATATACGTGAGAAATACAAGGTATGCGTTTTTGGGGCTTCTAGGAGGTTGGCGTACGTGAGAATCGGTGAAAAATAAGAGGTGTGCGCTTTTGTGGAAGAGAGTAGCATGAGGATGACTTTGAAATGAGAGCAAAAAAAACTTTTTAATCACTAAAATATTATTAGCCATTAATAGAGGTTTTAAAACTCTTATTAAATAGGACTTTTTTACTTGATTAGTACATTTGGCAGTAAAAATTATGAACCCAACACACCCACCAAACTATTTCCCCATCTAACACACTTGTAGCCACGTCAGCGCCACATCACGCGTGAGTCGTTTGGTCACTGGGAAAACGTGAGTTAAAGTCACGTTTCCCAGCCGATAGAAGTCGTGACTGCAAGTCACGACTTCGTTGTGAATTTTTTTTTTAATAGCTGTGAATACACCTCAAATAGTTGATCTGTGCCGACGGGGTTCGATTGGCTCAAGTTCTTGAAATCGGCTAATGAGTAGTAATGCGGCTAATGAGTAGTAATGCGGCAAGACGTGATAAACTGATGTTTGAGAGTGAAGGGTTTTTGAGAGAATTGAAGGCCTTGTCGATTGGCTCAACAATAGCACTACTAGTGTGCTAGAAAACATCAACATTTGAGTGGTTCTCGTATTAGTTAATTCACTTGAATTGCAAAAAATTGACATAGCACATCAACATTGAATATAACTAATAACTATACAAAACTTAGTTCAATCCAAAACCATAAAAAATGCAACAATAAACAAAATGGGACAACAAGAAATACAAAACATAACAAGTACAGAACACAAAACACAAAATTCAGTAGGTTATTATTTTTTTTTGTTCAATTTTTGGGAGTATCTTTAGAAACCCATCTCACATAACATCCCAAAATTCATTCTTTATGCATTAATCAATACAAACAACACAGAAAAGTAGTAAAAACTGGATCTTTGTAACAATGAGCCCAAATTACTTAACAGTTCAATGAAGGGCATTTGCATGTTAAAATGAAAAGAAAGCAAAAACAAGACTACCCAGTGAGCTTGAATACTAAAAACACATCACCAAAACAAACAATGAACCCCAAAATCAGTACACTCTCCCAAATAGTTGATCTTTGCCCACTCTCCCAAATGACTATCACAATCTCAAGGTCCCTCACACCATAAAGAATTCCGTAAGTTTGCTCAATAATATGAAATAACTCTCTCTCACTTACAGTTATAAATGATGAAATTGGTAGGTGATTAACTACAAAGAAAAAATGAATAAGGAGGAAATGACTTATAACAGTATAGAAAAAGTCATAGTCTGACCCCAAATAATGACTTCCAGTCCCACACCGTGTTCTCTCGACGACTCGGACATTACGGTTTAACGCAAGTGGAATATCCGTATGACCCACATCAGCCGGATTTTGAGCATCTTCTGGTTGAATATCATCGTTGTCCCACATTCCACCATCCTGAGTACTTGTACTCCCAGATAAATTCATCATTATTGGACTTGCATGAAAATGGCGCGAAGATGTAGGTGCCGTGTCAAATGGAAAGGCTTCCATAGCCTCGAATGTCATGTTGGGAGGAACTGAAGGAGTATGTGGAGTCCCAAACTCGTTGAGAGGCACTGATGGAGTATACAATGGAGTGTCATGCCTCGAAGGTGTATCAGCATGGGAAGAATGATGAGAAGCTTGAAATGAACTGGGCATATTATGCATCCGATAATGCTGTGTACGTGCACGATCAAAGTCGATGCAACTACATCTCTAATACGTGCAATAGATACATCATCACCCAAAGGTCAACCGATGAATTGAAGTAATGCCATGTGCCTACATATGAAATATCGATGAAGTTTTATGCGAAAGTACAAGGAAAAAAACTATTTGGCAAGGATTCATGACCGAAAAAATCAAATTGTACTTACCAAGGCCTCAAAGAATAGCTCCACTGGGGAGACATGAATCGTCGTGTAATGCGATGATACCGCAAAGATATACGGGTTGTAAAAGTCCATTGGCTCCTCTAAGCTTTCATCGCTTGCAATATTGGAGGCACGTTCGTTCCACATGCGAGACATAAGCACTATGTTCTCGCGCTCCAATCCTTATCCGTCTTCCCTCTCAAGTCAATCCTATGTAGTTTGAATGTTTGTGCTCTGTAAAGGTGGTATCATTTGTCTGAGACCGAATTGGCGCATGACTCTATCGGGATGATACATTTCGACTACACAGAAGAAAATCATAGGTGCCCTCGTTCGCCAAATAGCACGACCACTGGTACAGTACGCAGGAAGGTCCATTATCACTGCCTCAGGATACGGTTCCCATATTACCTGTAGTCAACAAAAACATTTTGATATGAATAAGAAACGCATATTAGATGATGTTTCCAAAGCACTACGTGGAGAAGTAATTCTATATATCTCTTACTTCATCGGGTGTTTGCATGTCAATCATTTCTCTGTACTTTGTCAGGACGTGCATTGATGCTCCCGTTGTCTCCAAAGCATGTTTCCACCTTCACAAATGAAAAAGAAAAACGCAATGCATGTATGTCGGCACATGTACATAGATATGAAGAAATTGAAATTATAATGTGAGAAAATAGTAATTAGCTATTACCAAATGGAGGAGGTGGAAATAATTCTTCGTTTTCTAATACCGGGTCTCGAAGAACGTTACCCATTATTGGTGCAAGAAACGGCAACCTATCCCATGCCCATAATTGCAATAAGATGACTGGACCTGCTATCTCAGCTCCATCAATGTCGGCTGCAAGACATAATTGTCTATATAAGTGAGCCAGAGTTGCACTACCCCAACTGTACTGTCCCGCCGCCTCGAAATCTTCCAAAAATTGCAAATATGTGATGTGAACGAGGTTGTTCGACTTGTCTGCAAATAGTGTTCCCCCTAGAAGTTGGAGGATGTGTGCTCTCGCATAGCGTTGCACTTCCACATCATTAGCATTGTCTGGGAGGTTTGGAAACCACCTTGAAAGTTGCCGAATTTGAATCCGCCCTCCGAATCCCCGTTATTTTCGGGAAAGGGAATCCGAGTTGTGTCAAGCACAAGGCATCGTAATCTTGGTCGACGCGGCCAGTAATTGGTAATCCATCGACCGGCAACCCCAATATGATTTGTACATCTTGGAGGGTTATAGTCATCTCGCCGACGGGGAAATGGAACGTGTGAGTTTCCGGCCTCCACCTCTCTACAAGGGCGCTATGAGATGCCAATCAATTGAAATGAAGCCTACTCGCGCAGTCCCGTAAAATCCAATTTCCTGAAGATGCCCAACTATGCGTGGATCCAGTTGGACCAACCGGTGAAGTGCAGCTGAATTCCGCCTGATAGTCAAGATACCAGGCTCCTATGAAGATATGAGATTTAAGTGAAATTAGTTAAAACGTGGCTATGCAGCTAAAAAAGTAGAGAAACATGCGAAAAGAAGTATTACCGGGCCATTCCAAACGCGGGTAGATCTATGGAGAGCTTGCATAGTCAAAACCGAGTCATCTATATATAGGGTCAGGATCCATATCGCGCTTAAACCCAAAATCATTACCAATGTTGTCATTAATTCCATTGTGCAATTCATATGAATAAGTAGAAATACTTCATGTACTAACTATAAAGAGATGGATTAATACAATATACGTAGCATACTACAACGCAATTTATGATGCATATAATGCATATTGACTTCATTTGCAACATTGCAGATCATGTAAGAACTTAAATAAAGTACATGTTAAAAATACAATTAAGAAATTGAAAAGTTTATGTTTCATGCAAGACCACAAAAGCACATCTATCTCTCATCAAACAAATAATACAAATAAGCAAAGACCTATAATACAAGGAAAATATAGGTCCGTTCAAGACATAAGACTAGAAAGAGTCTTTCACTATGAAGCATTAGACGGTTGTCCTTGCTGACGCCGACTGCAAGTGCGTCTATTGTGTCCATCCTGCTTACACTTACTACATCGCAGCGTTGTTGGGGTTTCTCTCCATTCCTTCTCTCGCCGCATATGCCGTGGTCAAGCTTCGATTGCTTCTCCAATCCATCTCGGTCAATCGGCTTGATTGAGGACGACCTTTTTGACTCGCTTCCGAAATGGATCGGCCAACAACGTGTGTGGAAGTCTTGAGGAAGGCCAATAATCTTCGTGCGGAATGGGTTGAAAATTTGCGATAACATTGACTGCATACACGTAGACCATTTGTAGTATGACTCGATGTACTTGCGACAAAGGATCTATGGCAACACTAGCGCAAAGCGCTTGAACATGGGAACATGGAATGCCATAACTCTGCCACTTCATACAAGTGCACCTACGAGCCTCCAATTTCACAACTTGCTTGTTACCCCCTTTTCTCAAATGATAGCCACGTGGTGCAGTGATTACTTCAAATGTACCATTATCACGATTTACTAATGTCACATTGTGCCATCCAGCCACATTTCCCCATTTCGACAACTTATCCATTGCGTACGTCGTGTACGTTTCGCCCCTGCCTAGGGCTACACCTATTTCATCTCGTCTTTTATTAAAGTATGCTACGACACGGTAAAATGTAATCTGCACTAAAGCGGTGATGGGGTAAAATCGCGCGCCTTTAAGGACTCCGTTAAAGCATTCTACATTTGTGACAAGAAAAAATTCATATTTGTATTAGCTTGTAAACATAATAATTCAAACACATTAAGTAAGTAATAGTAACAATCGTAATAAATCAAACGTAATACCCGCGAGATTTGTAGTCATCCAGCCGTATCGATAACCTTTGTCGTATGCGTTTGTCCATTGTGCTTGATCTAGGTCAGTAAACCACGCAATACATTCGGGATTCATTTGATGGAGTTCTTTCATGGATGCCTTAAATTTTCGCGGTTGATGTTGTGCTCCTGCTATGTACACCATATCCTTTAATTCTTTGCTCCCAAATCTCATGTTGAAATTACCGCATATGCGGCGGAGACAAAATCTGTGTTGAGCTCTTTCGTGGGTCCATCCATTTCCAGGATCGTTCATTGCCAACAATATACCTGGGTGTCGATTAGAAATGACACATACACCATCCCTATCAGTCACATGATGTCGCAAACAAGCCATAAACCATCCCCAGCTGTCTCGACTTTCCTCATCAACAATGGCAAATGCTAAAGGAAATACATGACTATTACTGTCAACAACAGTGGCTATTAGGAGTTTTTGTTTGTATTTTCCATACAAGAATGTTCCATCAATTTGTATCATTGGTCTGCAATGTCTAAAGCCTGCAATAGAAGGTGCAAATGCCCAAAAAACCCATTTGAAGACAACTTCATTGTTGGCATTAGGCTCACCATGCCGCCATTCCACACGTGTCCCTGGATTGCTTTCTTGAAGAGCGGTCATCCACCGCGGCAACATTTTGTACGATTCTTCCCAATCTCCAAAGACTTTAGCAATTGCTTTCTTCTTCCCCAACCATACTTTCTTATAATGAACGTCATAACTGAATTTGTCCTTGATAATATGATAAAGCACTAGAACTGAGGTGGACGGATCTCTTCTCACCACATTTTCAACCTCACGGCATATAACGGTGGAGTCCAAATGCGCATGATCCTTGGACAGTTTAGCATAGATGCATGTATGTGGTCCTGCATATGTATTGATCTCAAACATTCCATGCGATTTTCTTCTCGAACACCGCAACCTCCAAGTACAACCATCCAAATATTTCTTACAACGAACAATCCATACATTTGGTATAGAATGAGTCACCACAAAGCGCCTGTGTCCTTTGATGCTATACAATTTCACGGCATGTTGGATATCTACTTTACACATGAACCGCATGCCTTTCTCAAATTCTGATGCCTCATTCCATAAAGACCTAGAAGGGATCATTGCATTCTCATTGAGGGGTTGCATTGCCTCACTACTCAATTCCATAAACACAGCTGAAGGAACGACAAATTCACCTACACCCACTGGCGCACCATCAATTCCAGCAGCCTCTTCATCGAAGAAATCATCGTTCCCAATTTCGTTCGAAATTGGAGGACAAGATAATGAGCCATCATCTGCTATGACTCGATTTAACGCATATCGAATCATGCCATCATCAGCATGATGACCATCATCCCCTTCATCGTCTGTATCATCTTCGCTACTATCTTCACTACTATCCCCGTCACTGCCGCAATAGTCATCATCTTCACTAGTTTTCAAATCATCACAGGAACGAGGATCCTCGTTCATTTCGGGATTTGCGGTCGTCATAGGCGATGCACAATGGCTATGTTCATAAATTGATTGAGTGCTAGGTCCAGCTCCGGAATGTAACACTACATTGCAATTGGAACTATTGTATTGTTGCCTCAGAACTAAATCGATATAAAGCTCCATGCAATGTGGTGGTGGTAAATCTGACAAAAAGTCCCAAACATCTTTGAGACTCGACTCATCATCTATTCACAATGGGACGTAGTTGGCCGATCCACTTCCAATGTACGCTGGATATCGATATGTCATGTTTAATCTCCGTAAGTCATTGTCTATCTGCAATGAATTACATATATAACGCACAAGTTCATCGTACCCTAACCCCATCTTCGATCTGAGATGTCGAATGGGCGGTTTAGTGTACGAAATCCCTGATGGTCCATCAACAATGTCTCCATTCATATAACACAACATCGATACTCTTTGATCAACCATTCTTCAATCTATATATGTAGAATATAATTGTGACTAAGTGATGATAAAGACCTTCTAATTAAAGTTACGACTATGCGATATAAATCTCGCAATCATCCAATCACTCATATAAAATTAATCATTTTAGAAATAATTCAAATAAATATGACCTTAATAGAATTGGTTATGCACCCTAATAGAATTGGTGTAGTGGTATAGTTATTATATATATATATATATATATATATATATATATGGTAACTAAATAGCCTAGTGATCAAATTAAGTACCTTATTTTGCTACAAAGTAACTATTATATGCAAATAACTATTATATATTATAAACAACTTCCCTAGCTAGCTTAGAATATCACAGCCCCTAAAGCAACCTTAGATAGTTACCACCACCAATGTCTCATCTCTTAAGTGCACGCCTAATGTTCTTCCAAATTTTTCTACTAAACTATTGACATGTATATGAGATTTTTTGCTTAAGTAATACCATACCCCTAAAACAATTAAAAACAACCCCTAAAAAAAATAAAACAGCCCCTAAAACAAATAACAACAGCCCCAGAGACAACAAAACTAACAAAAAAAATATCATACAACATAACATGAACCACATGAAGCATAAACACAAAAAATCTCCAAACAAATTGATCTTACAGAGTTGTTGAAATCGGGTGGGTTGCGGTTCGGATCTGAAGTTGATGATGGAGTTAAGATATCCACCAATGGAGCCAATCTAGTGGAGTTGAGGGAATGAAGAGTGGAGCTGCCGGAGTTGAAGCAAGGGATCGTTGGGGGAGTTGAAGGAAGAAGGAAGGCAAGAGAGAAACCAAACCAGATCTGGAACAGCTGGTCTCTGTTTTGTCCAGGGCTGGTAATTTGGGTCATGAAACGTTTAGCACGACACGACACGACACGACACGACACGACACGACGTTAAACATGTCGTGGGTTTGGCAAAAGTGTATGTGGGTCATAAACAGGTTAACCTGTTTATACACGGTTCATAAACGAGTCGTTAACGTGTTAACCCGTGTGACTCGTTTATGACTCGCATAATTATATATATATATATATATATATATATATATAACTTATAATTTACATATAATTAATCACATATAAAATATAAATACAACTTTTTATTTCTCTTTTACCCTTTTCAAAACCCTAACATACTAACACAACCACAACCCATTTCCCTACTCTTCTAGTCTTCCACAGTTCCACCACAACACCACTGCAGATCTTCTTCTTCCACGGTTCTACCCTCTCCGCCTCTGCTCTTCCGCCATCTCCGCCTCGCCATCTTCGCCTCCATCCGCCTATCCGCCTCGCCATCTCTGCCTCTCTCGATCTCGCTCCATCCTCTCGCCTCTGCTCTTCCGCCATCTCCGCCTCTCCGCCTCTGCCATCTCTGCCTCTGATCTCCGTCTCCATCCTCTCCGCCTCTGCTCTTCCGCCATCTCCGCCTCTGCCATCTCCGCCTTCATCCGCCTCTCCGCCTCTGCCATCTCTGCCTCTCGATCTCCGTCTCCATCATCTCCGCCTCTTTCTTCCGCTATCTCCGCCTCTCGCTCTCGCCATCTCCGCCCATCCGCCTCTCGCCTCTGCCATCTCTCGCCTCGATCTCCGTTTCCATCCTCTCGCCTCTGCTCTTCCGCCATCTCCGCCTCTCTGCCTCTCCATCTCCGCCTCATCCGCCTCTCCGCCTCTCGCCATCTCTACCTCGATCTCCGTTTCCATCCTCTCCGCCTCTCTTCCGCCATCTCCGCCTCTCCCTCTCGCCATCTCCGCTCCATCCGCCGCTCCGCCTCTGCCATCTCTGCCTCGATCTCCGTCTCCATCCGCTCCGCCTCTCGCCATCTCCGCCTCCGATCTCCGCCTCCATTCGCCCCTCCGCCTCTGCCATCTCCGCCTCCGATCTCCGCCTCCATCCGCTGGTTGTTTGTATTAATTTTGTATTTTATGTTGTTTGTATTAATTTCATATTTTTGTAGTAAAATATCATTCATGTTTAACAGGTTGATAAACAGGTTAAACATGTACACAAATGAGTCGAGTTAAGCAGGTTTAACATGACCTGTTTAATAAACGTGTTAAACGTGTTATATACAGGTTACCTGATTATTAAACGTGTCGTGTGTCGTGTTTCACTACAAAAAAACGGCAAATCAGAAACGGAAATTTCCGTCTCTGATTTGCAAAAATTCCGTCTCTAATTGCAGTCAGAAACGGAACGGAAACGGAATCAATTCCGTCTCTAAAAACGTCGTTGCTAATTCAATCAGAAACGGAAATGCGATTCCGTTATTTCCGTCTCTGATCCGTTGCTAATCAAAGACGGATCAGAGACGAAATTTGATTCGTTTCTGATTCATGTATGTATTCCTCGAAAATTAGAGACGGAAATAGCAACGGAATCCAGAGATTCCGTTGCTATTTCCGTCTCTAATTTTCATTTTTATTTAATTTTTAAAGTCTCTAATTAGCAACGGATCATATATATATATATAGGTCTCAATCCAAGCACATTTAACCTGCCAATATATAATAAAAATCATAGCTAAAAAATATATTGATATTGCACAATTTATATAAACTTAACATATCCTTAACATTATCTTTTTTCAATGTACTGTACACGAAACAACAAATACAATCTAAAAAATTTCTATATCGTATCTTTCTACAAAAGTAAAAGCAAAAATTGTTCTAAATGAAAAAAAAAAAAATGAAGTGTTCCGAGGTTATATAAAGTTGATTGTGCTTCAAATAATACTTGACTTCGTACAAAACACCTGAAAAAATATCAAAAAGAAAAAAATCACTAAATTATACAAACAATAATAGGAATATAAACAATATTATGGGAGAACTACGTATCATCGCAAGCACAAGTGTATGAGCCAAACATAGCATAAATAAAGTAATAAAGAAAAAGAAATTCATCATTATGGGAAAACTACGTATCACTAGTTGAAAACTCATTCCTTTTGGTTCTACGAACAAGATCTAAGAATATAGGTAGATAAACGCAATTCTTTGGTCCAAGTCAAAAAAGAGAATGAAGGAACTCAATACAAAGAAAAACTTTACCATGTAAAATTAGAAACAAAGTTGGTGGGTTTCCATTTGAGGGGTGCTGAGGAACAAATTCTAACTAAAACAACAAAAATTGGTGTTTGATATCAAAAATTTGAGAACCTACAAAATAGGATTCACACCTTCCTTAAGGGGGCATTAACTAGAACAAGTCCTAACATACCTTCCTTAGTTTGAAAAGTGCAAATCGACATGAAATATTTCTTAATTCAAAGGTTTCCATACATAATCTGTGATTCAGTTAGTAATATCTCGAAAAAAAATGGCTTAAATGAGTTAATTTTCGGTTCTCTATCATAGCACAAGTGGAATCAGAAGTGAACAATTGCAAAAATTGAAATATTTCAAATTTTCTCATTCAAAAGATGATTTGATTAGGTTCCTAGTTTGTTAAGGACAACCTCCGTTGCGCAAATCTTGGCTCCCCATATAGGATCAAAATAACTCATCGAGGATTTATGACTAAAATCTCATTTGTCAATAGGCATTGAGCCTTTGGCCTATGCCATATGGACAAAATATGAGAACATAATAGTGCAAAGCAAGGAAAAAAATATCATGTAATAAAATATTGAACTTATGCAAATAAGTAAATAAGTTCTACCTCCCCAATTCCAAAGCTTTCCATCTTCTCGTGATTGCCATTGTGAAAAACCACCACAAGAAATAGGCGCAACAGAGATGCAGGCAATGCATTAACTTTGGAGCGAGGTTTCTAAGTCCACCACCCTCATTGGGGCCACGACCAGCTCCAAGCCCCAGTCTACCATCCCCTTCATCTCGACCCCACATGTAAAGTTCACCTACATCACACGAATGAAGAAGATAATAACATAAAAAATATTAGGACGACAAATTTAATCAATACAATCAAATTCATTAAAGCATAAGCCTACACTTGCAACTTTATCCACAACCTCTTAACTATAAATTCCATTGGAGATGCCGGTCTTAAGATGTCATCTTAGTGCAAAACCAACATTATAGGAGGGTTTGTTTATGCCATTGGGAAACATGGATATCTATTGGAAGCACCACCACCGGTTTTCTTAGGCGAAGAGGTTGTGAATGTTGGGCATGACTCCACCGCTCGCAATCGTCACTGCTCCGAGCAACTTGCTGAGCTCCTCGTCGTTCCTCACCGCCAACTGTATGTGGCGAGGGACTACCCGAGTCTTCTTGTTGTCCCTCGTTGCGTTCCCTGCCAACTCCAACACCTGCATACGCATTCACCATTTCAAACGAACCCAAGATCACAAACACAAAGAGAGAGATTCTCAGACACTCAAAATCACAAAAACACTAGTGATTAGTGATTCAAATTCAAAGACACCCAAGTGGACCAAATAACAAAACATTAATAAGTCCAGAGGTCACAGCAGCGGCAGGGGTCACGGCCGCAGGGGCGGTCGCAACAGTAGATCGAAGCGGTAAGTGAAGGTAAGTGGTGGATTGATGAAAAAGGGTATTTAAGTCTTTTTAAGTCCGAACTCATTGAATCTATTAAGTCCATCTATCACAATAATAAGTCCTAATTCAAAAAAAAAATTCTTTCAAAGTAATCCTCACGCAATTAATAACTAAACACAATGATTTGTAAAATCTTTTTAATACCTTTTAGATATTTGCTTAAATTTGAAAAACCCTCCTATAAATCTATCACAAAATAGTAGATATTTTATATATCAATAGATATCCATGTTTCCCAATGGCATAAACGAAACCTGACTAGCAAGGAATCAAACTTGAGACCATGTATTTAACCAACAAAATCCCAAACTTGCCCTAGACATTCAAATTTCCAAGACAAATAGAATCACAAAAAAACAGAAAAAAAGAGCTAAAAAGGTAGAGATTGAAATTCAATAGACAGCCAAAAATCAGAAATACCTCGGCGGCCAAGTATTCAAGCACGGCTGCCAAGTAAACAGAGCGCCAGCATCTCCTCGCAATGAAGAAACCCGTCGTCGTCGGACTTGGTGAAGCAGCTGGTGGAATTTGTTTGCGGTGGTGGCGGTGGCGGCGGCGACGGGCTTGTCGGACAGAACTGCCCTTAGTTTTAGGGTTTTGGAGTGAGGTTTGAAGAGGGGGGAGGGTTTGAGAGGGAGAGAGAGCGGTCGACGGTCCGTGAGAGAGAGCGGTGACAGAGAGAGCGGTGAGAGAGAGAAAGAGAGATCCGCCGTCGAGAGAGAGGGATTTTTGGGGAGATAGGGGTTCCGGAGAGACAGAGAATCGGGAGAGAGAGCGGTGAGAGAGAGAGAGAGAGATCTGCCGTCGAGAGAGAGGGGTTTTTGGGGAGAAAGACCGAGAATCGGGAGAGAGAGATCGATGGAGCGCTGGGAAGATAGGGTTTTGGGAGAGAGAGAATCGGAAGAGAGAGAGGGAGTGTTGGGGAGATGGAGTTTTCGGAGAGACGAATCGGGAGAGAGAGAGAGAGTTTTATTTTTGAATCATCGAGATCGAAAGATGCACAAATCTCGAGATTTGATGAACGGGTATAACAAAATAAAGTTTTGGCGGATATGGTGGCGCCATTTTTCAGAGACGGAATTTAATTCCGTCTCTAATTCCGTCTCTAATTCCGTCTCAAATCCGTCTCTGAATGTTTCCGTCTCAATTCCGTCGCTAACTTTTTAATTTAGAAACGGAAATTATTCCGTTTCTAATTTCGTTTCTGATTTAGAAACGGAACTTATTTCCGTTTCTAATTCCGTTTCTGATTTGCTGTTTTTTTGTAGTGTTTGCAAATGGTGACTCGTTTAATAAACGTGTCGTGTGCGGGTTTAGGATAATTATGACATGACACGTTTACGACACGACACGTTTACGACTCGCTGACACGAATTGTCAGCCCTAGTTTTGTCCAAGGGAAGTCGTGACTTCGGGTCACGATTTCACTTTAATGGAAATCGTGACCCGAGCTCACGATTTCCTTATTTTTCAACAGTGAGGAAATCGTGGGCTCGGGTCACGATTTCCATTAAAGTGAAATCGTGACCCGAGGTCACGACTTCACTCTGACGGGACAAAAAATTGACGTGGCGGGTGTTTGGCGCTGACGTGGCTACAAGTGTGTTAGATGGGAAAATAGTTTGGTGGGTGTGTTGGGTTGATAATTTTTACTGCCAAATGTACTAATCAAGTAAAAAAGCCTATTAAATAGAGTGTTATTAAATGTCATGTGAAAATATGTTATGTTTTAATTTTTACAATAAATCTATTTGGACTCATGAGTCCGAACTCATATGGAGATTTTTAAAATTTTTGTAAATATTCAAGGGGTATCAAAATTCTTTTACAAGTGAATATGATTGCTTTATTAATTGTTCGAACATGTATGCGAAATTAAAATTTTTTTTGAGTCCGGACTCATGAGTCTAAATAGCACTACCCTAATTTTTAATACGTGTATTACATAAAAAAATTTTAAAACTCATATCAATTAAACGTTATTTAATAACATCCCCTTTAATAGGAGTTTAAATTTTTTTATTAAATATTGAAATTGTTCTAATAAATTCAAACTACTTATAAGTCCAAATAGTCGTACTCTTTTTTTTTTTTTTTTTTTTTTTTTTTTTTTTTTTTTTTTTTTTTTAAAAAAAAGTGGTATGCCAGCAAAAGTGGGGTATGAGTAGGTGAGTCTCTAACCTACTTTATATTAGAGTCAAATTGGTCTTTTAGATCGGGATAAGATCTAAATTTATTATAGAACCCAAAGATGACGCATTTTATTCCATTCCCTCACTGTTTTTGGTTCATATACGGTGTGCGTTGAATACTTGAATTCATGCATCAATATATATTAAATGTCACCAATTGACTGATAAAGATAGATACTGCATATCATAAATGTCACCAATTGACTGATAAAGATAGATACTGCATATCATAAATTCAATTGAACTTTTTTTTAAACTATTATCATTACTAATTGTGTAACTAATAGTAGTTGACTAGAAGGTAGACAAGTCCTTGTAGAGTTACGTACATTGAACTGCATTGTATTGTATTGTATCATGTAGGCTATTGTATATTATATCATAGGCTTATGTTAGTTTGACACAGTTAGTTACAGCAAGAGTGTGTAATGTCACTACAAAACATTGTGTGTTCAACGATATTAATTTAGTCATTTGACGACATTAATTAGTGTCTCTAAAAAATTTACCCACGCATCATATATTGTCGTCATTTGTGTTGGTAAAAGTGATGTCGCTCCATTTTTTTGCGACGCAAAATGTATGTGTTGGTAATATTTATTTGAGACACTTTTGAAATAAGTGTCCTTAACGCAGGGACATTTTTTATTTATTTGTCTTTAATTTTAGGAAGTTTATTTCTTATGCATCTCCAATTTGAAGACATTATTTATTTATGCATCCCTAAATTAATTAGGAACATTTGTAAGCTTAGTGTCCTTAACTTGACAACACTTGTTCACTTAATGTCTTCAATTAGCAACTCTTACACACTTAATGTCCTTAAATTAACAACATCTGTGCACTTAATGTCTCTAAATTAGCAACCTTTAAACACTTAGTGTCCTTAAATTGACAACACTTGTGCACTTAATGTCTCCAAATTAGCAACTATTACACACTTAGTGTCTTTAAATTGACAACATTTGTGCACTTAATGTCTTCAAATTCGCAACCCTTAAACACTTAGTGCTTTTAAATTGACAACACTTATGCACTTAATGTCTCCAAATTAGCAACTCTTACACATTTAGTGTCTTTAAATTAACAACATTTGTGCACTTAATGTCTCCAAATTAGCAACATTTACACACTTAATGTCCTTAAATTGAAAACACTTGTGTACTTAATGTCTCCAAATTAGCAATCTTATTATTATTATTATTATTATTATTATTATTATTATTATTATTATTATTATTATTATTATTATTATTATTATTATTATTATTATATTATTATTATTATTATTATTATTATTATTATTATTTGTAGATATAAAAACAAACATGAAAAAAGACAAATGAAAATAATTTATATACTTTTCACACTAGAACATTTTTGGCCTTTAATAGAGGTTTTAAAACCCATATTAAATAGAGTGTTATTAAATGTCATGTGAAAATGTGTTATGTTTTAATTTTTAATGCATGTATTACATAGAGGTTTTTTAAAACTCTTATTAATTAGGTGTTATTTAATAACACCCCCTTTAATAGGGTTTAAAAACCTCTATTAAATACCGAAATTGTTCCAGTGTCAATTATTTTTCAATTCAAAAGAGAACTACAATACATTCTCAAAAATATATTTTTACTTACAATGATATCAACATGTATACTAAAAAGATAGAAACATCCAACTATGCAAAGCAAAAGTATAAGACGATATTTTTGAATTGATATGCTCATCTTTCTCAACATTACCACCGCACCAAAAACCTCATGTTCAATACTTTTCTACAACTGCAAAACAAGCAAAATCAACCCAAACACACACTACAAAAAAACAGCAAATCAGAAACGGAATTAGAAACGGAAATAAGTTCCGTTTCTAAATCAGAAACGGAATTAGAAACGGAATAAGTTCCGTTTCTAAATTAAAACGTTAGCGACGGAATTGAGACGGAAACATTCAGAGACGGATTTGAGACGGATCAGAGACGGAATTAGAGACGGAATCAGAGACGGAATTAAATTCCGTCTCTAAAAAATGGCGCCAACATTCCCACCAAAAATTTCATTTTTTATGACCGTTCATCAAATCTTGGGATTTGTGCATCACATCTCGATGTAAATCCCTCCCCCCCCCCCCCCAAACCAAAAGCCCTAAATCGCTCTCTCTCTCTCTCTCTCTCTCTCTCTCCGTCCGTCTCTCTCTCTCTCTCTCTCTCGTCCGTGCCCTCTCTCTCTCTCTCTCGTCCGTCGATCGTCTCGTCTCTCCGTCTCTCTCTCTCGTGGTCTCTCCGTCACGGCTCTCCTTCTCTCTCCGGCCACCGCTCTTAGTGCGTTCTCTCTCGCTTCTCTTCTCGTCGAGCCCTAACCTCGCGTCCCTCTTGCCTCCGTCAACGCCGCTGTCCCTCGCTCCGTCAACGCCGCTGTCCCCTCTCGCCTCCGTCAACGCTGCTGTCCCCTTCGCCTCCGTCAACGCGTCCTTGCTGCCGAGCCCCCTCGCATTCGCGCGCGTAAGTCATCACTCTCTTCGCTTAGGGCTTGAGAAAAAGGTGTTTACTACTTCATCCAATTGAGGCTATGTTGTTGTTGTTGTTGTTGTGTAATTATTTTAAAATTTTCTCTCGCCGTTTGTGGATTCATAAGCGTAAATCGGGCTGTTTTATAGTTTCCAATTGTTTTATTTTGTTTATGGATGTGGTTTGCAAATATGAAACTAAGGTCGCTTTGAAATTTCCTATTTCGCCACATTCAAGTTAGAAAATACCTTGATTCTGTGGCCTATATTTTTGTTAGTGTTTCAACTTGCCCCAATTGGAAAAGTTTAGCAACTAAATGAAGAATCAAAATCGTCAAGGTTTTGCGATGGCGGACTTCATAGATTTATGACATAATTAGCTAATGAGTAGTAATTAGAAACTATTTATTCGGATTTTATCTTTTATAGTTTCAGCTCAATGTGCCAAACAATTTATTAGAATTTTATTAGAAATTTGCTACTTGCTTACAATGTATTCTTTTTTGGAACTTTGTAGGAAACTGATAGGCTTAGACAAGTGATTGAGAAGGAAATGCTAAAAGTCGAGGTAAGTTTGTTCTTCCCAAAATAACAACTAAAGAGAGAGATCCTTTGCTAGACATGTTATTTCAAAGAAAAATTGGAGTTGAAGCCCTCTATTGAAGGCATGGTGAGAATCTAACTCCCTCAATTAGTTTATTAAAACATGGACTTGTCGATAAGGGCCAGTTGGCTCATCAAGTTTTTTTAATGATCCTTAGTTTAACTTTAAAAACGGATTTTTATTGGTCGATTCAAATATAATGAGTTTTATGGACAAGTTGATTAAGTTGTTATGGTTAGTTGCATTCCATGAAAAAAATTTATATGATATTGATGATTTGGGCTAGTATTCAAAAGTGATCATGCCTTGTAAAAGGTATTGGTGGATAATGTGCTCTTTTGTTTGATGAAATTGTCAAAAGAGACCTTAACTTGTTCTTTTAACGAAGTGCATGGAAAAGCATGATTCTAAAGTCTCATGGATTCTTTATTGAGCTTTGTTTCTATGATATGATTTAATCGAGCAATCATTAGTATGATTTTTCATGTCTCGAAAGGATTGTAGCTAATTTGCATTGATTTGGGTAAAATCCTTTTAAAACGCTTCAAGGAGAGCTCATTCATTTTTTTCCCAAGTCTTGAAATATGTTCAATCCAACTTTATTGAATGTAGTTAGTAATCATCATTTTGGGTGAGACTTGAAGCTAAGTTGAGATGCGGAAGAGACTTTGTTTTATCCATTGAAAAAAAGACTTCGATTAAATCATGGATTTTCGACTAAATGCTATGATTTGAGAATTTTAAGTCGAACTTGACTCTAATGAGTTGATTTGAATCTTTTTAGTTGTGATTAGTCGATCGCATTCAATTTATATTGGATAACTAAGTTTATGAGATTTTTCTTGTTTTGCTTCACCGCATACTTGTTTTACTCGAATCGTCGATTTTGATTTGAAAGAATGGTTTAAAAGTCGAATGACTTAAGTCGATAACTAGGAATGAGGTTTGAGTCCTTAAATGATTTAAGTTAGTCTAAATAAATTCAGTAAATACTATTTTAAGAATCCATGAAAAACATATTTAAAATTGGTTTTGGTTCATTCATTTTTTGATTGAAATATTCGATTAAGTGGTTTAATGCATAAATTTTACTTGAATATGATCTATAATTTGCATTGTTGTTTGAATAAGGATATGTCTTCTTTAAATTTAGGCAATAACAAGTCCATATCATTTTTTTTGGTGTGATCAATAGTTTGATACTCATTAAGTTCATACTTCACAACTTAAAAGGTATCCTAGTTCCTCATCAAGTTGATATTGTCAAACTCAACCTATGTAGAATATTGTGTGATCTAGATAAAGGTAAAGGAGTCACCGTCACGCTTGAAAAATAAGGGGTGGGTTGCAATAGGTCAAAGCCAATGTAAATCGATCTTTATGAAATGGATTAAACAGTTTTATTGTTTGGTTCTTGAAAGTTAAAAAAGCTCAGTTTGAAATGAGATGAGTGAGCTTATGATAAATTTTGTAGCTTGTGAAAGTGGATTGATTGAAAATAGTCTTATGAGTTTTTTGGTCTATCTATGAGGTAGCATATTTTTGTTTTCTTATATGTTTTTAGAAAATGAAGATAAAAGTGAAAATGACAAACATTGCTATCTTCCTCCTACTGGATTGGTAAGAATTTAATTTACTTAAATCAATATATGCAGTGTTTATCATCGTTTGTGGATTCTTAAATCTCAAATGAATTAATGTTAATCTTTTTGCTTGTTTGTAGACTTTGATGGTCGAGTGCAGGATCGTCACTATAAGTTCGATGTGAGTCATTGCTCTTCTCCCTTAGCTCTATCTCCTATGATGCTTATGTCCCCGAAAAATTTAAGTTCAACTATTCAATTATTAAGTTGTTTCAAATGTCCCTTGTCATGCAGTGTGGTGTTGAAGAACATCTCAAGACTTTTCGATTGATAATTCTTTTTGTGCATATTTATAGGATTGTAAGTTTTTTTTTTTTTTTTTTGGTTGTTGAACAATAGGATTGGTGGTTTTGTGAATACTTAGAAATTTGGAGCATTTGTAATACTATACAATTTTTTTTGGATATATATCTTTTTCAATTTTTGATTTTTACATTTTTGTTCTCTCAATTGAATATTTGTTGATATATATTGTCGATGTATGAATGTCAATTTATTATATATTGGCAAAGTTAAATGTGCTTGGATTGAGACCTATATATGTAAGACTTTAAAAACTAAACAAAAAAAAATTAGAGACGGAAATAGCAACGGAATCTTTGGATTCCGTTGCTATTTCCGTCTCTAATTTTTTTTTTTTTTTAGATATGAATCGAAACGGATCAAATTCCGTCTCTGATCCGTCTCTGATTAGCAACGGATCAGAGACGGAAATAATCGAAACGGAATTTATTCCGCCTCTAATCGTAAACGGAATTAGAGACGGAATAAATTCCGTTTCTAATCGTAAACGGAATTTATTCCGTTTCGATCCGTTCTAAATCGAAACGGAATCCATTTTCCGTTTCTGATCCAATCAGCGACGACGTTTTCAGAGACGAACGCATTCCGTCTCTGTTCCGTTTCTGAATCCAATCAGAGACGGAATTTTTGCAAATCAGAAACGGAAAATTCCGTTTCTGATTTGCTTTTTTTTGTAGTGACAATTAAATCAAGATATATATACTAAAACAATTTCGGTATTTAATAGAGATTTTTAAACCCCTATTAAAGGAGGATGTTATTAAATAACATCTAATTGATAAGAGTTTTAAAAAAACTCAATGTAATACATGTATTAAAAATTAAAACATAACACATTTTCATATGATATTTAATAACACTCTATTTAATAGGGGTTTTAAAACCTCTATCAAAGGCAAAAAATGTTCTAGTGATATATGGCTAAAATCTCTATAACTTGAAAATGTCAACTATACATGCAAACTTGTCTTAGTCCTTCAATGTAAATATACATTCATCATTGCATTTTTTTTTCTTTAGTATTTGCATGCTTTCAAAGTAATTAGAGGGAAAAGTCTAATACAAATGTTTTCAAAGTAATTAATAGTATGGGATGAGAATCCCCATCAGGGAAAGGCAAAAGTGCTTTCTAAAAGAGAAAAAGAAAACGCCAAGACCTAATTTATCCAAGTCACTCAGGCGAAGACTGTTGTTCGACTGAGGCACCTCCTAATATATTATCACTCTTATTTTGGTCTTGAATTAGGCTTGCAATCACTGTCACTATTATGTAAATATTTATTTTGTGCTTCCTTGCTGTCATGTTACTATCAAGCATGTTAGGCAAGCTATCACATAATATGTAAACTATTTTTGGCTTCCTGCTTACTGTCATCTTACTATCTAACATGTTAATTAGGTTCGCAATCGATGTGTAAATCTTTTCTCCTAAAAAAATATGTAAATTTTTGTCTTTTCTTTTGTGCTCAAATGAGTAGCTGTTTTGACTATGATTAAGAAAGCTCTTTGCCAGAGCTTCTTCTGTCTCCAATTTTATTTTTTGTTGTTGAATTATAGACTTGTATTATAAGTTTACATGATCAACTAATACAGAGTGCACATTGAAATACTTACCAGGCTTGTAGAGTTGATGCTCTGGAAACTATTCATCTCCCTCGTTGGCAAGTAAAGGAATTAAATATGGGCGATGCCCTCCCCTAATAACCATAGTACCTGCCAAAAAGAAAAAAGAAAAAGAAGGAACAACTAATGATTGAAATAGAAAGAAGGGCAATACTTTTAAAGAGATGATGTTCATGTTATATATCTGATAAATTTACAATGCAAATATATACGTTGGTACCAATACAAATATATAAGTTGATGCCCTTCTTTTTGGTTGTAGTGCACCAGAAAGTTGTGTAGGTGTGCCCCCAATCCATAGCCTCTTACCCTCCCATACTTGTCTTCTTTGAAAACCGAGGCAAATACAACTTCTTCTATATCGTAAGCACTATGATTTTTCATATCAATATAAAAATAGAAAGCTTAAATCACTAGGAAGTTGGATGTTGGATATCAATATCAATATAAAAATAAGAATGCAAGAATCAATGATCAGCGACATCAACATCAATATAAAAATAGAAAGCTGACTATTAATACTAATCATTCTCTTACAAGGAATAAAAAAAAACTCATCACCTTTATATATATTATTATCAAGAGTACTTAATTTGTAATTAAGTTGTGTAATACTACCTATGACTACGATTAAGGGGATATCTAGCTGAAAATTGAAAACTAATTAAATGAAAGAAAACTTATCTCTCAAATTTAAAGGCATAATTATTACCTTTGATTTTTCAGAAAACCAATAGTGTACCATATCTTTCCACTAATTAGGAAAGAATCCAATCGGAATTGATTTTTCAATCTCCTCTCTAGTCTTGTCAGCCTTAAAATACTTAGACTTTAGTTCAAACTTGCAATAAAATTGAAAATAGCACCATATGCATATAAAAATAAGTTCTCCAAGCCATGAAAATTAGTCTCAAATTCTCAATACAGAGTTAACAAACAATGTGAAGAAAATATAATTAATTGTAAATTCTAGTTCTAGTAAAAACAATAACATAATCATGATCAAAAGATGACAAATTTGACTCCAACATCCGTGAAAAATTTATGAAGAACATTTTTAGTTATGCATTGAAATACATGGAGGCAATCTTTGGAGAAGCAGAAATTTAAGAAAAAAATAGTAACAATTAATAAGAATGATAGTCAATCCATTTCAACTTTATGTGCAAGTAACACATGCTAGCATTATATAAACCAAGTTATTCTATAAACAAAGAAGAGAAACGTAAACATGAACAACAGTATTAAAAATTAACGAAGTTTTGGCTGTGGCTTTAGACTTATAGCACTCATTGATATTGCAAAGCTCCCTCATCAACCATTTTGGGCATTAAGTTCAAAGCCAACTACTTTAAGTCCCTATGTGTTGAGGTACAACCATCAGATTTACATGGTTCTTAGGGCACCATATGCTACAGATCCGACAAACACACACGAGTACTATATTTAGACAAATCCTATGAAGGTACCTACCCTGTTACTGTCTTTGGCAAGCTTGATTTATTCTATTGCAGTCTTAAAAGGCATTTGACTTGACCAACACTGAAGAGGTTCTAACTTATTTTAATAATTGTTAACAGGTTTATTAGCTTAAGAATCACAAAATTAGAACTGGTGGTATGCTAAAAATTGCAATGGCGGCTCAGATGCATGGAAATGAATAGAGGATGAGAGAATTTATCACTTACCTACAAATGTATTACAAGATTTATGTTATTTGGGTCCTAGACCCTTCACTCTTAACCCAAAGTACCCATGTTAGACGCTCCACTCTAAAAGCTTTTTGTATCACGAACGTAAATAATAACAAATTGGTTAATAAGAACATATCTGGTATTATCATCCTTCCTTGGCAGTTGCATCACGTTGTTAATCGGTCCAACTGTCAGAAGCTAAACAATCACAAATTCAAGAATATATGTGATAATAAGAATCTAAGTAAATTAGAGGTACTCTTCAAATTTATTTGGTTGTTCTATCTCCTACATTCTTATGAATGTTCATATCCAATTTTGTAGTTGAAAACTCAATCAATTCATAAAAGCAATTGAAGCATCTCAAAACTCAAATTTATCAAAATTGAGTAAAAAAGAGGGATATAACAAAAGAGAAACAATGAATCAACAAACTATACATGGCAGACCTTGAGCAACATTGATTTACCTTAGGATTGTGAACAACTTTTGAGGTCAAACTAATGATAGACGCGACAAGGCCAATTAATCCTCCCTGCACCGAAACAGTAAACTTCACTATTCAAGCGAGTGAAAACAATGACCACCAAAAAAAGAGATAACATATCAATAGCAATAATTCCAAACAAGGACGTCTAAAACTAGAAACTTCAATAGAGAGGTAAAAAAAATACTAAAAGAACTATAAAAAAGAATCGCAATAAAGACTAAAAAAGAGACATTTTATCAGTTCTTGACAGTGCATCAGTTGAGCGAACCAAGCAAAACTGGAGCATAAAGTTTTGAAGTTCCTTTATTGTTCAAATCCAATTTACCTATTTAGTTAGTTTTGCAACCAAATAGGTCCTAAAATGTTTCTATATAAGGATTTAAAATGTTTGAGTCATAATAAGGATAGCTAAACATGTACATGCTTGTTTTAGTTCAACTAAATGCTTTTATAACTGAATGGTCTATATGATCCAACCTCAAGGAGTTTGAAGAGCCATTGTATCGATAATATCATTGTTGGCTTCCACAATTAACGATGAAGAACATTTCGTCAAACCCAATTTATTAAGACATGTATATACACTAGTACATAATAATTAATTTAAGAACCTACTTTTGAGTGCCAATAATGGAGCCCATTTATTTATTGAACTTGCTAAGACTGGTGGTTCAACTTCATCCCAATTGCTATTACATTCAAAGAAAAAAGAATTCCTTATAAACGCTCAAGCTCAAGATCACTCATCAAACTTCATTATCAATTAAATAAATGATTGCCCAAATAAAAGTTAGTTAAAAAATTCATCCATCATTTATATTTTGTACCTTAAGAACTGGCTCCCAATTGTTAGTCACATCTTTCTTGGCAGCTTTTCCTAGCTAGTTGCAACTTCATCGTTCTTCCGACAGCATCCACAACAACTCCACTCACAATAGGTGTAAAATCTGCAATCAATGATTAATATTGATGCGGTATATAAATGTCTTTAATTCGAGCATTCAAACAGGATGGAATCATAGTAACAACCTACTTAACCACAATATGATATAACTGATGAAGTAAATAACATGATCAAACTACCTTAAAAAGTACTCACAAAGTCTGAAGTGCCCGGGCAAAATAATATACAAGATCACTGCCCATGATAATTAGACTAAGAGGGAAATTAAAATCTAACATGTAGTAATTCTTTCAAGCAAAATAGCTGAAGAAGTCACAAATCCATGAGATTATCAAGTGTTTCCAAAGTTTAGTAGTTGCAAAAAAAATATGATCGAGTAATTACCTTTCTAATTCATGCAGATTCTATTGCATTAGAAACTCAACTACTAAATCAAGTCAACAATGGAAAATAAGTTACTATAGCAATCCACACTTTGCATTTGGTTAATTCTTAAATGATATGTACATAAGGTAGGAAACAATAGTTCTAATAATCACTACTGCTTCCATCTTTCACATATTTGTGCAAGGTAACTCCTTTATTAAAGCTCGCCCTTCAATTTTAATCAATAAACCAAATCTCACTCTCCAAATATGAATTCAAAAATTGAATTGTATATGTTTAATTGATACTTATCACCAAATTCCAATATACCAACATCACATATATAGATACGCCTCAAGTATCATATAAACTTATGATTAACATAAGTTTATAAGTTTAATCTAACAAATTTGGACTCCTCTCTTGAATGAGTCGTATTAGAAACTCAATAGAGGTCATCAATTTTTTCAAAGAAATACTTAGAGAGGTTGTCAGTTCGTATGACACTTGTATATTGCCTTTTCCTGTTGTTTTACCTAAGAAGAATGATAATTACAACTTTTTCGACTTGTAATAGGTTTCGGTTTTTTCAAAGATTGGATGCCAATTGAAGCTGCTTAAGTCGAAAAAATCAAGATCACAAAAGTATGAAAATTGTAGTTTATTTCATCAAGTTGTGTCTTCATACCTCTATCTATAGCAATGGTGGCAAAGCGAACAAAGAAAACGTCAATGCATTTCTCATGATTTCTCAAAGCCATTCAATTCATAGCTTAATTACAATCAAAATCGATTCAATCATCTAAATCAGGACATAATTGAATAAATTCATGAATCACGACATACCAAATTGAAAGACAAAACCTCGATTAATAAAAAAAACAAACAAACCAATTGTACAACACTCACAAACCCAAACTAAAAGACTAACTAACTAACAGTGATCTCCGATGGAGGAAATGCTCAACTGAAATCAAAGCAAATCTCACAACTTTACACTAACGAAACACATAAATCAATCCAACAAACGGAACCGTCCGATTCTCAATTCAACAACTCAAATTTCTCTAAATCTCTTCATCTCCAACCAATCGCCACTAGTTGGCCTAAATCTACTCCAATTCCTAGTCAAAACACCAACTTTTCCACAAATCAACACCGAATTCATTAAGAAAACCATGTAATCACAACATCGAAGATGCAATCAAAACAAATGATGCAAGAACAAACGAGTTGATCACGAAAATCGAAAACCTAGACCATACCACGGCGCGTAAAACTCGACGAGGGCGCCGCGATCTTGGCCGACCTCCTTCTCGAAGTTGTCTTCGGTGAGGACGAGAACGTCGACGACGGCTGTGAAGATGGACGAAGCGAATAGGAGATCTAGGGTTTGGTTTTTATGGGAGAACATATTTGATCTAGACAATATAATCAAATCGCCGACTCTACTCCAATTGAACATCCAAATCAACTAATCAAACATAAATCCAAACCCTATGACTGCAAAAACCAGTACAAAATCTCCAAATCAACTAATCAAATACAAATCGCTTGGGTACGCACCCAAGCGATGGAGCCGCCTGAGCACCGTGTGGAGTACATGCGGTTGTATGAGTTGTTGGATTTGGACTTGAATGATCCAGATTTGGCTTCCCTTTTTAAGCGAATAACTCGATTGGATTTCGGTCGTGTATTGAAGTTATGTATGTAGTGTGGCTCATTTGACAAGCATGTTTTTAAGTGAAACCCTTTTATCGGCTCGAATTAGATAAAGAAGTTTGAGTTTATAGACTCGATTTCGATTAGATAAAGGAGTTTGAGTTTTGAGATTTAACAACACTTTGTGAATTATGTGTCTTTATATTTAAAATCTAACAACACTTGTAAGTTATGTATCTCTAGATTTAAAATCTAACAACACTTGTAAGTTATGTGTCTTTAGATTTAAAGTCTAACAACTCTTGTAAATTATGTGTCTTTAATTTTAAAATCTAACAACACTTGTAAATTATGTGTCTTTAAATTTAAAACTTAACAACACTAGTAAATTATATGTCCTTAAATTTAAAGTCTAACAACACTTCTAAATTATGTGTCTTTATATTTAAAGTCTAACAACACTTGTAAATTATGTGTCCTTAGATTTGAAATTTAACAACACTTGTAAATTATGTGTCTTTAAATTTAAAACTTAACTACGCTAGTAAATTATATGTCCTTAAATTTGAATCTTGACAACACATGTAAATTAGGGTCCCCAAATTTTAAATCTAGTGTCACTAATTTACCAAGCGTCTATAATATAGGGGACACTTATAAATTATGCGTCTTTAAATATTGAAATTGACAACACTTATTGTTTGTGTCCTCATTTTTAACTTTAGCAACACTTATAAACTAAGTGTCTTTAGAATTGAAACTTAAAACTTTTAAATTAGTGTCTCCAAATTTTAAATTTGGCAACACTTTTTTAACAAGTGTCCTTAATTTTGAGACACTTGAACATTATACGTCTCGAAATTTTGAATTTGAAGACGTTTTAATATCAAGTGTCCTTAATTTGGCGACACTTGTATGTTAAGCGTCTCAAAATTTTAAACTTGGCAATGCTTATATATCACGTGTCTCTAAAATTTAAATTTGAAGACATTTTTATTAGTGTTGGCAAAAAAGTGTTGCTATAAACCCACTTTGTTGTAGTGTGTGCACCTTCTATATATATGTATACATTGTACACTGTAATTTGATTGATGAATGAGAGAATGAATGTTGTTCAGATTGATCAATTCATTTCTTGATCTTTCTGTTTGTCCATGGTATCAGAGCAGGTCTTCATTGATGTTTGATCTGTTTTTTGAGTTTATTCTTTGAGTGTGCGATCATGGCTACTGTTCATGGTTCTTCAAGTTATTCAATTCGAAATGGACCAGGAAAAGGTGTTGATTCAGGAGAATATGGCATAGAGAGTCCATACTTTCTTCAAAGTTCTGATCATCCCGGTATGGTCTTGGTTTCCAATCCTCTCACTGGTTCGAATTATCTTTCTTGGAGTAGAGCAATGTTGATTGCTTTGGGAGCAAAAACAAAGCTAGGTTTTATTGATGGCAGATGCTTGAAACCTGATTCAACTGATTTCACTCTTAATCGATGGATCAAAGTGAACTATATGGTAACTTCTTAGATCTTGAATTCCATTTCAAAAGAAATTGTCGAAGCTTTTCTTTACACTACTTCATCTTTTGATTTATGGAATGAATTGAAAGAAAGATATGGAGAGTGCAATGGACCTCTTCTATATCAACTCAAACGAGATATTTCCTCCATCAGTCAAGGAGATCTCTCTGTCTCTTAATATTACATAAAGCTTAAGAAACTATGGGATGAATTGAGTTGTTTGGTTCCTTTACCTTCTTGTTAATGTGGAGCTGCAGCAAAGATAGCTGCTCTTGAGTCTAATGATAGATTGATGCAGTTTTTGATGGGTTTAGGTGATATGTATGATCGCATTCGTAATCAAATCCTAGTAATAGATCATTTACCAAATATAAATAAGGCATATTCTATGATTCTTAGAGTTGAGAAACAGAAGGAGGTTCATGTTAGCTATTCACCTGTAATGGATACAACAATGATGTTGAAACCTAACAAAGTTTTTTCCGGTCCATCTGGTGGAAATAAATTTGCTGGTAAAGGGAATCACAAGAAATTTGTTAATAAAGTTAATATATTCTATGATTATTGTAAGGTAAAAAGGCATACCAAAGAAACTTGTTTCAAGCTTCATGGAGTTCCAGATTGGTACAAGAAAGAGCTTGAAAAGAAACAAATGAATATTGGTTCTAAATCCTTTGTAAACTTGATGGAATCACCTCTGGACATACCAGATGCATGAGCATTTCAGTTTGAAGATTTTTAGACTAATATTGCAGCTATGATACAACAAGGCATTGAAAGTTTCACGAAAGGAAAATGTATTTCAGCTGAAGATGTCTCTGCTCATGTGAACTCTGTTGTTTCTGAGTTTACGGGTAGTTCACTAAAAAAACCTTATAATTTTAATACATCATTTGGCTCAGATGCTTGGATTGTGGATAGTGGAGCAACAAATCATATGTGCATTAATTATGATTTGCTTATTCATATCACTGCCTTGGCTAAACCTGTTTCGGTTTGTTTGCCTGATGGTCATACTAAAGAAGTTACATGTACAGGAGATGTGCATCTCAGTTCAAACATAATTCTTTCTTCTTGTCTGCACATAAACTCATTCAAATACAATATTTTATCGGTTAGTAAGCTCATTTCTTCTACTAAACTGACAGTTGAGTTTTATCCATCCTTTTGTGCTATACAGAACATTGAGCATTCTTAAGTTCTAGCTGTGGGAAGGATGATTGTAGGTCTCTACATATTAGATTCCTACTCTTTCAATAAAGATGTCATTAATTCATTTGTTTCTCCTTCAGAATCATCATTAGCTTGTTGTAATAATGGTAATGCTAATTTTTCATGGCATCATCGTTTGGGCCACCCTTTTGTTACCGTAACAAACCATCTTGATTTGATACTCAAAAACTCTTCAATTGGGAAAAGTAATGTACCTGGTGATGTTTGTCACATGTTTAAACAATGCAGACTTGTTTTTCCACTGAGTTCTATTCAATCCACTTTTCCTTTTCAATTGTTGCATATGGATGTTCGGGGACCATATAAGCGACCTTCTCTTCAAGGAGCTCATTTTTTCTTGACCATTGTGGATGATTATAGTCGGTTTACATGGGATTTTTTTATGAAATATAAGTCATCGACGGAAAATATCATCGAGCATTTTCTAGCTTTTGTTCACAATCAGTTCAAGGCATCTGTCAAAACCATTAGAACTGATAATGGTACTGAATTCTGCAATCAAGATTGTCAAGCTTTATTTCCTGGTTTGGGGATTATACATCAAAGATCTACACCTTATACTCCTTAGCAGAATGGAGTAGTTGAACGTAAACATCGTCATCTGTTACAAGTCATAAGAGCTCTTAATTTTCAATCTATCGTATCCACAAAATTTTGGGGTGATGTTGTTCTTACCGCTACCTATCTTATTAATCGATTACCTTCTCAGTTGCTGAAATGGAAGTCTCCTTATCACCTCTTATTTGGAAAGCTTCTAGACTATCTCTTATTGAAGACTTTTGGTTGTCTATGCTTTGCTACTAATGTCTCTCCAAGTAAAGCCAAGTTAGACACAAGAGCAATTAAATCCATTTTCTTGGCTATTCCCCTGGACAAAAGGCTTACAGGATGTACAATTTGACAACTCATACTTGTTTTGTTTCGAAAGATGTGATTTTCTTTGAAAATCATTTTCCATTTCAGACTATTTCTTCAAGTTCAGGTTGTCCTTTGCCTATACCTTGTAATGACACATCTGATTCCTTAAGAAATGTACATGATTCTGCTGCTGGGCCAAGTTCTATAGAGTCCCATGTTGAGACTATTCATCATGATGTAATACCTACTGATGTTGTAATGCTTATTCATCCATGCCTACTACTGATGTTGCTGAGCTTCCTAATGGTGATCCTAAAATAACTCATGATGAAGTTGTTGCTTCTTCTTTGCCTCTTATTCCTCGCAAAATCTTCGTGCTCTTCACAAGCCTTTTTGGATGAATGATTTTGTTTTGAATAATGTTCGAACCAATGCCTGTTGTAACGGCCTGAAAACTTGACTTGTGCCACGTGTCAGGTCAAGGTCGTATGTGGGACCCGCTCGTCGAAACACGTATGTCTGAATCTCTGGTGGAGACACCGAGGTATGATATTTTTCCATGATGCGATCCAATTTGATATAAGAATGCTAATCGTTGGGTCGTTCTACGAGCAATGTATACGCGGGGAATTCGGGGAGCCAAAACACGAACGAGGACCCATCTCGAGTCGCGTGTCGATGTGGACTAAGGTAGCGAGGCATCTCGAGTCGCGTGTTGACGTGGACCGATGTAGCGGCGTAGTGTGGCTATAATGATTTTAATGTGTACATTGGATACGTCTTACGTTGCGTGTAGCGCGAGTATCGAGATTTTGAAATGAGGTGGGTTGGTGCCTCGAGATGCGCGCCGCTCGATTTCTGAGGACACATTTGATTTGAAATCAAAAAGAAAATAAAAAGAAATGTATATATATAAATGTGATAAGAAAAAAAAAGATAAGATCAGGAGAGAAAGAAGGGAGGAGAGGAGAGAGAGTGATCAGCAGGTGTGGGAGAGCGCCGGCACGGAGAAGATCGGCGGTGCGCACGTCGATCGGCAATAGATCGCGGCTACGAGGAGGCCGCGGACAATGGCGGCGCGACACTCGCACGACGTGCGTGGCTGTGTGCAATGAGACGATCAAGAAGGCGCGTATGGCGAGTTGGCCGCAGCGGCGGCGACCGGCCGCAGAGAGCGACGACGACGCTTAGCAAAGCGACGCGGGGGCCGAGACGACATCGCAGATGGCGTGGACGACCAGTGCACGGAGGCGGCTACGCGGAAGCTCGCGGCCGACGACGCGCGGCTCCCGGCAGCGACGCCGCGAGGGACATGCGACGCTGGCGAGTGGCAGCGGTGGCGCGACGGTGGTGTCGGCAGCGGCGCGGTGACGGCGGTGGCGCGACTTCGACGTCAGCGCAGTGAACGACGTGATGGCGTTGCTGGACCAATCGTTCCTCGACGAGGGGTGAGAATCGACGAATGTCGACGACGCGATGGAGGTGAGGTGTACTTCGCCTAATTTCAGTGTGATTTGAATGATTTTAGTAAATTAGCCCTAAAATGTCTAAATGGACACCAGGGACTTAGGAGTGGGGTGTCGAGTGCGCAAATCGGGACGCGAAGGAGACGTTTTGAGGTTCGCGATTTATCGAGGTAAGTAAACCAGTGAGGAACTATACAGTAATTTCATTGCTTTGATATTGTTGATTCATTGCTTTGATATTGTTATTCGTTGCTTGGATAGTATCTTTGAAAGTGCTATTGGTGGAGTGGTCTATTGACTATTGTTCACTGCTTTGTGATAGTTTTCTTTCACTATTGTTGATTACTGCTTTGTGATAGCTATCTTTGAAATTGTCGTCGGTTGAGTGGTCCATTGACAAGTGAGTCATGGTTAATGTTTATCTACGATATGAGAGGGTTAGGGCCGAGAGGCAGGGGTCTCGTCCTAAACCCGAGGTCTTTCATGATCGTTCGTTGATATCTCCCAATTGAGTGTACGTTGGGGGCTCTTATCCGAGTCTGTGGATGTTTCATAGTCGTACGGGTTAGGGCTGGGAGGGTAGGGTTTCGTCCTAGATCCGGGTCTGTGAATGTCTCATAGTCGCAAGGGTTAGGGCTGGGAGGCTGGGCTTTTGCCGCGACTCAACGACCTTTTGGTCGGGACTCCTTGTTATTTGGCCTCACTCATCGATTGATTTATTTACAGTCTTTTATATTCATGCGTTCTTTATTTCATTCCTTTCTAATTGCATGAATTCGACTCTTTTAGTTGTTTTGAAATGTTGTATATGTCCTACTGGCTTTACTTACATGGGCTCGCCATTTTTGGGTATGACTGAGTGCAGATCCGTCGTCCAACAAGGGGAAGGCTTCATAGCTAGGTGAAATTTTTGTATACCTTGTATTACTCTCCTCTGATTAACATATTTACTGGGTTCCACAATTAGGTTGCCTAACTTTTTACATTATTGTTGAGTTATTTGATTTGTAGAAATTGCTTCCGCTAAAATACTAATAACTCAACTTAACAATTGTGAATTTACGTATAATGAGGGATTTGAAGGCTGACTAGGTCTGCGTTGACCTTGCGAGACTGGCTCGGGGGTCCACGTGGGCTTAGGCCAGGCGGGGCCCAATTTGTGGAAAATTGGGACCGTCACACCTGCATTACTGCATAACCTAGTCTTTCTACTGGTGCTCCTCCAACATTTCCTTTCATTCATTCTTCTCACATTACTGATGATTACAAGTACTTTCTAGCAGCTGTTTCGACTATAAAAGAGCCTACTTATTATGATCAAGCTAAACATGACCATGTTTAGGTTTCAACAACGAATAAGGAGCTACAAGCATCGGAGGTCATTTTTTGGTGTTACTAGTTTATGTTGATGATTTTCTTCTCACTAGTACTTCTCTTGAGATGCTTACCAAGGTTAAGACATTTCTTTACAAGTTGTTCACCATAAAAGATCTAGGTCAAGCTCGTTATTTTTTGGGATTAGAGTTGGTTAGATCTTCTCAGGACTTTATGTTCATCTACGAAAATATGTTCTTGATTTACTTAATGATGTTGGACTTACATTTACCAAACCAGTAGTAACTCCTCTTCCTCGTGGCTGCAAGTTTGATGATGCAGATTCTCCTTTGTTACTTGAAGCTGATCGATATAGAAGATTAATTTGTCGTCTTCTTTACTTGGGTTTCACTCGTCCTGACATTACATATGCCATACATCAATTAAGTCAGTTTATTCAAGCTCCCATTGAACAACATTAGTCTGGTGCTATTCACATTGTCAGGTATCTTAAGGGTACTCCTTTTCAGGGTTTGTTTTTCCATGTTCAGTCGGATCTTAATCTCCTTGCCTATTGTGATTCTGACTGGGCTGCACGTCCTATTTCACGAAAATTCCTCACTGGTTATTATGTATTCATGGGTTCATCCTTGATCTAATGGAAAACAAAAAAAAGGCTACAATTTCTAAATCATATGCTGAAGCTGAATATAGGCGTATGTCTTCCACAATGTGTGAACTGTTATGGATTTCTTATATCCTTAAGGACTTATGTGTTCCAATCTCCCTTCCTATACCTCTATGGTGTGATAATAAAGCTGCAATTCATCTCTCTGCCAATCCTATTTTCCATGAGCATACAAAACATTTGGAGATTGATTGTCATTTGGGTCGCCATCAATTCAAGCTTGGTTTTGTTCTTCCTCAATATATTCCTACTCGTTTACAACTAGCTGATTTGTTTACAAAATCTTTGCCTACACCATTGTTTTCTGAATTATTGTCCAAGATGGGTCTATGTGACTGGCATAGACTTCCATCTTGAGGGGGGATGTAGAGTTATGTAAATTGAACTACTGCATTGTATTGTATTGTATCATAGAGGTTGTTGTGTATTGTATCATAGGCTTATGTTAGTTTGACACAGTTAGTTACAGCAAGGGTGTGTAATGTGCACCTTTTATATATATGTATACATTGTACACTGTAATTTTGATTGATGAATGAGAGAATGAATGTTGTTCAGATTGATCAATTCATTTCTTGATGTTTCTGTTCGTTCATGTACACTGTTGTTCAGTCCTCTTTTAGTGATGCCATCAATTGATTAATGAAGATAGATACAACATATGATAAATTCAATTGGACTGTTTTTTTTTTACTATTATCTTTTTTACGTGATTTTTTGACTATTACCTTTACTAATTGTAATATTTGATTTTTTACGTGATTTTTTACTAATTGTAATATTTTTTTTACTAATTGTGATTTTTTAATAATGGTAGAGAAGTGCTCTTTTAGTTTCCAAGTCATTTGTAAATCAACGGAATAATGATATCATACAAAATAATAAAATGAAAAACAAACCACAAGACGATGGAATATTAACTTACCCAATTCATACAGCCCTACCACCGCGGATTCACCTCAAGATGTAAAAATTTCATTAAGGCTTTGTTTGGCAGAAATAATTGACAACTGATAATCTAACTGAAAGTTGAAAAGCTAGTAACTGATGACTGATAGCTAATCAATGAAGATCGTTTGTAAAAATTAGCTGATTGCATAGCTGATAAATACACTTTCCGTTCAAGCATATTCATATCATTTATTATTTGCATTACATATACAAAAAAATTTATTATTCTAAGTTTTTTTTAAGTTCATTATAATATTTAACATTCTATTAGATTGGGGCTTCTAGCAATATTTTAATTAACAATGTAAATTAATATTTATTATTTATGATTAAATATATATTTACTTATATATTAAAATTATTAAAATAAAGGGTCCATAACTCTAGCTGATCATCTAGAAGTATCGTATTGTAAATTTTCATGTGAGAACGAAAAACAATGTCAAATTAGTTTTAAGGATTTGTACTAACAGTATTGTTACGTACACGTGTTTCTTTCTTATTGTATTCATTTATTTGTTTTCAAAAAACGTGAACATCGGCTATTTTTTGAAGAAATCAATCAGCTATTTATGTGGCTAGTGCGGGCAAGCGAAAATAGCGTTTATAATTCTAACTGATCATCTAACTTATTTTAAAAATAAACTGCTAATCAAACATAATTTATTTATCAAAATAAATATAATCAGTTGATAAGCTAACTAATCAGCTAGTTTGAATGTGACAATCATAGCTAAGGCTCTGTTTGGTAAGCACAAATTAGCTTATCAGCTAGCTGATAAGCTAATTTATTTGTTAAGCTGTGTTTGGTTTGTAGCTTATTTTAAAAATAATCTAGATGATAAGCTTCCAATTGAAACATTACTCTTAGTAGCGTTTCAACCAAAAATCTATTTTCTCTTGATTATACCCTTATTTTTACGATACTAATAAATTAATGCACTTGCAAGGAAACAAAATACATAAATACTTAAACAAACCCCGCGAAATATTAGTAGCCCGCGATTATATCCTGGTAGAGTTGGCAAATGCGAAACCAGCATTTCAAGCTCTTCTAGGCTAGACCAACAATTATATAATACGTTATTAAAACTTATTGAATTTAAAATTAACATATAGCTTAATATTGTTAATGAAAAAAAATAGTGATTAATAATTAACTAAATATTATAAAACAAAGAATTTCACTAAAATTAAAAATCATTACACATTAATTTCTTAATTATTGATAATCTTGTTAGATATTTATTACATATTAAATAAGTTTTAATCTAGTGTTCGAGTGGTGGGCTATCCTACGTATTTTTTTTTTTTTTTTTACTAATCTACTATTTTTTTAAGTTATAGAGAAACTTCTCTAGAAATGAAGAATATTCGCAATAACATTGCTTCTCAATTATGGATGATACATTAGGTATATGTATAGTTATCGAAGTCGTTTATTGTATTTTATTTACATGCGTTTATTTTTTGCGAATTCTTATAAATTAATATAGAGTTATATTTCATGTAAGCATTTATTGACACACATAATTTAGTTTTCTAAATAATATAAATTATTTTATGGTATTAATTTGTATTTTGTAAATAAAATACAGAGTTATTTATAACAATTAATTATATGATTATATAATTAATATACTTAATTGTATCATATGTCATTTATTGTCATTTTGCATTTATCATCTAATCAATCATCTATCATTCCAAACAATTTTTAGTTGATCAGCTAAATTATCAGCTTTCCGCTACCAGTTAGTAGATTATCAGCTATTAGCTAGATTATCAGCTATCAGCTAATTTATCAACTATCAGCTAGTTTAATTATCAGCTAGTCTTGCCAAACAGAGCAACAAATTTAGACAAGACTCTTTCACATGTGTCCCCTTCACCAAGTCCGACAACACTCCTCACAACCCTTCAAGTCCCCTTGGAGTTTGTTAAGTTCCCTAAATTGGATTACAACTCAAAAAATAATTAATGAACCGCTGTCCATTAACATCAGATCGAATTACTCAAGACATGAATACATTTATCTTTTACAAAAAATCAATTGAGAAAACACTTTGTATCTCACATTCGTGGACAATGACACGTGTGTCTTCAACATTAAGAAGAAGAATCAACTGAGAAAACACTTTGTATCTCACATTCGTTGACAATGACATGTGTCTTCAACATTAAGAAGATCAACTTCCATTGTTGAAGACGTGTAGACCGAAAGGTTTAGTCTCGCATCGATTAAATATGCATGACTTCATAAAAAAAAGTAAATAAGTGTGGATTTCTTTTCATTAGTATCGTGACCTTTTTGAGATAAAATCTCACGCCTACACTAGAACAATTTCAGTATTTAATAGAGGTTTTTAAACCCCTATTAATACATGTATTAAAAATTAAAACATGTATTAAAAATTAAAAATTAAAAACATAACACATTTTCACATGATATTAAAAATAACACTTAATTGATAGGAGTTTTAAAAAACCTCTATGTAATACATGTATTAAAAATTAAAACATAACACATTTTCACATGATATTTAATAACACTCTATTTAATAGGGTTTTAAAATTTCTATTAAAGGTCAAAAATGTTCTAATGCTATGAGTTAAAGATTATTAAGTTGGGAACAATATCAGTCTAGAGGAGAACACATGCCCACGAAGAACTGGCGCGGGCAGGCCACTTGTGGATGATTTGCTCACGGATTGGCAAATTAACAACCACATATTCATTGGAAAAAAAAAACAAATCCAATCTCGATATCCGAAAGCTCCTTCTCCCGCCACATCTCCCTCCCTTCGTCGAGCCTTTCATTTAGTTGTTGGAGTTTGGAACCCTTATATGAACTTTTTTTGACCAATTTTGTTGCATTGATGTTCTTAACACCTATAAAAAGGTACAACAATTTATACATGAATCACATGATGTAATTATATTCTAACTGATGTAACTTGTGCAGTTACTATGTTTCAACAAACACTCTGTAGTCTGTTTAGTTAAGCTTCCATTGGAACACACTAACACATAAAACTGTTGGACGACTACACCCTTATCAAACACATGATTGAAACAAAGACATAATTGGAAATACAATGTTGAAGGGCCTAATTAAGCTAATCTAACATCATGGATCAACTGGATTTATGAACAATAACTCCACGTTTTCTTTCAATCTTGTCTCCGAATGAGTGTAAGAATCTTCATCATACTTGTAAATCAGAAACAACATTCGAGTGAAATTCACAATCCGCATCAGTAAAGGCCTTGGAACACTGGTTGTGCTCGGCGCGTAGCAACCTTCGTTCACATCCTTCCATGCTTCTTCAATCATTTTGCTAAACTCGCGGCAAGCTTCTTGCTCCGATGCGCCATATTCCTCCATGTAGCACTCAACAGCCGAAGCAACATGCCCCCTCCTTTGTTCAAACTTCAAAATTTTATTGATTATTAGAACTTCATTAGTTGAATCAATGGTGGCTAGCTTGGATATAGTACATGTCGAAGGAAATAGCTCAAACATTTTCTAACATTACTCACCTGATGGGAGGTGACATCGTTGAATAGTCGCGCAATTAAACTAGAAGACCTAAGCGGTTTAGGCGCATCCATCACCCATTCGAAACCCTCCTTCGATATAATGTTTCCCATACCAACAAGGCTTGCAATAATTAAACTGTAGTATGCCGAAGAAACTAATCCATTGCTTATGTAATCATCTAATCTTGGCATTTGGCTTTCACTGTACCATTTTGCTTCCACAAGATAAGCTCGAACTAGATCTTTCATCTTTAATATAGATTATATATAACACAAGAAAAAAATACATGGTCATGTTAATAAAAGTATATATTGTTGTATGTGAAGCAAATATGATGAATGTTAATTAGACTTGCAGCTTCTTTGGCATAATGCACATGATAACAACATCCCTCCTTTTCCATCACTTCCTCCATTTTCTCAAACTCACCCAAAATTACTTGGTAGCATATTTTCATGTACCCTGGAAGTAGATCAATACACGAAGCATCCCACCTGATAAAATTGATCACTTAAGAGTCATGTAACATGTGCATAACCATTGATCACTTCGAAAAACTCATTGTGTTGAAAAGAAAAAGGAAAAGCAAGGGAGCTTGAATTGCACCTCTCAAAGGCACCGGCAAAGAGCTTTAATTCTTCAATAGTCCCATAGACATCAAAAATATCATCCACTATTGATGTTAAAATTGTAGCTTTAGTTAGGAATGCTCTTGCAAGAGAGTATGAAGGCTCAAAGTAAGCCCCAACAGACCAGAAGTAGGACTCCACTAATCTGTCTCTCGTAAAAGGTAGCTTCGAAGCTAAGTCCAAATCCTTCCACCACCTACAATAATAAAATCATAGTTTAAGATTGTAATAAAAATTAATATGAATTAAATTGCTCATTGAATATCTCTTATTGGACCAATGTTAAAAGAATGACACACCTTGAAATATTGTACAACTCCTGCCGATGCAATGCTTGCACTGACTCGAAATCCAACTTTGCGAGCTTTCTTACAGAGTCACTCCAGTAGTACTTAAAATTTTCATTATTTTCTTGATACAATGAGATGTAATGCCTAGTCTCTAGTCTTGGAACGCCCTTGTGCAGGGGTTGTTCAAGTGAATGTTGAACTTGTCTTCCAAGAGGAGAACTACTAAATGAAGGACTACTCTTCATCAGATATACAAGGTTTGTGGCAGTGAAATTATGGGCTTCCTCTAGTACATCTTCTCCATGAATCCTAATATGAGCAGCTTCATATAAACTTAACATGCCTATTGCATCACCAGTTAAGCTTGATTCGAAGTCCCCTTATTGTCCTTGAACTTGGTAAAGATACCTGCAAATCAATATAAGTAGCTAGCCATGCATTAAAGATTGATAACAGTGAAAGCACCTTATCTGGTAGCTTGAATTAAAGTCGCTACAAAAAATAAGTTGCTGAGCGGCGCAACTATATGGAATGTGCCATTTAACACAACCATCATAAGTACATTTGTGACAGTTGGCACCGCTGTCAAAAACGTTTTGCGAATGTTAGTACTGCAGTCACAAATATGTTTTTTTTTTATAGTTTGTATTTCAGTCACATACGTTTTTGTGACAGTCTCTACATCTGTCACAAATGAGTCTTCTTACAGTCCACTCTTCTGTCACAAACGGTTTTTGTAAGAGTCCATACTTCTCACAAATTCTTTTGTGACAGTCTCTACTTCTTTCACAAATGAGTTTTGTGACAGTCGGTCTACTGTCACAAAAACCTTAGTGACAGAGCACTGCTGCCTCTTAAACGTTTTTTTTTTTTTTTTTTTTTTTTTTTTTTTTTTTTTTTTTTTTTTAGTAACGGGACTATATTCTTAACTTATTAGGACTATAACATAGGGCAAATCAGTTTTCACATAAAAAACTCAAATTTACCACTCGAAAGGTTGTAGCCTTGTTGTCTAAGCAATCGGAAACATAGGGCAACATTGTGGAGATTTTTGAAGGAGAAGATGGTCTCATGATCATACACTTGTTTCATTGCTTCTTCTATTTCGGTTTCAAAGTGGTATGATATACCAAGGCGTTGGAGTGCGTCAATCAAATTCAGTTGTTCTGAGGGTTCGTTTCCAACTTCCTTAAGTATGCCCCTCACTTCCTCTTTTAATTTCTTAATTTCATCGGCACAACCATGAATTGCCTATATGTACAAACAAAGAAAGTTAAATAAGCGTATGCTCAACAAAAGGGAAAAAAAGTCAATTAAGAATCTAATTAAAAAGCACTGCTACTTTTCTAAGTTTTTTAAAACTCTAGAAACTCTCATATAGGAAATTAATGATTCAAAATAATATAAAGGCCTAATTAGTCAAATATATTTTTAACGTTTCAAGGTTCTTACAAAAATATCTTAACGTTTATATTTTAGCAAAAATATTCTAATCTGTTAATTTTTTATATATTGTATTGATCACTTCGTATTATTTGTGTGTATTACACCTAGAAACATAAGAAATTATGAACATGACTAGGAATATTATTTCGTATAATGCAATAGGTATGCAATCTAATGACTATTCATCACTTTAATTGTAGTTTGACACATAATAATTATAAGCAATGATACATTTGCACAAAATCAAAAGATTAAGATATTTTTACAAAAATTAAACCATCAAGATCTAGATATATATTTTTTGCAAAAACTTATAAACTTAGGATATATTTACTTATTAGACTTAATATAAACTAATGAAAATAATTCTTTGTTACTAATCAATAATTTTACCTCTTTGAAGGTAACAGGCTAGCTCGCTTCCTTCCTATAAAAAATGACATGAATAGTATGAAATGATGCACTCCCAAGGGCTATATCTTCTCTTGTAATTTTGAATCTTCGTTAATAAGATGAATTGCCCGAGTTGGCCCCATAATAATAATAATAATAATAATAATAATAATAATAATAATAATAATAATAATAATAATAATAATAATAATAAATATTATTATTATTACCCCTTTTTATAAAAAATATAAACTTATATTCGAAGCTTAATATTGATTAAGTTGCGCCATAATTTTCTTTTTCTTAAAAGGGTAGTGCTAGATGGACTCAAAAAGTCCGGACTCAAATAACCAAAAGTCCGGACTCAAATAACCAAAAAGACATAAAGGCTCTTAATTCAAATTCATTATTGGTGTTTGGGGTAGAGGGTAATTATGTCTTTTACTCAAATAGATATATTAAATTACTAATAAAAAATCTTTGGGTCCGGAATCAAATAGTCCAAACAGATTTTTTGTTCTTAACAAAAAAAAAGGCAACTGGATCGCCCTTTTATGTTTCCTACTAATTGAAGGTTGACATTCAACAATTACTTGGGAATTGCTTCAATTAGATGTATGTTCATCCCCGACCTTTTTTTGATGGAAGCTGCTTGGGATGCTCACTTCAGACACTAATTTTGGGCACCTAGCGGTTGTGTACCGTCAGTCGATACACCTCGGGATACGCATTTGAAGTGTATCGAACGGTGCACCACTGCTAAGTGCCCAAAGTCGATGTTTAAAGTGGGTATTCGGAGCATTTTCTTTTTTAAATAAATGAGAGAAAAAGATCTTTTTATTTTTATTTTTTTGGAAATCTTCATAATGGTGAATTCCATCTTTATTTTCTCAAAAAACAAAATTCCATCTTTATAGGAATTTGATAGAGGAGGAAAGACAAGAAAAAAAAAAAAAAAAAAAAAAAAAAGATGTGCAACTTACAACATGGTCGCATGTGTAATTCAGGAAGTAGTCCCCCCAGACTGTGGGATGAAAATTTGCTGATCTGCGCACAATTTGAGCTCTAGAGGAGCCCTCGCTTTCGGTCGACATTGGTCTTGCCCAGGAAACCCAAGGTAAGGGTAGCACTAATTATTAGCTCGCTATAGCTAGGTGCACAAATGTTATGATGGTACTTTTTTTTTTTTTTTTTTTTTTTTTTTTTTTTTTTTTTTGCAGAAGTTAGCTACGTACGTTACTTGCTTTCTTGTCATTCAACAACATCTATCGATCTATAAACTGTATATAGTAATCAATATAGCTGTTCAATGACACTCTAATCGAGATAACACAATGACCCCACACGAACTGTCTGAATTAATTATCAACGTGGGCGCCGCATTGGAGTTTATCCACCGAATTCAATAACGTCCCTGATCTCTTTAAAGGGCTATTTGTTTTTTGTTTTTTTTGGTCAAAGGCTATTTCTATATCAATAAATATACTTATACTCATGAGTTCAAACTTACAGGGAGATTTTTTTATTTTTTACAAATATTTAAGAGATAACAATGAAATTTTACAAGTGATTATGTGTGTTTCATTAATTACTTGAGGATGACTTTGAAATAATTTTTTTTGAGTCCCGACTCATTAATCCAAATATCACTACCCTTTGTATATTCGATCAATAAAGAAATTACTAAATCAAACAGATCAACTATTGAAATAATTGATTGATATAATTTTAAACAAAATTAATTTCATGAATGTTGATTTTTAGAGTGCAATTAAAACAAACCTTATTTATGTTGTAATAACCCCGATGGATAAGTTCATCCACTTAATTTTTTTTTTAATAAAAAAGTTGATATAGTTTCCTAAAAAATAATGCAATCTTCCTACATTGTTTGCATTAAGGTGTGCGAGAAGAAGACTTTAAGAATGGGAGATTTTAAAGATTGTGAATTCAATTTTTTTAGGTGAACTTATAATAGAAGTTGTTATAACATAGATATGGTTTGGTTTAACCGCACTCTAATTTTTATGTTGAACAATCGGAAATACATGCAAAAACGACTTTATGTTTGAGGATATAAGTGTAGACCATTCTTTAAATAAAATCAAGTTTGAGTAAATTGTACTAAATAAAACTCTTAATTTGTTATCAAATAATTGATCGAAGTGGTTAAGTTAAGACAATATGCGATAATAAATGGGTCCACACAGAGGCGGATCCAAGAATTTATGTTGCATTGGGCTAAACTATATGTGTGATAAAATACCAATTGTGATTAACTATGAAAGGGCTATGACTACGGCATGGATTAATCGCACGATCATGCCACAGCTAAGGCATAACAAAAACTAAGCGCAGCTCGAACCATGTGAAACCAACGATCAACATGATACCCTGGTTAGGGTTTGAAATAAAGAGATAGAGAGAGTGAATAGTGATCAGTGATCACTCTCTCATCTGTCTTGCCTTTTTATATCATTGAGTAAGAAATGATCACAACCATCAGATCTGTGTTACATACAGATCTCAGTACATCAAACTTACGCAGATACAAACGTCACACACACGCACACCTTACAAGTATTACACGTGACACGCTTCATTAGTTTATAATGATAACTACTTCGAGATATAACTTATAATAATCTAGTGATTTATCCTAATATCCATTCTTAAACTCGGAGGGAGAGGTCGAACTCCAAGTTTGTAGCTTAAGAAGTCAAACCGATTCAATGTAAAAGGCTTAGTGAAGATCTAACGGCCCAAATTAAATAAACTAGGATAAGCGTTAATATCAGGAATTAATGGTTGAAATTCAGGCGTTACGTGGACCACTCAGTTGACTCGAACACGAGAACCGATGAAATATGTTATATATAGATGGTGGTTGTATATATGTGGTGTTTAAATTTATTATTATTATATTGCACTGCATGTGTGTATGTTTATATCAGGCGAGGTTGTATGACGGGTCGAGTATGCGAACTATGGGTACACTAAGAAACTCCACTAATTCATGTTAGAATGACTAGTTAATCAATTTAAAATAGGTAATGTAATCATAGACTAAGATTGATTCAATTAAAATAATAGGCTATGGTGTACCTTGAAATGCATGTCGAGACGTGGGGCACTGAGTGTGGGGTAGTTGAGAGTTAGTGGGACCACAAGTTGATAACTGTTGGTCACTAAAAACACTAATCATAGGCATTATGATGGGCCTAAGCTAAGGTGAATAAATGCAATAAATCAAGTTCTATAGTTGAGTAAATTAAATAGAAAACATAGGATTGGTCAAGAGATACACATTAGCACATCTACGAACTAGGTGAGTAATGAAATGGTGTAACTTAAGGTTGAGTTAGTGGGATACATGGCAAGAGGTGGACCATTAGATAGTCATCGGGATACATAAATCCATGGGGATCAAGGGCTAGGAAGGAACATCACATTAATATATAACATTAGTGATCAAACAACATGCAAACCAAATCATTCATTCATTTTGCTGGAGAAAAAGAAGGAATTGCTAGAGAGGAATGAATCATCAAGGTGTTGAAGGAATCCATGGGAGTTGGTGGGAAATTCTCAAGCTAGTGTGTTACATCAACTAGGTACGCATCTTTCTAGTTGAATTTGAAACAAGTTCTGATTTTATGCTGATTTCAGAGGGTAGATGATTGAATATTTGCAATTGGATCATATATTTGGATTCTTCATTTCAAGCTGATAATCTAGATATATTGAAGTTCTTAATTTGGTTTTAAAATCATAAAGATATGAATTTTTGAAGTTGCGACACCAAAACTAGAATTATGCATGTTGTATTAAGAATCAACCTGGGTAATTTGGTTATAACTTGCTCATTTTAAATTCAAATTGATCCAAACCAGTGGGATTTGAAAGCTTATTTAAAGAGGAATAAATTTTCTTAACTGGAAGTATTTTTATTCAAAAGTTTTCATGTCCAAACATGCTCTACAAATAGGTGCTGGAACTCAAATGGAAAGTTTTGAAACTAAACTTGTTAAGGGCATAACTCCCTAACTACTTATCCAAATGAGCTGATCTTTTAGTATGTTGTATTTGAGTATGTTTGCTAACTTGTGACCAAAAATCACAATTTTTAGAAGTATATTTTTGGAGGAATAGATTTTCTAAATCCACTGGTCGGATTAGATTTCAATTAGACCTATGTTTAGTAAAATCATGATATCTCTTTTATTTTAAATCGAAATTTTGCAAAATAAACCTTTCTGGAAAGCTAAGAGAGAGACCAAAAATAATTGATAGAAGATTTCAATATTTGGACCATTTCATGCCTAAAAGTGGATTAAAATGTAAGAGTGAAATTGAGACTTAATTTAGTCTTTTGGGGCTGATTTAGGAAGATTGATTTAAAGTCTATTAAACCAATTTGAATACACAATAAACACACTTAGTTGACTTCAGGGACTTAGGGGACCAAAGCTCAGTGTCGGAGAGCTTGTCGAATCGGATACGAGAGTCTGGAGAAGTTGGAACGCGGATTGAGGTGCGTAAAACCCTTGAGAATGCTTTACAGAATTCAATTTGTTTTCTTATGCATGTGATGGGTGCCGAACTATTTTCCTTTACCAGTTTGTCTAACTGATTAATCCGTTTATCGGGGTTGTTACACCAAGATGTGTGGACAGACTTGGGTACATTATACCATAGCACGTGTGATCATGCCCTTGGTAAATTGCGACCTGAGATGTGCCAATGCACACGTGTCTGTGTCTCAGTGGATTTGGCCAGCACCGCGAGGACTAAGGACGAGACAGTGGAAGTGGTGGAAGAAGCCCCTGGAAAGATCTTTAGCTCTAGAGTATGGTATAGTTTGCTAAACGCGACACATCCTTGGGTTTTCATCAAAGAAATTTACGTGTATATTGACTTAACTGTGGTGTGTTTACATTCTCATTTATATCATTAACTGCTATTAAGCCTTATTTTCAAGCATGTTTGGTTGGTATGTACTAGGGTTAATCACTGCTTGTTTGATTATTGTATGTTGCGTTATGTTAACCGTCATGGTATGCTGCTTGAATCTTTTGTATTGCCCTATATACATGTAAGTATGTATTTCTGTTGTCGGATAGTATACATGCATGATTTATACTTCTATTTGATTTCTTGCTAAATATTATATGGACTTCTCTTAGGAATTTACTCACTGGACTAGTCACTGTATTTGTTGGGTAATTGAGTGCAGACCTTTCTACAAGTAGTGACAAAATAAAATCTTGGGCAATTATCTCTCTTTGCTGACGGTTTTGGACAAACTCGTAGGTGTTTATATTATTTTGATATTTTGGTTTTTATTTTGGTTATCGGGGGACTAGAAAGATTACCTTGTACATGTATATACCATGTGTTATGGTACTGTCACTTATATAAAAAGTACTTTTTCGAGTTTTCCATGGTAGGACATGCTCGTATAGATAATGTTTATCATGCTAAATTACTTTACATAATTGTATAAATTAAAGCTTCAGCTGATTTAAGTTAACTTGTAAGATATAACCCACTAGCGTGGTTAGGATTATAATAAACTACAAATTAGTGAACCTATTAAATATTTAACTATTTAAAGAGAATTGGTTAAGAAAATACGAAAATTCAATAACTAATTTAATAAAATATATGTGGACACAAATTTCAAGATACGAGAAGGATGGGCGGGTGCCGAACACATGTAGCTAGGCCTACCGGGTGAGGAGTACAGGGAGACACGTCACCCTGGGCGGCAGGGCCGCCACAGACGATATCTGCAATCTATTCATAAGAAGGAACATGAAGTTGTCCTGAGAGCACCTTATCCCGAACAAAATGAATGTCAAGTTCGTTATGTTTAGTGCGAGCATGATAGACTGGATTCTTCGCTAAAGCAGTGGCACTCATATTATTACACCAGATAAAATGTGCAACTATAACATGTAAGTATAATTCAGACAATAACAAATGCAACCAAGAAAGCTTTGCAGTTATCTGTGCCAAATCTAGATACTTTGACTCATGACTCAACCGAGCCACAACTACTTGTTTCTTGGACTGCCAAGAAACCAGATTAGGACCCAAGAAAACAACATATCCTACAATTGGCTTCAGATCATCATGACTCGCAGCCCAATCAGCATAAGAGAATCCAGTAAGAAACAAGTGATTTCCTGGTGTAAAACAAATACCTATGTCGATAGTACCCTTAACATATCTCAAAACTTGCTTCAAAGCCTGCCAATGTACAACTGTGGGAGACTGCTGAAACAGACTTAATTTGTTTACAATAAACGAAATGTTCAGTCTTATATTGACCAAGTACCGTAACCCCTCAAGTAAACTTCTAAATAGAGTAGTGTCATGGAATAAAGGACCACCATCTACATATATAGGCTTACCAAATGAGATTAGTGTATAAAAAGCCTTAGCATTTATACATACCACTCGTTGTAGGAGTTGTTTGAAATAAACGACCACTCTTATCTCTTCGGGCTTCCATCCCTAAAATCAAACTCATTTCACGAATATCTTTAAAAGCAAAATAGTTATCCAATTGAGAAATAAAAGATTGAATAACTGAAGGTGTTAACCACTCATAATGATATCATCAACATACACCAAGATATCCAAAACAATAGACTGATCATGGGAAACAAACAATGAATTATCAGCCCGAGAATTGAGAAAACCCCAAGAGATAAAAGTTGATTTCAGCTTGTCAAACCATGCCCCGGGAGTCTGCCTTAGCCCATAGAGTGCCTTATGGATTTCGCACACATGAGAAGGATATTTGGGGTTGATAAAATCAATTGGTCGATTTGTAAAAACTTATTCACATAAGGGACCATTCAAAAATGCATTGCGGATGTCCAATTGACGAAGAGACCAGCCAAAACAAACCGCAATTGACAGTATAACCCTCACAGTTAACGCATTAACAATTTGACTGTAGGTTTCACTAAAATCAACATCGGGAACTTGCTTTAATCACTTGGCCACTAATCTTGCCTTATAACAATTTATCGACCCATCAAAATTGCGTTTGATAGTAAAAATCCACTTATTACTTACAATATTTCGATAAAAAGTCTTAGACACAAGATACCAAGTACCATTTTTCATAAGTGCATGATATTCCTTATCTATAGCCTCCTTTAATTTAGGGTGTTGGAGTGCTATTTCAGCAGTAGAAAGAATGTCATCAACAACATATGCAGGAATATCACTAACAATATCACTGTTTTCAGCTAGAAAGACTCGATTCTTAGTAATTCCATTCTTAGCTCTAGTTATCATAGGATGTGTATTTTGTATGACCCTAGTATTAAAAGGAACTTCAAGAAGTGTGGGAGAACTATTAGTAGGAGAACTTACAAACTTAGATGAAAACTGTGACACAAAAGAAGTTGACACAGACGGAGACCCAATTGGAATAGACACAACACTAGGAACAGACCCAAATTGTAACTTAACAAAGGAATGAGGAATAGAAATAGAGGACTTAGAAGGAGAAACACTAGCAAACATTTTAGAATAAGGAAATACATGCTCATTAAATAACACATTATGTGGATTGAACATTCTTCCACAGGTAATCATGCATTTATACCCTTTATGAATGGAACTATAACCTAATAAAATGCATTTTTTTAATAAAAAATGATATTTGTGTTTATTATAAGGGCGTAGACAAGGAAAACAAGGACACCAAAAAGTTTTCAAAATATTATAATTAGGAGACAAATTATATAATTTAGCATATGGAGGCAAACCCCGAAGAACATGAATAGGTAACCTATTGATAAGAAAGGTAGCAGTTTCACATGCATCCCACCAAAACTTAATGGGTAACTGGGCATTTGATAATAGGATTAAACTCATTTAAAAAATGTGATGATGCTTTCTCTCAGCTCTACCATTTTGTTCATGGGTATGGGGATAAAGATGTTGAAAGAAAATACCAGATTAATCCAAAATAGTTTGAAAAGACCTATACTCTCCACTCTAGTCAGATTGAACACGTTTAATAGTTGTTTGAAATTGATTTTCCACAAATGCTTTAAAATGCAGGAAAACATTAACAACATCAGATTTCAATCGTAAAGGGTATAATCATGTAAATCTAGTACAATCTTCAACGAAATGAATGTATTAATTATAGGCATTAGGAGATGTGATAGGAGCAGGACCCCACAAATTTGTATGGATTAGACCCAAAACATGTGGAGAAATCTTATCATACAATGATAAGGAAGAGCATGAATTTTACCAATCGGACAATGTAAACAAAAATCAGAAGACATCAGAACGTAAATGAAAATGATTATGTAAAACCTGTTGAAGAACACGCTGTCCAGGATGACCCAGTTTATCATGCATAAAACATATAGACCTTTATTTGACACATGGAATGCAGAAGGAGACCCAACCGTAGAATGTATATAGCAAAAAAAATGTTTATAGCCTACCATGAAGGACACCTTGAAGAAGGACTTATTGGACTGAATATCCTTCGCAACACAAGAATTATAACGAAACTCGATTAACACATTATTGTCTCTAGTAAGTTGTGACACACCTAGAAGATTCTTTTTAATATTAAGAACACACAATGTATGCTCAAATGATAATTTCGAGCTAAGTGAAGGAATTAATGCAGAACCAATACTATCAATTTTCAAGAAATGACCATTCCCAACCATCAATGATTGATTACCTCCATAATTGACCTGATTAGTCAATTTTAATTAATCAGAGGTGATATGAGAGGTCGCTCCATTTTCCATGTACAACAAGCTGTCAGGTACATACTCAACACTGCTAAAGAAAGACGTCTTAGATTGAGGAGGACCAGAGAATGGTCGTGGAAGAGGCTGCACATTTTAAGAGGTTGCGACCCCATGTACTTCATATCTCCTCCGAAGTAGCACACTGCTGTAAAGTGTTTAAACTTGCTCCAGATCTGACAAGTTGGACGACTATTATTTGGAAACCTAAAACCTCCTCAACCTCGATTCTAGCCACTACTACGACCACGATTACTAGATCCATGAAAACCACCGCTAGGTGAACTAGATCCATACTGCTGATTTGATGAACCACCACTATGAAAACCAGAACTCGACTTGGATGAACCAGACTTCACTTCAGTTGAGTTTGCAGTTGGAGATGTCTCTCGAATATTAACAAAACAGCTTGTACTTCAGGCCAGTCAAGATCCATTTGACGCTGAAGAATTGCTGTAATAGGAAGATAGTTTACATCAAGACCTATCAAAGTATGAGAGATGAGATCATCCTTACTCATAGGTGTTTTAGCTATAGCTAAACAATAGGTCAACTCTTTCATTTTGGACGAGTAATCTACCATCTTCAAGGACCCTTTATTTTGACCATGGATCTGTTTCTTGATCACCAGAATTTATGTTATGTTATTTGTTGCATAGTACCTCTCATTTGCTTTCCACAATCATGAGATGCCATCTTTTTTCGGCTTTACCATTATAGTCGTCACTTCTGCTAAAACGGTGTTGATAAGCTATCCACATAGTTTTCGATCTTGTAAGAACCAACTCTTGAAAGCTGGATTTTATTGACCATCCGCAAGAACTCGCTCCAAACACAATAGTTTACCAAAGAGATACCCATCCATATATATCCATACCTTCTACCAATGGAACAATGAACGACTCTCGCAAAAGATAGTTCGTTCAATCGAGTTTGATCGACACACTCTAATTCTAAGAACCACTAAATGAGGTGTGTCACGACCCCAATTTCCCACAAACTGGGCATCGCTCGGCCTAAGCTCATGTAGACTCCCGAGTCAATCTCGCAAGGTCAACGCATGCCTAGTAAGCTTTCCGATCCATTATTACAAGTAAATTCATAATTTTAAGTTGAGTTATTAGTATTTTTTAAGTTTTTACAATTTAGCGGAAGCAATTAATTAAATAACTCAAAAATAATATAAAAGAGTTAGGCAACCTAATTGTGGAACCCAACATGAATATATCATTAAAGGAGAGTAAGTACAAAATACACATGCCCATAATCCCAGTGTTTTTAAACCAAATATAAATAATAATACAAAAGATTCACCTAGCTATGTAGCCTTCCCATTGCTGGACCGTGGATATGCGCTCAGTCAAACACAAGAATGACGAGTCTAGGTAAGTAAAAGCCAGTAGGATCTACACAGTAATACAAGATAAAATCAAACAGTATAAAAGTCATGCGAATAAAAAGAAAGCTATATGAAATGCATGATCACGAGATTGTAAAAACAATGGAAGTACAACAAGAATGAGTGTCGCAGGAAACAATATAGAGGTGCCCAGGTGGTCCAAGACCACCGAATGCGAGTGCCATAGGGTCGGGGTCACAAAGTTGCGGCAACGCCAAGCAGACTCGGTCATAGGACGCGGCATCGCCTGCTGTACCTAGAACGTCGCGAATGAGGGATATCAACGGTGCCCTGGATAAAACACATCTCATTCCAACCAAATACTCAAGTGACTCGAGGTCATAGCCCCGGTCGCAAGCCGGCGACCACTCCAATCAGAGACACAAGTACAACTCACTTGGCCCTCAAACACTCATAAGTGGGTGAGAATTCCAAGAAAAGGACACAGTGCAATATCAATAAAATATAAGCTAAAATGAGCTACTGTACATTTCCTAGCTGGTTTTACTTACATTTTCCGCGAGCAATCCAAATCGTCCTCAAAAAGTCCCGCTCACACCTCGATATGCGCACTCGACACCCAACTACAGTCTCCTAAGTCCCTGGTGTCCATTTGTACCATTTAGGGTTATGTTACTTAAACCATTCAAATCACAACTAAATTAGGTGAAGTAAACCTCACCGTGGTCTTCAAAATCCATTCAAATATATTGCGTAATCGAACTTCGTCGAATCACACCCCTCGTCGAGGATTGATCGATTCGACAACGCACCACCGTGCAGTTGCTCCACGCCGTTCACCGCGCCTTTGTCGCCGCTGCCGCCGTTACCGACCGCCGCTACCAGCCGCCGCTGCTGCCCTGTCGCGTTGCTGCTGGTCACCGTTGCTGCACGCGCAGCTGCAGTGCAGTGCCACTGTCTGCCGTCTCTACCGTCGCGTCACTGCCACGCAGCTACTAGCCGGCGTCGTCGCGCCTCTGACGTCTCCACGTCGACGTCCCTTCCCTGCTCCTCACTGGCGTCCTCCGTGACAGTCGCGCCCCTCTTGGCGCTAGAATCGTCGTCCACGACCTTCGCCTCGTCCGCCGTTTGCGCCACTGGTCTGCCACGCTGCTCGTCCTCGCTGTTCGTCGGTGCCGCTCGCATCGCTGATCTCCTTCTCTTTCTCTCCCCGCCGTCATCTCTCTCTCACTCTCTCGGTTCCGCCATCCCTCTCTCTCTCTCTCTCTCTCTCTCTCTCTCTCTCTCTCTCTCTCTCTCTCTCTCTTCGTTTCTTTTTTTGTTTTCCCTCCTCTCCCATCTCTCTTATCCGATTCTTATATATATATATATATATATATTAACTTTTAAATTTTAATGTGACCACATTAAAATCACTATAGCCATATTAAGCCTCTACCTCGGTCCCATGTCGATAAGCGACTCGAGGCGCGTCGCCGTTCGTGTTTCGGCTAACCAAATTCCCCGCATATACCTTTCTCAACAATTAGCATTATAATCTCAAATTGCATATTACTAAATAATATAAACATCACAGAAAAATATCATACCTCGGTGTCCCTACCCGAGATTCGGACATACGTATTCCGACAAGTGGGTCTCACATAGGACTCTGACCTAACACGTAGCACAAGTCAAATTTTTGGGCCGTTACAAGATGTTGGTAGCTACATGCATCGTTACCAGAGGTGCACTTCCAATGTTTGTAAACGATAAACCAAATTCCATACCCTCAGATCTACACTCTATCTCATCAGATTTGGTTGTCATTTCATCAGATATGCCACACAACTTGTAGATCTAGTTTGCATGACTCCAAATCTACACAAACCATTCACAGATTCGAGTTCTTCACCCTCAAATCTATATGAACCAGTCACAGATCTGAGTTCATCACTCTCAGATCTCTTTTCACTTCCACACTTCCTTAGACCTACTTCGTAATACTCCAGATCTACATGAACTAAACACAAATCCGAGTTCTCTACCCTCATATCTTTCTTCCAAGACCTCGCCGGCGTTAGCCGCGAAGCTCTGATACCATGTTGAAACCAACAATCACCATGAAACCTTGGTTAGGGTTTGAAATGAAGAGACATAGCGAGTGAATAGTAATCAGTGATTACTCTCTCGAGTTAATTTCATCGATGGTCACCGAAGTTTGTGGTTTGTAACACTTTGGTCACTGAACTCATATTTGTCCCAAATATATCACCCAACTTTAGAAAACATTTCAACAATATAACTCCGACCATTCTCCAATCAGAAATCCAGCCACCCTGTTGACGTGGCGCCACGTAAGATTTCATTAAAGGTCACCAAACTATTCAAGTGATGATGTGGCCCCAACTTAAGTTTATTTTTTGGTTCTACTTGATGCACCCCAAAGCAGTGGGGTGTATCACAAACAAATCCCCCAACACCGTCACTGCTCCTCTTCTCCGCTGCACATCTCCCTCCTCCCTTCTCCGTCATCTTCGTTCGTCACTGCGTCTCTCCTCCGGCTGCTCGTCGTCGCCTTCGACTACGCCACCTCTGGTCTCTTTCTTGGTCGCTCTACATCTCCGAGGACGCCGGTGGCTTCGCTTCCGCGTTGGTGCCCGCCCTCTCGCTCGCCCATTCTCCTCACCCGCCCTCCCATCTCCTCTCTCTTGCTTCCACCCCATCATCCCTGTAAGTCTCTCTCTCGGTGTCTAGTTCTATGTCATTCACATTTTGGTAAATTTTGTGAATCCACTACAAGGCAGGACTTGACAGAATTAAAATTGAATTCAGTTCGTATAGCAATTTAAATTCAAAAAAGGAGTTCAGTAAAAGTTGGATTTTTTTTTCAGCTTCAATTGAATTCAGTTTGTCCAATCTCTTCGATTTGAAAATACCCTTGAAAGCATTTTTTTTTTTTGGCAAGTGATGTTTTGTTTTTCAATTTTAAGCTTGTTCGCCCAAAGTTTTCAATTTGTAACCATTCTTGAGGAGTTGTGTTGTGATCTTGATTTGGTTTAAAATATTTTATTTTTAATTTTATTTTTTTTAATTCAGTTCTTGCTTCTGTATTAAGTTTCAACACAATATAGTTCGCTCAAAATGCTCAACTTCATTCTTTTTGTTTTCCACCATTTCTTTTCCTGTATTTGTTCGCTCTTTTTATTTATTTTTCTATAAGATTTTTGTTTCTGCCTTCTATCTTTGTTTGTATTTCCTTTAGGATGCAAAAGAAAGAAGATGAGCACTGAAGCCTACGTCCAATCCAAGCTAGCTTCGATTCAATTTCAATCCTCCAATTAATAGCACAACCATCTTGGACTTGTTCAATGAAGTACGTCCAACATTTCAGCTTCTCGAAAAATCATTTTCACATTTCAGATAGCAGTTATGCGTGTTTAAGATCTTTAGTTATTGACTCAAATTTTATTAATTTACAAAAAAATTTAAATGTGTTGGTCTGATTCTAAGAAGTTGAATTGACGATCATGTGATTTTCTTTATAGATTTGTTAGATGGCAAACACAATGACTGAATGAATGTGCATATCCCTAAGTTTGATATAATATTTTGGTGTCGTGATTAGGATTTTAAGGTTCAATTGTTGATTAATGTTTTAGTGTTTAATACGTCGATACTCAATAGTGAACTTGGTGAACTTGTAGAATAAACAAAGAAGTTTTTGGATGGTGTTTTGTGGAGACTAGGATCACTATTTAACTTTATATGGTTATAGATGAATTTTGAAGGGACTCTGATAAATTCTTAGGAAACTTGGAGGATTTAGGAACTGTATTAACACATTTTTATTATGATCCATGTAGCCGACCCCAATTAATTTGGAACTGAGGCTATGTTGTTGTTGTTGTTGTTGTTGTCGTCGTCGTTGTACAGTTTTTTTTTAAGTTACTAAATGATCTTGCTTATGTAAATGACATTTTTAACATCCTTATCATTCTAGTATTCATTTTGACAGTGGAGATGGCGGTCAAGGAGAAGTGAACCCTGATTTAGAACAAAGATATTGTGAGTCACCAAATATTAGTGAGCAAGAATTAGTTGACTGAGAGGTTGGTCATGAAGAAGAAGTGGAACCTCTAGAAGAACAGGACAATGGAGCAACTCAACAAGAAGAACTACAAGAGAATGAAGGCAATGATTTTTTCGAGAGTGACAATGATGTTGAGGAATATGATGACTATAAAGAAGTTGTTGACGAACAACTGCAAGGTAGAAAAAGAGGAAGGCCTAAGGTTATTGGTCCACCTCGTAGTAGTGCACTTGCGATTGTTGAAGTTCATGACCAAGATTCATACTATGCAACATCAGATGGGCTCCACACAGATGATGATTCTGATGGATCTGGGAAGACGAGGCATTTAGAATTTGATGAGTTCAAAGACATGACAGACCCACATCTCGAATTAGGCATGAAATTCTCGTTTTTCAAGACATTTAAGATGGCATGCAGAAATTGGGGCATTCAAAATAAGCGACAAATACGGTTTACTACGAATGACAAGAAAAGGTGCATTTCTAAATGTCAGCGCTTTAAGTCTAGCAATTGTGAGTTTCGAATTTTTGCTTCTCACACGGCTAAAGATGACTCGACGATTCAAATCAAGTCAATCAACTTGAACCACTCATGTACCAAAGCGAGCAAGAATTATCACGCGACTTCTGACTGGCTTGCAGAAAAGTATGTTGAACAATTTAGAGTGGACCCAAATTGGTCAGTATCTGGTGTCATCCAAAGAGTCAAATATGACTTGAAGTTTGAAATTAGTCGAATGAAAGCTTGGAGAGCAAAGAAAAAAGCAATGGAGTTCGTGAATGGAGACGAGGAGAACCAATACCTCAAACTTAATTCGTATGCGCTTGAGCTGCAAAAAACTAATCCGGGTACAACGGTCAAAATAACGCAACATTTAAGGGTCTTTGAAGGCATATATATGCCTTGCTCCATTGAAAAATGCTTTCAAATCAGGATGTAGGCCTTTGATTTCTCTTGATGGTTGTTGGTTAAAAGGTCACTATGGGGGACAATTACTTGCTGCAATAGGGATAGACCCAAATGATTGTATATTTCCCATAGCTTATGCAGTGGTTCAAGTTGAGAGTAAAGCCACATGGCTATGGTTTTTAGAATTACTTAAAGATGACTTAAACATTGTCAACAGCCATAGCATTGCTTTCATGTCGGATAGGCAAAAGGTAAATTTTATTGATAGCTTTTGTATGTTATAATGCATGTTTGATTCCATTATATTATTTAATCCTTGAATTTTACTCTATTTACAGGGACTTGTTAGTGAGGTCAAATCTGTTTTCCCCAACTCAGAACATAGACATTGTGTGAGGCACTTGTACACAAGTTTCAGAACAAGGTTTAAGGGAATGGAGCTTAAGCAAATGTTGTGGAGTGCGGCTAGGGCCACATATCGTGAGAGAATGACCTTTTGGTTAGACGAATTGGAGAAGGTTAATAAAGATTCAAGATCTTGGTTCAATGAGGTTCCCATCGAATCTTAGTGTAGGGCCCATTTCCAAACACGCCCTAAGTGTGATATATTGCTTAATAATTTGTGTGAGTGCTTCAACCGATACATTTTAGATGCTAGGGACAGAGGAATCATCACAATGCTAGAGATGATAAAGATAAAGTTAATGCGGAGGCTTAGGTGCAAAAGCGAGGCAATGCAAAAAATCATTGTTGCGGGGAGAGATCGAATATGCCCTAAGATTCTAAAAAAGCTTGAGAAACTTAAGGATGAGTCTATTTACTATGTTGTTGACTATTCGGGAGGCCCTTCTGTGTCATGTCATGGACACGGAAATACATATGTGGTAAACATGATGGATTTGTGTTGTGATTGTGGGAAATGGCAGCTTACAGGCATCCCATGCGAGCATGGGGTGGCGGCTATTATGGGAAATGACGGGGACCCATTAGATTACATCAATGAGTGTTACTATACAACCATTTACATGAATGTGTACTCACACTATATCAACCCAACAGAACGTGAGGAACTATGGCCGAAACCTGCAGAAGATGTCCAACCAGTCAAACCACCGGCACAAATCCAAAAAAAAAAGGAAGAAAAGTAACATCAAGGAGAAAGGAGCCTGAGGAATTGGAGATTGCGGCAGCACAAAAAAAGATGTCTAAGAAGGGCACAGTACGTATGACTTGTCAAATCTGTCATGTTGAAGGTCATAATAAACTCCATCATACTAAGGGTCAAAACAAGGTATATATTTATTGGGTATGAAAGTGTAGATGTTATTAAAGCAATTGTTTTATTTGTGTGTAATTTGGCTTTGCATTTATATAATTTATAGAGAAAGAAAGGGCCAAATGAAGGAGTTCAAGTCGATGAGAATTATGCATGTGGTGAGGCACCTCTTGAGCATGTATTTAAGTTATGTTGTTGGAGGGAATTGAAAACTTAGTTGTCTTTCAATTTATTTGTAACTAAAATTTTTTTGTAACTTGCGAATATTTTATTATGAGTTTGAAACTATTACTGATGCATGGTTCTTGAATATTGACAGCCTAACCCTATTACAGCCAATGAAACATATGCAAGTGATTCCTAACCTCTCCCTGCGAGATATGCATGTGGTGAGACACCTCTTGGGCAGGTATTCATGTTACATTGTTGGATTTTTACGATAATATGTGATTTTATTTTGTTGTTATTAATAATGTCTTTCAAATATTTGACAGCACAACCCTATTACAATCAATGCAACTAATGCGAGTGCTTCCCAACCACTTCCTGCATTGCTCAGCATGATGGATTCTTCTCAACCTATTCCGAGGATTTCTCTGAAATCAAGAGTGAATATTCCATTTGTTCGAGGTCGTGGCGGTAGAAAAGGTGGTAGAGGTGTCAGTCGCACCAACTAAATCCACGTTCTTGAGACTGCTAGGCCCGCATTAAGTTTTTTTGTTTTTATAGTTTTTTTTTCAACATGATATATTGAGATTGCAGTTATTAATAATCTAATGTTCTTATTTTTGGACTAAATCTCTTTTATTAATAATCTAATGTTCTTGTTTTTGGACTAAATCCCTTTTATTTTCTATGAAAGGTAATTAAGCCATAGTACTTACTGTTGGCTTCATGCTTGAAATTTTTTCACTCTGGTTGTTGTTTGACTGCAATAGATGATCACCAACATAACATTATTATATATAGCGGGAAACAAAATTAGCACTAGTATTGGAAAGAAACGCTCATAAAATAAGTTTTACACAAAATATGGCATAACACATAGTATTTTTTTCATTCATAAGGTAAATAACGACAATACAAGGTTTGCCTTAAGTTTGACACAAAATAAAAGTTCAGCTCCAATAAGACGTGCCAAACAGCAATACAATGACCACCAAGCATAACCAACATGCAACTGAACAACCATTGAGTTTTCTTCGCCCCTTAAACTCTTATTCCAACCTCTTCTCGCTTTCAATTAGGTATAACTTCCTCAACAACCCGTTTATAACAATCGTTGCACAATCGGTCATTTTAGGATCAAGCCAGTTAAAGTATTCGCATCCAGATCTATGCTGCAAAACAATGAATATTCTCCTTTAATTTCCTTCAGCTAGAATTAAATTTTACAAATTCGTATAATATACAAATATACAGAAAATACAAACCTTTTATTTTCTGCATCCATAAAATCGTCGTCTTGGATTAGTGGTCATCTACGAGGTGAACACCACTGCTGGCAGACCGCAATAACAATATTCGTGTCCTTTTAACATGCTGTTGCTTGACATAGTTTACTTTCGTAAGATGATCTAGTTTACTTTCGTAAGATGATCTAGTCAATTGACTTGTTCCAAGCTTCTGATTCAAGCATTCAAGAAGTACTCGATCCATGAGAGAAGAATTACATAATTCAAATAATGCAAATAAAAATATTGTCAAATGAACCAAATTTAACAGTTAAGTGGTAGTCACTAGCAAAGAATGCAAGCAGGAATTACAATTACATGGGTTCTGCAAAAGAAAGATATGTCTAAAACTCATCTTTGAGCAAGGAAACCAGACTTGACCATCTACAGAATATCTACAGAAGAGTAGGAAAGCTCATCGCGTCCTTTTTTTACCTTATCAAATGAACCAAATTTAACAGTTATGTAGAAGATAGAACTGTCAATTTGTAACTACAATATCAAAATGTACATATTTTTCTCATAATTGTAGTTGGCTTGCAAGTTCAGGTTCATAAGAAAAAGATCTGGGAGTTGGTTCAGCCTCACCTAAAGACTAATAGTTCTTGTATTGTTGTTCTTGATGGTCTTCCTATGCGCACTTCTACAGGCTTGGTGAAGTGCAGATCTTTGCAAAATGCTAATATATCTTTATAAGCATGTGTCCAGTGTGACAATCTCCTTTTATCTATCCTCCATTAGAATGCTTTGTAAGGTTGTTCTTGGTTTTGAATCCAAAGATGTAACTCATCTATTAAGTATTAACGTACGATGCATCAAGGAATTATTAGCATTCGACTGTTTGCTCTTATTCACCTTCAACTTCTCTATCAACTCTTGGGTCTTCTCATAAACCAATTTGCCTAAACAAATAGCTCCATAATCAACCATTCAAATGAAGATCACGACCATCCCATGTCTTCAGGAGTAGTTACAAATTGAACATTTTGAGCGAACTATATTGTGTTAAAACTTAATACAGAAGCAAGAACTGAATTAAAAAAATAAATAAAAAATAAAAAATTTTAAACAAAATCAAGATCACAACACAACTCCCTCAAGAATGGTTACAAATTGAAGAATTTGGGCGAACAAGCTTAAAATTGAAAAACAAAACATCACTTGCCAAAAAAAAAAAAAAAGGGTATTTTCTAATCAAAGAGATTGGATGAACTGAATTCAATTGAAGCTGAAAAAAAAAAAAAAAAAAAAAAAAAAAAAAAAATCCAACTTTTACTGAACTCCTTTTTTGAATTTAAATTGCTATACGAACTGAATTCAATTTTAATTCTGCCAAGTCCTGCCTTGTAGTGGATTCACAAAATTTACCCAAATGTGAACGACATAGAACTAGACAGCGAGAGAGAGACTTACAGGGATGATGGAGTGGAAGCAAGAGAGAGGAGATGGGAGGGCGGGTGGGGAGAATGGCGCGAGCGAGAGGGCGGGCGCCAACGCGGAAGAGAAGCCACCGGCGTCCTCGGAGATGTAGAGCGACAAGAAAGAGACCGGAGGTGGCGTAGTCGAAAGTGGCGACGAGCAGCCGGAGGCGAAACGCAGTGACAAACGAAGATGACGGAGAAGGGAGGAAGAAGATGTGCAGCGGAGAAGAGGAGCAGTGACGGTGTTGGGGGATTTGTTTGTGATACACCCCACTACTTTGAGGTGCATCAAGTAGAACCAGAAAATAAACTTAAGTTGGGGCCACATCATCACTTGAATAGTTTGGTGACCTTTAATGAAATCTTACGTGGCGCCACATCAGCAGGGTGGCCGGATTTCTGGTCGGAGAATGGTCGGAGTTATATTGTTAAAACGTTTTCTAAAGTTGGGTGATATATTTGGGACAAATATGAGTTCAGTGACTGAAGTGTTACAAATTACAAACTTCAGTGACCATCGGTGAAATTAACCCTTACTCTCTCATATGTCTTGCCTTTTTATAGCATTGAGTAAGAAATGATGACAACCATCAGATCTGTGTTGCACACAGATCTTAATACATCAAACTTACATAGATGCAAACATCTCACACACACACACACCTTACATGTACTACATGTGACAAACTTCATCAGTTTTCAATGATAACTAACTTGAGATATAACTTACACTAATCTAGTGATTTATCCTAATAAACCGCATCCTCTACATCGACTAATGAACTACAAAAACAATTATTTTATAAATTATTTTTATAATTCAGAAAAATAAGCAAAATATTAATACAAATCGTTTTGTAGAGTATTAATTTATATTATAGAATTACTTCAACAAAATATAATACAGAAAAAGAAGTAAGTATGTAGAAAAATAAGTATATGAAAAAGACACCAAACATAATTAGAATCTTTAAATATCAAAAAAAATAATAATTATTAATGAAGAATATTAAAGAAGAATGGTTTAATATATAGGACCAAAAAGAAATTTACGATTGCGTGAAAAAAAAAACTTGTCTTTTATTTACATGCGTACATTTGCTACATTAATTAATATATTGATTAGCATCGTTGTATATTTGCTTCACATTTATTATACTTTTGAATTATGAATCTATATATTTATAAAAGAAGGTCTTCTGGAAGAGTTAATGAGAGCGTGACACGTGGCTTATTTATGAAGTGTTTCTATTTTTGGATTTTTATTGCCTATTTTTTAGGTTTTTTTCGAGTTTTCTTATGTATTTGACAACACATGACATATTTTTGGGTCAATTTCTTTTTTATCGCCTACTTTATATATATATATATATATATATATATATATATATATATATATATTATATATATATATATTTTTTATTTATTTTTTCGGATTTTCTTATGTATGCGACACGTGGCATATTTTTTGGTCAATTTCTTTTTTTAAAGTCTATTTTTTGTGTATTTTTGTTGTCCCATTTTTTGGGTTTTTTTTTTACTTTTTAGCCTAAATACTCTAACTTGTAGATTATCCCAATTATTAGCCCAATTTCTTACGTATTTTTGTTCCTTTTTTCAATTTTTTCAATTTTTAGCTATTTTTTACTTGTTTTAAGATTTTTCATTTTTAGTTATTTTTTATTAAATAAGAATTGTATTAGTATTTTGATAGCTAATGTTAGTGTGTCCTAATATATTTATCTTCTCGATTTTCCTGTTTAGCTATTTTTTATTTTTTGATATTTTTAGATATTTTAATAAGTGTTTTTTTTTTAAATTTTTGAGTTTTTAATTTTTACATTGGTTTAAATTTAGGCAAAACTAATCTTTCGGTCTCTGAACTTTGAACATTATACAGTTTTGATCCCTCAACTTTGAAAACAACACATTTGGTCCCTCAACTTTGAATGCAGTATAAATTTAATCCTTCCGTTAGTTTAGCCGTTTACATTGATGATGTGGCTAACATTAATTGCCACGTGGCGCCATGTGACCATCCTAATCAGCTGAATCGTTGTGGTCGATGGAACCAAATCGGTTCACTAAAACCAAACCAAAATTTAAAACCAAGCCCTTTGTATTTGTGAAAGGATAGAAGATCATCCCCAAATAGTGCATCATCTCCAACCTTGGCTCACTGTGCGTTCTCCTCTCACAGCGATTTCATGCGTCCCCTCTCTGAGCGCATCTCCCTCGCTCACACTCTCTGCCCTCGCTCATGCTCTCTCGTAGTTCCATTCTCTCGCGGTCGTGGTTCTCTCACGCTCGTGGTCGGGGTTCTTTTTCGTGAGGTGTGCTTCTCCTCCCTCAGACTCTACTCTCGGTCGAAGTATTCCGAATTACCTCCCCTTCCTCTTTGTCCGCAGTCATCTTCCCTACCCATCCTCCTCATTCTGTACGCACATCCTCTCTGTTTGAATTTGTGTTTTGTTTCTTTTTGTTTCTTTGGTTGTCTGAGTTTTGATGAGATTGTAGTGGTTTTTTGTGTGCTTTAGGATGCTTTGGCCGTCAATGTTGATACTTTTGAGGTGAGGGTGAGGGTTTTGTGTTATTTTGCAGGTTTAATGGGTGCTGGTGGATGTATGTTTTGTATAGAATAATAAAGGGCAATTGGGATACACTGTATTTCTTAAAAAATAGAGTCAGTCAGTCCCAATCAATTTAAGTATTAGATTTGATTAGTTGAGATTGATAAGATACTAACTTCCATTGATTTGAACGAGTCAACGCATATTTCATTGGATTTTCTTGTAATTCTTTACGTAAAGAAGATGCTAAATTAACACTAATCTATTCATATATGAGTCCCAGTCAGCTTTTTGGATCTTGCATTGAAAGGCCTTTTGTATCTAAAAAGATAATATTTTTTAATGTTAGTCTTATATGGATGGATGACACCACAACAATTGTCTAGCCTACAAAGTCAGCTTTTTGTTTGTTTTTCTTATCTTGAAAGATAATATTTCTTGTTCTCATTATTCTCTAATGTTGAAATATAGTGTGGGATAACGGCTTAAGACTTATGCTTATTTTTTTTTCTTAATTTGCATAAATATGTTAATTTTTATTTATAAGCGTGACGACAACTCTAGTTGCCCTCTCAAAAAAAAAGAGTGACAACAACGCCTATAATAATTGTTATGTTTAGCAAATCATAGGTTTTTTAACATATTGTGACAATTGCATTTTTTATAACTTTTAACGAATGATTGTATTTTACTTTTTTGGTGATTACAATGTGGACAGGATTTAACAAATGACTGAGACGTTGAGGTTTTTCATATCTTATGAGGGTCAGTTTAGAGACGATCAATATATTAATGGGAAGAGAAAACTCATTAGTTCCCATTTTGATATTGACATTTTTGTCATATCCAAATGTCATGTCTTACATGAAAGATTTCGGCTACACTAACGTCTTGCACTATTTTAATTGTGATAAGAAAGACTTTGTTATAGTGAAATATGATGTTGATGTTTTGAATGCTTGTGAAGGGAAAAAGAATAGAGATTTGTTAGAATTTTTCATTGAACATGTGAGGGACATAAATATTGTTAGCAGCGGGGTGCAAAATCAGCCTTTTGTTAAAGCAGTAGGCAAAGGAAAGAAAATTGTTGCAACACAAGAGGACCTATATGAGGAGAAGAATGTGGATGCAAGCAATACTTTTTTGCTTAAGGATTACGAATGTGAGGACACTACTTTTGATGGCATGCTATTTGACATGCCCGTCTTGGGTTTAAATTGTAGTATATATGTTGAAACTCTTGGGTTTAAATTGTTGTTTTCCTAAGTTAATCTCTTAAAGCCATGGAAGCTTTGATGATTAGAAACAAAGTTTTGCAGTGTGGAACATGATCAAGAGATGCAGTCCATGTTGAAGAACTAGTGCGTCCTCTTAAAGCCAGATAATAGAGTTAAGTGGAGGAAGGTTGACATATTAGCTTATTGAGCTTGTGCGTGAATATATCTACAGTTGGTTAGCTCAGTTTTCTTTGGTTTATGCTTTAACTTAAATTAGCAACTAATTGAATTGAAAACCTGGCTGGAGCCAATTAACATGTTGGTTTTGCAAATATAAATTGAAGATAAGAGTTAATAAACTAAACCGACTGGAACCAATTAGGCAGTCTAATTGCTTTTGTTGAACCAAAATAGTGCATTGGGAGTTTTTTTTGTTTTTTCATTGTCTCAATGAACTGCTATTTTGATTAACTTTGTCTTATCACCTATTATGCTCCTCCATATCCTTCCACCCTCACCTAAAAGGATATTTACAATGTAGTTGCTATAACAATTGCCCATTCATGTTGCCGAGCAGTCGCCTCTTTAGAAATGTGCTTTTCGTTTCTTTAATTTCTTTCCCATCATATGATGTATGATCTAGCCATCCATCTATCGATTACATTTTTGATATTGTACTCTTTTTTGAACCAATCACAAAAAGGGACTTATGCATATTGTTACTGTGCTAGCCAACATTTAAATTTAAGGCACCAATGAAAGGGTCGTTATCTGCACGTCCAGGTTTATCTGATTATAAGGAGTCGTTGTCTACTGTTTTTTGAGTTGGGCGGTCTCATTTTTGTTGGCTGATGAGGGTTTAGTTCCCAATCTTTTGAGCCTCACTTGTATAGCCCAAATTCTCTTTTTGATTGCTGTAAAATCTTCTCTGTACATACTTATCTTACAATTATACAAAACCATCACCCTCACCCCAAAAGTATCAACATTGGCGGCCGAAGCATCCTAAAGCACACAAAAAACCACTACAATCTCATCAAAATTCAGACAACCAAAGAAACAAAAAGAAACAAAACACAAATTCAAACAAAGAGGATGTGCGTACAGAATGAGGAGGATGGGTAGGGAAGATGACTGCGAACAAAGAGGAAGGGGAGATAATTCGGAATACTTCGACCGAGAGTGGAGTCTGAGGGAGGAGAAGCACACCTCACGAAAAAGAACCACGACCGCGAGCGTGAGAGAACCACGAACACGAGAGAATGGAACTTCGAGAGAGCGTGAGCGAGGGCAGAGAGTGTGAGCGAGGGAGATGCGCTCAGAGGGGACGCGTGAAATCGCAGAGAGAGGAGAACGCACAGTGAGCCAAGGTTGGAGATGATGCACTATTTGGGGGTGATCTTCTATTCTTTCACAAATACAAAGGGCTTGGTTTTAAATTTCGGTTTGGTTTTAGTGAACCGATTTGGTTCAATCAACCACACCGATTCAGCTGATTAGGATGGTCACGTGGCAATTAATGTTTGCCACATCATCAATGTAAACGGCTAAACTAACGGAAGGGCTAAATTTACACTACATTCAAAGTTGAGGGACCAAATGTGTTATTTTCAAAGTTGAGGGACAAAAAGTGTATAATGTTCAAAGTTCAGGGATCAAAAGATTTGTTTTGCCTTAAATTTATTGTGTGCCTATTTTTTGGATATTTAACTATCTTTTTTAATTTTTCATATTTTTTCATGTATCTTTTTTTTACTTAATATTGTGGCTATTTTTTTTAGTATATTATGTTTTACAAGTACCCTACTCACTTACTTCTTAAAAGATTTTGATAATTTTAGTAAGGTTAATAATGGGTATCGGTGTTTAAATCTATGCATATTATGATTCGATTTGGGACAAATACGTAGTATTAGTATTGTAAAATGGGTATGAAATTGAGAAATTTCATAGTACTCTATTCGTTTACATCCTTAAAATAGTTTGAAAAATCGCATCAAATTCATTTTTATCTAAGGTAGATATTAATACTCAAGTAAGTCGCAAAGCACAAGATGTCAATGTTAGTTATTGTTGAGTGAGGTTTATACTTTTCTTGGATTTGATAGGGGTCTTCTATTTTGTTGCAGATGTGATTAAAGCAATTTGGTGATTTTTAGGAAGAAATTGAATTTTTCCAAATAATTATTCACGTATATGTATAAAAAGTATTTTTTGAGTTGTATATCTCATTTTTCTCTACCAAATCATAGAAGTTTTTTTTTTAGACTTACGCAGCAGCCCAACTCATGATCTCCCTAAACTTTATTTTTTGGCAAGTGATGTTTCATCCATCTAATCATAAATGCTTTAGCGACTATCGAGATTGTTTAATAAGTTTTTTTTTTTTTATTCTTATCATCGAATTAATTTTTATCCGATATATAATATTTTGTCTTGCCTGCGCCTACGACTAGTTGTGATATATGTGTACACAACACAAACTTTTGTGCGCGCAAAGAAAAGGAGTAACGACTTTTGTAGCAAATTCTGCATGTGTAGCTAAAAAGGTAACCATTTTCGTCTTCTTACATTTTACTTAGAATTAGTGGATCGTGGGCTTAAAAAGTTTTTGGCCCTTTTTGGTTAATGGGGTGGACCATTTTCTTTGGGGGGTGAAAGCATGTGTATATTCACACTTGTTTTGTTGTGATAGAGGAGTAATATATATATGGAAAATACTAGAATGACAACAACAATGTCACACCACAAGATATATTAGCTCACAAAAACCTTCTATGTGACCTCGACCCATATATTATGCATTGGAAATTATGTATGCCTCATCCCGAGGCGCATATGAATGGCTCTTGTGAGCTAATGTATTTTACGGTATGACATGATGTTGTCATTCTAGCACTTCTCTATATATAAGGGGTTCTTACAAACTAGCTCTGACATTCAACACCTAGATATCCCGCTAGGTCCGTCTTATAAAGTGGTTTGGCTTGACAAAGATAGGTGATACCAATGAGCCTTATGTGAGTCCGCGTATCGGCAGGGACAAACTCATGACAAACTGAACCTAAATCCTACAACAACTTAAATAAACACAAACACAAACTTGAGAATAGCAAACCCAAAACATAGAAGAGGAGAAACCACCACCATTTGGAGTCGACAACGACGCGCCAAGCGAAAACCAACAAGGAGCACATTGGAGCTCAAGATATGTTCGACAATAGTTGCGACCACTGATTGGAGATGCGTGAGATCTACTGAACCTCGTTAGCAAGCCTACTAGTATGTCATACGTCCCTCCCCAAAACCGCCTCTCACTTCGTTTTAAACCGGATCACGTAGCCATCATCCCCTTATTCTTATGTCTAAGAAACACGAGTGCCGAGAAAGGAAAGGGGAACAAAAACAAATAGGTTGATGACCTTAGGGGCCACCGGCAACGCTCATGGCCACCAAAGCGAGCCTTGATGTCGCCGAAGCCCCAAGTGAAGAACATCCGAAGGCCGAGGACTGTATAGGCAAGAAATAGAGAAACCCTAAGCAAAGCCGCGCTTAATTAGGGTTTCCTTCGACCGAAAAAAATCTATCACATCAAGTTTTCTTGTTGATTATTGTAAAGGATGTTGAATTAGAGATATAGTACCACTTGAACATAAAAGACCTCTGTTACGATTTTTAACTGTCACAAAAAGCTTTCATAACAGTTTTAAATCGTTGTGAAGTTTGTCAAGTTATGAAACGTTATTTTCACATTCATCTTATCTAAAATTTTGTATTGAATTTTAAGCTTTCGTGACTGTTTTTAACCGTCATAAATGGCTTTCAAGTTCTATTTTTAAAAAATAAACTCTGTTTTTTGGTTGCATGCAACATATAGCTTTTTTTTACAAAATAAAAATAAAATAAATAGTAATTATTAAAAAATAAAATTAATCTTCTTAAAATCAAGTCTTAACAAACAAATCAGTACAATATGTTCTATTACAAGCAAACTAAATGGATGAAAAAGAAAATCTCTCAACAACTGATGTTTACTTCTCAATGAACTTCAGATTCTTCAGCCCAACCAGATACTCCCTACTATCCTCCTTGTGCTTCGCTTTATTCCCCTGATTTCCAAATACTTGTGGAATGCACTCTGCAGCTTCTCATCCAAATACCTTCAACAAATTTCACATCCTCATAAGAAAACATGCACTTAAACCTAATAATAATAAATGTCATGTCAAACACGCACGGTCTCATCATGAGTTGGCTTACCCGAAGTCAGGTCCCTCGTAAGGAATATCGTCTCGAGAAGCATTCAAGTCCTTAACCGACAAGCTCCCAATTGCAATTTCATCTGCGTAGGCAGTGACTCCAAACTCCAAAACTGTCCAAACTAATTGCAGGGCAGCTGTAAAAGCTTCTTCGTACTTGTGTTCTGATATTAATCTCTTTGGTAGATCCAAAGGCACTTCGACCTGTTGCACATAGAACATTTTCAAAATAAGGAAATAAAGAGCAAATTAACAAAACAAAAGTATCTAAAGACACCATACCGTCTCATGGAGACCACCCAAAGGTCCATTGCTCAATTGTGTAACCAAAGGACTACCAACTAAGCACAATTAATTGCCATCCATTGCCATCTCTTACAGTAATATTCAAAAAAGTTAAATATAAATCCCACAAAGGTCCATTGTCATCTCTTACAGTAATAGTAATATACGAATGCTCCAAAATCAATGGGCTCATCTGATTTTATAGGACCTGCCCAGTTCAACAACTTTTAGAACAAAAGGATTTCTTGATGAAGTCCAAGATAATGAAGCCCAATAATTAGTTTGCAAATTCTTGATAGGATAATGATGAAGTCCAAGAATTAGTTGCAAATTCTTGGAAAAATAGGAAAAGATATGACTCGCAGCGATCCGGAGGTATGGGTTTATTGGGAACGACGTGGAGATCACGACTCAAAGCTATGCTGTGACTACGACGTTTTTCGGCGAAATTCCATCGTTTCGCCCTCCGAAACTGCAATTTTGCTATTTTAGGAAACTTTTGTTTCGCTTATAACTTTCATTAGGAATTTCCGTTTTTATTGTCGTTTGCGGCGTTTGTTTCTATTTTTCGTCTAGTTTTCGCTTAGGGCTTTATGGACTTTTACTATTTTTGGCAAATTTTAGGGTTTCGCTATTTAAGCGATCTATCATGGGTGTAATTCGAGTTTTTGGTTGAAATAAAAGAATTTTCGAACTTTGGCTTAAGTTCGACCTAGATCGAGTTGTTCGTGGATTCGTTCAACCGGTTTAGAAGATCTCCGCCGCGTCGCTGGTATCGAGCCTCGTCAGCCGTGATTGGAGAAATCATGCCGCCGAAGAGGAACCAAAGAACAGTATCGAGGAGGTGTATGATCGTAACAATCTGAATCGACAAATTGGCCCATTAATTGACCAACGCATGGTCGCGGTGGTAGAACAATTAATCGCCGAATCGATCGCTTGTTGGATCGGCATATGGATCGTATCCTCCCCTTCGAGAGACGGATTCGTAGGTTCCGCGGGGAGATGGAGGGACTCCCATCACGGATCGAGAGAGTTCGTGCGTTGAGGTTCGAGGACTTGCGCAGACCTTCAGTCATAGTAAGCGGTGGCTGGTTACTGCTTATCTTCTGAGGAGTCCAATGGGGGTTTGCGCCTGCGTCTCGTGCCGGGGAAGAGGAGCGCAGTAAGAGAGAGCGGTTTTAGGCCCTCCGCGTTACTGGGAGGCGACGGAAGTATTATGCCCGTGGCGGCGTGCAACCAAAGGTCTTTCACCAGAGAGACCGGAGAGGAGGGCACGGCCGAGCAAGGACGCCAACATGATGTGACCGTTCGACGCCGCTCACGAGTTCGATGATTCGGGTTCCCGGCGCGACGCCGAGGAAGAGATTGGTGAAGAAGAGCGGGGACAGAGAGAGGACGCCCGATTTTGAAATTGAAGATGAAGAACCGTTCATGAGAGATGAGTTTGCGAGCGAGCCGCCATCGTCGCAGGCGGAAGGGGTCGAAGGAAGATGGGTTTAGAAAGAAAGAAAAGAAATTGAAGGGGGATAAGAAGTTTGATAAGGGAGGAAGATGAGCTCGGGGTGGGAGCTTGTCTGGCGATTTATCCCGGCCGCGATCGCGAGATGAAGGAGCTCGGGATACGATTGCCGGGCGGATTCTCGAGGATGACCAAGAAGGTGTTAGGACTATGGATGACGATAACTTCATAGAAGATACTGGAGTGGATCCTACCGACCCAGACGGCAGTGACAACGAAGGCTTTATCGGGGATGCGCCACGCTGAGAAGGGCCACGAACTAGAGAGTCTCTTGATATTTTGCTTGGCAAAGCAGCCTCTTACAATCCGCAGTCCGAGGTTCTTTGGGTCGAGGGGTGCCAAAGAGAAGTGGCTCGGCAGTGAGGTTGACACCGCTAGAGCGATCCTCGGGCAAGCCGTATGCCGCCATTACAAATTCGAGGAGATTTTGCTTGCCGCAATTCAAACCGAATCAAGGCATGGTAACAAGAAGGAATCCGATATACCGATGGCAAGGCGTAAGACTTTGTTCGTGGGTCGCAAAGAGATTCACCAATTTATCAAAGTTAACTTGCGTAAGGTCCGACAAGTACAAGGATTCAAATCAGTGTGAAAATTAATGTCAAGCATCTTGTTCCCTATTATGGGGATACGTCTCGATGATGACAATTCGAGGGCGAATTCTGTCCACCCCGGGGGAGAATGATGAAGTCCAATAATTAGCTTGCAAATTCTTGATAGGATAATGAAGCCCAATAATTAGTTTGCAAATTCTTGATAGGATAATGATGAAGTCCAAGAATTAGTTGCAAATTCTTGGAAAAATAGGAAAAGATATGACTCGCAGCGATCCGGGGGTATGGGTTTATTGGAAACGACGTGGAGATCACGACTCACAAAAATATGCCGTGACTACGACGTTTTTCGGCGAAATTCATCGTTTCGCCCTCCGAAACTAACAATTTTGCTATTTTAGGAAACTTTAGTTTCGCTTATAACTTTCATTAGGAATTTCCGTTTTTATTTCCGTTTGCGTTGTTTGTTTCTATTTTTCGTCTAGTTTTCAGTTTATGGCTTTTTGGACTTTTACTATTTTTGGCAAATTTTAGGGTTTCGCTATTTAAGCGATCTATTGGGTGTAATTCTGAGTTTTTGGTTGAAATAAAAAGAATTTTCGTTTTTTGGCTTAAGTTCTAACCTAGATCGAGTTGTTCGTGGATTCGTTCAACTGGTTTAGAAGATCTCCGCTGCGTCATTTCTCATGATTTTATAGGACCTGGCCAGTTCAACATATCTTCCAGTAATAGTAGACATATTTTGAAGTAGTCTATGTAATACATGTATTAAAAATTAAAACATAACACATTTTCACATAACATTTAATAACACTTTATTTAATAGGGGTTTTAAAACCTCTATTAAAGGCAAAAAATGTTTTAGTGAGTAGTCCCCACATTTCATGATTTGGTTAACTTTTAGAACAAAACTATTTCTCATGGAACCAATTCTTGATGGAGGGCCGCTAAGGGCACCCTACCAATTCATGAAGGCACCCTCTTATTGAGGGCACAAATCAAATTATCAAGGGCACCCAAAAATTAGGCTCGAAATCCCGAAAATACCCCTCGTGCAAAACAGAGGCACCCCACCACCGTCCTCTTGCTTGACTTGCCCTACTTCTCGTCAACGAACCAGCTAGCAATCCCGAATCTCAATTGTCTTCGTTCATCTCCGTCTCTCTCCGCTGTTGTAGGACATTTTTCAAGTTTGAAGGCTCCGAGTTTTGGTCGATTTCGTCTCCACATTAGGGCTCGGCTCAAGTTTTTCGTTCACACACTCAAGTCATGAAATCGATCGTTTGAAGGTACGTTGATAGTCTAATTAAGTTGCATTTGGTAGAGTAGTTGTTATGTTTGTGTGGCGGTGCATTCAATGGTGTATTTATTGGAAAGTCGTGGTTCTCGGCCACACAGGCCAGAGATTTTATTTACAGTCTCGGCCAAGCATGGACAGACAGGCCAGTATATATAGTTTGCACAGTCTCGGCAACGAATGGTCGAGAGTGATATTGTTATCTCGGTCACCACTTCACGAGAGCAACCATTAGTGTATAGTTTATGTTCTATCGGTGATTTACAACCGAGAGTGTAAGATAGATCTCGGTTGTCCATGACCGAGACTTTTATTGTCGTCTCGGTCACCACATCACGAGAGTAAGTCGAAGTGTATAGTTTATGTCCTGTCGGTGATGTACAACCGAGAACGTAGCATTTCTCTCGGTTGTCCATTACCGAGAATTTTATTCCTTTCTCGGTGGATGTTGACCGAGACGTTTGCATAACTCTCGGTCTTGCGAGGCCGAATCAATCGCATCCGTGAAAAAACGTCTAAAAATTTAAAAAACCCTATGTTGGCAAACCAAATCATCAATTTCACAGTTTTTGATCCAAAAAATAGTTCCTTCAAAGCTTCATATGGTTGTCAAACATTGTTACCTCGCTGTCGAATAATGTCAAGACGCAAGAATCGATACACGCTCGGCAAACACAATTGTGGCTTTAGGTTTCACTTGTCATCCAAGGTGGTGGGGTGCCTCAGTTTTGCATTGAAAATGATTTGTGGGGTTTGAGTGAGTATATATGAAGAGGCAAAATAGACATTTACATTTTAGATGGGAAAATGAAAAAAATATGGGTGCCTTCATGAATTGTTGGGGTGCCCATAGCGGGCCTCCTCTTCTTGATGTGGGGGCTACTGCTCAGTTAGTAGTGACTTCTGAGTTTCAGTACAGCACGATTACAAACATGTTAGAAGACATATTCATAATGTACATAAAACTAAGTGTCTAATACATATATAGTTACCTCGATATCGAGAAAGCCGTGTAGGAAATTATGACATAAGCCCCAAAAGCCGTATATTGCTACGGGTATCATGAGCCTTGGAGATGATAGAGCAATGGCACTTCCCCTCACAGTTCTCTCGAACAGATCCTCCAGGTCCTCGCTTCTTATTCCAGGGCTGGTTTGAAGAAAATCATTTTTCAAGAGAAGTATTGCAGATGTCACACATATGAGACTCAATGAATAGGAAACCATAATAACTTGTGTAAGTAATGAATATGAGTAATGATAATAACTAGTTCATAAGACCTAACCAAGCGTAAAATGCATCATGCATCATCATCATCATCTACTTAAAAAGCCATTCAAAAAAAAAACAAGTACTTCTGATTTGACAAAGTAGTACTACTCTTCTTGATGTTACAATTCAATGTGAGAGTCATACTTGACAATGTGATCATAGAAGGTCAAGTAACCTTTTTATGTCACCTTTTCGGGTGTGTTGATGATGAACAAGTAACAACAGGTCTCTATATAAACAACTGCACTACAGATAATAGCCACTTTGATGAATCTATAAAAATACATTGCAATATGCCTTTCAACAAAATAATGAATAAGAGTAAGTTTGAGATTAGTTTGAACTAAGCCATGCACTCTCAATATCAGTGTCGAGTGGTAAATTAATTTAAAAGACTCTCTAGGAGCTTAGTTTTGCAAAAGCTTTTGTGACAAGAGACATTGAAGTATACAACCTCAATGGTCCTGTTGACTATCAGATCCCCAACAAAATGCTGCAGAAGGGTTGTATGAAGAATGGAACTTGGGGAAACTTGTTCAATCTGCACACAGCTAGAGGAAAGAAGAACCTCACCTTGATTCTCTTCCTGTTAATGTCGAAGTCGAAGTTCCCTAAGCGAGACGCCGATCGGTACCGCACGATTGGTTTGTTTCCAAGTGGGAACCAAAACTCAACATCATCTACAAATTGTCAATCAAGTGAAACGAAAATCAATATTAACTTCCAAAACTCAAAACTCAATCTTAAGTGCAAAATCAATCACATTAATACACATATATATATATATGCAATAGTCTTGTTTCAAGGTCATAATGAAACAAAAATAATATAGGTAAAATGAGAGAGAGCTATTCGAGTGGTAATAGACTCGATTATAGTTTAGAGAGATTTTAGTTTCGAGTTTTGTGGGTAGAATAAATTGGACCGGGGAGAGTAACCCTCGATCGATTAAGATCTGATGGTGGTCGGGCGTGGATTAATCATTACGGCTCATATCTGATAATAAACTTTTTTCTCTAATAAAAATATTTTAGCTTTATGAACAATAAATGGTGTGATTAGCAAGTTGGCAACTTATCTCAAAACTTATGGCTTCAACTCATCTATATGCATTCCTACACACACACACACACATATATATATAGAAAATAGAAATAGTCATAATGCAATCCATATAAATAAAATAGTTTTTAATAACTGATCTAATAAGGTTCCACAATTTTGTATTAAACAACACTCATCGATAAGCTTTTTGCCATAAGTCATCGCTCAACGTTATTGGGCATAGTTTCGAAATTGATTCTCCTTCCAATATTGTCTCATTTCTAGCGTTCTTGCTTTGAAGTTGTTGATCTCCAACATCAAATGGTTGTTCTAACATCTTAGAACAAAATCGCGAGCACTCATCAGCTATATAGCATTCCGCAATGCATCATTCAGGTCTCTCGCGATTTTTGCAAAATTTTCTGAACTTTCCTAGATATTTGATATAAGATTAAATAGGAAAAGATTATCCATTTCAGAAGTGAAATAAATAATCTAAAGAAGCTCGTTGCAATTTAAAATAAAGAAATCGTTCAATCGGATACATCCATCGACAGTTAACAAGTCTACATAAACACGTTTCCTTAGCCAAGTGGATTAGCAAGTGAACCATGACATCGAAAAAGACGGAGGAAAATATCTTTCAAGCATGCATAACGTCTTGGTGATATCTTCCTCAAGCTTCAATAATCTCCTTTCATCTACAACTCTTTGGCATATTTCATTAAAAAATTGTAGTACCTAATATTGCAATTTGAGGTCCTTTTGATATAAGCCCCTCCTTCAAAGTGACTGATAGTCATCGTTGCATTAGAACATATTAATCATGGGACTTAAGACCTAAAATGTTGCAATCCGCTAACGATACACGGTTAGCTATATTTGAACCATATCCATCTGGAAACTTTATACTTGCTAACTTCTTGTAAAACATATGTTTTTGTCTCTAGAAAGGGTATATGGCACTGCTGGGAGATACATCTTGTTTCCTACCTCTTATGGATGCAATCGATGTCTAATTCCCATTTCTGGCAAATCTTTTCGAGAATTAAGTCCATCCTTAGACTTTCCTTCCAAATAAAGAATTGTCCCGATAATGCTTTCGCACATATTTTTTTTTATGTGCATCACATCTAAATTGTGACAAAAAACTAGATGCTGAAAAAAGTAACTACACATTAATAAAATTAATTTTGGTGTACCGAATTAACATAAAGTTGAAAAAAATAAGAAGTGTGTAAACTTGATATTCACCTCCCAATACGACAAATCGAAAAAGATAGACTTCTTCTTCCAAAGCTTAGGAGGTTATGACTTTTTTCGTCTTTTCTTTCTGCTTTTATTTTTCCCCCAATCATTTACAATATCTTTGGTTGTCATTGCAACTTCAACTTCGGTCATCATATTAGGAATTCCTCCTTCGCAACTCCCTTCAAACCACACCCCATTGTTTTTGAAAATAATGGTCATGCCCGAAGGAATCTTCTGTGATCCATATAGATAGTTTTATTACTTCCCCTCAACCATTATGAGCAAACATTAATCCCAGATGTTGGACAAGCAAAATTGCCTTTTGTGAAATATCCGGATAAATTTTTGTAAATTGGAAATTCATTTATACTCCACAACGAAACCGCTTTCAAGTTGAACACGTTGTTACTCAAGGCGTCAAACACAACCGCTCCATCATTCCACAACTTCAGAAAATCTTCAATCAATGGTTGGAAATAAATATCTATATTGTTTCCTGGTTGCTTACGCCCTGGAATTTATAATGCTAGCATTATATTGTCTTCCTTGAAGCATAGCCATGGAGGGAGATTGTATGTTACTAGCATTAAAGGTCAACAACTATATTGATTGTCAAAGTCACGAAAGGATCGAATCCATCAGCTGCAAGACCGAGCCTAAGGTTCCAAAGCTCTAAAGCAAATTAAGGCTACTCGAGGTTTACAAAATCCCACGCTGGAGAATCTACTGGATGTCACATCATCGCATCACGGCTCAAATGGGAATAATGATATAGCAATTTTTTTGCCATTTCTAATAACTTTATATTCTTTTGAACCTTAGTGTGATAGGAAAGTATCTCAAAACCATAGCAGGAATTCTTTTCTTGGTCTCTCTGTTGTTTCTACTTGGTTTCCATCTAAATGATTTGAATTTAGGTCAAGCGTTAAAAGAATCATTTTCTTTCAAGAATAAGCAACAATCCTTGATACAAGCATCGATATTTTCGTAATGAATCTCGTGCTTTTTAAGCATCTCCTTCACCTTCCACAAGGACACCGAGAAGGGTATTATCCATTGGTAATATGCCTATCAAATTCTCTAATAGTTCATTAAAAACATTGTTAGATAGACCATGTCGAGCTTTATATTGATACAAAGCCACGATTGCTGAAAATCTTATGTAATTTGTGTAGCCATAGTAAAGAGGAGGGTTTCGTCTTCTCCAAATAATACTTCATTGTCAACTTGAGCACTATCATCGTCTTCTTGTTCTTCATTGAAATCAACATCGACGTGTCAACTTGAGCACTATCATCTTTTTCTTGTTCTTCATTGAAATCAACATCGACGTCATGTTCTTCATCTCGTGCAACTTGATCTCCTTGGTTCCAAATAACTTGATCCCCTTGGTTCCAGTCAACTTGATTTGTAAAATCTTCTGCGAATCTATAAGCATCATGGTGCTCCCAACCATCGCCTGAATTTGGAATCCTACCCATTTGTGATTAAATGTTCATAAACGGAATCATAATTAAGAAGATTCATATTCCCACAATCTCCACACGGACACCTAATTCTTTCGGAGTTCCCTTCATTTATTTGAACCCAATTCGCAAACGCCATTGCCCCATCTATATATTCTTTTGAAACTCTGGTCATTTAAGATATTGTTATGAATAGTTAGCACACAAGATTTATTAATAAAATAAAAATATTTCTAGCAAAAACTAAAAATTTATTGACCTGGGATGTTTGACCCAATCTTTATCCATCTCGACCATGAGATCTTCATGCTGAGAAAGTTAAACAACTTCATTACTCATTTGAGCCCCTTTTTTCATTCATATAGATTATTGCTATTTTTCATTTATATCAAATTATTGCACTCGACTGAATTTTAACAACAATTCACCAAATTATTAGTTAATTAAGCGTGAAAATCAATAAAAGTGGTATATTCGGAGAAAAGCAAATCAAAATAAATTGAGCACAAAAACCTTATCAAATGAAGGTCAAATAACAAGTAATTCATCCTTAAAACTATCCAAAATAGACAATTCAACGATTATAATTATTAGACAACTTGTCATTGAGAGTGGAAGAGGAGCACAAAAACCTTATCAGAAAGCACATAAATCCCAACTATACTAGTAAGGACTGCAAATTCCATGTGCTACTCATAGAATTACTAACTTGAAAAGCAAACAATTACCCATGTTCATAGAGAGTTATCAAATTAACCTTTCATTTAACATAATAAAAATGTACAGTTTGAATTGTAACTTTTGAGAAATGAAGTTGAAACTCTACGACAATGAAACAATATCTTTAAAAGAGGTTTGTGAGCTCTTACAAATAATTTGGGAAATAGACCTTCACTAATTTTCCCTATTAGTAACCATGTGGTCTAAAGGCATATATTTGCAAGGATACAATAATGCATTGGACCTGAATTTGCCGGCCCTTCAAAAATTCTTAAGCCTCTACCAGACTTTGGCCTTTAAAATAATTTGTTCAAAGTTCAAACAATATGTTAGGCGAGTTTGCATCAACTTGTTTTGCGCGAAATATCAAAGCACTTTATGCAACTGTGTTTACTAAAATCAATGCTGCTTTTTTTTTTTTTTTTTGGAATGAGAAACTAACAACTTGACTCTAACATGAGTCGAACCTACCTTGCCTTCGACAACTGCTGCCTCATCCTTATTACTAAAGATAATTTCACAAGTCTGCTAAGTTTTTGAGATTGAATTGGTCTGCAATTAATAATTAAGCAACTGAACTGTAGGAATAATCCTAGTGAACAGCAATAATCTACCAAAGAATAAACAAAACCAACGCTACCCTTATTTTAAAACATTGCAAAACTATTTTTTCCTATATCTAAATGTTCTCCCAACCAGTTATATAAAGTTACCAACCTGAGCTGTGAGATCTGACAGATTCAGGGCATGTTTGGCATAATTCCTAAATCCCGCTTCACGAAAGCGACGAACCTAAATCGATTTCATCAAAACACCATTTAGTTGCTTTATCAAAATGCGATTTTCTCGCACTCTTGTAGGGACCACCAAATAGGAGATTCAATCGCATATCCTCATTATAATAAGCCTTTTCAACAACTAATAAGCAGAGAGACCTAATGGTGTTCGGTTGAGTTGATAGGCTTGTCTCGATAGGTTCGACTAAATTGCATTGGATTAGTTGGCTATGGATATATGGGGACTTGTTCAGTTGGGTCGATTGAGTTTAAGTGATGTGGCCCAAATGATGTTTCTACCCCTTCCTATATATACCCCAACACAATCGAACTCACCTCACTCCCGATCTCAAACCTCTAAAAAGCTAGTTCAATAATCAAGAATTGGTGCAAAACCGCTTAACTCATCGCGGCGTGTTGTAAGCATTTGTACTTTCTATCGAAAAGTTAGGAAATCAACGAAAAATGCAGCCACAACTGTATGATCATAAAGGAAATGGATGGGATAGAGCCGAACAAGAGATGAGGATCGATGCTCAACATTTTCAATTTTGATGAGATTGATTTCAGTTTTGATGTGGGGAGGTCGAAAATGTTGATGAAGTATATAGTGTGAAGTGTTTTAAAACGTTGATGAGATTGATTTCAGTTTCTTCTCATGCATTTTAACTCACCGCAGCGCATCCAAGGCCTCGGATTGCTTTCCTACTAGTAATGATAGGTAAGATCAAGGTCATAAAAGTAATATTTTAGTATTCTAATACTTCCTTTAGTTATGGAGTGAAAGTATAAATAAGAAGTGTGACGTGTCAAAAAAAAAGAAGCGTCTGTGTTGTAAATTGAGTTGGAACTTGCTAAGAACTATAGAAAGAAATAGAAGACTAAGAACTTTTACTACTATAAGGTACTACTATAAAAGAGAAAAGAAGAAATGAGATAGTTGGAATGAAATGTTTTCATTCAACTTGGTGTATTTTTACAATGAGGTTAGCGCCTTTTATATAAGTCATTTGGTGATGATGATAAATGTACTTTATACAATGTGTACAAGTAACACATACACCCCGTGCATGTCATACAACACATTACAAGTAATTTGACAATACATTGAATAGTTAGTGTACATTGGAAATTGTTACAAGTAACATGACAATACATAGACAAATGGAGGTACTGTTAAGTGAGAAATACAAGTTACATGACTACACAATATGTTGGTGTACATGCATGGTCATCCATACTCCACAACACTCCCCCTTGGATGACACTTGCTTAGAGATTGTGCCTCATTAAAACTTCTATTAAGAAAAACCCCGCGGGAAAAATATAGTAAAAGAAAAAGAGTACAGTATTCTCATAAATATTAAGATGGGTATAATATTGTTAAGATTTCCTCATTAAAAACCTTACTAGAGAAACTCAATGGGATAAAATCATAGCTAAGGGAAAAAGAGTGCAATACACTAATCAATAAATCCCCATCATATGAACATTGGTGAAACTTGTTCAGTTTCTTTACTTGCAATATCCTTAACTTTACGCAAACCAATACCATATGTAAGCCTTTTAAATGTCGTAGTTGGTAAAGCTTTTGTGAATAAATCAGCAAGATTATCGCTCGATCAGATTTGTTTGACATCAATTTCACAATTCTTCTGAAACTCATGTGCATACAAAATTTTTGGTGAAATATGTTTTGTTTTGTCCCCTTTTATGAATCTTTCACTTAATTGTCCAATACATGCTGCATTATCTTCATATAATATGGTTGAAGAATCTTTTATTGAAGACAATCCACATGATTCTTGAATATGTTCAATAATGTTTCTCAACCATACACATTTACGACTTGTTTCATAAATTGCAAGTACTTCAGAATGATTGGAAGAAGTAGCAACTATAATTTGCTTTACTGACTTCCATGATACAGCAGTATTACCACATATTAATACATATCTCGTTTGAGAACGGGCCTTGTAAGGATCAGAAAAAAATCTAGCATTAGCATAATCTTGGAGATTCAATTTTACCGCTCTTGAGTAAAATAAACCCATGTCGCTTGTTCCTCGAAGATATCGAAAAACATGTTTAACATCATTCCAATGTCTTCGAATTGGTGAAGAGTTATATCTTGCAAGTAGGTTGACATCAAAAGCAATGTCAGGTCTTGTACAATTTGCAAGATACATAAGTACACAAATTGCACTTTAAATATGTACATCCGGACCAAGTATCTTTTCATCACTTTCATGAGGTCGAAATGGATCTTTATCTACTTCAAGTGATCTGACAACCATTGGAGAGCTCAATGCATGTGTCTTGTCCATATAAAATCTTTTTTAATATTTTTTCAATGTAATTTGATTGATAGACAAGTACACTACTTGAAAAATGTTTAATTTGCAAACCAAAAAGAAGTCTTATTTTTCCAAGTTCTTCATCTCGAATTCCTTTTTCAAGTATTCGGATGTTCTAACGTGTCGTCGTAGTTTCCTACTATATTTAAGTCATCAACATATACAACAATAATCACAAATCATGTTGATAATCTTTTAATGAAGACACATGGGAAAAACGAATTATTTACATATCAATATTTAAGTAAATAATCACTTAGACATTTGTACCACATTAGTCCGAATTTTTTCGATCCGTACAAAAGCCTTTGTAATTTTATAGAATGCATGTTAAGAATGTATGTTATGAGGTTTTGATTTTATTTATTAGGATATTACAAATCCTTAAGGGGTTCTCATATATATATATATATATATCACTGTCTAGAGATCCGTACAGATATGATGTAACGACATCCATTAAATGCATATCAAGCCCTTTAAAAACTGCAAGACTTATCAAGAACCGAAATGTGATTGTATCTATAACAGGAGAATATGTTTCCTCATAATTGATTTCAGGTCTTTTGTGAGAAACCTTGAGCTACAAGTCTTGCTTTGTACCTTGTAACTTCATTTTTTTCGTTTCTCTTTCGTATAAATACTCATTTATATCAAACGGGTTTTACGTCATCTGGCGTTTGGACAATCGGTCCAAAAACCTTTCGTTTCCTTAACGAGTCTAGCTCTGCTTGGATAACACCTTGCCATTTTTGCCGAACATGTCTTTTTCGACATTCGTCCACTGATCGTGGTTCTAGATCATCATTATTTTCACATATTTCAAAGGACATATTGAAAGCAAATATATCATCAGAAACAATTTTATTTTGATCCCAAATTTCGCCATAGTTTAAATAATTTATTGAGATCTCATTATTTTCATCTTTTTCTTCTCTTTTTAGAGGTAGTTATTCCTCGTCAAAATCAACTTGTTTTGACAATTCTTTATCAATGGATTCTTTTGTTTTCTCATGAGTGTTTTGATTTGTATTTGTTTTCACTCCCATTTTCTTCTTTTGAGGAATTGTATCCTTTGAACCAACCGGTCTTCCACGCTTTAAGCATTTCGTTGGTTCTTGTGCATTTTGTTACATAGAGACATCGATTCTTGCAGGGGCATTTATAGCTGGAATATGCGATTTTGTCACTTGTTTTGCATCTGTAAATACATCAGGTAATTGATTTGCGATTTATTGCAAATGAATGATCTTTTGAACTTCAAGTTCACATTTATTTGTACGTGGATCATAATGTGATAAAGTTGATGCATTCCAAGCAATTTCACGTCATTCCTTTTGAATTGACTTTTTATCTCCCCTAATGGTGGAGAAATTGTTTCATCAAAGTGACAATCAGCAAAACGTGCAGTAAATAAATCCCTTGTTAAGGGCTCAAGGTATCTTATAATAGACGATGAGTTAAATCCAACATAAATCCCAAGTTTTCGTTGTGGACCAATCTTAGTTCTATTAGGAGGTGGTCTAGAAACATACAACTGCACAACTAAAAATTTCCAAGTGTGAAATATTTGTTGTGAGTTGCATAGCGGAATGTTCATGGTATGCAGTGGGCATATAACGAATGGTAGATGCTGCATGAAGAACTGCATGTCCCCAAACTGAAGTCGATAACTTAGTTCTCATGATTAAAGGCCTAGCAATTAATTGAATGCGTTTGATCATAGATTCTGCCAAACCATTTTGGATATGTACGTGTGGAACAGAATGTTCAATGGTAATTCTTATAGACATGCAATAATTTTTAAATGCTTAACATTGAATTTCTCCGACATTATCAAGACGAATTGTCTTGATTAAGTTGTTAGGAAATTGTGCTCTTAATTTAATGACTTGTGCTAAAAGTCTAGCAAATGCAATATTAGGTCCACGTATGTCTCCCTGAATGCGTTCTAAGAAAACTATGGATTCCACAACAATTTTACTTTGGGATGGTTTAACTATCAATTTACCTTGAGAACAACTGACACAATTATAATCACCAGTTGAAAATATCTTGTGACTCCTTAAAGGATGTCCATGCAAATTATTAATTATTCTACGCATAATTGATGATCTTGGATGATCAAGCCGGTCATGTCATAAAATGAATGTCTTTGGATCATTAATTTTTTTTATTTAAGACGACATTCGTTTCGACATGCCTTATATGAGTAAAATATAATCCATATGATAAAGCTGAGAATTTTTCTAACATGTTTTTTTCTATTTGAAACCAATGTGACATAGAGAAATTCTCTATTATTTTCATTCATGGTTTCAACTTGATATCCATTTTGTTAAATATCTTTAAAGCTAAGTAAATTTCTTCTGGATTTTTCAGACTATAAAGCATCAACATGAATTGTTGTTCTCCCATGCAACATAATATTTGCTCTTCCATAACCATTAATCAAATTGAAGATGTCAGATATTGTTTGAACATTAGACTCAGTTTAAATTAGAGAAATATTCTCTGTTTTTAAGGATTGTGTGCATTGTAGCACAATTAGCAAGATATATATCACTCTTATTTGATTCACGATTTGAACATGTGATTTGTTGATCCATCTAGATAAATAATGTTTGGCAAATTAGGAAAAGAGTCATATTTCATTCATAATAAGAAACTAGTACATATAACTAAGAAACATAACAAATTATCTTTTCCCATTTCCACATCAGTGGTTCCATGACAGTTTTTATGGTCATTAGAGGATGCTGAATTTGCTTCATTAATTGAAATGGAACCAGTTGGACGGGATTTGTGGTTCTTTAATAGAAGCTCATTATTTTGTTCAGCCACTATGAGACAAGAAATTAATTCTGAGTACTTTTTAAATTGACGCGCTCGATATTGATGTTGCAACAACCGATTCGAGGCATGAAAAGTACTGAATGTTTTTTCCATCATTGCCTCATCAGATATATTTTCTCCACACAGCCTCAAACGAGAGGTAATATTAAACACGGTGAAGTTATACTCGCTGACTATTTTGAAATCTTGTAGCCAAGATTCAACCAGTCTTTTTGAGCTTTTGGAAATATTACCGTCTTTTGGTGATCATATCCTCTTTCAAACTTAACCACAATTTGAGATGATCTTTTATAGTGAGATACTCACTTTTCAGACCTTCATGGAGATGATGACGAAGGAATATCAATGATTTTGTACGGTCTTGCATTGATGTTTCATTTTCTTTTATAATAGTTTCTTCTAAGTCTTTAGCTTGGAGATGTATCTCGGCATCCAACTGTCATGGTAAATAATTATTTTCAGTGATATCAAGAGCAACAAATTCAAGTTTTTGAAGGTTTGCCATAGTCTGAAAATATGTCAAGAAATTGAGTAAATAGTTTTTCTCTTTTATATAAAATAAATAATATATGTTTAAATATATGTTCACAACTTGATTATTAATATGTAAAATGTATTACTTGTATGAGTTGGTGGGACAACCTCCAGGTTGGGTGGCGAGACGAAGTCTACTTAAAATCATGCATTCTCGAACGGGATAACCCGTCTCCGTTTCAATGTTTAGCTTTTGTAGGGGACAAAGCTTACCCACTATCAATCCAAACTCATAACACTATTTGCATTATAAAAAATCAAGAATAGAGCGTAAATAATCATCTATAGTATAGCGAGAAAACTAGTTATGCCACATATTGACTTTTGATTTCTGATATAGAAAATCATACCAGACGCAACTACAGAGCATACTTTCGCAATCGGTGACGTTATAATGCATAGTATATGAATAAAGTATGCATATAGAAGTGATGCATGTAATAAAAGGAAGCAACCATGATAATATAGAAAATAATTAATTGAACTTATTTAAATAACAAAAGTTATGCTTTCTTAGCTTTGTCTCCTTAACAAGTCTTCTTGAACTTCAAGGCCTCATTAATGCTAGAGCAAGTTTTTGTTGGTAACGTGTTCTAAATTGAATTGGAACTTGCTAATAACTAAAGAAGGAAATGAGAAGACTAAGAACTTTTACTACTATAAACTACAGCTATAAAGGAAAAGAGAAGAAATGAGATAGTCGGAATGAGTTGTTTTCATTCAACTTGGTGTATTTTTACAATGAGGTTAGCACCCTTTATATAGGTCATTTGGTGATGATGATAAACGTACTTTATACATTGTGTACAAGTAACGCATACACCCTATGTCATACAACACATTACAAGTAATTCGACAATACATGGAAGAGTTGGTGTACATTAGAAAGAGTTACAAGGAACATGACAATACATAGACAAGTGGAAGTACTATTAAGTGAGAAATATAAGTTACATGACTACACAATATGTTGATGTATATATATAGTCATCCATACTCCCCAACAGTTTGATGTGTTGTAATGGGTGTGAAGATTTTAGTCTCTTGCTAGAGAGAATTGGAGAGTTGATAAACCACTCGAATGTCTATCTATACTATTCGAATTCTTGTTCCTTTAAGATTCTCCATGTAGATCAATCAAGGAGTTCTTCCAATTTGGTGTTTTTATCTAAATAAAAGTAAACCAAGATAGCTTGAGATATTAATACAAAACATTTCTAAGTCACATCATCAATTGCATTAAATAGGAACGGGTGAAACAAAAGGATTAATGAAGCTAACCCCAAATAATTTGAAACTTACACTCGGTTGGTACTGTTTTAATCTATTCTAAAATAAGCATGGCAAAACTAACCTTGTGAAAAACTTGAGAAGGACCAAAAACACAAGTGGAACTGTAGAATTATACAGAGCTGTACAGAGCTGTTGCTGTTTATGTAGCTGTTTATGTTAATTGATGAGTATGTATTGAATCATGTACTTTAGTGTAATGTACTACATGTTCATATTAGTTTGTTCTAGGCAGTTGTAACTAGGGGTACAATGTACACCATGTGAGTTTTGTATATAAGCAATACAATGTAATTTTTCAGATTGATCGAATAAGAACAGATTGATAGTTCTTCTGCATTTCATTGTTTCATCATGTTCAATGAGCACTGTTACATTGATCAATGATCTTTGTTGATCATTGATCTGCTGTTGATGTTTTTGAATTTGTTCATGGTATCGAGCAGTTCTACGCTTCTTGATTTGTGTTGTTTTTGGTTGAATTGACGGTCTCAACATGGCATCTGCTCATGGTTCAATAAAGTTCTTCAATTCGAAATGGAGCAGGGAGAGCTCCTGAAACAGGTGATCTTGGAGCTGAGAGTCCTTTACTTCTTCAAGGATCTGATCATCTTGGTATGCTACTTGTCTCTAATTCTCTTACTTGTTCAAATTACTTGTCTTGGAGTCGAGCTATGATGATTGCATTGGGTGCAAAAACAAAGATTGGTTTCATTGATGGTAGATGTTTAAAACCAGAATCTACTGATCCTAATCTTGATCGATGGATCAAGGTGGATTATATGGTCACTTCTTGGATCTTGAATTCTATTTCAAAGGATATTGTTGAAGCTTTCCTTTATACAACCTCTTCTTTTGATCTTTGGAATGAATTAAAAGAAAGGTTTGGAGAATGTAATGGTCCTCTCTTGTACCAATTGAAACGAGATATTGCTTCTATAAGTCAAGGAGATCTGTCACTTTCATTATTAAGATACTACCAAACTTAAGAAACTTTGGGATGAACTGAGTTGTTTAGCTCCTTTACCTGTGTGTGAATGTGGAGCATCAGCAACAATGGCTGTTCTGGAGTCTAATGATAGGCTGATGCAGTTTTTGATGGGATTGAATGATATGTATGATCATATTCGTAATCAAATATTGGTAATGGATCCATTACCAAGTATAAACAAAGCCTACTCTATGGTTCTTAGAGTTGAAAAACAAAAGGAGGTACATGTTAGCTATTCACCTGTGATAGATACAGCCATGATGATGAAAACTACTAAGATAAATTCAGGTTCATTTGGTTTAGCAAATGTTCATAGGTTTGCCGGAAAAGGAAATCAAAGGAAGTTTGTCAATAAAGATGATCTGTTTTGTGATCATTGTAAGACAAAAAGGCACACAAAAGAAACTTGTTTCAAACTTCATGGATTTCCAGATTGGTACAAAAAAGACATTGACAAGAAGCAGATGTCCAATAATTCAAAGTCTTTTGTAAATTTGATGGAATCACCTCTGGACATACAAGATGCAGGATCATCTCAGTTTGAAGATTTTCAGTCTAATATAGCAGCAATGATACAGCAGGGGATTGAGAATTTTATGAAAGGAAAGTCTGTTTCAGAGGCAGGAGCTTCTACTCATGTGAATTCGGCTATATCTGATTTTACAGGTAGCTCATATAAAAGATTTTCCAGTTCTTGTTCTTCTTTTAATTCAGATGCTTGGATTGTGGATAGTGGAGCAACAAATCATATGTGCACTAGCTATGATTTACTTGCTAATGTCACTGTCTTAACTAAGCCTGTTATGGTTTGTTTACCTGATGGACATACTAAAGAAGTGAATTGCATTGGAGATGTGAAGCTGAGTTCAGACTTAGTTCTTTCTTCTTGTTTACATATAAACTCATTCAAGTATAATCTTTTGTCGGTTAGTAAGTTACTCTCATCTACTAAACCGACAATTGAGTTTTATCCATCGTTTTGTGCTATACGTAACATTGAGAGTTCTCAAGTTCTAGCTCATGTGGGAAGGATGGTTGGAGGACTATACATACTTGGATTCAAGTTCTTTTCATAAGGATGTCATTGCTTCATTTGTATCACCTTCGAATTATCATTAGCCTACTTCAGTAATAATGCTACCGATAATTTTTCATGGCATTGTCGATCGGGGCATCCTTCTGTTCATGTAACAAGACAACTTGATATGTTACTTAACAAATCATTCAAGTGTAAAACATATTTGAACCTTGTGATGTTTGTCGATGTCCAAACAATGCAGATTGGTTTTTCGGTGAGTTCAATTCAAACATCTAGTCCTTTTCATTGTTACATATGGATATCTCTGGGGACCATATAAGCGAGCTTCCATTCAAGAAGCTCATTATTTTTTGACTATTGTGGATGATTTTAGTCGATTCACATGGACATTTTTGATGAAACATAAGTCCTTGACAGCAACATCATCAAACAGCTTTCTAGTTTTCATTCAAACTCATTTCAAGGTCTCAAGCTCAAACCATTAGATGATAATGGAACTGAGTTTTGTAATAAAGATTGTCATGCTTTGTTCTCTGGTTTTGGGAATTGTTCATCAAAGATCAACACCATATACACCTCAAAAAATGGTGTCGTTGAAAGAAAGCATAGACATTTACTACAAGTTACAAGAGCCTTGATTTTTCAGTCTAATTTGTCCACAAAATTCTGGGGCGATGTCGTTTTACCGCCACATACATCATTAACAAATTACCTACTCGCCATCAAGTGGAAGTCTCCTTATTGTCTTTTATTTGGAAGAATACCAAATTATTCTTCTTTAAAGACTTTTGGTTGTTTGTGCTTTGCTACAAGTGTTTCACCAAGCAAATCTAAGTTGGATTCAAGAGCTATTAAATGTATCTTCATTGGTTATTCTCCAGACAAAAGGCTTATAGATCGTATAACATGGCCACACATACATGTTTTGTTTCAAGAGATGTGATTTTCTTTGAAAAACAGCTTTCCTTTTCATAAAGATACTCGCAAGTTCAAGGTGTCCCGTGCCTATTCCTTATGGAGATAATTTCGATTATTTGAGAGACATTCCAGCCTTCTAATGCTCCTACATCGCCCATCGTACCTCCTTCTCAAGATTTACCTATTAATGAAGCATGTTTTAATGTCCCCGAAGTTTGTCTCCTCTCGTACTCTCCTATCGATGCATTAGTACCTCATACTAATGATGATTTACATGAAGATGTCCCGCTCTCTAATGTCGTTGTTACTAGGAAAAGTACTCGTGCAGCTTCATAAGCCTCTTTGGCTGAATGATTTTGTTCTAAACAATGTAGAGACATCTCTGTTTTGCCTTATACACCAATTCCTCTATCTACCGGTAACCCTCCTACATTTCCTTTTATACATTCTCCAAACATTATCACTAGCTACAAATGCTTCCTAGCCATTGTTTCAAATATAAAGGAGCCTACCAGCTTATATTCAAGCTCAACATGATCCCGTTTGGATTGAAGCAATGGACAAAGAGTTACTGTGCTTTGGAAACTAATGGAACTTGGAGTCTTACTACTCTACCACCTGGTAAGAAAGCCATTGGTTCTAAATGGATCTACAAGGTTAAACTTCATCCCGATGGTTCCTTGGATAGGTGTAAGGCTCGCTTTGGTTGCAAAAGGTTTTAACCAAATTGAAGGTGTTGATTATACTGATTCCTTCTCTCCAGCTTGCCAAGAATGTCACTTTGTTAGAATTGTATTATCTTTAGCAATGCCGAGATTGGCCCTTACACCAATTGGATGTTAACAATGCTTTCTTACATGGCTATATAGATGAAGATGTGTACATGAAGCCACCGATGGTTATAATTTGGCTTCACCTAATCAAGTCTACAAACTTCATAGATCTCTATATGGTTTGAAGCGTGCCTCTCGACATTGCTGGAATCATGAGCTTACAACTAAACTTCAATCTTTTGGTTTTAATCAATCTGCTCATGATCCCTGCTTGTTTACTTACAACAATGCTGGTCGATTTTTGGTGTTGTTGGTTTATGTTGATGATGTTCTTCTTACTGGTACTTCACTTGAATTAATTGATCAAGTCAAGACCTTTTTACATACATTGTTTACCATTAAGGATCTTGGTCAAGCTCGTTATTTCCTGGGTTTGGAATTGGTTCGATCTTCTTCAGGTCTTTATGTTCATCAACGCAAGTATGTTCTTGATCTACTTACGATGCTTTGGTCTTCTCATGGCTAAACCAGCTGCTACTTCACTCCTCGTGACTGCAAGTTTACAGATCCTGATTCACCTTTGTTAATTGAAGTTGATAGATATAGAAGACTCATTGGTCGTCTTCTTTACCTGGGATTCACTCGTCCTGAAACAAAAGGATTAATGAAGCTAACCCCAAATAATTTGAAACTTACACTCGGTTCGTACTGTTTTAATCTATTCTAAAATAAGCATGGCAAAACTAACCTTGTGAAAAACTTGAGAAGGACCAAAAACACAAGTGGAACCACATAAAGTAATTCATAACAAAGTTCATTCTCAAAGGTCGTTAATTTTAATAACTCTAGTCACACAAATTTTCCGCACACAAGAAGCCTCAAAATTAGTACTTGAATCCACAAAGAAAGTTTTTAATCTTACAATGCCAAACATAGATTCTAATATGACAATCTTGTTTGTGTTTATTTCGTTTCTCGTGTCCATTATAACATTTTTGGCCTTTAATAGAGGTTTTAAAATTCCTATTAAATAGAGTGTTATTAAATGTCATGTGAAAATGTGTTATGTTTTAATTTTTAATACATGTATTACATAGAATTTTTTTAAAACTCCTATCAATTATGCATTATTTAATAACACCCCCCTTTAATAGGAGTTTAAAAACTTCTATTAAATACTGAAATTGTTTTAGTGGTCACTCCCGTGCAGGGGCATACTAATATTCTCTGTATTGTTATAATTTTATCTTATATCTCCAAAGATACGTGTTTATTCCATTTCTCAATATCGCTTATTCCACAAAAAATTAGCATGACCATGAACATGCATTTGGCTCTCCAAGTTGATGTACTAATCCTAATATAACTCCAAGACTTTATATTAAGTCTTCAATCAACTTGGTTTCACATTCATTTTTATTTCCAATTTCAAGGATGCCCAAGAACAAAATCATGGTTCACAGCTTGCTAATTGAGTTCCTTTTCATTAATTTCAACTTCAAATCACCATTATAACCACAATCAAATGAATTCAATATTGATACCCTAACAATTCTCCAAGACCCCTATTTCCATTAAACATAAATTCAATCTCAACTTCAACACATGATTCCAAATTCCCCAGAAACAACAATAAGTAATTGTAAAAAAAAATTAGTGTGAGAAATATTACCTATTAAAAGGAACAAAAAAAATCTATTTGGACTCAAAGAGTCTAGTCTCAAAGGGTGTTTTTAAAATTTAGAACACTCTAGTGGGTCTCAATCTAATTTTAAATGGAGAGTGAGTCAAATTAAATGAGCAATGGCCATTTAACATAGACACATATAACATTGGAATCATTCTCTAGATCATCTCTCTCACATTATCCCTCTCTCTTTCTCTCTCTTCAATTATGAAGCACTATTTTCCAGATGACCATATATGTTCTCTCTCTAATTATCTCTCATTCCCTCTCTCTACTTGTTTCCTTAATTCTCTCTCTTTACTTGTCGTTCTCGAGATATGTGCATATATGATCTATAATTCTTCTGATTTGTTAATTATCAAGATTTGTGCATACGTGCTTTTTAATTCTCGAGATTTGTGATTACGTACTCTTTAATTCTCGAGATACGTACATACATGCTCTTTAATTCTCGAAATCTGTAGTTAAGTGATTTTTAAATTCTCGAGATCCGTGCGCATGTGCTATTTAATTTTCGAGACTGGTGCATACGTGCTATTCAATTCTCGAGATTTGTGCGTACATGCCTTTAATCTCGAGATCCGTGCAGACATGATTAATTCTTGAGACTTTTGCATACGTGGAGATGAGAATGAATTTTGTTTCGAGATCTGTGCGTATTTGGAGATGAGATTGAATTAAGGGAGTCATGATTCTTGTGAAATGAGCTAACACAAAAGCTCAATAAAAATATTAACCTTACACTTTAAACTCTAAGCATTTCGTGCTCTAACCTTAATCAATGCGTATATGAAAATGGCCCAAGACGTGGCTATGCCTTGCCATTGTTGTGCCGAAAGCCTTGTCAAGATTCGCCCAAAGACGTGTCTGGAGAGGACCCAAACAAGCGTAGGTCTCGCCCAAAGGCATAATAGATTGTGTAAAAGTATTCTCGCCTCTCGATATCGCACCCTTAAATTTTCCAAAATATTTCTTGATGAGCGTGCTCAAGTATGTGTGAGCATGCCCGAACTTCAAAAATATGCGATCAATATCACTAATTATGATCTTTGAGGAACGAATATAAGATGAACATCATAATTAATTATTGCGTGAGCACAAAGATGGCCAAAATGAGATACTCGTCTACGCTACTAGTCTTTCTCGCCTTCATTCTAAATAATAATAATAATAATAATAATAATAATAATAATAATAATAATAATAATAATAATAATAATAATAATAATAATAATAATAATAATAATAACAACAACAACAACAACGACAACAACAACAACAACAATAACAAACTATAAGCACAATAATAATAATTATTATTATTGTAGTATCTTGAAGAATATCGTTTTTTTTTTGAGATGTATGAGATACTTTTAAAAAAAAAGTTAAGTTACTTCAATTTCTTTTATGTTTTTGAGATGTTCTATCATTATTAATTAAATTAGTTAGTATAGTAACAACGATGTTTATCTAAGGGCTTCCACAAATGTGTGGCAAATGTAAGTGCGAAAATAGATAAGTAATTAACATCTCAACATTTATTAGGAGAGAGAGAGAATTTATGACACATTATGATAGAGAGAAGGAAGTGGGACACATCCTTGAATTCAACAAAAATTTATGATAAAAAAGCCCAACCTGCTTTACACATTCACCAAAATAACAAAGGTCTAAAAGGAAGATTTATAAATACATAAAAATTGAAAGTTGGGACTCAAAGAGTCCATATAGCACCCTAAAAGTAATTGTAGCAAACCCCCCGTCCTAAATGCCCTGCATAACCGTACACCCAAGTAAGAATTAAACCACACTATATCTTCAAGTCAATACATTTATTTGATTGAAGGGAATTGAAGTTTTGTTCATACCCGAATAATCTGAAGTGAAGCACGAAGCAAAGATGTGGGAGAAGACCCATTGGGAGCTCACTCGATCGCAGTTGTCCCGCTGAGCTTTCTCGGGTCTTGAGGGGTCAGCTATGGCGGCTCGTGCACTACTGCGCGGTCATCGTCTCATCGACAACCGCTGCCCTGCACCCTCTCCTCTGCTTTCTTTTGCTAAGCTAAATTACGCATTCAACGAGGTCGAAGATTTTTTTTTTTTTTTTTTTTTTTTTTTTTTTGGCCGACGTTATGGGGCAAATAATCAATAAAGCTAAGGAATATGGACAAGTTGGAGGGTTGGAGGTTGGAGAAAATAGAGTGAACATCACCCACCTCCAATTTGCGGATGACTCTCTGCTAGAATGGGATGTCACGTCCTTGGGTCATATCGTAGTGGAAAATTCTTTTGTAGCTCCTCCAAATGTATTTATACTCATTACTACTCCATCGTACGTATCCTTAATAGTGTCGATAGATCTAGCATGCACTCTTTTTCTTTCGAGAACCCACCAAAGAACATATTTAGGGACAATATCACATGCTTTTTCTAAATCTACAAATACCATATGAAGATATTTTTTCTTTTCCCTATATTTTTCCAACAATCTTTTTACAAGGAAAATCGCCTCCATAGTTGACCTCCTAGGCATGAAACCAAATTGGTTCTCTGATATTGTTGTTCTCTCCTTAACCTATTGTCAAATATCATCTCATAAAGTTTCATAGCATGATTCATAAGTTTAATTTCCGGGTAGTTTGAACAACTTTGAATATCTCATTTGTTTTTGAAAATTGACATAAGCGTGCTTCTTCTCTAATCCATTGACATCTGTTTTGATTTTAAAATTTTGTTGAAAAGTTGTGTTAACCAAGTCGATTAAATTTCTTCTAAGAATTTTCAAACCTATATGGGTATTTCATCTGGGCCACATGATTTCCCTATTTTCATCATTTTCAACGCCTCTTTAACTTCTAGAATTCGAATATTGCGTGTATAATTTACATTGCTTTCTTGGTGTGAATTTTCATATATTATAATATCAACTTAGCCATCATTAAATAAACTATCAAAGTAATTTCTTCATCTCTCTGTAATATCATTCTTGTGCGTTGAAACATTTTGATTTTCGTCCTTAATACATCTTACATGACTTAAGTCTTGTTTCTTTTTATCTTTTAATTTGGCTAGCATATATATATATATATATCTCTATTACCTAACAGATCTTCCATGAAATTTGTTTTAGCTTGACTAACTATTTTTTTAGCTTGTTTTCTAGTTTCTCTATATTGATTGTACACATCTTCATATTGACGCTTATGTATTTTTCTATACATCTCTTTTTTAGTCTTAATTTCTCGTTGGACATTCTCATTCCACCACCATGTTTCCTTCTTTTGTGGTCTCAAGCCTTTAGATATACCTAATATGTTTGATCTTACTTTCCTTATACAACTACTCATTTCTAGCCACATTGTATTACTATCTAAATCAAGATTTCAAACATTTTTCTCTAGTAGTTTTTCTCTAAACTCTACTTATTTACTATTTTTTAGGCTCCACCACTTTATTCTAAGGTCGTTGTCTCTTTTATTCCTATTAAGTTGTTTATATTTGATTTTTTAAACAACTTTTATTTATAAGAAAATAAATTTAGATTCATAATATTCCGGAACAACTTTATTACATCATTCTTCGTCATATTATAATTCAAACATTAGGCTCCATTGCTACTGCATCACAGCCCTCCCACTCCAGTTTTGTTTCATTTATATAACAAATAAAGCGCGACTTCAACCCAATCAAGTAGTAGTTAGTTACAAGGCACTATATATATTTACTCGATCAAGGGCTTAATTGGAAATTAATACTGCATTTCCTAGTTCACTGGGTTTCCACGCACACATCTTTAGTAAGCAGTAACCATTCTCCAAAGAGAGGAAGTATGGAGGGGACACCAATTGTCCCTTTGATGAGGATCATGGATCAACTGGGTCTACGAACAACAGTGCAACATTTTCTTTCAGTCTCGTCTTCGAATGAGTGAAACTATCTTCATGCTTGTAAATCACATGCAACATTCGAGTAAGATTAACGAGTCGCATTAGTAAGGGCCTCGGAATCTCTGTGTTTCGTGTGAAGCACTCTTCATTCACATCCTTCCATGCCTCTTCGACCATTTTATTTATCTCGTCGCACGCTTCTTGCTCTGATGCACCATATTCCTTCATGTAGCACTCTACAGCTGAAGCAACATCCCCTCTCATTTGTTCAAACTTCAAATTTTAGTTAAAATAGGTTAGTTAATTGGTTATATAACAACTGCATTGTATTTTGAAAATCAATGCTAATTATGTATGTCTTAAGTGAGTATAAATGTATACCTTATGCGAGACTACATCATTCATAAGTCGTCCAATCATACTCGAAGCTCTGAGAGGTTTAGGCACGCCCCTCAACCATTCGAAAGCTTCCTTCGACATAATCTTTCCCATACCAACAAGGCATGTAGTAGGGATCATGTAACATGCCGAAGATACTACTGCATTGCTCAAATATTCCTCTAGTTTTGGTACATACCCTTCATGATCCCATTTTGCCTCCACAAAATAAGCTCTTACTAGATCTTTCATCTTTAACAACAAAATATCAAGTTAGCATATAATTTTGTATGCATACACATTAAATTCTAGTAGTACTTACAGCTTCTTTGGCATAATCCAATTGATAAGAACATCCCTCCTTATTCATCATTTCCTTCATTTCTTGGTACACACGAAGAATCGCCCTGTAAAGTAATTTGTAAGTCTGTCCTAGAAGTTGATCGATCGATGAAGCATCCCACCTGAAATTAGTCATTTAATCATCTAATATATATTTGTATGACATAGACCCTAAACTAACAAAGCCAAGAGGCTAGGGCTTGTATTAAACCTCTGAATGGCATCGGTGAAGAGTAGTAATTCTTCTTGCGTGCCATAAACATCGAAAGTATCATCGATTATTGTTGTCAAGGTTATAACTTTGCTTAGAAAAACTCTTGCTATAGAGTATGTAGGCTCAAAGTAAGCTCCAACAGCCCAAAAGTAGCACTCCACCAATTTGTCTCTCGCGAAAGGTAGCTCTTTCCCAAAGTCCAAATCCTTCCACCACCTAATATAAGTTCACATTAAGACATTGAATGAATGCATGCCGTCGTAAATGTTTTCTAGATTGTTAATTAAATGTTAAAGAAAAATGTTGACCGAATGGCACACCTTGAAAGATCAGATAACTCTTGTCTATGTAATGTTTGTACCAACTTAAAATCCAATTTTGCGAGTGTTCTTACAGTGTCACTCCACGTCGCATCATTTACTTGGTACAACGAGATGTACCGTCTTGCCTCTAGTCTCGGCACGCCCTTGTGGATAGGCTGTTCTAGTGAATGTTGGATTTGTCTTCCAAGAGGAGAACGACTTAATGAAGGACTACTCGTCATCATAGATGTAAGGTTGGTGGTAGTGAAATTAAGGGCTTTCTCTAGAACATCTTCTCCATGAATCCTAATATGTGCAGCTTCATATAAGCTTAGCATGCCCTTCAAATCATCAATTAAGCTTGATTTGAAGTCGCCCTTTTCGTCCTTAAACTCGCGAAATATATCTGCATTCATCAACTTCCATTTTAGATGAAATTAAACAACATTTATGGATGAATTAATTAAGGTCGAATTAATATATAAACGGTGATGAACACTAGTTAGGTAGGTATATATGTACCACTTGAAATTTTGTATCCTTGGTTTCTAAGCAATCGAAAACATAAAGCGAGATCATGGAGATCGTTGTCGTGAAGGAAGGAGAGGATGATTTCTTGATCATGCATATGTTTCATTGCTTCTTCTATTTCGATTTCAAAGTGGTATGATATACCGAGGCGCTGGAGGGCATCAATCAAATTCAGCTGCGTTGAGGGTTCATTTTGAACATCCTTTAGTAAGTTCCTCACCACTTCTTTCAATTTCTCAACTCCTTTGGTACAAGCTTGGAGTGCCTAATAGCATACATAAATGTGGAAGCTTAACTAGCATTATTTTTTCGAGAACGAAAGTGCATGTTATTGACCATGTAAACAAAGTATTAATGGTACCTTTTTTTACATTCCACGATTATCAAAAAAAAGTAACGTTACCTCAATGTCACAATTGTATTCCAAAAAATAATCCTTCCAAACACTTGGGTGAAAATTCGCAAACTTGCGAACAATTTCTTGATCTTCATTAATCTCCATTGAAGATGGCACAATGAATGCCGACGATCCTTGCTCTTGAGCAGACACGCTGTGCAAGAGAAATCAAATATTGATCTAGCTACGGTTGTTGCCTTGTTATGTTGATTTACATATATAGATGTGGCTTATATTTGAAAGTAAGTCTGCCAAATCTTGGTAGGTGCAAAGAATATATTTATAAAAAAAAATAATTTTCAATGAAAACAAAGAGACGACCATTTGACGGAGGACGTTTGGCGATCGTGTGGAATTAAACTTGAGATCATGCGCTTAATTTACACAGTCAAACTTTTGTCTATACCACTAAACCAACCCGTCCGAGTTACCACAATTGATCTCGTTGTTTTCCTAAACATTTTAACTGTTTGATTTCAATGTACTATATTGTGGTAACCCATATAATGTGACAACAACAATATCACACCACTAGACACATTGACTCACAAGAGCCTTTCATGTAATTTTGACATACGTGTTATGCATTGAAATTTGTATACGCTTATATCTTGAGATGCATATTATAAATCAATGTATCTTATAATGTGACTTGCTATTGTCTCAATAATATAATTTAAATGAACACTAGAAAAGCATCACTAATTCTTTCAATACTATTTTTTTGCAGACTAATCCTTTCAATTATTAGGTATATGGTTATCACTTCAATAATGTAATTTAAATGAACACTAGAAAAGCATTACTAATTCTTTCGACTTTTTTTTAGCAGACTAATCCTTTCAATTATTAAAGTAAATGGTGGTCACCAGTGGTCAGTACGGTCACCAGTGGTGTGGCCATTGCTAGCCGTACGTTCTTCTTGTTGTACAGTAAGTTGTATGTCAACTAAAACTTAAGTTAAACTAGATAAAGACTTAAACATAGAAGACAAAAATTAAGAACTAGTAAAACAAGTAGAGAAGATGAGATAAGAGAGAAGAGACCTAGAGATGAGAATGTAGAGATTTCATTCATATATTGGTGTATTTTTACAATGAGGTTGGCACCATTTGTATAAGTCATTTGGTGATGATGATAAATGTACTTTATATAATTTGTACAAGTAACACATACACCCCATGTCATACAACACATTACAAGTAATTTGACAATACATGGAAGAGTTGGTGTACATTAGAAATAGTTACAAGTAACATGACAATACATAGACAAGTGGATGTATTATTAAGTGAGAAATACAAGTTACATGACTACACAATATGTTGGTGTACATGTATGGTCATCCATATTCCACAACACTCCCCCTTGGATGACACTTGCTTTGAGATTGTGCCTCATTAAAACTTTGACGCAACGGAGATCTTCTAAACCAGTTGAACGAATCCACGAACAACTCGATCTAGGTCAGAACTTAAGCCAAAGTTCAAAAATTCTTTTATTTCAGCCAAAACTACGAATTACACCCAATAGATCGCTTAAATAGCGAAACCCTAAAATTTGTCAAAAAATAGTAAAAAGTTTAAAAAACCCTAAACTGAAAACTAGACGAGAAATATAAACAAACGCCGCAAACAGCAATAAAAACGGAAATTCCTAATGAAAGTTATAAGCGAAACAAAAGTTTTCTAAAATAGTAAAATTGCCGTTTCGGAGGGCGAAACGATGGAATTTCGCCGAAAAACGTCGTAGTCACGGCGAAGCGGTAAGTTGTGATCTCCACGCCGTTTCCAATAAACCCATGCACCCGGAACGCCAAAACTCAAACGCCCAAACTTCGTCATTTGCGGAAATTACTAAAATGCCATCCTCTCGCATCTTTCCATCATATTTTTTCAAGAATCTACAAGCTAATTCTCGGACTTCATCATTCTCCCCATGGTGGACAGAATTCGCCCTCGAATTGTCATCATCAGACGTATCCCCATAATAGGGAACAAGATGTTTGACATTAAATACATCAGCTGTGCGAATGTGACTTGGCAACTTCAATCTGTAAGCATTATGATTAATTTTCTCAAGAACCTCCACAGGACCAATCTTCCGAACTGACAATTTGTTGTAATCACCCACTGAGAATCGGTCTTTAGTGAGAACTGCCCACACAAAGTCACCCACTTCAAACTCCACGTGATGCTTCTTCCGATCTGCATATCGTTTGTACTTGTCGGCAGCCTTCTGCAAGTTATCTTTGACAGATTGATGAATCTCTTGCAGCCCGCTAACAAAGTCTTCTGCCTTGCCATGCCATCTAGTCTTACTTGGCACTGGTAACAGATTAAGAGGACCCCGAGGTAGTACTGAATACACGACCTGAAAAGGACTAAACCCGGTACTTCGATTAACAGCATGGTTGTGTGCGAATTCTGCCTGCTCAACTTGAAGTCCCAACTCTTGACATTCTCACCCACCAAGCTCCTCAAAAGGTTGCCTAACGAACGGTTGACAACTTCAGTCTTCCCATCTGTTTGCGGATGATAAGCACTGCTAAATTTCAGCTACGTGTTCACCATAGCCCACAAACTGCGCCAAAAATGGCCGAGGAATCTGGTGTCCCGATTTGAAACAATCGAAGTAGGAAGGTCATACAATCTATACACCTCCCGACAGAACAGCTGAGCCACCTTTACAGCATCTGTGGTCTTCTTGCATGGGATGAAGTGAACCATCTTGAAAAAATGGTCAACCACCACAAAAATAGAGTCATTTCTTCGTTGTGTTCCAGGCAACCTCAACACGAAATCCATGCTAATATCAACCCATGACTGTTCTGAAATGGGCAAAGGCATACATAGACTGGCATTAGTTGCGGTACCCTTCGAAAGCTTACTCGAGGAAAGTGAGTGACTTGTTGATTAGTGTTGTTGGGGCTGTCGTTGTTGGCCGCCATGTTCGGCCATGAAAGGCTCGGCCTCCATGACCGAAAGGCGCGAGGAAGAAGATGGCAGGGGGTCTCCCCTGCCATCAACTTCCGATGGTTTGGGGATGGACGCCAAAGTCCCAACGCTTTGAAAAAAAAAAAAAAAAAAAAAAAAAAAAAAAAAAAAAAAACAAATTCTCGTTGAAGCTAGAAGCTCCGCGAAGAAGAAGGAGAAAACGGGTCGGGGTCGACCCGAACCCAATTGGGTCGGGTCGGACCGACCCTGACCCGTTGGAGACCGGGTCGGGTTTGATCCGGACCCACCTATATATATTATATATATATTTAATTATTTCATTCATTAAATTAAACAGTTTTTAATATATATTAAATTCTTGAAAATAGTTAAAAATATGTAAAAATTCGGAAAAATTTCAGAAAAATAGGAAAAAAATATATTTGTGACCCAAATCAATAAAACTTCCATATTTCTATAAAAAGTGAAAAATTCGGAAGTCGGACGAAGCGTTATACAGGGGTTTTACCTCGAAAAACGTGAAATCGGCAAATTGGTCTTGAACTCAAGTTTGACCGATGTCGACCAATTTAGGGATGTTAAATCATTAAATCGAAAGTTAAATTGACACATTTTCAATTGTTAGGATCCTAGATGAGCTATTACGGGGTTTGGGTGCGTACATTGACCCGACGGAAGCCGGATAACTTAGGAATTACTGTGTGTATGTAAGTAAACTGATTTGAGACATTTATTTACATTTCATTCCATTTATTTATTTCTTCTCAGTTATTCGAACTGAATTGCCTTTGAAATCCATATGTTATGACTTGTTTCAGTTGCTCATTTTATGATGTTCATAGCATACTCTGTTTTGCATATCATTGATTCCAATTCCTATATTTTGTCATGTTGATTGTTGTGTATGGAAGTCATTGATGTAGCATGCTATTAGGATAGTTTGTATATTTTGACTCAAATCCTTTGTGCATTAGTATGCTACTACATCTCTTGGATTCCGATGCTGTGTCATTTTTGAATATGAAAGTGGTTCTTGTGGTTAGGGTCATTCGATGATAGAAATTCCGCTTTCATACGAGGGTCACTAGACTTGTCGGGATGTTAGGGGATTTCTCCACTACCTTGCATGACACACGAGGTAACGTGCCTCGAACGGGGTAACCGGACCTTGGGGTTTGTTGGCGAAATAATAACTTGGGTGAACATGACGAGTTTTAAAACTCGGCTATGTTAGCAAGTATACATTCCGGTGACGACTAATTCACTTGGAATAGAAAAGACGTATCGTAAGTACGACCTTTTGAAATTATGATATAGAGCTCAATTTGAAATGAAATGATATAGAGCAGAGCTCAAATTGTAGTGGACAGGCCGATGTGATGAAGATCGCGGCCGACCGACCATAATCCATTACTACTTAGCCCTGAGTCAGTTTCATTTGTGATTAACTCAAGTATCTCTTTGCATGATATTCCTTTCAGTATAAGTTTTTATTTAAATTATGCAATTTGATACTTGTTGCTTATTCGGGAATGTAGATCGATGTCTCTCAGTATTACTTAAATATATTCATGCACTCACCGTCTAGTTTGTGACGGTGGTGCATCATCACCGAGCAGCGCACTGTGCAAAGAGAAGATTGGTGATTACCTCTGAGCCGGTAGAAGACTGCTACGACATACTTTTGTACGTTTTGTTTTATTTTGTATTACATTTTTATGTACATGCTTTTACTTTTGGGTTGAGTGATAGGAACACCTGACTATATATAGACGCATGTTATATATATCACCATTTTTGTTTATATATGCATGTGATCACTATTTCTTGATTTTTTCACAATAGGTTAAGCCTTAGGATTTCATTTTCACTAGTAATTTAGTAACTCTGATTTATAGACAACCATAGGTTAGTCACTAGAACAATTAAGTTAACTGTAGGTGGTATCATAAATGGTAGGCATTTAGGTATTTAAATAAGACTGACTAGTTCCTGATTAGGCCCTATAGGGGAGATTAGAGCTTAATTAGGGATTAGGTCGGGCGGTGCCCCTTATTTGTAGTTGGGGCCTTCACAGTAACTCTGTTGGTCACACCAAACTTGTGTTTCACCACAAAAGTAAAGCGCTCCAAATAGGCCACCCAAGAAGCATGTCTGGCCGAGACCTTGTTCTGCCCATGTAAGTGCTGCAATGCCTCATGGTCTGTAAACAGCACGAACTCTCTGTTGAAAAGATAATGTCGTCAATGCTTCACGGCTTGTACCACTGCATAGAACTCCACATCGTATGTGCTATACCTCAACTTCGCCCCAGACGGCTTCTCACTGAAATAGGCAACAGGCCTATTATTCTGACTCAAGACAGCTCCGATGCCTACCTTGGATGCATCACTATGTAACTCAAAAGGTAGGTGAAAATCTGGCAACACAAGAATGGGTGCAGTGGTTAACCGCGCCTTTATTAGTTGGAATGCTTCATCTGCCTCGTTGCTCTACCCAAACTTCACGCCCTTCATACACTCTGTAAGTGGGGCCATGATACTGCTAAAGTGTGGAATGAACCGCCTGTAGAAGGAAGCCAACCCATGAAAGCTGCGAACCTCCGTGACAGTGGTAGGTCTAGGCCAAGTGCGAATGGCTTCTACTTTAGACTCATCAACCTGCAACCCTTCTCCAGAAATGACATAGCCTAAGAAAAGGACCTTCGGTGTAAAAAATGAGCACTTCTTCATCGCGGCATATAAACTTCTCCCTGCGCAAGATAATCAAAACATCTTGCGCGTGCTGGAGGTGTTCTTCCTCGTGAGTACTGTATATCAATATATCATCAAAATATACCACAACACACTTACCTATCAAAGGTCTCAAGATCTGGTTCATGACTCTCATGAAGGTGTTAGGTACGTTTGACAACCCAAACGTCATGACTAACCACTCATACAGCCCCTCCCTGGTTTTAAAAGCGGTCTTCCACCCATCCCCAACTCTAATGTAAATCTGGTGATACCCACTCTTCAAATTCAGTTTTGTAAAAAATTTTGCTCTACTCAATTGGTCAAGTAAATCATCTTAGAGAGGGATAGGAAAGCGATACCTAACAGTAATCTTGTTGATTGCTCTACTATCCACACACATCCGCCAGGAGCCATCTTTCTTTGGTGTAAGGAGGGCTGGTACTGCACACGGACTCAAACTTTCACGGATGAATCCCTTCGCCAATAACTCTTCAACCTGTCTACGCAACTCCTCATGCTCACTGGGACTCATTCGGTAGTGTGGTCTATTAGGTAGTGATGCACCAGGTTCAAGGTCAATCTGATGTTGAACATCACGCAATGGTGGCAGTCCTTCTGGCATCTCCTCAGGGAAAACATCACAAAACTCCTTCACAATAGGAATTGCGGCTTCAGGAACATCAACATCTCTATCTACCTCCTTTCCCATCAAGATGTAAACGACCTCAAAATCCTGTAATTCATCTTCAAATCTTGCCAAAGACAGCAAACTGCTAGATTTTTTAGTAGGCTTAACTTCCTCCGGGTCCTTGGCGGGTACTAGCACAATCTTCACTCCCTTGAACATAAAGGTGTATTTATTGGTTCTGCCATCATTCACAACTCCCCTATCAAACTGCCAAGGACGTCCCAATAACAAGTGGCAAGCATCCATAGCTACAACATCACACCATACTGAATCCTTGTAGTTAGCGCCAATAGAAAAAGTCACCAAGGCGCGTTTCGACACCTTCACATCACCACCCTTCTTTAGCCGAGCTAGCTTGTAGGGTCTGGGGTGTTGTTCGGTTGCAAAACCCAACTTCTGAACCGCTTCAACTGAGACGATATTCTCGCAACTGCTTGCATCAATCATAAACCTGCACACCTTGCCTAAGATGGTACACTTGGACTGAAAGATGTAATTTCGCAGCCACTCGTCATCAGCGACAGCTCTAGGAGTCATACGAGAACGCCTTACAACTAAGGCATTACCCACATATCCAGTCACGACCTCCTCTTCTGTGTTGTCTGAAGTATCAAACGCTGCTTCTGCAGTGATGTTGGCCTCTTCCCTTTCGTCTTCCTCTTCGTTCTCAATAAATTGAGTCTTCTTCCCTTTACATTCTGACTTCCTGTGACCAACTTCGCCACAACAAAAGCATTTAATCCCATTAGTGCTAGGTCTGTTTGTGCGACTAGCAGAGTTAATTGCAGCGATATTACCTCCAGTATTGGCTGTCCCAACACTAACATTACTGGAAGCATTACTCATACCCCGACGCTGTTGTTTCTCCACCAACAATGCTTGCTGGTGCGCTTCAGAGAAGGAAGCCAGATCGAACATGTTGACGACATCTCGGATCTGCACCCTCAATCCACCAATATATCGCGCCACTAATTGGTCGTTAGTCTCCTGCAGTTCGTTTCTAGCGACTAACTGATAAAACTCAGTAATGTAATCATCTACTGACTTTGCCCCTTGTCTCAGATTCTGCAACCTCTGATACATAAGGCGTTGAAAATCGTAAGACAAGAACTCAACCCGTAAGTGCTTTTTCATCTTCTCCCGCGAGGTGATCTTCGCCTTTCCATTCCTATTCTGCATCAACTTCTGCTGTTGCCACCAAGCCGTGGCCCTGTTGCGGAATCTGGTCGCAACAAGTTGCACACGCTTGTCTTCCGGCGCACTTTTGAATTCTAGGACTTCTTCAACTGACGTCAGCCAGTCCAAGAATTCTTCCGGTTGAAGGGTGTCATGAAATTCTGAGACATCTGCCTTCAACCCAGACTCTCACCGCCTGCGATCATCCTCAATTGCACGCGGCTTATAGCGCCTCCTCGGTGCCTCAACATACTCATCCTCCCATTCGGTAAAAAAATCTCCTACTGGTTCATCACCAACAGGTTCCCTTCGATGGTTACGGACACGATCAATATTTTGACCCAACAAATGATCGATTCTGCCAGTTAATCGTTCTACCACCGCGTCCATGCGTTGGTCAATCGATTGGCCAATTTGTCGATTAAGATTGTCACGGTCATACACCTCATCGATACGCTGCTGGTTCCTCTTCGGCGGCATGATTTCTCCAATCACACTGAAGCAGGCTCTGATACCAACCGACGCAGCGGAGATCTTCTAAACCAGTTGAACGAATCCACGAACAACTCGATCTAGGTCAGAACTTAAGCCAAAGTTTGAAAAAAAAATTATTTCACTCAAAACTACGAATTACACCCAATAGATCGCTTAAATAGCGAAACCCTAAAATTTGCCAAAAATAGTAAAAAGTCTAAAAAGTTCTAAACTGAAAACTAGACGAAAAATAGAAACAAACGCCACAAACGGCAATAAAAACAGAAATTCTTAATGAAACTTATAAGCGAAACAAAAGTTTCCTAAAATAACAAAATTGCCGTTTCGGACGGTGAAACGATGGAATTTCGCCGAAAAACGTCGTAGTCACGACGAAGCAGTGAGTTGTGATCTCCACGTCGTTTCCAATAAACTCATGCCCCCGAAACGCCAAAACTCAAACGCCCAAGCTTCGCCATTTGCGAAAATTACTAAAATGTCATCCTCTCATATCTTTCCATCATATTTTTCCATGAATCTACAAGCTAATTCTTGGACTTCATCAAACTTCTACTAAGAAAAACCCTATGAAAAAAAATATAGTAAAAGAAAAAGAGTACACTATTCTCATAAATATTAAGATGGATATAACATGACAATATTGTTTGTGTTTATTTCGTTTCTCATGTTACTCCCGTGCAGTGGCCATACTAATTTTCACGGGGCCAATTAGATAGGAGTTTTTTTCTAGAAAATTTTTCTCACTCAATCGAACCTGTGGTGCCTAAGGGCCACCTTAGTTCAGCACACCAATACTCGAATGAAAGGGACAGCAAGCAATCGGCAACAAGGAAACGTTTTTACTAGCTCTCAATTGGGAATACAACATTGGAACTCTCTGCCTCCCTAAGTTTAGAGCCCTCGGCTTTATAGACCAGCGAACAGGTAGTTACATAACCAACTAGGACACATGTCATGTGTACATCAGTCCATAGACTAGGTAAAACTCCACTCCCTTAGTGGTTAAGGCAGTTACCCAATTGTCTTGCTCCCTTGCTGCCACATGGTTCCATAACCGCCACCATCGCTGGGTCAATTGCAACATGCTCCTGGTATTTGAGATTTCCTTGGCCGTGCCTTGGTCATTGCTCCAGCCCATGACCAAGGTAATTACTCAACTGCTTGGAACCGTCTTGACTTGGTCTAGCCACGCCACAAGGGACGTGGCCCATGTTTCTCTACGGGACAGGGGTTGTTTGATAGTGCCTGGCCGAGTCCAGGCACCTCGGGTGCTAGCCGGGGCTCGGTTGAGTCCCACCGGCTCGGGGGGGTGGCCGACGCCATGGTCCGTCCATGGGTCATGCCTTGGCATTGCGCCCAAGGTATGCTCGAGGGTCCTTGCAACTTCTCCCATGCTGCCCTAGGGAGAGAGCACACCTCTCCATATAGTAGATGTTAAGTTGTTTGCTCAGCTCCAATAGAAAACATTCCAAAATGAGACCAAGCATACTTTGACCTAGGTCCAAGCCCAAGTCAAGATTTGTCAACCCTTGCCTCGTGCCTTGCTCATGCCATGCTCGTGCCAAAGAATCCGCTAAGTCTTGCCCATGCCAGCGCTCGTGCCAAGGCGCCGTGCCAAGGTTTGTCCGCGCTCGTACCAAGGCGCCGTGCCAAGGAGTGTCAAAGCGCGCCCGCGCTCATCCATGCGTGCTTGTTCGTGCACGCGCGCCCGACCGAGCTCGTCCATGCGCGCGCGTCTGTCCCGCGCTCGTCCATGCGCGTACTCGCCTAGGGTCCGTGCCTCGCGGCAAGGCACGTACCCAAGTCATGCCAAGGTGTGTCAAGGCGGCGTGCTAAGGCGTGCCAAGGCATAACCTCCTTCACGCCTATGAGCCATTTCGCATGTTCTCTCGCAACTGAACCTTATGGAACCATCCGAGCCCTCCAGAACTCGGTCATTGACTAGGTTTCTTGCTGCCTAACCCAGCCTACTCGGGTCACGATATTTAGGGGCTGACAACATCCCCCAGCCGAACTGTTCGATGCCCTCATCGAACATTCCGAGTCCGCCTGTCCACCAAACTGCTGCCCACCAAAGCAACATTTCTCCAGCTGATCCCATACCTGTAGTGCCACCACCCTTGGCGTACTGCCTCTGTTCCTGCCTCGCATTGCTAGAACAAAACACGGCCCCTTTTCATCCATGATCAGCAAGCCATGAAGGGATGGAATCACAGCGACTTTCCCAGCCATCAAGAAATCATTTCCTGCAATGATTTCAAAGTCATCCAACGGAGCGGCAATCAAATTCACGTTGCCCTCCCACGTATGGATTATAATCCCCACGTCTAAGGCTACGCCCATAGCTTTCTTTGGTTCAGAATTGACCGCCTTCACCATGCTTGCACTCTCAGCAAGCCGCAAACTAAGCCTCCTAGCTAGGTTCTTCGCAATAAACGAATGTGTGGCTCCTTAATCGATCAGCACCTTCGCCGTTTGGTTGTTGATCTGAGCCTCTACGAACATCAGCCCTATTGAGGTCTCAGCATTGTGCACCTGCACTATATTCAGCAACTGCAATGGATTCATCTGAGCCTCCGATTCATCCGCAACAATCGCATTCAGTTTCTTTTTCTTTGGGTAATCTCTTGCCCTTTGAGGATCGTCACATATAAAACAGCCATTTTTCCCCATTGATGCTTTGGCACTAGCATCAAATTTTGAAGAAGGCTCATTCTCCTTCCTGGATCCGCCAGCTCGATCCTTCTCCTTGTACTTCTTTTCTTTTGATTCAAAAGAAGTACCACTAGTCTTGTAATCCACAAGACTATCCGCCACTGCAATTGCACTCGACAAGTTCTTCATGCCTTGTCTCCGCAACTCTGACTGAGCCCCTCCTTGCAATCCTGCAGTGAAATTAAACAACTTGTTCACCTCGGACATATTTATAATGTCAAGCAATAAGGACGAGAATTCCTTCACGTATTCTTTAACCGTCCCTTTCTACTTCAATTGGCGCAAGGCCTTCCGCGCTTGTCATGCCGCATTCGTGGGTATGAATTGATCTTTCAATTCCCGTTTTAGCACCTCTCTCTCCACAATCTACGGTCTGCCCGCAGCTGCATCATCATCTACTCTGGTTCTCCACCAAAGTTTCGCATCGCCATCTAGGTACATGGAGGTCAGAATTACCTTTTGGCTATCTTCTGTCCCAGCAGTAGCAAAGTACTGCTCCATGTCCCAAAGAAAATTCTCAAGCTCCTTCGCGCTCCGCTTGCCTCTTAATTTCTTTGGCTCTGGTACCTTTGTTCTAGGCTTTGCCGCAATGGTAACCTCTGAGGATCCGCCGACGACTCGCTTGAGCAGGCCTACCTCCATAGTCATGCTCGTGGCAGTTTCTATAGCGGCCCCAAAACACGAGGTCGCCACGTGGGGAGGCGCTGGCCCAGCGGTCCCGCCCGATCCTTGACCCACTGGGTCCCACGCGCCACTGACGCCATTTTCCACAACACGACTCCTCGATATGCGTGTTAACACGACTCCTCGATATGCGTGTTCATTAAACTTTCAACAGCGGAAGTCTTAATTTAAAACCAAATAAACAATTAAATTTATTTTCATATAAACATCATTTAATAGAGCAATTCCTATTGTGGAAAACCCGGAGAAAATATATTAAACAATAGTATATACGAGTACAGTATCTATTCGGTCTCTCATGTCCCAAAAGCAAGCAAAATATCAATATAGCACGTACTGGTAGGTCCTCGACCGCAGGCAGTCAGATAAAGTCGTCCCAAAATCTCCTTGCCCCTACTAGCAGGGTCTGCACTCGCCCATCACAAAAAGAAAGATGAGGAGTACAGTTAGTAAGATTCCAACAAAGTACACCGAGCATTTATAAGAAATATAGCCAATATCAATAAACATATCAATTAATCATGCGAACTAAACAAGCAACTGTGCTAAGATCATCACATGAATAAATAACATGAGAAACAAACTGTGTACTCCTCTCGGTCACACTAAATCGTACGACAAACCCCAGATCCTTTCAAAGTGGTGCCCCACTTCCTTTCACCTGCACGGCCCACCGCCGACAGTACCCGCAGCCCCAAAACCTACGGACCGGCACCGCACAGATCCTTTCAGTTGAAACACCCACTTCCTTTCACCTGGTTACCCGCGTACAGCCTAGTGTGCCATAAGTACAACAAGAATAGCAAGAAATCTCGTTCCCTAACCCCAAATACGTCACGAAAATCAATAACAAGGAATATGGGGAATAACATCCAACAAGCACAAATAGGCAATCAATGATAAAAACGTAAACCCTCGATGACTTTCAGAAGGAATCTTACGTACACAATAACAAGGAATATGAATCAACGATAGAAAAGTAAACCCTCGGTAACATTCAGAAGGAATCTTACGTACCTCAAACACGTACTCGCACGCATCTCGATATGCGCACCCGACACCTAGCTATAGCATCATATGCCCCTTTTGTCCATTTGTATCATTTCAGCTAGTAATTCATACAAATCATAATTAAAATCACAATTCAAAATTTAGGTGAAATACACATCACCTCAATCGCGTCGTCGACTTTCGTCGATTTGCGCCTCTAATCGGTTCGACAACGCCATCGCGTCGTTCACCGCACCGCGTTGTCGCCGCTAAGCCGACGTCGCTTGCCGCCATCGCGCCGCTTCGGCGTCACTGCCGCCACCGCTGAGCTCGCTGCGGGACACCGCGCCACCTCCGGCCACCACCGCCGCTTCCACCATCTCCACGCCGCGCCGATCGTCGCCGCTCGCTGCTCCCGCCAGCGCCGCCGCGAATTCAATCCAGCAGCGCCGCGCTTCCCTCCACCCGGCCCGCCCATGCCGCTGCCGCCTGCCGCTGCTCCGAAGAACCTCGCCGCTGCCGCTGCCGCGCTTTCGCGCCCGTCTCGCATAGCAGCACCGCCGCGCACGCCGCGCTCCACCACCGCGCTCCTCGCCACGCCGGAGCCGCGCGCTGCTCTTCGCTCGGTGGCCGCCGCTCGGCCGGCCGCCACGCCACCGCGCGCCGCGCATGCTCGCCGCGCTCGCTGCGCTTTGCGCGCCCACCGCACCTCTTCGCTCGCTAACGTGACCTCGCGTCGCGCGTCCGCCTCCGCCATGCTGCGGCCATAGCTCATGCGAGCCGCTCCTCTCGTCCGCCATTTTTCTTTCCTTCTCTTCTCGTTTCGTTTCTTCTTCCTTTTTTTCTCCCATCTCCAACCACTCTCTCTCTCTCTCTCTCATTTAATATTCATCCTCTCCCTCTCCCCATCTCAAACCATTCTCTCTCTCTTCATTTAATATTCCTCCACTCTCTCTCACTCTTCATTTATTTCTCTCTCTCTCTCACCTCACACACCACGCTCTCTCTCTTCATTTATTTAATTATTTTTCTCTTCATATATATCTTTATCTTTACTTTTTGATTTTTTTAAATTAATAGCGTCCTCGAGATTCGTGAATCGCGAATGTCGATGCAACCTCAATAATTTCACCTCTTGGTCTGGTGTCTCTATGCTTAACCAAAATTTGTCCGAGCAACGCGCATCTCGAGGCACCAACCCGCCTCATAATTTCAATACTCGCGCTACACGTATCACGAGACGTATCCAATGTACACATTAAACCACATAAATTCATTATAGCCACATATCTCGATCCCACGTTAGCACGCGATTCGAGGCGCGCTCTCGTTCGTGTTTCGGCTCCCCGAATTCTCGCGCATACGCACAAGTATTCCAGCAAGTGGGTCCCACGTACGGCCCTAAAATGACACGTGGCGAGAGTCGAATTTTCGGGCCGTTACAGTCTTCCCAACTAAAAGAAAATTTCATCCCGAAATTTAACTGTAACCCAAATCTCATACCAGAGAATAGCTGAGGGTAACGTGCCGTTATCGTCGACTCGATCTCCCAGATGAGTCCCTTCGTCCTATGATGCTGTTAACGACCTAAGACTTTCGCGAGTTCCCTGTTCAGAAAATTTGTACCCGACGGTCGACAATCTATATCGTTCTCTCATCATAAATCACGTCAAAAAGTATTTTAACATGTCCCAACTCAATCGTCGATCTCGACCTTGACCTAACGACTCAACATTGAAATGTGAAATGTCGGATGAACCCCCAGTAACCTCTTTTCTGGCAAGTCTAATATGTACGTCACACTGCCAACTCGTGTTGCGACTCTGAACGGTCTCATATATCTCAGCGCTAATTTGAAAAATCTAAACTCCATGTCATTTCTTTGAACCTCTGATACATCGCATCAGCTCTCCGATACTCCAACACATGCGGAATGGATATGTGCCTCTGCAGCATCTGGAACCTCTAACAAACTCATAGATGTTGCCGCCTCGAGTAAACAAAACTCGTATGTTATCTGGCGAACTACTGTCTCACCATCCGATCCCTCTCATGAGTCCTCAACTGACGCGATAACTAAGTTATCACTCTGTCTCCCTAAATCAGTACGCATTTAAATCCGGTGCCACAAACGTCCGTATGAACGGTCAACCCTAGATCCGAATTTGACGACACTAATAACGGTGCAGAAGTCAACTTCTTTCACTCTGTGAATGTCACATCGCATTTACTGGACCAAATGAAAAAAAAAATCATATCCTTCTTCGTAAATCTAATCATCAGCGCTGCGATTTTGGAAAAGTCATGTACAAGCGTCGATAATATCTTTTGTCGTTGATCGCATGTCATGAGGGCTTCACCTCCGAACGCCAAAACTCGCACTTACTGAACTTAGCGTACAATCTGCGCTCCCTAAGTCTGTGACCGAAATCTTCGAATAAAATAATGGATCTGAAGTCGCTCGATTCCAGCTACTTTCATCGCAAGGTACGCAAGTGTGTGAATTTCTTCATGTTTTGCGCCACCATGCCTCAGCATAAAAAAGAAACTCATCTCTCAGTCTCAATCGAATCTCGGCCGGGGTATACTTTCTTGAATTATGCCCAAGTACTCTGCTCTTCGTGGCAGTTGTATAGTCGGTCCACCATACTGCACTGCTCTTCTCGCTCCATTATCCGCATGAAGAACTGATCGTCCATCCACGTTTAATGAGTAAACCATGAACGTGCCGCATGTCATCGTCGTACGTGTATATAAGTATTACGATCAATATATACACATCTAAGTCCGTACTACCCTCTAACTTTGCTTCCCAACTAAAGTTCTAAGGCAAGTACATCGGTTTTCCACATCTAAATTTTTTTTTTTTTAAGTCTTATGCTGTTTCAATTAACTTTCCGAGGTTCCTCGAAACTCTCGTTCTAATACTATCAGTTTAAATACATCTATGCTTCCTCCGAGGACCATGCTCTGATACCATTTGTAGCGGCCTCAAAACCCGAGGTCGCCACGTGGGGAGGCGCTGGCTCAGCGGTCCCGCCCGATCCTTGACCCACTGGGTCCCACGCGCCACTGACGCCATTTTTCACAACGCGACTCCTCGATATGCGTGTTCATTAAACTTTCAACAGCGAAAGTCTTAATTTAAAACCAAATAAACAATTAAATTTATTTTCATATAAACATCATTTAATAGAGCAATTCCTATTGCGGAAAACCCGGAGAAAATATATTAAACAATAGTATATACGAGTACAGTATCTATTCAGTCTCCCATGTCCCAAAAGCAAGCAAAATATCAATATAGCACGTCATCGGTAGGTCCTCGACCGCGCAGACATACGATAAGTCGTCCCAAAATCTCCTTGCCCCTACTAGCAAGGTCCGCACTCGCCCATCACAAAAGGAAGATGGGGAGTACAAGTTAGTAAGATTCCAACAAAGTACACCGAGCATTTATGAGAAATATAGCCAATATCAATAAACATGTCAATTAATCATGCGAACTAAACAGTAATCGTGCTAAGATCATCACATGAATAAATAACATGAGAAACAAACCGTGTACTCCTCCCGGTCACACTAAACTGTACGACAAACCCCCAAGATCCTTTCAGTGAGTGCCCCACTTCCTTTCACCTGCTACGGCCCTGTGACGGCCCCAACTACAAATAAGGGCACCGCCCGGCCTAATCCCTAATTAAGCCCTAATCTCCCCTATAGGACCTAACCAGGAACTAGTCAGCCTTATTTAAATACCTAAATCCCTACCATTTATGATACCGCCTACAGTTAACTTAATTGTTCTAATGACTAATCTATGGTTGCCTATAAATCAGAGTTATTTTTTTTTTTATCTAACCAATTATTCAGCGGAAGTCTTATAAAATTACTAGTGGAAATGAAATCCTAAGGCCTAACCTATTGTGGAAAAATCAGGAAATAAATGTCACATGCATATATAAACGAAAACGGTGATATATATAACATGTGTCCAGTTCTATATTCCTATCACTCAACCCAAAAGGCAAATGAGCATGTACATAACAAAAAGTTATACAAAAGCATACAAAACGTACAAAAGTAGGTCGTAGCAGTCCTCCGCCGGCTCGGAGGTAGTCACCAATCTTCTTTTTGCCTGATCTGCTACTCGGTTGATCTGCACCAAAGTCACAAACTAGAGGGTGAGTGCATGAATATATTTAAGTAATACTGAGAGACATCGATCCACATTCCCAAATAGGCAACGAGTATCAAATTGCATAATTGAAATAGAAACTTATGCTGAAAGAAACATCATGCAAAGAGATACTTGAGTTAATTACATATGAAACTGACTCAAGGCTAAGTAGTAATGGGTTAGGGTCGGTCGGCCGCGATCTTTATCACATCGGCCTGTCCACTACAATTTGAGCTATGCTCTATATCATAATTCAAAAGGTCGTATTTACGATTACGCCTTTTCTATTCCAAGTGAATTAGTCGTCATCTGAATGTATACTTGCTAACATACCCGAGTTTTAAAACTCGTCATGTTCAACCAAGTTATTCTTGCCCCAACAACCCCGAGGTCCCATACCTCTGTTCGAGGCACGTTACCTCGTGTGTCATGCAAGGTAGTGGAGAAATTTTCTAACATCCCGACAAGTCTAGTGACCCTCGTATGAAAGCGGAATTTCTATCGTCAAATGACCATAACCACAAGAACCACTTTCGTATTCAAAAACGACGCAGTATTAGAATCCAAGAGATGTAATAGCATAACACTGCACAAAGGATTTGAGTCAAAGTATACAAACTATCCTAATAGCATGCTATATCACTGACTCACACACGATAATCAATATGAAAAAGTATAGAAATTAGAATCAATGATATACAAAACAGAGTATGCTATGAACATCATAAAATGAGCAACTGAACAAGTCATAGCATATGGATTTCAAAGGTAATTCAGTTCGAATAACTGAAAATAAATAAATAAATGGAATGAAATGTAAATAAATGTCTTAAATAAGTTTACTTACATACACAAAGCAATTCCTAAGCTATCCGCCTTCCGTCGCGTCGATCTACGCACCCAAACCCCGTAATAGCTCATCTAGGATCCTAACAGTTGAAAATGTATCAATTTAAATTCTAATTTAATGATTTAACATCCCTAAATTGGTCGACATCGGTCAAAATTGAGTTTGAGACCAATTTGTCGATTTTACGTTTTTCGAGGTAAAACCTCGGTATAACGCCTCGACCGACTCCCGAACTTTTTTACTTTTTATAGGAATATTGAAGTTTTATTGATTTGGGTCACAAATATAATTTTTTTCCTATTTTTCTGAAATTTTCCTGAATTTTCCATAATTTTTTTCTATTTTCTGGAATTTATTATATATTAAAACAGTTTAATTAATTAAATAATTAGATATAATATATATATATATATATATATATATATATATATAAATGGGTGGGTCCGGGTCAAACCCGACCCGGTCCAACCGGATCCGGGTCGACCCGACCCGGCCCAAATGACTCGGGTCGGTTTGACCGGATCCTCAACGAGTCGGGCCTGTCCGACCCGACCCACATGGGTTCGGCCGACCCGACCCGTTGTCCCCTTCTTCTTCTTCGCGAGCTTCGCTTCTGCAATTTTTTTTTTTTTTTTTTTTTTTTTGCTTTGCGAGGCGTTCTGACTTTGGCGTCCATCCCCAAACCATCGAAAGTTGATGGTAGGGGAGACCCCCGCCATATTCTTCCTCACGCCTTTCGCCATGGAGGCCGAGCCTTCCATGGCCGAACATGGCGCCAACAACGACAACCCAAACAACAACAACAACAACGACGACAAAGAGTAGCAACAACAACGCGAGATCAACTCACCTTCGACTGTCGATCTCTTTCTCTCTCCCGATCTCTCTCTCTCACCGCCAATCTCTTCTTCTTCTTCTCTCCTTCCTCAGTTTCTCTCGTTCACTATGTTTTTTCTTCTTCTTTTTTTTTTCAAGAATGGATAAGGTGGGTTAAGTATTTGATGTCCTCGAGATTCGTGTTGCACGAATCTCGAGGCAAAATCAAAAATATCTCATTTGTCCCCCACCGCCTTACTGTTTGGCCCTATTTTAGAAATTTTTATTTTTTATTATTTTATTTTATTTTATTTTTTCATTTAACCAATTTTTTATATTTACATATATATATATATAATTTATTCTAGCCACTTATTAAACAAACCATTAAATTACTTTTAATGTAAATTAATTAATCTTACCCCACGAGCAGCCACCTCGAGTCCACGTTGGCACGCGACTCGAGGCGCGTCCCCGCTCGTCTCGGTATTTGCATACCCGTAAATGACTTAGTAGTCTACACATATACAATACACTGGGCAAACAACACAACAAATATAACATTTACCTCGCCACCGCGCTTGCTGCGATCGACACGTATCGCATCATGCGCGGGTCCCACGTCACGGGTAATTGTGTCCTAATTAACGAATTAAACGTGCATTAATTATTGGGCCGTGACAGCCCAAATTTCACGACAAAATTACAGTTCCCAAAAAACCTACGGACCGGCACCGCACGGATCCTTTCAGCTTGAAACACCCACTTCCTTTCACCTGGTTACCCGCGTACAGCCTAGTGTGCCATAAGTACAACAAGAATAGCAAGAAGTCTCGTTCCCCAACCCCAAATACGTCACGAAAATCAATAACAAGGAATATGGGGAATAACATCCAACAAGCACAAATAGGCAATCAATGATAGAAACGTAAACTCTTGATGACTTTCAGAAGGAATCTTACGTACACAATAACAAGGAATATGAATCAACGATAGAAAAGTAAACCCTCGGTGACATTCAGGAGGAATCTTACGTACCTCAAACACGCACTTGCACGCATCTCGATATGCGCACCCGACACCTGGCTATAGCATCATATGCCCCTAGTGTCCATTTGTATCATTTCAGCTAGTAATTCATACAAATCATAATTAAAATCACAATTCAAAATTTAGGTGAAATACACATCACCTCCATCGCGTCGTCGACTTTCGTCGATTTACGCCTCCGATCGGTTCGACAATGCCATCGCGTCGTTCACCGCGTCGTTGCCACTGCCAAGCCGACGTCGCTGTCGCCATCGCACCGCTGCCGGCGTCACCGTCGCGCCACCGCCGAGCTCGCCGCCGGCCACCACCGGCCACCTCCGGCAACCACCGCCGGCCGCCTGCTCCACCATCTCCTCGCCGCGCCGATCGTCGCTGGCTCGCTGTTCCGCCGCGCCGCCGCGAAATCCAGCCGCGCGCCTGCGCGCTCCCACCCGGTCCGCCCATGCCGCTGGCCGCCGCCGTCCAGCAACCTCGCCGCCGCCGCTGCTCGCGCCCGCCGCTGTCCGCCGCGCAGCCCACCGCCGCGCCGCTGCGTCACCACCGCGCCTCCTCGCCACGCCGGAGCCGCCGCCGCTCGCTCAGCCGCTGGCCGCCCTCGCTCGGCCGCTCACGCCACCGTCGCTGCTCGCGCCGTCTCGCCGGCGTCGCTGCCTTGCGCCGCCGCCACCGCGCCTCCTCGCTGCCAACATGACCTCGCGTCGCCGTCCGCCTCCGCGCTGCTGGCCGCAGCTCCCGCGAGCCGCTCCTCTCGTCCGCCATTTTTCTTTCCTTCTCTTCTGTTTCGTTTCTTCTTCCTTGTTTTCTCCCATCTCCAACCACACACTCTCTCTCTCTCTTCATTTAATATTCCTCTCTCTCTCTCTCTTATTTAATATTCATCCTCTCTCTCTCCCCATCTCAAACCATTCTCTCTCTCTTCATTTAATATTCCTCCATTCTCTCTCTCTCTCTCACCTCAAACCACACTCTCTCTCTTCATTTATTTAATTATTTTTCTCTTCATATATATCTTTATCTTTAATTTTTGATTTTTTTAAATTAATAGCGTCCTCGAGATTCGTGCATCACGAATGTCGATGCAACCTCAATAATTTCACCTCTTGGTTTGCTGTCTCTATGCTTAACCAAAATTTGTCCGAGCAACGCGCATCTCGAGGCACCAACCCGCCTCATAATTTCAATACTCGCGCTACACGTATCACGAGACGTATCCAATGTACACATTAAACCACATAAATTCACTATAGCCACATATCTCGGTCCCACGTTAGCACGCGATTCGAGGCGCGTTCTCGTTCGTGTTTCGGCTCCCTGAATTCTCGCGCATACGCATACGTATTCCGGCAAGTAGGTCCCACGTACGGCCCTAAAATGACACGTGGCGAGAGTCGAATTTTCGGGCCGTTACAGCTAGCTCAGTTGGTACACGGCTCGATGAGCCCACGCCTTTATCCCTCGAGGGCGCGGGTTCGAACCGTGGGTGGTGAGGGAGGTGTGGAGGATTCCTCTAAGAGGTCCACACTCTGGGGGTTCGGGGGATTCCTCATAGAGGCCCTTGTGCCCCAACAAAAAGGTGCCTCTTTTTGTAACGGCCCGGACCTCTTAGAGGAAACCCTGTGCACGTCGAAGCTACCCAGGACCTCTTGGAGGAAACCCCTGGATATTCTCCCCTCCCACAACTCGAACCTGAGCCCCTAGAGACACAAGTACTTAGGCTCATGGAGTTGTGTACCGACGCTCATGGAGTTGTGTACCACTGAGCTGTCGGTACACAACTCCATGAGCCTAAGTACTTGTGTCTCTAGGGGCTCAGGTTCGAGTTGTGGGAGGGGAGAATATCCAGGGGTTTCCTCCAAGAGGTCCTGGGTAGCTTCGACGTGCACGGGGTTTCCTCTAAGAGGTCCGGGCCGTTACAGTTTCCCTAGTAAGTTCTCCCATAGAACGCACCTCAGCTACCAGTTCCTCAAATTTGGATTCCCACATAGCTATCGTGGCCTCTTGTGAATATTCTCTGGCCACCGACGAAGCCGCCAACATTTTCAAGCCTTCAAGGCGCTGCCCCATTCTTGAAGACTCTGATGTGTCTGCCGGGACTGCCATTATTGACATCATTTGTTCTAGGTGAGCTACTCTCTTACCTAGATCGCTCGCTGCTCGAGTCGCTATCGTCTCCGAACGAAGCTCTGATACCAATTGTCACGGGGCCAATTAGAGAGGGGTTTTTCTCTAGGAAATTTTTCTCACTCAATCGAACCCGTGGTGCCTAAGGGCCACCTTAGTTCAGCACACCAATACTCGAACGAAAGGGACAGCGAGCAATTGGCAACAAGGAAACGTTTTTACTAGCTCTCAATTGGGAATACAACACTGGAACTCTCCGCTTCACTAAGCTTAGAGCCCTTGGCTTTATAGACAACCAACAAGTAGTTACATAACCAACTAGGACACATGTCTTGTGTACATCAGTCCATAGACTAGGTAAAATGCCACTCCCTTAGTGGTTAAGGCAGTTACCCAACTGTCTTGCTCCCTTGCTGCCACATCGTTCCATAACCACCACCATCACTGGGTCAATTGCAACATGCTCCTGGTATTTGGGATTTTCTTGGCCGTGCCTTAGTCATGGCTCCAGCCCATGATCAATGTAGTTACTCAACTGCTTGGAACCGTCTTGACTTCGTCTAGCCACGCCACAAGGGACATGGCCCATGTTTCTCTATGGGACAGGAGCTGCTTGATCGTGCCAGGCCGTGTCCAGGCACCTCGGGTGCTAGCCGGGGCTCGGTCGAGTCCCACCGGCTCGGGGGGTGGCCGACACCATGGTCCGTCCATGGGTCATGCCTTGGCATTGTGCCCAAGGCATGCTCGTGGGTCCTTGCTACTTCGCCCATGCCACCCCAAGGAGAGAGCACACCTCTCCCTATAGTAGATGTTAAGCCGCTTGCTCAGCTCCAATAGAAAACATCCCAAAATGAGACCAAGCATACTTTGACCTGGGTCAATGCCCAAGTCAAGATTTTTCGACCCTTGCCTTGTGCCTTGCTCGTGCCAAAGAATCCGTTAAGTCTTGCCCGTGCCAGCGCTCGTACCAAGGCGTGCCAAAGCGTCGTGTCAAGGAGTGCCAAGGTTTGCCCGCGCTCGTGCCAAGACGTCGTGCCAAGGAGTGTCAAAGCGCGCCCATGCTCGTCCATGTGTGCTTGTCCGTGCGCGAGCGCGCGTCCATGCGCGCACTCGCCCAAGGTCCGTGCCTCGCGCCATGGCGCGTACCTAAGTCGTGCCAAGGTGTGCCAAGGTGTCGTGCCAAGGCGTCGTGCCAAGGCATAACCTCCTTCACGCCTATGTGCCATTTCGCATGTTCTCTCGCAACCGAACCTTATAGAACCATCCGAGCCCTCTAGAACTCGGTCATTAGCTAGGTTTCTTGCTGCCTAGCCCAGCCTACTCGGGTCACGCTATTAAGGGGCTGACACTAATATTGTATGTGTTGTTCCAATTTCATCGGATATCTCCAAAGAGACGTGTTTATTCCATTTCTCAATATCACTTATTCCACAAAAAATTAGTATGACCATGAACATGCATTTGGCTCTCCAAGTTGATGTACTAATCCTAATATAACTCCAAAACTTTATATTAAGTCTTCAATCAACTTGGTTTCACATTCATTTTTATTTCAATTGTGAAAACTCCTCAATGCCCTGCATAACCGTACACCCAATTAAGTAAGAATTAAACCTCACTATATCTTCAAGTCAATACATTTCTTTGATTGAAGGGAATTGAGTACCCGAATAATCTGTAGTGAAGCACGAAGCAAAGACGTGGGAGAAGACTCATTAGGAGCTCACTCGATCGCAGTTGTCCCGCTGAGCTTTCTCGGGTTTTGGGGGGTCAGCTATGGCGGCTCGTGCACTACTGCGCGGTCATCGTCTCATCGACAACCGCTGCCCTGCACCCTCTCCTCTGCCTCTTTTGCTAAGCTCAATTACGCATTCAACGAGGTCGAAGATTTTTTTTTTTTTTTTTTGGCCGACGTTATGGGGCGAATAATCGATAAAGCTAAGGAATGTGGACATGTTCGAGGGTTGGAGGTTGGAGAAAATAGAGTGAACATCACCCACCTCCAATTTGCGGATGACTCTTTGCTATTTGCTAACGCAAATGATGATTCACTTGTGAAATTAATGAACCAGGTGAAGATTTTTTGTAGGATATCAGGTCTCAAACTCAACGAGGAGAAATGCGCACTCCTGGGAATAAATGTATCCGAGGAAGCAATCAGACAGATCACAAATGGTGGACGGGTGACCCGTCGAGGACATACACTGCTTATTCAGGAGCTGTGTGGGAGAGAGGACTACAGGGTCAAGACCAATACCATAGGGTCAAGACCAATACCATAGGGTCAAGAATGTGGTGGTGGCTGATGAAAAAGCTCCAAGTACGCTGGACAGCACCAAGAGCGGCAGAGGACCTCCTCAACGACCATTTCATTTGTTGTCGTGGGAGAAAACGAAAATTGCTTTGGAGAACCGGCGTTCTGGAGATTCTATAGGGGGTGTGGTTGGAGAGACACAAAAGGTTATTTAATGAGCATGAAAATGGGCGGGAGACCATTAATGATAGCATTGAAACTTGAAAGGAACATGGAAAACTGGTTGGTGAGTAGCAATAAATTTGATGAGTGGAAGGGAACCTAATATCGGGACTATGGTTGGATATAGCATAAGGTTAAAATGATGACTGGGTATGCTTTTACCCCAAGTAAAGATGGGACAAATTGGGTATTGGTGAAGGGGAGTGTTTGGTGTATTAGGGAGAGCTTCAATGTAACTTTTTACATGTAATTTTATTTTTCCACTTTTGTAATCTTGGCCACGCGGCGACGGGTTCAACCTAGTTGATTCGGTGAGAGTGTGACACTACATAGGGTAGAGTTCACGATGACTCGCTAGGGGGAATGAAGTTTAAATGGACGACTTGTTTTTCCTCTACTACATCGGTAGGAGTTTTTTTCTCGACTTTATTTTAAAGAAAAACATTGTTTCTCACCATGTAAATATTGTTGGCTATAATGAAATAAAGTCTCGTTACTATAAAAAAAAATATATATATTTTTTTTTTTACGTTTGGTCATGATTTATTTTCTTTCTTCACCATTTTAAAATTTTCACTAATGGTAATTCTATTCATTTTATGTTAAACACTGTTAAGTAATGCTGACATGGTTCTAACGCAGCTAGGAACTCAAATTTATTCACTTTGAAAAAAACAAATTTACTTTATTTTTTAAACCAATGTCAAAATTATTTTTTTAAAATAGAATAAATTTAATTTTTGAGATTTTTTAAAAAAGGGTTTGTCATTCAACCACTCATGTGCTTCCTAGGTATTTTTTTTTTTTTTTTTTTTTTTTTACATTTGTTTTAAAAAATAAAGTAAATTTATTTTCTTAAAAAAATTAAGTAAATTGATTACATAGTCACATCAACATTACTTAACCGCCGTTAACAGAAAATGGATGGAATGATCATAAGTGAAAATTTCGAAAAAGACTTGTAACCATTTTTTTAAGAAAAAAAATTGTGACCAAAGTGTAAAAAATTTAAAGTTTTGTGACCAAGAGTGAAATTGACCCAATAAAACTTCATAAAAAAGTATATAATTGATTATCTCCTCCCATCTAGCACGGAGACGTTTTGAATTAAAACTTAATATCAATGAGTTGAAGGTGGTTAAGTTAAAGATAATATCGATGTTGGGCAAATGATATGTGGGCAAATGAAATGTGAGAAACTAACACCTTATATGAGGCAGCCTTCTAACGATGAGAGTTTGTTTGGAAGAAAAAAAAAACGAAGAAATAACACATAAAACACTCAATCCAAAATCTTGAGACTCAATTCGTTGATTCATTTGATAAAAGCTACCTATTGTGGTATTTTTACAACATTTTACACTAAAACATCAAAAACTCTAATTCATCAATACTTTATATATTCTTAATATACCATTAGATCGAAATTTCATATTAATCCAATAGTGAGATATGTAGTTCCCATAGCATGGTATATATTTGAGTTTCATTGTAAAAGCACCATATATATATATATATATATATATATATATATATATATATATATATATATATATATATATAACTATGTACATGTTGTCAACTCTATGTAACTTTCAAATTAATGTTTGACTAATTAATATTAGCATCTTAATTAATAGCCTAATTAAGTACATTATTTTCATTTTTTTTGTTGTTGTTCTTTTTATTTTCGTACACAATAACAACTTTATTACATCATTCTCCATAGATTTTATATTTGGTTTTTACAACAACAACAACAACAACAACAACATAACATCGATCCCAAATTAATTGGAGTCGGCTACATGGATCAAACTTTTCCATTGTACTCGATTAAGTGCAATTGATGGTGAGCTTTCCAGTCATTCAAATCCCTCCTAATTACTGCATTCCATGTTAACTTTGATTTATCCCTACCTCATCGAATTTCTATTGTTCTATTGAGTCAAGTTTTCTAGTAGGAGCATTTGAAGGCCGTCCGCAACAGCCCTTCCCAAATCTTTGTATCAATTCACTACAAGAAAAATGATATTTAGAAATGGAATTAGCAACGGAATTAAGTTCCGTTGCTAAGAAAAAGTGGTTAGAGACGGAATTGATACGGACTAATTCAGAGACGAAATAGAGAGAGATCAGAGATGGAAATAGAGGCGGAAATAGAAACGAAATTAAATTTCGTCTCTAAATAATGGCGCCAACATTCCCACCAAAACTTTCTTTTTTTATAACCGTTCATCAAATCTCGAGATTTGTGTGCTTTGATCTAGATGCCCCAAAAATGGGGACCAACCACAATAGAACTCTCTCTCTCTCTCTCTCTCTCTCTCTCTCTCTCTCTCTCTCTCTCTCTCAACGAAATCCCGAAATCCCTCACCGTCTCTCTCAACGAAATCCCTCACCGCTCTCTCTGTCAACGAAATCTCTCTCCCTCACCGCTCTCTCTCTCACCGCTCGTCGCTCTCTTTCTCTCTCACCGTCATCGCTCTCTACTCTCTCCCACCATCACCGCTCTCTCTCTCTCTCTCTCTCTCTCTCTCTCTCTCTCTCTCTCTCTCCGTCACCGTCACCGCTCTCTCTCTCTCTCTCTCTCTCACCGCTCTCTCTCACCGGATCTCACTCACCGTCAACTCTCTCTCTCTCTCTCTCTCACCGAAATCTCTCTCCCAAACCCTAAATCTCTGTCGTCGCTGCGATTGAGGTTGCGACGAGACCGTCGGGTCTGCCGTCGCCGTTTGCTGGAGATTAGAGCCTTCGAAGCTCTAACCCGTCGCCGCTGTTCGGCGCACCCTAAGCCGTCGCCGCTGTACCTCGCCATCTCCAAAGCGAGAACCATTTAATTTTGATATTACTCATCTGTCATATTTTTGTTTAGATTTTGATTGTTTTCCTGTTTTCTTGGTTGTAAACATATGTTATTGAAGATCTGAATTCTTTTGAAGAAATGATTGATTTTGCATGCATTTCTGTTCTATAACTTGTGCTAATTTGATTTGTTTGAAGAGCTGATTTTTTATTAAAATGTATTTGTTAGAAGTTTACTTTGAAAATGCTTAATTCGTCATTGTTTATTTGATGGCTTTTGATTCTTTTTTATTTACATTTTGTCCTTGTGGCCTGGCTTTGAAATTGACATTGTTTTGGTGGCATTGAATTGTTTTGGGCCTTCTGTTGTTCCTTTTGTACAGCTGATCTGGTGATAAGGGTACATACTTTTGTGGGTCTCAGTCATTTGCTTTTTATTTTTATTTGAATCCAAATACAATCTGATCATTTTTCCCATAAATTTCATCCTAATACAGTTTTATAGACTATAGTTTCATTGATTAGGAGGTTTATATCATCAAAGATATTGGCTTCTAAGAAAGTTTTGTATCTTCATTTACTTGCGCGATTTTCTCGGATTTGATCTTTGAAGTTTTGTGTTCCAAGTTTTCCGAAATTGGGAGAATTTCAACCGCGAAGCTTAAATTCAGTCTTCGACTGTCCATCATCTCCACAAATTAAAAACATTTCAAGTTTTTTAGGATTGTAGAGTGTTGAGAGTTTTTTAGAATTGTAGAGTGTTGAGAGTTGTTTTTTAGGATTGTAGAGTGTTGAGAGAAAATGTATTGTATTTGTTACTTTTTGTGTCAAAAGTGTTTATCTTAGGCTTAAGCTTGACTAGGATTTGTTTAGTTTCTTTTCTAATATGATTTATGTAGCCAAACTTGGTGTGTTATACTAAGGACCAACTCATGCTGAATTTTTCTCAACCTATATCATATCAGTTGCTCAACTAAATTGTTTGAGTTTTTTTTTCATTAGCCTCACTCAAAGGATGGTGTTAATAGTTTTGGTGGTCTTCGAGCAACCCTGATAGATTCTCTTGATACATTATTTATTATGGGTCTTGATAAGCAATTCCAAAAGGCTAAAGAGTAAGTTTAATTCCTGTTCACTACAAAAAAAAAGCAAATCAGAAACGGAATTTTCCGTTTCTGATTTGCAAAAATTCCGTCTCTGATTTGATTCAGAAGCGAACGAGAGACTAATGCGTTCGCCTCTCAAAACGTCGTCGTTGATTGGATCGAAACGGAAAATGGATTCCGTTTCGATTTAGAGACGGATCAAACGAATAAATTCGTTTCGATTAGAAACGAATTTATTCCGTCTCTAATTCCGTTTCGATTAGAGAGACGAATAAATTCCGTTTCTGATTATTTCCGTCTCTGATCCGTTGCTAATCAGAGACGGATCAGAGACGGAATTTTATCCGTTTCTGATTCATATCTAAAAAAAAAAAAGACGGAAATAGCAACGGAATCCAAAGATTCCGTTGCTATTTCCGTCTCTAATTTTCATTTTTGTTTAGTTTTTAAAGTCTTACATATATAGGTCTCAATCCAAACACATTTAACTCGCCAATATATAATAAATTGACATTCATACATCGACAATATATATCAACAAATATTCAATTGAGAGAACAAAAATGTAAAAATCAAAAATTGAAAAAGATATATATCCAAAAAAAATTGTATAGTATTACAAATGCTCCAAATTTCTAAGTATTCACAAAACCACCAATCCTATTGTTCAACAACCACAAAAAAAAAAAAAAAAAAAAAAAAAAACCTTACAATCCCGAACATGTACAAAAGGAATTATCAATCGAAAAGTCTTGAGATGTTCTTCAACACCACCGCACAAACCCAAGGGACATTTGAAACAACTTAATAATTGAATAGTTGAACTTAAATTTTTCAGGGACATAAGCATCATAGGAGATAGAGCTAATGTAGACGAGCAATGACTCACATCGAACTTATAGTGACGATCCCTGCACTCGACCATCAAAGTCTACAAACAAGCAAAAAGATTAACATTAATTCATTTGAGATTTAAGAATCCACAAACGATGATAAACACTGCATATACTTGATTTAAGTAAATTAAATTCTTACCAATCCAGTAGGAGGAAGATAGCAATGTTTGTCATTTTCACTTTTATCTTCATTTTCTAAAAACATATAAGAAAACAAAAATATGCTACCTCATAGATAGACCAAAAAACTCATAAGACTATTTTCAATCAATCCACTTTCACAAGCTACAAAATTTATCATAAGCTCACTCATCTCATTTCAAACTGAGCTTTTTTAACTTACATGCGCCTGCGCTTGTCCATAAAACTTTCCGGGCGATCCGAATAAGCGCAAGTTCATATTTCCAAGTTCCAATTCCAAAATTTCCACTAGATATATTGCCAAGCAAAACTGAGATAGGAATGAAGTTACACTGCTGCGTGCTCCAAATACTTGACAGCCATGTGTTCCTGCTCCCCAAAAAAAAAAAAAAAAAACAGTGAGGGAAATCTCTTGCAAATGAAGAAATAGCATAACAACTCACAAATAGAATAAGAAAGCTTTAAAAGAAAAGCTAGAGTGTGGCCAAGCAAAACGAGATAGGAACTGCTATGATACTTGCTAAAAAAAAAAAAAAAAAAACCAAGCTGGTTTGCTTTGGTAATGTCACTTTATCATCCATTGTATAGCCATTATATATATATTTGAAATGACAATAGAAGAATCACTCACTATCTCGTAGGAACTGCATGTGATACTTAACAACCACAGCTGCAACCGGATGCTCAAGATTAATTGGATCCTTGAAGTTTTGTGAGGAGCCACGACACATGGCGAATGCTCACCAAGAGGATTCAGGTCTCGTCTAGGAGCCACAAGCACGACTTGAATGCTTAACCTACGAGTAAACGACTCAATTCTACCACTTTAGACCCTAGGTCACTCGGTAGGGAAGTAGAGTCCAACAATAGGTATCATTTCCATTAAAATATGCAAGGAAAGGAAAAAGAAATAATATTGAATTTCTTACTAGTTTACTTACAATACAATTGCATAATTTTTTACGTCAAATCGATGATTCGAATAGTCTAGTTGAACCATCCACGCGTATCTACAATCAAACAATGTATGACACAATTGTTGGACTAAGTGGTTAGTCATTCACATTCCGACCGAGATTTTGATGGAAACAAACAAGGTGAAAATGTACTAATCAAGTATTTCAGTTTGTGTTAAAGGATGCAATACAACACATCGTGGGTATTCAAGAAATATGGAGAGATTGTGATGCAATACAACACTTCAAGAGTATTCAAGAAATACAAGTTCAAGACTCGGCATAAATGAAGAAATGAAGAAGAAAAGTTAAAGCCGCAATTTGTAATATCAATGTAAGGTATACAAATTCTTTCACACAAGCCAAATGCATTAGTTCATGCATACATCAAGTTTTCGAAATCATTTCTCAAAGTCATAAGTTGATTTCAAAGTTTAAAAGTGGATTTTAAACACTTAACTATGTAAATGAGGTTAAACAATGTGAAACCATGTGTGAATGGTCATTTACATATTAGAAGATCATTATAAATGTTTTTGAAAAAGGAAAACTTGTTTTTGAAATGTTAACGAAAATTTGCAGAAAGCCCCTAATAAGTTGTGAAACTTTGAATTTCCGTTTTCGGGTTTATAAAATTATCCGGACCACCCAAGTAAGCTTAATGAATCATAATAAACATGTATAACATGTTATATAAGGGTTGGTTAGGTCCCTGACAAGTTTAAGGGTTGCTAACACAAAGGAACAAATTAGATATTCTCGAAGTTCTGCAGTTAGCGCGCTAATATCGTCGTTAGCGCGCTTAATCGCAGTGTTAGCGCGCTAGATCCTGAATTAGCGCGCTAATAGCACTCTTCGCAATATAAATCTCAAAATCCTAAGCTAATAGAACCATTGTTCTAGTAATTTAAACCTAAACAATACATTTGTCCAAACATGTGGTCAGTATATGAAAGTATATTCAAAGGCGTTGGGTTTTGTTGGATTCATGTAACTACAAATATAGTTTCCAATTAGAATAGTTAATTACCCAAGGCTAGCATTAATATTAAATAGTTCTTTTAAATATGCAAGCCTACTTCCATGTGCTAGTAAAAATGAATTTATAAGTTATTCTAATATGCATTTATACCTAAACCTTTTCTAAGTTTGGTTAGGCTCAAACAAGTGATTTTAAATGGTTCAACTCTACCAAACCATTACTACTTAATTTTATGGAAGTCCAAACCTCTTCCAAGATCAATTTATAAGTAGTTTACTTCAACTAGCCAAGTGTCGAGTTATTATATTCTTAAAAATAATTGCATATGATGCATATCAATCTAATTACTCTTTTATCCATGTAAATTTCTACTATTGAATTTGAAAAAAAAGACAAGTTTCCTTTCAACCATTATATTAAACAATTGGAATGCATTCATTTAATATACTATTTTAATTCAAGCTTTTCTTCCTAATTACGTCCACAATCTCTACCTCACTCAAATAAAGTATTTCCAATCATCAAAGCAAATTTAGAATGAAGTCTAGCCATTGAAATTTTGAATCTTCACTTCAATAGTCTAAGTTGGAGTTAATTCATGAAGTTTAGTAAAAACCTAATTTGAGAAACAATTTTTGTAAGTTAAAATGTATATTAGTTCAAACTGATCAAACCATGCTCAAAACTCGAAATGAACAAGTAAACCTTATTTGAGTCATTTTATCAAACATTTGGTGTATATGTTCTACACACCAACTAGATTGATTATTAATTTAAAAAAAAAAAAAAACTTCAACAACAACAACAACAACTCATTCAACGCTATCTCAAACTAAATATAAGTAACAAACGATTCAAATCTAAAATTCGAACAAGATCAACCACGATGCTCAACATCGGAAAGCAAAGAACATCATCACAAACGAATTGAATCCAAGCTCGAAAGGAGAAGAGAAGATAGAATCTCACCTCGGCCGTCACGAGAGAAGGAGATTCCTCTCGCAAATCGCCGCAACAAAACCCTAGCGAAGCGAGAGAAGAGAAGAAGACTTGTGGCATCGCTGATTGCTAGTTAGCACCACATTTTATAGCAACAAACCCTAGCAGAGAGCGCGAGAGAGAGGGTGAGAGAATGAGAGCAGAGAGCTGCGAGAGAGAGACAAGAGAGAGCGCGACGGTGAGAGAGAGAGAGAGCGGTGACGTGAGAGAGAGGAGAAGCGGTGACGGTGAGAGAGAGCGGCGGTGACGGTGAGAGAGAGCGCGGTGACGGTGAGAGAGAGCGGTGAGGGAGAGAGGTTTCGTTGAGAGAGAGAGAGAGAGAGCGGTGGGAGAGAGATTTTAGGGAGAGATAGAGTTTTGGTCCCCATTTTTGAATTATCGAGATCGAGACACGCACGAATCTCGAGACGTAACAGACGGTTGTAATAAATGCAAATTTTGGTGGGAATGTTGGCGCCATTTTTTAGAGACGGAATTAATTCCGTCTCTAATTCCGTCTCTAATTCCGTCTCTGATCCGTCTCAAATCCGTCTCTAAATGTTTCCGTCTCAATTCCGTCGCTAACTTTTTAATTTAGAAACGGAACTTATTCCGTTTCTAATTCCGTTTCTGATTTAGAAACGGATCTTATTTCCGTTTCTAATTCCGTTTCTGATTTGCTGTTTTTTTGTAGTGCGTTTCCAGTTATCATTCCCAACATATCCTTCCTCATTTTTCATTGTTTTCAAAACTAGTTTTCTTTTCTTTTTTTATTTGTAATACATCATTTATGCTTTGATTTGTAGGGTTTCTCAAATCTAGTTCTCTTTTATTGTTAGCGTTACAGAGAAAATGATGGTTTGGAATTTGGAGAAATCAATCAAATGGGGATGGCCAGTTGGCTTCTTGTTAGGGCTCTTCCCCACGAAAAAGATTAATGAGTTTTTTTTTTTGTTTTTTTTTAATTTTTATTTTCATTGGATTAGGTTGTGTATTTCTTTGTTTTTTGGTTTTGGTTAGTAGTGTTACCCTAGACGGCAAAGTTAGTGGTTTTAATAATGTCACTTAAGCAAGTGCAAGCTTAAAATTAAGTAATTAAGAACCAAGGATACAATTTACATCAAATCCAAACGTTAGAATATTTTCAAATGAATTGAAGCGTTAGGATTTTTTGGCTAAATGCTGAAACGTTAGGATATATTTTTGCCTACCAGACCTTTTTAGAATGATGTTCTATTTTATTGAGAATGATAGTGTTATATTACTTATGTGAAATTATGCATGTACTATAAACAATATTAGCTAATAGTTCTTTTTTTTCTTAGTTCAAGTGTTTTCACTTTTATGGTTCGTTTCATGGTTTATAAAGTTAAAAAGTTAGAATTATGGAAATAGGTCTTTGTCATGGTGATTTAATGTAACAGCCTTCTGTTATTTTAAATAAATTGATGAAAGCTCTAAAACTTAAATACATTGAAGATATTTTGGAGTTTAATCTTCCTCTTTCTGATGAGTGGGAAAAATTTCATATTAGTATGTGAATTTTGAAGTATATCTTAATATAGTATAGTGAAGCGAAAGGACATTTTAGGTCGCAAAGGATTTTTTTTATTATAGGATGAGACATGCATCATTTTTCCCTTCAATAATTAGAATTACTTAAATTCTGGAAGCTCTGTTTCACGTTGATTGGTCCATGAAAATTTACTTATGTAATTTGACGCAATATGCATAGCGATTCAAATGCAAAGAATGTATTTTATTGTTAGCTTATTCTATATTTTAGCCAACTTTCCCATCATTTTTGGTAGTTTATTATTTCATTTAGGACATTAGTTTTTGAATAATGAAGCCAATGGCCATTAGGAATATATATATATATATTTCCTTTTTTTGTTTCTCTTCTTTGGAGAGTTCTTGAATATCTTGATCTTTCGGATGATTATTTTTGTATTCGTGTCTATGACTAAATTTACTTCACAATCTCTGATTGCCTTGTAAGCATCTGTTTCGTTTGTTGTTTTTCTCAAAACTCCACAATCAGCTCTAGCTTTATGAGAATTAAGGTCTATACATTTATTAGTCACGTTGCGACTGGAAGATTTCCAAATTTTATTTGTATGTGATCAACATCTAAGCTGTGACATTTTTTCAGTGACCCTATTGTGAATGGTTATTAAATTAGTGATGGATTATAATACAAATGGTCATTCACTAACTTAACCTTTCTGCAGGAACTTACTTCAAATCAACTTCAAGAAGGTGAGCTTCTTTTTTTTTTCCTTCCATTAATTCTTCTTTTAAGACTTTGCATTCATTAGTTTACTTGAACTATTTGCAAAATTTTCAATTGCTTTAGTTTTCACATGGTTTGGGTCGTTTGCTAACTGGTGACATGATGTATGTCCCTTACTATAGTTTCTTAATGTTCTATGCAAGTTTGTGAATTTCAGTGAGCCTTAGAGGAGTTATGTGTTACTTGCTCTTTTAACTTTGATTTCTACCCTTTCCTTGTGACATGATATAATTCCATCTCTGATCCATTGCTAATTAGAGATGGAATGCAATTACAATTGTACCATTTACACGAATTTGCATTTATGTTCCGTCTATGTTCTGTTTCTAAATTCTGTTTCTAATCCGTCTCTAATCAACAACGGAAACACATTTCCATTGCTGACTGAATCAGCGACGAAGATTTTAGATACGGAATAGATTTCGTCTCTGTTCCGTTTCAGAATTGAATTAGAGACAGACTTTATGCTAATCAGCAACAAAAATTCTCATTTCTGATCTGCTGTTTTTTGTAGTGATTGGTGCATGCTATTCCTACTTGTCTTTGAATTTCTACATTTCTTATTCTATCTTTACGAGTTTTACCACACATCCACTTAAGCATTCTCATTTCTGCTACGTTCATTTTATGTAATTTATGTTTCTTTACCGCCCAACATTCATTTCCATAAAGCATAGCTGGCCTAATTCCGATCCTATAAAATTCTCATTTTAACTTAGTATGAACATTTCGATCACAAATCACTCATGTTGCGCTCCTTCATTTCTTCCATACAGCTTGCATTCTAAATGTTACATCATTCTCAATATTATTATTATTTTGTATGATTGATCTTAGATATCTACAGTGGTTCACCTTAGGAACTTCTACTTCCCCTAATTTTACCACTCCATAATCTCGATGTCTAGTTTTTCTAAATTCTCAGTGCATGTATTTAGTCTTCGTCCTACTCAACTTAAGGCGTTTAGATTCTAATGTATTCCTCCAGAGTTCTAATTTTTTATATTCATTTCATCGTTTGTTTCATCCATTAAGACAATGTCACATGCAAATAACATACACCATGATATATCCTCTTAAATAGGTCTAGTTAGGTCATCTATAATTAAAGTAAATAGATATGGGCTTAAAGTCGATCCTTGATGTAGTCATATCGTAATGGAAAATTCTTTTGTAGCTCCTCCAAATGTCTTTATATTCATTACTACTTCATCTTACATATCTTTAATAGTGTCAATATATCTAGCAAGCACTCTTTTTCTTTCTAGAACCCACCAAAGAACATCTCTAAGGACACTATCATATACTTTTTCTAAATCTACAAATACCATATGAAGATATTTTTTCTTTTCTCTATATTTTTCCAACAATCTTTTTACAAGGAAAATCGCCTTCATAGTTAACCTCCCAGGCATGAAGCCAAATTAGTTCTTTGATATTGTTGTTTCTCTCTTTATCCTATTGACAATTATCATTTCACAAAGTTTCATAGTATGAATCATAAGTTTAATTTCTCGGTAGTTTGAGCAACTTTGAATATATCATTTGTTTTTTAAGATTGACACAAGCGTGCTTCTTCTCCAATCCATTGACATCCTTTAATTTTTATTTTAAAATTTCGTTGAAAGTTTTTGTTAACCAAGTCAATCCAATTTCTTCTAAGCATTTCCAAACCTATATGGATATTTCATCTGGGCCACATGCTTTCTCTATTTTCATCCTTTTCAATGCCTCTTTAACTTCTAGAATTCGAATATTGCGTTTATAATTTACATTGCTTTATTGGTGTAGATTTTCATATAGTATAATATCAACTTAGCCATCATTAAATAAACTATCAAAGTAATTTCTTCATCTTTCCATAATATCATTCTTGCGCGTTGAAACATTTCGATTTTTGTCCTTAATACATCTTACATGACTTAGGTCTTGTTTGTTTTTATCTTTTAATTTTGCTAGCATATATATATATATATATATATATATATGTATATTATTAGCCATCTCTATTACCTAACCTTGTATATAGATCTTCCATGAAATTTGTTTTAGCTTGACTAACTATTGTTTTAGCTTGTTTTCTAATTTCTTTGTATTGATTGTACACATCTTCATCTTGACACTTTGATATTTTTCTATACATCTCTTTTTTAGTCTTAATTGTTCGTTGCACATCCTCATTCCACCACCATGTTTCCTTCTTTGGTGGTCTCAAGCTTTTAGATATACCTAATACGTTTGATCATACTCTCCTTATACAACTACTCATTTCTACCCACAATGTCTTACTATCGAAATCAAGATTTCAAATATTTTTCTCTAGTAGTTTTTCTCTAAACTCTACTTATTTACTTTTTTTTAGGCTCCGCCACTTTGTTCTAAGGTCGTTGTCTCTTTTATTCCTATTAAGTTGTTTATATTTGGTTTTTTAAACAACTTTTATTTATAAGAAAATAAATTTAGATTCGTAATATTCCCGAACAACTTTATTACATCATTCTTCGTCATATTATAATTCAAACATTAGGCTCCATTGCTACCGCATCACAGCCCTCCCACTTCAGTTTTGTTTCATTTATATAACAAATAAAGCACGACTTCAACCCAATCAAGTAGTAGTTAGTTACAAGGCACTATATTTACTCGATCAAGGGCTTAATTGGAAATTAATACTACATTTCCTTGTTCACTGGGTTTCCACGCACACATCTTTAGTAAGCAGTAACCATTCTCCAAAGAGAGGAAGTATGGCACCAATTGTCCCTTTGATGAGGATCATGGATCAACTGGGTCTACGAACAACAGTGCAACATTTTCTTTCAGTCTCGTCTTCGAATGAGTGAAACTATCTTCATGCTAGTAAATCATATGCAACATTCGAGTAAGATTAACGAGTCGCATTAGTAAGGGCCTCGGAATCTCTGTGTTTCGTGTGAAGCACTCTTCGTTCACATCCTTCCATGCCTCTTCGACCATTTTGTTTATCTCGTCGCACGCTTCTTGCTCTGATGCACCATATTCCTTCATGTAGCACTCTACTGCTGAAGCAACATCCCCTCTCATTTGTTCAAACTTCAAATTTCAGTTAAAATAGGTTAGTTAATTGGTTATATAACAACTGCATTGTATTTTGAAAATCAATGCTAATTATGTATGTCTTAAGTGAGTATAAATGTATACCTTATGCGAGACTACATCATTCATAAGCCGTCCAATCATACTCGAAGCTCTGAGAGGTTTAGGCACGCCCCTCAACCATTCGAAAGCTTCCTTCGACATAATCTTTCCCATACCGACAAGGCATGTAGTAGGGATCATGTAACATGCCGAAGATACTACTCCATTGCTCAAATATTCCTCTAGTTTTGGTACATACCTTTCATGATCCCATTTTGCCTCCACAAAATAAGCTCTTACTAGATCTTTCATCTTTAACAACAAAATATCAAGTTAACATATAATTTTGTACGCATACACATTAAATTCTAGTAGTACTTATAGCTTCTTTGGCATAATCCAATTGATAAGAACATCCCTCCTTATTCATCATTTCCTTCATTTCTTGGTACACACGAAGAATCGCCCGGTAAAGTAATTTGTAAGTCTGTCCTAGAAGTTGATCGATCGATGAAGCATCCCACCTGATATTAGTCATTTAATCATCTAATATATATTTGTATGACATAGATCCTAAACTAACAAAGCCAAGAGGCTAGGGCTTGTATTAAACCTCTGAATGGCATCGGTGAAGAGTAGTAATTCTTCTTGCATGCCATAAACATCGAAAGTATCATCAATTATTGCTGTCAAGGTTATAACTTTGCTTAGAAAAACTCTTGCTATAGAGTATGTAGGCTCAAAGTAAGCTCCAACAGCCCAAAAGTAGCACTCCACCAATTTGTCTCTCGCGAAAGGTAGCTCTTTCGCAAAGTCCAAATCCTTCCACCACCTAATATAAGTTCACATTAAGACATTGAATGAATGCATGCCGTCGTAAATGTTTTCTAGATTGTTAATTAGATGTTAAAGAAAAATGTTGACTGAATGGCACGCCTTGAAAGATCAGATAACTCTTGTCTATGTAATGTTTGTACCAACTTAAAACCCAATTTTGCGACTGTTCCTACAGTGTCGCTCCACGTCGCATCATTTTCTTGGTACAACGAGATGTACCGTCTTGCCTCTAGTCTCGGCACGCCCTTGTGGATATATAGGCTGTTCTAGTGAATGTTGGATTTGTCTTCCAAGAGGAGAACGACTTAATGAAGGACTACACTTCGTCATAGATGTAAGGTTGGTGGTAGTGAAATTAAGGGCTTCCTCTAGAACATCTTCTCCATGAATCCTAATATGTGCAGCTTCATATAAGCTTAGCATGCCCTTTCAAATCATCAATTAAGCTTGATTTGAAAGTCGCCCGCCTTTTCGTCCTTAAACTCGCTAAAAATATCTGCGCGCATTCATTAACGTACACCATCTTAAGTTGCTAACAAGTGAATAGAGGGGACATGCAACAGTTATGTAATGGTCAGTACTAGAGTTAATTAATTACCACTTGAAATGTTGCATCCTTGATGTCTCAACAACCGAAAACACAAAGCAACGCTATACAGATCGTTGTTATGAAGGAAGGATCGGATCGTATCATGATCAAATATTTGTTTCATTGCTTCTTCAATTTCCATCACAAAATGGTATGATACGCCGAGGCGTTGGAGTGCATCAACCAAACTCAATTGCATGGAGGGTTCAAGTTCAGTCTTCTTCAGTATGTTATTCCTCGCTTGTCCTTTCGATTTCTCAAGTTCAAGTGCTACGACCATAACACATCTTATCAATACATGCTTTAATTTAAATTAACTAAATCTTTCATTTATTGGTCTTTGAGATCCATTAGTGTGGGTCCCGTGGGTCCCCCGTCGCCCGATGCAAGAGTCGAGATGTGGGACCCTATCGATCTCCCCCGAAAATGTATTGGCGCCCTGTTCGAAAGCTAATTACTTTGCTTTTATTTTGTTATATATTATTTTATTTATTTATTTATTTTTATATTTATTTATTGACCTGCAAGAAGGGGGCCTAGCGGCAACCGGCGCTGGGCACCCTCCCCAGCCATGGCTAACCAGGGGCGGGTTGCGCCCCTGCCAGCCACGGTTGGCACGTCCGTAGAAGGGTGGGGGGTGTTCACTACACCACCCCTTTTCCCTTCTCCATCGCATCAAAGGTGGGGGCAGCCTGGTGGCGCCCCCACTAGGGCTTTCGGTCGCCTCGTCGACGCTACAAACCACCATTTTTGTCAAATTTCAAGTTTGATTTTAATTTAAAATGTGATTAAAATGATGAGGGAGATGCGTATGCCTTTGATTTGTGTTCTCCTGGAGTTAGACCTCGATCTCCCTTTTTCCTTCGTAGTTAAAGTTTTAAACAAAAGAAGGCTAGGGTTTCTACTTTAATTTATATAATCGAGTTATTTTGTGTGGGGTTAAGAAATTCCTTAATTGCCCCTAAGGCAGGTCTTTTAAGTTTTTTTTTAGGTCGTCACAATTTCCATACATCAATATCCAATTTGGATAGCTTAACGAGATGCGTTGGACGAGTTAATGCGGAATGAGTACCACTAGCCTAGACAAGCTTACTGACTAGTTTTACATGAAATGATATATAATGTTGAGCATATGAGTTGGTACATAGTTTTTATTAATTTTTTATGACTTTAAATCTGATTTCTTTAAAACTTTTCTTAATTAGTGCACTGTCATATGTAGTCTTATGTTATATCATAATATGTTATTTACCATTTTTTCGTTAAAAATATATACAACTTTAGTATCATATAAAAACAGAGATGGAAGAATCAATTGGGAGTGTGAAAGTAGTGTCAAAGGGGCAAGTGGGATGGAATGGCCACATGGATAAGATTATGCTTGAAATTATTTTGGAAGAGTATGGATTTGGCAACACTTCAAGTAATTCATGAAAACCTGTGGTGTGTACTCGAGTTTGCCTAGAGTTGCTAAAGCAATTAAAACAACAAGTACACCTAGCTAATGTGAAGGCTAGAATCAAAATATTGAAAGCCAATTATTTCTCTGCAAGCGAGGTAATATCTCAAAATGGGTTCGGATGGGATCTAGATACACAACTTGCCACGGCAGATGTTTTGATGTCATGAAAAGAATATCTTCAAGTACATTTTAGGTTTTTTTTGGAATATACAATTGTATTAGTGATGTATATTAACTAATTATATATCTTTGTGTGCTGGTGCGTATGTTTGTATGTAACAGAAACATCCAAAAAAGGAATCGTATCGCAGGAAGTGTGTGCCGCACTGCGATGGGCTATATGTCATATTTAGAGATGATTAAGCTACTGGAGGAAATGCAATGACTGGTAACAAGGCAAACATAGAATTGCCTTCTTTGGAAGAAATGGGTGAGTAAATTTTGTAGAATAAGCAATTGATTATATAATGTTACACATTTCATTGTACATTTTCTTCATTGTACATCTATATTATTAACTTTGAATGATTAATTCTTTTGTAGAGTTTGATGTAAACAATTAGGTCCAATTTGAAAAATGCACTATAAGAAACTCAATTGTGCTATTCTAGAATTTTGGTTACTATTAAGCCCAATTTGTGAAATTCGAATAGAAATAATCCATGTCTTATTTATAATTAGTGTTATTGTTTTTTGTAGTAAATAAACGAATTGTGCATTTTTAGAAGAAATTATCCATGTCGTATAATTAGTGTTGTTATTTTTTTGTAGGCAACGTAGAGAAGTCACTCCCAATTAAAGAAGAAAAAGATGAAGTCAATCACTCGTCATCTACTGCAACTCGTATGGGATCAAATGGCCATAGAATTAAAAGGAAGAAGAGTAGTAACGTTGATGCTACCGAGCAAGGACTAACTGCATCTTCCAACAGACTAGCAGATGCATTTGCGCTTATACAGACTGTGCACGTCTTCCGAAAGAGCTTCGTAGAATTCCTGAACTAAGTTGAGAAGACGTAATGCGTGCCATGCTTTTATTGGGAGGTGAAGTTAAGGATGCAAATATATTTTTTCAGTTGAATGAAGACTTGAAGAAAGATTGAGTGATTTTATATTTGCAGAGGAAATTTTAGATTAATTTTAGAAGCTAAACCATAATTTTTTTTAAGAATGTTGAAACAATATTTATTTCTTTCATTTATGCTAGTTATCAATTAATTAACTAATGATTTTTTTTAGTTCATTAATGGTTGTGAAGATAGTCGCTGCCTATTCAATTTCAGTGCGTAATCTTGATTAATTGTCCACTTGATTTAATTTCAGTCTGAATTCGTGGTACTGCAAAAAAAAGAAAAAAAATTCATTAGGTTTCAAACAACAGAAATTAAAAAAAAAAAAATTTCTCACGGGCGATCAAACAACAATGAGAAAATTCTTTTAAAAAATTCTCTACAAAAAATTTGTTGAAGTAAATACTTTTTTCTCTACATAAAGAATGTTACGGTGGTGCCGAACCCTGCACTGGTTCAAAGAACGGCTAAAAGCTAAAACATAGAGCCAAAGCTCACAACCATCTAGCTCTCCCCGTAAGCCTAAAGAGTCACAACTCAACTATAAAAAAACATATTTGTGACTGCAGCACCAACATTCGCAAAATGTTTTTGACATCGGTGCAAACTGTCACAAATGTATGGTTTTGTTAAATGGCACATTAAAGTGTTTTTATGACAACAACTTACTTTTTGTAGTGACTTTAAAGCTACCACATAAGGTGCTTCACTGTTATCAATCATTTATGTATGGCTAGTTACTTATATTGATTTGTAGATATCTATGCCAAGTTCAAGGACAATAAGGGGGAATTCGAATCAAGCTTAACCGATGATGCAATAGGCACGCTGCTCATATTAGGATTCATGGAGAAGATGTTCTAGAGGAAGCCCATAATTTTACTACCACAAACCTGCATATCTGATGAAGAGTAGTCCTTCATTTAGTAGTTCTCCTCTTCGAAGACAAGTTCAACATTCACTCTGCACAAGGGCGTTCCAAGACTAGAGACAAGGCAATACATCTCTTTGTATCAAGAAAATGATGAAAATTATAAGTATCACTGGAGTGACTCTGTGAGAAAGCTCGCAAGTTCTCTGTTTGGCACTATGGCCGGAGTAGACACAACGCCAGGCACGAAAAAAACACTATTTTGTGCCCAGAAGCGTCGGGTTGGTGCCACAGCGCCCAGAATTAAAAGTTGCATATTTCGAGACTTATTTTGTCCCTTTTTTCGTTTCTTCACACTAATTCACATAAAAACTCACCCTTTAGTGGACAGACACAAGCAACTCACCCTTTGGTGGATAGACACTAAGTCCCTTAGTTTTTTATAAATTAAAGGACTCTAGTGCGTACAAAATACATTGATACATTGAATTATTAAGAAACATTGAAACACAAATTTTTTTGAATCAAAGTGTGTTCTTGAGTCATAGCATCATTCTCTCAAAAGTTCTTCAAAGAGTGTTCTTAGTTGGAGTTGTGGTACACACACATCATCCAACAACCATTAGAGACTTGATTTTATCCTGAAGGCAAGATTCGATTAATCCCATTGTGTATACGTGGTTTCGACCGGTAGGGAAAAATCTTGTCTAAAAGAGAGCGATTACGCGCCTCAAGTCTTTGTTTAGTTTTCCCATTCTTATCTTGGATTTATTGTCCGAAGCTATTTGTTCCAACAATTTTTAGACAAGAATTCTACTTTTCATCAATGGCTTCTTTGACTTCGGATGGAATTGCGCAAACGAATGGGAATGGTGGCTCTTCATTGCCCTCCAAACTCAATTATAATGGCGGGTCCGTTCCTTACTCTATACAAATCATGAACCATGATTTGACTCGTCTCGAAAGGTTCAATGGCGAAAACCTCATCCGATGGCAAGAGAAAGTGATGGATCAACGTGTCGCAAGGAAAACGGATTACTATATTTGCCGGGGCTATATCCTTAATGCACTATCCGACAATGTATATGTGGCGCATCAAACTATTGAGTCGATGAAGGAGTTGTGGACTGCGCTGGACACCAAATACTGAATTGAGGAGTCTAGCAATCATAAGTTTTTTATTTCGAATTATTTGGGTTTTAAGACGACCAACGCGTGACAAGTCTCTACTTACTCAAAGTCATGACTTGCAAAAGACCGTTGGTGATCTTAAAACGGCTGAAATTTATCTTGAAAAGGAATTCCAAGTGGGTGTGATTATTTTCAAGTTTCCTACAAATTATAATAATTACAAGAAGAAGCTCATTCATGAGGAGGAAATTTACACCCATGAATCCCTCCAACGTCATTTTCCGATTAAGGAAGACACTCGAAAGAGAGAGAGGGTTGGAGATGACTTGAATTTTGAATTTGGTTCAAGGGAAAATTTAGTGGAATCTCACCATTCCAAGAAATTTAAGGCCAAGAATGATTCAAAATTCAAGGGAAATGTCAATGAAAACACTTCAAGCAAGAAAGGGAAGTGTTACTATTGTGCTAAACCGGGACACTATGCAAGAGAGTGTCGGTCCCAGAAGAAATTCTTGAAGAAGGAAGTGGTCAAGGAAAGTCACAATGTGGAGCACATGGACATGGAATTCATAGCAACGGTTTGCCAAGTCAATTCAGTTGCAAATGAAGTGGGATGGTAGCTGGATACCAGCGCAACCATACACATTTGTAATGATCGTAGTATTTTCAAGACTTACGAAGATCTTGCCACTAGTGAAGAAGTGTACATTGCAAATAACAATCATACCAAGGTGGTTGGCAAAGAAACGGTGGATATCAAGCTTACTTAGGGAAAATCTTTACATTTAATTAATGTTTATTATGTACCCGAAATACGTAAGAATCTTGTATTCGACGACCTCCTTAATAAGAGAGGTTTTCGTCTTGTCTATGAGTCGGACAGGTTTATCTTGTCCAAAAGAGGTGTTCCTATTGGTAATAATGGTATGATTAAGTTAAACGCAATAACTGTGAACTATTCTTCTTATATTGTTCACTCATGTACTTCTATTATTGAATCATGTTCATTATGGTATAGTGAATGTGATTTGAAAAGTCTGAGATATGTGCACAAACAAAGATAACAAGACAATCAAGCAAATCGATACAAAGATTTTCTCACATTCTTGATTTAATATATTGTGACATGTGATTTGAAAAGTCATGTTCCATTAGGAGGAAACAAATATTTTCTCACTTTTATTGATGATTTTTCAAAATATTCCAATGTTTATCTTTTAAAAAGCAAAAATCAGTTTTATAAAAATTTTCTTGTTTTCTATTCGGAAGTTGAAAATCAACATAACAAGAAAATTAAGGCTCTAAGACCCGATATTGGTGGTAAGTATTGTTCCAAGGAGTTCACAAAATTTTGTGAGACTGATGGAATTATACATTAAGTAATGGCACATTATACACCACAGCAAGATGGTGTAGCGGAAATGAAGAATGTGACTTTAGCAGAGATGGTTAATTCCATGCTACATAGTTCTAACTTGTCTTTGAAGTTATAAGGGAAGTCATTCTTTCGGCTTACTTTATATTGAATAGAGTTCTACTAAAGAACACTAATGTCACCCCATATGAGTTATGGTTCAAGCAACAACCCAATTTTAAGAGACTTAAAGTTTGGAGTTGTTCAGCTTATGTAAGGAAACCGGATCCAAAAAGGCCTAAGTTGGGAAATAGAACTTATAAATGTATTTTTATTGGTTATTTAAAGCATATTGTGACATATAGATTCTTGATTTTGGAAACTAATGATATAATTGAATCTAAAGATGTACAATTCTTTGAACATTTAAATAAAACACGTGACATGCTCTTGCATCCGAATTTTGGGAATCTAGAGGAGTTGCCTCAAGATTTTTCTAATGAACAAAGTCATGGGAATCTAGAAGATTTGCCTTCAAAGTCTTCTAATTAAATAAGAGAATCCTTCTACTAACGATGGTGAGAATGTTGAAGTAAGGAGAAGTAAAAGGCTTGCACCTCGAGACACGTGTGTGATGTTTGCATGGATTATCCACTTCGAGATACGTGCATATTGTTTGCATGGGTTGTCCACCGCCAGATACGTGCATGTCGTTTGCATGGGTTGTTCACCTCGAGATACGTGCGTGATGTTTATATGGTTTACTTCGATTGCACGAGATTACATGGGTTGCCCACCTCGAAATACATGCATGACCTTTGCACAGTTTGCATTTATTGGACTCGGTTGTATGAGTTGTCCACCTCGAGATACATGCACGATGTTTGCATAGATTGCACGAGGTTGCATGAGTTACACACCTTACGATATGTGTGTCACGTTTGCATGAGGTTGCATGGGTCGGCCACCTCAACATACGCGCATGTCATTTGCATAACTTCTCCACCACGACATACATGTGTGGCGTTTGCATGAGTTGTCCAAGTCCATATACGTGCGTGTCATTTACATCAGTTGTCTACCTCGAGATACGTGTGTGATGTGGGATGTCCATCTCGAGATGCGTACGTGATGCGGCTTATCCATCTCGATATGTTCATGATGTTTGCATGGGTTTACCGCTTCGAGTTGAACAAAGTACTCATTTTGATAAGTAAATAAGATGTTTTGTATTTTGTATAGATGACTCATTTTTAAAAGGTGTCATTCATTCCACCAAGCATTTGTACAGACGACTCCTTTTCAAAATAAGTCATTCATTTCACCTCATCATCACACCTCAACGCGTGGAGCCGCATTGTAACGACCCGAAAATTTGACTTGTGTCACGTGTCAAGTCAATGTCGTATGTGAGATTACATGGGTTGCCCACTCGTCGAAATACGTATATCCGAATCCAATTTGGGAGGACAATGCTAATTATGCGAGGAATTCTGTGAGCCGAAACACGAACGGGGACGCACCTCGAGTCGCGTGCCGACATGGGATCGAGATATTGATTTTATGTGGTTTTAAAATGTACATTAGATATGTCTCGTTATGCGTGTAGCAAGATTTTTAAGATTTTGAAATGAGGCGGGTTTGTGCCTCGAGATACGCGTTGCATGAATCTCGAGGACACTTTTAGATTTGAAATAAAAAAGAAATTAAAAAGAAAATGTATATATATAGTATATATATATATATATATATATATAAAGATAAGGATAAGGGAGAGAAAGAAAACAAAAGAGATCGGGAGAGTGATCGTGAGGAAGAGAAGGAAAAAGAGAGAAGAAAGAAAGAAGAGTGTGATCGGGAAGGGAGGAAAGAAGGTGATCGGAGAGAGGGACGCCGGCTGGAGCTCCGGCATGGACGGCGCCACGGACGGCCAGCCGGAGATGAGCGAAAGGCGCGAGCGATGGCTCACGGGAGGAGCGGCTCGCGGGAGCCGCGCGATAGCGCGAGGCGACGGCAGGCGCGCGGCGCGCGAGCGCCGACGCCGGCAAAATGGCAGCGACTCCGGCACGCTAGCGGCCGGATCGGCTGCGATGGCGCGCGAGCGCGGCGACGCAACACAACGCGGTGAGACAGCTTGAAGGTTGGCAGCAGCGCGACGCCGGCGAGGGATGACAACGGCGCCGGTGACCGGCGAGCGCCGGCGCGCCGACGAGGGACGCGCGGCAGCGATGGAGTGGCTACGGCGCGAGCGATGATGCGTTGTCGACCGGTCGAATGCACGATTTTGACGAAATCGCGACGACGCGATGGATGTGAGATTTATTTCACCCAATTTTGTGTGATTTGTATGATTTGAAGTAAATTAGCCCTCGAATGTTAAATGGACACCAGGGACTTAGGAGTCGGGTGTCGGGTGTGAAAATCGAGACGCGAGCGACGTTTTGAGATTCGCGTTTCTCGAGGTAAGTAAACCAGTTGGGGACTTATACAGTATTTCATTTCTCTCCATTGACTGTTGTTGTTTATTGTTATGAGATAGCTTTATTGTTGTTCACTGCTTTGTGATGATAGCTATCTGTGGACTTGTTATTGATTGAGTGGGTCCATCGGCAAGCGAGTCGTGGTTACTGTTTATCTGCGATATGAGCTCTTATCCGTACTCCGTCGATATCTCCCAATTGAGTGTACGTTGGGGGCTTTTATCCGGGGTGTCGATATCTCATAGTCGCAAGGGTTAGAACTGGGAGGCATGGGGCTCGTCCTAAACTCGAGTCTGCTGGGATTTTTCTGCGACTCAACGACTTTTTGGTCGGGACTCCTTGTTATTTGGCACCACTCATCGATGGATTGTTTACAATCTGTTATATTCATGCGTTCTTTATTCTTTTCGTTCTATTTGCATGAATTCGACTGCTTTGGATATTGTGAACTGTTGTTTTGGATATTGTGAAATGTTGTGTATATGTCCTACTGGATTTACTTACATGGGCTCGTCATTCTTATGTTTGACTGAGTGCAGAGCCGCGGACGAGTAGCAGAGGGAAAGCTTCATAGCTAGGTGAATTTTTGTATGTTTTGTGTTTACCCTCTTCTGATGATATTTACTGGGTTCCACAATTAGGTTGCTGAGTTATTTAATGTAGTAATTGCTTCCGCTAAAATTGTAAAACTTGAAAAATATTAATAATTCAACTGTGAAATGTGGAATGTGCTGAAAATGATGAATTGGAAGGCTGACTAGGCTCGCGTTGACCTTGCGAGATTGGCTCGGGGATCCACGTGAGCTTAGGCCAGGCGAGGCCCAATTTGTGGAAAAAATTGGGGCCGGCTCACCGACCGATCCACCGCTCTCTGCCCTCTACTCGATGTGTTGCTCACCGCTCCCATCACCGCCCTCTGCTCTCTCGCGTGCATAGGCCGATCTATGTCCGTTCTCTCTCTCTCTCTTACCTCTCTCACCGCTCACCGAAGCTTCCCAGTTCTCCCTCTCTAACCGATGCTTCCTAGTTCTCCCTCTCTCACCGCTCTCTCTCTACCGTAATCTCTCTCCCTAGCCTAAACTTTCGGCCGTCGCTGCGATTGGGGCTGCTGGCCACTCTGCCGTCGCCGAGGCCTAAACTATTTGCCATCTTTGAGATTTTTTCAATCTGTGATCATTACCACAAAATTCTAGATTTGTCTTTGATGTTTTCTTTGGAATATATATTCCTTGTGAAGATCTGTTTGATTCTTTTTGTTTGGTTGGTTTCTCGATTGGTGTCTTCCTTTGATTTCTACTGATAGCTATCTCTATGCTCGACTAATTGGTTACATTCTTTGTTCCAGACTTGGTTTCACCTGCGAAGACTAGTGAAACAATATGTGAAAATTGCATGGCAATACTGAAAGTAACTAGCATCTCTATTTCATTGATTTTGCATTGGTCTGCTTATTAATTTGTTCCTTAAGCTTATTTTGGGCTCTTGACTCAGCTTCTTAGTGAAGAGGTTTTTGATTTTTCAAGAGGAGAAATGACACAACAAAAGATCAAATAACTTAAGCGAGCGCTTAACGTGTAAATAAATGATGGATGTGCCTTTAATTGTGGTTACATTTGAGTTATTTGCCTCTCGATATATGGAAACTACTTCAGTCAAGACTCAAGGCTGAGATTATTTCCTTATTGAAATTATTTCCCGAGGAGGTTAGTTTTATTCTAAGATTTGTTTGTGTTTGATAAGAAACCAACATTTTGACCCAACATGAGTCGAACACCCAACCTTGCCTATTGGCAAGTGATTCTTCATTCATTTCACTAGAGAATAGAGATGCTTTGGCTTTGATTATTGAAATATTCATGGTTTGCATCATATTTGATAGTTGATATTGTGATTTATCAAACGGATATAGATGCTACTATCTACACTGTGTATTGCATATACGATTCTTTGCTGGTTCCTGCAGAATACCATGTTTTAAGTTTCGCAACCAACAGTACACCCTTTCTTTACCGGTTCCTGCAAATTCTTTACCGGTTCCTGCAAAATTCTTTACTGTGTTGAACCTGTTGAAAGTGCAATTTTATCTGGAGGAAAGCCTGGTGAGTAATTTTGGGGGTTTTCTCATTTTAGCCGTTCAATCTAACTATTGTTGATTTTGGTTGATTTGCACATATGGTTTGCTGGCTCTATTATGCACACGTTGCTTTCTACTTGTTGTCATCTGTATGTCTTTTAGCCCTTTTTTGGAGATGCTGTGATTGTATTTTATGTATAGCTTTTCGCCTTTTCTGGATTTCACATACTATCCATAGGAGGCATCATTTTAATTATTTGTAGTTCAGTATCCATAACATCTAAATTTTCTTTCCTTATCTAGATATATGTAGGTTTTTGATGATTAATTATCTATCCTTAGACTGAAATCCTATCTCTATAAAATGTGCTGATCACAATTGATATCAATTACCTGTACAGAATGCTGTTTTGGGTTCTTTTATAGTAAGTACTCTAGGTATGCACGGTTTTCGTATAAATATTTTAAAACAAAAAATATGTTGGTAAATATCAAGCTTCGACTTGAAATGATGTTTGTCCATTCATGCTTTCTTAAAAATTGTGGCTTTTATTTCAGTGAATGAAAGCTATCCTTTGTTTCTTTTAAAAAGTATATTAAATTAAAACAAATAGAAAGCCTGTTCCTTAATCTTGATAAGATCCTTTTCGAAGGAAATATGTTATTGCACTGGTTTTGTGTTCACTACAAAAAAATAGCAGATCAGAAACGGAAATTTCCGTCTCTGATTTTCATAAATTCCGTCTCTAATTGAAATCTGCAACGGAACAGAGAAGGAATAAATTCCATCTCTAAAATCGTCGACGCTGATTCAATCATCAACATAAATGAAAATTTCCGTCTCTGATTTGCATAAATTAGAATAGTGTAAATGATAGTGTCGATGGATTGGAATACATATCGAAACTCAGTGTAAAAAATGCACTAAAATAGTGTAAAAAGTTGCTCTATTTTAGTCTTATAGTTGGGGATGCTTTGATTATATATATACTAACACATAATATGTGAGAATAAATCGATTTATATCAATTATTTCCTATCAATCCTTTAATACCTTACATAGAATTATATTGAGTAGGAGCTACTATTGAAATACATTGTTGGCATGCTTAATGATAGATTCAAAGAAGAGCGTAAGAATCGTATTAATGTGGGATTGTCGAGTATAATAGGGTGCTCTTATTTATAGAGTTGAACAAAGCATAAAATAAGAAAAGTTTCCTAATAGTATCTAAATATCAAAATATATATAGAAACTACTTAAATACCTAAATTACTGAAATATATCAACTAGTATAATTTCTTTAACACATTCCCTCAAACTCGAGATGGTTTATGAAAACCAACTTGAGATTACCAATCACTACAAAAAAATAGCAGATCATAAACAAAAATTTTCGTCTCTGATTAGCATAAATTTCGTCTCTAATTCAATTCTGCAACGGAACAAAGACGGAATTTATTCCGTTTCTAAAATCGTCGTAGCTGATTCAATCAGCACGGTAAATCTATTTCCGTTGCTGATTAGAGACAGATTAGAGACGGAATTTAGAAACGAAACAGAGACGGAAAATGGAAATTTTTCTAAATGGTACAATTATAATTGCATTTCATCTCTGATCCGTTGATAATCAGAGACGGAATAGAGACGGAATTAATGAATTTTGTCTCTGATTCGTTTCTGATTAGCAACGAACCAGAGATGGAATTATTAGATTCCGTATCTGTTCCGTCTCTAATTAGCAACGGATCAGAGACGGAATACAATAATTTCGTCTCTGATCCGTCGATGATCCATTTCTGATTAGCAACGGATCAGAGACAGAATTATTGCATTCCGTCTCTGATTAGCAACGGATCAGAGACAGAATTATTGCATTCCGTCTCTGATTAGCAACGGATCAGAGACGAAATGTAATAATTTCGTCTTTGATCTGTTCCTGATTTATGCATCTATTCCTCGAAAATTAGAGACGGAATAGCAACGGAATCTCTGAATTCTGTTGCTAATCCGTCACAATTCCACTTTGTTTAGTTTTCAAACCTAAACTCAATCCAATTGGTTCTCCAACCTCTAACCTGAAAACACAACCATAGGACCTACTCCATCGCCTGCACCCCCTCCAACAACTCCTTGGGGGTGCTAACAACCCCCAAAAAAGCAAAATTTGACATTCATACATCGACAATATATATCAACAAATATTCAAATGAGAGAAAAAAATGTAAAATTCAAAATTTGAAAAAGATTTATATATCCACGAAAAATTGTCAAGTATAATAAATGCTCCAAATTTCTAAGTATTCACAAAAACCACAAATCCTATTGTTCAACAACCACAAAAAAACTTACAATCCTCTAAATATGCACAAAAAGAATTATCAATCTAAAAGTCATGTAAACAACTATAAAAGTTACATGATATACTTTAAATTCTTCATCTCTCACTTGAAAACCAGATTATGGCAGGTATTGTCACAGGGATATGGGCAATCAATGGCACTAACTCCCACTCGATCGAAGAACCAGTCACCTACTGATAGGGCCACGCTCTGCGAATATTGCAAAATAGATCAAACTCATGATAAACAAAACGAAACTGCAAAAATCTTAGTTGTTCCTAATCAACAAGTTTCTTCTTTTTTGAAGCATAAGCAAGTGTTAGGGTAATAGCTATCTCAACATTTACAATAGATAAAAACTGAAGCCAGGCTATTAACTGCTACCAGAAAATTGCTTATCAACATTTAGAACAGATAAAAACTGAAGCATAAGCAACAAGTGTTAGGTTAATAGCTTATCAACAAGTTTCTTCCAAAATTCATCTATTTAAATTCGCCACCTTAAAAAAAAAAAACCACCACAACTCAGTTGTTGCCAAAGTGGCGTTCACGCGTGCTTTGTTTGTATTTAAATAGAAAGCATAATTACAACTGAGTCAAGGGTTCACCACAGTGAGTATCTATATGTCGTGGTAGATAGCTATAGAAGTATGATTTAGGTGAGCATGATAAGATTCCAAAAACCATGAGTCCATTTTCCATGAGGCTAAACAAATTGTGCCTGAGGACTAAATAAATGACATTCTAAAATGATCAATTCATCATAAATCACTATAGACTTGTTTCAATAGATGGATCTATTCATCATAGATGGAATAGTAGTTTTATTGCTTCCACATAATAGAAACTGAAATGATGTTTTAGAATCCAACAAAAGGTTTTATCTTCAAAGATCGTAATTTCTTTTTAACGCGTAACTCTTTTTTTGATAGGATTTTAATGCTTAAGTCTTCAAGAATGTTGACTCAACAAGATTAAAAAACAAACCTAAAGCGTACCACGAGAAATAGCCACTGCCTTCCATTTGCCTCCATTTGAGTCCCAACATTCTCAGAAATGCAATGCCCCGACAACCTTCGAAAGAGAAGAACATTTCAAGACTAACATCGTTCATATCATTAACTGTTATTCCTCTGCAAAGTGCATTTCCAGTTTAACTTGATAAAATCTTAAGAATATAGCTACATTGATAGAGAAACTAAACTCCTAACATGTATCAACTTTCAAAAGGAGCTTAGGACGTTGAGATCTACACCACAAAGGCATAAAGCAATTAGAGAAATAAGTGTTAAATCATAAAATATGGAAGAACAACAACTCACTCGCTCAAGAGGAAGAAAAATGCGAGAAGCACTTGATGACTTGCTCCCAAAGATTCAAGGCCACAAAATGCCCTTGCCAATCAATGACAGGGGAACCATTAGAACCTCCTTTTGTTCCAGATGCAGCCTATCAAACCACAAGTCAAAAAAAATGGGCAACTAAGAAAGTAGTGGAAGAAGAAAAAAAATAAATAATATAAATAATTCAATTGATCATCATAGACCAATCAATGGTATCAACTCATCAATCTATAAAAGACTGCACTCAAAAATTCACAAACTATAAATGCAGAAGAAAAGGCTTAGCAATATATATAATCAATCGATTAAAAAAAATTGGCACAGAAAGCGCTTAGTCAGCAAGCAATCCTCTTTCAGTCAAGTACATTCATACTTCTAAAATCACCATGCATTCTCATAAAAGTCTTGCTCTTTGACCACATTTTTAAACCTGTATCATCATCCCTTAAAGTTTGAATGTTATAAACCTCTTCAAAGATTTTAGAATAATTAAGAAGCAAATATACTGGAAATAGATTATGAAATTAATTTACTTTTATATCCTGACATCCTATCTATGTGTAGCCCAAGTAATGACAACTGTAGGATTGGCCGACACGTAGATTTTTGGAGATCTTCCTAAAAAACATGCGGAAAAGAAAATTAACCTTTTCGAATAAACATGTTCAATGCAAAACAGTTCAAATCTATGAATTTATGTTTTCACAAGCCTAAAGCACCAACTAGCCACAACACAATGGCTAAATATATGCTACATTGCTACATACAGTTTTCGGTAAATGCTAATGATTCACCGATTGAAAACTGAAAATATACAACAAAATAGAATAAAAGTATTTCAAAGAAGAATGTAAACAGTAAACTATAGGTTATTCAGTTGACTGATCTGCAATTGTAGCAAGGATGCTGACAAAAAGTTTGAATGAATATAAACATTGGGGGAAAAAAGTACAGCATGCCATTTTGATGATATGATGACACTATAAAATGCTACATTATCAGTCCGATTGCTTACTTGCATATAGAATGTATTGAAGTCATTATAGCCATCCCTATAAAGAAGAATAGGAACAAATTATTTCAGTCCCACATGTCTAAGAAGTCAAATTACAAAAAGATTCAACACCTAAAATAAGTTAACGAACTACATACACATAACATGAACATGCATCCACAAACTTTCACTTCTTCAGAACAATGGATGGAGCTTGGTTACCTTCACCAAACAATCCATGCACTGTAAATTATTTCAAGAAAGAAAAAATAGAAAGATACATAAAGCCAGCTTCAAGAAGCAAACAACAAGGGCCTTTGGTTCAGGTATTTTGTGGTAGGCCATAAAGTAAATGATGAGATAATATGTCTCACACTTTGTTCGTCACTATTTTATTCCAATTAATTTTACAATTTTCTTTTAATGGAGAACTCTATTTATTCTTTTTTTATAAGAAAAACTGTATTTATTCTTGATAGGAAAGAAACATAATTTATCAGTGAACTGTTTATATTTCAATCAATTATGAAAATAAGAGTAAAGTAGTACAATTACTACATACTTCTTGTAATGAGGAGCATCTCTATCCAAGCGAGCAAGGGTCCCAGCCAAGATTGAAACCTACGAAATCATAACACTTGATCAACAAAGAAACGTGGAATGGAAGAACGAAATCAAGATTAACAATTGTAGAAGCAATTTTTATGCATGTACTTGCACTAAGTAAGAGGTTTGTGATGAGGCTTTCTAAGATGGTGTGAAACGACATCCATGGAATCATACAACAACAACAACAACAACAACAACAACAACAACAACAACAACAACAACAACAGAGCCTCAGTCCCAAATTAATTGCAAGGGGAAGAGTGAATCCCGTGAGCTTTTGCAGACTAGCAAGGAAGACCACATATTTATCTACTGGATGATTAATTTGATTCGACTTCTAGGTGCAAGTTTCAGACGATCAGATTTGCTACTAGCATTATTAGGTAGAGATCTTTATGAACAAGGGTAAGAAGACAAGGAGCAGCACAGCAAACAGAGTTATATTAACATTAACAAAGCAAACACCACACCTCTTTTCCTTGTCATTCTTAACTAATGCGAGTAACCCTCAGTAGCAGTTCTCGATGAATTTTTTCAAGCTAACACCACACCTCTTTTCCTCAGGTCTTTCTGTGCAACCTCTGCATTGAGTAGGACCCAATACTGTACACAATTAATGAATTACAACCAGAAATTCTGACAAAGCAACGAAAAAAGAAGAATTTTGCATACTAACCGATGTCCCAATTGCAATTAACCAAAGCAGACTTGACTTCTTTTATCGGTGCACTGGTTCTTTCCCTTAAATGCTTAATAATACTTGTCTTATCTAATCCAGAAACATCAACTGTAAACGATCTAAGGAACATTTTCCTTAGAGAGCCAATATGGGAATAGCCATAACTTGATGCATCTAAGCTAGTTATTTCCCTGAGTTCATTGAAGCATGGTCCTCTGTATGCCCAAGTACCAAATTGCACAATTCCTGAATAGAAATCAAGTCACGAGGTTACGAGAATCTCAAACCACCTCACCACATCACCAGCCCATAGAACTATAGAATCAAACCGAAAATATATTAGCCTCTGCTGATGTAATTGCATCTCCAACTAAGCCGAGCAGATGAACAACTGAACCAGCAAGATTTCTGGACCCATGAGATCCATTGAACCCAACAACTCCTTCACTGCAGTTAAGCTAAAAATCCATCAAATAAAGTCACAACTCCTTCACTGCAGTTAAACTAAAAATCCATCAAGATCAATATGTTACAACTCTAAAACCAGTGTGATCCAAATAACCAAATACACAAATCCCATAACAGAAATCAAGCATGAATACTAAATACACAAATCCCACAACCTCTATCGCCGTGACCTCTTTGACCCCCTCGCGTGGCCTGACCATGACGCCCAGTCGGTATTTCGGTTCCAGAGGTCTGTGCTGCACCTCTGAGGACTGGACGATGTCCCCCTAAAGGTATCCCCGACGCGGGGGGTGATCACTGCTCGCCATGAAACCTAACGAAATACCAATAAATGTTTAGAGAACATATGCATACAAAAAAAAGTAATGAACTCTAATTGATGGGAATTACGAACACATGATCCATGCTGATAAAAGGAAATTAAGAAATATATCGTCAAAAGTATGCGTGTTTATATATCATAATTTTTAATCTCTAATTGATGGAAAAAGGATTTGACCTATAAAAGATCAAGCAACAAATTAAATATTTATTGCCAATTTGGGCCTTCTCCAATGGGACTACATTGTAATGGCTTTTGGACGTAGTTTTGCCAGAAACTATATAAAAAATAACCTCCAACATCAAACATTAACCTGGAAACTTCAAAAGTGTGCTATGGAAAGGATGAGCAAATTAAAAATATAACAAATGGTTAGATCTCACAAAACAAATTTAGGGTAAGCAAAATATCTTTCGAAATAAGATAACATTTCTCCCTTTTCTGTAAATATTTCCCCTTATCTACCCATTGAGCAAGAAAGGGTAAAACATAGCTCAAAATATAAGAAGACAAACAAGGTGAAAAGATTGGTTGCTCTTTGCCAAGCACCGAAGAGAAGTTACACTCCATATAAGAAAAGTATAGAAAATTCACGTAACATCGATCGCGGCCTCACATAACATAGACATACATTACTCGCTATCATCCGTTTCAAATTCACTCTCATGAGTAGAAGTTGATGATTCTTCTTCTGAATCATCTCCACTATCAACAATGAAGTCATTGACTTCTTCACTTGGACCCGCTTCAACAATGACTCGAGTCCCATTTGGATCATCAAGATTGTTGATATCCTGAATTGCATCGTCGACTACACACGTGGTGGGCATCCTATCTTGGAATGCAATCTCTGCCGAGCCCTGGTCATTATCGTCTTTACTCGTTTCCTTGTCAGCGAATTTTGGTTGACAGCAACAAACTGCTAGCCATTCTTGTTAGTCGTTCCTCATAGAAGGGTACGAAAGGTAGTACACTTGAGTGGCTTGCATTGCAAGGACAAATGGCTTGTAGTTGTTATATCGTCGACTTCGATGAACCTCTACCAATTGAAGTGTTGGTTGAGTCCTCACACCATGATTCGGTGTAGGGTCATACCATTCACACTTAAACAAGACCAAACGCTTGAGGCCGGTATATTCAATCTCCACAACTTCTTGCAGTACTCCATAATAGTTATGGGAAACATCTGCGTAGTTCGAACCCTTCACCAAAACACCGTTGCTCTGTGTCGATCTATTAACGTCATATGTTGCGGAGTGGAACTTATACCCATTCACTAGGTAACCAGGGTAGACAGTACAAGATTGACTAGGACCAACCGAAAGATCAACGAGCGTCTCGTCTATGATAGAATTTCGAGCCTATTCACAAATTGTGCTCTAGACTACTATCAACTTCCGACTCCCCAATTGTTTGAGTGATTTCATCGACGAAAATCCTAGAAGAAACGAACATGTACATAGGATGTCTTAGTAAAAGATGAATAATGATTGTACCGCATTATTGAATGAAAGTGACGGACATACTGGATGTAAGGAGCGATCTCTGGATAATTGAGCAGTATGTACGAATGTGCGCCATTATACTCCTACTCTGTTAAGTACCGCTCCTTTGACTTGCCCATGGGTCGACCAGGATAAGTGGAAATTGAGAAATTGCCCACAAAATGCGGTGTGGGCCCGAGGCCGCCATCGTCATTTCGTTGCACTTTGTCATGCAATGTAAAGACGTGATCTTCGAAGTAGTAAGATCAAAAGGATGTGACTTCTTCGACCAAATAAGCATTACACATGGAGCCCTCTACCTTCGCTTTGTTCCGAACATTGTTTTTCAAATGTTTAAGGTACCTGTCGGAGTATAGGAAATGTTGATTTAAAACTTATTGAATGGGAAAATAATTTCAAGGGCTCAAGATATTACCTCTCAAATGGATACATCCATCGAAATTGAACGGGACCGGCAAGACCGGCCTCGTAGGCCAAGTGGATTGGTAGGTGTTCCATAGAGTCGAAGAATCCTGGAGGGAATATTTTCTCCAACTTTCAAATGATTTTTGGTATTTCAGACTCTAAGACCTCCATATCTTTGAGACTGACACTTTTCGCAGTTAGGGATCGAAAAAAAAGGCTTAGTTCGCTAATTACAACCCAAACCGGGTTTGGGATAAGTTCTCTGAATGCAATTGGTATCAACCGTTGCATGAAAATATGACAATCATGACTCTTCATGCCGAACATTCGCAATTTCTTAGGATCCAGACATCGACCAAGATTCGAAGCATAACCATTAGGAAAACACAACTTTTCAACCCACTCGCACAATTTTTTGTTTTTTTGATGTATCAAGAGCATAACATCCAAGGATGTAAGTATTTGTCGCCGAATCAATGTGTAGAGAAAGTCGGTGACAATATTCACGAATATCTTGTCTCGCTTTTGCATTGTCCTTACTCTTGCCCGGTACACACATAATAGTGTTGAATATGTTGTCAAAAACATTTTTTTCGATATGCATGACATCTGTTTGTCTTCCAATACGGCAAGTCCCAGAAAATATTTTTTTTTCTCCATCCCGAATTCTTAGCTATCCACCCATTCACATAATCATTTCCGATTTTTGTCACCTTCATCAAGCCTAACGATACAATTTCTGCCAAAATCTCATCACCAAAACGCAAAGTGGGCGGATCGTCATTTATGACCATTTTGCCTCTAAGGAGATTTTTTTGTCTTTCCTGAATGGTGATGCCTTTGCCAAGAAATGACGGTGACAGTCGAACCACGATGTCTTTCCACTATTTCGCAATTGAAATGCATTTGTATCCTCCATACAATATGGACAAGCCATCTTACTGTGTGTGCTCCAACCGGACAACTTGCTATACGAAAGGAAATCACTAACAGTCCATAAAAGGGCCACTCGCATGAGAAAAATCGTCTTTGTGGATACGTCGTATGTAATCACCCCATTGTTCCATAAATCTTGCGACTCTTTCACAAGCGGCTGAAGGAACACGTCGATTTTCTGTTTTGGGTTGGTCGGTCCAGGAACGATAACTGTTGAGAACATAAACTCAGATTTCATGCACATCGATGGTGGAAGGTTGTAAAGAATCAATATTATGGGCCATGAAGAGTACGATTTTCCTGAAATCCTAAATACTTGAAAATCATCAGTGCACAATCCTAAACGAACATTCCGAACCTCGGCGGCGAAGTCTCTATTGACATCATTAAAATGTCTCCAAGCTATCGAATCAGAACAGGGTTGCATAACATCTTCTGACGAGGAATGTTCTCCATGCCATCGCATATGTTTCACCGTTGACTCAGACGCATGCAATCGTTGCAACCGAGGGCCCAAAGGGAAGTAGTACATTTTTTTGCAAGGGCGTTTTTTGGTGTTTCGGCCACGACCTCGTCGCTGTGCAATGTAGCGTGACTTCCCACACAATTTACATGATGTCAACTCAGATTCCACTCCCCAATAAATCATACATTGGTCCTCATAACAATCTATTTTCTCAATAGGTAGACCTAGACCTCGCATTAGTCTTTTAGTGGCATAAAAACTTTCAACCAATGAATTGTCATTTGGCAAACAATCTTTCATGAATTTTATGATTTCATTATACCCTCGTCCAGATATATGATGTTCTGACTTGATCGCAATTAATATTGCTATCGCGGACAACGTTGTCATGGTTTCGCAACCCGGCCACAATTGTTCGCTACTAGCCTCTATCATGTCATATAGTTGGCGTGTTTGGGGATTTGGTGATTCTTCCACGTGATTCCAATTGAAACTTGGACCTGCCACGTTGTGTAGCATGTCGCAGTAAGTTGTCAGATCATCTCCTCCCACATCAGCATCATCAATATGGTTATCCATTTGGTAAACGTTTTGCGGACCTTCATCTCCGTTCTCACCATGTTCGTACCAATAGTGATATCCTGAAACAAATCCATGCCTACATATGTGGTACTCAACCGTTTTGACGTCTAGGTACGGTACAAGTTGACATTTCTTATAATTGCACGGACATCTAATCTTCCTTTCACTTTGGTATGTAGGACAATGTTGCTTAGCAAATGATTTGAATTCTTTAACCTTCGCCGCGAATTCAATTCGAACGAAGCCGTTATCGAGACGGTTGTACATCCAGTCTCAGCTTGTAGACGACATTCCTATTGTAATTGCGCAATTAAATTGGTCAACTAGTTTCATAATTTCCGACGATACATGGCTACTTGTGTGTCCAACTAACACAATTTATTAGAAGGGGGAATCTGAGGACCTACCTAACTACATGAGCAAAAAGCTTTGCTTCTAGCCATTGAATAAAGGGGGTTGGAAACAACTTTCGTAATACCTAGCTCGGTACATGACTGATACCAAACAGAGTATGATAATTGGTCGTAAAAATAAAATCAATAAGGAGTTCAAAAAAATAAATAAATCATAAGTTATAATAGGCATACAAATACCACATAGTATCAAAGCTCCTACCACTTGTTTACTCGTACCTCCTTAAGGTTATAGGTTTATTCAATTCTCTTGAAATTTTATTTGAAATAGCAACATTAACTGAAAGAGTAATCCTAGTTTTTTGAACCCTACCTAGTAGTAGAAATTATATAATTATAGGTACTATTCATCTATACCTACTTTATTGGTAGCTTTCTCTACACACATGCATATACACACAAGTGAATCAAATATAGTGGGCAAAACATGAAAAAATGTGGCATAACAATATCAAATAATGTAAATTAAGAAATAAAATATAGCACAATTTTCAGTATTGGCAGCTCGAAAACCAGAGAATGCTTGTTGCTTAATGGCAACCAAAGCTCCCTAAACAATTTGCATCACCTATCTCTAGCATGACATCTAAATTTATGCACAGTTGCAAACAAACTCAGCTCAACGATCAACATTTCAAATCAAATCAAACCAACTTAATAATGTAAGACCAATCTTCAAAAAATTAAGAAAACAAGGTAATCACATAGAAACCCGATGCACCAAAAATGGTTTTTTGTTTCAATCAATCTTATTCCTACATAGTATCAAAATCTGAACTAATAGGAACATGACCTAGAATCAATGGAATTAACTTTTTAGTTACAACAGTTGAAGGATGACCAAGTCTATGATGCCATGAACAATTATGATTACTTACCGTAAATGACTGAGGAAGCTCTAAAGTAAAGGAAACTAAATCAATGATGTATAAGTCGGCTATGACTCTCCCAACAAAGAAGAACTTAAGTACTCTCAAGGTCCCGTAATAGATAGAAATTGGTAAGGAAGGTGAATTTAACAGTGGAAGTAGCAGTAAGCACACAAACAACACCAACAATAACCACCATAAGAACACAAACCCTAAAACCCAAAACCCTAAACCATATATATAAAAGTGTTAATATACCGATGTGAATTAATTTGATTTAAAGATAATTAAAGTCTTGTAGTTATAAGCTTTAATCTAAAACCCTAAACCATATATATAAACAGCTAAAAACTTGTACAAATCCAATTAGGGAAAACTCAAATCACTCACAAGTAGCATTGCAACAACTAAAACATGGCAAAATGAACATAACTACAAAACCCAGATCACAACAGAGAAATGCAGTTCACATTTCATTGTTACTCGGTAGAACAAGCATAACCACAAAACAACTAAGCATGCAAGAGAAGAGCAGAACAAAAACTTCTAAACCAAACAAAATACACAACAGTAACTTAATAGATCAAGCGAAGAACACCAACAAATGCACATGATAGCCAAACCAGCATGAAAATGTGAGCATATACAATTTGAAGAGAATTAGGGTGTTACAATTTTTTTTATTGTTACCTTGACGAGCAGAGAGCGGAGCGGTAAGCACAGAGCGACCAGAGAGCAGAAAGCAATGAAAGAGAGAGTGCAGTGAGCGAAGATGACCGATGACAGATCGATCACCGATGAGAGCAGAGAACGGTGAGCGATGGGCGGTGACCGGAGAGAGAACGGAGAGTCGTGACCGAGCAAGAGACGGAGAGACCGGAGAGAGAGAGTTGAGAGCTGATGACGGAGACGATCGACTTGTTGGGGGTTGGGGATTTGGGGGGCGGTGACCGGAGAGAGACGGAGAGACCAGAGAGGCCTGAGTGACTGGTTGAGCAAGAGATGGAGAAACCAGAGAGAGAGAGTTGAGAGCAAAAGACCAAGACGAGAGACTTGTTGGGGGTTGGGGATTTGGGGGCGGTGGCCGAGAGAGACGGAGAGACGAGACGATCGAAGAGCGAGACCGAGACCGAACTTGTGGGATTTGGGGATTTTGGAGAGATAGAGTTGAGAGCAAGAGAGATCGAGACGAGAGACTTGTTGGGGGTTGGGGATTTGGGGGCGGTGACCGGAGAGAGACGGAGAGACGAGATGATCGAAGAGCGAGAGACAGAGGAAACGATCGAAGAGGAGACAAACGAGACGAGACGATCGAAGAGGAGACAGACGAGACGATCGAAGAGCGAGACCGAGACCGAACTTGTGGGATTTGGGGATTTTTTTTTGGGGGGGGGGGGTGGAGGGGCCTTGATCCAAGCACGCATAAATCTCGAGATTTGATGAACGGTTATAAGAAAACAAAGTTTTGGTGGAAATGTTGTCGCCATTTCTTAGAGACGGAATTTAATTCTGTCTCTATTTCCGTCTCTAATTATGTCTCAGATCCGTCTCAATTCCGTCTCTGAATTAGTTTGTCTCAATTCCGTCTCTAACTACTTTTTTTAGGAATGAAACTTAATTTCGTTGCTAACTCCATTTCTAAATTTCATTTTCCTTGTAGTGGTTGAATATTATTCTTACTTCAATATTTTTATATTATGGATCCTATTTGTTAAGGAAACTATTGTAGTTACAATAGTTACTATAGTTTCCTTAACACTTTCATTTGATATTGATGGCATCTTGTGATTATTGAGTAGGGTTAAGTGTAAGAAATGAAAATAACTACAATTCCCATGTGAAGCAATTTGGAACTTTTTTATTTTTTTATGAATAAAAGTTGGTTTATTGAGATGCTTCCCAAACCTACATAAAATTCATCAACTTGCATGTATGTTGATGGCATTTGAAACAAAATTCTTACTGCGATTGTTCCTAGACTCCATGCTTAATCGTTTTCTTTCATTTGTTTCATATTCTATCTAAAGGTAATAATCGACTTTATTTTTTTTTACTTATCTCTTCATTTTCTTTTTTATTGAATTAATTTCACCTCATCTAAAATCTTTGGATTATATAATATATTTTATCCTTTCGAAATAATTACTTGACTTTCATGCTTTACAACAACAACATAGCCTCAGTCCCAAGTTAATTGGGGTCGGCTACATTGATGAAACTCTTTCGCTGTGCATGTGCTCGATTTAGTGCAATTGATGGTGTACTCCATTTTCATGCTTTACAATTTTGTATTTTATATGATATGTTGTTTGGTTGTGAAGGAATTTCTCCTTTCTTTTTTTCATTTAGAAGTTTATTTTATTTAAATTTTGTTTCCTTCTCAACTTAATTGATAAATGTAAGATTTGCACTATTTCTTAAGTACAGATTCATATGGAGGTTGCAGAATTATTCAACTTAATTTATAAATGTAAGATTTGACTTCTCAACTTTATTTTTTTTTACTTATCTCTTCATTTTGCTGTCTTCTCAACTTAATGTTACTATTATATTGTTAACAAAATATTGTTGATCCATGCAGGCTAAGCTTCAAAGGAGACGTCAGGAGTTGACCCAGACTACACCGGACCAGCCGGTGGATGATGAGGCAGTGTACTACAAGGTGGCGGGTGACTGTCCCAAAGGATGTGTCTGCAGTCTCAGGTCGTTATGGAGAAAGAAGAGAAGATAGGTAGATCCTGATGCTAGCACATCCCAGGTGCTAGCACAACGAAGGATGGACAATTTTATGATACTTAGGTATTTTTATGGTTGTTGTAGAATAATGAGGATTGTAGTTTTTTATGGATACTTAGGTATCTTAAACATTTATTATATTTGACTACGTTTCGTGAATATATAAATCTTTTTTAATATCGAATTTTATGTTTCGTTTTCTCATTTGAATCTTTGTTGTTGATATATATTGTTGATTTGTGTATGTATGTCAAATTTTGCTTTTTGGAGGGATGTTAGCACCCCCAATGAGTTGTTGGGGGGGGGTGCGAAGCGATGGAGTAGGTCATATGGTTGTATTTTCAAGTTTAGAGGTTATGGAGAATCAATTGGATTAAGCTTAGGTTCGAAAACTAAACAAAGCGAAATTGAGACGAATTAGCAACTGAATTCAGAGATTCTGTTGCTATTCCGTCTCTAAATTTCGAGGAATAGATGCATGAATCAGCAACGGATCAGAGACAGAATTATTGTATTCCGTCTCTGATCCGTTGCTAATCAGAGACGGATCAGAGACGGAATCCAATAATTTCGTCTCCGATCCGTTGCTAATCAAAGACGGATCAGAGACGGAATGCAAAATTCCGTCTCTGATCCGTTGCTAATCAGAGACGGAATGCAATTACAATTGTACCCTTTAGAAGAATTTCCATTTCTGTTCCGTCTCTGTTCCGTTTCTAAATTTCGTCTCTAATCCGTCTCTAATCAGCAACGGAAATAGATTTCCGTTGCTGATTGAATCAGTTACGACGATTTTAGAAACGGAATAGATTCTGTCTCTGTTCCGTTGCAGAATTGAATTAGTGATGAAATTTATGCTAATCAGATACGAAAATTTTCATTTCCGATCTGCTATTTTTTGTAGTGATTGGTAATCTCGAGTTGGTTTTCATAAACTATCTTGAGTTTGAGGGAATGTGTTAAAGAAATTATAGTAGTTGATATATTTCAGTAATTTAGGTATTTAAGTAGTTTCTATATATATTTTGATATTTAGATACTATTAGGAAACTTTTCTTATTTTATGCTTTGTTCAACTCTATAAATAAGAGCACCCTATTATACTCGACAATCCCACATTAATACGATTCTTACGCTCTTCTTTGAATCTATCATTAAGCATGCCAACAATGTATTTCAATAGTAGCTCCTACTCAATATAATTCTATGTAAGGTATTAAAGGATTGATAGGAAATAATTGATATAAACCGATTTATTCTCACATATTATGTGTTAGTATATATATAATCAAAGCATCCCCAACTATAAGACTAAAATAGAGCAACTTTTTACACTATTTCAGTGCATTTTTTACACTGAGTTTCGATATGTATTCCAATCCATCGACACTATCATTTACACTATTCTAATTTATTATTATTTTATTCATTTTAATATAAAGATAACATAGGAAAGAAAATCACAAACAGCTAGAAAAGCCTAAAAGAGATTTTAAAAAATAATATTAAACTAAGGATAGCGCTCTGAACAATGCGGTTCCAAACTGAAGCTGTACGCCATTCTATATATAGTGCTAGGTTTATCCACTTTTATTATTATTTTATGCATTATATAAAGATAAAATAAGAAAGAAAATCACAAACAGCCAAAAAAAAAAAGCCTAAAAGGTTTTTTAAAAGATAATATTAAATTAACGATAGCATTGTGAATAATGTGACACCAAACTGTAGCTGTGCGCCATACAATAGTGTTGGGTTGCTCCAACCCGGAGCTACTCGGGGCTATTTTGCATCTACCAGCGCCAAAAAAAATCCTCTCAGTACTGCATTGTTTAAAGCAGGCCCTTCAATTGGGCCCTTCCAAGGCCCATTCAAAAGCCCGTTCATATTGGCCCACATTGAAGCGGGCTTTGGTGTCATATTGGTAGTTAGGGCTGGCAAAAATACGGGAACGGACAAAAAAGGGACTGGACACCTATTTTAAAAATGATTAAATTTGGTGCCCGGTCCCGGTCCCGTTTTCAAAACGGGCACTGTTTTTTTGTCCAGTCCCGTATGTTTGTAAAACATACGGGACCCGTTTTGCCCGTTTTTTTTTAAAGATGATTAAATATTTTGTTTATCAATTATCTTAAAAAAAACCCCTCAACTACAACTACAAGTCTACAACTACAAATCACCAATTACCAAAAAATAAATACATAATATCACAATCTGAAAACTCAATGGTTATAAGCTTGAAGATCGGTACTGATTTGCACGCGATAATGCCTTACTACCTAGGCTCTTTAGGAGCATTGCAATGTGGATGATCACCAATATCAATACAGAAGAAAAGTAAATCATCATCGCACTTGCTCTTTAGGAGCATTGCAATGTGCAATTTAGTAAAAAAGAGAAGTAGAACATTGCATAAAAAAGTGAAAACAAGAAAGAGGCAGGTGTAATATGCATCTGAAATCTGAGTATTAAGAATAAAAAAAACATAATGAAGCGGCATCATACGGCACTCTTTTCCCTCCATCAACCTCTTTTCCGCGAAATATCACTAGTCGAAACAGGAAAAGAGAAAAAGTAGGAAACGTGGAGCAACCAAGAGACTAGACACTAGAGTGAGTGAATATAGTAATGAGCTCCAACAATCCGAGAGAAAAAGTAAACGGTTATAAGCGAAAATAGACAAGGGGGTGTGATTAGAACGTTTGGGAGGGTTGAAATAGCACTAGCAGAGGGTTCATCTCGTACTTGGAATAAATCGATCGATAGATCTAAAGGCTGGTAGAGAGAGAGAGAGAGGCAGACGGTGGAGACGGCGAGATGGAGCAGATGGTGAGACCGCGGCGTGAGAGAGATTGAGAAGAGAGATCGAGATGGTGAGAGCGTGAGAAAGATTGAGACGGAGAGATCGACCGAGCAGCGTGAGAGCGTGAGAGCGTGAGAGCGTGAGAGCGTGAGAGCGTGAGAGAGGAGATCAGCCGCGCAGCGTGAGAGTAGTAGAGATGGTGAGACGCAGAGACGGGACCGAGGAGAGGACGGCGAAGAGAAGTAGGTTTTTCTCAAATTTCACAGTGAAATTACAAATATACCCTTCAAATTAATCACAAAACGGCACCGTTTCTTTTAAATTTTTGCCCAGACCCGGTCCCGTATTTTTAAACGGACAAAAAATTTTGTCCAGTCCCGTATGTTTGTCAAAAAAAAATTGTCCGGTCCCGTTTAAAACGGGACCGGACAAAGCGGGCCAAACGGGACCGGGCACATTTTGCCAGCCCTATTGGTAGTAACTTCGAGCACCAACCCCGAAGCGTTGGATAGGGCTGCTGGGGATCGCGCACGCGTTTGTGATCGAACCAGGTGTGCATACTGTGCTCATTAATTCAATCATACTTTGTGATTTTGGGTCTGTTACAGAAACTACCAGTTAAGGAAACTCATTCGTATTAAGGAAAAACTCAATATTACGTTTAACAATTATGAAAATTAGTATCTCGTGTAATTAGTAGTTTCCTTTTGTGATTAAACTTTCCTTTTGTATTCTAAGTCTTGTACGTGTATATATAGATTACCATATACACAAGATCAATATACTATAAACATATTCTATTCTCAAGTTCACATGGTATCAGAGCCCTAATTGTGGGTTTCTCTGGTTGTGCGAGACACAACCTTGTCCTCTTTGGTTATGCGAGACACAACTCTGACCTCTCTGGTTGTGCGAGACACAACTCTGGCCTCTCTGGTTGTGCGAGACACAACACTGTCAATCCCCTACGCACCAGCCGCATCATCCGCTCCATTCGTCTTCTTTTTCTTCTTGTCTCCGTTGCCACCGCCGTCTGATTCCGTCGCCGCCGTCTGTATATCTAGTCCGACGCTGCTGTTGGTCGCCCGCGTCGCGCTGGCTATCACCATCGCTGTCGTCGTTGCCTGAACACCAGATCGCTTGCTTCGCCGCTGCCGTCGCTCGCCGCTCTGCACTTGTCCGCAGCCGTCGCTCGCCGCTACATCGCTGCTCGAACCAGCCAGCCGCTACTGCGCCGCTTGCCGCTGATACGCCAACTGAATCCTCCGCTAGCCCAACTGCTCGACCAGATCGCCACTACCACTCACACCAGATCCGTCATGCTGCCGCATGCATGCCGCCTTGCATGCCGCATGCCGCTACACACCAAATCTGTCATCCGACAATCGGACAAGTTCCTTATTCGATGGAGAAAAGTGAAGTCTCACAACCTATTTCCATGATTCTTGATGGTACAAATTACTCACTTCGGTCCCAACGAATTAAAATTTTTTTAATTGGTCGAAAACTTTAGGGAATCGTTACGGGAGACAACCCTAAACCAGAAAATGATGTCATGGAGACACAAGTCAAGTTTCTTGATCGACTTGACGACTGAGACAGTAAGAATCATCAGATCATCACCTGGTTCTGTAACACATATACTCCCTCTATTCATATCCAGTTTGTTGATTTTGAGACTGCTAAAGAAATTTGAGATTTTTTGGCTGTTAGATACAAAACATCTGGTTTGGCACAGTATTATTAATTGTTCACCATTTTGAACAGTTTGAAACAAGAAGTTGTTCAGTCTATCAATGACTTCTTAGCACTCATTCAACCAATCTGGAACCAGTTACAACAGGCCAAAATCAGTAAAGACCACCTTCATCTCATCTAAGTTCTCATGGCTCTTTGTCCTGAATATGAATCAGTCCGTGTGGCCCTCCTGCATCGCAATCCACTTCCTTCTCTTAACGCAGCTGTAAAAGAAATTTTGTTTGAGGAAACTCGGCTTGGCTTGGTCAACTCGGCCCCTTCGTCAGAAATAGCCCTCGCAACTACTCAATCATGGCCTAAATCCATCCCCCACCCTTGTAAGAACTGTAGAAACACAGGCCATTAGTTTGTTAATTGTCCTACAATTGAGTGTCGATACTGTCATGAACATGGTCACATAGTGCAGAACTGACCAAATAAAATATCTCGCCCCAAAGGCACACCTAAGTCTACGTTTGTATCTAACACTGGTTCTTCTGTCGTAGCTGCTGCCTCTAACGGGTCACACTCCTCTCCAATGTTTTCTATAAGTGATTTGGAGGCAATCATCAAACAGCTAGCGATACCTTCTAATGAAGTCCAAGAATTAGTTTGCAAATTCTTGATAGGATAATGATGAAGTTTAAGAATTAGTTGCAAATTCTTGGAAAAATAGGAAAAGATATGACTTGCAGCGATCCGGGGGTATGGGTTTATTGGAAACGACGTGGAGATCACGACTCACGCTATCTTTGTGACTACGACGCTTTTTTGCGAAATTCCATCGTTTCGCCCTCTGAAACGGCAATTTTGCTATTTTAGGAAACTTTTGTTTCGCTTATAACTTTCATTAGGAATTTTCGTTTTTATTGCCGTTTGCGGCGTTTGTTTCTATTTTTCGTCTAGTTTTCAGTTTAGGGCTTTTTGGACTTTTTGCTATTTTTGGCAAATTTTAGGGTTTCGCTATTTAAGCGATCTATTGGGTGTAATTCGTAGTTTTGGTTGAAATAAAAAGAATTTTCGAACTTTGGCTTAAGTTCTGACCTAGATCGAGTTGTTCGTGGATTCGTTCAACTGGTTTAGAAGATCTCCCCTGCGTCAGTTGGTATCAGAGCCTGCTTCAGCGTGATTGAAGAAATCATGCCACCGAAGAGGAACCAACAGCGTATCGAGGAGGTGTATGATCGTAACAATCTGAATCGACGAATTGGCCCATTAATTGACCAACGCATGGTCGCGGTGGTAGAACAATTAACTGCCAGAATCAATCAGTTGTTGGATCGGCATATGGATCGTATCCTCCCCTTCAAGAGGACGGATTTTGTAGGTTCCGCGGGGAGATGGAGGGACTCCCATCACGGATCGAGAGAGTTCGTGCGTTGGGGTTCGGAGGACTTGCGCAGACCTTCAGGTCATAGTAAGCAGGGCGGTTACCAGTTATCTTCGGAGGAGTCCAGTCGGGGGTTTGCGCCGTCTCATGCCGGGAAGAGGAGTGCAGAAGAGGAGAGCGGTTTTAGGCCCTCTGCGTTACGGGAGGCGACAGGAAGTATTATGCCCGTGGCGGGCGTGCAACCAAAGGGTCTTTCAGCCAGAGAGACTGGAGAGGAGGGCACGGTTCGGAGCAAGGACGCCAACATGATGTGACTGTTCAGACGCCAGTTCACGAGTTCGATGATTCGCATTCGAAGGTGACGCGCGCCGAACGCGTCGATAAAATTAAAAATTACCTAAACCAACTATTTGCAGAATAGTGGCAAAGGGTCGATCCCACAGATATTGGTATTCTTTCTAAGGTTAAAAAAAAACGAAAAGGAAAATCGGGGTAGAGAGAGACTGAATTAATTAACTAATCTAAAAATAAACAAAGTAAATAAAACAATAGAAATAAATTGAAAACAATTAATAAAAATACCGAGGTCAAGACATACAAGTTCGGTTCGGTAAAAGTTTGGATTTGGTCGTCGATTTATGTAAAATGTGCAAATCAAAATATCTTAGTGTAGCTATAGACCCGGTAACGTACGCGGTTCCTCGCTCTTCCCTGTCTCGATAGCCAAGGTACGACGATGACTACTTCCCTAATCAAACACATAACCACAATTCAAGTGAATTGGGTTTAATGCGTTGACCGCAATGGGCTTTGTGAAAGCACTACACCTAGACAACCGGATCACTCGTGTGTCCAATTTAGCCTAGATTTCTAAGGTATTCAACCGGTCCCAAAAGGGTCGAATCAATCGGTATGGTCAATTGCCACTAGTGTGGTCTTATTGCACAAACACGGGCGCTTACGACTCACTGACAAATAAATCAAGATTTAAACTAGTGTTTAACCTTGATTGTTAAAACAATACCCAAGAAAATAAAATATTAATGAAAAGACTAAAATTAAAATAAATAAATCTCACAAATCCATTGATATGCGCAGTCGAACCTCCCTCGCAGTCTTGCCTAGGCTAGAGGTTTTAGCCTCGCATCAAGAACACAAAAGAAAAGAAATAAAAAAATAAAAAGAATGGGGGAGAAGGCGTTCGGCCCGAAGAGAAGAAGAATCGCCAGAGAGCCGAGACGAGAGAATAAATAATAACTTCCCTTTTTTTTCTCCAAACGTAGATGCATAGTTGCTATTTTTTTCTCTCTCTTCCCGTATGCAAATCTCCACTTTCTATTTTTTTTCTTTACTTGCACTTCCGTCCCTTTTAATTGTATCGTGACATCATGATGATGTCATCAACAACTATCAATTCATAAAACGTCCCATGCATATAGTTTCATTTAAGCAAGTCACCAATGACCAATGCCGCCTTGAGATACGAGCTGTTCGCTTTTTGATGCAACTCGCCACGGGTCACGCTCTTTTCGCTTTCGATTTCGATCGCGCACTCCAAATCTCTAAAAATAATAAATAAACGCAATTAGGTTAGTATTTTGGAGAATTGACAATAAAAATATATAAATAACCTATATATAATATTACATAATTAACGACTCAACAGAAGGCGACGCCGAGGAAGAGATTGGTGAAGAAGAGTGGGGACAGAGAGAGGACGCCTGATTTTGGGATTGAAGATGAAGAACCAGCGTTCATGAGAGATGAGTTTGCGAGCGAGCCGCCATCGTCGGAGAAGCGGAAGGGGTCGAAGGAAGATGGGTTTAGAAAGAAAGAGAAGAAATCGAAGGGGGATAAGGAGTTTGATAAGGGAGGGAAGATGAGCTCGAAGGGTGGGAGCTTGTCGGCGATTTATCCTGGCCGCGATCGCGAGATGAAGGAGCTCTGGTATACGGTTCGGGCGGATTCGAGGATGACCAAAAAGGTGTTAGGACTATGGATGACGATAACTTCATAGATGATACTTGGAGTGGATCCTACTGACTGGCCAGACGGCAGTGACAACGAAGGCTTTATTGGGGATGCGCCACGCCTTGAAAAAGGCCATGGAACTAGAGAGTCTCTTGATATTTTGCTTGGCGAGCGATCTCTTACAATCCGTGAGTGAGGTTCTTTGGTGAGGGTGCCAAAGAGAAGTGGCTCGCGAGTGAGGTTGACAACTTCTGCTAGAGTAATCCTTGGGCAAGCGTATGCTTTGCCATTACAAATTCGAGATGAGATTTTGCTTGCTTTGCAATTCAAACTGAATCAAGGCATGGTAACGAAAGGAATCGATATACTTGATGGTAAGGCGAAGACTTTGTTCGTGGGCCGCAAGAGATTCACCAATTTATCAAAGTTAACTTGCGAAGGTCTGTGACAAGTACAAGGATTCATCAGTGTGAAAATTAATGTCAAGCATCTTGTTCCCTATTATGGGGATACGTCGATGATGACAATTCGAGGGCGAATTCTGTCCACCCCTGGGAGAATGATGAAGTCCAAGAATTAGCTTGCAAATTCTTGATAGGATAATGAAGCCCAATAATTAGTTTGCAAATTCTTGATAGGATAATGATGAAGTCCAAGAATTAGTTGCAAATTCTTGGAAAAATAGGAAAAGATATGACTCGCAAAGAATCCGGGGTATGAGTTTATTGGAAACGACGTGGAGATCACGACTCACGCCTATGCTTGTGACTACGACGTTTTTCGGCGAAATTCCATCGTTTCGCCCTCCGAAACGGCAATTTTGCTATTTTAGGAAACTTTTGTTTCGCTTATAACTTTCATTAGGAATTTCCGTTTTTATTGCCGTTTGCGGCGTTTGTTTCTATTTTTCGTCTAGTTTTCAGTTTAGGGCTTTTTGGACTTTTTACTATTTTTGGCAAATTTTAGGGTTTCGCTATTTAAGCGATCTATTGGGTGTAATTCGTAGTTTTGGCTGAAATAAAAGAATTTTTGAGCTTTGGGTTAAGTTCTGACCTAGATCGAGTTGTTCGCGGATTCGTTCAACTAGTTTAGAAGATCTTCGCTGCGTCACCTTCCCAACCCACTACTCTATCTGTCACCTCAGGTAACCATTGGTTCTTTGATTCAGGGTGTTGTAATCACATGACACTGAATTTGTCTCCTCTTTCGAATAGTAGCCCCTCGTATCATTCTTCAAGCATTCAGACTGTAAATGTAGCTCCATGTTTGTCACCTATTCAGGAACAACATCCGACCCCAGTTTAACTCTCTCTGACACCCACTGTGTTCCTAATCTCACTCTAAATTTGATTTTCATTGGTCAATTATGTGAGCAAGGCCTAACTGTTTTATTTTCTCTTCCTGGTTGTTAGGTACTGGACATTCAGACGGGTCAAATTCTGGGAACGAGGATCAAAATATGACAATTATTTGAGTTCATGTCACTTCACATGTCTGTAGTCAAACAGATTTCCGCTGCAGTTTCCACTCCCTCAGTCTATCAGTGGCACCTTCGTCTTGGCTATACATCAGCCAGTAAATTCCGTACTCTTATTTCCAGTGGGTCATTGAGTATTTCTAAATTTGAGTCTTTTGATTGTGTGCATTGTCAGTTAGCAAAATAACATGCTTCTTCCTTCCGTCTTAACGAGTCCATCAATAATACTCTGTTTGGGATAGTTCATTCTGATGTTTAGGGTCCCACGCCTACTTCCACTGTGAATGGTTATCGATATTTTGTACTGTTCATTGATGATTATTCCAGATTCACTTGGATATATTTTCTAAAGCATCGATCTGAAATATCTCAAACATATATTGAGTTTTCTAATATGATCAAAACTCAATTTGCACGCACAATCAAAATTCTTCATACTGACAATGCTTTAGAATACCGTGATTTTATGCTTCTTCAGTTTCTTAAACAACAAGGTACCATTGTTCAACGTTCCTGCTCGTATACCTCTCAACAAAACGGTCAAGTTGAAAGAAAACATCGACATATCCTAGATTCTTTTCGAGCCCAACTTCTTTCTGCAGCCTGTCTTGAAAGGTTTTGGGGTGAAGTTGCTTTAACTTGTGACTATACCATTAATCGACTTCCTACACCATTGTTACAGGACATCTCTCCTTTTGCACGACTATATGGTACACCACTAGATTATTCTCATCTTCGGGTATTTGGGTGGGCATGTTTCGTTCTTCTTAACCCCCTGAACATACCAAACTCGAACCGCGTGCTCGTTTGTGTTGTTTTCTCAGGTATGGAATTGAACATAAGGGCTATAGGTGTTGGGATCCTCTTTCTAAGAGATTACGCATCTCTACACATGTCACTTTTAGGAAAATATCATGTTCTCTACCCTATCAAAGTTCAACAGTTCACTATCATGTTCTCAACCATTTTTCACTAACCCTTATATCGAGCTTTTTCCCATCTCCTGCTGCATGTACATAAGATGAGCTCAATGATCGTGATCTCGTTCTCGCACCTGTCATCAAAGAATCTGTCCCTTCTGATATTTCTATTCCCGCTCCTGTCCCACCTCACCGGTCTGAATGGGTATCTGAACCTCTCCCTTACCTCAAAGATTATAATTGTTTTTCTGTTATTTCTTCTTTACGTGAGCCCTCCTCCTATCGAGAGGCTAGTTCTGACCCCTGTGGCAGCAAGCAATGGTAGAAGAACTGAGTGCACTAGAGAAGACTCATACTTGGGACTTAGCGGAGCTACCCTCTGGCAAGACTCCGATCGGATGCAAGTGGATTTGCAAGATAAAAACTCACTCTGATGGCTCTATTGAGCGATATAAGGCTCGTCTGGTTGCTAAAGGTTACACAGAGGAATATGACATTGACTATGAAGAAACGTTTGCCCCTTTAGCCCCCCTGACCTCTGTTCGAAGTTTACTTGATGTAGCAACTGTTCGACATTGGCCTTTGTTTCAAATGGATGTTAAAAATGCATTTCTGAACGGTGATCTTGCAGAAGAGGTTTATATGTGTCCACCTCCTAGCTATTCTCATTCTCACAAACAAGTTTGCTTTCTCCGTCGCGCATTATATGGACTTAAACGGGCTCCCCGTGCCTGGTTTGCCAAGTTCATTTCCATTATTACACAGTTCGGCTTTCAGTCTAGTCCTCGTGATTCTGCCTTATTTACCCGACGAACTGACAGAGGCATGGTTCTTCTCCTACTTTATGTTGATGACATGATCATCACCAGGGACGACTCAACTGGGATTTCTGACTTACAACAATATCTCAAAAGTCACTTTGAGGCGAAAGACTTGGGTAATTTGAGCTACTTTATTGGTCTTGAAGTCAACTCTACTTCTGATGGATATTATCTTTCACAAACGAAATATGCATCTGATTTGATCTCTCGTTCTGTCGTCACTGATACTGATATCGCATCCACCCCATTAGACACGAATGTCAAGCTGACTCCGCCCGATTGTACATTTCTTTCAGATCCTACCTTATATCATCAGCTTATGGGGAGTTTAATTTATTTTACTGTTATTCATCCGGACATTGCTTACGCTGTTCATGTTGTCAGTCAGTTCATGTCAGCCCCCCGTACTGGTCACTTCACTGATGGTCTCTGCATCATTCGAAACGTGAAAGGTACTCTATTTCATGGCCTCTACTTCTCTGACAACTCTCCGTTGGTATTATCGGGTTACTTTGATGCGAATTAGGCTGATGATCCTACCGACTGGCGTTCTACTACTGGTTACTGTTTCTTCTTGGGCAACTCATTAATATCCCGGCGAAACAAGAAACAAACAGTAACATCTCGCTCTAACACAGAATCTGAGTATCGGGCTCTTCCTGATGCTACCTCTAAATTACTTTGGCTTCGATGGCTACTTGAAGATATGGGAGTTATGCATGCTTCTGCTACCATTCTGCATTATGACAATCAAAGTGCGATCCAAATTGCACACAATGATGTTTATCACGAGATGCTAATTTTCATAACTGTTAAACATAATATTGAGTTTCCTTAACACGAATGAGTTTCTTTAACTGGTAATTTCCTTAACAGGGTCTTTTTTTAGGAGACCTTTATTTGAGTTTTTGCTTATTTGCTGTGATGGGTGTAAGTCGGAGTTTATTCTAATTTAGGGTGGCAGGATTTCTTGTGGGGAGTTTCCATTGCAATTTAATTTGAACAAATTATCTTAGAAAAAGTTCATAACAATGTGCTAAAACTCATAAAGACGGTATAAGAAATACGAAGATTCAAAGAAAAGTAAGAGTAATGTCGATTGACACAAAAATGCCCTAGTTAGAAAACTCGATATATAATTGAAATTGCAAAAAAATTCGATAATATTAATTGGAGCAGTAGACCTAAGATTTAAATTATTTTGAAAGCATGTCATCAAATGCATTAAATCGAGCAGAATAGTAGACTTTGATCTATGTTATCAAACCTAAGTAATTCGAGATTGCGGCTTTGTTGTTGTAGTTGTTGTTGTTGTTGTCATCAAGACTCGATATGTGTTTTCTTGTTAAAACCTGAAACTTGTAATTCTAGAACAAGTAGCGAGTATATAGTGATAAAATTCTAGTTCTTTCAGTTTCTATTCAAAAACATGAGAAATAGCCGCCGTTAGAGGTTATATCTCCTTGTACTTGTCTCAATAGTAATGAACCCTGTCGAGATCGATCCTAACGTTGGTTGTAACCACTACCGGTTAATTATGCCAGTTCAGTTATAGGTGATGCGGCGCCCGCCATGTCAAAAGGTCGGTCTCATTGCTGTTTGGCGGACTAGTTGCCGGCGCTACCGCTGTCAACGCAGATAAGAGTGCTAATATTAATGTATGTTTTCTATGTCTGATTCACTTGCTTGCTTAAATTATACGTCATCTTTTCATTTTATTGCTTATTTATTTTTAATTGAGATTGCAATTTTGGTTATAGATGCAGTACTGAGTCTTGTTTCAAACTTTGGGATAGCATTTTCTCATTGATATAGTCTTAGTTCCTACTAGTTCCTTGAAGTGTTCAAGAGTGCTCTGTATGTTCTAGAACATAAATGCTCTAGAACATACAGAGCACTAATCGATTATGTAAATGCTATTAAAAGGAAGTGGACACAAATGCTCATTATGTAACTCAACATTTATTGTGTAAGACACAAATGCTCATTATGTGTAAGACACATATTGTGTAAGACACAAATGCTCATTATGTAAGACATTCATTGTGTAAGACATAAATGTTGAGTTAGATCTAACTCAACATTTATTGTGTAAGACACAAATGCTCATTATGTAAATGCTATTAAAAGGAAGTGGACATACAGAATACCATACAATTAGAAGTCTATATATACCAAACATAATCACCACTAATCGATTCTGAAGATCGAAATGCAGATAAATGCATTCTACACAACAGTCAAATTAATGGTGACTTTGCTTGTGTGGATGACTTGATCGACGAATGCATGCCACACTAACTGATCCAGAAAACAAAAACAAAACAAAACAAAACAAAACGACTCTTGAAATGTCAACACCCAAACACTCCTTCTCAAACATAAACCAACATTTGAAACAAATTATATGTGCTTTAGGCAGATTGCGCTTCACACAATACTTCGACGGGTTGATTATGGATCAATTGGATCTACAAATAACAATGCCACGCTTTCTTTCAATCTAGTATCAGAATGAGTATAAGTGTCTTCCTCATACTTGTAAACAACAAACACCAGGCGAGTAAGATTCACAATCGGCATCAATAAAGGCCTTGGAATGGTGGTTGTGCCAGGAGCGAAGCACCCTTCGTTGATATCCTTCCATGCTTCTTCAGTCATTTTGTAAATCTCTCGACAGGCTTCTCGCTCTGAAGCACCATATTCCTCCATGTAGCACTCTACAGCCGAAGCAACATGTCCCCTCTTTTGTTCAAACTAGTTCAAATTTTAGTTAAAATATCGTTAATTAGTTTGTTTAACAACTATATATATATATTCATTGATTACTTTTGAAAATGAAATAGCTAGCATACCTCATGGGAGCCTATGTCGTTAATTAGTCGTCCAATCAAACACGAAGCTCTAAGAGGTTTAGGCGCGGTCCTCAGCCATTCAAAGGCCTCCATTGATGCAATCTTTCCCATACCAACAAGGCTTGCAGCAGACAACAAGTAGTAGGATGAAGATACTAATCCATTACTTGAATATTCATCTAGTTTTGGTACATGCCTTTCATGGTACCATTTTGCCTCCACTAGGTAAGCTCGAGCTAGATCTTTCATCTTCGATAGCACAAGAATGAATATGAATTGTGCGTGTTCAATTAATTACGTAAGTTATTGTGACGGATATTGCGGAACAGAGGAGGTATATATATATATATTGACATAATAAAGATGTCTAACTTACAGCTTCTCTGGCATAATGCATAGGATAAGAACATCCCTGCTTATGCATCAATTCCTCCATTTTTTCAAACTCATCCAAAGTTGCTTGGTAACTTATTTTCATGTATCCAGGAAGTTGATTGATAGATGAAACATCCCACCTGAAATTGATCATGATTTAGTCATCATGTATAGTTAATTATAAACATTGACTAATAAAAGCCACAATAGCTAAAAAAAATTTATGAAAACAAAAATATGAGATTACTTTAAAGCCAAGAAATTAAGCGTGTAACCTCTCAAAGGCATCGGTGAAGAGTTTTAATTCTTCAAATGTGCCATAAACGTCGTAAATATCGTCAACTACTGATATAAAAGATACGACTTTAGTTAGAAACGCTCTTGCGAGAGAGTATGAAGGCTCAAAGAAAGTCCCAACAGCCCAGAAGTAGCACTCTACTAATCTGTCTCTCGCAAAAGGAAGCTTTGTAGCAAAGTCCAAATCCTTCCACCACCTAAATTAATTCATATGGAAATGCAGTATGATATAAGAATTAATGTCAAGAATGTGTGGACTGAAATATAGTTCACATCACTTAAAATTGACTTTGTAAGGAAGGATATAAGTGTAAGACGACTCTCTTGATCAATTAAATAGTACGGAGACATTTTGAAATATATATAAAACCCATGTGACCTGAATCTAACGAGTAAAAATTATTTATATTATAGGGTGATAAAGATCGATAAAGAAAATTAAAAATGTTAATCAAAATAGCACACCTCGAAAGATGAGACAACTCCTTTCTGTGCACAGCTTGTAAGAGCTTAAAATCCAACTTTGCAAGCTTTATTACATAGTCACTCCAGGTCTCATGATCATTTTCTTCATATAGTGATATGTACCGCCTTGCCTCGAGTCTTGGGATCCCCTTGTGGAAGGGTTGGTCTAGTGAATGTTTGACTTGTCTTCCAAGAGGAGAACAACTAAATGAAGTACTACTCTTCATCATAGATGTAAGGTTGGTGGTAGTGAAAATAAGGGCTTCCTCTAGAACTTGTTCTCCATGATACCTAATATGAGCAGCTTCATATAAACTTAGTATGGCTCTTACATCGTCGAGTAAGCTCGATTCGAAGTCACCATTGTCATCCTTGAACTTAGTAAAGATATCTGCAAACCATACACAATAGAGCAAAGTATCGACGTACAAATTAAACAAAAATGTTACATGGCGACATGATCACTTTGACATCGATCAACTATAGTAGCAGAGCATGCATGCAGCAATACTTACCCAAAAAATATCAAATAATTTTGTATGAAAAATGGTGTAATAAACAGGGCTTTTTCGAAAAGTGGGGTGAATTTAGTTTGTATTTTACAAAATAGTGAGGTTTACTTTTAAATTCCAAAAGTAAGGTATAACTCCTTTTGAAAATGAGATATTGATGATGAGGTGGCATGCATGGTGGTAAGGTGGAAGACATTTGTATGGAACTATGGATAGCTCCTTTTGATAAAGAGCTATCTATACAAAATTATACACTCTATAAATGACTCCTTTTGAGAAGGAGCTATCTATACAAAAATTTTCGCCCTATGAACGACACGTGCATATGGAGATGGACGACCCGCGTCACTCACGTATCTCGAGGTAGACAACCAATGTAAACAACACGCACTCATATCGACGTATACAACTCATTCAAACGTCACCCATGTATGCAGAGGTGAAGATTTCATGCAAATGTCAGACACTTTGTCGAGGTGGGCGACCCATGCAACCTCGTGCAACTCATGCAAACGTCACGCACGTGTCTCGAGGTGGTAAAGCCAATGCAAACGTCACACACGTATCTCTTGGTTAACAACACATGGAAACGCCTCGCACGTATGTCGAGGTGGGCGAGCAATGCATTTTCGTGCAAACCATTCAAATGTCACACACATATCTCGAGGTGTCGACAATTCATGCAACCTCGTGCAATCCATACAAACCATGCGAATGTGAAACACGTATTTCGAGAAGAAGAACACACTACAAAAAAACAGCAAATCAGAAACGGAATTAGAAACGGATCTTATTTCCGTTTCTAAATCAGAAACGGAATTAGAAACGGAATAAGTTCCGTTTCTAAATTAAAAAGTTAGCGACGGAATTGAGACGGAAACGTTCAGAGACGGAATTGAGACGGATCAGAGACGGAATTAGAGACGGAATTAGAGACGGAATTAATTCCGTCTCTAAAAAATGGCGCCAACATTCCCACCAAAATTTTCATTTATTACAACCGTCCGTTACGTCTCGAGATTCGTGCGTGTCTCGATCTCGATAATTCAAAAATGGGGACCAAAACTCTATCTCTCCCTAAAATCTCTCTCCCACCGCTCTCTCTCTCTCTCTCTCAACGAAACCTCTCTCTCTCACCGCTCTCTCTCACCGTCACCGCCGCTCTCTCTCACCGTCACCGCCTTCTCCTCTCTCTCTCACCGTCATAGCTCTCTCTCTCTTTCTTTTCACCGTCGCCTCTCTCTCTCACCGTCACCGTCGTGTCTTTGTCTCTCTCTCGTAGCTCTCTCGCTCTCATTCTCTCACCCTCTCTCTCACCGCTCTCTGCTAGGGTTTGTTGCTATAAAATGTGGTGCTAACTAGCAAACCCTAGTGCCACAAGTCTTCTTCTCTTCTCTCGCTTCGCTAGGGTTTTGTTGCGGCGATTTGCGAGAGGAATCTCCTTCTCTATGATGGCCGTAGGGTGAGATTCTATCTTCTCTTCTCCTTTCGAGCTTGGATTCAATTCGTTTGTAATGATGTTCTTTGCTTTCCGATGTTGAGCATCGTGGTTGATCTTGTTCTCGGATTTTAGATTTGAATCGTTTGTGGCTTCAAAGTCGGTGATTATCATGTTGTGTTGATCGATTATTGTTTTGTGTAGATCTGGATCTCGCTTAGTGTTTTTTTGTTGTTCATAGATCTGGTTCTACATTTAGCTTTGATTCTTGGAAGGTTGAAAGGAAAGTCTTTTATGTATTATTTCCTTGTACATCCGTTTTTGTTGATTCTTAGACTCTCGTTTAATTGTTTTAATTCATGTATTATTAACTTGATTACTATTGCTTCGAAAATGAAATCATGTCTCTTACTAATGTTTTAGAGTTTTAGGGTGCTAGAGGTTAAGTTACTTCTAATTTGAAGTACCCGAATCATATAATTTTCTCGCTTTATTTCTTCTCTTATTATATGTTGCCATTTACTAGTAAACCAACTTCATTTTATATGTTGATTCGTTTTTTATTCTTTTTGTCAAAAAAAAAAAAGTGAGAAAATAATTTGATACCTTAGTTGTTTTAGCTAGTAAAATGCTTCTCCCATACAAGCAACTTTGGAGTGAGAAAAAGGTAAAGTTTTCTATGTTAACCTTCAAGCCTATAAAAACAAGCATATTAGAGAATTCGAGTGGCAATGGTATGTTAGATGTTTCTCTTTAGTTGTTTTTTAGACTAACTATTGATGTGAATTTGAATCATTCTTTTTCCTTTTAGGGACTTGAAAATGGTTCTCTTTAGTTGTTTGATGCATAATGGATTTATGACATAATTAGCTAATGAGTAGTAATTAGAAACTATTTATTCGGATTTTATCTTTTATAGTTTCAGCTCAATGTGCCAAACAATTTATTACAATTTTATTAGAAATTTGCTACTTGCTTACAATGTATTCTTTTTGGAACTTTGTAGGAAACGATAAGCTTAGACAAGTGATTGAGAAGGAAATGCTAAAAGTCGAGGTAAGTTTGTTCTTCCCAAAATAACAACTAAAGAGAGAGATCCTTTGGGTGACATGTTATTTCAAAGAAAAATTGGAGTTGAAGCCCTCTATTGAAGGCATGGTGAGAATCTAACTCCCTCAATTAGTTTATTAAAACATGGACTTGTCGATAAGGGCCGATTGGCTCATCAAGTTTTTTTAATGATCCTTAGTTTAACTTTAAAAACGGATTTTTATTGGTCGATTCAAATATAATGAGTTTTATGGACAAGTTGATTAAGTTGTTATGGTTAGTTGCATTCCATGAAAAAAATTTATATGATATTGATGATTTGGGCTAGTATTCAAAAGTGATCATGCCTTGTAAAAGGTATTGGTGGATAATGTGCTCTTTTGTTTGATGAAATTGTCAAAAGAGACCTTAACTTGTTCTTTTAACGAAGTGCATGGAAAAGCATGATTCTAAAGTCTCATGGATTCTTTATTGAGCTTTGTTTCTATGATATGATTTAATCGAGCAATCATTAGTATGATTTTTCATGTCTCGAAAGGATTGTAGCTAATTTGCATTGATTTGGGTAAAATCCTTTTAAAACGCTTCAAGGAGAGCTCATTCATTTTTTTCCCAAGTCTTGAAATATGTTCAATCCAACTTTATTGAATGTAGTTAGTAATCATCATTTTGGGTGAGACTTGAAGCTAAGTTGAGATGCGGAAGAGACTTTGTTTTATCCATTGAAAAAAGACTTCGATTAAATCATGGATTTTCGACTAAATGCTATGATTTGAGAATTTTAAGTCGAACTTGACTCTAATGAGTTGATTTGAATCTTTTTAGTTGTGATTAGTCGATCGCATTCAATTTATATTGGATAACTAAGTTTATGAGATTTTTCTTGTTTTGCTTCACCGCATACTTGTTTTACTCGAATCGTCGATTTTGATTTGAAAGAATGGTTTAAAAGTCAGGAATGACTTAAGTCAAATAACTAGGAATGAGGTTTGAGTCCTTAAATGATTTAAGTTAGTCTAAATAAATTCAGTAAATACTACTTTAAGAATCCATGAAAAACATATTTAAAATTGGTTTTGGTTCATTCATTTTTTGATTGAAATATTCGATTAAGTGGTTTAATGCATAAATTTTACTTGAATATGATCTATAATTTGCATTGTTGTTTGAATAAGGATATGTCTTCTTTAAATTTAGGCAATAACAAGTCCATATCATTTTTTTTGGTGTGATCAATAGTTTGATACTCATTAAGTTCATACTTCACAACTTAAAAGGTATCCTAGTTCCTCATCAAGTTGATATTGTCAAACTCAACCTATGTAGAATATTGTGTGCTCTAGATAAAGGTAAAGGAGTCACCGTCACGCTTGAAAAATAAGGGGTGGGTTGCAATAAATGAAAGCCAATGTAAATCGATCTTTATGAAATGGATTAAACAGGTTTATTGTTTGGTTCTTGAAAGTTAAAAAAGCTCGGTTTGAAATGAGATGAGTGAGCTTATGATAAATTTTGTAGCTTGTGAAAGTGGATTGATTGAAAATAGTCTTATGAGTTTTTTGGTCTATCTATGAGGTAACATATTTTTGTTTTCTTATATGTTTTTAGAAAATGAAGATAAAAGTGAAAATGACAAACGTTGCTATCTTCCTCCTACTTGGATTGGTAAGAATTTAATTTACTTAAATCAAGATATGCAAGTGTTTATCATCGTTTGTGGATTCTTAAATCTCAAATGAATTAATGTTAATCTTTTTGCTTGTTTGTAGACTTTGATGGTCGAGTGCGGGATCGTCACTATAAGTTCGATGTGAGTCATTGCTCTTCTACCTTAGCTCTATCTCCTATGATGCTTATGTCCCTGAAAAATTTAAGTTCAACTATTCAATTATTAAGTTGTTTCAAATGTCCCTTGGTCAGTGCGGTGGTGTTGAAGAACATCTCAAGACTTTTCGATTGATAATTCTTTTTGTGCATATTTATAGGATTGTAAGTTTTTTTTTTTTTTTGTGGTTGTTGAACAATAGGATTGGTGGTTTTGTGAATACTTAGAAATTTGGAGCATTTGTAATACTATACAATTTTTTTTGGATATATATCTTTTTCAATTTTTGATTTTTACATTTTTGTTCTCTCAATTGAATATTTGTTGATATATATTGTCGATGTATGAATGTCAATTTATTATATATTGGCGGAGTTAAATGTGCTTGGATTGAGACCTATATATGTAAGACTTTAAAAACTAAACAAAAATGAAAATTAGAGACGGAAATAGCAACGGAATCTTTGGATTCCGTTGCTATTTCCGTCTCTAATTTTTTTTTTTTTTTAGATTTGAATCAGAAACGGATCAAATTCCGTCTCTGATCCGTCTCTGATTAGCAACGGATCAGAGACGGAAATAATCAGAAACGGAATTTATTCCGTTTCTGATCCGTCTCTAAATCAGAAACGGAATCCATTTTCCGTTTCGATCCAATCACGACGACGCTTTCGAGAGGCGGACGCATTCCGTCTCTCGTTCGTTTCGAATCCAATCGAGAGATTTAATTTTTAAATCGAAACGGAAAATTCCGTTTCTGATTTGCTTTTTTTTGTAGTGAACAATGGGTACACAAATAGCGCCCTTTGAGAAGGCGCTATCTGTGTACCTCGAGTCCACCTGGCAAGTATACACAAATAGTGCATTCGAAAATGCATTATTTGTGTGCTCTTGCCACGTCGACATCCACGTGGGATCTCCACGTGGACTGTGTTTACACAAATAGCGCCTTTTGAAAAGTTGCTATTCGTGTAAACACAGTCCACGTGGGATGTCCACTTAAGCCACAAAAATTTCCCCCAACTAATAGCGCCTTTTCAAAAGGCGATATAGCCTATTTTGAAAAAAAAAAAAATCACACTTATTTTCTTCATTTAAACTAAATATGTTGTACTTTTGTAATTTTTTCATATAGAATGTGCCATTTAACAATACCATCACAAGTACATTTGTGGCAGTTGGCACCGCTGTCAAAAACGTTTTGTGAATGTTGGTACTGCAGTCACAAATATGTTTTTTTTTATATAGTTTGTATTTCTGTCACATACGTTTTTGTGACAGTGTCTACTGTCACAAACGAGTCTTCTTACAGTCCACTCTTCTGTCACAAACGGTTTTTGGGAAAGTCCATACTTCTGTCACAAATTCTTTTGTGACAGCCTCCTCATCTTTCACAAATGAGTTTTGTGACAGTCGGTCTACTGTCACAAAATACTTAGTGACGGCATGGCTGCAACTATTTTTATTTTTATTTTATTTTTATTTTTTATTTTTTATTTTTTTTTACAGTAACGGGAATATATTCTTAAACTTATTAGGACTATAACGAAAGATAATTTTGTTCTCCATCATAAATTCATAATCGCAAATAAAATCAGTTTTCACATAAAAAATGCAAATTTACCACTCGAAAGGTTGTATCCTTGTTGTCTAAGCAATCGGAAACATAGGGCAACATTGTGGAGATTTTTGAAGGAGAAGATGGTCTCATGATCATACACTTGTTTCATTGCTTCTTCTATTTCGATTTCAAAGTGGTACGATATACCAAGGCGTTGGAGTGCGTCAATCAAATTCAGTTGTTCAGAGGGTTGGTTTCCAACTTCCTTTAGTATGCCCCTCACTTCCTCTTTTAATTTCTTAATTTCATCCGCACAACCATGAATTGCCTATATGTACAAACAAAGAAAGTTAATAAGCATATGCTCAACAAAAGGGCAAAAAAGTCAATTAAGAATCTAAAAGCCAGTGCTACTTTTCTGAGTTTTTTAAAACTCTAGAAACTCTCATATAGGAAATTAATGATTCAAAATAATTTAAAGACTTAATTAGGCAAATATATTTTAACATTTTAAGGTTCATGCAAAAATATCTTAACATTTATATTTTAGCAAAAATATTCTAATCTGTTAATTTTTTATAAATTGTATGGATCACTTCGTATTATTTGTGTGTATTACACTTAGAAACGTAAGAAATTATGAACATGACTAGGAATATTATTTCGTATAATGCAATAGGTATGCAATCTAATGATCATTCATCACTTCGATTGTAGTTTGACACATAATAATTATAACTTATAAGCAATGATACATTTGCACAAAATCAAAAGATTAAGATATTTTACAAAAATTAAACCATCAAGATATATACTTTTTGCAAAAACTTATAAACTTAGGATATATTTACTTATTAGACTTAATATAAACTCATGAAAATAATTTTTTGTTACTAATCAATAATATTACCCCTTTAAAGGTAACATGGTAGCTCACTTCTTTTCTATGGAAAATGACATGAATAGTATGGAAGGATGCACTTCCAAGGGCTATCTCTTCTCTTGTAATTTTGAATCTTCGTTAATAAGATGAATTGCCCGAGTTGGCCCCAAAATAATAATAATAATAATAATAATAATAATAATAATAATAATAATAATTATTATTATTATTATTATTATTATTATTACCCTTTTGATAAAAAATATAAACTTATATTTGAAGCTTAATATTGATTGAGTTGCACCATAATTTTCTTTTTCTTAAAAAAAAAAAAAGCAACTGGATCGCCCTTTTATGTTTCCTACTAATTGAAGGTTGACATACAACAATTACTTGGGAATTGCTCCAATTAAATGTATGTTCATCCTTGGCCTTTTTTGGATGGAAGTTGCTAGGGATACTCACTTTAGACGCTAATTTTGAGCACCTAGCGATCGTGTGTCGTTAGTCGATACACTTCGGGATACGCATTTGAAGTGTATCGAACGGCGCATCACTGCTAAGTCCTTCGGATCATTTTTCTTTTTCTAATAAAATAGAGAAAAAGATTTTTTTTTTTTTTTTTTTTTTTTTTTTTGGGAAATCTTCGTAATGGTGAATTCCATCTTTATTTTCTCAAAAAAACAAAATTCCAATAGGAATATGACAGAGGACGAAAAGACAAGAAAAAAAAAAAAAAAAAGGATGTGCAACTTACAACATGGTCGCATGTGTAATTCAGGAAGTAGTCCCCCCAGACTGTTGGATGAAAATTTGCTGATCTGCGCACAATTTGAGCTCCAGAGGAGTCCTCACTTTCGGTCGACATTGGTCTTGCCCGGAAACCCAAGGTAAGGGAAGCACTAATTATTAGCTCGCTATAGCTAGGTGCACAAATGTTATGATGGTACTTTTTTTCTTTTTTGCAGAAGTAAGCTACGTGCGTTACTTGCTTTCTTGTCATTCAACAACATCTATCGGAACTGTATCAAAAAATCTATTTAGACTCTATGAGTCCGGACCAAAAATTTTTTTTGTTAACAATTTAAGATATCTACTTAAGTAAAAGACATAATTATCTTCTACTCCAAACACTAATAATAAATTAAAATTAAAATTTTTTATATTTTTTTAATTATTTGAATCCGAACTTTTTGAATCCATCTAGCACTACCGAAACTCTATATAATAATCAATATAGCTGTTCAATGACACTATAATCGAGAAAACACAATGACCCCACACGAACTGTCTGAGTTAATTATCCTTTACTTTTGTGCCACTGTTATGGTTTGAACATCAATCAATCAATTAATTATGGGCTCAACGTGGGCGCCGCATTAGAGTTTATCCACCGAATTCAATAACTGTCCAGTCTGTCCCTGATCTCTTTAAAGGGCTATTTGTTTTTTTTTTTTTTTTTTTTTTGGTCATAAGGGCTATTTGTATATTCGATCAATAAAGAAATTACCAAATCAAACAGAGCAACTATTGAAATAATTGATTGATATAATTTTAAACAAAATTAATGTGATGAATGTTAATTTTTAGAGTGTAATTAAAACGAACCTTATTTATGTTGTAATAACCTCTATGGATAAATTCACCCATCTATTTTTTTTTTTAAGTTGATATACTTTCCTAAAAAATAACGCAATCTTCCTACGTTGTTTGCATTAAGGTGTGTGAGAAGAAGACGTTAAGAATGGGTGATTTTTAAGATTGTGAATTCAACTTTTTTTTTTTAAAAAAAAGTAGATGAGGTGAAGTTATAATAAAAGTTGTTATAACATAGATATAGTTTGGTTAACCGAACTCTAATGTTGAACAATCGAAAATAGTGCAAAAATGACTTTATGTTTGAGGATATAAGTGTGGACCATTCGTTAAATAAAATCAAGGGTTTTTTTTTTAGTAACTGTACTAAATAAAACTCCTAATTTGTTATCAAATAATTGATCGAAGGTGGTTAAATTGAGACAATATGCGATAATAAATGGGTCCGCATGGGGGTGGATCCAAGAATTTATGTTGCCCTGGGCTAAACTATATGTGTGATAAAATACCAATTGCGATCAACTATGAATGGGCTATGACTAAGGCATGGATTAATCGCACGATCATGCCGCTGCTAAGGCATAACAAAAACTAAGCGCAGCTCGAACCATGTTGAAACCAATGATCACCATGATACCCTGGTTAGGGTTTGAAATAAAGAGACTGAGAGAGTGAATAGTGATCAGCGATCACTCTCTCATCTGTCTTGCCTTTTTATATCATTGAGTAAGAAATGATCACAACCATCAGATCTGTGTTACATACAGATCTCAGTACATCAAACTTACACAGATACAAACCTCACACACACACACACACACACACACACACACACACACACACACACACCTTACAAGTATTACACGTGACACACTTCATCAGTTTATAATGATAACTACCTTGAGAAATAACTTATAATAATCTAGTGATTTATCCTAATATCCCTTCTTAAACTCGGAGGGAGAGGTCGAACTCCAAATTTGTGGCTTAAGTCAAACCGATTCAACGTAAAAGGCTTGGTGAAGATCTAATGACCCAAATTAATTAAACTAGGATGAACATTAATATCGAGAATTAACGGTCGAAATCCGGGCGTTACGTGGATCACTCGGTTCACTCGAACACGAGAACCGAGGAAATATGTTATATATAGATAGTGGTTGTATATATGTGGTGTTTAAATTTTTTGTTATTATATTTCACTGCATGTCTGTATGTTGATATCGGGCGAGGTTGTGCGACGGGTGCTCTTATGGAAAGGTGTGTCGACGCGGAGGTCGAGAGGCGAACTATGGGTACACTAGGAAACTCCACTCACTACAACAAAGTGGGTCTATAGCAACACCTTTTTGCCAACACTAATAAAAAATGTCTTCAAATTTTAATTTTAGAGACACATGATATATAAACGTTGTCAAGTTTAAAATTTTGAGATGCTTAACATACAAGTGTCCCCAAATTAAGGACACTTGATATTAAAACGTCGTCAAATTCAAAATCTCGAGACGTATAATGTACAAGTGTCTCAAAATTAAAGACACTTGTTAAAAAAGTGTTGCCAAATTTAAAATTTGAAGACACTAATTTAAAAGTGTTGTCAAGTTTTAATTTTAAAGACACGTAGTTTGTAAGTGTTACTAAAATTAAAAATGAGGACACAAACAATAAGTGTTGTCAATTTCAATATTTAAAGACACATAATTTATATGTGTTGTTAAATTTTAAATCTAAGGACACATAATTTATAAGTGTTGTTAGACTTTAAATATAAAGACACATAATTTATAAGTGTTGTTAGACTTTAAATTTAAGGACATATAATTACTAGTGTTGTTAAGTTTTAAATTTAAAGACACATAATTTACGAGTGTTGTTAAATTTCAAATCTAAGGACACATAATTTACAAGTGTTGTTAGACTTTAAATATAAAGACACATAATTTAGAAGTGTTGTTAGACTTTAAATTTAAAGAGTTAATTTACGAGTGTAGTTAGACTTTAAATTTAAGGACATATAACTTGCTAGTGTTGTTAAGTTTTAAATTTAAAGACACATGATTTACAAGTGTTGTTAGATTTTAAAATTAAAGACACATAATTTACAAGCGTTGTTAGACTTTAAATATAAAGACACATAATTTAGAAGTGTTGTCAGACTTTAAATCTAAAGACATATAATTTACTAGTGTTGTTAAGTTTTAAATTTAAAGACACATAATTTATAAGTGTTGTTAAATTTCAAATCCAATGACACATAATTTACGAGTGTTGTTAGACTTTAAATATAAAGACACATAATTTAGAAGTGTTGTTAGACTTTAAATCTAAATGCATATAATTTACTAGTGTTGTTAAGTTTTAAATTTAAAGACACATAATTTACAAGTGTTGTTAAATTTCAAATCTAAGGACACATAATTTACTAGTGTTGTTAGACTTTAAATATAAAGACACATAATTTAGAAGTGTTGTTAGACTTTAAATTTAAGGACATATAATTTACTAGTGTTGTTAAGTTTTAAATTTAAAGACATATAATTTACAAGTGTTGTTAGATTTTAAAATTAAAGACACATAACTTACAAGCGTTGTTAGACTTTAAATATAAAGACACATAACTTACAAGAGTTGTTAGATTTTAAATCTAAAGATACATAACTTACAAGTGTTGTTGGATTTTAAATCTAAAGACACATAATTTACAAATTGTTGTTAGACTTTAAATTTAAAGACACATAATTTACAAGTGTTGTTAAATTTCAAAAATAAAAAAATAAAAAAGTTAATTTAGTGTTAAGTGTATAACTAAAACAATTAGATTAACTTTTTTCGAAAAAAGTTATTAAACAAAAAAAATAATTAGATATTAATTTTTAGTTATTACTTTAAAAACTAAGTGAGAAAATAATGTAACCATACTTGGTCAGTGTGCACCAAGAGCTGCTATATAATGGCTCAAATACAAGCATACTACATATCTAGAACACCCTGCCAAACCATCCAAACAGAATTTTGTTCAATAAAGATATTGGAAAGATTATGGCACACCAAAATCAAAGACTTAGGACCATAAACTTGGCACCATGTCGTTGCTATCATTTTTTTTTCAAGAGGTTGCTAGCATTTTCATTCACATATTCGTTGACATCAACAACCTCAATCCTAAAACAACAATAACAACAACAACAACAACAACAACACATATGTAAACCAGCCTCTGCTTGCTTGTATGTATTGTAAAAACTAAAACCAAAACTAAAACAATAGGACTTATTTTCACAATTAATCTTCCATGTATAATAGTGTTGATCATTTAAGATCACATTTGGAGTGGCAGAGGTTTGTACAGAGAAGGTCTTGTGCCTCTCTTTGTGTACTAATGAAAAAAGTAGACAACTTAATCCTTTTTAACCATCATATTTCTCATCTACTTTTTCCACTTTCACATGGCAAGGCTTGAAACAAGAAATGTATCATCAAGATGACAGTCAAGAATAACTACTTCAATCCTATGAAAGAAAATCAGACAAACTCTCACAAGTTACCTCATCAACCCCAGGACTGGAGTCAAGTTTAATTTTTCTATCACGGCCACCTTCCATGACAGCGCTGCTTAATAGTGACGGCTCCATCGTTAATTTTAGTATGCCTTGGTGAAATCCATTTACCTGTATTCCTCAAATAACACATCAAAAGACAGTTACTTCTGTACGTATGTTAGAATAGCACAATTAATCTAATAATACACATCAGAAGTTTGTCAAGTGGAGTCCAACGTAACAAAATAGAAGATTGCAATGCAATACAGAGCAAGACGAAATATAAAACTAGCAGGTCATTATATGCAGCAGCCACTTTTCCACAAATAGAAGCATAGTTAAGGATCTAACCTGCTTGCCCCATTCAAGTGCTCGATCAACCAAATATGAATACTCAAAATCTTCAAAGCACTTCTGCAGAGAAGAGAGTGGCTCATTGAAGTAAACAGGGAGACAAACTCCTGATAGATCCTTTCCAATATTGTCTTTTATTATAGACCATAAGCCAACCGGCTTTTCTTTTTCCTTTGGTTCAGGCAATTTGTCTCTTCGTTTGACATATGGATAATTAATTGTCTTGATCTCAATATCACCTTCATACCTGATATCAGAAAAGAAAGAATCCTTATCATATGATAAAGTACCACAGTTGTTTCCTGAAGACTCCCTACTACGGTACGAAGCACTTCTTAGAGACTCTGAAGATAAAGTATCAATTTCATAAAGTTGAGCTCTTCCCGCTACAACATTTCCGATGAGAGGACCGAGCCATCACTTTCAAAATGTAAGATTTATAAAGGTTAATTAAGGGTTCAATTCCTGTTGAAGGAAAAAAATAAAAATAAAAATAAAATAATAGAATAAATTGAGCTCCTCGTAATATTAATTTACGATAGACTATATATATATTTATCGAGATGCTGATCATGATTCATCGGGTTACCTTTACTCGACTTGCCGTGATGCGACTCTTGTGATCTCGGAGGAGCTAAAATCTGCACTGAAGTATCAGAAACAAAATTCCCATTTCCTGAAGCAGATTGATTGTTCCAGATACTCTTCTGACAACTTTGCAATTGTAGACTCCATCATCAACTAAAAATACAATTCATTCAAAGTTCACCGGCTCCGAGACACAAGAAAAGACCACATCTGCAACTTCATGTACTTATCATATGATATCCACCATAAGCTTTTTAGACGAAGATTACTTTTACGAAGCACAAACATGAGCAGTATTTGCTAATTCTAAAAGTAAGATCTCAATTTCATAAAGTCTATTATCTTAATGTTCACACTTCTCAAGGCCATATAGCTTTCGGCTCTGTTCCGGATTTGGTGAATCCTGGAACTAGAGTCCCATGAAATATTTTCTAAAAACATCTTCTACTAATTGATATTTTCCATTCATGAAAACGCTTTGATCATACTCAAAGCGAGTGACCCCAATGGGCCAGTTGGAGAAGGTACCAAAAATAACAACTGTAGATCCTTTGACCCTCCAAGATGCACCAAGAACTAACAACATGAAATCAAGCAGTGTTGAGTTAATAAGATCCACAATCCTGTGAACAAGGAAAAAAAATTGATTTTGCACTTCATGGTGCAGTTTCAATTGTGGTTAACATACATACATACCCAGATACTTCATGGCCAATATCCAAGGACAAATTTGGTCACAACATTGCATCAAAAACATGATTTTTTGGACTTAAACGAACAAAAAAGTAACATGTATTGGAGCCATAAACAACAATAACCAGTCATCTTCAAAACTCATATTCACGATGTACAATTTAAAGATGATATGTTTACATGATCCTAAATGTCTGTCTACTTGCATTCTCATGACATTGCACCATATTTTGATCAACTTGAAATTATTAGCAGGGCCACATTTTGATACCTTGATTGATTTCTTTGAGAAGTGACCAAGATTAGCAAACATTACCTCTGATCCTGAAAAATGGAAGCAAAACAAATTCTTCATCAAGAGCTCAGAACAAACTCTCTGTGAGAAAAGCAATTCTATAAATCATGAGTTGGTCCTTTTTAGGACAACTTCATGTACAATTAATTACGAGGTATCCGCCATGTTATTCGACACAGACAAGTAAATTCTGAATCAGGTTCTAAACCTACCTGCAATGCATAAGGCCACACTGCCCAATGACCTCCAACATCTAACGTCGACGTTTCGGAAAAACTTGTACATATATAGAGGAAAGATAGCCATGATAATGACGGTTAGGCGATGAATACGCATTCATCGAATTGCACTAAAACGTCTAAACCTAATGTGCACTTCTACCATTGCAAATAATCAATTCATGACAAAACAGGACAGACTAACCAAATATTCGGCATCCAAGCAACCATTAACATCAAATTCTCATTGTTACGAACTCGAGTTGAAAATATGAAACTTTTAAGTCCAAGAAACCCAAAAAACCGGAAATAAGCTGGAACCAAAGAGCGAGTGAGTGACTCACCCGACCTTTACTGCGAGAGCGAGAGCCGCTCGCATTCGAGGCTTGGAGTTGGACCTGACGTAGTAGCAGAGGCCGTTTTCGAGGCTACCGTACTCAACACCGACTGGATTCTGGTCGAACGCGTCCACGTTCGCGAGCTTTAGAGACCTAAATCAGTGCCTCTGCGCGATCTGCGGCGTCTCTGGAGAGCGAATCGCTGGAGAGTGAGATCAATCGATTGCGCGAAAGAGAGAGGAATTGAGAGCGAATCGCTGTTGGAGAGGGAGATCAATCGATCGCGTGAGAGAGAGGAATTGAGAGAACTGGTTTTGAGAGAACTGGCTTTGAGTCGATGAGTATGTCGATTGAGAGGGTTTTTGAGTTTTAATAGTCTAATACACAGAGGTTACTAAAAACCCCTATGAATCACTTGCTGTAAAAATCTTAATTGCTTCATATATAGATAGGAATTCTTAAAAACCTCTATCAATTAAGTGTTATAAAAAGTTTAATTGCCTAATACATAGGGGTTACTTAAAAACCTCTATCAATTATGTGTTATAAAAAACCTAAATTGTTCTAGTGTCCATTTGATGATTGGGTGGCTGTAAATCGTGAAAATTAATAGACCTTAGATAGATTTTGATGTTCATAGATCCTATTTGAACTGCTTTACGATTCCAAGAGGTTTCATCAAGTTTATTGATGATTTGAATCGAGTTGCAGTGCTTTTGATTGAATTCAATCGATATAAAACATGTTTTAAAATTAAGTTGGGATTTTTGCAGTTTTATTATTGTCATGGTTTGTGAACAAATTTGGGGGCTCTAGGCTATGAATCATGATTTAAACATTTAAAATCAATATTTGTATATCAATTTAAATATGTTCATTGCTATTTGGAACTTTAGAAAAGTTTTTGAGGGATTTTGGAAGGTTTAGAAAAGTCAGTTCATATGTTTTTTGAAATAGTTTTTATTCACACACTGGAGTGTGATTCAAACTACATTAATGATTCACACTAATTGGTAATTACATACTGAATCCTACTGTGTGTCATGATTAAGTTTTGCTGGAAAAAATATGTAATTTATTTGAAGCGTTCTTTTTTTTAAGTTTTTGGTCTAATTGATTATGATATTTTATTAAGCAGAAAAGAAATGGATAAAAGTTGGATGAATGAGTCAAGGTCAAGCAGAGCTTATTTAGACGGAGTATCCAAGTTCATACAATTTGCTGTTGAGAAAACATCCGTTAATGGAGCAATCTATTGCCCGTGTAAAAAATGTTATTATAGACATTTATTAGATTCTCAAAAAGTTCACGGACACTTGTTATGGAATGGTATGTTAGAAGGATATAAGAACTGGGTGTTTCATGGAGAACCCATTTTCTCTTCATCAACTGCGCAGACTAATGACTTAAATCCTACAACTAGTGTCGTGCCTTCAAGTAATGACGGGGGTTTTGAAATACGAGAACTTCTTCATAATGCTTTTGGGGTTGTTAATACGAGAACTTCAAATCCTACAACTAGTACTATGCCTTCAATGAGCTTACCCACCGAAGTGCAAAATCCAGAAAATGTGACGAATGAGCATTCTTTTGTTAATCCATCACCAACAAACTTAGATAAAAATCTGTTGCAAATGTTGATGGAAGATTGTGATAAGGAATTATATCAAGGATGTACGAAATTCTCACGGATTTCATTTATATTGAGATTATACCATCTGAAGTGTTTGAATGGATGGTCAGGCAAGTCATTTAGCATGTTGTTAGAGCTATTAATTGATGCATTTCTAAGTGGCACTTCTTTACCATCCTCGTCTTATGAGGCTAAGAAAATAATTAAGGACTTAGGATTAGGATATCGAAAAATGGATTCTTGTCCTAATGATTGCATGTCGTATTGGGGTGAGAATGCCAATTATGAATCTTGCAAAAAATGTTTGTCCTCAAGATGGATGAGTGTCACAAATGAAGATGGCGATTCATTAGAAGGTAATGATGGCAAACAAAAAAAGAAAAAACCTGCTAAAGTCTTACGGTATTTTCCATTGATTCCAAGGCTGAAAAGGCTTTACATGTCATAAAAAACAGCTGCATTAATGAGGTGGCATGCGGAAAGGGGAAATAAAGATGGAAAGTTAAGGCACCCTACCGATGCTTTGGCATGGAAACACTTTGATGAGCGTCATCCAGAATTTGCAGCAGATCCTCGTAGTGTGAGACTTGGCTTAGTAAGTGACAGTTTTAATCCTTTCAGAACGATGAGTACCACACATAGTACTTGGCCACTTGTGTTAGTTCCTTATAATTCAGAACCTTGGGTTTGCATGAAACAATCGTCATTGATATTGTCTATGGTGATTCCTGGAGAAAAAGGGCCAGGTAATGATATTGATGTGTTCTTACAACCTTTAATTAAAGAATTATTGCAATTATGGGATGGTTTGGATGCCTTTGATGCCTTTGATGCCTATTCAGGGCAAAACTTCAAATTGCATGGTGCACTTTTATGGACTATTAATGACTTTCCTGCTTATGCGAATTTGTCTGGTTGGAGCACTAAAGGTCGAGTTGCATGCCCGTGTTGTGGGGAATTGACTTATTCTCGATGGTTAAAAAATGGGGGTAAGTTTTGTTATATGGCCATCGGAGATGGTTGGATCAAGATCATCCTTTAAGATTCCAAAAAGATCTATTCGATGGCACCGTTGAGTTACGAGGAGCACCTTTAACACCTTCAGGCACAGAAATATTAAATCAATTCCACGGTGTCGTTTTCTCTTATGGAAAGTCTTTGAAAACAAACAAAAGACGATCTAATGTACAAGTTGACAACTCTGAAAAAGAAGTTATGTCTAGTCGTCAAGAAGTTTTTGAAGATAATGATGATTTTAATGGAGACGTCATGACTTTTGTCAATTCTGAAAAAGGTGACGGTGTAGGTGCTTCTATGTCACCTTGTTTGTGGAAGAAAATGAGTATCTTCTTTGACTTGCCATACTGGGAGTTTAATCTTCTTTGTCACAATTTGGATGTCATGCATATTGAGAAGAATGTTTGTGACAATTTAATTAGCACTTTACTAAATCTTGAGGGCAAGAGTAAAGACAATTACAAAGCGAGGCTTGATTTGATGGAATTGGGTATAAGGCGGGAACTCCATCCTATATGTGGAAATAATGATGTTATCTGTTTGCCTCATGCATTGTACACAATGACTTCGAAGGAAAAAGAAATTTTCTTAACGGTGTTAAAGAACTTGAAGGTTCCAGCTGGTTATGCATCAAACATTTCAAGGTGTGTAAACTTAAAAGAGCGTAGAATCTCAAATCTTAAAAGCCACGATGGTCATATATTAATGCAGGATATTCTTCCTATAGCATTAAGATCATCCATGCCTCCTCAAATTGTTTCCGTTGTCTCTGAGTTGTCATCGTTTTTTAAGTCATTATGTTGTAAAAGCCTTGATGTGCATGAGCTTGACCAATTACAAGCAAGTGTGTCTAAAACACTTCGTCTTCTAGAGAAGATCTTTCCTCCAAGTTTTTTTATCATTATGGTTCACTTAACCATACATTTGGTTGCTGAAGTAAGACTTGGAGGTCCTGTTCAGTACCGATGGATGTTTCCAATTGAAAGGTGATATATATATACTATTCATGTTATCGCTTATAAAATATTTGTTATTTTCGAATGCGTTACTATTTATTAACTTTTATCTAAATTCTCATGTTTGAAGGGATTTGATGCGTTTAAAATCACATGTCCGAAACCGAGCACATCCAGAAGGCTCAATTGCAGAAGGTTATATTGCGGATGAATGTTTGATATTTTGTTCAAGATATCTTGGAGGACTAGAAACAAGGATCAATCGTCCGCAAAGAAATTTTGATCGTGTTGATACTAGTGGAAAGTTCATGTTCACAACTGGAGGACGTATTTTGGGGAAAGCAGAAAGCATTGTTCTTGATGAGTTGACCTTAGCACAAGTCAATCGTTATATGATGCTACACTTTGACGAAATATCTCCTTATCGTAGGTAAGTTTATTAAAAGTAAATGATTTAATTTATTTTCTTTGTTATATAGAAACATAATTGATTTGTAAATTCTTTTAGCGAGTTTTTGAGTGTACAAAAAAGGGCTTATCGGCCAAACCGAGCTAACAAACGAATTGAACAAAAGTGGCTATTAGAGAGATTTCCAGAGTGGATTTGCAACCAAGTGAGTAGTGGACAAACATTATTGCTTTCTTTATAAAAGAGTTGCATGTTTTGAAAGAAAACATTCTTAAATATTTTATGTATGATGTTTTAGGTCTCGCGAATGACAAAGAGCAATGCTTCAAAGGAATTAATTTATATTGCTAAAGGCCCAAACAATATTGCCAAAAGATTTAGTGGGTTCATTATAAATGGCTTTAGATTTCATACCAAAAGTCGAGAACGATTCAGAAAAACCCAGAATAGTGGAGTGGTTGTTGTGGTAGATGAGGTTCCGTATTATGAAATTCTTACAGATATAATTGAAATAGATTACTATAGATTGTTCAAGGTTGTGATGTTTAAATGTGATTGGGTAGATATCAAGTCACCAAAGGGATTAAGAAAAGATGCTAATGGTTGCACTCTGGTTAATTTCTCTAAATTAATTCATACCGGTCTGTCATTGCAAGATGACCCCTTTGTATTCTCATCTCAAGCGAAACAAGTGTTTTATGTGCAAGACCCAAAGCTTAATGAATGGTATCAAGTGATTCATACGAAGCCAAGAGACTTATATGATATGGGGGTTAACTCACATTTTGAAGACGATGATGACACTTACACACAATGCATGCCTCACAATAGAGTTGCTTATGACGTTGAGCGAAACAATTGGGTTAGAGAAGATATTGATGAATAGTACAACTACAGTGGCTTCCACTAATGGTACTCATCTCTTGGCTTTTTTAAGTTACTTAGAATTGTATAATCTAGTCTATTTGTTTTTCCACAGTTTTGCTAAAAAAGAAATCCAATCTTAGCTTTACATCGTGCAGTGAAGAACTTACACAAGACGTTAGAAGCCGAAAAGAAGGTTTATTTCTTGTCTTTTGGTTATCCATGTAATATCTGTCTTTGGGTAAACGCTTAACTTGATGTCGTGCAATTTATTTTTATAAGCTGAAGAGAAAGTTTATTTCTTGTATTTGGGTTATCCATCGTGCAGTGAAGAACTATTTTAATGTTTGCTTGATTTTCTGTCTTTTCAGGAAATTGCTCCACAACGTAGCAGTTGGCTGTGAATATTACTATTTGAGAGCTTGTATTTTCTGATGAGAGCTTGGATTTTTTCCCAAATTTTTCATTGTATTCAAGTTCCATACACTGTTTGAATTTTACTATTCGAGGATCGGTCTACTTTACAACAATGGACTTTGTAATAGACTTTTTCCCAAATTTGGAGTTTTTCTATCTCAGATTTTCCTGAAGATAGCTAGTACTGAATATTTGTAGTGGTTAAGCATTATTTGCTACTTTTAGCTTGTTGATTGTTAGCGCTGTTAATATGCTTCAGTCATCACTAACTTGAATGATATGCGGTCGCAGCTGGATGTGGTGAAGAGGGGGTGCACATTGTGGTGGCGACGCCGGGGCGGTTGAAGGATATGCTCGCAAAGAAGAAGATGAATCTAGATAATTGCAGGTATGTTACTAACTTCAAATGAGTTACCTTTATGACTAACAGTTTAACTGTTTTTATGGATCAATTCAGTAATTCTTGATGTACGTTGTGTGTGAAATGGCGTAAAGGGGACAAATTTTTTGTGAATTGCTATTGATGAGTAGGTTTCAGTCCATGATCATTTGCTAGTGCGATTTTAGCTAATGAGTAAATAGTTCAAGGAGTGTTGAAAAAATTAATCTCAACCTCCTTTCTTTTTCTACCCTTTTTCATGCAATTTCTACATTCATCCTTTCAATGAAAACTAAATATTCTGCTTTTCACTCAGCTTACAAGTGCAAGAGGCCACACCTTGCAATGCACTCATTATACCCCCTCTCCTATTCCTCATGACACCCCTCTTCCTTGTGTTATTTATTGCCATGGCAACAGGTTTGCACTGCTTTCTTCACTTCTTCTTCTCGCTTCTCAGTTTTTACCTGCCACGCAAAGAAACACATTATTTGCTCACCGTTTAATATGTTTTGTATGCGGTGACTTATGGATGAGGTTGAGGGTTCACTCTCACCGTCTTCAACTTTTAAGGGGGCATGTTTAGTATGTTTCGAGTCGCTTGTCTAATTTTTCATTTTAATTTATCAATGCAGTGGATGTCGAGCAGATGCAAATGAGGCTGCTGCAATGCTTCTTCCTTCAAATATTACCGTCTTTACTCTTGATTTTTCAGGTTCAGGGTTATCCGACGGTGAATATGTGAGCCTTGGTTGGCATGAGGTTTCTTCTCTTCTTTATATTTTCCCATTCTTGCATTTGTATTTTCTTTTATTCCTTCATTTTCTCATTTACACGTTTTCAGTTTTACGAGTGTTTTGCGTCTCAGAAAGATGACCTTAAAATTGTGGTGTCCTATTTGAGAAGCAATAAACAAAACAAGTATCTTGCATTGGTCTTTGGGGAAGATCCATGGGTGCAGTAACAAGGTAAAATGTCCTCTATAGTATTATCTCAAATATTTTGGAATTCTCAAATTGCTTTGATCGTTAAATGCTTTTGGTATTGTAGGAATACCTAACAAGAAAATTGTTTTTGACTGGCTTTAACAATAATGTAGCACTGAAGTTGTCGGATTCACATTGCTTTCAACTGCTAGGAGAGATTAAGTTCTTGAATTTATATGACTGGTGGGATGAGAATGTTTCCTTCTCCATGCTTATTTTCCACCAATCTTTTCCTCGGTGGAATGAAATCAATGGTTATAATAACCTTTACAGCTATGTTTCATTTAGTAAGTTGTTTCCCAAATTTATGTTCTATAGTCCCATTCTTCAACATTCGGAATGGCGATCTTGGCCCGACCTTTTTTCTTATCTTTCAGGTACTTTTGCCGGATCGGTCCGCTTGACAGCGCCTCGCTGTTCTCTCTCCGGCTGAAAGGGCGTGTTCCGGTGGGGGCATCAATCAAGAGATCGAGGCGGATGCAAGCGATTATGCTCCTTAGCTTATTATATGAAGACGAAGAGCTGGTGCTCTATATAATATACCAGGTGAAAGCCGAGATGTTTGTGTAAGACCACATCAAATCTCATTTTGTTACTTTTAAAAGAATCTTGGTAAAGCTTTTGTCTTCATTGTATTTTTACATAACAGAATCTTCATCTTTCGTTAGATTGCTTTCTCAATCAACCTTTTCTTCATTTGTCTTGATCTTGCGTAAAAGTAATATTTACAAAAAAGAAACCAACGCAGTTGGTAAAAGCTGTGAATTGTATTCCTAAAATGTGAGAAAATTAGCAAAGGCCCTTAATTTCATTGGGAATGCATCGTAAGGATTATGCGTTTGTGCGTTTTTCATAATTTAACGAAAGAAGTTTGATTACATAGTTTGAAAACCCCAAATGACAACTTTCAAGTTTTTTTCTGGTTCTAAATTGTCCCAATCTAATTTGTGATGAAGCCTTCTTTATGGAGCAGAAGACCCTTCAATAGCTAGAATGGTGTTGGATAGTGCCTTCTCTAATTTGTTTGACTTGATGATGGAGCTGGTGGATGTTTACAAAATACGACTTCCTAAATTCACATTAATATCAACTTATCATTTCTTTCTTTTGGTGGTTAAATATCTTATTCCAGCACAAAGCTCTATTTGAGAGTTTTTCTTGTTATAAAATTCTGAACTTCTTTTTCTTATTATTGATAAGTATGAAATTCATGCGGAAAGTTTGTTTTTTTACGATTAGATGGTTTGTGTTGCTGGGAAAAGGTTTTGAAAGTTGATTGGTCTTGTGCTACCCCTGGGACATAATTGATTTGATGAGAGATGGTTTGTTTTTTAGTAACACTCCTGTGGTCTTATGCTGCCAACTCTGCCCTTTGGTCTTTGGGAAGAAATCATATTGTGTTCAAAGATGTGTTTGAGGATATAGAGTTAGTTTTGAATAGCATTTGGGTCCATGAAATCACGGAGAGTCCGAGACCCTTATTTGACTCATCCCTTGGCTTACATGTGTATCTTTTTTATCCTTACACAATGGATAACTTCAAATATTTATGCAATGTTGTTGAGGATATGTTGAACTTAAACAGACCCATATCAAGGCAGAAGTAACTCCAGGGCCACAACAGCAAAATCATGTCAGATTTCCAAGGTGTTTGGTTTCTCCTCTCATGGCTTCACTCGTGGCCTTATCCCCTATCTGCATCCCAGAAGGTAACAACCCCTCATTTTTGCTTCTTCACTTTGAAAGACTTTAACCCCCACTTTTCAGGTTGAAGATCATCGGCTTATCTCAGTGCCTTATCAGAATGTACAGGTATGCTACTGGGCTGGGAAATAGTTTACAGTAGTCTAAACGTTTATGATGTGCTATTGTTGTGTAGATCTCATTTTATCTAGTAACAGATTCTTTTAGTAGTAATGAACCCAAACTAGCCACCCATAAATAATGGCAACTGAAATTCGTCTTTTGTTAATCTATCGTGGTTCCTTAAAAATGTTGAATTACCTGGCATTCATCATTCATCATTCATAGTATCTGTTGTTTGGTTCCCTGCATTTAGTTCATACTGCATCCTGATGCATTTAGACTTCTACAGTTACCTCAAGTGTTTGATGGGTATTTAGGTTTCATTTCTCTCTTTTAACATAATTTCATTCTTATAAGCTCTAACTATATTGGAAGAGTTTGTTGACACATTCTACATCCTTTTCTTTTACCAGCTTGATATAAATATTACACCTCGTCTCCCTTCTGATTATATTAACTACCTGGAAAACCCATTGGAGATAATCAACAATGCTGAAAAAGCTGCTGAAGAAGACATATGGGCTCTAATACAATTTACGGAGAGTCTCCGTCGGCAATATGGAAAAGAACCGCGGTCTATGGCGGTACTACTAAAGAAGCTTTATGTGCGGAGGATGGCAGATGATCTTGGAATCACTAGGATATATGTCTCAGTGATGGGGACTAGTTTTTGGTTGTTCTTTCCTCAGCTCGCGCGTGAGGAACAAAGCAGACTTGAGAGGGCTTGAAGAGTATAGGATTGTGTCTCAGTGGCTCAACGATCAAGTTGTGCGGTTGATTTGAGTGGTATTCTGTATTCTTGACAATTTTGCAAATTGTATTCTTGACAAATTTGCCATGTTTATGTGAATGGGTATGATAAAGTATATGGGGAAAGATAAGCATGGGATTTGAAATCACTCATTTTATTGCATTTCTAGGTTTTGTTTCTTGTTCATGGAGTTCTATTTTGTGGTTGGCTTTGACAGGAAGGGCATAAACCTTGCAATGGTAACACAAAGAGAGAAACTAGCATAAGCACAGATGAGTAAAACTAGTATGCATAGGCAAGGCATACTTACATTGGCTTTATGATGATCAATGGCTATGAAAGAAATAGAAGGTTGCTCAACTGTTTGTATATCTTCTTTTTCACTTTTTTTTGTGTTAACAACATATCGACCTCTATTTGATACACTCCCAAAGAAAATTAATTGTACAAGCTCACCTCAAATACGTCATGTTATCTGGATCAATATTATTTTTTGTTACAGCTTGTGCTTCAGAACAAGCAGAATCTTTGGTTAAATGACATAATACTATTAGCCCTAAAAGATTAAAGAAAAATACTTCAAAGTGCTACCCGTCGAGAAGTTTATGAGCTGTTGACTTCTCTATTAACTGCAAAAATAGAACATGACTATAAGCTGATAACCCACAAAATTCAGAGCTATGGCAAAAAAAAGTGAAAAAGAAGATATACAAACAGTTGAGCAACCTTCTATTTCTTTCATAGCCATTGATCATCATAAAGCCAATGTAAGTATGCCTTGCCTTGTTTACATAATCTTATGCATACTAGTTTTACTCATCAGTGCTTATGCTAGTTTCTCTCTTTGTGTTACCATTGCAAGGTTTCTGCGAATAAATTTCAACACGATTATTGGCAAAAAAGGTGAAAAAGAAGATATACAAACAGTTGAGCAACCTTCTATTTCTTTCGTAGCCATTGATCATCATAAAGCCAATGTAAGTATGCCTTGCCTTGTTAACACAAAAATGAACATGACATGATTAATTTCAAAAATAAACATTTTTTAGATGTTCCGATGTTCCAATGTTTGTCAAACTTAATTTCAATAGGATCATGTCATCTGTACTAAGAACATTGTATGTATTTTGGGGCACTCAACTTATTTTGAGTCTTTAAGTGGATAGGCCCTCACATACATTCCATTTCAGTTGATCACATTGTCTGTATTTTGGATTACTTATATATACACATTCCATTTCAGTTGAGCAACTCTACACCAACATTTCCTCTCTCTCTCTCTCTCTCTCTCTCTCTCTCTCTCTCTCTCTCTCTCGAGTACGCTTCTTTCTCTCTCTCTCGTGTACGCCGCCTCTCTCTCGTACGCCGCTCTTTCTCTCTCTCTCAGGTACGCCACTCTTTCTCTCTCTCTCTCTACATCAGTTTCTCTTTCGATCACTTCAAAGCCCCAATTCGATCTTCTCAATCATCAATTTCTAGGGTTTGCGCTTCGAAAATGCTCCAAAAATGGACTTTTCGGATCAATTCGATGTTAATCAACAATCTCACAAATGTCGATTCCCCAAGAAATCGACGACTTCATCAAAGAATCAATCGATCACTCAATTGGCCTCGGTGGTTCCATCGGAGATCACCATTAGTTAGTTAGTCTTTTATTTAGGGTTTGTGAATGTTGCACAATTGGTTTGTTTGTTTGATTAATTGAGGTTTTGTGTTTCAATTTGGTATGTCGTGATTCATGAATTCATTCAATTATGTCCCGATTTATATGATTGAATCAATTTTGATTGTAATTAAGCTATGAATTGAATGGCTATTATTTGCATTCCGTACTAGGATGAGAAATTGTTTAGACCTTTGTAATGGAAAGATGAGAAATGGCTGCAATCTTCGATCATGCATTTTAACATGTTGCATTCCGTACTAGGATGTTTCCTTTCGCTTTCTAATCTTTAATTTCAGTGTTTGAACATTTATTATTTTTTAACTATTACCATTTGTTTTTCAATTGCAATTATGAATTAATTGATCAAATTGATTTGCGACTTGTGTGTAGGTTGTTAGATATGACTAAAAAGCGCCTTGTAGATTGTGTTTTAACAAACACCGATGAAGATCTACAAAGCTTTGACAGTGATGAGACTCAACCACCAAGTGAAGATCAACGCAATGAGAATGAAACACAAGATGAGGTCGAAAGTGACTTATATGATGATGTAGAAGTAAGAGGTAAATATCAATTGTTTGTTGTCTCGTTGTTGTTTATGACACTATGATATTTGGCATGCCAATGTTAGTAAATATTATATGATTCCTTTCTTTTTTTATGTTTGATTGTAAATTTTTATAGATAATCAAGGGATTGTGCAAAAAAAGCGAGGACTCACACGAGCTAAGGACGTCTCTAGTTTGCTTGAAGGCCAAAGAATTGTGGTTGAGTTTAATGAGTATGGCCAACCAATTAAAAGAGGAGGAGGTATTTTAGGTGGATGGTTGGGAACAATTGCAAGGAAAAAGGAATATTGTTCCGTTGAATGGACGGATTGGAGGTTGATGCCTAAGGAGGATAAGCAAGCTTTGATAAATTTTACCAAGGTAAATTGATATGTTCTATTTCATGAATTCGAGATAGAAAGAAGAGATTGAAAAAGAGGGTTTCTTAATGTTTTTATTCAATGGGTAGGTAGCCTCTCATGTTGTCATTCACAGTGAGTTTCTTATTTTCCTTAATGTCTGAATACATATTTATTTTGATTTATTTGATCACCTCTATATTGCAAAAGAGGTTCTTTGAGATCCCTAATGATGGTGGAGTAGAGAAGTGGATCCTTCAGTCTGTTGCGCGCAAATGGAAAGAGCACAAGTTTGAACTAAAGTCTAAGTATTTTAAGGCTGACAAGACTAGAGAGGAGATCGAAAAATCAATTCCGATTGGATTCTTTCCTAATCAGTGGAAAGCTATGATACACTATTGGTTTTCTGAAAAATCAAAGGTAACAATTATGCCTTTAAATTTGAGAGATAAGTTTTATTTCTTTTAATTAGTGTTTTAATGGAATTGATAAATATCGTAAATTGATAAATATTGTAGACATGGCTATAAAGCCATGCATGCCCATAGATTCATAAGAAATTTTCTTTTTCAAACAACACCCTTTTTGTTCCCATTAACAAACAATGCGATTATGATATCTGCACATATGAACAAGACATATTTACTTTGTATATGCAACTATGGCTCTATCCATCCATATAGTACTTGACATTGAGAAGCTGTCAATGCTCTTATTAAACGTTATCTTCTTGTCCAACCATAGATTTATTATATGTTGCACTAGCTATTTAGTTCATTTTACACTACAATTTTCAATTCACACTTTGTCTCGCACGAATATGTATCGGTTTCGAAATGCTTATTTTCATGACCTATGTCGTGCATTATTTTTCATGACCTATGTTGTGCATTATTTTTCTCTTATTGATACTTATCATATAAGTATTATTTTCATGACCTATGTTTGGATCATAAATGTGATACATCATTTTTTTATATTTTCTTAAAGCATCTCTCTAAAAGGGGTAAAGCGACACGAACATACTATAAGACGCCACATACGGCTGGATCTAATAGTTTTGCTCGAGTCAGACATGATTTTGTAAGTTCTCTACTATTAATATATATATATATATATATATATATATGTTTAGTCTTGAAATTAATTAATCTTTTTGTTTCATGTTGACATAGGAGATGACCCAAAAGAAAAGGCCGGGGAGAGTTGAGTTTTTTTCTGTCACCCATAAACGAAAGGATGAGAATTTCTTCAATAGAGAGGCACAAGAATTAGCGGAGAAAACGATCAGTCTTATTGAAGAACAGGCCTCAACGTGGAAAATCATAGTGATTATGATATAGAAGACGTTGTATTTGCCTCGGTTTTCAAAGAAGACAAGTATGGGAGGGTAAGAGGCTATGGATTGGGGGTCACACCAACACAACTTTCTGGTGCACTACAACAAAAAAGAAGGGCATCTCAATTTGAAGTAGATAGGCTTCAACACCAAATGGAGAATATGCATTCCCTTTATGAGGCAAAGATAGAGAGTATGAAGGAGGACTACGAGAGAAAATCAATCGCAATGAAGATGGACTATGACGAAAAGTTGAACAGTGTGACTAAAGCCTATAAAGAAAGGTTAAACGATGTTACAAATGAACATGAAAGAAGGTTGAACGGTGTCACAAGGGATATGGAAGAGTTTCGCACCAGTATGGAACTCTTTCAAAAGCCATTTTCACAGGTTGGATGTTCATTTCAACCATTCTTTCACTTTCCAATGATGTTTGTGCATTTCTTTAATTCTATCTTAACTCTCTTTTGTGAACTATTAGGGGGTTTCTGGGTGATCTTACTCCAACACCTAAAAACAATGTCATTTCCATTGATGACAAGGTTTGTGATTTTCTTAAATTTCTTATTTTTTCTTATTAAACTTTCATGCTTATTAAAATAACCAGTAGTTTCTTTTTATCTCCTGCAATTGACTTGAACCAATTGTTAATCGAAATTGTTCTACGGTCTTTTTCAAGTATTGTTCTCTCTTTAAGCTTTGGATGTTCTATACTCTTTTTTTATAAGACTACTTGAAATAGTACTATGAATAATTCCATCACTTGCAAGTTGCTAGAATATCTATTGGTACCACATCACAAGTAATTATGTTTGAAGCAAAAGTGAGAAGTAAAAGTAGGGTATTTATAGTAGAACTTCCAAATAATTCCTTGCTTGTTTGGTCAATAAATCTGCCCATTAAAGATAATTCATGTACTTTTTTACTTAACATAGTACTTGCTAGTGGAGGAATGTATGTGGTACTACTTCTTGAATATATTGCCATGTTTATGTGCCATATTTTCGAACTTAATATGAATGATCGAGGAGTACCGGTAAGGAGTTTTCCCAGCTTGGAACTAGGCCGCCACTTGTGGATACTTGTGTTGGAACTTAATAAAATAATATATAATGTGATTTTTTTGTTCCTCTTCATAACATACTATTTGGAGACTGAATATATCCATAAGTTACCAAAATGGACTTTATGAAAACTCGATTTGATGAAGCACAGTGATGACTTATAAAAAGTTTCCATTGTCTTAATGGAGAGCTCAATCTATTTATATGCAGTACATGGTTATGGTTTGTGAGCTTAATTGCATTGTTGGGTGCATTGGTGTGGCTATTTGAATGCTTAAACTTCATTTTTCAACAAGTTCGATTACAGAACAACGCGTATCTTTTCTGTTGTTTCTCAAAAGAAAACAGTGTTCTCGATTGTATAGTCAAACTCACAATGCTTATTATATTTGTAAATGTGAAAAAACTATGAGCTTAAATATAGTTGAAAGTAATAGTAGATATAGAAAGCACTTTCTTTTTGTTTTTGCACAACACTCTAATTCTTTCCCCTTTAGCAATAAAAACACTTAGATAACCAGTTGTGAATATGAGATGTATATGATTATATCTGAACATATTTTCCTTCTTTTTGGCAGTCAGAGGAAGCTATATTACGAGACCAAGAAGAACGAGAGCAATTGGAGAGGAATATAAGAAATAGAGATGCAACTGCAACTAAGAAGGTAAGAGTTGAATTAGGCTTCAAATGCATTCTTTTGAAGTCAATAACTTGTTACTCTTGTTACTCTTTTTGGCATATAAAATGGATTGTATAGTTTTGTTTTGTTTTTAATGATTAAATTACTCATGCATGTTAGGGGATTTATTTTTCGAAAGTTTGAAACCCGAGTTAGAATCTTACATTAGCATTCTTTTAAATACTTATTTTTTCATTGTTCATAAAAAAAAAACTCAAATTTTCCATCTGGTTTGTGATTCATCAAAACCATAAATAAGGAGTCTAAGTCTTTTAGACAAAATAGAAAATGAAAACAAACATGGGGAACAATGAAGTTTTTTATTTTATACCTAAATCTGATTGCTTTGTCAAAGACATGAAGAAATCTGCATGTATGTATTTTATCAAGTTTAAAAACATTGGATAAGGAGAGAAACAATGATTCAAGATCTTTGTTGACGAGTTATAGATATGTGCAATGATTTATTGTTAAGCCCTTCTATGGATATCAATGGACAAGGTCTTGAAGGAGTTATGTTCTTGCCTTAGTTGCCTTGTCAGCTACTAATAGAATGTTGGAGTGAATTTCTTCAACCATTTCAGCTTGTATGTTGTGAATGAGCAGTTCGAAGAGCCAGATCTTCAGTTTAATAGTCTTTGTTCAGCAAATTTCAGTGACTATAGAATGCTTTCTTTTTGGTTATAGAACTTTGAGATCTTGACATTTTCATAAAATCTCGTTTTGTGATCTGGGTGGTGCTCAAAATTAATTGTGTTTGGGTTGATTTTGTTTGTTTTGCAGTTGTAGAAAAGTGTTGAAAAGAGGAGCATATCAATTCAAAAATATCATCTTATACTTTTGCTTTGCATAGTTAGAAGTTTATATCTTTTTAGTATACATGTTGATATCATTGTAAGTAAAAATATATTTTTGAGAATGTATTGTAATTCTCTTTTGAATTGAAAAATAATTGGAAAATATATAAATTGTTTTCATTTGTCTTTCTTTATGTTTGTTTTTATATCTACAAATAATAATAATAATAATAATAATAATAATAATAATAATAATAATAATAATAATAATAATAATATTGCTAATTTGGAGACATTAAGTACACAAGTGTTGTCGATTTAAGGACATTAAGTGTTTAAGGGTTGTTAATTTGGAGACATTAAATGCACAAGTGTTGTCAATTTAAGGACACTAAGTATTTAAGGGTTGCTAATTTGGAGACATTAAATGCACAAGTGTTGTTAATTTAAGGACACTAAGTGTTTAAGGGTTGCTAATTTGGAGAAATTAAGTGCACAAGTGTTGTCAATTTGTCAATTTAAGGACACTAAGTGTTTAAGGGTTGTTAATTTGGAGACATTAAATGCACAAGTGTTGTCAATTTAAGGACACTAAGTGTTTAAGGGTTGCTAATTTGGAGACATTAAGTGCACAAGTGTTGTTAATTTAAGGACATTAAGTGTGTAAGGGTTGCTAATTGGAAACACATAAGAAATAAATGTCCTAAAATTAAAGACACGTAAATAAAAAAACGTCTCCACGTTAAAGACACTTATTTCAAAAGTGTCTTAAACAAATGTTACCAACGCATACATTTTGCGTCGCAAAAAAATGGGGCGACATCACTCGTACCAACACAAGTGGCGACACTTTATGATGTGTGGGTAAATTTTTTAAAGACACTAATTAATGTCGTTAAATGACTAAATTAATGTCGCTAAACACATAATGTTTTGCAGTGACTAATTCATGTTAGAATGACTAGTTAATCAATTTAAAATAGGTAATGTAACCATAGGCTAAGATTGATTCAATTAAAACAATAGGCTATGACGTACCTTGAAATGCGTGCCGAGACACGGGACACTTAGTGTCGGGTAGTTGAGAGTTAGTGGGATCACAAGTTGATAATTGTTGGTCACTAAAAACGCTAATAATAGGCATTATGATGGGCCTAAGCTAAAGTGAATAAATGCAATAAATCAAGGCCTATAGTTGAGTAAATTAAATGGAAAGCATATGATTGGTCTAGAGATACACATTGGCACATCTAGAAACTAGGTGAGTAATGAAATTGTAACTTAAGGTTGAGTTAGTGGGATACATGACAAGAGGTGGACCATTAGATAGTCATCGGGATACATAAATCCATGGTGATCAATGGCTAGGAAGGAATATCACATTAATATATAATATTAGTGATCAAACAACATGCAAACCAAATCATTCATTCATTTTGCTGGAGAAGAAGAAGGAATTGCTGAAGAGGATGCACTCCCAAATTTTGGATTTTCGTTAATAAGATGAATTGCCCGAGTTGGCTCCAAAAATAATAATAATAATAATAATAATAATAATAATAATAATAATAATAATAACAATAATATTATTGTTATTATTATTATTATTATTATTATTATTATTATTATTATTATTATTATTATTATTATTATTATTACTACTACCCTTTTTTATAAAAAAAATATAAACTGATTAAATGTATGTTCATCCCCGGCCTTCTTTGGATGGAAGCTGCTTGGGATGCTCACTTAAGAGACTAATTTTGGGCACCTAGCGGTCGTATACCGTTATTCGATAGACCTCGGGATATGCATTTGAAGTGTATCGAACGATGCACCACTGCTAAGTGTCCAAAGTCGATGTTTAAAGTGGGTATTCAGAGCATTTTTCTTTTTTGAATAAAATAGAGAAAAATATTTTTTTTTTTTTTTTTTTTTTTTTTTGGAAATCTTCATAATGGTGAATTTCATCTTTATTTTCTCAAAAAACAAAATTCCGTCTTTATAGGAATTTGACAGAGGAGGAAAAGGCAAGAAAAAAAAGGATGGGCAACTTACAACACGGTCGCATGTGTAATTCAGAAAGTAGTCCCCCCAGACTGTTGGATGAAAATTTGCTGATCTGCGCACAATTTGAGCTCTAGAGGAGCCCTCGCTTTCGGTCGACATTGGTCTTGCCCAGGAAACCCAAGTGCGAGCAGGAAGTTGAGGATGCGGGTGTGAGGACACCGGGGTCTCCAACCGGAGGCACACCAGTGTCGGAGGCACCCCAATCTCCAATCGGATTTGAGTCATCCCACTCCACAAAAGTTCTAGGCAGAAGAAATGCAAGGTTCCACAAATGCGTCGTGCCAGTCGACGCACACAAAGTGGATCTAACATGGCTTATAGTCATTGCTTAGAACCGGATTGGTTGCGACATGTTAATGCCATTATCGATGTGGTTTCCGATGGGAATTGTGGATATAGGTGTATAGCCTCTGGGCTTGGACTTGCCGACGTAGACGGGTGGAGGATTGTGCGTAGACGGATGTACGATTAGATTATCGGGTATGAATATCTATGGCGGGAAGTGCTTGGCTCGAGTTTCGAGCCTGTCAAGAATGCGGTGCATTGCCCAGAGAAGCAAGAGGGGGCATCTTTCAAAGAATGGTTGACACTTCCAGACATGAAATTGTTAGTATCCACCGTATTCAATGTCATTCTCGTCAACCTCTCGCATGGGAGTGCCTCCACATTCCTACCTCTACGTACTACTCCAACGTCGTCATTGCACAACAGACTTACCATTGCAATGGCGAATGAAATGAATATCCATTGGGTTAGGGTAAGTTCTATGATTTTTTTTGTGAATTGGTTTGTTTCCCCCTTAATCGGGTTTGTGACAATATATTCTATGTTCTACTGTTCACTTTGACAGGAGCAGTTGCGTGTGAATGCACCGCTGCCATCCTTATATCCATCGTGGGATCGGTACGTTGAGGATCAAGCAAGCGCAAAGGTTGGCGAGATGGATTCGTTTTTCGAGACATCGCGCCCATTGCAATCGCTGATCATGAATCCACCATACCTGTTGTAGATTTAGATACACCGTAGGTTAAAGCTTGTACCTAGACGGCTAAACATTTAGAAATTTTGCCAATTCGTCCGAATGTTCTATGTATATGCAAATGTTATGATGTGTTTTTATTGGTGTTGTGTTTTGATTGTTGTTTACTAATGGATGGACCCTTTTTAGAGTCAGTTTGAATGTTACGGATATTTATAATTAATTAAGGTTCGGTGCAAATTGTCGTGCTCGATTTTCGATCTTGTATTGTTAGTTTGACGACTACGGAGATTTTTTTGAAACTGTAATGTTCAAATTCATCCATTTCTGATGTCTCGGTCAAGCAGGTTCGTGAAACAATCCTTGTTTTCGGTCCCCATGACCGAAAAGTATTCCAATATATCGGCCTTGTATAACCGAGTCCCATTTCAATTTCTCGGTTGTACACCACCGAGATGGATTTACCATTTCAATTCGCCTGACTCTTGTCCTATGACGACCGAGCCTACGGAGACCCTCTCGGAAGTGGACAACCGATACGTGGTTAACTCTTCCGGTCTTCGTGGCCGAGACTGCGACTTCCCAAAAATATTAGTTTATGTCTCGGCTAAGGCCGAGACGGTTGACACAGTCTCTGGCCTGTGTGGCCAAGAACCACGATTTCCCAATTTTTTTACATTTGAAAAAACCGCCACACGCACATTACATCTACTTTACTAAATGTAACTTAATTCGTCGATCTTCAACCGAGCCCTAATTTGGAGACGAAATCGGCTCACACACCGGACCCTACAAAATGCGGAAACCTAGAACAACGAAGGAGAAACACACGGCGAGGGACGGAGAACACGATTTCTGGGATTCCTCTCACTGGTCGGTTCAAAACAAATGAATTCTTCCACCAGGAATTCGGTGAACGAGGGTGGTGGTGGTGGTGGGGGTGGTGGGGTGCCCAAGGGTTTGCACGAGGGTGGGTGAGAGGGTTTTTAGCACGAGGGGCATTTTCGGTATTTTAGGTTTAATTTTTGGGCGCCCAAGGTAAATCGATTTGTGCCCACATTAACTAGGTGCCCTCATTAAATGATGGGGTGCCCTTAGCGACCCTCTTCAATAACCATCCAGTCTGTCCTTGATCTCTTTAAAAGGCTATTTGTTTTTTATTTTTATTTTTGGTCATAAGTGCTATTTGTATATTCGATCAATAAAGAAATTACTAATTCAAACAAAGCAACTATTGAAATAATTGATTGATATAATTTTAAACAAAATTAATGTGATGAATGTTAATTTTTAGAGTGTAATTAAAACAAACTTTATTTATGTTGTAATAACCCCTATGGATAAATTCACCCATCTATTTTTTTTTTAAAGTTAATATACTTTCCTAAAAAATAATGCAATCTTCCTACGTTGTTTGCATTAAGGTGTGCGAGAAGAAGACGTTAAGAATGGGTAATTTTTAAGATTGTGAATTTAACTTTTTTTTTTTTTTTAAAAGTAGGTGAGATGAACTTATAATAGAGGTTGTTATAACATAGATATAGTTTGGTTTAACCGAACTGTTGAACAATCGGAAATACGTGCAAAAATGACTTTATGTTTGAGGATATAAGTGTGGACCATTCTTTAAATAAAATCAAGGGTTTTTTTTTAGTAAACTTTACTAAATAAAACTCCTAGTTTGTTATCAAATAATTGATCGAAGGTGGTTAAATTAAGACAATATACGATAATAAATGGGTCCGCAAGGGGGTGGATCCAAAAATTTATGTTGCCCTGGGCTAAACTATATGTGTGATAAAATACCAATTGCGATCAACTATGAATGGGCTATGACTAAGGCATGGATAAATCGCACGATCATGCCACTGCTAAGGCAAAACAAAAACTAAGCGCAACTCGAACCATGTTGAAACCAACGATCACCATGATACCCTGGTTAGGGTTTGAAATAAAGAGACAGAGAGAGTGAATAGTGATCATTGATCACTCTCTCATCTGTGTTGCCTTTTATATCGTTGAGTAAGAAATGATCACAACCATCGAATCTGTGTTACAAACAGATTTCAGTACATCAAACTTACACAGATGACAGATACAAACGTCACACACACACAAACACCTTACAAGTATTACACGTGATACACTTCATCAGTTTATAATGATAACTACCTCGAGATATAACTTATAATAATCTAGTGATTTATCCTAATATCCCTTCTTAAACTCGGAGGGAGAGGTCGAACTCCATGTTTGTGGCTTAAGAAGTTAAACCGATTCAACGTAAAAGGCTTGGTGAAGATCTAACGACCCAAATTAATTAAACTAGGATGAACATTAATATCGAGAATTAACAGTCAAAATCCGGGCGTTACGTGGACCACTCGGTTTACTCGAACATGAGAACCGAGGAAATATGTTATATATAGATAGCGTTGTATATATGTGGTGTTTAAATTTATTATTATTATATTTCACTGCATGTGTGTATGTTGATATCGGGCGAGGTTGTGTAACAGGTGCTCGTATCGAAAGGCGTGTCGATGCGGGGGTCGAGAGGCGAACTACGGGTACACTAGAAACTCCACTAATTCATGTTAGAATGACTAGTTAATCAATTTAAAATAGGTAATGTAACCATAGACTAAGATTGATTCAATTAAAACAATAGGTTATGACGTACCTTGAAATGCGTGCCGAGACGCGGGACACTTCGTGTCAGGTAGTTGAGAGTTAGTGGGACCATAAGTTGATAATTGTTGGTCACTAAAAATACTAATAATAGGCATTATGATGGGCCTAAGCTAAAGTGAATAAATGCAATAAATCAAGGCCTATATTTGAGTAAATTAAATGGAAAGCATAGGATTGGTCTAGAGATACATATTGACACATTTAGAAACTAGGTGAAATTGTGTCACTTGAGGTTGAGTTAGTGGGAGTTAGTGGGATACATGACAAGAGGTAGACCATTAGATAGTCCTCGGGATACATAAATCCATGGTGATCAAGGGCTAGGAAGGAACATCACATTAATATATAACATTAGTGATCAAATAACATGCAAACCAAATCATTCATTTATTTTGCTGGAGGAGAAGAAGGAATTGATGGAGAGGAGTTAATCATCAAGGTGTTGAAGGAATCCATGGGAGTTGGTGGGAAATTCTCAAGCTAGCGTGTTACATCAACTAGATACGCATCTTTCTAGTTGAATTTGAAACAAGTTATGATTTTATGCTTATTTCATAGGGTAGATGATTGAATATTTGCAATTGGATTATATATTTGGATTCCTCATTTCAAGCTAATAATCTAGCTATATTGAAGTTTTAATTTGGTTTTGAAATCATAAAGATATGGATTTTTGAAATTGCAACACCAAAACTAGAATTCTGCATATTGTATTAGGAATCAACCTGGGTAATTTGGTCATAACTCGCTCATTTTAGATCCAAATTGATCCAAACCAGTGACATTTGAAATCTTATTTAACGAGGAATAATTTGCCTAACTAAAGGTATTTTGATTCAATTTTTTTTATGTCCAAACATGCTTTATAAGTAGGTGCTGGAGTTCAAAAGGAAAGTTTTGAAACTAAACTTGTTAAGGGCATAATTTCCTAACTACTAATCCAAATGAGCTGATATTTTAGTATATTGTATTTGGGTATGTTTTATAACTTGTGACCAAAAATCGCATTTTTGAGAACTATAGATTGGGAGAAATATATTTTCTAAATCCACTGGTCGGATTAGATTCAATTAGACCTATGTTTAGCAAAATCATGATATCTCTTTCATTCTAAATCAGAGTTTTGCAAAATAAACCTTTCTAGAAAGCTAAGAGAGAGAGACCAACAATAATTGTTTGGTAGAGGATTTTAATATTTGGACCATTTCATGCCTAAAGTGCGTTAAAATATAAGAGTGAAATTGAGACTTAATTTAGTCTTTAGGGGATGATTTAGGAAGATTGATTTAAAGTCTATTGAACCAATTTGAATACACAATAAATACACTTAGTTGACTTCAGGGACTTAGGGGACCATAGCTCAATGTCGGGGAGCTTGTTGGGTCGGATATGAGAGTCCAGAGAAGTTGGAGCGCATATTGAGGTGCGTAAAACCCTTGAGAATGCTTCACATAATTTAGTTCGTTTTCTTATGCGTGTGATGGGTGCCGATCTGTTTTCTTTTACCGGTTTGTCTAACTAATTAATCCATTTATCGGGGTTTTTACACTGGGATGTATGGACGAACTTGAGTATATTATACCATAACACGTGTGATCATGCCATTGGTGAATTGTGACTTGAGCTGCACCAATGCGCACGTGTCGGTGTCTCAGCGGATTTGGCCAGCGCCGCGAGGACTAAGGATGAGACAGTAGAGGTGGTGGGAGAAGCCCCTGGAAAGATCCTTAGCTCCGAAGTATGGTATAGTTTACTACATGCGACACATCCTTGGGTTTTCATTAATGATATTTACATGTATATTGACTTAACTGTGGTGTGTTTACATTCTCATTTATATCATTAACTGCTATTAGGCCTTATTTTCAAGCATGTTTGGTTAGTATGTACTAGTGTTAATCACTGCTTATTTGATTATTGCCTATTGCGCTATGTTAACTGTCATGGTATGCTGTCTGAATCTTTTGTGTTGCCCTATGTTCATGTAAGTAAGTATTTCTGTTGCCAGATAGTATACATGATGATTTATACTTCTATTTGATTTCTTGCTGAATATTGTGTGGACTTCTCTTGAGGATTTACACACTGGACTCGTCACTGTATTTGTTGGGTGACCGAGTGCAGACCTTTCAACAAGTAGCGATAAAAGAAAATCTTGGGCGACTATCTCTCTTTGCTGACGGTCTTGAACACACTCATAGGTGTTTATTTTATTTTGATATTTTGATTTTTTTTTAGTTATTGGGGGACTTAAGATGACCTTGTACATGTATATATCATGTGTTATGGTACTGTCGCTTATATACAAAGTACTTTTGCGGGTTTTCCATAGTAGGACATGCTCATATAGATAATGTTTATCATGCTAAATTACTTTACCTAATTGTATAAATTAAAGCTTCCGCTGATTTAAGTTAACTTATAAAATACAACCCATTAGTGTGGTTAATATTATAATAAACTACAAATTAGTAAACATATTAAATATTTAACTATTTAACGAGAATTGGTTAAGAATATACGAAAATTCATTAACTAATTTTATAAAATATATGTGGACACGAATCTCAAGATATGAGAACGATGGGCAAGTGCCGGACACGTGTAGTTAAGCCTACCGGGCGAGGAGTACACGGAGACACGTCACCCTGGGGCGGTAAGGCCGCTATAGAAGATGTCTGCAATCTGTTCATGAGAAGGAACATGATGAACTTGAAGTTGTCCTAAAAGCAACTTATCTCGAACAAAATGAATGTCAATTTATTTTGGCGTGATATGCCGCTAACCAGTCCATACCCAACAGTGCATTACACTCTAAGCACTCTAAGACTCGTAAGTTGAATGGTATCGTGTGATCCCCGATTTTAATTGTGCACCTCTCACATATCAAATTTGGATAAATCCGTTTGGTAGAAATTATGCTCAAAACTAAGTAAGTGTGTGATTTAACCGGTGTCAACCCCAAAGCATAAAACACGGTCCCCGGTATAAGCGAAATAATAGAACAAGAACCAAATAATGTATACATGTCTCGACCATTAATTGAGATTGTACCTATGACCAACCGTCGTCTAGTTTCCTAATCCTGCTAAGCTATGGCGTGGACTCTCCCTCGAGCAATTAGAGCGTTACTCCCTTCAGATAGTGATGGGTTAGGGCACTGACTCTTGCAATGCCCAGCAGTCCTATACCCGTAACACATGATATGCGGCTTCTGGTAGGTCGGGGGTGGCTACACTGTACTCGCTAATGCATTCAGCCTTGGCCCTATTGGCTCTATGCCCTTGCCTTACCGTGGTGTACTTTGTGGCCTAAATGCCTTACTCTGAGTAGTCGAGGCTGCAGGGGCACGTGACTGAGTGGTGGTTTTCGTTGGAATGTGTGTTACCTTCAAAGCTACCACTGAAGAAGCATGGTGCCTTGTTGATTCCTCAAATCTTTACTTCTTGAAGTTTCCTCTCCAACCTTTCTGATAACTGCCAAAACTGTATTTGCCCTGATTATATCGATCAGACTTCGCCAGAAACTTCATTTCATTCTCATCATGAAGTGTTGACTCACACTTGAGTGCCCGATGGTAAGCCTGCTGGTATGCCTTCGATCCTAATGTTGCCAGCATAACATGTATGTCCCTCCTCGATCCATCGATGAATCATTTTCTATGAGTCGCCTCAGATGGAACATAATTATATGCAAACTCGCCAGCTCATTAAAACTTGATGTGTACTCAACCACGGTCATATTGCCTTGTACCAAGGCAAGGAACTCCCTAATCTTGTTTGCCTTGGCGATCTTTAGGGACCACTCATAATAGAACAAATGTTTGAACGGTGGCCAACTCATATTTGGTCCCCGAGTTCTTGAGATAGATAACTACTATTTATGTGTCTTGTGTTCCAGCAAGAAAGCCACCAACGGTACCATGGTCCTTTCGTCAATGCCTAGAGTATTTTTTCTTTTTTCCATATTCAGTATCCAATCTTCCACCTCAACATGATTAGAATCCCCATAGAAATGCAATATATCGTATTTCATGAACTCATTCTGGATTTTGACTCTCCAGCATGCCTCGTTCTCTCCATCCACTATGGGTACGACCACTACAGCTGCACCCGTGTCAGAATCAGCACCTTCCTCCGTGGAGTGGTGCTAACAGAGGATCAGGGCCTGGCCCCACCAGTGCATGTCCAGCTACTCCATCATTCCTCTGATTTTGCAGCAGCTCCAAGATCAGTGCCATGTTCATTTCTTGTACAGTGGTCAAGTCATGTATGGCTTTCTGATGTGCCTTGGTCATAGCTGACATGCGATATTCCATTTGACTGCACCATTGCCTTTCTTCTCTTTCCTGAGTTTCCCTCAGGTTGTAGGATGTCCCTCCATGGTTACTCATAGTGCATTGTGGAGTCCTACAAGTTAAGAGAGTAGGCAAGAATATCTAAACGCTATAGATATTATATTACAAAGCAAATAACATTATATTAATGTTTTATTTAAATCGACTTGAACCAATGTCCCATACCATTAAGTTTTTCGACTTAAATTCGACCTTTAAACTTAAACGCTCTATATACTTAGGTTTCACTAACCTATCCATGTTCTCTAGGTTCTAATACCTATGCTCTGATACCAACTGAAATGACCCTTACGTGAACTAGGGTCGAGTTGTCCGGCCCAAACCATTACTCAAGTCCGATACCTGAACTTGGCCTAAATAATGGTCTGCATGTCTATTTCAACCTATGGAATAACATACTAACTGTATGAAATAATAAATGTGGAAGTAAAAATCAAAAGTAGAATTTCATATATCATAAAATCAACATGATAAGAGTTCAACAGTCTAAAAAGGTTCAATCATCCCAAATAGATTCTAATACTACCATAAAGCTTCTAAATATTCTAAAATAAATAAGGAGGATTTCAAACTACCCAAATAACCTATTTTAAATTACAACCCAAGTTTATTGTTCTCAAAATCAAATAAATAAATAAATAATAGGAACATGCTACTTCTCACAAGGTAAGGAAAGACTTCAAGCGGGTGTCTTTCCCTTGTCACGAGCTAAAGAGGATGTGGACGCACCTGGAGAGTAAGTAGGGTGAGCTAAAACGTGACACAAAGCTCAATAAGAGGAAAACCTCACTCAAACATTAACTAGATAAGTACTACCTACTAATTATGCAAACTCTAACATGAAATTGAAAACCAAGTCTCAGACATTAAGTAAAAAGCACGTACGTATTAAACGAATTCAAATTTAAGCATGTAGATAAGATCTAAAAAATGTAGGAACATGGGAACATTGTTCATCTTCATAAACAAAGAAAGAATCATGCATTGATAACTTCTATAACAAGTTCCAAGAATCATTTAAAACATAACGAAATTCAAATCATTCATGCAAGGGGTCCACAAGAGATATACTATAAAAGACAATAGTAATTATAAGTCATTGGTTCATTCAATGCATGCCAGGTATTGGTAAGAATCATGTGATCGAATCCCTCACGTTTAATTTGATGCAAACCATTATTGGATGCAATGACTGTTACATCCTCCGACTTGTATCATCACAACGAAATGAGTTCATCCAAAACCACCACCGATACATGTTCCGATATCACCAAGTTACACGAGTAGGAACTCCAACTCTTACACTTATGTGATGCATTTATGCATTTAATTAGACTAGTAAAAACACTCGGTGGTAAATTCCACAAAACACGCATTCATATTCCATAGATTTGGAAATTCACACCAATACCCCGATACAACTTTTAATCCAAATCTTTCATTCAAAACATGTTACTCAAATATCTAATACCAAGCCATACTTAATACATGAGTGGAGCTCCCCACTTACCTCGACTTGCATAAATGCTTATAACAACTTTTGGTACGCTCGAGGCCCTATGTGAACTTTCATGCGATACTATACAATCATAATACATCTTATCAATAAATGCTTTAATTTAAATTAATTAAGTCTTCCATTTATTGGTCTTTGGGATTCATAAGTGTGGGTCCCGCGGGTCCCTCATTGCCCAATACGAGGGTCGAGGGGTGGGACCCGATCGATCCCCCCCGAAGACGTGATAGTGTCCCGATTGAAAGTAAATATTTGCTTTTATTTTGTAATATTTTTATTTTATTTTATTTTATTTTTTGGTTTGTATTGACCGGTTCAGGGGTTGTTTGGCCCTTGGGTTTCAAACCAAAGGCCAACAACCCCTGACTTGTTAACAGCTAAGGAAGGGGGCTCAGCGCCGACCGGCGCTGGGCACCATCCCAGGTCAGGGCTGGCGTGCCCGTAGGGAGGGATGTAGGTGGTCACGACACCACCCTGTTCCATTTCTCATTTGCATAAACGGTGGGAGCAGCCTTGTGGCACCCCCACTTTCTTTGCAGCGGCGGTGAGGTCGCTACTGATGGCGACAGCCGCCCCCGACTGCTACAGTCTTCAGTCACCTCGTCGATGCCACAACCACCAACAAGTTGATTTCCACCATTTTCGTCTATTTCAAGTTTGATATTCATTTAAAACAAGATTAAAAGGGTGAGGGTGACGTGTGTACTTTCGATTCGGGTTCTTCTTGAGTTAGACCTCCAACACCTCATTCTACTTTTTTCTCTTAGGGTTAAATTTTTAAACAAAAAGGAGGTTAGGGTTTTCAATTTGATTTATATAATAGGATATTTTGTTTAGAGTTTATGAAATTACTTAATTGCCCTTAGGGCATGTCTTTTGGGTTTTGGGTCGTCAAACTTTAGCATCAAATTGATGCAGTATGTTGCACAAGGTGTCCAAAATTAATTATATTTCTCCATCATTTTTACCAGCTTTCTGGAAAAGAGATCCATTATCAGTTACAATTTCGACAACATACTTTTTTCCCACCTTATTCACAACATCAACCATCAATTTATAAATAAATTTATGGTTCTTTGTTGCAGCTGATACATTAACAGAGTTCTGAAAGATTGTTTTACCATCAAAATAGACTATGAAGTTAATTATCGACATTCTCGTCGGTTCAGTCCAATCGTCTCACATTATTGTAACCTATTTTTCTTCAAGCCTGCAATGAAGGTATGCGATTCATTATATTCATCAGCTAAAATGCCATGCATAAGTTCATAAGCGGCAAGTCCCTTCAATCTAGGTCCACAATTTGCTATTTCATTTATTGCAGTTTGATAAAAGGAAATGTGTAGCAACATGTGTTGGAATGCTATTGTAATAGAATGATTTTAATTAACACCCTATTGATTTTTTTCTTTAATGAGCTCCTCGGTATTAGGCTCAACCACCTTTTATCGGCATTCAACTTTCTACGGGAATCAAGGCCTTGAGGAAAATCTGATTTTCTTACGCTTTCTAAACACGCGAAGCTATCCATATCCATTGGAAAATTTTCTTGTCTCACGCTTGATGAACGCATAAATCCACTTCTGCGAGCTTCTTGCCCTCGAATAGGATTTTCAAATCGACGTCCACTTGAACTCTTCCCTGCTTCAAGAGTTGAAGGACCATAATTTAGTCTCGCCCTGTTAAACTTGTATTGTTGTTTAGTTTCCCATCTCTCTTTCATAGAATTCCTTACATCCATTTTATGTTGTGCTATCATAATCTGCGGTGCAGTCTTGAGGATAAACATCATCATCATCATCTTCAAGATTTCTTGGAGGTTCCATCAAAGCATCAGTAAATGCCTTTTGTTTTTTTTTCCCTTTCCAACCCTGTCAACTAATTCTCCATGCAAATGTATTTGCATTTCACCTCGAACGGATTTTGGACCATTTGGACAGGTTTTAGCATTTTTGAAACCTCCTACAAGATGTTCTTTCAATCTTGACACTCCCGTCGATTTGATTTCTTGTTTGCAAAACCTACAGTGTATTTTTTGTCAATTACCATTAATAGGTTCTCCATATTTCCAACATATATCCCAATCTTTTCGAGACGGTATTCCTAAATAAAATGTATTTGCATATACTAAAATTATATATTATATCATGAATATAAAAAGATTGTTGGAAAACTAAAATTGTTATTTTTTAGATGAAATGAATGAGTAAGTTTGTTTGGTTTGACAAAAAAAAATTACACTAATATTTGAAAACCACTATACACTTTCATAAAAAAAACTACTACGTACTAAATTACTAACATAAAAAAAAACTTTTTATGCATGTAGATAGTATACTTAAATGATTAAATCACAAAAACGCTAGGTTAGAATAAGTTTACAAATTGTTGTTTTTTTATTAAGTTTTTAACTAGTGTTTGTAAAATGTATTTTTTTTTAAACTACAATGTATACTTTATAAGTTTGTTTTTTGTTTGGGGTTTTTATGTTTGTACTTTATATGTATTTTGTACAAATAAATAATTGTGTCTATGTTTTTAAACTATTTTTTTTTTGGCTTGACAAAAAAGTATATTGTTTACATTTTTTTGACATAGCAATTTATAAGTTTTTTTTGTTTCATTTTTTTTTTTTGTGACCAATACACAAATCATATATAGACTTAAAAAAAATTGGTTTGCAAGTGTTTTGATCATGGATTAAGTCATCAACAACAAAATTGTGCAAACGAATCTTTATGCAAATATCAAAGGCTTACTCAACAAAGTGAAGTGGATGTGTGTCCCAATCCGTGTCACCAAATTTGCCCTAATTAAAAGACCTAAATGAATCGATGCTTTTATTCACTTATGTTCTCCACCTCTCATTGTCCTCTTCAACGGTTCGACTGAAGCACTTCGTCTTCGTCATGTTACTCGGTTACTCCTCCCCTCCAGTAGGCTGCAGGATCTTCTTCGACCTCTTCCTCTTCATCTTCTTTGTCTCCAACTCCTCCACTCCTCCAACACTCTTCTTCGATCTATTCATCTTCTCCTTCATCAATCACCAAACTCTTGACTTTTCCAATAGGTTGCAACAACATTGGCGAGTTAAACCCTTAACCTCCTCAACCTCTCCCTCCTTTATGCACTCCTCATCTCATAGGAGGAGCCTTCCTACTTACTCTGCCTCTTCGTTTCTCCAACCCTCCGCCTCTTCAGCCTTCTCCTGACAGAAAATTAGGGAACTGTGTGTGAAGTGTTGAAGTGTTTTCCAGTTTTCGTTCCTTCACTGAGAATGTGATTTAAAATAGAGAGGTCAGAGGGTTGTGGAGTTCAAGATGGAAAGAGACAAAGCGGAAAGTGATTAGAGTTCTTGTTTGTCTTGTGAAGGTGTGAACTGTGAAGTGCTTTCAGCCTTTGAGGTGAGGTGACTAGCAATGTGGAAAGATGATGCAGATGGAGCACTGCAAGTTTACGAGGAGTCCATTAACGACCAAATCAAGAGGTAAGTACTAATATTCCCCAATTTTTAAGGTTTTTTCATTATTTCAATTTTATTGATCCAATTTTTGTAGTTTTCTATGAGTTTTTGTTCACCCGTGACCGAAAAAACTCAAAAAATCAAAGTTTATCTAAGATATCACCGAATTTTTGCACTTTTGAAACTCACGTTGAGTTTTGTTTCGCCCAAATAAAAATTGATAAATTTATGTTAAAATTCGGCGAAATTTATCAATTTTTTTTTATCTTTGGTTGCATGTTCAAGTCTCATATAGGTGATTCTGATCCAGTGGTAGCTTAATGGTTGAATGTTGTTTGGGTGTATCTTTTATAGGTACATGGCATCAATTGAAGAGCAGCTCCGCCTTGTGTCTGTAATGAGAGGGCAACAAAAAGAGTTATATGGCTTCCTCGATTCCCAATCTTTGCCACCTCAACATATTCACATCAGGTTGACTGGTCCAAATGGGTCTCTTCTACACTACTACGACTATATAGCCTATTGGTAGGCCACTATGGGTATTGGCACAACCCCTTCCTACGTCATTATTTTATGGACTTCGCTTGTGTGCCCTTCACGTGCTTGGATGTCTTCGGTCATTGTACGTGGCTTGTTTTGAGAGATGCTGGTTGTGGGCACCACACTTCATTTCAATTTCTTTTGAGGCCCGCTATGGGCACCCCACCAATTCATGAAGGCACCCATTTTTTTTTTCATTTTTCCATCTAAAACGTAAATGTCTATTTTGCCCCTTCATATATACTCAGTCAAACCTCACAAATCATTTCAATGCAAAACTGGGGCACCTCACCACCTTGGATCACAAGTGAAACCTAAAGCCATAATTGTGTTTGCCGAGCGTGTATCGATTCTTGCGTCTTGACATCATCCGACAACGAAGTAACAATGTTTGACAGCCATATGAAGTTTTGAAGGAACTGTTTTTTGGATCAAAAACTGTGTAATTGATGATTTTGTTTGTCAACGTAGGGTTTCTTACGGACGCAATTGATTCGGCCTTGCAGGACCGAGAGTTATGCAAACGTCTCGGTCAACATCCACCGAGAAATGAATAAAAGTCTCGGTAATGGACAACCGAGAGAAATGCTACGTTCTCGGTTGTACATCACCGACAGGACATAAACTATACACTTCGACTTACTCTCGTGATGTGGTGATCGAGATGACAATAAAAGTCTCGGTCATGGACCACCGAAAGCTATCTTACACTCTCGGATGTACAACACCGACACAACATAAACTATACACTAATGGTTGCTCTCGTGAAGTGGTGACCGAGATAACAATATAACTCTCGGCCATTCGTTGCTGAGACTGTGTAAACTATACTGGCCTATCTGGCCGAGAACCACGAGTTCCCAAAAGTTTCCCCTCAAACAAAATCTCTGGCCTGTGTGGCCGAAAACCACAACTTTCCAATTAATGCACCATTAAATGCACTGCCACACAAACATAACAACTACACTACTAAATGCAACTTAATTAGATTATCAGCGTACCTTCAAACGGTCGAGTTCACGACTTGACTGTGTGAACGAAAAACTTAAACCGAGCCATAATGTGGAGACGAAATCGACCGAAACTCGAAGCCTTCAAACTCGAAAAATGTCCTACAACTGGGGAGAGAGACAAAGAGGAACGAAGACAACTGAGATTCGAGATTGCTAGCCGGTTCGTTGATGAGAAGTAGGGCAAGTCAAGTAAGAAGACGGTGGTGGGGTGGTGGGGTGCCTCTGTTTGGCACGATGGGTATTTTTGGGATTTCGGGCCTAATTTTTGGGTGCCCTTGGTAATTTGATTTGTGCCCTCAATAAGAGGGTGCCTTCATGAATTGGTGGGGTACCCTTAGCGGCCCTCTTTCTTTTCACTTGAGGACGAGGTGGATTAATTTAAACTTTTAAAACGGCTAGTAATGATAGGTAAGATCAAGGTCAAAAAAGTAATATTTTAGTATTCTAATACATCCTTTAGTTATGCAGTTAAAGTATAAATAAGAAGTGTGACGCGTCACAAAAAAGAAGAAGTATGTGTTGTAAATTGAGTTGAAACCTCTTAAGAATTAGAGAAGGAAATAGAAGACTAATAACTTTTACTACTATAAACTATTACTACAAAGGAGAAGAGAATAAATGAGATAGTTGGAATGAGATGTTTTTCATTCAACTTGGTGTGTTTTTACAATGAGGTTAGCACCCTTTATATAGGCCATTTGGTGATGATGATAAATGTACTTTATACAATGTGTACAAGTAATACATACACCTCATGTTATACAACACGTTACAAGTAATTTGACAACACATAGAAGAGTTGGTGTACATTAGAAATGGTTACGAGTAACATGACAATACATATATAAGTGGAGGTACTATTAAGTGAAAAATATAAGTTATATGACAACACAATATGTTGATGTACATGCATGATCATCCATACTCCACAACAAACTTGACATCGTTGTGTATAACATAGATGTATTATTATTGGTTACATAATAATAAAGGCATAGTTAAGATAAAAATCCATAATTCCTTATGATAGATATCAACTTCAACGAGTACTTTATTAAGTCTTTTTTATTTTTTAAATAAAAAATACAAAAAAATTGTTAAGAGATACAAAGATATATATGAGACTTAATAAAGTACTCGTCGAAGTGCAAGTTGATCGATTGGGTTGTTGGTACCCATATAGTGGCAGAAGGAGAGATTGCAATAGATGACCCGCTACATGTTGTGGAGGGTGCTCCTATTGGGGTTGGATCTTACATGGTGTGGGTGCAAACAGCCATTGACCACAATGCTTTGATATGGAGGACTCAAGCTAATATGAGGACAATAGAGCAAGCTTTAGGGGAATCGATTCCATGGCCCAAACAACATGTCTTCATACCTAACACTAGAGGAAAGTACGTTTCAACCATTTAGTTTTATTTTTTTACTCATCTTGTGTCTCTGAATTTAATTTTTTTGTGCTTGCAGATGATGGGAAGAGCGTATAGATGGTGCTAGAAATTTGATGAGTTTCAATGTTTCATATTTGTTTCAATATCTTCTTTTCTATTACTTTTGCTCATATATAGAAAATGAGCTTATTTTGTCTAGTTTTAAGTGCTTTGTATGAGACTAAGCTTTGTTACTTTCGTGTTTCTTTAAATACATTCTGCTTTGTTCTCACTTCTCTATACATAAATGTATATGGATCTTTTGCAGACAGATGGCTCTGGGCTTGCATTATATGCTTCTAGTCAAATTGATCGATCTTCGAGCTGGAAGGTTTCTTCGTCTATCTCTTATCCACAATTGGAACAGAATGTCAAAGTGGTTCCTCAGCAACAACAAAAAGGGCTTGAACAAACAATCTTACACTTAGAAGTGATATGCAAATATTTGGATTCACAGGTGAGTGGATATGAGTATGACTTCTTTTTCTTGTCCAAATGACGGCATATTGTCTAAAAGCATTTATTATATGATATTGGATTAAAGCTGTTTTCAAGACCCTTTTTTGTTACCTCCATTTATTGTAAATTATACAATAATACTATTGAATGTCATTATGAGTCTTGAATAACCTGAAAAGTTTCATTTGTCCTTTTAATTTTGAATTGATCCTGCAGAAACTAATCAAGAATGGATTACATGCTCTTTAAAATTAAAAATTTTAAAGCTACTCATTCATGCTTTAACGAGCTAGACTTTGTATACTTGTTCAGGGCTTTTTTGAGACATGACCTATCAATTTGGATAGATGCACCTTTTGTTTATGATAGGCAAAGAAGTGTTGGATCCAACATTATCAATTTCAAGCTCTTCTGAGGTCAAATTTTCATACCGTATGACTGAAATAGGTTACCTTACCTAAGTCTTATTGAACATGATATGTGATGCCTCTTTTTATCATTGTGTGGAAATGCTTAGTTAGTTCTTTCTTAATTTCATCTCCTTTCTAATGTAAATACGGGGAATACGCTAATGGCTAATGGAGATGAAAAGCAGAGGTGAATTAGTCAACAAGTTGAAGAGCAGAGGTTGTGAGCTATATGATTCTGATGCATTATTAGTCAAATCAATACAGTTGTGTCGTAAGTGAAGTAGTTTGTTTATTGATTGTTTCATTTCATTTCAATCCAGAGGGATACTAATGTTAGTGACTAAGAGCAGTAGTATTTGGATTGCGAACCGAAGCATTTGATTTGTTGTAGATATTTCTATCGTTCGTTATTTTGTCCAGAGTTGTTGTCAGTTTTTGAGAAGGATCGAGTGTGGCATATACCAGAAGAACTTGATTTAGTTGCAATGCAGGTTGGAAACAAACTGATTTAATTTGAATCTAGTTGATGAGAATGTTTCTCATTTGTTGAATTCCTTTTAAGCTAAAGGCATGCCAAATTTTTGTGGGACAACATGATTTTAGTTCATTCAGGGCTGCTGGTTGTCAGGTTGTTCTTTCGTTAATTTTATTCTCATCATCGTTTCTTCTTCTCTCATTTTGATGACTTTCCTTGCAAGTATTTGTGTGTTTCGGATCTCGCATTTGGTATGACGGCCTGATTATTTAGTTTCCTAATCATACGCAGGCTAACTCACCACTTAGAACATTAAATGAACTTAATGTTACAGAGATGTTACCGTGTCCATACTTCCCATCAATTGCTGAGCGACAACAAATTGATTCCTCACGGAAAATTCCACCACTAAACTTATGTATGTCTAGGGTTGAACTGCTTATTAATCAAAGTAGATATCGGGGAAGCATGCGCGCCCTTTCTAACGATCATAAAAACGTTTTCTTTTCCTTTCTCTTCAAGGTATAATTGTCTCAATCTCGATTATCCTTCCATTTTATTTGTGATAGATTTATTAACTTTGATGATTTTCTGCTAGTATAATATTGAACGTGAGCAGTTGTCGCGATGGAAGCTTTGATTGGCCTCAGCTTAGAAACAGGGCAGGTTCAAACTAGTGATAATTCTCGTTTGTCTACTTTCTGAAAAGCAGCCGGATACAAGTTTGTAGCTATGTTGCATCCTCTATTTGATGTAGGATGTTACTTCATTACTTGGTTTGCTTAGAGATGCACTTGAACTCGTCAAAACCGGTTTAGGAGATGGTGGAGTTGATAACTCGAAATTGACATTCTGCGCCATCGTGGCCAAATCGATTAGGGGATTGGGTGAGCTTGTGAATGGGAACACCGAAAAGGGTAAACTTTATGTGGAACAATTGAAATGTTCTTTCCATATTGTTAAGCTAATGTCTGTTGTCTTAAGGTGCCTCCTTTGAATTTCGGACGATGTTCTATGACAATTCTCTAGAGGATACAAGTTCTACGGGTAGGATGATTTACTTCTCTCAATAAATTCATTTGCTTGAATTGGTTATTTATTGGTAACACGATTTTACGGGGAATGCTTTACTCAACCAAGCGAATTCTTACACGCTATCGGAAATTTGGCATCGTGTGAAGGACTTGTATATGAAATCAATTCAAAGGATGCAAATGAGTGAAGAAATTGTTGACCATTCCGGTTTGTCAGCTTGCAATATGATTTTTGTGCACTTGGTACAGTTCTGTTCTAGGTAGGATCAGGATTCAGGATGATGGTCTACGAGTTGAGTGGTTGTAATTAATGATATTTCAAAGTTTCTTGATAGAATAATACTATTGTGATTTATATATTTTCAATCGAAATTGAAAATGGAAATGAAAATTAATTCTGGGCATTTTCAGTTATTATTTTTTTAAAATTACATTTGATAGGGGTTTGAAACCCCTGTGTAAGCCTTTGATGATAATATAGAGGTTTCAAACCCCTATGAAATCACTACAATTGATAGGGGTTTGAAACCCCTATGTAAGCTTTTGAAGATATTATAGAGGTTTGAAACCTATGAAATAGACAAGATTTGATACAGGTTTGAAACCCCCATGAAATAGTCAAGATTTGATAGAGGTTTGAAACTCCTATGTAAGCTTTGAAGATTCGATAACAGCTTAAAAGATTACACTTTTCATAGAGGTCAAAAACCTCTATGAAAAGTCTTTCATAGAGGTTCAAAACCTCTATGAAAAGTAGAATTTGTTCTAGTGATTTTAGTATTCTAATACTTCCTTTAGTTATGGAGTGAAAGTATAAATAAGAAGTGTGACGTGTCACCAAAAAAAGTGTGTGTTGTAAATTGAGTTCGAAGTTGTTTAGAACAAGAGAATGAAATAGAAAACTAAGAACATTTACTACTATAACCTACTACTACAAAGGAGAAGAGAAGAAATGAGATAGTTGGAATGAGATGTTTTCATTCAACTTGTTGTGTTTTTACAATGAGGTTATCACCATTTATATAGGCCATTTGGTGATGATGATAAATGTATTTTATACAATGTGTACAAGTAACACATACACCATATGTCATACAACACATTACAAGTAATTTGACAATACATGAAAGAGTTGGTGTACATTAGAAATGGTTACAAGTAACATGAGAATATATAGACAAGCGGAGATACTATTAAGTGAGAAATACAAGTTACATAACTACACAATATGTTGGTGAACATGCATGGTCATCCATACTCCACAACACTCCCCCTTGGATGACACTTGCTTAGAGATTGTGCCTCGTTAAAGCTTTTAGTAAGAAAAACCATGTGGGAAAAATATAGTAAAAGAAAAAGAGTACACAATTATCATAAATATTAAGATGGGTATAATATTGTTAAGATTGCCTCATTAAAAACCATGCTAGAGAAACTCAATGGGATAAAACCATAGCTAAGGGAAAAAGAGTGCAATACACTAATCAATAACTCCCCCCTCATGTGAACATGGGTGAAACTTGTTCTGTTTCTTCGCTTGCAATGTCCTTAAGTTTACGCAAGCCAATACCATATGTACGCATTTTAAATGTCATAGTTGGTAAGGCTTTGTTAATAAATCAACAAGATTATCACTCGATCAGATTTGCTTGACATCAATTTCACCATTCTTCTGAAGCTCATGTTCATAAAAGAATTTTGATGAAATATATTTTGTTATGTCCCCTTTTATGAATCATTTACTTAATTGTTCAATACATGTCGCATTATCTTCATATAATATAGTTGGAGAATCTTTTATTAAAGACAATTCACATTATTCTTGAATATGTTCAATCAAGTTTCTCTACCATACACATTTACGACTTGCTTCATAAATTGCAAGTACTTCAGAATGATTGGAAGAAGTAGCAACCATAATTTGCTTTACTGACTTCCATGATACAACAGTATTACCACAGGTGAATCCATATCTCATTGAAGAACGAGCCTTATAAGGATCAAATAAAAATTATGTTTAACACTATTCCAATGTCTTCAAGTTGGTGAAGAGTTGTATCTTGCAAGTAGGTTGACAGCAAAACAATGTCAAGTCTTGCATAATTTGCAAGCACTAGAATATTTTTGGCCTTTAATAGAGGTTTTAAAACCCCTATTAAATAGAGTGTTATTAAATGTCAAGTGAAAATGTGTTATGTTTTAATTTTTAATGCATGTATTACATAGAGGTTTTTAAAACTCATATCAATTAGGTGTTATTTAATAACACTCCCCTTTAATAAGGGTTTAAAAACTTTTATTAAATACCGAAATTATTCTAATGAAGATACAGAAGTGCACCAATTGCACTTAAATATGGTACCTTCCGACCAAGTAGCTCTTCATCACATTCATGATCCACTTCAAGTAACCTAACAACCATTGGATAGCTCAATGGATGCGCCTTGTACATATAAAGTCTTTTTAATATTTTTTCAATGTAATTTGATTGATGGACAAGCACTCCACTTGAAAAATGTTCAATTTGCAAATCAAGACAAATTCTTATTTTTCCAAGTTCTTCATCTCGAATTCATTTTTCAAGTATTCGGATGTTCTAACGATGTTGTCATAGTTTCCCACTATATTTAAATCATCAACATACACATCAATAATCACAAATTATGTTATGATCTTTTAATGAATACACATGGGCAAAGCGGATTATTTACATATCATTCTTTAAGTAAATAAACACAAAGATATTTGTACCACATTAGTCCGAATTGTTTCAATCCGTACAAAGACCTTTGTGATTTTATAGAATGAATGTAATGATATTTTGATTTTATTTCTTCGGATATTAAAAATCCTTCAGGGATTCTCATGTATATCTCAATGTCTAGAGATCCGTATAGATATCCTGTAACGACATCCATTAAATGCGTATCAAGCCCTTCAGAAACTGCAAGGCTTATCAAGAACCGAAATGTGATTGCATCTATAACAGGAGAATATGTTTCATCATAATTGATGTTAGGTTTTTCTGAGAAACCTTGACCTACAAGTCTTACTTTGTACCTTGTAACTTCATTTTTCTCGTTTCTTTTTCTTACAAATACTCATTTATATTTAACAGGTTTTACGTCATCTCGCATTTGAATAATCGGTCCAAAAACCTCTTGTTTCCTTAACGAGTTTAGCTCTGCTTGGATAACATCTTGCTATTTTTGCCAATCAGGTCTTTTTCGACATTCGTCCACTGATCGTGGTTCTGGATCATCATCATTTTCACATATTTCGAATGACACATTGAAAGCAAATATATCATCATGAAAAATTTTATTTCGATCACAAATCTTATCATAGTTTAAATAATTTATTGAGATCTCATTATTTTCATTTTTTTCTTCTCTTTCTAGAGGTAGTTATTTCTCGTCAGAATCAACCTGTTCTAATAAATCTTTATCAAACGATTCTTGTGCTTTCTCAGAAGTGTTTTGATTTATATTTATTTGTACTCTCATTTTCCTCTTTTGACAAATTGTATCCTTTGAACCAACTGGTCTTCCACGCTTTAAGCATTTTGTTTGTTATTGTGTATTTTGTTGCATAAAGACATCAATTCTTACATAAGCATTTACAGCTGGAATATGCGATTTTGTCACTTGTTATATATGCATTTGTAAATGCGTCAGGTAATTGATTTGCAATTTGTTGCAAATGAATGATATTTTGAACTTCAAGTTCACACTGATTTGTGCGTGGATCATAATGTGATAAACTTGAGGCATTCCAAGCAATTTCGCATCATTCTTTTTGAATTATCTTTTTATTTCACCCTAATGGTGGGAAAATTGCTTTATCAAAGTGTCGATCAGCAAAACGCGCAGTAAATAGATCCCCTGTTAAAGGCTCGAGATATCTTATAATGGACGATAAGTTAAATCCAACATAAATCTCAAGTTCTCGTTGTGAACCCCACTTAGTTCTATTAGGAGGTGGTATAGAAACATACACTACACAACCAAAAATTTTCAAGTGTGAAATACTTGGTTGTTGACCTTAAATGAGTTGCATAGGGGAATGTTCATGGTATGCTGTAGGCCTATAATGAATGATAGATGTTGCATGAAGGACTGCATGTCCCCAAACTGAAGTCGATAACTTAGTTATCATAATTAAAGGCCTAGCAATTAATTGAATGCGTTTGATTAGAGATTCTGCCAAACCATTCTGGGTATGCACGTGTGGAACAAAATGTTCAACGGTAATTCCTATAGACATGCAATAGTTTTTAAATGCTTGATATTGAAATTCTCTGGCATTATCAAGACGGATGGTCTTGATTAGGTTGTTAAGGATTTGTGCTCTTAATTTAATGATTTGTGCTAAAAGTCTAGCAAATGCAATATTGCGGGTCGAAAGCAAACAAACATGTGACCACCTAATTGATGCATTTATCAAAACCATGAAAGATCTAAATAGTCCATAATGAGGATGAATAGGTCCACATATGTTTCCCTGAATGTGTTATAAGAAAACCTAGGGATTCCACAACAATTTTACTCGGGGATGGTTTAACTATCAATTTACCTAGAGAACAACTGACACAATTATAATCACCAGCCAAAAATATTTTGTGACTCCTTAAAGGATGTCCATGCGAATTATTAATTATTCTTCGCATCATTGATGATCCTGAATGACAAAGCCGGTCATGTTATAAAGTGGATTTCTTTGGATCAATAATTTTTTTATTTAAGACGACATTCGTTTCGACATGCCTTATATGAGTAAAATATAATCCAGATGATAAAGCTGAGAATTTTTCTAACACATTTTTTCCCATTTGAAACCAATGTGACAGAGAAATTCTCTACTATTTTCATTTACGGTTTCAATGTGATAAACATTTTGTTAAATATCTTTAAAGCTAAGTAAATTTCTTCTTGATTTTTCAGAGTATAAGGAATTGTCGGTATGAATTATTGTTCCCCCAGGCAACATAATATTTGCTCTTCCAAAGCCATTAATCAAATTGGAGATGTCAGATATCGTTTGAACATTAGCCTCAACTGTGACGTTGGTCTCACAATATCTTAAGCCATGAAATTTTCAAACTTTCACCTAGGTTTGCGTGAACCTCAGCTCTGATACCAACTGTGATGACCCCAAATTCCGAGTCAAATCGGGCACCGCCACGTCGCCAGACACGTCACCAACATGCCACGTCACTTCCACGCCTGTCTGTAACGGCCCGCGAACTTACCATCTAATACTCCAACTTAGTAAATTTTGATATTTAAATGATTATTTTAGCAAAATGTACTAAGTTATAAGATTTTATAACTTAATTCATTTGTTTTGATTTATTTAAGTTATTTTAGTAGCGGAAGTCTTAATAACATGCATATAATTAATGTAAAAAAGTTATGCAATATTTAACTACCTATGGGGTGGAAACCCAGGATACCATGTATATCAGTTAAGGCGACAAAAATGTATAATATGCCTCAATATACATGTATCAGGTGAAAGGTCTCCCGAAATGATCCCAAAAATATGTATACGTAAAAACAATCATGACGCGCGCCGAACGCATCAATAATATTTAAAATTTTACCTAAACCAACTATTTTGTAGAATAGCGGCAAAGGGTCGATCTCACAGGGATTGGTATTCTCGCTAAGGTTAAAAATAACAAAAAGGTAAATCGGGGTTTGATAGAGATTGAATTAATTAACTAATCTAAAAATAAACAAAGTAACTAAAGCAATGGAAATAAATTTGACAACAATTGATAAAAATACCTAGGTCAAGACATACGGTTCGGTAAAAGATTGAATTTGATCGTCGATTTATGTAAAATATGCAAATCAAAATATCTTAGCGTAGTTATAGACCCGGTGACGCACGCGGTTCCTCGCACTTCCTAATCTCGATAGCCAAGGTACGACGGTGACTATTTCTCTAATCAAACACATAACCACATATTCAAGTGAATTGGGTTTAATGTGTTGACCGCAATGGGCTTTGTGAAGGCACTACACCTAAACTACCGGAGCACACGTGTGTCCGATTTAGCCTAGATTTCTAAGGTATTCAACCGGTCCCAAAAGGGTCTAATCAATCGGTATGGTCGAATGCCACTAGTGTGGTCTTATTGCACAAGTATGGGTGCGTACGACCTACTGGCACGTAAATCAAGATTTAAACTAGTGTTTAACCTCGATTGTTAAAACAATACCCAATAAAATAAAATATTAATGAAAAGACTGAAATTAAAATATATAAATCTCACAAATCTATTGATATGTGCAGTCGAACCTCCCTCGCAGTCTTGCCTAGGCTAGGGGCTTTAGTCCCCCATAAAAAAACACGTGATAAAGCAAATACAAAATGGGGGGTGGCCGAGAGTTTCGGCCGAGATGACCCCCCCTAAAACTACCTATCAACTAACTCTGAAAAACTCCAAAAACTGACAGTCTAATACTGTCGGTCGATCCCTTATTTATTAAAATTGCATAAGCCACGTGTCAGCGTGTGATTGGATGGTTTTTCTGTGACGCTGACGTAGCGCGAGATAATTAGATGAGGGCTGCTAGTGTGACGTGCTGATGTAAGAGAGAGAGAGAGAGAGAGAGAGAGAGAGAGAGAGAGGACTGCCACGTGTCAGCGCGTTATTTGGTGGCCTTGCAGTGGTGACGCGTCTGGACAAATAGGAGAGCGCCGCGTGGCATACACGTGGCTCGGAGGAAATCGTGCGACTCGACCGAAATACTGGGAGTTTGTGCAGGAACGCATCCCGAGGCAGATCGACAGACACTGAACGAAGAGAAGATAAGGCGGTGTGACGTGGCCTGTGGCATGCTGACGCGGTGGCCTGTGATTGGTGTGGACGACGTTATACGCCACGTGGCACGCAGCGATTCGTCCAAATCACCTCAGTGACGCGGTTGTCGGTGGACGATGCCACGTGGCAGCGTCTGATTGGTTCAGAGTGGACTTTCATGCTAACGTGGCATCTTCTGATTTGTTGAAACATTATGTCCGCTATTCGACGCACCGCGCAATGCGTATTTCGAGGCAAATTGTCCGACATCCGATTATTGCAAGTAAATACTCCATTTTGAGTATTTTCCGCCACAAATTCAATCGCGCACTCCGTTTCACCTAAAAATGGCAAAAACATATTATTTAATATAATATTTAAGTATTTTCGATAAATAATATACTAAAATGGACTACTAATTTCCTATAAAATACTGACTTATCAAATACCACCAAACTTAAGACTTTGCGCGTCCCGAGCAAAGGTGTAAATGAAAACACAAACTCAACTAGACTTATTATAATAATACCAACTCAATTAATCCTATACCCGACCCAAATTCATGGAGTTCCCTTGATTTACATAGTTACCAAGTTAACCAATCACTCAAGAAATTTCAGAGTTATGATATGTCAAGAACCGCGACCTAAACACAATTAAAACCACATTTTCAAGACAAAGATATGGTCAAGACAAGCGCTATCACATTCAAGCATGCAAGTTTACAAATTGACTTAGTCTAGCTATAAGCACTCGAGCTAAATCTTTTTAATTGAGTTTTCATATACTTCCGCCTTTATATGTGTACTCTCTGATCCATTCGCTTTTATTCTTTTTATATTAAGGGATACGGTCCCTGCTCAATTTCCTGTGGAAACTAGTGGGACTCACTATATTTTAAAAACTCATGTTAGCCCTTCTCACTTTCACTATGATTAAGCAGATTCCCCAATGTGTGGTAAAGTCTCATTACTTGCACAATTTTAACTGTCTACAAGGCTTAACAACAATACCAAGTCTCTAATCATGAAATCATAAAAATGCCGAGCTACGAACTCGATTGAATATTTCCACAACCATAATGTACTCATCCACAACCAAAGGCATGAAACAAAGTTTCGGGTGACTCTAGACAATAATGAAAACTATACTAAATACATGCATGAAAGTGTATCAACTCCTAATGAAGTGAGATAGATGAGTATGGAGGGAAAAGAAATAGAAGAAATGAATGAATAAAATATACAAAACACCACCAATACCGTCCGACAACCGCATATAATCGAAAAAAAAAAAATTAAACGATCTCACCTATGGTATTTCGCATAGAAACCCATCCAGCTCAATCCACAAATCCTATAGTACCCCCAAACTTATTCCGAACCTCGTCCTTAAGGTTCAAAACAGATGGAGAACACATACGAACACATACAAAAAGGTGAAAGAACATGGTAGATATAGAGGCAAGGAAATGAGACAGGATCATGCAGAAGACTTACAAAAAATAAATAAATAATAAATAATAAATAATAAATAATAAATAATAAATAATAAATAAAAATAAAAATAAAAAATAAAAATAAAAATAAATAACCAAAGAAAGAAAAAGACCAATCCCCGGCAACAGAGCCAAAAATTGACGCGCGACGAACGCGTCAATAATATTTAAAATTTTAACTAAACCAACTATTTTGTAGAATAGTGGCAAAGGGTCGATCCCACAGGGATAGATATTCTTTCTAAGGTCAAAAATAACAAAAAGGTAAATCGAGGTTTGATAGAGATTGAATTAATTAACTAATCTAAAAATAAACAAAGTAACTAAAGCAATGGAAATAAATTTGAAAACAATTGATAAAAATACATAGGTCAAGACATACAAGTTCAGTTCGGTAAAAGATTGAATTAGATCGTCGATTTACGTAAAATATGCAAATCAAAATATCTTAGTGTAGCTATAGACCCGGTGACGTACGCGGTTCCTCGCATTTCCTAATCTCGATAGCCAAAGTATGATGGTGACTATTTCTCTAATCAAACACATAACCACATATTCAAGTGAATTGAGTTTAATGTGTTGACTGCAATGGGCTTTGTGAAGGTACTACACCTAGACAACCGGATCACTCGTGTGTCTCGATAGCCAAAGTATGATGGTGACTATTTCTCTAATCTTTACAAGACACGTTTACGACACGACACGTTTACGACTCGCCGATACGAATTGCCACCCCTACATGTAAATCAAGATTTAAACTATTGTTTAACCTCGATTATTAAAACAATACCCAAGAACATAAAATATTAATGAAAACACTGAAATTAAAATATATAAATCTCACAAATCCATTGATATGCGCGGTCGAACCTCCCTCGCGGTCTTGCCTAGGCTAGGGGCTTTAGTCCCCCATAAAAAAACACGTGATAAAGCAAAATACAAAATGGGGGGTGGCCGAGAGTTTCGACCAGAGAGGCCGAGATGACCCCCCCTAAAACTGCCTATCAACTAACTTTGAAAAACTCCAAAAATTGATTGTCTAATACTCTCGGTCGATCCCTTATTTATTAAAATTGCCTATGCCACGTGTCAGCGCGCGATTGGCTGGTTTTGCCGTGAAACTGACGTGACGCGAGAAGATTGAAGGAGGGCTGCTGGTGTGACGTGCTGGTGTGAGAGAGTGAGAGAGAGAGAGAGAGGGGACTGCCACGTGTCAGCGCGTTATTGGGGGGCCTTGCTGTGATGGCGCGTCTGGACAAATAGGAGAGCGCCACGTGGCTAAGAGGAAATCGTGCTACTCGACCGAAATACTGGGAGTTTGTGCAGGAACGCATCTCCAGGCAGATCGACGGACACTGAACGAAGAGAAGATAAGGTGGTGTGATGTGGCCTGTGGCATGCTGACGTGGCGGCCTGTGATTGGTGGGGATGACGTTATACGCCACGTGGCGCGCAACGATTGGTCCAAATCACCTCAGTAACACGGTTGTCGGTAGACGATGCCACGTGGCAGCGTCTGATCAGTTCAGAGTGGCTTTTCACACTAACGTGGCATCTTCTGATTTGTTGAAACATTATGTCCGCTATTCGACCTACCGCGCAATGCATATTTCGAGGCAAACTGTCCGACATCCGATTTTTGCAAGTAAATACTCCATTTCGAGTATTTTTCCGCCACAAATTCAACCGCGCGCTCCGTTTCACCTAAAAATGACAAAAACATATTATTTAATATAATATTTAAATATTTTCAATAAATAGTATACTAAAATGGACTACTAATTTCCTATAAAATACTGACTTATCAAATCACCTATGAGTAAGCTAGTGGAGGCGCTCCAAATCAGAGGTAGTCACTAATCACCACCTTCCCCCGGCTCATCGCAATATCTGCAACTTGCCACCAACAACAATGACAAGTTCCAGGTGAGTAAATCCCAGAGAAACTCAATTAGTATTCACAAGAAATCCAAGGAAACTGCTACAATTTATGCATATAAAGTAAATGAACAAGAATGTAAAGCGTGAATATAAGTCGTGAGATAATCAAGAATGTGGAACGCGAGTGTGGTGTATAGCTTTCGAGCCCTGGGACAAAAACTAAATCGAGAAGGCCCTGGGGGTGAGGAAATCAACACCCCCTCTTCACGGTCAAAATGAGGAACTCTGTAAGTCAGAAGGTAGACTTCCGCCCAACGCCTCAAAAGAGAGGAAATTTGTGACGGAGATGGGCCTCACGTCAACTCGCATTCGAGATCATCGACTCGCTGAGAGAAATCTCACGCGTAGTCTAAGGTATGACCAACACCGTAGCAACAATCAGATCGTCATCAACGAGAGAGCCGAAAAGAGGTCACACCGTCCCTTCGACCATACACAGACACACGCAGGAATAGAGTAAACATGAAAACTGAACTGGCGAAAAGCAATGTGAAATAAATAATTCTCAATGAAAATAAATAAATTATAAGCTGACTTTCTCGTGGGTTTACTTATCTCAACAAATCGCAAATATCTCTCAAAAACGACTCGCTCAGATCTCGATATGCGCACCCGACACCTCAATCGCGTCGTCGAATTTCGTCGAAATCACGCATCCGACCGGTCCGACAAAGCCATCGCGTCGTTCACCACGCCGACGTCAAAACTGCGCCACCGCCGCTCCCGCATTGCTGTCGTACCACTTTCACGCCACCGCCGCTTCCGGCGTCGTCGTCCCTCTGCCAGTGCCGCCTCGCTGCATATCCTCGCCGTCGTTGCGTCTTCCCACCTCGCGCGTGCCGCCGCGCCACCACAAGCATGCTTGCCACCGCCGTCCGATTCTTGACGATCCCGCCGGTGACCGTTCTTTGCACGGCGCGGCTTCCACGTAGCCTCTGCCGCCTGCTGGTCTGCAATCCTCCACCGCGCCTGCTTCATGCGGCTGCTGCAGCTCTCGTCTCATGGTGGCGTCGTCTTTGCTTGCCGTTGGATCCCGCCCGTGAGTCAGAGCTCCGTTGCCTCTGCCGGTCTCCGATCTCCTGCTCTCTCTTTCTCTCTTCGCTCTCTCTCTTTCTCTCTCCCTCTCTCTCTCTCTCTTCCCCGATCTCTCTCTCTTCTTTCACTCTCTCTCTATCTCTTTCCTGATCTTATCCACTTTTTCCTCTCGCTTTTCACATTTATATATATATACATTTCTTTTTTTATTTCATTTTTTATTTCAAATCAAATGTGTCCTCGAAAATCGAGCAGCTCGCATCTCGAGGCACCAACCCGCCTCATTAAAAAATCTTGATACTCGTGCTACGCGCATCACGAGGCGTATTCAATGTACATATTAAAACCACATAGAGCCACTATCTCGATCCCACGTTGGCACGCAACTCGATGCGTGTCCCTGTTCGTGTTTCGGCTTACCGAATTCCCTGCATATCAATTTGTAAAACATCTAAACAAATTAGCATTATAATCTCAAATTAAACATTCTCGGTGTCTCCACTACTGATTTGGACATACGTATTCTGGCAAGTGGGTCCCACATACGACCCTAAAATTGACACGTGGCACGAGTTAGATTTTCGGGCTGTTACAATATTCCTAACTAAAAGGAATTTCGTCCCGAAATTCAAACTTAATCCAATCTCTACCTTGGAACCAGTGGAGTATCATATTCGCATGGTAGACTATATTTCCTCAATGAGTTCCTTCAAGGGAGAAACCTTCAAATAAACCAAATCATCCACTTGTGTGACCCCATGCTTCTCAAGGCACCATCCCGACTTAATTTGTCGATATTATCTAATATCGTATAAGACCTCAATCTGGTCTTTACTTGAAAGCCTTAATTTAATTTTAAATTTTTAACCAATCAACGACTATTAGATATCATTTTAAGTACGCAAATCATGTTTTTTTCACACGTCATTTGACTACAATTGGGCGCCCTAGACATATACGCTAACCTTTGTATCCAAATCTTTAGGTTATCGCGTTTCATCGAGATAAAGGTGCTTGCCAATCTGACACACAAATAAAGCTTCCATGGCGATACCTTCGCTCTTCCGTCATTTCTGTTGGCAACCCTTGCAACACACCATCTCTGATTTTGTCCTACCCAAAAACATATCAAGTTACTCGATCGTAGTGAAAATATTTTTAGGCACTTCTTCGTTGTTTCGCTTTATTATCATATTTAAGGTGTTCAAAGCTTTTCTGCGATGCTAAACAAGCACAATTTTCCAATTGAACTACGCTCGAAACTCCATATATTTAACTTCATATAAAGCCATGTTTTAGGTTCTGGAATGTAGTTGAAACGTGCGTCCTCATGCATTAGTTGTAGCGTATAGCTAGGTCATACCTCTCATATACAAGGATCTAAAAAGTGTTGGGTTTTAGGGTTTATACGCAGCGGAGATTACAAAATAATTTTGACAAAAACCCCAACAGGATCCGAATCTAATTCCATTAAAAATGTTTAAACCATGAAAAACTTAATCATACCTAAGTCGCAATATACCTGTCTGAAGGTTGATCGATCTCTAAGGCGCTGCCAATGACGAATGCCCTCTACCAGTAGTCCACACACGAACGGCGGCCGAGATTCGAAGTGCTAGCTTCGAGAGAATACCAAACCTTTTGTTTCTCTCCAAAACGATCCAGAGCATACCAAAAACCCTAAGTCGTTTCTAAAACGAAAATAGAGTTTCAGCCTTTTTTTTTCTTTCGTGCGTGTGTTCTAACTTAAAGCGTCTATTTATACAACCCTTGTATATAGACGGTTAAGTAAATTACACATATACCCTTACTTAAAGAAGTATAAGTGTAATACACCACAAGGACGTTTCAGTCATGAATTTTATCAAATAAAATTCGTTTTTCTCGAATCATCTTAAAATCTCGCAAAACCATTCTTAGTGTGCGACCCAATAGGCTCATACAACGTTGGCGATTACCAGAAACATATTTTGGTATACAAGTCATAAGCAGTCTCTAGCAAGACATTATGACTACCCAAGTTGTACGAATATCAAGTCGATACAACCTAATCAATAGTGTATATAGCATCCTTTTGTCACACGATATCCTTTTGATCAAACATAAGGCATGGAATTGTCATCCAACATGTTCAATCGTACTAGTCTCGATCTCTAGGTAGACTGAAAACATCCAAGTTACATTGATCAATATCATTTCATGATAGATCCAATAGTCGATTCATAAGGAATCTTATTCAAACGGTCTCGCTCATCATTTGTTTTAGGACATTGATTCTTGCTGAAACTTATGCCACGAGACACTGGCAACAATCCTCTTTTAGAGTCTTGCAAACTGAACCTATTCAGCACCTTGTCTATGTAAGCACTCTGACTTAGACCGATTAGCCTCTTAGATCTATCCCTATAGATCCTTATCCCTAGGATATAGGCTGCATCTCCTAAGTCTTTCATCGAGAAACACTTCCCTAACCAAGACTTGACATTCTGCAATGTTGGGATGTCATTTCCAATGAGTAATATATCAACAACATACAGTATCAGAAAAACAACTACACTCCCACTGACCTTCTTGTATACACAAGGCTCATCTTCGTTCTTAATAAAACCAAAATCCTTGATTGTTTCATCAAAAGAAATATTCCAACTCCGAGAAGCTTGCTTTAATCCATAAATGGATCTTTGAAGCTTACATACCTTCCTAGAATTCTCAGGATGTATAAAACCTTTAGGTTGTGTCATATACACGTCCTCAAGCAGCTTTCTATTAAGAAATGCTGTTTTTACATCCATTTGCCATATTTCATCATAATCAACACCTTGAGTCTGCCTGAAACCTTTTGCTACAAGTCTTGCTTTAAAAGTTTGCACTTTGCCATCCATGTCAGTTTTCTTTTTGAAAACCCATTTACATCCAATGGTCTTACCACCTTCAGGTAAATCAACCAAGTTCCAAACTTGATTATCATACATGGATTGCATTTCGGAGTTCATGGCACTTAGCCATTTATTTGAGTCTGGTCCAGACATAGCCTCCTGATAAGTGGTGGGCTCATTTTGGTCTATAAGCAACACATCACGACTATCAGTAATGAGAAATTCGAATCTCTCTGGCTCATGTCTTACCCTACCAGATTTACGTGGGCCTTGTGTCACTTGCGGAGGTTCAACTGGTTCAGAACTTTGTTGAACTTCCAGTAGCGGTTCAGTGTTTATCTGTGATTCTTGAACTTCTTCGAGATTTATTTCTCTCCCACTCGTGTCTTTCGAAATAAACTGATTTTCCATAAAGGCACCATACCAAGCAACAAACACTTTATTCTCAGCGGGATTATAAAAGTAATATCATTTTGTTTCCTTAGGATACCCCACAAATAAACACTTATCAGATTTAGGCGCTAGTTTTTCTGAGACTTGTCGCTTTACGTAAGCCTCACAACCCCAAATCTTAAGAAAAGACAAATTAGGTATCTTCCCGTACCTTATCTCATATGGTGTTTTATCAACCGCTTTAGAAGGATCTCGATTTAGAGTGAAAGCTGCAGTTTGTAATGCATAACCCCAAAAGGATAATGGAAGATTTGCAAGACTCATCATAGATCGAACCATATCTAATAAGGTTCGATTTCTCCTTTCAGAAACTCCATTCCATTGCGGTGTTGCTGGTGGAGTTAATTGAGAGACAATCCCATAATTTCTAAGATGATCATCAAATTCTTGGCTTAAATACTCACCACCTCGATCTGATCGAAGTGTTTTGATAGTTTTACCAAGTTGATTCTGCACTTCATTTTGAAACGTTCGAAACATCTCAAATGATTCAAACTTTATGTTTCATAAGATATACATAACCATATTTGCTTTGAAATCATCGATAAATGTAATGAAGTACGATAACCTCCTCTAGCCATTGTGTTTATAGGACCGTATACATCAGTATGTATTAGACCCAATAAATCACTTGCCCTTTCACTATGTCCAGTAAAGGGACTTTTAGTCATCTTGCACAGTAAATAAGATACGCACGTTTCATATGTTTCTAAATCAAATGAATCTAGAAGTCCATCTTTATGGAGTTTCGTTATGCGTTTCTCGTTTAGTTGTCCGAGACGACAATGCCAAAGATAGGTTTGATTACAGAAATGACAATTTTCTTCCTTTTCTTTTGGGTGTTATGAAGTAGGAACAGGTCGGGTCTTGACTTGTTCCATAGGCTTCGCGACAGGTGTAGCAACAGCCTTGGCAACTCTAGCCTTGCCTTTGCCTTTCTTCTTCATTCCTTTCCCTTTTAGACCATCGACATATTACTAGAGGGTTTCTTGATGTTTTGTTCAGTAGTTTTGAACATGGAATGCAACTCTGATATTGATTTCTCCATATTATTCATATTGTTGTTCATCACAATTCGTGAGTAACTTTCTGGTAATGAATTCAGGATCAAATCCGTAGCCAACTCTTGGCTTATGGGAAATCCGAGTCTATCAAGCTGGTCAACATAGCCCTTCGTCTTCAAAACATGAGGACTAACTGACGCACCCTCAGTCATCTTGCAAGAATGTAGGTTTTTGACTATCTCGAACCTTTCTTGCCTAGCTTGTTTGTTGGAACATTTCCTTCAGCGTTATAGCCATGTCGTAGGCTTCCATTAGTTCCATGTCCTTCAAGTTCGGGAACCATAGTTGCCGACATAATACATGCAACATCGGTAGAATCGTTGACATGCTTACTATGCACATCCTTCATAGCTTTCGTAGCATTGGCTGGTGGGTCCTCAGGGATTGGAGCATCCAGGACATACAACTTGAGTTCATGCTTAAGAACAATTCTCAAGTTTCTGAACCAGTCAAGAAAGTTAGTCCCAGATAGCTTATCCTTCTCAAAGATGGATCGCAGTGACAGGGGATTATTGTTACTTGAAGAGGCCATTGATCTACAATAAAGATTATGCAAAGTTTATTTTAGTATAGAGGAATAGACTCCCACTAAATTAACAACCCTCCTAAAATATACTATTTATTTAGGGGACTAAAATCCATATTTCACCTAATTCTACGACAACTATGGCATGAAACACAGAACTAGATTATTTAGGTAGGTAACAGTTACCAATTACATCTTATGTACTTTTTAGATCCTTTTATGAGATATGGGACATCTTATGTCTTAGCATGTTTCTATCTCATCATTTGCCTAAAGCTCAAAACTATTTTGATGACTTTATTAAGTCGGACCATTTTAAACATTAAGGTAACTCTTACCCAACTTGTCTCACCAAGATAACACAATACACCCAACTATGGCTGAAACTATATTAGTGTGATCGAGGCCTTGACAAATGTTTAAAACGGATGGCACGAGACTTAAAATTTAATAGAGGGATTTTATTCAGTTTTAGTGATTTTATGTAAACAATGAAATATCATATATTTTATTGATTTGTTCAATCACTAAACAATTTGGAATTTTTTTTTTTAGAAGACGAATCTCAATTCCGAAAATTAAAATTCGCTATAGAAAATCATAATTTTCGCTGATTTTATTATCATAAATTAACCCCTTAATTTATCCGAAATTAAGTCAATTAAAATATTTTAATTAACCTGGGCCCACATCTAACTAATCATCTTATCCTAATCCAATTAGGATTTAAGATATTTGAATCCTAGTATATCACCAATAACAAGATTCTTGATATTTATCTCCTATTCTAATTTGTTATCTATCTTTATCAAATAGAAACTTCATAACAAAATAGATATAACAAGATAAATAATTAATTTTGAAAATTATTTATTTATTTTGGATTTAAGATATTTGAATCCTAGTATATCACCAATAACAAGATTCTTGATATTTATCTCTTATTCTAAATTGTTATCTATCTTTATTAAATAGAAACTTCATAACAAAATAGATATAACAAGATAAATAAATAATTTCGAAAATTATTTATTTATTTTGGATTTAAGATATTTGAATCCTAGTATATCACCAATAACAAGATTCTTGATATTTATCTCTTATTCTAATTTGTTATCTATCTTTATTAAATGGAAACTTCATAACAAAATAGATATAACAAGATAAATAAATAATTTCGAAAATTAATTATTTAATTTGAATTTAAGATATTTGAATCATAGTATATCACCAATAACAAGATTCTTGATATTTATCTCATATTCTAATTTGTTATCTATCTTTATCAAATAGAAACTTCATAACAAAATATATATAACAAGATAAATAAATAATTTCGAAAACTAATTATTTATAAATAAATAATTTCGAAAATTAATTATTTATAAATAAATAATTTCGAAAATTAATTATTTGCAATTTCGGTCCTCATCCAAATAATCACAAACATGTAATTGAATCATGAACTACTATCCCAATCAAACAATTGATCACATAACACGAAATTCAATTCATTAAAATTATTTAAATTAACCTAACATGGTTACTAGCATGTACGAAACTGATTTTAATTAAATCACGAATATGTGTATCATATACACAAAACATGATAATAAATCTCAAAGACAACTTATGTATATCACATATACATCAACTATTAACATGCTTTCAATCATATATCATGTATATATCAGAAGAAAACATGCAATGAATTTAATGGAATCGAACTCGAAGTCTCTGATACCACTGTTGGGTTTTGGGGTTTATACGCAGCGGATATTACAAAATAATTTTGACAAAAACCCCAACAGGATCCGAATCTAATTCCATTAAAAACGCTTAAACCATGAAAAACTTAATCATACCTCAGTCGCAATATACCTGTCTAAAGGTTGATCGATCTCTAAGGCGCTGCCAACCACGAACGCCCTCTACCAGTAGTCCACACACGAACGGCGGACGAGATTCGAAGTTCTAGCTTCGAGAGAATACCAAACCTTTTGTTTTTCTCCAAAACGATCTAGAGCATACCAAAAACCCTAAGTCGTTTCTAAAACGAAAATAGAGTTTCGGCCTTTTTTTTTTCTTTCGTGCGTGTGTTCTAACTTAAAGCGTCTATTTATACAACCCTTGTATATAGACGGTTAAGTAAATTACACATATACCCTTACTTAAAGAAGTATAAGTGTAATACACCACAAGAACGTTTCTGTCATGAATTTTATCAAATAAAATTCGTTTTTCTGAATCATCTTAAAATCTCGCAAAACCATTCTTAGTGTGCGACCCAATAGGCTCATACAACGTTGGCAGTGTACCAAAACATATTTTTGTATACAAGTCATAAGCAGTCTCTAGCAAGACATTATGACTACCCAAGTTGTACGAATATCAAATCGATACAACCTAATCAATAGTGTATATAGCATCCTTTTGTCACACGATATCCTTTTGATCAAACATAAGGCATGGAATTGTCATCCAACATGTTCAATCGTACTAGTCTCGATCTCTAGGTAGATCGAAAACATCCAAGTGACATTGATCAATATCAATTCACTTAGACTAGGCCTTTTAACGATCTAACACATCGAGGGATCCACTAGATATCTCTCTTTATATGAGAGGGACAAATTCTATCTCGATTACACGACTTCATCACATTGCTCACACAGTAACCAATCACAACCTTTCTAATCGTCCGGTTAAAGACAACGTTTGATTGTGTCAAATTACTATGTTCCTAATGTCGAAGTCTCTGGCAATCTCAAGTCAGAGGACTGAAAAATATACCTATCATGAGAAACAACTATGACTTAATCTATGTGATGTTCTCATAACGGGTCGGTCCAGTACTGTGTTCCCTAACAAGTACTCGTGATCTTTATTCATATCCCTATACGTATAATCATCATATGATCATCAATCAAGACTCACACTAGTCTTAATTCATTATAGTTCCCAGTATAATGATCGACTAGGGACATTTAGGATATTTATGTAAATACCCATGGATCTTATTATAATGTAAACATGCAGATTAATTATAATAAACAACAAATGAAATCCTCTATTTTATTAACTAAAAGTATTCATAAAGACAGTTAATGGATTAACCTAGGGCACATGCCCCTTCAAAAAGTGCAATAACTCAAATGGTAAGGTTGACCTTTGCTTCTCTTGATTCTCTAAAGAGTCGTGCATGGATAGATTTTAGATCTATAGACACTCCGTTTCTTCTGTTTCCTACCAGGATGTCAGAGCTAATATTTACAACAATAGTTAATCTACTAACTCCAACTTCGTCTCTTGGACTTCCAGAGTTAAAATTTAACTCTCCATCTTTAACGCGTACCTAGAATCTTCTGTTTCCCTGTTTAAGAATCTTGTTATAATACATCACCTAAATCTTTCTTGTTTCGCCACACAACTATTTTTTCCTCAAAGTTAATGACTCGCACGCACTTAGTTCGATTTAAATCACTGAGCTTTCAAGGCTTTCCATGTCCCTTTAGGGCATTATCCCTAACGTTCTGCGGGTTTGGTCGGACTAATCATGAGTGCAAAATCTATTACGATTGAGTCAATTCTGGATTCGTAAGAACTTCGGAACAGCTCATTCCTTAGGTTGGCTTGAGGTCATTTTGACCTTAAATATATTTGCAAACTCTATTTCGGCCCCCATTCCTGATTTGTTTCCAGAACAATAAGTGGCAGTGTGGGCCCACTGACCTCATAGACCGCGAACAAGTCATGGCACAATAGTGGAGTTACTCGAACTGCTATTTCTGCAAAACTAATCCAGCGCTCTGGCCGAAACTAAAGGAGTATGTACTTGCTTTCATGTAGTTCTGAGTCATCTCAACACTATCTGCTTCCACAGAGTCTACAGAAAACCTATTTGTCCCACGTCTTACACATGTTCCTAATCATCGACCTAACGATCACTAGAGTCTAATGTGTAGAGTAAGCTAGTCGCTCTTTTTTATAGCTATCATGAATGATTTTCTATAAGTTATACATCACTCACAATGTCAACTATCGTACTACACACCTTATACGTGTCAACTCAAAAAGAGGTCATTCGTATCTTGCATATATCATTTCCCTAAAGCGTTCAAACTAATAGGATGTCTTGACTCACGACCCGCGGTATGCATGAAGTAATCGTCAAAATCTTAATCTCGACAAGACGCCAAGGTGTGAAAATATTTGTTTCTATTAATACTTTAACTTCGCATTAGACTGCCCTTCCTTACTTGTTGCAATATTCGAACTGGTGGCGCACTGACCTAGAAAGTCATGGCTTACTTAAACATTCTCGGCAATTATTGTTTGCCAACCTAAAATAGGCACCCTATGCCAATTTCGTTATTGTAACATCTTACCTTCAACTGCCATGCCGAGAATAACGTATGTGTTGGCTCAACTCACCTATCATATGGCTAAGTTTAAAATGATATAACGTCACCCTCTCCAAACATTTGTTATTTGAACTAATAATTAAATTTTGTGAAGGCCCATTCCCACCCCGCCGGTCTCCTACCTAGTGGGTCTAATCCCACCTCGCAGGTCTCGCTCCGACCTCGCAGGTCGCTGGAACCGCCAGGTAGAGTGGGTCAAGACAACCCACTCCATCCACACTCCCCACGCGCGTGGTTTTTTGCCCCAATCTCTGGTCGGAGTCCTCGAATAAAATAGTGGACCTGAAGTCGCTCGGTCCCAGCTACGTCCATCGCAAAAGTAAACAGGTATGTGAATCTCTCCATGTATTGCGACAACGTCCGGCCACCCTGCCTCAGAGTCAAGAACTCCTCCCTCGGTCTCAGCTGAATCTCGATCGGGATATACTGATCATAAAAGAATTTCTTGAACTCTGCCTAAGTACTCGGCTTTCCGTGAGCGACTGTAACGGCCCGCTCTAATTAATCCCAATTAACTTACAAATTTCAGATTAAGACCCTAAGCTCAGACCCACGTGGACGTCGCAGAAAAGTTTAGGGCACGCCTAACGAGGTAAGATTTGTTATTTTTGTGTGCGAGTGTATTATTTTACTAATATTAAATCATTAGCGTCGCATTATTTGACATTTTATTAGTCGCATTGTTTACGTGTAGTGACGAGAACGTGCGACGTCGCGGTGTGCGCGTAACGCAGGTGTACGGGGTATTATGTGATTGAGTCGTCGCATCACATCACAAATCACATCAAATATCACATCAACCATCCATCATCATTCTTTTTGTCCTTTCTTTCCAAATAAAAAAAATCCTTATAAAAATAAAAAAACAAACAAAGAGAGAGGAAGAAAAGGAGAAAGAGAGAGATAGAGAGAAGTAAAAGAGAAGGAAAAGAAGAGAATCGGCAAGAGAGAGAGAGAGAGCGGCGACGGGAGGTCGGGGACGGCGGAGCTCACCAGCGACGCCGGCGGACTCCAGCAGCGGCGTCGACGGTGGTGACGCGCTATACGTGCGTGCATTCCCTAGACCGATTGGGCTGGTCTGGGCCCAACCGAACCCTACCCGAGTGGGCCCGAACCGGCTCGGGCTGACCCTGTTGGACCGGGTCAAACCCATTCCAGGGACCCACCTACATATTAAAATAATATAATATTATGTTTAATTTAAAAACAGTTTTAAATTAAATAAATTAGAGAAAAATAAGAAAAATATGTAGAAAATTATGGGAAAAACCCAAAAAAATCAGGAAAAATATTAAAAATGTTTTAATTGGACACTAGGAATTTAGGAGACCAAAGTCAGGTGTTGGGTACGTATCTCGAGGCAAATGCGGGACATTTCAAATACGTTTTGTGATTTGTTTTAGGTAAGTAATCCCACGAGAAAATTAGTTAAAATTCTTTTATGGCATTCACTTTATTTCGCATTTCAATTATTCCATTGCGTTATTTATTGTCGTTCAATTATTGTTCATCCACTTCCACGTGTGTATGTGTGTTTGTCGACAGGGTCGGCATGGCACGGACTCACACCCCGGGGCTCGCTACCCCCGCTGTTCAAGTAATTGGCCATCGCGAAACCCGTAGGTTGAGAGATGTTTGACGAAGACCTAAGTCTACGTCAATGGTTCCTCTCGAGAGATGTTTGGACGGGGTATTCCGTTCAATGGTTCCTCTCATTCGACCGTGAGATGTTTGGCGAGGTGGTCGTCAATGGTTCCTCTCGGTTTAGTTACGAAGATTCCTGGATGTCGACCAGGGTTTTCTGTCACGCTACACTCGTGTCCAAATTTGATTTCTAAACGACTTATTTTCATGCGATTATTTCATTTTTTTCCTTTATTTAAATTCCATGAATTATAGCCGTTTTATTGGAATTCGTGAATATTAGCTAACGTACTCTGGGATTTACTCACCTAGGACTTGTCCTTATTTTTTGTGACAAATCGCAGATCCCGCGATTGGCCGAGGCAAGGGAGTATTAGGCGACTACGTCTAAGTAGGGATAGGCTGCCTCTTTTTGCGTAGGTAGTTGTATGTATCTATTAACTACTTTATGATATTTTGGGAGGACTTGTATACCCGATACATGTATATGCTCACCTTTTGTACTTTTGTTGCTTTTGATATACATGGTATCTAATGCCGAGTTTCCACGCTATAGGGTTAATTATACAAATGCAAACTTTTCGCTTTTACAATATATGCATACCTTAAGACTTCCGCATCAATGTATGATTTATATTAAATTATTAAATCACGAATAACTTAATAATTCATAAAATATCCATAATTACTAAGTTAAAGGCGAATAAGTTACGTATAAGGGTTTAGGTCGCGGACAGCCAAAATAAGTGTGCGGTGACGTGGCATGCTTGGTGACGTGTTTGGCGACGTGACGGTACCCGGTTTGCCTTGGAATTTGGGGTCGTTACAGTTGGTATCAGAGCTTAGGTTCGTGCGAACCTAGGGGAAAATGTAATACAACCGAATAAAACTTAACAACAAACATTAGATGTGGAAACCCGAAGATCCTAACTTAGAACTTTAGTTGGGAAGCGAACATGGGACGGGTACTGCCAAGGCTTATATGTTATATATTTTAATTTGTAATAGTATATATGCGTATACGAGGCTGATGCGAACCTTCGCTATTGTATGATACGACAGAGACGGACAACCGACTCCACCTTCGGAGGATAGTGGACAGACGAGTGGTACTACGCCTATCGCAACCGATCAGAGTGTACTCGATCGGATCGCGACATACAATCGGCAGTTCAAGCAGATAATGACCTTGCTTCGTGCTCAGACAGCGGCTATTGCGACACTTATTACCGCCATCTACATACGTAGTGACACTGACACAGACCCATAGGAGATCACATGCGAGACTTCCCTGTCAGCCGAGGCTAAGTTAACAAAGGAATTTGTGAGATTTCAGCCAGGATATTTCACTGGAGGTGGAGACCCAGAGGCAGCCGCGAGATGACTTCTTGCAGACGAGAAATTAAATAATCTTCTGAGGATTCACGACAAAATTCGCGCTAGGATATCTGGATACATGCTTCGATGAGAGGCCGGAGTTTGGTGGACCACTCATACCGAGACTCATGGAGTGCCGACTAGTTGGGTCGGTTGTAGACAGATCTTTTATGACCGGTATATACCGAGGGAGATACAGTTACGTCTGAGACAACAGTTTTTGTGTTTTAGGCAGGGTAATCGCACAGTGGTCCAGTATATGGAGAGGTTTCGCTACCTATTACAGTTCGCTGGGGATTTGGCCTCTACAGATCGCGATCAGGTGCACTACTTTGGAGTTGGCCTTAGAGATGAAATTACGAGCGCAGTAGTATCAGGCGGAGCTCGTACGCTGCAGGAAATCTACGAGAGGACCTTAGCCCATGAGACATATCTTCTCTTTCGTGCCGCGATGCCCATGCCACAGTTGTCATCGAGGTCGTCCCAGCAAGGCACCAGGTCTGACAGGAAAGGGAAAAGGATCATCAATCACAGAGATAGACGAGGACAGAGGACTAGACATGATTATCACCAGACAGTCATTTCTCATGCGATAGTACCCACACAGTTAGCACAACTGTTGGGTGGTGGTTATGCACCACGGCATGGACATAGACCGGCCCAGGATCTGGGATGGTAGAGTCAACCGAGACACCAGAGGTTAGACTTAAGGATGTCCCAGTTGTCAGTGAGTTTCCCGATGTCTTTCTAGAGGATCTACCAGGATTACCCCCACACAGAGAAATTGAGTTCGTTATTGAGCTAGTACCACACAGTTGATAGCTAGCAAACCGCATCGAATGTCACGAAAGGAGCAGGAGGAGTTGAAGACTCAACTGGAAGATTTAGAGAAGAAGGGGTTTATACACCCGAGCACATCACCATGGGGAGCACCGGTCTTGTTCGTTAAGAAGATGGACAGTAGCTTGAGGATGTGTATTGACTATAGGAAGTTGAACCAGGTGACAGTACGAAATCGTTACCCTTTGCCAGGGATCGATGATTTATTTGACCAGTTGGCCGGAGCACGTGTCTTCTTTAAGAGTTTGACATATTTATTCACTCAGAAAGATCTGAACATGAGACAACGACGTTTGTTAGAGTTGATGAAGGACTATGACTTCTCCATCGAATATCAGCCTGGGAAGGCAAATGTCGTAGCATATGCATTGACCAGAAGAGGACCAGATTCTGAGACAGTTGTTTGCCATATGATGCACGCGTATGGTTTACTTGAAGTGGCTGCAACACTGGGTTTGACAGAGGTTCCTGCTACAACGGACGCACAGATTCGTGGGCAGATTGGTGTACCGTCTATTTTTATTCCGCTAGTGTTGGAGTGTTAGAGGACTAACGAGATGTACTCGAGATTCAGTGAGATGGCACGCAATCCCGATCACCCGGATTGGAGCGAGTCTGTGGATCAGTGTTTGAGGCACCGAGGGAGGTTACGGATTCCAGCAGTGGCAGAGATACGCGATGGGATACTCCAGGAGGCTCACAGTTCTCGGTATACAGTGCATCCTGGCAGCAAAATGTATCACGATAAGCGACTATTGTTTTGGTGGCCAGGGATGAAGGCGGACGTCGGCGCCTATGTTAGGGGTTGTAAGGTATGCCAACAGGTTAAGGCTGAGCACAGGAGGCTTGGAAGGTTATCGCAGCTGCTGCCCATCCCTCGGTGGAAATGGGAACACATTACGATAGATTTCATTTATGGATTACCGCAGACTTCGCGGAAACACGATGCGATATGGATGATTGTGGACAGGTTGACGAAATCAGCTCATTTCCTACCAGTTTCTATGAAGTATAATTTTACATAGTTGAGCATATTATTCGAAAAAAGAGATTGTACGACTGCACGAAGTACCAATTTTTATTGTTTCAGACTGAGACAGTCATCTTACATCATCATTATGGAAAGCTATGCATGAGCAGTTTTGTACTAGATTACAGTTTAGCACTGCATTTCATCCTCAAACAGATGGGCAGCCAGAGAGATTAATACAAATACTCGGGGATATGCTCAAGGCATGTGTGTTGCAGTTTGGTAGGTCTTGGGAGGAGGAGTTGTCACTCTATGAATTTGCTTACAATAATAGCTATCGGGCCAGTATTGGGATGCCGCCATTTGAAGCCATGTACGGTAGACCGTGTAGATCGCCGGCTTGTTAGGCAGAGCCCGAGGATACAGCAGCTGTGGGGCCTAAGATTGTTGTGGACCATACAGAGAAGGTGAGACTGATTCATCAATGGTTATTGGCTGCCTAACACAGATAGAAGAAGTATGCGGATAGGTACCGCGATGGGCTGAGCAACGAGGTAGATGATTAGATCTACTTAAAAGTTTCTCTGTTGAAGGGTTATCAAAGGTTTGGGATTAAAGGGAAACTAGCACCAAGGTTTATTGGGTCGTTTCAGATTGAGAAACGAGTTGGGAAAGTCGCTTATCAGTTGAAATTGCCAAGTCGATTGGCAGAGGTTCATAATGTTTTTCATAATTCGATGCTACGATTGGCTAGATCAGGACCGAGACCAATGGTTGATATCACAAAAATCGAGGTTCGACCAGATGTGACGTACGAGGAACACCCCATTGAGATAGTGGACCGCAAGGTACAGATCCTTAGAAGGAAAGAAATACCACTTGTACTCGTTCGATGACAGTATCATAAGAACGAGGGCCTCACTTGGGAGAGAGAGTCCACCTTGCGAGAGCGATACCCCCACTTGTTCCAAGGTAAAGATTTAATTAAATTTGAATTTCGAGACGAAATTCCTTTAAGTTGGGAAGATTGTAACGGCCCGCTCTAATTAATCCCAGTTAACTTACAAATTTCAGATTAAGACCCTAAGCTCAGACCCACGTGGACGTCGCAGAAAAGTTCAGGGCACGCCTAACGAGGTAAGATTTGTTATTTTTATGTGTAAGTGTATTATTTTACTAATATTAAATAATTAGTGTCGCATTATTTGACATTTTATTAGTCGCATTGTGCGCGTGTAGTGACGATAACGTGCGACGTCGCGGTGTGCGCGTAACGCATGTGTACGGGGTAGTATGTGATTGAGTTATCACATCAATCACACATCACATCAAATATCACATCAACCATCCCTCATCATTCTTTTTGTCCTTTCTTTCCAAATAAAAAAAATCCTTATAAAAAGAAAAAAAAAAAAAACAAACAGAGAGAGAGGAAGAAAGGGAGAAAGAGAGAGATAGAGAGAAGTAAAAGAGAAGGAAAAGATAAGAATCGAGCAGAGAGAGAGATATAGAGAGAGCGGTGACGGGAGGTCGGGGACGGCGGAGCTCACCAATGGCGCGCGACAGACTCCAGCAACGGCGTCGGCGGTGGTGACGCTCTCTCACAGCGGTGACCTCCATCGATCAAGTAAGTGGTTAATGTTGTTGTAGCTGTTGGATTAAAAAAAAAAAAAAAAAAACCAGATACTAACGCCTTTGGAGGAAGAAATGAGATGGGGTGGGGGAGGGGTGCACGCACGCTATGTGTGCATGCATCCCCTGGACCGGTTCGACCGGTCCGGGCCCAACCTGACCCGACCCGAGTGGACCGAATCGGGTCGGGCCGACCCAGTTGGATCGAGTCAGGCCGACCCAGTTGGACCGGGTCAAACCCGATCCAGGGACCCACCCACATATTAAAATAATATAATATTAATTTTTAATTTAAAAAAAAGTTTTAAATTAAAAAAATTACAGAAAAATAAGAAAAAAAGGTGGAAAATTATGCGAAAAAACCCAAAAAAATCAGGAAAAACATTAAAAATGTTTTAATTGGACATCAGGAATTTAGGAGACCATAGTCATGTGTCGTACGTATCTCGAGGCTAGTGCGGGACATTTCGAAGGCGTTTTGCGATTCATTTAAGGTAAGTAATCCCACGAGAAAATTAGTTAAAATTCTTTTATCGAATTCACTTTATTTCGCATTTCAATTATTCCATTGCGCTATTTATTGTTGTTCAATTATTGTTCATCCACTCCCACTTGTGTATATGTGTTTGCCGACGGGGTCGGCATGGCACAAACTCACACCCTGGGGCTTGCTACTCAGCGCCGTTCGAGTAATTGGCCATGATAGGGCTACGCGGTGACTATTCTCGCGAAACCCGTAGGTTGAGAGATGTTCGACGAAGACCTAAGTCTACGTCAATGGTTCCTCTCGAGAGATGTTTGGACGGGGTATTCCGTTCAATGGTTCCTCTCATTCGACCGTGAGATGTTTGGCGAGGTGGTCATCAATTGTTCCTCTCGGTTTAGCTACGAAGATTCCCGGATGTCGACCAGGGTTTTCTGTCACGCTACACTCGTGTCCAAATTTGATTTCTCGACGACTTATTTGCATGCGATTATTTTATTTGTCCTTTATTTAAATTGCATGAATTATAGTCATTTATTGTAATTCGTGAATATTAGCTAACGTTCTCTGAGATTTACTCACCCTTGATTTGTCATTGTTTTTTGTGATAAATCGTAGATCCTGCGACGAGCCGAGGCAAGGGCGTATTAGGCGACTACGTCTACCCGATACATGTATATGCTCACCTTTTATACTTTATGATATTTTGGGAGGACTTGTATACCCGATACATGTATATGCTCACCTTTTGTACATTTGTCGCTTTTGATATACGTGGTATCTAATGTCGGGTTTCCACTCTATAAGGTTAATTATACAAATGCAAACTTTTCACTTTTACGATATATGCATACCTTAAGACTTCCGCATCAATGTATGATTTATATTAAATTAATAAATCATGAATAACTTAATAAATCATAAAATATCCATAATTACTAAGTTAAAGGAGAATAAGTTACGTACAAGGGTTTAGGTCGTGGACAGTCAAAATAAGTGTGCGGTGACATGGCATGCTTGGTGACGTGTCTGGCGACATGGCGGTACCCGGTTTGCCTTGGAATTTAGGGCCGTCACAAATGACGATGCAAGGCGGTCCACCATACTGCAAAGATCTCCCCGAGGATAACCGGAAATCCTAGCCAATATGCCGTCATGAATTCTCAAAAGTCCATGAAGTTTCTCATGTGAAATGATCTACTTCCCAGCTACCTCTGGGTCACCGCCTTCATAATAGTAGCCTAGCCGAAAATGAACGAACTCCTTAATCAACTTCGCCTTAGCTAATAAGGAGGTCTCGAATGTGATCTCTTGTGATGGAATCAGTGTCGGTGCCATGGCCGGCGTAGTCAATGGTGTAGTGACTGCCGGTAGTGTCTCGATAGTAGTGGTCGTGAGCAGGGTCACCGGAACAGTCGGAGCGACAACTGTCTGCTCTATAGTAGTGGTGGCGGCGAGTGCGGCAGGGGTCGGTGTGGCCGATGCTTGCGCTCAAAGAAACCGAAGAATCTTCTCAGGCTGCAAACTCTGGAGTTCGACCATGTCTCCCAATATCTGATCCGAGTTAACATGTATCGGGCCACTCGGCTGGCCTCCATCGTCCGTATGAAGAACTGGTCGTCCATCCATATCGAATTTGCAAATCGCAAACGTCCGTATCAGCCTTGTATACGCATATATACGCGTATATACTCTTACAAATCAAAATATATAATGTATAAGCTTTGACACTATCCGTCCTTTATTCGCTTCCCAACTAAAGTTCTAAGTCAGGACCTTTGGGTTTCCACATCTAATGTTTGTTGTTAAGTTTTATTCGGTTGTATTACCTTTTTCCCCTACGTTCGCCTTAACCTAGGCTCAGATACCAACTGTGACGTCGGTATCACAATGTCTTAAGTCATTAAAGTATTCCCTAGGTTCGCCTGAACCTAAGCTCTGATACCAACTGTGACGTTGGTATCACAATATCTTAAGCCATGAAATTTTCAAACTTTCCCCTAGGTTCGCGTGAACCCAAGCTCTGATACCAACCGTGATGGCCTCAAATTCCGAGTCAAACCGGGCACCGCCACGTCGCCAGACACATCACCAACATGCCACGTCACTTGCACACCTGTCTGTGACGGCCCTCGAACTTACCATATAATACTCCAACTTAGTAAATTTTGATATTTAAATGATTATTTTAGCAAAATATACTAAGTTATAAGGTTTTATAACTTAATTCATTTGTTTTGATTTATTTAAGTTATTTTAGTAGCGGAAGACTTAATAACATGCATATAATTAATGTAAACAAGTTATGCAATATTTAACAACCTGTGGGGTGGAAACCCAGCAAAAAGGATACCATAAGTAAATCAGTTAAAGCGACAAAAATGTATAATAGGCCTTAATATACATGTATTGGAATTGCATGAATTATAGCCATTTTATTGGAATTCGTGAATATTAGCTAACATTCTCTGAGATTTACTCACCTGGGATTTGTCATTGTTTTTTGTGATAAATCGCAGATCCTTCGACGAGCCGAGGCAATGGCGTATTAGGCGACTACGTCTAAGTAGGGAGAGGCCGCGTTTTTTGCGTAGGTAGTTGTATGTATCTATTAACTACTTTATGATATTTTGGGAGGACTTGTATACCCGATACATGTATATGCTCACCTTTTATACTTTTGTCGCTTTTGATATGCATGGTATCTAATGTCGGGTTTCCACGCTATAAGGTTAATTATACAAATGCAAACTTTTCACTTTTACGATATATGCATACCTTAAGACTTCTGCATCAATGTATGATTTATATTAAATTACTAAATCATGAATAACTTAACAATTCATAAAATATCCATAATTACTAAGTTAAAGGCGAATAAGTTACGCACAAGGTCGCGGACAGTCAAAATAAGTGTGCGGTGATGTGGCATGCTTGGTGACGTGTTTGGCCACATGGCGGTACCCGGTTTGCCTTGAAATTTGGGGCCGTCACAGCGACTGTGTGGGTGGTCCACCATACTGCAGCATCTCCCTGAGCATAAATCTGGAAATCCTAGCCCATATGCCGTCATGAATCCTCAAAAGTCCGTGAAGCTTCTCGTGTGAAATGATCGACTTCCCAGCTACTTCTGGGTCACCGCCTTCATAATAGTATCCTAGCTGAAAATGAACGAACTCCTTAATCAACTTCGCCTTAGCTAATAAGGAGGTCGCGAATGTGATCTCTTGTGATGGAATCAGTGTCGGTGCCATTGCCGGCGTAGTCAATGGTGTAGTGACTGCCGGTAGTGTCTCGATAGTAGTGGTCGTGAGCGGGGTCACCAAAACAGTCGGAGCGACAACCGTCTGCTCTATAGTAGTGGCGGCGGCGAGTGCGGTAGGGGCAGGTGTGGCCGATGCCTGCGCTCGAAGCAACCGAAGAATCTTCTCGAGCTGCAAACTCCGGAGTTCGACCGTGTCGCCCAATATCTGATCCGAGTTGACAGGTATCGGGCCACTCGGCTGGCCTCCATCGTCCGTATGAAGAATTGGTCGTCCATCCATATCGAATTTGCAAATCACAAACGTCTGTATCAGCCTCGTATACGCATATATACGCGTATATACTATTACGAATCAAAATATATAATGTATAAGCTTTGACACTATCCGTCTTTTATTCGCTTCCCAACTAAAGTTCTAAGTCAGGACCTTCATGTTTCCACATCTAATGTTTGTTGTTAAGTTTTATTCGGTTGTATTACCTTTTTCCCTAGGTTCGTCTGAACCTAGGCTCAGATACCAACTGTGACGTCGAAATCACAATGTCTTAAGCCATTAAACTATTCCCTAGGTTCGCCTAAACCTAAGCATTGATACCAACTGTGACGTTGGTATCACAATATCTTAAGCCATGAAATTTTCAAACTTTCCCCTAGGTTCGCGTGAACCTAAGCTCTGATACCAACTGTGATGGCCTCAAATTCCGATTCAAATCGGGCACTGCCACGTCGCCAGACACATCACCAACATGCCACGTCACTTGCACACCTGTCTGTGACGGCTCGCGAACTTACCATATAATACTCCAACTTAGTAAATTTTGATATTTGAATGATTATTTTAGCAAAATATACTAAGTTATAAGTTTTTATAACTTAATTCATTTGTTTTGATTTATTTAAGTTATTTTAGTAGCGGAAGTCTTAATAACATGCATATAATTAATGTAAACAAGTTATGCAATATTTAACAACCTGTGGGGTGGAAACCCAGCAAAAAGGATACCATATGTATATCAGTTAAAGCGACAAAAATGTATAATAGGCCTTAATATACATGTATCAGGTGAAAGGTTTCCCGAAATGAACCCAAAAATATGTATACGAAAATACAATCACCTACGAGTAAGCTAGTGGAGGCGCTCCAAATCAGAGGTAGTCGCCAATCACCGCCTTCCCCCGGCTCGTCACGATATTTGTAACTTGCCGCCAACAACAATGACAAGTTCCAGGTGAGTAAATCCTAGAGAAATTCAATTAGTATTCACAAGAAATCCATGGAAACGGCTACAATTCATGCATATAAAGTAAATGAACAAGAATGTAAAGCATGAATATAAGTCGTGAGATAATCGAGAATGTGGAACGCGAGTGTGGTGTATAGCTATTGAGCCCTGGGACAAAAACTAAACTGAGAAGGCCCTGGGGTGAGGAAATCAACACCCCTCTTCACGGTCGAAATGAGGAACTCTGTGAGTCGGAAGGTAGACTTCCGCCCAATGCCTCAAAAGAGAGGAAATTTGTGACGGAGGTGGGCCTCACGTCAACTCGCTCTAGAGATCATCGACCATACACAAACACACGCGGGAATAGAGTGAACGAGAAAACTGAACTGGCGAAAAGTAATGTGAAATAAATAATTCTCAATGAAAATAAGTAAATTATAAGCTGACTTTCTCGTGGGTTTACTTACCTCAACAAATCGCAAATATCTCTCCAAAACATCCCGCTCGCGTCTCGTTATGTGCACCTGACACCTCCATCGCGTCGTTAAATTTTGTCGAAATCACGCATCCGACCGGTCTGAAAATGCCATCACGTCGTTCACCGCGCCGACGTCGAAACCGCGCCACAGCTGCTGCCGCGTCGCTGCCGTACCACTGTCGCGCCACCGCCGCTGCCGGCGTCGTCGTCCCGGTGCCGGCGCCGCCTCGCTGCATCTTCTCGCCGTCGTTGCATCTTCTCCTCATCGCAGCCGAGCCGCTGCCACCGCAAGCATGCCGCTGCCGCCGTCCAGTTGCTGACGATCCCGCCGGTGACCCGTTGCTGCACCGACGCGGCTTCTGTATAGCCGTCGCGGGCGCCCGCTGGTCCTTAATCCGCCACCGCGCCTGCCTCATGCGGCTGCTACAGCTCGTCCGCAGCTGGCCATCCGTGCCGCCGCTAGATCCCCGCCGTGAGCCGGAGCTCTGTCGCCTCTGCCGGTCTCCGATCTCCTGCTCTCTATTTCTCTCTTCGCTTTCTCTCTCTCTTCACGATCTCTCTCTCATCTTTCACACACACACACACTCTCTCTCTCTCTCTCTCTCTCTCTCTCTCCTGATATTATCCTCTTTTTCTCTCAATGAGGAGAAATGCGGAATAAATGTATCCGAGGAAGCAATCAGACAAAAGGCAGCTAGAATGGGATGTCATGTGGGGAGATGGCCATCGACTTATTTGGGACTCCCCTTGGGAGACTCTCCACTTAGAAGAGGTTTTTGGGATCCGATTCTCAAAAAGATCACCAAGAGGCTTGACGGATGGAGGAAAGGTTATCTATCTCGCGGTGGTCGTTTGGTTCTGTTTAAATCAGTTCTAATCCGCCACTTTATTTTAAGATCGTTGTGTCTTTTATTCCTATTAAGATGTTTATATTTGATTTTTTGAACAACTTTTATTTATAAGAAACTAGATTTAGATTCATAATATTTCGGAACAACTTTATTACATCATTCTTCATCATATTATAATTCAAACATTAGGCTCCATTGCTACCGCATCACAGCCCTCCCACTCCAGTTTTGTTTCATTTATATAACAAATAAAGCACGACTTCAACCCAATCAAGTAGTAGTTAGTTACAAGGCACAATATTTACTCGATCAAGGGCTTAATTGGAAATTAATACTACATTTCCTAGTTCACTGGGTTTCCACGCACACATCTTTAGTAAGCAGTAACCATTCTCCAAAGAGAGGAAGTATGGAGGGGACACCAATTGTCCCTTTGATGAGGATCATGGATCAACTGGGTCTACGAACAATAGTGCAACATTTTCTTTCAGTCTCGTCTTCCAATGAGTGAAACTATCTTCATGCTTGTAAATCACATGCAACATTTGAGTAAGATTAACGAGTCCATTAGTACACTACAAGAAAAATGTGGAATAGCATCAAAACATTGCAACAGATTGAATTTGTTGCTAAACAACAACAAATCAGCAACAATTTTGCATCAGATACAGCGTTTGACTCGGTTGACCAAAAAGCAACAAATCAGTGATAGATTTCTGACAAAAATTGTGACAAATTTTATTTTGCCATTGATATGTTGCTGATTTCTCCCGCCAGTATTTTTCCGCCTATTTTGTGACAAATCTGTGACAGATCAGCTACAGAACCTAGTTTGTCGCTGATCTGTAGCTAAATCTGTTACAGATCTGCTACAGATTCGCTACAGACATAGTCTGTTGCTGATCTATCGACTGACGATAGAATATGATTCAATTTTGTTGCTGATTAGCGACAAATCAACAACATATTGTCAGCGACAGAAAAATATGTTGCTGATATGTCCCTGATTAGCGACAAATTAGCAACAAACAAATCAGCAACAGACTAGTCTGTTGCTTATATGTCACTAAATTTTAAATGGTTTTTTCAAACCAGGGGCTCTCCTTTTTGGATAAAAAAATCCAATATATTGTTTAATTTTAAGGTAATGTAGTAATTTAAGGTAATGTAGTAATTTAACAAAAATCCCTTTTATGTTGGTGCTTTATGTTGCAAATTGCACTTAGAACAAAAACTTGCGAATTGATTAATTAACAGTTTCCATTAAGTGCAGAACCATTGATAATTAAATAGGCGGTTTCCTAAAATCAATGATTCTATTTTTACTTGAAAACAACACCTTTACATAAATAAAATAAAAACCACGTTTAAAAAATTTTGGAACTCAAAAATTATATTTTTCAAGATCTATATCTATATGTATACTATATCTATATATCTATGTATCTATTCAATATTAATGGCAAAATTGATGTATTTCCTAATATGCCCTACTTTCAATTTTGTCATAGGCTAGAGCAACTAAAAAAATTGCTTTGAAGCTACTTTAAGAAAACCTCATTTTTAATTAAAAGATATATCTCGATTGTACATGAAAACTTAAATTAATTAGCTAATCGATTAATCTTATTAAGATTAGTTTTTTATATAGTTAGCTAGATTAAGCCCAAACAGACATAATTAAGGGCATTGTCAAAATTTGTACCACCAAACATATATAATGAAATTAATTGAATTGTCAAACTATGCATTTCGAAATATCAACATCATCAAAACATATATACATTTAGAGTGGATAATTAATTTATAGCATTAATTCTCTCCGTTGATCTAGAGTTAATTTAATATAGATGAGTACCTTTTAAGTATTACATTGATTGATAAAAAGCTTTATGGAACACTATGAGCCGAATATATTTTGCTAGCTACCTACCCTCTTTTCATCCTTTTTTGAGTTCTCTGAGACCTAATAATATTCCCCACATCAACCATGCTTGCAGATAAAAATGATTTGATTCATGTGCTAGGTTATGGTAAGAATCATAGTGCCCATGCTCGAAATGGATTCTAATCTTGCACTTTAATCGATTGTGTAATTGGACTTTGAGTAAAAAATCAAAATGGAGAATCATTATAAATATGCAATATATTGTGGTTCCTTTGGGCCTTGATTAATTACTTGCATGGTAAATATATATATATATATATATATATATATATATAGGACATGGATATATATATATATATATATATACACGGAGAAAGTGATTATTAGCCCCCACTACCTTATATGGGCCCTCATTTAATTTAATACATTTTAAATTTTCATTAATATTAGAAGTTTGGATAGATAAAGTTTTTTTTTCGATTTCGATTAAGTGCCAAGGTGGAGCTACAGTGATGTGTTGCCAAAATCTCATGGATCGAGTTGAATGAATAGTGTCACATCATTTTGGTGTGGCACTATTCACATATCATATTACTATTCATTATTTTTTATTCTTTTTTGTTTTGGTATTTTTTTTTAAATCATCTTTGTAATTGTATTATTTTGAGATTGCAAATCGAATTGAATAAAAAAATGATAAAAAGTTAATAGTGTAAACGATAGTGTTGATGCTTGGAGATGTGAATAATGTTAATGTAACTGTTTAATTATATCAAAATTGATATACATATAGTTTGTTGCTGATTTGTTGATGAACAACAACAAATCGGCGACAATGATCGTCGGTGTCCGTACGTAGGTGATCAATGAACAGATTTTTGACTGTTCTTTGAACAAAACAAAAAATAGCAACAAATGCCACGTAGGTCGTCCACGTAGGCTAATCAAGAACAGATTTTGATCTGTTGCGATCAAGAACAAACTAGCAACAGACCAATTAAAAATCAATTTCTAAATAGTTTTTACAAACCATTTCCTCCTCCAAAACCATTTTCACTGCTACAAACTCATTTTCACCTACAAACCCATTTTAACCGGTACAAACCCATTTTCGCCGGAGACCGGCCGCCACCGCCGGAGACTAGCCGCCATCGCCGGAGACCCGCCGCACCATCGCTGCATAGTTGTTGCACCGTCGCTGCACCGATCAGTTCGTGAGCCGTCATCACACCATTGCTGTGCTCAAGGCTAGATCCGTCTTCATCGTCGCTGCGCTGTAGATCCGCCACCAAGGCAAGCCGTCGCCGCCGCCTCCCCCTATACCAGATCCGCCGCCTCCCCCTTCACCAGATCCGCCGCTGCTGAGGCAAGTCGTCGCCGCCGCTGGTTGGACGCCCCTGAGCCGCTGCTGGTCGAACCCGCGCCGCCGCTGGTTGGACCACCTGCACCGCCGCCGCACGCACCGTGATCCATCTTGCTGGTCGGACCCGCCGTCATTGTCGGACCCGCGCCGCCATTGTCGATCCCGCGCCGCCGCTAGTCGGACTTGCACCGCCCTTCCGCGGTCCTTGCGCCGCCATCCGCTTGGTCGAATCGCGCCGTCGCAGTTCGAAGGATGCCCCTAGCCGCCGCCCTCCGCCTCATCGCCTTCGCAATCTTCCCCGTCGCTAGTTGGGCCCGCCTCCGCCGCCGCCGCTGCTCGGCCCGACTCCTCCGCCGCTAGTCGCACAAGCTTCATCCGCGGTTTGCATTTTGTTGAAAAGCTATATAGCTATTTTTGTTTATTTTTGTTTTTGCCGAAATTTATATATCTATGTTGTAAACATAGCAACAATGAATTTTTTGTTGTTAAATAGCAACAAATCAACGTCAAAACAATCTGTCGCTAACAAATCCACGTCAAAACAATCTGCATACCTAACTAACTTGTATATGCTTTGGAATTGAAACATATTTATATTAAAAAATATCAAAGGAAAAGTAAAGAGAAAAAGAGAAAAGAAAAGCTAAAAGTTAAATTAAAAGGTTCCATACCTAGCTAACAACATAACCTTGTATGGAACCAACAAGATATCACTTTTATTTCAATCTCTCTTAAAATAGATGAAGCTTCTAAATTGTTATCTAAAGAAAAGACTTTTTCCTAATTGATGCGACCACTTTATTGACATAACTATAAACTAAAGATTAAGACATAAGTCTTTTAATTAATTAATGTGTATATATATATATCTTTGAGAAAAATTTACATGTATATGATTTTAGCTATCAATATTATTGTTGCATTGATGACCAATCAACGTTTTTAGTATGTGCATGCAATCTAGCTAGAACAAAAGCAAGAATAAATTAAGTCCCCAGTTGATCTTTAATTGTTTTCATGGTATGTTATATCTAATTTATTTATTTATTTATTTAAGCTTTTATAATTGGGAGAGAGGCTGTCTTCTTGTTGTTGTTGTTGTATTTAAAATTTTATAAGTTTATATAAATGATTAAGAACATACAAATTTAAAAATTTTATTACAACAACAAAGAAAAGTAAAACAAATTTTAACCCATTTTTTCAAACTATTTTACAACACTTTAGCGATTGTACGAGAAAAAGCTACGTGACAAAATTTGTGAACAAAGATCAAATTTTTATCCCGTCTTGATTACAACACCCAAGACTTTTACAAAATAACGAAATACATGGCTCTATGAAATATTTATTAATTTATATAAATATGCATTAATTATTGAATCTTGAATGTAAGTATGAAATTTACATGATTCTTGAAGGTAGTTAGAGGTTATTTAAGAGTATTAATTGGATTATTTTTTGAATATGTAGTTAATTTGTAGGATTTATATATATTAAATTTATTTAAGAGTTGATTAGATTTTTTTCCCATGCTCGGTTGAAAAAACTTAGGATCGAGATGTCTACTAATCGAGAATGGATGTATAGTCGTATTGAAAATGTATGCCGCTGGCTTTGTTCGACACACCGCCACGTGGCGCGCGCGTATTTCGAGGCAAACTGTCCGTGGCATCCGATTATTTCGCAAGTAAATACTCCATTTTTATTGAAGTAAATACTCCATTTTGAGTATTTTTCCCTCCATGAATTCAACCGCGCATTCTGTTTCACCTAAAAATGACAAAAACATATTATTTAATATAATATTTAAATATTTTCAATAAATAATATACTAAAATGGACTACTAATTTCCTATAAAATATTGACTTATCAAATACCCCCAAACTTAAGACTTTGCGCGTCCCGAGCAAAGGCGTAAATGAAAACACAAACTCAACTAGACTTATTATAATAATACCAACTCAATTAATCCTATACCCGACCCAAATTCATGGAGTTCCCTTGATTTACATAGTTGCCAAGTTAACCAATCACTCAAGAAATTTCAAAGTTATGATATGTCAAGAACCGCGACCCAAACACAATTAAGACCACATTTTCAAGACAAAGATATGGTTAAGACAAGCGCTATCACATTCAAGCATGCAAGTTTACAAATTTACTTAGTCTAGCTATAAGCACTCGAGCTAAATCTTTTTATTTGAGGAGTTTTCATATACTTCCTCCTTTATATGTGTACTCTCTGATCCATTCGCCTTTATTCTTTTTATATTAAGGGATACGGTCCCTGCTCCATTTCCCGTGGACCGATTTCCTCACTTTTTCCCACCACAAGTTTCCCTGCTCCATTTCCTGTGGAAACTTGTGGGACTCTCTATATTTTAAAAACTCATGTTAGCCCTTCTCACTTTCACTATGATTAAGCAGATTCCCCAATGTGTGGTAAAGTCTCATTACTTGCACAATTTCAACTGTCTACAAGGCTTAACCATAATACCAAGTCCCTAATCATGAAATCATAAAAATGTCGAGCTACGAACTCGACTAAATATTTCCCTTACTTTTTCCTAAGTTTCAAGTCAAAAAGGCAACCATAATGTACTCATCCACAACCAAAGGTATGAAACAAAGTTTCGGGTGACTCTAGACAATAATGAAAACTATACTAAATACATGCATGAAAGTGTATCAACTCCTAATGAAGTGAGATAGATGAGTATGGAGGGAAAAGAAATAGAAGAAATGAATGAATAAAATATACAAAACACCACCAATACCGTCCGACAACCGCATATAATTGAAAAAAAAAATTAAACGATCTCACCTGCGGTCTTTCGCATAGAAACCCATCCAGCTCAATCCACAAATCCTATAGTACCCCCAAACTTATTCGAACCTTGTCCTCAAGGTTCAAAACAGTGGGAACACATGTGAACACATACAAAAAGGTGAAAGAACATGGTAGATATAGAGGCAAGGAAATGAGACAAGATCATGCAAAAGACTTACAAAAAATAAAAAATAAATAAATAATAATAATAAATAATAATAATAATAATAATAATAATAAATAAATAATAAATAAAAATAAAAATAAATAACCAAAGAAAGAAAAAGACCAATCCCCGACAACGGAGCCAAAAATTGACGCGCGACGAACGCGTCAATAATATTTAAAATTTTACCTAAACCAACTATTTTGTAGAATAGTGGCAAAGGGTCGATCCCACAGGGATTGATATTCTTTCTAAGGTCAAAAATAACAAAAAGGTAAATCGAGGTTTGATAGAGATTGAATTAATTAACTAATCTAAAAATAAACAAAGTAACTAAAGCAATGGAAATAAATTTGAAAACAATTGATAAAAATACCTAGGTCAAGACATACAAGTTCGGTTCGGTAAAAGATTGAATTTGGTCATCGATTTATGTAAAATATGCAAATCAAAATATCTTAGTGTAGCTATAGACCCGGTGACGCACGCAGTTCCTCGCACTTCCTAATCTCGATAGCCAAAGTATGATAGTGACTATTTCTCTAATCAAACACATAACCACATATTCAAGTGAATTGAGTTTAATGTGTTGACCCAATGGGCTTTGTGAAGGCACTACTCCTAGACAACTGGATCACTCGTGTGTCCGATTTAGCCTAGATTTCTAAGGTATTCAACCGGTCCCAAAAGGGTCTAATCAATCGGTATGGTCGAATGCCACTAGTGTGATCTTATTGCACAAGTACGGATGCTTACGACCACCGGCACGTAAATCAAGATTTAAACTAGTGTTTAACCTCGATTGTTAAAACAATACCCAATAAAATACAATATTAATGAAAAGACTGAAATTAAAATATATAAATCTCACAAATCCATTGATATTTGCGATCGAAACCTCCTCGCATATTGCCTAGCTAGGCTAGACTTTAGTTCCCATAAAAAACACGTGATAACGCAAAAAATATACAAAATGGGGGGTGGCCGAGAGTTTCGGCCAGAGAGGCCGAGATGACCCCCCCCCTAAAACTGCCTATCAACTAACTCTGTAAAAATCCAAAAATTGATTGTCCAATACTCTCAGTCGATCCCTTATTTATTAAAATTGCATTTGCCAAGTGTCAGCGCATGATTGGCTGGTTTTGATGTGACGCTGACGTGGCGCGAGATGATTGGAGGAGGGCTGCTGGTGTGACGTGCTGGTATGTGTGTGTGTGTGTGTGTGTGAGAGAGAGAGAGGACTGCCACGTGTCAGCGCGTTATTAGGGGCCTTGCTGTGGTGGCGCGTCTGGACAAATAGGAGAGCGCCACTTGGCATACACGTGGCTCAGAGGATATCGTGCGACTCGACCAAAATTCTGTGAGTTTGTGCGGGAACGCATCTCGAGGCAGATCAACGGATACTGAACGAAGAGAAGATAAGGTGGTGTGACGTGGCCAGTGGCATGCTGACGCGACGGCCTGTGATTGGTGGGGACGATGTTATACGCCACATGGCGCAACGATTGGTCCAAAATCACCTCAGTGACGCTGTTATCGGTGGACGATGCCACATGGCAGCGTCTGATTGGTTCAGAGTGGCTTTTCACGCTGATATGGCATCTTCTGATTTGTTGAAACATTATGTCTGCTATTCGACGCACCGCGCAATGCATATTTCGAGGCTAACTGTCTGACATCCGATTATTGCAAGCAAATACTCCATTTTGAGTATTTTTCCGCCACGAATTCAACCGCGCACTCAGTTTCACCTAAAAATGACAAAAACATATTATTTAATATAATATTTAAATATTTTCAATAAATAATATACTAAAATGGACTACTAATTTCCTATAAAATACTGACTTATCAAATCACCTACGAGTAAGCTAGTGGAGGCGCTCCAAATCAGAGGTAGTCACTAATCATCGCCTTCCCCCGGCTCGTCGCAATATCTGCGACTTGCCACCGACAACAATGACAAGTTCCAGGTGAGTAAATCCCAGAGAAATTCAGTTAGTATTCATAAGAAATCCAAGGAAACGGCTACAATTCATGCATATAAAGTAAATGAACAAGAACGTAAAGCGTGAATATAAGTCGTGAGATAATCAAGAATGTGGAACGCGAGTGTGGTGTATAGTTGTCGAGCCCTGGGACAAAAACTAAACCGAGAAGGCCCTGGGGGTAAGGAAATCAACATCCCTTCTTCACAGTCGAAATGAGGAACTCTGTAAGTCGGAAGGTAGACTTCCGCCCAACGCTTCAAAAGAGAGGAAATCTGTGACGGAGGTGGGTCTTACGTCAACTCGCATTCGAGATCATCGACTCGCTGAGAGAAATCTCACGCGTAGTCTAAGGTATGACCAACACCATAGCAACAATCAGATCGTCATCAACGAGAGAGCCGAAAAGGGGTCACACCGTCCCTTCGACCATACACAGACACACGCGGGAATAGAGTGAACATGAAAACTGAACCGACGAAAAGTAATGTGAAATAAATAATTCTCAATGAAAATAAGTAAATTATAAGCTGACTTTCTCGCGGGTTTACTTACCTTAACAAATCGCAAATATCTCTCCAAAACGTCCCGCTCATATCTCGATATGCGCACCCGACACCTCCATCACGTCGTCGAATTTCGTCGAAATCACGCATCTAACAGGTCCGACAACGCCATCGCGTCGTTCACCGCGCCGACGTCGAAACCGCGCCGACGTCGAAACCGCGTTGCTGCCGTACCACTGTCACGCCACCGCCGCTGCCGGCATCGTCGTATCTCGACGCGAGTGCGGGACATTTCGAAGGCGTTTTGCGATTCGTTTGAGGTAAGTAATCCCAGGAGAAAATTAGTTAAAATTCTTTTATGGGATTCATTTTATTTCGCATTTCAATTATTCCATTGCGCTATTTATTGTTGTTCAATTATTGTTCATCCACTCCCACTTGTGTATATGTGTTTGTCGACGGGGTCGGCATGGCACGAACTCACACCCTGGGGCTTGCTACTCGGCGCTGTTCGAGTAATTGGCCATGATAGGGCTACGCGGTGACAATTCTCGCGAAACCCGTAGGTTGAGAGATGTTCGACGAAGACCTAAGTCTACGTCAATGGTTCCTCTCGAGAGATGTTTGGACGGGGTATTCCGTTCAATGGTTCCTCTCATTCGACCGTGAGATGTTTGGCGAGGTGGTCATCAATTGTTCCTCTCGGTTTAGCTACGAAGATTCCCGGATGTCGACCAGGGTTTTCTGTCACGCTACACTCGTGTCCAAATTTGATTTCTCGACGACTTATTTGCATGCGATTATTTTATTTGTCCTTTATTTAAATTGCATGAATTATAGTCATTTATTGTAATTCGTGAATATTAGCTAACGTTCTCTGAGATTTACTCACCTGTGATTTGTCATTGTTTTTTGTGATAAATCGTAGATCCTGCGACGAGCCGAGGCAAGGGCGTATTAGGCGACTACGTCTACCCGATACATGTATATGCTCACCTTTTGTACTTTATGATATTTTGGGAGGACTTGTATACCCGATACATGTATATGCTCACCTTTTGTACATTTGTCGCTTTTGATATACGTGGTATCTAATGTCGGGTTTCCACGCTATAAGGTTAATTATACAAATGCAAACTTTTCACTTTTACGATATATGCATACCTTAAGACTTCCGCATCAATGTATGATTTATATTAAATTACTAAATCATGAATAACTTAATAATTCATAAAATATCCATAATTACTAAGTTAAAGGAGAATAAGTTACGTACAAGGGTTTAGGTCGCGGACAGTCAAAATAAGTGTGCGGTGACATTGCATGCTTGGTGACGTGTCTGGCGACGTGGCGGTACCCGGTTTGCCTTGGAATTTAGCGCCGTCACAGCGACTGTGTGGGCGGTCCACCATACTGCAGCATCTCCCCTGAGGATAAATCTGGAAATCCTAGCCAATATGCCGTCATGAATTCTCAAAAGTCCATGAAGTTTCTCATGTGAAATGATCTACTTCCCAGCTACCTCTGGGTCACCGCCTTCATAATAGTAGCCTAGCCGAAAATGAACGAACTCCTTAATCAACTTCGCCTTAGCTAATAAGGAGGTCTCGAATGTGATCTCTTGTGATGGAATCAGTGTCGGTGCCATGGCCGGCGTAGTCAATGGTGTAGTGACTGCCGGTAGTGTCTCGATAGTAGTGGTCGTGAGCAGGGTCACCGGAATAGTCGGAGCGACAACCGTCTACTCTATAGTAGTGGCGGCGGCGAGTGCGGCAGGGGCCGGTGTTGCCGATGCTTGCGCTCAAAGAAATCGAAGAATCTTCTCGAGCTGCAAACTCTGGAGTTCGACCATGTCGCCCAATATCTGATCCGAGTTGACAGGTATCGGGCCACTCGGCTGGCCTCCATCGTCCGTATGAAGAACTGGTCGTCCATCCATATCGAATTTGCAAATCGCGAACGTCTGTATCAGCCTCGTATACGCATATATACGCATATATACTCTTACAAATCAAAATATATAATGTATAAGCTTTGACGCTATCCGTCCTTTATTCGCTTCCCAACTAAAGTTCTAAGTCAGGACCTTTGGGTTTCCACATCTAATGTTTGTTGTTAAGTTTTATTCGGTTGTATTACCTTTTTCCCCTACGTTCGCCTTAACCTAGGCTCAGATACCAACTGTGACGTCGGTATCACAATGTCTTAAGTCATTAAAGTATTCCCTAGGTTCGCCTGAACCTAAGCTCTGATACCAACTGTGACGTTGGTATCACAATATCTTAAGCCATGAAATTTTCAAACTTTCCCCTAGGTTCGCGTGAACCCAAGCTCTGATACCAACCGTGATGGCCTCAAATTCCGAGTCAAACCAGGCACCGCCACGTCACCAGACACATCACCAACATGCCACGTCACTTGCACACCTGTCTGTGACGGCCCGCGAACTTACCATATAATACTCCAACTTAGTAAATTTTGATATTTAAATGATTATTTTAGCAAAATATACTAAGTTATAAGGTTTTATAACTTAATTCATTTGTTTTGATTTATTTAAGTTATTTTAGTAGCGGAAGTCTTAATAACATGCATATAATTAATGTAAACAAGTTATGCAATATTTAACAACCTATGGGGTGGAAACCCAGCAAAAAGGATACCATATGTATATCAGTTAAGGCGACAAAAATGTATAATAGGCCTCAATATACATGTATCAGGTGAAAGGTCTCCCGAAATTATCCCAAAAATATGTATACGTAAATACAATCACCTATGAGTAAGCTAGTGGAGGCGCTCCAAATCAGAGGTAGTCGCCAATCACCGCCTTCCCCCGGCTCGTCGCAATATCTGTAACTTGCCACCAGCAACAATGACAAGTTCCAGGTGAGTAAATCCTAGAGAAATTCAGTTAGTATTCACAAGAAATCCAAGGAAACAGCTACAATTCATGCATATAAAGTAAATGAACAAGAAAGTAAAGCATGAATATAAGTCGTGAGATAATCAAGAATGTGGAACGCGAGTGTGGTGTATAGCTATCGAGCCCTGTGACAAAAACTAAACCGAGAAGGCCCTGGGGATGAGGAAATCAACACCCCCTCTTCACGGTCGAAATGAGGAACTCTGTGAGTCAGAAGGTAGACTTCTGCCCAACGCCTCAAAGAAATTTGTGACGGAGGTGGGCCTCACGTCAACTCACTCTCGAGATCATCGACTCACTGAGAGAAATCTCACGCGTAGTCTAAGGTATGACCAACACCGTACCAACAATCGGATCATCATCAACGAGAGAGCCGAAAATGGGTCACACCGTCCCTTCGACCATACACAAACACACGCGGGAATAGAGTGAACATGAAAACTAAACTGGCAAAAAGTAATGTGAAATAAATAGTTCTCATTGAAAATAAGTAAATTATAAGCTGACTTTCTCGTGGGTTTACTTACCTCAACAAATCGCTAATATCTCTCCAAAACGTCCCGCTCACGTCTCGTTATGTGCACCCGACACCTCCATCGCGTCGTCGAATTTTGTCGAAATCACGCGTCCGACCGGTCCAACGCCATCGCGTTGTTCACCGCGCCGACGTTGAAACCGCGCCACCACTGCCGCAGCGTCGCTGTCGTACCACTATCGCTCCACCGCCGCTATCGTCGTCGTCGTCCTGGTGCCGGCGCCGCCTCGCTGCATCTCCTCGCCGCCTCTGCGTCTTTTCACCTTGCACCAGAGCCGCTGCCACCGCAAGCATGCTGCCGCCGCCGTCTAGTTGCTGACGATCCTGCCGGTGACCCGTTGCTGCACCGGCGTGGCTTCCGCATAGCCGCCGCCGCTGTCCGCATCCGCAATCCGCCACCGCGCGCTTTGCCTCACGCGGCTGCTGCAGCTCGTCCGCAGCTGGCAGTCCATGCCGCCGCTGGATCCCCGCCATGAGGCGGAGCTCTGTCGCCTATGCTTGGTCTCCGATCTCCTTCTCTCTCTTTCTCTCTTCGCTTTCTCTCTCTCTCTTCACGATCTCTCTCTCTTCTTTCACTCTCTGTCTCTCTCTCTCTTGATATTATCCTCTTTTTCCTCTCTCTTATCACATTTATGTATATATATACATATATATACATATATATATACATTTCTTTTTTTATTTCCTTTTTTATTTCAAATCAAATGTGTCTTCGGAAATCGAGCAGCGCGCATCTCGAGGCACCAACTCGCCTCGTTCAAAAATCTCGATACTCGCGCTACACGCATCACGAGTCTTATCCAATGTACACATTAAAACCACATAGAACCACTATCTCGGTCCCGCGTTGGCACGCGACTCGATGTGCGTCCCCGTTCGTGTTTCGACTTACCGAATTCCCCGCATGTACCAATTCGTAAAACAGCTAAACAAATTAGCATTATAATCTCAAATTAAACATTCTCGATGTCTCCACTACAGATTTGGACATACGTATTCCGGCAAGTGGGTCTCACATACGACCCTAAAATTGACACGTGACACGAGTTAGATTTTCGTGGCGTTACAAAAGTACTGAATGTTTTTTCCATTATTGCCTCATCAGATATATTTTCACCACACAGACTCAAACGAGATGTAATATTAAACATGGTGGAGTTATACTGACTGACTATTTTGAAATCTTGTAGCCTAAGATTCAACCAGTCGTTTTGAGCTTTTGGAAATATCACCGTCTTTTGGTAATTATATCGCTCTTTCAAACTTAACCACAAGGTGAGATGATCTTTTATATTGAGATACTCACTTTTTAAACTTTCATGGAGATGATGGCGAATGAATATCAGTGCTTTTGCACGGTCTTGCATTGATGTTTCATTTCCTTCTATCATAGTTTCTCCTAAGTCTTTAGCTTGGAGATGGATCTCGGCATCCAGCTGTCATGGCAAATAATTATTTCCAGTGATATCAAGAGCAATAAATTCAAATTTTTGAAGGTTTGCCATAATCTGAAAATATGTCAAGAAATTAAGTGAATAGTTTTTCTCTTTTATATAAAATAAATAATATACGTTTAAATATATGTTCACAACTTGATTATTAATATGCAAAATGTCTTACTTGTATGAGTTGGTGGGACAACCTCTAGGTTGGGTGGCGAGATGAAGTCTACTTAAAATCATGCCTTCTCGAATGGGATAACCCGTCTCCCTTTCAATGTTTAGCTTTTGTCGGGGACAAGGCTTACCCACTTTCAACCCAAACTCATAACACTATTTGCAATATAAAAAATCAAGAATAAAACATAATTAATCATTTGTAGTATAGAGAGAAAACTAGTTATGTCACATATTGACTTTTGATTTCTGATGTAGAAGATCGTACAAGACGCAACTTATTAACTTATTTATTTGAAATTATACATAGCATACTTTCGCAATCGGTGAGGTTATAATGCATAGCATATGAATAAAGTATGCATATAGAAGTGATGCATGTAATAAAAGGAAGCAACCATGATAATATAGAAATAAATTGAACTTATTTAAATAACAAAAGTTATACCTTTCTAGCTTTGTCTCCTTACCAAGTCTTCATGAACTTTAAGGTCTCCTTAAAGCTAAAGCAAGCTCGTGCGAATAACGCGTTGTAAATTGAGTTGTAACTTGCTAAGAACTAGTGAAGGAAATAGAAGACTAATAACTTATACTACTATAAACTACTACTACAAATGAGAAGAGAAGAAATGAGATAGTTGGAATGAGATGTTTTCATTCAACTTGGTGTATTTTTACAATGAGGTTAGCATGCACCCTTTATATAGTTCATTTAGTGATGATGGTAAAATGTACTTTATATAATGTGTACAAGTAACACATACACCACATGTCATACAACACATTACAAGTAATTTGACAATACATGGAAGAGTTGGTCTACATTGGAAAAGGTTACAAGTAACATGACAATACATAGACAAGTGGATGTACTATTAAGTGAAAAATACAAGTTACATGATTACACAATATGTTGGTGTACATACATGGTCATCCATACTCCACAACAGTGTGATGCGTTGTAATGGGTGTGAAGATTTTAGTCTCTTGCTAGAGAATTGGAGAGTTGATAAACCACTCGAATGAAACAAAAGGATTTATGTAGCTAACCCCAAATAATTTGAGACTTAGACTTGTTGGTACTGTTGTTGTAATCTATTCTAAAATAAGCATGGCAAAACTAACCTCGTGAAAAACTTGAGAAGGACAAAAAAACACAAGCGGAACCACACAAAGTAATTCATAACAAAGTTCATTCTCAAAGGTCGTTAATTTTAATAAAAATAGTCACAAAATTTTTCTGCACACAAGAAGCCTCAAAATTAGTACTTGAATCCACAAAGAAAGTTTTTGATCAGACAATGCTAAACATAGATTCTAATATGACAATATTGATTGTGTTTATTTCGTTTCTTGTGTCACTCCAGTGCAGGGCCATACTAATATTCTCTGTATTGTTTTAATTTTATCAGATATCTCCAAAGAGACGTGTTTATTCCATTTCTCAATATCGCTTATTCCACAAAAAATTAGCATGACCATCAACATGCATTTGGCTCTCCAAGTTGATGTACTAATCCTAATATAACTCCAAGACTTTTATTTTAAGTCTTCAATCAACTTGGTTTCACATTCATTTTTATTGATGCCCAAGAACGAAATCATGGTTCACAGGTTGCTAATTGAGTTCCTTTCCATTAATTTCAACTTCAAATCACCATTATAATCACAATCAAATGAATTCTTTGATTGAAGGGAATTGAAGTTTTGTTCATACCCGAATAATCTGAAGTGAAGCACGAAGCAAAGACGTGGGAGAAGACTCATTGGGAGCTCACTCGATCGCAGTTGTCCCGCTGAGCTTTCTCGGGTCTTGGGGATGCCCTACTGCGCGGTCATTGTCTCATCGACAACCGCTGCCCTGCACCCTCTCCTCTGCCTCTTTTGCTAAGCTCAATTACGCATTCAACGAGGTCGAAGATTTTTTTTTTTTTTTTGGCCGACGTTATGGGGCGAATAATCGATAAAGCTAAGGAATGTGGACAAGTTCGAGGGTTGGAGGTTGGAGAAAATAGAGTGAACATCACCCACCTCCAATTTCCGGATGACTCTCTGCTATTTGCTAACGCAAATGATGATTCACTTGTGAGATTAATGAACCAGGTGAAGATTTTTTGTAGGATATCAGGTCTCAAACTCAACGAGGAGAAATGCGCCCTCCTGGGAATAAATGTATCCGAGGAAGCAATCAGACAGATCACAAATGGTGGACGGGTGACCCGTCGAGGACATACACTGCTTATTCAGGAGCTGTGTGGGAGAGAGGACTACAGGGTCAAGACCAATGTGCCACCATAGGGACCATATGGCAAGGAGTACGTTGCACCTTCAAAAGTGAAATTTTTCGCTTGGTCAGTGTGGAAAGGGAGGATTAACACTATTGATAACATGCAGAGAAGACAAACCGAGAGATGCCTTCAACCAACTATATGCATATTATGTAGACAAGCAAGGGAATCTATGAAACACTTATTTTTTGACTGTGAGTTCACGGCAAGAATGTGGTGGTGGCTGATGAAAAAGCTCCAAGTACGCTGGACAGCACCGAGAGCGGCAGAGGACCTCCTCAACGACCATTTCATTGGTAGTCGTGGGAGAAAACGAAAATTGCTTTGGAGAACCGGTGTTCTGGAGATTCTATGGGGGTGTGGTTGGAGAGAAACAAAATATTATTTAATGGGCATGAAAATGGGCGGGAGACCATTAATTATAGCATTGAAAGGAACATGGAAAACTAGTTGGTGAGTAGCAATAAATTTGATGACTGGAAGGGGAACCTAATATGGGGACTGTGGTTGGATATAGCATAAGGTTAAAATGATGACTGGGTATGCTTTTAACCCAAGTAAAGATGGGGAGTGTTTGCCTGTTTGGTGTAATGGGGAGGGCTTTGATGTGACTTTTTGTATGTAATTTTGTTTTTCCACTTTTGTAATCCCGGCCACATAGTCAAGGGTTCAACTTAGTTGATTTGGTAAGATCGTGGCACCACATGGGGTAGAGTTGACGATGACTCGCTATCACTGTGGGGGAATGAAGTTTAGAGGGACGACATGTTTTTCCACTACTACATCGGTAGGAGTTTTTTTCGACTTTATTTTAGGGAAACACATTGTTTCTCGCCATGTAAATATTTTTGGCTATAACGAAATAAAGTCTCGTTCCTATAAAAAGATTTTTTTTTTTTTTACCTTTGGTCATAATTTTTTTTCTTTCTTCACCATTTTAAAATTTTCACTAATGGTAATTGTATTCATTTTATGTTAAACACCGTTAAGTAATGCTGGCATGGTTCTAACGCAGCTAGGAAATCAAATTTATTCACTTTAAAAAAAAAAAAAAAAACAAATTTACTTTATTTTTTAAGCCAATGTCAAAATTGTTTTTTTAAAAAATAAAATAAATTTAATTTTTGAGATTTTAAAAAAAAAAGGGTTTGTCATTCAACCACTCATTTGCTTCCTAGTTATAAAAAATAATTTTCACATTTGTTTTAAAAAATAAAGTAAATTTTTTTAAAAAAATTAAGTAATTTGATGACATAGTCACATCAACATTACTTAAGGTCGTTAACAGAAAACGAATGGAATGACCATGAGTGAAAATTTTGAAAAAGACTTGTAACCATTTAAAAAAAAAAAATTGTGACCAAAGTATAAGAAATTTAAAGTTTTGTGACCAAGAGTGAAATTGACCCAATAAAACTTCATAAAAAAGTATATAATTGATTATCTCCTCCCAACTAGCACGGAGACGTTTTGAATTAAAACTCCATAACAATGAGTTGAAGGTGGTTAAGTTGAAGATAATATCGATGTTGAGCAATTGATATGTGAGAAACTAACACCTTATATGAGGCAGCCTGACAATGAGAGTTTGTTTGGAAGAAAAAAACAACGAAGAAATAACACATAAAACACTCAATCCAAAATTTCGAGACTCAATTCATTGATTCATTTGATAAAGCTACCTATTGTAGTATTTTTACAACCTTTTACAATAAAACATCAAAAACTCTAATACATCCATACTTTATATATTTTTAATATACCATTAGATTGAAATTTCATATTAATCCAATAGTGAGATATGTAGTTCCCATAGCATGGTATATATTTGAGCTTCATTGTAAAAGCACCATATATATATAACTATGTACATGTTGTCAACTCTACATAACTTTCAAATTAATGTTTGCCTAATTAATATCATCTTAATTAATAGCCTAATTAAGTACATTATTTTCATTTTTTTTTGTTTTTGTTCTTTTTATTTTCGTACACAATAGCAACTTTATTACATCATTCTTCATATATTTTATATTTGGTTTTTACAACAACAACAACAACAACAACATAGCATCGATCCCAAATTAATTGGAGTCGGCTACATGGATCAAACTTTTCCATTGTACCCGATTAAGTGCAATTGATGGTAAGCTTTCCAGACCATTCAAATCCCTCCTAATTACTGCATTCCTTGTTAACTTTGATTTATCCTATTGAGTCCTAGTAGGAGCATTTGAAGGTCGAATGTCTTCCCAAATCTTTGTATCAATTCACTATGATATTTAGAAATGGAATTAGCAAGGAATTAAGTTTCTAGAAAAAGTGGTTAGAGAGCATAATTGAAGACGAAATAGAGAGAGATCGAGAGAAGAAAATAGAGGCGAAAATAGAAACGAAATTAAATTCCGTCTCTAAATAATGGCGCCAACATTCCCACCAAAACTTTCTTTTTTATAACCGTTCATCAAATCTCGAGATTTGTGTACCCGTCGCCGCTGTTCGGCGCACCCTAAGCCGTCGCCGCTGTACCTAGCCATCTCCGAAGCGAGAACCATTTAATTTCGGTATTACTCATATGTCAGATTTTTGTTTAGGTTTTGATTGTTTTCATGTTTTCTTGGTTGTGAACATATGTTATTAAAGATCTGAATTCTTTTGAAGAAATGATTGATTTTGCATGCATTTCTGTTTTATAACTTGTGCTAATTTGATTTGTTTGAAGAGTTGATTTTTCATTAAAATGTATTTGTTAGAAGTTTACTTTGAAAATGCTTAATTTGTTAGTGTTTATTTGATGGGTTTTGATTCTTTTTTATTTACATTTTGTCCTTGTGGCCTGGCTTTGAAATTGACATTGTTTTGGCGGCATTGAATTTTTTTGGGCCTTATGTTGTTCCTTTTGTGCAGCTGATCTGGTGATAAAGGTACATACTTTTGTGGGTCTCAGTCATTTGCTTTTTATTTTCATTTGAATCCGAATACAATCTGATCATTTTTCCCATAAATTTCATCCTAATACAATTTTATAGACTATAGTTTCATTGATTAGGAGGTTTATATCATCAAAGATATTGGCTTCTAAGCAAGTTTTGTATCTTCATTTACTTGCGCGATTTTCTCGGATTCGATCTTTGAAGTTTTGTGTTCCAAGTTTTTCGAAATTGGGAGAATTTCAACCGCGAAGCTTAAATTCAGTCTTCGACTGTCCATCATCTCCACAAATTAAAAACATTTCAAGTTTTTTAGGATTGTAGAGTGTTGAGAGTTTTTTAGAATTGTAGAGTGTTGAGAGTTGTTTTTTAGGATTGTAGAATGTTGTGAGAAAATGTATTGTATTTGTTACTTTTTTGTGTCAAAAGTGTTTATCTTAGGCTTAAGCTTGACTAGGATTTGTTTAGTTTCTTTTCTAATATGATTTCTGTAGCCAAACTTGGTGTGTTATACTAAGGACCAACTCATGCTGAATTTTTCTCAACCTATATCATATCAGTTGCTCGACTAAATTGTTTGAGTTTTTTTTTTTCATTAGCCACAGTCAAAGGATGGTGTTAATAGTTTTGGTGGTCTTGGAGCAACCCTGATATAGATTCACTTGATACATTATTTATTATGGGTCTTGATGAGCAATTCCAAAAGGCTAAAGAGTAAGTTTAATTCCTGTTTCCAGTTATCATTCCCAACATATCCTTCCTCATTTTTCATTGTTTTCAAAACTAGTTTTCTTTTCTTTTTTTATTTGTAATACATCATTTATGCTTTGATTTGTAGGGTTTCTCAAATCTAGTTCTCTTTTATTGTTAGCGTTACAGAGAAAATGATGGTTTGGAATTTGGAGAAATCAATCGAATGGGGATGGCCAGTTGGCTTGTTGTTAGGGCTCTTCCCCACGAAAAAGATGAATGAGTTTTTTTTTTGTTTTTTTTTTTTTTTATTTTCATTGGATTAGGTTGTGTATTTCTTTGTTTTTTGGTTTTGGTTAGTAGTGTTACCCTAGGCGGCAAAGTTAGTGGTTTTAATAATGTCACTTAAGCAAGTGCAAGCTTAAAATTAAGTAATTAAGAACCAAGGATACAATTTACATCAAATCCAAACGTTAGAATATTTTCAAATAAATTGAAGCGTTAGGATTTTTTGGCTAAATGCTGAAACGTTAAGATATATTTTTGCCTACCAGACCTTTTTAGAATGATGTTCTATTTTATTGAGAATGATGGTGTTATATTACTTATGTGAAATTATGCGTTTACTATAAACAATATTAGCTAATAGTTCTTTTTTTTCTTAGTTCAAGTGTTTTCACTTTTATGGTTCTTTTCATGGTTTATAAAGTTAAAAAGTTAGAATTATGGAAATAGGTCTTTGTCATGGTGATTTAATGTAACAGCCTTCTATTATTTTAAATAAATTGATGAAAGCTCTAAAACTTAAATACATTGAAGATATTTTGGAGTTTAATCTTCCTCTTTTTGATGAGTGGGAAAAATTTCATATTAGTATGTGAATTTTGAAGTATATATTAATATAGTATAGTGAAGCGAAAGGACATTTTAGTTGGCAAAGGATTTTTTTATTATAGGATGAGACATGCATCATTATTCCCTTAAATAATTAGAATTACTTAAATTCTGGAAGCTATGTTTCACGTTGATTGGTCCATGAAAATTTATTTATGTAATTTGACGCAATATGCATAGCGATTCAAATGCAAAGAATGTATTTTATTGTTAGCTTATTCTATATTTTAGCCAACTTTCCCATCATTTTTGGTAGTTTATTATTTCATTTAGGACATTAGTTTTTGAATAATGAAGCCAATGGCCATTAGGAATATATATATATATATATATATATTTCCTTTTTTGTTTCTCTTCTTTGGAGAGTTCTTGAATATCTTGATCTTCCGGATGATTATTTTTGTATCCGTGTCTATGACTAAATTTACTTCACAATCTCTGATTGCCATGTAAGCATCTGTTTCGTTTGTTGTTTTTCTCAAAACTCCACAATCAGCTCTGGCTTTATGAGAATTAAGGTCTATACATTTATTAGTCACGTTGCGACTGGAAGATTTCCAAATTTTATTTGTATGTGATCAACATCTAAGCTATGACATTTTTTCAGTGACCCTATCGTGAATGGTTATTAAATTAGTGATGAATTATAATACAAATGGTCATTCACTAACTTAACCTTTCTGCAGGAACTTACTCCAAATCAACTTCAAGAAGGTGAGCTTCTTTTTTTTTCCTTCCATTAATTCTTCTTTTAAGACTTTGTATTCATTAGTTTACTTGAACTATTTGCAAAATTTTCAATTGCTTTAGTTTTCACATGGTTTGGGTCGTTTGCTAACTGGTGACATGATATATGTCCCTTACTATAGTTTCTTAATGTTCTATGCAAGTTTGTGAATTTCAGTGAGCCTTAGAGGAGTTATGTGTTACTTGCTCTTTTAACTTTGATTTCTACCCTTTCCTTGTGAAATGATATAATTACATCTCTAATCCGTTGCCAATCAGAGATGGAATGCAATTACAATTGTACCTTTTACACGAATTTGCATTTATGTTCCGTCTATGTTCTGTTTCTAAATTTTGTCTCTAATCCGTCTCTAATCCGTCTCTAATCAGCAACGGAAACACATTTTCGTTGCTAACTGAATCAGCGACGAAGATTTTAGATACGGAATAGATTTCGTCTCTGTTACGTTGCAGAATTGAATTAGAGACAGAATTTATGCTAATCAGCAACAAAAATCCTCATTTCTGATCTGCGGTTTTTTGTAGTGATTGGTGTTATTCCTACTAGTCTTTGAATTTCTACATTTCTTATTCTATCTTTACGAGTTTTACCACACATCCACTTAAGCATTCTCATTTCTGCTACGTTCGTTTTATGTAATTTTTGTTTCTTTACCGCCCAACATTCATTTCCATAAAGCATAGCTGGCCTTATAAAATTCTCATTTTAACTTAGTATGAACATTTCGATCACAAATCACTCATGTTGCGCTCCTTCATTTCTTTCATACAGCTTGAATTCTATATGTGACATCATTCTCAATATTATTATTATTTTGTATGATTGATCCTAGATATCTACAGTGGTTCACCTTAGAAACTTCTACTTCCCCTAATTTTACCACTCCATAATCTCGATGTCTAGTTTTTCTAAATTCCCAAGGCATGTATTTAGTCTTCGTCCTACTCAACTTATGGCCTTTAGATTCTAATGTATTCCTCCAGAGTTCTAATTTCTTATATTCATTTCATCGTTTGTTTCATCCATTAAGACAATGTCCCATGCAAATAACATACACCATGATATATCCTCTTAAATAGGTCTAGTTAGGTCATCTATAATTAAAGTAAATAGATATGGGCTTAAAGTCGATCCTTGATGTAGTCATATCGTAATGAAAAATTCTTTTGTAGCTCCTCCAAATGTCTATATATTCATTACTACTTCATCTTACATATCCTTAATAGTGTCAATATATCTAGCAAGCACTCTTTTTCTTTCTAGAACCCACCAAAGAACATCTCTAAGGACACTATCATATACTTTTTCTAAATCTACAAATACCATATGAAGATATTTTTTCTTTTCTCTATATTTTTCCAACAATCTTTTTACAAGGAAAATCGCCTTCATAGTTGACCTCCCAGGCATGAAGCCAAATTAGTTCTTTGATATTGTTGTTTCTCTCTTTATCCTATTGACAATTATCATCTCACAAAGTTTCATAGTATGAATCATAAGTTTAATTTCTCGGTAGTTTCAGCAACTTTGAATATATCATTTGTTTTTTAAGATTGACACAAGCGTGCTTCTTCTCCAATCCATTGACATCCTTTAATTTTTATTTTAAAATTTCGTTGAAAGTTTTTGTTAACCAAGTCAATCCAATTTCTTCTAAGCATTTCCAAACCTATATGGGTATTTCATCTGGGCCACATGCTTTCTCTATTTTCATCATTTTCAATGCCTCTTTAACTTCTAGAATTCGAATATTGCGTTTATAATTTACATTGCTTTATTGGTGTGGATTTTCATATAGTATAATATCGACTTAGCCATCATTAAATAAACTATCAAAGTAATTTCTTCATCTTTCCATAATATCATTCTTGCGCGTTGAAACATTTCGATTTTTGTCCTTAATACATCTTACATGACTTAGGTCTTGTTTCTTTTTATCTTTTAATTTGGCTAGCATATATATATTATTAGCCATCTCTATTACCTAACCTTGTATATAGATCTTCCATGAAATTTGTTTTAGCTTGACTAACTATTTTTTTAGCTTGTTTTCTAATTTCTTTGTATTGATTGTACACATCTTCATCTTGACACTTTGATATTTTTCTTTACATCTCTTTTTTAGTCTTAATCGCTTGTTGGACATCCTCATTCCACCAGCATGTTTCCTTCTTTGGTGGTCTCAAGCCTTTAAATATACCTAATACGTTTGATCATACTCTCCTTATACAACTACTCATTTCTACCCACAATGTATTACTATCGAAATCAAGATTTCAAACATTTTTCTCTAGTAGTTTTTCTCTAAACTCTACTTATTTACTTTTTTTTAGGCTCCGCCACTTTGTTCTAAGGTCGTTGTCTCTTTTATTCCTATTAAGTTGTTTATATTTGGTTTTTTAAACAACTTTTATTTATAAGAAAATAAATTTAGATTCATAATATTCCAGAACAACTTTATTACATCATTCTTCATCATATTATAATTCAAACATTAGGCTCCATTGCTACTGCATCACAGCCCTCCCACTCCAGTTTTATTTCATTTATATAACAAATAAAGCACGACTTCCACCCAATCAAGTAGTAGTTAGTTACAAGGCACAATATTTACTCGATCAAGGGCTTAATTGGAAATTAATACTACATTTCCTAGTTCACTGGGTTTCCACGCACACATCTTTAGTAAGCAGTAACCATTCTCCAAAGAGAGGAAGTATGGAGGGGACACCAATTGTCCCTTTGATGAGGATCATGGGTCAACTGGGTCTAAGAACAACAGTGCAACATTTTCTTTCAGTCTCGTCTTCGAATGAGTGAAACTATCTTCATGCTTGTAAATCACATGCAACATTCGAGTAAGATTAACGAGTCGCATTAGTAAGGGCCTCGGAATCTCTCGTGTTTCGTGTGAAGCACTCTTCATTCACATCCTTCCATGCCTCTTCGACCATTTTGTTTATCTCGTCGCACGCTTCTTGCTCGATGCACCATATTCCTTCATGTAGCACTCTACAGTGAAGCAACATCCCCTCTCATTTGTTCAAACTTCAAATTTTAGTTAAAATAGGTTAGTTAATTGGTTATATAACAAGCGCATTGTATTTTGAAAATCAATGCTAATTATGTATGTCTTAAGAGAGTATAAATGTATACCTTATGCGAGACTACATCATTCATAAGTCGTCCGATCATACTCGAAGCTCGAGAGGTTTAGGCACGCTCAACCATTCGAAAGCTTCCTTCGACATAATCTTTCCCATACCAACAAGGCATGTAGTAGGGATCGTGTAACATGCCGAAGATACTCTTGCATTGCTCAAATATTCCTCTAGTTTTGGTACATACCCTTCATGATCCCATTTTGCCTCCACAAAAAAAGCTCTTACTAGATCTTTCATCTTTAACAACAAAATATCAAGTTAGCATATAATTTTGTATGCATACACATTAAATTCTAGTAGTACTTACGACTTCTTTGGCATAATCCAATTGATAAGAACATCCCTCCTTATTCATCATTTCCTTCATTTCTTGGTACACACGAAGAATCGCCCAGGTAAAGTAATTTGTAAGTCTGTCCTAGAAGTTGATCGATCGATGAAGCATCCCACCCGAAATTAGTCATTTAATCATCTAATATATATTTGTATGACATAGACCCTAAACTAACAAAGCCAAGAGGCTAGGGCTTGTATTAAACCTCTGAATGGCATCGGTGAAGAGTAGTAATTCTTCTTGCATGCCATAAACATCGAAAGTATCATCGATTATTGTTGTCAAGGTTAGAACTTTGCTTAGAAAAACTCTTGCTATAGAGTATGTAGGCTCAAAGTAAGCTCCAACGGCCCAAAAGTAGCACTCCACCAATTTGTCTCTCGCGAAAGGTAGCTCTTTCGCAAAGTCCAAATCCTTCCACCACCTAATATAAGTTCACATTGAGACATTGAATGAATGCATGCCGTCGTAAATGTTTTCTAGATTGTTAATTAGATGTTAAAGAAAAATGTTGACCGAATGGCACACCTTGAAAGATCAGATAACTCTTGTCTATGTAATGTTTGTACCAACTTAAAATCCAATTTTGCGAGTGTTCTTACAGTGTCACTCCACGTCGCATCATTTTCTTGGTACAACGAGATGTACCGTCTTGCCTCTAGTCTCGGCACGCCCTTGTGGATAGGCTGTTCTAGTGAATGTTGGATTCGTATTCCAAGAGGAGAACGACTTAATGAAGGACTACTCGTCATCATAGATGTAAGGTTGGTGGTAGTGAAATTAAGGGCTTCCTCTAGAACATCTTCTCCATGAATCCTAATATGTGCGGCTTCATATAAGCTTAGCATGCCCTTCAAATCATCAATTAAGCTCGATTTGAAGTCGCCCTTTTCTTCCTTAAACTCGTGAAATATATCTGCATTCATCAACTTCCATTTTAGATGAAATTAAACAACATTTATGGATGAATTAATTAAGGTCGAATTAATATATAAATGGTGATGAACACTATATAGTTAGGTAGGTATATATGTGTAGAATTATATGTCGAGTTGATGCTGCTGGTATGGACAGAGCTCACGAGTTGATCTTCTTGGTATGGACGAGTTTGGTGTGGACGAGAGGTGTGGAGAAGTGGTGTTATGATACACAAATGTGATGTTGTTTTATGTATGCTAATACCTATGTATTGAATCATATATTCGGTATAATGTACCATAGGTTTATGTTAGTTAGTTCTAGTCGGTTGTAACAAATGGGTACAATGTACACCATATAGATTTTATATATATAAGCGAGACAGATGTAATATACGAGTTTGATTTTGATGAAATAAAGAACAAATTACATAGTTCATCACGTCTGAATGTCTTGTTACATTGATCAATGATCAACAAGATCATTGATCTCTTTTTATTGATTTGAATTTGTTCATGGTATCGAGAAGCGAGGTTCTTCTATTCTTGATTTGTGTTGTTTGTTGATTGAATTGAAGGAATTTGTACATGGCATCTGTTCATGGTTACGTGAGTTCTTGATTCGAAATGTTCATGGAGCGGGAAGAGCTCTGAAGCAGGTGATCTTGGAGTGAGAATCCTTTACTTCTTCAAGGATCTGATCATCCTGGTATGATACTTGTCTCTAATTCTCTTCTTGGTTCAAATTACATGTCATGGAGTAGAGCTATGATGATTGCATTGGGAGCAAAAACAAAGATTGGTTTTATTGATGGTAGATGTGTAAAACCGAAACTACGATCCTAATCTTGATCGATGGATCAAGGTGGATTATATGGTCACTTCTTGGATTTTGAATTCTATTTGAAAGAGATTGTTGAAGCTTTTCTTTATACAACCTCTTCTTTTGATCTATGGAATGAATTAAAAGAAAGGTTTGGAGAATGTAATGGTCCTCTTCTATACCAGTTGAAACGTGACATTGCTTCTATAACTCAAGGAGATCTGTCTCTTTCACGATACTATACCAAACTTAAGAAACTTTGGGATGAACTGAAATTTGTTTAAATCCTTTACTGTGTGTATTTGTGGAGCATCTGTTGCAATGGTGTTTTTTTAGTCTAATGATAGGCTATGCAATTTTTGATGGGGTTGAATGATATGTATGATCATATTCGCAATCAAGTATTGGTGTTGGATCCATTGCCAAGTATAAACAAAGCTTACTCTATGGTTCTTAGAGTTGAAAAGCAAAAAGAAGTACATGTCCATTATTCTCCTATGATGGATACGACCATGATGATGAAGGTTACCAAGATGAATTCGGGAAATTCAACTAATGGCCATAGGTTTCTTTGGAAAAGGAATTCAAAAGAAATCTGTGAATAAAGATGATCTGTTTTGTGATCATTGTAAGGCAAAAAGGCATACAAAAGATACTTGTTTCAAACTCCATGGATTTCAGTTGGTACAAGAAAGACTATGATAAGAAGCGAGATATCAAGTAATTCGAAATCCTTTGTAAATTTGATGGAATCACCTCTGGACATACAAGGTGCAGAATCATCTCAGTTTGAAGATTTTCAGTCGAATATAGCAGCAATGATACAGCAGGGAATTGAGAATTTTATGAAAGGAAGTCTGTTTCGAGAGCGGGAGCTTCTAATCATGTGAATTCGGTTCTATCGATTTTGGGTAGCTCATTCAAAGATCTTCCAGTTCTTGTTCTTTTTTTAATTCGAGATGCTTGGATTGTGGATAGTGGAGCAACAAATCATATGTGTACTAGCTATGATTTACTTGCTAATGTCCATATTTTACCTAAGTCTGTCATGGGTTTGCTTACACGATGGACATACTAAAGAAGTAAAGCTGCATTGGAGATGTGAAGTTGAGTTCGAGACTTAGTGCTTTCTTCTTGTTTACATATAAAAGCATTCAAGTATAATCTTTTGTCGATTAGTAAGTTACTCTCATCTACTAAAGCGACAATTGAATTTTATCCATCATTTTGTGCTATACGAACATTGAGAGTTCTCAAGTTCTAGGCTTTGTGGGAAGGATGGTTGGAGGATTATACATCTTTGGATTCAAGCTCCTTCCATAAGGATGTCATTGCTTCTTTTGTATCACCTTGAGAATTATCATTAGCTCATTGTAATAATGCTACGATAAGTTTTCATGGCATTTTAGATTGGGACATCCTTCTATTCATGTAACAAGGCAACTTGATATGTTACTTAACGATCGATCAAGTGAAAAACATCTTGAACCTTGTGATGTTTGTCAGATGTCTAAACAATGCAGATTGGTTTTTCCAGTGAGTTCTATTCAAACATCTAGTATTTTTCAGTTGTTACATATGGATATATGGGGACCATACAAGCAGTCTTCTATTCAAGGAGCTCATTATTTCTTGACTATTGTGGATGATTTTAGTCGATTTACTTGGACATTTTTGATGAAACATAAGTCCTTGACGAGCAACATCATCAAACAGTTCTTAACTTTCATTCAAACTCATTTCAAGGTCTCGGTTCAAACCATTAGGGTGATAATGGAGCCGAGTTTTGTAATAAAGATTGTCATGCTTTGTTCTCTGGTTTGGGAATTGTTCATCAAAGATCAACACCATATACACCTCAAGCAAAATGGTGTTGTTGAAAGGAAGCATAGACATTTCTTGCAAGTTACAAGAGCCTTGATTTTTCGGTCTAATTTGTCCACAAAATTTTGGGGAGATCTTTGTTCTCACTTGCCACATACATCATCAATAGATTACCTACTCGATTCTTGAAGTGGAAATCTCCTTATTGTCTTTTATTTGGAAGAACACCAAATTATTCTTCTTTAAAGACTTTTGGTTGTTTGTGCTTTGCTACAAATGTTTCACCAAGTAAATCTAAATTGGATTCAAGAGTCATTTGTTAAAAGTATATTCATTGGTTATTCTCCAGGACAAAAGGCATATAGATTGTATAACATGGCCACACATACATGTTTTGTTTCAAGAGATGTGATTTTTTTGAAAATCGGTTTCCTTTCCATAAAGATTACGAAAGTTCAAAGTGTCCTCTCTCTCCATCGAAGATCATTCGATTATTTGAGAGACATTTCAGATGTTAATGCTCCTCCATTAGCTGCTGTACCTTCTTCTCAAAATTTACCTATTAATGAAGCAGTTTCTGATGTTCCTGAAGATATCTCCTATGTACCTCCAACTGTGGAATTGGTACCTCATACTACTGATGTTTTACATGAAGATGTCACACCTCCTCTGCTTGTTGTTACTAGGAAAAGTACTCGTGCAGTTAATAAACCTCTTTGGCTGAATGATTTTGTTCTAAACAATGTAGAGACTTCTGTTCTACCAATTTCTCTATCTGCTGGTAACCCTCCTACATTTCCTTTTATACATTCTCCAAACATTACTGCTAGCTACAAATGCTTTCTATTTCTTGTTTCAAATATAAAGGAGCCTACCGTTACATTCAAGCTCAACATGATCTGTTTGGATTGAAGCAATGGAAAAGGAGTTACAAGCTTTGGAAACTAATGGAACTTGGAGTCTTACTACTCTACCACACAGTAAGAAAGCCATTGGTTCTAAATGGATCTACAAGGTTAAACTTCATCTGATGGTTCTTTGGATAGATGTAAGGCTCGTTTGGTGGCAAAAGGTTTTAATCAAATTGAAGGAGTTGATTATCTTGATTCATTTTCTCCGAGTTGCCAAGAATGTCCTTTGTTCGAATTGTCTTATCTTTAGCAATTGCTTTCGAGATTGGCCCTTACAACAATTGGATGTTAACAATGCCTTTTTACATGGATACATAGATGAAGATGTGTACATGAAGCCACCTGATGGTTATACTGTTGTTTCACCTAATCAAGTCTGCAAACTTCATAGATCTCTGTATGGTTTGAAGCAGGCTTCTCGTCAATGGAATCATGAGTTTACAACCAAGCTTTAATCTTTTGGTTTTACTCAATCTGCTCATGATCCCTGCTTGTTTACTTACAACAATCTTGGTCATTTTTTGGTGTTGTTGGTGTATGTTGATGATGTTCTTCTTCTTGGTACTTCACTTGACTTAATTGATCAAGTAAAGACCTTCTTACACACCTTGTTTACCATTAAAGATCTTGGACAAGCTCGTTATTTCTTGGGTTTAGAGTTGGTGAGATCTTCTTCAGGTCTTTATGTACATCAACGAAAGTATGTTCTTGATCTACTTCTTGATCTTGGTATTCTCATGGCTAAACCCATTTGCTACTCCACTCCTCGTGATTTGCAAATTCTGAGATCTGATTCACCTTTGTTACTTGAAGTTGACAGAGATATAGAAGACTTATTGGTCGTCTTCTTTATCTTGGATTTACTAATCTGATATTACATTTGCCACACAACAATTAAGTCGATATATTCAATCACCTACTGAGCAACATTGGTCTGCTTTGCCCTTCATGTTTTAAGATATCTTAAGGGTACTCCTTCCAGGGTTTGTTCTTTCCTGTTCAGCAAGATCTTTCTATGGTTGCCTACTGTGATTCAGACTGGGCTGCTTGTCCTACTTCAAGAAAATCTATCACTGGCTATTGTGTGTTCATGGGATCTTCTTTGATTTCTTGGAAAGCTAAGAAGCAGGCTACGGTGTCCAAGTCTTCTGCTGAAGCTGAATATCGAAGTTTATCTTCCACAGTTTGTGAGTTGTTGTGGATTTCCTATATTCTTAAGGATTTACATGTTCCTACTTCTCTTCCAATTCCACTTTGGTGTGATAACCAAGCTGCCATACATCTATCTGCTAATCCAGTTTTTCATGAACGTACTAAGCATTTAGAAATTGATTGCCATTTGGTTCGACATCAGTTTAAATGTGGATTTGTTCTTCCTCAATACATTTCTACTAAGCTACAATTGGCTGATTTGTTTACAAAATCTTTATCAGTTTCATTGTTTTCTGATTTATTATCCAAGATGGGTCTATGTGATTGGCATAGACTTCCATCTTGAGGGGGGGATGTAGAATTATATGTCGAGTTGATGCTCTGGTATGGACAGAGCTCACGAGTTGATCTTCTTGGTATGGACAGAAGTGGTGTGGACGAGAGGTGTGGACGGAGTGGTGTTATGATACACAAATGTGGTGTTGTTTTATGTATGCTAATACCTATGTATTGAATCATATATTCAGTATAATGTACCATAGGTTTATGTTAGTTAGTTCTAGTCAGTTGTAACAAATGGGTACAATGTACACCATATAGATTTTATATATATAAGCAGACAGTGTAATATACAGTTTTGATTTTGATGAAATAAAGAACAAATTACATAGTTCATCACGTACAGAATGTACTGTTACATTGATCAATGATCAACAAGATCATTGATCTGCTGTTATTGATTTGAATTTGGTTCAATATGTACCACTTGAAATTTTGTATCCTTGGTTTCTAAGCAATCGAAAACATAAAGCGAGATCATGGAGATTGTTGTCGTGAAGGAAGGAGAGGATGATCTCATGATCATGCATATGTTTCATTGCTTCTTCTATTTCGATTTCAAAGTGGTATGATATACCGAGGCGCTGGAGGGCATCAATCAAATTCAGCTGTGTTGAGGGTTCATTTTGAACATCCTTTAGTAAGTTCCTCACCACTTCTTTCAATTTCTCAACTCCTTTGGTACAAGCTTGGAGTGCCTAATAGCATACATAAACGTGGAAGCTTAACTAGCATTATTTTTTCGAGAACGAAAGTGCATGTTATTGACCTTGTAAACAAAGTATTAATGGTACCTTTTTTTACATTCCACGATTATCAAAAAAAAAGAACGTTACCTCAATGTCACAATTGTATTCCAAAAAATAATCCTTCCAAACACTTGGGTGAAAATTCGCAAACTTGCGAACAATTTCTTGATCTTCATTAATCTCCATTGAAATGGCACAATGAATGCCGACGATCCTTGCTCTTGAGCAGACACGCTGTGCAAGAGAAATCAAATATTGATCTAGCTACGGTTGTTGCCTTGTTATGTTGATTTACATATATAGATGTGGCTTGTCTGCCGAGAACGATATCCATGTGATGTGGGTCATATATATTTGAAAGTATGAGGTCATGGTTCAAATCTTGGTAGGTGCAAAAAGGAATATTGCCTCCAATTTATAAAAAAAAAAAATTTTCAATGAAAACAAATTGTCATGTTTGATATAGAATAGATCTAACGTTTCGATTTTAACAAAAAAAAATCATAACCTTTTCATTTCTTGTAAATTGTATCACCACTTTATATTATATGAGTGTATTACACTTAAAAATTTAAAAAAATTATTCACACAATTAAAAATATTATTTCATATATTGCAGTGTGTATGCATGCAATATAACGATCATTCATCACTTTAATTGAGGTTTAACACGTAATAATTACAAATAATGATACAATTTTATTGAAATTAAAATGTTAAAATATTTTTGCAAAAATTAAACATTATAAGAAAGTTTTCAAAAATCTTGAAATGTTGGATATATATGCTCATTATGCAACCATACGGTTTATTGAGCTCGCAACACGAACGACATATTGTCATAATTTGCTACCAAAGTTGGACTCTTTTTTTACTTGCTTGACTAGTCCCATGCATGGGCCCTCAAATTGCAAAGAGAGACGACCAATTGACTGACCACGTTTGCGATCGTGTGGAATCGAACTCGAGACCGTGCGCTTAATTCACACAGTCACACTCTCGTCTTTACCACTAAACCAACCCTTCCGAATTACCACAGTTGATCTCATTGTTTTCATGAACATTTTAACTGTTTGATTTCAATATACTATATTTTGGCAACCCATATAATGTGACAACAATAATGTCACATCATTAGACAAATTGACTCGCAAGAGCCTTTCATGTTATTTTAATCTGCGCGTTATGCATTGAAATTTGTGTATACTCATATCTTGAGGTGCATATTATAAATCAATGCATCTTATAATGTGACTTGCTATTGTCATTCTATAACTTCAATAATGTAATTTAAATGAACACTAGAAAAGCATGACTAATTCTTTCAACACTATTTTTTTGGAGACTAATCCTTTCAATTATTAAAGTATATGTAATAATTAATGTAATTTAAATGAACACTAGAAAAGCATGACTAATTCTTTCAACTTTTTTTTTAGCAGACTAATCGTTTCAATTATTATGGTGGTCACCAGTAGTCGTACGGTCACCAGTGGTGTGGCCATTGCTAGCCATACGTTATTCTCGTTGTAAACTAAGTTGCAATCCAACTAGAACTTAAGTTGAACGTGATAGAGACTTAAGTATAAAATACATAAATTAAGAACTAGTAGAACAAGTAGAGAAGAGGAGACAAGAGAGAAGAGAGCTAGAGATGAGAATGTAGAGATTTCATTCATACATTGATGTGTTTTTATAATGAGGTTGACACCCTTTATATAGGTCATTTGGTGATGATGATAAATGTACTTTATATAATGTGTACAAGTAACACATACACCCCATGTCATACAACACATTACAAGTAATTTGACAATACATATAAGAGTTGGTGTACATTAGAAATAATTAAAAGTAACATGACAATACATAGACAAGTGGATGTATTATTAAGTGAGAAATACAAGTTACATGACTACACAATATGTTGGTGTACGTACATGTATGGTCATCCATATTCCACAACACTCCCCCTTGGAGGACACTTGCTTAGAGATTGTGTCTCGTTAAAACTTCTATTAAGAAAAACCACGTGGGAAAAAATATAGTAAAAGAAAAAAATACACTATTCTCATAAATATTAAGATGGGTATAATATTGTTAAGATTGCCTCATTAAAAACCTTGATAGGAAAACCCAATGGGATAAAACCATAACTAAGGGAAAAAGAGTGCAATACACTAATCAATAACTCTCCCTCATGTGAATATGGGTGAAACTTGTTCATTTTCTTTACTTGCAATGTCTTTAAGTTTACGCAAGCTAATACCATATGTAAGCCTTTTAAATGTCGTAGTTGGTAAGGCTTTTGTGAATAAATCAGCAAGATTATCACTCGATCGGATTTGCTTGACATCAATTTCACCATTCTTCTAAAGCTCATGCGCATAAAAGAATTTTGGTGAAATATGTTTTGTTATGTCTTTTTTTATTAATCCTTCACTTAATTGTGCAATACATGCCACATTATCTTCATATAATATGGTTGAAGAATCTTTTATTGAAGACAATCCAGATGATTCTTGAATATGTTCAATCATGTTTCTCAACTATACACATTCACGACTTGCTTCATGAATTGCAAGTACTTCAAAATGATTGGAAGAAACCATAGTTTGCTTTACTAACTTCCATGATACATCAGTATTACTACATTTGAATATATATCTCGTTTGAGAACGGGCCTGGTGAGGATCAGATAAAAATCCAGCATCAGCATAGCCTTGGAGATTCAATTTTACCCCTCTCGAGTAAAATAAACCCATGTCACTTGTTCCTCGAAGATATCGAAAAATATGTTTAATACCATTCCAATGTCTTCGAGTTGGTGAAGAGTTGTATCTTGCAAGTAGGTTGACAGCAAAAGCAATATCAGGTCTTGTACAATTTGCAAGATACATAAGTGCACCAATTTCACTTAAATATGGTACCTCCGGACCAATTAGCTCTTCACCACTTTCACGAGGTCTAAATGAATATTTATCAAATTCAAGTGATCCGACAATCATTGGATAGCTCAATGGATGTGCCTTGTCCATATAAAATCTTTTTAATATTTTTTCAATATAATTTGATTGATGGACAAGTACTCCATTTGAAAAGTGTTCAATTTGCAAACTAAGACAAAGTCTTGTTTTTCCAAGTTCTCATCTCGAGTTCATTTTTCAAGTATTTGGATGTTCTAACGATATCGTCGTGGTTTTCCACTATATTTAAATCATCAACATATACAGCAATAATCACAAATCATGTTGATGATATTTTAATGAAGATACATGTGCAAAGCGTATTATTTACATATCATTCTTTAAGTAAATAATCACTAAAACATTTGTACCACATTGGATTGTTTCAATCCGTACAAAGACCTTTGTAATTTTATAGAATACATGTTATGAGGTTTTGATTTTATTTCTTCGGATGTTACCAATCCTTCATGGATTTTCATATATCTCACTATCTAGGGATCAGTATAGATATGATGTAACGACATTCGTTAAATGCATATCAAGTCCTTCAGAAACTGCAAAGGTTATCAAGAACCAAAATGTGATTGCATCTATAACAGAGAATATATTTCAACATAATCAATGTCGGGTCCTTGTAAGAAACTTTGAGCTACAAGTCTTGCTTTGTACCTTGTAACTTCATTTTTTTCGTTTCTCTTTCGTACAAATACTAATTTATATCCAACAGGTTTTACGTCATCTGGCATTTGGACAATCGCTCCCAATACCTCTCGTTTCCTTAACAAGTTTAGCTTTGCTTGGATAGCATCTTGCCATTTTTGCCAATCAGGTTCTTTTCGACATTCGTCCACTGATCCTGGTTATAGATCATCATCATTTTAACATATTTCAAATGACACATTGAAATCAAATATATTATCAAGAACAATTTTATTTCAATCCCAAATCTTACCAGAGTTTAAATAATTTATTGAGATCTCATTATTTTCATCTTTTTCCTCTTTTTCTAGAGAGCAGTTGTAATTCCTTGTCAGAATCAACTTTTTCCGATAAATCTTAATCAAAGGATTCTTGTGCTTTCTTAGAGTATTTTGATTTGTATTTATTTTTACTCCCGTTTTCCTCTTTCGAGGAATTGTACATTTGAACCAATTGGACTTCCACGCTTTAAGCATTTCGTAGGTTCTTGTACATTTTGTTGCACATAGACATCAATTCTTGCAGAAGCATTCACAACTGGAATATGTGATTTTGTCACTTGTTTTGCATTATTAAATGCATCAGGTAATTGATTTGCGATTTATTGCAAATGAAAGATCTTTTGAACTTCAAGTTCACACTGATTTGTGCGTGGGTCATAATGTAATAAATTTGATGTATTCCAATAAATTTTGCGTCATTCCTTTTGAATTGGTTTCTTATCATTGTTTCATCAAAATGACAATCAGCAAAACGTGCAGTAAATAAATCCCTTGTTAAGGGCTCAAGGTATCTTATAATGGACGATTAGTTAAATCCAACAGAAATCTCAAGTTTTCGTTGTGGACCCATTATAGTTCTATTGGGAAGTGGTATATGAACATACACTGCACAACCAAAAATTCTCAAGTGTGAAATATTTGGTTGTTGACCTAAAATGAGTTGCATAGGGGAATGTTCATGGTATGCGGTAGGCCTATAATGAATGATAGATGCTGCATGAAGGACTGCATGACCTCAATCTGAAGTTGATAACTTAGTTCTCATGATTAAAGGTCTGACAATTAATTGAATGTGTTGATCAGAGAATCTACTAAACCATTTTGGGTATGCACGTGTGGAATAATGTTCAATGGTAATTCCTATAGACATGCAATAATTTTTAAGTGCTTGAGATTGAAATTCTCCGGCATTATCAAGATGGATGGTCTTGATTGGGTTGTCAGGGAATTGTGCTCTTAACTTAATGATTTATGTTAAAAGTCTAGCAAATGCAACATTGCGGGTTGAAAGCAAACAAACATGTGACCACCTAGTTGATGCATCTATCAAAACCATGAAATATCTAAATGGTCCACAGTGATGATGAATAGGTCCACATATGTCTCCCTTAATGCGTTCTAAGAAAACTGGGGATTCCACAATAATTTTACTTGGGGATGGTTTAACTATCAGTTTACCTTGAGAACAACTAACACGATTATAATCACCAGCTGAAAATATTTTGTGACTCCTTAAAGGATGTCCATGTGAATTATTAATTATTCTTCGCATCATTGATGATCCTTGATGACCAAGTCGGTCATGCCATAAAATGAATGTCTTTGGATCATTAATTTTCTTATTTAAGACGACATTCGTTTCGACATGCCTTATATGAGTAAAATATAATCCATATGATAAAGCTGAGAATTTTTCTAACGCTTCTATTTTCCCATTTGAAACTAATGTGACGGAGAAATTATCTATTATTTTCGTTCATGGTTTTAATGTGATATCTATTTTGTCGAATATCTTTAAAGCTGAGTAAATTTCTTCCGAATTTTTCATAGTATTGTCAACATGAATTGTTGTTCCCCCAGGCAACATAACATTTGCTCTTCTAAAGCCATTAATCAAATCGGAGATGTCAGATATTGTTTGAACATTAGCCTCAGTAAAGTTCAATTTGGAGAAATATTCTCTGTTTTTAAGGATTGTGTGCATTGTAGCACAATCAACAAGACATATATAGCTCTTATTTGATTCATGATTTGAACACATGATTTGTTGATCCATCTAAGCAAATTTGAAAAAGAGTCATATTTTATTCATAATAAGTGACTAGTACATATAACTAAGAAGCAAAACAAAAACTTGTACATATAATTATTGAAAATCATTACATATGATCATTAAAAATATCGAGATTAGTGTTTGGATCAACATGAAAATTCGGGACATCAAATAATTGATGTCCGACGAGCCATCTCCGACAATGAAGTTCATCTCAACTATTTTGTCTTTCTCTTTAAGGAGGCTTGATAAAGATCAATAAAATGCTTAGGCGTGCGACATACATGAGCCCAGTGGCCTTTTAGACCACACTTGTGGCATGGTTGGTCACGATTAAGAGCATGCCCATTTTCAACAGTATTTTTCCCCTTATTCTGAACGGCATCATTCTTATTCCATTTATTTTGGAACTTATTGCCACGAGATTTAGAATAGGGCTTGCCACGATCTTTGTTGATTGATCATTTCCCATTTCCACGTCCGTGGTTTTTCTTTCCATGATCATTTTTATGGTCATTATAGGATGCTGCATTTGCTTCATTAATTGAAGCGGAACTAGTTGACGGGAGTTGTGGTTCTTCAATAGAAGCTCATTATTTTGTTCAACCACCATGAGACAAGAAATTAATTCTGACTACTTTTTAAATTGATGCGTTCGATACTGTTGTTGCAACAACATATTCGAGGCATGAAAAGTACTGAATATTTTTTCCATCATTGCCTTATTAGATATATTTTCTCCACACGGCCTCAAACGAGAGGAAATATTAAACATGGTGGAGTTATACTCACTGACTGTTTTGAAATTTTGTAATCTAAGATTCAGCAAGTCGTTTTGAGCTATCTAAAATATCATCGTCTTTTGGTGATCATATCGCTCTTTCAAGCTTAACCACAAGGTGAAATGATCTTTTATAGTAAGATACTCACTTTTTAGACCTTCATGGAGATGATGGTGAAGGAATATCAGTATTTTTGCACGGTCTTGCATTAATGTTTCATTTCCTTCTATAATAGTTTCTTCTAAGTCTTTAGCTTGGAGATGTATCTCGACATCTAGTTGCCATGGCAAATAATTATTTCCCCTGATATCAAGAGCAAAAATGCAAGTTTTTGAAGGTTTGTCATAGTCTGAAAATATGTCAAGAAATTGAGTAAATAGTTTTTCTCTTTTATATAAAATAAATAATATACGATTAAATATATGTTCACAATTTGATTATTAATATGCAAAATGTACTACTTGTATGAGTTGGTGGGACAACCTCCAGGTTGGGTGGCGAGACAAAGTCTACTTTAAAACCATGCCTCCTCGAACGAGATAACCCGTCTCCCTTTCAATGTTTAGCTTTACCGGGGACAAGGCTTACCCACTATCAACCCAAACTCATAACATTATTTGCAATATAAAAAATCAAGAATATAGCATAATTAATCGTTTGTAGTATAGCGAGAAAGATGGTTATGTCACATATTGACTTTTGATTTATGATGTAGAAGATCGTACAAGACGCAACTATAGAGCATACTTTCGCAATCGGTGACGTTATAATGCATAGTATATGAATAAAGTATGCATATAGAAGTGATGCATGTAATAAAAGGAAGCAACGATGACAATATAGAAATAAATTGAACTTATTTAAATAACAAAAGTTATATCTTCCTAGCTTTGTCTCCTTAACAAGCCTTCTTGAACTTCAAGATCTCTTTAATGCTAAAGCAAACTCATGTTGATAACGTGTTGTAAACTAAGTTGTAAGTCAACTAAAACTTAAGTTGGACTTGCTAGAGACTTAAGCATAGAAGACATAAACTAAGAACTAGTAGAACAAGTAGAAAATATGAGATAAGAGATAAGAGAGCTAGAGATGAGAATGTAGAGATTTCATTCATGCATTAGTGTGTTTTTACAATGAAGTTAACACCCTTTATATAAGTCATTTGGTGATGATGATAAATGTACTTTATACAATGTGTACAAGTAACACATACACCCCATGTCATACAACACATTACAAGTAATTTGACAATACATGGAAGAGTTTGTGTACATTGGAAATGGTTACAAGTAACATGACAATACATAGACAAGTGTAGGTACTATTAAGTGAGAAATACAAGTTACATGACTACACAATATGTTGGTGTACATGTATGGTCATCATCTTACTAATTTTCTGCTCTAATTCTGTTTTTCCTTTTTTTTCGTGACTTATTACTTGATCTACTTTTCACGTAAACTGCGGTGCACATGAATTTGGATCTAATCCAATTAAAGTCAATTCATAATCCAATTCAATCCAATTATATAAGATTGAAAACTCGCAATTTTCTCCGATCTATTTACTTTACTAATCCAACTTGATCTAATTTACTTACTACAGATCAAACTAGATCAAGTTATACGAATTGACAATGGTAAAATTAATATTTATAAAATTATAAAATTTGGCTTCAGAAAAAAATATAACCGAAACAGTAGCATTTTAAATTAAAACTCAGTCAATCCCCATGAATAACAAAAGAAAGTTATAATTAGTTACAAAAATTGTTGAATATGACTTTAATTCTAAGATATCAATTAGTTTCAATATTTTCTTTATTTATTTCACAAGCCTAGATATCTTAAAACGAATACTTGATCAATGTGAAATAATTAACTTAAGTTGTGAAAATATAAGTTTTCAAGTGTATCGGAATAAATAATAGATGAATTAGTGGCATAAAAATGTTGTGACGGCCCCTCTCCTAATTTAGGGCACCGCCCAGGCCTAATCCCGTAATTAAGCCCTAATCATATCCACGCGGGACTTAACTACGTATTAGTCAACCTTTACAACCTAGATGCCTCTTTTCTCGTGTTCATGATAAGTAATATACTTGATGAAGTCCAAGAATTAGCTTGCAAATTCTTGACAGTATAATGATGAAGTCCAAGAATTAGTTAGTTTGCAAATTCTTAACAGGATAATGATGACCAAGAATTAGTTGCAAATTCTTGGAAAAATAGGAAAAGATATGACAGGATGTCATTTTTGTAATTTTGGTGAAGTTCGGACGTTTGAGTTTTGGCGTTACGGGGGTACGTGTTTATTGGAAACGGCGTGGAGATCACGACACACGGCTATGCTGTGACTACGTCGTTTTTCGGCGATATCCCATCGTTTCGCCCTCCGAAACGGCAATTTTGCTATTTTAGGAAACTTTTGTTTCGCTTATAACTTTCGTTAGGAATTTTTGTTTTTATTGCCGTTTGTGGCGTTTGTTTCTATTTTTCGTCTAGTTTTTAGTTTAGGGCTTTTTGGACTTTTTACTATTTTTGGCAAATTTTAGGGTTTCGCTATTTAAGCGATCTATTAAGTGTAATTCGTAGTTTTTGGCTGAAATAAAAGAATTTTTGAACTTTGGCTTAAGTTCTGACATAGATCGAGTTGTTCGTGGATTCGTTCAACTGGTTTAGAAGATCTCCGCTGTGTCAGTTGGTATCAGAGCCTGTTTCAGCGTGATTGGAGAAATCATGCCGTCGAAGAGGAACCAGCAACGTATCGAGGAGGTGTATGACCGTGACAATCTGAATCGACAAATTGGCCAAATAATTGACCAACGCATGGGCGCGATGGTAGAAAGATTAACTGCCAGAATCGATCAGTTGTTGGGTCGGAATATGGATCGTATCCATAACCATCGAAGGGAATCTGTTGGTGATGAACCGGTAAGAAATTCTTCTACCGAATGGGAGGATGAGTATGTTGAGGCACCGAGGAAGCGCTACAGGTCGCGTGCAGTTGAGGATGATCGCAGGCTGTGGGAGTCTGGGATGAAGACAGAGGTCCCAGAATTCCATGGCACCCTTCAACCGGAAAAATTCTTAGACGCTAGCGTCAGTTGAAGAAGTCCTAGAATTCAAAGTGTGCCCGAAGACAAGCGTGTGCAACTGGTTGCGATCAGATTCCGCAACAGGGCCATGGCTTGGTGGCAACAACAGAAGTTGATGCGAAATAGGAATGGAAAGGCGAAGATCACCTCGTAGGAGAAGATGAAAAACACTTACGGGCTGAGTTCTTGCCTTACAATTTCCAACGCCTTATGTATCGGAGGTTGCAGAATCTGAGACAAGGGGCAAAGTCGGTAGATGATTACACTATTGAGTTTTATCAGTTAGTCGCTAGAAACGAACTGCAGGAGACTAACGACCAATTAGTGGCGCGGTATATTGGTGGACTGAGGGTGCAGATCCAAGATGTCGTCAACATGTTTGATCCGGCTTCTTTATCTGCAGCGCACCGGCGATCATTATTGGTGGAGAAACAGCAGCATCGTGGTGTGAGTAATGCTTCCGGTAATGTTAGTGTTGGGACAACCAATACTGGAGGTAATACCGATGCAATTAACCCTGCTAGTAGCACGAACAGACCTAGCACTATTGGGATTAGATGTTTCGGTTGTGGCGAAGTGGTCACAGGAAGTCAGAATGTAAAGGGAAGAAGACTCTCTTTATTGAGAACGAAGAGGAAGACGCAGGGGAAGAGACCAACATCACTGCAGAACCAACCTTTGATATTTCTGACAACACAGAAGAGGAGATCGTGACTAGAGATGTGGGTAATGCCTTGGTTGTTAGGTGTTCTTGTATGACTCCTAGAGCAGTCGCTGATGATGAGTGGCAGCGGAATAACATCTTTCAGTCCAAGTTACCATCTTACTCAAGGTGTGCAGGTTCATGATGCGGGCAGTTGCGAGAATATCGTCTCAGTTGAAGCGGTTCAGAAGTTGGACCTTGCAACTGAACAACACCCCAGGCCCTACAAGATAGCTTGGCTGAAGAAGGGTGGTGAGGTGCAGGTGTCGAAGCGCGCCTTGGTGACTTTTTCTATTGGTGTTAACTACAAGGATTCAGTCTGGTGTGATGTTGTGGCTATGGATGCTTGTCGCTGGTTACTGGGACGTCCTTGGCAGTTTGATAGGGGAGTTGTGCATGATGGTAGAACCAATAAGTACACCCTTATGTTCAAGGAAGTGAAGATTGTGCTAGTACCCGCCAAGGATCCGAGAAAGTCAAGCCTACTAAAGAATCTAGCGACTTCTTTGTCTTTGGCAAGATTTGAAGATGCATTACAGGATTCTGAGGTAGTTTACATCTTGATGGGAAACGAGGTAGATAGAGATGTTGATGTTCCTGAAGCTGCAATTCCTATTGCGAAGGAGTTTTGTGATGTTTTCCCTGATGAGATGCCAGAAGGACTACCACCATTGCTTGATATTCAACATCAGATTGACCTTGAACCTGGTGCATCACTACATAATAGACCGCATACCGAATGTGTCTCAGTGAGCATGAGGAGTCGCGCAGACATGTTGAAGACAAGTACAAACAATATGTAGATCGGAAGAAGCGTCACGTGGAGTTTGAAGTGGGTGACTTTATGTGGGCAGTTCTCACTAAAGACCGGTTCTCTGTGGGTGATTACAACAAATTGTCAGTTCGGAAGATTGGTCATGTGGAGGTTCTTGAGAAAATTAAACCTAATGCTTACAGATTGAAGTTGCCAAGTCACATTCGCACGGCTGATGTATTTAATGTCAAACATCTTGTTCCCTATTATGAGGATACGTATGACGATGACAATTCGAGGGCGAATTCTGTCCACCCTGGGGAGAATGATGAAGTCCAAGAATTAGCTTGCAAATTCTTGACAGGATAATGATGAAGTCCAAGAATTAGTTAGTTTGCAAATTCTTGACAGGATAATGATGACCAAGAATTAGTTGCAAATTCTTGGAAAAATAGGAAAAGATATGACAAGATGACATTTTTGTAATTTTGGTGAAGTTCGGACGTTTGAGTTTTGGCGTTTCGGGGGTATGGGTTTATTGGAAACGGCGTGGAGATCACGACACACAGCTATGCTGTGATTACGACGTTTTTTGACGAAATTCCATCGTTTCGCCCTCCGAAACGGCAATTTTGCTATTTTATGAAACTTTTGTTTCGCTTATAACTTTCATTAGGAATTTCCGTTTTTATTGCCATTTGCGGTGTTTGTTTCTATTTTTCGTCTAGTTTTCAATTTATGGCTTTTGGACTTTTTACTATTTTTGGCAAATTTTAGGGTTTCGCTATTTAAGCGATCTATTGAGTGTAATTCGTAGTTTTTGGCTGAAATAAAAAAAAATTTGAACTCTAGCTTAAGTTCTGACATAGATCGAGTTGTTTGCTGCGTCAGTTTTAAAACCTCTATTATATTAAAGGCTAAAAATGTTCTAGTGTATATATATATATATATATATATATATATATGTGTGTGTGTGTATATATATATATATATATATATATATATATATATATATATATATATATGTGTGTGTGTGTGTATATATATACCTTGTGAGATACTATCTCATCCATAAGTCGCCCGATTAAAGTCTAAGATCTAATTGGTTTCGGAGCACTCCTCGCCCATTCAAAAGCCTCCTTCGACATAACATTTCCCATACCAACAAGGCATGTAGTAGTGATCATGTAGTATGCTGAAGATACTAGTGCATTACTTATGCACTCCTTTAGTTTCGGTACATGGCCTTCGTTGTACCATTTCGCCTCAACAAAGTAGGCACCTACTAAATCTTAATTTCATGTGTTAACAACACAAGAAATATTAATTTGTGATCACGAGACTATGTTAATAAAATTGATGTCCATGAAATGCAAATTAGCTATGGAGAACAAACATAAAACCTACGGCTTCTTTGGCATAATGCACTTGATAAGAACTTCCATCCTTACTCATCGCTTCCTCCATTTTTGCGTATACGTCTAAAAGCGCTTGGTAAAAGTATTTTCATGCATTCTGGGAGTTGATTGATACAAGAAGAATCCCACCTGAAATAAATCAATAGGTTATGTCACAAAAAACGTTAACTTAAGGAATTAACAGAGTTAACAGGGAATGTATATGTATATCTAACCTTGCAATGGCATCGTTGAAGAGTTGCAATTCTTCAAGTGTTCCATACACATCAAAGGTGTCATCTATTATTGTTGTGAGGGTTATAACTTTGCTTAGGAAAACTCTTGCGACAGAGTAGAAGGCTCAAAGTAATCCCCAATAGCCCAAAAGTAGGATTCCACGTACCAATCGATCTCTAGCGAACGGTAGCTTAGAAGCAAAGTCCAAATCCTTCCACCATCTGCATGTTTATCCATGCACACATTAAACATTGTTATAATTGGTAAACATACAATATGATGACTTGTTAGAAATGGAAGAGATAATTAAGGCATGCAGTTGAAGAAGGCATACTTTGAAATTTCAGACAATTCCTGTCTATGCAATGCTTTTACCAAATTAAAATCCGACTTTGCAAGCTCTCTTACAGTGTCACTCCACTTCTCATTTTCTCGATACAACGTGATATACCGCCTTGCCTCTAGTCTTGGCATGCCCTTGTGGATAGGCTGTTCTAGTCAATGTTGGATTTGTATTCCAAGAGGAGAACGACTTAATGAAGGACTACTCTTCATCATAGATGTAAGGTTAGTGGTAGTGAAAATAAGGCTTCCTCTAGAACATCTTCTCCATGAATCCTAATATGTGCAGCTTCATACAAGCTTAGCATGCCCTTCACATCATCAATTAAGCTTGATTTGAAAGCCGCCCTTTTCGTTCTTAAACTCGCTAAAGATATCTACGCGCATTCATTAATGTTATATACAAGATCGTCAATCGAACAATCGAATACAAGATAGACAACGGAAATTCAAGCTAACTATAAGGAAACTAAATGGCTAGTAATGAGAAGATAAGATAGGAATGACAACAACTAATGTATCTAATATATATCCTAAGATCGGCAACTAACTAATTATTATAGATCAGATATCATAGACTTCAACACTCCCCCTCAAGCTAAACAGCGTAAATGTTTATGAGGTTGAGCTTGCTGCATAAGGAATGGAATGATATCTTCGGAAGTGCCTTTGTGAGGATATCTGCTACTTGATGCTTAGAAGGAACATAGTGTAGATCGACAAGCTTGCTTTCAATCTTCTCACTGATGAAGTGACGGTCCACCTCAATATGTTTTGTGCGATCATGATGGACAGGGTTAACTGCAATACTCAAGGCTGCTTCATTATCAGAGTGTAGATGAACAGGGTCGTCACTTTATATGTTGAGACTGTTTAGGACCTTTTTTAACCAGAGTCCTTCACATATTCCATGAGCTAGTGCTCGATACTGTGCTTCTGGACTACTCCGTGAAACAACAGATTATTTCTTGCTCCTCCAAGTAACCAAATTACCTCAGACATATGAACAATATCCAGAGGTAGATCGTCTATCTGTTTGAGATCCAGCATAATCAGAGTCAGTGTAAACATCAACACTTCTACTCTGATTTTTTGTAAAGAACAATCCTTTCCCTGGACTTCCTTGAGATATCGCAGAATTCGAAAAATAGCTTCCATATAAGATTCCTTGGGATGACTCAAGAATCTACTAACTAAACTTACAACAAAACCAATGTCGGGTCTGGTATTTGCTAAGTAAATCAGCTTTCCCACAAGCCGTTGATAACGTCCTTTGTCCACATCAGCTTCCTCTTCCTTGGCATCAAGCTTTAAATTAGGTTCCATTGGCGTCTCTGATGGTTTGCACCTGAGCATTCCAGTCTCTTTCAAGAGATTCAGTGTATACTTATGTTGAGACACAGAAATTCCTTTATTAGATCTTGAGACTTCCATTCCCAAGAAGTATTTCAACTGTCCAAGATCTTTCACTTCAAATTCCACGGCTAACAATCGTTTCAACCTGATGATCTCGCTTTCATTGTCACCAGTTATTACAATATCATCAACATATACACTCAGGATTGTGATATTTCCATCAGAGTCATGTTTAGAGAATAAAGTATGATCAGCTTGACTTTGAGAATAACCAATTCTTCTTAATACTGTTGAGAACCGACTGAACCAAGCTCGAGGACTTTGTTTTAATCCATACAATGATTTCTTAAGCTTGCAGACTTTCCCCTTTGAGTGTCGATCCTCAAAACCTGGGGGAATGTCCATGTAAACTTCCTCTAAGAGATCTCCATTTAAGAATGCATTCTTCACATCAAGCTGATGAAGAGGCCAATCTGAGTTTGCAGCTAGTGAGAGTAGCACTCGAATCGTGTTCTGCTTGGCAACTGAAGCAAATGTCTCCTGGTAGTCGATCCCATAAGTCTGAGTATAGCCTCTTGCCACTAACCGAGCCTTTAGTCTCTCAAATGAACCATCTGCATTGTGTTTCACATTAAACAGCCATTTACATCCAATTGTTCTTTTCCCAGGTGGTAGAGTGGTGATCTCCTAGGTATTGTTCTTTTCCAAAGCCCTGATCTCCTCACAAGTTGTTTTCTTCCACTCTGGTGATGCTAGAGCTTCCTGAACTGTTCTAGGAATGCATACTTCATCAATGTTAGAAACATAAGCTCTATATTTTGAGGACAGCTTGCCATAATAGATGAAATCTTTCATCCGATATGGTATATGAGTTCTCTCAGTTCTTCTCAAGGCAATAGGCATCTCATCATCCGGTATATTCTCATAATTCTGATATGAGTTTGGATCAGACATACCTTGTTCATGGTTTTCATTTGACGGTGGAGTTGAGGCAGATGATTGACAGTCGTGAGGTTGAGTTTGTGATGAATCTGGAGTTTGAGAGGGATCTGGTGGAGTTGATTGTAAATGACTCATATGATCAAGTTGGATATTTGTAGGAAAGTATGTGACACTATTGTTCTCCCCCACACAGAGATACTGATTTTGAGATTCTGACAGTAAGTTCTCCCCCCGAATCGAAGAATTAGGATAGAAAGGTTTGTTTTCAAGAAATGTAACATCCATAGTGTGAAAAAATTTTCGCAAAGATGGGGAATAACATTTATATCCTTTCTTAGTTGGAGAATAGCCTAAAAATATGCATTTTAAGGATCAAGGAGCTAACTTACTTTGATCATAAAGATGGACAAACGCTGTGCAACCAAATAATTTTAGAGGGATGTTCGAAAGAAGTTGTGTGTGAGGAAAACTGTTTAGCAAAGTTTGACATGGTGTTGCAAAATTCAATACTCGGGAAGGCAATCGATTGATGAGATAGGCTGCAGTGAGGACTGCGTCGCCCCAATATTATTGTGAAACATGTGTGGTGAACATGAGTGAGCGAGCAACTTCTAGTAGGTGTCTGTTTTTCCTTTCAGAAATGTCATTTTGTTGCGGTGTTTTGACACAGGAGCTAGTGTGTACAATGCCATGGGTGCTGAAGTAATCACCTAATATGGAGTTGAAATACTCACGTCCATTATCAGAGTGAAAGATTTGTATATTGGTTTGGAATTGTGTTTGAATCATGACATGAAACTATTTGACTAGGTTGCAAGTCTCAGATTTATCTTTCATGAGAAAAACCCATGTGAGCCTAGTATATCATCGACAAACAAGAGAAACCATTTTGCATTTGTAATAGTTGAGATGTTTGAAGGACCCTAAATATCACTATGAATCATTGTAAATGGTTTAGATGCTTTATAAGGACTCGGACCATATGAATGTCTAGTATGCTTAGACAATTGACACACATCACAATTCATAGAATTGATATCTTTATTTTTAAATAAGGAAGGAAACAGTTTGGAGAGATACATGAAGTTAGGGTGACCAAGTTGAGAATGTAACAACATGATTTCTCTATCTGACTTATTGAATTCTGATACCATTAAGGAATTTGAAGGAGATGAATGTTTGAGAAGATACAATCCAGACTTTACTTCAGCACTGCCAATCATCTTCCCCGAGTCCCTGTCCTGAAAAACACACGAATCATCTGTGAATTGGGTGAGGCATTTCAAATCTCTATTTAGCTTATGTACGGAGAGTAAATTGCAATCCAACTTGGGAACATGGAACACAGAGTTGAGTTGTAAATTAGATGAGATCCTCACTATTCCAATGCCTACAACAGATGAGATGGAACCATCGGCTATAATGACCGATATAGACTTGGTACATGGTGAGTAGGAGGTGAACAAATCACGATTACCAGTCATATGATCAGTGGCTCCTGAATCTACAATCCAAGAGGATGTGAAGGCAGTTTTAGCGTGAAAAACCATAGAGATATTACCTCTTTTGATCATGAGAGCATTTCCATTTACAGGAGGATTCTGAGAGACTTGTTGAGACTGGCTGATCAGACTTTGTAGCAGCTCTAATTGATCCTTGCTGAGCAGTGGAGCAGAGATGAGATTTCCCCGAGATTATTGATTGGAAGAGGCTTTTCGAGGCTTCCAATCACTACAAAAAAACAGCAAATCAGAAATGGAATTAGAAACGGAAATAAGTTCCGTTTCTAAATCAGAAAATGAATTAGAAACGGAATAAGTTCCGTTTCTAAATTAAAAAGTTAGCGACGGAATTGAGACGGAAACATTCAGAGACGGATTTGAGACGGATCAGAGACGGAATTAGAGACGGAATTAAATTCCGTCTCTGAAAAATGGCGCCAACATTCCCACCAAATTTTTCATTTCTTATGACCGTTCATCATTCCTCGAGATTTGTATGTGCTTGGATCATGGCACCCCCTCCTCTTTCCCCCCAACAAAACACCCGAAATCCCTAAATCAGTCTCACGAAAAAACCCCAAATACCTAAATCTGTCTCTCCGCCTCGTCCAAAATCATTCGATCGTCTCGTCCCCAAACGTCCATCCCGTTCGATCGTCTCGTCTCTCCGTCTGGTCGTGCTACCTGGTCTCTCTCTTTGTCTCGGTCTCGCCGTCTCTCTCGGTCTCTCCGTCTCGTCGCGCCGGGTCTCCGTCATCGGCCCTCAACTCTCGCTCTCTCGGTCTCTGATTCCGTTTCTATTGGCATTTGTAGTTTTGGAGTCTTACTACATTCTGATATAATCTCTTTCTTTTTTATTGTTCTTTATAATGCAGCCAACACTCATGATCAAGAGGTATTCTGCTTTCATAGAGATCATTCACCTTGTGACGGTTTTGAGGAAGTACTGAACTGCTACAAACAAATTGCTCAAAATGTGCGTCTGTCAGGTTGGCATTCTAGTCCCCTTGTTTATCTATTTTAAAAAATTTATGGAAAACCAAGGGTGACATGAGAATTATTTAAGTTTCCGCTATGGTTCATTTGATAGTTCGATTTTCTAGTAAAGATCGGAGTTGAAGGCAAGAAGCTTTTTTTATCTTGAAAGATTTTCCAATTTAAATTAACCGTGCAGACTTCATAAATTTCCATCTATCAATAAATATTCGGGGTGTCCGGTGTTCCTACGTACCTTATCTGCGGCATCTAGAAATATTAAAGTCGTAATACTTGTTAGCATTGAAAATATTATGCTCATGAATGAAATATGTTATAGTTTTTCACTTGAACTGAAGCTATTTCTGCTAGGCAAGGCAGTCATATATATGCCTTGATGTTCAAACATAGGAAATGAACATAATGTGGCTGACCATTGTGTATACTAGGTTTTCTTAGCGGCTCAGCTATACTAGTCTACTAAATGGATAAAAAAAAATTATTTTCTTGAAAGGTCTTAGCTATTCTGCTCATGGAATCCTTTTTTTTTTTTTAATTCGTCTTGGCAATAGGCGGTGTTATAGTACTACCTTATTGTCTATGAACTGTGAAGGAACAAACTCTTGATCAGGTGACATATTTAAAGAGTTCAGTTCTTTTAATTGTTATTACTTTTTGAGGTTTTATTTTAACTGTTCTTGAGTGATTTGATTTGTTACGTGGTTGATTGTGCGGTGAATGAGTGCACATCGTTCGATTCTTTTTGATTTTCGATCTTGAATCTCCGTCTCTTTCATTGCTCTCTCTCTCTCTAGTCGCTCTCTCTTACTCTCTCTCTCGCTCGTCAAGGTAACAAAAAAAAAAAAAAAAATTTAACACCCGAATTCTCTTCACATTGTATATGCTCACATTTTCCCCGGATTGGCTTTCATGTGCATTAGTTGGTGTTCTTCACTTGATCTATTAAGTTAATGTTGTGTCTTTTGTTTGGTTTAGAAGTTTTTGTTCTCGCTTTTCTCTTACATGCATAGTGTTTTGTGGTTATGCTTGTTCTATTTTTAGGTTTATTAATATGTAATATTTCATTTCAACCTTTTAATTGAGCAATTCAAGATTTATATTGATTCCGTATTTGGTTGTTATTCCATGTTTATTTTATTGGTAAAGCATGTCATGATCAACATTATAATACATTAGAATCATGTCTTGAGGTAATTACTTTGTCGTTTGATGTTATAGTTGTTAGTAATTTCATATTCATGCACTTGCTATGGATGATTGATTAGTTAGGTGTTGTTGGTTACGATTGAATAGTACCTATAATTATATAATTTCTACTACTAGTTAGGATTAGAAACACTAGGATTACTCTTTTAGTTAATGTTGCTATTTCACATAAAATTTCTAGAGAATGGAATAAACCTATAACCTTAAGGAGGTATGAGTGAACAAGTAGTAGACGCGTTGATACTATGTGGTATTTGTATGCCTCTTATATACAAAAAAAAAAACACAAATCGAAACGGAATTAGAGACGGAAATAAGTTCCATTTCTAAATCGAAACGGAATTAGAAACGGAATAATTTTCGTTTCTACATTTAAAAGTTAGCGACGGAATTGAGACGGAAATATTCGAGACGGATTTGAGACGGATCGAGAGCGGAATTAGAGACGGAATTAAATTAAATCTCTCTCACGAAAAATGGGGCCACCATTCCCGCCAAAACTTTATTTTGTTATACCCGTTCATCAAATCTCGAGATTTGTGACAACAAATCTCGAGATTTCTCTTTACCCCCTCCAAATTACATCTATCATCATATGAAAAGAGACATTACATTACAATACGATCATAAATGAAACGTGAGACATCGTGTAACGCTGACTAGTTAGAAAATTAATGACTTCCTAACTTTGTCAATTTATTCTCTATTCATGAGTTTAATGTGCGAACCTCGTTCTTTCACTTAGCTATCAATTTCTTCTAAACGGCCTTGATCGCTATTCCGATTTACAATATTCTCCAATTAGTGAGATTTCTTATCATCTTAATCATTATTATTTCATTACTTGAATAGACAACCGGCTCGACAAGGGTTACGTTCGACTAGGAATGTCGTCTACAAGTAGAGATTGGATGTACAACCGGCTCGACAACGGTTACGTTCGAATTGAGTTCGCGGCGAAGGTTAAAGAATTCATATCATTTGCAAAACAACATTGTCCTACATACCAAAGTGAAAGGAAGATTAGATGTCCGTGCAATTTTAAGAAATGTCGACTTGTACCGTACCCTGACGTCGAAACGGTTGAGTACCACATATGTAGGTATGGATTTGTCCCGGGATATCACAGTTGGTACGAACATGGTGAGAACGGAGATGAAGGCCCGCATAATTTTCACGAAATGGATAGCCATATTGATGATGCTGATGTGGGAGGATACGATCCGACACCTTACCGCGAGATGCTACACAACGTGGCAGGTCCAAGTTTCAATTAGAATGCCGTGGAAGAATCACCAAACCCCCAAGCACGCCAACTATATGACATGATTGATGCAAGTAGGGAACAATTGTGGCCTGGTTGCGAAACCATGACAACGTTGTCCGCAATGGCAAGATTACTTGCGATCAAGTCGAACATCATATATCTGAACGAGGGTATAATGAAATCATTAAACTCATGAAGGATTGTTTGCCAAATGACAACTCAATGGTTGAGAATTTTTATGCCACTAAAAGACTAATGCGAGGTCTAGGTCTACCTGTTGAGAAAATAGATTGTTGTGAGGACCAATGTATGATTTATTGGGAGTGGACTCGAGTTGACGTCATGTAAATTTTGTGGGAAATCACGATACGTTGCACATCGACGAGGTCGTGGTCGGAACACAAAAACCGCCCTTGCAAAAGAATGTACTACTTCCCTTTGGGCCCTCGGTTGCAACGATTGTATGCGTCGAGTCAACCGCAAAACATATGCGATGGCATGGAGATCATTCATCGCCTGAAGATGTTATGCAACACTGTTCTGATTCGTTGCTTGGAGACATTTTAATGACGTCAATAGAGACTTTGCCGCCGAGGTTCGAAATGTTCGTTTAGGATTGTGCAATGATGGTTTTCAAGTATTTGGGCTTTCCGGGAAATCGTACTCTTCGTGGCCCGTGATTTTGACTCCTTACAACCTTCCACCGTCGATGTGCATGAAATCGAGTTTATGTTCTTAACGGTTATCGTTCCTGGACCGACCAGCCCAAAGCAGAAAATCGACGTGTTCCTTCAGCCGCTTGTGAAAGAGTTGCAAGATTTATGGAACAATGGGGTGATTACATACGACGTTTCCACCAAGACAAATTTTCTCATGCGAGTTGCCCTTTTATGGACGATTAGTGATTTCCCTGCATATAGCATGTCGTCCGGTTGGAGCACACACGGTAAGTACGCTTGTCCATATTGTATGGAGGATACAAATGCATTTCAATTGCGAAATGGTGGTAAGATTTCGTGGTTCGACTGTCATCGTCGTTTCTTGGAGAAGTCATCACCATTAAGGAAAGACAAAAAAATTTCATTAGAGGCAAAATGATCATAAATGATGATCCGCCCGCTTTGCGTTCTGGTGAAGAAATTTTGGCAGAAATTGAATCGTTTGGCTTGATGAAGGTGACAGAAATCGGAGCTGAATCTGTGAATGGGCGGATAGCTAAGAATTCGGGATGGAGGAAGAAAAGCATATTCTGGGACTTGCCGTATTGGAAGACAAACTTGATCCGCCACAACTTAGATGTCATGCACATCGAAAAAAATGTTTTTGACAACATATTCAACACTATTATGTGTGTACCGGGCAAGAGTAAGGACAATGCAAAATCGAGGCAAGATATTCGTGAATATTGTCACCGACCTTCTCTACACATTGATTCGGTGACAAATACTTACGTCCTTGGGTGCTATGCTCTTGATACATCAAAAAGACAAAAATTGTGCGAGTGGGTTGAAAAGTTGCGTTTTCCTGATGGTTACGCATCGAATCTTGGTCGATGTGTAGATCCAAAGAAAACTGCGAATGTTCGGCATGAAGAGCCATGATTGTCATATATTCATGCAACGGTTGATACCAATTGCATTCGAGAGAACTTCTCCCAAACCCGGTTTGGGTTGCAATTAGCGAATTAAGCCTTTTTTCCTGGTCCCTAATCATGAAATGTGTCGGTATCAAGATATGGAGTCTTAGAGTCTGAAATACCAAAAATCATTTGCAAGTTGGAAAAATTTTCCCTCCAAGCTTATTTGACTCTATGGAACACCTACCAATCCACTTGGCCTACGAGGCCCGTATGGCCGGTCCCGTTCAATTTCGATGGATGTATCCATTTGAGAGGTACTATCTTGAGCCCTTGATATTATTTTCCCATTCAATAGGTTTTATATCAACATTTCCTATAACATTCATATAGGTACCTTAAACATTTGAAGAACAATGTGCGAAACAAAGCGAAGGTTGAGGGCTCCATGTGTAATGCTTATTTGGTCGAAGAGGTCACATCCTTTTGTTCTTACTACTTCGAAGATCACGTCTTTACGTTGCATGACAAAGTGCCACGTAACGACGATGGCGTCTCGGCCCACACCGAACTTCGTTGGCAATTTCTCAATTTTCACTTATCCCGGTCGACCCATGGGCAAGTCGAAGGAGCGGTACTTAACGAGCGGGAGTATAATGCCGCTCATTCGTACATATTGTTCAATTGTCCGAGAGATCGCTCCTTACGTTCAGTATGTCCGTCACTTTCTTTCAATAATGCAGTACATTCATTGTTCATATTTTAGTAAGACAACCGACTTACATGTTCGTTTCTTCTAGGATATTCGTCGATGAAATCACTCAAGCAATGGGGAGTCGGAAGTTGATAGTAGTCTAGAGCACAACTTCCCCATTTGGTTTCAAACATATGTAAGGTCATTACTTTTGTACGTTATAGATTCAAATGTTTCTTCCATAAGTAATGTGTCATATTGCATCTCTAATTTTGACGAATAGGCTCGGAATTCTATAGTTGACGAGACGCACTCGTTGATCTTTCTGTTGGTCCTAGTCGATCATGTACTTGTCTACCCTGGTTACCTTGTTAATGGGTATAAGTTCCACTCCGCAACATATGACGTTAATAGATCGACGCAGAGCGGCGGTGTTTTGGTGAAGGGTTCAAACTACGCCGATGTTTCCCATAACTATTATGGAGTACGCAAGAGGTTGTGGAGATTGAGTATACCGGCCTCAAACGTGTGGTCTTGTTTAAGTGCGAATGGTATGACCCTACACCGAATCATGGTGTGAGGACTCACCCAACACTTCAATTGGTAGAGGTTCATCGAAGTCGACGATATAACAACTACGAGCCATTTGTACTAGCAATGCAAGCCACTCAAGTCTACTACCTTTCGTACCTTCTATGAGGAACGATCGACAAGAATGGCTAGCGGTTTGTTGTTCTGTCACCAAAATTCGGCCGACGAGGAAACTAGCAAAGACGATAATGACCAGGGCTCGGCAGAGATTGCTTTCCAAGATGGGATGCCCACCACGTGTGTAGTCGATGATGCAATCGCCGATATCAACAATCTGGATGTTCCGACCGGGACTCGATTCATTGTTGAAGCGGTCCAAGCGAAGAAGTTTATAGTGGAGATGATTCAGAAGAAGAATCCTCACCTTCTACTCATGAGAGTGAATTTGAAACGGATGATAGCGAATAATGTATGTATATGATATGTCAACGACCAATAATGTAGTTACTTTTATTAGCATGGATCCTGTGTTATTAAGTCCAATAATTTAGACTTAATTTCTAATTTTTGTATGCCCTCCTTCTCTGATGTTTTATTGCTATTTTGTTAGGTATCATGGCGGAGGTGGTCATAGGGGATGTCGAGGTTTGCCATTAGGAGGCCATCGTCCAGGCGGAATAGGTGCAGCACCGACATCTGGCGGCGAAATACCAACTGGCCCTCGTGGTCAGGCCACACGAGGGGTCCATAGAGGTCGTGGCGGTCGAGGTCGTGGGTCGATACCTGCATTATCGATTCCGACTTCTCGGTCTCTCGAGCAGGATACAGCCGCAGCGTCACCTTCCCCTTCCATACCGTCGGGGTCGTCTGTACCATCATCGTCGTCATCAAGGACTATGCCTAATATACACTTCCCCACACCATCTCCGACATCAAGGACTCCTTTACCCACGAGGCCTGCACCCCCAGCCACGGCATCACCGGCAACATCCCGACAAGAAGACGTAAGAGCAGGGTTGGAGGTGACAGGCCCTCCGCGACCACCTCAGAGGACAGGGATGGAGCCCCCTCGCGTGCAGGGGATCCCTATCACACTGATTGCCAATGATACGTAAGTTTGTGTTTGACTTTTATATGTCATTTTCAATATGGATGTCAATTATTGAAGAAGTAGTTAAGGTGATATGCATGTTCATGAAACACAGGGAGTTGCATCCTTCGCATTTTTGTGCACGGAGGATGACAAAAGTTTTCAAACGATGGATGATTCCCTAGGGTATTGTTGGAAGTCGATACCGCCTCATCATAAAGACCAATACGGCGCCAATGGAAGGTAAACAAGACTACCATATGCCTTATGATTTATACTATTTTCTCGATGCGAGGTAACAATAGCAATCGCCAATTTGTAGGTATTTTTTAGATGGGATGATGCGATTCCCGAGGATCTCGTGCGAGCGGCGTACGACGAAGCTTGCAGCAGCAAGGTACACCGCGTTGATGCACAAGTTGAAGAAGAATCGTGTGCGGCCGCTTTTGTTACGAGATGAGGCATGGAGGAGATACTTGCGATTGGGAGAGCGAGGACTTCCGAGCCAGGTCTAGGCAAGCGACGGAGAATAGGAACACGAGGTCGAAGGCCCCGGGACCGGACCCTCGAAGCACGGTGGTGGTTCCGTGTCTTTTGTGACTACCCAAGAAAGATTGGTAAGTTTTTTGTAACATCTTGGATATTTTGTACATTTATACACTTGTTCACTATGCTTGGTCTGCACACGCAGTGATTCATCCGAGACGCCACCGATTGTGAATGACTTGTATTTGCATCTCCACACCGTTAATCACGACAGGATGACATTCATCGATACTAGATCAGAGCGTTTCTATGTAAGTATAGAAATGATATGTAAAATATTATTAAGTATACTTTAACCCATATCATGTATTTTGTTTGTTGTGCATATATGCGGGATAGGCTCCAGAGCGGACATCGGGGAGCGACCCGAGCTACACCGGAGCAATCGGTGGATGATGAGGCGGTGTACCTCAATGTGGCGGGTGAGTCTTCCAAAGGACGTGTCTACGGACTCGGGTCCGTAGGGAGAAAGAAGAGGAGATACGGAGCTCCTGGTGCTAGCACGTCGGAGACGCCGGATGTGGTGCCGCGGGCAGAGTTCAATGTCGTTGCGGAGCAATTACGAAAGGTTATGGAGTTCATGCAGCAGCATCTCGGGATGAACATGGACGAAGTAGGCCTAGCTCAGCAACAACCACCACCACCACCACCACCACCACCGCCACCTCATGACCAGCAACAACCGCCGCAAATAGATCCGGTCGATCCACCACAACAAGGGGACAATGTTGAGCGTGAGACGTAAGCGTGGCTCTCGAGAGATGAGCAGGTTGGTGATACATAGGTACTTCACTTGTTGTTTGTGTAAATTCTTAGATTAAACGTTTTATAGTGTAGACAACTTTAGCAATTCTTCGAATTACTTAATGATTCACACTTCTTTTTGTGCATTTTTAGGTCGATGTTCCATATTTTATCGTGGATTTTAATTTTTTTCCCTTTTGCTTCCCCAAATTTTTTTTTTGTTTTTAAGTAAAATATACTATAAGTACAGAATGTTTGCATAATCCATGGGAGAAGAAAATATGTTGGGTGTTGTGTGCAAGTCTTATGGCGGTGCAGGTTATCTCGAGTGCTATGATGAAGAAAGTGGTAGAATTGACAGGGAGCAACATCTTCATGCAATAGCAAATGAATTTGGGAAGTCGATAAAGGCTCGTTTTTTGTTCATCTGTGTTGAGCACATGTAGGCTCTTGTTCTTCTATTATCACATGTCCCGAGAAGAAGAATAGCCTACATGTTCTCAACACAGATGACCGAAAAACGACCCTTTATCGATTTCCCAAATTCATTTGCTATGGCATGAAGATGTTGCTCCCTGTCAATTCTACCACTTTCTTCATCATAGCACTCGAGAGAACTGCAGCGCATAAGATTTGCACACAACAATGCCGACCCGACATGTTTTCTTCTCCCATGGATTAATTCGCAAAACAATCAGTACTTATAGTATATTTTACTTAAACTGAGGTTAAAAAATTTATTTTGGGGAGGATAATGTATAAAAAATAAAATCCATGATAACTTATGCATGAACCGGCGTCCAAGGCAACTAAGATATACAGAGGATAAATGGACAATGAATGTACCGCAATTCATGGTGGTTTGTTGAAGCCCGTGTAGTGGAGGGTACCGATGATGAAGTTCCTTATTTCGTTTTTTGCGAGCTTTTCAACATGTTGCTATTTGTTAGTTGTTGAAGTACTTATACACTTGTTGTAACAGAGAGTTTGGAGATTGCCTTCTTTGGGAGCTCACCGAGACAAGCAAGAGAGACGATGGCATTGATCTTTTGAAAGACAATCAAGCACTTCAAAGCGCCTTCTTGGGACCGATGACAACGCTAAGATGGACCTTTCATCTTTGACTCAAACCAACATTAGGTATTCAACGTAGGTCTTTTATGGAATTTTAATCACTTTATATCCCATTGATGTACTAAAATTCAAAATATTAATCAAAACTATGCATGTCACAGTTACACACAATGCATTATTTTTTCCTAAATGATTATGTAGTTGCCTAATGAGGTTCTTGGGCTCCAAAACAATAGGGAATAGAAAGTAGTTATAAAAACGAAAAAATGGGTTTTGTCCCTTTGTGTGATTTGATCAATCCAGGTTATTCTTGGGTTTTGTAAATCTGATTCTGAACTCATCAAGAATCATCTTTGCATTTCATTGTCTTGGTTTTCTTTTGTACTTGGTGGGAGGTTTAATTTAGGTTTGCTGGCAATGTCACTTAGTTTCCAAAATTGGTTTGTTTTGCTCTTACTTTTGAATCTTGAAATTGCTCTTTTAAGTTACAATTAATTTTGGTAGTTCTAATTAAATTTGCTTGTTTGAACTTTTGCTTCAAATTCTCATATATTGATATTGTTTTGAATGTTCTTTTTTTGTACTTGATGTATGTGTTTGTCACTTGAATTAATGTTGAAATCAATTAGTTGGTTGAGTATTTGTTTACAAGAACTCATTTGGTATGGAGTGTTTGAATTCAATTATCGGCCAATTGGTCCTTTAGATTGTCATGCTATCAAATCTTTGGTTTATGAAATTAAGCTCTTGTTTGCGTTTTTCGAATTTGGTGGCTATCTTGTTGTCATTATAGGCTATACATAGAGTCGGTTCAAATAAGAAATAGGACAGGTTGGCCTCGAGATGTGTCAAACAAACCAGTTCAAGTTGTTACATGTCTTTCCAAGTATCACAAATAGCCTACAGATAGTGAGTGATTCTTCTCTTGTCATTTCATATATATATAGAATGGCTAAAGCACTAATTTTAAGTGACATTACCAGCAAACCCAGCTGGGTTTTTTTTTTTTTTTTTTTTTTTTTTAGTAGGAACACATGGCTAAAGCACTAATTTTAACACTCTTATTTGCTTTAGGTGTTCTTTGGTGAAATGGTTGGATGGTGGAAGTGATCTGGTGAGCTTTTGGTGTTCTTTGGTGATCTGCTTGCTGCTGGTGAGCTTTTTATTTTAAGCTTTCTTATTCTATTTGTGAGTTTTTTTCTTTTTCTTCACTGCAAGAGAGGACATCGGTTTTTTTTTTTTTTTTTTTTTTTGGGAGTAGGAACACATGGTGATTTGTTTTGGAGCACACAGCGAACACATGGATGAGATGATGACTTCCTATCAAGATTGATGGGAAAATAGAGAGGCTGGGAAAATATAGAGGTTGGTGGATGAGATGATGACTTCTTATAGATACATTGTTCTCTTTTTTCTTTTCTTCTCTGCATTTCTTGAATCCCAGCTGGTTTTTTTTTTTTTTTTTTTTTTGAGTAGGAACACATGGCTAAAGCACTAATTTTAACACTCTTATTTGCTTTTGGTGTTCTTTGGTGAAATGGTTGGATGGTGGAAGTGATCTGGTGAGCTTTTGGTGTTCTTTGGTGATGAAATGTTTCTTTCGGATGTGCTTTAATGAGGCTGAATGATTGTGAGGTTTTGTCCAAAATGTTTAGTCTAACTTGAAATCTCTTGTGATTCTTTTTGAGTAGTTTGTCTACTTAAGAACTCTATATATCAAATGCTTGTTGACATGTTAATCTTTTGCAATGGTAGGTAAAGTGATTTAGTAAGCTAATTAATCAAACTTGTCATCCATGAAGAGAAGGAAATCTAATCTGGTTTTCTTTTGTGTTTAAATTATAGACAATCAACAAATTTCTTCAATCAGAACTTAATGGCAGAAGAGGATCGTGTACCACGCCTTCCTCTTCCTTTAACCATTCTCGATTGCCGTCAATGGAAGCGCGAGAACTTCGTATGCTGTGATTTGGGCTCTGCAGAGGTTTTCTAAGGAAAGGATTTTGTTCAAGTTGTTACATGTCTTTCCAAGTATCACAACAGTTCCTACATATAGTGAGTGATTCTTCTCTTGTCATTTCATATATATATAGAATGGCTAAAGCACTAATTTTAAGTGACATTACCAAAGAAACCCAAATTGGTTTTTTTGTTTTTTTTTTTTTAGTAGGAACACATGGCTAAAGCACTAATTTTAACACTCTTATTTGCTTTTGGTGTTCTTTGGTGAAATGGTTGGATGGTGGAAGTGATCTGGTGAGCTTTTGGTGTTCTTTGGTGATCTCGCTTCTTCTTGGTGAGCTTTTTTTTTTTTTAAGCTTTCTTATTCTATTTGTGAGTTTTTTTCTTTTTCTTCACTTTGCAAGAGAGGACATCAATTTGGTTTTTTTTTTTTTTGGGTAGGAACACATGGCTGATTTGTTTTGGAGCACACAAAGCGGTGTTGGTGGATGAGATGATGACTTCCTATCAAGATTGATGGGAAAATAGAGAGGCTGGGAAAATAGAGAGGTTGGTGGATGAGATGATGACTTCTTATAGATACATTGTTCTCTTTTTTTCTTTTCTTCTCTGCATTTCTTGAATCCCACTTTGGTTTGTTTTTTTTTTTTTTTTTTTGAGTAGGAACACATGGTGGTCACCTTTGGAGCACATAGCGCTTTTAGAAGGGATGAGAGGATGAGTTTAGGATCATACTTACATGATAGGTTTGTGCTTAACTTTCAGTTTTTAAATTCTTAGCATTCTTGCACTTCACCATTACTTATCATATGCATGTTGAAATGCAAGCCTTTCAAAGCTTGATAAATAATCCAACTCAACTTACATGATAGGTCCATCTTATAGATACATTGTTCGCCATCTCCTATGCGTAGAAAAATAGCAACAGTGACACCCCAAACTTACAACAACAACAAAACTTCAGTCCACTGCATTTGCTTGATGTTCATGTTTTTTTTGAAGCTTTCTTATTCAACATTGTATGGTTTTTTTCTTTTCTTCACTGCTTTTCTTGAATCCCATCTGGTTTTTTTTTTTTTTTTTTTTTTTGAGTAGGAACACATGGCTGGTCACCTTTGGAGCACACAGCAGTTTTAGATGGGGTGAGAGGATGAGTTCTAGGATCATACTTACATGATAGGTTTGTGCTTAACTTTTAGTTCTTCCCTTTTAGCATTCTTGCACTTCACCATTACTTATCATATGCATGTTGAAATGCAAGCCTTTCAAAGCTTGATAAATAATCCAACTCAACTTACATGATAGGTCCATCTTATAGATACATTGTTCCCCATCTCCTATGCGTAGGAAAGTAGCAACATTGACACCCCAAACTCACAACAACAACAAAACTTCAGTCCTTGACTACATTTGCTTGATGTTCATGTATATTTTGGAAGCTTTCTTATTCCTCATTGTATGGTTTAGTTCTTTTCTTCACTGCATTTCTTGAATGTCAGCTGGATTTTTTTTTTTTAGTAGGAACACATGGCTGGTTTGTTTTGGAGCACACAACATTTTTAGATGGGATGAAATCTGAGTTTAGGATCAAATTTGATGCATGTGAATGTTGCATTGATGGGAGTTTGTGCTTAACTTTTAGTTTTTTCCTTTTACCATTCTTGCACTTCACCATTATCCTCTTTCATGTTCCTTATTAGCTCTAGTACTTCTCTCTACCTACATATGTGTTGAATTGACAAAAGACCAAAGCAAACTCAATCGTAAAGAAATTAAAAAATAGGTTCGAAGCCGACTTTTTATGTATGATTATTATTAATTTCTATGTTTCTTCAAATCCACCATTTTTCTCATTCGCTTCCAATGTACATCCTTAGTTCAATAATCTCTCCTTTGCCTACTTTCTTTCAGTGCATACTCACTTTGGTTGTTGCCCTCGGATGGAGAATCAGAAATGCTTCAAAGCTGCGTTATAGTTATTATATGAAGTCCTTTTTGTGTATACTTCCAAATTTTGGAGCTTTTGTGAGTGTTCTTTTTTTTTTTGGTTGTTGAACGATAGGATTGGTGGTTTTTGTGTATACTTCCAAATTTTGGAGCTTTTGTAATACATGACAATTTTCCGTGGATATATAAATTTTTTGGCTAATTTTGAGTTTCACATTTTTTCTTTCTCTTTTGAATTTTTGTTGATATATATTGTCGATGTATGGATGTGCAATTTGGCTTTTTTGTGGGATGTTAGCACCCCCAGGAGTTGTTGGAGGGGCGGCAGGCGATGGAGTAGGTCATATCGGGTTGTAATTTGAATTTTTAGGTTGGAGAACCAATTGGATTATGTTTTTGTGTCATAATTAAACAAAACAGAAAATTAGAGACGGATTAGCAACGAAATTCAAATATTTCGTTGCTATTTCGTCTCTAATTTTCCGAAATATTTGTATCAATCGAAACGGATCGAGAGACGGAAATAAGAATTCGTGTCTCGATTCGTCGCTAATTAGACACGGATACGAGAGACGGAATCGAAACGGAATAATCCGTCTCGATTCGTTTCTAATTAGAGACGGAATCGAGAGACGGACCATTTGCATTCGTCTCGATTCCGTCTCGATTCCGTTGCTTGATTAGAAACGAATCGAGACGAATTCATAAATTTATTAATTCCGTCTCGATTCCGTTTCTAATTAACAACGAATCGAAGACGAATGCACTTACAAATGAACCATTTCGAAATAAATTCCATTTACTGTTCGTCTCTTCGTTTCTAATTTCGTCTCTAAATCCGTCTCTAATCGAAATGGATATTTTCCGTCTCTATTCGTTCTAATCGAAACGGAATCCATTTTCCGTTTCGATCGTATCGACGACGACGTTTTTGAGACGAACGCATTCGTCTCGTTCGTTTCGATTCCAATCAGAGACGGAATTTTTGCAAATCAAAAACGGAAAATTCCGTTTCTGATTTGCTGTTTTTTGTAGCGAATCAGCTGGTTTCCCATGGATTTGCCAGCAAGTGTCACGAGTGTGGCCTGGTTTGTTGCGGTGATCGCAGTAAGGCCGTTTACTGTGCTTCCTAGTAGTGGAGACTTTAGCGGCATGATTGTCACTGGCGACTAAGAGTGCTGAGCCATCTGAGATTGCACTTGGTGTTGTAGAGTCTCCCAACATGATCTTCCGCCTACTCTATTCGTATCTAATTACAGAGAAAGCCTCCCTGATTGAAGGCAATGGCTTGGTGCTAAGGACTCTGCCCCGAGCTTCATCAAGGTCTTTGTTGAGTCCAGACAAGAATTTAAAGACCCTCTTAGTCTCGACAATGGATCTGTAGAGTTTTCCATCCTCCGGACACTTCCACTTGTGAGTGTCTATACGATCAATTTTCTGCCAATGTCGGGTTAGCAAACTATAATATTGTGTAACTGAAAGATCACCTTGTTTGAGTTCATGAAGAACACTTTCAGTCTTGAAGATCTATGACGTATTCTCAGAACTGGAGAATGTGATCTTGGCAAACTTCCCGTTTTCAAGAATGTTGCATAGAGCAGGAAATTCTCACCAATTTCAGGAGTCATGGAGTTGATGAGCCACGACATTACCATATTGTTGTTGGCCTTCCAAGATTTGTAAGCAGGGTCATCTTCCTTTGGAGCAGTTGCGGATTCTGATAGAAGATCATTTTTGCTCTTCCCACAGATGAACATAAGGACTGATTGGGACTACTGCAAATAGTTTTGGCCATTGAGTTTATGGTTTGTGATGTGAGCAGAAAAAGGATCGGGTATGGAAGAAGATGAAGTTGGTTGTGAGGATGAGGAGACTTCGTTGGAGGAAGAAGATGTGAGTCCATGAATCTGATTTCCAAATTTCGCCATGGCTCTGATACCATGAAGATTAATAACACAATAAGATGAATTGGACTACTGTTTCTCATTGATGATTGCTAATTATATACAAGATCGTCAACTGAACAACTGAATACAAGATAGACAATGGAAATTCAAGCTAACTATAAGGAAACTAAATGGCTAGTAATGAGAAGATAAGATAGGAATGACAACAACTAATGTATCTAATATATATCCTAAGATCAGCAACTAACTAATTATTATAGATCAGATATCATAGACTTCAACAATTAACGTACACCATCTTAAGTTGCTAACAAGTGAATAGAGGGGACATGCAACAATTATGTAATGGTCAGTACTAGAGTTAATTAATAACCACTTGAAATGTTGCATCCTTGATTTCTTAGCAACCGAAAACACAAAGCAACGCTATACAGATCGTTGTTATGAAGGAAGGATCGGATCGTATCATGATCAAATATTTGTTTCATTGCTTCTTCAATTTCCATCTCAAAATGGTATGATACGCCGAGGCGTTGGAGTGCATACATAAACCAAACTCAATTGCATGGAGGGTTCAAGTTTAGTCTTCTTCAGTATGTTCCTCACTTGTCCTTTCGATTTCTCAAGTTCAAGTGCATAAGCATCAAGTGCCTGTGAAAGAGGAGACATGACATTAATTAGTGACAATTATATATACGGAATAAATTGTTGCTACCAGTAGTGATAATTAATTAATGTCAAGCTATTTTTAACAACTTTTTTTTTGAAAAGGAGGTAATACTCCATTCTAAATACTTAAAAAATTTATGTACAAAAAAAAAAAATATACAATCTTAACCAACAAAATGCCCCGTCCAACACATTAGCCCAAAATTTCAAAACCAAACACCATAATAATCCGACACAAAAGTTGCCTCAAACCCGTGAACTGGCTTAAACCCAACAAAAACTCAAATGGCAACTCAAATGTCTCCGCAAAGTCCGAAAATCGCTTCCCCCTCAACGTCCCAACCCCATCAACCTTGCCCCGCAAGATCGCAAACAACCCAAAACATCTATTATATAATCCCCACTTTCCCGGTGTGGCATTTTATCAAAGACCTCATCCGCAATCACCCGCCTTTGAATTGAAAAACCCCAAACATCAAATACAAAATATTACAAATAAGTAAGTGCGTTGTGAAAAAAGTGGTAACAAAATGGGTTATATGATTCCCCCAACAGATCCACACATCAGCCACACAGTTCAACAAGATTTAATACCAAGGCCTCGTTAAGTTTTTTTTTTAAACTTACAGTGTTAGTTAGGGAGTTATCTCTTTGGAGTTAATATTTTCATGTTTTGTTCAACTTTAAACGTAAGTCTCAAGTTTTTAAACAATAAAAAATATGAATTGACAAATATAGCCTTCGAATAAAAGAGATATGAGTAATAAAAATGTCATTAATGATAGGGTAATTTTGTCCACAACTCCTGAGAAGATAACTCCACATGGTGGTGGGGAGATATCTCACACTCTAGGGTGTAAGTTAGGAGATAACATACAGGCAAGTTGGGCAACCAAACAAGATTAGTTCTCAACTCCCAATGAGTTATCTCCTTAGAGATATCTCCACCTCATATCAAACAAAGTCCAAAATTTCTTCCTAAGGGTGTCTGCAATGGAGAGAGTATATTGAGCTTGGTACGTTTGCTACCCCTTTTTAATGTTTTGTCAATTTTTTTTTTTTTTGTTACAATGTTTTTTTAGTTTTTAATGTTATGTAAAATTAATTGTTTAGAAAATAATGTATAAAATTTTGATGTATATTTTAAATTTTAAAGGAAAAGGTGTGATGTGATTGTGGTCTCATTTGAGTTTAAAGTGAGTCTAATTATTGTGAAGAAAAAGTAGAGATAAAAGAGAAAAAAGTGTGGCTTTAATAAATTGACGATATGGCATGCTAATAGCTTACTTTAGAGTACAAGCATTGCGGATACCCTAACGTCCATAAAGCCGCCAATCTGCCCACAACCCTGCCAAAGTCTTACCCTCCCGTTTCAGGTTCGCCTCTACAACAGACCACAAACTCGCCTCAGAGATAGGTATCCCTTGAAGAAATTACAAATGCACTGCAAAAATTAATTTAAATGAGTAAAATAAGTTAGGTTTTTTGTTATTCCAAAAGTAAGGTAAAACGTATTTTAGAAATGCGTTATTAGTTGGAGAAAATTCACATTGTTGAAAATACATGAATGGCGCATTCGGAGAATGTGTCATTCGTGTATTATGTATAGTTCTACGTGCGTCGACGTGTCGTGTTGAAAATACATGAATGGCGCATTCGGAGAATGCGCCATTCGTGTTATGTTTCATCGTGATCGTCCTCTTCCTCGCGAACACAGGAAATATATTCCCTGCGTTCTCGAGGATACGGGCTACTATTTAGGGGTCTAGGCAGGGGATCAGACCGTCAGAGGGATTGAATGGGGTTTATTTAATGGTGCTTGTTGGTGGGGTGTTGTTGGTGGGTGGAGAAGCAAAGAGAGAGAGCGGCAGAGAGACCGAGCGAGTTGCAAACCGAGAGAGAGGAACTCGAGAGACCGAGATAGGGAAATAAGGAAATCGTGTGTGAGAGAGAAGATCTCGAGAGACCGAGAGAGGGAAGGGAGACTGTGCGAGAGAGAAAAAAAATAGAGAAGATCTCGGGAGACCGAGGGGGAAGGGAGTACACTGTGAGAGAAAGAGAGAGAGAGAGACTGGTCGTGAGAGAAAGAAAAGACAGATAGAGGCTTAGTGGTCGTGGGTGACCGAGTGTGAGAGAGAGAGAGAGATAGACACACACACACACACACACACACACACACACACACACACACACACACACACACACACACACACACACACACACACACACACACACACACACACACACACACACACATACACAACACACAGAAGAAAGAAACAAAGAAAAAAAATATAAAGAGAGAGAGTGGCTATGAGAGAAAGAAAATAGAAAGAGGCTTGGTGGTTGTAGGTGGCCGAGAGAGAGAGAGAGAGAGAGAGAGAGAGAGAGAGAGAGAGAGAGAGAGAGAGAGAGAGAGAGAGAGAGAGAGATTCTCGGCTATATATAAATAGTTCCAGATTTGGGAAAAGAACTATTAAATACTAATAATCTCGAGATAACTAATTTGGTAGTTGTACCAAATATAGAAAAGTATCACTTGTAAATTAAGAAGAAAGGTTGTTAAGGATCTTTTAATCATTCTTTGAGATTAATTTGAATCTTAGATGAATCATTAAAAGATAAGTGAATTGGTGTAATAGTAAGTAACGAATTTCAAATTGTAGAAGTTTGAAAAATGGAAATTATCAGAGTGATAGAAATATGAGGTAAAAAAGACCTTAAAATGTTTTAAGGTATTAGCAATTCACTCTAAAACACCACTCATCAAGGTGATTGCGTTGACAATGCTTTGAAAAGAAATGGACAAAGGCTATAGTTATAATAAAAGTTGCTCAGTAATATCTCTTAAATGAGATATTTACTGATGACCAAATGGAAGTTTTGCACAGGCACATCATTAGCTGAGTTGTATGGATCATTAACTATAAGTTTGTTCTTCGGAGCTTAAATTGGAGTTGCGCTAATGATTTGAAATGAGTGATGTATTATTGAAGGATATTGATTGAGATTATCAAGTAAGTTAAGAATGACTACTAATTACTAATGTTGAAAAGGATGATTAATTTCAGATCAAAACATTGAGCATATAAAGAAAGTTCTTATAACTTGAAACAAATAGCGAGGCAAGAATGTTGTGAGAATCTCATTGATTTTGTTAATACATTTATTCAGGTGGAGTCCAAAATTCATTGTGATGAAAATAAATAGTTGGTGACCTAAAATGAAAAAAAAAAACTAAATGTGTCAATTTTATAAAGAAATATGATATATATCAGAGATATAAGCTGAATAATTTTAACCTAAGGGTAATATTGTTCTTGCTTATATGACTAATATTTCATGCTCAGAAATTTGTGATGAATTAACCTAAGTTGTGGTGACAACTGAAGGTTATTGATATAATTGTTAAACTAATAGAGTTTGGAAATTTTTTGCCAGTGTTGTGGTTTAAATCCTCCTGGAAAAGTAAGCGAGATGTATATGTGTGGAAGAGTTGAGTTGTAGAGAACCAGTATTATTATTTCGGTAAGGAACCGAAAATCTGCTTATCGGGGGAAGAGATGTATAATAGCTATGAGGACATTTTCCAATCTTAACACAATATATCTGAAGCGACCATGGTTTCCAGTGAATATAGTTTTTGAACTTGCGACTTGGAAAGTATGAGCTATTGGAAGAAATATTTACTGTGTGAGTTCTCTGCTGGTATGGATGTTATCAGGCTAAATATGAGGTTGAGGTATTTAATTTAAAATTTTGTATGCTTTACTTTGTCGTTAAACAGTGTGGGACGAGAAGTAATGATACAAATTTGTTAGAGCCTAAGTAATTTAGAACTACACATAAATATGTTATCAGACTATTAGTATACAATTGCAACTCAAGTATATGAAAAAAATGCAGCTATTAATAGAGCTTCTCGGTTTAGACATTATGAGGAAATGACGGTGATGATGATTTGTGTAAGTTTAGTTTATATGTCATCAACTGATAGAGCTAATTTTGGAGCTACTAATCTAATCTTTTGAGTTTAGATTCAAGTTAAATTGGAAAAGATTTAGTTATGATTAGTTGTCAGAAAGCTAATTAAGATTATATAGAACGTTAGAGTTTAACGACCAGTGCAGATTATATAGAACGTTAGAGTTTATTTATTCATGTGATGATCTTAGCACAGTTGCCTGTTTAGTTCGCATGATTAATTGACATGTTTATTGATATTGGCTATATTTCTCATAAATGCTCGGTGTACTTTGTTGGAATCTTACTAACTGTACTCCCCATCTTCCTTTTTGTGATGGGCGAGTGCAGACCCTGCTAGTAGGGGCAAGGACATTTTGGACGACTTTATCGGAATGCCCGCGGTCGAGGACCTACTAGTACGTGCTATTTTGATGTTTTGCTTTACTTTTGGAAAATGAGAGACTGAATAGACATGTACTCGTATATATTATGGTTTAATATTGTTGCATATAAACGGAGTACCTTCCCCGGGTTTTCCACAATAGGAGATGCTCTTATATAAAATAATGTTTTATTCAATGACAAATTTAATTGATTACTTCTTTTAAATTTAAGACTTCCGCTGTTGTTGAAAGTTTAATGAACACGCATATCGAGGAGTCGTGTTAACACGCATATCGAGGAGTCGTGTTGTGGAAAATGGCGTCAGTGGCGCGTGGGACCCAGTGGGACAAGGATCGGACGGGACCGCTGGGCCAGCGCCTCCCCACGTGGCGGCCTCGGGATTTGGGGCCGTTACACTGATAATGTTGCATTACGGTTCAGGGATAGATTATGGATTCCAATTCAGGATCAGATGAGGCAAGAAATGCTACGGAAATCTCATAGATCTCTTTATTACATTCATCCAGATGCGGTAAGGAATATCATGAAATGAGGCACCTTTATTTATTGTTAATCTGGGATGAAAAATGATACTGTGGGAATAATAAAGAGATATGAGATATGTCAGCAAGTTAGGGCTGAGCAAAGAAACCTAGAGGTTTATTACATTCGTTGCCTACTCCTGAATGGAAATGGGAACATAGATCGGTGGATTTTGTTTCAGTTTATTTATGAGTTAGCATAAGCACAATACGGTAAAAATTGTAGTTAACAGTTGATTAAGTCTACGCATTTCTTGCCGTTTCTTTGTAAGATTATCTTGACTATTTTTGCATAATATACATACACGAGGTATTAGGTTTCATGGTGTTTTAGTGTCGACTATTTCGGATAGTGATTCTAGATTCACACCCAGATGATGGAGTGAATTGTTGCGACAGATGTAAACCCGATCTTAACCTCAGTGTGGTATACTATCGGCAGTCGATGGGTAGCCGGAGTAATAAATTTTGGTGCTAGAGGATATACTTCGAGCTTATGTCTTGAAGTTTAATAATAACTATAAAAGATACATTTCTCTGTGTGAGTTCATTTGTAAAATAGCTATCAAGCTAGAATGGAATGCTCCTTTGAAACTTTGTATTGTCAACTATGTCATTCACTGAAGTGTCTAGATAGGAGTTAAGATACAAGTTAAGTGGAGTCAAAATTAGTTTAGAACTACACAGAGGAAAGGTAGTAGATTAGCCAGCGTTTGATTACAATACAACTAACACGAAAGAGATACACCAATAAATATTATAGGTGGTTGGAGCTTTCAAAGGAAAATTAAGTTTTGTTGAAAATCTCACCTATGAAAGGGAGTTGTTTAAGTTTGGACTATGAGGTAAACTAGCTTCAATGTGTATTGAATCGTTTAAAGTACAGGAACGGAATAATCATGGTACTTACAAGTTAAAGTTGCCTCCTCAACTAGTCGGATGTTTAATACATCTTCCACTTGTCAATGTTTCATAAAATGGAGACTCATTTCACTCCAATGATTGATTGGAATGAATGTGATTTTCGGGAACACTTAACTTACGAAAAGCAGTCAAGTGTATTACTTGATCGTAAGATGAAAAAGCTGAGAACCAAAGAAATTTCTTTGGTTAAAGTGTATTACTTGATGGTAAGATAACCCGAAAAGAGTTACCAACCGCAAGGGTGAGAACCAAATAAGTTTATTAAGTTAACTTATGGTTTTCAAATAAATAAATGGAGATTTTAACTAAACTAATTAAATAAAATAACTAACCAAGATTCAATGACAATCATGGTCTTCAATCTTTCCCAAAAATTATTAATTTAATTCTCCTAGATTAGTGATGGAAAATCGACATCTGCCAGAAATTCTTAATTCCCCTAATTTTGATAATCAGGACATCCGCCACTAATTTCCCTAATTAATGTATAACCCTAGACATCCGCCTATAAGGTTTAATACACTAACCGCATTAATATAGATCTATGAGAACACTAATCCTAGATAACCGGACGCGTCCGCTCCCGATTTAACCTAGATCCAATTGTTGTACATTCAATGACTGTAAACCAACAACAATGAAATAGGAGAAATTAAATTAATTTAAATAATAAAATAAAAGATCTCACATAATATGTTTTGAATCCATGATCCCGACTTGCTTCCCCTTCGACTTAGGCAAGAAATTGATTAGCCAGGCATCGTCTTAAAAAACTACTACTAAAAACTAATTGAACTCTCTCTAAAATTGCTAATCAATTCCCCTATTAATAATACAAAAGTTCATAATATATAGAAATACTCCAAATTGGTCTAGGATAGTAATTTTACGGGTTGGGTACGTGACTCGTGCGTCGAGGAGCATCGTACGGGTGTTTTTAGATCAAAATTCGGACTCTGCCATGTGTCTGCACGCGATTGGCTGTTTTTCTGCGTCTCTGCCACGTGTCCCGCAATGATTGGTCTCCCGCTGCACCGCCTCTGATGTGTCGCCGCTTGATTCGCGGAGATCCTGCGCGTGCTAGCTGTGCTTTTCTATTTGTGTTTGCTGACTCAGCGCTACGTGGCACTCTTGATTGACCGGACCACCTCAAAGCGCCTCGCTGGACGAATGAGAGCTCGCCACGTGGTATGACGTGGCACGGAAGAAATCGCACAAGAGTCGGCGAATTACTGGGAGTTTGTGCCGACTCGTATCCCGAGGCATATCGACGGCCATCGAAGCGTGATGATTGGCTTGCGGTGCTTGACGCGGCGTACGCGTGGCATCTCCCGATTGGTCCCGGTCTTGCCGTCTTGGACGTGGCGTCGTCGATTGGCCGAACGTTTCGTTGCTATTCGACACATCCGACATCCGATTTCTGCAAATAAATACTCCATTTTGAGTATTTTTCCGCCACGAATTCAACCACGCAATCCGTTTCACCTAAAAATGACCAAAAAATATAATTAAATATATATTTTAAATACTTTTAATAATTAAATATACTAAAATAGAATATTAAATACCTATAAATACCGACTTATCAGATTTCAAAAAAAAAAATGAGGAACTAACCCGAGAGCGGAAGTATGAGAAATAGTTCCCATTTCTCTTTGAAACTACATGTAATTTCAGATTACTTTAATTTTGAGGACGAAATTGCATTAAATTTAGGAGACTGTAACGACACGTTATCTTAAGCTGGTGATTCGGACTAATCCAAACCCTAATTAACATGGATTAGGCTGGTGGTTAAGTTTGGCGTACCTCGATTAGTGAGCGCGTGCGTTTGCATGATGAATATGTTTGTTTGGATTGTTAATTCAATTTATATATAAGTTGTCGTATAATATGGAAACTATACACAAGCCTATAAAATAGAAAATACCTAATAAACTATGGTTTATCGGGACACCAAGTGTGACGAGAGAGTCGTGGCACGAGTGTGCACACTCAAGGACATTTGTACGCACGTCCGGTGAGTTTATTGGTGAATAATACGCGATATATATTTAGATGTTTATATATATATATATATATATATAATATATATATTGAAAAATAAAAAAAAATATTATAAATATATGGATTATCAGATCGTCTCGAACGAAACGTAAGTGTTTGATGTGTCAAATTTGTGCCACTTTAACGAATCAACCACGCGATCGGTCTTGAAATAGCGCGGCGCGTATCTCGAGAAAATCCATATATAAAAATAAAAATTCACTCTTATCCTCAATTCAATCGAACAATCGAAAAGAGGAGGTGGTCAGTTTTGATTCGGATCGAAGGGAAATCGTTCCTGAAGCTGAATTCAATCAAGTTGAGAGCTTAATCGAATCAACAACACGAGATCAACATTTAGGTATGATTTGTTCTAGTGTTTGTTGAAGTTCAATTTGGTGGTGATGATCAAAACTTGTTGAATTGAGATTGTTGTTGATTATACACCGTTTATAAACTCATTAGAGGTCCTCACTGGTGATTTGGGAGTGTAATTGTTGAATTTGGAGGTGTTTTCAATCTAATTGGATCAGCAGAGGGGCGTTGTTGCAGCAGGTATGGTGCGCATAGCGCCCTAGGCACTAGCCATAGCGCGCTACGTGTACTTGGAGGATGAACCGACATGTAGATAGCACGCTATCCATGTCATGTAGCACGCTACCAGACCCATGAAACTGGCAACTGTGTTGTGTTTTATGAATAATTCTCGAGGGACTTAGGAACTGATCTAGGGGTTATAAATCCAATATAATAAACCCATATTGATCCTAAATGATTAGTGATAGGTTAAGGAACACCGAAGAAGAGTGAAATGACCTAGAATTTAGGGAATTTAAGAAACAGATACTTAGACCTATGTAAGTACTAATTCGCTTATTTATCAATATTTTTTAGTTATTTAGTATATATAGCTCATGTAGTTGTTGAATTGAAATAGGGGATTATGTACACTGTGATAATTTTTCTAATGAACAAAAAATGGTGTCTAATGTGATCCACGAGAGTAACTCCTCAGGGCTGAAACCAGGTTGTATAGTACTTATGTGGGTTACATATTCACTAGAGGGTTTAGGATAAAATCATTGGGCATTAATCAATTGGCTAAACATCACGTTGTGTTGGTTTAACACTTGTATTAATGGCGTCGGTGGGTAATCGGCCTTAATTTTATAAATAAAATGGGGATCACAGTGTAATAGTCCAAAGACATTTGCTTTGCATCCGTTTATGTATTGAATTTATAAGCTTTCCATATTCTTGTTAAATATCATTAGTCCATGTTGTTATTGCATGATATCCTTGATTGTTATATGGAATGTTGATGATTAGTGTGAATTCATACTTACTAAGCAAGTTGGAGCGCTCACCCCAATTAACATTACTGGTAGATCCGACGAGTGCTACGATTAAGAGATTGAGAAGTTATATGAGTCTTGAACTTATTTTCGTTGTAATGACTTTCTCTGGTCTTATATATTGGTGTTGAATTACTATTTTTTAATATCATAAGGGATGAGAGATTTGTATAACCGAGGTTTATTCTGATTTGTTTTAAATATTGTATATCTTATTTTGATTATCGAAAAGATTTGAAGTTTATGTTGCATATATTAATTGTTTTATTTTGATAATCGATATACAGTAGTGTTTATCAGGTGAAGGTGGTAAGGTTGTTGGCTCTAGTTAAGTCTGATAAGGGTAATATGGGCTTTATTAGGATTTTAGTCGGGTATTGCCCTAATCAGGTTAGGGGATGCTACAACGTAGATCTTGGACCGAACTGTGATAACACATCTAGTATCCTAGTTTGATTTATTTTATTGAATATTTTAAGTTTAAGTATTTGCATTATTTATGTTTCTCAGTTACAGCCAAAGTTGTATTCAGTTGTAACCACATTCGGTTATTTTCAGTTTTTAATATTGTGATGTTGATTGAGTTACAAATTATCATTACTTAATTAAACAAATATACAAGATTTTCAAAATTAATATGACAAATATATATTTCAATGATGTTTTTAAATATAATTTAATATGTCTTTATAATACAAAATTAACAAAGCAAGATTGATTTAATAGTAAAAATGAGTTTTATGGTTGGAGATCTTGAGTTTCATTCCATCTATATTTGTAAAAAAAATTAAACATAAAAATCGAGGACTTTATGCGGGAGCGGGGCAATAAGAGGCAGGGAATTTCCCGTAGGGATCTTCGTGGGGACCGGCGTGGGAGTCCCTACATGACGATAATAATTCTCATTCTCGCATTGTTTCGCATGGCGGGCCAAGATTTTGCCATATGCCCCACCTTACGAGAAATGGAAATTCATCACCCCACTTCCAACCTTATTTGGAATAAACATGAATTCGTGAAATTATACCCTTCTTAAGTGATCTTCTGAAGTAATAAAACCTCTCTTATCTCTACTATATATCCACGTAGGCACATTGCCAAACCATATAAATATGTCTGTGTGTACATATGATTGTTTAATTGTTTGTTATGTTTGCTATAGCACGTAGTAATTCAAATAGCTAGCTAGATATGTTTGAGTGTGCATTGTTCAAAGGCCTAATGATCAATTAATATATCTTAACTTTTGTTTTACTATTAATTTTATCCTCAATCAATATGGCCATTTTTTTCATAATATATGCACACACATGATTCTCTTCAACTTTACACCTTTAAAAATTATATATATATATATATATATATATATATATGCATTAGAGACTTAGAGCTCTTTATTCATGATAAATATTTATGCATATAATACATATAGTTGCATATTCGTACATATGTCGACACATACCTAATCTAGGGATATATTTCTTTTGTCAAATTAAACAACTATGAGTAACCTTCTAATAACTTTTAGATGTTATTTTCATCATATGTATATATACACATGATTTTCAACTTACGTTGATGATCTATAAACTAATTAAATTTGAATTAGATTATTAATGTATATATTATTGATTTATAAGTTTTTTTTTTTTTTTGAGTCCTCATATACTTAATTTATACATGAAACTTAATACATTTTGATATAAATCGATCAATGTGAATAATTATGAAAATAAAGTAAGAAGATTATGTTGAGTTCAAAGTAAAAGTACATAAATTAATTGAGGATAGTTAGAATTAATCTTAAATTGAAAAAGTTAGAATATAATTTTGATAAATTTTAAAAATTAGAATATATATAATTGATATAATTTGTAAAGGTTACGTTATTTTTGCCATGTTCAAATAAACTTGTCCCTTCCTCCATGCATGTCATAGTCTAAGTCAAGCTTATCGCCTATATATATATATATACACACACGTGTTATTGTTGTTCTCGTGTTTTGATTTTGAATAACAAGGCCAAGGCTTACCTTGTTTAGCGTATGTTTGATTTTTGAGCTTATAAGCTGAAACTTCACTGGAACATTTTTTGTCTTCAATAGAGGTTTTAAAATGTGTTATTAAATGTCATGTTAAAATGTGTTATGTTTTAATTTTTAATACATATATTACATAAGAGGTTTTTTAAAGCTCATATCAATTAGGTGTTATTTAATAACACTCCCTTTAAAATAGGGGTTAAAAACTCTTATTAAATACCGAAATTGTTCCAGTGCTTTTATCTAATCCAATTTCATATAATCAACTAAGTTGGAGTTGGATTTTGTTAGGTCGCGAGTTGGTTGGATCTTTTGAATGACGTTATCTTGTTCAAAACTCATGGATGTATTGATTAGTTCAATCAAACCAATTAACGTTAAGCCCATTAGAAAAAAAAAGCATTGGCCCAAGATAATTAATTTGAATAGAAAGTGTGACTGACAATCTAGACCCGAGACTCACCAATCAAAAGTATTTGATCCTCTAACTCTCATGAGTTCATTTTTCATCCCTGAACTTTCATTTCTATTTACTTTTGACATTTTTGTTAACTTTAAAAGTAACGATTACTAATAAAACGGTTCACAATCGATTTTTCGGATTGATGAATTAATAGTGACGCTCTACTTTAGCAACCGTTGTTCTCCAAATTTAACAAAATGATAAAAAGTAGAGGAAAATGAAAGTCCAGATACCACATATGAATCGATGAAAGTTTGAGGATCAAATCAACAAAAAACTGAAAGTTAAAGGACCTAATGATACTTTATGCCAAAAATAAAAAGAAACAGTAAACTGTTTACAGTGGTGTCCTCTCCCATGCAAATATGAATGGGGTGAGAATGGAAATGAAAGTTCATTTTTCATATGATAAAGCTCATCACCCTTAAAACTTGCACTCGGAGAGACTCAAACCCTTAAACTTTTTCTTAACACTAGAACAATTTCGTTATTTAATAGAGGTTTTTAAACCTCTATTAAAAGGGGTGTTATTAAATAACATCTAATTGATATGAGTTTTAAAAAACCTCTATGTAATACATGTATTAAAAATTAAAACATAACACATTTTCACATGATATTTAATAACACTCTATTTAATATGGATTTTAAAACCTCTATTAAAGGACCAAAAATGTTCTAATGTAAGTGACATTCAGTATAATTGAGCTACTACTTGGTGATAATGATAGAAGTTCAGGAAATCTCAGTAGTGTGGAGGTCCTAATTAAGCTAATCTCTTAAATCTTAATCCCCGATGAAATGCACCAATCATCATATCAAGTACTCTTCCACACATTTTCAAAGACTTAGAGAGAGCCCATCTCAAATTTCATTAAGTATTTTTTTTACAAAACAAATTTAATTAAGTATCGAGCTCCCCGGGTACCTTTGCATTACCTTAGCTGCCAATGCAAAGGTTAACGGTGGTATAGATAGTATAGACAGCCCATCTTTAATAATTTTCATTCTTTTAATGTTCGACAGTGTGTTGTTTAGTACTTGATTGCTATTAGTCACTCAATTGATCAGAGACTTACACTTCTTTTTCTTTTCTTTTTTTTTTAGGCCCCTCACTTTACAGTTATGAAGAGTAGAGACCAAAGATCAAGAGTTATCTTTATGTCATGATGAGACTTTTAGCATGACATCTTACCAGTCAATTTTGCCACCAAAGTTAAAGTTCCCTTCGTTTCTATTTAATTGAACTGTATATATAACTTAGTTTGCCAAAAAAAAAAAAAAACCTATACTACTTATAATTAAATTTGTACCCACAGTTTATTATACTTCAGTGCTATCCTCGGTTGCATACAGCTTCAATTTGTTGAAAGAATTACTCCAAATATCATTTGGGTCTAGGTCAATTAGAGTTGTATTGCACCAATCAATTAAGTGGTCTAATAATTTGACACGAGATTTGAGAGTATCAATGATAAGTTCAAACTAGACATAGTTGTTTTCTTCTTATAAAAAAAAAAAAAAAAAAAAATTGAGTTGTATTTAATGATTCGGGCCATTGATACAATTGGAGCTCTTTAATGGTCGTGTCAAAAAAAATTAATAATAAAAAGCTACAATGACATCAGAATACCCAATAACCATCGTATTATGCACCTCCTCGAGATGCATATTCCCCCCTAAGGCACGCACAAAAGATTCAAGACTCACATGTCTGAAGGAAAAAATTACAAAAATACTAATATTTTTAGTTTAAATTCGAAAAATAAAGTTGTAATTTTTTTTTCTTCAGAATAGGCAATAACGCATTTTCAAAAGACGTTATTGAGTTGAAAAGGGTTATAGCTGACGTGGACGGTCCACGTCAGATAGCCCTTACACAGATAGCGCCTTTTGAAAAGGCGTTACCTGTGTAAGGTCGTCCTACGTGAACCGTGTTACACGGATAGCGTCTTTTCAAAAGGCGTTATCCGTGTAACACGGTCCACGTAGGATGACCACGTGAACAAAAGCCGACCGAATAGCGTCTATGGGTTGTACGGGTTGTCCGCCTCGCAATACGTGCTAACGTTTACATGAGCTATATGGTTTGCGGTCCATGCAACCTCGTGCAACTCATGCAAACGTCACGCACATGTCTCGAGTGGTAAAGCCAGTGTCAACGTCATGCATGTATCTCCTGATCGACAACACGTGTAAACGTCACGCACGTATCTCTTGGTTGACAATCCATGCAAACATCATGCACGTATCCCGAGTGGGAATCGTCATGCATACGCATCTCGATGGGGCAACGCACGTATCCACTCAAACCATAGACAAAACTCATGCATAAACACTACAACCCATAAACGTTATTCGGTCGCCTCATGTCCACGTGGTCATCCTACGTGACCGTGTTACACGGATAGCGCTTTTTGACGTGAACCGCCCACGTCAGCAGTACACCACCCTATTTTGTGAAAAGGCGTTATCCATAAAATTACCCCGCCACCTCACAAACTGCAAAATAACCAATAACGTCGTGTTTTGTTTAAAAGACGTTAAACAACGTTATTAACTATTTTAATTATTTCAAAATACACCACCCTATTTTGAAATAAATTATAAATGTGTCTTACTTTTAAAAAAACACCTGTCTCAAGAGTACTCTAAAATGCCAGAATACTACTTTCAAAGACATCCACACTTATCTTTCAATTTAAGGTCTTATGCCTACGTGGGACTATTATTATTTCGATAGACACACCCACAAAAGAGCGCCTCAACTTTTATTCAAGAACTAAGGAGAAAATTAGGAACCTTCCACAAAGTTCTAATATGCAAGTCCAAAGTGTCAATTTACAATACCCCTTTTAAGTTTAACATTACATTCATCCACAAATACAAAACTACATTGTTCAACAAAACATTTAATACACCATATGGAGGAGACCCTTCAAGATTGACAACACAACAAGCTGAAGAAGACAAGAAGTGGCCATACCAAGAGTGCTGGCACAATAATAAGAACCGACAATACAGGGTGATATTTCTCCATGTTCGAACAGTGCATGAGATGAGTTGTTGACCAACAATGAACTCCAATATAATAATGTGGATTACATTGTTATAAAATGGGACCCATATTTAGTTTGCTCACAAGAAACCAAACAAGCCACAACCCACAACCAACCCCAGCTAGTACTACTGAGTCATGACTGACACACTAGACACTGCAACGCATCTTCTAAAATGAAAACGAAATGAAAAACAAATGAACACACTGGCGTTACACCCGTAACGCCCTCAGATGCTCTTAACAGCAAAATTCGATACAACCAATGACAACCAGTTCAGTAGACAAGACAAGCAAGGACGCCCATTGCCTTGTCAACTTTTCCTCAAAAATTATAACATTAGATACCCTAATGCGTGATAACAAATCTAACCAATTTTCATCAACAAAAACACTTGAATTCAAAAGGGTATTTGTGTGCTTCTTCAATCTAAAACCCCTTTTAGTGAAAATCAAATTGAACAACATGATGATCAGTCAGGATGATGAACACAAGACCACTACATGAACCAAATGAGGCCTAGATACCCTGATGTGTGACAACAAATCTAACCAAAATTTTCATCAACAAAAACTCTTGAATTCAAAAGGGAATTTGTGTGCTTCTTCAATCTAAAACCCCACCTTTTAGTGAAAATCAAATTGAACAACTTGATCAGTTAGAATGATGAACTCAAGACCACTACTACATGAACCAAAAGAGGCCTAGATACCCTAATGTGTGATAAGGAATCTAACCAATTTTGATGACCAAAACACTTGAATTCAAAAGGGAATTTGTGTGATTGCTCAATCGAAAACCCCTTTTGCAGAAATCAAATTGAACAACTTGATCAGTTAAGAACAGCGAAATTCTTGATTCAGATATCTAGTCCTTTTTACAGCTCTGGTTTTAGTTTCTATTCTCTAAATCTACAACAACATTGAAACCATATACCAAACAAAAAAAAAAAAAAAAAAACAACAACAACAACATAAAATAAAACAAAACCGAAACAGAGAAAACAGAGCGGCGAAAATCAATCACCACTCTCAATCACAGCGCTTCAACTCCCTTCCCCTTCTCGAAACCGCCTGTGAAACATCAAATCCAGAATCAATTAAACCCCATTCCGTTTCATCCCCCAAAAAACCCCAATTAATTGAACCAGAGACCGAACGAAAACTGAATCGAAAGAACAATCAAACAAAAGGGAATCTGAGAAAACCAAAATAAAATCTGGGTAACAAACCTGATCGAAAACTGAGCCCGGATTGTTCCTCATCGGGCTTACAATTTGGGGGGTCATCGAAAAGGGAGAGCGAGAATTGCTTATGAACAACGCCAACATCGAACAGAATCAGACCCGAAGAGGGGTCGTCGACGATGATGTCCTTAACGGGTAACCACAAAAACAACTCTTCTTGAGAGAGACCGACGAGGCCAGTGAGCTCTCCATAGCTGAGATTACCTCTGATCACGCTCTCGAAGTGGACTCTGTTTTCGTACTTGGCCAAGCAGGGGCCGTAGAGATTGACTTCGAGGAGGCCGTTCTCGTCGAGATTGAAGGATCTGACGATCTTCGGGAGGAGGCCTGGAGGGAGCCCGTTTCGCTTTAGGAGGTCGTGGATCGAGTCGCAGTGAGAGATTGGGAGAAGAGAAGTGATTAACAAAAGAAACCCTAAAATGGGAATCGAAACTGTCGAGCGTTTCGCCATTAACGCGGCGTAAGATAGAAACAGAAACAGAGGAGTTTGAACAAGCAATTTGATGAGATGGGTTTTGAGGGGCGTTTTTGGAACTGAAAGCTTTTTAAAAGGAAATGCTGTGTTTGTCAAATTACTAAAATACCCCCGTTTATTTGAAAAGTATTATTATTTTCAAGAAATGCTAAAAAAAAATTGTATAATTTTCAACTGTACATGTATGCCTCGAGATGCGAGCATACGCAAATGCTTTGCATAACACGTGGATCGAGACCGCATTGACAGCCTTATGAGTCAATGTGTCTTGCGGCGTAACATTGTGACCTTGCTAAAGTAACTCATTTTGGTCGAGCATCTAGATGTTGTATCAAGCTGATGCGATATGCATAATCAACTGATGACTGACTATACTCAGTTAGTGCGAGTATACATGTTTTTGTCACGTTTTTAGAAAGAAAAAAAAATTTTGGATTTTTTTTTCTACAGTAACATGTATAGTTTTACTGATTGACATAATACAGTCACTCTTCGACAACAAACCGTATGTGCATTTTTGTGTGATTGAGTAAAGAGGAGCACTAAGTGGATCTTGCTTGTCGACGCCACATCAACTTGATGTAGAATTTAGGTGCTCAAAGTGAGTTAAAAAATATTATTGTTATAATATTACTCTCAATTAATTTTTTTAGTATATATCAAACTTAAGATGAACTTTGTACTCTTGACTTTCTTTAGAGCGTTTAAATTGCTTTATTAAAATTTAAGAAAAATTTAAATAAAGAAATTCAAGATAAAGTAATCAGATTAATATGTCACCCCTTATAGATAGCTAGACCTCGACTAACATAATTACTCTATATTAATTAATGTTTTGTTATTAATATATCAAAAAAGTGATATTTCAAATAGTAACTTATATTTAAAAAAATTAGGTAAAAAAATTAATGAACTCCGAAATATCAAGACAAGTTAGAGTTTCCACTTCAAATTTACAAGTCATCTTAATAGCTAAACCTTGACTAGCGTACATACTCATCCTTTTGTTAATATTTTTTTTAAAAAAATAATATAATTAAGGATTTGTGCATGTATCTACACATATTTTGCTTAAATTGAGAAAGATTGTGATATATAAATATCAGCACAATAGTTTCATTGACCGAGAATTTCAACACAATAGTTACAAATATAAAAAACTATTAATATGATATATATGGATTTGCATTAGCAAATTTGATGATGCTATTGCTCATTAAACGTAACATGTGTGATTTTTATTTTTTTTTACGTTTAGCCATTGGGCATCACAAGCAGAGCTAAATGACCAATCTACCCCTACAGTTTAAATCCCTTCATTCTTTACTCCATTTTGAAATCAAATTTAAGCAATTACACATGCAGGACTATTCCGTCCAATCTAGGAAGAACTACAGTACCCTTTTTTTATTATTATTATTAAAGAACTATAGTTTTGCACTCACTCTTTTCTTTGCTTGTTTACACACCAAATATGTTTATCCTTTACTTTATCTAAATAACAAAATTAATACTCTTATTTTTTGTAAGAACAAAATATTCTTTAAAAGTACTTGGGGTTGCTATTCGCAAGCGTCTATGATTAAAATAATAATAATAATGCTTGCACGACCTACTTAATTATTAATGATTTATCATTTTTAACACAAAATGATCTCTATCAAGTGCATCTCAAGGGCTCTCCAATTTTAATCTCCACTGTAATATCATTAAATGCCTGCATAACCTATTTCTGCTTTTGCAAAAAAAAGTAAACTATTTATGCAAATAAATATAAGAAGTTTAATCTTTATCAAAATTTATGAAAAATCATTTCTCCAAATAAACTTCTCCAAATTGACTGATCCATCTTTGCTTCAACTCTAGATATATTTCATAAGCAAAATAAATCATTTTGCATAATAAAGTACTATGGCACGCAATAATACTTCATATTCCATCAACTATGACGATTGATCATTTAAAGAGCGACCCTACATATATTATGCCTTAAATTTCTACCATCAATAGCTTCTATTGCACAAAATATATAATTTGTAACATCTAAAAAAAAACGAGAGAAAAAGAAATTAATGTTGCTCCAAATTAATGTCAAAGGGGTTCTCACTTAATTTTTCAACAGCAACCACACATTGAATTAACTCTATTATGGGTGAAGATATTATGGAAGTTTCTTTTCTCATAATGAGCGCAATGTATTTTGGATTTGAGCTCACTAATTAAAAGAGAAAAGAAAAAAAAAGGAAAAAAAGAAATATTGCTTCAAGAATATTAAAAATTAATTAATAATCTCAACTGCTTCATAAGAAATCAAACATATCAATTAATCCACAATGAAAATATAGTACTCTTCTATTTGAAGGTATTGCAAAACAATTAGCACTCCCAATTTTAGGTTTGTAGTGCCCCAGTAACTTAAAATCAAGTCTAAGGACCATATGATTATTACTATAATAAAGTTGTCCCCAAACCTGATTTAGTCTTTTGCCAACCCTAATTTTAGGTGGGACCTAGCTAGCCTTTTATCATTACCATATTCATAGATCGATGTTACAAGCATGTTTATAAAGGTATGTAAGAGGTATCAGTAATAACCTTAACTTGCTCCTTGGGGATACATTGGGGAATAACTAAAAAGAAAGATACATGGAGGGAAATTCTAATTTAATAGCTTGTAAGCTAAAGCCGATGCTTTCATGTTAATTATATTATACATGCATGCAGTTTATTCATAATTGTGCTTATTTTACTTGATATACAAATAAAGACAAAGATACGCGACATGGAATTAGTTCTCTATGTTTGGTGACCAACTTTATTTAATTTTCTCTTTATTAGACTTTCATGGCCAACTCTAATCATGCTTATTCCACCCAATTAATTATGACCATAATGCTTGTTATTTTTTCCAATAGGGATCACTTAATTAATTTATTGGTTAACTAATAAATATATAAACTTCAAGATGTATTACATTGTACATGTATATATAGTGTTAATTCTATATGTAGGGCATATACTTTTGGAGCCAAGGCTCTAATTTATTAGATAGGTGAATAATTAGCCTTAAAAGGAGAGCTAGCAATAGCTGGCTAGGGAGAAGCTTGAGTTGGATACATGTCCCTGCATGTTTCTAATTTAGTTTTATAATACCCCTGATTAATTACATGAGACTATGAGAGAGCTTTCTAGCTTTAATGCATATATATTTTTATAAGAAAAAAATCACAATTTAATTATCTACTACGAGACTCAAACTCTCGAACCCTTACTCAAATAACCTCTCCCCTTACTCAAATAACTTTCTAGCTAGTTAATATATATATATATATATGTGTATGTATGTATGGGTGTATCAATCATGAGTCATACAGTTAGTTGGTGCCTTATAATGTATATATATATATATATAGGTACATGCATGTTTAGAGTTTACATATATATATATATATATATATATATATATATATATATATATATATATATATATATAAGAGAAATTTGCCTTTTATAAAACTCGAACTCTCCACCTCTTATCAAAATAATTTCATATCAAATCAATATTGAGTCATCAACTTGGTTGAGTTTACTGAGATTTTTTATATGTATTAATAACATATTGTACTTCAAGTGATAGCAACTCTAATTTGGATGTATATGTGCTCACATTTCTAAAAAGTCGAGGGTTGAATTTTTTTTGACGGATTTTTTTTTCTTTTTGTTAAAAAATCAACTTATTTCTCTTGAACTTGCACTCGAAGAGACTTAAACCATCAAACTCATCTGTAGAAGACTTTTGATCAAACTATCGAGCTATCACTTAATTGATTAATTTACATATTAGATCGTAGAGGAATAAGTAGGGTTTCTTATCTAATTAAGATAAAGCTACATTTAATTATTTTAACACTTTATAGGCCCTTCCAATTAATTATTTAAAAAAAGTTCATTTTTTATATGGACGGTAGATAGTTAATTATCATGATAAAAAAAATAATAAGAAAAAAATGGTAGAGGCGTCTAATGCCACTATTAATTATATACTAGACGATCAAATTGCATGCCAAAAATTGAGGGACAAAATGAAAGCCCTAAACTACAAAAAAAAAAAAAAAAAAAAAAAAAAAAAAAAAAAACTTCGAAATGGCCAACGAACCCACAAATCGAATCCAAAATGACAAAAATAGTTTCACAGATGAAGGGACGACATGATCTCGTTGGATTTTGATCAAATTAGAAGGTTCGATTCGTAGGTGGGTGGAGCTCAGTCTCAACCTTCTCGTGAGTCGATTGGGAGAGGTGGGAAAAAACTTTATATACGAAGAGTACATGTAGTTTGGTCATTTCACAAAGGTGTAAAATTAGAAAGTAAAAAAACAAAAGAGATTGCGTTCAATAAAAATTTGGAGTCCATTCATCCGCTCCCTGTAAGGGGTATCATTTAATTCCATGCTTGCGTGGTACTTAAAAGCATGAGCACCCAATCTGAAAGCAAAGATGTAGCTAGCTAGTTAGCATGGCCAGTAAGCATGCTTGGCGTGTGTGGGCACACATTTGGTGCATCACGTACGAGGAATGCATAGCTGACGTGCCTTTACACATTTAGAGACTATGCAAAATGTACATATCAAAAATACATGCTGATCACATATTCCCATACACGAGGTGAGATATCTATAGACATATGCTCGTAACCTTTTTCCAAAAATGTGAATCTGCTTCAGGCTTTCATGAGCCTCTCCGATTAAAAAACTAAGATGGAAAGAGAAATGTTATCCAGAAAAATCTATAATGTTTATCAATTTGATATAAATAAAAGTAAATTACAATAATCAATAACAAAATTGAAATAATAAGTAAATTTAAAATTATATAATTGAAGGCTAAGATAGAGCTTTCTTTAGATTCGGTAATTGGACTTTCCATAAAGATCTGCCTCCATGATACAACCGAGATGCCCTTTCAAAATAAAGTTCACCAATTCCGAAAATCTGCCCAAACTAATTTGCTTCTCTCGATCTCAAATATTATGTATTTCGAAAATCAAGTGAATTTTTAGTGTTTTAGTTCTACTTTAATAGAACTTGATGCACTGGTTCAAATCAAGATGACTATCCAAATTTGAAATAATACACGATGGTATTATTTAACAATCTTACCTATTAACCAAAATGACGAAATTAGCCGTCAACAATTATTTCGAAATTAAAAAAATATTTAAGTTTTAAAACAAAAAATAACTTGATTTTACAAAGCTAACAATTTAAGCCCAAAGTAATATCAAATATTATATATGTATACCCTGCTACTCGATACCGTTTGAGCTCTATCCATTGAGTTTTTCTAAAGCAAAGCTATAGAGAAGGTATTTGTATATAAAGAGTTTGTATTTTTTTTTTTTTGATAACCATGGGTGTCCGCACCCTTTGAGTATGACTAATCCCAGGAGGTCAAGTCGGTCCCACCAAACTCATAGACCGAGAGAAACCTCAAAAAATGGTTTCATTATCGACGTCAGGACTCAAAACACACGACTTCCTTCCATTGAAGAAACCATCATGTAGTATTTTAGCCACTTCGCTACTCAAGCGGGTGGTGAGCTTGTACGCTTTTTAAGTGAGCATAGGGACTAAGTAATTTTTATTCAAACAAGAAGTAGCTAAAAATCTAGGAGCAAATGTCCATATCATATATGGACCAATTTAGGCGTAGGCATCTATACCAATTAGACAAGCGCATGTGCACTCCTTCAATCAAAACATGTCCCAATCACAAATATATTGCTCAATTATATAATCAACAACAAACCAAAAAATAAAAATAAAAATTATACAATCAACATGTGAAACAAATTAAAATGTTTTTAGTAGATTCGAGGGAAGGTGTGAGAATTAAAATACTTTGATTCTTAAATGACACAATGATATCGATGATTCTTTGTGTGACTACTTAGTTGTTCTCCTTTTTTTTTTTTTTTTTTAGTTTAAGTCTCTCGATATTCGAAGTCCAAAGTGCCCCAACTATTTCAAGTTCATGCTGCAGAGGCCGCTAAGTGACAACAAAATTTTCTCTAAAAGATAATAAAGAGAGAAATACTTAAAGCTCGAATTTGAGGCTTCCCTTCCCATCAAGTTAAGTCCTCCTTAAGTTATTAACAACTTATTGGATATTCATTCTGTGACAATGTTAGGTTTAGAGACACCACAATGACACACTTTATTAATCTTTAATAAACTCGTTAATTACAATGCGGGGAGTTAACTCTAATTTATAGACTCACATAAGCATACTCCTAATCCAACTAGGAGATCCTAAATAGACTCATACTCTAACTCGAAGTCCTAATCAAACTCAAACATTAATCTAATTTAGATTACAACTCCAACATCCCCCATAAATCTAAATTACATATCTGAATTAAAAAACAAAACATCATCCCCCATAATTCAGATTGTCATGATCTTCCAATTGATCTTCTCTCGAATGTAGATCTTGAACTCCATCGATGACATCCTTTATCGTTCACCCGCCATCTATATCGCACAACTTCCTTAATGCTGAACAGTGCACAATGCACTCGATTTCCTTTGTCATCAACGACATTATCATGGGTAATCTTACAATCCTGAAGTCGAGCTGGTTGTCCCATACTTCTTTGTGGTCTACAACTGATACGCTGGGGTCTAGCGTCACTATCAACCGAAGTGGAAGCTTCATCCTCACATCTAATTGTTGATGGTTGAGCAATACTTTTTCCTTTTATGTCCCAAATCCACGCACTCTTCTCATCAAACTTGACATCTCTGCTAACAATGACTGCATTGGTAACTGGATTGTACAATTTGTACATTCCAACCCTCCCTGAAACATAGCCAATAAATATGACCTTCACGCCTTTGTCATCTAACTTCTTCCTGTTAGCATCAAGAACATGTACATATGCGGTGGATCCAAACACCGTCAAGTGTTTGACACTTGGCTTGTAACCACTCCAAGCCTCTTATGGGGTTATATGGGACACACCTTTTGTGGGAGACCTATTCGGTAAATAAATTGAACATGCAACTGCTTCATCCCAAAAAGGATCAGGTAGACCTTTGGCTTTCAACATACTATGAGCCATGTCTATAATCGTCTTATTCTTTCTCTCTGCAACACCATTATGTTGCATTGTCCGTGGTGGCATGATCTCATTTTAATCCCATGACGATCACAAAACTTTGAAAACCACCACCATCTGTCCTCAAAGTCTTGATGTAGCGTCCACTCTGTTTCTCCACAGTTGCCTTAAACTTCTGAAAGCAATTAAAGGCATCAGACTTATTCTTTAAAGTATACACTCAAATCATCCTGCTGAAGTCATCAATAAAAGTCATAAAATATTTCTTCCTCCTTGTGAAGTTGTAACGACCCGAAAATTTGACTTGTGTCACGTGTCAGGTCAGGGTCGTTTGTGGAATCCACTTGTCGAAATGCGTATGTCTAAATCTCGGGTGGAGACTCCGAGGTACTGTGTAATATCCAATTTGAGATTTTAATGTTAATTGTTGCTAAAAGTATATGCGGGGAATGCGATGAACCAAAACACGAACGGGGACGATCTCGAGTCGCGTGTCGACGTGGGACCGAAATGTGGCTATAATGGATTTATGTGGTTTTAAGGTGGACATTGGATATGCCTCGTGATACGTGTAGCGTGAGTATCGAGATTTTGAAAGGAGGCGGGTTAGTGCATCGTGATGCGCGCTACTCAGTTTTTAAGAAAAACAAATAAAAAAAGAAAGATATATACGTTTTTATGTGCCTCGAGTTTCGTTATGCACGAATCTCAAGGATTTACTTTTGATTTGAAATAAATAAATAAAAAATCGAATAAGAAATGAGAGGCAGGGAAGAAAGAAAAGAGGGAGAGAGAAAAGAAGATCAGAGAGAGAGAGTGAAGGAGCTCGCGAGCCAGCAGATCCGGCGACGATTCGGCAACTCCTGGCGGCGAACTAGCAGCCGTGGATCATCGGCGCGGATGACTGCTCGTGAGCGACGGGGAGGCCGCGGACGAGCGCGACGCGGCTACGCGGAGTTCACAGACCAGCGATCGCGCATGGCAGAGATCGCAAGCGGCTGCGAGGTGCCGACGGCGGCCGGCCGGCGGGTGATGGCGCACGACGACGATCTCCGGCGATGCAGCGTCGAAGACGATGACGACCAACGGCGGCCATGGAAAGCAACACCAGCGCCATGCTCGCGGACGCGAGAGTGGCACACTGCGCCGGAGCCGTGGCATTGGCACCGGCCAGGCGCGCGTGGTTGGACACCAGTGCGACGGCACCAGTGACTCCAATGGCACGGCGTGGCGTAGGCGGCGGCTGCGCAGCTTGGCGAGCAATTTCTGATGGCACAGCTCCGGCAGCGGCGGTGACGCGACGGTGGTGCGACAGCGACGGTTGTGCGACAGCGACGCCGGCAGCAATGGTGGTGTGGATGCGACGCGGTGAACGGCGCGGTGGCGCATTATCGACCGATCATAGGCGTGACTTCGAAGAGTCCGACGACGCGATGGATTCAAATGGTTTTGAAGGCCATGAGACTTAGGAGTCGGGTGTCGGGTGCGCAAATCGAGACGCGAGCGAGACGTTTTGAGGTTCGTGATTTCTCGAGGTAAGTAAACAAGCTAGGGACTTATACAATATTTCATTTCTCTCCATTGGCTGTGGTTGTTTACTGTTTTGGGATAGCTTTATTGTTGTTCACTGCTTTGTGATGATAGCTATCTTTGGAATTGTTGTCGATTGAGTGGGTCCATTGGCAAGTGAGTCATGATTACTGTTATATGCGATATGAGAGGGTTAGGGCTGGGAGGCAGGGGTCTCGTCCTAAACCCGAGGTCTTTCCTGGTTGCCAGTCGATATATCCCAATTGAGTGTACGTTTGGGGCTTTTATCCGGGTCTGTGGATGTTTCATAGTCGTACGGGCTAGGGCTGGGAGACTGTGGTCTCGTCCTAGATCTGGGTCTGTGAATGTCTCATAGTCGCAAGGGTTAGGGCTGGGAGGCTGGGGTCTCGTCCTAAACCCGAGTCTGCTAGGCTTTTGCCGCGACTCAACATCCTTTGGTTGGGACTCCTTGTTCTTTAGCCTCACTCATCGATTGATTTGTTTAGTCTTTTATATTCATGCGTTCTTTATTCCTTTCGTTCTATTTTCATGAATTTGACTGCTTTGGATATTGTGAAATGTTGTGTATATGTCCTACTAGATTTACTTACTTGAGCTTGTCATTCTTATGTTTGACTGAGTGCAGAGCCACAGACGAGTAGCAGAGGGAAAGCTCCATAGCTAGGTGATTTTTGTATATCTTTTAATTACTCTCCTCCAATGATGATATAGTTATGCAGGGTTCCACAATTAGGTTGCCTAACTTTGTAAAACTTGCAAAACGTTAATAACTCAACTGTAAAATTGTGAATTTATTGATAATGATGGATTGGAAAGCTGACTAGGCCTGCGTTGACCTTGCGAGACTGGCTCAGGGGTCCACGTGGTCTTAGGCCGGGCGCTGCCAAGTTTGTGAGAAATTGGGGCCGTCACAGAAGCAGTCTGCATAGGACCATAAATATCTGAGTGAACCAATTCTAGTAGAGATTTTACACGCCTTGGAGTGTTGGAAGCAAACGTTCGTTTATGTTGCTCCCCTAAAACACACCCCTTACAAAACTACTCTTAATGTTGAATCACAGGCAATCCTTTCACTAAATTCTTATGAGTCAACAACTTCAGACTTTTGAAGTTCAGATGTCCATATCTTAGATGTCATAACCATGACTCATCAGAAACAATAGATTTAAAACACGGATAAGATCTAGTCTTAATCTCAATCTGAAATAACCTATTTTTCAAAGGAGACTTAAGAATGATCATACATTTAGAGTCAAACACAGTGAGATGACTATTTTTGAAATTCACTTTGTATCCCTTCTCTAGGAACTGCCCCAAACCTAGCAAATTGCATGTCAATGTCGGTACGTATAACACATCTGAAATATACTGATGATCACCATTCTCCAACTGGATCTGAATTCTTCATTTTCCCTTAACTGGAAGTTTCCTATCATCAGCAAACTTGACCTCTGTCAATGCTTACTCATCCAACTCATCAAAAAGTCATCTATTGTGACACATATGATTAGAGCATGCACTGTCGAGACACCACATATTACTCTGAGCATTTTCCTGGGCTGATGAAACCATTAGTATCTAATAACACGCCTCATCTTCATATGTCTGCTCCTCAGATTCTGACTCTAATGATTGCTTTATCCTGCATTGTCTAGCTATATGCCCAAATTTGCGACAGTTGTAACACTGAATCCGATTTCCCTATTGATCGCAACCGTCTCGTCCACGACCTTTATTCCTACCCCACCACAGCTGATTATCATTCTGACCTCTGCCATTGTTGTTGACTTTATAACGGCCTTTGAACCAATAATTCTTTTTTAACTTTGGGACAACCTGCAGTCTTCAATGCCTGCTCAGTAGGCTTGACTTTTTCACTTTTTGCATTAATTCGTTGCTCATGTGCTCGGAATGAACCAAAGATTTCTTCAACTGACTTGGTCTCATAATCTGTCTCGGACTCCATAATAGTAGTGTAACGGGCCGCTCTAATTAATCCCGATTAACTGACAAATTATAGATTAAAATCTTAAGCTCAGACTCCCGTGGACATCGCGAAAAAGTCCAGAGCACCCCAAACGAGGTAAAATTGTTATTTTTATATGTGAGTGTTTATTTATTTTACTAATATTAAATAATTAGTGTCGCATTATTTGACATTTTATTAGTCGCGTTATACGCGTGTAGTGACGAGAGTGTCCAACGTCGCGGTGTGCGCGTAACGTGGGTGTACGGGGTAGTTTGGAATTTAGTTGTCACACCACTCATCCCATCACATCATACATCACATGTCACATCATACCTACCAATCACATCATCCCATACCACCCCTCACATTTCTCTCTCCTACCTTCCTCTCTCACCTCCAAACAAAATTCTTTTTATTTTCTCCTTCCCCCATCAACCGATCTTCACCTCCTCTTCATTCCTCACACACGGGCTGAGAGGAAGAAGAAGAAGAAGCGGGAAAGAGAGAAGAGAGGGCGGAGAAGCCGGGAAGGAGGTGAGTCGTTGCTTTTGTTGTGGGTTCGGTGCGTCGGCCATGGTGGCCGAGAGGAGGTTAGACCATGAAGGCCGAACCAGGTCGAGGTGGTGATGGCAGGGGTGTCTCCCTTGCCATCGATTCCACCGGGGTTGGGGTGGTGAGCCACCCCAACCTAAAACCCAGATAAAAAAAAAAAAATCCATTTCCGATCGAACCAGAGAAACTGGTTCGATCGGGAGGGAAAGTGGTGCACATGAGCGCTTTCGCGCGCGCGTGTGCACTCACCCATGGGCTGGGCCCAGAACGGGCCAGGCTAGGCCCATGGGTCGAGCCTGGACCGGTTCTGACCCAGGGTCGGGTCCAACCCGGTTGGGTCGACCCGACCCGAACCCAAACAAAAAAAAGAAAATGAAATGAGAAAAAAGAGGAAAATAGCTAGAAAATTATGAAAAAACCCAGAAAAATCAAGAAAAATATAATAAAATGAGAAAAAATAAAAAATAGTGTTGAGGACATTTGGGGCGTCGGCACCCCGATATAACTCGAGAAGTGTGCCGAAATTAAACTTTTTGAAATAAAATATCAAAAGTTTAATCTCACATTATAAATTCATTTAATGAGACACTAAAATAATGAAAATTGTATAATTGGACACCAGAGACTTAGGCTACCATAATTGGGTGTCGGGTATGTATCTCGAGGCGAGTGCGAGACGTTTCGAAGGTGTTTTGCGATTTGTTTGAGGTAAGTAAACCCACGAGAAATTTAGTTAAAATTCAATTTATGGCACTTACTTTATTTCGCATTTGAATTATTCCATTGTGCTTTCTATTGTTGTTCATTTACAGTTCATCTACTCCCACGTGTGTATGTGTGTTTGTCGACAGGGTCAGGCATGGCACGGACTCACACCCCGGGGCTCGCTACCCCACGCTGTTCGAGTAATTGGCCGTGTTAGGGCTACGCGGTGACTATTCTTCGTGAAACCCGTAGGTTGAGATATGTTTGGATGAGGTTTCTTCCGTTCAATTGTTCCTCTCATTCGACCGTGAGATGTTTGGCGATGTGGTCGTCAATGGTTCCTCTCGGTTTAGCTACGATGATTCCCGGATGTCGACTAGGCTTTTCTGTCACGCTACACTCGTGTCCAAATTTGACTTCTTAACGACTTAATTTCACGCGATTATTTTATTCTTATCCTTTATTTAAATTGCATGGACTGTAGCCGTTTCATTGGAATTCGTGAATATTAGCTAACGTTCTTTGAGATTTACTCACCTGGGATTTGTCATTGTTTTTTGTGACAAATCGCAGATCTTGTGACGAGCCGAGGCAAGGGCGTCTTAGGCGACTGCACCTAAGTTAGGAGAGCCGTCACTTTTTGCGTAAGTGGTTGTATGAATCTATTTACTGTTTTATGAAATTTTTTGGAAGGACTTGTACACCTGATACATGTATATGCTCACCTTTTGTACTCTTGTTGCTCTTGATATACATGGTATCAAATGCCGGGTTTCCACACTATAGAGTTAGTCATACCATGAAAACTTTTTATTTCTACCGTGTTTGCATGCTTCAAAGACTTCCGCTTAAATGTTAATTTATAATAAATTGATAAATTGTAAACAACTTAACTTAGTCAATTTAATCTGAATATCCATAAAAATTTTCATAAATATTAAGTTAAGATGAATATGGTACGTATAAAAGTGTAGGTCGCATGCAGTCAAAATTAAGTGTGCGATGACGTGGCATGCTTGGTGACGTGTTTGGCGACGTGGCGGTACCTGGTTTGCCTTAGAGTTTGGGGTCGTTACAAGCAGCTACCACGTGGTCGAACTTCGTCATCAAAGTGCGCAAAATCTTCTCGTTCACATCGAGATCGGCGACATCTTCGTCATTCATCTTTAACTGATTGACGATTGTTTGAACATGATTGGTGTACTTCTTTATATCTTCGGACATCTATCTCGATCAACTCAAATTGTCGCCTCAAAGTTTGCAACCGAACTTTCTTAGCTTTCTGTACACCTTTGTAGGACGTCTCTAAAGTGTCCCACGCTTCCTTTGATGTCTTTGCCAGTTGCACTTTCTCAAACGCCACATCATCAAGCGTTTGCAAAATAAAATAAAGTGTCTTCTGATCTTTCTAACGAAGCTCTTTTATGTCGAGGTAGCGGTGGCCCCTGGGTCTTTGAATCCATTTTCAACTACTGCAATCAAGTCTTGAAAACTGAACAAGACTCTCATCTGAGTGTCCATCTATCAAACTTCTTCCCATTAAATGCCGGAAGAGTCGGTTGAACTTGGCCGTTCCCCGATGTTGCATAATTCACACTAAATCAAAAATCTCAATTTTGATTTTAACTCTCTATTGTAGACAATTCGAACAAATTGTTCAAATTTCATTTTCGAATTTCTTGGGAGGCTTCACAGATCTCTCATGTCACAACAGTACAAAAAAAACTTTGATTATGTGTACTTGAAGTAAGATAATAAATCAACTCCTACCTAACATTTCTATAAAAGATTGATTCAGTGTATAAAAGTTGATTACTTAAACAACTCTCAACCTTCTTCTTCAACAAGATCGAGGGAGTTTTTGCTTGATTAGCACATTTAGGGATAAAATTTATCAACCCAACACACCCACAAAAATATTTTCAAAACTAACACACTTTTGGCCACGTCACCGCCACATCACGCACCGAGATCACTGGAAAACGTGACTTAAAGTCACGTTTTCCTTTCAATGGAAGTCGTGACTTGCAGTCACGACTTCCTTCTGAATTTTGTTTTTATGTTGGCAGAGAAGACCAGATTGAGGCTCGACTAATCTCTCGGTCGTCCATAATTACCTATCTAAACAAGATCACTTGAATCACTATGAGACTAAGATATTTTTTGAAATATACTAGTTTAATATATTTATGTATAACTTAAAGGGCATCCAAACATTATTGATGTGCCCTTTCTTTTTATAAAGTGGAACCATGAAGTGTGCTCAAAAGTGAGAGAATAGAAGTAGCTCTAAGATTTTGTGATGCAACTATATATGTGATGGGCTTACACTTCAATAATGGAGTTATGTCTTGTTTGTGAAAGCGATGACAATTATATGATAAGTTACATTGTAGGTCTAGTGAACGAGCACAATTTATAGGTGGTAAGTTTTGCATAATTATCTTGCACTAATAGCTAGTAGCATTGAAGACAACTGCATCATTTTTATATTTATAGATGCTTAAAGGTTTCTAAATAGTATAGCTTTAAGTATCCTCACTAATCCCATGAGGGTAATGTACCAAATAATATGGACAAAAGTGCTTTCAATATAAATCACAAATGAATAATAATGCATGCATCCATCCATGAACAAGCACTCTTCCTACTTGATGGATTTTAACAATCAAACAAATACTACCAACCATTTTCAATAGTTAAAACCGCAAAGCACAACAGATCATCAACAGGTACAGTACTTGCACATAATCTCAAATAGCACTGTTGATAGAACTCATGAAACCTCTTGAAATAGAATGATCTGGGTTTCTACTCAATCTAGAATTCAAAGTCATCCCCTAAGACAACAAATGAGCCACGAGTCATCTTCCCTCCCTCGTGTGTCGTCAAATACGCCTTGAATCATGCAACAATGCACATAAAAAGAAGTCACTCTTTGTTCAATCTCAACATAAATTTTAAATTTCTCACTATAAGAATACAGAAAATCTCTCAAAAACAAGAAGAAAGAAATGAATGAAGTATAAAATAAATAAAAAAGGGAAAACAAAAAAATGTCTCATTATAGTTAAGAACAAGTCCTAGTCTGACCCCAAATAATGACTTCCAGTCCCACAACGTGTTCTCTTCACGACTCGGACATTACGGTTTAAAGCTAATGGGACATTCGAATGCACTGGAGCAGGATTTTGAGCATCTTCTCTTTGATTGCCTTCGATATCACGCATTTCACCATCATGAGTATTTGTACTCCCAGAGAAATTCATCATTATTGGACTTGCATTAAAATGGCGCGAAGATGTAGGTGACATGTCAAATGGAAAGGCTTCCGTAGCCTCGAATGCCATGTTGGGAGGAACTGATGGAGTATGCGGAGTCTCAAACTCGTTGAGAGGTACTGAAGGAGTATACAATGGAGTGTCATGCCTCGAACGTGTATCGTCATGAGAAGATTGATGAGAAGCTTCAAATGAAGTGGGCATATTATGCATGCGATACTCTGCATGTACTGCAGTCAAAGTCTATGCCGCTACATCTCTAATACGTGCAATAGAAACATCATCACCCAATGTCAACTGATGAATTGATGTCATTCCATGTTCCTACATATAAAATATTTATGAAGTTGTATGCGAAATGAAAATGAGAACAACTATTTGAAAGACTTCATGACTGAAATAAATAAAATTGTACTTACCAATGCCTCAGCAATAGCTCCACGACGAGACATGAATCGTCGTGTAATGCGACGATACCATAGCATATACGGGTTGTAAGAGTCCATTGGCTCCTCTAATATTTCATCAGTTGCAATATTGGAGGCACGTTCGTTCCACATGCAGACATAAGCACTATGTCCTGCGCTCCAATCCTTATCCGTCTTCCATCTCAAGTCAATCTTATGTAGCTGCATGCTTGTGCTCTGTAAAGGTGGTATCCTTTGTCTCAAACCGGATTGTCGCATGACTCTATTGGGACTATACATTTCGACAACACAGAAGAAAAGCAAAGGTTCCATAGTTCGCCGAATAGCACGACCACTGCTACAGTACGCATGCAGGTCCCTTATCATTGTCTCAGGATACGGTTCCCATATTACTTGTAGTCATTAAAAACAACTTGAAATGAATAAAATACGAATTTTCCATGATGTTGACATAAGCATCCGCTGGAAAAAAAGAATTATGTATATTTCTTACTTCATCGGGTGCTTGCATGTTAATCATTTCTCTGTACTTTGTCAGCACGTGCATTGATGTTCCCGTGGTCTCCAACGCATGTCTCCACATTTACAAATGAAAAAATAACACAAAGCATGCATGACGACACATGTAGATAAATAAGAAGAAATTGAAATTATTAGGTGAGAAAATACTAATTACCTATGACCAAATGGAGGAGGTGGAAATAATTCTTCGTTTTATATGATGTCGTCTCGAAGAACGTTTCCCATTATTGGTGCAAGAAACGACAACCTATCCCATGCCCATAATTGCAATAAGATGACCGAACCTGCAATCTCTGCTCCATCAATGTCGGCTGCAAGACATAATTGTCTATATAGGTGAGCCAGAGTTGCACTACCCCAATTGAACTGTCCTGCCGCCTCGAAATCCTCCAAAAATTGCAAATACGTGATGTGAACGAGGTTGTTAGACTTGTCTGCAAATAAAGCTCCTCCTAGAAGTTGAAGGATGTATGCTCTCGCATAGCGTTGCACTTCCACATCATTAGCATTGTTTGGGAGGTTTGGAAACCATCTTGAAAGTTGGCGAATTTGAATCCGCCCTCCAGTCCTGTTATTTTCGGGGAATGGGAATCCCAGTTGTGTCAAGCATAAGGCATCGTAATCTTGCTCGACGCGACCAGTGATAGGTAATCCATCGACAGGTAACCCCAAGATGATTTGTACATCTTTGAGGGTTATAGTCATCTCGTCAACGAGGAAATGAAACGTGTGAGTTTCTGGCCTCCACCTCTCTACAAGGGCACTTATGAGATGCCAATCAATTGATATGAAGCCTATTCGCGCCGTCCCATAAAAGCCAGCTTCCTGAAGATGCCCAACTATACGTTCATCCAGTAGGACCAACCGATGAAGTGCAGCTGAATTACGTCTGATAGTCAATATACCAGGCTCCTATGAAGATACGAGATTTAAGTGAAATTAGTTAAAATGTAGCTACACAGCTATATAATTAGAGAAACAGGCGAAAAGAAGTACTACCGGTCCATTCCAAACGCGAGTAGATCTATGTAAAGCTTGCATAGTCAACATCGAATCATCTATAAGGCCAGGATCCATATCGCGCTTGAACCCCAAATCATTAGCAATGTAGTCATTAATTCCATATACCAATGAAGAAACAATGGTAAAGAAGATACATTCCATTCAAGAACGTCAACGTAGTTAAAACAACAGAGTGCGAAAAAATAAGAAGAAGAATATATGGCTTTTATATATTAGCCATTAACTAATAAAAAAGGAGAAGAAGAAGAAGAAAACAAGTCACTCTTCAAATTTTGATTTATTTGATGGCATTGATGTGACACTCACTCTAGGTTTTTGACATTATTTTTTCATGTCCAATAGCTCTAGCTAAAGTAGGTGACTGCATTTGTTTAACACTGAATTATAACTTGGACATGGTGGTTCAAGAAAGACACACAACACTAAAATTGGATTTCTATTGGTGCACCTTCAACGATGGAAGGCCTTAAAGATTGTTTGTTTCAAGAATTTTTATAATTTTTTTTTTTCGTTTTATATGAACAAAATCCCCCCCCACATGTACCCAAATTTGCAATATTGAAATATTGAGATCTTGACATGTTCAATGTATAACCCCTTTTTGTTTTTTTTTCAATACGTTAGTCTTATCTCAACATGGTATCACAAATTCGACGAATCTGAACAAAAAAAAAATCACAAATTCGACTCAAGTTAAAACAAAAGTGTGCGAATAATATGAAAACATGGTGTAATTGAAAGTAAGTTCATGTACCACAAATTCATGAAAAAGTGATCAAATACATGGAAAATATAAGTGGGTGCGAAACCTAGGACTTGAAAGAGTCTTTCACTATGAAGTATTAGACGGTTGTCCTTGTTGACGACGACTGCAAGTGTGTCTATTGTGTCCATCCTGCTTACACTTACTACATCGCAACGTTGTTGGGGTTTCTCCCCATTCCTTCTCTCGCTGCATATGTCGTGGCTGTTTTTGATTGCCTTTCCAATCCATCTCAGTGCGCAAACGGCTTGTTTGAGGACGACCATTTTTGACTCGCTTTCAATATGGATCAGGCAGCAACGTATGTGGAACTTTGGCGTTAGACCAATAATCTTCGTGAGAAATGGGTTGGAAATTCGCAGCATAACATTGACTGTACACAGACAATCTGTAGTATGACTCGATGTACTGACAGTGATCTATGGCAACACTAGCGCAAACTGCTTGAACATGGGAACATGGAATGCCAAAACATTGCCAGTTCATACAAGTGCATCTACGGGCCTCCAATTTCACAACTTGCTTGTTAGACCCTTTTCTCAAATGATAGCCACGTGGTGCAGTGATGACTTCAAATGTACCATTCTCACGATTTACTAATGTCACATTGTGCCCTCCAACCGCTTTTCCCCGATGTGACAACTTATTCATTGCGTACCTTGTGTACATTTCGCCCCTTCCTATGGCTGCACCTATTTCGTCGCGTCTTTTGTTAAAGTACGCCATGCACGATAAAATGTAAGTTGCACTAAAGCGATGATGGGGTAAAATCGCGCGCCTTTAAAGACCCTGTTAAAGCATTCTACATTTGTGACAAAAAAATCCATATATGTATTAGCTTCTACACGTAATAAATCAAACACATTAAGTAAGTAATAGTAACAAACGTAATAAATCAAACGTAATACCCGCGAGATTTGTAGTCATCCATCCGTATCGATAACCATTGTCGTATGCGTTTGTCAATTGTGCTCGATCTAGGTCAGTGAACCACGCAATATATTCGGGATTCATTTGATGGAGTTCTTTCATGGATGCCTTAAATTTTCGTTTGTGCACCCGCTAAGTGCACCATATCCTTTAATTCTTTGCTCCCGAATCTCATGTTGAAATTACTGCATATGTGACGGAGACAAAATCTGTGTTGAGCTCTTTCATAGGTCCATCCATTTTGAGGATTGTTCATAGCCAACAATATACCTTGGTGTCAATAAGAAATGACACATATACCATCCCTATCAGTCACATGATCAAACAAGCCATAAACCATCCCCGGCTTTCTTGACTTTCCTTATCAACAATGGCAAATGCTAAAGAAAATACATGACTATTACTATCAACAACAGTGGCTATTAGGAGTTTTTGTTTGTATTTTCCATACAAGAATGTGCCGTCAATTTGTATCATTGGTCTGCAATGTCTAAAGCCTGCAATAGAAGGTGCAAATGCCCAAAAAACCCATTTGAATACAACCTCATTGTTGGCATTAGGCTCGCCATGCTGCCATTCCACACGTGTCCCTGGATTGCTTTCTTGAAGAGCGGTCATCCACCGCGGTAACATTTTATACGATTCTTCCCAATCTCCAAAGACTTTAGCAATTGCTTTTTTCTTCCCCAACCAAACTTTCTTATAATGAACGTCATAACTGAATTTGTCCTTGATAATCTAATGAAGCACTGGAATTGAAATGGACGGATCTCTTCTCACCACATTTTCTACCTCACGACATATAACGGTGGAGTCCAAATGGGCATGATCCTTGGACAGTTTAGCATAGATACATGTATGTGGTCCTGCATATTTACTGATCTCAAACATTCCATGCGATTTTCTTCTCAAACACCGCAACCTCCAAGTACATCCATCTAAATATTTCTTACAACGAACAATCCATACATTAGGTGTAGAATGAGTCACCACAAATTGCCTGTGTCCTTTGATGCTATACAATTTCATGGCATGCTGGATATCTACTTTACACATGAACCGCATGCCTTTCTCAAATTATGATGCCTCATTTCGTAAAGACCTAGAAGGGATCATTGCATTCTCATGGATGGGTTGCATTGCCTCACTACTCAATTCCATAAATACAGATGAAGGTACGACAAATTCACCTACACCCACGTGCACACCATAAATTCCAACAGCCTCTTCATTGAAAAAATCATCGTTCCCAATTTCGTTCGAAATTGGAGGACAAGATAATGAGCCATCATCGGCTATGACTCGATTTAATGTATATCAAATCATCACATCATCAACATGATGACCATCATCCCCTTCATCGTCTACATCATCATCACTACTCTCTTCACTTGTATCTCCGTCACTACCGCAATAGTCATCATCTTCACTAGTATTCAAATCATCACAGGAACGAGGATCCTCGTCCATTTCGGGATTCGCGGTCATCAAAGGCGATGCACAATGACTATGTTCATAAATTGGTTGAGTGCTAGGTCCAGCTCCAGAATCTAACACTATATTACAATTGGAACTATTATACGATTGCCTCGGAACTAAATCGATATAAAGCTCCATGCAATTTGGTGGTGGTAATTCTGCCACAATATCTCAAGCATCTTTGAGACTCGACTCATCATCTATTCGCAAAGGGACGTAGTTGGCCGTTCCACTTCCAATGTACGCTGGATATCGATATGTCATGTTTAATCTATGTAATTCATTGTCTATCTGCAATGAATTATAGATACAACTCACAAGTTCATCATACCCTAAACCCATCTTTGATCTGAGACGTCGAATAGGCGGTTTCATGTGAAATCCCTGATGGTCCATCAACCATGTCTCCATTCATATAACACAACAACGTTACTCTTCGATCAACCATTCTTGAATCTATATATGTAGAATATAATTGTTACTCAATAGAAGTGATAATAATTATAACACACACTTGGCAAAAATATATGTAAAAACCTTTAAAGACAAGTCATTTTTGGTTATAAATGTCGAGGGTGGCGCGACATGTTGTCCCGAATTGCACGTGACACAAGCCGCGTTGTTAGAGTTGACAAGGACTAAAATTCGACTATATATTGTATTTATCAGTGTATCACATATCACATTCAGTTAATTATGAGGGACTCCAACATTACACAATTCACAATAATGTGGACCATTAATATTATTTGTCATAATAAGAAAATTATAATGATTCAAGTGCCCCCCTAAATTCTGGACTTAGATTGGACTACATTGTACTCTAATAAATATGTATAAACAATATGTGAACTGTCTTTTGTTGGTTATAATATAGATATATGGTACTGTTGTATAACATGATTAATTTGCATAATTGAAATGCTGATTAAGAGATTTGATCTTGTGTACAAATATTCAAATATATCCAAGTGGGCTTCATTCCTTCTTTTTTTAGTCATCATAAGTGAATGAACTTTAATTTTAAAATCTTAAACAAACGCTATATTATTTTAATTTTGAATCATCAAGTAATTGGGAAAAAAAATATTTCCGAATATAAATAACATCAAGTAATTGGCAAAAAAAAAATACCGGATAGAATTAACATCAAGTAATTGGCAACAAAAAAAACAAAAATAACCGGATAGAATTAACATCAAGTAATTGGCAAAATAAACGAAAAAACCCGGATAGAAATCACGTCAACTAATTGGCAAAAAAAAAAAAACATAGCCTGGATACAATGAAAAAAACAACCGAGTAAAAAATAAATTATTGGAGCAACAAGACATGAACCACAAGAAGCCTAAACAAACAAAATCCCCAAACAAGTTGATCTTACAGAGTTGTATACACAGATTGAGTTGGGGTGGGTTGCACAAGATCGAGTTGAAGCGTGTTCTTCGATTTTTGATCCGTTTTTAGCTACTCCACGATTTCCCGATTTCCCTTGCAAAAATCGATTTTCTTTAGCCTCCGAACGTCTCTTCTCTCCATATAAGAAAAAATAAAAAACGCACGCCTCTGCGTTGTTCTTCTCTCCACCTGAACACGCTAGTCAAAATATTTTGAACACGGGTACTTTACAAATGAACTAATCGAAAATGGCACGATCGAGCGTACTCAAACTTTTTGTTTCCAAAACAAGAAACGCGTCTTTACACTTCGATCTCTCGATAGATCGTAAGCCCAAATTCTCACAACTTTTTGTTTCCAAAATCTAAAATCTCGATCTCACTCTTCTCACAGTATCTCAAAATCTCGATCTCACTCTTACAGATCTCAGGATCTCACTCTCACAGATCTCAAGATCTCATTTTTGCTCCGATACCATGTTAGGTTTAGAGACACCGCAATGACACACTTTATTAATCACTCTAATAAACTCATTAATTACAATGAGGGGAGTTAACTCTAATTTATAGACTCACATAAACATACTCATAATCTAATTAGGAGATCCTAAATAGACTCAAACTTTAACTCGAAGTCCTAATCAAACTCAAACACTAATCTAATTTAGATTACAACTCCAACATATAATGTGTTCATTTATAAATTTCATTAATTAGTCATTAAATCTAAAATTACTTGGATATATAGTCATAAATTCGGATCCTACCTCTAAAAATAGTCTCACCGTCTGTCTGCAAAAGTTACCTATACATGTAATAGTGTCCATTTGAGTCATTTGACCAACTTCTATAAATGGTGGTATATTTATCACAGAGAAAAGCATGTTTAGCTTTACATATATATTTCGAGACACCATGCACTACTACCTTTCACTTGGGCTTTATTAATTCTTTCATCAATTCCCATCTTATTGGATTGTTGTACAGTCACATATGATCCTTTTTTATTGGGATGATGGACCATAAAAAAAGTGTAAATAAAGCTATGATATTCATCCAAATAAGCTTATTAGTCAAACTAATTAAACAAGCTTGTTTAGTTCAATGATATATGTTTTTTCACTTTACAATCTACAATTATACTTGGAAGTTTGCACTTTATATAAAAGAGAATAAGTATTAATTGACACCCAAAAAAATACAAGAAATATAAATATATAATTAATAAGTCTTCGTATGTATTTTGTATCCATCTAAACTTTTTTTCAATTTATCTTTTTTTACTTTAAATCGATTAATTTCATAAAAAGTATAAATAAGTTAAATTTCTAACACTATAACTTAAAGAAATTGTCAAAACATCTCAGTTAAGATGGATAAGACATCATTTACTAAAAGATAAAATTAAGGAAGGTCGTGATTTCGAATCCCGCGAAAGTATATAAAAAAAAAAACTAATAATAATAAAAAAAAATTATTGGATGTAATATAATCGATCACTAAACTGAAACCCACAAAGTCTACTTACTTATGAACAGTAATCGAATCAAAAGTAAATTTAAAAAGACTGGAGAAGTGCAATATTTTACTGGCAGAAAAGACAAAGGCCTGATTGGTGTCTCAGGAATATATCTTGATCTTTGGGCCTCACTATCATTTTTGTTAAATCCAAGGGCCCTTATAAAACCATGGGCTCTGCATACAATTCCCAACAATTAATTTCATACTTTCTACTGGTGAAGAAGCTTAAGAGAAAATTGGGTTGGAAGGTTCGCCTCTTATACGAGCCTGACAATGTTCGAGTGTAGATTTGTCGATGATGTTGGTGTCGGCCATTACGTAAAATAAAAAAAAAAAAAAAAAAAAAGATAAAGATAAGAAGCCTTGGAGATCTAGAAAACATTTGCTTTTAGGAATTTCTTACCGATCAATCTACATTTTTTATCTGCCTACCCACTCTCTCATTAATCTACCCCATATTCAAGTCTAAAAAGCTTAAGAGTATGTACTCACTTCCCCAACAAATTTAAACTCAATGTTAGGTTTGTCCACCCATGTATATGTGGTTTGTCTTCTAGAGTTACAGCCAAGACTAGCATTAAGGCCAACGAGAGCAAGGAACAAATTAGTAATTATATAAGAGTACTCGAAAAAAATATATAAGAGTATTATAGGGACTCGAGAGGAGGGGCTTGATTGCCACAATTTTGTCTCCATGGCTACTTTTTGTTATGAAATTGATGGACATTTGTGCATGTATGTGACCACATTGTGAAACATGGTTCTCACATTGAATTGTAACATCAAGCATGACTCTCGCACTTCATGTAACTTGTAATCTTCTTCAATGTAAACCAACTCTTCCATGTATCGTCTATGTTGCTTGTGATGTGTTGTATGACTTGTGGTGTATATATAACTTGTATACACATTGTATAGGTACAATTATCATCATCACCAAATGACATATATAAAGGGTGTCAACCCCATTGTAATTCACACATCAATGTATGAAGAAATCTCTACATTCTCATATTTAGCTATTTTCTCTCTTGTCTCATCTTCTCTACTTTTTCTAGTAGTTATTAGTTTATGCATCTTATACTTAAGTCTCTAACAAGTCCAACTTAAGTTTTAGTTGGCTCACAACTTAGTTCACAACACTTTTAATATTTTTTAAAAGAAAAAAATAATTTGCCTCCATTGAGTCTCAAACGTATGACCTCTTACTCTCAGACCTCGTACCAAATCAATGAGCCATCAAATTGGTTTCCGTGGCTACTTTAATTACAACACATTATTGTTTTCTTATAAGTAACCTCAACATTATTTTCATCACGCTAGAACAATTTTGGTATTTAATAGAGGTTTTTAAACCCCTATTAAATGGGGGTGCGTTATTAAATAACACCTAATTGATAGGAGTTTTAAAAAACATCTATGTAATACATGTATTAAAAATTAAAACATAACACATTTTCACATGACATTTAATAACACTCTATTAAATAGGGGTTTTAAAACTTCTATTAAAGGCAAAAAATGTTCTAGTGTCAGTCAAGTACCGGGGGCTTAGATGAGGCCCATTACCTGCCCTTTGACAGTCCTCTAGCTGCTCCCTTCCTTCGGAGATTTCTATACACAACACACACAAATGCATTCAATTAATCCAAAATTGATTATTAATGTCAACAATGTTGCTCATCAATGGTGTTAGGCACACGACCTCGGATTCGATTCCCATGACGGTCAAACGTCGGACTACTAATGGTCTCTTTATGCAATTCCAAGACTCGTGGGACTAGTGAAATAAAGTGTCTGGATATCCGTGGTAACTCCAAAACAAAATTTTGTGATTGCTTTGTTGATACTTGATAGGTCCAGTCTACCAATTGAATCGAACAATCTGTTAATTATCTGACAGTTCAGCAGAATATAATATATGGTCCGTATGAAATTTCCATTTTCCTTTTTCCTAAGGCCGTCAAAAATGTATATTTGGGATTTTAGCAATGTGGGCTTCGTACAAGGCCTGCTACATGGCCCACTGAGGACATGCCCTTATGAATTGGGCAGCCTACAAGGAAGAGCGTTATGAGGAGATAATTATTAGGTTGCAAGAAACCACATGCTCCTTGAGTACAATAGAGTTCAAATCTTATGTATTTGGAGCAATTGTTGAATACAAAAAACAGGTGCCCCGCCAATTGATTAAAACAACCATAAAGTTGGCTTACTATAAGCTAATTAATTTTTTTTGGGTACACAGGCTTGTGCTTTATACTGTCACTTATTCGAATCTGTCAAAACTAATCTTCGACGCTACAAATATTAATAAATTATCCAGCTTAAGAGAAGTGTTAGAATGACAACAACATGTCATTTCGCAAAACACATTCACTTACGAGAGTCATTTATGTGTGCTTCGAGATGCGGCTATATACAATCTCGATGCATAACATGCGAATCGAGGTTGCAAAAAGACTTTCGTGAGCTAATGTGTCTTGCGCATGGTGTGACTTTGTTGTTGCCATTCTAACATTTTATATTCAGTTATGTTATAAAATTAGCTAGAAGTATAATCGAGAATTATTATGCTAAAGCATTTTTAGCAAGATAGATGAGGCATTATCAATTGTCAAAATGCAAGGTTGAAGATTTGGATCAAGCAATCAGCGTTAACGAGAAAGTGCACTGTTAGAGGTAGTCACGAGACATGTTCATGTTCCTTTGTAATGGTTTTCACTATTTGCAAAGAAAGGAAGTGGAATTGCTTTGGACTTGGTGAAGTTATTCGGTGGAAAATCAAGTGTTATTCGGTAAGAAAATTCATCTCCTACCAATTTGCTTGGCCTTTTGATTTTATCTGTTTTAAAATTAGTTGGAGTCTATTAACCGTACCTTGACGCAACTCTTGAAAATTCCATTGTTTGCATTCCTACTTATCAGGAAAAGGAAGGAGTGGGACCTGTATGAACCCATTGTTGATCTATTATCAAATGAGGAAGTGGAAACCCTAGATGCTAGAGAAGAGCGAAATGCTCGGTAAGTCAAATGCCGTACATGCATGCATATGTTTTTGGCTAGAGAGGCCATCGGTCAGAAGCTTTATGGAGATCTAATGACCTTGTGTCATCATTTTAGAAACTAATAAAACTTTACGTTTGCTAAGGAGCTTCCGCTGATATTTAGAAAGACTTGAAAGTTAGTTGTGAAAAAGTGGTTACGCATGTGAGAGCATCTTGTGAGATGAAAAAAATTAAAAAAAAAAAAACATCTATCTGAAATTAATCTTGATTTGATCATGTTTAATGAAAAAAGCAACTCAAGCTTTTTGGGGGAATCCATTGCCACTTATGGAAAAGTTTATTCATATTTGCTTTCTACTTGATTATGATACAGCTGATAAGTAATGCCAGAGAATTCAACCATGTTACCTCTGGTTGTTGCATGTTAATTTGTAGATGGTAGAGTACAGATGATTGGGGAACATCTGAATTCATGCCATCATTTGTTTAAGCTTTTAATTGGTAACATGGGGCTGTCATGTCCTCCAACAAGAATTATGTTAACAATAGATTCCCAGTTATGAAATTGTACAATGGCACCATAGGCAAAAACATTAATACCAATTAGGGATCAATATGAGTGCTTCCATTCGAAGAAAGCATGAAAATGGTGAAATTGCTCCCAATCGCATTGATGAACTGCTTTGGCTCGATCTTGCTGTATTTTTATTGGTACTTAACTTGTTTGTGACATTTTGTAGATTAAAAAGAAGGGTGAATGACAAAGATGACGTGTATTTGACAAGCTAGCCGCCATGCGATCAAGCTCCATAAGGGTGAGGCAAGAAGACTCTATGGGCATGTGGACATGGAAATTGTGAGTCTTCGATTCTGACAGCGGATCTAAATTGACTGCATGGTTGATGTATATAATATCAAGTTTCCGAAACATTTGTATGCTTATAAAATGTAGAGTAGCGCAGTAAGAATTTTAGATTTTATATTGAGAGATGAGGAATTTAAAGCATATTATGTAACTTTTATAGTTGCTTACATTACTTTTAGATTGATAATTCTATTTGTGCATATTTATAGGATTGTAAGTTTACTTTTTTGTGGTTGTTGAACAATAGAATTGGTGGTTTTCGTGAATACTTAGAAATTTTGAGCTTTTGTAATACAAGACAATTTTTCATGGATATATAAATCTTTTTCAAATTTTGATTTTTACAAGTTTTTTTTCTCTTTTGAATATTTGTTGATATATATTGTCGATGTATGAATGTCAAATTTGGCTTTTTGGTGGGATGTTAGCACCCCCAAGGAGTTGTTGGAGGGGGTGGAGGAGGTCCTATGGTTGTAACTTCAAGTTATAGGTTGGAGAACAAATTGGATTATGCTTTTGTTTGAAAATAAAACGAAAAGGAAAATTAGAGACAGAATAGCAACGAAATTTTTGAATTCCGTTGCTATTCCGTCTCTAATTTTCCAGGAATATTCATGAATCAGAAACGGAATCAGAGACGGAAATAAGAATTTCGTCTCTGATTCCGTTTCTGATTAGAGACGGAATCAGAAACGGACACTTTCCGTCTCTGATCCGTTGCTGATTAGCAACGGAATCAGAAACGGACTTTCTTGCATTTCGTCTCTAATCAGGAAAATCATAGGTTCAACTAGCTCTTACGAAAGTAAACAAATAATAAAAAACATTGTAATAAAAATGCAAAAGACTATAAAATATAACAAAATAAGAGCTGACCAATAACTGAACGTCCAAGTGATAAAAGGGACTCAATTTCTCTTAAGCGAAAGTCTCAATCTAAGTCTTATAAAAAAAAAATTGTCTTAGGGGCCACTTGCAGGCTAAATAATGCTCAAACATCGATGAGTGGAATTGCTTGGTTTCGGATATACATCACGTGACAAATTAAAATGATTAAATAAGAACCATGTGAATAATAAGGTTGTTTTTAATTAATTACTCTCTAGTTATAAGATTCTATCGTTTTGTTGTTGGTTGGTTTCGATCTGATCAGCAGAGAAAAGGCCCAAAACACTGCATGCCCATATTGGACAACCCCACAATTATTAGTAATTAAATGGTCTTCGATGACCCATCAAACATGAGTAGGACTGTAGGAGTGTATATGCTCTGGGATCTAGTTCTGCCACCGACCATCAGGTCCATCACAAACCTGATTAAATCTGCTGGACTGGCTAGCTAGGACACCGAGAACTGCAAAAGCCATCTTGAGGGCCATACTGAATGATGGTACATTAACTTATATGCCCTTATCTTTACAAGGACATAAATAAAGTTTATGGTGGAAGTTGGGAACTTAGCAAACTATACAAACAGATATATATATATATATACACGTGTATATATATATATATATATATATACATGTCTCCCCTAAAATAGTAAGGAATATTGTAAGAGACAGCAGTACTACACGATACATGAATGCAATGCAACCCTAAACCGATAATATAAAGCTTAACTCCCAGCATTCTTAGCTTTTTAATCTTATGCTATTTCTTTTGAGGAATAGTGTTATTTTATATTGATGGAAGATAAGGTTGATATATAGTATTGGCTCCGCTTTCTTCTCGGGCTTCTCAATACATAAGTTCCAGTTCTATTAATTAGGATATTATTATAAAAATAAGGTAAAATATATTTTGTGGTCCTTTAACTTTGAATCTTCTATATATTTTTGGTCCCTGAACTTTCATTGTTGTACATTTGATTATTGAACTTTTGAATTTTTTATACTTTTGGTCCCTAATTTTTTTTGAGTTTTTCCATGAGTCGGGAAAATTAATTTTTTTTTCAACTTTTGTTATCCACGTTGGTGGAGTTTAACACTTTAATAATTAATATAAACTACTTTATTTTTCTTGACTAGTCACACATTGTTGTTGTTCAGCGACAAATTAGTGACAAACGTCTGTCGCTGAACAACAACAGAAACAAGTCTGTCGCTATTTGTAGTCTAGTCAGCACAGACGTGCCTGTCACTGATATGTTGCTGTTCAACGACAGACCAAGTCTGCCGCTGATTTGCCCAGTCAAGACAGCCACGTGTTGTCGCTGATCTGTTGCTATTCAACAACAAACACTAGAACATTTTTTGCCTTTGATAGAGGTTTTAAAACTCCTATTAAATAGAGTGTTACTAAATGTCATGTGAAAATATGTTATGTTTTAATTTTTAATACATGTATTACATGGAGGTTTTTTAAAAACGCCTATCAATTAGGTGTTATTTAATAACACCCCCTTTAATAGGGGTTTAAAAACCTCTATTAAATAACGAAATTGTTCTAGTGAGACTCGGTCTGTCGTTGAATTTGGAATGGTAATTTTGAAAAAAAAATAGTACACAGTAAATAGTAAAATAAAAACCTACAGTAAAATCTGCAACAATAAATTTGTTCCTGCTGAAAATAATACGAAAATTGGAAAAAAGTTTGTATATTATCAAAATTTGACAAACAATGTCTACAAAAGGATGAGATTAACATTTCATAATTAACTAGTAGTATACTATATAGTACTAGATGAACATTGTTCAACAAAATACAAAATACTACATAAATTAAGATGGCTACACAAATTAATTTACATATATATATACAATGTCAATCCCACACTCTATAACTTTGTTTCACCTATACAAGATAGGCACCATACAAATCCTTTAGGTAGGGAGCGTTTCTCATCCAAATCCTGAAAATTAAAAGGAATAACTTGAACAATATTCGACATGCAACCAAAATATTCCAACACAAATGAAAATAACAAGTCACAATGCATGTATTCCAACCAAAATATTTTATTCCAATACAAATGAAAATAACAAGTCACAATGCATGTATTCCAACCAAAATATATATTTGTAATGTCATTCTCATTGTGACCACTTTTTTGTATCATTGATCCTAAATATATAAAATTGAATCTAATTTTACTACTCTAATTATCTTTATATGTACTAGACTTGACTAACAAGTCACAATGCATGTATTTCATTCACTCGCAAATGTAAACTCTAAAATTTAAATACAAAGACATCAATGAAATCAATCAACTTTATAAAGAGGAGATCCAACTCATTGAATTAAAAAAGTTTCTAAAATAAAAGAGGTTTATGAAGTCATTTGACTCAAGAATTAAAGCAACCAAATGACAAACGAAATTGAATTGTTCGAACAAACGAACGGTATTTAACACGACGAAAGAAATTTCCTTAAGAAAAACATGGAAAAAATAACATAGAACAGAAACTAAGACCTCACTTAAAAATATTATCATCAATACAACAATGTCATATAAGAACCCCAAGTTTCAATAGGCCATGAACTTAGAAACCATTACAAATGATAAACCCATACATTGTAATTGTACCAAAGGTTCTAGGAACACGTGCAAGCTTTTTGCAACATAAAGCTTAGAAATTAATGTCAATATAACTGCTTTGAGGAACATATAAATGAAGTGATGATTCTTCAAAGAATTCCAAGAACTTCATGCATGTCCCATGCTGCCTAATTAAGGCTCATTAATAAAATAACTAGAGAAGATTCGAGACAAAATCATTGCCCGGCCCTAACGAGAACTGTTGTATTGGATATTACCCAATCTTTAATTATCAAGCATATGTCACAAAATGCAGTAATAAGTAGAACAAGAAATCCTTCCACACTGTTATCAAGAAAAAAGAATTCATTCTACACTCGGAGAATATTCTTATAAAACTAAAAATTTTAAGCAACTTAAGAAAGGACACACAAATGACATAAAATTACGAATATAAATATTCAAGTGTTTTTATAAGATGAACATTTTGAAGTATAGAAAGATTAGAGGGGGACAAGACTACTCATAAAATAAGTTACCAGCTTCCACTAGTGCATCAATAAATGGTTCAAAAATTCAAAATGTAGGCAAGTTTCATTCATTTAAGGAGAAATTGCGTGTTTTATCAATGAACAATGTACACAAGTAATCTTGACTTCAACAATAAACTAAACAAATGGACATTTTTATATAAGGGTAAACTATTGGAGGGTATAGAATACATATTCGATCATATTGTCCAATAGCGACAAAGCGAAAAATGTATGTTCCCTTCATACACAACAAAGAACAAGTTCAAAAAACAAGTTTCTTCATGAAATGACAAATGGAAAATGCGGAAGAAACTGGTATTAAACATTATATTAAAGAATTTAATTATATACCAAAGTATGACAAAAGAATGTATTGTAACATATGCTATAAGACCATTCTACCACTCATTGCAACTATCCTAATGTTCAAAAGTTAATAATAAACACTGCAGTATACATGGTAAAATGTTTAAGATCAAGACAAGATTGAGTTCAATGGAAATTTTGTGAATAAAATAGATGGCAGAAGGCTGCATACCAAAGGAATCTCTGAAACTTGAAACTCAATTGGTGATGTAAGTTTGGCATCCTCATCAAGAACTCCACGGGCATAGAGGACTTCGTGTGTCCTAATTATTGCATCTGGCGCTGGAGATGCCTCCCCATGCAACACTCATATAAAATGCCACCGGTGCACATACCTGCAAATGAAGAATCACATCGACTACATTAGAAGGGAAAAAATGCAAAGATATACATGACTCGTAATTAACAGTTTACCGGAAAAAAAGATAGGACATCCAATCACTATTGCCGTGGTGGTGGTCGCGGAAGCGGCATAAGTTGTGACATGAACTCATCATGATCATCCAAAAGATGACGTTGATCCTCAGGCATCCTTCTATGTGGATCGGTCCAATGTCCAGGCTGGTGGTCATCCGGGTGCGCAGTCTAAGGTGCTATCTCCGTCGTCGAATGATTAGGCTGGTCGTCACTCTGAGGACCAGAACGCTCTGTTACTGGTGATGGTGGAGTCCGTGGTGTTGGAGGCACGTGGGGCCTAATCCCAAGGTGTTGCATCAACAATGCCTCCATACGTGCTAACCGATCCTGCATCTCTCGATTTTCTTCTTGGCGTTCCATCTTGTCTCTCTGCATTTGTTCTTGTCTTTCCATTCGCTCCTTCAACAATGTTTCTTGCAACCTTTGGTGGTCCCGCTGGAGCTCTTCTAACTCATGAAGTCCATACGCTTGTCCCCGAGATGAGCTTGCTTCCCCCAAAGATATGCTGTGATGACAACCTTGTGACCCTAATCCGTAGACACGTCCCCTGACCTCTGGCACCACCTCCAGATAAATGACATCCTCGTCAATCGATGTGTTGGGGGTCTGGGTGGACATCTCCTCCAACCTCTGAGTGAGTTCAGCCTGCATTAAATTAATAAACTAATAGTTAACTATACTGGTTTCTTTTAAATTGATGGGGTACATATGTTGTCTCGAACTAGTTATATATATGCAATTCTTATTACTTACATCAATCTTCGCGGATCTCTGATCTATGAAAGTTTGTCCGTCATGGCCATGGGTGTGGAGGTGTCGAAACATCTCCTTTTGTGTGGGACGACGTAGAAGCTTCTTCTCATACAAGCGAGTTACAGGATTAATAGTTTTTATTTTCGTTCATCTACTTGCGAAACTATTTATGTATGTATACGTACCAACGTATCACCATGATGTCTAGCCGATATACTTCCAGCGCTATGCAACGACATACATGTGCCCGGCCCTCCCACCTCGGACTTTCTATTCGTGTTCATCTGCTCGGACTTCTTCTTGAATGCTTCATCTTTTGCTCGCATTCGCTTGTAATGCTCAAACACCTCATCTGTCAAGTAAATAGGTGCTATTCTTTTCTTCGCGATGAGATATATATTACCCATGTACCGGATGGCTGCCTTCTGACACCACGCATCATATATCGCAAATGACATTCGCAAGTCCCAAGTGAAGAACACCTACAGAGGAACAAGTAATGGACACATCCTCATGTAGCTCTAATCAGATACTAGTTTCAATAAATTCACTTCAATGGCTGATGTGAAGTTACTGACCTTCCACTTAACACAGTATATATCTCATTGGGATTGTGGAACATACTCTCATTTCCATCCTTCTTTCAAATATCCGCTCTTAAAAACTAAACTCACCTTCCCTGCCGCCACGGACGAAGGGTGTAACCTACCATTTCGACATTTAAGTTAGTCTAGGAAAAAAATATTTTTATAAATTAGCAATATATATTGTGGAGAGTAACATACAAGCTATGCTCAGCAATGAGATAAATAAGAGGGTTTTCGCCTACCGCAGGGGCTTTCAGTGGTATGAAAAAATCAGGGATCTCCTCAATCGCATGTTGTATCGATGAGCACAACCTGTTACTGGATGACCTCGCGGATGAATGACGATGTGATGTTGGGGGTCTACGAGATGTAGAAGTGTGCTCGTCGCCAACTCCTGGAGAATGAGCGGGATGAGCTAAAGGTGATGGTGTGGCGTGATGTGACGAAGACGACCTAATACCATGGTCATGTGGGCGTCCATCTGCTGGAGGTGATGGTGTGAAGCGGTATGACGAGGATGGAATGATACCATGCTTAGCTGGGAGTGCATGAACTGGAGGAGATGGTGTGTCATACTGATATGGATATGGATTACTAGGAGGCGATGAAGAGGTATAATGTGATGACGACGGTCCGGGGGCATAAGTCGGGTATGGACGAGTCACATATATGTGACCATATGTGGGTATAATGTAATGAGTACCGACAATCCGAATGGGCATGTGTAGCATGGTGCGACAAAGATCCTCGTCCAGAGGTGCTAGTCTCCTCCAAATGTCTATTGTTGTCCTCCATGTCCTCATCCTCTGGATTACCACGTCCCCCATCTCTCGCCATATATAATGTATCTATATCTATCGCATAAACAAATAATTCAGTTGAGTCATACAAATAACATTTATAGAAATATATTTCATATAACGTAAACATCATATTTCAAGCAAATTGATAGATTGCACTAAAAACTCACACAAATCACTCAAACTCATGTTCGCTACCACTGTCTGATGACGATGTGAACTCATCATCTTCTTCATCGTCCGCATTCGTCTCAAATTCATCGTTGTTAGACACAACTTCACTTGTCGGATAAACAGCTGCCGACGCTAATGGATCTAAATCTACTTCCACGATGTCCATATTCTCATTTTGATCTGCTTGAAAAGCATTGTCCGAGATGGCCATTTCTGAACTAATGACATTGGTTTCATCAACGAACTTTGGTTGAACCTTGCATATAGCTAACCAATCACTTCGTTCCCTTCTTCCGTGCACAGGGTAAGGAAGATAGTATACTTGATGTGCTTGCATTGCCAATATGAAAGGCTCGTACCTATTGAACCGACGGTTTTTATGAACTTCTACCAAGCCCAATTTACGAAGAAGACGTGTACCATTTTGAGTAGGATCAAACCAATCACGATGCCATCTGAAACGTGTTCCCCATGCCAACACATCTGCCTCGCCGTCGCTTCAGATGCGAATAAACGTTGCAATCGAGGTGCTAGGGGAAAGTAATACATTTTTTTCCGAGCCCGCGGCACGCCACTCCGTCCTTCACTTCTAGTTTGTTCATACCTTGATTCACCGCAAAACTTACACGTGATCAACTCTGAATCCTCGCCCCAGTAAATCATGCACATGGACTTGCAACAATCAATTTGCTGGACCGGTAGCCCCATCCCTTGCAGTAGTCGTTTCGTGTTGTAAAAACTATCGACTAAACAATTGTTACTCGACAATGCATCTTTACAAAATTGAAGAATTTCATTGAACGCATTTTCAAAAATATGATGTTCTGATTTGATTTTTAGGAGTCTCGCGACTGCCGACAATTTCGTCATGCTCTCACACCCTTGCCATAGCGGCTGACCTGCTGCGTCTAACATATCATACAAATTTTCCGTTCCAGGATTTGGACGTTGTTCCACATGACACCAATTGAAACTCGGACCAGCCAAGTCGTGCACCATCTCATGATACGATGTACAATAATTGGCTGCATGTGTCCCTTCATGGTCATCATTCCTCATCGTATTGCTAGGTTCGTCAGGTACATTTTGAATGTACATATAATCTTTTTCCCCGTGTTTCGACCAACATTGATATACCGGAACAAAGCCCCGACGAAGAATATGAAGTTATACGGTGTCAACATCATAGTATGAACGATTACGACACTTCGTATGGTTGTATGGACACCGAATTTTTTCCTCAGTGGCGAATGTCCTACAGTGCGTCTTTGCGTATGTGATGAACTCCTTCACGCCGTTTATGAACTCTCGTCGAGTAAAGCTATTTTCAATACGACTATACATCCATTCTCGATTAGTAGACATCTCGATCCTAAGTTTTTCAGCCAATAAATGGATAAATCTTATCAACTCTTAAAAAATAGAATATTAATCCTAAAAATTTACTATATTTTTAGAAAATAATCCAAAATAATATTCATTAAATTGGATTATATATAATCTTGAGATTTCTAATATAGATACGTACCTAGTAAGTATCAAGTCAATGACAATCACAATTAATATAAACAATATATAATTTAAAAGTTCAAAGGGAAATACGATTAAGCTTCTTTAGGTGTGCTTTCCCTACAAACATGTTATGTACAAACATTATATAATTTTTTTCCTCACCATGAATTGCCCAAGTTATTTTGTCAAAATCTCCATATACTCTCGACATTTCGTATCAATTCTTACTAATGAAGTATAATAAATTAATATACTTTTCTTTATTTTACAAGTAAATCTAATTAAATATTCTTCAATTCCTAACATATATACACTATTGAGATTTCAAATATAAATACGTACCAACTTAGCTTGTCATATGACAAGCAATGATTTGGGACTTTATTATTGCTGATATTGTTGTTGTCGGTTTCCAAATCGTGAGTTAGGGGTGTTAGTTCTCAAATGGTTTTATATTACAAAGGAATTTTATTGAATTTCAGAAAGGTTCGATTTCATAAGGAATTTTATTTAATTATGGTGTAATTTTAATTAGGAGTTTGGTTTATGGGGTTCAACTTGTTTAAAAGCTAGGTTGAGGTCATTCGCTCCCTTTTTCCACTTTCTTTACTAAGTTTTTTTCCCTACCATTTCTATTTTCCTCTTCATATGCTCAAAAGTTATCGCCTATCTTCCTGCTTTTGTACTTTCCAAATAGTTTGCTTTTTTGTGTTGTTTTTCTTCTACATAGCAGGTATATAACTTATTGGTGTTCATCTTATTGCACTTTTTCATCTACTATTTTCAAGATTTTTCTCTTGCTATAGTCCTTTTGTGTGTGTGCATCAAATATTATTCTTTATACTTTCATTGCATCGAAGAAACTGGAGTCATTGACTTATTTTACAAATTAATCATTTATGAAACATGCAATGTGGCTTTGAAGCCTTATGTAGCTCTCTTTTTGTTTCAGGAGGCGGGTTCTTCACCAAAATGATATATAAACTGTTCTAGTTTGTTTAATGCTAATTATTTCAATGAATGCTAATTAAACTACCTAAATGCAAATTCAATTTGTTCTACTTGTTGATTTGTTGTTGTTTAGCGACAGATTGTTCAGTTGTTGATTTGTTGTTGTTTAGCGATAGATTGATCAGATGTTGATTTGTTGTTGTTTAGCAACAGATGGTTGAGTTATTGATTTGTTGTTGTTTAGCAACAGATTGTTGAGTTGTTGGTTTGTTGCTGTTTAGCAGGTTGTTCTATATAAAATGAAAAACTTAGATTTCCTACTTTCAGTAGTAATAAAAACAAAATTCAACCAAAATTCCAAAATAGAAGTTTAAGAAAACGCAAACCAGGACTGTTATGCCTTCGTGCTTGTCCACCGGGGTGAAGCTCGGCCAACGGCGGTGTTGGTGTGCGAGTCGCGGAAACATCGCAAAAAGTTCGCGGACCAAAAGCATAAAAAACACAAAGTTCAAAGACCAAATCATTAGTTTTGCCTAAAAATGATACATATATGTATATATATTGAAACTTTTTTTTGATATAAACGAGATTGTATTTTATATAGTTAAAATAATTTTGTACATAATGATTCTTTAAAATAAAGCCAAAAAAACCTCTTATCATGTAATAAGGAAAAACACGTCATCCGTAATAATACCTCCATTCCTCGGCTCCTACAGGAAGGACTAGTCAATTAATGTTGTAAACTTGTACTCGTGTGATGCCGCACTCCCATCGAATCAACTAGATTGGATCCATAACTGTGCAGTTGAGATTACAAAAGTGAGTAAAAATACAAAAGTGGAAAAAAAAAAACAAAAACAAAAAAACAAAATACATCCATAGGCCCTCCATATGTACTGAATTTTCTTCCACAAATTCTTAACTAATTAGGAGCTCTGCCAGCTTCAAGAAAATTTATTAATAGGATCTAGAACACAATTGGCACCACTTCATTAATTTTGCTAAGTTGGAGCACTACCATTCACCAATATATATATATAGTGAAAAAAAGTATTTATCAAATTAATAATTAATAATTTTGTAATCATCCAAGCTAGACATTATCATCATATGATATTAATTTCTTCAAAAAAGAAAACGATCTTTTTTGGAAAAAAAAAATAGAGAGATTATTCTCTTCAACATTGTGAGCCTATAGCATTATTATTTTGCTCGGTTAAAAGGGCAATTTCTTAATTAAAGAAAATCTCGACCATTGAAATTTTTTGGCAAAATATATTTTTTGGTCCTTGAACTTTGAGTCTTTTATGTTTTTGGTCCCCGAACTTTTATTAGTGTACATTTGGTCCCTGAACTTTCATTGTTGTACATTTGGTTCCTGAACTTTTAAGTTTTTTATGCTTTTGGTCCTTGAACTTTGAGTTTTTTCTGTTTTAGGGGAAAATTAATTTTTTTTTTTTACTTTTGTTGGTCAATATGTGTCGTTCAGTTCAACAATATAAATCACTTCACTTTTTTTTACTAGTCACACGACACTTTTGTTACTCTCGTTAGTGGAATTTAACATTTTAAATGGTGAAATGACTAAATGTAGAATCATTGTAAAATATCAATGACCAAATGTGTAATAATAAAGGTTCGGGGACTAAAATATAAAAAACACAAAGTTCAAGGACCAAATCATTGATTTTGCCAAATTTTTTTAACGAGCAGCAAAAATGTGAGAAATGAAAATTGTATTATAGAGAACTGTCAAGAATATGGGCGGCGCGGGCTTAACTTATTATATTTAAAAATGTCCTGTATATAACACGAAATAATTTTAAAAGCTCTTATATGTGTTAGTCGTTCCCCGGTCCAAAAAAAAACAGAGCGGCATGTATAAAGTACCAAAGTTTGAAGCTTGTATATATTTTTTGATGAGGGTACATATTCCTTTTAAAATGTAATTATAATTTTTTATAAGAAATAAATGACTTGACCATTTTCGAATTCGAATCATGATTTTTATTTTTAAATCTCACATCAAATTATTGGATGACCTAATCGACTGATATCTAATAGTTGTAATTATTTTTAGTGATTAAGGAAAGTACTCTTGAAGCGCGGTGTCCATTATAAAAAGGCAGAGCTATATTAATCTAATACGTTGTCATGGGTACATGATTCACAAGTGAAAACTATATATATTGATATTCTATATGAAAAAAAATATATGAATTTAATCTATGCGAAGGTTTGAACGCGCGGGAAAGGCAGGGCTTATAGACGGCACTGATGGACCACTAATTAAAGCGCGTGTTGGGGATTGACTAGGACGACAAAGTCCGTTTGACAAAACCCGAAGGTCTTATCCCACACTCTCACTCCCACGCACGCACGGTCGGTCAACTCGTGCCCGATTAACTCAACATCATCAGTCAACGTAATTATTAATTCAGCTCACAATTTAAAAAAAGAGTTTTTTAATCTTCGGTACCCACGTGCATCTTCGTCCCCCCACGTGACCCACCCCCACTTTTCAGACCCACCACCTGTCGCTCCAGTCCAGCCCTACCTTAATTTCATCTTTCTTTTCTTTTCTTTTCTTTTCTTTGGTTCTTCAGGGTACTCACGCTCTATTTTGTCTTCTTCTACACTTCATTATAACGTCAGCATTATCTCATCATCTCTTTTTATTAATCCTCTCATTATCACACCTATAAAAGCATTTGCAATAGTAACATGAATTTAGATTACGAAGGTGTCATATTACGGATGTGTTTATGTGGCACTATATAAACATTCACATTTTAAAATGATCATCAATGGTAATATGAATTTAAATCATGATTAATGAGTTGACACTTTTATTTTTAATTTTTATAATATTAATAAAGGCTTGAAAAAAATAAAAATTTTAAAAAATTAATAATGTTGATGTGGGAGAGACATTATGATAGACACCCTCCACTTTGATTTCATGTCACATAAGATAGACATTATGAATTCATGGTCTCATTAAAAAGTATTTTTTAGATTGGATGTGAATTGTGTCTTAGGATCTATTTCCACATCAATTCATGGTCCCATTAGAGATGCTTTAAGGTCCAAAGTCATGAGTTATAAGATTTGGAGTCATGAGTTCAAATTCATAAAGTTTTTTAATAATTAATTTAAATTCAAAGATCAATCACTAATAACAGAGGTACCACATGCATATAAAATCATTAATAATTGTTGTTTTTAAATTATTTTTTCGATCATATTAATTAGACTTGAGAGAGAGTTCAGGGATCAACCACCAATAAAGAATGTGCCACATGTATGTAGCACCACTAATAATTATTGTTTTAAAATTATTTTTTCAGTCACAACAATTAAATTTGAGAGAGAGTGTGTAGGGATTAACCACTAATTTAAAAATTGTGACTTCTATACAATCATAACTCCATCACAATACCATGAGCCCTTTAACCCCATTGACAATATGTAGATTAATATATCCTTGTTTTTTATATGTGTATAGAGTAGGGATTAGATATGTATTTAGATTTCCTTGTTGTATGTATATATTAGTTTTTTACAAATAGTTAAGTGTCATTCAGTCATTCATAAGTTTTCTCAAAATAATTCACATATGGTTGGTGACATGGATGACATGGTTGATCACTTGGATCATGTTGTCAAAATGATGGAAGGAATTAAGATCCCATCAAACCATGTGAGGACAAGAGCAAACTTATTCCAAGCATGTGTAAGATTAAGTAATTTCTTATGTGACCACAGCGACCAATTTGTCCACAAATGAGTCAACCCTTTAGTTATTGTAAACTACAACAACCCATCACTGATCCACGACCACCTCCAACACATATAAACTAACGTTGAATTGGGCCCCTCAAATGTGCCGCCTCAATTTATTGTACAAGTGTTTGGTACGTGTTATTGGTGCCAAGAGTCATTTGAGAGTTCAAGTTTTAAATATGTGACTTAGTGCTAAAAGTGAAGATGGAGTTGTGTGAGTTGGACGCATGACTTTAATTTCGATTTTTCATAACACCTGAACGTCGAGCCTCTAATGGTCTCTTTCTGCAATTTCATGGCTCGTAAGACTAGTCATACAAACTGTCTAAATATTCATAATTATTCAAAAAAAAAAATATCAAGGCAATTTAAATGGTGATGAATTGATTTTTTTTTATATAAATCAGCTATTTAGGGTATATAATATTATATAGAAGCGGAGTTATAAGTTTCTTATAAAAAAATTGTTGTCACTAAGTGATAATACTATGTTAAATCATTGAATTATAACTTGTTGATTTTGGTCACTTGTAAATAAAGTAATGGGGTCGAGTCTCCTCATTTTCAAGCTCGAAGGATAATCAATAAATATTAAACCACGTGTTATAGATATTTTAGTTTTTTGTAAGTGCAAATCAATATTATTTGTATGTTAATCATACGAGACACCCTAACATTTATGGTGCCTTTAGATGTCGTGCCCTAAATGTTAGAGTGCCCTGACTAATTAATTTGTAAGTTTATTTCATGTTATTGACTTAGAGTGCCTTTATTACTGATTAATTTGTAATTTTTTTCATCATTAAGTTCGTGAGATTAAGCAAGTCTACAATGCGATTCATTAGAAAAATAAACTAAAATAAAAACTGGGACATCCAAGATTATTAAAATAAAAATTATTGAGAGACTAGTTAGTAGTAGAATGGAAAAGAAGTCTAAGTTGTGGAGTGTGTGGTACGTGTGGGCTACGCCAAATGATTTACAGGTGGAAGCTGTCTCAATCGGGTTTTGACTTTTGTAAGGTGGGTCCGGGATGTCGTGGCACGCGTGGGATGTGTGGGCCCATGCTTTTGACCCATACGAGACTGATGATCGATCAGGAGGTCATAAGCATGACGTGTGTGCTTGTGTGGAGGTCGCGAGACCTGCCGCCGCCACCTCCTCTCTCACTTGCTTGAAATAATTTCGCATTGGGGTTATTGTCAGCTTGCATCAACATAACTCGGTATAAGTATTCCTAAGTGTAACTTGTTAACGAAACTACCAGTTAAGAAAACGTTGGTGTTAATAAAATTTAATATTATATTTAACAGTTATAAAAATTAGTATTTCGTGTAATTAGTTATTTTTTTTCGTAATTGCATTTTCTTTTTGTATTTTAAGACTTGTGCGTGATAATTTCTCAAGAGAATAAGTTTACCGTATTTAATCTTGTGTACATGGTAATCTATATATACATGCACAAGTCTTATAATACAAAATGAAAGTGCAATTACAAAGGGAAACTACTAATTACACGAGATACTAATTTCCATAACTGTTAAATGTAATATTGAGTTTCCTTAGCACGAACGTTTCCTTAACATAATTAAAACTGCATTCTTAATAAGATTTTAGGTAAGTAATGTGGTATATATGTAGCTCAATGATTCAGTATGTAATTTTTTGAAGAAAATGCTGGGGTAGTGGAGTTCTAGAGTCAATAAAGATAGGGAGCGACTATTAGCCATCTATCACCTTATATCAGCCTCTATTTAAATTAATATATTTTTAAACTAAAATATACTTAAGTAAAATTACATAAATGACCACACTCTAAATTATTAACTCGTTTTTTTTTTCCCTTCTACTTTCCACTATACATCATTTCTTAACTTTACTTATTCATAAATGAAAACTTAAACTTATCCCAACTTTTTTTCTGATAAAGGAAGGTACTACAAGGAAGCTGGACACTGTTTGTTTTTTGTTCTTCTTTTCTTTTTTGGATATGAAGGTTATAGCAAAGGTGTTTTTGGTTTTTTTTTGTTTTGGCAATACAAGAAAGGCAATGCACCCCACCGTGTATAGATACTTTTGTATATGGGAGGGGGTTGCATACATCCTCATTAAAAATTGTTACGTTGGAGATATAGACTCATCGATCCCCAACTTTTATCCCTCACTACACTCACCTTATCTCTTCTACTTAAATTTCACTTTTTATATCTTACCCAAAATTAAATTATAAACTCATCTTATTTTCTCTTTTACTTTTTAATCTTTGCACTCGTCCCATCTCTTTGTCCATACAGTACTCAACAACTCACCACTAAATGCCACATCTTGATAATAGTATTTAGTTGAGATTTGATTCACATTCTTGAATGTTAGAACATTTATTTGTATTGAATCTTAGCTTTTAATGATTAAAGAATAAATTTTTGAATACAACATAGAGCAAATTGAGTTCACTAACATAGAGCAAATTGGGGAGGAGAAGATGTGCAACAAGAAGGGGTTGGAGGTTGGGAATCACAAAGATGAAAATATGGTTTTCTTTAGGAATGAGGGGGCAAATATAAGTTAGGGGGTACATTGGGGAGTTTGCTAACAATTAAGGGTTGTTTAGAACGTAAACTAACTTATTGAGAGCTATAAATAACATAAAATTAAATGAGGGCTAATATAAGGTGTAAGGGTGCTAATAGTCACTCATTAAAGATAAATTTAAAGATACTTTCATGTCCTCAGAGAAAACACATAGTTAGAAAAAAAAAAAGGCAAGGACAGAGGTGACTACGGGAGCGGTCAAGGTAACAACTACGACGGCAACAATCGAGCCGCCGGAGGAGGGAATATGGGTGAAGGTCACGAGAAGGAAAAATAAACTGGTAGAACATCAAAACGAGGGGAATCATGGAATGACGGGAGGAGAAAGAAGAAGAATGCAGTTTGCTAGAAGGGATAATTGGCTGATAAGGGGATGCCATTGGAGAAGATTCTGGTCTGAGCAAAAATAGTTTATTGTTACATATCTACAACAAGGGGGTGTGAATATCCAGGAAAGTCCGAGGGGACATATATTTGACTTAATGTTGGATACCTGTGAGCTCCTCTGGATATAGAGGACGTTAGCAGAGGTCATCGGGACCAAAGTATGGGTAAGGCAAAACTTCAAAGGGGACAATTGAATGTTTGTCTTTCAAACTCTCGAAAACCACTTGGGAAAAATACTCAGGTTGTGGAGAACAGGGCCTCGAAGGTGGAACATCATCCTTGTTCCATCTGATTTTGGGAAGGGATGTGGTGCATTCCTCAATACGTTGTATATCGAGAAGATGAGAGGCAATCAGACAGCCACTTGATAAGCGCCCCAGGTGATGATGGTGCCCCCGCCTCCTACAAATAGGGTGAAGAGACGGGGTCATACAGACGAAATTCACCAAGGGCTCCCCCACGGAACATAGATCTTAAACATCGACCTGAGGGGGGAGACCGCCAGGAAGCGTTGGGAGTTAGTGTTGGTCATTTTCAGATCATCACCCACCCATGGGTGGAATATGGTGGATTATATGTTAGGAGCGGGCACGAAACGAGAAGTGAAAGTCATGCCCTTCGACCCTGAGATGGTAGTGATGTAATGTGTGGACGACAAAGAAAATGAATATATATGTGCTTCACCATGGAAAAAGCTTAAGGGGGTCGCGATGGATTGTGTAGAAAACTGGACCCTCTTCTACCATATCCAAACCAATAGGCTCACGTGTAGAGAAGGGTGGGAGAAGGTAAATGGATTACTGATTAACCTATGGTCGAAGCCAATGTACAAGACGACTAGCTCAAAATATGGGGGATTCATCAAGATAACTCGGGCGACAAGGAACGACAACCTACTGAACGGAGCATGGCTTTGTGTTCGAGGTGACCCAATAATGTTTATCGCAAACCAGGTGGTGATGCCATGTTAGGGGCATAATGTTCTATTGTTTATTTCTCAACCCAATGAAGGGTGTCTGGAGGAAGAAGACACAGACGTGGAACATAATGCCAAAGCGGGTGAGAGATTGTACCACACGGCTGACACAGAAGAATGGAGTTCGTCAATATTGGTTCCCCTTGCGCGAGGTGAGCCTGACACTGTTGGGTTTTGGGGTTCATACGCAGCGAAATTACAAAATAATTTTGACAAAAACCCCAACAGGATCCGAATCTAATTCCATTAAAAATGTTTAAACCATGAAAAACTTAATTATACCTCAATCGCAATATACCTTTCTGAAGGTTGATCGATCTCTAAGGCACTGCCAACGACGAACGCCCTCTACCAGTAGTCCACACACAAACGGCAGTCGAGATTCGAAGTGCTAGCTTCAAGAGAATACCAAATCTTTTTATTTCTCTCCAAAACGATCCAGAACATACCAAAAACCCTAAGTCGTTTCTGAAACGAAAATAGAGTTTCGGCCTTTTGATCTTTTGTCCGTGTATTCTAACTTAAAACGTCTATTTATACAACCCTTGTATATATACTGTTAAGTAAATTACACATATACCCCTACTTAAAGAAGTATAAGTGTAATACACCATAAGGACGTTTACGTCATGAATTTTATCATATAAAATTCATTTTTACGAACCATCTTAAAAACTCGCAAAACCATTCTTAGTGTGCGACCCAATAGGCTCATACAACGTTGGCAGTGTACCAAAACACATTTTGGTATACAAGTCATAAGCGCCCTCTAGCAAGACATTATGACTACCCAAGTTATACGAATATCAAATCGATACAACCTAATCAATAGTGTATATAACATCCTTTTGTCACACGATATCCTTTTGATCAAACATAAGGCATGAAATTGTCATCCAACATGTTCAATCGTACTAGTCTCGATCTCTAGGTAGACTGAAAACATCCAAGTGACATTGATCAATATCAATTCACTTAGACTAGGCCTTTTAACAGTCTAACACATCGAGGGATCCATTGGATATCTCTCTTTATATGAGAGGGACAAATTCTATCTTGATTACACAACTTCATCACATTGCTCACATAGTAACCAATCACAACCTTTATAATCGTTCGGTTAAAGACAACGTTTGATAGTGTCAAATCACTATATTCCTAATGTTGAAGTCTTTGATAATCTCAAGTCAGAGGACTGAAAAATATACTTATCATGAGAAACAACTATGACTTAATCCATGTGATGTTCTCATAGCGGGTCGGTCCAGTACTTTGTTCCCTAACAAGTACTTGTGATCTTGATTCGTATCCCTATACGTATAATCATCATATGATCATCAATCAAGACTCACAATAGTCTTAATTCATTATAGTTCCCAGTATAATGATCGACAAGGGACATTTAGGATATTTCTATAAATACCCATGAATCTTATTATAATGTAAACATGCAAATTAATTATAATAAACAACAAGTGAAATCCTCTATTTTATTAACTAAAAGTATTCATAAAGACAGTTGATGGATTGACCTAGGGCACATGCCCCAACATACACGCCTGCTAATCAAGTGGGAGGAGGATATCTGAATCCTCCTGTAGTACGTAAAGAAGGTGGCAAACATTCTCATCCTCAACAAAAAGGCATATCAATCATAGAAAGGGAAAGTTAAATAAGCATGGGGGATTGTGCCAATGTGACCATGCGGGTGACGGACAAGGACAAGCAGGTAGTAGTTCGAAACGATATAGGGTTGGTAGAAGGATCGGATGACTCCAATCCTTTCCAACTTGGGATGAGCTTCGAATTGGGCATTCCATCTAAAAGTGTGAGGGCCCAAGAATCTCCCCTAAAAAAGAGGGAGGAAATGTATAAAGGGATGGCAAACCCGGTAGGAGTGATGTTAGACCAGGCCCAAAACAAGCTCAAAATTTTAGAGAGGGACAAACCCACACTCTGAAAAGCCTTAAAAAAGACTTCATGCATTCTCGGTGGGTTTAATACAACAAAATTACCATTAATAAGAGCCACCTTGCAGCCTTTAGGTAGTGCTTAAGCACGATGAAATGGAGGTCACCGAGGAGGAATCGACAATACAAATAGGGGAGGATGAAAGCCTTAACGACAACCATTCATCGAATGCCGAGTCTTTCGGTCATGACTTTGTCCCAGAAACAATAGAAATTGAGGCAGATCCGAACGAGGACTTCGATCACTTCGATCCCCCTGGACCCAGAGTGGATGAATGTCGTGACGACATTACCCCGTCCGAGGAAGGTAATTACTTTACTGACTCAGTTCTTAATCTTATTAATGACATTATTTTGGATGCTATTGTTGGTCATAAAACTGAGTTTGATAGAGAATCCCCCCAACCTAATGTTGGTGGGTTAGGGGCAGTGGAGGCTAGGGGGCCACCAGATCCGCTAGTGACAGATATGGTGGGTAATGAGATTCAAGGTATGTTAGCCTAATCTAAGGGGATGCATAACTACAACAACTAATGGATGACTTTAACATTTCAATTATTAGGAGACTGAGATCATAGACGATTGAGGCAAGCTTGTTGTGAGATAAGAAAAAACTTGAGTTTAGGGTAAACTACACTAAACCAAATAGACGTTAGAGTACCTGGGCAGTGAAGGGTATACATAGGGAGTATAGTTAACCAATGAAAATACATTCATGGAATGTTCGGGGGCTTGGTTCTAAGGATAAGTGCATGAAAGTGAAGCTGGAGATTGGAAGGGCTAATCCAGATATTGTAGTTCTATGAGAAATAAAGAAAGAGAAATTTGAGATATGGGAAGCAGCCAGTGTCTGGGGTAGTAGGTATAAGCAATGGATGGCCTTACAATCGATAGGAACAAGAGGGGTGGTAGTGATGTGGGATGTCAGAAAAGTCCTATTTGGGATTTGTGGACCTATGTGGTGTATGGCTATCAGGGGTTTATGAGTATTCATCCAAAAAACATTTAGTGGGGAGTTTCTCGTTATCCATCAAAACAAAGGAGGAACGAGATGTGCAATGGTGGCTATCGGGGGTCTATGTGAAACGACCCGCTCCTAAACTAGGGTCAGGTCGCCTGGCCCTAACCGTTACTCAAGTCTGATACCTGAACCAGGCCCAAATAATAGTTTGGCACGCCTAACTCAATTTGCAGAACAACATACTAACCATATAAGGTAATAAATGCGAATGTGAAATCAAAACTATAATTCCGTAAATCATCTAATTAAACTGATAAGTATCCAGAAGTCAGAATAACTTCAACCATCCCAAGAAACTTCCAAACAAACCATAAAGCTTATATAATAATAAAAAATAGATAAGGATGGTTCCAAACTACCCCAAAGTATCTACCTAAAGTTACAACCCAAATTTATTGATCTAAAAATCAAATAAATATATAATAGAAACATGCAAAATTCTTACATAGCAAGGAAAGACTTAGCGCGTGCCTTTCCTTTGTCGCGAGCTAACACTGATGTGGATGTACCCGGAGAGTAAGTGGGGTGAGCTAAAGAACCAATAGAGCTCGATAAGAGAGAAGACTCGTTCAAACACTAAACATGCAAGTATTTCCTAAAAAGCAAAACAATTCTGCACATGTAGTAAATCGAATTGTAAAGCATTTATGAAAGAAACAAAGACATGATCCTTGTTCATAAAAAAGGATATTGTAAACAAGTTCCATATCCAATATCATTTAAAGGTAAATTCATCATTCAACAAAATAGGAAATGAACATTCTTTTGAAATCACATCATGAAATGGGAAATTCACAAATTTGTAAAAAATATCATTCATTCATGCAGTGGGGTTCAACAAGAGAATTACCATAAGAACTAGTAATAAATACAAGTCATGGTTCCATTCAATGCATCCTAATTAATAGTATAAATCGGTGAGTGAAACATTCACCCTAGAGATGATGTGAACTATTGGAGGTCACAATGGTCGTTGTGATCTCCATATAGTTCCATCAAACCAACAATGTGTGTTTTCAAGCCATCACCGATTGTGACTACTTGTGAACTTGATACTTCGCGGTGAAGACCACTCTCTTTTTGGTGGGATCATAGCCACACCACAACAATTCGTGGCGCGGACCACTTTCTTCGATGAGCATGTAGCTATATCACCGCTTTTCGACTGAATAACGAATTTGTTCACGTCACATGAATTCCATAGATGAGCATATTCAACCATTAACTACATGCAACCCAATCCCAAGTCTTTCGATAAAAATACAAAATCTCTATTTATCTAATAATCAAGCCACATTTAATGCTTGAGTGAAGCTCCCCACTTACCTCAACTCGCAGAGACGCCTATAACAACTCCTGGTACGCTCGAGGCCCGATGTGAACCTTCGTGTGACACTATACAACCATAATATATCTCATCAATAAATGCTTTAATTAAAATTAATTAAATCTTTCATTTATGGGTCTTTGGGATCCACTAGTGTGGGTCCCACAGGTCCCCCATCGCCCGATGCGAGGGTCGAGGGGTGAGTCGACCCTGTTGGTCTCCCTCGGAGACGTGATAGTGCCACATTTGAAAGCAAATATTTTGCTTTTATTTTGTTATACTTTTATTTTATTGTATTTATTATTTATATTTATTAATATTTCTTTTTTATTTTATTTTATTTTTTTATTTTTTAACCGGTCAACCTCCAACCCGTTAGCCCGCGCCCTAGCTAGCAATGGCTAGTGTGCCTATGGAGGGATGGGGGGTAGTCGTGATACCATCCCCTTTCCACTTCTCCTTTACATCAATGGTGGAGGCAGCCTGGTGGCGCCCCCACGATTTCAACGGTTGCAGTAAGGTCACCGCCGTCGGCAACGGCAAAGCCGCGTCGGCCGCTAAGGTCTTCGGTCGCCTCATCGACGCCACAGAACGCCAACAATGTGATTTTCACCATTTTTGTCAAATTTCAAGTTTGATTTTCATCTAAAACAAGATTAAAAATGGTGAAGGAGACGCGTGTACCTTTGATTTGGGTTCTTCTTGCGTTAGATCTTCAACACATTAATCTTCCTTTTTTCCTCCCGTAGTTAAAATCTTAAACAAAAAAGGGGCTACAATTTTTAATTTGATTTATATAATTAGTGTAGGGTTTATGAAATTACTTAATTGCCCATAAGGCAGGCCTTTTGGGTTTTTGGGTCATCACACTATGGGCCTTCATCCAAAAGACATTGGGAGGATTTTTGGGTAGAACTAGGAGACATATTTGGGATTTGTAGACCTATGTGGTGTGGGGTAGGGGATTTCAATGTGACAAGAATTGTGAAGGAGAAATTCAACAGCTAAAGGGTGACTAAGAGCATCATCAACTTTGATAACCTCATACGAGAAATGGTGTTAATTGACCTCCCCCTAAAAAAATGAGCAATTTATATGGTCAAGTTTTCGAAGTCACCTAAATTGTGCAAGGTTGGATCGTTTTTTGCTCATAAAAGAGTGGGGAGAGCAGTTTGTTAATGGAAGACAATTTTTGGAAAACCGTACAACCACGGGCCCAATCATGCTAGATATTAGGCCTATCAAATGAGGCCATACTCCATTTCGGTTCGAAAATATGTGGCTAAAGCACCATCTATTCTAGGGTGAAGTCCAAAAATGGGGGGAGGAGTCCCAAATATAAGGTACGAATGGGTACACCTTCTTATAGAAACTGAAACAACTAAAGGCTAAATTAAAAGCATGAAACTTAAAGGTTTTTGGGGCTGTTTCACAAAGAAAACGAATGTGATACAAGTAATTAATCGGTTGGATCTTATGGAGACCTTGGTGGACTGGTGTGAAGAGAAGAATGAGGTACACGATGTGCTTAAAATGAACTAGAAGAGGTGTTGGCAAATGATAATCGAATGTTGAGGCAAAAAGTGAAGGTCAAATGGCTTCGAGAAGGCGATGCGAATACAAAATACTTCCATACAGTCATGTCGTCCTTTAAGTCTAAGTACTATATTGGCAGAACCTAAGGTGCAAATGGAGCATTCACGAAAAATGAAGGGGAGATTGAATTTATTATCTTGGACTTCTATTCAAAACTATATACTAAGGAAAATACGATACTTGGGAAATAGATGGGATCAACCACTCAAACGAAGGCTCGAGGATTTGTGCAACCCTTCTCGGAAGACGAAGTTTGGAGGGTTGTCAATGAGTGCGGAGGAGGCAAAGCCCCTGGGGCGCATGGATATTCAATGGAATCTTATAAAAAGTTCAGGGGATTGGTAAAAAATGACATCATAAATGTCATTAATGACTTCCAGAGAAATGGCGTCGTCAGTGCCTTAACAAATGAAACGTATGTGTGTCTGATACAAAAAAAATAACCAAGCTTTCATAGTGTCTGATTTCATGCCAATTAGTTTGGTTACATCGTTGTGCAAGTTCATCGGTAAAATCATGGCTTCACGGTTGAGGGAGTCCTCAACAGCGCTATCGCAAGAGAATAAAATGAGTTTATACCAGACATCAAATTCTCAATCTTGCCTTTATTGCCAATGAGGTTGTAAAATAAGCTAGATTAAAGCACAAACCTGCCTATGTGCTTAGACTTCGCTAAGGCTTACGATCGGGTGGATTGGGAGTTCTTTCATTATGCCTTACATAAGAATGGTTTCGGGGTGAAGTGGCGTAAGTGGGTTCAACGGTGTGTGTCCTCAGTAACATACTCAGTATTCATAAATGGATGACCCAAATGAAAGATCTAAACATAATGAAGGTTGAGCCAAGGGGATCCGTAGTTGCCCTCACTTTTTATCCTAGTATCGGATTTTTTAGGAAGGATGTTGGACAATGCAAAACGTCACGGAATGGTACAGGGACATGAAGTTGGTCGAGACAAAGTTCACATTACCCATTTACAGTTTCCTGACGACTCATTACTATTTACAAATAGGGGATGAGACTCAGTCGATAAGTTAATGAGAATTGTAAAGTTATATTGTCTTGTATCGGGCTTTCAACTCAACCCGTCTAAATGTACGTTGGCAGGGATTAATGTCGCAAAGTCAGAACTGCTTCTAAAAGCTCATGATATACAGTGTGAGACGATTACATAACCAATGAAATACCTAGGACTCCCATTAGGAGGATCCCCTATAAACAAAGAGTTATGAGACCCAATTATAAGGAAAATTATCCATTAGATCGATATCTAGAAGTGGAGGTGGTTATCTAAAGGAGGGAGAATGACGATGCTCCGTTCAGTTTAATACGCACTGCCGACTTATTACCTATCACTTTTTCGCATGCCTTGTGTTGTGATTGCTCGAATAGAGTCCCTCATGAAAAATAAATTTATGCGGTAGAATGGGGGAGAAGAAAATAACAAGCTTGATATCGTGGAAATAGGTAACCAAGGCAGTAGAGAGGGGATGTCTAGGGGTGGAGGATTTAGGGACATCCAACAAAGCCTTTGCAATGAAATGGTTATGGCGATTCTCGACAGAGCAACAATCATTATGTGCATGTGTCATTCAAAGCCGTTTTGGTATGAACAGGAATTGGTGGGACGCAACGTCGGCAAGACGAGCTACTATTAGAAGCCTGTATTGATTCATAATGTCAGCTTTTCCAAAATTCAGGCAAGGGACCAAATTACTCATTGGCAATGGTCGTCAGATCAGCTTTTGGGATGATGTTTGGAATGGAGCCAATAACCTCATGTCTCAATTCCCTTTTGTTTACGCCCTAACCAGAGTTCCGATGATGATGGTGTATGAGGTAACAAGAAGAAATGAAGAGGATGGAAGCATGGTGGTGTGGAACTTAGCACTAAGGAGGAGATGCACCTCTGTGGAGGAACGTGCCCAACTCGACTTGGTGATGGGACAACTAGCATCTGTCCACCTATGTGAGCACAGGGCCGACATACTTAAATGGGGTCACCTGAATGACGAGTCGTATTCAGTCTAATAGGGGAAAATGTTCTTAAGGGGTAGTGGGTCAGAAATATTTGAGGCTTGATATGTGATATGGAAAGTATTTAACCATTCTCAAGTCAAGTTCATTTGTTGGACTATCTACTTCAAAAAGATCAACACTGTGGAGGTTCTGCAAAGGAGACGGCCAAGATGGTGTCTACATCCATTTCGATGCGTACTGTGTCGAAAGGAGAGTGAGACCGTGGACCACTTGTCCCTCCACTGCGCATTCACCAAGGAATTATGGGCTTCCTTGCTCGGGGAACTCAACTTGGACTGGAATGAGCCTAGTAGCATCTCAGAGATATTCAGGGCCAACTTATTTACAAGTATTAGGGCACTGAGGGCTCTTTTTATGGAGGACTGCTGTTCATGCTATTGTGTGGGATATATGGGAGGAGAGGAATAGACGTATAATTGAGGATAAGGCTCGAGCATGCGAGGAGGTGTGGCTACAGGGAAAGCACACAATAGGTATATGGGCCAAATCATATGAGGTTGCCAAAAATATGGGGATGGATCAAAATTGATTTGCGAGTGGGCTTCGCTATGTGGGGTGAGATAGTTTGCTCACATAATGAGGGAGGATTAATAAGACGGGAAAGGGAGGGGGGAAGAAGGGGGTTCCGGGGCTTCATGGCATTCAAGAGATAGACTTGATGTAATTCTCTTATCCACTTTTGTAAGTCCCAGCCGCAGGACCAAAAGTTCAACCTAGTTTATTCGGTGGGACTGCGACAACACATTAGATTAAGTAACATTAACGACTTAATTCTATTGTGGGGGACACATTGTTCTTCACCATGTACATATATATTCTGGCGAATAAAATCTCGTTCCTATCAAAAAAAAAGAAGAAGATAAATTTAAAGATTAATTATTTGATTATTCTTTTTTCTATTAAAAAATGTGTGGTAATATAGATCGGTAATTAAGATTGAGTCTATGCACCTCGTGATACAATAGGTCACAGATTCAAGTTTTAGATTATTCATTTTGATAAATAAAGGATATATTGGATATACTTGCTGCAAGGATTATCAATGAAGGATTTATATTGATTAATTAGATGTCGATACTTAGCGATCTTAATTCAAGTTGTATTGTTGTTATTAGGGCTGACAAAAAAAGGGAACACACATAAACGGGACCGGACACCTTCCCTTATAATGATTAAAATTAGTGTCCGGACCCCATCTCGTTTTTAAAACGGGCACTTTTTTTGTCCAGACCCGTATTTTTTTAAAACATACAACTCCCTTTTTTTCGATTTTTATTTTTAAATATGATTAAATATTTTATTTATTAATTATTATTTTTTTAAAAAAAACCTCAATTACATGTCACCTAACATTCAATTACCAAAAAATAAATACATAATATCACAATTTTTTAATTTTCAATATAAACATCATAGATAAAAAAAAAAGTCTTCAAGGAATGCAAGACAAAGCATCACATCACTATTGTCTAAGTTTTAAAATTATATGCTTACATCACAAAAGTTTCAAAAAAAAAGAGATCATCTATAGTCCAAATTAATCTCTAAACCGATACCTTTTTTTTGAAATTGTTGTTCGGACCCGTTCCCGTATTCTTAAACCGACACAAAAAATTGTCCAAACCCGTATATTTTTAACAAAAATATTGCCCGAACCCGTTTATAGTGGGTCCAAACAAAATCGGACAAACGGGTCTAGACAACTTTTTCGGCCCTACTTGTTATGATCAAGAAGTCTTGTGGCGTACTTGTTCATGATAAGGGGTTTATTATATGTATAAATAATAGATTATAATTGAAAACGATGGATTCAACAATATATACTAAAGATTAACTAGTTAATGGTAAGAAAAAAATACTTTTTAAAACACTAATATATATTGTTAAAATGTACGTTGTTAAAAGTTAATCGACATATAGCAAATATATTATAAGTAATAATTAATTACAAAAATCATAAATAATGACTCGTTAACTTTTTAAGTCAATATTATTTTTTATGAGAAAAAATCTATTGCTAAGTATTAATTTAATATTCTACAATTTGTTTTTAGCAACATAGATAATTTAAGATAAATTTTAACGATTTTTAGTATAACAACATCAATAGGTGTTGTAAAAAATAAATTTTCTTTTAATTTAATTAACTATAAAGCATCAATATGCTCTATATATACTTGCAACTTACTTATTTAATATTATCATAATAATTTTGAAATAAATAAATTGCAAGTATATATACAACATATTGAGAATTTATCATTACAAGTTATACTCAAGTATTTAGAGGCAATCTAAAAAAATATTACCTAAAAAAGTCTTCTTCAACCGTTTAAAAAATAATTATTTAATCACTTCTATTCATATAAGCATGTTGATTTAAAGATTTGATTGAAACGACTCAGAATATGATGCTACATCCCAATTTCTTTAAAAAGCTAAGAATATACACTATTTTTAAAAGAATTAATATTTCAAATAAGGTCAATTTATACGAAAGAGTTAATAATATACTAATTCTAAAAAGAATAAATACTTCAAATATATAAGGTTAATGACTCAGAACTGCATATTAGGGATCATGAGTGTTGAGATGTGTGGACCGAAATAATAGTCCCACATCGGATAATTGAAACTTCATAGTGAAGTATATAAGTGGTGATCTTCTCTTAACTAGAACCGAGGCATTTTGAGATAAAACTCAACACCTATAATAATTGAAAGGTGTTCAAGTTGGGGACAGTATTGGTACTGGCGAGCCAACGGTTCGATCGGGACCTGTCGAAAAAAAAAAAAAAAAAACCTTGGATAGATTTCGGTCCAAGGTGGAGTGAAGTATACAAGTGATGATCTCCTTTTAAGTAGAACCCGAGGCCTTTTGAGATAAAATCCCACACCTATAATAATTGAAAGGTGGTCAAGTTGGGGACAGTATCGGTACCGACGGAGATCATAGGCTCGCGGAGAAGTGCCGTGGGCATGAAAAATCAACATGGTATCAGAGCATTAACAAAACCTCTGTCAAGAAGCAAGAACGTATTAGGGACATCAACATTCAATTATCTATTATTCATTATTATGTTTCTTGCTCTTTAAGTTATCATTTAGTTGTTGATAAGTTAGATTACGATACGTGTTTCTATTTTTTAGGATAAGAGTTTTATTTCAACTTTAGTTCTTGTTACTTAAGTGTATTAAAATACACGTGCAAATCTGTATATATACAGATCGCGGCATCAAGAAATAATAAAACCAGATTTAAGTTCTTGTTTTTCTTTCTTTTATATAGATCAGTTTTTCTTCTCTCATCTATTCAATTTTACTTCTATTTGATTTTCTCCAACAATGAGCTAATGATTACAGTTTTCTTTTCTTTTCTTTGTTTCATATAAGGTCAATTATTTAATCGCTTTATAAGCATGTTGATCGTTGAAGTTGATAGTTTGGAAGCTCTGAGCTTGATCAAGAGCCAGTCAGATTGCGGCACAAATACTATAACAATTTCGGTATTTAATGGGATACCAAGGGCTAACAATATCGCTTATTCAGGATGAATTGGAGTGTGGACTTCTCTTGGATACCAAGGGCTAACAATATTTGCGAAGACTTCATGGCAAAGATGGAGAGTTCTGTGCTTGGCGAGATCAGGATTTTATGGGATCCGCCGGACAGCTTGGATTTATTTTTACTGCATGATTATAATTGCTCCATAGAGCTAACTTTGGCCTTAGGGCCGTTTCCTCACCCAAAAAAATAAAAAATAAACACTATAACAATTTCGATATTTAATAGAAGTTTTTAAACCCCTATTAAAGGGGGGTGTTATTAAATAACACCTAATTGATATGAGTTTTCAAAAATCTCTATGTAATACATGTATTACAAATTAAAACATAACACATTTTCACATGACATTTAATAACACTCTATTTAATATGAGTTTTTAAACCTCTATTAAATGCCAAAAATGTTCTAATGAAAGTAGCTACCTATTAATTTAAGTTAATCATATTTATAAGATAAATAGTTTTGTCATTACATTAATTAGCGACATTTATAAGAGAAATAAGAAATGTATGCACTTTAATTTTTTAAGAAAAAAAAAAGAAGCATTCCCAAATCTTTGATTTGACTTTTAGGTTACCGTTGATTTTGAAAATTGTTTTATAATTTGTTTTCAAGCCTACCTATAGCTTTGGAATTCCCATGAAAACGATGGTGCAATTAGATACTTGGAACCTTGCTCTCAAGAGAACTGGAAGTAATGAGAATTACCTAACAAACACACCTTTTTCATATATTGTTTCATGATGTTGAAATTAAACTATAGTGAGATAGCTGTATAAAGGTCAATTAGAATTTACTGTGGATTCAAATCATCAACGCTGTATTTTTTTCTTTTTTTGTATTGGACGACCTCATATAACTTTATTTTTTTTATTTTTTTTTGTCAAACATATATAACTTTAATTTGACTCTCTCTCTCAACGATCTTGAACAAAGTAGTTCATATATATAATATTTTGATTGTGGGCGGCTTTATAGCTCGTAATTGAAAATACTATGTGATATTTATCAATTTTCTTTTGATTTGTTCGACAAGCAAGCTAGTTTGTAAACTTTTTTTATATATATAGTCACATTGTACATTGCGTGGCTCAATTATTTGATTGCCTTTTAATTCGTTGATGGATTTAGTTTTTAGAAAAAAATGAATTCCTTAAGGAAAAAAGCTATGTTAAAGGTATTTGGTGCGTATAAATTATGGGTACCTTCCTCCTACCATGCACTTATAATTTAGTCACTTTCGATGTACTACCTATTACCCGAAACTATTTATTTTTTAATCTAATCAATTAATTTCATACCTCGAAATAAAAAGAATAAATAAATTCATTACCAGAAAAAGTACATGTTATATACCATATATTAAGGTTGTGAATGCAAGAGTATATAACCAACGAGCTCTAGCCCAATGATAATATGCGTTTAAGAAATTGTCGATTTAATTAATTCTTCACTTAATACTAACTAATTGAGTAGCTCAATGATTTGTTACGAGTTAATTTAAAAATAAGAGGGCATGGTTTTGAACTCCTACTGAAGCGAAGTTGTTTATTTCTTATCAATATAATAATAATAATAATAATAATAATAATAATAATAATAATCCTTCCCCTAATACAATATTAAAGAAGATTCTCTTTTATGAATATATGTTCAAACCTGAGATGATCATATTTAGGTCTTATTTTCGTGTTGATCCATCCATGCAAATGCAGAAAGTAGAAAGAATTACTAGAAAAAATATTTATTGAAACTTGAAATAAAAATATTTTTTTCGATGAAAAGAAAAAGAAAATAATATTAGAAAGTGCAAATTGGGGCAAACCTTAGATGGGATTTTAATTTTTTTACACCTGGTACATATATGTAATTTTCTTTCCATTTTATTTTTTTAATTGCACGTAATGAAATGCAATAATAATAGAAAACTGTGCTAATTTGTATAAGAAAAAGGATAAAAAATGCTATTTTTTACATAATTTTTCGATTTTTTAAAAACCAAATTTAACGGTGTTTTTTTTTGGTGATTTAGTTAATTCTTAATGAATAAGAGTATTTCCAATAACAGCAAGGGACACGATGCTATAAGCTCTTTTCTTTGAAACCATGCTATTATTAAGCTCTTTTTTGTTTTTTGAAGCCATGCTATAAGCTCTTTAATTTCGTATAATATTTTTCTTTTTGCGTCAATTTATACTTAACTTGTTAATCATATCACAACAAATATAGGTAATTAACGGCTAAATGAACCACACGTATTGCTAAACATAACCCATTACATAAGCTAGCGTACCCTGAATTTGAATTTTAATTGCTAGGCATATACCCCACTTTTTTTCTCAAAATCTCAAAAATACCTTTTCAAAACCCCATCTCTCATCCTCACCCGCACCCTCACCCTATCACTCATCAATCCACTACTCCATTTCTTGGATTTGGCCATTTGTAGAGCACTTGTACTAGGTTAGAAGTATCGTAGAAGTGTTTTTTATTCTTGTTATAGACCTCTTTGATTAGAGGTTTCGGCCAGCTCTGAAGAAGAGTCTTGAAGAGGTCTCAGTGGCCTCCTACGAGACCGAGACTTCTTCAAAGGTAAAGAGAGGCTTCAAAGGTAAAGAGAGGTCTCGATCACCTCCACCAAGACCAGTAAAGAGGTCTCGACCACAACCGAAATTCGTGGGCGAAACTGCCCCTAAAAGTCCATGAAAACGGAACAAAAGTGGGTTTGTTTTGTTGTAAATAATGGCTTACTCTTCGTGAATCCATCAATATTTATGCTTCAAAAGCTGAGATTGGAGCCCGAAACACCACCGACAACAACACAACCAATACACCAAAAACCCTAAAAAGAATTCAGAAATCGAACGGCAAAATGGTGAATAAAATAGGTGAAATGTAGGAGAATATGTACGTGATTCAACCATAAAATCATTCGATTTGAGCGGTGGTGATGGTCATGCGGGATCGAGAGAGTGGGAGATATGCTTGCTTATACGTTTTGGAGATGTGGTACTGGTGAGCAAAAACTCTTTTATATAAAAGACAATATTGTCATTTTGAAAAAATTGAATTGGGTCCGTTTAGTAAAAGGTAGGGAGTAGCTCAAATATATATATTTGTATTTGTATGATCTCATTATCAACATTTTTTTCAAGAACATTACAAAGAGATTGATTTTTGCACGAACCAGACCAGCTAAAATAGCTAGTCATGGAAAATATGTCAGCAATCATGCAAATAAACATAGGACATATATGCTGATCGAATTGGTTGATTGGTACATACCTTTTCATTGCAACTACTCGTATACGGATGCAATAGGCACTTCAACAATTAAAGTGCACAAAGACTATCTTTCTCTAAACCCTAAAATGCCAAGACCCTTTTGCATCGTTATGTCCATGTCATACAGCTATGGTATTGTCATAGTATCATGTATGTTTCAATGTAAATTATTTTTATTCTCATCGTGCTTCTTACATATTCTTTTTTCTTTCATATATATATATATTCCTTCCTACAGTTACTAGAACTATTGTTGTAATAGCTTTTTTAAACAGTTTTTAATGGCTTATTCCATGAGAATATTTCAATGCCCATGAAGAAATGGCTCTAATTGAAGGGAAAAAGTATCTACCCAATTAAGATTAAAACAAGGAAATTGTTTGATTATTGAATTCATTACTTTTCCTAAATAAGAAAATATTATTTAATACTAAAATTGATACTCATAAAGTAAAATACGACATACATGCATTTTGAGTCTTTGACAAATAAAAGGGCATAATAAAGTATTAAAAACCCCTAAACTAGAAGTAATGGGACAATTAATTGATAGGCCATTAAAGCCCTTAAATAAGTGGAAAAAGTTTAGCAAATCATATATACATACCCTTCTCAACGAAATTCGTTTAAGACACGATAATTTACTGATTAGATCGTGATGTGGTGCTTTACTGAAAAAAAAAAAAAACTAAAACAAATTTTAAAAAACAAAAAAAACTTAAACCATCTCTTGCAAGACTCAAACACTATTTATTTGCTTCGTTCTTCTTCTTTTTTCTCAAGTCTTCATCTTCTGATGGAGTATAATTAATGAATTGAGAAATTGATAATCTAACTCACATGCTTGGTGCGAGCATACGCGAAATGAGCTTCGATGCAAGTTGGGTAGCGCTTAAAGAGACAATTCCAAGGTTTTATTTTTATTTTTTAATTATCATGTCATTGCTTCGATAAAGTTAATGTGTTTTAAACTAATTTTGTCAATAAAGGTGTAGTTTGCTAAACTCCTCTCACTTTAAGGGTTTGAATGACTCGAGTATTAGTTACTTTAAGAATTAATCCGTCTGAGCACTTCTAATTTATGAGGGTTTTAGTACTTTATACTCAAATAAAAGTGTCATTTTAAAGCACTTGTACAATTGGGGCAAAGCTTTATGTGTGCGCGTGTCTATATTTTTAATTAGCTAGGTGTTGATGAGTTAATCACTAGAACATTTTTGATATTTAATAGAGGTTTTAAAACCCCTATTAAATAAAGTATTATTAAATGTCATGTGAAAATGTGTTATGTTTTAATTTTTAATACATGTATTACATAGAGGTTTTTTAAAACTCATATCAATTAGGTGTTATTTAATAATACCCCCCTTTAATAGGGGTTTAAAAACCTATATGAAATACCGAATTTGTTTTAGTGAATGTTGTAACAAAAACTAATTGAATTCTTGCCAAGGCATCTCTAGCTACTGAGATGGATTAGTGGTTTCATTCCTCTATGCATATTGATTGTTAATTAGTTTCTTCAGTTTTGTATAACATCATATATATATATATCCATCAAATAATATATATGTATATTTTTTTGTAAAAGATTAATTTAATTACAACACACTTATATTCCAGCAGGAGTTGAACTTTTTTTAACCATTAACAAGTACTGTTGCATGCCCATCAAATGCCTGTATAAATAAAAAACTAATTAATTAATGTTAATTAGTATGTTATGAAAATAATACAATATATATTCTCGATGAAGACGACGTGGCGTTTGCAAAAAGATAAAGTACATCATACCATATACACACATATATCCCTTTCTTTACAAGGTATAATAAATTAAAATAAGTAATCAAAAAAATAAAGAATAATAATAAAAAAAAGATGAATAAAAAAAATGAAAAAAGGAAGACAAAAGCAAATTCCATTTTGAAATAAACGTCAGTAATCACATCTCTTAATAAATAAATGTCAACCAAATTCCGGTCGTTTCTTCCGTCCCGTACTACAACGCACCAAACGTTCCCTATATATATATAATAATGTACAAGTACTTACTAATATAAAGCTCTCAACCTCAACTGGATCATCACTTTCACCATCTAATTAATTAACCAAGGACACACCCCAAACACTTGGCAGAATTAAAACACAAAACAAAGAGAGAGTCCAAACATTTATATAAACAAACACATACACCAAGCTAGCAATTTTAACTTCCTCATCAAGTTGTTGATCTAGCAAGCAATTAGGCATATATGGCAGATGAGTTTCATCAAACAACAGGGATATGCAGTGGAAGTAACTGGTGGGATTCATCGAGAAACGCGATGTCCATGACCTTGCCTTGTTCGACGGCGATCAATGAGATGCATGGAGGGGGGAGCTTTGGGTGGGCGACGGCGGATCAGATGGCGGTAGAGGCAACGGCGGCGATTAGGTCATCCATTAATTGTGACGATTCGGCGGCGTCGGTTTCCGGTAGCTCTTCGGTTGTTCTACAAGATGCCCCCAAGCCTCAAGGATCAGATTCTGTGAGTGGTGGTGGTGGTGGTAACATTTTGATGGATTCCACCTTACAAATGATGGGCTATGGCCTTTCTTCCTCAACTAGTATGGATTGGAGCCAAGCCCTTCTGTAAGTACATGTACACATACATAATTCTATAACCCTAATTAACTATATATAGTACTAGCTAGTTCATCTTCAATGCTTCTTTCATTACTATAACATAAAAAAAAAAGTGAGAGAATTGATTTATTAAGCTTGATAGAATTAAAGAAAATTGTTCCCAAATAGAATTCTAAATATATTGATGATTAATGGACATCAATTTTTTTTTTTTTTTTTGGATGCTCCTTTAGAAGTCGAAATAGTACTACGACGACGACGACGGGAAGATGTGCAGGGAATAACAGTTTTCATTCGATGTTTCAAGAAGGCGTGGTGGAATCACCGGTTCAAGTACAAAGAGATCACTGGAGCTTAAACAATTGTTCCAACACTGGCGTAGCAGTGAGTAGTAGTAGTACTGATTCCTCCTTTAAGCCAACAAATCAGGGTTTCGCATTGGATCAACACTACCGCTCGAGCTCAAGTGAAAGCTCGGTGACATGTCAAGGATATCCGACGTCTTTCTCCTTGGATTCGTCGGTCTCTTATGGCTGTCCTAATTCTTCGACCTTGTTTCAAGGCTTACTTGAATCCGACCTACAAGCTCAACAATCTCCTTATGGAGCAATATTATCACCATCACTGAATTATGGCATGATCATGAATGATCTTTCATCACCTACTTGGCGGCCTAGATTCCCTCACTTCCTCAAAACATCTTCACCTCAAAAACAACAACAACAACAACAAATTCTTAACAACCAGTTGCACTTCTCTAACAACACTCCTTACTGGAACGCCGCCGCCGCCGCCGCCTCTGCAGCGCCTCCGCCGCCCAACAGTAATATTCGATCGAGCTTCTACCCTTCTTCTCAAGCGCCGCTCTTAGCTCCGACTTGCTTTGAAGGGAAGCCTACTACTTGCAACAGCAACCTAAATTTGAAGGTAATTAGTGCTCAATTCATATGTTTTTATTCTCTTTGTAATTTAGGGTTTGAGAACTTATTGATTTTCTTTATTTGTTTAAATTTTCAGCCTAAACCGGAAGAAGTTCGCGACTCAGGCTCGGTTATGAAGAAGGGCAGTAGTGAACCTGCGACGAAGAAACCTCGTGTCGATACACCATCGCCATTACCGACTTTTAAGGTATATATATATATGTACATGATTTTTACTTTTATTTTTTTGTATGTATTAATTTATAGTGTGTGGAACTGTGGGAGTGAGAGAGTAAATTATATATAGCCTTGTTTGCAGGTGAGAAAAGAGAAATTAGGGGATAGAATTACAGCACTTCAACAACTGGTTTCGCCTTTCGGAAAGGTAAACCAATCTCGATTTATCGATGGATCGTGAAAATCTTCTTTACTTTCTCAAATAGTACAAATAACTTTAAGCAGTTCCTTCTTACATGAATTGAAATATACTACCCTAGCTATCTTTTCAATTTCATGATACATGAGCTGACTTGCTTTTCTCTCCAACATGATACATGAAATTGAAAATCTTGATTCAGACAGATACGGCATCAGTGCTCTTTGAAGCCATTGAGTACATCAAGTTTCTTCATGACCAAGTCAGTGTAAGTCCATCATCACTTACCTCCCTTTTTTAGGACAAGATTTTGAATCAAAAGTTTTAGCACTCCAGCAGTGTCATTCGAAGCTTGAACAATTCATTCATTATTCAAACTTTATTATTATTAATTCACTAATAATGTATAGTTTCATTTTTTTTTCTTCTAAACTTATTTTCAGGCTTTAAGTGCCCCATACATGAAAAATGCAGCAATTCAGCAGCCACAACATCAGGTATATATACATATATGTATATACATATATGTATACACTCATGTTACATGTTATATATGTGCATGTCATATATGCATGTTAATGAATAATGACAATATATATATAACTGTATATGCAGAGCTCGGAGAAATCGAAGGAAGGCGAAAGGCCGGAACGGGACCTAAGAAGCCGAGGGCTATGTCTGGTGCCCATCTCAAGCACCTTCCCAGTGACTAATGAGACAACTGCAGATTTTTGGACACCAACCTTTGGGGGCACTTTCAGGTAGAGAAATTAAACTACATGAGGGAGCAAAGAGATTAATAATATTGGACAATTAATGATTATATAGAAGAATCGATCGATCGATAATGATCATCGATATATATTGGCATGCGACGAATATTTGAGCCTTCGTGATAAAGCCAGCTAGAAATGGCAACAGTGTTTGCTGGCTAGCTGGGGAGGAAGAGTTACTTAATGAGCAAATTAAGGAAATAAAGAAGAAAGAGTAAAGGAGGGGAAGCTTCAAAGAGATGAGGAGCTTTACATGGAAAAGTTAATCATGTAGGCTGGGCATGGATTAAAGACAGATAGAAGAGATAATCAAATTAATTAATACAGTAGTAGATCATTGATGAGTGTAATAATAATGACATGGTCCAAGTGTTTAATTACTTTTGATCATGATACAGGTGGCATCACAAGCTATAGTGACAGGAACATGTGCTAAATTCAGCTAGAGATTAATTAATTTGGGATTAGTTTAGAGGGCAATTTAGTTGATTAATTATTGTATAAGCTGAATTTAGCTGAAAGAGGGGCCTCTTGAGCTGTTCCTGTTAACTATATAAATATGTTTGTATGTTGCAACTGCTTGTACCTTAATTTGTTTGTTTAAGATAAAACAAATTAAGGGTTTAATTAATTATAAAGAAATTTTAATAAAAAAGGGAATAATTGAAATCATAGAGAATAGACAGCGAGAGTGTGTGGAGGCCATATGGTTGATGAGGATCTAACTTTTTATTTATTTATTTGTTTGTTTGTTTACATTAATGTGCTATATATGTTATATTTTGTGGTTGGAATATATGGTAGTGGAAGTCAGAGGGAGGCCCACTGCCTCTCTTTTGAGGGTTATTTTTCTTGAGATTATTCTGAATGGAGAGGTATGTGTGGGAACTGTCAGGCATGCTTTTTTGTGCTTTTCATGGAAGGCTCACATACACAACTATCCATTGGAGACGGCCCAACCAAATTCATTCTCTAATTCTTTCTATATTTTTATATCACAATTGGCAGTGATTCAAGGGCTTGTCATATTCAGACAACCCTGTAATTCTAACTGATCAGATGGCAACCTTTTTTCCTTTCTTGTAATTTGAAAGACACAGAAAATGCCACTTTGTGGCTTAGGCATGGCCATCCTGTCAACAGCTTTAACTGAAACCCTAAATTCTAAAGTCTAAATTTTCTAAAATATACCGACTATTACCTTGTGTTGTGTAGTAGTTACAACCTATTAATTAGTCGTTTAAGCCTCTATAAGGTCAGAGGTGAAGGGGATAGGTTAATTTCACCGATGGTCACTCAAGTTTGCAGTTTGTAACACTTTGGTTACTAAACTTTCATTTGTTCCAAATATATCACTAAACTTTACAAAACGTTTGAACAAAGTCACTCCGACCACTCTCTAATCAAAAACCCACCGGCGCTGCTGACGTGGCGCCACGTGGGATTTCATGGGAGCTCACTTAACTTGTTAAGTGATGACATGGCATGCCACATACACACCCACCCACCCACCCCACCCCACCCTTAGTTCACCCCGCCGGTTCCCCGCGCCTCCCCCCGGCCTCTCTCCCCCACCCCTACTTCTCCCCCCCCCCCCCCCCGATCGTCTCTCCCCCCCCATTGGTTCCCCCGCCCCCCGGTGACTCTCCCCCCCCCCGTTGGTTCACCCCCCGGCGTCTCTGCCCCCCCCCCTCCCCACCCCCCCCGGTCGTCTCTACCCCCCCCCGGGTCATCTTCTTCCTCGCGCCGTTCTCTGTTGCGACACCTCTCTCTCGCGGAGCTTCGATCCCGCGCAACCAATCGGCCTCGACCGGTGGTGGGGGCGGGTGGGGGACCGGGGGTGGTGGTGGGGGCGAGGCGAGGCGAAGGGGGGAGGGGGCGAGAGACGACCGCGGGGGAGTGGGGTGGGGCGAGAGACGACTGGGGCGGGGCGGGGGAACGATGGGGGTGGGGGAGAGACGACCGCGGGGGAGTGGGGGTGGGGCAAAGACGACACAGGGGGCGGGGGAGGGGGAAGCGAGTGGGGGAGAGACGACCGGGGGGTGTTGGAGCACGGCGGGGTGAACTAAGAGGGGGTGGGTGGGTGTGTATGTGGCATGCCATGTCATCACTTAACAAGTTAAGTGACCTCCCATGAAATTCCACGTGGTGCCACGTCAGCAGCGCCGGTGGGTTTTTGATCGGAGAGTGGTCGGAGTGACTTTATTGAAACGTTTTGTAAAGTTTAGTGATATATTTGAGACAAATGAAAGTTTAGTGACCAAAGTGTTACAAACTGCAAACTTGAGTGACCATCGGTGAAATTAACCCTGAAGGGGATTTCTCAATTTTTCTAAGCATATCTTTAATTTGTAGGATGAGAGCACACAAGAGTAATCTCGTATACCACAATATTATTTTTTTCTAAATCGTCTACCTTAAAATATATCCATCAAAACTTATCTTTTATAAATACAACAAAGGGTAATATTTTCTTATGTAACTTTCTTTATACGTAATATATATACTAGTTTCAAGACTGCTACGCACGATTCCCCCACTCTCTTCGCTCGCGGGAATCAATTTCTAAAAATTTATTAACAAAATCTAAAATTGTAATTAAAATTTAAAAACTAAAAATACAAGTACCTTTTTTAGCTTATCAATATTCTCTACTGTGATTGGGATAAGATGTGAATGGAAAAACAAGCTAATCATGCTAGGACATTACTTCATCAAAAAAAGTGTATTGGATTGATGAGAATGAGTTCATGATTGATTTGGAGATAAAGAAAAAAAAACGTGTAGTGGATTGATAAGGAGTTAGAGTTTGATTTGGATACAAAAAGAAAAGATTGATTTGGAGATAAAAAAAATATAGACAAATAGGTAAATTTCATTACCACTCAAAAATTTGTGATTCTTGCTTTTATATATATGATAGATATATATACACTAGAACAATTTTGGTATTTAATAGAGGTTTTTAAACCCCTATTAAAGGGGGGTGTTATTAAATAATACCTAATTGATATGAGTTTTAAAAAACTTCTATGTAATATATGTATTAAAAATTAAAAGATAACACATTTTCACATGACATTTAATAACACTCTATTTAATATGGGTTTTAAAACCTCTATTAAAGGCCAAATATGTTCTAGTGATATATATATATAAACTCGAGATCTATAGTTCAGAGGACAATTAAAATTTACCTGAATCTAATAAATCTTTGATAACGGGTGACATTGAGTTCCGACTGATTTAATCTAACCACATACATGATAGATTTAATTTATTAAACAACATTTAATTAAATTCGATGTATTTCCATGCATATCAAGTACTCCCTCTCATGAAAAAAATATATAAGGCATTTTACAAAATCTTTTAAAAAAAATATGAGACATAATTAATTGTTTTGTACCTCTTATATATATATATATATATATCTATTTTACAAATTAATTCAAAATCTTTCTGAGGAAATTTAATTACAAATTAAACACTTGTTCTTTTTTATTGGATGAAATAAATAGTTAAATGTAGTTAACCACATAATTAAAACATTGCTTGCTCTCTATTTGTGTAAATTGACAAGAATTGTAATTTGAATTCATCATAACTAATTATTTTTTTTAATATGTATGTTTTATGCAAAATCTCTTATATTTTTGACTGGACGTAGCAGTCATGTAATGCAATAGATATGGTTAAAACTAATGGTACATGTTACCTTTTTGTCATCAATTAATTTAATAATTTTCAATAGAGGCTTAATGTTTAAGCGTGAGGATGGGCTATACAATCATGGCATCGGATTTGAATATGAAGAAATTCTCTACATGATTGGACTTTGGAATTGATTAATCGAAGAGAGCTTTAACAGAACATTGGGATCTATTACATTATCAATGGAATGGAATTTTGTACGTTTTGTATATATTTTCTTGATCTTTTTTTCTACTTTAAAGGGTGATCAGAGACAGAAAGCTTATTGGAGTACTAGTGCAGAAATATAAAAGCGCATCAAAGTCTTTTGATGGATGGACGGATGATGGTATGGTAATGGTATATATAGAAATTAAAGCAAAGTAGTTATGACTGCAGTTTGTCTTTAGGGGCTCCATTTTTGTCTTCTCGAAGAAGATTTTAATTTGAATCACTAGCTTTGCTTTCCTTTATTGTTTTTTAAATTCAGCTTTATCTGTGGTGGACTTCTTAAGTCTTGTATCTTTCGAAAATAGTGTCAACTGCTACTTAATTAATTTGTATTAGCTAAATTTGGTCAGGTTGCCAAAACAGGAAAAACAAAGAAGAGGTTGTCTGAATTAATAAGTGCGCAACTTCAGTTTTGACAACTTCAGTTTTGATTTCCTTGTGCCTGGATACCCACATATATCAATTTTTTTTTGATTAGCTAAATTGTAACCATTACAACAATCTTGTGCCTTTTTTAAACATTAACGACAAAACTAATGATTTGGTCTTGAACTTTGTGTTTTTTATGATTTTGGTCCCTGAACCTTTATTAATTACTACACATTGGTCGTTGAACTTTTACAATGATTTTACATTTAGTCATTCCACCATTTAAAGTATTAAATTCCACCAATGTTAGTAACAAAAGCGTCGCGTGACTAGTCAAGAAGAGTGAAGTGGTTTATATTATTGAACCGAACGACTCATATCGACCAATAAAAGTAAAAAAAAAATTTAATTTTCCCCCAAAACAGAAAAAACTCAAAGTTCAAGAACCAAAAACATAAAAAACTTAAAAGTTCAGGGACCAATGAAAGTTCAAGTACCAAATGTACACTAATAAAGTTCAGGGACCAAAAGCATAAAAGACTCAAAGTTCAAGGACCAAAAAATATGTTTTGCCAACATTAATTAACATATTGCCAACTATGCTATAAACTTGATATCAGTGGTTCAAGCCATGAAAATTAAATTAATTAATTACCTAATTAATGTTATAGAATCTAGTTTGCTTTTACAAGATTGTTTGATTTATTTAATTTAATTTTTTTTTAGGAAACGAAACTCATGCATAGTTCGTTTTGTGCGTATGGAAGCTAATGGGGCTGCATAATTTTCTAGATCCTACATGCACTTAGAAATAATGAAGCTCCAATGAATTAATGTTCAAGAGCAAGATCATGATTTACTTGGATAATTGGATTGAATTGATAGTGAAAGGTCACTACTCAACTGAAAAAAAAAAAAAAAAAACTTAATTAAATTGTACGAGTCTTTTAAAAGAAAACAAAAAAAGAAAGAGCAATTTTACCTAAATTCTAAGAGTCTGTTATTTATGACCATTTAAATCCGTTATTAGCTTCTTTTTTTGTTGTTGAATAAGTGACTCTAGCATAAGTCGAACTCAGGAGCTCCTCCAACCATGCCCTTGTGCACTAAAACATTTTTGGCATTTTATAGAGGTTTTAAAACCCATATTAAATAAAGTGTTATTAAATGTCATATGAAAATGTGTTATGTTTTAATTTTTAATACATGTATTACATATAGGTTTTTTAAAACTCTTATCGATTAGGTGTTATTTAATAACACCCCTCTTTAATATGGGTTTAAAAACCTCTATTAAATACCGAAATTGTTTTAGTGGTGTTTGTGTGTGTGTGTTAATAATGGCTCGCTTTATAATTTTTTTTTTTTTTCTTTTTTTCCCGGGCTGCAACTTAGGATATTTCAACAGGTTTCTCTTGATGGGCTTCCAAATATATTGGATCGATGATCATTGGGCTTGCTTTTAAAACTTGCATTACCTAGAGAAGTATCTTATCTTATGTAAGCAGGAATACTGATAATTATTGAGTAATATACTTTTTTTACACAGTTGTAGAACTTTTGATACACTTTGTTTGTTTGCCTGTGCATGTAAATCTCAATGCAAACATCTCCGTGATACATTTGAACAATCCGAATTTAAAGTAAATAGGGTCTAAGCAAAACACATTTGTCTAAATTTAAAATCGAAATTTAAAATCGGGCTGGACTTAGAGCAAATGCTCGTTTAGGTCCAAAGCGCCCCGGATCCGGATGGATATCCCTAACTACTGATTTACATACGTTAATGCTGTTCATTTACTTCAGTTGGCACCTTATAGAGGTTCGATAAATCTGTGTTGTTAGGAATTGAAATAAAGATGCCGTGTTGAAAGTACGACTTCATAGAATTTTAGCTCAGTGTCTCAAACCTTTGGCAGGCACAGACAAAGTTAGATCCACCACACTTTGAATGTCATGATATGACCAATAACAAGTTAATTGAAAGAAAAATAAACCAAGTATATTTCGCTACAAATCACTTGTTCTGAGTACAACACTTCAACAGCTAAAAAGGCTGAAAACATCATGAATAGAGCCTCTTCTAAATTATTCTTGTGACAGAGAAGTAGAATATTGAAAGTTTAAATCAAAAATAAATGTCAATATAGATTTTCAAACAATAGCCAACATTGGAACTTGAGCATATCAATCAAGCAGCTCCCTTGAGCTTCTTAGCAATGGCAGCAAAGTATTTTCCCTGGTGGAAAGCTTGCTCCAGTTCAAGCTCAGATGGCTGTCTCGACCCGTCACCAGCAAAGGTACCTGAACCATACGGGCTACCACCCTTCACCTTCTCCATTTCGAACATGCCAGCGCCAAATGTGTATCCAATGGGCACAAATATCATTCCATGATGCGCTAGTTGAGTAATTGCAGTCAATCTGTAGAAATAAAGTTATTTGTGTTAAATTGAAATTGTGCCTGGTAAGACGTATAGCTAATTTCATGGATGAGAAAAAGGGGACTTACGGAGTTGTCTCTTGCCCGCCACCCTGCGATCCAGTGCTGTAGAAGATGCCAGCGGGCTTCCCAGCCAATGCTTGCGTCCTCCACAGACCTCCGGTGGCATCCATGAATGCTTTGAATTGAGCAGCCATCATACCAAACCGAGTTGGGAAACCAAGGAGAAGCCCGTCAGCATCAGCAAGCTCATGAGGACTAATGATAGGTGCATCGCTCTTCGCAGGTGCGCTCATCTTTGCAAGAATATCATCTGATAGCGTCTCAGGTACCTATTCCGACAAATCATTCGCTTCAAATAATGTAGACCATTTTGCAAGAGTAGGAAACAGAAATATTGACTAATGGCTTCGAATGAAAAAAAAGGTCTCTAAAACATTGATTAAGGATGAAACCACCAAGAAATACTCTGAAAGGTTGCTATTGAGAAATAAAGGGCTAATTAAGCTAAGAATGTTGGCATCTAATCTTTCAAATGGACTTTCTGGCACACACAAGAACATTGCTATAGGTAAAATATGTTAAATCTAAAGTCAGATTGCTATTGAGAAATAAAGGTTTCCTGCCACATTCTTTAAGAAGTTACAAAATGTGTTTTAAACAACAATGGCACCCAGTGTTCATTGTTTTACAAAATTGTGATACAATCATCAAAATCATGATCCAGTGATTCAATGTGTAGGTACAAAAAATTTCTCATCATTCATTGAACTTAAATCTTTCATTTAATGTTCCACAGTCGAGATAAATGTCTTCTTGGAGATTTCAATTTTTATCGCTTCCAAGGAGATAAGAAACAACATAGCCAATACAATAAATCTTGGGCATTGCCTGGTGAGATATGAGAAATTATGAGAGACGAACTTTTGGTTGAATATAAGGAAGTGCCTTCAAATCAATAGTGAAAACCAACTATGTCTTATCTCACACCTAACATTTGACAATGGTTTCCTGAAAAAACATAAAAATGATTGGAGATTGACAACCACAAATCTGTCTTTTCTATGCCGACGCCGCTCAAGTCAATATTAAGTAAACCTAGAGAGTGATATGAGCACAAACCTGCCACAGTTTCACTTCAACTCCTTCAACTGATGCAGCTCCTTTTTGGATCTCTTTGGCTAGTTGCTCAACATGCCCATACATAGAGTAGTACCTGAAGTTTGATCAGCACCATTTCAATGAAACGGACGTAATTTAAAGTCATATTCGCTAGACTAAGAAATGCAGTAGAGAAGAGATAAACAGTAGCCACTCATCGTTCCCTAATACATGAATAATGAGCTTGGCATATCTTACACATAATTTTATCAACTTTTCAACGACAAAAATAGGGACAAAACAAAGTTCAAACAATGAACTAATATTCTATATTACGAATTTACAATCACTAACATAATTGATTCTATAAAAGTAAGCAAGACTCAAAGAACAAAAATGGCCCATCTGTTATCTAAAAAGAAAAGTATAGAATTAGGTCACACGTCTATCGATAAAAAAAGCGAAAAACATGGAGATGAGCAGGCATGCATAAGCATAACTAAGATCAAATGAAGTCGACCGAAGATGAGTAAAGTCGAATCACCCATAATGAGACATAATGCAAACATTTCCACTACACATTGTCTTTGTCACTTTACTCTCCCATATCAGATAAGATTCAAACAGATTAAGTCCAAACAAAGAACAACTCATCCACAAATTTCCGAGGCAAAGAACCTAAACACCATTTAAAGTATACATCTAGGTCAGAATATTTCTTTTACTAACTATGAATGTCTTTTGAAGTTTCATGAAGAAAACCCAATGATATTACTTCAAGGTAATCACTAATTTTCCCCCACTACAATCAAGGGAATAACCATTCATTCCCATTTTTTGGTTTCCCAAGTAATGTCCGGTGCCAACCATACCAACTAATTCACGTTCAGGCACTGTCAAGCCCCATATAGGGGCGACTCTCCCAACCTAATTTTTTTCCATTCATAAGACTCAATCTCAATACCTTCCCCTTTAGATGAACAAAGTCCCTTACCACTCGGACCAACTAGTTGTTGGTAATCATTTCCGTTTGAATTACAAAAAGGGCTTTTATAGTATAACAATTGAAATCACACCTCAAATGCAAGAACAATTTAAGGGTTCACTAATCAGTCTCCCCCTTTTGATCAAACAAGAAAAATAGGGGGCTTTGATCACTAGAATCAAAGCAAAAATATGTCTCATTTGATTCCATATCTCAATGAATCAATAGGACCCAACGGTCTTTAATGTCAATTGGGGGCATCTGAATCAGAGATCAATGAAATCAGTACAACAGTCAGATCCTCAAAACCTTAAATTCCATGAGATCTTCAAAAAGCACAGATTACCCAGAATCGAAAAAGTCTTACAGGGGCAAGAAATTTCGATTCACCAATCAAAAATGGCAAAAAAAATCACTGTTGTTCAAAAAACTTTCACAAATCTCGAGAAACAATCAATCAATCACGAAAGACAAATGTTCAGGTTTCAAAGAGTGAGACCCAAGATTAAGATCTACTAATCAAAGCAAAGTAATGCTTACACGATGTAAACTTTGGTCGCCATTGATCGAATCGAATGAATTTTCAACGAACAGCAATCTCTCTCTGCGTTGGGAGTTGCACTGCTTTTACAATGGAAGCTCTGTTTCTTCTTATGCAAAACCAAAACAGAGGACACGTATTTATACTTGTTTTTTGTGTGGGCTAATTAGTTATTGATATTGCTTACTTAGTTGTCATTTTATTCGGTGATTAGTGTAGGGATTATAGTTAATGACCTGTCGTTGATGTCACGCTCACGCTGTCACCCCAATCATCGTTTAAATTTTTGATATAGTTTATATACCGAACAAAAAAAAAACATATACACTATTGGATTAAGAAAAATGATTTTAAAACCCACTTTGCTTACTGCCAAATGGATAATAACAGGCAGGATAAGTGAGAAGTGTCACGAGATGCATTGCGCCTAAATCCATTCAGTCGATGTCTATTTGACGGTATCCAAAATGATTTTCATCCAATTTTTGATTTTCTATTTAAGTAAATAGAATTTTTTTTACTTCTTCAACTAATATTAACGTAGATATGAAGTGACAATACTACTTTGAAAGTAGTCAAGGTGAATAACATCTTTACGAAAATTGACTATTTTAAATAGCAATCAACTCAATTAAATCGCATCTGAATTTAATTTTTTTTTATATATTGAAATGAAGTGATTTATTCATACTTCTCAAATTAATATGAAAACAATCGATTATTTGTACAATTTTTTAATTTTGTTCAAATAAAATCTTACTTCAATTTTTTTTCAAATAGAGTTTTTTTATCAATTAGCAAAGTCAAATTAGATTTTTACTAAAATAAAAAATAATATATTTACTTACCATAAAAAATAGAATCTTTTTTATTAAAAACAAAATAAAAATGAATCATTTTTATTTAAAATAAAGAGTCCGGCCAATCAAATGATATTGCTAAAGCTGATTTGTCGGAATATGATTGGTGCGTCGTCCAGGTCAAACGTCAAAGTTTCCACCTGATACATCGAAAGCTTTCGAAAAGCTGACGCGTGTGGTCACATAACGAGGCAGCGAGACATTGAATCAGAAAGCACTACCAAACAAAGAGACGACTTAATAAAATAATTAAAAATCGAATAGAACAAAATATTTTATCATAAAACTATAGTAATAAATTAACGAAGTAAAAGAAATGCAGCGCAGTATTATGCAAACAAAATTGGAGTTTGAAGCTTGAAAACTTTGAAGAATTCAAGTTTAGTTAACTCTATTTTTTAATTATTTTGCACGTAACTCTTACATGTTAATGAACTCATCACATATATATGGAGGCCAAGACTTCCGCTAAATGATTTTTTTTTTTTTTTTTAAAAAGAAAAAAATGCAGGTGTTCAGGTCCATGTTTAGACTAACTATTTATATGAGAGTCAGTCGGGCACACCAATCAGTTAAAAAGAGATTAATTTTTTTTGTTTATGTTTTGACTTGATTAATTAAATTAGAGAGAGTTAAATTATGCAGTGATATGGAAGTGATTATAATTAGTGTTGGGGGAGAGATGAGAGAGCACATGGAAGCACTGTAAATGTCGGGTGTGTAAGGGGAAATAATGAGTCTCAATGGGGTCTGGTAACAATATATTGCGTTCCTTCAAGCATGCATGCATGCTCTTCTTTTTAATTTCTCTAACTTTCGATTCATGTATTTCTTTTCATCTTAACGTGCCTCCAATCATGACCAAGTGCATGCTCTCGCGTACGTTTATTTATGTAATTTGAATTCAGTATTAAATTTGCAATATAATCTAATTTTTTCTCGCTTCATTTAGAGTTCATGTTTACATAGAATAGTATATATTAGCTTAAGAATCGAGAAACAATATATAATAATTTATTTACAAAATTGATGGAGTGACACAGTTGAGGAGTGTGATGTAGCGGCAAAGAAAGGTGCACCAAAACTATTGATGAGATGTAGCTTTTTTTGTTAATTATATAGGAGACGATACTCCAAATTAAGTCCATACTTTCATTAATCGCTGGAAAAAAATTACAATTAATTCAGATGGAAATTGCATCTTTAGATTTAAACTCTTTAAAAACCTGATTTTCAAAGAGATGGACTATATAACTAAAAGAAAAGCAAGGAAAAAAAAAATGTAGGGACCAAAGTGCGTATTATGACAAATGCGGAGGCAATTTTTAGTATTGATCAACCTTCTAAATCAATTTTCTCCTACAAATTGGTTAAGATAATCAAAGGTTTAATTAAGTGATGTGGATCTCTTCAGTCATTTCGTCTTGACAAAACGCCAATGGACTGTAGCCATACCCGATATATGGGAAGCCTTGACTTGGCTTGATTAGAGAATGAGAACAAATGTATATTTTTGCCTGAAATCTATAAATGGCCCTACTTATCTTAAACCTTAAACTAGAACGAATTAGAAATTGCTGACCAGGCCAGGTTCAAATTTTCTGATGCAGACTTTACGTAAGGATGACAATAGATGTTGTCAAGGCGTGTAATTGGCATTCGCATTTGATACGCATCTGGAGATATACATATATAGCATTGTTTTCACTTTTCTATGAAGGAAAAAAAAATTCATTAGTTAGACTAAATTGACTAGTAATTACTTCTTGATCGAGGGTAAGTACCTGCATGCAAAGTTAAGGTACATTTTTTTTTTTTTTAAAACCTCCATCTGGCTAATCCAAAAAAGGTGCAATATATTTTTTTATACAAATAAGGGGTGGTATCTCTAATATATAGCCTAGTACATGATCATTCACACATGATTTGGAGGGTTTAATTAATTATCTCTTTATGCAATGTCGCGAGGAATAATAAACTTATTAAATTAAAAAAGGCATAAATATTTTTTATGTCCCTAGCTAAAAGCATTAGAACATTTTTGGCCATTAATAGAGGTTTTAAAACCTCTATTAAATAGAGTGTTATTAAATGTCATACGAAAATGTGTTATGTTTTAATTTTTAATACATGTATTACATATTTACATATAGATTTTTTAAAACTCATATCAATTAGGTGTCATTTAACAACACCCCCTTTAATAGGGGTTTTAAAACCTCTATTAAATATCAAAATTGTTAGTTAAGTATAATTTAGACCAACAAGAGCTAGGTACATGAACCGGGAAGAAGAGGGATTTGGAAATCAAGGCACGATGTGTTCTTTGATTTTCTAATTTTTTGGTAGTTCTCTCCTTATGCTTCTCTTTCTATGAGCAATATGTGAGAATTGTTGTTGTTTGTTTTAGTGTCTTCAGATTATCCCTTGTAGGGTTATTTTTCCTTTTTGTCAAGGCGATCTATCTAGTATGAACCGGCGTTATTTCCACACCCACAGGCCAAATGACTTTTGACGGTGGTTTGGGATGAGGCTTGTTTCTCTCTTTTTCTTAAAGAGACTGAACTACTTTGTCGTATCTGTATTTCTCAAGAGAGACCGATCTACATCGATGTATCTAAATTGTAATTGTTCACACATTTAATGCAATGAATGTCATTGTGCCTTGACAAAAAAAAAAGGTACATGAACTGGTACTTTCACAGAAAAAAAGTACATGGAATGGTACAATATTGAGTTTATAGACAATTAATTGTACAATTAAGTAGTATAATTTAGATCATTGACATGGGCTTTAAAAAGCGTACTTTTGCAATTAAATAAACTTTTAATGCAGGAAGCAGGGAGCTATCTGCATCAAGCGTCTCCATTAATCTATGTTTCGTTCTGTTTTCTTTTTCTTTCTTTTTTTTTCAAGGTAAAAATTATATATATATATATATATATAAAACGCACGATTATATATATATATATATATATAAAATTTAAAAATTAGAAATACAAGTATCTTTTTTAGCTTATCAATATTCTCTAATGTGATTGATATAAGATGTTAATGAAAAAATAAGCTAGTCATGCTAAGACATTACTTCCTCAAAAAAAAAGGAAACAAGGAAAAAAAAAAACACAAGTGGTTTGACCCATCAATTTGTGAACACTTGCTTATGGAGATTCTGTAGAATTGTACATAAAGTTCAATCTTTACAACAAACTCTATAGATAGAAAGGATAACTTTGAGATTATGAATGTAAATAATTGAATTAGTTGAGATTAAAGCTTTAGACACATTTTTTTCACATGATTAATCAAAATTTTTCTCATTAAAATTTCTTATGGGTTCTGAGTTTGTTCCCTCTCCAACACCTTTTTCAAATCACCTTATTCTTTTCCCTCTCAAATTATCTCTTCTTCACTGTTTATATATATTGCATATATACCATTGGGATAACTCTAGATGAGTACGTTGCATATATACAATTGGGAAAACTCTGAGTTTACAATTTGTGATATTTAGTTGCTTTTTTATATATAGTTGTTTATATATATATGATAGATATATATGGGCAAATAAGTAAATTTCAATCTAAATTTAAAATTCAAAATTCAATTTGTGATTCGTGCTTTTATATATATGATAGATATAAAATTCAAAATTCAAAATTCAAAATTGTAATTAAAATTTAAAAATTAGAAATATAAGCACCTTTTTTAGTTTATCAATATTCTATAATGTGATTGAGATAAGATGTGAATGAACAAACAAGCTAATCATGCTAGGACATTACTTCCTTAAAAAAAAAGTGTATTGGATTGATGAGAATGAGTTCATGATCGATTTGGAGATAAAGAAAAAAGACGTGTAGTGGATTGATAAAGAGTTGGAGTTTGATTTGGACAAAAAGAAAAGCTTAATTTGGAGATGAAAAAAAAAGAAGTATGGGCAAATAGGTAAATTCATTACCACTCAAAAATTTGTGATTCGGGCTTTTATATATATGATAGATATATATCTACTACTATATTAAACTAGCCGATTTATTAAAATTTTAAGAGAAATTTAATAAACTACTAATTTATATGAATATATTGTAATACTTTTTACAATTAAAATTATAATTCACAATAATCAACTCGAAATATACAATAGAGGTTAAAAAATATTTAGTTATAAACCACGCACTTATCAAACATCTTGAACAATCTTTATAACAACGAACATAGAGATTTGAAGTTGTTGATCGCATTGCAAGATCTCGATACGTCTTGGAGTGTCATGCAGCTCAACAATCGCCACAACATTGCATTCAAGTGTGAAGGACTCTATGAGAGGTATTTGGATGTTGCTAAAACATGCAGTAATTGTGAACTTATGATCTATATATATAAAGAGAATATTAATTATTTGTATAAATGATGTTGCAGTAACCAAAGGGATGGTGTATGATTTGAAACGTAGATTAAATACATAGAAACAACCCTTCGTTAATCAAGAAAAGAATTTAAATGCACTTAATTGTTATTTCGATCAAATAAAAACTATAAATAAATTCCTTGAAATAAATGAATATATTCCTTGAATGGGGGAATGGATATATTCCTTGAAATAATCGATAACACATAAATAAATACCTTAAAATAGAAAAAATTAGAAAATTAAAAAATTATATTGGTGAAAGGAGAATGCATGTCAACTTTCTCTCAACTCCAACTTATATATATATAAGAGCGAATATGGACCGTGAGGAAATACCATTTCTACCCTTTTGCTCAATTTTCTTTCGGTTTTTACATTGTTTTCTTAGAATCTGTTTCTGTTTCCAACTTGTCTATCGATTTCTCCCGAAGTCCCAATTTGAATCTCTTTCGAACTTTACACATAATCTCTCCTAGATTATTTTTTGTGGTATATCTTTTCTAGCTGATTGTTCATCTATCCGACTGCTCTTATTGGAAGAATTTTGAGAATTTACTCGATCTCCAGCCTATCTTCCAACTCGTTCCCAATTTCTTCTTCTCCGTTTTATCCCGCGCATGACTCTTGTTTTATTTCATGCAAGACTCTTCATTATCTCCTTCTTCTATAAATTGCTCTCTACTATCTATCTCTATTTTTCTCTTATACACAAAAAACCCTCTCTTTGCTTTCTCCCAAGGCTCTTTATTCTCAATCGCTCTTCATCCCAAATATTTGTCTTCACGATTTTTTAATTTTCTAACTAGTTTTGTTAACCATATTTCTTTTTTTTTTTTGAAAACTTGTTGTACTATTTTTGATTTTGTGTTTGAGAAATGTAAGAGTAGTCTTTGAGGGATTAATTTCAAATAGCTCAACCTTGATGCCATTTGAATTGATGTTGATATCGTCGTCGATTGTTGAATTTTGTTTTAGTAGGTGCTTGCCATGGCAAAGCAAACTCACAAAAATAATATAGGGAATCAATGTGGTTGATTCTTCTAACAAATATAGAGTTTAAATCATTTTAAAGTAGCTAGCTGGAAAATGTTGCCTAATCATTGGATGTTGAAATAGTGAGAATCCACATAAAACGATATGAATCTTTCCCTACTTAGAGATAAAAGAGACAATCTTTTCTCTTGTACTCTTATTTGTGCCTCAATATTGGCAAACAGGTTGTCAACTTTCAATATGATTTTATATAGTCTAAAGTACGAAACAAAGATTTTTCATGGATATCAATATTGACAGTTGTGTGGTCCGTGAAGGTTAATACCTTGTATCTGTGTGATAGTAATCTTGTTCTTGTCATTATTTTGCACTATAAAAGAATTATTACAAGCAACAAATATTTAATATGGTTTTCTTATCTTGATTATGCATTTATTGATTGTATCATTTCTTTTTATTTATTAAAATAAGTTCAATTTTATGCCCTACTACTTATATAATAGTTTATGTGCTAGCATTCATCGAGAACTTATCAACATGTGGAACTTGTACATTACTACTGCCTTTATGCACTTCTTTTGAGAATAATTGATTATTGTTATTTTAATTTATGGATGTATTATATTGTCTATGTAATGCCAACAAATAAGTAACGTCAGAATGTTAGTTTCATATAATATAAGCGTCCTTCGATTTTCTTCCTGTTCATATGGTTATTTTATTGTTTACAATTTTGATCTCTCATGGTTATTTGATCCTATTGATTGTAATAATGAAGTTGTGAATTTTTTTTTTTATAGGAAAGAAACAACTTTTACTCCTACCTAGGTTTGAACCGATGACTTATTACTTTCAAATCTCATATTATTGGGTCTTCCAATTGGTTGGTATAATGAAGTTGTGAATTGAGCTATTGTAAATGCATCTTATTTTTTAGCGAATGAAGATACCCTCTCCTTGTTAATTAGTATTGTTAGCTTGTCATGTTCAAGTAGATCAGTTAGTATTGATTTAATAAAGGGAATAATTTTCTCATTTAGTTCAAAAATTCTCTTTTAATGAAAACTTGGTCAGGGGAAACTATAAAAGTGCCAATTAATTGCTCGTTGAGTTTACATTGTGGATCAGTCAGTAATGATTTAATAAAGGGAATACTTTTCTCATTTAGTTCAAAATTCTCTTTTAATGAAAATTTGGTTAGGGGAAATTATAAAAATACCAGTTGCTCATTGAGTTTACATTGTTGTAATATAATTAATACTGATTAACTGATATCACTTATTTATTTATGCTTGAGATCCAGTGAAATGTAATTATAGAAGCGGCAAGAAGCGAAAATAATGCGCTCATGATCTAATAAAGGGAGAAATTTGCTCATTTAGTTTAAAACTTTCTATAATAAATTAAAATTTGGTTAGAATAAACTATAGAAGTGTCGGTTGCTTGTTGAATTTACATTGTTGTAATTAATGCACGCTTCATATCCTATTAGAAGCTATTATTAAAGTTATATATAAATGTATATATTATTGGTGGGATGCCTTAGTATAATATATTTATACTAAAGTTTATATTTATATTGTTTCCTCAATTATAACTATTTTTTTATTTCAATTTAATTTAATTTACATAGTGTGCGCAACACATGCATGTTATGAAAACTAGTATATATAGATGTTGCAAATTATAATACTTCTTTGGTACGTAGTCAAACTCAACTAATTTAGAATTGACTAGGCGACTGCGCCTAGCTAGGATCTCACTCAACAAAAAGCCCTAATTTGGATAATATACATGGTATTAGTATTTTTTTTAAGAACGTATTTGTGTATTTTCACTTAATTACTATAAACTTAATCCATTTTTTTCAAGCTGTCTATTTTGACGAGCAAATATTCCTAGACGCATCACATAATACATAAACAAATAGGTTAAATTTTCAAGTCATAAAACATTTTTATATTTTAGTCTTCTTATCACAAGACTACACCAAGGAAAATATGAGCGCATGTAACTTAATAATCAATAAATTAGATCCTTAATGAAATAGGTATTTTTTTGATGAAACTTAAATTCTTATTTCAAAAAAGTGTTTGTTGACTACGCTTTAGATAAATTCTTACTTTAAAAAGTATTGTTCATCAAAGTCATTATAAACTATAAAATAATAAAATAAATATGTATTTTTTTAATTAAGTGAACTAATTAATCAAAATTAATATTACAATCATTTATTAATAATTTTGTTAACAAGAATTAACATATTTTCCAAAAGCGTGTATAATTTATAAAATCTAAAAATAATACAATTAGATATACTATATACAAAATAAAATACTTTTTAAGACAAATAAGTATTGTTGAATGTTATATCGGTAAAACTTAATCAATATATAATCGACATATCATAACATATTGTTAATTTTGAAAAATCACACGTAATGATTTATTAAATTATATATAAGCTTAATAATGCAACGTCCAAGATATTTTTATAAGCTAAATTTACTTATTAATAATTTTTATGTATTAATTATGCATTTAATATATTGACAATATAATTATAAACAACTGTTTTATGTTATAAATTATGTTTTAACTTTCTTGATTTAAATCAAAGATAATTGTGTTAATTAAACTTAAAATGCCATAATTTCTAGGCCCAAAAATGACGACACTCACTCTAGGCCCCGAAAATGAAAACACCAGCCCTGCTTGTTGGTTTTCGTGAATCTATATATATAAGATATATATACTAGCTAGTTTACAGTATTATTAATTGATCATTCGACTATGAAGCAAATTAAATACTGACCTTGCTCTAGTTATATATAAAAAAAAGCGTTTTTTTTTATCATGATGGATGACTACAATAGAAAAAAAAAAGGTGATCGATCGATAAAGGAATCAGGTTAGAATTGAAGTAAAATTCAAAGTGAGAATGATGGAGCAGCACCCATAATGAAGTAAGATGGGATCGTGCATTTCACTCCTGTCGTTTTCGCATCTCTCTTTAATAAATTAAAGCACATGATTAGCGTACATGTTGCAGATGGAGATTGAGAGTGAGTGCCGATCGAGTGGCTTAATTTGTCGTCGTGAATTATGCATATATTGTTGGGAGATAGCTTTCATTCATCATAACAAATATTGTGTTTGTGCATGTGATCTAAGAGTAGATATAGTGAGGTAGCTAGCTAGTCAATTAGTATGGTTGATTGTAGGGACCAAAAAGTTATATATTGATATTGGATGAAATAGAGATCTCTAAAGGGGACCTGTCCTAGCGTAGGTTTAATTGCTTTTAATTAAGGTATACAAACATCAGATTGTAGCTAAGGCAGCTTTACTTATTCACTTTCCTAAATCAATCATCATAAAGGTAAGCGTTGGGTGTCGGATTGACTGACTGTTGTGAGATTAATTGAGGATGAGTAGAGGGGCCAAATAAAAAGTTTGGATAATAGTAAATGTATTGAAACATAAGGCTCATTCTTGTGTTTTAAAAGAATAAATTAGTTTTATATTGAAAAATCAAAAACTTTTTTTCTCAATTTATATGTGAAAGCAACCGTTTGACTTTATTTTAGGTAAAGAGTTTGAGTGAGTAACCCAATAGATGCTCATAGGCAATAGAGAAGCCATATATATTTTAAGTCAAAGATGAGCATTGAGATTTGAGATTTGGGTTAGTTGGCTATAAAACATAATTTTGTTTTTACTTAATTTATTTGAATTTCGGAATCAATTAAACAATAATTAATTTTCAAATTTACTTAACTGTTTTACAGTTATTTCAATTGGAGTATGTTAATACTTAATAGTTGTGACTGTTAAACCTGATAGATTTATTGATTTTGAAATTAAAAGGATGTGTTATTTGAAGACATCTTTTTAAAGTCTATTTAAGTCTTATTCAAACATAAACTATTTATTAAATTTTTATTTTTAAATTATAATTATGTGAGAGAGAAAAGAAATATAGTTGGACAGACTTTCAAATTTGAATTATTTACCAAGTAGTGGAAAAATTCTGTCTTAGCATAGTTGGTTGAAAGCTCTCCATCACGCTGTAGTATAGTCTTGTAATTTTATTTTTTTTATTTTATTTTTTTGTAATAGCCTTGCGTGGTTGAGCTAAATTTAATTGGGCTTGGGCTAGTGAAAAACAAGACTGAGCTTGGGTTGTAGTTTTCCGTTCAATTGGGCTCGGTCTTGTTGTTCACATTGGTTGACGTGATTTTTGGGCGTCACAAACTCACGATGCTCATAAATCACGGGTTAAGTTTACATATGGTCACTCAAGATTACTATTCGTAACACTTTAATCACTAAACTTATATTTGTTCCAAATATATCAGTCAACTTTACAAAACGTTTCAACAAAATGACTCGAACCACTCTCCGATCAAGAATCCACCGAGGTTGCTAACGTGACGCCACGTGGGATTTCATGGGAAGTCACTTAAGTTTTTAAGTGACGACATGGCATGCAACACACACAAACATGTACCCACCCACCCCTTTAGTTCACCCCACACTCGTTACACACTTTAGGTTTTAATTTCCCTCCCCTTCCCCAACCCCCGAGTCGTCTTCTTCTTCCTCGCGTTCTCTCCTCGTCGCCGCTCGCTTCTCTCCATGTCGCTCTTTCGCCGCTCGCGCTCTCTCCCTGTCACTCCCTAGCCGCTCGCGCTCTCTCCCTGTCACTCCCTAGCCACTCGCGCTCTCTCCCTGTCGCTCTCTCCCTGTCACTCCCTAGCCGCTCGCGCTCTCTCCCCGTCGCTCCCTCGCGTCGATCCTCGCAGCCAGCAATCAGGTCCAATGTCGGGCATGCTTATTTTTTTTGGGTCCTCTGCTAATCTCAATTGTGTACATCAAGGTGGTGCATGTCTATAGATAATTGTTAATCTCCTAGAATTTGTGATTGATTGTTCGAAAGTTTGGAGTGCAAATAAATTTAGATTGATTGTTTTTTATTTTTAATTAAAACTATGGATCGATTGATAGTTTAGCAGCATAGTTTAGCAGCAGTAGTAACTAGGATTTATTGATTCTTTAGTTTTTATTATTATTTCTTAATATTGATTTCTAGTTTTGCATTTTTAGTTTATTTTTATTTTTTATAAGCAACTTGTGACCAAAAACTGATATTGGCTATGATATTTTTTTTATAAGTTATGTAATAGCATTAAAAAAATAAAGGAGTTCTGAAATGTGCAAATTGTGTCTCCCTTTCTTGACTTTGATAATTATTTTGTAAATTCTTATTGACATTTGGTTTCGAGATTGATGCTTTAGAAAACGTGATTATTTAGGGGAAGTTCGGAGAATTTTTGTTGCATCTCTGCCAATTAGTATTCTTTCGAAAACTAGCTTTTTAGATTAACCATCTGGAAGCTAAAAGTGTAGAAGATTCTATAACCTGTGTAGGTCTCTAGTCCTTATGCCAGTGACTTACATAGCATGTTAGGATCATAATTGTAATCTTTGGTGGACACTCATTTCCTTTTTATTCAATACTTATTGCCATGTAGTTACTTCAGTTTCCCCTTTACGAGACGATCTTTTGTGATTGTAGGGAAACCGCTTGTACAAAGGGCTGCTTAATCATTGGCAGAAGTTCACTTTCAACCCCAGGTAATTCCTAGATTGTTCAAATTATGTTTTTGATCTTGTACTCAACTGTAGTACAATTTTCCATATATTTTTTTTGGTGAATAATAAACTGCACTGCAGTATTATGTTTTTGATTTTGTCCTCAACTGGAGGACAGGTTTCATTTTTTTTTTGTTTATGGATGAACAATCAACTCCATTTCTGCAGTATTATTTTTTTGCTCTTGTACTCAACTGGTGGATAGGTTTTAATTTTTTTTTTGGTCCTCTGTTGATCTCAATTGTGTACATCAGGGTGGTGCATGCTGGTCATGCTCTTAAAGTCTAATAAAAATGAGAGTTGCTATAGATTGCATTGCATATTGATATTCTTAGTTGAAGCTTTGTTTGTTGTTTTTCTTGATACCATGAATGTAGTTTTATTGACAAGAGGATGTTTATTTGTAGCTACATTGTTATATTTGTATCTTGACCAGAAATCATTGAGTTCGTCAAAGGACACGAGTATTGTTATTGCGGCGTGCCTAATCAAGCAGAAACAATTAATAAGTTACAACAACACCACAACGACCCCAATTAACCATACACATTAATCGGTCAATCGCTCGATACAAATAAATTGAGATTCTCAAACCATGTCATAACATCACCAATCTATGCAGTATTAACCCGAAACTAAAACAAAAACTGCATATCTATCTTCAGTCAATCACTGCATTAACATCACCAATCTATGCAACATCAACATCACCAATCTATGTAAATACTCCGTTCATCAATCACTGCGCCCAACAAAATTTGCCTATTAAACTCCCTGTTTGATCTATCTTCAGTCTAAAACAACCAGTGCAATTATTAACATTTACACACGAAGAATAAATATCTTACATTGAAGCTCCGCGAGCGACAGGGAGATCGAAGCTCCGTGAGTGACAGGGAGAGAGCGCGAGGGAGCGACAGGGAGAGAGCGCGAGTGGGGAGAGAGTGCGAGCGGCTAGGGAGCAACAGGGACGGAGCGCGAGTGGCGAGGGAGTGACAGGGAGAGAGCGCGAGGGAGCGACAGGGAGAGAGCGCGAGCGGCTAGGGAGCGACATAGAGAGAGCGCGAGCGGGCGATGGAGCGACAGGGAGAGAGTGCGCGAGCGAGCGACAGGGAGATACGCGAGGAAGAAGACGACCGGGGGGGGGGGGGTTGTGGAAGGGGAGGGAAATTAAAACCTCAAGTGAGTAATGAGTGTGGGGTGAACTAAGGGGGTAGGTGGGTGTTTGTGTGTGTTGCATGCCATGTCATCATTTAAAAACTTAAGTGACCTCCCATGAAATCCCACGTGGCGCCACGTCAGCAGCGCCAGTGGGTTCTTGACCGGAGGGTGGTCCGAGTCATTTTGTTGAAACGTTTTGTAAAGTTGACTGATATATTTGAGACAAATATAAGTTTAGTGACCAAAGAGTTACGAACTATAATCTTGAGTGACCATCTACGAAATTAACCCCATAAATCACGTAATCTCTTAAGTCGCCCGATATGGGACCTTATAGTGTATAGCGTAGAATAAATTGGTGCGGTTGACATCAAACACCGATAAGTTTGTGGATGAGTTCAAACGACAGTCTCACTAGTACTTTTTTCTATTACCTTTTTCTCTATTAGGACTTTAACACGAGTTGAACATGAGACTTCTCCCAAAGCAAATAGAATGTTTTATCCATCTCAATAAATATGCTTTGATACAGTCCCACATTATTATTATATATTCAAATAGTTGTATTCTTAATTTTCTTTGATATCTGGGGTTTATTTTCTCAATTACATTTCTATACTAGTTGTTGTGAAGTGAAACTTTAGTCATGAAAATCCATATTTATATCTATATCTATATCTATATATACAATAAGGGAAGATCTTTGGAGTGCCATGTGGTGGTTTCCAACCTCTCCACGCGCCACTTGGCACAAATTAAGCTCTTCCCTTAACAAAGCCCCTAAGCTCTACCAACCCATCTATAACTACATATAAAATGTAACTTACAAAACCATAAATAAAATCATAAATTACAACAAGTTTAAAAATAAAAGCATTTCAAAACGTTTCAAAACACGAATGAATTAAACAACCCACTATACAAAATCGTTCAAAACCAATGAATTGATCAAATTAATGTTTACACTAACTAATTTTCTCTATATATACCCCCAAGCAATGATAGGATGTTCACCCAAGCACATTGTTCATTCAACCAAATCTACACTTTTGTTCTGATAGATTTTATGTTGTAACTTACAATTTGGTTTTGGTTTTTGAGATTTGTAGGGATTTTTCGTAAAGCCGATCTTCATCCCGATCTACAAAATCTTATTATTGGATATGTTCAGGTATGATTTTGTATAGGTTGGAAGTTAAGGTTTCAATTCATTTTGGACAAAATTGGGGGTTTTGTTCTTTTCTTTTTTTTTTTCCTATTGTGAGATTGAAATGAAATAGGTTTTGTGAATTTTGATGTGTTATTTTTTTCAAGTTGTTGCAAAGGAAATGATCTTTAATGGTTGTTGTGATCAAGATCTCATCAATCTTTAATAGCTGCTCGTGGGATCATTAGAGAATGAAGATTCTTTTGTCTGATTACTATTGATCATAGAGTCTTGAACATGCAATTTGCAATCTAATTCAATATGCAAAAACTAGTTTATTGTGAAAGTCAATGAAATTAAAGAAGTCAATGTAAAAAAATTTCATGTTTGCAGCCCGCCTGCACTACTTATCGTCAAGCCTATAATCTTCGTCAATATCGATATTATCTACAATTTAATTACTTTTAATATAATATTTATGTGTAAACACTAAAACAATTTTGATATTTAATAGATGTTTTTAAACCTCTATTAAAGAGGGGTGTTATTAAATAACACATAATTGATAGAAGTTTTAAAAAATTTATATGTAATACATGTTTAGAAATTAAAACATAACACATTTTTACATAATATTTAATAACACTTTATTTAAGTCAAAAATGTTCCAATGAAAATTTTGTCTCAGGTCTCATTATTAATTGAGAAAGACTATCACTTAACTACTATTTCATAAAGTTTCATTTAATAGCTGTATATTATTTGGGTCTTTTCAATCTCAATAAACAATTCAAGTATACGACAAACTAAAAGGAATTTAAAAAAAAAAGGCTATGTAATGTTGATGCTATCTTCTAAATTAAATATAACAACAAAAGACTCCCTTCTAGACGTTCTATCGCCCACATAGCTAGGCTCCAAATGAAGCCTCAAGACAACAATTTAATTAGTCACAATTGACTCCCGAATCATTCAGCGTTGATTGCGCCTCGTAAAACGTATTGGTGCATATATTGAAATGCATCTCCACATTGTGGCCTTTGAATTCTCTGGATATATATCGGGATATGTGTAAACAAATCTCCATGCAAAATCTAATGATACCCACATGAGCAACTGCATCCAAAATCTAGATGCATGTATAAAAACATATTGATGAATGATTTTGTCCTTTATCTTGTTCAAACATGGCGAGCTCGGTTTATTGATATACTACTGCAAGCTGATCTTGACTGCAATCAATATTCTCATAAAGCAACCTAATCTTCAACCACACTGTGACAATTACTGACTCATTTATAGACTCGTTATTGCATTATTATATCAACTTTTTCATATTCCCACTATCAACCTATTTTTAAATTGTCGCACTTGGACAACTAGAATACTTTATGGAATCAAATCTGAAATCTTGATGCATCATCCACGGAGTTAAGTCCGTTGGATACACACGAACAAGTGTGAAACCAAATCTCGATGCATCATCCACGGTACAATTGATAGAGTGAGAGAGAGCCATGGCCATAACCACGTGAGCCTTGCTTCCAAAATTAATTTTGTCATAGCCGAGGCGGCTGGGCCTACTTAGTGGGTCTTGAGTGCGCTTAAGTGCGCATATATAGAACCAAAAACAAGTGCTCAAACCACCAAGACTTGAACATCTCTTAAGAGTCGACTTGCTTGGAGAGGTTTTAGTTTTCTTTAGTTGATCCAAGAATGGTGGTGAAGGTGCACGGAACTAACTACGCTTCCGGCCCTAGGCGGGTCTTCGCTTGCTTCTACGAGAAGGAGATAGAGTTTGAGCTCGTCCCGGTTAATTTGTTTTCAGGGGAGCACAAGAGCCCTGAGTTCCTCAAATTGCAGCCCTTTGGAGTAGTCCCGGTGGTGCAAGATGGAGACTTCACTCTCTATGGTAAGCCCCAATAGCCACCTCCCAAATAACAACAACAACATAACTTCAGTCCCAAATTAACTGGGGTCTCGGCTAAATAGCCACCTCCCAAAAAAAAAAAAAAAAAAAAAAAAAAAAAAAAAAAAAAAAAAAAAACTCAAATCATGCACCTTATTATTAGCTATAGCTAGTACTTCTAGTACTTCAAAAGAAAACTAGCTAGACCTTCCTAGATCCGTCATCAATTCCCCTACATTCGTACGTTCTTCATTCTAAAATCGTTCTTTAACTGACTTGAATATATTTTAGAGCACTAGAATGACATATTTATATGTATATTAAGATTAGAATCTAGTGGTGGCTCAACAAAAATAAAGTTTAAGTTTTAATCTTAAATTAGTTGGAGCAGCGATAGGTTCAGATTTTCTATTTTCATTCAACTCGATATAATTAATGCACATAATTGATGAGAAGGAGTTTTACAGAGTCAAGAGCAATCATTCGTTACTACTCGGAGAAGTACAGGTCCCAGGGTACAGAGCTCCTAGGACACACCCTAGAGGACAGAGGCCTAATTGAGCAATGGCTAGAGGTGGAGGGCCAGAACTACTACCCCCACGTCTACACCATGGTGGTGCAGCTAGAAGTGCACCCACTGATCGGCTTGCCGGTCGACGAAAAGGTGGTGGCGGAGCAGGAGGAGAAGCTGGCCAAAGTGCTGGACGTGTACGAGGAGAGGCTGTCGAAGAGTAAGTACTTGGCCGGGGACTTCTTCAGCTTGGCCGATCTGGCTCACCTGCCCTTCACGGACAAGCTGGTGAACAGCATTGGTAAGGGGCACCTGATCAGGGACAGGAAGCATGTGAGCGCCTGGTGGGATGACATAAGCAGTAGGCCTGCTTGGAAGAAGGTTCTCCAGCTCTAAATTATAGTTACTATTGTGAGTTTGTGTTATGCATATATAGTGCTACTTGGTTGGTTTGTGATGGGAATAATGAGGGTGCCATGTCCTGTTTGGTAGTGTTGAAGAGGCTTTGTTGACTTGTGATGAATATGTGTTACATGCTACATTTTAAGGAAGAGTTACTTGATTAATGGCATAAGCTTAGTTGATGTTTAAAATAATAGTTATAAAGATTTTACAATAATAAATTTTCAACATTCTTCAACTTCTTAATTGCTCTACATTTTAAGGAAGAGTTACCATTTGAATCATGTCAATCCAAATGGCCAAACAAAAACCCCCAAATCTTACCCATAGTTACTAAAGGATCTAAAATTTGTTGATCAATAGAACGACGAGAATCGAAGAAACATATCATATCTATAACCGTAGAAAGGGACAACGGCTGATAAAAACCTAGAAGACCAACTTATAAACCACCACCACGTCGACAGTGAAAGTGTGAGGTTTTACTCTAAAAAGCTTCAGTACTAATCAAAGAATACATTTGCACTGATATCCTCTCAAGTCATTTTAGCCAATATGATACTATTTCAATCCACATCGACAACAAATGTTTGACACCTCTTCGGAAAAGACGGTATTCAGATATTAACATTTACACATATGTCCAATTCCTGTTCAAGTATGACCCTCATGACAGACTAACAGTGGAACTAACAAAACAATCTTCTCAGCTAAATTCCTAACCAGACTTAAACTAAGAGGTACATCTATACAACACAAATAAAATAACAAGAAGTTCCTTCCGTGGAAACATCAACTATAACTCGGTATATAGCTCAACAAAAACCAAACAATCCTCAATCACAAGTGGAAGAATTTGACCAACTCGGCAAATAAGCATATACAATAGTAGAGGCCAACAATGTTCAAATTCACACCACTCGACAGGGTAGAGTAGTGACGCATGTACTACATTAAGGTTTCTTCGCACGGAGGAGGTCGTGTGTTCGAGTCTATACGTTGACAATGAAACTATTTCCTAATGGTTTCTCCCGGTCAATAGATTTGGTGAGACCTACTTAACTCAATGAGAGAAGTCGTATCCAAAGGGTGCGGACACCTATAATTATCGAAAAAAAACAAGGTTCAAATTCACCAAAAGTTTTGTATACTTCATCCGGTCATTTATATAAACCGTTTTAGCAAAAACTTGTTCAAAATTGTAAATCGTTTTCGAAATTCAAGAATATATTTATTGCATTTTTACCCATTTTTACTCTTATACAATTCAAACATTTATAATTCTTTAACTATTTAATTCATATAATGTCAAATGACATATATATATATATATATAAATTACATTTGTAATTAAAATTATCTTAATTCTTGTGTCATTGCTTTAAACGACTTATATAAATGACCAGGAGAGTATTTAGTTAGTTGACTAGTTATGCTTGTTAGACCATTTATGCATCTCATTGTTTCATTTTATATTTACATTATAATCAAAATATGTTAACTTACGTTTTTAATCTACATTACGTCTATTAAGCTTCTCTTATATAGGTTGCCAATTATTAAAATTGATGTTAACGTGAGAAGCCGGATGATTGATTCACCCTCTGCCTATAAAAGAGCACCTTGCAACCATTGTACAAGTGCTGAAAGTGTCAAGCCACGCGATTGCGAGAAGACATTATATGGTTTCCGCGGGTAATTTTCTATTCGATCTATTACATTATGTGTATAGAATGTTTACAATGCTCTCCAATCTATCAGAAGTTCAAACAAGTTTCTTTCAAGAACAAAATTGAAAACACTGAAACAACAACAGTTCCCATATTAACAGAGAAACTGCACATATATATATATCTATTTATTCATAATGTACAAGACACAAGAACAAAAACCAACAACAACAACTACAACAACAAAATGTTCTGATCCTTGTTTTCTTTTTGTTCTTTACAGAGGAACAAAGAGACTAAAAACTCACCAAGCAAAACGCGAACAACATTGGCGGCGCCACCACCATGAGCAATTAAGCAATCAAAATCAACCCCTCAATCGACAACTCCGCAAAGACTGAACCAACGCCGAAGCATTCCTACTAATCTTGTCATTCTCATCCTCCACCAACGCCAAGCAAATCTCCAACCCCCCATGCCTCATCACCTCCACCCCAAACCTCTCCCCACCACCGCCGCCACAACATAAAGAATTCAACAACGAAAGCGCGTAAACGACGCTCCTCGCACTCTTCCCGCCGCGCAGCACCCCAACCAAAACCCCCACAACACACCCCACATTCCTCCCCATCTCCTCCCTCCCCTCCCTACACTTCCCCAGCAAACTCAACACCCCCAACGCCCTCTCCACCCCCACTCCCCCCAACTCAACCAACACCCCCACCGCCCCGCACTCCACCGCCCTCTTCTTATTATCGTCGAACGAGCAGAGCACGAACAGCGCCGTCGCCGCCTCCCTCCTCTCCCTCTCATTCCCGCCGCTCAGAAGCGAAACCAGCACCGAAATCGCACACGGGTGCGCCCCGATCGTCCCCTTGTTCACATCCAACATCGCCAGGCTCGTCAGGACTGTGGCGGCGTAAGCGCGGGAATTGCAGTTGCAGTGGTCCATGCATAGCAAGGAGTCGACGAGGACGGAGATGGCGCCCTCGGCGACGAGGCCTACTTTGCTGTCGTCGTCGAGGCTGAGGTTGAGGAGGAGGGCGAGGGCGGCCTCGCGGAGGCGGGGGGAGGCGGCGGCGCAGGAGAGGACGGCGGAGGCGGCGCCGGAGTCCATGAGGCGCTGGCGGAAGAGGGGGCCGCCGCGTTTGGAGAGGCGGGTGAGTTGGATGAGGGAGTCGAGTTTGAGGTGGGGAGGGGAGGAGGGGGAGGTCAGGGTCGGGATTAGGGTTTGGTGGGTGGTTTGGGGAGGTTGGGAGGGAGGTTTGGGTGCCGAGGCTGAGGACTGGAGGAGGGTAAAGTTGGAAATGAGGCTGCGGAGGGCGTGGTTGGGGATGAGGGAGAAGTGGTAGGGGAGGGGCTGTTTGGTAATTGGGCAGGTTCGGTTGCCGGAGTCCAGCCACCGTTGGATGGAGGATCTGTCGAAGGTGTGGCCGGATGAGAGGATCACTGGGTCGGACATGATTTCGAGTGAAATCGGGCACTTGAAATCGTCAGGGAACTGAGTCGCCATTGCTCCTCAACTCGGCCCCCCTCCCCCACTTTCTTCTCTTTTGTTCTGTTGTTTTTAAAAAGTGATTTGTATGCGTAGAAGAAGATGAAGGGGTTGAAGTGAGGAAGGGTAGGTGAAATTACGTGGTTGTCCATCAACTTTGACTAAAAATATTACAGTGTGACCAAAAAAAAGTGGTAGTGGAAGAAAATAGAAAAATTTTTAAAAGGGTAGTGTAGGGATTCGAGGGTGAAAATTTATGTTTTACTAGCAGATTTTCTCTAATGAATGTATTACCAATTCTAATATTACCAAGTTCATGCAGCTAAAAAAAATACTACACAATTAAATATTGTAATATTCATGGGGAGCAGTAGAGATAGTTTAAACCGTAAAATATAAATAGATAAACAAAAAAATTTAGTCCTTTCATTATATTTTTTATTGCTTAGAATATAAACACTTACCAAAATCATCTATATTGAGTGGTAAAGGCATCACTTACCGAAATGCAAGATTTAGAAAGTTGCAAGTTAAACTTTCAAATAAGCTAGCTACGGTTGAAAAGATGAATTAAATATTAGTTATTAAAAAAATATGAATAAAATACGACAACCATTCTTTTTTCAACTCAAAAAAAAAAAAAAAAAAAAGAAAATCAAATCTCAACTCAAATTATATATAAATCAAGCTCTTCCCCTCAACTTTGTTAGAACAAAAAAAAAATGTGATTCTTTAACTCGGATGGTTTGGCATAACGGTAAGCGTATGTGCGAGGTTGTATGAGTTAAACAAACGATCTTGGGTTTAATTCCCCGATGTAACAAATTCGTTAAGGCCATTGAGACCGTCTCCCAGTCGATAAGCACTAGAACAACATGAGATTAGTGAGAATAGTAACTTTAATAGCCACGATTATTAAAAAAAAATGTGATTCTTTAACATATATGAGATGATTTTTCTTATCATTTATGCCAATGATCGAACATATAAATTTTTTAAAAGGTACATAAAGTCGTCTTTAAAGTCGATAAGCACCATAATTTTACTTTGAAAATTTATTTAAACGACTCAAAGTTGTTAGCATCATTAAGATTGTCTTTGAAGGTAAATTTCAACCTTTTTTGATATTAAGATTATTATTATCTAAACATCCTTCTTCAATTTTTTTTTTGAAAATATTAAGATGACAGTGATGAAACAGTTGGGATGAACACCTGGTTATTGTTTGTAAATTTTTGAGGATTCCTTTTCTTCCACATTTATTGGTTGGAGAAAAGGAAGAAGGGTAAAATAGTAAATAAGGACGTGTCGATGTAAATACAAGCGCGTGGAAGTTTTTTTGAATAGAAAAAAGGGAGGGTGGAGGTAGGGACAACTGGCTTTGAAAGTGACTGATTGGATTATATTTGGATTTCTAATTCATTTAAAATGGGATTAATATTAATTTATGCACAAAAAAAACTATTATTGGAAATCATATGTAACGATGTTTATATCATGTCACACGAGAGAAAGAAATGTTGATGAGGAAAGAATGGACTAGCAGCTGCTGCTGAGCCTCTCGCCCCTGCCGACGCGTTTTCGCAATAGTAGAGCTGATGCAAGCAAGAGCAACGAAGCGACGTGGCAGATTTACAGAAACTGTACTGGGCCCATTATATCCTGATCTTCATTTGTACACATGACAATTATAGTTTCTATTGATCAACTGGGCACCGCGACATCTGCGGACACGTCACCAAGTCATATCATGTCACTTACATATTTATCCATGACGGCCTGCGAACTAAATATATAATAATCCAACTTAGTCATTTTCGATGTTAAAACAATTATTTTGTTGAGATATATTAAGTTACATAGAGTTTTACAACTTTATTTGTTTGTTTTGATTTATTTAAATCATTATAACAGAGGAAGTCTTAATAATATGCAAATAAGTAATGTAAATGAGTTTTGCATTGATTATTGGGGTGGAAACTAGATAAAAAGATACTATCTATATCAATAAAGACGATAAAAAGTATGATAAGTGTTAATATATATGTATCAGGTAATAAGTCTCCAAAATGATCCAAAAATATTATGAACATAAATACGTATACTTACAAGTGAAGCTATTGTGGCTCTTTATATTTGCCTCGTTGTACGCGCTACAACTTGCCACAAAAAATAATGACAAGTTCCAATAAGTAAATCCCAAAGAAATTCAATTAGTATTCACATGAAATCTAATAAAACGACTACAATTCATGCAGATAAAGTAAATAAACAAAAATGTAAAGCATAAACTGTAACGACCCATTTTTTTTTATCTTTTATCTACAGACGTGGACCCAGGCTCAAACTCACGTGGACGCCGCGATAGGCTAGGACACACGGGGACTTAGGTATGAATGTTTATGGTGTGTTGGTTGCTTATTTGTAGTGTAATTTATTCAAATACATCGCATGTGTGTATGTTGCAAAATGATACGTGCGAGGGTGTGTGAACAGTATTCGCCTCGATATACGCATCGATGCGAGTATCGGGTAGTTGACGAGAGTGACTATTAGGTCGGGGAAACGAAAACACACAAAGTGAATAAAAAATTTGTCAAGTAACTAATATGAAATATATATTGGGTGACTAACGACGCGACGATACGCGGATATCACGGTTCGGATGAAATCGGGCGTCGAAACGCCCGAAAACACATGCGAGTGTCTTAATCGGTTGTGTCATAGTTATGTCTCACTTGTACAAACACAACCACACACTTGTCCCAAATCAAACACACTTGTCCCAACCCAAGCAACACTTGTCAAAATCCATGACATGTGTCCACCCCACCTTCACCTACACCACATACACACACAGAGAGAGACATACACTCTACTGAGGGTCGAGAAAGAGGAAGAAGAAGAAAAGGAGAGGAGGAGAAGAAGAAACGCGTCGGGAAAGAGATGAGACGTCACGGTCGAGGTGAGTCTCAGTGGTCGTCGGTTGTGGGTTTCGGTGGTTGGCGATGGGGTGGCCGAGAGTGGGGTTCGGCCATGGAAGCCGAACCCATGGCCGAACTGTGCCGAGGTGGTATTCCACTAGGGTTGGGGTGAAGAGCAACCCCAACCCATCACCGAGACTTAAAAAAAAATGTTGCTCCCGATCGAACCCCTTACTGGGCCGAGCCTGGAACTGTTTTGGTCCAGGGCCGGGTCGGGTCTGACCCATTTAGGTCGACTCGACCCAAACAAAAAAAAAAAAAAAAAAAAAAAACAAGAAAAAAAAAAAAAAAAAAAATGAAAGAAAATTTGGAAAAATTTCAGAAAAATAGGAAAAATTTCGAAAAAATATATTTCGGTAAAATAAATAGAAATTGCTAAAGTCCTTTGAAAAGAAAATACGTGGGAATGTCGGACGCGACTTTTTGCGTGGTTTTGCCTCGAAAAATGTGAAATGGGCAATTTGGCCTAAAATTTTAGAAAATTATTGTAAATTATCATGCTAACTTAAATTATTAATAAATGGACATAGGTTGACACGGTGATCAATTGGCGATCAAGGACTCAGTGGACTTGGACCCGGGGATTGATTATGGGGTAGTGGAGCGCGTTGTGAGGTTTGTAAAACTCAATGAAAAACTCTCGAGTATTTATTTTGTTTTGTATTTCCATTCATTTCCAGTATTCCTTGTGATTTTTATTACATTCATATCTTGTCATCTTTTGAACGGTTGGTTGAGTTATTCCCACCGGATTTTTCGTTGTGTGTCTATGCATTCTAGACCATAGTATGTGTATCAGGAGTTCTGGGTGGATAATGACCCGAGCTATTAAACTGCTACATGTGTCGATGCGTCGTAGGTCTACGCCAGCCACCGAGAGGGATTAGGTGATAGCTAGTCGAGTGCGCTCATTAATGGGATCCTGGATGGGAATCCCGAAGTATGATTTAGTCTGACTGGAACAGACAGACACATTTGCGCTTTATTGTTAACATTCCGCACGTTTATTTAACGGTATTTATTGACTTCCACTTGTTTATGTGAATGCTCAGAGGAGGTCCTTGAGATTTTACTGATTGGACTCGTCATCCATTTTTTGTCATGATGATTGAGTGCATATCCGAGTACAAGTAAAGGCAAGGGGATCTTAGGCGACTACCTCTAACTGCCTACCTTTGAGGATTACTTGTACGTGTGCTTATTTTGTTATTTTGATTCTTTTGGGAATTAGGGAGTGACATGGCCTTGTACATGCTTAGTTTTATATGGTACAGTTGTTTACCTTGTACTTTTCAGGGTTTTTCCACACTATGATTTGTTTAATTGATTCATGAAAATCTTTGCATTTAAATACGTCTTCTGCTGAATATGTTATTTACACATTGTACACATACAAGTGGATACATTTCGAGACAGAGTAAGGACGGACAGGTGTCGTACACGTGTAGTTGGGCCAGCAGTAAGGAGTACATGGAGACACGTCACCTCGGGGCGGCGAGGGCCGCCTCAGTTGGTATCCGAGCATAAAAGAGGAAGACCTAAGGCAATAAAACTTAATTAATGAACTTAGATGTGGAAACCCGAAGTTAGTGCCTTAGAACTTTAGTTGAGAAGTGATGTGAGACCGGTAGAGTTAGAACTTATATGTGAGTTATATTTTCATGTTACTATATGATATACGTATATACCTCGAGATTGATCTGGAGCACGTTTTCGATGCATATTATGGACGGACGGTCTGGTGCGTCGTTTGAGGCTGGACAAACTAGCGATGCGACTAGGGATGTCCTGGTTACAACGAATGTGGAGGATAGACTCTCGGTATAGGAGACACAGATGGCCGAGGTATTACGACTATTACGATAGCAGATCGCAGTACTGGCGGCACTCACTTCAGCTAGAGAGCTTGTAGTTGTGACCATACCGGTGGGGACAACTGTTGTTCCGGTGGTACCTCGGACACCAGTTCAGGGGTTAGCGGCAGAGGCACCCTCAGAGATAGCTACCGCAGTTGTTCCTTTGGAAACGTTGACTCTTCCGCCACCACACACGACGGCGGATCAGGTTACCGCCACCCCCGCTGCTGATACTCCTTCAACATCAACATTCGTTCTGGCGCCAGATGCAAAGTTATTGAGAGAGTTTTTGAAGTTTCAGCCTGGATTCTTTTACGGCAGCGGTGATCCCGAGGTTGCAGGGAGATGGATAGTGTATAATCAGTGTTTCCATAAGCTGATGAGGAACGATGAGATAATACAGACATGACTTTCGGGAGCCTGTTTGAGAGGGCATGCGACAGTCTGGTGGACGACATATACGGATACTCATCCGACACTGATGACATAGGCTGAGTTTAGGGAGCTATTCTATGACCAGTACATATCGATGGAGGTTAGGTTGAGACTGAAGGTCACCCAAGAGGGGGGGTGAATTGGGTTACCGAGTAGTTATTGCCCTTTTAAAACTTTATGTGCAAATTACAACTATAATGCATACACTATCAATGAATATATATATGCTATGCAAGTGAATGGAATGGAAGAGATGGAAAGTGACACACAATTTATAGTGGTTCGATCCAACGATCTACGTCCACTACCTAACCTCCCCGGTTAGGATTTTTAACCCCCACTTATATTGCAAATAAGTGTTACAACCTAAGCATACAAGCCTAGAGTGCCTAATTACAATTAGGACTTCCCACCTAGCCGCAACTAGGATTTGTGCCTAGTCTCAACTAGGTCTTCCCCTTTGACTTAGATTCCACTAAGTCTTACAATCATACAAATACAATAAGTTGCTGAAAAATAATGAGATACACTTTACAACACAAAGTGGTATCAAATTCAAACACTAGCAAGCCTCCTAGAGCCTAACAACTCTTATGCATGCAAGTATGAGAATAAATGGAATATGCAAATATGTCACCGATTTTGTTGCAAATCCCAAATGTGAAATCGTTTTAAAACTTAATATATTAGTGTAAAACCGATTTCAAGTCTAAGAACAATAGTTTAACAAAAATCAAGTTTAAGTGCAAAACTTTTGTTCAAATCAATCTTAGGGTTTGATAAAATAAATTTAAGTGCAAAACCCAAGAAGAAGGTGTTCAAACACACAACAAAATGATTTTCAAATCAAATACACAAAACTATGTAGATTAAGCACAAGCAAGATTTTAGATCTAGGACTTTCTTACAAACAAGAGAATGACAAAAGAGATCAGCTTTGAAGAGATTCTTGTACTCCTTTGAAAGCCTCAAAAGTCTTGGATTAGAGAACTAAAGAACGACCACAAAGATCTCCTTTTGCTTCTTCACAAAAATCAAAGTTCTTCTCTTTGTAGATTTTTAGTTTTTGAGTGTGTTTCTTCCTTCTTTTAACAAAACCATGTTCTTGGTGGTTTTATCATGTTAGGTATTCCATCTTGACAGCTTATGACCGTTCTAGGGATCCAATGGTCCAAAATAGATCAAGAATTCAAATTAAAGTGTGTTTTCCAAATTTGTAAAAAAAGTCATCGAGATATGCAATTAGCGCGCTAATGCTTGAGACCTAAGCGCTAACTCTCGCACTTAGCGCGCTAATGAAATCATTAGCGCGCTAACTGCAGGGACCTCAAAACAATTATTTTGTCCCTTTGTGTTAGCGACCCTTAAACTCGTCCGGACCTAACCAACCCTTATACAACATGTTATACACGTTTATTATGAGTCATTAAGCCTAATTGGGTGGTCCTGGATATTTTTACAAATCCCGAAACGGAAATTCACGATTTCATAACGTATTAGGGGCTTTTCTACAAATTTACGCTTTCTTTTCAAGACCTTTCAAAAACGAGTTTTTCTTTTTCGAAAACATTTACAATGATCTCTAATATGCAAATGACCATCCACACAAAGTTTCACGTTGTTTAAACTCATAGACCTAGTTATGTGTTTAAATTCCACTTTGAAACTTGAAGTAAACTTATAACTTTGAAAAATGGTTTAAGAAACTTGATATGCATGGACTAATGCATTTGGCTTGCGTGAAAGAATTTGTATACCTTACATTGAAATTACAAATTGCGGTTTGAACTTTCATCTTCATTTCTTCATTAATGCCGAGTCTTGAACTTGTATTTCTTGAGTACCCTTGATATGTTGTTTTGCATCCTTTAACAAAAACTGAAATACACTAGATGTTTATTAGTACATTTTCACCTTGTTTGTTTCCATCAAAATCTCGGTCGGAGTGTGAGTGACTAACCACTTAGTCCAACAGAGACAGAGGGAGGAGTTCTTAGCCCTGCGACAGGGGAATTAGACTTCGATGCGGTATATGGAGAGGTTCCGACATTTGCTGCAGTTTTCTCTAGATGTTGTCGGGACAAAGTGCTTGTTGATCTATTATTTCACCAGAGGAGTTGATGACAAGATTGCGTCAGCGGTTGTCTCGACCGGAGCCACGACTTTCCAGGAGATCTTTGATAGGGCATCAGCTCATGAGATATATCTATTGCAGAGGGTTGGCCGACGTGTGACTGGTAGGGAGGTACAGTCAGGGCAGAGTTCTCGGTCTAGTCAGAGGCAGAAGTGACCGATGGATCGTCCGGATAGAGGCCGAAGATATGATAGACGGGATAGGGGCCATTGGGACGAGTTCCAGGGCAGTCAGTTTCGATATGACGAGCCACAACCAGTTCATGCTATCACCTCAGCACCAGTGGATCAACAGAGGGCACAACCACAGGAGTACCGTTAGTGTCGAGATCAAATGGGACATGACAGGGGTCAGGTTGTCAGGGTTCGAGATCAGGAGATGGACAGACGGGTAGACTGAAGAGCCGTAGATGTCACCGGTGTGGGCAGAGGGGACACTTGAGGGCTGACTGTCGGACATCACCATTGCCACGGCGAGGGTCAGACCAGGCCAGAGATAGAGCGCATGTGTTAGCATAGCTAGATAATGGGGCGATTAGGTAACTCGTTGAAGGTACATTACTTACCTATCACGAGAAGTAGACTAGCTACAGCGCATGAGATGGAGGCGTTTGTAGCGATAGTTGAGCCGGAGGTTCGGACGGGGGTACGGCTTGAGGACGTTCCGGTGATTAGGGATTTTGTCGATGTATTTTCAGATGATTTACCCGGATTGCCACCGCCACGAGCCGTTGAGTTTATAATCGAGTTGATACCAGGGACGCAGTCGATTACCAGTCAACCTTACCAGATGGCACCGGCGCAGCAGGAGGAGGTGAGACGACAGTTGGATGAGCTGTTGGAGAAGTGTTTCATTCACCCTAGTATGTCACCTTAGGGAGCTCCAATACTGTTTGTAAAGAAGAAGGATGGTACGATGAGAATGTGCATCGACTATATGAAGCTGAATCAGGTAACTGTTAGGAACCGTTACCCACTTCCTATGATTGAGGATATGTTTGATCAGCTGACGGGTACTAGATTCTTCTCGAAGATTGACCTTCGCTTAGGTTATCGCTAGTTGAGGCTTCGAGAAGAGGATATCCAGAAGACTGTTTTTAGCACGAGATACGAGTTATTTGAGTTCACAGTCATGCCATTTGGGTTAACGAACACTCCGACGATTTGTATGGATCTGATGCACAGGGTTATGAGGCCGTATTTAGACAGATTCGTCATCGTATTCATCGACAATATCTTGATCTAACTCGTGAAGATCACGAGGGACATCTCAGGGCAGTTTTGACGACACTGAGGGAACACCGATCATACGCCAAGTTTAGCAAGTGTGACTTTTAGCTAAGTGTTGTGAGATTCTTAGGCCATGTCATCAGTGAGCAGGGTATCTCGGTGACATTAGTGAGCAGGGTATCTCATCGGTGCTGAATTTTTCCTCGATCGCAGCGCTGATGACGAGACTGACTAAGAAAGACGTCAAATTTGACGGGTAAGAAGAGTGTGAGCAGGTGTTTTGTGAATTGAAGCGGAGGTTGACATCTGCAGCAGTATTGACATTGTCGGAGCCGGGCAAGACCTAAACAGTATATACAGATGCGTCGGGTGTTGGTCTTAAATGTGTGTTGATGTAAGATGGTAGACCAGTTGCCTATCTTTCTAGACGGTTCGGACCCCACGAGGGGAATTATCCGGTGCATGACCTGGAGCTTGCAGCGGTCGTCTTTGCACTGAAGGCTTGAAGGCACTATCTTTATGAAGCGTGATTTATGTTGTATACAGATCACCAGAGTTTACGTCACATCTTCTCTCAAACGGGTCTGAATATGCGCCACAGGAGATGGGTGGAGTTGATGAAGGACTATGACTTCGTTATTGAATACCACCCTAGCAAAGCGAACGTCGTAGCAGACGCTTTGAGCATGAGTGGACTTGACAGTCAGACTGTTCTGAAGCAGATGACACATGAGCATGACTTATTACAGGCAACATCAGTTATGTGCATTGCCGAGTTGTTGACTACAGCGGAACAACACATTTGTTGTCGGTTGAGGATACCGACCATATCGATTGAACGAGTTACCGAGTGTCAGAGGGCTGATGGGCTCTATGAGCTGGTCAGTGGTCTGTCACAGAATCCGGAATGCACTGATTGGGCAGAAACATCAAATCAATTTTTAAGATACCGAGGGAGATGATGGATACCTGCAGATTATGAGATACGAGACGAGATTTTGGAGGAGGCACTGTATGGGTGGCCTTATAGATCACCAGCGTGTTGGCAGAACCGAAAGATACAGTGACGGTAGGGCCTGAGATAGTTGTTAATCTCACAGAGAAAATTTGACAAATTTGTCAGAAACTGCGAGGTGTACAAGATAGACAGAAGAAATACGTTGATAGGTATCGCGATGGTTTGAGTTATAACGAGGGCGATATGGTGTATTTGAAGGTTTCTCCTTGGAAAGGTCAACAAAGATTTGGCAGTAAGGGAAAACTAGCGCCCAGATACATTGGGCCATACCGGATTACACAGAGAGTAGGCACTGTTGTATATTGGTTGGAGTTACCTGCCGAGTTAGCTGGAGTTCATCCGACCTTTCACATTTCTATGTTGAGACTCGCTAGGTCATAGCCGAGACCTACGATTGAGTTGGGACAGGTGGAGATACGGCCTGACGTGACTTATGAGGAGAGACCGATAGATATCGTTGACCGTCGATACAGATTCTCTGGAACAGAGAACTCGCGAAGGTCTTAGTTCGTTGCCAGCATCATAAGACAGAGGGACTCACCTGGGAGCTCTAGTCGACGATGAGGACGCGATACCCTCAACTATTCTCTAGTGTGGGACTTTAGTTACAGTTAAATTTCGGGACAAAATTTTATTTAGTTGGGAAGAACCGTAACAGTCCATTTTTTTATCTTTTATCTACAGACGTGGACGTCAGCTCAGACTCACGTGGTTGCCGCAGTAGGCTAGGACATACGATGACTTTTGTATGAATGTTTATGGTGTGTCGGTTGCTTATTTTCAGTGTAATTTATTCAAATACATCGCATGCGTGTATGCTGCAAAATAATACGTGTGAGGGTGTGTGAACTGTATTTGCCTCCATATATGTGTCGACGCAGGTATCGGGTTGTTGATGAGACCGACTATTAGGTCGGAGAAATGAAAACACACAAAGTGAATAAAAAATTTGTCAAGTAACTAATGTGAAATATATATTGGGTGACTAACGACTCGACGATACGCGGATATCACGGTTCGGACGCGAAATCGGGTGTCAAAACGCCCAGAAACACAGGTGAGTGTCTTAGTTGTGTCGTAGTTAAGTGTCACTTGTACAAACACAACCACACACTTGTCCCAAATCAAACACACTTGTCTCAACCCAAGCAACACTTGTCAAAATCCATGACATGTGTCCACCCCACCTTCACCTACACCACATACACATACACAGATAGACACTCTATTGATGGTCGAGAAAGAGGAAGAAGAAGAAAAGGCAAGGAGGAGGAGAAGAAGAAACGCGCCGGGAAGGAGAGGAGACGTCACGGTCGAGGTGAGTCTTAGTGGTCGTCGGTTGTGGGTTCCGACGAAGGTTAGGATATAATTAATACTAAATCAAAAAGGTTATGATATAATTGATAAATTCTAAAGGTTATAATATAATTGATATAACTTGCAAAAGTTAAGATATTTTTGATCATTTAGCTTTTTTGATCATTTAGCTTTTTTTCTCAATACAAAAGAGGGAGCATTGAGTTCCTTTTAGATTTTCTACTGAAGCATCACTCAGGTTATGTTTGGTAATTAAGCACAAAAGTAATTACTTATAATAATTTTTTAAAGGAGAAAAGCATAGATTAGATGAGACATCATTAAGGTCGTTAATGGATTAGGCACCCCAACATGGGAGAAGCATCATTTTCTATGGAATGCAATGATTCATGAAAAGGAATGGAAGAAGAAGTGTCTGTAGATCTAAGAAAGTTTAGTATGAAAATAGAGAGTTATTCAATGATGATAAACAACCTCAAACGGTTTTGAAACATGTGAATAGTCCATCATTATTTTTTTTGGTAGATGAATAGTACTTTTTTTTTTGGGTTTTTCACGTAGTGTTTGAAATCAACCACTCTGATTAATCCATGCTCAAGATTGTCAGGTTCTATATAGGGGCAACCCTCTCAACTAGGATTTGCACTCTAGTGGGGCAGGGGGTTCTCGCTTTTTGCTCTCTGAGTGGCGAGGATTCCCGTCTTGCCCGGTGGGGATTCTCCACCCCACCTCCCGCCCCGCTCCTTACATAAAATCCTCCATTTTTCCATGTTTTTACTACAAAACTGTGATTTTTTTACAAAAAAAAAAAAAAAACACGTGTTATGTATATGGAATGAAATTCAAGATATCTAACAATAAAACCCATTTTTACCATTAAAACAATATTATTACAAATATTATATGATAAAGATATATTTTATATTAAGAACATCATTGAAATATATTTGTCATTTTAATTTTAAAAATTTAATATATTTAATTTTTTTATGAATCAGTTTTTATATATTTAATTAAGTATAATAATTCATTGCTCAATCATCGTAACAATATCAAAATAAAATTAAATTAATCCTTTGATTGGAGAAAAATAGTTTTCCAAAAATAAACTGAGAAAATAGTTAAACAAAATGACAAATGAGTGAATAACAAAATGGACATTTTTACAAATTTGATGGGACATGAAACGACAAAGTTTTCCCTGCGAAGAGTTTGCAGGAATAAATTCTTGCTCCGCGCTCTATAGAGACACGGATTGTAACTTCAATTTCACCCCGCTTTGCCTCACTTGCAACCCTACTCTCAACCCAATAGTCATTAATATTTTATGTGTAAAGGATATGAAACATATGCTAAGGCTTGGGTAGCAGGCTTGCCTAGTGTGGATCAGGCTTAAATTTGAAAAATATTATGTAAGCCTAGCTCAGCCCAACCAATACCAGTTAAATCAGAACGGGCTTGGGTTTTTATTTGTTGGCTTAGACCAGACTTCCTTAGAGTTCAGTATTTTTTCTCTTTAATTCAGTGCAAGTAAAAGAGAATTCAAACCCATGAGCAAGGCCTCAGTTCGAATCTTGTGAATGGAAAAAATTGAATTTAGAGGGCCAACAGTGCTCAAACATGGATCAGCTAGTGTAGTTGACATCTAATACTACGTGGCAAATAAAAAAAGAAGAGAATTCAAAGCGTAGCCTTGTTTGAGTTACAATAACAAGTTTCATAGTTGGATTTTTTTTCTTATTATTTTTTAATAAGGAAGAAACCATCTTATAATTAAAAAAGTGTGTAGTAAGCCGATGACACGAGTCTCTCTTTCCTTAACCAGAAGTCTTAAGTTTGCGCACTGAGAATGAAAAATTTACAAACTCTGGCCAGAAGTTGTGGCCCTTGTAGTCCTTATTTTCTCAAATCTGAGATTAGTCAAAGCAAAATTCTAGATACCTTTACACTAATAATAAAAAAAAAAACCATCGTCCCTTTTTTGGGGGCTCCAACCCCAACATTTTACACAAATTTCCTATACCAAAAACATAAGAATAATATTGTAATACATCTATTCATGTCTTGATACTTACCCATGATATATCTATTAATGTCTTGATGCCTACCCATAATTTGAGTCAATTGATTGGTCACAGTGCATCCCTACCTTAAATGTGGTGTACTTTTTATCTCCGTCACGTTGGGCTTATGAACTTGATCGAGTCTTTGTAGGACTAGGTAGATGTCAATCCACTTCAGATTTATGATTTATTTGATTAGATGTGTAGTTAACTTGTCAGAATTAATTTGAAGGGAAGTTGTAACTAAGTTTATTTAGTTGTCTAACTTACTTCTAACTTATTTTTCAACTCACACTCAATGGTAAGAGATATTTTTCCTACATTCTCTTTAAAAGTGTTATCTTTAAGAAGTTGTGGACGTAATTACCTCTTATTAATTACTTTTTATTACTTACATCCAATACTTTTATTTGAAAGGTATTTATGTCAAATTATATCTTTTATTATTTAAAAATATGTAACTTAATTCCCTGCAAGTTTAAAGTTGAATCAAATATAAAAATATGATCTTTCACTATGAGTTCAGGTCAAGCTGTAAATTGACATAAATGAACCAAACAAAAATTGTATATGTATAGTCGTCTTTCGAAGTCATAATCGCTCTCACAAATCCAATCGAGCAAAACACATGGCAAAAATTAATACTTCGTGAAATCTATTTTAACCAAACAAGAAATATATTTGTACAGTCGTCTTTTGATGATTAATAGGCCATGATATCTTACGATTCAACTCTAAATATGTTGTTTCTCTCGAGTCATAAAAGTTGGAGCGCAGGATTGACTCCGATGCAAAAATACATTTTCAAAAGGTTCATCCATCCACAATTATTAAAAACAACCCAACAATGTTATGATATATTAAAAGAGCCATCTCTCTCGTAAATGAAAAATACTATAATCACAACAAATATGTCATAACAATCACAACAAATATGTCATAACAGAAACACCTCGACTCACATAGCTCGACTATGCAAACTCAACCCGCATGTTATACATCATGATTTATTTATGTCGCGTTTTGAAGTGCATATGAACCGCTCAAAGGCCTGATGTAACCGCCGGTGTGACATTCGTACACGTTGTCAGCAGAGCACTTCTCCTCACAAATTCACAAAATCAGATTAGATTGTCGATTGGAGAATCAGATTAGACAGTAACATGAACAATTGAAGCAGAATTTGTATTCTCAATGTATCCAAATACAACAACTAAAGTTAGTACAAAATTATAGTAACAATTTGATTCTATAATTTTGTTACTAAGAAACAATGAAACCTAAAACCATCTCTCTCACAAAATTACATACACGACATGCCCTCCATGAATTCTCGCTCCAACACTTGCTCCAACCAAACCTCCGACTCCTCCATCAAATCGGGACTCAATCTGAACATTAAAACACAAAACTCCATCTGATTAAGCGCACCATCGCCGTCGATATCCCCTTCTCTCAACATACTCAACAGCTCCTCATCTCTCAACCCCTCCAACCCTAACAAAGCAGAGTTCCTCTTCAAGCTCTCAAAAGTGATCACCCCTTGTCTTGATCCACCAACAGCTGAAACCCATTACACAGCTCCCCGATCAAAGCCTCCCCTCCAAGTTTCTCAGCCATCACTGGCAAGTAGTCCTCGAAAACGACTCCGCCCCTCTTTTGGTCTGCCATTCTTGAAGCTCCCAAGTTGTGGATTTGTTGAATTGATGAAATTGAGATGGAATTTGAGTGAATTGTAAAATGGGTAGTGAGGGATTGGGTCTATATAGGTGGAGAGAAATGGGGTTCCAGGAAGGATGGCAGCACAGCTGTGACGGTCGATTCGCAGTTGCGCAACAGCTTCGAAGAAGGTAGCAGGGGTATTTCCGGAAACACGTGTGGAAAAGATTGGACGAGCGTCGCGTCGTTTGCACGTACACGGCGTAATTGACGAATGATAGAAAGTGAAATCACGTGAATGCCCCTAGTGTTTTGTTAATATTGCAGTTGTGGAATTTTGGCTTGTATGGCCTGGTCATGTTGACAGGAATCTCTTTCACACGTGGCACGTTTTGATTGAAAAGAGTTATGTTTCTTGGGTGTGACTTTCTGAGATGATGTAAAATTTTGGTCAAAGAGTAGAGTAATGAAGATTAATTCAATGGATTGATTGGAATTCCATCGCTTCATGGCTGCGTTGGAAAATGGGAGCAAAGAATGGGTCTGAAGAGGAGTCAACAATTCCTTGGGTTCACATGTCAACTTATTGAAAATTCATGAGCCATGGCCTTGTTTCATTTAACGAAACATTTTTTTTTTCCACTCAAGTTTGGTTACAATAAATCTATTTATACTCACGAGTTCATACTCTTTAGAGAAATTTTAAAATTTTTACAAATATTTAAAGACGATTAAATTAAAAAAATTTACAAGTAGTTGTATTTGCTTTATTTATTGCTTGATGATGATTTTGAAATAATATATATATATATATTTATTTAATCTGAACTCATGAGTTCATATAGTGCTACCCGGTGGTTATGCTCTAACCTCCAAATCCGTGAACCCTAAATTTAGAACAAATTCATCTAATGCTATGAGAAAAGCGTCCATGATGATACAACAACAAACAACAACATAGCCTTAGACGTCCCAAATTAATCGGTGTTGACTATATGAATCAAAATTTTTCATCGTGCTCGATTAAGTGCAATTGATGGTGAGAAAAGTATCTGATGCTATGTATTTGATCCATTTCATGAAAAGTGACAAAAGTTTTAGGTTATGGTGAGAAAATTGGCTGATGGTATGTGTTTGATCAATTTCATGAAAATTGACAAAAGTTTTAGGCTAGCTGTCAACCAATCGCAACCCTCCTCCATTTTCCAAAAATGAAAAAGGGGCTTGGGGCCTCCCTCCCCAACTTTTCGGGCATGAAAAATGGATTTGGGACCTCCCTTATCCTTTTTTCGATATGAAAAATGAGCATCATAGTCCCCCTCTTTTATCGGACTTGAGAACGGCTATGTAACACATATAGTGTTCAACATAGGTGGAGTTAAAAGTTGTCACAACCCAAATAATTAATATGAGTTTAATTCATTAATCAGGACAAAATGACCCGTGACGTGGGACCTGCCGAGATACGTGTCACTACCAAGGCACGGTGGTCGAGGTAAATGTTATATTTGTGTGTTGTATGCCTAGTGTACTGTATATGTATAGACTACTAAGTCGATTCTACGGGTATACAAATATTAAGACGAGCGGGGACGCGCCTCGTGTTGCTTGCCTACGTGGGCTCGAGGTAGCGACTCGTGAGGTAAGCGTACCTAATTAAATTATATTGCATTAAAAATGAAAAATGAAATGTGATTAGTAGTCCATAAGTAGCCACATCTAGTTTTTTTATTAAATTGGCCTAAGTTAAGGAATTAAAAACATACATCACTAGATATACATCTAGATGCAAACACACTCATATTTAGGAAGGGTGTTAAGTATTGGAGTCACTTGAGAGTGACATAAGGGGCAAGTGGTTTGAGCAAGGCCACATGATGTGCCTCGAGATACGTGTGTGGTTTGAGATGTGTGGCTCACAAACACACTAACCCAAATCATATACCAGAGCACTACTAAACCATCTGCACGCCCGACTAGTTCCACGGCAAGCGCACTTTGAAAACCTAACGTTATTCGGAGGGCTTCAATATTCTTGCTTTACTTCTTAGTTTTTAACAGAAAAAATGACTGGTAAAGAATGAAGCTTGACCAGCTTCTTCAATGTTTGAATTGTCAGGGGTTTCCCCACACCTCGGCAATTCCAGTAAATCATTATGGATCTACCAGCCCCTTTGGGGCCTGTCTCGGTCGGCTACCACCACCTGCAGAGAGTTTCCTTTTGCTTCTATTCTGAGCTTCTTAGGGGCTCGGGATGTCGAGTTTATGCCATTTGAATATGAGCCATATGGGTTGGCTGGTATGGGTGTTGTGGTTGCATCCAAGTGATGGGCTCCGGATTGGAAGGGCGATCAGGCTTTTTTGTAACGACTCTAAAAATTCTAACTCATGCCACATGACATTTTATGACTGTAACCTGGACCTATTGTGACACGGCACACTCAGTCCATGATCAGGAGTTGACACCGAGGTATTTTATTTTTCGATGATTTGTGTGTTACCCATCTAAAATTAAAATGTACTCATTTAATTATTTTATTTTGATCGTCGATTTGCGAGTGAAGTAACTCTCGAGATGCGTGCGTCCACGGGTATGATTATCTATGATACTATAGTTTGATCAATAAATCAAAAAAGTACTTGAGGTTTGAAATTGTGTTTAATGGTTTGATTAAATGAAATAATTAATGGTTGAGGGCAAAATAGACAATTTCTACATTGTACACGTGTGCCACTTGTTGGTAGAGTGAGTGTGATAAGTGAGTGTGAAAAATGAAAGTAGATAAGGGGGAGGGAGAATCGATGGGTATGTGGTTTATTAAGAGTTTGGGGTTTTACTTTGGAGAATAGAATAAGAACAAAAGAAAAGAAACTCTCTAGTAAGTTATTATCTTCGATCAACCTCTACATTTCTTCAACTGTAGGTAGCTAATATGTATGGTAGATTTGAGTAATTCATGATTGATAGTCTTGATTTTCATAGAATTGATTTGTTAGTTGAAGTTGATCTTAGTTGATAAAAAAAAGAGTATGAATTGATTTGATGAAGAAACAAAAAAAGAAAAATGAAAAGAAAGAAGAAAAAAAAAATTAGAATCACTACTGGTGATTTGGGGAGGAAGAGAAGGACGCATGCACGTGCATGTCACACGTTCGATCAACGCTCTTGTGACTGGAACTGAAAAGCACTGGCAAATCTCGATGATCATGTGTTTCTTGTCGTTCAAGGTACTCAAGATCAATTTTGTTTTCTTAGCTTGGTGACTTCGTTCGCAAGTCACCCAAGGAAAGAACCCTAAAGTCTGTTTGTTTAACCACATTATCTCGCAACACAGTGTTCGCCACATTTTCTCGATCGGACCGAAGCTTTGATTGGTCGAACAATGGTGCAAAGAGAGCCCATCGTAGAACGATGTGGAGTGAGACGAAGAGCGAGAGGAAGGCGAAGAAGAGGACGAAGAGGAAGAGGAGCCGAGGCTCAAGTACCGAGAGGATGGGAGGGAGCATACCAACAACACCGCCTCTTGCATTCCAAAGGGCCGAGTGGATGATCGCGCTTGGCACTCACGACGCACCGTCCCCATCCTTGTTTTTCTCGAAAATCGGTTCGGCCGCTTCGCTTCAAGTTCGAATTTTGTGGAATTTGATGTTTTGGTTGATTGGTTTTGGATTGTGTTAGGGTTTTGGTGGATTAGGGCATTGAATTTATGAGTAGTTGGCGTTGAAGTATTTCGATTCTCTCTAATCTCTATCTATATTATTATATTATTATCCCTTAAATGAAAAGGGGGATTTGGGGAAGTCGGTTTTTAAGGGATAATATCTTTTGGTAAAGAGAGAGGGATAGTGGTGTGCGATGATGCTAAAGCTTCTAAACAAGCTTTGGAGAAGGCCAATCAAAAGCACGAAGCGGGAGATTTGCAAGCGATTCGAGAGGAATGAGCGCAAAATCCTAAACAATTTTGGAATCTCTCTTATATTTGCTACATATATTTATGCCCCGATTTGGTGGGCACCTCGATTCAACTATTTTTCTTCTCTCTTCGCAGTGATATGTATTAATCGTCACCGAAATTGCTCTTTCCTGTGTATCTATGCCCTCACCCTTCATCAAATTCCTTTGTGATTTGGCTTCAAGGAGATTAGTTTTGATCTAATTGTGATCAATTTGAGCAGCTTAATTGTTGCATAACTTAGTTGGCTCTCATGTTCTTCATACTTGTGTGTAAAATTATGATATTTTTTTGAACACTAAAATCATGAGTTTTAGTTTCTCTAAATAGGTTAAAACCCTTTGCAGACCACTTGTTTGAATAAATGCAAATGATTTATTGGAATATACGTTGTGGAAGTGAATTTTAAGGGCTGATCGGTTAGTTTCTTTAATGAGCATGTTTCATGGTCTAATAAGAGTTGAGATGTCATTAACGAGTTGTGTTTTACGCTTCTACTAAGAATCCAATTTCCCATCTCAAATGTATGTTTTTTTTTTTTCGCGTTTTGTTTGATGGACAAGAAAAAAACTTCCACCCGATAGTTCTAATGTAGTTCAAACAAATAGCTATGATGACTCTATTAATACCGAACACATCAAGAGTTATGATGGTAGTAGGTGATCTCTCGCCTTAGTGGCAATTATTCATTATTGGGTTGCTTTGATTTGAGGTTTAATTAATGCCACTGTTCAAGTTTCTCGATGGTTCTTACTTTGATTTTTCACTTTGTCGATCATATATATTACAATATGCACAAGTCATCGGGTGGTAAAGCAACCATAATTCTTTTTTTTCCCCAAAGCGCCAATATAACACATGCGCAAGCTTTTCCATCTTTGTTTGTATCTTCCTACCTTCTCTCCCAACACTCTCTCTGTCTCCTCTTCAATCAAAATCATATGTGATCTCCTATCTCTCTTCAAGAATCAAGAATCAAGAACATGATTCATAAATTGAGGCTTTACAAGAAAAATTCTAAATCTAATTTTTGTTGCTCTCTAAGGCTATTATTAGTGCAGAATAAAACATCCTTTTTCATTGGTTGAAGTAAACTTTTTTTTGAGATGTTCTTGTTTCCCATTCACGCTTCTATGTGGTTCTTTGTTCAGTATGATTGATTTGATTTGGGTTTTCCACTTTTCCCTTAAAAGTTAGGGTTTAGTTAGGTTGTTTATCAAATTTTGAATTTTTTTTTCGCTTTCTATTGGTTCTCTTTGGTCACTCCCTCTTGATTTGGATTTGCTTTTAGATCCAGTAACATCAATGACTATCTCGAGTGTCATAGCTTTTTTTGTTTGCTTATAATTATATTATGTTTTTTTTTCATCTCTATATTTGCAATGTTTGTAGCATTTTTTCACATGGCGAAGATTAAGATTGAACATCGTGGCTTGACCTTACCCAAATCCATATTTTTCAAGGCGGTTCATGTGTTGATAAGGACAACAACCAATATAGGAGTGCGAACGGGAAAACTATACGAGTTGGTGTTGGTGGAGATTCGCCAAGCACTCAGCTCGCACATGACTTGAAGTCAAGAGTAAGAATGGGGTTTATCTTGTGCTTTTGAGGTCCTTATACACTCAATTAGATTGAAATATGTTTATGTTTTGTTTTTTAGGGATTTTGGTTCCAGGTTCTTAGCAATATTGTGACATTATCTATTTGGTGTCCATTCAATTGATGGTCTTTTGTTTGAAGAGCAATAAACAAAAGAGAAGGTCTTGTGGGTTTCATTGAGCTGAATTTTATCAAGTTCTTCATCTACTCGAGGTGAGTATGATTATTATTGGGTTTAGTAGTGACGAAAGTGCTTCGTTTTGATATTTTGAGAAATTTTGCATTTTGTTTCCTTAGTTTCCTTTGTTTTTGTTTGTTATTCTTGATGAGTGGTTGATTTCTTGTAGTTTTATAACATTTGAACTTATGGATCAAGAGGGGAAGATTTTGTGTATCAATGTCATAGGTAACTTTTTAATCATTATTATTGTTAATACTTCGATATCTTTTTAGTATGGTCAATTGGGCCTTCCAGTTTTTGGTTAGTTAGTTGTTGAGCTTAGACACCCTATTGACTTAGAAAAACATGAAGATAATCTAAAGCAAATATAGATTAGATAGATTTAATTATGAAATATGTCCTATAAAAAATGTTGAAACATGCACCACATGGTGTGGTGAAGTGGCAAAAAAAGAGCACTAAAACACTGATAGAGGCAGAGGTCGTGAGTTTGATTATTGGAAGCCACATTACATTTACTTGATTTCCCTCAGTTGTGGAGTTGGGGAGCCCAACTAACTCCAATGGGATTAGTCGAACCAAAGTAAGTTGAGGCCGAAAATAAATTCGGATACCTATGGCTTAAAAAAATGCAAAAACATATTGTCAATAATTAATGAGAAGATGATTAAATAGTGACATGTTGCTTATGAATTCGTTTTTTCTTATATTTATTTTCTTAACTAAGTGAGCATGAGATTTTTGTTCTTTTTTTTTTTCAAATTTCTTTGTTGTGAACTTATTTATCTATCTCTTTGAAATTATTAATTTTGTTGATTTTTCTAGGATGGTATTAATGTTGATATTTTGATATGGTGGCTTGAGCTGTAGGATTAATCGGTCATTCTTGTTTGAGCATGGATCAACTTGTCAACCTAAACATATTTTAAAAACAAGGCATGCATTCCTGTCACTTATTTTCAGATCACTTACAGTTTAATTACCATAACACTCTTGCGTCTCTATTAATTATATTAAGAAAGTTTCTTAAAAAAGAAAAGAAATACACCTTTCTAAAAGCTTAGGTACACCTGGCATGATACGTGTACTTGTGAGTTGTGACATATGGCTTATCAAAATAACCAAATATGATTTCTAAAGAAATATATCTGACATACTTTGGGCGGGCATACATCTGCTATGCAAACTGCACCATTGTTGAAATCTTTCTAAAGTTTGGTTATTCATGTTTGAGCTTTGATTTTTCACCATATACTTTTAGAAGTGTCTAGATCGGTGAGGATTGTGGTAGATATAGGAATAAGTAACTTTGATTTTTCACCGTATACTTTTAGAAGTGTCTAGATCGGTTTCATGAACTCATTTTTTCTTAGTAAATGGGTCTTTTGCATTTTTTTTCTTTATATGAGTTGATTACGATATATTGTGTCTTATTTTAGGTGTTAAGTAACAATTTTCATTTATGTTTGTAATTGTGTTGCAAAGTTGTATATAAACTAAATTTGCATTTTTCTCTTCATGCTTGAACAAATTGAGACCGAATCACATTATTTGAAGTACTTTAGTGCTTTAATTCATCTTGGCTTTATTAGCTTAACGTAATGCAATTCAACTAGGTGGTTGCGTTTGGTAGCACAAGCTAATAACTTATATTATGTAGCATGTCCAAATAGACACCATGAATGCTTGGTTTCGCATTCCCTCAACTAAACCTCATGAATGCTTAGAAAAACTCGTGTACATTGTCATTATACTATTGGCCATCTATATGAACATTAGGTACATATTGTTTCAATCATGTAAGTTGAACGATCAATTGATGCAGTGCTTTGGATTTGCTTTCTTATTTTGTTTTTCGCTTTGTTTTCGAGTTTTCTTTTCATGAGCTTGTTAACAAGAAGAGAATTTTTTATTCATATTAGATTAAATAATGTACCGAGACTTATTGCACTTTGTGAAATTCGCTTATTTCTTACAACTAATTTTCCATTTTGCACGTGGATGGCCGGATCTCTTATTGTCGAAGCTCTCAGAATTTGAACTATATATTCTTCTTTTAAATTAAAGAAATATTTGCATGGATTATAACACACTAAACCATAAATTCATATAGCATAATATGTGGTTTTGATTTATTTAACTTTGTACTGCTAATTGTTTGACATTAATTCTGCTTATGTTTTGTTAGAGTTACATTTGGTATTGACCTATTTTGATGTCTATGTATATGGGTTTCTCTCATTTTGAAATGTTTAGCTGATACATTCTTTGCTATTGTTCGTGAACCTTGGTTTTTTTTATTATTGACCTTGTTATCGAGTGTTTGCTTATTGATCTTGTTATTGAATTTTGGCATTTTGATATGTCTATGTATATGGATTTCTTTTGCATGTTTGTCTTGTTTAACATGAGAATTCATTCCCTTTCCCCCTATTGAAGGTATTGCTTAGTAACCCCAACTAATTTATTTGAGATTCCGGCTTTGTTCTTGATGTTGCTCTTAGGTAACTAGAAAATAAAGTTGACAAAAACCCTTAAGTTAGTTTCTTTCATGCAATTATTTTTTGATTTTATGCTCAGTTCTTAAGCTGAATTTTGCTAATATGTGAACAGCTACTAAAATCTTGTGTATTTTGAGTAATTTAATTATTCAACTGCTCGTAGAAAATCATACCATGTGCTAGCTATGCCCAAAATGGGAACAATTCTAACAAATGACTCTTAATCCCCTTAGTTTATAAGTTCAAATCTTCATTCAACCTTCTTTAAAGGTTCCCTGTGATAATTACTAACAAAAATGACTTTTAATCCCCTTTCTTTATATGTTCGCAATTTGAATGGCGGTCAAATGAAATAATGGTTTCTACTCATTACTTCTATCTTTCTTTGGTATGGTCATAACGATAACTATATGCATAAACAGATTAGCTTCGCTCATGGTGTCTATTGTGTAAGTGTTAAGTATTATTTCTAGATTTTTTTTGGTATGATCACTATACTTATAAACATATTAGTTTCACTCATGTTGCCTGCCTATTGTGCAAATGCTACTGTTGTTTGTGTATTGATGTTTTTCTTATTGGGATTGTGGAGCTTCAGTTGTGAAGGAGGAGGATATAATGGTGATTGAATTTTCAGAACTAGGGAGAATCGAAACTAGCGGCTATAATTACTTGCGAAGTTTGAAGTTGAGAAGTGATTTTCTCTTTTCTAATATGTTAAAGGACTTGCAACAGGGGTGAAGTCTAAAGTATATTGGCATCGTTCAGTTTTCTATGTAACTTTGTGATTGAATTAGTTGACATGTATAATTAATCATTGGTGTATGTATGAATTACTTGACACATACCAAAAAAAAAAAAAAAAAATTACTTGACATTTCTAGGTGTCGAGGAATGTACGAATTGAATTCTCTAATTAGTAATTTTTTTTTATTTTGTAGTTTCATGTAAGTAATTATATGTGTTTTTATGGGAGTTTAGTTGCGTTACAAGGTATTTGTGATAGTTTTGATATTTTTTGTAATAGTCTAAAATTTGGGAAAAGACTGGAGTGATGTCATGCCATTCGGGACAAGCAGAAGTTGTTGCAAATGAATTAGAAAATCGATTGCCCAATCTGCTAATCGAACATATATTAAACTGCTTCTTGCTATTACAAATATTTGAGGCAGCTAAAAAATTCTTTTTTATTGTGAAGATTTTTTTTTTTGATATTTTCAATCTTATTATTTCTCGAATATTTTCAATCTTATTGTTTAACGAAATGATACCTTAGAAATCATTAGTGAGTACATTTTTTATACATCTTTTGGATTATCTATATGAAATTTTATGTACTTTTGACTTTAACAATTTTAGATAAATATTGTGAAATCAAATCACTGTAGAAATTTAAATATGTACAATTCATTTTGTATTTTCCTTATTATTAGAACAAAGTGATAGTATAGACTTTCCGCGAGCGTAGCGAGCAGGCTCCCACGTGCGAAGCACGTCTAAAAAACTAGTATATATATATATATATTGGTCAAATGGAATTAAAGTCCAAACTTATCTCAATTTGGTTTCATCAAAGTCGGTGGAGAAGAAACCGAAAAAAAAAAAAAAAAAAAAGAAACACAGAGTTGAGAAGCCGAGAGAGAGAGAGAGAGAGAGAGAGAGAGAGAGAGAGAGAGGGAGAGAAAGGTGAGTTGATTTGTTGTTCTTGTTGATTGTCATTGTTGTTGTTGCAGTCGGTCATTGTTGTTGCAGTGGTTATGGAGGTTCGGCCACCATGGCCGAGAGGTGCGCGAGGGAGATGGCAGGGGTGTCTCCCCTGCCATCAGAATCAGTTCGGGTTGGGGTTGGGAGCCAACCCCAACGCCTCAGGAAACAAAAAAAAAAAAGAGCAGTGGCTCTGTCGGGACGAAAGGAAGAAGATGGGGAGGGGGTGGGTCGACCCTGACCCGGGTCCGACCTAAGGGGAGCGGATCAGACCGACCCGGGTCCGGATGGATCCGGTCAGGTTAACCCGGACCCACCCCAATAAAAAATATATATTTAATTATTTAATTAAATTAAACTTATTTTTAATCAATTAAATTTCAGAAAATAAATAAAAGTATGAAAAAATTCAGGAAAATTTCATAAAATAGAAAAAAATATATTTGTGACCCAAAGCAATAGAAATTAGATAGTTCTATAAAAGTGAAAAATTCAGAGTCGATCGAGACGTTATATCGAGTTTTTACCTCGAAAATTGTGAAAATCGACAAATTGATTTCGAATTCGATTTTGAACGATTCCGACCAATTTAGGAAGTTTAAATAATTAATCTTGAATCTAAATTGATAAATTGTCATATGTTAGAGGGCAGTAAAGGAGATATAACGGGGTGTTGGGTGCATACATCGACGCGACGAAAAACCGGATAGCTTAAGAATTGTTGTGGTATGTAAGTAAACTGATTGAGAAATTTATTTGCATTTCATTCCATTTACTTATTTATTCTCAATTATTCGAACTGAATTGCCTTTAAAATTCATATGCTATGACTTGTTCATTTCTCATTTTACGAAGTTGCTCATAGCATACTCTGTTGTTTGTGTACTTTCATTGATTCCAATTCCTATACTTTGTCATGTTGATTGTTGTGTTTGGAAGTCAGTGATATAGCATGCTATTAGGTGAGTTTGTTTATTTTGACTTTGTGCATTAGTATGCAGTTACATCTCTTGGATTCTATTACCGAGTCATTATTGAAAGTGAAAGTGATTCTTGTGGTTAGGGTCACTTGATGATAGAAATTCAGCTTTCATACGAGGTCACCAGACTTTTTGAGATGCCTGGAGATTTCTCCACTACCTTGCATGACACATAAGGTAACGTGTCTCGAACGGGGTAACCAGACCTCGGGTTTGTTGGCGCAAGAATAACAATTGGGTGAATATGATGAGTTTTAAAACTCTAGTATGTTAGCAAGTATACATTCCGGTGACGACTAATTCACTTGGACTAGATCGTAAGTACGACCTTTTGACATTATGATATAGAGCTCAATTTGTAATGACGTGCTATAGAGCAGAGCTCAAATTGTAGTGGAAAGGCTGATGTGATGAGGATCGCGGTCGACCGACCCTAATCCATTACTACTTTGCCTTGAGTCAGTTTCATATTTGTTTAACTCAAGTATCTCTTTGCATAATGTTTCTTTCCGCATAGTTGCAATTTAAATTATGCCATTTGATACTTGTTGCATGTTTGGGAATGTTGATCAATTAATGTCTCTCAGTATTACTTAAATAACTTCATGTACTCATCGTCTAGTTTGTGACGGTGGGTGCAGATCAGCTGAGTAGCAGTGACTACCTCTGAGTCAGTGAAGAACTGCTACGACATATTTTTGTACGTTTTGCATTCTTTTGTATTACATTTTATATATACATGATATATATTTTTACTTTTGGGTTGAGCGATAGGAACATCTGACCAGATACATGTTATAGATATCACCACTTTTGTTTATATATGCATGTGATCACTCTTTCCTGGTTTTTCCACAATAGGTTAGACCTTAGGTTAGTCAGTAACAATATAAGACTTCCGTTGAATAATTTGTTAGATAGAAATATTAAAAATTTTGAATAATTTGTTAGATAGAAAAATTTAAATTATCTTTAATTTGTTAGGTAGTTGAACTATCTAATTGACTCTAGGTGGTATCATAATTGGTAGATATTTAGGTGTTTAAATAAGGTTGACTAGTTCCTTATTAGGTCATATAAGGAAGATTAGGGCTTAATTAAGGGATTAGGCTAGGCGGTGCCCTTATTTGGAGAATGGGTGTCATAAAAGCATCCATGATGATATGATTTGAAAATCATAGAACTAAAAATGAGAAGAAACCAAAGTATTAATGGACACCCAAAATGGACATCAACAACGAGTATCACGGGCTAAGGTATAGGGGTTAAACTTAATGAGAAAATTTATTTTGGGCAATGGTAGTAAATATTTTTTGGTATCTATAATTTTTCATTAGTAAGTACCTAATATTCATGTCACCTTAGCCTCTACTATCTCACTAGCAAAAGTTTTCGACAAGACTTAAAAGAGTAGATAATGAAAGACGTCAAACCTTTTTTGTCATTATTTATAAACATTAATCCACATAGTTTCGCAAGATCCCTCATTGTATTACCTAGGCTCTAGTAACGAAATAGTCATCTCATTTGTGGTAACTATTTCTTGGAAACTTGATGAAGAATCTGTTAGATGGAGATTTCTCCTAACAAAACCAGGTGCTTTAGGTGTAGGTAGTCTGGTTGCTTCACTTATAAGCATCAATGACACCAATGGCATACTTGGTCGATCATCTGGATAATGTTGCACACATAGAAGTGCCACATGAATGCACCTTAGGACCTCGGAGGGCACGCATGAACTCGCTATCGACTCGTCGATAAGTTCTATAGGATTCCCATCTCTCCAAAGTTTCCATGCCTAAATCAAACACACAAAACCTAATATGTAAGGTTATTAATTAGAAAGAACAATGTGATTAGGCTTTGCATGCACCATCTCAAGTAAAGTGAAAAACTTACATTTCCAAGAAGGTTGGAGTTGTGATCGGAGTGATAAAACCCTTTGTTTTTCTTGCCACTGATTATTTCTAGCATTATGACGCCGAAGCTAAATACATCAGACTTGATGGAGAAGAGTCCATCCATGGCATATTCCGGGGACATATAACCGCTGCATAATATATTGCTCGTCACTAACAAGAAACTAAACATCATGTACAAAATGCATAATGTGTTGTGCCATAAATTGTACTTACTATGTTCCAACTACTCTACGAGTGTTTGTTTCACTTTGATCCCCTCCAAATGTTCTTGCCATGCCAAAATCCGAGATTTTTGGAACCATGTTATTGTCTAGCAAAATGTTGCTTGCTTTTAGATCACGATGAATGATCCTTAGTCTCGAATCTTGATGAAGATAAAGAAGCCCTCGAGCAATTCCACATATAATGTTGAAGCGTATTTTCCAATCTAGTGCATGACTCCTTATTTTATCTGACATAGATCAATTTAGTTCAAGTTGCTTAGGTTTTTTTTTTTTTTTAAGCAAACCAAATGAAAATTTTAAGGTGAGAAAAGAGTGATTCATACCAAAAACAAACAAGTTCAAGCTTTTATTCGGCATGTACTCGTAGATCAACAACATTTCTTCGCCTTGAATGCAACAACCAAGAAGTTTAACCAGATTTCGATGTTGAAGCTTCGCAATCAATATAACCTCATTCTTGAACTCATTGAGTCCTTGATGTGAATTCCTTGAAAGCCTTTTCACAGCTATTTCTAGTCCATCACATAGTTTACCCTATAAAAAAAGTGCAAGAGCAACATGAGAATATATATAGCAATATATGCAACTCATATAGACTTCATGAGTTGATTAACCAAGCAATTAATTCTTTTACTAACCTTATAAACAGGGCCAAAGCCACCCTCTCCAATTTTATTACCAAAAGTAAAATTATTGGTGGCAGTTGCTATGGTAGCAAAATCAAATATTGGTAACTCTATATCCCCTTTTGGATCTTCCTCTGTGTTGCCACTCTTTGGAATACAATTCATCTCAATTTCTGTCACACACAACAAAGAGAATTTCTATGTCAAAAGTAGTGTTATAAACTGATGTAACATCAGCATTCCTTTCACTAAGGATCCCAGCTAGTGATTCCGATTTTGTGTTCCGCGGAGCCACTAAATTACAGGGAGGATTAATTTATACCACCAACGAGAGTGGAAAACTAAAACTCGAACTAAATTCGTCCTAAGATGTACTTTGTATTTTTTTTTTATAGGAACGAGACTTTATTCAATATAGCCAAGATAACTGTACAAGAAACAATGTGTTTTCCTCAAATAAATTTGAAAAAAACCCCTAAAGGTGTACTTTGTAATATCTCAAATGGACTCTTTACCTTTCTTGATCTCCTTCTCATGTTTCCACTTAATGTGAAAAGCCAAGCTCAAGAGAAGCAAAAGGAGGAGAAAGAACACCCCTGCAACTTTGTACCCTAAAAGGTCCTGCTTTACATAACCTACATTGTGAAACGATATTCAGTTATAAAGTTCATATTCATTGAGTGACAACACTTCAAACTTCAAAACAAAAAGACTGAAATGCTTGTATGTTGATATAATATGTACCTAGATCAGAAGCTGCCATTCTTATATAAATCTCTTGTCCATTATCATTCAACTTTCTCATATCAACAAGATCTCCAAACCATCTCAAGCATCCACTGCCCTCTCTAATATCTGCAACTGCATAAGCAGTGCAAGAACAGTTCATCGAACACTCCGCTTCGCACTCTCTGAAGCTCATTGAGGCATTTAACATGGCGTATCGAGTGTCGGGTAGCTTTATTCTGTCATACTTTCGAAACCCTTCTCCTAACTGGCACTCCAACGGTGTTCTTCGAACACACCCGCCCGACCAATCCATTGTACTCCAATCCCTTGCGTTTTTCGGTGCAAATCCTTCTAAACACTGGCATATCGGCGAATAGTCCATGTTGCATGAACCATGTGAACCACAGAGATTAAAGGTGTCACACTGGTCTGATGGCAATACAAAGAACAAAATCCAAGCGTGGTTTCGATCGTTCCATGTCAACCGATGAATCAAGCCCGATTGGTTCACCACCAACTCCGTCACAACCAAGTCGTTGCATAGCTCATAACTGTAGTACACTTCGTCGAGATTATATGTAAAATTGAATGTGAAGATTGGATTAGGATTCAGCTGAGGAGTCCCAGTGAATCTAAGACCATTCCATGAACCAGCCCTGTACTGAATTTCCTTTCCTTTCCATAGAACAAGCTGCGCAACCCCTTCTACGTCGACGCCCAATGCATAGTCACTCGAGGAGACATCCTTGGTTGATTTTTGCGCGGACAAGAAGCGGTTCAATCCAGTTCTCAAGTCCCACCCCAGCTTCATCCCTGGAAGCAATGTGTCAAAAGGGTAGTCAAAGCTTTGCCACAAAAACTCACCTATGTTGTGTCCACTGTTGTTTCTCACAACAAAGTTTCCATTATCGAGTAGTTGCGCTACCGGGTTTTGTACCTCATTTGGTGTTGAATTGATGGACTTGGAGTACCAAACAATGGTTGATATGTTATGATCAAGTAGTACAAGGTCTCCTTGTTGTGTCAATTTGAGCACTCCATTGTTGCCTATAATAGGATTTGCTCTATTTCCCACCCATACCACTGTCCCTGGTGAGATCTTCTTGTACCAAATTCCCAAGTAGTGATTTTGTGAACCAGTTGAAGTAGTAAATAAACCAAGTTCAAAGGTACCACTTTTTGATATGAGGGTTTGGTTAGCACTTAAAGGGAGGCTTGGAGTGATGGTGTCATTAGCAATTGTTGAGTGTTGGTCTAAGAGTGTGAGCATAATTGAAGAAACGAAAAGGAGGATTGGAAGCCATTTTAGACATCTCTGATGATTGTTTCTCATTGTAGTTGTTAACATGCAACACTGAGTGTACAACTGTAAATGCTTCACTGTTACTGTGCCATTGGCATATTAATTTATGTGCTTAGGCATCAAAGTTTCTAGGAAAAAGCCTAAATGACTAACAAGTAATTTGGGGCTTGTTTGGTATATGACAATAATAAATCATAAAAATGATTTTGAACGTGCTCGCGGGTCCCTAGAATGAGCTCTGGATCGATTGGTAAGAGCCCTATATTAAGGCATCAGTGAAAAAGAAAATGTCGCGGATTGATGTTTGTTTAACAAAAGTACAAATGCTCAAGTTTTTTTTTTTTTTTTAGAAGTGATATTAGATTAATGAAATCAGGATGTGTAGTTCTTGTATACATGTTAGATAACGCTTAATTAATATTGTTTCCAAACCTAAAAAACTGGTTTTAAATCCTAAACCAAATGGGGCCTTACCTTTTCTGGCAGTTCTTATGTTTTGTAGTGTTGAACGAGTACCGTACATGGCAAGTTATGAAAGTGAAATTAGGGATAAAAATAAGAAACCGTAAGTTGTGAAATGAAGGTGATAGTGAAGTTTTGGATCATAAGATTCATAAGGCAAAAGCTAGGAAAAATTGTTGATGTTGACCAACAAATGTTGTTAATTTGGAAAAGAAGAATGACTTTATAATTTACATGGGTGTATTCAATCGAGATTTTAATAGACTTTTGGTTACTTTTATAAGTGAATTACTTTTATGAAGTTTGTAGGTTTTCGTAGACTTTTTAAGACTTTGATAAACTTTTATGTAAATTTTATTTTGATGACTTTTATTAATATTTAAAATTTTTAGTGACTTTTGTGAACTTCTTAAATATGTTTTTGATTGATACTAGTAAATTTTTGTGATTTTATATTGAAACAAATATTTTGCACTTTATTATAAAAAAAGATGAATACTTATACTTCTTTTTCTTAAGAACTATTACTAATTTTTTAAAAAGAATTTTTGTATTTTAATTAAAAAAAATCATGTGTGACGGTCCCAAATTCCGAGGCAAACCGGGCACCGCCACGTCACCGGACACGTCACCAAGACACCAAGCCATGCCACGTCACTTGCACACATGTCCATGATGGCCCGTGAACTAACCATCTTATAATTTGACTTAGTCAATTTCGTCGTTTAAAATGTTATTTTGTCGAAATATACCAAGTCAAAGAGTTTTACCACTTAATTTGTTTATTTTGAATCTTTTTAGGTTATTTTTGATAGCGGAAATCTTAATAATATGCAAATCAATAATATAAACGAGTCTTGCATTAATTAACAACTTATTGGGTGAAACCCGACAAAACGTTACCATGTATATCAATAAAGGCGACAAAAGGTATAACAAGCGTAAATATACATGTATCAGGTAATAAGTCTTCCAAAATTAATGATCCCTAAAAAGAATGTATATGTATAAATATAAACTCCTACGAATAAACAAGTGGAGACGTTCTGGATCAGAGGTAATCTCCAAGCACCGCCCTTCCCGGCTCATCGTAGGATCTGCAACTTGCCACCAACAAACAATGACAAGTTCCAGTGAGTAAATCCCAGAGAAATTCAGTTAGTATTCACAAGAAATCCAAGAAAACGACTACAATTCATGCATATAAAGTAAATGAACATGAATGTAAAACATGAATATAAGTCTTAAGATAATCGAGAATATGGAACGCGAGTGTGGTGTATAGCTGTCGATCCCTGGGTAAATACTAAACTGAGAAGGCCCTGGAGGTGAGGAAATCCACACCCCCTCTTCACGGTTGACATGAGGAACTCTGTTGGTCGGAAGGTAGACTTCCACCCGACGCCTCAAAGGAGAGGAAATCTATGACGGAGGTGAGCCTTACGTCAACTCGCTCTCGAGATGATCGACTCGTTGAGAGAAATCTCAAGTGTAGTCTAAGGTATGACCAACGTCTTAGCAATAATCAGATCATTATCAACGAGAGAGCCTTAAAGGGGTCACACCATCCCTTCGACCATACACAGACACACGCGGGAATATAATAAATATCCAAGCTGAACTGGCGAAAAGTAATGTGAGATAAAAAATTTACAAAGAAAATAAATAAATTCTAAACTGATTTTCTCGTGGGTTTACTTACCTCAAACAATCGCAAATATTTATCCAAAATGTCTCGCTCACGCCTCGATATGCGTGTTCGACCACTCAACTATAGTATCCTAAGTCTTTGGTGTCCAATTATACCACTTTTATTACTTTAGAGTCACGTTAAGTGGATTTATAATGTAGGACAAAAATTTAAATTTTTATTTTTCAAAAAGTTTAGTTTCGACACACTTTTCGAGTCATTACGGGGTGTCGATGCCCCAAAAAGCCTCAAAAACTAATTTTTATATTTTTCCCATTTTATTATATTTTTTTCGATTTTTTTTGGATTTTTCTATAATTTTTTAGCTATTTCTTTTCTATTTTTGATATTTTTTTGATTTAAAAATGTATTTTATTTAATTTTTTGTAATTCTTAATTATTTAAATTAATTTAGGGGTAAGTTGGGCCCAAATCGAGCTCGGTTTGGCCTAACCAGGGCCACTGGGTTCTGGCCGGCTCGGCTCAACCCGTGCTCGGGCCGCTGTGCCCACATGGCTCGCCCAAGAGCCCAGCCTGCTAGGGGGTAGCGGACCCAACCGCTACCCCCTTCTTCCTCAAATCGTCTCTACTCTGTAGCGGCGATTTTTCTCTATTTTTTTATAAAAAAAAAATACAACAACAATTACAACAACAACACCACCACCAACAACCCAACAACACTATCACCATTAAAATTAAAGTTTCTCCACAAAAAGCTTATAAAATCAACAAAACTTACCTCGATTTGTAGATTCTCGCGAGCGCCACCGAGAGGAGTGAACACCGTGAGAGATGTGAGTCCGATTCAAGGGAGTGATGAAGAGCTTGATGAGGTGAGATTAATAGAGATTGAGTGGTTTTGTTGGAGAAAATGAAAATGAGAGGGGGAGAGGAAGAGCTCGGGTAGAGAGAGGGAGTGAGTGAGGTGATGTATGACGTGACAACTAATCCTACCCATACACTCGCATTACGTGCACACCACAACATCGTACACTCTCGTCACTACATGTGCACGACGCAACCAAGTGTAATTCTCAATTAGCGTGACGTGAATTATTAAATAATAATAAAATAAATAAACACGCGCCACACAAAAATAACAAATTTACCTTGTTAAGCATGCCCGTCTGAGCTTAAGGTTCTAATCTGAAATTTGTCAAGTAATCGAGATTAATTAAAGCGGGTCGTTACATCATGTATACATATTAATGAATTAATATCAAGATAGTAACATAACAAATAAGTAAATAAATACCAACAAAACAAATAGATAAATGAATTATCTTTTTGTAGCAAAAAAACCAAGTAAAATCATCGTATAAAATTTTTTCACTTTTTTTACTTAAATAAAAAAACTTATATTTTTTCCTTAAGAATGATAGTTTAAATTTCTTAAAATGCACTTCTTGCGTTTGGAAAAAAAATATTTTCTCCAAAAATAATAATATTACACTTTTTGAGATTATAATTATACACTTACCAAACGAAACTTCTTTGTAAAAAAATCATATAAAAATGTACAATGATGCAAGAATGAGATCTTGTTGCTAACAATATCATTTTCATTTTGATCAACATAGACATTAGAGTATAATGAGTGAGCAATGAAATCCATGAGTTGTGGAGTGGTTGGAGAAGTTGATAAAAATAATTGATAAAAAAATACCTTGTGAACAACGAAGTCTTTATTGAATAAGGGAACCAACAAAAATTAGAAGTCTCTAAAAGTTTTTGGGTTGAGGTGAGGAGAAGTTGAAGATTTATTTATGTTTATTTTTATACAAAAAGTCTATAAAAGTTGAGATTAGTAACCAAATCACAAAAGTCACCAAAAAATTAAATACCCTTTACTTTTATAAACTCTTTAAAAGTTTAAATTGAATACCTCACATTACTTTTATAAACTATCTAAAAGTTTTAATTGAATACACCTAAATTTTTTAAGTAATTAAAAGTAACCAAAAGTCTACTAAAATCTCAATTGAATATATCCTAGTTAATTTACAAGAAAAAATTACAAAAGTACATATAAAATTACTTTAAATTAGGGAAATGGGTCGAAATGGATTTTTTTTTCCAGAAATAGTCAATAACGCCTAATCAAAAGGCGTTATCACAATGGGTTGGTGTCGTTGCTGATGTGGACACATGGATAACGCCTTTTCAAAAGGCGCTATCCATGTGTCATGGCCACGTGAGACGGATTACACAGATAGTGCCTTTTCAAAAGCCGTTATTTGTGTAATCTGAGCGTTCTACGTGGACAGTGAGGTGGAAGACAATTGTATAAATAGTTCATTTTCAAAAGGAGCTATCTATACAAATTGCCTCGCCAACTCAACGTCACCTCACACCCATGAAGCCTACAAATAATGATATAACGCGCACGCATATCGCCACCTCGCACTCGCGCCACTCGCGTATGTCGAGGTAAACAACCAATGTAAACAACACGCACGCATATCGACGCGGACAACCCATACAAATGTCACCCATGTGTGCCGAGGTAGAGATTTCATGCAAATGTCAGGCACGTCTGTCGAGGTGGGCGACCCATGCAACCTCGTGCAACTCATGCAAACGTCACGCACGTGTCTCGAGGTGGTAAAACCAATGTAAACGTCGTGCACGTATCTCCTGGTTGACAACACATGGAAACGCCACGCACGCATGTCGAGGTGGGTCAGCCTTGCATATCCACTACAGACCATGGACCCCATACAAACGTCACGCATGTATCGCGAGGCGGACAACCCGGGTGAGTTGCATGCTTACTATGGATATGCGTGGCTGGCCCACCTCGACTAATTTATGAGAAAAAATTACAAAATTACTTTACCTTTTCCTTTAAACCCCGAAAAATAAGTGTGGTTTTCCATCTTTTTTTTTTTCTAAAATCGGGCTATGTTGCCTTTTCAAAAGACTTTATTGGTTATTTTTGAAGTTTGTGAGGTGGCGGTGAGGTGGCGGTGAGGTGGCGGGGCAAATGTATAGATAACTCATTTTCAAAAGGAACTATCTATACAAACCTTTACAAATTATGTCCCCTATGCCCCGCCACCTCATAAACCGCAAAAATAGGCAATAACGCCTTTTCAAAAGCGTTAATGAAATGTTGTGAGGTGGCGGTGCAATTGTATGGATAGCGCATTTTTCATACAATTGCCCCGCCACCTCACAAACTTCAAAATCATTAACGCCTTTTCAAATGCGTTATTGCCTATTTTTGTTATTTCAAAGTACACCACCCTATTTTGTGAAATAAATTATAAATGTGCATTACTTTTTGGAAAAACACCAATTTACAATGTCAATGAGATAGTACATTGCCGACATAATTAATATATTACTATATTAAGTTCAAGAGTTGTTGGGCATATTCTTATAGACAGCTTTCAAAATTAAGATGAAGACTTTGTTTGGTCTTTTGACAGATCAATAGTTTGAAATGTCTTTCATATCCTTGAAATTGCACTCTTTGGTATTTTTTTTTTTCTTGACAATCTAGGTGTCCCAGGGCCACCTTGCGCGCACTTGAAGGCCTTAGGTCTATTTTTAAGAGTTGTTTGACCAGAAACACGAGTTTACTATTTACCCAAGTATCTAGTACTGAACCAATCTCTTGGGCTTATCTATATATAGTACCCTCTTCAGGTATTACACGTGCCTAATCTCTAAGTGAAATGAAGTACTTCAACTTCAAGTGTATCTTTTAGATATTTATCCATTAAAAGTTTACTTGTAAAATTAGAGTTAGAGCCTCTCTCAATATATGGCAAAACTTCTACATTCCTAGTGTTTTCTAGATGCAATGCACCAACTGTTTTAAGATAGTTTCAAACTCATTTGTTCACTAATTTATAGCACTATCAACAAATTTAAATGGTGTACAGGAATGAATGAAATTAGTACCATGAAATGGCAAAAATAATCTGTCGAAAGGAAAACGACTTCTGTTTGCTTTATATAAATACATGTATGAATATATATATAACAGTTACAGAACTTGCAAGAGCATAAAAAGAAAATGATGAATTGGTACATCAAAAATTGATCGGCTGCTAGCTGCAAATTAGTGTTTCCTGCTATCTCGATTCAGATATAGTCATGGTCATATCAGTTGCAGTCCGATATTCCTGGTTACTCGACGAAGAATCAGTTTGATTAGAGTTTTCTAATTCTATAAAGTAACCGGGGTGTCTAGGTGCGCGTAAGTTTATCGTCTCGCCTCCTAACATCAAAACCACAGAAGACATACTGGGGCGATCTTCTGCGCTCTGTTGCACGCATAGAAGACCTACATGCATGCATCTTAATACTTCAGACAAATTGCAGGAGTTCACTATTGATTCATCAACCAGTTCAAGTAGATTGCTTTCATTCCATAATCTCCACACCTATGCATCAAACAAAGCAACACTAAAATTGTTAGGTCCGAAATCTGTTAGTGAAGAGGAGCAGTTTCCTTTGCTCCATTGTGGTTATTGCTTTCGATGGTGAAACTTGTAGCAGTAAGGACTTACATGACCGAGAAGATTAAGGAGGCGATTCTGATAATAAAATCCTCTATTTTTCCTTCCTGTTACTATCTCCAACAAAAGAACTCCGAAACTAAAGACATCAGATTTCACTGAGAAGAGACCATCCATAGTGTACTCCGGGGACATATAGCCGCTGCAAAATTCATGATATAAGCAAGAAGCACTAATTTATAAATGATTTAAGTTTGTATGTCCTGCAGAAGCTATTTTCTTTCTTTTTTCTTTCTTTTTTTTTTTTTTCTCGCTTTGAACATGAAAGACCTTTATATATGTGCACACACACACATGTACAAAACTTACTATGTACCGACGACTGTACTGGTGTTTGCTTCAATTTCATCCCCACCAAATGATCTTGCCAAGCCAAAGTCTGATATCTTCGGGTCCATCTCATTATCAAGTAAGACATTACTTGCTTTGAGATCCCTATGAATGATTCTTAATCGAGAGTCTTGATGAAGATAGAGAATTCCCCGAGCAATCCCATCGATGATCTGTTTCCGCTTTTGCCAATCTAGTTGAGAGTTTCTGCTTTCATCTAATGATAATAAATTTGCATTCCTTCAGAATCCCTCAATCTCTATTTAAGATAATTTAGGAAGATTTACAGTACCAATAGAGTTCTCGAAGTTAAGAGAATACCGAAAATAAAGAAGTCCAAGCTTTTGTTAGGCATGTACTCGTAAACTAACATCCTTTCCTCCCCCTCAATGCAGCAACCTAGAAGCTTGACAAGATTGCGATGCTGAAGCTTGGCAATAAGTTTCACCTCGCTCTTGAATTCACTAAGTGCTTGGGCTGTGTTACTCAACAATCTCTTCACTGCAATTTCCTTCCCCTCGAGTAATTTACCCTAAAAGTTTCTGAATTAAAATTATGAAACTGTGATAAATTGAGAACTCTCTCATTTATTTTTAGTTAATAAGATAGAGACAACTTACCTTATAAACAGGACCGAAACCACCTTCGCCAAGCTTATTATCTAAAGAGAAATTGTTTGTGGCAGCCGATATCGTAGTAAAATCATACAAGGGCAGTTCCACTTCCTCTGGATCTTCCTCGGAACCATATTTTCTTTCGTCATTTTGTGTTTGACCTTTCACACAAACCAAGAATATTTAGAGTTACCCAGTGTTTCATTAGTTTAGAGAATACATATAGATAACTTGAAGCCTAGGTGCAACATTGGAAAAAGAAGGCGTGAACACAAACGAAGTTCTTCATTACGAAAATGCCGTTCAATTTAATTTCAACTAGGTAGAAATGGATTTTTCTTGCATAAGGACGAAGAACTTGCAGGGACATCACAAGGAACTAGTCGGTAACTAAGACTCACATACCTCTGAATCAAGGTATGTGCCGATATTGAGACTGAAGGTATAAATTCATGACTGAAAATACAGGCGATAGAGAATTATTAGAATGGATTTGAGTTCATAATTGAGGTATTCGAGTCTTTTTAATGATATTTCAAACAATAACCAGTAGAGGTAGGATTGGCTGCGTATTTTCTTTCCACATCTCGCTCGTTCTCACCAAGTACTTTGGGTTTAAACGCAGAGTTCAAAGTAAGAGGCCTTTCTTAGACGAGTGATTTGAGTTTTGATGTGTGTTTTAGGTGGATTTTTTTTTTTTGTGTTTAGCACATCATGAGCATGTAAATATTGTCTTAATAAAAATGTACCTTTTAAGAGAACATACATGTATGTTATCTGTTCAGTGTTGAAGGTAGTGCTAGAAACATAAATGTAGTTACCTTTTCTCTTCTGCCTTCTCATCCTGCAAATGCACAAGACTAGACCCACGAGCAATACTGTCGAAAACACCAGCACGCCAATGGCTACGAGTATCAAACGTTTCTTGCTTCTCGAAGGATAATCTGAATTGCAAAACATTCAAAAAAGTACATGAACCGATCAATCATAAACTAGAGTTTAAGATCACAACAATTCCTGCTCTTGTTAAAATTAAACAAGCCAAGTCTCATGATTTTTACGTGAAACCCACTCACCCGATTCAAATCCGCAAATTCAAATTGAGCACCGTAAGGACCGTAACAGTCGGATCGAATCAAGCTAGTTTAAAAACCTTAGCTAAAACGCATATATACATGGTTGCCTCATTAGGACACCTATAACTTAAAATTCATTTGAACAAGTTTAACCAAAATTACCTAGCTCTGAGGCAGGCATTTTGACATACAAGTCTTGCCCTTTATCGATAAGCTTTCGCACATCCAACAAGTCCCCGAACCACAACAAACACCCCGTTCCATCGACGGCATTAGCGCTGGCATACGCCGAGCATGAACAATTCTTCAAGCACATATCCTCACACTCCCTACTCCCCATTGTCAAACTCACCAATGCCTCCCTAGTATCAGGCAGCTTAACTCCAGCATACCTCTTAAACCCTTCCCCCTCTCCACACCGCAACGTCGACCGCCTTTCGCACCCGTTAGACCAATCCATCGAGTTCCAATTCCCCGGCGCCTTGGGCACAAACCCTTCCAAGCATTGGCAAACTGGAGAATTGTCCATGTTACATGACCCATGAGCACCACATAGATTGAATGTGTCACATATGTCTAATGGCAGAGATGTGTAGAGCACCCAATCTTTGTTCCTATCATTCCATGTGAGGCGCCTAACAATGCCTGTATTGTTCACAACCAGCTCTGTAACTACAGAGTTGTTGCGAGCCCATGTTGTGTAGTAATAGGCCTCCTTTGGTTTGTACACAAATGTGTACCCAAAAACAGGGTTTTCGTTCAATTGTGGGGTACCCGTGAATCTAAGGCCGTTCCATGACCCAGATCTGTATTGGTACTGATTTCTCTTCCACATGACCAGTTGAGGGTACCCTTGATTGTCGATTCCGTATTTGAAGTCCCCTTGTGAAGGGTCTTCGGCGGATTTCCAAGAACAGATGACTCTGTTCAGCCCTGTTTTCAGATTCCACCCAAGTTTCATGCCTGGAAGGAGAGTGTCTGTTGGAAAGTCGAAGCTCTGCCACAAATACTCATCTGGGTTGTCGTTGTTTTGGTATTTCAGCACAAAGTTGCCCGAATCGAGCAACTGAGCGACTAGATTTTGGTTGCTCTGCACCGGTTTGGATGAGTTTGAGACCCAATTGATGCTCTGTGTTTGATTTGATAGAACAAGATTCCCTTCACTGATCTTCAAAGTGGAGTTTTTGTTTGTGATTGGGTGGTCTCTGTTGGCCACCCAGACCACTGTTCCTGTTGAGATTTTTTTGTACCAAATCCCCAAATAGCGATTTTGTGAATTGCCCGGACTGAAGAACCCCAATTCGAAATCTCTGTTACTTGAAATCAAACTCTGCCCATCACTGATGAACTGGTTAAGAGTGATTGTGTCGCCTGAAATGGCGAATTTGAAGAAAAACGAGACATGGGTGCAGAGGATTAGAGAGAAAACAGAGCAGAGCAATCGATTTTTCTGTACAGAGTTCCTCATTGATGCTCTGTTTTTGGTTTCCGCGCCATGTTTAACAAAAATTCAAAGAAATTTGTGGACAGAGAGAGCTGTAGAAGTCAAATATCATTGAACAATAACGGCGACAACTTGAAATCCGAGTGGCTCTAAAAGTCTGGTAGATTGAAAGATGGGGCAGAGAATCTTGGATTGGATCGTATTTCATTGAGTTTGTCAAGTTCTGTGATGCTTCCATTAATGGTTAAATTATCCAAGCAGGGTTTGTTATATTGTTAACGTGACTCTTAATCCTTTGACCACCATATTATTGATGTAATTCTGTAACAAATTTATGAGTCATATGTGACAAATCAATGTTATATTGGAGATTAAGTAAATCTTAACTGCTCTAATGTTGCTTCTTATGCTTTGATTTTGTTGAGTACTTCAACTCAAGTTTTTTTTTTTTTTTTTTTTTTTTTTCAGTTGTCAATTGTGCCAGCATTGGGAGACCAAGGTGACTTTTTTACTCAATTTGCTCGGTCCACGATGATTAAAAATGGAGATGTTACTTAAAAAAAAATCGAATCCCTTCTTTCTTGCATACCACACAAGTTTTTAGAAGTCAATCAGAAGAAGTTGAAAATACATTTCTTTTAAAAGAAAATATTAGTGTGTCCTCGACTAGCACTTATCTCAAGGGATGCGCAAATCTAGAGGTTGTGAAGGGCGGATGAGCAAGTATGTGTCGTATTTAGAGGCATAGTAACTTTTTCTTTAGTAGCTTTCTTTTTGCTTAAAATCAAATGAACACTAGGTGGGAATATTTAAGTTATTCATACTCATTTTGAAGTGAATCGTCGGTGAGAATATTTATATTATTCATACTCATCTTGAAGTGAATCAAGCGGCAAATTGGCTAAGCTCGATCTTTAATTCATCAATTCCTTGAGAGAGCTTGTAATATTAAGATGTTTCATACTAATCGTGAAGGGAATCGAGCGACGGACTGACTAGCCTCTTATTCAGCGCAACACTCAATGGACACTCTCATATATATCCTCGATCATTGTCCTTCGATATTGTTCGTGATCCTAAGAGAAGATGTAATTGGGAGTCTCTTTTTTCGATGTAATTGGGGTCTCCTTTTTCAGAATGTGTCGAATGTAACTAAACGTACCGTCAATTCTTAATTTAAGAAAATCTAATGAACACAAGGTCTAGCTATTTTCCTTAATGAATAGTATTGACTTCTGCATTAAACACTTAAATATTGAACAAAGATTATTTATTTCTTTTGGTGTACTGAATAAATTAAGATTTTCGCGGTGCTTTAGACAGGCTTATTAATTTATTACAAATGTCACACCTAGCTAGTGTCGGTGATAACTGTGATTGCTAGGAATTATTTGTTAGTAGTTGCTATTAAAGATTTCAGAAAATGAATTGTCAATCCACAGCTGGTCGGCTCAATACCTTGAATAGTTGTATGTATAGGAGAAAATTCAAACATAAACCATCCACCTTATGCATATAACAGCACTAAAGTTTGGTTTTTTTTGTTATCAATAAGAAGGCAAACAAGATTTTGGAGGAACTAATTCTTTTAACTCTTCTTAATGAGTTTACAAGTATGAACCTGTCATGGTTCATGGTTTATGTAAGGAGTACTTCACAAGCATGATGAATTTGATAATTAATTAGTTTGTACTTTTGTTAATATGTAGAAAGTAAATCTGATGTTTTAGTAAGACTATATTAAGCTGTAATTTATGAGATGAGAAGTGTGAGAAAAGATTTACAAAAGCAAAGGAAAATTGATCTTTCTCTGCTTCCTTGTGTTCAAAAACTAAAAACTAACATAATCCCTATTCACTGTATTCAGTGCTTAAAAGCATTTTTACAATGAGTTTACTAACATCAGCAACAATTACCGATCGTTGCACCATCTCCATTGCTGCAACAGATCGAGCTAGCTAAAATATGTCATAACAGCTTTAATTACTCGCGATGGTATGTCGGCATCAGTTTGTAGCTCTGATGACTCACATCAATGCTGATAAATAAGCGAATACCTCCTTTCATACCTTGGATTTCTGCACCGATAACAGATAAATGTATGCATGCACAAGCAATATATATTGAAATGCCATCTGACTTCCTATGGAGTAGGCCATGTCCATTTCTTGTTAAAGAAAATGATCCACATCTAAGTTCAATGACAGCCAACCTAATTTATGGGGAGACCATGATACCAAAATTTTTAACCTTGCATGTAAATGAATTAGAGGCTGAAGAAAACTCAATCTTTATACATGTAAAGACAGTTTAACTTTTGGTACAAATTTGGTGTACAACATTTGGTTAAAAAATTGTGAATTTGAGACAATTCACTTCAAATTAGTATTTTTGCTGCAAAATATGTACTGCTATCTAGATTCCAACAATGTCATTGTCATATCAATTGCAGTACAATATTCTTGGTTACCTGATGATTCTGTTTCATACATAACTCTCTCTGTGAAGAAACCTGGATGTTGAGGCGAGGGGAAGTTTGTAGTCTCATTGCTTAGCATCACAACCACTGAAGACATGCTTGGCCGATCTTCTGCGGAGTGCTGCACGCATAGAAGCCCCACATGCATGCATCTCAAGACTTCAGATTGAGAGGAAGAGTTCAATGCTATTGATTCATCGATCAGTTCTAAAGGGCTGCCTCCAGTCCATAGTCTCCATACCTACAAATCAGCAATGCAGAACTAGGAGAGTAAGTTCAAATCGGTAGCCTTAAATGTTGATCAGCACAATGCAAATAATTTGCAGAAGTACAGGAAACTTGCTTTTTCTTTCCTTCGGTTTGACAGGAAAGCATGTTTGATGGCGATTTAGGTTTGTGTACTTACATGGCCTAGAAGATTGAGGTGGCAATCTTGATAGTAAAATCCTCGGTTTTTCTTCCCAGTGATGATCTCCAGCACAAGAACCCCAAAGCTGAAGACATCAGATTTGATCGAAAAGAGTCCATCCGTTGTGTACTCTGGGGACATATAACCACTGCGAAGCATTGATGCATTGATTTAGATGAATAAGAAATCATGTATGTTAGAGAAGTTCATATTGAAGGTAAGGACCATCTTAATCCTTTGTCATTATCATGTATTACTTTTACATGAAATAAAGCTTTGTTTGCTATTAAAAAAAAAGGAAAACAAAGGAAGATTATAAGAATTCTGAGAAACTATTTATGGTTTGATGATTTGATCATCGTTCTATGATCGGTTTGTTTACGACTGTATTGCATATAGACAAGGCAGAAATCAATGGAATACAAACTAAACGCAATTTTGAAGTGCAGATACTTACTAGGACATTTGACAAACTTAAAACAACTCCTATACAACAAGAAGCATTAGCTGACTTGAAATTAGGATTCTATGTTCAGTAAATCTTTTTTGTTATTTCCACCTTTTTAATTTCTCTTTTGAGATGAAACATAAAAGTTCAAAGATTTTGTAAAACGTACTATGTTCCGATGACCGTGGTTGTGTTTGCTTCAATCTCATCTCCACCAAAGCATCGTGCCAAGCCGAAATCGGAGATTTTCGGCTTCATCTCATCATCAAGTAGAACGTTGCTAGCTTTCAAATCCCGGTGTACTATTCGCAACCGTGAGTCTTGGTGGAGGTAGAAGAAGGCCTCGTGCGATTCCAACTATTATCTGTACGCGTTTTTGCCAATCTAATTGCATGCCTCTCGCTTGATCTATGACAGCAAATCAATTTGGTTTCAGATACCAAAATCAATAGTTTTTGCATTAATTAAGATTCGAAGAATCACCACAACAAGCAATCAACACAAGTTTTGAAAGTTTAGAGAATTACCAAAGATGAAGAAATCGAGACTCTTGTTGGACATGAACTCATACACCAACATTCTTTCATCCCTCTCAATGCAATAGCCAAGCAGCTTAACGAGATTCCGGTGCTGAAGCTTTGCAATCAGCTCGGCCTCGCTTTTGAACTCGCTGAGCTTTTGGGCTGTGTTTCTAGACAGCCTTTTCACTGCTATTTCTTTGCCCTCACCCAATTTACCCTATAAGTTTTTCTGAATCAAAACTATGAAAGTGGATAAATAGAGACCTTCGCCATTCACATTTGCAACAAGTTCTTACCTTAAAAACAGGGCCAAAACCACCCTCTCCAACTTTGTTAGCTTCAGAGAAATTGTCAGTGGCGTTCGATATTACATCAAATCCGAACAGGGGCAGCTCCAGCTCCTCCTTTGAGTCTTCCTCAATAGCATATGTTCTTCCACTTCTCGGCGTTTCACCTAGTACAATTTACACTAAGAAGTCATGCAATGTCGCATCTATTTAGAAAATGAGATAAATTGAAGCTTTGTTGCAATGTAGTACATCTACAAGAGACCAAATCATGTATGTTGGCTACAAAAATGCATATCATCATTAGCAGTTTTTTTCACTTCACCATAATTAGAGGATGTTCTGTGAGAACAAGTTCAACATTTCTATGAGCAAGAGTTTTTCATTTCGAGGTATTTTCTTCCTCGTGCATTTCCTCGTTTTGTTGTTATGTCGTTTCTCGATTTTATTGGGCTTGTTGATAATTTGCATTTCTTGTAAACCAAAACAAGAAGTAGATCAATTACATATCTATGGACAAGTAGAGCACCAAGGGACATGAATGACCAAATTAAATCGACTATACGAACTCAAAATCAGACAATGCCAGGCAGTAGGAGGAATGATATGAAATGGAATCCTAGAAAACAAATACATCCTAGAAATGAAATGTTGCCATAACCAAACACTTTAAGACTAGCAGTGCTATAGAAATAAATTGTACCTTTCTTCTCCTCCTTCTTCTGTCTTCTTTTCTTGCAAATGTATAAGACCAAACACAAGAACACCGTCGCCGAAAGCACCAGCACACCCACGACGATGAGAATCAAACGTTTCTTGCTATGGGAATAACGAACTGCGTCGTAAAACATTCAACAAGAAAGGTCATGAACTAAGTCATTGAAACTAGAATTTCTAGGCCTAACAATGCATTCCTAATTCCTATCACCAAATACTAGCAACTCACCAAGTTCTGATGCAGGCATTTTGATAAACAGATCCTGCCCATTATCGACAAGCCTTCGCATATCGATCAAATCCCCGAACCAAAGCAAGCACCCCGATCCATCCCTCGCATTGGCGCTCGCATAACCCGAGCAAGAACAGTTTTTCAAGCACATCTCCTCACACTCCTTCATCCCCATTGTCAAACTCACCCATGAACTCCTAGTATCAGGCAACTTCACACTTGGATACAACCGAAACCCCTCGCCCTCGCCGCACCCCATTTTCGACCTCCTAACGCATCCATTAGACCAATCCATTGCATTCCAATCCGATACCGCCTTCGGCACAAACCCCTCCAAACACCTGCACATTGGAGAGCTATCAGTGCTGCAAATCCCATGAGCTCCACAGAGTCCAAAAGAGTCACACTGGTCTCGCGGCGACGAAGAATACACCACCCAATCTTTGTTCCTGTCATTCCATGTGAGCCGCCTAGCAATGCCTGAATTGTTCAACACAAACCTTGTAACAACAGAGTTGTTGCGCGCCCATGTTGTGTAATAGGCCTCGTTTTGGTTGTACACAAATGTGTACTCAAAAACAGGGTTTTCATTCAACTGGGGACTACCTGTGAATCTGAGACCATTCCATGACCCAGCTCTGTAGCAGAACTGCCCTGCTTTCCAAATACCCATTTGAGGGACTCCATGAATGTCAACTGCGTAGCTGTAATTCCCCATTGAAGGGTCATCAATAGCTCTCCAAGAACAGAGGGCTCTGTTCAGCCCTGTTTTCGAATCCCACCCAATTTTCATCCCTGGAAGCAGAGTGTCCGTTGGGTAGTCAAAGCTCTGCCACAAGTACTCATCTGGGTCGTCGTTGTTTGAGAATCTCAACACAAAATTGCCCGAATCGAGCAACTGGGCGATCAAGTTTTGGTCGGTATTGACCGATTTTGATGAATTTTTGGAGGCCCAGAAAAAGCTCTGTTTTTTATTAGCAACGATGACCAGATTTCCGTCGCTGTTGATCTTCAAAGTGGCGTTGTTTTTGTTGGGAATTGGGCGGTCTCTGTTGGCCACCCAGACTAGTGTTCCGGGTGAGATTTTTTTGTACCAAATGCCCAAATAGCGATTCGGGGAGTTGATTGGGCTGAAGAATCCCAATTCGAAGTTGGAGTTGGTTGAGATTATGGTCTGGCCATCGTTGATGGGCATAGTTGGAGTTATGGTGTCAAGTGATGTGGCGTGGTTGATGAGGATGAACATATGAGAGCAGAGAATTAGTAACGAAATAAAGGGTTCCCATGATCTGTGTTTTGTTGACGAGTTGATGATTGTGGCCATTGTTGTTAGGGCTGTTTTGGGGCATGATTGAGGCAGAGAGATTCAGAGATTCAGTTCAATCAATGTTGAGAAGTGGGTTTTGTGAGGTGGTGAGGTGCATTAATTTGACATCATTTGGTACTAAAACCAATTTTAAATTGAAAATGCCATGTCAAAATAAGAGCTTCTTCATACACTAATTAACAAGTAAACAATTTGCCAATGACGCTTTTAGTGCAATGTAAATAGAATAAATTTAGTTCATTATAAATATTAGGGAAATGTTAGAATAACATTGTCGACTGATCATTCTAATATACCCCATATTAGTAATTTGTGTTTACCTCGAGATGAGAACTTATCCATGCCTAGATTTAAAATACGGTAGGACATAGAAGTGTGCATTCCGAGGGTGTTATTCTAGATTTTTTTCAAAAAAATCTTACTTAATACTCTCTCGAATCAAAATTATAAGTTGTTTTGGCTATATACACTAATTAAGGTAGCTTTAATTATTATTTTAATTTACTTATCTACCATTTGACCAATAATGAGTTGAAGAGAAAATTTTAAATTTTAACTAGTAGGAGGGCACGTGAATGTTTCTAGCAACTTGACTAATTAAATCAAAAGATTCAATTTACATAACTTCTCATATCCACAAAAACAAAAGATAATTACCAGCCGGCTATAGCTCTCTCTCTCTCTCCACGTTTATCACTTTCAAATTTTCACACAATCTCTCTCTTTCCATGAGTATTACTTTTAAATTCACACTACTTTCATGTTAGTTAAGTCGAATTTACATAAACACTCCGACTTTCATCTTTTCAAAGATTTTTTCATCCAATCAAATGTTAACATTGAAGGTACTTTGGTCAATAAGGCTATTTTGGCTTCAAGAAGATCTTATGAGGTATTTTTATTATACATAAGATAAATATTTAAGTTGTATGAAAGAAAAATAAGTAAATGAGCCATAAATTCTTTCATAAATTTTTAAAACGATTTATAATTTCGAAATGAACTTGTAATTAAAAAAAAAAACCTTTGAATTATACCTATATTATAAATGCGTGCCGGTGCCACCATGCCCATCCATCTTACCCGATGCATCCATTGCAAAAAGAATTTGTTGTCTTATTCGATTTTCTATTCAAAGATTTTGCATTACCTGGAGGATCATAAAAGTCCACTTGATTTTTGTTTCACAAAGTTTTGGGAACGTTTTTTTCTTTATCTCTACATAAAAGATTGACTTTCATTAATTAATTAACTGCAAGTCAAGTCTACTACTAGAGAGAATACTTGAATTGCCTCTTTATTTCTTCTCTCTCTCTTATTTCATTATTATAAAACTGGCTTACATCTCAATCAAATGTTTGAATAGGTAAACACAAGTAATTTCTTGTTTAATTATACATGACTGCATGCATTGCTTCGACCTGTATATATTCATTTTAAAAGAAGTATTAAGAGAGATTTTGTGGTAACTATTACAAGTTGAAGTAAATAATATAGAAAATTTTGTTTGTCTAGGACTTTGGAGCTAGTTTATTACTTGATAAGGATTACGTACTTATGCAATTAATTAATCACAAGCTTACTTTCTTAGCTAATCTGGAGGCAGCTGACCGGGCATTGAAATAACTCAAATAAGCTTTGATTCTCAAGACAGAGTAAGTAAGATTTTTACTCACTTTTTTTTTTTTTTTTTAACTTTTCTAGATAACAGCCCTCGGACCTTTTTTTTTTCTCATAAAAAAAACTTAATAAAAACGCACCAAACTTTGACTCCAATAAGAGGAGAAGCCATAACATTTGCAAGTGATGCATCATTTATCTCATTAGAGATGTTTTGACATTTGTATGGTGTTTAATCTTATATATTGGCTAGTTAGATAATCTTATATGAGAATATCAGGGAAAAGATAAACACCCCTACCTCGTCGAATTTCTACGCTTTCTATTGAGTCAAGTTTTCTAGTTGGGGCATTTGTAGGCCGTCTTTGCAGTGACCAAACCATCGCAACCGCCCTTCCCTAATCTTTGTATCAATTGGTGCTACTCCTACTTGTCTTTGAATTTCTATATTTCTTATTCTATCTTTACGGGTTTTACCACACATCCACCTAAGCATCCTCATTTCTGCTACATTCACTTTATGTAATTGTTGTTGCTTTACTGCCCAACATTCACTTCCATAGAGCATAGCTGGCCTAATTGCGGTCCTATAAAATTTTCTTTTTAACTTAGTGGGAACATGTCGATCACAAATCACCCCGTTGCACTCCGCCATTTCTTCCATCCAACTTGGATTCTATGTGTAACATCATTTTCAATGTTACCATCATTTTGTATGATTGAACCTAGGTATCTAAAGTGGTTTACCCTAGGCACTTCTACTTCCCCTAATTTTACCACTCCGTCATCTCGATGTCTAGTGTTTCCAAACTCACAGTGCATGTATTCGCTTTCGTCCTACTCAACTTAAAGCCTTTAGATTCTAATGTATTTCTCCGTAGTTCTAATTTCCTATTCACTCCATCTTTAGTTTCATCCACTAAGACAATATCATCTCGCAAATAGCATACACCATGGTATATCCTCTTGAATATGTCTAGTTAATTCATCCATAACTAAAGTAAATAGATATGGGCTTAAAGCCGATCCTTGATGTAGTCTTATCGTAATGGGAAATTCTTTTGTAGCTCCTCCAAATGTCTTTACACTCGTTACTACTCCATCGTACATATCTTTAATAGTGTCTATGTATCTAGCGTGCACTCTTTTTCTTTCTAGAACCCACCAAAGAACATCTCTAGGGACCCTATCATATGCTTTTTCTAAATCTACGAATACCATATGAAGATCTTTTTTCTTTTCTCTATATTTTTCTAACAATCGTCTTACAAGGAAAATCGCTTCCATAGTTGACCTCCCAGGCATGAAACCAAATTGGTTCTCTGATATTGTTGTTTCTCTCCTTAGCCTATTGTCAATTATCCTCTCCCACGGTTTCATAGTGTGACTCATGAGTTTAATTCCCCGGTAGTTTGAGCAACTTTGAATGTCTCCTTTGTTTTTGAAGATTGGCACAAGCGTGCTTCTTCTCCAATCCATTGGCATCCGTTTTGATTTTAAAATTTTATTGAAAAGCTTTGTCAACCAAGTCAATCCGATTTCTCCTAAGCATTTCCAAACCTCTATGGGTATTTCATCTGGGCCACATGCTTTCCTATTTTCATTCTTTTCAATGCCTCTTTAACTTCTACAATTCTAATATTGCGTGTATAGTTTACATTTCTTTCTTGGTGTGGGTTTTCATCTATTATAGCATCAACTTGGCCATCATTAAATAAACTATCGAAGTAACTTCTCCATCTCTCCTTAATATCCTCCTCGCGCGTTAAAACATTTTGATTTTCGTCCTTAATACATCTTACATGACTTAGGTCTTGTTTCTTTTTATCTCTTAATTTGGCTAGCCTATATATATATTTTTCGCCATCTCTATTACCTAACTTTGTATATAAATCTTCCATGAAATTTGTTTTAGCTTGACTAACTACTTTTTTAGCTTGTTTTCTAGCTTCTCTATATTGATTGTACGCATCTTCATCTTGACACTTAGGTATTTTCCTATACATATCTCTTTTAGTCTTAATTGCTCGTTGGACATCCTCGTTCCACCACCATGTTTCCTTCTTTGTAGGTCCCAAGCCCTTAGATATACCTAATATGTTTGATCCCACCCTCCTTATGCAACTACTCATTTCTAGCCACATTGTATTAGCATCTAAGTCAAGATTCCAAACATTTTCCTTTAGTAGTTTTTCTCTAAACTCTACTTGTTTACTATGTTTTAGGTTCCACCACTTTATTCTAGGGTCGCTTACTCTTTTATTCATATTTTTCCGTTTTGTTAGCTTAATATCAAGTACTACTAACTTATGTTGGGTAGTAAGTGCTTCACCAGGTATTACTTTGCAGTCTCTACATAGTTTTCTATCTATTTTTCTTGTTAAAAGAAAATCTATTTGACTCTTGTTATGACCACTACTAAAAGTAATTATATGCGACTCCCTCTTCCTAAAACTAGTATTTGCTAAGACAAGATCATATGCTGAAGCAAATTCTAAAATTGATTCTCCTTCTTCATTTCTATTACCGTTAATAAAACCTCCATGAACTCTCTCAAACCCATCGTTACTTACTCCGACATGCCCATTTAAATCTCCTCCAATAAAAACCTTTTCATCTAATGGTATACTCTGCATAAATCCATCCATATCATCCCAAAACTTGTGTTTGATGCTCTCGCTTAATCCTACTTGTGGTGCATATGCGCTAAGTATGTTAATTTTTTCGTCTCCAATAATTAATTTAACTAGAATCAATCTATCCCCCATTCTTTTAACCTCTACGACCTTATCCAAACACGACACGTCCTAAACAAATCATAAAAAAAACAAATCATGAACACAATGAATACAAAAATTTACGTGAAAAATCTATAATCAGGGAAAAACTACGGGTAAAAATAAGGCAATTTACTATCAATAATTTACCACACAAAGGAAAAACCTCCTTTTTCTAAACTCTAAATAAATGCTCAAATAAGATTTGATTTCACAATGTCACGTATCCACTCACAGTCCCATTACAACACAACTCTCAGCTCTCACGAACAAGCACAACATTCTATTATTGTATGTACACCGTCCACATCCTTATATGACTGCTTCACGTACATACATAAATAAGTCCAATACAAATTTGAGCTGTACTCAAATTTAGACTCATCAATCTCACCGTATTTAATTCACGTTGGACACTAAATCAAACTCCACTTTAACTCGTCGAGATAAGTGCACTTTCTATTCTTCAAGTTGATAAAAAGAAAACTCAAAGTCTAACATCAAGTCCAACTCCATGAATTTGAGCCACCACACAACACGTTTTGTAGAATGTCACGAAACTTAATTAGAATCTTTAAATATCAAAATAACTAACTTTAATTATTAATGAATAAAAGAAGAATGGTTTAATACATATGACCAAAAAGAAATTTATTTTTGCGTAAAAAAAAAAAAAACTTGTCTTTTATTTGCACACCTACATTTGCTACATTAATCAATGTGTTGAGTGACATCGTTGCATACATATATTTAGGGGTGGCAAAAAAGGGGTATGGACGGATATGGGATCGGACATTTTTTAATAACGACTAAAAATAGTGTCCGGACTCGTACCCGTTTTCGAAACGGACATTTTTTTTCCGGACCCGTATGTTTTTAAAATATACAAGTCTCATTTTTTATCTGGACCCCTTTTTTAATAAAATAAAATAAATTTTTTCACTTAATTATAAATAAAAATATATAATTTTTATGTTGTCATGCATTCCATTACTACAAAAAAGAAATGTTATAAATTCAAAATTCAAGTCTTACAAGTTTTCATATAAAAATAACATCAACATTAGTAAAAATATAATTCAAACATTATGAAAGTTTCAAAACACTATTATAAATAAATAAATATTATTTAAATTAATTGCAAAACGGGTACCCGTTTTTTAAAATAATTTTGTCCGGACCATGATCCGTTTTTTAAAACGGACAAGAAAATATGTCCAGATCCGTATTAATTTTCAAAAAATTATGTCCGGACCCGTTTAAAATAGATCCGAACAAATACGTATAAATTGGTCCAGACACATTTTGCCACCCCTACATATATTTGCTTCACATTTATTATTGACTTTGAATTATGAATTGTATATGTGTCCACATAATGACATAAAATATTGTGGGTGCAACCAAAAAGGAAAGAGTAACCACTTTTTGTAGCAAATTGTGTGAGCCAAAAGGTGACCAGTTTCAGTCTTCATACATTTTACTTAGGATTGGTGGGTACTCTTAATAAGTTTTTGTCCCTTTTTTAGCTGATGGGGTGGGCTATTTTCGTTGGAGGTGACAGAATGTGTAATTGGTAAAATTGAGAATTAGCCCTGGGCCATATACATTCTTTTTTTTTTTTTTTTTCATGGGTTTCTTACAAATTAGCCCTAAGTTGTAGCCCAAGGCATTCGACACAGCCGCTAAGAAAATACTTGAATGACAACTTATATGTCATATATATAAAAGAAATATTGACCTAAAGGAGTGATGTATGTGGCATCGACCCATTTATTATGTACCGAGATCTTTGTATGTATGCAACTCGAGGCGTGCATGAACGACTCAAAAATCCGATATAACTTTCGGTATGACATATCCACTGTCATTCTAGCACTGTTCATTTTATATTGCAATATATATATATATATATATGCTATTACTCTTCTCTAATTATAATATGTTTTATAGAGTTTTTTTTTTTTTTTTGGAGCAGCTAAATGGACCCAGTTATTGCTTAGAGGACCCCATTTTAATTTTTTCTATGAGTTCTAATTCTGCCAATAGAGGAAATGACCAAGTTACCCTTCATATAGGACCCCATTTTAATTTTTTCTATGAGTTCTAATTATGCCAATAGAGGAAATGACCAAGTTACCATTCATATAAAAGGTTATTTTCTTCTCATTCCCCGTAAGCAGATTGAGTGGGGGGCTGGTAACATTAGGTGTAGATCGAAAATAAGAGTCTGGAGAGGGTCTTGTCACAAGTTATGCTATGCATAGAGCTGTGTGCTGGGCCATCCTCTTTCTCATTCACCAACTTGACCCCATTCAAAACCTCAAAATCGACTCCACACTTTCATCTCCGACCGACCAAAAACATGTGAATCCATACGAAATCAACTTGGTAAGTCCGTTCTCTCCTTGTTTCCGCTAGTTTGGTAGGTTTTTTCAAACTTTTTGGCTATCATTTTCATTGTTATTGATGTTGGTTGTTGCTTGGTTTTTAAGGCTTTTGATTTGTTGATGGTTTCCACATTCTTGATACACAATGTCAAAGGTGTCGTTAAAATGAAGCCACCTTGACAACGATGAACCATTTTTATAATTTTTTATTGAATTTTTTCATCGACGAAGAACCTTCATTTTTTGTTGTTGTCCCGTGTTATGCGGAGTAATAGAACCGAAACACGTAGTTACATATCGGCTTTGTTTGACCAACATACTGTGCATACCCCATGTAGTTGCTACTTGGACCCCACCTGATTGGATATTTGAATTTTTAACTTAAGTGTCGAGCACAGTTGTTCACGATATTACCAACATTATCATCTACTACATACCGTAAGACAAGTAAAGGTTTCGGTTAGTATACACTGTAATCATACTTATACCCCACTAGGTTACTCCACAGACCCCACCCGATTGTATATTGAAGTTTTAAGTAGCTGTCAGAGTTACAAGTCCCCGATATTACTGGCAATATCGGTTAACAAAGACTATTACGCTTGTAGAGGTTCCAATTTTTTTATACCGCAATCTTATTTATACCCCTACCAAATTACTACACGGACCCTACCAGAGTATATTTTTGAATTTTAGTTCACGAACGATAGATCAGTTGGGGTTTGACTAAAATAGACCCTCCCACGACCTCAGTGACTGTGAAAGACGAAAAATATGAGTTTTTTTTTAATAGTTTTGTGAAACTTTCAATTTAGGTTATGAATGTTGGAAACGAGGTGGGAGGGTGATTTTTTGTTTGTTGAAGATGATGATATTCTAAGGATTTTGAAAAAAAACATGGGGTTCATTTAGTAAAAAAAAGAATTCAAAAATGGGGTACGTTGAAGTAATGGGGTCCGTTTAGCCACTCTTTTTATGTTTTCTTAAGTGGGTAATTTACTCATTGAACTTATCAAAATTTCTCGATTCAATCACTTTATGATTTGTTAAAAAATGATCCCACTTATTTTCTTCTAGTAAAGTCTTCCTATTAATTAATTGAACTAACAAACACCATGTAGGATGCAAAGGATCTTAGAGACAGTAGAGGTATCAAAAGCAAGTGTTGGAGAGGTTTTGAGTTTCACTCCTACTGGAGTTAAAAAAAAAAAAATCGCCATGTACGATAATGGAAATGCTACAAAACCAATTCTTTTATTATTTTTAGTACCACATCATTATCATTTAAAAATAAAAAGTATAATTAAGAAAAACCCACAAACTCGTCTCTCTCGTCCATGCAACTCTTATTTGGTTCCCTTTGTTACGATGTTGCCTTATTGGACCCCTCAAGCCCTCACTTTTACCGTCCTCTCTAAAGGACATGCGGTTACCCAAATCGATATGTCTAAATTAAAATATTAAGATATTTTGTTAAAATCAAAACGTCAAGATATTTCTTTTTTTTTAAAAAAAAAAATCTTAAAAAAATGTTAGAATATATTTACTTATTAAATGTAAAAAAAAAATCATAAGCAAAATTTGCCTACTCCATTCTAGTATTATAGAATTCTTCCAAAATTATAAGTCGTTTTAGGAATTTGAAAGAGTGTTTATTGCTCGTTTACCCATTATACCTTATATATACAACTCAAACATTTTATTACAATGAAAATATTTCTCTTCATCAACTCATTATGGGTCAAAGGGTAGATATGTAAATCAAACCAATAATTAAAGCTATCTTAATTAGTGTGCTAAAGGCAAAACAATTTATAATTTATTACGAGCTGCATCAAGTTGGTTGAGAAACAAGGGTGAAGACCAAGTGTAGCTAGAGTCGGATGCATTGCTAGTTGTTCAAGTCCTCCAAAGTAAGTTTAAGGATAATGCTTACTTTAGGTCTGTAGCATCCCCTATCCCAATTAGGGTGACCCAGCCTGAAACTCTAATTAAGTTTCGATACACCAGTCAGACTCAATTATAATAACATTATAGCCGTCCTTCATTACGGATAATCACACAAACAATATATCATATATCGAATTAAATAATTGAAAACGCAACGAATTTTTTTTTTTTTTATAAAACATACGATATACAAAAACCAGAATAAATCTCGATTGTAAACAATATTCCCACCCTAATTATTACAAAATAATAATTCAATACAACATATAAACAGTTGGAAATTAATTCACCTTAGAGAAGATTATAAATTTTAATCTTCTCCGTTCCTAAGTCGAAGTGCACGTTATTAACTTGAAATGTTAATTGAGGAATGAGCCATCCAACTTGCTTAGTAAGTTATGCTCGTAAATGTATTAATTATCAACTAATATCAATGAATAATTGAATAAAAATATGAATCTAAAGCATATCTATTCGGGCGTTAAAAAATGATATAACAATAGATAATGTAATGCAAGTTCACAAGTCAATTGCAACTGTACACATGACTTGTATTTTCATTTCAAAACCAAGCTGTAAACTCACGTTACCCTGAATTACGGTCCACAGAACCTCTCACGTTAGCCAACATGTGATTTTTGTGGTGCATCCAAACGTTACCAACTCAAATATGAAAGCAATGATCGGGTACCTCAAGGTTATTAAAAGGAAGGTGTCCGTAACTAACCAATCACCTTCATCATCACTCCAATCGATTTGCCCGTCGTACCTCTTTCCGAATATTTTCTCATAAAAACCAATTCAAGTTCAAGTCACAGTACATTGTGCCATTCCCAATCCATAAGGCTAAATGAAATTATCTTACTAATTACGTTGCATAATTGATAAATAAACACGAGTCCCACTTACCTACATAAGGCTAAATGAACTTATCTTACTAATTACGTAGCATAATTGATAAATAAACAAGAGTCCCACTTACGTACTTGTGTCGAGCTTTCTTAATTTTTTAGTGATTTACACGACTCTTGAGATCTGTAAACTTTTCCCCGTCGACCAAGAACCTAAAAATACACTAATTGTAATTACTTTGGGTCTAATACTCATTAAAAGAACCTTTAAATTGGTCCTAATTGAATCTAATTTATTGTTTTTTAAGGCCAATGTGACAATTTTATATTTTTCGAGGTAAAAACTACGGTATAAAGTCTCGCTTGAATCCGAGTTCTTCGTTTTTTATAAAAAATCATAAATTTCTATTTATTTTATCAAAATATAATTTCTCGAGATTTTCCCTCATTTTTTTTGGATTTTTTCTCAATTTTTTAGCATTTTTCTCTTTTATTTTTTTTTTACTGGGTCGAGTCGACCCTATGACCCGACCCTGTCCAGGGTGTGGGGCCTGGCCCATAGGCCGAGCCTGGCCCAAGCCCCTCGCCCGACCTTGAGCACACGCCAAATCCAAACCAGGGACATTTTGTCCCTGATTCGATTTACATAATTTTTTTAATAAATTCTGGGTTGGGTTTTCCCAACACCATTATTGATTTGTCAACGGAGATGACTCCTACGCCGTCTCCCTCCTCAGACAAACAAACCTCCCTTCTCCACCATTTATAGTCCAACAAGAACAACAATAACAATGACAACAACACAGTACAACAACCACAACCAACAACGACCAACAACAACCATAACACACAACACTCACCTTGATCTCTTATCTCCTTCTCTCATTTGGCTTCTCTCCTCTCTCTCTATCTCTTGATTTCAATCAATTTTTTTTACAGAGGAGGTGAATCTCGAGGCAAATCTAATGTTTCACTTTTGATTTTCTATCTTTCTCATCAAGATACGTGTTACATATTTCGAGACCAGTTTTGTGGCTATCGACACTCATTCCTCTCAACTGACTTAAGTGTGGTTAATCACAATTTTCTCAAGATTCGCACAAACGAATCTCAAGGCCGATCCAAAAATGAAAATTAAAGTTCCATTGATTTTCGTTGAGATGTGGATACAAGCATCTCGAGGCATGGAAATTTTCTCCAACTTAACCACCGACTACACCATTCACCTCCTTGATGCTCACGCAAGGAGTATCTCGAGGCAAATCCAATGTATACTTTTATTTTATTTAAACTTTACGATTCATTTATATATAGTTCATATATATAACACTATACATATACAAAAATATATATATTCACCTATGTATTTTCCTGCCCAAAGTTCGGCGCACGCACAATGACGACTATCAGGCGTGTATACTACTGTACATCCCACGCGTGTCACCTTTGACCTCGCATATCACTAAGCTCCTAACAAATTATTTATTTATTTTTAATACATATTTATATATACAATTATACATATACGCGTATATATATTCATGCGTTTATAATATTGCAGTGCGCGCCAACGAGTAAACTCAGGCGTGCATGCTGCCCCACGACTCTTGTGCGTCTCCCTTGACCCATACACGGTATTAAACATCTCATAATTTTTCAATTATTCAATTATGGGGCAAATAATCTGATTACTTTCAATAAATACTAATACACATCAAACAAACACCAAAAGACACGTAAATTTATGCACACGCTAGTCGAGATAAGCCGGACTTAACAACAAACAACCTAACTCAAGTAAATTAAAATTTGGATTAACATTAATTACTTGCTTAAGATAACGGGTCATTATAAGGTCAATAGTCGGTGATTTTGTGGAGATATTAACGGACAATAGGTTCTATAGTGTTTCGTACATTTGTAGTTCAGCGAATGTAGCAGCCTACATAACAGTCTATATAGTGACAAGGGAAGCTAGTTCTATGTTTGGTCGAGGTTGTTCCTCCCGAATGTACTGATGGATGATTTGCATAAAAGCTGGTTATCGGTTCTCAGTAGGATAAAATTTTCTCAAAAAAGTAGATAAATAAATAAAAATAATATTAAAAATAATATCCTTAATCAGACAACAAAATAACATTTCCGTATTGACGCAACCGTGTTATTCACTTGGAGAATCGAGATGCGCAAGCAAAGTAAACTCGCAGCCTAAAATGTACACGTGACAATTGGTATGGCTTCATTAATTGCATTCTATTACGTGTTTGTGTTGTCAATTATGAGAAAAAATTACACATCAAAAATTAGTTTAAATGAGTAAAAGAAGCATGCGTTTTTTTTTTTTTTTTTATTCTTGATATAAGCTATATCGCCTTTTGAAAAGGCACTATCAAAGAAGAAAAATTTTTTGACCTACGTGGACACGTGAATAGCGCCTTTTCAAAAGCGTTATTCGTGTGTCCGATCCATGTTGGACAAATAACACGAATAACGCTTTTGAAAAGGCGCTATTCTTGTTTTGGATATATCAATCCACGTGGATTGGTTGGAGCCGATTTACACGATATTCGTGTAAATAGTATTGGGTGTCCACGTGGAAAAGACAAACAAGAAAAGCGTCTATTCAAAATGCACTATTCTTGTTTCTCGGTACGCGTGAACATACACATAGGATGTCCATGTTGGAAAGACAAAAATTTGAAGGATGAGTTGCATGGTTACTATGGGTTATTCGCCTTGTGATATGTGCATCAATTGTTACGGCCCCAATTTTTCACGAATTGGGCCCCGCCCGGCCTAAACCTACGTGGACCCTCGAGCTAGTCTCGCAAGGTCATCGCAGGCCTAGTCAGCCTTCCAATCCATCATTATCAGTACATTCAACATTTACGGTTGAGTTATTGATATTTTCAAGTTTTACAATTTTAGCGGAAGCAACTAATAAATTAAATAACTCGACAAAAAAGATCAGGGAGTTAGGCAACCTAATTGTGGAACCCAGTCAATATTATCAGAGGAGAGTAAAAATACAAAATATACAAAAATCACCTAGATATGAAGCCTTCCCTTCGCTACTCGTCCGCGGCGCTGCACTCAGTCAAACATAAGAATGACGAGCCCAGGTACGTAAATCCAATAGGACATATACACGACATTTCACCAAATCCAAAACAACAGTTCACACGATATCCAAAGCAGTCGAATTCATGCAAATAGAATGAAATGAATCAAGAACGCATGAATATAACAGACTGTAAACAATACATCGATGAGTGATGCCAAATAACAAGGAGTCCCGACCAAAAGTCGTTGAGTCGCGGTACAAGCCCAGCAGACTCGGGTTTAGGGCGAGCCTCATGCCTCCCAACCCTAACCCCTGCCGACTATGAGATATCTACGGACCCGGATAAGTGCCCCCAACGTACACTCAATTGGGAGATATCTACAGCGTCCGGATAAGAGCTCATATCGCAGATAAATAGTAACCATGACTCGCTTGCCAATTGACCCCCTCAATCGACAACAATTTAACGATAGCTATCATCACAAAGCAGTGAACAACAATAAAGCTATCTCATAACAGTAAACAACAACAGTCAATGGAAAAAAATGAAATATTGTATAAGTCCTTAACTGGTTTACTTACCTCGAGAAATCGCGAATCTCAAAATGTCTCGTTCGCGTATCGATTTACGCACCCGACACCCGACTCCTAGTCCCTGGTGTCCATTTAGACAGTTTAAACCTATTTTATTTCAAATTATTCACATAAAACTAAAATTTGGTGAAATAAATCTCACCTCCATCGCGTCGTCGCGATTTCGTCGAAATCGCGCATCCGACAGGTCGATAATGCACCACCGCGCTGTCGGCGCCGCAACCTCGCCGCTGCCACTGCCTCGCCGGCGCCGCTGCCTAGCCGGCGCCGCCGCCGGCCCCTCGCCGGCGCAGCCGCCGGCCGCTGCCGGCCTTCAAACCGTGTCGCGTCGCGTTGCTGCGCTCGCCACCACTTGCCGCGCTGCCGTGCGCTGTCGATCCGACCCGCTGCCTGCTCGTCGGCGTCACTGCCGGCGCTGCCTCGCGCCACCGCGCCTTGCCGCCGCCGCCGCGGAGCGCCGCCTGCGCCTGCGCCACTGCGTTGCTCGCGCTGCTGGCCCGCTGCTGGCCCGCTGCGTACCTCGCGTTGCCGCTGCTGCTGCGCGCGATCACCGCTACCCCGCGACTGCTCGCCGGCCGAACTTGCCGCTGCGCTGCGCCGCGCAGCGCCGGAAGCCGTCCGATCGCCGCCTGGTGGTCCGCCATCCGCAGCCTCCTCTTCTCCCCTTCTCCCCCGATCGTCTCTTTCTTCCTCTCTGGTTTCTCGTTTTTTTTTTTTTTCTTTCTGATCATTTTCTTTTTCTCAATCTTATCTTCTTCTTTATATAATACTAGTCAACGGGCACGTGCGTTGCACGTGAAGCAAATAGAGATGTTCTGATAACACTTGAGAACTTTTATTTTTCAGAAAAACCACAATAGAAAAAATTAAAGTTTAATTTTTTTTTATTGTTGCATGTGTAGGTGTTTCGTGTAGAAGATTGGAGTAAATGATAAATATCTCAACCAAGCTTATGTGATCATCAAACCTAAATTATATAGGAGAGAAATATAAATTAATCAACAGTTATACGACATGAATTTTTTAAGTAAAACAAAAATAATATCACGGAGCAGAAAAAATCCAAAGAATAGAACTAAGAATATGAGTATGGAACCAAGTACAATGGCCATTACATAGGCTCGATTAATAGAGGGAGCAGGGGCATATGCTTGTGGAAGTGGTAAGCCTCGCAGTGTGCATTGCTGATCGGTAACAGAACAATTTTCTGGAAGGTAACCTTTGATTCTGTTTTTGAAAAAATTGATGAAGTCAAGACTCAATGTGTTACAGATATTGCAAAGAATGAACCCCATTAGAGGGATACCTTTTACTATAACGGATAACTCCCATTATAGTTGGGAATTTGGGATTGTATTGAAAGAGATAGCGGCTCCCATGAGGCAATTGAGAGGGTTTAGTCTTATTTTATAAACTCGATTTACATTGATAAGCATTTAGATAGACTCGTCTACCTTTTATTAGAATTTCCTTTATCTACTATCATGAGATTCAAATATATACCCACGTCATAAGTACACTATTTACAATCATTGGATTATAATCCAATACATTAATCGAGGTGTCATAAATGTACAAATCATTTAATGCACAACACATTTTGAGAGAGTTTTATGACATGAATATATATTTGAGTTTCATTGTAGAATACTTCATATATATATACACACACGTGTGTCTCTGAGAGTGAGTGAAAGAGAGAGAGAGTACAGATATAAGAGCTTGCTACGGGACCTTTCATTGATCAAGTCAAGTAATTAATAAAATGATTACGAAGGCAAAAGAAAAGACGATCACTAAGAAGGACGTGACTGCATTAACAAAGTTTTTGTTTCACATTTGCAGAAACTATATGATGTGGTACGCCTCATATATACCATGTTATATATGGGTTTTGTTGTTTTTCATAAGAAAATCAAGAAAGTGAAGGTATCCACAGTGCTACGATCCTTGGTTAAACGGCAACGAATCTTCCCAACTCAAATTCAGTATCAAAGATCGAACCCTCCTAAACCCCCAAATCAGGATTGCTGAATAAAAAAAAAAATGAAGAAGAGGACCTGTAATTGGACGAAGAGGAAGAAGAGGAAGAATTGGTTGATCGAGTCCCTGTTCATTCGGCGAAGACGGCGGTCGCGACTCGACAATCCGTTGCGATGCCTTCTTCCGCGCTTCGATCGCGACTCTCTCTTCTTGCGGATCTTGATGGACTCCCTGTTGTTTCGGCGAAGACGGCGGACGCGACGCGACGATGAAGAAGACGGCGGACGCGACGCGAAGATGAAGAAGAAGACGATGAAGAAGACGGCGGACGCGACGCGAAGATGAAGAAGAAGAACTCGCGGATGTGGTGGCCATTGAAGAACTCGCGGATGTGATCGCCATTGAAGAACTCGCGGATGTGTGGTCGCCATTGAAGAACTCGAGGATGTGTGGTCGCCATTGAAGAACTCGCGGATGTGGAACCGCAAAGTTAAAATGTTTTTTGTCTGAAACCGCTGATTAAAGTAGATGTAATTATTAACTTACCAAAATATCCTTATATTGATTTGTTTTCATTTAAGGTAATAAGGGTATACTTGGATTTTTTAGCCAAAAAGGCTTCACGGTTAACCGTTTGGGGATTGCTATTATAATAGTATAGATTATAATATATATATATTATTTCTTTTATCATTATCCTTTATCTCTTTTAATTTTAAATCAAAAGTGTCTCGAGATTCGTGCAACGCGCATCTCGAGGCACCAACCCGCCTCATTTCAAAATCTCGATACTCGCGCTACACGCATCACGAGGCATATCCAATGTACATGTTAAGACCACTTAGAGCCATTTTTTGGGTCTCACATCGGCACGCGACTCGATGCGCGTCCTCGTTAATGTTTCGGCTCACCGAATTCCTCGCATAATTAGCATTTTCATCTTAAATTGAATTCGGACATACGTATTTCGACGAGTGGGTCCCACATTCGACCTTAACTTGACACGTGGCACAAGTTAAATTTTCAGGCCGTTACATCAATGTTTGCATGGGGTGCAAGGTCTGTAGTGGATATGCATGGGTTATCCTCTCGAGATACGTGCACAACGTTTACATGGATTGTCCACATCAAGATATGTGTATGTCGTTTGCATTAGTTATCCACTTCGAGTTACGTGCATGACGTTTGGATGGTTTGCATAGACTGCAACAGGTTGCACGAGTTGTCTACCCCTAAATATGTGCTTCACATTCGCATGGATTGCACGAGGTTGCATGAGTTGTCCACACCTCGATATATGTGTGTGACGTTTGAATGGTTTGCATGAAGATGCATGGCTCGCCCACCTCGACATACGTGTGTGCACTACAAAAAAACAGCAAATCAGAAACGGAATTTTCCGTCTCTGATTTGCCTAAATTCCGTCTCTAATTTAAATCAGAAACGGAACAGAAACGGAATTAATTCCGTCTCTGAAATCGTCGTTGCTAATTCAATCAGAAACGGAATTTGATTCCGTTTCTAATCAGAAACGGATTAGAGACGGAATAAATTCCGTTTCTGATTAGAGACGGATTTAGAGACGGAAATTAGAAACGGAACAGACACGGAACAGAAATGGAATTTTTTTCAAAATTGTACATTTGTAATTGGATTCCGTCTCTGATTCCGTTTCTAATCAGAAACGGAATCAGAGACGGAAATAATAAATTCATGAATTCCGTCTCTGATCCGTTGCTGATTAATGATATTTTCCTGAAAAATTAGAGACGGAATAGCAACGGAATGTCTGTATTCCGTTGCTAATCCGTCTCTAATTTTCCTTTTTGTTTAATTTACAAACATAAATATAATCCAATTGATTTTCCAACCTATAACTTGAAATTACAACCATAGAACCTACTCCATCGCCTCGCACCCTCCAACAACTCCTCAAAAGTGCTAACATCCCCCAAAAAAGCAAAACTTGACATTCATACATCGACAAAATATATCAACAAATATTCAAATGAGAGAAAAAAATGTAAAATTCAAAATTTGAAAAAGCTTTATATATCCACGAAAAATTGTCTAGTATAACAAATGCTCCAGATTTCTAAGTATTTACAAAAACCATCAATCCTATTGTTCAACAACCACAAAAAAACTTACAATCCTCTAAATATGCACAAAAAGAATTATCAATCTAAAAGTCATATAAACAACTATAAAGTTACAACATATGTTTTTATTTCCTCATATCTCACTTGGAAACCAGATTATGGCAGGTATTGTCACAGGGGATATGGGCAATCAATGGCACTAACTCCCACTCGATCGAAGAACCAAATACCTATTGATAAGGTCACGCTCGCAAATATTGCAAAATAGATCAAACTCATGATAAAAAATACAAAACTGCAAAAAAATATCTCCATTTACATAAGAATATGCATGCATAAACTTCAACATGTAATCTAATTTAATCCAAGTAACCCAATCTTCTAAACTGAATTTTTCTTACAATTAGTCAATCGCCTAGTCTTCAAGTTGCACAGTATGGCACATGCTTAATGCAGATGTGCGAGAATAATATTATATATATATAAGCCATGATTGTCACAGCTAGCCCATGTTGTCCAAGCAATAAATCCATGTTGATAAAGCATCGAAACTAGATATCATCACAAATGGAAGAGCAGTGTCCAATTGAGAGAGAAACCAAGTTATGAGTCATTACAAATTTACACTACAAATCATGCAGAGGACAAGTAATAGCATCATCTCTATGAGGGATGAAAGGATTATCATCCGCCGACAGGGATAGTTGACAGACACCAACAAATCAATAAAAACGAATGCAAGAGCATAATGCTGGTTTGAGAAAAGCTTATACTGCGTACTTGGGATAAGTATTTTTTTTTTCGATTTAGCAACAGCTCTAAGTTTATCTCTGCAGTTATTGCAAGTACTTCACAAGGACATAGCAGTTGCTTTGGTAAGAAAAAGGAACAAAGTTTTAGACAAGAATTCCAAGTTAAAGATCTATTCTTGAATTGTCCCATAGATTAGAAAAACAGCAAGCAAAAAAAAAAAAAAAAAAAAAAAAAAAAAAAAAAAAAAAAAACAAAAAAAACCAAAACAAAGATGATTCGATTATATAATTAAGTAATAACAAAGCAAAGGCTAGCATTTAGGTGAACAAATGGTGAAATTCAAGAAGTAACAAACATTTCATAAAGTCATCTTCATATATTTCGACTAATAACAATGATTTCAATAAAGATGATTAAGAAGGCCCTTCAGCACGTAGGAGGTTTTCCAAAGGATTTGAAAGAAAAATATGGCAAAATAAAAAGACTTTCAAATAGATATATGATAGAATATGAAGAGGAGAAACATGAAACTGTATTCATTCAAAAACAGAAGTGCAAAAACAAAATGAAGATGGAATTGTTAAAAACAAACAACACAAAATAAAAAGACAATAACAACGACATGCAACATTATTTCAGCTTCATGTACGTCAAAAGAAAGTTAAAAAAAATGCAAGTTAATAGTTAAAAGATGACTTCTCCATATTAGCAATGTTTCTTATCCATGCTTTTCAAATTACTCATTTTGCAACATGTATAGAAGAAACGAATGGGATGGGATGAGTGACAAGTGATATAGAAAATAGAGTGACAAACAGACCTGTTGTTTGAAATGGAATTAATATGATAATCATGAGCATGAGCATACATTCTTCGACATCTTGGTACCAAGTTTGTATCATGGTCGACAATCTGCTTGAAAAAAATTAATGTAGAGTCATGGTCCATAGTAGTTTTCATGTCATTCTCACATTAAAAATTAATAATACTATTAAAAACTAAATTTACTTATTTATGAATGTAAATTGTTTCTACATAAATGTTCCTCCTTTGACAAAAAAAAAAATTTCCTCCTTGAGTGCGCACAAGTATGCAAGATATCTAAAATGCAAGATACATGCTAACTCTATATTTATACAAGTGTAATAAGTTCAATCAAATTTTATTTTGATTTGAATTGATCTATACACAAGTATTGATTCCACATGCATAAAAAGATTCAACAGATATGCCCCTTTGGTGATAGGTAAAAGCAAAATAAATTGTACAATCAATGAAAGGAAACGATGTGATTTCCAAGTACGCAATAAAAACAAAATAATTATAGACGTGTTACCAACTTTGTCTTTGGCTTTTAATAGAAAAAGCAAGAATGGCCAACCTTGAGAGACACTAGTGCAAATTATGCAACCTTTTTGCAAAATAGAAGGGATTAGGTGTAGAAGTCCTAATTAAGTTCATATAATGTCCCCATCTCAAATCAATACCATATTAAAACATTCAACTAGGATAGATAGCAACAATTATCTTACCAACTTTGCTGGCTTTTAATAGAAAAAGCAAGAATGGCCAACCCGAACAAAGAAAGCAAAGTACCCCTATCAGAAAAAAAAAAAACGTAAGGAAAGAACAAATCGGTTTACCCGCATCATGGGGAAAGAAAATTCATTAGCAAATACAAATAAGTCATTCGTAGACATCACAAAAAAAAAAAAGTGTGCAATAGACCGTAGGGAACACATTCATTAAACATCTTGCAAGGATCCTTATATTTACAACTTCTAAATCACAGCCTTCTCCTTCGCTGACAGCCACTCACATCAGAACACATTCCTTGATTACTTTTCATGACAAATCCACATTTCCACAAATAATAGACTATGAGCGGCGATCCGGAAAACCACAAAGGACCAAATGATCTATAGCACTAAAAACAGGGATCCAAATTTGTGATATTAGCAAGAAATCGCCTCCAAATAGATCTAGCTAGACAAAGGTGTGAGCAAAAGCACTATAGCATTGGGATATCATAGCCTAACAATCCAACAAGTCAACAAAGAAAGATCGAAGAAAACAAGACGAACTCCATGCGACAACCTCTCAAATCATTCAAATCTCACATTTTTAACAAACAAATGAAACAAATCTCATTTACCTAAAAGTAACACCGAATTCCCTAAGAAGATCAAAACAACCCAAAAACCGAACCTTTGAATGCGAATCTTTGCGCCGAGCTTAAGCTTGAGCCCCATCACCACCCCCCAAAACCGAAATCCTCCAAAGAGAAATACACATCATCGCCATGTAACCGCAAATCTGCAAAGCCAAAACACCTCACAAACTCACAATCAAAAAACCCCCAAAACCAACCAAAACACACCAAAAAAAAAAAAAACCCTAAAAACCGAAAAACTCGTACATGCGGAATTGAGGTTCGAAGCGCGAGAATCAACAGACGAAGCCGCCAAGCAGACGAAGACGAAGAAGATCGGAGAAAGAGAGAGGCACCGGCCTTGTCGAAGAGCGAGCTCGAACCCTAAGCCGGAGCCGAGTCTGAGCCCTAGATTTGGAGTCGTCGGTCCCCATGAACGATCCCAAGACGATTGCGAGGGCAGGAAGGCCGCGAAGGCGGCGTAGCTGGAGTCGCCGAGCCACGCGCGCCACACTCCGCAGGTCTCGAGCCGGAGAGCAGAGAGCGAGACGAGAAGGGATTTGGGGGTTTTGGTCGCAGAAGGCCGCGGGCGGCGTAGCTGGAGTCGCCGAGCCACGCGCGCCACACTCCGCAGGTCTCGAGCCGGAGAGCAGAGAGCGAGACGAGAAGGGATTTGGGGGTTTTGGTCGCAGGAAGGCCGCGAAGGCGGCGTAGCTGGAGTCGCCGACGCGCGCCACACTCCGCAGGTCTCGAGCCTGAGAGCAGAGAGCGAGACGAGAAGGGATTTGGGGGTTTTGGGGAGACCGAGAATTGTGGGATTTGGGGTTGTTGGGGGGAGGATACTTATCAAATCTCGAGATTTGATGCACAAATCTCGAGATTTGATGAACGGTCAAAAGAAACGAGATTTTTGGTGGGAATGTTGGCGCCGTTTTTTAGAGACGGAATTTAATTCCGTCTCTATTTCCGTCTCTATTTCCGTCTCTGATCCGTCTCAATTCCGTCTCTAATTTAATCCGTCTCAATTCCGTCTCTAATTTTTTTTTTTAGCAACGGAACTTATTTCCCTTTCTAATTCCGTTTCTGATTTGCAACGGAAATTATTTCCCTTTCTAATTCCGTTTCTGATTTGCTGTTTTTTTGTAGTGGTGGCATTTCTAAGTGTTGTCAACCACGAGATATGCGTGTGACGTTTGCATTGACTTTACCACCTTGAGACACGTGCGAGTCGTTTGCATGATTTACTTGGATTTTACGAGGTTACATGGGGCATCTACCTCGAAATACGTGCGTGACCTTTACATGGCTTGCACGGATTGTGCAAGGTTGTATGAGTTTTCTACATCGAGATACGTGCGTGAAGTTTGCATGGATTGCAACAGGTTGCATGAGTTGCACGAGGTTGCATGGGTCACCCACCTCGACAGACCTGTCATTTGCATGAATTCCCTACCTCAACATATATGTGTGACGTTTGCATAGGTTGTCCACGTCAATATGCGTGCGCGTCGTTTACATGAGTTGTCTACCTCGAGATATGCGAGTGATGCGGGTTGTCCATCTCCATATGCACGTGTCGTTTGCATGGGTTCTCCACCTCGATGTGCGATATTTGAATTGAACGAATAGCTCATTTTCAAAAGGAGTCATTCATAGAGTTTAGTATTTTCTATAGATAGCTCATTTTCAAAAGGAGTTATTCATATAAGTGTCTTCCACCTCACCAACGATGCATGTCACCTCATCATCAATAGCTCCTTTTAAAAAGGAGTTATACATTTGTTTTGAAATTTTAAAGTGAGCCCAGTATTTGGTGAATAAAAAAGTAAAACCATCTTATTTTTTTTGAAAAACACCAAATTATCATTGTAACTCCTTTCTACATATGATCATGTACTATAGTATTTTCAATCAAATTGGCAATCAAACCCTTGACCAATTAATTTATGATGCATGTGTTATCGGCCAGACATTATTTGATTTCATTTCCCAACCGCCTTTGTACCTTTTTTTTGTCAAATCTTTGTTGGATTGATGTTATTAACATCCAAATAGGGTATGACACTCTATTACTTCGAGTATAATAGATATTACAACTTATTGAAGCTTGGAACAACATCCTTACTAAGAAGACAACAACCCTGCAAGAGGGACAACAAACTCACGAGGAGGGAAACGACCCCTAAAAGTGGATAAATTAATGCACCCATTCACCAATGAATGGAGACTAAAAATCTTAAATTTCTAGATCAAATGTAAGAAGAACAAAAAGAGAACTCAAGCCACTATGAAGACCAATGCGTCATTGACGTCGCTCGCTATCGCATTTAGTCAGTCGTTGACGTTTGCCTCGCTGACTTAAAAACACCACTGCAACTCTCTGTTCATCTTCCATGCATTGATCAAGAATTTAAGAGCAAAAAGGAGCAGTCAACATCTCGACGTCGAAACCCAACAGCTACCAGCATCTTCTGGCTGTCGGAAACTGCAACAAAAAAGGAAGAGGGAGTGAAAAAGAAAATGAGAAGGGAAGAGATGGGGTAGGAAAAGGAAAGGGGGAGTTGGTGGTTGGAGTAGATGTCGGATGAAGGAACAATGAAGGGAGCCTCACGGGTGTATGGGCCACCGGCAGACTCGCGAACTCTAAAGCATGACGAGGTGTCACCGAGAGCGCTAATGTTGGCAGAACAGTGAGGGGGTTTCTTGCGCCGCTAATAGGCTAAATTAGCATACCCAACCACCTTTGTACTTAATTGGTCCAATTGAATTAAGCTTATCGAAAATTACATTTAGATCTAACGAGACTGATACATATATATTACATCTTAGTCTTATTCATTATTAATAGACTAATCGATTTCTTGCGCTCTGCACATGAGCTATTAAAACTTTAAGAGAAAGATAATAAATTAATTTACATGATTATCATTCACAATAATCAACCTATAGTTTTTAGAAAAAAAACTCAAATGCATTGAAACAACCATTCATTAACCAAAAAGGAAAAATTCAAATACACTTAATTGTGATTTTGGTGCCCTAAGCAGTATAAATGATGTTGTGGTAACCAAATGGATGTGTGAGATTTGAAATGAAGACTTAATGTATTGAAGGAACCCTTTGTTAAAAAAAAGAATTCAAATGAACTTAATTATTATTTCAGTATCCTAAATAGTATAAATGATGTTGTGGTAACTAAATGGATGGTGTAAGATTCGAAGAATAGACTTAATGCTTTAAAGAAACCCTATTAGTTAGTTTTTCGTTTGGTTGTTCAAGATTGAGTTTTTCGTTGTTCATAAACACGGGGGGATGAATATATCTTAAAACAATAAATAACATAAATAAATAAATATCTTAAAACAAAAAAATTGAGAAAACCTTGAAAATGAAATGCTGGAAAGAGAGAGCAGGTGAAACTTTCTCTCTCCTTCAAATCTATCTATATATGTAAAAGTCGGAGGATAGAGAAAGTTGAGAAGCTACCCATTCTCACCATTCTAATTTTCTAATTTTCACTATTTTCTTATTTTTTGTTATTTATTTATTTCTATTATCGATTGTCCTAAGAGATATAATTATATATTATGTGTGCATCTATTAATAATTAATAATGGCTATATTATCAACGAATGGATTGATAGAATGAGTACATTCATCTCGAAACCAAAGGCAGATACATGGAATGAAGTGTAGTACATGTTTTTAAAAATCACAGGCATATACATGGAATTGAGTGTAGTGCAAGTACTATTCTCTCTATAAATTTCACCACCCATCTATTTTTCTACATTGTAATTCTCCCATGTCCAGTTTGAGGAATTTTTAGGGAGTGCTTGGCCATCATCCGGATTTTTTTTGGTCTCCAAGTGCACGTGTTTGTGGGGGGAGTTCTTTGCGTTTGAATAGATGAATAAATATCGTGGGTTGGCTTATGTAAGGGGTCGAGCACGACGATTATATATATACACTACAAGAAAGAACCAAATCAGCAACAAATTAATCTGATGCTAAATTCGTACGGTTCTGTTGCTAAACCACTCTGCAGCAAATCAGCGAAAGATAGGGGTTGTTACTAAACTCTTTGTTGCTGGTGTAACTCAGCAACATATTAGGTATTATGTTGCTGTCCAGCGACAGATTTGCGACAAACGTCTGTCGCTGAACAACAACATAAACACGTCTGGTGCTGATCGAAGTCCAGTCAGCAAAGATGTGTCTGTCGCAAATTTGTTGTCGTTTAGCTACAAACTAGCGTCTTTCGTTGACTGGTGCCCAGTCGGCATAGACGCTTGCGACAAATTGGCAACAACGCTGAGCTGTCACTAATTTTTTAATAGTAATTTTTGTAAGAAAAATTGTATTACAATAAATAGTAAAAAATATCATGCAATAAAATCCGTCAAAACAATTTAAAAGCTACCAATATTACTTTAATTGGAAAGATATATGTAAAATATCAAAATTTTACGAACAATGTCTACAAAAGAATGAGTTTAACATTTCATAATTACTACTATACTATAAAGTAGTAGATCAACATTATTCAACAATCGACATACAACTACACAAGATGGCTACACAAATTTACAGACATAGAATGTGTACAAAACACTCCGATAACATTTTTTCACCGGTACATAGATAAGCACTACACTTCTTTAGCTAGCAGATTGTGATCTCATCCAACTCCTGAAAATCAAAAGGAACATCAATATTATTCGACATGCAACCAACATATGACATTAAGTTCAACATTTGTTTTGCATATTCTACAAAAAATTTGGCAGAGTCTCCCTTATAAAATAGACTACCAAAAATATCAGAACCTAATAAACATCGGTGGGAGAATGCCTAGAAGGACTCACATCTCCTCAACAATTCACAATGTCATATTAACATGAACTAAAATGCTAAATCCAATTCATATTAACAACTCGAGATATTCAAGAAGGAGTGATCATGCAAGTTGCAATCGAAATGAAAGCATTGAACACACGAACAATTTCTTTAATTACATCCCTACTTAAATGGTAAGGTATGGAAAAATTGGTACCCAAAGAATTAGGTTCCATAAAATCTTATTTTCATTCTATTTTTCTCTATCCTACGGATTTATGCAGTCGACCTCTAGAATCTTTAAAGCACACAAATATGAGGTGGTTGTGCGATGCTTATCGGTATTACTGTTCACATCATATTAACACATGAAAGATCAAACAAAGAGTTTGGATAGGTTTCACTTGAATATGGAGATGGGAACAAATTTGTATACATGTAGGACATTCACTTTAAATTTGTCTGCTCACATGGCTCTCCTGCTTAAAGCCAACTTATACACTAAGAAAATATTCTCTCAAATGGACCCAGTTTAAGAGTTTTCAATTCAATTAATGATTCACCCAACCATATTTCATAATAGGTATATACGATATGCATTTATAAATTTCCAAACCATTCACTCATTCATGTCATTCTTCTTTACTGATCAATGAAAAACTTTTGCGAATGCTAGTGAAGCACAAATATTTATGTATGCATAACATTATGATACATTCAGAGAAAAACCATAGATAGACAAACATACAGACATATTCAATTCACAGAGAAGAAAAGATATCATGCACATTCCATCCCATCAAACAACAAAACAAGAAGAATTGGCTGTTTCTTACAAATCCTATAAAGATAAATATACATATATTTTCAAAAATAAAATTATATAAAGAAAAACAAAAAAGAAAAGCCGACGAACAACATAGCCAACATACAAATAACAAGAGAGAACACGAAGATCATTAGCTATAACTTGCGTTAATTTGAAATGATGCCCAAGACTGTGAGTGGTAATAGAATATGTAGTATACAATCAAGATAAAATCATGTTACCTTCAACATTTGAAGTTGACCATTCCTCACTTGCATAAAATCCTATTGCTAAGCAACAGAATATACCTAACTGTAACGACCCAAAAATTTGACTTGTGCCACGTATCAGGTCAGGGTCGTTTGTGGGATCAACTTGTCGAAATGCGTATGTCCGAATCTCGAGTGGAGATGATAATTGTTGGGAAACGTATATACGGAGAATTAGGGGAGCCGAAACATTAATGGGGACGCGCCTCGAGTCGCGTGCCAACGTGGGACACGCATCGTGATGCGTGTAGCGCGAGTATCGAGATTTTGAAATGAGGCGGGTTGGTGCCTCAAGGTACGCGCTGTTCGGTTGTTGAGTTTGCCTCGAGATTCGTGTTGCACCAATCTCGAGGACACTTTTGATTTGAAATAAAAAAGAAAATGTATATATAATATATATAATATATATATATATATATATATATATATATATATATATATAAAGAAAAAAAGTGGATTTGGATAAGAAACAAAAAAAGAAGAGAGAAAAGAAAAAAACGCAGAGGAGAGAGAAAAAGAAATCGGGAGGGAAAGAAAGAGAGACGACGGAGAGGGCGAGAACGGGAAGAGGAGAGAGGGATCGGCGACGATGGTCGCGGCAAGCGATGGCGGAGGATCCGGCAAAGCCGCGGCAGCGGTGGCTAGGCGGTCGCAGTGGTAGTCAACGCGGAGACGCGAGCAGCGACCGGCTCTTGGACCGGAGATCACGGACGACCGGTCGCGCTTCGCGGCGACGGCAGCTCCAAAGAATAAGCCGGCAGCATGCGCAGCACATGGTGGCGAGAGCAAATGCAGAGCGAGTGGCAGCGAGAGTGAACAATGGCGCCAGCCGCCGTGGCGCGATGCGGAGGAACTCACCACGGCGCGCGGCGAGCGGCCGGCTAGCTGCAGCAGCCGGGGCAAATGGCAGCACCGATAAACATGCGCAAATGATGCGCGTTGTCGACCGGTCGAATGCACGATTTCGACGAAATCGCGACGACGCGTTGGAGGTGAGATTTATTTCACCAAATTTTTTTGTGATGTGAATGATTTTCGTAAATGAGGCCTAAAATGTCTAAATAGACACAAGGGACTTAGGAGTCGGGTGTCGGGTGCGCAAATCGAGACGCGAGCGACTTTTTGAGGTTCGCGATTTAACGAGGTAAGTAAATCAGCTAGAGACTTATATAGCATTTCATTTCCCTCCATTGGCTGTTGTTGTTCACTGTTTTATGATAGCTTCATTTCGCTTTATTGAATATTGTTGTGCTATCATTGGAACTTTGTTGGTTGAGTGGTTCATTGGCAAGTGAGTCATGGTTACTATTTCTCGGCGATATGAGCTCTTATCTGGACGCCGAGGCCGTAGATATCATAGTCGCAAGGGTTAGGGCTGGGAGGCAGGTGTATTGTCCTAAACCCGTGTCTGTTGGCTTTTGCCGAGACTTAACGACCTTTTGGTCGGGACTCCTTGCTGTTGATTTTCTTTGTATTCCGGACCCTCACTTATCGATTGTTTTGTTATTATGTTTTATATTCATGCGTTCTTGATTCATTTCGTTCTATTTGCATGAACTCGACTGCTTTGGATATTGTGAAATGTTGCTTTGGATATTGCGAAATGTTGTGTATATGTCCTACTGGATTTACTTACCTGAGCTCGTCATTCTTATGTTTAACTGAGTGCAGAGCCGCGAACGAGTTGCAGAGGGAAAACTTCATAGCTAGGTGAATTTTTGTATATTTTGTATTTACTCTCCTCAGATGATATTTACTGGGTTCCACAATTAGGTTGCCTAACTCCCTGATCTTTTTGATGAGTTATTTCATGTATTAGTCGCTTCCGCTAAATAAATTTTTAAATTTTGACATAACGTTATAACTCAACTGTAAAATGTTGAATGTACTGAAAATGATGGATTTGAAGGCTGACTAGGCTCTCGTTGACCTTGCGAGACTGGCTTGGGGGTCCACGTGAGTTTAGGCCGGGCGGGGCCCAAATTGGGGTCGTCACAGTTGGTATCAAAGCTGAGTTGTAAATACTCGACTCTTGATTTAAATAACGTGCCATTAAAACATAAACCAGTGGAAGTTAGGAACCTTGAACTTAGAGTGAAACTCTGTGATCCCGACTTAAGTCTTCGTTGGGAAGTGAGGAGAGTTGTGGATATATGAACTATTTGATGTGTTGTATTATAAAACCATATATATATATATACATACGATATTCACTCTTATGTATCGCGTGAGGCACGATGAGTAACTTAATTTATGTGGATAGAAATTAAATGGAATCAGTTAGTGATTGATGTTTCATTGGCCTACTTGATTTCATGTTTGGTCAATCAACAGCTTTTTCCAGTTGTTTGGAACATTTTGGAAAAACTGGAAAATGGTAAAATGACAACATGTTTCACTTAAACGAGGTTGCGATGATGATCTTGTCTTTGCTTGAAAATCCTTTACTAGGACTTTGAGATGGTGCATACAACAAATAAGGAAAAGGTTTAGGAGTTATATTTCCATCTGATATGAGGTCGTATTGCATTGTCTTCATGCACGGATCGAATGTGACAATGTTGGTGATTATGGCGTATTTGGGAATAGTGGAGCTGCATGGATAAGTACTCGTGCCTTGGAAATGCGGGAGTTGTTTAAATTCAATTCAGCCCCGCGGATAGTGGCTTAAGAAATTAGCTAGTTCAATTGATAAATGAGATAAATGGCATAGTGGTTTGGTGAAGCCAATTGTAGGACTCAAACAAACTTGTGAATTGATTTTTCAAGCCATTTAGAGGAATTTTGATCTTATTTAGGACTCAAAAGAGTTCATTAAATTCATTTCAAGTTGTTCAGTTAGTACTGAAATTGAGGATTTCCTATACGAATGGAACAATTAATGGAAAGGAACATTCGAGAAAGTAAAGTAAAAAAAAAAAGAAACGAAGAGCAGACTCTGAGGGAGCAGAGTGTTGAGATGACTTGAGAGCTAACGATTACATCATGTACGGACTCCTTAGCTTTGACGAAAGTCTTGGAGTAGTAGTGTTGGATTAGAAGGCCAAGTAACTCCACTTTAGTGACACTAAGCATTTATAATCTCAGGGTCGGTGAAGTCGACCACCACCTTTAGGGACTTGTAAATGAGTTACGTGTCGAAGTAGAGTCTGCGACTCTTTCTAAAAGTTAGATGCCACTTACGTATAAATCCTGCGAGATCGTATATCTCAAGGATCCTCATAAGCTAAAATTTGTTCAGATGCGTTAGTAAACGCACTGAAAGGAAATTCTCGTGCAAGTAGTGCATGTTGTAAAAAAAAAAAAAAAAAGCTACGCAATTTGCGAGATTCGAGACATGCGGTGCCTCGAGATTCGTGTCGCACGAATATCAAGGCCACTTTTACTTTGCAAGTCAAATCAAAAGTGTCCTCGAGATTCGTGCAACGTGAATCACGAGGCTAACTCAACAATTGAGCAGCGTGCACCTCGAGGCACCAACCCGCCTCATTTCAAAATCTCGATACTCGCGCTACACGCATCACGATGCGTATCCCACGTCGGCACGAGACTTGAGGCGCGTCTCCGTTAATGTTTCGGCTCCTCGAATTCTCCACGTATACGTTTCTCAACAATTATCATCTCCACTCGAGATTCAGACATACGCATTTTGACAAGTGGATCCCACAAACGACCCTGACCTGATACGTGGCACAAGTCAAATTTTCGGGCCGTTACAGTCTTCCCAACAAATTAGAATTTCGTACTCGAAATTGAAGCAAGTCTCACGGGACAATGGACAATGGTGTTTTATGAATAAAGATCCAAGGCCATACCCGCCCAAGGCCATACTCGCCCAAGGCCATACCCGTCCAAGGCCATACCCGCCCAAGGCCATACTCGCCCAAGGCCATACCCCCATCTTACTCTGAGGGCTGGGCCCCTCCGCGACAAGCTGGGCTCCTCCGTGACGAGCTGGGCTCCTCCGCGACCTCCAAACAAAGAACACACCATCTATCTCCTCCCATCAATATATGCCAGGGCAACATCCTCGTAACATATATTGGAATACAAATGACTACAAATGAATATTTTAATTTCCTGATCCACCATCACTAATATACGTATATCTGTTATATGCCCGCGAGAAATGTAAATTAGTCTCACTCATCGAGTGAGTTTCAACCCAACTCGTATCCTCTATCAGGTTACGATGGATAATAGTCGAACCTGACGTGGCAGTAGCATGAATTTGTTTATAGCTGTCCACATGCCCATACAGGTACGTTGTAATCCCGCTCCAACTGGAACATGTCCATATCCATGCCCATGTGCATGACTAGATCACTGTCCCTGTCTGTGCACTCGACTGGATCTCGAACCCTGTCTCTGGCCACTGCCTCTACCATCAACCTCTGATGGTACTTATGCTAAGGATTTGACGGTGCTAGCTGCTGTAATCCACTAGCGTAACTCTGCGCTGGACCACCGAACACTGGTGCCATATATGGTGGAAACGCAATACGTTATGAGTTTGCTCTCTTTGTCGCGACCGTCTAACCCTCGTTATACTCTTATCATCTCCAGACCTTCGCACTGAATGTAACGATGCCGAGAATGCCATTGGTACTCCGACGCGTGTGCTCCCACACTCTCATTCACCATAACACCGACCGCACTCCAGAGTGTCCGCATCGATGCCACCGTAGTGCACAACCAAACATCGACCTCGCCGAACAACGAAACTGATACGATGCTCGACCTCATATGATTAGGTGTGGCCAAGCCGTCATGAATATTTGCTGCTCCGACATTCGTACCACCGTGAAACTTTTTCAAGTGATACCACTAAAACTCGTGAGACTGCCTCGCCTGAGTCATCACACTAATTCCCGTATCAGTTGGCGCGCTCAACAGCTCCTCATGTAATTACGAGTTCAACACGTTCACTTTTTGACTTGCAAAGTAAATGTGGTCTCGAGATTCGTGCGACGTTTTGAGGTTCACGATTTCTCGAGGTAAGTAAACCAGCTATGAACTTATACAGTATTTCATTTCCCTCCATTGGCTGTTGTTGTTCACTGTTTTGTGATAGCTTCATTTCGCTTTATTGAATATTATTGTGCTATCATTGGAACTTTGTTGGTTGAGTGGTCTATTGGCAAGTGAGTCGTGGTTACTATTTCTCTGTGATATGAGCTCTTATCCGGACGCCGGGGCCGTAGATATCTCATAGTCGCAAGGGTTAGGGCTGGGAGGCAGGTGTATCGTCCTAAACTCGGGTCTGCTGGCTTTTACCGAGACTCAACGACCTTTTGGTCAAGACTCCTTGCTGTTGGTTTTCTTTGTATTCCTTATCGATTGTTTTGTTATTATGTTTTATATTCATCTGTTATTGATTCCTTTCGTTCTATTTGAATGAATTCGAATGCTTTGGATATTGTGAAATGTTGCTTTGGATATTGTGAAATGTTGTGTATATGTCATACTGGATTTACTTACCTGGGCTCGTCATTCTTATGTTTGACTGAGTGCAGAGCTGCGGACGAGTTGTAGAGGGAAAACTTCATAGCTATGTGAATTTTTTGTATATTTTGTATTTACTCTTCTCTGATGATATTTACTGGGTTCCACAATTAGGTTGCATAACTCCTTGATCTTTTTGATGAGTTATTTCGTGTATTAGTCGCTTCCGCTAAATAAATTTTTAAAATTTGACATAACATTATAACTCAAGTGTAAAATGTTGAATGTACTGAAAATGATGGATTTGAAGGCTGACTAGGCTCTCGTTGACATTGCGAGACTGGCTCGGGGGTCCACGTGAGTTTAGGCCGGGCAGGGCCCAATTTGTGGAAATTGGGGCCGTCACACCAACAAAAGTAGAAAAGAGTGTAAGCCATGTGATGTACAACATTTCACAGAATGTAAGCAAAGCCAATACATGAGAGAGAAAAACAAGCTAAAATGTAGTATGTATCACATAAAGTGAGTGGTACAATAATCAATACATACTCATAAAATAAATGAAGATATTCTATTGTAACTAGGTAGGTTTACTTGCACAAAGCGAACTGAAGTAGACCATTCCAAACTATGACCTTACAATAAGCACATCACATTCAACTGCACAATACATACTAGCTAAAATGTACACTTGAATTCATGCCCCATCTATTACTAACTATCTAGAAAATGTTACACTTTTGAGCTTCCATCAAAGCAAAAAACATAAAATTCAATGAATTGAAAAGAAACATAAAATTTAACATGGGAGTTGTAAAATAATTATCTTACCCAGTAAAAACAAAGAAGCCTTGTCAACTCCTTCTTTATAAGCAACACTAATCCAAATGCCACTGCTGCACATACCTGTAAATGAAGAATCGCATCGACTACATTAGAAGGAAAAAAATGTGAAGATATACATTGACTCGTAATTAAAAACTCACCATCAAAAAAAGATAGAGCATTCAATCACTCTTGTCGTGGCGATGGTTGCGGAGGCGGCATAAGTTGCGACATAAACTCATCATAATTATCCAAAAGATGATATCTATCCTCATGCAGCTCTCTACGTAGATCAGTCCAATGTCCAGGCTGGTGGTCTCAGGTGCGCAAATTGAGAAGGTGCCGATGGACTCGAAGGTGATTTGCTAGTCGTCAAATATCCAGGCTGGTCGTCACTCTAAGGATCATAACGCTCTGTAGCTGGTGATAGCGGAGGTCGCGGTGTCGGAGGCACGTGGAGCCTAATACCAAGGTGTTGCATCAATAAAGCCTCAATACGTGTTTAATGGTCCTGCATCTCTCGATTTTCTTCTTGGCGTTCCATCTTGTCCCTCTACATTTGGTTTTGTCATTCCATTCACTCATTTAACAATGTTTTTTGCAACCTCTGATGGTCCCGCTGGAGCTCTTCCAACTCATGAGGTCCATACGATGGTCCTCGAGATGTGCTTGCTTCCCCTAAAGATATAATGCATGCGATGATAACCTTGTGACCCTAATCTGTAGACACGTCCCTTGACTTCTGGCACCACCTTAAGATAAATCGCATCCTCGTCAATCGATGTGTCGGGGGACTGGGTGGACATCTCCTCCAATCTCCTGGTGAGTTTGCATTAAATTAATAAAATAATAGTTAACTCTACGATTTTCTTTTAAATGGATGTACTACATATGTTGTCTCGAAAACTATTTATATGTAATTCATATTATTTGCATCAATCTTTGCGGGTCTCTTATCGACGAAAGTTTGGCCATCATGGCCATGGGTGTGGATGTGTCAAAACATCTCCTTGCGTGTGGGACGACGTTTAAGCTTCTTCTCCTACAAGCGAGTTTGCGCTCATCTACATATGAAACTATTTATGTATGTAGTATGTACTAACGTATCACCATGCTGTCTCGCGGATATAGTTCCAGCGCCACGCAACAAAATACCAATAGCCGACCTTCCCACCTCGGACTTTTTATTCGCGCTCATATGCTCAGATTTCTTCTTGAATGCTTCATCTGTTGCTCGTTTTCTTTTATAATGCTCAAACACCTCGTCTGTCAAGTAAATATGTGATATTCTCTTCTTCCCGATTAAAATATGTTGCCGGTGTACCGGATGGCTGCCTTCCGACACCATGCTTCATATATCGCAAATGACATTTACAACTCCCAAGTGAAGAACACCTACAAATGAACAAGTAATGGACACATTCTCATTTCTATAATCAGAAGCTAGTTTAAATAAATTCACCTCGATGGATGATGTGAAGTTACTGAGCTTCCACTTAAACCGGTATATATCTCGTTAGGATTGTGGAACATATTCTCATTTCCATATTTCTTTCAAATATCCACTCTTTAAGACTAAACTCATCTTCCCTGCTGCCACAGAAGAAGGGTGTAGCCTATTATTTCAACATTTAAGTTAGTCTAACAAAGCAGTATTTTTATGGACTAAGTATATATTATGGAGATTAACATACAAGACATGCTCAGCAATGAGATGAATAAGAGGGTTTTCGCCTTATGTAGGGGCAGTCGGCAGTCTGAGAAATTTTGGGATCTCTTCAACCACAGGTGGTATCGATGAGCGCAACCTGTTGGTAGATGACCTCGTGGATGAAGTTCTATGTCGTGCTGGGGTCTACAAGATGTAGAAGTGCGTTCGTCGCCTACTCTGAGAGAATGAGCAAGATGAGCTGAGGGTGATGGTGTGGCGTGATGTGATGAAGAGGGCCTGATACCATGCTCATGTGGGTATACATGTACATGTCATAGAGGTGATGGAGTGGAGTGATGTGATGAAAAGGGAATAGTACCATGTTGAACTGGGAATACATGAACTGGGGGAGATTGTGTGTCGTGATGTGATACCGAGGGACTAGCACCATACCGAGGAGGGTATAATGTTCCTGCCGGTGATAGTATGGCATGTTGATGTGGATATGGATGACCGAGAGGCGATGATGAGGTATAATGTGATAACGATGGTCCAAAAGTATAAGTTAGGTATGGACAAACTACATGTGACAAACTAGTGTGATGTGGCAATGGTTCAGTGTCATGACATAAGTTCGCATAACTCGGATGTGATGGAGTAGTATGATGTGGTGAGTTCGAATGAGTCGAATGTAACGGGTACTGACCATCCGGATGGGAATGTGTAGCATGGTGTGACAATGATCCCCGTCCAATGGTGCAAGTCTCCTCCGTGGGTCCATTGATGTCCTCCATGTCCTCATCCTCCATATTACCACGCCCCTACCTCTCGCCATATATAATGGTATCTATATGAATCACATAAAAAATAATTTAGTTGATTGATACATATAACATTCATAAAGATATATGAAGTCTAACATAAACATCATATTCCAAGCAAATTGATAGATTGCACTACAAAAACTCACACCAATCACTCTTACTCATCTTCGCTACCATTGCCTAACGACGATGTGAACTCATCATCCGCATTCGTCTCAAATTCATCATTCTTAGACACAATTTCACCTGTTGGATCAACAGCCGTCGACACTAATGGATCTACATCTACTTCCATGATGTTGGTATCATCATTTTGATCGGCTTGAAATGCATTATCCGAGATGGCTATTTCTGAACTAATGACATTGGTTTCATCTACGAACTTTGGTTGAAGCTTGCATATAGCTAACCAATCACTCTGTTCCCTTCTCCTGATAGAAGGGTAAGGACGATAATATACTTGATGTGTTTGCATCGCCAATATGAAGGGTTCATACCTATTAAATCGACGGTTTTTATGAACTTCTATCAAACTCAATTTACGATGAAGTTGTGTACCATTTTGAGTAGGATCAAACCAATCACATTTGAACAACATTGTTCGGAGTGGCCTATCATGGTAATCAATTCGAATTACATCTCAGAGTACACCTTAATAGTCAATATTGTTCCCGCCTTTGACGCATACACCACTGTTTTGTATTGTCTTGTTTGTACCGTATGACAACGTTTCAAGCTTATATACATTAACGAGGTATGCAGGATAACTCGTGCATGAACGCATTGGTCCTTGTGAAATTTGACGAATCGCGTCTGGCACATAGTTTTGTTCAGCCTGATATGTAATATTACAATATTAAAATATTGCATGTTACATAATGAGATGTTTAAATATAAACTGATTTGAATTAGGTGTATATAGACTATTACACATATTGCAAGAACCACGTTGCAAATTGTTTCCCAAGTTTGATCTCAATTGCTTGATCGATGATGTTTGGTTCTCGCAAACGAATGATAGACTTGAATATGCTACAAAAAAATGATACGAGATTATACATTGCACAGAGAATATGTCAGAGGAAAAATCACTTTGAATTGTAATACCTTATAAACGAAACTACTTCTTGGCAAATTAGTAACACATTGATGAGCTACACCATACTCCTCTTACATGAGGTATCGTTTCCTCGCTTTGCCCAATGGTTGTCCCGAATGAATGAAAATTGAGAATGCACCATTGTTAGCAACACTCGGACCTACTCTACTAGCATCATTTCGTTGGATTCGTTCGTGTGCATTATTGATATGATCCTCGAAGTAGAAAGAACAAAAAGAAGTTGATTCTTTAACTAAGTAAGCATTACATATCGACCCTTCAACTTTAGCCTTCTTTCTAACATTGTTCTTCAAATGCTTGAGATACCTATATGATGAGATAAAATATTTAGACGGTATGTCTGTTAAGTTAGGTAGTTATAACCAATATAACCTAAGATATTAGTTATTCACTACAATAAATGTTTATTGATTACAAAAATAACCTTTCGAACGGATACATCCTGTGATGGCCCCAAACTCCGAGGCAAGCCGATTACTGCCACGTTGCCATACACGTCACCAAGCATGCCGCGTCACCGCACACTTATTTTTAACTGCCCACAACCAAAACTTTTGTACGTATCTTATTCGCAGTGACTTAGTATTTATAGATGTTTTTGTGAATATTTACATTAAATTAACTAAGTTAAGTTGTTCGCGATTTATTAAATTAAAATAAGTTGAATATCAAAGCGGAAGTCTTTGAAGCATGCAAATATCGTAAAAATAAAAAATATGCATTTTATAAATAACCCTAAGTGTGGAAACCCGGCATGATACCATGTAAATCTAAGAGCGGCAAAAGTACAAAAGATAAGCATATAGATGTATCAAGTATATAAGTCCTCCAAAAAATCTCATAAAAGCAGTAAACACCTACGCAAAAAGTTGATAGGTCTCTCCTAACTCAGAGGTAGTCGCCTAATACCCATTTGCCCCGGCTCGTCGTAGGATCTGCGATTTGTCACCGAAAATAATGAAAAATCCATGTGAGTAATTCCCAGAGAACGTTAGCTAATATTCATGAAATCCAATAAAATGGATACAATTCATGCAATTTGAATAAGGAACAAGAATAAATTAATCGCATGAAAATAAGTCGTTGAGAAGTCGAATTTGGACACTAGTGTAGCGTGATAGAGAAACCTGATCGACATCCAAGAATCGTCTTAGCTAAACCAAGAGGAACCCATGACGATCACCTTGCTAAACATCTCACGGTCGAATGGGAGGAACCCACAAATGAGAGAACCCCATCCAAACATCTCTCGAGAGGAACCCATGACGAAGACTTAAGTCTTCGTTAACCATCTCTCAACCTACGGGCCTCGCAGAAAATAATCACCGCATAGCCTTAACATGACCAATTACTCGAACAACGCGGGGTAGCTAGCTCTGGGGTGTGAGTCCATGCCATGCCCGACCCCGTCGACAAACACACTTACACAAGTGGGAGTTGATGAACAGTAAATGAACAACAATAAATAACACGATGGAATAATTGAAATATGAAATAAAGTAAGTATCATAAATGAATTTTAACTAATTTTCTTGTAGGTTTACTTACCTTAACCAATTGCAAATCACCTTCAAAACGTCCCGCGCACGTCTCGATATACGTACCCGACACCTGACTATGGTATCCTAAGTCCCTGGTGTCCAATTATACTATTTTTTTTATCATTTTAGAGTAACCTTAAATGAATTTATAATGTGAAACCAAGATTTGTAATTTTTATTCCAAAAATTTTGATTTTTGGCACACATTTCAAATTATACCAGGGTGTCAAATGCTCGAAAAAGCTTCGAACTCATTTTCCTAGCTTCTTCTAATTTTTTATATTTTTTGGAATTTTCTGGAGTTTTTCATAATTTTTATCTATTTTCTGTTATTTATTTTATTAAAAATCAGCTTTATTAATTTAGATAATTTATTATTATTATTTATATATATGGGTTGGACCCGGGTCGACCCGGCCCATTTAGGTGGTGGCCCGACCCCTTTGCCCCCCCCCCCCCCCCCACTTCCAATTCGTCTCTGTTTTAACAGAGAAAAATTGGAAGCAATTTTTTTTTTGTACAAACAAACAATAACAACATTAACAACAACAATAATAACTTCCACAACTAGAATTTTACCATTTCTATCTCACCATTAAACTCCAAATCTCTCTAACAAATCAACAACAAAAAAATCACCACTCCCCTCAATTTTTAGAAGTCATCGACGTGGGAGGTGGTGCAGGAGCAACAGGCTGAGAGTGTGTTACGGGAGTGAGGCGACCTTGTGAGAATGAGGCAAATCAAATGAGATGGAGAGGGAGTGTTGAAGAATAACTAGAAATGAAAGGGAGAGAAGAATCGGTCATGGAGGGAAAGGGAGAGAGAAATGTTTAGGTTAGGTTTAGAGAGGAGAGAGAAAAACAAGAGAGAGAAAAGTGAGGGGTGGTGTGGGGTGATGTGATAGGTAGGTGTGATGTGACCTATTAAACCCTTGACTATCCCATACACCTGTGTTATGCGTACCCCGCGACGTCACACCCGCATTACACGCACCCCGCGAAGTCGCACCCTGTCGTCGCTACCCGCGCACAATGCGATTAATAAAATCTCAACTAATGCGACTCGAATTAATTAATAATACAACAATTTAATATGCATCACACAAAAATAATTGTTTATACCTTGGTTGGCGTGTCGTAGACTTGTCAGCAGTGTGCAGTAATTAATAATTAATTAAGATTAAATAATGTAGGCCGTTACACATCCACTGGAACTGTACGGGTCCGACGATTTGAGCATCGTATGCTAAGTGTATGGGAAGATTGTAACGACTCATTACCTTAAGCTGGTGATTAGTGGTAATCAAAATCCTAATTAATCCGAGTTAGACTCATGATTAAGCTCGGCGTACCTTGATTAGCTTGTCCGTGTGTTTGCATGATGTATGGTGTTTGTTTGGTTTGTGAAATTAAACTATAAATAAGTTGTGTATATAATATGGTATATACAAACCTATACGAGACAAAATACAAGATAAATATGAAATGCTGGCGCACAGTGAGCGACGAAGGAGACGTGGCAATGATGTGCACGTTCGTAGCAACACTTAGGCGTGTCCGGTGGTTTTACCGCAAGAGATAAACATGAAATATATATTTATATATATAAGATATATATGAATATTGCTGTAAATTGAGCTGGAACTTGCTAAGAACTAGAGAAGGAAAATAGAAGACTAAGAACTTCTACTACTATAAACTACTACTACTACAAAAGAGAATAGAAGAAATGAGATAGTTGGAATGAGAACATTTCATTCAACCTGGTGTATTTTTACAATGAGGTTAGCACCCTTTATATAGGTCATTTGGTGATGATGATAAATGTACTTTATACAATTTGTATAAGTAACACATATACCCCATGTCATACAACACATTACAAATAATTTGACAATACATAAAAAAGTTGGCGTACATTGGAAATGGTTACAAGTAGCATGACAATACATAGACAAGTGAATGTACTATTAAGTGAGAAATACAAGTTACATGAAAACACAATATGTTGGTGTACATGCATGATCATCCATACTCCATAACACTCCCCCTTGGACGATATTTGCTTAGAGATTGTGTCTCGTTAAAACTTCTACTAAGAAAAACTCTGTAGGAAAAAATATAGTAAAAGAAAAAGAGTACACTATTCTTATAAATATTAAGATGGGTATAATATTGTTAAGATTGCCTCATTAAAAAACTTGCTAGGAAAACCTAATGGGATAAAATCATAGCTAAGGGAAAAAAAGTGCAGTACAATAATCAATAACTCTTCCTCATGTGAACATGGGTGAAACTTGTTCAGTTTTTTTACTTGCAATGTCCTTAAGTTTACACAAGGCAATATCATATGTAAGCCTTTTAAATGTCGTAGTTGGTAAGGCTTTTATGAATAAATCAGCAAGATTATCACTCGATCGGATTTGCTTGACATCAATTTCATCATTCTTCTGAAGCTCATGTGCATAAAAGAATTTTGGTGAAATTTGTTTTGTTATGTCCCCTTTTATGAATCCTTCACTTAATTGTGCGATACATGTTGCATTATCTTCAAATAATATGGTTGGAGAATCTTTTATTGAAGTCAATCCACATGATTATTGAATATGATCAATTATGTTTCTTAACCATACACATTCACGACTTGCTTCATAAATTGCAAGTATTTCAGAGTGATTGGAAGAAGTAGCAACCATAGTTTGCTTTACTGACTTCCATGATACAGCTGTATTACCACAGGTGAATACATATCTCGTTTAAGAACGAGCCTTGTGGGGATCAGATAAAAATCCAGCATTAGCATAACCTTGGAGATTCAATTTTACCCTTCTCGAATAAAATAAACTCATGTCACTTGTTCCTCACAAATATCAAAAAACCTGTTTAACATCATTCCAATGTCTTCGAGTTAATGAAGAGTTGTATCTTGCAAGTAGGTTGACCGCAAAAGCAATGTCAGATCTTGTAAATGTCAGATCTTGTACAATTTGCAAGATACATAAGTGCACCAATTGCACTTAAATATGGTACCTCCGGACCAAGTAGCTCTTCATCACTTTCATGAGGTCGAAATGGATCCTTATCCACTTCAAGTGATCTGACAACCATTGGAGAGCTCAATGGGTGTGTCTTGTCCATATAAAATCTTTTTAATATTTTTTTAATATAATTTGATTGATGGACAAATACTCCACTTGAAAAATGTTCAATTTGCAAACCAAGACAAAGTCTTGTTTTTCTAAGTTCTTTCATCTCTAATTCCTTTTTCAAATATTCGGATGTTCTAACGATGTCATCGTGGCTTCCCACTATATTCAAATCATCAACATATACAACAATAATCACAAATCCATAAAAAGACATTTGTAATTTTATAAAATGCATGTTATGAGGTTTTGATTTTATTTATTCAGATATTATAAATCCTTCAAGGATTCTCATATATATCTCATTGTCTAGGGATCCGTACAGATATGTTGTAATGACATTCATTAAATGCATATCAAGCCCTTCAGAAACTGCAAGGCTTATCAAAAACTGAAATGTGATTGCATCTATAATAGGAGAATATGTTTCCTCATAATCGATGTCAGATCTTTGTAAGAAACCTTGAGCTACAAGTCTTGCTTTGTACCTTGTAACTTCATTTTTTTGTTTCTTTTTCGTACAAATACCCATTTATATCCAACAGGTTTTACGTCATCTGGTGTTTGAACAATCAGTTCAAAAACCTCACGTTTCCTTAACGAGTCTAGCTCTGCCTCTGCTTGGATAGTCTCTTGCCATTTTTGTCAATCAGGTCTTTTTCGACATTCGTCCACTGATCGTGGTTTTGGATCATCGTCATTTTCACAAATTTCAAATGACACATTGAAAGCAAATATATCATCATGAGCAATTTCATTTCGATCCCAAATCTTACCAAACTTTAAATAATTTATTAAGATCTTATTATTTTCATATTTTTCTTTTTTTCTATAGGTAGTTGTTCCTCGTCAAAATCAACTTGTTCTAACAAATCTTTATCAAAGGATTCTTATGCTTTCTCAGGAGTATTTTGATTTGTATTTTTACTCCCGTTTTCCTCTTTCAAGGAATTGTATCCTTTGAACCAACCGGTATTCCATGCTTTAAGCGTTTCGTTGGTTCTTGTGCATTTTGTTGCACAGAGACATCAATTCTTGCAGGAGCATCTACAGCTGGAATATGTGATTTTGTCACTTTTTTGCATCGGTAAATGCATCAGGTAATTGATTTGCGATTTGTTGCAAATGAATAATTTTTTGAACTTCAAGTTCACACTGATTTGTGCGTATATCATAATGTGATAAAGTTGATACATTCCAAGTAATTTCGTGTCATTTCTTTTGAATTGGCTTCTTATCCCCCCCTAATGTTGGGAAAATTGCTTCATTAAAGTGACAATCAGTAAAACGTACAGTAAATAAATCCCCTGTTAATGGCTCAAGGTATCTTATAGTGGATGATGAGTTAAATCCAACATAAATCCCAAGTTTTCGTTGCGGACCCATCATAGTTCTATTGGGAGGTGGTATAGGAACATACACTGCACAACCAAAAAATTTTAAGTCTGAGATATTTGGTTGTTGATCTAAAATAAGTTGCATGGGGAATGTTCATGGTATGCAGTGGGCCTATAACGAATGATAGATGGTGCACGAAGGACTGCATGTCCCCAAACTGAAGTTGATAACTTAGTTCTCATGATTAAAGGTCTAGCAATTAATTGAATGCGTTTGATCAGAGATTCTGCCAAACCATTTTAGGTTTGCACATATGCAACAAAATGTTTAATGGTAATTCCTATAGACATGCGATAATTTTTAAATGTTTGAGATTGAAATTCTCCATCATTATCAAGATGGATGGTCTTGATCTGGTTGTCAGGGAATTGTGTTATTAACTTAATGATTTGTACTAAAAGTCTAGCAAATACAATATTGCGGGCCGAAACCAAACAAACGTGTGACCACCTAGTTAATGCATCTATTAAAACCATGAAATATCTAAATGGTCCACAGTGAGGATGAATATGTCCATATATGTCGCCCTGAATGCATTCTAAGAAAATTGGGGATTTCACAACAATTTTACTTTGTGTTGGTTTAACTATCAATTTACCTTGAGAACAACTAGCACAATTATAATCACCAGCTGAAAATATCTTATGACTCCTTAAAGGATGTCCATGCGAATTATTAATTATTCTTCTCATTATAGATGATCCTGGATGACCAAGCCGGTAATGCCATAAAATGAATGTCTTTAGATCATTAATTTTCTTATTTAAGACGACATTCGTTTCGACATGCCTTATAGGAGTAAAATATAATTCAGAGGATAAAGCTGAGAATTTTTCTAACACTTCTTTTTTCCTATTTGAAACCAATGCGACATAGAGAAATTCTCTATTATTTTCGTTCATGGTTTCAATGTGATATCCATTTTGTCGAATATCTTTAAAGCAGAGTAAATTTCTTCTGGATTTTTCAGAGTATAAGGCATTGTCAACATGAATTGTTGTTCCCCCAAGCAACATAATATTTGCTCTTCTAGAGCCATTAATCAAATTGGAGATGTCAGATATTGTTTGAACATTAGCCTCAGCTAAATTCAAATTGGAGAAATATTCTTTATTTTTAAGGATTATGTGCGTTGTAGCACAATCAACAAGACATATATTGCTCTTATTTGATTCATGATTTGAACACATGATTTGTTGATCCATCTTCCTCGATTTGTCTCATTAACAAGCTTTCTTGAACTTCAAGATCTCTTTAATGCTAGAGCAAGCTCGTGCTGATAACGTGTTGTAAATTGAGCTGGAACTTGCTAAGAACTAGAGAAGGAAAATAGAAGACTAAGAACTTCTACTACTATAAACTACTACTACTACAAAAGAGAATAGAAGAAATGAGATAGTTGGAATGAGAACATTTCATTCAACCTGGTGTATTTTTACAATGAGGTTAGCACCCTTTATATAGGTCGTTTGGTGATGATGATAAATGTACTTTATACAATGTGTACAAGTAACACATACACCCCATGTCATACAACACATTACAAGTAATTTGACAATACATGAAAAAGTTGGTGTACATTGGAAATGGTTACAAGTAACATGATAATACATAAACAAGTGGAGGTACTATTAAGCGAGAAATACAAGTTACATGACAACACAATATATTGGTGTACATGCATGACCATCCATACTCCACGACAAATATATATTTATTAGAAATTTAAAAAAATAGAAATTATATATATCATTTGATCGTCTCGAATGAAGCGGAAGTCACAGATGTGTCAAGTTTTGTGTCACGATAGCGCGTCACTTTAACACATCAATGATTCGATCAATCTCAACATGACGTGATACGTATCTCGAGGAATTTATATATATATATATAACAAAATCGATGTTTCTCGATTCATTTTAATTAAATGAGAGAAACCGAGGGTTCGGCCAGATTTGGTGCGACGGGAGGTCATTCCAGGAGTCGAATTTGATCAAATTAAGGAGCTTAATTGATAGAACGGCTCGTGAACATCACATAGGTATGTTTTGATTTGGTGTTTATCAAAGTTGGAATTGTAGGTGATGCTAGGATCATGGTTGTTTGAGTTGTTTTGTTGATCTAATTTAGTCCCTCAACTCATATTTGATGTTTCTAAGCTATTGGGAATGAGTTTGTGGTTGTTTGGGATGACTTGGAAGGGTTTTGGACTAAATTGGTAGGGCAGCAGAACTTTGCTGTTACTGATCTAGCTCGAGTAGCGTGAGATCAGGGAATTAGCGCGCTAGATTTGCAGGAGATGAAGAACAAGAGATTATATAGGGAATTAGCGCGCTAGATTTCCTTGTTAGTGCGCTAATTACCCAAAAAACAACCAAAATAGTTGTGTTTTCATGAATTCCAAATGGGGGACTTAGGGATTTGTCTAGGGGTTCCTCATAGACTGTAATGGACCTATTTTAATCACAAATGGTTGATGATAGGTTGAGGAATATCGAGGAAATGAGAGGACTGAAAAGTTAGAAAATTTGGACAAAGACTTGACCCGATGTAAGTACGGATTCGCTTATGTATCAATATTGTCTGGCTATGTAGTATATATAACTCATGTAGTTGTTGGAATAGAATGGGGGACTATGTATACGGTGGTGGTTTTCAATAAACGAAAAATGGTGTGTATTGTGACCATGCTATTACTTCTGTTTTTGAGAATAGGTTTAGAGGAGATGGGTTCTCTTCCCGGCCTATATATAACTCCTACTCAATTTGATAGGTTGTATGGATTACATACACACTAGAGGGCTTAGGATAGAACCATTGGGCATTAGTAGATGGGCTAGAGAGCACATATGCGCAATGTGTTAGTCTAGCAATCGCACTAATGACGCTGGTAGGTAATCGACCCTAGTTTTTATAAACTAATGAAGATCACGGTGTACTAATCCAAAACATTTGCTTTGCATCCGTTTATGTATTGAACTATATGTTTTCCATATTCTTGTTAGATACTATTGGTTCATGTTGTTATTGCATGTTTTCTTTGAATATTATATGAAATGTTGATGGTTATGTGAATCCCTACTTACTGAGCAAGTTGAAGCACTCACCCCAATTAACAATTAATGGTAGAGCCGACGAGCGCTACGACTATGGGATGGAGAAGTTTTATGAGTGTTGAACTTCTCTTCTATGTAGTGAGCTTCCATTGTCTTATATATTGTATTGAATTACATTTTGTGATATCATACGAGATGGGAGATTTGTATAACCGATGGTTTATTCTAGTTTTGTTTTAAGACTATATATCTTATTTTGATTATCAAAAAAGTTTTGAATTTTCGCTGCGTAGATTAATTGTGTTTAATCGATAATCGACATATAGTAGTGAGTATCAAGTGTAGGAGGTAAGGTTGCTAGCTATAATTAAGTATGGTAAGGGAAATCTGGGCTTAATTAGGTTTCAAGCCAGGTATCGCCCTAATCAGGTTAGGGGATGCTATAAAGATGCTCCATTGAGTCAAAAAACTAGGTGGAAAGATTTGCTACAACTTACACAATATTTTGGGAATGTTGGAGTGCAACAACTCGATTTGCGCCATATTAAGGTTTATAGCAGTCAAGTCTCGAAAAAACAAACTTAACTCGCTAATTGCAATCCATACTTTTGTTGGGGCATGTGCCATAGGTTAATCCATTAACTGTCTTTATGAATACTTTTAGTTAATAAAATAGAGGATTTCATTTGATGTTTATTATAATTAATTTGCATGTTTACATTATAATAAGATCCATGGGTATTTACAGAAATATCCTAAATGTCCCTAGTCGATCATTATACTGGGAACTATAATGAATTAAGACTAGTGTGAGTCTTGATTGATGATCATATAATGATTATACGTATAGGGATACGAATCAAGATCCCGAGTACTTGTTAGGGAACAAAGTACTGGACCGACCCGCTATGAGAACATCACATGGATTAAGTCATAGTTGTTTCTAATGATAGGTATATTTTTCAGTCCTCTGACTTGAGATTACCAGAGACTTCAACATTAGGAACACAGTGATTTGACACAATCAAACGTCTTTAACCGGACGATTATAAAGGTTATGATTGGTTACTGTGTGAGCAATGTGATGAAGTTGTGTAATCGAGATAGAATTTGTCCCTCTCATATAAAGAAAGATATCCAATAGATCCCTCGATGTGTTACACTGTTAAAAGGCATAGTCTAAGTGAATTGATATTAATCAATGTCACTTGGATGTTTTCAGTCTACCTAGATATCGAGACTAGTATGATTGAACATGTAGGATGACAATTCCATGCCTTATATTTGATCAAAAGGATATCGTGTGACAATAGGATGTTATATACACCATTGATTAGGTTGTATCGATTTGATATTCGTACAACTTGGGTAGTCATAATGTCTTGCTAGAGACCGCTTATGACTTGTATACCAAAATGTGTTTTGGTACACTGCCAACGTTGTATGAGCCTATTGGGTCGCACACTAAGAATGGTTTTGCGAGATTTTAAGATGGTTCAGAAAACTGAATTTTATATGATAAAATTCATGACAAGAAACGTCATTGTGGTGTATTACACTTATACTTCTTTAAGTAGGGGTATATGTGTAATTTACTTAACCATCTATATATAAGGGTTGTATAAATAGACGCTTTAAGTTACAACACATGAAAAAAAGGCCGAAACTCTATTTTCGTTTCAGAAACGAATTAGGATCTTCTGGTACGCTCTGTATCGTTTTGGAGAGAAACAAAAAGGTTTGGTATTTTCTCGAAGCTAGCACTTCGAATCTGGGTCGTCGTTCGTGTGTGGACTACTGGTAGAGGGTGTTCGTCGTTGGCAGCACCTTAGAGATCGATCAACCTTCAGAAAGGTATATTGCGACCGAGGTATGATTAAGTTTTCATGGTTTAAACGTTTTTAATGGAATTAGATTCGGATCCTGTTGGGGTTTTTGTCAAAACTGTTTTGTAATTTTCACTGCGTATAAACCTCAAAACCCAACAACTTTATCCTTTAGTAGTTCATGAAAGGCAATAGGAATCAATCTTTGCATGAACACATGACAGTTATGACTTGTCAGCCCAAACATCCTAAATTTGTTGGTGTCCACACATCGACCAATATTTGAAGCATATCCATTAGGAAAGTGTAACTGTCATATCCAATCGCATAAGACTTCTTTCTTACGTTTATCGAGTGTATAAGACGTTCTAGAATATAAGTTGGACGTGGGGTCATATTCGAGGGGAGGTCAATTGCAAATATCTTTTAAATCTAGTCTCGACTTGGCATTGTCCTTACTCTTCCCAAGAACACTCATAATTGTATTAAAAATGTTGTCGAAGACATTTTTTTCAATGTGCATGACATCCAAGTTGTGCTTATTAAGATTCAACTTCCAATAAGGTAAGTCTTAGAATATGCTTCATTTCCTTCACCCAAAATACTTGGCAATCTTATTGTTCGTCTGAACAGATTCGATTTCAGTTACTTTCATCAGTCCCAAAACTTCAATTTCAGCCAAAATTTGTTCCCCATATTTAATTGTCGGCGGTCCTTTTCGACAAGTTGTATTGCGCCTAAAGCCGGTCTTGTCACTTCTTAAAATGGAGCCACGTGGTAGGAAGCGACGATAACCAAGAAGTTTTTCCAACGTGCTTTAATTGGAATGCATCTATGTCATCAATACAATAAGGAAAAACTCTCTTTCCATGTGTGCTCCGGCCAGGCAACATACCATAAGCAGGGAAGTCGCTGACAGTCCACATAAGTGTAGCTCGGAGTTGAAAGTTCGTTTTGGTGGAAATGTCGTTGGTAAGTACTCCTTCATGCCACAAATCTTGCAACTCCTTTATCAAAGGTTGTAGGAAGACATCAATTTAATTTATAGGATTAGTCGGGCCCTACATGATGACCTTTAAAAACATGAACTCCTTCTTCATGCACATTGAGGGGGGTAGGTTGTAAAGAGTTAGAATTACAGGCCACGATGAGTATTATGGTTAGAAACCATCCGTACATAACCTAAAATGAGCATTACGAATTTCGACGCTGAATTCGGTGTTCACATCATTGAAATGCTTCCATGCAATAGAATCGGAACAATGTTGCATGATGATGTCGTCTAAAACGTGTTTCTCATGCCACCGCATGTGCCTTGCAGTTGCTTCAGACAAGAATAAACGCTGCAACCGAGGTGCTAGGGGAAGTAATACATTTTTTCCGAGCCCGCGGCATGTCATTCCGTCCTTCACATTTGATTTGTTCATACCTTGATTCACCGCAAAACTTACAAGTCGTCAACTCTGAATCCTCACCCCAGTAAATCATGCACATTGACTCGCAACAATCAATTTGCTAGACTGGTAGCCTCATCCCTTGCATTAGTCGTTTCGTGTTGTAAAAGCTATCGACTAAACAATTGTTAGTCTGCAATGCATCTTTACAAAATCGAAGAATTTTATCGTACGCCTTTTTATAGATATGATGTTCTGATTTGATTTTTAGGAGTCTTGCGACTGCCGACAATTTGGTCATATTCTCGCACCCTGGCCATGGCGGCTGACTTGCTGCGTCTAACATATCATACAAGTTTTGCGAATAAAGATTTGGAGTTTGCTCCACATGACACCAGTTGAAACTCGAACCCGCCAAGTCGTGCACCATCTCATGATACGATGTACAATAATTGGTTGCATGTGTCCCTTCGTGGTCATCATATTTCATCGTATTGCTAGATTCGTCATGTACATTTTGAGTGTATATATGTTCTTCTTCACCGAGTTCCGACCAACGGTGATATCCCGGAACAAATCCCCGATGAAGTATATGAAATTTCATGGTGTCAACATCATAGTATGAACGATTACAACACTTCGTATGGTTGCATAGACACCGAGTCTTCCCCTCGGTGGCGAATGTCTTACAGTGCGTCTTAGCATGCGCTATGAACTCGCTCACGTCGTTAATGAACTCTCATCGAATATACCCATTTTCGATATGACTATACATTCATTCTCAGTTAGTAGACATCTCAATCCTAAGTTTTCCAGGCAAACAATAGATAAATCTTATTAATTCTTACTAATGAAGTATATAAATTAATATAGTTTTCTTTATTTTTAAAATTAACCCAAATATTCATCAATTCCTAATATATATAGGCTCGAGATTTCAAATATAGCTACGTACTAACTAAATGACAATCACAATTAATAAACAATATAAGAATTAGTTATATAACTTAATAAGATATCATTTTTTGAAATGCACAACCAAACAATAAGTTAAACAATGTACAATTTTATTAATTTAAAAGGAAAAAAAAAAGAATATAACGCATTAAAGTGTAAAGCAATGGGATTAAACTGGTACAATAGCCTCCACATTAAAGGTTTTCTCAAGTAAATATTTGGTCAATGTAAACTTAATTACTGCATGATGTTCCTCATAAAATCAAAAGTATATCTGTCAAGACTATAGAATTCGAAGACATTTTTCCTAAAGAAGAAATTTAAGAAACATCAATGTAGAGCTGCCATAAATTAATTTTCAGTCATTACATAATAACTAATGTGGCAAGGAATTTCAATATATAGCTCAAACCAACTTATCACCAACTCATGCAAGGTGTTCTTTCATTTTGTATCTATGAAATGCGGCTAATTTAATTATGCTAACTTCAATCCATGTCTTCCAGAATTACTTCTTATTTTATAGGACCGCAATTAGGCCAGCTATGCTCTATGGAAGTGAATGTTGGGCAGTAAAGCAACAACAATTACATAAAGTGAATGTAGCAGAAATGAGGATGCTTAGGTGGATGTGTGGTAAAACTCGTAAAGATAGAATAAGAAATATAGAAATTCAAAGACAAGTAGGAGTAGCACCAATTGATACAAAGATTAGGGAAGGGCGGTTGCGATGGTTTGGTCACTTGCAAAGACGACCTACAAATGCCCCAACTAGAAAACTTGACTCAATAGAAACTGTAGAAATTTGACGAGGTAGGGGTAGACCAAAGTTAACATGGGATGCATTAATTAAGAGAGATTTGAATGGTTTGCAAAGCTCACCATCAATTGCACTTAATCGAGCACAATGGAAAAGTTTGATCCATGTAGCCGACCCCAGTTAATTTGGGACTGAGGCTATGTTGTTGTTGTTGTTGTTGTTGTTGTTGTTGTTGTTGTTGTTGACACAATGATTGTCAAGAAAATAACATAAAGTTCTTTTCATTTGCTATGCCTCCTCTTTATTTCTATTCAACTTTAAATATTCCTTCAACTATTGATTGCTAAAGCAACTAGCAACCTCATACTTACATAATAAAACTCTTTCCAATGAATCATTCAATCCTGCATTTATAGATCATACCAATATAAGATGCATAAAACAGTCTAAAATGTGCTATAGGATTATAGATAGTGTAAGAAAACAAGTAGTCACTCCTAACTAATTACTTTGTAAACTGACAATAAGACCAATAATTTCTTAACACAGTGCTTCCACACGAAGATTTAGTGGCTTAATGAGACCCGAATGCTGGAAACATAACCTAACTAGGGTTTCGATGAAATATTGAAGGCATAAATTAGATTCCCTAATTACAGTAGTAGAATAACAAAACATAAGGAATCAACAGAGTTCAAAATCACAAAGAAGAATAAAAAAAGGTGCAAACCTAGCTAGGGTTTGGTGTTTGAGCGAATCATCATCATCATCATCAGCGATGAAGGAATACGAGCTATGCAGTGCTCCGGCGAGGACGTACTAGAATTAGATCAAGCGAGCTTGTACTGGGACTGCGATTCGAAGGCCCACTGTGCAAACTTCATGGTCGCAAGGCACTTCACGAGTTTGCTATGCCATTCGTGCTAGTCCACTTGGGTGAAGCTCGGGCCGACGGTTTCGGTGTGCGAGCGGTATATGAAGGGGAAGGAGAAAGGCGGCGGAGTCGTGGAGGAGGAGAGCCACGATGGTAATGAAATAGATCGGGATGACGACGACGATGGTAGTGGCGATAGTGATGGCGATGATGATGATGTTGGCGATGATGATGAAGATGGTCGTGAAAAGGGTTTGGGGATGGTTTACGTAGAGAAGGGACGAGGATGATAGGTTTTGTTTGGTTTTTTTTTTTCACTCTGCTGCAGATCAGCGATAGAGTTTATGCCTGGCGCTAATCTGTAGCAGATCTGTCACGGCCAAGTTTACTCGTATTTCTATGTTTCTCAGATTGGGCTGGAATGTATGGCGGGATAAATCAGCGACAGACATAAACTCTGTCGCTGATTTGTGATAACATACAATCTGTCACAACGTTTTGTCACAAATATGTCGTTGAATAGTTTTTTTTTGGGTCAACCAAATCAAACGAACTGTCCGATGCACAACTGTTGTTGATTTGTTGCTGTTTAGCAACAGATTAAGTCTATCACTATTTTTTGATGTTATTCCACCATGTTCTTGTAGTGATAGTTTTTGCTTGACATAGGTGTCAACTACGACACCCATCATTTTGTAACTTTCTTGTTTTTTGCACATTTTCATACAAATAAACCATGGAGGTCTTCACTAACTGCTGTGTGAAGCGCATAAACAACTAGTTTTATATATATTGTCAAAAAGGTTCAAGTGACTTGCAAGCAAGATGATAACATGCGTGCACAACTGTAAACAGTCGATGGAAATGCGCGCACCCAATTAATTAATTAATTAATTATTGGTGTATTTAGATTTCAAGAGCTAGGTTTTGGTTTTAGTTAATGAGTAAATATATTCCTTGGAACAATCAATTAATAAATGGGAGAATAAATATATTCCTTGAAACAATCAGTAACACAAATAAGTAAATTTCTTAAAATAGAAAAAATTAAAAAATTAAATTGCTGAAAGGAGGATGCATGTGAACTTTCTTTCAACTCCAACACACACACACACACACACACATATATATATATATATATATATATATATATATATATATATATATATATATATATATATATATATAGTTCTCTTAGGTGCTACACACGAACGAATCCACTCGCTACGCTCGCGGCGCGGGAATACAATATTTCAACAACTTATTATTATTCAAAAAGTGAAAATGTATTACATCGCTTATTATATTAATTAGTTATATTATACAACACATAAACTTTTGAATAGAATAATCAATTTTAATTGAAATAGGATACAGTTTTAATTTAAATGAAATACATTTTTTACTTCAAATTAATTTTTCGTTGATTTAATAAGTATAAAAAAAAATTGGCTATTTAATATACAATGACATATTTTTTGAAGAAACGTGCGAAACTATATTAAACATACATATTAATAAATTAAAATTTTAGGGTTCTATATTTCACAATAAATATGCAACCATAATTAAGATAAGTTTGAGTTTAAGTTAAATAGTTAAAATTCTAGGGTTCTATATTTCACTATAGATATATAACCATAATTAAGATAAGTTTGAGTTTAAGTTAAATAGTTATCTTTCTTCAAAAAAACGTTAAAATAGTCATCCGAATACAAAAATGTAAGGGTACTGAAAATATAAAAGAGCAATTTTAAAATTTCAAGTGACGAAAGAAAATTTCTCTATTAGTGCTTTAATATATAGGTAGATATATATATATATAGTGAATGGAAAAACAAGCTAATCATGCTAGGACATTACTTTCTTAAAAAAAGTGTATTGGATTGATGAGAATGAGTTCATAATTGATTTGGAGATAAAGAAGAAAAACGTGTAGTGGATTGATAAGGAGTTAGAGTTTGATTTGGATACAAAAGAAAATGTTGATTTGGAGATTAAAAAAAAAAAAAGTATGGGCAAATAGGTAAATTTCATTACCACTCAAAAATTTGAAGCTAATTATGCTAGGACATTACTTTCTTAAAAAAAAGTGTATTAGATTGATGAGAATGAGTTCATGATTGATATGGAGATAAAAAAAAAAAAAAAAAAAAAAAAAAAAAAAAAAAAAAAACGTATAGTGGATTTATAAGGAGTTAGAGTTTGATTTGGATACAAAAGAAAAAGTTGATTTTGAGATAAAAAAAAAAAAAAAGTATGGGCAAATAGGTAAATTTCATTACCACTCAAAAATTTGTGATTCGTGCTTTTATATATATGATATATATATATATATATATATATATATATATATATATATATATATATATATATATATATATATATATATATAGAGAGAGAGAGAGAGAGAGAGAGAGAGAGAGAGAGAGGATTTGATCAAGCTAATCAAATTAATATGGAGTGATGAAATAAAACTTTGGAATTGTGAATTGTTCAAATTATGTGTGGAAATTGAATAAATTGTGTCAAATCACTTTAATGTATATTGAGAATATGTTGTGAGAGTTTGGCCAAACTATATATCGATCTACAGTCTTGCATCAATAAAGAATGACTTTTGAGCATGGGCATGAATTTCTCCTCCAATATTGTTTAGTCTTTTTGGAGTACAACTTTGAACCTGTATTCACAAAGTGAGTAATATATATATATATATATATATATATCAATAAATCTACTTGGACTCACGAGTTTGACTCATAAAAAAGTTTTTCAAATTTTTATAAATATTTAAGGGTGTTAAAAAATTTTACAAGTGATTGTGTTTTTGCTTCAGTAATTATTTGATGACTTTAAAATATATATGTATATATATATTTTAGACCGAACTCATGAATCCAAACAACACTACCCTTTCTAAAAAAGGACAATATTGATACTAAGCATGCAAATACCATATTAATTGATATATGTTGTAAATTGAGTTGAAACTTACTAAGAACTAGATAATGAAATAGAAGACTAATAACTTTCACTATTACAAATGAGAAGAGAAGAAATAAAATAGTTGGAATGAGATGTTTCCATTCAACTTGGTGTGTTTTTACAATGAGGTTAGCACCATTTATATATGTCATTTGGTGACGATGATAAATGTACTTTATACAATGTGTACAAGTAACACATGCACCTCATGTTATACAACACATTACAAGTAATTTGACAATACATAGAATAGTTGGTGTACATTGGAAATGATTACAAGTAATATGACAATACATAGACAAGTGGAGGTACTATTAAGTAAGAAATATAAGTTACGTGACAACACAATATATACTACATTTTTAATAAAAAATATTTGCATTCACTGTTGAGAGAATAAATGCAACTAATATGCATCCCCAAATGCAATTCACTCATCTCTTGAGCTAAGCTAGCTAGCTCTCATCATGGAACCAAAATCACACAAAGTAAAGGTTTTGCAAGTCTGCAATATTGCTCCACCACCTCTCTCAGTCTCTAAATATTCCACTCTCCCTCTCACTCTCTTTGATCTCCCTTACTTGATAAGACCACCAGCAGAGCTCCTATTATTCTACACCTTACAACCAATAGATCATGACTACTTCCTAGGCACCATTGTTCACAAAATCAAGCACTCTCTCTCACTCACACTCCAACACTGGTACCCTTTATCAGGCACCCTCTCATGGCCTCCACAATCCAACAAGCCCATCATAACCTACAACAATGGCGACTCCGTGAGGCTCACCGTCGCAGAATCAAGCGCCGATTTCGACCATTTATCGACTAGTAACTATGCAAAAAATGTCGATGAGCTTCACCATCTCATGCCACAATTGATGTCGATTAATTACTCGAAGAAGCAAGTAATTCCTCTCCTCGCCTTACAAATCACTTTGTTTCCTCACAAGGGCGTATGTATAGGAGTCATTAGTAACCATGCAGCGATGGACGGCCGAGCTGTGTCTTTGTTCCTCACTTCATGGGCTTCGGTGTGCCGATTAGGCAATGAGCCTGCGCCGTCGGTTTCATTGCTTCCAACGTTCGACCGACAAACGATTAAGGATCCTAATGGATTGGAGAAGATGTATTTGGAAGGTTTGATTAGGTTTGTTCGATCCAAATCCATGTCGGAAAACGATTGCAACAACTGGTTGTTAGTGTCCATGAGCCACAAAGTGTCCGAGAATTCCCTAATGGCGACGTTCGACCTCACTAATGCCGATATTGAGAGGCTCAGGAGATATTGGACCTTGGCTTGTAAATCAACAGAGATAGTACTGAAGAGTAGTAGTGAAGGAAAAGAAGGTCATGAAGCAAAGCCAATTAAGGTATCAAGGTTTGTGTTGGCATGTGCTTTCACTTGGATTTGCTTAACCAAAACTTCATATCAACATGATGAACAAGCAGTTGTGACGAGTAGTAGTAGTACACGTGATGAACAAACATCAATTGTGTTTCTAGTTGATTGTAGAGGCAGAACAGACCCTCCAATCCCTCCAACTTACATCGGAAACTGTTGTGTGCCCATGAAAGTGAGTGCAAAAGTGCTTGACATAGTGAGTCATGAAAATGGAATTGTTGTTGCTGTAGATTGCATTGTTAAGGCTATGAGAGGACTAAGTGTTGCAGTTGCTAATGATCCAGAACTAAGGCTCTCAAGAACACTAAACACAAGTCCTAATTACAGGACATGGTCAATTGCCGGGTCGCCTCAATTCGGGTTTTGCAAGATTGATTTCGGGTTCGGGAGGCCGAAGAAGTTCGAGTTTTTGTCAATGGCTAGAACAGGATCCATTCTGTTTTCAGATAGCGGCAATGAAGGCGTGGCGATGGAGATCGGTTTGGTTCGAAGGAAGCAAGAAATGGACTCGTTTGCTCATCAGTATTTCAAGGGCCTTCATGATCTTGTATGCAAGAGCTCCTTGTGAATAATTAATTAACAGATTTGAATCATACTTCCAAAAATAAAGCAGATTTTAATCTAGCTAAATCAGATTTTAGCAACTTATTGGATGAACGATTTCTCTATTTAATTATGTTTATGAGCATGGTTTCAGTCTAGTGTTGTCATTAAGCTACTCTTTCATTTCTATTTTTTTTGGTACTTTATCTTCATTTTTTTTGGGGTGCAGAAAGGACGGTGTAGAGCCCACAATAATTGAAGGAAGAAAAAAAAGGCGCTCAAAGTTGTCGTTTGTGAGTGGGGTTGATTGAATTTTCTTTTTTTTTTTTTTTTTGGTTCCCACGTGATATTGATGTAATTTGAGCTGGAGTAACATAATTAGAAAAAAGGAAATGAGTTGCTTACCACTTTGACAAACACTTCAACGAATTCATTGTTGATAGGCCCAAAAGTTATCTATTATTGAAAGTCATCGAGACTCGTTGGCCTAACATTAGGTGCAAGCTTGAGATTGCGTGAGTTTGTAATTAGGTGTATAGTTTCAAATTTAATTTTTCAATGCGTCAAGATTGTTCGGGCCACTGAAGTGTATTGATCAAGTTGATTGCATCAGGGCCTCAGTGAAAATAATTAGACTCGTATAGATACTCACGAATATCGAAAAAAGGTCTAGTTATGTGCACCTCATAAAACACTAAGGCCTTGTTTGGTATGTGGATGAGATACATGGAGTTGGGCAACTAATTTTGTTTGGTTGTCCAACTCCCTATGAGATATCTTCCAGCTTATAGGGGAGGAGGTAAGTTATCTCCCCCTCCCTCTGTAGGGAGATATCTTCCAAGAGTTCAATAGACAAAAATACCCTTCACAAATCATATTTTCCCAAGTCCCTCCCAAATCTTTTTTTTTTTATTTTAAAAATATGTTTGAAGGGCATTTACGTCAATTCCCACATTTTACTGTATTTAAAATTTTGCAACTTCCCTGCAAGTTTAAAGTTCAACCAAACATGAAATATGAACTTACACTGTGAGTTAACTTCATGAAGTTGTCTCCACTGTAAATTGGCAAAAACGAACCAAACGAGGCTTAAAGGCCAGCAACAAAAATTTTTGCCTTCCCTTTTTCCATATTTGCCCCCAAATGAAATTGTCTCTTTACCCTTCTCAACTTCCACAATCACTCACATGTCTCTCTACCTCTCTTGCCTCTGTGCACCCCACAAGAATCGACTTTTCGTCTTCGACGATCCCCTCCAACCACTAGCGACGCGAACTTTCATTTTGAAGGCCACTACTATCGTAAAAGTCGATTTCTTCATGATTTTCGAATTGAGAGTTGTGGGGTACCCTTGTAAACACAAGAGCATTTTAGGAAAAAAAAAAAAAAAAAAAAAAAAAAAAAAAGATTTTTTTTTACGGCCTTATCAATCGATCAAGCGCACTCATCATGTGGCTTGCCCTTAATTTTTAGTGGGGTGCACATAGCCCAACCCATCGAAAAAAATATATTGTTAAATTTAAGGTGGTTGTTTATTATTACTTATAACTATTAATAGGAAGATGCTAGAATGACATCTCAAAGTCACACCTTAGTGACATGGTGTGTAGGCCCCACTTAAAAAATACGATACATGTTAAACATGTAGATCTCAGTGCATAATACACGTGTGTATCTCGATGCGCACATAAATGACTCTTGACGATGCAGGCCCACTTGTTACATCACCGAGGTGACTTTGGGTGTGATTTTGATGTGACATTCTAGCATTTTCCCTAATAATAAATTCCATCGCGTTCAACATTTTCAAAATCAGCATCCTTCCTTACTTTTTATCTTTTATAATTACTTATTCGCTCACGTGAGTAAAATATAATTACCAAGGAACAACTGTGGAAGCAACAAATGAAGATAACATTTAGTCGCATAATTTAAGGCTATCTAAGTAACCGTTGTTGCATACCCTGAAAGTGTTCATGCTCAGCTTCTAAACCAACTGTGCGTGTGTGTATTGAATTATATATGTAGCCTCCAATAAAGAGACTCACTCTCATATCAGTCATTTGAACTGTGTAGTACTTCTGGCAGTTTTGATGAAGAGCTTGAGTCTCCATGCTCTCTTTCAGTGAAGAAACCTGGGTGTTTAGCTAGGGTGAGGCAATGCTGCAGTTTCACTCCGTCCAGGCCTATCGATGTTCCAATATGTGGACTTGTGTTAGGTATTTCAATAATGTTACAGTAAAATAAGCCTATCTGTATCTAATGCATTAGCAACAACAATGATAAACACATGAAGTCACTACTTATGTTATAGCATTTAGTTATAAGACACAGAGTTGTTATGCATAGATATATACTCACATGTCCGAGAAGGTTAAGGGAGTGGTCTGGATGGTTGAATGCCCTATTTTTCCGGCCGCTTACAATCTCCATAAACCATAACTCCGAAGCTAAAAACGTCAGATTTTACTGAGAAGAGCCCGTCGATTGTATATTCCGGAGACATATAACCACTGCATACGCAGATACAAAATAGTTATTGACTTATGTAAAGAAGCCAAAATCAGAAAATTTTGAGTAGCATATATGTGTGTATTACTTACCATGTTCCAATCACTCTGTGTGTGTTTGCTTCAACTTGATCCCCTTTAAATGATCATGCCAAGCCAAAATCAGAAATTTTTGGATTCATCTCATTATCAAGCAAAATATTACTTAATTTGGGATCCCTATGTATGACTCTCAATCTGAAATCTTGATGAAGGTAGAGAAGTCCTCGAGCAATTCCGCAAATAATGAGCATGTAACACACCATGAACATATCATTAAAAGGTGGAACCAATTTAGTTTACTATCAAAAAATAAAAGTTAGAACCAATTTTGTTGCATCTTACTTTCAAGACAATAAAAATTTATAGAAAAAATTATGAAATCCATACCAAGTTCTGAAGCTGCCATCTTTAATTAAATAAGGATCTTGGCCATGACCCATTAAACCATTAACATCCCCAGCAGCTCTCCCATCCAAAGCAAGCAACCTCTATTCTCAGTAACATCTGCAATGGCATAAGCAGTACAAGAGCAGTTCTTCAAGCACTTCTCCTCACACTCCGCCAAGCTCATCGTCATGTTCACCACACCATTGAATTCCCTTCTCTCAGAGATTCAACCGCAAAACCATGTAAACACTCACATCTCTGCGTGGCGTCGATGTTACGTGAACCATAACTAAGCGCCGCATACATTATATAGCTGACACACATCTATAGGCCCTGCACCATCATACACATCCCATTCATGACTCCCATCATTCCACTCATAGGACATAATGAATCCGGATTGATTAAGCCCCACAAGATCTACAACAACAGATTGGTTTCGCAGCAGCTCGTAATTGAAGTACACATCATCTTCGTTATCAATGAAGTTGTTGTACTCAAAGATTGGGTTTTGAGTTAGATATGGAGTTCCAGTGAACTGAACACCATTCCATGATCCTGTTCTGTACAACACATAGTTTCCGCTCCGAAGCACAAGCTGAGGGACCCCTCGTGTATCAATCCCGTAAGCGTAGATGCCCGGCGACGCATCTGATATGGTTTTCCATGATGAAAGGTACCAGTTCAAGCTTCATCCCTGAAAGCATTATGTGACATGGGTAATCAAAGCTCTGCCACAAATACTCATTGGACTCAACACTGCTGTTATTGATCATGTCTTTCACGACGAGGTTGCCCGTGTCGAGTAGTTGAGCTGAGACTAGATTCTCAGAAAACATATTACAGCAGCAGAGAAAGCAAGTAGGACAACAGTACATATGCATTGTAAGAAGTAGAGAAGCACAGCAGTCTCTCACATTCTAAGTAAGCATTTCTAGCAATATTGATATGATTTGAACTCTAATGACTAATGCAATGACGCGGGAAATAAATTCTCAACCACCAAACTTGACTACTACTTGTTGATAGCTACAAATTAAATTACTTTTTTTTTTTTTTTTCTTTTTGACTTGGTTTGGCTTTGCTATTTGAGATTGTTAAGGCAACACTAAAATTTCTAGAGACCTATCAATTTTTAACAAAATTCCTGGTCAAACTCCCAAATCTCATTATTGGTTAGTCTTAAAGGTTAGTATGATCATAGCTAAATAAGTAGGTTTGACTCTAATTAATATGATTCAAGTCTCCATATTTACTTTCTCTCTTAAGTTTCAATTTCATTGAAAGATAGAAATACGAAAACAGAAACTACTATAAGCAGTGGTGTCTTTAATCTAGACTTGTTGCATGAGCCATATTTTTATTAGCAGATGTCCTCTCAATACGTATCATCAAAAGTTTGATAGAAATAATGACTTTTGTTGAATAGGAGAGGCTACTTCGATACTATTTGAGTAGAGATCCACAATTACATTTTTTATTTGGTGTTAAAGGTTAGCATGATATCTCCGAATACGTTTTGGATACAAAACCTGTTATTGTTCACTCGTGCCTCCTTTAGATTATTTGTTTGAATCTTATAATTTTCTGAAGCGTATATATCTTTGTAAGTGTGGAATTCATGCGGAAAAGTTAGAGATACAGCAGACACAACAATATAAAAACAATGAAAAAAAGGACAATTCAAGCATAGATATTTTTTGCATAATTGTATCAATTCTTAGCTAGCTTTTACCAAAATTCATGTGGAATTCATTTGGTTAGCTTTTCTCGACATGCGAATTTCATATCCAAGCTGAGTAAGCCCTGAACCTGTTTAATTTTCTACTGCTTCGCAGAGATCAATCAATACATCAAATTAGCAACTATCGACCGCCCAACCAAGTGATCGTTACCTCATTACAACTACATTGGTTTTGCATTTTTGATGTGGGATTCGTCTCATCAAAGCTATACTCAGTGAAGAAACCTGGGCGTTTCGGTTGAGGCAAGTTTGAGATATCACTTCCTAACATAGAAATCACATGAGACATGTCTGGTCGATCATCTGGGCGTTGCTGGACACATAGAAGTGCGACATGAATGCATCTCAGTGCTTCGGATATAATCAAAGAGTTCTTGACAGTCGCGTCCAACAACACTAAAGCATTATCTTCGTTCCAAAGCTTCCACGCCTAGGCAAGTAATTGAAGAACAGTTAGACAAACGGTTTTTCCGTGTGGATAAATATTTGAGTTGCATAACATGCTATGATTTGTACTTGCGAGCGCGATGTATCATGAAATAAGTTGTCAAGGGCATGCATACTTACATGTCCAAGAAGATTAGGGCAATGGTTTGGATGGTAAAATCCGCGATTCTTACTTCCACTCACCACCTCCAAAACTATCACTCCAAAGCTGAAAACATCAGATTTCACTGAGAAGAATCCACCTGCCGCGTACTCTGGGGACATGTAGCCACTGCATATGCCAAAATGGCAATGAATCAGACAAATAAAATGAGAAGTAATATGTGATGCATTCGAAAGTAAGCGTAGCACTTACTAAGTCCCAACTACTCTCTTTGTATTTGCTTCACTATGATTTCCACCAAATGATCGTGCCAATCCAAAGTCTGAGATTTTTGGATTCATATCACTATCAAGTAAAATATTGCTAACTTTCAGATCCCTATGAATAATTCTTAATCTAGAGTCTTGATGAAGATATAGGAGTCCTCGAGCAATCCCACAGATGATGTCATAGCGCCTTTGCCAATCTAGTAAATGGCTTCTTCTTTGGTCTGCAAGAAAGTAATTATCCAGACTAGTCATATATTTGGACCTACTATTGATTGAATTAAAATACATACATTTAAGGCCAACTGTTAAAATATCCTAGCCTTTTACACATTTTGTTATTATATATCCTAAACTTTTTGAAATTATTATTATATCTTAACCTTTTTGAATTGCTTGATTTATATCCAAAATCACATTTTAACTCTAAATTTGATGAGTTAACACTTAAATAATGAATTTAAATGATAAATTTAATAATTATTTTAGCAATTATAGGTGATGAGGTGGCCTTTTAAATTTATTATTTAAGTGCAACATCATCAAATTTGGAGTTAAAAAGTGACTTAGAATACAAATTCAACAATCTAAAAAAGTTAGGATATAATAACAAATTTGAAAAAGTTATGGTATAATAACAAAAGTTGTGAAAGGTTATGATATTTTAACCAATTAAGCCTAAATGTAACTGAAGTATGAAAGCTATAGAGTCAGAGTGAAATACCAAAAATAAATGAATCCAAACTACTGTTAGGCATGTATTCATAGATTAACATCTTCTCATCTCCTTGAATGCAGCAACCGAGCAGTCTTACAAGATTTCGATGTTGAAGCTTACCAATCAACATAACCTCGTTTTTGAACTCCTTGAGACCTTGAGTTGAACTCTTCGAAAGTCTTTTAACAGCAATCTCCTGTCCATCCAGTAGCTTACCCTGGTATATAATTTGCGAAAATAGTTACGGAAACAAGATAAGCACATCCAAAGATAAAATCAAGCTGCTCCAAATTTCATAATATCACGACCAGCTTACTTTGTAAACAGGACCAAAACCTCCTTCCCCAATCTTATAACCAAAAGAGAAATTTCCGGTGGCAGCTGATACAATATCGAAATTAAGCAATGGTAGCTCCAACTCTTTGGATGTTTCTTCAATGCTTTCTTTACCTTAAATGTTTCCAAAACTACATCAGAATCTATAATAGTAAAAATAAAAATAAAAATAAAAATCATGCAAGTTAGCCCATGTGCCTACCTATTTTGTTTCGCTTTGATCTCTTCATTATGCATTTGACAGCAATCAAGAAGAGCACTCCCAATACTAGTAGAAGCGGTATGCAAGTGACCAATAGCACTGAACGTCTCTTTCCATTGCTCCGACCCTTTCGATAATCTTAATTGTGAAAATTATAAACTGACTCAATTCAAACAATTTGTTGAATATGTGAAAGTTAAGTACAAAAAGATCCAAGCACAAACATTCCTATGTGTCTCCAATCACAGATAACCTAAAATGAACAGTCTGGACTCTTAATTAAACAGAGATCTCGTGTACATTCTTCTGCTACCTCACATTAGATATGAAAAGTCATTTCAGTTTGAGTTTTTACATGTTTAGTCCCAATTACACTCAATTCCTTATATTATTATTTAGAGTGAACCTATTATTGGTTCAAAAAAAAAAAGAGTGAACTTATTATTATTGGTAAAAGGCATGAAGAACACCAGAGTGGGAAAAAGTAAAAACAAAGCACACCTGAATCAGAAGCTGCCATCCTTACAAAGATTTCTTGTCCATTGAGTGGATAAGTTCTGATATCAACCAAATCTCCGAACCATAGCAAGCAGCCGTAGCCTTCTTTTATATTTGCAAGTGCATAAGCAGTGCAAGAACAGTTCCTCAAACACTCCCCTTCGCATTCTGTCAATCCCATATTCAAGTTGAGCACAGCATTCTTTGTGTCGGGTACTTTGATACCACTAAATTTTCGAAACCCATCTCCCTTCTTACATTCATACAGTGTTTTTCGAATGCAACCCCTTGTCCAATTCATTGACTTCCAATCTTCCGGAGATCTTGGCTCAAATCTATCCAAACATTGACATATTAATGGTGCATTGCTTACATTGCAGGAACCATATGCACCGCACGAGTTGTAATATAGACACTGGTCCAGTGAAGAAACAGTGTAAGAAAACCAATTACGAGTTCGATCATTCCATGTCCCAAAGTCAGGCCTGCCAGATTGATTCAGTGTCAATACATTTCCAACATAAGATTGGTTGCTAACCGCCAACATGAAGTAGACCTCCTCCTCATTAGAGATAAAATTGCAATGAAAGTTTGGGTTCGGATTCATATTTGTAAAACCAGGAAATCGAACACCATTCCAATAACCTGCTCTGAATATTAAGTCATTTCCTTTCCATAGCATTAATTGAGGAACTCCATGGAGATCTATCCCGAACTTAAAATCACCTGAAGAAGCATCTGATGATGTCTTCCACGAAGACAATACCCGATTCAGACCCGTCTTCAAGTTCCATCCAAGCTTCATGCCTGGGAGCAACATATTACCTGGATAATCAAAACTCTGCCACAAGTAGCGGTCAGGATTATTATCATTCTGTTCTTTGAGGACAAGATTACCAGTGTTTAGCAATTGTGCTACTACTGAACTTTGTGTTTTCTTGGTTGAATTGGAGAACCAAACAACGCTCTCCATTTGATTAACTAGGGTGAGATCTCCTTCACTGTTGATCTTCAATACACCACCAGTTCCATTAAGAGGATTCTCTCTATTGGCAACCCAAACAACTACTACATTGCTAATTGGTGCTCGCTTATGCCATATCCCCACATAACGGTTTTTGGAATTCCCAGCATTGAAGAAGCCCAGTTCAAAATTGCCTCCGGTGGACACCATGGTCTGACCATCTTTTAGAGCTAGAGTTGGTGTAACAGAGTCCCCAGCTTTTGAGTTTCCTGAAAGATAGAGCATAAAAAAAAGAACACAAAGAAATGAAAACCTTTCATTATGATCGTTACTCTTCTAGTTCACTTCACAACAATTACGCTCCTTTCTTCTTGCAACTAAAATGGATTTCTAGCCCAAAAGAATCAGTTCTTCCTGACCATTAATTCAATGATATTAGTTAGTCAATCAATGTTTCTAACAATTGGAAGTTAGTTTCAAAGGCTTACAATTTCAAACAATCAAATATATGAGGGTCTGTCTTCTTCAGAGACATCCTAGAGGAAGGAGAATTGAAAATGGCATTAGTGTGAAAGAGTTGATTGTTCAAATTACAATATAAAATAAAAAGGTCAAGACCTCACAGTTTTTCTTTTCCCATAATATTATTACATCTGAGACATGTTTTGCTTACACTTCCATGGTCCTTTTAAATGCATTTAACCAACCAATTACTTGGTCAACACTCATCAAATAAAATTCTAAATTTCTCAGGTTAATTGATGAGCTCACAACATTTAATAAATTTGGCATTTTAGTCATTCATATAACAAAGAGGTTACATCCACCTTGAGCCAAGTGCTTCCAAAATCTTCGATACAAGATCCCAACGCAATTTACTAAAGGTGCTCCTCTTCGATGAATACATTAAAAAAAAAAAAATAAATATAAAAATAAAAATAAAAATACTTAGATACCTTTCTGGCACGATTGATCTTGGTCTTTGCCTTGCACAACATTCCTCCTCTCCTAAAGATAACAGGTTTTAGTAAATGAAAACTGCAAACTGGCCATCAAATCTTAAATGCATACCTTATGCTTACCCTTTCTGTTTATCAAGTTTCCCAATCATTTCTTGGTCTTGGTATTTCAAAAAACTAAGCACAATATCAAGGCTTCGAGCCCTAGATCATCAACTGCAGAAACTACTCTGCTACTGTATTACATGAATTGTGACTTCCGCTTTCTCGTATCTATAACTCCTATTAGATGCTCTAGAACTAAAAACAGAGAGATAGATTAATACTTCTTTTAGGCCGCTACATTAATACTTCTATTTTATCATTAACAAAAAAAGTTCAACTTAAGTTTTGTGAAACATAAGCCTCATTAGATCAAACAGCAGACATCCTGAACAAGCCCTTCTCAAGTTCAAATTGAAGTGGAGCTTTTATACAAATTAGGCCAAATGGTTTATCAGGAAAAAAATGTTCATCTGTCAATATCTCTGTCAGAAGCTTTTACAAGAACAGTTTGTGTAATCTTAGTTAAAGAGTTCAAGTAACAGTTAAGTTATTGAAACATAAATACAGTAAGAGATCAACAACAAAGGATAAAGTCGAGCCATACAATGACCTGAGTTTATTCCTCCTCTCTGTTTTATGTTCTCTGCAATTCTTCTCTTCTATGAATCTGCCCATCTAACATTACATGGCCTTTCTCCGAAGGTGCTGTTCAGCGGCTGATGCTACTAGCATGCTTGACGTTCATGACATGTACAACTGTGAGACAAAGACGCAACACCGGGGACCTTGCACAATCAAATAACACTGTCGACAATCAAAGAATGTGATCATCAACTCATTTGCACTACATGATTCTTGTTTTCTTGATGTAGGGTTTGTCTCTTCAGGACCTCTATCAATGAAAAACCACGAGATCTCAATTCAACTCATTGCGGTCATTGATGACATGCTTGGCCAATCATTGGGGTATCCTCGCACACACAGAAGTCCAAGATGAATGCATCTCAGTGCTTCAGATTCAATCAAAGAGCTCTTGATGTTGACATCCACATCTAGTATCACCTTCTTCCCACAGCCTCCATGCCTTTAATTGATATGAGAATTGTTAGCTAGGTCATATATACACTAAAGCATCACCTTCGTCCCACAACCTCGATTTTTTTTGCTGCTCACTATTTCCAGAATTGTCACCGCAAAGCTAAACACGCCAGATTTCACTGAGAATAGTCCATCTGCTGCATACTGCGGAGACATATAAACTCTACAAAATTGTAGTAAGAATCAATTACACATACACATAATTAAGCATGTGATGATATTCATTAGAAGTGCATGGTATTAGCACTTACAGACACTTGTCCAATTCATTGAATGGCAATCATCTGGAGATCCTAGCCAAAATCCATTCCATCCATACACTGGCACATTACAGGTAAATTGCTTACAATACAGGAGTCATATGCAGCAGAAACTGTATTTTAAACACTGCTCTACTTGTACAATGGGGTAAGGAAACCAATCACAAGTCTGACTGTTCCATCATAAACATCTGTCGATTCAGATTAGTTCTCGACCAGTATGTTCCAAATAAACATTGGTGTCTATCTTCCAAAACCAAAACATTGGTTTTTTGGTTTTTTTATTCCATAATAGATTTCAAAGAAGAATCTAAGAATATTGCATTAATGTGGCAAATTGAGTACAATAAAGTGCTCTTATTTATTGAGCTGAACAAATCATAAAATAAGGAAAGTTACCAAAACTACCTAGATATCAAAATATAGAAACTTCCTAAATACCTAAACTACGAAATTTAACAACTACTATAATTTCCTTAACATTCCAAAAACCAAAAAAAGAAATACAAATACCATTTAAATAACCTGCATCGAATATTATATCATTACCTTGCCATATCATTACTTGAATGACTCCCCCTTGAAGTTTCCTTGAGAAGCATCTGATGTGGTCTTCCGTGACGACAAAAAGCGATTCAGCCCAGTTTTCAAGTTCCATCCCAGCCTCATGCCAAGTTATCAATGTGTCACATGGGTAATCCAAGCTCTGCCACAGATGGTTTACGAGATAACTATTTTCCAGAAGTTTTAGAACAAAGTTACATTATCAAGCATCGAGCTTGAGCTGATTCAGGATTTGTGTTTTTTTCGATGAACAAGATTTCCTTCATAGGATTCATGTTCTTCTGATCCTATATCTATTATTAATCTCTTAGTCAAAATGGTTCGATCGTTTTTACAATTATTTAAGAGTTCAGTAAACCGAGCAATGCCTCTAACCCTTACAACAACAACAACAACAACAACAACATAGCCTCAGTCCCAAATTAACTGTTCGATCAAACTTTTCCATTGTGCTCGATTAATTAATTGATGGTGAGCTTTAAACTATTCAAATCTCTCTTAATTAATGCATCCCATGTTAACTTTGGTCTACCCCTACCTCGTCGAATTTCTACAGTTTCTATTGAGGCCTCTAACCCTTAATTCGGTAAAAATCTTAAACAACCGACCTTGCTATAATATAATCAACGATTCTCTTAATCATACTTTATAACATGTAAGTCAAGTCTACTTGATCTGCCTACTCAACCATTACACCATTGACTTCAATAAAAAATAACCAGTTGAACAAGAATAATAATATAAGCCTTGCACATCTAGGCCTACAAGTTTATAAGTTAATTGACTCTTGATGGGTACACATATGGCCTACAAAGTAGATAAATTAATGCACTCTTAATGGCTACATCACATCTAGGTCTACAAGTTGAATGAGTGAGTTTCATGTAATTTCCCATTCAAAGGTGGCAACTTTAACACAAAATCAAAACTTTCTTTAACAGCCACATCCTCCAACATCAAAGCTTCAAGATTTTAGGGTTTTATTGCATCACTGTGTTCTAGATCCCAAAACGGAACCCTAATCGGATCAATTAACCAAAAAAGTTACTTCTTTTCACGATCAAATACACATCTAACGAGTTAACAGAATCTATTGTAACAAAAGTAAGATCAGAAAACATGGCAGAGTTTCGACTACCCATCCGATTGAATTGATGGAAGGAACGAAACTTGGGAAGAACTTGAAACCTGAGATGAATCGATGACGGAGATCCTGAACGCTACACAAGATCGCTCGACCTAACAGGTCCGATCATCCAGAAATCCTTATCAAGTCCAGATCTAGATCTGCGAAATGAGAATTCATCGCCACACTCAGCATAGCACAACTCGCGCTAGGGTTTCGCGAATATGCAAGATGTTTCTTCTGCGAAGCTGCTATCTTTATTTATAGAGTAGTTTGAAGGTCCAAGTGGTAAATGGCCTCTTGGCCTTTAGTGGTCTCGAGTTTGAATCTTTAATTTGTTGACCATTAAGTTTAACCGAAGTCTCGAATTTGATTCTCGCGATTAAAAAGAACTTGTGTTTAGAGAAGTTTCTTGCATGGGGCATAACATGCTTGTTGTGATTGATTGAAAAAACAAAAAAGAATTTTGCAGCCCATGACAATTAATTTGGAATTGATGATTTTTAAAAAAAAATATTTGAGAGAATAATAAAAAGTTAGATCTTTAGTATATTTTACATAAACTTTATCATAAACTAGTAGTTGTTGTCTCGCTTCGCGCATGGGAGAGACTAAATATTAGTGTTAAATAAAAATATATCAATATACAACTCAAAAATAAATTGATGAGAAAAGGAATGTAAAGAAATTAATGGAGTTATTATGTATCTAGTTTTGGATGGAGTCAAAGATGAGAAGAATAAATACCATTCAATAGTTATAAATAAAAACACAAAATTGATACATTTCATGTCGGAAGTAATCATAGAATTATTATTGTCGCACCCCAATTTATTTAAGAGATAGCGCATACAAAAATCAAGTGATTTACTAATAGCAAATGAGAAATCAACTATAAAAAGAAAGTAAAAAATAAAATTTATAAAACTTGAACCTTGCTTCCTTGTCTCATAGCTATTAATTAATTTCAATATATATACCTACAACTAAATTACACATCGTTGTATGTATCAATGAATTTGATAGCCATCTTAAATCAAAATGTTTTATTTAATGATAAATAAAATAGTACGGAGACAGAAAAAAGTAATCGTCACGCAGAAAAATAGCAATATAATGTACTATGTCTCGATCATTTCGAAATTAAAGAGAAACAAAATTTACTTTATTGATTGAGATCAAAGCAATCCAGTCACTATCTACATTTCAAAATTAAAAGCTCACTAGGTTTAGAGACACCGCAATGACATACTTCATTAATCTCTCTAATAAACGCGTTAATTACAATGCGGGGGTTAACTCTAATTTATAGACTAACATAAACATACTCCTAATCCAACTAGGAGACCCTAAATAGACTCGTACTCTAACTCGAAGTCCTAATCAAACTCAAACACTAATAACTCATAATCCTAATTAAACTCAAACACTAATTTAATTTAGATTACAACTCTAACATCCCCCCATAATCTAAATTACCTATCTGAATTAAAAAAACAAAACATCATCCCCCCATAATTCAGATTGTCATGATCTTCTACTTGAGCTTCTCTCGAAACGCGGATCTCGACCTCCATCGACGACGTCTTTTATCGTTCACCCGCCATCTATCTCGCACGGCTTCCTCAATGCTGAACAGTGCACAATGCACTCGATTACCTTCGTCATCAACGACGTTATCATTGGTGATCTTACAATCTTGAAGTCGAGCTGGTTGTCTCACATTTCTTTGTGCTCTGCAACTGGTACGCTGGGGTTTAGCGCCAATACCAACTGAAGTGGAAGTTTCATCCTCACATCTAATCGTTGATAGTTGAGCAATACTCTTTCCTTTTATGTCCCAAATCCACGCATTATTCTCATCAAACTTGACATCTCTGCTAACAATGACTGCATTGGTAACTGGATTGTACAATTTGTACGTTCCAATCCTCCCTGGAATATAGCCAATAAATATGACCTTCACGCCTTTGTCACCTAACTTCTTCCTGTTAGCATCAAGAACATGTACATATGCAGTGGATCCAAACACCTTCAAGTGTTTGACACTTGGCTTGTAACCACTCCAAGCCTCTTCTGGGGTTATATGGGACACACCTTTTGTGGGAGACCTATTCAGTAAATAAACTGAACATGCAACTGCTTCAGCCCAAAAAGAATCAGGTAGACCTTTGACTTTCAACATACTATGAGTCATGTCTATAATCGTCTTATTATTTCTCTCTGCAACACCATTATGTTGCATTGTCTGTGGTGACATGATCTCACGTTTAATTTCATGACGATCACAAAACTCTGAAAATGTCGAGGACGTGTACTCACCACCACCATCTGTCCTCAAAGTCTTAATGTAGCGTCCACTCTGTTTCTCCACAGTTGTCTTGAACTTCTGAAAGCAACTAAAGGCATCAGATTTATTCTTTAAAGTATACACCCAAATCATCCTGCTGCAGTCATCAATAAAAGTCATAAAATATTTGCTTCCTCCCAGTGAAGCAGTCTGCAGGACCATAAACATCTGAGTGAACCAACTGTAATAGAGATTTGGCACGCCTTGGAGTGTTAGAAGCAAACATTCGTCTATGTTGCTCCCCCAAAATACACCCCTCACAAAATTGCTCTTGATGTTGAATCACAGGCAATCCTTTCACTAAATTCTTATGAGTCAACAACTTCAAACTCTCGAAGTTCAGATGACCATATCTTAGATGCCATAACCATGACTCATCAGAAACAATGGATTTAAAACACGGATAAGATCCAATCTTAATCTCAATCTGAAATAACCTGTTTTTCAAAGGAGACTTAAGAATGATCATACCTTTAGAGTCAAATACAGTGAGATGACAATCTTTGAAATTCACTTTGTACCCCTTCTCTAGCAACTGCCCCAAACTTAGCAAATTGCATGTCAATGTCGGTACATATAACACATCCGAAATATACTGATGATCACCATTCTCTAACTCGAATCGAATTCTTCCTTTTCCCTTAACTGGAAGTTTCCTATCATCGGCAAACTTAACCTCTGTCAACATTGACTCATCCAACTCATCAAAAAATTCTCTATTGCCACACATGTGATTAGAGCATGCACTGTCGAGATACCGCATGTTACTCTGAGCATTCTCCTGGACTGATGAAACCATCATTAGTGTCTGATGACACTCCTCATCTTGCTTTGTCTGCTCCTCAGACTCAGACTCACTCGACTCTGATGATTGCTTTATCCTGCATTGTCTAGCTATATGCCCAAATTTGCGACAGTTGTAACACTGAATCCGATTTCTCTGTTGATCACGACCTTCGTCTCGTCTACGACCTTTATTTCTATCCCACCACTGCTGATTATTGTTCCGACCTCTGCCATTATTGTTGATGTTATCACGGCCTTTGAATCCATAATTGTTCTTTAGCTTCGGGACAATTGTAGTCTTCAATGCCTGCTCAGTATGCTTGACTTTTTCACTTTTTTCATTAATTCGTTGCTCATATGCTCGTAACGAACCAATAATTTCTTCAACTGACTTGGTCTCATAATCAGTCCCGGACTCCATAATAGCAGCTACTACATGGTCGAACTTCGTGGTCAAGGTGCGCAAAATCTTCTCGTTCACATCGAGATCGGCGACTTCTCCGCCATTCATCTTTAACTGATTGACGATTGTCTGAACACGATTGGTGTACTTCTCTATATCTTCTGAGTCATCCATCTCGATCAACTCGAATTGTCGCCTCAAAGTTTGCAACCGAACTTTCTTGGCTTTCTGTACACCCTTGTAGGACGTCTCTAAAGTGTCTCACGCTTCCTTTGATGTCTTCGCCAGTTGCACTTTCTCAAACGCCACATCATCAAGCGTTTGCAAAATAAAATAAAGTGCCTTCTGATCTTTCTTGCGAAGCTCCTTTTGTGTCGAGGTAGCGGTGGCCCTTGGGTCTTCAGACCCATCTTCAACTACTGCGAGCAAGTCTTGAAAACGGAAAAAAGACTCTCATCCGAGTGCTCCATCTATCAAACTTCTTCCCATCGAATATCGGAAGAGTCGGTTGAAGTTGAACGTTCCCCGATGTCGCCATAATTCACACCAAATAAGAAAATCAAAAATCTCAATTTTGATTTTAACTCTCTGCCACACACACTTTGAACAAATTGTTCAAATCTTCGTTTCTTCTCCAAAACAAGAAACACGCACGCTTCGATCTCTCGATAGATCTGAAGCCCAAATTTTGTTCTTGAATCTTCAAGAACTCTCACACAACCAAGATTAAAAATCTCGATCTCACTCTCACAGATCTCAGGATCTCACTATTGCTCTGATACCATGTTAGGTTTAGAGACACCGCAATGACACACTTCATTAATCTCTCTAATAAACGCGTTAATTACAATGCGGGGGTTAACTCTAATTTATAGACTAACATAAACATACTCCTAATCCAACTAGGAGACCCTAAATAGACTCGTACTCTAACTCGAAGTCCTAATCAAACTCAAACACTAATAACTCATAATCCTAATTAAACTCAAACACTAATTTAATTTAGATTACAACTCTAACAGAAGGTACCAAATCTAAGACAATCAAAAGATTTTCTTTTATGCATCAAAACGACTCAATTATTTAAAAAGACAGATAAAAAGCTTAATTGAAACTAATAGAACCAAGATTTGTGTTTTTTTTAAGAAAATGTCAACTTTCTCCTTAATTGAATAAATATCGTCCTTTTATTTAACAACAACTTGTATTTCTGCACTTGATTTTTATAAATGATCATGAATCAAAGTTTCCTACAACAATTCATACAAATAATTAAATAGATTAAATAATTTAAAAATATATACTTATACTTATACTTTAGGATTAACAAATATACTCAACTTCTTCATTGAAGATTAACAAATTGAAGTTGAGCAAATTTTCGTTGTTCAAATTCATAAATGATTGAGCGTGCTTGGACAAATGATCAAGTTTGATGATCAATGGTATATATAGACTTGAAATGATAAAATTAATACACAATTGTAAAAAGTTTGATTAATAAAAAGTGGGTAAAGAAACATTTTGTAATGTCTGATCAAATTTATAACATTTACAATTATGTTAAGTGGTTTTTTGTCACATTTAAATTTAAATAATTTTAAATTTCATTAGCTATGGGAGTACATTACATTGCATGGAGTTGAAAAGTATCAAAAAAAAAAAAAAAATCAAACGTTACACAATTTTAATACAAATTTAAATAATTCTAAATTTGAATGGGTAAACGTTAAACACATTTATAAATACGGTAAATTCTCAAATAAATACGTTACATTCATGTACACGATAGAACATTACATTCTCTTTCACATTCAAGTAATTGTGCTCATTAATCTATGTATATGTTACATATAAATACATGTGCCCATTAATTATTTAATGGGTACATATATGTAAATAATTTTAAAGTTTATGTCAAGTGGTTTTTTTTGTCACATTTAAATAATTTTAAATTTAAATGGCTGCAAACAATTACTGTAAATTGCTATTGTTTACAACAATCTATTAAGCAAATAGGAACTCATTTGACCCAAAAAAATCAAATAGAAACTTGGGCAAGAAAGAAAAATGTATTAAGGGTCGTTATACTCAAAAGCAATTAAGGGGGGTAATTTCTCAAATTTAAATTCTGATTGGAAAGTCCAAAACTTACACTCCATATATTTAAAAGTAATTAAGGGGCGTTAAATTCAAAAATAATTAAGGGGCCATAATCTATTAATTAAATGGGCAACCATTACTAAATAAAAATTAAAGTCTTATTATTTTTTACAACTTGGGTATCACAGTGGCGCGTTCAAAATGCTCTAAAATGTCACTTGGCACATACTATATATAGGTCGTTGAAACCTACATCTTGAATATGACACTCAACACATTGAGAATGCTAAAAAACGCCACGTATCTAATACAATATATACGTGTCACATAACTTACAACTTAGGCATGCCGCGCACGTGGCAATACGAGAAGGCTCGAAATCACCACGTGGAACATACAATATATATGATATATGCCATATAATAAACCTACATCTTAAACATGCCACGTGGCGGTGTGATATAATAAACCGACATTTTTAAAATGCCACATGGCATGTCGAGAAGAATCCAAGACGCCACATGTCATATACCATATATAGCTTAACGAAATCTACATATTAGGCATGTCACGTGGCGCTACGAGAAGGCTCGAAATTGCCATGTGGCACACTAAAGATGTAGGCTTATTATATATAAAAATTTGATAGAATAATTTACAATGTTCTTATGGATTTTGGTGGCATAATTATTTACAAGTTTATTACAGATTTTGTTCTAAAAAAAAAAAGTTAATCACGGATTTTGGTAGTTGCTACTTTAAGAGTCCATTGTAACCGACTTATGATACAGTTACCAGACACAACCTTAGTCTTCTATGACCATTTAATTAGTTAAGCCTGTCTACTTGACTTTGATAAAATTATAAAACAAGTATGAGTAGTACCAATTGACATTAAGCTTAAGGAAAGTCAGTTGCAGTGGTTTGATCACCTACAAATACGACCTACAAATGCTTCCATTAAAAACTTGACCTAAAAGAAACGGAGGAAATTCGACGAGGTAAAAATATACCAAAGTTAACTTGGGACACATTAATTAGGAGGATTTGAATGATTTAAAAAGTTCACCATCAATTGCACTTAATCGAGCATAATGGAAGAGTTTGATCCATGTAACCAACTTTAATTAATTTGGGACAAGGCTATGTTTTTTTTTTTTTTTTTTTTTTTTTTGTCAAATTGTTGCATTGATGTTCCCAACACCTAACACGGGTACAACAATCTATTACATTGATGAGAATAGATTTTACAATCCACATAAGCTTGAAACAACATCCTCAAAAAAAAATCCCACGAGAGAGACAACAACCTCACAAAGAGGGCAACAACCCCACGAGGGAGACAACGGAAGAACAAAAAAACCCTCAACAAGAGGGAATGCTACACAATGGCAGAGAAAAAACCTTAACAAGCTACTCTGAAACCATAAAAACATTATTTGCGGACAGCGGTAATCACATCAACGAGAGAAGAGAAAACCCTTACCATCTGGAGTCGTCATCCTCATCGCGGCAAGCCATAGCCAACTAACATCACCGATGCGTACGCACAAGATCCTCTCGCTCATGATCGCGATCGCTGATCGAAGATGCTCACGCCTAGGGATGCAATTGGGGGCGAGAAACCCCATCAGGAGACGGGGATTCCCCACAACGGGATGGGGATGGAGAATTTAAATGGGAATGGAGGTGGGGATATGGAAAAAATCTCATACCCACGCGGGTATGAGTACGAGGATAGGAAAAAAATATATATTCGCAGGGACCCCGTGAGAATTCCCCATTGGTAATATTTGTAGGGATCCCGTGGGTATCCCATTAGATCCCCGTGGGGATTACCTATGGGGATATCCGCGAAGATCCATTTATATATCAAATACATCTATATAAATTGAATATATCAATTTTATATAATATTACAAGGCTTTCACCCAAAACACTAGCGATAAACAAACTCTAATATGATTTATAATTTTAACTCGTTTCGTTAATTATATGTTTTTTTTAAATGATTATATGTTGTGTTTTGAATTGTATGCAACTATATTTATATTTATATGTTATACTTTATTTGGTTGGAATTTTCAATGATTGTGATTATATGTATGTGTTTCATATTTTTTATAATTTTTTTTTAAAAAATTAAGCGCGAAAACAAATTTTCCCGCGGTGATTCTTTGCAAATTCTCCACAAGAATCTCCGCGAGATATTCAATGAAGAATGAAATGGGAAAAGTTTTTCCCAATCCCCACAAAGATTCCCAATCCCCACGAGGATGAGGTGTGGGGATGGGTATGGGGAATCGGGGATGAGGATGAATTCTTAAGTAGGGATGAGGATGAAGATAGGGTCCCCATCCTCTCTCCTCCCCATTTGCATCCCTACTCACACTCGCCGGGTCTTGATGACTGAGGCTATGTTGTTGTTGTTGTTGTTGTAAAAAGTCGAAAAAAAAACCTATGACAAAATTTATCACAGAAGTAAGAATCCATTTAATTTATCAAAAAAAAAAAAAAAAAAGAATCCGTTTCTTACATTTTAAGTTTCTTACAAAAATAAAGAGGGCCGCTTTTAATGAGGGCACCCAGAATTTGTAAAATTGGAAAAGACCATTTTGCCCCTGTATATATATAATGGTTCAAACCCCACAAACCATTTCGAAAGGAGTTAGGGCACCCCACCAAGAAGCTTCAACCACAAAGCCACAAACCACATTGCAAAAAAAAATATAAATTGTGTTTGTACATTTCATCAAAAACAAGTTTGTGTTAGTAACGAATCGCTCGGACGCCGGGGGCGTAAAAAATAAAAAAGAAATCAAGGAATGATGAAAAGGCGAGGACTTGAGAAACGTCATAACATGGACTAGTCATGCCTCATTACTGCTTTTCAATGCAGAGTCTTAAATAGGGGCGGACCAACCTTACAATTCTTCAAGGAGTAGTATTTACTGAGTGCAGTCAATTGCTTATATCAAAAACTATACATTTTTATTTCAGTTGGACATACCTAGGATACATAAGTTTTTTTTTTTTTTTTTAATTATTATTTAAGCCCTAGCACACATAGGTTATATGCTGAAATCTTTGACAAAAAAAAAAGTTATATGCTGTCTGAAACACTTGGTAAGTTAATTATCTCTTCACACAATTAAATGTACAAAAATGAGGTGCTGCAATTACTAACTGCCCCCTTTGGGTCCTTGTATGTGCATCAAGTCATGAAACTTAAGTCATTTTCATCAACATTGCTGCAAGTGGTCTGGAAATTTATGTATTTTAACTGACTTACAACCAACGCTACTTCAAGTTCAACCAAAAAAAGTATGCAGTCGCAATCTCACTTTTAATTGTTCTGCCATTGTTCACTTTGACGAGTTCTATACATCCAAGATCCAACAGTTGTAATTACAAATCAATTTAAGAGAAATGGAAATGAATAAATGAAAAAGACTAGGTGAACTACCGTTGTCACTAAGGCATTGACACATTCAAGACGTGCACCAAAGAAAAAAATGGCGCTTGAAGTCAAATAGTTGCTTGAAAACCGTGCAATATACATCGGAATGCATCGTGTACACACCTCAAGAATACCGCGCAGTTTCCAAACACGATGAATGACCTGAGCGTGTGACTTTAATGTGCTAAAATTCCATTACCCTAGAAAAAAAAAATGCTATCGACCGTCTAAGGATGTGATCGTTACATCGTTACCAGTAGTACTAGAAGACTTTTCTATTTTTGAGGTAGAATCTGAGTCTTGATCAGGATTTCTTTCAGTGAAGAAACCTGGGAGTTTTGGCTGAGGCAAATTTAAAGTCTCACTTCCTAACATTGAGATTGCAGAAGCCATACTTGGTCGATCTTCTGCGCATTGTTGAACACATAGAAGTCCCACATGAATGCATCTCAGCACTTCAGATATAATAATCAAAGAGTCCTTCATGTTGGCATCAATCAACTCTAAGGCATTGTCTTCATTCCATAGCCTCCATGCCTGCTCATTTGAGAATAAATTGTTATCTAGCTCATTAGGATGCAAATTCTCAAATTTTCAAATACAACATACAAATTACTATTAATAATCATGAAAGCAAAATGAACAAACGTCGAGCCACTGGTGGTCTCTTTCCGCATCCCAGGGCTCATGGGGACTAGTCAGACAAAGTGTCTGGATACCCACTCCAAAAAAAAAAAAAAAAGCAAAATGAACATTTAACACAAAGATCTTCACATTTTCCAATTCCATGCTGAGACTAAGCAAAATTTGATAATAAAAGTATTTAGGATATGAAAACTACTTACATGTCCAAGAAGATTGTGGTAATGGTTTGGATGGTAAAACCCTCGATTCTTCTTGCCGCTCACTATTTCTAAAATTATTACACCGAAGCTAAATACATCGGATTTCACAGAAAAGAGCCCGTCTGATGCATACTCGGGAGACATATAACCACTACACACATTAAAAGAAAAACAAATTAGGCGTGTATATATAGTACGAAAATTCATGAAGTGGATAAAACATTAGCACTTACAATGTCCCGACCACTCTATTTGTGTTTGCTTCACTTTGATTTCCACCGAAAGATCTTGCCAATTAAAACAATCAGCAATTTGATCACAAGTGGGAACATATTGCACAGATAGATCCCCCTGTAATACCTTGTCTCGCACAAAATGGATATCAATCTCAATATGCTTGGTTCTTGAATGAAAGACAGGATTGCGAGCAAGTGAAGCAAAGACTCAGATTGTCACACCAAATAAGCTGAACAATGGAAGTTGAAAGCGTAATTCACTTAACAAGGAACGTATCCAAGTAACCTCAAGCGACACATGAGCTAATGCTCTATATTCTCGATTCATGCTAGACCTTGCCACAATGACCGCTTGGATTGCCAAGAAATCGATTTGAACCAAAGTAAACAATGAAAAACCAATGAATGGATTTTCGATCATCTGGATTTGCGACCCAATCAATCTGAATACCTGTTAGCATAAGCTTTGAACCAGGTTTGAAACTCAAACCCAAATGAACTGTGCCTTTTAAGAATCGCAATACACGTTTCAAAGCTTGCCAATGAGAAGTAGAAGGACTTTGTTGATATGAGCTTAATCGATTGACAATGAAGGCAATGTCTGTCTCGTATGTACAACATAATCGTAATCCACCAAGAAGACTTCTATAAAGTGAAGGATCATGAAACAAAGAATGACTATCATTTGCACAATTGTTTCCCTGACTTGAAGAGGAGATTCGATAACCTTTGCATTTGACATGCCACCTTCAACAACAATGAGGATATGTAGTGGACTGATTTAGATATAAACCGAAGTATCACGTCGAACTTCAAACCCCAAGAACAAGCTTAACTCCCCAATATCCTTCAAAGCAAAGGTATTATTCACTTGTTGATAAAGGACTCAATTGCAATAGGTTTAGCACCAGTGACAATAATGTCATCAACATAGATCAACACATAAAGAGGAGAAGTTTCCCAAGTAGTGATGAACAGAGAAGAATCAGCTTTAGAATTCTGAAAACCCCATGACAACAAAGCTCCTTTTAATTGATCAAACCAAGCTCTTGGAGCTTGTCGAAGTCCATACAAGGCCTTATGAAGTCGACAAACATGATGAGGATTGGAGTCATCAACAAAACCAGTTGGTTGATTAGTATAAACCTCTTCCATTAACTCGACCATTAAGGAAGGCATTATTAACATCAATTTGTCTAATAGACCAACCATATGTCACCGCAATTGAGAAAATGATCCTAATAGTTGCAGATTTGATCACAGGGCTATAAGTTTCTCGAAAAATCAATGCCAGGTATTTGTTTAAAACCTTTGGCAACTAACCTTGCTTTATATCTCATAACAGCTCCATCGAATTTTTCTTCACTGTGAAGATCCACTTATTAGCAACCACATTTTGATCTTTAGAAGGAGATACCAAAGACCATGTACCATTTTTCATCAATGCTTGATACTCCTTTTCCATTGCTTCTCTCCAATGAGGAATAGATAGAGCCATCTCCACCGTAGAAGGAGCAGAGAATCAATGCAGAACATGTAGCAGTAAATACTTTCTTCATAGAAATTCCATTCTTTCCCCTGGTAATCATTTGGTGAGTATTTGTAGGTAGAGTAACAGGAGATGATTGTGGTGTAGATGATTGTGGTGAAGATGATTGTGGTGAAAATGATTGTGGTGGAGATAATTGTGGTGGAGATGATTGTGGTAAATTTGTTGGTAAAACTGATGAAGATGGTAAAACTGATGAACCAGGGTAAGAATGTTTATCAATAGTAACAATTGAGTGTGGAACAACAGATATAGGAGAAGAAGATTTATTTGTGGAGAACATAGAAGAATAAGGAAAATCTTCTTCATCAAAAATAACATGTCTTGAGATATAAAGTCTTCCTGATTTTCCCAAGCATTTGTAGCCTTTATGAGCTGAACTGTAACCCAGAAAAATACTTTTCTCAGACCTGAACTGATACTTGTGTTGATTATAAGGTCTTGTATATGGATAACAAGCACAACCAAACACCTTAAGAATTGTATAATCTGGAGGTTGCTGATATAGCTGCTGATAAGGAGAACTTCCAGATAATACTTGTGAAGGAAGTCTATTAATAAGAAAAACTGATGTGGAACAAGCATCAGACCAAAATTTATAAGGCAACTTTGAATGAGCAAGAAGTGTCAAGCTAGTCTCAATGATATGTCGATGTTTTCTCTCTGCTCTACCATTCTGTTGATGAGTATGTGGGCAAGAATGTTGAAAGAGAATGCCATGACTATCAAGAAAAGGTTTAAAACATCTAAATTCTCCTCCCCAATCAGATTGTAACCTTTTAATCTTAGTAGAAAACTGATTTTCTACAAGAGTTTTGAAGTGAACAAAGGCATTAAAGGTATCTGATTTATTCTTCAATAGGTACAGCCAAGTAAACCTTGTACAGTCATCTATGAAATGTACATAGTAATTGTATCCATCATGAGAAGTTACAGGTGCTGGACCCCAAACATCAGTATGTATTAACTCTAATACATGTGAACTATGTGACTGTGAAACAGGAAATGGTAAAGCATGATGTTTACCAAGAGGACAAGTAGAGCAAAATCCAACTGATGTTGAAGAAGCTTTGATGTGAGTTTTCAGCAGTTGTTGAAGTGTTGACAGTGAGGGATGACCCAATCTCAAATGCCATAGTTGATTTGGTTTGTGCTGAGATGTAACAAATGCTTGAGCATCAACTGAACTTGGAAAGAATTGGTACAATCCATCTTTGAGCTTTCCTTGAAGGAGAACTTGTTTAGTGTGAATATCCTTTATCAAGCAAGTAGAAGAGTTAAACTCAATAACCACATCATTGTCTCGAGTTAGGAGAAATACTCAATGTGATTTTTCTTTATATATGGAACACAAAGTGTATTGGGAAATTTCAATGAAGACTGTTGTGAAGGAGTCTTAGCATGACCAATAGATGCAATATGTAAATGATTACCATTGCCAACTACCAAGGAGCAATTACCTGAATAGGTAGTACTATTTGTGAGCTGTGATGGATCAGCAGTCACATGTGAAGTAGCTCCACTATCAGCATACCAAGAGGAGTCAGTATGGAATCGATAGATGATATGAAACTCGTGCATTCATGGAGATGGATAGAATTGTTGTGTAACAGTAGGAACTTGATGTGCCAGGAATGCTCCCTTATGAGATTGAGACTGAACTTGAGGCTGATTGAACTGTGATTGTGATGATCCATTATGTGTATTTGCTCCCATGTAGTTCATATCAGACCTGTAGTAACACACTGCATCTGTGTGTCCAATCTTGTTGCAGATTTGACAAGTTGGACGATTGTTTGTATTCTTGAAACCTCCTCTTCCTCTGAATCTGCCATTTCCTCGACCTCCTCTATAACCATTTCCAACACCTCTATATCCTCCTCCATAACTTTGATTTTGTAACTTGTTTGTACTTCCATTTCCATATTTCATTTCAGCAGCATTAGCTTGTGTTGATGTATTCAAATTCATTGAATTTATTCCATTCAGTGCTTGCAGTTGAATCAATTTCGCCTCAAAACTTAACAATGTAGATTGAACTTCTGGCCAAGATAGATTTCGCTGTCCCTCTAATATTGTAGTGATTGGAAGGTATTCAAGATCTAATCCGACATAAAGGCACATGAGATTAGATCTTTCATCAAGATTGGTTCACCAGCTGTTGCTAATTTATCAGATAATTCTTTCAATTTCTTCAGATAATCCATCATTGACATATTTCCCTTTCTTAGGGTTCGCAACATTGTGCGATTCATCTGAATTTGAGCATAATTTTGAGCTCCACACAGAGATTCAATAGCTTCCCATAGTGATTTTGCTGAAGAAGCATATCCTGAGACTTGTGTTGCAATTGAATCTTGCAATGAAGTAAGTAGCCAAGAAACAAGAATTCTATCTTTCGAAAACCATTCTTCATATTCTGGATTGATTTCTTCAGAACCATCCAAGAACTTAGGAGGACAATCTTTTGTTCCAAATATAAAACCATCAAATCTGATTCCTTCAATTACTGGAACTACAATTGCTTTCCACAGCAAGAAATTTGATTCATCTAGTTTAATTGAAACAAATTGACTTACAGAATTACCAAATGGAGTTAGGAGAGGTGTTGCTGCCATTGATTTCTTCACTGGAGTCTTCAATGGAGTCGATGTTGACGATGATCTTGATGAAGATGCTATGGTTCTAGAATCTTCCATCGCCTGAGCGTCATAGCTCTGATACCATGAAAATGTTACTGAATCATCAAGAATTGTCTCACAAACTCACTGTTTTCATTAACCAGAAAACAGAGAGGTTTCGTTTATTTATAGATGAACAGGAGAGATTACAACCATTGATTCCTAACTAACTACTGAGGCTTTATAACTATATTACAACATGATGTACAACATCACTGATCCAGTACACCTACACCCTTAATGGTTTATTCTTACAAATCCAAAGTCTGAGATTTTTGGATTCATTTCGTTGTCAAGCAAAATGTTACTAGACTTTATATCTCTATGAATAATTCTTAATCTAGAATCCCGATGAAGGTAAAGAAGCCCTCGAGCGATCCCACAAATAATATCATAGCGTTTTTTCCAATTTAGTAAATGGCTTCTTCTTTGATCTGCAAGAATTAACATCAAAGCATAACATATATAGATTGAATCTAACAAATTAAAACTAAGCAATTAAAAGATAAGCAATGGAATTGAGTGGATACCAAAGATAAATGAGTCCAAGCTTTTATTAGGCATGTATTCATAGATCAACATCTTCTCCTCTCCTTGAATGCAAGAACCTAGAAGCCTTACAAGATTTCGGTGTTGAAGCTTACTGATCAATATTACTTCATTTTTGAACTCCTTCATCCCTTGAGATGAGCTACTTGAAAGTCTTTTAACAGCTATCTCGTGTCCATCTAGCAGTTTCCCTAACAACAACATATATATATGAAAACAAAATGAACATACATCGGAAATGCACATTACAGTTTATGAAAGTAAGTGGTGGATATGAATGTGTATCACCTTGTAAACAGGACCAAAGCCGCCTTCTCCGATCTTATTACTGTAAGAGAAGTTTCCTGTGGCTGCTGATAGAATATTGAAATCAAGCATAGGTAGTTCCAGCTCCTTAGAGTCCTCAATGTTTTCTTTGCCTAAATGGTTTTTGAAATCACATTATTGTTGCCACAATCAAAGACATAACAAACTAAACAATTTGGAATGTGTATATATGATGTACGTATTGTATCAGCCGATAATATGATGAGCTTATATACATACCTATTTCGTTTTCCTTTCTTCTATTCCATGTATATTTGATGAGCCCCAAGAGAAGAATTCCCAAGAGTAATGGCACACAAGTGGCTACGAGTATAACTCGTCTCTTATCATTGATCTCAGGCTTTCCATGATCTAAAAAATGTAAAATAGTAGAGCTTAGTGAAAGCATTTGATCCATGTAGCCGATACCAATTATTTTGGGATTGAGGTTTTTTTGTTGTTTTGCCATACATATAGAAAATATAATCAACTCAATCATATCCAGCATCTGCAAGGTCGCACTCAAATCAAGTACTCGAGCATTTTATTTGAAGTAACTAAAAGGCATAGCCAAAATGAGATGGCAGGGGCTCCACAATTTGGAGTTAGACTATCCCTTAGCAATACTCTTGAATCAATAACCATTCTGTTTTCTCGTCAAGCAGATTTAAAAAGGGATTTTCAGTTAAAATTCTTTTCCAATGATATTGAACTCCCCAGAAGAAAACAAGGTAACATGAATTGCAAACATACAATGGAAATGTAAAGCGTTTGAAAAAAAAAAAAAAAAAACACATATAACAGAAGTTACCTATTTCAGAAGCTGCCATCTTTATAAAGAGTTCTTGTCCATTAACTGGATAGCTTCTAATGTCAACGAGCTCCCCGAACCAAAGCAAGCAGCCACTGCCTTCTTTTATGTCTGCAAGCGCATAAGCAGTACAAGAACAGTTGTTCATGCACACTTCCTCGCATTCGCTTAAGCCTATCTTTGATTTAAGAACAGCATTTCTTGTGTCTAGTACTTTAACATCACTAAACTTCAGAAATCCTTCTCCGTTCCTGCAATCAAAGTTTGTTCTTTTTACACATCCACCAGAATAATACATCGAATTCCACTCATCCGCAGACTTCGGTATGAATCCATCAAGGCACTGACATAGTACTGGTCCATTGTTTATGTTACACCAACCATATGCACCACAGAAGTTGTAATATTGGCATTGGTCTACCGGCCCAATATTATTTATAACCCAATTATGGATTATAGCATTCCATAATACGTACGTAACAATCCCTGATTGGTTCAGGGCCATTAACTGTCCGACGCCAGATTGATTGTTGAACTCCAAAGTGAAATACACCTCCTCTTCATTAGAGATGAAATTGTAAGGAAACAACGGGCTTGGATTCATGCTTGGAAACCCAGGAAATCTAACTCCATTCCAGTAACCAGCTCTGAATCGCACATCCTCACCTTGCCACAGCAAAAGTTGAGGGACTCCATGAAGATCAATCCCAAACCTGTAGTTGCCAATAGATACATCTGCAATGGTCTTCGATGAAGACAAGAACAGGTTCATACCCGTTTTCAAGTTCCATCCTAGCTTCATACCTGGTAACAATGTATCACTTGGATGATCAAAACTCTGCCATAGATAATTGCTGGGAGTGTTGTCGTTCTGATCTTTCAAAACAAGATTTCCGCTATCAAGCAGTTGAGCTGATACAATGCTCTGGGTTGGACTCGACGAGTTTGAGGACCAAACTATGCTCCCATTTTTATTAACTATGATCAGATTTCCATCATTACTGATCTTCAACGTGCTGTTAGTTTCACTGAGAGGAGTCTGTCTGTTTGCCACCCAAACAATTCCTTCATCACTTGTTAATTCCTTGTACCATATTCCCAAGTAACGATTAGGGGAACTTTGCGGGTTGAAGAAGCCTAATTCGAACCTGCCACCTGCGGACAATAAGGTCTGGCCATCAGTGAGAGGTAGAGTTGATGTAACAGTGTCCCCGGCTTTTGAATTTCTAAGAGAAATATAGAAACAAAGAAAACAAGTAAGTGAAGGCTTTCCATTGATCACCATTATTAGTCTTCTAGCTCCGTTATACTATTTATGTCGAATCATTCTTCTGACCATCTTCACAATATAATAATACAGTTAATTGATAAACAATTCTCACTATCTGAATGTAACTTAGTTTAAAGGGCTTACACAATCTAATGTGTTGAATACAAAAGGGTCTTTATCAGTGACATCCATGGATTTAGATTCACACCAGGAGATGAGGACTGACCCTGTTTAACTAACCAAGTCAATTGACATGGTCAAATCATACTGTGCAAACAAAAAATTTCATCTTCTAATCTAATCCAACCAGCAGTGCAAAGATAATGATAGAACCTCAGATCATTGTAATATTTTTATTGAACCCTGTGAGCTAGTCTATTTTTTCTTGCTCTCTAAAGGTTTTAAAACACTGATTTCAGAACACATAATAAGAAGAAGAATGAAATGAAGTCAGCTAAGTAAGAATATTTATCTGTTTGGCCAAAATAAATAAGCTAAATAAATTTGAGGGTCGCTAAGGGCACCCCACCATTTCATGAAGGCACCCAAATTTTTTGTAAAAATTCAAGCAAAAATGAAAAAGACCATTTTGCTCATGTATATATATTGATTCAAACCCTACAAACCATTTTGACAAAGAAAACGGGGCACCCCACCACCAAGCTTGAACCATAAAACAACATTGCGTTTGGCGACCGTTTATCGATTCTTGCGGATTGACATCATCCGACAGCGATGTAACAATGTTTGACAAGCATATGATGGTTTGAAGGAACTGTTTTTTGTCAACGTAGGGTTTCTCAAATTTTCAGACGTTTTTTCACGGGCGCGATTGATTCGGCCTCGCAGGACCGAGAGTTATGAAAACGTCTCGGTCAACATCCACCGAGGACTCTCGTGAAGTGGTGACCGAGACGACAATAAAAGTGTCGGTTATGGACAACCGAGAGCTATTCTACATTCTCGGTAGTACATCAACCGACAGGACATAAACTATACACTAATGGTTACTCTCGTGAAGTGGTGACCGAGATAACACAATTACTTTTGGCCATTCGTTGCTGAGACTGTGTAAACTATTCTAGCATGTCTGGCCGAGAACCACGAGTTAACGCCCAATAAATGAACCATTGAATGCACCGCCACACAAACATAACAACTACTCTATCAAATGCAACTTAATTAGACTACCAACGTACATTCAAACGATCGATTTTCTCGACTTGAGTGTGTGAATGAAAAACTAGAACCGAGCCCTAATTTGAAGACGAAATCGGCAAACACCCCAAGCCTACAAACTACAAAAACCTCCTACAACGACGAAAAAACACACGGAGACGGACGGAAACGACGATTTCGGGGTATCCTCGCAAGGAGTTCGGTGGTGGTGGTGGTGGGGGGTGGTGGGGTGAGAGAGGTTTGTTCGAGGGGTATTTTGGGTATTTCGGGTCTAATTTTTTGGTGCCCCAGGTAAATTGGTTAGTGCCCACATTAACTGGGTGCCTTCATGAAACGGTGGGGTGCCCTTAGCGGCCCTCATAAATTTTTGGTAGATGCATATAGGCCTATATATAATGCATTGAAGTAGGAAGATACAGATGCTTTCACACGCGAATAGAAAAACCAATGACAGAATACAAATAGTATGATGTCCTAGTTGCCTATAAAATATAGCCAGCATAAATTGTATTAAAAACAGAAAAAATGCAGCATGGAAGAACTTGTAAAATACTTAGAATAAATTATACGGCGTGGTACAAGAAAGATTATCAGAGACTCAGAAAAGCTGCCTTTTTGGTTTCAGACGGATTGAAAAGACAATGGTAGGTCGATTACCGCCCTTTTGGATGTTTCAATATCCCTCATAGATATCACACATTTTTGCTTACCATTTGTTGGAGAAGCCTTCAAGTTTAAGAAAAGCAAAGTCCCATCAATTTGATGGCACATAGCTTGTGGTATTTTAGTTGCAGATGTTCCCAAGATTTTAAATCACCTCATAGAAGAAGATAGAAATGCTAAGTTCCCCGAAAACGATCAGTTTATAATTCTATAACCTATTGTAAATGCATTCTTGAGCTATAGAAAAAAGAGAAGTCATAGGAAAATCAAGGATCACAAAAATTGAGCACAAATGCATATACAGTAATGGTAAAAGACCACCTCACAAGTTTGAATTGCCTCACACTGTGTCTTGTGCAAACTGAGGCAATTCAGAGGTGAAAAATGCAGTACAGTTTTGAGCACATATAGTGAGGGGGAAAAAACACTATCGACCCTCCAACCGTGTGAAAGAGACCTTATTTCCATAAGAGAATCTCTCACTTGATGGTGGGACTGCAAACATGAAAGATCTTTCATAGTAAAAACCAGGCTGTTTGGGCTGGGGCAAATTTACATAATCACTACCCAACATCATAACCACATATGACATCATAGGCCTGTCGTCTGGACATTGTTGCACGCACAAAAGACCAACTTGAATGCATCTCAAAAACTCTAATTTACTTAACTCGTCCTCCATAACAATAGTTGCATCGACTAGTTCCAAAGCCTTGCCTTCATTCCAAAGGTTCCATGCCTGAGACAAACAAGTTCATAAGTCTTAACTCATCTATCGGTGCATACTAGAGTATAGGATGAAAGTAAATTTGAAACGCATGCACTTACATGACTCAGAAGGTTGAGATAATGGGCTAAATGATGGAAACCTTTGTTTCTCTTGCCACTCACTATCTCTAATATTAGTACACCGAAGCTAAAGACATCTGATTTCATTGAGAAAAGCCCCTCCGCAGCATACTCTGGAGACATATAACCACTGCGCTCGACCATGGAATCAAACATATAAGTAAGGAATCAAAGAAAATGTCAAGAATGAGAATAGAGATATATGTACTATGTTCCAACCACTCTTCTTGTGTTTGCTTCTGTTTCATCTCCTCCAAATGCTCTCGCCAAACCAAAATCTGAGATTTTCGGGTTCATTTTACTATCAAGGAGAACGTTACTGGCTTTTAGGTCTCTATGAATGATCCTAAGTGTTGAGTCTCTATGTAGATAAAGAAGTCCTTGAGCTATTCCGACTATAATGTCAAAGCGTTTATGCCAGCTGAGTAACTTACTTCTTGCTAGATCTGAAAAAGATGAAGCATCTGACTGAGTGAGTGAATCTTGCAAACGTTTTCCATTATGCAATTACTAGGAAGAAAGCACATGACTAATAGAAAAGAAAAGCTGATGAAGAAACGAACGAACCGAAGATGAAGTAGTCTAAACTTTTGTTGGGCAAGTACTCGTAAACCAATATCATTTCTTCTCTTTGAATGCAACAACCGAGAAGTCTAACTAAATTCCGGTGCTGAAGTTTGACAATCAGAATGACTTCATTCTTAAACTCATTAAGGCCTTGCTCAGAGTTCTTTGAGAGCCTCTTTACAGCTATTTCTTGCCCAGTTGACAATTCACCCTGGAACAGTTAATATAATTTTTATATATAAGATGGATCCTTACGAAATTTGTGGTCATTGCCATAAAAGTTTTACCTTGTAAACAGGACCAAAACCGCCCTTCCCAATTACATTACCATTAGAGAAGTTATCAGTGGCAGTTGCTACTGTGTCAAAGTCAAACAAAGGCAGTTTAAGATCACTTTGGGCTTCGGTGGTACCATCATTTCTATGATCAATGTTTTCTTTCATTGCAGATGAACAAAACTAAATGATTGAACTAATTAATCAAATCCAAAGTAAAAATTAACATGAATCAGTGAAACAATTTTCAGCCAAGCTCACAAATTATCCAACGGTAATGTAGTGCAGTTGTTAAATGATCGAGATTTAATGACTACAAGTTTACGTTACCTAGTCGCCTCATCTTAGTCCTCTTAACAAAACACCAGATGATGAAAGCAACGGCCAGTATCCCAGGGACCATTGATGCTGATGCTATCGCGGCCACTAGTTTTTTCTTGTTGGCGGAACCACCATTTTGTACCTCTACTTCCACATCAGTTCAAAAGTTGAGATAAAACTTACATTCACAAATTTTAAGAAGAAAAGATACGATAAACAAAGAAGTTTCATCCTTTTTCTTTGTTATTTTGGATTCCCTCATCTAAGATTGTATTTCAAACTTCTTATATAAAACCACAAGAATGCATCTAATCTATTTGTTCTAATGAATGCAGGAGCCTGAAAGTCATTTTCATATTCAAAGCATAAAATTATCATTTTTAACATTTATATTGTACTCATTCTTTCAAAAAAAACATTTATATTGTACTCATGAAAAAAAGTACAAATGAATTACTAGCAGTTATCCAATACAACAGCAACAACAACATAGCCTCGATCCCAAATTAAATGAAGTCTGCTACATGGATCAAACTCTTCCATTGCGCTCTATTTAGTGCAATTAATGGTGTGCTTTCCAAATCATTTAAATCCCTCTTGCATAGCCTAACCATAGCAGTTATCTCATACGCTAGCTAATTTAGAGCAAACAAGGGAAATGGTACCTTATTTTCAAAAAAAAAAAATTACCTAATTGTGAAGCCGCCATCTTTACATATAGCTCTTGCCCATTAACTTGAAAACTTCTAATGTCGACCAGATGCCCAAACCAAAGCAAGCAGCCATTCCCTTCTTTTATATCAGCAAGGGCAAAAGCGGTGCAAGAACAGTTATTCAAGCATTCTGCCTCACATTCCCTTAAGCCTATCTTTGATATAAGAACAACATTTTTTGTGTCTGGTACTTTAATACCACTAAATTTCTGAAATCCTTCTCCATTCCTGCAACTAAAGCTTGCTCTTTGAATGCACCCACTTGAATAATCCATCGAATTCCACTCCTCCGAGGATTTTGGCATAAATCCATGAAGACACTGACATACTACTGGAGCGTTACTAATGTTACAAGAGCCATATGCACCACAGTAGTTGTAATCTTGGCATTGGTCTATTGGCCCAATATGATTAGGAAACCAATTATGGAGTCTAGCATTATAAGAAACATATGAAACATCGCCAAATTGATTGAGTGTAATTAGTTGTCCAACACCAGATTGATTGCTGATGTCCAAAGTGAAGTAAACCTCCTCTTCATTAGAGACAAATTTGTAAGGAAACAATGAGCTCGGCTTCATTTCAGGAAGCCCAGCAAATCGAACACCATTCCAATAACCACCTCTGAATACCAACTCCTCTCCTTCCCACAACATTAGTTGAGGGACTCCATGGAGGTCGATCCCTAACCTGTAGCCACCAGTTGGGGCATCTGATGTAGTCTTCCAGGAAGACAAGAACCAATTCATACCGGTTTTCAAGTTCCGCCCCAGCTTCATGCCTGGTATCAATGTATCACATACATGATCAAAACTTTGCCACAGATAGTTGACGGGAGTGTTGTGCTTTAGATCTTTCAAAACAAGATTACCGGAGTTCAGTAATTGCGCTGAGACTGTGTGTTGTGTTGTCATGGATGAATTGGAGGACCAAACTTTGCTCCCTGTTTGATTAAGTAGTATAAGATTTCCATTGTTACTGATCTTCAATGTGCCGTTAGTTCCACCGAGAGGGGTCTCTCTGTTTGCAACCCAAACTACACCTTGATCCCTTGTTAATTCCTTATACCATATTCCCAAGTAACGGTTAGGAGAACCCTGAGGACTGAAGAAGCCTAATTCGAACCTGCCACCAGAGGACACTAAGGTCTGGCCATCAATGAGAGGTAGAGTTAATGTAACAGAGTCCCCAGCCTTTGTAATTCTTAAACAACAAAGTATAGAAGCATAGAGAACATGTAAATGAAGGCCTTCCATAGATCACTATAATCTCTATTCCATTACGCTACTTATGTTGTCCTGGAAACAACAACAACAACAACAACATTAACAACAACAATCCCAAAATAGTTGGGTCCGCTACTAGGATCAAACTATTCCGCTTCCTCGATTTAATGCAATTGATGGCATGAATCTGCAATTTCAATAATACAGTACTGAATTTTAACCAGAGATTCTGACTGCTTGATGTTAGTTTAAAGGACTTACACTAAACATGTTGGCATTACAAAAAAAAATCTTTTTCTGTGACATCCATGGCTCCATGTACACGTTAGAAGACGAGGACTGGCCCATTGACTATTCAAGCCAGTTGACATGGTCATATGGTACTCTGCAAACAAAAATTTTGATCTCCCAATCTCACAATTGTATATTATCTAAACGTAAACTATAAGGAAATGAATAAAATGATAGAAGCGCAGACCTGGGTATTATTTTTGTTGAATCTTGTAAGTTGTAAGGTACTCTCCTTCCTCTTGCTCTAAAAGTATCATTGATTTCAAAATAATACAAGCAAGAATAAGAATTAAAACATTCAAGTCAGCTTGGCTAGGAGAATTTATATCCTTGACAAACACATATAAGCTAACAAATTAGGCAAAAATAATGTAGATAAGTTGAAAAGTGCAGATGTTGTTAACGTGGTGGACTAGTTAAATCTCTGATTATTTAAATTTCAGTAAGATGGTGGTTTTATACATTATGCAGCATTACCACTGGACTTTCTCAGATAGAGCCTAATAGATTGGATCCTGCACATAAGGCATGAGGGCATTGTCATATATGAAAATTCCAAACTAAAGGAAGTTCCAAATAAACAAACCATCTTGAAAGAGACTGACATCTATAACTAAGCGTCTCGGTCCTCCTCAAGCTCGATATCAAATGGATTCAAATTTCTGTCAAAAATGGCTCAAAGAGGATTTTAAACAGCGGTTTTGGCGTTCCAATCCAACATATCGAAGATTTTGAATCTCTTGTCTTTCATTTGATAAAGATATTTTCATGTAATAAAGGAAAACAAATTGTTTTGTTGATTAGCTGATCTCTAGAATGGATTATTTTATTTTCAGATGTTTTGGCTCTTTTGAAATTCCAAGATTCCAAGCATCTGATAGAAGAAGGTAGAAATGACAGGTTGCCCAATACCTTTTTGTCTTGTGATTTTCTAACTTCTATATGTGGTACACAGACTTCGCTAGTAAGACATTGGCACTTTTACTTTTACTTGCCCCCTCTTGATAAAAAGAACACTTGCATAACCAAAATCAGCATATAGTATATGGAAAGGGAAAGAGGATCATGTATATGATAAAATTGAGCCCGTAAGCATTCAATTACAGTGTCATAGAAGTATTAACTCAACAGTTTCCTATTGCTTCACATCGTGTGCTGTGCAACTCAAGGAAATCCAGAGGTGTAAAATGAACTAAATTTTGGGCAAAAGGAATGAGAAAAAAAAAAAAAAAAAGAAAAAAAAAGCACCCTATCGACCCTTCAATTGCGTGAAATAGACCTTATTTCCATAAGAAAACTTCTCACTTGATGATGGACCTTCATCTGTGTAAGATCCATCATAGTAAAACCAGGCTGTTTGGGCTGCGGCAGATTTGCGCTATCACTACCCAACATCATAACTGCAGCTGGCATTGTTGGCCTGTCGTCTGGGCGTTGTTGCACGCGCAAGAGACCCACTTGAAGGCACCTCAACACTTGAAATTTACTCAAGTCATCCTCCATACCCATGAATTCATCCCACTAGTTTTAAGGCTTTCTCTTCATTCCAAAGATTCCATGCCTAAAAGGAACAAGTTCGTTATGATAAATTTACTTTGCATAGCTCTTGTGGTATTTATTTTACAATTAAGTGCAAGTATATCTACTCTTTAAAGTAGAACTTTCTAATCCACATGGGACTAAAACATGTCCTTTTTGAAAATGTCCAACAGGTTTTTGGTTGGCTTCTCCATAATTCTGAACGCAATAGAGAATTGCACAAATGTGCATGCCACCAAGTCGTTGCCAAGTCGGAGAACGCTTGCTCCTCTTTGCCTTTCATTTTAATAAAAGGATTCTTGTTTCTTTAAAAGAAGAGTGAAAGATAATTTAAACGAAGCAGAAATTCAATTATGCTTACATGGCCTAGAAGGGTTGAGATTATGGTCTGAATTACAAAATCCTTTGTTTCGCTTGGCGCTCACCACCAAAGCTGAAGACATCCGATTTCATAGAGAACAGCCCGTCTACATTACTCTGGAGACATATAACCACTGCAGTCCACCATTGAAGCAAAACATATTGGTCATTAAGAAACAAAGCGAATGCCTTAACTGAGAATACTAAAATAATACCTACTGTGTTCCAACCACCTTTCTTATGTTTGCTTCAGCCTCATCACCACTAAAGATTCTTGCTATCCCAAAATCCTAGATTTTGAGGTTCATTTCAATATCGAGTAGAACATTAGCAGCTTTGAGATCTCTATGGATGATCCTAAGCCTTGAATCTCTATGCAGATAAAGAAGTCCTAGCGCTATTCCATTGATGATGTCAAAACGTTTTGACCAGTTAAGTAATACACTTCTATCTTGATCTGTAAGAAAGTAACAGAGTTAATGAGTTTCTTTTCAATATATTTTCTAATTTAATTGAAAGAGCTAAGTAAAGCGGGGGTAGAAAGAAGTGACAAAATAAACATACCAAATCAAGGTAATCCAGAGGTGTAATATGAGGTATAGTTTGAGGCTTTGAGCACATGGAAGGAGAAAAAGACCCCTATCGACCCTCTAACTGTGTAAAAGAAACCTTATTTCCAGAAGAAAACTTCTCGCTTGACGATGGACCTTCGTCCATGAATGATCTTTCATAGTAAAAACCAGGCTGTCTGGGCTGTGGAAAATTCGCGCAATCGCCACCAAACATCATAACCACAGATGGCATTGTTGGCCTGTCATCTGGACGTTGTTGCACACACAAGAGACCAACATGAATGTACCTCAACACTTCAAATCCACTTAATTTATCCTCCATAACCACAACTTCATCGACAAGTTCCAACGCCCTGTCTTCATTCCAAAGGTTCCAGGCCTAAAATAAATACGTTCGTCACTGTTACTTTACTCCACAAAATGTACATCAAAGGCAATCATTCGCTAATAGGCGTTCTATCTTAAAATAATCAGTTGGATTTTCATGAAATGAATCAAAATACACTACATATCATGATGCATATCCAATGAATTCCACTGACAATTAAGAAGTGTATCCTTCTAGCATTTCTGCACATTTATAGCGTACTTTGGATTGAAAATCTTAAATAAAGAAAAATAGAACAGAATTTTAATTATGCTTACATGACCTAGAAGGTTGAAGTCATTGCCTGGATGATAAAACCCTTTGTTTCGCTTGCCACTCACTATCTCCAATATCAAGACACCAAAGCTGAAGACATCTGATTTCATGGAGAAAAGCCCGTCTGCAGCGTACTCTGGAGACATATAACCACTGCATTCCACCATTGGAGCAAACCATATTAGTAATCAATTATTGCTTCTTCTTCTTTTTTTCTCAAAGCAATTGGTAATCAAATTAAATGTCTAGAATCCCTACAGTGTGACCTACTATGTTCCAACCACTCTTCTTGTGTTTGCTTCAGTCTCATCTCCTCCAAAGATTCTTGCCAATCCAAAATCTGAGATTTTAGGGTTCATTTCCATATCAAGTAGAACGTTTGCAGCTTTGAGATCTCTATGAATGATCCTAAGTCTTGAATCTCTATGTAGATAAAGAAGTCCGAGTGCTATTCCATTGATGATGTCAAAACGCTTTTTCCAGCTAAGTAAGTTACTTCTAGTTTGATCTGAGAGGAAGTAACAGAGATAGAGATTTTTTGTAATTATATTCTTCAGTTTAATAAAAAAAAAGACTCATCATAGTAAAGGATAGCAAAAAGTGACAAACAGGCACGAACCAAAGATGAAAGAGTCTAAGCTTTTGTTGGGCATGTACTCGTAAATCAACATCATCTCTTCTCTCTGAATGCAACAACCAAGAAGCCTAACTAAATTCCGATGTTGGAGTTTAGAAATAAAAATGACTTCATTCTTGAACTCATTAAGGCCTTGTCTAGAGTTCTTTGAAAGCCTCTTCACTGCGATTTCTTGCCCATTTGGCAGTTCTCCCTAGGAAATTTTTAACATAGCTAAAATATTTGAGATTGGTTTCATGCGAATCATGTGATTATCAATGAGGTGTATGCAAGTTTACCTTATAAACAGGTCCAAAACCACCTTCTCCAATTTTATTACCATGAGAGAATTTATTAGTAGCAGTTTCCACTGTAACAAAGTCAAACAATGGCAACTCTAGTTCTCTTTGGGCTTCAGCAGCACTATCTTCCTCTCGATTGATGTATTGTTCACCTGCAGATTAACAAATGCATGCAATAAATTGAAGAATCCAACAACAACAACATCAATCCCAAATTAATTGGGGTCAGCTACATGGATCAAACACTACCATTGTGCTTGCTGCTCGATTTAGTGCGATTGATGGTGTGAAATCCAACATAAAATACAACTAGACATAATTCATTGAGATCATATTCAATTCATGTAAAAACTACCAATAACATTGTTCAAGTGAAAGGGCAATTGAGAATTGTTGATGACGCTCATGCAAAGGGATGATGTCACAATTCTTTTTCTTTAAAATTTTGAAAGAACCAATTCGTAATTTGTTGCAGAAATAAAGTTATATTACCTCTTTGCCTACTCTTGGCCCTTTCAATTAAACACCAAAGGATTGTTCCAATGAGTAGCGTCCCGATAATTACTGTAACTGATGCTATCACAACTACTGGCCTTTTCTTCTTTTTCGAACCAGCTTCTTGTACACCCGCTATTACTAAGACATCAGATCAAAATGTTAGAATACAAGAAATGACATCAAATCAAACAGTTAGATTTACAAATAAGAATCTTTCAGAAAAACTGGTCGTCTAAGACTTCGTCATTACAGCCTCCATGTCTTACTTTAACAAATACAGAATCAGCCTGCAAGTCATTCAACCTTCAAGTTCAACCGTTCAAGCATATATTCAGAGGTACTGAGCATTCCTGAAGTTCCAATGACTTACGACATTGGAACCTGACATGTAGTGAACAAAAAATTCTTGAGTTCACCGGAAACAATCAAAATCCCCTATTGAAATCATGGAAAATTCTTCAATCAAGTAGTTTCCAAATCATAAAGGCCATCATTGTTGTAACTACTAACCATTACTATCCAATGAGACCGCCTAACAATAATCGAATATCAAAAATCATTATTAAACCAAATGAAACAAACTATTTAAGTGCAGGCAATAAGCTAGAAGAAGTGAAGAACACACACCCAGTTCAGAAGCAGCTAGTCTTACATAGAGATCTTGGCCACCACCTGCACTGAACTCTCTAAGATCAATCAAATCATCAAACCACAAAACACATCCACTCCCAGACCCCCTAATATCGAAATTCGCGTACGCGGTGCAAGAACAATTCTTCAAACACTTCACCTGACATTCACCAAGACTCATACTCTCATTCACCCAAGAAAATGTACTATCAGGGACCTTCACAAAAGATAATTTCTGAAACCCATCATCACCTCCCTTGTCACACTCCAAATCTTTTCTTCTCCTACACCCACCAGACCAATCCACTCTACTCCAATCATCCGGCGAGTTCGGCACAAACCCATTCAAGCACTTGCACAGAACAGGCTCATCCACATTGCAAATCCCATAAACCCCACAAAGCCCATATCTGTTACACATGTCCTTTTGCACATTAATAGTCACAATCCAATCTGAAACTCTCTCATTCCAAGTTAGCCTACAAATCACCCCTAAAGGGCTCAAATACAACCTTGAAATCACAGACTCATCATTACTTACAGACAAGAAATACAACTCCTCATCATTGGACACAAAAACTGGCTTAAAAATGGAGTTGTTCTTCACCTCCGGAGTCCCACTGAACTGAAATCCATTCCACGGCCCTGTCCTGAACAGCTTCGCCGATCCGTTTCGAAGAACCATCTCCGGGAGCCCACGACGGTCCAATTCGTAAACGAAATCCCCCATTGAAGGGTCACTCAAGCTCTTCCAAGAAGTGAGCTTTCGATTGAGCCCAGTTCCCAAATCCCAACCCATCTTCATCCCATCCAACAAAGTGTCAGATGGGTAGTCGTAACTCTGCCAGAAATACCCATTAGGGTCATCAGATTTTGCAGATTCAGATTCAACAACAACAAGGTTTCCATTGTCCAATAGCCGAACAATCGGGTTCTTGGCGCCCCCAGAAGCAGAACCACCATTAGAAGACCAGATAACGTGGCGGGTTTGATTGAAGAGTGAGAGATGGCCATAGTTGTTGATGATGAGAACTCCGGATGAGGATTTGGGAAGTGGGGTTTCTCTGTTGGCGACCCAGATGGGTGTTTGAGTTGGGATTTTGTGAAACCAGATTCCCAAGTACCATTTGTTGGAATTGGTGGGAGTGAAGAACCCTAATTCGAAGATTTGGGTGCGAGAGACCAAGGTCTGGTTGTGAAGGAGAGGTTGGGTTGGAGTGAGAGTGTCTCTAGCGTTTGCAAGAGAAGCGAAGGCGAGAAGGAGAAGAAGAGCCTCCATTGATGAACACTGTGAACCTCTGTCTCATTGTGTAAGAGAAGTTGTTGTTGTTGTTTTGTGTGTTTTTGTGTGTTGACTTTCGTAGTAGCGTTGAGTCAATGCACGAAACGTATCTTCTTTTGTGACATTTAATGGTGCCCAAGTGTCACATCAAGTGTGTTCATTGTCCAGGAAACTTCATTGTTGTAGCTTCGAGATCAGAGAGAAAGAGATTGCAAAGTGTATCTAACGGCTGTGAATGAGTAAGAGACCAAAATGTAAAGGAGCCAACTTGGACCACTGTATCTTATCCAATGTTGGTTGGGATTAAATGGCACATAAATATGAGAGTTTTTGGTAGGAAAACCCAATAAGTTAACCAATGAATGACAAACACCTATTTACACACCATCCATTTCCACGTGCACACGTCCCGAAGAGCATTGCAAGGCTGCAAATAATTGCATGTTGTTCCTTTTTTAAGTCACAAAAGCATTTTTTTCATTTTAGTAAACTACAATCAAGGGGTAGACCTAAGTTAAATAACCGACTTAATAGAAGTTGAAAAAAATTCAACAATATGGGGGTGAACTCAAGTGAATTTGGGGCGTATTGGTTAGAAATGACTTAAAAGATTTGGAAAGCCCACCGTTAAATATACTAACTCAAGTATAATAGAAGAGTTTGACCTGTGCAGTTGAACCAGTTAATTTAAGATTAAAGATTTGTTGGTGTTGTTGTAGCCAACTTCACGTCCTTATGTGTGGCCATATGAGTTTTTTGTTGCATTCAAGACTCCGTATGTTGGTTTGGTATGGGCCCAAACACCATAAGTCACCAATTCTAATCCAATTAAGAATTCTAATTGGATTAGAATTGGTGACCAAAATTAAGGAATGAGAGAAAAATGAAAATCGCATTGTTTGCAATTTCGGGGAAAGTCGACTTGAAGACTTAGAAAAATAGGATTTACCTATTTTTTCTAGTAGAAGTCGAATAGGGTTTTTCTAGTGCAAGCATTGAAAAGTCTACTTCGAGAGTTCGACTTGGTGGCCGATTGGTGTGTGCATTCGAGTTGAAGTGTGCAATCTCTCTAGTTTTTCTCTCTACATTGAAGGCATATCAAAATCTTGAATCCGAAGACCCGCAGATAGGCTTTGATATTTTTTGGTGTTCAAGAAAAGAGATGCAATTGTTTGATACAATTGGGGTAGTTTTCTTCGTTCTTAGTGTGATCATATAAGTTCTTGGAAGAGGTTTTTTTGTATTACTCCATTGTTAGTGAATCTCAAGTAATTGAGATATCTTGTACTCTTTATTCACATAGTGGATTGTTCGAAGTTTGGCTCGTGATTTTTACCTCTGATTTGGAGGGTTTTTCATGTTAAATCTTGCGTGTTTTGTGGCGTGTTTATTTTCGTGCATTGATTGTGGTTTGGTGGAAATTTTTATTCATCCGTTTCATTGATCAAAGCGTCGCGCTTAGATCTTGACCGGTGAATAATTGTGGGAATTGAGATGGGTGAAGAAAAATCATGTACGGTCAAGTTGACTTCTTTGAATTATTGGCAACCTATGATGGAAGATCATCTTTATTGCAAAGATTTGTTTGATCCAATTGAACTTCGACAAACCAAACCAGAAGGAACATCCAATGCTGATTGGAAGAAAATGCACAAGAAATATACTGAGACTATTAGAAAATGGATCAACCACAGTATCTATCACCACATCAGTAAAGAAGTTGATGCGCAAGTGTTGTGGAGAAAATTACAAAATATGTGTGAGAGAAAATGTGCACAAAACAAGGCTTCCCTGGTTAGAAAGCTTGTAAACATGAAGTACAAAGATAGACGGTCAATGATAAAGCACTTGAATGATGTCGAAGACTTGATCAATCAGTTGAGTGCCATGAAGAAAATGTTTGAGGATAAGTTACGTGCACTATTAATTTTGAGTTATTTACCAAAAAGCTGGGAAACATTGGTGGTGTCTCTCAATAATTCTTCGGGTGGTGTTTTATCATTATCCATGACACGTGATAGTCTTTATGATGAGGAGACAAGAATAAAGGATAAAGAGATTGATATTTTCACAACCTTTTGTTACTATAGAAGAACATAAAGGCAGAAATATATCTAGAGGTCCGAGAGGGCGGAGCAAATTTAGAGATGAGTCTCAAGCGAAGGGAAATTTGCTTATTTTCATTGTGGCAAAGAAGGACATATTAAAAAAAAATTGTAAAGTGTGGAAAAGAGAACATAATGACGAGAAAAATTGAAATAAGGCGGGTGATCGGAGCACTACAGCTACTATATCAGATGCAAGTGAAGAACTGGTTGTGCTTTCTTTTGTTAAGGATCAAGGTCATGTCACTAATGCAGATAGTGAATGGGTTGTTGATTCAGGAGCATCATTCCATGCTACACCGAGGAAGGATGTTTTCTCTGTTTATCGAGTATGGAATTTTGGAAAGGCAAAGTGGGGAACAATAGTTTTACAGATATAGTTGGCTTTAGAGATCTCTGTGTGCAGACAGATGTTGGTTGCACGATGATTCTGAAATATATGGGACTGTTCCAGATTTGCGTATGAGTTTGATTTCTACTCATGCTTTGGACCTAGATGGTTATTATAATGTCTTTTGGGGGCAATGAGTGGAACTCGTAAAAGGCTCAATTGTCATTGCTAGAGGAAAATTGAGCTACATACTTTACAAAACTCAATTGAAGACCGTCAAATGTGACATGCAGTTGAAGATGATTCTTCACCAGATTTGTGGCATAGGAGGCTGGGTCACATGAATGAGAAAGGGTTGCAGATGTTGGCAAAGAAGTCACTCATCCTTTTTGCCAAAGGTAAAATTCGAAGCCTTTGTGATGATTGCTTATTTGGTAAGCAACATAGAGTTTCTTTTTCTTCATCCTCTGGGAGAAAAAGAAATCTACTTGAGTTAGTGCGACGGCCCCAAACTCCGAGGCAAACCGGGTACCGCCACGTCGCTAGACACGTCACCAAGCATGCCACGTCACCATACACTTAATTTTGACTGCCTGCGACCTACACCTTTATATGTATCTTATTCGCCTTAACTTAGTATTTGTGGATATTTTATGGATATTCACATTAAATTGACTAAGTTAAGTTATTCACGATTTATAAAATTATTAAACATCAAGTGGAAGCCTTTTAAAACATGCAAACACCGTAGGAAAGAAAAATTTGCATTTGTATAAATAACCTTATAGTGTGGAAACCCGGCAGTAGATACCATGCATATTAATGAGCAACAAAAATACAAAAAGTGAACATATACATGTATCAGGTATACAAGTCCTCCCAAAAATTTCATAAAAATAGTAAATAAATACATACAACACCTACGAAAAAATGACGGACTCTCATAACTCAAACGTAGTCGCCTGAGACACCATTGCCTCGGTTCGTCGCAAGATCAGCGATTTGTCACAAAAAATAATGACAAATCCCAGGTGAGTAAATCCCAGAGAACGTTAGCTAATATTCATGAATTCCAATAAAACGACTACAATTCATGTAATTTAAATAAAGGACAAGAAAAAAGAAATTCGCATGAAAATAAGTCGTTGAGAAGTCGAATTTGGACACGAGTGTAGCGTGACAAAGAACCCTGGTCGACATCCAGGAGTTGTCTTAGCTAAACCGAGAGGAACCCATGACGACCACCTCGTCAAACATCTCACGGTCGAATGAGAGGAACCCATGAACGGGAAAAACCCCATCCAAACATCTCTCGAGAGGAACCTATGATGTAGACTTAGGTCTTCGTCAAACATCTCTCAACTACGGGGCTCGCGGAGAATACTCACCGAGTAGCCCCAACATGGCCAATTACTCGAACAACGCGGGGTAGCTAGCCCCGAGGTGTGAGTCTGTGCCATGCTCGACCCCGTCGACAAACACACATCCACACGTGAGAGTGGATGAACAGTAAATGAACAACAATGAAAACCACAATGGAATAATTTAAAATGTAAAATAAAGTAAGTGTCATAAAAGAATTTTAACTAATTTTCTCGTGGGTTTACTTACTTCAAACGCCTTTTAAACATCCCGCACTCGCCTCGAGCTACGTACCTGACACCCGACTATGGTAACCTACGTCCTTGGTGTCCAATTATACAATTTTTATCATTTTAGAGTTTCATTAAATGAATTATTGTGACGACCCCAATTTTACACGAATTGGGCCCCGCCCGACCTAAGCCCACGTGGACCCCCGAGCCAGTCTCGCAAGGTCAACGAGAGCTTAGTCAGCCTTCCAATCCATCATTATACGGCCCTTGCTTTTTGATTTAATGTGACCACATTACAACTACTATAGCCACTTATTAAACAAATTATCAAATTACTTTTAATGTAAATTAATTAATCTTACCCCACGAGCTGCTACCTCGGGCACACGTCGACACGCGACTCGAGACGCGTCCCCATCGTGTTCCGGCTCACCGAAATCCTCGCATAACTAGCATTTTCATCTCAAATTGGATTCGGACATACGTATTTCGACGAGTGGGGCCCACATACGACCTTGACTTGACACGTGGCACAAGTCAAATTTTCGGGTCGTTACAATTATAATGTGAGACCAAAATTTGTAAAATTTTTATTCCAAAAGTTTAATTCTTAGCGCACTTTTTGAACCATACCGAGGATTGTTCCTGTAACGACCCGAAAATTTGACTTGTGCTACGTGTCAGGTCAGGGTCGTATGTGGTACCCACTCGTCGGAATACGTATGTCCGAATCTCGGGTGGAAACACCGAGAATATCCAATTTGAGATTATAATACTAATTGTTGAGAAAAGTATATGCGGGGAATTCGGTGAGCCGAAACACGAACGGGGACGCGAATCGAGTCGCGTGCCGATGTGGGACCGAGGTAGCAACTTAATGTGGCTATAGGGCCTATAGTGGTTTTAATGTGGTCACATTAAATATATATATATATATACATTGGATGCGCCTCGTGATGCCTTGAGATGCGCGCTACTGTGGTGCCTTAAGATGCGCTATTGTTAAGGAAAGCATTTGAATCAATATATTTTTGATGTGCCTCGAGTTCCGCTCCGCACGAATCTCGAGGACATTTGCTTTCTTCTTAAGGAAGAAACAAAGAGAGAGAGAGAGAGAGATCGGAGAAGAGAGAGGAGATCGGAGGACTGGTGCCGGTGCAGCGGCGATGTAACGACCCGCTTTAATTAATCCCGATTAAGCGGCTAATTACAAATTATTATCATAAGCTCAGATCCACGTGGACGTCGTGGGAGAAGTCTATGACACGCCTAATCAGGAAATATGTTATTTTTGTGTGGCGAACATTTAATTATTTTACTATTGTTAATAGTTCGCGCCGCGTGAATTGAGAATTTCGCTTAGTCTCGTTGTGCGCTTATAGTGACGAGAGCGTGCGGCGTCGCGGTGTGCGCCTAACGCGGGTGTACGGGGTAGTATGAGATTGAGTTGTCACATCACATCACACATCACACATCACATCAAAAGTCACATCAACTATTCATCATCATTGCTTTTTGGTCCTTCTTACCAAATAACAAAAAGAATAAAAAAAAATAAAAATAAAAATGTGTTTTGTTTAAAAAACGGACAGAGAGGAAGAGAGGGAGAAAGAGAAGGAAGAGAAGAGAGAAAGAGAAGGAAGGGAGAACAGAGAGGGTGAGTGATCGCGAGAGGAAGCTCCGGCGAGGAGCTTGGCGGCAGCGACGACGAGCTCAGCGGGACAACGATGGCGAGCTCGGCGGAGACAACGATGGCGAGCTCGGCGGTGGCGAGTTCGACCCCATTAATCAAGTGAGTTTCGCTCATTCTCTCTTCGATTTGGAGTTCTTTGAATCGATTGTGTGGTGTTGATGTTTGGATTGTTGTTTAAACAAAAAAAAAAAAAAAATCTAACTGATCGAACACTGTGTGTTCTATCAGTTGGGGAAGACGCACACGAGCGCGTGTGCGTCTCTCCCGCGGGCCGGGCCGAGCCTGGACCATTCTGGTCTAGGTCGGCCCGACCCAACCCAAACCCGGACCGAGACGGGTCGGGTCCGACCCGTTTGGGTCGGCCCGACCCAAAGTCTTCTGAAAAAAACAAAAAAAAATGGGAAAAAAAAAGAGGAAAAATTGGGAAAAATCATGGAAAATTCCAGAAAAATTTAGAAAAATTTATGGAAAAATCATATTGCGACCAAATATATAGAATATATGAAAAATAAAATATTTGGATATTTTGGACGCGACTTTTTGCGGGGGTTTGCCTCGAAAAGCGCAAAATAAACAATTTGTCTTAAAAAGTTTTAGGAAATTGTTGTAGATTTTCATGATAAATAAAGTGGTATAATTGGATACCAGGAATTTAGGAGACTGTAGTCGGATAACGGCGCGTATCTCGAGGCGTGTGCGGGAGGTTCGAAAGCGTTCGAGGTAAGTAAACCCACGAGAAAGTTAGTTTAGAATTTACTTATTTTCCTTGTAAATTTTTATTTCGCATTACTTTTCGCCAGTTCAGTTCGCATTGTTACTCTATTCCCGCGTGTGTTTGTGTATGGTCGACGGGACGGTGATCTCGAGAGATGTGTTGGACTGGGTCTACCGTTCAACAGATTCCTCTCATTTGAGGCGTTGGGCGGAAGTCTAACTTCCGATCAACATGTTTCCTCTTTTGACCGTGAAGAGGGGGTGTTGATTTCTTCACCTTCAGGGCCTTCTCGGTTTGTATTTTTGTCCCATGTTCGACAGCTATACACCACACTTGCGTTCCGTATTATTGATTATCTCACGACTTATATTCATGCTTTATATTTCAGTTCATTTACTTTATATGCATGAATTGTAGCCGTTTTCTTGGAATTCTTGTGAATACTAACTGAATTTCTCTGGGATTTACTTCTCTGGGATTTGTCATTATTTTTTGTGACAAATTGCAGATCCTGCGACGAGCCGCGCAAAAGTCTTAGGCGACTACGTCTAAGTAGGGAGAGGCCGCCACTTTTTGCATAGGTAGTTGTATGTATCTATTAACTACTTTATGACATTTTGGGATGACTTGTATACCCGATTCATGTATATGCTCACCGTTGTACTTTTGTCGCTTTTGATATACATGGTATCTATTACCGGGATTCCACACTATAGGGTTAATTATACAAATGCAGACTTTTTCTTCATACGGCGTTTGCATGTTTTTTTTTAAAAGGCTTCCGCTTGATATTTAATAACTTAATAAGTTGTGAATAACTTAACTTAGTCAATTTGATGAGAATATCCATAAAAATCTTCATAAATATTAAGTTAAGGCAAATAAGGTATGTATAAAGGTGTAGGTCGCAGGCATCAAAGTTAAGTGTGCGGTGACGTGGCATGCTTGGTGACGTGTCTGGGGCGACGTGGCGGTGCCCGATTTGCCTTGAAATTGGGGCCGCCACAAAGCGAGACCGACGTGCGAGATCGCAGCGATGCGATGCTGGCTTCGCGAAGCGCGACGCGGACCGCCGCTCAAGCGATTGCTCGCGGGCTATGGTGGCGGCGGCGTGGTCTTAGTGGAGAAGACGAAGACGGTGCGACGATGGCAAGCGCGGTGGCGCGACCAACAGCGGTATGGCAGCGATACGGCGGCGGAGACGACAGCGAAGATCAGATCACCTGCTGCGCGAGGCGGCGGTGATGATCGGCGCGCGCGACAGTCAGGCTGCGTCAACGGTGACGGCCGGTACCTATGAGGTAGCAGCGGCTCCGGCAGCGGCGCAGCTTCGACGGCGGCGCTGTGAATGGCGCGGAGCAACTGCGCGGTGACGCGTTGTCGGACTGATCGATCATCGACGAGGGATGCGATTCGACGAAGTTCGACGACGCGATGGATTCAAATGGATTTTGAAGGCCATAAGACTTAGGAGTCGCGTGTCGGGTGCGCATATCGAGGCGTGAGCGAGACATTTTGAGGACGACTTGGATTGTTTGCGGAAAATGTAAGTAAACCAGTTAGGGACTTGTACAATATTTTCATTTCATTCTATTGGCTTTTATTGTTTACTGCTTTGTGATATCTTCCTTTCACTCATGTTGATTAGTGCTTTGTGATAGCTATCTTTGAAATTATTGTTGGTTGACTGGTGTTGAGTCGTTAATTATGTAATATTATATATATGTTATCTATATATTTTTATTGTCAAGTCTCTAATATACTAGCCTAATTGCGTTTATTTATTATTTTCAGGGTTATTGAAGTGCGCGGTTAAATCCGGGGCGAAAAACTATGCAAAATCAAGTATTCATATGCCTGGATATGTTTTATATCGAAAATCGCGCTAGCACACATCCCGAGGCGAATTTGGTGGGGCCCACACGTGAGACACGAAAGAGATGATGTGATGGACAACTAGGCATACATGTGTCCATCGGTGCTTGCATGATTTAAGGATATAAGTTAGGAATACTTCTTTGTTTTGGTCTTAATAGGAATATTATATATATTATAATATTATAATATAATATATGGGAAGGAAATAAAGAAAATAGGGAGAGATAGAAACTAATCGAATTCTTTGAAGGAGATAGGTATGGACGGTTGGAATAAAGTAAGGATCGGCCTCTACATTAAGGGGGGACCTCTCGGCATCTCCTATCTCTCCTTCTAGCCGAACTCTCTCTCCCCATTCTTTTTTTCTTTTTTTTTTTTCTCTCGGTGTTCTTCAAATATGCGAGGCTAAAACCTCTAACTTAGACAAGATTGCGAGGGAGGTTTGACTGCGCATTTCAATGGATTTGTGAGATTTATATATATTTTAATTTCAATCTTTTCATTAATATTTTATTTTCTTTGGTATTGTTTCAATAATCGAGGTTAAATTCATGTTTAAATCTTGATTTACTCGCCAGTGTGTCTTAAGCATCCGTACTTGTGCAACAAGACCACACTAGTGGCAATTGACCTTACCAATTAATTAGTCTCTTTTAGGACCGGTTGAATACCTTAGAAATCTAGGCTAAATCGGACACATGAGTGATTCGATTGTCTAGGTGTAGTGCCTTCACGAAACTTATTGCGGTAATCGTGTTAAACCCAATACGCTTGAGTATAAGGTTATACGTTTGACTAAGAAATAGTCACCGTCGTACCTTGACTATCGAGATTAAGAAGTGCGAGGAACCACGTACGTTACCGGTTCTATAGCTACACTATGATATTTTAATTTGCATATTTTACATAAATCGAAGACCAAATCCAATCTTTTATCGAATTGAACTTGTATGTCTTGACCTAGGTATTTTTATTGATTGTTTTCAAATTATTTTCATTGTTTTGTTTATTTATTTTAAACATTTGTTAATTTATTCATTCTCTAAAACCCTCGATTTCCCTTTTCGTTATTTTTTACCTTAGAAAGATTACCAATCCATGTGGAATCGACCTGTAACGGCCTGAAAATTTGACTTGTGCCACGTGTCAAGTCAAGGTCGTATGTGGGACCCACTCGTCGAAATACGTATGTCCGAATCCAATTTGAGATGAAAATGCTAACTATGCGAGGAATTCGGTGAGCCGAAACATTAACGAAGACGCGCCTCGAGTCGCGTGCCGACGTGGGAACGAATTTATGTGATTTTAAATGTACATTGGATATGTCTCGTGATGCGTGTAGCGCGAGTATTAAGATTTTGAAATGAGGTAGGTTGGTGCTTCGAGATGTGCGTTGCACGAATCTCGAGGAAAATGAAAGAGATAAAGATAAGGAGAAAAGAAATAATATATATATATATTATATTATATTATATTATATTATATATAAAGGAGAAGAGATAAGATTGAAAGAAAAAAAAAAAAAAAAAAAGAAAGATAAGGAGAGCCTGAACGAGCAGAAGAGAAGGAAAGAAAAAAAAAATGATCGGGAGAAGAGAAAGAGAGAGATGGCGGCGCAGCGAGGAGGCGCGGCCCAGCAGCAGCAGGGGTGGCGATGCCGGCTGGAGCTCCGGCGTGGACGGCAACACGAACGGCCAGCCGGGGATGAGCAGTGGCACGTGCAGTGGCTCGCGGGAGGAGCGATTCGCGGCAGCAGCGCACGGCTGCGCAGGCACGACCCAGCAGCAGCAGGAGTGGCTCCGGGGAGCCTGCGAGGCGGCGATCGCGCTGAAGCCCTGGCGAGGCGGCGGAGCTGGCCGGCGGCGGCTCTGCGGTGCGGTGCTGCAGTTGCGGTGCGACCAAGAACCGGGCAGTTGCGCGGCGCGGAGGACGCAGTTTTGGTGGCGCCGGCGAGGCAACGGCAGCGGCACGGTTGCGGCGACGACGCGGTGAACGGCGCGGTAGCGCGGTGTCGACTAGTCGATTGCGCGATTTCGACGAAATCGCGACGACGCGAATGAGGTGAGATTTGTTTCACCAAATTTCAGTTTGACGTGAATAATTTGCAATAAAATTATTTAATTGGTAGAAATGGACACCAGGGACTTAAGAGTCGGGTGTCGGGTGCGCAAATCGAGACGCGAGGGAGACGTCTTGATTTCGAGTTCGCGATTTCTCGAGGTAAGTAAACCAGTTAGGGACTTATACAGTATTTCATTTCTCTCCATTGACTGTTGTTGTTTACTGTTGATAGCTTTATTGTTGTTCACTGCTTTGTGATTATAGCTATTGTACTTGTTGTCGATTGAGGGGGTCCATTGGCAAGTGAGTCATGGTTACTGTATATTTGCGATATGAGAGGTTAGGACTGGAGGCAGGGGTCTCGTCCTAATTATGGTCGTCCGTTGATTTATCCGAGTCCATGTATGTTTCATAGTCATACGGGCTAGGGCTGGGAGGCAGGGGTCTCGTCTTAGAGCCGGGTCTATGGATGCCTCATAGTCGCAAGGGTTAGGGCCGAGAGGCTGGGGTCTCGTCCTAAACCCGAGTCTGCTGGGCTTTTTCTGCGACTCAACGACCTTTTGGTCGGGACTCCTTGTTATTTGGCATCACTCATCGATGGATTGGTTACAGTAATTTATATTCAAGCGTTCTTGATTCATTTCGTTCTATTTGCATTAATTTGACTGCTTTGGATATCGTGAACTGTTGTTTTGGATATTGTGAAATGTTGTGTATATGTCCTACTGGATTTACTTACCTGGGCTCGTCATTTTTATTTTGACTGAGTGCAGAGCTGCAGACAAGTAGCAAAGGAAATGCTTCATGACTAGGTGAAAATTTTGTATAATTGTATTTACTCTCCTCTGATGATATTTACTGGGTTCCACAATTAGGTTGCCTAACTCCCTGATATTTTTGTTGAGTTATTGAATGTATTAGTTGCTTCCGCTATAATTTTAAAAAAATTGTAACTCTCGAAAAATATTAATAACTCAACTGTAAAATGTGAATTTACGTATAATGATGGATTGGAAGGCTGACTAAGTTCTCGTTGACCTTGCGAGACTGGCTTGGAGGTCCACGTGGGCTTAGGCCGGGCGGGGCCCAATATGTGAAAAATTGGGGCCGTCACAGTTGGTTATGGATTGGAAGGCTGACTAGGCCTGTGTTGACCTTGCGAGACTGGCTCAGGGGTCCACGTAGGTTTAGGCCGGGCGGGGTCCAATTCGGGAAAAATTGGGGCCGTCACACGACCATTTGCCACTATTCTACAAAATAGTTGGTTTAGGTATTTTAATTTTATTGACGCGTTCGGCACGCGTCAATTTTTGGCGCCGTTGCCAGGGATTGGCCTTTTTCTTTCTTTGGTTATTTTTTATTTTTTTATTTTGTATCTAGTCTCTTATTCTTAACATGTATGTAGACAACCCTGCGATTGCCTCATACCCCCACAATTATGGTCGATTCGAAGATTCACATTATTATAATGTGAATGGGGTAGGTATGTTATATAACGGACATCAATTTTCTAACATGCATTCTTTTGTGCAACAGGTCGATGTTTTTGAAATTTGTGAATATTATTCTTATTCCACATATGATGGTCCGTATTATCCAAAGTATGAGAATTATCACTATCCTAGCTATGCATCGCCACAACCCGACTTTTTTGGGCTCATGTCAAGTCCACAGATTCCTCAACAAAGCACATCTTTAGAAGATATGATGAAAAAATTACTAGATGATTAACAGCGGTTTCATGAAGAGCTTCAACAATTTTCGCGTGAGTTTCCAAGCTTGCAAAACTTGGAAACTCAATTTATTCAACTGAATGCCACACTCCAGAATATGCTTCACGAGAAAGAGTGTGACGACCCCAATTTCCCACAAACTAGGCACCGCCCGGCCTTAGCCCACGTGGACCCCCGAGCCAGTCTCGCAAGGTCAACGCAGGCCTAGTCAGCCTTCCAATAAATCATTATCAGTAAATTCGAAATTTTAAGTTGAGTTATTAATATGTTTCAAGATTTAAAATTTACCTGAAGCAACTGATACATTAATTAACTCAACAAAAATAGGCAACCTAATTGTGGAACCCAGCATAAATATATAACTATCGGAGGAGAGTAAAATACGAAGTATAAAAAAATTCACCTAGCTATGAAGTCTTCCCTCTGCTACTCGTCTGCGGCTCTACACTCAGTCAAATATAAAAATGACGAGCCCAGGTAAGTAAATCCAATAGGACATATACATAACATTTCACAATATCCAAAACAACAGTTCACGATATCCAAATCAGTCGAATTCATGCAAATATAACGAAAGGAATAAAGAACGCATGAATATAACAGATCAGAACAATCCATCGATGAGTGATGCCAAATAACAAGGAGTCCCGACCAAAAGTCGTTGAGTCGCGGCAAAAGCCACAGACTCGGGTTTAGGCGAGCCCCATGCCTCCCAACCCTAACCCCCGCCGACTATGAGATATCTACGGACCCGGATAAGAGCCCCCAACGTACACTCAATTGGGAGATATCGACAGCGTCCGGATAAGAGCTCATATCGCAAATACATAGTAACCATGACTCGTTTGCCAATTGACCCCCTCAATCGACAGCAATTTAACGATAGCTATCATCACAAGCAATGAACAACAATAAAGCTATCACAACAATAAACAATAGTCAATGGAGAAACATGAAATACTGTATAAGTTCATAACTGGTTTACTTACCTCGAGAAACGCGAACCTAAAAATGTCTCGCTCGCGTCTCGATTTGCGCACCTGACACCTGACTCCTAGTCCCTGGTGTCCATTTAAACATTTGATGGCTTATTTTACTAAAATCATTCAAATCCCATTAACATTAGGCGAAATAAACATCACCTCATTCGCGTCATCGCGATTTCGTCGAAATCGCGCAATCGACCGGTCGACAACGCGCCACCGCGCCATTCGTCGCGTCGCGCCGCCGCTCTATCGTCGTTGTTCTTCGCCTCGCCGCGCTGCCGCCATCGGTCGCTGTTTGGCGCTTCCACCGCTGCCACTCGCCGACTCACTCACCGCCATTGCTGCCGTCGCGACCGCCGAAAGCCGCTGCTTTGCGCATGCTTGCTTGCGCGGAGCCGCCGCTCCACGCCTCGTGTCATCTTTGTTCGCGGTTGGCGCCATCGTCGTCCTCCTCGGCATCATCGCTGCCGCGTCGTGCGCGCGCGCGGCCAATCGCGCCGCCGCTGCCGGCCACTCCGCCGTCACGCCATCGCTGATCGTCTTCTCCACGCAGCCCGCGTTGTCGTGCGAATGTCTTCGCGCCATTGTCGCAGACCTCGACTTTAACGCGCTGCGCGGCTCACTGTGCCGGACTTCACGCCGCCGTCGTGGCTCGTCGGGAGCCGCCGTCCGATCTCCGTCTCATCTTCTCCGATCCTCAAATCTCTCTCATAATCGCGTCTCTCTCTTTATTTCATTTTCTCCTTTCTTTCTGATCATTTTTTTTTATTTCTCAATCTTATCTTCTTCTGTATATAATATTATAATATATATACATATATATTATTTCTTTTCTCCTTATCCTTATCCTTTTTAATTTCAAATCAAAGTGTTCTCGAGATTCGTGCAACGCGCATTTCGAGGCACCAACTTGTCTCATTTCATAATCTCGATACTCGCGCTACACGCATCACGAGACATATCCAATGTACATGTTAAAACCACATAAATCTACTATAGCCACGTTTCGATCCCACGTCGGCACGTGACTCGAGGTGCGTCCTCGTTCATGTTTCGGCTCACCGAATTCCTCGCATAGTTAGCATTTTCATCTCAAATTGAATTCGGATATACGTATTTCGACGAGTGGGTCTCACATACGACCTTGACTTGACACGTGGCACAAGTCAAATTTTCGGGCCGTTACAAAGAGTTATGTAATACACAACCAATTTCTTACTCAAAGGAGAATGTGAATGTTGATACATTGGGGAATGTTGATACACCGGTGGAGAACTATTGGTGCAAAACAACGCAAGGACTTGAAGTCCTTCAAATTGAGTCGGACATTTTCATTGCACAGAATGACGATGATGAAGCTGCGATAGAAATTTGAGTCATTTCAGAAAGGTCAGAGGAGCCGCAGATAGAGAGCAAGGAAGACCAACCTCTGGTGTTGGTGAAACCACCCACCCTCCCATGCATATTTGTTAAACCTTATACGAGGGTGGAAGTAAAGGAGCGTTCGCAGATTTTCTACACTGCTGACACCTTTGTGTTGGATGACCATGATATGACAGATTCGTTTGTGTTAGAGGTCTCGAATGAGCTCACAATTCTAAAGGAGGGTGTGCATGCTGCATTGCCCAAATATGTTGATGCGCCATTTGTTGTTGACATCTCCAAAGGAAAGGGCATCACGTGATGAATCACAATAAGTCTAGCCAAAGACTTAAAAAAAGGCGTTCGTTGGGAGGCAACCCAGCTTTGTTTTTATTTTTATTGCATTTATTTCAATTTTAATTTAGTTTTAGTTTTTTTTTTATGTTTAATAAAGCCCTAACTTGGTCTCTTGGATTTTTACAGGCGTAATGAATGTTTGATGAGCACTGATGGCACTAGACCACCCCCTGAGTTTTGCTAGGTTTGACTGTGGATTACATTGGTTTTGGAGTAATTTGAGCATATTCTTTTTTAGGAATTAAGATTATTAGAGATTTAGGTGTTTTGAGACTTGGTTGGGAGATATCCAACTTAAGTCGCCACATTAGTGGCGGGTCTTTAAGTAGACCAAAAACCCTAAACCTCATTCCATCATCTTGTTGACTTCACCTGTAGTTGAAAGACTCGGACTCGCATGATTTGATAGGAATCATTTGAATTAACTCCCATGCTTATTAGTTCTTGCTCTTATTATGATAATTTTATTTCATAGTTTCCTTAGTTACCTAGACATGCGAGATTTGAGCATTCACTAATTTTTGGAGACTTCTGTTTTACGTGCACTTGTATCTTCTTATTTTATCCATATTCCTTTTCACCACTATTCTTTATCTTTTTGTTGTATGGGTTCCTTGACTTGTTTTGAACCTTGAGGACAAGATTCAGAATTAGTTTGGGGATACTTTAAGATTTATGGATTGAGTAGGATGGATTGCTTTGCAAAAAACCGCATGTGAGCTCATTTAATTTTTTTTTCAATTATATGCGGCTATATGTGGTTGTTGGATGGTATTGGTGGTGTTTGATATCTCTTATTTACTCATTTCTTCTATTTCTTTTCCCTCCATACTCATCTATCTCACTTCATTGGGAGTTGATACACTTTCATGCATGTTGTAACGGCCCGAAAATTTGACTTGTGCCACGTGTCAAGTCAAGGTCGTATGTGGGACCCACTCATCGAAATACATATATCTGAATCCAATTTGGGATCATAATGGTAACTATGCGAGGAATTCGGTGAGCCGAAACACGAATGGGGATGCGCCTCGAGTCACGTGCCGACGAGGGATACGCCTCGTGATGCGTGTAGCGCGAGTATCAAGATTTTGAAATAAAGCGGGTTGATGCCTCGAGATGCGCATTGCACGAATCTCGAGAACACTTTTGATTTGGAATTAAAAGAGAGAAATATATATATATATATAGATAAAGGAGGGGATAAGATCAAAGAAAAGAAAAAAATAAAAAAGGAGATTAGGAGAGACTGATCGGGCGAAGAGAGGAAGAAAGGAGAGAGGGTGGAGGGGCTGATGGAGGTGGCCGGAGTTCCGGCGAGGAAGAACTCGACGCGACGGCGACGCGACGACGACGGCTCCGACGCGCGCGCAACGCCGCAAAAGAAGTCCGGCCGGCGAGCGATCGCGTGGATGGCGGTGATCGCGCGAAGCGCGACGACGCGAGCAACGCTCGCGTGGAGGCCGGCGGTGGGCACCGCTCACTGGACGGCGGCATAGCGATCCGATGAGATCGGCGGCCGCCCTAGGACATCACGACGCGGATGCGTAGAGCGGCTCCGCTCAGCAGCAGGTCGCGAGACGACGCGCGTGAGCGCGCCGCCAAGACGGCGGTGGCGCCGACGAGGGACGGCGGCGGCGCGCGGTGAGCGGCGACACGTCAGCGATGGCTGCGCGGCAGTGACGACTGCGACGCGGCGAGCGACGGTGCGATGGCGCGATGTCGACCGATCGGATGTGCGGTTTCGACGACATCGCGACGACGCGATGGAGGTGATGTTATTTCACCAAACTGAGTTGTGTTTGCAATGATTTTACGTAAAATAGGCCTAAAATGTCGAAATGGACACCAGGAACTTAGGAGTTGGGTGTCGGGTGCGCAAATCGAAACGCGAACGACGTTTTGAGGTTCGCGATTTCTTGAGGTAAGTAAACCAGTTAGGGACTTATACAGTATTTCATTTTTCTCCATTGACTGTTGTTGTTTACTGTTATGTGATAGCTTTATTGTTGTTCACTGCTTTGTGATGATAGCTATCATTGAAATTGTTGTCGATTGAGGGGGTCCATTGGCAAGCGAGTCATAGTTACTGTTTATCTGCGATATGAGCTTTTATCCGGACGCCGTTAATATCTCCCAATTGAGTGTACGTTGGGGGCTCTTATCTGGGACGTAGATATCTCATAGTCGCAAGGGTTAGGGTTGGGAGGCATGGGGCTCGCCCTAAACCCGAGTCTGCTGGGATTTTTCCGCGACTCAACGACTTTTTGGTCGGGACTCCTTGTTATTTGGCACACTCATCGATGGATTGTTTACAATCTTATATATTCATGCGTTCTTTATTCCTTTCGTTCTATTTGCATGAATTCGACTGCTTTGGATATCGTGAACTGTTGTTTTGGATATTGTGAAATGTTGTGTATATGTCCTACTGGATTTACTTACCTGGGCTCGTCATTCTTATGTTTGACTGAGTGCAGCGCCGCGGACGAGTAGTGAAGGGAAGGCTTCATAGCTAAGTGATTTTTGTATATTTTATATTTTTACTCTCCTCTAATGATATTGACTGGGTTCCACAATTAGGTTGCCTAACTCCATGATCTTTTTGTTGAGTTATTTAATTTATTAGTTGCTTCCGCTAAAATTGTAAAACTCGAAAAATATTAATAACTCAACTGTAAATGTTGAATGTACTGATAATGATGGATTAGAAGGCTGACTAGGCTTGCGTTGACCTTGCGAGACTGGCTCGGGGGTCCACGTAGGCTTAGGCCGGGCGAGGCCCAATTTGTGGAAAATTGAGGCCGTCACAGTTGGTATCAGAGCCTAGGTTCAGGCGAACCTAGGGGAAAGTTTAATGGGCGAACTAAGATACTAAATCAGCGGAAGTTTGGAACGGTTGAACTTAGAGTGGAACCCTATGATCCTGGCTTAAGTCTTCGTTGAGAAGTGAGGAGAGTCGGAAAAATTAAACTTTGGACTATATGATACAAAGAATTGTATATATAAAGGTTTATACAAATGAGCTTTTGATATTCTTTCGTGAAAGGCTCATTCGGAGAGTTTGAACCACTTGGTTCTGTTCCAAATGGAATCAGTTCAGTGATTGATGTTCCATTTGCATACGTGATTTCATTTTTGGTAAATCAACAGTTTTTCCAGTTGTTTACAACATTGTGGACAAATTGGTCAAATTATTGGGGTTGTCTCGAGATTCGTGTTGCACGTATTTCGAGGACACATTTGATTTCTTTTTGAGAAAAAAAAATATTAGCGAAGATTTATGAGACTAGTGGGATTACGCAGACTCTAAGAGACCAGAGTGTTGAGACGACTTGAGAGCTAACGATTTCATCACGTACGGACTCCTTAGCTTTGACGAAAGCTTTGGAGTAGTAGTGTTGGATCAGAAGCCTAAGTAACTCCACTTTAGTGACACTAAGCATTTATCGTCTTAGGGTTGGTGAAGTCGACCACCACCTTTAGGGACTTGTAAATGAGTTACGTGTCGAAGTAGAGTCTGCGACTCATTCTAAAATTTAGATGTCACTTAAGTATTGTGTATCTCAAGGATCCTCACAAACGCACTGAAAAGAAATTCTCGTGCAAGTAGTGCATTCGATATTGTATATTTGTTGTGTTGTAATATATATACGATATCGAGGATTCGAGGCTTTGGAAAATGCGACGACGTTTCAGAAAAATGATCGTGAGGCTGCAGGTTCGAGGGTTGCGAGTGTTGGTGAGCTGCATATATCGCACGATCTCGAGATGCGCAATTTACGAGATTCGAGACAGGCGGTGCCTCGAGATTCATGTCACACGAATCTCGAGGACGCATTGACTTTGAAAGTCAAAAAGTGAACGTGTTCGAGTGAACGAGTTGAACTCGTAATTACATGAGGAGATGTTGAGCGCGCCAACTGATACGGGAAGTAGAGTGACGCACAAGTTTTAGCGGCACCACTCATAAAAGTTTCACGGTGGTACGAATCTCGAAGCAACAAATATTCATGACGTCTTGGCCACACCAAATCATGTAAGGTCGAGCATCGTATCAGTTTCATTGTTCGGCGAGGCCGATGTCTGGTTGTGCACTATGGTGGCATCGATGTGGACGCTCTGGAGTGCAGTTGATGTTATGATGAGTGAGATCGTGGGAGCACACGAGAGCAACCTTATAACGTATTGCGTTTCCGCCATACGAGGCATATACGACGCTAAAGTTAGTTGGTTCAGCGCAGAGTTTACGCTAGTGGATTGCAACAGCTAGCATCGTCAGATCCTTAGCATAAGTACCATCAGAGGGTTGATGGCAGAGCCAGTGGCCAGAGACAGGGTCAGAGATCCAGTCGAGTGCAAAGACAGGGACATCGATGATCTAGTCATGCACAGGGGCAAGGATATAGACATGTTCCAGTTGGAGCGGGATTTCAACGTACCTGTATAGGCGTATAGACAACTAGGTACAGCAGAGCCAGAAATAGATTCGCGCTACTGCCATGTCATGTCCGACTACTATCCATCGTAACCTGATAGAGGGTACGAGTTGGGTTGAAACTCACTCAATGAGAAACCGATTTACATTTCTCACGGGCATACATCAGATATACGTATGTTAGTGACAGTGGATCGAGATTAAAATTAAAATATTCATTTGTATTCCAATATATTCTGCGAAGATATTGCCCTCGCATATATTGATGGGGGGAGACAGATGGTGTGTTCTTTGCTTAGAGGTCGCGGAGGAGCCCAGCTCGTCACGGAGGAGCCCAGCTTGTCGCGGAGGACCTCAGCCTTACGAGTAAGATGAGGGTATGGCCTTGGGCGAGTATGGCCTTGGGCGAGTATGACCTTTGGTCTTCATTCATAAAACACCATTGTCTTATGAGACTTGTTTCAATTTCGAGGACGAAATTCTAATTCGTTGGAAAGACTGTAACGACCCGAAAATTTGACCTGTACCACGTGCCAAGTTAAGGTCGTATGTGGGACCCACTCGTCGAAATACGTATATCCGAATTCAATTTGGGACGATAATGCTAACTATGCGAGGAATTCGGTGAGCCGAAACACGAACGGGGACGCGCCTCGAGTCGCGTGCCGACGAGGGATACGCCTCGTGATGCATATAGCGTGAGTATCGAGATTTTGAAATAAGGCGGGTTGGTGCCTCTAGATGCGCATTGCACGAATCTCGAGGACACTTTTGATTTGAAATTAAAAAAGAGAAATATATATATATATATAAAGGAGGGGATAAGATCAAAGAAAAGAAAAAAATAAAAAAGGGAGATCAGGAGAGACTGATCGGGAGAAGAGAGAAAGAAAGAAGAGAGGGCGGAGGTGGCCAGAGTTCCGGCGAGGACGAGCCGGACGCGACAACGACTACGGCTTTTGGCGCGGCGCAATGCAGCGGCAAGTCCGGCCGGTGAGCAGTCGCGTGGATGGCGATGATCGTGCGCGCGACGCGAGCAACGCAAATATGGAGGCGGCGGCGGGCGCGCTCCAGCTGGACGACGTCATAACAGATCCGACGAGATCGGCGGCCAGCCTCGGACATCATGACGCGGAGGCGTAGAGCAGCGGCTCCGCGCAAACAGCAGGGTCGCGGCACTGCGCGAAGAGCGCTGACAGCACGGCGCAGACGGCGGCCAGGCAGCGCCACGAGAAATCGGCAACGACGACTGTGACTCAGCTAGCGACGGTGCGATGACGCGATGTCGACCGGTCGGATGCGCGATTTCGACGACATCGCGACGACGCGATGGAGGTGATGTTATTTCACTAAACTGAGTTGTGTTTGCAATGATTTTACGTAAAATAGGCCTAAAATGTCGAAATGGACACCAAAAACTTAGGAGTCGGGTGTCGGGTGCGCAAATCGAGACGCGAGCGACGTTTTGAGGTTCGTGATTTCTCGAGGTAAGTAAACCAGTTAGGGACTTATACAATATTTCATTTTTTCTCCAATGACTGTTGTTGTTTACTGTTATGTGATAGCTTTATTGTTGTTCACTGCTTTGTGATGATAGCTATCGTTGAAATTGTTGTCGATTGAGGGGGTCCATTGGCAAGCGAGTCATGGTTACTGTTTATCTGCGATATGAGCTCTTATCCGGACGCCGTTGATATCTTCCAATTGAGTGTACGTTGGAGGCTCTTATCCGGGACATAGATATCTCATAGTCGCAAGGGTTAGGGTTGGGAGGCATGGGGGCTCGCCCTAAACCCGAGTCTGCTGGTATTTTTTCGCGACTCAACGACTTTTTGGTCGGGACTCCTTGTTATTTGGCACACTCATCGATGGATTGTTTACAGTCTTGTATATTCATGCGTTCTTTATTCCTTTCGTTCTATTTGCATGAATTCGTCTGCTTAGGATATCGTGAACTGTTGTTTTGGATATTGTGAAATGTTGTGTATATGTCCTACTGGATTTACTTACCTAGGCTCGTCATTCTTATGTTTGACTGAGTGCAGCGCCGCGGACGAGTAGCGAAGGGAAGGCTTCATAGCTAGGTGATTTTTGTATATTTTGTATTTTTACTCTCCTTTGATGATATTGTTGGGTTTTGGGGTTCATACGCAACGGAGATTACAAAACAGTTTTGACAAAAACCCCAACAGGATCCGAATCTAATTCCATTAAAAACGTTTAAACCATGAAAAACTTAATCATACCTCAATCGCAATATACCTTTATGAAGGTTGATCGATCTCTAAGGCACTGCCAACGACGAACGCCCTCTATCAGCAGTCCATACACGAACAACGGCCGAGATTTGAAGTGCTAGCTTCGAGAGAATACCAAACCTTTTTGTTTCTCTCCAAAACGATCCAGAGCATACCAAAAACCCTAAGTCGTTTCTAAAACGAAAATAGAGTTTCGGCCTTTTTCTTTTCGCACCTGTGTTCTAACTTAAAGAGTCTATTTATACAACCCTTGTATATAGACGGTTAAGTAAATTACACATATACCCTTCCTTAAAGAAGTATAAGTGTAATACACCACAAGGACGTTTCTATCATGAATTTTATCACATAAAATTCATTTTTCTGAATCATCTTAAAATCTCGCAAAACCATTCTTAGTGTGCGACCCAATAGGCTCATACAACGTTGACGGTGTACCAAAACACATTTTGGTATACAAGTCATAAGCAGTCTCTAGCAAGACATTATGACTACCCAAATTGTACGAATATCAAATCGATACAACCTAATCAATAGTGTATATAACATCATTTTGTTACACGATATCCTTTTGATCAAACATAAGGCATGGAATTGTCATCCAACATGTTCAATCGTACTAGTCTCGATCTCTAGGTAGACTGAAAACATCCAAGTGACATTGATCAATATCAATTCACTTAGACTAGGCCTTTTAATAGTCTAACACATCGAGGGATCCACTAGATATCTCTCTTTATACGAGAGGGACAAATTCTTTCTCGATTACACAACTTCATCACATTGCTCACGCAGTAACCAATCACAACCTTTATAATCGTCCGGTTAAAGATAATGTTTGATTGTGTCAAATTACTGTGTTCCTAATGTTGAAGTCTCTGGCAATCTCGAGTCAGAGGACTGAAAAATATACCTATCATGAGAAACAACTATGACTTAATCCATGTGATGTTCTCATAGCGGGTCGGTCCAGTACTTTGTTCCCTAACAAGTACTCGTGATCTTGATTCGTACCCCTATACGTATAATCATCATATGATCATCAATCAAGACTCACACTAGTCTTAATTCATTATAGTTCCCAGTATAATGATCGACTAGGGACATTTAGGATATTTATGTAAATACCCATGGATCTTATTATAATGTAAACATGCAAATTAATTATAATAAACAAAGAAATGAAATCCGCTATTTTATTAACTAAAAGTATTCATAAAGACAGTTAATGGATTGACCTAGGGCACATGCCCCATCATCTCCCACTTGCACTAGGCCAATCATACATGCATCTAATGCCTAATGTTCTAACATGACCATCATGTTTTGCTTGTGGAAGAACTTTTGTCAATTGATCCGCAATGTTGTCTTCGAGGGTACTCGCAAATCTTTACGTCTCCCCTCTCAATAATTTCTCTGATGAGATGAAAACACCTGAGTATATGTTTGGATCTGTGGTGTGATCTAGGTTCCTTGGCCTGTGCTATTGCCCCGTTATTGTCACAATACAAACAAACAAGGTTAGCAATACTTGGAACCACACCTAGTTCAGAAATGAACTTTTTGATCCAAACTGCCTCTTTTGCTGCATCGGACGCTGCAATATACTCAGCTTCTGTTGTAGACTTTGTCTTTAAAGTGTGATCTTAATTGTGTTTGCGTTGCGGTTCTTGACATATCTTAACTCCGAAATTTCATGAGTGGCTTGTTAACTTGGCAACTATGTAAACCAAAGGAACTCCATGAATTCTGAATCGGGTATAAGATTAGTTGAGTCTGTACATATCTATATTATGAGTCTAGTTTATCTGCGTGTTTGTTATTTACACCTTTGCTCGGGACGTGCAAAGTCTTAAGTCTGGGGGTATTTGTTGAGTCGTTAATTATGTAATATTATATATAGGTTATCTATATATTTTTATTGTCAAGTCTCCAAAATACTAGCATAATTGCATTTATTTATTATTTTTAGGGTTATTGGAGTGCGCAGTTAAATCTGGGGTGAAAAACTACGCAAAATCGAGTATTTATATGCATGTATATGTTTAACACCAAAATCGCGCTAGCACACATCCCGAGGCAAATTTGGTGGGGCCTACACGTGAGACACGAAAGAGATGATGTGGCGGACAACTAGGCATACATGTGTCCATTGGTGCTTGCATGATTTAAGGATATAAGTTAGGAATATTTCTTTGTTTTGGTATTAATAGGAATATTATATATATATATATTATAATATTATAATATAATATATGGGAAGGAAATAAAGAAAATAGGGAGAGGTAGAAACTGATCGACGTCTACATTAAGGGGGGACCTCTCGGCATCTCCTATCTCTCATTCTAGCCGAACTCTCTCTCCTATTCTTTTCTATTTTTTGTCTTTTGGTGTTCTGCAAACTATGCGAGGCTAAAACCTCTAGCTTAAGCAAGATTGCGAAGGAGGTTCGACTGCGCATATCAATGGATTTGTGAGATTTATATATTTTAATTTTAATCTTTTCATTAATATTTTATTTTCTTCGGTATTGTTTCAATAATCGACGTTAAATCCATGTTTAAATCTTGATTTACTCGCCAGTGTGTCGTAAGCATCCGTACTTGTGCAATAAGACCACACTAGTGGAAATTGACCTTACCAATTGATTAGTCTCTTTTGGGACCGGTTGAATACCTTAGAAATCTAGGCTAAACCGGACACACGAGTGATTCGGTTGTCTAGGTATAGTGTGTAACGGCCTGAAAATTTGACTTGTGCTACGTGCTAGGTCAAGATCGTATGTGAGACCCACTCGTCAGAATACGTATGTCCAAATATCCAATTTGAGATTATAATGCAAATTTTTGAGATGTTTTATGAGTTGGTACACGCGAGAAATTTGTTGAGCCGAAACACTAACGGGGACGCGCCTCGAGTCGTGTGTCGATGTGGGATCGAGGTAGTAATTTTAATGTGGTCACGTTAAAAATATATAAATATATATACATTGGATGTGCCTCGTGATGCATGTGGCGCGAGTGTCTAGATTATGAATTGAGGTGGTAGTAGTGTGACTATTTATGGTGCCCCGAGATGCGCCCTGTCCACTTTTTAAGCAAAGTAATTGACTAATATATTTTTTATGTGCCTCGAGTTCCGCTCTGCACAAATCTCGAGGACACAATTGGATAAGAGCAAAAGAGAGAGTGATTCGGATAAGATGGAGAAAAAAAAGAGAGAAAAGAGAAGAGAGAGAGATGTGAGGGGAAGGAGGATCCGGTGAACGGCGACGGGCGACCATGGTTGTTGGTGCAGCGGCGAGGAGACTGGCGCGCAGAGGACTAGTGGCACGACGCAGTTTCCGCAGTGGCGAGCTTGCAAGGACAGCAGGCGCGGTTTTGGGAGTAGCTCGCGGACCAGCAATACAGCGGCAACGATCTCGCGGGACGGCGACGACGATCGCGCAAGGCAGCGGTGCGATGCGACGTTGCAACGACGCGATAACTCTGGCCGACAGCGGCGTGGCTGTTGGGCTGCGCGACTGCGCGGTGGAGATGATGACATCGGCGCGGTGGCGGAGGCGGCTGGCAGTGGCGGGGCTCCACCGACGCCGGCAGCGGCGGCCGATCGACAGTGTGGACGTCCAGCAACCCAGCAGGCGAGTGCGGCTGGTGCGGACGGTAGCGCCGGAGAGCGGCACCGGCTTTGACGGCAGCACGGTGAACGACGTAGAGCAATGACGCGATGGCGCGTTGTCGGATCAATCGGAGGCGCGATTCGACTAGATTCGACGACGTGCGACCACGAATGAATTTTAAAGGCCATGGTGAGTTGTATGTTAAGAAATTTGGTTGTGTTTCGAATGATTTAGTAAAATAGGCTTTAATGGTACAAATGGACACCAGGGACTTAGGAGTCGGGTGTCGAATGCGCAAATCGAGACGTGGGCGGGATGTCTTGATTTCGATTTACGAATTTTGAGGTAAGTAAACTAGCTAGGGACTTATACAGTATTTCATTTTCTCTCCATTTGTTGTTGTTTTTTACTGTTTTGTGATAGCTTTATTGTTGTTCACTGCTTTGTGATGATATCTATCGTTGAAATTGTTGTCGATTGAGTGAGTCCATTGGCAAGTGAGTCATGGTTACTGTTTATCTGCGATATGAGAGGGTTAGGGCTTGAGGTAGGGGTCTCGTCTTAAACCCGAGGTTTTTCCTGGTCGTCCGTCGATATTATCCGGGTCCATGGATGTTTCATAGTCGTACGGGCTAGGGCTGGGAGGCAGGGGTCTCGTCCTAGATCCGGGTCTATGGATGTCTCATAGTCGCAAGGGTTAGGGCTGGGAGGCTGGGGTCTCGTCCTAAACTCGAGTCTGCTGGGCTTTTGCCGCGACTCAACGACCTTTTGGTCGGAACTCCTTGTTAGTTGGCCTCACTCATTGATGGATTGTTTACAGTCTTGTATATTCATGCGTTCTTTATTCCATTCGTACTATTTGCATGAATTCGACTGCTTTGGATATTGTGAAATGTTGTGTATATGTCCTCCTGGATTTACTTACCTGGGCTCGTCATTCTTATGTTTGACTAAGTGCAGAGCCACGGACGAGTAGCAGAGGGAAGGCTTCATAGCTAGGTGAATGTTTATATATTTTGTATTTACTCTCCTCTGATGATATTTACTGGGTTCCACAATTAGGTTGCCTAACTCCCTGATCTTTTTGTTGAGTTATTTAATGTATTAGTCGCTTCCGCTAAATTTTTAAAATCTTGCAAAACATTAATAACTCAACTATGTAAAATATTGAATGTACTGGTAATGATGGATTTGAAGGCTGACTAGGCTCATTGACCTTGCGAGACTGGCTTGGGGGTTCATGTGAGTTTAGGCCGAACGGGGCCCAGTTTATGAGAAATTGGGGCCGTCACATAGTACCTTCACGAAACCTATTGCGGTCATCGTGTTAAACCCAATACATTTTAAGTATAGGGTTATACGTTTGACTAAGAAATAGTCACCGTCGTACTTTGGCTATCGAGATTAGGAAGTTAGAGGAACCGCGTACGTTACCAGTTCTATAGCTACACTAGGATATTTCGATTTTGCATATTTTACATAAATCGAAGACCAAATCCAATCTTTTATCGAACTAAACTTGTATGTCTTGACCTATGTATTTTTATTGATTGTTTTCAAATTATTTTCATTGTTTTGTTTATTTACTTTAAACATTTGTTAATTTATTCATTCTCTAAAATCCTCGATTTCCCTTTTCGGGAAAGTCGACTTGTAGTTCGACTTGAAGACAAAGAAAAATAGGATTTACCTATTTTTTCTAGTAGAAGCTGAATAAGGTTTTTCTAGTGCAAGCACTGAAAAATCAACTTCAAGAGTTTGACTTGGGGGCCGATTGGTGTGCACGTTCGAATCGAAGTACGCAATCTCTCTAGTTTTTTCTCTCTACATTGAAGGCATATCAAGATCTTGAATCCGAAGACCCGCGGAGAGGCTTTGGTGATTTCTTGGTGTTCAAGAAAAGAGGTGCAAGGGTTTGATACAATTGGGGTAGTTTTCTTCGTTCTTAGTGTGATTATCTAAGTTCTTGGAAGATGTATTTTTGTATTACTGCATTGTTAGTGAATCTCTAGTAATTGAGATATCTTGTAATCTTTATTCATATAGTGGGTTGTTTGAAGTCTGGCCCGTGGTTTTTACCTCTGATTTGGAGGGTTTTCTACATTAAATCTTGCGTGTTTTGTGGTGTGTTTATTTTCGTGCATTGATCGGGGTTTGGCGGGAATTTTTATTCATCCGTTTCATTGATCAAAGGGGCTGAGTAACCAACACCATAGTCAACATCGATGTACAAATTAAGAGACACCAATACCCTTGTTCACATTAGCAAATGCAGCAACTACACGTGTACGACACCTGCCCGTCATTTCTCTGTCTCGAAATGTATCCACTTGTGTGTGTACAATGTATAAATAACATATTCAATGGAAGACGTACGTAAATGCAATAATTATTAAGAAATAATTTAACAAAACCTAGTGTGGAAAAAACCTTAAAAAGTACTGTGTTAACAACTGTACCATATAAAACTAAGCATGTACAAGGTCATGTCATTTCTCAATTCCTAAAAGAATCAAAATATCAAAATAATCACGTGTACAAGTAATCCTCAGAGGTAGGCAATCAGAGGTAGTCGCCTAAGATCCCATTGCCTTTACTTGTACTCGGATCTGCACTCAATCATCATGAAAAAAAATGGATGACGAGTCCAGTCAGAAAAATCTCAAGGAACTCCTCCAAGCATTCATATAAATAAGTGGAAGTCAATAAATAATGTTAAATGAACATGCATAATGCAAACAGACAACTATAAGTAGGGCATCGCATGCATAGATAACAATAAAGCGCAAATGTATGTGTCTGTTCCAGTCAGACTAAACCATACTTTGGGATTCCCTTCCAGGATCCCACTAGTGGGCGCACCCAACTAGCTATCACCTGATCCCTCTCGATGGCCGGCGTAGATCTACTACGCACCAACACATGTAGTAGTTCAATAGCTCGGGTCGTTATCCACCGAGAACTCCTGATACACATGCTATGGTCTAGAATGCGTAGAGAAAATCTGGTGGGAGTAACTCAACCAACCGTGCAAATAATGACAAGATATAGATATAGGAAAAATCACAAGGAAATACTAGAATTGAATGGAATTACAAAGCAAAATAAATACTCAAGAGTTTTTCCATTGGGTTTTACAAACCTCACACGCGCTCCACTACCCCGTAATCAATCCCCGGGTCCAAGTCCACTAAGTCGTTGGACGCCAATTGATCACTCGTGTCAACTTATGTCCATTTATCAATAATTTACTTTAGTAAGAAAATTCACAACAAATTTCTAAAAATTTTAGGCCAAACTGCCCATTTCGCGCTTTTCGAGGCAAAACCCCCCAAAAGTCGCGTCCGGATTATCCAAATATTTCATTTGTCATAGAAATTCATAAATTTTTATTTATTTTATGGAAATATAATTTTTTGAAACTTTCTCAATTTTTCTAGAATTTCTCCAAATTTTTCTTTCATTTTTTTTTTGAGTTTGTTTGGGTCGGTCGACCCAAATGAGTCAGACCCAACCCGGCCGTGGCCCAGGACGGGCTAGGCGCGAGCGTGTGCACCATATTCCCCGATCGAACTTGGTTCGATCGTGATCAAAACATTTTTTTTCCTTTTTTTCCTCAGTGGTTTGGGTTGGGGTTTCTCTCCACCCCAACCCCGGTGGACTCGATGGCAGGGGAGACACCCTGCCATCACAACCGCGACCCGGTTCGGCCTCCATGGCCGAACCCCTGTCTCGCCAGCACAGCCAACCGAAATTACAACAAACAACGAGGACTCACCTCGACCGTGACGTCTCCACCTTCTTTTCCCTCATTCCCGACTTCTTCTTCTCCTATCTGGTTCCCTCTTTCCCTCTCACGGCCTCCCGATCGGCTGTCTGCGGGGTGTGTACGGGGTGTGTGTGAGGTGTAGGCGAGGTGAGAGAAAGGGTGGTGAAGTGTGGTTTAAATAAGGATTGTTGACTTTGGTTGCTTGACACCAAAATGTGACACAACTGGGCCACTCGCCCGTGTTTTCGGGCGTTTCGACGCCCGATTTCACGTCCAAACCGCGATATACTCGTACCACCACGTCACTAGCCGCCTAATACCCATTCCATATTAGTTACTTTGCCAATTTTTATATAATTTGTGTGTTTTAGTTTCTCCGACCTAATATTCGGTCTCGTCAACTACTCGATACCCGCGTCGACACGCATATTGAGGCGAATACAATTCTCACAATCTCGCACGTATTTTTATGCAACATACACATATGCGATGTAGTTCAATAAATCTCACCACAAATAAGCATCCAACACATAATAACTAGCATACCTAAATCCCCGTGTGTTACCCTACCGCGACGTCCACGTAGATTCGAGCCGTCATCCGCGTCTGTAAATTTAAGAGACATTAATAAAATGAGCCATCGCATCAACTTTTTAGAAAAAAAATTTAAATTTGAGCTCGCATCTCGAAGTGCGAATTGGAGTTGTTATTCCAACACTTCATTTTGATTGACTAATAGACTGATAAACAGGTTGTTCGATTGACTGGCTAGCAGATTGGCCGATTAAAAGGAGAAGCAACAACTATGGAGTCCTCACTGATGTGGTGCTCAATGTAGGTGCCAAAGTAGGTTAGTTTAGCCGTTTTTATATTATAATAATGTTTTTTTTTTGGCTTTTTTAAGCCATTTTTTTCTTATTATATTATAATCATGTTAATTTCTTATAAAAATGAAAAAAAGGAAAATTAATTGCCTAGATAGCAGGGGTGGTAAAAGGAGTCATGACACGATAATATGAGACGGCTAATTCGGGCGATCAACGGATTAACCCATTTAACTAGTTCAAAGTAGTAGTGTAATGAGTTATGGAGATGTGTTATTATTTTATATGAAAACTAGAAGTTGAAAAACGAAGAGATATTTAATTTGAGAGAGAGAGAGAGAGCGAGAGAGATATTCCGAAAAGGTGTTTGGAGCGATTAGCGTGTAGAGAAATCAGACAAAAGTGGTGAAGAAGAGAGATGGAAAATATCAGGAGAGTGAGAGAGTGAGAGATGAATTCGGAGAAGAGAAATGCGATGGATGGATTGGAGATGAGTGTGAGTGAGTTTGCGGGGAATGGGAGGAAGAGTGGGGAGTAAGATCTTTCGAGACATTACACGTGGAGGGTGGGTGTGAAATTTGGTAGTACACTTGGCCATTCTCTAGAGAAGGTCACATGAGAGATGGAAAATATCTATATATTAAGTGTTTAAGTGAAGACCTTCATGATTTATATGTATGAAAAGGAAAAAAAATAATAATAAAGTTATAAAATGATGGATGTCGTAGTTTACTACTATGTCAAGTAAAAATTATATATAAAAAATAAAAATCGACGTGCTCGACCCTTTACATAAGCCAACTCATAGTACTTGTGCATCCATTCAAATACAAAAAAACCCATACAAATATGTGCACTTGGAGACCCAAACAAAAATTTAGATAATGACCAAGCACTCCCAAAAAATTCTTCAAATTGGATGCAGGAGAATTACAACGTAGAAGAATTGATGGGAAGTGAAATTTATAGGGGGAATAAAGCTTGTACTACACTCAATTCCATGTATCTGCTCATAATTTTTAAAAACTTTTACCACACTCCATTCCATGCATTTGCCCATGATTTCGAGTAGAATGTACTAATTCTATTAATCCATTCGTTGATAATATAACCATTATTAATTATTAATAAATGCACACATAATATATATTTATATATATTGGGACAATCGATAATAAAAATAAATAAATAATAAAAATTAAAAAATTAGAAAATTAGAATGGTGAGAGGAGGTAGCTTCTGAACTTTCTCTCTCCTCCGACTTATATATATATATATAGATAGATGATATAGATTTAAAAAAAATATACAACATGGTTTAAAAAATATTTACTTATAAATCATTGAAGTGACCATTCATTAACAAAAAAAAATAAATTCGAATGAACTTAATTGTTGTTTCAGTGCCCTAAACAGTATATATAAATAATGTTGCGGTAACCAAATCGATGGTGTAAGATTCGAAACAAAGAGTATGAATCCATCATTAATTAAACGGTCATTTAGTCGTTCAAAGTTTGATTTTTCGTTTTTCAAAAATATGGGGGAATGAATATATTTTAAAACAAAAAAAACACAAATATATAAATATCTATTTTTCGTTTTTCAAAAATAGGGGGGGGGGAATGTATCTTAAAACAATAAATAACACACACACACACATTGTAACGGCCCGCTCTAATTAATCCCAATTAACTTACAAATTACAGATTAAGACCTTAAGCTCAGACCCACGTGGACGTCGCAGAAAAACTCAGGGCACGCCTAACGAGGTAAAAACTGGTTATTCTTGTGTGTAATTGTTTACTTAAGTTACTAATATTAAATAATTAGCGTCGCATCGTTTAATATTTTATTGGTCGCGTTGTGTACGTGTAGTGACGAGAGTGTGCGACGTCGCGGTGTGTGCGTAACGCGGGCGTACGGGGTAGTATGGGATTTAACTGTCACATCACATCAAATGTCACATCAACTATTCATCATCATTTCTTTTGTCCTCTCTCAAAAATAAAATAAAATAAAAATTTCCTTATTTAAAGAGAAAAGAAAAAAACGGACAGAGAGGAAGAGAGGGAGAAAGAGAAGGAAGGGAGAGAAGAGAGAAAGAGAAGGAAGGGAGAGAAGAGAGGGAGAGTGATCGCGTAGGGGAAGCTCCGGCGTGGAGCTTGGCGGTCGGCAATGGCGACGAGCTCGGAGGGCAGCGCGCGAGCTCGGCGGGGCAATGGCAATGCGCAATGGAGCTCGACCTCCATTAATCAAGTGAGTGGTTAATGTTGTTGTTGTTGATGGGGTTGTGTTGTTGTTGATGTTGGCATTGTTGTTGTTGTTGTCGTCGTAACAAAAAAAAAAAAAAAAAAAAAAAATTTCTCTCCATCTGATCGAACCGGTCGATCGGATGGATGAAGATGCACGCGCGCGCATGTGCGCGCGTGTGCATCTCTCTCAAGGCCGGGCCGGCCGGCCCGACCCGGTGAGGTGACGACCGGGGACCGGTCGGCCGACTCCGGGCCGGGGTCACCGCCCGACTCGGTGGGCGGGTCAAACCCGGTCCAGTGGGGCCCACCCCTATATTAAAATAATATAATATTAATTTTTAATTTAAAAACAGTTTTAAATTAAATAAATTACGAAAAATAAGAAAAATAGGTGGAAAATTATGGGAAAAATCAAGAAAAATCGGAGGAAAATACTTAAAATGTTTTAATTGGCACCAGGAATTTAGGAGACTCTAGTCGGGTGTCGGGTACGTATCTCGAGGCGAGTGCGAGACATTTCGAAGGCGTTTTGCGAGTCGTTTGAGGTAAGTAATCCCACGAGAAAATTAGTGAAAATTCTTTTATTGCACTTGCTTTATTTTGCAAATCTCAATTATTCCATTGCGCTATTTATTGTTGTTCAATTATTGTTCATCCACTCCTACGTGTGTATGTGTGTTTGTCGACGGGGTCGGCATGGCACGGACTCACACCCCGGGGCTAGCTACCCCGCGCTGTTCGAGTAATTGGCCATGGTAGGGCTACGCGGTGACTATTCTCGCGAAAACCCGTAGGATGAGAGATGTTTGACGTAGTCTTAAGTCTACGTCAATGGTTCCTCTCGAGAGATGTTTGGACGGGGTCTTCCGTTCGATGGTTCCTCTCGTTCGACCGTGAGATGTTTGGCGAGGTTGTCGTCAATGGTTCCTCTCGATTTAGCTACGAAGATTCCCGGATGTCGACCAGGGTTCTCTGTCACGCTACACTCGTGTCCAAAATTTGACTTCTCAATGACTTATTTTCGTGCGAATTTTCTTATTGTTGTCCTTTATTAAATTGCATGAATTGTAGTCGTTTCATTGGAATTCGTGAATATTAGCTAACGTTCTCTGGGATTTACTCACCTGGGATTTGTCATTGTTTTGGTGACAAATCGCAGATCCTACGACGAGCCGCGGCAAAGGAGTCTTAGGCGACTACGTCTAAGTAGAGAGAGGCCGCCACTTTTTGCGTAGGTAGTTGTATGTATTTATTAGCTACTTTTTGATATTTTGGGATGACTTGTATACCCGATACATGTATATGCTCACTTTTGTACTTTTGTTGCTCTTGATATACATGGTATCTAATGCCGGGTTTCCACACTGTAGGGTTGTTCATAAAAATGCAAACTTTTCACTTTTATGGTATATCCATGCCTTAAGACTTCCGCAACAATGTATGATTTATATTAAATTACTAAATCATGAATAACTTAAAATTCATAAAATACACATAATTACTAAGTTAAAGGCGAATAAGTTATGTACAAGTGGTTCGTGTCGCTGACAAATCAAAATAAGTGTGCGGTGACGTGGCATGCTTGGTGACGTGTCTCATGACGTGGCGGTGCCTTTGCCTTGGAATTTGGGGCCGTCACAGCTGGTATCGTAGCTTAGGTTCAAAGCGAACCTAGGGAAAAATGTAATACAACCGAATAAAACTTAACAAGAAACATTAGATGTGGAAACCCGAAGATCCCGACTTAGAACTTTAGTTGGGAAGAGAACATGGACTCGGTAATGTCAAGGCTTATACGTTATACATTTTGATTTGTAATAGTATATATGCGTATACGAGGCGATACAAGCCTTCGACGTTGCAGATACGACATGGACGGACAAATGACTCCACCTTCTGAGGATGGTGGACGACGAGTGGTAATACGCCTATCGCGACGATCGAGTGTACTTGATCGGATTGCGGCACACGACCAAACGCTTAGAGCGATGATGGCCTTGCTCCGTGCTCGACAATGACGGCTATCGCGACGCTTTCTGCCACCATCACATCGAGCGCTACTGAGCCGGCAGCCGCGCCGATTGTTCAGGGTACGCCAGTCACTGCAGTTATGGCTGAGACTACCACACCGGCATCTACACAAGCAGTGACACTGACACATGCTCCACAAGAAATCACATTTGAGGCTTCCTTGTCAGCTGAAGCTAAGCTGACGAAGGAATTTGTGAGATTTCAGCCGGGATATTTCACTGGAGGCGGAGACCCGGAGGCAGCTTTGTGAGATGGCTTCTCGCACACGAGAAATTGCATAATCTTCTGAGGATTCACGATAGTATTCGTGCTAGGATATCTGGATATATGCTCCGAGGAGAGGCCGGAGTTTGGTGGACCGCTCATACCGAGACTCATGGAGAGCCGACTACTTGGGTCGGGTTCAGACAGGCCTTTTATGACCAGTATATACCGAGAGTGATACGCTTACGTCTCGCGACAGAATTTTTGTGTCTTAGGCAGGGTAATCGTACCGTGGTCCAAGACATGGAGAGGTTTCGCTACCTATTGCGTTCGGCGGGATTTGGCTTCTGCGATCGCGATCGGGTTCACTACTTTGAGTCGGGCTCGAGATGAGATTGCTAGTGCGTAGAGTATCAAGCGGAGCTCGTACACCGCAAGAGATCTACGAGAGGGCCTTAGCACATGAGACATATCTTATCTTTCGTGCCGCGATGCCCATGCCACGCTTAGCATCGGGGTCGTCCCCAAAGGCACCAGTATGACAGAAAGGGAAAAGGATCATCGATCACGAGATAGGAAAGGACAGAGGCCCGCATGAGGATCGTCGGCGGTCACTTCTCATGCGATAGTACCTGCGCGCGAAGACACGCTTGTCAAGTGGTGGTTATGCACCGCGACGGGGCGAGATCGACCCAGATCGGGGAGGCAGGGACCGAGGACGATGGTCGAGTCGTGGGCCGAGGTCGACAGAGGTCGTGGCCGGGGTCGGGACACCAACATCTTATTTGTTTCAAGTGCGATGTACTGGACATATTAGGAAAGAATGTCCGATGGCTTCGCAGGTCCCCGATTGCAAAGACCACCGGCCAGCCAGGGGAGCTGGTGCATGTGCATCTTAGCACACAACCTGACCATGCGAGGCCACCGAGACAGCAAATTTTGTTGAGGGTATGATTTCGAATTGCAATCGTTTTATGCATACACTTATTGATTCCGGTTCCACGCTTCATTTATTTCGGACGTATGGTTGATGAGTTAGGGTTAACACCGATTACATGCTAGTACACTCCCGATTCTCAAGACAAGAACTGGGGAGAAGGTTTACCCTAACATGATTTGTGAGGGTTGCACGATAGAGATCTCCGGACACCAACTCCCTATCGACTTACGCATCCTAGAGTTTTTAGAGTTCGATGCACTCTTGGGGTATGGACTGGCTAGCGTCATATCACGCCCGGTGGATTGTTTCCGTAAGACAAGTGACTTTTCGGATCCCCACACATACCAAAGTTCACTTTCACGGGTGATGCAAGTAGACTACCGACCACTAGGGGTAGATTGGCTACGACCTTAGAGATGGAAGTATTTGCAGGAATAGTAGAGTCAACCGAGACCTCAGAGGTTAGACTGGAGGAGGTCCCAATTGTCGGTGAATTTCTCGACGTCTTCCGGGAGGATCTACCAGATTGCCCCACACGAGAGATTGAGTTTGTTATTGAGTTAGTACCAGGCACACAACCGATAGCTAGCAGACCGTACCGGAGGTCACGAAAGGAGCAAGAAGAGTTGAAGACTCAACTGGAAGATTTAGAGAAGAAGGGGTTTATACACCCGAGCGCATCACCATGGGGAGCACCGGTTCTGTTCGTTAAGAAGAAGGACAGTAGCTTGAGGATGTGTATTGACTACAGGAAGTTGAACCAAGTGATCGACGATTTGTTTGACCAGTTGGCCGGAGCACGTGTCTTCTCCAAGATCGACTTAAGATCGGGTTATCATCAGCTCAGGATTCGGGATGAAGACATACCTAAGACTGCATTCAGCACCAGATATGGGTTATTTGAGTTTACAAAGATGATGCCATTCGACTAACGAATGCACCTACCATGTTCATGGACTTGATGCACAGAGTACTGAAGTCGTACTTGGATAAATTCGTCATTGTCTTCATTGATGACATATTGATCTACAGCAAGACTCGCGAAGATCATGGACAACATCTCATGCAGATATTGATGACGCTGAGAGAGCACAAACTTTATGCTAAATTCAGTAAGTGCTAGTTTTGGCTGTAAGAAGTCAAATTTTTGGGACACGTGATCAGTGACAAAGGTATATCAGTGGACCCGAGTAAAATTCATGCTGTCATTGATTGGCCGACACCTGAGACAGTGACAGATATCAGAAGTTTCCTTGGGTTAGCAGGGTACTATCGGCGATTTGTGAAGGACTTCTCGAAGATCGCCGCGCCAATGACTAAATTGACAAAGAAGGATGTACCTTTCAATTGGTCAAAGGAGTGCGAGGATGCATTTACACTGTTGTTGAAGATGAGATTGACTACTGCACCAGTACTAGTGTTGTCAGAGCCGGGTAAGGGATTGACAGTTCATACTGATGCTTGCGGCACAGGGCTAGGTTGTGTGCTGATGCAGGGAGACAGCGTCATCGCCTATCTATCCCGACAGTTACGGACCCATGAAAGGAATTATCCAGTGCATGACTTGGAGTTTGCAAGCAATGTATTTGCACCGAAGGTATGGAGACATTACCTCTACTGAGAGGTTCACATTATATACGAGATCATAAGAGTTTGACATACTTATTCACTCGTAAAGATCTCGAACATGAGACAACGACGTTGGCTGAGTTGTTTGAAGGATTACGACTTCTCTATCGAATATCACTGGGAAGGCAAATGTCGTAGCAGATGCATTGAGCGGAGAGACCGCATTCTCGAGACGCTTATCTCGTCATATGATGCACGAGTATGGTTTACTTGAAGTCGCGGCAACACCGAGTTTGACAGAGGTTCCTCGCTACGACGGACGCACGTATTCGTGGACGATTGGCGTACCGTCTATTTCTATTCCGCGAGTGTTGGAGTGTCGGAGACCGACGAGATGTACTCGAGATTCGGTGAGATGGCACGTAATCCCGATCACCCGGATTGGAGCGAGTCCGTGGATCGGTGTTTGAGGCACCGAGGAGGTTATGGATTCCAAGAAGGGGCGAGATACGCGATGGGATACTCCATGAGGCTCACAGTCCCGTGATACGTGCATCTCGGCAGACCAAAATGTATCACGATATGCGACGATTATTTTGGTGGCCGGGATGAAGGCGCGACGTTGGCGCCTACGTTAGGGGTTGTGAGGTGTGCCAACAGGTTAAGGCTGAGCACAGGAGGCCTGGAGGGTTATTGCAGCCACTGCCCATCCCTCGGTGGAAATGGGAAAACATTACGATGGATTTCGTTTGTGGATTACCGCAGACTTCGCGAAACACGATGCGATATGGGTGATTGTGGACGAGTTGACGAAATCACTCATTTCCTACCAATCTCTATGAAATATAATTTCACACATTGAGCATATTATTTGAAAAAGAGATTGTACGATCGCACGAGTATCAATTTCGATTGTTTCGCATCGAGACAGCTGTCTTACATCATCATTGTGGCAAGCTATGCAGAACAACTTTGGTACTAAGTTACGCTTTAGCATCGCATTCCATCCTCGACGGACGGGCAATGAGAGATTAATACAAATACTAGAGGATATGCTCAGGGCATATGTGTTGCAGTTTGGTGGGTCTTGGGAGGAGTACTTGCGGCTCTGTGAATTTGCTTACAACAACAAATATCGGCCGGTATTGAAATGCCACCATTTGAAGCCCCGTACGGTAGACCGTGTAGATCACCGCTTGTTGGCGAGCCGAGAGATACAAAGCCATTGTGGGGCCCGAGATTGTTGTGGACCATACAGAGAAGGTGAGATTGATTCGTCAACGGTTATTGGCTGCCCAACACAGACAAAAGAAGTATGCGGATAGGTACCGCGATGGGTTGAGCTACGAGGTAGACGATTGGGTCTATTTGAAAGTTTCTCCGTCGAAAGGTCATCGGAGATTTGGGATCAAGGGGAAATTAGCACCAAGATTTATTGGGCCGTTTCAGATTGAGAAACGAGTTGGGAAAGTCGCTTATCAGTTGGAATTGCCAAGTCGATTGGCGCGGGGTTCATAATGTTTTTCATATTTCGATGTTACGGTTGGCTAGATCGGACCGAGACCGATGATTGATATGACAAAGATCGAGGTTCGACCGAGGTGACGTACGAGGAACACCCCATCGAGATAGTGGATCGCAAGGCAGACCCTTAGAAGGAAAGAAATACCACTTGTACTTGTATCGTTCGATGGCGTATCATAAGAACGAAGGCCTCACTTGGGAGAGAGAGTCTACCTTGCGAGAGCGATACCCCCACTTGTTCCAAGGTAAGGATTTTATTAAATTTGAATTTCGGGACGAAATTCCTCTTAGTTGGGAAGATTGTAACGGCCCGCTCTAATTAATCCCAATTAACTTACAAATTACAGATTAAGACCTTAAGCTCAGACCCACGTGGACGTCGCAGAAAAACTCAGGGCACGCCTAACGAGGTAAAAACTGGTTATTCTTGTGTGTAATTGTTTACTTAAGTTACTAATATTAAATAATTAGCGTCGCATCGTTTAATATTTTATTGGTCGCGTTGTGTACGTGTAGTGACGAGAGTGTGCGACGTCGCGGTGTGTGCGTAACGCGGGCGTACGGGGTAGTATGAGATTTAACTGTCACATCACATCAAATGTCACATCAACTATTCATCATCATTTCTTTTGTCCTCTCTCAAAAATAAAATAAAATAAAAATTTCCTTATTTAAAGAGAAAAGAAAAAAACTACAGAGAGAGAAGAGAGAGGAGAAAGAGAAGGAAGGGAGAGAAGAGAGAAAGAGAAGGAAGGGAGAGAAGAGAGGGAGAGTGATCGCGAGGGGAAGCTCCGGCGTGGAGCTTGGCGGTCGGCAATGGGCGACGAGCTCGGCGGGGGCGCGGGCGCGAGCTCTGCGGGCAAATGGGCAGCAGGCAATGGAGCTCGGACCTCCATTAATCAAGTGAGTGGTTAATGTTGTTGTTGTTGATGGGGTTGTGTTGTTGTTGATGTTGGCATTGTTGTTGTTGTTGTCGTCGTAACAAAAAAAAAAAAAAAAAATAAAATTTCTCTCCATCCGATCGAACCGGTCGATCGGATGGAGAAGATGCACACGCGCGCATGTGCGCGCGCATCATCTCTCTCGGGCGGCCGGCCGGCCCGACCCGGTGAGCCGGACCGGAGTCGGGTCACTGACTCGGTGGGCCGGTCACCGACCGGTGGCCGGGTCAAACCCGGTCCAGTGGGGCCCACCCCTATATTAAAATAATATAATATTAATTTTTAATTTAAAAACAGCTTTTAAATTAAATAAATTACAGAAAAATAAGAAAAATAGGTGGAAAATTATGGGAAAAATCAAGAAAAATCAGGAAAAATACTTAAAATGTTTTAATTGGCACCAGGAATTTAGGAGACTCTAGTCGGGTGTCGGGTACGTATCTCGAGGCGAGTGCGAGACATTTCGAAGGCGTTTTGCGAGTCGTTTGAGGTAAGTAATCCCACGAGAAAATTAGTTAAAATTCTTTTATTGCACTTGCTTTATTTTGCAAATCTCAATTATTCCATTGCGCTATTTATTGTTGTTCAATTATTGTTCATCCACTCCTACGTGTGTATGTGTGTTTGTCGACGGGGTCGGCATGGCACGGACTCACACCCCGGGCTAGCTACCCCGCGCTGTTCGAGTAATTGGCCATGGTAGGGCTACGCGGTGACTATTCTCGCGAAAACCCGTAGGATGAGAGATGTTTGACGTAGTCTTAAGTCTACGTCAATGGTTCCTCTCGAGAGATGTTTGGACGGGGTCTTCCGTTCGATGGTTCCTCTCGTTCGACCGTGAGATGTTTGGCGAGGTTGTCGTCAATGGTTCCTCTCGGTTTAGCTACGAAGATTCCCGGATGTCGACCAGGGTTCTCTGTCACGCTACACTCGTGTCCAAAATTTGACTTCTCAATGACTTATTTTCGTGCGAATTTTCTTATTGTTGTCCTTTATTAAATTGCATGAATTGTAGTCGTTTCATTGGAATTCGTGAATATTAGCTAACGTTCTCTGGGATTTACTCACCTGGGATTTGTCATTGTTTTGGTGACAAATCGCAGATCCTACGACGAGCCGCGGCAAAGGAGTCTTAGGCGACTACGTCTAAGTAGAGAGAGGCCGCCACTTTTTGCGTAGGTAGTTGTATGTATTTATTAGCTACTTTTTGATATTTTGGGATGACTTGTATACCCGATACATGTATATGCTCACTTTTGTACTTTTGTTGCTCTTGATATACATGGTATCTAATGCCGTGTTTCCACACTGTAGGGTTGTTCATAAAAATGCAAACTTTTCACTTTTATGGTATATGCATGCCTTAAGACTTCCGCAACAATGTATGATTTATATTAAATTACTAAATCATGAATAACTTAAAATTCATAAAATACACATAATTACTAAGTTAAAGGCGAATAAGTTATGTACAAGGGTTCAGGTCGCGGACAGTCAAAATAAGTGTGCGGTGACGTGACATGCTTGGTGACGTGTCTGGCGACGTGGCGGTACCCGGTTTGCCTTGGAATTTGGGGCCGTCACACACATATATATATATATATATATCTTAAAATAAAAAATGAAAAAATTAAGAAAATCTTAAAAATGAAATGGCAGAAGGAGAGAGCTTGTGAAACTTTCTCTCTCCTTCAACTTTTATATTTATATATAGATGATTTGTTGGTCTGTTTTGAACAACTAGAAATGACATCTGATTGTTAGTGCCCCACGTCAATGTTTACCAACACACAAATCGACGTGTATTGAATGAATATCAATAACTAAGTATCAATTTTGGTTTTTTAACTATATGACCCTCCAAAAACATAATAATTTGTAAAAAAAATTAGAAAAACTCACCATGAATCCACATAGATTTATTTACTGTATAGGTTCACTTAAAATCATGAGTGCTCAATTGAATTGATTGTTACTTATAATGAAGCCCTGGCAGCTACGTGACTATTGTACTACCTCATATCCTAAATAGAGACGAAATTTGATATAATAAACGGTCATCACAATGAGGTAGTAATTAACATACATGCCCAATATTAACCATGCATATGACTTACTGGTTTGGTATGAGTTGGGGCTATTTGGGTAAGAGGTGGAGATTTAGAGCTAAGTATATAGTGGTAAGACGTGATTTCTTTCTTATTAAGAAAACATAATGTCTGGTATTAACCTAGCATTGTATATTTATGGGTAGAATTAAGAAGCGAATCACAGGTTATTGCTCCCAATTGAATTGCTATGGTTAAGTTGCTTAAATAGGCTTCATGACTAATAGGTCATCGGATCAAATCCTATCGTCCAACTCCATATAGGTTGTGGCGCAAATCATAGGATTGGGGTGCCAAGTTGGCTCCTGTGGGATTAGTCTAACCAAAGGTTGGGACACCCATGGCCATGATTATGAAAAAAAAAAAAAAAAAAAAAAAAAAAAAAAAAAAGTTTTGAGCCTGAGCAATAGCAATTGAGCAAATGAGCTAGAAGGAACACACCCAGTTGAGAAGCACATGATGAAGAAGAATCAATTGGATAATAGGGGTAGACCTAAATTAGATAACTCTCAATAAAAGTTGAATATGCAGCTGCCTCAATTAATTAATTTAAAATCGAGGCTTTGTTGTTGTAGCTGTTGGTTTTTGTGTGGGCCACACACACACAAAAATAGAAAGTCCAACACATGCAACGAATTGCAGTTGGAATAGGAATCTCGGAGAGAGAAAATAGGAAAGAGAATTGGAGTTGGAATAGGATTTTGGTAGAGAGATATATAAGCATTGGAAAGTCGACTTTGAGAGTGAGACTTGGTGACCGATTGGTGTGCGCACTCAAGTTGAAGTGTGCAATCTCTCTAGTTTTCTTCTCTCTACATTGAAGGTACATCAAGATCTTGAATCTAAAGACTCGCGGTGAAGTCTTTGGTGGTTTCTTGGTGATCAAGAAAGGGTACATCAAGATCTTGAATCTAAAGACTCGCGGTGAAGTCTTTGGTGATTTCTTGGTGTTCAAGAAAAGAGGTGCAAAGAGGTTTGATACAATTGGGGTAGTTTTTCTTCGTTCTTAGTGTGATCATCTAAGTTTTTGGAAGAGATATTTTTGTATTACTCCATTGTTAGTGAATCTCAAGCGATTGAGATATCTTGTACTCTTTATTAATATAGTGGATTTATTCGGAGTTTGGCCCGTGGTTTTTTCCCTCTGATTTAGAGGGTTTTCCACGTTAAATCTTGTGTTCTTTGTGGTGTGATTGATTTGGTGCATTGTTCGTGGCTTGGTGGATTTTATTCATCTATCTCTCGAGTTAAAGGGGTTACTTTCTTGTTGATTAACCCCAACAAGTGGTATCAGAGCCGCGGTTGGTTCGTGTTCCGAGAATCTTTGTGGGAATCAAGATGGTGGATGATAATGATAAATCAAGCAATATGGTCAAGTTGACGGCTACGAATTATTCAATTTGGCAACCGATGATGGAAGATCATCTTTATTGCAAGGATTTATTTGATCCAATTGAATTTGGACAAAACAAGCCGTAGAAAATATCTCGATGTTAATTGGAGGAAGTTGCACCGAAAAACTCGCTGGGACTATTCGAAAGTGGATCGATCTCGTATTTATCACCATGTCAAGAAAGAGGTTGATGCACATGAGTTGTGGAAAAAATTGCGTAATATGTGCGAGAGGAAGGGGGCTCGTAACAAGACTTCTCTAATTAGAAGGCTTGTTAATATGAAGTACAAAGATGGGCTGGTCGATGATAGAGCACTTGAATGATTTCAAGCATTGATCAATCAATTAAGTGCTATGAAGATTGTGCTTGAGGATGAGTTACAAGCACTTTTACTCTTGAGCTCGTTGCCGAAAAGTTCGGGAAACCTTGGTGGTGTCTCTAAGTAATTCTACTCCAAGTGCGTGTTTTGTCTTCATCCATAGTGCGGGATAGTCTCTTTGACGAGGAGACTAGGAGAAAGGATAAAGGCATTGAAACTTCATAAGCTCTTGTTACTACCGCAAACATAGAGGCGTAAGTCGCCTAGAGGTCCGAGGGGCGGAGTAAATCTAGAGGCAAGTCTCAAGGAAAAGGAAAATTCTCTTGTTATCATTGTGGCAAGGAAGGACACATAAAGAAAAATTGTAGAGTGTGGAAAAGAGAACAGAATGATGAGAAAAATCAAAATAAAGCGAATGATCTAATACTACTACTGCTATATCGATGCAATTGAAGACTTGGTTGTGCTTTCTTTAGTTGAGGATCAAGGTCATGTCACTAATACGATAGTGAATGGGTTGTTGATTCCGCAAAGATCCTTCCATGCTACTCCGAGGAAGGATTTCTTCTCTCGTTTATCGAGCAGGGGAATTTGGCAAGGCAAAGATGGGGAACAACAGCTTTTTTGCGGATATAGTTGGCATTGGAGATGTCTTTGTGCGTGCACAAATATGGGTTGCACGGTAATTACTCGAAAGATGTGCGACATGTTCCTGGATCTCGTGGCTCGAATTTGTTTTCTACTCATGCTTTGGACCTAGATGGTTACTACAACATCTTTGGGGGCAAGGAGTGGAAACTCACCAAAGGCTCAATTGTTGTTGCTAGAGGAAAATTGAGCTATACACTTTACAAGACTCAATTGAAGACCGTCGAGGTGACCCGAACGCAATTGAAGATGATTCTTCACCAGATCCGTGGCATAGGCGCTAGGTCACTTGAGTGAGAAAGGGTTGCGTGTGTTGGCAAAGAAGTCTCACATTCCCTTTGCCAAAGGTAAATATTTGAACACTTGTGATGATTGCTTATTCGGTAAGCAACGTAGAGTTTCTTTTTCTTCATCATCTGAAAGAAAAAGAAATTTACTTGAGTTAGTATACTCTGATGTTTGTGGTCCCATTGATGTGGAAACTATGGGAGGTGGCGATACTTTGTTACTTTTATTGATGATGCTTCACTAAGGTTTGGGTGTTTGTGTTGAGAACAAAATGTCGTTCTCTTGAGTACCTCAAGAAGTTTCATACGATGGTGGAACGAGAAAAGGCGTATCTTTGAAGTGCCTTCGTAGTGATAACGGAGGAGAATACACTTCAAAGGAGTTCGAGAATTATTGCTCGTAACATGGAATCGACATGAGAAGACTGTTCCGGTACTCCTCAACATAATGGTGTTGTTTGAAAGAACAAACAGAACCATCCTTGATAAAGTCGATGTATGTTAAAAATGGCTAAGTTGCCCAAGTCGTTTTGGGGTGAGGCTCTCAAGATCGCTTGCTACTTGATGAATCGCTCTCCTTCAAGACCATTGGAGTTTGATGTTCCGTAGAGAGTTTGGTCCGGGAAAGATGTTACTTACTCTCACTTGAAGGTGTTTGGATGCAAGGCATTTATGCATGTGCCTAAGGAGCAGAGACAAAACTTGATGATAGAACTGCTCCGTGTATCCTCTTGGGATTTGGAGATGCGAGTTTGGTTATAGGTTATGGGATCCAGAGAAGAAAAAGATTGTCGTCCCAGGGATGTGGCCTTTCATGAATATGAGACCATAGCAGATTTGAAGACATCAAAGAAAATCATAGTTGATGATGATGATGTTTATGGATTGGAGTCTTCTTCCATTATCGATGCCACACATGAGGGAGACTCATTTGAAGAACATGGGGTTGATGTGCCGTAACCAGCTTGATGATGCTTTGAGCAGGGGGAGCAAACTCCTCCACCAACAAATTTTAGTTGAACCTTCACTTAGAAGGTCGAGAGAGAGGTTGCTTCCTTCTACTAGGTACCCCAGCTTCTAATTATGTTACGATTACGTAAGAAGAGGGGAGCCAGAGAGCTTCCAGAAGTTCGATTCACACCGATAAGAATCCAAATTGATATGTTGACGAAGGTGGTGACTCGTGAGAAGCATCGACCCCCCGCACCAAGTTGGTGGGGCTGAGTTATTATTGAGCATCGAATATGATTGAGATCTCCCCATGTGTTGGAGGGGGAGATTGTTGGTTTTTGTGTAGGCCACACACACACAAAAATAGAAAGTCCAACACATGCAACGAATTGCAGTTGGAATAGGAATCTCGGAGAGAGAAAATAGGAAAGAGAATTGGAGTTGGAATAGGATTTGGTAGAGAGATATATAAGCATTGGAAAGTCGACTTTGAGAGTGAGACTTGGTGACCGATTGGTGTGCGCACTCAAGTTGAAGTGTGCAATCTCTCTAGTTTTCTTCTCTCTACATTGAAGGTACATCAAGATCTTGAATCTAAAGACTCGCGGTGAAGTCTTTGGTGGTTTCTTGGTGATCAAGAAAGGGTACATCAAGATCTTGAATCTAAAGACTCGTGGTGAAGTCTTTGGTGATTTCTTGGTGTTCAAGAAAAGAGGTGCAAAGAGGTTTGATACAATTGGGGTAGTTTTTCTTCGTTCTTAGTGTGATCATCTAAGTTTTTGGAAGAGATATTTTTGTATTACTCCATTGTTAGTGAATCTCAAGCGATTGAGATATCTTGTACTCTTTATTAATATAGTGGATTTATTCGGAGTTTGGCCCGTGGTTTTTTCCCTCTGATTTAGAGGGTTTTCCACGTTAAATCTTGTGTTCTTTGTGGTGTGATTGATTTGGTGCATTGTTCGTGGCTTGGTGGATTTTATTCATCTATCTCTCGAGTTAAAGGGGTTACTTTCTTGTTGATTAACCCCAACAGTAGCCGACGCCAAGTCCTTATTAAGAAGACCATGAGTCTCCTCATGAAAAAGAAAAGAACCGAGTCTGTAATCACTAGTCTGTAATCACTACAACCAATCCCAAGATGGCATTGTCAAAATTATTGTGCTTGTACATTATATTACAAGAAGCAAGAATTTAAACAATTTAACCACAATGAGTAAATGTGTATCAATATATGGTTGTGTTTAAAAACACAAAAAACACACCTAACGACCTTCTAGTGTTGTAAAAGTGACATTCTTTTCATAAGAGATTATATTACTTGAAGAGGGACCCTCACTAAAAGACCTTTCATAGTAAAAACCAGGATGTTTGGGTTGTGGTAGATTTGGACTATCACTGTTCAGCATTATAATCACAGAGGACATTGTTGGCCTGTCGTCTGGCCGTTGTTGCACACACAAGAGACCAACTTGAATGCATCTCAGCAATTCTAATCTACTTAACTCGTCCTCGATAAAAATCGTCGCATCAACTAGCTCCGAGGCCTTGTCTTCATTCCAAAGGTTCCAAACCTGAAACAAACCAAGTTCATGGATCTTTTAATTAGCTTTCGATCAGCACTAGCTAGTGCTAGAAATATATGGTGTTAGTTTGAAATGCATGTATTTATTGTATATACACCTACATGGCCTAGAAGGTTGAGGTCATGGTCAGAGTGTTGGAATCCTTTGTTTCTCTTGCCACTGACTATCTCTAGCACAAGTACGCCGAAGCTGAATACATCCGATTTTATGGAGAAAAGCCCTTCTGCAGCGTACTCTGGAGACATATAACCACTGCAAATCCACCGTCGAAGCAAACATATTAGTGAGGAATCGAAGAAATTAAAATGCCGAGAAGTAATGAGAATATGGAAATACATACTATGTTCCGACGACTCTTCTTGTGTTCACTTCTTTGTCATCTCCTCCATAGATTCTTGCCAAACCAAAATCTGAGATTTTCGGGTTCATTTCACGATCGAGGAGAACATTACTGACTTTGAGGTCCCTATGAATGATCCGAAGTATTGAATCTCTATGCAAGTAAAGAAGTCCTTGTGCAATTCCAACTATTATATCGAAGCGTTTTTGCCACCCAAGTAACTTACTTCTTGCTTGATCTAAAAACATAAAAGGCATCCGAGCTAGTGAGACTTGCAAACTTATTCTGTTATGCAGTTTATAGAAAGAACACTCATGAATAAGAGAGGAGAAAAAAGACGATGAACTAAACGAACCGAAGATGAAGTAGTCTAAACTTTCGTTAGGCATGTACTCGTAAATCAATATCATTTCTTCTCTTTGAATGCAACAACCAAGAAGCCTAACTAGATTCCGGTGTTGGAGTTTAGCAATCAAAACGATTTCATTCTTAAATTCACTAACGCCTTGCCCAGAATTCTTCGAGAGCCTCTTTACTGCTATTTCTTGCCCACTCGACAATTTTCCCTAGAAAGATAGCACAATCTTATGATTAAGATGACTCCTAATTAAAGAGCTGATGTAAATGTTATGATCATTGATGACATAGAAGTTTACCTTATAAACAGGACCAAAGCCACCCTCGCCAATTACATTATCATGAGAGAAGTTATTAGTAGCAGTTGCTACTGTAACAAAGTCGAACAAAGGCAACTCTAGATCACTTTCGCCTTTAGAAGCACTACCTTCCATTAGAATGATGTTTTCTTCCTCTGTAGATTAACAAAACTAAATCATTGAGATTCAAAAATCGATGAACAATCGAATACAGGATAAAAAAAAAAAAACATAATCAAATGAGAACATGTTCCTGCCAAGTCTACAAACTGTCCAAAAATGTTGTGCAATTGATAGAAGCTTAAGATTTAACGACCAAATACCTTTTCGCCTCATCTTAGTCCTCTTAACGAAACACCAAATTGTCAAAGCAGCGAGCAGCACTGCAACGACTACTGATGTCGATGCTATCAGCGCCACGAGCTTCTCCTTCTTGTTGGTACCACCACCATTTACTACATCTACTTCCACATCAGTTCAAAAGTTTAGAAATTCAACTTGAAATGATACAAAAAGACCCCTTAAGAATTCAACTCAAAGAATCAAGATCCCTTTTGTAATCATGTCCACTTATCAATCAGATCAATATTGTCAAAGATCAAAATTTCAGTTCTAAGGGTTCTAAACTATTCCAACTACTATAGAGATAAGTAAATACCATTGAAGGAATGAATGAAACAAGTTGTGAAGTAGAAGAACACATACCAAGCTCAGAAGCAGCCATTCTCACATAGAGGTCTTGCCCACCACCAGCAGTGAACTCTCTAATATCAATCAGATCACCAAACCACAAGACGCATCCGCTCCCCGAACCCCTTATATCGGAATTCGCATACGCCATGCAAGAAAAATTCATCAAGCACTTCATTTGACACTCACCAAGTCCCATACTCTTGTTCACCCAACAAAATGTAGTGTCAGGGACCTTCAAAGAAGAGAACTTCACAAACCCATCATCTCCAACTCCATTAGAGCAATTCAAACTAGTCCTCCTCCTACACCCTCCAGACCAATTTATACCACTCCAATCCTCCGGCGATTTCGGCTCGAACCCCTTCAAGCACTTGCAAAGAATAGCCTCATCAATGTTGCAAACACCATGGACTCCACAAAGTCCATACTTGTTGCATTGGTCCTTCAACACATTGATCATCAAAACCCACTGAAGACTCCTAGCATTCCATGTATACCTATAAATATACCCTGATGGGTCTAAAACCAATCTAGTCATCACAGAGTTGTCGTTGGTTTTCGCGGCGAAGTAGACTTCTTCGTCGTTGGAGACGAAGACGGGTTCGAAAATAGAATTGTTTTTCAGCTCTGGAGTTCCAGAAAATTGAATTCCATTCCAAGGACCTGGTCTGAAGAGCTTCATAGACCCATTTCGGAGAACTAGTTCTGGGAATCCATGAGGGTCCATTTCATAAACGAAATCACCCATTGAAGGGTCCCCCAAATTCTTCCATGATTGGAGTTTCCAAGCAAACCCAGTTTTGAAATCCCACCCAATTCTCATTCCATTGAGTGTGGTGTCAGTTGGGTGGTCAAAGCTCTGCCATATGAACCTACTACTGCTACTACTACTACTACTACTAGGCTGCTCTGTTTCCTCTGTTTTGGATTTGATGATTAGGTTCCCAGTCTCCAATAGCTGGGCAATTGGGTTGTCAATTGAAGAAGAAGAGTTAGAGGACCAGATGATGACATCGTTGGTTTGGTTGATTAAGATGAGATGGCCATTGTTGTTGATCTTGAGAGCTCCTGATGAGGAACTGTGAAGTGGGTGGTCTCTGTTGGCGACCCAAACGATTGTTTGGACTGGGATTTTGTTGAACCAGATTCCCAAGTACCATCTTGTGTTGTCTGAGTTGGTTGGTGTGAAGAAGCCCAGTTTGAATGTTTGGTTTGATGAAATTAAGGTTTGGTTGTAAGTGATCAATTGGGTAGTGGTTAGGGTATCTGTTGCATTTACAGGGGAAATTAAGGTCAATTGTGGGATTGAACAGATGATGAAAGTAAGAACAACAAGATCAACACCACCCACCATTGATGAACTGAAGAACTACATGTAGAATCTGTGAAAACAGAGGAATTTTGATGTGCCTTGGCTTGGCTGAAAAAAAAAAAAAAAAAAAAAATTAAATTAAATTTATTTTATTTTTTTGAGGACAACATTAAATTGTTCTCTCACCTTCCCTCTATTAAACCCTAGATACCAATGCTACAATAAGACAAATATTTGTCCCAAATTTTCTGTTAGGAAGTTTCTTTGACCATCAATTAATTGATTTGAGTGATAAGATACACAAAATTTTTAAGCGGAATCTTTATTTTAAATTTTACGAAAAGAGAAAACAGAGTTGGAGGGTTAAACTAAATGAGACTCAACAGTAGCTGAACGTGAATTAATCGATGTTTTCGGTAGCAGATATTAAGTTGGAAACTTAAAAAAAAAAAAAAAAAAACCCAAAATAGCTCGATCAGTAAAAATAAAATTTCACTAACTGTATTTTAGTCCAAGTCTGGTTTCTATCTGTAATTATGTTTCAAAGCACGTGTAAGAAAAAACTGCTTTCGACTGTTAGGAATGTATTTAAACTGTGCAGATTTTTTATACTAAAAAAAAATGGGCAGGTATTTGTGGTGCCACCAATTCAATGCTGGTTGTTGAATCGTTACACCTTCTGTACGTAGTCCACATATTGATTGATTGATTACTTTACTATAAATATCGACAATACACATTAAAGACTACTATGATATAGCTTTCTTAGAAGAAAATTTGAAAGACAGCCGAGGCTGCCGAGATCTAGAAGAAAAAATCCAAGACTACTTAACTGCAAATACTTTAATTAAAAAACTCGACACAATAAACACTAAAAAAATTTAAATTTGACGGTATAAAAGTTATCACTTGTGATATATATAATAAGAAGATTAAAGAAAGGAACAAAAAATATGTTTGGACTCTTTGAGTCCGGACTCAAAATTTTTTTTGTTAACAATTTAAGATATCTATTTAAGGCATCAACTACTAATAATGAATTTTAATTAAGGGTATTTATGTCTTTTTGGTTGTTTAAGTCCGGACTTTTTGAGTCCATCTAGCATTACCCTAAACGGAATATGAATTATGTCACCAACTAAATTTAAACTATGAACATGAGTTGTTGAAGTCAAGGCAATCAAATACAGTGTTCAAGATGATATATTTAATTTATGATATGTAATTGTTCAAGCTTGAATACACATATATACATGTGGAAACATATACAAAACATATAGATTATCCCTGAAAACTCCAAAATAGATTACCAAACAAAAAAATAACAGATACAAAAAGGGCTCTACCGACCCTCCAATTGTGTGAAACTAAGATTCTTTCCACAAGAAAACTTGTCACTTGATGATGGACCTTCATCTGTTGAAGACCTTTCATAGTAAAAACCTGGTTGCTTGGGCTGCGGCAAATTCGTGCCATCACTCCCCAACATCATAACCACAGACGGCATTGTTGGCCTGTCGTCGAGACGTTGTTGCACACACAAGAGACCTACTTGAATGCATCTCAACACTGCAAATCTACTTGACACTTCCACTGTAAACACTTCATCGACTACTTCCATTGCCCGATCATCGTTCCAAAGGTTCCATGCCTAAAACAAAGAAGTGTTCATCAATTTTTCTTTATAAACCAACATATGTACTGTTAAGAAAATTATAGTAGTTGCTATATTTCGTAGTGTAGGTCTTTTGTACTTAAACTACGAAATATAACAATTACTATAATTTCCTTAACACGTACATTCAAAACATGTAATTAACATAGAGACTAACATGTCCTAGGAGGTTGAAGTCATGGCCTGCAAGATAAAATCCTTTGTTTCTCTTGCCGCTCACTATCTCCAATGTCAAGACGCCGAAGCTGAAGACATCGGATTTCATTGAGAAAAGCCCGTCCGCAGCATACTCCGGAGACATATAACCACTGAATTGAGTCCACCATTGAAGCAAAACATATTGGTTGTCAGGAATCACAGTAAATGTGTAGATAGATAGAAGTAAAACCAGTAATAGTAAAGCACCTACTATGTTCCAACTACCCTTCTTGTATTTGCTTCCGTCTCGTCTCCTCCAAATGTTCTCGCCAACCCGAAATCAGAGATTTTCGGGTTCATTTCTCTATCAAGTAGAATATTACCAGCTTTAAGGTCTCTGTGGATGATTCGGAGTCTGGAGTCTCTATGCAGATAAACTAGTCCTTGTGCTATGCCAATAATAATGTCAAAACGTTTCTCCCAACTAAGTAATTGACTCCTTTCTTTATCTGTATGCAGAGAAATAAAAAGAATGTTGTTTGTACTTTGAAAATATGTATATACACATCCTTCCATGCCTACAATTGACGAAGCGAAAAATTGAAGCGAAAAATTGATGAAATTAACGAACCGAAGATGAAATTATCTAAGCTTTTGTTAGGCATGTACTCGTAAACTAACATCATTTCTTCTCTCTGAATGCAACATCCTAGAACCTTAACCAAATTCCGGTGCTGGAGTTTAGAAATCAAAATAACTTCATTCTTGAACTCCCTAAGGCCTTGTCCAGAGTTCTCCGAGAGCCTCTTCACCGCTATTTCTTGCCCGTTCGGCAGGATACCCTTGAAAATTATTAACGCCAATATTAATCACCGATCTTCACGAACAGATTTAAACCGCAACCACAAGCTTGTCGACATGGAAGTTTACCTTGTAAACAGGACCAAAACCGCCCTCCCCAATTACTTTGTCGCTCGAGAAGTTATTTGTAGCATTCGCTACTGTAACGAAGTCGAACAAAGGCAACTCTAGCTCTCTTGTGCTGTCTTCCTCTTGGTTTGTTATCCCTTCACCTGCATATTAACATAACAATAAAATGGAATTCAACAATCTGGTATAGAACATAGCTAAGCATAATTGATCAATGGAGAATGCCTAAACTCATTATGGACTAGTTCAGTTAAAATACCTCTTTGCCTCTTCCTAGTCCTCACAATGAAACACCATACAATTGAAGCAACCAGAAGTATCACGGTAACTACCGATACCGGCGCTACCACTGCCGCTCGCTTTTTCTTCTTCTTGGAACCACCTTGCTGAGCCTCTATTTGGACAATATTAGCTCATTAGTTTCCTCTATGATCAAATTTTCATAACAAGCATCTGTGTAGTGTTTAGTATGGTACTAGTACTGTAAGTTTGATCATTAAACTAGAAGAACACATACCAAGCTCAGAAGCAGCCATTCTCACATAGAGATCTTGGCCACCACCAGCAGTGAACTCTCTAAGATCAATCAGATCTCCGAACCACAACACGCATCCGCTCCCCGAACCCCTCACGTCGGCATTCGCAAACGCCGTGCATGAACAATTCTTCAGACACTTCATTTGGCATTCATTAAGACTCATACTCATGTTCACCCAAGCAAATGTAGTATCAGGAACCTTCACAAAAGATAACTTCTGAAACCCATCATCTCCAACTCCATTACTGCAATTCAAACTAGTCCTTCTCCTACACCCATCAGACCAATCCACTCTACTCCAATTCTGCGGCGACGTCGGGACGAACCCCTTCAAGCATTTGCAGGGGACAGTGTCATCAATGTTGCAAACCCCATGAACCCCACAAAGGCCATACTTGTTGCATTGGTCCTTCATCACACTTAACATGACAACCCATTGAAGACTCCTATCATTCCAAGTGATACGATTGAGAGACCCTGTTGGGTCCAATCGAAGTATAGAAACTACTGAACCAGTGCTTCTGAAGGAGTAGTACACCTCCTCGTCTGTGTGCACAAAAATTGGTTCGAAAACAGGGTTGTTCTTCAATTCAGGGGTTCCACTGAATTGAATCCCAGTCCATGGACCTGTTCTGTACAGATTCACCGACCCTTTTCGGAATACTAGTTCTGGGAATCCACGGCGATCCATTTCGTAGACGAAATCGCCATTAGAGGGGTCGTCGGAGCTCTTCCAAGATCGCAAATTTCGGTTCAGACCCGTCTTCAGGTTCCACCCAAATTTCATTCCACTGATCAGATTCTCAGATGGGTAGTCAAAACTCTGCCAAACATACCCATTTGAGCCATCATCAACATCATCATCTGTACTAGTTTGTGATTTGACGACCAGATTTCCATTGTCCAAAAGCAGAGCAAAAACAGGGGTGTGGGCTCTGTTCGAGGTGTTCATCATCGTAGAAGAAGAAGAAGAAGAAGAAGAAGAAGAAGAAGAAGACCAAATTACATGGTGGGTTTGATTGACAAGTGTGAGATGGCCATTGTTGTCGATCTTGAGAGCTGGTGATGAGGAACTGTGGAGTGGGTGGTCTCTGTTTGCGATCCAAACGTATGTTCGAATTGGGATTTTTTTGAACCAGATTCCCAAGTACCATCTGTTGTCGTTTGAATTGGCGGGAGTGAAGAAGCCAAGTTCGAAGTTTTGGTTTGAAGAAATCAAGGTCTGATTAAAAGTGAGTGTTTGGTTTATAGTTAGAGAGTCTGTAGCTGTAGCTGTTGCAAGTGATGCGTAGAGGAGGAACAGAGAGAGCAGAGTATGAGCTGAAATGAAAACAAAAAGAGCAGTGCCCGCCATTGATTGATTCACAAATGGTTTGAACTTTGAACTTCAATCTCCCCACGTCCTATATTTTTAAGTCAATTTTTAAGTGTCGTTTGTTCGTGTCTTTCCTGAGTTACAGTGGTGGCGCGATGCTTTTAAAAAAAACCTTGTGGATTTAATGAGAATTGAAATCCTTCTAGCTTGACTTTTTTTGGAATGGACTTCATATGATTTGAGTCTAATATGATGTTCTGATGTTTAAGAGAAGTATTAGAATGACAACAACATGTCACCATTTACCATATAGTTCACAAGAGCTATCCGTGGGTGCTTTGACATGCACTATTCAAGCATACACAGATCCCAATGCATAACACGCAGGTCGAAGTCACATGAAAGACTCTTGTCGAATATGGACATAGCGTTTATTGTCTTGCTATAATAATTCAAGTCCATTGAGGATCCTAATAGCTCGCATTTTGCAAGTGGACCTATGTTTGTTAGGCTCACCTAGACTTTTATGAATTTATTGTGTCTCACTTAAGCTTTATATGTTTGTTATCATCATTTACATTTTGATAAGACCGCGTTTCACAAGAGAACAAGGATTGTTACTGGTGAGCTTATAAGAGGGGGAGTACTTAGGTATCTCGACCACTTATGGAGTTAGAAGAGAAAGAGAGACAATTATACAAGGTCATTATGGGACACTATGCTAGAGTTGTGGTGGTTAAGGCAGAGAAGCGGACGAACGACAATTATATATAATGAGGTATTGGAGAGGCAAAGGGGCGGCCGCCACCTTTGGTTCGCGCGGCCGCCACCTTTGGTTTGCAGACCTTCTAGTATAGTCTATGTTAACATCATTAATAAGGAGCAATTGACATTTGAACCACCAAGTGAGTGAGGTTGTCTCCTTCAACTTCATTAATAACTATCTTCTATAGTTTAGAGCTTCTCGAATGGTGATGGTCTCCAAGGTAGTTGGATGAACTTGTCCAGCCGCGATGGACAACACATATAGGCTCACCCATGACTGCCTCCTTGGATTTCTAGTTCAAAACCGCCTATCTAGACTTTTTTGTTTGGAATTTAAAACATATCTTCAACTATTTCACTTCAATCCCATAAAGGGAATATAATGTAGCTAACATGATTAGAGTCCACATCACTTCAGGGCTGCCAACTCAATACATTTTACTACTTCAGATGCAACACTAAGACTGCAAACTCCAAGGTTGCTGTGTCCATTATTTACATAGCCTGCTTCCAGGGCCTGAAACATGTATACATATATACATGTCATACACAGTATAGAATACCAAACAACAAGGATTCTATCGACCCTCCAACTGCGTGAAAGAGACCTTATTTCCATAAGAAAACTTCTCGCTTGATGATTGACCTTCATCCATGAAAGATCTCTCATAGTAAAAACCAGGAAGTTTGGGCTGCGGCAAATTCGCGGTAGCACTCCCCAACATCATAACCACAGTAGGCATTGTTGGCCTGTCATCGGGGCGTTGTTGCACACACAAGAGACCTATGTGAATGCATCTCAACACTGCAAATCGACTTGACACATCCTGATCCGTAAACATTTCATCGACTAGTTCGTCCGCCTTATCTTCATTCCAAAGGTTCCATGCCTAGAACAAAGAAGAAGTTCATATATCAGCATACATTTGAAACATTTGAAACATGTGTAACAGATGATAGATGTAAACTTGGAACATAGAGACTCACATGTCCTAGGAGGTTGAAATCATAGCCTGAAAGATAAAATCCTTTGTTTCTCTTGCCACTCACTATCTCCAATACTAAAACGCCGAAGCTGAAGACATCAGATTTCATTGAGAAAAGCCCGTACGCGGCATACTCTGGAGACATATAACCACTGCAAACATACTAGTAGTTAGGAATCGAAGTAATGTATAGACTGATAGAAGTACAATCCCTACAATGTTCCAACCACTAGCTATTAGTATAAACATACTATGTTCCGACCACTCTTCTCGTGTTTGCTTGGGTCTCGTCTCCTCCAAAGGTTCTTGCCAATCCAAAATCGGAGATTTTCGGGTTCATTTCTCCGTCGAGCAGAATATTAGCAGCTTTGAGATCTCTATGGATGATTCGAAGCCTCGAGTCTCTATGTAGATATAGAAGTCCTTGTGCTATTCCTATGATAATGTCTAAACGTTTCTCCCAACTTAGCAGTTTACTTCTTGCTTTATCTGCAGAGAAATATGAATGTGTTGTTTGAACATACAATAGAAGTAACTGAATTGAACAAGAGGAAAGAAAAAATCGAGGACATTAACGAACCGAAGATGAAATTATCTAAGCTTTTGTTGGGCATGTACTCGTAAATTAACATCATTTCGTCTCTTTGAATGCAGCAACCAAGAAGCCTAACTAAATTCCGGTGCTGGAGTTTCGAAATCAATATAACTTCATTCTCGAACTCCTTAAGGCCTTGTCCAGAGTTCTTTGAAAGCCTCTTCACCGCTATTTCTTGCCCATTTTGCAGGATACCCTAGGAAGTTTCGAACCTCGAATCAATCACTGATCTTCATGAACAAATTTAAATCACAAGTACACAAAATTTTACCTTGTAAACAGGACCAAAACCGCCCTCCCCAATTACTTTGTCATGAGAGAAGTTATTAGTGGCATTTGCTACTGTCACATAGTTATGCAAAGGCAACTCTAGGTCTCTTGTGCTCTCTTCCTCTTGGTTTATGTCTCCTTCACCTGCAGATTTACATAGCATTGAAATTGAATTGAACAATCTGTTAAGAGAACATTAATTCATGGAGATCGAATTTCAGCCAAATAAGTCAGTCAAAATAATGTGAACGAGCATGGACAAGGCTCAGTTAAAATACCTCTTTGCCTCTTCCTACTCCTCACAATGAAACACCATATAATTGAAGCCACCAGAAGTACCCCAGTGATTACCGATATCGCAACTATCACCGCGGCTGCCCGGTTTTTTTTCTTGTTGGAACCATCATGCTGTGCTTCTACTTAGACATCAGTACATAAAGTTAGGATACAAACTTCTACCCTAGTTGGATCATCAAAGAAAGTAAAAGAGAACATACATACCAAGTTCAGAAGCAGCCATTCTCACATAGAGATCTTGTCCACCACCAGCAGTGAACTCTCTAATATCAATCAGATCACCAAACCACAACACGCATCCGCTCCCCGAACCCCTTATATCGGAATTCGCATACGCCGTGCAAGAACAATTCATCAAGCACTTCATTTGACACTCACCAAGTCCCATACTCTTGTTCACCCAACAAAATGTAGTGTCAGGGACCTTCAAAGAAGAGAACTTCACAAACCCATCATCTCCAACTCCATTAGAGCAATTCAAACCAGTCCTCCTCCTACACCCTCCAGACCAATTTATACTACTCCAATCCGCAGGGGCGTTAGGCACAAACCCCTTCAAGCACTTGCAAAGCACAGCCTCATCAATGTTGCAAACACCATGAACCCCACAAAGTCCATACTTGTTGCATTGGTCCTTCAACACATTGATCATCAAAACCCACTGAAGACTCCTAGCATTCCATGTATACCTATAAATAGACCCTGATGGGTCTAAAACCAATCTAGTCGTCACAGAGTTGTCGGTGGTTTTCACGGTGAAGTAGACTTCTTCGTCGTTGGAGACGAAGACGGGTTCGAAAATAGAATTGTTTTTCAGCTCTGGAGTTCCAGAAAATTGAATTCCATTCCAAGGACCTGGTCTGAAGAGCTTCTTAGACCCATTTCGGAGAACTAGTTCTGGAAATCCACGAGGGTCCATTTCATAAACGAAATCACCCATTGAAGGGTCCCCCAAATTCTTCCATGATTGGAGTTTCCAAGCAAACCCAGTTTTGAAATCCCACCCAATTCTCATTCCATTGAGTGTGGTGTCAGTTGGGTGGTCGAAGCTCTGCCATATGAACCTACTACTACTACTACTACTACTACTACTACTACTACTACTACTAGGCTGCTCTGTTTCCTCTGTTTTGGATTTGATGATTAGGTTCCCAGTCTCCAATAGCTGGGCAATTGGATTGTCAATTGAAGAAGAAGAGTTAGAGGACCAGATGATGACATTGTTGGTTTGGTTGATTAAGATGAGATGGCCATTGTTGTTGATCTTGAGAGCTCCTGATGAGGAACTGTGAAGTGGGTGGTCTCTGTTGGCGACCCAAACGATTGTTTGGACTGGGATTTTGTTGAACCAGATTCCCAAGTACCATCTTGTCTTGTCTGAGTTGGTTGGTGTGAAGAAGCCCAGTTTGAATGTTTGGTTTGATGAAATTAAGGTTTGATTGAAAGTGAGAGTTTGGTCTATAGTTAGAGAGTCTGCAGCGATTGCAGCTGATATTTGAAGAGCAAAAATGAGAACAAGAAGAGTAGTCTCCTCCATTGTTGGTTCACAAATCCACTGAATTCTCAGATGGTTTGTTGAAAATTGGGATCAAAATCATCATTAGATGACTTTGTAGAACTTCAAATTTTAAAATTTTCTAAGTGGACGGATTGGTCCCAAAGTAAGGGTATTGCATGCAGGTTAAGTACACAATCTCAAGTTTGATTCTCTATTACGTCGGGATTGTCTGAAACTCTGAGGTATACTAAAGCCGATTGCATCAAAGCCTTTGGATTGCATGTGGGTTAAATACATAGTCTCTCAAGTTTGATTTTTTATTGCGTTGAAATTATCTAAAATACTATGCTAAAGCCGACGGCATTGAGGCTACATGAGAATAGCCAAGCATGCCTGCACCTGCATACAACGAATGTCAAAAAGTTAAAATTAAAATTTTTAGAGTGTTGAAATTTGACTCAGCACGGCTGCTCTATGTTAAATATTCTTAAAACTGTTCATAAAACTGATTAAGATGGTAGTTGGTAGGATTTGTTGGTAGTGACTCATCTCTCATCTTCAATGAAAAAAACAAAAAAAAAAAAAGAAAAAACTGGCAATGCTTTGATAATCATTCTCACCGGTTGACTTGAAAATTGTTGACCATTTTCAAAAGGAAATGTTTTAGTTCTACATTGGTTAAAAATTTTCACTTTAAAGAGTATATATATTCTTCCACTATATTGAAGGTAAAAGAAAAATTACAAGTGTTATGCAAAGTGAGTCACATGTGCGCAACACAATGCATATTGCGCTTTTATAGGCGCAAGGCTCGTGTGCTCGTGTTTGGGCTACCCACTGGTAAAGCTTTTTACCATTATTTATTTACTATTTTTGAATTTACTATGTGGGCAGTTATTTACGTGACCTACTCAACATCTTCTCCAATTGGTTTTGACTAGAGAGTTATAAAAGAAGAGGTTTGGGGAGGAAGAAGATCATCTCGAAATTCACTTCAATTGCTTATGTTTCAGCTTTCACTACTGCAAGTGTAAGCTGATTTTACTTCATCGTATCCTCTAGAATTTTTGCTGACTATTACAATATAAAGAATAAAATTTCATTTAAGAAAGTGACATAGTTACATGTTTTGAAGTCATTGCTCATTTAAGAAAGCTGATTAAGATGGTAGTTGGTAGGATTTGTTGGTAGCGAATCATCTCTCATCTTTCAATGAAAAAACCAAAAAAAAAAATGAAAAAACTGGCAATGCTTTGATAATCATTCTCACCGGTTGACTAGTTGAAAATTGTTGACCATTTTCAAAAGGAAATGTTCTATTTCTAGATTGAATAAAAATTTTCACTGACTCAAAAAATTGTTGACTAGTTGAAAATTGTTGACCGACTGACTCAAAGGAATGTAAAACTATTCCGTTGGGTTTTTAAATGATTTTAATTGTGTCAAAATATTACCTATTTATTGGTTTGAAAGTCGGGCGTTCGTCATATTCTCTTCGAGAAAAGCTCTAGCGAATGGCGAGCTAAGGAAAATTAAAAATTAATTCTGGTTTATTTTCTCTTCAACAAAAAATTTATCTTGATTTCAATTCATAAGCCGCATTAGCAAAAGTAAAAAAACTGGTTGCACCTTCATGCAAGTGGCATGCTCCTACGTCAGTGTGGTTTTAACTTCAAAAGACCTTAGTACTAATATTGACAGAACACATACAAGTATATATATATATATATAAATTTATCAGGATGAGGGTTTCATTCAAAATTAAAGTTGACTTACACCAATATGAAACTACCAGTGGTGTATTCAATTGAGATTTTAATGGACTTTTGATTACTTTTAATGACTAAAAAAGTTTAGGTGTATTCAATTATAACTTTTAGAGAGTTTATAAAAGTAATGTGTATTCAATGTGAACTTTTATAGACTTTTAAAAAGTCTATAAAAGTTTTGGGGTATTCAATTTAAATTTTTAGAAAGTTTATAAAAGTAAGGCGTATTCAATTTTTAGGTGACTTTTGTGGATTGGTTACAAATCTCGACTTTTATAGACTTTTTGTATAAAATACACATAAAGAAATCTTCAACTTATATCCTCACCTCAACTTAGAAACTTTTACAGGGGTGTATTCAATTAATATTTTAATAGACTTTTAGTTACTTTTATAAGTGGATGATTTTTTTGAAGTTTATAGATTTTCGTAGACTTTTAAAGACTTTGATGAACTTTTACGTGAACTTCATTTTGATGACTTTTATCAACATTTAAGATTTTTAGTGACTTTTGTGAACTTCTTAAACATAATTTTGATTATCGGTCAATGCATAATTATATTGATTTTTCATAATAACTATTACTAATTTTTTTGAAAGTATTTTTATATTTTAATAAAAAAATCATATATACATATTAATGAGTTACTATCAAAATAGTAACATAACAAATAAGTAAATAAATATCAACAAAAGAAATACGTAAATGACTCATTTTTTAGAGGCAAAAAAGAATAAGTAAGATCATTGTGTAAAAATTTTGCACTTTTTTGACTTAAGTAAAAAAACTAATATTTTTTTCCTAAAGAATGATTGTTTAAATTTCTTAAAATGCACTTCTTGCATTTGAAAAAAAAAAGATTATTTTCTTCAAAAATAATAATATTACACTTTTTGAGATTATAATTATGCACTTAATAAATGAAACTTCTTTGTAAAAAAATCGTATAAAAATGTACGATGATGCAAGAATGGCATCTTATATATTAATAACAACATCATTTTCATAAACATAGACATTAGAGTACAATGAGTGAGCAATGACATTCATGAGTTGTGGAGTGGTTGGAGAAGTTGATAAAAACAATTGATAAAAAAATACCTTATGAACAATGAAGTCTTAATTGAATAAGGGAACCAATAAAAATTAGAAGTCTCTAAAAGTTTCTGCGTTGAGGTGAAGAGAAGTTGAAGATTTCTTTATGTGTATTTTTATACAAAAAGTCTATAAAAGTCTAGATTTGTAACCAAACCACAAAAGTCACCAAAAAATTAAATACACCTTACTTTTATAAACTCTCTAAAAGTTTAAATTGAATACCTCAAAACTTTTATAGACTTTTAAAATGTTTATAAAAGTTTACATTGAATACACCTTACTTTTATAAACTCTCTAAAAGTTTTAATTGAATAGACCTAAACTTTTTTAGTTATTAAAAGTAACCAAAAGTCCATTAAAATCTCAATTGAATACACCCCTGGGAGACTTCTAATTCTAATTGGTTCCATTCTTCAAAGAAGACTTATGTTAGACCAGAGGGACTTGCAATGACTTCAAAGCGTGTAACACAACCACTTTCCTAAAGGAAGTTTTGCTCTCTACACTGCATGACTCAACAAATATCCTAAAGGATACGATGAAGCAAACTCAGCTTTCACTTTGCAGTAGTGAAAGATGAAAACAAGAGCTAATGCTGGTAAATTTCGAGATAATTTCTTCCTCCCCAAACCTCTCATCTTATAGAGCATTGGTCATGACCAGTTAGAGTGAAAATGAGGTAGTGGAGCAGTTGAACCGTTTCAACTTCATGAACTCATTGAATGAAAATAGGGTAGTGGAACAGTAATGGAGTAGTGGAGCAGTAATGGAGTAGTGGAGAGCAGTTTCAACTGCATCCACTCGGTCAATTTAATAACTACCCATTTAATCTCGAAAATGGTAAAAATTAATGGTAAAAAGTTTTACCCATGGTTAGCTTGCACACATATACACGCACGCGCACGTGCCAAGTGCTAAGTGCGCCTATAAAAGTGTCTAAAATGCACCATATGCGCCACACCGCGCGCGTGTGGCTCACCTTGCATAGCACTTGTATTTTATTTTACACACACTGTGGTGCAAGAGTACATATATACTCTTTAAACTTGAAGTTCCTAACCAATGTGCGACTAAACATTTATTTTGAAAATGTCCAACAATCCCCCGCCATTTTCAAAATAGTCAGATCATTCAATCCACGAAATCTCAAACATTATATGCATAAATAATGTATCTTGCGATTTGAACCACTAATTTGTGAAAAGTTCATTACATCATATCAGAATTACATGGTAGGTAAACTTTGAACCAATGATTCTATTCGATATGTAGCATAAACATATCACGCATATAATTTACACCAGCAAATAGCCATAAATATCCTGACACATTCAACATTGGCCTTGTGTCCCGTATCTTCTCGTGAATGTCTTTGGAGCCAAGCCCTTGAACTCCTTGAAGCGGCCGCACTTCACATCCACATAAGTAGTCTCCATTCTAGTACCCCCGCAATTTAAGCACCTTTAAAAGACTATTAAGAGATCATCTCAACCTTCTCTCTTTACATGCAGGTACCGAGCACTAACAACATTGGGATGGTTATTAAGATTTAGTGCTCGCAGTCACTCTTATAATGAATTTGACTGCATTGAACTCAAGACTTAACGTAGCGTCGAGTTGAGTTTCCACTATTGGTGACCTGTAATTCATGGGCTTGAGACCCATCCCCCTTGATGTTTTATTCACCAAGTCTCTTGGCAATCCTTTAGTAAGGGGATCTGCCAAGTTTTGACTAGATCTCACATAGTCAATCGTGATAACTCCTCTTGTTATCAATTCTCTGACACAACTGTGTCTCAGTCCAATATGTCTGCATTTACCATTGTACACTTGGCTATAAGCCCTTGCCAATGTGGTCTCATTATCACAATGGATAGATATTGGAGCTACCGGTTTAGGCCACAATGATATCTCGTGTAATAATTCACGTAGCCATTCAGCTTCTTTTGAAGCTGAGGCCAATGCAATAAACTCTGATTCCATGGTAGAACCAACCATTAAAGTTTGCTTCTTTGATGCCCACGAGATTGCACCTCTAGCAAGTGTGAAAATCCACCCACTTGTAGATCCATGATTTTGATCTTTGACAATCTAACTTACATCTGAAAATCCTTCTAAGACCGAAAGATATCAACTATAGCATAAACCATAGTTAATTGTTTTCTTCAGATATTTTAAAACTCTTCGAATTGCAAACCAATGCAACTCACTTGGATTGATTGTAAATCTGCTCAACTTGCCTACTGCTAAGGCAATATCCGGCCTAATGCATGTCATTGCATACATTAAGCATCCAATTAATCTAGAATACTCCAGTTGTGAAACTGGATTGCCTGTATTTTTCACTAGCTCAATACTTGAATCTAGTGGGGTAGAAACAAGGGCACAATTCAAGTGATTGAATCTATTGAGAACTTTCTCAATATAATGAGATTGAGTTAGAGTAATACGTCCCTCATCTCTTACAATCTGAATCCCGAGAATGACATCCGCTTGCCCCATATCTTTCATTTCAAACTTGCTTGAAAGAAACTTTTTTGGTCAACTGAACTTGTTCCAAGTCAGTTCCAAAAATCAACATGTCATCTACGTAAAGACAGATAATGACACCATTGCCTCTTTCATCAAACTTGCTATATACACATTTATCAGATTCATTTATTTTGAATCCAAAAGCAAGTACAACCTGGTCAAATTTTTGGTGCCATTGTTTTGGTGCTTGCTTTAAACCGTACAATGATTTTAGCAATCTACACACTTTATTCTCATGACCGGGCATAATAAGCCCTTCAAGTTGTTCCATGTATATTTCCTCATCCAACTCTCCATTTAGGAACGTTGTTTTAACGTCCATTTGGTGGATGACCAGCTTGTTTATAGCTGCAATTGCAATAAGCAATTTGATAGTAGCAATTATAGCTTTTGGTGAATAGGTATCAAAATAGTATATTCCATGCTTTTGGGTGAAACCCTTAGCAACCAGTCTCACTTTGTGTTTTTCAATGGATCCATCAACTCTTCTTTTCATTTTGAAGAGAAATTTGCATTTAATGGGTTTACACCCAGGAGGTAGATCAACTAGCTCCCAAGTGTTATTTCCCATTATTGAATCCATCTCATCATTTAATGCATATTTCCAGAAAGTTGTATCTCTTTCTTTCATTGCCTCCTCTACTGTTTGAGGATCAGCCTCCGTATTAAAACAATACGGAATTTGTCTAGTTACTGTTTCTCTACTTCCTTCAACTAGGAATGTATAGAAATCAGAACCAAATGACTTAATTTTCCGAGCTCGTTTGCTCCTTCGAAGTTCAGGAACTTCTACTATTTCTTTGTCATTTTCAATTTCTATGACTTCCCTCCCTTTTTGGTTTTCTTCAGGAATACTTTTGGGAACATATTTAAATTTTGTCTCATCAAAGATTGCATCCCTTGATTCAATTACAGTGTTTACTGAAATCGAATTATTAGGCTCAATTACCATGAACATATATGCCTTACTGTGTTGTGCATATCCTTAAATATGCACTCCACTCCCCTTTCACCCAATTTTCTCTTTTTGGGTTCAAGTACTTTTACTATTGCTCTACAACCCCAAACTCTTAAATAATTAAGATTTGATTTTCGCTTATTCCAAAGCTCATATAGGGTGACTTTATTCATCTTTTGTGGAATTTTGTTCAAAATATGGCATGCAGTCAACAATGCCTCTCCCCAAAATCCACTACTCAAACCAGAGTTCGATAGCATAGCATTAACCATTTTGGTTAAAACACGATTTTTACGCTCATCCACACCATTTTGTTGTGGTGTATAAGGGGTAATAGTCTCATGGACTATTCCAGTAGTTTCAAAGTACTTTGGATCATAGTACTCTCCTCCCCTATCAGACCTTAAACATTTTATAAAGGTCTCACATTGCAATTTAGTTTCTGCCTTATAGGCCCGAAACTTAACCATTACCTCATCTTTGGAATGCACTAAATAAACATAACATAACTTACTATAATCATCAATGAATGTTATAAAATATTTATTGCCTCCTATTGATGGTGTACTATGCATGTCACATACATCAGAATGTATTAAATCAAGCAACTTTGAATTTCTTTCAACATTAGGAAATGAATTTCTAGTTATTTTTGTTTTCATGCATGCATTGCAATTTCCTTCATATTTATCAAAATAAGGCAGTAATTCCAGATTTACCATATCATATAATTTTCTGAAATGAACATGTACTAATCTATGATGCCATAAAAATGAAGGAGACTCAACAAGATACGCAGAAACAACATTATTATTAGATAAAGCGATTACATTGAGCTTAAACATGCCCTCATAAACATAACACTTCCCTACATATACCCATCCCTTGGAGAGTACAAATTTGTCAGCTTCAAATACAAGCCTAAAACCAAACTTATTCAAAAGACCACCCGACACCAGATTCTTCCTCACTTCTGGTACATAATACACGTTAGTGAGTGTTACAATTTTGCCAGAAGTACATTTCAGATCAACACTACCTATGCCTTTAACAAGGACAGTAGAATCATTTCCCATGTACAAGACATTATTTTCATCTACTGCCTCCATGGTCTTGAAGAACCTCTTGTTCTTGCAAACGTGTCGGGTAGCACCAGAATCAACCCACCAAGCCATGTCATTTTCAACGACGTTGATTTCAGAAATCGTAGTAATGAGATCATCATTGTCGTTTCCTGCACCTTTTGCAGTGCTGGAGGAAGCTTGATGTTTTTTTTGCTTCCTATTCCAATGATAACATTCAGACTTGAGGTGGCCATCTTTCCCGCGGAACCAACAAGTAACTTTCTGCTTCCTTTGATTCTGGTTTTGGTTGTTCGATTTTCTCGAACCAGCAAGCTTTTTGAAAGTACCAGGCTTGTTAGGCCTGTTCAGCAGGGGCTTTTTGAACTTAGCCGCTTCCATCACATGCACCTTTGAAATCTCTTGAGCATTCTGCTCTTTTTTCATTTTCCTACATGCGACAATCCTCTTCTACACGAAGATGGTTAGCAAGTTCATCAAGAGTTATGTCATCTTTTTTATGCTTAAGAGTTCGTTTGAACTCCTTCCAGGATGGGGGCAGTTTATCAATAATAGAAGACACAACAATTGTTTCATCTATGACAAGATTGTGTTGAGAGAAATTATTTCTAATCCTCTCAACTTCACGAAATTGTTCCATGACAGACCTTTCATCAACCATTTTAAAATTAATAAACTTTGATATGAGGAATTTCTTACTTGTCGTGTCCTCCTTATGGTACCTTGCATCCAGTTTCTCCCACAATTCCTTGACAGAGGGGACGTCATAGTATAGGTCGAACAATGAGTCCTTCATGGCGTTCAGAATGTGACCTCTACAGGTGTGGCCATCCGTCTCCTATTTGTGCCTCTTCCTGATCTGCTCGACAGTTTCATCATCGGACTCCATAGGTTTTGGTGTATCCAGAACATACACCAGATGAAGTGCCACCAGTAGGAAGTGCAATAGCTTCTGCCACCTCAGGAAATTGCCTCCATCAAAGCGACCCAGCTTCACAATATTAACCGATAGCTCTTTGATTGAAGAAGTCATTGCAACGACACAAAACTTCCTTTAGATTGTTAGACCAGAGAGACTTGCAATAACTTCAAAGCGTGTAACACTGCCACTTTCCTAAAGGAAGTTTTGCTCTCTACACCGCAAGAGTCAGCAAATATCCTAAAGGATACGATGAAGCAAACTCAGCTTTCACTTTGCAGTAGTGAAAGATGAAAACAAGAGCTAATGCTGGTAAATTTCGAGATAATCTCTTCCTCCCCAAACCTCTCCTCTTATAGAGCACTGGTCATGACCAGTTATAGTGAAAATGGGGTAGTGGAGCAGTTGAACCGTTTCAACTTCATCCACTCATTGAATGAAAATGGGGTAGTGGAACAGTAATGGAGTAGTCGAGCAGTAATGGAGTAGTAGAGAGCAGTTTCAACTGCATCCACTCAGTCAATTTAATAACTACCCATTTAATCTCCAAAATGGTAAAAATTAACGTACACGCACGTGCCAAGTGCTAACTGCGCCTATAAAAGCGCCTAAAATGCTCCATATGCGCCACGTCGCACGGGTGTGACTTACCTTGCATAGCACTTGTATTTTATTTTACACACACCGTGGTGCAAGAGTACATATATACTCTTTAAACTTGAAGTTCCTAACCAATGTGGGACTAAAGATTTATTTTGAAAATGTCCAACAACTTCATTGTTCAACAGATCTTTTCTAATCAATTGTTTTTATCAACTTCACCAATCACTCCACAACTCATGGATTTCATTGCTCATTCATTATGCTCTAATGTCTATGTTGATGAAAATGAAAATGATGGCATTATTAAGAAGACTATATTCTTGCATTACTGTACATTCTTGATGAGTTTTTTTTTTTACAATGAAGTTTCATTTATTACTGTACTATTATAATCTCAAAAAATATTATTCTTTTTGGAGAAAATAATTGTATTTTTTTAAATGCAAAAAGTGCATTTTCAAAAACTTAAACTATCATTCTAAAGGAAAAAAATATAATGTTTTTTTCCTAAAGTGCAAAGTTTTTACACTAACATTTGTTATGATCTTATTTGGTTCTGTTCTACCCTATAAGATGATTTACTTACCTATTTATTATGTTGATATTTATTTACTTATTTTTTATCCTACTTCCTTGATCGTGATTTATTAATATATCTAAATGTTTTTTATGAAAAAAATTAGTAATGGTTCTTAAGAAAAAGAAATATAATTATTTATCTAATTTTTTATAATAAAGTGCAAAATATTTGTTTCATTTTAAAAATCACAAAAAATTGTTAATATCAATCAATATCAAGTTTAAGAAGTTCACAAAAGTCACTAAAAATCTTAAATGTTAATAAAAGTCATCAAAATGAAGTCTGCATAAAAGTTTATCAAAGTCTATAAAAGCCTCCCAAAATCTATAAACTTCAGAAAAATCATCCACTTATAAAAGTAACTAAAAGTTTATTAAAATTTCAATTGAATACACCCTTGTACATTTGGCTCCACATATCTCCAACAAATCCAGTGTGTGTGTTAATATATATATATTTATTGAGGAATCTTAAAAAAATATTATATACTATGAAAAAAAAAACAATATTGACAGAACACGTACAAGAATAAACGATCTCATTAGAAAAATAGTAGGTTAATGATATGATATTGGAAGTTGATTTGATTATTTGTTTAGGGATCTCTAATGTTCAAAAGCCTACCTAATACACGATACATATCTTATATAGTAATTTATTAAAAAATGAAATTTGAATCATTCTAAGCGAGATATGACCAATTTTAACTTTTAGTAAAAAGTCTGTTGAGGTTTAGACAATCATCTATACATGAAGTCGAGGGTTCTTGTTTCTTCTTATGCAAGTTTGAGAGGTATAACTTGATTTCTTCTTTTAAGAAAAAAAATATCTCTTGGCCTACTATACATATTGATCTCCTATCTAAATACTTTTCCACCATATATAGTTGATCTCATTTGAGATAGACTATACAATTCATTGAAGCTCTTAATTCTAATCATTATCATTATACAAAGTTATCTACCGCCTAATAATGTGACAGTAACCCCATTTTCACTGTGGCTTTCCTCCTCTCTTAGTACTATATCAATGCTGGTCTCAGTAAAATAACCTGGAATTATGGGTTGAGGAAGTGATATAGTTTCACTGCTCAACATAGACACCACGCTTGCCCTGAAGTTCATACCATCAATTAATTACGTTATTTGAGAAACAATACGCGCAAAATACCGCTATCCATTGCGACATATCCCATTACTATCAGTCTTAAGTTAATGTGTAGATACGAGATAGATAGAAGTAAAACCACTAATAGTAAAGCACCTACTGTTGAACATTTTCAAAATAAATGTTTAGTCCCACATTGGTTAGGAACTTCAAGTTTAAAGAGTATATATGTATTCTTGCACCATAGTGTGTGTAAAATAAAATACAAGTGCTATGCAAGGTGAGCCACAGCACGGCGCGGCGCATATGGCGCATTTTATGCAAGGTGTGTGTGTATATGCGTGCAAGCTAACCATGGGTAAAACTTTTTATCATTAATTTTTACCATTTTCGAGATTAAATGGGTAGTTATTAGAATGGCTGAGTGGGTGCAGTTGAAACTGCTCTCCACTACTCCATTACTGCTCCACTACTCCATTGCATCAATGCTTGACTGCTCCATTACTCCATAGCATCAATGCTTGACTATTCCACTACCCCATTTTCACTCTAACTGGTCATGACCAGTGCTCTATAAGAGGAGAGGTTTGGGGAGAAAGAAATTATCTCGAAATTCACCAGCTATTGCTCTTGTTTTTATCTTTCACTACTGCAAAGTGAAAGGTGGGTTTACTTCATCGTATCCTTTAGGATATTTGCTGACTCTTGCAGTGTAGAGAGCAAAACAATTCCTTTAGGAAAGTGGCAGTGTTACAAGCTTTGAAGTCATTGCAAGTCCCTCTGTTCTAACACCTACTATGTTCCAACCACCCTTCTCGTATTTGCTTCCGTCTCGTCTCCTCCAAATGTTCTCGCCAACCCGAAATCAGAGATTTTCGGGTTCATTTCTCTATCAACTAGAATATTACCAGCTTTAAGATCTCTGTGGATGATTCGGAGTTTGGAGTCTCTATGCAGATAAATTAGTCCTTGTGTTATGCCAATAATAATGTCAAAACGTTTCTCCCAACTAAGTAATTGACTCCTTTCTTTATCTGTATGCAGAGAAATAAAAAGAATGTTGTTTGTACTTTGAACACATGTATATGCACATCCTTCCATGCATACAATTGACAAAGCGAAAAAATGATGAAATTAACGAACCGAAGATGAAATTATTTAAGCTTTTGTTAGGCATGTACTCGTAAACTGTTAGAGTAAATCATTGAGTTGGGTGTAATGTGAATCTCAAGGTGTATCATTCTATTGTAATATGTTGTAAGTGGTGTTTGAGTGTGTGTGTGTTGTGTTTGTAATTGAACGGTTGTGATCAGAACAAATGGACAGCTGAGATGTAATTTTCATGTTAATATATAAATGAAATCCACAGAGCACTCGAGAGTTTTCGAGGTTCTGTTTCTTCTCTATTTGGTTTTCTTGTTTCATCTCTAATGGAGTTTTGTGAAGTTTTGTGTGAGTTTCAACATGGTATCAGAGCCGTGACAGCAAACGCTGGAGATCGAGATCGTGAAAGCCAGATTCATGAAGTCTGGTGATGCTAGTGAAGGTTCGAAATGAGGATCTCAAACTCACTCCTGGTGAGAGTTAAGTGAGATTCTTGGAAAACTGAGAAGAAGATCACGCGATCTTGCTTCCAGTGTTCAGATCTGGTGAGGAAATAACCAGATCAGGAAGAGAAAGCACAAGATCTAGTGATTTTATCTCTGGTGTATAGATCTAGTGAAGGGATCGCCAGATCTGGGAAAAAAATGAGAGATCTAGTGTTGAAACTACTATATATGGGAGAAAAGTTGAGAGATCGAGTGAAGAAATCACTGGATCTGAAAGGAAAGTTAAGAGATCAAACTAGATCTGGAAGAAAGGCTTTGAGATCTGGTGAAGAAGGCACTGAATCTGAAGTACAAGCAGAGAGATATGGAAGTATCACCAGATCACAAGTTCTGGAGAAGTTCTGGTGTGATTGGTGAACAGATCTGAACAATCTTGAAGAGATGGCGAATAGATCTGGAGTCTTGGAACAAGGTTCTCCATCATCAGGGTTTGTCTCAAAAGGTAACTCAGGTTTGAGTTCTGGTTCTCCATTTGGTAATTCATTGAGTCAGTTTGTTACTGTAAAACTTGATGGACCAAATTTTCTTTTATGGAAATCAATTGTTGTTCCGGCTATCAAAGGATTTGATCTAGATGGTCATCTTTTGGAACACTGAAAATTCCAGACAAATTCTTAACTGATGGAGTACAAAATCCAGAGTACAAGATATGGTTCAATAGAGATCGGTTTTTTTTAGGATGGTTGATAAATGCTATGATGCCTGATACTGCAATGCATATTATAGGAAACACTCCGAAACAGACAACAAATGAGTTGTGGTGAGAAATAGAAGCATATTATGGCTCTAATAATAAAGTTCATGTTCAGACTCTTAAGAAGGCACTACATACAACTCGTAAAGGTGTCGTGAAAATGAGAGAGTATCTGCCTAAAATGAAGAGTATCTCAGATAATCTAGCTATTGCAAGATCAGTGGTGAGCACAGATGATTTGATTTCAAGTGTTCTTATTGGATTAGATAGAGAATATCTGCCAATTTCAACTTTCTTGCAAGGAAGGTGTGATCTGCAGTGGCAAGAACTTCATTCTACACTGGTAGGGTTTGAAGAAACTCTAGATCAGTATAATGTGGTTCAATATGTGAATGCTTTAGTGATAAATGAGTCTCCTTCTGCAAATGCTGCCGAAGTTAAAAGCAGTGGTTCAAAGTTGAATGTACAAAATTGGAATAACAATGGGAATCAAACTAATGGGGGTTTCAGAGGTCGTGGCTTTGGTAGATTTCGAGGTCGAGGAGGTTTTAAATCCTCCAGCAGCAACAATAAACCCACATGTCAAATCTGTGGGAAGTTTGGTCATTCAGCGGCAGTCTGTTACTATATAGCAGATATGAAGTATATGGGTACTCAGACTGGGAGTTATAAACAGCCACAGTTGAGGACATTTACTCCTCAATCTTATACACCCTCATCTTTCTTCACTGCATCAGAAGCTGGACATGATGGTTCGTGGTACATGGACAGTGGTGCTACCTCCAATGTCACTGGAGATTCTTCTCAGATGCTGAATAATTCAGCATATTCAGGTACTCAATCATTAATGGTTGGTAATGGTTAATTACTAAAAATTGCTGGAACAGGGTCTGCTTGCATTCCATCTGTTGGCTCTAAATTGTCTTTTCATAATACCTTGCGTGTGCCTAGCATCAAAAAGAATTTGTTGAGTGTCTCTCAGTTAACAAAAGACAATAATGTGTTGATTGAGTTTCAGCCTCATGTATGTTTTGTGAAGGACCTTCAAACCTATGAGATTCTTCTTCACGAACAGTACAAAATGGTCTATATCGCATCTCTTGTTCACCTGCACAGTTGTCTCCTTCACATGCTGCTTTGGTTGTGTCAAATAAAGGTTTGTCTACCCTGTGGCACTCCAGACTTGGTCATCCTGCACAAAAGACACTTCAACAGGTTATGCATCATAACCTTCATCTTCCATTCAGTTCACTCACTGATTTTTGTCAGTCTTGTCCACTGGGCAAGAGTCATGCATTACCATTTCCTTCATCAAGTAAACTGTCGAATAATGTTTTGGATTTAATCCATACTGATTTGTGGGGTCCTTCACCGATTACTTCTCCAAGTAGTTTCAACTATTACATTCACTTTATTGATGATTCTACTCGGTTTACGTGGTTATATCATTTGAAACTGAAATCTGATGCATTGAAAGCTTTTATGCACTTTAAGACTACGGTTGAGAATCAGTTTAGTTCTACTATCAAGAGAGCTCAATCTGATTGGGGTGGTGAGTGTAGATCATTTCAGTCTGTACTTGATTCTTGTGGAATTATTTTTCAGCATCCTTGTCCTCATTGTGACGGCCCTAAATTTCGAGACAAATCGGGCACCGCCATGTTGCCGGACACGTCACCAAGCCATGCCACGTTGCTTGCACGCCTGTCTATGACGGCCCGCGAACTTACCACCTAATACTCCAACTTAGTAAATTTTGATGCTTAAATGATTATTTTAGCAAAATATATCAAGTTATAAAGTTTTATAACTTAATTTAATTATTTTGATTCTCTTCATGTTATTTTTAATAGCTGAAGTCTTAATGATATGCATATAATTAATGTAAATAAGTTATGCATTAATTAACAACCTTATGGAGTGAAAACCCAACAAAATGATACCACGTATATCATTTAAGGCGACAAGATGTATAATAAGTGTCGATATACGTGTATCAGGTAAAAGTCTCTCAAAACGATCCCAAGAAAAAAAAAATATATATATATATACGTAAATACAAACACCTACGAGTAAGCTAGTGGAGGCGCTCCAAATCAGAGGTAGTCGCCAATCACCGCCTTCCCTCGGCTCGCCGTAGGAACTGCAACATTCCACAAAAAATAATGACAAGTTCCAGGTGAGTAAATCCCAGATAAATTATGTTAGTATTCACAAGAAATCCAAGGAAACGGCTACAATTCATGCATATAAAGTAAATGAAAAAGAATGTAAAACATGAATATAAGTCGTGAGATAATTAAGAATGTGGAACGCGAGTGTGGTGTATAACTGTCGAGCCCTGGGACAAAAACTAAACCGAGAAGGCCCTGGAGGTGAGGAAATCCACACCCCCTCTTCATGGTCGAAATGAGGAACTCTGTTGGTCGGAAGGTAGACTTCCGCCCAACGCCTCAAAAGAGAGGAAATCTGTGACGGAGGTGAGCCTCACGTCAACTCGCTCTCGAGATCATCGACTCGCTGAGAGAAATCTCACGCGTAGTCTAGGGTATGACCAACACCGTAGCAACAATCGGATCGTCATCAACGAGAGAGCCGGAAAGGGGTCACACCGTCCCTTCGACCATACACAGACACACGCGGGAATAGAGTAAACATGAAAACTGAACTATCGAAAAGTAATGTGAAATAAATAATTTACAGGAAAAATAAGTAAATTCTGAACTGACTTTCTCGTGAGTTTACTTACCTCAAGCAATCGCAATTGCCTTTAAAACGCCCCGCACTCGCCTCTAGATACGAACCCGACACCCGACTCCTAAGTCCCTGATGTCCATTTATACCATTTAATACTAATTTACTAAGTCATTTAATCATGGCCAAATTACTTACATAAAACTCACCATGGCCTTCAAAATCATTGAATTAATCGCGTCGTCGAGCTTCGTCGAAGTCGTGCCTCTCATCGAGGATCGATCGGTTCGACGACGCGCCACCACGCAGTTGCTCCGCGTCGTTCACCGTGTCGTTGTCGCTGTCGAGCCGACGCTTGCTCTTCGTGCCGACGCCGGCGTCGCTCTGCTGGTCGCGCCCGTGCCGCGCCGCCGCTGCCGACCACCGCCGGCCAGCTCCACCGTCCAACCATCCGCGCCGGAGCCGCCGCTACGGTCGCGCCTCGTCGCCGCCGCTGTGGAACCACCGCCGTCCGTCGCTAGCCGCGCTGCTGCCGCCCACCGGCCCGCCACCATCCACCGCCGTCACGTCGCTCGCCGCTGCCAAAGCCGCTCCACCGTAGGTCCGCGCGCTGCTGCTTCCGTTCTTGTCCGCTTGCTGCTCCACCGCGCCATCGCTGTCCGCCGTTGGGGAGCTCCACCGTTTGCTCGCGCGCCGCTTGCCCGCCACTCGCTCACGCCGCCAGCTCTTCTCCCCGGCAGCCTATCTCTCTGCCTCACTCACTCTCTCTCTTGCTATTTATTTCTCCTCTCGTTCTCTCTTTATTTTCTTTCTCTCTCCTCTCCTCACTCTCTTATCCGGTTTTGAAGGAAAGAATTTTTTTTTTTTTTTTTTTTTGGGAGAAAGAGACAAAATAGCATGATGAGGATTGATGTGACGTGTGAGGTGATGTGTGATGTGATGTGACACTCAACCTCATACTACCCCGTACACCAGCGTTATGCGTACACCGCGACGTACACACTCTCGTCACTACCCGCGTACAACGCGACCAAGCGAAATTCTCGATTAACGCCAAATCATCCACTTGTGTGACCCCGTGCATCTCGAGGCACCATCCCGACTCAACTTGTTGGTATTATTTAATATCGTATAAGACCTCAATCTGGTCTTTACTTGAAAGCCTTAATTTAATTTTTAAATTTTTAACCAATCAACGAGTATTAGATATCATTTTAAGTGCTCACACAAATCATGTTCTTTTCACGTGTCGCTTGACTACAATTGCGCGCCCTAGACATATACGCTAACCTTTGTATCCAAATCCGGAGGTTATCGTGTTTCATCGAGATAAAGGTGCTTGCCAATCTGACACATAAATAAAGCTTCCATGGAGATACCTTCGCTCTTCTGTCATTTCTGTTGGCAACCCTGCAACCCACCATCTCTGATTATGTCCTACCCAAAAACGTATCAAGTCACTCGATCGTAGTGAAAATATTTTTAGGCACTTCTTCGTCGTTTTGCTTTATTATCATATTTAAGGTGTTCAAAGCTTTTCTGCGATGCTAAACAAGCACAATTTCCCATTTGAACTACGCTCGAAACTCCATATGTTTAACTTCATATAAAGTCGTGTTTTAGATTCTCGAATGTAGTTGAAACGTACGTCCTCATGCCTTAGTTGTAGCGTATGCCTAACTAGGTCATACCTCTCGTATACAAGGGTCTAAAAGTGCAATAACTCGAATGGTAATGTCGACCTTTGCTTCTCTTGATTCTCTAAAGAGTCGTGCATGGATAGATTTTAGATTTGTAGACACTCTGCTTCTTCTATTTCCTACCAAGATGTCAGAGCTAATATTTAGAACAATAGTTAATCTACTAACTCCAACTGCGTCTCTTGGACTTCCAGAGTTAAAACTTAACTCTCCATCTTTAACGCGTACCTAGATTCTTATGTTTTTCCTGTTTAAGAATCTAGTCATAATACATCACCTAAATCTTTCTTGTTTCGCCACACAACTATTTTTTTCCTCGAAACTAATGACTTGCACGCGCTTAGTTTGATTTAAATCACTGAGCTTTCAAGGCTTTCCATGTCCCTTTAAGGCATTATGCAGGTTGGGTCGGTCTAATCACAAGTGCAAAATCTATTACGATTGAGTCAATTCTGGATTCGTGAGAACTTTAGAACAACGCATTCCTTAGGTTGGCTTGAGGTCATTTCGACCTTAAATATATTTGCAACTCTATTTCAGCTCGCATTCCTGATTTGTTTCAAGTCCAATAAGTGGCAGTGTGGCCCCACTGACCTCACGGACCGTGAACAAGTCATGACACAATAGTGGAGTTACTCGAACTGCTATTTCTGCAAAACTACTCCAGCGTTCTGGCCGAAGCTAAAGGAGTCCGTACTTGTTTTCATGTAGTTGTGAGTCATCTCAACACTATCTGCTTCCATAGAGTCTACTAAAAACCTATTTGTCTCACGTCTTACACATGTTTCTAATCGTCAATCTGACGATCACTAGAGTGGACTGTGTATCATAAGCTAGACACATTTTTTTTTTAAAAAAAGATTTTTTTTATAGCTATCATGAAGGATTTTCTATAAGCTATACCTCACTCACAATGTCAACTATCGTACAACACACCTTATACGTGTCAACTCAGAAAGAGGTCATTCCTATCTTGCATATATCTTTCCCTAAAGTTTTCAAACTAATAGGATGTCTTGACTCACAACCCGCGCTATGCATGAAGTAATCGTCAAAATCTTAATCTCGACAAGACACCAAGGTGTGATAATATTTGTTTCTATTAATAATTTAACTTCGCATTAGACTGCCCTTCCTTACTTGTTGCAATATTCAAACTGGTGGCGCACTGACTTAGAAAGTCATGGCTTGCGTAAACATTCTCGGCAATTATCATTTGCCAACCTAAAATAGGCATCCTATGTCAATTTGGTTAAGGTTACATCTTACCTTCGGCTGCCATGCCGAGAATAACGTATGTATTGGCTCAACTCACCTATGCTAGGTTTGAAATGATATAATGTCACCCTCACCAAACATTTATTATTTGAACTAATAATTAAATTTTGTGAAGGCCCATTCCTACCTCACCGGTCTCCTACCTCGTGGGTCTAATCCCACCTCGCAGGTCTCACTCCGACCTCGCAAGTCGCTGGAACCCCCAGGTAGAGTGGGTCAAGACCACCCACTCCATCCACACTCCCTACGTGTAACGACCCATTTTATTAATGTCTCTTAAATTTACGGACGTGGACGCCATCTCAGATTTACGCGGACGATGCGGTACGCTAGGACACACGGGGACTTGGATATGCTAGTTATTGTGTGTTGGTTGCTTATTTGCGGTGTAATTTATTTAAATACATCGCATGTCTGTATGTTGAAAAATATTACGTGGGAGGGTGTGAACGGTATTCGCCTCGATATGCGTGTCAACGCGGGTGTCGGGTGGTTGACGGTGGGGTGGAGAGTGGGGCTCGGCCATGGAGGCTGAACCCCATGGCCACGGTAGTGATGGCAGGGGTGCCTCCCCTGCCATCGGTTCCACCGGGGTTGGGGTGGAGAGCCACCCCAACCCATTTTCGAAAAAGAAAAATAAAAAAAGAGGCTCCCGATCGAACCAGTTGATCGGGAGGAAGAAGGTGCACACGCGCGCGAGCGTGCGCGCTGCACCCCCCTGCGGGCCGAGCCCAGAATGGGCCAGGGCCGGGTCGGGTCTGACCCAACCCAAACCAAACCTAGGCCGGGCCGGGTCGGGTCCGACCCATTTGGGTCGATCCGGCCCACACAATAAAACTAGAAAAAAAAAGAAAGGAAAAGAAAGGAAAAATGAAAGCAAAATGTGGGGAAATTCTGAAAAAAATTGGAAAAATTTTGAAAATATATATTTCGATCAAATAAATAGAAAATGATAAAATTCTATGAAAAGAAAATACGTGAGAATGTCGGACGCGACTTTTTACGGGGTTTTGCATCGAAAAATGTGAAATGGGCAATTTGGCCCAAAAATGTTTGAAAATTATTGTAAATTAGCATGCTAACCTAAATTATTAATAAATGGACATAGGTTGACACGGGTGATCAATTGGCAACCAAAGACTCGGTAGACTTGGACCCGAGGATTGATTACGGGGTAGTGGAGCGCGTTGTGAGGTTTGTAAAACCCAAAGGGAAAACTCTCGAGTATTTATTTTGTTTCGTATTTTCATTCATTTCCAGTATTCCTTGTGTTTTTTTTTTAATTACCTTCATATCTTGTCATCTTTTGTACGGTTGACTGAGTTACTCCCACCTGATTTCCGTTGTGTGTCTATGCATTGTAGACCATAACATGTGTATCAGGAGTGCTCGGTGGATAACGACCCGAGGAAACTACTACATGTGTCGGTGCGTCGAAGGTCTATGCCGGCCACCGAGAGGGATCAGGTGATAGCTAGTTGGGTGCCCCACTAGTGGGATCCTGGAAGGAAATCCCGAAGTATGGTTTAGTCTGACTGGAACAGACACACACATTTGCACTTTATTGTTATTTACGCATACGATGCCTACTTACAATTGTCTGTTTACATTCCGCATGTTTATTTAACAGTATTTATTGAATTCCATTTATTTATATGAATGCTCGGAGGAGTTCCTTGGGATTTTACTGACTGGACTCGTCATCCATTTTCTTCTGTGATGATTGAGTGCAGATCCTAGTACAAGTAAGGGCAAGGGGATTTTAGGCGACTACCTCCGATTGCTTACTTTTGAGGATTACTTGTACGTGTGATTATTTTGATATTTTGATTCTTTTGGGAACTAGGGAGTGACATGACTTTGTACATGCTAAGTTTTATATGGTACAGTCACCTACCTTTATACACAATACTTTTTCGGGTTTTTCCACAGTAGGATTTGTTAACTTCATTAATATTTATTGCATTTACGTACAACTTCCGCTGCATTTGTCATTTATACACCGTACACACACAAGTGGATGCGAATCTCGAGACAGAGTAAGGACGGGCAGGTGATGTACACGTGTAATTGGGCCAGCTGGCTAGGAGTACATGGAGACACGTCACCCCGGAGCGGCGAGGGCCACCACACCACGCACGTGGTTTTTCGCCTCCAATCTCTGGTCGGAGTCGTCAAATAAAATAGTGGACCTGAAGTCGCTCGGTCCCAGCTACATCCATCGCAAAAGTAAGTAGGTGTGTGAATCTCTTCATGTATTGCGACACCGTCCGGCCACCCTGCCTCAGCGTTAAGAACTATTCCCTCAGTCTCAGCTGAATCTCGATCAGGATATACTGATCATAAAAGAATTTCTTGCACTCTGCCCAAATACTCGGCTCTCCGTGAGCGGCTGTGTGGGCGATCCACCATACTATAGCATCTCCCCTGAGCATAAATCAGGAAATCTTAGCCCGTATGACGTTGTGAATCCTTAAAAGTCCGTAAAGTTTCTTGTGTGAAATGATCCACTTCCCAGCCACCACTGGGTCTCTGCCTCTATGATAGTAGCCTAACTGAACACGAACGAACTCCTTGATCAACTTCATCTCAGCTGATAAGAATGTCTCGAATGTGATCTTCAAGGGTGGAATCAGCGTCGGTGCCACGATCGGCATAGTCAATTGTGCAGTGACTGCTGGCAGTATCTCGGTAGTAGTGATCGTGAGCGAGGTCGCCAAATAGTCGAATGCGACAACTGTCTACTCTACAGTAGTGGTGGTGGTGAGTGTGGCAGGGGCCGGTATTGCCGCTGCCTACGCTTGAAGCAATCGAATAATCTCATCGAACTGCAAACTCTGGAGTGCGACCGTGTCGCACAATATTTGATCTGAGTTGACAGGTGTCGAGCCGCTCGGCTGGCCTCTATCGTCCCAACTAAAGTTCTAGGGCAAATACATCGAGTTTCCACATCTATTTTTTTTTTAAGTCTTATGCTGTTTCAGTTAATTTTCAGAGGTTCCTCGAACTCTCGCTCTGATACCAACTGTGACGTTGGTATCACAATGTCTTAAGCCATAAGATTTTCAAAACTTTCCCCTAGGTTCGCCTGAACCTAAGCTTTGATACCAACTGTGACGACCCCAAATTTTGAGACAAATCGGGCACCGCCATGTTGCCGACACGTCACCAAGCCATGCCACGTCGCCTGCACGCGTGTCTATGACGGCCCGCGAACTTACCACCTAATACTCCAACTTAGTAAATTTTGATGCTTAAATGATTATTTTAGCAAAATATATCAAGTTATAAAGTTTTATAACTTAATTTAATTATTTTGATTCTCTTCATGTTATTTTTAATAGCGGAAGTCTTAATGATATGCATATAATTAATGTAAATAAGTTATGCATTAATTAACAACCTATGGAGTGGAAACCCTGCAAAATGATACCATGTATATCATTTAAGGCGACAAGATGTATAATAAGTGTCGATATACGTGTATCAGGTAAAAGTCTCTCAAAACGATCCCAAGAAAAAAAAAAATATATATATATATATATATATATATATATATATATATATATATATATATATATATATATATATACGTAAATACAAACACCTACGAGTAAGCTAGTGGAGGTGCTCCAAATCAGAGGTAGTCGTCAATCACCGCCTTCCCCCGGCTCGCCGTAGGAACTGCAACTTGCCGCAAAAAATAATGACAAGTTTCAGGTGAGTAAATCCCAGAGAAATTCAGTTAGTATTCACAAGAAATCCAAGGAAACGGCTACAATTCATGCATATAATGTAAATGAAATGTAAAACATGGATATAAGTCGGGAGATAATCAAGAATGTGGAACGCGAGTGTGGTGTATAGCTGTCGAGCCTTGGGACAAAAACTAAACCGAGAAGGCCCTGGAGGTGAGGAAATCCACACCCCCTCTTCACGGTCGAAATGAGGAACTCTGTTGGTCGGAAGGTAGACTTCCGCCCAACGCCTCAAAAAATAGAAAAATTGTGACGGAGGTGAGCCTCACGTCAACTCGCTCTCGAGATCATCGACTCGCTGAGAGAAATCTCACGCGTAGTCTAGGGTATGACCAACACCGTAGCAGCAATCGAATCGTCATCAACGATAGAGCCGGAAAAGGGTCACACCGTCCCTTCGACCATACACAGACACACGCGGGAATATAGTAAACATGAAAACTGAACTGACGAAAAGTAATGTGAAATAAATAATTGTAACGGCCCGAAAATTCGACTCGTGCCACGTGTCATTTTAGGGTCGTATGCGGGACCTACTCCTCGAGATTTGGATTGAAATTGACGCGATGTTTCCGTATTTCGTAGTGAAAGGGTATCTTCGTTCATTTGTGGCGAAATTGAGGTTTACTTTGGACGCCAATCGAGGAGACAAGTTACTTAATGAGGAAGAAATCAAACTATTGCTCGCGCCGCTGCTGCCGCACTCCCCGCCGGCCGTCCGCCGCCTCTCGCGGCCGCCATTGAGTCCGCCGTCCGTCCGGTTGCCACGCGCGCGCGTCGTCGCGACCTCTGCGTCGCGTGCGAGCCGCCAACCGCGCCGATCGTCCACGCCATCGCGCGCTGCCGCGCAGCCTCGCCTTCAGCGGTCGCCGCTTGCCAATCCGCGACCTCCTCTACCGCCACCACATGCTCTCTCTCTCTCTCTCTAGCTTTCTCTCTCTTTCTCCCTCTCATTTTCCTCACCTCTCGATTCTTATCTCCATCATTTTTTTCTTTTCTTTTCTTTTCTTTCTCCTCTATATGAAAGAGAGAAAAGCTAGAGAGAGAGAGAGAGAAGCGGTGGTGGCGGCGGAGAGGAGGTCGCGGATTGGCAATGGCGACACACGCGGACGGCGCGGCATGCAGCATGGCAGCGCAGCTGGCGTGGACGATCGGCGCGATTGGCGGCTCGCCCGCAACGCGAGGTCGCAGACGACGCGCGCGCGTGGCGCCGGATGGCGGCGGACTCGATGGCGGCAATGAGGCAATGGACGGCCGGCAGGAATGCCTGGCAGCAGCAGCGCGCGAGCAGACGGCGGCAGCCTCAAAGATCGCGAAGCGGGGGTCGCCGGATCGGTGGAGGCACCTGAGTCGAGCGACGCGCGGCCGGCCGCCGGCGGCAGGGAGCGAAGCAAGCGGCAATGCAGCAGCGAGCGGGCCCGTGGCGAAACGAGAGCGGCAAGCGGCAGCAGCGGCAATGACGGCGATCTGGCGGTGGCCGGCGGCTCCGGCGAGCGAAGAGATGGCGCGCCGGCGAGGACAGCGGTGGCGCGACGGTGTGACGACGCAATGACGCAGCAGCACGACGTCGCCAGCAGCGCAGCGACGTCGGCTCAAGAACGAAACGGCGCGGTGAACGACGCGATGGCGTTGTCGGACCGATCGGATGTGCGATTTCGTCGAAATCGCGACGACGCGATGGAGGTGAGATTTATTTCAACAAATTTTGTGTGATGTAAATGATTTAGTAAATGAGCCCTCAAATGTGTAATAGACACCAGGGACTTAGGAGTTGGGTGTCGGGTGCGCAAATCGAGACGCGAGTGAGTGCGTTTTGAGGTACGTAAGATTCCATCTAAAAGTCGCTGAGGGTTTATGTTTCTATCATTGATATCCTATTCGTGATTGTTGGATTCTATTTGCCTATTCCTTGTTATTGTTGAATGTTATTCCCATGTTCCTTGTTATTGATTTTCGTGATGCATTTGGGTTGGCGAACGAGACTTTTCGATATTCTTGTTATACTGGTGGCACACTAGGCTGTACGCGGGTCATCAGGTGAAAGGAAGTGGATGTTTTAACTGAAGGGATCATGTGCGCCCCAGGTAGGCACTCAGTGGGCTCGAGGGCGGGCTGGGTGTAGGCTTGGGCCGTACCAGGTGGAAGGAAGTGGGGCACTCACTGAAAGGATCCTGGGGGTTTGTCGTACAGTTTAGTGTGACCAGGAGGAGTACACGTTTTGTTTCTCATGTTATTTATTCACGTGATGATCTTACTTACAGTTGCCTGCTTAGTTTCCGCATGATTACTTGACATGATTCTTGGTATCTGTTTATTCTCTTATAAATGCTCGGTGTACTTTGTTGGGATCTTACTAACTGTACTCTCCATTTTACTTTTTGTGATGGACGAGTGCAGACCCTGCTAGTAGGGGAAAAGAGGGTTTGGACGACTTTATTTGACTGTCCGCGGTTAAAGACTTATTTGATTCTTTTGGGAACTGGGGAGTGATTTGATATTGTACAGCTACAGTACTTTTCAGGGTTTTTCCACAGTAGGTTTTTTTTAAATTGGTTAATATATTTTTCTAATTTTACGTACAACTTCCACTGCTTATTTCATATATACACTGTACACACACGTGGATACGAAATTCGAGACAAGAAAAGGATGGGCAGGTGGCGTAAACTTGTAGTTGGTCCAGCTGGCAAAGAGTACACGGAGACACGTCACCCCGAGGCGGCGAGGGCCGTCACAAATGGTATCAGAGAAATAGAAAGTCCTCAAACAATAAAACTTAAACAACAAACTTAGATATGGAAAACCCGTAGTGAGTTCCTTAGAACTTTAGTTGGGAAGTGACGTGAGGCGGGTAGAGTAGAACTACCTCGAGACTGATCTAGAGCTCATTCTCGATGCGGGTCATGGACGGACAGTCTGGTACGCCAGTGGAGACTGGATAGACTAGTGATGCGACTAGGGATGTCTCGGTTATGACGAGTGTGGAGGATAGACTCGCGGCACAGGAGACACAGATGGTCGAGGTATTACGGTTACTATACGAGCAGACCGCAGTACTGGTGGCACTTACTTCAGCTAGAGAGCCAGTAGCTGTGACCATACCGACGGGAACGATGAGACAATACAGGCACGACTTGCGGGAGCCTGTTTGAGAGGGCGCATGCGACAGTCTGGTAGACGAAATATACGGATACTCATCCGGAACTGACGACATGGGCTGAGTTTAGGGAGCTGCTCTACAATCAGTACATGCCTATGGAGGTTAGGTTGAGGCTGAGGGAAGAGTTCCTATCAGTCGGACCATGTTGCATTATATGGAGAGGTTCCGACTGATGTCGTTGGTACGGAACACTTACAGATATAATATTTCACCAGAGGGGTTGATGATAGGATCGCGTCAGCAGTTGTCTCGACTGGAGCCATGACACTGCAGGAGATCTTTGACAGGGCCTTGGCGCATGAGACATACTTACTGCAGTGAGCTGGCCGACGTGTGACTGGTAGGGAGGTACAGTCAGGGCAAAGTTCTCAGTCTAGTCAGAGACAGAATAGACGGATGAATCATCCGGATAGAGACTGAAGAGATGATAGACGAGAGAGGGGTCGTTGGAACGAGTTTTAGGGCAGTCAGATCCGATATGAGGAGCCACAGTCAGTTTATACTATCACCTCAACACCCGTGGATCGATAGAGGGCACAACCCCAGGAGTACCGTCAGGGTCCAGATCAAGGGGGACATGACATGAGTCAGGTAGACCGAGGTCAGGGTCCGAGATCTGGAGACAGACAGACGGGTAGACCGGAGAGCCGTAGATGCCACCAGTGTGGGCAGAGGGGACACTTGAGGGCTGACTGTTGGACACCACCATCGCCACGGCGAGGGTCAAACTAGGTCAGAGATAGAGCGCATGCGTTAGCGACGTAATGAGAGAGGTGGATCGAGATTCATATTCTTATCATGCACGGATTGATTGTTATGGCAAGATGATAGAGTTTCATAGTCCTGACATACCGGAGTTCTTACCTATCACGAGAGGTCAACTAGCTACATCGTAGGAGATGGAGGCGGTTACGGCGATAGTGGAGCCGGAGGTTCGAATGGAGAGCCGGCTTGAAGACATTTCGGTGGTTCGGGATTTTATCGCTGTTGAGGATACCGACCGTATCGATTGAACGGGTTGCCGAGTGTCAGAGGGCTGATGGGCTCTATGAGCGGGTCAGTGGTCTGTCACAGAATCCGGAATGCACTGATTGAGCAGGAATCACAGATCGGTGTTTAAGATACCGATGGAGATTGTGGTTACCTGCGGATCAGGAGATGCGGGACGGGATCCCGAAAGATGCACACCGGTCTGGTACACAAGTAGGGCCTGAGATAGTTATTGAGCACACATGAAACTGTGACAAATTCGTCAGAAGCTGCGAGCTACATAAGAGAGACAGAAAAATGCGCGGATAGGTATCTCGAGGATTTGAGTTACGATGAAGGTGAAAATGGCATCGAGATACATTGGGCTATACCGAATTGCACAAAGAGTATGCACAGTGGCATATCGGGATTGAGTACAGTTTGTAAAACCCAAAGGAAAAACTCTTGCGTATTTATTTTGTTTTCGTATTTCCATTCATTTCCATTATTCCTTGTGATGTTTCCTATATCTTATCTTGTCGTTGTTTGGACGGTTGGTTAGTTATTCCCACCGGATTTTCCGTTGTGTGTCTATACGTGTCGATGCATTCTAGACCATAGCATGTGTATCAGGAGTGCTCGATGGATAACGACCCGAGGGAACTGCTACATGTGTCGGTGCGTCGTAGGTCTACGCCGGCCACCGAGAGAGATCAAGTGATAGCTAGTTGGGTGCGCCCACTAGTGGGATCCTGGAAGGAAATCCCGAAGTATGATTTAGTCTGATTGGAACAAGCACACATATTTGAGCTTTATTGTTATTTATGCATGCGATGTCATTGAATTCCATTTATTATTGAATGCTCGGAGGAGTTCGTTGGGATTTTACTGACTGTACAGCTGGGGTTCATCCGACATTTCACATTTCCATGATAAGACTCGTTAGGTCAGGGCCGAGACCGATGATTAAGTTGCGACAGGTGGAAATACAGCCTGCTGTGACCTATGAGGAGAGATTGATAGAGATCGTCGATCGTCGAGTACAGATTCTCCGGAATAGGGAACTCGCGAAGGTCCTGGTTCGTTGGCGGCATAATAGGACGGAGGGACTAACTTGGGAGCACGAGTCGACGATAAGGACACGTTACCCTCAACTATTCTATGGTATGAGATTCGGGTTACAGGTAAATTTCGGGACGAAATTTCTTTTAGTTGGGAAGACTGTAACGGCTCGAAAATTCGACTCGTGCCACGTGTCATTTTAGGGTCGTATGTGGGACCTACTCCTCGAGATTTGGATTGAAATCGACGCGATGTTTCCGTATTTCGTAGTGAAAGGGTATCTTCGTTCATTTGTGGCGAAATTGAGGTCTACTTTGGACGCCAATCGAGGAGACAAGTTACTTAATGAGGAAGAAATCAAAGTATATATATAATATATATATAGAGGAGAGAGAAAAGAAAAGAAAAGAAAAAAAAATGATGGAGATAAGAATCGAGAGGTGAGGAAAAGGAGAGGGAGAAAGAGAGAGAAAGCTAGAGAGAGAGAGAGGGGTGGTGGCGGTAGAGGAGGTCGCGGATTGGCAGTGGCGACACCGCGGACGGCGGCTGCGCGGCGGCAGCGCAGTGGCGTGGACGATCGGCGCGGTTGGCAGCTCGCGCGCGACGTGGAGGCCGCGGACGACGCTGCGAGTGGCAGCTGGACGGCGGCGGACTCGATGGCGGCCAACGAGGCGGCGGACGGCCGGCAGGGAGTGCCGGCAGCAGCGACGCGAGCAGACGGCGGCAGCCCAGCAGCGCGGAGGCGGGGCTGCTGGACGGTGGAGGCGCAGAGCTGAGCGACGCGGCGGCCGGCGGCGCGCAGGGAGCGCGGAGCAGCAGCGGCGCGCACGAGCGGTGGCCGGCGGCGGAACAGAGAGCGGCTAGCGACGGGGCAGCGCCGGCAGCGGCGGCGGATCTGGCGGCGGCCGGCGGCTCCGGCGAGGGCGGAGATGGCAGCGCCGGCGAGTTCAGCGGTGGCGCGACGGTGACGACGACAGCGACGCAGTGACGATGACGGCGCTGGTGCGGCAGCGCAGCGGCAGCGGCAACGGCGCGGTGAACAACGCGATGGCGTTGTCGGACCGATCTGATGCGCGATTTCGTCGAAATCGCGACTTCGCGATGGAGGTGAGATTTATTTCACCAAATTTTGTGTGATGTGAATGATTTAGTAAATGAGCCCTCAAATGTTTAAATGGACACCAGGGACTTATGAGTCTGGTGTCGGGTGCGCAAATCGAGACGCGAGTGAGTGCGTTTTGAGGTACGTAAGATTCCATCTAAAAGTCGCTGAGGGTTTATGTTTCTATCATTGATATCCTATTCGTGATTGTTGGATTCTATTTGCCTATTCCTTGTTATTGTTGAATGATATTCCCATGTTCCTTGTGATTGATTTTCGTGATGCATTTGGGTTGGCGAACGAGACTTTTCGATATTCTTGTTGTACTGGTGGCACACTAGGCTGTACGCGGGTCATCAGGTGAAAGGAAGTGGGTGTTTCAACTGAAGGGATCTGTGCGCCCTGTAGGCACTCAATGGGCTCGAGGGCGGGCCGGGTGTAGGCTTAGGCCGTACACCAGTGGAAGGAAGTGGGGCACTCACTGAAAGGATCCTGGGGGTTTGTCGTACAGTTTAGTGTGACTAGGAGGAGTACACGCTTTGTTTCTCATGTTATTTATTCATGTGATGATCTTACTTACAGTTGCCTGTTTAGTTTCCGCTTGATTACTTGACATGATTCTTGGTATCTGTTTATTCTCTTATAAATGCTCGGTGTACTTTGTTGGGATCTTACTAACTGTACTCTCCATTTTACTTTTTGTGATGGACGAGTGCAGACCCTGCTAGTAGGGGCAAGGAGGGTTTGGACGACTTTATTTGATCGTCCGCGCTAAAGACTTATTTGATTCTTTTGGGAACTTTGATAAGTTAAACACTAGTTTAAATCTTGATTTACCTCAAGATAGGTAACGCTTGCCCGTGCTTGTGCAATAAGACCACACTAGTGGCATTCGACCATACCGATTGATTAGACCCTTTTGGGACCGGTTGAATACCTTAGAAATCTAGGCTAAATCGGACACACTAGTGATCCGGTTGTCTAGGTGTAGTGCCTTCACAAAGCCCATTGCATGGTCAACGCATTAAACCCAATTCACTTGAATTGTGGTTATGTGTTTGATTAGGGAAGTAGTCACCGTCGTACTTGACTATCGAGATTAGGAAGTGCGAGGAACCGCGTGACGTTACGGTCTATAGCTACACTAAGATATTTTGATTTACATATTTTACATAAATCGACGACCAAATCCAATCTTTTACCGAACCGAACTTGTATGTCTTGACCTAGGTATTTTTATTAATTATTTGATTTCCAATTTTATTTCCTTGTTTTCATTATTTTATGATTAGATAATTAATTCAATTCTCTATCAAACCCCGATTTCTCTTTTTGTTCTTTTTTTAACCTTAGAAAGATTACTAAATCCTCATGGATCGACCCTTTGCCACTATTCTTCAAAAATAGTTGGTTTTGGTAATTTTAATAAATTTTATTGACGCGTTCGGCGCGCGTCAGGAGTGATTTGATATTGTACAGCTACAGTACTTTTCAGGGTTTTTCCACAGTAGGTTTTGTTTAAATTGGTTAATATATTTTTCTAATTTTACGTACAACTTCCACTGCTTATTTCATATATACACTGTACACACACGTGGATACGAAATTCGAGACAAGAAAAGGACGGACAGGTGGCGTAAACGTGTAGTTGGGCCAGCTGGCAAGAAGTACACGGAGACACGTCACCCCGGGGCGGCGAGGGCCGTCACAATAATTTACAGGAAAAATAAGTAAATTCTGAACTGACTTTCTCGTGGGTTTACTTACCTCAAGCAATCGCAATTGCCTTTAAAACGCCCCGCATTCGCCTCTAGATATGAACCTGACACCCGACTCCTAAGTCATTGGTGTCCATTTGTACCATTTAGTACTAATTTACTAAGTCATTTAATTATGGCCAAATTACTTACATAAAACTCACCATGGCCTTCAAAATCATCGAATCAATCCCGTCGTCGAGCTTCATCGAAGTCGTGCCTCTAGTCTAGGATTGATCGGTTCGACGACACGCCACCACGCAGTTGCTCCGCGCCGTTCACCGTGTCATTGTCGCAGTCGAGCCGACGCCGCTACCGTGCCGACGCAGGCGTCGCTGCCGGAGTCACGTCACTGCCGCGCCGCTTCTGCCGACCACCGCCGGCCAGCTTTGTTGTCCAACCATCCGCGCCGGAGCCGCCGCTACCGGTCGCGCCTCGTCGCTGCCGCTGTGGAACCACTGGTCGTCCGTCGCTGGCCGCCCATCGGTCCACCACCATCCGTCGCCGTCACTTCTACTCGCCAGGCCGCTCCACCGCAGGTCCGCGCTGCCGGCTTTCTTGTCTCGCTGCTGCTGCTCCACCGCGCCACTGCTGGTCCGCCGTTGAGGAGCTCCACCGTTTGCTCGCCCCGCTGCCGCGCCACCTGCTCACGCCGCTAGCTCTTCTCTAGCAGCCTATCTCTCTGCCTCACTCACTCTCTCTCTTGCTATTTATTTCTCCTCTCGTTCTCTCTTTTCTCTCTTTATTTTCTCTCTCTCTTTTCTTTCTCTCTCCTCTCCTCACTCTCTTATCCGGTTTTGAAGGAAAGAAAAGATTTTTTTTTATTTTGGGAGAAAGAGACAAAATAGCATGATGAGGATTGATGTGACGTGTGAGGTGATATGTGATGTGATGTGATGTGACACTCAACCTCATACTACCCCGTACACCCGTGTTATGCGTACACCGCGACGTACACACTCTCGTCACTATCCGCGTACAACGCGACCAAGCGAAATTCTCGATTAACGCGGCACGAGTATTTAAATAATAATAAAGTAATTAAATACTTGCCACATAAAAATAACATATTTCCCGATTAGACGTGCCATAAACTTTTCCACAACGTCCACACGGGTCTGAGCTTATGATATTAACCCGTAATTTATCAATTAATCGAGATCAATTAAAACGGGTCGTTACACTCATACACATGCACAGAATGGTAGAGTTGAACGTAAAGATAGACACATAGTTGAAATGAGTCTTTTACTCCTTGCTCATAGTAAATTACCTCTGAAATATTGGTGGGATGTGTGTTCTACTGCTGTATTTCTCATTCATCATCTTCCTACCAAAGTTTTGAATGGTTTGTCTCCTTATGAGAAGTTGTTTCATGCCTGACCTGATTATAGTCTTCTCAGAGTTTTTGGATGTGCATGTTTTCCATATTTACGACCATACAATGATCATAAATATCAGTTTCGATTTGAGCTATGCATTTTTCTGGGGTATAGCAGTCAACATAAGGGCTACAAATGTTTGAGTCCATCTGGGAGAATTTATATCACAAGGAATGTTGTTTTTCATGAAAATGAGTTTCCTTATGATTCTTTATTTGCTGCTGGGTCTAATGCAACAACAACTTCCTTGCCTGAGTCGACTACTAGCTTTTCTTTGTTGGTTCCAAATCAGCCTTTGTCTGCCTCTCCATCAGGATCTTCTTCTTCATCTGATCTGTCTGATGTACCTGCTTCAGTTGAGGTTACACCTCCTGTTGCAGTGGAATCAAGGACTGGTGTGGATCCTTCAAACATACATCCTATGATTACTAGAGCCAAAAATGGGATTAGTTTAAGGAAGGTGTTTTTGTTTACTACATCAATTCATGAAGATGATATTCCTAATTCAGTTGTTGTTGCTCTTCAAGTTCCTCATTGGAAGGCAACTATGGATCAGGAATATCATGCTCTCATGAAGAATGGTACTTGGTCTCTTGTTCCTTCATCTCCTAGTCAAAATGGTGTTGGCAACAAGTGAATTTTCTCTATAAAAAGGAATTCTGATGGGTCTATCAATCGGTATAAGGCTAGATTAGTGGCCAAAGGGTTTAAACAAGTACCCGGTATCAATTTTGATGAGACATACAATCATGTGGTTAAGGCTTCCACTATTCGAGTTATTTTGTCTTTGACTGTTCATTTTGGTTGGTTGTTGCGACAGATTGATATCAATAATGCATTTTTAAATGGTCAGTTGGTTGAAGAAGTGTACATAAATCAACCTATGGGATTTGTGGATACTTCTCAACCCAATGCTGTGTGTAAATTGCATAAAGCTTTGTATGGTCTTCGTCAAGCTCTTCGTGCATGGTTTGATCAATTGAAATCCACTTTGTTGTCTCGGGGCTTCCACAATTCTAAAGCTGACAGCTCTTTGTTCATTTTTCATCATGAACAAGTTGTGTTGTATGTGTTGGTTTATGTGGATGACATTATAATTACAGGCTCAAATCAAACTTTTATTCAATCTTTTATTGATAAGTTGAATGGTAAGTTTGCGTTAAAGGATATTGGAGATTTAAATTTGTTTTTGGGTATGGAAGCTCATAGGACTGCCAAAGGACTGAACCTGACTCAAACAGCTTATATTCAACAGTTATTACAAAAGGGGGGCATGTCTCATGCAAAACCTATTGCTACTCATTTTGCTGTTGGGAAGCTGTTGTACAAGGATGGCAGTGCTTCCTTTCATGATAAAACTCTATATAGGAGTTTACTTGGTGGTCTCCAATATCTTCTTAATACTCAGCCTGACATTGCTTATATAGTGAACATTTTGAGTCAATTTCAGCAGTCTCCTACAGTTTTGCATTGGCAAGCTCTTAAGAGGGTATTGCGCTACCTTAAAGGTACAACCGATTTGGGTTTATGGTTCAAGCCGAGTTCTGCCTTGTTTCTTACTGGGTATTCTGATGCTGATTGGGTTGCCTCTGTGGATGATAGGAAATTTGTGGCAGGTTATGCTGTATTTTTGGGTTCTAACTTGATTTCTTGGCAGTCTAAGAAACAACAGGTTGTTGCTAGATCAAGTACAGAATCAGAATATAGAGCTCTTGCTCAGTAATCTTCTTGAATTGAATGGCTTCGCTCTTTATTTTCAGAACTGCAGGTTTCTCTTGGTGCTCTTCCCACAGTCTGGTGTGATAACATGAGTGCTGCTGCCTTGGCCAAGAATCTGGTATATCAACTCTCGCACTAAACATATTGAATTAGACATTCATTATGTTAGAGATAAAGTGTTGAGTGGTTTTCTTAATGTTAATCATGTTCCTTCAGTTGATCAGGTGGCTGATATTTTTACTAAATATTTTACTGTTTCTTGGTTTCTTTATTTGAGGGACAAACTAAGTCTCACTTCACTTCCCCATAGTTTGAGGGGGGTGTTAGAGTAAATCATTGAGTTGGGTGTAATGTGAATCTTGAGGTGTATCCTTCAGTTGTAAGTGGTGTTTGAGTGTGTGTGTGTGTGTGTGTGTTTTGTAATTGAACGGCTGTGATCAGAACAAATGGACAGCTGAGATGTAATTTTCATGTTGATATATAAATGAAATCCATAGAGCACTCGAGAGTTTTCGAGGTTCTGTTTCTTCTCTGTTTGGTTTTCTTGTTTCATCTCTAATGGAGTTTTGTGAAGTTTTGTTTCATTTCTGTTTGCTTGACTGCTCCATTACTCCATAGCATCAATGTTTGACTGTTCCACTACTCCACTACCCCATTTTTACTCTAACTGATCATGACCAGTGCTCTATAAGATGAGAGGTTTGGGGAGGAAGAAATTATCTCGAAATTCACCAGCTATTGCTCTTGTTTTCATCTTTCACTACTGCAAAGTGAAAGGTGGGTTTATTTCAGCGTATCCTTTAGGATATTTGCTGACTCTTGCAGTGTAGAGAGCAAAACTTCCTTTAGGAAAGTGGCAGTGTTACAAGTTTTGAAGTCATTGCAAGTCCATCTGTTCTAACACCTACTATGTTCCAACCACCCTTCTCGTATTTGCTTCCGTCTCGTCTCCTCCAAATGTTCCCGCCAACCCGAAATAAGAGATTTTCGGGTTCATTTCTCTATCAACTAGAATATTACCAGCTTTAAGATCTCTGTGGATGATTCGAGTCTGGAGTCTCTATGCAGATAAAGTAGTCCTTGTGCTATGCCAATAATAATGTCAAAACGTTTCTCCCAACTAAGTAATTGACTCCTTTCTTTATCTGTATGCAGAGAAATAAAAAGAATGTTGTTTGTACTTTGAACACATGTATATGCACATCCTTCCCTGCATACAATTGACAAAGCGAAAAATTGATGAAATTAACGAACCGAAGATGAAATTATCTAAGCTTTTGTTAGGCATGTACTCGTAAACTAAATCATTTCTTCTCTCTGAATGCAACATCCTAGAACCTTAACCAAATTCCGGTGCTGGAGTTTAGAAATCAAAATAACTTCATTCTTGAACTCGCTACGGCCTTGTCCAGAGTTCTCCGAGAGCCTCTTCACCGCTATTTCTTGCCCGTTTAGCAGGATACCCTTGAAAATTATTAATGCCGATATTAATCACTGATCTTCATGAACAGATTTAAACCGCAACCACAAGCTTATCGACATGGAAGTTTACCTTGTAAACAGGACCAAAACCGCCCTCCCCAATTACTTTGTCGTTCGAGAAGTTATTTGTAGCATTCGCTACTGTAACGAAGTCGAACGAAGGCAACTCTCTTGTTCTGTCTTCCTCTTGGTTTATTATCCCTTCACCTGCATATTAACATAACAATAAAATGGAATTCAACAATTTGGTATAGAACATAGCTAAGCATAATTGATCAATGGAGAATGCCTAAACTCATTATGGACTAGTTCAGTTAAAAGACCTATTTGCCTCTTCCTAGTCCTGACAATGAAACACCAAACAATTGAAGCAACTAGAAGTATCCCGGTAACTACCGATACCGGCGCTACCACTGCCGCTCGCTTTTTCTTCTTCTTGGAACAACCTTGTTGTGCCTCTATTTAGACAATATTAGCTCATTAGTTTCCTCTATGATCAAATTTTCATAACAAGCATCTGTGTAGTGTTTAGTATGGTACTGTCATAGTACTTCGTGATGTATTTTGTAGTGTATTCAGGGATAGGAAGGTCTTTGTACTTGTGAGGATTAGTTTGTTGTTTTACAACTCTTAAAATCATCGAGTAAGCCTTATTGATATTAGGCAACAGATCCATAACAAGAATTTGATTACGTATATGATCAAATCCATCATTCAATCCCATCAGAAACTGAATTAAACGATCATTTGACTCCAACTCCATTAACTTTGTATGGTTTCCACAATCACAGTGTGGAATCGGTGCCAAAAAAGCTAACTCATCCCACAGTTTCTTCAGTTTGGTAAAATACTTCGAAACTGAGAGTTCTCCTTGTGTAATGGAACAAATTTCTCATTTTAATTGATAAAGTAGAGGTCCATTACACTCACCATATCTCTCTTTCAAATCTAACCACAAATCATGTGCAGAATTTGCATAAAGAAAAGCTTCAACTATTTCTTTTGAAATGGAATTGAGAATCCACGAAATTACCATAAAGTCCACCTTGCACCAACGATCATAATCACTGTGAGATTCTTCTGGTTGAACACAACTCCCATTGATGAATCCTAGCTTTGTCTTTGCACCAAGAGCTATATGCATAGCTTTACTCCATGAAAGGTAGTTCAAATCAGTGAGTGGATTTGATACAAGCACCAGTCCTTGATGATCAGTTGTCGATAGATACAAAAGTCCTTCAACATTACATACATTTGTATCAGACACACTTGAAGCCTATTTGTGTTGTCTCCGATTGCTTTGCTAATCACCATGACTTTCACCAGCTCAAATCTAATACTCAGATCTCCATCAACAAATGCTAAGCAGGATCAAAAACAGAGAAAACCTTCTCTGATACCATGAACAGCTTCTTGAAACTCAAGAAACCAAAAAACAACTCACTTTATTGATTTGAAAAAACCGATTACATAACACATATGACTCACCTTATATAGTGGTGTGTGTGTCAATCACACTCAAGTGACCAGATCACACAAAAGGACCATCTTTGGGTGGATGCCATGAATAAGGAGTTGCAAGCTTTACAGCTTAATGAGACTTGGATTCTCACTGATTTACCTTCTGATAAGAAGGCTATTGGCTCTAAGTGGGTGTATAAGGTGAAATATCATCTTGATGGCACTTTAGATAAATATAAAGCTCGTTTGGTAGCTAAGGGATACCATCAAATTGAGGGTGTAGATTATGTTGATAGTTTTTCTCCTGTTGCTAAGACTGTCACTGTCATGGTTTTCTTAGCTATTGTTGCTGCCAAGGCTTGGCCAATTCAACAATTTGATGTTAACAATGCTTTTCTTCATGGTTTCATTAATGAAGATTTATATCTTCTTCCTTCTGAGGGTTATTCTAAGGCACTTCCAGGCCAGGTGTGCAAACTTAAACGTTCTTTATATGGGCTAAAACAAGCCTCTCGTCAGTGGAATATTACCTTTACTGATAAGCTTCAGCAGTTTGGTTTTCTACAATCTTTTCATGATCCTTGTTTGTTCATATACTCCAAGGGTGCTGTGTTCCTTGCTCTTTTGGTTTATGTTGATGATATTTTACTTACTGGTTCTTTTTTTGATGATATGCTTTCTGTTAAGCATTTTTTAGATGATCAATTTACTATCAAGGATATTGGTCAAGCTCATTATTTTCTTGGTCTTGAATTGGCTCGGTCTACTTCTGGTCTCTATGTGAATCAACGAAAATATGTTTTGGATCTTCTTACTGATTCTGGTCTCTCTGGTTGTAAGTCTGCTGCCACTCCTCTTCCTCGCGATGCTAAGTTGGATGTTGTTGATTCTCCTGTTCTTCATGATGTTGAACAATATCGACGTCTTATTGGTAGACTACTTTATCTGGGATTTACTCGGCTTGATATCTCTCATGCTACCCAACAGTTAAGCCAGTTTGTTCAGGCTCCTACTGAACATCACTGGTCTCTTGCCCTTCATGTTTTGCGTTACTTGAAGGGGTGTCCTTCTAAGGGTCTTTTCTTCCCTGTGCAGTCTAATTTGCAGGTTACTGGATATTGTGATGCAGATTGGGCTTCTTGTTCTTTGTCTCGCAAATCTCTCACCGGCTATTGTGTTTTTCTTGGTTCTGCTCTTATTTCTTGGAAGACTAAGAAGCAATCTACTGTTTCTCGATCCTCTGCTGAGGCTGAGTATCGAAGCTTGTCTTCAACTGTTTGTGATCTTCAATGGATTTCTTATCTACTCAATGATTTTCAGCTTTCAATTTCACTTCCTATTCCTCTTTGGTGTGACAATCAGGCTGCTATACGTATTACAGCTAACCCTATTTTTCATGAACGTACCAAACATCTTGACATTGATTGTCATCTTGTTCGTGACCAGTTCAAGAAAGGTTTTGTTGTTCCTCAATATGCTCCTTCCAAAGATCAGTTAGCTGATTTGTTCACTAAAGGTCTTGCTACTCCTCAGTTTACCCTCTTATTGTCCAAGCTGAACCTCTGTGATTAGCACAGAGATTGTTCATCTTGAGGGGGGGATGTTATAGTACTTCGTGATGTATTTTGTAGTGTATTCAGGGATAGGAAGGTCTTTGTACTTGTGAGGATTAGTTGTTGTTTTAGTTAGGACCAAGTTCACAAGTTTTGTGTGATCTGGTCACTTGAGTGTGATTGACACACACACCACTATATAAGGTGAGTCATGTGTGTTATGTAATCGATTTTTTCAAATCAATAAAGTGAGTTGTTTTTTGGTTTCTTGAGTTTCAAGAAGCAGTTCAGGTACTAGTACTATAAGTTTGATCATTAAACTAGAAGAACACATACCAAGCTCAGAAGCAACCATTCTCACATAGAGATCTTGGCCACCACCAGCAGTGAACTCTCTAAAAGCGAGCACTGTTCAGGGGTTCCACTGAATTGAATCCCAGTCCATGGACCTGTTCTGTACTAGTTTGTGATTTGACGACCAGATTTCCATTGTCGAAAAGCAGAGCAAAAATAGAAGTGTGGGCTCTGTTCGAGTTGTTCATCATCATAGAAGAAGAAGACCAAATTACATGGTGGGTTTGATTGACAAGTGTGAGATGGCCATTGTTGTTGATCTTGAGAGCTGGTGATGAGGAACTGTGAAGTGGGTGGTCTCTGTTTGCGATCCAAACGTATGTTCGAATTGGGATTTTTTTGAACCAGATTCCCAAGTACCATCTCTGTTGTCGTTTGAATTGGCGGGAGTGAAGAAGCCAAGTTCGAAGTTTTGGTTTGAAGAAATCAAGGTCCGATTAAAAGTGAGTGTTTGGTTTATAGTTAGAGAGTCTCAGTAGTCAGAGTGTTGCAAGTGATGTGTAGAGGAGGAACAGAGAGAGCAAAGTATGAGCTGAAATGAAAACAAAAAGAGCAGTGCCCGCCATTGATTGATTCACAAATGGTTTGAACTTTGAACTTCAATCTCCCCACATCCTATATTTTTAAGTCAATTTTTAAGTGTCGTTTGTAAGTGTACGTGTCTTTCCTGAGTTACAGTGGCGGCGCGATCCTTCTAAAAAAACCTTGTGGATTTAATGAGAATTGAAATCCTTCTAGCTTGACTTTTCTTGGAATGGACTTCATATGATTTGAATCTACTATGATGTTCTGTTGTTTAAGAGGAGTGTTAGAATGACAACAACATGTCACACCATTTAGCATATAGTTCACAAGAGCTATCCGTCCGTGTTTTGATTTGCACTATTTTAATATATACCGATCTTGATGTATAACACGCAGGTCGATGTCACATGAAAGACTCTTGTCAAATATGGGCATAACTTTTATTGTCATGCTATAATAATTCAAGTCCATTGAGGATCCTAATAGCTCGCATTTTGCAAGTGGACCTATGTTTGTTAGGCTCTCCTAGACTTTTATGAATTTATTGTGTCTCACTTAAGCTTTATAGGTTTGTTATGATCGTTTACATTTTGATAAGACCGCGTTTCACAAGAGAACGAGGATTGTTAGTGGTGAGCTTGTAAGAGGGGGAGTACATATGTACCTCGATTTCTTATGGAGTTAGAAGGGAAAGAGACACAATTATACGAGGACACTATGCTAGAGTTGTAGTCGTTAGGGCAAAGAGGCGGATGAACGACAATTATGTTAGACCAGAGGGACTTGCAATGACTTCAAAGCGTGTAACACTGCCACTTTCCTAAAGGAAATTTTGTTCTCTATACTGCAAGAGTCAGCAAATATCCTAAAGGATACGATGAAGTAAACACAACTTTCACTTTGCAGTAGTGAAAGATGAAAATAAGAACAATTGCTGGTGAATTTCGAGATAATTTCTTCCTCCTCAAACCTCTCCTCTTATAGAGCATTGGTCATGATCAGTTGGAGAAGTGGAACAGTCAAGCATTGATGCAATGGAGTAATGGAGCAGCCAAGCATTAATGCAATGGAGTAGTGGAGCAGTAATTCCTTAATGGAGAGCAGTTTCAACTGCACCCACTAAGCCACTCTACTAACTACCCATTTAATCTCGAAAATGGTAAAAATTAATGGTAATAAGTTTTACTCATGGTTAGCTTGCACACATATAGACACACACGCACGTGCCTCGTGCCAAGTGCTAAGTGCGCCTATAAAAGCGCCTAAAATGTGTCATATGCGCCGCGCCGCGAGCGCGCGCGTGTGGCTCTACGTGCATAGCACTTGTATTTTATTTTACACACACTATGGTGCAAGAGTACATATATACTCTTTAAAATTGAAGTTCCTAACCAATGTGGGACTAAACATTTAATTTGAAAATGTTCAACAATCCCCCGCCATTTTCAAAATAATCAAATCATTCAATCCACGAAATCTCAAACATTATATGCATAACTAATGGTATCTTGCAATTTGAACCACTAACTTATGAAAAGTTCATTACATCATATCAGAATTACATGGTAGATAAACTTTGAACCAATGATTCTATTCGATATGTAGCATAAACATATCACGCATATAACTTACACCAGCAAAAAGCCATAAATATCCTGACACATTCAACATTGGCCTTGTGTCCCGTATCTTCTCGTGAATGTCTTTGGAGCCAAGCCCTTGAACTCCTTGAAGCGGCCGCACTTCACATCCACATAGGTAGTCTCCATTCTAGTACCCCCGCAATTTAAGTACCTTTAGAAGACTATTAAAAGATCATCTCAACCTCCTCTCTTTACATGCAGGTACCGAGCACTAACAACCTTGGGATGGTTATAAAAATTTAGTGCTCACAGTCACTCTTATAATGAAATTGACTGCATTGAACTCAAGACTTAACGTAATGTTAGGCATCGAGTTAAGTTTCCACTATTGGTGACCTGTAATTTATGGGCTTGAGACTCATCCCCCTTGATGTTTTATTCACCAAGTCTCTTGGCAATCCTTTAGTAAGGGGATCTGCCAAGTTTTGACTAGATTTCACATAGTCAATCGTGATAACTCCTCTTGTTATCAATTCTCTGACACAACTATGTCTCAGTCCAATATGTCTGGACTTATCGTTGTACATTTGGCTATAAGCCCTTGCCAATGTGGCCTGACTATCACAATGGATAGAGATCGGAGCTACGGTTTAGGCCACAATGGTATCTCGTGTAATAATTCACGTAGCCATTCGGCTTCTTTTGAAGTTCGAGGCCAATGCAATAAACTCGATTCCATGGTAGAACCAACCATTAAGGTTTGCTTCTTTGAAGCCCACGAGATTGCACCTCCAAAGCCAAGTGTGAAAATCCACCCACTTGTGGATGCATGATTTTGATCTTTCACAATCCAACTTGCATCTCGAAAATCCTTCTAATATCAAGGATATCCACTATAGCATAAACCATAGTTGATTGTTTTCTTCAGATATTTCAAAACTCTTCGAATTGCAAACCAATGCAACTCGCTTGGATTAATTGTAAATCTACTCAACTTGCCTACTGCCAAGGCAATATCTGGCCTAGTGCATGTCATTGCATATATTAAGCATCCAATTAATCTAGAATACTCCAGTTGTGAAACTGGATTGTCTGTATTTTTCACTAGCTCAATACTTGAATCTAGTGGGGTAGAAACAGGGGCACAATTCAAGTGGTTGAATCTATTGAGAACTTTCTCAATATAATGAGATTGAGTTAGAGTAATACTCCCCTTATCTCTTACAATCTGAATTCCGAGTATGACATCAGCTTGCCCCATATCTTTCATTTCAAACTGGCTTGAAAGAAACGTTTTGGTCATCTGAACTTGTTCCAGGTCAGTTCCAAAAATCAGCATGTCATCTACGTAAAGACAGATAATGACACAATTGCCTTTTCCATCAAACTTGCTATATGCGCACTTATCAGATTCATTTATTTTGAATCCAAAAGCAAGTGCTAAGTGCGCCTATAAAAGCGCCATATGAGCCGCACCGCGCGCGCGTGCGTGTGGCTCTACGTGCAAAGCACTTGTATTTTATTTTACACACACTATGGTGCAAGAGTACATGTATATACTCTTTAAACTTGAAGTTCCTAACCAATGTGGGACTAAACTTTAATTTGAAAATGTTCAACAAATTATATATAATAAGGAGGCATTGAAGAAGCAAAGGGGCGGCCGCCACCTTTGGTTCGTGCCGCCGCCACCGTTGGTTTGCAGTATAGTCTATGTTAACATCATTAATAAGAAGGATGAGATCCGTTCCTACCATTCCTCCCTACCCGATTCATTGATCGTGCGTGCGTGCGTGCTTCAAACACAAACACAACAACAACCTCCGGATCGGATCTTTCTTCAGCGGAGGTCGCCGTGGTTGTCTTCTCTTCCAGTGATGTGATCGGAGTCAGGGGAGGAGCCACGAGCAGGGAGACCGAGAGCGGCGCGAGCAGTCCGATGGTGAAGTAAGATGTGCCAACGCTAAATAACTCGTCATCATGGTCAGCTCTTTCACTCTCTCAATCGATCGATCGATCTTATGCCTTTTTTTCTTTGATTTATCATTTTCGTTGGATTGATCTTGGATCTTCCTCCAATGTGATATGTTTTGAATCTACTTTGGTGAATAACGTTGGATCTGCTGGTGTTGGTTGTGATTGTTGGTTTCGATTGTTGATTTGTTGATATTTGAGGTTGGATCTGAGATCTGTTGGTGCAGATCCGCTAGTTTTTTTTTTTTTTTTTTTTTTTTTTTTTTTTTTTTTGCTTGGATCTCGAGATTTGTTGGTGCGAGATCTGCTTGGTTGATCCGAGATCTGTTGGTGCAGATCTGCTCGTTTTTTTTTTTTTTTTTTTTTTTTTTTTTTTTTTTTTTTTTTTTGATCCGAGATTTTTTTTTTTTTTTTTTTTTTTTTTTTTTTTTTTTTAAGTATGTCATGACCTCGGCTAACGGATACAATGGTTCGGGAGGCATGAACAGAGGTTATTCGAAAAGGGAAACAAAAGGTGGCGGGAGAAACAAATGGGTGGAACAATAAAGGGAATGAAATTCGGTATTTTATGGGAGAGAAAAAACAATTCTCGGTGGATCTCTTGAAATCTGGGGCCATAAGAGTTACTGAATTTTCTGCTAAGCAATCCTACATAGTATTGATTGACTCAAGGGCTGTACAATGGATGGTTGGGGTAATTAATGGGATAGTCAAGGGGGCGGAAGAGTTATCATCACCGAAGTTCTGGCATGAAGGGCTTGTTACTATTTCCTTGCAAATTCTACACAACAACAGAGGGGCGGTTTTGAAGATCTTGAAGCTATCGGGCAGTGGGAGACAAATGGTGCTAATTCCAGAAGGAGACAACAAACAAGCTTGGCGTAAATTTCTTGATGCTTTACAGGACAAGCAGGAAGGCCCGAACTTCAAGGGTATCTCGTCTGGACCTCAAGCTTCTACCTCAGCAAATGGTGGTTTCGTTCGCGAACCACATCAAGGTGCGACGGCTGCCGAGGGAGGACACCCAATTCGTCTCCTCCAAAGAGGCAACAACGTCACGACGTGCGATTGGGAACCAGCACTTGTGATCTTCCGTTCGTCGCGATATGCTGCATGGGAAGAGATTGAAGAACGACTAACTTTGGCCCTTAACCGTCCCACCAGTCTGAAATCTATAGGGGAAGATCGGGCCATATTGTTTTGCTCCTCGGAGGCGGAAAGGATGCGGATAATTCATCAGCTAGATTTAATCGGAGGTGACCTTGTGGCCTCGGCGACGCCGTGGAAACCAGAGCTACATTGGGAGGATCGCAAGTGGGGAGGGGTAAATTGTTGGATATCTATTGCAGGACTTCCACTTAGCCTTTGGAACACAGAGGCGCTGGCGATGATTGGAGATAGATTCGGTGGGCTATTGGAGGTTGACGCGCAGACGAGGAGGCGACAGAACTTTGAGTCGGCGATAATCAAAGTCAAAGGGAGATTTAAAGGCTTCTACCCATCGGAGTTGACTATACCATGCCCGAATGGTACTGCGAAATTGTTCATCTCTCGAACCCCGGAAGTTGTTCATCTGAAGGCTCCCGGAGTGGTCAATCATTCAGATCATCATAATTTGGGAGTTGGGCGGGTGGATAGGTCAGCCGAGCTACCCGCTGATGCTCCCACACTGAGATGTTTACCTGCCGTGGTAGATCTCACAGCTACGACGGATTTGCAGCCCGCATCAACGATGAGAACGGCCTCGCTAGTTGGGCTAATGGAGAACATGACCCTTGCGAGCCCAAATCTGCAGCCGACAGAAGCGTTGACGCAACATCAGCCACATCTAGGACTGGATCAGGTGTCGACAATACGAACGGAGAGCACGATCCCTACGAGGCCATATACGCTGCCGATGGAGGCAATGAAGCAACATCCGTCGACGTCGGAACCGAGACGGGAGCCACAGTGTTCGATGACTATTCCGATTTCGCCCGCTGACAGCAGGAAGGTCGGAGATCAGGGACTGCCGCATCTTGGTGTACGGCCTCATACCATACATGATGATGAGAATACGTGTCATCTCAATGCTCCCCTTACAGTAAAAAGTAAGGGGAATGCATTGATGGGAGAGGGGACAAATGCCCAGTTGGAGATGTCCAATATTGATGCGGGATTATGGCATGTTTTTGATCGGGCGACGGTTCAAGATGTCAGGCATGTCCCATGGAGATTAATGTTTGAATCCCAATTGAACGTGATCAACATGAGTTCGGAATCCCAAATTGAGGAGGGAGACTCGGTCATACAATCACATATGGGTCGCACGGGAGACTTCTCAGTAGGAATGATCAGGTCGACTGCAGGGGTTGAGCAAGCAAACCAAAGGGGGGACGGATGCAGTTTGTTTAATGAAAGTGAAGGAGAGGCCGATCTTGATGATTTTGGAATAGAAGTCAATGCGACTCTCCAAGGATTACAAGAGGAAGGACATACACAGTTGGACGCGGAGTCCCAGTCTGATGACTCGGGTGAATCTAGGGAGATAGAGGTGGGGGTGGACATGGACGAAATTATTGCGGAATCCCTCGAGGAACGGATTTTGAAAGCCCAACTGGTGGATACGTCGCCGACGAAACCACTTACGGGGAATTTGATTGAAAGGGAAGTGGAGGCAATCCAACACCTTACGCAGTCAAGGGCGGCCGTGGGATTATCTCCCCCAGGATACACAGATATTGAGGAAGGTGGCTGTGAAGCGACACAAATAGATTCATCCGAGTTTGAGGTCCTACATAGGGGGGAAGGTCAAAGGAACATTGACGAGGAGAGCTCTGACGTGGTAGTGGCCCCGGTAGACTTTCTCTCTCAATGTGGCATTGAGATCATTAGGCAACCCAGGGTTGCCACCCCAGGGGAGTCGAATATTTTGCGTCTAGCGAGAGAACAACGCCGAATAACATCTAGCATAGACTATAGTAAACGGGATAGGAGGGGAGTTGGTGCACCTAGATGAAGATTTTAACATGGAATGTTAGGGGTCTAGGGGATGCAACAAAGAAAAGACTTATTAAGGAGGAGGTTAAAAGGCAGAACCCAGATTTCTTGATCCTGCAAGAGACAAAGAGGGAATCATTTAGCCGTGGTGAGGTGTCAGCTGTATGGAGTGGGCGATTCAAGGAATGGGCGGTGATGGATTCTGTGGGCGCTAGTGGGGGAATTGTAATCATCTGGGACACTAGGAGAGTTAAGGTGATCTCTAGTTTAATAGGACTCTTCTCGGTCTCAGTGCACGTTGAAGGCGAGAATGATTCCACGTGGTGGTTGACGGGGGTTTATGGGCCGGCAACCAGTAGGGGTAAGCAGGAGTTTTGGGAGGAATTAGGGGCTTTATTTGGATTATGTGGACCAAGGTGGTGCATAGCCGGAGACTTTAATGTTATTCGATTTTTGGCAGAAAAATCGAATAGTACAAGGCTGACGCCTAGTATGCGGGAGTTCGATAATCTCATCAGGGAAATGGAACTTACAGATCTACCTTTGATTAACGGAGGATTTACATGGTCTAATCTTCGCACAAACCCTACATGTGCAAGATTAGATCGATTTCTCTTTCTAAGTGAATGGGGGGCACAATTCCCAAATGGGAGACAATCCCTGGGAACTCGCTTAACTTCTGACCACTCTCCGGTGATACTGGAGACAGGTTTGATTCAGTGGGGTCCTGCACCTTTCCGTTTCGAAAATGTATGGCTAGATCACAGCTCCTTCCAAACCCACATAGAAGGCTGGTGGCCAAGGGAAGTAAGACATGGAGGGCCGGGTTTCAAATTGATGCAGAAACTTTGGAAAGTCCGCAAGGATTTAAAGACCTGGAATAAAGAGGTCTTTGGCTCGACTCAAACTAGGAAAGACGTGCTAAGTGCTCGAATTAAACAGCTAGATGATATTGAGGGCGGTCCTAATTGGAATGACATATTTTTGGCAGAGCGAAGGAGGGCAAAGGATGAATATGCGAATGTCTTACTTATTGAAAATCGAGTGGCGAGCCAAAAATTGCGAGTTAAGTGGGTGAAAGAGGGGGATGCGAACACAAAGTTCTTCCATCGCATTTTGGGAGCAAGGAAGTCTAAGAATGTTATCGACAGGATACAGCTTCAGGGCGGGGAGTTTACTGAGGAAAGCAGTAGAATCAAGCAGGAGATTGTTGATTACTACAGACATTTATACACGAACGAAATGGATAGCACATGGGAGATCAACGGTATTAATTGGGGTGCCATTATGGGAGAGGAGGCGAGTCATATGGAGAGACCATTCTCAGAAGACGAGGTATGGGCGGCGGCTACTTCCTGCGAAATGGATAAAGCACCGGGCCCCGATGGATTCACCTTCGCATTTATCAGACGATCTTGGGGAGTTATCAAAGGTGACATTATGAAATTTTTTGAAGATTTTCATAGCAACGGAGTGATTAGTCGAAACATGAACGAGACATTCATATGTTTGATTCCCAAAGGCTCCCATGTTGGGAGGATCGAGGATTTTCGACCCATTAGTTTGGTTACATCTATGTACAAACTGTTGGCAAATGTCCTCGCTCATCGTCTAAAGGTAGTTCTCCAACATACAATTGCAATGGAACAGACCGCATTTGTCCCTGATAGACAGATGATGGATTCGGTTCTTATAGCCAGCGAAGTGGTTGAATATGCCAGAAAAAGGGGGCTACAAGGCTTTGTTTTGAAACTGGATTTTGCCAAAGCTTACGACCGAGTAGACTGGACTTTTTTGGAGTATGTGCTTCAAAGGAAAGGCTTTGGCGAGCGATGGCGATTATGGATGAAAGGATGTGTTTCATCGGCTCACTATTCGGTTCTCATTAATGGGCGACCTGAAGGCAGTTTTAAAGGACAAAGGGGTTTGAGACAAGGGGACCCATTATCTCCTTTTCTTTTCATCTTGGTGGCTGATGTCATGGGAAGAATTATGGACACCGCCAAGAACAATGAAATGGTAGAAGGCTTTAAGGTAGGCAGAGAAGGGGTCCACGTCACACACCTGCAATACGCCGATGATTCACTTCTATTCGTCAAAAACTCGGAGGAGGCAGTTCACAAGGTGATGCAGCTCGTTCAGGCCTTCTGCAAGATCTCGGGTCTAAAATTAAACTTGTCCAAATGCAGCTTGTTGGGGATCAACTTGTCGGTCGATATCGTACTACAGGCGGCCGAGGGTGTCAATTGTCAGGTCGGGACCTGGCCCATGAAGTACCTTGGTATGCCTTTAGGGGGTTCCCCACTTGATGCCGATTTTTGGGAACCGGTTCTTCGAAAAATCGCACGCAGGTTAGATGGGTGGAAGCGAGGCTTCTTATCCAAAGGAGGTAGAGTCACATTAATCGCTTCAGTTCTCGACTCAATTCCCACATATTTCATGTCACTATTTCGACTCCCGGTAGGTATTGCCAAAAGGGCTGAAAAGATGATGCGGGATTTCCTATGGAAACGATGGGATGGCCAATCTTCGTGGCCGCTCGTGGCTTGGAATCAAGTAAAGCTCCCCAAACGGCTTGGGGGTCTTGGAATTGGAAACCTCTTAATGCGCAATACGGCTCTTGCTTGCAAATGGCTATGGCGTTTCCAGCAGGAGCCGGAGGCTCTTTGGGCGAATGTCATAGGAAGTATTTATGGTAAGGAGACTAATGGTTGGGATACGTCATTAAGATTTAGACCCTCATTTAGATCTCCATGGCGCTTTATTGCTAGCTGTAGGCAGGATTTCATCAAAGGTGTGGAGTTCACGTTAGGGAATGGTATGAAACTGCGATTTTGGCAGGATGCATGGAACGGGACGCGCTCTTTTGCTGAGGACTTCCCGGGTTTATTTTCTCTCTCGCGCAATCCCGAAGCAAGTGTGGCGGAGGTGGCCTCTTTTGTCGGGGGGAGCGAGTGGGATCACTCGTGGCATTATGATTTTCGGCGGAGGTTAGGAGAAACAGAAGCTTCAGAATTCGCGGCACTCACGCATCGTCTCCAGGAAGTTTCCCTCACCCCACACATGGAGGATAAACGTGGGTGGGGGTGGGACCATTCTCATCTCTTCTCTGTTAAATCTTTTTTCTATGGTCTTTGTCTTGAAAATTCGTTGGCATCTTTTCCGGTTTATAATCTAATATGGAAATCAGTTACTTCTATGAAGGTTAGAGTTTTTGCTTGGATGGCGTGGCTAGGAAAAATTAATACGACAGATGTGCTCCAAAGACGACTCCCTCATATCACCCTCTTGCCGTCAAGATGTTGTTTGTGTTTTGCTCATATGGAATCAATTGATCACCTTTTTTTGGCATGTTCTTTTTCGTGTAGGTTATGGGAGGAGTTGTCGAGGGAGATAGGCTTCGAGTGGCAAAACCCCCAATCTTTAAGAACATGGATGGAACAAGCGGCGGTTTTTTCGTGTGGCAATAAAAGGAATTTGCTGTTTAAAGCCGGACTTTTGGCACTCCTTTGGGCACTATGGGGGGAGAGAAACCAACGAATTTTTAAAGAGATTGACAACACTTGGCAAGATATATGGGAATCTACGAAGAGGAATGTAGGTTTAGCCTTGCATGGTCATAAAGAGTTCGCAGGATGGTCTTGGCAACAGTGGCAAGGAAATTGGTCTCGCTTTTGTTGACGATTTGATGGATTGATTTTGCAGGCTTATGTTTGTTTTGTGGAGGCAAAAAGGTCGGGGGGGCCAACTGGGCATTACTTTGTTTTGAAGTACCAACAAGGTAGTGCGCCCGACCATTTGTCCTTTACAGTCGCTGCCCTCTCTATGTGATATTGAGTGGGGAGTATAGTGGACCCTGCAGGGAAACACTCTACTTTTGAGTTGGTGGTTTTGTTGGGTTTGAAGGCTTCCAATTGCAATGTTTTCACTACGGCGTTTGTGGTGGAGGCAATTTATATGGGCGCTAGTTTCATGGGATTGACATACATTTTGGGGGTTCTTACATTTTTTTGGGGGCTTGTTGATCGCGACATGTTGTCTTTTGGACTTTTTTGGAATTTCGCAATGTTGGTACGAATACGCACAAGGGGTCTCTCCTAACTGATGTGGTTAGAGAGCAGGGATACTAGGCCAATATTCTTTTGTCCTTATTATATTTGTAATTTGTGTTTATTTTTCTTTTGTACATAACTTTATTTAGCTATAAATACATACATGGAGTATCGCCTCCTTTTATATCAAAAAAAAAACATCATTAATAAGAAGCAATTGACATTTGAACCACCAAGTGAGGTTGTCTCCTTCAACTTCATTAATAACTATCTTCTATAGTATAGAGCTTCTCGAGTGGTGATGGCCTCCAAGGTAGTTGGATGAACTTGTCCAGCCGCGATGGACAACACATATAGGCTCCCCCATGACTGCCTCCTTGGATTTCTAGTTCAAAACCGCCTATCTAGACTTTTTTGTTTGGAATTTAAAACATATCTTCAACTATTTCACTGATAAAAGTTAGAAATCTAGTTCTAATTGAAAGTGGATTGAAGGAAAATTTTATATTCACTATTAATTTATTTTTTTGATAATTGGAGTCGAGCTCAATAAAGTTGCGTAAATCTCAAAGTATAGTACAATGGAGGAGTTGCGTACCCTCCGTGACAACTATTTACAAAGAATGTTATATACAAAAATAGATAAGAGTAGGAGTCGAGCTCAAGAAAGTTGATTTGGTGTGAATATGACACTACGATGAGTCATTGCTCATTATTGGCACGTACACAGAGAGGAGGAGGTAGCTAGTTAGTTGCGGAACGATGTGTTTTTCTTCTACTACACTTATAAGGGTTTTTTCGACTTTCTTTATGAGAAACATAATGTTTCTCTCCTCGTGTAAATGGTACTATATGTTTGCACATATTGGGCTATAATAAAGTAAGTCTCGCTCCTATCAAAAAAAAAAAAATTGGATAAGAGTTCAATAACGAATTTGATTTTCTTTTTTTTTTTTTTTTTATTGTAAAGTTTGTTTCATTAATCCAATTAATGCTCATAGATTTCCCATGACTTTTCCTCTTTTATGTTTTTTGGTTACAGACTTTCCTCTCTTGCAGTCTTACTATATGAATTGATGGTAGTCTCAGTAAAATAATTACTTGGAAGTATATATAGATTTAGGAAGTGACGCAGTTTCACTGCTCAGCATGGACACCACTTATGCCATACTCGGTGTTTCCAACCTTTTCAGCTCCACCTTACTTCGGTTTAACTAATCTCACGGAGTCAGTCGCAGGGTACTCTAACCCTATAAAGGGAATATAATGTAGCTACCATGATTAGAGTCCACACCACTTCAGGGCTGCCAACTTCAATACATTTTGATTTTACTACTTCAGATGGAACACTTGAGACTACAACTCCAAGGTTGCTGTGTCCATTATTTACATAGCCTTCTTTCCACAGCTTCCAGGGCCTGAAACATGTATACATATATACATGCCATACACAGTATAGAATACCAAACAACAAGGATTCTATCGACCCTCCAACTGCGTGAAAGAGACCTTATTTCCATAAGAAAACTTCTCGCTTGATGATTGACCTTCATCCATGAAAGATCTCTCATAGTAAAAACCAGGATGTTTGGGCTGCGGCAAATTCGCGGTAGCACTCCCCAACATCATAACCACAATAGGCATTGTTGGCCTGTCATCGGGGCGTTGTTGCACACACAAGAGACCTATGTGAATGCATCTCAACACTGCAAATCGACTTGACACATCCTGATCCGTAAACATTTCATCGGCTAGTTCATTCGCCTTATCTTCGTTCCAAAGGTTCCATGCCTAGAACAAAGAAGTTCATATATCAGCATACATTTGAAACATTTGAAACATTTGAAACATGTGTAACAGATGATAGATGTAATCTTGAAACATAGAGACTCACATGTCCTAGGAGGTTGAAATCATTGCCTGAAAGATAAAATCCTTTGTTTCTCTTGCCACTCACTATCTCCAATACTAAAACGCCGAAGCTGAAGACATCAGATTTCATTGAGAAAAGCCCGTCCGCGGCATACTCTGGAGACATATAACCGCTGCAAACATACTAGTAGTTAGGAATCAAAGTAAATGTATAGACTGATAGAAGTACAATCCCTACAATGTTCCAACCACTATTAGTATAAACATACTATGTTCCGACCACTCTTCTCGTGTTTGCTTGGGTCTCGTCTCCTCCAAAGGTTCTTGCCAATCCAAAATCGGAGATTTTCGGGTTCATTTCTCCGTCGAGCAGAATATTAGCAGCTTTGAGATCTCTATGTATGATTCGAAGCCTTGAGTCTCTATGTAGATATAGAAGTCCTTGTGCTATTCCTATGATAATGTCTAAACGTTTCTCCCAACTTAGCAGTTTACTTCTTGCTTTATCTGCAGAGAAATATGAATGTGTTGTTTGAACATACAATAGAAGTAACTGAATTGAACAAGAGGAAAGAAAAAATCGAGGACATCAACGAACCGAAGATGAAATTATCTAAGCTTTTGTTGGGCATGTACTCGTAAATTAACATCATTTCGTCTCTTTGAATGCAGCAACCAAGAAGCCTAACTAAATTCCGGTGCTGGAGTTTCGAAATCAATATAACTTCGTTCTTGAACTCCTTAAGGCCTTGTCCAGAGTTCTTCGAAAGCCTCTTCACCGCTATTTCTTGCCCATTTTGCAGGATACCCTAGGAAGTTTCGAACCTCGAATCAATCGCTGATCTTCATGAACAAATTTAAATCACAAATACATGAAATTTTACCTTGTAAACAGGACCAAAACCGCCCTCCCCAATTAGTTTGTCATGAGAGAAGTTATTAGTGGCATTTGCTACTGTCACAAAGTTATGCAAAGGCAACTCTAGGTCTCTTGTGCTCTCTTCCTCTTGGTTTATGTCTCCTTCACCTGCAGATTTACATAGCAGTGAAATTGAATTGAACAATCTGTTAAGAGAACATTAATTCATGGAGATCGAATTTCAGCCAAATAAGTCAGTCAAAATAATGTGAATGAGCATGGAAAAACTCAGCTAAAATACCTCTTTGCCTCTTCCTACTCCTCACAATGAAACACCATATAATTGAAGCCACCAGAAGTACCCCAGTGATTACCGATATCGAAACTATCGCCGCGGCTGCCCGGTTTTTCTTCTTGTTGGAACCATCAGGTTGTGCTTCTACTTAGACATTAGAACATAAAGTTAGGATACAAACTTCTACTCTAGTTGGATCATCAAAGAAAGTAAAAGAGAACATACATACCAAGTTCAGAAGCAGCCATTCTCACATAGAGATCTTGTCCACCACCAGCAGTGAACTCTCTAATATCAACTAGATCACCAAACCACAACACGCAGCCGCTCCCCGAACCCCTGACGTCCGAATTCGCATACGCCATGCAAGAACAGTTCATCAAACACTTGACATGACACTCCCCACGTCCCATACTCATGTTCACCCAAGTGAATGTAGTATCAGGAAGCTTCACAGAAGAGAACCTCACAAACCCATCATCTCCAACTCCATTAGAGCAATTCAAACCAGTCCTCCTCCTACACCCTCCTGACCAATTTATACTACTCCAATCCTCCGGCGATTTCGGCTCGAACCCCTTCAAGCACTTGCAAACAACAGCCTCATCAATGTTGCAAACACCATGAACTCCACAAAGGCCATACTTGTTGCATTGGTCCTTCAACACATTGATCAGGACAACCCACTGAAGACTCCTAGAATTCCAACTGAGACGATACAGAGACCCTGTTGAGTCCACTAGAAACCTTGAAATCACAGACCCATCTGTGCTTTTGAAGGAGTAGTACGCCTCTTCATTGTCAAACACAAAGCTTGGTTGGAAAACAGGGTTGTTAGTCAATTCAGGTGTTCCGCTGTATTGGATTCCAGTCCATGGCCCTGCTCTGAAGAGTTTCACAGACCCATTTCGAAGAACTGGTTCTGGGAATCCGTTAGGGACTATTTCGTAGACGAAATCGCCATTAGCGGGGTCGTCGGAGCTCTTCCAAGATTGCAACTTTCGATTCAGACCCGTCTTCAGATTCCACCCAAATTTCATACCCTCAATGAGAGTATCAGATGGGTGGTCAAAACTCTGCCAAACATACCCATTTGAGTCATCAACATCAACATCTGTACTAGTTTGTTGTTTGATGACAAGATTTCCATTGTCCAGAAGCAGAGCAAATACAGGGGAGTGGACCCTGTTCGAGGTGTTTATAGAAGAAGAGGAGGACCATAAGACATGGTTAGTTTGATTTACAAGTGTGAGGTCGCCATTGTTGTTGATCTTGAGAGCTGGTGATGAGGAATTGAGGAGTGGGTGGTCTCTGTTTGCGACCCAAACGATTGTTTGTGTTGGGATTTTGTTGAACCAGATTCCCAAGTACCATCTTGTGTTGTCTGAGTTGGTTGGTGTGAAGAAGCCCAGTTTGAATGTTTGATTTGATGAAATTAAGGTTTGATTGAAAGTGAGAGTTTGGTTTATAGTTAGAGAGTCTGCAGCAATTGCAGCTGATATTTGAAGAGCAAAAATGAGAACAAGAAGAGTAGTCTCCTCCATTGTTGGTTCACAAATCCACTGAATTCTCAGATGATTTGTTGAAAATTGGGATCAAAATCATCATTAGATGACTTTGTAGAACTTCAAATTTTAAAATTTTCCAAGTGGATGGATTGGTCCAACAGTAAGGGTTTTGGATTGCATGTGGGTTAATTACATAATCTCAAGTTTGATTCTCTACTGCGTCGAAATTGTTTGGAAGAGGTATGCTAAGGCCGATTGTATCAAAGCCTTTGGATTGCAAGTGGGTTAAACACATAGTCTCTCAAATTTAATTCTCTATTACGTCGAAATTGTCTGAAACACTGAAGTATGTTAAGGCCGATTGTATTGAGACTACGTGAGAATAGCCAAGCATGCCTGCACCTGCATACAACGGATATCGAAAAGTTAAAATTAAAATTTTTAGAGTGTTGAAATTTGACTCAGCATCGCTGCTTTATGTTAAATATTGTTAAAACTGTTCATAAAACTGATTAAGATGGTAGTTCGTAGGATTTGTTGGTAGTGAATCACCTCTCATCTTTCAATGAAAAAACAAAAGAAGAAGAACTGGCAATGCTTCGGTTACATTGAATAATGCTCTTGCTCACCAATTGACTATTTGAAAATTGTTGTACATTTACAAAATGGGAATGTTTTAATGTTACGTTGGTTAGAAACTTTTACTTTAAAAAATATATATACTCTTGCACTGCATTGAGAGTAAAAGAAAAATTACAAGTGCTATGCAAAGTAAGTTACATGTGCGCAACACAATGCATATTGCGCTTTTATAGGAGCAAGGTACGTGTGCGTGTGTTTGGGCTACCCACATGTAAAACTTTTTACCATTAATTTTTTACTATTTTCGAATTTACTATGTGGATAGTTATTTACGTAACCCACTAAACATCTTCTCCAACTGGTTTTGACTAGAGAGCTATAAGAGAAGAGGTTTGGGAAGGAAGAAGGTCATCTCGAAATTCACTACAATTGCTTGTGTTTCAGCTTTCACTACTGCAAGTGCAAGCTGATTTTACTTCATCGTATCCTCTAAAATTTTTGTTGACTATTGCAATATAGCGAGCAAAATTTCTTTTAAGAAAGTGACATAATTACATGTTTCGAAGTCATTGCTCATTCCTCTGATCTAACGAAAATCATGCAAAACTGAGTGATATAACTATTTCATTGGTTTTTTTCTTTTTAGTTATTATCAGGGGCATCCGAGGCATATCCCGGATTGACTCAAAGGAATGTAAGACTATTTCGTTGGGTTTTTAAATGATTTTAATTGTGCCAAAATATTACGAGGGCCGCTAAGGGCACCCCACCTTTTTATGAAGGCACCCAACTTATTTGTAAAAATTCCAGGAAAAATGAAAAAGACCATTTTGCCCCTGTATATATATATAATGGTTCAAACCCCACAAACAATTTTGACAAGGAGTTAGGGCACCCCACCACCAAGCTTGAACCACAAAGCCAGAGCCATATTCCGTTTGGTGAAGAGCTGATCGATTCTTGCGGATTGACATCGTCCGACAGAGAGGTAACAATGTTTGACAACCATATTCAGGTTTTTTAGAATTGTTTAGTTGTGTATAACTGAGAAAATGATGATTTGTTTGTCAACGTAGGGTTTGGTAATTTCTTCAAATCAGAAGTTGTTTCCACTATATAATGGAGGATTGTAATGCTTCGGTGCCAGAAGAGGTCGTCCTTGAGGTAATTTTGCAAATTTTGTGTGTTTTTTATGCGGTTGGGAGAAGTTTCTGTCTGGGTGCGCGATTGTTTCGGCCTGGCAGGACCGAGATGTATAGTAATGTCTCGGTCATAGAGGACCGAGAGGTTTCACGTAGGTCGCGGACTGGTACGACCGAGAGTACTGAGTAACTCTCGGTAGTACATGAGCGAGACTCTGAAGAAAGTTTCAGACCTGTATAACCGAGAACCTGTTTTTTTGGATTTTTTTTGTGATTGTGCTGTACATTTTGGTTGATTATAATGATACATTGTTTGTATTGCAGGTAAAGTCGTTATCTAGTAATTTTCCAGACTACAAAGACACTTTTACACCTTCTAAGCCATTCCCCTCTCGAGAAGCGGCCACGGTATGGCTTCAAATGATTAGTGGTGAGAACAAGTTTGTGTTAGTAACGAAGCGCTCGGATGTCAGGGGCATTAAGCGCAGGGGAAGGGTGAAACTTGCCTGTGAGAGGTCTGGGACATATAGGGGACTGGCTCAGAGAGTAGGGAAGGAGAAAGCGGTAAATTTTTTAAAGAAATCAAGAAATGATGAAAAGGCGAGGACTCACACTGGTACGAAGAAACGTGGATGCCCTTTCCAAATCAACGTCAAGGAAAATGCTGACTCCTTATAGTATGTCACTGTGATTTGTGGGAGGCACAATCACGACACCGCAAGAAGATTGGATAAGGGGGAGGAGGAAGTTGAGGATGCGGGGGGGGACTGAAAGTGAGCAGCTCAGGGAGATTAGTCCACCTTCGTCTTTTGTGGAGTGCGAGCAGAAAGTTGAGGGCGGATTTGAGTCCTCCCACTCCACAAAAGAGGCCTCCACTTCTAGGCAGAAGAAAGGCAAGGTTGTTCCACAAATGCGTCGTGCCAATCGACGCACGCAAAGTGGATCTAACATAGCTTATGGTCATTGCTTAGAACCGGATTGGTTGCCACATGTTGAGGCCATTATCGATATGGTTTCCGATGGAAATTGTGGATATCGGTGTATAGCCTCTGGGCTTGGACTTGCCGACGTAGACGGGTGGAGGATTGTGCATAGAAGGATGTACGATGAGATTATCGGGTATGAAGACCTTTGGCGCGAAGTGCTTGGTTCGAGTTTCGAGACTGTCAAGAATGCGGTGCATTGCCCAAGAAGCAAGAGGGGGCATCTTTCAAAGAATGGTTGACACTTCCAGACATGGGATTGTTAGTATCCATCGCATTCAATGTCATTCTCGTCAACCTCTCGCATGGGAGTGCCTCCACATTCCTACCTCTACGTAGTACTCCACCGTCGTCATTGCACAACAGCCTTATCATTGCAATGGCAAATGAAAGGAATATCCATTGGGTTATGGTAAGTTCTATGATTTTTTGTGAATTGATTTGTTTCTCCCTTAATCGGGTTTGTGAAAATATCTTCTATGTTCTACTGTTCACTTTGACAGGTGCGGTTGCGCGTGAATGCACCGCTGCCATCCTTATATCCATCGTGGGATCGGTACGTTGAGGACTGCGCCAAAGGTTGGCGAGATGGATTCATTTTTCGAGACATCGCGCCCGTTGCAACTAACTGATGATGAAGCCACCATACCAGTTGTAGATTTAGATACACCGTAGGTTAAAGCTTGTACCTAGAAACCTTGATGGCTAAACATTTAGAAATTTTGCCAATTCCTCCGAATGTTCTATGTATATGCAAATGTTGCGATGTATTTTGATTGTTGTTTACTTATGGATGGACCCTTTTTAGAGTCAGTTTGAATGTTACGGAGATTTATAATTAATTAAGTTTCGGTGCAAATTGTCGTGCTGGATTTTCAATCTTGTATTGTTAGTTTGACATACCACTAAAATTTTGTACAAAAAGTAATGTTCAAATTCATCCATTTCTGATGTCTCGGTCAAGCAGGTTCGTGAAACAACCTATATTTTCGGTCACCCATGACCGACAAGTAGTCCAATATATCGGCCATTTACAACCGAGTCCAATAGCAAGTTATCGGTTATACACCACCGAGATGGATTGACCATTTCAATTCGCCTTACTCTCGTCCTATGACGACCGAGCTTACTGAGACCCTCTCGGAAGTGGACAACCGAGTGTAGGACAAAATTCTCGGTTGTACACCACCGACGGCACATTACCTATCACTAATTGTAGCTCTCGTCATGTCAAGGCCGAGATAAAGGCAGTATTCTCGGACATGCGTAACCGATACGATGTCAACTCTTCCGGCCTTTATGGCCGAGACTACGACTTCCCAAAAATGTAGCTTCCTTCTCGGCCATGCTTGGTCGAGAACCGCGAATTCCTATTTTTTTAACTATTGAACAAACCACCACTGTAAATAACAACTACTCTACCAAATGTAACTTAATTACACTAAATAAAGTGTGTCCGACGAACTTCAACCGAACCCTAACTTGGAGACGAAATCGGCTCACACCACGACCCTACGAACTGCAAAAAAGCCGTAAACCGAAGGAGAAACACAAGGTGAGACACGATTTTGGAGATTCCTCTCGTTGGTCGGTTCAAACCAAATGGTTTCTTGGAGTCAAGATCGGTGAAGGTGGTGGAGGGGGTGGTGGGATGCAGCAGGTATTTTTCGTGTTTGTGCAGGAGGGGTATTTTCGGGATTTCGTGTGTAATTTTTGGGTGCCCTTGGTAATTTGTTTTGTGCCCTGAATAACATGGTGCCTTCATGAAATGGTGGGGTTCACTTAGCGGCCCTCAATATTACCTATTTGTTGGTTTGAAAGTCAGGCGTTCGTCATATTCTCTTCAAGAAAAGCTCTAGCGAGTGGCGAGGTAAGGAAAATTGAAAATTAATTCTGGTTTATTTTCGCTTCAACAAAAAATTTATCTTGATTTCAATTCATAAGCGGCATTAGTAGAAGTAAAAAAACTGGTTGCACCTTCATGCAAGTGGCATGCTCCTACATCCGCGTGGTTTTAACTTCAAAAGACCTTAGTAATAACATTGACAGAACACATACAAGTATATATATCTATCATATATATAAACGCACGAATCACAAATTTTTGAGTGGTAATGAAATTTACCTATTTACCCATACTTCTTTTTTTTTTCATTTCCAAATCAACATTTTCTTTTTATCCAAATCAAACTCTAACTCCTTATCAATCCACTACACGTTTTTTTTTCTTTATCTCCAAATCAATCATGAACTCAATCTCATCAATCTAATACACTTTTTTTGAGGAAGTAATGTCCTAGCATGATTAGCTTGTTTTTTCATTCACATCTTATCTCAATCACATTATAGAATATTGATAAACTAAAAAAAGTACTTATATTTCTAATTTTTAAATTTTAATTACAATTTTGAATTTTATATCTATTATATATATAAAAGCACGAATCACAAATTTTTGAGTGGTAATGAAATTTACTTATTTGCTCATATATATCTATCATATATATAAAAACAACTATATATATATATAAGCACCTAAATATCACAAATTGTAAACTCAGAGTTTTCCCACCGGTATATATGCAACGTATTCATCTAGAGTTCTCTCAATGGTATATATGCAACATACATATATATATATACATACAGTGAAGAAGAGAGAATTAGAGGGGGAAAAGAAGAAGGTGGGGGTTGAAGAAGAAGGTGATTTGAAAAAGGTGTTGGGGAGGGAACAAACTCAAAACCCATAAGAAATTTTAATAAGAAAAATTCTGATTAATCGTGTGAAAAAAAGGTGTCTAAAGCTTTAATCCCAACTAATTCAATTATTTACATTCATAATTTCAAAGTTATCATTTTTATCTATAGAGTTTGAGGTAAAGATCGAACTTTATGTACAATTCTACGGAATCTCCACAAGCAAGTGTTCGCAAATTGATGGGTCAAACCACTTGTGTTCTTTTTTTCCTTGTTTCCTTTTTTTTTTTTTTTTTTGAGGAAGTAATATCTTAGCATAACCAGCTTATTTTTTCATTAACATCTTATATCAATCGCATTATAGAATATTGATAAGCTAAAAAAGGTACTTGTATTTCTAATTTTTAAATTTTAATTAAAATTTTGAGTTTTATTAATAAATTCTTAAAAATTAATTTCCACGAGTGAAGCGAGCGGGTCAATCGTGCGTAGCACGTATGTATATATATATATATATATCTCAGGATGAGGGTTTCATTCAAAATTAAAGTTGACTTGCACCAATATGAAAGTACATTTGGCTCCACATATCTCCAACAAATCCAGTGTGTGTGTGTGTTAATATATATATATATATTGAGGGATCTTAAAACAATGTTATATACTATGAAAAAAAAAAGAAAAAACAATATTGACAGAACACATACAAGTATTCAATCAACCACTTGTCAATGGACTTTGATTAAATAGAAGAATAAACGATCTCATTAGAAAAAGAGTAGTTAATTATATGACATTGGAAGTTGATTTGATTATTTATTTAGGGATCTCTAATGTTCAAAAGCCTACCTAATACATGATACATATCTCATATAGTAATTTATCAGAAATGAAATTTGAATCATTCTAAGTGAGATATGACCAATGCTAACTTATAGTAAAAAGTCTGTTGAGGCTTAAACGGTCATCTATACATGAAGTTGACGGTCCTTGTTTCTTCTTATGCAATTTTGAGAGGCATAAGTTGATTCCTTCTTTTAAGAAAAAAAATCTCTCTTGGCCTACTATACATATCGATCTCCAATCTGAATACTTTTCCACCATATATAGTTGATCTCATTTGATATAGACTATACAATTCATTGAAGCTCTTAATTCTAATCATTATCATTATACACAATTATCTACCGCCTAATAATGTGACAGTAACCCCATTTTCACTGTGGCTCTCCTCCTCTCTTAGTAGTATATCAATGCTGGTCTCAGTAAAATAACCTGGAATTATAGGTTGAGGAAGTGATATAGTTTCACTGCTCAACATAGACACCACAGATGACATGCTTGGCCTGTCCTTTGAGAGTTGTTGCACACACAGTAGGCCAACTTGGATACATTTTAATACTTCACTTGGAATGCATGACTCCTCCAATACTATGTCCATTATTTCCATAGCCTTGCCTTCTTTCCATAGAGTCCAAGCCTGAAACAGTTTGATCAATTAATGAATTGGTCATTTTTTGAAAAAAATTATGATGCGTCTTAAGAAAGAAAACATGTCAGTGTGTCACAATTACATTGCCGAGTAGGTTATGCTCCTCGTTCGAATTACCAAATCCTCTGTTCTTCTTGCCGCTAACTATCTCTAATAACACAACACCAAAGCTGAAGATATCCTCTGTTCTTCTTGTGTCGGGTGGTCTTTTGAATAAGTTTGGTTTTAGGCTTGTCTTTGAAGCTGACAAATTTGTACTCTCCAAGGGAGGGGTATATGTAGGGAAGGGTTACGCTTATGAGGGCATGTTTAAGCTCAATATAATCGCTTTATCTAATAAGAATGTTGTTTCTGCGTATATTGTTGAGTCTCCTTCATTTTTATGGCATCATAGATTAGGACATGTTCATTTCAGAAAATTATATGATATGGTAAATCTGGAATTACTGCCTTATTTTGATAAATATGAAGGAAATTGCAATACATGCATGAAAACAAAAATAACTAGAAATCTGTTTCCTAATGTTGAAAGAAATTCAAAGTTGCTAGACTTAATACATTCTGATGTATGTGACATACATAGTACACCATCAATAGGAGGCAATAAATATTTTATAACATTTATTGATGATTATAGTATGTATTGTTGTGTTTATTTGTTGCATTTCAAAGATGAGGCAATGGTTAAGTTTCAGGCCTATAAGGCAGAAACTGAATCGCAATGTGAGACATTTATAAAATGTTTAAGGTCTGATAGGGGAGGAGAGTACTATGATCCAAAGTACTTTGAATCCACTGGAATAGTCCATGAGACTACTGCCCCTTATACACCACGACAAAATGGTGTGGCTGAGCGTAAAAATCTTGTTTTAACCGAAATGGTTAATGCTATGCTATCAAACTCTGGTTTGAGTAGTGGAATTTAGGGAGAGGCATTGCTGACTGCATGCCATATTTTGATCAGAATTCCACAAAAGATGAATAAAGTCAACCTATATGACCTTTGGAATAAGCGAAAACCAAATCTTTATTATTTAAGAGTTTTGGGCTGTAGAGCAGTAGTAAAAGTACCTGAACCCAAAAAGAGGAAATTGGGTGAAAGGGGAGTGGAGTGCATATTTATTGGATATGCACAACACAGTAAGGCATATAGGTTCATGGTAATTGAGCCTAATAATTCGATTTCAGTAAACGCTGAAATTGAATCAAGGGATGCAATTTTTGATGAGACAAGATGTAAATCTGTTCCCAAAAGTATTCCTGAAGAAAACCAAAAAGGGAAGGATGTCATACAAATTGAAAATGACAAAGAAATAGTAGAAGTTCCTGAACTTCGAATGAGTAAACGAGCTCGGAAAATTAAGTCATTTGGTTCTGATTTCTATACATTCCTAGTTGAAGGAAGTAAAGAAACAGTAACTAGACAAATTCCGTATTGTTTTAATACGGATGCTGATTCTCAAACAGTAGAGGAGGCAATGAAAGAAAGAGATGCAGCTTTCTGGAAAGAGGCATTAAATGATGAGATGGATTCAATAATGGGAAATAACACTTGGGAGCTAGTTGATCTACCTCCTGGGTGTAAACTCATTAAATGCAAATTTCTCTTCAAAAGGAAAAGAAGAGTTGATGGATCCATTGAAAAACACAAAGTGAGACTGGTTGCTAAGGGTTTCACCCAAAAGCATGGAATAGACTATTTCGATACCTATTCACCAGTAGCTAGAATTGCTACTATCAGATTGCTTATTGCAATTGCAGTTATAAACAAGCTGGTCATCCACCAAATGGACGTTAAAACAGCGTTCCTAAATGGAGAATTGGATGAGGAAATATACATGGAACAACCTGAAGGGTTTATTATGCACGGTCATGAGAATAAAGTGTGTTGAATGTGAAAATCATTGTATGGTTTAAAGCAATAGCACCAAAACAGTGGCACCAAAAATTTGACCAGGTTGTACTTGCTTTTGGATTCAAAATGAATCTGATAAATGCGCATATAGCAAGTTTGATGGAAAAGGTAATGGTGTCATTATTTGTCTTTACGTAGATGACATGCTGATTTTTGGAACCGACTTGGAACAAGTTCAGTTGACCAAAAGGTTTCTTTCAAGCCAGTTTGAAACGAAAGATATGGGGCAAGCTGATGTCATACTCGGAATTCAGATTGTAAGAGATGAGGGGAGTATTACTCTAACTCAATCTCATTATATTGAGAAAGTTCTCAATAGATTCAATCACTTGAATTGCGCCCCTGTGTCTACCCCACTAGATTCAAGTATTGAGCTAGTGAAAAATACAAGCAATCCAGTTTCCCAACTGGAGTATTCTAGATTAATTGGATGCTTAATGTATGCAATGACATGCACTAGGCCGGATATTGCCTTGGCAGTAAGCAAGTTGAGTAGATTTACAATTAATCCAAGCGAGTTGCATTGGTTTGCAATTCGAAGAGTTTTGAAATATCTGAAGAAAACAATTAACTATGGTTTATGCTATAGTGGATATCCTTCGGTCTTAGAAGGATTTTCAGATGCAAGTTGGATTGTGAAAGATCAAAATCATGCATCCACAAGTGGGTGGATTTTCACATTTGCTGGAGGTGTAATCTCGTGGGCTTCAAAGAGGCAAACTTTAATGGCTGGTTCTACCATGTAATCAGAGTCTATTGCATTGGCCTCAGCTTCAAAAGAAGCTGAATGGCTACGTGAATTATTACACGAGATACCATTGTGGCCTAAACCAGTAGCTCCAATATCTATCCATTGTGATAGTCAGGCCACATTGGCAAGGGCTTATAGCCAAATGTACAACAGTAAATCCAGACATATTGGACTGAGACGTAGTTGTGTCAGAGAATTGATAACAAGAGGAGTTATCACGATTGACTATGTGAAATCTAGTCAAAATTTGGCAGATCCCCTTACTAAAGGATTGCCAAGAGACTCGGTGAATAAAACATCAAGAGGGATGGGTCTCAAGCCCATGAATTACATGTCACCAATAGTGGAAACTCAACTCGACGCCTAACATTACGTTAAGTCTTGAGTTCAATGCAGTCAAATTCATTATAAGAGTTACTGTGAGCGCTAAATTTTAATAACCATCCCAAAGTTGTTAGTGCTCGGTACCTGCATATAAATAGAGGAGGTTGAGATGATCTCTTAATAGTCTTTAAAGGTGCTTAAATTGCGGGGGTACTAGAATTGAGACTACCTATGTGGATGTGAAGTGCGGCCGCTTCAAGGAGTTCAAGGGCTTGGCTCCAAAGACATTCACGAGAAGATACGGGACACAATGCCAATGTTGAATGTGTCAGGATATTTATGGCTTTTTGCTGGTGCAAGTTATATGCGCGATATGTTTATGCTACATATCGAATAGAATGATTGGTTCAAAGTTTATCTACCATGTAATTCTGATATGATGTAATGAACTTTTCACAAGTTAGTGGTTCAAATCGCAAGATACCATTAGTTATGCATTTAATGTTTGAGATTTCGTGGATTGAATGATCTGATTATTTTGAAAATGGCGGGGGATTGTTGAACATTTTCAAATTAAATGTTTAGTCCCACATCGGTTAGGAACTTCAAGTTTAAAGAGTATATATGTACTCTTGCACCATAGTGTGAGTGTAAAATAAAATACAAGTGTTATGCACGCGCATATGGCGCATTTTAGGCGCTTTTATAGGTGCACTTAGCACTTGCACGTGCGCGTGTGTGTATATGTGTGCAAGCTAACCATAGGTAAAACTATTTACCATTAATTTTTACCATTTTCAAGATTAAATGGGTAGTTATTAGAATGGCTGAGTGGGTGCAGTTGAAACTGCTCTCCATTACTCCATTACTGCTCCACTACTCCATTGCATCAATGCTTGACTGCTCCATTACTCCATAGCATCAATGCTTGACTGTTCCACTACTCCACTACCCCATTTTCACTCTAACTGGTCATGACCGGTGAAGTTTGGGGAGGAAGAAATAATCTCAAAATTCACCAGCTATTGCTCTTGTTTTCATCTTTCACTACTGCAAAGTGAAAGGTGGGTTTACTTCATCGTATCATTTAGGATATTTGCTGACTCTTGCAGTGTCAAGAGCAAAACTTTCTTTAGAAAAGTGGCAGTGTTATACGTTTTGAAGTCATTGCAAGTCCCTCAGTTTTAACACCTACTATGTTCCAACCACCCTTCTCGTATTTGCTTTTGTCTCGTCTCCTCCAAATGTTCTCGCCAACCCGAAATCAGAGATTTTCGGGTTCATTTCTCTATCAACTAGAATATTACCAGCTTTAAGATCTATGTGGATGATTCGGAGTCTGGAGTCTCTATGCATATAAAGTAGTCCTTGCGCTATGCCAATAATAATGATTCTGAATGCAACATCCTAGAACCTGGGTTAATTTCACAGATGGTCACTCAAGTTTGCAGTTTGTAACACTTTGGTCACTAAACTTACATTTGTCCCAAATATATCACTCAACTTGACAAAACGTTTCAACAAAGTCACTCCGACCACTTTTCGGTCAAAAATCCACCGGCGCTGCTGACGTGGTGTCACGTGGGATTTCATGAGAAGTCACTTAACTTGTTAAGTGATGACATGACATGCCACACACACACCCACCCACCCCACCCTTAGTTCACCCCACACTCATTACACAAATTTCTTTTCTTCCTCTACAACCCCCTGAATCGCCGTCTTTTTCGTCGTGCTCTCTCTCGCTCGCGGTTCCTCTCTCGCGGTCGTGCTCTCCAACCCCCTGGATCGTCTTTTTCGTCGTGCTCTCTCTCTCGCAGTTCCTCTCTCAGATAGTCTTTTTCGTCGTGCTCTCTCTCTCGCGGTTCCTCTCTCGCGGTTGTGCTCTCCCCTCCCCCTCCCCCCACTGGTTCGTCTTCTTCGCCGTGCTCTCTCGCTCGCGGTTCGTCTCTCGCGGTCGTGCGGTCGTGCTCTCCAACCCCCTGGATCGTCTTCTTCGTCGTGCTCTCTCTCTTTCGCGGTTCCTCTGTCTCTCGCGGAGCTTCGATCTTGCACATCGGCCTCACTGCATCTAAACAGGCCCTGGTATGCAAAAACCATGAGAAGAGAGAGACGACTGAACAAAATAAATCAAATTCAAGAATGGTAACAAACTTTAAAACACAACCAATCTTGAAAATCTCACATTGCTATATCATTTAATAAAAGTCGACGATCCACACCACTTATATGCCGAGAATACAGAAAGCATCCGCCGATCAAGACGAAACCAGAGCAATGACGATCGAGAAAGTGAAACGGCATGTAATGCGATCACATTTTCCAAATTCAATCACTCGCAATGCATCTAAGCATGTTAGCATATCAAATGAAACAATTGTTCAACGACACCAGATGGTATGGACTAGGTAGGTACCGTTAATAGTTGTGGAAACTACAATATTCTTCAATCCAGGAACTTAGGCAATGTACTTTGAATTTTTGCGAAAAAATCTTAACACGCAAGAGATGGAGGAGCTAAGATTCGACACCATCCGTCACAAAATTGCAATATAGCGCCATGAGTAAGTTATAGCCAAATTTCCATCCCGAGCATCAAAAGGGGTCCATATATGGTCATATATATCACTTTTTTATGTACGAGGAGGCGTTGGTATCCAAAAATAAGAACCAGTGGGGGGGGGGGGGGGGAGGGGAGAGCACGACCGCGAGAGAGAGCACGGCGAAGAAGACGATCCAGGGGGTTGGAGAGCACGACCGCGAGAGAGGAACCGCGAGAGAGAGAGCACGGCAAAGAAGACGACGATTCAGGGGGTTGGAGAGGAAGAAAAAAAATTTGTGTAATGAGTGTGGGGTAAACTAAGGGTGGGGTGGGTGGGTGCGTGTGTGGCATGCTATGTCATCACTTAACAAGTTAAGTGACCTCCCATGAAATCCTACGTGGCGCCACTTCAGCAGCGCCGGTGGGTTTTTGACCGGAGAGTGGTCGGAGTGACTTTGTTGAAACGTTTTGTAAAGTTTAGTGATATATTTGGGACAAATGTAAGTTTAGTGACCAAAGCGTTACTGAAAGAATGTCTTCCTTACCTTTTCTCATTAACAGAACTCAGAATATATACACCAATTACATCAATTAGTAGCATGATCCTAGGCTAGATAATTGGAAACTAACCATATACAAAGACTGATTCTAGGCTAGAGAATAGGAGGCTAATCAATATATGAAAACTAACAATATATACCATATTTAACACACCCCCGCAGGCGAAACGGCAGGTTTACAGATGTTGAGACTGTTACAAAAATCTTCAAACAATACTTGCGGTAGACCTTTGGTAAAAATATCTGCAATTTGATAACGGGACGGCACGTGAAGAACACGGACTTGTCATCGTGCAACCTTCTCTCGAACAAAATGGATATCCATTTCAATATGCTTTGTACGTTGATGTTGAACTGGATTACCCGACAAATAAATAGCACTTACATTGTCACAGTATACTAAAGTGGCCTTCTTAATCGGACAATGTAACTCTAAGAGAAGATTCCGAAGCCAACACGATTCGGAAACCACATTGGCCACCCCACGATATTCGGCCTCGGCACTAGAACGAGACAAGGTGGGTTGACGTTTAGAAGACCATGAGACCAAGTTGTCTCCCAGAAACACACAATACCCGGATGTAGCTCTTCTCGTATCAGGGCACCCACCCCAATCTGCATCAGTGTAAGATACCAGAGTAGAAGAAGAAGATGGGTACAAATGAAGACCATGATCCAAAGTACCCCGAACATATCGAATAATCCGTTTGAGAGCGACATATGATCAACCCTGATCATGCATATGGAGGCAAACTTGTTGGACGACATAAGAGATATCCGCCTGGTGAAAGTGAGATATTGTAGAGCCCCTGCAAGACTCCGATACGAGTTGGATCATCAAAAACAAGACTAGCAGTAGCACTAACCTTAGTCTTAGTGTTAACCGGAGTAGCAGACGGTTTACATGATGACATTCTGCACGCTCAATTATTTCTTCGGCATATTTGCGCTGTGAAAGAAACATACCACCCTTATGTCGAGTCACCGCAATACCCAAAAAATAATTCAATTGACCAAGATCTTTCATAGCAAATTCAGAACTAAGAAGGTCCATAATGGAGCACCGGAGAGCATGAGAAGAAGCAGTAAGAACGATATCATCAACATATAATAAAATGTAAGCCATATCTGATCCCTTGCTGTAAATGAACAAAGAGTTGTCACATCTACTATTGGTGAAACCAATAGATGTAACAAAATCAGCAAAGCGCTTATACCAAGCCCGGGGAGCTTGCTTAAGTCCATACAAGGACTTACGCAATAGGCACACATAATCTGGACGGGTATGATCCCTGTACCCCAATGGTTGATGCATATAAACTGTCTCCTGAAGCGTACCATGAAGGAATGCATTTTTGACATCCAACTGATGAATTGGCCGTGCTTTAGAAAGAGAAATGCTAAGAACGGTACGAATAGTTGCCGCTTCACAACCGACTAAACGTGTCACCACAATCAATGCCAACCCGTTGAGTTTTTCCATCACATACAAGACGGGCTTTATGCCTCTCAAAATCACCGTTAGAATGAACTTTATGAGTAAAAATCCACATAGACCGAATAACATTAACATCAGGTGGACGGGGCACCAATTCCCACGTCTTATTTGTAATAAGAGCATTATATTCATCATCCATGGCCATTTTCCAATTCTGGTCACGAAGAGCCGCCACCGGATTACGAGGCAAAGGAGACCTTGAAACCATGGCATGTAAAGCTTGGTATTTTGGATTGGGTTTAAAAATACCATGCTGGCTTCTAGTGACTATAGTGGGTTTAGGAAGAGGAATATTGGGAGTAGGAGCTACGGACTGGGCATGTGGGGAGTGGGCTTGGTTAATAATTGGGAAGGGTGGGTCTGCTGGGCCAGGTGAAACTGGATCTGGATCCGGTTGGGCAGGTGTGTAGGCCTGGGCTGGCGTATGGGAAAGAGGAGTAGTAGACTCTTGAAGATGATTGTGCACATAAGGAGATAAACCATTATCCAAATAATCATATGTATGGGATGATGGGGTATGTAATGACGCAAAGGGAAACACATTCTCATCAAAACGGACATGACGACAAATGATGATTTGTCGGGATGATAAATCATAACATTTATAGCCACGATGATTAGGTGGAAAACCCAAAAAAACACAAGGAGTTGACCGAGCTTGTAACTTATTGATTTTGGTGGAAGGAATAAGAGGATAACAGAGACACCCAAAGACCCGAAGATGAGAATATGTAGGAACCCGTTGATATAGTATTTGAAGGGGAGAAATATTACCCAAAAGCTTGCTCTGAAGAATATTAAGGAGGTATGTTGCCATTTGTAATGCATGATGCCAAAATGAAGGAGGAAGTGATGCATGAGAAAGTAGAGTACGAGTGATATTATTGATAGACCGAATTTTCCGTTCGGCCTTCCCATTTTGAGAAGAGGTGTGAGGACAAGAGAGACGAAAAGACATTCCATTTGTCTTACAGAAATTCAAAAATGGTCCATTATCAAATTCCATCCCATTATCACATTGCATAGTTTTAATATTACGTTCAAATTGGGTAAAAATATGAGCTTGAAAAATCAAAAATTTGTCATAAACCTCCGACTTTTGACCCAAAGGAAAAGTCCATAAATAATTCGAAAAATCATCCAATAATAGCACGTAATATTTATGCCCTGCAGAACTCAGAGTAGGAGAGGTCCAAATATCACTATGAATTATATCAAAAGGTAAAAACGGACTGGAACGAGAAGACATAAAAGGCAACTTAATATGTTTTCCGAACACACAAGAACGACAAATACTAGAAGTAGAGTTTCGAGTACAATCAATGCTTTTATTGGCCCGAAGAGCATCGAAAATAGAAGCACCCGGATGACCCAAACGATCATGCCAAAGTGAGGAAGAGATGGCTGCAAAGGTGGATGGAGTAGTTTGATTGTAAATAGAGTTGAGAGGATAAAGATCACCCTGGCTATCACACCTCAGGATAGGCGTCCCCGTCTGAAAATCCTTCACGGAAAACCCAAAAGGATCAAATTCAACAGATACATAATTATCAGTAGTGAATTTCCGAACATAAATAAGATTTTTGATTATTTTGGGAACATGAAGGACATTATTCAAGGACAATGGAGGATTAGGGGTGGGCAAACATGTATGACCATAACCACGAATAGGAATTGAATGACCATTTCCGACAATAATACCAAAGATATGATGATTGCTCAAATTAAAATAAGACGAGAGATTACCGTTCGAGGAGGTCATATGTGATGTCGCACCGGTGTCCATATACCAAGATGAATCGGGTGGATTTAGAGCCATGGTGTGCATAGCGGATGCAATGTCCGTAGGAGCATAAGAGCCAGACTGCCCATTGAAAGATGGAGCCATAGAAGCCTGGTAGGCTTCCTGGTGGGGGCGAGAGCCCAATACCCCAGGCCCACGGTTTGGAGCAGGTGGGCGAGCCCAACCTTGAGTAGGCATGGGGCAAGTCGGAGCAGCCCATTGAGGCCAACCCCAATGAGGAGACGGAGACCACCCCCAACTCGAAGCCTGCTGCTGATGGCGTTGCGAGCCGCCCTTGCCGAACCGACCACCAGAGCCACCCTTGTTGTGCTTGCCTCCACCATTGCCGCGGCCACCGGAATTTTTCCGACCCGGATTGTTCTCCTTTCGGCCAGAATGTTGCTGCCCCTTCCCTTGTCCCGTATGAGAATGAACAAAGGAAGAATCGTCCTCATTTGATGCAGCTACCATGGCGGAGTCAGAAGCCATAGTTGCCTCCTTGGCTAACCCGGACTCTTCAAGAGTCAGCATTGAACGGGTTTGATAAAATGGAGGAAGGGGATTACTTTGTCGATCATCGTACCCACACCACGGCACGGAGCGAGCAGACTGACTGAGACAAGTTGGAGCACAAGACGATTGTCGGACACCGGAGCCCCAACATTCTTCAATTGATCGGCCAGGGACTTAAGCCGTTGACAATACGCCGAGGCATTGGGAAAGTGTTCCATCTTAGTGGTGGAGAAATCATGTTCAAGAGTGACTGCACGGGAATGTTTATTGTCTTGGAATATGTCCCGCAGACGATTCCAAGCTTCCATTGCTGTAGCATCTGGTTCAAGAATGGTGTGCAAAAGGTCGTTAGAAATCGTGGCATAGATCCATGATAAGACCGTGGCATCAAGGGTAGACCACATGTCGTCATCTCCCTCAGCAGCCGTCTCCTTGCTTTGATCAGAGGGGATGATGTGATGTAAGACCCTGTTCGAACGTGCATGGACCTTAAACAACTCCGCCCATGTTAAGTATTGTACGTTCTCCATCTCAAGAATAATAGGAATGTGATTCCTAATGTTAGAGACAGCAAGAGCTGGGTGAAAGTGTTTGGATGGAGACATTGTTGCCCGAGAAGAAGCACGGTGTGATAGCCACGGGTAGGCGCGGGTGTGGGGACGCGCGCGGCGGACCTTGGACGGCCAGAGACGCTAGGAAGGGACGGCCAGAGGTGGCCGACACCGGATTTGGGCAAGCGCTGGATCCGGACGACGCGGGCGACGGATCTGGGCACGCGTGGGTGGCGGGCGGCGCACAGGCGTAGCCGAGAGAGGGGCGGCTAGAGGCGGAGCGGCTGGCGGCGGATCTGGTCGAGCGGGATCTGCGGATCCGGACGACGCGGGAGGCGGATCTGGGCACGCGCGGGAGGACGGCGGCCGATCAAGACGGCGCACAAAGGAGCCGAGAGAGGGCGCGAGGCGAGCGGAGCGGGCGCGCGGATCTCGGTCGAGCGGGATCTCGCGGATCCGGACGACGAGGGCGAAGCGATTTGGGCACGCGCGGGAGGACGGCGCCGATCAAGACAGCAGCACAAAGTGAGCCGAGAGAGGGCGCGAGGCGCGGCTTGGGGACGCGGTCGGCGTACACACACGAGGGGAGACGCGGATCGGCAAGGCAAGCGCGCGGAAGCAGGAAGAGGCGGAAGGGAGGGGAAGAAACCCTAGACTGCTGATACCATGAAAGAATGTCTTCCTTACCTTTTCTCATTAACGTAACTCGTAATATATACACCAATTACATCAATCGGTAGCATGATCCTAGGCTAGATAATTGGAAACTAACCATATACAAAGACTGATTCTAGGCTAGAGAATAGGAGGCTAATCAATATATGAAAACTAACAATATATACTATATTTAACAGTTACAAACTGCAAACTTGAGTGACCATCTGTGAAATTAACCCACAACTCCAAGGTTGTCGTGTCCATTATTTACATAGCCTTCTTTCCACAGCTTCCAGGGCCTGAAACATGTATACATATATACATGTCATACACATTACACACTTACACAGTATAGAATACCAAACAACAAGGATTCTATCGACCCTCCAACTGCGTGAAAGAGACCTTATTTCCATAAGCAAACTTCTCGCTTGATGATTGACCTTCATCCATGAAAGATCTCTCATAGTAAAAACCAGGATGTTTGGGCCGCGGCAAATTCGCGGTAGCACTCCCCAACATCATAACCACAGTAGGCATTGTTGGCCTGTCATCGGGGCGTTGTTGCACACACAAGAGACCTATGTGAATGCATCTCAACACTGCAAATCGACTTGACACATCCTGATCCGTAAACATTTCATCGGCTAGTTCGTCCGCCTTATCTTCGTTCCAAAGGTTCCATGCCTAGAACAAAGAAGTTCATATATCAACATACATTTGAAACATGTGTAACAGATGATAGATGTAAACTTGGAACATAGAGACTCACATGTCCTAGGAGGTTGAAATCATAGCCTGAAAGATAAAATCCTTTGTTTCTCTTGCCACTCACTATCTCCAATACTAAAACGCCGAAGCCGAAGACATCAGATTTCATTGAGAAAAGCCCGTACGCGGCATACTCTGGAGACATATAACCACTGCAAACATACTAGTAGTTAGGAATCGAAGTAATGTATAGACTGATAGAAGTACAATCCCTACAATGTTCCAACCACTAGCTATTAGTATAAACATACTATGTTCCGACCACTCTTCTCGTGTTTGCTTGGGTCTCGTCTCCTCCAAAGGTTCTTGCCAATCCAAAATCGGAGATTTTCGGGTTCATTTCTCCGTCGAGCAGAATATTAGCAGCTTTGAGATCTCTATGTATGATTCGAAGCCTCGAGTCTCTATGTAGATATAGAAGTCCTTGTGCTATTCCTATGATAATGTCTAAACGTTTCTCCCAACTTAGCAGTTTACTTCTTGCTTTATCTGCAGAGAAATATGAATGTGTTGTTTGAACATACAATAGAAGTAACTGAATTGAACAAGAGGAAAGAAAAAATCGAGGACATCAACGAACCGAAGATGAAATTATCTAAGCTTTTGTTGGGCATGTACTCGTAAATTAACATCATTTCGTCTCTTTGAATGCAGCAACCAAGAAGCCTAACTAAATTCCGGTGCTGGAGTTTCGAAATCAATATAACTTCGTTCTTGAACTCCTTAAGGCCTCGTCCAGAGTTCTTCGAAAGCCTCTTCACCGCTATGTCTTGCCCATTTTGCAGGATACCCTAGGAAGTTTCGAACCTCGAATCAATCACTGATCTTCATGAACAAATTTAAATCACAAGTACACAAAATTTTACCTTGTAAACAGGACCAAAACCGCCCTCCCCAATTACTTTGTCATGAGAGAAGTTATTAGTGGCATTTGCTACTGTCACATAGTTATGCAAAGGCAACTCTAGGTCTCTTGTGTTCTCTTCCTCTTGGTTTATGTCTCCTTCACCTGCAGATTTACATAGCATTGAAATTGAATTGAACAATCTGTTAAGAGAACATTAATTCATGGAGATCGAATTTCAGCCAAATAAGTCAGTCAAAATAATGTGAACGAGCATGGACAAGGCTCAGTTAAAATACCTCTTTGCCTCTTCCTACTCCTCACAATGAAACACCATATAATTGAAGCCACCAGAAGTACCCCAGTGATTACCGATATCGCAACTATCACCGCGGCTGCCCGGTTTTTTTTCTTGTTGGAACCATCATGTTGTGCTTCTACTTAGACATCAGTACATAAAGTTAGGAATACAAACTTCTACTCTAGTTGGATCATCAAAGAAAGTAAAAGAGAACATACATACCAAGTTCAGAAGCAGCCATTCTCACATAGAGATCTTGTCCACCACCAGCAGTGAACTCTCTAATATCAATCAGATCACCAAACCACAACACGCATCCGCTCCCCGAACCCCTTATATCGGAATTCGCATACGCCGTGCAAGAACAATTCATCAAGCACTTCATTTGACACTCACCAAGTCCCATACTCTTGTTCACCCAACAAAATGTAGTGTAAGGGACCTTCAAAGAAGAGAACTTCACAAACCCATCATCTCCTACTCCATTAGAGCAATTCAAACCAGTCCTCCTCCTACACCCTCCAGACCAATTTATACTACTCCAATCCGCAGGGGCGTTAGGCACAAACCCCTTCAAGCACTTGCAAAGCACAGCCTCATCAATGTTGCAAACACCATGAACCCCACAAAGTCCATACTTGTTGCATTGGTCCTTCAACACATTGATCATCAAAACCCACTGAAGACTCCTAGCATTCCATGTATACCTATAAATAGACCCTGATGGGTCTAAAACCAATCTAGTCATCACAGAGTTGTCGTTGGTTTTCACGGTGAAGTAGACTTCTTCGTCGTTGGAGACGAAGACGGGTTCGAAAATAGAATTGTTTTTCAGCTCTGGAGTTCCAGAAAATTGAATTCCATTCCAAGGACCTGGTCTGAAGAGCTTCTTAGACCCATTTCGGAGAACTAGTTCTGGGAATCCATGAGGGTCCATTTCATAAACGAAATCACCCATTGAAGGGTCCCCCAAATTCTTCCATGATTGGAGTTTCCAAGCAAACCCAGTTTTGAAATCCCACCCAATTCTCATTCCATTGAGTGTGGTGTCAGTTGGGTGGTCGAAGCTCTGCCATATGAACCTACTACTACTACTACTACTACTACTACTACTACTACTACTAGGCTGCTCTGTTTCCTCTGTTTTGGATTTGATGATTAGGTTCCCAGTCTCCAATAGCTGGGCAATTGGATTGTCAATTGAAGAAGAAGAGTTAGAGGACCAGATGATGACATTGTTGGTTTGGTTGATTAAGATGAGATGGCCATTGTTGTTGATCTTGAGAGCTCCTGATGAGGAACTGTGAAGTGGGTGGTCTCTGTTGGCGACCCAAACGATTGTTTGGACTGGGATTTTGTTGAACCAGATTCCCAAGTACCATCTTGTGTTGTCTGAGTTGGTTGGTGTGAAGAAGCCCAGTTTGAATGTTTGGTTTGATGAAATTAAGGTTTGATTGAAAGTGAGAGTTTGGTTTGTAGTTAGAGAGTCTGCAGCGATTGCAGCTGATATTTGAAGAGCAAAAATGAGAACAAGAAGAGTAGTCTCCTCCATTGTTGGTTCACAAATCCACTGAATTCTCAGATGGTTTCTTGAAAATTGGGATCAAAATCATCATTAGATGACTTTGTAGAACTTCAAATTTTAAAATTTTTAAAGTTGACGGATTGGTCCCAAAGTAAGTGTATTGCATGCAGGTTAAGTACACAGTCTCAAGTTTGATTCTCTATTACGTTGAGATTGTCTGAAACTCCGAGGTATGCTAAGGCCGATTGCATCAAAGCCTTTGGATTGCATGTGGGTTAAACACATAGTCTCTCAAGTTTGATTTTCTATTGTGTCGAGATTGTCTAAAATACTATGCTAAAGCCGACAGCATTGAGGCTACATGAGAATAGCCAAGCATGTCTGCACCTGCATACAACGGATGTCAAAAAGTTAAAATTAAAATTTTTAGAGTGTTGAAATTTGACTCAGCACGGCTGCTCTATGTTAAATATTCTTAAAACTGTTCATAAAACTGATTAAGATGGTAGTTGGTAGGATTTGTTGGTAGTGACTCATCTCTCATCTTTCAATGAAAAAAACAAAAAAAAGAAAAAAGAAAAAACTGGCAATGCTTTGATAATCATTCTCACCGGTTGACTTGAAAATTGTTGACCATTTTCAAAAGGAAATGTTTTAGTTCTACATTGATTAAAAATTTCCACTTTAAAGAGTATATATATTCTTCCACTATATTGAAGGTAAAAGAAAAATTACAAGTGTTATGTAAAGTGAGTCACATGTGCCAACACAATGCATATTGCGCTTTTATAGGCGCAAGGCTCGTGTGCGCGTGTTTGGGCTATCCACTGGTAGAGCTTTTTACTATTAATTTTTTACTATTTTTGAATTTACTATGTGGGCAGTTATTTACGTGACCCACTCAACATCTTCTCCAATTGGTTTTGACTAGAGAGTTATAAAAGAAGAGGTTTGGGGAGGAAGAAGATCATCTCGAAATTCACCTCAATTGCTTATGTTTCAGCTTTCACTACTGCAAGTGCAAGCTGATTTTACTTCATCGTATCCTCTAGAATTTTTGCCGACTATTGCAATATAAAGAACAAAACTTCATTTAAGAAAGTGACATAGTTACATGTTTTGAAGTCATTGCTCAATCCTCTGGTCTAACAAAAATCATGCAAAACTGAGTGATATAACTATTTCATTGGTTTTTTCTTTTTAATTATTGTCAGGGTATCCGAGGCATATCCCCGACTGACTCAAAGGTGACTTTTGTGGATTGGTTACAAATCTCGACTTTTATAGACTTTTTGTATAAAATACACATAAAGAAATCTTCAACTTATATCCTCACCTCAACCTAGAAACTTTTACAGGGGTGTATTCAATTAAGATTTTAATAGACTTTTAGTTACTTTTATAAGTGGATGACTTTTTTGAAGTTTATAGATTTTCGTAGACTTTTAAAGACTTTGATGAACTTTTACGTGAACTTCATTTTGATGACTTTTATCAACATTTAAGATTTTTAGTGACTTTTGTGAACTTCTTAAACATAATTTTGATTATCGGTCAAAGCATAATTATATTGATTTTTCGTAATAACTATTACTAATTTTTTTGAAAGTATTTTTATATTTTAATAAAAAAATCATATATACATATTAATGAGTTACTATCAAAATAGCAACATAACAAATAAGTAAATAAATATCAACAAAACAAATAGGTAAATGACTCATCTTTTAGGGGCAAAAAAGAATAAGTAAGATCATTGTGCAAAAATTTTGCACTTTTTTGACTTAAGTAAAAAAAAATTAATATTTTTTCCTAAAGAATGATTGTTTAAATTTCTTAAAATGCACTTCTTGCATTTGAAAAAAAAATGATTATTTTGTTAAAAAAAATGATTATTTTGTTCAAAAATAATAATATTACACTTTTTGAGATTATAATTATGCACTTAATAAACAAAACTTCTTTGTAAAAAAATCGTATAAAAATGTACGATGATGCAAGAATGACATCTTATATATTAATAACAACATCATTTTCATAAACATAGACATTAGAGTACAATGAGTGAGCAATGAAATCCATGAGTTGTGGAGTGGTTGGAGAAGTTGATAAAATCAATTGATAAGAAAATACCTTATGAACAATGAAGTCTTAATTGAATAAGGGAACCAACAAAAATTAGAAGTCTCTAAAAGTTTCTGCGTTGAGGTGAAGAGAAGTTGAAGATTTCTTTATGTGTGTTTTTATACAAAAAGTCTATAAAAGTCTATATTTGTAACCAAACCACAAAAGTCACCAAAAAATTAAATACACCTTAGTTTTATAAACTCTCTAAAAGTTTAAATTGAATACCTCAAAACTTTTATAGACTTTTAAAATGTTTATAAAAGTTTACATTGAATACACCTTACTTTTATAAACTCTCTAAAAGTTTTCATTGAATAGACCTAAACTTTTTTAGTTATTAAAAGTAACCAAAAGTCCATTAAAATCTCAATTGAATACATCCCTGAGAGACTTCTAATTCTTATTGGTTCCATTCTTCAAAAAAGACTTATGTTAGACCAGAGGGACTTGCAATGACTTCAAAGCGTATAACACTGCCACTTTCATAAAGGAAGTTTTGCTCTCTACACAACAAGAGTCAACAAATATCATAAAGGATACGATGAAGCAAACTCAGCTTTCACTTTGCGGTAGTGAAAGATGAAAATAAGAGCTAATGCTGGTAAATTTCTAGATAATTTCTTCCTCCCCCAACCTCTCCTCTTATAGAGCGCTGGTCATTACCAGGTAGAGTGAAAATGAGGTAGTTGAGCAGTTGAACCGTTTCAACTTCATCAACTCATTGAATGAAAATGAGGTAGTGGAACAGTAATGGAGTAGTGGAGCAGTAATGGAGTAGTGGAGAGCAGTTTCAACTGCATCCACTCAGTCAATTTAATAACTACCCATTTAATCTCGAAAATGGTAAAAATTAATGGTAAAAAGTTTTACCCATGGTTAGCTTGCACACATATACACGCACGCCCACGTGCCAAGTGCTAAGTGCGCCTATAAAAGCGTTTAAAATGCGCCATATGCTCCACGCCGCGCGCGTGTAGCTCACCTTGCATAACACTTGTATTTTATTTTACACACACTGTGGTACAAGAGTACATATATACTCTTTAAACTTGAAGTTCCTAACCAAAGTGAGACTAAACATTTATTTTGAAAATGTCCAACAATCCCCTGCCATTTTCAAAATAGTCGGATCATTCAATCCACGAAATCTCAAACATTATATGCATAAATAATGGTATCTTGCGATTTGAACCACTAATTTGTGAAAAAGTCATTACATCATATCAGAATTACATGATGATTCTATTCGATATGTAGCATAAACATATCACGCATATAATTTACACCAGCAAATAGCCATAAATATCCTGACACATTCAACATTGGCCTTGTGTCTCGTATCTTCTCGTGAATGTCTTTGGAGCCAAGCCCTTGAACTCCTTGAAGCGACCGCACTTCACATCCACATAGGTAGTCTCCATTCTAGTACCCCCGCAATTTAAGCACCTTTAGAAGACTATTAAGAGATCATCTCAACCTCCTCTCTTTACATGCAGGTACCGAGCACTAACAACATAGGGGTGGTTATTAAGATTTAATGTTCACAGTCACTCTTATAATGAATTTGACTGCATTGAACTCAAGACTTAACGTAATGTTAGGCGTCGAGTTGAGTTTCCACTATTGGTAACCTGTAATTCATGGGCTTGAGACCCATCCCCCTTGATGTTTTATTCACCAAGTCTCTTGGCAATCCTTTAGTAAGGGGATCTGCCAAGTTTTGACTAGATCTCACATAGTCAATCATGATAGCTCCTCTTGTTATCAATTCTCTGACACAACTGTGTCTCACTCCAATATGTCTGCATTTACCATTGTACACTTGGCTATAAGCCCTTGATAATGTGGCCTCATTATCACAATGGATAGATATTGGAGCTACTGGTTTAGGCCACAATGGTATCTCGTGTAATAATTCACGTAGCCATTCAGCTTCTTTTGAAGCTGAGACCAATGCAATAAACTCTGATTCCATGGTAGAACCAGCCATTAAAGTTTGCTTCTTTGAAGCCCACGAGATTGCACCTCCATCAAATGTGAAAATCCACCCACTTGTGGATGCATGATTTTGATCTTTCACAATCCAACTTGCATATGAAAATTCTTCTAAGACCGAAGGATATCCACTATAGCATAAACCATAGTTAATTGTTTTCTTCAGATATTTCAAAACTCTTTGAATTGCAAACCAATGCAACTCGCTTTGATTAATTGTAAATCTACTCAACTTGCTTACTGCCAAGGCAATATCTGGCCTAGTGCATGTCATTGCATACATTAAGCATCCAATTAATCTAGAATACTCCAGTAAGGAAACTGGATTGCCTGTATTTTTCACTAGCTCAATACTTGAATCTAGTGGGGTAGAAACAGGGGCACAATTCAAGTGATTGAATCTATTGAGAACTTTCTCAATATAATGAGATTGAGTTAGAGTAATACTCCCCTCATCTCTTACATTCTGAATCCCGAGAATGACATCCGCTTGCCCCATATCTTTCATTTCAAACTTGCTTGAAAGAAACTTTTTGGTCAACTGAACTTGTTCCAAGTCAGTTCCAAAAATCAACATGTCATCTATGTAAAGACAGATAATGACATCATTGCCTCTTTCATCAAACTTGCTATATACACATTTATCAGATTCATTTATTTTGAATCAAAAAGCAAGTACAACCTGGTCAAATTTTTGGTGCCATTGTTTTGGTGCTTGCTTTAAATAGTACAATGATTTTAGCAATATGCACACTTTATTCTCATGACCGGGCATAATAAGCCCTTCAGGTTGTTCCATGTATATTTCCTCATCCAACTCTCCTTTAGGAACGCTGTTTTAACGTCCATTTGGTGGATGACCAGCTTGTTTATAGCTGCAATTGCAATAAGCAATCTGATAGTAGCAATTCTAGCTACTGGTGAATAGGTATCGAAATAGTCTATTCCATGCTTTTGGGTGAAACCCTTAGCAACCAGTCTCACTTTGTGTTTTTCAATGGATCCATCAACTCTTCTTTTCCTTTTGAAGAGAAATTTGCATTTAATGGGTTTACACCTAGAGGTAGATCAACTAGCTCCCAAGTATTATTTCCCATTATTGAATCCATTTCATCATTTAATGCATCTTTCCAGAAAGCTGCATCTCTTTCTTTCATTGCCTCATCTACTGTTTGAGGATCAGCCTTCGTATTAAAACAATACGGAATTTGTCTAGTTGTTGTTTCTCTACTTCCTTCAACTAGGAATGTATAGAAATCAGAACCAAATGACTTAATTTTTCGAGCTCGTTTGCTCCTTTGAAGTTCAGGAACTTCTACTATTTCTTTGTCATTTTCAATTTCTATGACTTCCCTCCCTTTTTTATTTTCTTCGGGAATACTTTTAGGAACGGATTTAAATCTTGTCTCATCAAAGATTGCATCCCTTGATTCAATTATAGTGTTTACTGAAATCGAATTATTAGGCTCAATTACCATGAACCTATATGCCTTACTCTGTTGTGCATATCCAATAAATATGCATTCCACTCCCCTTTCACCCAATTTTCTTTTTTGGGTTCAGGTACTTTTACTACTGCTCTACAGCCCCAAACTCTTAAATAATTAAGATTTGATTTTTGCTTATTCCAAAGCTCATATGGGGTGACTTTATTCATCTTTTGTGGAATTTTGTTCAAAATATGGCATGCAGTCAGCAATGCCTCTCTCCAAAATTCACTACTCAAACCAGAGTTTGATAGCATAGCATTAACCATTTTGGTTAAAACACGATTTTTACGCTCAGCCACACCATTTTGTTGTGGTGTATAAGGGGCAATAGTCTCATGGACTATTCCAGTAGTTTCAAAGTACTTTGGATCATAGTACTCTCATCCCCTATCAGACTTTAAACATTTTATAAAGGTCTCACATTGCAATTCAGTTTCTGCCTTATAGGCCCGAAACTTAACCATTACCTAATCTTTGGAATGCACTAAATAAACATAACAGAACTTACTATAATCATCAATGAATGTTATAAAATATTTATTGCCTCCTATTGATGGTGTACTATGCATGTCACATACATCAGAATGAATTAAATCAAGCAACTTTGAATTTCTTTCAACATTAGGAAATGAATTTCTAGTTATTTTTGTTTTTATGCATGCATTGCAATTTCCTTCATATTTATCAAAATAAGGCAGTAATTCCAAATTTATCATATCATATAATTTTCTGAAATGAACATGTCATAATCTTTGATGCCATAAAAATGAAGGATACTTAACAAGATACGCAGAAACAACATTCTTATTAGATAAAGCGATAACATTGAGCTTAAACATGCCCTCATAAACATAACCATTCCCTACATATACCCCTCCCTTGGAGAGTACAAATTTGTCAGCTTCAAATACAAGCCTAAAACCAAACTTATTCAAAAGACCGCCTGACACCAGATTCTTCCTCACTTCTGGTGCATAATACACGTTAGGGAGTGTTACAGTTTTGCCAAAAGTACATTTCATATCAACACTACCTATGCCTTTAACAGGGACAGTAGCATCATTTCCCATGTACGAGATAGTATTTTCATCTACTGCCTCCATGGTCTTGAAGAACCTCTTGTTCTTGCAAACGTGTCAGGTAGCACCAGAATCAACCCACCAAGCCATGTCATTTTCAACGACGTTGATTTCAGAAATCGTAGCAATGAGATCATCATTGTCGTTTCCTGCACCTTTTGCAGTGCTGGAGGAAGCTTGATGTTTTCTTTGCTTCCTCTTCCAATGATAACATTCAGACTTGAGGTGGCCATCTTTCCTGCAGAACCAACAAGTGACTTTCTGCTTCCTTTGATTCTGGTTTTTGTTGTTCGGTTTTCTCGAACCAGCAGGCTTTTTGAAACTACCAGGCTTGTTAGGCCTGTTCAGCCGGGAATTTTTGAACTTAGCCGTTTCCATCACATGCACCTTTGAAATCTCTTGAGCATTCTGCTCTTTTTCATTTTCCTACATGCGACAATCCTCTTCTACACGAAGATGGTTAGCAAGTTCATCAAGAGTTATGTCATCTTTTTTATGCTTAAGAGTTCGTTTGAACTCCTTCTAGGATGGGGGCAGTTTATCAATAATAGAAGACACAACAATTGTTTCATCCATGACAAGATTGTGTTGAGAGAAATTATTTCTAATCCTCTCAACTTCACGAAATTGTTCCATGACAGACCTTTCATCAACCATTTTAAAATTAATAAACTTTGATATGAGGAATTTCTTACTTGTCGCGTCTTCCTTATGGTACCTTGATTCCAGTTTCTCCCACAATTCCTTGCCAGAGGGGACGTCATGGTAGAGGTCGAACAGTGAGTCTTTCGTGGCGTTCAGAATGTGACCTCTGCATGTGTGGCCATCCGTCTCCCATTTGTGCCTCTTCCTGATCTGCTCGACAGTTTAATCATCGGACTCTATAGGTTTTGGTGTATCCAGAACATACACCAGATGAAGTGTGATGAAGTCCAAGAATTAGCTTGTAAATTCTTGGAAAAATATGATGGAAAGATATGAGAGGATGGCATTTTAGTAATTTCCGCAAATGGCGAAGTTTGGGCGTTTGAGTTTTGGCGTTCCGAGGGCATGAGTTTATTGGAAACGGCGTGGAGATCACAACTCACAGCTATGCTGTGACTACGACGTTTTTCGGCGAAATTCCATCGTTTCGCCCTCGAAACGGCAATTTTGCTATTTTAGGAAACTTTTGTTTCGCTTATAACTTTCATTAGGAATTTTCGTTTTTATTTCCATTTGCGGCGTTTGTTTCTATTTCTCGTCTAGTTTTCAGTTTAGGACTTTTTAGACTTTTTACTATTTTTGGCAAATTTTAGGGTTTCGCTATTTAAGCGATCTATCGGGTGTAATTCGTAGTTTTTGGCTGAAATAAAAGAATTTTTGAACTTTGGCTTAAGTTCTGACCTAGATCGAGTTGTTCGTGGATTCGTTCAACTGGTTTAGAAGATCTCCGCTACGTCAAAGTGCCACCAACAGGAAATGCGGTCGCTTCTGCCACCTCAGGAAATCGTCTCCATCGAAACGATCCAGCTTCACAATATTAACTGATAGCTCTTTGATTGAAGAAGTCATTACAACGACACAAAACTTCCTTTAGATTGTTAGACCAGAGAGACTTGCAATAACTTCAAAGCGTGTAACACTGCCACTTTCCTAAAGGAAGTTTTGCTCTCTCACTGCAAGAGTCAGCAAATAACCTAAAGGATATGATGAATCAAACTCAGCTTTCACTTTGCAGTAGTGAAAGATGAAAACAAGAGCTAATGCTGGTAAATTTTGAGATAATTTCTTCCTCCCCAAACCTCTCCTCTTATAGAGTACTGGTCATGACCAGTTAGAGTGAAAATGGGGTAGTGGAGCTGTTGAACTGTTTCAACTTCATCCACTCATTGAATGAAAATGGGGTAGTGGAACAGTAATGGAGTAGTGGAGCAGTAATGGAGTAGTGGAGAGCAGTTTCAACTGCATCCGCTTCGTCAATTTAATAACTACCCATTTAATATCCAAAATGGTAAAAATTAACGCACACGTACGTGCCAAGTGCTAAGTGCGCCTATAAAAGCGCCTAAAATGCGCCATATGTGCCACGCTGCGCGGGTGTGGCTCACCTTGCATTGCACTTGTATTTTATTTTACACACATTGTGGTGCAAGAGTACATATATACTCTTTAAACTTGAAGTTTCTAACCAATGTGAGACTAAACATTTATTTTGAAAATGTCCAACAACTTCATTGTTCAAAAGATCTTTTCTAATCAATTGTTTTTATCAACTTCACCAATCACTCCGCAACTCATGGATTTCATTGCTCATGCATTATACTCTAATGTCTATGTTGATGAAAATGAAAATGATGACATTATTAAAAATACCTTATTCTTGCATTACTGTACATTCTTGATGAGATTTTTTTTTTACAATGAAGTTTCATTTATTAGTGTACTATTATAATCTCAAAAAATATTATTCTTTTTGGAGAAAATAATATTATTTTTTTTAAATGCAAAATGTGCATTTTCAAAAACTTAAACTATCATTCTAAAGGAAAAAATATAATGTTTTTTTCCTAAAGTGCAAAGTTTTTACACTAACATTTGTTATGATCTTATTTGGTTCTGTTCTACCCTATAAGATGATTTACTTACCTATTTATTATGTTGATATTTATTTACTAATTTTTTATCTTATTTCCTTGATCGTGATTCATTAATATATCTAAATATTTTTTATTAAAAAAATTAGTAATGGTTCTTAAGAAAAAGAAATATAATTATTTATCTAATTTTTTATAATAAAGTGCAAAATATTTGTTTCATTATAAAAATCACGAAAATTTGTTAATATCAATCAATATCATGTTTAAGAAGTTCACAAAAGTCACTGAAAATCTTAAATGTTAATAAAAGTCATCAAAATGAAGTCTACATAAATTTTTATCAAAGTCTATAAAAGCCTATCAAAATCTATAAACTTCAAAAAAATCATCCACTTATAAAAGTAACCAAAAGTTTATTAAAATCTCAATTAAATACACCCTTGTACATTTGGCTCCACATATCTCCAACAAATCCAATGTGTGTGTTAATATATATATATTGAGGAATCTTAAAACAATATTATATACTATGAAAAAAAAAAAAACAATATTGACAGAACACGTACAAGAATAAACGATCTCATTAGAAAAAGAGTAGGTTAATGATATGATATTGGAAGTTGATTTGATTATTTATTTAGGGATCTCTAATGTTCAAAAGCCTACCTAATACACGATACATATCTTATATAGTAATTTATTAGAAATGAAATTTGAATCATTCTAAGCGAGACATGACCAATTTTAACTTATAGTAAAAAGTCTGTTGAGGCTTAAACAATCATCTATACATGAAGTCGAGGGTTCTTGTTTCTTCTTACGCAAGTTTGGGAGGTATAAGTTGATTTCTTCTTTTAAGAAAAAAAATATCTCTTGGCCTACTATACATATTGATCTCCTATCTAAATACTTTTCCACCATATATAGTTGATCTCATTTGAGATAGACTATACAATTCATTGAAGCTCTTAATTCTAATCATTATCATTATACACAGTTATCTACCGCCTAATAATGTGACAGTAACCCCATTTTCATTGTGGCTTTCCTCCTCTCTTAGCAGTATATTAAAGCTGGTCTCAGTAAAATAACCTGGAATTATAGGTTGAGGAAGTGATATAGTTTCACTGCTCAACATAGACACCACAGATGACATGCTTGGCCTGTCCTTTGAGAGTTGTTGCACACAAAGTAGGCCAACTTGGATACATTTTAATACTTCACTTGGAATGCATGAATCCTCCAATACTATGTCCATTATTTCCATAGCCTTCCCTTCTTTCCATAGAGTCCAAGCCTGAAACAGTTTGATCAATTAATGAATTGGTCATTTTTTGAAAAAAATTATGATGCATCTTAAGAAAGAAAACATGTCAGTGTTGTTGAGATTTTGTTGAGATATTAACTGAATAATCAGTTGAGATATTTCAGCATGCGTGAAGCCACGTTTGGAAAAATAGTCCCTGGTCATATGTTTGGAAAAATAGTCCCTGGTCATATGCCACTAATGATCCCTCAACTGCCAACAACTCCATGTATAAAATGGAGTGCCCTGTTTGAAGTAGTGACACACCAAGAGAGTTGAATGTTTTTGTTGTTTTGTTCTCTTGTAATCAGTTCTCATTGATATAATCAATCCGTAGAGATCTCGCCCGTGGACGTAGGTCATATTGACCGAACCACGTAAATTCTTTGTGTCCTCTTTTATTTATTTTTCTCTCGCTTTTCAGCTTGCTTCTCAATTTTTCTTCTCCTAGATTAAACACTTTGCTATCAATTTGGTATCGAGACATCTCTTCAAAGGAGTTGAGTGTTTAGAATTATGGCTGGGAAAAATGCGGCCAAGTTCGAAATTCCACGTTTTGATGGAACAAACTTTGCACTTTGGAAGTTGAAGATGCAAGTCGTATTGGTCAAAGATGGATGCGCTGTTGCACTCTTGGGGAAGGATGGCAAACCCGAAGGAATGACAGATAAGACATTTGCAGAGAAAGATGAGATGGTCATTGCGAACATTCTTCTTGCTCTTGAAGACACCGTGTTGTTCAATGTTGAAGGAGAATCAAGTGCAATAGGATTATGGGACAAGTCGAAGAATATTTATGAAGGAAAATCTTTGACGAATAAGATTTTCTTGCGGCGACAGCTATACGCATTGAAAATGAAGGATGGTGCATCAGCTTCAAGAGCATCTCAATCATTTCAATTTACTCATCAAAGAAACTCATGGCTCTTGATGTGAAAATTGAAGATGATGAAAAAGCATGTCTATTACTTTGTTCTATGCCCGATTCTTGGGATAATTTGATCATGAATTTAAGTCATGTAAAGATTCATGATTTAGATGTTGTAATAGCATCACTTCTAACCGAAGAGCTCGACGAAAAAGACTAGTGTTGGCTCTCACGGTGATGCTATGGTGGTACGGGGACGATCTATTGATCGAGACTACGGTGATCGAAGCAAGTCAAGATCAAAATCCAAGGCAAAGAAGAAAGTGAGATGTTGGGGTTGTGGCAAAATAGGGCATTTGAAAAAGGAATGCAAGGGCAAAAGGACTGCAGGTGAGGATCCTAAAACTGATGTCATTTCTCATGGAAATATTGTGGAATCTTCTAATGTTTTTGCAGATGGAGATGCTCTACCTGCATTAGAAAGAGTTGAAAATTCAAACAGTGGATTCTTGATTTCGGTGCTTCGTTTCACATGACTCCTCATAAAGAATGGTTCTCACTTACAAATCTTGTAATGGTGGCGTTGTCTATATGGGTGATGATGGAGAATGCGAAGTAGTGGGAATTGGAGATGTGAGAATCAAGATGTTTGATGGGTGTATTCGCAAAATTTCGATGTGAGACATGTTCCTACATTGAGGAAAAGTCTTCTCTCAATAGGAATGTTTGATAGTCACTGGTCCGAAATTCAAAGGTGGGAATGGTCACTTGAAGTTAATCAAAGGCATATTGACAAGAGCAAAAGGTGAGCTTGTTGGCAATCTTTACAGTTGATTGGTGAGACTATGTTTGGGGAAAGTCATTGTAGCAAACACCAAGCCGGATTCAAAGAATGCTTTGGCATAAACGTTTGGGGCATATGGGTGAGCGAGGGCTACAGGTATTATCTAAAAGAAACTTACTTCCTCATCTTAAGTCTGTTTCCTTAGATTTTTGTGAAGATTGTGTGTTTGGAAAACAACACAGAGTAGCCTTTTCTTTGTCTACTTGCAAAAGTAAGAATTTTCTTGATTTGATACATGCTGATACATGTGAAGCACCTGCAATTTCTTTAGGTGGTTGCTCATACTTTGTTTCTTTTATAGATGATTTTTCACGTAAAGTATGGGTTTATTTACTGAAAAGAAAATCTGATGTGTTTGAAAAATTTAAGGTTTTCAAAGCATTAGTGGAAAATCAGAAAGGTGTCAAAATTAAGTGTTTGAGAACTGATAATGGGGGGGAGTTTTGTTCAAAGGAGTTTGAAGTTTTTTGTAGTGAGCATGGTATTAGACGACAATTAACAGTTCCTGGAACACCACAACAAAATGGTGTTGCTGAGAGGATGAATCGCACTCTCATGGAACGTGTTAGGAGTATGTTGAATGCTGCAAAGCTGAAAAAGAGTTTTTGGGGTGAGGCTTTAAATACAAAGATGTTATTTAATTAATAGGTCACCTACAATTTCTCTTGAATTAAAAACTCCTGAAGAAATTTGGTGTGGTAAACCAGCTGATTACTCTTTCCTCCGTGTTTTTGGTTGTGATGTTTATGCATGGGTTCCAAGGGATAAGAGAACTAAACTAGACATGAACTCAAAAAGATGTATTTTTCTTGGCTATGAAAAAGGTGTGAAAGGGTACAGAGATTATGGGATCCTACTCGCCCCCATAAAATTATTATTAGCCGAGATGTTGTTTTTAATGAGGATTCTTTGTTGGGTGTGGCCAAACAACAAAGAACGACTAATGTTTCATTGAGCAGTGTTTTAGGCGGCAGAGCTTTGAGACACAGCTTGATGAAGAAATCAGAGGTGAAACTAGTGAATTTGATCCTGCAGAAGGTGATAGTCATCATGTTCTTGAAGAAGATGTTGAAGTCGATTCAAGCATAGAGAAAGATTCACATGCAATTCCATATCAGCTGAGAAGAAAAATAGTACCTCCAGCAAGGTTTGATGATTATGTGACTTCTTTTAAATCTCATTCTAATTGTGTTAGTGCTTATGTTGCTTTAGCAGATGAGCATGAACCTACTTCTTTCAAAGAAGCATCTGATTCAATTAGTGCAAACAAATGGAGGTGTGCTATGGAAGAAGAAATGGAATCTTTGTACAAAAACAACACCTGGCAATTAGTTCAATTACCAAAAGGTCGCAAAGCAATTGGGTGCCGATGGGTCTACAAGATAAAAAAGGATCCGGAAGGCAACATTGAAAGATTTAAGGCCCGGTTGGTAGTGAAAGGCTATGCTCAAAAACCAGGTATTGATTTTGATGAAGTTTTTTCTCCTGTTGTTCGCTTAACTACCATTAGAGTTGTTTTGGCCATAGCTGCTTTTTTTTGGATTTGGAATTGGAACAATTAGATGTAAAAACAAAGATTCTTACATGGAGATCTCGATGAAGAAATATTTATGACACACGAAAGGTTTTATAGAAGAAAAGAAGAAGAATTTGGTTTGTCGGTTGAACAAATCTCTTTACGGTTTGAAACAGCGCCTCGATGTTGGTATAAGAGATTTGATTCCTTCATAGTGAGCTTGGGTTTTCATAGATGTGAAGCTGATCATTATGCCTATTTCTATGATTGTAAAGATGGATACTTTTGTATTTTGCTATTATATGTTGATGATATGATTGTTGCAGTGCAATAGCATGAAGTACATATCTACTCTTAAAGCTCAATTAGCTAGGGAATTCGACATGAAGGACTTAGGAGTCAAATCAAATTCTTGGGATAAAGGTGATTAGAGAAAGAACTAAAGGAAAGTCTGGTTGTCTCAAAGGCATTATGTTGAGAAAATATTGCAAATAGCTTCAACATGAAAAATGCTAAACCAGCTTTGTACCCCATTTCCTACTCATTTAAAGATGTCTTCAACTCAATGTCCTAGTAGTGCGGAAGAGAAGGCAAATCATGTCTCAAGTCCCATATTCATCGCCAGTAGGGTGCCTCATGTTTGTCATGGTATCTACCAGTGCTCTGATATTGCACAAGCAGTGGGAGCTGTTAGTAAATACATGGCGAACCCCGGTTGTGATCATTGGAAAGTTGTAAAGTGGATCCTTAGATATTTAAGGGGCACTTCAGGTTTTTGCTTATGTTATAGTTATGACAATTTAAGTTGTGTTGGTTATGTGGATTCTGATTTTGCAGGGGATTTAGATAAGAGAAGGTCTACTTCAGGTCTTGTATTCACTATGGCAGGTGGTGCTATAAGCTGGGAATCAAAATTACAGTCAGTTGTAGCATTGTCAACAACAGAGGCTGAATACATAGCTTCTACTCATGCTTGCAAAGAAGCAATTTGGTTGAAGAGACTACTTGGTGAATTCAAATTGAACCAAGACCAGTTTTCTGTGTACTGTGATAGTCAAAGTGCATTACACTTGGCGAGAAATCCAGCTTTTCATTCTCGAACAAAGCATATTGAAGTTCGTTATCATTTTGTTCGAAAGGTAGTTGAAGATGGACAAATCTTGTTGCATAAAATCAGTACAAAGTCTAATCCTGCAGATATGTTGACAAAACCAGTTGCAAAAGAGAAGTTCACTTACTGTTGCACTTCTCTTGGGCTTAAAGCACACTTCTCTTGGGCTTAAAGCAAAGTAATAGATAGGTAATGGCGAGAATTTCTTGTTTGTTTGAGAACGAGACTTCAAGTGGGAGAATTGTTGAGATTTTGTTGAGATATTAACTCGAATAATCAGTTGAGATATTTCAAAGATGTGTGAAGCCACGTTTGGAAAAATAGTCCCTGGTCATATGTTTGGAAAAATAGTCCCTGGTCATATGCCACTAATGATCCCTCAACTGCCAACAACTCCATGTATAAAATGGAGTGCCCTGTTTGAAGTAGTGACACACCAAGAGAGTTGAATGTTTTTGTTGTTTTGTTCTCTTGTAATCAGTTCTCATTGATATAATCAATCCGTAGAGATCTCGCCCGTGGACGTAGGTCATATTGACCGAACCACGTAAATTCTTTGTGTCCTCTTTTATTTATTTTTCTCTGCTTTTCAGTTTGCTTCTCAATTTTTCTTCTCCTAGATTAAACACTTTGCTATCAAGCGTGTCACAATTACATTGCCGAGTAGGTTATGCTCCTCGTTCGAATTACCAAATCTTCTGTTCTTCTTGCCGCTAACTATCTCACCAAAGCTGAAGATATCCTCTGTTCTTCTTGTGTCGGGTGGTCTTTTAGATAAGTTTGGTTTTAGGCTTGTCGTTGAGGCTGACAAATTTGTACTCTCTAAGGGAGGGGTATATGTAGGGAAGGGTTATGCTTATGAGGGCATGTTTAAGCTCAATGTAATCGCTTTATCTAATAAGAATGTTGTTTCTGCGTATATTGTTGAGTCTCCTTCATTTTTATGGCATCATAGATTAGGACATGTTCATTTCAGAAAATTATATGATATGGTAAATATGGAATTACTGCCTCATTTTGATAAATATGAAGGAAATTGCAATACATGCATGAAAACAAAAATAACTAAAAATCTGTTTCCTAATGTTGAAAGAAATTCAAAGTTGCCAGACTTAATACATTCTGATGTATGTGACATACATAGTACACCATCAATAGGAGGCAATAAATATTTTATAACATTTATTGATGATTATAGTAGGTATTGTTATGTTTATTTAGTGCATTCCAAAGATGAGGCAATGGTTAAGTTTCGGGCCTATAAGGCAGAAACTGAATTGCAATGTGAGACCTTTATAAAATGTTTAAGGTATGATAGGGGAGGAGAGTACTATGATCCAAAGTACTTTGAATCCACTGGAATAGTCCATGAGACTACTGCCCCTTATACACCACAACAAAATGGCGTGGCTGAGCGTAAAAATCGTGTTTTAACCGAAATGGTTAATGCTATGCTATCAAACTCTGGTTTGAGTAATGGATTTTGGGGAGAGGCATTGCTGACTGCATGCCATATTTTGAACAAAATTTCACAAAAGAGGAATAAAGTCAACCCATATGAGCTTTGGAATAAGCGAAAACCAAATCTTAATTATTTAAGAGTTTGGGGCTGTAGAGCAGTAGTAAAAGTACCTCAACCCAAAAAGAGGAAATTGGGTGAAAAGGGAGTGGAGTGCATATTTATTGGATATGCACAACACAGTAAGGCATATAGGTTCATGGTAATTGAGCCTAATAATTCGATTTCAATAAACACTGTAATTGAATCAAGGGATGCAATCTTTGATGAGACAAGATTTAAATTTGTTCCCAAAAGTATTCCTGAAGAAAAGCAAAAATGGAAGGATGTCATACAAATTGAAAATGACAAAGAAATAGTAGAAGTTCCTGAACTTCGAAGGAGCAAACGAGCTCGGAAAATTAAGTCATTTGGTTCTGATTTCTATACATTCCTAATTGAAGGAAGTAGAGAAACAATAACTAGATAAATTCCGTATTGTTTTAATATGGATGTTGATCCTCAAACAGTAGAGGAGGCAATGAAAGAAAGAGATGCAGCTTTCTGGAAAGAGGCATTAAATGATGAGATGGATTCAATAATGGGAAATAACACTTGGGAGCTAGTTGATCTACCTCCTGGGTGTAAACTCATTAAATGCAAATTTCTCTTCAAAAGGAAAAGAAGAGTTGATGGATCCATTGAAAAACACAAAGTGAGACTCGTTGCTAAGGGTTTCACCCAAAAGCATGGAATATACTATTTCGATACATATTCACCAGTAGCTAGAATTGCTACTATCAGATTGCTTATTGCAATTGCAGCTATAAACAAGCTGGTCATCCACCAAATAGACGTTAAAACAACGTTCCTAAATGGAGAATTGGATGAGGAAATATACATGGAACAACCTGAAGGGTTTATTATGCCCGGTCATGAGAATAAAGTGTGTAGAATGCGAAATTCATTGTATGGTTTAAAGCAAGCACCAAAACAGTGGCACCAAAAATTTGATCAGGTTGTACTTGCTTTTGGATTCAAAATAAATGAATCTGATAAATGTGTATATAGCAAGTTTGATGAAAAAGACAATGGTGTCATTATATGTCTTTACGTATATGACATGCTGATTTTTGGAACTGACTTGGAACAAGTTCAGTTGACCAAAAGATTTCTTTCAAGCCAGTTTGAAATGAAAGATATGGGGCAAGCAGATGTCATTCTCGGGATTCAGATTATAAGAGATGAGGGGAGGATTACTTTAACTCAATCTCATTATATTGAGAAAGTTCTCAATAGATTCAATCACTTGAATTGTGCCCCTGTTTCTACCACACTAGATTCAAGTATTGAGCTAGTGAAAAATACAGTCAATCCAGTTTCCTTACTGGAGTATTCTAGATTAATTGGATGCTTAATGTATGCAATGACATGCACTAGGCCGGATATTGCCTTGGCAGTAAGAAAGTTGAGTAGATTTACAATTAATCCAAGCGAGTTGCATTGGTTTGCAATTCAAAGAGTTTTGAAATATCTGAAGAAAACAATTAACTATGGTTTATGCTATAGTGGATATCCTTCGGTCTTAGAAGAATTTTCATATGCAAGTTGGATTGTGAAAGATCAAAATCATGCATCCACAAGTGGGTGGATTTTCACATTTGATGGAGGTGCAATCTCGTGGGCTTCAAAGAAGCAAACTTTAATGGCTGGTTCTACCATGGAATCAGAGTTTATTGCATTCGCCTCAGCTTCAAAAGAAGCTGAATGGCTACATGAATTATTACACGAGATACCATTGTGACCTAAATCGGTAGCTCCAATCTCTATCCATTGTGATAGTCAGGCCACATTGGCAAGGGCTTATAGTCAAATGTACAACGGTAAATCCAGACATATTGGACCGAGACATAGTTGTGCCAGAGAATTGATAACAAGAGGAGTTATCACGATTGACTATGTGAAATCTAGTCAAAATTTGGCAGATCCCCTTACTAAAGGATTGCCAAGAGACTTGGTGAATAAAACATCAAGAGAGATGGGTCTCAAGCCCATGAATTACATGTCACCAATAGTTGAAACTCAACTCGACGCCTAACATTACGTTAAGTCTTGAGTTCGATGCAGTCAAATTCATTATAAGAGTGACTGTGAGCACTAAATTTTAATAACCATCCCAAAGTTGTTAGTGCTCGGTACCTGCATGTAAATAGAGGAGGTTGAGATGATCTCTTAATAGTCTTCTAAAAGTGCTTAAATTGCGGGGGTACTAGAATTGAGACTACCTATGTGGATGTGAAGTGCGGCCGCTTCAAGGAGTTCAAGGGCTTGGCTCCAAAGACATTCACGAGAAGATACGGGACACAAGGCCAATATTGAATGTGTCAGGATATTTATGGCTTTTTGCTGGTGTAAGTTATATGCGCGATATGTTTATGCTACATATCGAATAGAATCATTGGTTCAAAGTTTATCTACCATGTAATTCTGATATGATGTAATGAACTTTTCACAAGTTAGTGGTTCAAATCGCAAGATACCATTAGTTATGCATATAATGTTTGAGATTTCGTGGATTGAATGATCTGATTATTTTGAAAATGGCAGGGGATTGTTGAACATTTTCAAATTAAATGTTTAGTCCCACATTGGTTAGGAACTTCAAGTTTAAAGAGTATATTTGTACTCTTGCACCATAGTGTGTGTAAAATAAAATACAAGTGCTATGCACGCGCATATGGCGCATTTTAGGCGCTTTTATAGCGCACTTAGCACTTGCACGTGCGCGTGTGTGAATATGTGTGCAAGCTAACCATGGGCAAAAAATTTTACCATTAATTTTTACCATTTTCGAGATTAAATGGGTAGTTAGTAGAGTGGCTGAGTGGGTGCAGTTGAAACTGCTCTCCATTAAGGAATTACTGCTCCACTACTCCATTGCATCAATGCTTGACTGCTCCATTATTGCATCAATGCTTGACTGTTCCACTACTCCACTACTCCATTTTCACTCTAATTGGTCATGACCAGTGATCTATAAGAGGGGAGGTTTGGGGAGGAAGAAATCATCTCGAAATTCACCAGCAATTGCTCTTGTTTTCATCTTTCACTACTGCAAAGTGAAAGGTGGGTTTACTTCATCGTATTCTTTAGGATATTTGCTGACTCTTGCAGTGTAGAGAGCAAAACTTCCTTTAGAAAAGTAGCAGTGTTACACGCTTTGAAGTCATTGTAAGTCTCCTGGTCTAACATTCTCAACCTTGAATCTTGATGAAGATATAGGAGTCCGCGAGCGATTCCCATAATGATGTCGAATCGCTTTTGCCAATCCAGTAAATTTCTTCGTTCTTTATCTGTTGAAGTTCAAATTCAGCAACATTTACAAGTTATTTTACAGTCTTCCAATTTGAGACTTCAACAGAGAGTTGCAAATTATACAAACTCTCTCAATGCAAAAGGAATATTGTAGCAGTCTAGCATGCCGATTTTTAATTTTAGCAAGCATTGTAGATAACACGAAGTAAGTGGCTTGGTGGTAGAGTAACCTTGTGTTGGATTGGTGTAGGTCCAAAATCAAAAAGTCCAGCCCATGAAAATTCTAATTTCTTGATTAGAATTGTAAACGGATGGGAGAGTACGAATTAGAAATTCGTGAATTTTGAAAAGTCGACTTTGTGTACGACTTAGAGACCGAATATGTATTTCGGTTGTTTGAGAGATCGACTTGGATATATACCGAATAAGGATTTTGGTAGAAATATATACAAGCATTGGAAAGTCGACTTTGAGAGTTCGACTTGGTGACCGATTGGTGTGCGCACTCGAGTTGAAGTGTGCAATCTCTCTAGTTTTCTTCTCTCTACATTGAAGGCATATCAAGATCTTGAATCTGAAGACCCGCGGAGAGGCTTTGGTGATTTATTGGTGTTCAAGAAAAGAGGTGCAAGGGTTTGATACAATTGGGGTAGTTTTTCTTCGTTCTTAGTGTGATCATCTAAGTTTTTGGAAGATATATTTTTGTATTACTCCATTGTTAGTGAATCTCAAGCGATTGAGATATCTTGTACTCTTTATTCACATAGTGGATTGTTCGGAGTTTGGCCCGTGATTTTTTCCCAGCTTAGTGGATTTTCTTCATCTGTTTCTCAAGTTGAAGGGGTTACTTTCTTGTTGAGTAACCCCAACACCTTGGGGTTGGAGGTTCGAGTATCCCTCCCTTCACCCCTACAGATTGAGCTAATATCCATGACGATCCAAACAATACAATCTGTAAGAATTGGAGGGAGGGCACACTTAAACCTGCAACCTCAAGATTACTAAGCTGTGCTCCCAAATCCCAACTGCCAAGTCACTTGCTTTGTCGTCATTAAAGACGGTCGAATGAAACAAACCATATATAAAATAGTCCAGGCTTTCATTTGGCATGTATTCGTAGATCAACAGCTTTTCATGTCCATGAATGCAGCAGCCCAATAGCTTAACAAGATTTCGATGCTGAAGTTTCGAAATCAATGAAACCTCATTTTTGAACTCACTAATGCCTTGTCCAGAATCCATGGAAAGTCTCTTCACTGCTATTTCTTGACCCTCCACTAGCTTGCCCTGAAGTTCATACCATCAATTAATTAAGTTGTTTGAGAAACAATACGCGCAAAATACCGCTATCCATTGCGACATATCCCACCATTACTATCAGTCTTAAGTTAATGTGTAGATACGAGATAGATAGAAGTAAAACCCATTGAAGACTCCTATCATTCCAAGTGATACGATTGAGGGACCCTGTTGGGTCCAATCGAAGTATAGAAACTACTGAACCAGTGCTTCTGAAGGAGTAGTACACCTCCTCGTCTGTGTGGTTCGAAAACAGGGTTGTTTTTCAATTCAGGGGTTCCACTGAATTGAATCCCAGTCCATGGACCTGTTCTGTACAGATTCACCGACCCTTTTCGGAATACTAGTTCTGGGAATCCACGGCGATCCATTTCGTAGACGAAATCGCCATTAGAGGGGTCGTCGGAGCTCTTCCAAGATCGCAAATTTCGGTTCAGACCCGTCTTCAGATTCCACCCAAATTTCATTCCACTGATCAGATTCTCAGATGGGTAGTCAAAACTCTGCCAAACATACCCATTTGAGCCATCATCAACATCATCATCTGTACTAGTTTGTGATTTGACGACCAGATTTCCATTGTCCAAAAGCAGAGCAAAAACAGGAGTGTGGGCTCTGTTCGAGTTGCTCATCATCATAGAAGAAGAAGACCAAATTACATGGTGGGTTTGATTGACAAGTGTGAGATGGCCATTGTTGTTGATCTTGAGAGCCGGTGATGAGGAACTGTGAAGTGGGTGGTCTCTGTTTGCGATCCAAACGTATGTTCGAATTGGGATTTTTTCGAACCAGATTTCCAAGTACCATCTGTTGTCGTTTGAATTGGCGGGAGTGAAGAAGCCAAGTTCGAAGTTTTGGTTTGAAGAAATCAAGGTCTGATTAAAAGTGAGTGTTTGGTTTATAGTTAGAGAGTCTGTAGCTGTAGCTGTTGCAAGTGATGCGTAGAGGAGGAACAGAGAGAGCAGAGTATGAGCTGAAATGAAAACAAAAAGAGCAGTGCCCGCCATTGATTGATTCACAAATGGTTTGAACTTTGTGTTAGGTTTAGAGACACCGCAATGACACACTTTATTAATCTCTCTAATAAACTCGTTAATTACAATGCGGGGGTTAACTCTAATTTATAGACTCACATAAACATACTCCTAATCCAACTAGGAGACCCTAAATAGACTCATACTCTAACTCGAAATCCTAATCAAACTCAAACACTAATAACTCATAATCCTAATCAAATTCAAACACTAATGTAATTTAGATTACAACTCTAACATCCCCCCATAATCTAAATTACCTATTTGAATTAAAAAAAATCATCATCCCCCCATAATTCAGATTGTCATGATCTTCTACTTGATATTCTCTCGAAACGCAGATCTCGACCTCCATCGACGACGACGTTTATCGTTCACCTGCCATCTATCTCGCACAGCTTCCTCATTGCTGAACAATGCACAATGCACTTGATTGCCTTTGTCATCAACGACATTATCATGGGTGATCTTACAATCCTGAAGTTGAGCTGGTTGTCTCACACTTCTTTGTGGTCTGCAACTGGTACGCTGGGGTTTAACGCCAATACCAACTGAAGTGGAAGCTTCATCCTCACATCTAATCGTTAATGGTTGAGCAATACTCTTTACTTTTATGTCCCAAATCCACACACTCTTCTCATCAAACTTGACATCTCTGCTAACAATGACTGCATTGGTAATTGGATTGTACAATTTGTACGTTCCAATCCTCCCTGGAATATAGCCAATAAATATGACCTTCACGCCTTTGTCACCTAACTTCTTCCTGTTAGCATCAAGAACATGTACATATGCAGTGGATCCAAACACCTTCAAGTGTTTGACAGTTGGCTTGTAACCACTCCAAGCCTCTTCTGGGGTTATATGAGATATACCTTTTGTGGGAGACCTATTCAGTAAATAAACTGAACATGCAAGTGCTTCAGCCCAAAAAGAATCAGGTAGACCTTTGGTTTTCAACATACTATGAGCCATGTCTATAATCGTCTTATTCTTTCTCTCTGCAACACCATTATGTTGCGTTGTCTGTGGTGGCATGATCTCACGTTTAATTCCATGACGATCACAAAACTCTGAAAATGTCGAGGACGTGTACTTACCACCACCACCTATCCTCAAAGTCTTGATGTAGCGTCCACTCTGTTTCTCCACAGTTGTCTTGAACTTCTGAAAGCAACTAAAGGCATCAGATTTATTCTTTAAAGTATATACCCAAATCATCCTGCTGCAGTCATCAATAAAAGTCATAAAATATTTTATTCCTCCCAGTGAAGCAGTCTCTAGAGGACCATAAACATCTGAGTGAACCAACTGTAATAGACATTTGGCACGCCTTGAAGTGTTGGAAGTAATCGTTCATCTATGTTGCTCCCCCAAAATACACCCCTCACAAAATTGCTCTGGATGTTGAATCACAGGCAATCCTTTCACTAAATTTTTATGAGTCAACAACCTCAAACTCTCGAAGTTCAGATGACCATATCTTAGATGCCATAATCATGACTCATCAGAAACAATGGATTTAAAACACGGATAAGATCCAGTCTTAATCTCAATCTGAAATAACATATTTTTCAAAGGAGACTTAAGAATGATCATATCTTTAGAGTCAAACACAATGAGATGACTATCTTTGAAATTCACTTTGTACCACTAGCAACTGCCCCACACTTAGCAAATTGCATGTCAATGTCGGTACATATAACACATCTGAAATATATTGATGATCACCATTCTCTAACTGAATTAGAATTCTTCCCTTTCCCTTAACTGGAAGTTTCCTATCATCGGCAAACTTGACCTCCTTCAATACTGACTCATCCAACTCATCAAAAAATTCTCTATTGCCACACATGTGATTAGAGCATGCACTGTCGATATACCACATATTACTCTGAACATTTTCCTTCTCCTGGACTGATGAAACCATCATTAGTGTATGATGACACTCCTCATCTTGCTTTGTCTGCTCCTCAGACTCCGACTCTGACTCTGATGATTGCTTTATCCTGCATTGTCTAGCTATATGCCCAAATTTGCGACAGTTGTAACACTGAATCCGATTTCTCTGTTGATCACGACCTTCGTCTCGTCTACGACCTTTATTTCTATCCCACCATTGTTGATTATTGTTCTGACCTCTGCCATTATTGTTGACGTTATCACGACCTTTGAATCCATAATTCTTCTTTTGCTTCGGGACAACTGTAGTCTTCAATGCCTGCTCAGTAGGCTTGATTTTTTCACTTTTTTCATTGATTCGTTGCTCATGTGCTCGTAATGAACCAATAATTTCTTCAACTGACTTGGTCTCATAATCTTGTCCGGACTCCATAATAGCAGCTACTACATGGTCGAACTTCGTGGTCAAGGTGCGCAAAATCTTCTCGTTCACATCGAGATCGGCGACTTCTCCGCCATTCATCTTTAACTGATTGACGATTGTCTGAACACGATTGGTGTACTTCTCTATATCTTCTGAGTCATCCATCTCGATCAACTCGAATTGTCGCCTCAAAGTTTGCAACCGAACTTTCTTGGCTTTCTGTACACCCTTGTAGGACGTCTCTAAAGTGTCCCACGATTCCTTTGATGTCTTCGCCTGTTGCACTTTCTCAAACGCCACATCATCAAGCGTTTGCAAAATAAAATAAAGTGTCTTCTGATCTTTCTTGCGAAGCTCCTTTTGTGTCGAGGTAGCGGTGGCCCCTGGTCTTCGAACCCATCTTCAACTACTGCGAGCAAGTCTTGAAAACTGAAAAAGACTCTCATCTGAGTGCTCCATCTATCAAACTTATTTCCATCGAACACTGGTAGTGTCGGTTGAACTTGACCGTTTCCAATTGTAGCCATAATCTTGAATAGTTGAACGTCACTTGCAATTGAGATTTGTCTTCTAGTGCACACACTTTTGAACTAAACTTATGTTCAAAAATTGCAATTGCTCTGCGGTCCACAATCTTGCTTTTCAATGAAGACAAAAAAATTGATTTAATGAATCAAGTGCTGATAACTAAATAGCACCTGCCTTCTCTAAAACGTTTTCTTCTACAACGAATAGAGACTATGCAACTCAACTACGCAATGAATGCAGCAACTTAATCTTCGTTTCTTCTTTAAAATAAGAAACACGCACGCTTCGATCTCTCGATAGATCTGAAGCCCAAATTCTGTTCTTGAATCTTCAAGAACTCTCACACAACCAAGATTAAAAATCTCGATCAGATCTCAGGATCTCACTATTACTTTGATACCATGTTAGGTTTAGAGACACCGCAATGACACACTTTATTAATCTCTCTAATAAACTCGTTAATTACAATGCGGGGGTTAACTCTAATTTATAGACTCACATAAACATACTCATAATCCAACTAGGAGACCCTAAATAGACTCATACTCTAACTCGAAATCCTAATCAAACTCAAACACTAATAACTCATAATCCTAATCAAATTCAAACACTAATGTAATTTAGATTACAACTCTAACACTTTGAACTTCAATCTCCCCACATCCTATATTTTTAAGTCAATTTTTATGTGTCGTTTGTTCGTGTCTTTCCTGAGTTACAGTGGTGGCGCGATCCTTCGAAAAAAAACCTTGTGGATTTAATGAGAATTGAAATCCTTCTAGCTTGACTTTTTGTGGAATGGACTTCATATGATTTGAGTCTAATATGATTTTATGATATTTAAGAGAAGTATTAGAATGACAACAACATGTCAGTGATGTCACCATTTACCATATAGTTCACAAGAGCTATCCGTGGGTGCTTTGACATGCACTATTCAAGTATATACAGATCTCGATGCATAACACGTAGGTCGAGGTCACATGAAAGACTCTTGTCAAATATGGACGTGGCTTTTATTGTCTTGCTATAATAATTCAAGTCCATTGAGGATCCTAAAAGCTCGCATTTTGCAAGTGGACCTATGTTTGTTAGGCTCACCTAGACTTTTATGAATTTATTGTGTCTCACTTAAGCTTTATAGGTTTGTTATCATCATTTACATTTTGATAAGACCGCGTTTCACAAGAGAACAAGGATTGTTAGTGGTGAGCTTGTAAGAGGGGGAGTACTTATGTATCTCGACCACTTACGGAGTTAGAAGAGAAAGAGAGACAATTATACAAGGACAGTCATTATGCAATACTATGCTAGAGTTGTGGTCGTTAAGGCAGAAAAGCGGACGAACGATAATTATATATAATAAGGAGGCATTGGAGAGGCAAAGGGGCGGCCGCCACCTTTGGTTCGCGCGGCCGCCGCCTTTGGTTTGCAGACCTTCTAGTATGGTCTATGTTAACATCATTAATAAGAAGCAATTGACATTTGAACCACCAAGTGAGTGAGGTTGTCTCCTTCAACTTCATTAATAACTATCTTCTATAGTTTAGAGCTTCTCGAGTGGTGATGGCCTCCAAGGTAGTTGGATGAACTTGTCCAGCCATATAGGCTCCCCCATGACTGCCTCCTTGGATTTCTACTTCAAAACCGCCTATCTAGACTTTTTTGTTTGGAAATTAAAACATATCTTAAGATATGTTTTAATTGAAAGTGATAAACTTTTGCCTTAATCATTGTTGTAGAGTTAATGACAAAAGTTAGAAATCTAGTTTTAATTGAAAGTGGATTGAAGGAAAAAGTTGCATAAATATCAAATTAGAGTACAATGGAGGGGTTGTGTACCCTCCGTGCCAACTATTTACAAAAAGAATGTTATATACAAAAATGGATAAGAGTTAGAGTCGAGCTCAAGAAAGTTGATTCAGTGTGAATGTGATGCCACAATGAGTCGTTGCTCATTATTGACACATACACGTACGGAGTGGGGGAGGTAGCTAGTTAGTTGTGGAACGATGTGTTTTTTTTCTACTACACTTGTAGAGGTTTTTTTCGACTTTCTTTATGAGAAACACAATGTTTCTCTCCTCGTGTAAATAGTACTATATGTTTGTAAATATTAAGCTATAATAAAGTATGTCTGGCTCCTATCAAATTAAAAAATAAAAAATGGATAAGAGTTCAATAAAGAATTTGAATTTTTTTTTCTTTTTTTTTATTGTAAACGTAGTTTAATTTATACAATTAATGCTGATAGATTTTCTATGACTTTTCCTCTTATTTTTTTGGTTACAGACTTTCCTCTCTTACAGTCTTACTATATGAATTAATGGTAGTCTCGGTAAAATAATTACTTGGAAGTATATATTGATTTAGGAAGTGACGCAGTTTCACTGCTCAGCATGGACACCACTTATGCCATACTCGGTGTTTCCAACCTTTTCAACTCCACCTTACTTCGGTTTAATTAATCCCACCGAGTCAGTCCCTTACATGCCATACACAGTAGAGAATACCAAACAACAAGGATTCTATCGACCCTCCAACTGCGTGAAAGTGACCTTATTTCCATAAGAAAACTTCTCGCCTGATGATTGACCTTCATCCATGAAAGATCTCTCATAGTAAAAACCAGGATGTTTGGGCTGCGGCAAATTCGCGGTAGCACTCCCCAACATCATAACCACAGTAGGCATTGTTGGCCTGTCATCGGGGCGTTGTTGCACACACAAGAGACCTATGTGAATGCATCTCAACACTGCAAATCGACTTGACACATCCTGATCCGTAAACATTTCATCGACTAGTTCGTCCGCCTTATCTTCATTCCAAAGGTTCCATGCCTAGAACAAAGAAGAAGTTCATATATCAGCATACATTTGAAACATTTGAAACATGTGTAACAGATGATAGATGTAAACTTGGAACATAGAGACTCACATGTCCTAGGAGGTTGAAATCATAGCCTGAAAGATAAAATCCTTTGTTTCTCTTGCCACTCACTATCTCCAATACTAAAACGCCGAAGCTGAAGACATCAGATTTCATTGAGAAAAGCCCGTACGCGGCATACTCTGGAGACATATAACCGCTGCAAACATACTAGTAGTTAGGAATCAAAGTAAATGTATAGACTGATAGAAGTACAATCCCTACAATGTTCCAACCACTAGCTATTAGTATAAACATACTATGTTCCGACCACTCTTCTCGTGTTTGCTTGGGTCTCGTCTCCTCCAAAGGTTCTTGCCAATCCAAAATCGGAGATTTTCGGGTTCATTTCTCCGTCGAGCAGAATATTAGCAGCTTTGAGATCTCTATGGATGATTCGAAGCCTCGAGTCTCTATGTAGATATAGAAGTCCTTGTGCTATTCCTATGATAATGTCTAAACGTTTCTCCCAACTTAGCAGTTTACTTCTTGCTTTATCTGCAGAGAAATATGAATGTGTTGTTTGAACATACAATAGAAGTAACTGAATTGAACAAGAGGAAAGAAAAAATCGAGGACATTAACGAACCAAAGATGAAATTATCTAAGCTTTTGTTGGGCATGTACTCGTAAATTAACATCATTTCGTCTCTTTGAATGCAGCAACCAAGAAGCCTAACTAAATTCCGGTGCTGGAGTTTCGAAATCAATATAACTTCATTCTCGAACTCCTTAAGGCCTTGTCCAGAGTTCTTTGAAAGCCTCTTCACCGCTATTTCTTGCCCATTTTGCAGGATACCCTAGGAAGTTTCGAACCTCAAATCAATCACTGATCTTCATGAGCAAATTTAAATCACAAGTACATGAAATTTTACCTTGTAAACAGGACCAAAACCGCCCTCCCCAATTACTTTGTCATGAGAGAAGTTATTAGTGGCATTTGCTACTGTCACAAAGTTATGCAAAGGCAACTCTAGGTCTCTTGTGCTCTCCTCCTCTTGGTTTATGTCTCCTTCACCTGCAGATTTGCATAGCATTGAAATTGAATTGAACAATCTGTTAAGAGAACATTAATTCATGGAGATCGAATTTCAGCCAAATAAGTCAGTCAAAAATCGAAATAATGTGAAGGAGTATGGACAAGGTTCAGTTAAAATACCTCTTTGCCTCTTCCTAGTCCTCACAATGAAACACCATATAATTGAAGCCACCAGAAGTACCCCAGTGATTACCGATATCGAAACTATCACCGCGGCTGCCCGGTTTTTTTTCTTGTTGGAACCATCATGTTGTGCTTCTACTTAGACATCAGTACATAAAGTTAGGATACAAACTTCAACTCTAGTTGGATCATCAAAGAAAGTAAAAGAGAACATACATACCAAGTTCAGAAGCAGCCATTCTCACATAGAGATCTTGTCCACCACCAGCAGTGAACTCTCTAATATCAATCAGATCACCAAACCACAACACGCAGCCGCTCCCCGAACCCCTGACGTCCGTATTCGCATACGCCATGCAAGAACAGTTCATCAAACACTTGACATGACACTCCCCAAGTCCCATACTCATGTTCACCCAAGTGAATGTAATATCAGGAAGCTTCACAGAAGAGAACCTCACAAACCCATCATCTCCAACTCCATTAGAGCAATTCAAACTAGTCCTCCTCCTACACCCTCCAGACCAATTTATACTACTCCAATCCTCCGGCGATTTCGGCTCGAACCCCTTCAAGCACTTGCAAACAACAGCCTCATCAATGTTGCAAACACCATGAACTCCACAAAGGCCATACTTGTTGCACTGGTTCTTCAACACATTGTTCATCACAACCCACTGAAGACTCTTAGAATTCCAAATGAGACGGTACAGAGACCCTGTTGAGTCCACTAGAAACCTTGAAATCAGAGACCCATCTGTGATTTTGAAGGAGTAGTACGCCTCTTCATTGGTAAACACAAAGCTTGGTTGGAAAACAGGGTTGTCAGTCAATTCAGGTGTTCCACTGAATTGGGTTCCAGTCCATGGCCCTGCTCTGAAGAGTTTCACAGACCCATTTCGAAGAACTGGTTCTGGGAATCCGTTAGGGACTATTTCGTAGACGAAATCGCCATTAGAAGGGTCGTCGGAGCTCTTCCAAGATTGCAACTTTCGATTCAGACCCGTCTTCAGATTCCACCCAAATTTCATACCCTCAATGAGAGTATCAGATGGGTGGTCAAAACTCTGCCAAACATACCCATTTGAGTCATCAACATCAACATCTGTACTAGTTTGTTGTTTGATGACAAGATTTCCATTGTCCAGAAGCAGAGCAAATACAGGGGAGTGGACCCTGTTTGAGGTGTTCATAGAAGAAGAGGAGGACCATAAGACATGGTTGGTTTGATTTACAAGTGTGAGGTCGCCATTGTTGTTGATCTTGAGAGCTGGTGATGAGGAATTGAGGAGTGGGTGGTCTCTATTTGCGACCCAAACGATTGTTTGTGTTGGGATTTTGTTGAACCAGATTCCCAAGTACCATCTTGTCTTGTCTGAGTTGGTTGGTGTGAAGAAGCCCAGTTTGAATGTTTGATTTGATGAAATTAAGGTTTGATTGAAAGTGAGAGTTTGGTCTATAGTTAGAGAGTCTGCAGCAATTGCAGCTGATATTTGAAGAGCAAAAATGAGAACAAGAAGCTCCATTGTTGGTTCACAAATCCACTGAATTCTCATGATTTGTTGAAAATTGGGATCAAAATCATCATTAGATGACTTTGTAGAACTTCAAATTTTAAAATTTTCAAAGTGGATGGATTGGTCCAACAGTCAGGGCTTTGGATTGCAAGTGGGTTAAGTACACAATCTCAAGTTTGATTCTCTATTGCGTCGAAATTGTATCATTGTATCAAAACCTTTGAATTGCAAGTGGGTTAAGCACATAGTTACTCAAGTTTGATTCTCTATTACGTCGAAATTGTCTGAAACACTGAGGTATGTTAAGGTCGATTGTATCAAGGCTACGTGAAAATAGCCTCTTGCATACAACGGATATCAAAAAGTTAAAATTAAAATTTTTAGAGCGTTGAAATTTGACTCAGCACGGCTGCTCTATGTTAAATATTCTTAAAACTGTTCATAAAACTGATTAAGATGGTAGTTCGTAGGATTTGTTGGTAGCGAATCATCTCTCATCTTTCAATGAAAAAAAAAAAAAAAAAAAAAGAAGAACTGGCAACGCTTTGGTTACATTGAATAATGCTCTTGCTCACCCGTTGACTATTTGAAAATTGTTGTACATTTTCAAAAAGGCAATGTTTTAATCTTACATTCATTAGAAACTTTTACTTTAAAAAATATATATACTCTTTGCACTACATTAAGGGTAAAAAAAAAATAAAAGTGCTATGCAAAGTGAGTTACATGTGCGCAACACAATGCATATTGCGCTTTTATAGGCACAAGGCACGTGTGCGTGTGTTTGGGCTACTCACATGTAAAACTTTTTACCATTAAATTTTTTACTATTTTCAAATTTACTATGTGGGTAGTTATTTACAGAACCCACTCAACATCTTCTCCAACTGGTTTTGACTAGTGAGCTATAAGAGAAGAGGTTTGGGAAGGAAGAAGGTCATCTCGAAATTTACTACACTTGCTTGTGTTTCAACTTTTACTACTGCAAGTGCAAGCTTATTTTACTTCATCGTATCCTCTAAAAAATTTGTTGACTATTGCAATATAGCGAGTAAAATTTCTTTTAAGAAAGTGGCATAGTTACATGTTTTGAAATCATTACCATTTCCTCTTATCTAACGAAAATCATGCAAAACCGAGTGATATAACTATTTCATTGGTTTTTTTTTTTTTTTAGTTATTATCAGGGCATCCTTTTAAATGATTTTAATTGTGTCAAAATATTACCTATTTGTTGGTTTGAAAGTCAAGCGTTCTTCATATTCCCTTCAAGAAAGCTCTAGCGAGTGGCGAGCTACGGAAAATAGAAAATTTATTCTGGTTTATTTTCTCTTCAACAAAAAATTTATCTTGATTTCAATTCATAAGCGGCATTAGTAGAAGTAAAAAAATTGGTTGCACCTTCATGCAAGTGGCATGCTCCTACATCCGCGTAGTTTTAACTTCAAAAGACCTTAGTACTAATATTGACAGAACACATACAAGTATATATATCTATCATATATATAAAAACACGAATCACAAATTTTTGAGTGGTAATGAAATTTACCTATTTTCCCATACTTTTTCTTTTTTTCATCTCCAAATCAACATTTTCTTTTTATTCAAATCAAACTCTAACTCCTTATCAATCCACTACACGTTTTTTTTTTCTTTATCTCCAAATCAATCATGAACTCAATCTCATCAATCCAATACACTTTTTTTGAGGAAGTAATGTTCTAGCATGATTAGCTTGTTTTTTCATTCACATCTTATCTCAATCACATTATAGAATATTGATAAACTAAAAAAAGTACTTATATTTCTAATTTTTAAATTTTAATTACAATTTTGAATTTTGAATTTTATATCTATCATATATATAAAAGCACGAATCACAAATTTTTGAGTACATAATCTCAAGTTTGATTCTCTATTGGGTCGAAATTGTCTGGAACAGGTATGCTAAGGCTGATTGTATCAAAACCTTTGAATTGCAAGTGGGTTAAGCACATAGTCTCTCAAGTTTGATTCTCTATTACGTCGAAATTGTCTGAAACACTGAGGTATGTTAAGGCTGATTGTATTGAGGCTACGTGAAAATAGCCAAGCATGTCTGCACCTGCATACTACGGATATCAAAAAGTTAAAATTAAAATTTTTAGAGTGCTGAAATTTGACTCAGCATGGCTGCTCTATGTTAAATATTCTTAAAACTGTTCATAAAACTGATTAAGATGGTAGTTCGTAGGATTTGTTGGTAGTGAATCATCTCTCATCTTTCAATGAAAAAAAAAAGAAGAAGAAGAACTGGCAATGCTTTGGTTACATTGAATAATGCTCTTGCTCACCCGTTGACTATTTGAAAATTGTTGTACATTTTCAAAAAGGGAATGTTTTAATCTTACGTTCGTCAGAAACTTTTACTTTAAAAAATATATATAGTCTTTGCACTACATTAAGGGTAAAAGAAAAATTACAAGTGCTATCTAAAGTGAGTTACATGTGCACAAACACAATGCATATTGCGCTTTTATAGGCACAAGGCACGTGTGCGTGTGTTTGGGCTACCCACATGTAAAACTTTTTATCATTAATTTTTTATTATTTTCAAATTTACTATGTGGGTAGTTATTTACGCAACTCACTCAACATCTTCTCCAACTGATTTTGACTAGAGAGCTATAAGAGAAGAAGTTTGGGAAGGAAGAAGGTCATCTCGAAATTCACTACAATTGCTTGTGTTTCAACTTTCACTACTGCAAGTGCAAGCTGATTTTACTTCATCGTATCCTCTAAATTTTTTGTTGGCTATTGCAGTATAGAGAGCAATTTTTTTTGTAAGAAAGTGACATAGTTGCATGTTTTCAAGTCATTGCTCATTCCTCTAATCTAACAAAAATCATGCAAAACCTAGTGATATAACTTTTTCATTGATTTTTTTTCTTTTTAATTATTGTCAGGGTATCCGAGGCATATCCCCGACTAACTCAAAGGAATGTAAGACTATTTTGTTGGGTTTTTAAATAATTTTAATTGTGTCAAAATATTACCTATTTGTTGGTTTGAAAGTCAGGCTTTCGTCATATTCTCTTCAAGAAAAGCTCTAGCGAGTGGCATGCTCCTACGTCTCGTGTGGTTTTAACTTCAAAAGACCTTAGTACTAATATTGACAGAAAACATACAAGTATATATACATTTATCAAGATGAGGTTTCATTCGAAATTAAAGTTGACTTGGACCAATATGAAACTACATTTCGCTCCACATATCTCCAACGAATCCAGTGTGTGTGTGTTAATATATATATATATATAAAATTAAAAAAAAAAAACAATATTGACAGAACACATAAAAGTATTCAACCATTTGTCAATGGACTTTGATTAAATAGAAGAATAAACGATCTCATTAGAAAAAGAGTAGTTAATGATATGACATTGGAAGTTGACTTGATTATTTATTTAGGGATCTCTAATGTTCAAAAGCCTACCTAATACACGATACATATCTTATATAGTAATTTATTAAAAATGAATTTTGAATCATTCTAAGTGAGATATGACCAATGCTAACTTATAGTAAAAAGTCTGTTGAGGCTTAAACGGTCATCTATACATGAAGTTGACGGTTCTTGTTTCTCTTATGCAAGTTTGAGAGGCATAAGTTGATTCCTTCAATTGGTCTCCTATCTGAATACTCTTCCACTATATATAGTTGATCTCATTTGAGATAGACTATACAATTCATTGAAGCTCTTAATTCTAATCATTATCATTATACACAATTATCTACCGCCTAATAATGTGACAGTAACCCCATTTTCACTGTGGCTTTCCTCCTCTCTTAGTAGTATATCAATGCTGGTCTCAGTAAAATAACCTGGAATTATAGGTTGAGGAAGTGATATAGTTTCACTGCTCAACATAGACACCACAGATGACATGCTTGGCCTGTCCTTTGAGAGTTGTTGCACACACAGTAGGCCAACTTGGATACATTTTAATACTTCACTTGGAATGCATGACTCCTCCAATGCTATGTCCATTATTTCCATAGCCTTGCCTTCTTTCCATAGAGTCCAAGCCTGAAACAGTTTGATCAATTAATGAATTGGTCATTTTTTGAAAAAATTATGATGCATCTTAAGAAAGAAAACATGTCAGTGTGTCACAATTACATTGCCGAGTAGGTTATGCTCCTCGTTCGAATTACCAAATCCTCTGTTCTTCTTGCCGCTAACTATCTCTAATAACACAACACCAAAGCTGAAGATATCTGATTTCGTCGAAAAGAAACCTTCCAATGCATATTCCGGGGACATATAACCACTGCATTGTATTGTCATCCATAAATCAGTACCTTAATTAAAGAGTACACCACCAAACTCCAAATGCATCGAATCGGTACTTACTAAGTTCCGACTACTCGCTTTGTGTTTGCCTCCATTTGATCCCCGGCGAAAATTCTTGCCATGCCAAAGTCAGAAATTTTGGGATTATGCTCTTCATCCAAAAGAATGTTACTAGTCTTGAGGTCCCTATGAATAATTCTCAACCTTGAATCTTGATGAAGATATAGGAGTCCACGAGCGATTCCCATAATGATGTCGAATCGCTTTTGCCAATCCAGTAAATTGCTTCGTTCTTTATCTGTTGAAATTCAAATTCAGCAACATTTACAAGTTATTTTACAGTCTTCTAATTTGAGATTTCAACAGAGAGTTGCAAATCATGCAAACTCTTTCAATGCAAAAGGAATAATATTGTAGCAGTCTAGCATGCCGATTTTTAATTTTAGCAAGCATTGTAGATAACACGAAGCAAGTGGCTTGGTGGTAGGGAGCACCACCGAGCAACCTTGGGGTTGCAGGTTCGAGTATCCCTCCCTTCACCCCTACAGATTGAGCTGGAGGGAGGGTGCTCCCAAATCCCAGCCGCCAAGTCACTTGCTTTGTCGGTCATTAAATACAGTCAAAGGAGACAAACCATATATAAAATAGTCCAAGCTTTCATTTGTCATGTATTCGTAGATCAACAGCTTTTCATGTCCATGAATGCAGCAGCCCAATAGCTTAACAAGATTTCGATGCTGAAGTTTCGAAATCAATGAAACCTCATTTTTGAACTCACTGATGCCTTGTCCAGAATCCATGGAAAGTCTCTTCACTGCTATTTCTTGACCCTCCACTAGCTTGCCCTGAAGTTCATACCATCAATTAATTAAGTTGTTTGAGAAACAATACGCGCAAAATACCGCTATCCATTGCGACATATCCCACCATTACTATCAGTCAAGTAAAACTAATTACCTTGTAAACAGGACCAAAGCCGCCTTCTCCAATTTTATTTGTCAAGGAGAAGTTACTCGTAGCGGTTGCAATGGTAGTCCAATCATACAATGGTAAGTCTAGGTCTTCATCCTCAGCATTTCCATCACCTGTAGACGAATGAATCATTAGTAAATAAATAGGAAATCTTTTTCAGTTGCGAGCTTGAAGAATCATGTCTTACCTTCTGTTTTCTTCCTTGTAGGTCGACTCATGTACCAGCCAATTACGCTTAAGATAACCATCGGCACAGCAACTGAGGGGACAACTATAGCCACCACAGGTGTGTTTTTCTTGCTGGATCTACTATGTGCCTCTACACAACCAACATATCCAAAAGACAAATCATTCACATCAAACTTGAACTAATAGCAAAAGATGAAAATATAGTTGAAGTTTAGAATTTTGTAGATACCAGGCATTAGATAGGTAGGCATTATAACCTTTTAATAGCGTGCTTTCAAAATCCTTTAAATCTTTCATAATAATCAATGTACAAGGTCGAATTTATATAGCAGTACAAGCATGAAAAATGACATGGAAGTTGCTAACAAAACATACCTATATCAGAAGAGGCCAATTTTAAGTATAGTTGTTGCAATCCATCATTATCAAGCATTCTGATATCCATCAAGTCCCCAAACCACATAATGCAGCCCTTCCCTCCCTCACTGATATCCGAATTCGTGTAAGCCACACAAGAACCATTTCTCAAGCATTCCCTCCTGCACCCGTCGAGGCTCATATCGCTACTAGTCCAATAATCCAACACATCAGGCAGTTTCAACTTCTGAATAGCCAAAAACCCATCTCTCCCTTCATTCTCCAATTCAGTCCTCCTCACACACCCACCCCTCCAATCCATCCTCCCCCACTCTTGCCAATTCTTCGGCGTGAACCCCGGCAAGCACTTACAAACCGGGCTTTTCCCCATGTCGCAGACGCCATTAGCGCCGCAGAAACCATACTTATCACAATCCTTTTGAGGCACAGAGTTGAGTACATCCCATTCTCTGCTTTGATTGTTCCATGTCAATCTCTGAAGCCACCCAGATGGGCTCAACGCAATCCTCCTATAAACCGGCTCGCCCCCTTGAGTCCCCGATCGGTAACTAGGCGCGAAACTGGGGTTGAACAAGAAATAGTCAAGACCAGGGAACTCCAGACCATTCCAAGGCCCCGATCGGAACCGCTTTGCCGAGCCATTGCGAAGCACCAATTGAGTTAGCCCATGAGCATCAATGGAGAAAGAGTAGTGCCCTGGTGAAGGGTCTTCAGGGGTCTTCCATGAAACCAGGTCTTTGTGTCTGGTGATGTTCACTCCAACCAATAAGGTGTCAACTGGGTAATCAAAGCTCCTCCAAAGAGAATCCCCTGAAATCCCATTTTTCAGGACAAAGTTTCCAGACCAGAGGATTTGGGCGACTGGGTTTTCAACTCTTCTTGTCAAGTTTGAGGACCAAACAAGAGTTTTGGTTTTGGTTCCATTGAAGATGGCGAGGTTCCCGTCGCTTTGAAATGTCAGAGTTGCTGATGAGTCTGAAATTGGGTTTGCTCTGTTGGCGACCCAGACCACAGTGGAGTTGCTGTTCTTGAACCAGATGCCCAGATATCTGTTTTTGGATTTGGGGGGGCTGAAAAAGCCCAGCTGGAATGTGTGGTCTGATGAGGTGAGGGTCTGTCCGTCACTCAGAGACTGGTTGGCCAACAGAGTGTCTGTTGTTGTTGTTGCTGTTGAAGAAGAAGAAGAAGAGATTGGCATGAAGATGCAGAGGAAAACAGAGAGGGTGGTGAGAAGGGTCTCCATTGGTGGTGGTGATTGTGTAGAGAGAGGAGCTTCATTTCTATGAATTCAGATGTCTGTGCACAGTAGCTAATGAAGACCGGGAGTTAATGCAACCATATCGTATCTAGTGACTAGTAATGTTCAAAAAAGGCCGTTTTTCTCTTATTTTCAGAAACATTGTTGTTCCTAGATACTGGTTTTCTAGATGATTATTCAAGTGGCTGCTTAAAGTGGGCCAAATGTAGCAACTCCGGCATAAATATGCAAAGGGGGGCCCTAGAATTTTACTTATCCACTCAGGAAGTGGGAGCTAATATAATGGTCTTAGAGGCCACAGTTCGAGTTTTTTTCTAACTTGTAGATCGGAGTACACCTTTTGTAAAATATATAGTGTGGAGTAATCTTAAACGGAAAATACTAGAATGACCTGGTGATGGGACATCGAAGATGAATATTCGATGAAGGTGTCTATTTATTCGTACATCGATGTGTGCATACAAATTTGATATACAAATGGATAAGTATCATGATTAGGTGTTTCATCCCGGGTCACCCTACCAGCTTTCATCTTAAACATCAAATAGTATAAAAAAAATATAAATATTAGGTGATTGATTTTTTATTATTCTACTTTTATTAATTTATCCATATTGTCACGCAGCGGCTCAAAGTCCATGTTGGAGTTCAACAATGACTTGATGTGCGCATGATGAAGTTGGATGAAACTCAAACTATAAGCTTGACTTGGTGTTATGATTTGAGTGAAAGTGTGTCTTAGACTCCAATTCGTATGGTGTTAGGACTCAATTGCCTTGGTTGGTGTGTGACGCGTGTTAGCTTAGAACATGAGTTTGATATATATTCAAACTTATATATATACATATACGTTTATGCATGGATGATCGCAACTATTTATATGTGGGTGTAGCACATTGAACGAATTGTGTTGAGGAGTCTTTGATAAAAAAGAATTGTGTCGCAGCGTACGAGCTTGCGAGCGAGTACACAACACTTTGAGATTATTCTATCTGAAGTTTAGATAATGGATAATTTTACTATTTAGTTTCAAATTTATTTATTTTTTCTGATAAAAGTTTCAAATTTAACGTTATATATGTTTATTCATGGTTTTTAGTGGGGATTCAATACGACAACAGGTTGATATAATGATATGCATTATCCATATACTGTTAAATTGAAGGCTGACTAGCGACTACCAAAAAAAAAAAAAAAAAAAAAAAAAAAAAAAAACAGATGGTGGCGATTTGCAAAATATTTAGTGACAGCTTATCTTTTTTTGTGGCATATGCGTACTTTCGACTAGGGGTGGACGTCGGTTTCTCTAAAATCGCCACCTAAACTGCGTGGTTTGGTCTGATTTTTAAAACTCGCGGTTTGGGGGTGGTTTGAAAATTTTGAAAACCTCCAAATCGCGTTTTGGTGGTGGTTTTCAATTATGAAAAACCGCAGTTCACCAAACTAAACTGAGGGTAATTTAATAAATTTATTTAATTCGCATTTTAAAACCTTAACCAATATAAATGACTTAATCATAATCAATATAAACAACAGTCATTTCATTTTTTCATCTCCATCTCAACACTAGAACATTTTTGACATTTAATAGAGGTTTTAAAACCCTTATTAAATAGAGTGTTATTAAATGTCATATGAAAATGTGTTATGTTTAAATTTTTAATACATGTATTACATAGAGGTTTTTTAAAAACTCATATCAATTAGGTGTTATTTGATAACACTCCCTTTTAATAGGGGTTTAAAAACCTCTATTAAATACCGAAATTGTTCTAGTGCAAAATCCTAAACATATTCACCTCCACCAATTGAGGTCATCTGTTGCTGCCTTCCACTAGTAGTCGTCGCTGCCACTTCCCACCAGTCGCCATCGCCATCTCCTACCAGTGATCTTTCATTGCCGCCTCCTACCACTGTTTTTTTTTTTTTTTTTTTTTTTTGAAAAACATGTAATAAGAAAAATCGCGAAACCAAACAGACCAAACTGCACAAACCGCGGTTCGGTTTGGTTGCGACTTTGGTGGTTCACGGTTTGGTGGTGATTTGCAAAATGACCAAATTGTAAACCCTTGGTTTGGTCGTGGTTTGGTGGTTTTCACCACCAAACCACGGTTTGCCCACCCCTACTTTCGACGGCTCTTCTGCCGTTTCAATAGGTTGTGACGGCTTCAGCCGGTCGCAAATGGCCATTTGTGTCAATTGACTCAATTCCGTAAGCGACTGTCGAAAATCATCCGGCAAGTCCGTCGCAACAGGTATTTGTGATGGCAATGGATCCATCGCAAAAAGTGCTTTCTGTTAGGATGAAATCGAAATATATGTATATACTACGAAAGGTGTTTTAGTGAAAGTTCTCTCATAAAAAATATGTCATCTTTACACTAGGTGTTTTTTCTTGTAATCTCAAGACCCACGGTGTAGATCGATACACAATTACTTATATTAATTAAATTGTTTTTAGGCCTAATGATAAAAAAATATCCTAACATATACATGTTCTATCAATTTTATCATAATTTTTGAAATTCATCAATTCTATCATAACATTTCCAATTTAGTATCAATTGTATCGTCAATTAATTTGAGACACTTTTTCTTTGAAATTAACTTAAATCTTTTAATTTTTCTTTTAATAATCATCCACATTGATCAATTTACATCAAAATCTTTTAAGCTTCATATTTAAATTAAGTTTATGAAGACTCACAAAAATAATAATTTATAAATCAATATATGATACATTAGTATTCTAATTCAAATTTAGTTATTCATAGATCATCAATAGTAAATTAAAAATTATGTAGATATATATATATATATATATATATATATATATATATATATATTCATATGAAAATGACATAAATTAACTTATTAGAAGGTTACCCATAGTTGTGTAATTTGATAAAAGAATAACTAAGTACTTAAATTATTTATGTGATTGAGTAGGCACATGGACGCACAACTATGAGTATTATATACATGAAGACATATATTTATCATGAATAATGAATTCTAATGCATATGTATGAGTAAATCCTTAAAGGGTGTTACAAAAAAGTTGAAGAGAATGATGTTGACATATATTATAAAGAAAAAATGGGGTCAAATTTGTTGATGATAGAATTGATACTAAATCGAAAAGCTTAAGATATAATTGATAAATTCCAAAAGTTATGATATAATTGATACAATTTGTAAATGTTATGATATTTTTGATCATTTGGCCTTGTTTTTATTTTCACTTAAAAAAAATGTTTTTTTATTTATTTCTTACTCACTTCTTGTAATTCAAAATGGTTTTAGCAATATCATGATTGTCGTTGGATTAAGACGGCCACTTTATAAGGGCTTCACATTAACTACCAATAAAACAATACTCTTATAATTTTTCATAATTGAATAAAATGATTGGGTGACTCAGTTTTGATGTACACTTGTGTGGTAAATATATTAAAAAAGATTAAATAACTTCCAAAAAATACTGGGGTGATTAAAATTGTTGTGAAGTATGGATGATCAGGCATGTACACCAAGATCTTGGGAAGTTATGTACCTTGTATTTCTCACTAAATAGTACCTCGCTTGTCTATATATTGTCATGTAACTTGCAATCATTTACAATGTACACTAACTCTTTCATGTATTGTCAAATCAACTTCATTGTAAAATTTATCATCATCACTAAGTTGAATGAATGAAGAACTTCTCATTCCAACTCTCATTTCTTCTTTTCTCATTAATAGTAGTAGCTAGTTTGTAGTAGTAGAAGTTCCAAGTCTCCTATTTTTCTTCTCTAGTTTCTAGCAAGTTCCAACTCAATTTACAACACGTTATCAGCGAACTTGCTTTTGCACAAAGAGGAGATCTTGAAGTTCAAGAAGGTTTGCTAAGAAAACAAAGCTAGGAATGTATATTTTGTTAATTTAGATAAGTTCAATTTATTTCCATGTTATCATGGTTGCTTTTTTTTTATTACAGGCATCACTTATATATGCATATTTTATTCATACATTATGCATTATAACGTTACCGACTGTGAAAGTATGTTATGTAGTTGCGTCTCGTACGATCTTCTACATCATAAATCAAAAGTCAATATGTGACATAACTAGTTTTCTTGCTATACTAGAAATGATTAGTTATGCTCTGTTGTTGATTTTTACATTGCAAATAGTGTTATGAGTTCGAGGAGACATGGTTTTAAGTAGACTTCATCCCACCACCTAACCTGGAGGTTGTCTCACTAACTCATACAAGTAGTACATTTTGTATACTAATAATCAAGTTGTAAACATATATTTAATCGTATATTATTTATTTTATATAAAAGAGAAAATATATTTACTCAATTTCTTGACATATTTTCAGACTATGACAAACCTTCAAAAACTTGAGTTTGTTGCCCTCGATATGACTGACAATAATTATTTGTCATGACAACTAGATGCCGAAATACATTTCCAAGCTAAAGATTTGGGAGAAACTATTATAGAAGAAAATGAAACATCAATGCAAGACCGTACAAAAACATTGATATTTCTTCATCATCGTCGCCATGAAGGTTTGAAAAGTGAGTATCTCACTATAAAAGATCCCTTCACCCTGTGGTTAAGCTTGAAAAAACGATATGATCACCAAAAGATTGTGATATTTCCAAAAGCTCAAAATGACTAGTTGAAAATTAGGCTACAAGATTTCAAAACAGTCAATGAATATGACTCAACCATGTTTAATATAACATTTCATTTGAGGCTATGTGGAGAAAATATATATGATGAGGCAATGATGGAAAAAATATTCAGTACTTTTCATGTCTCGAATCTGTTGTTGCAACTCCCGTCTAACTGGTTGAACAAAATAATGAGCTTATATTGAAGAACCACAACTCTCGTCTAACTGGTTCCGCTTCTATTAATGAAGCAAATACTACATCCTATAATGACTATAAAAACGGTCAAGGAAAGAAGAACCACGGACGTGGAAAGGGGAAAGGATCAATCGACAAAGATCTTGACAAGCCCTATTTTAAATTTCATGACGATAAGTTCCAAAATAAATAGAATAGAAATGACGTCGCTCAGAATAAGGGAAATAATGTTGTTGAAAAATGGGCATGTTCGTAATCGTAACCAACCATATCATAGGTGTGATCTGAAATGCCATTTCACTCATATATGTCGTACACCTAAGCATTTTATTGATATTTATCAAGCCTCATTAAATGAGAAGGGCAAAACAATTGAAATGAACTTCACCGTCAGAGATGGCTCATCAGACTTTAATTATATGGATGTTTCAAGTTTTCATGATGATCTAAACATTAGTCTTGATGTTTTTAATAATCACATGTAATGCTTCTCAATTTCTATAATTCTATGCACTAGTTTTTTTGTTATGCTTTTAGTTCCTATGTACTAGCCTCTTATTATAAATGAAATGTCTTATTTTTTCCTAATTTGTCAAACATTTTTTTATCTAGATGGATCATCAAATCATGTGTTCAAATCATAAGCCAAATAAGAACGATATTTGCTTACTAATTGTGCTACAACACACACAATTCTTAAAAAGAGAGAATATTTCTCCAATTTCAACTTAGCTGAGGCTAATGTTCAAACAATATTTGACTTCTCTAATTCGATTAATGGCTTTGGAAGAGCAAATATTATGTTGCCTAAGGACAACAATTCATATTGACATTGTCTTAAACTCCGAAAAATTCATAAGGAATTTACTTAGCTTTAAAGATAATCGACAATATGAATATCACATTGAAACCATGAGCAAAAATGATAGAGAACTTCTCTATGTCACATTAGTTTCAAATGGGAAAAAGAAGTGTCAAAAAAATTATCTGCTTTATCCTTTGGATTGTATTTTACAAATATAAGACATGTCGAAACGAATGTCGTCTTAAATAAGAAAATTAATGTAACGATCCTTAAATTATATGTGTCACGTGTCATGTATCAGGACCGTGGACTGGACTGTTATGACTTGAAGTACTTTTCGAAACCTTTGGAATTAACACCGAGATAAATATGATTTTTTTGTGGTGTATGTATTATTTATTTATACCCAAAAATGTAAATTTCTAATGTCCAAGTATATGTTTATTATTTGCGAGTAAGGTATACATGGGGCATTCGGTAAGTCGAGACATTTAGTGGAGATGTACCTCGAGTCGCGTGTCGATGTGGGACTAAGATAGTTGCACCTGAGGTAAATGTAATGTGAATTATCTTAAATGGTGTAAAGGCTTTAATGTGGTCACATTAAAGTTTAATTAGCAAGCCTAAAGTAGTGAAATTAAAACAAAGGCCTTATGATATGCATTGAGAGACGTATTTCGCTATCTAGAGACCAAGTGAGTCTATGTTTGGAGTTAGTGAAGAATGACTTGTGGGACAAGTGTGTGTAGGTGGTCCACAAGATAAGCATTGGGATACGTGGTGCACGTAAATGTGTGGCACATGTTTAATCACATTCAAATATATATATCACTTTGGTCAAACCAACTTATCACTTCATCTATCTTCAATGATTTGGCCAAGGAGGAAGAGAAGAAGAGAGAGTGTTGGTGTGGTGAGGAAGATCAAGGAGTTGGTGAAGCTCGAGACATCAAGCAAGGTTACTCTCCCATCTCCATTAACATAGCTTGTATGACATGATCAATTCGCGAATTTGTTGTTGTTGTTGTTGTTGTTGTTGTTGTTGTTGTTGTTGTTGTTGTTGTTGTTGTTGTTGTTGTTGTTGTTGTTGTTGTTGTTGTTGTTGTTGTTGTTGTTGTGTTTTGGTTGATGTTGGGGACCCCTACTAATGTGTATGAGGGTTCCCAAACAATAAACAAGGCATATGTGTCATTCGAACTCAGAATTCGTACTGCAGAATTCTGGGTTCTGCTACACATAACGTGCTATATGAGAAATCTAGCACGTTAATGTAGGAATTAGAATTAGCGTGCTAATTCCCCTGGCAGTACCAAAAATTGAAGTTTTTCCAAAATCTCCAAAACATTATAATTGGGTCTAAAACATGTTTTAGGACCTCACGAACCTAAAGGAAGGTCTTGAAGTTTGGGTATTCACTTTAGGAGTGTGTTCGAACTACAAAGGCGGAATAATGCGGGTCTGAGGTAAGTTAGTAAACCAGTTAAGGGAATACATAGTAATTCATATTCTGTATTTATTGTCTTTATTGATAAATGCATTTTTCTTGGAATTCTATTCTTTATTCCTTGGTTAAGTGTCCATGGCCTAAATGTGTCGGGAAGGTACTCTTGGGATTATAGCTAGTTGGGCTAATGTGAACACTACCTGCGGGGGTGTAGCTACCCAACCAAACGTGAGTTTTCTCCGAGTACTGGATTGTTGTGGTTTGTTGTGGGTTTTTGTGGATTAAAGACCACTTAGTTGCCTCTTTTAATTCCTAGGCACTCATTTTTCGTTGTGAATATCTGGTAGTCTGTTTATCATGCATTTTCTCTCTTTTATCTCTGTCTTTACATACATGCATGATATTTGGACTATTTTTAATGATTCATGAATTATTGTTTATATCATTCTGGTTATTACTTTCTACTTTATTGTACTCATCGTCTAGTTTGTGACGGCAGGTTCAAAATGGATAGAGACGGGAAAGGGGAAAGGGGAAAGGGGAAAGAAAAGACCAGTGATCGGTGATTTTCTTTGAAGACTTGGTGGATCGGTTCTTTCCTTGCACGACTGTATGTGTTTGTCATTCTTGTTGTATTTAGTTTATATTATTGTTTTTGAAGACACTGGATAGAATGGGACCTAGTGATATAGGATAAGCATGTTTATATGATGGTTTTCAGGGTTTCCACACTGTAGGTGATTTCATTTATAATAAAATCTGCGTTATTTACTTTTTGTCATAAGTTTAATTTTACTGAAAAATACAAATGTAATGAGAATGCACTTATTTGAGGCTGACTAGGCCTGCGTTGACTTTGCGATGATTGACTTAGGGGGCCACGTAGGTTTAAGCAGGGCGGGGCCCAATTTTATATGGAACTGAGGTCGTTACAGTTGGTATCAGAGACTGGTACACCGATTGTAGCGACTATTGCTGCGGCTACTACGGTTATTGCAGTCGTATCAGAGACTACCATTATACCTCCTAGACAGACAGAGATAGTGCCCGCGTCATCAGTAGAGAATGGCACTAAGGCGACTGTAGAGGCTAGGCAGTTGAGGGAGTTTAAAAGTCATAATCCGACAGAGTTCTATGGTGGTACAGATTTAGAGGTTGCTGAGAAGTTCCTGAAGAGCCACGATAAGGTACATAGTATCATTGCCACTAAAGAGCACATGAAAGCATTGATTTCTTCATCGATGCTTCCGGGAAAGGTCGACGACTGGTGACGACGATGGTTACTACCAGAGGAGTACCCAAGAATCGGGCATACTTTCAGAGACAGTTCAACTTGAAGTCCGCAACTAACGTGATAAATAAGCTATCGCTTTGTCTCCCTGCATTAATACGCATCCCAATTTGGTGCCACAAACATCCGTATGAACAGTCAACTCTTGGTCCGGCTTTGACAACACTAATAACGATGCAGAAGTCAACTTCTTCTTCAACTCTGTGAAGGTCACATCGCATTCACTGGACCAAATGAAAAAATCATATCCTTCTTGGTCAATCTAATCATCGGCGCTGCAATTTTGGGAAGTCATATACAAGCGTCGATAATATCCTGTCAATCCAAAAAAAACTCTGGATGTCTGTCACGCACTCTGGTGTAGGCCAGACGATGATAACGTGAATCTTACTCGGGTCCACCAAATACCTTTGTCGTTGATCACGTGTCTTGAGGGCTTCACTTCCGAACGCCAAAACTCGCACTTACTGGACTTGGCGTACAATCTGCGCTCCCTCAATTTCTAGTCGGAGTCCTCGAATAAAATAATGGATCTGAAGTCGCTCGGTTCCAGCTACATCCATCGCAAGGTATGCAAGTGAGTGAATCTCTTCATGTTTTGCGCCATCGTCCGGCCACCATGCCTCAACGTCAAAAACTCATCTCTCAATCTCAATTGAATCTCGATCGGGGTATACTTCCTTGAATTCTACCCAAGTACTCGGCTCTCCGTGGGCGGCTGTATGGGCGGTCCACCATACTGCACTGCTCTTGTAGCCCCATTATCCGCATGAAGAACTGGTCGTCAGTAAACCGCGAACATGCCACATGTATGCGTCGTACTACGTGTATATAAGTATTACAATCAATATATACACATATAAGTCCTAGTACTACCCGTCCACTTTGCTTCCCAACTAAAAGTTCTAAGGCAAGTACATCGGGTTTCCACATCTAAGATTTTAAATTTTTAAGTTTTATGCTCTTTCAGTTAATTTCTCGAGGTTCATCGAAACTCTCGCTCTGATACCACTTGTGACGGCCCCAAAATCCCAAGGTCACCACGTGGGGAGGCGCATCCCCGGCGGTCCATGTCGGATCCGTGACCCACTGGGTCCCACACGCCACTGACGCCCTTTGCTATATCACGACTCCTCGATATTCGTGTTAACTCCATTCGTTTAGCAATTTAGTTCGATAGTTTAAGCATTAAAATAACAGCGAAGTCTTAAATTTAAGGCAAGTACAACAATTAAATTCGTTGTCATATAAAACATCATTTATAATAGCAACTCCTATTGTGGAAAACCCAGAGAAAGTACTATGTATATATGCGACAATATTAAACAGTAATATATACAAGTACAGTGTTTATTCAGTCTCCTATTTCCCAAACGCATGCAAAATATCAAAATCGCACATACTAGTAAATCCTTGACCGCGGGCAGTCAGATAAAGTCGTCTAAAATCTCCTTGCCCCTACTAGCAGGGTCTGCACTCGACCATCACAAAAAGTAAGATGGAGAGTATAGTTAGTAAGATTCCAACAAAGTACACCGAACATTTATAAGAGAATAAACAGATACCAATAACCATGTCAATTAATCATGCGAAAACTAAACAGACAATTGTGCTAAGATCATCACATGAATAAATAACACGAGAGAAACAAAGCGTGTACTCGTCCCGATCACACTAAACTGTACGTCGAACCCCCAGATCCTTTCGGTGGGTGCCCCCACTTCTTTTCACCTGGTTTCCATACCCCCAGGATCCTTTCGGTGGGTGCCCCCACTTCCTTTCACCTGGTTTCCCGCGTACAGCCTAGTGTGTCATAAGTACACCACGAACATCAAGTGTCTCGACCCCCAACCCAAATGTGTCACGAAATAGCATACAATAACAAGGAATATGGGGAATAGAATCCGATAACCACGAATAGGATATCAATGATAGAAAAGTAAACCCTTAGTGACTTTTAGATGGAATCTTACGTACCTCAAAAATGCACTCGTTCGCGTCTCGATATGCGCACCCGACACCTGACTATAGCATCCTAAGTCACTGGTGTCCATTTGTACCATTTAAGTTACTTAATCATGCAAATCACAATTAAGATTAGGTGAAATACACATCACCTCCATCGCGTCGTCGACATTCGTCGATTTGCACCCCTCGTCGAGGAGCGATCGGTCCGACAACGCCATCGCGTTGTTCACCGCGCGACGTCAAAGTCGCGCCACCGTCGTCACCGCGCCGCCGTCGGCACCACCGTCGCGCCACCACTGCCACTCGTCGGTGCCGCCTGCTCCTCCGTTCCGCCGCCGGTCACCATTGTTGCCGCGCCGCACACAGCAAGAATCATTTCCTCGCCTGCTGCAGCTGCTGTTGCTGTTGTCTCCTAGTCGCTTATCATCGCTCCGCGCCGCCATAAGCCTTGCCATGCCGGCCGAGCGCTCATCCGCGCCACCATCCGTCCCCCTGCTTTCGCAGTGATCGTCTCCACTGCGATCGCCGACCAGCCGACCACGCCGCTTGCTGCTGCTGTCTCTCGCTACTGACCTCTCCTTCCCTTCACCTCTCCGTCGTCCTTCCTCTCTCTGGTTCTTCTCTCTCTCTCTCTCTCTCTCTCTCTCTCTCTTTCTCTTTCCATTTCTCTCTCTTCTTATCTTTTTCTCTCTCTTGATCTTATATATATACATTTTTTTTTTTATTTCAAATAAAAGTGTCCTCGATTTGCGTCCAAATTAAACCCCGAAAAATACCTCATTTTCGCCACAAATTGACGAAGATGCCCTTGCAGTACGAAATACGGAAACATCGCGTCGAAACCTTAACTTTACCATATTTCGCGTCGATTTCGATCCGGATCACGAGGAGTGAGTCCCACTTACGACCCTAAAATGACACGTGGCACAAGTCAAATTTTCGGGCCGTTACAACGAATGTCGAAAAGACCAGATTGACAAAAATAGCAAGAATCTATTTAAGCAAAGCTAGACTCGTTGAAGAAACAAGAGGCTTTGGACCAATTGTTCAAACGTCAGATGGCGTAAAGCCAGTTGGATATAAATAAGTATTTGTATGAAAAAAAATGAGAAAAATAAGATTACAAGGTACAAATCAAGACTTGTAGCTCAACATTTCTCACAAAGAACTGACATTGATTTTGATGAAACATATTCTCTTGTTATAGATGCAATCACATTTCAATTCTTGATAAGCCTTGCAGTTTCTGAAGGGCTTGATATGCATTTAATGGATGTTGTTACATATCTGTATAGATCCCTAGACAATGGGATATATATAAGAATTCCTGAATGATTCGGAATATCCGAAGAAATAAAATAAAAACCTTATAACATGCATTTTATACAATTACAAAGGTCTTTGTACGAATTATAAATATCCGGACGAATGTGGTACAAACGTGCTACTGATTGTTTACTTAAAGAACGATATGTAAATAATCTACCTTGCATGTGTCTTCATTAAAAGATCATCAACACGATTTGTGATTATTATTGTATATATTGATGACGATTTAAATATAGTGGGAAATCACGACAACATCGTTAGCACATCCGAATACTTAAAAAAGAAATTCGAGATGAAAGAACTTAGAAAAAAACTATCTTGGTTTGCAAATCGAACATTTTCCAAGTAGAGTACTTATCCATCAATTAAATTATATTGAAGAAATATTAAAAATATTTTATATGGACAAGACACGTCCATTTAGCTCTCCAACAGTTGTCGGATCACTTGAAGTGGATAAAGATCCATTTCGACTTCTCGAAAGTGATGAAGAGCTACTCGATCCAGAGGTACCATATTTAAGTGTAATTGATGCACCTATGTAGCTTGCAAATTGTCCAAGATTTGACATTTCATTTGTTATCAACCTACTTGCAAGATACAGCTCTTCACCAACTCGAAGACATTCGAATTATGTTAAACATATTTTCCAATATCTTTGATGAACAAGTGACATGAGTTTGTTTTACTCGAGATGAGTAAAAATAAATCTTTAAGGTTATGCTGATGCTGGATTTTTATCTGATCCCTACGTGGCTCGTTTTCAAACGGGATATGTATTCATATGTGGTAATACTATTATATCATGTAAGTCTATAGTTGTTACTTTTTGCAATCATTCTGAAATACAATTCATGAAGCAAGTCGTGAATATGTATGGTTAAGAAACATGATTGAACATATTCAAGAATCATGTGGATTGCATTCAATAAAATATTCTTCAATAATATTTTATGAAGATAATGCAACGTGTATCACACGATTAAGTGAATTATTCATAAAAGGGGCCAGAACAAAACATATTTCACCAAAACTTTTTTATGCATATCAGCTTCAGAATCATGGTGAAATTGATGTCAAACAAATCTGATAGAGCGATAATCTTGATGAATTATTCACAAAAGTCTTACCAACTACGATATTTAAGAAGCTCACATATGGTATTGGTTTGCGTAAACTTAAAGACATTGCAAGTAAAGAAACGGAATAAGTTTCATCCATGTTCACATGATGAGGAGTTATTAATTAGTGTATTGCATTTTTTCCCTTAGCTATGGTTTTATCTCATTGGTTTTCTTAGCAAGGTTTTTAAGAAGACAATCTTAACAATATTATATTCATTTTAAAATTTATGAGAACAGTGTATTCTTTTTCTCTTACTATATTTTCCCCACATGATTTTTCTTGATATAAGTTTTAACGAGGCACATTCTCTAAGCAAGTGTTATTCAAGGGGGAGTGTTGTGAAGTATAGATGACTATGCATGTACACCAACATATTTAGTAGTCATGTAACTTGTATTTCTCACTAAATAGTACTCTCACTTGTCTATGTATTGTCATGTAACTTGTAACTATTTCCAATGTGCACCAACTCTTTCATAAATTGTCAAATTACTTGTAATGCGTTGTATGACATGTGTGTATGACATGTGGTGTATGTGTTACTTGTACACATTGTTTAATTACATTTATCATCATCACCAAATGGCCTATATAAAGGGTGTCAACCTCATAGTGAAAACACATAAAGTTGAATAAAGAACTTCTCATTCCAAGTCTCCCATTTCTTCTATTCACCTTTGAAGCAGTAGTTTGTAGTAGTAGAAGTTATAAGTCTCATATTTTCTTTCTTTAGTTTCTAGCAAGTTCCAACTCAATTTATAACAAAAATGAGACTCAAAATGAACACGCGTTTATTAATGTCCTTTGATTTGTGCATGTGCAAGAAAATCGATGTATATCTATATGACATAAAAACAAGTGCGTGCTTATTTCATATGCGTAATTTTGTTGCTTTAGTTCCTTTCATTCACTCCCATCAATTCCGACAATAGTAGATGCGATGGTACTTGGGAATCTAGTTCAGTAGTAATGTTCCTTCTAGGGTTTGCGTTTCCGGAGTTCGCAAAGACTCCAAAGGAAGAAGAAGTAGAAGAAGAGAATCTAAAAGTGGGAGTTTTCACATTTGGGTCGCAAACAGAAACTACTCATTTTGCAATTCAACCTCTGGAGCTCTCAAGATCAACAAAAATGGGAATCTCTGCGATTTGTATATTTGAGCCCTTTTAAGGAAGATTTATAGGCTAACATGGAATGAGAGAGTTGTTGATTGGATTCTGACCATTAATGTTCTTGGTTGGTTTGATGCTTTGATTGATCTTAGAGAGCTCACTGCTGCTTCTAAACTGGGCATGTGTTCTTCACTTCTTCTAGCTTATCATCTATGCCTAAACTTTGGTTTGACTAAATTGGTGCATTTAACCTAACACAGGCAGTCTTCATCAATTAGTCTAGTATGATATTTTGGGATTTGACTTTTTGGAGACATGACTTCAACTGTTTATGAAAGTTAACACATGTCGAATCAGTTGAGCTAATTACGATAAATCCTTTAGTAGATCAATGCAATCATTAATTAATGTATTGCGCATACGATCAAACTTCTCAAACCAAGTTATTTACTCATTGAAAATTTTTAAAACCCCCTCTATGAGTCTAGCTCTATGAGTCCAAGTAGATTTATCGTTACTGATTAGTACATTACCTTTTTTGCCTGGACTACATTTGATGTTCAATGAATTTCTCCATAATGTGTTTTCTAGAACATATATACTCATCTTCAAGGGCTGAACCAGAGAGGGGCCGCTGACTAGATTTCCCGGTTCCACCACTGCTCGTCTTGGGCCCTTTCATAAACTGTTTCTCATTTATATCATCGAAAACATTGAATGCTTCAATAATTCTTCTGGTGAAAGCGATTGATGATTTCATACTTTATCAAATAATCTCAATTAATAGCCATGTTATTTTTGTCAAAAAATTTGAATGTAAGCCGTCATGGTTGGCGTGCACCGTTCAAAGACCATTGTTCCACATAAATAAGGGAACTGCTGATACACTTTGACCAGACTAACAAATTGTAACAGAGATTGGGATTGTGCATCACAATGGAGGGTACTCTTGTTCTTCTCTTTTTCAACTTTGTTTCTCTCCAAAAATTGCTATGCATTTGTTCTGCAAATTCGACACACATGCTAACTCATACACAACCTCTCATTCACAACCAGACCTTACTTTCTCCCGCCAAAATATTTGAATTTGGCTTCTTCACACTCCCGCCAATTCTACCAGATAGTAGTTGGGAATTTGGTTGCAGAAAAGCCCAACAAAATCAACCGTTTGGGTCGCTAACAGAAACAACCCACTTCACAATTCATAGTCTGCAGTGCTCAACATCAACAACAATGGCGATCTAGTACTTCTCAATCAAACCAACCATGTTATTTGGTCTTCTTCAATTGATCGTAAATCTGGGAGAACCCGAAATCCGATTGTTCGCCAAACATGGAATGATAAGATCCTCGATTGGGTTTCGACTTTTAACGTGATAAGGGACATATGTAACAGATATTGGCTTTGTGGGGTTTATGGGATTTGCAACATTGATGAGCCTGTTGTGCGCAAGTGCATAGAGGGGTTTGTGCAGAAATCATCAGATGATTGGAATAGAGCGGATTGGTCGAAGAAGAACAGCTTTGGATTGCGACAACGGAGACGGGTTTCAGAGATTTTCTTCTGCGAAGGTCCCTGATACTGCATTTTCTTGGGTGGACAAGAGTAGGAGTCTTGGAGAATGCCAGATTAAGCGTTTGAAGAATTGCTCTTGCACGGCTTACGCGAATACCGACATAAGGGGTTCTGGGAGTGGCTGTGTGTTGTTGTTCGGGGATCTTATTGATATTAGAGAGTTCAGTGAAGGGGCTGGCCAAGATCTCTATGTAAGACTAGCTGCTTCTGAACTGGGTGTGTGTTCTTCTACCTTGTTCCTTGATCGATAATGTCATTTACAGTTGCTACTTGTTACATGGCTAGTGGAGTTAACATTTGTCTAGCTTTAATTTTCCTGAATGGTCAGAGCGCTTTAGTACAGTTTTCATCTAGTTTTTATGTTCAAATTTTGCTGAACAGATGAACTTATTGGTTCAAAAAGGTTTTCTGAATGATGGTCTCTTATTGTGTGTGTTTAATCAGCTTTGATGTTGGGCTGTCTTTGGAGCTTCATGATGTTCCCAATCCTTTGGTTCAAGCAAAGCTCGATAAGGGTCTTAACGACATTGCTAATCCTCTTATGTATCACAATCAAGCTATTTAGTTGCAGCGTCGAAAAGGACGCTCGACAGAATGTACTCTTCAGAACTTCTGGTTAGTTTAATTGTTCGGTTTCGTTTGTATTTTCTATTTTGTTTCGTGGAGAACAATTGATAACTCATCCGATCAGTATTTAAATAATGCTAATGTTCCAGATTCAAGCTTGACAGACCACTGGTCTATCTGAAACATTTAACTCTAATTTCTTACTCTCTTTTGTTGCAACTATGGCCTTCTCCTCTAGTTTTAAGGTTTTAAAAATGATACTGTTTGGATCTTATTTGCAGGCACCAGTTAGAATGCTTTTGTCTATGAATTAGTTGGTTTGCATGCATCATTAGCAACAAAAAGTGCTTTTGTCACAAAAGAACGACAAAGAAATGCCACAAGAAGCCTGTCATAAAACGTATTTGTGCAAGCATTTGTGGCACCTCTTATAGTGCCACGAAAAAAGTTTTACTGCAGCGACATGCGGTAAATTGTCGCCAAAAGGATATATTAATGACCATAGTGCCACATGAAACCATACTCGTCACATGCATCATTAGGCACAGAGTAGAGAGCACTCCATTTTTACTTTCTCTATCATTTTTTCTTGGATAAAATGTTAGGGAGTTGATGCTTCTATAATTCTATTAAGGGCAAACGGAGCCCCAAAACTTGGGGGAACTTCGAGGAGGGGGAAGGGCATTATTTAATCTTAATTTATTTATTAATTATATATTATGACCCGTAGTTTGGACCCACATGGACATCGCTGATAAGTTTAGGGCACCCCAATCAAGGTATAAATAGTTATTTTTTTGTGATGCGTGTTAATTTGTTGTATTATTATTTAACTAGCATTGGAATGGCCCAATACGAAGCTTTATATGATAGGCCTTGTTGATCCCTAACTTATTGGTTAGATAAAGAAGATAAGGTACTATTAGGGCTTGAAATAATTGCAGAAACCAACAAAAAAATTCAAATAATACATAATCAACTAAAAACAGCTCAAAGTCGTCAAAAGACTTGTGCAAATTCAGGTCGAAAGTCATCAGGAATTCCAGGTTAGATGAACTCATCCTCTTAAAAGTAAGTCTTATGAAAGGAATTCAACACTTTGGGAAAAGGGAAAGTTAACTCCTCGATTCATAGGCCCTTTCCCCGTCGTAGAACGTATTGGAGAAATAGCCTACATGATAGATCTTCTTTTAGCACTGAAAAAATACCTGATGTTTTCCATGTTTCCATGTTGAAAAAATATAAACCCGACTCCTCACACATTATTCAATGGAATGATCTTTATCTTGAACCAAATTCTTCCTACCAAGAACAACCAACTCGCATCGTAGACAATAAGATTCAACAACTACGTAATCTCAAATAGAGTTGGTAAAAGTTCTCTGGCAACATCATTCAACAAAGGAGGCAACCTGGGAGCTGAAGTCTGAAATGCAAAAATCATACCCACATCTATTCATCTAGGCATTCATATTATCTCATATACATAAATGTATTGGTAAATAAAGTATATATTCAGGTATCATAAAATGGGCATGGACAAGAATGAAAAAAAGTTTTCTCCTAGTCACAAAGAATTTTCCATAAGAGGGCCGAGTAACGTTGCTCCAGAACTGCAAAATGCATTGGAAATAGGGGTGGGCAAACCGCGGTTTGGTGGTGAAAACCACCAAACCGCGACCAAACCGAAGGTTCGCGGTTTCGCCACTTTTCAAACTACCACCAAACCGTGAACCCTCAAAACCACACCCAAATCGATCATGGTTTTCGCGGTTTGGTCGGTTTGGTTTCGCGATTTTTCTACATTACATTCGCAACAAAAAAATAAAACAAAATAAAACCAAAAACACCATCATCAAGCAAGAGTTCGCGGTTTGGCGTCGTCATCGGCGACGAGGGAGGTGAGACTAGTGGGAAGCAACCACTAATGGTGGGGGCGGTGGAAGGTGAGATTGGTGGGAGGCGCACTGCTGTGGGAGAGGCGACTGGTAAAGAGGTGTGCTGGTGGGAAACATCAATTAGTGCGGTGGGAGCCCTCGGTTGGTTGGCGCGGTTGTGGGAGGCGGAGGCGGCGGTAGGAGACGGAAGTGGGACACAAAAGTGGAAGGAAGCAGTGGAGGAGGTGACGGTTTGGAGATGAGGGAAAGGAACGGCTAGTGTGGAGAAACCAAAATATTTTTTTTACATTGCAACTTTTAGGGTTTAACTTTTGATATGTAAAATCAAGGAATTTACTAAACTACCATCGGTTTACCAAACCGTGGTTTTTTCAAATTGAAAATTGCGACCAAACAACGATTACACGGTTTTCAATTTTTTCAAACCACCCCCAAACCACGAGTTTTAAAAACCATATCAAACCATGCGGTTTGAACGGTTTGGGCGGTTTGGGCGGTTTTGCGGAGACCGTGCCCACCCCTAATTGGAACCCATCTACATCAATGATGATGAAAAACAAGATGGCAACATGCACGCCCGCCAACAATAGGATTGAATCCAATGCACCTGAACCACAAGCACCAGTTGGTCAAATGTCATCCTATGACTTGCGTACTTGGTTAAATTATGGTACATATCCAAGAGCCAAAACATAATGATCAACCACGAAACCCCATTATTTGGGGGCTCAAGCGGAAACACCTTCATATGACCTTACCTCATAGTTGGATTATGGAATTGGTAACGTCTCCACATGTGCTCTAATTCAACAGTATGAAAAAAATATGTTCTTCCCAAAAAATTGGGAGGAAGACACTATTACATTCTCTTGCTCATATGATGACTCAATGGCATAGATATTTCCACCTATGTCACTTGAACCTACTATGCTAGAAAGTTTTGAGAACTGGGAAGAATTTAGTCTAGATAATTCTTCCAATTTTGATGAGTCAATATTTTCATGTTACGATGCCGACAACGGGTTTGAAGATGACGACACATCCAATGGTGGAAGTTCAAACACCAGTAATAACAATTTAACCTTTACGGGTACTCTCACTAATTTCGAGGACGAGATTTTATTTTACAGGGGAGAATGTGACACCCCAAATATTTTACACTCGAAAAACACAAACAAAACCTTCCTAAGCTTGATAAACTATTCGTTAAGAAAATAATAGAATGTTCTTTAAAGCTTATCTTAGAATTTATGATTGAAAATGTCGTTTTAGTCTTTATGAAAAAGTAAAAAGCTTTCTTGACAATGAATGACGACGACCTGTCGATAAGATTCTTTATACTTATCCAATTATTATTATCGATAACAACATTTACCAGATTAATCATTATTTTATTATGTCATTATGACAGAAAGCGACTTTAAGATTATTTTAATCATTTTCAGCACTATCTTTGTTTCTTTCGTTATTAAGTAGAGCAGAAACCCTGCAGAATTTTTGTTTAGAGATCTGATAAGGTGATTTTCTTATTATATGTTGTTAATTATTTATATATGTATTAACATTGATACTTTTATTACCTTGCTATTGTCCTAACTATCCACATGTGAGATTCAAGTTGATGGGCTACAATTGTCCATCGGTGTAGTTGTTGTGGTCCACCAAATTTGGTCATGTATCGACGGACACTTTATATGATATTAATGACCCTGGTGTGATTTTGGCCTTAAGGCAAAATTATGAGGTCTACCGGTGTGGTTACTAACTAATATTATTTACAATTGGTGATATATGTTGTTGTTATTGTTTTGCTATATATTTTACATTAACATGGTGTAATTAGAGAATTACTGGGCATTGGCTCATTAAATCTAACAATTTCAAGTACCACCCAAGCCAGTCGAGAATGATGAGTGCCAACTAGGTCAGAAGTTGATTATGTTATATAAATAATGTATAATGGTCAAGGATGACCGTGTTGGATAAATAATGTAAAATTACAGTAATGATGTGGAGAGCGGGAGCAAGCTATGTAATATTAAGAAACAATGTAAACTCATTATAATAAATAAATAAATAAGTTTATAGTGTATTTTTCAATATTCAGTCATACTCGGTACTAGCCCTGTGGGCAGTCCATCTTGGTCTTGCGAGTATCTCGAGATCGGGGTGTGACAATCCATGTCCCCTTCTAATCCCCTTCATTGGGGATCCCCGTGGGGATTCTCATGGCGAATAACGGGGAAAATATTTTTTCCTCCTTAATCTTTCTAAAAAAAAAAATTATAAAAAGTAATTAAGGTGTCCTAGACACATACATATATGTATATGTCTATTAATATTTTTAAATGATATTTATATACATAATATTGATATATCTATTGCTAGCATAATTAGCATCCAGTTAATGTTGTTTTGTAATTTATAAAATAAGGTTTTGCAATTTTTTTTCATTTCTCTAGATTTGTAAAATGTAAATATAGTTGAAAATAATTCAAAACGAAACATATAATTAATGTAGTTTGGTAATAAAAATATTTTAGGTGAAAAAACACTTGCCATGCTCGCTCAAACAGCAAATGTAGATGCGTTTTAGGTGTTTGGAATGCATTCGACAGCACACATATTCCTTGTTTGCACAGCTAGCTTAAGTACAGAATCAAATTGAATATTATGCCAATGATTTATCTTTTTTTTTTTTTTTTTTGATACTTTGAAGTAAACATTACCTTTTGATTCTATCTCAATGTATAATTATATATTGATTTGCAGGCGATTTATACAATTTTTTTTTTTTATTTTTTTTTGTCTTTTTGGTCAATTGGTGACTTATATAGCTAGCTGAGTACCATATGTAACAATAACATCATATGCGCAAATAATCTATTAAACGTGCGCGCCATGAACTCATACTCCGACAATAAACGTGTCATCATACATGGTGAGTACGTATTGATATAGATAATCAATATATGATATAATTAAGCGATTGAGTACCATACTTTTTTTCATTGAAAATCATACTTTATATATTGATGCATACATTCGTTATTTCATCAAAAAAATACATGCATTTGCAACACAATGGTTGGATTAATTATTTCAACATATATATACGGCCAAGGTATACATATCAAAAGTATGTATGTTACTTACTCCAAAAAAAAAGTATGTATATATATATATATATATGTTACTCATCAAGAGCAAAAACAAAAGTATGTTATAATTTTTTTTTCTCAATATATAGCTTATTATATATTGCTAGGATGACAATTAATGTATATATATATATATATACACTACAAAACATTGTGTGTTTAGCGACATTAATTTACTCATTTAACGACACTAATTAGTGTCGCTAAAGATTTTACCGACGCATCATAAAGTGTCGCTACTTGCATTGGTAAAAGTGATGTCGCCCCCTATTTTTACGACACAAAAGGTATGTGTTGATAACATTTATTTAAGACATTTTTACTATAAGCGTCCTTAACGTGATGACTTTTTAATTTATGTGTCTTTAATTTTATGACATTTATTTCTTATGCGTCCCCAAATCAGAAGACACTATTTATTTATGCATCCCTAAATTAGGGACATTTGTAAGTTTAACGTCCTTAAATTAGTGTCTTTAAATTGACAATGCATGTACATTTAATGTCTCTAAATTAACAACGCATGTGCTCTTAGTGTATCTAAGTTGACAACACATGTACACTTAGTGTCTCTAAGTTGACAACTCATAGACGCTTAGTGTCTCTAAATTAACAACGCATGTGCACTTAGTGTCTTTAAGTTATCAACGCATGTGCACTTAATGTCTCTAAGTTGATAACACATGTATATCTAGTGTCTTTAAATTGCAACGCATGTACAATTGGTGTCTCTAAGTTCACAATACATTCATATTTAGCGTCGTCGTATATATAAATATATATATATATAAACAATTATATTAATTAAAAATAATTTATGTATAAATTATAAATATGTTTCTACTTACAATGAATCAATTATACAATTATAATAAAATATATATAAATAATTTTTTTGTTAGTAACATAATTAACATTACATCAAATTTATCAAAGGAAAAAATTACTAAGTAATGGTACATCTTAAGTACTGGAAGTATCAAACAACTACTTGTATTTAAAATTTAACAACACTTGTAAATTATGTGTCTTGAGCTTTAAAATTTAACAACAATTGTAAATTATGTGTCCTTAAATTTGAAACCTAACAACACTTGTAAATTATGTGTCTTTAGATATGAAATCCAACAACAATTGTAAATTATGTGTCTTGACATTTAAAATTTAACAACACTTATAAATAATGTGTCTTTATATTTAAAATCTAACAATACTTGTAAAATATGTGTCTTGAGATTTAAGATTTACCAACACTTATAAATAATGTGTCTTTAGATTTAAATCTAACAACACTTGTAAAATATGTGTCTTGAGATTTAAAATTTACCAACACTTATAAATCATGCGTCTTTAAATTTAAAATCTAACGACACTTATAAATTATGTGTTTTGATATTTAAAATTTAACAACACTTGTAAATTATATGTCTTTAGACTTAAAATCTAACAACACTTGTAAATTATGTGTCCTTATATTTGAGTTTTGACAACACATAAATTTGGGTCCTCAAATTTTAAATTTAGCATCACTAGTTTGCCAAATGTCTCTACTAAAGGAGAATCTTATGAATTAAGCGTCCCTAAATATTGGAATTGACATCACTTGTTGTGTAACGACCCATTTTATTAATGTCGTTAATTATCTCGAATTTACAGACGTGGACGCCGGCTCAGATCTACGTAGACGTCGTGGTAGGCTAGGACACACGGGGACTTAGGTATGATAGCTTATGGTGTGTTGGTTGCTTATTTGCGGTGCAATTTATTGAAATACATCGCATGTGTGTATGTCGCATAACAATACGTGCGAGATTGTGTGAACTGTATTCGCCTCGATATGCGTGTCGACACAGGTATCGGGTAGTTGACGGGATTGAATATTAGGTCGGGGAAACTAAAACACAATGAGATTGTGTGAACTGTATTCGCCTCGATATACGTGTTAACGCGGGTATCGTGTAGTTGACAGGACTGAATATTAGGTCGGGAAACGAAAACACACAAATTACATAAAAAAGTGGTCAAGTAACTAATATGGAATGGGTATTAGGTAGCTAGTGACGGGGCGGTACGCGTATATCATTGTTCGGACGCGAAACCGAGCGTCGAAACGCCTGAAAACAAGGGCGAGTGTCCTAACCGTGTTACACTTTGGAGTCAAGCAACCAAAGTCAACAAGCCTTATCTATACACTCCACTACATTTTCTCTCACCTCACACACACACACACACACACACACACACACACACACACACACACACACACACACACACACACACACACAATGTGATCGAGAGGCCGAGAGGAGAAGAAGGAACGCAGAGGGGGAGGAGAAGAAGAAGCCGGGAAAGGGAGAAGAGTGTGTGAAACCACGATCGAGGTGAGTTCTCGTTGGTTTTGTAGTGGGTTGGTGAGTTGGTCGTGGTGCCGAGATAGGGGTTCGGCCGTGGAGGTCGAACCGGGTCGCGGTGGTGATGGCAGGGGTGTCTCCCTTGCCATCGATTCCACCGTGGTTGGGCTGGAGAGCAACCCTAACCCAAACCACGAAAAAAAAAAAAAAAAAAAAAAAAAAAAAAAAAAAAAAAAAAAGTTTTCCTAATCGAACCAATCGCGCGCGTGCACCCCCTGGGTCGGGCCTAGAGTGGGCCGAGCCTAGACCAGTTCTGGCCCAGGATCGGGTCCGACCCAAACAAATTAAAAAAAAAGGAAGAAAAAGAAAATAAGAAAAGGAAAGAAAAATTGGGAAAAAATCCGAAAAAATCCGAAAAAATTGGGAAAATCACGAAAAAAAACATATTTCAATAAAATAAATAGAAATTTATGAATTTCTATGAAAAATTTAATATTTGGATATTCCGGACGCGACTTTCGCAAGGTTTTTTGCCTCGAAAAGTGCGAAATGGGCAATTTGGCTTATAAGTTTTAAAAATTGGACGTAAATTGTCATACTAAATTGGAATTATTGATAAATGGACATAGGTGGGCACGGGTGATCAATTGGCGACCAAGGACCCAGTGGACTTGGACTTGGGGATTGATTGCAGGGTATTGGAGTGCGTTATTAGGTTTGTAAAACCCATTTGAAAAACTCTAAGTATTTATTTCGCTTTGTATTTCTATTCATTTTCAGTATTTCTTGTGCTCTTTATTTACATCTATATCTTGTCATTGTTTGGTCGGTTGGTTGAGTTACTCCCACCGGATTTTTCGTTACGTGTCTATGCAGTCTAGAGTCTCTAAACCATAGCATGTGTATCATGAGTTCTCGGTGGATAACGACCTGAGCTAATGAACTGCTACATGTGTCAGTGCGTCGTAGGTCTACGCCGGCCACCGAGAGGGACCAAGTGATAGCTAGTTGGGTACGCCCACTAGTGGGATCCTGGAAGGGAATCTCGAAGTATGGTTTGGTCTGACTGGAACAGGCACATACATTTGCACTTTATTGTTATCTATGCATGCGATGCTTTACTTACAGTTGTCTGTTTACATTCTGCATGTTTATTTAACAGTATTTTTTAACGTCCATTGTTTATTTGAATGCTCGGAGGAGTTCCTTGGGATTTTACTGACCGGACTCGTCATCCATTTTCTTATGTGACGATTGAGTGCAGATCCGGGTACAAGTAAAGGCAAAGGGATCTTAGGCGACTCCCTCTGACTGCCTACCATTGAGGATTACTTGTACGTGTGTTTTGTTTGATATTTTGATTCTTTTAAGAACTTGGGAGTATTATGACCTTGTACATAGCTATACCTTCTATGGTACAGTTGTTTATCTCGTACTTTTCAGGGTTTTTCCACAATAGGTGTTGTTAAATTAATTATTAATATTTCTTGCATTAAAATACGGCTTCCGCTGAATATATCATTTATATACTATACACACAAGTGGATACGAATTTCGAGACAGAAAAACGAAGGTCAAGTGTCGTACACGTGTAGTAGGGCCAGCTTGTAATGAGTACACGGAGACACGTCACCCCGAGGTGGCAAGGGCCGCCACATGTTGTTTGCGTCCTCAATTTTAATTTTAGTGACACTTATAAATTATTTGTCCTTAGATTTGAAATTCGACAACACTTATAAATTACCGTCCAAAATTTTAAATTTGGTGACACTTGTTTATCAAGTGTCTTTAATTTTGATACACTTGTACATTATACGTCTCGAGATTTTAAATTTGGTGACGTTTTAATATAAAGTGTCCTTAATTTGGAGACATTTCTATGTTACGCATCTCAAAATTTCAAATTTGGCAACGCTTGTACATCACGTGTCTCTAAAATTAAAAATTGGGGACGCTTTTTATTAGGGTTGACAAAAAAGTGTTGTTATAGACCCACTTTGTTGTAGTGTACCCATGGGCCCCCTCAATCTCTACTTGGGTTCGTCCCGATTCTATTATTATTAATTAATTTTTCTCATTATTCATCTCGTTTATTTTATTTTTTCATTTTTTTTTGTCAATTTTATTTGCTCTTTATTTGTTAACTTAAGTGAATATCCATGGCTTAATTTTTCTCGCTATCCATCTCTTTCAGTTTTTAAAAATTTTAATTATAATTTTATTCAATTTGTTGTTTTTTTTAAGTCAATTCCCCTTAAGAGTATATGGCGCATTAATTTTGACCAACACAGTTGCAAGACTTGCGTCGACCTCTCCTGATCAGAAGGGCATTAACCAAATAGACCGTTGTTGTGATAATTGAATGAGAAGTGCTAGAATGACTATCGTATTCACATTGCAATACACATTGACTCACAAAAATTATTAATGTGCACTTCAAAATGCGATCATACATAGATCTGGTATATACACAGGTCCATACCGCTTGAACAACTCCTTTGCCCATGAGCTAATATGTCTTGCACGTGACATTGTTGTTGTCGTTCTATTATTTTCCTAATTGAATGGCCTTCTAAATTTCTAATGATGCATGAATGATCCATAGCGATGTGCAACAGTTGAAGCAGATTGAGAATCATTATTCCTTCATTGCTGCATTGCTGCAGTATTGATGTAGCTTTAATGGCATAATTGAGAAGCACCATATAGAGGTAGGTTTGCATCTTCGTTAGTTTTAGATGAAAAACTATGTCTTTTGGAGTAGGGGTGGCAATTCGTGTCGGTAAGTCGTAAACGTGTCATATCATAAACAGGTCATGACTCATATAATGCAAACCCATTACATGACATGTTTATTAATCGTGTTAATCGTTTTCGTGTCTAAGTGGGTCGTGTTAATTAACATGTCGTGTATTCGTGTCACCCATTTATTAAATATCGTATTTAAAATTTTTATTTTATTTAAACTTTTATAATTTGGTTACTATTTTTTAAAATATATCTAAATTATTAAATTCGAACAAACATACTAAAATAGCCAATAAAATATAGCGTGGTTATATATAGTTGTTAGTTTTACTTTACTTTTTCATTTAAGTTTTTATTACTCTTAATAATAAAGTAAAATGACTCGTAATAATAACATAAACAAAATTATAAGAATCATTTAAAAAAAATCTAAATCTTACTTTGGTGAAAAGTTTTATTTTTTCTTAATAAATAATTATTAATAAAATCTAAAACATAAATAACATATTAAAAGTAAAATGAACATTTCTTTTCAAAAATAAAATAAAATATGATAAAAGATGTCTATAAATAAATCATGTTATTAACATGCATTCAAATGGATAAATTTTGTGTCAATCTATTTATTATATCATATTTATTATTTATACATTATTCTTTAGTCGTGTTAAGCGAGTTATAAACGAGTTAAGCAAGTTAACATGTTAATGACTCGTTTATTAACCGTGTATAAACGTGTTAACATGTTTATAACCCAGACTCACTTAAGCCAAACCCACGACATGTTTATTACGTATCGTGTCGTGTCGTGTTAATCGTTTCATAACTCAAATTGCCAGCCCTACTTGGGAGGTCCAATCAATCCAATGAAGCTTTTCTCTTTTCTTTTCTTTTTTTTGATAAGAAACCAATTTAATTACAACACCTACTACTCCAACACGAGTCAAACCCCCAGCCTTTGCCTTTGGCCCCGTCCATCTCATTAGCTCACTAGCGTGTTTTGTCATTCACTAAACCTTTTCTTGTACTTCAATGGGGACAAAAATATTGGAGTTGTAATATAAATTAGATTAGTGATTGAGTTTGATTAAGACTTCGAGTATGAGTATGAGTCTATTTAGGGTCTCCTAGTTAGATTAAGAGTATACTTATGTGAGTCTATAAATTAAAGTTAACCCCCGCATTGTAATTAACGAGTTTATTAGAGCGGTTAATAAAGTGTCATTGCGGTGTCTCTAAACCAACAAATACCAAAAAAAAAAGAGTGAAGTATTTACAGTTACATGTATCTATCACAAAGTAAATAAGAGAGAATTCAAAAGTGAGAACTCATCTACCACTTAATAATGTGACAGTAACCCCATTTTCACTGTGGCTTTCCTCCTCTCTTAGCAGTATATCAAAGCTGGTCTCAGTAAAATAACCTGGAATTATAGGTTGAGGAAGTGATACAGTTTCACTGCTCAACATAGACACCACAGATGACATGCTTGGCCTGTCCTTTGAGAGTTGTTGCACACACAGTAGGCCAACTTGGATACATTTTAATACTTCACTTGGAATGCATGACTCCTCCAATACTACGTCCATTATTTCCATAGCCTTGCCTTCTTTCCATAGAGTCCAAGCCTGAAATAGTTTCAATTCATGAATGTAACATTTTTAGGAAGAAATTGAACATGAAGAAATCTTATGCTTACATGGCCAAGCAAGTTACGGTCCTCATCCGAATTACTGAATCCTCTGTTCTTCTTGCTGCTAATTATCTCTAACATTACGACGCCAAAGCTGAACACATCTGATTTTGTTGAAAAAGTACCATCCAATGCATACTCCGGGGACATATAACCACTGCATTGCATTATTAATTAGGCATTAGTCTGTACCTTTAAAGTATACACCAGATGCATAATTCATAACAATGTGTTTGTAATTCAGTACTTACTAAGTTCCAACTACTCGCTTTGTGTTTGCCTCAATTTGATCCCCTCCGAAAATTCTCGCCATGCCAAAGTCAGAAATTTTAGGATTAAGCTCTTTGTCTAGAAGAATGTTACTTGTCTTGAGGTCCCTATGAATTATTCGCAACCTCGAGTCTTGATGAAGATAAAGGAGCCCACGTGCGACTCCGATGATGATGTCGAACCGTTTTTTCCAAGCCAATGAATTGCTTCGTTCTTTATCTGTAGTAGTTCCAATTCAGCACGACATACAGATATATTAGTTTCAACATAGTCGTTGCAAATATTTTTATTTTAGCATGCATTGTACATACCACCAAAGCAAGTTAGCAACTTTGAGGTTGCAGGTTCGAGCGTTGCTTCCTTATAGATCTAGCTAACTTTCAACTCAAACAACCCGATTTGTAAGAGCTGGAGAGAGCACACTTGAACCTGCAACCTCAAGCTTGCAGCCGGCATGGCGGTGCAGCGTACACGATGCCGTTTTTCTTTATTGGTCATGCATTAAAGACGGTCGAATGAAACAAACCATATATAAAATAGTCCAGGCTTTCATTTGGCATGTATTCGTAGATCAACAACTTTTCATGTCCTTGAATGCAGCAGCCCAATAGCTTGACAAGATTTCGATGCTGAAGTTTCGAAATCAATGAAACCTCATTTTTGAACTCAGTAATGCCTTGTCCAGAATCCATGGAAAGTCTCTTCACTGCTATTTCTTGACCCTCCACTAGCTTGCCCTGAAGTTCATACTATCAATTAATTAAGTTGTTTGAGAAACAATACGCGCAAAATACCGCTATCCATTGCAACATATCCCACCATTACTATCAGTCAAGTAAAACTAATTACCTTGTAAACAGGACCAAAGCCGCCTTCTCCAATTTTATTTGTGAAGGAGAAGTTACTCGTAGCGGTTGCAATGGTAGTCCAATCATACAATGGTAAGTCTAGGTCTTCATCCTCAGCATTTCCATCACCTGCAGACAAATGAATCATTTCTAAGCAAGTATATTTGAAATGCTTCATTCCCCATTGTGAAATCTAAGAGTCCTTTCTTACCTTTTCTTTTCTTCCTTTTACGTCGAATAGTCCACCAGCCAATTATACCTAAGACAGCGATAAGCACACCAACTGAAACGACGACTATACGCACCACCGGTATGTTTTTCTTGCCAGATCTAGTAATTGCATCTACTTACACAACAAATCACAAGATCAATCATATCATTATTTGATGAGAAACCAAATAAATAACACAAAACGCACACACACATGAAATCATCAGAAGATCAATCATTCGAAAAAGGATCAGTATAAATGAAATGGCCTGATGAGAAAGTTTTTTCTATGAACCGCGAATTGTATATAGGGACATGACCGGAGAATCTAGTCTTTAGGAATGTGAATAATTGAATGAAATATACTTCACCACGATAGATCCTATATATTCCTATAATGTCAAAATAAACTAAACTGAACTGAACTGATGTTAGCTCCCTCTATCACATTCTTTAACAATCTGCCTAGCATATATAGTAGAAGCATGAATTATTGACAATAAGAAAGCATGCATGAATCAAGGATTGAATGTCTATGAAGTTATGATCAACACGAACCTATATCAGACGACGCCAATTTTACATAAAGTTGTTGCACTCCATCATCCTCAAGCACTCTGATATCCATCAAGTCCCCAAACCACATAATGCAGCCCTTCCCTCCCTCGCTGATATCCGAATTCGCGTAAGCCACACAAGAACCATTTCTCAAGCATTCCCTCCTGCACCCGTTGAGGCTCATATTGCTACTAGTCCAATAATCCAACACATCAGGCAGTTTCAACTTCTGAATAGCCCAAAACCTATCTCTCTCTCCATTCTCCAATTCAGTCCTCCTCACACACCCACCCCTCCAATCCATCCTCCCCCACTCTTGCCAATTCTTCGGCACAAACCCCGGCAAACACTCGCAAACCGGGGTCTTTCCCGTGTCGCAGAGCCCGTTAGCGCCGCAGTAACCATACTCATCACAACCAGGTTGTGGCGCATAGTAGAGAACATCCCATTTGCGGCTTTGATTGTTGAAAGTCATTCTTTGAAGGTACCCAGATTGGTTTAACACAATCCTCCTGAAAACAGACTCCCCATCCAGAGGGCCTGAGCTGAAATCAGGCTTGAAAACTGGATTGAGCCAGAAGTAACTCAAACCGGAGAATCGCAACCCGTTCCACGGGCCGCTGCGAAACCGCCTCGCCGAGCCATTCCGGAGCACCAATTGAGTTAGCCTGTGACCATCAAAGCCGAAAGAGTAGTCCCCCGGTGAAGGGTCTTCAGGGGTCTTCCATGAAACCAGGTCTTTGTGTCTGGTGATGTTCACTCCAACCAGTATCGTGTCAACTGGGTGATCAAAGCTCCTCCAAACAGAATCCCCTGAAATCCCATTTTTCAGGACAAAGTTTCCAGACCAGAGGATTTGGGCGACTGGGTTTTCAACTCTTCTTGTCAAGTTTGAAGACCAAACAAGAGTTTTGGTTTTGGTTCCATTGAAGATGGCGAGGTTTCCGTCGCTTTGATATGTTAGAGTTGCTGATGAGTCTGAGACTGGGTTTGCTCTGTTGGCGATCCAGACCACAGTGGAGTTGCTGTTCTTGAACCAGATGCCCAGATATCTGTTTTTGGATTTGGGGGGGCTGAAGAAGCCCAGCTGGAATGTGTGGTCTGACGAGGTGAGGGTCTGTCCGTCAGTGAGAGACTGGTTGGCCAACAGAGTGTCTGTTGTTGTTGTTGTTGTTGTTGAAGAAGAAGAAGAAGAAGAGATTGGCATGAAAATGCAGAGGAAAACAGAGAGGGTGGTGAGAAGGGTCTCCATTGGTGGTGGTGGTGGTGGTGAAATTAAAACTGTGGATTATAAGGAAGGAATAGGAGGAGGTGTGTTGTGACTCAACGCGCCAAGTCAATTGGCTTTCATATTCATTGACAATTCAAACATGGCGGTTTTAATTTCTCTTCTTTCAGAGGGATCGATCCTTCTCATTAAGTAGGTCCTGTGATCATGATTGGCATGGCTAATTTCACAATACAACTAATTATATACCCATATTGTAATTAATCGTGGAGCGTTGGTGATATCGTACTAACGACATGTATTTGTCGACGTCCCTGCAATACACATTAAAACGGGCACATACAGATGCCAAAATCAAGGGATGCCCATACAGATGCCGAAATCAAGGGACGTAGTAATTTCTTCGTGCGCGTAGTTGCTACAAAAGTATTTAGTATACATTGATAGGAAGTTAGAACTAAGTTTAAAATGTTTTTACGAGGGAAAGTGCTAGAAAGTGATAATTTCTTTTGTTTGGTTGGAATCATGTTACCACCTCTCAAGAACTATGCTTTGCTCCTAAGGACAACTTCTCCTTACCAATAAGGAAGTGCACTTTTTGAGTGAGAAATTATCATATTTCACGCATTTTTCACACAAGATATCATAAATATCCTATTGTTACTAATCTTTTTCAATTTTTTCTTTTTCTTTAATTTCTATTGATCAGTTTGATTTTTTTTTTTTTCTTCAAAGTCATTCCCAGCTGAGAGTATACAATTATGCATTGATTTTCACCAACACAATTCCACGATTACAGGGCTTCTCATGGTGCATGAATGATACAATTCCCAGTTCTTCCTTCATTGTGGCATTGCTGCAGTTTTAATGCATTATATTGATCAGAAGCAACATAGAAAGGTTTGGCATTGCCTCTTAGGTTATTTTCAGATGAAAAACTTGTTGAACATTTTCAAAATAAATGTTTAGTCCCACATTGGTTAGGAACTTCAAGTTTAAAGAGTATATATGTACTCTTGCACCACAGTGTGTGTAAAATAAAATACAAGTGTTATACAAGGTGAGCCACACGCGGGCAGCGCATATGGCGCAGTGGCACCAAAAATTTGACCACTAGATTCAAGTATTGAGCTAGTGAAAAATACAGGCAATCCAGTATCACAACTGGAGTATTCTAGATTAATTGGATGCTTAATGTATGCAATGACATGCACTAGGCCGGATATTGCCTTGGCAGTAGGCAAGTGGAGCAGATTTACAATCGATCCAAGTGAGTTGCATTGGTTTGCAATTCGAAGAGTTTTGAAATATCTGAAGAAAACAATTAACTATGGTTTATGCTATAGTGGATATCCTTCAGTCTTAGAAGGATTTTCAGATGCAAGTTGGATTGTGAAAGATCAAAAGCATGCATCTACAAGTGGGTGGATTTTCACACTTGCTGGAGGTGCGATCTCGTGGGCTTCAAAGAAGCAAACTTTAATGGCTGGTTCAATCAGAGTTTATTGCATTAGCCTCAATTTCAAAAGAAGTTGAATGGCTGAATTATTACACGAGATACCGTTGTGGCCTAAACCGGTAGCTCCAATTTCTATCCATTGTGATAGTGAGGCCACATTGGCAAGGGCTTATAGCCAAATGTACAATGGTAAATCCAGACATATTAGACTGAGACATAGTTGTGTCAGAGAATTGATAACAAGAGGAGTTATCACGATTGACTATGTGAAATCTAGTCAAAACTTGACAGATCCCCTTACTAAAGGATTGCCAAGAGACTTGGTGAATAAAACATCAAGAGGGATGGGTCTCAAGCCCATGAATTACAGACCACCAATAGTGGAAACTCAACTCGACGCCTAACATTACGTTAAGTCTTGAGTTCAATGCAGTCAAATTCATTATAAGAGTGACTGTGAGCACTAAATTTTAATAACCATCCCAAGATTGTTAGTGCTCGGTATCTGCATGTAAAGAGAGGAGGTTGAGATTATCTCTTAATAGTCTTCTAAAGGTGCTTAAATTGTGGGGGTACTTGAATGGAGACTACCCATGTGGATGTGAAGTGCGGTCGCTTCAAGGAGTTCAAGGGCTTGGCTCCAAAGACATTCACGAGAAGATACGGGACACAAGGCCAATGTTGAATGTGTCAGGATATTTATGGCTATTTGCTGGTGAAAGTTATATGCGCTATGTTTATGCTACATATCGAATAGAATCATTGGTTCAAAGTTTATATACCATGTAATACTGATATAATGTAATGAACTTTTGACAAATTAGTGCTTCAAAGCGCAAGATACCATTACTTATACATATAATGTTTGAGATTTCGTGGATTGAATGATCTGATTATTTTGAAAATGGCGGGGGATTGTTGAACATTTTCAAAATAAACGTTTAGTCCCACATTGGTTAGGAACTTCAAGTTTAAAGAGTATATATGTACTCTTGCACCACGGTGTGTGTAAAATAAAATACAAGTGCTATGCAAGGTGAGCCACACGCGCGCGGCGCATTTTAGGCACTTTTATAGGCGCACTTAGCACTTGGCATGAAGCATGTGCGCGTGCGTGTATATGTGTGCAAGCTAACCATGGGTTAAACTTTTTATCATTAATTTTTACCATTTTCGAGATTAAATGGGTAGTTATTAAAGTAACTGAGTGGATGTAGTTGAAACTGCTCTCCATTACTCCATTACAGCTTCACTACTCCATTGCTGTTCCACTACCCCATTTTCATTCAATGCTTCACTTTTCCACTGCTCCACTACTCAATTTTCACTCTAACTGGTCATGACCATTGTTCTATAAGAGGAGAGGTTTGGGGAGGAATAAAGTATCTCGAAATTCACCAGCAACTGCTCTAGTTTTCATCTTTCACTACTACAAAGTGAAAGGTGGGTTTACTTCATCGTATCCTTTAGGATATTTGCTAACTCTTGCAGTTTAAAGAGCAAAACTTCCTTTAGAAAAGTGGCAGTGTTACACGCTTTGAAGTCATTGCAAGTCCCTCTAGTCTAACAAAACGAACAAGTCGGGGAGGTTCAATTAATTCAATGAGGCTTTTCTTGTATTCATTGGAGACATGAACATACAAAAAAGTTGAACTCTTTACAGAAATCTGTCAATAAGTACTAGGGGGCCTTATCTACCACCTAATAATGTGATAGTAACTCCATTTTCACTATGGCTTTCCTCTTTTACTATATCGATGCTGGTCTCCGTGAAATAACCGGGAAGGATAGGTTGCGGAAGCGATGCAGTTTCGCTGCTCAGCATAGACACCACAGATGCCATGCTTGGCCTGTCTTTAGGGAGCTGTTGCACACAAAGTAGGCCAACTTGGATACATTTTAATACTTCACTTGGAATACATGACTCCTCCAAAGCTGTGTCCATTATTTTCAAAGGAACGCCTTCGCCCCACAGCATCCAAGTCTGAAACAGTTTCGATTCATGAATTGGTCGTTTTTCGAGAATATTGTTATGCTAGCATCAGTAAAATGAAGCGTGTCGGTATCTCATACTTACATTGCCGAGTAGGTTATGTTCCTCGTCCGAATTACCGAATCCTCTGTTCTTCTTGCCGCTAACTATCTCTAACATCACAACACCAAAGCTGAAGACGTCTGATTTCGTCGAAAAGAAACCTTCCAATGCGTATTCTGGGGACATGTAACCACTGCATTGTATTTTTATGCATAAATCAGTAACTTAAGCGTATGCCGCCACATTTATAATGCATTTACTTCAGTACTTACTAAGTTCCGACTACTCGTTTTGTTTTTGCCTCGGTCTGATCTCCCCCAAAAATTCTTGCCATGCCAAAGTCAGAAATTTTAGGGTTCAGCTCGCCGTCTAGGAGAATGTTACTGGTCTTGAGGTCTCTATGAATTATTCGTAACCTAGAATCTTGATGAAGATACAACAGTCCACGTGCGATTCCCATGATAATGTTGAACCGCTTCTGCCAATCCAACAAATTGCTTCGTTCTTTATCTGTCATAATTCAGCACAAATTCTAGATTAATTTTACAAAGTTTTAAAACAAGACTCCATACTAATAAAATCTAATTGCAATATATAGATGCCGAAAGAATCAAAGAAGGCAAACCATAAATAAATTGTTCCAAGCTTTTATTGGGCATGTACTCGTAAATCAGCAACTTTTCATTTCTATGAATGCAGCAGCCCAAGAGCTTAACCAGATTTCGATGCTGAAGGTTTGAAATCAGCGAGACCTCATTCTTGAACTCAGTTATGCCTTGTCCAGAATCTATCGAGAGTCTCTTCACTGCTATTTCTTGTCCCTCCACTAGCACACCCTAAGATCAATCATAAACAATGTGAAACCTTAACATTTGTGATTATGGTGGTATACTAATATATATACTAATCAATGGATAGCAACTACCTTGTATACAGGACCAAAGCCGCCTTCCCCTATCTTATTGCGGTAAGAGAAATTGCTCGTTACAGTTACCATCGTACTCCAGTCGAATAAAGGTAGGTCTAGGTCTTCACTCTGGCTTTCATCAACTGCGAATATTAGGAAAAGAAAATTAATGAGGATATCAAGATTCCCGAAAAAAGAAATTGAAAAACTATAATGGGAATCGAACGGATACCAGAGATAGAATGGCGACCGATCATGGACAAATGCAATGCTGTAGTAGTTCTGAATTATCTTACCTCCTTTCTTTCTTCTCTTCTTCAAATAACACAAAATGACCAAAGCAAGCAGCAGCGCGAGCACGCCAATTGATAGGATGGTGATGATCAAACGTGGAGCGTGTTTCTTATGATTTTTCTTGATTGAAGCTGCACAAAATATTGAGTTAACAGTCATAAACCGCTTTTTTTCTTAAAACCTAAAAGAAACAAGAGCCCCATATGTATATCCTTTACAACATCATTTTATAGATGCAAAAACCTTCTCCTTCAACCGAGATCATACATAAAGATATGATCAAAACCAACAATTAAGAGTGAACTATCAAGGCCTACCTTCTTACTGTCAGCCCCTCAATAGCGTGACCCGAGTAGGCTGGGTTGGACAGCAAGAAACCTAGCCAATGACCGAGTTCAGGATGGCTCAAATGGTTCCATAAAGTTCGGTCGCAGGAGAACATGCGAAATAGCGCATAGGCGTAAAGGGGGTTGAGCCAGGGGGCGCGCCTTGGCACGGCACCTTGGCGCAAGGTATGGGCAGACCTTGGCACGCACCTTGGCGCAAGGCACGGGCGCTCCTTGGCATGGCACCTTGGCGCAAGGCACAGGCGCTCCTTGGCACGGCACCTTGGCGCAAGGCACGGGCGCTCCTTAGCACGCGCCTTGGCACAAGCACGGGCGCACCTTGGCACGGCGCCTTGGCGCGGACACGGGCAAGACTTAGCAGATTCTTTGGCACGAGCAAGGTCGCGCCTTGGCACGAGGCGAGGTTGACAAATCTTGACTTAGGCGTTGACCAAGTCAAAATACGCTTGGTCTCATTTTGGGATATTTCCTATTGAAGCTGAGGAAACGGCTTAACATCTACTATAGGGAGAGGTGTACTCTCTCCCTGGGGCGGCATGAGCGAAGTAGCAAGGACCCTTGAGCATGCCTTGGGCGCAATGCCAAGGCACGACCCATGGACGGATCATGGCGTCGGCCACCCCGAGCCAGTGGGACTCGACCGAGCCCTGGCTAGCACCCGAGGTGCCTAGGGCACGGCTAGGCACCACCGAGCAGTCCCTGTCCCGTAGAGAAACATGGGCCACGTCCCTTGAGGCGTGGATGGACCAAGTTAAGGCAGTTCCAAGCTGTTGAGAAACTACCTTGATCATGGGCAAGAGCCACGATGAAGGCACGACCAAGGAAGTCTCGAATACATGGAGCATGTTGCAATTGACCATGTAGTGGTGACGGTTATGGAACGATGTGGCAGCAAGAGAGCAAGGCAGTTGGGTAACTGCCTTGACCACAAAGGAAGTGATGTTTTACTTGGTCTATGGATCGATCTACACATGACATGTGTCCTAGTTGGTTATGTAACTACCCGTTGGCTGGTCTATAAAGCCAAGGGCTCTAAGCTTGGGGAAGCATAGAGTTCCAGTGTTGTATTCCCAATTGAGAGCTAGTAAAAACGTTTCCTTGTTGTCATTGCTTATTGTCCCTTTAATTCGAGTATTGGTGTGCTGAACTAAGGTGGCCCTTAGGCACCACGGGTTTGATTGAGTGAGAAAAATTTCCTAGAAAAAAAACCCTTTTTAATTGGCCCCGTGACACTTGCCGACATTGTGCAAATGGGAATGCCCAGGGCCAAAACTTAGTGTTAAGGGATTACTTTCCACATTACTTGCAGTACAATCATATGGTCCAGGGAATTATTCAAAATTAATCAGATCTATAAGGCAAAACCAGAACAGGCTTGATAGGAACTATTTTCTAATAGAAGCAAGAACATTGGGCAAGTGGTCGGCAGTGCCCATTACCAAGACTTAGAGTTAAGGGATTGTACTGTCTCAAATCCCACACAAGGGAATTATTCGAGAATGGTCAGATCTATAACGCCGAAACAAGAACAGACTCAATAATTGATGATGATGATGAAAACTCAGTTAGGCTGTTGATTTCCATTTTCATTCTCATTTTTCTATCTTAGTTTGTAATTCATGCATAAAGATCCCCATTCCCTTCATGCTTTCTCTCTTTTTTTATTGTTTTCATGTTTAAGCTAATGCACCTTAACACACTGCTCAGCCAATGTAGGAATGGAGAATTAAATAACTAAGAAAACTTTCTTGTACTATAACTCGAAAAGAAAAAATTAGAGTACCTAGATCTGATGCTGACAGTCTTAAATGTAGGTCTTGAACCCCCACATCAGTAATCTGTCTAATATCAATCAGGTCCCCAAACCAAAGAACGCAACCTCTACCGCCTTCACTAAAGTCAGAATTTGCACAAGCAGCACAAGAACAGTTCTTCAAACATTCTAGTTTGCATTCATCAAGACTCAACAAATTCATAGTCGAAATACGCAACACATCAGGCAATTTCACTTTCTGAATTGGCAAAAAACCATCTCTTTCCCCACAATCCAACTGTGTTCTCCTTATACATCCGTCTGACCAATTCTTCATTTGCCAAGCTTGCGGCGATTTGGGTGTGAAACCCTGCAAGCACTCGCAAACTTGTTTTTTGTCAGCGCTGCAGATGCTATTCGCTCCACAGTGCCCATAGCGATCACAATCACCTTCAGGTACAGTGAACAGATGAGTCCATTCGCGACGTTGATCATTCCACGTAAAGCGTTGAAGCAACCCAGATTGATTGAGTACAATCATCTTTGACACAGAGCCACTCTCATTTGCAGCACTGCCGAAGCTAGGATTGAAAACTGGATTGTACAAAAAAAATGGAAGTCCACTGAACAGCAAACCGTTCCACGGCCCACTTCTGAATCTCTTAATTGAACCTTGTTTCAGAATCAATTGAGGCAATCCATCATATTCAACTCCATAAGAGAAGTCCCCTATTGAAGGATCATCAGCGCTCTTCCACGACGTGAGAGCACTATGTCTACTGTTATTCACTCCTAAAAGCAATGTGTTACAAGGGTGGTCAAAACTCTGCCATATATAAGCTCCAGAATTACCTTCATTTCCATCTTTGATGACAAGGTTTCCAGTTGTTAGTAGCTGAGCAACTGGGTTCTTCACTTCTGTTGATAGATTTGAAAACCAAATCATCCTATTTGAACCATTTAAGATGACAATATTCCCATCGCTTCTAGCAGTCAAAACCCCAGATGAATCTGTTAATGGGTCTTCTCTGTTAGCCACCCAAACCACTGTTTGTGTGATGTTCTTGAACCAAATGCCCACATATCTGTGATGGGATTTCCCAAGTTTGAAGAACCCAAGTTCAAAGTTCTGATCTGATGAAACTAGTGTTTGCCCATCAGAGAGAGACTGGTTTAGAGTTAGAGTATCAGTTGCAGATGAGAGAGTGCATAAAGAGATGAAATTGAAGAAGAAAGTGATGATGATGATGATGATGATGATGAACAGGCCCTCCATTGTAAAATCTGTTGCAGTTCCCCTCTGTGGGAACCATTTTTTTATGCAGTTGCAGTGTTTGACTGGCTCTATCATCTATCAATATGACAAGTCTTCAATGTCTGCTTGTGAGGTTCTTTGAAAATGAGTACTCTTCCAACCAGACCATGCCAGGTGTCTGTTTGACTGTTTTTAGAACTCAAGTCAAAATATATTATATTGTTCTAATAGACTAATAACTTGCATATAAATTGCTTTTTCAAACAAAAAAGGATATCTTTGAAAAGTTGCATCAACTAGAATTCTAGAATCGTACATTCGGTATATAAAATTAATACAGTTCTAACTACCAAAGACATTCAGTTAAAAAGGACAAACCTTTTATGATACAAAACTAGAAATGCTTCTTAGAATCAATCAATGATGTGAATACATGGCAAAACTTGGCAAAAAAACTCAGGCCTTAATTGAATAACTAGATGAGAGAAGGAATACATACAAGTGCCATACAGTATGAGATTTGGAGGCCTCGAGGCATCCGTTGCTACCTCGGTTGCATCACGGTAACGGTCACCTGGTTTACAGTATCCTGTTGCGTAGGTGTCTTTCCCAAACAAAACCCAGGTTGTTTAGGTTGCAAAAGTTTTGGGACTTCACTATTGAGCATCAGAACAACAGAATCCATGGTTGGTCTGTCTTCTGCACGTTCTTGAACGCATAAAAGGCCAATGTGAATGCATTTAAGTACTTCAGTCGCCGAATATGAATCTGGCTTTGTTGTGTCCATTAGGTCCAAGCCCTTGCCTTCTTCCCATAAATTCCATGTCTGAAAAGATCAAAATTTATTCATGATAGCGATTTGCAGAACAAGAATGAATATGATATTTATTTGAAGAATACAAACATACGAATAGGGTTGCAAGTGGGGCAGGGAATCCCCATTCCCCGCAGTGCCCCGCCCCGTGGGGGGCAAGGACTCCCCGCTTTTTGATCTCCGCTGGGCAGGGCACGGGGCAAGGCGGGGACGGTAATTGTTCTCGCCCCGCAGGGATTTCCCGCCCCATATCCCTTGCATAAAATTCTCTATTTTTTATGTTTTTACAAAAAAAAAATTATATAACTTTTTTACTTAAAAACATATGTAATATATGGAATGAAACTCAAGATCTCCAACAATAAAATTTATTTTTACCATTAAATTAATTCTATAGTAAATATATATGTTATATCATAAAGATATATAAAATTATATTTACAACATCATTGAAATATATTTGTCATACAAGTTTTGGAAATCTTATATATTTAATTAAGTATGATAACTTGTGACTCAATCAACAAAACAAATCCACATTAATCCTTCAATTTGAAAAAAATAGTTTCTTAAAAAAATTGAAAAAAATAGTACTTAATGGCCAAGGAATGAAGATCAATATAGATATTTTTGACAAAATTGATGGGGCACGGCGGGGATTCCCCGCCCCGCAAGGATCCCCGCGGGGCGGGGTGGGGCGGGGCGTGGGGTGGCAAAGTTCGCCCCGCGGGGAATTTCCGAGAATAAATCCCCGCCCCGCGAAGACAGGGACGGTAATTACGATCCCCACCCCGCACTGCCCCACTTGCAACCCTACATGCGAACAAAGGACAAACGATGGCTTGAAGAATTAAATTCACTCACATGTCCAAGAAGATTAAGATCGCTGTCTGGAAGGTAAAATCCTTGGTTCTTCTTACCACTCACTATCTCTAACAGTAAGACACCATAACTAAAGACATCTGATTTCACAGAGAAGATCCCATCCATCGCATACTCAGGAGACATGTAACCACTGCATATCATTAGTATATGAAGTTTAAGTCTATAAGCGGTCACGCGAGGTCTTAACAGGAGAAATCAAGGGATAGCACTTACTATGTTCCAACAACTCTCCTTGTATTTGCTTCAGTTTGATCACCTCCAAAAATTCTTGCCATGCCAAAATCTGAGATTTTTGGATTCATTTCGCCATCCAGAAGAATGTTGCTAGCTTTGAGATCCCTATGAATAATTCTGAATCTCGAATCTTGATGAAGATAAAGAAGTCCTCTAGCAGTTCCCAAAATAATGTTGAAGCGCTTGGGCCAATCTAGTAACTTGTTTCTGGTTTTATCTGGAAGTATTTCATAGATTGAAGTTGCTCCTTAGGCACATATTTGGTTGATTATTTTTTCAAGATTCAAACCTACATCAGACTTAAAGTAGCAAAACAATACATAGTGTTTCTTAAAAAATTTAAGTTGAATTCATAGGACTAACCAAAAAGAATGGAGTCTAAGCTTCTGTTTTCCATGTACTCGTAAATTAGCAAATTCTCCTTCTCCTCGACAGAACAACCTAAAAGCCTAACGAGATTTCTGTGCTGGAGTCTCGCGATCAATGTAACTTCATTTTTGAATTCTTCCACTCCTTGGCCTGAATTCATTGAAAGTCTCTTAACAGCTATTTGTTGTCCATCTGCCAATATACCCTGCAAATCATTAAGAAATTTTTCACAATCAGAAGTGCCAGCTCTAAGCTTCAATTTGATTTCAAGTTACATGATACAAAATGAAAATCTACCTTATAAACGCAACCAAAACCACCCTGCCCAAGCTTATTCGCCTCTGAAAAGTTGTTCGTAGAGCTTGTTATGGTATCAAAGTCGAACAAGTGCAACTCTAAGTCATCTTTCTTACTGTCATCCAAGCATTCTCTCGAACTTGATACAAATAATGGCATTTCTTGGCTTTTGATCTTAGCAACTGATTGCAAGTAAGACTTGTTAAGTGGGGAAAAAAACATACAAATTTCATTACCAAAAAGTAATAGAGTTTAACAGAGAAAATATAATTTTTACCTCTACCATCTTTTCTCTTCCACCATCTTTCCGCAATCTTACACTTCCACATTAAGCATGCACTCAAGGCAAGTAAAAGAATCGTTAAAGAGACTGCAACTGCGACAATAATGTAAATCGGTCTTCTGTTTTTCTCTGCAGAAATTTAAATAGGCAGTTAAAGAAACTGTATACATGGCAAGGAAAAGAAGCTAATTGAACTTCTTGTTAACCACTTCATCCATTTTTGATTAGTAAACAATTTCAATGTGTTCTTTTTGTGATACAACAACTAAGGAATATGAACTTACGATTGGTTTCGTTTCTTCACTATAAAACTTCAAATGGTTAAGAACATTCTTAGGAACTAATCACTCAATTTCCAAACTTAACATCCCAACTAAGATATAATTTGAGTTTCAATTCATCTATCTGAGTGTCTTTTATGGCTACTGATCAGAAGAGACCATTAGCTCCATTAACGAAGAACAACAGAGAAAATTCTGAAGTACTTACTCAGTTCGGAAGCATCAACGCGAACATAGAGATCTTGCCCGCCATAACTATACTCTCTCATATCAATCAAATCTCCACTCCACATTATGCAACCTCTCCCCCTAATATCCGAATTCGCAAACCCGGTACAAGAGCAGTTCCTCCTACACCTCTCTTCACACTCCTTGAGCCCCATTTTCGAATCCACGAAAACCCTCTCCGAAACAGCCAATTTCATCCTCTCAAGCTTCAAGAACCCCACATTCCCCTCCCTACAATCCACCTCTTCCTTCCTCCTCCTCACACACCCATCAGTCCCATCTCTCAAATCCCACTCAACCTGATTCCTCGGCTCGAACCCTTTCGGACACTTACAGACCGGAGACCGATTCGAATCACAAATCCCGTTACCACCACAAGCCCCAAAATCATCACATTGATCTTTCGGAGCAAACCAAAACGTACTCCACTTTTGAGTCCTATTCAACCACATTAACCTCCTAACAATCCCCAATTCATCAAGAACCAATCTTGACATAGACAATTCATCGCGCAAAGTCGAAAACGAGTACGAAATCTCCGTCGCATTGTCGACGAATTCGAATCTAAGATCTTCACTAGACTCCATTTCAGGTACTCCACTGAACTGAACACCATTCCATGGACCACTTCGGTACAATAGAGACTCACCCTTGAAGAGATAAACCTCTGGAGACCCATTTCGATTGATCACAAATGAAAACTCACCAACGGAAGGATCGCCCGCTTTTCGCCACGACGTGAGGAACCGATCCCGCCCTGTTTTCAGATCCCAACCCAGTTTCATGCCCGGCAAGAGCGTGTTCGTTGGGTAATCGAAGCTCTGCCAGAGATAGTTTTCAGGGTTTTCGTCGATTTCTTCTCTGATCACAAGATTTCCTGAGTCCAACAGTTGTGCAATCGGCCTACCTGGTTTGAGATAGCGATCAGATGAGGTTCCCCAGATGGGGTTTTGGTTTTGATCGAGAAGGACAATGTTTCCGGTGTGGTTGAGGTGGAGAGAAACAGAGGAAACAGGGGAGGTGGGGATTGGGGAGTTTCTGTTGGCGACCCAGACAATGGTTTTGGGAGAGATTTGGCTGTACCAGATGCCCAAGTAGAGGAGATTGGTGTTGGAGTTGGGCGGAGAGAAGAATCCGAGCTCGAAAGTGTGTGATTTGGAGAGGAGGGTTTGGGATTCTGTGATGGGTTTTTGTTGGGTGAGAGTGTCTGTGTTTGCTCCATTGGAGAGGATTGAGATCGAAATGAAGAAGAGATTGAGAATGGTTAGATGGGTGAGTTTTTTCATTGTTGTGTCTCTGATTTAACACTTGATTTGCTAGCTTTGTTGGACATAAATATGTGGTTGATGAACTACAGAGTTCCTCTGTTTTTGGTTACTTTGTTTTCAGTCAATTAATACTCATCATAAGGAATTATACTCACCAACACTGATTGATAGAGTAGCATGTGGATGGTCAAAAGTTCGAGTCTCGTTAAAAAAAAAAAAAAAATTAAGTTATAAAAATTAACTTATATAAGTTGAAACAGTGCTTAATTATAAATTAATTGATGTAATTAATTTGAATGATAAGAGATTCGACTCACCTAAAACATTTTAAATTTGAACTTTATGAATTAAAAAATGAGTAGTGTTAGACGGACTTAAAAAGGTCTGACTCAAACAATCAAAAAGACATAAAGACCCTTAATTAAAATTTATTATGGGTGTTTGGAGTAGAGAGTAATTAGGTCTTTTACTTAAATAGATATCTTAAATTATTAATAAAAAATTTTTGAGTCCGATTCAAAGAGTTCAAACAGATTTTTTGTTAAAAAATTGAGTTGAGTGAGTCGCCCTATGTAACACCAACAAACATGTTTGTCCGCCCAGTTTGCAATGAATACTATGTAGAAATTTTAAAGAAGTGTATCACGGTGTGTATCTAATGAAGTCCATCTACTGTGTAGTCATGTGTGTATTGAAACCAAAGAAAAGCAAAGGCAAAATCAGTCCAAATTTGAGGCCCTTTTGTTATGCCATGTATGAATAAACGAAGAGTAAAGAATCCAAAACATGGAGCTCTTTTCATGATGAAAGAGAAGTTGATGTCAACTTTTTCATGGAAATTGGGAACATTTCTTGAGTAACCCTTTAAAGACTTATTTTTTTCTTTTGAGTTTTGTTAATTTAACATTAATTTATTATTTTCACGGTATCTAAAGCATAGCTTTGAATGATTTTAAAATCGAGAAATGTAAGATTATAAAGGCAACGCTTTTAATCATGAGTTTTAATTTTTTTTTTCATTTACATTACTCAAATTTAAGACATATGGTAAAGAAATGAAGGACGTGTGTCATTCTACCACAACCTTCTTCGTTGATGTCCTAACGCATTTTTTATCTTTTAATCGAAAGAAAGTTGTTGTTGTACTTGAATATTAAGGGTTTATTCGATTATAAGGAGTCGAAGTCATACCGGCTACCTCATTTAAAGTATATATGAGTCGATACAATTGAATCTCTGTCACCGTCTTTCGAAAATATCTGTCACATTAAAAAATAAAGAAATATTTAATTTAGTTAGCAATATACCATTAATTGCTTTCCCTAACTAATCAAGGGATGGAACGAGATTGGCTTTGATTAGAGCTAGACAGTGTTGCATTGTTAGAGCCATTTGGATGTTGGATCACACATCAAGATGCACCCTCACGGATCCATAGACATTGTCCACAAATGAAAAGTGTTGAATTTTACTCATTCATTTAATAATTGAAGCAACAATTTCAGTTTCATGATCATCTTCTATTTTTTTCTTCAGTGGTACTGTATGGCCCATACTTATCTCCCCTAGTTTGTAATCCTTTCATGATTGGTGGCCGTGTTGGGCCCATCCGAGCATGCATGCGGATCTCCGCTAGTATCGATATTGTCCTCAATTTAACCACTTTCGATTTAGGTTTGGGGTTTTACTCTGTCGTCGTTACCATCTTGAGGGAGAGCAACTCGAGAGGCACACATGCGACCACCAACATACATGCATGTCTTGTCTCAATCGAACCATTGACTTTGATACCACTTGTTGAGCCATCGGCGTACACCGTGGATAACCAATGTAAGACTAAACATTTCGGTCCACACATCCTCATAGTCTCTCTCTCATAATACGACGGCCCCAGCTCCACAATCATAAACTGGGCTCTGCCCGGTCTAGACTTACACGGACCCCCGAGCCCGTCTTGCTGAGTCACGCAAGCCTAATCGGCCGCCCTTTATCATTTACCATTTATCATTTACACATAAACCCTTCCTTCAACAAGTGACAAAGATGATCATTCAGAAGTGGTCCTCGACCAAACTAAAGTAACTTCTCTTTTTTCTTCTCTTGATTTATTTCTTTCTTTAGCCTAGAATTTTGATCACTTCATAGAAATTTAATGTGAACCCAGAATTATTCAGTACAACAAAAGATAATATAATCAGTTTGAATTCTAAAATAAAATCCTAGCTACTCCTATTAGTTGACCTTCAAATGAGCAGACATAGAGAGTACAATTCAGTGGGGGAACCTCTCTTTCTGCCTTTCAGTTTCTTCTCTAATAAAAAAATGAATCTACTAGAACTTTGGGTTCTACATGAAATTGCAATCTGTAAGCTAAGAAATATACATATCTTGCATTTGTTGGAACAACTTTGTTCTAGTGTGTTTGAAAGAAATCATTAGTCTCACGTTGGAAAACTAAAAACAATTTTCTTTCTTTAATATATGAAAACAATCCAACCAACTTTATTTCAAGACAAAAGGTTGAAGTGGGTGACCCAATGGAGGGTGCACAAATGTGGACATGGGTAATAGGTGACCTTTATGAATTTTAAATCAAAGACGGGTCTTAGGCCTTGGGACCTTTGGGCTTTGGCTTGGTTGGCTAGAAAAACATAATTTTAATTTAATACTTGATTTTTCAATTTCAGGATTAATTAAGTAGTAATTAATTTTTGTTTTTAATTAACTATTTAATTTACAGTATTACAATTGGGGTGTGTTAATAGTTGTGATTGTTGAACTCCAACTGTAACACCCAAAAATTATAAATCCTCGAGATACGCATTTATATGCCTCGAGATATGTATCACACTTATTGAATCACAGATTATCATGCTTTATTATATACTACATTAATGCATTTGGATGAATATTGAGTTATGTATTTTGTTGATACATCATTTGCATCATTTGCTTGTTTGCATCTCATGTTAAATCATAAAGAATAATTAAAATATTACGATAGGGATAAAATAGTATTTTTAATAAACATAGTGATAAGTAAAAAGTAGCTAGCTTAAGGGACGACATAATAATTTTAGTAAAAGGTGAAAAAATAATAAAATAATAGCAGAGGTAACAAGGTAAGTATCATAAAGCAAATAAATTAGTAAACTGAATCTTCAAAAGATAAGTCGATATTGTCATCAAATAAAGAATAATAAGTTTCTATAAATTTTATCTTTACATAATGATTAACAATGACATTTAATATCTTTAGGAAAAGAATGAGAAGTTTCCTTATCTTTATCTTAACATTATGATTGACAATGACACTTCAATCTATATATATATAAAAGTCGGAGGAGAGAAAAAGTTTAAAAGTTACCTTATCTCACCATTCTATTTTTCTATTTTTCTCAATTTTCTTATTTTTAGTTGTTTATTTATTTATTATTTCAAGAGATATAATTATACATTATATGTACATTTATTAATAAAGAAGCTAGTCCCTTCATTCACATCGTCGCCCGGATGTGAAGAAAAATGAGCAAGGGTTCCCACACAAAGAACGGGTGTGGGTAAAGAAGCTAGTTCAAAACAAAAACAAAAACAAAAACACAATCATAGATACGAACACTAGATCTTTTAGACAAAATAGAAATAGAAAAGAAAAACAAATACATAGGAGAGAAAAAATGCGTTGAGGAACATGGAACATAGGAACACTTACGGGGAATTCAATAGAACTAGTAGATATCATGATTAGAAGGAGAGTCAATATTGCTTGTCTCCAAGAGACAAAATGGGTAGGAGAAAAGAGTAGAGAAATAGGAAGCACAAGGTTTAAATTGTGGTACACTGGTATAGATAGAAAATGCAATGGAGTAGGAATTGTGGTGGATAAGGATTATAAGGATAAGGTCGTAGAGGTTAAAAGAATGGGGGATAGATTGATTCTAGTTAAATTAATTATTGGAGACGAAAAACTGAACATACTTAGTGCATATGCACCGCAAGTAGGATTAAGCGAGAATATCAAACGCAAGTTTTGGGATGATATGGATGGATTTATGCAGAGTATACCATTAGATGAAAAGGTTTTTATTGGAGGAGACTTAAATGGGCATGTCGGGGTAAGTAACGATGGGTTTGAGAGAGTTCATGGAGGTTTTGGTTACGGTAATAGAAATGAAGAAGGAGAATCAATTTTAGAATTTGCTTCAAAGATATGATCTTGTCTTAGCAAATACTAGTTTTAGGAAGAGGAGTCGCATATAATTACTTTTAGTAGTGGTCATAACAAGAGTCAAATAGATTTTCTTTTAACAAGAAAAATAGATAGAAAACTATGTAGAGACTGCAAAGTAATACCTGGTGAAGCACTTACTACCCAACGTAAGTTAGTAGTACTCGATATTAAGCTAACACAATGGAATAATATGAATAAACGAGTTAGCGACCCTAGAATAAAGTGGTGGAATCTAAAACATAGTAAACAAGTAGAGTTTAGAGAAAAACTACTAAAGGAAAATGTTTGGAATCTTGACTTAGATGCTAATACAATGTGGCTAGAAATGAGTAGTTGCATAAGGAGGGTGGGATCAAACATATTAGGTATATCTAAGGGCTTGGGACCTCCAAAGAAGGAAACATGGTGGTGGAACGAGGATGTCCAACGAGCAAGTCCAACGAGCAATTAAGACTAAAAGAGAGATGTATAGGAAAATATCTAAGTGTCAAGATGAAGATGCGAACAATCAATATAGAGAAGCTAGAAAACAAGCTAAAAAAGTAGTTAGTCAAGCTAAAACAAATTTCATGGAAGATCTATATACAAGGTTAGGTAATAGAGATGGCGAAAAAAAAAAAAAATATATATATATATATATATAGGCTAGCCAAATTAAGAGATAAAAAGAAACAAGACCTAAGTCATGTAAGATGTATTAAGGACGAAAATCAAAATGTTTTAACGCGCGAGGAGGATATTAAGGAGAGATGGAGAAGTTACTTCGATAGTTTATTTAATGATGGCCAAGTTGATACTATAATAGATGAAAACCCATACCAATAAAGAAATGTAAACTATACACGCAATATTAGAATTGTAGAAGTTAAAAAGGCATTGAAAAGAATGAAAATAGGGAAAGCATGTGGCCCTAATGAAATACCCATAGAGGTTTGGAAATGCTTAGGAGAAATCGGATTGACTTGGTTAACAAAACTTTTCAATAAAATTTTAAAATCAAAACGGATGCCAATGGATTGGAGAAGAAGCACGCTTGTGCCAATCTTCGAAAACAAAGGAGACATTCAAAGTTGCTCAAACTACCGGGGAATTAAATTTATGAGTCACACTATGAAACTGTGGGAGAGAATAATTGACAATAGGCTAAGGAGAGAAACAACAATATCAGAGAACCAATTTGGTTTCATGCCTGGGAGGTCAACTATGGAGGCGATTTTCCTTGTAAGACGATTGTTAGAAAAATATAAAGAAAAGAAAAAAGATCTTCATATGGTATTCGTAGATTTAGAAAAAGCATATGATATGGTCCTTAGAGATGTTCTTTGGTGGGTTCTAGAAAGAAAAAGAGTGCATGCTAGATACATAGACACTATTAAAGATATGTATGACGGAGTAGTAACGAGTATAAAGACATTTGGAGGAGCTACAAAAGAATTTTTCATTACGATAGGACTACATCAAGGATCGGCTTTAAGCACATATCTATTTACTTTAGTTATGGATGAACTAACTAGACATATTCAAGAGAATATACCATGGTATATGCTATTTGCAGATGATATTGTCTTAGTGGATGAAACTAAAGATGGAGTGAATAGGAAATTAGAACTCTGGAGGAATACATTAGAATCTAAAGGCTTTAAGTTGAGTAGGACGAAAACTGAATACATGCACTGTGAGTTTGGAAACACTAGACATCGAGATGACGGAGTGAAAAATTAGGGGAAGTAGAAGTTCCTAAGGTAAACCACTTTAGATACCTATGATCAATCATACAAAATGATGTCACACATAGAATTCAAGCTGGATGGAAGAAATGGCGGAGTGCGACAGGGGTGATTTGTGATCGACATGTTCCTACTAAGTTAAAAGAAAAATTTTATAGGACCGCAATTAGGCCAGCTATGCTCTATGGAAGTGAATGTTGGGCGGTAAAGCAACAACAATTACATAAAGTGAACGTAGCATAAATGAGGATGTTTAGGTGGATGTGTGGTAAAACTCGTAAAGATAGAATAAGAAATATAGAAATTCGAAGACAAGTAGGAGTAGCACCAATTGATACAAAGATTACGGAAGGGCGGTTGCGATGGCTTGGTCACCTGCAAAGACGGCCTACAAATGCCCCAACTAGAAAACTTGACTCAATAGAAACTGTAGAAATTCGACGAGGTAGGGGCAGACCAAAGTTAACATGGGATGCATTAATTAAAAGGGATTTGAATGGTTTGCAAAGCTCACCATCAATTGCACTTAATCGAGCACAATGGAAAAGTTTGATCCATGTAGCCGACCCCAGTTAATTTGGGACTGAGGCTATGTTGTTGTTGTTGTTTGTTTGTAATAGTGGTTATCTTATCATTAATAGATTTAGTACGTTGAACTTGAAATCATTACTTTTTGTTATTTATTTATTTATTATTTCAAGAGATATAATTATATATTATGTGTACATTTATTAACAATTAATAGTGGTTATCTTCTCATTAATAGATTGAGTACGTTGAACTTGAAATCATGTGTAAATACAAGGAATTTTGAGTGTAGCGCAAGTTAGATTCCCCCTATAAATTTCAACTCTCATCTATTCTTCTTGCAATCGACTTGATTTTTTTTTTTTTCCTTCACCATTCAAAAAAAATCACAAAAAAAACCAATTTTATTATACCTAACCTTAGATTCCTCCAGTTCTCAACCAATTATCACCCAATAAATTCTAGATAGGATCGATGAATTTCAACATCGCTTGTACATTCAAAAGTTGTTCTACTTACTCATAGCTTCATGCATCCAGTGATATAACAACCATTCACAACGCTTATAAGCTAAACCACTTTTGATCGCCCTCCTTTAGGTATGTTTGCTCTATGGATATAATCGTTTGGTACGTTTTCCATAAGTTCAAGATTGAAGTGAATCATTATATCTATAACATAAATCAATAATCACGTGACATTTATGCTGTCTTTGTTATGTTGTTAGTTGGTTTAGATTCTTCAATTGGAGTGAAAGAACGATGTGGATCAATATACACTACTGCATGAGATTATCATTGCTTAAAGATGTTATTCAGATCATAGAATGCTACAAAAGCTAAATAAGACAATATAGTGTTTTGCTCTTTTTTATTATTATTGTTCTTTTATGAACCTTTCGTTTGATTCGATGAGAATAACTATGAATATAGTGTTTTTTATTATTTATTATTTATTTATTTATTTATTTATTTATTTTTTATTATTATTATTATTATTATTATTATTATTATTATTATTATTATTATTATTATTATTATTATTATTATTATTATTATTATTATTATTATTATTATTATTATTATTATTATTATTATTATTATTATTATTATTATTACAGCTGCGCGAGCGCAGGGAAACGACTAATTTAATATAAAGAATAAGAAGTTTCCTTAACATAATGATCGATAACGACCTTTGATAGTTTACCTTTTCGTTTATGAATTCATTATAAATAATGAATCTGATCGTTATTTTATATTATGACTTGTCATAATGAATTTTGTTTTATTAAGCTGCTATCCCTCTATAAATAAAAACGAGAATGCGATTCATTCTCACATTTTGTTTTAGTTTCAATCTCTCTCCATTTATGCGTTCTCTTGAGAAACTTAAAAAAAATGTCATAACCTTCATGAGAATGGTGGTTCTTGTTAAGGTAATATTCTTTGTTATGCATTATTAATTCGATGCATGTGACGTTACATCTTTGCATCTTTAATACTAATGGCTAATATATGTTTATCCACATGTGTGATTATGTCGACGGACATTTTGAGTCCATCGGTATGTTGTTATCGATCCACCAACATGGTCAAGTGTTGATGAGCACCATCGATGTTGATATTTGACCTTGGTGTGGTTCGAGCCAACGCGCACGACTCCTTGGGTCCACCGGTGTGGTTTATGCTTCGGGCATATTGAGGTCTACCTTCGGACGTGGTTTAATTTGATGCTTTTGTGATGTTTTGTTATATTTGTTGTGTTAATGATGTGTAATTTGAGTATTACCGGGCGCTTGCTCATTAAATTAATAATTTCATGTATTTAGCTAAAGGGTTTCAATCAAGGGCACGAGAGATTCAAGGAGAGAAGTTTATACACAATACAAATGTATTGTTTTTATCATATGCGTAAGTAAAAGAATAGATATTTTGTTGTCAAACAGCTTTTGATTTTCCTATTAATGGGTTATACTCGATTTTGTGGCGCCTGTGGGACGTCCATCTCAAAATCGGGTGTGCGTATCCCGAAATCGGGGTGTGACACCAACAGGTTTATTAGTTTCAAAACTAAAGAGGTGTGTTGTTTGAAGACATCTCTTAAACATCTATTTAAGTCTTACTCAACACTGATTATTAACTTATTTTTATTTTCAAAATATAATTATCGTGAGAGAGAAAAAGAGTATTGTTTTGGTAGACTTCCAAATTTGGTGATCTTAGAATTTGGAAGAACACTCCTGGTTGAATCTTGGGGACAAATTTCTAAAGAGGTTTCATCACTAAATCATGAAAACAATTTTGTTTTATGACATTGCGAAATTTACAAGCCTCTGGTTAGAATTTTATTTGTTTATTTAGTTTTGTTTTAAGTTATTTTAATTTCGTTATGTTTATAGCGTTAAGATATCATTACAGATTGGTTGGAAATAACAACTTTCACATCTCGCTTTTTGGGAACTCTGAATATGATGCAAGATTAATCTTCCCTAGTAGCGAATGAAACATAATATTTTTTTTCTAAATTCCAAGTATTGTTGAAGCAATTGACGTAAATAATAAGGAAGGACGGTTCAGTGATTTTGGCACATCCAAAAACGACATTCAAATACCATAAAAACTTAACATAATAGACCTTGAATAAATTTGACGGTAAATAAGTAGGCCTAAGTTAACTTGAAGACATTTGTTGAGTAGGATCTTGAAATCACGTCATCAAATGCATTAAGTAAAATAGAGCGGGCATTTGTAGAGTAGGATCTTGAACTTAACGTAATAGACCTTGAATAAATTCGACGGTATATTAGTAGACCTAAGTTAACTTGGAGGCATTTGTTGAGTAGGATCTTGAAATCTCATCATCAAATGCATTAAATAAACGCCATCAAATGCAATGTATAAATTCGATGGTATATAAGAATTTTCCTACGATTTGGTTCTACTTATATATTAAACTAGTCGTTCTGCAATAATAATAATAATAATAATAATAATAATAATAATAATAATAATAATAATAATAATAATAATAATAATAATAATAATAATAATAATAATAATAATAATAATAATAATAATAATAATAATAATAATAATAATAATAATAATAATAATAATGATAATAATAATAATAATAACACTATATTCATAGTTATTCTCATCGAGTCAAACGAAAGGTTTATAAAAGAACAATAATAATAAGAAATAGCAAAACACTATATTGCCTCCTTTAGCTTTTGTTGCATTCTATGGACTGGACAACATCTTTAAGCAATGGTAATCCCATGCAGTAGTGTATATTGATCCACAATAACCGTTAAATATAAATTCCTCTATATCGTCTGTTCACTCCAATTGAAGAATTTAAACCAACAGACAACATAACAAAGGCAACATATAAGTCACGTGATCATTGATTTGTGTTATAGATATAATAATTCACTTCAGTTTTGAACTTATGGAAAATGTATCAAACGATTAGATCCAATATAGAGCAAACATACCTAAAGTAGTTTAGCTTATAAGCGTTGTGAATGGTTGTTATATCACTGAATGCATGAAGCTATGGGTAAGTAGAACAGCTTTTGAATAGGTGATGTTGAAATCCATCGATCCTATCTTGAATTTATTGGGTGATAATTGGTTGAGAACCGGATGAATATAAGGTTAGGTATAATAAAATTGGTTTTTTTGTGATTTTTTGAATGGTGAATGGAAAAAACAACCAAGTCGATTGTAAGAAGAATGGATGAGAGTTGAAATTTATAAGGAGAATGTAACTTGCACTACACTCAATTCCTTGTATTTAGTATTTACCCATGATTTCAAGTTCAACGTACTCAATCTATTAATGATAAGATAACCACTATTAATTATTAATAAATGTACACATAATGTATAATTATATCTCTTGAAATAATAAATAAATAAATAAATAACAAAAAATAACTCAATTTCTTGTATTTAACCATGATTTGAAGTTCAACGTACTTAATCTATTAATGATAAGATAACCACTATTAATTATTATTAATAAATGTACACATAATGTATAATTATATCTCTTGAAATAATAAATAAATAAATAACAAAAAATAAGAAAATTAAGAAAAATAGAATGGTGAAATGAGGTATTTTTTAAACCTTCTCTCTACTCCGACTTATATATATATATAGATATTATATGTGTGTACTTTATACCCCAATGTCACTTGAGTTCTATTCATTGGGTTCCTCTAAAGGAAACATAAAGTGAGGGTATGTGTATATAAAGAGCTTATATTTTTTTAAGTTAGCAACGTGGGACTAAAGAGTTTTCTATTCAAACTCTCCCAAGTTCCAACACAAATGGTTATTCCTTAGAGGTAAATAAAATCATCGCTTTCCAGTCGCAGATTATCAAGCAATAAATGATGTAATGGAAATCTACTTCTGTCAAATTTTACCAGCAAGATCCTCTAACTGGTGATTGACTATTGTGATATGCATTCAGAGCTCGAAAACTACCTGCATACTGAGAATGAGTTTAAGAGTTGGCACAAGTAGGGGCCTCACTGAATTTTGATGCATATAACAAGGTGAATTATGAATTTGTACAACTATGCAGTCAGTTTACGATGTCAATTATTCAATTCATAAAAGCAATTAATTTGTACAAGTTGCTTTTGAATAAATGCAGCCTTACCAAATAATGGTATCCTTATCAAGATATTTTAGAATTTCAATTTCACGTATCACTACATATAGTTAGGACAAAAACCAATATGCCCATGTTTTACTCAACTTTCTAATGCATGTAAACTTGACAATCAAAGCAATAGACCTCAATTTACATGAGTATTTCTCAAAACATGTGAAAACAATACCATGAACATGAAGACACCAGATTTGACTATGATTCTCTGAACAAAGTCCTCCAAGGCATACTATTCTTTAAACCACCCACCATTGTTTAAAAGTCAGCCAAAACTTTAATCTGATGAGAAGAATCAGAGCTTGTAATATTCTGTAGCTAGATAGGTATATCTATAGGCATACCAATCCGAATCCATCCAAACAAAAAGATGAACTCTGATCAATGTACAAGAAATTTTGTTATACCAGAGGGACTTGCAATGACTTCAAAGCGTATAACACTGCCACTTTTCTAAAGGAAATTTTGCTCTCTACACTGCAAGAGACAGCAAATATCCTAAAGGATACGATGAAGTAACCCACCTTACACTTTGCAGTAGTGAAAGGTGAAAACAAGAGCAATTGCTGGTGAATTTCGAGATACTTTCTTCCTCCTCAAACCTCTCCTCTTATAGAGCATTGGTCATGATCAGTTGGAGAAGTGGAAAAGTCAAGCATTGATGCAATGGAGTAATGGAGCAGCCAAGCATTGATGCAATGGATCGAGTAGTGGAGCGGTAATTCCTTAATGGAGAGCAGTTTCAACCGCACCCACTAAGCCACTCTACTAACTACCCATTTAATCTCGAAAATGGTAAAAAGTTTTACCCATGGTTAGCTTGTACACATATAGACACACACGCACGTGCCTCGTGCCAAGTGCTAAGTGCGCCTATAAAAGCGCCTAAAATGAGCCATATGCGCCGCGCCTCGCGCGCGCACGTGTGGCTCTCCGTGCATAGCACTTGTATTTTATTTTACACACACTATGGTGCAAGAGTACATATATACTCTTTAAACTTGAAGTTCCTAACCAATGTGGGATTAAACATTTATTTTGAAAATGTTCAACAATCCCCTGCCATTTTCAAAATAATCAGACTATTCAATCCACGAAATCTCAAACATTATATGCATAAATAATGGTATCTTGCGATTTGAACCACTAATTTGTGAAAAGTTCATTACATCATATCAGAATTACATGGTAGATAAACTTTGAACCAATGATTCTATTCGATATATAGCATAAACATATCACGCATATAACTTACACCAGCAAATAGCCATAAATATCCTGACACATTCAACGTTGGCCTTGTGTCCCGTATCTTTTCGTGAATGTCTTTGGAACCAAGCCCTTGAACTCCTTGAAGCGGCCGCACTTCACATCCACATAGGTAGTATCCATTCTAGTACCCCTGCAATTTAAGCACCTTTAAAAGACTATTAAGAGATCATCTCAACCTCCTCTTTTTACATGCAGGTACCGAACACTAACAACCTTGGGATGGTTATAAAAATTTAGTGCTCACAGTCACTCTTATAATGAAATTGACTGCATTGAACTCAAGACTTAACGTAATGTTAGGCGTCGAGTTGAGTTTCCACTATTCGTGACCTGTAATTTATGGGCTTGAGACCCATCCCTCTTGATGTTTTATTCACCAAGTCTCTTGGCAATCCTTTAGTAAGGAGATCTGCCAAGTTTCGACTAGATTTCACATAGTCAATCGTGATAACTCCTCTTGTTATCAATTCTCTGACACAACTATGTCTCAGTCCAATATGTCTGGACTTACCGTTGTACATTTGGCTATAAGCCCTTGCCAATGTGGCCTGACTATCACAATGGATAGAGATCGGAGCTACCGGTTTAGGCCACAATGGTATCTCGTGTAATAATTCACGTAGCCATTCAGCTTCTTTTGAAGCTGAGGCCAATGCAATAAACTCTGATTCCATGGTAGAACTAGCCATTAAAGTTTGCTTCTTTGAAGCCCACGAGATTGCACCTCCAGCAAATGTGAAAATCCACCCACTTGTGGATGCGTGATTTTGAACTTTCACAATCCAACTTGCATCTGAAAATCCTTCTAAGACCGAAGGATATCCACTATAGCATAAACCATAGTTAATTGTTTTCTTCAGATATTTCAAAACTCTTCGAATTGCAAATCAATGCAACTCGCTTGGATTAATTGTAAATCTACCCAACTTGCCTACTGTCGAGGCAATATCCAGCCTAGTGCATGTCATTGCATACATTAAGCATCCAATTAATCTAGAATACTCAAGTTGTGAAACTGGATTGCCTGTATTTTTCACTAGCTCAATACTTGAATCTAGTGGGGTAGAAACAGGGGCACAATTCAAGTGATTGAATCTATTGTGAACTTTCTAAATATAATGAGATTGAGTTAGAGTAATACTCCCCGCATCTCTTACAATCTGAATTCCGAGTATGACATCAGCTTGCCCCATATCTTTCATTTCAAACTGGCTTGAAAGAAACCTTTTGGTCAACTGAACTTGTTCCAAGTTAGTTCCAAAATCCAGCATGTCATTTACGTAAAGACGGATAATGACACCATTGCCTTTTCCATCAAACTTGCTATATGCGCATTTATCAGATTCATTTATTTTGAATCCAAAAGCAAGTACAACCTGGTCAAATTTTTGGTGCCACTTGTTTTGGTGCTTGCTTTAAACCATACAATGATTTTCGCAATCTGCACACTTTATTCTCATGACCGGGCATAATAAACCCTTCAGGTTGTTCCATGTATATTTCCTCATCCAATTCTCCATTTAGGAACGTTGTTTTAACGTCCATTTGGTGGATGACCAGCTTGTTTATAGCTGCAATTGCAATAAGCAATCTGATAGTAGCAATTCTAGCTATTGGTGAATAGGTATCGAAATAGTCTATTCCATGCTTTTGGGTGAAACCCCTAGCAACCAATCTCACTTTGTGTTTTTCAATGGATCCATCAACTCTTCTTTTCCTTTTGATGAGAAATTTGCATTTAATGGGTTTACACCCAGGAGGTAGATCAACTAGCTCCCAAGTGTTATTTCCCATTATTGAATCAATCTCATCATTTAATGCCTCTTTCTAGAAAGTCGCATCTCTTTCTTTCATTGCCTCATCTACTGTTTGAGGATCAGCTTTCGTATTAAAACAATACGGAATTTGTCTAGTTATTGTTTCTCTACTTCCTTCAACTAGGAATGTATAGAAATCAAAACCAAATGACTTAATTTTCCGAGCTCATTTGCTCCTTCAAAGTTCATGAACTTCTACTAATTCTTTGTCATTTTCAATTTCTATGACTTCCTTCCCTTTTTGGTTTTCTTCCGGAATACTTTTGGTGACAGATTTAAATCTTGTCTCGTCAAAGATTGCATCCCTTGACTCAATTACAGTGTTTACTGAAATCGAATTATTAGACTCAATTACCATGAACCTATATGTCTTACTGTGTTGTGCATATCCAATAAATATGCACTCCACTCCCCTTTCACCCAATTTCCTCTTTTTGGGTTCAGGTACTTTTACTACTGATCTACAACCCCAAACTCTTAAATAATTAAGATTTGATTTTCGCTTATTCCAAAGCTCATATGGGGTGACTTTATTCCTCTTTTGTGGAATTTTGTTCAAAATATGGCATGCAGTCAGCAATGCCTCTCCCCAAAATCCACTACTCAAACCAGAGTTTGATAGCATAGCATTAACCATTTCGGTTAAAACACGATTTTTACGCTCAGCCACACCATTTTGTTGTGGTGTATAAGGGGCAGTAGTCTCATGGACTATTCTAGTGGATTCAAAGTACTTTGGATCATAGTACTCTCCTCCCCTATCAGACCTTAAACATTTTATAAAGGTCTCACATTGCAATTCGGTTTCTGCCTTATAGGCCCGAAACTTAACCATTGCCTCATCTTTGGAATGCAACAAATAAACATAACAAAATTTGCTATAATCATCAATAAATGTTATAAAATATTTATTGCCTCCTATTGATGGTGTACTATGTATGTCACATACATCAGAATGTATCAAGTCTAGCAACTTTGAATTTCTTTCAACATTAGGAAATGAATTTCTAGTTATTTTTGTTTTCATGCATGTATTGCAATTTCCTTCATATTTATCAAAATAAGTAGTAATTCCAGATTAACCATATCATATAATTTTATGAAATGAACATGTCCTAATCTATGATGCCATAAAAATGAAGGAGACTCAACAAGATAGCAGAAACAACATTCTTATTAGATAAAACGATTACATTGAGCTTAAACATGCCCTCATAAGCATACCCCTTCCCTACATATACCCCTCCCTTAGAGAGTACAAACTTGTAAGCCTCAAAAACAAACCTAAATCCAAACTTATTCAAAAGACCACCCGACACAAGATTCTTCCTCACTTCTGGTGCATAATACACGTTAGTGAGTGTTACAATTTTGCCAGAAGTAAACTTCAGATCAACACTACCTATGCCTTTAACAGGGACAGTAGCATCATTTCTCATGTACAAGACATTATTTTCATCTACTGCCTCCATGGTCTTGAAGAACCTATTGTTCTTGCAGACATGTCGAATAGCACCAGAATCTACCCACCAAGCCATATCATTTTCAACGACGTTGATTTCAGATATCATAGCAATGAGATCATCATTGTCGTTTCCTGCACCTTTGGCAGCGCTAGAGGAAACATGATTTTTTCCTTGCTTCCTCTTCCTATGATAACATTCGGACTAGAGGTGGCCATCTTTCCCGCAGAACCAACAAGTGACTTTCTGCTTCCTTTGATTCTAATTTTGGTTGTTCGATTTTCTCGAACCAGCAGGCTTTTTAAAGCCACCAGGCTTGTTAGGCCTGTTCAGGAAGGGCTTTTTGAACTTAGCTGCTTCCATCACATGCACCTTTGAAATCTCCTGAGCATTCTGCTCTTTTTCATTTTCCTGCATGCGACAATCCTTTTCTACACGAAGATGGTTAGCAAGTTCATCAAGAGATATGTCCTCTTTTTATGCTTAAGAGTTCGTTTGAACTCCTTCCAGGATGGGGGCAGTTTATCGATAATAGAAGACACAACAATTGTTTCATCCATGACAAGATCGTGTTGAGAGATTATTTTTAATCCTCTCAACTTCACGTAATTGTTCCATGACAGACCTTTCATCAACCATTTTAAAATTAATAAACTTTGATATAAGGAATTTCTTACTTGTCGCATCCTCCTTATGGTACCTTGCCTCCAATTTCTCCCACGCACTCCTTGGCGAGGGGACGTCATGGTAGAGGTCGAACAGTGAGTCATTCATGGCGTTCAGAATGTGACCTCTGCGGGTGTGGTCATCCGTCTCCCATTTCTGCCTCTTCCTGATCTGCTCGACAGTTTCATCATCGGACTCCATCGGTTTCGGTGTATCCGAACATACACCGAGATGAAGCGCCACCAAAGCAGAAATGCACTCGCTTCGCCACCTCGAAAATCGCCTCCATCAAAACAATACAACTTCACAATGTTAGCCGACAGTTCTTTGATTGAAGTCATTGCAATGACAGCAAAAAATTTCCTTTAGATTGTTAGACCAGAGGGACTTGCAATGACTTCAAAGCGTGTAACACTGCCACTTTCCTAAAGGAAATTTTGCTCTCTACACTGCAAGAGTCGGCAAATATCTTAAAGGATACGATGAAGTAATCCACCTTACACTTTGCAGTAGTGAAAGATGAAAACAAGAGCAATTGCTGGTGAATTTCGAGATGATTTCTTCCTCCTCAAACCTCTCCTCTTATAGAGCATTGGTCATGACCAGTTGGAGAAGTGGAACAGTCAAGCATTGATGCAATGGAGTAATGGAGCACCAAGCATTGATGCTATGGAGTAGTGGAGCGAATTCTTAATTAATGGAGAGCAGTTTCAACTGCATCCACTAAGCCACTCTACTAACTACTCATTTAATCTCGAAAATGATAAAAATTAATGGTAAAAAGTTTTACCCATGGTTAGCTTGTACACATATAGACACACACGCACGTGCCTCGTGCCAAGTGCTAAGTGCGCCTATAAAAGCGCCTAAAATGCGCCATATGCTTCGTGCCGCACGCGCGTGTGGCTTACCTTGCATAGCACTTGTATTTTATTTTACACACACTATGGTGCAAGAGTACATATATACTCTTTAAACTTGAAGTTCCTAACCAATGTGGGATTAAACATTTATTTTGAAAATGTTCAACAAATTCATCAAGTTAAAGAAGTATACATTGATCTCAAATGATAAATTCAACAAAAATGTACAATCAAATACACAAGCTGTTGAGATATCAATGCTATTAAATCATCTTGGTTCCACCTCGGTCGAAACATTTAGATTACTCGGTAGAGTGGTTCCGATGTGTTCCAAATTGTCCGAGCTGCTGCGGACTTGAAATTCCATGATGTAAACTGCTGCAAGGCTTAACTTCAATGGATGCCATCAAAAACAATAACAACATAGCCTCAATCTCAAATTAACTGAGGTCGCCTATATGGATCAAACTTTTTCATTGTACTCGATCAAGTGCAATTGATGGTGAGCTTTTCAAACCATTTAAATCTCTCATAATTAATGCATCTCATGTTAACTTTGTTCAGCAACTACCTCCCTCGTCGAATTTCTACAATTTTTATTGAGTGAAGTTTTCTAGTTGGAACATTTGTAAGCCTTATTTGCAGGTGATCAAACCACCACAACCGTCATTCCCTAATCTTTGTATCAATTGGTGCTACTTTTATTTGTCTTTGAATTTCTATATTTCTTATTCTATATTTACGAGTTTTACCACACATCCACCTAAGCATCCTCATTTCTGCTACGTTCATTTTATGTAATTGTTGTTGCTTTACCGCCCAACATTCACTTCTATAGACCATAGCTGGCATAATTGCCATCAAAAACAAAAATCACTCAAATCTATATAGTTCCTCTCTAAAAACAAAACTTTAAAAGCTTTTAATAGCACCTGGTACATGTCATGAAACTTGAAAATTTTGTATACTTTAATTTGCACAGAAAGAATTGGAGTCTCGAAACGACTATCTTCCAACCACCACAGTGACTGTGGCGTCGTTGTTGGACATGACTTCAGATGTTTCGATGAACAAGTCCATCCCAACAGAACTTCCCACTGTAAATGTGGGTTCCCTAGGCATGGGAAGAGTTGCTGCTTCACTTGCCAGCATCAAAACAACAGATGCCATTGTAGGTCTTTCAATTGTCGAGTCTTGCACGCACAAAAGCGCAATGTGTAGGCATCTCAACACCTCAGTCATAGGACACGATGAATTGCTTATAAATGGATCCACAAAATCCACAGCTCTCTCTTCATGCCATAGATTCCAAGCCTGAAACAAACCGCAAAATCCATTCGGTTGTTAGATATTACGACGTTAAAGAGGATGTGAACATAAATAAGAATGATGTTTTCCAACTTACATAGCCAATGATGCTCCTATGGTCTTGATCGCGATAATGCGTGTTTCTCTTTCCACTAATTATCTCAAGTAGTAGTACACCAAAGCTATAAACATCGGATTTCACAGAAAAGAGACCTTCCATTGCATATTCGGGAGCCATATAGCCACTGCATTTTGATATCACAAGATATGAGTTCTTATGTTTTTTTGCGATAGATGTGCAAAATTATATATGGAAATGACTGATGCGAAGCAGTTGCGTCTGATACTTACTATGTCCCTACCAATCTGTTTGTGTTAGCCTGATTTTGATTCCCGCCAAAGATCTTTGCCATGCCGAAGTCTGAGATTTTGGGGTTCATCTCCTCGTCTAACAAAATGTTGCTGGCTTTTAGATCACGATGAATAACTCTCAATCTGGAATCGCGATGTAGGTAAAGGAGCCCGCGGGCAATTCCTTCAATTACATTGAAGCGTTTCTCCCAGTCTAACCGCAATTGGTTGTTAGGATCTGTCCATCAAGAAATCGAATGAACATCAGTTTGATACATCACAATTGTAAAAGCAAAGCTTGCTTTTGCAAAACTCTAAGCAATGAAGAGAGATACTAACCGAAAATGAAGTAATCCAAGCTTTTATTCGGCAAGTATTCGTAGATCAACATCTTTTCTTCTCCTTGTATGCAACAACCCAAAAGCCTCACCAGATTTCGGTGTTGTAGTCTAGCAATTAGTTTAACTTCGTTTTCGAATTCTTCCAAACCCTGCCCGGACTGCCTTGATAGTCTCTTAACCGCGATTTCCGTTCCACAAGGAAACTTACCCTATATAACACATCAAAAACCCAGATCAATTCTCCTATCTTAGACAGTCTAAAGCATCAAATATGTTCATTTTCATTAGAAATCTACCTTGTAAACAGGACCAAAGCCCCCTTGTCCTAGTTTGTTTGCCAAAGAAAAGTTGTCCGTCGCAGTTGCTATGGTTTGGAAACTATACATTGGCAAATCGGGCGCCGCATCCCTCTCTTCGTCGTCTCCTTTGTCGTGTTGTCCCGAGAATTCCACCCCACCAAAATCTCTACTTCTGCTTACATCTCCTACCAATTCTTCTCTATCCCCCCTTTTGCATAAACCTAATGAGAGCACAAATTCATGGACAACATGTGCATCAAACACTAAATAATGAAAGAACAATTCCCACACAGCATATGCAAATTCAACAATCTATGCACACCTTTATCCTTCCCTAGGAACCTCCAAAGCAGATAACCCGAAGAGATTAAGAGGAATATCCCCAATACTACCGCTATTATGATTGCGTTTTTCGAGCTTTTTTTGTTCTTGTCTGCATATTACAAGATCAAATGCATTCAAATTAACATGTCATAAGATTCAATCGAAGAGGAACAAATCCAAACAAAATTCGAAAGCTTACCGAGCTCGGAATTGGCGACACGGATATATAACTTAAACTCGCCGCCTCTGAAGTCCTCCATATCAACCAAATCAGAATTCCATGTCAAGCAACCGAGCCCATTCCCATGAGCATAAGCCTTGCAGGAGCAATTCTTCAAACACGAAGCCTCACATTCGTCTCTACTCCTAACCGCCGTAAACGACGAAAAATCCGGCAACTTCACACCATCCCTCTCCACAAAACCATCCCTCTCACCACCATTACTCTCACACTGCAATGCCACCTTCCTCACACACCCACCAGACCAATTCCCCACCTCCCATCTCTCTCGAAACCGCGGCTCATACCCTCTAACACACTCACACCGCGGCATCATCGAAAAATTGCTACAACTTGCATAAGCACCACATTTGTTGTAAACATCACATTCATTACTAGGCAATGAAAAGGAGGAGTCCCAATTTTGTTTCCCATCATTCCATCTGAGCTCCACAACCTTCCCATCCCATCTGATTTTGAATATCATGATTTCGGATCCACTGTAAGCCCTGTAACTGAAGTAGTTCCCATCATTGGAGAGACTGAAACCATATGTGAGCAGAGCACTCCTCATGTTGGGCACACCAACAAACACCTGGTTGTTCCAAAGCCCACTTCTCCAATACCTCCTACTCTGATTCCAAGTCACAATCTGAGCCAGCCCAGTCTCATCAAACCCTAATCTGAAACCCCCTTTTGAGGGGTCCCTCTCTGTTTTCCAAGAAGTCAAGATCTGCTCCCTCTCCCCTGTTCTTCGATTCCGCCCAATTCGCATTCCGGGCAAGTAAGTATCAGTCGGCTCATCAAAGCTCTGCCACAAACTCCTGCAATTGCTCCCCAGTTCATCACTCCCAGCGCACAACACAAAGTTCCCATCATCGCGAAGAACAGCGGTCGTGTTGAGAGGCAGAGAAGAAGTATTTGAAGACCAAAGAGGCTCCTTTGATTGCCCATTCAAGACTAACAGGTTCCCATCTTCGCCAATCTTGAAAACTCCAGATAAATCAGTAACTGGGGTTTCTCTGTTGGCGATCCAGACCACTGTTGGGCCTGGAATGTTGTGGTACCAAATGCCCACATATCGGTTTCTGGTGGAGTTCAGTGGGCTGAAGAAGCCAAGCTCGAATTTTTTGCCGTTTGAGATGATTGTTTCGCCGTCTTTGATGGATTGGCCTTTTGATATGGAATTGGCAGCGATGGATTGAGAGATTGTACAACACAAGAAGAGAATCAACAACAGGGGTTTGTTCATTTTGGGCACGACAAACGGAGAGGCTTCAGAGATTGGAGAGTTGGAGAGATGGATTTTGAATGCACGAACAAAGTAGGAGTAAATGAGAGAGGAGGATTGGTGGGTTGACCAGATAGAGGTTTGAATTGAAATGAATGTCATATGTGACGGCGGTGATGATGTTGACGGATGAGAGGGTCTCGTGTCAAAGATTTGATGTTTCCGAGCACGTGCCACTTTGTTCGTGCTCTTTTTGGTTGAGTTGTTTGTTTTTCAACACGTTTGGTTTTTTAGAGGCGTAAATGTAATGCTATTCTGAGCACCTGGCCACATGGAGCTTTCAAGTCCATTTAGAAAAGGGTAATGCACTTAAAAAAAAATTTAATTTTAAATACATCGTCGATCAATTAATTAAACAATCATAATCACTTGTAAAATTTTTATTATACTTCTTAAATATTTATAAAAATTTTAAAAATATTCTTATGAGTCCGGACTAATGAGTCCAAGTAGACTTAATGCTTAAAAAATACGTATTGATACAACAATAATATCACATCATAAAATACTTTGACTTTGTAAGAGTGTTTCATGTTTTTGACTCGCATATTATACATCGAGATCTATATATGTCTGTATCTCGAGTCGCACATAAATGACTCTTGTGTGCTAATGTGTCTTGTGGTGTAACATGGTGTTGTCATTCTAACATTTATCATAGATTTATTATTTTAGATAAGTGTTAGATTAACAAGAGCATGTCACACTACAAGACACGTTGACTTATAAAAGTCATTTATGTGTGCATCGGGATGTAGGATACATAAATTTCGATGCATAACACGTGAGTCGAGAGATTGTATGGATGACTTTTTGTGAGTCAACGTGTCTCGTGACATTATTGTTGTCTTTCTAATATTTTCTATTGTTTATTCAATTATAATACTTCCCTTTTTTTCAATATTGTTGTTACATTTTTACATGTACACAAAAACTAAGATAAATCATTAAGATATCATAGAAGACTAACTTACCACACAAAAATCACTTTATTTATTATAATTATTGTATAAAAATTGATTAATGATATCATTAACTATATAAAATGGTTATATTTGGAAATAAAGTATGTAATACTTCATTGATTTTTTTGTGACACGTTTGTTTGAATAAAAAAAGTTTCAAAAATGTGATAAATATTGTGAAATAGAGGGAGTAATTTTTGATGAAAAATATTAAAATAATAATAATAATACCACACTACAAGAGTTTTCTATACAACCTATGCTCATTTTTTCTTTGTAGAGTCCATTGTATAGAGTACTCTACATGTTTCTTTTCGAACTCGTGATAGGTAATACATGCCCCGTAGGATTCGAAGAGTTGTCTTGGGATGCGTTGTGTGAGGTAGATTGTGCACGTGGCAGTAATAGAGCGTGTTGGTTAAGGTGGGTAGAGTAGGGGCGTGGCGCACGCGGGCTTTTTTTGTCGTCTTGTGGTTCACTTGCTGTCCTCGTCCCGGCGAGGCATTGCTTTGCGGAGCAGTTTTAGTACTTTCGGATACGCCTCGAGTTAGGTGCAACACGTGATTTTAGGTGCAAAATGCTACATAAAAGAGACTTCTTTTGCATCTGTTACTTGTACAGTTGTATTGGTTAATGAACTTAATCTCAACATACCATTACAACTTATTTAGTCCTAATAAAGCACAAATTCTAGTATTTTGGAATCCAAATCTTGTGCAGCGCCACTGTTGTGAGAGGTTATTAGCAACACATGACAAACACCATTATGAACATTTATATGACCAAAAATTAGATTTATTATAGTTAGATTAGAAAGCACTTCAAATTAGCAACATCAGAATTCTACCATTAATTTAGAGGTCATGTGTGTTGTGAGCCCGTTCTTATATTATTAGTATATATATTACTATTAGGTAACGCATTGGGAGTTAGGTTTATACATTGTCAACCTAGACATTAATTGAGGTCTCACAAAAGGAATGATCTCATGCATGTTTTTAAATGAGAATTTAGTAACATTTAATGTTTCATTCCAATCCATTGCATGAATTGTTAAACTACTGAAACCTGAGTCTGCATTATAAATTAAGAATCATCGTCACCAACGTGTGATAACCTTCTAATGCTATTGTTGGGTTTTGAGATGTATATGTAGCGAAAAATTCAAAATAATTTTAAAAAACTTCAACATGATTGAAAATAAGTTCTATTAAACAAGAACTACAAAAGTAAATCATACATTAATCTATGATTTCCTTATCTGATTATTTGATTTTCAAGACGTTCAAGTGTCATTACACAAACGCCTCTATTAATAATTTACCATGTAATAAATCGTAAAGATTTTTATGTCATTAATTTTATCATATAAAATTCATTACTCTAGACCAATTGAAATTGTGCAAAGTCATTCTTTGTGTGCAACTTAATAGGTTCATGTGATATTGATAGTAAACTAAAAATATTTTGATACACAAGTCATAAGCGGTCTCTAGAAAGACATTATAACTACTCAAGTAGCATGAACATCAAAATCGATATAACCTAATAAATAACATATATCATATATTTTTGTTGTGCGATATCCTTTTATTAAACATAATGAATAAAAAGTTACCCTTAATGTTTAATTGTACGTACTAGTCTCGATATTTAGGTAGACTAAAAACATCCAAGTGACATTGATCATATCAATTCACTTGGACTTAGCATTTAACAGTCTAACATATCGATGGATCCACTAATATCTCTCTATATTAGAGGGACAAATTATATCTTGATTACACACCTTCAAATATTATTCACATGGTAACTAATCACAATCTTAATAATCGTCCGGTTAAAGACAAAGTTTGATTGTGTCAAATTATCATGCTCCTCATATTGAAGTCTATAGTAATCTCAAGTCAAAAGGCTAAATGATATACTTATCATGAGTAACACCTATGACTTAATCTATGTGGTGTTCTCATGGCGGGTCGGCCTAGTACATCGTTCCCTAACAAGTATTCATGACCTCGATTTGTATCCATATACGCATGATCATCACATGATTATCAATCAAGATTCACACTAGTCTTAATTCATTATAGTTCCCCAGTATAATGACCGATTATAAACATTTAAGATATTTCAACAAATACTCGTGGATCTTATTATAAGGTAATCATGCAATCACTTATAATAAAAAAATAAATAAATGAAAACCTTTATTTTATTAACTAAAATTATAAGATAAACGATATTTGTAGATTGACTTAGGGCACATGCCCCAACAACGATATCATTGAGGTGGTACTAAGTAGAATGTTTTCCTTATAAAGTTGAATAAATAAACCAAAATATATCTATATTTTTTCAATGCGTAGGAGACGAATATATAATTTGTTCAATCTACGGAACCAGTGACTTAATTAACTCCTACCTATCTTCATACTTTTCAAAGATAGAGCACGGATGGAGTGCAGTGAATTTCCATAAAATGGCGTGTTAGGTTTGCCCAAGTTAATTATATAAATTTTACAAAATGTTGTGTCTTTATTTATTGCTTTGAAAAATATATGTATCCTTAATAAGCTAATAATTTGCTACATTGAAGAACAAAGTCTGTCAATTGTGACTACTTTGTTTTACTTAGTTTCTCCGCTAATTATTCAAGGCCAATTATTAATGGACCTTCTGCAGGGCATAGAAGAGGAAAAACTTACTTGAAATTACACCTATGTAAAATGGTTAAGTGGCACTAATTAAGTCCCCAACCACTCAAACCGACCACCTTTAATTAGTTGGTTAAACATATAATCAAGATTAGGAAGAAATGTGTTGAAAGAGTGCGTAGTCCATGAATGGGGAATCTCTCCATTAACAAAATACAACAAGATAAACGCAATTAGTACGTGATAAACGACTCCTTCATAAGCAAGTTGGATTAATTAAAGATGGAGGGGTTCCACTTTTGTACAACTTTTCAATATATAAAAATGTATATAAACGTAGCATGCCAAAACAGTAGTCACATGGCTTTATTATAGCTGTCGCAGTTGAATCGATAAATTATTAATGGTCCACAAGAATTCAACTATATGTCTTGATGATCATAATTAAATTAATTAGTAGTCCTATATCTTATTATTGGCACCAATTATAGGGACTTTATTATTAAACAATTAGAACCTATTGGCTGATCTAAAGATAGAGAAACTTGAATTAGTGAGACTGGTCGGTTGAGACTATTTATTTTATTTTATTTTTGAAGAAAGGAGACATGCTCGCAAAAGTTGCATTATTAACAAAAGTATATACAGTTGACGTAAAAGTTGACGCAAAGTATGCCTAGCTATATATAGTTGATGCATAGTTCAAAAGCAAAGAGGCTACACCAAGTTTGACTTGTAAATATTCTCCAAGAAACTACATTTCTAGCTTCTTTTCCTTTTAGATTTATGATTTGAGAGGAATTTTGCAAGGTTTAGTAAAATATATGTAACTAAAAAAATACGCTACAAACAATTGATTGGTTGAGCGACAAGAATTTTGTTGCCTTAATTAAGTGAGGTCTTTCTTTGATCAATATTGTGGATGGAGCAAATTAGGTCGTAAGAAATTCATTTCTCTTTAATTGAGATCTCCGTTTCAGTTTTGCAGACAAAGCGATTGGACTGCGGAGACGCACGTTACAACTTTACAAGAGCTTTTTCCTGACATCCCTTTTATGACAGTTTTCTAGACACATCATTAAAACAGTTTTTGTGTCACATTTTTGCCTGTCTCGAATACTTGTAAGTTGTAACTAGTGAAATCGGATCCAGAACAAATGACCAATCAACTAAAGCTTTGATACGAAAGACTGATTGTTGAATAAGGAAATACTGTCATTTTTTTTGTCTTTGACTTTATGGAATCACGACCTCTCCAAACCGTGCTTTTTAACAAATGATGCATCTCATCTCACAAGAAATGCTTTTGGATACAATCTTATAATTAACTGCAATGTATAATTTCATTTGTTTTAAGCCACTTTTGAACACAAACACAAAGCATAAATTAATGCAAGCTAGTAATTAAGGCAACTTATGAAAATATTTGGTGCTTTTCAAGCCAAACTACTGATAAATGACTTCATTAAAAAGATTCTTTATCTCAAAAAATGAATTGTTGATTTCACATGAAAACCATCCTGGTCAACCTCATATAAAACTATGATGTAAATTTTGGACGATTTAAAACCTTAATTATCTGCCATGGATTGTGGAGATTGTCACAGCGTTAGCAGAACAAATTTCTGAGCTAGATGCTTGCTGATCATCACTCTCCCTAGTAGTTCTACCTGTCGAAAATGCAGGCTTTTTAGGCATAGGAAAGACAGCCGCATCGCTCCCTAACATGAACATGATGGCATCCATTGTTGGCCTGTCGCTCGGATCATCTTGCACACAAAGTAGTCCAACTTTAACACATCTCAGCACTACTTCGGTTGTTGAAGGCAAGTTTTGCATCATTGGATCCAGCAAGTCATGCATCCTGCTTTCACTCCAAACCTCCCATGCCTGAAACAAAATTCGATCAAATTTTGAAATGTGATCACTATGTTCCTAAAAACAATCAAGGACAGAAGGACTCATTGCTCGATAAGAATCACGCGGAAAAAATTATTCATAGAGTTCCACTTACATGACCTAGTAAGTTGATAGCCTTATCAGGGTGACAAAAACTAGAGTTCCTTTTACCACTCAAAATTTCAAGTAAAATTACGCCAAAACTGAAGACATCAGATTTCACAGAGAAAAGCCCTTCCATGGCATATTCCGGGGCCAAATAACCGCTGCATTTTTATGGAAATAGATTAGATATATATTCCATGGTGGAGCTTTATAACTCAATCAATTAAATAAAAAATGGTTTGTTTTTTTTTTTGTGCTCAATAGAGTTAAACATATCCATGAAGCAATTGACACTACTCACTATGTTCCAACCACTTTCATTGTATTTTCCTGGTTTTCATTCCCGCAAAAAATCCTTGCCATTCCAAAATCAGAGATTTTTGGATTCATGTCCGCGTCTAATAAAATGTTACTTGCTTTGAGATCCCTATGGATGATTCTCAATCGAGAGTCTCGATGGAGATAAAGAAGGCCTCGAGCGATCCCTTCAATAATATTAAAGCGTGTTCTCCAATCTAAATGTACCCGCTTTGTTCGATCTGTGTAAGATGAATTGTTAATACAAAGCGCACACATATAAATGATAAAACAAATATGGATGGATCATAAGAGATGAGTGTGCTTACCAAAAAGAAAAGCATCCAAGCTTTTGTTGGGCATGTACTCGTATATCAGCATCCTCTCTTCTTCTTGCATACAACATCCCAAAAGTCGAACAAGGTTTCTGTGTTGTAACTTAGCTATCAAAATAACCTCATTTTCGAACTCCATCATTCCTTGCCCTGACCCTTTTGAGAGTCTTTTCACTGCTATTTCCTGACCACTAGACAGCTTCCCCTGTTCAATCATTAAGCATCATTTTTTGTTCACAATATCATTCAAATTTTACGCTACCTGCAGCATAGTTTATTCATTTCTTACCTTATAAACAGGACCAAAACCTCCTTGTCCTAGCTTATTAGCAAAAGAAAAGCCGTTGGTGGCAATTTGAATAGAGTCCAGGCCAAATGTAGGCAGGTCAGGGCTCTTCCCGTTGTTGATACCATCGTCAAGTTCAGTCTGATCGAGATAATTTCTATTGGAGTTTTTGGCAGAGCCCTGATCTAAGAAATGTAACTCTTGGCTGTCTTTTTGATTACCCTCTAAATTGTAGTAAACGAAAAAATATAAGTGTGATGATGACTGTATTCACCAAATGAAATTTTTACAGTAACTTAATTACCTCTTTTTCTTCTTACACGCCTCCATGTAGTGAAGCTGTATAGAAGTACCACTGCAACTCCTAATGTTGCAAGTGCCAGGGCTGGAACTAACAGTTTCCATTTTTCTGGTCCTAAGGGAAAAAAAGGAAGACCAGGAATAAGCAACTATAACAACAAAAGATAGAAGCAGAATTTTTATGCTTGAAATTTAGGCTTGGCACGGCACTATTGTTTGTCACAACTGATAAGCAGAACCAAAAGCAAAAGCCATGAAGATGGCGTAGACAGATATTAGGACGACAAAAACCGATCGACCGTTCATTTCATAGGTGATCCATCTTTATCTTAAGGTCCTAGGTTTATTAACATTTTCAAAGAACTCGACATCAATATGGACTAGCATTATTTTGAAATACAATACAATTCAGACAATGGTATAGTCATTCCTATTGTTTCGTGCCAAATTACTTAAGCCGGCTGGATGTAAAATAAATTGACCTTGACGTAAAAACCGAGCATGTGAAACATATTTATGGTTCTTACTACTGTTTGCTTAATATATATCTCCAAGAACTCAATTTGTATGATATTTGATGTTCAAGTGTCTCAACATTTCGTCCTAAAACACAAATACTACTGTGACTAGTGAGAAAAAATTAACTTCCTATCTAGTAACCATGAATTAAAATGAATTAATAGGATGAATACAATACTTAACATGGTTTAGATTTACTTACTCTTCAAATCTGACTTGTCGAGGCGCAAATAAACATCCTGCCCACCATTGGAGAACTTCTGAACATCCATAATGTCCCCATCCCACACCAAGCAACCTAACCCCATCGTGTCATAAGCATAAGCAACACAGGAACAGTTACTAGTACAAGCTGCTTCACAGATATAATCTCTATCAATAGACAATATTGTTTTCGAAATGTCTGGAAGCTTGATTCCTGAAAGCTTCAGGAACCCGTCTGATGAGACACTGCCGTTGCTGCATTTCAGTTCCTTTTTTCTCACACACCCTCCACTCCAGTTTCCTGAATCCCACTCTCTAGGATCCAAAGGCCTGAATCCCGGATGACAGCAACACATAGGTGTTACATACTGATTGCAATATCCATTTGGTCCGCATTTCCCATACATATCACATTCATGGTACGGCTCGAGCCAGCTGAGGTCCCAATCCGAGAGGCTTGCGTTCCAGTACAATCTCTCCAACTTCCCTTGAGGACTCAAGACAAACCTCGAAACAGTAGAATTGTCCTTGTCAGTGTAAATGCAGTATAATTTACCTTCATCATCGTCGTAGATAATATTGAAACCATATAGATGAAAAGATGTCATTCCGGGGATACCAGTGAAAATCTGGCCATTCCACTGCCCACTTCTCCAAATTCGTTTTGAACCATTCCAGATGATGATTTGTGCAATTTTATTTGTGTCAAAGCCCAGCGTGAAGTTCCCTGGTGATGGATCGTCTATGCTCTTCCACGCCGTGAGAAGTTGATTCTCTCCAGTCCTGACATTCAGTCCAAATTTCATCCCAGCAAGGAAAGTATCAGTTGGGTGATCAAAGCTTTGCCACAAGACCTTCTCCCTTGCCCTTAATACCAAATTCCCGGAATCCAATAGCTCTCCAATTGAATTGTTCGACGAAACCAACAGGTTCGAAGACCAAAGAACCTTGTCTCTTTTTCCATCCACAACCATAAAATTCCCATCACTAGAAATCATGAAAACTCCAGAGGAGCCATTCAAGGGAGACTCACTGTTTGCAGTCCAAACAACAGTTTGTTGTGTGAGTTTAGCAAACCAAATTCCAAAGTAGCGCTTGGTCAAATTTCCCGGACTGAAGAAGCCCATGGCGAAGCTTCCATCATCTGAAGTGGTGGTCTCACCATCAGTTATATTCTGCATTGCAGTAATGCTCACAACAGCATTGCAAGATATTGACTGTAATACAAGCAGTGTAGCAATGAAGTTGGGCAGAACAACAAAAAGAAAGAGTAGCTTTTCCTTAACTTCCATGGCTCCTAAAAGACTAGTTGCAGAATTAGTTTGCTTGTTCGCTTATTCCTCTCGGTAAAATTTGCAAGTTTTCTTTCAATGTTCATGATTTATATTCTATGGAAGTGTTTCAAGTTGTGAGGGTGGCAGATTTGTCCTTGATTGTTGGAAACATTGAAGGGTATATTACCAAAACATAAGTGTCCTGTTTTCTTGTATTTTTATGCCTCAGCCGTCCTCCACCCATTAATTGTTTTCTTCTTCAACTAATGCTGGCAAGCAAAACATTTGAGTTTGCTTGGTCAATACCAATTTAATGAGTTAATAGTTTAACCATCTTTACATTGATGCATCAACAACTTAACATAAAAAACAATCCAGACATGGCGACCGAAATGGGGCCTCGGAGCCCATGACAAAGCTTATGCCTGCAACCTTAAAGTTGTGAAATTTGCCTCCCTAACATAGCAGCAAATTAATTCTTTGGAAAGCTTCAGCACTGGGCTAAGTAATACCGAACTCGATCTCAATCCGACAAGTTGAGTTACTATTTAATTCTGCCTAACTAGCTAGGCCTAAATACCTCAATAAGCCCAAGATAACAAGAGACTGACCAGCATAGCTAGTGAAGTAACAGAAGCTCACACAATTTCCAGGTTTTACGAGTGATAAACTTGGATTGGAAAGTCTTTTTCTAATAGCAAATTAAGGTACAGCCGTGATAACAGTGAAAACCGATATACCAAACATGTGGGGGTGATTTTAGTTATATTGACTTGTGTAGAAAGCAAGAAATAAATTTTGAAGAAAGAATCATTGATTAGAAAAGGAAATGTTGGATTTGATGTAGTTAATCACTTTCAGTTGCTTTCTTAATGCATTGGTCCCCCCCTTTTGTCCTCTTCTCTTTACCAACAGTTTAAACTTGAATCCTAGTTGATTGTTGGAAAGTAAAAAAATAATTACAATAAAATAATGAGGGCATCACTCCAACTTATAACTGATTAAATTCTTATAAATCTTGTCAAATCAACGAAAGAAATAATTAATCAAGTATTATTATAACAAAGATCTCTTTAATAATCAACTTATCTCTTTTTCTTTCCATTTAATTAATTTGTTGTCCTTTCACTTTTGGCATTCAGGTTTGATTCCACAATTGTTGGTCTTAGCTTGCATATACAGTAAGGTCTATCTAATACAGCTGCATAGGATCATATTTTGGCGCAGAACAGATTGTTAGATAATTTAATGTAGGTTTTCGGCATGGCTAATTTTGTTCTTAATCTAAATGTGCTTTAGCTTATTTTTCTGATACTGCGGTGTCCAAGATTATCTCAAACTATTCCGTAGAAGACACACTCCGTCCTAGTAGAGATATGTCTCAAAAAGTTAAAATATTTTAATTGCGACCTCGAGGAGTTTCGAGTGAATAACTAGTTGGTCCCAAAAACTCTACGGATCACGAATTCACATTTTAACCAAGTATGCTACCAAAAAAAAAAATAGAAACCGAATTTTAACGCCCGACGCTTCAAAGACCAAGAACTCGATCGAAGAATCTTACCTCCCAAAGCCGCCAAAGCGATGTCTCCTACGCAAGACAATCTTCAATGCCAAATGAAAAGGAGATCGATTTCACAGTTCCTAGAGGAAAAGCAAATGAAACCCTAAGAAAACCCATGAAGAATCCCAATTAGAACGCCAAATAAAACCCTAATTCGATATGTGACGCTTTATGACTCACCGTGACGAATAGGATTGTTGTTGGAGCTCGTAGAGCGATCGAATGCGCAGATAAGCAGTGATTTGACGCTCAGAGCTTATCTTCATCGCAGAATTTTGCGATGCTCAAAGCAGAGGTGTCTAGGGTTAGGGCTTCGCTCGCACTCGAAGTTACAACGTTTAATTTGGGCGGGAACATGTAAGACCAGAATGCTTGGCATGTCATGGAAAGGCGCATGACGTTTTTTTTTTTTTTTTTTTGATTCTTTAATTATATTTGTTCAAAATAATTGTCATTAATTTTACTGTGAATGCAATTGTGAAATTGAAATAATTTGACAATCCAAGAAATTGTTCTCTACAACGTTAAAATTGAAACACATTTATGCTCTATACAATGTTGGATTTGCTTTAGTTAATTAATCACTTTAAGTTGTTTTCCTGATACATTGGTTCCCTTTTCTTTTATCTTTTTTATTTTTACCAACATTTGAATCGTTATTGATTGTTATAAAGTAAAAAATAATTACAATGAAATAATTTCTGCTCCCAATGCATAGCACAATGCTACAATGTACAATAACACCCCAATGCACAATGGGAAATGCTACAATGACGGGACTAAGTCACAACACGTTGCACATATATTGATGTGGCGTGTAGGCCCCACATCAAAATATATAGGATATTGGATGTGTCTTTTTACGGGATTTTGATGTGGAGCCACACGCTATATTAGTTGTTTTGCAATGTGTCGTGACTTAGTGTTGTCATTTTAGCATTTCTCATGCACAATAAAATGCACCTTCGGATGCAGGCTTACATATCTCGCAATACATAACACGCTGAGTAGGGATGTGTTGCACATTTTTATTGTGCATCATAAGGGCGTCATTCTAGCATTTTTCTTTAGTTTTTTTTTATTTTATTTTTTTTTAGGAACAAGACTTTAATTTATTCTATTATAGCCAAGGTGTTATATACAAAGTGAAAAACAATGTGCTTCCCTAAAACAAAGTTGAAAAAAATCTCTACTAGTATAATAAATGAAAAACTCATCGTTATTTTTCTTTAGTTTCAAGTAGCTTAAATAATTATACTAGTATTATAAAATAGAGCTTGTGATTCTCTCCTGACTCTTTGAAATACGCAATATTTGAACCTAACACTGTTACTATATATGGAGTTCAAAATTTTTTAAAAATAAAGATCATCAAAAAAAAAAAAAGTTGGCAATCCTCTCCTTTCAAATTAATTTCTATTGATACAAAATTACTGAATTAGGTATCATAGACTTCTATAGATTTGTTGTCTCACCTACTCCACGCATATTGGTGAGGCAGTGTGATGCAAATATAGCTAACTACGAGCAATCCAAATATGGAAGTGTGGGGCACATAACATACACAGGAGGAATACTAGATTTTACATGCGTAGGGTTTTGGAATTTGTATAGGGTTTCAGCTTCCTCTTTATTTATGGATGCATGAAGAGTGTCTCAATGCAGAGAACCTTCTATTCCTTTATATTCTTCTCTTGCACCTAGAAAAAATCTCTATATATAATCTTAAGAACTTACGTGCATATATACAAAAGTAGTCTAAGTAGGGTTACATATATATTTGAAATTAATCATATATACCAACTACTCAACTTTCTATATAAATTGACCCAACGAGACCTAATTAATAAAAGAAGATACACTAGATAGATATGGAACTGAATAGCAAAAGCATAGATAATATTTTCAATAGAGGTGTCATTGATGATGATGATGCTTAAACGAAATATTCAAATCTATCTTGTTAGTTTCCATATTCAATTGTGTGATCTTTAAGCATGGAACCTACCTTTTTTTTGGCAAAATACATAGAAGGATGATGCAAACATGTACACTTTTCTGATGAAACAATATTATATATGACCTTAATTGGTATCCACACATAGTTAGTAATCAATAATATTCAAACTTCATGCAAAAATAATAATAATAATATTCAAACTGCATACATAATGCCTCTAGAAGGAAATATTAGGCGCTAAGGTTGTCAATAAGAAATGCATTTTTTTTTTTAATCTTTTTCGGATATTATGTTTTGATCATCAGTTAGGTCAATTTTTTTTTATAACAATTTATATATATGGGCACCCTCATTTGACTGTATAGCGGTTTTAACGAAAAATACTAGAATGACAACAATAATATCATACCACAAAATGCATTGGCTCGCATCAATTAGGTTTTGCATAAAATCTTCAAAAGGACCAGATTGTGGTATAATGAGAATGAGATAAGCAATTTACCTCTTATTAAAGCAAAAGTCATATATTCTTGTCATGGCAGCTATGTTAACTATATATCTCTTTAATTTATCTTGAATTTTGAGGCTCTCAACTAGCTAATCTCATTAAATTAGTCGAGTTAAAGTAAGAAGATGTTGGAAAAAAAAAATGATAATTTACTCTCAAATTTAAAAATTCAAAATCTTAGCATTAATTAAAAATTAAACCAGACTAGATCAAATCCATCATGGCTGATATATACGCATCATATTAAGTATTGATAGAGTCCTAATTAAGTCCAAACCTACATAGCAAATTATATGTGTGTATGAAAAGTATATATGTAGTAGGGAGTCAATCTCAAGTACAGAATCTTGAAAATGAAAGAACGAAAGAATGAAATTGCAATGCACACGCTTTATTATCTGAACGTATGGTCCAATCCTTGTAAGATATAGAGACTTAATATGACCTTAGGACTTGGACGTTACACCCCATAACGAGGTCTAAATGCAGAGAACCTATCATATAAGTCTGAATTTTTTTCACCACACACGTGTCAGCCTCCCCTTCTTCCTTATTACATATTCTAATCGCTTAAATCTGGTCCACTCGTCCTCGCATGTCTGGGCTACAAAGCATGCACTATACACACTACACTTTGATAATTTCATTAGACATTTTTGGTTGCTTGTGATCCCTTAAAAACATACGCGTTGGGTTGGGTTTTAACTTTTAAGGGACACTCGCATTGGGGGACGACCCATACGTAGGACTAGAGAAAGTGTTAGAATGATAACAATAAAATTATACTACAAGACACATTGATTATAATAGTCATTATTCATGCGCATTTCTGTTGGCATACACAAATTCGATGCATAAAACACATTGATCAAGGTTGCATTGATGACTTTTGTAAGTTAATATATCTTGTGGTGTGACTTTGTTGTTATCATTTTAACATTTTTACAGGACAATACCCCAATATAAGACCCTCCCCACTCTACCACTAAAGTCACTCTCGAAACATGTTTCATACATATATAAAATTAAAACTTACATGTACCAATAAATAAATTACAACTTACATGTGCGCCTCATAGATTAATTATTAATGACCATTCTAGTTAACTTAAGTTTTAAGAGAAAACATTAATGGGATCTATGTTGGTGCAAATATATACCACGTAAGATTGAATGTACATTGAAAGGAAAAATACATTGGTACATAATTAAAAAATTAGTCATTGTTCATTTTTATTTCTTTTTATAAGAGAGAAACATATATTGCCCTCAAAAAATCTAAGTCATAACATCTTACTCTCAAACATGGGCTTTTGAAGGGTGCAATTGAAAGCCACGCCATCATTTAATCTTAATTAAAAAGAAAAACATCAACATCTCAACAAAAAAACCCCACAATGAAACAAATAAATAAATAAATAAACTCTCAATTTGAATAGAAGAATATTTGACAACTTCACTGCCTATGCCAAAACATATAGTATCGACATTACATGCATAATAAATGATATTTGGACGAAATAGTGGAGACTCAAGCACGGTCAGTAAAACTAAAATAAAATTACCAAATCCCAATATCTGGAAACTTCCACGATAATGTAGAGACAACATGCAAAAAAAAAAAAAAAAAAAAAAAAAACTCCTGAATTAGTCAAAATGAGGCTCAGTGGCTCAGATTGTTTGGATTTATTCTTCAGTTCTCTTTTTTATTGGACTGATCGACTTTCTTCGAAAATACAAGTAAGCGTTACGGACTGATTATGTTGGTGCCACTTGGAACGTTTCACGTGGGTGCCACGAAACCAAGCTATATTAAAATGTGCTTAATGGGTCCCACAGTTTCTTAGTCTAGGCGATCATCTCGCCACGATGCTACTTCGCATCTCTATATTCTCTATTATGAGATTCCTTATTTTCTATGTATTCTCTTTATTTACAAGAAATTTGATGAACTATACCAACTTTCTAGAAGAGAGGAGAGACTATGAATCTTGTAAATGAGACCATTAGTAAATAACTTTTAATTGATATTTAGTTCAAGTTTATCGCATATTCGGATAGAATAATTAAGGTATTAAATTTTACAAAGTTATATAGATTCGTTGCGGCTCACTTTAGTTTTACAGATTTTCATCAACAATGTTGCATAATTTGTGCGGTGATCTTATCTTTAGTTTTTATTTTATAGTTAATTTTCTTTCATAATTTGAAGTATTTGACTTGTTTTTCCTTGTTGAGAAGTTTTAAGTTTTATTCTCCTTGTCGGAAAGTTTTATTATTCATTTTGTGGTTGTAGTAGTTTCGATTGTCGTGAGTTTCAACATTATAGAAAGCAGTAGTCCATGATTGTCAAACTGTTTCATTTCGCATTTACAGTTAAATTAATGACAGTTTGTTTGAACAAATAGGATTAGTAAATTAATGTACTTGATTATATGTTAGGTCCTCATCAAGTCATAAATGATTAATGAAATTTCGATCTATCTTCAAAAAAAAGTTCTACATATTTTTTATTTAAATATTCGATATTCAGATTAATCGATAAGTTTGAGTTTGGCCCGTATTTTTCACCAACTTTATATTATTAAACTAATCGATTTTCATGCGCTCTGCGCATAAGTTATTAAATAATAAAGTTAATAAATTAATTTACATGAATATATTTTAATATTTTTTACAATTAAAATTACAATTCATAATAATCAACCCATATTTCTTAGAAAAAATATACAATAGAGGGTTAAAAAAATATTTACTTATAAATCATTGAAGTGATTATTTATTCAAAAAAAGAATTTAAATAAATTTAATTGTTATTTCAGTGCCCTAAACAGTATATAAAGTAATGTTGTGGTAACCAAATTGATGGTGTAAGATTCGAACAAACACTTAATGCATTGATGAATAAATTATTAATTAGACCGTTGTTTAGTTGTTCAAAGTTGAATTTTTCGTTTTTAAAAATATAGGTGATGAATATATCTTAAAACAATATATAACATAAATATATAAATATATATTTTTCGTTTTTCAAAAATATGAGGATGAATATGTCTTAAAATAATAAATAACACAAATATATAAAATATAAAAAATAAAAAAATAAAAAAAATCCTAAAAAAGAAATAATGGAAAAAAAGTGCATCTAAAAGTTTCTCTCTCCTATATATATATATATATATATATATATATATATATATATAAAATGTTTATACTTTCTCCATACAATTCAGTAGATAAGAATTATTATTTACTTTTTCTATTTCTTGAAAAAACTATTTGTAAATTTATAACTAATACAAATATATCTTTTTAAGGAGGGAAGAATTGTTCCCCATCACCTAATCTTTTATTTTATCTTTCTCAAAAAAAATACTATCGGAATGGATTATTCAATTCAAGTTAGTGGGGACCACAAAATGACACGTCACGCGCTAATCCAGGTGACTTCACGTGCTACAGCGAATGACGGGGCGCCAAATCTGCCACGTAGGAACAAGAGAATCTCCGCTCTCTTCCAATCGCTCCACGTGGATCCAACCCCGAAAACTATCTAGTACAACCAGTCGCAACAAAATAACGACCTCCATTGCTCGCCACGTTCGTTCACAATCTACGGCCCCAACTGCTCCCACCGCATTGCCGTAACGCTCGAGTACTCGTTTCAACAACCCTCGAAATCCCTCAAATACCCCCGCACCCCGCCCTACTGTACCACGAACTTCAAAGGGTATTTCCGTCCGTCCGCGCAATTTCCGGGTTCTCCGCACCTGCTTTTATTAGTCACACCAGTTTTGCTCTGCTTCAGCCAAGACGAGAGAGGGAGAGAGAGAGAGAGAGAAAAAATCGAGCGATCGATCGAGAAATTAGGGTTTCGGTGGACTTGCGATTTGTGCGATTTTGACTAGCTAGGGTTTGGTGGTTTTAGCGAGCGAAGCATCAGAGATGAAGGAATGCGAGCTCTGCAGTGCTCCTGCGAGGATGTACTGCGAATCAGATCAAGCGAGCTTGTGCTGGGACTGCGATTCGAAGGTCCACTGCGCGAACTTCTCGTCGCGAGGCACTCTAGGAGTCTGTTATGCCATTCGTGCCAGTCCGTGACGCCGTGGCAGGCCACGGGGGCGAAGCTCGGGCCGACGGTGTCGGTGTGCGAGCGGTGTATGAAGGGGAAGGAGAGAGGCGGCGGAGTCGCGGAGGAGCAGAGCCAAGGTGGTAATGAAATCGATCGAGGTGACGACGACGATGATGGTGGCGATAGTGATGGCGATGGCGATGGCGATGATGATAGTAGTAGTAGTAGCAGCGGTGGTGGTGGTAGTGGTAGTGATGGCGGTGATGTCAATCTCGATGATGATGATGATGATGGCGAAGAAGATGAAGATGGAGACGGAGAGAATCAAGTGGTTCCGTTGTCTTCCACGCCTCCACCGCCGATCGCTAGCTGTTCGAGCAGCGAAGAGTCCTCTAGCAGATTCTGCAACTCCTTTCTTCCTCCAGATTCTCATTCTCTGAAACGATTGCGCGAAAATGCAGATCTCGCCTCTCAGGTTCGTCGATTAGCCTTTTCAAATCTCATTTTCGTCTCTGTTTTCGATCATTAAAGCTGATTTGGAGAAAATTGTATGTGCTTCCTCCAATTCCAGCAGGAAGATTTGTGCTGCGCCTCTTCGTCTCATCATAGCGACGACGAAGAAGAAGAAGAAGAAGCCACATCATTCGCTTCAATTCGGCCATTGAAGAATAGAAAGAGAGCTCTAATTCTAACAACAACGACGACATCATGCGAGGCCGATTCGTGTTCATCTTCATCAGACGACGAGAGTACTACCACTACTCCTCCACCTTCCATACTCCATTTCTGCAAACTAAGCTGAGATTCCTCCACAGCCGTCGATATCATCTCGTCGTCTTCTTACCGTCCGATCTGAAGGTACAGACTACAGACCGTCTGATCTTAATCTCTAACCATTAATTAGTTAACTACATGGCTTGATTTTAATTAATCTTTTATTACAGTGTTTCAAGTTTTCAATGTTTGTTTACTCTTCTCCTTAATTAATTTATTAATTGATCGATTTGTGGTCTAATTCGCTCCAAACTTGTGGATGCAACAACGCGTTCTTAATTACTAGTATTTAATTAAAGGTCGTCTCGTCTGTGTTTCCCAGCTTAATCTCTTAATCTCGTGTTTCGTGAACTACGTATCTCGATGAACATTGAGATTGGCGAATTATATGCGATAATGTGATCACTCACTGTCACGCAAACGGTATGGCGAGTTTGGGTGGTGGGTGGGGCAAACTGTAAAGGAATGTCCGTCCCACTGCGCCATTTTAATCAGTCCAGTTAGTTTTAAGGGCATGTTTGGCAATGAGTTTGGATTTTGTGTTCTGCTTCGAAAAGTTGGTTTTCACTGTTTTGGAAAGATGAATTATTGCTGGTAATTTGTATTTGTGGATGGGATGCTCTTTCATTTTTATTTTTATTTTTATTTATTTTTATATCTCAACACTCCGGTATTTTGATTATTTTGACTACTTCAAGTCTAAGTACCGACAAATTACATGCAAGAGGCGTAAAATCCGAGTTATACTTAATAAACATTCAATTATTTAATCGTATCGAGAGCATATATCAACCGTCGAGAGCTTAGGGAAACTCATTATGAGACTTAATGAACCAAAGTAATTGTTCTTCTTTTTAATTGCTCAAAATTTTTAATTACTCTTTTTGAACATAGTGTTTGATGTAAACATGCTTTAAACATGATAAAATACAGATCAGTTAGAGAATTACCTGCGGAAGCCTTTAGAACATCTCTAATGAGAATGCGGATTAGATGTCAATTTGTTTCACTTAGGACTAAATATAAGTTGAAGTGAAAAAAAACTTTATTAATGGAATGCGCATTTTGAATGTCAAAATGACGTGGATATACATTATCTATTTTGAATGTTACTTTTTTACATTCAAATTGACATTCATGTTGAATAATATGATTTTTTAAAATATTTACACTTTTATTTTCACATTTTAATTACTAAAATTTTACATCGTCAATTGAGTCATAAATTTACATCACCATAAATTTATTTTGAAGTCTACGTCATTAGAGATTTATTTTGAAGTAATAAACGTAGTGATAATCTACTAATTGATAAATGAAATGCAAAATGACAATAAAGGACATATGACTTATTAATCACTATTTTCTTATTAACAATATTAAGCTATATGTTAATTTTAAATTCAATAAGTTTTAATAATGTATTATATAATCTGTTGGTCTAGCCTTAAAGAGTTTAAAATGCTTGATTTCGCCTTTGTCAACTCTATCTGGGTATAATCGCAGGTATTAATGTTCACGGGGTTTATTTAAGTATTTGCATATTTTGTTTTTACTAATTTGCAAAGGCATTAATTTATTAATACATTAAAAATAAGGGTATAATGGAGAGAAAAAACTCAGATTTTCGGTTCAAACGTTACTAAGAGTAGCGTTTCAATTGGGAGCTTCTCATCTAAATTATTTTTAAAATAAGCTCCAAACCAAACACATCTTAACAAATAAACTAGCTTATCAGCTAACTGATCAACTAGCTGATAAGCTAATTTGTGCTTACCAAACAGAGCCGAGATGGACATTAATTCTTTTTACATTGAGAATTCACGTCTACAATCTACATTTACCATTGGAGATGCTTTTAGTCTCTTAAAATCACTAAGATTTTATCACTCTCATGAATCTTAAATTTTTTGACACATTGTTAGATAGTATAAGTGCATTTTTATAAGCTTGAAGGATAATTGTTAAGCTTTCGATATTAATAATAATTTTTATCAAATTGATAATATAAAGGAAGCTCATAAGAATTTAAGTAATTCGTAAGTTACGTAAATGAACATAAGTTTATGACACTCGTAATGGTATGGCATTCCAGATTAACAACGTTTTCGTTTAGTACATAGACACGTAGGTAGAGGTTTTGCTGTCACCTCTAGTCGTTCTTCTCTTCACGTTTTTTAGTAGTTCAGGTATGGCAGTCGATTACAAATTACAATTGGCCTGTTTTCGTGGAACCACCATTAGTACATTACCATAAAGTATGCCACACAAGCCTTGCATGCAACAAATCATCACAGCCATATTTTACTGTACTCTCTGTGCGTTACGGTGCAACCCTCTGCCACCACTGCTTTTGTGTGGATATTGATAGCTTAGCCTTTTTTGTACAGTCCTTTCACAGTACTACTTTCTGCTCATACCTCCTCTTTCATCTTTAAAAAACTCATGGTTGTGATTTGTGAAGTAGATGTAAGTAGTTTTTGTAACTTACGGGCTGAGGGGAGTTTGATATTTTCACATTTTGTTCAATTTTAAATTTATAAAAAAGTTATAAATTTTTAAATAATAAAATATATAAATTGATATAAATATTTTTAAACAAAAGAAATGAATACGAGTATTAAAAAAATAATTAATAAAGAGTAATCGTGCTTACAAACTCTTAAGAGATAATTCATTTGAAGGGGTAGGGATATATCTCTCACCTTTGAGTGTGAGTTGAGCGATAAGAAAAGTTAGACAATCAAACTAGACTAATTCTGGCTCACCTACAAGTTATTTTCAATGAGTTAATTTTATCCCTAACCAAATAAGGCATTTGATATATACTCTTGACCAGTATAGGCTCTTCTGTTTTTAATGCTTGTTATGCGGAAAAATATCTTGGATTGAGCATCTCATTAACAATAAACAAAAAAAATTAGTTGTAGTGTGCGTGGTTGTCTCCCTTTCTTGATATGGGCAGTGGAGGGCTACCCCTATTACATCAATCAAGTGGCGTGCTTTTCATTAGTTAATTATACTGATATTTAAGGATTGGTTGTCGATGGGATCAACACCCCCACGTGCCCGGATAAAACCTAACCTGGTTGTATCCTATCTTTTCCCTCATATTTTATTTTCTTAATTGCAACTTGTCACATTTTATTAAGTCTGATTTGTGACTGTACTTTGAACTTGTTTTCGTTTATTAACGAGAGATCCGGAAAGTTTCCTTCGTGTGGCTGTGAATATGATTTTCTATAATTAAATTTGTGCATTGATGTTTTTAACAGTCATAAAGGGTACATCGATCTATTAGAGAGAGAGTAATAGAAAATACATACCTTAAAATTTTAAATTTGAAATAGCATTTTCACAAAGGAAGATAACGACCTCACGCAAAAACGAAAACAACCTCTCAAAAGTATGATTAGTTGCCTTGTTTTATACGAAAGTTTAGAAGATACTGTGAGGTCATAGTTGATTTTCGTTTAATATGTTTATATATATTCGTGCTTGCATTGGTGATGCAGCGTGTGTTGCTTCTTGTGTGATTCGTTGGTTTGTTTGTCAGCCGAACAAGTGAGAGGAGAATTATTCTGGGTCGGTGGTGAGAATTTAGTTTGGTGGGGTCTTTGCATCTTTTTTTTTTTATTATTTTTCTTATGTACACGGTTAATTAATTAGTTAGTAGTGAATTTGTGGTGTGGTTTGAGTTTTGATTTCTCCAAGTTTCTTGAGTTCTCAGCAACTAAAGATGTTGTTGGCCACAATTGGTTGTCCTCTCCCATCATGGATTTTGAATCTTAAAAATCTTTGATAGTAATGACAAGTGACAACGTCAAGTAACTTTATGTCCACAATTTTGTACCATTTTGGGATTGTCTATTATTGAATGGAAGTTTTACTTGGACCCCAGTAGCTGTTTGTATGAAATGGTGACGTGAAGTCCTTGAATGAAGTCGTAGAAACGTGGCAGCTGCCCTGGTGGTGGTTCATGGGTCGCACTTAGTCTTAGTGGTATTCAAAGCTAGAGACTGTTAAATATTTGAATCAATTATTGTATAGTGTAACTGTGTATGATTTTTTTTTTTGTTTTTTAATTTCAAGGGTAACCGGGGTTTTTTCAAAAGTAATGGGGTTTTACAATTTATTTCACAAAATAGAGTGGTGTACTTTAAAATCACAAAAATAACCAATAGCGCCTTTTGAGGCGCTATCTATACAAAGTCCCGCCACGTCACCCGCCACCTCACCACCACCTCATCACCTTTAAAATCAATAACGCATTTTCAAAAGACGCTATTGGTTAATTTTGAAGAGACGTTATCCGTGTAACCCGGTCCACGTGGTCATCCTACGTGGACATCGGCCAACCGAATAGCGCCTATAGGTTGTACGGATTGTCCGCCTCGCAATACGCGCTATCCGTGTAACTCGGTCCACGCGGTCATCCTACGTGGACATTGGCAGACCGAATAGCGCCTATGGGTTATACGGGTTATCCGCCTCGCAATACGCACTATCCGTGTAACCCGGTCCATGTGGTCATCCTACGTGGACATCGACTGACCGAATAGCACTTATGGGTTGTACGGGTTGTCCGCCTCGCAATACGTGCTAACGTTTACATGAGACAATCCATGCAAACGTCATGCACGTATCCCGTACAACCCATAGGCGCTATTCGGTCGGTCGATGTCCACGTAGGATGACCACGTGGACCGGTTACACGGATAATGCGTATTGCGAGGCGGACAACCCGTACAACCCATAAGCGCTATTCGGTCGGCCGATGTCCACGTAGGATGACCACGTTGACCGAGTTACATGGATAGCGCGTATTGCGAGGCGGACAACCCGTACAACCCATAGGCGCTATTCTGATCCGGCCGATGTGTCCACGTAGGATGACCACGTGGACCGTCCCACGTCAAGAAACAAAATCTACCCACTTTGATAGCGCCTTTTGAAAATGCGTTATTGCCTATTCTGGAGAAAAAAAAAAAACACCAACCTATTTTTCGATTTAAACTAAAAACATTAATACTTTTGTAAAAAATTCAGGGTAATCTTTGACAATTAAAAGTTATTTTTTGTTTATGTAAAAATGTTTGAAAGTATTCTTTAAAAAAATGGTTGATTTTGTGGTGATTTGAAGTGGAAATTACCTCTCAATAAATTATACTATGGACTTTAGTTTTGTGAGTGAAATTGGTCCCTTTTTACTTTTATTTTGGAGGATAAGACAAAAAGATTATCAGAAGTTGCTAAATTAACTCACTTTAGTCACTTAAACTGAGCACTTTTCTAATGCGGCATTGTGACCCACAATTGCTCCTCCTTTTAGTTTAGTTAACCAAAAAGGTAGTGTTGGAATAACAAATTCAATTCACACATCGAGAAACAAGTTTACATATCTCGTAATGCAATACATGGTGATAAAGGAGCATTATGCATTTTCTCATTTGAAAATTTAAATTTCACTTCAAAAAGTTGACATTTAGCCTCTATTTTTCTTCAAAACTTTAAAATTCTTTTTCTTGATTTACTTTTGTGATTTTTATTTTTGAGCGCTCTGATCCTTCTCTTCGATCGACGATGGTTCCAATCAAATCTTTTTTGCATTTTGTTCATACAATAACCAACATATCTAATCAGATTTGTGGAGATTGTTCCATCTTTATTGCGAATCATCTTCATCAAAGGTGTTGCGTGAATTTGTGTGATCTTTTATTTAGTTTTTTTTACAGTTAGTTTTCTTCCCTAGTTGGAAGTCTTTAATTTGTCTTCTCTTTGTTGGAAAGTTTTGTTATTCGTTTTGTGATTTTAGTAGTTTTGTGTATTGTCATGAGTTTCAACGTTATAAAAGCAATCCCTAATTCTCAAATTGTTTCAATTTCGCATTTACAGCCAAATTAATAACTACTTGGACTGATAGGATTAGCAAATCAATCCTGGTCATGAGTTATGGATGATTAATGAAATTTATATTCAAACAAAAGTGCATATTGATAGTAAGGAAAATTTTCATGTATTCATGTTTGTGGGATCATGACTGTTGTATTAACAACTAGCATTCCAAAAGAAAAATAAAAAACAAAAAAAAATGCATCTACTAGAGTTAGTGAAATCATGAGAAAAGAGGACATTTTGATAGCTTTGAAGTAGTGCCACCATTGAAGGATTAGTGTTCTCAATAGGTTGGGCTTCTATAAATGGGATGGTCTTTGAATTGGTGGTACTAGTCCCAAGCCCAACAAGCTCATCTTCAAATCAGAACTAATGTTCAACCAACTTAAAAATATTTCTAGTTTTATTAAAAGATGAACATTTCATTGATTCTAATACTCCTTTTAAGCAATGCTAGCTTGAATACACCAACTTAAAAATGAACAACAAATATTAGGGTAGACGTAGTAATCAGAGGATGTTTGATATTAATTTATTCCTGAAGTATTGACATTGATGGCCAAATCAATTAATTTTCGATTGATAGAAATGTAACCAATTAAGGTATCACAATGATAAGATAAGCCAAAACTCAAGAGGTGACAGAGAATCCATTAATTCTCAGCCATGGAATGAAAGAGTAAGTGAGTCCCACATGTTAACCAATTCATAGCCGGTAGTTTAGGTGGTTTTATCAACTTTTCAAAGCTTTATAGATTTCTTTTCGAGGGAAAAGATTCTTATATGACCATGGGAGATTAGAATGACAATAAACCAAAACAATAAGATTGGTGTTTTTTTTTTTTTTTTTTTTTGTCAAATAAAAGATGGATGTTTATGGATTGAAGTATAGAGAAATGATTTGGCGATCCGTTTTGGGACACTCATAATAGATATCCAATTGTTGGTGCGCATTGATTTGCTTATCGATGTATGTGCACACAGTAATCAATGTATATTGAAGGGACACTAAGAACTGAATATTCATTCTGCGTGACTCAAAAGAGTACTCATAGCATTGTCTTGAAGTATTATTCACTGTTAGCCACTGTAGAATACTTATATTGTTCAAGGTTTCGTTTTTTTATAAGAGAGAACGAGATTCAACAAGCTCATCTAGACTTTATAAGTTTACTTTGATCCACCCCAGCTCGATCAATATGCTTAATATGATTCTTTAGATCTGTGTATTGCACTTTATATGTAAAAACTAAAATTACTCACTGTGAATTTGTAATTAAGAAAAAATATGCTAATTTAAGGGGACAAGGATTGCTAGTAAGCTTGTATGTAATAGAAAAAAGTGCTATATCAATTCACTGTCATTGGCTGACTAATATTTTTAGTTTTAGATTGAAAAACACGCCTTTTAACAAATTATGGGTTCATGGGCTTTGATTACTCTCAACATTAATGGGTCCAATTAAATGTGATCTAATATTTAAAGATCATTATGTTGGTCACATGCAGCTTTTTGAATCCGGGTAGTGCTAGGTGGACTTATTGAGTCCAGACTCAAACTAGTAAAAAGACTTAAGTACCCTTCTTCATCAATCCACCACTTACCACCACTTGTCGCCTCAGATGTTGTGACCACCGCCACTGCCGTTATCACCGGCCACCGACGACGTCGTCGTCATCATCACTGCCCATCATCTACCACCGTCGACCAAGAGAGAGATTCGACCGCCGAGAGAGAGAGAGAGAGAGAGAGAGAGAGAGAGAGAGAGAGAGAGAGAGAGAGAGAGAGAGCATGGAGGCCGAGAGAACTCCGGCCAGATCCGATCGCTCTCTTGCCCAGATTTGGCCGAGCGACCGGATCTGACCGAAAGAGAGGTCCGACCGCCGAGAGAGAGAGAGAGAGAGAGAGAGAGAGAGAGATGGCGGAAAGAGAAGGACGGCGATGAGAGAGGGAGCTCCATCGCGGCGCAGCGGCAGGTCCGGCGAGGAGTGGGCGCGGGGGAGCTCACAGGTGGCGAGCTCGCGGAGGCTGGTCGGACAACGTGCGGCTGTGCGGACGACGCGACTTGTCGGTGGGAGACGACGTGGCTCGTCGATGGGAGACGACGCGGCTCGTGCGGACGACGGCCAGCAGACGCGGCGGCGGAGGCTTGGACGGTCGGCATATCCAGTCAGCGGTGGTCGGCGGCTTTGGCGGTGGAAGTGGTGGAGGAAAAGTGTGGAAGTGTTTGTATTGATTTTAGAGGTAAAGGTAATTTAGTCTTTTTATTTAGATAGATATCATATATTAACAACAAAAATTATATGAGTCTGGACTCAAAAAGTCCAAACATATTTTTTGAATCCTTATTTAAAAGATGCTTTGTAGGATTCCCCCACAAATTAAGAACATAGTCATCATACATTACGGGACGTAAAGAGGATCACATAATCACATTATTCGTGATGCCAAGTATAAAAATCTAGCGAATTCATGATAACATCATGACTCACGAGAAATATATATAAGATGTTAAGTATGCAAAGATCTTTATGATTAATTATAATGCGTGATGTCTTCTCATAACAAAATTGGTGAGATGTAACACCAATACCATGTGACCTGCTTGACAAATTTTTAATCAATTATGTGATACAAAATCTATGGAACCAACTTGGAGGCATAGGTTTTGGGAAAAAAAATAAAAATAAAAATTGGAGGCATAGGTCCCTCTTTGTACAAATAGCATCCAGAGGTCTGCCATATTATGAATTCTGTTAGTGTATTTTTTCATATAAAAATGAAAATTTCAAAAAAAAAAAAATATATTTTTTACTAATTGTAGAAGTGAATAAGGTGTGTTTGATAGCATGATTAAAAAAAAAATACATAGAAAATTCTGCTTTTTTGATGCGTAATTAATTCAGTTTTCTTGTGTTTGATATCTCACAAATGGTATTTGACAAAAAAAAAAAAAAAAAAAAAAAAAACAAAAGATATCACGCAAATGGTGAAAAAATATTCCACAAATCCCTATATATATAGCTTTCTTCATTGGTTACTGTGACTTCAAATCTTAAAAAATATTATTGTATAATTAAGTGGTAGCTCAATGGTTCGCTATATGTTTTTTTTAATTAGTGGTTGAAAGTTCCAGCCTTTTTGTGTGGAGAAAAAACTTAAATTTGCTAGATCGCTCTGCGTTTCCTAATTCTTTTTGATTTAAACCATTAATAATTACATAAGAAAATGATACTTGAAAAATGAAAATCTTAAATTTTAAAATTATAAAGTATAAGTGTAACTTTAAAACGAATTAATCGATTTTACGAGAGTCGGTGACTCAAGGAAAGCGAAAGAATCCAATATAAGTATTGCAGGGAAAGCGAAAGAATCCAATATAAGTATTGCAGACTTTTGTTTGTGAACCGTCGATCATACTCTTGCTTAAGACTAGAAGATTTTGAGATCAAAAGAAAATAGTAAAATATTTTTGGCCAAATGTGATATCGGTTGGTAAAAAAAAGGTTTAGGAATCGCAAGTTTTGCTCAAGTAAAAAAAAAAAATCTTAAAAAAAATTTAAGGTGACTAAAAAGAAAATGATAAATCAATATTGGTGACCTTTGGATACACATCGACATTAGTACACAAACTTCAATATACAAATCAAGAAAAATCAATAAGCTTTTGTTTGATTATTAAGAAAATATTTCATAGGAAAAAAAAAAACATTTATTATGAAAATTTTTCCAATAAATGTTCATAAAAAATTTCCTACATGTGTTTTATTATATATATAAAAATCTTGATAATCTTAAAAAATAAAAAGTTAACGTATTTTAATATGAGAAATCATTTAAAAAAAACTTAATTTTTTATCATAATAAAAAAAAAAATATACGAGTCTTAATATGAAAAATTGATAATTATAACAATGTTCTGCAAAAAAAATTTGGTTATCAAACGGAAAAAAGCCATTTTTTTTAAACATTTTTTTTTTCGTCTAATTATATGAGGCAACCAAAAATTTTTAAGTAAAAAAATTAGGGCTTCAATTGAATTGAAAGCAAAGCAAAGCCAACAAGCGACGAGTGTCTCAAAATGCATATGTGGACGCAATACGAAGCCACACAAAAACAGGGCAATAAATGAATCAACACCACACCGAACAACAAAAGAGGTTTCAAATTTTCAATTCATTGCAAATCATCCGAATTGAATCCGATGCGTATTTTGATGATTTAAAGAATCAATTTTGTTTACGACAACACACGCATTGAACCACAAATCCAACTATATCTACCTTTTTGGGTACAGGGTGGGGTTGCGTTCGAGCCTCGCATGACCTCTCGTTCTTGACTCCTTGTCGTCTCTTCGTTTGATGTTTCGCCAATCTGAGAGATACCCATTATAGACAATCGTTTTCTGAGATCTGGGTACCTGTTAGATTTCTTGGTTTCAGACGGTGCTGCTATCTGGAGTTTGGGAGAGGTGGGTATCCTGTTTTTGAAATTCTGGGTTGGTTATGGTGTTCGTGTTGTTTTTGTTGGAGATTGGATGATGGGTATTGGGTTTTTTTGGTTCTTGATTCTTGGGTGTGTTTGTTTTGCGAGATTTTGGTTTGTTGTACTTTTTGGGGTACCGTGTTTATATTGTTTACAATTTACATTTGTTTTGTGGATTGTTAGGTGGGATGGTTGAGATGGATTGAGAAAATTTGGATATTTTGTGGCATGTAATTCTTTGTTGGAGGAATTCTTCAATTCATAGTTCTGTCGTTTAGAGGATTATATGCCATGATTTGTTTCTTACTGATCTTTTGTTGCTTTGAGATTTGATATTGATTGTTCTGGTATTTATTTCTCATGTTGAGTAGTGGGTATTTTGAGTTTTTTTTTGGTGTCTCCATGAATGAAATGTTCCTTTTCGATGCTATTGCATTGTGTTTGGACATTCACAAGCTGTAATTCTCCATTGTTGTATTGATTTTATGGCATTGTAGGTTTTGTAGTGTTCTTTCCTTCTGAGTTTTGAGCTTGGATGGCTTTCTTGTATTATTTCTTGGTGCAGGATCAATAGCCTTCTTTATGTTTAATCTCAGTTTACCTAGTTGAAGACATTGAGCGTTTCCACTCTGGCCGCTGCTGCAAAGTCGGATCGTTCTCGCACCGCCTTTTTGGTGTGGGGAAGTTATGGGAATTTGCTCACTGAGTCCTGTGTGCTAAGGAGAACAAGGTCATCTCACATTTGGAGATTGTGTCGTGTTCTTGAGGGTCTCTCCCTCGATTATGGCTAATGTTGGTCGTGGATAGTGCTCGAAAGGGGTCTCGTAGATTGCCGTTTTCCAACGCTGTCAATTGCATTTTAAAATTCACAGACTGCTTTAGCTTGAATTATGGGAGGCCGACGGGCACAACACTTGCATATCATTCATTTTTTTTTGTTCCGGATGCACAACTAGCGCGTGGATGAAGCTTGTTTCTGCATCATTCAATGGTTAGATTTTCTTGCTTTCATATGAACATCCACCACCATAAGTATAAGGTATGGAGAAGAGTAACTTTATTTGTCAAAGTTGGAATTTTGGTTCTTAAGTCTGGCATGCTCAACATGATCTTCCCTTTGTGACACATTATTTTTTTTTTCTTATTTAGAAGGAAGTACATCGAACTGCTGAAACGATGAGTAAAGCCCATCATGATTATGTTGATAACCAAGCACTGAAGTTTTCAAGTTGTTTGAATCCGGCAGTGTTGAAGGAAAGTTATGATAACCCTTCCGACGGTAGTATAGACAAAGCAATGAGCTCTTCTTCGCTAGAGCATTGCTGGAATCCTGAAGAAAACACAGAGGTTGGTCGAAGAGCATTTCTTAAGAGAAGTCAATCTGTAGGAAGTCATTTACACAGGGAAATAAGAGCAGGCAGTGATGAGGAGACTGAGAATGAGATTGATCGAGGTTTCTCTGACGGGTCAAATGGGAATAACTCGGAATCACAAGGGAATGACTCAGCAAAAGCCTCTTACTGGCAAAACGAGGAGGAACAGTTTGAACAATATGATACTGATATTAATTCTTTGAACCAGTTTCACCCAGATTTGAATGCTTCATTGATTCAAGCAAACGATGATGAATTACGTGGCAAGTCCATTTTCTCAATTGGAGACGTGAAGCATGTAGAGGAAGAAACGCATACACCCTTTGTTACTCAGCTAGCGAGTGAGCATGTCAGTGAATTTGGACCAAGCACACCTCTTACTCCTCGAATTGAAAAATCACGCTCTTTTCCTAATGTGAGACACTCATCAGAAAATGATTCACCTTCTCAACTTTTAAGAAGATGCCGTACTAGATCTTCTGAGGATCTTGATGCTCTCGATGCAAGGAGGAAAGAGATTTTAAACAATGCTCAACTTCATGCAATGGAAGGTGAAGGAAAAGAAAATGATATATCGGGGAGCAAAAAAGTAAAATGGGACAGCGAAATAGGGGGTGGATATGATGAATACGACATCGCTAATTATGAGAGAGACTCTACAGTTTCTGGAAGACATGGGGATGATATGAATAAACATGAAGGTGAATCATCCGGTGTCAAGAATAGGGAGGAACTGCTGAATGCAGAATTCAAGATGAAGAGAATTGAAGAGTGGGTTAGCAAGATCAATCTTGGAGACGCCAACCTACTGGATGAAATAAGTGACACTCCTCAATCAATTGACATGGTAAAGAAAGCCTCCCATGTTTGGAACAATGTGACAAATGCGAAGTTGGATCCTAAGAACAGTCATGGCATGGAAGCTGCTAAACACTACATCTCTTCTTTGACTGCCACATCCACTGCAGCGCAGCTGAACAACCTTGGATTGGTTGTGATCCCATTTCTTAGTGCTTTTGTTAGTCTAAAGGTGCTTAACTTATCTGGAAATTCCATAGGTATGAATTTCTTATGCTTTCTGGTGTTCTCTTATCTATCCTTTTTGTGTTTATTGTACTGCTGTGCTATTCTCTTCGGTTATTTGTAGTATCTTTTTCTTCCTCGGATTCATAATGTTTGTGCTCGTTTCAGTGAGGATTACTGCTGGTGCACTTCCACGAGGTCTCCACATGTTAAATCTGTCAAAGAACAATATCTCTAATATTGAGGGCCTTCGTGAACTTGGGCGTCTTAGAGTGCTTGACCTGAGCTGTAACCGGATACTTCGAATTGGTCATGGTACGTATTGGAGCTTTCACAAGAAGAGATCTTAATTTCATTTTTCCTCTCATTTTTCATCTCTGTTATAACTATTCTAATGCATCAATTAGCAATACTTTTTTTCATTTGGGAATGGTGTATTCCTTTTAAAGCTATATTCTGCAGTCCAATTTTTTCTGTCTTTTCAGGAACCCTACTTGCAAGAATTGAGCAGATTTTGAAAGAAGCTCACGATCAAAATATTTATCTTGGATTCCCTTATGTTTTGGACCTTTGGCATTTGGTTTTGGATGCCAGAATTAATAGCTTAAGTTTGGAAACCTTGATGCTTGTTGTTATGCTTGTGGAAATTTCTATTCTAACACTAGCACTACTTGGTGGTTAGTTTGTTTGTTACTTTCCATCATATGAAGTGTTAAATTTGAGTTGAATCGAGAAAAAATTGTATTGCTTCTCTTGCCACCACGACTATAGTTGGAGCTTTTAGTCTGTTGTTTGAAATGTTTGGATTTTTTCGCCTTTTCTTCGTAGCAACAGTTTTCTCATGGCATGTTTGAGAATTAGATGCTTAATCACTTCGTTAAAATTGATACGCATCGCATGTTTGGCATCGTGAACTTCTCTAAGCATTTTTTATTGACTCTTGGCTTTTTGATTGTCCTCTAAAGGCCTAGCTTCTTGTTCCTCTCTTAAGGAACTCTACCTCGCCGGAAACAAGATTAGTGAAGTTGAAGGTCTTCACAGGCTCCTGAAACTGAACGTCCTCGATTTGCGCTTCAACAAAATTTCAACTGCAAAATGCCTTGGACAACTTGCAGCAAACTATGCTTCCCTGCATTCCCTTAATTTAGAAGGCAATCCGGCGCAGACTAACGTGGGAGATGAGCAGTTGAAGAAATACCTACATAGTCTCCTGCCGCATCTAGTTTACTACAACAAGCATCACCTTAGAGCTAGCTCATCCAAGGAGCCCGCAGAGCGCTCAGCCCGGTCGTCTCTTACTGCCCACTCCGAGCGAGCGCAGCCTGAGATCTGAACACAAGCTCATTCGCAAGGGAATCCACAATGCAGCCATTGGCAAGGGGTTGCCTTCATCAAGCCAGGGACTGAGAGGCCATTCAGTGAGGTCACCCAAGCGAAACAAAGACCACCATGGGCGCCTGCCACCCGCCGCTGGAACCAGAGGAACTCATCACCATCGTCACCATTTCATGGACGCTAGCAGCAGATGGTCGAACTTGCGGCTTGCTGATGCTTCTTCTATTCGAAAAAGTCGCAGCGAAGAATTCCTTGGGTTTTCATAAGACATTCTGCCATTTGTTGTTCTTTTAGCAAAACTTATGCCTGTCATGGTTGTTTGGTTTTTATTCATCTTCATCAACTTAAAAACATATTTCTTTCGAGTTGGTTGGACCTAAAAGTATGGTATTTGAACATGTATTCATTGATGACCTGATCAATCTTTGTGCTGAAAGTATTTACTTTTGTGATGGTTGCTTTAAAACTTCAGTGTTGGTTGGATGATATGTTCCTTGTAAATCTAGAAATCAAAACTCCTTTGGCATGAACAACCTGTTACTGTTTTTGATGAAGAAAATTTTGTTGTTTTCCATTTTTTTCAAAGAAATTGTGCTTGCAATCTAAATATCTCAAGCAAAACGAAGTCCTGGCAAGTAACATAAATTCTTTGATTAAACTTAAGCAGGTTCACAATGGAATTCAGCGCAAACGAAGAGACACAACAGGGAAAGCAACATAACTGTGAATTTACAAAGGCACAACATCATCCACAAACAACAGCGTCGACAATCTGCAATCCCACTTACTCAAAGCATCTTCTCTCCCTGCAAATGAAGTAAATGACAGAAACAAAAAATTAATCCACTTATTTCAAAAAAAAAAAAAAAAAAAAAAAAAAAAAAAAAAAAAAAAGAGAGACCAAAGAAAACCATACAATCTGAATAAAAAATATTCATAAATTGATTTCAAACTCAATTTAGAGAAGTGCAGGAGATGAGCTAAAAAGTCAATTCAAATTCCCTAAGCGTGAAAAATCTCTTGTGCATGGTTTCATTAACAATCAGTGAATTTACATATTAAAATAATACATAATAATATAAATGAAGATTTTACCACATTTAAAAAGATTTGCAAAACAAGTTTCTATAAGTACACCATAAATGAGTCACGCTGCTTCACTCAGACCAAGTCTGTCGCCAGTTCAATTTATATAGAAATTCCCTTGTCACCCTTACAATCTACAAACATGGGCCTACGGACAAACCTTCTCAGTTCTAACTTTTCCAGGAACCTCAAAACCTGCAAGTTCCTTCCGACAAGGAATGCCGTTGGTCAGCATTCCCAACAATGGTAACCTTAGTCATCACCTCTGAATTGTTTTCCTAAAGTAAATTATAAGCATAATTGGTGCAAATTCTTATAAAGCCCATTTGTTTTAAGAAAAACATTTACAAAGTCATAAAAGGTAAAAATATTTTAGCAGCTTTGCTATTCATCACAATTCACAACGGCTAGAGTATTATTACCACATATTTAAAACTAAAATAAAAACCGAAACCAATATCTATACAATTAAGGCCAACAATGTGAAAAAAAGGAAACCATAAGCAAGATAAAAATGATAAAAAATAATAGAGCATATTTTTTTGAAGCCTATAATAGAGCATATTAGATGCATCAAGAATATGTTTGTTTTGGGAACCATTTATAAGAGTATATTCATAGATGTCGGATTCGCAGCATTCGCTGATCTTTCTTGATCACCGAGCTTTAAAAGAAGGAAGTTATATATCATTCTATCATGAGCATGATCCTGTTAAAATCATCTCTTTTATTCTTTATTACGAAAAGCACAACAGCATGATCCTGTAAAAATCATCTATTTATCCACTATTAAGAAAAGCACAACAAAAGCCTCAATCCCAAATAATTCCGAAAAGCATGACTTTGTAAAATACTGTGGGGAGTATGAAGAACTTATTTCTATCGCCATCTAGTTATAACGTATTTTGTAGTTAACAGGAAGATTGACTATTATGGGGCTTTGGCTTTGCTATAAATCATGCTTCTTATGTTTGTTTTTTTTTTTTTTTTTTTTTTTACGCTTGTTTAGTTCTTTCTTTTGAAATGTTCACTACTTATTTAGCATTTTAATGAAGTGCAGGTTTATTAGAATTGGTAAAGAAATAGCTACATAGACAGAAAATACATAGGAACGAGGATATGAGAAAAAGAGAAGCACAAGTCACCAAAAGAAAAATTATAGCAATTAATGATGAAAAAGGAATCGTGTTTTTGAACCTTAATTTGACACAGGCTACATGCCATTACAATACACGCAAAATCAAGACAAAATGAGCACAAGACATGAATTTGACACGGCAATTCCAACGGATAACCACAAATTTATATAAGAACAAAATATTACCATGAAAAAGTTGAAAATAGCCAAATAAGACAATGCAGCTAAATTAATTATTGGCTCATTCGACATCTGTGTACAGAACACACTAGTTTGCCTGTTTGTCTTTCAAAGTCTTCCACTAAGTGAGCTCGCACAGCTCACCTGTTACAGGTGGATCAGCTACCAAAACAAATATTGAACCCTTCAAATCTAACAAAGAATCAACAAAACAATTTCCTTGGACTATCTCAAACTGCTATAAAACCCATTTGGTGATGACACCCATTTCACAATTACAAAAGAATTGCTGATTTCAAATCAAATGGTAATAAACAAGTAGGAATAATTCAATCTGCAGGTAATAATTACAAGAAAATATTAGTTCTTCTGCGGACGGAATCTTTGTTTAAAGCCATCTAGAGAACTTCGAACAGATTTCTAAAAGTTCACGAGTCATTCTACGGAATCATTTATTCGCTCCCCTAAGAAGTACCAGCTGAATGAATTATATTAGAAGCTTTTTGGCATCATTTAATAACCACAAAAGAAAACAGGTACAACTCCTAAGTCTCTAACTAGAAGCTCTTACCACAAATTGAGAGCATACTTAGAATTCTCAACTGCATGGATTAACACCTAAAAGAGACCTTATCTAAGTCCATTTCCATAGAAGTAATTTACATTTCAGATTAATTGAGGTCGGCTACATGGATCAAGTTCATGATATCATCCATTGTGCTCAATTTAGTGCACTTAATGGTAAGTTTTTCAAGTCATTTAAATCTCTTCTAATCAATGCCTCCGATAGTCCTACATCGTCGAATTTTTTCAGTTTCCATTAAGTCACCAACAATTCAATCAATTCAATCAACAACAATAAGTACCAATCATCAAAGACCTCACCTTTCTCCGGTCCTCCACCTCCTCCGGTCCCGCCACCGCGACCTCCGCCTCCCTCACCACCGCGACCTCCGGCGCCCCTGCACCCGCCCCCTCGCCATCCTGAACCCTAACCACCACAACCGGGCACACGCAATGATGGACACAATAATCACTGACACTCCCCAACCTCCCCTTCCCAGTCCTCTTCCCCAACCCCCTACTCCCCATGATGACAACGCTCAACCCCAACCTCTCCACCTCCAAGCACAGCCTCTCCTTCATGTCGTGATCCTTCACAACATGCATCTTGAACGAGATCCTAGCCTCCACGAGCGGCTCCGCCACCTCCCCCAGCTTCCTCATAGTGAAGGCGTCGAACTCCTCCTCGATCCTCCTCTTCTGCGCCTCCTCCTCGTCGGCGTCCTCGGCGGCGCTGCCGACGAAGCCCCAGTCGGCGCCGTAGAGGACGGAGGTGGGGCGGACGTGGAGGAGGATCACGGCGTCGTCGTCGTTGGGGCGGATGTAGTTCTGGACGGCCCAGCGGACGGCGTAGGCGCTCTCGTCGCTCAGGTCGACGGCGATCCCGAGGCGGCGGTGGCCCGACAGGGGGTGGCGGCGGCGGCGAGGGGGTAGCGAGGGGAGGAGGCCGGGCGGCGGCTGGGGGAGTCTGGGGGCTTTGCGGGGGATGACGATGATGAGGACATTGCTGTGGAATTCTAGGGTTTGGGTTTCTGGGTTTTTGAGTTTGAAGGTTTGTTAATGGAGGTTTTTGGATGAGAAGACGAAGAAGAGGAGAGCGAGCCCTTTGGTTTTGGTAGTGTGGAACTGTATCAATATTGCACGTGCCATCCACGTGCTAGACTCTATCGGTTTCTTTTAGTTGGAATATGTGAGAATGTAACACTTAATTGTTTCCCAAAAATGATAAAATGACACCCCGTATGTTTACATGGGCTCCACATGACACGTTATAAGAGGCGTCACTTACTGTGTCATTCTAACATTTTTCTTGTTTCGCTAGTTGAACCTTTTTTTATTATTATTAATGGTAAACAATCCGTATCCTAATTGAGAGAGCATGTAACAAATTTCAGGCTCAAGTTTATCAATTTTTTTTTTCTTATAATTTAGGGTTGAGATTTTTTTTTTGGTAAAAAAGGTTGTGTACCATCTCAATTTTAAGCCATAATGTATGTAGAATATAATATTTTTGTTTACAATCTATATCTATAATAAAAAATATTTTCATGATAGGTTTTACCAATTTCTTTTTTATATAATTTTAAACTTCTCTTATCGATCCTTGCTTCTCTTCAAAGCAAACTATAAAAATTCATAAAGCAAACATAATTTCAAGATCTTCAACAAATATGATTTCACATCAATACAATCAACAAAATAACAAATACTTATAAGGAGTTGCCATTAGCAATATCTTAAGACTTTAATCAACTTTTCGCTCTCTTTAACTTTAAAACTTTCATAATAAATGATAATTGGTGGTGGGTGATAATAGCTAGAGCAGCTAGTTACACAACCCTCCATATCCCATTTCGTAACTTCTCTTTTCCATTAACAAAGGAGTGCAAGAGAATCAATCTTAATATTACTTTAGTGCATTAGACATACATACTTAAATGATCATAGTAGACTTTAAAAATTTATCGAGTCACAATAAACTCATAAAGGTTAAATTATGAGTCTAATACATTTGCTACCACGAACATATGTAACAAATCAAAACTTGTAATGACTCGGTTATAAATTTTAATTAAATATCAACCAAAAGTCATGACTCTTAGTCACTTATTCTATCATTCACTAGACTTAAAAATTTGTTCATTGATTTATGTCCAAAGATAGACCTTTAACTATCAAAAGTGGTTTTTACTTTATAAAGATATTATATTAAACATCTATAGTGCGATGACCGAAACATTATCTATCAAATAAAAGTTGTTGGAGATGTCCGTAGGTTGGGCTCCTAATGAAGTAAAAAATTGTAAGGATATTATAGTTTGACTGGGTCAACCCATTTGTTGGTTTGTTGACTCGAGTTCTTGGTTTCAATTCTCACTTATCTGTTGAGGGTACGAAAGTGGATTGAGAAGGGGTTGGGTTAGGCAGGAGACCAGCACCTATCAACCTTTTCTCTATTTTTTGTTTGTAGAGATAAAGATGATCATTGGGTGGTCAGTCCATGCTCATATTTATGTATATATGTTTAATTAGGTGGTGTGTCATGTGTGGAGTGTGTGTGGACCATTAAATTAAATAATGGTCTTTAACATATGGTTTGATTTGGGGAACCTTAAATTTGATGGACTATTTATTGTCCTCTCTATTGATTATGTGACATTATTGTTGATGTTGCTTATTGATGGAGAGGTACGTCTTCGGGCCTACTACTACTACATCCGCTATTTTCATTTAGTGATTCAGGCGTGCGGAATAAAGTGTTTAATTGTTTATCTTGTCTAACAGAGTTGGACAGTTTAGTGAGGAGAGGGAGAGTATTCATCGTCTTGTCGACGTAGACGTCTGCTAGAGTAACTCACTTTGGATATCGCGATTGGGCACTCGACTCATTTAGTGTAGGTGCGACACACGTCGAGATGTATCGCACTGACACTGAGTGGACATATACTATACCAAATTTGTAAATTTGAACTTGTATAAAAATGCTTAATTTCAATTAAAAAAATATATATGATAACTTTGTTATAAATTGAGATGAGACTTGCTAAGAACTAGAGAAGGAAAATAAAAGCCTAAGAACTTTACTACTATAAACTATTATTACAAAGGAGAAGAGAAAAATAAGATAGTTGGAATAAGAAATTTTTCATTTAACTTGGTGTAATTTTATAATGAAGTTGTCACCCTTTATATAGGTCGTTTGATGATAATGATAAATGTACTTAGATAATGTTTACAAGTAACACATGCATCACATGTCATACAACTCATGTACAAGCAACATTAAAAATACATGGAATAGTAAGTACATTGGATATAAATACAAGTAAGAGCAATGCTTGATATTACAACTCAATGACAAAACCACGCTTGACAATGTGGTTATCCAAAATCTTTGTCAATTGTTCATTCATATCGTAACACTCCCCCTTGAATGACAATTGATGAGAGAATGAGCCTCATCAAAACTTCTACTAGGAAAAACCATGTGAGAAAAATATAATAAAAAAAAAGAGTACACTGCTCTCATAAATTTTAAGACGAGTATAATATTGTTAGGATTGCTTCATTAAAAACTATGCTAGAAAAATGCAATGGGATAAAATCATAGCTAAGGGAAAAAGAGTGCAATACACTAATTAATAACTTCCCTCATGTAATATGAGTGAAAATTGTTTTGTTTCTTTACTTGCAATATCTTTAAGTTTACGCAAGCCAATACCATATGTAAGCCTCTTAAATGTCATAGTTGGTAAGACTTTTGTGAAATAATAAGCAAGATTATCACTTGATCGGATTTGCTTGACATCAATTTCACCATTCTTTTGAAACTCTTATGCATAAAAGAATTTTGATAAAATATGTTTTGTTATGTTCTCTTTTATGAATCATTCACTTATTGTACGATTCATGCTGCATTATCTTCATATAATATGGTTGGAGAATCTTTTATTGAAAGCAATCCACATGATTTTTGAATATGTTCAATCATGTTTCTCAACCATACACATTCACGCTTTAAGCATTTCGTTGGTTCTTGTGCATTTTGTCGCACAGAGACATCAATTCTTGCAAGAACATTTACAGTTGGAATATGTGATTTTGCAATTGTTTTGCGTCAGTAAATGCATCGAGTAATTGATTTGCAATTTGTTGCAAATGAATGATCTTTTGGACTTCAAGTTCACACTGATTTATGCGTGGATTATAATGTGATAAAGTTGATGCAATTCAAGCAATTTTCATCATCCCTTTTGAATTAACTTCTTGTCTCCCCCTAATGGTAGGAAAATTGCTTCATAAAAGTAACAATTAGCAAAACGTGCAGTAAATAAATCCCCTGTTATGGACTCAAAGTATCTTATAATGGACGATGAGTTAAATCCAACATAAATCTCAAGTTTTCATTGTGGACCAATCTTAGTTCTATTGGGAGGTGGTATATGAATATACACTGCACAACAAAAAATTTTCAAATGTGAAATATTTGGTTGTTGACCTAAAATGAGTTGCTTGAGAGAATGTTCATGGTATTAGTTCTCATGATTAGGCCTAACAATTGATTGAATGCATTTAATTAGATTTTGCTATTTGTGAATGAATCCCATGTCCCCAAATTGAAGTTGGTAACTTAGTTCTCATGATTAAAGACCTAACAATTAATTGAATGCATTTAATTAGAGATTAACTTATGCGGAGGCCATTTATAAAATACTAAGTGTGGAAAACCAGGAAATGACATGGTGAAACAACAAAATAGTCTAAGTTAAGTCGGAGAACTAACGCTCAACCCAATATACAACCCCAAATAGTATCTGAAAGACGTATATAACATATACAATCAAAATATCAAAATAAGACCTACAATCAATGCAGTGACGCGCCGCGGTCTCAGGAATAATCGCCGATCTTCTCTTTGCCCGGCCTGCTGGTAGTCGGCTCTGCACCCATCGTCATAAAAAGGACGGTGAGTACAAAAATAAAACAATAATCTCCGATGACAAGTTTAAGTTGCATTTCCAAATATTCAAATCGTATTTAAAAGCATATAAATGGAAAAATTAGAAAATAAACCATATGCGAGTAAATACCAGAGTTAAACAAGTGATACTGACACTAGGCTAAGTAGAGGTGATTTAGGTCCGGTCGGTAGTGAAACATGTCACTTCGACTCAATAATCATATAACATAAGGGACTCTAACCCAAGTGTTACCAGGGACTCTGACCCTGGTGTGTAGACCACCTTAGGGACTCTAACCCCGAGTGTCATACAGTGTCAAGTAACATGTGCCGACATCCCCGGGGACTCTAACCTCGTGAGTCGCGCACACCTCGATCGAGCACGAGACCTAAATGCAAAAACTACTTTTTAAATTTCAAGAAATACCAAGTATGGATTGTAAATGCATAGGCACATCTAGATACCTAAACAAATAAGGAATACAAGTCCTCTTAAACATTTATAAGATATTCACTAACCTAATAGCATACTATTTATCATTCAATTCACATTTAAAACAACAAGAATAGACATAGCACGGGATAGAATCAATGAACCAAATCAAATGAATTGATATCATGCAAACTAGATTTATCAAATGAGCATAGACACAAAAGAACACATGATATAAGAATACAAAGGCAAAATAGTCTAAAGGACTATGCAAGGACAACAATTTATAGAAATGAAATGCTAAGTAAAATTGTCATTGGGTATACTCACAACAACAAAGTAAAGTCCTAGCTTTACTGGCCTCCCGTAACTTCAAATCTCGTATTCGTTCTCCCGTACCCTTTTTCCCAGGTTCCTGAGTTTGGTCTCTCGTTAGTTCAAGTATAGTGAGTTTAAGCTCAATTTAGGCATGAAATGGTCAAAATATCGAAATATAATTTTTTCCAATTTTTTCTCAAATTTCTCAGAATTTTTCCAGAATTTTCCCTCATTTTTCTTCTCATTTTCTGTTTGGGATGAGTCGACCCAAACGGGTCGGACCCGACCCGGCCCTGGACCAGAACATGTTAGCTAGGCCTGTTCTGGGCTCGGCCCAGTAAGAGGGTGCACACGCGTGCATGCGCGCACGCCTGTGCACCTTCTCGCATGCGCGCACGCATGTGCACCTTCTCGCAAGCGCGTGTGCACCTTCTTCCTCCCGATCGACTGGTTCGATCGGGAGCAATATTTTTTTTTCTTCTTTAACTCTCGGTAATGGGTTGGGGTTGCTCTCTACTCCAACCCCGGTGGAATACCACCTCGGCACACTTCGGCCATGGGGTTCGGCCTCCATGGCCGAACCCCGGCCGAACCCCACTCTCGGTGGAGGCCGAACCCCGGCCGAACCCCACTCTCGGCCACCCCACCACCAACCACCCGAAACCCACAACCACAATGAGGACTCACCGCGATTTTGATCTCCTCTCCTTCCCGGAGCGTCCCTTCCTCTCCTCCTCCTCTCCTCTTCTTCTTCCTCGCTCTCGGCCTCCCTGTGTGTTTGTGTGTGTGTGTGTGTGTGTGTGTGCGTGTTTGTGTGTGTGGTGTAAGTGGGTAGGTAGGGTGGTGGAACGTGGTGGGAAAATGGGACAAGTGTTGATGTAGTTGTGACAAGCGTGATGTTTTTAGGTGTGTTGACACCTAATTGTGACACCGCTAAGACACTCGCCCGTGTTTCTGGGCTCTTCGACGTCCGGTTTCGCGTCCGAACCGTGATACCCGCGTATCGCCGCGTAGCTAGTCACTCAATATATATTAGGGGTGGGCAAACTTTCACCACCAAACCGCGACCAAACCGAGGGTCTACGGTTTCGTGATTTTCCAAACCACCACCAAACCGCGAACCCACAAAACCGCAACCAAATCGAACCGCGGTTTGCGTGGTTTGGTATGTTTGGTTGCGGTTTTGGTGCGAGGCAGCGGCGAGGCAGCGGTGCAAGGCGGCGGTGGAAAGCGACGATGGCGATGGACGGCGGCTGTGAGCGGAGAGAGGAGCAGCGGGAGTGACGGAAGTGAGAGGAGAGAGGAGCCGGCGGTGAGAGGAGGAGCCGACGGTGACTGACGGGAGTGAGGAGCGGCGAGAGTGAGAGGGAGGTGACGGGCGGAGCGGGAGTGAGAGGGAGGTGAGAGGGAGGTGGCGGGCGGGAGTGAGAGGGAGGTGGCGGGAGTGAGAGGGGAGGTGGCGGGCGGCGGACATGAGTGATGGAGGTGGGGAGGTCACGGACGGCCGGAGGAATGAGAGGAAGAGGAGAGGATTGAGAGTTTTGGTTACATTTTAGGGTTTTTTTATTTGTATTTACCAAAATGCCATCGGTTTGGTCGTTTTCCAAACCGCGACCAAACCGCGAGCTTTAAAAACCAGACCAAACAGTGCGATTTGGTCGGTTTGGGCGGTTTTTCGAAAATCGCTGCCCACCCCTAATATATATATTCCATATTATTTACTTGGCGAATTTTTATTCAATTATTGGCCTTTAAGTTTGATTTACATGAACAACCACGGCCATAGGCTTATAAATAATTTTTTATTTCATATTAGTATTACATAAGACTTACCAAAATGCTAATTACCCTGTTCCCCGGCTCGCAAGCTACTCGAGGCGTGTCCCCGCTCTAGTCTCGATGCCTACAACTGTACAAACCGACTTAGTAAGTCTACACAATACATAACACTAGACACACGTCAATACAAAAATATGATATACCTTGGCCACGTGTGTGACGGCCCCAAATTCCCAATGCATTTGGGTACGCCCGGCCTAGACCCGTGCAGGTCCCGAGTCAGTTTCTCAGCGAACTGGACGAGCCTAGTCAGCCTCAACTTATCAAAATTTTAAGGTTTTTAAGGTTTATGAAAGAGTTATTGCGGTTATAATACGAAATGGAAGCAAAAATCATATTCTAATCAAATAATGGGAAATAACTCAATCAAGGGAAATTAGGAATCTATATAAATGTGGAAACCCCCAAGACAGTCATATCCAAGTCAACAAAATGAAATTATGGAAATCACCTCAAACCTAGTTCCCGGTTCCAAAACAACCATATATGTATATACATAAACGTCATACAAAAAGGATAGGTACGAGCCTACATCTCGGTACCTCACGTCCATCTGCTCACAAAAAGTCTCCTAGACACGGTCCCTTGCCCCTACTGCTCTCCGTCTTATCTGCACCCACCGTCACAAACTAGACGGTGAGCAACTGAGAGAAATTGAAAGTAAAGCCAGAAGAATATAACAGTAATTCATGAAACGACAAACAAGACAGTCTAAATATCATGCGGGTACTGAAATGCAGGAATATAAATAAGCAAGAATGCATGATAGACAACTGAAAATGATAGCAATCGAAACATGCGTGTTCTACGAGTCAAGAGAGGCAATAAGTAGTCCATATTCCACAACAATACCACAACAATCCACAACCATCCACAACAATCCAGTACATGGTATCACACAATCACTAGGGGTGGTCAAACACTCGTGCGCTCGAGTGCCCGCGTTTTATCCCTTCTAGTGCAGGCCGCATGTACCTTCGAGACGTACTTATGCCAAGAACACACATACAAGAACATAGAATGGAATGCCAATGATGGGATAATAACGAACACAAGAAAAGTGAAAATGAATCACATGATATCTTCTTAGTGGCTCACTAACGTACAAATGCTTTTTAAGGCAAGTGTACTTACACGAGATTATCGTAATCCACGTAAAACTCCCGCGACTCCTAACGCGTATCCTCAAGTTTCCCGTTACGACAAGGTCGGAAACTCGTGTTATTAGGTCGAGTCATTCACTAACACTTAGGTTTAAACTTATCATTATTTCCAATGTTTTGAATGGCTCGGACGGTCATACATTTTAATAAATAAAAGAAGACACTCTCTCTCGGTTTTGAAGACAAACTACGTATTCGCCTCATCGCGAGTCATAGGCTCGGCTCAGTCGTATGCGGGTCACGTCATGGTCTCGCGGACCGGCAACATGATCACGACGTCATAGCCATTCATCGCCACGCGACGTTTGAATAGCAACTATACATTTTTTCGACTCGACGATGGCATCACACGAACTAATTCCAAAAGCCTTACGTACGTTTGTTTCGGACTTAGCCGAGGATTGCTAGACGTCAACTAATATTAAGTGAGACCTCGACAACCTTTAATGATCGTGGTTCGACCGGTAGGACCGCCGGCGATGGTGGTTTCCGGCGAGCCTCCAACGTACACATCACATGAAATATCGATTCCTTTGCACCTATAAAACTGTTTTTGGCCACTTTTAGGGTTGTGGGACCCACATACGAGTTTTGGTGGGGTCCCCGACACGTTCCGGTCTGGTGGTCCGGCGGTGGCGCCGCCAAAGAGGGCCTTTTCCGGCGAGAGGGTCAACACCTAGCAAAAACCGAGTTTGTTGTATGTATACAACAAGTACTTTGCATGGGCCATGCGGGGGGGGGTGGTTCGGGACGTCTTGGACTCGGTGGGTCTCCGGAGGTCGCCCACGGCCGGCCCTCGTCACGGCAACCACATGCACACGTAACAAGTGTGACGAACAACAACAAAAACAAAGAGAAATGAAGAGAAACGTGAGCCGAGAGGAGAGCAAACCGTGAGGAGAGGGAGAGTGGTCGAGTGCTCACGGGAGAGAGAGAGAGAGTGTGAGACCTCCGCGACCTTCCTCGCCACCACGGGACCTCCGACGACGGCTTGGTCTCGGCCAACCGAATGGTGAGCGAACCTAGAGAGAGAGAGCCCGTGAGAGAAGTGAAACGCGAGAGAGAGAGAAAACCGAGGTGAGAGTGTTACCTCCGGTTGGCGGCCTCCTCCGGCGTCCTCGGTCCTGGTCACCGGCGAGAGCGAGAGGCGGCGGTGAGCCGAGGGAGAGAGAGGCGTGAGTGAGAGAGGTTTGAAGCCGAGAGGAGGTGGGAGTGTGGTTTGAAGACCGAGATGAGTGGGAGAGAGTTGACCGGGATGTGTGAGAGTGATTGAAACCGTGAGTGAGTGAGAAGAAAGATCGGGAGGAGAGAGAGTGTGATGAGAGTGTGACGTGAATGAGTGGGAGTGTGAGGTGTGAGTGATGGGAGTGGGTGGGGTGGTTGGTTTTTTGTTTGAAATTCAAACCAATATGGTGAGGTGTGTCCTAGGTGTGCCTTACCCACCCACAAGTCCCCAACCTTAACCCCCTGGGTTCCGGACTCACCTTACCTCATCGACCCGTATTTTTCTCCGTCACGTGCACACTTTTACTGTATTTCCTCCCCCGGTTACCTAGGCGAGAACTCACGCATAAACAAAAAGGAAATCGCTCGAGTGGCTCGTGACACGCATTTAATCCATAATGCTATTACACATATCAAAAAAAATCGTAAAATTACCTCGGTGTCGACTCCCAAGGTTCGAAATACCGTCCAGTATCGCGTGGCCGGGTCACGATCCTGACACGTGTCACATAAGTCGTGTTAGAAATCGAGAGATGTTACAATCTCCCCCACTTATTAGAATTTCGACCCCGAAATTTACTAATAAGTAAACTAAACTTCGACTCACCGAAATCAAATAGATAGGGGAAGTGCTCTCGCATGTATGACTCTAGTTCCCAAGTTAACTCCTCGTCCCCGTGGAATTGCCATTTCACGAGAACGGAAGGGATTTCCTTGTTCCTCAATATCTTGACTTTACGGTCGACAATTTGAATTGGCTGTTCCTCGTACGTGGCATCGTCTTGCAATTCGATCGACTCAGTCCACGGTAGGTCGTCGCCTCCGCCCGACTTATCTAGTCGAAGCATTGAAATGTGAAATATCGGGTGAACACCGACGAGCGCCGGCGGTAACTCTAACCGGTAAGCAATCTTACCGACCCTCTTCACAATTTTGAAGGGACCGATAAATCTAGGAGCAAGCTTCCCTTTGATTCCGAATCGTTTGTGACCCTTCGAGCGAGACTTTCGGTATACATAGTCCCCCACGTCGTATTGAAGCTCATCGTGATACGATCATAGTATTTCTTTTGCCGCTCTTGAGCACTCTTAAGCCTCGACGGATCTGCCGTACCTTCTCGGTGTGATCAACAACGGTCTCGGGACCAACAATCACAACATCCTCTCGCTCAACCCAGCGAAGAAGGTGATCTACAAGGCTCGCCATAGAGCGCCTCAAACGGTGCCATACCGATACTTGCCTCGATAAGCTTGTTGTTGTAAGCAAACTCGCACAAATGAAGATACTCTTCCCACGACCCGCCGTATTCCAAAACACACATCCTGAGCATGTCTTCCAACACCTGTATCAACCTCTCGGACTGTCCGTCTGTCTGTGGATGGAACGCCGTACTCAACTCTAGTCTGGTGCCGAACTGAGCCTGCATGCTCTGCCACAATAACGAAGTGAACTGCGCTCCTCGATCTGACACGATCGACAACGGAACTCCGTGTAGTCTGACAATCTCACGCTCGTAAAGAATGCTCAGTCTGTCAACTCGGTGTGTAGTGGATACGGGTATGAAATGAGCGATTTCGTCAATCGATCCACAATTACCCGAGATGCTATCATGGCCACGAGGAGATCGGGGCAAGCCACCGACAAAATCCATAGCAATGTGCTCCCACTTCCATTGAGGAATAGGTAGGGCCGCAGCATCCTCCAGCCGTCGATGCTCGCCTTTCACACGCCGGCATATCTCGCACGCTCTAATGAATTCGACACATCGATTTCATCCCTGGCCACCAAAAGAGACGTCGCATGTCGATACATCTTGGTTCGACCGGATGCACGAAAAATCGAGAATGGTGAGCCTCCCGGAGTATCTCGGTGCGTAAGTCGTAGCCGCCAATGGAATCCACATCGCCCACGATACCTCAAACAAGTGTCCGTCGACCGACTCCAATCTGGATGTTCGAATCGTCGGCCATCTTGCTTGAATTGTTGGTACGACTCATCGCCTTCTTGTCCCTCGAGAACGATCGTGGTGAAACGGTCCGCAACCTCATCCGACCACAAATCTGTATCCCGGTAGTCCCCGCACGTCCGCCGAACTCCTCAACTCGGGCGCCTCAAGAAGACCATACTCGTGAGTCATCGACATACGACCACCTCAAAGATCGATCCCCTACGGCTCAAAGCATCAGCACCACGTTAGCTTTCCCCGGATGATACTCTAACGAGAAATCATAGTCCTTCAAGAACTCTAGCCAACGTCTCTGTCTCAGGTTCAGTTCTCTCTGAGTGAATAAGTACTTCAAGCTCTTGTGGTCTGTGAATAACTCGAAACGTACGCCATACAAGTGGTGCCTCCATATTTTTAATGCGAACACTATTGCGGCCAACTCTAAGTCGTGTGTCGGGTAGTTCCTCTCGTGCACTTTCAGCTGTCGAGATGCATAGGCGATAACTTTGCCCTCTTGCATCAATACACAACCCAAGCCAACCTTCGACGCGTCAGTGTACACCACTAAGTCTTTCCCAGTCTCGGGCAACGCTAACACAAAGCGGTAGTCAATTTCTACTTCAAAGTGTTGAATGCATGTTCACACTCCTCATCCCAATCAAACTTTGCATTCTTCTTAGTCAATTTTGTCATCGGAGCAAAGAATCTTGGAGAAGTCTTGCACAAATCGGCGATAGTATCCCGCCAATCCCGAAAACTGCGAATTTGCGTAATCGGTAGTCGGCGTAGGCCACTCAATCACCGCTCTAACCTTCTCTCGGTCAACAAGAACACCGGTAGCTCCAACAACATGCCCAAGAAATCGGACTTCCGACAACCAAAACTCGCACTTCTTTGAACTTGGCAAACAACGATGATCTCTTAAAGTCTGCAACACTTTGTTCGTAGATGCCCCTCGTGCTCCTCACGAGTCCCGGAATAGATGAGGATGTCGTCTATGAACACAATCACGAACCGATCAAGGTATTCCCTCATCACACGATGCATGAGATCCATGAACATTGCTTGGTGCATTAGTCAAACCGAACGGCATGATCAGTAAACCGAAAATGATCGTATCTCGTCTTTGAACGCCGTCTTTTCTCGATCTTCATCCCTAATCCCGAGTGGTGATAGCCTCGATCGCAGATCTATTTTCGAGAACCATCTGCGCTCACAACCGGTCAAACAAATCATCAATGCGCGGCAACGGATATTTGTTCTTCATCGTAATTCGGTTTCACTGACGATAATCTATGCATAGCCTCAAACTTCCATCCTTCTTCTTCACAAATAGAGCCGGTGCTCCCCAAGGCGACATACTCGGACCGATGAAGCCCAAATCTAACAAGTCATCTAGCCGACTCCTCAACTCTTCAAGCTCTCGGGGTGCCATACGGTAGGGTGGTATCGAGATCGGCTTAGTCCCCGAACAAGGTCAATAATAAAGTCAATCTCCTCGGTGGTGGTAATCCCGGCAAATCCTCCGGAAACACATCTGGAAGTTACACACAACCGGTACTTCTGAAAAGCAAATCTCCTGCTTCGCTCCAGTGCTCATGACGCTCGCAACAATCTCAATCTCGTCACTCGTGGCTTCCCTGCCTCTGGTGATAGGTAGTAGCGATGCCGTGCCCTGAATGCTGAGCTCCGAACCACCTTCTAACGGAATCGTGATTCTCTTCTCATAACAACTAATGTGAGCATGAAACGATCCCAGCCAATCCATGCCCAACAAAGCATCAAACTCCAAAAACTCGAGCACTCTCATATCCACTGGTAACTCATAACCCCTATCTCTACCGAAATATCGAGGCACAACAAATTCGGGTAAATCTTATCTCCAACAGCGGTGCTGAGGATGAGGGGTTTACTAAGCCTAACAGGTTTCAAACCTAGCTTATCTACCATTCGACCAGCAATAAATGAGACAGTGGAACCTGAATCGAACATGGTGTGCATGAAAGTACCACAAATAGAAATCATACCCTCGACAAGGTTTCGGGATGCCCCCGGTCGTGCTCAACACCGCTCTGAACGCGTTCTTTCGAGGCCGATAATGCCGTGGCGGTACTTTGGTGGTTGAGGGCACTCCTCTGTATGTGATCGACCTTTCCGCACCCGTAATGTGTGCACGGGTATCCCGCGATCCTTGAGTCCGCTCGGCCTCGTCCTTGTGCGGAACTTTGTGTCCGAGTCCGACCGGCCCCCGTGTCCTCCTCTCGCTTGTCTCCTTGATCGGTACCCCTACTCTCGTAGTCTGTCTCGTGATTCTTGTCCCGATCGACTAGGCCGTGGTGGATGATCGGCAAAGCCGGTACCGGCGGATTAGTATGGGTCGGACGAATAGTCGATCGTGCAACGGACCCTACGCTCTCGAGTCCCGCGATCACGGAAATTCCACCTATTCTTCTTCCTCTTCTTGTCCCGATGATGCTCCTCCAATCGGGACTCAGTCCGCCGATCTAGTCTCCTTAGGATGAGTAAGTAGGTAACTCTCTCGAGCTAAACTCCGCTCGTATGCAATCTGTAAAGTCTCCGCCGTGTAGTGACTACGTAACCACCGATCGTAAGTAATAGACCCTCGGTGAAATAATACACTCGGTCGGTCTCGGTGTCGCCGATCCTCCAAAGATAAGGCAACAATGATGAGAATCTACCCATATACTCCATAACCGACTCATTAGCGCCCGCTCAACGCCATGAACTCATTCCTCTTTGCTCGAAGTACGATCGGTGGGAAGTATTTCGATTAAACTGGGTCTTGAAGTCGATCCAGTCTCTCGAACACCCCGGTAGTAATGATCGTCGTCCACCAATCATCCGCCTCTCCATGTAACATCGACGAAGAGATAGTCGCTCGCATGTGGTCCTCCGTGGCGATGGTCGAGTGAATCTTCTCATGATTCTTCGAAACAACTCTGTTGTCTTAACATCTCGTGCCGCCATAAAACTTCATGGGATCATGTCTCTTAAATTCCCTCCATCTTCGCCGCCTCGGCGATGGCTCCTGGACTCTTCGATGGAGTCGTAATCGGAGTGACCTCTCGCATTAGTTCTTCGGCGCAGTGGTGCCTCTGTCGCTCGAGCTATCACTTGTCGCTAAAGGATGTGCCTCTCGCTCGTTCTGCGTGTCCGGCACAACAACGGCTCCCTCGTGCACGCTCTAACGGAGTTGGAGCCGTGGATGCCGCAAAGCAATCGGGGTCTCTGCCCGAGTAGTAGTATGTGGCAATGGTGTAGTCGGAGTCGATGGTGTAGCGGTAGGCACGAGTGTCTTCAACAGTCGTAACATTTCCTGTAGCTGCGAATCTGCATCGCAACTCTCTCTCGAGTCAAGGCATGCACATCGTCCGCACCGGCATATCGTGTGCCGATGTGCTTTGCTATCGTCGCCTAACCGGTCGATCCGTCATCGTCGTCTCGAATCAAGAAAACGAACTTCTCGAATCGATCCTATAGCTACCGTATACTACAATAATATACATAGCAATCATAATATGTATTAAAATAATTTGACTCGCCCAATTACTTCCCCGACTAAGTTTCTACGGGATCTAGGGTTTCCACTTTTCGGTTTGACCGTTCCTAACTTCCGCCGGTTTCAATGGCTTGTGTTTTATGAATTTACAACATGAGTCGGGTCTATATAACCAAACTTCGTAGGCTCGATACCAACTGTGACGGCCCCAAATTCCCAATGCATTTGGGTACGCCCGCCTAGACCGTGCGGAGTCCCGAGTCGATTTCTCAATGACTGGACGAGCCTAGTCAGCCTCAACTTATCAAAATTTTAAGGTTTTTAAGGTTTATGAAAGAGTTATTGCGGTTATAATACAATGGAAGCAAAAATCATATTCTAATCAAATAATGGGAAATAACTCAATCAAGGGAAATTAGGAATCTATATAAATGTGGAAACCCCCAAGACAACATATCCAAGTCAACAAAATGAAATTATGGAAATCACCTCAAACCTAGTTCCCTTCCAAAACAACCATATATGTATATACATAAACGTCATACAAAAAGGATAGGTACGAGCCTACATCTCGGTACCTCACGTCCAAATTGCTCACAAAAAGTCTCCTAGACACGGTCCCTTGCCCCTATCTTTTGCTCTCCGTCTTATCTGCACCCACCGTCACAAACTAGACGGTGAGCAATTGAGAGAAATTGAAAGTAAAGCCGGAAGAATATAACAATAATTCATGAAACGACAAACAAGACAGCCTAAATATCATGCGGTGCTTGAAATGCAGGAATATAAATAAGCAAGAATGCATGATAGACAGGTGGAAATGATAGCAATCGAAACATGCGTGTTCTACGAGTCAAGAGAGGCAATAAGTAGTCCATATTCCACAACAATACCACAACAATCCACAACCATCCACAACAATCCAAGACATGGTATCACACAATCACTAGGGGTGGTCAAACACTCGTGCGCTCGAGTGCCGCGTTTTATCCCTTCTAGTGCGGGCCGCATGTACCTTCGAGACGTACTTATGCCAAGAACACACATACAAGAACATAGAATGGAATGCCAATGATGGGATAATAACGAACACAAGAAAAGTGAAAATGAATCACATGATATCTTCTTAGCTGCTCACTAACGTACAAATGCTTTTTAAGGCAAGTGTACTTACCTGAGATTATCGTAATCCACGTAAAACTCCCGCGACTCCTAACGCGTATCCTCAAGTTTCCCGTTACCTGACAAGGTCGAAAACTCGTGTTATTAGGTCGAGTCATTCACTAACACTTAGGTTTAAACTTATCATTATTTCCAATGTTTTGAATGGCTCGGACGGTCATACATTTTAATAAATAAAAGAAGACACTCTCTCTCGGGTTTTGAAGACAAACTACGTATTCGCCTCATCGCGAGTCATAGGCTCGGCTCAGTCGTATGCGGGTCACGTCATGGTCTCGCGGACCGGCAACATGATCACGACGTCATAGCCATTCATCGCCACGCGACGTTTGAATAGCAACTATACATTTTTTCGACTCGACGATGGCATCACACGAACTAATTCCAAAAGCCTTACGTACGTTTGTTTCGGACTTAGCGAGGATTGCTAGACGTCAACTAATATTAAGTGAGACCTCGACAACCTTTAATGATCGTGGTTCGACCGGTAGGACCGCCGGCGATGGTGGTTTCCGGCGAGCCTCCAACGTACACATCACATGAAATATCGATTCCTTTGCACCTATAAAACTGTTTTTGGCCACTTTTAGGGTTGTGGGACCCACATACGAGTTTTGGTGGGGTCCACGACACGTTCCGGTCCCGGTGGTCCGGCGGTGGCGCCGCCGATGAGGGCCTTTTCCGGCGAGAGGGTCAACACCTAGCAAAAATCGAGTTTGTTGTATGTATACAACAAGTACTTTGCATGGGCCATGCGGGGGTGGTTCCGGACGTCTTGGACTCCGGTGGGTCTCCGAGGTCGCCCACGGCCGGCCCTCGTCACGGCAACCACATGCACACGTAACAAGTGTGACGAACAACAACAAAAACAAAGAGAAATGAAGAGAAACGTGAGCCGAGAGGGAGAGCAAACCGTGAGGAGAGGGAGAGTGGTCGAGTGCTCACGGGAGAGAGAGAGAGAGAGTGTGAGACCTCCGGCGACCTTCCTCGCCACCACGGGACCTCCGACGACGGCTTGGTCTCGGCCAACCGAATGGTGAGCGAACCTAGAGAGAGAGCCCGTGAGAGAGAAGTGAAACGCGAGAGAGAGAGAAAACCGAGGTGAGAGTGTTACCTCCGGTTGGCGGCCTCCTCCGGCGTCCCCGGTCCGGTCACCGGCGAGAGCGAGAGGCGGCGGTGAGCCGAGGAGAGAGAGAGGCCATGAGTGAGAGAGGTTTGAAGCCGAGAGGAGGTGGGAGTGTGGTTTGAAGACCGAGATGAGTGGGAGAGAGTTGACCGAGAGGGATGTGTGAGAGTGATTGAAACCGTGAGTGAGTGAGAAGAAAGATCGGGAGGAGAGAGAGTGTGATGAGAGTGTGACGTGAATGAGTGGGAGTGTGAGGTGTGAGTGATGGGAGTGGGTGGGGTGGTTGGTTTTTTGTTTGAAATTCAAACCAATATGGTGAGGTGTGTCCTAGGTGTGCCTTACCCACCTACAAGTCCCCAACCTTAACCCCCGGGTTCCGGACTCACCTTACCTCATCGACCCGTATTTTTCTCCGTCACGTGCACACTTTTACTTATATTTCCTCCCCGGTTACCTAGGCGAGAACTCACGCATAAACAAAAAGGAAATCGCTCGAGTGGCTCGTGACACGCATTTAATCCATAATGCTATTACACATATAAAAAAAAATCGTAAAATTACCCTCTGTCGACTCCCAAGGTTCGAAATACCGTCCAGTATCGCGTGGCCGGGTCACGATCCTGACACGTGTCACATAAGTCGTGTTAGAAATCGAGAGATGTTACAACGTGCCTCGGTCGGTGCACGTATCACAGTGTAGGTCCCACGTTAAGGGTCGATGATCCTGATTAAGGAATTAAAACGGGGTTAGAGATTTGGGCCATGACACCATTCTGGGTATGCACATGTGGAACAAAATGTTCAATGACAATTCCTATAGAAATGCAATAATCTTTAAATGCTTGAGATTGAAACTCTCCAGCATTATCAAGATGAAGGGTCCTGATTGGGTTGTCAGGGAATTATGCTCTTAACTTAATGATTTGTGCTAAAAGTCTGGCAAATGCAACATTACGAGTCGAAAACAAATAAACACGTGACTACCTAGTTGACGCATCTATCAAAGTCATGAAATATCTAAATGGTACACAGTAAGGATGAATAAGTCCACATATGTCTCCCTTAACGCGTTCTAAGAAAACTGAAGATTCTACAACAATTTTACTTAGAGATGATTTAACTATCAATTTGCATTGAGAACAACTAACACAATTATAATCACCAGCTGAAAATATTTTGTGATTTCCTAAAGGATGTCCGTGTGAATTATCTATTATTCTTCGTATCATTGATGATCCTGGATAATCAAATCGGTCATGCTATAAAATGAATATCTTTGAATCATTAATTTTCTTATTTAAGATGACATTCGTTTCAACATGCCTTATATAAGTAAAATATAATCCAAAGGATAAAGTTGAGAATTTTTCTAATATTTTTTTTTCCATTTGAAACAAGTGTGACATAGAGAAATTCTCTATTATTTTTGTTCATAGTCTCGATGTGATATCCATTTTGTCGAGTATTTTTAAAGCTAAATAAATTCTTTCTGGATTTTTAAGAGTATAAGGCATTGTCAATATGAATTGTTGTTCCCCAAAACAACACAATATTTGCTCTTCCAGAGCCATTAATCAAATTGGAGATGTCAGATATTGTTTGAACATTAGCATCAGCTAAGTTCAAATTGAAGAAATATTCTTTTTTTTAAGGATTGTGTGAATTGTAGCACAATCGACAAGACATATATCGCTCTTATTTGATTCATAATTTGATGATCCATGTATACAAATAATGTTTGAAAAATTAGTAAAAGAGTCATATTTTATTCATAATAAGAAACTAGTACATATAAATTAAAAAACATAACAAAAACTAGTGCATAGAATAATTGAAAAGCATCAAATATGATCATTAAAGATTTCGACGTTAGTGTTTGGATTATCGTAAAGATTTGGGACATCCATATAATTAACGTCCGACGAGCCATCTTCGACAATGAAGTTCATCTCAGCTGTTTTGCATTTCTTTTTTAAGGAGGCTTGATAAAGATCAATAACATGCTTAGGGGTGCGGCATACACGAGTCCAATGGTCTTTCAGACCACACATGTGGCACAGTTGGTCACGATTACGAGCATGTCCATTTTCAGCACCATTCTTTCCCTTATTTTGAGCATCGTCATTTTTATTTCATTTATTTTGGAACTTATCACCACAAAATTTAGAATAGAGCTTACCACGATTTTTGTTGATTGATCATTTCCCCTTTTCACGTCTGTGGTTTTTCTTTCATTGACCATTTTTATGGTCATTATAGGATGCAATATTTGCTTCATTAATTGAAGCGGAACCAGTTGGACGAGAGTAGTTGTTCTTCAATAGAAGCTCATCATTTTGTTTAGCCACTATGAGATGAGAAATTAATTCCGAGTACTTTTTAAATTGACGTGCTCAATATTGATGTTGCAACGACATATTCGAGGCATGAAAAGTACTGAACGTTTTTTATCATCATTGCCTCATCGAATATATTTTCTCCACATAACCTCAAACGAGAGGTAATATTAAACATAATGGAGTTATACTCATTGACTGTTTTGAAATCTTGTAGCCTAAGATTCAACCAGTCGTTTTGAGCTTTTGGAAATATCGCAATCTTTTGATGATCATATCGCTCTTTCAAGCTTAACAACAAGGTGAGATGATCTTTTATAGTGAGATACTCACTTTTCAGACCTTCATGAAGATGATGACGAAGAAATATCAGTGCTTTGCATTGATGTTTCATTTCCTTCTACAATAGTTTCTCTAAGTCTTTAGCTTGGAGATGTATCTCGTGTAGCGGCCCCGAAACCCGAGGTTGCCACGTGGGGAGGCGCTGGCCCAGCGGTCCCGTCCGATCCTTGACCCACTGGGTCCCACGCGCCACTAAACGCCATTTCCACAACACGTCTCCTCGATACGCGTGTTAACTCCATTCGTTAAATACTTAGTTCAACAGTTGAATCATTTAAAAACAACAACAGAAGTCTTAAATTAAAAACAAGTAAACAATTAAATTTATTTTCATATAAACATCATTTAATAGAGCAATTCCTATTGTGGAAAACCCGGGGAAAGTACTCCGTATATATATGCAACAATATTAAACAATAATATATACGAATACAATATCTATTCAGTCTCCCATTTCTCAAAAATAAGCAAAATATCAAAATTCGCACGTACTAGTAGGTCGTTGACCGCGGGCAGTCCGATAAAGTCGCCCAAAATGTCCTTGCCCCTACTAGCAGGGTCTTCACTCGACCATCACCAAAAAGCATGGATGGAGAGTAAAGTTAGTAAGATTCCAACAAAGTACACCGAACATTTATGAGAAATATAGACGATATCAATAACCATGTCAAGTACTCATGTGGAAACTAAACAAGCAACTGTGCGAAGATCATCACATGAGTAAATAACACGAGATAAACAAACCGTGTACTCCTCCCGGTCACACTAAACTGTACGACAAACCCCCAAGATCCTTTCAGTGAGTGCCCCACTTCCTTTCACATGGTAACGGCCCAGCCCGGCGACAGTCCACACAGGCCCGAAACCAACCCGGACTGAGGTGCACATGATCCTTTCAGTTGAAGCACTCACTTCCTTTCACTCGGTTACCCGCGTACAGCCTAGTGTGCCATAAGTACAACACTGACGCGTTCGGCGCGCGTCAATTTTTGGCACCGTTGCCGGGGACTGGTGTTTTTCTTTCTTTGGTTATTTATTATTATTATTATTATTATTAGTATTATATTATTATATTATTATATTATTATATTATTATATTATTATTATTATTATTATTATTATATTAATTATTATATATATATATATATATATTTGGATCTAGTCCCTTGTTCTTAACATGTATGCAGGCAACCCCGCGCTGGCCTCCTACCCCCACAATTACGGTCAATTCGAAGACTCACATTATTATAATGTGAATGGGGTAGGTATGTTATATAATGGACATCAATTTTCTAACATGCATTCTTTTGTGCAACAGGTCGAGGTTTGCGAAATTTGTGAAGATTATTCTCATTCCACATATGATTGTCCGTATTATCCAAAGTATGAAAATTATCACTATCTTAGCTATGCATCGCCACAACCCGACTTCTTTGGGCTCATGCCAAGTCCACAGATTCCTCAACAAAGCACCTCTTTAGAAGATATGATGAAAAAATTACTTGATGATCAACAACGATTTCATGAAGAGCTTCAAGAATTTTCGCGTGAGTTTCCAAGCTTGCAAAATTTGGAAACTCAATTTATTCAATTGAATGCCACACTCCATAATATGCATGACGAGAAAGAGTTGTGTAATACACAACCAACTTCTTACTCAGAGGTGAATGTGGACGTTGATACATTGAGTAATGTTGAGGAGAATGTTGATACACCGGTGGAGAACTACTGGTGCGAAACAACGCAAGGACTTGAAGTCCTTCAAATTGAGCTGGACATGCCCATTGCACCGAATGATGATGATGATGTCGCGCTAGAAATTTGAGTCATTTCAGAACGGCCAGAGGAGCCGCAGACAGAGAGCAAGGAAGACCAACCTCTGGTGTTGGTGAAACCACCCACCCTCCCATGCATATTTGATAAACCCTATACGGGGGTGGAAGTAAAGGAGCGTTCGCAGATTTTCTACACTGCTAACACCTTTGTGTTGGAGGACCATGATGTGACAAATTCGTTTGTGTTAGAAGTCTCGAATGAGCACCCGATTCTGAAAGAGGGCGTGCATGCTGCATTGCCCAACTATGGTGATGCACCATTTGTTGTTGACATCTCCAAAGGAGAGGGCATCACGTGATGAATCACGATAAGTCTAGCCAAAGACTTAAAAGAAAGGCGCTCGTTGGGAGCCAGCCCAGCTTTATTTTTATTTTTATTATTTTTTTTATTATTATTTTTAGTCTTAATTTTTTGAGACTTTTGTTATGCGTGAACTTGTATCATCTTACTATTCTCTGTCTTTTTGTTGCATGGATTCCTTGATTTGTTTTGAACCTTGAGGACAAGATTCGGAATAAGTTTGGGGGTACATTAAGATTTGTGGACTGAGCTGGATGGGTTTCTATGCGAAAGACCGCAGGTGAGATCGTTTAAATTTTTTCAATTATACGCGGTTGTCAGACGGTATTGGTGGTGTTCTGTATCTTTTATTCATTCATTTCTTCCATTTCTTTTCCCTCCATACTCATCTATCTCACTTCATTAGGAGTTGATACACTTTCATACATGTATTTAGTATAGTTTTTATTATTATATTGTTTAGAGTCACCCGAAACTTTGTTTTATGCCTTTGGTTGTGGATGAGTACATTATGGTTGTCTTTTTGACTTGAAACTTAGGAAAAAAATGGAAAAATATTCACTCGAGTCCGCAGCTTAGCATTTTTTTGATTTCATGATTATGGACTTAGTATGATGGTTAAGCCTTGTGCTAGATACCAAAATGGGTAGACGGTTGAATTTGCGCAAGTGATGATATTTTAACGCACATTGAGGAATTTGCTTAATTATAGTGAAAGTGAGAAGGGCTAACATGAGTTTTCTTAATATAGAGAGTCCCACAAGTTTCCATAGGAAATGGAGCAGGGAAACTTGTGGTGGGAAAAAGTGAGAAAATCGGTCCATAGGAAATGGAGCAGGGACCGTATTATTTGAAAAAAAAAAGAAAAAAAAATGGAGAAGAAAAAGAATTAGAGAGTATATATATAAAATGGATAAAGGCGGAAATGTATGAAAACTCCTCAAATAAAAAGATTTAGCTCGAGTGCTTATAGCTAGATTAAGTAAAATTGTAAACTTGCATGATTGAATGTATAGATCAAGAAAACCCGCAAGTAGTTGATGGCGTTTGTCTTGACCATATCTTTGTCTTGAAAATGTGATCTTAATTATGCTTGGGTTGCGGTTCTTGACATATCATAACTTCGAAATTTCTTGAGTGATTGGTTAACTTGACAACTATGTAAATCAAGGGAACTCCATGAATTTGGGTCGGGTATAGGATTAATTGAGTTGGTATTATTATAATAAGTCTAGTTGAGTTTGTGTTTTCATTTACACCCTTGCTCGGGACGCGCAAAGTCTTAAGTTTGAGGGTATTTGATAAGTCAGCATTTTATCAGTAATTAGTAGTCAATTTTAGTATATTATTTATCGAAGATATTTAAATATTATATTAAATAATATGTTTTTGTCATTTTTAGGTGAAACGGAGTGCGCGGTTGAATTCGTGACGAGAAAATACGCGAAATCGAGTATTCATATGTTCAGATCCGTTTTACACTGAAAATTGTGCTAGCACGTATCTCGAGGCAAATCTGGTGGGGCCCACGCTCGAGGCGATGACGTGGCAAACAGTTTTAAGGAGCGTGCTTTGTGGCTTTGTGCTTGCATGATTCAAGGAACGTGCTTTGTGGCATAATTATAGGAGAAATGTCAAAAACAATTAGTTTATATATTATATTATATATATATATGAGAGTCACAAAGTGGTCTGACAAAAAGGGAGAGAAAGTGGACAAAGTGAAAAGAATAAAATAAGGGAGAACGTGGATACAAAATGACATCAAAATCAACACGTTTGACCATCCCCATGTTTTAGTGCAGCAATGTTGCACATTGTCTCGTTAGAAACAAGAAGAAAAAATATAAAAGAGGACAGCAAGGAGGTTATAAAAGGAGAGGCGATTCTTCTCTGAAGGGGGCATCTCTCCATACTTGGCTCTTTGGCCAAACTCCTCTCCCTCATTCTATTTTCTATTTTTGTTTTTAACGAGACAGTGTGCAACAATGCCGCACTAAAACATGAGGATGGTCAAACGTGCTGATTTTGATGTCATTTTGTATCCACGTTTTCCCTTATTTTATTCTTTCCACTTTGTCCACTTTCTCTCCCCTTTTGTCATACCACTTTGTGACTCTCATATATATATAATATAATATATAAACTAATCGTTTTTGACATTTCTCCTAATTATGCTACAAAGCACGTTCCTTGAATCATGCAAGCACAAAGCCACAAAGCACACTCCTTAAAACTGTTTGCCACGTCATCGCCTCTAGTGTGGGCCCCACCAGATTTGCCTTGAGATACGTGCTAGCACAATTTTCAGTGTAAAACGGATCCGAACATATGAATACTCGATTTCGCGTATTTTTCCGTCACGAATTCAACCGCGCACTCTGTTTCACCTAAAAATGACAAAAACATATTATTTAATATAATATTTAAATATCTTCGATAAATAATATACTAAAATTGACTACTAATTACTGATAAAATACTGACTTATCAAACACGAATAGCAAAAGTCTCGACCCCCAACTCAAATGCGTCACGGAAATCAATAACAAGGAATAGGGGGAATTGCATCCAATAACCACGAATAAACAATTAATGATAGAAAAGTAAACCCTAAGTGACTTTCAGAAGGAATCTTACGTACCTCAAAACGCACTCGTACACATCTCGATATGCGCGCCCGACACCTGACTATAGCATCCTAAGTCCCTGGTGTCCATTTGTACCATTTCAGTTTCTAAATCTTGCAAATCACAAAATAAAATTAGGTGAATATACATCACCTCAATCGCGTCGTCGACATTCGTCGATTTACGCCTCCGATAGGTCCGACAACGCCATCGCGTCGTTCACCGCGCCGTTACCGCTGTTGAGCCGACGTCGCTGCTGCGCCGACGCAGCCCTCGTCACCGCGCCGCTGCCGGCACCACCGTCGTGCCGCCGCCGGCCGCTCGCCGAAGCCGCCAGTTCTGCCGCCGGCCTGCTCCGCCAGCTCCGCTGCTCCCTGCGCGCCGCCGGCCGCCGCTGCTCCCTGCGCGCCACTGCGCAGTCCCGCCGCGCAGCCACCACCGCGCGCCTACAGCTGTCGTCCCCGGCGCTGCCACGCCACTGCCGGCCGCGCCGCTCGCGCCGCCGCGTCTCCTGGCAGCACCGCTTCGCTGCTCCCTTTGCGCCGCCGGCCGCCGAGCCTCCTCTCCGCGCCGCCACCGCCCCTGCTGCTGCAGCACCGCCTCCTCTCCGCTGCCGATCGGCCACCGCTGGTCGTCGTCGTCGCGACTTCCCTGCGCCGCCGCGCAGCCGCCGTCCGCGGCGACTCTTCGTCCCCCTCGCCGGCTCTCTCTCTCTCCGCTCCATTTCTCTCCTCTCCAGATCTCTCTTTTCTTCTCTTTCTCACTGGTTTTTCTCTCTCTCTTACTTTTTCTTTTCTTTTCTCTCTCTTCATATATATATTTTCATTTTCTACTTTTAATTTTCAAATCAAAAGTGTCATCGAGATTCGTGTTGCATGAATATCGATGCAACATCAATAATTTCACATCTTTTTCCACGCCTCTATGCTTGACCAAAATTGTCTCTAGTCTGACAAAGTTTACGTATTTCGAGACAAATGCAAAAACATATTTATTTTTTACGCTTTCCTTAAAAATTTGAACAACGCGCATCTCGAGGCACTAACTCGCCTCATTTCCAAAATTTTGATACTCGCTCTACACGCATCACGAGACGTATCCAATGTACACATTAAACCACATAACGCGACTATCTCGGTCCCACGTTGGCACGCGACTCGAGACGCGTCCCCGTTCGTATTTTGGCTCACTGAATTCTCCGCGTATACATTTTTCAACAATTAGCACCTCCTCTCGAGATTCAGACATGCGCATTTCGACAGTGGGTCCCACATACGGACCTAAAATGACACGTGGCACGAGTAGAATTTTCGGCCCTAAAATGACGAAGATGATGACGAAGATGCGCACCCGGCCGAGGAGCGAAGACGATGACGATAACAGTGATCGAGGACGATGATGAAGATGCGGACTCGGCCGAGGACAATGATGAAGACGATGACGAGAACGAAGATGCGAGAATGAAGACCGAAGACGATGAGGGAATGAAGATTGTGAGATCGCGGACTCGGGCGAGGAACGGAAGTGATGAAGACCAAAATCGACTTTGATGATTTTGTTGGAGATGTAAGTTAAATAGAGGGGTACTTTAGTAAATGCATCTGTTCGAACCACATTTATTCTCAAGCTTAAAAGTCCCATAAAAGGGACTAATACATAAACCCATGTGTTAGTCCCATTACGAACTAATCTCATGGTCTTTGGTCTTGCTAATATTTGAAGCGAACATATCATTAAAGTGTTTCGAGTGAAAATTATGTAATACTTATATATAAATATCATATGGTGTATATAATAATAATAATAATAATAATAATAATAATAATAATAATAATAATAATAATAATAATAATAATAATAATAATAATAATAATAATAATAATAATAATAATAATAATAATAATAATATAGTGTATAAATTGATATATGAGGATCCCCATGGGTGGATGGTATCCTCGTGGGAATTACACGTGGAATCCCAATAGAGATTACCCGTGGGGATCCCCATGAGGATATTTTATTATCCATAGTCATACCCATATTCTCGTGTGGTGTGGGTATGAGATTTTGTACCCTTCATCACACTCATCCCCATTTAAAACCCCATACCTCATACCCATTAGAGTAAATCCCCGTGACCTGTGGGTATTCTCGTATCCATTTGCAAGCATATTTAAGACCTAGTTGGAATACAATATTAAGCCTATACATGAATTAGTCACCGACGCACCTCACTTTCCTTATCTTGGATTGAGCCCCTATATTATAAAAATTGAACAGGCCCAATATGCTACATCAACATTGTTTGGATAATTGACCTGGTGCTTACCGCACTTAGGCCCAATAGTTATAAGCGCTACATCACTCGAGTACACTTCGCGTCGCCTATACCCACGGATATATCAATAAAGAAAAACGCCTATTATTTCAGTCCGTCGATCTCTTAAACCGATCAGTTGTTATGCAGTTTCAATCCTCGCGCGCTCAATTTGAATTCAGCTCCCCAAAAAACCAAATTCCCGCGAAAACCCACATTTCAATCACAAAACCCTAGAACTCGAAGAACAGCTCCAATGGAGAAGGGCATGATATCGGTGGATCGATGGAGCGAAGAAAGCCAAGCCTACTTCCTCACGCATCTCCACGCCGATCACACCAAGGGCCTCTCTTCCAACTGGCGCAAAGGCCCGTTGTTCTGCTCACCGATCACCGCCAAGCTCTTCCCCCCCAAATTCCCCGATTTCGATCTCTCCTTCATTAGGGTTTTGGAGATCGGGACCTCTCACTCGCTCGCTCTCCTCTCTCCGTCGTCTGGATCGAAAATCACGTTTCACGTCACGGTGATCGACGCCGACCACTGTCCCGGTACGCGAAATGTTTGATTTGTTGCATTTTTATTGTTGTTGTTGTTGGTGGTGCAGGTGCTGTGATGTTCTTGTTTGAGGGGGAGTTCGGTCGGTTGCTTTACACTGGCGATTTTCGATGGGAAGGGACTAGTGAGAGGGCTTTGGAGGGGAAGAGTGTGCTTGTTGAGGCTCTTAAGGGGGGCACTGTTGATTTTCTTTACTTGGATAATACGTACTGCAATCCGTCCTTCTTGTTTCCTCCTAGAGAAGTTGTTGCTAATCAGGTTCGCCGGCATTTTAGTTGTTATTGTTGTTGTGAGATTTGATTCATGATTCTTTTTATGCTGTGTTTCTGTGTCTGGACATTTGTGGAAAGATCGAAGGAAAGTTAAAATTGAGAAGATTGTTTTGATTTGTTTTTGCCCGATTGAACTTGTCGCTCTTTGCTTGACTGTGCAGTTTGCAGTGATTTAAAATGAAGTTAATGCGAAATCCTTCTATTGTGGAATGAGTTTGATGGTTACGGTTTACATGTTAGTCTTTGGAGAAACAACTGCTTATAAGTCGAGTGTATAGACCGTATTGAGCGTAAATCTTATGTGATTATTGGCTTATCTACTTATAGTTTTATTATAGTTCTCACTTTGCAAGGATTCTTTCATGTATGCCTAATTGAACTGTGAAGATCAAAGACAAGTTATAACTAAGAAGATGGTGTTCCTCTTCATTTATGCCTAATTGAACTTTCTTATCTTAAGCTTGAACTGGTGGTGCAGATTTATCATGATATTGGAAGTAAAATTTCTATGGAATCAATCTTATTAGATATTTCTATGGCAGCTCAGCTTATTATTGTAAGGTCGTTTGCTTTTCACGCAGGCCTCGATTTCCTGGTGACTAATGTGGCTCATGAATAGCTCTTTTTGAAGTTCAATTTAGCAGATTTGAAAAACGAAAAACATTGAAACCATTGAATGGCTTTATATCTTATATAGTTGAGGTTCTATTGTGGATGAAGAGTTAAAAAAATTTGCTACTCAGTTCTTTTTTTTGATTTATTTCTTAATTGATAGCTCTGAAATGTTCCTGGTCAGGTTGTCAAAATCATTTCTGCTTATCCTGATCACGATGTCATCATTGCCATCAATACACTTGGGAAAGAAGACCTTCTCATTCACATAGCAAAAGCTCTGAACATTAAGGTCTGCAATACAACCTTGAATGTTTTGCTATATATGCTCTCTTCACACTGTCATGAATCTTCGAATACATTAAATAGTGGAAATGCTTAAATGATTTACATGTAATCAGGCAGCATGTTAACAGAACCAGTAACAGACAACAACAACAACAACAACAACAACAACAACATAGCCTCAGTCCCAAATTAACTGGGGTCGGCTACATGGATCAAACTTTTCCATTGTGCTTGATTAAGTGCTACTCATACATGTTTGATCCATTTCATGAAAAGTGACAAAAGTTTTACGCTAGCTGTCAACCTATCGCAACCCTCCTCAATTTTTTAAGAATGGAAAATGAGCTTGGGGCCTCCCCCCACTTTTCGGGTATGAAAAGTAAGTTTGGGACCTCCCTTACCCATTTTTCGGTATGAAAAAATGAGCGTCAGAGTCCTCCTCCTTTATCCGGACTTGGGACCGGCTATGTAGCGCGCATAGTGTACAACATAGGTGGAGTTAACCAGTAACAGACTATATCATGTAATTTATCTAATTGATTGCCTCATCTTTTGACAGAGATCTCCAAGTTTGTCTGGTAAATTTGTGGATCTCTTTGCCTTGTGTATGTTTAATGGTTAGGCCACTAGGTCATGCTTTCCTAAAACTTAGTCAGCTGCAGGGCATAGTGTTCCGTTGAATCTTGAGTTACATCATCTTTATTGACTAATTAAAGAGTTCAACTTCATTGATAGACAATTCTTGTTATTAATGAACCTCACCTTGCTTTTTGCTGGCCTCTGAAGATCTGGGTTTGGCCAGAACGCTTGCAAACAATGCACCTCTTGGGCTTTCATGGCATCTTTACAACAAATACCAGTCTAACTAGAGTGAGAGCAGTCCCTATGTACAGTTTCAGCATAAACACTCTTGAAGAATTAAATAAGATGCGCCCCACTATTGGAATCATGCCATCTGGTCTCCCGTGGGTGGTGAAGCGCCTTGATCAAAACGACTATTCTGTGGGTTCTTTGAAAGTTTTTCAGGGACCTAAGAGAGGAACTGCAACTGATCAGGATCATGTTTGTAGAAACCAGAAGTATGAAGATATAAGTCCCTACACAAAACTTCATCGCTACATATATTCTGTGCCATACTCTGATCACTCATGTTTCAGTGAATTACAAGAGTTCTTTAAGCTTGTGAAGCCTATGAATATAAGAGGCATAGTCTCTTCATCAACATGCTACATTGATCCCCTTTATTATCTGGGGAAACTTAGTGATTCAGATAAACTGATTGAAGGGACAAACATGAAGCTCCACAAGTTGAAGGTGGATGAAAGTGGTGAATCATCCCAAGGCAAATCCGTTTGCTGTAACTTGTCAATTGGGGCTAGATTTAGAAGAAAAAGCAGCAAGAAGATCAGCAGCTTAGGTGTTCGTAGCGGCAGGGTAACATCGACGAGGAGATCAAAACGAGGTGTGAGTATTGCTGAAATTGCTAGCGGTGTTTAAACAGACCTTGTAATGAAATCATGTAACGTGTGAGGTCACTTTTGTTGAAAAACCTGAAGCCTTCTAATGTATAGCGACAATATGCAAAAAATGAGTCTCAGTAAACAAGTACAGAAGCTCTTGAAAATTGAAATACAAATATAATATTTCATTTTGTTATAAATTTTTGTTCATGATAACCTCCTATTTTGCCCGCTGTGAGAATATTTTGTTGATTAATGACCTTACTCCCCGTAATTATCTAATTTGCAATAGATATGGCAAGGCACAAGCTTTCTTTTTGAGTAGTTGGTAAGTCTTGCTGAGCCTAAGTAGTGCAGTATGTTAATACCAGTATGATTGCTATTTATTGAAAGCGAAGCAGATGATAGAGGAAAGAACAACTCAATGGCTGGCTGCTGAAAGCTTGCAGTGATTACAGATGGAGATAAGCCTTGTATTGTGAAACCTCATCTGGAAACAGCTGATCGCCATTTCTGGACTCGGGACCTGACAAAGACTGGCGGGACTAAATGAGTAAGCACTAGTCACATATGACTAAATTAGTAAGCACTAGTCACATGTGTCTCTCTCTCTCTTTTTTTTTTTTTTTTCCTTCCCGGATTAGTTTGATATCTGTTTGAAATTTTGCTTATATTTAACAATTATTTATTCTAGGTCAATTGGTGATTTAACCTGATATCATAGTGACTGTTATTATTTGATGATTCCCTTCCTCAATGAAATTTTTGTTCTTTTTTTTTTTATTTTTTTTTTTTTTTAAAAAATCTCATGATTGTTGCAATTTGTATCCTCTTCTTTCCGCTTCTATGCGGGAGAGAAGTTTTCATAAATTATTGTCCTGTTTGCTAGTGATTGTATAATTCTTGTCCCAATGTCTTTAGAGTTGCTAAACATGACCAACTTGACTATATATATACATGATTCTCGATTCTTGATTCTTACAGTTCCTAGCTACTAAACATGACTCTCTCTCTTCACCCACACTGGTGGTTTGGTTATCTCTATAAGTTTTTGTAGTGTTGAGTTACCTTAGATTCAATGATAATCTGAATGGTACACAAAGACAAGCGAACCAGTGTATCTTAAAGAGTCCTAGAGAAGGCTAAGAAAGAGTGCTTGAGCTGTATGGGAGAGTACAATTCATTGCTCATAAGACTATGGGGGTTCATTGATAAGGTGTTCATAGACCAATTATTTCTGGACAGGAAGAATGAGATCGAACTGTTTGTAGGAGTTGGGAGAGGTTTAGGACCTAGCTTATTTGTAAACAAAAATCAATTTGAGCGCGGTAAAAATTTGTGGTAGAGAAAAAAAACTCTTAATAAAAGACGTGGTATAGGAGTGATGAATATACCTTCAGAGAAAACAGTAGTTATTTCCTCTCGTCTACGTACATTATTTGTATGCATGGAGTGCATATACTTTATTACATAAAATCTAGTTGGCCTAAAATCTTTGTAATAGAATGGTAGCATGGTTCATTAAGTTGTTACTACTACTTACATATATCTATTCAGAGAAGAAATTTGTTGTTTCTTCATTCTCCATCATCGCTTGGAGGTACCTTTGGATCGGAGGAGGATTCACCTCTAAGAGCCCTTCAAGAATCTGAACCACTTGTCCCATTGATGGCCTTTGAATTTCTTCTGCTTGGATGCACCAACAAGCCACTCTAAATGCTCTGTTAAGTTCTTCAATATCCGCTTTTCCCTCTAACTTGCTGTCCAAAATTGAAAGCACTGGGTGTCCCTCAGATACCACTTTTCTAGCAGCCCAAGTAGGGAAGAACCACACCTTCCCATCCTTGGATCTCTTCAAGTTTCTTCTTCCTGAAATGATTTCAAACAGCATCATCCCATAGCTATAGACGTCTGCCTTCACAGAGATAGGAACACCTGAAGTCCATTCCGGAGCAACATAGCCTACAGTTCCCCTCACGGTTGTCAGAACTCGACTAAATTCACGGCCTAAAAGCTTAGCAAGACCGAAATCTGCTATTTTAGGAGAAAAATCAGCATCTAGGAGTACATTCTCTGGCTTGATATCACAATGTATGATACAGTCTCTACACTCCTCATGTAGGTAAGCCAACCCTCTTGCTGTCCCTATTGCAATTCGGTACCTCTGCTGCCAATTCAAAATTCTAGAATTGTTTTGATGAAATAGATGTTTTTCTAGGGACCCATTAGGCATCAGATCATACACCAACATTATTTTCCTACCTTCAGAACAAAAGCCACGGAGGCGAACAAGGTTAACATGCTGGATTAAGCCTATAGTACTTACCTCGTTTCGAATTGCTTCTGATCTTGAGAAACACCTTCAAGTCTCTTCACTGCAACGGGAGTCGAGTCGCGCAATGTCCCTTTGAAGACACTACCAAAACTGCCGCTTCCTAACTTGTTCGAAAAATTCTTCGTTGCGATTTTGAGGTCTTTGTACCTAAATGCTGTTAAAAATGCGTAGGCCTCCTTTAGCTTTGGTGATCTGTTGAATCTTTTTATCCACCGTTTACGAAGAAAAAGAAAGCGATTCCCAACAGGATTGTAGTCCCAGAGAGAACCACACTGACTATAGTCCATTTAGTAGAAGGTTTCATCCTAGAACCCAATTGGTCCTGTGAAGGAGCTAGTCTGATGTAAAGATCGTTTCCTTTGTCGCCATCGCCAAGCTGTTGTATGTTTAATAGATCTCCATACCATAGTGAACACCAAATGCTATTGCCGCTGCTACTACTATTGGTAGAGTAAGCATATGCACTGCAAGAACAATTTTGTAAGCACGCCAATTCACATTTCTTGGCATTATCCATTGCCAAAGCATTGGCCGACGATGAGCTGATTTTGGTCAATCTCATGTTAGGCATCTTTGAAAAGCTATCTTCATTGCCACACTGTAAAGAGCTTCTCCTCACGCACCCACCTGAGTAATCAAGCAAGCCCCAATCTCTTGGATAGTGTTGTTTGAAACCTGACAAACATTGGCATATGGAAAGACCAGAAGGATTCTCACCGCAAACACTGAAAGCCCCGCAAACGCCATGAACTTGACACAGCGTTGGTTTAGTCCAAACCACTGACCATTCTTGAGTTTCAGCCTGCCATATTGCAGCCTTTAATTGCCCAGATGTATCAATGAAAGCATAGAATGGCAAAGCCGTATCCAAAAGAGAAAATGAGAAGTACATCCCATTTTCATAGGACTTGTATTCCAAAGAAGCTGCGACACCATATCCGGTTTGCATTTCAGGCCAAGTCGCTGAAATAATATCCATTCCAAACACCTGAAGTGTAATATTCAAGTGAATGATTCCAAGTGAAGTCAATGCTCCCGCTGTGTCCCAATTCGAGAGAGTAGATGCCTTCGGACGGATCCTCAGAGTTCTTCCATGCGCTTAGTTTGTCGCTCTTCTTCGTGACATTGTTATATCCAAACTTTGCACCAGGTATGTATGCATGGGTGGGGTGATCAAAGCTCTGCCAGATGATGTTCCCATTTGATGAACTTGTGAGAACCAGATTTCCGGCCTCACTGAGCACGGCCTTAACGGAGGAATCATTCATGGTCTTTGAGGTTGTTGAATCGGTAGACCAAACTGAGACTCGAGAGGAGTAGTTGCTCTTCGTACTTACAAGGAGGACTAGATGGCCATTCTCCAAGAGCTTCAACTCTGAGGAAGAGGAGTCATTAGTGGTTATGGGCTTGTTTCTGTTTGCCACCCAAACAATGGTTTTCTTTTTCTGAATTGTGGCGACTTTCTTGAACCAAATGCCTACGTAGTATTTCTGAGAGTTGCCTGGTGTGAAGAACCCAAGTTCGAATTTGCCGCCTTTAGAAACTAAGGTCTGGTTTGCTGTTAGAGATTGGCCTGCAAGCATGGTATCTGCAGCACTGGCAGAATTTCCGATGCTATGATGGGGAGCAAAAGAAAGGATGGACAGCAACAAAGCAATGCGAAATGATGTTAGCAAAGGAGTTGAATCGGTGTTCATCTCGGTTGCGCAAACTTTCATGGACAACTTGCTGGGTTTCTTGAATTAAAAGCTGATCCTGAGCAAGAACAATGATTCCAATTAGTCTTTTAAAGAACTACATATGGATGTTTTGGCCTGCTAAGTCATGATCAAACTTCAATTCCACCAATGTTGAATGTGTAGGAATTATACATTCAAACTTCAATTCCACTTCAAATTGGTGAATGCCTCTAAACGTGAAATAAACTCAAGAGGAAAAATCAAAATCAAAGCCCACTAAATTTCTGAAAACATGTCCACTGTCATCGTGAAAAAAGAAGCATAGCCACTTGCTTAATTTCTTTTCACGTATATTTCACGCTTTTTTGGTGCAGAGATTCGGAGTTTTTCACAAACTAAGGTAACAATACTTTTTTATTCATCAAATAAGGATGACTACTTTAAATTTACAAAACTAAAGTATGTCTCTTTTTGGAATGGAGTCTTTGATGATGTGGCTCCATGCGTTGATGTGTTTTGATGAGGTGGAATGAATGAGTCATTTATACAAAATAATGAGGTGGATTGAATGATACTTTTTGAAAATGAGCTATCTATACAAAATACATGCAACACCTCTTATTTACTCCTCAATTTGTTCAACTCGAAGCGGTGAACCAATGCAAATGACATGTACGTATCAAGATGGACAAGCCGTGTCACGTACGTATCTCGAGATGGACAACTCGCATCATGCACGTATCTTGAAGTAGACAACTGATGTAAATGACACGCACGTATAAGGACGTGGACAACTCATACAAACGCCATGTATGTATCTCGAGGTGGATAAGTCATGCAAACGACACACGCGTATGTCGAGGTGGCCGACCCATGCAACCTCGTACAATTCATGCAAATGTGTCACATGTATCGTAAGGTGTGCGACTCATGCAATCCATGAAAACGTCGTGCACGTATCTCGAGGTGGACAACTCATGCAACCTCGTTCAATCAATGCAAACCGTGCAAAGGTCATGCACGTATTTGGAGGTGGCAACTTATGTAATCTTGTGCAATCGAAGTAAACCATGTAAACGTCACGCAAGTGTCTCGAGGTGGACAACCCATGGAAACAACAAGCACGTATTTGGTGGTGGACAACCCATGCAAACAACATGCACGTATCTCGAGGTGGACAATCCATGCAAATGTTACATACGTATCTCGAGGGGCAACCCATGCAAACGACACACACGTATCTGGCGGTGGACAACCTATGCAAACAATACACACGTATTTCGAGGTGGATAATCCATGCAAACGTTACACGTATCTCGAGGGAGCAACCCATTTATATCTACTACAAACCATGCAAGACAATCATGATCATAAGAAGAGATGTTGATAAAAAACTATAAAGGCAAAAACCACGTTATATCTTTGTCTATAATTTAAAATTAAAACAATAAGTTTTGAAAGTATGATTTTATTCCATCTCAAAAACTAATCATATAGGTCCATCGACGGTTACTTTGACATTGTTGCTATGTGATGCAAACATGACGTACTCTATGTCAAGTTGGACGTTGTGCTTGTACATCCGGTTGAGTTTGTCGAGGTTGTTGATCTTGCATTGAATTTTTTTGAGTCGATTGATGTTCTTCCTCCGGTTCACTCGACTCACCTCTAGTACTAATGCTTCCAAAAATCGAAGGTTGAACCGTCCCAAAAAACTGACTTCCTGTATGTGGTTGGCCGAAAGGAACATGAGGCGGCGACATGCTTAACATGTTCATGAATGAGCCATCTCCACTTTATGACATATTGTAATTATAACATGGTGGAGTAAATGGACTCGACGTGTATTGAGGCAATGAAGGATACATTGGATGCCTAAGCATTCCACGGTCCATATATGAAGATGACGGCCCGGATGCATAAGGATCAAAATGGTAAGGATGAAGATTCATGATCGGCGCGTTAGGTACAAACATTTTAGGTTCTGTTTGCATTGGGGGCAATGTAGGAATGTACCAATGAGAAGAATGACGTTGTAGGGATGAGCGTTGGCTACTGTCACCAACAGTCTATGTTCTTCTCGCTCTCGGATGATATGAACGTGGTGTAGGAGAACGTCTGCTACTCTCAGCAACAGTCTTTGTCCGATGAGAAGGACGTGGTGGACGAGGACGTCTAGTGCTCCCACCAACAGTTTGTGTTTGTGTTGTTCTTCTTCTCACCTTTCTATTTGATTCGCCTGATCATTTTCTTCATCTTCTTCTTCATTCTCCTCATTTATGGCCTATTAGACATCAATTCCACTATTCCATAGAGTAGACCTTTGCCTTTAATCTTCATTTAAAATTTTGATGCCTTCATCAAGCGCAATAAGACCTTGCTCGTACCCATCCTCGATGAACACTAGCTGCAGTCGACGCACCAAGTTACACTGATATAAAAACAGAAGGTTAATACACACGATTTAAGATGCAAATCGTGAGGAAAGAAAAATAATATTTTAAAGGTTACCGAATAGTCACGTAAAGCCCCATCGTGTCCAATGAATCTTCTAGTTACTGATCGATACCGCGTCATGTAGTCTTATTGATCGTGTCATTTTTCTTGTTCCGTTGTGATTATGCTATCACCACGATTTTCTCATATTTGTATATAGTTTGCGTGAAAAGCCACCTAATTTTCTTGAACGTGTCTTCGCCTTTCGATGCGGTGCAGTCGGGTGTCATAATCACGGTTTGGTGGCACGGCTTGTATCATTCTGAATTGTCTCAAAACTCTTTCTGGTCGATGCTACTTGACTATGTGGAAACAAATTAGGGGACACGTCGATAGTCAACTACCGTGATCGTCAGTACAATATTCGGGAAGAGACCCGACAACTTCAACATAAGGTTGCCACACCACGTCATCCTCATTCTGCGAATCGAGTATATCGCGATAAGCTGATAAAACATGTGTCGTATTCTTAGTAACCGAAAATGTATCGATCCATCTGTATAAAAAACTATAAATTAGTAAAATGAAAATGTAGTTAATATTATAGGAATTATGATATAACATTTGTTTTACCTGTGTCCCAAAGGGACTTCATTAAGCATCTCTTCTCCATTAATTGTTCGAGGTTGAACTCTTGGAACACCCAGCCGCCTTGGTGCTATGAATGGAAATCTATCACATGCCCAAAGTTGTACAAAAAAGGCCAAACATGCACTTCCCCAACTATACTGTCCAGTTATGTCAAAATCCTCGAGCAACGGTAGAAACATCAAATGTACATATCAATTTGACTTGTCGACGAATAGACAACCATCGATTAGTTGGAGAATGTACGATCAACATACCGTCTCACCGACTCCTCATCGCTGTCGTTATGTATAGCTCGTACGTTACGTTCAAGCCATCCAACATGAATTTGACCAAGTAGCCTCTCACACACCTCAACATAGCCTGTATTAGTGGTTCCCGTCACATGCATAACTTTGATAGGTAAGCCGAGTTGTACTTGTACGTCCTAGAGTGTAATAATGCACTCGCCACATTGCATGTGAAATGTATGTCTCTCTGGGCGTCATCTCTCAACGAATGCGGTAATCAAAGCCCAATCAAGGCTGAAAAATGATATGCGCGAAATCCCATAAAACCCACTGAAATGTAGATTTGAGATCATTCGAGAATGATACTCCACCGTTTGATCAACGACAGCAGGTCGTCGACGCACGCGCAATGTTTTGTACACCTTATAATTGAAAAATAAGTTGTCATATATATATATATATATATATATATTATATGTTTATTCATGAACATTGGATGTATCCATCTTAAAAAGTTTACCTCACTCGTCCACGCTCGCGAGGATTTGTGTGTAGATTAGATATGTAATAGTGAAGGATCTGATGGATCTAGACCTATTTGTGTACAAACTACAATTTAAGGAGTTTTAAAAATTAGTCGCGTTGTTCGAAAAGTTGTCACAAATCATTATTAAAGGTTCAAACAATAACGAATACCTAAACATTTCATGACGTAAAATTTTTAGATACTTTAAAAGGTTCAATATATTATAATTAAATACTTAAGCCATGAACAAACAATATACAAAATAGACTATTGGTTTTGATTGGAAGATTGAGCGCTGGTTGGACAATTTTTTTGTTATGTCCATCTGCCTGACAAATGCAGCATTGGTTCTTCTTAGTAGGGACTCGATCACGATCTTTATTGGGACATGTTATTCTTTTATGTCCTTCTTGATGACATATGCCACATCGCAAGGTTCTTGAAACATTAGGAAGATCCATCTCGTTTTGCCTTTGCGTTCCCTTTGGTTTCCCTCGGCCATGTCTGCATTTTGGGTCTGGTATGATCTTCGTCGCAAAAGTCGGCCAATGTTTCTCATCTGAAATGATTTTGAAATTGAAGGAGTAACATTACGCGTACACATCCATCCGGTAGTATGGTTCAATAAATTGCAAGTAGCTCACTTGTGTAAAGGAACATGCAGCTAACACGTGTGAGCAAGGGAAACCAAACGATTGCCATTTATTGCAACTACACATGTAGTCATTTACGATAACTACTTGTGTATTGTTGCCTTTATGCATGCGATCTCCATGTCGTCTAGTAAGCACTTCAAACTCACCTACGTCACGATTTATCAATTTGACTTGATGTCTCCTTGCAGCTTGTTCGTAATGTGTGAGTTTATCCGTGCCATATTTCGTGTACGATTGCCCGTTTGAGATTGCTTCATTGATTTCATGTTTACGTCGATAGTGGTATGTCACCAATCTATAGTAAATCATTTGAGTCATCGTTGTTATTGGCAAAAATCGAGCCCCCTTTTATACACCGTTAAAACACTCTACAATTGAAAAATAAATTCGTGTAAGCAATATTACTTCAGTGATAACTAAATTGTTAAATGCAAAACAAAATTTGCATGTCATACATACCAACACCATTATAATTCATCCATTCATACCGCATGCCTCCGTCATTCGATTGAGTCCATAGTTCTTTGGGGATGACATTGACATATTGCATACATTGAGGGGTCCGCGATGATAAGTATGCAAAACGCTTCATGCACACATTAAATTCTCGAACTTGATGTTGACCAGCTGCTCGAGAAAGTAAGTTTTTCAAGGGCTCATTTTTGAATTGAGTGTTGAAATTACTGACCATATGTCTCAGACAATAACGATGGTATCCTTTTGGGGGATAAAAATTATTGGTCGGTGTGTTGACCACCTCCAGAATGTCAGGGTGACGATAAAAAATAATGTAAATACCATCTCTATCCGTCACGTGTTTGCGCAACATCCTTAAAAACCATCCTCATGAATACATAGATTCGGTTTCTACAACAACAAATGCTACCGGTAGTATGTGTCTATTACCATCAACAGAGATGACAATCAGTAGCTTACCACTATATTTGATATATAAGAAAGTCGCGTCAATTTGAAGCAGATGCCTGCAAAACCTGAAAGCTTGAATTGATGCTCATTATCTTGCACTTTTTCCGCCCCTGGAAGTTCATGCATTGGGTCATCCGTCACAACATTTAGATTTTCCCAATTGACATATGGTGCAGCATCCTCGGGGGGACGCAAGTCCTCGTCTGCGTCATTAATGTCATCATCGTCGTTGGGTTCATGATCACCATATGGTGATTGCATATGCAATCTTTTCATCACCGAACGCTGACATCTTCATCTACTAGTTGCGATTGAATTGTATGATTTTGAAAATAGTCGATTGGCTCAAATGTTTAATAAATATATACCCTTGAAGTTAATGGTAGATTGGTCACTGTCGCCCACATCAAGTCGAAGTGCGTCGCGTTTTTTAGCAATACGGGGACAAAATACTGTGAACCCTCGGGGAGGATTATCGCGTGACGATAAGTCATCCTTACTTTAGTTTCCGTAGACGAGATATTGAATGTATTAAAACGTGATCCATCAATTGTTGTCTACTCGTCACAAACATAAACATCAACATTGTTGATGGGGTGCGTTGTACCTAATGTCATTCCTACCATTTACAATTTCACCGTTCGCATAAAAGAGAAATAAGACGTTCCTATGTTCCATGACCTACATAATTTATTGAACAATAATGATGTAAAAAATTGCATATATATCAAACATAATTCTTTCATCAAATTGAGGATTTAAATCGCAAACAAACTTTCTGATGTAGATGATCGCCTTAATAGCGCAACTACAGAGCATACTCATTCATCTGCATGAAGTATATCAACTAATAACTCATATTTAAATCACAATCAAATTAGGGCATATGTTAAAAAAAAACAACTAAGCATAAAACTTTTTCGTTTTAACTAACAAACTCCACATATTATTCTTTTTTAACAAACAAACTCCACATAAATTTAAGTTTTTTAACTAAAATACCAAGTCAAACATAATAAAACTTAAATAAATAAATTTTTCTACTTACTAATTTCCTTTTTTATATTCAATTTGATAATCCCTGAAAAAAAAATAAAAAATTAGCTTTTATTTATTAAATATTACTCACTTCAATTAAATGACGTTATAAATAAATAAATAAATCCTAATCTTTTAATTTTTTACAACCTTCATCCACAAAAAAACCCACTTATGTTGATCTTCTATTTGACATTCCCTGAAAAAATAAAAAATTAGATTTGCCTTTTACTTAAATATATATTACTAACTACAATACTATTCTTGAATAATCAAATAAAAAAACATGATCCTTTCAGTTTTAACAACCCGTTCAACCACAACAAACCTCAACAAAAAATCCCAACAAATCCAACTCTCTCACAACTCAACCGACCCAACTCTGTCACTACCCAACCCACAACTCACCCAACTCTATCACAAAAAAAAAACCATAACCCACCTTACAACCCAACCCAACCCCCCAACTCTCTCTCTCTGGTCACCCTCTCTCTCTCTGCTCTCAACTCTCTCTCTCTTTCTCTCGCGGTTACTCTCGGTCTCCCTCTTTTCTCTCGCTCTGCTGCTCCTCCTTCCTCTCGGTCTCGGCTGCTCCTCTCTCCTCTCGGTCTCTGCTGCTCCTCTCCCTCTCTCCCTCTGCTGCTCCTCTCTCCTCTCGGTCTCTCCCGCACCCAACTCTCTCTCGGTCGCTCTCTCTCTTTGCAGATGTACACCCACCATCAACACCCCACCAACAACCACCATAAGTAAACCTATTCAATGTCCGACCCCCTACCTAGACCCCTCAAATGTAGCCCGCAAACCTCGAGAACGATCACGGCCCAAAATACACGAATGACGCATTCGGAGAATGCACCATTCGTGTATTGTGGAACACTACACGTGGCACCCACGTGGAGCCCAAGTGGAGTGTTCAGAAAACATGAATGATGCACATTCGTGTTAGGGACCAATCCACGTGGACGCCACGTGGATTGTTCCACAATACACGAATGACGCATTCTCCGAATGTAAAAAGCGTCCTCGAATTTTAATTTTAGAGACACATGATGTATAGGCGTTGCCAAGTCTAAAAGTTTGAGACGCATGACATACAAGTGTCAATAAATTAAGGACATTTTTAATTAAAACGTCGTCAAATTCAAAATCTCGAGACGTATAATGTACAAGCGTTTCAAAATTAAAGACACTTGATAAACAAGTGTTGCCAAATTTAAAACTTGAAGACACTAATTTATAAGTGTTGTCAAATTTTAAATCTAAGGACACATAGTTTATAAGTGTTGCTAAAATTAAAATTGAGGACACAAACAATAAGTGTTGTCAATTCCAAAATTTAAAGACGCATAATTTATAAGTGTCTCCTATATTAGAGACACTTGGTAAACTAGTGACACTAAATTTAAAATTTGGGGACCCTAATTTATATGTGTTGTCAAGATTCAAATTTAAGGACATATAATTTACAAGTATTGTTAGATTTTAAATTTAAAGACACATAATTTACAAGTGTTGTTAAATTTCAAATCTAAGGACACATAATTTACAAGTGTTGTTAGGTTTTAAATTTAAAGACACATAATTTACAAGTGTTGTTAAATTTCAAATCTAATGACACGTAATTTATGAGTGTTGTTAGACTTTAAATCTAGAGACACATAATTTACAAGTGTTGTTAAATCTTAAATCTAAAGACACATAATTTACAAGTGTTGGTAAATTTTAAATCTAAAGACACATAATTTACAAGTGTTGTTAGATTAAAAAATTAAAGACACGTAATTTACAAGTGTTGTTAAATTTTAAATCTAAAGACACATAATTTACAAGTGTTAGTAAATTTTAAATCTAAAGACACATAATTTACAAGTGTTAGATTAAAAAATTAAAGACACATAATTTACAAGTGTTGTTAGACTTTAAATCTAAAGACACATAACTTACAAGTGTTGTTAGATTTTAAATCTAAAGACGCATAATTTATAAGTGTTGTTAAATTTTAAATCTCAAGACCCAAAAGTTACAAAGTGTTGTTAAATCTTAAATCTAAAGACACATAATTTATAAGTGTTGTTAAATTTCAAATCTAAAGACACATAATTTACGAGTGTCCATTTCGTCTTTAATTGGTTGTTAATTTTTATTAACCTATCACGACTCCGCGTAGGTAGGACGCAATGGATCGATAATGTGCAGGTGGGTCCGAAGCAGGAACAACAAAATTGTAACGACCCGAAAATTTGACTTGTGTCACGTGTCAAGTCAAGGTCGTATATGGGATCCACTCGTCGAAATGCGTATGTCCGAATTTCGAGTGGAGATGATAATTGGTGAAAAACGTATACGCGGAGAATTCGGGGAGCCGAAACACGAACGGGAACGCGTTTCGAGTCGCGTGCCAATATGGGACCGAGATAGTGGCTCTATGTGGTTTCAATATGTATATTGGATATGCCTCGTGATGCGTGTAGCGTGAGTATCGAGATTTTGAAAGGAGGCGGGTTGGTGCCTCGAGATGTGCACTGCTTAGTCATTGAGTTTGCCTCGAGATTCGTGTTGCACGAATCTCGAGGAAACTTTTGATTTGAAATCAAAAAATGAATAAAAAATGAAATGAAAAAAAAATATAAATTGGATAAGAGAAAAAAAGAAAAAAAGAAAAGAAAAAGAGATCGGATAAGAAATGAGAGAGAGAGGTGACGAGCTCCGCGGCGAGAGGAACGCGCGCCACCGGCTACGGCTTCAGCAGCGACGATACGGCGGTGACGCGGGGCGGGCTGACGCGGCAGGTGCAGCGTGAAGGTGGCGCGGAGTCGCGCAGCGCAGGCGACGTGCGGCAGCAAGAAACGCTGCAATGGCAGCGGCGGACAACGGGACGGTGGCAATAGAGACGCGGTTCCGCGCCGAGAGTGGCGCGGTGCGGAGCTGCGCGCACCGGCAGAAGCAGGTCGGGGTGGCGGTGATCGCGTAAAGCAACAGGTCGCGGCCGGTCGCAGCGCAGACGGACGAACGACGCTCGCAGCCAGCGCGCATAAGCGCGCGGCGCTAAAGCGGCCAAGCAACAATGACAGCGAGACAGCAGCGACTCAGCGCGACAATGAGTCGGATTGGATTGGCGGCGAACCAACGGCGACGCGACGAGGAGGAACTCACCAGCGAGTAGCGGCGGCGGCGCGGAGAGAAGTAGCGACGAGCGACGGCGTGATGTTACGCATGGCTCGTTGTCGACCAGGTCGGATGCGCGATTTCGACGCGATGGAGGTGAGATTTATTTCACCTAATTTCAGAATGATTTAAATGATTTGAAGTAAAATAGACATAAAATGTCGAAATAGACACCATAGACTTAGGAGTTGGTTGTCGGGTGCGTAAATCGAGATGCGAGAGAGACGTTTTGAGGTTCGAGATTTTGCGATTCTCATGATGGATGCGCTCTCAGTGATCCTCATGGCTGTGCTGAGGAATCTATCAGACAAGCTGTACGAGAAGCGGAAGAATGCGGCGCGGGAAGTAAGTTCGTTTCCATTTCCGGTTGAAATTTCGGATTTTGATGTGGTTTCAAGGAATTTTGTAGGTCCGAGGATTTCAGACTTTTCATGAATTGGATCGTGGGGTTTCGTTGTGCAGATCGAAGAAATCGTCAAGCAGCTCGCCATGGCAGGTGATCATGAGAAGATTACGACGATGATCAATCTGTTGACCAATGAGTTCACTAGCTCACCACAGACGAATCATCGGAAGGTGATTTTGTTTTTGGTTTTTGTTTCATTGATTGTATTGGTGGATTAGATTGTGAAGTTTGTTGTTTTGGTGTAGGGAGGATTGATTGGGCTTGCGGTGGCTACCGTTGAAACTATTTCCTAGCCCTAGCGACATTCAAACTCTCTGTGACGCACTCGAGAGGCGATTGGAGAAGAACCCCAACGATTCGCAATCAACTCCACATTTGGATTCTCGTTAAAGGTACAGATCTTATCTCTGCAGTTGTCTCCGCTTCTAAATCGAGCTTCTAGTTGATCTTCCTACGTAGCCATCGAAATTTCTGGTGCACATTTGTGTTTCGTTCCGGTTCTTGGCTATGATCTTGAGCTTATTAGGTTTTGTTTTGGTGAATTTTTGTTGTTAATTAGGTTTTCGATAGATCAAGAGTAAGTGAAGTACATTCTTTATTATACGTAGAATTGATAGCGGTGGCGTATTCTTTATATAGCTAAGTTGAGCTTTAGGGAAAACTAGTGACAAAGTTAACTCTTTTTATGGAAACCTTTGGAACTAATACATTCATGGCGTTGCTGGTACGATATACCTATTTGGAACTTTTATAACCAAAGTATCAATCTTCTCTTTTTATGGAAAGCTCAAGTAATTAACTCTTTATACCTATTTGTGACATTTTAGGTGCTTCTTTATACCTACGAACTTCAGATTCACCTTAGAAAGTGAAAATTACATATAATTTCAAAGAGCTCCTGCAATTCACAAAAGTTACCTTAATCTACTATTAATTCTATAGTTGAAATTTATAGCATTTACCCCCAAGATGTATGGTTGCACCTGATTATAAAAAATTTTAAGTCCTGGTAATCCATCTTGATATAATTAAAAAATTATAACAGTCTTGTGTACTTAAAAACATTTTTACATTTTTAGTCAAGGCATAAAAATGTAATTTAAACTTGTCATTAAAACTATCTTTAAAAATACGTTAATTAGCGTGCTTGGACATTGATTTATAATTTTGAATGGAAGGAGAATATCGTGAGTGTCCAAGAAATAACAACGGGATCTTGACAACGACTAAGCATACTGAAGCGTTAATTATAGATGGCGTTGCGCAAGCCCTAAAAAGAAAGTCTTATTGAAAAACAAATCTTAAAAATGAAAGAATTCCTCACTGCTGTTGACCGGTCTTGTGTTTTATGCATAATATATTCTTATGTGTTTCCTTAGTTTTTTTCATTGATGCACAAAGATAAACAGTACCAGAAAGCCATCAGCTTTTATACTGAAGCAATCAAACTTAATGGCAAGAATGCAACATACTAAGGTAATCGAGTACACGGCATATCTGGAGTTTGGAAGGTACTACTGTTTTCTGTGAATTCTTCTATACGTACTATTTTTTTGGTTGAATCTAGACGTACTTTTACAGTGTGTAATTGATTATTGTTTCTACTTCAATCTTCCTGAAGTTCAAAAGGCTCTTCACGCTAATATGATTAATTTACCGTATAGCTGGTCAATGTGCAGCAGGTAAGTAGGCTTCCTTTGGCTTTATTTTACTCTCTCTCTTGGACCATATTCCGCAATTCCTTATTTTTAAGATTTTTGCATTGTCGGCTCATTTTAATTATTTATATTGTATTGTTCATCTCTGTCCAAAAGTTCATCTGATTAGAGTTTTGACTTTGAACTTACATGTCTAGATTTTATCCTGAAAAAACTAATTAACTTTTCTCCCATTCATAATAGAGAATTATAGGTTGAAAGGGAAACAAACCCTGCCGTGAAATTTCATTTGTCGTGCATAATTCTCTTCAATAATGTTTCTAGCTTTAGTGGCCATAAGTAATACCAAGAGAACTTGCTTATCGAGGCATTTTTTTGTTTTGCTTTAGTGGCCATAAGTTTAATAGAAAAACTAATAAACTTTGGCTCTTATAATTCTGGTTCACTTTCTCTAGCCAACCCCACAATTGCAATGATGTTGATAAACACTAATATGGTGACATTGAGCTATGTCTTCAAAATGCTTTTCATTATTCGAATTAGTGTTATACCTTATACATCAGTGTTGAGTTGATCTTTAATAAACAAGTTTCGACTTAAGTAGCTTCAATTGACCTTGTAGTGTTCAGTTGAGTTATGTTTAATAAGACCAAGGGTCTATTAATTGATCAAAATTGATTTGCGACTTGTGGGAAAGCATGGGAAATGCATTGAAGTTTTGGACTTCTTTGCAACTGATGAATGAATGAATAGTTTCTATTTTTGAACTGTAAAAGGTCTGCTTGATTTGTTGCTTTGCGCGTTCTCAATGGAGGTCAGCTGTTCTATTCTTGTTTTCTTTGTTCATTTTAAATGCTCTGCATGCCTCTCTATCCCAAATGTGAATCAGCTTTATATTCTTTTCTGAAAGCTTTTTCACATTTGCTTGGATAGTTAATGCTTATTACCTTGTCAATTTTTTTTTTAAAAGATTGATACTTATTCTACATTTTAAATAAGTGTTGACGCCTAAGGAGGATAAGCAAGCTTTGATCCCCAATGATAAATGGAATGAAAGTGCATAAGAAACTTTTTGTTATTCATTGAGATTTGTGTGATGTGTGAGAATTCACATATGAACTTGTTAGAATATTGGCATGGATAAGCTAGCTAGCTTGGTTTCTTAAAGGCTCCATTAATGAGGCCATGTTAATAGCTGGCTCTATCTGATCATTAACGGAAGTTCCAATAATGATGGAAGTGCTTAATTAGCTAGTTAGCCTGGTTTAACAAAGATTATGGTCTAGCAATCATGGGATTTGATATGATATATTTGTTACAACTCCCTCAATTTCATTATTTTTGAATTAATTAAACTCTCTTTTTTGTTAGATTTGTGAGTTGTTTTCTTCCCTTTACATCAGATTGGTGTATTCTGATTGTGGTACCTTGAAAAAGTGTTGTAGGCATTAAGTGGACTACTTGTTTCCATAAAAGAAATATATTGTTTTTACCGTATAATTAACCCATGTTTTTTTTTTTTTTTCAGATTTTATATAGTTCTTAATTATAGCCTTTGCGATTTCTATAGATCTTCGGCTCAACAATTTGTTCTCTTTTAAGGTAGATTCTTTCATTTGCACTTGTACTCATTGCAAAACAAAAAGAAATCACAATAACACAAATGAGTACCGAGTGCAATCGACACTCGATACATAGCTAGATAGGAATTAATGGCTTTGTTAAGCACAGTGAATACTAATGCTCTGATAAATATTTTGCTATTATTAAGCGGCTTATAAATGTATTTTTGATAAAACTATACTTTGATAAGATTTCTAGCATTTGAAGCAATTATTTTAGTTGTGGGATTGTGAACCATGCAAGTCAATCCACTTGTTGTTTTCGATTGAAACACAACGACAAAAAGTGATGCTGGTAGCCCTATTTTACCGCGCAAGAAATTTAGAGTGACGAGTGTTATGCTTTTGTGACTATCTATTAATTCAAAAGGTGATGTGTTTTGGTATTGTTGGATTGAATTTGATTGATTTTGACAATTTTGCTATGTTCTTTGGGGTTTTTTATTTGAGTTTTTCATTTCTTGTATTGATTGATTGAAGGTTCGGGGAGGTGCCAAGTGAAGAATAAAGTAATATTTGCAGATGATATGGTGGAGTCATAATCCAACAATGAAAAGTATTGAAGGAGAAGTTCAAGAGTTTTTGTAAGTAGAAGTAAGATTTGCACGCGTGTTGATTGAAACATCAAAAATAGAGTTTTTAAAGCCATGTTTTAACAAGTAAATTCAACTGTATGTATTTTTTTTTCCTTTCACCTTGAATTTGTACATTTGTTAGTTAATTTTTTGTTCAAATGAAATAAATAATTTTTTTTTCTATTGATAAATAAATCATATTCCTGTAAGTAGAAGTAGAAATTTTTTTAATTTATATATAAAATTTTCTTTCCAATAATATTAATATTAATTATATATATATATATGATGACGCTAAATATGAATGCGTTGTCAACTTAGAGACACTAAATGTACATACGTTGCAAATTTAAAGATAATAAGTATAAATGTGTTGTCAACTTAGAGACATTAAGTGCATATGCGTTGTTAATTTAGAGACGTTATTTGCACATGCGTTGTTAATTTGGAGACACTAAGTGTACATGCATTGTCAATTTAGAGACACTAAGTGTACATGAGTTGTCTACTTAGAGACATTAAGTTCACAAGTGTTGTCAATTTAAGAACGCTAAACTTACAAGCGTCCTTAATTTAGGGATGCATATATAAATAGCGTCTCTAAATTGGAGACACATAAGAAATAAATGTCATAAAATTTAAGACTCATAAACAACAAACGTCCCTAGTTTAACGACGCTTATAGCAAAAATGTCTTAAATAAATGTTACCAACGCATACTTTTGTGTCGTAAAAAAATGGGGCGACATCACTTTTACCAACACAAGTGGCAACACTTTATGATGCGTCGGTAAAATTTTTAGAGACACTAATTAATGTCATTAAATGAGTAAATTAATGTCGCTAAACACACAATGTTTTGTAGTGTGCCCGCTGTGAGAATATTTTGTTGATTAATGACCTTACTCCCCGTAATTATCTAATTTGCAATAGATATGGCAAGGCACAAGCTTTCTTTTTGAGTAGTTGGTAAGTCTTGCTGAGCCTAAGTAGTGCAGTATGTTAATACCAGTATGATTGCTATTTATTGAAAGCGAAGCAGATGATAGAGGAAAAACAACTCAATGGCTGGCTGCTGAAAGCTTGCAGTGATTACAGATGGAGATAAGCCTTGTATTGTGAAACCTCATCTGGAAACAGCTGATCGCCATTTCTGGACTCGGGACCTGACAAAGACTGGCGGGACTAAATGAGTAAGCACTAGTCACATATGACTAAATTAGTAAGCACTAGTCACATATGTCTCTCTCTCTCTTTTTATTTTTTATTTTTTCCTTCCCGGATTAGTTTGATATCTGTTTGAAATTTTGCTTATATATATTTAATAATTATTTATTCTAGGTCAATTGGTGATTTAACCTGATATCATAGTGACAGTTATTATTTGATGATTCCCTTCCTCAATGAAATCTTTGCACTTTTTTTTTTTTTTTTTTTTTCCTTTTTAAAAAATCTCATGATTGTTGCAATTTGTATCCTCTTCTTTCCGCTTCTATGCGGGAGAGAAGTTTTCATAAATTATTGTCCTGTTTGCTAGTGATTGTATAATTCTTGTTCCAATGTCTTTAGAGTTGCTAAACATGACCAACTTGACTATATATATATACATGATTCTCGATTCTTGATTCTTATAGTTCCTAGCTACTAAACATGACTCTCTCTCTTCACCCACACCGGTGGTTTGGTTATCTAATAAGTTTTTGTAGTGTTGAGTTACCTTAGATTCAATGATAATCTGAATGGTACACAAAGACAAGCGAACCAGTGTATATTAAAGAGTCCTAGAGAAGGCTAAGAAAGAGTGCTTGAGCTGTATGGGAGAGTACAATTCATTGCTCATAAGACTATGGGGGTTCATTGATAAGGTGTTCATAGACCAATTATTTCTGGACAGGAAGAATGAGATCTAACTGTTTGTAGGAGTTGGGAGAGGTGTAGGACCTAGCTTATTTGTAAACAAAAATCAATTTGAGCGCAGTAAAAATTTGCGGTAGAGAAAAAAAACTCTTAATAAAAGACGTGGTATAGGAGTGATGAATATACCTTCAGAGAAAACAGTAGTTATTTCCTCTTGTCTACGTACATTATTTGTATGCATGGAGTGCATATACTTTATTACATAAAATCTAGTTGGCCTAAAATCTTTGTAATAGAATGGTAGCATGGTTCATTAAGTTGTTACTACTACTTACATATATCTATTCAGAGAAGAAATTTGTTGTTTCTTCATTCTCCACCATCGCTTGGAGGTACCTTTGGATCGGAGGAGGATTCACCTCTAAGAGCCCTTCAAGAATCTGAACCACTTGTCCCATTGATGGCCTTTGAATCTCTTCTGCTTGGATGCACCAACAAGCCACTCTAAATGCTCTGTTAAGTTCTTCAATATCCGCTTTTCCCTCTAACTTGCTGTCCAAAATTGAAAGCACTGGGTGTCCCTCAGATACCACTTTTCTAGCAGCCCAAGTAGGGAAGAACCACACCTTCCCATCCTTGGATCTCTTCAAGTTTCTTCTTCCTGAAATGATTTCAAACAGCATCATCCCATAGCTATAGACGTCTGCCTTCACAGAGATAGGAACACCTGAAGTCCATTCCGGAGCAACATAGCCTACAGTTCCCCTCACGGTTGTCAGAACTCGACTAAATTCACGGCCTAAAAGCTTAGGAAGACCGAAATCTGCTATTTTAGGAGAAAAATCAGCATCTAGGAGTACATTCTCTGGCTTGATATCACAATGTATGATACAGTCTCTACACTCCTCATGTAGGTAAGCCAACCCTCTTGCTGTCCCTATTGCAATTCGGTACCTCTGCTGCCAATTCAAAATTCTAGAATTGTTTTGATGAAATAGATGTTTTTCTAGGGACCCATTAGGCATCAGATCATACACCAACATTATTTTCCTACCTTCAGAACAAAAGCCACGGAGGCGAACAAGGTTAACATGCTGGATTAAGCCTATAGTACTTACCTCGTTTCGGAATTGCTTCTGATCTTGAGAAACACCTTCAAGTCTCTTCACTGCAACGGGAGTCGAGTCGCGCAATGTCCCTTTGAAGACACTACCAAAACTGCCGCTTCCTAACTTGTTCGAAAAATTCTTCGTTGCGATTTTGAGGTCTTTGTACCTAAATGCTGTTAAAAATGCGTAGGCCACCTTTAGCTTTGGTGATCTGGTGAATCTTTTTATCCACCGTTTACGAAGAAAAAAGAAAGCGATTCCCAACAGGATTGTAGTCCCAGAGAGAACCACACTGACTATAATCCATTTAGTTGAAGGTTTCATCCTAGAACCCAATTGGTCCTGTGAAGGAGCTTGTCTGATGTAAAGATCGTTTCCTTTGTCGCCATTGCCAAGCTGTTGTATGTTTAATAGATCTCCATACCATAGTGAACACCAAATGCTATTGCCGCTGCTACTACTATTGGTAGAGTAAGCATATGCACTGCAAGAACAATTTTGTAAGCACGCCAATTCACATTTCTTGGCATTATCCATTGCCAAAGCATTGGCCGACGATGAGCTGATTTTGGTCAATCTCATGTTAGGCATCTTTGAAAAGCTATCTTCATTGCCACACTGTAAAGAGCTTCTCCTCACGCACCCACCTGAGTAATCAAGCAAGCCCCAATCTCTTGGATAGTGTTGTTTGAAACCTGACAAACATTGGCATATGGAAAGACCAGAAGGATTCTCACCGCAAACACTGAAAGCCCCGCAAACGCCGTGAACTTGACACAGCGTTGGTTTAGTCCAAACCACTGTCCATTCTTGAGTTTCAGCCAGCCATATTGCAGTCTTTAATTGCCCAGATGTATCAATGAAAACATAGAATGGCAAAGCCGTAACCGAAAGAGAATATGAGAAGTACATCCCATTTTCATAGGACTTGTATTCCAAAGAAGCTGCGACACCATATCCGGTTCGCATTTCAGGAAAGTCGCTGAAATGGCGTCCATTCCAAACACCTGAAGTGTAATATAGAAGTGAATGATTCCAAGTGAAGTCAATGCTCCTGCTGTGTCCCAATTCGACAGAGTAGATGCCTTCGGATGGATCCTCAGAGTTCTTCCATGCGCTTAGTTTGTCGCTCTTCTTTGTGACATTGTTATATCCAAACTTTGCACCAGGTATGTATGCATGGGTGGGGTGATCAAAGCTCTGCCAGATGATGTTCCCATTTGATGAACTTGTGAGAACCAGATTTCCGGCCTCACTGAGCACGGCCTTAACGGAGGAATCATTCATGGTCTTTGAGGTTGTTGAATCGGTCGACCAAACTGAGACTCGAGAGGAGTAGTTGCTCTTCGTACTTACAAGGAGGACTAGATGGCCATTCTCCAAGAGCTTCAACTCTGAGGAAGAAGAGTCATTAGTGGTTATGGGCTTGTTTCTGTTTGCCACCCAAACAATGGTTTTCTTTTTCTGAATTGTGGCGACTTTCTTGAACCAAATGCCTACGTAGTATTTCTGAGAGTTGCCTGGTGTGAAGAACCCAAGTTCGAATTTGCTGCCTTTAGAAACTAAGGTCTGGTTTGCTGTTAGAGATTGGCCTGCAAGCATGGTATCTGCAGCACTAGCAGAATTTCCGATGCTATGATGGGTAGCGAAAGAAAGGATGGACAGCAACAAAGCAATGCGAAATGATGTTAGCAAAGGAGTTGAATCGGTGTTCATCTCGGTTGCGCAAACTTTCATAGACAACTTGCTGGGTTTATTGAATTAAAAAGCTGATCCTGAGCAAGAACAATGATTCCAATTAGTCTTTTAAAGAACTACAAACGGATGTTTTGGCCTGCTAAGTCATGATCAAACTTCAATTCCACCAATGTTGAATGTGTAGGAATTATACATTCAAACTTCAATTCCACTTCAAATTGGTGAATGCCTCTAAACGTGAAATAAACTCAAGAGGAAAAATCAAAATCAAAGCCCACTAAATTTCTGAAAACATGTCCACTGTCATCGTGAAAAAAAGAAGCATAGCCACTTGCTTAATTTCTTTTCACGTATATTTCACGCTTTCTTGGTGCAGAGATTCGGAGTTTTTCACAAACTAAGGTAACAATACTTTTTTATTCATCCGACTACTTTAAATTTACACAACTAAAGTATGTCTCTTTTTGGAAAGGAGTCATTGATGATGTGGCTCCATGCGTTGATGTGTTTTGATGAGGTGGAATGAATGAGTCATTTATACAAAATAATGAGGTGGATTGAATGATACTTTTTGAAAATGAGCTATCTATACAAAATACGTGCAACACCTCTTATTTACTCCTCAATTTGTTCAACTCGAAGCAGTGAACCAATGCAAATGACATGTACGTATCAAGATGGACAAGCCGTGTCACGTACGTATCTCGAGATGGACAAGTCGCATCATGCACGTATCTTGAAGTAGACAACTGATGTAAATGACACACACGTATAAGGACGTGGACAACTCATACAAACGCCATGTATGTATCTCGAGGTGGATAAGTCATGCAAACGACACACGCGTATGTCGAGGTGGCCGACCCATGCAACCTCGTACAATTCATGCAAACGTGTCACATGTATTGTAAGGTGTGCAACTCATGCAATCCATGCAAACGTCGTGCACGTATCTCGAGGTGAACAACTCATGCAACCTCGTTCAATCAATGCAAACTGTGCAAAGGTCATGCACGTATTTGGAGGTGGCAACTCATGTAATCTTGTGCAATCGAAGTAAACCATGTAAACGTCACGCAAGTGTCTCGAGGTGGACAACCCATGGAAACAACAAGCACGTATTTGGTGGTGGACAACCCATGCAAACAACATGCACGTATCTCGAGGTGGACAATCCATGCAAAAGTTACATACGTATCTCGAGTGGTAACCCATGCAAACGACACACACGTATTTGGCGGTGGACAACCTATGCAAACAACACGCACGTATTTAGAGGTGGACAATCCATGCAAACGTTACACACGTATCTCGAGGGGGCAACCCATGCATATCTACTACAAACCATCCAAGGCAATCATGATCATAAGAAGAGATATGTTGATAAAAAACTGTAAAGGCCAAAACCACGTTATATCTTTGTCTATAATTTAAAATTAAAACAATAAGTTTTGAAAGAATGATTTTATTCCATCTCAAAAACTTATCATATAGGTCCATCGACGGTTACTTTGACATTGTTGCTCTGTGATGCAAACATGACGTACTCTATGTCAAGTTGGACGTTGTGCTTGTACATCCGGTTGAGTTTGTCGAGGTTGTTGATCTTGCATTGAATTTTTTTGAGTCGATTGATGTTCTTCCTCCGGTTTACTCGACTCACCTCTAGTACTAATGCTTCCAAAAATCGGAGGTTGAACCGTCCCAAAAAACTGACTTCCTGTATGTGGTTGGCCGAAAGGAACATGAGGCGGCGACATGCTTAACATGTTCATGAATGAGCCATCTCCACTTTATGACATATTGTAATTATAACATGGTAGAGTAAATGAACTCGGCATGTATTGAGGCAATGAATGATACATTGGATGTCTAGGCATTCCACGGTCCATATATGAAGACGACGACCCGGATGCATAAAGATCAAAATGGTAAGGAGGAAGATTCATGATCGGCGTGCTAGGTACAAACATTTTAGGTTTTGGTTGCATTGGGGGCAATGTAGGAATGTACCAATGAGAAGAATGACGTTGTAGGGATGAGCGTTGGCTACTGTCACCAACAGTCTATGTTCTTCTCGCTCTCGGATGATATGAACATGGTGTAGGAGAACGTCTGCTACTCTCAGCAACAGTCTTTGTCCGACGAGAAGGACGTGGTGGACGAGGACGTCTAGTGCTTCCACCCACAGTTTGTGTTTGTATTGTTCTTCTTCTCACCTTTCTATTTGATTCGCCTTGATCATTTTCTTCATCTTCTTCTTCATTCTCCTCATTTATGGCCTATTAGACATCAATTCCACTATTCCATAGAGTAGACCTTTGCCTTTAATCTTCATTTAAAATTTTGATGCCTTCATCAAGCGCAATAAGACATTGCTCGTACCCATCCTCAATGAACACTCGCTGCAGTCGACGCACCAAGTTACACTGATATAAAAATAGAAGGTTAGTACACACGATTTAAGAAGCAAATCGTGAGGAAAGAAAAATAATATTTTAAAGGTTACCGAATAGTCACGTAAAGCCCCGTCGTGTCCAATGAATCTTCTAGTTACTGATCGATACCGCGTCATGTAGTCGTGTCATTTTTCTTGTTCCGTTGTGATTATGCTATCACCACGATTTTCTCATATTTGTATATAGTTTGCGTGAAAAGCCACCTAATTTTCTTGAACGTGTCTTCGCCTCTCGATGTGGTGCAGTCGGGTGTCATAATCACAGTTTAGTGGCACGGCTTGTATCATTCTGAATTGTCTCAAAACTCTTTCTGGTCGATGCTACTAGACTATGTGGAAACAAATTAGGGGACACGTCAATAGTCAACTACCGTGATCGTCAGTACAATATTCGGGAAGAGACCCGACAACTTCAGCATAAGGTTGCCACACCACGTCATCCTCATTCTGCGAATCAAGTATATCGCGATAAGCTGATAAAACATGTGTCGTATTCTTAGCAACCGAAAATGTATCAATCCATCTGTATAAAAAACTATAAATTAGTAAAACGAAAATGTAGTTAATATTATAGGAATATTGATATAACATTTGTTTTACCTGTGTCCCAAAGGGACTTCATTAAGCATCTCTTCTCCATTAATTATTCGAGGTTGAACTCTTGGAACACCCAGCCGCCTTGGTGCTATGAATGGAAATCTATCCCATGCCCAAAGTTGTACAAAAAAGGCCAAACATGCACTTCCCCAACTATACTGTCCAGTTATGTCAAAATCCTCGAGCAACGGTAGAAACATCAAATGTACATATCAATTTGACTTGTCGACGAATAGACAACCACCGATTAGTTGGAGAATGTACGATCAAACATACCGTCGCACCGACTCCTCATTGTTGTCGTTATGTATAGCTGGTACGTTACGTTCAAGCCATCCAACAGGAATTTGACCAAGTAGCCTCTCACACACCTCAACATAGCCTGTATCGGTGGTTCCCGTCAATATATATTATACGTTTATTCATGAACATTGGATGTATCCATCTTAAAAAGTTTACCTGACCCGTCCACGCTCGCGAGGATCTGTGTGTAGATTGGAGATGTAATAGTGAAGGATCTGATGGATCTGGACCCATTTGTGTACAAACTACAATTTAGGGAGTTTTAAAAATTTGTAGTGTTGTTCGAAAAGTCGTCACAAATCATTATTAAAGGTTCAAACATTAATGAATACCTAAACATTTCATGACGTAAAATTTTTAGATACTTTAAAAGGTTCAATATATTCTAATTACATACTTAAGCCATGAACAAACAATATAGAAAATAGACTATTGGTTTTGATTGGAAGATTGAGCTCTGGTTGGACAATTTTTTGTTATGTCCCTCTGCCCAACAAATGCCGCATCGGTTCTTCTTAGTAGGGACTCGATCACGATCTTTATTGGGACGTGTTTTTTTATGTCATTCTTGATGACATATGCCACACCGCAAGGCTCTTGAAACATTAGGAAGATCCATCTCGTTTTGCATTCGCGTTCCCTTTGGTTTCTCTCGGCCACGTCTGCACCTTGGGTCTGGTATGATCTTCGTTGCAAAAGTCGGCCAATATTTCTCATCTGAAATGGTTTTGAAATTAAAGGAGTAACATTACGCGTACACATCCATCCGGTAGTATGGTTCAATAAATTGTGAGTAGCTCACTCGAATAAAGGAACATACAACTAACACATGTGAGCAAAGGAAACCAAACGATTGCCACTTATTGCAACTGCACATGCGATCCTTTAAGATAACTACTTGTCTATTGTTGCCTTTATGCATGCGATCTCCATGTCTTCCAGTAAGCACTTCAAACTCGCATATGTCACGATTTATCAAATTGACTTGATGCCTCATTGCAGCTTGTTCGTAATGTGTGAGTTTATCAGTGCCATATTTCGTATACGATTGTTCGTTTGAGATTGCTTCATTGATTTCTTGTTTACGTCGATTGTGGTATGTCATCAATCTATAGTAAATCATTTGAGTCATCGCAATTATTGGCAAGAATCGAGCCCCCTTCAATACACCGTTAAAACACTCTACAATTGAAAAATAAATCCGTGTAAACAATATTACTTCAGTGATAACTAAATTGTTAAATGCAAAACAAAATTTGCATGTTATACATACCAACACCATTATAATTCATCCATTCGTACCGCATGCCTCTGTCATGCGATTGAGTCCATAGTTCTATGGGAATGACATTGACATATTGCACACATTGAGGGGTCCGCGATGATAAGTATGCAAAACGCTCCATGCACGCATTAAATTTTCGAACTTGATGTTGACCAGCTGCTCGAGAAAGTAAGTTTTTCAAGGGCTCATTTTTTAATTGAGTGTTGAAATATTGACCATATGTCGCAGACAATAACGATGGTATCCTTTTGGGGGATAAAAATCATTGGTCGGTGTGTTGACCACCTCCAGAATGTCAGGGTGACGATAAAAAATAATGCAAATACCATCTCTATCCGTCATGTGTTTGCGCAACATCCTCAAAAACCATCCTAATGAATCCGTAGATTCGGTTTCTGCAACAGCAAATGCTACAGGTAGTATGTGTCCATTACCATCAATAGAGATGACAATTAGTAGCTTACCATTATATTTTCAATATAAGAAAGTCCCGTCAATTTGAAGCAGATGTCTGCAAAACCTGAAAGCTTGAATTGATGCTAATTATCTTGCACGTTTTCCGCCCCTGGAGGTTCATGCCTTGGGTCATCCGCCACAACATTTAGATTTTCCCAATTGACATATGGTGCAACATCCTCGGGGGGACGCAAGTCCTCGTCTGCGTCATTAATGTCATCATCGTCGTTGGGTTCATCATCACCATGTGGTGATTGCATATGCAATCTTTTCATCACCGATCTAGTCTCTAACGTGCTGACATCTTCATCTACTAGTTGAGATTGAATTGTATGATTTTGAAAATAGTCGATTGGCTCAAATGTTTAATAAATATATACCCTTGAAGTTAATGGTAGATTGGTCACTGTCACCCACATTAAGTCGAAGTGCATCGCGTTTTCCAACAATACGGGGACAAAATACTGTGAACCCTCGGGGAGGATTATCGCGTGACGATAAGTCATCCTTACTATAGTTTCCGTAGATGAGATATTGAATGCGTTACAAACGTGATCCATCAGTTGTTGTCTACTCGTCCCAAACTTAAACATCAACACTGCTGATGGGGTGCGTTGTACCTAATGTCATTCTTACCATTTACAATTTCACCGTTCGCATAAAAGAGAAATGGGATGTTCCTATGTTCCATGACCTACATAATTTATTGAACAATAATGATGTAAAAAAATTGCATATATATCAAAAGTAATTCTTTCATCAAATTGAGGATTTAAATCGTAAGCAAACTTTCTGATGTAGAGGATCGCCTTAATAGCGCAACTACAGAGCATACTCATTCGTCTGCATGAAGTATCAATTAATAACTCATATTTAAATCACATTCAAATTAGGGCATATGTTAAAAAAAACAACTAAGCGTAAAATTTTTGCGTTTTAACTAAAAAAATCCACATATTATTCTTTTTTTAACAAACAAACTCCACATAAATTTAAATTTTTTAACTAAAATACCAAGTCAAACATAATAAAACTTAAATAAATAAATTTTTCTACTTACTAATTTCCCTTTTTTTTTCTTCTTCAATTTGATAATCCCTGAAAAAAAATAAAAAATTAGCTTTTATTTATTAAATATTACTAACTTCAATTAAATGACGTAATAAATAAATAAATAAATATGAACCTTTTAATTTTTAACAACCTTCAACCACAAAAAAAATCCACTTATGTTGATCTTCTATTTGATATTCCCTGAAAAAATAAAAAAATTAGATTTGCCTTTTACTTAAATAAATATTACTAACTACAATGTTATTCTTGAATAATAAAATAAAAAAACCTGATCCATTCAGTTTTAACAACCTGTTCAACCACAACAAACCTCAACAAAAAATCCCAACAAATCCAACTCTCTCACGACTCAACCGACCTAACTCTGTCACTACCCAACCCACAACTCACCCAACTCTATCACACAAAAAAAAACCTTAACCCACCTTACAACCCAACCCAACCCAACCCCCCCACTATCTCTCTCTCTCTCACACACACACACACACACACTCTCTCTCTCTCTCTCTCTTCTCTCTCTCTCGCGGTTACTCTCGGTCTCCTCTTTTCTCTCGCTCTGCTGCTCCTCCTTCCTCTCGGTCTCGGCTGCTCCTCTCTCCTCTCGGTCTCTCCTGCTCCTCTCCCTCTCTCTCTCTGTTGCTCCTCTCTCCTCTTGGACTCTCCCGCACCCAACTCTCTCTCGGTCGCTCTCTCTTTGCAGATGTACACCCACCATCAACACCCCACCAACAATCACCATAAGTAAACCCTATTCAATGGCTGACCCCCTACCTAGACCCCTCAAATGTAGCATGCAAACCTCGAGAACGATCACGGGCCCAAAATACACGAATGACGCATTCGGAGAATGCACCATTCGTGTATTGTGGAACACTACACGTGGCGCCCACGTGGAGCCCACGTGGAGTGTTCAGAAAACATGAATGATGCACATTCGTGTTAGGGACCAATCAACGTGGACGCCACGTGGATTGTTCCCCAATACACGAATGACGCATTCTTCGAATGACTACAACAAAGTGGGTCTATAGCAACACTTTTTTGCCAACACTAATAAAAAGCGTCCTCGAATTTTAATTTTAGAGACACATGATGTATAGGCGTTGCCAAGTCTAAAAGTTTGAGACGCATGACATACAAGTGTCAATAAATTAAGGACATTTTTAATTAAAACGTCGTCAAATTCAAAATCTCGAGACGTATAATGTACAAGTGTTTCAAAATTAAAGACACTTGATAAACAAGTGTTGCCAAATTTAAAACTTGAAGACACTAATTTATAAGTGTTGTCAAATTTTAAATCTAAGGACACATAGTTTATAAGTGTTGCTAAAATTAAAATTGAGGACACAAACAATAAGTGTTGTCAATTCCAAAATTTAAAGACGCATAATTTATAAGTGTCTCCTATATTAGAGACACTTGGTAAACTAGTGACACTAAATTTAAAATTTGGGGACCCTAATTTATATGTGTTGTCAAGATTCAAATTTAAGGACATATAATTTACAAGTATTGTTAGATTTTAAATTTAAAGACACATAATTTACAAGTGTTGTTAAATTTCAAATCTAAGGACACATAATTTACAAGTGTTGTTAGGTTTTAAATTTAAAGACACATAATTTACAAGTGTTGTTAAATTTCAAATCTAATGACACGTAATTTACGAGTGTTGTTAGACTTTAAATATAGAGACACATAATTTATAAGTGTTGTTAAATTTTAAATCTAAAGACACATAATTTACAAGTGTTGGTAAATTTTAAATCTAAAGACACATAATTTACAAGTGTTGTTAGATTAAAAAATTAAAGACACGTAATTTACAAGTGTTGTTAAATTTTAAATCTAAAGACACATAATTTACAAGTGTTAGTAAATTTTAAATCTAAAGACACATAATTTACAAGTGTTGTTAGATTAAAAAATTAAAGACACATAATTTACAAGTGTTGTTAGACTTTAAATCTAAAGACACATAACTTACAAGTGTTGTTAGATTTTAAATCTAAAGACACATAATTTATAAGTGTTGTTAAATTTTAAATCTCAAGACACAAAAGTTACAAAGTGTTGTTAAATCTTAAATCTAAAGACACATAATTTATAAGTGTTGTTAAATTTCAAATCTAAAGACACATAATTTACGAGTGTCCATTTCGTCTTTAATTGGCTGTTAATTTTTATTAACCTATCGCGACTCCGCGTAGGTAGGACGCAATGGATCGATAATGTGCAGGTGGGTCCGAAGCAAGAACAACAAAATTGTAACGACCCGAAAATTTGACTTGTGTCACGTGTCAAGTCAAGGTCGTATATGGGATCCACTCGTCGAAATGCGTATGTCCGAATCTCGAGTGGAGATGATAATTGGTGAAAAACGTATACGCGGAGAATTCGGGGAGCCGAAACACGAACGGGAACGCGTTTCGAGTCGCGTGCCAACGTGGGACCGAGATAGTGGCTCTATGTGGTTTCAATGTGTACATTGGATATGCCTCGTGATGCGTGTAGCGTGAGTATCTAGATTTTGAAAGGAGGCGGGTTAGTGCCTCGAGATGTGCACTGCTTAGTCATTGAGTTTGCCTCGAGATTCGTGTTGCACGAATCTCGAGGAAACTTTTGATTTGAAATCAAAAAATGAATAAAAAATAAAATGAAAAAAAATATATATATATAAATTGGATAAGAGAAGTAAAGAAAAAAAAAGAAAAGAAAAAGAGATCGGATAAGAAATGAGAGAGAGAGGTGAGGGAGCTCCGGCCGGCGAGGAGCGGCGGCCACCGGCAGCAGCTCGACGACGGCGGTGACGCGGGGGCGGACCGGCAGTGCAGCGGCAGAAGGTGGCGCGGGTCTGCGCGGCAGTTGTGCAACGCGGTGGGGCAGCACAGCAGCGGCGGCCGGACAGCGGGACGGTGGCCAGCGCAGGACGGCGGTTCCGCGCCCGGAGGTGGCGCGGTGCGGAGCGGCGACCGGCAGCAGTGCGGGGTGGCGGTGATCGCGCAAGGCAGCAGGGTCGCGGCCGATTAGCAGCGCAGACGGACGAACGACGCTCGGCGGCGGCGCCGGCATGGCGCGGCGGCGCTAGGCAGCCGACAGCGACGCCGGCGAGACGGCAGCGACTCCAGCGCGGCAGCCGGTCGGATTGGCAGCGGCGAACCAGCAGCGACGCGACGCGGAGGAACTCACCAGCGGTAGCGGTGGCGGCGGCCGGCGAGTAGCGACGAGCGACGGCGTGGCTGCATGACGCGTTGTCGACTGGTCGGATGCGCGATTTCGACGTGATGGAGGTGAGATTTATTTCACCTAATTTTAGAATGATTTAAATGATTTGAAGTAAAATAGGCATAAAATGTCGAAATAGACACCATAGACTTAGGAGTTGGTTGTCGATCGGGTGCGTAAATCGAGACGCGAGAGAGACGTTTTGAGGTTCGAGATTTTGCGATTCTCATGACGGATGCGCTCTCAGTGATCCTCATGGCTGTGCTGCGGAATATATCAGACAAGCTGTACGAGAAGCGGAAGAATGCGGCGCGGGAAGTAAGTTCGTTTCCATTTCCGGCTGAAATTTCAGATTTTGATGTGGTTTCAAGGAATTTTGTAGGTCCGAGGATTTCAGACTGTTCATGAATTGGATCGTGGGGTTTCGTTGTGCAGATTGAAGAAATCGTCAAGCAGCTCGCCATGGCTGGTGATCATGAGACGATTACGGCGATGATCAATCTGTTGACCAATGAGTTCACTAGCTCACCACAGGCGAATCATCGGAAGGTGATTTTGTTTTTGGTTTTTGTTTCATTGATTGTATTGGTGGATTGGATTGTGAAGTTTGTTGTTTTGGTGTAGGGAGGATTGATTGGGCTTGCGGTGGCTACCGTTGAAACTATTTCCTAGCCCTAGCGACATTCGAACTCTCTGTGACGCACTCGAGAGCCGATTGGAGAAGAACCCCAACGATTCGCAATCAACTCCACATTTGGATTCTCGTTAAAGGTACAGATCTTATCTCTGCAGCTGTCTCCGCTTCTAAATCGAGCTTCTAGTTGATCTTCCTACGTAGCCATCGAAATTTCTGGTGCACATTTGTGTTTCGTTCCGGTTCTTGGCTATGATCTTGAGCTTATTAGGTTTTGTTTTGGTGAATTTTTGTTGTTAATTAGGTTTTTGATAGATCAAGAGTAAGTGAAGTACATTCTTTATTATACGTAGAATTGATAGCGGTGGCGTATTCTTTATATAGCTAAGTTGAGCTTTAGGGAAAACCAGTGACAAAGTTAACTTTTTTTATGGAAACCTTTGGAACTAATACATTCATGGCGTTGCTGGTACGATATACCTATTTGGAACTTTTATAACCAAAGTATCAGTCTTCTCTTTTTATGGAAAGCTCAAGTAATTAACTCTTTATACCTATTTGTGACATTTTAGGTGCTTCTTTATACCTACGAACTTCAGATTCACCTTAGAAAGTGAAAATTACATATAATTTCAAAGAGCTCCTGCAATTCACAAAAGTTACCTTAATTTACTATTAATTCTATAGTTGAAATTTATAGCATTTACCCCCAAGATGTATGGTTGCACCTGATTATAAAAAATTTTAAGTCGTGGTAATCCATCTTGATATAATTAAAAATTATAACGGTCTTGTGTACTTAAAAACATTTTTACATTTTTAGTCAAGGCATAAAAATGTAATTTAAACTTGTCATTAAAACTATTTTTAAAAATACGTTAATTAGCGTGCTTGGATATTGATTTATAATTTTGAATGGAAGGAGAATATCGTGAGTGTCCAAGAAATAACAACGGGATCTTGACAACGACTAAGCATACTGAAGCGTTAATTATAGATGGCGTTGCGCAAGCCCTAAAAAGAAAGTCTTATCGGAAAACAAATCTTAAAAATGAAAGAATTCCTCACTGCTGTTGACCGGTCTTGTGTTTTATGCATAATATATTCTTATGTGTTTCCTTAGTTTTTTTCATTGATGCACAAAGATAAACAAGTACTGTAAAAGCCATCGCTTTTTATCTTGAAGCAATCAAACTTAATGGCAAGAATGCAACATACTACGGTAATCGAGCTGCGGCATATCTGGAGTTTGGAAGGTACTACTGTTTTCTGTGAATTCTTCTATACGTACTATTTTTTTGGTTGAATCTAGACGTACTTTTACAGTGTGTAATTGATTATTGTTTCTACTTCAATCTTCCTGAAGTTCAAAAGGCTCTTCACGCTAATATGATTAATTTACCGTATAGCTGGTCAATGTGCAGCAGGTAAGTAGGCTTCCTTTGGCTTTATTTTACTCTCTCTCTTGGACCATATTCCGCAATTCCTTATTTTTAAGATTTTTGCAATGTCGACTCATTTTAATTATTTATATTGTATCGTTCATCTCTATCCAAAAGTTCATCTGATTAGAGTTTTGACTTTGAACTTGCATGTCTAGATTTTATCCTGAAAAAACTAATTAACTTTTCTCCCATTCATAATAGAGAATTATAGGTTGAAAGGGAAACAAACCCTGCCGTGAAATTTCATTTGTCGTGCATAATTCTCTTCAATAATGTTTCTAGCTTTAGTGGCCATAAGTAATACCAAGAGAACCATAAGTAATACCAAGAGAACTTGCTTATCGAGGTATTTTTTTGTTTTGCTTTAGTGTCCATAAGTTTAATAGAAAAACTAATAAACTTTGGCTCTTATAATTCTGGTTCACTTTCTCTAGCCAACCCCACAATTGCAATGATGTTGATAGACACTAATATGGTGACATTGAGCTATGTCTTCAAAATGCTTTTCATTATTCGAATTAGTGTTATACCTTATACATCAGTGTTGAGTTGATCTTTAATAAACAAGTTTCGACTTAAGTAGCTTCAATTGACCTTGTAGTGTTCAGTTGAGTTATGTTTAATAAGACCAAGGGTCTATTAATTGATCAAAATTGATTTGCGACTTGTGGGAAAGCATGGGAAATGCATTGAAGTTTTGGACTTCTTTGCAACTGATGAATGAATGAATAGTTTCTATTTTCGAACTGTAAAAGGTCTGCTTGATTTGTTGCTTTGCGCGTTCTCAATGGAGGTCAGCTGTTCTATTCTTGTTTTCTTTGTTCATTTTAAATGCTCTGCATGCCTCTCCATCCCAAATATGAATCAGCTTTTTATTCTTTTCTGAAAGCTTTTTCACATTTGCTTGGATAGTTAATGCTTATTACCTTGTCAATTTTTTTTTTAAAAGATTGATACTTATTCTGCATTTCTTTTTGTTTTTAAATAAGTGTTGACGCCTAAGGAGGATAAGCAAGCTTTGATCCCCAATGATAAATGGAATGAAAGTGCATAAGAAACTTTTTGTTATTCATTGAGATTTGTGTGATGTGTGAGAATTCACATATGAACTTGTTAGAATATTGGCATGGATAAGCTAGCTAGCTTGGTTTCTTAAGGGCTCCATTAATGAGGCCATGTTAATAGCTGGCTCTATCTGATCATTAACGGAAGTTCCAATAATGATGGAAGTGCTTAATTAGCTAGTTAGCCTGGTTTAACAAAGATTATGGTCTAGCAATCATGGGATTTGATATGATATATTTGTTACAACTCTCTCAATTTCATTATTTTTGAATTAATTAAACTCTCTTTTTTGTTAAATTTGTGAGTTGTTTTCTTCCCTTTACATCAGATTGGTGTATTCTGATTGTGGTACCTTGAAAAAGTGTTGTAGGTATTAAGTGGACTACTTGTTTCCATAAAAGAAATATATTGTTTTTACCGTATAATTAACCCATGTTTTTTTTTTTTGCAGATTTTATATAGTTCTTAATTATAGCCTTTGCGATTTCTATAGATCTTCCGCTCAACAATTTGTTCTCTTTTAAGGTAGATTTTTTCATTTGCACTTGTACTCATTGCAAAACAAAAAGAAATCACAATAACACAGTGAGTACTGAGTACCGACACTCTGATACATAGCTAGATAGGAATTAATGGCTTTGTTAAGCACAGTGAATACTAATGCTCTGATAAATATTTTGCTATTATTAAGCGGCTTATAAATGTATTTTTGATAAAACTATACTTTGATAAGATTTCTAGCATTTGAAGCAATTATTTTAGTTGTGGGATTGTGAACCATGCAAGTCAATCCACTTGTTGTTTTCGATTGAAACACAACGACAAAAAGTGATGCTGGTAGCCCTGTTTTACCGCGCAAAAAATTTAGAGTGACGAGTGTTATGCTTTTGTGACTATCTATTAATTCAAAAGGTGATGTGTTTTGGTATTGTTGGATTGAATTTGATTGATTTTGACAATTTTGCTATGTTCTTTGGGGTTTTTTTATTTGAGTTTTTCATTTCTTGTATTGATTGATTGAAGGTTCGTGGAGGTGCCAAGTGAAGAATAAAGTAATATTTGCAGATGATATGGTGGAGTCATAATCCAACAATGAAAAGTATTGAAGGAGAAGTTCAAGAGTTTTTGTAAGTAGAAGTAAGATTTGCACGCGTGTTGATTGAAACATCAAAAATAGAGATTTTAAAGCCATGTTTTAACAAGTAAATTCAACTGTATGTATTTTTTTTTCCTTTCACCTTGAATTTGTACATTTGTTAGTTAATTTTTTGTTCAAATGAAATAAATAATTTTTTTTCTATTGATAAATAAATCATATTCATGTAAGTAGAAGTAGAAATTTTTTTAATTTATATATAAAATTTTCTTTCCAATAATATTAATATTAATTATATATATATATATATATATATATATATATATGATGACGCTAAATATGAATGTGTTGTCAACTTAGAGACACTAAATGTACATACGTTGTAAATTTAAAGACAATAAGTATAAATCTGTTGTCAACTTAGAGACATTAAGTGCATATGTGTTGTTAATTTAGAGACGCTATTTGCACATGCGTTGTTAATTTGGAGACACTAAGTGTACATGCATTGTCAATTTAGAGACACTAAGTGTACATGATGCCCGCTGTGAGAATATTTTGTTGATTAATGACACTTTAATGTCATTAAATGAGTAAATTAATGTCGCCCACAATGTTTTGTAATTATCTAATTTGCAATAGATATGGCAAGGCACAAGCTTTCTTTTTGAGTAGTTGGTAAGTCTTGCTGAGCCTAAGTAGTGCAGTATGTTAATACCAGTATGATTGCTATTTATTGAAAGCGAAGCAGATGATAGAGAAAGAACAACTCAATGGCTGGCTGCTGAAAGCTTGCAGTGATTACAGATGGAGATAAGCCTTGTATTGTGAAACCTCATCTGGAAACAGCTGATCTCCATTTCTGGACTCGGGACCTGACAAAGACTGGCGGGACTAAATGAGTAAGCACTAGTCACATATGACTAAATTAGTAAGCACTAGTCACACATGTCTCTGTCTCTCTTTTTTTTTTCCTTCCCGGATTAGTTTGATATCTGTTTGAAATTTTGCTTATATTTAACAATTATTTATTCTAGGTCAATTGGTGATTTAACCTGATATCATAGTGACTGTTATTATTTGATGATTCCCTTCCTCAATGAAATTTTTGTTCTTTTTTTTTTCTTTTTAAAAAATCTCATGATTGTTGCAATTTGTATCCTCTTCTTTCCGCTTCTATGCGGGAGAGAAGTTTTCATAAATTATTGTCCTGTTTGCTAGTGATTGTATAATTCTTGTTCCAATGTCTTTAGAGTTGCTAAACATGACCAACTTGACTATATACATACATGATTCTCGATTCTTGATTCTTATAGTTCCTAGCTACTAAACATGACTCTCTCTCTTCACCCACACTGGTGGTTTGGTTATCTAATAAGTTTTTGTAGTGTTGAGTTACCTTAGATTCAATGATAATCTGAATGGTACACAAAGACAAGCGAACCAGTGTATCTTAAAGAGTCCTAGAGAAGGCTAAGAAAGAGTGCTTGAGCTGTATGGGAGAGTACAATTCATTGCTCATAAGACTATGGGGGTTCATTGATAAGGTGTTCATAGACCAATTATTTCTGGACAGGAAGAATGAGATCTAACTGTTTGTAGGAGTTGGGCGAGGTTTAGGACCTAGCTTATTTGTAAACAAAAATCAATTTGAGCGCAGTAAAAATTTGCGGTAGAGAAAAAGAACTCTTAATAAAAGACGTGGTATAGGAGTGATGAATATACCTTCAGAGAAAACAGTAGTTATTTCCTCTTGTCTACGTACATTATTTGTATGCATGGAGTGCATATACTTTATTACATAAAATCTAGTTGGCCTAAAATCTTTGTAATAGAATGGTAGCATGGTTCATTAAGTTGTTACTACTACTTACATATATTTATTCAGAGAAGAAATTTGTTGTTTCTTCATTCTCCATCATCGCTTGGAGGTACCTTTGGATCGGAGGAGGATTCACCTCTAAGAGCCCTTCAAGAATCTGAACCACTTGTCCCATTGATGGCCTTTGAATTTCTTCTGCTTGGATGCACCAACAAGCCACTCTAAATGCTCTGTTAAGTTCTTCAATATCCGCTTTTCCCTCTAACTTGCTGTCCAAAATCGGAAAGCACTGGGTGTCCTCAGATACCACTTTTCTAGCAGCCCAAGTAGGGAAGAACCACACCTTCCCATCCTTGGATCTCTTCAAGTTTCTTCTTCCTGAAATGATTTCAAACAGCATCATCCCATAGCTATAGACGTCTGCCTTCACAGAGATAGGAACACCTGAAGTCCATTCCGGAGCAACATAGCCTACAGTTCCCCTCACGGTTGTCAGAACTCGACTAAATTCACGGCCTAAAAGCTTAGCAAGACCGAAATCTGCTATTTTAGGAGAAAAATCAGCATCTAGGAGTACATTCTCTGGCTTGATATCACAATGTATGATACAGTCTCTACACTCCTCATGTAGGTAAGCCAACCCTCTTGCTGTCCCTATTGCAATTCGGTACCTCTGCTGCCAATTCAAAATTCTAGAATTGTTTTGATGAAATAGATGTTTTTCTAGGGACCCATTAGGCATCAGATCATACACCAACATTATTTTCCTACCTTCAGAACAAAAGCCACGGAGGCGAACAAGGTTAACATGCTGGATTAAGCCTATAGTACTTACCTCGTTTCGGAATTGCTTCTGATCTTGAGAAACACCTTCAAGTCTCTTCACTGCAACGGGAGTCGAGTCGCGCAATGTCCCTTTGAAGACACTACCAAAACTGCCGCTTCCTAACTTGTTCGAAAAATTCTTCGTTGCGATTTTGAGGTCTTTGTACCTAAATGCTGTTAAAAATGCGTAGGCCTCCTTTAGCTTTGGTGATCTGGTGAATCTTTTTATCCACCATTTACGAAGAAAAAAGAAAGCGATTCCCAACAGGATTGTAGTCCCAGAGAGAACCACACTGACTATAGTCCATTTAGTAGAAGGTTTCATCCTAGAACCCAATTGGTCCTGTGAAGGAGCTAGTCTGATGTAAAGATCGTTTCCTTTGTCGCCATCGCCAAGCTGTTGTATGTTTAATAGATCTCCATACCATAGTGAACACAGAATGCTATTGCCGCTGCTACTACTATTGGTAGAGTAAGCATATGCACTGCAAGAACAATTTTGTAAGCACGCCAATTCACATTTCTTGGCATTATCCATTGCCAAAGCATTGGCCGACGATGAGCTGATTTTGGTCAATCTCATGTTAGGCATCTTTGAAAAGCTATCTTCATTGCCACACTGTAAAGAGCTTCTCCTCACGCACCCACCTGAGTAATCAAGCAAGCCCCAATCTCTTGGATAGTGTTGTTTGAAACCTGACAAACATTGGCATATGGAAAGACCAGAAGGATTCTCACCGCAAACACTGAAAGCCCCGCAAACGCCATGAACTTGACACAGCGTTGGTTTAGTCCAAACCACTGTCCATTCTTGAGTTTCAGCCTGCCATATTGCAGCCTTTAATTGCCCAGATGTATCAATGAAACCATAGAATGGCAAAGCCGTATCCGAAAGAGAAAATAAGAAGTACATCCCATTTTCATAGGACTTGTATTCCAAAGAATCTGCGACAACATATCCGGCTTGCATTTCAGGCCAGTCGCTGAAACGGCGTCCATTCCAAACACCTGAAGTGTAATATAAAGTGAATGATTCCAAGTGAAGTCAATGCTCCCGCTGTGTCCCAATTCGAGAGAGTAAATGCCTTCGGATGGATCCTCAGAGTTCTTCCATGCGCTTAGTTTGTCGCTCTTCTTTGTGACATTGTTATATCCAAACTTTACACCAGGTATGTATGCATGGGTGGGGTGATCAAAGCTCTGCCAGATGATGTTCCCATTAGATGAACTTGTGAGAACCAGATTTCCGGCCTCACTGAGCACGGCCTTCATGGAGGAATCATTCATGGTCTTTGAGGTTGTTGAATCGGTAGACCAAACTGAGACTCGAGAGGAGTAGTTGCTCTTTGTACTTACAAGGAGGACTAGATGGCCATTCTCCAAGAGCTTCAACTCTGAGGAAGAGGAGTCATTAGTGGTTATGGGCTTGTTTCTGTTTGCCACCCAAACAATGGTTTTCTTTTTCTGAATTGTGGCGACTTTCTTGAACCAAATGCCTACGTAGTATTTCTGAGAGTTGCCTGGTGTGAAGAACCCAAGTTCGAATTTGCCGCCTTTAGAAACTAAGGTCTGGTTTGCTGTTAGAGATTGGCCTGCAAGCATGGTATCTGCAGCACTGGCAGAATTTCCGATGCTATGATGGGTAGCAAAAGAAAGGATGGACAGCAACAAAGCAATGCGAAATGATGTTAGCAAAGGAGTTGAATCGGTGTTCATCTCGGTTGCGCAAACTTTCATAGACAACTTGCTGGGTTTCTTGAATTAAAAAGCTGATCCTGAGCAAGAACAATGATTCCAATTAGTCTTTTAAAGAACTACAAACGGATGTTTTGGCCTGCTAAGTCATGATCAAACTTCAATTCCACCAATGTTGAATGTGTAGGAATTATACATTCAAACTTCAATTCCACTTCAAATTGGTGAATGCCTCTAAACGTGAAATAAACTCAAGAGGAAAAATCAAAATCAAAGCCCACTAAATTTCTGAAAACATGTCCACTGTCATCGTGAAAAAAGAAGCATAGCCACTTGCTTAATTTCTTTTCACGTATATTTCACGCTTTCTTGGTGCAGAGATTCGGAGTTTTTCACAAACTAAGGTAACAATACTTTTTTATTCATCAAATAAGGATGACTACTTTAAATTTACAAAACTAAGGTATGTCTCGTTTTGGAAAGGAGTCATTGATGATGTGGCTCCATGCGTTGATGTGTTTTGATGAGGTGGAATGAATGAGTCATTTATACAAAATAATGAGGTGGATTGAATGATACTTTTTGAAAATGAGCTATCTATACAAAATACTTGCAACACCTCTTATTTACTCCTCAATTTGTTCAACTCGAAAGCAGTGAACCAATGCAAATGACATGTACGTATCAAGATGGACAAGTCGTGTCACGTACGTATCTCGAGATGGACAACTCGCATCATGCACGTATCTTGAAGTAGACAACTGATGTAAATGACACGCACGTACACTAGAACAATTTAGGCTTTTTATAACACCTAATTGATAGAGGTTTTTGAGTAACCTCTATGTATTAGATGATTAAGCTTTTTATAACACTTAATTAATAGAGATTTTTAAGTAACCTTCATGTATTAAGCAATTAAGATTTTTATAACACCTAATTCATAGGGTTTTTTAGTAACCTCTATGTATTAGGCTATTAAAACTCAAAACCACTCTTAATCAACATACTTTCATCGACTCTCATCAACTCAAAACCAGTTCTCTCAATTCCTCAATCGCGCGATCCTTCGATCTCACTCTCCAGCGATTCACTCTCCTGCGATTCACTCTCCAACCAGCGATTCACTTTCCAGGTGCTCCGATTCCCATCTCAATTTCTCTCTCTACATCTCCTCCTCTTTCTCTCTTCATCTTCTTTGTTTTCTCGGTCACCAAACCCTAACCCTAGCCCCAATTACTGCACCAGTTCTCGTCGAATAGGCTTACGAATTTGATGGACGCAGCAATGGAGTTGCAAAACCTCAGGTTTTGTGTTAGATTTACATCCCAATCGCTCCAACTCTCAGGTTTGCCCTCGCAAAACCTCTTTTTTTGCTTTGTTAATGGTTACAGATTTCTCACGCTAATCAACTTCTCGTTTTTTCACTCGATTGATTCATTAAAGACTCTCCGAAATACCTCGCACAGGTACAATTCGAACCTCGATCCAATCTGCACAGACTGATCGATTTTTTAGTTATTTTTTTTATGCGGAGTTGTTGATTGTTTTGTGCATTGCATCAAAATATGATATTTCAGTTTTCTGATATCAGGAACATAAGAAAAACATGGGAATCATTGAGAAGATGAAAGAAATCGAAGCCGAAATGGCTCGGACACAGAAAAACAAGGCTACAGGTTCTTTAATTATCCATACATTCGCATCTTTTATTGCTTTAGTTGCCATGGCACTGCCTTTACTGTGTACTTATCTTTAAGTCATGAAATTGTCAAATTTTATGGATTTCTTCAGTCAATTCAGTTGCTCTTGTGAGATTCTTGTTTAGTTATATTCATGGTTGTTTTTAAATCAATTATCACATATGAAAGTCTCCACTTAATGAAGGTCAGTATGACCTGTATGCACACGCATGTAAGGATGGTAAGAGTACCCTCGCCAAATACATATGTGAAGGGTGGTAACCTTTCAATGAATTATTTTCAAGTCAATAAGGAGTAAGGACAGAAGAATTACGGATTTCACATTATAAGTCACCGTTATACATGTAATTAACATCCTATATATATTCATATACTTTTCATTAGTTCTTCCATGCATACACTGCAACTTATAACTAGATTAATCAAATTTATAAGCATGGCCACAACACCAGTTTTAGTACTGCTTTTTCTCTTTTTGTCTAGTATTTTTAGTGGTACTAGATTAATCAAATTTATATGCGAAGTTTTTAGATGAGTGGAACGGGTTGTTAACATGGGACTTGGTTGATTTTGGGAATTTTGTTGATTTGAATTGAGTTTGCTGTTTTGGCAGGCTGGGAGGGGAATGGGAATGCCTAAAGCTGATAAGAAATGTAAGTTTTTGCCCCTTTTGATCGGTTTTTGTTAGTTGTTAAATTGAAATTTTAAGTATGAAAACATATGGAAAATTTGTCAATGGCGACATGAATAGTTAGCGCCTCATGAAGAGAAAAGTATGAAAACATTATTTAGGAGACCTGAAAGATTTGGCTAAAAAAGTTTTTGAATCTTATATGAAGTCCATATGGTCAAAACTTCAAATGTATAGAATTTTTTTATGGTTGGCAAAAGTAGTCTCACCAGTCCCCTTCTATTGTAATTGAGTTGTTTGCTGTTTTCATGGTGATTTAACAAAGTTGCTTTGGTGTTCTTTATAATTTTACAGGGTATGCAACACCAACAGATAGTTCCAACTATAGAAGTGCTAAGGTACCTCTTGAAACCTTTGTTCGAATTCTGTCTACTTGCTTTGATCTTGTGAGTGAAATCTTCATTTATTTTTATAGGTACTAGGCTTTTAACCCCATTTTTGCTAAAACTTTTTTTCTTCTTCTGATCGTATTTCCTTGTCTAATATTCTTCTCTTGGCCAGTTTGTAGATTCCACACTACATGACTTTGTATACATGTGCAACTGTACATTTCATATATATTTTAAAATTCTCAGTTATGTAGGTTTTGTCTCTAAACAAGACTGATATCTAAAAAAATTTTGTATCTTGCAATTTGTAGGTAATGCCTTTTCTTGATGCAAGCCTGATGTCTATCGCTAGATGTGCAGAACTTTCGGTTTTAACATTAGCAATTTGCTATAATTTAAGAGGGAACGACCCCATCCAAGTTGGGAAGTTTTGCCAGAAATTTTTGTTTTTCAATAAGAGTGAGTTTTGTTTTTCATCAAGTGATTTTTTTTATTCGAAACTGATTATGAGCCATACATTTGATGCTTTGGATTTGTGTATAGGAAAGTTACAAATTTTTTTATTTGTGTATAGGAAAGTTGTTATAGCCTTCTCAGCCAACTGGATTTTGGCTTTTGTTATCCTTGTTCTTTTGCCTCTAGTGGGACTTAATGGATACATTCAGTTGAAGTTCATGAAGGGATTCAGAGCCGATGCCAAGGTTTGCACTAAAACTTGTTTGTCGAAATTCAATCTAGGAACTGAATATATATATATATATATATTAAGATAGCTGCGATGAACTTCTTCATTTGTCCACTTCACACATTTTCCCTTTTAAGTGAGCCCTCTTCTCTTCCCTTCCCTTAACTTGCATACAGAGATGCTCCGAAAATTGAATGCATAAATGTGTTATATAAGTATATGAGTTGGAGTTCCTACTTGTGTAACTTGGTGATAACGGGTCATGTATCGGTGGCGGCTTCGGATGAACTCACTTTGTTGTGATGGTACTAGTTGGAGGACGCAATGACCATTGCGTCCAATAATAGTTTGCATTAAACCAAACGTGAAGGATTCGGTCACCGAATTCCTACCAAGACCTAGCATGCATTGAATGAACCAATGACTTATAATTACTATTATTATTTTTTATGGTATATCTCTTATGGACCCCCTTGCATGAATGATTTGAATTCCGCTATTCTTTAAATGAATCTTGGAACTCGTTTTGAAAGTTATGAATGCTTGAGTCTTTCCTTGTATATGAAAATGAATAATGCTTTCATGTTTCTACATGTTTTAGATCATATCTACATGCTTAAATTTGAATTTGATCAATACCTACATGTTTTCTCCTTAACGTTTGAGATTTGGTTTCAACTTCATGTTAGATTTTGCAAGATTAGTATGTAGTACTTGCATATTTAATGTTTGATGCAGTTGGAAGTATAAGAACAGTTGCTTTTTTCTGTGCAGAAGAGAAAGTGATCCAACTTTACAAACAAAAATGTGAAGGACCAATTAAGACTAGTATAAGGCAAGGGTTAATTAGTGGCAATGGCTTTGGGGTTTCCTTTTTTTCTGTTCACTGTGTATGCAACCAGTTTCCTATTTCAATGCCGTCTTTATTTATTATCATTATCAGAGCTGAACTTTTGTAGAGAAAGATATGGAATTTTTTATGATAGCTCGTTACAAAATTTGTAGCACTTGGATTACTGAACTAGATTTCTTATGTCTTCTAAAATTCTGTTTATGAACATCTGTTTTTTTTGTTGGCGAACGCCCTTCATCATTGGCGACCTGGCTGAAGAGTGCGGCTACCATAGCATAGAGAGGAATAATTTTCGCATATTCAAGGATGAGGAAAAATAATGGTGCCAACAACCATTCTCAATGCTCTGGTTTGGTGATCATTTCATCAATTGCTGTGCATTCTGCAGACGCAAAGTTGAAGGTTACACCTGCTCATATGTTGTTTCTCCATATTTTCAATAGCGATTTTCCTTCATTACTATTAGAAATGGGTTGTCGTTGGACTTGCAGCTAGAACTCTCGCCAATATTCAGAACGATTGGCGACAAACAAACTTGCTTAGTATTGGTTTATATGAGCTATATCGTATTACCCAAGTGATACTTTTAACATAAACTGTTGCTTTTTTTCACCAAGTATTTAGAGTTTTAGCTTAAACAGATTCATGCAAGTTTTGAATTTTTCAAGTTCTGTAATTGTTTTGATGCATATTGATGGAATTGAAACATTGGAAATTTGAAAATTTGAAAACTTGAAGTGATTACTTTAGAGCAGGGTAGATGGTTTTTGAAATTTTTTTTAGTGTTGCTAAATGCACTAATTAAAACCAGAAACCTCTTAATTAATCTATGAAACTAAAGGCTTATATAGAAATCAATTGGTTCCCTAGGAAAGTTTACTTGTTGGCATGGCAAGTTCTGTAATTATTGTGTAGATCAGAAAACTTCTCTATTAAAAATTAGTGTGCGTTTCAAAGAGTAGTTGAGCCTCCATTTCAACCGTTGCTATGAATTTTACGTCTAACTCTGAAACATTCAAGCATACAAGGAAAATCTGTGTATTTAAGGGCTTCTAGGACTCTTACTAAACCATCTGAAAAAAGAAAGAAAAAGCATCTCAATTATCCCAAGTCTAAGGTGCTGAAGGAGTAGAAAAGATCGATGATTAGCATTTTCCTAGTCCCTCCTACAAATGGAATTCAGAGATGATTAACTACATGGGACAAAAGAGAACATTGAGAGGGCTCATACATAGTAGACAGTGTCTTTAATTCAATGAAACCGAATTTAAGAAAGTGGAAAACAACTTATCCATAACACAAATTTTGTACAAGTACTGAAATGTTCCTCCTGCAATTGCGTAGTTATTTCAAGGAACCAGTAGCATTATATATGGTGTCCTTTCTTGGATAAAAACCAAAAACCAGTACGTACATTGATTGGTTTTTGAAGGAACTGATTAAGGGGAGTATCTACATTGATTGGTTTTTGAAGGGCTTTTGTTAATTTGTTGTTTAGGATAATGAGATGAGCACTTCAAGGTTCATCAAATGTGTGACTGTGGGAGATTGGGCTGTTGGGAAGATTTGCCTGCTGATTTCCTACACCAGCAACACCTTCCCTAATGTACACACTATTTTTCTATGTTCCTAATCCCTTACTGATTAGTTGAGCTTGTGAGGATTTAATTTATATTTAATAATTAAACTACTATTGATTCTACTATTTAATTTATTAATTAATCATGTATAGGTGTTTTTGTTATAAATCAATATCTAAGTTTTTAATCATGTATAGGTAACCATTTACTCCTACAATGGCACTGCAAGTTGTTTCTTTAGCAATGCTAATCAAACAACTGATACCACAATTAGTTTCCAAGACAACCAATTCACTGTTCTCTTTGGTCTGTTAGTATTCTACCAGTTGCAAAAGCGAGACTTACAACACTTTGCCAAGGTAATTAATTAATTAATTAAGTTTGTTTAATTGTTGTTGTATGCAGTTTGTGAATTTGATTAATTGTTGTTGTATGCAATTTGTGAGTTTTACCAATATCCAAACGGGAATCTAATTTCACCAATCTTAGTTCAAAAAACTCATTGTCAAGAAATATCCAAAGAGGCATTAGTTCTGATCATGTTGCCTCTGGCCCTCCAGAAGATCTGATTCCTAGATCCGAGGTGTGCTTGAATCAGGATACCACCGGACATCTGATCTTTGAAATATCATTAATTGCATGTTTAGATTCCCTATCAAGCTTATGAAGTATGTGTTGATCATTGTTGGCGGGCATGTCCGATATGTTTCTTTTTGTGTGGAGATCTTGTATTCGGTTGTGGACATCAGGTAGCTCGCTAGCTAGCTAGCTAGGATAACATAATTTTCAAATTTCTAGCTAGTTAAGTTGTTTCTTAATTAGTTCTCAGGCTTTATTACTTTTTAAGTTCTTTTCCCATTAAAAATTCATGTTAATTGGAAGCTTGAAAATATCTATCAAATCTGCTATTAAGAAAGCTAACATAAGCAGAGGTCTTTTGAGGAACAAATTCATTTAGACCGTGTCCGTTATCATTGTTGGCAGGCTTCATATTTTGTCACTGTTTATTGATGAGGCATTGTGGTTGCAGGCTGACTATGCTTTTGGGTCCTCCGAGTTCTGGAAAAACAACATTGCTTTTGGCACTTGCAGGACGGCTAGGACTTGGATTGCAGGTATCCATATTTTCATTTGCCATTGGTGCCATTTTAGTTTTCTTTGAAAGATAAGAACTTTAACTGGAAAACTGAGAATGATGTGGTTGTAGGGTTTTGGGGTTCATACGCAGCGGAAATTACAAAACAATTTTGACAAAAACCCCAACAGGATCCGAATCTAATTCCATTAAGAACGTTTAAACCATGAAAAACTTAATCATACCTCAGTCGTAATATACCTTTCTGAAGGTTGATCGATCTCTAAGGCGCTGCCAACGACGAACGCCCTCTACCAGTAGTCCACACACGAACGGCGACCAAGATTTGAAGTGCTAGCTTCGAGAGAATACCAAACCTTTTTGTTTCTCTCCAAAACGATCTATAGCATACCAAAAACCCTAAGTCGTTTCTAAAACGAAAAATAGAGTTTTGGCCTATTAATCTTTCGTCTGTGTGTTCTAACTTAAAGCGTCTATTTATACAACCCTTGTATATAGACGGTTAAGTAAATTACACATATGCCCCTACTTAAAGAAGTATAAGTGTAATACACCACAAGGACATTTTCGTCATGAATTTTATCATATAAAATTCATTTTTCTGAACCATCTTAAAATCTCGCAAAACCATTCTTAGTGTGCGACCCAATAGGCTCATACAACGTTGGCAGTGTACCAAAACACATTTTGGTATATAAGTCATAAGCGGTCTCTAGCAAGACATTATGACTACCCAAGTTGTACGAATATCAAATCGAAACAACCTAATCAATAATGTATATAACATCCTTTTGTCACACGATATCCTTTTGATCAAACATAAGGCATGAAATTGTCATCCAACATGTTCAATCGTACTAGTCTCGATCTCTAGGTAGACCGAAAACATCCAAGTGACATTGATCAATATCAATTCACTTAGACTAGGCCTTTTAACAGTCTAACACATTGAGGGATCCACTGGATATCTCTCTTTATATGAGAGGGACAAATTCTATCTTGATTACACAACTTCATAACATTGCTCACACAGTAACCAATCACAACCTTTATAATCATCCTTAAAGACAACGTTTGATAGTGTCAAATCACTGTGTTCCTAATGTTGAAGTCTCTGGTAATCTCAAGTCAGAGGACTGAGAAATATACATATCATGAGAAACAATTATGACTTAATCCATGTGATGTTCTCATAGCGGGTCGGTCCAGTACTTTGTTCCATAACAAGTACTCGTGATCTTGATTCATATCCCTATACGTATAATCATCATATGATCATCAATCAAGACTCACACTAGTCTTAATTCATTATAGTTCCCAGTATAATGATCGACTAGGGACATTTAGGATATTTATGTAAATACCCATGGATCTTATTATAATGTAAACATGCAAATTTAATTATAATAAACGGCAAATGAAATCCTCTATTTTATTAACTAAAACTATTCATAAAGACAGTTAATGGATTGACCTAGGGCACATGCCCCATCAGTGGTGAACAATCATTTTATGCTTCATGGATATAAATTTTGATTGGTATTATGAGCAGTGAAAGGAGAAATGACTACATTCTGAGATGAAAGTAATTATGTCCAATTTCTGCCGTAAATCTTTATTCATTTTCAACTTTCTTTTGATATGGTTCAATGACATTGTTTAATAATATTCTAGTGCATCATGTTTATCTTCTCTTTTTTCAAAAGGAGAAAAAGATTAGGAATCAAAAATTGTGGGCCAACATTTTTGATTGATTTTGCTTTACAGTCTAGAACAAGAATTGCTTCAACTGTCAAAGCAATTGTGGATGAGAGAATTGGCAATGGTGAAGTTTCAAATAAGCAGGGTGACTTTCTACAGATACTTCTCTCTGCTAACACATTGTCTGACAATGAAAAATTAAGTTTTGTTGATTGGTTTCGTGAAATGTGTGGCTATCGATTTGTTGTTTTGTTAATTGGTTGTAGAACACTGCGAATTTCTTGATGGAATAATAATATTGCGAGTTGAATGTAGATTTGTATATTTTCAATTGAAAATGGAAATGAAAATTAATTCTGGGCATTTTCAGTTATTATTATTTTTAAATTATATTTGATAGGGGTTTGAAACCCCTATGTAAGCCTTTGACGATAATATAGAGGTTTCAAACCCTTATGAAATCACTACAATTGATAGGGGTTTGAAACCCCTATGTAAGCCTCTAAAGATATTATAGAGGTCTCAAACCCCTTTGAAATAGCCAAGATTTGATAGATGTTTGAAACCTCTATGAAATAGCCAAGATTTGATAGAGGTTTGAAACTCCTATGTAAGCTTTGAAGATACGATAACACCTTAAAAGATAACACTTTTCATAGAGGTCAAAAATCTCTATTAAAAGTCTTTCATAGAGGTTCAAAACCTCTATGAAAAGTAGAATTTGTTCTAGTGGTATAAGGACGTGGACAACTCATGCAAACGCCATGTATGTATCTCGAGGTGGATAAGTCATGCAAACGACACATGCGTATGTCGAGGTGGCCGACCCATGCAACCTCGCACAATTCATGCAAATGTATCACATGTATAGTAAGGTGTGCAACTCATGCAATCCATGCAAACGTCGTGCACGTATCTCGAGGTGGACAACTCATACAACCTCGTTCAATCAATGCAAACCGTGCAAAGGTCATGCACGTATTTGGAGGTGGCAACGCATGTAATCTTATGCTATCAAAGTAAACCATGTAAACGTCACGCAAGTGTCTCGAGGTGGACAACCCATGAAAACAACACGCACGTATTTGGTGGTGGACAACCCATGCAAACAATACGCACATATCGCGAAGTGGACAATCCATGCAAACGTTACACACGTATCTCGAGGGGCAACCCATGCAAACGACAAGCACGTATCTGGCAGTGGACAACCTATGCAAACAACACGCACGTATTTAGAGGTGGACAATCCATGCAAACGTTACACACGTATCTCGAGGGGGCAACCCATGCATATCTACTACAAACCATGCAAGACAATTATGATCATAAGAAGAGATATGTAGATAAAAAACTGTAAAGGCCAAAACCACGTTATATCTTTGTCTAAAATTTAAAATTAAAACAATAAGTTTTGAAAGTATGATTTCATTCCATCTCAAAAACTTATCATACAGGTCCATTGACGATTACGTTGACATTGTTGCTCTGTGATGCAAACATGACGTACTCTATGTCAAGTTGGAAGTTGTGCTTGTACATCCGGTTGAGTTTGTCGAGGTTGCTGATCTTGCATTGAATTTTTTTAAGTCGATTGATGTTCTTCCTCCGGTTCACTTGACACACCTCTAGTACTAATGCTTCCAAAAATCGAAGGTTGAACCGTCCCAAAAAATTGACTTCCTCTATGTGGTTGGCTGAAAGGAACATGAGGCGGCGACATGCTTAATATGTTCATGAATGAGCCATCTCCACTTTATGACATATTGTAATTATAACATGGTGGAGTAAATGGACTCGGCATGTATTGAGGCAATGAAGGATACATTGGATGTCTAGGCATTCCACGGTCCATATATGAAGACGACGGCCCGGATGCATAAGGATCAAAATGGTAAGGAGGAAGATTCATGATCGACGTGCTAGGTACAAATATTTTAGGTTTTGGTTGCATTGGGGGCAATGTAGGAATGTACCAATAAGAAGAATGACATTGTAGGGATGAGCGTTGGCTACTGTCACCAACAGTCTATGTTCTTCTCGCTCTCGGATGATATGAACGTGGTGTAGGAGAACGTCTGCTACTCTCAGCAACAATCTTTCTCCTACGAGAAGGACGTGGTGGACGAGGACGTCTAGTGCTTCCACCCATAGTCTCTGTTTGTGTTGTTCTTCTTCTCACCTTTCTATTTGATTCACCTTGATCATTTTCTTCATCTTCTTCTTCATTCTCCTCATTTATGGCCTGTTCGACATCAATTCCACTATTCCATAGTGCAACGGCCCGAAAATTCGACTCGTGCCACGTGTTATTTTAGGGTCGTATGTGGGACCCACTTGTCGGGATGCGTATATCTGAATCTCAAGTTGAGGTGCTAATTATTGAAAAAAAAAACGTATACGCGGAGAATTCAGTGAGCCGAAACACGAATGATGGACGTGCCTCGAATCGCGTGCTAATGTGAGACCGAGATAGTCGCTTTTATGCGGTTTTAATGTGTACATTGGATACGCCTCGTGATGCGTGTAGCACGAGTGTTGAAATTTTGAAAGTGAGGCGGGGTGGTGTCTCGAGATGCGCGTTGTTCGGTTTTTGAGGACTTTTGATTTGAAATGAAAAGAAAAAAAATATATATAAGAGATAAGATAAGATCAAAAGGAGGAGAGAGAAAATAAAGAAAAATGAAGAGAGAGAGAGAGAAGAACCAGAGAGTGAGAGAGAGAAGAAAAGAGAGATCGTGAGGCGAGGAAGAGATCGGAGGAGAGAGGAACGGCGACGCCAGATCGGGGGAGATCGACGCGCAACAGAGCTCCGGCTCACGGCGGCAACTCCAGCGGTGGGCACGGCGGCCAGTAGCGGTCGGCAGCGAGGCGCGGAGGCGGCGCTGCAGCAGCAGGCACGGAGGCGGCTGCGCGGGATGGCGGCGGTGGCGGCCAACAGGGGGGCGCAAGCAGCGGCGACGACGAGGTTGCTGGACGGCGACGGCCAGCAGGGGGGCGCGAGTAGCGGCGGCGGCGAGGCTGCTGGACGGCGGAGGCCAGCGGCATGGGCGGATCGGCTGGGAGCGCGCAGGCGCGCGGCTGGATTTCGCGGCGGCCCGGCGGAACAACGGGCCAGCGACGATCGGCGCGGTGAGGAGATGGCGAAACAGCGGCGGCCGGCGACGGAGACGGCCGGCGACTCCGGCGAGGGCAGCGGCCGGCGAGGGCAGCGGTGGCGCGAGGGTGACGCCGGCAACGGCGTGGTGACGACGACGGCGTCGGCGCGGCAGCGACGTCGGCTCGGCAGCGACAACGACGCGGTGAACAACGCGATGGCGTTGTCGGATCGATCGGAGGCGTGAATCGACGAATGTCGACGACGCGATTGAGGGACTTAAGATGCTATAGTCAGGTGTCGGGTGCGCATATCGAGATGCGTGCGAGTGCGTGTTTAAGGTACGTAAGATTCTATCTAAAAGTCGCTGAGGGTTTATGTTTCTATCATTGATATCCTATTCGTGATTGTTGGATTCTATTTGCATATTCCTTGTTATTGTTGAATGCTATTCCCCATGTTCCTTGTTATTGATTTTCGTGACGCATTTGGGTTGGGGAACGAGACTTTTCGATAATCTTGTTGTACTGGTGGCACACTAGGCTGTGTACGCGCAGTAATCAGGTGAAAGGAAGTTAGTGTTTCAACTGGAGGGATCCTGTGCGTCCCAGGTAGGCACTCAGTGGGCTCGAGGGCGGGCTGGGTGTAGGCTTGGGTCGTACAGGTGAAAGGAAGCGGGGCACTCAATGAAAGGATCCTGGGGGTTTGTCGTACAGTTTAGTGTGACCAGGAGGAGTACACACTTTGTTTCTCATGTTATTTATTCATGTGATGATCTTACTTACAGTTGCCTGTTTAATTTTCGCATGATTACTTGACATGATTCTTGGTATATGTTTATTCTCTTATAAATGCTCGGTGTACTTTGTTGGAATCTTACTAACTGTACTCTCCATTTTACTTTTTGTGATGGATGAGTGCAGACCCTGCTAGTAGGGGCAAGGAGGGTTTGAACGACTTTTTATGACCGTTCGGGGTAAAGACTTATTTGATTCTTTTGGGAACTGAGCAGTGATTTGATGTTGTACAGCTACAATACTTGTCAGGGTTTTTCCACAGTAGGTTTTGTTTAAATTGGTTAATATATTTTTCTAATTGTACGTACAACTTCCGCTGCTTATTTTATATATACACTGTACACACACGTGGATGCGAAATTCGAGACAAGAAAAGGACGGGCAGGTGGCGTAAACGTGTAGTTGGGCCAGCCGGCAAGGAGTACACGGAGACACGTCACCTCGGGGCGGCGATGGCCGCCACACATAGAGTAGACCTTTGCCTTTAATCTTCATTTAAAATATTGATGCCTTCATCAAGCGCAATAAGACCTTGCTCGTACTCATCCTCAATGAACACTCGCTGCAGTCGACGCACCAAGTTACACTGATATAAAAACAGAAGGTTAGTACACACGATTTAAGATGCAAATCGTGAGGAAAGAAAAATAATATTTTAAAGGTTACCGAATAGTCACGTAAAGCTCTGTCGTGTCCAATGAATCTTCTAGTTGTTGATCGATACCGCGTCATGTAGTCTTATTGATCGTGTCATTTTTCTTGTTCCGTTGTGATTATGCTATCACCACGATTTTCACATATTTGTATATAGTTTGCGTGAAAATTCACCAAATTTTCTTGAACGTGTCCTCGCCTCTCGATGCGGTGCAGTCGGGTGTCATAATCACAGTTTGGTGGCACGACTTGTATCATTCTGAATTGTCTCAAAACTCTTTCCGGTCGATGCTACTTGACTATGTGGAAACAAATTAGGGGACACGTCGATAGCCAACTACCGTGATCGTCAGTACAATATTCGGGAAGAGACCTGATAACTTCCGCATAAGGTTGCCACACCACGTCATCCTCATTCTGCGAATCGAGTATATCGCGATAAACTGATAAAACATGTGTCGTATTCTTAGTAATCGAAAATGTATCAATCCATATGTATAGAAAACTATAAATTAGTAAAATGAAAATGTAGTTAATATTACAGGAATTATGATATAACATTTGTATTACCTGTGTCCCAAAGGGACTTCATTAAGCATCTCTTCTCCATCAATTGTTCGAGGTTGAACTCTTGGAACACCCAGCCGCCTTGGTGCTATGAATGAAAATCTATCCCATGCCAAAAGTTGTACAAAAAAGCCAAACATGCACTTCCCCAACTATACTGTTCAGTTATGTCAAAATCCTCGAGCAACGGTAGAAACATCAAATGTACATATCGATTTGACTTGTCGACGAATAGACAACCACCGATTAGTTGGAGAATGTATGATCGAACATACCGTCGCATCGACTCCTCATTGCTGTCGTTATGTATAGTTGGTACGTTACGTTAAAGCCATCCAACAGGAATTTGACCAAGTAGCCTCTCACACACCTCAAGATAGCCTGTATCGCTGGTTCCCGTCACAGGCATACCTTCGATAGGTAAGCTGAGTTGTACATGTACGTCCTAGAGTGTAATAATGCACTCGCCACATTGCACGTGAAATGTACGTGTCTCTGGGCGTAATCTCTCAACGAATGCAGTAATCAAAGCCCAATCAAAGCTGAAAAATGATATGCGCGAAATCCCATAAAACCCACTGGAATGTAGATATGAAATCATTCGAGAATGATACTCCACCGTTTGATCAACGACAGCCCGTCGTCGACGCACGCGTAATGTTTTGTACACCTTATAATTGAAAAATAAGTTGTCATATATATATATTATACGTTTATTCGTGAACATTGGATGTATCCATCTTAAAAAGTTTACCTCACCCGTCCACGATCGCGAGGTTCTGTGTGTAGATTAGAGATGTAATAGTGAAGGATCTTATGGATCTGGACCCATTTGTGTACAAACTACAATTTAGGGAGTTTTAAAAATTAGTCGCGTTATTCGAAAAGTCGTAACAAATCATTATTAAAGGTTCAAATAATAACGAATACCTAAACATTTCATGACGTAAAATTTTAGATACTTTAAAAGGTTCAATATATTCTAATTAAATACTTAAGCCATGAACAAACAATATACAAAATAGACTATTAGTTTTGATTGGAAGATTGAGCGTTGGTTGGACAATTTTTTTGTTATGTCCATCTGCCCGACAAATGCCGCATCGGTTCTTCTTAGTAGGGACTCGATCACGATCTTTATTGGGACATGTTATTCTTTTATGTCCTTCTTAATGACATATGCCACATCGCAAGACTCTTGAAACATTAGGAAGATCCATCTCGTTTTGCCTTCGCGTTCTCTTTGGTTTCCCTCGGCCACGTCTGCACTTTGGGTCTGGTATGATCTTCGTCGCAAAAGTCGGCCAATATTTCTCATATGAAATGATTTTGAAATTAAATGAGTAACATGACGCGTACACATCCATCCGGTAGTATGGTTCAATAAATTGCAAGTAGCTCACTTGAATAAAGGAACATGCAGCTAACACGTGTGAGCAAGGGAAACCAAACGATTGCCATTTATTGCAACTGCACATGCAGTCCTTTAGGATAACTACTTGTGTATTGTTGCCTTTATGCATGCGATCTCCATGTCGTCCAGTAAGCACTTCAAACTCACATATGTCACGATTTATCAAATTGACTTGATGCCTCCTTGCAGTTTGTTCATAATCTGTGAGTTTATTCGTGCCATATTTCGTGTACGATTGCCCGTTTGAGATTGTTTCATTGATTTTCTGTTTACGTTGATGGTGGTATGTCACAAATCTATAGTAAATCATTTGAGTCATCGCTGTTATTGGCAAAAATCGAGCCCCCTTCAATACACCGTTAAAACACTCTGCAATTGAAAAATAAATTCGTGTAAGCAATATTACTTCAGTGATAACTAAATTGTTAAGTGCAAAATAAAATTTGCGTGTCATACATACCAACACCATTAGAATTCATCCATCCGTACCGCATGCCTCCGTCATGCGATTGAGTCCATAGTTCTTTGGGGATGACATTGACATATTGCACACATTGAGGGGTCCACGATGATAAGTATGCGAAACACTCCATGCACGTATTAAATTCTCGAACTTGATGTTGACCAGCTGCTCGAGAAAGTAAGTTTTTCAAGGGCTCATTTTTTGAATTGAGTGTTGAAATTACTTACCATATGTCGCAGACAATAACGATGGTCTCCTTTTGGGGGATAAGAATTATTGGTCGGTGTGTTGACCACCTCCAGAATGTCAGGGTGACGATAAAAAATAATGTAAATACCATCTTTATCTGTCACGTGTTTGCGCAACATCCTTAAAAACCATCCTCATGAATCCATAAATTCGGTTTCTGCAATAGCAAATGCTATCGGTAGTATGTGTCCATTACCATCAACAGAGATGACAATCAGTAGCTTACCACTATATTTGATATATAAGAAAGTCGCGTCAATTTGAAGCAGATGCCTGCAAAACCTGAAAGCTTGAATTGATGCTCATTATCTTGCACGTTTTCCGCCCCTGGAAGTTCATGCCTTGGGTCATCCGCCACAACATTTAGATTTTCCCAATTGACATATCGTGCAGCATCCTCGGGGGGACGCAAGTCCTCGTCTGCGTCATTAATGTCATCATAGTCGTTGGGTTCATCATCACCATGTGGTGATTGCATATGCAATCTTTTCATCACCGATCTAGTCTTTAACGTGCTGACATCTTTATCTACTAGTTGCGATTGAATTGTATGATTTTGAAAATAGTAGATTGGCTCAAATGTTTAATAAATATCTACCTTTGAAGTTAATGGTAAATTGGTCACTGTCGCCCACATCAAGTCGAAGTGCGTCGCGTTTTCCAACAATACGGGGACAAAATATTGTGAACCCTCGGGGAGGATTATCGCGTGACGATAAGTCATCCGTACTTTAGTTTCCGTAGATGAGATATTGAATGTGTTACAAACGTGATCCATCAATTGTTGTCTACTCGTCCCAAACTTAAACATCAACATTGCTGATGGGTGCGTTGTACCTAATGTCATTCCTACCATTTACAATTTCACCGTTCACATAAAAGAGAAATGAGACGTTCCTATGTTCCATGACCTACATAATTTATTGAACAATAATGATGTAACAAAATTGCATATATATCAAACACAATTCTTTCATCAAATTGAGGATTTAAATCGCAAGCAAATTTTCTGATGTAGAGGATCGCCTTAATAGCGCAACTACAGAGCATACTCATTTATCTGCATGAAGTATCAATTAATAACTCATATTTAAATCACAATCAAATTAGGGCATATGTTAAAAAAAACAACTAAGCATAAAACTTTTTCGTTTTAACTAACAAACTCCACATATTATTTTTTTTTAACAAACAAACTCCGCATAAATTTAAGTTTTTTTAACTAAAATACCAAGTCAAACATAATAAAACTTAAATAAATAATTTTTCTACTTACTAATTTCCTTTTTTTTTCTTCTTCAATTTGATAATCCCTGAAAATAAATAAAAAGTTAGCTTTTATTTATTAAATATTACTCACTTCAATTAAATGACGTAATAAATAAATAAATAAATCCTAATCTTTTAATTTTTAACAACCTTCAACCAAAAAAAAAACCCACTTATGTTGATCTTCTATTTGATATTCCTTGAAAAAATAATAAATTAGATTTTCCTTTTACTTAAATATATATTACTAACTACAATAGTATTCTTGAATAATGAAATAAAAAAACCTGATCCTTTCAGTTTTAACAACCCGTTCAACCACAACAAACCTTAACAAAAAATCTCAACAAATCCAACTCTCTCACAACTCAACCGACCCGACTCTGTCACTACCCAACCCACAACTCACCCAACTCTATCACACAAAAAAAACCTTAACCCACCTTACAACCCAACCCAACCCCCCAACTCTCTCTCTCGGTCACCCAACACCCAACTCTATCACACAATAATCAACCTATATGTTTTTAGAAAAAAATATACAATAAAATGTTTAAAAAATATTTACTTATAAATCATTGAAGTAACCATTCATTAACAAAAAAAAAAAAATTCGAATGAACTTAATTGTTGTTTCAGTGGCCTAAACAGTATATATAAATAGTGTTGCGGTAGTCAAATCGATGGTGTAAGATTCGAAACAAAGAACATGAATACATCATTAATTAGACGATCGTTTAGTTGTTCAAAGTTGGATTTGTAGTTTTTCAAAAATATGGGGGAATGAATATATTTTAAAATAATAAAAATAATAAAAATATAAATATCTATTTTTCGTTTTTCAAAAATATGGGGGGTCCAGGGGGATGAATGTAGCTTAAAACAATAAAAAATTAAAAAATTAAAAAAATCTTAAAAATGAAATAGTTGAAGGAGAGAGTATGTAAAACTTTCTCTCTCCTTCAACTTTTATATATAAACAGTATATGTAAATAATGTTGCGGTAATCAAATCGATGGTGTAAGATTCGAAACAAAGAACATGAATATATCATTAATTAGACGGTCGTTTAGTTGTTCAAAGTTGGATTTGTAGTTTTTAAAAAATATGGGAGAATGAATATATTTTAAAATAATAAATATATAAATATCTATTTTTCGTTTTTCAAAAGTATGGGGAGATGAATGTAGCTTAAAACAATAAATAACACAAATATATAAATATCTTTAAATAAAAAATAAAAAAATTAAGAAAATCTTAAAAATGAAATAGTAGAAAGAGAGAATATGTGAAACTTTCTCTCTCCTTCAACTTTTATATATATAGATATAGGTTCTTCTTTGGGTATTAGTTATGTATCTAGAGCAAAAGAAGTTGTTTAATTAGTTCATCTTCTTTAATTAGCATATCTTTCTACATCAGTAGGTCTACAAATTTCCAAATCCTCTGTTCTTGGTCCTTCTACCTACATGAGTACGAATTGGTCAGCTAAGTCAAGATGAAATTTCTATTTTTCCAATAGAGAATCTTAGAAAGTCATTCATTTATGATAATTGCATTTGTTGTGGGATTTTTAGGTTAATAAGAAGGGCCATTCATTACTATTCCTTAAGATTTTTTTTTTCTTTGTTCCCTCTCATTTCTTTGTTCCATTCTTAGCGACACTTGCATTTGTGCGACGAAGAGCTCAATAATTTGAAGGCGTTAATATCCTAGAATATCGACTTTAGCCGTGTACTATCTGGTTTCAAAAATCATGAAAAAAAATCTTCTTCTCTTTTCATCACAAGAATTTGATGAAAGTTTAGTAATTGAGCTTTGCTTTGCGTTACAAAGTTTTGAAGAAAAATGAGAAGATTACATACACATTGAAGCAAAGCATATAGGCAACAACAACAATGACAACATAGCCTCAGTCCCAAATTAATTGAAGTCGACTACGTGGATCAAACTCACTCTTCCATTGTGCTCGATTTAGTGCTTCCATATCACATATATATATAGTCTAGTCTACACTGGCTACATGATTAATTTAGAAATGACAAAGCTTGCTAGGATGCTTATAAAGTTGCTGCATTAGATCACTGATTATATGGAGAGATGAGTGATCTACTCTGAGAAGAAACTTATTATGGTTTCTTCATTCTCCAATAGTGCTTCAAGGTACTTTGGGATTGGAGGAGAATTCACCTCTAAGAGCCCCTCGAGAATCTGAACAATCTGTCCCATTGATGGCCTTTGAATCTCTTCTTCTTGAATGCACCAACAAGCCACACTGAAAGCTCTAGTAAGCTCTTCGACGTCTGCAATGCACTCCAACTTCTCGTCCAATATGCAAAGCACTTGATGTCCCTTGGACAGTACTTTGTTGGCAGCCCAAGTAGGGAAGAAGCACATCTTCCCATTCACATGTTGCTTCATGTTTCTTCTTCCCGATATTATCTCAAAAAGCATCATACCGTAACTGTAAACATCTGCCTTGGTTGTAATGGCTACGCCTGTAGTCCATTCAGGTGCAAGATACCCGACCGTTCCTCTAAAAGTCGTTAAGACACGACTAAATTCATGGCCTAAGATCTTTGCCAGACCAAAGTCTGCGACTTTGGGAGTAAAATCTGCATCTAAAAGTATGTTTTCTGGCTTGATATCACAGTGAATGATGCAGTCTCGGCACTGCTCATGGAGATAAGCTAGTCCTCTAGCAATCCCAACTGCAATTTGGTATCTAGTGCTCCAGTTTAGAACTTTCGAATCATCCTTGCTAAAAAGATGTGAATCTAAAGAGCCATTTGACATGAAATCATATACCAACATTCTGTTGTTCCCTTCGGAGCAAAACCCGAGTAGTCGAACAAGATTAACATGTTGGACTAACCCAAGAGTGCTTACTTCGCTGCGAAATTGCTTTTCTCCTTGACTAATGCCTTCAAGCTTCTTCACAGCTATGGGGGTCGAATCAGGCAACACCCCTTTGAGGACACTTCCAAAACCACCACCGCCTAACTTGTCCGAGAAATTTTTCGTTGCCACCTTCAACTGCTTGTACTCAAATGCTGTTAGAAATGTGTAGTGATGCATTGGGCCTGGAGAGTTGTCCTCTTCGGTCACTGATGTATTAACTTTTCTCTTCATTCTTCCCAATCTGCTAAAAACTACCAGTACCGAAATCACAGCAAGAGCTATCATTCCTGAAACTACCCCTATAGCAATCGGTAAAACCGAAACCTTTCTACCTGAACTCGAAACATCTGAAGCAGCCAATCTTAGATACAAATCATCGCCATCGCTATCGAGTTGCTGTATATTGAGCAGATTCCCATGCCAAGTCAAGCACCCGGCGCTTGTGTAAGCATACGCGCTGCAAGAGCAATTGTTCGAGCAAGCCAATTTACAATTGTCGGCCTTCTCAACTCTTGAAGCCTTAGAGTTCACAGGCAACCTGACATTATGTAGCTTCAAAAACCAGTCCTTGCCACCACATTGCAAAGAGGTTTCTCTCACACACCCACCCGAGTAATCAAGCAAGTCCCAATCTTTTGGGTGATACTGTTTGAAACCAGGCAAGCATTGACAGACAGGAAGAGAATTCTCCCTGCAGACACCAAAGTCCCCACAAAAACCATACACTTGACACTGCAGTGTCGGTTGATACCATATCAAGTTCCATGATTGCATTTCCTTTACCAAGAAGTAACTCTTAAGTTGTCCATTGAAATCCAACATAACAAAATCAAGCACAGACTTGTCTTTTGGAGAGAAGGTGAAATAGCTCTCATTCTCATTTGATATGAAGCTGAAATTGAATGAGTTCAGAATTGATCTCAATTTAATAGTAGAGTAGAAACTATCGGTGCTCCAGGCGTCGGTACTCCAGTACGCTGCAGACCCATTCCATCGGACTTCAAAATTTCCATCTGGCCCTTCTGATTGCACAGAATAGATACCATGAGCAGGATCTTCAGAGTTCCTCCAAGAGGTAAGTTTTTGTGCTGCCATCTTGGCTCGCTTGTCGTATCCTAACTTCGCGCCGGCTAGAAGCGTATTAGTAGGATGATCGAAGCTTTGCCAAAGTATAATAGACGACCCATCTCTCAAAACAAGATTCCCATCATCACCAAGCACTGCAGTAGAGGATTTGAAGGCTTTCGATGTTGAGTTCGTAGACCAAATAGGCATTTTCAAGTCATTGAGGAGGACTAGATTGCCATTGTCAAACAGTTTCAGTTCCGAAGAAGGCAAGTCATTGAGAGGGTGATCTCTGTTGGCAACCCAAACAACCATTCTGTTTTCAGCTGAGGCTTCTGTGTACCAGATGCCCATGTAGTATTTGAGAGACTTTCCTGGTGTGAAGAAGCCAAGCTCAAAGTTGCCATTTTGAGAGACTATGGTTTGATTTCCTGATAGAGATTGGCCTGAAGAGATGGTGTTATTTGCAACAACACTGCAGAGCAGTGTTTTACTAGTGAAGAAAAACATTAAGAGAGCAGAACAAAAGATGCATGACATGCTGTTGTTTGAATCCATTTGTTTTCAACAAAATTGGCAGTATGTGAGTTCTGAGGTGCATGTCCTTCAAATAAGCAAGTTTCATGTTTGTAAGGCATTGACTCATCACTACAGCGGTCCAGACAAGTTGTTTCAAGTGATGATAATACTGATGGAGTAGTTCTTGTAGTCTCCAAAGAAAATGATCTTTCAGAAGCTATAACATGGAAGAGCATTGATTAATCTTGCTACAGCTAACCAAAAGTGGATGAAAATTAATAAACCATTGACTAATTAAATTTCTACAACAACTAGTTTTCGAAGAAAGAAAAAAAAAAAAAAAAAAATCCTGACAAAATTAATTTGTATCTTGAAGTTCAAGGTAATCGTCTCAGAGTTTAACTAAAAAAAAACTTACTGTACAAGAAGCTACGTGGAAAACTTCAAAATAAGTGGTAAAATTACGGGAAGAATAAAATCACGCTATCAACGTTTTAGTATATCATAAAGATTATTTCCTTAACTACTGATATGGTTTAGGTTCTTCTCTTATACATGCAGAAGTTGTTGGCTACCTCATTAAGCTCTTGGGATAGGCTAAACCGCGGTTTGGTGGTGAAAATCATCAAACCGCCACCAAATCGAGGGTTCGATGTTTGCCATTTTGCAAACCACCACCAAACCGCGAAACCTCAAAACCACAACCAAACCGACCGCGGTTTGCGCGGTTTGGTCGGTTTGGTTTTGCGGTTTTTTTGCAACACATTTTCAGCAAAAAAAAATCACACATTCCATGCAATCCCATCAACAAAATATATGTTCATACATGATCATCCACCAAAAACACAATAATACACATGAACTCAATCAAAATTATGAGTCTAAGATCATTTTGAAAGTTAAAACAACAAGAAAAGGCTTCAACTTTATTTCAATACATTCCAAGTTTAGGGGTGGTTGTTTTGCAGTTTGGTGAACTACGATTTTTTCTAAATGAAAACTACCACCAAACCGTGGAATTGCAGTTTTCAAGTTTTCTAAACCGCCCCAAAATGCAAGTTAAAAAAAACACTACCAAACCATGCGGTTTGCACGGTTTGGGCGGTTTTGTGGAGACCAATGCCCACCCCTATTAAGCTCTATTTCAAAATTACCAACTTCCTCAAATTATACAGTTAAAGGTCCAAGTAAATCACAAACACTCTGTTGAGAGTTGCCATAGTATATACTTTTATTTCAAATTTAAAATTATGCTCTTTAGTCCCTGAGACTTTTTAAGATAATTGTAGAGATGTGGAATCTTCAAAATTATGCATTTTAAGTGATGAAATGTGCACTAGAGAGATTAAAGTACGTAGAAGTAAAATTCGATATAGAACTTGCAATTGTAGAGATGTGGAATCTTCAAAATTATGCAAAGTCTCCTTTTGAAACTATCCATACAATATTTATTAACGATATTGCTTTTAACTGATGCAACGTATTAGGGACATCAACATTCAATTATCTATTTTTCGTTATTATGTTTCTTGCTCTTTAAGTTATCCTTTAGTTGTTGATAAGTTAGATTAAGAAACAAGTTTCTATTTTTTAGGATAAGAGTTTTATTCCAACTTTAGTTCTTGTTACTTAAGTGTATTAAAATACACGTGCAAATCTGTTATATACAGATCGCAGTATCAAGAAATAAAAGAACCAGATTTAAGTTCTTGTTTTTCTTCCTTTTATATAGATAAGTTTTTCTTCTCTCCTCTATTCAATTTTACTTCTCTTTGATTTTCTCCAACAAATTGATATCAGAGCATTATTTTCTTAAGGGACTTGTGGTTGGGAGAAACTTTTTTTCTGCATCCAAGAACTTCCATGGATTCAGATTCAATTCTTGAAAAGCCTTTCACCTCTCTTGCACCACCGGTGTTCGATGGTGAGGGTTATCATATATGAGCACCAGATCGAGGCACGTCTGAAGGCGAATGATCTCTGGGAAACCGTTGAGGAAGACTACAAAGTTCTTCCTTTACCTGCAAATCCAACAATGGCGCAAATTAAGTATTACAAAGAGAAAAGTCAAGAAAATATAAGGCAAGAACTATGTTATTTGCTGCAGTCTCTTCTGAAGTCTTCGTAAGGATTATGTCATTAAAGTCGACCTTTGAAGTATGGAACTACCTAAAGAAGGAGTATGAAGGAGATGAAAACATCAAAGGAATGAATGTTCTCAACTTAATCAGAGAATTCGAGCTTCAGAGAATAAATGACTCAGAGACAGTGAAGGAGTATTTTGATAGATTACTTGGAATCGCGAATAAAGTGAGATTACTCAGTTCTGAATTTTTAGACTTTAGGATTGTGCAAAAAAATCTTGTAACCACTCCAGCAAGGTTTGATGCTACTATTTCATCACTTGAAAATACAAGAAATTTGGCCAACGTTAGTTTGGCGGAATTGTGAGTGCTATGCAAGCACAGGAACAAATAAACCTCATTAGATCTAAAAGCTCTGTTGAAGATGCATTAGTTGCGAGAGCTAAATTCAGTCAAGGACAAAAAGGGAAGAAAGTTGAGAAGAACAAGAAAGGAAATTCAGGTTTTGATTCTCATAACACTAATAAGGGAACAAAATATGATTTTCCTCCTTGTAAGCACTGTGGAAGAAAGGGTCATCACCCTTCTAAATGTTAAAAGCGACCGAATCAACAATGTGAGAAATATCAGAAGATGAGACATCATCAGAAAATATGTAGAAGCAATCCACAATAAAGACAAGTGACTCAAGTCAACCTTCAACGAAAGAATGCTGCACAAGTTGCTGATCAAGAAGAGGATGAACATCTTTTTGTTGCATCTTGTTTTGCAACAAGTAGTACAAGTGATAAGTGGCTTGTAGATAATGGTTGCACAAACCACATGACTTTCGATCGAGACCTCTTCCGAGAATTAGACACTTCTGTAACCTCCAAAGTTCGAATTGGCAATGGTGAGTACCTTGCGGTCAAGGGAAAGGCACTACAAGAAATTATAGTTTTTGTCACGGCTTCGATTCTAAAGGGACAAGTTGTTTTTCCGTCACCTATAGTTTTTATCACGGTATTGTCACGGAAAAACTAAAGTTGCGTATACTCCGTTGCAAAAACGTTTTTGTCATGAAAATTAGCGTGACAAATACCTTTTATGACGGATCTCTGACATATTTATTACGAGATTATTGCAAGTCATAAAAAACACATTTTTGTTACGACTGTATTTGCGTCACAAACGTTTCATTAAACAACGAAGAAAAATGTTTTACGTCACAAGACTTTGTCCGTCACAAATACATGTAGTTACGACTTTCTACTGGTGACAAAAAATAATAATATTTTATATGTACATTGCTCCGTCACAAAAAAAAGTTTTTATATAAAAATTGTTGTAACTATCTTGCATTTGTCAATATAAAAATATTGCATCTATTAAAATATTAAGAATTTACTTTACTTGCATTACAAGGCCAACATTATCAATCTATTCAAAGTTTGATTTTTGTGATTTTGAATCCAAAGTACCAAAAAAATGATAGTACTTAATTTAGAAGTCTAACATAGCAAAATAAAATTAAACTTTGACAGGTTTCTTTATGGCTTAAGTCTAACATAGTAAAATAAAATAAATCCATGTTTTCTTTAATGTTTTCACTCCATGCTTCTTCAATTTCTTCTTCACATGAAGCTTTCTTCCAGTTCATCATCTTTACCCTTTGAAGTCTCATCCAATTGCGCATCTAAAATTTCAAAGTTATAAATATAAGTAATTGCACTTAAAGACTTACATAAATAAAAAAATCTTTAATAAATCATAACGTAGTAATAAAATTTCAACAGAACCTTCACTTAAATTAAAGATTAGCAAAAAAATTTAAACATTTTGCAAACTTTCGCATCATCAAATAATTCTACAAGTCAAATATAATCACCTTCGTGAATCATAATGTATTACAGAAATTCCAGCAAAACCTCCATTCAAATTTAAGATTCTTAAAAATTCCACTTGCATCAAATAATTCTACAAGTCAAATACATTATTCTTTAGTGAACCATAATGTATTACCAAAATTTTAGCAGAACATGCCCTTAAATTAAAGATTCACAAAAAAATTTAAACATTGTGCAAACTTCAACATGCATCAAATAATCATCTAACTCAAATATATTCAAACATGCATAGTGCTTAAATTATTGGTGCAAATTTATGAGTTTCATTTGTATAAAACATAAAATAGTAAAAAGCTCAAAAAATCATCAAAAGTTAGAGGGTCAACATATACTAAAAGCATTAACAATTCTTGAAATAGTAGTTTAGCTAGCAAATGTCATTCAACTCAATGATAGAATAAATTGTCAAGTTTAGGAGATGAGTAAATGTTCAAAATAAGCAAAATTCATCATTTGATCTCTAAACTTTGTATACTTCATGCTATTGGTTTCTAAATTTTTATTAATATATATTACTAAATCGAACAAAGATATACATTTAGTTTTTTCATCATTTAAAGTATCAAATTTCAACGATGTGGGTAATAAGAGTGTTGCGTGACTAGTAAAAAAAAGCAAAGTAGTTTATATTCTTAAATCGAACAACTCACATTGGCCAACAAAAGTAAACAAAAAAAAAATTTCCCTAAAAAACATAGAAAATTTAAACTTTGGGGATCAAAATCACAAAAACTCAAAAGTTCAAGGATCAAATGTATAACAATAAAAGTTCAGCGATCAAATGTACACTAATGAAAAATGTAGAGAACATTGCTTTGCTTTTAACTTATTTAACAAATGGAATGATGGTGGGCATTGTTTTGACCTTAAGTAAAATCTGGAACATTGCTTTGATTTGTCATTATGTCATAAGTAATTTATGGCAACATATACTTGCATGGCTTGTTCCGAGAACACCATACAATTGATTCTTTCCGAAGTTGAGCATGAGATCTTGAGATAAATTTCCTTTTTTGTTGCTTAGCTGTTTAATGATTATTTTAGGATCTAAATATGGTATTATTGTCCAAATGAAATGCAAGTATTCAATGATTTGAGAAGCAAAGGAAGCAATTGGAACCTGGAGCATATAAAATTGACTACTTTAGGTTCTATCCTAGGCCCATTTACCATTGCATTACATTGAACAATGAAGGCTTGGGAAAAAGATATCACTGAGTTTTTGGCATCATGCTTGCTGAAAAATGGGACTCAACTGCCAAAATGTAGACTTACTTGCAATAGTTCTTGTAATCTCGTCAGAGCTCCTCTGTCTTAACCTGCTTTATTTTTCCTTTTCTTGCCTGTTTAAATTTGGTATGAACCAAGGTGTTAGTGGACTCCCATTGAAGGGTTGGCCTTTGATTGTAAATTTGCTTTGCTAAATAATTACTTTGAGATGGTGAACATTGAAAATGCTCATGTTTTGATTGCACTAACTATTGTAAATTTATAATACAGACTATACAGGGCATTGATCGATTACGTCCAAGTTTAGGTGCACAGTACAAAAGCCTATTTTGCAAGGCTCAAATCGGCTCAAATCGCAATGAGATTACAAATTATGACACCATTAAAAACGTTTAAACCATGAAAAACTTAATCATACCTTAGTCGCAATATACCTTTCTGAAGGTTGATCGATCTCTAAGGCGCCGCTTCGACGAACGCCTCTCTACTAGTAGTCCACACACTGAACGGCGACCGAGATTCAAAGTGCTAGCTTCGAGAGAATACCAAATCCTTTTGTTTCTCTCCAAAACGATCCAGAGCATACCAAAAACCCTAAGTCGTTTCTGAAACGAAAATAGAGTTTCGGCCTTTTGATCTTTCGTTGTGTGTTCTAACTTAAAGCGTCTATTTATACAACCCTTGTATATAGACGGTTAAGTAAATATCACAACCTTTATAATCGTTCGGTTAAAGACAACGTTTGATTGTGTCAAATCACTGTGTTCCTAATGTTGAAGTCTCTGGTAATCTCAAGTCAGAGGACTGGAATATATACCTATCATGAGAAACAACTATGACTTAATCCATGTGATGTTCTCATAGCGGGTCGGTCCAGTACTTTGTTCCCTAACAAGTACTCGTGATCTTGATTCGTATCCCTATACGTATAATCATCATATGATCATCAATCAAGACTCACACTAGTCTTAATTCATTATAGTTCCCACTACAATGATCGACTAGGGACATTTAGGATATTTCTATAAATACCCATGGATCTTATTATAATGTAAACATGCAAATTAATTATAATAAACAGCAAATGAAATCCTCTATTTTATTAACTAAAAGTTTTCATAAAGACAGTTAATGGATTGACCTAGGGCACATGCCCCAACATCTCCCACTTGCACTAGGGCCAATTATATATGCATCTAATGCCTAATGATCTAACATGACCATCATGTTTTGCTTGTGGAAGAGCTTTTGTCAATGGATCCACAACGTTGTCTTCAGTAGGTACTCTGCAAATCTTTACGTCTCCCCTCTCAATAATTTCTCTGATGAGATGAAAACGCCCGAGTATATGTTTGGATCTGTGGTGTGATCTAGGTTCCTTGGCTTTGTGCTATTGCCCCGTTATTGTCACAATACAAACAAACAGGGTTACCAATACTCGGAACCACACCTACTTCAAAATGAACTTTTTGATCCAAACTGCCTCCTTTCTTGCATCGGACGCCGCAATATACTCGACTTCTTGTAGAATCTCGCCACGCTCTTGCTTCAAACTTTTCGAGCTTACTCGCACCCCCATTCAAAGTAAACACATATCCAGACCGCGATCTAAAATCATCTATATCAGTTTGAAAACTTGCATCTGTGTAACCATTTACAACTATATCATTTTCAAAACCTCCATAGACCAAGAACACTTCCTTAGTCCTTCTTAAGTACTTAAGGATGTTCTTTACTCGCTATCCAAAGTGACTCTCACCTGGATCGTGACGATATCGCTTGTAGTGCTCAAAGCATATGATACATCAGTCGAGTGCATAACATGGCATACATGATAGATCCAATAGTGATGCATATGGAATCTTATTCATACGGTCTCGCTCATCATTTGTCTTAGGACATTGAGTCTTGCTGAGACTTATGCCATGAGACATTGGCAACAATCCTCTTTTAGAGTCTTGCAAACTGAACATTTTCAACACCTTGTCTATGTAAGCACCTTGACTTAGACCGATTAGCCTCTTAGATCTATCCTTATAGATCTTTATCCATAGGATATAGGCTGCATCTCCTAAGTCTTTCATTGAGAAACACTTCCCTAACCAAGACTTGACATTCGCAATGTTGGGATGTCATTTCCAATGAGTAATATATCATCAACATACATACAGAAAAACAACTACACTCCCATCGACCTTCTTGTATACACAAGGCTCATCTTCGTTCTTAATAAAATCAAAATCCTTGATTGCTTCATCAAAACGAAGATTCCAACTCCGAGAAGCTTGCTTTAATCCATAAATGGATCTTTGAAGCTTGCATACCTTCCTAGAATTCTCGGGATGTACAAAACCTTCAGGTTGTGTCATATACACGTCCTCAAGCAGACTTTCCATTAAGAAATGATGTTTTTACATCCATTTGCCATATTTCATAGTCATAATATGCAGCGATGACAATTAAAATTCTTATGGATTTAAGCATGGCTATTTGGTGAAAAAGTTTCATCATAATCAACACCTTGAGTCTGCACTGAAACCTTTTGCTACAAGTCTTGCTTTAAAAGTATGCACTTTGCCATCCATGTCGCTTTTCTTCTTGAAAACCCATTTACATCCAATGGTCTTACCACCTTCAGGTAAATCAACCAAGTTCCAAACTTGGTTATCATACATGGATTGCATCTCTACCTCATCAACTTATGGAGATACGGATCCACATTTCAAATGATTCACTTTTTTATGTTTCATAAGATATACATAACAATATCTCATTTGAAATCATCAAGAATGTAATGAAGGATAACCTCCTCTAGCCATTGTGTTTATAGACCGCATACATCGGATACCCAATAAATCACTTGCCCTTTCAATCAGTGTCCGATAAAGGGACTTTTAGTCATCTTGCCCATAAACAAGAATACGCATATTTCATATGTTTTTAAATCAAATGAATCTAGAAGCCCATCTTTATGGAGCTTCGTTATGCGTTTCTCGTTTATGTGTCCGAGACGACAATGCCAAAGATAGGTTTGATTACGAAAAATGACAATTTTCTTCCTTTTCTTTTGGGTGTTTTGAGCGAGAGCAGTGGGGCTTGACTTGTTGCACGAGCTTTGCGCGACGGTGCAGTAGACAGACCTTGACAACTTTAGCCTTGCCTTTGCTTTTCTTCTTCATTCCCTTTCCTTTTGGACCATCAACACATTACTAGAGGGTTTCTTGATATTTTGTTCAGCAGGGTTTTGAGCATTAAATGCAACTCCGAAATTGATTTCTCCATATTATTCATATTGTAGTTCATCACAAATTGTGAGTAACTTTCTCGGTAATGAATTCGTCAGATCAAATCCGTAGCCAACTCTTGAATGGGAAATCCGAGTCTATCAGTCGTCGTCAACATAACCCTTCATCTTCGAACATGAGGACTTACTTGGCACACCTCGCTCATCTTGCAAGAATATAGGTTCTTGACTATCTCGAACCTTTATTGCCTAGCTTGTTGTTGGAACATTTCCTTCAAATAAGACGCCATGTCGTAGGCTTCCATTAGTTCCATGTCCTTCAAGTTCGGGAACCATAGTTGCTAGCATAATACATGCAACATCGGTAGAATCGTTGACATGCTTATTATGCGCATCCTTCACAACTTTCGTAGCATTGGTAGGTGGGTCCTCGTGAGATTGGAGCATCCAGGACATACAACTTATGCTCATGCTTAAGAACAATTCTCAAGTTTCGAACCATCAAGAAAGTTAGTCCTAGATAGCTTATCCTTCTCAAGGATGGATCGCGATGACAGGGGATTATTGTTACTTGAAGAGGCCATTGATCTACAATAAAGATTATGCAAAGTTTATTTTAGTATAGAGGAATAGACTCCCACTAAATTAACAACCCTCCTAAAACATACCGTTTATTTAGGGGACTAAAATCCATATTTCACCTAATTCTATGGCAAATATGGCATGAAACACGTAACTAGATTATTTAGGTAGGTAACTGAGTTACCAATTACATCTTATGTAATTTTTAGATCCTTTTATGAGATACGGGACATCTTATGTCTTAGCATGTTTTTATCTCATCATTTGCATAAAGCTCAAAACTATTTTGATGGCTTTATTAAGTCGGACCATTTTAAACATTTAGGTAACTCTTACCCAACTTGTCTTACCAAGATAACACAATACACCCAGCTATGGCTGAAACTATATTAGTGTGATCGAGGCCTTTGACAAGTGTTTAAAATGGATAACATGAGACTTAAAATTTAATAGAGGGATTTTACTCAGTTTTAGTGATTTTTATGTAAACAATGAAATATCATATATTTTATTGATTTGTTCAATCACTAAACAATTTGGAAATTTTTATACTATTCTCTAATAAAAGAATTTCCGTATGCGCTAGGATTAGTTAGATTTTGCTGGTCAGATCCAGCTAATTGGCCACGTGGGCAATAAGTGGTTCCCATGACTGGCCAAATGGACGGGTACAAAGTGGCAACGATTATCTATCTTTATCAAATAAAAACTTCATAACAAAATAGACCACTAAATAATTTCGAAAATTAATTAATTATAAATAAATAATTTCGAAAATTAATTATTTATAAATAAATAATTTCGAAAATTAATTATTTGCAATTTCGGTCCTCATCCAAATAATCACAAACATGTAATTGAGGTTTAGGAGTGGTTTACCCAGTAACTTAAATGTGTAAGGATGGTCAACCTTCAGAAATGAAGGATCTATTGGTTCTCCCATGCAATCAAGTTCTCCGAAGGTTAGCTGAACTTCTCAAGATCAAGCTGAATATCTAATGATGCTTACTTTTGTGTATACATACATCATACCATGGGACATTTTTTCTCTTTTGTTGAAAATGTTAATGTATATTCCTCATTATGAAAATATCAAATTTATATGCCTCATTGTGATTGGCAAGGGTCATAATAAAGAGAAACCAGTGTTTATCCAGGAACAAATCATTGTAAGATCAAACAAAACATCAAAGTGTCAATTAGCCAAAAAAGCAAACAAGAAACATGTTTTGAGATGAAAGAGGGAGAACTCATGACGAAGGAATGCGAAAATGATCAGGGAGCAACGATTAGGGAGCAAAGCAATGCAACTAGGGAGCAGAGGACGACCAGGGAGCAGAGGCGCGAGGGTGAGGAGTCGGCGAGAGGACGACCAGGGAGCTCACCGACCAGGGAGCAGAGGCGCCGACCAGGGAGCAGAGGCCCCGACCAGCGACCAGGGAGCAGAGGCCCCGACCAAGGAGCAGAGGTGCGAGGGTGAGACATCGCCCAACGGACGACCAGGGAGTAGAGGCGCGAGGGTGAGGCGTCGACGAAAGGACGATCAGGGATCAGAGGCGCGAAGGTGAGGCATCGGTGAGATGCAGAGGCGCGAGGTTAGGCGTCGGCGAGATGCAGGACGACCAGGGAGGAGGCGCGAGGATGGCGACCAGGGAAGAGGACGACGATGGATCAGAGAGGACGACGAAGTAGAGGCAGAAGGAATGCGAGGACGACGACGACGAAGTGGAGGCGCGACGATGACGATGACGAAGACGGCGGAAAGGAGACTTGAGGAGGATGATTGGTGTGATTAGTAGGGCGGATGAAGGAGGTGGAGGAGTGGGACGAGAAGGGCGGAAAAAAATTGCGGGGGTTTCGCGCAAAAAAATAGAAACAAAAAATGGGAAGGAGGTTGTGGGGGGTTTCGCGCGTGCCTAAAAAATTGTGTTTTCTTTTATTACGGAATAATGATTGCGAGCAAACATACTTTACGTGACGAAATTTTTTTACCTTTTTGTGATGGAAACATGTTCGTCTCTAAAGCTTCTTTTCATCACGCAAAATCTAAATCGTGACAAAATAAGTGTTAATGTATAAAAGCTTTGTTTACAATTAATGTACCGTTACTAAAACACCTATTGGATACGCTTATTTTAAGCCGTGACAAATGATTCGTCAAATTTGTAGTAAAAGCTCAAATTTCTTGTAGTGAGGCACAGTTGAAATCGAAAGTATTTTAGGTACAAAACTAATCAAAAAACTAATCAAAGATGTATTATTTGTACCTAATATAAACCAAAACTTTTTAAGTGTTGGCCAACTTCTTGAGAGAGGTTTCAAAATAATCTTTGAAAACAATCAATGTTTGATCAAATATTCGAAAGGTGAAGATGTGTTTAAAGGTTAACATGAAGGGGAAAAACTTTGCATTAAATCATTTGGAGGAGGAAAATGCAGCCTATTCATCCATGAAAACTAATGCAGAATTATGACACAAAAGGCTTGGACACTTCAATCATAAAGCTGTGATGACTTTGCAAAAGAAGAATATGGTTCAAGGACTTCCTCATCTTGAACTAGATATTCGAGATTGCATTGCTTGTCAATAAGGAAAGCAAGCAAGACTTCCCTTTAAATAGGCAACCTGGAGAGCCACTGATAAGTTGAAGCTGATTCATACTGATGTGTCTGGACCTCATAATACTCCTCTTTAAATGGGAGTAAGTATTTCTTGATTTTCATTTATGACTACTCAAGAATGTGTTGGATCTATTTTCTTAAATTCAAATCAGAAGTTGCTGGTGTGTTTTGGAAATTCAAGCAATGGATTGAAACACAAAGTGATCACAAAATTCAAGTCTCGAGATATGATAATGGCAAGGAATATACCTCAAATCAGTTCAATCTATTTTGTGAAGAAGATAGAATTGAACATCAACTACTCACTGCTCCATATACTCCACAACGAAATGGAGTTAGTGAGAGGAAAAATTGTACCAAAATGGAGATGGCCAAATGCTTGATGTTTGAGAAGAATTTTTCGAGAGAGTATTGGGCAGAAGCATCACATACTGCAGTCTTTCTTCTAAATAAGCTGCCTACAAAAGCAGTAGTTGGAATAACTCCATATGAAGTATGGTTTGGATTCAAACCTTTTTTGAAAAATCTCAAAGTATTTGGATGTCTTTGTTTTGTTTATATTCCTCAAATTAAAAGGGACAAACTAAACAAAAAGGTAAATGAAGGGATCTTTATAGGTTATATCCTAACTTGTAAAGCATACAAAATCTTCCAACTAAACACCAAGAAAATTCTGATCAGCAGAGATGTGTATTTCATGGAAAATGAAGAGTGGGATTGGAAAAGAAAGCACCCAATTACAACACAATCCTGATGAGTTGGTTGATGATGTACTAGTTAGAGGTATGAGATCACTTTTCGAAATTTATCAATCATGCAATGTAGCTTTTCTTGAACCTTCAAACTTCTGGGAAGTTGCAAAAGATTCAAGATGGGTTGCTGCCACGGAGGAGGAGATAAGCATGATTGAGAAAAATCAAAATTGACAATTGGAGAAAAGGCCTGAAGATAGAAAAGTGATAGGCATAAAATGGGTGTTTAGAACTATGCTGAATCCTGATGGTTCAATCAACAAGCATAAAGCTAAGCTTGTTATGAAAGGCTATGCTCAGATTTTTGGTGTTGATTTTTCTGATACTTTCGCTCCTGTTGTGTAACGGCCCGCTCTAATTAATCCCGATTTACTGACAATTACAGATTAAGACCCTAAGCTCAGACTCACGTGGACATCGCAGAAAAGTTTAAGGCACGCCTAACGAGGTAAAATTTGTTGTTTTTGTATGTAAGTGTTTACTTATTTTGCTAATATTAAATAATTAGATTCGCATTATTTGACATTTTATTAGTCGATTTATGCGCGTGTAGTGACGAGAGTGTGCGACGTCGCGGTGTGCGCGTAAAGCGGGTGTACGGGGTAGTCTGAGATTGAGTTGTCACATCATATCACATCACATCACATATCACATATCACATCAACCCATCCCGCATTTCATTCTTTGTCTTTTCTCTCCAAATAAAAAAAAATCTTTTTTCCTTAAAACGGACAGAGAGGGAGAGAAAGAGAGAGTGAAGAGAGAAAGAGAGAGTGAAGAGAGAAAGAGAGTGAGAGAGAGACAACCAAGAGAGGTGGAGGGAGCACCGGAAGGCGAAGCTTGGCAGGGCGGTAACGACGGACGCCAGAAAGAGCGGCCAGGGCGGCGGAAGGCCGCGGATCGTTTGGCGGCGACGCGCTCTAGCAGCGGCACCGGTGGCGCGAGGAGACGCAGACGACGGGGCTCACTAACGACGACGACGAGCGCGGGCGACCTCCATTGATCAAGGTTGGTGGTGTGGTTGTTGTTGAAATTGTTGTTTTATATAAAAAAAAAAATCGTCTCTGCTATGCAAAGTCGATCGGGAGACAAGCCGCAGGGCCGGGCCTTCGCCGCCGCTATCGCGGGCGGCCGGCCAGTGCCCATATGGGCCTTTGATCGCTAGGGTCGATGGATCGCCTAGGCCCCAAAGGTCAAGGGGCACCAGTGCGGGCCAGGCCGAGCCGGTCGGCCGGCCGAGCCTGCCCGACTCGGGTGGCCCTGGTTGGGCCGAACTGGGCCCGGTTCGAGCCCAACCCACCCTATATTAAGTAAATTAATTAAAAACTTTAAATAAAATACATTTTAAATCAAATAAATATCAAAAAAATAGGAAAAATGGCTAGAAAATTATGAAAAAATCCAAAAAAAGGAAAAATATACTAAAATGGGAAAAATATAAAAGGGCAGTTTTGAGGACATTTGGGGCATCGGCACCCCGGTATAACTCGAAAAGTGTGTCGAAATTAACTTTTTTGAAACAAAAATTTCAAATTCTTGGTCTCACACTTTAAATTCATTCAATGAGAATCTAAAATAATAAAAATTGTATAATTGGACACCAGGGACTTAGACTACCATAGTCGGGTATCGAGCGCGTATCTCGAGGCGAGTGTGGGGCGTTTCGAAAGCATTTTACGATTTGTTCGAGGTAAGTAAGTCCACGTGAAAAGTTAGTTAAAATTCTTTTATGACACATTATTTCGCATTTCAATTATTCCATTGTGCTATTTATTGTTGTTCAATTATTGTTCATCCACTCCCACGTGTGTATGTGTGTTTGTCGACGGGTCGGCATGGCACGGACTCACACCCCGGGGCTAGCTACCCCGCGCTGTTCGAGTAATTGGCCATGATAGGGTTACGCGGTGACTATTCTCTGCGAAACCCGTAGGTTGAGAGATGTTTGATGAAGACCTAAGTCTACGTCAATGGTTCCTCTCGAGAGATGTTTGGATGGGGTCTTCCATTCAATGGTTCCTTTCATTCGACCATGAGGTGTTTAGCGAGGTGGTCGTCAATGGTTCCTCTCGATTTAGCTACGAAGATTCCCGGATGTCGACCAGGGTTCTATGTCACGCTACACTCGTGTCCAAATTTGATTTCTCAACGACTTATTTTCATGCGATTATTTTATTTTTGTCCTTTATTTAAATTGCATGAATTGTAGCCGTTTTATTGGAATTCGTGAATATTAGCTAACATTCTCTGGGATTTACTCACATGGAATTTGTCATTGTTTTTGGTGACAAATCGCAGATCCGACGACGAGCCGAGGCAAGGGAGTCTTAGGCGACTACGTCTAAGTAGGGAGAGGCCGCCACTTTTTGCGTAGGTAGTTGTATATATATATTAACTACTTTATGATATTTTGGGAGGACTTGTATACCCGATACATGTATATGCTCACCTTTTGTACTTTTGTCGCTTTTGATAGACATGGTATCTAATGCCGGGTTTCCACACTGTAGGGTTGTTCATAAAAATGTAAACTTTTCACTTTTACGATATATGCATGCCTTAAGACTTTTGCATCAATGTATGATTTATATTAAATTACTAAATCATGAATAACTTAATATATAATTCATAAAATATCCATAATTACTAAGTTAAGGCGAATAAGTTACGTACAAAGGTTTAGGTCGCGGACAGTCAAAATAAGTGTGCGATGATGTGACATGCTTGGTGACGTGTCTGGCGATGTGGCGGTACCCGGTTTGCCTTGGAATTTAGGGCCGTCACAGTTGGTATCAAAGCTTAGGTTCAGACGAACCTAGGGGAAAGTCTTGAAAATTTCATGGCTTGTGATATTGTGATACCAACGTCTCAGTTGGTATCAAAGCTTAGGTTCAGGCGAACCTAGGGGAAAATGTAATACAACCGAATAAAACTTAACAACAAACATTAGATGTGGAAATCCGAAGACCCTAACTTAGAACTTTAGTTGGGAAGCAAACATGGGACGGGTAGTGCCAATGCTTATATGTTATATATTTTAATTTGTAATAGTATATATGCGTATACGAGGCTGATATGGACCTTCGCTATCGTATGATACGACATGGACGGACAGCCGACTCCACCTTCGAGGATAGTGGACAGACGAGTGGTACTACGCCTTTCGCAACCGATCAGAGTGTACTTGATTAGATCGCGACATACAATCCACAGTTCGAGCAGATGATGACCTTGCTTCGTGCTCAGACAACGGTTATTACGACACTTATTACCGACATTTACATATGCAGTGACACTGACACAGACCCACAAGAGATCACATGCGAGACTTCCCTATCAGCCGAAGCTAAGCTGACAAAGGAATTTGTAGATTTCAGCCAGGATATTTCACTGGAGGCGGAGACCTAGAGGCAGTTGCGAGATGGCTTCTTGCACAAGAGAAATTACGTAATCTTCTAAGGATTCACGATAGTATTCGCGCTAGGATATCTAGATACATGCTCCGATGAGAGGTCGGAGTTTGGTGGACCGCTCATACCGAGACTCATGGAGTGTCGACCACTTAGGCCGGGTTCAGACAGGCTTTTTATATCCAATACATACCGAGGGAGATACAGTTACGCCTGAGACATAAGTTTTAGTGTTTTAGGCAAGGTAATCGTATAGTGGTCCAGTACATGGAGAGGTTTCGCAACCTCTTACAGTTCGCTGAGGATTTGGCATCTACATATCGCGATTAGGTTTACTACTTTGAGTCGGGCTTAAAGATGAGATTGTGAGCGCAGTAGTATCAGGCGGAGCTCGTACACTACAGGAGATCTACGAGAGAGCCTTGGCCCATGAGACATTTCGTGCTGCGATGCCCATGCCACAGTTGGCATCGGGGTCGTCCCGAAAGACACCAAGTCTAATAGGAAAGGGAAAAGGATCATCGATCACAGAGATACGAGAGGACAAAGGCCCAGACATGAGGATCACCAGGTGGTCACTTCTCATGCTATAGTACCTACACAATCAGCACAACTGTCAAGTGGTGGTTATGCACCGCGTCCGGGGCAGAGACCGACCCAGGATCAGGGAGGCAGGGACCAAGGACAGTATGGTCAGAGTCAGGGCCAGAGGTCAGACAGAGGTCGGGGCCAAGGGTCAAGACACCAACATCTTACTTGTTTCAAATGTAGACAACCTGGACACATTAAGAAAGAATGCCCAATGGCTTCGGTAGCACCGATTGCAGCACCACCAGTTTAGGCCAGGGAGCGGGTGCACGCTGTAGCACAACCCGACCACGAGGCCACTAGAAAGCTCGTCGAGGGTATGATTTCGATTTGCAATCATTTTATGCATACACTTATTGATTTTGGTTCCACATTATCATTTATTTTTGGACGTATGGTTAATGAGTTAGGGTTAACACCGATTACAGTTAGTACACTCCTGATTCTCCGCACAACAGCTGGGGAGAAGGTTTACCCTAACATGATTTGTGAAGGTTGCACGATAGAGATCTCCGAACACCAACTCCCTATTGACCTACGCGTTCTAGAGTTCTTAGAGTTCGATGCGCTTTTGGGCATGGATTGGCTAGCGTCATATCACGCCCAGGTGGATTGTTTCCGTAAGATAGTGACTTTTCAGATCCCCGACATACCAGAGTTCACTTTCATGGGTGATGCTAGTATACTACCGACCACTAGGGGTAGATTGGCTACGACCTTAGAGATGGAAGTATTTGCAGGAATAATAGAGTCAATCGAGACCCAGAGGTTAGACTTGAGGATGTCCCAGTTGTCGGTGAATTTCCCGATGTCTTCCCAGAGGATCTACCAGGATTTCCCCCACACAGAGATATTGAGTTCGTTATTGAGCTAGTACCAGGCATACAACCAATAGCTAGCAGACCGTACCGGATGTCACGGAAGGAGCAGGAGGAGTTGAAGACTCAATTGGAAGATTTAGAGAAGAAGGGGTTTATACACCCGAGCACATCACCATGGGGAGCACCGGTCTGTTCGTTAAGAAGAAGGACAGTAGCTTGAGGATGTGCATTGACTATATGAAGTTGAACTAGGTGACATTACGAAATCGTTACCCTTTATCGAGGATCGACGATTTGTTTGACCAGTTGGCCGGAGCCCGTGTCTTCTTTAAGATCGACTTAAGGTCGGGTTATCATTAGCTCAGGATTCCAAATGACGACATACCTAAGACCGCATTCAACACCAGATATGGGTTATTTGAGTTCACAATGATGTCGTTCGGACTAACGAATGCACCGGTTATGTTCATGGACTTGATGCACAGAGTATTGAAGCCGTACTTGGATAAATTCTTCATTGTCTTCATTCACGACATATTGATTTACAACAAGACTCGCGAAGATCACGGGCAACATCTCAGGCAGATATTAATGACGTTGAGAGAGCACAAATTGTATGCTAAGTTCAGTAAGTGCTAGTTTTGACTGTCGAAGTCAAATTATTGGGACACGTGATCAGTGATATAGGTATATCAGTGGATCCGAGTAAAATCCATGTTGTCATAGATTGGCCGACACCTGAGACAGTGATAAATATCAAGAGCTTCCTAGGGTTGGCAGGATACTATAGGCGATTTGTGAAGGACTTCTCGAAGATCGCCACGCCGATGACTAAATTGACAAAGAAGGATGTACCTTTCAATTGGTCGAAGGAGTGCGAGGACACATTTACAAAGTTGAAGATGACACTGACTACTGCACCAGTACTAGTGCTGCCAGAGCCGGGTAAGGGATTGACAGTTCATACTGATGCTTGCGACACATGGTTAGGTTGTGTACTGATGTAGGGAGACGGTGTAATCGCCTCCCTATCCCGACAGTTAAGGACCCATGAGAGGAATTATCCAGTGAATGATTTGGAGCTTGCAGCAGTCGTATTTGCACTGAAGGTATGAAGACATTACCTCTACGGTGAGAGGTTCACATTATATACAGATTATAAAAGTTTGACATACTTATTCACTCAGAAAGATCTGAACATGAGACAACAACGTTGGCTAGAGTTGCCGAATGACCACGACTTCTCCATCGAATATCGGTTTGGGAAGGCAAATGTCGTAGCAGATGCATTGAGCAGGAGAGGACCAGATTCTGAGACGGTTGTCTGCCATATGATGTACGAGTATGGTTTACTTGAGGCGGCAACAACCTTGAGCTTGACTGAGGTTCCTGCTACAGCGGACACACATATTTATGGACAAACTGAGGTACCGTCTCTTTTTGTTCCGCGAGTGTTGGAGTGTTAGAGGGCTGATGAAATGTACTCGAGATACAGTGAGATGGCACACAGCCCGATCATCCAGATTGGAGCGAGTCTGTGGATCAGTATTTGAGGCACCGAGGGAGGATATGGATTCCAGCAGTGGTTGAGATACGCGATGGGATACTCCAGAAACTCACAGGTCCCGGTATATAGTGCATCCTGGCAAGACCAAAATGTATCACGATATGCGACGATTATTTTGGTGGCCAGGGATGAAGGCAAACGTTGGCGCCTACGTTAGGGGTTGTGAGGTGTGCCAGCAGGTTAATCTGTAGGGTTGGGCTGTCACACTCGTGCACAAGCTCAAATGTGACAGATAATATGCAACAAGCTCAAATGTGACATATAATATGCAACGGAGGGAGTATAAGTGAACAATTATCGAGTCCTAAACATTGTTAGGAGGCAATTTTCACGAATACATATGCACAACCGTTGAGGACATGTACAGTGAGTTGCATGAGTTGGGTGACGTTAAATAAATAAATAAATAAATAAACCCCTAAATCAAGGTTAGTTGACCGTTTAATTTGAGGCGCGTTTCCCGCGAACTCACTTCAATACACACTTTCAAAACCCTAACCCTAATTCTAGTACTCCCAAATCATTCTTTCGTTCATTTCTTTGGATTAAAAAAACAATGATTCAAACGTTTGTCCACCCTAATAATTAAGTACCTAATTAAATGCTCATTAATTCATTCATCCATTCGATTATGCAAGCCCTGCCAATCATTCATTCATAACCAAGATTGGTGTTTTTTAGATTGGCATGAGCCTAAAATTGATTTTGAGGGAAATGCGACGGAAGGATAAATCGAGTTTCAAAGGCGCTCTGCGGTAATAAGCTAGTATTAGAAGGGGAATAATTATGAATGATTTTTTGTGTAGGTCGGCGGGAAGCTGATAGGTTCTTGTCTCAACCTTTCTTTGCAGAAGAAATTTCAAATGGTGAAACACAAAAGAATCACTTGAGCATTAGTATTCATTTCATTTACGCCAACAAATGAATCATTTTATATTTATAGTTTATATGAGAATTTAGGAACCAATGACACATATTGATTAGTTGTTAATAAACGTTGGGGTGTTTCAATCTATACATAGTCCAATTAATTTGGGATTGAGAGGCTTTGTTAAGGATATCGCTTGTATGTATATATATATAATATACAGTATCAGGACAATAACTCCAATTACTGCAACTATACTTCATGATAGTTTACTTGAATCCATATTCCCTGCAATTAAAGGTCAATTCGACCTTTGTTCTTTCTCCAATATATATGCACATACAACCATTTGGCTCCGAAAAAGGGAAGCGCTCAATGACATATTTTATTTTTCTTTGAGGATTTCTCCCTAGATACTTGTACTGTACAACTTGTACAGGATAGAGTGAAATGAAATCAAATTAAGGGATAAATTGATTCAAGAATTGAATTTTCATCTCAAATTCTCTTGCTTGTTTGAAACGAACAGTATCTGAAGCATTATATATAAATATTTCCATGTAAGAACTTTGGTTTGGATTTCTCCAAATAATTAGAAAAGAAGTCTTGTTTAATTCAAAGATCAAGATTCATATATCGTCTAGTACATTATTGATTTAACTTTTTTCATCAAACTATATTGTTCTAAATTATATTGTTCTAAATTAATTTGATGATTGTCTCTAGAAGCACACCTTGTATTAAATCGATGATTTGTTTCTAGAAGCACATCGAATTAAATCCTGATTGTTACAATATTTGTACTAGCATTTAATTAGTTGATCACCCATCAAGCCCCAATCCTTACATGGCATTATTTTCTTTGCTTCTCACATATACTCATTTACATAGTACTTGTTTACACTATAGATGCGCATACACCACAATAGATAAGTCGTTACAATGACAAACCTTCATGGTTTATAAAATAATGAAAAGCTAGCTAAATGGCTTAAAAAGCAAGGTAGTTATATATATTGTGCATGCATGTATATGTTTGTGTTGCCTTGTAGATGACTCAGTTGTTGTTTTCGCAACCTTGGATACTTTTGGGAATGTCTATTTCAGAGAAGAAATTTGCAGGTTCTTCGGTCTCCACCATTGCTCGGAGGTAGCTTAGGATTGGAGGAGGATTCACCTCTAAGAGTCCTTCAAGAATCTTAACCACTTGTCCCATAGATGGTCTTTGAATCTCTTCTTCTTGGATGCACCAACAAGCCACTCTAAATGCTCTGTCGAGTTCTTCAACGTCCGCATTTCCCTCCAAGTTGCTGTCCAAAATCTTAAGCACTGGCTGTCCCTCGGAGATCACTTTCGTACTTGCCCAAGTAGGAAAGAACCACGTCCTCCCATCCTTGGATTGCTTTAAGTTTCTTCTACCCGATATGATTTCAAACAACATCATCCCATAGCTATAAACATCTGCCTTTGCGGTGATAGCCACACCGGACGTCCATTCCGGTGCAAGATAGCCTACAGTTCCTCTCATAGACGTCACAACTCGACTGAATTCACGACCGAGTAGCTTTGCGAGACCAAAATCTGCGATCTTGGGAGAAAAGGTAGCATCTAGGAGCACGTTCTCTGGCTTGATATCGCAATGTATGATACGGTCTCTACACTCTTCATGTAGGTAAGCTAACCCCCTTGCTGTCCCTATTGCAATTTGGTACCTCTGCTGCCAATTCAAAATGCTCGAATTGTTTTGATGAAATAGATGTTTTTCTAGGGACCCATTAGGCATCAGATCATACACCAACATTATTTTCCTACCTTCAGAACAAAAGCCACGGAGGCGAACAAGGTTAACATGCTGGATTAAGCCTATAGTACTTACTTCGCTTCGGAATTGCTTCTGATCTTGAGAAACACCTTCAAGTCTCTTCACTGCAACGGGAGTCGAGTCGGGCAATGTCCCTTTGAAGACACTACCAAAACTCCCGCTTCCTAACTTGTTTGAAAAATTCTTCGTTGCGATTTTGAGGTCTTTGTACCTAAATGCTGTTAAAAATGCGTAGGCCTCTTCTTGCTTTAGCGTTCTTGTGAGTTTTCTTCTCCACCATTTGAGAAGAAAAAGGATAGTGATCCCCAAAAGGATTGCAGTCCCAAAAAGAACCACAGCAGCTATAGTCCATCTAGTAGAAGATTTCATCTTAGAACCGGCCAAGCGGCTTTGTGATGGAGCTAGTCTTATGTAAACATCATTTCCTTCGTCGCCAGCAAGTTGCTCTATGTTTAATAGATCTGCATACCATAGCAAACACCGAATACTACCGCGCTGCTGCTGCTGCTACTACTAGTACTACTACTACTACTGTTGGTGGCGTAAGCATAAGCCTTGCAGGAACAATTTTGTAAGCAAGCCAATTCACATTTCTTGGCAATATCAACCACCAAGGCATTGGCCGATGTGCTGATTTGATCAGGCAGTCTTATGTTGGACATCTTCGTAAAGCTATCTCCGTTGCTGCACTGCAAAGATGTTTTTCTCACACACCCGCCCGAGTAATCGAGGAAGCCCCAGTCTTTCGGATACCGTTGTGTGAATCCTGACAAACATTGGCATATATTGTTCTCACTGCAAACAGCAAAAGCTCCACAAACACCATAAACTTGACAACGGCGCAATGGCTTAGACCAAATGATTGTCCAGTCTCGAGCTTCAGTCGACCAAACGATGGACTTCATCTGTCCAGATGTATCCAAGAAAGTATTCAGTGGCAAGGACTTGTTAGAAAGAAAATAGGTGAACTCATAACTCCCATCCTCTTTGGACGTAAATTCGAAAGATGACATCAAACCGTGTCCGACATTCATCTCCGGAACGCTGCCGAAAAATCGTCCGTTCCAAACACCTGAAGTGTAAAACTTATAGGAATTGTTCCAAATTATGTTAAAACTTCTGTCAGCCCACCACTCAAAGGAGTAGATGCCGTCCGAAGGATCCTCGGAATTCCTCCATGAAGTTAACTTGGACCCCTTCTTTGTTACGTTGTTGTATCCAAGCTTTAAGCCCGGTAAGAAGGCGTTGGTGGGATGATCAAAGCTCTGCCAGATGACGCTCCTCCTCCTATTTGAAGAACTCGAGATAACCAGATTTGCATCATCACCGAGCACGACTTCAACTGAGGAATCATTCATGGCTCTTGAGGTTGTCGAATTGGTGGACCAAACCGGGATATTAGAACTACTCACGAGGATGAGGAGGACTAGACCACCATTCTCTAAGAGCTTGAATTCTGAGGAAAATGAGTCATCAGTGGCTATGGGGTTGTTTCTGTTGGCCACCCAAACGACGGTTTTCTTTTTCTGAATGGCCGCGACTTGCTTGAACCAAATGCCAATGTAGTACTTCTTGGAGTTGCCGGGCGTGAAGAATCCAAGTTCGAATTTTCCGTTTCTCGAAACTAAGGTTTGGTTTATTGTTAGAGATTGGCCTGCAAACATGGTATCATGAGCTGCAATAGCAGCAGTAGTAGTACTGATACTATGATGATGATGGGGAGCAAAAGAAAGGATGTACAACAACAAAGCAATAAGACGCAGTGCTCGAAAAGGAGTAGACATGGTGTTCATCTCTGCAGCTCAAACTTAATTAATTTGATAAACAAGCTTGCTGGGTTTCTTAAATAAAGGAGCTGATTGATGATTGCTTTGTGATAGCGATCCACCATGGAAATTAGTCGTAAGAGAAAAATCAGTGTATAGTTACGCGCATTAGCGGTCTAAGTCGTGATGGACGTCGTTCCATGGAACCATCGGCTCGATGCACACTTGTTGGGTCCAACTATTTGGAAACTACTTAAGTACTTCTTTATTAAGTCATACTTACCGATGTGGAACTATTATTCGGTCCACACATTCCAACACTTATTAATTAAAGTAAATTTTCTTATGGTGTAGGTGAATAAATTCCTTTGTTGATGTGAGGGTCGCGTTGCTGTACAAGATTGGCCTGTACTATTGATAGATCAGTTTTATGCACTCCAATGGTAGTATCAATGTAATAAAATGTATCAATATACTTTCACTTGACATAAAGAAAGCCCTGCTTCATCATAGAAACAGAGATGAAGAGATGATAGATTTACGGTAAAGGAACTAATGTGCATGTTGTTGTTTGTTGTTGAGCACAATGAAAGAGTTTGATCCATGTAGCTAACTCCAATTAATTCGGAATTGAGGCTAATGTGCATGTTTCCGTAAGATTTACGAAGGAATTAATTTACCACCTTAAAAGAAATAAGAAAATACACTATCACCCATTGTCCCCTCAATCTTTTCTCATATTGCTTTTCAATCAATACATCCATGCACAAATATCTTTCAATTATGATGTAGCACTTGGACTTAATTTGTCTTCCAAGTCTTGAGTCATTTATCAGCATTCCCTCTTCAATCAGGCACAACAAGGTCTCTCCTTTTGTAATCATTCATAATTTCTACCCCATTTGTGAAGGCAACTAATTTGTCAAAGTCATCCTAATTGAAATGGATTGAGAGTCATTGGGTTTTAACTTTTTTGGTTTCCTTTCCAATCCAACACTCTAGCTTCTGATTCTATCAAAAACAAAAAAAAAAAATGTTAAGCTCATAAAATTTCAAGAAGACAAAAGACTGATATTTTTGGTGCAGTTTTAGGATTTGCAGCCACTCATTGTGGTACTAAAAATCTGCTAAAATAAAGAATGCTCACCAAAAAAAATCTTGTTTGTGAACACTAGCTAGTTCTAATGCTTTAGTGTAACTGTACTTGAAGGCAGAAGAACCTCATATAAACAATAAGAAACTCTTTAACATGAGAATTGCTTTTCACGAAATTTTATGAAATACAAAGGAAATCAAAACTTAAACATCTCTGTGACGGCCCAAACTACTAAACAGGGCACCACCCGCCTAATCCCGTAATCAAGCCTTAATCCAAATCACATAAAACTTAATTACGTATTAGTCAGCCTTTCGTCCCTATATTTCTCTGAATCCATGTATTGATCTATATTATCATGTTCATGAAAATCATGTGGAAGCTATTATGAGTCAAAAGTCATAAGTGTGGAAAACCAAGAAAAGACAACATTATATGCACTTATATATATGACACTATGCACTCAACCTAATGTACAACCTAAAATGATATAAACAATAATAATACAACAAAAGTCGAGACATACAAAATGAGTGAGGAGAGTCGCCGAACTGCTTAGAGGAAGTCGTCGATATTCTCCTTCCTTGGTTTGCTGCTACTCGACGGATCTACACCCACCGTCACAAACTAGACTGTGAGTATAGTGATATTTAAGTACTAACTAGAGAATTTTATGCAACATTTTTAAAATAAATGAATGGTATTTAAAAGCATAAAGTAGAGAAATAAATTGTTGAAACAAGTAATGCAAGTAAATGTCATAGTTAAAGATGTAGAGACAGACATAGGCTAATTCGAGATGATCTACGTCCGGTCGGCGGTGAGAACTATCACCTAACCTTTCCCACTACTATATGGAGTTGCGCTCAACATATCTCACACAATAGCGAAGCTGCGCTCCAAGCTTATCTCGTGTGCCACGCAAGTGTAGTGGTGAGTGCCGGAACCCCAGTAGACCCATGTCCCCGTGAGTCGCGCATCTCTCGTGCAATGAACACTAGATAATCCATACTTTACTTTCAAAGACAAATAATTCCAAAATTCTAAGATTCCAAAACAGGTTAAGCTACAAAGCCCAAAGGAAATCGAATAAAGTCCAATTAAATCCAAATTATTCTATTAGCATGCTTTTTATAAATCTTTTCAAGAATGACATCAAGTGTAAGAATCAGAGTCAATGATGTTGTAAATTGGATGAACCTTTAACCAAGTTTATGAATGATCACATTGTCAAACATGACTCTCACATTGAATTGTAACATCAAGCATGACTTCTACATTGAATGTAATTTGTACGCTCTTCATAACTTGTATTCAACTCCAATGTATAATCACTTATCAATGTATTGTCATGTAACTTGTAATCATTTCCAATGTAAACCAACTCTTTCCACATATTGTCTATGTTGCTTGTGATGTGTTGTATGACTTGTGGTGTATGTATAACTTGTACACATTGTATAAATACAATTATCATCATCACCAAATGACTTATATAAAGGATGTCAACCCCATTGTAATTCACACACCAATGTATGAATGAAATCTCCACATTCTCATCTCTAGCTCTCTTCTCTCTTGTTTCATCTTCTCTACTTGTTCTAGTAGTTATTAGTTTATGTCTTCTATACTTAAGTCTCTAGCAAGTCCAACTTAAGTTCTAGTTGGCTTATAACTTAGTTTACAACACATTATCAGCACGAAGTTGCTCTACAAGAAGAGGTCTTGAAGATGAATAAGCTTTTCAAAGATATAAAGCTAAGAAGGTATAATTTTTTTAAATAAGTTCAATTTATTTCCATGTTATCATGGTTAATTTCTTTTTTGTTACATGCATATTTAATTATGTAAGTGTACTTTATTTATACATTATGCATTGTAACGTCATCGACTATGAAAGTATGCTCTATAGTGGGTCTTGTACGATTTTCTACATCATAAATCAAAAGTCAATATGTTTATAGTTTTTCTCTTAAAACTACAAACGATTAGTTATTGTTATATTCTTGATTTTATAATACAAATAATGTTATAAATTTGAGTTGATAGTGGGTAAGCCTTATTCCCGGTAAAGCTAAACATTGAAAGGGAGATGGGTTATTATCCCGTTCAAGGAGGCATGATATTAACTAGACTATGTCTTGCCACCCAACCTGGAGGTTGTCCCATCAACTCATATGACTAGTACATTTTGTTTATTAATGAATCAAGTTGTGAACATATATTTAATCAAATGTTATGTTTTTACAAAAAGGGAAAAACTATTTTATATTAAATTTATTTTCAAAATATTATTCAACCATAGTTGAACTTGTTGTCATATTATATTACCGACAAGAATTACTTGTCATGACAATTAAATACTATAATTTGTTAATAAAACATCTATGCAAGACTATGTAGTGTTATACAAAATTTAAATCATTTGCCAATATTTCTTTGAGATTTGAAAATTCTATATTCCACTTTATATATCTTTTCGCCCTATGGGGTTATAAATATATAAATACCAAAATAGGTAATGCTTCAAAAGCTCAAAATGAGCGATTGAGTCTCAAGCTACAAAATTAATCCAGTCAAATATTAATTATAATTTCACAATTTTAATTACTTATATGTTGAAGTTATGAGGAAATATGACTGATGATAATAAAAATAAGGTCACATGACCCACCTCGATTTATTGCTGCAATAAATATCAAGTGAGCACGTCAATCCAATAAATATTAAGGATTGATTTATTATCTCATGGTAGCTGAGTAAAATAATGAGATATTATAAATATAATATCGCTCCCATCCAATTAGTTTAGCTTCAAATTAAGAAGCATATGTTGCATATAATGATAATGATCGCAATAATAAATTTATGGACGTGGAAAATGTGAAAATATCGGGTAAAGGTCGTATTGACAATTCCACCAAAAATTGAAATAAAAGTGGTTCACCACTACAAATGACAAATAATTATTGACAATGACCGCTCATAATTGTGACATTTTTGGTCATATATGAAAGACTATTTTGCATAAATATTGTCATATATATACCTGAGTATTTTTGTGAACTTTTACCATGCCTTTAAAATCAAAGGCAAAATATTATTAATTTTATCATTGAAAATGGCTCGATAAAATAGGCACATCGAGATGTGTTTAAATCGTGACCTAAATATGAGCGATAAGTTTATGTCTTGTGTATCGTGCTACATGCATGTACATTATAATATAAAAGTGTATATTTCTCGAATTCGAACTTAGTGGAGACTAATGTTCAGGTAATATCGGGTACAACAATTTTATTGTCAATGTCTTGTTCAGAAGAAGTCTACTCAGAATAATATAAAATTATCTATATAAAGGACATTAAAAGGAATGTCGTCATAAATCAAATGACATTCATAATGTGGAAAGATCTATTGATTATCCATAATTATCAATAATGCGAAAATATCGTAAATTCGCATGGACATCCTTTATCGAATTGGGTTTTTTTATAAGTTGGAGATTATCTCAAGGCATATCAATAAGAGACTTATATTGATTTAATTGTCCATTAATCATATTATAAGATGTCTTGGATCCCTAATAAGAAATTTATTTATAGCAAGTTTTGCTAATTGTCACTTTGATGAAGCAATTTTTCCACCATTAAGGGGATATATAAGCCAATCCAAAAGCAATAACATGAAATTGCTTGAAACACATCAAATTACATTAAATTTGTTGTATTATGATCCATTGATAAATTAATATGAACTCAAATTTCAAAGGATCATTCAGTAGCAACAAGTTATGAATCAATTACTCGATACAAGTAATATATACAAAATAGTAGCAATTATATGCTTCAACATTAAATGATTTATATAGAAAGCGATGTCCATGTGCAACAAAATGCACAAGATGTCTCACTTATGTGAACATGAGGGGGAGAATCAAAATAAGTTATTGGTTAGTGTATTGTACTCTTTTTTCCTTTGCTATGATTTTATCCCACTGATTTTTTTTTTACAAAGATTTTTAATGAGGCAATTATAACAATATTAAAACTCTTTATCAAGGTTGATTAGTGTATTGCACTATTTTCCTTTCGCTATTGGTTTGATCCCACCGAATTTGTCTGTCAAGGTTTTTAAAAAGGCAATCATAACATTATTATACTCCGTATAAAAAATTCATGAGAGCAATGTACTCTTTTCCTATACTAGATTTTTTCACACAGGGTTTTTCTAGTACATGTTTTAACGAAGAATATTCTCTCAGCTAGTGTCATCCAAGGGGGAGTGTTGTAAATTGGATGACCCTTTAACCAAGCTTATGAATGATCACATTGTCAAACATGACTCTCACATTGAATTGTAACATCAAACATGACTTCTACATTGAATGTAACTTGTACACTCTACATAACTTGTATTCAACTCCAATGTATAATTACTTATCCATGTATTGTCATGTAACTTGTAATCCTCTCCAATGTACACCAACTGTTCCTTATATTGCATATGTTGCTTGTAATGTGTTGTATGACTTGTGGTGTATGTATAACTTGTACACATTGTATAAATGCAATTATCATCACCACCAAATGGCTTATATAAAGGGTGTCAACCCCATTGTAATTCACACACAAATGTATGAATGAAATCTCTACATTCTCATCTCTAGCTCTCTTCTTTCTTGTCTCATCTTCTCTACTTGTTCTAGTAGTTCTTAGTTTACGCCTTCTATACTTAAGTTTGTAGTAAGTCCAACTTAAGTTTTAGTCGGTTTACAACAACTTAGTTTAAAACAAATTAAACAATTCACAAGGCATCATGTTACAATATTCACCTATGAATAGATACAAGAACAACATGATGTGCGAGTTCAAGTAGTAATGTCTACCAAGAGACCAATAAATCAATAAAAATTAATGAAATGAAATATAAAATCCTCAAAGTTGTACTTACACTTTACACGCTTGTCCTAGTTTATCCGATCCCTCGACAATTCAAAATGCGTGCCCAAACGCCTAAGTTCTCCCTTTAGTTCCCCAACATTTAATAATGTAGCACTTTAGGCTAAATCGAAGTCGAGACAAATTTCTAAAATTGTTTATTTATTTTCGGCCAAATCAGCCCATTTCGTGCTTTTCGAGATAAAACCCTAAAATGCTCGTCCAAAATTTCAAATATTTTATTTTTCATAGAAATTCATTATTTTTAATTTATATTGTCGAAATATAATTTTTTTTTTGAAATTCTTCCTTACTTTCTGAAATTTTTTCCAATTTTTTTCTATTTTTTTTTTTTTTTTTTTTTTTTTTTTTGGGTCGGGTCGACCGGAGCGAGCCAGGCCCAAGCCCTTGGCCCGGCCCGTTTGGGCACCTTCTTCCTGAACGAACCAGGGACTCCCTGGTTCGTTGGGGAGGAAAATTTTTTTTTCTATGGTTTTTTTTTTTCTGAGCTCCCGAGCTCCCTCCCAGCTCCACACCAACACCACTATACAACCACCCCATCAATTGAACAACATTAAACTCACCTTGATTCGTCTCGGGTCTTCTCATTCTCTTTCTCCTCCTCCAACGATTCTTCTTTCATTCTCTCCCAGTGTGGTTGATGTTGGGGATAAAAAACCCATTTAGTATATATATAATTTTGGTTTAAATGATAGTCTTTCATCTTGGTGTGCACATGTTCCCCGATGCTCATCACATGGAGCACATTATCCCACTTTTCCCCCAAGTCACTTGTGAATGACTCACCAAAGTGACACATTGCCTCATGATAGGTTATCACGTGTCTCGATGCGCATCCAATGCCTCATGATTTATTTTCCTAACTATAGGCCATTTACTCATTTAGCTACATGTGGCCACATTAAAACCACACATTATCCAATAAATTCACATTTTATTCAAATAAATTAAACTTACCCCAATATGTCGCTACCTCGGTCCCACGTCGACACACAACTCGAGGTACTCCCCTGCTTGTCACGATACCTACACACCCGTAGAAAATTAACTTAATAGTCTACACAAATACAACACACTAGGCATACACAACAAATATACAATGTACCTCGGCCCTTTGCCTCGGTAAACAAACATATCACGATGTGGGTCCCACAGTACGGGTCTTTGAGCCTGTGTAAAGACATAAACACAATTAGAAATGTTGGGTCGTTACAACTCTTCCCAACTAATGAAAATTTCTTCCTCGAGATTTAAAGTCAAACTATGTGACGACCCCAAATTCCAAGGCAAACCGGGTACCACCACGTCGCTAGACACGTCATCAAGCATGCCATGTCACCGCACACTTATTTTGATTGTCAGTGGCCTAATACGCAACTTATTCGTCTTAACTTAGTAATTATGGGTATTTTATGAATTATTAGGTTATTCATGATTTAGTAATTTAATATAAATCATACATTGATGCGGAAGTCTTAAGGCATGCGTATATCGTAAAAGTGAAAAGTTTGCATTTTTATGAACAACCCTACAGTGTGGAAACTCAACATTAGATACCATGTATATCAAAAGCGACAAAAGTACAAAAGATGAGCATATACATGTATTTGGTATACAAGTCCTCCCAAAATATCATAAAGTAGTTAATAGATACATACTACTACCTACGCAAAAATGGCGACCTCTCCTTACTTATACGTAGTCGCCTAAGACTCCCTTACCTTGGCTCGTCGCAGGATCTACGATTTGTCACCAAAAACAATGACAAATCCCAGGTGAGTAAATCCTAGAAAACGTTAGCTAATATTCATGAATTCCAATAAAACGGCTACAATTCATGCAATTTAAATAAATGACAAAAATAAAATAATCGCATGAAAATAAGTCGTTAAGAAATCAAATTTGGACACGAGTGTAGCGTGACAGAGAACCCTGGTCGACATTCGGGAAGCGTCGTAGCTAAACCGAGAGGAACCATTGACGAAAACCTCGCCAAACATCTCACGGTCGAATGAGAGGAACCATTGAATGGGAGAATCCCCCATCCAAACATCTCTCAAGAGAAACCATTGACGTAGACTTAGGTCTTCGTCAAACATCTCTCAACCTACGGGTTTCGCGAAAAATAGTTACCGCGTAGCCCTAATGTTGAGTCGTTAATTATGTAATATTATATATAGCTAGGTTATTTATATTTTTAGTGTCAAGTCTCCAAAATACTAGCCTAATTGCATTTATTTATTATCTTCAGGGTTATTGGAGTGCGCGGTTAAATTCGGGGCAAAAAACTACGCAAAATCGAGTATTCATATGCCTGAATCCGTTTTACATCGAAAGTTGCGCTAGCGCGTATCTCGAGGCAATTTGGTGGGTCCCACACTCGAGGCACAAGAGTGATGATGTGGCAGACAGTTAGGCACATGCGATGTACGCGCTTGGTGCATGATTCAAGGAGAGAAGTTAGCAAGTTCCTATTTTTAGTTTTGTTAAGAAATACTTTAATATATAATATGTTATTATAGACACATATAAATATATATAGATATTAAAGAGATATAGAAAGATAACAACTGAGAGATGGAAAGAAGTGAGGACGCACAATAAAAAGAAAAACAGAGACGAATTAGTAGGACGGCTCTCGCTGGCCTTTTTCTCTCTGGGCCGAACTCTCTTTTATTCTATTTTGTTTTTCTTTGTTCTTTGTGTTCTTCAACTATGCGAGGCTAAAAACCTCTAGCTTAGGCAAGATTACGAAGAAGGTTCAACTGCGCATATCAATGGATTTGTGATATTGTGAGATTTATATATTTTAATTTCAGTCTTTTCATAATTATTTTATTTTCTTTGGTATTGTTTGAACAATCAAAGTTAAACACTTGTTTAAACTTTGATTTATTTGTCAGTGAGTCGTAAGCATCCGTACTTGTGCAATAAAACCACACTAGTGGCAATTGATCCTACCAATTGATTAGTCTCTTTTGGGACCGGTTGAATACCTTAAAAATCTGGGCTAAATCGGACACACTAGTGATCCGGTTGTCTAGGTGTAGTGCCTTCACGAAGCTCAATGCGGTCAACACAGTAAACATAATTCACTTGAATATATGGTTATGTGTTTGACTAGGGAAGTAGTCACCGTCGTACCTTGGCTATCGAGATTTGGAAGTGCGAGGAACCGCGTGCGTCACCGGGTCTATAGCTACACTAAGATATTTTGATTTGCATACTTTACATAAATCGACGACCAAATCCAATCTTTTACCGAACCGAACTTGTATGTCTTGACCTAGGTATTTTTATTAATTATTTTATTTTCAATTTTATCTCCTTTGCTTTAATTATTTTATGATTAGATAATTAAATCATTCTCTCTTAAACCCCGATTTCTCTTTTTGTTATTTTTGACCTTAGAAAGAATACCAATCCCTGTGGGATCGACCCTTTGCCACTATTCTACAAAATAGTTGGTTTAGGTAATTTTAAATTTTATTTACGCGTTCGGCGTGCGTCACCTAACATGGCCAATTACTCAAACACCGTCGACAAACACACACACACACACACACACACACACACACACACACACACACACACACACGTGGGAGTGGATGAACAGTAAATGAACAACAATGGAAGGCATAATGAAATAATTTAGAATGCAAAATAAAGTAAGTGTCATAAAAGAATTTTAACTAATTTTCTCGTTGGGTTACTTACCTCAAGCAATCGCAATTGTCTCTCCAAAATATCCCGCACACGCCTCGAGATACATACCCGACACCCGACTATGGTAGCCTAAGTCCCTGGTGTTCAATTATAAAAACTTTTATTATTTTAGAGCCTCATTTAATGAATTTATACTGTGAGACCAAAAATTAGAGATTTTATTTTAAAAAGTTTAATTTCGGCACGCTTCTCGAGTTATACCGTGGTGCCGACGCTCCAATTGTCCTCAAAACTACATTTTTTATATTTTCCCATTTTATTATATTTTTCTTGATTTTTTGAATTTTTTTCATAATTTTCTAGCTATTTTTCATATTTTTCTGATATTTATTTGATTTAAAATGTATTTGATTTAAATTTTTTAATTAATTTACTTAATATAAGGTGGGTTGGGCCCGAACCGGGCTCGGTTCGGTTGGGCCCGGTTCGGCCCAACCAGGGCCACCCGGGTCGGGCCGGCCCTGGCCAGCCCGGCCCATAGGAACGCCGCCGAGGGCCCACTCGCCGGCTCGTTTCCCCGATCGTCTGCAGAGACGATCCTTCTCTTTTTTTTTTTTTTTTAGACAACAACAATTTCAACAACAATCACACCACCAACCTTGATCAATGGAGGTCGTCGCCGCGCTCGTCGTCCGTCGCTGGAGAGCCCCGCCTTCTGCGTCTCCTAGCGCTACCGGCGCTGCTGCTAGAGCGAGTCGCCACCAAACGATCCGCGACCTTCTACTGCCCTGGCTGCTCGTTCCTGGCGTCCGTCATTGTCGCCCTACCAAGCTTCGCCGTCCGGAGCTCCGCCGTCCGGTGCTCCCTCCACCTCTCTTGGCTGTCTCTCTCTCACTCTCTCTCTCTTCTCTCTCTCTTTCTCTCCCTCTCTGTCCGTTTTAAGGAAAAAATATTTTTTTTATTTGGAGAGAAAGGACAAAGAAAGAAATGATGAGGGATGTGTTGATGTGATATGTGATGTGATATGACAACTCAATCCCAGACTACCCCGTACACCCGAGTTACGCGCACACCGCGACGTCGCAAACTCTCATCACTACACGCGTATAACGCGACTAATAAAATGTCATATAGTGCGACGATAATTATTTAATATTAGCAAAATAAGTAAACCCTCACATACAAAAACAACAAATTTTACCTTGTTAGGCGTGCCTTGAATGTTTCTGCGATGTCTACGTGGGTTTGAGCTTAGGAACTTAATCTGTAATTGTCAGTTAATCGGGATTAATTAGAGCGGGCCGTTACAAACTACCATATATATCTTACTCGAAGAGGTATGGAAACCTATTTAGCATATAGTCCTCCCGTTCCGAAATGAGTTTTGTATCATCGTGAAACCGCTAGTTGACAAGTACTTTTTGGATAAACTTGTTCCTCAATTGTTGTACCCTTCGATCTAGGATTTGAACAGGCTGCTCTTCGTATGACATATCTCAGTCAAGTCAATCTGGCTCAAATCTACAATCGAACGATCACCTGCTCTCGACTCAGCTAATCGAAACATGGATATATGAAAAACTGGATGAACTCCTGACATAAGTGGAGGTAGCTCAAGCTCATACACAACCTTTTCGACCCGTTTCTTAATTCTGAAAGGTCCGATAAATCTCGGTGCAAGTTTACCTTTCACTCCAAACCTCTGAATACCTTTCCAAGGAGAAACCTTTAAATGGAAAAGGCTCCTTCGGTGTACGTGAGATCACCGCGATATTTGTCCGCATACTTCTTCTGTCGATTCTGGGCTCCATTGAGTCTTTAATGAATCAGTTGTACTTTCTCCGTGTTATCGACAACAATCTCAGGCCCCACGGTCTCCCGATCATCTGGCTCAGCCCAACACGATGGCGAGCGACACGGTCTACCATACAAAGCCTCAAAAGGAACCATCTCAATACTGGTCCAATAAATGTCGTTATATGCAAACTAACATAATGGTAAGTACTCCTCCAATGACCCGCCAAACTCCAAGACGCACGCCCGTAACATATTCTCGAGAACCTGCATCAATCTCTTAGTCTACCTGTCAATCTGAGGATGACAAGTCGTACTAAACTGTAGGCGTGTACCATACTGCTCCCGCATACTCCGCCACATCCTAGACGTATACATAACATCTCTGTCTCGATGTAATCATCACTAGTATCCCATGCAGTCTAATAATCTCTCGCTCAAACAGTATACTTAACCGATCAAATGTATAATGTGCGGCCACTGGTAGAAAATGAGCAGACTTTGTCAGTCTATCAACAATAACTCAGATGGAATCATGTCTCCGGACGATTCTCGGCAATCCTTTCACAAAATCCATAGCAATATCTTCTCACTTCCAACGTGGGATATGAAGAGGTTGTAACAATCCTCTAGGTCTAGGATGTTCAGCCTTCATTTGCTGATAAATCCCACACTTCCTAATAAACGTTGACATATCATGTGAAGGCATGGGTCACTGCCTAAGTCCTACAGCCCACCCAGGACCTCCAAGGCAGTAGGAGCTTTCTAAGGCCTCCCACTATCCACGTCCCCCTCATTTATGCTTTCTAAATCCATTAATGGGCGTGGTTTTTCGCCCCCAAATCTCGAAACCGCTCCGTGGAGGTGTAAGTATGCAATTTTAGCGAGACTTGTACCATTGGTTGGAGATCCTGGGTGGGCTGTAGGGGTTTCGGACTTAGGCAGTGACCTATGCCTTCACAAAAGGCGCATTTTTTGTGAAGGCTGGGGTTACTACCTAAGTCTCGAAACCTCTACAACCCACCCAAGACCTCCAAGGCAATGGGAGCTTTCTAAGGCCTCCCACCATCCACGTCTCCCCCATTTATGCTTTCTAAGGCCATAAATGGGCATGATTTTTCGCCCCCCAAGTCTCGAAATCGCACCCTAGAGGCGTAAGTATGCGATTTTAGCGAGACTTGTACCATTGAGAAAGCTCCCACTGCCTTAAAGGTCCTGGGTGGGCTGTAGGGGTTTCATACTTAGGCATTGACCCAGACCTTCAAACATCCGCTTTGGTATTGACGGTACATCTTGGTCCTACCTAGATGAATAGTGAATCAGGAACAGTATGACTCCTAAAAATCTCTTTTCTCGGTTTGGTATTGACGATATCCACAATCGACCTCTAAAGTGCAAGCACTGGTCAGATGTCTTTGTCCAATCAACACAATCTGCACTCTGTGCTAACTTACTAAACTTAGAGTACAACTTGTCAATCCTCTGACCCTCTGTCACTCTTTGCGTAGATATGTTCTGTACTTTCATCTGCTCGCAAATCTCAACTCGAGTCTCAATAGGAACCTCCGTCTCTAATAGGTATCATACTCAGCGCATCCGTGACTACATTCATTTTTCCCAGATGATATTCTAAGGAAAAGTCATAATCTTTTAGAAAGTCTAAAAATTTGCGCTGCCGCATATTCAGATCCTTCTGTTTAAAGAGATACTTCAAACTTTTATGATTAGTAAAGAGTGTAAATGTCTCTCCATACAAATAATGTATTTATATCTTCAATGCAAACACTACTGCTGCCAGCTTTAAGTCATGCGTCGGATAAGTCTTTTCATGTACCTTTTACTGTCTGGATGCATATGCTACTATACCAGTACCGTGTATCAACACAAATCCCAGACCTCTATGAGAAGCATCAATATAGACAAAAAATCTTTTGCATTTAAAAATGACTTCCGCGAATATATTAACATACACAAGTAGGTCTTCAACCTCTCCTCTCGGTGACAAAAATCTCGCACAATGCAGTCAATAACCTCTTCAACTGAGCGAATGCCTCCTCACATTCCTCAGACCAATGAAATCTCACATTTTTCTAAGTCAATTTAGTGATCGGTGAAGCGATTTTCAAAAAATCCATCACAAATTGGCGATAATACCCCGCCAAACCCATAACACTTACCGATCTCAGTCATTGAAATCGGTGTTGGCCTATCGATAATAGCCAAAATCTTAGCTGGATCCACTGATATCCCTGCGCTCTCCGACAACATCCCCCATAAATTCGACATTTGACAACCAGAATTCACATTTACCGAATTTAACGTATAGTTTATGCTCATCAAAGTTTGCAACGTCTTTGAGGTGTTGTTCGTGATCTTCCCTCATCTTTGAGTATACCAATATATCATCGATGAAGACTATCACGAAGCGGTCAAAAACGGTCTAGAAAACATGATGCATTAGATCCATAAACACTTTTGTAGCATTGGTCAGCCCAAACGACATGACTGTGAACTGAAAATGTCCATATTTGGTGCTGAAAGCTGTAATGGACATATCCTTGTCCCTGATCTTAAGCCGATGATACCCTGATCGAAGGTCTATCTTGGAGAAGAATTGTGCTCCTCTTAGCTGATCAAATAAATCATATATCATCGTGAGTGGATATTTGTTCATAATTGTGACTTTGTTCAACTGTCGATACAAAGTCTCAACGTACCATCATTTTTCTTCACAAAAAGGACGGGTGCTCCCCATGGCGACATAGAAAGTGTGATGAATCCCTTCTGTACCAAATCTTGAAGATGAGTCTTCAACTCTTCTAACTCTCATGGTGCCATCCGGTTGGTATAGAAATCAGTTTCGTACTTAGCACCAACTCGATAATAAAATCGATCTCTCGCGGCGGCGGTAAACCAAGTAAATCTTCTGGAAAAACATTAGGAAACTCTCTAACAACTGGTATATCTTCCAACCTATATCCTTGATTCTCTGTACAGTGTACAGTGAAATCAACGCTTCCATTTCCTCACTAGTCGCAGTCGACCTCTCGTTCCTACAGTCCTTACGACACTACTTTTATAAGTCAATGACGAACGCCCTAAGATCTCAAATATCACTGTCTTGCTGAAACACTAGTCGATATGAGCGTGGTATGCAGCTAACTGTAGGATTTTGGGGTTCATACGCAGCGGAGATTACAAAACAATTTTGATAAAAACCCCAACAGGATCCGAATCTAATTCCATTAAAAACGTTTAAACCATGAAAAACTTAATCATACCTCAATCGCAATATACCTTTCAGAAGGTTGATCGATCTCTAAGGCGCTGCCAACGACGAACGCCCTCTATCAGCAGTCCACACACGAACGACGGCCGAGATTCGAAGTGCTAGCGTCGAGAGAATGCCAAACCTTTTGAATCTCTCCAAAACGATCCAGAGCATACCAAAAACCCTAAGTCGTTTCTTAAACGAAAAAGAGTTTTGGCCTTTTGATCTTTCGTTAGTGTATTCTAACTTAAAGCGTCTATTTATACAACTCTTGTATATAGACGTTTAAGTAAATTACACATATACCCTTACTTAAAGAAGTATAAGTGTAATACACCACGAGGACGTTTCTGTCATGAATTTTATCACATAAAATTCATTTTTCTGAATCGTCTTAAAATCTCGCAAAACCATTCTTAGTGTGCGACCCAATAGGCTCATACAACGTTGGCAGTGTACCAAAACACATTTTGGTATACAAGTCATAAGCGGCCTCTAGCAAGACATTATGACTACCCAAGTTGTACGAATATCAAATCGATACAACCTAATCAATAATGTATATAACATCCTTTTGCCACACGATATCCTTTTGATCAAACATAAGGCATGGAATTGTCATCCAACATGTTCAATCGTACTAGTCTCGATATCTAGGTAGACTCGAAAACATCCAAGTGACATTGATCAATATCAATTCACTCAAACTAGGCCTTTTAACAGCCTAACACATCGAGGATCCACTCGGATATCTCTCTTTATATGAGAGGGACAAATTCTATCTTGATTACACAACTTCATCACATTGCTCACACAAGAACCAATCACAACCTTTATAATCGTCCTAAGTTAAAGACAACGTTTGATTGTGTCAAATCACCGTGTTCCTAATGTTGAAGTCTCTGGTAATCTCAAGTCGAGGACTCGGAATATATTCCTATCATGAGAAACAACTATGACTTAATCCATGTGATGTTCTCATAGCGGGTCGGTCCAGATACTTTGTTCCCTAACAAGTACTCATGATCTTGATTCGTATCCCTATACGTATAATCATCATATGATCATCAATCAAGACTCACACTAGTCTTAATTCATTATAGTTCCCAAAGTATAATGACCGATCTAGGGACATTTAGGATATTTATGTAAATACCCATGGATCTTATTATAATGTAAACATGCAAATTAATTATAATAAACAGCAAATGAAATCCTCTATTTTATTAACTAAAAGTATTCATAAAGACATTTATGGATTGACCTAGGGCACATGCCCCAACACTAACCAGTGCATTCCTAAAATCGCATAGAACTCCAAACATTCGAGAACTCTAAAATCAACATGTAGCTCTACTCCATCTATCCCGACAAGACATTTCTCCACAATACTATTAGGGTAAACTCTATCCCCAACTGCAGACTCAATATCAAATGTATGTTATGCCTAACAGGTTTCAACCCTATGATGTCTATCATGCGACCAACAATAAAAGATATGGCAGAGCCAAAATCAAATAAAACATATAAATCTCGATCGCAAATAGAAATCGTACTCTCAATAAGACCTAGTGTAGCGTCAGCGTCTGGCTGGGCTACTATGTGAACCTCCTTTCGGGCTTGCTATGTGTACACTACTGCAGGATGCGGGCACTCTCTCACGATGTGTCCGACCTGTCCACATCTGTAGCATGTCAATTGTCTGCGCTGACTGTGACGTCTCATTCTCCAAATAAGGGCACACTCCGGCCTAATCCCTCATTAAGCCTTAATATCCTATATATGACATAACAAGGAACTAGTCAGCCTTATTTAAACACCTAAAAATCTACCAATTATGTCATATTCAAAACATGATACCACCTAACAAATCAGAGTTAATTTAATATTTTCAAACTAACAAGTTATTCAGCGGAAGTCTTCTTAAATTACTAGTGGAAATTATAACATAAAGCCTAACCTATTGTGAAAAAAATCAGGAAATAGAGATCACATGCATGTATAAACAAAAGTGGTGACATATACAACATGTGTTTAATCATATATTCCTATTACTCAACCCAAAGGGAAAAAAATATCATAGACATAGAAAATGTAATACAAAAGAATATAAAACGTACAAAAATATGTCGTACCAGTCCTTCACTGGCTCAGAGGTAGTCACCAATCTTCTCTTTGCCCGGTCTGCTACTCGGCTGATCTGCACCCACCGTCACAAACTAGACGGTGAGTACATGAAATTATTTAAGTAATACTGAGAGACATTGATCTACATTCCTAAACAGGCAACAAGTATCAAATGACATAATTTAATTAGCAACTATGCTGAAAGAAACATCATGCAAAGAGATACTTGAGTTAACCAAATATGAAACAGACTCAAGGCTAAGTAGTAAAATTTGGTTTGGTCGGCCTGAGCTACATCACATCAGCCTTTCCACTACAATTTAAGCTCTGCTCTATCTCATTTCATTACAAATTGAGCTTTATATCATAATTTCAAAAGGTCGTACTTATGATTACGAATTTTGTATTCCAAGTGAATTAGTCGTCACCGGAATGTATACTTGCTAACATACTCGAGTTTTAAAACTCGTCATGCTCACCCAAGTTATTCTTGCGCCAACAAACCCCGAGGTCCGGTTACCCTGTTCGAGGCACGTTACCCCGTGTGTCATGCAAGGTAGTGGGAAAATTCCCTAACATCCCGGTAAGTCTAGCGACCCCGTATGAAAGCCGAATTTCTATCATCAACCACTTTCACTTTCAATAATAACTCGGTTATTGAATCCAAGATATGTAACTGCATATTAATGCACAAAGGATTAGAGTCAAAATAAACAAACTAACCTAATAGCATGCTATATCACTAACTTCCAAACACAACAATCGACATAACAAAGTATAGGAATTGGAATCAATGATAGTATGTAAACAAAAGAATACGCTATAAACAACGTCATAAAATGAAAAGTAAACGAGTCAGCATATGAATTTTGAAGGTAAAGTCAGCCCGAATAACTGAGAATAAATAAATAAATGGAATGAAATGTAAATAAATGTCTCACATCAGTTTACTTACATACACAACAATGCCTAAGCTATCCGGCTTCTCGTCGCGTCGATGTACGTATCCAATACCCCTGTAATAACTCCTTTACGGTCTTAACATTTGACAATTTATCAATTTAGATTCAAAATTAATTATGTAAGATTTCTAAATTGGTCGAAATCAATTTCGATGCCAATTTACCAATTTTGCTCTTTTCGAGGTAAAACCCATAAAAGTCTCGTCCGAAACTTCAAATAGTTTTTTTTTCATTGAAATTTATCAAATTCTATTTATTTTGTTGAAATATGATTTCTCAGAATTTTTCCTAAATTTATTTTTGGGAATTTTTCCCATTTTTCTTCATTTTCTTATGTTTTTTTTTTTTTTTTTTTTTTTTTTGTTTTGGTTGAATCGGGCCGAACCGATTTCGAACCAGCCCGGTTCAGGTCATCGTCTTCCTCCTCCTCACGAAACAGAGCTTCTGCTATGTTTCATTTTTTTTTCGCTTCGGTGGGGTTGAGCTTACATCCCCAACCCTAGGTTGGGTCTCATATGCAGGGGATACTACTCCCTTGCCTTCCTCGATCTCAGATTCGTCCGAGCTCTCATCGCTCAATAACAACGCCATGACAATACGACATTAATCGAGTTCAACAACAACGCAAAATCAACTCACCTTGCTTCACTTTCTTTAAGCACTCGGTCTCTCTCTCTCTCTCTCTCTCTCCTCGGGCTTCTTCTTCTCTCTGCCTCTGTTGAAGTTTTTCTTCTTCTCTCCCAACCGACTGTGAGAGAGTAAAAGAGATAAGTTGAGAATTTGGTCTCATTTGACCAATGTATATATATATATATAATGTGGGTGACTTGAATGTAAGCCACGCATCACAACCCACACATGTATCTCGAGACATATCGGGTGGTCTTGCTTACCCTACTTATCCCTTATATCACTCTCAAGTGACACTAATACTTGACACCCTTGCTTGAGATGTGCTTATATGTGTATCGCCATGCCTATCTTGTGGTGTATGGTTTAATGTTTTACTTTAGGCCCCCTTTTTTCCATATATATATTTTTAGTAGAGGTGGCCACATCTATACCACTAATCCTATATCATTATTTTTTTTTGCAATATAATGGAACTAGTTACGCTTACCTCATGAGCTGCTACCTCGAGCTCACGTCGGTACGCAACACGAGATGCATCCCCGCTCGTCTCGGTATCTGCATACTAGTAGAACTGACTTAGTAGTTTACACATATACAGTACACTAGGCATACAACACACAAATATAACATTTACCTCGGCCATCGTGCTTCGGTAGTGACACGTATCTCGCTGCAGGTCCCACGTCACAGGTCATTTGGTATTGCTTAACGAATTAAACGTGTATTAATTATTTGGGTCGTGACAATGATTCTGAGTCTGAGATTGGCTTAGGCCCGATATTGACCTTATCTTTGCACCTATTCCGGTCTTTATCTAATATTTCGGCCTTTGCCTCTGCCTCGACTTCTGCCACCCTGCGGTTGTTGCCATGAAGCCTGTGGGGCGGGAAGTGCAGAAACAACAGAACTAGTAAAGGTGGTCTGATGGGATGTGGCAAGGGAAGTCTACCCACTGTGTTATGTACTGGAGCAATGGATGATACATGAGGCACAGCGAGTGGGTGTGTAGATATCCCCGAACCCTGAGATCCTTGCTTCCATCTCCTTGTTCCCTTACCCATCTATCTCCTCCTCTAATACTTTGATGCCTACTCTGCAAACAAAACTGGACCCGGTGCTCTGCCATCAACAACTCTGCCCAAATAATATGTCTCATGCGCTATGGCTCGCTCATAGATCTCGATGAGTGTTCTCATGCCTGAACTAACAACGTAATACCTAATATCGGGTTTGAGTCCATCACCGAAGTGATATACATCCTCGAACTCATCTTTCACCAAGTCCCCGGTAAACTGGTGCAGATAATCGTATCGATCTATGTACTACATCAAAGGCTCTCTCTGGCCCCTGTCTCGAATCCATGAACTCTCTCCTCAATCACTTCATAACTAAAGGTGGAAATACTGCTGATAGAACTTCTGCTTGAAAGCATCCAATGTCTCGAACTCTTCGTGAGTGGCCACTATCATACGCCACCACACGTCGGCGTCTCTCTTTGAAAATGTATGATGAGATCTCTGCCCGAAGTCTATCATCAATCCTTAATACCCGATGAAGCTTCTCCTAAGACATGACCCATTTCTCAATCTTCTGAAAATCCATGACTCCATCGAAACAAATTGGTTTGAGTCTGATGAAGTCCTTCACCAGCTGAACTTCCACTGAACTGCTGGAAGATGCGGGCGTGAGAGACGGTACTACCTCGGTTGTCTCCACCACTGGTGTAGTCACGGCTATCAACGTTGCTAACGTTGCAGTAGGAAGTATTGGTGCATGTACAGTCGGTGTAGTAGTCGTATGAGTCGATGTCGATGCGGTGGAGCAAAACGAGAGGTCATCATAGCGATGAATTCGGTCAACTGCTGGCCCTGAGCTGTCACTTGCTCAGACAATCGCTGTAGATCCTTCGCAAGAGTAGGTGGCTGACTGCCACTAGGCTCTACATCTCCTCCCCTTGCGTATATCAGCCATCGAGGTCTGCAATGGAGAGCGAACACGAATTAGCTTCGACGTGACATAATGCATAAGTAGATATATACATCTAGCAATTAACAAGTACATATAAGAAATCCCCCATCTCATTGTCACTCATTAACCAACTAATAATTTATAGGCAATGAGTATCTGGTTTCCACAACTAAGGTTTATATTTTATGCATTTTGGTCTCTCAACCTACTTTCTGATACTAACTGTGATGGCCCCAACTACTAAACAAGGCACCGCTCGGCCTAATCCCGTAATCAAACCTTAATCCAAAGCACATAAGACTTAATTATGTATCATGTTCATAATGATCATGTGGAAGCTATTGTGAGTTAAAAGTCATAAGTGTAGAAAATCAAGAAAAGACAACATTATATGCACTTATATATATACTAGTTTCAAGACGTGCTACGCACGATTGACCCGCTCGCTTCGCTCGCGGGAATTAATTTTTAAGAATTTATTAACAAAATTTAAAATTGTAATTAAAATTTAAAAATTAAAAATAAAAGTACATTTTTAAGCTTATCAATATTCTCTAATGTGATTGATATAAGATGTGAATGAAAAAAACAAGCTAGTCATGCTAGGACATTACTTCCTCAAAAAAAAAAAACAAGGAAAAAAAATATACTTTGAAGACTGATCATCCACTTTGATCAATTGATCGATTGAAGACTGAGAGAAAAAGAAAACCGTGTATTGGATTGATGAGAAGGAGTTCGGGATTGATTTGGAGATAAAGAAAATAAAACGTGTTGTGGATTGATAAAGAGTTAGAGTTTGATTTGGATACAAAAGAAAAAGTTGATTTGGAGATAAAAAAAAAAGTATGGGCAAATAAGTAAATTTCATTACCACTCAAAAATTTGTGATTCGTGCTTTTATATATATGATATATATATATATATATATATATATATATATATATATATATATTAGTTTCAAGACGTGCTACGCACGATTCCCCGCTCGCTCCGCTCGCGAAAATTAATTTCTAAAAATTTATTAACAAAATTTAAAATTGTAATTAAAATTTAAAAATTAGAAATACAAGTACATTTTTTAGCTTATCAATATTCTCTAATGTGATTGAGATAAGATGTGAATGAAAAAATAAGCTAATCATGCCAGTACATTACTTCCTCAAAAAAAGTGTATTGGATTGATGAAAATGAGTTCATGATTGATTTGATAAAGAAAAAAAATGTATAGTGGATTGATAAGGAGTTAGAGTTTGATTTGGATATAAAAGAAAATGTTGATTTGGAGATAAAAAAAGAAGAAGTATGGGCAAATAGGTAAATTTCATTACCACTCAAAAATGGATTGATAGAATGAGTTAATGATTGATTTGATACAACTCGAAATGATTGATAAACAGATAATTTGATTTGCATACAAAAAAAATGTTGATTTGGAGATTAAAAAAAGTATGGGCAAATAAAAATTTCATTACCACTCAAAAATTTGTGATTCGTGCTTTTATATATATGATAGTTATATATATATATATATATATATTCCTTATATATATATATATATATATATGACGCTATGCACTCAACCTAATGTACAACTCAAAATGACATAAACAATAATAATGCAACAAAAGTCGAGACATACAAAATAAATATAGCGATATGTAAGGAAGTTGTCGATATTCTCCTTCCTTGGAGTTTATCTTTCATTTCATTCATCTATGTAAGTACAACTTGATTTATCTTTCATTTCATTCATCTTTGTATTTATTACTACTTTGAACTTACTACTTGAACTCATGTTGTTCTTGTATCTATTCATGGGTGAATATTGTGACATGATGTCTTGTGAATTATTTCATTGACTCTGATTCCTACACTTGATGTCATTCTTGAAAAGATATGATGAAAAACATGCTAATGGAATAATTTAGATGTAATTAGACTTGAATTCGATTTCATTTGGGCTTTACAACCAAACTTGTTTTGGACTCATAGAATTTTGGAATTATTTGTCTTTGAAATTAAAGTATGGATTATATGGTGTCCATTGCACGAGAGATGCGCGGTTCACGGGGACATGGGTCTACCAGGGTTCCGACACTCACTATTACACTTGCGCGGCACATGAGTTATGGGATTCGGGGTGGTTGACAAGCATGAGATTGATGTTATAAAGCGTAAAGTGCAACTCCTCTATTTGTATGAGATATGTTGAGCACAACTCCATATAGTAGCGGGAAAGGTTAGGTGATAGTTCTCACCGCCGACCGGACGTAGATCATCTCGACTTAGCTTATATCTGTCTCTACATCTTTAACTATGGTATTTACTTGCATTTCTTGTTTCAACAATTTATTTCGCTATTTTATGCTCTTAAATACCATTCGTTTATTTTGGAAATGTGACATATAATTCTCCAATTAGTACTTAAATATCACTATACTTACCGTCTAGTTTGTAACGGTAGGTGTAGGTCCATCGAGCAGCAACAGACCAGGGAATGAGAATATCATCGACTTCCTCTAGAGCAGTTTGGTGACTCTCCTCTCTCATTTTGTATGTCTCGACTTTTATTGTATTATTATTGTTATGTCATTTTGGGTTGTACATTGTGTTGAGTGAATAATATCCTATATATATGTGCATATGATGCCCTTTTTTTCTTTGTTTTCCACACATAGAAATTTTGACTCATAATAGCTTCCACATGATCTCCATGAACATGATAATATAGATCAATACATGGATTCAGAGAAATATAAGGACGAAAGGCTGACTAATACGTAATTAAGTCTTATATGCTTTGGATTAAGGCTTGATTACGAGATTAGGCCGGACATTGCCCTATTTAGTAGTTGGGGCCGTCACAATCTCTAACTCGGGGGTTGTGGCTCAACGACGATCGAGTCAACTTTAACTAGAAATCTCGAGTTCAAGCTTTAAGAATGAAGTCACCTCAAATCTTTGGGCCAAGGGCACCGCCACTAAGTGATCCTACCAACCATGAGTCTGAGACTAGTTACAGCGAAGCCTCCTATATGAATGTCGAAAACCAATAAATAAAAAAGGAAAAAAACTCGAATAGCTCTAATCCCTAAGAAAATCAACTCCCCCCAGTAAAAAATATAAGTCTTTCTAGCAAAAACTTATTGGTCAAAATTATAAGTTACTTTCGGAATTCGAGTGTATTTATTATTATTTTTTTCTTACCAATTATACTTTTATTCAATTCAATTATTTATGATTATTCAATTCTTCAATTTATTTAATGTCAAATGATGCATGTGTAAATTACACTTATAATTAAAGATGTCTTAATTCTTGTGCATTACTTAAAATGACTTATATTTGTGACGGGAATGAGTTATTGATCGGAGTGACGAGGGACTTATTTTTTCATTGAGTGCATCCCGCATAATGATCAGGGCACCCAGAAAATTTTTTTTGTGAAAATTGGTTTTGAGAGGAAATGTCAAAAATGCCCTATCTAACCAAACAAGTCACTCACGATCCAAAAACTTCTCCTTCCTGCGCACCCCACCTTCAATCCTCAATTTTTTCATAAGGGCAATTGATCCTTAACCGTGCACATACACGGAGTTGAATGAACTCAATTGACTGATTTTGAATGAGACAATAATGTCAGTTTGTATTGTAGGGTTTGTTAGATTCACTATATTTGCATCACTGTTAATGTATAATAGGTGAAGAAAATGCGTGAGAGACGGACGTAGAACAAGATAAAGTTTTTTTTTCTTTATTTTTTTGTTTTTTTCATTTTTCAAACTGTTCAGAGGAAGCGCTATGATCAGCCACACATGACCGAGACACAACATAAGGTCTCGGTTGTATCTAGCCGACACTCTTGCATGAATCTCGGACAAAAGCAACCGAAATCATATAATGTACTATGTGGTACTAGTCATTGTCATTTGGTGACGAGACTTGAGGAATAATCTCGACATGTGCAATCAAGACTGCAATGTTGTTTCTCGAACTTATGAGACCGAAGCAATCGGGGTGCCTTGAGAAACAAATGGGGTGCCCTGATCAGGCGGGGTGCTCATTTTTTAAGAAAGGGACAATTTGGAAAACTTGAGAAATTGATTGGGTGCCTTATCATCGGGGTGCCCTAAGAAGCAGACGGGATGCACATAGCCACCCTCTTTTTAAGCACAAGTTCTCCATCAGATATAACGTTACCTGTCATGCGCATTTCCCGCGAAAAAAAAAAAGCTCAAAAAGCACAAACCCTACGAAAACCCTAACGACTTTTACCATTTCAACATTTCCATCATTAAATCCCTAACCCTAACTCAGCGCTCCCAAATCATTCAATCCAAATGCCCTAATAGATGGTCCATGAATCCGATGCCCAGCGCTTCGCAGAATCAATGATTTGAGGGCTTGGTTACATTACATAGGAAGGGTTATATGCTTATCTTGATTTCAAGCTAAAGAATGTTCTACTTGTGTGGGATCACTTGAAGTAGCCGGTAGAGGCGAGGCGAGGCGAGGCGAACCCCTGGTTCGATATCAAAATTGGGGATTTTTCGATCGCCGAGGCCGTGAGCTTTAATTTGGAGGGAATCTCGAAGGAATGGTGAAGTTTAGCAGGAGGAATTTGGGATACTGAAATGCCGAAGGTCAGTAAATAAGTTGAGGATTTGTATTGTGATTTCCTTTATGCCATTGGATGAATAATTTCTGCTATTGCATGATCTGCTGGTTTGTCTTAAGGTATCATGAATAAATAGATTACATGAAAGCGTTGGAAGCTGACGACACTCTTAATTTGCAGTGCAGATATTAAGGTCTGAAACTGAAATGGTTGTTTAGCAGTGCATATCGCGCTATGTTTGTTTTAGGGCTCATGCTATTAGTATTCTCTTGGATTTCTTAGGCATAATAAGTTGATATTGCGCATGTTATTTGATGGTGAATGAGAGAATCTCCAATGGTAAATGTGGATTGTAGGTGTAGATTGATGTCACTTCAACAATGTAGAGCTTGAATAGACATTGAAGTTCAAAAGTACTCTCCAATGATCAATGTGGATTTTACTTTTTATTTTAAAAATTTATTACTTTTCTATATATTTTGGAAAGAATTGCTTATTTGGCTATGGATTGCATCGTTTAAAAGTAAACATTCAAAATAACCAATGTCTATTCCTTACATGCCATGTCAGCTCGACGTTCAAAATGCACATTCCCATTGGAGAGGTTTTTTTTTTCATCCTAATGTCTTTTAGTCCTAGCTAGGTGGCATACATTGACATCTAATCCGAATCCCATTGGAGATGCTCTAAATAATTGTGAATGCAAAAAAGTATTCTTTCTGTAGTGAGGGTTTTCATTTGAGGCCCTTCCCAATTCTAGTTAATTTCTAACATCTGTTAATTTCTAACATCTATTTAGGGGGAAAAAACTTTTTTCGCTAATAGTAAGAATGGTAGAGTGTTTATTTGACCATAGATTTGGATTTATCATGATGACAAACAGTTCTCATGACGGCTGTCATGAATTGGTACTGGATTTAGTACGAACCACTTGGGACATTAAGGTTTCTGCAAAAGCTTGTGGATATTTTGACATTCATGGTGAATACCAGGAATAAAATTTTATTGGTGATGATGTAATTGAACGCTATCGAAATCATCCTTGACAATTTCAAGAACATCAAATGATGTTTTTGGTCTAATTCCTTTCAAACATGCATGAATGTGAGATCAGCTTTGCTGACTAAAGCCTTTTCTCCATCCAAAAGTTGAAAAATTAAAAGGATAAAGATAGCCTCAAAAATTAATTGGGGTCGGCTAAATGGATCAAACTCTTCCATTGCCCTCGATTTAGTGTAATTGATGGTGTTCTTTTCAAATCATTTAAATCTCTCCTAATCAATGTTTCATAAGTTAGCTTCGGTCTACCCATACCTCGTCAAATTTCTCTTCCGTTTCTATAGAATCGAGTTTTCTAGGGGCAGTGAAATGATCAATAATAGAAAATATATAACATAATCATAAAGTTGGGCTTAGTCAAAACATTGTCCTTATACCAAATATTATAATGCCACTGAACAGAAAACGGAGGTTAATTCATACATTTACAGAAATGTTATTCAACCATCCAATCTGTGTTTTGATTTATGAACCAATTCTTTTCGTTTGATTTCATCTCAGTCAAAGCCATCTATGGATCTTTTGGAAAAAAATTTTAATTAATTTGACTGTTTCCCAAGGACAGTAAGTTCATGGAGCTAGTGTTCAAGCTAAAACTCATATAACAAGCTGAGAGGAAGAAAAGATAGCAGAGAAATTAAACCCGGAAATGGATTCCAAACTTATTCCATTCTCCATTCTTTATGCTCTGCTGATTCTATACTCTTTCACAACACATTTCTGCATTGCTGCCGATACCATCATTGTAGGACAATCACTAGTAGGAAACCAAACTATCATCTCTCGAGGTGGAAACTTCGAGCTTGGTTTTTTCACACCAGGTAACTCTCTCAAATACTACATTGGCATTTGGTACAAAAGAATCTCTGTTCAAAACAGAACGGTTGTATGGGTTGCCAACAGAGACCAACATCTCAGAAATCCATTTACTTCAGAGCTCAAACTACTAGAGAATGGCAATCTGGTCCTGCTCAACCAGTTCAAAAAACCAATTTGGACTACCAACTCTACCTCAGATTCATTGAATTCCCCTCAATTAGTACTGCAGGATGATGGGAATCTTATCGTGAGAGCTGGGTCGAACCCGTCCTCTTTCATCTGGCAGAGCTTTGATCATTTCACTGATACATGGCTACCGGGCGGAAAGTTTCGTTATGATTATCGGGCCATGAAAGGACAGAAGATCATCTCATGGAAAAACTCTGAGGATCCTTCACCGGGGACCTTCTCTTTGGTGGCAGAACAAGACACGGAGCATACTTTGAGGTGGAAAGGATTTCATCAGTATTGGACTAGCGGGGTCTGGAATGGCGATTCTTACACCACAACTCCTCAGATGCGTGTTCATGACCGCTTCAATTTCAGTTTTGTTTCAAATAAGAACGAAAGCTACTTCACTTACTCTACTCTTAACAAGTCCTTGCTTGCTAGGTTTGTGATGGATATTTCCGGGCAAAGCAAGCAACTTTTATGGGTGGAGGAGGCTCAGAAGTGGCTGCTTTCTTGGTCTGTACCGCCAAGGCAATGTGATGTTTACAACCTATGTGGGGCTTTTGGAATCTGCAGCGACAACCATCCCAATTCTTGTGAATGCTTACCAGGTTTTGAACAGCACTCTCCAAAAGATTGGGACTTGCTCGACTACTCAGGTGGATGTGTGAGAAAAACCAGTTTGCAATGTGCCAACAAGGACAGGTTTTTCAAGATTCCCAACACAAGACTGCCTATGAACTCTGTGAATTTGAGGGTAGAGAGTGCTGAAAACTGTAAAGTCGCTTGCTTGGGTAACTGCTCTTGCAATGCCTATGCATACAATGGTACTGGGTGTTTAACATGGTTTGGGGATTTGTTAAACACGCAGCAACTTGATAGTGGGGGAGACGATTTATTTCTGAGACTCCGTGGTTCTTCTTCTGTTTTTCGTTCTTCCATAAAAGTTTCTTTGGTTGTCATAGGTGCAGTTTTAGGATTTACAAGCATTAGCATGGCATTCATCGTGGTACTTACAGCGTGGAAGAGAGCTGTAAGAAGGGCTGCTGGCGGATTTCTAACGCCATTCAGATACGCCGACTTGAAAGTTGCCACTAAAAAGTTTTCAGAAAAGGTTGGGAGTGGAAACTTTGGTTGTGTCTACAAAGGAACTTTACCTGATTCAACTCTCATAGCTGTAAAGAAGCTTGAAGGTATCAGTCAAGGAGAAAAGCAATTCCGAAGCGAGGTAAGCACCATTGGGCTAATCCAGCATCTTAATCTGGTTCGCCTTCGTGGGTTTTGTTGTGAAGGCATTAAAAGAATGTTAGTGTACGATTTCATGCCGAACGGGTCTTTGAGCACTCACTTGTTCCATCAAAAAGACTCAAAGGTTTTGAGTTGGACCGTGAGGTACCATATTGCCGTTGGGATTGCAAAAGGACTAGCTTATCTACATGAAGAGTGCAGAGACTACATCATTCACTGTGATATCAAGCCAGAAAATATACTTGTGGATGCAGATTTTACTCCCAAAGTAGCAGATTTCGGTCTGGCAAAGCTTCTGTGCCGCGAATTTAGTCATGTCATAACGACTATTAGAGGAACTATAGGCTATCTGGCACCTGAATGGAGTTCAGGTGTAGCCATTACAACCAAGGTCGATGTTTACAGTTACGGGATGATGCTTTTTGAAATCATATCGGGAAGAAGAAACTTAAAGCAATCTAAGGATGGGAAGGCTTGGTTCTTCCCTACATGGGCTGCTAATAAAGTACTATCGGAAGGACAACCAGTTCTTTCAGTTTTGGACAACAAATTGGAGGGAAAGGCAGACAGTGATGAACTTACCAGAGCATTCAGAGTAGCTTGTTGGTGCATCCGAGAAGAAGCGGTTCAAAGGCCATCAATGGGTCAAGTGGTTCAGATTCTCGAAGGGCTTTTAGAGGTGAATTCTCCTCCAATTCAAAGTTACCTTCATAGTCTGGTGGCGAACGAGGAGACTATCGATTTCTTTTCTGAATAGATCTCCTACTTAATAACTCAAGGTAATAACTAATAGTGGAGCTGGACATATACTGCTTTGTTCTCTTTTTCTCTCTTCTAGCCTTCTATATCGTTGATGCTTTTATCATTGTAGTGTCATAGAAATTGAAACAGTTTCATCTGCACTTCTTTTGTGTCATCTTGTAAAGTTCATAACTTATGTCTGGAAGGCCCAATATTAACATGGCTTTGAATTTTATTGAAGAATTGATGAAGAAAATAATAAGTTTCTCAAAGTTTCTTCAAAACGAGATTAAGCACAAATATGTTGTCAATTGTGAAAGCTGCGTTTATGAAACTGACAATGTAATGCAATTTGGTGTCCGTTTGACAAGTTTAATCACTAAAGTTAGCTACCTCTAACCCTAATTCCACACTGAGAAGTTATTTAATTCATTCATTCATTTGATCCTGCAAGACCTACCGAATCATTCACCCAGTCGATGAGAAACTCACTAGAGAATTACCATAATCGTTCGTTCGAAGGTTCACGGTGAAAAAAGATAAGCCTTTCCCAAGAATTCACTGGGCTCTTAGGAAAGACTAATGTCACAAGAAAATGATGTTTTTGTTCATTTTTGTTCATTTGTCCTTTCAGTCAATTATTTAGCTTTCAATCAATTATGTAGACATACCCTTCAATTATTTAGATATGCATGTAGCACTTGGACTGTTTCTTCTTCCAAGTTTTGAGTCATTGGATCAATGCCCACATAACTCAGATATGAATTGATCTTAGAATGTATTTCATTTGAGACTTTCCCGGTTCTAGTTAATTTCTAACATCCATTTAAGAGGGTAAAAACTCTTGTCATAAATAGTAAGCATTGACAGAATGTTTATTTGACCATAAATTTGGTTTTACCAGGATGGCAAACAGTTCTCATGACGGGCATCATGAATTAGAACTTCATTTGGTGCTAACCACTCAAGAGATGCACGGTTTCTGCAAATTCTTGCGGATATTTTGACATTCATGTGAATGCCAGGAATGGAATTGCATTGCATTGGTGGTGATGTCATTGGACCTTAGAGAATTTATTCATTATAATTTCAAGAATGTTGTGAACTAAGTTGTAAGCCAACTAGAACTTAAGTTAGACTTGCTAGAGACTTAAGCATAGAAGACATAAACTAAGAACTACTATAACAAGTAGAGAATAAGTGACAAGAGAGAAGAGAGCTAGAGATAAGAATGTAAAGATTTCATTCATACATTGGTGTGTGAATTACAATGGGGTTGACACCCTTTATATAGGCAATTTGGTGATGATGATAATTGTACTTATACAATGTGTACAAGTTATACATACACTACAAGTCATACAACACATAACAAGCAACATAAACAATACATGGAAGAGTTGGTGTACATTGGAGAGGATTACAAGTTACATGAAGTGTGAGAGTCATACTTGATGTTACAATTCAATGTGAGGATTGTGCTTCACAATGTGGTCACATACATGCACAAGTGTCCATCTATTTCATAACACTCCCCATTGAATGACACTTGTTGAAAGAATGTGTCTCGTTAAACTTCTACTAGAAAAAATCATGTGAAAAAAAAATCTAGTACAAGAAAAAGAGTATAATATTTGTAACGACCCATAAAGTATATATGTCACGTGCCATGTGGTCCACGTGGGTTTAGGCCAAGCGGGGCTTAGTGTCGTGGGGAACTAGGGTCGTCACAATATTGCTTCGTAGTATAATATTTGTTGATTGCCTCATTAAAAACCTTGGTAGGAAAACCCAGTATGAAAAAATCATAGCTAAGGAAAAGAGTGCAACACATTGATACACTTAGAGATAATATAAATGTCTCATTAAAACCTCTACTAGAAAAACCCCGTGGGAAAAATCTAGTATAAGAAAAAGAGTACATTAATTGCTCTCATAATTTATTTATTTATTTATTTTTATATGAAATATAATAATGTTAGGATTGCTTCATCAAAAACTTTGCTAGAAAAACTCAGTGGGATAAAATTATAGCGAATGGAAAAAAGTGCAATACACTAATCAATCTAGATACAGAGTTTTAATATTGTTAGAATTGCCTCATTAAAAACCTTTGCAATGAAAACTCAGTGGGATAAAACCATAGCAAAGGGAAAAAGAATGCAATACATTAACCAATAACTCATTTTGATTCTCCCCCTCATGTTCACATGAGTGAGACATCTTGTGCATTTTGTTGCACATGGACATTGTTTTCTATATCATTTAATGTTGAATCATATGATTGCCACTCTTTTGTATATAGTACTTGTATCAAGCAATTGATTTATAACTTGTTGCTACTGAATGATCATTTGAACTTCGAGTTCATATTAATTTATACATGGATCATAATACAACAAATTTAATGCAATTTGATGTGTTTCAAGCAATTTCACGTCATTCATTTTGAATTGGCTTATATCTCCCCATAATGGTGGAAAAACTGCTTCATCGAAGTGACAATTAGCAAAACTTGTTATAAATAAATTTCATATTAAGGATCCAAGACATCTTATAATATGATTAATGGAGAGTTAAATCAATATAAGTTTCCTATTGATTTGTTTTGAGCTAATCTCTAGCTGATAAAAAACTCGGTTCGATAAAGGATGTCCGTGCGAATTTACAATATTTTAGCGTTATTGATGATTATGGATAATCAAATAGATATTTCCACATTATGAATCTCATTTGATTTATGACGACATTCGTTTTAATGTCTTTTATATATTCCGGAAGTTAAATTATACTCAGATTAAATCATATTCATATAGATAATTTTTTTATTATTCTAAGTAGACTTCTTTTGAACAAGACATTAACAATAAAATTGTTGTACCAGATATTATCTGAACATTAGCCCCCGCTAAGTTCGAATTCGAGAAATATACACTTTTATATTATAATGTACATGCATGTAGCACGATACATAAGACATAAACTCATCGCCTATATTTAGGTCACGATTTAAACATATCTCAATGTGTCTGTTTTATCGAGCCATTTTCAATGATAAAATTCATAATATTTTGTCTTTGATTTTGAAGGCATGGTAAATGTAACAAAAATATTTGGGTATATATATGATAATTTTTAGGCAAAATAGCCTTTCATATATGACCAAAAAATGTCACAATTATGAGTGTTCATTGTCAATAATTATTTTTCATTTGTAGTGGTGCACCACTTTTGTTCCAATTTTTTGTGGAATTGTCAATACGGCCTTTACCTGATGTTTTTACCTTTTCCACGTCCATAAATTTATTATTGCGATCATGATCATTATATGCATCATATGCTTCTTAATTTGAAGCTAAATTAATTGGACGAGATCGATATTATATTTATAATATCTCATTATTTTACTCAGCTACCACGAGATAAGAAATCAATTATTAATATTTATTGGATTGACATGCACACTCGATATTTGTTGCAGCAATAAATGGAGGCGGCCCACGTGACCTTATTTTTATTGTCTCATCAGTTATATTTTCATATAGTCTCAACATAGAGGTGATTAAAATTGTTGAATTATAATTAATATTTGACTAATTAAATTTTGTGGCGTGAGACTCAACCGCTCATTTTGAGCTTTTGGAGCATTACCTTTTTTTATATTTATATATTTATAACTCCATAGGGTGAAAAGATATATAAAGTGAAATATTCACTTTTCAAATCTCTAAAGAAATATTGGCCAATGATTTAAATTTTGTATAACACAACATAGTCTTGCATATATGTTTTATTCACAAATTATAGTACATAATTGTCATGACAAGTAATTCTTGTCGGTAATATAATAAGCTAACAAGTTTAACTATGGTTGAATAATATTTTAAAAATAAATTTAATATAAAATAGTTTTCCCATTTTTTATGTAAAAACACAACATATGATTAAATATATGTTGACAACTTGATTCATTAATAAACAAAATGTACTATTCGTATGAGTTAGAGGACAACCTCCAAGTTGGGCTGCGAGACATAGTCTAATTAAAATCATGTCTTCTCGAACAGGATAACCATCTTCCTTTCAATGTTTAGCTTTACCGGGGACAAAGCTTACCCACTATCAACTCAAACTTATAGCATTATTTGTATTATAAAATCAAGAATAGAACAATAACTAATCGTTTGTAGTTTTAAGAGAAAAATTGTATGCCACACATTGACTTTTGATTTCTGATGTAGAAGATTGTACAAGACACAACTACAGAGTATACTTTCGTAGTCGGTGACGTTACAATACATAATGTATGAATAAAGTACATTACATAATTAAATATGCATGTAACAAAAAAAGAAATCAACCATGACAACAAGGAAATAAATTGAACTTATTTAAATTAATAAAAATTATACTTTCTTAACTTTATATGTTTGAAAAGCTTCTTGATCTTCAAGACCTCCTCTTGTAGAGCAACTTCATGCTGATAACGTGTTGTGAACTAAGTTGTAAGCCACCTAAACTTAAGTTGGATTTGCTAAAGACTTAAGCATAGAAGACATAAACTAGGAACTACTAGAACAAATATAGAAGATGAGACAAGAGAGAAGAGAGCTAGAGATGAGAACGTAGAGATTTCATTCATACATTGGTGTGTGAATTACAATGGGGTTAGCACCCTTTATATATGTCAATTGGTGATGATGATAATTGTACTTATACAATATGTACAAGTTATACATACACCGCAAGTCATACAACACATCACAAGCAACATAAACAATACATGGAAGAGTTGGTGTACATTAGAGATGATTACAAGTTACATGAAGTGTGAGTCATGTTTGATGTTATAATTCAATGTGAGAATCGTGCTTCACAATGTGATCACATACATGCACAAGTGTCCATCGATTTCATAACAAAGAACATTGAATGTTGTTTTTAGTTTTATTCCTTTAAAGCATTCACAAGCATGAGATCACCTTAGCTGACTAAGCCTTTCGAGTGTCTACTTCTAAAAGAAGAAAAATTAAAATAATTAATATAATATATAATATATTCATAAAGTTTGGCTTAGTCAAAATGCAGTCTTTACAACAAATATTATAATACTACTGCTGAACAGAAAACTGAGATTAATTCATACAGAAATGATGTTCAACCATATGACAAAAGATTTGATTCACGAGTCATTCCTTTTCATTTAATGTCATCTTTGTCAAAGCCGTCTTTGGATCTTCGAGAATATTTGTATTAGTCTCACAATTTTCCAAGGACTGTTAAGTTCATATAGTTAGTGATCAAGCTAAAATTCATACAACAAGCTGAGAGAAAGTGAAGATTGCAGAAATGGATGCTAAACTTATTCTGTCATTCATTTTTTCTGTTCTGCTGATTATATTTTCTCTGACAACACATGTTTGTATTGCTGCCAACACCATGTTTGCAGGACAATCACTCGTAGGAAACCAAACTATTATCTCTCAAGGTGGAAACTTCGAGCTTGGTTTCTTCACACCGGGTAAGTCTCTCAAGTACTACATAGGCATTTGGTACAAGAAAGTCTCAGTTCAAAACAGAACTGTTGTTTGGGTTGCCAATAGAGACCAACCTCTCAGTAATGCATCTACTTCAGAACTTAAACTCCTAGAGAATGGCAATCTGGTCCTCCTCAACCAGTTCAAAAAACCAATTTGGACTACCAACTCTACCTCAAATTCTCCTCAATTAGTACTGCAAGATGATGGGAATCTTGTTTTGAGGCGTGGTTCGGATCCGTTTGATGTCATTTGGCAGACCTTTGATCATTTCACTGATACATGGATACCAGGTATGAGGTTCGGGTATGATTACCGGGCCATGAAAGGACAGAAGATCGTCTCATGGAAAAACTCTGAGGATCCTTCAATGGGGATCTTCTCTATGGTGGCGGAGCAGGACACGGAAATTACTTTAAAGTTGAAAGGATTTCGTCAGTATTGGACCACTGGGGTCTGGAAAGGAGATTCTTACGCCGCAGTACCCCAGATGCGTAATCGTGATCTCTTCGATTTCAGTTTTGTTGTAAATGTGAATGAAAGCTATTTCACTTACTCTACTTTTAACAAGTCGTTGTTTGCTAGACTTGTGGTGGATTCATCAGGCCAAGCCAAGAATTTTTTATGGGTGGAGAAAACACAAAAGTGGTTGTTGTTCAAGTCGTATCCAGAAAGGCAATGCGACGTTTATAATCTGTGTGGGGCTTTTGGAATCTGCAGCAACGACCATCCCGGTTCGTGTGAATGCTTCCCAGGTTTTGAACAGCATTCTCCAAAAGACTGGGACTTGCTTGATTATTCAGGTGGATGTGCAAGGAAAAGCAGTTTGCTATGTGACAACAAAGACAGGTTTTTGAAGATTTCAAATACTAGATTGCCCATGAATTCCGTGACTTTGACGGTAGAGAGTGCTGAGAAATGTGAAACCGCTTGCTTGAGTAACTGTTCTTGCAACGCTTATGCATACAACGGTACTGGGTGTTTAACATGGTTTAGCGATTTGCTAAACACGCAGCAACTTGATAACGGGGGAAATGATTTATACCTGAGACTTAGTGGTTCTTCTGCTGATTTTAGTTCTGCCAAGAAAGTTACTTTGCTCGTCATAGGTGTGGTTGTAGGATTTACAAGCATTAGTGTCGCCTTCATTGCGGTGTTCATAGTCTGGAAGAGAGAAGCGAGAAAGTCAGCTGGAAGAACATCTTCATCGGAGCTTGAAAATGGCTCTGAGGCGGTAAATCATGATGGTACATTTCTAACACCATTCAGATACGTCAACTTGAAAGTTGCGACCAAGAAGTTTTCAGAAAAGCTTGGGAGTGGAAGCTTTGGTTGTGTCTACAGAGGAACATTACCTGATTCAACTCACATAGCTGTAAAGAAGCTTGAAGGTATAAGTCAAGGAGAAAAACAATTCCGAAGCGAGGTAAGCACCATTGGGCTAATCCAGCATGTTAATATCGTTCGCCTTCGTGGTTTTTGCTGTGAAGGAATGAAAAGAATGTTAGTATACGATTTCATGCCGAACGGGTCTTTGAACACTCATTTATTCCATAAAAAAGGCTCAAAGGTTTTGAGTTGGACCATAAGGTACCAAATTGCAGTTGGGATTGCAAGAGGACTAGCTTATCTACATGAGAAGTGCAGAGACTATATCATTCACTGTGACATCAAGCCGGAAAATATACTTTGGATGCAGATTTTACTCCCAAAGTAGCAGACTTTGGTCTGGCCAAGCTTGTTTGCCGCGAATTTAGTCATGTCATAACAACTATCAGAGGAACTATAGGCTATCTGGCACCGGAATGGAGTTCAGGTATGGCCATTACGACGAAGGCTGATGTTTACAGTTACGGGATGATGCTTTTTGAAATCATATCGGGTAGAAGAAACTTAAAGCAATCTAAGGATGGGAAGGCTTGGTTCTTCCCTACTTGGGCTGCTAATAAAGTGATATCGGAAGAACAACCAGTACTCGCAATTTTGGACAACAAATTGGAGGGGAAGGCAGACATCAATGAACTTACAAGAGCATTCAGAGTGGCTTGTTGGTGCATCCGAGAAGAAGCGGTTCAGAGGCCGTCAATGGGACAGGTGGTTCAGATTCTCGAAGGACTCTTAGAGGTGAATCCTCCTCCGGTTCAAAGTTACCTCCAATCTCTAGTGGCGAACGAGGAGAACGTAAATTTCTTTTCCGAATGAAATCTTGATATTAGTAGTGGAAGGCAATGCAAAGCAAAAATTGATCATTGTGCTATGTAGGCATATAGTACATGACTACATGTACATTTGCATATTTTTCTGCTCTAGATAGTATTGAGGGTTTGTCATTGTAGTGTTATAGAAGTTGAGACAGATTCATCTGCACTTCATTTATGTCATCTTGTAAAATTCGTAGCTTATGTACTTTGCTTCAGTGTGTGCTTGTTATCAACTGCGAAACTAAGCAGTTCCCATTGAAATGCATTTTCTGTGCATTTCACAAGTTCTATGTGCTAGCCTTCAAAAACTGAAAATTACTGCAGCAAAAATGTCTTGAACGATTGCGTTTTTTGACATACCTATTCTAACATCTGAACAATCGGAGGGAGAGAAGGAGGGGGCAAGTTTCGAACTTAACACATTTGTCTTGGCTAGCGTACCACTCGACCAACACCCTAAAGGCATCACGAAGGGTTGGATTTCCTTAACGATTAGTCTCTTGAGTGGGGGAAGTAGTGATTCTTAGATGGAACGACGCAATTTTCCCCTACTACACTAATAGAGATTTTTTTTCGACTATTGTTTCTCGCCTATTTGTAAGTATGTAAATTAGGTTATATTAAATAAAGTCTCGCTCCTATTCAAAAAAAAAAACCCTAAAGGCATCATATATAACCTTTTGTTTTGTAGTAAGTTCTTTTTCTTTAGGAAAAATGATTTGGTGACCCATTTGGAGGCATCCGAAATGAAAAGGGTCACCCTATAACCCAATTGTAACTCACTTTGGACACTTACTTTGGGCGCCTACTGGTCCAAGTGTTCTTCCATGTGATACATCTCGAGAAGTGTGAGTGCACATTTTAAGAATGCTCTAACAACCTTAGTTTGAGCCAAGTTATAACCATGGCCCAATAACCCAGTTTGAAAGAGTTCTCATGAAAATGAGGTAAAACTTCAGATAACTATTAAACTAGTTACTCAATCTCGAAAATGAGATTATATTTGTAATATACCATGTACTATTTACCCTTAAACAACCCTATTTTACATGCACATGTTGTCTACTTCGATCCTGCCTCTAACAACCAAACAAACTTCAGATAACATGGGCAGTAATTCCTACAAACACTAGCAAAGAAAATGCAGGAAAAAGAAAAAAAGGAAACAAAAGTGACCTGGGAAGGATGATAAGGAACAATGCACAATTGAGAAGAACCTTCTATATTTCACTCGTCTCCGAACTTCACTGAATTACCAGACCTTCACACAAACTGAAAAAAGCACAAACAAGAGAAAGAACTGTGCTACAAACAAAAACGGCAATTTTTCGACATTGAAAAATAAGTTCATAAAGTAAGATTAAATAAAATCTAACTCATGATTCACATTGAGGGCAACATTACAATAAAAATACAGACAAAGATATCTAGTTCAAACAACAATTACCAAACCAAATCCACCATATTTATATATGATGTTGATGTACAATTAAAATATATATGTATAAGATGGTAATATGCACATCTTCATCAAGATTGAAGCCGCGAAGAAATATAAGTTGCATCTATAGTCCAATAGCAGGGAAAATCCTAGTCAAGTCTGCTCTTATACTTACAAGTTACACACACAAATCCTTTACTAAAATCAATTTCTAGAGCTTCAGTGAATCATCTCATGTTATCGCGGAAATACCGTCATTCAACCGTATAAATCTTCCACGGAACTAATCAAGAACATGAAGATACTTCGCAAATATCCTTCTTTTCGCGTCAATTTTACTTCTCATTTAATACTTCAACTAGAGTGAAAAGGATTTACATTGAAAAATGAGATATTTAAGCAGTGATTCTTAAAAAACACACACAATCATGAGACTAATCGGCGGAAACGTAGAACGGATTCAATTAATCGTGAGCATCGCAATCGTTCCATACCGAAAACAAATTCAAACAGAAATGTAGTATTGTTCCTGCACTAGAAACAAATCAAATGCAAGTAAGAATAAACCCTAAAACCCTAAACAATGCCACAATCCCAAATTAGTTGAGTTCTCGACAAAGCCTAAATCCGAAATGCAAGTAAGAGTAATTGAAGAAAACACGATACCTCAACAACGAGATCGAGAGAGTTTGAAAGACAGAGATGAAGAGAGATTCGATCGATCGAGCTAGAGATACGAGATCAGATGGAGCGATGAGAGGCGCCATTAGAACGAAAGAGCTGAAGAGGCGCGAAAGAATTAAAATTGTGGCTTTTCAATTTTATGTGACGGTTTCTCTATTCGTCGCGAAAGATGTTTGTTTTTAGTGAAACAGTAGTGGGGCTTTGTTTTTTGTGGGTTCGCTGATCCGCTAATGGGCTAGAAAGAATTGTTTAGTAGGCTCTTCAATTTTTTAAATTATGTGGGTTGATAACCAACTAGACGTCCGAGTAGGGGTGGCAAAATGTGTCGGAACTCATTTGTCCGCATTTGTTCAAATCCATTTTAAACGGGTTTGAACATAAATTTTTTAAAATTAATACGGGTTTGAACATGTTTTCTTGTCCGTTTAAAAAAATGGTTCCGAGGTCCGACAAATTTAAAAAAAAAAACGGGTACCAGTTTAGCCATTAATTTAAATAATATTTTTTTATTTAAATGAGTGTTTTGAAACTTTTATAATGTTTGAATTATAATTTCACTAATTATGATGTTATTTTTATATGGAAACTTGTAAGACTTGAATTTTGAATTTATAACATTTCTTTTTTTGTAGTGATGGAATGCATTTCAACATAAAAATTATGTATTTTTGTTAATAATTAAGATGAAAAATCTTATTAAAAAACGAGTACGGACAGGGATCCGGACACCCCCTAGATAACGATTAAAAATAGTGTCTGAACTTTTTTTTTTTTCTCCGAACCGTTTTTTAATAAAATAAAATAAGATTTTTCAAGCTTTAGATTTTTTCGGAGGTGTCAGTTCAGAGAAGATTTGCAGATTCTTCATTCTCCGCCATTGCTTGGAGGTAGCTTAGGATTGGAGGAGGATTCACCTCTAAGAACCCTTCAATAATCTTAACAACTTGTCCCATGGATGGTCTTTGATACTCTTCTTATTGGATGCACCAACAAGCTAGCGACTCCAAATGCTCTGTTGAGTTCTTCAATGTCTGCATGTCCCCTCCAAGTTGTTGTCCAAGTTATGCATAATCGAATTGGACAACCGAAGTTGGTGCAGTTGAAAACCAATGATAATACAGGAGAGGTGGGGACGTGGGACGTCTGAGCCGCCAAATAGGAAGGGATTTTATGGGAAAGCGGTTTGTGGAGCTCACACCAGTTATTCACTAGCAGCTCACTTGCATTGAAGCAACACTGAGCAATTCGGGCCCGCTTTGCTTAAATTTGGTATTGATTATGATACTTCAGCTGCTACATATATGCATTTTTATTATGCATTTGATGAGTTCTATTTGCTAGGCTTCACAACCTGAAAATGTTTGCAATTAGTGAATCATATATGTCCTCTATTTCCATTTCTTGCCACAATGGTGCTTGTGTTTTGACTAGACCCGTCATTGAATACTGTCATTTTCTCGATCGATAAAATTTATATTAATACCATGATTTATCAATAATTCATTTAACAATTCATGTCATGCAGGTGAACCGCCGACTAAAGTTTTCTGAGCTACACAGTTTTGTTTGTAATATTTTTTGGCCTTGAGTACATGTGAAGTACGCATCGAAAGAAATTGCAAGTGGAGAGGCTTTTTAAGGTATGCTGCTCTTTTGGTTCTGATTTTTCTCTAACTTAAATTGTAGTCTTGTGAGGTGCAGAAAAGTTAACAATCGTATTTCAATTGACTTTGTCATTTGACCAACGTAAGTGTGTTTCATGATGTACACAATTGTTATCTATTTATAATTAAGGGCCTTGACAAGTTTGTGCTATGTCATTTCTTTATCAGTAAGTTTGTGCAGCAGAGATGAACTCCAAGCCAATTCCTGCAGCAATGTCATTTCTTTTTGCTTTGATATTCTCCATCCTTTCTTTTGCTCCCCATCATAGTAGCAATGCTCCTACCTTAGCTGATACCATGTTGGTAGGCCAATCTCTAACAACAAACCGCACCTTAGTTTCCGAAGGTGGGAAATTCGAACTTGGGTCTTCACACCCGGTAACTCTCAGAACCACTACGTCGGCATTTGGTTTAAGCAAGTCGCTTCTGTCCAGAAAAAGAAAACCGTTGTTTGGGTGGCCAACAGAAACAAGCCCATATCTACAACCGACTTGTCTTCCTCAGAATTCAAGCTTTTGGAAGATGGTCAGCTGAGCCTCTTCTTCATGAAGGCCAAGAACAATTACTCTTCTGATCAAGTCCCGATTTGGTCCACCAATTCAACAACCGTAAAGAGGGTGATTCATTCCTCTATCAAAGTTGTGCTACATGATAATGGAAATCTGGCTGTATTGAGTTCATCAAATGGGAACATCATCATGTGGCAAAGCTTCGATCATCCCACCAATTCCTTCCTACCAGGTGCAAAGTTTGGTTATAACAATCTCACCAACACGAGTTACTTTCTAACTTCATGGAGAAACTCTGAGGATCCGTCTGATGGCTTCTACTCTATTAAGTTAGAGCCCGACGGGACTTTCAGCTTCATATGGAATCAATTGTATGAGTTTTATAATTCAGGTGTCTGGAATGGACGTTATTTCAGTAACTTTCCTGAGATGCGAATTGGATTCGCATCCTCGTTTGAATATAGATCATATGCGAATGGGAGTTACTTCATTTATTCTGTATCTGATGCGGATCCGCCTCTTCATATTTTCGTTGATGTGTCTGGACAATTGAAGGCAACAATTTGGTTGTCTGAAACTCAAGACTGGATGGAGATTTGGACTAAACCTATGCCGTTGTGTCAAGTATATGGAATTTGTGGGGCTTTTAGCATTTGCAGTGATAACAATATTGGTCCCTCTATATGCCAATGTTTGCCCGGTTTTGAAAAACATAATCCAAAAGAGTTGGATTTGCTTGATTACTCTATCGGGTGTGTCAGGAAGACTTCCTTGTGGTGTGGTGACAAAGACATCTTTCAGGTGATGTCTAACATGGATCTGTCTAAAATTATCACATCGGCCAACGTTTTGGTTGTCGATGATGCCAAAAAGTGCGAGTCGTCTTGCTTACAAAACTGTTCTTGCAATGCTTATGCTTATCATACAACTGGTAGCAACAACAATAGCATCGGGTGTCTACTATGGTACGGATCTCTCGTAAACGTAAGACAATATGTTAGTGATGACAGAGTTGATCTTTTCATCAGACTGGCCGCTTCAGAGGATCATTTATGGAGTTCGAGGAAGAAAATCTCTACAATTGCTATTGTTGGTGCAGTAATATCAGGTTTAATAATTCTTGGGGGTATCACTTTTGTTTTTCTTCACAGACATTCAAAAAGAAGATCCAGTGAAACACAAAAGCTAGATGAGGACTATGCATTCTTAACAGCATTTTGGAGCAAAGACTTAAAAATTGCGACAAAGAACTTTTCAGACAAGTTAGGTAGTGGTGGTTTTGGTAGTGTCTTCAAAGGGACATTGCCAGACATGACTATAGTTGCTGTGAAGAAGCTTGAAGGTGTAACTCAAGGGCAGAAGCAATTTCGAAGTGAGGTAAGTACAATAGGCTTAATCCATCATGTAAACCTCGTTCGCCTCCGTGGGTTTTGCTCCGAAGGTGCAAAACGAATGCTAGTGTATGATTTCATGCCTAATGGGTCCCTAGACAGGCATCTATTTCCTCGAAACAACTCAAGAATTTTGAACTGGCCGCAGAGATTCCAAATTGCAGTAGGGACAGCAAGAGGATTGGCTTATCTACACGAGGAGTGCAGAGACTGCATCATACATTGCGATATCAAGCCAGAAAACATACTCCTAGATGCTGATTTTCATCCCAAAGTAGCAGATTTTGGTCTTGCAAAACTTTTCGGCCATGAATTTAGTCGAGTTATGACTACTGTGAGAGGAACTATAGGCTATCTTGCACCCGAATGGACCTCGGGTGTGGCTATCACTGCGAAAGCCGATGTCTACAGCTATGGGATGATGCTTTTTGAACTGATATCGGGACGAAGAAACTTAAAGTTGGCTAATGATGGAAGGATTTGGTTCTTTCCTACTTGGGCTGCTAAAAAGGTTGTGTCCGATGGACAGTCCATGCTTTCAATCTTAGATGACAAGTTAGAGGGAAATGCAAACATTGAAGAACTTAATAGAGCGTTTAAAGTTGCTTGTTGGTGCATCCAAGAGGACGAGACTCAAAGGCCATCAATGGGGCAGGTGGTTCAGATTCTCGAAGGGCTCTTAGATGCGAATGATCCTCCAATCAATAGGTACCTCCAAGCACTGATGGAGGAGGGTGAAGAAACAAGTTTTTTCTCCTAGAGGTACCTTCAAAGCAATAATCCATGGCTTCAAAGCAACATCTGAATTATCTTTTTAGGCACTAGTTTTTTTTCTGTTGCATGAACACGGTTAAAATATTTCATCCTATGAATTTCATAGCTTATATTATATGTTTTATATTCATGTTTTTCCTCCATTAACTTTCTTATTTTTTGGGTGCCTTTCAAAATTTTGTTACGTGCATAGGTATTGTCTACATCTCAACAAATGCTGAACCCCTGACCTCTTCCACTGTTAAGTAAATGTCCTTTTCTAATGGTAGGAAATTAATTAATGGGCTAATTAAGTTCCTCATTGATCGGATTTGCTTGGATTAATTATTAGTTCTAGATGGTGCCTTTATTTTGCAAACTAATTCAACCTTGTCTAATGCAATGCCTTTATACTAGTAGTTCAGTCTAAATTAGTTTGGCCGGTAGGCCTCAAGTCACTAGGCAACAAGACCAGGAAAATACTAGTGCAATTTGAAGTCGAGACTCGAATTTGTAGTATTTGATATGATTCAAGGTCGTCCACCCATCAATCAAGTGTACATGAGAAAGAGATGCGGGAACAAGAGGTTCAAGTCATCGATGGGACCAGCTGGGTCCAATTGAATTAGCAAAGACGCTGATAGAATGTCCAAGTGAGTCCATTTTACAGTGAGTCCGGTGGTGTGTCAATTTGTGTGTCCGCAGAGTCCTAACAGAAATGGTTGTATATAAGGCGCTATAGTAAGTCGGTTAAGGGGGGATAGTTTTTGGTCATTTCGAGGTACTGTGGGTTGGAGGTCGAGAGAGTCTCTCGAGCGTCTGTGGGAGAGTCTTTCCCCTCTCGTTGTATTTCTGTTCATTTTTCCCATGTTGGGGCTATCAATCAAATCTCCGAGGCGACCCCCTCGTTCTCCCGCTCGGTGCACCTTATCATTAGTAGCAGAGCGGTCCAACGAAGCCGCTAAAAGATCGATACTCGAGTGGAAACCCTAAAGGCAGAGTTGCGGAGACTGCCGACGCAACTGAGCAGGATCCCAGATCTGGAGTCGCCCTAGGCTGGGATATCGACGACGGTGGGAAACTTCCAATCGGAGGTTAGATCTTAGATCCCGGATGTGAAGACAGATATTCGGGGTTTGACTTAGAATATGGAAGCCTTCTTCTTCCAGGCAAGGGCTCTGTTGTCGTCCAGTGAAGGAGATCCGGTGAGTATCCCTCGAGGATCATAGATCGAGGTGGATCAGGGTGGTTCGGGTTCAGATATGAGTTCTCAGATGTCAGATCTAGCGAATTCGGTTCGACGACAGCGCGATCCGAAGGCTTATTCAGCAGATCTAGCACCGTATCGTGGGGGACTAGAGGTGCGGAAGATCAAAATGCCCACATGTGATGGGGAGGACTTGATCGTGTGGCTTAACCACGCGGAGCGCTATTTCGCCCTCCATGAGATGTCGGAGGCATCAAAACTCCGGCCAGCCCGGATTTGTCTGGTGGGAGCGGCCCAAATATGGCTCCAAGCAAAGGAGCAGGAATGAACCTTCGCTTCCTGGGCGGACTTGAAGCCAGAGCTTTCTCGGAGGTTCAAAGGGGCTCATCCCCTTGAGTTTTGTCAGCAGTTTTTTGCCGTCATGTGAAAGATCATGGTGGTCGCGTACGGAAAGAGGTTCAAACTGCTCTTCTTGCACCTGGGATCGGTGTTATCAGAGAATCACAAGATGGTTGTCTTCATCAATGGGTTGCAGGAAAGGATCAAACTAGAGGTGCTAGCGGACCCGCCAGAGTCGATGAGGGTGGAGTTGGATCGAGCTGAGTGGATCGAGGCCAAGCTTCTTGGGCCTAAAAATCTTGGGCTTTTACCTAAATCGAGCCATAGAAAAAGGACTAGTTCCATGGGCTCTACCTTAGTACCCGACCCAAGGCCCAAGGGGTGGGTTACTCAGACGACTACGGGCTCTAGTAAGGACAGCTCTTCGGGCCAGCCCAATGCCCACTCCAGTGTTGGACGGCCCTGACGAAAGGCTCTCCTGTTTCTTCTACTTCATCGTCCAGCCCAACAACCTCTTCTGCGGCCACCCCCACTACTTCTCCACCTAAGTTTAAAAGACTCACTGAAGCAGAAGCTCAAGCACGAATGAGCAAAGAGCTATGCTACCACTGCGATGAGAAATACTTAAATGGACACCGTTGCGAGGTTCGGGAACTTTTGGTCATGCTCGTCGACGATGCATAGAGTGAAGCAGACGTGTCTCCTAAATCGGTGGAGATGGCGGACTGCGTCGAATTGGATATGATTGAATTATCTACTCAGGCCATCGAGAGCTACCCAGGTCGACGGACCATTAAAGTTAAAGGGAAAGTACAAGGAATGGAGGTGGTCATTTTGATCGACTGTAGTGCGTCACACAACTTCGTTTTCGATGACCTAATGAACCTTCTCCTGCTGCCAATCTCTCCAACATCCAAGTATGGTGTCCTCGTGGGTAACGGCTATCAGGTACAACGCTCTGAGGTATGTAAGGAGGTCGTTATCTAGTTCCAAAGGATCACGGTGATTGATGATTTTTTCCCAATGTCTCTTCCAAACTCGGATGTCCTGTTGGGAATGAAGTGGTTGTACTCTCTGGGAGTGACGAGCACGGACTGGCCGAACCTTACGCTTACATTCGTGTTTGAGGGCAAGGAATATTCTATTATTGGGAACCCTAACCTCCATAGAGCTTTGATCTCATGTCGTTCACTACAACGGACCTATGAGGACGCCGTGGGTTGCTTCCTGATTGAACCGTGTTAGATTTCGGCGGTGTCGGAGGAATTGGACCTCCCGGTGGTGGAGCCTTGCATTCAATCGGTGTTAGAGTCCTTCTCCTCTCTTTTCCAAACGCCTGTTGCCCTCCCACCTCGAGCCTTTGATCACGCGATTGTGTTAAGGGAAGGCTCGGATCTGGTCCGGGCGCGTCCGTACCGCTACCCTCACATACAAAAGGAGGAGATTGGAAAAATGGTATTGGAAATGCTCAACGCCAGCCTTATTCAGCCTAGCAGCCGTCCATTTTCAAGCTCAGTCCTCTTGGTGAAGAAAAATGATGGAACCTGGTGATTTTGCGTAAACTATAGAGCATTCAACAAGGTCACGGTGTCGTACAGGTTCCCTATCCATAACATTGATGAGCTGCTGGATGAGTTACCCTGAGCTACGATTTTTTCTAAATTGGATTTACGTTCGGGATATCATCAAATTCGAGTGCGGCCTCAGGATGTACATAAAACGGCTTTCCGAACTCATGAGGGCCACTACGAGTTTTTAGTGATGCCTTTTGGTCTTTCCAACGCCCCGGCGACTTTCCAAATGCTAAGGAACTATATCTTCAAGGGTCTTCTCAAGCGTTGTGTACTCGTCTTCCTCGATGACATATTGGTTTTCTGCCGCTCGTTGGACGAGCATGTGAGTCACCTAACACAGGTCCTATCGATCCTTTCCACTCATTCTCTTTTTGTCAATCTAAAGAAGTGTTGTTTTGCTAAATATCAACTTGATTATCTGGGCCATATCATCTCTGGCAATGGAGTGATGGCCGATCCAGGGAAGGTGCAGGCGATGGTGGACTGGCCTACTCCCACAAATCCTAAGGAGTTGTGTGGGTTCCTTGGGCCGACGGGCTATTATAGGCGCTTTGTACAATATTATGGAAATACCGGATGCAGATGCCACCTGGGAGTTAGTTAAACATGTGCGGTGTTCCTTTCCGGCATTCCACCTTGAGGACAAGGTGGCTCTTATCGGGGGGAGTATTGATAAGATTCAAGGTCGTCCACTCATCCATCAAGTGTACATGAGAAAGAGATGCGGGAACAAGAGGTCGAACTCTTCAGTGGGACCAGCTGGGTCCAATTGAATAAGCAAAGACGCTGATAGAATGTCCAAGTGATTAGTCCATTTTACAATGAATCCAGTGGTGTGTCAATTTGTGTGTCCACAGAGTCCTAACAGAAATGGTTGTAAATAAAGCGCTACAGTAAGTCGGTTAAAGGGGGATAATTTTTGTTGTCATTTTGAGGTGTTAGAGGTCGAGAGAATCTCTCGAGCGTCTGTAGGAGAGTCCCTCCCCTCTCGTTGTATTTTTGTTCATTTTCCCCTGTTGGGGCTATCAATCGAATTCGAATCTCCGAGGCGACCCCCTCGTTCTACTGCTCGGTGCACCTTATTACTGGCATCAGAGCGATTCAATGATGCCGTCAAAGATCGATACTTGAGTGGAAACCCTAGAGGCGGAGTTGCAAAGACTGCCAACGCAACTGAGCAGGATCCCAGATCTGGAGTCGCCCTTGGCTGGGATATCGACGATGGTGGGAAACTTCCAATCGGAGGTCAGATCTGAGATCTCGGATGTGAAGACAGAGATCCAGGGTTTGACTAAGAAGATGGAAGCCTTCTTCTTCTAACCAAGGGCTCTGTTGTTGTCCAGTGGAAGAGATCCGGTGAGTATCCCTCGGGGATCACAGATCGAGGCGGATATGGGTGGTTCGGGTCCAGATATGAGTTCTCATATGCCAGATCTAGTGAATCCGGATCGACGACAGCGCGATCCGAGGGCTTATTCAGCAGATCTACCACCATATTGTTGGGGACCGGAGGTGTAGAAGATCAAAATGCCTACATGTGATGGGGAGGACTTCATCGCGTGGCTTAACCAGGCGGAGCCCTATTTCTCCCTTCATGAGATGTCGGAGGCATCTAAACTCAAGGCAGCCCGGATTTGTCTGGTGGGAGCGACCCAAATATGGCTCCAAGCAGATGAACAGGAATGAACTTTCGCTTCCAGGGCAGACTTGAAGGCAGAGCTTTCTTGGAGGTTCAAAGGGGCTTATCCCCTAGATTTATGTCAGCAGTTTTTTGTCGTCAGGCAAGAGACCACAGTGGTCGCGTATCGAGAGAGGTTCGAACTGCCTCCTCGCATCTAGGATCAATGCTATCAGAGAATCACAAGATGGTTGTCTTCATTATTGGTTGCAGGAAAGGATCAAACTGGAGCTGCTAGCGGACCCGCCGGACTCGATGAGGGGTGGCGTTGGATCGAGCTGAGTTGATCGAGGCCAAGCTTATTGGGCTTGAAAATCTTGAGCTTTTACTTAAATTGAGCCCAAAAGAAAGGACCAGTTCCATGGGCTCTACCACAGTGCCCGACCCAAGGCCCAAAGGGTAGGTTACTCATACGATTACGGGCTTTAGCAATGACAGTTCTTCGGGCCAGCCCAATGCCCGCTCCAGTGTTGGCCCAGCCCAGACGAAAGGCTCTCCTGTTTCTTCTGTTTCATCATCCAGCCCAACAACCTCTTCTGCGACCACCCTCACTACTTCTTCGCTTAAGTTTAAGAGACTCACTGAAGCAGAAGCTCAAGCGCGAAGGAGCAAAGGGCTATGCTACCGCTGTGATGAGAAATACTTCAATGGCCACCGTTGCAAGGTTCGGGAACTCTGGGTCATGCTCGTCGACGATGCACCGAGTGAAGCAGACGCGTCTCTTGAATTAGCGGAGCTGGAGGACTGCGTCGAATTGGCTATGTTTGAATTATCCGCTCAGGCCATCGAGGGCTACCCAGGTCCGCGGACCATTAAAGTTAAAGGGCTAGTACAGGGAATGGAGGTGATCATTTTGATCGACTGTGGTGCGTCACACAACTTCATTTCCGATGATTTAATGAACCTTCTCCAGACTGTGGGTTTGCCTGACTTTGGCGCCCTCTTCGTCATAGAGACTGATGCATCTGGGGTAGGAGTAGGTGCAGTTCTTTCCCAACATGACAGGCCAATCGCTTTTTTCAGCCAAGCTCTTTCTCCCCGCGCTCGGCAACGTTCAGCTTACGAGCGTGAATTGATAGCGATTGTATTGGCCGTACATAAATGGCGTCACTACCTTTTGTGGCGGAAGTTTGTGGTTCGCAGTGACCAGCGCAGCCTTAAATATCTTCTAGAACAGCGAGTGATTGATCCGGAGTACCAACGGTGGATACCGAAATTATTGGGCTTTCAGTTTGAAATCCATTACAAGCCAGGATCTTCTAAAGCTACTGCCGACGCCCTATCCCGCTTCCCATGCATGGAACTTCAGTCCATCACCACTACGAGACATTAAGTCGTTTGTTGCCTCCTACGACGTCTGCCAATGTCACAAATACGAGACGTTGGCCCCAGCAGGCTTGCTCCAACCTTTTCATGGCTTTCCTCTTAGCATCGTTTCGAACCGAGACAAGATATTCCTTAGCCACTTCTGATGCGAGCTCTTCTACCTCCAAGGTACAAAGCTAAATCGGAGTTCGGCCTATCATCCACAATCTAAAAGGCAAAGCGAAGTGGTTAATCGCTGTTTGCAGACGTATTTACATTGTTTTATCAGTCAACGTTCGAAGGAATGGTCGAAGTGGCTGAGCTAGGCCGAGTACTAATATAATACATCCTTTCATTCGTCCCTTAAATGTTTTCCATTCCGAGTGGTTTACGGGCGAGACCCAACTCCATTGGTTCGATCGGGTACAGTCTCCTCCTCCACCAATGCCAATCTCGAAGCACTATTGGTGGCCCGTGATGCGACCTTGGGGGAGATACGTGACCAATTATTGCTTGCTCAGAATCGTATGAAACAACAAGCAGACAGAGGCTGTCGTGACGTCACTTTTGGTGTTGGCGAGTGGGTATATGTTAAGCTCTGGCTATACCGTCAGGAATCAATGGCGTCTCGATTTAAACTGAAGCTGAGTCCCAAATTTTTTGGTCCCTTTGAGATTGTCGCAAAAGTTGCCCCGTGGCCTATAAACTTGCACTCCCTCCTTCAGCAACGATCCTGTAACGGCACGTTTTAATCGATCCCGATTAACTAGTTAATTACAAATTAAGAACATAAGCTCAGACCCACGTGGATCTCACGGAAAAGTCTATGACACGTCTAATGGGTGAAATATGTTATTTTTGTGTCTGAGTGTTTATTTATTATACTATTATTTAATAGTTCGCGCCGCGTTAATTGAGAATTTCGCTCGGTCGCGTTGTGCGCGTGTAGTGACGATAGTGTGCGACGTCGCGGTGGGCGCGTAACTCAGGTATACGGGGAGTTTGGGATTGAGTTGTTACATCACTCACCCCATCATGTCACACATCAAATCAATCCATACCTCATCATTATTTATCTCATTTTTCTCCAAAAAAAAAAAGAATTTCTCTTTAAAATCACGAAAGATATAGGAAAAGAAAGAAAGAGATAGAAGAAGAGAGAGAAAGGAGAGGAGAGAGAGAGAGAGAGGGAGAGAGAGAGAGTCACAGGAGAGAGATGGCGGCAGGGGCGGAGCTCCCGAGCGGTGGACGGTGGTTGCACAGCGAGCTGGCGAGGGCGGCGGACTGTCAGCAGCAGCAACGGACGAAGTGGCGCGGTAGCAGCACATGCGAGGCCGCGGATGAGCTGCAGCAGCGACAGGCGCTGTGGCTCGGTCGGCAGCGGCAACTTCGGTGGCAACGGCAACTCCGGTGGCAACATCTGCGAGGCAGCCGGTAGGGGACTACCGTGGCGGACGGCACAGCAGCAACGCAGAACTGCAGTGGTGCGGATGGCGCACTGCAGCGACGTGGCGCAGATGGCAGAGATGCCCGACGACAGTGTGGCAGCGGCGACGGTCGGCAGGGTAGCGGTGGCCGGCAGCGGCGGTCGACAGCGAGACGATCGGCCATGGCGCCGACGCCCGAACGCTTTACTGCAGCGATTGGCGCGATGACGCGCGTGGCGCGCGCAGCGCACGCCGCGGCGTGGCACGACAACGACGCGCGACGTGGGAGGCGGTGGCGGCCTTGCAGCGGCGTGCTGGCGCGTTGTCGGTACCATCGACCTCATGTATGATTCGAAAAGCGTGTCAAGTATTAAACTTTTTGGAATAAAAATTTTACAAATTTTGGTCTCACACTATAAATTTATTTAATGAGACTTTAAAATAATAAAAACTATATAATTCGACACCAGGGACTTAGGCTACCATAGTCGGGTGTCGGATACGTATCTCGAGGTGAGTGCGGGACGTTTTGAAGGCGTTTGAGGTAAGTAAACCTACAAGAAAGTCAGCTTAGAACTTACATATTTTCATTTTAAATTTTTATTTCAGATTACTTTTCGTCTGTTCGGCATTCTTGTTACTCTATTTCAGCGTGTGTCTCTGTATGATCGAAGGGACGGTGTGACCCCTTTCCGGCTCTCTCGTTGATGACGATCCAGTTGTTGCTACGGTGTTGGTCATACCCTAAACTATGCGTGAGATTTCTTTCAGCGAGTCGATGATCTCTAGAGCGAGTTGACGTGAGGCCCACCTCCGTTACAGATTTCCTCTCCTTTGAGGCATTGAGCGGAAGTCTACCTTCCGACCAACAGAGTTCCTCATTTCGACCATGAAAAGGGGGTGTGGATTTCCTCATCTCCAGGGCCTTCTCGGTTTAGTATTTACGTCACAGGGCTCGACAACTATACACCACACTCGCGTTCCATATTTTTGACTATCTCATGACTTATATTCATGTTTTATGTTCCTGTTCATTTACTTTATGTGAATGAATTGTAGCTGTTTCCTTGGATTGCTTGTGAATACTAACTGAATTTTTCTGGGATTTACTCACCTGGAACTTGTCATTGTTTGTTGGTGGCAAGTTGCAGATCCTACGACGAGCCGGGGGAAGGCGGTGATTAGCGACTACCTCTGATTTGGAACGCCTCCACTAGCTTACTCGTAGGTGATTGTATTTACGAATACATACTTTCGGGATTATTTTGGGTGACTTTTCACCTAATACATGTATATTGACGCCTATTATACATTTTTGTCGCCTTAACTGATATACATGGTATCATTTTGCTGGGTTTCCACCCCATAGGTTGTTAATTAATGCATAACTTGTTCACATTAATTATATGCATGTTATTAATACTTCCGCTGCTAAAATAACTTAAATAAATCAAAACAAATGAATTAAGTTACAAAACTTTACAACTTAGTACATTTTGCTAAAACAATCATTTAAACATCAAAATTTACTAAGTTGGAGTATTAAATGGTAAGTTCGCGGGCCGTCATAGACAGGTATGTCGGTGACGTGGCATGATCTGGTGACGTGTTCGGCGACGTGGCGGTGCTCGGTTTGCCTCGGAATTCGGGGCCGTCACAGTTGGTATCAGAGCTTAGGTTCAGGCGAACCTAGGGGAAAGATTTGAAAATCTCATGGCTTAAGACATTGTGATACCAACGTCACAGTTGGTATCAGAGCCTAGGTTCAGGCGAACTTAGGGGAAACTTTAATACAACCGAATAAAACTTAACAACAAACGTTAGATGTGGAAACCCGAAGATCGTAACTTAGAACTTTAGTTGGGAAGCGAACATGGGATGGGAAGTGTCAAGGATTATACGTTATATATTTTGATGTGTAATAATATATATGCGTATATATATGCGTATACGAGGTTGATACGGACGTTCGCGATTTGCAAATTCGACATGGATGGACGACCGGTTCTTCATACGGACGATGGAGGCCAGGCGAGCGGCTCGACACCTGTCAACTCGGATCAGATATTGTGCGACATGGTCGCGCTCCAGAGTTTGCTGCTCGAGGAGATTCTTCAGTTGCTTCGAGCGCAAGTAGCAGCAATACCGGCCCCTGCCACACTCGCCGCCACCACTACTATAGAGCAGACAGTTGTCGCATCCGACTATTCCGACGGCCTCGCTCACGACCACTATTACAAAGATACTGCCAGCAGCGCCGATGATTAGATTAACCAAGAAGGTGGTGATCTCTCATTAGTCCACTGAATGCGAAGCGACCGTCACCGAGTCGAAGAAGAAGTTGACTTTTGCACCGTTATTGATGTTGCCCAAGTCGGCGAAAGACTTGACTATTCATACGATGCTTGTGACACCGGATTGGGATGTTTGTTGATGTAGGGAGACAAGTGATAGATTATTTATCGCGTCAGTTGGGGACTCATGAAAGGAGGTGTCCAATGCGCAACATGGAGCTCGCAGCTGTTATGAGTTTGTCAGAGGTTCCAGATTCCGTAGAGGCACATATTTGCGGGCGGATGCGAGGACCGACAATATTTATTTCGCACATCTTTGAGTGTCAGAGAGCCGATGTGATGTATCCAAGGTTCAAGGACATGACACAGAGTCTAGGTTAACCAGATTAGCACAAGTCCACTAATGAGTGTTTGATACACCCATGTAGATTATGGGTTCCTACAGTGCGCGATAGTATTCTTCAGGAGGTTCACATCTCCAGGTATACAGTGCATCCCGGCAGAACCAAAATGTTCCATTATATGTGACAGTTATTTTGGTGGTTAGGGATGGAGGCAGATGTCGGCCAATATGTGAGGAGTTGTGAGGTGTGTCAGCGGGTTATAGTTGAGCACAGGAAGCCTGGAGGACTATTGCAGCCACTGCCTATCCCACAGTGGAATTGGGAACACATCACTACGGACTTTGTCAGTGGGTTGCCGACGACTTTGTGCAAGCACGATGTCATTTGGGTAGTCGTGGATCGACTGACGAAATCAGCGCATTTTATCCCAATCTCCATGAAATATAGTTTTCTACAACTGAGCATGCTCATCGAGCGAGAAATCATCAGACTACACGGAGTGCCAGTATCTATAGTGTCAGACAGAGACAATCGACTTACTTCGCAACTTTGGCAGACCATCCAGGAGCAGTATGGTACCAAATTGCGGTTCGACGCGGCTTTTCATATGCAGACTGACGGGCAGTCTGAGAGACTTATTCAAATCTTTGAGGACATGCTCAGAGCCTGTGTGCTACAGTTTGGAGGGTCATGAGAGGAGTTTTACCACTTCGTGAGTTTGCCTACAGCAATAGCTATCAGGCTAGTATTGGGATGCCATCATTCGAGGCATTATACGGGAGACCGTGCAGATCACTAGCTTACCGGGCAGAGCCCGAGGACGTAGCTGCCATTGGGAAGGAGATTGTCGTAGATCACACGGAGAAAATTAGGCTGATTCGTCAGAGGTTACAGGCTGTTCAAGATAGACAAAGGAAGTGCGCGAACTAATACAGCGACGGGCTGAGTTATGTAGCGAATGATTTGGTCTACTTGAAGGTTTCTTCCTTGAAGGGCCTCATTGGGGAGAGAAAGTCTACCATACGAATACGATGCTCCACTTGTTCCAAGGTAAAGATCGAATTAAATCTGAATTTCGGGACGAAATTCCTTTTATTTGGGAAGATTGTAACGGCCCGTTTTAATCGATCCCGATTAACTGACTAATTACAAATTAAGAACATAAACTCAGACCCACGTGGATGTCGCAGAAAATTCTATGACACGCCTAATATGTGAAATATGTTATTTTTGCGTGTGAGCGTTTATTTATTCTACTATTATTTAATAGTTCACGCCGCGTTAATTGAGAATTTTGCTTGGTCGCGTTGTGCGCGTGTAGTGACGATAGTGTGCGACGTCGCGGTGGGCGCGTAACACGGGTATATGGGGAGTATGGGATTGAGTTTTCACATCACTCACCTCATCATGTCACACATCAAATCAGCCCATACCTCATCATTATTTCTCTTGTTTTTCTCCAAAAAAAATAAAAAATAAAAATAAAAAGAATTTCTCTTTAAAATCAGGAGAGAGATAGAGAGGAAAAGAAAAAAAGAGATAGAAGAAGAGAGAGAAATGAGAGGAGAATGAGAGAGGGAATGAGAGAGAGAGTCACGGGAGATAGATGGCGGTAGCGGCGGAGCTCCCAAGCGGTGGACGGTGGTTGGACAGCGAACCGGCAAGGGCGGCAGATGACCAACAGCAGCAACGAACGAGGTGGCGCGACAGCAGCGCCTGCGAGGCCGCGGATGAGTTGCGGCAGCGCGCAGCGCGGTGGGTTCGGTCGGCAGCAGCGACTCCGGTGGCAATGGCGACTCAGCGGCAACACTGCACGAGAAGCGGCCAACAAGGGACGACAGCGGGCGGACAGCAGCTGCAGCGTGCGCGGCGCGGACCGCAAGATGGTCGGCGCATGTGGCAATGCGGAGGCGGCGGTCGGTAGGGCAGCGGTGGTCGGCAACGACGATCGGCAACAAAGACGATCGGCAGCAGCGGCGGCGCCGGCAAGGCGGTTGGCAGCAGTGACGTCGGCGTGGCGCGCCAGCCACGCCTGCGTGGCATGACAACGACGCATGACGCGACAGCTGTGGTGGGAGGCGGTGGCGGCCCTACGGCGGCGCACTGGCGCGTTGTCGGTACTATCGACCTCCGGTATGATTCGAAAAGCATGCCAAGTATTAAAATTTTTGGAATAAAATTTTTACAAATTTTGGTCTCACACTATAAATTTATTTAATGAGACTTTAAAATAATAAAAACTATATAATTTGACACCAGTGACTTAGGCTTTCATAGTCGGGTGTCGGGTACGTATCTCGAGGCGAGTGTTGGACATTTCAAAGGCGTTTGAGGTAAGTAAACTAACGAGAAAGTCAGCTTAGCGTGTGTCTGTGTATGGTCGAAGGGACTATGTGACCCCTTTCTGGCTCTCTCGTTGATGACGATCCGGTTGTTGCTACGATGTTGGTCATACCCTAAACTACGCGTGAGATTTCTCTCAGCGAGTTGATGATTTCAAGAGCGAGTTGACGTAAGGCCCACCTCCGTCATAGATTTCCTCTCATTTGAGGCTTTGGGCGGAAGTATACCTTCCAACCAACAGAGTTCATCATTTCGACAGTGAAAAGGGGGTGTGGATTTCCTCACCTCTATGGCCTTCTCGGTTTAGTATTGACGTCCCACGGCTCGACATCTATATACCACACTCGCGTTCCATATTTTTTACTATCTCACGACTTATGTTCATGTTTTATGTTCCTGTTCATTTACTTTATGTGCATGAATTGGAGCCGTTTCCTTGGATTTCTTGTGAATACTAACTAAATTTCTCTGGGATTTACTCACCTGGAACTTGTCATTGTTTGTTGTTGGCAAGTTGCAGATCCTACGACGAGCCAAGGGAAAGCGGTGATTGGCGACTACCTCTGATTTGGAATGCCTCCACTAGCTTACTCATAGGTGATTGTATTTACGTATACATACTTTTGGGATTATTTTGGGTGACTTTTCACCCGATACATGTATATTGACGCCTATTATACATTTTTGTCGCCTTAACTGATATACATGGTATCATTTTGCTGGGTTTCCACCTCATAGGTTGTTAATTAATGCATAACTTGTTCACATTAATTATATGCATGTTATTAAGACTTTCGCTACTAAAATAACTTAAATAAATCAAAACAAATGAATTAAGTTATAAAACTTTACAACTTAGTACATTTTGCTAAAATAATCATTTAAACATCAAAATTTACTAAGTTGGAGTATTAGATGGTAAGTTCACAGGCCGTCATAGACAAGTATGTCGGTGAAGTGGCATGATCTGGTGACGTATTCGGCGACGTGGCGGTGCTCGGTTTGCCTCGGAATTTGGGGCCGTCACAGATCCATCCAGTTTTCCATGTGTCCTAGCTTCGTAAGGTCATTGGTAACCACACTGCTGCTCCTTCCCTACCTCCTATTTTCTCGGATTCTCTCATTCTTCCTTCTGAGCCGGATGAGATCCTTGCTTATCGAGCTAATCCTGCTGGGCCGATGGTATTGGTTCAGTGGCTTGGGTTACCGGATGCAGATGCCACCCGGGAGTTAGTTAAACATGTGCGGCGTTCCTTTCCGGCTTTCCATCTTGAGGACAAGGTGGCTCTTTTTGGGGGGAGTGTTGATACGATTCAAGGTCGTCCACCCATCCATCAAGTGTACATGAGAAAGAGATGCGGGAACAAGAGGTCCAACTCATCGGCGGGACCAGCTGGGTCCAATTGAATAAGCAAAGACGCTGATAGAATGTCCAAGTGATGAGTCCATTTTACAATGAATCCAGTGGTGTGTCAATTTGTGTGTCCACAGAGTTCTAACAGAAATGGTTGTAAATAAAGCGCTACAGTAAGTCGGTTAAAGGGGGATAATTTTTTTGTCATTTTGAGGTGTTGGAGGTCGAGAGAATCTCTCGAGCGTCTGTAGGAAAGTCCCTCCCCTCTCGTTGTATTTCTGTTCATTTTTCCCCTGTTGGGGCTATCAATCGAATCTCCGAGGCGACCCCCTCGTTATCCCGCTCGGTACGCCTTAGATCTTGGTGTGCACCCGTGTCCCGAGGCTCGTCACATGGAGCACTTTGTCCCACTTGTCCCCCAAATCACTTGTGAGTGACTCAACAATGTGACACCTTACCTCATGATGGGTTAACGCGTGTCTCGATGCACATCATATGCCTCATGATTTATTTTCCTAACTATAGGTCATTTACTCATTTAGCTACATGTGGCCACATTAAAACCACACATTACCCAATAAATTCATATTTTATTCAAATAAATTAAACTTACCCCAATACGTCGCTACCTCGGTCTCACGTCGACACACGACTCGAGGTACGTCTCCGCTCATCTCGATACCTATATACCCGTACAAATACAATACACTAGGCATACATCACAACACAAATAAAATATACCTCGGCCATTGCCTCGGTAAAAAGACATATCACGGTGTAGGTCCCACAGTAGGAGTCGTTGAGCCTGTGTAAAGACATAAACACAGTTAAAGATTTTTGAATCGTTACATATACAAAGTGTTAGCTAAGGTTCTTGTGGTTCGATTGAGACAAGTAACATACATGACAATTTCAGATGAACAAAATACCTTCGTGCCAGGCCGACAAATGCTTGGTTCTGTATTGATTTCCAGTGAAGTAGTGGATTATGCAGGGAGGAGAGGTGTAGGGGCATATGTATTAAAACTAGATTTCGCCAAGGCGTATGACCGAATTGATTGAGCATTCCTCTACTTTGTTCTTAAAAGGAAGGGTTCAGAGGTAAATGGAGGAATATGTGTGCCATCGACAAACTATGCTACAATGATTAATAGGCGACCGCGGGGGGCGATTTTATGAAAAAAGGCCTTGGGCAAGGTCAGTCGATGTCCTTAGTAGAATGCTAAATTTAGTGAATATTAAAGGTGGTTTTGAATGTATAGGGTGTGTATAAATCTTATCTCCAGTTTGCAGAGGATTCATTGTTATTTGTAAAAGACAAACCGGAATACTTACCTAGAGTGATGACTCTGGTTAATTCCTTTTGCAAGAACTATTGCCTATATTTGAATCTCAGTAAGCGCTCGCTTATTGGCATTAATGCACTAGTGGAAGAAATAGAGCAACAGGCTTGAGAGATTGGTTGCCAGGTTGTTGCTTGGAAAGAGTTGGGAACCAGTTCCTCGATGGCTTTAGTGAATTGGGCTCAGGTTGTTGCTTGGAAAGAGTTGGGAGGACTTGGGATTGGAGATGTCAATGTCCGCAACAGAGCTTTGGTGAGTAAATGGCTCCATTCCAACACCACGGGACTTGCAATTTCGAAAAAGACTCTGGGGACCAGAGGCAGAGACATACACAAATTTGCTATAAATTAAGGATAGGGCAGGTTGTACTTCGTCAGGATCGGGAAGATCAACGATGCTGGAGGTGGGATAAATTTGGTCATTTCTCGGTGAGTTCGACTTCCTTAGGTCTAGCAAAGTTGGCTCCGCACACCATTTGTGAAGGGTATAAGATTATATGGAAGAACCTTGCTCCATGAAATTATGGTTTTTTGCATGGCCGGTTTTCTCCAACCATCAAGATGTGAACTTGATGAACAAAACACCAAGTGTCCCCAACTTGACCACTTTTCAATTTTTAGGTATGGGGTTTTATCTTTGTTAAGGAAATTGAATATTGTATCAGGCTGTTAAGGAAACTAGTATCCCCCGATATCTCGTAAGTTCCTTTTGTGATTACTTTCCTTTCTTGTATTCTAGATTTACCTATATAAATAGGGTACTATGTATACAAGTAAACATACAATAAACTTATTCCATTCAGAAACTAACATGGTATCAGAGCTTGATTTTTAGTTTCTAGGTCGGTAGTTCATAGTTGTTCCTGTCTTGCCCGCCCACGCCTGCCTGAGGCTGCTCCACAGCTTCCACCAGATCCACCGAGCCTCTCGATCTCCCAGTCGCACCACTGCCGCTACCAGATCCGCCGATGCCCACTGCTGCACTGCCACCGTCTGCACCGTCCAGTTCCGTCAGCCTCGCAAGCACTCCCGCTGCCCGCCACTGGGCACATCCACTGCACCAGAACAGCCGCCTGCATCAGCAAGATCCGCTCGCCGCTGCACCAGCAGTTCTCTCGTCGCCCGCCGCTGCTCCAGCAACCCTCACGCTGCACCAGATCTGCCACCCGCCGCTGCACCAGCAACCTGTCGCAGTCAGACCCCTTCACCGCAGATCTGCCCGCCTCATGTCCGTGCCTGCCGCTCCCACCCCCTGTGCCATCCCAGATCCGCTGCCGCTTGCCCGCGCCTACCGCTCCCACCCGCCGCCGTCCCGGGGATTCGCGACACTCCCGCCTCTGTTCGAACACCTCCAGATGCGTCGCTGCCATCGACCGTCCGCGTCAACTACCTCGCCAGCGCTATCCACATCACCGTTGTCCGCGAGCTCCTTGGAGGTGGCGTCGCCTGATCTCTCGTGTGCTCTGTACGCCCCGCCACCTGTACGCTGTCGTTGCCGCTCCGTCGCTGCCCGAACTCGCCTTGCCGCTGCCTCGCCTATCCGCGCCTCTGCTGCCGCCCCTGCTCTGCCACTACTCCGTCTGATACCTGTTGCTAGTGTCATTGTCTCCATTTAGCCTGCCTCCAGTTTATTCAATCTGTCTAACCTCTGGTTGTGCGAGTCACAACAATCTGACTAACCTCTGGTTGTGCGCTTCACAACAATCTGTCTAACCTCTGTCTAACTTCTGGTTGTGCGCGACACAACAATCTGTTTAACCCCTGGTTGTGCGAGACACAACAATCTGTTTGACATTTGGTTGTGCGAGACACAACAATCTATCGACTATATCGATTACGTTGCCTGCTTGTCGCCGCCTCCGTCGATTCTGCTATCTATCCGTCGTCGACTCCGTCGTCTATGATATTAGCTGTTCTACAGTTTCGTTGTTCTGACTCTCCCATATCAGAATCTGTTTCCTGTCATTTTCGGTGGTCGTTGATCCATTCCGCAACGAACCTTAGCTTGTCGTCTCGGTGGTGATCCATTCCGCAACGAACCTTAGCTTGTCGTCTCGGTGGTCGTTGATCTGCTCCGCAACGAACCTTTGATTGTTATCTTAGGTGGTCGTTGATCTGCTCCGTAACGAACCTTAGATTTGTCAGGTTTACCGATTCGATCTACAGCCTCAAGTTGAACCAACTTGAGTTTGAGGAAGGGTGTTAAGGAAATTGAATATTGTATCAAGCTGTTAAGGAAACTAGTATCCCCCGATATCTCGTAAGTTCCTTTTGTGATTACTTTCCTTTCTTGTATTCTAGATTTACCTATATAAATAGGGTACTATGTATACAAGTAAACATACAATAAACTTATTCCATTCAGAAACTAACAATCTTAAAATGCATCGATTGCTAGTTAAAAGGAGATCACCGCTTATATATTTTACTAGGAAGTTTCAATTATCTGATGTGGGACAATTATTTCGGTCCACACATCTCAACAGATACAATGAATCATCTCTTTCTCGAATGCGATTTCATAAGACAGTTGTGGCAAGCTCTTTGTAGTGAACTTGAGGTCCACTGGCAACCCCCATCATCCATTAGAGAATGCCTTAAAAATCGCACAAATGCCGTCAATGGTAGAGAAAAAAAAGGAGATATGGAAGGTGGGCGTGTTGGTACTGTTGTGGACTGTTGGGGCGAACGTAACCGAAGGATCTTTGAAGAGAAGCATAGACAAATGGCAGAAATATGGGAGATGGTGAAAAAAGGAGTTGCTTCGGCTCTCAGGATGACGAAAGATTTTCGATGTTGGTCATGGGATGTGCTGATGGGGGATTGGGTACACTTGGTTAGAGAAAAGGGAATTCAATCAGCTTTGCATCCTTACATTCAATCAGCTTTGCATCCTTGAAAAACTAAATAAAATTAGGAGAAGCTTACTCATACCGCAATCGCAAATGGACGAAAGGTATGAGAGAGTTGGAGTGCTATAATGCAGCATATAGATAAATAGACGGAAAGGAGATGTCGAAAATGGGTGGGCAAATCAAATGGTATGATGGTGAACGATTGCATTAATGAAGGTATTGTTGCATATATGTGGATCTCCGTATTTTTGTTGCATATATGTGGTCTTGTTGCATGTCACAATTGCTCACTTTTCTTGTAGTGCCTACGTTCATAGGTGTTTTATGGGTAATAAGAGGAGCACTAGCAAAGTAGCAATGTGCATGCCGGTTTATTATAGCACCAGTGCTACCTCCTGTGATAGTTCCACGTACTTCAAGTGATTTATCTGTAATAAGTTCGTTGATTCTCTTATTGCTCATGCAGTAGTTTGTGTTGATGGTCTGTTTACTTCGCATGTTAGCATACTAAGCCCCTGGCTTAACTTTAAGACTGGTATTTAGTGAATGTTAGGTAGCACTGGGTGTTATAAAAGCATTTAAAAGAGGCATTAAAGTAATTTAATCAATTAAATGTTGTCTTGATAAATTAAAACCAAGCGCATATCATAACTTTTTAAATTTTCAAATTTTTACTTAAACCTAATCATAACTATACCCATCTACTACTCAAAACCACAACCTCAACTAAATGTAGTGGTCCGTATATATATTAATTTTACAGTAATAACACAATTTTTAATTATTTCTTCTAAAAAAAATTGTGTATTTTTTGGTTCTTAAACTTTTATTATTGTGCATTCATTAGAGTACATTTGGCCCTTAACTTTAATCGAGTTTTTTTTTATAGTTTTGATCTATGAATTTTTAGTTTTTTATGCTTGAGAATGGTTTTTTTTCTTTTTTTTTTTGTTGGTCGATGTAAGTCATTTATCTAGTTCAGTAATATAAACCACTTTATTCTTTTTAATTAGTTAGCCCCCACGGTTTTTTTTATTAGCCAAGTGTGCAAAATTTTAACACCTTAAATTGTGGAACAGTAGAAGGATGAAGGATCAAATGTACATCTTTACGAAAGTTCAAAAAATGATGAAATGTACATCTTTACGAAAGTTCATAGATTAAAAACGCATTAATAAAAGTTAAGTGATTAAAACCATAAAACACTCACAAAATGATGGGTTTAGCCTAACAGACACTAAAATTCATCACTCCAACAACAACAACAACATCATGTCCAGAAAACCCTAACCCTAATTCCACTTTCCCAAATCATTCAATTCATTCATTCGATCCTGCAAGACCTACCGAATCATCCACTCAATCGATGAAACATTGAAAACCTTCCTTTTAGAATTAATTATCCAAATTGTTCATTCATTCGACTCATGAAAGAAGAGACCGGATGATAGTGGAGACGTTTCTCAACATAGGTAATTTAATTAATGTTAGGTTTTCTTAACACTAAGGCCTCTATAGATTGGGGTCCTGTCATGCTTAGATTTCAAGTAATATTGAACTATTGGAAATTTGAATTAGAATAAGCGTTAGAATTTGTTTTTAATAAATCATAATTTGTATTCATGTAATGTATTTCTTGGTGTCATTTTATTGTTGTAGCCCTTTTTTTTTTTTTTTTTTTTACTTTTGTTGTTAAACTGTAGAAATTCGACGAGGTAGGGGCAGACCAAAGTTAACATGAGATGCATTAATTAAGAGGGATTTGAACGATTTGCAAAGCTCACCATCAATTGCACTTAATCGAGCACAATAGCACTTAATCGAGCACAATGGAAAAGTTTGATCCATGTAGCCGACCCCAGTTAATTTGGGACCGAGGCTATGTTGTTGTTGTTGAAGGAATTTTCCATTTTGTTGTTAATAGAAGGATTAGAAAATAATTAGAGCAGCACACGAAAATCACTTTATTCCAATTACTTAGGGAATTTGTTAAAAAAAAATAAAAATGTCATGCTTGCAGTGAGGATCTTCCCTTCAGCGTTTAATTGTATTGCTTTGGCCGTCATCACTGAGTCGCTAAGGCAGCGTTTAATTGCATTGCTAGGATTTAAATCCTGAAAATGCTTGCAATTAGTAGCATATGTGCGCTACCTTTCCATTTATTTCCATCCCCATCCAATGAGATGATCTCTCTATGCTACCACTAGCTAGTACTGGTGCCGATGTTTTGACTTGGCACAACATCAAATACAATCATTTTCTCAATCAATAAATCTACATCCTCTCTCTTGCATTCTATTGCCTTCTTCGATTATTTATGTTGACAGGTACATTATGAAATTTATATTAATGCAGTGATTTATCAATAACAAATTCATTTCACAATTCACATCATGCAGGTGAACTAACACCTTAAGTCTTCTGAGCTATATGGTTGTTTTGTAACATTTTTTGCACTTGTGCATGTGCGAAGTAGGCATCGAAGAAATTGCAAGTGGAGAGTCTCTTTAAGGTATAGTGCTCTTTTTAGTTCCGATTTTTCTTTAACTTACATGCCTTTATCCTGAAAAGTCAGCAATTCTATTGCTTTAATTGATTTTTCCATTTGACCTGCAATAAATCTCTTTCACGATGCATGCATATTAATGGTTATCTACTTAAATTTAAGGGCCTTGACAGGATTCAATTTTAGAAACTTGGCAAGCTTTATTTGTGTATGTAAGTTTGTGCAGCGGAGATGATCTCTAATTCGATTCCTGCAGCAATGTTGTTTCTTATTGTTTTGATATTTTTCATCCTTTCTTTTGTTCTCCATCATGGTACCAGTGCTACTACCTTAGCTGATACCATGTTGGTAGGCCAATCTCTAACAACAAACCGCACCTTAGTTTCCAAAGGTGGGAAATTCGAACTTGGGTTCTTCACACCCGGTAACTCTCAGAAGCACTACATAGGCATTTGGTATAAGCAAGTCGCTTTAGTCCAGAAAAAGAAAACCATTGTTTGGGTGGCCAACAGAAACAAGCCCATATCTACAACCGACTTGTCTTCCTCAGAATTCAAGCTTTTGGAAGATGGTCAGCTGAGCCTCTTCTTCATGAAGGCCAAGAACAATTACTCTTCTGATCAAGTCCCGATTTGGTCCACCAATTCAACAACCGTAAAGAGGGTGATTCATTCCTCTATCAAAGTTGTGCTACACGATAATGGAAATCTGGCTGTATTGAGTTCATCAAATGGGAACATCATCATGTGGGAAAGCTTCGATCATCCCACCAATTCCTTCCTACCAGGTGCAAAGTTTGGTTATAACAATCTCACCAACACGAGTTACATTCTAACTTCATGGAGAAACTCTGAGGATCCGTCTGATGGCTTCTACTCTGTTAAGTTAGAGCCCGGCGGGACTGTCAGCTTCATATGGAATCAATCGCATGAGTTTTATAATTCAGGTGTCTGGAATGGACGTTATTTCGGTAACTTTCCTGAGATGCGAATTGGATTCGCATCCTCGTTTGAATATAGATCATATGCGAATGGGAGTTACTTCATTTATTCTGTATCTGATGCGGATCCGCCTCTTCATATTTTCGTTGATGTGTCTGGACAATTGAAGGCAGCAATTTGGTTGTCTGAAACTCAAGACTGGATGGAGATTTGGACTAAACCTATGCCGTTGTGTCAAGTATATGGAATTTGTGGGGCTTTTAGCATTTGCAGTGATAACAATATTGGTCCCTCTATGTGCCAATGTTTGCCCGGTTTTGAAAAACATAATCCAAAAGAGTTGGATTTGCTTGATTACTCTAGCGGGTGTGTCAGGAAGACTTCCTTGTGGTGTGGTGACAAAGACATCTTTCAGGTGATGCCTAACATGGATCTGTCTAAAATTATCACATCGGCCAACGTTTTGGTTGTCGATGATGCCAAAAAGTGCAAGTCGTCTTGCTTACAAAACTGTTCTTGCAATGCTTATGCTTATCATACAACTGGTAGCAACAACAATAGCATCGGGTGTCTACTATGGTACGGATCTCTCGTAAACGTAAGACAACATGTTGGTGATGACAGAGTTGATCTTTTCATCAGACTGGCCGCTTCAGAGGATCATTTATGGAGTTCGAGGAAGAAAATCTCTACAATTGCTATTGTTGGTGCAGTAATATCAGGTTTAATAATTCTTGGGGGTATCACTTTAGTTTTTCTTCACAGATATTCAAAAAGAAGATCCAGTGAAACACAAAAGCTAGATGAGGATTATGCATTCTTAACAGCATTTTGGAGCAAAGACTTAAAAATTGCGACAAAGAACTTTTCAGACAAGTTAGGCAGTGGTGGTTTTGGTAGTGTCTTCAAAGGGACATTGCCAGACATGACTATAGTTGCTGTGAAGAAGCTTGAAGGTGTAACTCAAGGGCAGAAGCAATTTCGAAGTGAGGTAAGTACAATAGGCTTAATCCATCATGTAAACCTCGTTCGCCTCCTTGGGTTTTGCTCCGAAGGTGCAAAACGAATGCTAGTGTATGATTTCATGCCTAATGGGTCCCTAGACAGGCATCTATTTCCTCGAAACAACTCAAGAATTTTGAACTGGCCGCAGAGATTCCAAATTGCAGTGGGGACAGCAAGAGGATTGGCTTATCTACACGAGGAGTGCAGAGACTGCATCATACATTGCGATATCAAGCCAGAAAACATACTCCTAGATGCTGATTTTCATCCCAAAGTAGCAGATTTTGGTCTTGCAAAACTTTTCGGCCATGAATTTAGTCGAGTTATGACTACAGTGAGAGGAACTATAGGCTATCTTGCACCCGAATGGACCTCAGGTGTGGCTATCACTGCGAAAGCCGATGTCTACAGCTATGGGATGATGCTTTTTGAACTGATATCTGGACGAAGAAACTTAAAGTTGGCTAATGATGGAAGGGTTTGGTTCTTTCCTACTTGGGCTGCTAAAAAAGTTGTATCCGAGGGACAGTCCATGCTTTCAATCTTAGATGACAATTTAGATGGAAATGCAAACATTGAAGAACTTAATAGAGCGTTTAAAGTTGCTTGTTGGTGCATCCAAGAGGACGAGACTCAAAGGCCATCAATGGGGCAGGTGGTTCAGATTCTCGAAGGGCTCTTAGATGTGAATGATCCTCCAATCCATAGGTACCTCCATGCACTGATGGAGGGTGAAGAAACCTCAAGTTTTTTCTCCAAGAGGTACCTTCAATGCAATAATCCATGGCTTCAAAGCAACATCTGAATTGTCTTTTAGGCACTAGTTTTTTTTCTGTTGCATGAACTGAATTTTCCTTGCAGTTAAAATATTTCATCCTATGAATTTCATAGCTTATATTATATCTTTTATATTCATGCTTTTCCTCCATTAACTTTCTTATTTTTTGGGTGCCTTTCAAAATTTTGTTATGTGCATAGGTATTGTCTACATCTCAACAAATGCTGAACCCCTGACCTCTTCCACTGTTAAGTAAATGTCCTTTTCTAATGGTAGGAAATTAATTAATGGGCTAATTAAGTCCTTTTCTAATGGTAGGAAATTAATTAATGGGCTAATTAAGTTCCTCATTGATCGGATTTGCTTGGATTAATTATTAGTTCTAGATGGTACCTTTATTTTGCGAACTAATTCAACCTTGTTTGATGGGCCTTTATACTAGTAGTTCAGTCTAAATTAGTTTGGCCGGTAGGCCTCAAGTTCTAGGCAACAAGACCAGGAAAATACTAGTGCAATTTGAAGTCGAGACTCGAATTTGAATTTGAATAAGCAAAGACGCTGATAGAATGTCCAAGTGAGTCCATTTTACAGTGAGTCCAGTGGTGTGTCAATTTGTGTGTCCACAGAGTCCTAACATAAATGGTTGTATATAAAGCGCTACAGTAAGTCGGTTAAGGGGGGATATTTTTTGGTCATTTTGAGGTACCGTGGGTTGGAGGTCGGGAGAATCTCTCGAGCGTCTGTAGGAGAGTCCCTCCCCTCTCGTTGTATTTCTGTTCATTTTTCCCCTGTTGGGGCTATCAATCGAATCTCCGAGGCGACCCCCTCGTTCTCCTGCTCGGTGCACCTTATCAGTATTCTTTCTCATTTTCATTTGTTCTATTTTGCAATTAAAGGATCAATGGAAACAAATTAAAGCTGTAAACAAAAGTTAGTCAAATAAAAATGATAGACTTGCATTTAACTTACATGGAAACAATGGAGGGCACTCCTTTTCCACAATTAACTTGATGGTTGGTAGCATGGTATGACACTGTAGTTGGTATTTCGTGTTTAATGCTTCCATAATTCCATTAGAGTGTAACAAGGTCGCTAATCAAAACTGTCAACGGTAACGACTGCTTTTGGTTGCCCTTCATGACTTCTACCTACTAGTGACGGAATTCTCCTATCACTCTCAACACTTAATGTGCCTCTAAATTCGACCCAGTCAGGTAAATGACTTAGTCAACCCTTGTGGTTTATGTAATTCTAGGTACATTCGATCGATGGTCCATTTTGGATTAAGATTGACGTTCATTTATTTCTTTGCATGAATTGTCGTATCTAATGTGAACAAGTTATAGTTTACTTGAAAGTGTAGGAAGAAATGTACTGCGACGCATTTGTTCTAGGGATCATTGTTATCCAAAATTTTGGATTGTATAGGCGTAGAAAGTGCCGCGGGCATGAAAAATCAACAAGTTCTTTTTCTGTTAACACTATCATCTTTTTAGCATTCTTGCAAGTTTGTATTCGATTATTAGTTTCAAAAGATCGCGTAAGTTGATTGCCTATGTAGCTCCATTGATTGCATGATATAACCTTCTTTTCTTCTCATATGTTCATACTCATTCACAGCAGGACTTGTTTACATTCGAACCAATACCCTTCTCAACGGGCACAAAGTCTGAAAGACAATTCCAAGACGCAACTTCACAATAGATAGAGCAGTCACCACAATAACAACCCTTCATAAATTATAAATGAAATCCTAGGTGCCTTAAAAACAGATTCGCTGCTGTATATATATATATATATGCAACTGTGCTTGTTTGTATTGCGGCGTAGATTATTTAGTTGTCGTTTTCAAGCTTTAGATTCTTTCGGAGGTATCTGTTTAGAGAAGATTTGCAGATTCTTCATTCTCCGCCATTGCTTGGAGGTAGGGTAGGATTGGAGGAGGATTCACCTCTAAGAACCCTTCAATAATCTTAACAACTTGTCCCATGGATGGTCTTTGATACTCTTCTTATTGGATGCACCAACAAGCTAGTGACTCCAAATGCTCTGTTGAGTTCTTCAATGTCTGCATTTCCCCTCCAAGTTGTTGTCCAAGTTATGAGTTGGTGCAGTTGAAAACCAATGATAATACAGGAGAGGTGGATGGGACTGAGGCATGCAGAGATAGAACCTGCAGCTGGGGAGGCCAAATAGGAAGGGATTTTATGGGAAAGCGGTTTGTGGAATTATTGCTCATCACCAGGATTGGTATTCACTAGTTACAGCAGCTCACTTGCATTGAAGCAACACTGAGCAATTCGGGCCCGCTTTGCTTAAATTTGGTATTGATTATGATACTTTAGCTGCTACATATATGCATTTTTATTATGCATTTGATGAGTTCTAATTGCTAGGCTTCACGACCTGAAAATGTTTGCAATTAGTGAATCATATATGCCCTCTATTTCCATTTCTTGACAACCCGTCATTGAATACTGTCATTTTCTCGATCGATATAATTTATATTAATACCATGATTTATCAATAATTCATTTAACTATTCATGTCATGCAGGTGAACCGACGACCAAAGTCTTCTGAGCTACACAGTTTTGTTTGTAATATTTTTTGGCCTTGAATTGCAAGTGGAGAGGCTCTTTCAGGTATGGTGCTCTTTTGGTTCTGATTTTTCTCTAACCTAAATTATAGTCTTGTGAGGTGCAGAAAAGTCAACAATTCTACTTCAATTGACTTTGACATTTGACCAACGTAAGTGTGTTTCATGTTGTACACATATAGCAATTGTTATCTACTTATAATTAAGAGCCTTGACAAGTTTGAATTTCATCAGTAAGTTTGTCCAGCAGAGATGATCTCTAATTCGATTCCTGCAGCAATGTTATTTCTTATTGTTTTGATATTTTTCATCCTTTCTTTTGCTCCCCCTCATGGTAGCAGTGCTACTACCTTAGCTGATACCATGTTATTGGTAGGCCAATCTCTAACAAGAAACCGCACCTTAGTTTCCAAAGGTGGGAAATTCGAACTTGGGTTCTTCACACCCCGTAACTCTCAGAAGCACTACGTCGGCATTTGGTTTAAGCAAGTCGCCTCTGTCCAGAAAAAGAAAACCGTTGTTTGGGTGGCCAACAGAAACAAGCCCATATCTACAACCGACTTGTCTTCCTCAGAATTCAAGCTTTTGGAAGATGGTCAGCTGGTCCTCTTCTTCATGAAGGCCAAGAACAATTACTCTTCTGATCAAGTCCCGATTTGGTCCACCAATTCAACAACCGTAAATAGGGTGATTCATTCCTCTATCAAAGTTGTGCTACATGATAATGGAAATCTGGCTGTATTGAGTTCATCAAATGGGAACATCATCATGTGGCAAAGCTTCGATCATCCCACCAATTCCTTCCTACCAGGTGCAAAGTTTGGTTATAACAATCTCACCAACACCAGTTACATTCTAACTTCATGGAGAAACTCTGAGGATCCGTCTGATGGCTTCTACTCTGTGAAGTTAGAGCCCGGCGGGACTGTCAGCTTCATGTGGAATCAATCGCATGAGTTTTATAATTCAGGTGTCTGGAATGGACATTATTTCGGTAACTTTCCTGAGATGCAAATTGGAATCACATGCTCATTTGAATATAGATCATACGCGAATGGGAGTTACTTCATTTATTCTGTATCGGATGCGGATCTGCCTCTTCATGTTTTCGTAGATGTGTCTGGACAATTGAAGGCAGCAGTTCGGCAGTCTGAAACTCAAGACTGGATGGAGATTTGGACTAAACCTATGCCGTTGTGTCAAGTTTACGGAATTTGTGGGGCTTTTAGCATTTGCAGTGATAACAATATTGGTCCCTCTATATGCCAATGTTTGCCCGGTTTTGAAAAACATAATCCAAAAGATTTGGATTCGCTTGATTACTCTAGCGGATGTGTCAGGAAGAATTCCTCGTGGTGTGGTGACAAAGACAACTTTCATGTGATGCCTAACATGGATCTGTCTAAAATTATCACATCGGCCAACGTTTTGGTTGTCGATGATGCCAAAAAGTGCAAGTCGTCTTGCTTACAAAACTGTTCTTGCAATGCTTATGCTTATCATACAACTGGTAGCAACAACAATAGCATCGGGTGTCTACTATGGTACGGATCTCTCGTAAACGTAAGACAACATGTTGGTGATGACAGAGTTGATCTTTTCATCAGACTGGCCGCTTCAGAGGATCATTTATGGAGTTCGAGGAAGAAAATCTCTACAATTGCTATTGTTGGTGCAGTAATATCAGGTTTAATAATTCTTGGGGGTATCACTTTAGTTTTTCTTCACAGATATTCAAAAAGAAGATCCAGTGAAACACAAAAGCTAGATGAGGACTATGCATTCTTAACTGCATTTTGGAGCAAAGACTTAAAAATTGCGACAAAGAACTTTTCAGACAAGTTAGGTAGTGGTGGTTTTGGTAGTGTCTTCAAAGGGACATTGCCAGACATGACTATAGTTGCTGTGAAGAAGCTTGAAGGTGTAACTCAAGGGCAGAAGCAATTTCGAAGTGAGGTAAGTACAATAGGCTTAATCCATCATGTAAACCTCGTTCGCCTCCGTGGGTTTTGCTCCGAAGGTGCAAAACGAATGCTAGTGTATGATTTCATGCCTAAAGGGTCCCTAGACAGGCATCTATTTCCTCGAAACAACTCAAGAATTTTGAACTGGCCGCAGAGATTCCAAATTGCAGTAGGGACAGCAAGAGGATTGGCTTACCTACACGAGGAGTGCAGAGACTGCATCATACATTGCGATATCAAGCCAGAAAACATACTCCTAGATGCTGATTTTCATCCCAAAGTAGCAGATTTTGGTCTTGCAAAACTTTTCGGCCATGAATTTAGTCGAGTTATGACTACTGTGAGAGGAACTATAGGCTATCTTGCACCCGAATGGACCTCAGGTGTGGCTATCACTGCCAAGGCCGATGTCTACAGCTATGGGATGATGCTTTTTGAACTCATATCGGGACGAAGAAACTTAAAGTTGGCTAATGATGGAAGGGTTTGGTTCTTTCCTACTTGGGCTGCTAAAAAGGTTGTATCCGATGGACAGTCCATGCTTTCAATCTTAGATGACAAGTTAGATGGAAATGCAAACATCGAAGAACTTAATAGAGCGTTTAAAGTTTCTTGTTGGTGCATCCAAGAGGACGAGATTCAAAGGCCATCAATGGGGCAGGTGGTTCAGATTCTCGAAGGGCTCTTAGATGTGAATGATCCTCCAATCAATAGGTACCTCCAAACACTGATGGAGGAGGGTGAAGAAACAAGTTTTTTCTCCTAGAGGTACCTTCAAAGCAATAATCCATGGCTTCAAAGCAACATCTGAATTATCTTTTAGGCACTAGTTTTTTTTCTGTTGCATGAACTGAATTTTCCTTGCAGTTAGGGTGTCTGTACTCTATGTATATATATCTAGACATGAGGAACACGGTTAAAATATTTCATCCTATGAATTTCATAGCTTATATTATATGTTTTATATTCATGTTTTTCCTCCATTAACTTTCTTTTTTTTTTTGGGTGCCTTTCAAAATTTTGTTATGTGCATAGGTATTGTCTACATCTCAACAAATGCTGAACCCCTGACCTCTTCCACTGTTAAGTAAATGTCATTTTCTAATGGTAGGAAATTAATTAATGGGCTAATTAAGTTCCTCATTGATCGTATTTGGTTGGATTAATTATTAGTTCTAGATGGTACCTTTATTTTGCGAGCTAATTCAACCTTGTCTGATGCAATGCCTTTATACTAGTAGTTCAGTCTAAATTAGTTTGGCCGGTAGGCCTAAAGTCACTAGGCGACAAGACCAGGAAAATACTAGTGCAATTTGAAGTCGAGACTCGAATTTGTAGTATTTGATACGATTCAAGGTCGTCCACCCATCAATCAAGTGTACATGAGAAAGAGATGCGGGAACAAGAGGTTCAAGTCATCGGTGGGACCAGCTTGGTCCAATTGAATAAGCAAAGACGCAGATAGAATGTCCAAGTGAGTCCATTTTACAGTGAGTCCGGTGGTGTGTCAATTTGTGTGTCCGCAGAGTCCTAACAGAAATGGTTGTATATAAAGCGCTACGATAAGTCGGTTAAGGGGGGATATTTTTTGGTCATTTTGAGGTACTGTGGGTTGGTGGTCGAGAGAGTCTCTCGAGCGTCTGTGGGAGAGTCCCTCCCCTCTCGTTGTATTTCTGTTCATTTTTCCCCTGTTGGAGCTATCAATCGAATCTCCGAGGCGACCCCCGCGTTCTCCCGCTCGATGCACCTTATCACTGGTAGCAGAGCGATCCAACGATGCCGCCAAATATCGATACTCGAGTGGAAACTCTAGAGGCGGAGTTGCAGAGACTGCCGGCGCAACTGAGCAGGATCCCAAATCTGGAGTCGTCCTTGGCTGGGATATCGATGACGGTGGGAAACTTCCAATCGGAGGTCAGATCTGAGATCTCAGATGTGAAGACAGAGATTCGGGGTTTTGACTCATAAGATGGAAGCCTTCTTCTTCCAGGCAAGGGCTCTGTTGTCGTCCAGTGGAGGAGATCCGGTGAGTATCCCTCGAGGATCACAGATCGAGGCGGATCTGGGTGGTTCGGGTCCAAATATGAGTTCTCAGATGCCAGATCTAGCGAATCCGATTCGACAACAGCGCGATTTGAGGGCTTATTCAGCAGATCTACCACCGTATCGTGGGGGACCGGAGGTGCGTAAGATCAAAATGCCTAAATGTGATGGGGAGGACTTGATCGTGTGGCTTAACCACGCGGAGCACTATTTCGCCCTCCATGAGATGTCGGAGGCATCCAAACTCCGGGCAGCCCGGATTTGTCTGGTGGGAGCGGCCCAAATATGGTTCCAAGTAGAGGAGCAGGAACGAACTTTCGCTTCCTGGGTGGACTTGAAGGCATAGCTTTCTCGGAGGTTCAAAGGGGCTCATCCCCTCGAGTTATGTCAGCAGTTTTTTGCCGTCAGGCAAAAGACCACGGTGGCCGCGTACCGATAGAGGTTCGAACTGCTCTCCTTGCATCTGAGATCGGTGCTATCAGAGAATCACAAGATGGTTGTCTTCATCAATGGGTTGCAGGAAATGATCAAACTGGAGCAGCTAGCGGACCCGCCGGAGTCGATGAGGGTGGCGTTGGATCGAGCTAAGTGGATCAAGGCCCAGCTTCTTGGGCTTGAAAATCTTGGGTTTTTACCTAAATTGAGCCCAAGAGAAAGGACCAGTTCCATGGGCTCTACCTCAGTGCCCAACCCAAGGCCCAAGGGGTGGGTTACTCATACGATTACGGGCTCTAGCAAGGACAGCTATTCGGGCCAGCCCAAGGCCCACTCCGTTGTTGGCCCAGCCCTGACGAAAGGCTCTCTTGTTTCTTCTGCTTCATCGTCCAGCCCAACAACCTCTTCTGCGGCCACCCCCACTACTTCTCCACCTAAGTTTAAGAGACTCAATGAAGCAGAAGCTCAAGCACGAAGGAGCAAAGGGCTATGCTACCGCTGCGATGAGAAATACCTCAATGGCCACCGTTGCAAGGTTCGAGAACTCCAGGTCATGCTCGTCGACGATGCATCGAGTGAAGCAGACGCGTATCCTGAATCGGTGGAGGACTGCGTCGAATTGGCTATGATTGAATTATCTGCTCAGGCCATCGAGGGCTACCCGGGTCCGCGGACCATTAAAGTTAAAGGGCAAGTACAAGAAGTGAAGGTGGTCATTTTGATCGACTGTGGTGCGTCACACAACTTCGTTTCCGATGACCTAGTGAACCTTCTCCAGCTGCCAATCTCTCCAACATCCAAGTATGGTGTCCTCATGGGTAACGACTATCAGGTACAATGCTCCCGGGGTGTGTAAGGAGGTCGATATCCAGTTCCAAGGGATCACGGTGATTGATGATTTTTTCCCGATGTCTCTTCCAAACTCGGATTTCCTGTTAGGAATGAAGTGGTTGTACTCTCTAGGAGTGACGACCACGGACTGGCCGAACCTTACGCTTACATTCGTGTCTGAGGGCAAGGAATATTTTGTTATTGGGGACCCCAACCTCCATAGAGCTTTGATCTCATGTCGTTCACTACAACAGACCTATGTGGACGTCGTGGGTTGCTTCCTGATTGAACTGTGTTAGATTTCGGCAGTGTCGGAGGGATCGGACCTCCCAGTGGTGAAGCCTTGCATTCAATCGGTGTTGTAGTCCTTCTCCTCTCTTTTCTAAACGCCTGCTGCCCTCCCACCTCCTTGAGCCTTTGATCACGCGATTGTGTTAAGGGAAGGCTCGGATCCGGTTCGGGTGCATCCATACCGCTACCCCCACATACAAAAGGAGGAGATTGAAAAAATGGTATCAGAAATGCTCAACGCTGGCCTTATTCAGCCCAGCAACAGTCCATTTTCAAGCCCAGTCCTATTGGTGAAGAAAAAGGATGGAAGCTGGCGATTTTGCGTAGACTATAGAGCGCTCAACAAGGTCACGGTGCCGGACAGGCTCCCTATCCCTAACATTGATGAGCTGCTGGATGAGTTACACGGAGCTACGATTTTTTCTCAACTGGATTTACGTTCGGGATACCATCAAATTTGAGTGCGGCCTCAGGATGTACATAAGACGGCTTTCCAAACTCACGAGGGCCACTACGAGTTTTTAGTGATCCCTTTTGGTCTTTCCAATGCCCCGGCGACTTTCCAAGCGCTAATGAACTATATCTTTAAGGGTCTTCTAAAGCGTTGTGTACTCGTCTTCTTCGATGACATATTGGTTTTCAGCCGCTCGCTGGACGAGCATGTGAGTCACCTAACATAGGTCCTATCGATCCTTTCCACTCATTCTCTTTTTGTCAATCTTAAGAAGTGTTGTTTTGCTAAATTGCAACTTAATTATCTGGGCCACATCATCTCTGACAATGGAGTGATGGCCGATCCAGGGAAGGTGCAGGCGATGGTGGACTGGCCTACTCCCACAAATCCTAAGGAGTTGTGTGGTTTCCTTGGGCTGACGGGCTATTATAGGCGCTTTGTACAAAATTATGGAAAAATTGTGGCTCCACTGACCCAGCTATTACGAAAAGAGGGGTTTTCTTGGTTCGAGGAGGCCTCGGCTGCTGTACAAGCTTTAAAGCAGGCTATGGTTGTTGTCCCAACTCTGGGTTTGCCCGACTTTAGCGCCCTATTTGTCATAGAGACTGATGCGTATGGTGTAGGAGTGGGTGCAGTTCTTTCCCAACATGACAGGCCAATCGCTTTTTTCAGCCAAGCTCTTTCTCCCCGCGCCCGGCAGCGTTCAGCTTATGAGCGCGAATTGATGGCGATTGTATTAGCCGTACAGAAATGGCGCCACTACCTTCTGGGGCGGAAGTTTGTGGTTCGTAGTGACCAGCGCAGCCTTAAGTATCTTCTCGAACAGCGAGTGATTGCTCCGGAGTACCAACGGTGGATACTGAAATTATTGGGCTTTCAGTTTGAAATCCAATACAAGCCAGGATCTTCTAATGCTGCTGCCGACGCCCTATCCCGCTTCCCATGCATGGAACTTCAGTCCATCACCACTACTTCCTATTTGGACATGGCGCTAATACATTCTGAGGTATTGGAGGACCCATTCTTGGCTCCCATTCTGACAGCCTTACAGCAAGAAGCTGAGGTCCCTCCAAGATGGTCCCTCTTTCGGGGGCAATTACGCTTCGATGATCGAGTAGTCCTTTCGGCATTTTCATCACTGAAAGAGAGAATCCTAACCGAATTTCATGCGAGTCCGATAGGAGGTCATGGGGGCTTTCTAAAAACATACAAGCAGATCATGGCGGAGTTGTTTTGGGTTGGCATGAATAGTGACATTAAGTCGTTTGTTGCCTCCTGCGACGTCTGCCAACGTTACAAATACGAGACGCTGGCCTCAACAGGCTTGCTCCGACCTCTCCCGATTCCAACAGCTATTTGGGAGCACATTTCCATGGATTTCATTGAAGGCTTGCCTCTTTCGTTGGGATGGAATTCAATTTTGGTTGTGGTGGACAGATTCAGCAAATACAACCACTTTCTTCCATTGAAGCATTTTTTTTCAGCAAAAACAGCGCGAACGCCTTCCTTCATGGGGTGGTTCGCCTTCATGGCTTTCCTCTTAGCATCGTCTCAGACCGAGACAAGATATTCATTAGCCACTTCTAGTGCGAGCTCTTCCGCCTCCAAGGTACAAAGCTAAATCGGAGTTCGGCCTATCATCCACAATCTGACAGGCAAAACGAAGTGGTTAATTTTTGTTTGGAGACGTATTTACTTTGTTTTATCAATCAATGTCCGAAGGAATGGTCGAAGTGGTTGAGCTGGGCCGAGTACTGGTATAATACATCCTTCCATTCGTCCCTTAAGTGTTCTCCATTCCGCATGGTTTACGGGAGAGACCCACCTCCATTGGTTCGATCGGGTACAGTCTCCTCCTCCACAAACGTCGATCTCGATGCACTGTTGGTGGCCTGTGATGCGGCCTTGGGTGAGTTACGTGACCAATTATTGCTTGCTCAGAATCGTATGAAACAACAAGCAGACAGCGGCCGTCGTGACATCACTTTTGTTGTTGGCGAGTGGGTATATGTTAAGCTCCGGCCATACCGTCAGCAGTCGGTGGCGCGTCGATCTAACATGAAGCTGAGTCCCAAATTTTTTGGTCCCTTTGAAATTGTCGCAAAAGTTGGCCCCGTGGCCTATAAGCTTGCACTTCCTCCTTCAACAACGATCCATCCAGTTTTCCATGTGTCCCAGCTGCGTAAGGTCATTGGTAGCCACACTGCTGCTCCTTCCCTACCTCTTCTTCTCTCGGATTCCCTCATTCTTCCTTCAGAGCCGGATGAGATCCTTGCTTAGCGGGCTGATCCTGCTGGGCCGATGGTATTGGTTCGGTGGCTCTTATTGGGGGGAGTATTGATACGATTCAAGGTCGTCCACCCATCCATCAAGTGTACATGAGAAAGAGAACCGGGAATAAGAGTTTCAAGTCATCGGTGGGACCAGCTGGGTCCAATTGAATAAGCAAAGATGCTGATAGAATGTCCAAGTGAGTCCATTTTACAATGAGTCCAGTGGTGTGTCAATTTGTGTGTCCACAGAGTCCTAACAGAAATGGTTGTATATAAAGCGATACATAAAGTCAGTTAAGGGGGGATATTTTTTGGTCATTTTGAGGTACCATGGGTTGGAGGTCGAGAGAATCTCTCGAGTGTATGTGGGAGAGTCCCTCCCCTCTCGTTGTATTTCTATTCATTTTTCCCCTGTTGGGGCTATCAATCGAATCTCCGAGGCGACCCCTCGTTCTCCCGCTCGGTGCACCTTATCAGTATTCTTTCTCATTTTCATTTGTTCTATTTTGCAATTAAAGGATCAATGGAAACAAATTAAAGCTGTAAACAAAAGTTAGTCAAATAAAAATGATAGACTTGCATTTAACTTACATGGAAACAATGGAGGGCACTCCTTTTCCACAATTAACTTGATGGTTAGTAGCATGGTATGACACTGTAGTTGGTATTTCGTGTTTAAGGCTTCCATTAGAGTGTAACAAGGTCGCTAATCAAAACTGTCAACGGTAACGAGTGCTTTTGGTTGCCCTTCATGACTTCTACCTACTAGTGACGGAATTCTCCTATCACTCTCAACACTTAATGTGCCTCTAAATTCGACCCAGTCAGGTAAATGACTTGAGTCAACCCTTGTGTGTTTATGTAATTCTAGGTACATTCGATCGATGGTCCATTTTGGATTAAGATTGATGTTCATTTATTTCTTTGGATGAATTGTCGTATCTAATGTGAACAAGTTATAGTTTACTTCAAAGTGTAGGAACAAATGTACTGCGACGCATTTGTTCTAGGGATCATTGTGATAAGATCCCACATCTAGGCCTTATAGAGTTAGTGGGAATAAGATAGTATAAATAGGGGTGAGTGAGTAAGATTAGCATCTTTTGAAACTGCATTGTAATTGGGGCACTCTCTGAGTGACTTGGGTTGAGAAGGTTTTAAGACCTTTCTCTGGGGTTACCTTCGAGTGTGATCGTTGTCATTTCTCATAATTCAAACAAGCGATATTGGTATTCTATCAGTGGTATCAGAGCATCTCAACACGATTCGGATGGCTCCAAAGGTAGACTCCCGAGTCGATGTGCTGGAGGCGGAGATGAAGAAGACGGAGGTATCCATGGGAGAACTTCGATCGGCTGTCGAGGCACGACGATCCACCATGGAATCACAGGTTTCAAGCCTTGTCCCGAGAAGTTGGAGGCGCTGTTTCACCCACATCCGGCCGCCGATGGAGGCGAATCTCACCGGTTCGGCGAGACTAGCGGCGCCGAACCCAGATCCGCCCGATCCGGGGATACAATCGGAGCCTCCGATGGACGAGCGACTGGATCGGCGAGGAAATCCGTACAAATCTGGTCCGGAGGTTAGGAAGATCAAGATGCCGACGTGCGACGGAGACGATCTGTTGGTTTGGCTGAACCAAGCGGAACATTATTTTGCCTTGCACGAGATGACGGAGATGTCGAAGCTTCGAGCCGCTCGGATCTGTCTCGTGGGATCCGCTCGATCTGGTTGCAGAACGAGGAATGGGAGACGCCATTCGACAGTTGGACGGAGCTGCGCTCGCGGTTGTGCCGGAGATTCACGGAAGCCAATCCATTATACCTTCATCAACAATTCTTCGCGATCAAGCAGGAGTCCACTATTGCCGAGTATCGCAAGAGATTCGAACTGTTGTCACTATATACAAAGGGGCTACCGGAACAGTTCAAAATCGCGGTGTTCATCAACGGCCTCAACGATCGCATTCGAGTGGAGATGTTGGTCGATCCACCGGCGACGCTGCAGGCGGTGGTGGAGCGCGCAGACCAGATCGAGAAGAAGATCAGCGAAGGAGATGAGTGGGGTGGGGGTTTTCGAGTTGGGCCTAGGCCCGCTACCCCTTTGGGCCTTCCCAGCAAATCTGATGGGCGTCCGCCCACTTGGGTGTCCCACACCATTTCGCCTAAGAGCCCAAATGCTCTCCAACAAAAAACCAGTTCCGTAATGAGTTCGGCTACCAAAACCGATCCCGCCTCGTCGATTCGTCAAGCCCTAGCTCATCTCGCTGCGATTACGCCTCATGTATCTCCACCGAAGCTCAGCGACCGACCGAGACGAAGCACAGTGCTCGCCGGAAGCTAGGGCTCGCTACCGCATGCGATGAGAAATGGCATGCCTCACATCGTTGTCGGCCCAAGGTGCTTGAACGTGATGTTGGTAAACGATGACACTAGCGATGAGTTCAATGAGTCACCTCCCGAGAGCCGGGGGAACAAGGGGAGTGCGCTTTGAGTGGGGTGCCCGAGTACTTGTGAATATGAGTCGGTCTCCTTTTGCACTCTTGGCGCATACACATAGGTGTTTGTTCACAATAAGTCTATGTTTCTAGTGTTCTTCAATTTTTCTTTATGTCTCTTTTTTTGTCCACCTGAGGACAAGGTGGATGTTTTAGGGGGGGAGTAATGATAAGATCCCACATCTAGGCCTTATAGAGTTAGTGGGAATAAGATAGTATAAATAGGGGTGAGTGAGTAAGATTAGCATCTTTTGAAATTGCATTGTAATTGGGGCACTCTCTGAGTGACTTGGGTTGAGAAGGTTTTAAGACCTTTCTCTGGGGTTACCTTCGAGTGTGATCGTTGTCATTTCTCATAATTCAAACAAGCGATATTGGTATTCTATCAGTGGTATCAGAGCATCTCAACACGATTCGGATGGCTCCAAAGGTAGACTCCCGAGTCGATGTGCTGGAGGCGGAGATGAAGAAGACGGAGGTATCCATGGGAGAACTTCGATCGGCTGTCGAGGCACAGCGATCCACCATGGAATCACAGTTTCAAGCCTTGTCCCAGAAGTTGGAGGCGCTGTTTCACCCACATCTGGCCAGTGGAGGCGAATCTCACCAGTTCGGCGAGACTAGCGGCGCCAGGAACCCAGATCCGCCCGATCCAGGGATACAATCGGAGCCTCCGATGGACGAGCGACTGGATCGGCGAGGAAATCCGTACAAATCTGGTCCGGAGGTTAGGAAGATCAAGATGCCGACGTGCGACGGAGACGATCTGTTGGTTTGGCTGAACCAAGTGGAACATTATTTTGCCTTGCACGAGATGACGGAGATGTCGAAGCTTCGAGCCGCTCGGATCTGTCTCGTGGGATCCGCTCAGATCTGGTTGCAGAACGAGGAATGGGAGACGCCATTCGACAGTTGGACGGAGCTGCGCTCGCGGTTGTGCCGGAGATTCACAGAAGCCAATCCATTATACCTTCATCAACAATTCTTCGCGATCAAGCAGGAGTCCACTATTGCCGAGTATCGCAAGAGATTCGAACTGTTGTCACTATATACAAAGGGGCTACCGGAACAGTTAAAAATCGCGGTGTTCATCAACGGCCTCAACGATCGCATTCGAGTGGAGATGTTGGTCGATCCACCGGCGACGCTGAAGGCGGTGGTGGAGCGCGCAGGCCAGATCGAGAAGAAGATCAGCGAAGGAGATGAGTGGGGTGGGGGTTTTCGAGTTGGGCCTAGGCCCGCTACCCCTTTGGGCCTTCCCAAAGAAATCGATGGGCGTCCGCCCACTTGGGTGTCCCACACCATTTCGCCAAGAGCCCAAATGCTCTCCAACAAAAACCGCTTAAAGTAATGAGTTCGGCTACTACCAAACCAGTCCCCTCGTCGGATTCGTCAAGCCCTAGCTCATCTCGCTGCGATTACGCCTCATGTATCTCCACCGAAGCTCAAGCGATCGACCGAGACGGAAGCACGGGCTCGCCGGAAGCTAGGGCTCGCTACCGCGCGATGAGAAATGGCATGCCTCACATCGTTGTCGGCCCAAGTGCTTGAACGTGATGTTGGTAAACGATGACACTAGCGATGAGTTCAATGAGTCACCTCCCGAGAGCCCGGGGAACAAGGGGAGTGCGCTTTGAGTGGGGTGCCCGAGTACTTGTGAATATGAGTCGGTCTCCTTTTGCACTCTTGGCAAGACACATAGGTGTTTGTTCACAATAAGTCTATGTTTCTAGTGTTCTTCAATTTTTCTTTATGTCTCTTTTTTTGTCCACCTTGAGGACAAGGTGGATGTTTTAGGGGGGGAGTAATGATAAGATCCCACATCTAGGCCTTATAGAGTTAGTGGGAATAAGATAGTATAAATAGGGGTGAGTGAGTAAGATTAGCATCTTTTGAAATTGCATTGTAATTGGGGCACTCTCTGAGTGACTTGGGTTGAGAAGGTTTTAAGACCTTTCTCTGGGGTTACCTTCGAGTGTGATCGTTGTCATTTCTCATAATTCAAACAAGCGATATTGGTATTCTATCACATTGTTATCCAAAATTTTGGATTGTATAGGCGTAGAAAAGTGCTGTGGGCATGAAAAATCAACAAGTTCTTTTTCTGTTAACACTATCATCTTTTTAGCATTCTTGCAAGTTTGTATTCGATTATTAGTTTCAAAAGATCGCGTAAGTTGATTGCCTATGTAGCTCCATTGATTGCATGATATAACCTTCTTTTCTTCTCATATGTTCATACTCATTCACAGCAGGACTTGTTTACATTCGAACCAATACCCTTCTCAACGGGCACAAAGTCTGAAAGACAATTCCAAGACGCACCTTCACAATAGATAGAGCAGTCACCACAATAACAGCCCTTCATAAATTATAAATGAAATTCTAGGTGCCTTAAAAAAGATTCGCAGCTGTGTGTATATATATATATATGCAACTGTGCTTGTTTGTATTGCGGCGTAGATTATTTAGTTGTCGTTTTCAAGCTTTAGATTCTTTCGGAGGTATCTGTTCAGAGAAGATTTGCAGATTCTTCATTCTCCGCCATTGCTTAGAGGTAGGGTAGGATTGGAGGAGGATTCACCTCTAAGAACCCTTCAATAATCTTAACAACTTGTCCCATGGATGGTCTTTGATACTCTTCATATTGGATGCGCCAACAAGCTAGTGACTCCAAATGCTCTGTTGAGTTCTTCAATGTCTGCATTTCCCCTCCAAGTTGTTGTCCAAGTAATGCATAATCGAGTTGGACAACCGAAGTTGGTGCAGTTGAAAACCAATGATAATACAGGAGAGGTGGATGGGACTGAGGCATGCAGAGATAGAACCTGCAGCTGGGGAGGCCAAATAGGAAGGGATTTTATGGGAAAGCGGTTTGTGGAATTATTGCTCATCGCCAGGATTGGTATTCACTAGTTACAGCAGCTCACTTGCATTGAAGCAACTGAGCAATTTGGGCCCGCTTTGCTTAAATTTGGTATTGATTATGATACTTTAGCTGCTACATATATGCATTTTTATTATGCATTTGATGAGTTCTAATTGCTAGGCTTCAACAACCTGAAAATGTTTGCAATTAGTGAATCATATATGCCCTCTATTTCCATTTCTTGCCAACCCAGTCCAATGGGAGGATCTCGTTATGGTACCGCTAAATACTGGTGCTTGTGTTTTGACTAGACCCGTCATCGAATACTGTCATTTTCTCGATCGATAAAATTTATATTAATACCATGATTTATCAATAATTCATTTAACAATTCATGTCATGCAGGTGAACCGACGACTAAAGTCTTCTGAGCTACACAGTTTTGTCTGTAATATTTTTTGGCCTTGAATTGCAAGTGGAGAGGCTCTTTCAGGTATGGTGCTGTTTTGGTTCTGATTTTTCTCTAACTTAATTATAGTCTTGTGAGGTGCAGAAAAGTCTAACAATTCTATTTCAGTTGACTTTGTCATTTGACCAACGCAAGTGTGTTTCATGGTGTACGCACATAGCAATTGCTATCTACTTATAATTAAGAGCCTTGACAAGTTTGAATTTCATCAGTAAGTTTGTGCAGCAGAGATGATCTCTAATTCGATTCCTGCAGCAATGTTATTTCTTATTGTTTTGATATTTTTCATCCTTTCTTTTGCTCCCCCTCATGGTAGCAGTGCTACTACCTTAGCTGATACCATGTTATTGGTAGGCCAATCTCTAACAAGAAACCGCACCTTAGTTTCCAAAGGTGGGAAATTCGAACTTGGGTTCTTCGCACCCGGTAACTCTCAGAAGTACTACGTCGGCATTTGGTTTAAGCAAGTCGCCTCTGTCCAGAAAAAGAAAACCGTTGTTTGGGTGGCCAACAGAAACAAGCCCATATCTACAACCGACTTGTCTTCCTCAGAATTCAAGCTTTTGGAAGATGGTCAGCTGAGCCTCTTCTTCATGAAGCCCAAGAACAATTACTCTTCTGATCAAGTCCCGATTTGGTCCACCAATTCAACAACCGTAAAGAGGGTGATTCATTCCTCTATCAAAGTTGTGCTACACGATAATGGAAATCTGGCTGTATTGAGTTCATCAAATGGGAACATCATCATGTGGCAAAGCTTCGATCATCCCACCAATTCCTTCCTACCAGGTGCAAAGTTTGGTTATAACAATCTCACCAACACGAGTTACATTCTAACTTCATGGAGAAACTCTGAGGATCCGTCTGACGGCTTCTACTCTGTTAAGTTAGAGCCCGGCGGGACTGTCAGCTTCATATGGAATCAATCGCATGAGTTTTATAATTCAGGTGTCTGGAATGGACATTATTTCGGTAACTTTCCTGAGATGCGAATTGGAGTTGCATCCTCATATGAATACAGATCATACGCGAATGGGAGTTACTTCATTTATTCTGTATCTGATGCGGATCCGCCTCTTCATGCTTTCGTAGATGTGTCTGGACAATTGAAGGCCGCAGTTTGGCAATCTGAAACTCAAGACTGGATGGAGATTTGGACTAAACCTATGCCGTTGTGTCAAGTTTACGGAATTTGTGGGGCTTTTAGCATTTGCAGTGATAACAATATTGGTCCCTCTATATGCCAATGTTTGCCCGGTTTTGAAAAACATAATCCAAAAGATTTGGATTCGCTTGATTACTCTAGCGGATGTGTCAGGAAGAATTCCTCGTGGTGTGGTGACAAAGACAACTTTCATGTGATGCCTAACATGGATTTGTCTAAAATTATCACATCGGCCAATGTTTTGGTTGTCGATGATGCCAAAAAGTGCAAGTCGTCTTGCTTACAAAACTGTTCTTGCAATGCTTATGCTTATCATACAACTGGTAGCAACAACAATAGCATCGGGTGTCTACTGTGGTACGGATCTCTCGTAAACGTAAGACAACACGTTGGTGATGATGGAGTTGATCTTTTCATCAGACTGGCCGCTTCGGAGGATCATTTATTGATTTCGAGGAAGAAAATCTCTACGGTTGCTATTGTCGGTGCAGTATCAGGCTTTACGATTCTCTTGGGGGTATCACTTTAGTTTTTCGTCACAGATATTCCAAAAGAAGATCCAGTGAAACACAGAAATATGCATTCCTAACAGCATTCAGGTACAAAGACTTAAAAATTGCGACGAAGAACTTTTCAGACGAGTTAGGCAGCGGTGGTTTTGGTTGCGTCTTCAAAGGAAAATTGCCCGACTCGACTGCCATTGCTGTAAAGAAGCTAGATGTTGTAACTCAAGAGGAGAAGCAATTTCGAAGAGAGGTAAGTACGATAGGTTTAATCCATCATGTTAACCTTGTTCGCCTCCGCGGCTTTTGCTCCGAAGGTGCAAAACGAATGCTAGTATATGATTTCATGCCTAACGGGTCCCTAGAGAGACATCTATTTCATCAAAACAACTCAAACATCCTGAACTGGGAGCAAAGATACCAAATTGCATTAGGAACAGCAAGGGGATTGGCTTATCTACACGACGAGTGTAGAGATTGCATCATACATTGTGATATCAAGCCGGAGAACATACTTCTCGATGCTGATTTTTCTCCCAAAATAGCAGATTTTGGGCTTGCAAAGCTTTTAGGCCGTGAATTCAGTCGAGTCTTGACATTTGCAAGGGGAACTGTAGGATATCTTGCACCGGAATGGACCTCAGGCATGGCTATCACTTCAAAGGTCGATGTTTATAGCTACGGGATGATGCTATTTGAACTCATATCGGGACGAAGAAACTCAAGGCATGCTAATGATGGAAGGGTTTGGTTCTTTCCTACTTGGGCTGCTAAAAAAGTTGTATCCGAGGGACAGTCCGTGCTTTCAATCTTGGACGACAATTTAGCCGGAAATGCAAACGTCGAAGAACTTAATAGAGCGTTTAAAGTGGCTTATTGGTGCATCCAAGAGGCCGAGACTCAAAGGCCATCAATGGCGCGGGTGGTTCAGATTCTCGAAGGGCTCTTAGATGTGAATTATCCTCCAAATGATAGGCACCTTCGAGTGCGGATGGCCAGTGAAGAAACCTCAAGTTTTTCCTTCAAGATCACCTCCAAAGCTACTGAATAATCTTTTAGGCTGGTAGTTTTTCTGCGGTTGAAGAATTGAGTTTTACATGCAGTACTAAAGGTTCTGCAGTCTATAATCCATATATCTTGTGAATTCCATGGCCTATGTTATATGTTCTTAATTTATTCATGTTTTTTCCTTATTAACTTCAAAATTTTGTTCTGTGCATAAGTATTAATTGTTTAAACTCAACAAGATGCTCAACTCCTTACCTTCCATTATTAAGTAAATGTCCTTTCCTAATGGTAGGAAATTAATTAATGTGGCAATTAAGGTCCTCATTGATCATATTTACTTGGATTTAGTTGATGTGACCGCCATTATATATGCGAACTTATTCAACCATGACTTTTAAACTAGAACTTATACTAGTTCAGTTTAAATTAGTCGGGGTGGTTGATCACAACAAGTCACCAAGTCACCAAGTGAGAAGACTAGGAAAAAAGGTGTATATCGAAGTTGAATTTATAGTAGTCTTTCCCATTTTCACATGTTCTTCCATTACAAATTAATGAGGCAAGTAAATTCAAACTGAAAGACACTAATGACTGCTTTAGGTTGCCCGTTATGACTTCTACCTTGTAGTCACGAATTCTCCTATCACTCTCAAAACTTATATGTATGTTGGATTGGTCAAGTCCAAACTTAGTCTACTATGGCCCTTTGGTCTTTTTCCAATCCTGCATATTATAAGGAACATTAATTTGATTGATCATCCACTTCGTGTTATCCTAGTAAGCGTATATTCCCTCGGATCAAGTTTATAAGTCGATTTAGGAAAATTTTCTTTCGAACATTTATCAGGGAAAACTTTTGAAATTTTATTTTTTATTTTTTCTATGAAACATTTTCTTTATAATTAAACATGGCAGTAGAGTAAAACACGGGATTTAAGAAGTGTTTAATTGTAGGTTAATTACTCCATATTGCCCTTTGATACTAAGAAGGAGGAAGTACATTAATTATTCTTCTTTTAGTAGTGTTGATGATATGAATTGAAATATCGACGCTACGTGCATTAATTGTATACTTTTATACTATGTTTTAGATTAACCTCATACCATGTGATATGATAAGGGTGGCACAAAAAAAAAAAAAAAAGGTAGAGGCGGATACGAGTACTAACATGACATCAGATTAACAATAATAATAAATCATTAAATCCAAATTAGTTGTGGTACTGGTATTAGTAATACTTGTCCAAAATATAAAGTTAGCAGTCACAAATTAAATAGCTGTAGACCTGTAGTTGTACTATGACTAGTGTCTATCTATCTTTTTTCTGTCAAACGCACAATGAGATTCATTGATTTTTATGAGAACTCTTACATCGATGATACAATATAGAAGCACGGTCTTCATGAAAATAACAGAGGCAAGATAAACCTTACAACAACACACCATCAACTTCTCTAAGGCATACTTAATGGGGGAGAAAAGCCGGTTAGAACCAGAAGATAGCCCCGATAAAGGGAAAAAAAGGGCCCTCCAAAAGGGAAAAACACCGAAACCTAACGACAACACACATGCTAACAAAAGATCAATAAATAGAAGAGAAAACATCCAAAAAAAGCCACAAGAAAGTTCTCGGTCATTGACCATGTCTGTCTATAGGGTGTCATCTCTCTCTTCTTCAAAATCTGGCTTTGCCTCTTCTGCAGCAGCCCTTACTAGCACAAATCTCCATCTTCAACTTCTTCATTCAACTACACAACAGTAGATCTGAAAGATTTGTAACACTGACCAGTAGGAGTACCTTCGATCGATGCTCGACCCTCAGATATGAAAGTAGAAACTAAGGGAGAAGAAGAAACAAAATATGAAAGGAAAAAGATAAAACAACAACAAAAAAATGAAAAACTGAAAATGAGAAAAGGAGATCTCGGGGGCCCATTGACTGGCATGAGGTCGTCAGAGCAACCCCAGTGCCGTCGAGCCCCTCATGACAGATGCGATGGAAACCCTAGTGTGGAGGGAGGAGGAGGAGTGTCCATCTTATAACCTTTTGTGTAGTAGTAGGAGGACATGTGGACAAGTGGGGTCAAGTTGGAAATATGAAAAACGGTTTGCAATGCTTTTTTTTTTCTCTCCTGGACACGTGGAAGATTTTTTTAAAAATTAAGGTATGTATAGTTTTTTATTCCATTGCTACTTTTAATTTACAAAATTAAGATATATCTCCTTTTGAAAAGGAGTCATTGGTGATGATGTAGCTCCATGTGGCAGTGTGATGAGGTCGAGTGAATGCTCCTTTTGAACAGGAGTCATCCATACAAAATGAATGACGCATTTTGAAAAGAAGTCATCTATGCAAAATACAAAACCTTTTTTTTACTCCTTAAAAGGAGTACTTTGTTCAACTCGAAGCAGTGAACTCATGCAAAAGTCATGTACGTATCGAGATGGAAAAGTCGCATCACGTACGTATCTTGAGATGGACAACCTGCATCACGCACATATCTCGAGGTAGACAACTAATGTAAATGACACGAACGTATATGAACGTGGACAACTCATGCAAACACCACACATATGTATCTCGCGGTGGAGAAGTCATGCAAACGACACGCGAGTATGTCGAGGTGGCCGACTCAGCAACTTCGTGCAATTTATACAAATGTGACACACGTATCGTAAGGTGTTTAACTCATGCAACCTCGTGCAATCCATGCAAACATCGCGCACCTATCTCAAGGTGGACAACTCATACAACCTCATCCAGTCAATGCAAATCGTGCAAAGTTCATCCACCTATTTCGAGGTGGGCAACACATGTAATCTTGTGCAATCGAAGTAAATCATGTAAACGTCACACACGTATCTCGAGGTGGACAATCCCATGCAAACGTCATGCACATGTCTCGAGGTGGACAATCTATGCAAACGACACGCACGTATTTGGCGGTGGACAACCCATGCAAACAACACACACGTATCTCGAGGTGGACAATGCATGCAAACGCCACGCATGTATCTCGAGGTGGACAATCCCACATTATTTTGGCATCCGCATGGTGCCCTCGTGGAACACTTCACGTGGCGTCCGTGTTCAGAAAACATGAATGGCTCATTTCCAAAATGCGTCATTCATATTGGCATCCACATGGCGCACATGTGGAACACTCCACGTGGCGCTCGTGTACAAAAAACATGAATGACGCATTTCCAAAATGCGTAATTCATGTTAGGGAACATCCACGTGGGCGCCACGTGGATTGTTCCACAATACACGAACGGCGCATTTTGGAAATGCGTCATTTGTGTATTTTGAGTGGACTAATTTTTCTCCAACTAATGACGCATTTTCAAAATGCATTTTACCTTACTTTTGGAATTAAAAAAAACTTAATTTATTTTACTCATTTATATTAATTTTGACATTACATTTGTAATTTTTCCGGCAAATATGGAGTTTATAGATTGGAAACTATCCTCGTGTATGTATGCCGCTCTCCCCGAATATGTATAGCAAGCTAAATCTGAAATTACACCGGATTATGTGGTATGAAGCCTGGCGTGAAAATGATATGTGACTTTAGGGTGTACGCATATACAGTCCTCAATACATAACATGCAGGGTATGGATATGTATCCCGAGGGGCACATTAATGGCTCCAAGGTCGATGTGAATTTGACATCAGCGAACTCATACCCCAAGTCACATCGACCTTGGGAGCTATTCGTGCATGCAGGCCTCGACATACCACGCTTATTGTGCACTGGGGACCTTGTAAGCTCACTCGAAGTCACGCCTATTTTTTCGTGGGCCTGCACGCTACATGATGCAATGTGACTTTTGAGGTGTCATTGGAGCATGCATTTTCTTTTAATATAGATAAATATATATTTCATATTAAAATATGTGATATATAATTTGGTGATTGAAGCGTGGTGTGTGGGGTGCTTGAGGTGGGGTAAAGTTAGAAATATAAAAAAGGCAAAATATATTTTTTAGTCCTTGAACTTGGAATATTTTATGCTTTTGGACTCAACTTTTATTAGTGTACATTTGGTCCATAAACTTTCATTGTTATACATTTGGTCTCTGAACTTCTGAGTTTTTATGTTTTTGGTCCCTTAACTTTGAGTTTTTTTATGTTTTGAAGGAAAATTAATTTTTTTTCGACTTTTGTTAGTCGACGTGCGTCGTTTGGTTCAATAATATAAACCATTTTACTTTTCTTGACTAGTCATACGTCATTTTTGTTACCAACGTTGATAGAATTTAACACTTTAAATGGTGAAATGACTAAATGTAGTTTTATTGTGAAAATTCAAAGACCAAAAAGATAAAAAAACACTTAGTTTTGCCCATAAAAAAAGGTTTGCAATGCCTTTCAATACACATCAACATGATCAATATGTTGGCATGTGCATCTCGTGATGAAATGCACAACATCCGATCGGATCTCGGTGTACTTTTGCATTTACCAAAACCTAACGTGGACTCGACCGTTTAATTTGACGCCCTTTTCCCGCGAAATTACATTTACAACAAGACATGAACCCCACAAAAGCCCTAACCCTAATTCTACGCGTACAATTCATTCAATTCATTCAATCGCCTCTCCAACCAAACTCCCCAAATCTCTCATTCACTCAATCGATCGAAAGCCCTTGAAAACCCGCAAATTGTTGGCTCATCCGATTGTGGAACGACATTGGCAATGGAGAGGAACAACTGAATTTCGGTGAATTTCGTGAATCAGATGTTGATTCTTCTACTTGTGGAGGTGCCTCTGCAAAATGGAATTGAGGGGGAGGGCTCTGGTTTCCATGCCAAGATTTGTGTTTTTAGGATTCCCAAGTGCCCTAAATTGATTTTTAGGGGAATGCAGGGGAAGGATGGGCCGAGATTGGGAGACGCTCTCCGATATGTCGAAAGAAGTACGGTGTTGCTGGAAGCTGTGGGTTCTTGTCTCATCCTTTATTAGCAGAAGAAACTTCAAATGATGAAACGCCAAAGAAGGTCAGACAAATAACTATTGCATTAAGATTGATGTTCATCTATGTCGTTCAATGAATTATCGTTTCTATTGCGAACAAGTTATAGTTGTCGGTCGTCTCAACCCCATAACGAAAAGCCAAAGGAATTATATAATGTTGCTGCCAAGAATCGAATCAATCCATGACCTCTGCCTCAGTCATAGTTAATGTGCTCTTTTCTTTACTACTACACCACAACCCTTGCGAGTTGGGGGCATTGTTGTCCTAGTTTTTGGATTATATAAGCATATAAACTGATATGTCGCATATTGTTTAGTTGTTAAGAAATACATGTGAATGCAAAAAGGGTGTTCATTCTATAATGCTCTTCTTTTTTGTTGATACAATCTCCTTTTTAGCATTCTTGCAAGTATTTGTATTTGATTATTGGATTTAAAAGGTCGCTTAAGTACATCCTAATTGTGACCTGTGGATTAAGTTGATCGCTTATGTAGCTCCATTGCTTGCATGATATACCTTTCTTTTATTCTCGTATATTTATAATCATTTACAACAGGACTTGTTTACATTGGAACCAATAACCTTCTTAACAGGCACAAAGACAATTCCTAGACATCACCTGCATAGAGATATCACCACAATAACTACTCTTCGTCATAACTTATAAATGAAAATCTAGGCGGCTTAAAAATATAGGCTGCTGTATATATGCATGTGCGCATTTTTTTGTATGGCAGCATAGATTATTTAGTTGTTGTTTCGCAGCTTTGGATTCTTTCGGAGATGTCTATTCAGAGAAGAAATTTGCAGTTTCTTCGTTCTCCACCATCGCTTGGAGATAGCTTAGGATTGGGGGAGGATTCACCTCTAAGAACCCTTGAAGAATCTGAACCACTTGTCCCATAGATGGTCTTAGACACTCTTCTTCTTGGATGCACCAACAAGCCGCTCTAAATGCTTTGTTGAGTTCTTCGATGTCCGCGTTTCCCTCCAAGTTGTTGTCTAAAATTGAAAGCACTGGTTGTCCATCAGAGTTCACTTTCGTACTAGCCCAAGTAGGAAATAACAACATCTTCCCATCCTTGAATTGCTTTAAGTTTCTTCTTCCCAATATAAAACATCACCCTTTGCAGTGATCGCCACACCTGAGGTCCATTCTGATGCAAGATAGCCTAGGTTCCCCTCATAGACGTCATAACTCGACTGAATTTACTACCTAGTAGCTTTGCAAGACCGAAATCTGCTATCTTAGGAGAAAAGTCAGCATCTAGGACTTGATATCACAATGTATGATGCAGTCTCTACACGTGTAGAAAAGCTAACCCTCTAGCTATCCGTATCGCGATTAAATACCTTTGCTGTCAATTCAAAATTCTTGAACTGCCAGCATTGATTTCCTACCTTCAGATTAAAAACCATGGAGGCGAACAAGGTTAACATGATGGATTAAGCCTGTGGTACTTACCTCGTTTCGGAATTGCTTCTGATCTCGAGAAACCCTGTCAAGTTTCTTCACCGCAATGGTAGTCGAGTCGGGCAAAATCCCTTTGAAAACAGTTCCAAAACTGCCGCTGCCTAACTTGCCTGAAAAGTTCTTTGTTGGAATTTTTAGGTCTATGTACCTAAAAGCTGTTAAAAATACATAGCTGTCTCCTAGCTTTGGTGTTCTAGTGACTCTTACTATCCCTTTTTTGTGGAGAAAAAGGAAAGTAATCCCCAAAAAGATTGTAGTCCAAGAAAGACTAACCACCCCAACTATAGTCCATATGGCAGAAGGTTTCATCCTAGAACCCATGTGGCCCTGGGAAGGAGTTAGTTTGACGTAAAGATCATTTCCTTTGTCGCCAACAAGTTGTTCCATGTTTAATAGATTTCCGTACCATAGTAAACACTGAATACTACCACTGCTACTAGTACTACTGAAATATCAACACTAAATGTGCATTAATTATATACTTTTATACTATGTTGTTAGATTAACCTCATACCATGTGATATGATAGGGGTGGCACAAAAAAAAAAAAAAAAAAAAAAAAAAAAAAAAAAAAGGTTGAGGCGGATACGAGTACTAACATGATCTCAGATTAACAATAATAATAAATCATTAAACCCAAATAATTAGTTGTGGTACTGGTATTAGTAATACTTGTCCAAAATATAAAGTTAGCAGTCACAAATTAAATAGCTATAGACCTGTAGTTGTACTGTGACTAGTGTCTATCTTTTTTCTGTCAAACGCACAATGAGATTCATTGATTTTTCTGAGAACTCTTACATTGATGATACAATATAGAAGCACAGTCTTCATGAGAATAATGGAAGCAAGATAAACCTTACAACAACACGCCATCAACGCCTCTAAGGCATACTTGATGGGGGAGAAAAGCTGGTTAGAACTAGAAGATAGCCCCGATAAAGGGAAAAAAAGGGCCCTTCAAAAGGGAAAAACACCGAAACCCAACAACAACACACATGCTAACAGAAGATCAATAAATAGAAGAGAAAACACCCAAAAAAAACCACAAGAAGAGTTCTTCGTCATTGACCACGTTTGTCTAGAGGGCGCCATGGCTAATGGAGTGCTTTTCTTGTCCCCAATCTCTCTCTTCTTCAAAATCTGGTTTTACCTCTTCTGCAGCAGCCCTTCCTAGCACAAATCTCCATCTTCAACTTCTTCATTCAACTGCACAAAAGTAGATTTGAAAGATCTGTAACACTGACCAGCAGGAATACCTCCGATCGATGCTCGACCCTCAGATCTGAAAGTAGAAACTAAGGGAAAAGAAGAAACAAAACACGATGGGAAAAGATAAAACAACAACAAAGAAAACGAAAAACTAAAAGCGAGAAAAGGAGATCTCGGGGGCCCATTGACTGGCATGAGGTCCCCGGAGCAACCCCAGTGTCGTCGAGCCCCTCACGACAGATGCGATGGAACCCTAGTGTGGAGGGAGGAGGAGTGTCCATCTTATAACCTTTTGTGTATTGGTAGGAGGACACGTGGACAAGTGGGTCAAGTTGGAAATATGAAAAACGGTTTGCAAATTGCAATGTTTTTTTTACGGTTTGCAAATTGCAATGTTTTTTTTGTTGTTGTACACATGGAAGATTGACAAATGTGGAGTTTAGAGATTGGAAACTATCCTCGTGTATGTAAGCCGCTCTCCCCAAATATGTACCGCAAGCTAAAACTGAAATTACACCGGATTATGTGGCATGAAGCCTAGCGTGAAAATGATGTGTGACTTTAGGGTCTATGTACAAGGTTCTCAATGCATATACAGTCCTCATTACATAACATGCAAGGTATGGATATGTATCCCGAGGTGCGCAAGAACGGCTCCAAGTTCGATGTGAATTTGGCATCACAAAACTCATACCCCAAGTTACATCGACCTTGGAAGCTATTCGTGCATGCCTCGACATACCATCGCTTGGAGGTAGCTTAGAATTGGAGGAGGATTCACCTCTAAGAAACCTTCAAAAACCCTTACCACTTGTCCCATAGATGGTCTTTGATACTCTTCTTCTTGGACGCATCAACAAGCCACTCTAAATGCTTTGATGAGTTGTTCAATGTCTGCATTTTCCTCCTAGCTGTTGTCCAAAATTGAAAGCACTGGTTGTCCCTCGGCGATCACTTTCATACTAGCCCAACTAGGAAAGAACCACATCATTCCATCCATGGATTTCTTAAAGGTTCTTCTTCCCGATATGATTTCAAACAACATCATCCCATTGCTATAAACATCAGCCTTAGCAGTGATAGCCACACCTGAGGTCCATTCTGGTGCAAGATATCCTACGGTTCCTCTCATAGACGTCACAACTCGACTGAATTCACGACCCAGTAGCTTTGCAAGACCGAAATCTGCTTTCTTGGGTGAAAAGTCAGTATCTAGGAGTATGTTCTCTGGCTTGATATCACAATGTATATCATATGATGCAGTCTCTACACACCTCGTGTAGATAATGCCTATCGCGATTAAATATCTTTGCTGCCAAGTCAAAATTCTTGAATTGGTTTGATGAAATAAATGTCTGTCTAGGGACCCATTAGGCATGAGGTCATACACCAACATTGTTTTCCTACCTTCAGAACAAAAACCATGGAGACTCTTAAGGCATAAATTCCCTAGAAGTTGTCATTTTGTGTGTCACACCTTAACCATCGATTTTCAATGGAACATATTGTGTCACTAATGGTCCATTTAGTTATTTCCTTGTATAGCTATATAAGCTAAAGCTATGAACTTTTAACTGAGATGTTACCTGTAAACAGATTGCAGAGTAGAAAGCATGATGTTTTATGTTTACCTGTAAGTCTAACATTCATTTATGCAATCAGTTCCTCTAATTGCTTGAGTCAACACTGTGTCGGTCCATCCTTACACCTAGGAGTCGTCATTCCATTGACGTCAACTAACGCTCGGGCACTGTTGGGCTTTAATATAAGGGTGACCCGGTCCTCCCAACCTAATTTTTTTCCATCTTCGAGACTCAAACTCTAGACCTTGCTTAAGGGGGAACCGAGTCCCTTACCCCCCTAACCAACTTCTTGTTGATTTTTTCATGCTTGTTTGCGTGGATGGTGGAATTCTCTGCATTGATGAATTAGTGATATGGTAGTTGCTTGTTAAGCAATTCACCCACCCCATTAGGTTTGGTGTTCTGATTCACATCATCTTAGCAAACCTCTCTTGGCGTACATATATACATTTTCTACACTCTTAACATTTTTAAGGCAATGCTACATTGGCCGACCTAAAGTCACATACTAAGTCACACGTCTCTTTATACTTATGTGATGTTAGACCAAAAAACAAACCAATGACTTTAAAGCGTGTATCGAGAGGCAATTTCCTAAAAGAAAATTTTGCTCTCTATTCTGCGAGAGTCTGCAAAATTCGTCAAGGATACGATGAAGTAACCTAGTTTGCACTTGCAGGAGTGAAAACTAGAACATGAGCAATATGATGTTTGATTGTTCTTGTTTTCTCTTTTATCTCTATTTATAATACTCCAAACGTGAAGGAGAAAAGAGGTGGGTTACTGGTATGTTTTAACTACACCAAGCATTTAAACTACCCCACTTTCTCTTTAATTGGTTTACTATGTCAATCCACCTACGCCACGCCCACGTGCCAAGTGCCCCTAGCCTAAAATGTGTCGTGTGTGGTCACCAAGGCATAGATCTTGTGATCACTTTATTTAACACTTAAAGAAGTGTTACGAGTATTTATATTTAACCAACCTCACTTGAAGGTAACCAAATACTTAACCACTTGACCAACATATGTGTTGCTTGGTGGAGGTTGAGTTCGGTTGACCGTTTCCCACACATTCACTTACACATCTTCAAACCCTAACCCTCATTCCACACTCCCTGACAACTCAATTCAATTCAATTCATTTAGTCAATGGGGGAAGAACACAACTTTGCCTAAGCAGAGTTTTTGAGCTTGGAAGTAGAGCTTCTAGAGGCAATGTAGCTGAACCGATCAAGAATTCTGGTGGGATATCTGAATCAGATTCAATGAAAGGGCAATGCCCATCTAGCTCAGGTTCTGGACGAAGTGGAAGAGGGGTTGTCGAGGGGAACTGGTTTCCATGCCAAGAATGGCGATTTTGGATTCCCTACAGCCCTAAATTGATGAAGGACAGGTCGAGATTGGGAGGCGCTCGGCAGTACAAGTGTGTGAGGTTAGGTTATCACTCAATATAAAGGAGCAAACTTGTGGGAGTTTGGATGATTTTTGGTATAGGATTGGAATGGTGACCAACTCCCTAGAATACCGATTGATATACCGGAAGAACTGCAATACTCTAAGATATCGAATGCTGAAACACCAAATAAGGTTAGATAGTTAACTACTGCATTAAGATTGATTTCATTTATGCCATCTAATGAATTTTTGCATCAAATGCGAGGAATTTTTAGCATACATGAGAGAGCAGGAAGCAATGTATTGCGACATGTTCGTTTTAGCGGTATGTTATTCTAGTTTTTGGATTGTATGCACTTACAAATTCATATGTTTCACAAATTGTTTAATTGTGGATGAATGCATGTGAATGCAAAAGGGTATTCTTTCTATCGCCCAGTTCTTTTCTTTTAATACTTCTGCATTTTTCTTTTTAGCAATATCTTACAAAGTTTTTTTATTCATCTGCTCTTGTTTATTTATTTATTTTGCATTATGTGCTGAGGAACCTCTATGTGTTTGGTTATTTATTTGATAGCATAAGATAGGTTTTGGTTGGAGGATTTTTCATGAGATACTTTTCGATTTGTTGAAGTGGTTGAGAGGATGAATGAGACGAAATAAAATATTAGGGAGGACTCGTGAATTGAATTCTAATCTCAAATTTTCATGCTTGTTTGATTGGAACATTACTGAAAGCTTCATAATTGTTTTCACAAATTGACGAACTTTAGTTTGGATTCTTCCAAACAAAAATCGTTTCTTGTTGATTTCGAAGATCAATTTGATTGTCTAGGGCATTGTAAATGTCTAGTCATTTAGTTTATTTCCTAAAGTTATATTGTTGTTTTACTTGATTATTGGTTCTAAAAGATTGCTTAAGCACATCCTAATTGTTTCCCGTATATTAAGTTCATCACCTATATATAGCTTCAATGCCGGCATGGTATAATTTTCTTTGGACAATGCTAGGGCGACCTTTTTGGGATACCCAGAATGGACACCCGGTTGGTGGTGTCCATTCAATACACATCGATTTATGTGCGCACAAACATCGATGTGGAAATCAATGGACACCAACAACCGGGTGTCCAAAAACGGGTCACCAAATCATTTTCCATTTTCTTTTCTTCTCATATACTTGTATGCATTTACGTCAATGCTTGTTTACATTAGGGACTGATACCCTTCTCAATACAAAGACAATTCCAAGACAGACCTTCAACATATATAGAGAATTAATGAAAATCTAGGTGGCTTAAAAGCTAAGTACATAGCTGCATATGTGTGTGCATGTTGGTGTTGCAGCGTATATTATTCAGATGTTGATCGCGGCCTTGGATTCTTTCAGAGACATCTATTCAGAGAAGAAATTTGCAGTTTCTTCGTTGTCAACAATCGCTTGGAGGTAGCTTAGGATTGGAGGAGGATTCACCTCTAAGAACCCTTCGAGAATCTGAACCACTTGCCCCATCGATGGTCTCTGATATTCGTCCTCTTGGATGCACCAACAAGCCACTTTAAATGCTTTGTTGAGTTCTTCAATGTCTGCATTTCCGTCCAAGTTGTTGTCTAAAATAGAAAGCACCGGTTGTCCTTCAGCGATCACTTTCCTTGAAGCCCAAGTAGGGAAGAACGACATCTTCATATTGTTAGATTGCTTTAGGTTTCTTCTACCCGATATGATTTCAAACAACATCATCCCATAGCTATAAACATCAGCCTTTGCAGTGATAGCCACACCTGAGGTCCATTCTGGTGCAAGATAGCCTGCCGTTCCCCTCATAGACGTTATAACGCGACTATATTCACGACCTAGTAGCTTTGCAAGACCAAAATCTGCTATTCTAGGACAAAAATCAGCATCTAGGAGCACATTCTCTGGCTTGATATCACAATGTATGATACAGTCTCTACACTTCTCATGTAGATAAGCTAATCCTCTTGCTACCCCTGTTGCAATTTGGTACCTTTGCTGCCAATTCAAAATTATTGAATCGTTTTGATGATTTAGATACTTGTCTAGGGATCCATTAGGAATGAGGTCATACACCAACATTTGTTTTCTACCTTCAGAACAAAAGCCACGAAGGCGAACAAGGTTAACATGTTGGATTAAGCCTATAGTTCTTAACTCACTTTGAAATTGCTTCTGATCTTGAGAAAAACCTTCAAGTCTCTTCACTGCAATGGCAGTCAAGTTGGGCAATATTCCTTTGTAGACACTGCCAAAACTGCCGCTGCCTAACTTGTCTGAGAAATTCTTTGTTGCTAGTTTTAGCTCTTTGTACCTGAATGCTGTTAAAAATGCATAAGCCTCTTCTTGCTTTGGTGTTCTGCTGAATCTTCTTCTCCACCATTTGTAAAGAAAAATAAAGTGATCACCAAAAGGATTGCAGTCCCGGAAAGAACCACACTGACTATAGTCCATCTATTAGAAGCTTTCGTACTTAGAACCCGATTGGCCTTGTGAACCAGAACGAGCTAATCTAATATAAAGATCATTTCCTTCATCACCGGAAAGCTGCTCTATGTTTAATAGATCTCCGTACCATAGTAAACACCGAATACTATTACTGCTGCTACTACTGCTGGTGTTGTAAGAATAAGCACTGCAGGAACAATTTTGTAAGCATGCCAATTCACATTTCTTGGCATTATCGACTGCTAGAGCATTGGCCGATGGACTGATTTTTGTCAATCTCATGTTAGGCATCTTTGAAAAGCTATCTTCATTGTCACACTGTATAGAGCTGCTCCTCGCGCACCCACCTGAGTAATCAAGCAAGTCCCAGTCTTTAAATAATAAATATTGGATAAATAGCGATGTTTCAAACCTTTTCGCCGTTTACAAACATTGGCATAAGGAAGGACCTGTATTGTTCTCACTGCAAACACCAAAAAAGCCCCACAAACACCATAAACCTGGCAATATGGGACACGACACGAAGCAATGGTTTACTCCATATCACCATCCAGTCTCGAGTTTCAGACGACCACATCCTTGCCTTTGATTGTCCAGATGTATCCAAGAAATTACCAAAGGGTAAGATCTTGTTCGAAACAAAATAGATAAAATCATAATTCCCATTCTCATAGGACGTGATTCCAAAGGAAGATAATCCGTATCCAACTTGCATCTCAGTATTGTTGCTGAAAAAACGTCCATTCCAAACGCCGGAATTGTAAAACTTTTGTGAACCATTCCAAATTAAGCTGAAACTCTTGTCGAGCCCCAACTCAATCGAGTAGATGCCATCAGGCGGATCCTCAGAGTTTCTCCATGAAATTAGTTTCATGGCCTTCTTAGTAAGGCCATTATATCCTAACCTTGCACCAGGTAGGTGAACATGGGTAGGATGATCGAAGCTCTCCCATAAGACGCTCCCATTGGAGGAACTCAAAATCACCAGATTTCCATCATCTCTGAGCACTGCTTTAACTGAGGAATCATTCATGTTTCTTGAGGGTGTTGAATCGGTGGACCAAATCGGAATTTGGGTCCTCATGATTATAAGGACTAGCTGGCCATTCTCTATGAGTTCTGAAGAAGACAACTCATTAATGGGTATGGGCTTGTTTCTGTTGGCCACCCAAACAACGGTTTTCTTTTTCTGGATGGCGAAAACTTGCCTGAACCAAATGCCGATGTAGTACTTCTTGGAGTTACCCGGTGTGAAGAATCCAAGTTCGAATTTTCTTTCTTTGGAAACTAAGGTCTTGTTTGCTGTTAGCGATTGGCCTGCAAACATGGTATCAGCAGCACTACAAGAACTGATACTATGATGAGGAGCAAAAGAAATGATGAACCATAGAAAAGCAATAAGAAATGATGTTGATGGAGGATTCGAGACGGTGTCCATATCTGCTGCACAAACTTTCACTGATCAAATAGATTCTTACTTTCAAATCATAATTGATTACCACACCATTGCCTACTTAAAAACAAAAACTGCACCGACTGTTGGGTATTACAAAATAAAAGACAGAGAACCTATAACAATGCAAAGGGTGAGATTGAAGAATTTTTTTTATTTCAGCCCATACTACTACTCTCTCTACATTTCTCAACACACATATTACATACTTTTAGACTATCACATTGACTTGATCTCAACCCACTAACATAACATGCACCACTTCATGTGTGCACTTAAAAAATAGCTATGAATTTTAAAGATTTTACATCACAAAATTGAGCTTTTTGTGTATTAAGAAGGTTATGCTAGGATGACACGAGTCCCACATCTCTTAATTAGAGATTTTGATTTTGAACCTCGAAAATAAAAAAAAATTAAAAATAGAAAAAAGACTTAAAATTAACTTTTGAGTAGATATCGTCGTGATGCCCTTATCGTCATTCCTTCCTTGAGTTTAGGATTAATTGGAGGTAAACTCCCTATATGTGATGCTTTGCATAGTTTTAATTGTTTTGAGTATGATTTGCTTAAAAATATTGGAAAATAAATGATGTTTTAGGACTTATTTGATGCGTTTTTGGGTTTACCAAGTCCGAAAGGCAATACATGGGAACGACAAGTCGGGTGGAGCGAAACTGGGAGCCAGAGAGCAAAGGAGAGTAAAGCAAAAAGCTGCTATTTCTGGCACCACATCGCCCCACCTGGCGTTGTGGCGCCCACCATAGCGCCCCACCTGGCGCTGTGGCGCCCGCCGCAACATCACAGTGCCTCACTTCAACAGCTTGTTGTTTCTGGCGCTGAAGCGTCGGGACTAGGAGCTTGGTGCTACCCCTGGTGCCACGGCACCAGACTTGGGTGCTGTGGCGCCCACCACAACGCCTATATGGCGCCATGGCGCCTATCGAGCAAATTCTTCAGGTCGCAGCGTTGAGCCCGGCGCCGCAGTGCCCACCTCAGCGCCTCCGTCAGTCATAGTCCTTTTTGAACTTTTTTAGGGTTTTGTGCCCATTTTGTTGGACCAAAATACCCTTGAACTATACATAGGGGTATGATAGATAGAATGAAGAACTTTTGTTTTAGAGAACTTGAAGAAAAACTTGTGGAGTTTTGAAGATTGAGTTTTGAATATTTGATTGCTTCCGAACTCTAGGTTTAAACTCATGAATTCTTGCATTTACATTTTTTTTAATGTTATTTGTTACCCATTTATGAGGTAATCCCTTTTGTTTTAGGGGTCTTTAGACCCCAAGTTGGATTCCTTTTGGTTTCAATGGGAATGTGTTGGTTTGTGTATTCTTGTGTGCTATTTTATACTTACCTTGATGAAATAAGTGTAGAAGTTAGGGTGTGAAAGTCATCATGACCATTGGGGCTTTTAGATCCGAATTTGGGAAAATGCAACTTTAGAATCTATAGCACATTGACCGATGGTCATTGACTAGGGAGGCAATGAATTTGGTGCTTAATGCGGTTGATCATTTATGCTATTCACGCCGACCGGCGGTGCCTGAGTGAGACGCTGGAATCTCCATCATCGAGACCTCGAAATAGAGTAAACGTTAAGAAATTCGCTTATCATCACACGAATTAGGAAACTTTCTACTTACATTGGACTCGAATGATACAACTTGGGTGAATTAGATTCCCTTAGGACGTTCTCTCAATAGCTTAAGACCACAATTTGATTTCTTGCAATTAGATAGAGTAAATTAGTTGTCAATTTTCTCTACAAAATCAAACTTAAGGTCGCCTCACTCTCTATCTCTTAATTTGATTACAAATTAGCCCAACTTGTGGATTCGATATACTCGTTAGACCCTAAAACCTGAACCAGTCCAAGTCGATTCTACTTCGAAAGCTTCGTTGGATTCGACAAAGAGGTATAGGGGAGCCTCTGGTTTCCATCCCAAGATTGGCGATTTTGGATTCCCATAAGCCCTAAATTGGTTTTTAGGGAAATGCAGATGAAGAACTACGGTAATTTGAAGTGCTGGAATGCCAAACAAGGTTAGATATTTAACTCAAAAGGGTATTCTTTCTGTCGCGCGGTTCTTTTCTGTCGATACGATTTCTTGCGAAGTTTTTCATTCATCACCTAAACATACTGGCATTTCTCATATATTTATTCTCATTTACCTCACTACTTGTTTACATTGAGACAGATACCTTCTTAACAGTCACAAAGACAATTACTTGATAGACCTTCACCATATATAGAGAAAGTCACCACAATAAAAACCCTCTCTGATTTATAAATGGAAAGCTATTCAGAGAAGAATATTATTCAGTTGTTGTTTTCAGCCTTGGATTCTTTCAGGAACATCTATTCAGAGAAGAAACTTGCAGTTTCTTCGTTGTCAACCATCGCTTGGAGGTAGCTTAGGATTGGAGGAGGATTCACCTCTAAGAACCCTTCGAGAATCTGAACCACTTGTCCCATTGATGGCCTCATAGTCTCCTCCTCTTGTGTGCACCAACAAGCCACTCTAAATGCTCTGTTGAGTTCTTCAATGTCTGCATTTCCGTCCAAGTTGTTGTCCAAAATTGAAAGCACCGGTTGTCCTTCAGCGATCACTTTCCTTGAAGCCCAAGTAGGGAAGAACGACATCTTCCCATTCTTAAATTGCTTTAGGTTTCTTCTACCCGATATGATTTCAAACAACATCATCCCATAGCTGTAAACATCAGCCTTTGCAGTGATAGCCACACCTGAGGTCCATTCTGGTGCAAGATAGCCTACAGTTCCCCTCATAGACGTTATAACACGACTAAATTCACGACCTAGTAGCTTTGCAAGACCAAAATCTGCTATCCTAGGAGAAAAATCAACTTCTAGGAGCACATTCTCTGGCTTGATATCACAATGTATGATACAGTCTCTACACTTCTCGTGTAGATAAGCTAATCCTCTTGCTACCCCTTTTGCAATTTGGTACCTTTGCTGCCAATTCAAAATTATTGAATCGTTTTGATGTTTTAGATACTTGTCTAGGGATCCATTAGGAATGAGGTCATACACCAACATTTGTTTTCTACCTTCAGAACAAAAGCCACGAAGGCGAACAAGGTTAACATGTTGGATTAAGCCTATAGTACTTACCTCACTTCGAAATTGCTTCTGATCTTGAGAAAAACCTTCAAGTTTCTTCACTGCAATGGCAGTCGAGTCGGGCATTATTCCTTTGTAGACACTGCCAAAACCACCGCTGCCTAACTTGTCTGAGAAATTCTTTGTTGCTAGTTTCAGGTCTTTGTACCTGAATGCTGTTAAAAAGGCATAGGCCTCTTCTTGCTTTGGTGTTCTGCTGATGAGTCTTCTTATCCCCCGTTTGCGAAGAAAAAGGAAAGTGATACCCAAAAAGATTATAGTCCCGGAAAGAACCACCCCAACTATAATCCATATAGTAGAAGCTTTTGTCTTAGAACCCAAGTCGTGGCCTTGTGAACGAGCTAGTTTGATGTAAAGATCATTTCCTTTGTCAACAACAAGTTGTTCTATGTTCATCAGATTTCCATACCATAGTAAACACTGAATGCTACCACGGGTACTAATACTGTTGGTGTCGTAAGCATAAGCACTGCAGGAACAATTTTGTAAACAAACCAATTTACATTTCTCGGCATTATCGACTGCTAAAGCATTGGTCGATTGGCTGCTGATTTGAGGCAATCCCATGTTACTCATCTTTAAGAAGCTATCTTCATTCCCACACTGCAAAGAGGTTCTCCTCACACACCCACCAGAGTAATCAAGCAAGTTCCAGTCCTTTGGATACCGTTGTTCAAATCCCGACAAACATTGACATATGGAAGGTATATTGTTCTCACTGCAAACACCAAAAGCCCCACAGACACCATAAACTTGACAATGAAACATCGGTTTAGACCAAATCACCGTCCAGTCTTGAGTTTCAGGCGACCAAACCATTGCCTTTTCTTGTCCAGTAGAATCCACGAAATTATAGAAGGGCAAGGACTGGTTCAAAAGAACAAAGGTGAAATCATAACTCCCATTCTTATAGGACATGAATCGAAAATAAGACATCAATCCGAGTCCAACTTCCATCTCAGGAACGTTGCTGAAAAAACGTCCATTCCAGGGGCCTGAACTGTAAAACTTTTTTGAATTATTCCAAATTAAGTTGAAACTCTTGTCAGGCGCCAACGCGATGGAGTAGATGCCATCAGACGGATCCTCGGAGTTTTTCCATGAAGTTATCTTCACGGACTTCTTGGTAAGACCGTCATATTTAAACTTCACACCAGGAAGGGGTGCATTGGTGGGATGATCGAAGCTCTGCCAGATGATGTTCCCATTTGATGAACTTGAGATAACCAGATTTCCATCATCACCGATGACGGCTTTAACAGTGGTATCATTCATGGTTCTCGATGGTGTTGATTCGGTGGACCAAATTGGTAATTTGGGCCTCATGATGAGGAGAACTAGATGACCATTCTCTAATAGCTTCAATTCTGAGGAAGATGAGTCATTACTGGTTATGGGCTTGTTTCTGTTGGCCACCCAAATAACGGTTTTCTTTTTCTGAACTTGCTTGAACCAAATGCCGATGTAGTATTTCTGAGAGTTACCTGGCGTGAAGAATCCAAGTTCGAACTTATAGCCTTTGGAAACCAAGGTCTGGTTTGCTGTTAGAGATTGGCCTGCGAACAAGGTATCAGCTGCAGCACTAGTAGAAATAGTGGGAGTAAAAGAAAGGGTGATGCACCATGGTAAAGCAATAAGAAATAATGTTAATGGAGAAGTTGAGACAATATTGTTCATCTCTACTGCTGCACAAAACTTTGCTGGTTTGTGAATATTGTAGGGAGCTATTGTGTAGGAACACTACGTATAGTCTTTTTAAATGCTGCTTGTGCTAATTTCTTTCTTCCATTGTTTGTTGAGTCGCAAAATTTCAAGTTGTTCTCAATTTTGTGGAAGTCGTAATCAAATTGAAGTCACGCTCAGGAATTGAGGCGCCGTTAATTATATCACCTGGTAGGGTTTGTTTGTTTTTTTTTTTTTGGAAAGCGATTGGTTGATTTATTTTGACACCTACATTTGACACTTAGCTATTGTCGTCTTTTGAATTTTGCATTGAAATGTTTGTGGATATGTTTCTCTATAGGTCCACAAACAACTAGGCTTCAAATTTAAGTGTCAAAAGTAAGATACTCTAGCATTTCCTTTTTTTGCCAAAGCTCAAATGATCGATTTTTTTTTTTTTTTGAAAAATACTAAAATGACAACAATAATGACATACCATAAGACACATTGATTCACAAGAGCCTTGTAGTACGCATCGAGATCTATGTATGCTCGCATTTTGAGGCGCGTAATACAAATGACTCTTGTAAGCCAATGTGTCTTGTCATGTGACGTGTTGTTGTGAGTCTAGCACTTCTATTTAGTCTTTTTTTTTTTTTTTTTTTTTTTTGTCGAGAAGAATAGTTATATTTCAAGAGAAATGTTAAGATGACCCGATGAGCGGCACTCTCGAGATGGACACTCGGTGAAGGTGCCCATTCATTCACACATCGGGACATGTGCGCATGCATCGAGTGGATCGGGACATATGCACACACATATCGATGCGTGAATAGATTTTGGGTGTCGTTAACTGGGTCATCCTAGCATTTGCCATATTTCAAGGGTAAAAGAATCAATCAGTTACAGGACTGAACGACGTCAAATGGTAGTTGAGGATTGAATGTGTTGGATCAGTGTAACCACTGAAAAAGGAATTAATGTCTGTCAATAAGAACACGTACGTCGTACAATTAAAATTTACATGCACCAAGCCAAGGAGGATAAAAACAAACAGAAAATAGCTGGATTTATTTACTGGAATTAATGTCTCTTAGTCTCGTCCATTATAAAACCTTGTCTCTTAAGTGAAAAAAAAAAAAAAAAACCTTGTCTCTTAAAATACTACCATTAAAAAACAACCAGCCGGTCCAATTTGTAGTAGTAAGGGACTCGTAGTCATATCTCTTGAGCGATGTTTGACCATCAACGACCTCTGACTCACCAATGCACTTCACGTTTGTTCAACTTGACCTTTATTTTGACTCACCAATGCACTTCACGTTTGTTCAACTTGACCTTTATTTTTATTTTTGTTGATATAACGTGCGCCTCAACTCCACCGACCACAGTGTTATTGTAAATTGGGTTAGAACTTGCTACTAACTAGAGAAAAAAAATAAAAGACTAAGAACTTCTATTACTACAAACTATTATTACAAATGAGAAGAGAAGAAATGAAATAGTTGGAATGAGAAGTTTTTCATTCAACTTTGTGTATTTTTACAATGAGGTTGACACCCTTTATATAAGTCATTTGGTGATGATGATAAATGTACTTAGACAATATTTACGAGTAACACATACATCACATGTCATACAACTTTTTACAAGCAACATTGACAAAACATGAAATAGTAAGTACATTGGATATGAATACAAGTAAGAGCAATACTTGATATTACAACTCAATGACAAAGTCATGCTTGACAATGTGGTTATCCAAAATCTTGATCAATTGTTCATCCATATCATAACACTCCCCCTTGGATGGTCATTGCTGAGAGAATGTGCCTCGTCAAAACTTATACTAGGAAAAATCATGTGGGAAAAATATAGTAAAAGAAGAAGAGTACATTGTTCTTATAAATCTTAAGATGAGTAAATATTGTTATGATTGCCTCATTAAAAACCTTACTAAGAAAACTCAATAGGATAAAATCATAGCTAAGTGAAAAAGAGTGCAATACACTAATCAATAACTCCCCCTCATGTGAACATAAATGAAACTTGTTTTGTTTATTTACTTGCAATGCCCTTAAGTTTACGCGAGCCAATACCATATGTAAGCCTCTTAAATGACGTAGTTGGTAAGGCTTTATGAATAAATCAACAATATTATCACTCGATCAGATTTTCTTGATATCAATTTCACCATTCTTCTGAAGCTCATTTGCATAAAAAAATTTGGTGAAATATGTTTTGTTCTGTCCCATTTTATGAATCCTTCACTTAATTGAGTGATCCACATGATTTTTGAATATGTTCAATTATGTTTCTCAACCATACACATGCACGCCTTGCTTCATGAATTGCAAATACTTCAGAATGATTAGAAGAAGTAGCAACAATAGTTTGCTTTATTGACTTTCATGATATAGTAGTATTACCACAAGTGAATACATATCCCCGCTTGAGAACGAGCTTTGTGGAAATCAGATAAAAATCCAACATAAGCATATAACCTTGGAGATTCAATTTTAAGTCCCTCGAGTAAAATAAATCCATGTCACTTGTTCCTCGAAGATATCGGAAAACATGTTTGACACCATTCCAATGTCTTCGAGTTGGTGAAAAGTTGTATCTTGCAAGTAGGTTAACAACAGAAAAGCAATATCAGATCTTATACAATTTACAAGATACATAAGTGCACCAATTGCACTTAAATATGGTACATCCGGATCAAGTAGCTCTTCATCACTTTCTTGAGGTCGAAATAGATCTTTATCCACTTCAAGTGATCTGACAACCATGAGAGAGCTCAATGGACGTGCTTTGTCCATATAAAATCTTTTTAATATTTTTTTCAATATAATTTGATTGATGGACAAGTACTCCACTTGAAAAATGTTCAATTTGCAAAGCAAGACATAGTCTTGTTTTTCTAATTTTTCATCTCAAATTTCTTTTTCAAGTATTCAGATGTTCTAATGATGTCGTCGTGGTTTCCCACTATATTTAAATTATCAACATATACAACAATAATCACGAATCATGTTGATGATCTTTTAATAAAGACACATGAGCAAAGTAGATTATTTGTATAACGGCCCAAATTTTAATTTCGCCGTTATTATGGATTATTTTCAGACTTGGACGACAGCTCAGAGCCACGTGGATACCGCAAATAGGGCAGGGACATGCTGATTAGGTAAATAGTAATTTTGTATGATTGTTTGCCTATTGCGATGATGTATATCGAGTTATTCGCTTAACATCGCATGTGTGTATTTATATCATCGAATCGAGCGAGATAGTGTAACGGGTGTTCGCCTCGAAAAACGTGTCGAGACGGGTACTGAAGAGCGAACTATGGGTACACTAGGTCGGGAAAACTAAAACACACAAATTAAATAAATAAATAAATAATGGTCAAATAATTACTATGGAATAGATATTATGTGGTTAGTGATGCGGCGATACGCGTATATCGCGATTCGGACGCGAAACTCGGGCGTCGAAACGCTCGAAAACACAGGAGAGTGTCCCAACTGTGTCACACTTGGGAGTCAATGACACAAAGTCAATTAACTTACCCTCATATACACTCCACCTCACTCCCTCATCATTTTCACCTCTCCCTCACGTCACTCTCTCACCTCACCTACACCTCACTCTCTCACATACACACCCACACTCACACACGTTCACACAGTAGGGAGGCCGAGAGGAAGAACAAGGAAAGGAGAGGAAGAGGAGAGGGAGGAACACGCCGGGAAGGAGAAGAGGAGGTGGAGACGTCAACGGCCGAGGTAAGTCGTTGTTTTTGTTGTGTTTTCGGTGTGTTGGCCATGGTGGCCACGAAGGGGTTCGGCCTGGAGGCCGAACCAGTCGAGGTGGAGATGGCAGGGGATTCTCCCCTGCCATCGAGTCCACCGGGGTTGGGGTGGACAACAACCCCAACCCAAACCAGAGAGTAAGAAAAGAAAAGAAAAAAAAAAAAAAAAAAAAGGGAGAACCGGTAACGTTCTTTGTGAGGAAGAAGAAGAAGATGGGGTGGGGGTGGAACGATTGGGCCGGTCGGCCCAACCGGGACCCGACTCGGGTGGGTCCGAACCGGGTCGGGCCGACCCGGACTGGAGGGGTCAAATCGACCCGGGTGGACCGGGTTTGACTCGGTCCAAGGGACCCACCCATATATTAAAATAATATAATATAAAATTTTAATTTAAAAACAGTTTTAAATTAAAATAAATTACAGAAAAATAAGAAAAATATGTGAAAAATTACGGGAAAAATCTAGAAAATCAGGAAAAATTATAAAAGATGAGAAAAGGTAGAAGAAAAATGGTATTCGAGAATTTTTCGTGTTAACACCCCTAAGATAATTCGAAAAGGGTGTCGAACCAAAACTTTTTGAAATGAAAATCTTTATAATTGGGCCACACATTATAAATTCACTGAATTTAACTCTAAACTAGTTAAAATGGTTTAATTGGACACTAGGAACTTAGGAGACCACAATCGAAAATCGGGCACGTATCTCGAGACGTGAGTGAAACTTTGGAGTGCATTTTTTAGGTACGTAAGATTTCATCTGAAAGTCACTGAGGGTTTACTTTTCCATCGTTGATTTCATATTCCTTGTTATTGTACTATATTCCGTGATACATTTGGGTTGGTGGTCGAGTTACTCCCACTTGATATTCGTTGTGTACTTATGGCACACTATGTTGTAGCACGTGTGATCAGACATTCGGTGAATTGCAACCCGAGTTGTAAGGGTGCACGTGTCGGGCAAGCCCTGCGAGGAACCAGGTGAAAGGAAGTGGGGGCACCCACCGAAAGGATCCTGGGGTCCGAAGTACAGTTTAGTCTGACCGGGATGAGTACACACTTTGTTTCTCTCGTGTTATTTATTCATATGATGATCTTAGCACAGTTGCATGTTTAGCTTCCGCATGATTATTTGACATGTTTATTGGTATCTGTTTATTTTCTTGTAAATGCTCGGTGTACTTCGTTGGAATCTTACTAACTGTACTCTCCATCTTGCTTTTTGTGATGGTCGAGTGCAGATCCTAGTGCTAGTAAGGGCAAGGGGATTTTGGGCCACTTTATCTGATTGCCCGCGGTCGAGGACCTACTAGTACGTGCGATTTTGATATTTTGTTTTACTTTTGGGTAATGGGAGACCGAATAGACACTGTATTTGTATATATTACCGCTTAGTATTGTCGTCTATATAAATAGTACTTTCCTCGAATTTTCCATAATAGGTGTTGCTCTTAAAATGATGCTTATTACGATGATAAATTTAATTGTTTTACTTGTTTTTAAATTTAAGACTTCCGCTGTTTTGTTTTTAATGCTATAAAAATGATTAAACTGTCGAACTAAATTGCTTAACGAATGGAGTTAACACGCATGTCGAGGAGTCGTGTTGTAGGAAATGGCGTCAGTGGCGCGTGGGACCCAGTGGGTCAAGGATCCGACAGGACCGCTGGGCCAGCGCCTCCCCACGTGGCGACCTTGGGATTTGGGGCCGCCATAATTTGCATATCTTTCATTAAGTAAATAATCAAAAGGTGTTTGTACCACATTCGTCGGATTGTTTCAATCCGTTCAAAGACCTTTGTAACTTTATAGAATGCATGTTATGAGGTTCTGGATTTTTTTCTTTGGATATTCCAAATCTTCCAGGGATTCTTATATATATCTCATTATCTATGGATTCGTACATATATGTTGTAACGCCATCCGTTAGATGCATATCAAGCCCTTCAGAAATCGTAAGGTTTATCAAAAATCTAAATGTGATTGCATTTATAATAGTAGCATATGTTTCCTCATAATCAATGTCAGGTATTTGTGAGAAACCTTGAGCTACAAGTCTTGCTTTATACTTTATAATCTCAATTTTCTTTTCCTTTCTCTTTCGTACAAATACTCATTTATATCCAATAGGCTTTACATCATTTGGCGTTTGAATAATCGGTCTAAAAACCTCTCTTTTTTCAATGAGTCTAGCTCTGCTTGGGTAGCCTCTTGTCATTTTTACCAACCAAGCTGTAACGGCCAAAAATTTGACTCGTGCCACGTGTCATTTTAGGGTCGTATATGGGACCCACTTACCGAATACGTATGCGTATACACCGAGAATTCGGGGAGCCGAAACACGAACGAGGATGCGCCTCGTATCGCATGCCGACGTGGGACCGAGATATGTGGCTATAGTGGATTTATGTGGTTTTAAGGTGGTCACGTTAAAATCATATATAGTGGATATGCCTCGTGATGCGTGTAGCGTGAGTGTTGAAATTTTGAAAATGAGGCGGGTTGGTGCCTCGAGATGCGCACTGCTCGATTTTCAAGGACACTTTTGATTTTGAAATAAAAAAGAAAATGTATATAATATATATATAATATTATATATATATATATATATAAAGAATGAGATAAGATTGAAAAAAAAAAAAAAGATCGGGAGAGATTGTGAGGAAGAGAAGGAAACAGAGGAGAGAGAGAGCGATGGCGGAGAGCGCCGGCGCGGAGGGATGGCGACGGCGGCTCTTGACGTCCAACGGCGGGGAGAAAGGCAGCTGCGGCACATCAGATCCGGCAAGATCGGCGGTGATCACGCGAAGCAGCAGCAGACGAGCAGGCAGCGGCAGCGCCGGATGGAGACGGCGGCGTCAGAATTGGCAAATGCGCATGCGCGCGCGACGGCCAACGGTGGCACGCAGGGAGAGCAGCGGCGAGGCAGCACAGGGTCGCGGAAGATGGTAGCGGACAGATCGGCCAAGCGAGCAGCGAGCGAGCAATGGCGCGCGCGCGCACGGAGCTTCGACGACGCGCGTCCAACAGCAAGAAGCGACGCACGGTGGCGAGAAACCAGCGCGATGACGGCGGCATGGCAAGCGCGGATGTTTGCGGCGGCGGCGACGGACGCCGAGAGGAAATGGACAACGGTGCGGCGCGGCAGTGCAGCAAGCATGACGTGATGCGAGCGAGCAGGCGAGTCGAGCCGGCGGCGCGCCGAGCGAGGCAATGGCTGTCGCGCGACGTGATGCCGCCAATGCGCGATAACGAAGACGACGGCAGCGGCGTCGGCGTGCAATGCGGCGTGTCGGCTTAATGCGGCAATCGGCGCGATGAACGACGCGATGGCGTTGTCGAACCGATCGGAAGCGTGAATCGACGAATGTCGACGTCGCGATTGAGGTTAAGTATATTCACCTAATTTTATTTGCGACTTGCATGATTTAGTAACTGAAATGGTACAAATGGACACCAGGGACTTAGGATGCTATAGTCAGGTGTCAGGTGCGCATATCGAGATACGTGCGAGCGCGTTTTGAGGTACGTAAGATTTCATCTAAAAGTCACTGAGGGTTTACTTTTCTATCATTGATTGCCTATTCGTGATTATTGGATGCTATTCCCCCTATTCCTTGTTATTGATTTCCGTTACGCATTTGGGTTGGGGGTTGAGACTTTTGATATTCGTGTTGTACTTATGTCACACTATGTTATACGCGGGTTATCAGGTGAAAGAAAGTGGGGGCTTCCACTGAAAGGATCGTATGGAAACTAGGTGAAAGGAAGTGATGCACCCACCGAAAGGATCTTGGGGGTTCGACGTACAGTTTAGTGTGACCGGGAGGAGTACACGGTTTGTTTCTCTCGTGTTATTTATTCATGTGATGATCTTAGTACAGTTGCATGTTTAGTTTCCACATGATTAATTGACATGGTTATTGATCTCTGTTTATGCTCCTATAAATGCTCGGTGTACTTTGTTGGAATCTTACTAACTGTACTCCCCATCTTCTTTGTGATGGTCGAGTGCAGACCCTGCTAGTAGAGGCAATGACATTTTGGGCGACTTTATCTGACTGCCCGCGGTCAAGGACTTACTAGTATGTTCGGTTTTGATATTTTGCTTACTTTTGGGAAACGGGAAGACTAAATAGATATTGTACTTGTATATATTACTGTTTAATATTGTCGCATATGTACAGAGTACTTTCCCCGGGTTTTCCACAATAGGTGTTGCTCTTAAAATGATGTTTTATACGATAATAAAATTTAATTGTTTGACTCGTTTTAAATTTAAGACTTCCGCAGTTGTTTTAATGATTCAACTGTTAAATCAAAATGAATAACGAAAGGAGTTAACACGCATATCGAGGAGTCGTGTTGCGGAAAATGGCGTCAGTGGCGCGTGGGAACCCAGTGGGTCAAGGATCAGACGGGACCGCTGGGCCAGCGCTTCCCCACGTGGCGACCTCGGGATTTGGGGCCTTCACAAGCCATTTTCGACATTCTTCCACTAATCGTGGTTCTTGATCATTATCATTTTCATATATTTCAAATGACACATTAAAAGCAAATATATCATCAGAAACAATATTATTTCTATCATAAACCTTACCAAAGTTTAAATAATTTATTGAGATCTCGTTTTTTTATCTTTTTTCTCTTTTTCTAGAGGCACTTGTTCCTCGTCAGAATCAACTTGTTCTTACAAATCCTTATCAAATGATTTTTTTTTGCTTTTTTCGGGAGTATTTTGATTTGCATTTATTTTTACTCTCGTTTTCCTCTTGGAAATGAATGATCTTTTGAATTTCAAGTTTACACTGATTTGTACGTAGATCATAATGTGATAAAATTGATGCATTCCAAGCAATTTCACGCCATTCTTTTTGAATTGGCTTCTTGTCTCCCCCTAATGGTGGAAAAACCGCTTCATCAAAGTGACAATCAACAAAACATGCAGTAAATAAATCATCTGTTAAAGGCTCAAAGTATCTTATAATAGACGATGAGTTAAATCCAACATAAATCATAAGTTTTCGTTGTGGACCCATCTTTGTTCTATTAGGAGGTAGTATAAGAACATAGACTACATAATGAAAAATTGTCAAATATGAAATATTTGGTTGTTGACCTAAAATGAATTGCATGGGGGAATGTTCATAGTATGCAGTAGGCTATAACAATGATAGATGTTGCATAAATTGTTAGACCAGAGAGACTTGCAATGACTTCAAAGCGTGTGACATTGCCACTTTCCTTAAGGAAATTTTGCTCTCTACACTGCAAGAGTCAGCAAATATCCTAAAGGATACGATGAAGTAACCCACCTTACACTTTGCAGTAGTGAAAGATGAAAACAAGAGCAATTGCTGGTGAATTTCGAGATGATTTCTTCCTCCCCAAACTTCCCCTTTTATAGAGCACTGGTCATGACCAGTTAGAGTGAAAATGGGGTAGTGGAGTAGTGGAACAGTCAAGCATTGATGCGATGGAATAATGGAGCAGTCAAGCATTGATGCAATGGAGTAGTGGAGCAGTAATTCCTTAATGGAGAGCAGTTTCAACTGCACCCACTAAGCCACTCTACTAACTACCCATTTAATCTCGAAAATGGTAAAAATTAATGGTAAAAAGTTTTACCCATGGTTAGCTAACACACATATGCACGCACACGCAGTGCCTAGTGCCAAGTGCCAAGTGCTAAGTGCGCCTATAAAAGCGTCTAAAATGCGCCATATGCGTCGCGTCGCGCGCATGTGGCTCACCGTGTATAGCACTTGTATTTTATTTTACACACACTATGGTGCAAGAGTACATATATACTCTTTAAACTTGAAGTTCCTAACCAATGTGGGACTAAACATTTAATTTGAAAATGTTCAACAATCCCCCGCCATTTTCAAAATAATCAGATCATTCAATCAACGAAATCTCAAACATTATATGCATAACTAATGGTATCTTACGATTTGAACCACTAACTTGTGAAATGTTCATTATATCATATCAGAATTACATGGTAAATACACTTTGAACCAATGATTCTATTCGATATGTAACATAAACATATCACGCATATAACTTACACTAGCAAATAGCCATAAATATCATGAAACATTCAACATTGGCCTTGTGTCACGTATCTTCTCGTGAATGTCTTTGGAGCCAAGCCCTTGAACTCCTTGAAGCGGTTGCACTTCACATCCACATCGGTAGTAGTACCCCTGCAATTTAAGTACCTTTAGAAGACTATTAAGAGATCATCTCAACCTCCTCTCTTTACATGCAGGTACCGAGCACTAACAACCTTGGGATGGTTTAAAAATTTAGTGCTCACAGTCACTCTTATAATGAAATTGACAGCATTCAACTCAAGACTTAACGTAATGTTAGGCGTCGAGTTGAGTTTCCACTATTGGTGACCTGTAATTTATGGGCTCGAGACCCATCCCTCTTGATGTTTTATTCACCAAGTCTCTTGGCAATGCTTTAGTAAGGGGATCTGTTAAGTTTTGACTAGATTTCACATAGTCAATCGTGATAACTCCTCTTGTTATCAATTCTCTGACACAACTATGTCTCAGTCCAATATGTATGGACTTACCGTTGTACATTTGGCTATAAGCCCTTGCCAATGTGGCCTGACTATCACAATGGATAGAGATTGGAGCTACCGATTTAGACCACAATGGTATCTCGTGTAATAATCACGTAGCCATTCAGCTTCTTTTGAAGCTGAGGCCAATGCAATAAACTCTGATTCCATGGTAGAACCAACCATTAAAGTTTGCTTCTTTAAAGCCCACGAGATTGCACCTCCAGCAAGTGTGAAAATCCACCCACTTATAGATGCATGATTTTGATCTTTCACAATCCAACTTGCATCTGAAGATTCTTCTAAGACCGAAGGATATCCACTATAGCATAAACCATAGTTAATTGTTTTCTTCAGATATTTCAAAACTCTTCGAATTGCAAACCAATGCAACTTGCTTGGATTAATTGTAAATCTACTCAACTTGCCTACTGCTAAGGCAATATCCGGCCTAGTGCATGTCATTGCATACATTAAGCATCTAATTAATCTAGAATACTCTAGTTGTGAAACTGGATTGCCTGTATTTTTCACTAGCTCAATACTTGAATCTAGTGGGGTAGAAACAGGGGCACAATTCAAGTGATTGAATCTATTGAGAACTTTCTCAATATAATGAGATTGAATTAGAGTAATACTCCCCTCATCTCTTACAATCTGAATTCCGAGTATGACATCAGCTTGCCCCATATCTTTCATTTCAAACTGGCTTGAAAGAAACCTTTTGGTCAACTGAACTTGTTCCAAGTCAGTTCCTAAAATCAGCATGTCATCTACGTAAAGACAGATAATGACACCATTGCCTTTTCCATCAAACTTGCTATATACACATTTATCAGATTCATTTATTTTGAATCCAAAAGCAAGTATAACCTGGTCAAATTTTTGATGCCACTTGTTTTGGTGCTTGCTTTAAACCATACAATTATTTTCGCAATCTGCACACTTTATTCTCATGATCGGGCATAATAAACCCTTCAGGTTGTTCCATGTATATTTCCTCATCCAATTCTCCATTTAGGAACGCTGTTTTAACGTCCATTTGGTGGATGACCAGCTTGTTTATAGCTGCAATTGCAATAAGCAATCCGATAGTAGCAATTCCAGCTACTGGTGAATAGGTATCGAAATAGTCTATTTCATGCTTTTGGGTGAAACCTTAGCAACCAGTCTCACTTTGTGTTTTTCAATGGATCCATCAACTCTTCTTTTCCTTTTGAAGAGAAATTTGTATTTAATGGGTTTACACCCTGTAGGTAGATCAACTAGCTCCCAAGTGTTATTTCCCATTATTGAATCCATCTCATCATTTAATGCCTCTTTCCAAAAAGTTGCATCTCTTTCTTTCATTGTCTCCTCTACTGTTTGAGGATCAACATCCGTATTAAAACAATACGGAATTTGTCTAGTTACTGTTTCTCTACTTCCTTCAACTAGGAATGTATAGAAATCAGAACCAAATGATTTAATTTTCCGAGCTCGTTTGCTCCTTCGAAGTTCAGGAACTTCTACTATTTCTTTGTCATTTTCAATTTGTATGACTTCCTTCCCTTTTTGGTTTTCTTCAGGAATACTTTTGGGAACAGATTTAAATCTTGTCTCATCAAAGATCGCATCCCTTGATTCAATTACAGTGTTTACTAAAATTGAATTATTAGACTCAATTACCATGAACCTATATGCCTTACTGTGTTGTGCATATCCAATAAATATGCACTCCACTTCCCTTTCACCCAATTTCTTCTTTTTGGGTTCAAGTACTTTTACTACTACTCTATAGCCCCAAACTCTTAAATAATTAAGATTTGATTTTCGCTTATTCCAAAGCTCAAATGGGGTGACTTTATTCCTCTTTTGTGGAATTCTGTTCAAAATATGGCATGCAGTCAGCAATTCCTCTCCCCAAAATCCACTACTCAAACCAGAGTTTGATAGCATAGCATTAACCATTTCGGTTAAAACACGATTTTTACGCTCAGCCACACCATTTTGTTGTGGTGTATAAGTGCGATAGTCTCATGGACTATTTCAAAGGGATTCAAAGTACTTTGGATCATAGTACTCTCCTCCCCTATCAGACCTTAAACATTTTATAAAGGTCTCACATTGCAATTCAGTTTCTTCCTTATAGGCCCGAAACTTAACAATTGCCTCATCTTTGGAATGCAACAAATAAACATAACAATACCTACTATAATCATCAATAAATGTTACAAAATATTTATTGCCTCCTATTGATGGTGTACTATGTATGTCACATACATTAGAATGTATTAAGTCTAGCAACTTTGAATTTCTTTCAACATTAGGAAACAGATTTCTAGTTATTTTTGTTTTCATGCATGTATTGCAATTTCCTCCATATTTATCAAAATAAGGCAGTAATTCCAGATTTACCATATCATATAATTTCCTGAAATGAACATGTCCTAATCTACGATGCCATAAAAATGAAGGAGACTCAACAAGATACGCAGAAACAACATTCTTATTAGATAAAGCGATTACATTGAGCTTAAACATGCCCTCATAAGCATAACCCTTCCCTACATATACCCCTCCCTTGGAGAGTACAAACTTGTCAGCCTCAAAGACAAGCCTAAAACCAAACTTATTCAAAAGACCACCCGACACAAGATTTTTCCTCACTTCTGGTTCATAATACACGTTAGTGAGTGTTACAATTTTGCCAAAAGTAAACTTCAAATCAACACTACCTATGCCTTTAACAAGGACAGTAGCATCATTTCCCATGTACAAGACAGTATTTTCATCTACTGCCTCAATGGTCTTGAAGAACCTCTTATTCTTGCAGACATGTCGAGTAGCACCAGAATCAACCCACCAAGCCATATCATTTTCAACGACGTTGATTTCAGATATCATAGCAATGAGATCATCATTGTCGTTACCTGCACCTTTGGCAGCGCAGAGGAAGCATGATTTTTTCCTTGCTTCATCTTCCAATGATAACATTCGGACTTGAGGTGACCATCTTTCCCGTAGAACAAACAAGTGACTTTCTGCTTCCTTTAATTCTGATTTTGGTTGTTCGGTTTTCCCGAACCAGCAGGCTTTTTGAAGCCACCAGGCTTGTTAGGTGTGACGGCCCCAATTTCCACAAACTGGGCACCGCCCAGCCTAAGCCCACGTGGACCCCCGAGCCAATCTCGCAAGGTCAACGCAGACCTAGTCAGCCTTCCAATCCATCATTATCGGTAAATTCAAAAGTTTTAAGTTGAGTTATTAATATTTTTCGATATTTTACAATTAAGCGGAAGCAATACTACATTAAATAACTCAACAATAAGGTAAAAGAGTTAGGCAACCTAATTGTGGAACCCAACATAAATGTATCACATCGGAGGAGAGTAAATAAAAGATAAACAAAAATATTCACCTAGCTATGAAGCTTTCCCTTTGCTACTCATCTGCAACTCTGCACTCACTCAAACACGAGATTGACGAGCCTAGGTAAGTAAAATCCAGTATAATCTAAAAAGTAATTCAAGATAAAATGAAACAGTCTAAAAGTCGTGCAGATAAAAAGAAAACTATACGGAATGCATGATAATGATACTGTAAAACAATGAACGTACAACGAGAATGAGTGTCAAAGGAAACAATATAGAGAGGTGTCCAAGTAGTCTAAGACCACCGAATGCGGGTGCCACAGGGTCGGGGTCGCAGAGTCGCGGCAACGCCAAGCAGACTCGGTCATCGGATGCGGCATAGCCGTAACTAAAATGTCGCGAATGAGGGATATCAACGGCGCCCCGGATAAAGCACATCTCATTCCGAATACTGTGACTCGAGGTCATGGCCCAAACAAGCGGCGACAACCACTCCAATCGAGACACGAGTACGACTCACTTGGCCCTGGACACTCATAAGAGTGAGAATTCCAAGAAAATGACATGATTCAACATCAATCAAACATGCAAGCTCAATGAACTACTGTACATTTTCTAATTGGTTTACTTACCTCGAAATCCATAATTCGTCCTCAAGACGTCTCGCTCACGCCTCGATTTGCGCACCTGACACCAGACTCCTACGTCCCTGGTGTCCATTTATACCAATTAAGATTTTAGGGTCGCATTACGTGCAATTATAGTACGTGATTATAGATTTTCCATTTTTATTTTCATAAAAATTAAGTTGTTAGCACCCTTTTTTGAATTATACCGAGGTGCCAAATGCCCGAAAAGCCTCGAACTCATTTTCTCTAGCTTTACCTAATTTTTCATATTTTTCGAGGATTTCTCAGAATTTTTCCATATTTTTTTATCTATTTTAATCTATTTTCTGTAATTTACAGTTTATATAAAAACAGTTTATTTTACTTTAATAATTAAATATATTATTTTATTGGGGATGGGTCCGGGTTTGACCCGACCCGGTCCAGCTGGACCCGGGTCGACCCGAACCACTCCACGCGGACCCGGGTCGGCTCGACCAGGTCCACGCGGACCCGGGTTGGCTCGACCAGGTCCACGCGGACCCGGGTCGACCCGGCCCCTCGAGCCCGACCCAACCCGCGGGTCATCTTCCTCACTGAGCACTTCATGCTCTGGTTAGTTTTTTTTTTTTTTTTTTTTTTTTGGGTTGGGCTTCCATCCCCAACCCCAGTGGGCTCACATGTAGGGGAGACCACTCCTGCGCTTCTCGAGCTCGAACGAATCGCCATGGCGGTTCGTCCGAGTTCGCTAGTTAGCCGAACCCAACAACGACTCACACATCGACAACGACAATCGACACAAAAATAAGGAAATCCACTCACCTTGCTCGAGCTAGATCTCTCCCTCTCACCCCCGACTCTCTCTGCTCTTCTTCTTCTTCTCCTTCCTCTCCTCTCCATCGTCTCTCGTTTTTCTCTCTCTAGTTCACTGTTTCTCCTTTTTTTACCGACTTGAAAGCAAAGGGGATAAGATATTTATTGTCCTCGAGATTCATGCAACACGAATGTCGAGGCAGCACAATCCTTATCCTCTGTTCCCACCGCCTTTGACCAAATAGTCCTCGAGTTTCGTGACATGCGCATCTCGATGAAAATCCAATGCATCTTGATTTATCGTGCAAACTATAGGCCCTTGCTTTTTGATTTAATGTGACAATATTACAACTGCTCTTGCCACTTATTAAGCAAATCATTAAATTACTCATAATTTAAATTAATTAATCTTACCCCCGAGCTGCTACCTCGGACACACGTCGACACGCGACTCGAGGCGCGTCCCGGTTCGTGTTTTGGCTCACCGCATTCCCCGCATATATTTTTTTCAACAATTAGCATTAAAATCTTAAATTGAACATTCTCGGTGTCTCCACTCAAGATTCGGACATACGTATTCGACTAGTGGGTCCCACGTACGATTTTGACTTGACACGTGGCACAAGTCAAATTTTCGGGCCGTTACAATCTTCCCAACGAATTAGAATTTCGTCCTCGAAATTTACGCACTTCATTAGTGTGTTATGACTGAAGACCCAAGGCCATACTCGTCCAAGGCCATACTCGCCCAAGGCCATACCCCTATCTTACTCTGTAGGGCTGGCCTCCTCCGTGACGAGCTGGGCTCCTCCGCGACAAGCTGGGCTCCCCCGTGACCAGTTGGGCTCCTCCGTGACCTCCAAGCAATGAACACATCATCTGCCTCCTCTCATCAATATATGCCAGGGCAACATACTCGCAACATATATTGGAATACAAATGAACATTTTAGTCTCATGATCCACTGTCAATAACCTACTCATATCCACAGTATGTCCGCGAGAATGTAAATCAAGCTCTCTAACTGTCCGTCTGTTCCTCTGATCGAGTGGTTCTCAACCCAACTCATACCCTCTATCAAGGTACGATGGTTAGTAATCAGACCTGGCGTGGCAATAGCATGAATCCATTCCTGGCTGTCCACACGCCCATACAGATACGTTGAAATCCCTGTCTGTGCACTCGACTGGATCTCTAACCTTGTTTTTGGCCACTGCCTCTGCCATCAACCCTCTGATGGTACTTATGTTAAGGGTTTGACGTGCTGGCTGCTGTAGTGCACCAACGTAATTCTACGCTGGACCAACTAACTTTGGCTCCGTATACGCCGCATACGGCGGCTGATCTCTTACCACTACGTCACTTTTTTTTTCCTTTGATCATCTCCACACCCTCGCACCAATGACAATGTCGAGAATACTTTCCGATCGTGCGCTCCCACACTTTACGCTTAAGCCTCATGTATCGTGTGCTGGCGGGAAGTCAACACGTAGTAAGCTTGGTTATTACGCTCATCACGATCTCTCCACCGCAGCTCTCCGGGTCCTACCGTGGTCTCTTCTTTATTTTTCGACCTTGCCGACCTTTGATCATACTCTCGCATTTGCGCCGATATGGCCCGTACATCATGTATCTTCAAGGTTAGTACCCCCGTACAACTTTTCCCAATATTGCCTCTAAAACTCGCGAGCCTCGCCACTTCAACCGACAACACCCGTATCAATCGGCGAATATCCTCGATCCTGTCTCGTATAGAGATACTATCTCGACCCGAATATGTGTCACCTCGGTCACTGCTGGTCTTGCTGAATTGGAGATGTTTTTCCGTGAACACACGCTCGCCCTGAATAACTAGCGCTGTCGTGACGACGACGACCGTGTAACCTGTGCCCTTAACAATCGAAAAATCTCTTGCAGTTGTTGGTAGTGCGATGCATGCAATGCGATGTTTGCAGCTCCTCCGCACTCGCAAACCTGCAGCCCATCGATCACTTCTGGATCCGATCCGAAACGTAATCGCATTTTCTATAGCTATGATTCTTCGAATCACCCGCTATCGTATATAGTATATTATCACACCACAAATATACCATATAGAATACATTTTTACAACATGCACTACTTGCACAAAAATTTCCTTTCAGTACGTTTACTAACGCACCTGAACAAATTTTAGCATGTGAGAATTCTTGAGATATACACTCTCGTAAGATTTATACTTAGGTGGCCACTAACCGTTAGAACGATTCGTATACTCTACCTCAGCTCGTAACACTTAATTCATTTATAAGTCCCTAAAGGTGGTGGTAGACTTCGCCAACCCTGAGACTATAAATGCATAGTGTCACCAAAGTGGAGTTACTTGGGCTTCTGATCCAACAGTACTACTCCAATGCTTTCGTCAAAGCTAAAGGAGTCCATACACGATGTAATCGTTAGCTCTCAAGTCATCTCATATTGAAAGCCCTTCATCAATTATCTTATATTATAGAATTCATTCAATTTTTATGATGCCTTTCTTTTGTCGCTATATATTATATTGCTTTGGTCGATCCTAATATTGATGACAAAATTTTAAGGCACTTGGAAGCAATTTGCACAACTAGATACAACTCAATAGCTATGCAAGTAATTGAGACAGCACAATCTAAATTTAGACTATGAGGCACTTATATTTGGCCGCAATCAGCCAATTGCTAACAATCGTGACTCAAGTAACTTACGAGTATATCCTTTTAAGTCAATACAATTCAACTCTTAATATTTGAACTCCAATTCAATATTTAAAATCAATTTCGCATACTTTACCAATCGACTTTGGCATTTACATTCCAACTAAGACCCTCAAATTCCATTTCAAGTCTCAATACTATAGGAAATCCTCAATTTCAGTAATAAACTTTTGAGTCCTAAATAAAATCAAAATTCCTCTAAATGGCTTGAAAACCAATTCACAAGTTTGTTTGAGTCCTAAATGACATTTTAAGTTTCAATTGGAAACCATACTCTTTGTAATACCAAAGTTTCGAATTGGAAACCTTAAAAATCCTAATTATCTCATTTTACTCAAAATGAATTGTCTCATTTTCCATTGGCTTCACCAAACCAACAATGTTAATTATCACAATTTATCAATTGAACTAACTAAATTCTAGTTACATATTGTTGCCATTCTTTTTTTTTAAAGCCTCAATAGAAAATAGCATAAATGAGTAAAATATAACTGTGAAAATTTCTAGAGAATAAATAACATTCACTCATAATAATCTAAGTTCAAGTTTGTCAACCTCCCTTGTAACTCAAATTTTATGAGAACCATGCTATTTGTCCCTCATTAGCATTAGGCTAAACTTTGAGGAAACAAAAGTTTAGTAAGAAAGCAAAGAGTTGTTAGTAGCACCCAAATTCATTTATAGAGTACCTAAATGATCGAGCAAGTCTTGAACTCAAGCTTACTCATAATGCCTTTATAATGCACATAACGGTCCACTTAAATCGAATTTGAGGGTGTTCACCTTTTTATAACACGTCTCCCTAAGAATGGACATTTATCTATACTGGAAGACTTCAATAAAACAAGTTAGAATTTCTTGCGGCCATTTCATCGAATACTTAATGTGCAACCTCAATATGTTGATCCATAAACTAGATTCTCATGTTTAAGCCTCACCAATGCTTGCCACATCAAGAACTATAAATTTGAACATTGAAACATTATCTAAAATTATCATTTTCAGCTCATTAGACTCCATTGAGTACTTGTAAAATAACTCAAACCCACTAGAACCACTAAACTTCCTTGACCACATCATTTCTATTTCTAAATGATATGACAACAACATTTCTTTTAAACATTTAATCAAACATATAGGGTGTTGTTACCAAGGAAGAAATTATGACTATGTAGTTCCCCATCCACCAATAAATATATCAAGTAGAAATCTCCAATTTCTACACTTTCTTCCAAGATCAAATCATTACCATCAATCTTCTTTACAACACATCATATATCACATATAGTTCAAATTGTAATTTCCCCCAACTCTCCTCACTTCCCAACGAAGACTTCAGTCAGGATCATAGGGTTCCATTCTAAGTTCAGGGTTCCTAACTTCCGCTGGTTTGCGTCTCCATTACTTGTGATTTAAATCAAGAGTCGAGTATTTAAACCTTCGACTCTAATACCAACTGTGACGGCCCCGATTTTCCACAAACTGGGCACCGCCCGGCCTAAGCCCACGTGGACCCCCGAGCCAATCTCGCAAGGTCAACGCAGACCTAGTCAGCCTTCCAATCCATCATAATCGGTAAATTCAAAAGTTTTAAGTTGAGTTATTAATATTTTCGATATTTTACAATTAAGCGGAAGCAATACTACATTAAATAACTCAACAATAAGGTAAAAGAGTTAGGCAACCTAATTGTGGAACCCAACATAAATGTATCACATCGGAGGAGAGTAAATAAAAGATAAACAAAAATATTCACCTAGCTATGGATCTTTCCCTTTGCTACTCATCTCGCAACTCTCCGCACTCGAGTCAAACACGAGATTGACGAGCCTGTGTAAGTAAAATCCAAAGAGAATCTAAACGGTAATTCAAGATAAAATGAAACATCTAAAAGTCATGCGAGATAAAAAAAACTATACGGAATGCATGATAATGAGACTCGTAAAACAATGAACGTACAACGAGAATGAGTGTCAAAGGAAACAATATAGAGAGGTGTCCAAGTAGTCTAATACCACCGAATGCGGGTGCCATAGGGTCGGGGTCGCAGAGTCGCGGCAACGCCAAGCAGACTCGGTCATCGGATGCGGCATCGCCGTAACTAAAATGTCTCGAATGAGGGATATCAACGGCGCCCCAAATAAAGCACATCTCATTCCGAATACGTGACTCGAGGTCACCCCGGTGCGAGCGACTCGAGACACGAGTACGACTCACTTGTCTCATGGCAACCAATCAAACATGCAAGCTCAATTTTTCGACTTACCTCGAAATCCATAATTCGTCCCGCACGTCTCGCTCAACCACTCCCAATCGAGACACGAGTACGACTCAACCAGTCCACGCAGACTGGTCGACCCCCCTCTTCGGCCCGACCCAACCCGCGGTCATCTTCCTCACCGAGCACTTCATGCTCTGGTTCGTTTTTTTTTTTTTTTTTTCGCCGGGGTTGGGCTTCCATCCCCAACCCCAGTGGGCTCACATGTAGGGGAGACCACTCCCTGCCTTTCTCGAGCTCGACGAATCCTGCCATGGCAGTTCGTCCGAGTTCGCCAACTAAGCCGAACCCAACAACGACTCACACATCGACAACGACAATCGACACAACAATAAGGAAATCCACTCACGTTGCTCGAGCTAGATCTCTCCCTCTCACCCCCGGACTCTCTCGGTCTCTTCTTCTTCTCCTTCCTCTCCTCTCCATCGTCTCTGTTTTTCTCTCTCTAGTTCACTGTTTCTCCTTTTTTTACCGACTTGAAAGCAAATGGGATAATGCATCTTGATTTATTTTGCAAACTATAGGCCCTTGCTTTTTGATTTAATGTGACCACATTACAACTACTCTAGCCACTTATTAAGCAAATCATTAAATCACTCATAATTTAAATTAATTAATCTTACCCCCGAGCTGCTACCTCAGACACACGTCGACACGCGACTCGAGGCACGTCTCGGTTCGTGTTTTGGCTCACCGCATTCCCCACATATATTTTTTTCAACAATTAGCATTAAAATCTTAAATTGAACATTCTCGATGTCTCCACTCAAGATTCGGACATACGTATTCGACTAGTGGGTCCCACATACGATTTTGACTTGACACGTGGCACAAGTCAAATTTTCTGGCCTTTACATTAGGCCTGTTCAGGAAGGGCTTTTTGAACTTAGCTGTTTCCATCATATGCACCTTTGAAATCTCCTAAGCATTCTGCTCTTTTTCGTTTTCCTGCATGCGACAATCCTCTTCTACACGAAGATGGTTAGCAAGTTCATTAAGAGATATGTCCTCTTTTATGCTTAAGAGTTCGTTTGAACTCCTTCTAAGATGGGGGCAGTTTATCAATAATAGAAGACACAACAATTGTTTCATCCATGACAAGATTGTGTTGAGAGAAATTATTTCTAATCCTCACAACTTCACAGAATTGTTCCATGACAGACCTTTCATCAACCATTTTAAAATTAATAAACTTTGATATAAGGAATTTCTTACTTGTCGCATCCTCCTTATGGTACCTTGCCTCCAATTTCTCCCACAGCTCATTGGCAGAGGGGACGTCATGGTAGAGGTCGAATAGTGAGTCCTTCATGGCGTTCAGGATGTGACCTCTGCAGGTGTGGTCATCCGTCTCCCATTTCCGCCTCTTCCTGATCTGCTCGATAGTTTCATCGTCGGACTCCATAGGTTTTGGTGTATCCAAAACATACACCAGATGAAGCGCCACCAGCAGGAAATGTACTCGCTTCTGCCACCTCAGGAAATCGCCTCCATCGAAGCGATCCAACTTCACAATGTTAGCCGACAGTTCTTTGATTGAAGCCATTGCAACGACAGACAAAAATTTCCTTTAGATTGTTAGACCAGAGGGACTTGCAATGACTTCAAAGCGTGTAACACTGCCACTTTCCTAAAGAAAATTTTGCTCTCTACACTGCAAGAGTCAGCAAATATCCTAAAGGATACGATGAAGTAACCCACCTTACACTTTGCAGTAGTGAAAGATGAAAACAAGAGCAATTGCTGGTGAATTTCGAGATGATTTCTTCCTCCCCAAACTTCCCCTTTTATAGAGCATTGGTCATGACCAGTTAGAGTGAAAATGGGGTAGTGGAGTAGTGGAACAGTCAAGCATTGATGCAATGGAATAATGGAGCAGTCAAGCATTGATGCAATGGAGTAGTGGAGCAATAATTCCTTAATGGAGAGCAATTTCAACTACACCCATTAAGCCATTCTACTAACTACCCATTTAATCTCGAAAATGGTAAAAATTAATGGTAAAAAGTTTTACCCATGGTTAGCTAACACCATATGCACGCACACGCACGTGCCTTGTGCCAAGTGCTAAGTGCACCTATAAAAGCGCCTAAAATGCGCCATATGCGCCGATCCGCCACTCGCGCGCGTGTGGCTCACCGTGCATAACACTTGTATTTTATTTTACACACACTATGGTGCAAGAGTACATATATACTCTTTAAACTTGAAGTTCCTAACCAATGTGGGACTAAACATTTAATTTGAAAATGTTCAACATAAATGACTTAATGTCCCCAAACTGAAGTTGATAACTTAGTTTTCATGTTTAAAGGCCTAGTAATTAATTGATGTGTTTAATCAGAAATTATGTCAAACTATTCTTTGTATGCACATGTGGAACATAATGTTCAATTGTAATTCCTATAGACATGCAATAATCTTTAAATGTTTGAGATTGAAACTCTCCAGCATTATTAAGACAGATGGTTTTGATTGGGTTGTCAGAGAATTGTGCTCTTAACTTAATGATTTGTGCTAAAAGTTTAGCAAATGCAACATTACGAGTCGAAAGCAAACAAACTTGTGACCACCTAGTTGACGCATTAATCAAAACCATGAAATATCTAAATGGTCCACAGTGAAGATGAATAGGTCCACATATGTCTCCCTGAATGCGTTCTAAGAAAACTTGAGATTTCACAACAATTTTACTTAGGGATGGTTTAACTATCAATTTACCTTGAGAACAACTAGCACAATTATAATCACCAACTGAAAACTTTTTGTGACTCCTTAAAGGATGTCCATGCGAATTATCAATTATTCTTCGCACCATTGATGATTCTGGATGACTAAGTCGAGTCGATCATGCCATAAAATGAATGTCTTTGGATCATTAATTTTCTTATTTAAGACAATATTCGTTTCGACATTCCTTATATAAGTAAAATATAACCTAGAGGACAAAGCTGAGAATTCTTCTAATACTTTTTTTTCTCATTTGAAACCAGTGTGACATAGAGAAATTCTCTATTATTTTTGTTCATGGTTTCAATGTGACATCCATTTTGTCGAATATCTTTAAAACTAAGTAAATTTCTTCTGGGTTTTTCAAAGCATAAGGCATTGTCAACATGAATTGTTGTTCCCGAAGGCAATATAATATTTGGTCTTCCAAAGTCATTAATCAAATTGGAGATGTCAGATATTATTTGAACATTAGCCTCAGCTAAGTTCAAATTGGAGAAATATTCTCTCTTTTTAAGGATTGTGTGCGTTGTAGCATAATCAGCAAGACATATATCGCTCTTATTTGATTCATTATTTGAACACATGATTTGATGATCTATCTATATAAATAATGTTTGACCAATTAGAAAAAAGGTCATATTTTATTCATAATAAGAAACTAGTACATATAAACTAAAAAACATAACAAAAACTAGTGCATAGAATTATTGAAAAACATTACATATAATTAATGTTCGATGAGCCATGTGGCGGCCCCAGTTCCACAATCTTAAACTGGGCCCCGCTCGGCCTAGACTTCCTTGGACCCTCGAGCCCGTCTCGCTGAGTCACGCAAGCCTAGTCGGCCTTCATTTACCATTTACTAATTATCAAGCAATTAAAGTTGAGTTAATCAATTAGTGAGTTATCATAGTTATAACTGAAGCAATTAAAACTCAAACTAAATGAAAAACCTCAAAGACACACAAGTTATGACAACTTAGAGTGTGAAAACCTCGAATATGTATATCATCATCAATGAACAGTCAGTGAAAAGTAAACACAAGATATACATGTCCAATATCTCTCAAAACTCAAATCTCAGTGTTTCAAAACAAGTATATCTAATAATACAAAAAGAATCACTTATGTCAGACAATTGGAAAGAACTGCTCTGGTATCCTCAAATGATATCTCCTAGCTGTGGAGCATTCCCCTTGCTGGACTATGGATCTGCATTCTGTCAAACACAAGAATGACGGGCCCAGTAAGCAACGCCAAGCATGACATATATACAACATTTCGAAATAAATAAATTAGTCTAATTCATGTAGATATAAAAATGAATAGTAAATATATGAATATAAAAGACTGTAAATAAATCAATCGATAAGTGAGGGTCTGGAATATGAAAACCGAATAGCGAGGAGTCCCGACCAAAATGTCATTGAGTCGCAGTAAAAGCCCAGCAGACTCGAGTTTAGGATGAGACACAGCCTACCAGCTCTAACCCTTTCGACTATGAGATATCCACATGCCCGGATAAGTGCTCCCAAAGTACGATCAATTATGAGATATCAACAGCGTCCAGATAAGAGCTCATATCACAGATAAATATTAATCATGACTCACTTGCCAATGGACCACTCAACCAATGACAATTTCAAAAGAAATGATAAACATAGCAATAACAAGAAATTAAAGCTCAAGAAATAACTGTAAAGTTCCTCACTGGTTTACTTACCTGTATCCAAGCTAATACACATTCAAATCAGCTTCGACACATCTCCAAATCCGTACTCAATACTTGACACTAGTAAACTATGCCCCTGATAATCATATGAGCAAATTTATATTGTGTTAGAACCTATTTAAGAAATTTTTAGGCTATTAAATCCAAAATTTGTTCAAATTAGGAAAATTATAGTGGTGGCACACTTTCCAAAGAAATTTTTTAGTGTAAAAACTTCCGACAACTTCAAAACAAAATTCTCTATAATTTCCTCAACTTTTTTATTTTTTCCCAATTTTTTTCCTAAAATTTCTTGAATTTTCCTGATTTTTATTTGATTTCCTTTTTCTTAGTTTGGGGCCCATTGGGCTTTTTTTTCCTGAACCGGCTCGATTTAGTCATTGGGCGGGCCCAGCTCGCCCACGCTGGGCCCGAGCTGGCCCGGCCCGTTCCCCCCTTTATTCCGTTCACGAAAGAGAGATATTTCTTAACTTCAAGACCCTCTGATTGTCTTGCCAAATGCACAAATGATACGTAAAATCAACCCTAAACCCAACATTTAGTCCTCCAAGATCAACAACAACAACATCAAATTCAAGAATTCTTGAAATAACCAAGCTATGTTAATGGAGTGGAACCCTAGCTTGATGATCTCCTTTTTCCTCACCAAATATTTAATGGACACACTTCTCTTCTTCTCCAATACACTCCAGCAGCCTCTCATCTTCCTATCCTACTTGCCTATTGATTTAATGAAGAAGATAAGAAACTCATTGTTGACTTATATGGTCAATTTGACTAAGTTGATAGCTTTATACCTTAGCCATTGGTTTATGTGTGCACACGTATCTCGAGGCTTATCTCATGGACCACCTTGTCCCACTTATCCCTCAAATCACCATTAAATGACTCAACAAGTTGACACCTTGTCTCATAATGGGTGAATATGTGTCTCGATGCACATCTACTACTTCCTTGTTTTATTTTCACTAACTATAGTCACATTAATGTTTATATTTAATGTGACCACATTAGCCACTTATTAAACCAACATAAATTAACATTTAACTCACATTAAACTTACCCCATAAGTCGATTCCTCGGTCTCACGTTGACACGCAATTTGAGGTACGCCTCTGCTCGTCTTGACACCGATATGCCCCTGAGATTTGGACATGTGTATACTAAATAATACAAGCATCAACAAAAATAGCATACCTTGGTGTTGACTCCTGAGATTTGGACATGTGTATCATGATAAGTGGGTCCCACGTACGACCCTGAAATAACACGTGGCACGAGTTAGATTTTTTAGGGTCATTACAAGTCATCTCCGGCAGTGAAGCTCATCTCAACTGTTTTGTCTTTCCCCTTTAAGGAGGCTTGATAAAGAGCAATAAAATGCTTAGGCGTGCGGCATGCATGAGCCCAATGGCCTTTCAAACCACACATGTGGCATGATTGGTCACGATTATGAGCATGCCCATTTTTAGCTGCATTCATTCCCTTATTTAAGTGGTGTCATTTGTATTCCATTTATTTTGGAACTTATTGCCACGAAATTTAGAATAGGGTTTGCCACGATCTTTACCAATTGATCCTTTCCCCTTTCCATATCCGTGATTTTTCTTTTCTTAACCATTTTTATGGTCATCATAAGATGCAACATTTGCTTCATTAATTGAAGCGGAACCAGTTGGACGGGAATTGTGGTTCTTCACTAGAATCTCATTATTTTGTTCAGCCACCATAAAACAAGAAAATTAATTCATAGTATTTTTTAAATTGACACGTTTGATATTGTTGTTGCAATAATAGATTCGAGGTATAAAAAGTACTGAATGTTTTTTTTCGTCATTGCCTCATCGGATATATTTTCTTCACATAACCTCAAACAATAGGTAATATTAAACATGGTGGAGTTATACTCATTGACTGTTTTGAGATCTTGAAGCCTAAGATTCAGTCAGTCGTTTTGAGCTTTTTGAAATATCACCGTCTTTTGGTGATTATATTGCTAGGTTAGAGGATATTTTATAGTGAGATACTCATTTTTCAAACCTTCATAGAGATGATGGCAAAGGAATATCAGCGCTTTCGTACGGTCTTGCATTGATGTTTCTCCCAAGTCTTTAACTTGGATATGTATCTCGACATTCAGTTGTCATAGAAAATAATTATTGCTAGTGATATCGAGGGCAACAAATTTAAGTTTTTGAAGGTTTTCATAGTCTGAAAATATGTCAAGAAATTGGGTAAATAATATTTCTCTTTTATATAAAATAAATAATATACGATTAAATATATGTTCATAACTTGATTATTAATATATAAAATGTATTACTTGTATGAGTTAGTGGGACAACCTCCAGGTTGGGTGGCGAGACGAAGTCTACTTAAAACCATGTCTCTTCAAACGGATAATTCATCTCCCTTTCAATGTTTAGCTTTACCAGGGATAAAGCTTACCCATTATCAACCCAAACTCATAGCACTATTTGCAACATAAAAATCAAGAATAGAGCATAACTAATCGTTCTAAACCTTACTTGACTATATCAAAATTTAACCCTCGGAGACACGGTCGAGAAGTGCCATGCATGACCAATTGTAGTATAGCGAGAAAACTAGTAGCGTTACATATTGACTTTTGACTTCCGATGTAGAAGATAGTACAAGATGCAACTACAGAGCATACTTTCGTAGTCGGTGACGTTATAATGCATAATGTATGAATAAAGTATGCATATGTAAGTGATGCATATAATAAAGAAAGCAACCATGATAACATGGAATAAATTGAACTTATTTAAATTAACAAAGGTTATACATTCCTAGTTTTATTTCTTTAGCAAGCCTTCTTGAACTTCAGATCTCTTCTTTATGCAAGAGCAATTCGTGCTGATAACGTGTTATAAATTGAGTTGGAACTTGCTAATAACTAGATAAGAAAAATATAAGACTAAGAACTTCTACTACTACAAACTACTGCTATAAAGGAAAAGAGAAGAAATGTGATAATTGGAATGAGAAGTTTTTCATTCAACTTGGTGTGTTTTTACAATAAGGTTGGCACCGTTTATATAGACCATTTAGTGATGAATATAAATGTACTTAGACAATGTCTACAAGTAACACATACATCACATGTTATACAACTCTTTACAAGCAACATTGACAATACATTGAATAGTAAGTACATTGGATATGAATACAAGTAAGAGCAATGCTTGATATTATACCTCAATGACAAAGCCATGCTTAACAATGTGGTTATCCAAAATCTTGGTCAATTGTTCATCGATATCATAATAGACCTTTATTTTTATTTTTTTATTTTTGTTATGTTGTGTTTCATGTGGTTTGAGGTGCATCTAGTAACCCAACAGTACATGGTTGAACTTCATATTTATATCATGGCAAAACTTATTTTTTGGTCTTTGAACTTTAAGCTTTTTATGCTTTTGGTCCTTGAATTTTAATTGTACACATTTGATCCATAAATTTTTAAAAGAGTACACATTTGCTCCTTCCACAGTTTGGACTGTTAAGTCTTGCTGATGTGGCAAATGAAAGCGCCAAGTGGACTATTTATTTGACAAATGGTCGATTTGTATGTGAACCGATGGCAAACGAAAGCGCCAAAAAATGGGTTTTTGCCTTATATCACCTTAACAAAGGTAGGTCTGGTCTTCCGCTAAAGCATCTCACTGAGACATCACTAGTTGTCATAAGCTAAGATTGGCCAGTCTTGGACTCATGGTACTACACATATGGCTCTATTTGGCAAGGCTAGTTGATAATCTAGCTGATAGCTGATAATCTACTAGCTGGTAGCGAAAAGCTGATAATCTAGCTGATCAACTAAAAATTGTTTGGAATGATAGCTGATTGGTTAGCTGATAAATGCAAAATGACAATAAAGGACATATGACACAATTAAGTATATTAATTATATAATCATATAATTAATTATTATAAATAACTCTGTATTTTATTTACAAAATACAAATTAATACCATAAAATAATTTATATTATTTAGAAAACTAAATTATGTGTGTCCATATATGATTACATGAAAATAACTTTATATTAATTTATAAGAATTCGGAAAAAATAAATACATGTAAATAAAATACAATAAACGACTTGGATAATTATACATATACCTAACACATCATCCATAATTGAGAAGCAATGTTATTGCGAATATTCTTCATTTCTAGAGAAGAATATTTTTAAAAAAGATGTATGATAGCCTATCATTCGAACACTACATTAAAAAATATTTTTATAGCATTTAAAAATATTTTTATACTCGACGTTAAAACTTATTTAATATGTAATAAACATCTAATAAGATTATCTATAATTAAGAAATTAATGTGTAATGATTTTTAATTTTAGTGAAATTCTTTGTTTTATAATATTTAGTTAATTATTAATCACTATTTTTTTCATTAACAAAGAAAAAAAAAACAACGCTGAATGATTGAGAGATATCCAACTCCCAAAGAAAAAAAAAGCAAGGGCATTAATTTATTTGTATTTATCCCTATTTGGTTTCTAATTTCGCGGGCTACTAATATTCGCTGGTTTTGTTTAAGTATTTGCGTATTTTGTTTCCGCTAATTTGCAAGGGCATTAATTTATTACTATCTTAAAACTAAGGGTATAATGGGGAGAAAAAATCCAAACGACGGATTTTTGGTTCAAACGCTACTAAGAGTAGGGTTTTAATTGGGAGCTTATCATCTAGATTATTTTTAAAATAAGCTACAAACCAAACACAGCTTAACAAATAAACTAGTTTATCAGCTAGTTTATTTGTTAAGCTGTGTTTGGTTTGTAGCTTATTTTAAAAATAATCTAGATGATAAGCTCTCAATTGAAACGCTATTCATAATAGCGTTTGAAACGAAAATTCGTCGATTGGATTTTTTCTCCCCATTATACCCTTATTTTTACTGTATTAATAAATTTGCAAATTAGTAAAAATAAAATACGCAAATACTTAAACGAACCTGCGAATATTAATACCTGTGATTATACCCAAATAGAGTTGACAAAGGCGAAACCAGCATTTTAAACTCTTCTAGGCTAGACCAACAGTTATATAATACGTTATTAAAACTTATTGAATTTAAAATTAACATATAGCTTAATATTGTTAATAAAAAAATAGTTTATAATAATTAACTAAATATTATAAAACAAAGAATTTCACTAAAATTAAAAATCATTACACATTAATTTCTTAATTATAGATAATCTTGTTAGATATGTATTACATATTAAATAAGTTTTAACAATGTCGAGTATAAAAATATTTTTAGATGTTATAAAAATGTTTTTTAATGTAGTGTTCGAGTGGTGGGCTATCTTACATATTTTAAATTTTTTTTTTACTAATCTACTATTTTTTTAAGTTATAGAGATACTTCTATAGAAATGAAAAATATTTGCAATAATATTGCTTCTCAGTTATGGATGATGCGTTAGGTATATGTATAGTTATCCAAGTCGTTTATTGTATTTTATTTACATGTATTTATTTTTTACGAATTTTTATAAATTAATATAGAGCTATTTTCATGTAAACATTTATGCACATAGTTTAGTTTTCTAAATAATATAAATTCCTTTATGGTATTAATTTATATTTTGTAAATAAAATACATTAATTATATGATTATATAATCAATATACTTAATTGTGTCATATGTCCTTTATTGTCATTTTGCATTTATCAGCTAATCAATCAGCTATCATTCCAAACAGTTTTTACTTGATCAGTTAGATTATCAGCTTTCCGCTATCAGCTAGTAGATTATTAGCTATCAGCTAGTTTATCAGCTATCAGCTAGATTATCAGCTAGCCTTGCCAAACAGAGCCAAAGTGACCAATTAGCCAGAAACGATACGACAAACAAATATATTAGTATGAGTCAAGGTCGTCTCTATAGGATTTGAGGCCCTTAGCCAAATTCAAAATGGGTCCTACTAAAAATAATAGTAAGAGGAACATGTGCTATGCAAGGGATATATAATTTTTTTTAAAAAAAACAAATTATGTGTAAGACAAACGATAAATAGTTGTAACGTAACAACAACTAGTTGGCTCAAGTAGTAAGAAACTTAGTCTTTTAATTGAGGTTTTAAGTTCGAGTGTCATGAATAGAAAAAATTGAGTTGGGATAGTCGGCCTCTATATGGAGCTCGACAATCCTCGAGCATTGATTAGTCGATGTGATCTGCGTCGGACAACATGTGAGAAATCAAAAAAAAAAAAGAAAAGTGCAACATATTTTCATTGAAACTCTTTTCTTCCCCATTTTCATGACCTTGGAAACAACAAGAATTTGCATTTTATTAATTGTGTTAAAATGTTAAATTCTAAAGGTAAAACTAATGTATGAAATATTAAAATAAACTAATTTAAAAATAATATTTTCATTAAAGTAAACTAATTTAACAATGAACTAGCAATAACATCATATAAGAAAAAAATGAAAACATCGCAAAAATAAAAAAAATAATAGTGAAAGAATGAACTTAAATGAAAATATCACAAAAATGAAGAAATAAAAGTGAAAGAATGAACTTGAGGGTAAATTCTTGCTTTTTCTTATAGTAGTTTTTTTTCTTTTTTTTTTTTTTTTTGTACAACCATTTTATATTTTCTTATATATCTATATGAGATATATATGAGCAAGTAAAGATTGGGCCCTACTCAATGTTGGGCCTCCACCATAAGCAACTAGTTGTCTAATATGCCTTAAAGTAGAGCCACCGCCAAACATGAACAAAAACTTGAACTATATATGTAGTGTATATATTATATAAGTACGCAAAAGTTACGTTATATGAAATTGCTATGTAACGAGGTCGAGTTTAATTTACTTTTATAAGAAATTAACCAATTTATCACCTCTAATTTGTACAGGGGAGACTCAAAACCCCAAACCACTTGATGAAAAATTAACATTCTTAATTACTTTGCTGTAAAAATGTTAAGTTAAACATTATGGTCAGAGCAATAGTTGCAAAATAGCTATGAATTTTGAAATTTCTATATCATAAAATTGAACTTTGGTACTAAGAAGGTTATGCTAGAATGATATAATCTCTCATCTCTTAATTAGAGATCTTGATTTTGAATCATCAAAAATAAAAAATAAAAAATAAAAAAAAAGACTTAAATTTTTACTAGATGTTGTCGCGACCGCCCTTGTGGTTATTCCTTCCTTAAGTCCAAGATTAATGGGAGGTAAAGCTCCCTCTAAGCTCACAATAATCCTTAAAAAAAAGTTAAGTGAGATACTTCAAAAAAAAAAAAAAAAAAAAAAAGTTGGACCGGTCCGGTCCGGCCCGTTCACGGTTCGGTTCAGTTGACCGTTAAATTTGATGGGCGTTTCCCGCGGAATCACTTCAATACTCATCTTCAAAACCCTAACCCTAATTCCACTCTCCCAAATCGATCTAAAACACTTGAGAAATACTGAAATTGTTCGCACAATCGATTCTGGAACAACATTTTCCAATTCGGTTCTCCTTCGAAAGCTTCGTTGGATTCGACAAAGAGGTATAGGAGAGCCTCTGGTTTCCATCCCAAGATTGGTGATTTTGGATTCCCATAAGCCCTAAATTGGTTTTTAGGGAAATGCAGATGAAGAACTACGGTGATTTCAAGTGCTGGAACGCCAAACAAGGTTAGATAGTTAACTCAAAAGGGTATTCTTTCTATCGCGATGTTCTTTTCTGTTGATACGATTTCTTGCAGTTTTTCATTCATATATCACATACTTTTTAAGAATATTTTCCTCAAAAACCTAATTCCCTGCAATTAAAGGTTCTACCTTTTGTCCTCGTCGCATACAATCACTCAGGAGATACTTGCCAATTTATTGAAGTGGTTGTGGGGATGACTGAGGCGAAATAAAATAATAGGGAGGAGGACTCATGAATTGAATTCTAATCTCAAATCTTCATGCTTGTTTGATTGGAAAAGTGCTGAAAGCTTCATAATTATTTTCGCAAATTGATGAACTTTAGTTTGGGGAAAAAAATCAATTCGTGTTGATTTCAAAGATCAATTTGATTGTCTAGGGCGTTGTAAATGTCTTTTCATTTATTTTATTTCCTTAAGTTATATTGTTGTTTTACTTAATTATTGGTTCTAAAAGATCACTTAAGCAAATCCTAATTGTTACCCTTATATGAAAGTTCATCACCTGTATATAGCTCCAATATTGCTGGCATTTCTCATATATTTATTCTCATTTACATCAGTACTTGTTTACATTGAGACAGATACCTTCTCAACAGTCACAAAGACAGTACATGATAGATCTTCACCATATATAGAGAAAGTCACCACAATAAAAACCCTTTATGATTTATAAATGAAAAGCTATTCAGAGAAGAATATTATTCAGTTGTTGTTTGCAGCCTTGGATTCTTTCAGGAACATCTATTCAGAGAAGAAACTTGCAGTGTCTTCGTTGTCAACAATCACTTGGAGGTAGCTTAGGATTGGAGGAGGATTCACCTCTAACAACCCTTCGAGAATCTGAACCACTTGTCCCATAGATGGTCTCTGATACTCCTCCTCTTGGACGCACCAACAAGCCACTCTAAATGCTCTGTTGAGTTCTTCAATGTCTGCTTTTCCGTCCAAGTTGTTGTCCAAAATTGAAAGCACCGGTTGTCCTTCAGCGATCACTTTCCTTGAAGCCCAAGTAGGGAAGAAAGACATCTTCCCATTCTTAAATTGCTTTAGGTTTCTTGTACCCGATATGATTTCAAACAACATCATCCCATAGCTATAAACATCAGCCTTTGCAGTGATAGCCACACCTGAGGTCCATTCTGGTGCAAGATAGCCTACAGTTCCCCTCATAGACGTCATAACACGACTAAATTCACGACCTAGTAGCTTTGCAAGACCAAAATCTGCTATCCTAGGAGAAAAATCAACTTCTAGGAGCACATTCTCTGGCTTGATATCACAATGTATGATACAGTCTCTACACTTCTCGTGTAGATAAGCTAATCCTCTTGCTACCCCTGTTGCAATTTGGTACCTTTGCTGCCAATTCAAAATTATTGAATCGTTTTGATGTTTTAGATACTTGTCTAGGGATCCATTAGCAATGAGGTCATACACCAACATTTGTTTTCTACCTTCAGAGCAAAAGCCACGAAGGCGAACAAGGTTAACATGTTGGATTAAGCCTATAGTACTTACCTCACTTCGAAATTGCTTCTGATCTTGAGAAAAACCTTCAAGTTTCTTCACTGCAATGGCAGTCGAGTCGGGCAATATTCCTTTGTAGACGGTGCCAAAACCGCCGCTGCCTAACTTGTCTGAGAAATTCTTTGTTGCTAGTTTCAGGTCTTTGTACCTGAATGCTGTTAAAAAGGCATAGGCCTCTTCTTGCTTTGGTGTTCTGCTGATGAGTCTTCTTATCCCCCGTTTGCGAAGAAAAAGGAAAGTGATACCCAAAAAAATTATAGTCCCGGAAAGAACCACCCCAACTATAATCCATATAGTAGAAGCTTTTGTCTTAGAACCCAATTCGTGGCCTTGTGAACGAGCTAGTCTGATGTAGAGATCATTTCCTTCATCACCGGAAAGCTGCTCTATGTTTAATAGATCTCCGTACCATAGTAGACACTGAATACTATTGCCACTACTATTACTGTTGGTGTTGTAAGAATAAGCGCTGCAGGAACAATTTTGTAAGCAAGCCAATTCACATTTCCTGGCATTATCGGCTGCTAGAGCGTTGGCTGATGGGCTGATTTTGGTCAATCTCATGTTAGGCATCTTTGAAAAGCTATCTTCATTGCCACACTGTAAAGTGCTTCTCCTCGCGCACCCTCCTGAGTAATCAAGCAAGTCCCAGTCTTTTGGATAGCGATGTTCAAATCCCGATAAACATTGGCATACAGAAGGACCTATATTGTTCTCACTGCAAACACCAAAAGCCCCACAAACACCATAAACCTGGCAATGAAGCAATGGTTTAGTCCATATCACCGTCCAGTCTCGAGTTTCAGACGACCACATGCTTGCCTTTGATTGTCCAGATGTATCCAAGAAATTACCAAAGGGTAAGGTCTTGTTCGAAAGAAGATAGATAAAATCATAACTCCCATTTTCATAGGACGTGATTCCAAAAGAAGACATGAATCCGTATCCAACTTGCATCTCAGGAATGTTGCTGAAAAAACGTCCATTCCAGACACCAGAATTGTAAAACTTTTGCGAACCATTCCAAATTAAGCTGAAACTCTTGTCGGGCCCCAACTCAATCGAGTAGATGCCATCAGACGGATCCTCAGTGTTTCTCCATGAAGTTACTTTCATGGCCTTCTTTGTAAGGCCATTATATCCTAACCTTGCACCAGGTAGGTGAACATGGGTAGGATGATCAAAGCTCTCCCATAAGACATTCCCATTTGTGGAACTCAAAATAACCAGATTTCCATCATCTCTGAGCACTGCTTTGACTGAGGAATCATTCATGGTTCTTGAGGGCGTTGAATCGGTGGACCAAATCGGAATTTGGGTCCTCGTGATCATAAGGACTAGCTGGCCATTCTCTATGAGCTTGAGTTCTGAAGAAGATGAGTCATTAATGGTTATGGGTTTGTTTCTGTTGGCCACCCAAACAATGGTTTTCTTTTTCTGGACGGCAAAAACTTGCCTGAACCAAATGCCGATGTAGTAGTTCTTGGAGTTACCCGGTGTGAAGAATCCAAGTTCGAATTTTCTTTCTTTGGAAACTAAGGTCTTGTTTGCTGTTAGCAATTGGCCTGCAAACATGGTATCAGAAGTACTAGAAGTACTGATACTATGACAAGGAGCAAATGAAAGGATGAACCATAGAAAAGCAATAAGAAATGATTTTGATGGAGGATTCGAGATGGTGTCCATATCTGCTGCACAAACTTTCAGAGACCAAGCTTTGCCAGGTTTTTTAGATTGTAGCAGCCGATGTATAAGAACACTGATGCTATGCTTTCCTTTTAAAGACTATATACCAATGGACATGCAAGTTGGGCTGCTAATTCATGATCAAGCCTCCATCCACCAACATTGAATTAATGTGAAAACATAGAATAAGAAATATAAAAATTCAAAGACAAGTTGGGCTGCTAGGGATTCATGATCAAAAGACCTACATCCGCCAACATTGAATTAATGTGTTTTAATGGTTTGCAAAGCTTCAATTGCACAACCATAAAGTTTGATCATGTAAGTGGGACTTTTTTTGTTGTTGTTGTATCATTTACAGTTGCAATAATTGAACTCTAGTTTATTAGAATTTAGAGGAAAATCATGATCAGATTGAAGTGCATTAAATGCCATTAAGACCATGCTGACTTTCGCAAATATTATTGCCAAAGATCAACCGAAGAGCTCATAATTACAACAACATGCAATCAATGCCTAATTAGTTTGATGGTGTGGTTTTGAGTAATAGTTTCAATTGGTGCCCTTTCTCACAATGGATATTTGCTTTTGTTCTCCTAATTCTCCACTAGAATTTGATGAAGTTTTGTTATTGAGCTTTGCATAACAAAGTTTTAGTAGAAAAATATAGAGATTATTGAATATGTTCAATGGTCTTCACCACTGCCTCAATTAACTTAAACTGTTAGGATACTATGGCCCATACTTCCAACTATATGTTCAATGATCTTCAGTAGTCGCATTTGCTTGGATTTAATGCGTTGGGTCTGTTTTAAATACTACTTGTCAAATCGAACGGGCATGTATAATACTTAAATGAACCAACATGAATTGATAAAGCAGTTTGATTGGCAATGTTACAACATTCAGTAGTCTGATGCAGTGACCATGAAATCTAATGCTTAAATACTTCAACTTGCTAACACATAGAGTTTTTATTTATGTAGATTTGAACTTATATTAGTTCTGTCTAGATTACTCATGGCGGCCGCTTTACATAATTAATGCCTCTCCTTTTGTCCAAGGTGGGAGATTGTGGTGACTAATTTATGTATGTGCTTAAATTTGAGATTGGGTGTTCACTCCGAATTGCCAAAATAATTGGAGTTCTCACTCCAAAACTTATAAGAATAAAAGACACTTATGAGACCCATGCTTTCAGTTATAGAAACAAAGTCAAGCATTCCACCATTCTAGTACTTCAGTTATGAATAAACCAATCTATTACATTGAAAGAACAAATGGTGTGGATAGAGTCAATTTATTACATTGAATAAATAATACGTCCATAATTTATTGATCACCAATCTGTTACATTTGACATTTTTCGCCATCATTTGTAACTTTAATTTTTCATGCACCATAATCTCTTCTTGACAATGCCCCATTTATACCCACACTTACGTGCGACATCAACACACATCCCGTTAGTACTTTTGCGACACACTTATTAGTGTCCCTTAGATACACATCCATACAAACATTGATGCGCATTTCGCATGTTCAAAATGAGAAACCTAATCATTTTCCGACTAGCAAACCTACAAGAGTTTTTGTGACATAACATGTTAGGAGTCACCAATAAAAGTTGGGTGACACAAAAAAAAATCAGGTTCAAGGTTCAATATTCAGTCAACCGTTTAATTTGATTCTTTAATCTCAAAAACATGAGAGCTCACTATTTCCTTACATATGCTGTTGGAGACAATGCATACTAACACATACAGAGAAAACTTTAAAACTGCTCTATGCTGATGTTATGTGAATTATATTTTTGTCCATCTCTTTTAGCTTGATATATAATCGTCTCTATCCATTCCTCAAGTATGAGATAGAATAGTAAAATTTGCAGAACTGATAAAATTCATTGAATAGACAATGCTTCATATTCTTGACTAATTGTCATTAGCTTTAAATGCATACGATACATTGGTTCTGGAAGTGTGAGAACAGTTTGCTACAATGAAATTGGTTCTAGAAGTGTGATTCATAATGGTCGGATCTCTATTGTGTCCTGTTAGAACACATTGTAGAGGCAATCTAGATGAGCTGATCAAGAATCCTAGCCTTCACTGTTAAATGATATAAAAGGCTAAAAATAGTGAAAAAGAATTATGTGTTCATTAGGTTGAGCTTAGTCAAAATATCAGCTTTATATCAAATATTATAGTAATGGTGGACAGAATACTGATTTTAGTTCATAGGTTTAAAGAAATGATATTCAACCAACTAATTCATGATTCATTCATGAATCAACCCCCTTTTGTTTCATTTCAACTCAGCCTAAGCTAGCTTTCAATTTTCTTGAAGAATTTTGTTTCATTTCACAGATACATGGCTATCGGGTGGAAAGTTTCGGTATGATTGTCGGGCATGAAAGGGCAGGAGATTGTCTCATGGAAAAAGAGTATCCTTCACCAGCGACCTTCGGTATGGCGACAGAACAAGACATGGAACATACTTTAAAGTAGAACGGATTACATCAGTATTGGAGTAGTGGGGTCTGGAATGGCAATTCTCACACCACAGTTCCTCAGATCCGTAATTGCAATAGTTTCTATTTCAGGCAAGGCTGATGTTTACAGTTATGGGATGATGCTTGTATTTGTTATATCAAGGAGAAAGAACTTGCAATCTAAGGATGGGAAAGCTTGATTCTTCCCAACTTGGGCTGCTAATGAAGTAATATCGGAAGGACAGACTGTACATTTTTTTATTTTGGATAACAAGTTTGAGGGAAATTCAGACATTGATGAACTAACTAGAACTTTCAGAGTGGTCTGTTGGTGCATTCAAGAAGCAGTGGTTCAAAGGCCATCATCAATGGGCCAGGTGGTTCAGATTCTTGAAGGGCTTCTAGAAGTGAGTCCTCCTCCAATTCAAAGGTACCTCCAGTCTCCCTAGGCTATAAATTTCTTCTTGGAATAAATCTCCAAGTTAATAATTCGACGGTATGCAAAGCAATTACCGATTGACCTTGGATATACTTCCAACATTTTACTGTTCTAGGTAATTAAGACATTATTATAATTATCCGTAGTTTCAGTTGTTATGGTTGAAACTTTGTGATACTTAACCGTTCTAAAACTTCTGGCTTTCAAACGAGATGTGCTAGTCTTTCTTTTGTTTGAAGGCGGTCTTATATTGGTGTTTGAGACCAACTCTTTGTGGGTTGAAATAGGTGGAGAAAATGTCTTCCTTGCAGGAAATTCTTAGGATCTTCTGTTTCAGAACAAACTGGAATATATGCATTCTTTTTTAGGCTTAACCATAGATGACTTATGTCAGTCTCAATTGAACCATGACAGTTTATTATTTGTTTTCCTTTTTTTGGCTCACTTATGCTTCTATGATATGCTAGTCTTTATTTCCTTTCGAATGTGTTCTTCAAGGTTTAGTTCTTTAATTTTCATGTGTAGTAATATAGAGTACCAGAGGTTATTTGTTACTGAGCCTCTGTAAATCGGGTTCTCATGCTATGATATTATGTTATTATTGAATTATTGTGAATTCAAATTAGAGTTAATGTGGGGTTTGAATTTTGTTTTGACGACTCGTTATTCATGTTCTTTTCATTTGTTTCTTGGTGTCATTTCATTGTTGTAATCCTCTCTTTTACAAATGTTGTTGAAAAACTTAATTACATTGTTAATAGAGGATTGGAGAATAATGAGAACAGTATAAGAGAAACACTTTGTGCAAATAACTCGATCAGGGAATCCATTAAAATGTTACGCTTGCAGTGGACATCGCCCTTTAGAGTTCATTGGAATTGCTTTGTTCGTCGTACCAAGAAGCGAGGTTGACATCATTGTGTCGACTAGGTCCAACCCCGAGCACTGTCATTTTCTCAATCAACAATGCTTCCTCTCCCTGGCAGTTTATGACCTATTCAAATCTTTACATTGACCAGAAAATTTTGAAATATGAATTAATGCTTTCCTTTAATGCCCACAAATGATGGAACAAGTCAGCCGTATCCAATAATGTTTGCACTTGAGATTGCATGAAATCATTCGTCAACAGAAATAACAAGAGGAGAAAGCTTGTAAAGGTACTGTGTACTTTGATTTTTTATTTTCCTTCTCTAACCTCTATTCCTTTATTGTGTGGTTGAGAAAATTTAACAATTCTATTTCATAGACATTGCTATTAACCAACCTTAGAACAAATGAACAATCTATATCTAGCATGACCCTCCGCTGTCCAATCAAGAAAACTATCGTTCAGAATCCTAAAGAAGCGCCAATATCTACGTTAATATTTCAGAAAGACAGAAATTTAAGTCTAGAGAGAAAGGGAGAGAGCAGATACATGCATGTAACGACAGTTACAATTGCATATATATATATATATAGGAATAAATGTTAGTTATAAGTGGTTGGACAATAAATATTAGTTTTGGTCCACAAAGTCTGCCTGATTTGTTACTTGTAAGAGCCCTATAAGTATGTAACAAAGGATGATACAACAACAACATAAAATTAATGTAACAAAGGATGATATGGAATATAAAATATATATATGATTTCATGTTTGTCTCTCTCTAGTTTTGTTCCACTGACTTCTTTCTCGTCTCTGAATCTCTTTTTTCTCTTAATAACTCTCAATCTTCTTTTCTATTGAAATCTAGTGCATACTTCTCTATTGATTCTCTCTCTAAGTCTTCTATTCTACTACTTTGAAGATCAAGTGTGCAACAGTTATATGCATAACTGTAAAAAACTCATGAACAAGTTAATTAGTGTATCAAAGATGAATGCCGTGTCGATTTCTGCAGTGATGTTAGTTCTTATTCCTTTGACATTGTCCCTCCTTTCATTTGCTCCTCATTATAGTGACAGTGCTAGTACGGGAGTTGATACCATGTTCGCCGGCCAATCTCTAACAGGAAACGAGACCTTAGTTTCCAGAAATGGCAAATTCGAACTTGGGTTTTTCACTCCGGGCAACCTTCAGAACTATTATTACATAGGCCTTTGGTTCAAGCAAGTCGCGATTGTCCAGAAGAAAAAAACCATTGTTTGGGTGGCAAATAGAGACAAGCCTATAAATGCTACTTATTTTTCTTCCTCAGAATTTAAGCTCCTTGGTAATGGTCATCTAGTTCTCCTAGTGACCACCAAGGGTAACTCCTTTCTACAATCCCAGTTTGGTCGACTACAGATTCAATGACCTCGAAGACCACGATTGATTCCTCCATCAAAGCTGTGCTTGGCAATGATGGTAATCTGGTTATCATGAGTTCATCAAATGGGAACATCATGTGGCAGAGCTTTGATCATCCTACCAATGCCTTCCTACCAGGTGCAAAGTTTGGATATAACAATCTCACCAAGAAGGATCAGAAGATAACATCATGGAGAAACACTGGGGACCCATCTGAAGGCTTCTACTCTATTGAGTTAGAGCCTGATAAGAGTGTCAGCTTCAAGTGGAATCAATCGCGGGAGTTTTATAACTCCGGTGCCTGGAACGGGCGCTTTTTCAGCAACTTCCCAGAGATGCGAATCGGAGTTGTAACTTCATACGACATTACATCATATGAGAATAGGAGTTTCTTCACCTTTTCTGCTCCTAATGAGGCTGCGCCTATTTATGTTTTTATAGATTTGTCAGGGCAACTGAAGGCACCAATTTGGCAGCCGAAAACTCAAGATTGGATGATAATTTGGGTAAAACCAATGCAGCCGTGTAAGGTTTATGGAATTTGTGGGGCTTTTAGCGTTTGCAGTGATAATAACGCTGGTCCTTCTATATGCCAATGCTTGCCCGGTTTTGAAAAATATAATCCGAAAGATTGGGATTTGCTTGATTACTCTGGCGGGTGCATCAGGAAAACCTCGTTGCAGTGTGGTGATAAAGACAATTTTAAGAAGCTCCCTAACATGGATGTGTCTCGAATTATCCCATCGGCCGATGCTTTGGTTGTCGATGATGCCAAGAAATGTGAATCGTTTTGCTTAAAGAACTGTTCTTGTGATGCTTATGCTTACTACAAAAATAGTAGTGGCAACAGTAAAAGTTTTATGTGTTTACTATGGTATAGCAATCTATTAAACATAGAACAGCTTGGTGGTGATAAGGGAAATGATCTTTTCATTAGACTAGCTGCTTCAGAAGTTCTAGATGGTTCTAAGATGAAAGCTTCCACAATTTGGACTATAGTTGGCGTGGTACTTGTAGTTGTAGGGACTACAATCACTTCCATTTTTCTTTGCAAATGGTGGACAAGAAGATCCAGCAGAACACCCGAGCCAGAAGAGAGCTATGCATTCTTGACAGCTTTTAGGTACAAAGACTTGAAAATTGCGACGAAGAACTTCTCGGACAAGTTAGGCAGCGGTAGTTTTGGTAGCGTCTTCAAAGGGACATTGCCTGATTCAACTTCCATAGCAGTGAAGAGACTTGAAGGTGTTTCGAAAGATGAGAAGCAATTCCGGAGCGAGGTAAGTACAATAGGCTTAATCCAACATGTTAACGTTGTTCGCCTACGCGGTTTTTGCTCTGAAGGTAGTAAAGCGCTACTGGTGTATGATTACATGCCTAATGGGTCCCTAAACGAACATCTATTTAGTAGAAAAAATCCCAAAGTTTTGAACTGGCAGGAGAGGTACAAAATTGCAATAGGGACGGCAAAAGGATTGGCTTATCTACACGAGGCATGCAGAGAATGCATCATACATTGTGACATCAAGCCGGAGAACATACTCCTAGATGCTGATCTTTCTCCCAAAGTAGCAGATTTTGGTCTTGCGAAGCTTTTAGGCCGTGAATTCAGTCGTGTTGTGACGACTATAAGGGGAACTGTAGGCTATCTTGCACCAGAATGGACTTCAGGCTTGGCTATCACTGCAAAGGCTGACGTTTATAGCTATGGAATGATGTTGTTCGAAGTGATATCAGGACGAAGAAACTTAAAGCGAGGTAAAGATGGGAAGGTTTGGTTCTTCCCTACTTGGGCTGCTAGAAAAGTGGTTTCCGAGGGACAGTCAGTCTTTTCAATCTTAGACGACAAGTTGGCCAGAAATGCAAACATCGAAGAACTTAGTAGAGCATTTAGAGTGGCTTGTTGGTGCATCCAAGAGGAGGAGACTGTGAGGCCATCAATGGGACAAGTGGTTCAGATCCTTGAAGGGCTAGTCGATGTGAATCCTCCTCCAATGCAAAGTTACCTTCAAAAGCTGGTGCAGAATGAAGAAACCGCAGATTTTTTCTCCTAGAGGTATTTTTAGTAACGTAACCTTTTTGTGTTGCTACCTAGCTAGCTTGTAGGCCAACTGGTTTTGTTGTTGCAAGTATACCTATAGAAGTGACTTTTTGAGTTTCACATGCAATAAAATTAAGGTCTGCAGTTCATGTTTTTCTTCCTAGAAGAGAGGAAGCAAATGTAATATTTCACCTTATTACCTTCAGTGCTTGTATACTTTGTTTATATTTATGTTGCAGTATGATGAGAAAAAACTTGAAGCAATATAAAATGGGCAATGATATTTTCTGAATAGAATGTGTTTATTGTGTAGAGAACTTGTGTACATGGTAATCTATGTATATACACAGGTCTAGAATACAAAATGAAAGTACAACCACAAAAGAAACTTACTAAATACACGAGATACTAATTTCCTTAATTGCTAAATATAATATTTAGTTTCCTTAACACTCTCCCTCAAACTCAAGATGGGTTCGTAGAAATTAACTTGAGTTTGTCAACCAAAGCATGAAAGCGACCCGAAAGATGAGCTTTAGTGAAGATATCTGTTAGAGTTAATCATTGAGTATTGTGTAATGTGGATCTCGAGGTGTATCTGTGGTGTATGTTGTAAATAACAGTTGTAAGTGTTGTATGCGCATGTGTGTGTGTGAAGTGGTTGTATTTGAACGGTGATGATCACAACAACCGGATGGTTGAGATGTAAAGTTGTTTTCATATATAAATAGAAAGCACATCACTCAAAGAGTTTATCGAGGATCTGTTTCTCTTTTCTTCTTCGTTTCTCTTCTTTGTTGTTCTCTCTCGGTGTTCTCTCGGTTCTCTCTTTCTGGCTTCAACATGGTATCGTAGCAAAGAAAGCAAACGCTCGTAGGTCATGGAAACCAGATTCATGGAGTCTCGGTGATGTTAGTGAAGGTTAGAGATGAGGATATCTGACTCACTTCTTGTGAGAGACGAGTGAGGTTCGGGAAAAACTTGAAGAAGATCACAAGATCTTACTTCGGTGTACAGATCTAGCGAGAAAGAACTAGATCAGGAAGAAAATCTGGTCATTGTGCTTCGGGGGTACGGATCTTGCTTCTGGTGTATAGATCTGGTGAAGAAATCGCCAGATCTGAAGAGAAAAAGAAGAGATCTAGTGTTGAAACTACCAGATCTAGAAGCAAAGTTGAAAGATCGGTGAAGAAAACACTAGATCTGAAGAGAAACCAAAGAGATCTAGTGTCGAAACTACTGGATCTGACGAAGAGGCATCGCAAGGTGCTCCGCGACATCACCAAGCCGGCGGTACGCAGTCTCGCGAGACGAGGAGGCGTGAAGAGGATCAACGGTTTGATCTACGAAGAGGGGAGTCCTCAAGATCTTCTTCAGATCTGGTCATCCGAGACGCCGTGACCGACACCGAGCACGCCAAGAAAGACCGACGCGCGAGACCGATGATCCGCGACGCCGAGACACCCGTCGATCCGCCATCCGAGACGCCGCGACGACACCCGTCGATCTGGTCATCCGAGACGCAGCGATCGACACCGAGCACGCCAAATAGAAGACAAACGGCGAGTGGACGTCGTGTACGCGCTCAAGAGGCAGGACGCACTCTCTACGCTTCGGTGGGTAGGCAAGTGAAGTATACCAACTGGATCTGGTCAATCTTGAAGAGATGGCGAAAAGATCTCGGTGTCAGGAACAAGGATCTCCGTCTTCGTGTTTTGTATCGAGGTTCCTCGTGCTTGAGTTTGTACTCCATTTGGTAGTTCTCTCGAGTCAATTTGTTACTACTAAACTTGATGGCACAAATTTCCTTTTGTGGAAATCTATTGTTGTTCCTAGCTATTCAAGGATTTGATCTTGATGGTCATCTTTTCTAACACCGGAAATTCCAGATAAAGTCTTGATCGATGGATTACCAAATCCAGAGTACAAGATATGGTTCAAGAGAGATCGATTTTTGTTAGGATGGTTGATAAATGCAATGATGCCCGATACCGCAATGCATTATTGGAAATACACCAAACAAACTAAGAAATGAGTTGTGGAAAGAAATAGAAACATATTATGGCTCTAACAATAGAGTTCATGTTCACTCTCTCAAGAAAGCACTTCATACAACTCGTAAGGGTGCTATGAAAATGAGAGAGTATTTGTCTAAGATGAAATGTATTTCGATAATTTGGCTATTGCAGATCAACATGAGCACAGATGATTTGATTTCCAAGGTACTAATTGGTTTAGACAGGGAATATTTGCCTATTACTACTTTCTTGCAAGGCAGTGTGATTTGCAAAGGCAAGAACTTCACTCTACATTGATAGGGTTCAAGAAACTCGATCAAGATAATGTGATTCAAGATGGAAATGCCTTAGTGGTGCAGAATCTCAATCGCAAATGTCGCTGAAGTCAAAAACAAGAGCTCTAAAGTGAATGTTCATAATTGGAATTCACATGGGAACAGAACTAATGGTGGTTTCGAGGTCGTGGCAATGGAAGGTTTCGAGGCCGAGGAGGATTTAAATCCTCTAGCAGTAATAGCAAGCCTACATGTCAAATTGTGGAAAGTTTGGGCACTCAAGAATGTGTGTTACTACAGTAAGCGTACATGAAGTACATGGGGACTCAAACAGAAATTCTCAATCACCACAATTGAGGCCTTTCATTTCACAATCTCATACACCATCTTCTTTCTTTACCGCATCGTGTTCGGTCATGATGGATCTTGGTACATGGACAAGTGGTGCTACTTCTCATGTTACTCGGGGATGCTTCACGATGCCGAACAACTCAAAGATATTCAGTACTCAATCTCTTATGGTTGGTAATGGTCGCTTGTTGAAAATTGCTAGTACTGGTCCGCTTGCATTCCATCTGCTCATTCCAAGTTGTCATTTCATAATACATCATGTGCCTAGCATCAAAAAGAATTTGTTAAGCGTCTCTCGCTTAACCAGAGACAATAATGTGTTGATTGAGTTTCATCCTCATGTATGTTTCGTGAAGGACCTTCAAACCAATGAGATTCTTCTTCACTAACAAGACAAAATGGTCTATACCGCATCTCTCGGTTCACCCGCACAGCTATCTTCTTCGCATTCTCGCTTTATTTGTTTCAAATAAAAGTCCGTCATCACCGTGGCATTCCGTACTTGGACATCCCGCCCAAAAGACACTTCAACAAGTTATGCATCAAAAACTTCATCTACCATTCGCTCAATAACTGATCTATGTCGCCTTGTCCTTTGGGTAAGAGTCATGCATTGCCTTTTCAATCATCGAATCGAATGTCGAATAATGTTTTGATTTGATACATACTGATCTCGCGGGGTCCCGCACCTATTACTTCTCCGAGTGGGTTCAACTATTACATTCATTTTGTTGATGATTCTACTCGCTTTACATGGATATATCCTTTGAAGTTGAAGTCGATGCATTGAATGCTTTTCTACATTTTAAGTCTATGGTAGAAAATCGGGTTCAGTCTACTATAAAGAAAGTGCAAATCGATTGGGGTGGTGAGTATAGATCATTTCAATCAGACTTGATAAGTGTGGAATTATTTTTCAAAGATCCTTGTCCTCATACACATGCACAAAATGGTAGAGGCTTTGAACGCAAGCATAGACACATAGTTGAAATGAGTCTTACATTGCTTGCTCATAGTAAAGTTCCTTTGAAATACCATGGGATGCATGTTCTATCGTTGTTTTTCTTATTAATCTACGCTCTACTAAAGTTCTGAATGGTATGTCACCTTTTGAGAAGTTGTTTCATGAATCACCTGATTACAATTTGCTCCGAGTGTTTGGTTGTGCATGCTTTCCATATTTGAGACCCTATAATGATCATAAGTACCAGTTTAGATCTGAGCAATGCATTTTTCTCACAAAGTTAATAACATAAAGGATATAAATGCTTGAGTCCATCTGGGAAGGTTTATATTACCAGAAATGTTGTTTTTCATGAAAATGATTTTCCTTATCATTCTTTAGTTGTTGCTGAGTCTATTCCAACAACATCTTCCTCACATGAGCTCTGGCTTACCGCTTTTCCGTTGTTGGTTCCACATCGCCCTTGGTTTCATCAGTTCATCTTCATCTCGATTTGTCCGATGTACCGGCTCCGCTGAGGTTACACCTCCGATATATAGTGGATTCAAGGCCCGATGTGGATCCTCACAATGTTCATCCCATGATTACTAGAGCCAAGGATGGAATCGCTTTAAGAAAGGTGTTTTTGTCTACTACATCCACTCATGAACATGATATTCCCGCTCTCGTTGTCGCGCTTCTTCGATTCCTCATTGGAAGGCAAGAATGGATCAGAATACCATGCTCTCATGAATAATGGTACTTGGTCTCTTGTTCCTTCTTCTCTTACCAAAATGTGGTTGGCAACAAGTGGATTTTTTCTCTGTTAAAAAGAATTCGATGGGTCTATTAATCGATACAAGGCTAGATTAGTGGCCAAAGGGTTTAAACAAGTACCCGATATTGATTTTGATGAGCCATACAAATTCTCCAGTGAAAGCTTCTACTATTCGAGTCATTTTGTCTTTGGCTGTTCATTTTGGTTGGTCTTTGAGACAGATTGATATAAATAATGCATTTTTAAATGGTCAATTAGTTGAGGAGGTTTACACAAATCAGCCTATGGGATTTGTGGATCCTTCTCAACCTACTGTTGTGTGTCGGTTGCATAAAGCATTATATGGTCTTCGTCAAGCTCCTCGTGCATGGTTTGATCAGTTAAAATCCACTTTGTTGTCTTGGGGATTCCACAATTCTAAAGCGGATAGCTCTTTGTTCATTTTTCATCATGAACAAGTTGTGTTGTATGTGCTGGTTTATGTGGATGATATTATAATTACTGGCTCTCATCAAACTTCCATTCAATCTTTCATCAATAAGTTGAATGGTAAGTTTGCTTTGAAAGATATTGGAGATTTGAATTTGTTTTTGGGAATGGAAGCTCATAGATCGCCAAAGGACTCGTACTTGACTCAAACCGCTTATATTCAATGCTTCTTACAAAAGGGAGGCATGTCTCATGCAAAGCCCATTGCTACTCCCTTTGCTGTTGGTAAGCTATTGTACAAGGATGGCAGTGCTTCTTTTCATGATAAAACTCTTTATCGAAGCTTACTTGGTGGTCTCCAATATCTTGTTAACACACGGCCAGACATTGCTTATATTGTAAACACTTTAAGCCAGTTTCAAAGCAATCTCCTACAATGGTACATTGGCAAGCTCTTAAGAGGGTCTTGAGATATCTCAAAGGTACAACTGATTTGGGTTTGTGGTTTAAGCCAAGTTCTGATTTGTTTCTTACTGGGTATTCTGATGCCGATTGGGCTGCATCTGTGGATGATAGAAAATATGTGGCAGGTTATGCTTGTGTTTTTGGGCTCTAACTTGATTTCTTGCGCCTAAGAAACAACAGTGGTTGCTAGATCAAGTACGAGTCGAATATAGAGCTCTTGCTCAGTAATCGCGAGTTGAGTTGATTCAGCCTTTATTTTCGTAATCGCAGATTTCTATCGATGCTATTCCCACTGTCTGGTGTGATAACATGAGTGTCGCCGCTTTAGCCAAAAAAAATCCCAGATATCACTTCGCACTAAACATATTGAATTAGACATTCATTATGTTAGAGATAAAGTGTTAGGTGGTCTTCTTAATGTCCATCATGTTCCATCGCTTGATCAAGTTGCCGATATTTTTACTAAATCATTTTCTCGCCGCTAGGTTTTCTTATTTGAGGGACAAACTAAGTCTCAATTCACTTCCCTTAGTTTGAGGGGGATGTTAGAGTTAATCATCGAGTATTGTGTAATGTGGATCTCGAGGTGTATCTCGTGGTGTATGTTGTAAATAACAGCTTGTAAGTGTTGTATGTGTGTGTGTGAAGTGGTTGTATTTGAACTATGATGATCACAACAACCGGATGGTTGAGATGTAAAGTTGTTTTCATATATAAATAGAAAGCACAGATCACTCAAAAGAGTTTATCGAGGATCTGTTTCTCTCTTGTTCTTCTTCGTTTCTCTTCTTTGTTGTTCTCTCTGGTGTTCTCTGGTTCTCTCTCTTCTGGGCTTCAACAATATCTGACGTCTGATTGGAGGATGAAACAGAAGAAAGTGAAGAGTACCCCGAACCAAGTGTTGACAGACGAAGTGACAATCATTCTCAATATATTTTGTTTTCTCATGAAAAACATCATTGTTCGCAATTTGGATTGCACTTTGATTGTCACAATGCAGAAAGGTAGTAGAAGCATGTGTAACCCTCATATATTCAAGTAACCAACAAATCCAAAGTAGTTCAGAGGTAGCATCGCAAAGAGTCGATACTCGGATTCTCGTCTTTAGAGCGAGATGTGACTGTTTGTTTCTTGCTTCGCTGGGATATTAATGAGTTACCCAAGAAGAAATAATAACCAGTAGTAGAACGTCGTTCGGTAGGATCACCAGCCCAATCTGCATCCGAGTAACCAGATAATACCAATGGAGAGTTGATAGAGAAGTGGAGACCATGAAACAAGGTGCCTTTCACATATCAAAGGATGCGAAGAACAACAGTGAAGTGAGTAGTACGAGGAGTTGACATGAACTGACTGACGACATAAACAACGTAAGCAATGTCTTGGACGACTAACAATGAGATAAACCAAACTACCCATAAGTTGGCGATATATGATAGGATCTGAAAGAAGTTTACCATCTGATGGAGTCGGCTTGACATTCGTGTCCAATGGAGTGGATGCAACATCGGTATCAGTAATCACAGAGCCAGAAATCAAATCGGAGGCATATTTCGCTTGTGAAAGATAATATCCATCTGGAGTAGAAGTAAGTTCAAGACCAAAAAGTAGATCAAGTTATCCAAGTCCTTTATCTCAAAGTGACTTTTGAGATATTGTTGTAAGTCAAAAATCTCATTGGAGTTGTCCCTAGTGATGATCATATCATCAACATAAAGCAGAGAAGAACCATGCCTTTGTCAATTTGTCGAGTAAACAAGGCAGAATCATGAGGACTCGACTTAAAGCCAAATTGTGTAATAATAGAACTGAACTTGGCAAACAAGGCACGGGGAGCTTGTTTAAGGCCATATAATGCACGACGGATGAGGCAAACTTGTTTTGGAGAATAAGAGTATCCAAGGGATGGGCACATATAAACTTCTTCGGCAAGATCGTCATTTAGAAAAGCATTTTTGACATCCATTTGGAACTAAAGCCAATGTCGGACAGCTGCTACAACAAGCAAACTTCGAACAGAGGTCAAGCATGCTACAGGAGCAAACGTCCCTTCATAGTCAGTCATGTGTATTTAGCGACTAAAAGATCATTGCCATCGCTTTTATCTTGTATTCACTTGCATCCAATCGGAGTACTTGCAGTTCTTCCGACATTGATATGGGAAAGCTCGATAGAGGAAGTTGTAAATAAGAAATAGCAAAGAAATAATGATAATCATTGAGGTAAGGAGGTTCGTACCCGTTCGACTTGGATATGGTAGAGAACATGGTGTTTTCTCAAAATGGGATGACATGTTTAGAGATGCGTGGGAAAAGCTCGATAGAGAAGTGAAAAACGGATCCCAACTTGGATATGGTATAGCCTTATGTTCAATTTCATACCCGAATGAAAACAACAATGTTCAAGTTTGGTATGCTCGGGGGGTTAATAAGAACGAAACATGCACAACTAAAAACTCGAATATTAGAATAGTTTGGTGGTGTACCATATAATCATTCAAAATGAGAAATGTTCTTTAACACTGGTGTGGAAAATCGATTAATGATTAATGGTATGACCACAATTTAAAGCAGCTTCACCCCAAAACTTTTCAGAACAGGATGCAGAGAGAAGTTAGGCACGTATAGAATCTAGGATATGTCGATGTTTCCTTTCAGCTAAACCATTTTGTTGAGAGGTGTACGGGCAGGAACGTTGAACAATGATACCTTGCAGTTTAAGAAACTGAAGAATGACAGAGTCACAATATTCTAAAGCATTGTCAGTACGAAGAATTTTGATTGTACATGCAAATTGAGTTTTGATCATGTTAGCAAAATCAATGTAAATTTGAGATATTTCAAATCGATGCTTTAGAAAATATATCCAGGTGAACCTTGAATAATCATCGATGAACAATATAAAATAGCGATAACCATTCACAGTTGAAGTAGGTGCAGAACCCCAAACACCAGAATGAACTAATCCAAACGGAGTATTATTGATGGATTCGCTAAGACAAAAAGAAGAAGCAGGTTGTTTTGCCAACTGACAATGCACACAATCAAAAGACTCGAATTTAAAAATACCCAATGACCCACTGGAAACAAGAGTACGGAGTTTAATGGCTGATGTAAAGCCAAAACAAAGGTGCCACTGATAGATGGAGGGTGGAAACTGCAGCAGAAATTTGTTTGACGACAGGCATGTGAAGTGACTTGAGCTCAAATAATCGTCCCACTTAGATCCATGTTCCCAGAATTTGACCTGTCTGAATGTCCTTATCTGACAGCCAGAGGGAGAAAATAAAACAATCAAGTCTTGGTCACATAATTGATCAACAGAAATTAAGTTCAGAGTGAGGTCAAGAACACAATGGGTGTCAGGGAGATTCAAACTGTGGTTTGACACGGTTCCTGAATGGATAACATACATGAAGCTAATGTTTGCAGTTTAAATGCTCAAAAAATGCGGGGAAGGACTATAGTTAGAAAGGAAAGATAAATTTGGTGTAATATGGTTACAATACCCAGAATCAAAGAACTAATGGTTACCTGAGGTTACAGATAGGGTGGTGGGTTGGGGGGTATCACCTGTTTGATGATTGCTTCCAAATCACTCATAGAAAACATCAGAGATGAATGTGACCCATCAGAGATAGCAGCAACAATAGAAGAACCAGTGTTAAAGACAGATGCAGACTTTAATGTGCCTTTGGGACGGATCGTCTAGTTGGGCAGTTATGTACTATATGACCACGTTCATAATAGTATATGCACTCAATTGTAGGGACAAGTAGCAAACGAATGGTCCGTTCTTCTGCAATTCTTACAAAGGAAGGAGACGGATTTCGACCATGATTGAGTAGTTGCGAGGGCCACTTCTGATGAAGAGTGAAGTTGACCAAACCAAGCCGAGTTTCTTCAAACAAAATTTCTTTCACATCTGCGCCAAGAGAAGGTAAGTGGATCACGATGCAGGAGGCCCACACGGACTGATTCATATTCAAGGCGAAGAGCCATGAGAACTTGGATGAGATGAAAATGGTATTTGCTAATTTTGACTTGTTGTAACTAGTTCCAGATTGGTTGAATGAGTGTTAAGAACTCATAGATGGACTGACCAGCTTCTTGTTTCAAACTATTCAAAGTGATGAACAATTGATAATATTGTGCCAAACCAGAAGTTTTGTATCCAACAGACAGAAAATCCCAAATTTCTTTAGTCGTCCTAAAATCAACGAACTGAATATGAATAGAGGGAGTAGATGTGTTACAAAACCAGGTGATGATCTGATGATTCTTATTGTCCCAGTCATCAAGTCGGTCAAGAAATTTGGCTTGTGTCTCTGTGTCATCTTTTTTTGGTTTGGAGTTGTCTCCCGTAACGATTCGCAAAGTTTTCGACCAATTAGAAAACTTTTAATCCGTTGGGACCAAAGTGAGTAATTTATACTATCAAGAATCATGGAGATAGGCTATGAGACTTCACTTTTCTCCATTGAATAGTGAACCTGTCAAATTGGCGGCTGGCTGGTTGGAGTGCAAGTGTACGCAACGGCTGGTGCGGTTGGATATGTGGCAGCTGCGGCTAACAGGTGGTGTTACATAGTTGGACATGCGATGTGAAGCGTGCATATTAGCAGAGAACTTGTGGGCAGCGGCAGGTGTGCAGGCGACCATGGCAGCGGTATGTGTGCAAGCGACGGCGGAAGATGTGCAGGCAACGGCAGGTGGGCAGGCGGCAGCGGCAGGTGTGCAAGTAGCGGCTGCAGCGGTAGGTGTGCAGACGGTTGCAGCTGGCGCGTCAGACAGACAAAGATACAGGGGTGTAGTACAGGCGCGCCTACCGAGGCGTCACAGCTGACGAGACAGAAAAACAGAGAGAAAATACCAACAATTAGGGCTCTGATACCATGATATTTTCTGAATAGAATGTGTTTATTGTGTAGAGAACTTGTGTACGTGGTAACCTAGGGATATACATAGGTCTAGAATACAAAAGAAAAGTATAACCACAAAAGAAATCTATTAAATACACAATATATTAATTTTTTTAATTACTAAATACAATATTTAGTTTCCTTAATAGGTAAGCTTGGTTTTCCCTTCTTGGCTGTTAATAAACTGATATCGGAAGGACAACCTGTATTTTTAATTTTGGATAACATCATAACAAGTTGTATGGAAATGCAGACATTGATGAACTTACAAAAGCTTTCAGAGTGTCTTCTTGGTTCATTCAGGAAAATACTGCTTAGAAGGTTCTAACTTCTCAATGGGCCAGCTTGTTCAGATTCTTGACAGGGCTTGTGGAAGTGAATCATCCTTGATAGGATCAATGCATCCAAGAAGTAAATAATGCAAAACAATAAACAAAATGAATGCACCAAACCACAACACCAAGATCTTCTTTACGCAGCTCGGACCTCCAGTCCTACGTCTGCGGGGCCACGCCCAGGTGTAAGATCCATTAAGAAAAGTGATGTACAGATTTACATAAAGCCCATAACTAGTGACCCCTCATCTAGCTAGCAATCTCTCATCGAACTTTGTTACACTCCTCACTTCCCTTACAATAAACCTACACTAATACCCCAGATCCCCTTGGTATCCAAAATCCCCTCGGCTTACAAGTCAAGTCCCCTTTACATGTTTGTAAGAAAAAAAAAAAAAAAAAAAAAAAAAAAAGATAAATATCGAACTAGTGTTCGTCTATCTCAAGATCCACTTTTGGTCTCCAAAGAAGGGACAATTTGCGATTATTGATTACACAATTTATAAAGAAAACACAATGCATGATTTTAGAAACTTTCCATATTGACATATCTTCCATTTCCTTCATTCTTCATCTCGTACAAAGAAAGATTCCAAATCTTGTGGGCTGACAACCAAAGTCAGCGCTGATTGGGAATATATTCGAAGATATCCCAACTGTATATTTTGTCCGTTGGAAAATATTTTCACATCTGTCAAATATCTTGCATATTTATCAAATATTTTGGTTCTGCATATTTAACTCACAATTTAAAGTTAATCACATTGTATCCACTTATCATATCAAGGGTGTGCAAATATCCTCCAATCTTAAATCTTACCTCAACACTCTTCCAATTCAAAGGCACCTCCAGTCTCTTGTGGCTAATGAGGAGACTGCAAGTTTATAATCGGAATAGAGAGTTAAGTTAATAATCCGAAGGTATGAAAAGTAATAACTGATTTAGCTTGAATTGTACTTCATGACAGGTTTTTCTGTTCTAGGTAATTAAGGCATTATCATTGTAGTCCATAATTTCTTTCAGATGTTGCTATTGAAACTTTGTAATGCTTTATTCGTTTTCCTTGTGTTGGCTCACTTATGCTTCGGTCGGATATTTTTCCTTTGGAAATGTGTTTTTCTTTAATTCCATGGTTTGCAAATTTAGTTTCTTCCCTTTCGAGTTCATTGGAATTGTTTTGTTCGTTATCCCAAGAAGCAAGAATGGCATTATTGTTTTAACTAGATCCAACCAGAGCGCTGTCATTTTTTCAGTCAACATTATTTCATCTCACTTGCATTTTATAGCCTACTTCAATCGTTTACATTGACCATTTTAGTTCATTGAAAGAGATAACAAGAAGAGCAGGGCCCGCCGCACATTTTTGGGGCCCAAAGCGACATGAGATCGAAACGAGGCCTTTTATATTATTATTTTCTTTAAAAAAAATATTTGATTTCGTCAATTATTTTTTATATATGTTCAAGTTATTATTAGATTTATATAATTTTATGAAATGTACATTTTCTTTATATATATATATATTGAAAAAATGGTATTTTTTAAATAAAATTAATATATATACAATACTATATGTATTTAAAGATATGATCAACACGGATAATAGAAAAGTTAAGCAAAAAGTTAATTTTTTTTTATTTCAAAAATATTTTGTTTTGGCTTAAGTGGGAGTCGATTCACGACATCCTCAGACTTTGTCTTTTGGCAATTGATACATCTACCATTATATAATGCTAATCTTTTTCTAAGTAATTGTTAAATTTTTAATCAAAACATCAATTAATTTCTAAAAAAAGAAAATGTTAGCTTTGTTAATTTATTACAATTGAAAAAATAATCATATTGATAAATTTATGTATACTACTAATGTTTTTTAATCAATACAACAGTTGATTACTAAAAAAAAAAAATGTAGGTTTTATTAATTTATCACATATAGAGAGAATAGAGAAAGATATTGATATAAGTGGGACCTACATACATATTAAGATGAATTACAATAGCTATGTATAGTGAAATTCATCTAAGTTGGGGCCCTCCATAACGCCACACAATTATCGAGCCAACCACACAAGCTACAAGATAAACTTAAAAGAAAAAAAAAAGAAAAAAAAACTATATATATTTAAAAAATTTGGGAGCCTATCCCGGAGTACAAAATAGAAAAGTCCAACACATGCAACGAATTGGTTGTGGAATACGAATCTTGGAGAGAGAAAATAAGAAAGAAAATTGGAGTTGGAATAAGAATCTTGGAGAGAGAAAATAGGAAAGAAAATTGGAGTGAATTAAGGAATTGGGTGATTCTTTTAATTAGCCAATTTTGTGTGTTTTGGAATTTTCTTCTTCTCTCTTCTACGTTGTGCGTTCAAAGCGGTGAATGCAACAACGATTCTCTCTACATTGAAGGCATATCAAGATCTTGAATCTGAAGACCCGCGGAGAGGCTTTGGTGATTTCTTGGTGTTCAAGAAAAGAGGTGCAAGGGTTTGATAGAATTGGGGTAGTTTTTCTTCGTTCTTAGTGTGATCATCTAAATTTTTGGAAGAGATATTTTTGTATTACTCCATTGTTAGTGAATCTCAAGCGATTGAGATATCTTGTACTCTTTATTCATATAGTGGATTTATTCGAAGTTTGGCCCGTGGTTTTTTCCTCTCGATTTGAGGGTTTTCCACGTTAAATCTTGTGTTCTTTGTGGTGTGATTGATTTGGTGCATTGTTCGTGGCTTGGTGGATTTTATTCATCTGTCTCTCGAGTTAAAGGGATTACTTTCTTGTTGATTAACCCCAACAAGTGGTATCGAGAGCATACGGTTAGTTCGTGTTCGAGAATCTTTGTGGGAATCAAGAAGGTGGATGATGATGATAAATCAAGCAATATGGTCAAGTTGATTTTTACGAATTATTCAATTTGACAACCGATGATGGAAGATCATCTTTATTGCAAGGATTTATTTGATCCAATTGAATTTGGACAAAACAAGCCGAGAAAATATCTCGATGTTAATTGGAGGAAGTTGCACCAAAAAACTGCTGAGACTATTCGAAAGTGGATCGATCTCGTATTTATCACCATGTCAAGAAAGAGGTTGATGCACAGGAGTTGTGGAGAAAATTGCAAAATATGTGTGAGAGGAAGGGGGCTCGTAACAAGGCTTCTCTAATTAGAAGGCTTGTTAATATGAAGTACAAAGATGGGCTATCGATGATAGAGCACTTGAATGATTTCAAGCATTGATCAATCAATTAAGTGTTATGAAGATTGTGCTTGAGGATGAGTTACAAGCACTTTTACTCTTGAGCTCGTTGCCGAAAAAGTTCGGGAAACCTTGGTGGTGTCTCTAAGTAATTCTCGCTCAGGCGGTGTCTTGTCTTCATCCATAGTGCGGGATAGTCTCTTTGACGAGGAGACTAGGAGAAAGGATAAAGGCATTGAAACTTCACAAGCTCTTGTCACTACTACGCAGAACATAGAGGCGTGTCGGTTTAGAGGTTCGAGGGGGCGAGTAAATCTAGAGGCAAGTCCAAAGGAAAAGGAAAATTCTCTTGTTATCATTGTGGCAAGGAAGGACACATAAAGAAAAATTGTAGAGTGTGGAAAAGAGAAACGTAATGACGAGAAAAATCAAAATAAAGCGAATGATCATAATACTACTACCGCTATATCGATGCAATTGAAGACTTGGTTGTGCTTTCTTTAGTTGAGGATCAAGGTCATGTCACTAATACAGATATAGTGAATGGGTTGTTGATTCCGCAAAGATCCTTCCATGCTACTCCGAGGAAGGATTTCTTCTCTGTTTATCGAGCAGGAATTTTGGCAAGGCAAAGATGGGGAACAACAGCTTTGCGGATATAGTTGGCATTGGAGATGTCTTTGTGCAGACAAATATGGGTTGCACGGTAATTCGAAAGATGTGCGACATGTTCCTGATCTCAAGCGTCTCGAATTTGTTTTCTACTCATGCTTTGGACCTAGATGGTTACTACAACATTTTTGGGGGCAAGGAATGGAAACTCACCAAAGGCTCAATTGTTGTTGCTAGAGGAAAATTGAGCTATACACTTTACAAGACTCAATTGAAGATCGTCAGAGGTGACCTGAACGCGATTGAAGATGATTCTTCACCAGATCTCGTGGCATAGGCGCTAGGTCACTTGAGTGAAAAAGGGTTGCAGTGTTGGCAAAGAAGTCTCACATTTCCTTTGCCAAAGGTAAATATTTGAACCTCTTGTGATGATTGCTTATTCTAGTTAACATAGAGTTTCTTTTTCTTCATCATCCGAAAGAAAAATAAATTTACTTGAGTTAGTATACTCGATGTTTGTGGTCCCATTGATGTGGAAACTATGGAGGTGGCAGATACTTTGTTACTTTTATTGATGATGCTTCACTAAGGTTTGGGTGTTTGTGTTGAGAACAAAATGTCGTTTCTTGAGTACCTCAAGAAGTTTCATACGATGGTGGAACGAGAAAAGGCGTATCTTTGAAGTGCCTTCGTAGTGATAACTGGGGAGAATACACTTCAATGGAGTTCGAGAATTATTGCTCAGAACATGGAATCAGACATGAGAAGACTGTTCCGGGTACTCCTCAACATAATGGTGTTGCTGAAAGAACAAACAAAACCATCCTTGATAAAGTTAGATGTATGTTAAAAATGGCTAAGTTGCCCAAGTCGTTTTGGGGTGAGGCTCTCAGTACTGCTTGCTACTTGATGAATCGATGTCCTTCAAAGACCATTGAGTTTGATGTTCCAGAGAGAGTTTGGTCTGGGAAAGATGTTACTTACTCTCACTTGAAGGTGTTTGGATGCAAGGCATTTATGCATGTGCCTAAGGAGCAGAGACAAAAACTTGATGATAGAACTGTTCCGTGTATCCTCTTGGGATTTGGAGATGCAGAGTTTGGTTATAGGTTATGGGATCCAGATAAGAAAAAGATTGTCAGGTCCAGGGATGTGGCCTTTCATGAATATGAGACCATAGCAAATTTGAAGACATCAAAGAAAATCATAGTTGATGATGATGATGTTTCGGATTGGAGTCTTCTTCCATTACGATGCCACACATGAGGAGACTCATTTGAAGAACATGGGGTTGATGTGCCGTAACCGGTTGATGATGCTGAGCAAGGGGAGCAAACTCCTCCACCAACAAATTTTAGTTGAACCTTCACTTAGAAGGTCCGAGAGAGGGTTGCTTCCTTCTACTAGGTACCCTGGGCTCTAATTATGTTACGATTAGAAGAGGGGGAGCCTGGAGAGCTTCCAGAAAGTTCGATTCTCGCTGACAAGAATCTAACTAATATGTTGACGAAGGTGGTGACTCGTGAGAAGCATCAGTCCTGCACCAAGTTGGTGGGGCTGAGTTGTTATTGAGCATCAAATATGATTGAGATCTCCCCATGTGTTGGAGGGGGAGATTGTTGGTTTTTGTGTGGGCCCCACACAAAATAGAAAAGTCCAACACATGCAATGAATTGGTTGTGGAATAGGAATCTTGGAGAGAGAAAATAGGAAAGAAAATTGGAGTTGGAATAGGAATCTTGGAGAGAGAAAATAGGAAAGAAAATTGGAGTGAATTAAGGAATCAAGTGATTCTTTTAATTAGCCAATTTTGTGTGTTTTGGGATCTTCTTCTTCTCTCTTCTACATTGTGCGTTCAAGGCGGTGAATGCAACAACAATTTTCTCTACATTGAAGATACATCAAGATCTTGAATCTGAAGACCCGCGGAGAGGCTTTGGTGATTTCTTGGTGTTCAAGAAAAGAGGTGCAAGGGTTTGATACAATTGGGGTAATTTTTCTTCGTTCTTAGTGTGATCATCTAAGTTTTTGGAAGAGATATTTTTGTATTACTCCATTGTTAGTGAATCTCAAGCGATTGAGATATCTTGTACTCTTTATTCATATAGTGGATTTATTCGGAGTTTGGCCCGTGGTTTTTTCCCTCTGATTTAGAGGGTTTTCCACGTTAAATCATGTGTTCTTTGTGGTGTGATTGATTTGGTGCATTGTTCGTGGCTTGGTGGATTTTATTCATCTGTCTCTCGAGTTAAAGGGGTTACTTTCTTGTTGATTAACCCCAACAAAGAAGAGAACCACATATAGTTATGTGCACTTTGATTTTAGTTTTCTATCTTCTGCTCCTCCTTTGTGTGGTTGATAAGATTCAACAATTCTATTTCAGAGACCTATTTGATCAGCCTTAGATCAAAGGAACAATTAATATCTGGTACGACCCTCAGCTGTCAAGTTAGGAAAACCACCAAATTAATAAGGGCATGTACATATCTCTCAATTTTCTACTTCTCTGCAATTCGTCTATTCCATCACTTTAAAAATCAACTGTGCAACAGTTAACTACTTAAACGTAAGAAACTCCACAAGTTTAATTCCTGTGTAAAGATGAACACCAAGTCAATACCTGCAGTGATGTTAGCTTTATTTCCTTTGTTATTGTTCATCCTTTCTTTTGCTACTCGTCAAAGTTGTAGTGCTACGCCGGGAGTTGATACCATGTTTGCAGGCCAATCTCTATCAGGAAACGAGACCTTAGTTTCCCGAAATGGCAAATTCGAACTTGGATTCTTCACACCGGGCAACTCTCAGAATTATTACATAGGCATTTGGTTCAAGCAAGTCGCGATTGTCCAGAAGAAAAGAACCATTGTTTGGGTGGCCAATAGGGACAATCCCATAAATACTACTTATAATTCATCTTCCTCAGAATTCAAGCTTTTAGTTAATGGTCTTCTAGTTCTCCTTGTAGGTACCACCAGTGACTCCTCTTATACAATCCCGGTATGGTCCTCCGATTCAACAACCTTAAAGACTAGGACTGATTCCCCGGTGAAAGTAGTGCTAGGCAATGATGGTAATCTGGTTATCTCGAGTTCATCAAATGGGAACATCATGTGGCAGAGCTTTGATCATCCCACCAATGCCTTCCTACCGGGCGAGAAGTTTGGATATAACAATGTCACCAAGAAGCATCAGAAGCTAACATCATGGAGAAACGCTGAGGACCCAGCTGAGGGTCTTTACTCTGTCAAGTTAGAGCGCGACAATAGTGTCAGCTTCATATGGAATCAATCACAGGAGTTTTATACTTCCGGTGCCTGGAATGGACGCTATTTCAGTAACTTTCCTGAGATGCAAATCGGGGTTGTGACTTCATTCGAGTATGCATCGTATGAGAATGGGAGTTACTTCTCCTTTTCTGTTTCTAATGATTTTGTGCCTATTTATGTTTTCATAGATTTTTCTGGACAATTGAAGGTAGGAGTTTGGCAATCTGAAACTCATGATTGGACAGTGATTTGGGCAAAACCAATGCAGCAGTGTCAAGTTTATGGAGTGTGTGGGGCTTTTAGCGTTTGCAGTGATAATAGCGTTGGTCCTTCTATATGCCAATGTCTGCCTGGTTTCGAAAAACATGATCCAAAAGATTGGAATTTGCTTGATTACTCAGGCGGATGCATTAGGAAAACCTCGTTGCGGTGTAGCGACAATGACAACTTTAATGCGATGCCTAACATGGATCTGTCTCAAATAATGCCATCGGCCAATGCTTTGGTTGGTTATGATGCCAAGAAATGTGAGTCGGCTTGTTTGCGTAACTGTTCTTGCTACGCCTATGCTTATTACACTAACAGCAGTATCTCTAGTGATGGTATTATGTGTTTACATTGGTATGGGAATCTAGTAAACATGGAACAGCTTGGTGGTGACAAGGGAAATGATCTTTATATTAGAGTTTCTGCTTCAGAAGTCCATGCGGGTTCTAGGATTAAAGCTTCTACAATTTGGACTATAGTCAGCGTGGTACTTGTAGGGACTGCAATCCTTGTAGCCATTGCTTTCATTTTTCTTCGCAAATGGTGGACTAGAAGATCCAGCAAAACACCTGAGCCGGAAGAGAGCTATGCATTGTTAACAGCTTTTAGGTACAAAGACTTGAAAATTGCGACGAAGAACTTCACGGACAAGTTAGGCAGCGGTAGTTTTGGTAGCGTCTTCAAAGGGACATTACCTGATTCAACTTCCATAGCAGTGAAGAGACTTGAAGGTGTTTCGCAAGATGAGAAGCAATTCCGGAGCGAGGTAAGTACAGTAGGCTTAATCCAACATGTTAACGTTGTTCGCCTACGCGGTTTTTGCTCTGAAGGTAGGAAAGCGCTACTGGTGTATGATTACATGCCTAACGGGTCCCTAAACCAACATCTATTTTGTCGAAAAAATGACAAAGTTTTGAACTGGCAGCAGAGGTACAAAATTGCAATAGGGACGGCAAAAGGATTGGCTTATCTACACGAGGCATGCAGGGAATGCATCATACATTGTGACATAAAGCCGGAGAACATACTCCTAGATGCTGATCTTTCTCCCAAAGTAGCAGATTTTGGTCTTGCGAAGCTTTTAGGCCGTGAATTCAGTCGGGTTGTGACGACAGTGAGGGGAACTATAGGCTACCTTGCACCAGAATGGACCTCGGGTGTTGCTATCACTGCAAAGGCCGACGTTTATAGCTATGGGATGATGTTGTTTGAAATTATATCAGGAAGAAGAAACTTAAAGCAAGCGAAAGATGGGAAGGTGTGGTTTTTCCCTACTTGGGCTGCTAGGAAAGTGTTGTCCGAGGGACTGTCCGTGCTTTCAATCTTAGATGAAAAGTTAGACGAAAATGCCGACATTGAAGAACTTAGCAGAGCATTTAGGGTGGCTTGTTGGTGCATCCAAGAGGACGAGACTATAAGGCCGTCGATGGCGCAGGTGGTTCAGATTCTCGAAGGGCTAGTCGATGTGAATCCTCCTCCAATGCAAAGTTACCTCCAAAAGCTGGTGGAGGATGAAGAAACCACAGATTTTTTCTCATAGAATTAACTAGTTGGCTCTTAGGCTATAAGTTGTTTTTGCTGTTGTAAGTATATACTTAAAAACTCATATAGCAGTGACTTTTTGAATTGTACATGCAATAAAAGGTCTGCAGTTCATGCATGTTCTTAGATGTGAGGAACATGTTTAGCGTTTTCATCTTATTACCTTCATTACTCATATACTTTGTTTGTATTCATCTTTTTTCGTCACCTTACTTTAAATTTAAGCATAATAGAAAATTTTGATTTATGTAGCAAAATCAAATCAATGAATTCGAGATTGAGGATTTGTTAATGTTCCCTCTGACTTCAATTTTTTTGTCCTTTGTATTGAATTTTGTTAACTATATGTAGGACCACAGCTAATCAAGAGTCTCATACAATGCCATTATAGTACAAATGCCAACTACAGTCTACAGCAGGTCTCTTCGAAACAGTTGGACAGTTGGCATTGAACACAAAATAAATACAGCAAATAGCATTATAAAAGAAGGGCACGACTAAAGGCACCTTAAAATGTTGGGTGGCCCACATAAAATGTATGTAATATTGACTTGCCCTTACAAAAAAAAATTAGGGTGCTTATAACACCACCCTTAAAGAAAAGGCAAAAGGCATATAGTACAATACTTTCCTTTTAACAAAAAATTTATTCGGACTTTAAAATGACACAATTACCCTTACTCCTAACATCAATAAAGATAAACACATTCACTTCTCCACTGCCGCCAACCAGTGGCGTATCCATGTAGGCCTTGCCCTGGGATGCAGCCCAGGGCAAAGCCCAAAAAAAAATTTTTTTTTTGTTGAAGCCCAAAAACACAATTAAGCCCACCCCAACAATCTCCCAAACCCTATTGTTAAAAACAAGGAAATTAGCAAGAATGCACGGCCAAAAAAAAAAAAATCTCGACTGCTTCTCGGCACATTCGCGTAATTCTCACACTCACCGAATGTAAGTTTTTTACATTTTTCAAAGTTTTTTGGAGCAATATTTTTTAAATTATATTGTCTTGTGTCTTCTACCTCTATTCTTTTTGTGTTTGAAGAAACCAATCCATCTCTTTGGGATTAATTTCGTTGCTCCACATTTATTTATTTTTTCACTAGATTGCACTATATTACAAGGATAGATTAATAGTTCTTTTACAAAGTGCGAGCAAAGAGGTACGTTAGTTCATAAAAAAAATTTGTTTGTATGTCTTTTTTTGAAGGGATATTTTTTTAATGTGGAAATCATTGAGCAAAGATATATGCTAGTTCTTAATTTTTCTTAACTTGTTGATTTTTTATGTTTTGTTAGTTGGGTTTTTTTTTTAATAAGAAAGAGATCGATTGTACAACTATGTTGTCAAAAATCTCATATTTTTGACAGCATAGCTTATTTGCAATAACATATCACACAAAAAGAGTAAATCATCATCAACAAATCTCAATTATTTTCCTTATCAGATGTTTGGCTAGAGGAAGAGAAGTCTACTATGAAGTAATTAAAAGTAGTACCTACATAGAACAAAGTTATTTATAGTTCCACTAGTGTTATTTGACCATTCAAAAAGATAATTGTTAAAATAATCGCTTATTTTCAGATAATCCATTAAATGTCAAATAGCCTTATTTTCACTTCTTTTACCTGTACCTTCACATAAATCAAACACATTAGAATGTCATTGACACAAACACACACACACACACACACATTAGAAAGTCATAAATATTCCAACAAGATCATAGATTATATATATTAAACTAAAGAGTATATACATATTGTATAAATGTTATAATATATATATATTGCGTTTGAAGTAGGTTTATACATAAATTAAGATAAAAATTGATAAAAAAAGGGTGATTGAGATAAAGAATCCAATATATATATATATATTGCAAAACTAGTTTCTAGATAGAAGTTTAATTTGTTAAGTACAAACTAACAATGCATCAAATCCAATTTTTTCAAAAGTTATGATAAAAAATGTATAATTACGATAAAGATTTAATTTATTATGTATATAAATTAGCAACATTAGTCCATTTTTATTTTGTTTTTATGTTTCACATGTTTTTTTATATCTTTGATCATATACTATTTACATTGATTGAATTAGGAGAATAAAAAGAAAGTTTTCACGACTTTAATATTTAAGGAGACATTTTTTCTTTTAAGGATAGCATACTAGCTTTGGACTAAACTCTATGGAGCGTCATGGTAACAAAAGAACGAAGACAATTTTTTTCCTTTTTTAAATCAAGTGGGGAGACATCTAAGGTTCGCAATCTTTCACCATCGGTTTTGAGGCTTTATCTCGTGTTATCTTTTTGAAAATATTGATTATGATTCTCTTGAAAGAGATCCTCACTCGACAATATTCCTTCAATGTGCGAGATGAAATTATACGAGCATATAAAAAGATGGGCCCTTATCAACCTAAGTTGATTTAAAATCAATATGGCTTTCAACCAAAATGGTTTGGAGAATTTCAATGGTTAGTATTCTCCTTCAAAGGATGAGGTATTTTGTTTCTCGTGTTATCTTTTTGAAAATGGTAATACACCTCCATTAACTAATGGAGGATTTACAAATTGGAAGAGAGTTAATCAGGGGTTAATTGTCCATTCTTGATACATATGGGAAGTATCAATTCGCCGCATAGAAATTATGTACAATCTGTTGAGGATTTGTCGAATGTTACTCAACACATTGTCAGGGTGATAAATGCACAAACTTCAGAGGATGTTCGAAAAAATCGATTGCGGCTTAAGGTTACAAGTGAGGTTGTTCGATGGCTTAGTTTACAAGGATGCGCATTTAGAGGTCATCGTGAAGGTTCAACTTCAGAAAATCGAGGAAATCTCATATAAATGTTAAAGCTTATGGGTAGATTAAATGTTAACATTGAGGATGTTATACTCGACAATGCTCCAGGAAATGCAAAATACACTTCACCAAATATTCAAAAAGAGATTTTGCATATTATGGCTAACATGGTGGGAAAAAAAATTCGCGAAGAAATTGGAGATAAAAAGTTTTGTCTATTAGTTGATGAATCCAAGGATGCAGGAGGCAAAGAAGAAATGGCAATTGTGTTGAGATTCGTGGATGGTCAAGGTTCAATTAAAGAGCGTTTTTTCGATATTGTCCAAGTCGAAAACACCGCTGCTTCAACACTTAAGAAAAGTGTATGTAACTCTCTTGCTCGGTATAACTTACTTATAGATGACTTGCGTGGTCAAAGATATGACGGTGCTAGCAACATGCGTGGGCATGGAATGGGTTGCAAGCTTTATTTCTCAAAGACTGTCCATATGCATATTATGTGCATTGTTTTGCTCATCGACTACAACTAGCATTAGTTGCAGATTCTAAAAATGAACCTTCGATTTGGTTACTCTTTTCAAAGTTGTCTTCTATTGTTAACCTTATAGGTTCTTCTTCAAAACGCCTTACTGAGTTGCAAGCCTTTCAAGCTGTAGAGATTGCACGTAAAGTAGCTAGTGGTGAACGTGAAACTGGTAAAGGAGCTAATCAAATTGGAAGTTTACAACGAGCAGGAGAAACACGGTGGAGCTCTCATTTTGATTCTATTTGCAGTGTGATTGATATGTATTGGGCAACGATGCAAGTGCTTAAAAAATGGTTAGTGATGGATCTACTGATGATATTCGTGGTGAAGCAAAAGGTGTTTTAATGATGATGAAAACTTTTGATTTCGTATTCATGTTGCATGTAATGCATAGAATTATGGGAATTACAGATATGTTTTGCCGAAATTTGCAAGAAAAAACTCTAGATATTCTGCTAGATTCATTGCCACAACAAAAGTACTTCTTCTAAAATTACGAAATAAAGCTTTGATGATGTGTGTGAATTTGGTTTGCATAGAGTATGAAATCGAAACACCTGATATGAATGTTTGGTACAAAGATGGCACAGGTCGTTCTTGTCAGGAAGAAAGTCTCGTCACGGTTGAGCATCATTACCACTTTGATGTGTTCAATTCTGCGATTGACTATCAATTGGAAGAGTTGAATTACAGATTCAATGATGATGCATTGGAAATCCTTAAGTTGAGTTGTGCTTTACAACCAAATGATCAGTTCAAATTATTTGATGTTGATCAAATATGTATTCTTGCAAGAAAGTTTTATCCCGCTGATTTTAGTGATCAAGAAATGCATCATTTGAGATGTCAATTGGAGCATTATGAAGTTGATGTACTTCACCACAAGCGTTTTTAGAATTTGTCATCAATTTCTGAGTTATTGGAGATATTAATTCTAACAAATAAGACGCTTATTAATTCGAACAAATAAGTCGCATCACTACAACTTGGTTGAGAGATTGATTCGTCTTATTTTGACTCTACCTGTATCCACGGCATCAACATAGCGAGCATTTTCAGCTATGAAGCGTATTAAGACTGATTTACGAAATAGAATGGAAGAAAAATTCTTGACAGATACTATGATCATTCATATTGAACGAAAATTCGCTCAAAATATCGATATAGATGAAGTAATTGATGAATTCGATTCTTTAAAGCAAAGGAGGGCACAACTTAAATAGGTTATTTTTCTTCATATTCTGATTTTTATATAATGTATTATTTAAGTATTATTTTTATTCTTTACCCAACAAGATAATTTATATTTGATTATATATTGTTTGTGTTTGCAGCTGATACACTTTTCATTGTTCGCGTCATGTTTGTGAGAAATAGACAATAATTTTTAATTTAAGGTACTTTAGTTGAACTCATTATCTATTGATTTGGTTTCGATTTGATCTATTACAATTGTTTGTGTTCAAATGTTTTTTTTTTTGCTTAATAGTTTATGGCTTAATTTATGGGATAACCGTGCTAATTTTATGTTTGTCATGGATGCATATATATATATATATATATATATATATTGTGGTATAATTTATTTAAAGTATATATAATAGTATATAAAATAATAATTTAAAAATATTTATAGCCCAGGGCTATCAAAAATTCTGGATTCGCCCCTGCCGCCAACTGCTGCCCGTCGCCGACCGCTTCCACCGCCAACACCTTCTTCTTCAACGCGATCTCTCTAGCATGGAGGAGGTGGCCAACCCTTCTTCTTTAACTCTCTCTCTCTCTCTCTCTCTAGCATGGAGGAGGATGACCAACCCTCATCCCCCTCTCCCCCGCCAGATCTAGTTGAGAGAGGCGGCTAGATCTGGCCGGGAGATAAAGGGATATAGTGGCCACCATCTATGCCAAAGAGAGAGGAAAGAAAGGGAGGATGGTCGCAGGCGGTGGTGGATGATGACGGCGGTGTAATCGGTGGCCGATGGTCACAGCGGCGTTGACGATGACAGTGGTCGTGGCGACAGCGGCAACTGGCAAGTGGTGGATGGTAGATTGAAAAAGAAGACAATGGATTTACATAAAAGGTATTTAAGTCTTTTTTTCTGTTTGAATCCAAACTCATTGAGTCAACCTCGCACTACCATTTTTTTAATTCCTGATAGGATTGGTGATAGTCATGCATTCAAGACTTGATGAAACTCATCTAACCCTAATTAGACGCCTCTAATTTGAAGGATTTAAGACTTGATGGAACACAGGAAAAGATATTCCACCAACTCTATTGAACTATCATTAATAAAACTTCCACTAATTATAATTAATGAATAAGCTGAGAATCACATCCAATAAATGTTCCCTAATTTCTGTCAATGTTTGCATCCATTTAGCTCAATTTAATACTACAATTTATGATGTGTTTTTAGTCTTTTAAATTATTTTTAATTAGTGCATAGCAATTCATCTCCAATGGGGTCGAATAGCTTAAATTTATATTGTGTATGCAGTCTTTGGATGTATCTAAATCACTGCAGCTATTTTTCCTAATTTTCGTCTTATCGATAATCATTTTTTTGAAGCTTCATATTTCTATTATATTAGGTTCTTTATTTTATTAAGTATTTTGTCGTTTTTAGGATCGCCAATACTCCGTCACAAGAATTGAGAATGTAACCGTAGCGTGCTCTTTTGTGACGGAAACTTATGGTCCCGATTCCAAAGCTTTTAATCTGCTTATTGTGACGCATCGTTGCGTCAAACCTTTTGTCTTTTGAGATGTGGCTTTTTTGATGGCCACCTGCCGTCACAACTTACTATCCATCACAAAAACTCACGTTGCTTCAAGTGATTACATGATTTACAACAATCAAATCACACAAGAACTGGTACATAGCGTTGTGACTAAACAAAGATTAATAGAAGAAAGAAATCAAAGTAAAATAAATAAATAAATAAATAAAATCATAGGAACATAATTTAATTGCACGCCCTTCTTATCCTAAAAATTCCACACTAATTGCAACTATATATATAGATTTATTTATCAATCAAGCGGGTAGCTTATTGGTTCGGTATGAAGCCTGTTATATAAGAGGTTTGGCGTTCGAGTCTTGAAGTTAAAAAGTTGGGTTCTTTCCATCGGTTTTGGAGGAATAAGAGTTTCATCATAGTATGTTTTTTCTGTAGAATTTAGAAAGACCAAGAACAGAGGATATAATAAAGTAGCCGCAATGGAAACTTTGAAAATGAAGCTTTTGTTATTGTTGTTAACCGTGTCCATACGTCTCCAAGTTTGGTAATCAAGTATCGTGGAAACTCTCTAATGAACCTTGCCAATCCGCTATCTTATTAATAGTATACTACTTCCACATCCAAAATCAATCGAAGTGCATGAGGAAAAGGATTTTCTAACTTACTTTGGGCACCAAGATTCGACACTCACTTATGTGTCATTGACGTAGGGACCCACAATAACTATTATTGCTCCCCTATTATTAATTGCACGTTGTCAGTCTGTTAGGCCGACTGATGACTATTGGGTATAAGAATTAAAGGCGATCAATTTTTTGAAAGGAAATTTAAGTTTTTGAGTGAAAAATGCAAAATGCCACCTACCCACCATCAAATCTCACACCATGTATTGAAAGGAGGAGCATGTGGCGAGTGGAGGTCCCTGTGCCACATCATCTTGATGTTTAATCTAGGTGCTCAAAGCGGGTTAGTTTAGCAGCTTTCGTGAATACAACAGCTATGAAAGACCCTCGGGGTTCACCATCAGCAGCGGTGGCTCGGATATCCTAACCTAAAAAAAAAAAAAAAAAGCTGCTAAGACCTTGAAGGTCTTTTCTCCCCGAAATTTGCTCTCTCTCATCTATCGTTGATTAGTAAAAAAAAAGGATGCTCATAAGTTGTTGGACCTTCTTCCAAGTCTACCTGCTCTAGACTCATCAATTCAAGACGTTCAGCTTCTTATTAATTCAATAGAACCAGCAAGATTCTCTCATATGAATGTTTGTGCAACAGACATGAGCACCAATTTGACTCCTCTCTCCCTCATTGCTTTGTTGCTGTCCACCCTTTCCTTTGCTCCCTTTCATAGTATCACTACTACTGCTACTACTAATGCAGCTGGTACCATGTTTGCAGGCCAATCTCTCTCAGCAAACCAAACTCTAGTTTCGAGGCAAATTCGAACTTGGATTCTTCACACCAGGTAACTCCCAGAACTACTACATAGGCATTTGGTTTAAGCAAGTCACTTTGATAGAGAACAAGAAAACCGTTGTTTGGGTGGCCAACAGAAACAACCCCATATCTGTTACTGACTTGTCTTCCTCGGAATTCAATGAGTTTCAGCTTGGTTCCCGTATATGCCAATGTTTGCCCGGTTTCAAAAAACATAATCCAAAAGATTGGGACTTGCCTGATTACTCCGGCGGGTGCGTGAGGAGAACCTCTTCGCAGTGCGGCAACAAAGATAGCTTTCTGAAGATGCCTTCCATAAAATTGTCTCAAATCATCCCACCGGCCAATTTTGTCACAGTTGATAACTCCAAGAAATGTGAATTGGCTTGCCTACAAAACTGTTCTTGCAGTGCTTATGGTTACTACACCAACAGAAGTAATAGCAGTAATAGTATCTGGTGTTTACTATGGCACGGCAATCTATTAAACATAGAACTTGCTGATGTCAATGCAAATGATCTTTTACATCAGATTAGGTTCTAGTATGAGACCTACTACTAGGATTATTGTTGGTGTGGTACTTTGTGGAACTGCAATCCTTTTGGCCATTGCTTTCCTTTTCCTTTGCAAATGTTGGAGAAGATCCACTCGTACACTAGAACTAGTAGAGCGCTATGCATTTCTAACAGCATTTAGGTTTAAAGACCTAAAAAATGCGACGAAGAATTTTTCAAACAAGTTAGGCAGTGGCGGCTTTGGCAGTGTCTTCAAAGGGACATTGCCTGACTCAACAGCCATTGCAGTAAAGACACTTGAAGGTTTTTCTCAAGATAAGAAGCAATTTCGAAGTGAGGTAAGTACTATAGGCTTAATCCAACATCTTAATCTCGTTCGACTTCGTGGCTTTTGTTCTGAAGATACGAAAATAATGTTGGTGTATGATCTTATGCCTAATGGGTCCCTAGACAAGTATCTAACTCATCAAAACAATTCAAGAATTTTGACTTGGCACCAAAGATACCAAATAGCAAAGGTGTAGCAAGAGGACTGGCTTACCTACATGACGAGTGTAGAGACTGTATTATTCATTGTGATATCAAGCCAAAGAACATACTCCTAGATGCTGACTTTGCTCCTAAAGTGGCAGATTTTGGTCTTGCAAAGCTGTTAGGCCGTGAATTCAGTCGAGTTTTGACAACTATGCAGTGAACCATTGGCTATCTTGCGCCAGAATGGACATCAGGTGTTGCTATCACTGCAAAGGCTGATGTTTATAGCTATGGGATGATGATGTTTGAAATCATATCGGGAAGAAGAAACCTAAAGAGATCTACAAATGGGAAGGTGTGCTTCTTCCCTACTTGGGCTGCCAGGAAAGTGACCTCCGAGGGACACCCAGTGCTTTCAATTCTGTACAACAACTAGAGGGAACGACGAACGTTGAAGAGCTTACTAGAGCATTTAGTGTGGCTTGTTGGTGCATCCAAGAAGAGGAGACTCAAAGGCCGTCAATGGGACAAATTGTTCAGATTCTTGAAGGGATATTAGAGGCAAATCCTCCTCCACTCCAAATGTACCTTCAAGCAATGGTGGAGGATGATGAAACCGCAAATTTCTTCTCTGCAAAATATATCAAAAGCAATATATCCCATGCTTGCAAAGCAAAAAATGAATGATCTATATATGCTCCTTTTTGGCCAACTAGTTACAGAATGGAAGATCATGAAAGTGGTTTCTCTACAAAAAAAGTATAAACTCTATGTATGAATATCTAGATTAGAGGAACCACTGTTTTCATTTATTCTAATGAATTAAGTAACATTATTTTACATGATTCAGTTACGTATCTCAAAACCAATTTTTTTTTTTTTCCTTCTAATGTCTTAAGCCGGGCAAAATTGTAAGTTTGAGCCAATTTTCAAAACAAACCGGAGGCAAACAGGATCTCTTTGTAAAATATATACATTTATGTCAGAGGAGGAAAATTACAAGCATTTGAAAGTTAAGGATTTTCTCACATTATACATGATAACGTAAAATATTTATTGTCATTATTTGTTCAACCAATACAAAACTCATCCCGGAATTTTAACAAATATTCTTGACAGATTCCTCTACAGCTGGCCAATATCTTTGGCATCCCGCGTCCAGCTAAGAGAGGATATTCGGTCGACAATTCACAAACAATCAAGGCGTGTTTCCTTTCAACAAAAGGAGAAAGATGGAAACTAAATATTCGCCAACTCATTTGATTGAAGATATACAAGGAAACGTCTACAAGCAAGACCTTGCAAGATCTTCTACATATACTTATGTAATCACAATAGTTATGCATCAGTTCAGCATAGCATTTTCAAATTTACTGTGAGATAGAGTTTTTGAGAGATATCTCTTTTTATTTACACAATAGGCTAAGGGAACTTAGCCGATTCACAGAGGGGATCTCGGGTACCAAGGGGACTTGGGTATTGTGTAGGATCAGTTCTAAGGGGAGTGGGTAGTGTAGCAAAGTTTGGTGAGGGATTCACTAGCTAGATGAGGGGTCACTAGTTAGGACCTTTGCATAAATCTATACATCACTTTCTCTTAGTAGATTCTACACTTGGGCGTGGCCCCACAGACGTAGGACGAGAGGTGATAACAATTATGTGTGTTCATTTATCTCTTTTTGCTTGCTTTGTTGTCATTGTTTACGATTGCAGTGAATTGAGCTATTGCAGTGAATTTGAGCTTTTACAATTCACATTGACAAGTCAAATGCATTATTAGCCAAAATTTAACATCAGTTTGATATTCCTCAAAATATTCAAAGCCCCAGAAATTTAAAGAGGAAAATCAGTTTGCAGAATTTCAGATAAGCATTTATCTATAAATTACACAAAAAAACATAAGGCATCAGTAGTCTATTCAACATTTGCTATCTTGTTAAATACAGATTCATCGAATATCAATTAGAGTAACAGACAAGTTTTCACTTTTCACCTGTGATATATATAGCCTGGTAAAGAGCACACTTGCTTTCTTCTATCCACGAGTACATCGAGCGAAGCTCAAGCAAAGCTACAAGTCGACATAGACGAAAGTCACTAATTAGCTTGCTACGTCGCTGACAAAATGACCCAGAGAATATTTCCACACATATTTGATATTTTTACTTTTCAACAATGACCTGTTGATTCATATCTACTGTTCAAAGAATATTAATATCAAACTTCTGCATTTTAAACCTTGATATTGCCATATCTAGAAAAATCAATGACCTGCTTATCCTCTTCATTCTAGGCTACAAAGTACAATCCGATCGTCCATATCTAAGTGATTGTGGCGACATACACTCAAAATCAGCAGATCAATGGTAATTAGTCTTATATCTTCTTCTAAGCAAGAATTATATGAGCGTCACATTAACTTCTACTCCTTACCAGACCACCTAATAAAAACAAAACTGGACCTACAATACATTCTTAATTTCGAATCATAATTGATTACAACACCATTGCCTACTTCAAAAAAGAAAAAGAAAAAAAAAAAACTACCACCACCGCCATTAATGCCTAAAAAGGATGGGCAACTACTGTTTGTGATTATAGATTGTAATGGTGTTTTAAATGAAATGGGAAAACATATTGTTAATATGTGAAAGGTTTGTGATTTAGAGAAGATAATTCTCTAAAATTTGTGATGGAGATCATTATATGTGAAATGTTGATATGCATCACAAATTATGGAAAGTAAGCGCATCTTTTTTTTTTTTATCCAATGAGAGTATTCCTTGCAGTGCACGTCGTCTTAATGAACTATGGTTTTTTTTGTCAAATTTAATTAACTATAGTTATGTGCAGCGTTTATGTATTTCTCCCACTGAGTAACATAAAAAATAAAGGTCACCTGCAAAGACGGCCTACAAATGCCCCAACTAGAAAACTTGACTCAATAGAAACTGTAGAAATTCGCTTTCAAAGTGGGATGCATTAATTAAGAGAGATTTGAATCGTTTGCAAAGCTCACCATCAATTGCACTTAATCGAGCACAATGGAAAAATTTGATCCATGTAGCCGACCCTAGTTAATTTGGGACTGAGGCTATGTTGTTGTTGTTGTTGTTTTTTTTTTGAGGTTGGCTCTTCCAATTAATTGATAGCAAGTGAATTGTGAGAGTATACCAACTAAGTCACAATTCACTAGCTATCATTTTTTTTTACGAACACTTGCAATCAATTAATTGTAAGAGAGTTAACTTCCCCGGCACCAATGAATGTTTAGGTGCAATGCTAAAGAACTAGATGCCCCTTAAGCACAACTAGGGTTCTAATTTCGGCATGTGCATGAGCTAGTTAGGATTTATGTAGTGTTCCACATAATATTTTTTTTAGAACCAACCTTCTAGTAATAAGCTGTATAAATTCAAATTTATGCGAACATTATGCCTTTCAGAAATTTAAAAAAAAAAAATGTTGCATGTTCACAATCCTAAAATAAACGACAAACTACAATAATGGCAAAATTAGCATCCTCTTCCTATTCATACATCTCTACATTAAATCAAGTTGAGTAGACCACACATAGCTATAACCCCAACTAATTTGGAATTGAGGCTTTGTTTTTGTTTACCTACCCATACAGCTCTTAATTTGAAGATTCAAGCTCCAATACTTCCCACCTAAACAAATAAGTTAAAGCGCGACAATTGCAAAGACCTTGGGGTCTTGCATTTATCTTCACTCTCATCTTTTAATGTGCAGGGAAGGAAAGTTGGCACTCAGTGACAGCAATAAATGCCGAGAACACTTGCCTTTTCTTCCAAGTCTACCGTGCTGTAGACTCAATTCGAGACATTTGGCTTCAAAACAGATAAAACAAGCATCTTTGAAAAGTCTTGAATTAATTCATACTCTAAGGTCCTGGTAAAATAGAAGTTTGATCATGACTTAGCAGATGGATTGACATACCATGTAGCCTTTAAAAAACTAAAAGAAAGTTCTTGTAACAACACTGTGAAAGTCTGTGAAGCGGAAATGATTCAAATGAACGCCATGTCGACTTCTCCGTTAACATCATTTCTTATAGCTTTGTTACTGTCCATCCTTTCTTTTGCTCCCCATCATAGTATTGGCACTTCTATCAATGCTGCCGATACCATGCTTGCAGGCCAATCTCTAACAGGAAACCAGACCTTAGTTTCCAAAGACGGAACATTCGAACTTGGGTTCTTCACGCCAGGCAACTCTCAGAGCTACTACATAGGCATTTGGTTCAAGAAACTCACCGATATCCAGAAAAAGAAAACAATTGTTTGGGTGGCCAACAGAAACAGTCCCATAACTCCTACTGACTTTCCTTCCTCGGAGTTCAAGCTCTTGGAGGATGGTGGGCTAGTCCTCCTCATGAAAAGTTATAAGAGTAACAACTCTTCTAAAATACCAGTTTGGTCCACCAATTCGACAACCCCAAAGACCATGAGTGATTCCTCTATTAAAGCTGTGCTAGGTGAAGATGGAAATCTGGTTATCAAAAGTTCAGCGAACGAGAACATCGTCTGGCAGAGCTTTGAACATCCCACCAATGCAAATCTACCTGGTGGAAAGATTGGATATAACAATCTCACAAAGAAGAGTCAGAAGCTGACTTCATGGAGAAATGCAGAGGATCCATCCGAAGGTATCTACTCCCTCGAATTTCAACTTGACAACAGCATTAGTGCCATATGGAATCAATCTAGAAAGTATTACTCTAGTGGTGTCTGGAATGGACATTATTTAAGCAACATGCCTGAGATGGAATATGAGGGTCGCATAATTTTCAACTTCACATCATACAAGAATGGGAGCTATTTCACCTATTTTCTTACTAACAGCTCTCTGCATCTTTTTTCTTTCTTGGATTTTTCTGGACAATTGAAGACCATAATTTGGCAATCAGAAAGTCAAGACTGGACAGTGATTTCATCTAAACCAACGGAACGATGTCAAGTTTATGCTGTATGCGGAGCTTTTAGCATTTGCAGTGAGTACAATATTGTTCCCCGTCCCTCTATGTGCCGATGTGTGCCAGGTTTTGAACAACGCCATCCTAATGACTGGGACTTGCTTGATTACTCTGGTGGGTGTGTGAGGAAAACCACTATGCATTGTAGCGACAATGATATGTTTTCACAGATTCCTAACATAGAATTGTCTCAAATTAGCCCATCCGCTGCGGCCTTGGTTGTTGATAATGTCGAGACATGTAAACGGACTTGCTTACAAAACTGTTCTTGCAGTGCTTATGCTTATTACACCAATAGTAGTGGTATCAGTACTAATAACAGGTGTTTATTATGGTATGGAGATTTATTAAACATAGAACAGATTGGTGATGACAAGGGAGACGAAATCTTCATCAGACTAGTTGCATCAGAAGATCACATGGGTTCTAGGATGAAAACTTCGCTGATTTGGATTATTGTTGGAGCAGCATTTTCGGGAATTAAAATCATTGTGGCAATCACTTTCCTTTTTCTTCGCAAACAGTGGATAAGAACACCCACTCAACCACCAGAGCAAGGGGACAGCTATGCATTCTTAACAGCATTTCGGTACAAAGACCTGAAAATTGCAACAAAGAATTTTTCGAACAAGTTGGGCAGCGGCGGTTTTGGTAGTGTCTTCAAAGGGACATTGCCCGACTCCACTGCCATTGCCGTGAAGAAACTTGAAGGCATTTCTCAAGATCAAAAGCAATTCCAAAACGAGGTAAGTACTATAGGCATAATCCAACACGTTAACCTTGTTCGCCTTCGTGGCTTTTGTTCTGAAGGTAGGAAAAAAATGTTGGTGTATGACCTCATGCCTAATGGGTCCCTAGACAAACATCTACTTCATCAAAACCATTCCAGGGTTTTGAATTGGCGGCAGAGATACATAATCGCAATAGGGATAGCAAGAGGATTAGCTTATCTACACGAGAAGTGTAGAGACTGTATCATACATTGTGATATCAAGCCAGAGAACATACTCCTAGATGCCGATTTTTCTCCAAAAGTAGCAGATTTTGGTCTTGCAAAGCTACTGGGTCATGAATTCAGTCGAGTCTTGACGACAATGAGGGGAACCGTAGGCTATCTTGCACCAGAATGGACCTCAGGTGTGGCTATCACAGCAAAGGTCGATGTTTATAGCTATGGGATGGTGTTATTTGAAATCATATCCGGGAGAAGAAACTTAAAGCAATCTAATGATGGAAAGGTGCGGTTCTACCCTACTTGGGCTGCCAGGAAAGTGATCTCCGAGGGACAACCAGCGCTTTCAATTCTGGACAACAACTTAGAGGGAATGGCAAACATTGAAGAGCTTACTAGAGCATTTAGAGTGGCTTGTTGGTGCATCCAACAAGAAGAGAATCAAAGGCCATCAATGGGACAAGTGGTTCACATTCTTGAAGGACACTTAGAGGTGAATCCTCCTCCAATCCAAATGCATCTCCAAGCAATGGTAGAGGCTGAAGAAACTTTGGATTTTTTCTCTGAATAGATATCTCTCCAAAGCAATAATCCAAGGCTGCAAATAAAAACTGAATGTACTATACTACTTTTAGGTCGACTAGTTTCTCAATGGTTAATCATGAAAGTAACTCTCCACAATTCAGTGTGCAATATATGCACTTATGAATTTATATCTAGATTAGCGTAACCACTATTTCCATCAATTTTTATGATTATGCAGTATTATATAATATGATTTAGTTATATTTCTTCAACTTTAAAACTTTGTAGTGCACATTGATTTTTTATTAGAACTCAATTAATTCTTGAACCAGTAATCTTTTGCATCACAACAAAACCTCATTCTTCCTACCTAGGAAGAATCAAGCCATGAACACTCTAATGAAGAAAGATATATCAAAATTATCAGTGCCCAACTAGGCCATCGATCTATGAATCCCTTGATCCATATGCGACATCAATAGTCCTTAAATATGCTCCCTATATTTTTTTTTCGCATTTATAAACATCAACAAGTCAAATGCATAATTAGCCAAAATCTCTCATCAGCTTTGATATTCATCAAAACGCATAATCTAACCCGCATTCGTTATCTTGCTAATTGAAGATTCATCAAATATCAATTAGACTAACTGCTATAGTAAGTCATAAAATTTGTTTCACCTGTGTACCCTTGCTTTCGATCCACGAGTATCATCGAGCGAAAGCTCACAATCGGCAAAGCTACAATTCAACGTAGACAAAACATCATTAATTACTAATTGTACTTAATTAGCTCGCGCCGTAGCTGAAAAGAAGACCTAGATAAGTATTTCTAGTTTTCAACAATTTGAGTTGTAGATTCATATCAATTTTGTGCACTAATCAAAATTCTGCATTTTAAACAATCAATCACCAACGCATCAAGTAGATCGACGACAGCGAAACCCTAATTGAAAGAAAAACAATCAAAGAAACAAACAATTGATTAGCGAAGAACAACATTGAGATTACCTTCTCAATAACTAGCTAATCGCTCTACCGGAACAAGATTGCGTGGGAGAGTGATCAGAGCGAGAGAGCTGAGAAAGCTCAAGAGTGCACAGACGAGATTCAAACAGAGACTATTTGGGGTTTTTTTTTCAATTCTAGGGTTTTGTTTTTGAATAATTTAATTTTATTTGTTTGCGCGGCTTTTATAGCCTCGGCAAATCCCGCCAAAAAAGCCCCGAGACTGGGCCTGCTGGCTATGCAAGTTTGTGACGAGAGACTGAGATCAATAGTTAAAAGGAAAATGATTAGATGATCTGGCATCGATTTTAGGCACCTACTTAGTTGGGAGCCATGCGATGCATCTCGAGATGTATGCGCGCATGTCTCGAGGTGTATCATATAGTTTTCACTTAGGGCAACGTACAAAGTGAATTACCGTAGCAAGCTTCATAATTCATATTTATAGCAAACTTCGACATGAACAAGTTTCTTGCATGAATATGTAAAAATATTAGGAAAATCAACAACTAATCGTTTCGATGACAAGGAGATTTTTATTTTATTTAAAAGGATAATGTTATTTGTTCCATACGATGTTATTTCTTACCGATCTTATTTCTTACATACGATATGTCGATATATGCACCTAAAGTATGTCAAAAGATCATTTTTTATTTAAAAATACTAATAGTATGTGAGTATTATCCTTATTAATTAGGACCAGGCAATTGGAGAGTTGCTACGTTGACTCACTTTGAACATCCTCATAAGTGCATTTATCGAGCATAAACCGCATGATACACATCGAGATGCGAGTCTTGCTTGAGATGCGAGTCTTGCTTGCATTGAAGAGTATCGAAGGTGCCCGTGAGTGCGGCTAAGTTGTGCTCAAAGTAGGGTAACCAATCATTTTTCAGAAAAAGAAGAAGAAGAAACAAGAGCAAATAAAATAAAAAAAGCAGACTAAACGGGTGGGTGATTGCTTCCTAGGATTTATTGAAACTTAAATTCAGGCGTATAAACTGGGCAAACTGGGTGGGTATACTTTAATGTTTGGCCAATTTATGAGGATGCCAAGGACCGAAGTTGACTTATTTGGTTCAAAATTACCAAAGCATCCTTTCAATTGTACTATTATAAATCTACATATATTGAAGACCTTGTGATGTAGATGTGGTGATTTTCGGCCTTTTCATAGTGCCACACGTGGCACCTCCCAAAATTTGCCCTCATTAAATTGGAGGCCCGCTAAGGGCACCCCACCATTTAATGAGGGCACCCAGTTAATTTGTAAAAATTCCAACAAAAATGGAAAAGACCATTTTGCCCCTGTATATATATAATGGTTCAAACCCCACAAACCATTTCGACAAGGAGTTAGGGCACCCCACCAAAGAACCTTCAACCACAAAGCCACAACCACATTGCGTTCACAAGAAGAGTCGATCGATTCTTGCTCGTCCGACAATGAGGTAACAATGTTTGACAACCATTTTCGGTTTTTTGTGAACTCGTTTAGTTGCGTATAACAAGAAAATGATGATTTGTTTGTCAACGTAGGGTTTGGTAATTTCTTCAAATCCGGTTGTTTCCACCGTATAATGGAGGATCGTAATGCTTCGGCTGCAGAGGTCGTCCTGAGGTAATGTTGCAAATGTTTTTGTGTTTTTTTGCGTTATCCGAAGTATCTGTCTCGGGTGCGCGATTCTTTCGCCTCGCAGACCGAGATGTATGGTTACGTCTCTGGCCTCGATGACCGAGATGTTTAGTGGTAGGTCACGGCCTGGAACGACCGAGGTTCTGTAACTCTCTGGCTCACGTAAACGAGACTATGAAGAAAGTTTCAAACCGTACAACCGAGAACCGATTTTTTTGGGTTTTTTTGTGATTGTGTGCTTGTATATTTTGGTTGATTATAATGTTACACTGTTTGTTTGGATTGTAATGCCGTTATCTTGTAATTTTCCGTACTATAAGGACACTTTTACACCTTCTAAGCCATTCCCTCTCGAGAAGCGGCAATTTCATGGCTTCAACTGATTGGTGGGAGAACAAGTTTGTGTTAGTAACGAAGTCGCTTCGGATGCCGGGGCGTTAAGCGGGGGGAAGGGTGAAAATTGCCTATGACGATGTGTCCGGGACATATAGGGGACCGGCTCGTAGAGGAAATGGGAAGGGGAAAGCGGCAAAATTTTTAAAGAAATTAAGGAATGATGAAAAGGCGAGACTCACACTAAGACGAAGAAATGTGGATGCCCTTTCCAAATTAACGTCAAGGAGAATGCCGACTCCTTATGGTATGTCACAAGTGATTTGTGGGAGGCACAATCACGACACCGCGGAAGATTGATAAGAGGGAGGAGGAAGTTGAGGATGCGGGGGGAGGAGTGAAAGTGAGCAAATTCAGGGAGATTAGTCCACCATCGTTTTTGTGGAGTGCGAGCGGGAAGTTGAGGATGCGGGGTGAGGACACCGGGGTCTCCAACCGAGGCACCCCAAGCAAGGGAGGCACCCCAATCTCCAATCGGATTTGAGTCCTCCCACTCCACAAAAGCTTCTAGGCGAAGAAATGCAAGGTTCCACAAATGCGTCGTGCCGCCGACGCACGCAAAGTGGATCTAACATGGCTTATAGTCATTGCTTAGAACCATATTGGTTGCCACATGTTGATGCCATTATCGATGTGGTTTCCGATGGGAACCGTGGATATAGGTGTATAGCCTCTCTGGGCTTGGACTCGCGACGTGGACGGGTGGAGGATCAGTGCGTAGACGATGTACGATGAGATTATCGGTATGAATACCTATGGCGGGAAGTGCTTGGCTCGAGTTTCGAGCCTATCAAGAATGCGGTGCATTGCCCTGAGAATCAAGAGGGGCATCTTTCAAAGAATGGTTGACACTTCCGCACATGGGATTGTTGGTATCCACCGCATTCAATGTCATTCTCGTCAACCTTCGCATGGGAGTGCCTCCACATTCCTACCTCTACGTAGTACTCCAACGTCGTCATCGCACAACAGACTTATCATTGCAATGGCGAATGAAAGGAATATCCATCAAGGGTTAGGGTAAGTTCTATGACTTTTTTGTGAATTGGTTTGTTTCCCCTTAATCGGGTTTGTGACAATATCTTCTATGTTCTACTGTTCACTTTGACAGTGCAATGGCGTGAATGCACCGCCGCCATCCTTATATCCATCGTGGGATCGGTACGCTGAGGATCACGCAAAAGGTTGGCGAGATGGATTCGTTTTTCGAGACATCGCGCCCATTGCAACCGCTGATCATGAAGCCACCATACCCGTTGTAGACTTAGATACACCGTAGTGTAAGCTTGTACCTTTGACTTTGCTAAACATTTAGAAATTTTGCCAATTCGTCCAATGTTCTATGTATATGCAAATGTTGTGTTGTGTTTTAATTGTTGTTTACTTATGGATGGACCCTTTTTATAGTCATTTGAATGTTACTGAGATTTATAATTAATTAAGGTTCTGCAAATTGTCGTGGTCTTGATTTTCAATCTCAGTATTGTTAGTTTGACTACTACGAGATTTTTTTGAAACCGTAATGTTCAAATTCATCCATTTCGATGTCTCGGTCAAGCAAAGTTCGTGAAACGAACCATATTTTCTGGCCACCCATGACCGACAAGTATTTCAATATATCGGTCATGTATAACCGAGTCCCATTTAAATGTCTCGCTGAACACCACCGAGATGAATTGACCATTTCAATTCGCTCGACTCGTCCCATGACGACCGAGCCTACGGAGACCCTCTCTAAGTGGACAACCGATACGTGGTTAACTCTTCCGGCCTACGTGGCCGAGACCGCGAGTTCCGAAAAATATTAGCTTATGTCTCGCCAAGTGCCGAGACGGCTGACACAGCCTCGGCCCGTGTGGCCGAGAACCACGATTTCCCAATTTTTTTACATTTTAACAAACCGCCACACACACATTACATCTACTCTACCACACATTACATCTACTCTACCAAATGTAACTTAATTGCCGATCTTCACCCGAGCCCTAATTTGGAGACGAAATCGACTCACACAACGACCCTACAAAATGCGTAAACCTAGAAGAACGAAGGAGAAACACACTACGAGGGACTGAGAACACGATTTCGGGATTCCTCTCACCGCTTCTGCTCAAAACAAATGAATTCTTTCACCAGAATTCGGTGAACGAGGTGGTGGTGGTGGTGGTGGTGGTGGTGGTGGTGGGGTGCCCAGTGGGTTTGCAAGAGGGGGGTGAGAGGGTTTTTTTGCACGAGGGGCATTTTCGGTATTTTGGGTTTAATTTTTGGGTGCCCTAGGTAAATCGATTTGTGCCCATATTAACTGGGTGCCCTCATTAAATGGTGGGGTGCCCTTAGCGGCCCTCTTAAATTGGGGTTAAATAATATATATCCATGTCAATTTGATTTTTGGTTGCCACATGACTTCTTCTCAAGCTTCCTTATCGTTATGTCATCAACTCTTATTTCATCTCATTAACTCCAACTCTAATGAGAATAAAGTAACATTTTCGGTTGTCACATTACTTCTTCTCAAGCTTCCTTTTCGACAAGTCATCAACTTTTATACTACATCATCAACTCCAACTCATAATCTTAATTATATGTAACCATTAATAACTAAATATCTATATATATTAAAGGAAGAACTTGAAGTGTACATGTGGCAATTTTCATCATTTTCGTAGAGCTACGTGGCACATCTCAAAGTCTTCCCTCATTAAATTGGGGTTAAGTAATATATATCCATGTCACTTTGATCTTCGGTTGACACATTGTAACACCTCAAAAAGTATGAATCTCGAGATACATATTACACTTATTGAATCACACATTATTTTATTTTATTATACTGCATTAATACATTTGGATGAAAATTAAGTGATGCATTTTGTTGATACACCATTTACATCATTTGCTTTGTTTGCATCTCATGATTAATCATAAAAAATAATTAGAATATCATGATATGGATAAAATAGTCATGTCAATAAAATATAATGATAAGTAAAAAATAGTTAACTTAAAGGATGAAATAGTCGTTTTAGTAAAAGGTTAAAAATAATAAAATGTATAAGGTAACAAGGTAATTATCATAAAGTAAATAAATTAGTAAATTAAATATGTGGAAGATAAGTCAGTATTGTCATTAAGTAAATGATAAAAAGCTTCTATATAATTCTATCTTTACATTATGATTGACGATTACACTAAATAAATTATATATTTACATTATGATTGACAATGACACTTCAACTTAATCTTAGGTAAAGAATAAGAAATTTCTAAGAAGTTTCCTTAACATAATGATTGATAACGACCTTTGAAGGTTTATCTTTTCTTGTACGAATTCATTATAAATAACGAATCTTATCTTGATCATGTCATTATGACTTTTGTTTTATTAAGTTGCTCCCCTCTATAAATAGAAATGAGAATGCAATCGTGACGACTCCTTTTCAAATTAGGGCACCGCCTGCCCTAATCTTGTTATTAAGCCATAATCTCACCATATATGACCTAACAAGGAATTAGTCAGCTTTTCCAAAACTCTATTACTTGCCAATTATTATTATAAATATATTTTAAATGATTATAAATCTATACATATTCTATGTCCATTCATAAATCATAGTTAATTAAAAATTTTACTTATTTAAAATTTTATTCAGCGGAAGTATGAACTAACTAGCACTTAATCGAGCATAATGGAAAAGTTTGATCCATGCAATCAATCCCAATTAATTTGGGACTAGGGCTATGTTGTTGTTGTTGTTGGTAAGTCTGAACTAACTAGCGGAAGTTTATAACATAATGCCTAACAATTGTGAAAAAACCAAGGAATAAAGGTCACATGCATATATATAATGAAACGATGATATATAATTGTATTTTCCTAATGGACCGCCACGTGGGCCGATGCAGACCCACAACCTGGCTTACTAGCGTCAGTTGTGTCCCTTATGCCAACTCATCCACCATTTACTCATTATTAACCTCATTTTACAACAATTTTATATGTTTCAATTGTTAATGGCCTCAAATCATCTGTCTCTAAGATCATATTTAATCACAAATAAACCACAACGGAAGTCTTTTGCATGATAAAATATATAAAATAGTAAAATCATGCAAGTAACTCTGATACCTAGTGTGGAAAACTCATATATCATCATAAATAAAAAAATGTACCTCAATATAACATAATATCAACAGTATAGAGTCCTAGTGTATCACTCACAATTCCAAATCCCAAAATAAAACAAAATATATATAATACAAACGAACAAGCCCGGCTATACGTCTCTGTATTCCGGTAGCTTGTTTTCCCTCGCTCGTACTAGGATCTACACTCAAGTCATCACAAAAAGAAAGATAACGAGTCTAGAGTGAGTATTCATAAGGAAATTAAGTAAGCAATACGCAAAGTAAATACTGGAATTGAAACAAAAATATAAAATAAACATGCGGAAATAAAATACGGCCAACTGTGCTCATCGCATGCAAATGTAATAGTAAAAGCTCAAAGTGTGTGTTTCTAGCCTCTATGGTCAGACTAGCGTCATACTTCAGACTCTTCCACAACTACTGCCGGCGAGTAGTACTTAAGCAAGGCTAGTATCTGGATCTACTAGGTGATCGGCGTGGAACCTACGACGCATTCACACGTGCCCATCACTTTCTCAGGTAGCTTTATTCACCGAGATGGCACACGTGCTATGGTCATGTGGACGTACACACAGAAATGACACGGAGGGAGAGCCTCAACGTCTGTCCATTATACACATACCACGAATGGATTATTGAAAGACATAAAATGAATTAAAAAATAAAAGTAAATATTGCTCAAGTAATTTTATTTAGGATACTACGCACCTCACACCGCATTCCATGAACCGTCATTGCCTGTGACGGCCCCTCTCCTAATCTAGGGCACCGCCCGGCCTAATCCCGTAATTAAGCCCTAATCATATCCATGCAAGACTTAACTACGTATTAGTCAGCCTTTACAACCTAGACGCCTATTTTCTCATGTTCATGATAAGTAATACACTAGTCCTACCAGGTTTATAAAATTTAAAGTTAATTAAAACTTTTTAATAAATTAATTAATTAGCGGAAGTCTTATTGATTATGCGGAAGCAAATGAGTAACTTATGCGGAAGCCATTTATAAAATCTTAAGTGTGGAAAACCAGGAAATGACATCACATATATAAAGTCTTTGAAATGCAATGCAACAACAAAATAGTCTAAGTCAAGTCGGGAAACTAACACTCAACCCAATATACAACCCCAAATAGTATCTGAAAGACGTATATAACATATACAATCAAAATATCAAAATAAGACCTACAATCGATGCAGTGACGCGTCGCGGCTCAGGAATAATCGCCGATCTTTTCTTTGCTCGACTTGCTGGTAGTCGGCTCTGCACCCACCGTCATAAAAAGGACGGTGAGTACAAGAATAAAACAGTAATCCCCGATGACAAGTTTAATTTGCATTTTCAAATATTCAAATGATATTTAAAAGCATATAAATGGAAAAATTAGAAAATAAACCATATGCGAGTAAATACCAGAGTTAAACAAGTGATACTAACATTAGGCTAAGTAGTGGTGATTTAGGTCCAGTCGGCAGTGAAACATGTCACTCCAACTCAATAATCATATAGCACAAGGGACTCTAACCAAGTGTCACCAGGGACTCTAACCCCAATGTGTAGACCACCTCAGGGACTCTAACCCCGAGTGTCATACAATGTCAAATAACATGTGCCGACATCCCAAGAGACTCTAACCCCGTGAGTCGCGCACACCTCGATCGAGTACGGGACCTAAATGCAAAAATTATTTTTTAAATTTCAAGAAATACCAAGTATGGATTATCAAGGCATAGACACATCTACACACCTAAACAAATAAGGAATACAGTCCTCTTAAACATTTATAAGATATTCACTAGCCTAATAGCATGTTATTTATCATTATATTTACATTTGAAACAACAAGAATAGACATAGCATGGGATAGAGCCAATGAATCAAATCGAATGAATGGATATCATGCAAACTAGACTCATCAAGTGAGCATAGACACAAAGAACACGTGATATAAGAATACAAAGGAAAAATTGTCAAAAGGACTATGCAAGAACATCAATTAATAGAAATGAAATGCCAAGTAAAGTTGTCATTGGGTATACTCACAACAACAAAGTAAAGTGATAGATTTACCGGCCTCCCGATACTCCAAAATCCATTGGACTCCACCGCGTCGTCGAGCTTCGTCGAAGTCACGACTTCGATCGGTTCGATAACGCGCCATCGCGCCGTTGCTCCACGCCATTCACCGCGCCGCCGTCGAAGTCGCGCCCATTGCAGTCGCCGCTGCTTCTTCCGCAGCAGCAAGTGCGGTGCCGCTTGCGCTATCGTCTCGCGTCGTTGCCACCACACCGCGCCTGCCATCGTCGCGCCACCGCGCCTGCCATCGTTGCGCGCCTTCGTCTTCTCCACCAAGACCACGCTGCCGCCGCCATAGTCCGCGAGCAGCTGATGCTGGAGCCACTGGTCCGCGTCCGCTCGCGAGCCGCGCCGCTACTGATCCTCTGCACGTCGGTCTCATCGCCGCTGCACCGGCAGTCGTCGTCGTCGTCGTCGCGTCCGGCTAGTCCTCGTCGGATCTCTCTCCCTTTCTCTCTCTCTCATCTTCTCACTATCTCTCTTCTTTTCTCTTCTTTCTCTCTCTCGTTCACTGTTTTGGTCTCTGTGTGTCGGGGGGGAGGGGGGCGTAGGTGTAGGTGGGCGGATGGCCAAGTGGTGTGCAAATTTGGACAAGTGTTGCTTAGGTTGGGACAAGTGTGATGGGGTTTGTGACACCTAACTGTGACACAACTACGACACTCACCCATGTTTTTGGGCGTTTCGACGCCCGATTTCGCGTCCGAATCGTGATATCCGCGTACCACCGCGTCGCTAGTCACCCAATATCTATTCCATATTATTTACTTGATTATATAGGCTTATAAGTAATTCCTTCTTTCATATTAGTATTAAATAAGACTTACCAAAATGCTAACTACCAGGTTCCCTCACCTCGCACGCTACTCGAGGCGTGTCCTCCGATCTCGTCTCGACGCCTACAACCGTACAAAATGGCTTAGTAAGTCTACACAATGCATAACACTAGGCATACATCAATACAAAAATACGATATACATCGGCCACGTGCCTCGGTCGGTGCACATATCACAGTGTAGGTCCCACGTCAAGGGTCGATGATCCTGATTAAGGAATTAAAACGGGGTTAGAGATTTGGGTCGTGACACTACCCCCAGTTCGACTCTTTCTAGTCCCAGATATTCCAAATTATAACCCGTACTGACATATTTCCATGTATAAGTGTTATTGAGTCATTTGTATGTGTTTTAAGTCAATTCACACAAATTATGTCAAAATATGGGTCTATTAGCGTGCTAGGTATGGCATTAGCATGCTAAGTGCCCAGACAGTTATACGTTCTTAGCCCATACGAACATTAGCACGCTAGATCCTGCAATTAGCGCGCTAATCTCGTTCTGGACAATAAAACTGCCAAAATTTCCTGATTTTCCTCAACACCAACCCAATAATAGCCACCACACCAACATCAACACTTCAAAACACTTTAAATCCATCTTAACAACTCTCAACAACCTCCAAGCCTCACCAAAATCTACAAAAATAAGATCAAAAGAGATAGGAAGTGGAGATGTAAGTGATTCTCACCTTGCTCTTGGTGTGTTCACCCCTCCAAACTCTACAAATCCACAAGTTTGAGCTCCTCAAACCCTGATTTTTGCTCCCAATTTCGAATAAAAAGTGAAGAGAGAGAAAATGTGGTGGAAAAATAATCAATATAAGGTGATGTGTAATCATCTCTCGCATGTGCATCACTAGGCCATCAAATGGTCTCTATTTTCTCCATTTCTACACTCTAATGACTCCATTTGTAACTCTAATGGCACATTACCCCTTGTATTTAGGTCAAAAAATGCCATTTATGGTATCCCGAAACCCGATTTCGCATCCTGAAATGCAACATACGCGTACTACCATGTCCCTAACCACCAAATATGTATTCCATATTACTTATTTAACAAATATTATTCATTTTGTGTGTATTATTTCCCTCGGCCTAGTGTTAAGTCGGTTACACTAACTGATACTCGCGTTGACACGCATATCGACACGACTACTTAACACACGGTCTTGCTCGTTAAATGTACTATAATAACACCTATCGCGATGCCATGTACACTATTTAAATATAAGCATCACAAATTAAACAATTCAACACACAAAAGTACTATGTACCTAACTTCAGACGCGCACAAGCCTAATTACGGGTCCCACGAGGGTATGAGCTGTTCGCCACGTCTGCAAACAAGTCATAGATAACGATGAATTATATTCAGACCGTTACAATAACATCATGTGTCTGGTCAAGGTACTACTCACTCAACCCCTAATATATAACCCCAAAAGTATATCATATGTATATAAAAATAATACATCAAAAAATCAAACCTACAAAATATGGTACAGCAGTGCTCCACTGGCTCAAAGGTAGTTGTCGATCTTCTCTTTGGCCGATCTGCTACTCGATGGATCTGCACCCACCGTCACAAACTAGACGGTGAGTACAAGAAAGTAGAAAGTAATACCGAGAGACATTTGTTCACATTCCCAATTATGCAACAAGTATCTAAAAGCATGATAATAGCAACTATGCAATAAAGAGAACATGCAAAGAGATACTTCAGCTGAACAACATGAAACTGACACATGACCAAGTAGTAATGATCTAGAGTCGGTCGGTCGTGATCTTCATCACATCAGCCTTTTCCACCATAAGAGGATGAAATTGAGCTCTACATCAATGTAAAGGTCTGAGCAGTGCTCTTACCTTTATAACATTTTACCGGTGCCACCAGACCTATGATATATACTTGCCAACAACCCTGAGACTTATTTCTCGTGTGCTGCGCAAATAATGGAGAGATCCTGATCACCCTGGAAGTTTAGTGACTCGTATGTCCGATGGATCTCTATAATATAATGACCTCTAGATACAAGAACCACTTTCATATTTCAAGAAATGACATGGTTTGAGAATCCAATAAAGCAATTGCATATCTAATGCACAAAGGAAATAGATTATAATACTATGTAACACCTACCTAATAGCATGCTATTTCACTGACCACATGTATTAACAATCAATAATGACATAGCACATGAATTGGAGTCAATGAAATCATTTTATCAACAAACTATACCATGAAAACAACCTCATGTAATGAGAATGAACAACAAGTCATGACATATGGAGTATAAAGGCAATTCAATACAAATAACTAGAAATGAACTTATGTATATGAATGAAATGTAAATAAATATCTCAATCAGTTTACTTACAATCCACGCAATTTCCTATGCTACTTCCGGCCTCCCAACACCTCAAAACTTGTATTTGAATCCCCGGAATACTTCCCTAGGCTCCTGACATCATATCATATGTTTTTGAATGTGTTTGACCTTTACTTAGCATATTAGACTCATTTATAGTGTTTAAGGACCTCTTGAGACTTGCTGATTTTTTTTCTGGTCATAGCATGGAGTGCGCTAATGGACCTGTGTAATGTGCTAATGACCGACGTAGCACGCTACCTATTCTACATAGCGCTATGTGTTGCAGAACCCATAATTCTGAAAATAGAATTTTGAGTTTTCTCCACACATAGGCTATACTACTACCTTAAACACCTCCATACACACTTTCCAAGTTCCAAGACATCCTTACCAACATAAAACAACAACACATATCATCAAATACATGAATTCATTAAATTGAGCTATGTTTATGGTGTAAAAAAGTTACCTAACTTGATGTACATTAGTTTAGCTTGAGTTTTTCTTCACTAAATTTGTTGTTCTTCTTCCTCCCCTAGCTATTCTCTTCACTCCAGCAAGCTTTGCTTCTCACTTAAGAATTCAAAATGAAAGAGTTGAGTTGCTTGTGTTGACCAAAAGCTTTATAGTCATGAATTGGATATGGTTGATTGATAGCTTTTGATCATAATGTGCGCACGTATCTCGAGACTTATCTAATGGTTCACCTACTAACACATGTCCCATTAACTCATACCAAGTGACACCAATGAGTGACTCAATTTGTGTTGAGATGTGCCAACACGTGTCTCGAGAAATGTCCATTAGCTATTGTTTTAACTTACTAACTTAAGTGTATTAATACATAACCAACCATAGTCTCATTTATATCACTTATGAAAGCACTATAAAGCTTATACCAACTCATCACATTGCTCTCTAACTCGGTCCCACGCCGATATGCATATCAAGGTGCGTCTCCGCTCATGCCTCGACACCCACACATAGTAGAAATGACTTAGTAGTTTACACATATACAATACAATAGACATACAACGTAACAAATATAACATTTACCTCGACCACTTACCCTCGGTTACAACACGTATCTCGTTGCGAGTTTTACGTCACGAGTCATTTGATCTAATTAAGAGATTAAACTAGGATTACAAAGTGGATGATGATTCTTTTTAAGGTAATCCTCTTTGTTATGCATTATTAATTCGATGCATGTGCTTTTATATATTTGCATCTTTACTACTGTTATTATACTAACTACTAATATATGTTTATTATGTGATTCTTGTAGACGACCATTTTGGAACTTCACCGATGTGGTATTATTGGTCCATCAATATGGTCAAGTGCTAACGAGCACCATTGATATTGATATTTGACCTTGGTGTAGTTTGAGTCGATGTGCACGACTCTTTGTGTCCACCGGTGCGGTTTATGCTTCGGGCATATTGAGGTCTGCCCTCAGGTGTGGTTTGATTTGATTTTTTACGATGTTTTGTTATATGTGTCGCATTAATAGTGTATAATTTGAGTATTACTTAGATGTTGATTCATTAAATTAACAATTTTAGGTAATTAGCTAAAGGAGTTCAATGATGGGCATGAGAGATTTGAAAATAGAAGTTTATACACCGTCAAGAATATATTATTTTTATCGTGTATCTAATAAAATAGATATTTTGTTGTCCAACAACTATTGATTTAGTTGTTTATGAGTTATACTCAATTTTGTGGCGCTGGGGGCCATCCATCTCAAAATCGGGTGTGCATATCCCGAAATCAGGGTGTACACACATGGTTTCCTCTCGAGCTTCTTTCATGTCATGTCATCGACTTTTATTCCACTTCTTCAACCCAACCTTATATATATAAAAGGAAGACCTTGGGGTGTACATGTGACGATTTCAACCTTTTTGTAGTGTCACATGGCACATCACAAAGTCTTCCCTCATTAAATTGGAGTTAAATTATATATATACATGTCACTTTGATCTTCGGTTGCCACATAACTTCATCTCAATCATCTTTCTCGTCATGTCATCAACTCTTATTCCACTTCATCAACTCCAACTCTAATGGGAATAAATAACATTTTCGGTTACCACATTACTTTTTCTCAAGCTTCCTTCTCGCCACGTCATCAACTTTTATACCACGTCATCAATTCCAACTCATAATCTTAATTATTTGTAACCATTAATAACTAAATATATTCAATTTAATTTAAATATTTTTTTAGGTCTCTTGATCTTTCCATACAATCACTAATTTGATAAAGTATATAACCACTACTTCAAATAATTATGTAACCATTTTTAAAATTATACCTTAATTACTCAATTTTTTCAAATATGTGATAAATTATATAACCACTTCTTCAAATAATTATGTAAACATTTTCAAAATTATATCTTAATTATTCACTTTTTGTTTTTTTTATATTTCATGCGCATATATGAATAATAAAATATATAAATTTGCATAAATATCTTAGTAAAAGAGATAGATGCGAATAATAAGATGTAATTAATGAGAGGTAATTATATCCACAAATTCTTGGGAGGTGGATGAGGTATCTCTCATCCTTAAGTGTAAGTTGAGATAGGGAAGTTGGACAATCAAACAAAATTAATTTTAACTCCCCTCTAAATTATCTCCTGAGAGTTAACTTCACCATAACCAAACAAAGCTCTTCATGAATATGGAACTAACTTTCTGTCCAACCATTTTCAACCAAACACAACCAAAACTTAATAATGAGAAGCATACACAACAAAGAAGAAGAAACAAAAGCAAATAGAAAAGTGGCCATTAAACGGGTGGGTTGGTGTGATTTGATTTGATTTTTTTTTATTTTTTTTTCAAGGGGTTGGTTTGGTTGATTACTTTGTAGGATTTATTCAAACTTAAATCCAGGCCGTATAAACTGGAGTATACTATACTTTGATGTTTCTTTCTTTGACAGATGACAGTGGACTTTTCGCCTCAACAACAAAACGCTTGGCTAATTTATGAGGCCAGGGACCGACGTTGACTCATCTGGCTCGAAATTACCAAAGAATCCTTCAATTGTACTATCATAAATTTATGTTGCAAGGACTAAAAAAATAGAGTAATATACTGTACCAAACCCTTTTTTTATAAGATAAACTACAGATAGTATTTTTCTTGTAAATAGACTTTATGCTGGTAGATGGTACTTAATCACTCTAATATATATATATATATTTTGTGAGTTATATAACTTTTTGGAGCTTGTACCAACAACAACAATAACAACAACATAACCTTAGTCTCAAATTAATTGAAGTCGGCTAATAGATTTAATTCTATTAAACCTGTTTGGGAGAAGAAAACCTTAAACATTTATACACAGTGCAATAGATTTAAAAAACTTATATGATGGCTTTAAAAAGAAAAATATATATGGCACATAAAGCACAAAAAGCAAAAGAACTTTCCTGCTTTTTCTTTTCATTTAAACAAAATACATCACAATAGACGACATAAGTAAATCATTGCACAGTCAAATAACAATTTTTTTTTTTGTTGTACATGGATTTGAAAATTCGTTGATAGAATCATCAATGAAAAAGAAAAATAAATTTGTAATAATTTCTTTAAATTGACTTTTCAATTTTTATTCTCATATTTTCTTATTATAACATAAACTAATTTTACAAAAGTATTTATCATGAGATGACATCATTTTTAAAATAGTTAAACGTAATTGATAAGTCTAAATTAATATACGGTTTATAAAATGAAGATACACATTAGTTCGATCTCTTCCCTAATTAAACAAAAAAAAATGAAAAGATAAAAATAAGAAGATAAAAATGATTGGGAAATATTTCATCCATAAAGGCAAAATGGACATTCAACAAACACCACCAGTTTCCAGTTGGAACTTGAATCACTGAAAAATCTTTGAACTTTGATTTCTCTCTTCAACTATTCAAACCCACTCTCTCTGCCTCTTCATTGATTTTTATGTTTCATGAAACTCCTCTCAAACCCCCAACACAACACCTATTGACATGATGAGGAGACCAACTCTGTTTCTCCTCCTCTGTTTTGCACTTCTCTTCCTCACCATCTCACTCAAACCCCTCCCCTGCATAGCCACAGACACCCTCCAAGCAGGCCAATCTCTGCTCCCAAACCAGACCCTCATCTCCAAACAGGGCAACTTCGCTCTCGGTTTCTTCAATCCCGGTAAGTCCCCCAACTCCTACATTGGAATTTGGTACAACAAAGTCTCTGTTCAAAGCAAAACCTATGTTTGGGTAGCAAATAGGGATAACCCCATTAAAGAGTTGCCCAATTCAGAGCTCAAGCTCTTTCAAAATGGCAACCTCGTTTTGTTGAATCCCTCGAAAACCCCTGTTTGGGGCACCGATTCGAGCAATTCGACGAAACCCGGCTCGAATTCGACTAAATTAGTGTTGGGTGATGATGGGAACTTGGTTTTGAGTGATGGGTCGGATTCGAACTTCACAATTTGGCAGAGTTTTGATCATCCCACCGATACTTGGCTTCCGGGGGGGAAGATTGCGTATAACAATTTGACAAAAACTGCTCAAAAGCTTGTGTCTTGGAAGAATTCGGAGGACCCCTCTCCGGGTTTGTTTTCGTTGGAGCTTAAACCTGATACTAAAGAGTATGTGATTATGTGGAATGGGAGTGAGAGGTTCTGGACGAGCGGGCCGTGGAATGGGCAGATCTTTAGTGCTGTTCCTGAGATGAGGAATAATTATATTTACAATTTCAGTTACGAGTCCAATGTGAATGAGAGCTATTTCATTTATAGCATTTATAACAAGTCTTTGACGACAAGGTTCGTAATGGATTTGTCGGGACAAATCAAGCAAGCTTCATGGCTTGATAATTCCAAGGAGTGGTACTTGTTCTGGGTTCAACCGAGGCAGCAATGCGAAGTCTATTCTCTTTGTGGTCCTTTTGGGGTTTGCAGTGAGTCGGGTCTTCCATTCTGTAAATGTATGGAAGGTTTCACAGAGCGGTCGCCAAGAGATTGGAACTTGAGTGATACCTCAGGCGGGTGTGTGGAGGAAACGCCGCTGCGTTGTGGAGACAAACGCGAGTTTCGTCCAATGTCGAATGTGAGATTACCTATAAAGCCGGTGACGTTGGCAGCTGCGAGTGATGAAAATTGCAGACAAGCTTGCTCGAGCAATTGTTCCTGCACCGCCTATGCTTACGGATCGAATGGATGTTCTGTATGGCTCGGGGATCTAGTGAATGTACAACAGCGGGATAGTGGGGATAGCTTCTATGTTAGAGTTGCCGCTTCTGACGTGAGTTCTAGTAAGAAAGGATCGACTAGTTTGCCTTTAATTTTGGGCATTGTTGCAGGAGTTGCGGTCGCTGTGGGGTCTGTTTTGTTGCTAATATGGAGATGTCGGGTGAAGAGATCAGTCGGAACATCAAAGGCAGTGGAAGGCTCTTTGGTGGCATTTACATACCGGGACCTGCAAATCGCCACGAAGAATTTCTCGGAGCGGTTAGGTGCTGGAGCTTTTGGTTCTGTATTTAAAGGTACTTTGTCTGATTCAACTCTCATAGCTGTGAAAAAGCTCGAAGGCGTCACTCAAGGAGAAAAGCAATTTCGAACTGAGGTAAGCACTATTGGGACTATCCAGCATGTCAATTTGGTTCGTTTACGCGGGTTCTGCTCCGAAGGTAGTAAAAGATTGTTGGTATATGATTATATGCCAAACCGTTCTCTAGATTCGCATCTGTTTTTAAAGATAACTCTAAGGCAGCTTTAGATTGGAAGACGAGATACAACATTGCTCTCGGTATAGCAAGAGGATTGGCTTATCTTCATGAGGAGTGCAGAGATTGTATTATTCACTGTGACATCAAACCGGAGAACATACTCTTGGATGCTGATTTCTGTCCCAAGGTTGCAGATTTTGGTTTGGCAAAGCTGCTTGGCCGAGAATTCAGTCGAGTGCTAACCACCATGAGGGGAACAAGGGGCTATCTCGCACCAGAATGGATTTCAGGTGTGGCTGTCACAGCCAAGGCTGATGTGTACAGCTATGGCATGATGCTTTTTGAGATTATCTCAGGAAGAAGAAACTCGGAGCAGTCTGAGAATTTTAATGTCGGATTCTTCCCTACTTGGGCTGCTAACAAAGTTGCTGAGGGCGAGGAAGTGCTTTCGATTCTAGATTACCAGTTGGAGGGTCATGCCAACAGCGAAGAGCTTACTAGAGCCTTCAGAATCGCTTGTTGGTGCATCCAAGACAACGAGCTCCATAGGCCGTCAATGGGGCAGGTAGTTCAGATTCTTGAGGGAGTCTTGGATGTGAATCCACCTCCAATCCCAAGATCTCTCCAAGTTCTTGTAGAGAACAATGAAAAGATCCGTTTCTTCTCAGAATCCTCGAACCAAACTTCAGAAACACAGAGCACACAGAGCAAGCCTTCGTCTGATTCCTCTCAGTTCAAGAGCAGCACTTGAACTAGAGTTTTAAAGAATGAAATGGTAGCACAGATTTCAAATTATCAAGACTTTTAGCTTCGTTTAAGGGTGTAATATTGTGTAATTGCTTTTGTAGGTTGTAGAATCTACGAGCATTAGCTCTGTAAATGTATGCAATGCTTCTCGATTTGTATATTTGTTGGTTTGATCTAGTATTTCCACTTCTGTTTCAATGGGAATAAAAGGTTTGCTGAACTATTTGCTTCTATACTCTTTAAATCTACATCTGTGACCTCATTCTCCTTTACAGGTCAATCACTCCCTACAAGCCCTAAACCACATAGGTAATGGAACTCACCTTTGTCATTTAATCCCAAAAGTTTTCCTTGTTTTGTAATGCCTTTATTCGTGTTGACGCATCTTAGTATAGATAAGTTTCTTGTTTTTCATTTTAGATACGTGTTCGTTTGAATGAAATAATAATTTGTATTTACCAACTATTCGTTTTAAAACTGCTTCATAGAACAAAGCTGCTATTCTGATTTACTTCTTTGTGTACAATTTGCAGGACCTTAAGTAATAAAAAGTCAGCTTGTGGGGAAGGATGAAGACTCAGTCTTCTAGGTATGTACAATGAATCGTGATGCCCAGTCTTTCTATATTGCAGTGATGATAAAGTGAACAAACATTTCATACTGTTGAAGGGCTTAAATAGAAAATGCTATACGACTCAACAAATTCTACTAGCTATAATGTATTTCTTATGATAAGATAGAAGAAAAAATTATAATGCATGGAAGTCAAGCACCAATTCATATTTGCATTAGAATAGTGCCACCATGTTCCAAATAACTGACATCTTTCTTAAGAAAAACTAAATAATAACTGCAATGTAGCTTTCCAGAGAAACATAGTTGCCTACTTAGTTTATATTAGTTTAATAAAATAGTATCTATGTATCCATGTTCATGTTAACATTTGAGGTTGAACCTTGAAAGTTTTCATATTGTTTGAAACTTGTATTTGTCACTCTGTGTGGAAATGGGAGATAAACTTCCTTTGTTCTTCTTTCTTTCTCCTTTGTTAGTCATCTTCTCCTCCAAAGCTCTTCATTGCAGTGCTGCTGCAGATACTCTCTTTGCAGGTCAATCTTTAACAGCAAACCAGACCATAGTCTCTAAAGGTGGAGATTTTGAACTTGGGTTCTTCACGCCGGGTAAGTCTCTCAAACATTATTTGGGCATTTGGTACACGGAAGCCTACGCTCAAAACAGAACAGTTATTTGGGTTGCCAATAGAGATCAGCCCATCATTGACCTGTCCTCCTCAGAAATCAAACTATTCGAAAATGGTAATCTGGTCATTCTCAATGAGTCCAAAGTTTCAATTTGGTCGACCAATTCGACCTCAACCGCCTCTAATTCCCTTGAACTAGTATTGGGTGACGATGGGAATCTTGTTTTGCAAGACAGGTTGAATCCTTCTGTTGTAATTTGGCAGAGTTTTGATCATCTCACTGATACTTGGATTCCAGGAGCGAAGCTGAAGTATGATAAACGCACCAAGAGAGCACTGAAGCTCATATCTTGGAAGAATTCAGAAGATCCGTCTCCAGGCGTATTTTCTATTGAGCTAACATCAGATTCTGAGGTTGTAATAATGTGGAATGGATCTCGACAGTATTGGACTACTGGGATCTGGGATGGGCAGGGTTTCAGCCTAGTTCCTGAGATGAAATCAAGATCTACTTTCAATTACAGCTTCACCTCCAATGAGAATGAGAGCTACATCACATACTTGTTATATGATCAGAATATGCGCGCTAGACTTAAAGTTGATTTAACTGGGCAGGTTAAGCAGTTTTTGCGGCTTGAAGAAAGCAAAGAGTGGAACTTAGTTTTGTGTAAACCATTAAGTCTATGCGATGTCTATGCATATTGCGGGCCTTTTGGTTGTTGCAACAATGTGGAAGATTCGTCGTGTCAATGCCTACAAGGTTTCAAGGAAAAATCGCTCAAAGATCTAAATTTGGGCGATCCAACTGGTGGATGTGTAAGGAAGACTCCTTTGCAGTGTCGGCAAAAAGACAACTTTCTTCTGATGCCCAGCACGAAATATCCTGCGAATCCGGTCCCTTCTGCAGTTGATAGCGCAGCTAATTGCAAATCCGCATGCTTGAACAACTGCTCCTGCAATGCCTATGCTTACAATAGTACTGGATGTTCCCTATGGTATGGTGATTTACTAAACATACAACAAATTGACAATGGAGGGGACGAGCTCTACATTAGAGTCGCCCCTTCTGAAGTCAATTCCGGTAAGAAAGAATTAATCCATCGGCCTGTGACTGTGGGTGCTATTACGGGAACTTTGGCCTTTTTAGGCCTTGTTCTTGTGGCAATTTGGATATGGAGGAACCGGGGATCAGTTGAAATACCCAATGCTGTTGAAGGCTCCTTGGTGGCATTTACATACAGGGACCTAAAAACTGCCTCGAATAACTTCTCAGAAATATTAGGCACTGGAGCTTTTGGTTCTGTGTTCAAGGGGATCTTACCTAATTCCACTCTCATTGCTGTGAAGAAGCTTGAAGGTATCAGACAAGGAGAAAAGCAATTCCGAAGCGAGGTTAGCACCATTGGGATAATCCAGCATGTTAATATCGTTCGCCTTCGTGGGTTTTGTTGTGAGGGCAATAAAAGAATGTTGGTATATGATTTCATGCCAAACAAGTCTCTGGACACTCATTTATTCCATCAAAAAGACTTGAAGATTTTGAGTTGGAACTTAAGGTACCAAATTGCAGTTGGGATTGCAAGAGGGATTGCTTACCTACATGAGGAGTGCAGGGACTACATCATTCACTGTGATATCAAGCCACAAAATATACTCTTGGATGCAAATTTAACTCCCAAAGTCGCAGACTTTGGTCTGGCAAAGCTTGTTTGCCGCAAATTTAGTCGTGTCATAACGACTATTAGAGGAACAATAGGCTATATGGCACCAGAATGGAGCTCTGGTGTGGCCATTACAACTAAGGCTGATGTTTACAGTTACGGGATGATGCTTTTTGAAATCATATCGGGAAGAAGAAACTTAAAGCAATCTAAGAATGGGAAGTCTTGGTTCTTCCCTACTTGGGCTGCTAATAAGGTAATATCGGAAGGACAACCTGTACTTTCAATTTTGGACAGCAAGTTGGAGGGAAATGCGGACATTGACGAACTTACAAGAGCATTCAGAGTGGCTTGTTGGTGCATCCAAGAAGAAGCAGTTCAAAGGCCATCAATGGGACAGGTGGTTCAAATTCTCGAAGGGCTTTTGGAGGCGAACCTCCTCCAATTCAAAGTTACCTCCAGTCTCTAGTGGAGAATGAGGAAACTGAAAATTTCTTTTCGGAATAGATTTCCAAGTTTGTAATCCGACTGTATTCAAAAGCAATAACTGATTAAGGGATTTGCTTCGTGACAAGTCTTTCTGTTCTTGGTAATTAAGGATTTGTCATTGTAATTTGTTGTTCCATTTGTTACAATTGAAACTATTTACTACATAGACTTAACTTTGTAAAACCCTTGTTATTCAACTGTTATGCAAGTCTTGCTTTCCTTTGATGGTGGGCTTTTTGATGTCGTCTGGGACTAACTTTTCAATGTTAAGAATGGTGGGGAACAGGTACTAACTTGCAGAAAATACTTGGGAGCTTCTGTTTCAGGACACATGGGGAATGTTGTGTCTGATGGAGGCTTAACCATAGAGATTACTAGTAAGTTTGATTAAACTATGTAAAATGATGAATTGTTTACTTTGTTCCTTTTCTTTAATTTGCTGAATTATGCTTTTCAGCACACCATCAATTGCACTAAATCGAGCGCAATAGAAGAGTTCGATCCATGTAGCTGACCCCAACTAATTTGGAATTGAGGCTTTGTTGTTGCTTAATTATGCTTTTCCAAAATGCCTGTCTTTATTTTCTCTAGAAATGTGGTCATCAAGGTTTATTTTCTTGTTTTTCATGGTTCGGTAATTTAGTGTGCATGAGAATATTTAATTTTCCGTTCATTTTAGAAAGTCTGTATATTTACTTTCTTTTGCTAGTATAGTATATTTATTATGATTTTTCATTCATGAGATTATAACAAAACTGCTTTTTACTTTGTTTCGTTTTCTTAAATCCAAGTATAATGTTTTTTTCATTTGTGCTTAATCAAAACGGGAGGAGGGTGAAAATAGAGAGAAATAACATATACTGTATGATGCTAATCAACTTGTAATCATTTGATTCTGCATTTCAGTTTCAGTAGTAAACTTTGCTCTTGTTGATCCAAGATCAATGAATTGAGAAAGTATGTTAGTATATTTTTGTGCTACGACGACTTTGGGATGTCTTCCAAATTGCTGAAATTTGCCTTGTAAATCTTCTTCCCTTTTATTCAGTTTGAAGTTCATTTTTAAGACATGCATCTCAAACTACAATAACATATGAGTTTGAAACTTGTGAATCTTATTTAACAATAAGCATGAATAATTATTTCTAACCTTGAACCCGAAAGAAGAAAATTCAAATACCATAATTCTGTAACAACAACAATTGACTACCGTACTATTGAAGTCCTAGAGCTCCAATTGCCAGTCAAATGCTGCAATCCATTATTGTACTTTAAATGTCACACTCATGCTCCCAAATGCTATTATGATAAGAAAACATACAATGAATGTAAGTCGAATACCAATTCATAGTTTCATTTAAATAATGCCACCATGTTCCAAATAAGTGAAACGTCATTCTTTAAGAAAATCTAATGAATAACTGCAATGTAGCTTTCAAGAGCTAGTAAAGTAGTTTTTTTTAAGATTTATGTAAGTTTAAGAATATAGTATGTGTAGTCATGTTCTTGTTAACATTTGATATCATATTTATCTTCTTCGATCGCCTTGCATCTTGAAAGTTTTCAAATCATTGGAAACTTGCATCTGCCACTCAGTGCAGAAATGGGCGATGAGATTTCTTTGTTCTTCTTCCTTTCTCTTTTGTTACTTGTCTTCTCTTCCAAAACTTGTCTTTGCAGTGCTGCTGCGGATACCATCTCTGCAGGTCAATCTTTAACGGGAAACCAGACCATAGTCTCTAAAGGTGGTGATTTCGAACTTGGGTTCTTCACGCCGGGTAAGTCTCTCAAACATTACTTGGGAATTTGGTTCAAGGAAACCCATGTTCAAAACGAAGCAGTTGTTTGGGTTGCCAATAGAGATCAGCCTATCATTAACATGTCCTCTTCAGAACTCAAACTCTTAGAAAATGGCAACTTGGTCATCCTCAACAAGTCCAAAATCCCTATTTGGTCAACCAACTCGACCTCAACCACCTCTAAGTCCTTCGAATTAGTACTGGGTGATGACGGGAACCTTGTTTTGCGAGACGGGTTGAATCCATCTGTAATAATTTGGCAGAGTTTTGATCATCCTACTGATACATGGCTTCCGGGAGCAAAGATGAGATATGACAATCGTACCAAGAAAGCGCAGAAACTCATATCTTGGAAGAACTCGGAAGATCCGTCTCCAGGCCTATTTTCATTAGAACTAAAGCCAGATATTGAGTTTGTATTGACATGGAATGGGTCTCAACAGTATTGGACTAGTGGGGCCTGGGATGGGGAGAGTTTCAGCCAAGTTCCTGAGATGAAAACAAGAATGTTTTACAATTACAGCTTCGTTTCCAATGAGAATGAGACCTACTTGAGATACTACTTTTACGTGAAGAATGTGCGCTCTAGATTCATGATTGCTTTATCTGGGCAGATCAAACAATATATGTGGATTGAAGCAACCAAAGAGTGGAGCCAATTTTGGTCTAAACCAATAAAAGCATGCGATGTGTATAGATATTGCGGGCCTTTTAGTCGCTGCAACGTGGAAGATTCATCGTGCCAATGCCTACAAGGTTTCAAAGAACAATCGCTCGAAGATAGGAATTTGGGTGATCTGTCTGGTGGATGTGTAAGGAAGACTCCTTACAATGCCGAGCAAAAGACGATTTCATTCAGATGCTCAACATGAAGTCTCCTGTTAATTCGATGCCTTTTGCAGCTGATAGTTCAGCGAATTGCAAATCTGCTTGCTTGAACAACTGCTCTTGCAATGCCTATGTTTACAATAGTACTGGATGTTCACTGTGGTTTGGTGATCTACTGAACATACAACAACTTGACAATGGAGGGGATGAGCTCTACATTAGAGTTGCCTCTTCTGAAGTCAGTTCCAGTAAGAAAGAATCAATTCGTCGGCCTGTGACTGTGGGTGCTATTGCAGGAACTTTGGCTCTTTTAGGCCTTGTTCTGGTGGGAATTTGGATATGGGGGAAGCGGGGATCGGTTGAAATATCCAATGCTGTCGAAGGCTCCTTAGTGGCATTTACATACAGGGACCTGAAAATTGCCTCAAAGTGCTTCTCAGAAATATTAGGCAGTGGAGCTTTTGGTTCCGTATTCAAGGGAGTTTTGCCTGATTCAACTCTCATAGCCGTGAAGAAGCTTCAAGGCATCACTCAAGGAGAAAAGCAATTTCGAGCTGAAGTGAGCACTATCGGGACAATCCAGCATGTTAATCTTGTTCGTCTGCGTGGATTCTGCTGTGAAGGAAATAAAAGACTGTTGGTATATGATTACATGGAAAACCGTTCTTTAAATTCGCATCTGCTCCGTAAAGATGACTCTAAGGTAGCTTTAGATTGGAAAACAAGATACAACATTGCGCTAGGTACAGCAAGAGGATTGGCTTATCTCCACGAGGAGTGCCGAGACTGTATTATTCACTGTGACATTAAACCAGAAAACATACTGTTGGATGTTAATTTCGTTCCCAAGGTTGCAGATTTTGGTTTGGCAAAGCTTCTCGGTCGAGAATTCAGCAGGGTTTTAACAACCATGAGGGGAACGAGAGGCTATCTAGCACCGGAATGGATTTCGGGCGTGGCCATCACTGCCAAGGCTGATGTCTACAGCTATGGCATGATGCTTTTCGAGATTATCTCAGGAAGAAGAAATTCGCAAAAGTTTGAGGACGGTAAGACTGAATATTTTCCTACTTGGGCTGCAACCAAAGTAGCTGAAGGAGCGGATGTGCTTTCGATACTAGATAATCAGTTGGAGGGCAATGCTGATACTGAAGAGCTTACTAGAACTTTTAGAGCTGCTTGTTGGTGTATCCAAGATGATGAGGTACATAGGCCGACCATGGGACAGGTAGTTCAGATTCTCGAGGGATTCCTTGAGGCACGGCCTCCTCCAATACCGAGGTCGCTCCAACTTATTATGGAGGGTGAAGAAACTTACATTTCTTCATAGTCCTCACTATACTATACTACTGTGAAGACTGATTCACCAAATTTCTAGTTGTTACAAAACTGTGAACTCGTTGAAGAGCATTTGTGCACTAGTTCCTCAATTGTTGTGTGGAGTTCTTGGCGGCCATCATAGGCTTCTTCACACTTTCTGTTGAAAGACATCAACTGTCGAGGCCGTAGAAATGATACGTCACCATCAAATCTTGTGTTTGTGTCTATTTTAATTCATTGTACTGTGTGTATAGCTTACGCATTCCCTTATTTTCCTTGAAGGTCTAGTAATTTGTGAATGTGCTCTTTCCGAAAATCTTTTATGCATCTTCTACTATGACTTCTTCAATGATTAACAAAGGCATTATTATGTTCCATTGTATTCTAACTGTACAGGCTGATACAACTTTCTGGTGCTAGTCTCCATTTCCTCAAAAAAAAAAACTGCACAGACTGAGAAATTCCTACATTGCAAAAAACATGTTAATTGTTTTTTTTTTTTTTTTACAATGTTGAAAAAGAGTGAAAGATTTTTTTTTTTTTTTTGAAGTGTATTGTGCTATACAAGCTTATATGTATGTCAAGGAAAAATCACGTCATTTTCTCTAAGATACTCTTGAATGCTGATTTCTGTCCCAATGTCACAGATCTTGCTTTGAAAAAGCTAGTCGGTTGATAATTCATCCAAGTTTTAACAGCCAAGGCTGAAGTCTATAGCTACGGCATGATGCTTTTTTGAGATTATATCTTGCATTGGAGTATATATACATTTTTCATCAAAAACCGTAAATCCTATGTTGTTTTGTGATTTTTCTTTTCACTGCTGATGCTTCTTGCATGGTATAGATTAATTTCCTGTGTATTTTTATATTTTACCAACTATTCATGTTTAAATGGCTTCAATGAGCAAAACTGCTATCTATCTAATTTACTCTTTTGTGTACCGTTGCAGGAAGGTCCGTAAGTGCGGAAAAAAATAAAAAATCACCTTGTGGAGAAGGGAGACAACTTTGGTATGGCAGCGACATGCTGGAAAACTTATAGGTATGCCCAAAGAATTGCTAGACCCCATTTTTCAATATTGCAGTGGTGATAAATTGAACAATACAGAACTCGTCAAATTCTTCCCAAGTAAATGTGGCCAGAGAAAATGCTAGTATTTTCTTTCTGTTGTCCTAGAGAAACTTGTTCTTGGTTGTGACCTATGGTTGGGACAAGTCTTTTGATAGAAGCCAAGTCCTGATCAAGGAACACTATATATTAGAATGAAGTTGCGCATGTAATCCAGCAGTCACATGTTCTTGATTAATTTTGTTTCCTCGTAAAGGATGCTCATAAACCACTTCAAGAATTGTTGCACTCCAATATCTGATACAACTCGCATATTTTGCACCATAAATGGTGTGAGGCGAGTTAAATATAACCTATCGGTTTCTAAACGATTTTTGAAACCAAAAAGATTAATAATTTGAAGATGTTACTAGCTTTTTGTAGTGAGGGCCTATCCTTCCAAGATATCTAATGGCATATGAAGAACTTAGAAAAACAAGTTTTTGCAGAACTTGCAAATTCTTATGGCGCGACATTTGATAGGCAATGCTCTAAGGTAATAGCCATTGATTATCAACTAGATCAAAGTGAAGCAATTACCGTCGTAAGTCTCGTGATTGAAAACGATCGGAGAAAATCTGTCTTTTTACTTTCTTTTTTTTTCTTTTCATTTTCTTCTAGAATCAAACTTATGCATTGAAATTCTTTATGTTTCTCAGGTTTGATTGTTTGAAAGTCTTTGTGGTGATGTAATTGTGGCAGGTTTGATAGTTTGTTTTCCATTGGATGCCTTTCAGGATTTGGAGTACTCGGGGGACTTTTCTTTATAAAATATTTCCAACTCTAGGTTTGTGAAGTCCATAATATGACCAGCTTGTTAAACTAAGATTCTACCATGAGTTTAAAACTTGTGAGTCCGGACTCATAGGGTGATTTTTAAAATTTTTGTAAATATTTAAGGGGTATAATATGAAATTTTACAAGTGATTATGATTGTTTCATTAATTGCTCAATGATGTATTTGAAATTAAAAAAAGTTTTAAGTCCAGGACTCACGAATCGAAATAGCATTACCGTTAAACATTATGTATGACCCCCCAAAATTAGTCATAATGAATTCATTTGAGCCAAAGGGGGTGCTGTGATTACGCACTGCTCTCTTAAACTCTTGTAAGTCGTTAGATGTGCGTACTTCGAAACGCATGTTTACATGATTCAATGCACATCTGAATACCTTAAAGGCAAAGTGCCTATAAATCATAGTTCTTTAAAAATGACTATAGACTAATTGTAGTTCATTTGTTGGGCTCCACCAACCAGACCAACCAGTCAAAATAAATCCATTCATGAATTTAAATCACAACACCATGTTCCCTGTAGCTTTGGTGTATTTCTTGAGAAAATAAAAAACTTCAATGTGTTAAGGAAATTTGCAATGACTTCAAAGCGTATAACACTACCACTTTCTTAAAGAAAATTTTACACTTTACACTGCAAGAGTCGGCAAAAATCTTAAAGATACGATGAAGCAAACTCAACTTTCATTTTGTAGTAGTGAAAGCATATCAAGAGCAAATGTTATTTTAATTTCGAGATGCATTTCTTCCAACCTAAACCTCTTCTCTTATAGAGCACTGGTCAAAACCAGTTAGAGAAGAAAAATGGATAATGATAAAAATAATGGTAAAAAGTTTTACCCATGGTTATGTTGGTTTTTGTGTGGGCCCCACACACACACAAAAAATGGAAAGTCCAACACATGCAACGAATTGGAGTTGGAATAGGAATCTTGGAGAGAGAAAATAGGAAAGAGAATTGGAGTTGGAATAGGATTTTGGTAGAGAGATATACAAGCATCGGAAAGTCGACTTTGAGAGTTCGACTTGGTGACCGATTGGTGTGCGCACTCGAGTTGAAGTGTGCAATCTCTCTAGTTTTCTTCTCTCTACATTGAAGGTACATCAAGATCTTGAATCTGAAGACTCGCGGTGAAGTCTTTGGTGGTTTCTTGGTGATCAAGAAAGGGTACATCAAGATCTTGAATCTAAAGACTCGCGGTGAAGTCTTTGGTGGTTTCTTGGTGATCAAGAAAGGGTACATCAAGATCAAGAAAGGGTACATCAAGATCTTGAATCTAAAGACTCGCGGCGAAGTCTTTGGTGGTTTCTTGGTGATCAAGAAAGGGTACATCAAGATCTTGAATCTAAAGACTCGCGGCGAAGTCTTTGGTGGTTTCTTGGTGATCAAGAAAAGAGGTGCAAGGGTTTGATACAATTGGGGTAGTTTTTCTTCATTCTTAGTGTGATCATCTAAGTTTTTGGAAGAGATATTTTTGTATTACTCCATTGTTAGTGAATCTCAAGCGATTGAGATATCTTGTACTCTTTATTCATATAGTGGATTTATTCGGAGTTTGGCCCGTGGTTTTTCCCCTCTGATTTGGAGGGTTTTCCACGTTAAATCTTGTGTTCTTTGTGGTGTGATTGATTTGGTGCATTGTTCGTGGCTTAGTGGATTTTATTCATCTGTTTCTCAAGTTGAAGGGATTACTTTCTTGTAGAGTAACCCCAACAAGTGGTATCAAAGTCGCGGTTAGTTCGTGTTCCGAGAATCTTTGTGGGAATCAAGATGGTGGATGATGATGATAAATCAAGCAATATGGTCAAGTTGACGGCTACGAATTATTCAATTTGGCGACCGATGATGGAAGATCATCTTTATTGCAAGGATTTATTTGATCCAATTGAATTTGGACAAAACAAGCCAGAGAAAATATCTGATGTTAATTGGAGGAAGTTGCACCGAAAAACTGCTGGGACTATTCGAAAGTGGATCGATCTTAGTATTTATCACCATGTCAGCAAAGAGGTTGATGCACGGAGTTGTGGAGAAAATTGCGAATATGTGTGAGAGGAAGGGGGCTCGTAACAAGGCTTCTCTAATTAGAAGGCTTGTTAATATGAAGTACAAAGACGGCGGTCGATGATAGAGCACTTGAATGATTTCAAGCATTGATCAATCAATTAAGTGCTATGAAGATTGTGTTTGAGGATGAGTTACAAGCACTTTTACTCTTGAGCTCGTTGCAGAAAAAGTCGGGAAACCTTGGTTGTGTCTCTAAGTAATTCGCTCCAGCGGTGTTTTGTCTTCATCCATAGTGCGGATCGTCTATTTGATGAGGAGACTAGGAGAAAGGATAAAGGCATTGAAACTTCACAAGCTCTTGTTACTACTGCAGAACATAGAGGCAGAAGTCAGTTTAGAGGTCCGAGGGGCGGAGTAAATCTAGAGGCAAGTCTCAAGGAAAAGGAAAATTCTCTTGTTATCATTGTGGCAAGGAAGGACACATAAAGAAAAATTGTAGAGTGTGGAAAAGAGAATAGAATGATGAGAAAAATCAAAATAAAGTGAATGATCAGAATACTACGGCTGCTATCAGATGCAATTGAAGACTTGTTTGTGCTTTCTTTAGTTGAGGATCAAGGTCATGTCACTAATACAAAAAGTCAATGGGTTGTTGATTCCGCAACATCCTTCCATGCTACTCCGATGAAGGATTTCTTCTCTGTTTATCGAGCAGGGAATTTTGGCAAGGCAAAGATGGGGAACAACAGCTTTGCAGATATAGTTGGCATTGGAGATGTCTTTGTGCAGACAAATATGGGTTGCACGGTAATTCTGAAAGATGTGCGACATGTTCCGGATCTGCGTCTAAATTTGTTTTCTACTCATGCTTTGGACCTAGATGGTTACTACAACATCTTTGGGGGCAAGGAGTGGAAACTCACCAAAGGCTCAATTGTTGTTGCTAGAGGAAAATTGAGCTATACACTTTACAAGACTCAATTGAAAACCGTCAGTGGTGACCTGAACGCAATTGAAGATGATTCTTCACCAGATCTGTGGCATAGGCGGGTAGGTCACTCGAGTGAGAAAGGGTTGCAGGTGTTGGCAAAGAAGTATCACATTCCCTTTGCCAAAGGTAAATATTTGAACCTTTGTGATGATTGCTTATTCGGTAAGCAACAAAGAGTTTCTTTTTCTTCATCATCTGAAAGAAAAAGAAATTTACTTGAGTTAGTATACTCTGATGTTTGTAGTCCCATTGATGTGGAAACTATGGGAGGTGGCAGATACTTTGTTACTTTTATTGATGATGCTTCACGGAAGGTTTGGGTGTTTGTGTTGAGAACAAAATGTCAGGTTCTTGAGTACCTCAAGAAGTTTCATATGATGGTGGAATGAGAAAAAGGCGTATCTTTGAAGTGCCTTCGTAGTGATAACGGGGGAGAATACACTTCAAAGGAGTTCGAGAATTATTGCTCAGAACATGGAATCGGACATAAGAAGATTGTTCCGGGTACTCCTAAACATAATGGTGTTGCTGAAAGAACAAACAGAACCATCCTTGATAAACTCAGATGTATGTTAAAAATGGCTAAGTTGCCTAAGTCGTTTTGGGGTGAGGCTCTCAGTACTGCTTGCTACTTGATGAATCGCTCTCCTTCAGCACCATTGGAGTTTGATGTTCCAGAGAGAGTTTGGTCTGGGAAAGATGTAACTTACTCTCACTTGAAGGTGTTTAGATGCAAGGCATTTATGCATGTGCCTAAGGAGCAGAGACGAAAACTTGATGATAGAATTGTTCCGTGTATCCTCTTGGGATTTGGAGATGCAGAGTTTGGTTATAGGTTATGGGATCCAGAGACGAAAAAGATTGTCAGGTCCAGGGATGTGGCCTTTCATGAATATGAGACCATAGCAGATTTGAAGACATCAAAGAAAATCATAGTTGATGATGATGATGTTTCGGATTGGAGTCTTCTTCCATTATCGATGCCACACATGAGGAGACTCATTTGAAGAACATGGGGTTGATGTGCCGAACCGGTTGATGATGCTTGAAAGCAGGGGAGCAAACTCCTCCACCAACAAATTTAGTTGAACCTTTACTTAGAAGGTCGAGAGAAGGTTGCTTCCTTCTACTAGGTACCCCGCTCTAATTATGTTACGATTATCAGAGAGGGGAGCCGGAGAGCTTCCGAAAGTTCGATTCTCGCGATAAGAATCCAAATGATATGTTGACGAAGGTGGTGACTCGTGAGAAGCATCGGCCCCGCACCAAGTTGGTGGGGCTGAGTTGTTATTGAGCATCAAATATGATTGAGATCTCCCCATGTGTTGGAGGGGGAGATTGTTGGTTTTTGTGTGGGCCCCACACACACACAAAAAATGGAAAGTCCAACACATGCAACGAATCGGAGTTGGAATAGGAATCTTGGAGAGAGAAAATAGGAAAGAGAATTGGAGTTGGAATAGGATTTCGGTAGAGAGATATACAAGCATTGGAAAGTCGACTTTGAGAGTTCGACTTGGTGATCGATTGGTGTGCGCACTCGAGTTGAAGTGTGCAATATCTCTAGTTTTCTTCTCTCTACATTGAAGGTACATCAAGATCTTGAATCTGAAGACTCGCGGTGAAGTCTTTGGTGGTTTCTTGGTGATCAAGAAAGGGTACATCAAGATCTTGAATCTAAAGACTCGCGGTGGAGTCTTTGGTGGTTTCTTGGTGATCAAGAAAGGGTACATCAAGATCTTGAATCTAAAGACTCGCGGTGAAGTATTTGGTGGTTTCTTGCTGATCAAGAAAGGGTACATCAAGATCTTGAATCTAAAGACTCGCGGCGAAGTCTTTGGTGGTTTCTTGGTGATCAAGAAAAGAGGTGCAAGGGTTTGATACAATTGGGGTAGTTTTTCTTCATTCTTAGTGTGATCATCTAAGTTTTTGAAAGAGATATTTTTGTATTACTCCATTGTTAGTGAATCTCAAGCGATTGAGATATCTTGTACTCTTTATTCATATAGTGGATTTATTCGGAGTTTGGCCCGTGGTTTTTTCCCTCTGATTTGGAGGGTTTTCCACGTTAAATCTTGTGTTCTTTGTGGTGTGATTGATTTGGTGCATTGTTCGTGGCTTAGTGGATTTTGTTCATCTGTTTCTCAAGTTGAAGGGGTTACTTTCTTGTTGAGTAACCCCAACAGGTTAGCTCTCACACATATATACACACACACATGCACGTGCTACGTGCTAAGTGCGCCGCACAGCACGCGCGAGTGTGACTCACTTTGCATAACACTTATTTTTTTCTTTTACACACACTATATTGCAAGAGTATATATATATATATATATATATATATATATATTAAACTTGTAGTTTCTAACCAATGTGAGACTGACGCGCGCCGAATGCGTCAATAAAATTAAAATTACCTAAACTAACTATTTTGTAGAATAGTGACAAAGGGTCGATCCCACAGAGATTGGTAATCTTTCTAAGGTCAAAAATAACGAAAAGGGAAATCGGGGGTTTTGGGAGAGCGAATAATAAAGCTAATCTAAATATCAACAAAATAAATAAAACAATAGAAATAAATTTGAAAACAATTAATAAAAACACTTAGGTCAAGACATACAAGTTCAGCTCGATAAAAGATTGGATTTGGTTTTCGATTTATGTAAAATATGCAAATCAAAATATCCTAGTGTAGCTATAGAACCGGTAACGTACGTGGTTCCTCGCACTTCCTAATCTCGATAGCCAAGGTACGACGGTGACTATTTCTCTAGTCAAACACACAACCATATATTCAAGTGAATTAGGTTTAATGTGTTGACCGCAATGGGCTTTGTGAAGGCACTAGACAACCGGATCACTCGTGTGTTCGATTTAGCCTAGATTTTTAAGGTATTCAACTGGTCCCAAAAGAGATTAATCAATTGGTAGGGTCAATTGCCACTAGTGTGGTCTTATTGCACAAGTACGAATGCGTTCGACCTACTGGCACGTAAATCAAGATTTAAACTAGTGTTTAACCTCGATTGTTAAAACAATACCCAAGAAAATAAAATAATAATGAAAACACTGAAATTAAAATATATAAATCTTACAAATCCATTGATATGCGCAGTCGAGCCTCCCTCTCAATCTTGCCTAGGCTATAAACTTAACCCTCCATGAAATAAGAACACACAAGAAAAGAAAAAAATAAAAAATAAAGAATGGCGGAGAAGAGAGAGTTCGGCCAAGAGAGAAAAAGGCCAGCGAGAGCCGTCCCTGTTTTTCCCTTCTGTTTGCTTTATTTCCTATCTTTTTTTTCGTATCTCTCTCTTTCTATTTTTGTAACTATCAAATCTTTTGTATCTATCTATATAATATCTATTCTATATAAATATATATATATATATATATCTATCATATATATATATATATATATAAAGGATATGTTTTCTGGGTATTGGACGCGGCACCTTCAAAATGCAATTAATCTGAAACCTTCTTATGAAGGAGGCACTAATGGTGGTGAGGTATAAATCTTATCATTTCACGCTTTTCATTATTTTTTAGACTTTCACGTCGATCCGTTCCATGTACATTGTTTTATTGGATTTATAGCAGCTCAGTTAGGTACTCGTAATATACGATATGAATATTCTCTCGTATATTTATTGGCAATTCGCAATGACTCTAAAACTGTTTATTTTTCGTCTTGTTAAATTTTCGTGTGGTGGCTCGCGTAATACAGACATAGCTATTGCAAAAAGTTATGCTCCAACCAAGGTAAACACTTTCTCGATATTTTGTTTCAATGTCTATCAAATTACTTCTACCACTAATTCTCAATCTGTTCATTTTTTTTTTTTTTTTTTTTCATTTTTTCATGATAGATCAAGCTCGAGTATCCTTTCTTTCTTCCTCGTATTCACAACTAAGTACTATACAAAGCTATACTAACATTTACACGACCATTGACACCGCTTTTTCGGCGCGTTATTCTTGCTAAGATTGCTATTCTATGGTGCTCTAGCTACGCAGGACCGGCCTCAGTTTCCAATGCATCGACAAGCTGCATAGATGACAGGACCTTATATGTCGACATTCTCTCTCTGTTGTTTCACGTTGCGGCGTTGCGCTATTGCAGCAACATGGAATTAGTTCCGCTTCTTTCCTCATACAAATTCCATTCAAAGAGTGAAGCAAGTGGCATCATTTAAGCTGTGAGATTTGGGGGTTGCCTATTTGTGACTCTTGAAAGTTTGGGAACAAATTTATTATCTAATTGGAAAAATCAATTAGCATGTAAGAGAACAAACTCAAATTATAGGGATTCTCATTAATGGGGTGAAGTTTGAGATTAATATTTGTGATTAATAAGTTTGAGATTAGGAATTGCGTTTTCCTCTTTTTTTTTGATGAATTTAGTTTGGATTTTTGTGCATTGACTTGGATTTGTTGTTAATCTTGATGTTAGGTTGTTGTTGTTTTGATGTTAGAATCTCAATTTCTCCTAGGTTCTAATGTTGATTTCGTGCTCGATTCATGGATCTCGATGCGTTTTTAGCCTTTTTTTATTAATTTTATTTGGATTTTTGTGCATTGACTTGGATTTGTAGTTAATCTCGATGTTATTAATATTGGATTTGTGATTAACAAGTTCGAGATTGATATTTGTGATTAATATTTGTGATTAACAAGTTTGTGATTAATAGATTTTGTTCACATTTGAAATATATAAATGTTTGAATAATTGGATTAAATGAATTTTCATTTCTCCTGAACTGTAATGCATGGATTTAGCTTTTATTTGTCTATAAAATATGAAGTATTATTAGCTTTTAAATTCTGTGAGAATCTTCCTTAACTGATATTTTATTCCTTTTCCCTTGGCACATGTCATAAATATATTAATTCTGTTAATGGACTTGTCTAATACTTTGTTGTGGATGTTATCTTCCAGATTAGAGAAGATGTAAAAGCAGGTGTTTATGTGGAGAATCTAACGGAAGTTATTTCAGATCCCTAAACAATATATATAAATAATGTTGCGGTAACCAAATGAATGTCACTTTTATAAATTACGTATATAATTTTAAATCGATATATCCATCATTGTTGCCATACCTTTAAACTATTTATTATTAATTTTCAATTTTCTAATATTCTTTGTTGTTGTACTGTATATACAAATATCTTGTCAAAAATCTAATTCATGACAATTGGATTTGTTTTTAGATTCAAAGTTCACGTGCGCGTCGAAGACAATACAGGGTCCACAACTTTTGTTCTATTCGATAGCATAGTGAAAAATATTATTGGTAAAGACAATGGCGAAAGAATCTTGAATGAGGCATCTTCGGTACATATTTTTCTAATTTAGAATACAAAACTAATTGAATGCAAATGCAATATTTTATATAATCTATGTCTTCTTCATTTTTATGGTCCTTTTGTTCTAACTTATTTTTTGCTTATATTGTAAGGCAAACGAAAAGATTTTTCCAATAGAACTCTGCGAGATTGTAGGAAGAAGTTTTACTTTTAAACTAAAACTCACTAATTACAATTTAGCCAGTGGAAATGAAAATTTCACCGTTTCGAGTATATGTCATGAAGAATATGGAGATAATTTTCGTCATGATGAGATATTTATTTTATTTTACAATAACTTACAAGATCACATTATATAATTTAATTTTACATATTGTCTTATTTTTGAAAATAATAGGGGAAGTTGTCAAATGATATTTCAACACATAAAGACAAAGTCGACAACAACAAAGAAGTCAACATGAAGAGAAAAAATATTGATAATGAATTTGGAATAAATAAACGTCCAAGAAAATATTGTTATGTTGAGTAAGTTGTTTGAAGTTACATATTATTATTTAGTTACTTATGTATTTATAAATAAACTAATATAGTGTGTTTCTTATGCAGTGATGACGAAGATGAAGTATAGTCAACATCATCTTCAACATGTTACAAAATACAAAAGAGTTTTTATATTTAATTTTTAGCAGTAGACATTTTATATTTTCAATATCATATTTTCAATTTATTTAGCATTGTATATTAAATTTAATATTTAATATTTATATTACATAGTTTGTTTAAACTCATAAATATTATTTAAATTTTTATTATACATTCAATTGCTTATTAAATTTATAATGTTTTAACTATAATGCATGGAATGAAAACTAGATTTGCCTGCAATTATTAAGTTCAATGTTCTTCTAGATCGTGATTAAGATTTTGTTTGGCAAGACTTTCATGCTTAACAGAGTTGTCAATCTTGGGAATTTCCTCTCCTTCCTGTATTGATGATTTTTCGACGCCTTCAATTGTGTCTTGATGCATGCCTGCAACATTATTAAAAGCATGAACAACCTGAGTTTTCGACATATAATAAAAAAAAACCCTGCACTACACCATTATTTAAGTGCGTAAATCCACTTATGCATATGCATCTATCACAGGCTGAGAATACGTCAATTTTTTACTTATGATTAAAATGTGTTGCCTCTGCTATTTAGAGATTAAAATTACACTTTGACAATCCAATAACATGTTGCTTTTTTCCCCTTGCATAGCCTTCATTGTTTTTGGTCTAAATTGAATGATTTTATTTTTAATGGCAGAATTCTGCTACAGTGAACTCATGATTATTGTTGATGGTTGTCATGGGCCTACTGTTTCCGGCTGTGCTCCATTTCACTCACACTTGAGTTGCACTTTGGAAAGTCGAGTTAGCCCTTTCAAGGTTTAGCAAATTTCGTAATGCTTGTTGCTTATGGAGCCTACCTTTTTATCAGCCGAAGAATTAAAAGAATCCAGTCATCCCCATAAATGATGTTAGTTTTGGAGGCCTCGTAGATGATGGGATTGAACAAAAAGAGATTGAACTATCTAGGCGTGACTCTTTAGTTGGATTACATTGTCTACTTCTTGATACTTCTGTGTTTCGGAAAAGGTAGGTTACTTTTTTTTTTGATCTTTTGGTTATATTATGCCTCGTTACGTGTATAGTTTGGCATGCCAATTCATGTTTCTTTTCATTTTCTCTTGCCATGATTTTTTCTTGTTACATATTGATTCAGGATACAAGCTAGGAGTAGAAATTAGATAAAGAAATCAAATTTAATTAATCATCAACATGCAATGCAATTTCAAATTACCAATTAATCGAGCCCTCAACGATTCGTTACCAATTCACGATTTTGACAAGTATTTATCCCACTCACTACACTCACTTTCTCCTTTTGTACTTAATTTTCACTTTCTATACCTAACCCCAAATTAAATCATAAACTCATCTCATTTTTCCTTCTACTTTTTTAATTACAATTTTAAATTTTATTAATAAATTTTTAGAAATTAATTCCCGCGAGCGAAGCGAGCGGGTTAATCGTGCGTAGCACGACATGAAACTAGTATATATAAAAGCACGAATCACAAATTTTTGAGTGGTAATAAAATTTACCTATTTGCCCATACTTTTTTTTTTATCTCCAAATCAACCTTTTCTTTTGTATCCAAATCAAACTCTAACTCCTTATCAATCCACTACATGTTTTTTTTCTTAATCTCCAAATCAATCATGAATTCATTCTCATCAATCCAATACACTTTTTTGATGAAGTAATGTCCTAGTATGATTAGCTTGTTTTTTTATTCACATCTTATCTCAATCACAATAGAGAATATTGATAAGCTAAAAAAGTATTTGTATTTCTAATTTTTAAATTTTAATTACAATTTTAAATTTTGTTAATAAATTTTTAGAAATTAATTCCCGCGAGCGAAGCGAGCGGGGGAATCGTGCGTAGTACGTCTTGAAACTAGTATATATATATATATATATATATATATATATATATTCCTATATATTATAAACCAAAACATATGCATCAACGCCATCAATGCATCCTCCACTTGATCTTCATCAATCACCATGACACGTGTGGGCCCACCAAATCTGCCTCGAGATACGCGCTCGGTGTAAAATATATCCAGGCATATGAATACTCGATTTTGCGTAGTTTTTCGCCCCGGATTTAATCGCGCACTCCAATAACCCTGAAAATAATAAATAAATGCAATTAGGCTAATATTTTGGAGACTTGACACTAAAAATATATAAATAACGTATATATAATATTACATAATTAACAACTCAACAAATACCCCCAAACTTAGGACTTTGCACGTCCCGAGCAAAGGTGTAAATGACAAACACGCAGAAAACTAGACTCATAATATAGATATGTACAAACTCAACTAATCATATACCCGATTCAGAATTCATGGAGTTCCTTTGGTTTACATAGTTGCAAGATAACAAGCCACTTAAGAAATTTCGGAGTTAAGATATGTCAAGAACTGCAACCCAAACATAATTAAGATCACATTTTCAAGACAAAGATATGGTCAAGACAAATGTCATCAATTACTCGCGGGTTTTCTTTGTCTACACATTCAAGCATGCAAGTTTATAATTTTACTTAATCTAGCTATAAGCACTCGAGCTAAATCTTTTTATTTGAGGAGTTTTCATACACTTCCGTCTTTATTCATTTTATATGTATACTCTCTATTTTTTTTCTTCTTCTCCAAATTTTTTTTTTCAAATAATACGGTCCCCGCTCCATTTCCTATGGACCACTTTCCTCACTTTTTCCTACCATAAGTTTCCCTGCTCCATTTCCTGTGGAAACTTGTGGGACTCTCTATATTTCGAAAACTCATGTTAGCCCTTCTCACTTTCACTATAATTAAGCAAATTCCCCAATGTGGGTTAAAGTCTCATCACTTGCACAATTTCAACTGTCTACCCATTTTGGTATCTAGCACAAGGCTTAACCATCATACTAAGTCCCTAATCATGAAATCATAAAAACGTTGAGCTACGGACTCGAGTGAGTATTTCTCCTACTTTTTCATAAGTTTCAAGTCAAAAAGGCAACCATAATGTACTCATCCACAACCAAAGGCATGAAACAAAGTTTCAGGTAACTCTAAACAATATAATAATAAAAACTGTACTAACTACATGCATGAAAGTGTATCAACTCCTAATGAAATTAGAAAGAGAAGTATGGAGGGAAAAGAAATGGAAGAAATAATATAATAAGTGACATTAAACACCACCATTACCATCCGTCAACCACATGTAACCGCATATAATTGAAAAAAAATTAAACGATCTCACCTGCGGTCTTTCGAAAATAAGTCTATCCAACTCAATCCACAAATTCTAAAGTACCCCCAAACTTATTCCGAACCTTGTCCTCAAGGTTCAAAACAAGTCAAGGAATTCATGCAACAAAAAGACAAAGAATAGTGGTGAAAAAAAATATGGATAAAATAAAAAGATGATACAAGTGCACGCATAACAAAAGTCTCCAAAAACTGGTGAATGCTTAAATCTCGCATGTCTAGGTGACTAAGGAAACTATGAAATAAAATTATCATAATAAGAGCAAGAACTAATAAGCATGGGAGTTAATTCAAATGATTCTTATCAAATCTTGCGAGCCCGAGTCTTTCAACTACGGGTGAAGTCAACAAGATGATAGAATGAGGTTTAGGGTTTTAGGTCTACTTAAAGACCCGCCACTAATGTGGCGACTTAAGTTGGATATGTCCCAACAAGTCTCAAAACACCTAAAACTCTAATAATATGTTAATTCCTAAAAAAGAATATGCTCAAATTACTCCAAAAATAATGTAATTCATAGTCAAACCTATCGAAACTCAGGGGGTGGTCTAGTGCCATCAGTGCTCATCAAACATTCATTGCACCTGCAAAAATCCAAGAGACCAAGTTAGGGCTTTATTAAACATAAAAAACTAAAACTAAATTAAAATTGAAATAAATGCAAGAAAAAAAATAAAAATAAAACAAAGTTGGGCTGTCTCCCAACGAGCGTCTTTCTTTTAAGTCTTTGGCTGGACTTATTATGATTCATCACTTGATGTCTTCTCCTTTCGAGATATCAACAATGAATGGTGCATCTATAGCTTTGGGCAATGCAGCATGCATCCCCTCTTGCAGAGTTCGGAGCTCATTCGGGACCTCTAACACAAAAGAATCTATCGAGTCATGGTCATCCAACACAAAGGTGTCGGCAGTGTAGAAAATTCGCGAACGCTCCTTTACGTCCACCCCCTTGCAAGGTCTAACAAATATGCATGGGAGGGTGGGAGGTTTCACCAACACCAGAGGTTGGTCTTCCTCGTTCTCTTTCTGGGGCTGCTCCGACCTTTTTGAAATGATTTCAATTTCTTTCTCAGCTTCATCATCGTCATATTGTGCAATAGTAATGTCTGGCTCATGTGAAGAAACGTATAGTGTTTCCTTTGGTTCGCTCAAATACTCGTCCACAATTGAGAACTCATCAAACTCAACACTTTTAGATGTATCAGCATTCACAGTCTCATCTGAGTCAAAAATTGGTTGCGGAGGCAACTCTTCCTCATCCATCAAATGCTAAAGTATAGCGGTAACTTGAGTTTCTGAATTTTGCAACTTTGATTTCATATGCTGCATATCCTCCTGCAAGGGCTTCTGAGTGGTGCTTTGAGAAAGCCAATCGGAGATCATATTTCTCTCAATGTCTGCAATGGTTCCCCGTTCATGTTGATGACTTTGTTGAAAAGTTGGTTCTCTGAAGATCAAGTCATTCATCATGTCTCATATAGACCTCTTTTCATATTGAGGAATCTGTGGACTTCGCTTAGACATATAAAAGTTGGGTTGTGGTGATGCATAAGTGGAACCATGATGATTCTTATACTTCGAATAAGGACAAGCATACGTGGGATGAAAGTACTCCCCACGATTTTCACAAACCCTAACCTGTTGCACAAAAGATTGTGAGTTAGAAAATTGATGTCCATTATGTGACATACCTACCCCATTCACAGCATGATAGTATGAGTCTTCGAATCGACCATAATTATGGGCGCACGAGGCCATTATGGAATTACCTGCAAAAATGTTAGAAACACGGAACTAGATACAAAATAATAAAAAAGAACCAAAGAAAAATTAAAAAATAAAAAATAAAAACCAAAGAAAGAAAAAAAACCAATCCCCAGCAACGGCGCCAAAAATTGACGCGCGCCGAACGCGTCAATAAAATTAAAATTACCTAAACCAACTATTTTGTAGAATAATGGCAAAGGGTCGATCCCACAGAGATTGGCAATCTTTCTAAGGTAAAAAATAACGAAAAGGGAAATCGAGGGTTTTGGGAGAGTGAATAATAAAGCTAATCTAAATATCAACAAAATAAATAAAACAATGGAAATAAATTTGAAAACAATTAATAAAAACACCTAGGTCAAGACATACAAGTTCAGCTCGATAAAAGATTGGATTTGGTCTTCGATTTATGTAAAATATGCAAATCAAAATATCCTAGTGTAGCTATAGAACCGGTAACGTACGCAGTTCCTCTCACTTCCTAATCTCGATAGCCAAGGTACGACGGTGACTATTTCTCTAGTCAAACACACAACCATATATTCAAGTGAATTAGGTTTAATGTGTTGACCGCAATGGGCTTTGTGAAGGCACTACACCTAAACAACCGGATCACTCGTGTGTCCGATTTAGCCTAGATTTCTAAAGTATTCAACCGGTCCCAAAAGAGACTAATCAATTGGTAGGGTCAATTGCCACTAGTGTGGTCTTATTGCATAAGTACGATGTGTTCGACCTACTGGCACATAAATCAAGATTTAAACTAGTGTTTAACCTCGATTGTTAAAACAATACCCAAGAAAATAAAATAATAATGAAAACACTGAAATTAAAATATATAAATCTTACAAATCCATTGATATGCGCAGTCGAGCCTCCCTCTCAATCTTGCCTAGGCTATAAACTTAGCCCTCCATGAAATAAGAACACACAAGAAAAGAAAAAAATAAAAAATAAAGAATGGCGGAGAAGAGAGAGTTCGGCCAAGAGAGAAAAAGGCCAGCGAGAGCCGTCCCTGTTTTTCCCTTCTGTTTGCTTTATTTCCTATCTTTTTTTTCGTATCTCTCTCTTTCTATTTTTGTAACTATCAAATCTTTTGTATCTATCTATATAATATCTATTCTATATAAATATATATATATATATTCCTATATATTATAAACCAAAACATATGCATCAACGCCATCGATGCATCCTCCACTTGATCTTCATCAATCACCATGACAAGTGTGGGCCCACCAAATCTACCTCGAGATACGTGCTAACGCGACTTTTGGTGTAAAATATATCCAAGCATATGAATACTCAATTTTGCGTAGTTTTTCGCCCCGAATTTAATCGAGCACTCCAATAACCCTGAAAATAATAAATAAATGCAATTAGGCTAGTATTTTGGAGACTTGACACTAAAAATATATAAATAACATATATATAATATTACATAATTAACGACTCAACAGGGACTAAACATTTCTTTTGAAAATGTCCAACAATCCCATGCCATTTTCAAAATAATCAGATCATTTAATTCACGAAATCTCAAACATTATATGCATAAATAATAGTATCTTGCGATTTGAACCACTAATTTGTGAAAAGTTCATTACATCATATCAGAATTACATGGTAGATAAACTTTGAACCAATGATTCTATTCGATATGTAGCATAAACATGACACGCATATAACTTACACCAACAAATATCCATAAATATCTTGACACATTCAACATTCCTTGTGTCCCGTATCTTCTCGTGAATGTCTTTGGAGCCAAGCCCTTAAACTCCTTGAAGCGACCGCACTTCACATCTACATAGGTAGTCTCCATTCTAGTACCCCCTCAATTTAAGCACCTTTAGAAGACTATTAAAGATCATCTCAACCTCCTCTCTTTACATGTAGGTACCGAGCACTAACAACCTTGGAATGGTTATTAAAATTTAGTGCTTACAGTCACACTTATAATGAACTTTGATTGCATTGAACTCAAGACTTAATGCAATGTTAGGCGTCGAGTTGAGTTTTCACTATTGGTGACTTTTAATTCATGGGCTTGAGACTCATCCCCCTTAATGTTTTATGCACCAAGTCTCTTGACAATCCTTTAGTAAAGGTATCTGCCAAGTTTTGACTAGATCTCATATAGTCAATCGTGATAACTCCACTTGTTATCAATTTTCTGACACAACTGTGTCTCAATCCAATATGTCTAGATTTACTATTGTACACTTGGCTATAAGCCCTTGCCAATGTGGCCTCATTATCACAATGGATAGAGGTTGGAGCTACCGGTTTAGACTACAATGGTATCTCGTGTAATAATTCACGTAGTCATTCAGCTTCTTTTGAAGCCGAAGCTAGCGCGATAAACTCTTATTTCATGGTAGAACTAGCCATTAAAGTTTGCTTCTTTGAAGCCCGCGAGATTGCACCTCCGGCAAGTGTGAAAATCCACCCACTTGTAGATGCATGATTTTGATCTTTCACAATCGAACTTGCATCTGAAAATCCTTCTAAGACCGAAGGATATCCACTATAGCATAAACCATAGTTAATTGTTTTCTTCAGATATTTTAAAACTCTTCGAATTGCAAACCAATGCAACTCACTTGGATTAATTGTAAATCTTCTCAACTTGCCTACTACCAAGGCAATATCCGACCTAGTGCATGTCATTGCATACATTAAACATCCAATTAATCTAGAATACTCCATTTGTGAAACTGGATTGCCTGTATTTTTTACTAGCTCAATACTTGAATCTAGCAGGATGGAAACAGGGGCACAATTCAAATGATTGAATCTATTGAGAACTTTCTCAATATAATGAGATTGAGTTAGAGTAATACTTCCCTCATCTCTTACAATCTGAATCCCAAGAATGACATCAGCTTGCCCCAAATATCTTTTATTTCAAACTTGCTCGAAAGAAACCTTTTTGTCAACTGAACTTGTTCCAAGTCAATTCCAAAAATCAACATGTCATCTACGTAAAGACAGATAATGACATCATTGCCTCTTTCATCAAACTTGCTATGTACACATTTATCTGATTCATTTATTTTGAATCCATAAGCAAGTACTACCTGGTCAAATTTTTAATGTCACTGTTTTGGTGCTTGCTTTAAACTATACAATGATTTTCGCAATCTGCACACTTTATTTTCATGACCGGGCATTATGAACCCTCAGGTTGTTCCATGTATATTTCCTCATCCAATTCTCCATATAGGAACGTTGTTTTGACGTCCATTTGGTGGATGACCAGCTTGTTTATAGCCGCAATTGTAATAAGCAATCTGATTGTAGCAATTCTAACTACTAGTGAATAGGTATCGAAATAGTATATTCCATGCTTTTGGGTGAAACCCTTAGCAACCAGTCTCACTTTGTTTTTTTCAATGGATCCATCAACTCTTCTTTTCCTTTTGAAGATAAATTTGCATTTAATGAGTTTACACCCAAAAGGTAGATCAACTAGCTCCCAAGTATTATTTCTCATTATTAAATCCATCTCATTTTAATGCCTCAATACATCTCTTTCTTTCATCGCATTCTAATGCCTCATATTAAAACAATCTTTGTCATTATTTTTGGTTTCCTTTAGGAATATATAGAATCAAAACCAAATGACTTAATTTTTCGAGGAATAGATTTAAATCTTTGTCATTTTCAATTTCTATTATTTTCTTCCCTTTTTGGTTTTCTTCATGAATACTTTTGGGAATAGATTTAAATCTTGTCTCATCAAAGATTGCATCCCTTAATTCAATTACAGTGTTCGCTGAAATCGAATTATTAGGCTCAATTACCATGAACTTATATTCCTTATAGTGTTTGTGCATATCCAATAAATATGCACTCTACTCCCCTTTCACCTAATTTTCTCTTTTTGGGTTCAAGTACTTTTACTACTGCTCTGCAGCTCCAAACTCTTAAATAATTAAGATTTGTTTTTCGCTTATTCCAAAGCTCATATGGGGTGACTTTATTCCCTTTTTGTGGAATTCTATTCAAAATATGACATGCATCCAACAATGCCACTCCTCCCCAAAATCCACTACTCAAACTAGAGTTTGATAGCATATCATTAACCATTTCGGTTAAAACACGATTTTTACCCTAAGCCACACCATTTTGTTGTGGTGCTACTAGTTAGAGGACGCAATAGCATAAGTGCTAAATGCACCTAAAATGCGCCGAGCAACGTGCGCGTGTGGCCCACTTTGCATAGCACCTGTGTTTTTTATTTACACGCATTGTAGTGCAAGAATATATATATATACTCTTTAAACTTGTAGTTTCTAACTAATGTGGTGGACAAAACATTTTTTTGAAAATGTCCAAAGCAATGTTGTCAAGTAAAATTGGAAGTCAATGAGCAGTTTATAATTCCATTAAAATAACACCACTACTGTGTTCCAAACTACTACAATGCATTCATTTCTTAGGAACAAAAATTACAGAAAGTAAGTAAAATGTAGTTTTCAGGAGAAAACTTGTCTCCCTCCCACATAGATTTGTCTAATTTAGAAAATTTGGTTAATATTTGTGTCCATATGTGACATGTCAGACCACATCATCTTCTCCAATCTTTTAAGGTTGAGACTTGAAAGTTGAAACCATTGGAGACTTGTCTTTGCCACCCCATGCAGAGATGGGTGATCTTAAACTTCATATGTCCTTCTTTCTTTCTCCTATGTTGCTCTTCTTATTCATCTCTTCAAAAACTCATCTTTGCAGTGCTGTTATTGCTGATACCATCTCTGCAGGACAGTCTTTGACAGCAAACCAGACCATACTCTCTAAGGACGGCAATTTCGAACTCGGGTTCTTCACACCGGGCAAGTCTCCAAACACTATGTGGGAATTTGGTTCAAAAAAGCCTTTGTTGGGAACAGAACAGTTGTTTGGGTGGCCAATAGAGATCATCCCATCATTGATCAGTACTCCTCAGAGCTCAAACTCTTACAAAATGGAAGTCTAGTCATTCTCAACAAGTCCAAAATCCCGATTTGGTCGACGAATTCTACCTCTAGAGTCTCTAACTCCTCTGAACTAGTACTGGGTGACGATGGGAATCTTGTTTTGCGAGACGGGTCGAATTCATCAGTAGTAATTTGGCAAAGTTTTGATCATCCCACCGATACATGGTTTCCGGGAGCCAAGCTGAAGTATGACAACATAACCAAGAAAGCGCAGAAGCTCGTATCTTGGAAGAACTCGGAAGATCCTTCTCCGGGCCTATTTTCGCTTGAGCTAAAGCCGAATTCCGAGTATGTGTTAATGTGGAATGGATCTCATGAGTATTGGACAAGTGGGGTTTGGGATGGTCAGGGTTTCAGCCTAGTTCCTGAGATGAAAACAAGATTTTTGTTCAATTTCAGTTTTGAATCCAATGAGAATGAGAGCTACTTCACCTACCACACTATTAATAAGAATCTGCTCTCTAGATTTGTGATCGATATATCCGGGCAGATCAAGCAACTTTTTTGGTTTGAACAAACCAAGATGTGGAACTTAATTTGGTCTAAACCATTAAAGCAGTGTGATGTGTATGCATATTGCGGGCCTTTCGGTCGCTGCAACAGCGCACAAGATTCCCGTGCCAATGCCTGCAAGGTTTCAAGGAGCGATCGCTCGAAGATTGGAACTTGGGTGATCCGTCGGGGGGTTGTGTAAGGAAGACTTGTTTGCAATGTGGGAATAGAGACAGATTCTTTCAGATGCCCGGCATGAACTCGCCGGTAAATTCGGTGTCTTTTGCAGTTGACAGTGTGGCTAAGTGCAAATCCTCTTGCTTGAGCAACTGTTCTTGTAATGCCTATGCTTATAGTAGTACTGGTTGTTCGCTGTGGTTTGATCATCTGCTGAATATACAACAACTTGACAGTGGAGGGGATGAGCTCTACATTAGAGTCGCCCCTTCCGAAGTAAGTTTGAGCAAGAAAAAATCAACTCATTGGCTTGTGATTGTAGGTGCTATTGCAGGAGCTCTGGCCTTCTTCAGCCTTGTGCTGATACTGATTTGGACATGGAGGAAGTGGCGACCGGTTGAAACGTCGAAAAAGGTTGAAGGATCTTTGACGGCATTTACATACCGAGACTTGCAAATTGCAACAAAAAACTTCTCGGAAAGGTTAGGCAGCGGAGGTTTTGGTTCCGTATTCAAGGGAGTTTTGTCTAATTCAACTCTCATAGCTGTGAAGAAGCTCGAAGGCATCACTCAAGGAGAAAAGCAATTCCGAGCTGAGGTGAGTACTATCGGGACGATCCAACATGTTAATCTGGTTCGTTTGCGTGGATTCTGTTCCGAAGGAAGTAAAAGATTGCTGGTATATGATCATATGGAAAACCGTTCTTTAAATTCTCATCTGTTTCGTAAAGATGATGAATGTAAGGCAGTTTTAGATTGGAAGACAAGATACAACATTGCTATAGGCACAGCAAGAGGATTGGCTTATCTCCACGAGGAGTGTCGAGACTGTATCATTCACTGCGACATCAAACCGGAGAACATACTCTTGGATGCTGATTTATGTCCAAAGGTGGCAGACTTTGGTTTGGCAAAGCTCATCGGTAGAGAATTCAGCAGGGTTCTAACAACTATGAGGGGAACGAGAGGCTATCTCGCGCCGGAATGGATTTCGGGCGTGGCAATCACAGCCAAGGCAGATGTCTACAGCTATGGAATGATGCTTTTCGAGATCATCTCGGGGAGAAGAAACTTGGAGCAAACCAAGAACGGGAAGATGGACTTCTTTCCTACACAAGCTGCAAACGAAGTAGCCAAGGGAGGGGATGTGCAGGCAATACTAGATAGCCAATTGGAGGGCAATGCAGATACTGAAGAGCTTACTAGAGCTTTTCGGGCTGCTTGCTGGTGCATCCAAGACGACGAGATACATAGGCCTACAATGGGACAAGTAGTTCAGATTCTCGAGGGGTTCCTAGAAGCTAGGCCGCCGCCAATGCCGCGGTCTCTCCAGCTTTTTGCGGAGGGTGAAGGGAACATACGTTTCTCCTCAGAGTCCTCGATCGACATCACTTCATTTCCACATAGCAGTACCATCTCATCATCTACTTCTTCTCAGTCCAAGAGCAGCATCGGAACCTAATGTATATGAGTGCTTTCCATATCGAATCAGTTCGCACGGAAGGTGAGTTATCTCTGCAGTTCATATGCTGTTAATAATTACAACACATTGTCACAATGTAAGTTCAGTGTTAAGAAACTATGAATATTTGTTCTGTCTGTACATAGTTTTAAAATGTTTCTATAGTTTTCGAGGCTACAGTAATAACAAGGCGTCAATCCCAAATTAGTTGGGGTCGATCAGCGTATAGTTTTTGAGGACTAGCTCGACAAATTTTAAGTCTATGAATCAATGAATTGGTTGTTATTTCGTTAAACGTTACCATCAATCCCTCATTTTCAATTTCCCTAACATGAATGTTGAATACTAATGCATGTACTACATATTTCTTGTATTACCTTTCATGTACTTAGTGCATGAAAAATGCTACCTACCAGCACTAAATTATCATATTGTGGTCCATAAATTAAGATGGACAGATATTTGAACTGTAAAAGGGCCCAAAATTAAATGTAAAGCTGAGATGTCATGAAATCTTGATGAAGACAAATTTATAAGATGCATAGGAAAGCATGTGTAAGTGGAGTCGTCCTCAGCTGAACAAAAACCTCAAATGAGTGGATGAAGATAAAATACACTTAACAAACATTATATGGGCTTGGGGAGACATGCATCCAAGCTAAGTGTAATAGTGCATGATAAATGAAGTTGGGCTATATATTACCGTTGGACTCGCCCCATATAGAGCTCGACAGTACTAGGTGGATTAGTCGGTGTGATTGGCTCCCCGCGCCACATAAAGAAACCAAAAAAACCATTGAGCTACTTTAAGTGGTGGCAAGCTACATTTCAAAGTGGCATTTGCTAACGCATAGGCCTGAATTCAGATAGTCTCACAGTATTTTCTTTCCTTTGAATTAGAGATCTAAGATTTTTGTTCCATTTTTAATTTTGTTGCCCCTTCGTGCGGTTGTTGCGCTCTTCTTAAAGCTGTTATTCTAAATTTCAGTGTTTGTAATATATGTTATCCCCTATGTAATAGATTTTTGTATTCTTATTGAGTGTTAGGAGCATCAATGTAACAAACTTGACAAAAAAAAAAAAAAACAAAACAAAACAAAGTTTATTTTTTCCTAAAGAAATTTTTTTTCCTTTCTATCAGGAGAGGTTATATATATATATAGTTTCATAACGTACGAAGCACGAATGAGTCCGTTCGCTACGCTCGCGGGAATTTAATTATAAGAATTTAAATTTAATTTAGTAGAGTAAAAGAAAAGTAGCATAATAGATTGCCAAAGAGATTAGATAAAAGTATTATGCAATAAGTTTTAATGATATCAGTAATATTAATTGAAACGGCCCTCACCTGAACTAGAGACGGGTCGTCCGGCCCAAACCATTACTCAAGCCCGATATCTAAACCAGACCCAAATAACAGTTTGACACGTCTATTTCAACCTGCGAAATAATATACTAAACATCTGGAAAAATAAATGCGTAAGTAAAATCAAAATTAGAATTCCATATATCATAATATCAACATGATAAGTGTTCAACAGTCTAAGTAGGTTCAATTATTCTAAATAGCTTCCAATACTACCGTAAAGCTTTTGAATAGCTCAAAATAGACAAGGAGGGTTTCAAACTACCCAAATAACCTACTTTAAGTTACAACCCAAATTTTATTGTTCTCAAAATCAAATAAATAGATAGTAGGAGCATGCAATTTCTCACAAAGCAAGAAAAGATTTCAAGCGAGTGTCTTTCCATTGTCACGAGCTAATGCGGATGTAAATGCACTTGGAGAGTAAATGGGGTGAGCTAAAAAGGACAATGGAGTTCAATAAGAGGAAAACATCGCTCTAACATTAAATACGCAGTACTACCTACTAATCATGTAAAATCTAACATGAAGTTGAAACCAAATCTCAAACATTAAGTAGAAAGCATATAGGTATTGATCAAATTCAAATTTAAGCATGTAGATAATATCTAAAACATGTAGAAACATGGAAGTATGGTTCATCTTCATAAACCAAAAAAGAGTCACTCATTCATAGCTTTTGAAACAAATTTCAAGATTCATTTAAAGCATAACGGAATTCAAATTAATCATGCAAGGGGTTCACAAGAAGTATACCATAAATAATAATTATTATTATAAGTCATTGGTTCATTCAATGCATGTTGGGTATTGGTAGGAATCCGGTGACCGAGTCCCTTAGGTTTGCTTTAATGCAAACTATTATTGGATCCAATGGTTGTTGCGTCCTCTAACTAGCAGCATCACAACAAAGTGAGTTCATCCGAAGCCGCCACCGATACATGTCCCGTTATCATCAATTTACACAAGTAGGAACTCCAACTCATATACTTATGTTACACATTTATGCATTCAATTAGACAAGTAAAGCTCTTGGTGGCGAATTCCACAAAACATCCTGGGGCATTAACTAGTAAGGCCCTCGGTGGTACAACAAACATCCTGGGGCATTAATATAGGATAGCTTGCTAATTAGGCCCTCGGTGGGGACTCCACAAGCATCTTGGTGCAATTAATGACATACATGGGGAAACAAATACATTCACATTCCATAAATTTAGAGATTTAAACCAATACCTTGATGCAACCCTTAACCTAAGTCTTTCATTCAAAACATGCTACTTAGTTATCTAATATCAAGCCATACTTAATGCTTGAGCGAAGTTTCCCATTTACCTCGACTCGCTGCGACGCCTATAATAACTCTCGGTACACCCGAGGCCTGGTGTGAACCTTTACGTGACACTATACAACCATAACACATAACATAAATGAATGCTTTGATTTAAAGTCAAGTAAATCTTCCATTTATTGGCCTTTAGGATACACTATTGTGGTTCTCGCGGCTCCCCCGTTGCTCGTTGCGAGGTCGAAAAGGTGGCGACAGCGAAGCCGTCTATGGTCGTCGCAGTCGCCAATCGCCTCGTTGACACCACAAACCACCAGCAAGATGGTTTCCACCATTTTTGTCAATTTCAAGTTTAATATTCATTTAAAACAAGATTAAGAAGGTGCAGGAGATGTGTGCAATTTCGATTTTAGGTTCTCCTTCAGTTAGACTTCCAACACCTCAATCTCTCTTTCTCTCCTCGTGGTTAGATTTTCAAACAAAAAAGGGCTAGGGTTTTCAATTTGATTTATATAATAGGGCTAATTAGTATAGGGTTTGTGAAATTATTTATTTCCCTAAGGTCAGATCTTTTGGGTTTTAGGTCGTCACATTAATATTAGTCAATAGACACATAAGATAAATTAATAATCTCTAATTAAGATACTACTAGCAACGGATTTTAAATACCAAAGAATCTCTAATTGAGATATTAGCGAGAGATTTGTGAAATCGAGAATTGAAAGGTAAAATTGTAATTCAAAGTAATGGTTGAAAGTTGTTGTATTCGAGCTTATTAAGTATTAGTAGATATTTGAGCTCCATTGTAGAATTACTCATATATATATATTTGTTTTGTTTATATAAATACATTGATTGCTTGACATGTGAAATTAATTAATCACAAAACATAGCTTAAGACCTCGTTTTATTCATTTTTGCCAACTTACAATGCGAGCGGAGACAACTCCTTGGAGTTAACTCACAGTGTAACGACATGCTGCTACCTTAAACTGGTGATTATTGTTAATCCAAATCCTAAGTAACCCGAGTCGGGATGGTGGTTAAGTCCAGCGTACCTCGATTAGCGTGTGCATGGATTTGTATAATTATTGGTGTTTGTTTGGAATGCTTAATGAATTTTATAGGTTGTGGATTAATAGGGAAATTAATACCAACCTATAATTAGAAAATAAACAATAAATAGCCGGTACACCAAGTGCGACGAGGGGGTCGTGGAATGAATGCACACACCCGAGAACATTGGTAGGCATGTACAATGAATTTATTGGTGAGGAAATACACGAAGTATATATATATATATATATATTATAATTGATATAAATATATATACATATATTTAAACTATAAGTTTGGTTTAAATTATATGGATCATTTGATCAGCCTCGAGATGATCGTAAGTGTTGATGGTGTCAAAATGTGTGACACTTTAAGGAATGTAATTTAACACATCAATTACTTGATCAGCCTCAAGATAGCATGATGTACATCTAGAGAAAACTCCATATATATATATATATATATATAAATCCAAAACTATCAAACTTATCCTTATTTCATCAGTCGATCATTCGAGAATGAGAATGAGAGCAACTGAGGGTTTGATCTGGAAGGGATCAATCGAAGAGTTGATTCAACATGAATTGAGAAGTTTAACCAAATTGAAATCCAGAAATCATCATGTTGGTAGTGATAATATCTCTGTTAATTTTGTTGTTTGTTAACTGGAAATGGTTTGTTACCTCACTAGAGGTCCTCCCTGATGATTTGGGAGAGTATTTGATGATGTAGTGATGATTTAGTAATGGAACAGTGGTTCTTGCCCTATTTAATGTCAAGGTAATGTAGAGTGGAGCGCGCTTTAGGTAGCAAAGGAGCACGCTCACTTCATCAATCGGGACGAATTTGGTTGGTGGAAAGCACACCACCAAGTGAGGGAGCGCGCTCCTATCCCAGAAAACTGCAAATAAGCTGAGTTTTGATGACCACTCACTCACACTTACAAACAAAACACCCAATACAGTGAATGATAGAGAGATACAGAGAGATCTACAAAGCTAAAAAGATCAACAAATTCAGCATTTTCAATGACATGAGTGTTAATGATCACAAAAGGTGGTGGTGGTGGTGGGTTCAAGAGAGAAGCTACCACCATAAATAGAAAATCATCATCATCAACAACAATAGCCAACCACCAACAACAACAACAAATACTGATGAAGACCAAAAAATAATGTTAGACCATAAAGAATGTTAGTCCCTGACTCACCCCTATGGACGAACCTTGCGGGAACCTTGACATTTTTGAGGCATTGTATTCTCACCAATGTTTGTGTTACTCAAACTGACAGTCTCGCTTCCGCTTCTTCCACTCCCGTTCGCGGATTCCCTCTCAAGCGGAACGCTCCCCTAACGATGCATTTTTACATCCCATAGCTTCGGCATATCGCTTAGTCGCGTTCATCTTCGGCGCAAAGGCGCTCGATCGGTCAGTTATTACGCATTCTTTCAAGGGTGGCCGCTTCTAGGCAAACCATTTGGTTGTCTCTGCACCCCTACCTCTTTTATCACTAAGCGGCCATTTAGGAGCCTTAGCTGGTGATTCGGGTTATTTCCCTCTCGACGATAAAGCTTATCCCTCATCGTCTCACCGGCCGACCTTAACCCTTTGGGTTCATTGACAGCGACTGCAAGTGTACGGCAAACGTCAAAGTAATAGTGGCACCAACTCGTGTTGGTGTCGAGAATATCGTATCCACAAGGACGGTTATATGCTAATATTTAGTCTAATTAAAAAATAGAGTTATGCACTTAAAAGTTGAGTTTTGTAAAAATAATTTATTAATTAAATTAAATTAACTAATAGCAAGTAATTAAAATATGCCTTAAGCAATGAAGAAAATATCCTAGGAAATCTAATTCACCCAAATTGTATCATTCGAATCCAATTTAATTATAAAGTCTCCCAATTAATGCAATGATAGGCGAATTTCCTACAATTCTGTCACGACCCAATAATTAATACACGTTTAACCAAATATGAAACTGACTCAAGGCTAAGTAGTAATGGATTAGGGTCGGTCAGCCGTGATCTTCATCACATCAGCCTGTCCACTACAAGTTTGAGCTCTGCTCTATAACATTTCCTTTCAAATTGAGCTCTATATCTTAATGTCAAAATGTCGTACTTACGATTACGCCTTTTCTATTCCAAGTGAATTAGTCGTCACCAGAATGTATACTTGCAAACATACCCGAGTTTTAAACTCGTCATGTTTACCCAAGTTATTCTTGCGCTAACAAACCCCGAGGTCCGGTTACCCCGTTCGAGGCATGTTACCCCGTGTGTCATGCAAGGTAGTGGAGAAATCCCCTGACATCCCGAAAAGTCTAGTGACCCCGTATGAAAGCTGAATTTCTATCATCAAATGACCCTAACCACAAGAACCACTTTCACTTTCAAGAATGACTCGGTAATGGAATCCAAGAAATGTAACTGCATACTGATGCACAAAGGATAAGAGTCAAAATAAACAAACTAACCTAATAGCATGATGTATCACTGAATTCCACACATAACAATCAACATGACATAGTATAGGAATTGGAATCAATGATATACAAAACAGAGTATGCTATGAATATCATAAAATGAGCAACTGAACAAGTCATAGCAAATGGATTTCAAAGGCAATTCAATTCGAATAACTGAGAAGAAATAAATAAATGGAATAAAATGTAAATAAATGTCTCAAATCAGTTTACTTACATACACACAACAATTCCTAAGCTATCCGGCTTCCGTGGCGTCGATGTACGTACCCAAACCCTGTAATAGCTCCTCTAGGATCCTAACAGTTGAAAATGTATCAATTTAGATTTCAGTTTAATGATTTAACATCCCTAAATTGGTCGATATATCGGCAAATATAATGATTTATAGACAACCATAGGTTAGTCACAAGAACAAGTAAGTTAACTGTAGGTGGTATCATAAATGGTATGTGGTTAAATAAGGCTGACTAGTTCCTGGTTAGGTCCTATAGGGAAGATTAGGGCTTAATTAGGGATTAGGCCAGGCGGTGCCCTTATTTGTAGTTGGGGCCGTCACAAATTCACTCAATCCCGAGGTCTCGGTGATGGAGATTCTAACATCTCACTCGGATTCCGTCGTTCAGCGTGAATAGCGTAAGTGAGATACCGCATTAAAAATCAAATTCAATTGTCTCCCTAGTCAATGACCATCGGTCGATGTGTCATATGTTCTAAGGTTGTGTTTCCCCTAATCCAGGTTCAAAAGTCTCAATGGTCATGATGACTCTCAAACCTTGAATCTGCACCTACTTGATCAAGGTAAGTATAACATAACACACAAGAACACACAAATCAAATCATTGAATTGAAAGAACAAATATAATCACATTGAAATCAAAAGAATCCAATTTAAGATCCAAAGATCCCAAGAACAAAAGAGATTACCCCATAAGTGGGTTCAATTTAACATAATATATGATTAGAAAGCAATAATAGCTACCAAGCAAGCATCGGAATGGCTCTTTTCGAGGTGCTTTATGGCAGACCTTGTCGTTCGCCAATTTATTGGACTGAGGTTGGTAAGGCAGAGTTATTGGGACCATAGTTAGTGCATGACTACATAGAGAAGATCAAGTTGATTCGACAATGCATGAGTGCAACATATGACAAACAGAAACGTTATGCAGATAAGAAACGCAGGACCATTATGTTTGAGAAGAGTGAATGGGTACTTTTGACAGTCTATCCACGAAAGAAACACCATAGATTTGAGATCAAAGGAAAGCTAGCGCCAATATTTATTATGATATTCAGGATCACGGAGAAGATTGGTCCAGTAGCATATCTGCTTGAGCTCCCTCAGCAGCAGTATATAGCGTCTTCCATGTCTCAATGTTGAGAAAGCCATTCTCAAATGCACGACAAGTCATCGATTGGGCTCTGTTTGAGCTACAGGAATATGCCTCCTACAGCGAGCAGCCGGTCCAGGTAGGAAGGTCCAAAAGCTTAGAAGGAGGGAGATACCGCTAGTTAAAGTGAAATGACAATTTCATGACAACAATTAGACGACTTAGGAGCAGGAGAGCTATATTCGTAAGTATTTCCCTAACTTATTTTAAATCGAGGTATGATTTACTTTTAAATTTCGCAGACGAAATCTCTTAAGTTGGGGAGGTTGTGACGATCCTAAATTTTTATTCAACAAGTATTCCCTAATAGTGTGTGTAAATTTGTGTTAAAATTGGTAGAAACCCTAAAATTCAAAAGAAAAATCATTTGCATGGGCCTACATGGGACCCAACCTTAATGAGAAACCGAAATTAGGAAAGTGAATGGCAAGTTTGATCAACTCCTACGTATATTCTCACAAAAAATAAAGAAAGAGATGATATTGAGAATATTTGGTATACATGGTATTAGGAGTGATTTAAGGGTTGTTACTATTTTCTAATAATGTGGGAGAGAGATATATTACTCATAACTCAAACGCACAAGTATGTGAAAGAATCTCATACAAAATTGAGAGTCGATCACCTTTGGAGTTCCCAACAGTAGTTAATCTTCTTTTATTTTGTTTTAAACTTGTGCAATTGTTGTTGAGGTTAAATTTTGTTTCTATCCATCTATTCGTATTCTATTAAACCAATGTTTTAATAAGATCTTAAAACGAGTTTTCTTTTCTTGTTGATCGAACTTGTGTTCTAATTAGAAAAAGATTGGATTAAAGATTTAAGTTTCGACCTTTAAAAAAAAGGCAGATTGCGTTCCCCCCTCAACCGAATATGGGTATGGTGAACCAGGCCCATACAAGTCGGTTGGGCCTTTGGCCCAACCACATGAACTGCCTGGTGGTAGTTCGTGTAAGATGAAACGGATAGGGAGGGAATGCAGTAATGTGTGCTCCCACCCCCACAAGGGCCTGGGCCTGGGTTACTCCTAGGCCCATATCTTGCAGCGCAGTTCACGAATAAGCGGGGAGCGCATATGGCGCTCCGGCGGGTTAGCAGTTAGGCCGATTCCGACCCAGTGGATCGGCCCAACTACCCAACCTTATAATAAGTAGAATAAACTAAATGAATTGAGTTTTGAGTTTTCAAATAGGAGTTAAGAGGTGATACTTAAATTGTTGTAAATAAGTATAAAAGTATTTTTCGAAAAAAAAAATTTGAAATTAGTTTTCTTTCAAGTTAACTTGTATAGTTAATCAACACTTAACCTATTTAGGTTGACTGAACTTCGGAGTATTTTGTGAGTTCCAATTAGAGATTTTTAGAAATCAGCGTACCAAGTAAGTTGGGATTTAAGTTATTGATTTTATGATTATTTACCTTTCTACTAGGCTATATGATAGGAATCACGTAAGTAGGACACACGGGTAGATTGGGGTGCATTGTTAGACATTGTATGTAGATAACTTAGTGGAGCTCGCTATGAGTCCTTGCACCAGATACTACAAGTTCGACCAGAAGTTGGGGACAGTTGGATCGTACAAAGGAGAATAACAAAAAGGGGAGTCGCCCAGAATTAATATTTATTAATTGAGAATACGAGTAACTTCAATGTTCTCAATAAATGTTTGGTTGTAGGTATTAAGTCCTGTTGGACTAGTTTGTGGACTTGGTGATAGGTAACTCTTTCACAGTGTAAGGGAATGGAGTGTTGATACCGCTATGGCCATAGTAGGGTCAATCTTCGCGAACTTCAGCGTGGTTGAGGAGTCTAGGGCTGGCAATAGTTGCCCGGTCCCGTTTGTCCGGTTGTGTCCGGACCTGTTTTAAACGGGATCGGGCAAAATTTTTGTAAAAAACATACGGGACTGGACACTTTTTTTTGTCCGTTTTAAAATACGGGACCGGGTTTGGGCAAAAATTTCAAAAAACCGGGTACCCGTTTGTGATTAATTTGAAGGGCATATTAGTAATTTCACTGTAAAAAAAGTATCCTAAACCTAATTTCACTCACTGCCTCACTCGACTCACTCACGCGCACTCAAATCTCACCTCTCACTCTCACTCACGCTCACGCTCTCTCTGTCTCCGACTCTCACGCTCTCTCTCTCTCTCAGTGACTCTCACGCTCTCTCTCTCTCTCAGTGACTCTCACGCTCTCTCTCTCTCACATCGCCGGCTCCTCCTCCACCGCTTCGGCTCCCATTTCTCCCAGACTCCCACCGGCTCGACGGCGCCAAGAAATTCCTCGGAAGCCCTCCTCTCCGACTTCCCTCGGCCGCGGCGCCACCGCCACCACTCCTTCGTCTCCTTGTCCTCCACCTCGCCAACGCCCAGATGCGCCTCCAGACCCCTCCCGACCCCATCGACTCCCTCAACCCCTCCATTCTGCGATTCTCGATTGCGCGTCTAGGGTTTACGTTTTCGCTGTTTGGGAGGCTAACGAGCGATGGACGGTCCGATCAATGGAGGAATGTTGTACTATGAGGTTCAGGAGTTGAAGCTCTGCGCGGTCCATTGCGTCAACACGGTGTTGCAGGGTCCGTTCTTCTCCGAGTTTGATTTTGCGGCTCTGGCTTCTGATCTCGATCGGACGGAGCGCCGATGATGATCCGAGCTCGCGATTTCGCGCGGTTTGGCGGTGCCGCGACGAGTCGCACAATGTCTCCATGGGCGGTGATTTCAGTATCCAGGTCTGCGATTTATTTGATGTTCTTGGATTTGGTTATATGCTGCTGTTGATGATGTTTTTGATTGCGTTTGAATTCACGAAGGTTGTTGTTGTAGATTTTTAACAATAAAAAACGGACAAAACCGGTCCCGTATGTTTTACAAACATACGGGACTGGACAAAAAAAAAATTGCCCGTTTCAAAACCGGGACCGGGTCTGGGCACCAAATTTAATAATTTTAGAAATGGGTGTCCAGTCCCGTTTATGTCCGTTCCCGGATTTTTGCCAGCCCTAGAGGAGTCTATCACAGTAGCTCATACGTGTCTAATAGCATTTGCACATTTTGATGCATTGATAATTATTTTGTTTATATACTTTCTTGCTTATTCCCTTCGTCATATTAAATATTTTCAAGTCATGCATTTTATTTATTGTTGCATCTATTATATGGAATGTTCATAACGTCCGTAACTTAACCTAAACTTATTGACCACAGTTGCCCTTTGTGCTCACCCAAAAAATCTTCCCCCACAGGTTCTTCATCGAGAGTTGACAAGGGGAAATGAGTAGCTCCAGTTGTCTAAAAGATTTTTCCGACTGTTGATTGGTATGGTTCGAGATCGAACTAATACTTTGTCTTTATTTATATTATTTATCATGGGATTTGGATTTGAAATAAACCGAGCTAGAGGAGTATTTATTCTAGTTGATAACTTTTGGTTTCTAGTATTGGCCTTTATATGGAAACATTGAAATAAGTTTTAGTTAATAATATTCCACTGCATTTATGATTATTTTAATTGAATTTCAATTACTGATGAAAGATAATGGGTTGTTTTCGAAAGAATACTTACTAGTTTGGTTCGTAACTTAGTGACCGAGTTGGTTAGTGAGTTATGGATTGGGCTAGGCCGGTCGGGATTTATTTAGGAAAACAGGTCCTGACATTAAGGCATTCTCTCTCAATTTGAGCCTTGTATTGTATTATATATATATATATATATTCGTTTTTGAAACTAGTAAGGGTTATATTTTAAATATGTCTTTTGGGTAGGTTGAACCCTTCCTTCCTTTAGTTAATTTACTTGGAAGCCATTTGATGACTTATTTAGTTTACAAATTGAAAAACCCATTTGTAGTTCTTGATAGACATAAGGAATGTTCTAAATTTTATTTCGCATATTTATATACATATTCTCTTCACGTTTATTCCGCGGGTTAAATTAGTTGTGCAAAACCGTTATTTGGGTCTGATTCAGATATCGAGCTTGGGTAACGGTTTGAGTCGAGCGACCCGACCCTAGGTGAGGAGGGTCGGGTCGTCACATAAACGTTTTATTTAGTGTTGATAGGCTTATAACCACAGGTAGGTAAAAAAACTCACGCTCCTATTTTTCCTCACTTATTTTCTCCTAATTCGGATTAAAAATTTGAGATTTTCTCTTGGGCAAACGAACCAAATTGAAAAACCAAACCTGTAATAGATTATTTTCATGTTATTCCGGAAATTATCAACATTCAAAAGCCCCAAATACTTCAAAACTTCAGCTTTTCTTTTCTTCTCACCGTCCCAAATCCCATACTTCCGGCTTTAATCGACCTAACAAATCAACAACTGTAGAATTAAATTTATTATCCATTTGTTAATTTCTTGATTATTGCCCGTTTAATCGACCTACAAATTATCAATATCTGCAGAGTCACTGGAGAGCTGTTTCAACGGAATGGAGATATAACACATCTCTAGAACACACCTCTCGAAAATTACAAGCAATCGTAAATAACAAATCACTAATGGAGCAGTTTCAACTGAGTTTCGACCAAACTAACATCAAACCATTGCTTCCGACATGTTTGATGAGCAGCTTTTGTTGAATGCCTCTTTTAATGAGTTGAAATTGTTTGAATATTGATGGGGATTTTCAACTCGACGCCGGTCTTGGGGACAAAGAGGTGATAGTGACGATGTTGGTGGGCGCAAGTGGTGTAGGTGGAAGTGCCGCCACTAATTAATTCTTTGGTTTCGGGGAATGAATGTTTTTAGAGAAGAAAGTGTGGCCCCACTTGCTTAGTTGGAAAAAAAGAAAATTTTGAGATTTTTTTTTTCAGAAAACCCTCCAAGGAAGATTTTTTTTTGAAAACTCTCAATTGTAAATCGGAAGATTCTCTAAAGAAAATAATGTTTTATCAAAGAAGATTTTTTTGGGTTAATTTCACAGATAGTCACTCAAGATTAGAGTTTGTAATATTTTGGTCACTAAACTTATATTTATCCCAAATATATCACTCAACTTTACATAACGTTTCAACAAAATAACTCCAACCACTCTCCGATCAAAAACCAACCGACGATGCTGATGTGGCGCCACGTGGGATTTCATGGGAGGTCACTTAAGTTGGTAAGTGATGACATGGCATGCAACACACCCACCCACCCACCCACTCTTAGTTCACCCCGGCTCGTGCTCCCACACCCCCCATCGTCTCCCCCGCCCCCACCGGCTCTCCTCCTCCTCCCGTCGTCTCTCCCCCACCCCACCCCCACCGCTTCCTCGCCCCCCCCCCCCCCACCGTGTCTCCCCCGCCCCCATTGGTCCCCCCCCCCCCCAACCGGTCGCCCACGGTCGTCTCCCCCCCCCCACTAGTTCCCCCCCCCCGGCCGCCCCCGCCCCAACTAGTCGCATCGGGTGATCGAAGCTCCGCGAGAGAGAGAGAGGTATCAGTGGGAGAGAGAGGTACTAATGGGGGGACCAGGTGGGGGGGGGAGACGACCGGCCGGGGGGAGGGCTGGGAAGCAGCGAGGGGGTAGGGGAGAGACGACCGGGGGGAGGAGGAGAGAGCTAGCTGGGGGGCGGGGAGACGATGGGGGGTGTGGGAGCACGAGCCGGGTGAACTAAGAGTGGGTGGGTGGGTGGGTGTGTTGCATGTCATGTCATCACTTGCCAACTTAAGTGACCTCCCATGAAATCCCATATGGCGCTAAATATAAGTTTAGTGACCTCCCATGAAATCCCATATTGGTTTTTGATCGGAGAGTGGTCGGAGTTATTTTGTTGAAACGTTTTGTAAAGTTGAGTGATATATTTGGGACAAATATAAATTTAGTGACCAAAGTGTTACAAACTGTAATCTTGAGTGACCACATGTGAAATTAACCTAGATTTTCTTTCCTATCATTCACACCCTAAATGTCTTTTTAGACATTTTGAAATATTTCACAATATGCCTTATGATAGTTCAATACACATTAATTACTTAATTAGCTTTTATACCCTTTATAAAAAAAAAAGAAAGTTTAATAATTACATATTAATAACTAGTTATGTAGAAGTGGTGAGATTAAGATATATAAATGGTGATTTAGTCATTTAACTGTCATTTTCTCCTCAATCAAGATGGTTAAGTGACTTTCTTGAAAACTGTAAACAACCTTAAAACAATACTTAAAAAGATCCGAAGGGAGTATTTAGTGTGATTTTGACAATTTTAAGATAGACATGCATGCACACTCCTAAGGGATGTGGTGTAGCAATCAAGAAAAAAAAACACCATAACTCTGATTGAAGTAGAGGTCTCGGGGTTTGATTTTTGGTATCTACATCTTATTTCTTTAGTTTCTCTAAAGTTATGAGGTTGGATGCGTAACTAATTTCCATAGATTAATTTAACTAAAATAAGGAGGGGTTAAAAAAATATGAACTCTCATAGTAAACAAAAATAAATATATAAACATACTCGAATCAATAGACATTAATAATTATCTATCTCATTCTCAATTGCTTATGAGTTGTGACAATATATGTTGTTTTTAGCTATACATATAATATTCCTAGCACATATATGTAATAAAAAGGTGAAGACTTTTGATAAATGTTAAAATTAATAAATTGGTAATTTAATTGATAAGTCCAATTAATATAATAAAGTATTTAGAGAAAAAAAAATTTCGGTTTTTTTTTCTTTTTTTCTCTCTCTTTCCCTTCTCTCTCCCTCCAAAAATGTTTATATCTATTATTCCAACACAATACTTTAAGTAATATCTCCCTCACGGCGTTATCTCTGTTTTATCTCTCTCTTTTTCATGCTTTAATCAATCTAAAGTCGATCATGACCAACACATATAAGGGCAACGCTAATTTTTGGATCCGCCCCGTATGTATGTATATATGTATGTCCACGATCGAGACAGCATGTATGGTTATGCTATCATCATGAGTAATGGGCACGCATCCAACCACCATATATGCCTTTCCTTTTGTTATTAGCATTTCATAGTTTTCCAACCCATCACAGCACAGCTTTTAATGTTTTGAATTGTATTGTATGTATATCTGATGATGACTCAGCCCCCATTTATGTCTCCTCCATCCTTATCTTATACATCTCAAACATATCTAAACTGCACAAATGCACATCTCAATTATATGATCCATCATGTTCCAAAGTTTTTTTTTTTTTATTTTTTTTCAAGAATCATGTTCGAAAGTTGATTGCGCACTTTAAAATTGAAATTGTACCCACCAGTTTCATTAAAAAATAATATATATCCACTAGTTCAACATCCATGCATCAAACAATAAATATTTATATAAAAAATGTATATGTAACTCAAAAAAGACACAAACAAACAACATACATGTAGATACATAATATTTTGAGATGCATCAATCAGACATTGATTTATGTGTATCGTTTATACGTGTCTTTTTCATTCGGAATTGAGGCTTGATTGTTATTATCGATCTAATCCAATCAAATTCTTTTGGGTAGTGCTAGATGGACTCAAAAAGTTCGGATTCAAACAATTAAAAAGACATAAATACCCTTAATTCAAATTCATTATTGGTGTTTGGGGTAGAGGATAATTATGTCTTTTACTTAAATAGATATCTTAAATTATTAATAAAAAAATCTTTGAGTCCGGACTCAAAGAGTCTAAATAGATTTTTTGAATTCTTTATAGGCGTTAGTGATTGTTACATGTGGACCACCAAAAGTTCTCTAATTTCAACTTAATAAATAGATTTAGGTGCGGTTAGCAAACTAATCATACACCAAAGTGGACTTAAATTATCTCCTAAACGTCGCACGTGCGACAATTCGCCGCCACAATTCCGTCAAATTAGACACGCAAGTGGACCGACAACGCATCCGTTGCTTCAAACCCACGATACACCACTTCCCAAAACCCAACACGTGTCGATTTAACCTCAACCACGGTCAGTAAACCCGTAACCGCATTAAAACAATGACGTGGCACTCTCAACGACAGATACATCCAAATTTGAAGTCCGAACGACTCCTCTTTCTTTCACTTCTCCATCTTTGACTTTTTCTCTCTCTACCTTTCTAAAACCACCACAAAAATACAACAAAAAAAATGACCTTTAAAAAGATATGCACTTGTGCGCGTCATCAATAAAAATTAAGCAATACAACTAAGTGCATATCTATCCGAGTAACTTATTTTGACCAGCATTTTTTTAAAAATAATTTTTTTAAAAAATTAACTATTTGTCGACAAAAGCAATTAATTATCTCTTAATGGCGGTCTCAAGCTTAAATTATGAAAATAAAAAATTAATATTTGAACTCCTCCAATTATATAAATATGGTGCATCTCTTTTTTTTCTATTGTAAAAAGTTATATGCTGTGTCACTCGGCACTCGGTGAATTCTGAGTAATTGGATACTCTGGATATAGTTAAAAAAAAAAAAAAAAAACCGCGAAAAACAAAAATAGATATCTTTTTTTTAAAAAAAAAAAATGTTGTAGAGAATATAAAATTAAAAAATAATAAAAATAAATTGATGGACGAAAAGAAGAGATGCCCTGTTTGGATGAATGAATGAATGAATGCATGTTGGTTTCGTTGTTGGTTTGGAAGGTTGAATCTCACAAAACCAAAAGAACAGAGAGAGAGAGAGAGAGAGAGAGAGAGAGAGAGCAAACCCTAACCCTAGCTTTCGTTCTCCGAGGAGCTATCGTCCATGGCGGAATCGGAGAAGTTGGAGGCTAAGGTGTCCGCCAATGCCGACCTAGAGAGCGGCGGCGCTGCGGCGGCGGCGGCTGAGGAGGAGGAGGAGGAGGAGGAGGAGGAGAGGTTGTTGGAGGGAATGGCGGTGCTGGACTTCGACATGCTGTGTGCGACGGTGGCGTTGCAGGCTCAGGGGGGGTTCCCGGCGAGGGAGACGTGGGGGAAGGTTGAAAATGGGGGAGATTTTGGCGGGGTTCAGAGGATGTGGGAAGGCGGAGTGCTTGATTGCTTCGAAGATCGTCGAATCGCCCTCGAAACCGCCTGGTCAGTTGTTTGATCAATCATTCTTGAATTCATGTTTCAATTTTTTGTGGGAATCAATGATTTTGTGCATTTTGTGTGGTATTTTTTCAAAGATGGGTTTTTTATTCTTGTTTGAAAAAAGGGCACTTTTGGTTTTGGTTGAGTGTTTGTTTGTTGAATTCTTTAATAATGTTTAGAAGTGTAGAATTTTAGTTGAGGAAGTTGAAATTTTTCTGGGGTTTTGCAGTTGTCCATGCTACAGATTTGGGAAAAACATGGGCAGATTGGGATTTGGCTCTTGCTTTATTCAGGTAAATTCTATGTTTAAACTGAATGAATGGAAATGTCCCACTCTTGTTTTGGCAACCAATTACTTTGGAGTCTCAAGTTTATGTCAAATTCTGACCTACAAGTCAAAGACTTTTATGTCTGTTTTGTGTATTTTGTTGCTTTAGTTGCTCCAATTTATCTAATTTAATATTTTTGACTTTGGTCAATTTGGAGTCAAATTTTGTCAATACTATGTTAAGTTGAATCAGCGTTCTTCAAATGAGGTTCATACTTCATTCTTTTATCAATCTAGTATATCTTGATCTATGCATTCGTCTAATTTGGGGGTTTTAGTAAAGTAAGGTGGTGGCGCAGCTGACGCTATTTCCATATTTGGCATTTGTGTTGAGCAATAAAGAGGGGGTGTGACTTGAGAAATTCATTCTCCAGAGGGAATGCAAATTATTGGCATGGGCGAAAAAGATTGCATTCTGTTTTTGTTGTGGAAGTTCAGAGTCCTAGCTGTTGACTTGGCTATTTGAATTGACTTGTAATGCATTTAGGATTGTTTTGGCTGGTTTTGATAGGGAGCTATCTATTTTGTGCTTGTGACTGCTGCTCTTCTCACCTGCGTTGCATTTGCTGTTACCAAGCGGCACTACTATTTATATTTGGCCGTTGCATTCACCATTTCAACTGCAACATATATGGGGTTTTTCCGTACGCATATCAGAAAGCAGTTTAACATCAAGGTAATTTATTCTTTCCATTTGTGTTATCGATAATTTTTTTTTGTTTCCCTGTTAAGCTTTTTCATGTTGGCTAATGATGGTGTGAGTTCCCTTTGGTGGTTGATACCTTTTGTTATTACTGGCTATTCTCTTTATATTTTTCAATATTTTAGTAATGCAGCTTGTTCAATTTTAGATCATTTATTGTGTTGTCAAATAACCTTCAGAATGTTGTGTTGGGGATTATTTATATATTCATATCTGATTACGCACTTTGTATTCTTGGTGATCCGGAGAGATAGCACAATCATATAGATACCTAAGTTTATGACTAAATCATAGCTGATATTGATTTATCACCAAATCCAATAACTTATATCTAGATTTATCACCAAATCCAATAACTTATATCTAGATTTATCACTAAATCTAATGGTATTTTTCATTATTATTACATTAAAAAAAATCATTTCCCTGAAAATTGTTTCCTCCATCTTAATGATAAGACCAATATAATGTTTGCCATTTATGTGGTTTACGTTTTAATTTTTTCCAAGTATGACTTTTCCATTGTGCATTTTTTGATCCATCCAAGTTTGGGACTGAGGCTGTTGTTGTTGTTGTTTTGTTGAGTTCCAAATTCCATGTCCAAATAGCTCTTTTATACTCTATTAACTGTCTTTATCTTTTTTTTATAAGATATATATATTTTTTTGGTATACAACTTTCTTTATCTTTGCGTGTGTGCCATAAATGCTTAGATCCATTATATAGCCTTTAGACCTAGAACAGCGTATATCTGGATGGTACTGCTTGTTTGTGAGTATTACTAGATTGCATATAATTTAGCCATTTCCTGGTACTGGATTTTAAGTGTCTATCTTATCAGAGTCTTTTGACTAGTATGAGGTTTCAGATGAATTTGGAATTTTCCTGACTATGCCCGGTTGTAAGTTTATTTGTTATAGACACAAGACTGAGTCAATACCATTGGATTGGCCATATTATGGTGGATGCTTGGGAGAAATGTATTTAACATTGAGGAAGCTTAGCGATTTCCTTGTTTACCATAAGTGCTTGTTAAGGTTATTAGATATGACACTGATATGGAGAAGGATAAATGAACTGTGATCGTCTTATTTTCCAATTATTGTATCTGCTCTCTTAAGCAGCAGTATTAGTGAAAAATATTTTCTGTGAGTCTTCCTACTTAGATTTTGGTAGTTGCTTAGATTGGTCTTTAGCTTCTCATATAAATTTGTCACTGTCAATTCCTTCCCTGATTTGACATCAGCTTTATTTCAAACTAAAAAAAAAAGCTTCTGATACAAACATCTTTTCCTGTGGAACTAATTGTCTATGATACTGGCCATAATTGATAAGTTGGGAAATGCATTCTAGTTTTTCTAGATAGTAGATACCAATAACAATTATATCATTATCTTAAATTTTGTTTTTGTCCTTTGAGGGGGGTTTTTTTTTTGAGGCCATCCTTCAAGTTTTTAAATGGTCTTTAATCTGTATTTAAGTAGGGAACTATTGATGTATACAGTTCTTCATTGCTTCATCTACCTCTTATGACTTGGACCACCTTAATTTAATATAGAAAGACTATCCTGGACGGCTTGATGTCCTTTGAATTCATGCCTCTTGTGAATAAATAAATTGAAGGCTTCTTCATAATTGCAATTCATTTACCGCTATAACTTGTTTAACTTTGTCAGAATCCTGCTCAATTTTGATAATATTTGTGTGAAATTTTAATCATTATCATCATTTTTATTGTTTCTGTTAAATCTTCTTCCCTCTAATACCACTAGCTATTTTGTCGTGATTTGAACCTGGTCGATAGTGTGCTACTGCTGATTGCGAATTTTTTTTTTTTCTGCAGGGTACAGATAGTTCTTTAGATGATTGTCTCAACCATCTAATATGCCCATGCTGCACCCTATGCCAGGTACCTTTGTTGTTTAAAATTTATAATCAAAAACTTGAAAACTAGAAGAGAAGATTCAACTAATGTTGTGATTTGGCGCGCCGTTCATAGTGCATCTCTCTAAGTAATCTGGGTTTCTAATGTGTGCAGGAGTCGAGAACATTGGAGATCAATAATGTTCAAGACGGAATATGGAGAGGAAGAGGCGACACGATATACATTGGAAGTAATGGCAGCAGAGGGACTAATAATTCGATGTTCGAGATTCATCAACACTCTTTAGAGGAACCGACTAAATCGCCTGATCTATGCAGTATGCAGAGAACAGTAGCAGTGAATGCCACAACTGATCATTCATGGAGTGAAGAAGATAACCATGCAGAGCCCTTGGTCTCGTCGACCAAATTGTAACATTGTTTGGGAATATGGGTGCAATGGCCTCCTTCCCTTGGAAACATAGTTATTGTTCATGTACAATATAATCCTCTATGTGCCCCGAGAAATTAACATAGAAATCAATCAAGGCATCATATTGAACCAAGAAAAATCCTTTTTTTTTTTTTTTTTTTTTTTTTTTTTTTGGGTTTTCCATATCAAGTCGGGCAACAACAGCACCAACTGATTTGCACTTGGTATCGTCGAGATCTCGTTTAAGGAAAATAGAGTCATCATTCTTTATTCTTTATTAACATATATTCCACACAGGCTGAAAACGTCATTGACATAAAATGAGTAATGTAATGTAGAGTAGAACATGTATGTAGTAATTTTTAGGCTAAATTGGTTAAAATTTTTTTAACTTTTTACAACTTTTGTTATTATATCTTTACTTTTTTTTGAATTTGTTATTATATTTTAACCTTTCAAAATTGATAAATATGTACCTTTAACTTACTTTTTAACTTCAAATTTGATTATATGAACTCATTTTGGTGAGGTTAAATAAAGAAGTTTAGAAGAATTATTTTGAATTGGATGAGTTGGGATCGGCTGTGTGCAAAATCAGTTTGTGATGCTATATAGAAAGTGATGAACTACAATCTAGCTTTGCTAGTTAAATATTTTTTTGAAGTTATTGTACATGGAGGGGAATTCACAAAGCAATCATGGTCCTACATAAGGGTTGTAGACAGAGTTATTATACATGGAGGGAGACCAGCAGTGGCTCAAGAGGTCCACACTAGCCTTGAATGGCTGAAATCGTGGAAGCATATTAGGGAGAAGAAATTTGCTCAAAACGCTGCTCCAAGACTATAATCGACTGGTCGACGCACACTGGAATTGGAAGATCTTTCACATATCAAGACAAGCAAACAAGGTTGCCCATGAAATGGCAACGCTTTCGCAATGTCATGAGTATGAAACTTTTGCTCCAACGTTATCAATCAAGATGTAATATTGAGCTGAAATTAATGAAACAAAATTCCCACTGTCAAAAAAAAAAAAAAGTGATAAGGTGACTTTTTAAACTCATTTCATCTTCTTAAATTTGGAGTTAAAAAGTAAATAAAGATACAAATTTCTCAATCTTCAAAGATTGAGATATAATAACAAATTCAAAAATGTTACCATATAATAACAAAAATTGTAAAAAGTTAAAGATATTTTAACCAATTAAGTCTAACATTTATAAACTAAAAATTTACAACTTAAGATAACTTGTGATCACATAACGCATAATTAGGAAGTGGTTTAAAGGATTATGAAAGTACATTACATGCATTGAATCAAGCATTGTAGAAAATCTTGAACGGTATAGTCTAATTTAATCATTATTTGTTGTTAAAACTTGCCACACTGTATTAAAGGGTTTATATAATACATATGAACACAAGCTCACATCCTAAGTGGACGTGCCGGAGTGGTTATCGGGCATGACTAGAAATCATGTGGGCTCTGCCCGCGCAGGTTCGAATCCTGCCGTTCACGTTTTCTTTTTCTTTTTTTTTTCTCTTTCAAATTTTTGTGCTGTCCTCCTCTCTCCTTTGGGTTTGTTTACCTCTTATATAAAACAACAATCCTCATTTTCAAATTAGTTTAGGTTAGCTAATCAAAGTTTCCATTGAACTCGATTTTTGTGCAATTGATGGAAAGCTTTCTAAATCTTTTAAATTCATCATGATTGATATGTTTTAAGTTAATTAGTTTTAGTCTGCCTTTACATTGTCAGATTTTTCAGTTTCTATATGAACCAAGTTTTCTAGTATGAGCATTTATATGTCGTCTTTGGAGGTGTCCAAACCATGGGTACGTATGTACCAGTTACCATCCTTCACTAATATTTTCGCCAATTGGTGCTACTACTTCTCTATGAATTTTTGTATGTCTACATATCTTATTTTATATTTACGAGTTTTAATTACAAAACCGCCTAAGCATCCTCATTTCTGCTATGTGCATTTTATATATTTGATATTTCTTTAGGCGTAACCGCCCAACATTCACTTTCATAAATCACCTCTTATATGATATTAGCTGAAGTTGTTTTTTTGAATAAAAGTGATGATAGGGCCATTGGTCTTCACTCTTCTCATCGATTTTGGGTGACCCTTCCCTAGCCTATATGTGCAGTCTGTACTTGGAATATTATAAGAAGATCGATTTGCACTTACTTTTTCACTAACAAGCACTAAGTAGTAAGTACTGCCTTAGCTTCAAAAGTTACAAAATTTTAACTCTTCAAAAAAAACTTAGAGATCGAGTAGTGTACGTTTAATTAAACTAAGATGAGACCGACAGCTCTTCTGATCATCAACTGTGGCCTCCCTATGCTCATAGAGAAAGTAATTTGAGTGGGACAATTAAATTGCCATGTTGGGTAAAACCAGAGACATGTATCCTTTGTGCCTCAGTAAATTAAACGACAGAACTCACATGTCTTTAATGGCAAAGAGCCGTATTTTTCCATATTCACACATTCTGCTTCTTTGATTTCCACTCTCCTCCTTTTTGGCTTCCCTTCCTTTTGCTACATCACTCATCATCATTTTTTTTTTTTTTTGCCCTCTCTCTCGATCCCTCTCTCTAAATGATTTGGTCTAGAAAATAGTACTATATGGATGCACATTGTAGACATGGACTTAAGTAACCAATTTTGTACATTGTCACACCAAATGTGCATGATTAGGAAATAAAGTGGTCTAGTGTACTTCAAGGACAATATTAGCATATATGGCTATTGTTGGAACTGCCCTTGATGCCCATGTTATTAGTTAAGCACGTCAATAGGTTTGATTAGGGAGTTAGTAATCCCAATTTTGCAGAAAAAACAAAGCCACGAACATAATAATCGCAATTGAAATTGTTATAAGTTGACAGTAGAACTACTAGCAATCTAATAATGTCATCGTAATTAATCAAGGTTTTCGCCTTAATTAACAAATCGGAATTAGGCGTAGCTCCACTCCAAGTAATGCTATTGAAAATGTTAAAAGTCATGCATGCCATCATCAAATACCAATTAAACATGCTATATCTATTTGATTTAGCCCAGTATTTTTTTTCAACAGATCAAAACAATTGAGAAGTATGAGAACTGGTTTATGTGATTTCAACTTCACCATAGTATAATGGCGAGCGACTGAATCGTTTTTAATTTGCTACCATCACTAATTAAATTAACCTACTAATTAATCCTCTCGCGCGCACCAGGCTTAACGACGTGGATGTGACTAGGCGCCTTAATTACGGACGTCGATGCACCGTAGGACATATAATTGGTGCTAAATGCTTCTCATTGACTTAGAGTATATTTCATTAATATTTGCAATCACTAGATATAATTAACAAGATTGATCAAGATCTATCTCATCAAGAAAAATAAAAATAAAGATTCATCTCCTACCAAAAATAAAAAATAAAAAAGATTTGATCAAGATCTAACAACAAATCTAGCCATGTAAACTAATAAGGAAACCCCATATATAAACAGGTTTTGGCACGATGCATGTACTATTCCAATATTGCCAACAAATTGAACCTCTGATTCTATATATGTAATTGATGAGTAGTTAATTAGCACTATTTTCACAAAAATAAGAATTGTAATCTGCTGTGCTATAGCTTTGTCAGTATGGATTACACTTATATATAATGCTAGAAGAACTAGATGTACATATATAAATGGGAAGCTTAAAGGCTTTCTTTCAAGTCCAACAGAAAGCTTAAAAGACAAATGTTATATGTCCCTTTGCTTAATTACAGTCTCTAAGCATAAGAACTTTTTACGCGGTTCCATATCACTAATAATCCCTCAAGATCGCGAGTCTTCATTAGTTCGAGATTTTGAATCAACGAAGTGATTTGCGCCTTATCACCTTAATTATCGACAACTTAGATGCACCGTAAGTAGGCGTACACATAGTTGGTACTACAAGCATCTATCATGGATACACTAGCTAAACATATAATTGTTGTGATATAATTGACAAGATTGTTCAAGATCTAGCAACAAATCTAGCTATCCATGCATGTAAAATACACAAGGAAATTAACCTTATTGACAAGTTTTGACAAGATGCATGTACTGTTTCATTGCCAACAAATGAACAAATAATTAATCAAACAAAAAACTGACCAGCCTCTAATTCTATGCAAGATTTGTAGTTAGTTCCATTTTCACAAAAAGGGCTAATGAGAATCTGTAAAACTAGAGCTTTGTCAGTTCAGTATAGCACTTATACATGAGAGATTGATTAAGCTATAATGCAAGAACTTCAAAAAAAAAAAAAAAAAAAAACTAAAAAATGTATATAAATGGGAAGCTTAAAAGCTTCTTTTCAAGTATAACAGGAAAGCTTTAGAGACAAATCAAGACATTTGGTATCAGTATTAGTTGTATATGAAGGTTCTAATTGGTCTGATAGAACTACTGGTGACCCTTCTGTGGCTTCTGCCCTTACTGATGTTATTGTAGATGAACAGTACTGGTTGTGGTAGTCTTTGTTGCTACCACTACTCCTACTAGTACTATTGTTGCCATTGTGAGTTGGGAAGAAATTGTACTCCCTTATCACACTCCCCATGTTATTAGTAGTGTTGTAGTAGTTGTTGTTGTTGTTGTTGATCTTTCTATGAACCCCCATGACTTCAATCTCCTGTAAAAAAAAAATCAATGATTTCAACATCAAAACACAAATCTAAGAAATACCCATTTGAGATTGAAGGTTGTTTTTGTAAGATTGATTGATTAAACTGAGATTTTGTAAGATTGATTGATTGATTAACCTGATTTTGAACTACCTTAGGCCCAAATGATGAACAAAACTCTGCAGGTTTGTTGATCATCAAATTTCCATTCATCATTGGCCTACTAGTTTGGGATCCAAGAGCCAGTTCTAGAAACCGATCGCTGCCCTGGTTCGACGTCGTCGTCGTCATCGTCATCGCGGGCGCCCTCATCAGTTCTAGATGGTTCCTCATCATCTTCTCTTGATTAAACCCTGCAATATGTTCACTCAACATAGCCGCCTCACTGCGTCTCTTCTGCGCATCCAAACCAAATCAAAATAAAAAATCAACATGCTGAAATGGATTTATGCAAAGAACCCAATAATCAAATGGATGAGTGGAAAAAAGTTTGGTGATTTGGTACCTCAAAACAGATCAAACAATTGATTGACAAGCATTGATGGAACAGTAATGTCTGCCCATGTGTTTGTCCATTATTTTCAACAAAAAATGGATTACTACTCCCTCTTTGATCATTAAAATTACTCCCAAAGTGATGATACTGAGAAGTACCCATATTACTAACAAGCCCGGAACCTCCATTACCGCCGAGATTCTGCGAATCGGGTCCGAAGCACAGCGGGCGCCATTGATCCACAAAACTAGTAGTATTAGTATTAACAATATTAGTAGCACTAGTAGTACTAGTAGTACAAGTCCCTCCAATCTGATTGTCGAGAAATGATGATGAAAGGGAGCTGAAACTGAAATGGGTTTTGATGGTTCTGCTGATTCTGCTGCTGATGATGAATTTGAACCTGCTCAGTCATTTTCTTCCACCTCTCCTCCAACCTCAGCCTCTCAAGTTGTGCCACTCCAAGCCCTCTTTGAGGTATCCTCTTTTGCATCACTTTCGCGTTCTTTCGGACCCCTCGACTCGACGTCATCGCCGCCGCCGCCGCCTCCATCTGCTCATTACTGCTCATCATCAATCCATCACTTCCCTTCTCTTCATCCCCATTTGTGTTATCCATTGAAGATGGTCTCCAATGCACAAACAATGGAGTCATCACCATTGTAGAAGCACAAACAAAAACAATATGCTGGTTTTTTTTGTGTGTGTGTGTGTGGGGACAAGAGGGCGTTTTATGGACACCTGCTTCGATGTAGACCGTACACTTGTCGGGTGTGATCAACTTATGATCCGACGGTTGTGATTAGTTTAGTGTTGGACCCATTTATGGTAAGTAGAGGTGGTGGGGCCGGTCCAGTGAAGCTGGGGCCAATACTATCCTTGCTTTGTAACAAATATAGGGATTCCCAGATTCGGTATTGAATGTGTGAATCACATTGAAGTTATGGGGCAATTAAACCAAAATTTAAAGCCACAATCTCTAATCCCATAATCGAAAGTATGGATATCAAATATTGGGCACAATTCATGTTGAACGTATTCTTGCTTATTTCTTTAGGTTGTTTACATAGTTACATAGACCTATAAGGGGCTAACCTATATAACTCTTAATTATATATTCATACGTCCTTCTCCCTAACTTTTGAAACCCTTATTGTACCCTACTTATTCATCCTTTTCCTTACATATTTTCATACTAATATATTTTTTGTTTGGAGAAAAGAAAGTTAAGGTTAAAGTCGCTCCCTCCCTTAACAAGATTTTTGGTTTCGCTACTGTGCCTATTTGTGTTAAAAAGTGGCAAATATTTTATTTGATTTTAACTTGTAATAATTAATTAACAAAAAAGACGTACTTTTGATACGGGTCCACGCAAAATTTAGTAACAATATGGATACGCGCAAAATTTATTAACGATACTAATACATGCACCGACGCACGTCGTTGTCTACACGTGAGTTGTGGAGTAAAAAATTGGGATTTGTGTCAATCAAAAATATAGATAAGGGAGATCGGGGATGCAAAATCTTCCGTTTTATGTTGCGGAGTTAACATTGTTTGAGATTTTTTTTTATAAGAAGGAAACACCAAGTTGTCCACTGTGAGACTCGAACTCTCGAACTCTTACCCAAGTCAATCTCATACCAAATCAATTAATTAGTCATTTACTTAGTTGGTAACATTATTTGAGGTTACTCACTAAATAGAATGAGTTAAAATCTCAATTAAGGAAAAACATGTTCTACTCCTCTTCTTAACGATGACATATAGTGAAATTTAAAAAGATTAAAGTGATTGTAAAATGGTGGCTTAAGAAATAATGCCAAACTTCACATTTACAAGCCAAACGGACCCCAAAAAAAAGGGAAAATTTCCGTATTTTCGATCAGTAGCTAACAATGACACGTGGTTCTATAACTGATTGACACGTGGAGTATACGCAGGACAGGTGGAAGGAGACAGGAGTCGTTGCGGAGCAGATATGGATCGCATTTTCAGTTTCTTGTCTGTAGGCCCACCTCACAACGCTGACGTGTTATCATTACAACAAGACACGTGGGTATATAATCCGACGTGTAATGCTTGGACCACAAGTGAGGGTGCGGCGCCGGAATATAGACCGTACGAGGAAGTCATGAAATTATTAGGATATCTTTCGAGATTCTGACACGTGTCGTGACGAGGAGCGTTGGGATGTAAATGAAACAGATTCTCTGTACAATGATTGGCTATTTTTTACTTTTAAGGAATGTGGGGCCCGCATTAATTACTAGAACCACTAGTAACAATTCAACGGACGATCTTCGACGATGCACATCTCGAAGGATATCTCACGATATTTGAAAAGGTGTGTCCGCTAAACGTCTGATTTTAAAACAAATCTTGTTTCAAATCTTTCATGGATGTAATTTTGAATTCGACAATTAAAAATACAAGATACGTTTGGCATTATTATTTATTGAGATCGATTTACCTAATTAACTCGATTTTAAGTATCTAATAAGTTAGATCGATTGATATCTATTATCTTAATTGTTATTTTAATGTTTCATTTGATTGCCTTAACGTTATATTTGCACTTGTCATTTCTAGAGATTTACTCCAATTTAGTCATTAATTTTGTGTTAATGATGTAATTGTCAATGATTTATTATAGGCCGCATTTAAACAAATTAATTAATATTACTATTTCATTGAAAAAACTAATTACTAGAACTACTAAATCAGTCAAATTTTTTTTGATGCATTGAAATAGTCAGATTGAACAAGTTCTTTTTGCGCAAAAAAAAAAAAAAAAAAAAGAAAAAAGAAGAAGTGTTGGATCAATCAAATTTAGATTTTATATGAAGCTAACTGGATTAACTCTAATAATTCACCTATAGCCTAAGGATTTACTATTTTTCCCTTTGCGAATAGCCTTCAATAATAAAAAAAAAAAAAAAAAAGAATATGACATGAAAAGAAGGGACATTAATGTGATGACCCCAGTTCCATAATCCTAAACTGGGCCCCGCCCGATCTTGACTTACGTGGACCCCCGAGCCGGTCTCGCTGAGTCACGCAAGCTAGTCAGCCTTCCTTTATCATTTACCATTTATCAAGCAATTAGAGTTAAGTTAGTCAATTAGTGAGTTATTATAGTTATAGCGGAAGCAATTAATACATTAAATAACTCAACAATAATGTAAAAGTAGTTATAGCGGAAGCAATTAATACATTAAATAACTCAACAATAATGTAAAAGAGTTGGACAACCTAATTATGGAACCCTGTAAACATGTACATTCATGTATATCTTATGTCAAGTGTTATACCAGTCGTGTGTATCTCTCAACCCAAATAAGTATCCCAAGTGTAATAACATCATATATAAGTAAATACAAAAAGAAGTTAAAAACCTACAAAAATGTGCGGAGAGGGTCGTTCCGATATCCTCATAGTTAGATCGCTAAGTGTTTGTGTCTTGCTCTTGCTCGGTTGCGGATCTGCACTCGGTCTAACACAAGAATGCCGAGTCAAGTAAGTAAAAGCCAGTAGGATCTAAACAGTAATTCAAAATAAATGAAGCAGTCTAAAAGTCAAGCGGATAGAAAGAAAGCAGTATGGAATGCATGACAATAAGATTGTAAAAATGAAAGTACAACAAGAAATGAGTGTCAAAGGAAACAATAGAGAGGTGCTCAAGTAGTCTAAGACCACCGAGTGCGGGTGCTAAAGGGTCGAGGTCATAGAGTGGTGACAACGCCAAACAGACTCGGGTCATAGGATGCGGCGTCACCTGCTGTACCTAGACCGTCACGAATGAGGGATATCAACGATGGCACGGATAAAACACATCTCATTCCGACCAAATACTCAAGTGACTTGATCGAGGTTATGGCCCCGGTTGCAAACCGGCAACCACTCCAATCAGAGACACTAGTATGACTCACTTAACCCTCGGACACTCATAAGTGGGTGGGAATTCCAAGAAATGGACACAATACAACATCAATAAAATATAAGCTCAATGAACTACGGTGCATTTCCTAGCTCGTTTTACTTACCTCGAGAAATAGCAAATCGTCCTCAAAACGTCCCGCTCACGCCTCGATATGCACACCGACACCTAACTATATCATCCTAAGTCTCTGGTGTCCATTTATACCATTTAGGGCTCATATTTATTCTCAATTAAATTACTTAAGTCATTCAAGTCAAAACCAAATCACTTGAAGTAAACTATATCGGAATTGACTACAAGATTTATCAATTAGACTTGTAGTTGAAATCAATGTGGTTTAATATCTCACCATTGTGGCGGCCCTCGCCGCCCCGGGGTGACGTGTCTCAATGTACTCCTTGCCAGCTGGCCCTACTATACGTGTACTGCACCTGCCCGTCCTTTTATTGTTCAAAATTCATTTTCACTTGTATGTACAGTGTATAGATGACATATTCAGCGGAAGTCGTATTGTGCACATTAATTCAATAAATATTAATAATTAAATAAACAAATCCTATTGTGAAATAACCATGAAAAGTACTCGGTATAGAGATAGACAACTATACCATATAAGGTATCTACGTATAATGTCATGTTACTCCCTAGTTCCCAAAAGAATCAAAATATCAAAACAAAACACACGTACAAGTAATCGTAGGCAGTCAATGGTAGTCGCCTAAGATCCCCTTGCCCTAACTTGTACTCGGATCTGCACTCAATCATCATAAAACAAAATGGATGACGAGTCTAGTCAGTAAAATCTCAATGAACTCCTCCGAGCATTCAAATAAACAGGTGGAAGTCAATAAATACTGTTAAATAAACATGCGGAATGTAAATAGACAAATGCAAGTAGGACATCGCATGCATAGATAACAATAAAGTGCAAATGTATGTGCTTGTTTCAGTCAGACTTAACCATACTTCTGAATACCCTTCCAGGATCCCACTAGTGGGCGCACCCAAATAGCTATCACCTTGTCCCTCTCGGTGGCCGGCGTAGACCTACGACGCACCGACACATATAGCAGTTCATTAACTCGGGTCGTTATCCATCGAGAACTCCTGATACATATGTTATGGTCTATATTGCATATACACAGAACGAAAAATTCGGTGGGAGTAACTCAACCAACCATCCAAACAATGACAAGATATAGATGTTATAAAGACCACAAGGAATACTGGAAATGAATGGAAATACAGAGCAAAATAAATACTCAGAGTTTTTCAATTGGGTTTTACAAACATCACAACGCACTCCAATACCCTGTAATCAACCCCCGAGTCCAAGTCCACTTGGCTCTTGGTCACCAATTGATCACCTGTGCGCACTTATGTTCATTTATCAATAATTTCGATTTAGCATTACAAATTACGACCAATTTTTACAACTTTAGGCCAAATTGCCCATTTTGGCTTTTCGAGATAAAAACCCCGCAAAAGTCGCGTCTGAAATTCTCAAATATTTTATTTGTCATAGAAATTCATCAATTTCTATTTATTTTATGGAAATATAATTTTTTGAAATTTTTCCCAATTTTTCCGAAATAATTCCCCATTTCTCCTTTCTTTTTTTTTTTTTTTTTTTTTTTTTTTTTTTAGTTTGATTTCGGAACGAGTCGACCTTGGCCAATTCTGGCCCGGCCCATGGAGTGGGTGCACACGCGCGTGTGTATGCACCTTCCTCCCCCATCCGATCGAACCAGCTCTCTGGTTCGATCGAGATTTTTTTTTCTCCTTATTATTGGGTTGGGGTTGTTCTCCACCCCAACCCCAGTGGAATCGATGGCGGGGACACGCCCCTGCCCGCCATCTCCACCCTCGAGCTTTCGGCCATGGAGGCCGAGCCCCTCGACCACCATAAAGTCAACACTACACACAACAACATCAACAACGACTTACCTCATTTCCGGCTTCTCCATCCCTCTCTTCTTTCCTTCCCGCTTCTCCTTCTCCTCTTCCTCTTCGTTTCCTCTTTTTTATTCTTCTCAGCTGTCAAATTTCGGGTGTGAGTGTGTATGTGCGTGTGTGATGTAAGTGAGAGAAAAGGTGATGGAGTTTGGATAAGGTGTGTTGACTTATTTTCTTAACTCCAAAGTTTGACACGTTTAGGACACTCGCCTGTGTTTTACGCACTGAAATGCCATTTTCAGGCATTTCGACGCTCGATTTCACATCCGAACCGCGATATACGTGTACCGCCGTGTCACTAGCCACCTAATACCCATTTCGTATTAGTTACTTGGCCAATTTTTATTTAATTTGTGTGTTTTAGTTTCCCTGACCTAATATTTGGTCTCGTCAACTACCCGGTACCCGCATCAACACGCATATCGAGGCGAATATAATTCACACAATCTTGCACGTATTGTTATGCAACATACACACATGTGATGTATTTCAATAAATTGCACCACAAAATAAGCAACCAACACACCATGAACTATTATACCTAAGTCCTCGTGTGTCATAGCCTATCGTGGCGTCCACGTAGATCTGAGCTAGTGTCCACGTCTGTAAATTTAGGTTAATTAACCACATTAATAAAATGGGCCGTTACATTTCTTCCCAACTAAATAAAATTTCGTCCTGAAATTTAACTATAACTAAAGTCTCATACCAGAGAATAGTTGAGGGTATCAGTCCTCATCGTCGACTAGAGCTCCTAGGTGAGTCCCTCCGTCCTATGATGCTGCCAACGAATTATGACCTTCACGAGTTCCATGTTTCGGAGAATCTGTACTCGACGTCAAATAATCTATATCGGTGTTTCCTCATAGGTCACGTTAGGCTCTATCCCCACTTGTCCCAACTCAATCGTCGATCTCGACCCTGACCTAGCGAGTCTCAACATGAAAATGTGAAATGTCGGATGAACCCCAGTTAACTCGGCAGGTAACTCCAACCAATATGCAACAGTGCCTACTCTCTATGTAATCCGATATGGCTCAATGTATCTCGGTGTCATTTTCCCTTTAATATCAAATCTTTGTTGACCTTTCCAAGGAGAAACCTTCAGATTCACCATATCGCCCTCGTCATAGCTCATACCCTCGCGATACCTATCCGCGTTTTCTTCTGTCTATCCGGTGAAGCTCGTAACTTCTGACGAATTTGTCGGGTTTTCTCTGTGTGATCAACAACTATCTCAAGCCCTACTATCACTGTATCTTTTGGCTCTGCCCAACTATGACAACCCCAAACTCCGAGGCAAGCCGGGTACCGCCACGTCGCTAGACACGTCACCTCACACTTATTTTTAACTGCCCGCGACCTGGACCTTTTTACGTATCTTATTCGCCTTAACTTAGTATTTATTGATGTTTTTATGAATATTTACATTAAATTGACTAAGTCAAGTTGTTCGCGATTTATTAAATTAATATAAGTTAAACATCAAAGCGAAAGTCTTTGAAGCATGCAAATATCGTAGAAATGAAAAGTTTGTATTTTATAAATAGCCCTATAGTGTGGAAACCCAACATTAGATACCATGTATATCAAAGAGCGACAAAAGTACAAAAGATGAGCATATACATGTATCGGTTATACAAGTCCTCCCAAAAATTCCATAAAAGCAGTAAATAAGCATACAGACACCTACGCAAAAAGCTGATAGGGCTCTCCTAACTCAGAGGTAGTCGCCTAAGACCCTTTTTCCCCGGTTCGTCGTAGGATGCGTTTTGGGTGTTCTGACGCCCACTTTCGCATCCCGATCCGCGTCATACGCATACTACCATGTCCCTAACCACCATATATACATTCCATATTGATTATTTAGCCAATTTTATTCATGTTGTGTGTCTTATTTTCCTAGGCCTATTGTTAAGTCGGTTCAATTACCCGCTACCCGCATCGACACGCATATCGAGGCGAATACGTACCACACGGTCTCGCACGTCAAATGCACTAAACAACACACATTGCAATTCCTTTTATACTATGTCAATATAAACATCGTAATTTAACCAATTCAGCACACAAAAGTACTATTTATCTAGCTCCAGACGCGCACAAGCTTAAATGCGGGTCCCACGAGCGTTTGAGCTATCCACCATGTCTGCAACACGTCATAAATAACGGCGAATTATATTCAAGCCGTTCACCCGATACCCTCTCTCGAGTCATTTTGGGGGATTATATTCTAGCTCTACACAAGTCCTTTAGAATGGGGACCCTTCGAAGTCGTTCGCTCCTACTAGAGGCGTGAGATAGGGCGACCCAGTTTCACCGTATATCTTTGTATTATGTGTGGAGAGATTATCTCACTTAATTCGACTAGCTGTGAATAATGGTGATTGGATTGCACCTAATTTTTGGGATGGTTCAGTACAAATCTCTCATCTATTCTTCGCAGATGATATAATTATATTTGGAAAAGCCTCTAAAAGACAAATGCGAATCTTGAATCTAATTCTTCATCCGTTCTGTGAAATTTCGAGTCATTTTGGGAATTATATCAATGGCTGGTAGGTCAACCTTATGTGTAAGTCAGTCCTTGCATCAATCCCTTATTATACGGTGCAAACAACGGCACTGCCAAGAAGTATGTGTGATACGCTGGATAGGATTGGTCGATCGATCGTTCCAGTAAAATGGGCCGACATGTGCTAGCCAAGGAATGGATGGGGCCTTAATTTTCGCAGCATGATGGGCATGGATAAAGATTTCTTTATCGAAGTGGGCTGGGGTGTCCTCCATGACCCTGCAGCACTATGGGTCTATGGGTAAGGGTCCTTCGTGCTAAGTATGGACTCAACAACGGTTATATACCAAGTCAGCTGGTATGTGTCATACTTGGTTATTACTCAGACAATTCGTCATCCATCTTCTTCTTTTGGGCTTTATATATATCCTAGTATTTGTTGGAAATGAAACACTCACACAAAACAACTTTTATTCTCAAACTCAAACAAATATTACAAGAGCACACTTACTCAAAAAAAACAAGATACTACAACTCACTCTTATTAGAGTTTGCTTCTTTACTCACTTAGAAGCTCTTGATTTTTCTCTTATCTAAACTAAAATGGGGAGGGGTATTTATACTACCTCATTTCTTCTACAACCTTCCATTCTACAACCTTCTCTACACATCTTCTACACTTCTACAACCTTCCATTCTTCTACAAAATTCCATTCTTCTTCTACAACCTTCTCCTTCCTTCTCATACACCCTAGAAGTTTCTAGATTTGGATTTTGACTCCTATAATGGATCAAGTTTATGATCCAACACCCCCCCTTAAACTTGATCTTGTGACCCCTAGTAAGTTCCTTAATCTTATGAAGTCTTCGCTTGTCAGTGGCTTGGTAAATATATCGGCAACTTGATCTTGTGACTTCACGTATTCAATCTCCACATCCTTTCTTGCAACACACTCCCTTATATAGTGGTAGCGAATATCGATGTGCTTGCTTCGATCATGGAATACTGGATTCTTTGCTAAGGCAATTGCTGACTTGTTGTCGACACAAACCTTGGTAGGCTCTTCTTGTATCAAGCCTATCTCCTTCAATAGATTTCTAAGCCAAATTGCATGACAAACGCATGAGTTAGCAGCTACATATTCCGCTTCACAAGTAGACAATGTGACAATCGGTTGTTTCTTTGACATCCATGTGAAAGCAGTATCTCCCATGAAAAATACGAATCCAGTAGTGCTCCTTCGATTATCTATGTCTCCACCCCAATCACTATCGGTGTATCCAACAAGCTTGTAACCATTAGAAACTGAATAGAATAAGCCAAAGTTAATTGTACCTTTCAGATAGCGAAGAATTCTTTTTGCGGCTTTAAAATGGTTGGTTGTTGGAGATTCCATGTAGCGACTAACCAATCCAACTGCATGAAGAATATCGGGCCTCGTGCAAGTTAGATAACGTAGACTTCCAACCAAACTTTTGAAGAATGTTGGATCTACACTTTCGCCTTCTTCATGTTTGGACATCTTGATTCCGTATTCCGTCGGTGTGCTTATCGGCTTACAGTTTTCCATGTTGAACTTCTTCAGGATCTCCTTTGTATAGCTTTCCTGTGAAATGAAAATTCCATCTTTTTGTTGCTTAACTTCAATGCCAAGGTAGTACGCCATAAGCCCCATGTCTGTCATCTCGAATTCTTTCGTCATCACTTCCTTGAATTCATTGAACATGCTTGGGTTGCTTCCGGTGAAGATCAAATCGTCCACGTAGAGGCACACAATCAAAATATCTCCATCTTTGATCTTGATATATACAGCGTGCTCGTAGGGACATTTGTTGAAGCCATTCTCTTGGAAGTACTTGTCGATTCGGCTATTCCATGCCCTTGGTGCTTGTTTTAGCCCGTAAAGAGCCTTCTTCAACTTCAACACCTTGTCTTCGTGGCCTTTGATTTCATAGCCTGATGGTTGCTGAATGTAGACTTCCTCTTCAAGAACTCCATTTAGAAAGGCAGACTTTACATCCATTTGCTGTATCTTCCACTTGTTTTGAGCTGCCAAAGAAATGATTAGTCTGATAGTCTCCAATCGAGCAACAAGAGCAAATACCTCGTCATAGTCAATTCCAGCCTTTTGACTATAGCCTTTAGCAACTAGCCTCGCCTTGTGCTTTTCAATCTCTCCTTTGGCGTTTTGTTTTATTTTGTACACCCATTTGACACCTATCGCCTTATGTTCCCTGGGAAGTGAGGCGAGTTCCCATGTGTCATTCTTCTCAATGGCCTTGATTTCTTCGTCCATCGCATCTCTCCACTTCTTTTCTTGTACTGCTTCTTGAAAGCTCACTGTTCACAATCGACAAACAGACAAAATAATGTAAGATTATCTTGTCGTTCAGTTACCTCATAGAGATCTCTAAGGCTTCTTGTACGTTGCACAACTCTTTCACTTTGACTCCCACTTGATGATGACGAAGGTGATGAGTCTCCTTGAGTGGTTGATGTTGGTGAAGTGGGTGGAGTTGCAGGCTCTTGTTGAGGTCCTACTTGCTCCCTCATTGTCTGCTCATCTTCTTCAAATTGAGGAAAGAAATTGATGTCATCTGCATGAGATTTAAAATCCCATTCTCCTTCTTCGTTGAAGACCACATCTCGACTAATCACGATCTTCTTATTGTCTGGATTGTACAGCTTGTAGCCCTTCGAGTTAGCATCATAGCCGATGAAGATAAAACTCTCGCTTTTATCATCAAGCTTCGTTCTTTTCTCATAGTTGTTGTTGGAATTGTTGTTGTTGTAATTCCAGCCTCGTCCACGACTGCGACTTCCACCTCGTCCATGGCCTCTACCTCTGCCTCGGCCACGTTGGTTTCTATCTTGGCTTTCATGCGTATCCTTGAGTTGTAGCTTGAAGAGTTGCTCAGTGAACCCTTGCTTCTTCTTATGCTTCTCTTCGTATGCTTGCAATGATCCTTGAAGTTGCTCGATCGTCATTTCTTCCAAGTCTTTAGTTTCTTCAATCGTCACGACGATGTGCTCAAATTTGGGTTCCAACGAACGGAGTATCTTTTCTATTATCCTCACATCTTCTAACTTTTCACCATTTCTTTTTAATTGATTAGAAATGGCTACTACTCTTGAGAAATAATCTGAAATAGACTCAGATACTTTCATGTGTAAGGATTCGAATTCACCTCTTAATGTTTGGAGACGGACCTTCTTCACTTGCTCGGATCCTTTGTAAGAGGTTTGCAGCTTCTCCCACCCTTCCTTGCTAGAGCTTGCACTCGAAATCTTTTCAAAGCCATCATCATCTAATGCTTGATAGACGAGATAGAGAGCCTTCTTGTCTCTCTTTCTTGAATCCTTCAAAGTCGTCTTTTGATCTGGTGTAAGAGCAGCAAAAGCAGCATCATCCGCGGGCTCGTTATAGCCTTTTTCTATGATATCCCACACATCTTGTGATCCAAGAAGTGCCTTCATTTTGATACTCCAATTGTCGTAGTTGTTGTTGTTGAGTGTCGGAACTTGGAATGGTGCCATACCATTTGCCATATCTCTCAATATTATGAGAATTTGCAAAATCCGATTGCACGGATGAATCCGAAACGCCGAAAAAACTTTGGGAGGGACCTAGTCGACGGTCAATGACTTTGACGGCTCAGTCAACTCGCTTGGACGGCTCGGTCAAGGGGCTCGGTCAACAAGCTTACGGCTCGGTCAATGGCTCCAACTCGGCTGACTCAGCTCAACTCGGTGAGTCAACACGATTTTCTGGCAGCAGTCTTCCGGCTGCGCGTGGTGGCGCGTCAGAACTCGGATTGGGAAGATTCTGGCGGCGTCGGATTCCTCTCGTCGAGACCTTCGATTTGATATGCAATAGTGTATACTTTCCAACTATGCTCTGATACCACTTTGTTGGAAATGAAACACTCACACAAAACAACTTTTATTCTCAAACTCAAACAAATATTACAAGAGCACACTTACTCAAAAAAAACAAGATACTACAACTCACTCTTATTAGAGTTTGCTTCTTTACTCACTTAGAAGCTCTTGATTTTTCTCTTATCTAAACTAAAATGGGGAGGGGTATTTATACTACCTCATTTCTTCTACAACCTTCCATTCTACAACCTTCTCTACACATCATTCTTCTACACTTCTACAACCTTCCATTCTTCTTGGATCAAGTTTATGATCCAACAGTATTATATGTTCCTGGCCTTTGTCTTGTTCACTGCTCTTCTTCTGCATTGTTTTAAAGTCAGTATATATGGTTGATGATCATTCTATTTCCCTCTGATGGCCTTAAATCTGAGTCCACCCAGATTTGTAATTTGAGTCTATTAGGTCGCATAGCAACCAAACGCCATTACAATAATAACGGTCTTAGAGATGCTCTTGTGTATGCTTGGGATATTCAGAATGAGAATATAGTCTTTATTGACATCTCTGAGAACCTTTTTCAGATTTGCTTTCAAAATCCCAAGTCCATGAATTATGTCCTATTGATTGTAGAAGTGAAGCTATCGCATATCTCATAGCTAACGAGTTAGGCACCCCGTCCAAAGTAGAAATGGACTGGAGACAAGATGGCCTGGTTTTAAGAAAGTTTCTTAAAGTCAGGGTGGAAGTTGACACTAACAAGCCTTTGATGAGGAGAAAGAAGATCAATAGTGGTTCAAAACCAATATTCATTGAATTTAAATATGAATGTTAGTCGAAAGAATTTAATAAAGGTTATAAAACGTCACAAATAAAGTTGTTATTAAATGACCTAGTGAAAATGTGTTATGTTTTAATTTTTAATACAGCAGGTTTTTAAAACTCTCAATTATATTTAATAACATAATAGGAAAAACCTATAATAAATGGATGTTAGTAGTCGAACATCTTCCAAAATAACAATTTGTGCAAAGATGAGAGCCATCAAGAAGACGTAACTCATCTCGAGGTCCATCCTCAGATTATAAGGAGCAGAAATTAAAGACAGTACTGATGAACACAGATTCTGACAAATCCTCAGTTGAAAGAAACAAATCTCCAGTAGATACGGTCGGCATAAGTAGTAATTCTCCATCTCTTGTCACCTCCCTCGAACTAGTTATCGGAAGAAGTAGGTGCTCGCAATGCTCTTCAAGTGACGATGAATATCAGTCCAGAGATAAATGCTGCCTTTTAAAACAATATCCCAATGGGCCTGGATCTTGTCAGACCTTACACTGTTTCAAATTGGCCTGGAGTTATTGATTCGGGAAGGTTGTTTGCTGATTTGTTGGCCCATGCCCAGCTGATGTTAACTGAGCTCATGCTAAATATTACTTATCCATCATTGACAGTTAATAATCTTTCCCATGTGGGACTAATAGTGGATACAATACAAACTCAATATATTTCAACAATACCCCACATTTGTATTGTATCCATCTGCAACCATGACCGAGTTTACTTTGCCAAATCACAAACACAAAATTTAAACAAATATTAAATAATAGCCATTATTTTAAAAACAATTGAGAGAGATGATCATGTCATTTTAATCAGGAAAGTGTCGTATAGACTTGAACTTACCCTAGTAAGATCATATCGAGTTCACTTCGTGACGCAGTGATGTATGTATCTTGAACTGTTCACTTTTTGTAGTAAACTAAGACAATATGTCTCACTTATGACATGATTCCTGATGCACTTTATTCTTTGTTGTTCATTTTGGTCCTGAACATATCCTGGGTTCATGATAGCTTTAGAGAATTTAGCCTATTCATTCTCGTAAATGCGACCCCACATTTACTATCATATAGGTGAATTATCTTTAATCATTAAATGCATTATTGCATACCCTAAACTTCTTATCAACACACTTACTTCATCATAGGAACAGGTAATTGTGTGTCATGTTTGTTAAGTCAAGTCTAACTAGTTTGCCTATTGAACCTAGACCATGGTATCTCCAATCAGCTAGGTTAGGTTTTCCGCTGGACTTGACTTACTCTATAGGCGTTAAGCCCATTCCCCTCGATAATATCTTCACTTGATCTCTTGGTAAGCCTTTAGTCAAAGGATCTGCGATGTTTTCCTTAGACTTAACATAATCAATACTAATTACTCCACTTGTGAGTAATTGTCTTCTAGTATTGTGTCGGCGCCTTATATGTCTCGACTTACCATTATATATGTTGTTCTTAGCTCTTGCTTGTGCTGCCATACTATCATTATGTATGCAAATTGCTGTGACTGGTTTTGGCCAGCAAGGAATATCTTCTAGGAAATTTCTTAGCCATTCAGCTTCTTCAGCTGCCTTGTCAAGAGCTATGAATTCAGATTCCATAGTGGAACGTGCTATACACGTTTGTTTTGTTGATTTCCAAGAAATCGTTGCTCCACCTAATGTGAATATATATCCACTTGTTGATTTGGTTTCTGTATTATCAAAAATCCAATTTGCATCACTATACCCTTCAAGTACAGGTGGATATTTTGTATAATAAAGTCCATAATTTAAGGTATATTTAAGATACCTTAGAACTCTTATTAATGCTGTCCAATGAGCATCATTAGGATTACTTGTGTATCTACTCAGCATGCTTACTGCATAAGCCATGTCAGGTCTAGTAGAATTCATCAAGTACATCAAGCTTCCAATTACTTGAGAATATTCCAATTGATAAATTGCTTCTTCATTATATTTCTTAAGATGACAATTAGCATCAAAAAGAGTTGGAGCAGGTTTACAATCGAATTGATTGAATTTTTTTAAGATTTTCTCAACATAATGAGATTGTGTGAGGACATAACCTTCGTTATTCCTTTTGATTTGAATTCCTAGTATTACATCAGCTAAACCTAAGTCTTTCATGTCAAAACTAGAATTCAACATCTTTTTGGTTGACATTATAGCATCTCTACTTGTGCTCATAATCAACATGTCATCAACATATAAACATACTATGACGCAAAAGTTTTTCATTTCTTTAATGTACACACATTTGTCACATTCATTTATTTTGAAACCATTTGCTAGCATAGTATGATCAAATTTTTCATGCCATTGTTTTGGAGCTTGTTTGAGTCCATATAATGACTTAACAAGTCTACAAACTTTATTCTCTTGGCCTTTGACTATGAACCCTTCAGTTGGTCCATATAGATTTCTTCTTCTAACTCTCCATTTAGAAATGTTGTTTTAACATCCATTTGATGTATTTCCATATTGTATAAAGCAAATTATGGCAATCAACATTCTAATGGAAGTTATTCTCGAAACAGAGAATAGGTGTCAAAGTAATCTACACCTTCTTTTTCTATAACCTTTTGCAACCAATCGTGCTTTGTATTTATCAATAGTACCGTCACTTTTAAGCTTTCTTTTGAATATCCATTTATATCCAATTGGTTTGATTCCGATGGTAAATCAACCAATTCCCATGTATTATTTTGTAAAATGGATTCAACTTCACTATTGATTGCTTCCATCCATAAAGGCGCTTCCGGCGAAGACATAGCCTCCCTATAAGTCTGAGGTTCATTTTCAGTTAACAGACTTATAAAATCAAGTCCGAAATTCTTTGGAACCTTAATTCTTTTTCCCCTTCTAGGTTCCAATTCTTGTTCTTGAACCCTTGAAGTGGTTGGTTCTTCTAGACTCTCTTCAGCCGTCCTTTTTCGTGATGAACCATTTTGTTTTTCCTTAAAAGGAAATATATGCTCAAAAAATGTAGCATCTGCAGATTCTATAATAGTATTATCACTGATATCTGAAATATGTGATTTAACTACTAAGAATCTATACGCTGCACTATTCTTAGCAAAACTGATGAACACACAATCTACGGTTTTAGGTCCTAATTTAGTCCTTTTTGGTAAAGGAATTTGAACCTTTGCTAAGCAACCCCACACTTTTAAAGTTTTGTAAGTGGGTTTTCTCTTTCTCCGAATCTCATATGGAGACTTATCAGATTTCTTGAAAGGAACTCTATTCGAGATATGATTTGCAGTCAGTAATGCTTCACCCCACAAGTTTTGGGAAGCCCAGAATCATTCAACATAGAATTAATCATATTCTTGAGAGTTCTATTTTTTTCTCTCTGCCACACCATTTTGTTGAGGTGTATATGGCGCAGTGGTCTGATGAATAATTCCATTTGTATTACAAAATTCCGTAAATTCAATGGAATCATATTCTCCACCTCGATCAGTTCTTAATATTTTTATCTTTTTGTCAAGTTGATTTTCAACCTCTGCCTTATATATTTTAAATACATCGAAGGCCTCGCTTTTATTCTTGATCAAAAAGACGTGGCAGTACTTACTACAATCATCAATAAAGGTGATGTAGTAGTTCTTTCCTCCTCTCGTAGGATTTGATTTGAAGTCGCAAAGATCGCTATGAATTAAATCTAATAATTCACTTGATCTTTCTTGAACATACTTAAATGTTTGCCTAGCAAACTTTGATTCAGCACAAACTTCACATTTATGTTTTAAATCAATTTTAAACTTTGGTAACATATTCAAATGTACCATTTTATGAATTAATCTGTTATTTACATGCCCTAGTCTAGCATGCCATATATCAAATGATTCAATCATATGAGCAGAAACAGTCATATACGCAGAAACAATCATTATATTACCAGTGTCATTAACAATTACAATGCTTAGTTTGAAGAGACCTTCAGTAAGGTACCCCTTCCCTATGAACATGCCACCCTTAGTCAATACAAATTTGTCAGACTCGAAAATAAGTTCGAACCCTTTCTTATTTAGTAAAGGGCCAGATACAAGATTCTTCCTAATATCAGGAACATAAAGAACATCAAGTAAAGTGATTACTTTTCCAGACGTGAACTTCATCTTCACTGTTCCTTTGCCTTCAACCACGGAGGAGGATGAGTTTCCCATGTAAAGTTTCTCTTCACTATCAGTCGGATGAAACTCAGAAAATAAGTTTTTGTCACTGCATATGTGCCTCGTTGCACCAGTATCGATCCACCATCCTTTGGCATCAGAAATCATATTAGTTTCAGAAACAACTGCAGTGAGATAAAAGTCTGTATTATCAATTTCCATGTCAGTAACATTCGCTTGGTTGTTCACACCAGAATTATCAAAATTCTGATCTTTCTTGTGGCGACAATCTTGAGCCCTGTGACCCTGTTTTCCACAAACCCAGCAACTTCCCTTAATTTTCTTGTAATCCTTCCCCTTTGGTGCTAACGGCTTGGCGGTTCTCTTAATATTTTTCTTGAAATTCTTATTCTGGAATTTCTGAAATTTGGACTTGCTCGATTGTCCTACCACCATGTTACCATTAGCATTAGCCATTTCCTTTTTGTCTCCTTTCCTATGATCTGGAATGAGATCCTCAATGGACATGTCCCTTCGCTTGTGCTTTAGGTAGACCTTGAAGTCATTCCACGACGGTGGAAGCTTTTCAATAATGGCTCCAGTCTGAAAATGTTCATTTACGATGCACCCTTCAGCGTGCAATTCATGTATCAGAACTTGCAGTTCTTCCACTTGCTTTACCACGGACTTTGAATCCACCATATTGTATTTCAAAAACTTGCCTACCATGAACTTTTTAGCCTCTGCATCTTCAGTTCGGTATTTCTGTGTTATGGTGTAAGTGGATCTTCACCTGTAAGTGGATCTTCACCTGTATCTCAAATCCAATATTGGAGATTTATTACATTCATAATGATGAAGTCGGGTTTTCCTGTGTAATGGTGTATGTGGATCTTCACATGTATCTCAAATCCATCATACAAAGTCTTACTAAATTGCGACATAACAGGACCATTATTCTAGAAAGAGATATAAGACATGGAGATCCTTTATCACCTTATCTTTTTCTCATCTTTACGGAGGCTCTATATTTCCTGTTATCTAAGGCTGAAAATGAGGGTCTTATTAAAGGCTTCACACTTAGTGCATCTGCCCTATATATCTCATTTTTCTTTGCAGATGATTCTCTACTATTTTGCAGGGCTATGGAAGGAGATGTATCCTCTATTGCCAACATTTTGCAGCAGTTCTCAGGGATGTCTGGACAATTTATTAATAAAGGGAAGAGTGTTATCATCCCACTTGAAACTTCGCCTATCCAAAAATGAATATACTAATCAAAGATAATATTGGAAGATACTTACGGGTATTCTGATGGAGAAATCCTTAAAGAAAACACATATTTTTCAACCTATAATTGGCAGAATCTCTAACAGAGTTCTCACGTGAAAGAAAAATACCTATCTCCTGCAAGAAATGAAATTTTGGTTAAAGCTATTGCTCAGGCCATTCCATTTTATAGCATGTATATATTTCTCCTACCCAAAAAAAGTTGCTCATACTCTTCAACAACTGATTGCAAAGTATTGGTGGTCTTCCTCAAAGGACAAAGGTATACATTGGCTGAGTTGGGCAAAGCTTTTCAAACCTAAGGAACTTAGAGGATTAAGCTTCAAGGATATTCATCTCTTCAACATCAGTCTTCTGGCAAAGCAAGAATGGTATATTTTGAAGGAACAAGGCTCCCTAATGTTGTCCTTCTTGAAAGCAAAGTATTTTGCTAACTCATCTTTTCTTGAAGCTGGTTTAGGGAAGAGGCCATCTTGATTGTGGAGAGGCATTATTAAAACAAGATATCTTTCGAATCAAGGATTAAGAAGGAAAGTTGGAGATGGTAGCAAGATTGATGCATAGGAAGATTCCTGGGTGGCAAATAAGTAGAAAATCTTGTTATGGCCTAAAAGATCGAATTCAGTCAGTAAAGTAGCATACTTAATTGACCATTCTACAAGATCCTGAAATTTAAATCTAATTAATTCCATCTTTTCTAATGAAGAATATAAGTATATCACAAGAACGCCTTTAAGTAGAGTTGGATGTGAAGATGAACTGACTTTGCATTACGAAAAATCTGGATCCTTTTTCTGTCAAGTCTGCTTTCAGATTGGCTTCTTCATTAGATAGTCAGGGCCTATTAGATAATCCTCCGACAGGTGAATCTAGCTCCTACATTAGTTAGAGAATATGGAAGAGAATTTGAAGTCTAAAAGTCCCTAAAAAAAATTTCAATTCTTTGTCTGGAGGTGTTTGGTCCATTTCATGAAAAGTGACAAAAGTTTTACGCTGGCTGACAACCTATCGCAACCTTCCTCCATTTTTCAAGAATGGAAAATGAGCTTGGGGCCTCCCTCCCTCACTTTTCGGGTGTGAAAAGTGAGTTTGGGACCTCCCTTACCCATTTTTCGACATGTTCCTACTAAGTTAAAAGGAAAATTTTATAGGACCGCAATTAGGCCAGCTATGCTCTATGGAAGTGAATGTTGGGCGGTAAAGCAACAACAATTACATAAAGAGAACGTAGCAGAAATGAGGATGCTTAAGTGGATGTGTGGTAAAACTCGTAAAGATAGAATAAGAAATATAAAAATTCAAAGACAAGTAGGAGTAACATCAATTGATACAAAGATTAGGGAAGGGCGATTGCGATGGTTTGGTCACCTGCAAAGACGGCCTACAAATGACCCAACTAGAAAACTTGACTCAATAGAAACTGTAGAAATTCGACGAGGTAGGGGCAGACCAAAGTTAACATGGGATGCATTAAATAAAAGGGATTTGAATGGTTTGCAAAGCTCACCATCAATTGCACTTAATCGAGCACAATGGAAAAGTTTGATCCATGTAGCCGATCCCAGTTAATTTGGGACCGAGGCTATGTTGTCGTTGTTGTTGTTGTTGTTGTTGTTGTCTGGAGGTGCTTGGTGGATATTCTTCCCTATAAAACCAATCTTTATAAGAAAATGACTGTTGAGGACCCTTTTTGCCCAAGGTGCCTGGATAAAAAGGAAACTGATGTCAATCACATTCTTTTCTAATGCCCTCAAGCTGCTAGCTTCTAGTTTGCTTCACCCCTGGGATTACATTCAATAATTTTACAAGGAAGTAATTTTTGGTCGATATGGTTGGATCTTTACTCAATATTGAGTAAAGCGGATACATCAAATAGGGCTCTTCAGTGGACTATTTTTGGCATGTTGAGACTTTGGAAGGCCAAGAATGACTATCTTTTCAAGCATCGTTCTATTGACACACTAGATATCATGAAGAAGGCTTCAAAGCAATGTCAAGATTACAATAATGCCTTGTAGAGCATAGACAGTGCAACTGTTAGCTAAAGGGAGATGAGGAAAGACTCAACTAATCAATCAAGTGTACACTCCTCATCATTGAATATCTATGTTGATGCAGCCAGAGATCCCACAACCACGGAGACATCTATTGGATGGATTTTGTTTTCAAATGATAAAATCATTAAGGTTTGATCTATCTCACTTGGATCCTCCCCATCTGTAGAAATTACTGAAGCATGGGCGATATTGGGAGCAGTAAATCATTGTTCAGAATTGTGCAAAGGTCAAATCGATACAATCTTCATTTTCTCGGACAGTAAGGTTGTTGTTGATGCCTTCAACAATGAGATCGCAATAGCTTTTCTAGAGCCTATTTTGCATGATTTTAGTGTCATGTGTTCGAATGTAAAGTATCTAACTATTAATCATGTAAACAGAGAGGTAAATGTCAAAGCTCATACATTTGCTAGGAGAGCTTTGAAATCTCATGTAACTACGCTTTGTGGAATGATCCCCTACCTTCTTATATTAAGAGCTCCTCCATTGCAACCTCATCGTTATTTTTAATTAGGCAATATCATGTGTGATAATATGACAGAGATGCTTGAATTTAATGTTCCTTTAAAATTTTGCAATGGATATACAACCACCCTATTTAAAACTTAATGCCGAAGGAATTTATTCACTGTCTATGTTCTTTTTTTAGAAAACTTTTGAGGCCAATATGAGTTTCGTCTAACATATATAGTTTTGTAGCAATTGAGACTAGCAATAGTATACGTGTCTTTATGTGTAATTTTAATCCTCTCCATGATTGGGGTTCTCTCGCAAATGTCTTTGTCAAATTAGTATTTATAGCACCTAATATAAACACACAGTGTTAATATTAATTGTTCTAGTCAATATCAATCACTTAAGAAGAAAGTTAGGTTTCTATTAAATTAAATACAATTGTCTCATATTGACAAGAAAAAAAAAAAAAAAACAATTGTCACATTAAAAATGTTGTGGACATATTCATTCTACTATATATAAGATGATTGATCTAATAATTAAGATTGTTATAAAACTAGTCTAGAGGAGCAAAAGTGAGGTTCATCGTGATCAAGCACGGCTGCATACATATGATTAATGTTTAAAATCATATTGATTCGTAATTCTACCAAATTAAGAGTATATAAGAATGGGATATTGTGAAAAAAGTAGATTCCTTAACATAAAGAACACTAGAGCCTTTTGTGGTCAATTATTTTATTGATGTAGTGTGGATTTAAGATAAAGTACAATATGCACGTGTTCAGCTTAGAATTTGTGTACATAAGCATGCAAAAAGTACTCATCCATTCCACCAAGTTTCCGAAGAGATAAACCATGGCTTAACTATTTGACAAAACGAAAAAAATCCACCATAGCTTAACTTGCTAGAATTAGAGATGATAATAAATCATCAATTGGTTAAACTAAAATTTAGAAGAGTAGATGGGATTACATGTAGCGCTCAGCTGGTTGATAATTTGTTACATTATCTAACCAAATGACTCAGACCCTAAAGTGACTTCTATTTTTCGAACTTCTTGTTTCACTGTGTCTCTATTCCGAAGTTTTAAATAAAGGCCTTTGATTGGTAAGTAAAGAAAAATATTTCAAAGAAAATGATTAATTTTAAGAGAAAATGATATTTTTATGTGTTTATTAGTCAAAATTTACTAGCGTAAAGTTTTCTCACAATTGTCGATTTTTCATATTTAAAAAATCGTACACTGTGCATCTCATTTTTAATGCACTTAATGAAGTGCTTTGTAAATCCTTTAAATTAGTTCATTACAATGATCGTGTACATTCTCTTTATTTTGCATTTCATCTTTATAAGTTTGATCATACATCGATCTATTTAAGATTTCCACAAATGAAACCAAGAGGTTTGTGATGAGATGACATAACACTAGAATAATTTTGATATTTAATAGAGGTTTTTAAACCCTATTAAAGGGGGGTGTTATTAAATAACACCTAATTGATAGGAGTTTTAAAAAATCTCTATGTAATACATATATTAAAAATTAAAACATAACACATTTTCGCATGACATTTAATAACACTCTATTTAATAGGGGTTTTAAAACATCTATTAAAAGCCAAAAATGTTCTAGTGTAAGTTTTTCTTCCCTTAACTAAAGGTCTTGAGTTCGTGCCTTAAAAGTGGAAAATTTTTATATTAAGCGGTTGCCGACCTTGTGGTATTTCTCTCCCCAAGTCCATAATTAATTGGGGCAAATTTTCAAATACCTTGACAATAATCTATGGTTCCCCCAATGAGATTTTATTATTGTTGATCTATTCGTGGTTCGTCCACTCCTATTACACTTAACACATCAAATTAGACTTGTCAAATCATTTTTAGTGAGACGGTCATTCATCAAAAAACAAGGTTTGAGGAAATTTTAGATTAGATTGCGCTTAAGTCAAAAAAATAAAGAAATAAAAAATTTTAAAAAAAAAGATAAACTAACATTAACTTAACCATCAAACCATTACAAATGTTCTCCTTTGTTGTCTGAAGCATTTGGATTGTTCAAAACTTCTGATTAAAAATACATCCCACAAATTATTAAAAAAAAATTGACTTCATAATTAAAATGTTTGGCCCAAAAAATAATTAAAGGGTAGTGTTATTTGAACTCGTGAGATCGGATTCAAAATTTTTTTAATTTTAAATACATCATTGAGCAATTAATAAAGCAACCATAATCACTTGTAAAAAAATTTTATACTCTTTAAATATTTATAAAAATTTTAAAAACCTCTCTATGAGTCTATATTCATAAGTTTAAGAAAATTTATTGATAATTAAAATGCTTGTTTGTATCTCACGTCCAATTTATTTTAAACAATATAATGTTAGAGTTGTTGTGAATTGAATTGAGACTTGCTAAGAACTAGAGAATGAAATAGAAGACTAAGAACTTCTTCTACTACAAACTACTACTACAAAGGAGAAGAGAAGAAATGAGATAGTCGGAATGAGAAATTTTCATTCAACTTGGTGTGTTTTTACAATGAGGTTGGCACCCTTTATATAGGTCATTTGGTGATGATGATAAATGTACTTCATACAATGTGTACAAGCAACACATACACCCCATGTCATACAACACATCACAAGCAACATAGACAATACATGAAAGAGTTGGTGTACATTGGAGATGATTACAAGTTACATGACAATACATAGACAAATGAAGGTACTATTAAGTGAGACATACAAGTTACATCACTACACAATATATCGGTGTACGTGCATGGCCATCCATATTCCATATCAAGAGTGACCTTTTTGAGATATGAAACATTCAATTGTTGATATATCCTAGAGATTAGACGCTTATTCCTCCCTGTGAGATACACCTCGAGACGCGCGACACAAATACAAAATTAAAACATCCTTATCAATAGGACGCCTCGGCCTTGTCCTGCCTCAGAGAATACGCCTCTGTTTTCCCCATTCGGAAACCGCGTTCCCCTCTCTCTCTCTCTTGTCTCATTGATTGAACTTTGGATTAGTAACTAAATTTCAAAACCAAAATCATCATCAACAACATCTACAATTAAAATTACTATTCTTTCTTTCTCTGATTCATATCTACACTGCACACACAAAATTCAAGAAAACATACAAAAAAAATCGTTCAAGAAACGCGGCGACTGTTGCTGTTCCTTTCCAAGAACCCCTCCATCACTACTCTGCTGTTCGCGAGATCTCTGGACAACGACAACTGACAATCCGCGTTCGAGATCTTCGCGGCGACCCTCCGATTATCCTCGTTACCACAACTACTACTGGCACGGCGACTCGGAACCAGAAAAAGCCACGTCGCCGTCCATAGTACAGCCAGGAATCTACCGAACAATATCACCGACACCAAGCTCACCACTATCAAGTACCATCCAGAGTAGTTCTTGCTCCTCGAAATGCGTGTCGATCTAATCCGCCTCGATTCGACAGTTTGATTTGGTTCGGATGACCGAAAAGAATTCGATGTTGTCGACGATGATAAACACGAAGAAGAGGAGCGATTCAAAGAAGGCGAAGTAGTGAGAGTGGTGAGAGATGATGAGGATCTCGAGAAAGTCGATTGCGATGATGAATCGAGAGGATTTTGATGATGATGATGAATTTGTTTCCTCTATTTGCCGATTCGGATCTTGCCTAACCTTTCCACTTCGAATTCTCTTCGTCTGCAATTAAATTAAATTAAAAAAATTTAAAAAATATGAATTAGAGTTCTCCAATTGAAAATAAATAAAGTGAATTGAAATAAATAAACTCACCAGTTTGGAGTCAAACAGCATGGCTTTGGCGATCTTGGAGATGATCCGGTGAGCGGATCGCCTCCTGTGGCCGCCTCTCAGGAGCCAAGCCTTCATCTTCTTCGGCTTGGTCGACTTCGGACTCATCTTGTCGCGGTCGTCCACCATTGGAGGAATTTCCATCTCCAATTCTTGATCACAACATACTTGTTGTTGTTGTTGTTGTTCACCGATCTTGATGTAGGCGAGAACCTTATGAAGATGATCGTGGTGATTTAAACTCTTTTCTTCAACCACAACGGGTCGAAAACACAAGAAAATGCTGCGATTGTTGGTGTTGTTGTTGTTGTTGTTGTTGTTTTTGTTCATGTCTAATGAATGGGCGATATTTAGAGTGAGTGGGTGGGTGGCCACCTTTGTAGGGGTGGAGTAATCTGAGAAAACGAAGGGTACTGCCTCGCAAACCAAATTAATAACTACGAAAATTATATAGCCCGCAATTTCGCTGTTTCATCCATTGAGCTGCCCCTGCCCCTGCCTCTGCCTGCGCCTGCCCCTGCCCGTAGAAAATTCTATTGGAAGTACATTATTTTTTTTACAAATGAAAATAAAAGATTTTTTTTCCTCAACATAAAAAAAAAAAAAAAAGAATTCATATTTGATGAGAAGAAATTTAATAATTTGAAGGAACAAGATTTTGTCACTACAACTACAATAGTACTGTTACTAGTATAACTACAATAGTATAACCATTAGTTGATTAATTTTTTAAAAGCACTAAATTATGGTCTTGTTTGGTTAGGGGTGGAGTTAACTCTCAGGAGATAACTTTGAGAGAAGTTAAACTAATCTTTATTGGTTGCCCATCTTTCCTCCAAGTTATCTCCCAACTCACACCCAAGTGTGAGAGATATCTCATTCAGGAGTTTGTGGACATAATTACCTCTCATTAATTACCTTTTATTATCTACATCTATCTCTTTTGTTTAAAAGTATTTATGTCAATTCATATATTTTATTATTTAAAATTTTGCAATTCCACTGTAAGTTTAAAGTTGAACCAATATAATGTTTTATTATGAGTTAACTCGCACTATAAGTTGGCAAAACCAAACCAAATGAGGCCTAAGACATGGGGTCGCCATGGGTTTTAGCGAGGGCGTGGTCCATATGGATCAAAAGGTTTTTTTGTTTCAGCTAAGTCAATAGATGAGTTTTTTTTTTTTTTTTTTTTTTTTTTTTTTTTTTTTTTTTTTCAAAGAAAAAGTCGAACCTACGACATTATTAAATGTTGCCTTTTGGCAAATGAATTTGATGATTTCGCGATAAGCATAGATAAGGAGACACGCGATGAAGGAAGGGTGAAACTTAATTGTTGTTTGGTTATTGATCTAGCAAGAAATTAAACAAGGTTGTGGATATAACTTATTGTCACAAAAAGAGGAGATGGGTTGGGTAGACTATATATAAGGCCTTCTCCAATATATTTTTGGTTCCTACTTTTGTAAAGCTCGGCCACAAAATCATGGGTTCAACTTAGTTTCAGTGAGAGTGTAGCACCGAATGGGATAAGTTCGCATCATTGGCTCATCTCAGTCCAAGGGGACTATGAGGCATTGTTTCATAGGGATGACGCGTTTGTCCCCTACTACACAGGTAAGGTTTTTTTTTTCAACTTTATTGTTTCCTGCCATGTATAAATCATCATATTTTGGCTATAATAGAATAAAGTCTCATTCTTATCAAAAAAAAAAAAAAAGTTGTAAATTAATAAAAACTAGTATTCACTCAATTATGGTAAGCATAAATCCACGCACAAGGGAAAGACGGATGTATACTTGGAAAATGGTCAACGAGAGGAAAGCTAATTAGGGGTGGCAATTTGGGTCATAACAAGATTAAATACGACACGACACGTAATAAACATGTCACGGATTTGGCATAAATGGGTATGGGTCATAAACATGTTAACGCGTTTATACATGGTTAATAAACTAGTCATTAACATGTCTACTTGCTTAACTCGTTTATACTCACTTAACACGGTTATAGAATAATGTATAAATAATAAATATGATATAATCAATAGATTAGTATAAAATTCACCCACTTGAATACATATTAATAACATGATTTATTTTTTATTTGTAGACATCTTTTATTATTATTTTATTTTATTTTTAGAGGAATTATTATTTTACTTTCAATATATTATTTATGTTTTAGATTTTATTAATAATTATTTATTAAAAAAATAAAACTTTTCGTGAAATTAAAATTTAGTTATTTTTAAATGATTCTTAATTTTGTATATATTATTATTACGAATCATTTTTTCTCTACTATTAAGAGTAATAAAGATTTGAATGAAATAGTAAAGTAAAGTTAAGACTATATACAACCACATTATATTTTATTAACTATTTAATTATATTTGTTTAAGTTTAATTAGGGAGCGACTACTAGCCCCCCACCACCCTATATCAGCCGCCCACTTATTCATACAATATTAGTAACCCCCAATTAATTAGTCCACATTATAAGTACTCCTCGTAACTTGTTAGTGAGTTTTCCAAAAGACCCTTATCATATATTTGCCCCCCACTTTTAACACGACCAAACTTGCATCACCCCTCTCGTCTTATCTCGGATATCATCTTCTTAAGGAAGCCCCCACTCGCATCATTACGTTCTTGTCGCTCCCCAAAATTCGCCTCCGTTCACCCTGACCATCACACACATGTACATGACACAATCAAGTTCTCCTTGATCTCTCCCCCACCCATCACACGCCCTTTGCATCTCAACCCCTTCAATGATCATACACCCACACCCACACCCACACCCACACCCACACCCACAAATCGTTCCACATATATGCACTCAACGATAGCACCCCTAATTGTCTTCCTACCATCATTTGCTCAACTTCATCCCTAATGATTTCATACCTTCAACAAAACTAAAAATCATATTTCATGCTGCCGCTGTCATGTGCAACAGTGGCACAATCAACAAGCAGCTATCACCTTTGTCAACAACTATTAATTGTGTCGCTATCGGCTCTTTTAACAGATCTTTTTTAACCCCATGTCAGACATGCAGCATGCCAATACATCTAGATATATTTAATAAAGTAGTAAACAAATTAAAAAAGTATTTAAATAAATTAAAAAATTTAAATAAAAAATTTAATAAATGAGTGACACGAATAGACGATATGTTTAACATCAACTCACTTAAATACAAAAATGATTAACATAATTAATAAATATTTCATATAATTGACTTACATTATATAGATCATGACGTATTTACGATACTGACATGTTTATAATTCACCAACACGAATTATCACTCTTACCACCCTCTAATTGTAAGATGTAGTTTAAAAATTAAAATCTCAAAATAGAATAAAGAAAGTCTGTATCGGTAGAAGTTGGAAAGTAGAGATGTTGAGGTGTCGCATGGGTGGGCAGGAGTCCCGTGCCGGTGCTGCTGCCCGTGATGGCCAGATATATGTTTCATTAATTGTTTCGGATAAGTTCTTTGTTTATTACAGTGATTTGTTCGCGTGTTTTTGTTTTCTTTTTTTGGTTTCATCGACTCAGAGGCGGCACGTCCATGGTCGTGCCACGTGTCTTGTAATACTCCGTTTTGGACTAGGAAGTGCCACTAATCACTATAAATTCATAAAATCAAAATGGATAAATAGGTGTATAATGATTTTTATCGGACATGAAAAAAGAAATTAACTTTTTTTACTCATTTGAAGACTCACCCTCTTACAGATATAATACATATTAAATAATTAGATCACCCACTTAATAAATTATAAATTATTTAACTTGTGACTTTAAAAAAAATTTATAGGACCTCAATTAGGCCAGCTATATTTTATGAAAGTGAATATTAAGCGGTAAAACAACAACAATTACATAAAATGAACATAGCAGAAATGAGGATGTTTAGGTGGATGTGTGGTAAAACTCGTAAACATAGAATAATAAATATAAAAATTTAAAGACAAGTAGGAGTAGCACCAATTGATACAAAGATTAGGGAAAGAGGATTGCGATGGTTTGGTCACTTGCAAAGACGGCCTACAAAAGTCCTAACTAAAAAACTTGACTCAACATAAACTGTAAAAAATTTATGAGGTAGAGGCAGATCAAAGTTAACATGTGATGCATTAATTAGGAGAGATTTGAATGGTTTGCAAAGCTCACCATTAATTGCACTTAATCGAGCACAATGAAAAAGTTTGATCCATGTAGCCGATCTCAGTTAATCTGGGATTGAGGCTATGTTGTTGTTGTTGTCGTTGTTGTTGTTGTTGTGACTTTGAAAAAAATTTGGTAAAAAAATTTTGAAAAAAAAAAAATTATTTCTTTGAAATAGTCTTTTTGACGTGGCAAAACTACTAATGTTTTTTTTAAAAAAGAAAGTTTATCTTCATTTATGCCACTTGAAGTAACCTAAAATATATTAATAACAAAAAAACTTCCCCCAAAAAAGTTCTATGTAAAGCAAAAAAAAAGCGCTTTTTTATATATCACTAACGGAAAGTGAATTTAAATTTCTTCGGAAAAAAAAAAAAAAAAAACGTGTCTTTAAATCATTTGAAGAATAATTTTGAATTGATGTCATAGAGGCACCACTCAAAACGTAAAGTTTGAGGTGGCTGTGAATTTACTCCCACTTAACTGAAAAAACAAATAATAATTTTGAATTGATGTTTTAAAATATGTGTGGGTCTACCTACTCTTTCCCAATAGAAAAAGAATAAAGTGGCTAAACATATCCTAATTTTTGCTTGGAAGACCATTCTCAATTCAAATTACTCGACTACTCCTTTATATAAAACAATTTTTACTTGCTCATATTTCACTTGCCTCACTCACTCATACCCTAGTCACCCTTCTCTGAAATCGCATTCTCATCACCAATCTGAATCCAACAAAGTCCGAGCAAAATCAAGTCGATTCAACACCGCGGGTGCATTCTTCATCTCTTTTAGTGTCAATTTTGAAGTTTTTTGAGTTTTTTTTTTTACTTTTTAAGTCGGTATTGTTTATGAGATTATTGTTGGGTTTATGGTTTCTATTTGGAGGTTGAATCTTGAGTTTTAGGTGCAAAGTCTCAATAGAATCAAAGATATTAAGTGGTTTCAAGCAAAATTCACTATTTTTTGTCATTTTCATGTATTTTTTTAGGAGTTTTGAAAAATTTTGTTCATTCTTTTTGTCTTGCTGGTGTCGGACACACAAGTCGACACCTCTTTAAAGGTATTGAACACACATGGTCGACACATTTAAAGAGGTAATGGTCGACTTCGACCGATACTGCAAAAAGAAATAAGTTTAAGTGAGTGATGAGGGCATCCAACTAAGACCTTTTAAAGGTGTCGACCCTGTGTGTCCGATATCTCTTCAGAGGGGTGTTGGGGTGAGGGCGAGTGCAAGGGTGAAAAGCGGGGTACGACGAAGTAAAAACTTAAAAACGGGGTCCTCTAAGTAAAAATTAGGATCCGTTTTTGAGTGATCACATAAGGTCATTTTTTACTAGTATATTAATTAGTAATCAATGAATTTTCTTTTATAGGAAAGAAATAACTTTTATATCTACTAAAGTTTAAAATTTGCTACAAAAAAAAAGTTTAAACTCATGACTTATTTCTTTTTAACTCTCGTCTAAATTATTGGGTGTTTTTCAAAAAGTGGGGTGGCTTTAGTTTGTAATTCACCAAATAGTGGGGTTTACTTTTAAATTCCAAAACTAATATGTATAACTCATTTTGAAAATGAGCTATTGATGATAAGGTGGCATGCATGGGTGGTGAGGTAGAAGACATTTATATGGATAGCTCCTTTTGAAAATGATCTATTTATACAAAATTCTAAACTCTGTGAATGACTCTTTTTAAAAATGAGCTATCTATACAAAATTATTCGCCCTATAAACGACACGTGCATATGAAGATAGGCGACTCGCGTCACTCGCGTATCTCGAGGTAGATAATTCATGTAAACAACACGCACGCATATCGACGTGGACAACACATGCAAGCGTAATACATGTATGCTGAGGTGGATAATTCATGCAAATGTCATGCATGTCTGTCAAGGTGGGCGACCCATGCACCCTTATGCAACTCATGCAAACGTCACGCACGTGTCTCGAGGTGGTAAAGTCAATGCAAACGTCACACGCGTATCTCCTGGTTGACAACACATATATGGAAACGCCACGCATGTATATATGTGGAGGTGGGCGAGCCATGCGTCTTCGTGCAAATCATTCAAACGCCACACATATCTCAAGGTGTGGACAACTCATACAACCTCGTGCAATCTATGTAAACCATGCGAATGCAAAGCACATATTTCGGGGTAAATAACCCATGCAAATTGCTGCAGTCCATGCAAACCATCCAAACGTCATACATGTAACTCAAGGTGGATAATTAATGCAAACGACATACACGTTTTTCGAGGTGTACAATTTATGCAAACGTTATACACGTATCTCGATGGTACAACCCATGCACATCCACTACATACCATGCACCTCATTTAAACGTCACGCACGTATCACGAGGCGGACAACCCGTGCAACCCATAATAACCATGCAACTCATCCTTTAAACTTTGTGTTACTTATATTATTTTTGTGTGTTCATGTCCACTTCGACATCCGACGTAGATGTCTATTCGTGTAAACACCCTCCAACGACGTTGACATGGACATCCACGTGGATGGATGAATAACACGAATAACGCGTATTTTCAAAAGGCGCTATTTGTGTTATCTGTTCTACGTGGATCGGACACATGAATAACACATTTTTAAAAGGCGCTATTCATGTGTCCACGTAAGCCGAAAAAATTCTCCCAACTATAGCACCTTTTCAAAAGGAGATATACCATATTTCTAAAAAATTTTAAAAAATTATACTTATTTTATTCATTTAAACTAAAATTTATTGTGCTTTTGTAATTTTTTTTAAATTATTGAATCATCCAATTGATTGGTGGCATGGATCAATAAATTAGTCATGAAAATAAAGAGTGGCAGAGGAGTGAGGTCTCCAACAGGAACCTTGGTTAGGTTTCCTCCAATTGTAGTCTACCGTGTTGATGTTGCTTGGCTTTCTTTGTCTTTATTGGCTATCATTTGGGTCAACGTGGACCCTCCACGTTCAATTGAATCAATTGATACTCCCACAAAGAAAACGACGACTTTGACTTAATGTGAACTATTTGACATTACCTTCAGAGATTAAATTGGTCGAATGGTAATTAAAGTTAACTAAATCAAAGACTCGCTTGCTAAGTGTTTCCCAACAATGCTTAGATCGGAAATAGTCTAAGTAATCCAGATACTAAGCAAAATAAATACTAATTTTATATCACAATATGCATGACTTGGCTTTATTCCATACTTCAAGTCACATATACATTTTTTTTTATGTACCAAATTTTCAAGGAATAACTTTTGGCCAAATGAGAATATTTTTAACGTAGCAATTTCAACCTTGATATATAATTAAGACATACTTAATTATTAAACTCATGCCTAATTTTATCAATCATGTGGGTGGCGCTAAGATTTAACATGTGGTTATTGGTGCAAAAAGTTGAGAGTTCGAGTCCTACAAAAATAAGATAAATTTTAGTTTTTTATAAAAAAAAAGCTCATACTTAATTTTTATGTCCTTAATTACTAAAGGAAACAAAAAAAAAATTCAATCTCTTCCTTTCAGTGCTAAGTACTTAACATATTGATGAATATATTTATAATTAAAATATATAAAATAGTTTGATCGAGAATCTTGTTCGTCATTATTCTTTTCTCATAAATTTACAGGAGTGACAACTTAAACAAATTAATAGAAAACGTTTTGTAAAATAAAACCGGATTAGATGCTAATTCAGTTTGAAAATCTAGAAGATAAAAAAAGATTGTAAGTCAGACGTCTCTAATCACATAATACGGGACTTTGCTTTTATGAAATTTGATTATCATACATCCAACTTTTATATTATTCGGGACCATTTAAAAAATAAAATAAAATAAAATAAGAAATTTGAAGTAAAAGTCGGGTCCGTTAATATTAGAGTCATAAGTTGTTTTTTTTTAAATAATTTTTGACAATACATCTTTTGTCAATGTAACATCCAATTAATGGCCTCACATTCTGATGAACTATCTATCTATATGATCATCGATCATTGATGGAGCTAGCAGAAAATTGAGGAAGGTTATTTTTTTTTAATAGAAAGGATATCTTATTTAATAATGCCATATATGTACAGTATGACGAGAAAGTATCTACTTCTTTAAAATAAAACCGAAAAAAAACTCTCAGTATAATAGGTGAATTTCTTTTTTAAATAAAAAAAGAAACTTAAACACTTTCTATGGAGACTTGAACCCCAAATATCTTACACATCATGACCACGTACTAAATTATTAGGTTAACCACTAACCACATACCAAATTATACATTGTGGACTAACACAATGCACATAACACAGATAATAGAAACATTTACTCTCCCTTCATCAATAATACAAGTGGTTTTACTCAACAGGTGGACATTAATTATGACTTCAAATTAAATTATATTCTTGCAAATGCTTTAATTATGTAGTTAACTACACCAACTCTCTACTTTATTGACAATAAAACTACTAGAATGACAATGGGGAAGTAACTTAAAAATTTCGAAACGATTTATTTTTGACATTATAACTACTAGAATGACAATGGGAGTCTTTAAGTCTTTGAGTCATCTATATATACCTCGAGATGTATACAAATAAATCCCAGTGGTTGAGGCGGTGTGGACGGTTCCTGCGAACCAATGTATCTTGAGATGTGACTTATTCATTGTATTTTAGTATTTCTCTTTTGTTTTTCAAAAAGTTTTTGCTCGATGATTTATAAAAATGATAGAACGCAGTATGTGTATACACATTTTTATGCATATGTATTGTGTATCTCATTGGAACGTGGATGGTACAGTACATTTGATGAAGTCAGTCGTGCGATACACATCAATGTATGAGAGTGCAAATCCCGGAATCAATGGACGGCTTTCGAGTGGATAAGTATCATAGTGCGTCACCTTAAGTTTGAAAGGAATATCGTTTCCCTTCAATGAAAGTATGTCATCCGAGATTTTGTTCAAATAAAATGAATGAACTCCATAGGGCAATGAATAATCAGTAGCCCAATGTTATGTGGCCCATTGTAACATTTGACATAAGTCACATAAGAGAGAACAGGGTCCAGACTTGACTATTGGGCTGAGTTCATAGAAATATAGGCCGAGAAATGAAACTAATTTTAGTTACATTGTTTAAAGATTTGGATCGATGCTTGTACTATTCAAGCAACCAAGCTTGTTTGAGAAAATAAAAGGTCCTAGTTTGAGATTCTCATTGTCCTAACTTTAACCTGGTTAGGTACCTGAAAGGGCCAGGTTTGTAGGTTTGTAGAAGAAAACTTATGTTACGCCTCGTTTGGTTCATTTTTGTCAACTTACAATGTCAGTGGAGTTAACCCTAACAGAAAAGATCATATTTTCATGTTTGGTTCAATTTTAAACTTGTAGAAAAGTTTTAAATTTTCAAACAATAAAAAATATAAATTGATATAAATAGCATTCGAACAAAAGAGATAGATGTGGATAATAAAAATGTAATTAATGAAGGTGATTGTGTTCACAAACTTCTGAAAGATAACTCCCCTATAGAGGGGTGGGAGATATATCTCTTACCGTTGAGTATGAATTGAGAGATAACTTGCAAGGAAGTTGATCAACCAAACAAGATTAGTTCCAACTCGCCTTGGCATTTCGGTGAAGACTCCACCACCACACTCTCTCAAACATGAAACTTGGCCCTACCAACTTACCAAAGTTAAAAGAGAATGTATTGACATCTTGCCATCATCCTTTAATCAACTCCCGAATCAAGAATGACTTCTTCATTGCCATTGGGGACTAGATTGTTTGAAAATACTAGGACGAAAGTGCATAAAAATGGAAAACTTCAAACTGTGTAAACAAAGTTGTAAGCCAACTAGAACTTAAGTTGGACTTGTTAGAGACTTAAGCATAGAAGACATCAACTAAGAACTACTAGAATAAATAGAGAAGATGAGACAAGATAGAAGAGAGCTAGATATGAAAATATAGAGATTTCATTCATACATTGGTGTGTAAATTACAATGGGTATGACATGCATCCTTTATATAGGCCATTTAGTAATGATGATAATTATACTTATACAATGTGTACAAGTTATATATACACCACAAGTCATAGAACACATCACACGCAACATAGACAATACATGGAATAGTTGGTATACATTGAAGAGGATTACAAGTTACATGATAATAAATGGATAAGTGATTATACATTGGAGTTGAATACAAGTTATGTAGAGACAGAGTCTACAAGTTACATTCAATGTAGAAGTCATGCTTAATGTTACAATTCAATGTGAGAGTCATGCTTGACAATGTGATCACTACCTACATTTTTCCTAGACTCATTGTATGTGTATATATAATAAGAGAAGTGCTAGAATGAGAACATGTCACACCATAAAATACGTTAGCTTACAATGAGTCATTCATTTGTGCCTCGAGATGCAAGTATACACAGATTTTAATGCATAACACGCAGGTAGAGGTCGCGTAAAAGACTCTTGTGAGTTAATATGTTTTGTGATGTAACATTGTTGTTGTCATTTTAGTATTTTTCATATAATAAACGATCACTGCATTTTCTCAAAACTTAAAGCTAGAAAGCCAAATCTAAGTATTAAATCAAGTTTCTTTGACTTAAATAATTAGTTATATATAACCTATGAATTACACGGGAACAAAGAATTATGAAAAGTCGATCACGAGATGCAAGACTAACATCGCACTAACATCACTTCATATATATGATTAGTTATTTATGGCTTACTCATGGATTATATACTTAATTATATATATCATGACCAAGCACATACCAAATCCATTCTAGTTTTTAATTTTGACATCAACACTCTTGTTAATTTAATTACTTATAGTTCTATAGCTACAATTTACGCGGGATCGAAGAATTTTTGAAAGTCGACCACACGAGGTATGACTTCCTTGTACTATGTTAGACCCTCCATAAAAAAAAAATTATAAATTACTAACAAGGGTACGTAGAACAACTTACCGAGCACGTGGGGCGACTTTGTTAAGACTTCCAAAAATACATGAACAATACACTTTTCACTCAATTTCATTGTCTTATATTATATGTTTTGGATTGCCAGGATTGAACAGTTAGATAACAACAATTTATAATGTTGTCGCTATCTTGGCCTTCTAATTAAATGGAAGTTATTGTAGCGCACTCTTGACTTCCTCACTTCGATTTTTTCCAACTTGGTTTAATTAAATAGACCAGCCATTTCTTCCAATATATTATGTGCCCTATGGCCCTTGTCTAGATTTCATTTGTTTTGATACATTGTACGTACTACGTTCTTCTCTAGCGTGTGTTCCAATCTGTATTTTATAAAAAGGCCACTTGAACATTAATGTATACATCTGCAGGTGTTATCAAGTGTAGTTTATATTTAACTCCGTCTATCAATTCGTATGTTAGAACATCTTATATATATGTTAAATATCAACCTTATTTCAAACTTTATTAATTCCATACTTCCCTCGTGGCGATAGAAGACTATTTTGACATATACGAAGATCGTACTAACTAGAACATTCATCATGGACCATTGCATAAATTAATTAATGTGTTGTATATGTGATGCTAAGCTTACGAAAACGTGAAGTAATTAATGTTTGATTAGTTTTTTACTTTTAATACTGTTAATTAATTTGTAGATGAAGAGCATGTTAAAAATAAATAAAATTAAGATCTCCACAAAAATAAAACTTATAAGAAAAAAGATTATTTATTTTATTAGTTTTACTTTATCACTACTATCAATTGCACTAAATCGAGCGCAATGAAAGAGTTTGATCCATGTAATCCAACTCAATTAATTTGAGACTAAGGCTATATTGTTGTCGTAATTTTACTTTATCACTATAAGAGAATATTTTTTAAAACACTAATATATGTTTTTAAAGATTGTCATAAAAAGATGATTGACTTGTAACTAGTACAATATAATTGTCATTAATTGTAAAAATTATAATATAATGATCTATTATATGTTATGAAATAAAGAGTATTTGTCCAGTTTATGAGTTGTTAGACACTAATTTTTGTAATACAAGATATTTTGTTATATATTTGTTAAATATTATATAAATTTTAACAACGTAAATTAAGTAAAACAAAACAAATAAATTATTAACCATTTTAGGCAACACCAAATGAACACCGACTATGTGGTACGGTGAGGTACCATGAGATGCATTGCACACATTTATCGAGGTTTATCGAACGGTGCCCATATATTTTAGTTATTAGTGTTATATAGCGTTAAAGTTAAGATGAAAAGTATATTATCTAAAAACTAGTCGGGCAAGAATAAATATCCACATATTGGATAAAATAATTTTGATGAAGAAAAAAAAGTGAAAAAAAAACTGATAATATTCTCTCTTCTTTCTGATCAAATATTTGTTACGTTTTGAGAATTTTTTATTTTAACTGAAACCTTAAGAAATAAAAGAATTAATCATCAATTGATTCATTTCCAATTAATTTGTGTTGTAATGGATAAAAGAAAAAAAAACTTTTAATACTTGTTACAATTTTTTTTTGTCAAATACTGACAAATACTTTGTGTTACAATTAGTAACTCACAAAAAAAAGAAACAAATGAAAATTATTATAATAATTGAAACCGAAAATAGAAACTCCTTAAAAAAGATTAAAAAACTCCCCAAAAAAACCAAAAAAATGAAAATTATTAAAAAAATTGAAAAATTAGGTTTTACCATCTTATCCCTCACTTAAGTGCGAAAAATATCAATGACTTGTGTTTTTTATTTTTCTTATAAAATATTAATTATAACATCATAATGCTACATGTCACGTTTTGAGAGCTTCTCACATTTCACGTATCGCATTGTAAAAATTTCTCACAAAAACAATTCTTTTTATGTATATAGGTAGATATATTTTTTTTTTTTTTGCATCTTGATTTACGACAATTAATCTATTCATCTTGCATATCCTTGTAATAATAAAATGAAACGTCCCTAATTGAATATGAAACTTTTCAGTGATAAATCATTAATTTTGTATTCTTATTTTTTAATGAAAACAGTGACAAAGTTGATATTAATTGGGTGCGCTTATAATAAATCAATAAGTTAAGAATATCTTTTAAAAAAAAAAAGAATTCATTTATACACACACACATATATATATTCGAGAGAATTACTTTCCGCCTATAAAATATCGCACCATTTGGTAGTAGACATTAAGAATATATATTGTCTATTTTTCTCACACCACATCAGCTGCACATTATCAATCTATATATAGTTGCATTGAAAATATTCATGGTTTTTAATTACGATGTCAATTGCATCATATGTAGCACACATTCTCCCTCAATCCATTTGCATTGAACATGCTCTTACAACAAAATTTTAAAGCGAGTTCAACTCGTTCATACTTCACAAAGCTCTCGTGTTCTAGATACCAGATAGGTTTTTTCTTTTCTTTTATCGCGATTATATATTAAAAAAAAATTAGCGTACTTTATAAGATATCGACCACGTAGGAGCCATGAGATGCGCCGCGAGATGTATTGTAAACATTACTCAAAGTGTATTGCACAACACCGACCACTCGCTGTCCATTTCGTGGTGCCCAAATTAAGTGGGTTATTTTAGTAAAATCCTCTTATATTATCAATCTCTTAAACTACAATCACGCTCCACCAAATAATATATGAATTAGGGTAAGCAAAACAAAATTATTATTTGTGGATATTCTTATTTTATTACATTTAAGGAAAGTAGTCAAAAATTCTTTCTAAACATCGGGAATAATTTCTGAAAAATAAAAAGGGGAATAACAATTACTATTTTCCCCAAAAAAAAAAGGTCAAGTACTGAAATGGAGGATTTTTGTTCAACGTTATAACGACCGTACTGCAGCCGTCAACCGGAGACCTGATGGAAAGACATATTTGCCCCTGCCTTCTGCGTACTGCACCTCTTCGACGTCTTCGTTGACTGACTTTGCTAACTTGTTGACTATGTCGCTTCAAACATGACACACGTGGTCTGTCCCTCGTCGCCTTGCCCAAAAAACACAAAAAAACAAAAACTAGAAACCAAATAAATACCGTAAAAAGGTGTCCGATCCGGTAAATGTCTAACAAAAAATTATCTGACAGACTGCGACTACAACACTATCTATCCGTCAGATATGTCCAAAATGCTTCTTTACACATCTCGATAAGCAATATCCACTGCAGTTTTACAGTGCAAAACAAAGGGTGCGCGCCTATTCCTGTGTTCACGTCGGCTGGCAAACCATGGGCCATAACCAGGCGTCAAAAGTTCAAACCAAACAAAAGAAGTGGGTGTGCCCTTTATTATTCGTTTTTATAGCACAAGTACATAATTGTTGAACTCTTGAACCCTACTAAATCTTTCTCTCATATTCCCCCTTATTTTTATATAAATTAGTTGCATTTATAGTAAAAAATAAAACTTTAAAGGAGAAAAAAAAATCAAAGCTTTCAATAAAAAAAAAATTTAAAACTATCGTAGGGACAAATGCATATACAAATATGTTTAATGCAATGTCGCACGTACAAATGCTCCAAACTTTCGATGAATTTAAAAATCGTAATGAATTTGTAACTAGTTAACGTATAAATTTTGGTGTCAGTTGTTGAACAAAAAGATATAAAAAAAATTATTGAGATTGATGGAGAGTATAGAAAGATATAAATACTTAAAAATTTAAAATCTCTAAAAAAACCTCTAAAAAAATGAAAGTATATGCTCCTTAATTTTTGAAATAAAGACAAATTAATGGCAGAGGCATCTTAAAAATAATTTAGGAATACCCTTTTTACTTTGTTGTATTTTTATTTTTGGAAAAATAAAATCCAAGTTAATTTTTTATTTTCGATATTTTTATTTTCAGATATATTAATTAGTCGTGACCGTATACCAAAAATTAAAAAAATTTGTCGTGACCAGTATTGGGCATAATATTTTTCCACGTGAACTCTGTTGCCTAAATGAAGGCCCCACAGCAGGTACTTAAGCGTGTAATGGGGACACGGGAAAAGAATGCCACCATTGACCGAGGAAGAAAAATTATAACGCTGCATAGGTTCACACTTTGGATTTAAAGTATAGTCGTATGGATAAGTCAATGGTTTGACAACGTGTGTCCAAGACTCGTCTATGTATTAATTAATATTAATTTCAATGTACTCGCATGAATTGTGTATAATAATGAATATGGGGAGCAATTAAATAACATTTCGACGAGCAACGTCTCTTTTTCCTATAAATGAATATGAAATACATTTTTTAGAAACTATGATCATGACAGCTTGGTTTATTTTTCTTTGAACCTTGAAAGAGACTTTCACGAGGGGATTGAGTTAAGTGATTAATGGTGAATAATTGTCTAACCAACTAATGGATGGCTATGAAGTAGCTTAGGTAAGAAATCAAAGTTCAAGCCTCTTAGTATGTAAGAGTGTGATTTTTTTCTTATTAAAAAAATGTTCAATAATCGTTTCTTAATCGGAAGTTCATAATTCGATTTAGACTTAATCATGACCAATTGGTCATACAAGAAGTTAAGATTTGTGAACAAAGAGTTACTTTAGCTAGATTAGTACTAAAAGAATTAAGGAAAATACTAGAATGACACTCTAAGTGATATCCTTATGACTTGGCGTAAAGTGCATGCGTAAAAATGATTCTGCACAAAATAGTTATTGATGTATAATACGCGTGATGTATATCTCGAAGCACGCACGATGACTCCTTTAAATACAGATCCACACACCACGTATTAAAAGTGTCACTTGAGGTGACATTTAAAGTGTCATTCTAATATTTTCTTTGAATTAATGAATTATATGAAAAAAAAAGGTGTAACACTAATTAGTACAAAATTAAGAAAGATGGTTGCAATGAATTAAAATCAAAGCAACCTGCAAATTCGCAAGTCGAAAACTCATTGTAGTAGAAATTTTAAAAAAACAAACGTATAAAAGTATATAAACTTAATTAAGAAAAACAAACGTATAAAAGTATATATAAAAGTTTTTATATATGGCTGAAATAATGCCTCTATTTTGATAGCAAAAGTTTTTATATATGGCTGAAATAATGCCTCTATTTTGGTAGCAAAAGTTTTTATATATGGCTGAAATAATGTTACATTAATTATGAACCAACAAGAATAGAGTTGTTATCGTTGATATATATGATAATTGACTTACCAAGTTATACATTACTTTAAATTTTGTTATTATTGTTAGCTACCCGTGAATTATTATAGTAATGGAAGAGTTTGATTTATAAAATCGATTTTAAATGAATACTTTGATATTGAGGCTTTGCCACTGATTTTATTGTTGTCATACCTAGTAATTATTATAATTTTTTTTTTCGAAGTGAAGTAATTATTATAATTAGAACCACATTGAAATTAAAAATAAAAGTCAAATCAATAAGCCCTAGCCTACGAATTTTTGATGGGGAAAAAAAAAATAAAACCACATATAGAAATATGAATAACACAATCAAATATTTCACGGAATTCGAGGCATATCTGAAGACACAAAGGGGCTGATGCTGTACCGTTGGTCCGTTGCTTTGTGCTCTATTTCACATTCACGTGGCATAAATCACAAAACAAGAAAACTATATTTTATGTGGCCGGTGACGGTGACGTAATAAATATTACCTCACTAGATGACGCCCGATTGGCCCCAATTAAGGCATCATCCTTGAAACCGCTGAAAGCAAAAAAAAAAAATAAAAAATCAATCATATAAAACTGTAAAACCATAAAGAAAAATTAAAGAGAATCTTCCTGGAGAGCCCATAGTGTATTTAATTTATCAAAACATGAAAACACGTTTAAGGTTTCAATTAGCACAAATAATTAATGAAAGGGTACCCTTAATTATATAAAGCAAGTCACAGCTCATGTGACCTCTCACTTGAGGTGACAAAAAAAAAAAAGTCTTTGTAGAGAGTGCAACTGATCAGTGTGTTGTGTTCATCATCAGAGATGGTGAGGACTAAATGTTGTGACAAAACAGGACTGAAGAGAGGAGCTTGGACTCCTGAAGAGGACAGGAAGTTGTCAACTTACATTAAGAGATATGGGCATTGGAATTGGAGAGAGCTCCCCAAGTATGCTGGTATGATCAATTTAAATGATCAACAAAAAACACCTAATTAATTATAAGCTAAACTTTTACAAATTATGATCGAGAATAATCGTAGTTCCGACGATGAATTTGGGTTTCGATCGTTTTGTTTCAGGTCTTTCGAGGTGCGGCAAGAGTTGCAGACTTAGATGGGTGAACTACTTGAGGCCTGATATTAAAAGGGGGAGCTACACTAAGGAGGAAGAAGATATCATTATCAACTTACATGAAACTCTTGGCAACAGGTATTAATTATAGTAGTATTAATAACTTTACCTTAGCATTGTTCTTACTAGATATATAGTTATGTAATCGATTAAAGATGATCAAATTAATTGTATTCCAAACTCTTGTAATTGAAATGCTAACTTGATTGAATAGATTATGATGGCCAAAAAGGAACAAAGAAACTCAAAACACTACAAAATTATAGGAAGTGTGTTCAAATCATCATGCACTGAAGAAAGTTAATTAATAAATCGTGCATGTGTATCAGTTATATATATATAAATATGCTGTAACCTGATTAGATGTATAGTAGGTGTCACTAAATATATATGGAGTAGTAGTACTAATTAATTGATCACTATAGTTTGATCATTGATGATTAATTGATCTTCAATTGATGTATGTTTGTAGGTGGTCTGCAATTGCAGCTAAGTTACCCGGAAGAACAGACAATGAGATAAAGAACTATTGGCACACCCATCTCAAGAAACGAGTGAAGCGAAACTCAAATGGATCGACATCGAAAGCGGATGCGAAAAAATCACAACTGACTCGAATTAGAGAGAAACAAAAGAAGAGCAAAGTTAAAGAATCAATTACTGAAACAGTAATTGCTTCACTTAGCAGTGCTGGTGTGGCAGCAACACTAACAGTCCTAGAGAGCTCAAGTGTGTCCAATCCAACATTATCACCAAACAAGTTCCGAAACGATTTCTCGTCGACGCCAAAACCCAAGTCTTGCAATGGCAATTCACAATCATGCTCTCCGTCGACGTCATCGGTATCTGAAGACATCATCAATTATGATGCAAGCTTTTGGACAGAACCCTTTTTGGTTCATGAGGATTTCACATCAAATGAACTCGGCTTTACACTAGACGACGAGGGATCGATTGTAGAACAAGTGTCCATGTGTGCTTATGAGTTCTATAGTGAAAATAGCATGGATTTTTGGTTCAATCAATTGAATCTGGAAGGAGAAATGCCAAGACTTTGGTCTTGAAAGGTAATATATGACAAAGACTTATAAATTAAGTATGACAAAGACTTATAAATTAAGGTTGTGTAGTTAAATAAGAACAGAGATTTTGTTGAAGTCATATATATAGTTTTCAGAAATAATGTAAAAATATATTAAGAGGATCATGTATCGGAAGCATTATTAGCTGTTTTGAGGATCATGCTTGTTATATTATGTTTGTTGTTTTAATTATAATTACTATCATCCAAACAGGCCTACATATATATCCAAATTGGAGTACTTTATATATCTTGTTAGAATAATTTTAATTTAATTGTGCCAATTAAAGTGTCGATGAAAAGATATAAATTATATAACTTTGATCACTACAATTGCCTTTTGGAGACAAAGATATGTGATGCTTGTGCATTCTTACTTCAAATCTTCAAAAGGGACTGGCCCTCTGCATGCTCCTTTTGAATGCTTTATGTGATTATTACCGGACACTTGTAATTAAAGTTGTATTGTGGAAGAAGATTAGACCTTTGTTTAAGAGATGAAATCAGGATAGACATCGACATATTTTTTAAAAAAATTACCATTTTTCATGTTAGTATTTGCTACTTGCTACTGGGCAATGTCAGTCGCAATTAAGCTTTTGTTGAAGATGTGGACTGAATAAGTTTAGTCCCACATCGATTAAATAAGACTTCATAAACAAGTAGATAGTGATTAATTACTTCAGATTAGTTAGTATTGAGGCATTTTAAGTTAAAACATCACAGAGTTGAAGATGATTAAGTTGAGGACAGACTGTTGACAACATAGTCCTCCCAACACTTGATCAAAATTTTCTATCTACATACTCAAATTAAAACCTTTGTATAACATAAAAGGAACTGAATATTACTGTTCATCTTCTTTTCCTATACATATTTACATATAATTAAGTACAAAAGAGAGCACAGTTGTTGTAATCTATACATAACAGAAAAAAGTGGCAAACATGATATAGATATAGACATCAATTTTTTATTTCTTACAATTGTTGTTAAAGAAGGGCCACCTTAACTAACTCAGGCCAGGAACTCCAAGGCCAAGGGTCATGTGGCTTATGTTTATCAAGTGGGAAATGGAGAAAAAACTTTGATATTGTTGTAAATTGAATGACCCTTTAACCAAACTTATGAATGATCACATTGTCAAGCATGACTCTCACATTGTCAAGCATGACTTCTACATTGAATGTAACTTGTACACTCTACATAATTTGTGTTCAACTCTAATATATAATCACTTATCCATGTATTGTCATGTAACTTGTAATCATCTCCAATGTACACCAACTCTTCCATGTATTGTCTATGTTTCTTGTGATATGTTGTATGACTTGTGGTGTATGTATAACTTGTACACATTGTATAAGTACATTTATCATCATCACCAAATGACTTATATATATAAAGGGTGCCAACCCAATGTTGGAATGAAATCTCTACATTTTCATCTCTAGCTTTCTTCTCTCATGTCTCATCTTCTCTACTTGTTCTAGTAGTTCTTAGTTTATGTCTTCTATGCTTAAGTCTCTAGCAAGTCCAACTTAAGTTCTAGTTGGCTTACAACTTAATTCACAAAATGTTATCAGCACGAGCTTGTTCTAACATTAAGGAGATCTTGAAGTTCAAAAATATTTGTTAAGGAGACAAAGCTAGGAAGGTATAATTTTTGTTATTTAAATAAGTTCAATTTATTTCTATATTATCATGGTTGCTTCCTTTTATTACATTCATCACTTCTATATACATACTTTATTCATATACTATCTATTATAATGTCACCGATTGCGAAAATATGATCTGTAGTTGCGTCTTGTACGATCTTCTACATCAGAAATCAATGTGTGACATATAGTTTTTCTCTTAAAACTATATACAAACGATTATTTATTTTTCTATTCTTGACTTTATAATACAAATAATGTTATAAGTTTGAGTTGCTAGTGGGTAAGCCTTGTCCCCGTTAAAGCTAAACATTGAAAGGGGGCGGGTTATCCCATTCGATGAGGTATGGTATTAAGTAGACTATGTCTCAACCCGGAGGTTGTCCTACCAACTCATACGAATAATACATTTTGTTTATTAATAAATCAAGTTGTGAACATATATTTAATCATATGTTATATTTTTACATAAAAATGAGAAAACTATTTTATATTAAATTTATTTTCAAAATATTATTCAACCATAGTTTAACTTATTATATTACCGACAAGAATTACTTGTCATGACAATTAGATACTACAATTCGTGAATAAAGCAAGTATGCAAAACTGTGTGTTATACACAATCATTCGTCAATTTCTCTTTACAAATTTGAAAAGTGAATATTTAACTTTATATATCTTTTCACCTTATAGAGTTATATATATATACATACATACCAAAAAGGTAATGCTACAAAATTTAATCAATCAAATATTAATTATAATTCCATAATTTTAATTACCTCTATGTTGAGACTATGTGGGAATATGACTGATGAGACAATAAAAATAAGGTTAGGTGGCCCGCCTCGATTTATTGCTGCAACAAATATCGAATGTGCACGTTAATTCAATAAATATTAAGAATTAATTTATTGTCTCATTGTAGCCGAGTAAAATAAAGAGATACTATAAATATAATATCGCTCCCGTCCAATTAGTTCAACTTCAAATTAAGAAGCATATGTTGCATATAATGATTATGATCGCAATAATAAATTTATAGACGTGAAAAATGTGAAAATATCAAGTAAATGTCGTATTTACAATTTCACCAAAAATTAGAATAAAAGTGGTGCACCACTACAAATGGCAAATAATTGTTGACAATAAGCGCTCAAAATTGTGATATTTTTTTGTCATATATGAAATGCTATTATTGACAATAAACGCTCAAAATTGTGACATTTTTTTGTCATATATGAAAGGCTATTTTGCCTAAATATTGTCATGTATATACCCGAATATTTTTGTGACTTTTACCATGCATTCAAAATCAAAGGCAAAATATTATGAATTTTATCATTGAAAATGGCTCGATAAAACAGGGACATCGAGATGTGTTTAAGTCTTGACCTAAATATGAGCGATGAGTTTATATCTTGTGTATCGTGCTACATGCATGTACATTATAATATCAAAGTGTATATTTCTCAAATTCGAACTTAGCGAAAGTTAATGTTCAGGCAATATCGGGTACAACAATTTTATTGTTAATGTTTTGTTTAGAAGAAGTCTACTAAGAATAATAGAAAATTTATCTATATGAATATGATTTAATCTGAGTATAACATTATCAGCTTTAACTTCGAATATATAAGGAACATTAAAACGAATGTCGTTATAAATCAAATGACATGCATAATGTAGAAAGATCTATTTGATTATCCATAATCATCAATAATGCGAAAATATCGTAAATTCGCACGGACATCCTTTATCGAACTGTATTTTTTTTATTTGATGGAGATTATCTCAAGATAAATCAATAGGAAACATATATTGATTTAACTCTCCATTAATTATATTATAAGATGCATTATAGCAAGTTTTGTTAATTGTCACTTTGATGAAGCGGTTTTCCACAATTATTGGGATATATAAGCTAATTCAAAAGAAATTACGCGTAAAATTGCTTGAAACACATTAAATTGCCTTAAATTTGTTGTATTATGATTCATATATAAATTAATATGAACTCGAAGTTCAAATGATCATTCAGTAGCAACAAGTTATGAATCAATTACTTGATGCAAGTACTATACACACAAGAGTGACAATCATATACTTCAACATTAAACGGTTCGTATAGAAAACGATGTCCATGTGCAACAAAATGCACAAGATGTCTCACCCACGTGAACATGAAGTGGAAAATCAAAATGAGTCATTGGTTAGTGTATTGCAATCTTTTTCCCTTTGCTATGATTTTATCACTCACTGGTTTTCTTTGCAAAGGTTTTTAATGAGGCAATTCTAACAATATTAACTCTTTATCAAGGTTGATTAGTGTATTACACTATTTTCCTTTCACTATTGATTTGATCCCACTTGATTTGCCTAGCAAGGTTTTTAAAGAGGCAATCCTAACATTATTATACTCCGTATAAAAATTTATAAGATCAATTTACTCTTTTTCCTAGACTAGATTTTTTCCCACAAGGTTTTTTTAGTAAAGATTTTAATGAGGCATATATATTCTCTCAAAATGTATCAATACGTTGCACTCTTTTCCTTAGCTTTGATTTTGTTCCACTGAAATTTCCTAGCAAGGTTTTTAATTAGTCAATCAATAATATTATACTACAAATCAAGATTGACGACGAGAACATTGTACTCTTTTTCATGTACTAGATTTTTTTCTCACGGGATTTTTTGGTACAGAGTTTTAACGAGGCATATTCTCTCAGCAAGTGTCATCCAAAGGGAAGTGTTTTAAATTGAGTGACCCTTTAACCAAAATTATTAATGATCACATTGTCAAGTATGACTCTCACATTGAATTGTAACATCAAGTATAACTTTACATTAAATGTAACTTGTACACTCTACATAACTTGTATTCAACTCCAATATATAATAATTTATTCATGTATTATCATGTAACTTGTAATCCTCTCAAATGTACACCAACTCTTACATGTATTGTCTATATTTCTTGTGATGTGTTATATGACTTGTAGTGTATGTATAACTTGTACAAATTGTATAAATACATTATCATCATCACCAAATGACCTATATAAAAGATGTCGACCCATTGTAATCCACACATCAATGTTAAAATGAAATCTCTACATTTTTATCTCTACTTTCTTCTCTCATGTCTCATCTTCTCTACTTATTTTAATAGTTCTTAATTTATTCTTCTATGTTTATACCTCTCCAACTTACGTTTTAATCGTCTTACAACTTAGTTGACAACAGATATTAGGAATCGATCATATACTATTCGTATGAAAAGCGAGAGCATGCCTTAATTGGATTATGACCTTGACCGTCGGATTCACTCCGAAAGAAGCATCCATGATCCACAATTGATCCAACGTAACCCAATAACTGCACAAAAGTATCAATGCGTAGACCACAGTAGTGATTAAAACGTCAGATAAGTACCACCTTTTATGCGCACTTTTCCTTTTTCTCGTATCGACTTTTGTCTTTTTCGCCACTACGAACGTACTCTGCCTGCCATCATTAATTTTCACGTTTGTTCTCTTTTCACCCCTCTCATTGACTACTCTCCATCACAAAAAAAAAAAAAAAAAAAAATTCCATTTCTTTTGCCAAGAAAGAGAGGTACCTTCCCACCGTACGATCGACATAGGTGGAAAAAAAAAGTGTATTTTTTTGCCTTTTCTGATAATGTTACTGCACTCACATTCTACACTCAAGTCAAACCGCGATTGACAAGCAATGGCAATAAACCTCCAGACGTAGACGAAAAGCTCATTAAACGGGACGTATGTCCGACTTAGGTCACACTAACATTTTCTTTCTTTCTTTTTTTTTTTCACTAGAGATAAGGACACAATTTACATGAATAGATAACATTAAGAGATCGAACTTTAACATCTTCCCACGACAATACTTGTCAAATGGAGATGTCGAAATGGGTCAGCTAAACATTTTTTTTTTTCCATAAAATCTGTAAATCGATATCTCTTATTATTATTATTATTTAGTGCTAGTATTAGTAGTATTAGTAGTCTTAGTACTACTCTAGAGAGGTTGCGCCTGCCCTGCTTTCAGAGCAAGTACGCCTAGTCTCCCAAAAACGATTGCTGAAACTGCGAAACCTTTACCGAGTTGCACACATCGCTCATCTTCCGCCGTTTCACGTCTCGATCTCTGCTCGTACGCTCGCTTTCAGAGCTCGAGTAATGGCGGTCCAACACGTACCTTGGCGTGTCCGAGCGCGAAAGCGTGTCCGACCTCATCACCTCCTCACATCCACTATCCACCATCACGTCCTCAATCGCATTGCTACAGTCCGTCAACTCATCCTAAATCACATCACCGCATCGAGATCAGCGAATCGGATAGATCAATAATGATCAATTTGATAAACACTATTTTTAATTTTGATTTTGATTTTGGTTTGAGCTTACTTGATTTACATATGCACAAGAGAGGATCGCGTTTCGGAATTGTGAGGGGAGCAGCTCGTGAGATGCGTGGAGGAGCGCCGATGCGGCGGCGACCGACGGCCTGAACCCTAACATTTTGGTTTCTGCAACCAAATGTACTGATTAGTTCAGCAATTGGAAGCTCGGATTAGATCTGCAAATGTGAAGTTTAGGTCTACCGTGTTGGACTTTGAAGAGGACTTCTGTCGCTCGAGCTTTCAGAGCTTGTGCGAGGGGCGGATCTGCTTTGAGAGTGAAGAAAGAGAGAAAGAACTCCATGAATGAAAAAGGCGTGACGGAGCGCATTCTCCATTTGAGAGCGTCGAGGATGAGTAGCTCTGTTCGGTGAATCGATTGCGAGTCGAAGATCACTCCTCCGTCTCCCTATCTCGATAAGCATCAATGAAACTAAAGAAAATAACACAATAACAAATGTAGATTTCAAGTTGATTATACATTTACAGAGCTGGATGTAACCTGAGAGAACTCAATTTTGTTCATCTTCGCAGCTAGAGAAACGCAGGACATTGCGAGGAGCTTCAGAATCCACGGTTTCGGTTCCAGAAACTTCAAATTCTCAAAACCAGTCAGATCTCGCATCAGATCAGTCATAGTCGAAACGAAAACGATGACAAATTCTTTGTTTAAAGCTTTGGACTGTGATTTACCGGCATTGATTGAGTGGATATGAATCTGTCGAAGTAATGAACGGCGAGGTATAGAATGAACGGATCGAGATTGCGAGAGAACTGATTCAATGAAGAGAAATCAAAATATCAAAACTCCAAACCAAAACAAAGAAACAGATGAAAACGAATCTGGATCGTGGTCTAATCACCTGAGAAATTGAAGAGATTGCTTGGCGACGAACGGAGAGATTGAAATGCGAGAGGTTTTTGGAAGGCATGTGATCTGATTCGGAGGCGAATAGAGTTTCAATCTCATCGCATTGGAGTTCTTGGAGTGGTGTCGACGATGGATTATCCAGATCGAACTCCATTGATACCTCTCTCTCGGTCTCACGCATAGTCACTCACTTTCTCTTTTGCTTCTTCTATCTTCGAATCTTAGAAATCCAGAATGCGAGAGAGCGACAAAAGGCATTGAAGAGAAAACACGAATTAAAGAGAAAGTGAGAGAAATCGCGTTGTCCGCTCAAAAGAAACTGAAGTCTTCAACACTTCAACTTCACTCCTCGACTTTCCCTTATAAAATCGAATTGATTAAAGGAGTTGGTTCGATTTGCATTGAGATTTGTGCTCGTTGAGATCTTAGAACTTGTTTTTAAGATTTTTTTTTTTTTAAGCAGAAGTTCAACCCAACCCCCAACCCAAGATTTTCTTTAAGGAAATTGATTTTTTTGACATTTTTTTGTTACATGCATTTGCTACACAATGATATAGATTATCTTAAAAAAAAAATATTAAAATGATTCATTTTGTGATACGAAAAATGAACACTTGAATGTTAGTGTCTATTCATTCTCACATTGATGTTTAAATGCACACAAATCGATGTATATTAAATGAACACCAACAACGTAATCCATTCTGAGTGTCCAAAAAAGTTACCTTAGCATCTTCTAAGATGGAAAATGTTACCCTAATCCACATGCTTTATCTCACTTGTCTATATGACAATGATTGATATGTGAGTTTACGTGTCTCGAGGTGCATAAAATTGTAGCCAACTTTATTTTTAAGGTCTTTCTCTCATGTCTATCTCTATATTTTAAATACAATAAATCTACTTGGACTCATATGAGTGTTTTTAAAATTTTTACAAATATTTAAGGGGTATCAAATAAATTTTATAAGTGATTGTGTTTGCTTCATTAATTACTTAAGGATGACTTTGAAATTAAAAAACTTTTTGAGCCCAGACTCATGAGTCCAAATATCACTACCCTTTTAAATATACAACTCACGTAGGGCTGGCAATTTGAGTAATGAAACGATTAACACGACACGATATGTAATAAACATGTCGTGGGTTTGGCTTAAGTCGATTTGGGTCATAAACATGTTAACACGTTTATACACGGTTAATAAACGAGTCATTAACATGTCAATCTACTTAACTCGTTTATGACTCGCTTAACACGACTAAAGAATAATGTATAAATAATAAATATGGTATAATAAATAGATTGACACAAAATTCATCCATTTGAATTAGGACTGGCAATTCGTGTCCTCAAGTCGTAAACGTGTCGTGTCATAATTATCTTAAACCCGCACACGACACGTTTATTAAACGAGTCACTATTTGTAAACACGACACACGACACGTTTAATAAACATGTAACCTGTTTATGACACGTTTAACACGTTTATTAAACAGATCATGTTTAACCTGTTTAACTCGACTCGTTTGTGTACTTGTTTAACACGTTTATTAAACATATCATGTTTAACATGTTTAACTCGACTCGTTTGTGTACCTGTTTATCAACCTGTTAAACATGCTACTAGTTAATCAAACCGTGAGTGAGGTTGGGGGTTAGGGAAGAAGGTTGGGGGTTCGACGGTCATGCTGGATGGCGAGGCGGAGGTGCCCGCGTCGGTGCCGATCACCATGGATTTCGAGTGGTGCGGGGCAGTGGTGGAGGAGGAGCGGATGGAGAATGAAGATGTTGTCGTTGTCATCGGAGGAAGAGCAGTCGAGCGCAGCCTTAACCGCGAGATGGGTGGGGGAACGAGGCGGATTGAACCGCGAACCGCGAGATGGGTGGGGGACCGAGGCGAATCGAACCGCGAGATGGGTGACCGAGGCGATCGAACCGCGAGATAGGTGGGGGACCGAGAGGTGGAGATGGGTGGATGAGCGAGCGAGAGATGGGTGGAGGCGGAGATGATTTTGTTACCCGAGGCGGAGATGGGTGGAGGTTGAATCTGTGGAGACCCAAGGTGGAAGAAGAGCCGAAGTCCGAAGACGGCGAAGAGGTGGAAGCGGTGCAAACGTGCAGTTGTTTTTGATAACTTGATAGGGTTTGATAAGAGTTGAACTGTTGAAGGGAAATAAAAAATTTGTATTTATATGAGTGATTAGTGAATAGTGATTACTGATTAATTATATGTAAATAATTATGCGAGTCATAAACGAGTCACACAGGTTAACACGTTAACGACTCTTTTATGAACCGTGTATAAACAGGTTAACATGTTTATGACCCACATACACTTTTGCCAAACCCACGACATGTTTAACACCGTGTCGTGTCGTGTCGTGCTAAATGTTTCATGACCCAAATTGCCAGCCCTAATTTGAATGCATATTAATAACATGATTTATTTATAGACATCTTTTATCATATTTTATTTTATATTTGAGAAGAAATGCTCATTTTAATTTTAATATGTTATTTATGTTTTAAATTTTATTAATAATTATTTATTAAGAAAAAATAAAACTTTTCACCAAAGTAAAATTTAAATTTTTTTTAGGTGATTCATATAATTTTGTTTATGTTATTATTACGAGTCATTTTTTCTTTATTATTAAAAGTAATAAAAACGTAAATGAAAAAGTAAAGTAAAACTAACAACTATATATAACCACATTATATTTTATTGGCTATTTTAGTATGCCTGTTCGAATTTAATCATTTAGATATATTTTAAAAAATAGTAACCAAATTATAAAAGTTTAAATAAAATATTTAATAAATGGGTGACACGAATACACGACATGTTAATTAGCACGACCCACTTAAACACGAAAATGATTAACACGATTAATAAACATGTCATGTAATAAGTTTGCATTATATGGGTCATGACATGTTTATGAAACGACACGTTTACGACTCACCGACACGAATTGTCACCCCTAAACTCAGGTTTAACACGATTAACGAACGACGTTAATGCACCTCGGGATTCTTGTGCGAGTACGTGTTCCAACTTAGGGCGCACTATATTTCTCTAAAATTTTAAAAGTTTGACAAAATGAACGAGGTGTCAATATTGCATTTGCCTTATAAGATTTGTTAATGAGTTTCTTTGGTTCATTTATTTTCAAAGATTATGAGAAGTCTTCGTCATTTCAGGGATGGGCAGATAAAAGTGTGTATGAAGAATTAAAACTTAATTTTAAGGGGAAGAATTAAAAAAATTCGGTTTATTAATGGTGAAAAAATATTTGAAAATGTTACGCTATTTGTTGGTCTAGGATTATAGGTGCAGGTTCTAAGGTTTTTTTTTTTTTTTTTTTTTTGTCAAGAATGTTGCGTTGATGTTCCAACAACTCAAAATGAGTACAACAAGCTATTACAATGGAGGTAATAGACAATACAAATCTTTGAAGTTCGGAACAACATCCCCACAAGGGGGCAACAACCTCCCAAAGGATTACATCATCCCCAAAAAGAGGGCAACGCCCATACAGGAGACAAAAAGCCAATCAACGGCGAAGACCTGACCCTAATAACAAACTACACTAAAGCCCTAATAAACAAAACTAAATACATAAACATAGACAGCTTGCGAAAAAATGACACACTGTACTATTCACCGAGAGAGGAGAAACCACCACCACCAGAGTCGTCGCCTTTACACGACATATCGAGTCCGACAAGAGACGCTGAAGATGAGACGCTAGAGCCATGGTCGCAGTCGCTGATCGGAGGCGCGTTCGCAAGTGACAAATCTCGTTGGGGTGGTTGCGGATGTGCTGGCGACACTCCTAAAACCTCCTCTCAAATCTCTTCAGCTCTGGATCGTTGGACTCGTCATCCCCTTCCTCAACACACAATCACAAGATAAGAGAGAAATGGAGAGAAACATAGGGGAAAAACGGGAAGAGGCCAAAATAGAGAAAAGGGGAACAAAAAACAAAAGGAGGTGTGGTGTGGGTGTGGGAGTAGAAAAGTGGATTGTCGGTGGTGGTGGTGCGACGGATATGGGTAGAGGAAGAGAGGAGCATATATGAGAAGATGAAATGAGAGGGAGAAAAGATGGGTTTGGATTAGTGGGAGAGAGGGGAGAGAGGGGGGAGGGGGTCGACGGTAGAGGCGTCGCCGACCCCCTCAAAAAGCAGATTTTAGAGGTTCAGGTTCTAATGTTGAGAAGTACGAACAAAACTAATGATACTAATTGGAGCCTAAGATACTAAACAACATTACTCTTTAGCCATTGAGATTGGGCATCGAGCCGCTCGGTGCCGTACGTATACACATTGAGATATATATCGAGACTCGAGATATATGCACAAGTGTTTCGAGGTGGTGTTGCACGGGCACCGAAAGGCTCAATAATTTAAGTTGTGGCCCACTTAAATTTATAGGTTTACTAGGATGGATTAGGTATGTCCCTTGAAAGTAAGAAAATTTGAAGTTTATATATATCTATCATATATATAAAATCACGAATACCAAATTTTTGAGTGGTAATGAAATTTACTTCTTTGCCCATATATATCTATCATATTTACTTCTTTCCCCATATATATATATATATATAAAAGCAACTATATATTTATCATATATATATATATATATATATATATATATATATTTATATACGCTACCTCTTCAACATCTTGAAAACTGCCTCTTTAAATCGATCAACAACTCAACGACTCTCATACCTCTTAAAATTGATCAACAACTCAACTAATCAACGACTTTCCTTCATCTTCAAATCATTCATTCCCTGTTTTCCGTCATCGACTCATTCGTTGCTTTCCTTTGCTCTTCGATTCAAATGTGAGTTAATCCACATTTCTTCTCCAATTTTTTTTTTTTTTTCGGAGAGGTTCGTTTCAAAGGTGAGTTAATCATTTGGTCTATATGGTTCAATTTGATTCATGATTTTTGAAAGAAATTTGGGTCTAATCCACCCTTGATTCAATGTTGAATTTAACACCAAAACCCCTCTTTCATCTGGTCTATATGGTTCAATTTTATAAATAATTTACTTCACGACAAAGAGCATCCATCTTTTTTGCAACTGTACTTTTATGATACTGATCATGAAGTGCAAAACCGAATGCATTGCTTTGATGGGATGAAAGAGACAATTTTGGCAAGGTTAATTAGTATGTTTGCGAAAAATCTATATGCAAGTTTTTTCCGCACTTTACAAAATAAGGAAGATTTAGACGATCGTGTTGTTCAATTAGTTTCAAGTGTTAGTCGCCTTCTACATATTGTTTTTCATGTTTTCTATTAATTGTACTGATTCTTTTTAATTTTGGTTAATTAACTAAAATTACTTCCCCGAGCGAATCGAGCGGGTCAATCGTGCGTAGCACGTCTTGAAACTAATATATATATATATATAGAGGGACTTTCTCAATATTATTAATTTGTTGGAGACTGTATGATTTGTCTAACCCCTATCAATTAAGTAATGTGGAAGTAGCTGTTAATTATTTTCTACAACAGTTTCCACTTTACTTTCCTTTAATAATTTTCTATCCCTAACCAAGGTTAGGCACTTAGCCAAACGTGTGAAAGTAGCTGCTATTTGGTTTTAGAAGTGTCTCAGACCAATTTGTGCACACCATGGACTACACCACGTGCTGTCCTTGAACCGGACAAAGACACAATCCGTGAACCATTTTTGGTAACAGAGTTGGTTAATTTGGTAGCTTAGAATTTTCAACATTTATTAATTAGACCGAGTCAATTTAATTAATTACGTTTTTGATTGACAAAAATGACTAGTGATATACAGGGTTCAACTTTGTTCTGCTTTGCCAATTTATTTTACTAAATTAATTAAAGCAGAAAAATTAAAGGGTTCATCTTTTTCTTTTTCGATAAGAAAATTAACTTAATTATAACACCCTTAATTTTAACATGGTTACAACTTCTCCTTGCCTTTGACAAATGATATGTCCTATCTAATAAAAATTAAATAAATAAAAACTTTGCAATATAGTTACTTCTTGATATACAAGCAAATCCAAAAGGCCCAAAACGTCAGAATATCTGATAAATAACAAAGCTTGCTAAGGTCATATCACTGTCTATGGGACTGAAAACATAAAGACATATTCCTTTGGGCAGAGCTCTAGAGCTCAATTTAATGCTATTCCTCTCAAATCTCACGCAGCCCAATCAAGAAAAAAAAACATTAGAACATTTTTTACATTTAATAGAAGTTTTAAAATTTTATTAAATAAAATATTATTAAATGTAATGTAAAAATGTGTTAAATTTTAATTTTTAATACATGTATTACATAGAGGTTTTTTAAAACTCTTATCAATTATATGTTATTTAATAACACCACCTTTAATAAAAGTTAAAAAATCTCAATTAAATATCGAAATTGTTCCAGTGAAAATAAAATCGGCAGACCATATATATGCTATTTAAGCCCTTCTAACCATTCATAAATTCTATATATGCGTCCAGCCTCAGACCATACTAAATCATCTGCCACCCATATAGAATTAAAGCTTCAAAAGGCATTCCCTCCATTGGTATGTTGGGGAGATCACATTGGTGAGATAATTAATGAAACATATAGTAATTTAATTAGCCACATTATTATTAATTAGGTAATTATATATGCACCCGATGGAATGGTAAATTAAGTGAGAAGCACTTGATGACCAAAAAGGTCATAAGATTAAATTAATCCTCCCAATGCTCCCATTCAACTCCAAGTATATGTTGATATTTTCTACTTTCTTATGAGTAAATATGGCTACACGTAATCTTGTGAGATTAGTCTAGCCTAATTAATAGGAAGCTTGGGCCAAATATGTCGTATACGTCTCGATCACATTATTTATTTTATGTGATTTAAGGTGCACTGATATAACAACACATCAACACGAAGACCCTTTCTTTTTTTATTATTATGCGAAGTCTAAGACTACTCTTTATTATTTTACTTATGGCGAGAGATACATCTTATCCTACAAAAGATATACTTACGGATAATAAAAAATTCTTTGAGGTCACAAATAAACAACTACTAGACCATCTTAAACTACAAAACAACGGTAAACTCTATTTATCAACCACTACTCTCTATGTATTAGTCTTAAGATGAAAACACGTTAAATATATTTCATATTGTTACCAAAAAATGCATATTACGTTTGTTACCAAAAAATGCACATATTAAAAAAAGCCTTAAAAATGCCTAAAAATGCACATTAAAATCGTTGGAAAAAATGGAAGAGAGAGAGAGAGAGAAAGAGATTACATAAAGTTGTAGTCTCATACACTTGAATAAAGGGAGGTCTCTGCAAATAAAAAATTGCTGAAACGCTCACTAGAACAATTTCGGTATTTAATAGAGGTTTTTAAACTCTTATTAAAGGGGGTGTTATCAAATAACACCTAATTGACATGAGTTTTAAAAAAGCTCTATGTAATACATGTATTAAAAATTAAAACATAACACATTTTCACATGACATTTAATAACAATCTATTTAATAGGGGTTTTAAAACCTCTATTAAAGGTCAAAAATGTTCTAGTGACCCTTCTTCTATTTTAGAGGAGAATATGACCTTCGATTCATCTTTGGGGATCGAACTACAAAATGCAGTTTGATTGAAAATGCGCTTACATACCAACTTCCAATTTTTGCACCAACACTACAAAAAAACAGCAAATCAGAAACAGAATTAGAAACGGAAATAAGTTCCGTTTCTAAATTAAAAAGTTAGCGACGGAATTGAGACGGAAACATTCAGAGACGGATTTGAGACGGATAAGAGACGGAATTAGAGACGGAATTAAATTCCGTCTCTAAAAAATGGCGCCAACATTCCCACCAAAACTTTATTTTGTTATACCCGTTCATCAAATCTCGAGATTTGTGACAACAAATCTCGAGATTTCTCTTTACCCCCTCCAAAACCCTCCCTCGTCGTCCTCCCCACCACCGAAAGCCACCGAAAGCCCTAACCAAGCAAACCCACCGCGCGATTCGATCTCATCGTCTTCGTCGTCTCTCCTCTATACTCTCTCTCTCCTCTCGGTCGCGCCGTCTCTCCTGGTCACCGGCCCCCAAATCTCCAACCCCCAACAAATCTGGCGTCTCTGTTCCGTTGCTCTCAACTCTCTCTCTCTCGTCTCTCCGTCTCTCTCCGATTCCGCCCCCAAATCCCCAACCCCCAACAAGTCGTCCTCGCACTACATTGCTCCCCGGTAGCGCCCCTGCCACTCTCCTGGTCCCGTTCGGTTGTCTTGCACCATTTCGGTCCGCCTCTTCTCTCTCTCTCGGCTCTCACTTCGTGCTCTCATTCAGTCCCCTTTTCGATCTCTGTTCGGTGGTATTGTGCTCTCATTCATTCCGCGCCTCGTTGTTCTTGATTGGTGAGTTCTCCCTCTTTCCTCTCGAACCATTATTTTTTGTGAATTGGCAGTGACATGCTATGTAGGTGTTCCTTGCTATTTTATCATATCTTGATGTTGGTTTACTTATTTAAATGTATAATTTAAATAAATTTGATTTGGTTGTAACTTTACCAGTATGTCTCCCTTGCTATGTATTTTTTTAATGCAGCAGATCAAGGAAGAGGTGCACATTTCAATGTACGTATACTATCTTCAAATGAGTTTTTTTTCTTGAGTGCAGGAGAGGACCTCAGCTGGTTTTTTTTTTTTTGAGTAGGAACTCAGCTGGTTAATGGAGCATAAAGCAGTAGTTGGTGGATGAGATGATGACTTTCTTTCAAGATTGATGGATGTGAATCTTGCTTTGATAAAGGTTTGTGCTTAACTTTCGCTTTTTACCTTTTAGCATTCTTGCACTTCACCATTATCATATACATGTTGAAATGCATGCCTTACAAAGCTTGATAAATAATCCAACTCAAGCGAAGGAGTTCAATTCTTCTTGTTTTAATGCTAAAAGCTCCATGTTATTCTCATTGCACCTATTACAATCCCCAGAATGTTGTTAATGCTTTGATCTTAATTTTCAAAGAACTAAAGCAAAGTCAACAATGTGTGTGTTGTTTCTACTTTGTTTCAGTGTTTTATTAGGACTTGTTGTCTTTGTCTTCTTTTGAATTGAATGAAAATTGAGTCTCCCTAAGGAACTTCATGTATTGACTATGGTGTTGTATTTAATGTTTAATATGAGTGAATTTTCTTTCATGTTCCTTATTAGCTCTAGTACTCTCTACCTACATATGTGTTGAATTGACAAAAGACTAAAGCAAACTCAATCGTAAAGAAATTAAAAAATAGGTTCCAAGCCTACTTTTTATGTATGATTATTATTACTTTCTATGTTTCTTCAAATCCACCATTTTTCTCATTCGCTTCCAATGTACTATCGAGTTCAATAATCTCTCCTCTCGCCTACTTTTTCGTGTGCATAATCACTTGGTTGTTGTCTTCGAGATGAAGAATCAGAAATGCTTCAAAACTGCGTTATAGTTATTATATGAAGTCCTTTTTGCTATTCTTATTCGACCACATGTTGGAGTGTTGGTGATTGGATGTGTTGAACATTAGATGGATTTTGTTCTTGGTTATTAAACTTAATTCTTTATGTGCATATTTATAGGATTGTAAGTGTTCTTTTTTTTTTTTTTTTAGTTGTCGAACAATAGGATTGGTGGTTTTTGTGTATACTTCCAAATTTGGAGCTTTTGTAATACATGATAATTTTCCGTGGATATATAAATTTTTTTGCAAATTTTGAGTTTCACATTTTTTCTTTCTCTTTTGAATATTTGTTGATATATATTGTCGATGTATGAATGTGCAATTTGGCTTTTTTGTGGGATGTTAGCATCCCCAAGGAGTTCTTGGAGGGGGTGCAGGCGATGGAGTAGGTCATATGGTTGTAATTTGAATTTATAGGTTGGAAAACCAATTGGATTATGTTTCTGTGTCATAATTAAACAAAACAGAAAATTAGAGACGGATTAGCAACGGAAGTCAAACATTTCGTTGCTATTCCGTCTCTAATTTTCCAGAAATATATGTATGAATCACAAACGGATCAGAGACGGAAATAAGAATTCCGTCTCTGATTCCGTCGCTAATCAGAAACGGATTCAGAGACGGAATCAGAAACGGAAACATCCGTCTCGATTCGTTTACGATTAGCGACGAATCGAGACGGAATATTTGCATTCGTCTCGATTCGCTCTCTCGATTCCGTTTCGATTAGAAAAACGGAATCGAGACGAATTCATAAATTTATTAATTCCGTTTCGATTCGTTGCTAATCAAGAATCGAATCGAGACGAAATGCAATTACAAATGTACCATTTCGAAAAAATTCCATTTTCGTTCTCTGTTCGTTTCTAATTTTCGTCTCTAAATCCGTCTCTAATCGAAACGAAATTTTTCCGTCTCTATTCCGTCTCTAATCAGAAACGGAATCAATTTTCCGTTTCTGATCGAATCAGCGACGACGTTTTCAGAGACTGTTCCGTTTCTGATTGCAATTAGAGACGGAATTTTTGCAAATCAGAGACGGAAAATTCCGTTTCTGATTTGCTATTTTTTTGTAGTGCAAGGCATGCAAGATTTACCGATAAGGTCTGATTGTATTAAAGCTCCAATTATTTATAGTATTTTCATTATCATGCCAGCTAGCTAGGGCTCATGTCCTTCGGTTTAATTAATGAGTGGGTTGCAGCCATTGCAAAAATTACCCGTGAAGCTCTAATGGTCCTTCTGCATATTGTGGCAAACCGAAAGCAATAAATTCTTTTTATTTTATAGCTCAGCCTTTCTCAACCTTGCTATACATCTGATCTATACACTTATAAGTTACGTTATATATTTTACGTGCACCTAGAAGATAGGGTTGCTTATTTGTTTCATTTTACTTTTTCAAGAAGAAAGGGTTATTTTTATATAAAAAAAACTCTGGAGAGGGTTAGTGATCCATGAAATTAATAATTTTTATGAAGTATTAGAATTGATATTTATACATATAATATAATATAATATTAGTTTGACCGTCAAATCACTAGAACAAATTCGATATTTAATAGAGGTTTTTAAACCCCTATTGAAGGGGAGTGTTATTAAATAACACCTAATTAATATGAGTTTTAAAAAACCTCTATGTAATACATGTATTAAAAATTAAAACATAACACATTTTCACATGACATTTAATAATACTTTATTTAATAGGGGTTTTAAAATCTCTATTAAAGGAAAAAATGTTCTAGTGAATGGATTTATATTGATGCAAGAGAAAGCCAAAAAAAAGCTTCATTAGAAGGTTTTTTTTTTAAAAAAAAACAAGAAAAATAGACTTATTTAATTAGATAAAATAAATTTTTTGATAGGAATTTAATTAGATAAAATGAATAAATCAGTAAGTAAATTAGAATCCAATCATCCTGATCATTTGATAGGGCAGTCGAGTGACTATTGATAGATCGAGTGACGTCACCTTTGGATATCCTCCCAAGATATGTAGCACGCATCCCACGATCGTATCCGACGAATTCCACCATACTTGTGACTTTTAAGTGGGTTGTCATATATCTTAATCTTTTGTGATGCATGCGTTATACGTTTGGATACGTTACATTTCAATTTACGGGGCTCATGTATGAGATGGTTTTTAGCATTTCAACTCGAGATATTACTTAGCTTCGTTCTCTCTCTTCAACTAAGGGTTTTCCCAAAGTAGATATGCTTGGGGAGGTTGCTCTAGTGACCTCGAGCCCGTCGGTAGTCCGCCAAGTTTAGTATTTAGTGTTTGTCTTCATCGTTTTTCCTTTCATTTTGCTTCTTCTCTTCTCTTGATCTTTACTTCTAGATCCGATGGATCTGCGTTGGCTGGAAGCAGATCTACTCTTACTGGTCGGTGGCAAGAGATCTTCTAGATCTACTTTTATGTGTTTGAATGAGGGAGTTAAAGGTATGGCTACGGACTTGAAGGGAGCTGCAAGAGTTTGAAGAAAAGGATTTGGAGAAAAGAAAAGCACTTCATCAAGGTGGAGTTCTTTGAGATTTCTCCTGCTGGCAATTTTTTTTGATGGTTTGTCTTCTCTTTTTTAATCTTCTTCTGTAAGCAATAGTTAGGGTTTATGTGCATGTATTATTATCCTTTGTAGGGTTATTTTCCTTTTTTTGTCAATGCTTTCTCCTGGTGTATAACCCGTGTTCTTTCCCATTTATGATGCCCAAGAGGCCCTGATGATGGTTTATGTCGAGGCTTTATTTGCCTATGTTGTTCTCATAGAGACTGATCTTCAAAGTTGTACACTAGAACAATTTCAGTATTTAATAGAAGTTTTTAACCTCTATTAAAGGGGGGTGTTATTAAATAACACTTAATTGATAAGAATTTTAAAAAATCTCTATGTAATACATGTATTACAAATTAAAACATAACACATTTTCACATGACATTTAATAACACTCTATTTAATAGAGATTTTAAAACCACTATTAAAAGCCAAATATGTTCAAGTGGTATTGTTGTTGTATGAGAATTCTTTTCCATCTATTGTGCTCGAGAGGTCCCAATGGTGGTTTATGCCCACACTTTGTTTGACTCTGTTGTTTTCATGAAGATGGATCTTCAAAGTTGTATTATTGTTGTATGAGATCTCACCAATTTTATCAATAAAACTCATTGTGCTTTGAAACAAAAAAAAAAAAAAAAAAAAAAAAAAAAAAAATTGCTCATGTACAAAAAGGCAAAGCACATGCATGCATGTCGAAGTTGTTTGGGTGTGTGTGATCTGACATGCACTCGCATGCCAATTATATGCCATGGTAGAGTTGGGTGGTTGCATATGTCACAGTGTCGATCGTAATGATGATGTAATTTGAATATAAGCTTATGTGGTGTGTGTGTGTGTGTGCGCGTGTGTGTGTGTGTGTGAAATGCATGCAGAGACACGATTTTTTTCCAAAAGTACTATATTTTTTACTTTTAAAGAGGGAAATAGGGGGCCTTTCTTTTTATTTCGCCACACTAAGCAATAACGCCTTCTGAGAAGGCGTTATTGCTGATGTGGACTTTGGGAATTTGTTTTTTTTTTTGTTTTTGGAAAAAAATTCCACGTGGCCTAGGATAGCGCCTTCGGAGAAGGCGCTATCATAGGCCACGTGGTTCGACGCCACGTGGTGCCACGTGGCGTCCGAACACGATAGCGCGCTTCTCCGAAGGCGCTATCGAATTTCGAATGTCCACGTGGCTCCACGTGGCGCCACGTGGAGCCACGTCGCGCTTCCCAAACACGATAGCGCTTCTCCGAAGGCGCTATCAATGTTTCAAGATATCCAATCGTGTCCACGTGGATCCACGTGGCGTCCACGTGGACACACGCTCGGCCTTGGTTATTGGGGTGCGCCGATAGCGCTTTGAGAAGGCGCTATCAGCGCACCAGTCTTCTTCTTCTTCTTCTCGAGACGAAACCGACGCAGAGATTGTTTCGCTAGGGATGCAGGGGGAGGGGACAGGGGTAGGGGAGGTAGGGGTCACGGGATTACTAGTAATCCCGTGACCATACATGATCGATCCTCTACACTATATAAGGAGGGGACGGGGAGCTCGGGAAAGGGAAAGCGAGGAGAGTGTATTCGTTCACGCGGCGGAGGACGTAGCGACGGCGGAGGACGTAGTAACGGCGGCGGAGGAAGGTCGACGAGCCGAGCGAAGCGGAGAGCGACAGACGCAGGGAGCAGGAGCGCAGAGGTGAGGCGAGAAGAAGAGGCAGCCTGCACTTGTTGCGCAGGCCAAGAGGAGGGGAGCGCTGGGAGGCGCGAGCAAGCGCAGCGGTGGTGCACCGATCGGTCATCGGAGGAGAAGGAGGAGGTCCAGTGAAGGAGGAGGAGGTAGGTACGGGAGTTTTTGTTGTTAGTTAGTTTGTGTTTTTAGTTTGTTTAGTTTAGGTTTGTGTAGTTTGGTTTAAGTTTGTTGAATAAGTTTAGTTAGTTTGGTTTAGTTTGTTAGTTAATTAAGTATGATTAAGTTACTTTGATTAAGTTAGTATAAGTTTGTGGAATTGAGTTTTTGTTGTTATGTTTGGTTTAATTAAAATACGTTTGTTTAAGTTGAGGTAGTTTGTTTGTTAAGTTTGTTATAAGTTTGGTTAAGTAAGTAAAGGTAATTTAATTGTTATAAGTTAATATAGGTTTGTTAATAAGTTAATTACGTATGTTTAACTTAATTTCCTATGTTTAAGTTAGGTTAGTCATATATGAAGTTTGTATAAGTTACTTTAGGTAGCTTGTTTTTGTCTAGTTAGTTTGTTAAGTTTGTTATAAGTTTGGTTAAGTGAGTAAACGTAATTTATTTGTTATAAGTTCATTGAAGTTTGTTAATAAGTTAATTATGTACGTTTAACTTAATTTCGTATGTTTAGGTTAGGTTAGTCATTTATGAAGTTTGTTTAAGTTAGTTTACAAATGGCAGTCGTATGGACTCCCCTGCTCACACGTGATTGCAGCATGTGCGGTAGTTCGAGTGAACTACGCGCAGTTCATCGAGCCATTCTACAGGATGGATGTGTATGCACAATGCTACTCGTTTGCTTTCAAGGCCATACCAGATGAGAAGTATTGGCCGACTTTTGGGACGACGATCATACCCGACCCAAGAACCAGACGTGGCCGAGGGAGACCTAAGGGTTCGCGTTTACAAACCGAGATGGATCTGGCTAACGACCAAAGACCTTTGCGATGTGGGATATGTCATCAAGCAGGACATAGAAGAAGAACATGTCCCAATAGAGACCGTCAACGAGTCCCTATCAGGAGGAACCGGTGTGGCATTTGTCGTTTAGAGGGACACAACAAAAAAAATTGTCCAAGGAGACCTCGACCATCAAACGAGGACCTCTAGTCAATTTTGTATAATATGTGAAACAACTTATGGTAGTAGATATGTTGACTTTGACTCATTTTCGTTGTGATTTTTTGTGTTAAAAATTAGTAAATACTTATCGCTATGGTTTTGTACAATACTCATTTTCTTTTTCTAACATTCTATATAGTTGTACTCCAATGGATCCAGGTCCTTCGATCCATCATCATTTTAACTCCAATCTACTCACGTATCGACGCGAACCTGGAGAGGCGAGGTAAGGCCATTTTACATGAATGCGTAATTTTTACCACAATATTGTATCAAATACATACTTTAATACATTTTGTCCCCCTCAAGGTTTACGAAACAATGCGCGTACGTCGAAGACGTGGGGTCGTTGATCGAACGATGCAGTTTCATTCGAGGATGATCCCATATCTCCGTTCCAGTGGGTTCTATGGGATATCCCGGGTAGCATTTTTCAGCCTTGATTGGGCTCTAATTATCGTTTGTAGAGAGATGGCGCCCCGAGACGCATACTTTTCATATGCATTGCGGGAGTGCACGATTACACTCCAAGACGTGCAGGTGCAGATTGGATTACCTATTGAAGGTATGCCTGTCACTGGAACGACAGACGCAGACTATGCCGACGTCTGCGAGAGGCTACTTGGGCGAACTCCGAGTGGAGATGACATCGTAGGTTGTAAACTTAAGGTCGATTGGCTTGAGCGTAACGTTCCAAAGCAATAGATGATGAAAGCGATGAGGAGTCGGTCCAACGTTACGTTCGATCGTACATACTACAACTCATCTGGTTGTCTTTTCGCCGACAAGTCCAATCGCTTCGTACATTTGATGTTCCTACCTTTCTTTGGAGGATTTCCAAGTAGCGAGCCAATATAGTTGGGGAGTGCATGTTTGGCTTATTTGTACAGGGGAGTTGTGTCGCGGATCTCGCGCAGGGCACATGAGGTTGCTTTGGCGCCTCCATTCTTATACAATCTGTGGGCATGGGACAGATTTCCATTCATAGCACCGCGACGTCTGCGTCAGACACTAGAGCTCAACAAATGAACGGTGGATGGCCAAAATATGCTTATGGACGTTCCACTCGGACACGGTATTTTCGTTGTGATTTCTCATTACTTTGCAAAAATTCTTGTCCATGTTCATTTATCATAACTTATTGTTTCCTACACGATGGCTCGATGCATTTTCGGTTTCACATAATGCGACGCACGTTGTATCGTCATACCGTGATGCACTCGACTCTCGAGGCATGAGGATGATGTGGTGTGGCAACCATATAATGAACTCATGGCGTCTCTTCCCGAAATCTTGTACAAATGGTCAAGGCAGCTTTGCTCTCGACGTGTCCCCGATTTGTTTCCACATTGTGGAGTGGCATCGACCGAAAGGGTTATGAGACAATTCGGCATGGTACAAGTAGTGCCACCTAATTGTGCCTACGACGCCCAACCGCACCGCATCGAATTGCGTGGACATCATCATGTAAATTGGGTGACTTTCCACGCAAGCTACATAAACATGTGGGAAAATCGAGGGGACACCATTGCGACAATGCAAGACCGAATGAATGAAGGGCATGACCATCAAGACTACATGACGTGGTATCGATCGGTCACTAGGAGATTTATAGGACACGACGGGCGTTACGTGACTACACGGTAATTTGCTAACTATTAATTTTCCTCAAACATTTAATATTATATATTGCGTGATTTGAGAACTTATTTTTTATATTTCAACGTAACTTGGTGCATCGACTTAGGCGTGTGTTGATTGAGGATGGGTACGAGCAAGGTCTTGCGACCATGAAGGGATTTCAATTTTGGACGAAGACGAACGACAAAGGTCTAATCTTTCGCACGATTTAACCGACGTCCAACAAGACGTAGATGAGGATATTGAACAAGAAGATGAAGAAGACGATCAAGGCGAACCAAACATAGAGGTGAGAAGAAGACGAACACGACCAGAGAGAGCGTGCGGGAACGCACCGACGTCCTCGTCCCCCACGTCCATCTACTCGGGCGAGGTTGCTGCAGAGAGTAGTAGACCTTCTCCTCCAAAGACGTTCATCTCGTTCGAGAGTGAGTAGAAGAGATAATGTTGGCGAGAGTAGTCATTCTTCTCATGGGTATATACCAGCATCTTCCACACCCCAACCAGAACCTCATATGTATATACCAGCACGTTCATCTCAGCGCCACGTCACCAAAAACCGAAAACCCCCCAACTCAATAGCGCCTTTTGAGAAGGCGTTATTGCCTATATCCGAAATAAAAAAAAAACACTCTCTATTTTGTGAAAAAAATTGTAAATGTGCCCTACATGTGAAAATACCCCCGAGACATTGGTTGATCAGAACGCGCGCTTTCACACATGCAGTTCTAGCTAGGTAGGAGTTGGAACATCATGAGTGGAGATGTTTAATTACGTGGTGACAATATAACAAGGGGGGCCACAGACAATACACTTTAAATTAAAACCATGAAAAGAAACTAAAGAAAATATACTTTATGGGGGACTGTATATGGTAATGGTATATATTGGTGCATACTAATTTGTAACGCTAGATGAGAAGAAATCACCTGGTAGGTCCAATAATTAGAAAAAAGTCATTTAAATTTGTAACATACTTTTGATATTTCATTAGTTGGGATCTTTTCAACATACATAAAGATCTTCAATTTAGGACTTTATCCAATTAGATTTGTTCACTGGGCGAACTCAAGTTGTGGTTAATCGGGCCGAGGCTTTAAACCCTTACTCAGCTCACTAAAGCTGGTCCAAATTAGGAGTTTTTTTACTAAATGTTTAGTAGTAAATGCAAAGTGATGTTAGTTAAGTTGTATAAATTATAACAATTGACTTAAAGTGTTGGTTAAACACTTTTTTTCAAAATTTATGCTAACAAAAAGGTGAACATGGATATTGCCAACCATAATAAAACAAAGTGCTCCTACCATCAAGCGTGTGATCCAATAATTTGTTCTATATTGGTGGAAGAGGTCACCACTTCGAGTCCCATCAGACAAGATAAGTTGATTCCTTTCCCTAAAAAAAAAAAAAAAAAAAAAAAAAAAAAAACCGAGTGTTGATTGGACATCAAAAGCTGCCCAGTTCAAGTTGCCGCTTGTACAAAAAAAAGCCCATGAGCATGGTCATAGTGACCTCTTAGTTCACAGTTGTAATCTTGTTAAGTTGGTAGCCTAAATCTTCAATGTATTCTTGGGCTTTTTAATTGCTCTAGAGCCTCTAATGGATTTCACTGGCCTCTTTAGGCACTTAAAACCGTTTAACTTTCTCATGTGTGCTAATAAGAACTTGTAGCGACTGTTTGCACAGCACATGCACAGCCAATCGAATATTCATTTGTAGGAAGGAATTTCATGGTCTAGCGATTAGGTTTCTCGCTTATCTGGAGGGAACTGTTACTCTTACAAAATTAAGGTAATATAGTAAGTCATGCAATTGTTTGAAAGCCGAGCAATATTATTAAGATGTGTGCTCACATATTTTGTTATGTATCGCACGGTTTCCACATAAGAGGGCGACCTTAATTAATTGTCTTACTCAATTGTGGAATTGTAGCATTTCTTGCACGTATATAGGTTGTCGTGCTAAATAACTATCATCACTACAACACGTTGCACAATGTGCAAACTTCGTGACAATAATAGAAAGCACAAAGGAAGAAGAAACAACAAAAAAGTGTCAAAGTATCTTTGGACTCCCGCTTTAGTAAAAAAAAAAACAGCACAGAAGTATTGTATATACAACATGTTTCATTATTCATTCCCATATTGACTTTTTATTTCTTCAAAGAAGTTCCCTTACAAACTTCGCAGCCTAGCCCATATAAATTAAGGCTTCACCAACGTCAAGCCCCATATCTCTCAATCTTGTATACACAAACATCAAAATCAAACCCAGAGTCACAGAGAATTCACAATGTCCATAATTACAATTCAAACCAATCAAATCCAATAACCACAAAGATAAAATTGTTTTGAATCACACAATTCATAGCAATTTTGTTCTTTCATTGCGTTTGTGAAACATTGCCAGGCCTCATCTCCGGGACACTACCCTGCCGCTCCACGGGAGGCAACGGTCGGTGATACCCCGGCATCACTCCGGCGTTTCTTACTCCATAGTAAACCTGCTGACCCGCAATCTCCGACGCCCCTCCGGCCGGCAATTCATACCCTTCAGCAGCCACAACCGGCTTCTGCCCAACATTGTACACTTGACCAACTCCACCCATAATCTGATTCCTGTACCAATTGGAACCTGACCCGAAACCTGACCCGGTACCGTGGAAGGTAAGTCATGGGCACAGGGCTCGTTTGGACCGGAATGCTCCCACCCGGAACATGACCCGCCACGTAGTAAACCGGCATGGGCTGCACTGGCTGACCCGGGTAGTGAGGCTCCGATACATAATGCCAAACGGGGTTGCCACCCGAATACCCGCCTCTCTGTTGAGCAAACCCGGCCTGATTAGGATCTCCAACTGCCTCTCCAAAACCTTGACTCATGGGGCTCTCCAGCCTCTCCTTCATATCCACAACCGGGTTTGGGTTCACCTGCTCGAGTGGCTTGGTCCTGACAGGAGGCAAGTCGGGCATGGAAGGCACACCAAGAGAGGACGAGGTGGAGAAATACGGGGATGGAGAGATGGGCGGTGCGGGCGAACCCGGGTCTGAACCCGGCACATTATCAGACAGAATTGGCTTATTCTTGGGTGGTTTCATAATCACTTCCCGGGATTCGTCTGAATTGTCCAGGCCAAAGAGATAGTCAGGCAATTCAGAGATGACGGAGGAGACCTCAGACCGGCCTCGCTCGAGGGAGGCTCCACCGCCATTCAGTGCGTCGAAGAACCAAGTCTCGCGCCGGTTGGAACCACCTAAGAGAGAGCCGAGGCTGGCATTGGTGGGGAAGAGGAAGAGGCGAAGGCGGGGGCGGGAGGACTTTGGGTTGAGGCGATCATACTCGTCGATCATGTTCTCGAGGTCCTCATCGGAGGTTACCGAGATGAGGGCGTCGAGGTCTTCATTGGGGAGTTGGTATTTGATGGAGAATTGGGAGGGAGATGAGTTGGAGAGCTTGGAGAGTTTGGCGAGGAGGGCGGAGAAGGAGGCTGGGCGGTGGAGGGCGACAATGCGTGTCTCGCCGCCAACGTAGCGGAGCTGGTTGTCGTGGGGGCGGGGAAGGATTTGGCCGCCGAAGCTGCACATGAAGCGGATGGAGGAAGAGGAGGTGTGGTGGTCGTGGGAGTAGTCGGAGCGGGGGGAGGAGGCCACAGAGTCTCCTGCATTGGAGTCAAGCTCCGACGGGTGCTGCGTCGCAGTAGTCATGGTCTTCTACTACGTACTAATGTAGTTGTGGTGGAGCCTGGCGGGGTATACTACATATAGAACACCGAACATTTATAAACTTATAAAGATTTCAAATCAGATCATTGACTCAAAACATCAACACGGTTGGTTAGTCCTAATTAATGCAAACTTTATGACCACATAATTAGATTAGATTTTTAGCACAAGAAACGTGAGAAACAAGGTCATTGGTGGAAAACTGAAACCACGAAGAAAAGAAAACGATTGTTTTGTTCCAAAGGCGTCAAAAAAAGAAAAGGAAAGCAAAGGATATTCCCAAAGTCCGGACTCAAACAACTAAAAAGACATAAAGAACCTTAATTTAAATTTATTATTAGTGTTTAGGGATAGAGGGTAATTAAATCTTTTACTTAAGTAGATATCTTAAATTGTTAACAAAAAATTTATTTGAGTCCGGACTCAAAGAGTCCAAACAGATTTTTTGATTCCGAAATCCCAAACAATAAATCTACTAACACTAATGAGTCCGGACTTATAAATTTTTTTTTAAAACTTTTATAAATATTTTAAGGGACATCAAATTTTTTTTACAAGTGATCATGATTGCTTTATTAATTGCTCGAGTATGTATTTAAAATAAAAAAAAAAAATTGCATTCCGCATCCACGAGTCCAAATAGCACTACCCAATTCCCAAATTATATTACAAGTTGAGAGAACAAAATTAAAGGAGAGGTGAAAAGGTTGCCAATTGTATTAGGGGCATGCTAGGCATACATCACAACAATGCGAGTCATAAGGCGATGTGCATTTATTAATATAAGCCTAGAGTTTTTCATTGTGTAATTGGTGTGAGAACTGAGAAGCGCCTTAGTGATGCTGGAGTATCATAGGTTGTACTACCAAATTGATGAAACTGACTTAGCAATCTAGGCAGTGACTAAAAGAACCTTAGTTTTTGCAAAAACGAACCCTAATTTTTTTTTAAAAATTAATTCATGTGTGAAATGACCTAACTGCCCCTCCATATAAATAAATTTTTGCTTACTCATACCCCGCTCACACCCACTCACTCACACCCTAATCACCCATCTCTCAAATCGTGCTCTCACTTTCGGCTCCAATCCGACGAAATCCGAGCGAAACCACACTGATTCGGCGCGGTGGGTGTATTCCCCACTATTTTCATGTTGATTTCTAAGTTTTTTTTTTTTTTTTTTTTTTTTTTTTTTTTTTTTTTTTTTTTGAGTCGGTAGTGGTGTTTGTGATTTTCTTGTTGGATTTAAGGCTTTTGATTTGGAGCTTGAATCTCGCATTTTTTGCACAAAAAATATTCATGGAATCGAGAATATCTAGTGATTCCGAGCAAATCCAACTGATCGATTTCATGTATTTTTTGGAGTTTTAAAATTTTTTTGTTCGTTTTTGTCGCCCGTGAGTTTCAGACACACAAGATTGAGACCATTTTGAAAGTTTCGGTCACACAAGTACGAGACCTCTTTAAAGGTTTCAGTCAGCTTCCGTCGAGATCAACAAAAGATCGAGACCTCTTTAAAGGTTTCGGTGGGAGTCGACCGAGACCTCTAAAGAGGTCTCAGATACATGTGAAAAAAATTCTTGGGCGACACTTTTCACTTCTAGGGCGTAGGGTAATCAAGAGTATTTTTGAAATTTATGAAAATAAAAGTGAGGTACGTTTAGCAAAATCGGGATATGCTTTAGAAATGGGACTGTTTAGCAAACACTGGAGTCTATTTAGCCGTTGTCTAAATCTATTTGGACTTATGAACTCGGACTTAAAGAGAGGTTTTAAATTTTTTTACAAAGGTATCAATAAAATTTTACAAGTGATTATGTTTGTTTTATTATTGTTTGATGATGACTTTGAAATAAAAAAATACTTTTGTGTTTAGACTCGTGAGTCCAAATAGCACTACCAAGAAATGTTAATAGTGAGTCTCCATTCAAACCATGTATTAATTGAAATCCTAATTAATTAGGTTGCCAATTAATATTATATTAATTACTACAAATCTCAGTGTACAAGGGACTGATCTCAACATACACATATGGAAAATTGAAACCTAGTAAGAAATCAAGTTTTTCACCTTAATTATTTTCGCATGTTGAATGGAATTTTTAGGTCGAGTTTGGTTCAATTAGCTAAGTTCGCGAGAAGTGTAATTCAAAGAGGATAATTTCCTTTTAGGCACTGTTTGATTGGATAGAAAAGAAAAATATTCTGAAGTTTATGACAAATTTAGTGGAAAATGACATTTTCATACATTTGATAGCCAAAATCTTCTCGCAGAACATTTTTTTACAATTGCCAATTTTTCATATTAAGACCCATATATTTTTCACCTATTATGGTGGGCAAACTGAGTTTTCTATTTAGAAAATGTTAGTTTCCATATTAAGACACATTAAATTTATATTTTAAATATAAAATTAATATATTTAATGTATATAGTAAGTTTTCATATTTATTTCAAAACTTGTTATCAGTGAGTTTTTTTAGGAGAAAAATTCTTATATGTGCAATCAAATACATATTGAAAAAATTTATTTTGAACATGTACTAGAGAAATTTTTTTTAAGAAAATGTTCTTTTCGTATACAACATTTTCTTTCTAATCAAATAGAGCCTTAAATAAAAAAAGAAGAAGAAAAGGTTGGGCCGAGGAAATTTTTGTTGAAAAAGAAAATTACCTCTTATGGTGGTAGTTGTCAACTTCCTATTCCGACAATGCAATAAAATTGCAACGAAAATATTAGCACGACCTGTTTTGGAACACCTGGAATAAATACTCGAATATTTTTGTTTAGTCATTTCTACATCGATGTGTATTAAATGAACACTACAATCGAACGTCTATTCCGGGTGTCCTACAAAGGTCATCCTAACACCTTCCAATTTGCAAACCAAACAAGAGAAAACATTAAACCTTTTGGAATTAGGGATACAAGCAAATAAACTCAATTGGACATATGCAGTGTTAGGTCTGCCTCAAATCGAGTGTCATGTGCAAGTTAAGGCGTTCCTAGCAACATAAAGGGTACAAATGGATTTGTATTGAATGAACACCAACAATCAGGTGTCCTAAAAATGTCACCCTAGCTAGCACCCTCCAAATTGCAAACCAAACACGAGAAAACCATTAAACTTTTTGAAACTGGACAAGCTAATAAACTCGATTGGATATAAGTGGTGCTAACTTTTCCTCAAATTGTGTGTTATGTGTGAGTTAAGGCATTTCTAAAAAAATAAAAAGGATTGTTACGTAGGAGTGGATTTGCTAATGTTGGGAGGGTAATATTAGTAATGTCTCTTAATAGCAACGCACCACGTATGGACAAAAGAGTAAAAAAATGGGGATGCAAATGTGTAAAAGCACATCTACATTGTACATGACACATTTCTATTAGCAAACATTACCAACATTACACCTCCTGACATTAGCAAATCCACTCCCTGTTATGTTAGTCAATATCCAATAGAAGCGGCTAAACATAGCTCACTTTTTGCTAAACGGATCTCACTTTCTTAAAAAGATTTAATGAATGTGTAAAATAACCCAAATGCCCCTCCATATAAAAAGGTTTTGGCTCACTCATACCCCGCTCACGCCACTCACCTATACCCCAGTCACCCTCTTTCGAATCGCACTCTCACTTCCAGCCTATATCCAATGAAATCCAAATGAAACCACATCGATTCAATGTCGTGGGTGCATTCTTCACCTCTTTTCATGTCGATTTCTAGATTTTTTTTTCTTTTGCTTTTTTGAGTGGGTAGTGTTTGCGTTTTTTTGTCAGGTTTATGGCTTCAATTTAGAGCTTGCGCATCATATTTTTAGCACAAATTGTCGATGAAATAAAAAATATCTAGCGATTCTAAGCAAAACCCAATTTTATTTTATTTTTTTTGCTAGTTTCATGTACTTTTTTGGAGTTTTGAAACTTTTTTGTTCGTTTTTATTGCCTATGGGATTTGGATCTACAGGGTCGGTACCTCTTTAGAGGTTCCATTTACTTGGGGTTGTTACTGCTTTGAAGGTCTTAGTCGCAAAGTCTTTTGTTGGCTCCCATCCAGATCAAGACCAAGATCGAGACCTCTTCAAAGGTTACATGGGAGCTGGCCTAAACTTCTAATGACCGAAACCCACGAGCGATACTTTCTCACTTCTAAATCATCAACGAGACCAGACTTTGTTTGACAAAAAAAAAAACACTTTTATGCCACTTCCGACATAGTACAAGTGTATTACAATGCCAGCAAAATCGAGACAGAGATGATTGTGGGGCGATGAGGCGAGAGTAAGCAAAATTATTTTTGAAGTTTTTTTTTTTTAAAGTGCAGTAAATTTAGCAAATCAAGATATACTTGAATGATGAAGTAAGTTTAGCAAAAAAGTGATGTGCGATTGAGTAATGGTGCATCACTCGACACAAACCCATTTAGTGTCATGGCTGTGTCAAAAGTAGTCCCTTTAGCAAGGTCCTAACAAAATTGATGAGACAGCCTGTGAGGTTATTAGCGGGTGACAATGATAGAGTACGCCTAACCGCACGTGCGAATAAGATTCTCGGTCCATCGAACGATCACCAATCCTTGAGAGGTTTCAATCTCTAGGCACAGAAACCTCATCGAGTCGCAAGGATTTCTCATCTCTCAGTCTCAAATCTCATCAAATTCAGTTCTCAAACTCAAACACAGAGAGAATTTCATAGAAAACCAAAACAAATTGTTAGGGTTCAGCTCTTGCTCGAGTTGAAATTTTTGAAATAAAGCTTCGCAAGTTTCGGTGCGTAATTCGGTGAAGAATCCTATCCAACCAAAACCTCATCCGATCGAGATGAAGATCGAAAGAGAAAGAACGAACATAAGCGCGTGCGTGCGTGCGTGCGTGCGTGCGTTAACCACATCAAATCAAATAACACCACCACTACTGAATCACTGATCGCACCATCAAAACAAACAAATAATCGAACATCGGATTGTAAAAATTAAAGTGAAATCGAGATCTAATCGAGTTGAATTGGTAGTTACCTGACCGATCGATCGATCGACCGAGCGAGCGAGCGAGCCCTAATCTCGAAGAAGAATCGGTGCGAAGAGAAGTCCGTGGCGCGGCCGCGTTTGAAAGGGTAGCGAAAAAGCAGAGAGAGAGAGAGAGAGAGCGAGGGGGGGGGGGGGGGGGGCGGCAAGTTGTGCGAAGGGGCTGAGATGGCCGGCTGGATGACATGAGGGGTGGGGCCCGCGATGTGCTTTTTCGGTTTGTATTCTATTGTGTGCGCCTGGATGTTGGTTAAGGTAAGTGGGAAGAAGTGTTAGAGACGTACAATGTGTATTTTGTTGTTTTGATGTGAGTTGAGGCAGATCGGATGGTGTCAAATAGGACTTGTGAGTTTTGTTGTAGCGGTTTTTTGTTTTTTTTTTTTTTTGTTTTTTTTTTATGACACAAGCGGTTTTTTGTTACGTTGTGCGAAAGAGTGGTTCTCCGCAACGTGGACGACATGCTTGCTTTTTAACCGGGAACAAAGTTTCGTGCTTCTTGTTGGCAAAATGTTTTGTTTCGCCTCTAAAGTTTACGGGTAGTGTTACACGTACATAGCCATGGTGCGATGCATCTTGGGATTCGTCGGGTTCGCATCGCTAAGTGTATCGGACGGTTATCAGAGTGCGATGTCTTCTGATATGTCCTGTACGCCAACATTTTCCAAAGTTTACCGTTTTTCTGATTTGATCCTCAAGAAAATAATTTATTAACATTTGATCCTTAAATTTTATAATTTTTCTTCATTTGATCCCTAAAATTTCGTATGTTAATATTTAGGCCTTAAACTTTAAACTAAACCCTTCTTAGAATATGGGGAACCATGACACTTTTTCTTCTACTTTTAATATCTCAAGCAAAAGGTCTTTGTTAATTCAAATTGAGTTAATGATGAAGCGCATATGTAAGGTATTTGTGACTGCCCCTTCCTTAATCTAAGGCACCGACCGGCCTAATCATGTCATTAAGCTGTAATTTTAGTCACGTATGACTTAACAATGTATTAGTCAACATTTTTGTCTCATTCACCTCGTTATACGTGTTCAAGATAAATAATATTCATTTCTGGTTAGTTGTGATTTTCAGAGTTAATTAAAAGTTTTAAAATATTTTAATATTATCAGTGGAAGACTTAATAAAAACACATATTGGAGAAATCAAAAAATAATGACCACAGGTATATAAACAATGGAACATCGATGGTTGTGTAATAAACATGTGTTTGGTCAGATAATTATCGATCAACCCAAATATATACAACTCAATAGTATGTAAAAAACATAAAGCAATTCACACAACAAAATATCAAAAACTTAAAAAATTTGAAACAGGAACACGTAAATGGCTAAAAGGTAGTAACGTGTGTTGAATGCATCAAAATATATAATCCCAATAAAATTAATAAATACCATAAGAATTGCAATAGTGACAAGCACGAGGTCGATCCACGAAGACTAAGGTTTCTAATTTAGACTAAGACTAAGAAACAAGAAAGTAAATTGAGGGATTTGCAAAAGTTGTTTTCAAGAATTCACCAAAAATAGGGAATAAAAATACTTTGTAAAGAAATCAATCAAGAATAGTAACTTAAACCCTCGGTATCACAAACTTTCTCAATTGGCACAATCAACAATATGGTCGTCGATCTATAAGTATGAAATTCAAAGGTATCCTATAGTATCTATAGACCCAATAATATACGCGGTTCCTCGCACTTCTTATTCTCGATAGCCAGGTACGACAATAACTATTTCCCTAGCTAAACGTATAACCCTATACTCAAGCAAATTGAGTTCAACGCAAAAACCGCAATGAGTTTTGTGAATACACTACACTTAGACAACTGGATTACTAGTGCGTCCGATTTAGCTTCGATCCTTAAGATACTTGATTGGTTCCAAAAAGGGTTGAATAAATCGGTATAATCAATTGTCACTTGCGTGGTCTTATCGCATAAGTACGGATATGTACGACTTACTAGCAATATATCAAGGTTTAAACCAAAGTTTAACATTAATTAAGCAATCAACACCAAAGAGAATAAAATACCAGTGAAGAGCAATAAAATTAAATTGAATTATATCTCACATAGGTTTTATACCAAAAGAGCTGTTTAATCTACCTCTGGTCTAGATTGATGAGATTAGCATGACATGTTGATAGAAAAACTCAAATTCTCGATGTTCTTTCGTAAACAAAGGTTAGGAACAATAATTTCCCGAGTTACTATTTACATAAAACTTAAAAAGTTTATTCCAAAACGAAGTTCCTAAAAATTTGGACTAAAAAGTAGGTTTCCAATTTTAGGCTGCGGATCAGACCGTGAGCAGGCTGTGGCCTGAATTCGCGAAACCTAACCCACGACCTAGATATACGACTTGAGTGGTGGTCTGGATTACTGTTACCTAGTGACAAACGTGAAAACGAGGTCGTGAAGTTTGGATTCCATTCCACGGCCTGTATATACAACTTGAGCTACAGCCTAGAATTTTATTTCCTTTTTTCATTTGATCATCTTGATCGATTCTTCTAATATTCACACCAATTCTTAATTTTGAGTCCTAACATATGTGAATCATACAAATGGTAGATTTTTACCACTAAATAAATATTTATGGTTCAAAGTCACACTAAACATTGTATATTATAATGTCAAATTGTACACTTATCAAGTAGTCACCGATCTTCACCTTGCCCGGTTTGCTACTCGATGGATCTGCACCCACCGTCATAAAAAAAAGGGCGGTGAGTACAATAACGTAGAAAGTAACATTGAGATATATTTATCCATATTTCCAAACACAACATGAACACGTCTAAAAACATATATTCACAAGACAACAATACCGAAACAAAAACATGTTACAAAACATTACAACTAAACAAAGTAAGAGCAACACAATCATTATGAATGAACTACTTCCAGTTAACTGTGTGTCCAACACATTGGCTTGAATATTACCCTTTTATCACATAAAACAAGACATATCGACCTCATGTAATAGGTCAGTACACATAGCACTTTGGTATTACCCTAATTGGTCGTCGCTTGTTAATTTCATCAACCTTATACAGTAGGTTCGTGTCACTAACTAGTCGAACTATCGACATCCCTATGTCACATACCTCGTGTGTCGTGTACACCCCAAATCAAATAAGGAAACTTAAACATATATTCTAATTTGACAATAATCAACGTTTAACATACACACCATGTGACGGCCCCAAATTCCCAATACATTTGGGTACGCCTGGCCTAGACCCGTGCAGGTCCCGAGTCAGTTTCTCAGCGAACTGGACGAGCCTAGTCAGCCTCAACTTATCAAAATTTTAAGGTTTTTAAGGTTTATGAAAGAGTTATTGCGGTTATAATACAAATGGAAGCAAAAATCATATTCTAATCAAATAATGGGAAATAACTCAATCAAGGGAAATTAGGAATCTATATAAATGTGGAAACCCCCAAGACAGTCATATCCAAGTCAACAAAATGAAATTATGGAAATCACCTCAAACCTAGTTCCCGGTTCCAAAACAACCATATATGTATATACATAAACGTCATACAAAAAGGATAGGTACGAGCCTACATCTCGGTACCTCACGTCCAGCTGCTCACAAAAAGTCTCCTAGACACGGTCCCTTGCCCCTACTGCTCTCCGTCTTATCTGCACCCACCGTCACAAACTAGACGGTGAGCAAAGAGAAATTTGAAAGTAAAGCCTGTAAGAATATAACAAGAATTCATGAAACGACAAACAAGACAGTCTAAATATCATGCGGTACTTGAAATGCAGGGAATATAAATAAGCAAGAATGCATGATAGACAGATGGAAATGATAGCAATCGAAACATGCGTGTTCTACGAGTCAAGAGAGGCAATAAGTAGTCCATATTCCACAACAATACCACAACAATCCACAACCATCCACAACAATCCAAGACATGGTATCACACAATCACTAGGGGTGGTCAAACACTCGTGCGCTCGAGTGCCGCGTTTTATCCCTTCTAGTGCAGGCGCATGTACCTTCGAGACGTACTTATGCCAAGAACACACATACAAGAACATAGAATGGAATGCCAATGATGGGATAATAACGAACACAAGAAAAGTGAAAATGAATCACATGATATCTTCTTAGTGGCTTACTAACGTACAAATGCTTTTTAAGGCAAGTGTACTTACCCGAGATTATCGTAATCCACGTAAAACTCCCGCGACTCCTAACGCGTATCCTCAAGTTTCCCGTTACCGACAAGGTCGGAAACTCGTGTTATTAGGTCGAGTCATTCACTAACACTTAGGTTTAAACTTATCATTATTTCCAATGTTTTGAATGGCTCGGACGGTCATACATTTTAATAAATAAAAGAAGACACTCTCTCTCGGGTTTTGAAGACAAACTACGTATTCGCTTCATCGCGAGTCATAGGCTCGGCTCAGTCGTATGCGGGTCACGTCATGGTCTCGCGGACCGGCAACATGATCACGACGTCATAGCCATTCATCGCCACGCGACGTTTGAAGAGAAACGTGAGCGGGAGGGAGAGCAAACCGTGAGGAGAGGGAGAGTGGTCGAGTGCTCACGGGAGAGAGAGAGAGAGTGTGTGAGACCTCCGGCGACCTTCCTCGCCACCACGGGACCTCCGACGACGGCTTGGTCTCGCCAACCGAATGGTGAGCGAACCTAGAGAGAGAGAGCCCGTGAGAGAAGTGAAACGCGAGAGAGAGAGAGAAAACCGAGGTGAGAGTGTTACCTCCGGTTGGCGGCCTCCTCCGGCGTCCTCGGTCCCGGTCACCGGGCGAGAGTAGAGGCGGCGGTGAGCCGAGGAGAGAGAGGCGTGAGTGAGAGAGGTTTGAAGCCGAGAGGAGGTGGGAGTGTGGTTTGAAGACCGAGATGAGTGGGAGAGAGTTGACCGAGAGGATGTGTGAGAGTGATTGAAACCGTGAGTGAGTGAGAAGAAAGATCGGGAGGAGAGAGAGTGTGATGAGAGTGTGACGTGAATGAGTGGGAGTGTGAGGTGTGAGTGATGGGAGTGGGTGGGGTGGTTGGTTTTTTGTTTGAAATTCAAACCAATATGGTGAGGTGTGTCCTAGGTGTGCCTTACCCACCCACAAGTCCCCAACCTTAACCCCCGGGTTCCCTGACTCACCTTACCTCATCGACCCGTATTTTTCTCCGTCACGTGCACACTTTTACTTGTATTTCCTCCCCGGTTACCTAGGCGAGAACTCACGCATAAACAAAAAGGAAATCGCTCGAGTGGCTCGTGACACGCATTTAATCCATAATGCTATTACACATATAAAAAAAATCGTAAAATTACCTCGGTGTCGACTCCCAAGGTTCGAAATACCGTCCCGAAGATCGCGTGGCGGGTCACGATCCTGACACGTGTCACATAAGTCGTGTTAGAAATCGAGAGATGTTACAGTCTCCCCCACTTATTAGAATTTCGACCCCGAAATTTACTAATAAGTAAACTAAACTTCGACTCACCTGAATCAAATAGATAGGGGAAGTGCTCTCGCATGTATGACTCTAATTCCCAAGTTAACTCCTCGTCCCCGTGGAATTGCCATTTCACGAGAACGGAAGGGATTTCCTTGTTCCTCAATATCTTGACTTTACGGTCGACAATTTGAATTGGCTGTTCCTCGTACGTGGCATCGTCTTCAATTCGATCTGACTCGCCCTCCGCCTGACTTATCTAGTCGAAGCATTGAAATGTGAAATACTGGGTGAACACCGACGAGCGCTGGCGGTAACTCTAACCGGTAAGCAACCTTACCGACCCTCTTCACAATTTTGAAGGGACCGATAAATCTAGGAGCAAGCTTCCCTTTGATTCCGAATCGTTTGTGACCCTTCAGAGGCGAGACTTTCAGGTATACATAGTCCCCCACGTCGTATTGAAGCTCATCGTGATACTGATCATAGTATTTCTTTTGCCGCTCTTGAGCACTCTTAAGCCTCGACGGATCTGCCGTACCTTCTCGGTGTGATCAACAACGCCTCAGGACCAACGGTCACAACATCCTCTCGGCTCGGCCAAGAAGAAGGTGATCTACAAGGCTCCGCCATAGAGCGCCTCAAACGGTGTCATACCGATACTTGCTCGATAACCGTTGTTCTAAGCAAACTCGCACAAATGAAGATACTCTTCCCACGACCCGCCGTTTCCAAAACACACATCCCGAGCATGTCTTCCAACACCAGTATCAACCTCTCGGACTGTCCGTCTGTCTGTGGATGAAACGCCGTACTCAACTCTAGTCTGGTGCCGAATCGAGCTCGCATGCTCGCCACAATAACGAAGTGAATCTGCGCTCCTCGATCCGACACGATCGACAACGAACTCCGTGTAGTCCGACAATCTCACGCTCGTAAAGAATGCTCGATCTGTCAACTCGGTGTGTAGTGGATACGGGTATGAAATGAGCGATTTCGTCAATCGATCCACAATTACCCGAGATGCTATCATGGCCACGAGGAGATCGGGGCAAGCCACCGACAAAATCCATAGCAATGTGCTCCCACTTCCATTGAGGAATAGGTAGGGGCCGCAAAGCAATCCTCCAGCCGTCGATGCTCGCCTTTCACACGCCGGCATATCTCGCACGCTCTAATGAATTCCGACACATCGATTTCATCCCCGGCCACCAAAAGAGACGTCGCATGTCGGCATACATCTTGGTTCGACCCGGATGCACGAAAATCGGGAACGGTGAGCCTCGTGGAGTATCTCGGTGCGTAAGTCACCGCCAATGGAATCCATCGCCCACGATACCTCAAACAAGTGTCTCGTCGACCGACTCCAATCTGGATGTTCGAATCGTCGCCATCTTGCTTGAATTGTTGGTACGACTCATCGCCTTGTTGTCCCTCGAGAACGATCAAGAGTGAAACGGTCTGCGCAACCTCATCGACCACAAATCGTATCCCGGTAGTCCCCGTGCGTCCGCCGAACTCCTCAACTCGGGCGCCTCAAGAAGACCATACTCGTGAGTCATCGGCATACGACCACCTCAAAGATCGGATCCCTACGGCTCAAAGCATCGAACCACGTTAGCTTTCCCTGGATGATACTCTAACGAGAAATCATAGTCCTTCAAGAACTCTAGCCAACGTCTCTGTCTCGAGTTCGCTTCTCTCGAGTGAATAAGTACTTCAAGCTCTTGTGGTCCGTGAATAACTCGAAACGTACGCCATACAAGTGGTGCCTCCATATTTTTAATGCGAACACTATTGCGCCCACTCCAAGTCGTGTGTCGGGTAGTTCCTCTCGTGCACTTTCACATTGTCGGGATGCATAGGCGATAACCTTGCCCTCTTGCATCAATACACAACCCAAGCCAACCTTCGACGCGTCGGTGTACACCACTAAGTCTTTCCCGGTCTCGGCAACGCTAACACAAAGCGTAGTCAATTTCGCTTCAAAGTGTTGAATGCATGTTCACACTCCTCATCCCAATCAAACTTTGCATTCTTCTTAGTCAATTTTGTCATCGGAGCAAAGAATCTTGGAGAAGTCTTGCACAAATCGGCGATAGTATCCCGCCAATCCCGTAAAGTGCGAATTTGCGTAACGGTAGTCGGCGTAGGCCACTCAATCACTGCTCTAACCTTCTCTGGGTCAACAGCAACACCGGTAGCTCCAACAACATGCCCAAGAAATCGGACTTCCGACAACCAAAACTCGCACTTGCTGAACTTGGCAAACAGTCGATGATCTCTTAAAGTCTGCAACACTGTTCGTAGATGCCCTCGTGCTCCTCACGAGTCCTGGAATAGATGAGGATGTCGTCTATGAACACAATCACGAACCGATCAAGGTATTCCCTCGTCACATAATGCATGAGATCCATAAACATTGCCGGTGCATTAGTCAAACCGAACGGCATGACTGTAAACTGAAAATGACCGTATCTCGTCTTGAACGCCGTTTTTCTCGATCTTCATCCCTAATCCCGAAATGGTGATAGCCTCGATCGCAGATCTATTTTCGAGAACCATCTGCGCTCATCAACCGGTCAAACAAATCATCAATGCGCGGCAACGGATATTTGTTCTTCACTGTAATTCGGTTCAATGACGATAATCTATGCATAGCCTCAAACTTCCATCCTTCTTCTTCACAAATAGAACTGGTGCTCCCCAAGGCGACATACTCGGACTGATGAAGCCCAACTCTAACAAGTCATCTAGTGACTCCTCAACTCTTCAAGCTCTCGGGGTGCCATACGGTAGGGTGGTATTGAGATCGGCTTAGTCCCCGAACAAGGTCAATAATAAAGTCAATCTCCTCGGTGGTGGTAATCCCTAAGCAAATCCTCCGAAACACATCCGGGAAGTTACACACAACCGGTACTTCGAAAAGCAAATCTCCCGCTTCGCTCCAGGTGCTCATGACGCTCGCAACAATCTCAATCTCGTCACTCGTGGCTTCCCCGCCTCTGGTGATAGGTAGTAGCGATGCCGTGCCCCGAATGCTTGAGCTCCGAACCACCTTCTAACGGAATCGTGATTCTCTTCTCATAACAACTAATGTGAGCATGAAACGATCCCGCCAATCCATGCCCAACAAAGCATCAAACTCCAAAAACTCGAGCACTCTCATATCCACCGGTAACTCATAACCCCCTATCTCTACCGAAATATCGAGGCACAACAAATTCGGGTAAATCTTATCTCCAAAATGGCCGGTCTTGAGGATGAGGGGTTTACTAAGCCTAACAGTTTCAAACCTAGCTTATCTACCATTCGACCAAAGAATAAATGAGACAGTGGAACCCGAATCGAACATGGTGTGCATGAAAGTACCACAAATAGAAATCATACCCTCGACAAGGTTTCGGGATGCCCCCGGTCGGGCTCAACAACCGCCTGAATGCGTTCTTTACGAGGCGATAATGCCGTGGCGGTACTTTTGGTGGTTGAGGGCACTCCTCTCGTATGTGATCGACCTTTCCGCACCCGTAACAGTGCACGGGTATCCCGCGATCCTTGAGTCCGCTCTCGGCCTCGTCCTTGTGCGGAACTTTGTGTCTGAGTCCGACCGGCCCCCGTGTCCTCCTCTCGCTTGTCTCCTTGATCGGTACCCCTACTCTCTCTGTAGTCTGTCTCTCGTGATCGCCGTCCCGATCGACTAGCCGTGGTGGATGACCGGTAAAGCTAGGTACTTGCATCGCGGATTAGTATGGGTCGGACGAATAGTCGATCGTGCAACGGACCCTACGCTCGAGTCCCGCGATCACGGAAATTCCACATATTCTTCTTCCTCTTCTTGTCTCGATGATGCTCCTCCAATCGGGACTCGGTCCGGCCGATCTAGTCTCCTTAGGATGAGTAAGTAGGTAACTCTCTCGAGCTAAACTCCGCTCGTATGCAATCTGTAAAGTCTCCGGCCGTGTAGTGACTACGGAACCACCGATCGTAAGTAATAGACCCTCGGTGAAATAATACACTCGGTCGGTCTCGGTGTCGCCGATCCTCCAAGATAAGGCAACAATGATGAGAATCTACCCATATACTCCATAACCGACTCATTAGCGCCTGCCTCAACGCCATGAACTCATTCCTCTTTGCTCGAAGTACGATCGGTGGAAAGTATTTCGATTAAACGGGTCTTGAAGTCGATCCGCCTCTCTCGGAACACCCCGGTAGTAATGATCGTCGTCCACCAATCATCTCGCTCTCCATGTAACATCGACGAAGAGATAGTCGCTCGCATGTGGTCCTCCGTGGCGATGGTCGAGTGAATCTTCTCATGATTCTTCAGAAACAACTCTGCTGCCTTAACATCTGTGCCGCCATAAAACTTCATGGGATCATGTCTCTTAAATTCCCTCCACTGCTTCGCCTCGGCGATGGCTCCTGACTCTTCGATGGAGTCGTAATCGGAGTGACCTCTCGCATTAGTTCTTGGCGCGCAATGGTGCCTCTGTCGCTCGAGCTATCACTTGTCACTAAAGGATGTGCCTCTGCCTCGTTCTGCGCGTGTCGGCGCAACAACAGCTCCTCGTGCACCTCTAACGGAGTCGGAGCCATGGATGTCGCAAAGATCGGGGTCTCGCCCCTCGAGTAGTAGTATGTGGCAATGGTGTAGTCGGAGTCGATGGTGTAGCGGTAGGCTGGTACGAGTGTCTTCAACGATCGTAACATTTCCTGTAGGCTGCGAATCTGCGTCGCAACTCTCTCGAGTCAAGGCATGCACATCGTCCGCACTTTGGCATATCGTGTGCCGATGTCTTTGCTATCGTCGCCCGACCGGTCGATCCGTCATCGTCGTCGAATCAAGAAAACGAACTTCTCGAATCGCCTCTATAGCTACCGTATACTACAATAATATACATAGCAATCATAATATGTATTAAAATAATTTGACTCGCCCAATTACTTCCCCGACTAAGTTTCTACGGGATCCTAGGGTTTCCACTTTTCGGTTTGACCGTTCCAAACTTCCGCCGGTTTCAATGGCTTGTGTTTTATGAATTTACAACATGAGTCGTCTATATAACCAAACCCGTAGTCTCGATACCAACCGCGACGGCCCCAAATTCCCAATACATTTGGGTACGCCGCTGACCCGTGCGAGTCCCGAGTCGGTTTCTCAATGACCGGACGAGCCTAGTCACCTCAACTTATCAAAATTTTAAGGTTTTTAAGGTTTATGAAAGAGTTATTGCGGTTATAATACAAATGGAAGCAAAAATCATATTCTAATCAAATAATGGGAAATAACTCAATCAAGGGAAATTAGGAATCTATATAAATGTGGAAACCCCAAGACAGTCATATCCAAGTCAACAAAATGAAATTATGGAAATCACCTCAAACCTAGTTCCCGGTTCCCAAACAACCATATATGTATATACATAAACGTCATACAAAAAGGATAGGTACGAGCCTACATCTCGGTACCTCACGTCCAAATCACAAAAAAGTCTCCTAGACACGGTCCCTTGCCCCTACGCTCTCCGTCTTATCTGCACCCACCGTCACAAACTAGACGGTGAGCAAATCGAGAGAATTTGAAAGTAAAGCCGAAGAATATAACATAATTCATGAAACGACAAACAAGACAGTCTAAATATCATGCGGATGCTTGAAATGCGGGAATATAAATAAGCAAGAATGCATGATAGACAGACCGGAAATGATAGCAATCGAAACATGCGTGTTCTACGAGTCAAGAGAGGCAATAAGTAGTCCATATTCCACAACAATACCACAACAATCCACAACCATCCACAACAATCCAAGACATGGTATCACACAATCACTAGGGGTGGTCAAACACTCGTGCGCTCGAGTGCCGCGTTTTATCCCTTCTAGTGCGGTCGCATGTACCTTCGAGACGTACTTATGCCAAGAACACACATACAAGAACATAGAATGGAATGCCAATGATGGGATAATAACGAACACAAGAAAAGTGAAAATGAATCACATGATATCTTCTTAGCGGCTTACTAACGTACAAATGCTTTTTAAGGCAAGTGTACTTACCGAGATTATCGTAATCCACGTAAAACTCCCGCGACTCCTAACGCGTATCCTCAAGTTTCCCGTTACCTGACAAGGTCGGAAACTCGTGTTATTAGGTCGAGTCATTCACTAACACTTAGGTTTAAACTTATCATTATTTCCAATGTTTTGAATGGCTCGGACGGTCATACATTTTAATAAATAAAAGAAGACACTCTCTCTCGGGTTTTGAAGACAAACTACGTATTCGCTTCATCGCGAGTCATAGGCTCGGCTCAGTCGTATGCGGGTCACGTCATGGTCTCGCGGACCGGCAACATGATCACGACGTCATAGCCATTCATCGCCACGCGACGTTTGAAGAGAAACGTGAGCCGGGAGGGAGAGCAAACCGTGAGGAGAGGGAGAGTGGTCGAGTGCTCACGGGAGAGAGAGAGAGTGTGAGACCTCCGGCGACCTTCCTCGCCACCACGGGACCTCCGACGACGGCTTGGTCTCGGCCAACCGAATGGTGAGCGAACCTAGAGAGAGAGAGCCCGTGAGAGAAGTGAAACGCGAGAGAGAGAGAGAAAACCGAGGTGAGAGTGTTACCTCCGGTTGGCGGCCTCCTCCGGCGTCCCTGGTCCGGTCACCGGCGAGAGTAGAGGCGGCGGTGAGCTGAGGGAGAGAGAGGCCGTGAGTGAGAGAGGTTTGAAGCCGAGAGGAGGTGGGAGTGTGGTTTGAAGACCGAGATGAGTGGGAGAGAGTTGACCGAGAGGGATGTGTGAGAGTGATTGAAACCGTGAGTGAGTGAGAAGAAAGATCGGGAGGAGAGAGAGTGTGATGAGAGTGTGACGTGAATGAGTGGGAGTGTGAGGTGTGAGTGATGGGAGTGGGTGGGGTGGTTGGTTTTTTGTTTGAAATTCAAACCAATATGGTGAGGTGTGTCCTAGGTGTGCCTTACCCACCCACAAGTCCCCAACCTTAACCCCTGGGTTCCCGGACTCACCTTACCTCATCGACCCGTATTTTTCTCCGTCACGTGCACACTTTTACTGTATTTCCTCCCCCGGTTACCTAGGCGAGAACTCACGCATAAACAAAAAGGAAATCGCTCGAGTGGCTCGTGACACGCATTTAATCCATAATGCTATTACACATATAAAAAAAATCGTAAAATTACCTCGGTGTCGACTCCCAAGGTTCGAAATACCGTCCAGTATCGCGTGGCCGGGTCACGATCCTGACACGTGTCACATAAGTCGTGTTAGAAATCGAGAGATGTTACACACCAAATTCAAGACATGACATACAAAATACAAACATGCAACTAGTCCAAACAACTATAAACAATAAACAAACAACAAGAAATGAAATATAAAAAAAATATCTCAATCAGTTTACTTACAAAGTACATAATTCCTACCTTAAACCAGCTCTTTACCACTCCAGACTCGTACTCGAATTTCTGAATGCGACCCTGACTCGCTCTCGGTACCGAGCTATGTTCCTTCAGTTCCTTCAACTGAGCGTGTTTATTGTATATTAAGATTGGTTGAATGGTTTTAAGTTGATCTTCCCAAATCAACCTATAATTACCGAATAAAATTTTAATTTTCGGTCCTTTGTTGCAGTGCATTTTTGTTGCAGAGGATTTTTAGACATGAAAACATTCGAATTTCAAAATATTTAGTAGGTAAAAGTTGTTCTCCTTTAAGTTAGCTTTGAAATGCCACCAAAATGACTTGATTTTGATTTAAAATTAGAAAGTTATGACCAAAATACATAGATTGGTTCATAACAACAACATGCATAATTTCCAATTTTGTTTTACGGCATCAAAAATTCATAACTTTATAAAAACAAATCCAAATTCATAACTTCTTTATAGTAGAATTAGTGGAATCTCACAAGGAATTCAAATATGGAATTAAAATTTGAAAATAAAGTCATTTGCCCACAAAAATTGCTGAGAAATTAGAATTGAACTAAAACTTACAATTTTTGTTTGAATTTCACAAAGTGGTAATGAAAATTGGTATACCTAGTTATAAATCTTCCTTGACTTGCTCAATCACTCTTCAATTCAACAACACTTCTTCAAAGTTGCTGAATTCATCTATCTAGATCTATTTTCTCTCATTTGCATGAACTAATGATGATAAGAATGAGACTCATATCTAATTTGTAGGAACTAATTTGCGACGAGACAATCTAATGGCTTATAACTATTGGTCTTACAATCCATTAACTCGTCCATTATAACACACATATGTACACCAAGTTATATAGTGATGGTGACAACATGCATCCCTAGGCATATCAATGCTTAATGTTATATTTTCTTAACTTAGGCCTCATTTACATAAATTCAACTATAGGCACATTAGATTAGTTATATTAATAATAATTAACTAAATTATGACCTACCATATAACTCTCTACCTCGATCTCACGCCGGCACGCATCTTGGGGCGCATCCCCATTCGTGTCTCGGCGTTTATATACAAGTAGAAGTGACTTGATATGTCTATAAATATACAATTCACTAAGCATCCACATGCCAAAAATAATATATTACTCGGTCTTCTTGCTGAGTGATGAACCGTGTACCCACTCTTAGGTCATTTCATGGGTCGATGACCTTTAATTATGGACTAATCCACTATTAGCATTTTGGGTCGTTACAACGTCAATCAATAACAATATATTTTCATGACAAATCAAAGTCTGAGAGTAAGTAATCTCTTCTAGTTGTAATTTCTTTTTTACTTTGATTAATAGAAATTCATAAGGTGTCAAAACATCTCTAGTGAAATAGCAGAGACATCGCTAGCCAAAAGACAAGTTTTGAGGACCAGATCGAGGTCGTGAGTTCAACTCTCACTTAAGTTAAAAAAAAAAAAAAAAAAAACGAAAAACTCATAAGGTATTGTCCTCATTCTCTAAGAACAATATATTTTAATCACAAAAAAGCAATATATTTTTTGTAACAAGTCGAACCTTTAGCAATCTAACTAGCTAATTGAGATTAAATCTCATCAACTCATCAATTCAATTACTGATTGAAACTTTGAATTAATGTTTTAGTATAATTTAAAGTTATTTCAACATTAGTTTGGGTTTCAGTCTTTGTTTTTAATTGTTATACAAATAAGATTTTTGGTTTTAAATTTTCGTTTTTTTTGCTATTTTTTAAGTTATATTTTTAATTATTATACAAATAGGTTTATGGTTTTTAAATTTTGATTTTCTAATTATTTTTTTTTGCTATTTTTTAGGTTATGTTTTTAATTGCTATATAAACAAGATTTTTGGTTTTAAATTTTAATTTCTTTAATTTTTTTTGCTATTTTTTAAGTTATGTTTTTAATTGCTATACAAATATGATTTTTAGTTTTAAAATTTTAAAATCTTAATTTTTTATTTTGCTATATTTTAGGTTATGTTTTTAATTATTATACAAATAAGATTTTTGGTTTTAAATTTTTTTTTTGAAATTTTTATTTATTATATAATACATACTACGTACATGATATATTAAATTATTTAAAAAATATTTTGATACTAAGTCTTGCCCGCTCATGAGGCACGAGACGTCGTCTAGTTGATTTTATAGTTTATAATTTTTTATGTTGTTTTTTTTTTTAAATGTAAAAAAAAAAAACATACTACTATTTATCGTGCGTTTGATCGTATGACAAAATAATTGCCTTACGTAATTTCATGTCCTTGTCATCAATTCACACAAAAAAAAACTCTTGCTTTTAACAAAGGCAAAGATGCTTTCAGTCAATCAATTTAGCATACGGCTTCCACGGAAGTAATAGGTATGATTTGTTAAAACCATTCATCTTTAGCCAAGAGAGTATACATATGATCATTACTGTTCAATGTTCACTACTATAAAATTAGAGGTAATTTTTCGGTAAAATGAGTCAAGAAATTTGCACAAAATTAATGAGTGCTTGACGCACAATTTGTAAGAAATTAGATGAAAATATTGACTCTTCGATCACTCACTTATCATAATCTACCTATTCAACTCGGCCTGGTTGCCACAATGGTAAGTGTCACGAGGCTATTAAGTGAGGGATTTACCCTAAAGAAACTTTTCTCGCTTAATTAACCCAACCCGTGGTGCTTAAGGACCGCCTTAGTTCAGCACAACAACGAAAACGTGATTGAACAGCAACAAAGGCACAAAGAAAGTGAAGATTATGAACACAATTGAATGAATTGGACTAACTTTTCTCATTGATGATTTGCTAATTTATAAGATCAAGATCGACAATCAACTAACTGATTACAAGATAACTACTAGAAATACAAGCTAACTATGTTGATACTATAAGATAGATATGACAACAATGATAGGAATGAAATATGTATATATCCTAAGATCAGCTGCAACTAACTGATTAGTATAAATCAGAAACAGAGAACATCAGAGGATATGATAGACTTCAACACTCCCCCTCAAGCTAAACAGCATAAATGTTTATGAGGTTGAGCTTGCTGCATAATGACTGGAATGATATCTTCGGAAGAGCCTTTGTGAGGATATCGGCTACTTGATGTTTAGAAGGAACATAGTGTAGATCGACAATCTTGCTGTCAATCTTCTCACTTATGAAATGACGATCCACCTCAATATGTTTTGTGCGATCATGATGGACAGGGTTAACTGCAATACTCAAGGCTGCTTCATTATCAGAATGTAGATGAACAGGGTCGTTACATGATCTGTTAAGACTGTTTAGGACCCTTTTTAACCCAGAGACCCTCACAAATTCCATGAGCTAGAGCTCGATATTCTGCTTCTGCACTACTCCGTGAAACAACTGATTGTTTCTTGCTCCTCCAAGTAACCAAATTGCCCCAAACATATGAACAATAACCAGAGGTAGATCTTCTATCCGTTTGAGATCCAAATAATCGAGTCGTGTAAACATCAATACTTCTACTCGATTTTGTGAAGAACAATCCTTTCCCTGGACTTCCCTCGAGATATCGCGAATTCTAAGAACGACTTCCCATATGAGATTCCTTGGGATGACTCATGAACCTATCGATTAAACTTACAAAGAAACCAATATCGGTCCGGTATTTGCTAAGTAAATCGCTTTTCCCACAAGTCGTTGATAGCGTCCTTTGTCCACATCGCCTTCATCTTCCTTGGCATCAAGCTTTAAATTAGGCTCCATGGGAGTCTCGATGGTTTGCACTGATCATGCCGCCTCTTCCAAGATATCCGAGTATACTTACGTTGAGACACTCGAAATTCCTTTATGAGATCTTGAGACTTCCATTCCCAAGAAGTATTTCAACTGTCCAAGATCTTTCACTTCGAATTCCATAGCTAACAATTGTTTCAACTCGATAATCTCTCTCGTAGTTGTCACCAGTTATAACAATATCATCAACATATACACTTAGGATTGTGATCTTTCCATCGTGTCATGTTTAGAGAATAAGGTATGATCACTTGGCTTTGAGAATAACCAATTTCTCTTAATACTGTTGAGAACCGACTGAACCAAGCTCGAGGACTTTGTTTTAATCCATACAAAGATTTCTTAAGCTTGCAGACTTTCCCTTTTGAGTGTCGATCCTCAAAACCTGGTGGAATGTCCATGTAAACCTCCTCTGAGAGATCTCCATTCAAGAATGCATTCTTCACATCAAGCTGATGAAGAGGCCAGTCTAAGTTTGCAGCTAGTGAGAGTAGCACTCGAATTGTGTTCTGCTTGGCAACTGGAGCAAATGTCTCTTGGTAGTCGATCCCATAAGTTTGAGTATAGCCTCTTGCAACTAACCGAGCCTTTAGTCTCTCAATTGAACCATCTGCATTGTGCTTCACATTGAATAGCCATTTACATCCAACTGTTCTTTTCCCAGGTGGTAGAGTAGTGATCTCCCATGTATTGTTCTTTTCCAATGCCCTGATCTCCTCATAAGTTGCCTTCTTCCACTCTGTGATGCTTTGAGCTTCATGAACTGTTCTAGGAATGCTTGATTTTATCAATGTTAGAAACATAAGCTCTATATGTTGAGGAAAGCTTGCCATAATAGATGAAATCTTTCATCTGATATGGTATATGAGCTCTCTCAGTTCTTCGCAAGGCAATAGGCATCTCATGAACAGGTATAGTCTCAGAATTCGAGAGGAATTTGGATTAGATATACCTTGTTCATGGTTTTCATTTGACAAGGAGTTGAGGCGATGATTGACAAATATGAGGTTGAGTCTCGTAATGTATCGATGGAGTTGATTGTAACGAATCGGTATGATCAAGTTGGAAATTTGTGGGAAAGTATGTTACACTATTGTTCTCCCCTCACATAGATACTGATTTTGAGATTCGAACAGTAATTTCTCCCCCTGAATCGAAGAATTAGGATAGAAAGGCTTGGTTTCAATAAATGTTACATCCATAGTGTGAAAAATTTTTCGCAAAGATGGGGAATAACATTTATATCCTTTCTTAGTTGGAGAATAGCCTACAAAAATGCATTTTAAGGATCGAGGAGCTAACTTACTTTGATCATAAAGATGGACAAATGCAGTGCAACCAAATAATTTTAGAGGGATGTTCAAAAGAAGTTGTGTATGAGGAAAACTGTGGAGCAGAGTTTGACAAGGTGTAGCAAAATTCAAGACTCGGGAAGGTAGTCTATTGATGAGGAAGGCTGCAGTGAGGACAGCTTCACCCCAATATTGTTGTGGGACATGTGTGGTGAACATGAGGGAGCGAGCAACTTCGAGTAGGTGTCTGTTTTTCCTTTCAGAGATGCCATTTTGTTGCGGTGTTTTGACACAGGAGCTAGTGTGTACAATGCCATGAGTGCGGAAGTAATCACCCAATATGGAGTTGAAATATTCACGTCCATTATCAGAGTGAAAGATTTGTATATTGGTTTGGAATTGAGTTTGAATCATGGCATGAAACTGTTTTACGAGATGGCAGGCCTCTGATTTATGTTTCATGAGAAAAACCCAAGTGAGCCTTGTGTGATCATCAACAAATAAGAGAAACCATTTTGCATTTGTGATAGTTGGGATGTTGGAAGGACCCCAAATATCACTGTGAATCATTGTAAATGGTTTAGATGGTTTATAAGGACTTGGCACATATGAATGTCTAGTATGCTTAGACAATTGACACACATCACAACTCAAAGAATGAATATCTTTATTTGTAAATAATGAAGGAAATAGTTTAGAGAGATACATGAAGTTAGGATGACCAAGTTGAGAATGTAACAACATGATTTCTCTATCTAACTTATTGGAAGTTGAGACCAGCAATGAATGTGAAGGAGAGGGTTGTTGGAGAAGATACAAACCAGGATCTGTAATTCAGCACTGCCAATCATCTTCCCCGAGTCCCTGTCCTGAAAAACACAAGAATCATCTGTGAATTGAGTGAGGCATTTCAAATCTCTATTTAGCTTATGAACAGACAGTAAATTGCACTCCAACTGAGGAACATAGAGCACAGAGTTGAGTTGTAAAGAAGATGAGATTGTCACTGTTCCAATGCCTACAACAGATGAGGTGGAACCATCGGCTATAACAACTGATATAGACTTTGTACATGGGGAGTAGGAGGTAAACAAATCACGATTACCAGTCATATGATCAGTGGCTCCTGAATCTACAATCCAAGGGGATGTAGAGGCCTTGTGAGAGAGAGAAACCATAGGGATAATACCTCCTTTGATCATGAGAGCATTGCCATTTGTAGGAGAATTCTGAGAGGCTTGTTGAGACTGGCCGATCAGGCTTTGTAGTAGATCTAATTGATCCTTGCTGAAAAGTGGAGCAGAGACGAGATTTCCCCGAGATTCTGGATCGGAAGAGGCTTTTCGAGGCTTCCAATCAGCTGGTTTCCCATGGATTTGCCAACAAGTGTCACGAATGTGTCCTGGTTTGTTGCAGTGATCGCAGTAAGGTCGTTTACTTTGCTTCCTAGTAGTGGAGACTCTAGCAGCATGATTGTCACTTGAGATGGAGAGTGCAGAGCCATCAGAAATTGCACTTGGTGTTGTAGAATCTTCCAACATGATCTTCCGCCTACTCTCTTCGTATCTGATCACTGAGAAGACCTCCCTGATTGAAGGCAATGGCTTAGTGCTAAGGACTCTACCCCGAGCTTCATCAAGGTCTTTGTTGAGTCCCGACAAGAATTTGAATACCCTCTTAGTCTCGACAATGGATCTGTATAGTTTTCCATCCTCCGGACACTTCCACTTGTGAGTGTCTATACGATCAATTTTCTGCCAATGTCGGGTTAGCAAGCTATAATATTGTGTCACTGAAAGATCACCTTGTTTGAGTTCATGGAGAATACTTTCAGTCTCAAAGATCTCTGATGTATTCTCAGAACTTGAGAATGTGATCTTGGCAGCTTCCCAGATTTCAGCAGCTGTAGCATATAGCAGGAAATTCTCACCAATTTCAGGAGTCATGGAGTTGATGAGCCACGACATGACCATATTGTTGTTGGTCTTCCAAGATTTGTAAGCAGGGTCATCTTCCTTTGGGGCAATTGCTGATTCAGAGAGCAAATCATCTTTGCTCTTCCCACAGATGAACATAAGGACTGATTGGGACCATTGCAAATAGTTTTGGCCATTGAGCTTATGGTTTGTGATGTGAGCATAAAAAGGATCCGAGATGGGAGAAGATGAAGGTGGTTGTGAGGATGAGGAGACTTCTTTAGAGGAAGAAGAGGTGAGTCCCTGGATCTTATTTCCATATTTCGCCATGGCTCTGATACCATGAAGATTATGAACACAATTGAATGAATTGGACTAACTTTTCTCATTGATGATTTGCTAATTTATAAGATCAAGATCGACAATCAACTAACTGATTACAAGATAACTACTAGAAATACAAGCTAACTATGTTGATACTATAAGATAGATATGACAGCAATGATAGGAATGAAATATGTATATATCCTAAGATCAGCTGCAACTAACTGATTAGTATAAATCAAAAACAGAGAACATCAGAGGATATGATAGACTTCAACAGAAAGTTTATTATTCAATGAAATTATAACTCTAGCACCTCATGCCTCTCATGCATGAACTCGTGTATCTCTCCAGCTTACATGCCTTGGTTTTATAGCAAAACAACCAAGTTAGTTACATAACTGCCGAGGACACATGTCATATGTACATTACATGAGACTAAGTAAACCACCACACCTATGTAGTACTTAAAACAGCCACCTAACTGCTTCATTCCTTTGTTGCCACCTGGTTTCATAACCGTTTTGACCCCCTGGTCAATAGGCACATGCTCAAAGTGCTTGAAAGTTGCTGGGACGTGCCTTAGTCATGTTATGAGCCATGACCAAGGTAGTTACATAACCGCCTGTAACTGCACTTGACTTGGTCTGTCCAAGCCTATAGTTTGCCTTGCTTGAGAGGCATGGTCTGATTGGTGGTGCCTAGCTGCGCGCCTAGGCACCTTTGGGTGTTAGCTGGGGCTCGATCTGAGTCCCACCGACTCGGGGTGGCTGGCACCATGGTCCGTCCATGAGTCTTGCCTTGGCATGCCTGCCCAAGTCATGCTCTAAGGTCTTCCTTGCTCCCTTGCCCATGCCACCACTAGGAGAGTCATCCATCTTTATAGCAGATGTTAAGCCGTTTCTCGAACTCCAATAGGAAACATCAAGAAATGAGACCAATCGTACTTTGACTTGGTCAACGCCCAAGTCAAGCTTTGTCAACCCTTGCCAAGGTATATCTTGCCCATGCCAAGGCGCGACCTTGCTCGTGCCAAGGATCGCAACTGTGTCTGTGCTCTTGCCAAGGAACGTGCCAAGGCCCAACCGTGCTCGTGCCAAGGCACCACTATGCTCCCCGCCAAGGAATGTGCCAAAGTCCAACCATACTCGTGCCAAAGCGCTACTGTGCTCTCGCCAAGGAATGTGCCAAGGAACGTGCTAAGGTCTAACTGTGCTCGTGCCAAGGAACGTGCTAAGGTCCAACTGTGCTCGTGCCAAGGCCCGTGCCAAGGCGTCACTGTGCTCCCTGCCTACGCGTGCGCCAAGGCACGACCTTATCCACGCCCATACACGCTGCCTCATCCATGCCGCATACGATTTACTCATGCGCATCTGCGAGCCTCCGCGCGCTATACTGCGAACCTTCTGTGGCGCTCCATTTAGCAATTAACTCCCATGAAACCTTCCGAGTCCACAAAAACTCGGATATTGCTAGGTTTTACCGCTGCCTAGCAAGCTTACTCTGGTAACGCTATTGAGGGCTAACGGTAAGGGCAAAGGTGGAATTGTATGAGTTAAGCGCACGACCTCAATTTCGATTCCCCGGTGTAGCAAGATTACTTGGGTCACTGCTCAAGCCAATTGCATCAGGGCCTCGTAGAAAAAGTCAGGCTCTCCAAGACACCCACGGATAATCTACCTATTCTAGCACATTGTACATTATATTTGCTACTCGGTTTCATGCTCCTCTATGCTACATGGTTCAGCCTAAAGAAATTTAGACGCCATCATTTAGTTGGTCTGAGTGGTAATGGACTCAATTTCCCTTATACAATGTCTCTAGAAAATTCGAGTATCATGGATAAAAAAAAAGTTTGGATGTCTACTCCTATATGAAGTCGAACTATGTATGAGCTTGGATTAATCGGCATGGCTGACTCTAAATACTACCTAGAAAACTAAATAAAAAAAATAAAAAAATTAGGTACGAAATGGGAACATCTTCTCATTGATTATTCATCAATGTCCCCAAATTAATTAAACTAGACGTAGACTCGCGCTTTGCGCGCTGGCAAGATGGAATGTCAATATATTATAAAAATAAATATATCGAAGAATAAATATAAAAAATGATCGTGTAGTATCATAGGAAATCGAAGCTAATAACAATATAGAAAAATGGAGAATATAGGAATGAAAAGAATTTTTTTTTATACACATCTCGAGTGGACATTTGAAAAAATTCAATATCATTTTGAAAATTACCAGATTATTTCAATCACCTTGAAAAACACAAAAAACAATAATTATAAGTAGCATATAAAATTCATACAATTGAAACAAAAGCACGTAAAAACAACACAAAAAGCACGTAAAAAATAACTAATACATCGAGGAAATTTTTTATAAAATTGACTCAATATCTAAAATTGTTCATCTCAAAAACTGTCTATTTTTCCTAATTTATTAGTCCATAATTGATTTATTATTAAATTAATTGAGAAAAGGTTATTTGTTAATATTACATCGCATAATATACTTGAAGTAAGTGTGTCCTCCATCTTGGAGGGTTTTTTTTTCTATTCACACTTACAAAATAAATTTTAGATAAAAAACAATAAAAAATATATATTAAAAGATTACATCATTAGCATCATCTGAAGTGCTAATATTTTGGAAGGTCTCATTAAACATTTGAATAGATATAGTAGACTGTCACATCACCATTCCACTATACTCTTATCTATTACATTTTTCTCTCACTAGTATTAAACATTTCACTAAACATTTCATGGGACCAACAATCACATCACTCCATTCTTTTTAAAAAAAAACAACACACATATAAAATCACATGACATATTTATAATTAACTTATTAATAAAATAACATTTATGTTCATGTATTTAAATATTGATTTTTGAAATTAAAAAAATTACTTAATTAGTTTTTAAGATAAAAATAATAAAAAAATATTATAGATAAAAAATCTTACTACAACAACACGAAAATTAATTTGTTTAAATATATTAGAAGCTTTTTAATATATTAAAATAGCAATTAATTAATTAATATTATGTGAACAAAAGACATTAACAATATGATAAAATTATGAAATTTGCATTACTACATACGAATAATAATTGAATGAAAGACAATATTAATTGTTATCATCAACATTTTCAACGCGGTTCCATATATGCTCTACTAAGTCTGCTTGAAGATGTTGATGCATTTCTTGATCACGTAATTCTGAATTTCTTTAAAGATATTGGTTTAAATTTTGAGTGGGCCTTTAAGTTATGAAAATCGGAGGATCACTTTAATCGTCATCGAAATTTTCAATTGTGTGGTATTCTTCTTCAACAATCATATTATGTAATATTATGCATGCATACATTATATCTTTCAAATGTTCTCTGTACCATCGTCAATGAACCACAATACACGCTTTTCTGCAATGGCTTCAGTTTCCTCGTCTTCAGTTAATGATTGTGTGGAATTTGGAGGAATTTGGAAGTCAGATAACGAACTCCTCTTATTTTTGCTATCTTGATCATTTTGAGGAGTATTATTATCCATATTCTATGACAGATTTTGGACATTTGTCGGGAAAAAGGGAAATGAAAAATTAGGAGTGCTTGAAAAGGTAGGAGTATTGAAGAAATTAGGGATGTTTCAAAAATTAAGCATGTTTGGTGGAATAAAAAAGATATGAAAGATTAGGAGCATTTGGAGAATATTGAAAATTTTGGGGAAATTGAATATATTGAGAATTTTAAAAATTTAGTGGGAAAAATTGATTTGAAGAATTTTAAGAAGATGGTGGATTATTGTGATCTATATTGCAAAAATAAGATTTATGGAGACAAAAGAAAGTAGTAGTATGATAGAGAAAATTGAGAAGTTGAAGTGTGTTGAGCGGGTTGTGTAAAGAATATAAATAGGTCTTTGAGCCTTGTCAAAACATCAAGACTCGGGTTCTAGGACTTGGTACACTTACAAGCCCTAAACCCACGAGATAGTGAGACTTCCTAGAATAGTCACGCTAAGACCTCACACCACATCGAAATCAGTAACCAATGCAGTGCATCCCGAGGTCATGACGCTGGTATGTTATCTCAACCTGCCACTCTTTCCAAGGACCATCGTTGACTCACTTGCCTTCGAACAACTCAATTAGAATGGAATTCCAAGGATAGATATCAAAGCAATGAACAACAATATTCAAATAGCTTAAAATGAAATAACTGTGCATTTTCTAGCTGGTTTACTTACTTTAATCTACACACTTATTCCTAACCTATCAGGTTTCCCAACACTCCAAAACGCGTTCTCGAACCTCCATATCTCTTCCTTAGATTTCCTAATATCATTTAGTATCAATTCAAGTCCAATATTCTTGGTTTAGAACTCTTAAACCATACAAATACTGCGACCAACAAGTACGTTCGAGAGCTATTTCTAAAAATAATATTTTATAATAACTTCAAAGTATTATCAATAAGCCCACTAGAGTTATGGTTTTAACTCTGAAAACCTCATAATTTGTCATGACAACCAAGAAGGAACTTGTAGTATTCATGACGTACTTTCTGTGGACTCCAAGAATACTCAAATCGGATCACAAATCGAAAAGTTACGAATTTTCTCATATAGCATGTCAACTTGACAAACTTTATTCATTTTCAACTAGAAACTCCAAATAAATTAAATGCCACGAAACCACTCGATACCAGCACCAAAATATTTCCACGACACGTAGAGTTAAATTGTATCAAAATTAATAATTAATTAATTAATCCGAAAACCCAATATAAACCGATATCAAGGATAAAAGCATCTCCAAAACAGTTATCAACTGACTTGCATTAATTCAAATCATCAAAACCCTAACCCACGCCGGTGAAATTTATTCCAAATTGACGCAAATCAATACAATACACCAATTAACGACAATTCATACCAATTTCTATCGAAACCTCGCGAAAGAAATTGAAAAATCGCGATAATTCAAATGGAATTGAGGAAAAATGCAAGACATTGAGAATTTACCAAATTGCGGGGCCGAATACCTCGTTTCTGTCACGAAAACTTAGCTCGAATTGACCGTCTTGCGATCCTCTACGATTTTACGGAAAGAAACTGATGAAGTCCAAGAATTAGCTTGCAAATTCTTGACAGGATAATGATGAAGTCCAAGAATTAGTTGCAAATTCTTGGAAAAATAGGAAAAGATATGACAGGATGACATTTTTGTAATTTCGGTGAAGTTCGGGCATTTGAGTTTTGGCGTTCCGGGGGCATGAACGACGTGGAGATCACGACTCACAGCTACGCTGTGATTACGACGTTTTTCGGCGAAATTTCATCGTTTCACCCTCCGAAACGACAATGTTGCTATTTTAGAAAACTTTTGTTTCGCTTATAATTTTCATTAGGAATTTCCGTTTTTATTGCCGTTTGCGACATTTGTTTCTATTTTTCGTCTAGTTTTCAGTTTAAGGCTTTTTGGACTTTTTACTATTTTTGGCAAATTTTAGGGTTTCGCTATTTAAGCGATCTATTGGGTGTAATTCGTAGTTTTTTGCTGAAATAAAAGAATTTTTGAACTTTGGCTTAAGTTCTGACCTAGATCGAGTTGTTTGTGGATTCGTTCAACTGGTTTAGAAGATCTCCGCTGCGTCAGTTGGTATCAGAGCATGTTTCAGCGTGATTGGAGAAATCATGCCGCCGAAGAGGAACCAACAGCGTATCGAGGAGGTGTATGACCGTGACAATCTGAATCAACATAATACTCCCCAAAATGACCAAGATAACGAAAATTATATGGGTTCGTTATCTGATTTTCAAATTCCTCCATATTCGATGCAACCATTAGGTGAAGATAAGGAAACTGAAGCCGTTGCAAAAAAGCGTGTCGTATTGACGATGGTACTGAGAACATTTGAAAGATATGATGTATGCATGCATAATATTACATAACATGATTGTTGAAAACGAATACCACACAATTGAAAATTTCGATGACGATGAAGGAGATCCTCCGGTTAGCTTAACTTAAAGGCCCACTCAAGATTTTAACCAATACATTCAAAGAAATGCAGAATTACGTGATCAAGAAGTGTATCAACATCATTGAGCAGACTTGGTCAAGCATATATGGAACAACGTTGAAAATGTTGATGATGACTATTAATATTATCTTTCATTCAATTATTATTCGTATGTAGTAATGCAAGTTTCGTAATTTTTATCATATTGTTAATGTCTTTTGTTCACATAATATTAATTAATTAATTGCTATTTTAATATATTAAAAAACATGTAATATATTTAAATAAATTAATTTTCGTGTTGTTGTAGTAAAATTTTTTATCTATAATTTTTTTTAATATTTTTATCTTAAAAATTAATTAAGTACTTTTCTTAATTTCGAAAATCGATATTTAAATACATGAACATAATTGTTATTTTATTAATAGGTTAATTATAAATATGTAATGTGATTTTATATGATGTATTGTTTTATAAAAAAAATGGAGTGATGTGATTGTGGTCCCATGAAATATGTAGTGAAATGTTTAATGATAGTGAGAGATGAGTGTAATAGATAAGAGTATAGTGGAATGGTGATGTGACACTCTACTCCATTCAAAGGTTTAATGAAATCTTCCAAAATATTAGCACTACAGATGATGCTTATGAGGTAATCTTTTAATATATATTTTCTATAGCTTTCTATCTAATTTGTAAGTGAATAGAAGAAAAAAAAAATCAAGATAGGAGGACACACTTACTTCAAGTATATTATGCAATGTAATATCAACAAATAACCTTCTCTCAATCAATTTCATAATGAATCAATTATGGACTAATAAATTAAGGAAAATAGACCATTTTTTAGATGAACAATTTTAGATATTGAGTTGAGTTTATAAAAAGTTTCCTCGTTGTATTAGTTATTTTTACGTGCTTTTTGTGTTGTTTTTACGTGCTTTTGTTTCAATTACGTAAGTTTTATGTGCTACTTATAATTGTTGCTTTTCTGTTTTTCAAGGTAATTGAAACAATCTAGTGATTTTTAAAATGATATAGATTTTTTTTCAATTGTCCACTAGAGATCTATGTAAAAAAAGATCTTTTCAATTCTATATTCTCCATATTTCTATATTGTTATTAGCTTCGATTTCATATGATACTACTGTCCAAGGCCATACTCGCCCAAGGCCGTACCCCTGCCGGTCTAAGCCAGCGGGTTGGGCTCATCTAAGGCTGGCAAAAGTTGCCCGGTCCCGTTTGTCCGGTTGTGTCCGGACCCGTTTTAAACGGGATCGGGCAATATTTTTGTAAAAAACATACGGGACTGGACACTTTTTTGTGTCCGTTTTAAAATACGGGACCGGGTTCGGGCAGAAATTTTAAAAAAATGGGTACCCGTTTGTGATTAATTTGAAGGGCATATAAGTAATTTCACAATGTATTTAAAGTTTTTAACTTTTATGAGATTTAAAGTTTTTAACTTTTATGTTAGTCTGGATCGTTTGAGTTTAAGTTCTCTTGTAGGTTTTGCTCTTCTGGTTCGAATTGTAATGGATCGATGAGCTCTGTTGATGAGTTGTTCTTGAACGGCCAGATCCGGCCGATGAAGCTCTCCTCTCACTTGCAGAGGCCTCAGTTGTTGGCGCCGCTTCTAGATCTGGATGTTGAGGACGAAGATTACGAGGAAGAGAGGGATTTGGAGTTTGTGAAAGCGAGAGGGAGAGATCTTAGGTCAAGGAACAGATCTCTGCATCGGAGAGCTAGATCTATGTCTCCGATGCGGAATCCTCCATTTCAGTGGAACGACGAAGAAGACGAAGAAGACGAAGAACACAGAAGCGAAGAGCGAGAGACTCGAGAGAATACAGAGATTAGAGAACAAAAAGATGGAGAAATCAACGAATCCTCATCAGCAGAAGAAGCAACGCCTTCGGTCTCCGCATCGTCTTCTCGATCGTCTTCAACTGTCACTCTCTCTGCCTCACGCACAGCTCGTCCCCGCCTCACATCTCGTCCTCCACCTCGCCAACGCCCAGATGCGCCTCCAGACCCTTCCCAACCCCATCGACTCCCTCAACCCCTCCGTCCTCATCCGCTTCCGCCGCGGCCTCCTCTCCAACTACTCCTCCTGGTGCTCCTACCTCAGCCAGACCAAGATCTGGCTCCCCGAACCCAACCCACGCTCTGCCGACCTCCGCCGCGAGCTCCTCTACGCCGCCCTCTACCATCATTGTTGACAGTTGTTTAGTATTTTTAAATATTTATTAAATATTTTATATTTGATAAATAAAATATTTAATCATATTTAACAATAAAAAGTGGACAAAACGAGGACACAAAAAATTGCCCGTTTCAAAAACGGGATCGGGTCTGGGCACCAAATTTAATAATTTTAAAAATGGGTGTCCGGTCCCGTTTATGTTCGTTCCCGGATTTTTGCCAGCCCTAGGCTCATCCGAGACCCCCAAGGCAGTGTGGGTGCACCTATGCGACCTCCCACACCATCTATGTCACAACTACACGATCATTTTTTATAATTATTCTTCAATATTTTTTTTTATAATATATTGACACTCTATCTTACCCGCGCGCGAAGAGCGAGTCTACGAGTAGTTATGATTAATAATGGTATCATATTATAATTGTGTTTTTTATGATGTATATTGGCTTCAAAAAAAAGTAAAGGATATATTAATCAACATGATAATCACACATTGCTATGAACAATTTTGATATGGTTAAAAAAAAGAAATGAAAAAAAAATAATGAAAAAAATGAAAAAATTAGCATTTGTGCCCGAAAATAATGAAAAAATAGGTGTATTAAATCGCTTGGGAAAATATGCGAGTTATTTTTTTAAATAGACTACTTAATTAATTAAAAAATAATTTGAAAATAGCCAAAAAATGTATAAAAATATCAACTATATATACCGTGTGTCATTACAATACAACTTAAAATAATAGCAACTATGCTACGTGTCATCACCATAAAAATCCTCATACAAGATCTTCTTTTATATATACTACGTGTCATCACCATAGAAATCCCCATACAATATATATATATATATATATATATATATATATATATATATCGATTTCATGTGCTCTGCGCGAAAGTTATTAAAACTTTAAGAGAAAGTTAATAAACTATTTATTTACATGAATATATTGTAATATTTTTTACAATTAAAATTATAATTCACAATAATCAACACGAAATCAAAATATACAATAGAGGATAAAAAATATTTAGTTATAAACCACGCACTTATCAAACTTGAACAATCCTTATAACAACGAACATAGAGATTTGAAGTTGTTGATCACACCGCAAGATCTCTTATACGTCTTAGAGTGTCATGCAGCTCAACAATCGCCACAACATTGCATTCGAGTGTGAAAAACTCTATGAAAGGTACTTAGATGTTGCCAAAACATGCGGTAATTGTGAACTTCTGATATATATATATATAAAAATTAATGATTTGTATAAATGATGTTGCAGTAACCAAATGGATGATGTACTATTTGAAACGTAGATTAAATACATAGAAACAACCCTTCATTAATCAAGAAAAGATTTTAATGCACTTAATTTTATTTCGATCAAATACAAACTATAAATAAATTTATTAAATGGGGGAATGAATATATTCCTTGAAATAATCGATAACACATAAATAAATACCTTAAAATAAAAAATTAGAAAATTAGACAATTATATTGATGAAAGGAGAATGCATGTCAACTTTCTCACTGCTCCAACTTATATATATATATATATATATATATATATATATATATATATATATATATATATATATATATATATATATATATATATACTAGTTTCAAGACGTGTTACGCACGATTGATCCGCTCGCTTCGCTCGAGGGAATTAATTCCTAGTTAATCAACCAAAATTGAAAAGAACCACTACAATTAATAAAAAACATAAAAAACAATAAGTAGAATGCGACTAACACTTGAAACTAATTGAACAACATGATCTTCTAAATCTTTCTTATTTTGTAAAGTGCGGAAAAAACTTGCATATGAATTTTTCACAAGCATACTAATTAACCTTGCCAAAATTGTCTCTTTCATTCTATCAGAGCAATGCATTCGATTTTGCACTTCATGATCATTATCATCAAAGTACAGTTGCAAAAAAGAAGGATGCTCATTGTTATGAAATTATTTATAAAATGATGAATCTGGTCATGCACTCTAAATGTATATACACCCACATTACTTTTGGCATACTCTCTCTCGCACTTTACACCGAAAGATGTAAAATTAAAATTGGTGTTATAAGTACGGATGTACATCAAAAACTCGCGTGTCTCTTCAGTTTTTGAAGTGAATAGGTCGAACGTTTCTTCAGGGACAACATTAGGAACGAGGGTTACTTGACCGTTTGAACAATAAAAACTATTAGATTCATGAAAAACCTCTTCGCACTAAAATTTCGACAAGAGTTTATAGATGATAACACATCTGCTGAACTTGCAACATGCTCAAAATCATTCCGGGGACCTATACATAAAAAAGAAATAAAGGCAACTTAATTTCTAAATTATTAATTAAAATCATTCATTTTGCTTCATAGCATTTACCATACTCAATATTTCATAGAATATTTTGTAAAGTTTCAAATCCATACTGTGATCATTCAACTCTTTCTTTTCAATCCTTAGTTGTCTTTAGCGAGCTCGTTTTATTTCTTTTTCTTCCTCTATTGCAAATTTACATTTCAAATTATCCACCTCCCTACGATTAGTATTTATTGCTTTTCTTACGGCATATTTACTATTGTTGATAACTCCTAAGTTTTTAACCAATGCAAGGTAAAATGGTTATACTTAATGAATTTTTAGATGAGATTGTTAAACTACAATCCAATGAAACAAACATTAGAGTAGTAATTAAAAAAAAATAACGTTAATTTAATATGCAACTAAATATAAAATTTAATTTAAATAATATGTATGAGTTTGAACAAACTATATATGTAATATAAAATCCAAACATGCATAATTTGAATACGTAAGAAGTAGAAATGCAATTCAAGAAACATCATTTAGCAAAGAAAAAAAAAAAGGAAAAAAAAAAGATCCATAAGAACGAAATATCAACGCAAAAGACGTGACAAAATTCACTTCACAATTGTGGACACATATTCTATAACAATTGTTAACATTACATGAAATATACTGATGACATGAACCGCTCGTCTAAATACTAACTTAAAAAAAAAAAAAAATAGAACTATACATCAATATTTAGCTCTGAGGTTAATGACTTTTGGTTGTTAGTCCTCTCTAGTATTCCAATAGATTAGCATACAACTCGCAAATATCTTCTTTTGAAAAAAATATAACTATACAATAGACTTTTGATCAACTCGCAAAAATGTTTTGTTGATTTTTATAGTCTTTAATTATTTATTCTAGAAAATAAAAAAGAAACAATAGCCTAAAATTTGAAAGATGACCAACTTTACAAATTGAACTTGTTTGATGAATAAAGTGGAATGCAAGAAGGAAAGATTAGAGAGTTATGCCAAAGCATCTCTAATTAGATGAATTAATATTGAGGCAAATGTCAAAGGAAAGGTTGGGGGTCGACTCATTTTAGAGTCAAGTATGTTGTATCTAATTAAGTTGGCTTCTTATCAAAACAAAAGATTATGGAGTTATGGTTTATGAGTTAACTCAATCTAGAAGAAACTCTTTCAATTTTCTGATGTTAAGTTATAGCTACCGCCACCAAATGCAAGTAGTTTAAACCACCCATTAGAGGATTGAACTTCTTATGTGTAACTTTACCTTAATTAGACCTTTAAAACTTAAATACATTAAATACATTAAAATATAATTAGATCTTTAAAACTTCACCAAATGGAAGTAGGTCTATATAAAGAGCAAATTACAAGTTGTTCATATTACCTATTAAAAAGGATTTATCACGAGTTTTTCGAAGTCGGATTACTAAGAAGAATTGCTTACGAACACATTTTCAAAATATAAATCAGGTGGAAAGATGGATGAGAAGTCTATAAATGGAAAAGCTTTAGAACTCTTGCAAATTATTGTAGTTTTACATTCCTCGAGTCCAAAATTGGTCGGGGCAAATCCCGGGATACATCGAGAATAATTTAGAAAAAATGGAAAGAGGGATGACAACTGCCTCAATAAGGGGCTCTCTCATTATACTTCAATTGATGTTACATATTATTGTTATTTTATTATTCCTTTATTCGCTTTATTGTCAAGACCTACTTTGAGGAAATTAACTGAAACAGAAAACCACAGAAGAACGTGTCAGTCATAATTGTAAAATTAAGATGGTAGACAAGTATAATTGTAAAACTAAGATGGTCCATCATTTCATCTTAATTGTGAATTAAGATGGTATTTCAGCACATATGGAAATTAACTAATCGATTGAAAACTGCAATCAAATAGTGTATGCATACGAGAGTGTCGAACATACATACTAATGTTTCATAATCGAGCAAATGTAATAGGCTTTGCTCCTCGATATCAAATTATAATATGATAAACCACAATTATTGAAAATATAATTTGGAGACAGTTTGTGTTTTGTGCTTTTAGTTCAACTTCAGTTCCAAGTTATAATAGGATTAACATGTATTGTGGTTGTGACCTCTCAAAAGTATGCACCATAAATTATGTATTACAAAGATTACTTCGAATAGCTTGTTCAACAATACATAATTTAGCAGAAAAACTAAAAAATATCGACCGCAAGTTCAATATAGATAAAAAGACACAAGATTTTCATTGCTTACTTTCCATCTCCTACATGCTTTTATTAGAGGCTTTCATTTATCTCAAATGTGCACAAAAACTTTACATTCATTTGTGTAAGGATTAATGAACCAATAGATTCGTTCGTCACCAACAACACAATAAGTTCAACAAACAAAGATTCAAATTAATTCATGTCCTTTTTTTTTCCAAGTATGTTAATATAAAAGACTCAATTTTTTAATTCCAACTTGTAAAAAGACAGACAAATCAAACATCTATATATTTATTATATAAAGGAAGAAGATGAAGATTATTTTGGCATTTCAACAAACACCTAGTATTCAAGATCTTAAAGCCCAATTTAGTTTCGGCTTATTGTCTTCAAGAAATCGCACACTACAAATAATTAAACATATATGTATCCCATGAATTATAATAACAATACAATGAAAGAGGGGTTGTCCATATTAGCTTCCAAGGTATTGTTTCAAAAATCATGAATCAAATTGAACCATATAGACCAGATGATTAACTCGCCTTTGAATCGAACCTCTCTGAAAAAAAAAATTGGAAAAGAAATGTGGATTAACTCACACTTGAATCGCAGAGCAAATGAAAGCAACGAATGAATTGATGAATGAAAGCAAAGAATGAATGATTTGAAGAGGAAGGAAAATCGTTGATCAGTTGAGTTGTTGATCGATTTGAAGAGACAGTGTTCAAGACGTTGAAGAGGTAGCGTGTATAGATAGATATATATGGGTAAAGAAATAAATATGATAGATATATATGGACAAAGAAGTAAATTTTATTACCACTCAAAAATTTGCTATTCTTCATTTTATATATACTAGTTTTAAGACGTGCTACGCACGATTTCCCCGCTCGCTTCACTCGCAGGAATTAATTTCTAAGAATTTATTAACAAAATTTAAAATTTTAATTAAAATTTTAAAATTAAAAATACAAGTACATTTTTTACCTTATCAATATTCTATACTGTGATTGAGATAAGATGTGAATAGAAAAATAAGATAATCATGCTAGGACATTACTTCTTCAAAAAAAGTGTATTGGATTGATGAGAATGAGTTCATGATTGATTTGGAGATAAAGAAAAAAAAAACGTGTAGTGGATTGATAAGGAGTTAGAGTTTGATTTGGATAAAAAAAAGTATGGGCAAATAGATAAATTTCATTATCACTAAAAAATTTGTGATTCGTGCTTTTATATATATGATAGATATATGTATAGATATAAATATAGATATAGATAGATAGATAGATAGATAGATAGATTCCCGACTATACATCAATAGCCCCATATTAAAAAAAGGAAAGTATATATGCTAAGCCTCATGTCATGGTCAACCTCAATAGGAACGTGACACAATTGGCTTCAATCACCTTGACGACTCCTCTTCCAATAGGGATTCCTTCCTAACAAATTTAAGACACGCACATTAGATAAAAACTTGTTTATGACGGTTGGATAATAAACAAAATCATGATCATTCCATCTTTATTCCTATCTAACGGACACCAACAGTTACGCGTCCATTAAGTTCACTCAACACTCCCCACTTCACTCTGAATCTATGATCCGATCAGATTCCACGATCTCTCTCTCTCTACACCGTTTGTTTGTACACAAACAAAGATTCTTTAAAATCGTCATTACTAGTACTTTGAAGTGCAGAATCTGTTGAAGACAAAACCCTAATCCTGTAACCTTATTTTCAGAGTACGCGATTCCTTGTTGTTCTTCTCTGTTTAGGGGAAACCCCATTTCAATTCTTGTTGAATTTCTGTTTATTCACTTTGAAATCTTGTTATTTTGATCAACTATGGAGTTTTTTCAGTCTCTATGAGTTAAGTTAGGATTTTTTTTTTCTTGGGATTTGTATTGGGTAGAATGATAGAGGATTTTGGTATTGTTTAGTTGAAGTGAGTGATGTGAGATCATAAGTGGGTAGTTATATTTGCTGTTTATTATTATTATTCTTTTTTTATGTAGGTATCAAACGAGACTGACTATTCCCACGAGATCCTAATGTATTTGTTGTTTATTATTATTCAAGTGCATCACTGTTTCTTAATAAGTGCATCACTGTTTCTTAATAAAGGTCATACTATAATTAGTTCAGAGGGCCCTTTTGAATGATTTTTGGTAATGGAATTAAAGGGTGATTTGGTTTTTCAGTCTCTTTGAAGGGTCTGAAGGATTGAGAGAGCCATGAGAAACATTGATGAAAATGAGGCTCCAGCCAAACTTGAGGTATGCATTTTTTTTAATAACCATCGACTCTGATACTATGTTAAATTTTGTGCTCGCTGGCACATCATCCGCAAGCGGTCAGCCTTTAATTCGACACTTCTTTGTGGGCCTTTGGATCGCCGCCAATAGCGATATTGTCCCCAATTTAATCACCTTCAACTCATAGGTGTGGGGTTTTAACTTAAAAGGGTTCAATACTAATTAAGGGGAGATAATCACTTATATACTTCATTATGAAGTTTCATTTAATTGTTGTGGGACTATGATTTCGATCCACACCTCTCTAACAAGTTGGAGCGATGGAGTCTCTTTATGTGGTGGAATTTGGTTTCGAGGGAGAATTTTAATCCATGTTTTGTGCTTGTGAATGACAGGGAAAATTCACGGCGATCGCAGTATGTTGGCTTCTAGGAAATGGTTGCCTTTTCTCATGGAACAGTATGCTGACTATAGAAGACTACTACAGTTCTTTGTTTCCGGTATTTCATCTTGTTTCTCCATTATTCTTTAGATTTTCTAATCCTTGAGAAGCTTATAAATTGAAATTCCAAAGGAAGTGATTTTGCTTATTTAGGGTCCAGTGAGTTTCTATTGTTAGATAACCGACTGAGTTGCTCTTTAATTGATTCAAATTGTGCTCTAAAGCATTTAATTTCTTATACACGCTAGAAATAATTTTTTCGCGACATCCGCGATTTGAGATAGCTGTTGCAGAAGTGTGTCTAGCTTTAAGGCCACGATGTTGGTTTCACAATAATTATAGGGCCAACTTAGTTATAAACTCTTGACATTGATATATGTTGTAGTTGTACGTGTAAATCCTAGATGTGAAAATATGCGTAATTTGAAAAGGTTTTAAAAAATAGGCGTAAATCAATTGCAATTAGTTCTCGTTTTTTAAGGGCTTCTCCTTGATTCTTCGATCTATTGTTGCTATTAGTTTGAATTTTCATTTAATTGGAAAATTTACGTCTACAACAAAAGCTTATTCATGCCAAAGATTAAAAGGAAAATGTATAGGTCATCGTGATTCAGAGAGACCAAAGGCCCGACTTAAAACGAATTTCAGATCATACCTAGTTACAGAATATTATGCGATTTTCAATTGTGATGTAGCAAGATAATATCACCTTTTTTCCCTTTGCCACTAAGCTCTCACTTCTTTCCGAAACGCATTAAAAACTAGTTCCCAATTTCTTCATATATGGAACCTCTTACTTGGAAGTATAAACTTAAACCATGTTGCACAAACTGTTGATTCATCTTTAATGATTTCTTTTCTTTGGTGAAGTAATATTTCTTTGTTTGTTATCTATTGTGTGGTACCTTGAAAAAAAAAAAAAAAAAAAAAAAAATCTACTGTGTGGTAGGCATTCTCTATCTAATAAAGTTATTGCCTTGTGTTTTTTTCCTCTTGCAGAACTACCACCCAACGAGAGTGCTTACACTTGTATATCAACCTTTTGCGCTTGGCACAATAGCTCTTTTAGCATACTACGAAGCTAAAATAAACACACGGATACGTAACCTATTTGGTTATTCTCTTTTCTTCTTAAGTTCCCTTTTACTTATAATTGTAAGTATTCCAATTCTAATCTTTTCCTTCATTTTATTGAATTTTATCCACTAATAACCCTCTGAGATGATGCTATTTTTCAATAGTTGGATGTGGCTACATCTGGAAAAGGTGGGATTGGGCCTTTCATCGTTGTTTGTGTGCTCAGTGGGGCTTTTGGAGTTGCTGATGCCCATGTTCAGGGTGGAATGACTGGGGACCTGTCTCTCACGTGCCCGGAGTTTATTCAAGTTATTGCTGTTTAAATTTTCATATTTGCTTGCAGATTTATTACTTTTGCTATGATGTCTTATTCTTTCTCTAAACCTGCAGTCTTTCCTTGCTGGTGTTGCTGCCTCAGGAGCTATAACCTCTTCACTGAGGTTAATAACAAAAGCGGTATTTGAGAATAGTCAGGATGGTTTTCGCAAGGGAGCCAGTATGTGAACTTTCTTCTTCTTCTTCTTCCTCTTCTTCTTCTTTTTTTTTATTACCTCTGATCGCTTTTGCTAGATTAAGAAAGAATCACTTATGCCTAGTCATCATTTTGGAGTTGTATATGAAAGGGAGGATCTTATTTCACCCATCTTAGTTAGCAATTGTTATATACATCAAACATATGCATAGATACATATGTTTTATAAAATGAAAAGGGAATGCCCTTTGTGGGCAACACATTTTCCTGACTTGCGATCCATTGCTTCCTTTGAACTTCACTCAGATTTAAGATGACCTTTCTCAGGCATGTTATCTGTTTTTGTGATTTGCTGATTTTGAAGCAGATATACCTTAAGCTTGCTTTGCTGAAAGTTAACTCTAATCTTTGATCTTTCCATGAGCAAAGTTTCTTCATATTTGTATTGCTTTTTTGGATTATATCTGTAAAACTCTTCCTTTAGTGTATTTAATTTTCTCCAAACTCTATTCCTCAAAATTGCAATGCACATGGAGTGCAGTATGGAAAAATGTTTTTTCTCCAAAAAAAGTTATTGAAGTAGAGAATGCCAGTTCATTTTTGTGACTTTCTTAAAAAAAAAAAACGATGTCAGATTGATTGCATGTTAATAGTTTCTTCCATCTTTTATGTTGTTTGAATTAAACCATCCTGGTCGACTCTACTCAAGAAGCAAGTATCTTTTTGATCCAATGCTACATTCAGTGGTCTTAGCTTTAGTAATTAACTCGCTTTCTGATGTATATGCAATTATCTTCTTCAAAAGTAGTCAATTATTTATGGAAATGAACTTTTGTGCACCTTGGGTTTTCTTTCACAATAAACAACTTGTCGATTTCTCCATTGCAGTCACATTCCTTTCAATCTCCGCCCTTTTTGAGTTGATGTGCGTGTTTCTTTATGCCTATGTCTTTTCCAAACTGCCAATAGTTAAATACTATCGTTCAAGAGCAGCCGCTGAAGGATCTATGACAGTTTCAGCTGATCTTGCTGCTGGTGGCATCCAGACAGTACAAAGTGGAGGAGTAAATCGTTTTCTTTTGTCCATTGCATGGAGCTTGTGTTATTAAAAAATTTAGGATGCCCAACAAAATATAATCTTGGCCTGATTGTTTTGGTAACTTTGCAGGCAGAAGAAGATCCAAAACGTCTAGATCGCCTGAGCAACAAGGACTTGCTACTTCAGAACAAAGACTACGCAGTTACTATGTTTCTGCTATACGTTCTTACATTGTCCATTTTCCCTGGTTTTTTAGCTGAAGATACTGGAAAACACAGCTTGGGTTCCTGGTAATTGATGAAAGACACCTGATTAATTACCACTTCATTCTAAAATATAACAGCATTTCTAAAATATAACAGCGTTATCGTCTAGCAGAATTACGCCTAGTGACTTTTGATAAAATACCGTTCTCATTTTTTTTTTGCTCTTATCAGGTATGCACTTGTTCTGATTGCAATGTACAACGTGTGGGATTTAATTGGGAGATACGTCCCGCTCATTGATTCTATAAAATTGAAGTCGAGAAAGGGTCTCTTACTTGCCGCTATTTCACGGTTTGCACTCATTCCTGCATTCTACTTTACAGCCAAGTATGGTGACCAGGGATGGATGTTATTCCTGACATCCTTCTTAGGATTAACCCATGGTTATCTCAACGTGTGTATTTTCACTGAGGCACCTAAAGGTTACAAGGTTGGTTATTACTTTTAGATACCTTTTTTTTTTTTTTTTTTTTTTTCGAAACCGTGTAGTTCATGATCTATTGCGTAATTTTCTTGCATTGACGCAATAATGCATGCAAACAAATGTAATTATGGGCTTGTTTTCGCAGGGACCAGAACAAAATGCATTGGGAAATTTGCTTGTGCTGTGCCTTCTAGCTGGTTTATTTTGTGGAGTAACATCAGATTGGCTGTGGCTTATTGGTAAAGGATGGTGAAGAGATAGGGTTTTTATTTATGAAAAGTTTTATTTCATCTTCCAAAGTGTTTATATAGTTTTGGCTGCTCACATTGTGCTGCCAAATTGGTTAATACTACTCATGGTTGAATCACCATTGCCTTTCTTTGTATTCTTTTTTCAACCATTGAAGACAAGGAAAATGTTGAAACTGTGTAACAGCTTATTTTGAGTATTGTGCCTTGGAACAAATTTTAATTAGCAAACTAGCTTATCAGCTAGCTGATAAGCTAGTTTATTTGTTAAGCAGTGTTTGGTTTGTAGCTTATTTTAAAAAATAATCTAGATGATAAGCTCCCAATGGAAACGCTAGCGTTTGAACAAAAAATCCGTCGTTTTGATTTTTTCTCCCCATTATACACTTATTTTTACGGTATTAATAAATTAATGCCCTTGCAAATTAGTAAAAACAAAATACGCAAATACTTAAATAAATCCGTGAATATTAATAGCTGTGATTATACCCAGATAGAGTTGACAAAGGCAAAATCAGCATTTTAAACTCTTCTAGGCTAGACCAACAGTTATATAATACATTATTAAAACTTATTGAATTTAAAATTAACATATAGCTTAATATTGTTAATAAGAAAATAGTGATTAATAATTAACTAAATATTATAAAACAAAGAATTTTACTAAAATTAAAAATCATTACACATTAATTTCTTAATTATAGATAATTAACTAAATATTATAAAACAAAGAATTAAATATTATAAAACAAAGAATTTCACTAAAATTAAAAATCATTACACATTAATTTCTTAATTATAGATAATCTTGTTAGATATTTATTACATATTAAATAAGTTTTAACAACGTCGAGTATAAGAATATTTATAGATGTTATAAAAATATTTTTAAATGTAGTGCTATATTTTTATTTTTATTTTTTACTAATCTACTATTTTTTTAAGTTATATAGATACTTCTATAGAAATGAAGAATATTCGCAATAATATTGCTTCTCAATTATAGATGATGTGTTAGGTATATGTATAGTTATCCAAGTCGTTTATTGTATTTTATTTACATGTGTTTATTTCTTACGAATTCTTATAAATTAATATAGAGCTATTTTCATGTAATCATTTATGGACACACATAGTTTAGTTTTCTAAATAATATAAATTATTTTATGGTATTAATTTATATTTTGTAAATAAAATACATTAATTATATAATTATATAATTAATATACTTAATTGTGGCATATGTCCTTTATTGTCATTTTGCATTTATCAGCTAATCAATCAGCTATTATTCAAAATAATTTTTACTTGATCAGCTAGATTATCAGCTATCAGCTAGATTATCAGCTATCAGCTAGTTTATCATCTATCAGCTAGATTATCAGCTAGCCTTGCCAAACAGAGCCTTAGACATACTGAAATGGCTGTAACATCATTATAAACACAAAGTTTTTCTGCATGAATAAGCAACGATAAATCTTCAATTTCAAATTAGTTCGAATTGACTTTTTTTTTTTTTGACTTTAAAGAACAACCTCACTAATTGGAAGTCCAACTATTAATAAAATCTCAACTTTACTTTACCTATTATTATAACTAAATAACTATTGAAAGAAAAGGTGAAGAACTTATCATGGGGTACGACATGAAGATTCAGTTTTGTTAGCTTTAATTAGTGATCTCAAGTTTGAGCTCGAAGTAAAGAGTTTCTTTGAAAGAGACGACCTTCCACTATTATAGCAACGATTAGGCGTTTCGAACTCTATTTTAGCAATCGTGGTCCTATAATTCTCGAGCCCAAATTTATCAGTAAAAGAAAGTAGAAAAATGTATGGCTATCAGTAAACAAAGTAACAACAACAAAAATGTATGGCTTCAAACTTTTCACTACCAAATGATGACAAAATCCCTTTTAATTAATGCATCTCATGTTAATTTTGATCACAGTCACTTCTATTGAATTTTCTAGTTGAAACTCTCGTAGGAAACCATATCTTGAGTCTTTTACGTTGGTTGTCACTAGTATATATGACAAATGAGACAAAACACAGTCATCTTTGAAACTGTAGATCTCTCGTATATACAACATATCTCAGTAGATTCTAACAAAATCTCTCTCTCTCTCTCTCTCTCTCTCTCTCTCTCTCTCTCTAAAAGCTATAAAGCCTTAACCCTCCAACAACAAAAAGAAGCCCCTTTCTTTGAGCGGTTTCGCGGCAGAGAAGGGCGGTTTTCCGATGGAATCAGACGGCGGAGAAGTCCCGGACCAACTCCGATGCAGCCGCAGCGATGGGCGGCAATGGCGGTGCAGACGTCGAGCCATGGACGACCACAGGCTCTGCAGAGCCCACCATCTCCAAGCGCGCCATCGCCAGGACAAGCACAAGGTTCCAAACTCTCTCAAGATCCAAAGAAAACCAAACCCCAAAAAAGCCAATCTTTCAAACCAACGGCACGACTCGCTAGGGCATCATTTGCTCCAAGAACGGATCTTGGGAAGATCTCGAGGAGCATCAACAGCGGGAGATCGATCAAGTTGATAAAAAACTTGTCCGGCGAGGGTTTGGTGATTGGTGAGAAGAGGGAATTGGGGGAGTTGTTGTTGGAATTGGTGAGAGTGTTCTTGGAGAGAGAGATTGAGAAGAAGGTGAGGGGGAGGAGGAAGAAGAAGATGAAGAAGAAGAAGAAGAACAAGGTGAGATTGGAGAGTGGTTTGTGCAAGGAGGAGGTAATGCTGGACTTGCCGAATGGTGTGATGTCGATCTCGCCGCCTCCGCCTGTGCCGGCGCCGAGTTTTCGCAATGCTGGTTCTGTTTGTGATTGGAAAGTAGGGCTTTGTTCGGATTCGTTGATAAGGCGGCGTGTTCGGTCTAAGAACAGTGAGCCAATTCAGTTTGGGTCTTGTAAGGTGCATTTGGATTGGTTGGCTTATATTGAGTTTTTCCCTTTCAGTATGATTTCTTTACAATTTTTTGTTGTTTTTGATGATTGTTTTAGGTTTTTCCTTGTGGAAGGAATGCGGCGGATTGAAGAAGGTTGGAGAAGAGAATTGCATCGAGGCGGCAGGATTAGAGAAGGTTGGAGAAGAGAATTGCATCAAATCAGCGGGATTAGAGGAGGTTAGGGAGGAGAATTGCATCAAATCAGCGGGATTAGAGAAGGTTGGAGAAGAGAATTGCATCAAAGCGGCGGGATTAGAGAAGGTTGGAGAAGAGAATTGCATCAAAGATTGGTATGCTACACAACTTTTCTTGTTTGGTTGAGATTTTTGTCCTACTTCCTAGGAATGGCCTTTTTTGAAAATATATCACAAAATGAATTAATTGTAAATTTTTCTTGTGAGCATTAAAGTAAATTAAACCATTTTATTATATTTATATTTTTAAATACCCAACTTCGAGGAAGTAGGAAATCTAACCAAACACGTAAAAATCAATTTATCAGGTAGTGCACTTCTTGGGAAGTTATTCAAATGAACCAAAAGATGTCTTAGTCACTATTTTTATTTAGTTTTACCTCCAATATTTTCATGATAATATTTGTTAGTCCTTTGAGCTTGACGTAGGCATATAGTCCAATCTAAGAAAAAAAAATTGAGAACAAAAGCTCAAAGAAATCTTATAACTCCAAAATCTAAACCACCATATCATTTTTTTATTTTTTATTTTTTACACCGTGATGTCCAAATCCTAACTATTCCACAATAGACACACCCGACCTTACAAAAGGTATACCTTGGAAAATTAGGAGACTCGAATATGAGACCTCGTAGAGGCCCGAGCATCGACGGATCGGGGGCGGGGGTGGTGGCCCCCCCAACCCCCGGAAGCCCTTATAGTACCCCTACATATTGCCAAAAAAAAAATTTTTGTTAAGCTTAGTTTTTCATACGGTCGCCCCCCCTAAACCCCGAGACTCCCTATAGTACCCTTACGTATTGTCATTTTTTTTTTTTTTGTTATGCTTAGTTTTTCATACTAATATATTTTTTGTTTGAAAAAAAAAACAGTTAAGGTTAAAGTTCACCCCCTAACAAAATTTTTTGGTTCCGCAACTAGGCCCAAGTGATTAACTAATAGGTCCCAACCACTATACCAAGGCGATGGTTGGTTAAGCCAGACATTTATTTGACAAAAAATAAATAAAATAAACAGTAAAACACGCACTATAAATTTGCAATTTCTTAGCTTAAAGCTTATATTAAGCAACTTTACTAAATTACTATCTCACGTACGCCACCTAGACACCTATTAATAAAAAATCTCTCCAAATTAACTCTCTTTCCTACACTAAACTGAAACTCCTATTTAAAGACAAATCAAATAATCAAGTCCTAGTTAACAAATAAACTAAAAGAAAAGCTTTGAAGACATGTGTTTAAATACTTGATATAAATATTTTCATAACTGTAGTGACTTTTCTGGAAATGTATGTTTCATGGGACCTTGATTTTGGGGAGTCTCAATCTCTCTTATGTTGCAAGTTTCAGTGTGTTTTCTCTTGGTGCATGTTTAAATTCCAGTTAATTCCCCAACGTGGTTTTGCCTTTAGACTTTGACTAAGAAGAAAATCCTATTGTATGATCAGTTTTCACATTTTAATTTCCACTTCGATTTTGGACCTTATTACTTTCCAATATCTTGACCTGATTGTTTCTGGTGAGATTGTTTATTCAGCTTGTGAGGCATGTAAAATTTAACAATTTTCCTTAAGAAATAAAAAGAGATCTATTGACGCATGGTTTTGAAATTGAATTTCGCTTAGATTTTGTGCACAATTCCCAAGACATTTGATCAGAGTATTTGTGACATGCTGACATATTAATCACATTTTTGGGTCCGGATAACCATGAATAAGGAATTTAAATGCCAACTTAAATTTTTTGTTAATCCTAATACTTATGCATGCCACTTGCTCTGTTTTTCCAGTCATAAGTCTAGGTACTCAGATATGCCAGAAGCAAATATGATTCAAATCCAAGAGTTGCCGGACCACCTCCGCTGCAGCCGCACCGATGGGCGACATTGGAGGTGCAGCCAGAGAGCCATGGACGACAGAAGGCTCTGCGAAGCCCATTTTCTCCAAGCATACCATCGCCAATACAAGCAGAAGGTTCCAGAGTATTTGAAGTTTCAGAGAAAGCCGAAGCAAAAAACCATACTTCGAAAAGAAGAAGACTCTCTAGGGCATCATTTGCGCCAAGAATGAGTCTTGGCGAAGATTTCAAAGAGGGTCGAGAGTGGAGGACCATCGAGTTGATCGAGAAAGTGTTCGGTGAGGCTATGGCAATAGGGAAGTTGTTGGATTGATGAGTGTTCTTGAAAAGAGAGATTGAGAAGAGAGTGATGAAGACGAGATTGTAGAGTGGTTTGTGCGCGGAGGAGGTGATGCTGGACTTGGCGATAGGAGTGATGCTGATTTTGTCTCCACCAATGTTGGTGGCGAGTTTCCGCAATGCTGGTTCTATTTGTGATTGGAAATTAGGGCTTGGTTCGGGTTCTTTGATGAGAAGAAGCATTCGGCCCAAGAACATTGAGCTAATACAACTTGGGTCTTGTAAGGTGCATTTGGATCAGTTGCCTTGCCTAATATTGAATTTTTTTCCTTTTGGTTTTTTCCCCTTCCAGTCTGATTTGTTTACAACTTTTTTGTGGGTTCGTTGTTGTTGATGATTGTTTTAGGTTTTGTCCTTATGGAAGAAATGTGGCTGGATTAAAAAGGTTGGAGAATAGAATTGCATCAATGACTGGTATGATACACTATACTTCTCTTAGGTCGTGTTTGGTTGGGGAAGTGGGGGAAGAGGAAGTCCACTTCCCTTGTTTGGTTGGAATTTTTGTCCCGCTTCCTGGTTTAAACAATTTATTTTTCCTCAAAAAAAATTTTTAGAACAATCTATTATTTTTAAATATTCAACTTCCTGGGACGTGAACTTCGTAGGAAACCAATTGCTTATATTTGGGAGTTCCCAAATGAAGCTAACAAGGCCTTTGTCTTTTTAATATTTGGTGTTACGTTTAATTTGTTCCTGATAATGTATGTCTGAGAGCTCTTCTCAAAAACGAAAAAGCCTGTGAGCTCTTTGAGTTTGTGCTCCATTGTAGGCTCTATTGAATAGGCTAGATATACATTGTGGGTGTAATTGGACTCATGTAGGTCTTCGAAAGCGATAGGTGGTTTTAGTGCCACACTTATGTATTATATTCTAGAACTTTGCCTTATTTGTTAATTACATAATCAGGTAGTACAGCATTTTATACTATGAGAATAGTGTTGCTGTTAATAAGTGTGAATTGGTGCAAATTAGACTGTTGCGAATGAAGAATGGTTAGGTTGGCCATTTTTCAGACACTGTTTAAATATTTTCATGACTACAATGACTTTTATGGAAATTTATGTTTCATCATGTGAGTCATCATTTGACCTTGATTTTGGGGCAGTCTCTCCCTCTCTTTTGTTGCAAGTTTCAGTGTGTTTTCCTTTCGAGCATGTTTATGTTTCAGTTAATTCTTTAATGTGATTGTGTCTTCTAGTAAGAAGGAAACCCTCTTGTGTGGTCAGTTTTCACATTTTAGTTTCCAGTTTGATTGAAACCTCGTTTCTTTACAATTTCTTTACCTTATCGGTCGGTTCTGGTGAGATTGCTTATCGTTTCTTTTAAGTATTTTATTTACCAGTTATTTAGCTTGTGAGGCATGTTAACCTAACTATTTACCTTTAGAAATAAAAAGTGATCACTGTTATCCTTTACCTCTTAAAAAGTCATGTGAATATTGGTGCCCATACAATGAGGTTATTCCTGTCAAATTTCTCTCTGAAAGTTTGAGTCAATCCTTGTATATGTGCCATCTGTTGGCTTTAATGTTTGACCTGATCTTGTTCTTTTATTTATTATATAAAGCATTAGGTGCTGAAATTATGTCCTCAATGCTTCTTTTCTCAATCAGGTGACTGTTCTAGTGCATAGCATCGGAGTTGCATCTCCCAGGAACAAGTTTTAAAGATAAACATGCTAAAGAAAAAGCATATGGCTGAGGATGAGAAAAGTTTCTCATTGAAACTTTTTCCTGCGAAAAATAGTGAACTTGGTTTATTTGGAGCTACCTTTGTTTCTGAGAATATGAAATGAGCGGATGGTGTCAATGAGAAACTGAATGCTGCTGTAGCCAAGCAACACTTATCCAATGGATTCTCTCAAGCCTATGCCTATTTAAAAAAAAATTAGAAGTAGCGTATGACAGTTTCAAAATTAGCTCTGATTCCAAAACTTGGATGTTTTTCTGTAGTAGCAGCCTAAGTAATGAAAAAGAAGCAAAGTCAAGATGATGTGATGAAGATGGAAACTCCACTGGACTTTCAGAAAAGATTAACGGAAAGCTCATGTGGGGCTTAGTTAGGTGTTTTCTTAAGAGAGTATGTTCTCAAGCTGCAAAAATACCTCATGAGACCCTTGTTATGATGTGTATTGCTCTCCAATTATGCAATTAGAAAAGTAGAAATTCATGAACTATAACTATATGTTGCAATAATTGTAACTCTTGTTAATTAGTTTTTTGTTTTCTTTCAATTTCAGGTTGCTCATCTGATACTTGATAAGTGTTTCATTCGCAATTCAAAGGCCTAAAGGAGACTCAATGAAGAGTTCAGTGAGCACCAAGCATAAACAATATTCTGATGGTAGTTATGCTTTTAACTTTATGTTAATTAGTTATGCTTTTAAGTTAAATAGCTGAAATTCAGCTCTTCATGCTGTGTTCAGAAGTAACCGAGTTTCTATCAACACCTTAGGAAAGCTGTCCTTTATTGTGATGGGTGTCAATGTCAATTCAGGATTTCAAGGTAATAATAGATTGGCTTTCTTAGTTGTTCTCTTACTCGTAGCGATTGCTCATGTTAAGGTTTTGGACAAATTGCCTACAAAGCTCATCATGCTGACATCTTGTATCTACACTTTATTACCTTCCTGTTCTTTTGACGAGAAACGGAGGTTGTACTTTTGTTTTATGTAGTTTACAATTAAAACATTACCTAATACTAATTGTTCAAAAAAAAAACATTCAAATAGCCTGGAGTTCAGATTTTTATTCTTTTTTTTTCTTTTTATTACAGCTGCATTATTTTTGGCTCTGAACTTAGCAATTCTAGTAAGTATTCTGCCCAGAAATGTGTGGTAGGTTGATTCGGAGGTGTTCTGTATTGACTGAGATTTAAAAGTTTAGTTAATTTACAAGTGGTCTTCACTTTTTCTATCCATTTCCCAGTTTTTCTTTTATATTTAGCTAAGCAAGGGCCCATATGGCTAATGAGATGGATTCACATTGTTCAGAAGGGATCCCAGTTTTATATCCTATGAGTACTACGGCAGTGATTAATATTACCTGTACCCCCTCCCTCCAAAAAAATAAAAATAAAAATAATAAAATAATAAAATCTTAAAGAGGCTTAATATTCCATGCTTTTATAGAAATGGGGTGCAGAGTGATGTTTGTCAAGCAGTAGTGCTAGTACCATTTTATTGATGGGAGAAAATGAAACAAAATTCAAGTTATTTTAGAATATCCTTTTAAATCTAATGGCATTTAAGTGATTTTTTTATATAATGAACAAGAATCTATCATGTCGGATACTCGGATTTGATTAGTTTTCCTTTTTTCATTTATTCGTTCATTCTGGATAGAGTGCTGGAAACTGATTTATTAATGAGGTCGTCATTTTGGTTTTATGTCCATATTTTGTTGAAATGTGATTGATGAATGAACAGTCCATCTGTATCCCATGCAACTTCCTTAATAATGGGATGAGTTCTGAACTATAGATCAATCTTTAGCAAATTTATGGATACTTACCAGATCTTCTCCATTCTCAGAACTGCATTTGAACTCAGCACGTGAATCATGGGGGGCGTCTGCTGTTGCCGGAGTTGCTACTTGTCGCTGCATCTCAGCCTCTTTACTGCCCATTCGCCTTTCATGAAACGCAATATTCTTTCCCCTCTACTTTCTCTAGAGGTACCATTCGTTGTTTGTTCATTTGTTTTTTCTATACGTTGTTTCTTAATCCTCTATCAGAACTGGTGTTAGTATATGCCCATTGATATGTGCAGTGTACAGAAACTAGTATATAGGCTGCCATTTTTTGTTTGAATCTCATTTCATTCCTCCTTCGTTTTTATCTTGAATGTTGAAGTTCTTTTCTTCAATCATTTAGAAGATGAAGTTCTCTTTTTGTTTAGAGGCTATGTTGTAGTTTTCAAGAATAGAATAAACCCCACCTAGAGGTAGCTCCATTGGTTTGACACGTAACACTCGAGTCAAGACTTGCTGTCCAATGCAATGTTTGGACGTGGGAGCCAATCCCTTTAACTAGTTCGAACTAATCTATAAGAGTAGGCCATGATGTATGGAAGGAGGTTTTTGATGAGATTATTTTCATATTTAAGGCTCAAACTCGACTTATTTAGGTGCATGGTATCAACAACTCAAAAAAACCTCATTAGTGAAAGGGGTCTTACTATTTCTACCTTAACAATAATGACAATAACAAAGCTTCAATTTTAAATTAGTTGTTGTTAGCTACATGAAATTCGTCATTTTGTTCGATTCAATGCCTTCGATGGTACACTTTTTGAAATCCTTTGACTTTTTAATCAAGATGCATCTTAAATAATTTTAGATCTACCTATATAACATCAAATTTCTTTAATTTATTGTTTCTTCAATTTACATCTTGTTGAGTTTTTTTAACAAGGGCATGCGTTCGCGGCCATCTCTGGATGTATCCAAATCATTGAATCAGCCTTTCCCTCATTTACCGTTGAACATAGAGAAGACATAGTAAATGACATTTGAAATGATCACTCATATACATTATTGAAAAGAACAAGACCAGATAGGGACAACATGGTTCACATGTGTGCCCTGGAATTGAAGTACAAGATTGGGGTCTACCATTACATGAGTAGATAAGCAACTAAGTGGAGAAGTTGATCTTCTGCAATGTGTATGCATCCAGTACCCTACAAAATATTTGTGAGGAAACGTAGAAAGATGGACCATGAAATTTGTGATGGGGGACCTTTTGCAACTTTCCAGCCAATTTCCACGCAAAAAGAAAGCTGAGTAAAAAAAACACATAGCCTTAGACTTAGTACTCTACGAATCCTACAAGCGCTTCAATTCGGCTATCTCAACCTTTTTATTTATTTTTATTTTTTTAGGATAGCAACTGCCACTAAGAGCATCTCCAACCATTACATTATTTTGGTGCAACTTTAACACTAAATATTAATTTATTCTCCAATCTGCAAACACTATTGTTTACATTCTTACATTCTTACTTTATTTATTATTTGATTACATTCTAATTAATTTTAACATTTAATACTTTACAAAAACAAAAATTGTTGAAAGATAAAAACAAAAAAATTAAAATAAAATAAGATTTGGTGTAATGAACAGTACCACACTAGTTGTGATCTTAGGATGGTGCATAGCAAGATAGCGCTAGGTTGGAGAACCCAACACTATCTTTGAGAGTGATTGGCACTCCACTTGGCACTATTTAGAGATGCTCTAACACCATACTAATCCCTCATATGATGAACCCTACTACTCCTCCGATTATTTATATAAGTCGTTTAATGTAAGAATACAAGAATTAAGGCATTTTAATTACGAGTGTAATTTATATTTATGTTATTTGACATTAAATGAATTGAAAAATTGAAGTATCATAAACGTTTAAATTTTATAAGGGTAAAATTGATAAAAAAATGTAATAAATACATTGTTGAATTTCAAAAGCAACTTACAATTTTGCAAAAAAAAAAAATTGTTAAGACATACTTATATAAATGACCGGAGGAATAATTCCTAAGGGGCTATGAGTGCACCCCTATCATTCTTTGTTCAAGTTGGCCGCAAACTTTTCCTCAAGAATTTTGTGAAATTGCCGGAGTATGGCGTTTTACCAATTTTTCATTTCAATGATTTCACACGGTAGCTCCATTACTTTACCATTACTTTGAATGTCCTACATCCACACATTATTTGTAGTCCCACACATAAATTAAACATTTTGAATTTTCGACCCCTTTTCGGCACATTGGAATCATAAGTCGATGAGTAGTTAGTACAAACAATCTCATGGGGATTAAAAGATTAACAATGAATATTAACGAGGCGACAGAATCGATTTAATCAGGAATCTGGGCCAATCATATATATAATCGATCTCAATAACCAAACAGACAAGTATTCAATCCAATGTTCTCTCCCAATGCATGTGACCCTCCTAATTTTTTATGTCTTAGTCCCTAATTTCCCGGTTAATACGACCAACATACTTTCGATTCAACACCCCAAAAGGCCCTTTTAAAGTCTAATAAACTTTACAAATCTACTCGTTCTTCAAAAATTATCAACTCGTAAATAGAGAGAGACATAGAGAGACTCGTGAACTAATCAAAATAATATAATAGCTAGCCCAAAAAAAAAAAAAAAAACACAGTAGTAACTTCCTTTCTATCATTTTTACAGTAGTAGAAGCCAAGGAGGGTAAAAAAAAAAAAAAAGTAAAAAGACGAAAAAGGACAGAGATCCGGATTGCGCGCTTGTCATGTAGTATCTGCTTCACGTGATCAAATCAAGCAGCAAAACAGGGCAGGACGCTGGTCGCTCAGGTCAGGTTAGAAGAGGGAAATGATTAAGAAGATCAGGGGCAAAAGTGGAAACGTGAGAATAGATGGAGAAAACTGTGCTGTTGTGGACGTCGAGGAGTCGAACTTTTCGAACTGGAGAGAATCGACGGCCAGTGGCATGTTTTCTTGGTCAGGGCTGCATTTGGATTCGTGCGGAGGGTGCGCGCTGTACATGATCGCTCGTAGCACCGCTGATACAGTAGGGATGTATACCGTTTTGTTACGTGTCAGCAGCCACGTCAGCCCCATGAGCTGGCAGTCCCTATTGAACATCTTCTTCATTCTTTCCCCTTCGTTCTCCGTTCCGTTCTCCCTCCCTTCAGCTGCAACATTCACCACTCAAGGTTAATTCAGTCATTTCACATAAAAATTATGTTGATTATTTCAATTTTTCGACAAACACAGTCCTTCTAATGAAAAAAAAACATTAATCAGGTCAGCATACCGAAAAAATTGAACACTAGAGAGTAGCATACAACAACGCCAATTTAATTAAATTGGTACATAAATCAAATTTTATGTTGTGATCAATTTAGTACAATTGATGATCAATTTAGTATAAGTGATGATTAGCTTGCTAAACTATTCAAATCTCTATTCTTAATTAATATATCACAAATTAACGTTAACATTGATTTATCATTCTTTCTTCAGTTCCTGAGTGAAAATTTTTAATAAAGACATTCATAACTAAGTCATATTTGCAGATAACAAAATCATCGCAACATCGTTTTCAAATTTTCGTATCAATTGGTGTTACTCTTACTTGTCTTTGAATTATTTATAATAACATAAGATGCATAAATTACAATTTTGCCCTTTTTTCGTGTAGGAATTTTGCCCTTACTTTCAAGTTCATTGCAAAACACACAATTACTTACAAAAACCGTTTGCTTCAAACCATACTGTTGGTGCTACTAAAGTAACTTAGGCCCTATCATGCATTTATCATGCTAGTATACTCTTTATTGGTTTCTTCCATTCATTTTATCTGAATCAAACCGTACCAACTAATTCTAACTCAGCACTATCGAACCTCAAATAATGAGTAATCCTTCTGATCTAATTTTCTCGAGACTTAAAATAAAGACTTGCTTAAAGAGAATCTAGTATTATCTACCTTGCTTGAGAGAAATATTTTTTTTTTATCTTTTTTGATATCTGTACTTGTTCAGATGAGTCTAATTATTATCGGCTTAAGTATATTTTAGTGACTCAAGAGCTTACTAAATCGTGAAATCAAAAATTGAGGTCGCGAAACTCTCTACTACTCTTTCGCTTTTATCATTGTGCCAACTCGATTAAGAAAACATATATAATAGAGGTGGACGAAATTGACCTTCTCGAGCGATCCAAGGCACTTGGTGCAACCAGAATAAGAAGCATTCCGACAATCCCTCTCCAACGCGGTGACGGCGGCGGTAGGGGTGGCGTTCCGACTCGCCGACAAGTTGAACGCGGCGGGGCAACTCAGCGAGCTGATCTTGTGGAGCCGGATGCCACAGAAGCAAAGAACAGCGTCGCACGTGGCGTTCGGCTGAGCAATGTGAATATTCCGGCTCTGCAGAGAGCTCTGCAGCGAGTTCACGCACTTCTGCGAGTCGTCCGGCATCATCGGCAGGTCCGACGAGGTCTCCGGCGCCGCCGCCGGCACCGCCAGCGCCGACCTGGCGTGGGCGGCGAAGAGCCACGCTGCGAGCACCGGGCAGCACCGGCTCCGGTCGAGGTTGCCGTCGCCGCAGGCCTCCCGGACGCCGCCGAAAAGCTCGTCGGAGAGGTCCAGGTGGCACGCCTGAGCTTGGTTCTGGACGGGGAAGGCCGGGACGGTGTTGGGGTCGGTGTAGTTGCCGGGGTTCATTGGTTGCTCTCTGCCGGAGTCCGACTCCGGCGACACCCCGGCGACATAAAATGGTGTTGATAGAGATAATGTAATGATTGCGATGACAAGGATATTCATCGAGATACGAAACGGATGACGATGAGAGCGTTTTCAGACGATGAGAGCGTTTTCAGACGATGGATTTTGTGTTCATGAGGTTTGTGTGAAGTGAAGAGCAATGATTCTCAGATACTCAAAACTTTTACTAACATGAAGCTTTTCGAGATACTGCAAAGTATATACCTTTATAAAGAGCTCACAAGGGTGGTAGTAGCACTGGTAGTGGTAGATTCAAGAGGGCATGCACAAGAGAGAAACAGAGGAGAAAACGGAGTGAATTGAGTATGTATAGTTGAGATGCTAAGTGGGTTTTTAGAGAAATTTTGTTTATGTTAGACAAAGTGAGGAAATCAAAGAGGAAGAAAAATATTCGTCCTTATAAAGCAACAAAAACAAAACAAAGAGAAGCCCAGAAATCAAAAAGCAAAAATTGATAGAACAAAAGAAAGATTGATGTGTGTTGTGTAATGTGTATGCGTGTTGGCCAGCGCTCTGTCTTTTCTATGCTCTATAACGCTCAAGTGATGAAAAGAAAAAAGAAATGGAAATGATTATGTGACTCAATTTGAACACGCAAATTTCACACTCGGTTTTTTTTTTTTTTTTTTTGTGAAAGTGATTTGTATTGAGGTGATTATTGTCTAATTGGACAAGTATATATTAAAAATAGATGTTACAACATGAAGCACATAACAAATTTTGAAAACGGTGCACAGAATGGTGGGAGCCCAACCCCAACTTTAAGGCAGAGATAACCGCCCCAACAACGAGGACAACATCCTCACGTAGGCGATAACCAAAACTACCTAAATAACAAAAACACTAAAATCTTGACACAAGGAGAAGAAAATTGGAAATTAGGTTGGCATGCCACTCCAAGGTCACTATTGTTGACTGCCACCACTACTGACCGCTTCCTACCACGAATGGCTAGCCGCCATTGGTTGTTTTTCCTTGTATGTGACTCTTCACTGGATGCAGATGACTTAAACCCCAAACTCGTCGTTTGCTTTGCCTAGACCAAACCCTATGCAAAATGACTGTCAACAACGACCATGCCGGAAATGTGATGGCCCCAATTCCACAATCTTAAGTTGGGCCCCGCCTACCTATACTTACGTGGACCCTCGAGCTCGTCTCGCTGAGTTACGCAAGACTAGTCAGCCTTCCTTGCCAACGATGAGATAAGAAATGAGAATAGAAAATGTTGACTTATATGTATTGAATAATCGAAACCACCACCACTGATCTTGTGTGCATACATATCTCGAGGCATGTCTTGTGGTCCACCTTCACTCAATTATTAACCCAAGTCATACATAAATGATTCACAAGTTGACTCCTTGTCTCTTGATGAGTTAATGCGTGTCTCGATGCACATCAATGAACCTTGTTTTATTTCTTTAACTATAGGTACATTAATGCTTATATTAAATGTGACCACATTAAGCCACTAAGCCACTTGTAAATTCAATATTCGTTCAAAATAATTCAGCTTACCCCATATGTCGCTACCTCGGTCCTCGAGGTACGCTTATGCATGTCTCGACATCGATATGCCCACGTGTACCTTACCCGCGCATTACCAAATTTAATTAATTTAACTTGTTCGATCTTTGTTCTAATAAATAATACAAGCATCAAACAAAAATAACATTCATCGGTGTCGACTCCAAATATTTAGACACGTGCATCACGACAAGTGGGTCCCACGTATAACCCTAAAATGACACGTGACACGAGTTAGATTTTTAGGGTCGTTACAGGAAACCAACAGCGAGGCTACACATACATGCAGTCGATGCTCAAAAAGATGAGAACGAGGGGAGGCGCAATGGAGGAGTGAAGGGTAGGTGAAATAGGGTTAGTAGTTGGTGAGATGAGAGGATGATGAGAATGGAAATGGGTTGTGGCGGCCTTAAGCCCCGAGGTCGCCCGGGGTGTCATATCTCCGTGAACTCCTCGCCTAGTGGGCCCAGTTACACGTAGGGGTGGGCAGCAGTCTCTGCAAAATCGCCTAAACCGTGCGAACTGGTCTGGATTTTTAAAAATCGCGGTTTGGGGGATGGTTTGAAAAACTTGAAAACAGCGGAATCGCGGTTTGGTGGCGGTTTTCATTTTGAGAAAACCGCGGTTTACCAAACCGATGGTAGTTTAGTAATTTTCCTCAATTTACTTAAAACCCTAACAATATAAAGTTATAAAAAGTTACTCCACACTTTGCCTCCTCTCAACCGCGGTTCACCAAACTTTCTCAACCGTTCATCTCTCTCTCTCTCTCTCAACACCACCGTTTGCCTCCTCCTCTCACATGTCAATGTCCGCCTTCTCCCACTGCCACCAATTTTCGCCGCCTCCTCTCACCACCACCAATCGCCGTCGCTTCCGACTGCCGCGCCCATTAGTCGCCCTCTCAGAGCTGCCTCCCACTGCGCGCCCTCTCAGTTGTCGCCTTTCACCGCCAATGATAGCCTCCCACCAGTCCCGCCTCTCCCACCGCCGCTCATCCCACCAGCGTGCCTCCCACCGTCGTCTCCCGCCACCAATGGCCTCCTCCTACCACACGTCCCACCACGAGTGGCTGCCTCCCCCACCAATCACGCTTCCTACCGCCGCCTCCCGGCCACCATTTTTTTTTTTTATAAATATACCATAAACCCTAAAACCGAGAAACCAAACCGACCAAACCGCGGTTTGCACGGTCGGTTTGGGTGCGATTTTAAAGATTCACGATTTGGTGGTTGTTTGTAAAATGATCAAATCGTGAACCCCCCGGTTTGGTGGTTTTCACCACCAAACCGCGGTTTGCCCACCCCTAATTACACGTGTCTGACACATGCCCGTCCATCTCATGTCTCGATTGTAGTGTCCATGTATGTGTTATCCATGTAATTGGTTAATAGTTTCACGTTAAGCTGAGTTATTTCCTTAAGTATTTAAGTTCCTTTCGTCCAAATATTTGTAGTTTATTCGAGTCCTAGCCATGCTAGTAGTTTGTATTTTACAAGTTAATCATTAAGTCAGCGGAAGCCTTAATTTGATGCAGATAAAATATTAAATTAGCATGATAAGCATTATTCATAAGAGCATGTCCTATTGTAGAAAACTCGGGAAAGTATTTTGTATACAAGCGATAGTACCGTAAAACAATTTATATATACATATACGATGTTACTTCAGTTTCCCAATACCTAAAATAAATAAAATATCAAAATAAGCATGTACTAGTAGGTCCTAGACAACATGCAATCAAATGTAGTCGCCTAGGATTCCATTACCCCTACTGGTACTAGAATATGCACTCAATCATTACAAAAAGACAGATAACGAGTACGGTAAGTAAAATCCCAATGAACAATAAAATAAGAAAATGCAAGAAAGAATGTTTAAGTAAACATGCGAAATGTTAAGATAGACAACTGTAATTGGCTCATCGCATGAATAATTAATATATAAGTTAAACAAATGTGTGCGTTCACTCCAAATGGACTAGATTGTATTTCGCTCACCAGGTTCCCACTAGTGGACGTGCCCAACTGGCCCAACACCTAGTCCCTCGCGATGCTAGTCAAGTCCGTTAAGTCACCGATACGTGCACCAAGGCAAGCTCGGGTTGTTATTCATTGAGGGTCAGATCACACATGCTACAATCCTAACGCATCATGAACACACAACAAAGAATCATGGGGAGTAAACTCAACGCACATTCAAGTAACAAAATGGAATAGTAGAAACAACAGGAAATGATAAAAAATGGAATTAAAAACATAATCAATACTCGTTTTTTCAATCCGGTTTTACAATCCTCAAACCGTTCTTTGACCTCCCCAGACTCCCATATCCAACCCGACAAGCTCCCCGACACCGAGCTACGGTCCACTAAGTCCCTGAAGTCCAATTCTATGAGTTTAGGTTGTTTACAAGTGTTTATATATGTATTAAGTTGAAAATCACCAAAACAACCCTTAATGTTCAAGTTTAACTTTATTAGTGCTATTATTCGCTTTAGTGCGATCTAGTATTGTTCAATTTTGAAGAACGGTGAGAGCCTAAACTACCTAAAATTTGACTTGTGACACGTGGCAAGTCAAAGTCGTATTTACTCTCCTCTGATGATATGGGTTCCACAATTAGGTTGCCTAACTTTCGGTTGATCTTTAATGCACACTTCCGCTATTGTTCAAAAATACTATTTTGAAAATAATGATGGATTGGAAGGCGAGCCTAAAGACTCGACTCGGGGTCCACGTTAGCGTTTGTGGAAAATTGGGATCAACCCGCGTTAACCCACTTAGCTAACGTGCTAATTACCTCCGTGACATAATTCTCAAGTCAAAAATTTGTCATTCCCCTCTCAATTAGCTAACCTAACCTGGTTTACACACTCTTTATACCAAAGTGACTTAAAAACATCAATTAGACCCATGTCAGAACAATAATTCAATCAAAATCTTCAAATCCCATGAATTCACTAATTTTCCTAAATTCATCAAAACACCAATTCATTCAAAACCAGTTGTAAATTCTCCATAAAATGATCATTATACATATAATTCATCAAGATAACACCAGAAATTACTGATAACACCAAAAATTACTGACCTAAATGCTCAATTCAAATTACATCAAAACACACAAAATCGGGTTCATTAGAAAGTGTGATAGATGAAGAAAATGATTACATTAATTTAATCACTTGATTAATCTTCAAAGTGTTGAATTCCACCACTGATTTCTCTCTTAAATCTCTGGTTTTCTCTAGTTTGCATGTGAAATTGAGTTGGTGGAGATGAATTCTTCCACTCATTTGGTATATATAGTTAAAATCATGTGTGCTATGCGTATCTCGGGATTATCTTGCAGTATCTATTCATATTGTCACACACCACTTGATGACTCTAATAGCCTACTTCTAACCTAGAGTTACTCACTAGGATTATCTTGATGCCCATCTATGGTCCACATTATTTAACTTAAACTATAGACTTATCATTTGTTTGATTTATTGACATTACATTAAGCCTTATTAACTCATATGTTAGTGTTTCTATTTATCAAAATTAACCAACTTGTGGTCCCACTAACTTCAGCTACCCAATACCCGGTGTCCCACGTCTCAACATGTATTTCAAATTTTCAAGGCACGCCATAATCTATTGTTATAATTTCTTAATTGACTTAGCATATAGTTACATTACCAATTTTATTTGATTACTTGGTCATATTAACATGAATTAATCGAGTTCCCTGGTGTACTCGTAATTCACCTCTCGATACCCGCGTTGACACGCATTTTGAGGTGACTACCTATCACACAACCTCGCACGATATAACCATTCAACATACACACATGCGATGTATTAGCAATTAAATTCATAAAATGCATCGCAAATAAACAATATAACACGCAATTTACTAGTGTACCTAAGTCGACGTATGTCTTAGCCTACCCGCGCTGTTCACGTGGATCTGAGCTAACGTCCATGTCTGAAATTATAAAATAAATAATAACGTTAATTAAATGTATCGTTACATGGGTGGCGAGGAGGTGACAATCACAAAAAAAAAAAAAAAAAAATAAAAATAAAAATAAAAATAAAAGAAAAGGATGGAGGGGGACCGACAACCACGCGACTAGCCGGAGCAAGTCGAGGGTCACTGGTCCCCATCAAATATGAGAGTTTCTTCTTCAAGTGGTGTTAAGGTTTTTGGGGGAGCTAACTGCAAGAAAATAAACAAGCATTCCACTTGGTTATTTTGTTGTCCCTTGATTTGTGCGTCCATGTTAATGCAAATGCAAAACTAAAATTATGTATATCTAACAACAACAACAACAACATAGCCTCAATCCCAAATTACTCGGTATCGACTATATAGATCAAACTATTTCATTTTGTTCGATTCGTATAATTGATGGTGAGCTAACCAAACCATTCAAATCATTCCTAATTAATGCGTCTCAAGTTATCTTCGATTTATCCCGACCTCGTCGGATTTCTTCGGTTTCTATTGAATCAAATTTTCTAGTGGACATTTGTAGGCCATCTTTGCAGGTGTTAAACCATTACATCAGCTATTCCTTAATCTTTTTCTGTCAATTAGTGTTACTCCTATTTGTCTTTAAATTTATATATTTTATTTCATCTTTAAAAATTTTACCACACATCCACTTAAACATCTTTATCTTATATAGAATACTATATGTGCTATATAGTTGCTCTCAAGTCCGAATAAAGGAATAAGATTATAACGCTCATTTTCCAATTGAGTAAGAGAAGTTTTAAATCTATTTTTATACTTAAAAAATGAGAGAAAAAACTTCAAACTCATTTTTTATTTATAAAATATGGAGGAGGATCGATGTAAGTTGACAACCATCGCAAAACTTCCTCACGAGAATATAGATCAACAGCATAAAACTATAAACTATGTATATCCAAAGGACGCAAAAACTTTATGTTAAAATGAGAGTATAAAAATTAGCTCACCCAAAAACACAAAAGAAAAAGGCTGTCGACCGTTTTGTCAGCTTGTGCCAGTCATTTTCCTTTTCATTCTCACGTAGTCTACCACCAACCCTATTTGGTGGGGCCACTTGAGCATCTCCACGTGACACCTTACCCTCTGTGCCCTCTAATTCATCGGTGGCCGTTGGATTGTGATGAAGTGACCCTAAACAAATGTAGGCCTCTAAAATAAGGGCACCTAAGACCCAACCGGAAATGGGTGCGCATGGTGGACTTTGTGAAGTGGTGGGTGTCCATGTATGTATGGTACGTGTACTATTGCTTAGGGCACTGTCAGTGAGCACTATCAGAGACTGATTTCAGGATTTTGTAATGTGTAAATGAATATGAGATCATGCGTAGCTACTTTTGTTGAGCCAAAACATCAGAGAAAAAGACTGTCCAGAGAGAGAGGGGGGCTTTTGAGGGCAAAATCGGTTTTGATCTCATGAGGGTATATATATATAACTGTCCTTAACTTTATTTTTATTTTTATTTTAAACAAAGTGTCCTTGACATTATTTATTGCATTGATTTCTATGTTCTCATGATCTTCTTCTCGTTAATGTGTTTGATATGTTCTACTTTGGTGGACTTTTGATGTGGTTGGTGTATATACTTTATTTTGAGGGAGTTAAAAATGGGCATCTGTTTGGGTCAGGAACAACAATATCAATATGCAGGCATGTGTTTTTGGTAAGAGCTACAAATGTAGAAAGTTATTTCTCCTCTTAGAATTGATTCTGACTTATTTACATGCATATATTATCTAATTTTGCTTCATAATTAAATTTCTTTTTTATCCAAATAAAAGGTTAAGAAATCACCTAATAATGTTTAAGGACCAATTAAGATTTCAATATATTGCATTAATATTATGATTAAATGATTGGGACTGCTAGATGTTTTCAAAGGCTACAAGTTAGAATCTTATAATTTTTTGAGTCATTTCTCTTATAGAATTTGAGTGTTTCCTATATAATAGGCAAGAATTAAAACAAAAAAAATAGTGATGTGTAGACTAGACTCACTTGGATAAAGACAAATTCGAATGGGATGATACAAGTGTTGATCTCTTCCCCCACAATAATATTAACGTTAGTCATGTATCGATACTAATGGAGATTCACGAGCAGACACACATTAACCAATGCCAAGTGATAATGAGTAGTTATTCATAAAAATCATTAACTATGAGCCTATGAGCAATATATCGTTGTCCTCAATGGGCCACTATATAAGTTCTTATCAGGATCTCTATAAATTAAAGGCAGTGATAAGGGAACCTATAATCAGGTTGCCTAATTGACATTGCAATTAATTCAATTACGTTAAGGGCTAGTGCAAACGGTGTTGTCTTTTTACGTCACAAAAAAACTAAGTTTATCCCAAACATTAATGAAAACGAAACATACATCACCATCCACCTAATTACTACATAAGACAATCTATACATCATGGATATTTTAAAACTTGGATTTTCAATTTTTCCTAATTGGCAGTACAATACACTTACAAAAGTTTTACAACCACATGAGACTAATAATGCAAAATGTGGAAAATGACATATACATCACTATCTACTTAATATACACAAGACATGCAACAATGATTATTTGAAAAAGTAAACTTGAGGTGTCCTTCAAAAACAAAGAAAATATAAATTTAACTGTCTTAGATGGGACTAAGGGACAAGGGCGTATTTGACCTTTGCAGAGAGAAAGAGAGAGAGAGAGAGGATGGACCCTTTAAGCGAGTAGGGCATGAATTTCTGCGTTGCTAAAGTCTGGAGTTTGGTAGCTCAGCATCCACAATATGTCTACGGACAGCAGTCGTGGGTGACAGCAAAAGATCCACCTTTACAAAGAAGAGCAAAAAAAAAAAAATACAAAATAATATTCCCTTAATAGAACAAGGAAACAAAGACAAACAAATTAAACTACTTCTCCAATAAAAAAAAAACCAATAGCTAGAGAGAGTATAAAAGTTGTAACGGCTCCTTCACGTGGGTAAGCTAGCATCGTAGATTCATAAATATTTCTTTTTTCTTCTGCCATATCTATACATACATATTTCACTTCGAAGCCGATCAAGGGCAAAAGTCAGGATTTGAAGGTCTCTTGTACTAAGCCCAAAGACAACACTAAAGGCAGAGTCAAGAATTAAAGGTCCCTTAAGCTAAATCAAAGGTAGCTAATTAGATATTACTTTGAAAGGTGAATTTACGGTCGGTCCAAAGTATTTGAGGGTATGGGGAAAAATCATAAAATGTGGCCCCTTTGTTTTTGTTCATAAATATGAATTTATTTTACATATATTTTTTGAAAAAAAATATATTTTACATATAATACATATAATAATGTATATACAATATGTATAAAAAATTTAAAAAGGGGCCCCAACTGTTGCCTCACCAACCCCCTGCCTGGGGCCGGCTTTGGGTGAATTATATATTTTAAATATTTTTTTATTATTCAATTATATATAGGTGATTCTATGATGATTATTTTTGACCATTAAATTTCAATTTAATGAATAATATAACTTCTTGGTACTTATGGACATTGAAGTGTCATTAATGTAGCTATCAAATTGACTATTGGATTAGTCAAGAATAAAAATCACCATAGTAAAATTTTAGTAAAATTTCATAGTGATTTTTATTTTTGATCATTAGATTGAAATCTAATGAATAATATAACTTCTTTTATATATATAAGGGTCGGATACAAGGCTCTCTAGGCTATAACATAAATAAAAGTTACCTTAATAGAAAAATCTTGTATAGATGTGGATTCACCCCTAAGTTATGTGATTGTTTTTCATGTATGGATCATATATGCTTCATTTTTTACATGAAGTTGAGAGTTTGAAGTTTTTTTGTTGGGATGTCTGGATAAACGGATTAATCATGTAATCCAATAACACGACTCCTTATTTGAAAGAAAATGATTCGGTGACATATTTTGGCAATGTGATATATATATATGCGTGCTTGCAATTGTAATATCCATCCAAGGACTTCGACAGCTATGTAACAAATGTACGTATCAAAAAACATGACACCCTGCCACTAACCTTGTTTAAAAATCTCAAAAATATCAGACCTCGTAACAAAGACCAATAATTTTAATCCATATTCTTCTTTGTTGAAAAAGACAATAATATGTACATGGTAGCCAGTAGGTGGGATATCCACAACATGCATTATAAGAAACAAACAAGCAAAAGAAGATGCGAAAAGAAAACCAAACATAACATGCATGACCCAACTTGGAATCACCCTTGTTTACTGCACAAACAGAGAAATAAAAGATTAAACTTTTGAGCAGATCAGATTTCTACATAAATGCATGAGTCACAAGAACAACAGTGCACCACAATCAAGATTCAAGGGTGTCTTTGTCTTACTCTTATTATATCTTCTTTTTTTGCTTGTTTTTAAAGCATAATTCATGCTTTCGTTCAACAAAAAGTTACTGCAAAAGCTCCCCTAAATTTCAATTTGCTTTCTTTCTTACTTTTGTTCACTTTTTTTTTTATTCTTGGTCACATATATAATTAACTTACTTTAGAGATGCTTCTTGGTAATTGGGCTGCCTTTTTGGATGGATTTATTTATGGGTTCTATCTCTTTAAGATTCAATATGCAATCACAACCATGATTCAATGATCATGAAACTGTATCCACATGAATGCCTGATGAGGCTCTTTTTGGGGCTCCACTTTACTCATCACTACTGTTTGATACATGAACTACTTCAAAGTTAGAAATCATTGTATTTGGTGAATGGTTACATCTCTACATTTAGAATCTGCTATATACTTTGCAAGCATGGGATTTGAAGTTTTTTGTTCCAGATCCATTATCATAGCACTCAAGGAAAATGAGGCAGGAAAATAAGTGTCTGTTCATGAGATCTGTTTGAGAGGAGTGAGTGACTGACTCGCCTTATTTTTTATTTTTTTAATCTTGATAGTACATGTCTCATTACAATCATAATTTATATCTATCCGCTAGTATCGATATTTGTTGGGACCGCCCGCGCCTATATCAACACTTGTATCTGCAAGTCTGTGAAATTTCTACTAGTATGCACCGATATTCTCCTTAATTTTACCACCTTCAGTTATCAAGTATAATTTTTTACTCTAAAAACTTCAATACTATTTACATAGAAATCGACCTTTATATCTTTAGTCACAAAGTGCTACTTTCTTTTTTTGACAAAAACACTAAATATTACTTAATTAACAAAGAGCTATATTTCGGCTAAATTAATTGAATTAAAATAAAGAGAATTTTTTTTTTTTTTTTTTTTAAAGAAGGAATGAGGAAGTTGAACTAGGTAGAACAAGAGCAAGATGATTATCAAAAAAGAAAATGCTTGAATAACACCAGTAATGCAAAATATGTCTACATCTAGACATAATTATCCATGTGTACTTTGAGAAAATGAGTAGGTGGTGCTGTTTATCCTATAATACATTTAAATGTGTGATCTAACATTTTCAAATGAAATAGGTGAATGACCTCTCTAAAATTTGAGAGGGAGTACTGAGTTTCTTTTGTTTGAAGAAAAAGATTAACCTGCTTTACTTATCTGATTTGTGTTGTCTTTCTATGTGTCACTTTTTTTAAACTTTGTCATGCTTCACGAGTGATGAGTGAGACAGGAAAGGAGGAGAGAGAGAGAGAATTTGACAACGCAGAGTGGGCACCTCGGCATTGATAATTGAACTTGAAAAGTGCAATCATAGTGCTTTTTGAATCAAACTTGCAGAGCTCATCAGATCCCTCGAGGCCCAATCATCGTACGGCTGCCGGTTTGGGGTTTGGTGGTTGTTTTGTTTGATATAAGAAAATAATTAACTAGAGGTAACATAAACATCATTTTCACACAATACTTACTACATAGTTTTTTATTTCGTTAGATAGACATTGAGATTTGAGCTCACACATTTGATGATGTGGTCTAGGTGATTCCGCAAATGTGTATTCAGAAGTTTGGCTGTTGTTTGCTCTTGAATTATACAATACATTTTAGAGGCTTCTAGTACATCTGGGTCTATTGTTCAGGCCTAAGCTAAAATACAAAACTTCATTTTTTTGCGGTTTTAATAGTTTTACCGTTGAGTATCAAATGTGAAATTATATTTTCACCCTAATCATAATCAAACTTCATGGTTGTAGTAGTTTAGCTCGAAGGAGCTCTCGCTTGTTTTAAAGTACAGGCATACATCGATCTCAATGCTTAACATTTAAGTTACAACAACAACAACAATATAGCCTCAGTCTCAAGTTAACTGGAGGTCGATTACATGGATCAAACTTTTTCATTGTGCTCGATTAAGTGCTCGCTTAACACTTAAGTTAAAGTCATATAAAAAAAATTATTTATGAGCCAATGATGTATTTTGTAGTGTGACATAAAATTATTATTTTAATATTCATTGCTACAATATGACCCTTTGTTCATTAGAACCTCGTAATTAAGATCACATACTAAAATCTTTTAATTTTTTGAAACTCATTTATTATAAAGTTATGTATGTCTCTCTTGTGAAATAACGTTGAATGATCTTATCTTTTTTTTTTGTGCAAATTAGGCACGTATCTTAAAACGATTTATACAACGTACCTCAACAATTGTATAAAAATGTATGCTATTATACAATTGTTGAGGTTGTATAAATCTTGTATTAAGATTTGTGACATTTTCTTTTATACAAATGTATGCATAAAAAATATGTCGCATAATCCTATGGTTGTAACCAAAAGAACATCTAATCAGATCCCAACCACTTTTTTTACCACACAGTATTAGGTTTTTTGTTCCTATTTCTTCCTCACCTGCGATGAACCCTTTATCGAAAAACTACGACGATATGAGAAAAGGGGCTTAAACAAGCTCTCCTAACCAAACTGTAGATTCCATTTCTCATCCAAATGACTTCATCAACTGCACCTGCAGCTAATTTGTATCAAAACATATGTTAGGCAATCGTTTTCCTTAAATTTATTTATTTTTTCTAGTTTCATCACCACAATTGACTAACTGCATATACTAATTACTTCAAATTAGGAGCTCCAGTAGTGGCTAATGATAAAGAGTGAAGTAGTTTCTAAGACATAAAACTATGTTCAAACAATGCATTATGGTTTCATTCAGTGGTTCCCATATAACATATTAACTTTTAGGTTTGTGCCTAATGTCAGTTGAATGAACTACTAGTAATTCATTACATTTGCATATTAGGTGAGTAAATAATTAATTGCATTATGGAACAAATGATTGTAGAGTCTAAAGTACCTTTTCATGAATGCTTTTCTTTCTCACCAACTTCAATTCAAAATCACAAATGCAGTGCCTTATCCTACTTTTCTTTTCTAAAGCAATCACTAATTAATATAAAGTAGAGTACTAATCCAATAGGGTTACAATCTTTTGAACCCTGATTATTGACACAGCAACCACTTTGAATAGCTTCCAAGAATTGTTGAGAGCATGCATCTACACCAAAACCATACACCTATATAAGGTACATATAAAAAGACTCAGCAAGTCATGACAAGTTAAAACCTAACAAGATGACACCATTGAAAACTAGATCTTGGGAGTGCCTTGAAATGGTCCATGAGATCTCAACTGTAAACAATTCAATAGGCAGACAGTATAATTGACAACAAAATTGCCAACCTTTTCTTATTTGGTAATTGCATTTGTGCATACAAGGTATTTCAGATTTAGTAATTATGCTCAAAGGGGCAAACTACAATTATATATCTCATTTTCAAGCAAATTGAACATATGGGGGCATAAATAATTAAACCAAGAAAAGGAATTCTTTGTACAGTTGAGAAGAAAAAAAAAAAAAACTAAGATACATACATATACTGCTTCAATTCCTTTCTTGGTTCCCTCGTGTTACTTTTGTTAGTGTAATTCGATCGGATTTGTTGACAAGCAAAACAAACAGCCTACCTCGCCTATACAACAAAGAATAAAAGCAACCAAAAAAATCCAGAAGCAAACCACGAAGAACAATATGATTTATGTATGTCAAATTTGTTATTAAAGAATAACCTGCATTAGTGAGACCTTTTATGGGGCCATGAGTCCTTCAATGGTGTAAATCAGAGATTCAGCCCAGTCAACTTTGAATAATAATGTCTGCAATGTTTTCATTATATCATAATCTGGATCGAGCTTGCGCTGCCAACCCTGAAAAAGGATTTACAGTCAGGTATTGAACAAAGAAAATAATCCAAAGGGATTGGTTCACTGGTATGATTCTTCAAAATTTATTAGCCGTAGCATCACAACAAGAGGGGAAAAAAAGGAAAAGAAAAAAAAGGAAAAGGAATTGTTCAATTACAGCCTAGCTGCCTTTAATGATTTGAAACATCACAATTTTTCCACCAAACATTGAATTGCAAAGATATGTTCCAAAATAGAAATACAACAACAACAACAACAACAACAACAACAACATAGCCTCAGTCCCAAATTAAATGGGGTCGGCTACATGGATAAAACTTTTCCATTGTGCTCGGTTAAGTGCATGTTCCAAAATAGAAATATGATTAACAAATAAGTTCTGTTATTTCTCCTGCAGCAGTTTATAGAGGGCCTCTTGTCAAATAAGTAAATATCGAACTGAAACTCTGATGAGCATTAGAGCATCACGGCGAATTGACCAAGTAATATTCTTCACCAATACTACAAAATTTGCACTTTGATCAGAGAGGCAACCGTGTGGACGAAAAATGAACAAGTCTGACTTGATATTTTAAATCACATTTAGAAATGAGACTAGTTAAATGTCAAAAAAGAAAGAAAAAGAAACTCACTAGTACAGTCTATCATGCACACAAGTAATGAGATGATTTCTAGATTAGTTGAAGAACATGCTACCTCAAGGACCAAAATGGTCACCATCACAGTACAAATATTGCCATCAATATTGACTTTATGATGCCGAACTTCCTCAAGCAATTGCTGGATGCACTCAGCTGGATGTACCACATCACCCTCTGGAGTACCCCAGTAGGCAAAAGACTTGTCCACAACCTGAGATACATGAAAAAGAGTAAACGTCATACAATGAAAATCAAGACTTGCACAATTTTCTGATCTTCTATCGCAGAAGCATTACTAGAAATTATATAGATAACCCAACAGATATGAATGATTGCGTTCCGAGAGAGACACTACAAAAAATTGATTTTTTCATAGGGTTTAGGGTTAAGCAACAAAGAAAAGCAGTGAGGGTACATGATATTGCTACACAATGAAGCATGTATCAACGTGGAGCATCCATAAATTTCTTTATTATAGCAACCCCACAATGCTCAAGGATACGAAGTTACTCTTGAGATCGGGTAGTTATCCAACATTAATTACACACCGACATATGTCTGAAGCTATAGGGCTATACATTTCTTTACCTTAAGATCAGAAACAGATCGATAAACACAGCAGCAGAAACATCAACAATTCTCAAAATCCAAATACTAAGCAATTACATAGCAAACAATAAACACCAAACTTATATGCAGGCACAACATAGTAGGAAATTTGCCAAAACATATTAAACATTAATATCACGGTTATCACCTCAATAAAGGCCTCAGGGTTTGGGCATTTCTGTTGTTTGGAAAATCTCAGTGTACACTCCGCAGCGGTACGACCATCCCGCAGAGCAACAGCCTTGAAAAAGTCTAGTAAAATAGCTCGATCATTCGAAGAAAGTTCTGCCGTCATCCCCACGTCAAGGAAAATGATATGAGGGCGAGTCTTAAAGAACCGTTTATGTGAAGATTTGCCCTCAGCCACTCGGACAAGAATATTTCCGGGATGCATGTCAGCATGGATAAAATTATCAACCTGCAAAATATTATCTCAGATAGGAGCAAGACTAATATTGAAAAATAATAGACTAGACTCTTTATCTTTATGGAGCACAAAAATGTTGTCAAATGATCTTACTCTAGCTGAGTCTTCAAAACCAAATATTGAAACTTCGACTTCGCTATGATTTCGCTCACTCAAAATTTGGAATTAATTTGGAGAAGTATAATTTGATTTGGGGAATTTTGGTAAAACTTAGATGTACAAGGAAAAATATTAATAACTCATCTAAGTTCAGTCAAAAGGAATTAAAAGTATGCTTCCTATAGTATTTCATATCGTTCTCTTTCTATACTTGATGTAAAGCTTTTACAACTTCAATTTTGATGGGATTGATCATTTTGAATATTATCTTCATTAGGCAATATATTAGAATCCGTTTTTAATAAGTGAGACTGAGTGTTGGTCTTGTTTGTAATCGTTCTTTCCTCAAAAAAAAAAAAAAAAAAAAAAAAAAACATTGTCCTTTAGAGTATCTTCTAACAAAATTTGGCACCAATAGTGTTTTACTTTTTTTTTACAAGTATGCATTAAAACTTGAAAATTCTTTCATTTTCTCTAACTTTGATGGAAGTTTTGTAAAACTTTGTTTACATCCAAGTAAAGTTGGAAATTCTATCATTTTTTCTAACTTCGATGGAAGTTTTCAAAAACTTTGTTTACCTCTAAGTTTTAATTCGGTGATACAAAATATCTAACTAGATTGGAGAAGTTCAAAGAACTTTGGAGAATTTTCAAACCATGTTCAGAACATAATCACAAATCAAATCACTCCATTACAATAGACATAAACAAATGAAAAAAAAAAAAACTCAAAATTTTTCGGCGAACATTTCCAATGTTGCAAACTTTTGAAAAGATGATCTGTAATACACTTAAAAAATCATCAAATAATTCATCATTTGTATTGACATACAGATAACAGAAGACTCTATAATGCTTACATACATTGTCTCTTGACCTCATAATGGACTGATAATTAGGGGACTGAGTGAAGGGGTAATATAGATGTGTGAAGAGATAAAGTCTTATCATCATAAATTAACTTGATAGAGATTGGTTGAAGGCTATGAGTGAGATTCTGAGAAAGATGAAATAGTAAATAATTGCAATTAGAGCTGAGTGACTGAGTAAAGCCTTATCCCAAACATAAAATGAAGACCACCAGTCATATAACAGCAACACCTTTGTCTCAAATTAGTTGGGGTCAACTATATGGATCTATCATTCTAATTCAGCTCGATTTGATACAATTGATGGTAATCTTCTACATCTTTTAGAACTAGTGCATCTCACCACACAATTTCATCGATTTCTAAAGACGAGTTTTTAAAAGTTGCCTATGCCAGATTAAATCACAGAAATAAAAGAATAAATACAAATTTTCCCTCCACAGAATAGATGAGACAACTACATTTCATATCAGAACATAAAATGATACAATACAATAAATAAACTGTACCAGAAGCATCTTAAGAAGTGCATGAGTTCCAATATGAGCAAGGGCGGTCTTAATACGATCATTCACTTCAAGCTCATCAACAAAGCGAGAAACACTTTCACCTTTCTCATAAGTCTCCACCAAAACAGCTGGATGCACAAGAGGATATATAGGCGTCGGAAAAGACACATCCTTCCAATTCCTGAAGTTATAAATAAAACGACTTAACTGCAAAGCTTCCCTGGAGAGATCAACTTGAGAAATCATGAAGACAGCAAACTGCTCTACACTTTCATCCAGTCTCAACCACTTCAATGTAGGGATAAACTTCAAAGTTTGTGCAACTAAATGAATGATTGCAAAGTCCCTCTTAATTACTTCCTGGACACCTGGATGTCTAACTTTAACGGCAACCATCACAGGCTTAACATGTTTTCCCTGGTGTCTTAATCTCAAAATGGCCCTGTGCACTTGTGCAATGCTTCCTGAAGCTATAGGGACCTCTTCAAAATCATCGAAAATCTCATAAAGCTTTCGTCCAAATGCTTTCTCTATGCTTTTTTTACTGTAAGCAAAGTTATGTGCAGGTGCACTGGTTTGAAGCTTAGCAAGCTCAGTGCAAAGGTCTCTAGGGAAGAGATCAGGTCTTGTAGCGGCCCACTGGCCCCATTTTATAAATGCTGGACCTGCTTTTTCGAGTGAACTGCGGACGAGGTTGAGCCATGTTTTCCTAAAACGAATGCCAAAATAATCTAGAAAAGGAGCCATTGCTACAGCTGGTGAAAACAAAAATGCCAAATAGATGGCTCTCACAAGCAAAACAAAACATTCAAATACTGATAATACCAATGAGATCAAATAAGTATGTCCATTTTGAGCATGCCTATATATAGTGTCTACTGCATGAAAATGTTTAGAGTTTGAGGAAGTCATTTGACTCCATGTAATCTCTCCAATTATTAAGGCAAACAAACCAGGAGCTATAATATTAGATCTGGTCAAAGCCAAGCTCACTGCACAAGCAATTTTACTTACTGGGGTGGAGAATGAAGTACTGCAGAAAATATTTTGGGAAAGCCTTTTCCAAGCAATTTGAGAATGAAAAGTCATGGTATTAGTTTCCCATAACGCTGAAAGGTTCTTGAAACTATAGTTGTATAAATTCCCCTTATCTTTATTTGATTTCATTAAAGAACTTCCTCTACCAAAACAAATATGCTCCACATATGTCTGCAGAAGGAAGAAGGTGATCCAGCTCTCACAAGTTTCGCTAGCTTCCCCCCACTTGATGAAAATAAGTTTCGAACTTTCCAAGTGTTTCCAAGAGCCCTGCGTTTGGATAGAGATTTAGAGCCTTTACGAGATAGTAGAAACTAATCCAAACCAAAAAAAACTTCCATCCTATGATTCCAATCCATCCTATTTCATAAAACTTCACTTTTAAGTCCCATAAAAGTTAACTGTTGTTCCAATCCATCTTGTTTTCAAACATAAAAGTTAACTGGTGTCCAAAGAGTGAAAATTATGTTTTTGCAGTGACATAATCATTATAGTGTCTAACACTGATATGATATGCAAGAACATGCTAAATGAGAAATAAGAAGGAAGTACAGATGAACAGTCAGGAATATTACAACAAAATAGAATTTTACATTTGCAATTAAAGTGTGGTTCTGGTCAACAAACTTTATAACCTTTTAATTAATGGAAAATAATTCTAACCTTCTCAAGATAAAATGATGAGAAAGGTTCCGGTCATTCTTAAACGCAAGGATCTGCACAATGATGCCAATTTCTCACTATTTATTTAGCACAAAAGAAGAGTTGTACCACACAAACTCCAGTTTTGGTGCTTAAAAGTAACACTCAAGTATTGTGGTACTCAATTTCTTAAGCCTTCTTCGATTTTGGTCATTTTGTTGCATAATTTAAAATGAATAAATATACATACAGAACTCAACTTATTCCAAATGCGAGATTCTTTAGGACCTCATTCCTCAATTAACCTGAATCAAACAACCCCCAAAGTAATGAAAAGGAGGGGCTTAATTAAGATTTAGTGAAACAATATCAACAACTTCTTTTTCAATCGCAACATTGCCTAGTCTTCATAAACCCACCGATTTCCACATTACGAACCGGAAAGTGGTTGATATTGTACTAATTATCTTAGCCAATTGAGAAATCAAATTAATAAACTAAACCCATCACTCCACAAATTAAACCCAATTTGACCGATTAACAATCAGCTCCACCATCAAGATTTCACAGTAATCCCCCAAAACCAATCGTGGCAACAACAACAACAACAACAACAACAAAAACATAGCCTCAATCCCAAATTAATTGGGTCAGCTACAAGGATCGAACTCTTCCATTGTGCTCAATTTAGTGCAATTGATGGTGAGCTTTTCAAATCATTTAAATCCCTCCTAAATAATACGTCCCAAGTTAACTTCAGTCTACACCTACCTCGTCGAATTTCTTCGGTTTCTATGAGCCCCAAACCAATCGCGGCGTTTGCTACAAATCTATATCAAAATCTCTTTGCCCTAATTTATCTTCACCAAGAATTCCACAAATCCAACAACAACTCAATCCCAAATTAGTTGGAGTCGACAATATAGATCAAACTCTCCATTGCGCTCGATTTAGTGCCAAGCAACAAGTATCTAATCAAACAAATCCAATCCAAGATCAAGACTTTCCCAAATCAACCAAACCTCTAAACCCTAAATGGGGACAATTAGTTCCAACAACAGAGAGAATGAAAGAGAAGATTTTCCGATATACGAACCTCGACATCGCGACGGATGGAGCTATCGACACAGAGACCGATCTACCACCATTACGTCCTCGTCTTCGTCGAATCAACCATTCTCGTTTTTAGGTTTAATTGCGACTGCCGACATTGTTGTTGTTTGAAGTCTCATGGACGGCTCTCACACTGAAAGCGTGGGCGAACGAAGAGCAGAGAAAACTAAGTGTTGTTGGCATTCATGGGTTTGAATGTGGAAGTTGAACTGTAGAGCTCAATTAACGTTCAGCGCAGTCGATACACCTCGAAGGCCAACAGTTGATGATGTTTTCTTTTTCTTTTTCTTTTTTTTGGTCTCGCTATGTGCGCTCTCGTGCTTACTCAGGTCAACCCATTTACAAAGGCAACTATCGAATTTGTCAGGGCACCCCAGAAATGGAAAAAATTGCCCTTGGTCTTTAACTTAGTGCACTCCACCATCAAATCGAATCAAACTTTTATTTTCCCTTATTCTGCTCTCTCGCTCCCATTACGAATCAAGACCTCAATCCACCAAATCCCATCATTTTCATAAAAATTTACCCATAATTGAGTTTAACTGCAATATTGTATTATTTAGCCATACAGAGTCGTGATTTGTGTTTTAGTATCGATCGTCCATTGCCGAGACCATTGAGTAAGTGTCGGCTAAGCTTGACTGAATGTCGTAATAAGGTATATTTAGAATTAGTTTCGGTTGGTAGTCACCGAGATCTTTCGGCATCTTTTGGTCGTACCATATCGAGACTTCGATTGAAGTATCGGTCCTCAAAAATCGAGGCAACATAATAAGTCCCGATTCTGTGTGACCGAGACATTTGTGTACGTAATATAAATTTGGAAATGAAGAAAAAAACATAAAAAAGGGGTGCACATAGTGCGACCCAAAAAAATATCCAAACTCACCTCCCCGTGTGCCACGTCCACCCCCTTGCATTTTCGTTTTCTTCATTGATTGGACCTTAAAAACACCCAACGAGACGTCGATGGGGTAGGGTGCGCGATAATAAGAAGGAAAATTGGTAGTTTGGGTTGAGAGGGGCATTTAAGTCTTTTCAAGTTGAAAACAAAATAAATGGGGTGCCCTGAGTAATGAGTGGGATGCACATAGCGCAACTCTTTTTATAGGAAAATGTTGTTGTGCCCCCAAACAGACACGCACTTGTCGGCATGCATGCTTATACTTCTCAATGTGTATCGGACTAATATCAAAAAGTGTGTATGTGACGGCCCCAACCTTACAAATTGGGCACCGCCCAACACTAGGCCTCTATTAACCTCCAGTAAACCAGTTCAAAGTTAATAAAGGTCAAGTCATCCTCATAAAACTAGTCTTCAGTACCTGATAGTCCACACAACATAGTGTATATATATATAGGTGCTTCTTTCATGGAACCCAATTACATAGAATTTATTGCGCATTTAATGTACTACATCAATCGCCATTAGATTGAAATTCCATAATAATCTAATTGTGAGATATGTAATACCCATGAGATAGGTATATATTTGAGCTCCGTTGTAGAAACACATATATATATATATATATGAAATCATATAAAGCGGAATTTAAATGCGATGAAAATGCGATAACAAATGAATTAAACACATAACGAGTTCTGGGTGTGGAAGCTAGAATGTGGAAACCACGTACAATGAATACAATATATAAAGTATAGTATCTTTCAACCCAAATACTCATTTATAAAACATAGTAATCATAATATAAATACATCAAATGACCTACACATGTTGCACATCAATGTTCTTGAGCTCGGAGATTATGCTTGCAATTGTCACTAAAAGCAGAGACAATCCCAGTGAGTAAATCCAGAAGAAGTTCAACAGTAATTCATATTAAACAATAAATAAGTCTATAAATCATGCAAAAAGAAACGAAGTTGAAAAGAATAATAAAGTGCATGATAGATACGCTACAATGGTCAACGATAGAGACCAAGTGAAATGATAGCCGCCTAAGTAGTCGTGACACTTTACACGTAGGCTCAAAACCACTTAAAACATGTAAGTGTTAAATACTTGTATAGCGGGACCAAGTCCGCTTCAACCGCACTAAATATGTTCGACACTGTTGGCTCACTTGAGCGTAGCCCGAGAAAACATTCCAAAGGGAGCCACAGTCGCAACTGGATGCTCAACCGCAATGGAATCCTTGAAGTCCTATAAGGAGCCACGACATTTGGCGGATGCTCGCTCAGAGGATTCAGTCTTATCTAGGATCCACGAGCGCGACTCGGATGCTCAACTCACGAGTAAACAACGACTTAACTCGCCCACTTAGACCCTAGGTCACTCGGCGGGAAGTGTAATCCAACAATAAATATCATTTTCATCAAAATATGCAAGGAAAGGAAAAAATTAATATTGAATTTCTTACTAGTTTACTTACAATAAATTCGCATAGATCGCACATCAAATTAATCGTTCAAATAGTAGAGTCCTCATCGTATATCTACAAGCATATATGTACAACACACATTGTTTGGACTCATTTATAACTCCTTTAGGGTAGTTTAGACTATTAAGGATTTATCCTTATTTCCAATTAGGTTATTTAATTCATTCTCGACTTTAAAACCATTCATTCAAATCAAAATCGACGGCTCGAATAAAATAAGATTGTTGTGGAGCAAAACAAGGAAAATTCCATAAGATTTGGTTTTCCAATATGAATCGAATGCGATCGACTAATCACTACTAAAAAGATCTAAATCACCGCACAAGAGTCAAGTTCGATTTTGAATCTCCAAATCATAGCATTTAGTAAAAAATCCATAACTTAATCGAAATAAGTTCATCTTCAAAGGAATCAATCAAAACTTCTCTTATGCCTCGACTTACTCTCTATCATATCCAAAATTGATAAATCGCAACCATGTTCGACAATGAGACTAAAATATACTTCAATGAGACCAAAAGTCATATTTAAAGAACCATTTACTTAGTAAGCAATTTAAAATAGTTTTATCGAACCAAGCGAACAAGTAACAATCATTTCAAGACTTCAAAATAATGCCAAAGAAACTCGATTAAATCAAATCATAGAGACGGAGCTCGATAAAGAAACCCACAAGACTCAAATTTCCTACTTTTCCATGCATTTCCTTAAAAGAAGGCAAGTTAATTTCCCTTTGACAATTTCATAAAACAAATGGTGTGCATTAATTTCCAAATCCATTCCAAAGTTAAATACATGAACAATGAGAAAACCTTTAAGAATCAACTCTTCTAATCAAACCACTTCAAATTCATCAACAACTATGAATTCCTAACTTTGACTTGGATTTAAATTTTAAATGTGATTTTAAGGCTCACCATGGCCTTCAATGTAGGTCTCAACTCCAAAATCCATTTGAATGACACAAACTTAGCCAAGATCTACAGGTTAGTCTTCTTCGCGAGCAATCCATCACGTCGTCGAGTTTCGTCGAAGCCGCGCCTTGATGTCCGCTGCTGCCGTGTCTCGTCGGGATCGGCCGTTCCACCTCGCGTGCGCCGGCGCCGGCGCCGTCGACGCGCCACCGCACCTAGCTGCTGCTGCTCGTCCGCGAGCTCCCCTGCGCGCTGGTCTCCTCGCTGGTCCGCCGTTGCACCGCGAGCCGCCGTCCACGCTGCTCGCCTTTGCGTCGTCGACGTCCGTCGGAGCTTCTGGCTAGTCCACCGCCGCCATGTCTCGTCGGACTCGTCCGCATCCACGGCCGCTGGTACTCGCTGCTCGGCTGACATCCGCTCCAGCTGCTCTTCCGAGCCGCGCCACCGCCTGCGTCGCGTCTTCCCCGGAGCCGCTGCTTTTCGCCAGCGTCTACTGCTCGCTGAGACCGCACTGTCCGCCCTGGCGCGCATGCGAAAACGACACGAACGAGGAATAAACTCAATAATAATTATTATTATTATTATTATTATTATTATTTTTTATTTTTTTTTTTGTGAATTATCTAATTGCCTCTTTTAACTTATAATTTGATTAAAAATTGGACCACTGCCTCTTATTCAAATCAAAGGTATACTTACTCAATTCAAATCAAATTAATTTTGTTGTACATCCGCAATATGTACATCAAAACACAATTTTTTTTAGCACGTCGTCGAGTTTTGTACTACTAATGACTCGTGATTAGCGATTAATTAACAAATTAGAAATACGGATCGCTACAACGTGTCCATTTTAGGTGTAGTGTTGAGCCACAATAGTTGGAATGCACATGTTTTCGTCCCTTCGATATAAGCCTTATAAGGGAATTAGACATTTTCATGGGCTGGGCTTGAGTCGGGTTCGGGCCCAAGCTTAAGAACTTTATCCCAAACTAGATCCACTATATATATGCGAGCCTACTTATAGGTCCAAACCTCGCTCATGGAAAAATGCAAAGCCCAAGCCCAACCAATCAAACTAAAGAATAAATATTTTAATATTAAAAAATTTGAAAAATAAATCATTTATTCATTTAATAATTTTTTATGGACTTTTTCGACTTGATATGTGTTTATATATGTATATAGTATATTTACATATTTTGCAAAAAGGAGGAGTAGCTCAAATGGTAAACATTAAACCTTTCATACAACACTTATTATTTTAAAATATATTAGTCATAAACTTATCTTCGGGACGGGCTTTGGCTTTTTAAGGTGGCCCAAACTCGACCCATTTTAAAGCGAGCCTACTTGGGCTCGGATCTAAGTCGGGCTTTTCTTGAAAAGGGTTGTCTAAGCCCATTATTTGTTCACGGGCTTGAGCGGGTTGGGTAGGTACCCGAGCCTATGATTAGGTCTAAGGGGAACTACTAGAGGAACCCACTTTGGGTACCAACTCAGTCGATTATTGTGCAATACATATCGAGATGTGTGTATGTGTATCTCGAGACAAAATGTACGACATCCAACCGAGTCAGTGCCTCAAGTGAATTAACTTTTGCATTTTCCTTGATACACATCAAAATTCATGCGCATGCTCATGGATTAAAAAAGTCAAGAAATAATTTTTCTTCTGGATAAGAAACCAACAACTTACTTTACACATGAGTAGAGTTGTTGAAGACATGTGGATCGAAAGTTAGCCCCACATCGATTAAATGAAACTTCAAAATGAAGTATATAATTGATTTACTCATCCCAATTAGCATCGAGGCCTTTTAAGATAAAACCTCACACCTATAAGAGTTGAAGGTGGTTAAGTTGGGGACAATATCGGTGCTAACGGAAGAGATCCACGGGCTCGCGCACGCATGTGCAGTGCATCCATGAAAATTTCTACGTGGTATCAAAGCCAGGTTAGGATCGGACCTAAGAGAAAAAGGCCATTGGATCATGTGACTTTTAGTCCACGAGGGAGTGTTGAAGATGTGTGGACCGAAAGTTAATCCCACATCGATTAAATGAAACTTCGAAATGAAGTACATAAGTATAGTGATTTACTCTTTCCAATTAGCACCGAAGCATTTTGAGATAAAACATCATACCTATAAGAGTTAAAGGTGGTTAAGTTAAGGACAATATCAGTGCTAGCGGAAGAGATCTACGGGCTCGCACACGCGTGTGTGGCGTAACCGTGAGAATTTCTACAAGAATCTTTAACTTTACTTTAGTTAGTGGTATGATGCTTTGTCTATTTAACTAGAGATGCTTGTGAGCTGCCTATCACAATCCTAACCTTTAGCAAGTAATGTCAACATTATATGTGTATATGATTGCCTAATATTGGAAATTAAGGTGACCAATGCAATCTAATATCATATATGAAGCTTGTTTTGATTTTAAAAAAATTGTTTATGTATTGCACCGAACCTGTAGAACGGTGGAAAAGACATCCTCCCACATCTTCAAGTGACATCACACAAATAAATGGAGAACAACAACTTTGTGATATTAAATTGCGTTGGTCACATACAGATATCAGGGAATTACATAGGAAAACATACAGCCGTACTGCAAAATTTAATTTAAATTAGTAAAATAAGTTAGGTCTTTTTTTCTTATTCGTTAGATAATGTATTTCAATTTTTGAGAATGCGTCAATAGTGAGGGATAAATTCCACCCTTAGTCAATAATGTGCTATTTATGTAACATTAATGTGCTATTCATGTTAATTGTCCCACGTGGATCCATGTAGGAAATAATAACATGAATAGCGTCTTCTCCGAAAGTGTTATTCATACTATTCTTTCCCTTAAATCCAAGTGAGCATCCACGTGGACTAGGAAACATAGATAGTGCATTTTTCGAATGCGCTATTTGTGTAACTAAATCACACACACTGATCACCATGTACCCTCATCATCTCGATCCACAGAATGCAAAGAATATATTCTCTGTGTTCTGCAGAGACTCTAGGTATTGTATCAATAGGTTAGTAAGGTGTGTAGGTCACGGAGGGATGAGGTGGGTGAGAGTTAATTCTCTATTTAATGGTGTTGGTGGAGGGGTTTAATTGGTGGAGTCTAGTAAAGAAAGAAAGAGGCGAGATAGAGGAGTGACCACAGATTGGGAGAAAGAGAAGGAGATTAGATAAGTGAAGAAGGCTGTTGACTGTGATGGAGGTCGCGTAATAGAGAAGAGGTCCAGAGTCCGTTGGTGAGATCGTGAAAGAGTGAGAGAAAGGCAAGGGAGAAAGATAAGGTAAGATTGCGAGACAACAAAACTTAGTTCATTTCAAGGAACCTGAGGTTTGCATTTTTTATTTTATTTTTTATCAAGAGAGGTAAAACTCCAAGCTGTTACATTTTTTTCAACAAAAGCTACCCCAAAAAACTTCTACAACCATTTAAATCGACCTAACCATTGATTACACCGTGTCCTATTTATGTGTACATATAGCATTTAGAGAACGATCGGATTTGCTTGACATCAATTTCACCATTCTTCTGAAGCTCATGCGCATAAAAGAATTTTGGTGAAATATGTTTTGCTCTGTCCCCTTTTATGAATCCTTCACTTAATTGTGCAATACATGCTGCGTTATCTTCATATAATATGGTTGGAGAATTTTTTATTGAAGACAATCCACATGATTCTTGAATATGTTCAATCATGTTCTCAACCATACACATTCACGACTTGTTTCATGAATTGCAAGTACTTCAAAATGGTTGGAAGAAGTAGCAACCATAGTCTGCTTTACTGACTTCCACGATACAGCAGTATTACCACATGTGAATACATATCCCGTTTAAGAACGAGTCTTGTGGGGATCAGATAAAAATCCACCATCAGCATAACCTTGGAAATTCAATTTTACTCCTCTCGAGTAGAATAAAACCATGTCGCTTGTTCCTCGAAGATATCGAAAAACATGTTTAACACCATTCCAATGTCTTCGAGTTGGTGAAGAGCTATATCTTGCTAGTAGGTTGACAGCAAAAGCAATGTCAGGTCTTATACAGTTTGCAAAATACATAAGTGCACCAATTGCACTTAAATATGGTACCTCCGGACCAAGTAGCTCTTCATCACTTTCATGAGGTCGAAATTGATCCTTATACACTTCAAGTGATTTGATAACCATTGGAGAGCTCAATTGATGCGCCTTGTCCATATAAAATCTTTTTAATATTTTTTCGATATAATTTGATTGATGGACAAATACTCCACTTGAAAAATGTTCAATTTGCAAACCAAGACAAAGTCTTATTTTTCCAAGTTCTTTCATCTCGAATTCCTTTTTCAAGTATTCGGATGTTCTAATGATGTCGTCGTGGTTTCCCACTGTATTTAAATCATCAACATATACAACAATAATCACAAATCCTGTTGATGATCTTTTAATGAAGACACATGGGCTAAGCGGATTATTTACATATCCTTCTTTCAGTAAATAATCACTAAGGCGTTTGTACCACATTCGTCCGAATTGTTTCAATCCGTACAAAGACCTTTGTAATTTTATAGAATGCATGTTATGAGGTTTTGATTTTATTTCTTTGGATATTTCAAATCCTTCAGGGATTCTCATATATATCTCACTGTTTAGAGATCCGTATAGATATGTTGTAACGACATCCATTAAATGCATATCAAGCCCTTCAGAAACTGCAAGGCTTATTAAGAACCGAAATGTGATTGCATCTATAACAGGAGAATATGTTTCCTCATAATCAATGTCAGCTCTTTGCGAGAAGCCTTGAGCTACAAGTCTTGCTTTATACCTTGTAACTTCATTTTTTTCGTTTCTCTTTCGTACAAATACCCATTTATATCCAACGAGTTTTATGCCATTTGGCGTTTGAACGATCGGTCCAAAAACCTCTCGTTTCCTTAACGAGCTTAGCTCTGCTTGGATAGCCTCTTGCCATTTTTGCCAATCGGGTCTTTTTCGACATTAGTCCACTGATCGTGGTTCTGGACCATCATAATTTTTACATATTTCAAATGACACATTGAAAGCAAATATATCATCAGGAACATTTTTATTTCGATCCTAAATCTTACCAGAGTTTAAATATTTTATTGAGATCTCATTATTTTCATCTTTTTCCTCTTTTTCTAGAGGAAGTTGTTCCTCATCAGAATCAACTTGTTCTGACAAACCCTTATCAATGGATTCTTGTGCTTTCTCAGGAGTATTTTGATTTATATTTATTTTTACTCCCGTTTTCCTCTTTCGAGGAATTGTATCCTTTGAACCAACCGGTCTTCCACGCTTTAAGCGTTTCGTTGGTTCTTGTGCATTTTGTTGAACAGAGACATCAATTCTTGCAGGAGCATTTATAGCTGGAATATGTGATTTTGTCACTTGTTTTGCATCATTAAATGCATCTGGTAATTGATTTGCGATTTGTTGCAAATGAATGATCTTTTGAACTTCAAGTTCACACTGATTTGTGCGTGGATCATAATGTGATAAAGTTGATGCATTCCAAGCAATTTCGCGCAATTCCTTTTGAATTGGCTTCTTATCTCCCCCTAATGGTGGGAAAATTGCTTCATTAAAGTGACAATCAGCAAAACGTGCAGTAAATAAATCCCTTGTTAATGGCTCAATGTATCTTATAATGGACGATGAGTTAAATCCAACATAAATCCCAAGTTTTCGTTGTGGACCCATCTTAGTTCTATTAAGAGGTGGTATAGGAACATACACTGCACAACCAAAAATTCTCAAGTGTGAAATATTTAGTTGTCGACCAAAAACGAGTTGCATGGGGGAATGTTCATGGTATGCAGTAGGCCTATAACAAATGATAGATGCTGCATGAAGGACTGCATGTCCCCAAACTGAAGTTGATAACTTAGTTCTCATGATTAAAGGTCTGGCAATTAATTGAATGCGTTTGATCAGAGATTCTGCCAAACCATTCTGGTATGCACGTGTGGAACAGAATGTTCAATGGTAATTCCTATAGACATGCAATAATTTTTAAATGTTTGAGATTGAAATTCCTCGGCATTATCAAGACGGATGGTCTTGATTGGGTTGTCAGGAAATTGTGCTCTTAACTTAATAATTTGAGCTAAAAGTCTAGCAAATGCAACATTGCGGGTCGAAAGCAAACAAACATGTGACCACCTAGTTGATGCATCTATCAAAACCATGAAATATCTAAATGGTCCACAGTGAGGATGAATAGATCCACATATGTCTCCCTGAATGCGTTCTAAGAAAACTGGGGATTCCACAACAATTTTACTTGGGGATGGTTTAACTATCAATTTACCTTTAGAACAACTAGCACAATTATAATCACCAGCTGAAAATATTTTGTGACTCCTTAAAGGATGTCCATGTGAATTATTAATTATTCTTCGCATCATTGATGATCCTGGATGACCAAGCCGGTCATGCCATAAAATGAATATATTTGGATCATTAATTTTCTTATTTAAGACGACATTCGTTTCGACATGCCTTATATGAGTAAAATATAATCCAGAAGATAAAGCTGAGAATTTTTCTAACACTTCTTTTTTATCATTTGAAACCAATGTGACATAGAGAAATTCTCTATTATTTTCGTTTATGATTTCAATGTGATATCCATTTTGTCGAATATCTTTAAAACTGAGTAAATTTATTCTGGATTTTTCAGAGTATAAAGCATTGTCAATATGAATTGTTGTTCCCCCAGACAACATAATATTTGCTCTTCCAGAGCCATTAATCAAATTGGAGATGTCAGATATTGTTTGAACATTAGCCTCAGCTAAGTTCAAATTGGAGAAATATTCGCTGTTTTTAAGGATTGTGTGCGTTGTAGCACAATGAGCAAGACATATATCGCTCTTATTTGATTCATGATTTGAACTCATGATTTGTTGATCCATCTGGACAAATAATGTTTGGCGAATTAGAAAAAAGTCATATATCATAATACATAAGTATTAAACTCATCGCCTATATTTAGTTCATGATTTGAACACATCTCAATGTGTCTGTTTTATCGAGCCATTTTAATTTTGCCTTTGATTTTGAAGGCATGGTAAGGTCGTAAAAATATTTGGGTATATATATGACAATCTTTTGGCAAAATAGCCTTTCATATGTGACGAAAAATATCACAATGATGAGCGCTCATTGTCAAAAATTATTTCCCCTTGCTAGTGGTGCACCACTTTTATTCCCACTTTTAGTGGAATTGTCAATACGACCTTTACCAGATCTTTTCATCTTTTCAACGTCCATAAATTTGTTATTGTGATCATGATCATAATATGCAACATATGCTTCTTAATTTGAAGCTGAACCAATTGGACTAAAGCGATATTATATTTCATCTCATTATTTTACTCAGCTACCATGAGACAAGAAATCAATCCTTAATATTTATTGGATTGATGTGCGCACTCGATATTTGTTGCAGCAATAAATCGAGGCATGTCACGTGACCCTTTTATTGTCTCATCATTCATATTTCCGCAAAGCCTCAACATAGAGGTAATTAAAATTGCGGAATTATAATTAATATTTGACTGATTAAATTTTGTAGCATGAGACTTAGCCGCTCTTTTTGAGCTTTTGGAGCATTACCCTTTTGGTATGTATATATATATATATATAACTCCATAAGGTGAAAATATATATAAAGTGAAATATTCACTTTTCAAATCTCTAAAGAGAAATTGACGAACAATTGTGTATAACACGCGGTTTTGCATATATGCTTTATTCACAAATTGTAGTATCTAATCGTCATGACAATAAATTCTTGTCAATAATATAATAAAACAACAATTCCAACTATGGTTGACTAATATTTTGAAAGTAAATGTAAAATAAAATAATTTTATCTTTTTATGTAAAAAACATAACATATGATTAAATATATGTTCACAACTTGATTCATTAATTAACAAAATGTACTATTCGTATGAGTTGGTGGGACAACCTCCAGGTTGGGTGGTGAGACAAAGTCTACTTAATACCATGCCTCCTCGAACGGGATAACCCGTCTCCCTTTCAATGTTTAGCTTTACCGGGGACAAGGCTTACCCACTATCAACTCAAACTTATAGCATTATTTGTATTATAAAATCAAGAATAGAACAATAACTAGTTGTTTGTAGTTTTAAGAGAAAAACTATATGTCACACATTGACTTTTGATTTTTGATGTAGAAGATCGTACGAGACGCAACTACATAGCATATTTTCGCAATCGGTGACGTTATAATGCATAGTATATATAAGTGATGCATGTAATGAAAGGAAGCAACCATGATAATATATAAATAAATTGAACTTATTTAAATAACAAAAGTTATACCTTCCTAGCTTTGTCTCCTTAACAAGCCTTCTTGAACTTCAAGATCTCCTTAATGCTAGAACAAGCTCGTGCTGATAACGTGTTGTAAATTGAATTGAAACTTGCTAAGAACTAGAGAAGGAAATAGAAATAACACCCCATGTCATCTTTAATTTGACAATCATTATTGGTGTACATTGAAAATGACAATACAAGTTACATATTATGTGGTGTGCAAAGCATCCACACTTCACAACATAAAGCATCTTTGTCTTATGCATTGTTATAATATTTAAAGCATATGTGTCTTATGCATTCCTATAATATTTAAAGCATTCGTGTCTTATGGTTTTTATCACACTATATCCTATCTATGTGTATAACATTGTGTGTGTATATATATATATATGTAAAAGCAATATATTAAACTATTAAATTATATTGTGCTTAAAATAACTTTTTTAATATAAAGATTAGAATTGGCGATAATAAAATGAAAAAATGATAAAAAAGTGATATATATAAATGAATATTGATAACAAATAAAATGGTTGCACCAAGAAAAACCTCTTTGTATGCACCATGCTCATTTTAGCCAAATATTTGATAGCCTAAAATAAAGGAATGATGTTTTTTTTTTTGTTGAAAAAATATAAAGGAATGTTGTTATTAAACCTTAATTTGTTCTTAATCGCAGACGAATGAGTATGCTCTATAGTTGCGCTATTAAGACGATCCTCTACATCCAAAAGTTCGATTGCGGTTCAAATCCTAATTTTGTGACAATATTTTCACCTATACATATGTATAAAAGATCAATCAACTAATTAATTTTGTCAAGATTTCTCAAACTTTGATTAATTCTTATCATATATATATATATAGCTTGGTATACATATAAAAAGTGTTCATATGTCTTTCTCTAATTAAATTAAATGGATTAGAAATAAACCTAGTACTTGTGAGCTAGATATGTATGTTGATATTTAGTAGTAGCGTTCATTTAAAGATTAAAAGTATAATTTAGGTGCATGATGTTGTAGTTAACAATTAACACATGATTTACATCGAGTCCCTACTAGGAAGAACAGATGCGGTATTTATCATTCAAAGGGGTCATAACAAAAAAAATTTCAACCAGAGCTCAACCTTCTAATCCAAATCAATATTCGATTTTAAAATTTGGTTTGTAATTGTCGTGAGTTGGTAATTTGATTACATTGATACTTTTAAAGTATCTGGAAATGTTACATCATGAAATGTTTAGACGTTCATTATTTTTTAACCCATATTAATGAATAGTTGCGACTTTTCGAACAACACGACTAATTTTCTTAAATCACTTAATTGTAGTTTGTACACAAATGGATTCAGGTCCATCAGATTCTTCACTTTTACATCTCCAATCTACGCACAGATCCTCGCAAGCCTGGAGGGGTCAGGTAACCTTTTTTAAATGGATACGTCAATGTTTATGCACAAACGTGTATAATATAAATATCAACTAAAATATTTTCAATTATAAGGTGTATAAAACATTGCGCGTGTATCTAAGACGAGGTGTCGTTGATCGAACGGTGCAATATCATTCTCTAATGATCCCATATCTACATTCAAGTGGGTTCTACAGGACTTCAAGCGTATCATTTTTTAGTATTCATTGGGCTTTGACTACTACATTCGTTAAGAGATGGCGCCCAGAGATACATACATTTCACATGCAATGTGGCAAGTGCACAATTACACTTCAGGACGTGCAGGTATAACTCGGCTTACCAATCGAAGGTATGCCTATGACAGGAACCACCGATACAAACTATGTTGAGATGTGTGAAAAGTTACTTGGTGGAATTCCTATTGGAGATGACATTATTGGAAATCGAATTAAAGTCGAATGGTTTGAACGTAATGGGTAGCTATACATGACGACATCGATAAGGAAACGGTGCAATGTTATGTTCGATCACACATACTGCAACTTATCGGTGATTGTCTATTTGCCGACAAATCAAATTGATTTGTACATTTGATGTTTCTACCATTACTCGAGGATCTTCAAACAACTGGACAATATAGTTGGGGGAGTGCCTGTTTGGCTTATTTGTTCAAGTATTTATGTCTCGGGTCTCGCACGGGTGCACATGAGGTTGCAGACGCGTCAATTCTTGTACAGTTGTGGGCATGAGATAGGTTTCCATTTATAGCACCAAGGCACCTGGGTGTTTATAGAGTTCGATCTCGAATAATGGATGGAGAATACATGACTACTGACATTCCATTAGGATATATGTAATAACAAGATTTTTCGAAATTTCTATAATATTAACTCCATTTTATTTTTCACTAATTTATTTTTCTGTATACAGATGGATTGATGAATTTTGGGCTACTTAGAGTGCGACACTCGTCTTATCAGCTTACTGTGATGCACTTAACTCGTAGAAGGAGGATGACGTGGTGTGGCAACCTTATGCTAATGTCAGTAAGTCTCTTCCTGAATACTGTACTGAAGGCCACAGAAGTTGGCTATCGACGTGTCCTCTAATTTTTTTCCACATAGTCGAGTGGTATCGACCAGAAAGGGTTATGAAACAATTCAGAATAATACAGGTCGTGCCACCAAACTGTGATTACAACACCTGACTGCACCGCATCGAATTGCAAGGACACACTAAACAAAATTGGTGGTTCTAATGCAAACTTTATACAGATGTAGGAAACTCGTAGTGATAGCATAATCACAACGAAACAAGAAAGAGGACACGATCAACAAGACTACATAATGTGGTATCGATCAGTTACTAGATGATTCATTAGACACGAGGGGCTCTACGTGAGTATTCAATAAGCTTGAAACAATTATTTTGTTTTCCTCACGAGTTACATCTTAAATTGCGTGTATTAAACACCTATTTTTTATATCATTGTAACTTGGAGCGTCGACTGTGGCGAGTGTTCATTGAAGATGGGTGCGAGTAAGATCATGCTGCACTTGATGAAAGCATTAAGATTTTAGATGAAGATGAATGGCAAAGGTATACTCCATAGAATGATGGAAATGTCGTCGAACTGGAAATACATATTGAGACATTTGAAAAAGAAGATGAAGAAAAGGATTAGGGCGAATCAAATAGAAGGGTGAGAAGAAAAACAACACAAAAAAAATTGTGGGTGAGAGTAGCATACGTCCTCGTCCACCACGTGTGGTGGCCCCAAATCCCGGGCCGCCTTGAGACCCACCATGTCGCATTCCAAGTCATCAAGCCTTGCCACATCATGACCCACTTATTCTTGATGCCCCGTGATCTAACTGGTTGCTAATACTTTTCCATTTAACCATAACTTAGCAAATTAATTTCTATATAGATATTAATGATGTCATTAGCTAGTTAATCGATTTATCAAGTTATATTACAATTTTACAGCATAAGTCTTAAATTAAGTAAGTTATGCAGTATTTAACAATCCTAAGTAGTGAAAACTCGGTAAAAGATACCATGTATATATCAAGGCGAGATAAGTACAACAAAAAATCCATATACATGTATTCAATGTTCTATAGTCCCCAAAACCCAACAAAATATAATTACGTGCATACTGTAGTGTGACGACCCCTTCGTCTAAACAAGGCATTGCCCGACCTAATCCAGTAATTAAGCCTTAATCCTAACCACATAAGACTTAATTACGTATTAGTTAGCCTTTCGTCCCTATATTCTCCAATACACATGTCCAAATATTATTAGATTTCAGAGTTAATTAATTTTTTTTTTTACCATTTTAATATTATCACGTAGTTTAAAGGTTATACATAAGCTCTTATTATTCAAAAATCCCAAATGTGGAAAATAGGAAAAACATCACATGCATGTATATATCATAAAGATAATAACACATTGTGATATATGAGTCTCAAAACGGGGAAACTATACGCTCAACCCACTATACAACCCAAAATGTACAGTAGAGATATAAATAGCAATAATACAATCAAAGTCGAGTCATACAAAATGCGATAAGAGAATCGCCGTAATGCTCAAGGAAAGTCGCCGATCTTCTCCTTCCCCGGTCTGCTACGGCTCGACGGACCGACACCCATTGTCACAAACTAGACGGTGAGTATATTGATATTTAAGTAATAACTGGAGAATTCTATCTCATATTTCCAAAATATGAGAAAAGTATTTAAAAACATAAAGTAGTGAAAGAGTTGTTGAATCAAGTAATGCAAGTAAATACCACAGTTCAAAATGTATAGACTGACATAGGCTAAGTAGAATTGATTTACATCCGGTCGGTAGTGAGAACTATCACCTAACCTTTTCCACTACTATATGGAGTCACGCTCAACATATTTCATACAAATAGCAGAGCTGCAGTCTACGCATATAAATCATATATCTTAATCTTTCCGACCACCCCGAGTCCCAAACCTCGTTTGTCGCGCAAGTGTAGTGTTGAGTGCCGAAACCCCAGTACACCCATGTCCCCGTGAACCGCACATCTCTTGTGCAATAGATACTAGATAATCCCTATTTTAGTTTTCAAAGATCAATATTTCCAAGTCTCTAGGATTTCAAAACTAGTTAAGCTACAAAGCCCAAGGAAATTGTGTCGACCCCTTCTTCTAAACAGGGCACCGCCCGGCCTAATCCCGTAATCAAGCTTTAATTCTAATCAGGTAAGACTTAATTATGTATTAGTCAGCCTTTCGTCCATATATTCTTCAATACACGTATTCAAATATTATTATATTTTAAGAGTTAATTAGTTTAGAGATTATGCGGAAGCTATCATTACTCAAAATTCCTAAGTATGACAAACCAGGAGAAACAACATCAATGCATGTATATATAAATCTCAAAACAGGGAAACTATACGCTCAACCCACTATACAACCTAAAATGTACAATAAAGATATAAACAATAGTAATACAACAAAAGTCGAGTCATACAAGATGAGATGGGAGAATCGCCGAAATGCTCAAAGTAAATCGTCGATCTTCTCCTTCCACGGTCTGTTGCTGCTCGACGGACTTATACCCATCGTAACAAACTAGACGGTGAGTACATTATATTTAAGTAATAACTTGAGAATTATATGCCACATTTCCAAAATATAAGAAAGATATTTAAAAGCATAAAGTAGCGAAAAAGTTGCTGAATCGAGTAATGCAAGTAAATACCACAATTAAAAATGTATAAACTGACACATGTTAAGTCAAGATGATCTACGTCCGGTCAGCGGCGAGACCTATAACCTAACGTTTTCCATTACTATATGGAGCTGCGTTCAACATATTTCATACAAATAGCGGAGCTGCGCTCTATGGATATACCTCATTTATCTCATTCTCACCGACCACCTCGAACCCCGGTAGACCCATGTCCCCATGAACCACGCGTCTCTTATGCAATGGACACTAGATAATCCCTACTTTATTTTTCAAAGATCAATAGTTCCAATTCTCTAAGACTTCAAAATTAGTTAGGCTACAAAGCTCAAGGAAAATAGAATACAAGTCTAGTCCAATCCAACTTATCCTAATAGCATGCTTTTGATCAACTAACTATCGAGAATATCATCAAGAGTAGAAATTTGAATCAATGAAACACTTCACAAGGCATCATGCCACAATATTCAATCATGAATAGACACAAGAACTGTAACGGCATAAAATTAATTCATCGTTATTAATGACGTGGTTGTAGACATGGCTGACAGCTCAGATGCTCATGGGACCCGCAGCTACGCTTGTGCGTGCCTGGAGCTAGGTAAATGGTTATTTTTGTATGCTAATTTGTCTAAACTATGGTGTATACGTTAAAATAGATTAAATGACATCGTAATGTGTGTCATTATATTCAATTTGACGGGTGAGACTGTGTGTGAAGTATTTGCCTCGATATGCATGTCGACGCGGGTACCGGTAGTTTAACCAACTTAACACTAGGCCAGAGGAAATAATACACACAACGAATGAATAAAATGGGTTAAATAATTAATATGGAATGTATATTTGGTGGTTCGGGATATGGTGGTACGCGTATGTCGTGGTTCGGGATGCGAAACCGAGCGTCAGAACACCCTTTTAAAGTTAAATACAAGGGTGAGTGTGCCATTGGCGTCAAAATCGGAGTTATGAGTGGTAGGAAAGGGAGCAAATAAGCCTTTTTGGATTGCCTTGAGATTCACATGTGAGAAGGGAAGCCAATTGACTATAAAAAGTCAATAAGACCTCATTTTCCACCACTTTTTCTCTTTCCTTATCTTCTATCCGAGAATTGAGAGGAAGAAACATGGTTTTGAGTGATCAAACTTGGTGATTTGAGGAGCTTGGAGTGGGAAAATCAACAAAGCAATGTGAGAATCACAACTATCTCCACTTTCTCTATCTTTAGGTCTAAATTTTTGAGGGATTGGTGTCAGTCCAATATGGATTATGTTAATGGTTGTTAAGTAGTTGATTTGGTGGTGTTTAAGTACATGTATTTCAGTTGTTGGAGTTCTGATAATGGTCGTTGTTGTGGGTGTTGGTGGAAACCAAAAGTTTCAGCAGTTCTGTTGTCCAGAGCGCGATTAGCACGCTAATGTGGTCATCTAGCGCGCTAGATGACAATTAGTGCGTTAATGTTCTTCCTGACGAAGAACGTATAACTGCTTGGGAATCTAACGCGCTAATTCCCAGACCTAGCGCGCTAGATCCTTTAGTTTTGACATTATTTTGGTTAAATGACTTAAAACACATCCAATTGACTAAAAATCAACTATAATTGGCAATAGGTCATTTCGGGCAGTAATTAAGGATATCTGGGACTAGGCGGAGCCGGACCAGGGGTTAGTGTCGGGACACGGAGTGCGGTTTGAGATGTGTAGTATCCCAATTGAAATTACTTGAGCGGTATTTACTTTTGCTTTTGAATTCATATTCTGTCTTTCAATACTTTATTCCTGGTTTGGTTAATGGACGGACGTTGAGGCTATCCTTCCATGCCATTTCTGTGTGTATATCTGTCAGACCATAACTCGTGCATTAAGGATCTCGTTGAATAGGTCGACCCGAGAGTCGTGTCGAGGCATGTGTGGGTGCGTCGTTGGTTCCACGCCACCACCTTGCAGATCCAGATAATGGCCTTTCTTCAGTGGTACTCGCCGGCAGTAGTTTGTGGAAGAGTTCGAAGTATGGCGCTAGTTTGACCCGAGGCTCTAAGAACACATATTTGAGCTTGCACTATTACTTATGCATGCGATGAGCACAGTTGCATGTATTTATTTCCGCATGTTTATTTAATAGTTTTCTTTAAATTCCAATATTTACTTTCAATATTGCTCCCTTAATTTCCTTGGAAATACTCACTCTAGACTCGTCATCAGTCTTTTGTGATGGCTTGAGTGTAGATCCTATTACAAGCCGGGGCAAGGGCAAGCTACCAGATGACTAGAGTTCATTAACAATTTAAATAGTAAATTGTTGTTCATTGAGGTTAATAATGATTAAATGGTGGATGAGATGACATGTGGGACACATATGGCGATGGGAGGCCAAGTTGTGGGACCGCATTGGCCGTCGTGGCAGTCTATTTGGAAAATGGGTCGTTACAAGAACAACATGATGTGAGATTACAAGTAGCAATGTTTACAAATAAACCATAAAATGATAAGAGTCAATGACATGAAATATAGAATTCTCACAGCTTTAATTACAATTCACTACGCTTATACTAGCCTATATGGACTCCCGACACTCCAAAATGCGTTCTCGGACTTTCGAGATCTCCCCTTAGTTCCCTAGAGTTGTTTGATAGGTTTTAGAGTGAGTTTGGACCTCTACTTAGAGTTTCAAACCCATTTATAGTGTTTAAACCATTTTTTTGAAAATTGATGATTTTTGTACTGTCTGGGTAATTAGCATGCTAATTTTGAACAGTAGCGCGCTAATTTCCACATTAGCACACTAACTTTTGATATTAGCGCGCTAATTTAAATATTAGTGTGCTACCTCTAAAATTTAGTGCGTTATGTGCAGCAGAATCTAGAATTCTGCATTTTGAATTCTGGGTTTTTGCTACACATATGCCTTGTTAATGCTTTGTGACTCCTCATACACACTACTAGAGGTCCCTAACATCAACCCCAACAATAAACAACAACGACAACATCAAATTCCATGAATTCACCAATTTGAACTTTGTTAATGGAGTGGAGAAGTTACCTAGCTTGAAGAACTTCTTCTTTACCAAACCTTCAATGAATACACACTTTTATCCTCTCCAAGAGCAGTCCAGCAAATTCTTTTCTTTCTCTCCTTCCTTGCCTAACCGATTTGATGAAAATAATAAGTGTGATCAATTGTTGACTTAAGAGGTTTATTTGACTCATTGGATATGTTTAAGCCATGGCCATTGATCATGTGTGCACATGTATCTCGAGGCTTAACTAGTGGACCGCCTTCATTCAATAATTTCCTAAGTCATGCTTAAATGACTCCAATAGTTGACTCCATTGACATCTTGATTAGTTAACACGTGTCTCGATGCATATCATGTGTTTATTAATTTATATTCACTAACTTAGGCACCTTAATGTTGAATCAAATATGACCACATCAAAGCTACTTATAAAACCATATTTAGCTCAAATTAATTAAGGTTACCTCATAATCCGCTACCTCGGTCCCACTTCGACACGCAACTCGATGTACGTCCCCGCTCGTCTCGATACCTATATAGCCGTTTAACTTGACTTAATAGTTTATGCATATACAATACACTAGGCATACATCACAACAAATATAAAATATACTTCGGTCCTTACCCCGATTAATGGACATATCACGGTGTAGGACCCACGATACTGGTCGATGATCGTGTTTAAGAAATTAAAAACAATTAGAGATTTTGGGCTGTTACAATTTTTCCTAACTAATGAAGATTTCGTCATCGAAACACAATTTGAACTAGAACTCATACCTGACTCGAATAGGTACGGAAACCTATCTCACATATAATCCTCCCGCTCCTAAGTGAGTTTTGTATCATCATGAAACTGCCACTTGATAAGCACTTTTGGGATAAAGTTGCCTATCAAGTTTTGTACCAATCGATCCAAGATCTGCACAGGCTGCTTCTCATATGAAATATCCTCACTCAGGTCTATCTGGCTCAAATTTACGGTCGGACGATCACTTGTTTTCGACTCCGCTAATCGAAGTATGAAAGACTGGATGAACTCCTGACATCTATGGAGGTAGCTCAAGCTCATACACAACTTTACAGACCCGTTTTTAAATCCTGAAAGGTCAGATAAACCTCGGTGCAAGTTTACCTTCACTCAAAACCTCTTAAGACCCTTACGAGGGAAAACCTTTAAATATACAAAGGTTCCTTCGATGTTCATGAAATCACCGCGATATATGTCCGCATACTTTCGTTGTCTATCTTGGGCTCCCTTAAGTTTCTAACAAATTAGCCGTACCTTTTTTATGTGATCAACAACAATATGAGACTCCGTGATCTCCTGGTCCTCTGGCTCAGCCTAACACGATGGGAAGCGACACGGTCTACCATATAAAGCCTTAAAAAGTGTCATCTCAATACTGGCCTGATAACTGTTGTTATAAGTAAATTCACATAACGGTAGGTACTCCTCCCATGATCCGCCAAACTCCAAAACACAAGCCCGCAACATATCCTCGAGAACTTAAATCAATCTCTCAGTTTGCTCATCAGTCTGAGGATAAAAAGTCGTACTAAACTATAGGTGCGTACCATACTACTCCTGCATATTCCGCCACATCCTGGACATATACATAACATCTATGTCTGACGTAATAGTCATCGGTACCCCATTCTGTGAAAGCCCAGGGCACGCCGGAGAATGACGTATCGACCAGCAGAGCCCTTGACACCCCCAAGGCAGTGGGAGCTTTCTAAGGCCTCCCACCATCCACGTCCCCCCATATATGCTTTCTAAGGCCATATATGGGCGTGGCCCAATGGTACTTGTTTCGTTAAATCTACGTACTTAACCCCTAGGGCGCAGGTTCGAGACGAGGGAGGCGAATAACCACGCCCATATATGGCCTTAGAAAGCATATATGGGGGGACGTGGATGGTGGGAGGCCTTAGAAAGCTCCCACTGCATTGGGGGTGCCAGGGGCTCTGCTGGTTCGATACGTCGTTCTTCGGGGTGCTCTGGGCCTTCACATGCTCACGCTACAAAAAGACTTCAAGCAATGGCATTCCCCTTGCCACAATCTATCGCACTAGTAGATAAACCTTTATTGTAAGTGGGGTGAGCTAAAAAATCAATGGAGCCCAATAAGAGAAGAACTAGGCTCAAATATTAAACATGCAAGTAATACATATAAAACAAAACAAAGCTAGCATGCATTTAAGATCAGAGTAACATTGAAATCTGTAGTATGGCATCAACTTCCGTAAAGAATAAGAATATCACATTCATAAAACATCTTAAGCAGATATATGGAGTTTCAAGGGTTGTGAAACATAAGAAAATCAAATTTTGCATACAAAGGGGTTTCAAAAGAGATACATATAATGTAATAGATATAAATGCAAGTCCGTTTTCTCATTTGTCATTACCTCCCCTTGTTGACCAATCATCATAATATAATAAATATGCGTGGGTGACTTGATTCCACTGTGTGTCCACGCTTCCTCAAATGGCCCGGGTGACTTGGTTCCATCGTGCATCCACGACTACCTAAGAGGCCTTTGCAGAGCGGCGCTGGTGGGGGGAAGCAACTCTCCCCCCTCCGCCTCTAATTGGGCGGCGCTAGAGCGTCCCTGTCGGGGTCGGCCACTCCGGCCTACCCCGTGGCGGAGCCAATATGGGGGGCGGCAGTGAGCCACCCCCTCCCTCGTTCTTCCTTTTATGGGGTCTCCTAATGGAGACCCCACAATGGGTTGCGGCAGCGACGACAGTGATGTCGTTGCCGCCTTTCTCCAACGATGGCAGCGACTCGCCGCCGTCCTTTTCGGCGGCGACGAAATTACCCCCTTCCCTTCCTTTTTGTGTACTCTCATCTCTAAAATTTCAAATAACAAAAACATGAGTAGATTATAGAGTACCTATTTAAAGATATGTGTAGCTTTGGTCTTCTCATCCGCCTTCTCTTCAAATATGGGGTTTAAAACAAAAATGGGGGTTAGGGTTTTCAATTCAATTTATATTAGGGCTACATTAGTTTAGGTTTTGAGAATTTACCAATTTACCCTTAGAGCGGGTTTATTAGATTTTGGGCCGTCACAACATCCCCAATTTTTAAGAACTTTCGTCCTCGAAAGTAAAAGTAAGGTACAATCGTAATCTGATGTATTTATTCGTAATGATTTCTTTTACGACCAATTTTTTTAACTATTGTTAATTTTCTCCTGTGAAATTTGATTGTACCTTCGTGAAATAAAATCTTACTCTTGAATCTAATTTTTCAATAGTATTATTTTTGTCCCACAAGCCGAAACTCAAAAAGTCGGCCTCATGTGAGTCCCAATAGAATCATTATATCTTAGCTACTTGCCAAGTCCTTGTATAATCACTTATTTCTACGTGTTCTTTTATAATCTTCACTGAAGTCGCAATGTGTACACAAGTTGTCCAACCAACATTTAGAAAGAACCATACTGAGATGTGATCTGGTGTCTATCTGTGTCTTAAAATATCTGTCATTTGGCAACAAATACACACCACCAACTGGTAGTAGGAATGAGGATAGCTATCTGCTATTATATGAACACTAGCACACCATCTCTGTCACCATCTCGATTACATATATCTATGAACGACTTATCATGTCGTTGCGACTCATTTGTGAAGGCTCAAATGTGCATACATGATATTTCTTTCTAGAATTATACCTTAATATCATTGTTATTACAAGTTTATCAACATTAATTTATGTGGATTCATAATTCAAGTCAACTTCTGATCAACGATCCACCTCGTAACTTCTTCGTCGCATTTAACCGTTTACTTACACGTCAAGCTTTCATCATTAGTAAGTCGTCATCAGCATTATCATCACTATCCCAAGCGGCTTTCGATACTCATTTGTATGTGTTTTATTATATCGTAATTTTGTTTCATATCAAGGTCTCCCATCATATTCTCTCGAGTGTTTTTGAGACTTTTCGTATGGCATCATCGTACCAATCAACTCTTACGATCCAGGTTGGTCGTTTTAAATTATTTTGGCATAGTCAAGGTTCACATTTAGTGTACAAACGTCTCTTATCATCCTCCCGAGCTAACTTTTAGCTCTTATAGTTTGTTTAGAACTTCTGTCGTTGAGAACTCAATGGTGGTTTCACTTTCATGTCATTTCTCAATAATATATATGTAACAGCCTATTTTTCAAATGAACCGCCACGGGGGCTAATTAGGGCCCAAAACCTGGCCTACCAGTGCCAACTGTGTCCCACATGCCATCTCATCCATCATTTAGTCATTATTAACCTTTATAAACAATAATTTACTATTTAAATTGTTAATGAACTCAAATCATCTGCTTATAATATCGTTAAGTACCTTAATAAATCACAGCGAAAGTCTTTTATCATGGCAAGCTAAAATATGAAACATTATGTCATGCATTTAACTATGATACCTAGTTTGAAAAACCCAGATGACAACATATATCAAATAAACCTCAAAGATCTCAAATATATCAACAATATATAGAGTCTTAAAGAGTCTCACAATCCCAAATTCCCAAAAATAAAACAAAATATGTACAATACAAACGTGCAAGCCTGGCTTAATATCTCTAAATCACAGGTATTCTGGTAGCTTGCCCTTGCCCCGACTCATACTAGGATCTGCACTCAAGCCATCTCAAAAAAGCAGATGACGAGTCTAGAGTGAATATTCCCAAAGAAATTAAGTGAGCAATACCGAAAGTAAATACTGGAATTTAAACAAAACTATTAAATAAACATGCAAAAATAAATACATGCAACTGTGCTCATTGCATGCATATGCAATAGTGCAAGCTCGAATGTGTATTCCTAGAGTCTAGGGTCATACTAGCGCCATACTTTGGACTCTTCCACAGACTACTGCCGGCGAGTAGCACTCAAGCAAGGTCACTATCTGGATCCACTAGGTGGTCGGCGTGGAACCAACGATACACCCACACGTGCCCCGACGCGACTCTCGTGCCGACCTATTCACTGAGATCTCTGACGCACTTGTTATGGTTTAGTGGACATATACACATAAATGGCACGGAGGGAGAGCCTCGACATCCGTCCATTTAACCAAACCAGAATAAAATATTGAAAGACAGAATATGAACTCAAAAGAAAAAAAGAAATACTGCTCAAGTAATTTCACTTGGGATACTACACACTTCAAACCGCACTCCGTGTCCCGGTAACTAACCCCCGGTCTGGCTCCGCCAAATCCTCGATATCTAAATTATCGCCTGAAATAATCTATTTCCATTTATAATTGATTTTTAGTCAATTGGATGTATTTTATGTAACTCAGTAAAAATAGTGTAAAACCTGCAAGATCTAGCATGCTAGGTCAGGGGATTAGCGCGCTAGATTTCTGGGCAGCTAACTGTTCTTCGTCGGGAAGAACATTGGTGCGCTATTATTTTTACCTAGCGCGCTAATCGCATTCTGGACAGCAGTTTTGCTGAAAATTGTGGTTTCTCAACACCACCACCACCAACACCAACAACAACTACAACAACAATAATAACTTAACTTCATGCACTTAAAACCCACCAAAACAACTACTTAACAACCATCTAACACTCCCTATTGGATTCACAACAACACCTCAAAAACTTGTATCAAGAGATAAAGAAAGTTGCGGTAGTTGTGTATCTCACCTTGTTTTGATGATTTAACCACCCCAAGCTCCTCAATTCACTAAGTTTAAATCTCCAAAACCCTTGATGCTTGGTCTCAATTTTTGGATTTATGATAAGGAAAGAGAAAATGTGGTAGAAAATAAAAGTCAAATTGACTTTTATATATAGTCAAATTAGCATCTCTCCTCACTTGTGCATCTCAAGGCAATCCAATGAGTCTTATTTGCTCCATTTCCAACCTCTGATGACTCCAATTATGACATCAATGGCACACTTGCCCTTGTCTGTAACCCAAAAGTGGAGTTTTGGGTGTTCCAACGCCCGGTTTCGCGTCCCGAATAGCGACATACGCGTACTCTCATGACCCTAACCACCAAATATACATTACATTTTAATATTTAACTCATTTAACTCATTTTATATTTGTATTATTTTCTTCGGCCTAGTATTTAGTCTTTTAGACTACCCAGTACCCGCGTCGACACACATATCGAGGCGAATACTTAACACACAGTCTCACACAATTAGTGAAATATAATTACACATTACGATGTCATTTAATCTATTTTAACGTAAACATCGCAATTTAGACAAGTGAGCATACAAAAATAACCATTTACCTAGCTCCAGGCGCTCACTAGCCTCGTCGCGGGTCTCATGAGCATCTGAGATGTCAGCCACTCTGCAACCACGTCATTAATAACGACAAATTAAATTCAAGTCGTTACAATATATAACCCATACCTTGGGTTTTGTCATTAAGGACTCATAATCTCACTATGATATAATTATTTTAAGTTCATAATTCACCCTCAACATTTCAATTTGTTGTTTGTGTGCGTTACTATTGTCGCACATTTATTTATTTATTCATTTATTTATTTTTCGATACTTCATAAGTAAAGTGCACGACTATGTACTTAATACTTAGGCAAGCGTACTCGTACATCATGCCATTTAAAGCTTTGGTTCAATGGTATCCAAACTCACATTTATACATGCTTCAAGAATTTTCTTGCAACGCTAAGCTTGTGGTTTCCACTTTTAAAATCGCATTAAGTTCTCAAGTTTCCAAGTGTAAATGATACATTATGTTTAACAATTCTTAACGATGTCAAATTTAGAATATCTCATCTCCACTTAGAGGTACATCTTTCATAACTAGCTTAATATGCCTTCTTATCTTTCCATGTTATCGTATTGTTCGTGTTACACAATATGAAATTCATTGGGAGTTGATCATAACTTAGGATCCCCAATTTTAAATTGTCAACCTATCATTGGTTCGAGCCTTTATCATTTCCAAAACTGCGTAGTTTAGTTGTCTAGGTTCTTACAATGACGTTTACTCTTATCATGAAATTTCGGGTTACTTTTCACACGTAATTATTATGATTTCTCATGATGTCACCATTTTGATTAAGAGTTTTAAGTTTTGAGACACAATACTCCCACTTGAAAGTCCAACGGCTACAAAAGCTATCGTAGTAAGTGTCTTCCCTATTGGGATCACAATTATTTATACCACAAATTTATTATATTTTTTATATAGGACGATCCTATCTTAAGATCCCCAGTTTTAAAGATTCAATCATCATTGACTTCGGTTAGATGGCATTAGTTACCTTATTTATCTCTTGGCATTATTTTCATTCAACTACCCTTTCGATCATATTAGGTTCCCCTTTTCCCTAATAGTCATTAGTTTATGTGTCCATTACTAGAAAATCATACTAATGATATCATTTTAGCTAGGCATCTCCAATTTTAATGTTTCACATATCCTTAGGTTTATTATGATATCATTTACAGTAGTGTGCACACTACGGAGTAGACATGTTGACTCATGAAGTACTAAATTTTGAAGTATTCCTTAATTTCTCAATTATGGTACTGCCACCGCGTACCTAGCATTCATTTCGAAATGATTTATCAATTTTTGGTATCCCTAATTTTATGAGTCAACTCACTTCTAGTTAAATTAGAATAACTTATCTTTGTGTCGGTTACCTTCATTTTGTATCATCTTAATCTCGAATCCAGAGTCCTTGCCACATCTACAAATTCTACTTAGCAATGCGATCTGCACACGTAGCAATTCGCCGAAAATAGCCCTTGACTTGGGATCCCCAATTTTAGTAACTCGCATATTTTCGAGGGTACTACTTTGACATTTTGTATTCACTGGATTTCCTCATTGAGTTATTTTGATGTACTCTTTAACTTCTTAATTATTGGTCAATATGTCATGTACTTATATTTCACATTAACTCTAATTTTAGGATTCTTCAATTTCGATATTCAACTCATTGAATATTGGTTTAGATGTAACTTTTATTTACATAAGGTCGATCAAGACTTGAGTAAAGTGATTCAATTACCTATATGTCAAATCCAAATAGAAGATTTTCAAAGTCTTGTGTTTTCATCAAAAACCATATTCTCAAAACAGAGTTATTTTCACGGAAGAATATAAAACTATCATTGCATTTTAAGCGACTGTAAACACATTTTTAAATCAATTTGGTTGATGCAATTTTAAAAATATAGATCATAATACCACACAAAGGTTTTTTTCTTGTATTTATCTACTGGATGATAGTTTAGGTCCAAATTGTTACTTTGCATTTCATTAAGTCGAACTTCAAATTCAGTAAAAACTCTTTCGTACAACCGAATTAGGTTTGAATTGTCTTAAATTCAATCATCCAAGAAATCTCAACCACATTTGCAAAACTCATTTCAAGATTCTTCATTTTATTTAAATAGTCTTTCGGATTCTCACGACGAGTTGAAAACTCATAAGTCGAGTTCATCCCATTTCAATGATACAAATCACTTAGTATAGATTTCGAGCAAAATTACGACAATGTGTGTGTGTTTTTTTTTTTAAATGCATAGAAGTCTATTCACTCCATTTTCTTCTTTTTTTAACACTAAGGAAAATGAGTCATTTCCTTTTATACTTGTTTACATTTTCAAAACTTGTAAAACAAGTAGAGTTTTTATATAGTGGTCATAACAAGAGTCAAATAGATTTTCTTTTAACAAGAAAAATAGATAGAAAACTATGTAGAGACTGCAAAGTAATACCTAGTGAAGCACTTACTACCCAACATAAGTTAGTAGTACTTGATATTAAGCTAACACAATGGAATAATATGAATAAAAGAGTTAGCGACCCTAGAATAAAGTGGTCGAACCTAAAACATAGTAAACAAGTAGAGTTTAGAGAAAAACTACTAAAGGAAAATGTTTGGAGTCTTGACTTGGATGCTAATACAATGTGGCTAGAAATGAGTAGTTGCATAAGGAGGGTGAGATCAAACATATTAGGTATATCTAAGGGCTTGGGACCTCCAAAGAAGGAAACATAGTGGTGGAACGAGGATGTCCAACGAGCAATTAAGACTAAAAGAGAGATGTGTAGGCAAATACCTAAGTGTCAAGATGAAGATGAGTACAATGAATATAGAGAAGCTAGAAAACAAGCTAAAAAAGTAGTTAGTCAAGCTAAAATAAATTTCATGGAAGATCTATATACAAGGTTAGGTAATAGAGATGGCGAAAAATATATATAGGCTAGCCAAATTAAGAGATAAAAAGATACAAGACCTAAGTCATGTAAGATGTATTAAGGACGAAAATCAAAATGGTTTAACGCGCGAGGAGGATATCAAGGAGAGATGGAGAAGTTACTTCGATAGTTTATTTAATGATGGTCAAGTTGATACTATAATAGATGAAAACCCACACCAAGAAATAAATGTAAACTATACACGCAATATTAGAATTCTAGAAGTTAATGAGGCATTGAAAAGAATGAAAATAGGGAAAGCATGTGGCCAAGATGAAATACCCATAGAGGTTTGGAAATGCTTAGGAGAAATCGGATTGACTTGGTTAACACGACTTTTCAATAAAATTTTAAAATCAAAACGGATGCCAATGGATTGGAGAAGAAGCACGCTTGTGCCAATCTTCAAAAACAAATGAGACATTCAAAGTTGCTTAAACTACCGGGGAATTAAACTTATGAGTCACGCTATGAAATTGTGGGAGAGGATAATCGACAATAGGTTAAGGAGAGAAACAACAATATCAGAGAACCAATTTGGTTTCATGCTTGGGAGGTCAACTATGGAGGCGATTTTCCTTGTAAGACGATTGTTAGAAAAATATAGAGAAAAGAAAAAAGATCTTCATATGGTATTCGTAGATTTAGAAAAAACATATGATAGGGTCCCTAGAGATGTTCTTTGGTGGGTTTTAGAAAGAAAAAGAGTGCATGCTAGATACATAGACACTATTAATGATATGTATGATGGAGTAGTAACGAGTATAAAGACATTTGGAGGAGCTACAAAAGAATTTCTCATTACGATAGGACTACATCAAGGATCGGCTTTAAGCCCATATCTATTTACTTTAGTTATGGATGAACTAACTAGACATATTCAAGAGGATATACCATGGTGTATGCTATTTGCAGATGATATTGTCTTAGTGGATGAAACTAAAGATGGAGTGAATAGGAAATTAGAACTCTAGAGGAATACATTAGAATCTAAAGGCTTTAAGTTGAGTAGGACGAAAACTGAATACATGCACTGTGAGTTTGGAAACACTGGACATCGAGATGACGGAGTGGTAAAATTAGGGGAAGTAGAAGTTCCTAAAGTAAACCACTTTAGATACCTATGATCAATCATACAAAATGATGGTAACATTGAAAATGATGTTACACATAGAATTCAAGCTGGATGGAAGAAATGGCGGAGTGCAACAGGAGTGATTTGTGATCGACATGTTCCTACTAAGTTAAAAAGAAAATTTTATAGGACCGCAATTAGGCTAGCTATGCTCTATGGAAGTGAATGTTGGGCGGTAAAGCAACAACAATTACATAAAGTGAACGTAGTAGAAATGAGGATGCTTAGGTGGATGTGTGGTAAACTCATAAAGATAGAATAAGAAATATAGAAATTCAAAGACAAGTAGGAGTATCACCAATTGATACAAAGATTAGGGAAGGGCGGTTGCGATGGTTTGGTCACCTGCAAAGACGGCCTACAAATGCCCCAACTAGAAAACTTGACTCAACAGAAACTGTAGAAATTCGACGAGGTAGGGGCAGACCAAAGTTAACATGAGATGCATTAATTAAGAGGGGTTTGAATGGTTTGCAAAGCTCACCATCAATTGCACTTAATCGAGCATGATGAAAAAGTTTGATCCATATCTTAACTTGATTTATTTATGACCAATACTTATTAGCATCTTTACTAGAATCATTAACTTCTTTTAAACATGATTTATGAATTTTAACCATCTTATTAGAATTTCAAGAGTCAGAGTTGCTTCTTAAAAGTGTGTCACTACTACCTTTTGCATATGTAGCGTGGCGTCTCACTTCCCTTTCAAGTCTCACGATTCTTGTTTAATTATTTTATTTGTTACTCTACCATTATGTGTAGGCGCATCTCAATGTAATTCCAAAATCAAAGCGTATTCATTTTCATAGTAGTCGTTGAAAGTAACACTTGAAGCGCGTGTGGGCTTTCTCCTAAGGGTTCGCTTCGATTTTCTAGTGCTATTCATTTTCATTCCTCCACTATCTTGTGGAACTCAAGTTCCCTATCCGTTCATGGAAGCCATCAGAGACACTTAGACTAATAGAGAAGACAATTATCTATATATCTAACGATATATTCATATACAAGGCAACAAATAAGCAATATAATAAATCTTTTGTCATATTTCTTTTATCCCATCCCATCCTATAATTCATCATTTGTGTATGTAAAGTCGACTTTGAACCAATATCCCATACATTTGATTCGTCTTACTCAAACTTGACCTTTAAATCTTAAAGGCTTTAAAAACTTATGTTCCACTAACCTAACGTTTCCCTAGGTTCTAATCCATATGCTCTATACCAACTAAAACGACCCCTTCCCCGACTTATGGTCGGGTCGTCAGCCCAGACCACCACTTAGGCCTAATACCTGAACCAGACCCAAATAATGGTCTGGCACACTTCAACAACCCGCGAAATAACATATAGATCACGATATGGCAAGATAATGCGAAATTTGAATTTAAATAAATACCATATGTCATCATCAACCGAACTATCTTTTATCTCAAATTCACTTAACCAACTCTAAACAATATGAAACTCTAAAAACTTCAAAGGCTTATAAATGTGTCAAACTAACTGAAGGATGGTTGAACTACCCAACAGACTTGCCTAGGTTACAACCTTTATTAATAGTTTTCAAAAAAAATAGTAAATATATCTTGTAATGCTCACGCTGCAAGGAGACTTCAAACAATGGCATTCCCCTTGCCGCGATCTATCACACTCGTAGATAAACTTGTGTTGTAAGTGGATAGAGCTAAAAAACCAACGAAGCCCAATAAGAGAAGTACTACGCTCAAATATTAAACATGCAAGTAATACCTATAAAACAAAATAAAGCTAATATGCATTCAAGATCATAGTAACATTGAAATATGTAGCATGACATCAATTTCCATAAATAATAAGCATATTATATTCATAAAACATCTTAAGAAGATATATGGAGTTTCAAGGGTTGTAAAACATAAGAAAATCAACTTTTGCATGTAAAGGGGTTCCAAAAGAGATACATAGAATGTAATAGATATAAATGCAAGTTTGTTGTGTTATTTGTCATTACCTCCCCTTGTTGGCCAGTCATCATAATATAATAAATTTGCTTGGGTGACTTGATTCCACCGTATGTCCACGACTCCTTAAAAGGCCCGGGTGACTTGGTTCCATCGTGCATCCACGACTCCCCAAGAGGCCCTTGCCGAAATGGGTGACTTAGTTATACAGTATATCTATGGCTCCCCAAGAGGCCTTACATGAAGTCAACCTAGGTAGGTGATGACCCCATCCCAAGTCATTTGTTAAAATCATGAATTCTTGATATACTAGTAACAAGTCACATTTAATAGATGAGCGGAGCTCCCCACTTACCTCGACTTACAACAACGCCTATAACAACTCCTAGTACGCGAACCTTCGCGCATCACTATACAACCATAATACACCTTATCAATAAATGCTTTAATTTAAATTAATTGAATCTCTCAATTATTGTTCGTTGGGATCCACTAGTGTAGGACCTTTGGATCCCTCGTCGCCCGATGCGAGTGTCGAGGGGTGGGACCCAATCGATCTCCTCGAAGACGCTATAACGCCTCCATCGAAAGCAATTACTTTGCTTTTATTTTGTTTATATATACATATATTCTATTTATTTTATTTTATTTTATTTTATATTTTTTTGGTCTGGGGCCATTTTTGTCCCTATTGACCGGTCCAAGGGCCGGTCTGGCCCCTGTTAATCGGTCTAGGGCCGAACCAGCCCATGGCTCAGTCCAAGGGCCTAATCGACCCTGTCTAGGGTGGAAGCAACTCCCCCCCTCCCCGCCTTTGACCAGGGGCACACTAGCGCAGCGCCCCCCGTGGCGGAGCTAATATGGGGGCGACAGTGAGCCACCCCTCCCTCGTTCTTCCTTTTTATGGGGTCTCCTAATGGAGGCCCCACCATGGGTAGCGGCGGCGACGACGGTGATGTCGCTGCCGCATTTCTCCGACGATGGCAGCGACTCGTCGCCGTCCTCTTCGGCGGCGGTGGCGGCGACACTACCCCACTCCCTTCCTTTTTGTGTACTCTTCTCCAAAATTTCAAATAACAAAAACATGAATAGATTAGAGATTATCTATTTTGAGATCTGTTTAGTTTTTGTCTTCTCCTCCACCTTTTCTTCAAATCTGGGTTTTGAACAAAAGGGGGTTATGGTTTTAAATTCAATTTATATTAGGGCTACATTAGTTTAGGGTTTGAGAATTTACCAATTTGCTTGTAGGGCGGGTTTATTGGATTTTGGGTCGTCATATAGGAAGTCAGTATTTTGGAACAATTCAACCTCATGTTTTTTATAACATTAGTACTAGAGGTGAGTCGAGTGAACCAAAGGAAGAAAACTAATTGACTCAACGAGATTCAATACAAAATCAACAGCCTCAACAAACTCAACCAAATGTACAAACACAACGCCCAACTCGACATAAAGTACGCCAAGTTTGCGTCAAGAAGCAACAATGTCAACGTAACCATCAATAGACTTGTATGAGTTTTTTGATGTCGTGGTGATTTTTTAAAAAATTTATATCTTAGGTGAAAGAAATTGTATAGTTTATTTTTCATGGAATAAACTTATTTTTCAATAGTTCCTTATTGTTTTAATTTTTAAATTATATATAAAGAAATAACATGGTTTTTTGCCTAAATTTTTTTTTTCATCTTCATATCCCCTCTTACGATCACGAGGTAGAAGTAAGGAACTGTTGAAAAATAAGTTCATTCCATGAAGGCAAGATAGGCGGTGGGGTGTGCCTGGCTAGCTTGATAGGCGATGGTTTGCATAGGGTTGCATGGGATTGCATGGGTTTACAATTGCAATTAGTATATATGTGAGTCGTTCATATCCACTTTGAGATATATATGTGCGTGACGCTTGTATGGGTTGCATGGGTTTGCACGGGTTGTCCACGTGAGATATGTGCGTGACGTTTGCATGGATTGTATGGTTTGCAGTGGATTTGCATAGGTTGTCCACCTCAAGATATGTGTGTGGCGTTTGCATGGGTATGCATGAGTTGTTCTCCTTGAGATTTGTGCGTGGTGTTTGCATAGTTTGCATTGATTGCATGGGTTGTCCATCTCGAGATACGTGCGTAACGTTTGCACGCTTTGTTTGGATTGCACGAGATTGCATGGGTTGTCCACCTCGAGATATGTACGTGACGTTTGCATGGTTTGCGTGGATTACACGAGGTTGCATGAGTTGCCCACATCGAGATACGTGCATGACATTTGCATAGTTTGCTTGAATTGAAGTTGCATGGGTTGCATGGTTTTCATGAATTGCGCAAAGTTGCATGAGTTGTTCACCTCGAGATACGTGTGTGACGTTGCATGAATTGCACGAGGTTACATGAGTGCCCACCTCGAGATACGTGTGTGATGTTTGCATAGTGTACAATGGATTGCACGAGGTTGCATGGGTTGTCTACCTCGAGATACGTGTGTGACATTTGCATGGTTTGCATATGGATTGCAAGCGGTTGCATGAGTTATCCACCTCGAGATACGTGCGTGATGTTTGCATGAATTGCATGAGGTTGCATGAGTTGTCCACCTCGAGATACGTGTGTGACGTTTGCATGGTTTGCATGAATTGCACGAGGTTGCATGTGTTGCTCACCTCGAGATACGCGCATGATGTTTGCATGGGATATCAACCTCGAGATACATGTGTGACGTTTACATGAGTTGTACACCTCGAGATACTTGCGTGAAGGTTGCATGGATTGTACGAGGTTGGATTGGTTGAACAAATATCTCATTTTCAAATTGAGTAATTAATAAACTTGTTAGGTTGAACAAATAACTCATTATCAAAAGAAGCTATTCATACAAAGTTTCATCTCATCAACAACACACAATGAACAACACACCAAGTCATCATCAATAGCACCTTTTAAAAATGTGAAATACATTAGTTTTGTAATTTTTAAAAAACCTTCCCAATTTGATGAAGAAAAAAACCCCACATTACTTTTTGAAATACCCCGAATTACATATATAGATAATATTTAAGCATAATTATATAGCAAACCAGTCGTGTTATATTAAACAAATTTAAAATCTCTATTGCTATCTATCAAAAAATATATACATATTGCTCATCATGATCTCCAAAAGACTTTTATGCTTCGCAAGGTGCATGAAAAGGACCTTTTCTTGTAAAAGTTCATTATCTCATCGTTATATTATACTTGTGCAAGTTAATGCTTACGACTTTGTTGAGACAAAAAAAAAGTTATTGCTTACGAAACATATGAATCAAGTTTTATTTCTTGACGAAGTTATTTTATGTATATATATATAATATAATAAGATATACTAATAATTAAAGAAGATATCGACTAAATTAATAAGGGAGTTAATTGTGACAATGGACACGGGCTAGCTTGGCAGCTTGGGATAAGGAAACAGAAGGATAAACTAAATAATATATCTGATAAGATCAATGGATCGATGCTACGATCTGCTTACATAATTAATTAGCCATCAATCAATATATTGATTTGATAAAAAAAAAAATGCATGCTTAAACCTAAAAAAATAATTAAATCACTTCATTATATCAACCTAGCTAGCTAGATGTCCAATTGTCCCTTGTAAACCAGCATTACAAGAAGAAAACAAATAAATAGTACGTACGAGAATATAAAAAAGTATATATCTTTGTCAAAATCTGTTCTTTCTATTAATTACTTTATTATATACATTGTTAATTGTTTATTGACTTTACATTTCACTATACATTTTAATGAGTCCAATTCTGCCTATACACTTGCATTCAGATTATTTGCAAAAGAGAAATGTTATGGTGTCCTTGCATACTTATTTTCTTACAACCTTTGGTAAAATATTGATGGGTTCATTGGATATACATTAAAATGTGTATGTATACATCCCTATGTATGATCCAATGGATTTCATTGATGTTGAGGGGCATGAGGAAATTAACATGCATATATATATAGCCAAACCACAACCTAGCTAGTTTTTAATATCACAAGCCCACGATCCAGGAGCAATTCTAGATTACTCCTACAATAGTAATTTAATTAATCTTACTGTGGCAGAGTGAATAAACATAAAATAGACTCTATGTAAAGCTTAAGTGAGTCTGATGAACCTATAAAGCTTAAAAGGGCCAGGGGATTATGTAACGAATATGATCCATGCACTTTGAACAAATATTTACTAAATTTAAATGTGTTGGAATAGTCCCACATCGATTAGCTAAAATACAATATTTAAGACTTATAGGTGTGGAGTAGACACCTTAGCACACTTGTAGCCCATATATAATCTTGAATTGGGCCTAATATTATGATAAAAACTAGTCGTTTCCCTGCGCGCGTAGGTGTAATAATAATAATAATAATAATAATAATAATAATAATAATATTATATTATTATTTATTCTCATCGAGTCAAACGAAAGGTTCATAAAAGAACAATAATAATAAGAAATAGCAAAACACTATATTGTCTTCTTTAGCTTTTGTAGCATAACACTATATTGCCTTCTTTAGCTTTAGTAGCATTCTATATATAGATCGAACAACATCTTTAAGTAATTATAATCTCATGCAGTAGTGTATATTGATCCACTATAACCGTTAAATATAAATTCCTCCATATCGTCTGTTCACTTCAATTGAAGAATCTAAACCAACAGACAACATAACAAAGGCAGCTAAAAGGTCACCTGATTATTGATTTGTGTTATAGATATAATGACTCACTTCGGTCTTGAACTTATGGAAAACATACCAAACGATTAGATCCAATATAGAACAAATATACCTAAATGAGGGCGATCAAAAGTGGTTTAGGTTAGAAGCGTTGTGAATGGTTGTTATATCACTGGATGTATGAAGTTATGGGTAAGTAGAACAGCTTTTGAATGTACAGGCGATGTTGAAATCCATCGATCCTATCTTGAATTTATTGGATGATAATTGGTTGAGAACTGGAGGAATCTAAGGTTAGGTATAATAAAATTGATTTTTTGTGATTATTTGAATGGTGAAGGAAAAAAAAAATCAAGTCGATTGCAAGAAGAATGGATGAGAGTTGAAATTTATAGGGGGAATGTAACTTGCACTACACTCAATTCCTTGTATTTACCCATGATTTCAAGTTCAACGTACCCAATCTATTAATGATAAGATAACCACTATTAATTATTAATAAATGTACACATAATGTATAATTATATCTCTTGAAATAATAAATAAATAAATAACAAAAAATAACTCAATTCCTTGTATTTACCCATGATTTCAAGTTCAACGTACTCAATCTATTAATGATAAGATAACCACTATTAATTATTAATAAATGTACACATAATGTATAATTATATCTCTTGAAATAATAAATAAATAAATAACAAAAAATAAAATTTACCCATGATTTCAAGTTCAACGTACGCAATCTATTAATGATAAGATAACCACTATTAATTATTAATAAATGTATACATAATGTATAATTATATCTCTTGAAATAATAAATAAATAAATAAATAACAAAAATAAAAAAAAATTGAGAAAAATAAAAAAATAGAATGGTGAGATGAGGTAATTTTTAAACTTTCTCTCTCCTCCGATATATATATATATATATATAGATTGAACAGATCCTCTAAACTCAAATTAATCTCTGCATAAAGTTAGTAGGAACGTGACCTAACGGTGGTCTGCTAATTAAAGTTCAAATTAATTATGCATAAAGTTAGTAGGAACCAACAAAAATTAATTAAGCAAAAGTGCTATGCTTAAATAAGTAAAGAATTTCAAAGGTTTTTAGAACATCTCTAATGGTAAATGTGGATTAACATAAGATTTTATTTTTTCAATTTATTTTAGAGTGACTCGTTGACGTGGCTATATAAATATTGTACCGTGTTCAAGTAGACATTAATAATAAACATTGTCTATTTTTCATGTCACTTCAGCTCAATATTCAAAATGCACATGATTTGCATTAGAGATGATTTTTTAATTCTAACGTCTATTTTTTTTATAGAAAAGAAATAACTTATTGCACCCACCAAGATTTGAACACACGACTTTACACTTTCAAATTTCATACTAAATCTTTGAACCACCCAATTGATTGGTAGTTCTAAAATCTATTAATTCAATCTTAAGGAGCACGCATTCACACACAATCCACATTTCCATTAGAAACGCTACCTCTTAAGAGTTTGAAATGACGTATACATGATATATCATATATTATTATTGTGGTCTGTGTTCAACCGGGCGGCGCAATTCGAAGAGAAAGTGAACGACAGGTATATAGCATGCAGACGAGCTAGTGCAAAGAAAATGGCATCTGATGATAATTTGATAATGATGGTGATGAAAGTGAGATTTTGAGTTTGGTCGGTGAAATAGTCAGTGGTCTTAATGCCATAATCTCGTCTCAAAGCGCTTAACTAGTCCACTGACATAAGATGTCAAAACCTTAATTATTAGTTTTATAATTAAGTTGATCATCATCTATCGATCTAGTCAAGAAAACGACGCACATATATATGAAGCCTTGACCAAGCTAGCTAGAGTGCTTGATTGACATCTAAGTGACGCATGAATGACGCCAGGTACGTGTTTGGTAATGTTTTGGTGATTTCATCATCAGATCAAGCAAATAATGCCAACACTGCTTGGAAGGTAAGAAAAAATGGTTTTGATATATGTATAATACACGCACTCTCGCATTATTTTAAGAACCTCTTAATTTGATCGGGTTGCCACAATGGTAACTACGAAAGCGAAGTTGTGTAAGTTAAGTGTACGACCACAGTTTCGATTCTCTAGTGTGATAAGATTGTTCAAGTCACTAGGGTACACTCGGGTCAATTACAATAAAGTCTCGTTAAAATAATCAAACTTGTCTGGACACTCACGAATATAAACAAAAAAAAAAAAAAACTTTGAGAGCATCTTTTATCAAAAATATATACATGCATGCATGCATGAAAAAGTGAAAAAAAAAAAAGAAAAAGAAAAGGGAAAGCGAATGGATCGAAGTTTGGGATCAATTAATATTTGTATAGTTTTTTTCTCCTCTTGTTAGGTTTCTTCTTCCAACACTTGACCGAACCTTTATTTCCACTTTCCTCACTCTCCTTTTGGCTTTCTTTCCTTCCGTGATTGACTTAATCATCAGAGTTCACTTTATTCTTTCTTTGTTTACTTTATTACTAGTCTTAATTTGTCTCCAATTTCGGAACGATCTACAGTTCAATTCTCAAGATGAAGTGGAAAATACTAGTGAGTTTTCTCTTTGAATCAATGAAAGAGAAAATTCACTAGCCTTACCTTACTTAGTAACCTTAATATATTGCAGTATAAAAAAATATACTCCGAGAAGACTCAAAAATTCCCTCCAGCTTACTTTATTTTTCAGCAAGCGGCACTAGCTACATCTCATCTCGCTAGAAAATACTTCATAAAAATAATCTACTTAATTTTATTACCTCTAATAATTAAATAATTAAAACTCTAGTCATTACAAATTTAATTTCTCAACCTCATGTAATTAATAACATTCGCATGCTTGTTAAATTTATAAAAATTTTAAAATGATATCACAAATACACATTAATATGCATACAACCTTCAACTTAATTGTTATGTATCAAGAGTTACATATGTATTTTATCTCAAAACTTGTATGGACGACTAATAGCGGATCTTATGGGTTACGATGTCCTTCCAGAAGCTCCCTAAAATTGAACAGCAGTCCCCCAAACAGGCTAAACTTAATTAAACTAGAGTAGGTTAGTAGAGTAAGGACTTGGCATAAATCCCAACATCCCACGTGTACCAAGCGCTGACGTAGGCTAGCCGTTCAACTGACCAAATCCTATGGGTTTGACGCCGCAACACAAACAATAGTACACTACTCGGATAAGCTGACAAATTTGGGAACAGCTCAAAAGACCCAACGACGTGGACTTCTCTCCTTTGAAATTTGGACACGTGAGCCAAGTCCATGTCCAAGTCATCCTTTTTTTTTTTTTTACTTTCTCCTTCTAAATAAGCACGTGACATGACAGTTTGATTTAAATTTGACAAGACACGTGTTTTTCTTTGACTTCCTTTATATCCATCCAGCTAGCTTGATCGCCGTAACCCAACGCGTCCCCGTTGACAAACTGTGTTTTTATTATTTGGAGTTCACTGCGCCCACGCAACTGTATACATCACGTTATTTAAGATTTTGTTTTTGAGAGAGAAAGTGGGTTATTATTCTTTAATTAGTAATCTTAAATTCAAACCCTAAAAATAAAAACATTTGTATTTGGACCTTCCTCATTTATATATCACGCGATTTGGGGCCAACTTGAACTAATTGAATAATTATTTTGAATTATGTTTTATACCTAGCTAAAAAAAAGAAAAAAAAATGATGTCCAAATAAACTCTAGTTGGCACGGCACATAGAGCAGGAGAGATTGTCATGTGTTATGTGTGCATGGATGCACTTAAATTTTTTATCATAGCAGGTAATATAATTAAATACTAGATGTTTGTGTGTCTAAATACTAGATATTTTTCACATTAATTAAAAAATAAAAAAATATATATATTCATTTCAGTCTTTTTCAATTATAACCTCATCAGGCCAGTTTGATTTGAAGGAAAATGTTTTATAAGAAAAGAACATTTTTTTAAAAAAAAATTCCTTAGTAAATGTTCAAATTTTTTTTTTCTTATATGTGTTTGAGTGCACATATAAAAAATATTTTCCTTTAAAACTCATCAACAACAAATTTTGAAATAAATATACAAAACTTACCATTTATATTAAATATATTGTCTTTCCATATTTAAAATATAAACTTAATGTATCTTGATGTGGAAACTCAAATTTTCTTAATAGAAAACTCAATTTGCCCACCATAATAATTGAGAAAATATATGAATCAATATGAAAAATTTGACGATTGTGAGAAAATATCCACGAGAAAATCTTGGCTATCAAACGCATGAAAATATTATTTTCCCACATAATTTGTCATTTTTATTGAAATATTTTCTTTTATATCCAATCAAACAGGGATTTTATATCTTCTAGTGTATTTATAAATAAAAAATGAATTAATTTATAAGAGAGCTGTAATCAGTCTATTAAATATTCCTTGAATCAACTCAACAACTCAAACAGGGTATTAGATAATTTGTTTCTATTATGATTGATCTATTTTCATGTTTATTGTAATAATAAGTAGGCATGATTTAGAGAAACAATTTCCTTTTCTATAATATTTTCTTGTAAGTTTATTTTATATTTTTGTGTACTATGATGTATATACAAACACATTCAAATGAATAAAAAATCAATATTTTGTGCAATATATATTTAAAATTCATTACCGTCCTTGATTTTTTTTATCAATTAACCATTTTATTAATTTTTATGCACAAGCTAATTATGCCAGATATTGTGAAAAGGGGAGGAACTATATAATTAATTGCAACGTCTTAAGTAAATATTCTATATATGTGTGCGTATATATATCATGAGGTGCATGCTTCTAATTAATTAATCATTGATATATATATATATATATGATGTACGACGTACATCAAATAAATATATATATGAATCATGTATGGGTTGGGCCAACTATGTACTATAATATTTACAATTACTATATGCCAATTAGGATATATATATATATATATATATATATATATATATATATATATATATATATATTAATGGTTTGGTATATAACATCCGTGGGTATATATATTATATAAAGGTTAGAGGTTAAAATCTCTTAGTGTAAAGTTTAGGGGCTATAATTAAGTTGGTCTCTTAATTATTAATAAAAATATGTTGAGATCGAAGAAATTTGGCAAGAAATTTAAATAAAATTAAAGGAGCTGGATATATATAGATTTTATATATATCTACAAATTAAACTTTAATAGTTAGGAGAAACTTTTCTCTCTTTTGTGAGAAAATAACATGCATGCTCACATGAATCCATTGGCAATCTCAAACATCAACCTCTCAGTACTGCAATAGCTATCCCTCTCATCTTCAGTTGTATAAGCAGTACTGCTGCCGTTGATATAAGTGGACGACGAATTCATCGGCGTAGAACTTGATGAAGGCGTGGACATAACTGATGAAACCAAGCCACACTGCTGTAAAGCCTGTAATTGGTTGCCGCCGTAGTAGTTGCACTGAAAATCCAAATTTTGTTCACTAAGAAGGTCATTGTTTTCAGACACTAAGTATCCATAATCCTGTAGACCCAGTTCAGTACTAGTAGTAGTAGTAGTGGTAGTAGTCCCTGCATTGTGACCTGGCAACATATTTGAGTCTTGGTAGCCAAAATCAGTGCTAGTGTTGCTAAAGTTTGACTGATCATCAAATTGCTGCACACTATTGGCTTGATCATGATGATCGTATGCAGTTGTTGTGTCATGAAACGATTGGAACTCTGGACAAATGTTGTTCTCACGTTTTTGTTGTTGTTGTTGTTGTTGTTGTTGTTGAGTTGATAGAAGTGTGGCAACCAATTGTAGAACGTGTGGATTAAACTGATGAGATGAGTTGCAGAGCGACGAAGTACTGAGAATGGAAGAGAAGTCGAAGAGATCTAGACGCGGTGTATGAGTTACTGGGTCGATCCCCATTCTAAGAAGCTTCTTTCGGATGTGCGTGTTCCAGTAGTTCTTAATCTCGTTATCAGTTCTTCCGGGCAGCCGAGCAGCAATAGCAGACCATCTAAGACACAAAAATATTTCAAATAATTATGTTAGCTATATAGTTTCCTATAGTTAGTTTATAATATAAACGTATATCATGCGAAAGCATTTATAGTGAGATAGATAAGATATACATCACTTTAATATATATTTAAAGTCTTGATTAATATATATGAAACAAACTACATATATAATTATGAAATTTTTTTTTTTACCAAAAAAATTCTATTTTTTAATGGAAAAACAAACTAATGAAGTAATTAATTAGCAAGTAGATGTTCTTACTTGTTCCCTAGAACGCTGTGTAATTGTATTATCATCTCTTCTTCTTCAAGTGAAAATCTGCCTCTCTTGATGTCAGGTCTGAGATAGTTGGTCCATCGAAGTCTGCAACTCTTCCCACACCTCTCTAACCCTGTGATCAATTAATTAATCAATCAGCAACAATAGATCACTAAGAAATCAAAAAAATAATTAATTACCCAAAAATTTGTTATCTAACGTGCAAGTAACAAGTAACAACTCATCAAGATATGGCTACGCACATGCAAACTTATATAATTTCACACAAAATCAAAACAACCATACAATATACAAGAACTAACCAGCATTTTTAGGTAGTGTTCTCCAACTGCCTTGCCCATGCTTGCTTATATAATCAATAAGTTTCTGATCTTCTTCAGGGGTCCATGGCCCCTTCTTCAGCCCAATTTTCTCACAACAAGGAGTCCTTCCCATGCTCGAATAAGGACTTGATTAGCTTTGTGGTTGATGAATTATTGTAGCTAGCTAGAGGGACAAAAATATGTGGTTGATACAAGTTAATAAATGTGATATATATTAATTAGATGTGCATGCGAGAGAGAGAGGCGTGTGTTGTGGCCCTTGTGGGGAAGAAAGCTAGGCTCTGGCTCTCATAAATATAGTTGGAAATTAAGTGTACGTGTGTGCGTTCAATAGAGAGAAGTCAAATGGATTCGTTGCCGGCCATTGTAAATCAAGCGGGCTACGTGTCTCCTGTTGGGGAGATCATGATTCCTGATATCGCTCATCGAAAACACTCTACAATTATACGAGGCGTACTTCCGCGGTCAGGAAGCGTGTTTGTGGGCTGTCACCAACGTATTGGCGCCACGTACCCTTTAATTAAGTGACGCTTTTGAAGATTAGGTTTCACAAAGTTCACGGTCTTCCCTCTCCATGTACAGATCCATCAATCCGCATGGTTCTTAAGCCGAAATTATATTTTGTTCGCTAGCCAACCCTCTAAGCTGTATAGTTTTACGTATGGCCAAGCACGTCATCATGTATATTATATGTTATTTTATATATATATATATATATATATATATATAAAAGAAACCTAGACTATAATACATATATTTCGGCTACTTAATTAATTACCTAAAACTTTATTAATAGTTTTCACATGAAGATTTCAACCCTCAACCTCATCAACAAGAGATGACCACGTAACAATCATTTCATTAAGCTGCCACTTGATGATACGATGAATAAAAATAAAGTATTTTTTTAATAAAGTCAAAACAAAAGAGTCATACATATAAAGGGGATTGATGAGAAGATAAAAAACACTTAAGTTTTAAGAAAATGATTAACGCACTCACTTTGAGCACCCAATTTGTGCACCTATCAAGGTACGGCGCCACTCGATGCACCTCAAACATATATACTAGGGGAACAACAATGGGTGCCAAATTGGGCGCGCAAAGTGGTCATGTTTAGTATCTTCCTAAATTTTATTCTCTTTCAGATTAAAGGGCATACTTTATCTAACCAAAGTAAATAAATAAAGCCCATACGTTCTTGAAAACAATAAAGCCATACGTGATAAGTTGTCTCTTCAACATAAAAGTTCTCGAAAACAAGTAAAGTCCATGCGTTCTCCTCAACATGGGCTCGCAAAACCAAGATTGCATGTACCGTAGGTCCATAACCACATGAAGGAGCCAAAGGCCGGATTTCAAAAGGCCCAATCGTGCCTTTGATATCGAGTATCGCAATCCAAGTCAAAAATGGACTTTCAATTGAGCCCATCATGCTTGTAAGACGTGAACTTCAAATCTCATTTTCAAGGCGCGAAATATGTATATGCTTATACAAGGGAAATTAATCGTAGATGGTGTACATAAGATTATAATTTATAAGAAACATGCCGATCAGCCTTTAATTTTTAAAGGCGCAAAGTAGATCCGCACGGGGTACGTGTATACGTTTATCTTATGTGGCAGCCAGTGGTAAAAATGTTTTCCAAGGCACAGTGTGGATTTGAGACAATTTTTATTTAATTTTTTATTTGATTTTTAAATGGAATGAGGTTTTTATTATTTTACTTTATTTTATTTTATTTCCATCACCTAAAATGAAGATGTGGCAGTGAGAGAATGCCTACCACAATGTATAGAAATAAACATTGGGGTAGACACTATTTATTTTGATTTCTTGTCACATCAGTTAGTCATTCATAATCCATAGTCCTATTAGGGAGTTCTTTTGGGGGTGGATGTGCATTGTATTCTAAGTGTATTCATTTTTACCCCAATTTATAATACCATTGAAGATGTTCTAAGTGCGTAAGAGGTTTTACTTCAAATAGCCTTGATCTATACTTTTTTTTTTTTCATAAAATGTATTTATTCATAACAAAAAATGTTCAAGGGTACAAGTTTATCCACAACTCAATTATACGTGATTTCAAAGCCCTTTTGGCTAAAGAGTGGGCTTTCCTATTCAAAGTCCTCCTAATATGGCTTAAAAACATTTTATTTTCCCATGGATACATAACTCTGATGTCAAAAAAATGGGATTTATATCGAAAAAGTATGTGCTCATTAAACGCATCTACAACAACCTTGCAGTTAGAATAAAAATATTGATAGTCTCTAACCGGTTTAGACATATCTTTGAACAAAGTTTAAAGCCCTAAAATTGTCCATGCCTCTGCTACTTCAACTGAAGAAGAGAATGTCCCAATGATATAGATCCTGCTTTAATAACTTCACCTCCAAATTGTAGAATCCATCCATAAGAACATTCAATATTGTCTGGGTCTATGGCAACATTTACAAATATTTTGTAATGTGAAAGGATACCTCCAACACTATCATCTGGAGGATCGTTTCTTCTATCCTCAGTAATACACGAGAGAGCTTTGCTTGGCATAGATGAGTTAAGATTCAAACATTGAGTTGAAGTAAATGAAATAACTTCTGAAGGAAATACAAATTTGTGCTTGAATATGAGAGAGTTCCTTGCCTTCCATAGTCGCCATTACCCAAATACATTCCATTAAATGACCTCATCTGCCTTTTTAGCTTTACTCATCAGTGAATGAAGAGCAATCCAGGATGACTAGAAACAGTTTTCGTCAAAATAAGTTGAATAAATAGACAAAGCTTATCCAAACCAAAATGTAGTAGCATAAGGGCAATGAAAGAGAATATGATCTACCGTCTCCTCCTTATCAAGGCATCTAGGACAGTAAGGATTATCTACTACTTTCTTTTTGTATAGGTTAGATCTGCAAGGAAGAATATCAAGCAAACATATATAAATAAAAAATTGTAGTTTCCTCGGACATTTAGCTTCAAAATAGATTTCCATATTTTCTTTTGATTGCTAATAGAGCTTGATTCACCTGAAGAAGTATTATCCAATAGACCTTGTTTATCCAGTGAAGTGGCTAATTTATATGCCGATTTGACAAAGAACTCCCTATATTTTTCATAGTGCCAAATAAATGCATATTCACATCCAGCCCTGCTGAAAGGAGTCTCGATAATAAGATTCACCTATTCCTTTGAGAAAATATAGTTAATGAGATCCACATTCCATGAGTTGGAAGATTAATCAATTAAGTTCGCAACCTTTGACACATAATCTCCCTCTTTGTCCTGAGAAAAGTTCTATTCTTATTTGCTACCCGCGGGTCCTTCCATATGTGAATGTGATCACCTTTACCCACTCTCCATTTTACGCCATAATTCTGCAGTTTCCTAGTTTTAATTAAACTTCTCCACATCCATGAAGGTCTCCTTCCAAGAGAAGCTTCCAAGAATGATGATTTGGAAAAATACTTAGCTTTGAGGAAATCAACCATTAGGGATGACTAATCTTTCATTAAAAACCACCTTTGTTTAGCTAGGAGACTCAAGTTAAAAATATAGATATCCCTGAAACCTAAGCCTCCAAATTCTTTAAGCTTCGAAAGTTTTGCCCAATTAAGCTAATGGATACTTTTATCATGAGATGAAGACCACCAATACCTGGTAATAAGTTGTTGGAGAGTATAGACAACTTTCTTAGGAAGGAGAAACGTAGACATGTTGTAAACAGGAATAGCTTGAGCAATAGCCTTCACCAGAACTTCATTTCCTGCAAGTGAGAGAAACTTTTCTTTCCATATGAGAACTATATTAGTAATTCTGTCAATAATGGGCTGGAAAGAATGGCTCTTCATATAAAATTGCTCCATCAAAATACCAAGATACTTTCCAATATTATCTCTGGCTGAAATACCAATCTTGGTAGATAAATGATACTTCAAGTGCGAAGATACATTACTCCCGAAGGCTATGCACTTTTGTCTTTATCGATGAATTGTCCCGATATTCTCGAGAACACATTAAGTATGTTAGAGATGACACATATATCTTTCTCTATTGCCTTGCAAAACAAAAGATAATCATCTGCAAAAAATAAATGAGAAATTAAGGGAACAACCATATTAAGTTTAAAGCCCTTAAGATCTCCAATTGATTCTGCGTAATTAAGAAGAAAAGAAAAAGACCTCCATACAGATGATGAAGAGATATAGGTAAAAGATCTTTTTGCTGTAAAACCATCTCAGGAGAGATAGCAGCTGTGTAGCACCATTTAATATAACTGCCACGACCCAAATAACTAATACACGTTTAATTTGTTGATCAGGACTTAATGACCCGTGACATGGGACCCGCAGCGAGATACGTGTCATTACCGATGCATGGTGGTCGAGGTAAATGTTATATGTGTTTGTTGTATGCCTAGTATATTGTATATGTGTAGACTACTAAGTCATTTCTACTTGTATGCAGATACCGAGACGAGCGGTCTTACCTCGTGTTGCGTGTCGACGTGGGTCTGAGGTAGCAGCTCGTGGGGTAAGCGTAACTACTTAAATCATGTGGCATTAACCATGACATCTACTAGTGGTTGTCAATTGGCCACATATACCAATATATATATAAAAAGGCATAAGTTAAAGAAGAAAAACATACACCATTAGATGGGCATGGAGATATACAAACCACCATCTTAACACAAGAGTGTCACACAATGGAGTCATTCACAAGTGACTTAAGGGACAAGTGTGGTGTTGAAGACCACAAGATATGTCTCGAGATACGTATATGTTTTGAGATGAATGGCTCACATTCAACACAAACCCATATATATATATATATTTATATATATAAAGAAGAGAAAAAGGGAGGAAAAAATTAGAAAAAATTCCAAAAAAAATTAGGAAAAATTCTAAAAAATTATATTTTAAAAAATAGAAATTGATAAATTTCTAAGAAAAATAAAATATTTGAAATTTCGGACTTTTACTTGGTTTTTACCTCAAAAAGTGTGAAATTGGCAAATTGGTCTCAAATTCGATTTCGAACAATTTAAGAATTTTAAATAATTAATCTTGAGTCTAAATTGATAAATTGTCAAATGTTAAGACTCTAAAGGAGATATTACGGGGTGTTGGGTGCGTATAGTGACGCGACAAGAAGCCGGATAGCTTAAGAATTGTTGTGGACTGTAAGTAAACTGAGTGAGACATTTATTTACATTTCATTCCTTTTATTTATTCATTCTCAGTTATTCGAACTGAAGTTACCTTTGAAATCCATATGTTATGCCTTGTTTATTTCTCATTTTATGACGTTGCTATTTGCATACTCTGTTGTTTATATATTATCATTGATTCCAATTCCAATACTTTGTCTTGTTGATTGTTGTGTTTGGAAGTCAGTGATATAGCATGCTATTAGGTTAGTTTGTTTATTTTGACTCTAATCATTTGTGCATTAGTATGCAATTACATCTCTTGGATTCTATTACCGAGTCATTATTGAAAGTGAAAGTGGTTCTTGTGGTTATGGTCATTTGATGATAGAAATTCAACATTCATACGGGGTCACTATACTTTTCGGGATGATAGGAAATTTCTCCACTACCTTGCATGACACACGGAGTAACGTGCCTCGAATGGGGTAACTGGACCTCGGGGTTTGTTAGCGCAAGAATAACTTAGAGTGAGTATGACGAGTTTTAAAACTTGGGTATGTTAGCAAGTACACATTTTGGTGACGACTAATTCATTTGGAATAGAAAAGGCGTAATCGTAAGTACGACCTTTTGAAATTATGATATAGAGCTCAATTTGTAATGAAATGATATAGAGTAGAGCTCAAATTGTAGTGGAAAGGCTTATATGACGTAGCTTGCATGATGTTTCCATTACTACTTAACCTTGAGTCAGTTTCATATTTGGTTAACTCAAATATCTCTTTGCATGATGTTTCTTCCAGCTTAGTTGTTAGTTAAGTTATGCCATTTGATACTTGTTGCCTATTTGGGAATGTGGATCGATGTCTCTCAGTATTACTTAAATAATTTCATGTACTCATCGTCTAGTGTGTGACGGTGGGTGCAGATCAGTCAAGTAGCAAACCGGGCAAGAAGAAGATTGGCGGCTACCTCTGAGCCGGCGGAGGACTGCTACGACATATTTTTGTATGTTTTGTATTTTTTGTAATACATTTTATAGGTACATGATATGTTTACTTTTGGGTTGATTGATAGGAACATCTGACTAGACACATGTTATATATATATATATATATATATCACAACTTTTGTTTATATATGCATGTGATCTCTATTTCCTGGTTTTTCCACAATAGGTTAGGCCTTATATTATAATTTCCACCAGTAACTTAAGAAGATTTTCGCTGAATAACTTGTTAGTTTGAAAATTTTAAATTAACTCTGATTTGTTAGGTATTTGAATTATCTAGTTGATTGTAGGTGGTATCGTATTTTTAATATAGAATAATTTGTAGGTTTTTAGGTGTTTCAATAAGGCTGACTAGTTCCTTGTTGGCTTATATGAGATATTAGGGCTTAATTAGGGATTAGGTCGGGCGGTGCCCAAATTGGAGAAGGGGCCGTCACAATAACCTTATAGCTGAAATTAGATATACAATAGTAGATTCATTTGCACCATTTCCAGGAAAGCTCAGCTTTAATAACATATAGGAAATGAAGTTCCATTTAACTCTATCAAAAGCCTTAGATATATCTAGTTTCGGTGCTACAAATTGAGATTTTCTTGCTTTATCAGCCATGGAATGTAGAATCTCATAAGCCAAGATGATATTATTTGATATTTTCTTCCCAAGTATGAAAGCATTTTGAGTCTTCCCAATCATCTTATTCATTATGGGCTTCAACCTGTTAGCAAGGACTTTAGCAATCAGTTTATATATGGTATTACACAAATTGATTGGCCTAAAGTCCAATATGACTTGGGGAGATGAGACCTTGGGAATTAAAGTGATGAAAGTATCACATATGCCTTCTTCAATTATAGCCTCATGATATAAGTCTCTAAATATTTTTAAAATATCTTATTTGAGGAGACTCCACTTTGATTGGAAGAAAGTATTAGACATTCCATCAAGTCCATGGGTCTTGTTAGGATTCATCTTAAAGAAAGTTGTTTCTATTTCACCCTCTGTGAATGGCATAATTAGTTTCAAAGTGTCCTCTAGACATAATTTTGATTGCAAATCATCCAATACCCCAAAAGCATCCGCCTTGAAATTTGACTTAAAAAGATTGGAAAAATGTGCCTCAAAAAAATTAGCCATTTCTGAATGAGTAAAATAACCGATCCATAATCTTTTTAAAGCTTTTAATGATATTGCTTCTTATTATTCTTATTTCCTTCACAACCGCATGAAAATAAGGAGTATTTTTATCCCACAATTGCAACCAATTTATGTGAGACCACGTTTTCCAAAATTCCTTTTCATCTTTATAGGCTTCATCAAGTTTCTTTTCCAAATCTCTAATGTGATTTATATTAATATTGCTCCCTTGATGTAACATTTGAAGCTCTTTTGATAACTCATCTATTCTCATTTTCGAATTTAAATTTGGATTTCTACTCCTCCATTTGATCAGCTGACTTTTGACTCTTCCAAGCTTATTAGAGACTGAGAGATTTTAATTGCTAGAAGTTGATTGCCAAAATTGGTCAATTAGTTCATTGCACCTCTCATCTTTAAGCCATATTTTATCAGATTTGAAAATGGATCTTATATGCTTGAAAGAGTTTCTTCTGCAATCTACCAAGAGAGGGAGATGATCAGAACCTGGCGTATCAAGTACTTTCACAAATGCTCTGGGGAAAATATCACACCATGACTGAGAAGCAAGAGCTCAGTCTAGCCTTGCTCCAATTCTATGAGGGTAATCTTTCTTGTTAGTCCATGTGAATATAGGACCATGAAAGCCCAAATCAATTAACTTATATGTATTTATGAAGTCAATAAGCTCATTGTGATTATGATACGTCCAAGGGATAACTCTAAATTTCTTCTCTTGAGCAGTTATTGAAATTTAATCACCAATAAAGAGAGTTGGCATATTAAAAGTGGAGAGTCTATGATGCAAAACTCAAATTGATTGATCCTTACTACTCTATGTGAGTTCATGTACATGCCAACAAAACACCATTTTTCATTAGAAATAAAATCTATTACAAGCATCTCCACAAAAAATGACACATGCTTAATAACTTGAAAAACTAAAGGTTCATTCTAGAAAACAACTAAGCCCCCGAGTGTCCTACTGGATCAACATTCAACATACATGAGTATTTTAATTTAACTCTAAGGCCTTCTAAAAAACCATGTTTGTGCTGAGTTTCTGCAAAAAATAGGATGTCTGGCATATGAGTCTTAACCAGACTCCTAAGAAATGGAATTGTCAGGGAGCCTCCCACTTCTCGAAAATTCTAGGCACATATCTTCATTCCTACTAGCGAATGAGACTATGCTCCCCCGCCTCTGTGTTCAACTCATTCAAGTCATTCATTTCATAGTCAAATCTAATTTTCTTACTAGAATCCATGCATGGGTCTTCAGACATCTTACCATCCCATATCCTCTTGAAAGGAAAAGCCTGTTCCATCTTCACATCTCTGATCTCACTCCTTTCAGTATTGAATGGTTGACGTGCCCTCTGCTTCCAGTTTGTTTATTTAGGAAGTCGGACTGAACCAATGAATCATCTGGGATTACTATAATGTTTGCATTATGTGTATTGTTGGCTGGCATAACCTGATACGGGATATCCAGAATGGGCTCGACAATCATTTGCTAAGCATGGGCTAGCAAGTTTGCAAAAGACGGCCTGAGTTTGGAACTTCATGTTTATTTTGAATAGTGTAGGGCCTTACCAAGTCAAGGCCCAAAGGTATATCGTTGTAGAAAGTTGCTACATTGATCTCATGGCTGATATGCATTTCGACTTGGAGGGCATTCCTAGCTCCAGCATCTTCAGACGCTTAGTTTGAAGAGCTTCCAGAGATATTTTCCACCGACTTGGAATGATTACTAGCACCCACAAAAGCAAATGGAGATTTGGGACTGTCAGAAGGGATCTTATCGGAATCAGAGCTAACCTGAGCCGTCGATTTGGAAACATTATCTTCTCTGGACAGACCTCTAGATGTTGTGCATATTCTTGATGGCTCCCTTCTCTGAATGTTTGGTTGTTTCGGAAGAAACTCCACAAGTATCTAATCATCATATGGGTATGATTGGCCGAGTGGATGATCATGGTCACATACATGTTTGAGATGGGTGATTTTGCCATAAATGTGACAAATTACTTTGATCTTCTTGTACTTAAACTCAATAAAGATGGGCTTATGTGACCGCCCTAAACCCCGAGACAAATAGGGTACCGCCACATCGTTAGACAGGTCACCAAACATGCCACGTCACAACACACTTATCCTTAACGGCCCGCGACCTAAACAATTGTACGTGTCTTATTCGCATTTAACTTAGTATTTTATGAATTTTTTATGAATATTTATATTAAGTTAACTAAGATAAGTTGTTCGCGACTTATTAAATTAATATAAGTTGAATACCTAAGAGGAAGTCTTTAAAGCATACAAATATTAAAATGAAGAATTTGCATTAATAAATAACCTATAGTGTGGAAACCTGGCATTATATACCATGTATATCAAAAAGTGACAAAAGTACAAAAGATGATCATATACATGTATCAGGTATACAAGTAATCCCATGAAAGCAATAAATAAATACATACAAATACCTACGCAAAAAGCTGATGGGGCTCTCCTAGCTCAGAAGTAGTCACCTAACACCTTTTGCCCAATTCATCGTAGGATATGTGATTTGTCACAAAAAATAATGACAAATCCCAATGAGTAAATCCCAGAGAACGTTAACTAATATTCAAGAAATCCAATAAAACACCTACAATTCATGCAATTTTAAATAAAGAACATAAAATAAAGTAATCGCATGAAAATAAGTCGCAGAGAAATCAAAATTGGACACAAGTGTAACGTGACAAAAAAAACCCTGGTCGACATATGGGAATCAACTTAGCTAAACCGAGAAGAACCCATGACGATCACCTCGCTAAACATCTCATGGTCGAATGAGAGGAACCCATGAATGGGAGAGCCCCATCCAAACATTTATGGAGAGGAAACCATGACGAAGACTTTAAGTCTTCGTCAAACATCTCTTTCAACCTACGGGTCTCACGGAAAATAATCACCGCATAACCCTAACATGACCAATTACTCAAACAACGCGGGGTAGCTAGCCCGAAGGTGTGAGTCTGTGCCAAGCCCGACCCTATTGACAAACACACATACAAATGTAGGAGTGGATGAACAAAAAATGGATAACAATAAATAGCACAATGGAATAATTGAAATTTAAAATAAAGAAAGTGCTATAAATGAATTTTAACTAATTTTCTCGTGGGTTTACTTACCTCAAACAATCGCAAATTGCCATCAAAACGTCACACACACGCCTTAAGATGCGTACCCGACGCTCGACTATGGTCACCTAAGTCTCTGGTGTCCAATGATACCAATTTGATTATTTTAGAGTCACATTAAGTGAATTTATAATGTGTGACCAAAATTTGTAATTTTATTCCAAAAATTTTAATTTTTGGCATATTTTTTGAGTTATGTCTAGGTGTCAAACGCCCAAAAAAGCCACATAACTCATTTTCCTAGCTTTTTCTAATTTTTATATTTTTTTTCTGGATTTTTTTGGAATTTTTCATAATTTTTTTTATCTATTTTTTGTTATTCGTTTTTATTAAAATCAGTTTTTATTTAATTTTTAAATTATTTTTTTAAATATGGGTTGGGCTCGAGCCAGGCTCGGTTCGGCCCAACCGTATGGACCAGGGTCAGCTCGCCCCGGTCTACTGGGTCAGGGTTGGTCCGGGCCGACCCAATGGGCTTGGGAGTGGCTAGGCCCGACCCACTGGCTACCTTCTCCCCTCCCAATACGTTTCTGGTGGAGACGAATTTTGTCTCCTCTATAGGCGGTTTTAAGTTTTTTTTTTTTTTTTACAACAACAAACCAATAACAATGATAACAACTTCCACAACTAGAATTTTACCATCTCCATCTCGCTATTAAACTCCAAATCTCCCAAACGAATCAACAACAAAAATCACCACTCACCTCGATTTTTAGAAGTCACCAACGTGGTGCCGGAGCAAGAGGCCGAAAGTGTGTTGCGGGAGTGAGGAAATCTTATGAGAATGAGGCAAATCAAATAAGATGGAGAAAGAGTGTTGAAGAAGAACTAGAAATGAGAGGGAGAGAAGAATCGGTCATGGAGGAGAGAGAGATAGAAATGTTTGGGGTTTGAGGAGAGAGAGAGAAAAAGTAAAGTGTGGGGTGATGTGATAGGTAGGTGATATGTGACATGTGATGTGATCTATTGAACCCCTTGACTATCACATACACCCGCATTACGCGCATCTCGTGACGTCGTACACTCTCGTCACTACACGCGCACAATGCGACCAAATGAAATTTTAATTAGTGCGACGCGAATTAAATAATAATACAACAATTAATCACGCACACACAAAAATAATTATTTATACCTTAGTTGGCGTGCCCTAGACTTGTCGACAGTGTCCACGTGGGTCCGAGCTACGTGTCTTAATCTGTAATTAATAAATTAATTAAGATTAAATAATGCGAGCCGTTACAGCTTAAAACCACTATTGATCTTCTTTTTCCTCATTAGTGACTTGTTAACATCAACTTCAATTCGAACTTTGAGAAATTTCTGCAAGACAACACCATCCTGCATCCAATCCATCTCCACCTCTCTAGGGAACCAAGTTCTTTGGCTATAATAGTAGCGATGCCTTCACTCTTGCAGTCAATAGGAAGGTTGTGAAGTTGGATCCATAATTTACAGGATTAATATCAGAGGGATCAAGAGATGAGTTAGGAAACCACTTTTAACCAGAAAAATATGGTCATTAAAAAGCCAAAGACCAAACTCTAAGGCATAGTTCATGGATTTGAGAGTTTTAAAGCAAATCTGAAACATATTATCAAAGATTTCTATGAAAATGATATCCTTATTCAGAGTATCCCATGCACACAGAAGAGCATCCCCAAGGCCATTTTTGTTGAATTTACGTTGGGTGGCTAAACGACCCATGAGGCTTAAGTTATAGACTTGGGTAGAAATAGATTTGAGATCTTCTGTGATTAGGAGTTCAGAGTTTTCTTTTTGTTCCAGCTGAACGTACTGGAAAGAAAATGAATGGTCATCTGCCATGAAAGAAAATGGTTGGAAGGACAGATGCTGATGAAGACAGAAAAGGAGTGTTGAAGAGACGATGTATATACAATAGGAGGTACACTTGCTTAAAGAAGAAAAAAGGAGAAAGTAGTAGGTTGCCCATAAATGGCGAGATTAAGAAGGCCAAAATGGATTGTAACCACAACACACAATTACAAAGGGAGAATCTACAGGTAATAAACCCCAAATCCATCCATCTTCCGAAGAGAAACTAAACATTGAGAGGATGTCACGACCCAAATCTTTAACCCCCGTTTTAATTCCTTAATCAGGATCACCAACCCTTGACGTGGGACTTACACTGTGATACGTGCACCGACCGATGCACGAGGCCGAGGTATATAATATTTTTGTATTGATGTATACCTAGTGTTATGTATTATGTAGACTTACTAAGTTGATTTATACAGTTGTAGGCGTCGAGACGAGAGCGGGGACGCGCCTTGAGTAACGTGCGAGCCGGGGAACCGAGTAGTTAGCATTTTAGTAAGTCTTATTTAATACTAATATGAAATAAGAAATTACTTATAAGCCTATGGTTGTGTTTGTTAATGTAATAGGTAAGTAAATTAAATGGAAAACATATGATTAGTCTAGAGATACACATTGGCACATTTAGGAACTAGGTGAGTAATGAAATGGTGTCACTTGAGGTTGAGTTAGTGGGATATATGGCAAGAAGTGGACCATTAGATATTCCTCGGGATACATAAATCCATGGAGATCAAGGGCTAGGAAGGAACATCACCTATAACATTAGTGATCAAACAACATGCAAACCAAATCACTCATTCATTTTTGCTGAAGAAGAAGAAGGAATTGCTGGAGAGGAGTGAATTATCAAGGTGTTGAAGGAATCCATGGGAGTTGGTGAGAAATTCTCAAGGTAGGGTGCTACATCAACTAGGTACACATTTTTTAGTTTAAATTAAAACAAGTTTTGGTTTTAAGCTAATTAATTTCAGATGGTGGATGATTGAGTATTTGCAATTGATTTATATATTTGGATTTCTATTTCAAGCTGATAATCCAGCTATATTGAAATTTTTAATTTGGTTTTGAAATCATAAAGATATGGATTTTTGAAGTTGCAACACCAAAACTAGAATTATGCATGTTGTATTATGAATTAACCTGGGTAATTTGGTCATCTGCTCATTTTAGATCCAAATTGATCCAAACCAACGGAATTTGAAAGCTTATTTAAAGGGGAATAACTTTGCTTAACCGAAGATATTTTGATTCAAATGTTTTTATGTCCAAACATGCTCTACAAATAGGTGTTGGAATTAAAAAGGCAAGTTTTGAAACTAAACTTGTTAAGAACATAACTCCCTAACTACTTATCTAAATGAGCCGATCTTTTAGTATGTTGTGTTTGGGTATATTTGGTGCCTTGTGACCAAAAATCATATTTTTAGAAGCTATAGATTAGAGAGAAATAGATTTTCTAAATTCGTTGGTTGGATTAAATTCTAATTAGACCTATGTTTAGTAAAATCATGACATCTCTTTCATTTTAAATCAAAATTTTACAAACTAAACATTTTTGGAAAGCTAAGAGAGAGACCAACAATAATTTTAGTTATAGAGGATTTTGATATTTGGACCATTTTACGCCTAAAAGTGCATTAAAATACATGACTGAAATTGAAACTTAATTTAGTTTTTAGGGGTTAATTTTGGAAGATTGATTTAAAACCTATTGAACCAGTTTGAATACACGATAAACACACTAAATTGAGTTTAAACCCACTATATTTGAACTAATGAGACACCAAACTCGAGAACATAGGAAAAGGGTACGAGAGAGTGAATACAAGATTTGGAGTATCGAGAGGCCAGTAAAGCTTGGACTTTATTTTTTTGTTGTGAGTATGCCCAATGGCAACTTTACTTTGCATTTAATTTCTATTAATTGTTGTCCTTGCATAATCATTTTAACTATTTTGCCTTTGTATTCTTATATCATGTGTTCTTTGTGTCTATGCTCACTTGATGAGTCTAGTTTGCATGATATCCATTCATTTGATTTGATTCATTGATTATATCCCGCTATGTCTATTCTTGTTGTTTTAAATGTGAATTGAATGATAAATAGTATGCTATTAGGCTAGTGAATATCTTATAAATGTTTAAGATGACTTGTATTCCTTATTTGTTTAGGTGTGTAGATGTGCCTATGCCTTGACAATCCATACTTGGTATTTCTTGAAATTTAAAAAATAGTTTTCACATTTAGGTCCCGTACTCGATCGAGGTGTGTGCGACTCACGGGGTTAGAGTCCTTGGGGATGTCGACACATGTTACCTGACACTATATGACACTCTGGGTTAGAGTCCCTGAGGTGGCCTACACACTGGGGTTAGAGTCCCTGGTAACACTTGGGTTAGAGTCCCTTATGCTATATGATTATTGAGTCGAAGTGACACGTTTCACTGCCGACCGGACCTAAATCACCACTACTTAGCCTAGTGTCAGTATCACTTGTTTAACTATGGTATTTACTCGCATATGGTTTATTTTCCCGTTTTCCAATTTATATGCTTTTAAATACCATTTGAATATTTGAAATGCAAATTAAACTTGTCATCGGGGATTACTATTTTATTCTTGTACTCACCGTCCTTTTTATGACGGTGGGTGTAGAGCCGTCTACTAGCAGGCCGGGCAAGGAAAAGATCGGCGGTTATCCCTGAGTCCATTGTGCGTCACTGCATCGATTGTAGGTATTTTTTTGGTATTTTGATTGTATATATATGTTATATATGTTTTTCAGATACTATTTGGGGTTGTATATTGGGTTGAGCATTAGTTTCCTCGACTTGACTTAGACTATTTTACTGTTTCACTGCATTTTGAGGACTTTATATATATGATGTCATTTCTTGGTTTTCCACACTTAGGATTTTATAAATGGCTTCCGCATAAGTTACTAATTGCTTCTGCATAATCAATAAGACTTCCGCTAATTAATTAATTTAATAAAAAGTTTAATTAACTCTAAATTTTATAAAATGGTAGGACTAGTTTATTACTTATCTTGAACACAGAAAAGATGAGTCTAGATTGTAAAGGCTGACTAATACGTAGTTAAGTCATAAGTGGATATGATTAGGGTTTAATTACGAGATTAAGTCGAGCGGTGCCTTAGATTTAGAGAGTCGCCGTCACAGATTTGTAAATGATGATCATGATTACTAAATAGGTAATAGGATGCAGATGGGATTAGGCGGCTGAAGAAATCTTTCGATGGATAATGACGGCTGGATTTGGTGATTAATGCATGCAGTGGTGGTTGGACAATAAAAAGTTAATGAGATAATATGGATGGTAAGACAAAACATACGATAGGTGTGATTGATTTACAAACTGAGAATGAGATTAAAATGGGGAGATCTTCATGTAAGGAGCGTTAAATGTACATAGGGGCCTAATAATGACAAATAGCATAGAAGGTGGATGAAGTAAATGTCGATTAAGACAAAAGGATTTGGACATATTTGATCTTGATGCTATTGGGAAGTTGAGGAATAGCGTCAATCTCCTGATCAATCAAATCCTGACGAACAAAAAGTTGGCAGATCTCAGCTTAATGAACTCCATTAATGGATTCACATAAACCTCACAAGGACGACAACAGCTTCCGAAGAAGACAACTGCTTGTGGTGGTACCTCGATCTATACTTATCAAGGGAAAATTCGAGGTAAATATACGATGTTGTAGTATTGATATTGTCTTTAACTACAGTGTCATCACTTTTTTGTTTATTTTCTCCTTGTTTTTTATACTATGTAGCATAACATGTGCCCATACCGAAAATATCTAGACTAGTAGTTCACTTAATTCCGAGGTCAACAAGCGTATAATTATTATTGGTGTCCCCTTGTTTGTCCCTTTGTTTATAATGCGTTGCATTAACAACTCTCTATCACCAACGTGATTGAACTAAAATATGATCCGTGATCATTACAGTATCCTAATTGACTATTCAATAACTTTCACGAATCTTTTCACATTTAATATGCATTTTTTTTGAAGTAATTCAAGTAAACATTTAATATGCTCAAATTAACATACTTTAATGGTCCTTATTATAAGGGTAACTTGATTTTTTGTTAACTTAAAAGTTAGAAGAAGTGGACGTCCTATTCAAACCTTTAGTCACGTTTCACGTGCCCAAGCGAGTGACAGCGTCCCTACTCCAACATTAGAAGATTCAAACCTCAAAAAAGTGATTACGACCTCAACAGCTCTCCAATCCTCTGTATTACGCCATTGCCTTTACAACTTTGTCCTCCAATAAACACTTGCAACCTCTCCATATCCAACTCATGACGTCAGAATATTCTAACGATTCACCATCCAAAACAAATCAATTCACAAGACTCCGTTATGAGTGTTTCAAATTCCATGCATACATCAATTTTGATGCGTAATTCATGGGTCCAAGTCACATTAAAAATTTTTTGTGAGTTAATAAATTTATGGTGTGATATTATTGTTATGATTCTAATATTTTCGTTCCTTATATGCCCTCAATCTTTACTTTTATTACTGAGTATTTTATTCATAAATGTAGATTCAATCGGCTGAAATTGTGAATCACGCCTTTCAGTTTCCGTCAGCTCTGCATTTCCTCCGCAGCTTCAAATCTCCATCGCGAGGTTTCGTCGATCACAGTGTTGAAGTTGTTCGCGGAATTCTGTTCGGATCTTCGAAACCGAGTTGGATTCGTTCAGGTAGATGAAATTCTTCGATTTCTTTGTGTTTGATTGCTTGATTTGGCGTTTACGATCTTCGTACTTGTTTGTTTCGCGATTGGGAGTTCCGTTGCGAATCGCAACGAAGAACTGTTTGTTTGTGATCGTTTTCAGTGAGATTATTCATGGATTTGATCGACCTCGGTTGCGCTGAATGATTGAGTTTCGATTGCGTGGAATCGCGTTTAGAGAGATCATCTTTCGAGAGTGACAAGTGTAGGCGGCCATCTTTTTGATGAAATGTCTAGTAGGTTTTTCTTGTTTGCCTTTGAGATGAACGGTTGACGATTCATTAATTCAACCGAAATGCTGTTTCAGTGAAGTGTTTAACAGATCTTAATTAGCGCTTTTTTCAAGTTGAGTTTTGCGTAATTCGTTGTTGTGTAGCAATAGCTTGGATTTCTGTTGAATATGTTTGCATTTAGAGGCTTGAAGATGATCAGATTTTTAATGACTAGTAGATGATTGAACTCGAAATGCTTATGCGATGTCTGCTTAGTTTGTTTTCATATTTAACTACTTGTTTAATTCAGCTGTTCTTCTTAATTCTATTAATCAGCTGATATAGCGGTATCGAGAGACTAGCAAGATGAATTGTGGAAGGAATTACTACTTTTATTGAAGTACTGTCATTTACTTTGATAAGATCATTTTGTCGAAGAGACGGATATCAAACTTTGTTGGTTCACATAGTTTATGGTTACTCTAATGTGTTGCAGATTAAGAAGAAGCAATGGCTGAGTGTGATGCTGGCACAGATAATTTCTTGAAGGAATTTTACATCCCTAATTACATTCTAGTACCGGATTCTGAGTTTGAAATTGTTTCCAGTCTACCAGAGCATCCAGTCATTGTGTTCATTAACTCCAAAAGTGGTGGTCAGCTAGGTGGTGATCTACTGACTACGTATCGGGATCTTCTCAACAAAAATCAGGTATTTCCGTCTGGATACATAACAGATTCACACAACATATAAGGATCATATGTAAAGATATGAGTAAATTTATGGTGTGGCACTTTTGTCCGTGGCCTAATCCACGAGTATTATGATTTTCAGGTGTTTGATTTGGGGGAGGATGCTCCGGATAAGGTTTTGAACAAGTTATATGTCAACTTAGAAAGACTCAAGCAAAGTGGTGATATTTTAGCTCTTGAAATAGAGAAAAGATTGAGATTGATAGTAAGTTCTTAACAATTTCCTTCCCTTTATTTTCTCCACTGTAGACTGGATATTTTCTCCCTTCAATATGTCAGCTTCTTTTCTTTTTTCCTTTTTCTTTTGTTTTTAACAAAATTTGTGGCTGACTAGGTTGCAGGTGGGGATGGTACAGCTAGTTGGCTTCTTGGAGTAGTATCTGATCTCAAACTTTGTCAGCCGCCCCCAATTGCCACAGTACCTTTAGGGACTGGAAATAATCTCCCATTTGCATTTGGATGGGTAGGAACATCTTTTATTTTTCTGCTTTGCCTTTTTATGTTTCTTTCTTAAATAATGGTTGGTAACGGTTTCTTCTCTTTGTTATCCTAGTTGTAAATAGTTTCAGAGGCAAGACCCTTCAGTCAGTTACACATAGGCAATGACCTGCTATATCTAACAGTTTATCTTTTTTAATTTGGTCATCTAATTGTACAAAAATTGCTTCCCCCTCGTAACAATTGCTGATTCTTTGAAAGTACAGAACTCTGAATTAAATATTTTGTTTCTTCTGACCTCAAAAAAAATATTTGTTTCTTCAAAGGGTTTATTGTCGATCATTTGATCTGATGGTTTACATTATGTAATTGATGATTGATGATATCATCAAAACTTAGGAATTGATGCATTGATTGTATGGGTACCGATCAAGTTGTTTCATCTAGAATAAGTGTAGTGTATGAGTTTCTTATTGGGGATTTTATATTTTTCTAAAACTAATTTCAACAGCAGTCATATAGTTTATTAATGTTTGTATTCATATGTTTTTTCAGGGAAAAAAGAATCCTAACACGGATCACCAATCCGTAAAGTCATTCTTAGATCAAGTAAAGAAAGCAAAAGAAATGAATATTGATAGGTAAAAGATTCATACTAGTAATTTTCTTTTCTTTCCATTTGCTTAATACTTTATGACTTCTTCTTTTTTTTAATCAAAATACATTGTGGCATGTTAAACTGTGGTTTACCATATTTGACTAAGATTTGAGTTTGTTCTTGTGCATTTGATGTAAACTAGAAATCTGATGCCAAATGTTTTGAGATGGCCTAAAGTAATTCCTTGATATGGAGTCAAGCATGAATCGGCATCCAGGCCATGCATGAAAAGAATCCTATGGCCACTAATACAAATAAAAATGAAATTATTCTTACCGCTTGAGGTTGACTAAATTTTCATGTCTACCTCGTTTTAGTTTGGAGGATTATATTATTTTATTTTTATGTTTATTTTAAAAAAAAAAATACAAAACTGAAGAAATCCTTCTTTAGGATTCATATTACCTAATGCAAAAAAATATAAAGCATAATGGAAGTTTTCCCCCTCCATTACACTTTCTTGATCACTAAATACATTCAAAGGTTGCATAAATTTGATACTTTAATTGCAGCAAGAAAAGTGCTTGCTTCCTCAAGTTGAAGGTATCGTAGTGTTCATGGTTATCCCTTGACGACCGGCGAGTTAATCTTTTTTTTTTAATTAATGACATTTTTCAATGCTCTGTGCGGAACCTCTATTGATCGATTCTCTCTTTATCCGGAACCGCTTTTGATCAAAACTCTCTTTATCCTTGTATTGAAGTTGGCACCTTCTCATGAGGATGAAAGCTCCAAAAGAAGGCCCATGTGAACCTGTTGCTCCACTCGAATTGCCACATTCTCTACATGCATTCCATCGTGTCTCTGACGACAATGCACTAAATGTTGTAAGTTGTAATTTTACTTTTAGGGACTTGCCAATTAAAGTCATCATCTTTACGTTACTTTTATAAATTCTAAGATGAAAGTGAAATCACTGTTCTTCTAGTCTAAACTATTATGCATTTTTTTCCTCAAGGAGTTTTTCCTAGTTGTGTGACTTGCGTTATAGTTTCAGTTGCGACTTTTGCTACACTAGTCAAAGTTTTGTTTGGATAGTGTTGACATGCACTAAAATTTGAGAAAATGAGTTATCTTCACTCATAGTACATATTACCGTTTAACTTTCACAAAGATGGCTTCAGTAGGAATATGACAAAAGTAATTTGCAAAATGAGATAATGAGTTATCTTCACTCCTTTGTGTATCACCAAGATTAGAAATCTAGAACTTGTCTACTCTAGACGATGAGTCGCCGAGATTCAATTTATTCTGTAGGACTCCTTACAGCAAGACATCAACAAGTGAGATACTAATTGGATTTGGATGCAATCTTGTTCCTAATAGTTAAGAGAATAAGTAGGTCTTGCGTACTAATTGTTAGAAGGTCAGAACTGGGACTTCATGGATGGAAAAGTCATTTTCTATTTAAAGGTGGATATCTTCAATCCAATAGGTGCATTCTACAATCAAAGCATACTTCATACCACTGTTAAAAATATTTTCTGAGATAATCAAGGTTATTGAGCATGTTATGCATAATTGGGTTAATCTTTTTTTTTGGGATGCATAAAAGTAAGCATGTCTTCTCGAAGGCAAAGGAAGAATTGAGGTGGAAACTTGAAATGGAAAAATGGTTTCCTAGTGGTACAGTGTTTATGGAGGTTTCTAAAGAAGAATAAAGTTTGGGGGCAAAGTTTATCATTAGCATACATGGTCTATGCAATGATTGAAGTAAGGGAAGGCATGGGACGGCCTTCAATGAAATTCATTGGAAATTCATCTCGTCACTATCTCTTCTTGGTTTAAAATACCTTAACCACAATGTTAGGACAGGGAGTAGAATTTGGCCTTGGGAGGATCTTTCGTTAGGACAGGAAGGGGTATTGCTTAAAATGAAATTTCTCCATCTGAAGTGAGTTGAATTTCTTCTCCCCACTAGGAAACAGCTTAATCAATTTTTTCAGTAGGTTAGAACAAGATGAATTAAAGTAGAGGGCGAATATTATATAGATCTTAGTCCCTCTATACTATTATAATGGAAATCTATGCACGACCCAACACTGTATATACAAGCATACAACAATAACGAAAACCAAGCCTCAATGCCAAATTAGTTGGGGTCGGTTACGTGGATCAAACATTTCCACTCGGATCGTTCTAACGCAGTGACGTGACAGCGGATACTTTCATACACTTCCTTATTTTTCTTTCCTCTAGAAAATTAAGATTCCATTTAATAGTAGCTTTTGTTGCACTCTTGGCTATGAGGGTGATAATATCTCTCAATCAACATGCTAGAACCCCATGCAATTACTAGGAATTAAACAAAAACACAAGGTCGCCGGAAGGAAAATATTTATTATATGATTAAAGCTTTTGAGTGGGATTCGGTCCTAAATATATAGACGACTGCTTGTGATGTTATGCCATAGGATAAATCATAAATCCCAATATAATGTTATCATCACATGGATGTGGCTAAAGACTATAGATTGCAATGAAAATGTGGATCACCTTTCTCAATAGGTATTTTGGCCTTCTAAGTGTTTGCATAAGCATGAATGAAAACTTGGTGAAACGTAGAAGCGTTCTTATTTGATGAGTGTTGAATGAATCCATGATGTTGCAAGGAAAGGTGTTCTCTAGTTAAGGCTATTCCTTGGGCAATTTTTCCTGCCCAAAACAAAAGGAGATTTGAAGGTAGGTTTTAGAATTGTTGGTACTGTATGGTGTTGCATCTGTACCTAATCGCCCTTGTGGGCATCGTTGGGTTGGATGAAAAGTTTCTAGGTTATTAATTATTATGCCTTGAACTTGATCAGAAGTTGGTCTGTTATAATTCTTAGTGTTGGGGGCCTTTAAAAGCAGTTTTTTTGTTTAAAAAACAAAGTTCTTTTTTCTGGTTTCTTTCTAGTTTTGAGTGGCTGTTTGTGCTCCTCTTTTTTGGTTGCACTTCTTTCCTTTTTGTTTGATTGATGAAACCTTTCTCTTGACAAACCAAAGAACAGAAAGAAAAGGAAAAGGAAATGGAACGATGTTATCCTTGCTTTTGTAGACTAACTATAAATAACTTGACAAATCTGGATGACTCCTCATTGGGACCGTTTATAATGATTATTCACAGGAAGGCTGCCACACATATCGTGGAGGATTTTGGAACTACTTCAGCATGGGTATGAATTCACTTTGAAAAAAAAAACTCATTATGTTCATTTGCTTAGTGTGGTAAACATGAACATGATTCACTGTTCAATAGCTTGCATGTTGTGGCCTATAATGTTGTAATGAAAATTGCATTGCCTTCAAGCCAAGTGGCAAAAACGCCCAAACAAATTGTTGCATGCAGCATTAATCTATTAACATTTTCTCCATTATTCATGAGAATGCTCTTCAAACAATCTGCCGCATCATAGTTCTTTTATTTTCTAACTTATTTGTATACTCAATTTGAGCAAAAGAGATGATGACTACATTAGCTAGAAGTTTATGCATATTTCAAATGTCAGTTGCTCTTTTTCGTTTCTTTTACATTTCGTACTTTATTTTTTTTTTTGAGGTCTAGTTTTGCTACATTTCTTGTTTCAACTGTTGCATGATTAATTTAACATGATATTAAATCCTAGAATCAATTATATAATAAATGACTAGAATAATTCTGTTGGGAAATATAGAATTGCCTCTTTTAATGTGAACGAAAATTTAAAGATACCTTTCTTTTTGAAAATATAGAATATGACATCAACTTCTAAAGTTGTGAATCAGAAATGACCAACATTACTTTTACACATGAAGTCTAGTGTGAGGTAGGAGAATATTAGATAATTACTATGATTTTTTTTTTGTCTAAAATAGAGGTAGGCTGTTCAGAATAGGGCCATCCAAATCTTTTTGATTTGCTAGTATACTGAAAGCTTTGTCAACTTCAAGCCTTAAAGCTATATGGAAAATGGCATACTATTTCTGTTAGCATTTAATTAGTTTTGGTAGGCATTCTTGTTTTCTTCATTAGAGTTTCAAATATTCCTATCAAAATTAGAGTTTCTAATATTTAATTTATTTAAAACGTCCTAATCTTAATGAGCGGACACAACTTGGTTTTGAAGATTTGGCACTCCAAGTTTTTATTTATTTATAGGTTCAGTCAAAGTTGTAGAGCTGGTACCTGTTGTTGTTTGATATTAAACGCTGCTTTGCCCCTATGAAAGATGATGTTGGTTAAATTCCATTTATGCAGGAATGGATGCTCAAGTGTCTTATGGATTTCACTCTGAGCGCAAATTGCATCCAGAAAGGTTCAAAAACCAGATAATTAATCAGGTATAACTTTATTTTCAATATGAAATATTGTTGAACATTGCAATGGCATATTGTTTTCATTACAGGGTATCTTTTTGCCTTCCTCCATTAGTTTTGTGCGGTCTAAAGGTTTTTGTTTGATAAGAAATGTCATATTTTATACAAAAGACCTAATTTATTTATATCTTCTCATTTTGATCAGACCACATATGCTATGCTTGGATGCACACAGGGGTGGTTTTCAGCTTCCATTTCTCAGCCTACTTCAAGGTCTTTATTCTTTTCCTGCTGTAACTATTATTTCTCAAAGCATTTCTGAAACTAAGAATTTTTTCCTGAGCATTTGAATTTGTATTATAAATATTTGTTTGCATCCACATCATGTGAAGAAAAAGAAATGAAGTAGCTGCATTGTTGCTACTGTAAGGTTCTCTTTCTCCGTATCGGTTATGGATGAAAATTTTGGTGGGGCGGATGGGTAAGTTAAGAAAATATTTCTGCAAAGAATTTTCTGTCAAATGCCTAGCCTTCTTAGTGTGATAGATTCAAATCTCCAGTCTCCACAAAGAGTAGAAAAGGGATATGCATCATATCTCTCATTCTTTTATAGTCATTAGTTTAACTTCAGGTTTCACATTTCTCACATTTCTGTTTGGTCTTCCCCTTGGTGAGTCAAAATTCTCATCTATTGGTCTAGAATAATGATATTCTTTTGGCTCCACTGTAGTGTAGAGAACTCAAATGCAGAAATGCATGCTTGTGATATAACAGTAGAGTGGTGGACTCCATTTTCATTGTTCTAGCTTTTTCTAATGATTCAAGATGGTAAATCGAATTCATGTTTCTTAGGGCCATGAAGTACAATGAAAATGTATTGATTCTCAGTAAAATGTTGAGGAATGCAATTGCATAAATCATCTAGTTTTGTTCTAGCTTATTTTCTGCCGTTTGAATCAAGAGAAAATTCAATTTATATGCAGGATAGCACAGCTTGCAAAGGTTAAGATAATGAAAAGCCATGGTGAGTGGGTAGACCTCAACATACCTCACAGGTAAGAAGGTTCTTCTAATTTAAGCAGCAACAAAATTACCCTTATTGTCTTGTTTGCCAAACTGTTATTTGTTGTTTTCTACGAAATAATCGCCAATATAATTTCTTTGTATGCTTCCTTCTTTTTATGGAACTTTCACATGTTCGTCTATGAGGAACTGGCAAAAATAATCCTACTATGGTTACTATGGATATGTCATTGCATTTAACCCATTTACTTTTCTTCTTATTCCCTTGTACTTCTTGATGATCACGTAAGGCTGTACCATGATTAGTTTAGTGCTATGTGATTATGGCAATAAATATTGGCTTAAGTTGTGAGAAAAAAAATTGCCATGCACAATGGAAGGCAAACATTGGATAATTTTGTTAATTGTTGGATCAAGAATCTTTCATTAAATAGTTGGGAAATGTTTGAGTGAAAAATAAAATGGCAACAGCAAATTATTGCGAAAAATAGAATAGGGAAGCAATGAGATAAAGAAAAACCTTCATTCCACAACAGTTAGACAAAAGCTGTACCTGTAATAATCAATTAAATAGCCGCCAATTACCTCTTTAAACTTTTTTACTCTTTCTTTTTTTGTTGAATACTGAGTATTAGGAAGCTGTAATCCAGTTCCTAGATGAACAGGACTAGTAATCACCTTGAGTTCTGGAATACTTATCATTAATTTCATGTTTCATACTTCTTTGTGACTTCAGATCTGGGAGAATCTTTTGAAATGAACAATGGAACTTACTATAAAGCTCCTGATTAGGTTTAATGAAGTTGACCAGAAATTTGCAAGTGATGAATAAAATTCTTGTTCTTTTTTTCCTTTTGGGTTGGAATTTTCAGAGACCTTAAGACAATTAGTAGTAAAGGAATGGGCATTCTTTTCTATTGAGATTTTAGAAGATCCATTTCATATTCTCATGTATTGATTTAGTTAAAATCATCATCAGGCATATTGCTGATCATGTTTCCCATCAGGCTAGATTGCTCTCTAGACTCTCTACAGAGTTTCCGTTTTCCCAAGATAGCATATTTGTTGGTTGGACTTCTCATCTATAACTGAACATCTCACACTTTATCCGACACTCGGAATATGGTGCTGCAAATCTTGTTGATTTGTGTTTTTCTTATGTTAGATATTTATGTAGAGTCTTTTTAAGTTATCCTTTATGCATGGCTTTGCTAATTTCACGTCTGTCTAAATGCAGCATTAGATCAATAGTGTGCCTTAATTTGCCAAGCTTTTCTGGTGGACTTAATCCTTGGGGTACGCCAAGTAAGAACAGGAGGCAAGATGTGAGTTGATCTTCCCTTTCTCGACTGGAGATAATAATTGTCTTAAAGTTGTTTAAGCTTACATTTTACATGTGTTTGTTGAATTTCTGACATGTTTCATGATCAACAGAAAGACTTCACTCCGCCATTCGTGGATGATGGCCTCATTGAGGTCGTTGGTTTTAGAGATGCTTGGCACGGTCTAGTTTTGCTTGCTCCTAACGGACATGGAACTCGTCTTGCTCAGGTTAAAAGGATTACTCATACACCTAATTTCTTTCAAATTGTGATTTGTTTGCTACAAACACACAAGCTTCTCATTTATCTGAATGTCTTCATCTTGAAATTAGCATTACCTTGGCCTCAAAAAAAAAAAAAAGCATCACCTTTTTGTGCTTTAATTACTTAGGATTTCCGTTGAAAAATGGGATCAAATTTAGGGTAATAAGAATTGCCTGTCTAATAATTCAAGTGTTGTGCAACTATTCCATAACATTGATAGGAAAGCCGCAAGCCGGCAGGACGGACTTGCCCTGTTAGTATGGTGTAATGTGCCTTGTTCTACTCCTTGGATAGTTAGACCTTTTTACTAACCCCTTACTAATCCACACAATTTTCCATCTTCTATATGAGAACATGGCCAGGCTATTTGACCAGTCATTGCATTTGTATACTTAGCCTCTCAATCTATCATATACCTCAAGTAATTATGTCAAAATATTTCTTATATTTCAAACCTCAATCCTTCATAATCATCCTATCACCTCTTCTCTTATGACTGGGTATGCATCATTTCTTGCTCATATCTATGGGTGTTAAAGAGTTCTGCAACCAGCTCTTTATATTAAGTTCAGTTTCAACCAAATATTTTTGTTGTTTTTTTAATATGAAAGAAACCAACTTTTCTTCCCCCGTATGAGACTCGAACTCCCACCCTCTTGGAACAACACCACATGCCCAAACTATTGGGCCATCCATATTTTTGTTTGTTTAAGTGAAAGAACTTACTCTTAGCCGATCCAATTAATTTGGGACTGACGCTAATGTTGTTGTTGTTATTAAAGTGAAAGAACTTGCCTCCATGGCTATGTTTACAAATGCTGAAAATACAAGAAAAATGGGAGTTGCAGGATTCCCGCGAAATAAAGATATGATTTAAGAGTTGCTCAGTTGTCTGACTTATGATTTTTTATTTATTTTTTTACAAATTATGGTTGTGGTCTCTAATTCGCAGCTAAGGTTCTTGGCAAAAGCTTTCAATTGATTGCCAGTAATGATAAATATTTCTCACGCCATTTGACTATTGAATTGAACGAGCCAAATATTTTTAACAGTAGGAGAATGACATGTTTCAGTTCTTCTATCTTATTTTGTGACTGCCACAAATTTACATATTGTTCTCTGCTTGACTTATATTAGGCTCACCGCATTTGTTTCGAGTTTCACAAAGGTGCTGCTGACCATACATACATGAGGATTGATGGGGAACCCTGGAAACAACCTCTCCCCAAAGACGACGACACAGTTGTAGTAGAGATCTCTCACCGCGGCCAAGTGAAAATGCTTGCCGTCGAAGGTTGCAGATCAAAGAGCGTTGAGGACCCATCATCTCATGGAGTTCACAACCATGAGGACAGTGGTGACGATAATGACGATGGTGATGAGACCTGGGAAGAAAGAAGGAAGTTCGGAGCTGCAGACACATTCAAAATCCCCGATGAGGCTGACATTGCTCACTTCAGTTAAGCAAGGCCAATTTCAACCTCTTCTTTCGAATCTGCAGGTTATCTATTGATGAGTTTGGCGTTTCTATTTTGTTGTTACTTGTTGCATGACATTGCTTCTCTTCTAGGTTTTTTTTTTTTTTTTTTTTTTCTGTTTAATTTGAATATATTGCAGTGATACACATTCTGATTCAATGCACTTGAAAGGAGCATTCAAAGGAATGAAACACTAAAAACATTACTATCAACTGCATTCACATCTGTGCATTTTGATGCACATTTTTTATATATAAATTTGTTACGCAGTTGTCGGAGTTCATCCGGCTATGTATTGAGATGCATGGCAAGCAATCCCAAATCGCGCGCGAAGGACTCAAACGACTGTGTAACAAATGAGGCTACCAAAAATATTTTCAGAAACCTGTTGAAGAGAACTTACAACATGGAAAATTACATGGTGACTTGCAAATTACGGGTGTAGCAGCATCTAGTACATCTGAAGAAAAGCTGAAAGAATCAATGGGTGCGGTTAGCATCGTGAGAAATGCTCGATTGGAAAGCATGTTGGAATTCTCCAATGCATTTTGTGATTGCCTCGTTAGCTTTAAGGGTGTCCGCTCTGTCTTCTCTTTTTTTCTTCTCTCTGTAAGCCAAATGAAAAACAATTCATTTGGTGAAAAACAAATACAATTCATTTGGTACAAATTAATTGGGACTAATTATATGGATCAAACTCTTCCATTGCGCTTTATCGCGTTGCTAGGTGGGGTAGCCCCAAAGTTTGTCTTTGATCCATGTCATGAAGAGTGACATAAGTTTTACGTTGGTGTCAACATATCACAACCTTTCTCTTGGGGCCTCTCGCCTTCATTTTTCAGGTATGAAAAGTGGGTTTGGACTTTGGAGCTTTTTTTACTCATTTTTTGGTATGAAAAATGAGCGTCAGAGTCTTTCTTTATCCGGACTTGGGATCGGCTATGTAGCACTCATAACATTCTACATTGGTGGAGTTAACTGTAAAGAGGTTGAATAAAAAAAAAAAAAATTCAAAGCCCAGTCTCTGTACACTTTCAGACACGTATTTAGCCATCATTGAGATCTTATGCAAGCTACAACATTTAGAATCAATTGAGTGAGAGTATTATGCGCTCAAACTTTAAGTCAGAAACCTGACTGAGAAATCATGAATGCAGCAAGCATCAGAATGGTAAAAAGTTATGATTTCCGGTCCGACCGTCGTTAAGATTCAGTCTCTAAACATCAGAACAAAGAACAAATAAAAGATTTTGATGGAGAACAAATTGTGCTTTACATTTTTTTTTAATAGGAACTATGCTTTTATGTTAGCAGAAATCAGGTGACCGAAGTCAAAACATCCATCTAGAGTTATATGGCATCAATCATTTTCACAAAACCAACGAAGAAATCTTTTAAAATTATTAATAAAAAGATGAAATCCTTGATACATATAGTACTAGGAATACAGTTCTTAACAATGCAATCAGAAGTAGAAAAGATTAGCGTGAGAGAAGATTTGTACCTGGCCACGTATTCCTTTAGGAGCTCCTTTGCTTGTACCAACTTAGAAAGCAGGTTGCGGTATACATCTAGATCTCTATCCACACTTCTCTTATCTATGCTTAGTGCAATACAAAGCTGAGAAAATAACCAAAAGCAATTAATTAGAACAGAAACCTCAGTTCCTCAAGAATCAATTGAAGAAATATTACTAGGAACAGTTCCAAACATGGCAAAATGGAGACGTTTAGGATGTTAATGCTTCAATCATATGGATCTTGACTATCAGTTAGTTTTTTCAAAATATTTTAACACAATTTCCATATCTAGATGCAATTGAAGAGGATTGCGAAAATGAGCAATAAGGAGGGTTGCAAGTTTATATAAAGATTATATCTACTTAGCTAATAGGATGTATGTACACTCAATTAAACAAGACAACAAAAAGTTGTATTATGCTGAAAATTAAATGCGAGGTTGAACTTCTGAGAAAAGAGTAGAGAAATAGGAAGCACAGGATTTAAATTGTGGTACACTAGTATAGATAGAAAATGCAATGGAGTAGGAATTGTGGTGGATAATGATAAGGTCTTAGAGGTCAAAAGAATGGGGGATAGATTGATTCTAGTTAAATTAATTATTGGAGACGAAAAAATTAACATACTTAGCGCATATGCACCACAAGTAGGATTAAGCGAGAGCATCAAACGCAAGTTTTGGGATGATATGGATGGATTTATGCAGAGTATACCATTAGATGAAAATGTTTTTATTGGAGGAGATTTAAATGGGCATATCGGGGTAAGTAACGATGGGTTTGAGAGAGTTCATGGAGGTTTTGGTTACGGTAATAGAAATGAAGAAGGAGAATCAATTTTAGAATTTGCTTCAGCATATGATCTTGTCTTAGCAAATACTAGTTTCAGGAAGAGGGAGTCGCATATAATTCCTTGTAGTAGTGGTCATAACAAGAGTCAAATAGATTATCTTTTAACAAGAAAAATAGATAGAAAACTATGTAGAGACTGCAAAGTAATACCTGGTGAAGCACTTACTACCCAACATAAGTTAGTAGTACTTGATATTAAGCTAACACAATGGAAAAATATGAATAAAAGAGCTAGCGACCCTAGAATAAAGTGGTGGAACCTAAAACATATTAAACAAGTAGAGCTTAGAGAAAAACTACTAAAGGAAAATGTTTGGAATCTTGACTTAGATGCTAATACAATGTGGCTAGAAATGAGTAGTTGCATAAGGAGGTGGGATCAAACATATTAGGTATATCTAAGGGCTTGGGACCTCCAAAGAAGGAAACATGGTGGTGGAACGAGGATGTCCAACGAGCAATTAAGACTAAAAGAGATATGTATAGGAAAATACCTAAGTGTCAAGATGAAGATGCGTACATTCAATATAGAGAAGCTAGAAAACAAGCTAAAAAAGTAGTTAGTCAAGCTAAAACAAATTTCATGAAAGATTTATATACAAAGTTAGGTAATAGAGATGGCGAAAAATATATATATATGCTAGCCAAATTAAGAGATAAAAAGAAACAAGACCTAAGTCAAGTAAGATGTATTAAGGACGAAAATCAAAATGTTTTAACGCGCGAGGAGGATATTAAGGAGAGATGGAGAAGTTACTTCGATAGTTTATTTAATGATGGCCAAGTTGATGCTATAATAGATGAAAACTCACACCAAGAAAGAAATGTAAACTATACACGCAATATTAGAATTGTAGAAGTTAAAGAGGCATTGAAAAGAATGAAAATAGGAAAGCATGTGGCCCGATGAAATACCCATAGAGGTTTGGAAATGCTTAGGAGAAATCGGATTGACTTGGTTGACAAAACTTTTCAATAAAATTTTAAAATCAAAACGGATGCCAATGGATTGGAGAAGAAGCACGCTTGTGCCAATCTTCAAAAACAAAGGAGACATTCAAAGTTGCTCAAACTACCGGGGAATTAAACTCGTGAGTCACACTATTAAACTGTGGGAGATGATAATTGACAATAGGCTAAGGAGAGAAACAACAATATAAGAGAACCAATTTGGTTTCATGCCTGGGAGGTCAACTATGGAGGCGGTTTTCCTCGTAAGACGATTGTTAGAAAAATATAGAGAAAAAAAAAAAATCTTCATATGGTATTCGTAGATTTAGAAAAAGCATATGATAGGGTCCCTAGAGATGTTCTTTGGTGGGTTCTAGAAAGAAAAAGAGTGCACGCTAGATACATAGACACTATTAAAGATATGTATGATGGAGTAGTAACGAGTATAAAGAAATTTAGAGGAGCTACAAAAGAATTTCCCATTACGATAGGACTACATCAAGGATCGACTTTAAGCCCATATCTATTTACTTTAGTTATGGATGAATTAACTAGACATATTCAAGAGGATATACCATGGTGTATGCTATTTGCAGATGATATTGTCTTAGTGGATGAAACTAAAGATGGAGTGAATAGGAAATTAGAACTCTGAAAAAATACATTAGAATCTAAAGGCTTTAAGTTGAGTAGGACGAAAACTGAATACATGCACTGTGAGTTTGGAAACACTAGACATCGAGATGACGGAGTGGTAAAATTAGGGGAAGTAGAAGTTCATAGGGTAAACCACTTTAGATACCTATGTTCAATCATACAAAATGATGGTAACATTGAAAATGATGTCACACATAGAATCCAAGCCGGATGGAAGAAATGGCGAGTGCAACGGGGTGATTTGTGATCGACATGTTCCTACTAAGTTAAAAGGAAAATTTTATAGGACCGCAATTCGGCCAGCTATGCTCTATGGAAGTGAATGTTGGGCGGTAAAGCAACAACAATTACATAAAGTGAATGTAGCAGAAATGAGGATGCTTAGGTGGATGTGTGGTAAAACTCGTAAAGATAGAATAAGAAATATAGAAATTCAAAGACAAGTAGGAGTAGCACCAATTGATACAAAGATTAGGGAAGGGCGGTTGCGATGGTTTGGTCACCTGCAAAGACGGCCTACAAATACCCCAACTAGAAAACTTGACTCAATAGAAACTATAGAAATTCGACGAGGTAAGGGTAGACCAAAGTTAACATGGGATGCATTAATTAAGAGAGATTTGAATGGTTTGCAAAGCTCGCCATTAATTGCACTTAATCGAGCACAATGGAAAAGTTTGATCCATGTAGCTGACCCCAGTTAATTTGGGACTGAGGCTATGTTGATGGTTGATGGTTGATGGAACTTCTGAGAAACAACAATTTGTATTAAATTATTAATGATAAAATGTGCTTATCCAGAAAGACAACTTTTACTGTGAAATCGTGACTGCTCAGCATTTTGACGAATACCGTTTGAAATGATGAAATGTGCATATAAATAGCATTCAAATTATGCTTCATGAAATGAAGAGAGGTGAAAGTGAAACCTTTTCCAAAACAGTGGGTTCAGTTGCATTTGCCAACTCAAGAAGTCGAAATAACCCAACAGCAAAAAACCGACTATAGCTGAAACTACCCTTGCCGCCTACACGTCTTGCAATATCCTTCAAAATTGCTTCGACCTCCCCGTCCCTGGATGGAAAATCAACTAGTGTATTGGCATTTTGACCACGCGCCCAATCTTCCAATTTTTGTGCATCGGTTCTGCAAAAATAATTATAGAAAATAATAGGGGATGAGACACTATCAGAAAAAAGAAGAAACGACATAAACTATAATGTAATGGCTTCTACCCCTCAGAAAGCCTACTCCTCGCCATCTAGAAAGCCCTACATAAAATACTTCCAACATCCAGCTTAACCCTGTGCTTCTCCATAAAATCCCAGAATATCTCTCTCCCTCCACACTGGTCAAACTACGAAAAGGGAGAAATTGCATCCTCTCTACAAATGCACCTCAAAGAAGTTAGCAACTCAAATATCTCATTTTCCATTCCACTATTCTGCAATTCTTGAGACTTCACATAGTTGGCCGATTGATCCCCTTTTCCACACACCTTCTCTATTGTTTCATAGGTGATTTCAAGAGGAAATAAGTCACTAAACCTCGCAAAAATGTTTCATCCTTGAACACATAGCCAATAGAAGTAGAATTGTGAATCACTCAATGTTGCTAATGACATGCATAGACTCAGGTATGGGCTTTTAAGGGGAAGGTGTTGTCTAGAGGATGGATACATAAATTTTCTAATTTTGATGAAATGGAAACTTGGATTTGTGAAAAACATAAACTACAACAACAACATAGCCTCAGTCCCAAATTAACTGGGGTCGGCGAAAAACATAAACTAATGTAGTTATTTTTATCGTCAGAAATTTCTATACTTAGCAGACTTATTCACCGTCAGCATCCGTAAAGCAATGTGTAAAATGAGTTAACTGATTGTGATCTCACGAGTAAAATATATTTCTTCACTTTTTCAATCTTACTATTCCAAAGGAATCCACTGAAATAAATCTGTCATAAAGGACTATGCCATAATTTGCTCAATCCAAAATAAATGAGCCAAACTTCAACAAATTAAGATTTAAGCACCACTCTTAACATTTGTCCATTGGCTCGCCTACCTGTACTGCTCTGGATCTTCCTTCAAGGCCTGGACGTAAGCTCGAAAAATGGCATCACGATCATCATCGCTTGGATAGCCGTCCATGAGCTGATTGTACACCGTCACAAATCCGAGAGCAAAGACGGGATCATACTGATAGGTTTTTTTGTACCTCATCAGATGCTGCTGCACAATCAGCTCCTGCAACACAGTATTGTATACACTAGGAATCGGCCGCCTGTAGGCCTTGAGGAAATTGAATTTGGTCTCAGCTACAGTAGGAACATCTACAAACAAATTCATCACAATTGCACACGATGCATTAAAAATCAGTTCACTGAGACTCTCCAGAGCATCTTCCGCAAACACAACAACAATTTCCAATCATACTTCACATTCAGACCAAAAACTAACAAAATCGAGAAAATCCACTACGGCATTCAGCAGCAGAACATTCAATCATCAAATCTACTCAATAATTCCTTCAATTTCATAAAATTCCACATAGTTTCTCAACTACTCACTTGCATTAAAAACCAGCTAACTAAGAGTCTCCAGAACATCTTCCACAAACACAACAACTTTTCCAAACGCGCTTTCTCATTCGGAACCAAAAACTAACAAAATCAAGGAAATCCACTTCGCCATTCAGTATGACAACAGACAATTATCAAATCTACTCCGTAGTTCTTTCAATTTCGTGAAATTCCACATAGTTTCTCAACTACACACAGCAGTTCCATTCGCTTCGGAACCAAGACTCTTCAGAACATCTTCCACAAACACAACAACATTTTCCAAACCTAGTTCTCATTCAGAACCAAAAAACTAACATAGTTGAGCAATCCACTCCGGCATTCAGTGGACGAACACTCAATCATCAAATCTACTCCGTCAAACTCCACATACTTACTCAACTACAATTCAAATCAAATTCGAACAATCAAAAGAGCTCGAAATCTCACCTGTGCCACTAGACATGCATCGAACGACCATAGGTGAGCTCGAGCAACTCGAGCAAGTCGAGAAACTCGTCCGAACAGAAACAAAGCTCGTCCGAAATCGAAACCCTTCGAAACAAGAACCGAGAGATCGACCGCTCGAACTCGATACTTTCCTCTCCGAAGCGCTTCGGATTGAAGCGAACGACAGAGAAGAGATCGAAGCCATTGAGAGAACGAACAGATCTGAGACTCTGAAATTCGTTCTTCGGAGATCAATAATGGAGAATTCTAGGGTTTTCAGAATGGGAGATTGCGCCCCATCGTTATGCCAGTGAAGAATGAAGAGGAAGGACAAGAAGTGGAAATGAAAAGATTTATTTATACTCTATTTTTTTGAAAGATAAAGAGACTTTGAATATGGACCAGTAGAAACGCGACACGTGTTGGGGTTTCATTGTAGCGTGGTGGTTAAGCATTGGCTGTTCGGTCTATTGATCTCTTTCGCAAGACACTTGTTTTTGCGTGGCTGAAATTAATCGCGAGTGGCGTGCAAGGAAAGATTGATGAATTATATGAAGATGACAATCTTACATTTTTTTTTTTTTTTTTCAAAAATTTTATTTAGACTCTTTGAGTCAAGACTCAAAGAACTTTTACTAGTAATGAGAGATATCTAATTAAATAAAAAGACTAAATTATCCTCACCTCTAACATCACGCATAGACCTATGCATCTCCTCCACTGCCACAGCCGTCGTCGACCACCACTTACAGTCGCCGACAGCTGCCGTCGACCACCACTTAAAGTCGCCGACCGCCCGTTGATCGTCGCTGACCTACACCGCCACAGCCGTCACCGATCGCTGCTTACTGCCGTCGATCGCCATCATCTCCCTCCATTTTCATCAGCCTGACACAGCCCACGTCGCGCCGGCCTCGCCGCTCTCGCCGGCCCTCCGCCGCTTCTCCGCCGAGCGGACTCCGCCGCCGCCACCCCCACCTCCTCCGCCGCGCCCAACCTCCTCCCCTCCTTCAACAACCTCGCCCACAAAGTCATCACCCACCTCCGCAACTCCTCGATCCCCATTCTCCCCGCCTCTCCGACTCCGACCCGTCCGCGCCGAGGCTAAGTTCGGCTTCTCCTTCCCTCCCGACCTCCACGTCGTACTCTCCGTCAGCCTCCCCATCTCCCCCGACTTCCCCGACTGGCGCGCCCCCACTGCCTCCCGCCTCCAACTCCGCGCTTCCCTCGACCTCCCCATCTCCATCACCTCCTCTATTGCTACACTCCAAAAGCCACCTACCAAACCAGATCTGGCCATACTCTCTAGCCAGATCTGAACAGGAGAAAAGGGAGAGGCTGGCCTGAAGGGAGGAAGAGGGTGGCCGGCGGTGGATGATGGCGCGGCGTTGTCGATGGTCGGTGCTCACCGTCATTAGCATACTGTGGCGGCGGTGAGTGGTGTAGGTTTGATTGAAGATGATAAATTTGCATCAAGGGTATTTAAGTCTTTTCGATTCTTTGAGTCCACACTCATTGAGTCCATTTAGCATTACCCTTTTTTTTTGGCTAAATGATCAAAAAAAAAAAATACAAACATTTGCGAGTTGTATCAATTATATCATAATCTTTAGAATTTATCAATTATATTTTAATTTTTTCAATTTAGTATCAATTCTATCATCAACAAATCTGATTTAATTTTTCCTTCATAATATTTGTCCACATAATTCTCTTCAACTTTTTAGTAACACCCTTTAAAGATTTATTAATACATATGCATTAGAGTTCAATACTCATGATAAATATATATGTCTTCATGTATATAATACACATAGTTGTGTGTACATGCATATATATATATATGCCTAATCAATCACATAAATAATAGGTATTTAATTCTTCTATCAAATTAAACAACTATGGGTAACCTTAATCTAATATGTTATTTTATGTCATTTTCATATGAGTATTTTCACATAATTTTTAACTTACTATTGGTTATCTATCACTTAATCGAGCACAATGGAAAAGTTTGATTCATGTATCCGACCCCAGTTAATTTGGGACTGAGGCTATGTTGTTGTTGTTGTATTGGTTATCTATAAATAACTAAATCTGAATTTGAGTGTTAAAGATCATATATTAATTTATAAACTATTATTTTTACTAGTCTTCATAAACTTAATTTAAACATGGGGCTTAAAAGATTTTGATGTAAATTGATCAATATGGATGATTATTAAAAGAAAAGTTAGAAGGTTTAAGTTGATTTAAAAAAAAAGTGCCCCAAACTAATTGAAGATAGAATTGATACCATATTAGAAAAGTTATGATATAATTGATAAATTTCAAATGTCAAAATATAATTGATACAACTTGTAAAAGTTATGATATTTTTTTTTATCATTAGGCCTATTTTGTTTTGATGAAAATGAGGCGATACTCCATTACTGTATATATAAACTAGCCGATTTCCTGCGTTATGCGCATGAGTTATTAAAATTTTAAGATAAAGTTAATAAATTGAATAATTTAAATAAATATAATGTAATATTTTTTACAATTAAAATCACAATTCACAATAATCAACTCATTTTTTTTTAGAAAAAATGTACAATAAAGGGTAAAAAATATTTATTTTCTTTCAATTTTCCATTAAAAATATGGGTGGGTCCCTAGATTTGGTTTGACCCGGTCCAACTTGGTCTGGCCCGACCAGTCCCGACCCGACCTAGGGATCGCACGCGCATGAGTGTGTTCTTCCTCTTCCTAATTCTTCATCCAACAAGAGAGACTTCTCAGTTTTTTTTTTTTTTAACTTCAACAACTAGAATAATTTCAACAACTAAAACAACATCAACACAACTACATCATCAACAACAACCAACCACCACTAACACCTCTTTTTCTCCAACTTTAATCATCTATCAGCATTAAAACCCATTTAAGCTTTATTTTAATGAAAAATCGAAAGAAAGTAGAGATGATCATCTTGATTGCTTGATCAAACCCAGCTTAATCCATTATCAAATTAGGATAATATTTTTAATATTTTGGTATTGGATATCAGCATTAAAACTCATTATCAAATTAGGGCACCGCCCAGCTTAATCTGTTATTAAGCTCTAAACCACACCATATAGAACTCAACAACGAATTAGTCAGCCTTTTTACTAATTCACCTCGCCCACTATTTAGCATTTATTTCAAAAATTATTAGAGTTAATTAATATATCGTTATCTATTACCTTAATAATCAGCAGAGGACTTAATAAATTAGCGGAAGCATTTATAAAATACATATTGTGGAAACCAAGTAAACCAACTATTATATAAAACCATTTAAAGTCATACATGAAACCGTAGGGAAGTCTATTCTCTTAACCCATTATACAACCCAAAATTATATCAAAAAGACGTAAATAATACGTACACAAAATGATCACCTACAAAAGTAGCAGAAGCTCTCCTCTAACGGCTCAACACTTATCCTTGATCTTCCCCTTCCCTGGTTTGCTACTCGACGTATCTGCACCCACCGTCAAACTAGACGGTAAGTACAGTAATGTAGAAAGTAATACTCAGAGACATTTAACCACATTTTCAAATACAACAAGATACAATTCATAAAACATATTTTTTATACCACAATACTGATTGACACACAATTGCATTACCCAACAATATAACATCAATAAACTACTAAAGTGAACCATTCATTTCAAATTCTGTACTTAGAACATTATCCCAGACAGACCTAATTAATCACATTCACTTTGGGTTGTCACTGATTTAGTTGTTCATATAAATTTAATCCTTATTAGATATGAAATACAGCGTGTCAACCTCATGTAATAGGTTGGTACGTATAATACATCGGTATTACCATGTTGGTCGTTGCTTAGTCATGGACCTTACCTTTATTAATTGATCAACACGGCTTATCGACCTCATGCAATAGATTTGTACACACAGTACATCAATATTACCCTTTTGGTCATAGTTTAGACATAGATCTTCCTCTTATTAGTTATTCAACATTACTTATCAACCTCATGCAATAGATCAGTACACACAGTATATCAGTATTACCCTTTTGGTCATTGTTTAGTCATTGACCTTCCTCTTATTAGTTATTCAACACGACTTATCAACCTCATGTAATAGATCAATACACACAGTACATCAATATTACCCTTTTGGTCACCATTTAGTCATTTCACCAATATCATATAGTATATACGTGACACTATCTAATTAGTATACTGACATCCCAGGTCTCATACCCCGTGATCCACGTACACCTTAAACCACATGATAACTTACACACACTTATTCTAATTTCACAATCACAGTATAACAAGAAACAACATATTAACAACAACATCAGAAATTTAAAACGCATAGCGCATAAGCAAATATAATTTAACAACACACATTTAAGCTTGCCCACAAAGCATTGCACAACAATATAAAACAACTATAAATAAACAACAACATCAATGTATGAAATGGAGTAAAATATCTCAATCAGTTTACTTACAAACATGTCAATTTCCTAACTACTCCGGCCTCTCGACACCTCAAAACTCGTATCCGAACCTCCAAAACTTTTCCCTAGGTTTCTAATATCATATCGTAAGTTTTTGAGTGTGTTTAGACATTTACTTAGGGTATTTGATATGTTAAAGTGTTTAAGTTAATTTTAGAAAATTCAAATTTTAGTGCTGCCCAAGCACCTAACGCGCTAATGTATGTGGTTAGCGCGCTACCAAAATTACCTAGCACTAATCAAAGTTAGCAAGGTAGTTTTCTTACCTAGCGCGCAATGTGCAGGAAAACTCGAAATTCTGTAAATAGAAGATTGTCATTTTCAAAATTCAAGAATGTATTTATTACATTTTTACTCATTTTACCCTTATACAATTCAAATATTTATGATTCTTCCATTCTTCAATTCATTTAATGTTAAAGGACATATAAATAAATTACACTCGTAATTAAGATTGTCTTAATTTTTGAGTTATTAACTTAAACGAATTGTATAAGTAATTGGAGGGAGTGGGTTTTGTAGTTGGAAATGATCTTATGTAAAGATTTGAGCACGCAAACATTAATTAATAATTCTTGAGATATTTAAAACACGAGATGAGAACTAATCCGGATGCATGGATAACGACAAAGTCGCCCCCAGAAACTCTAAGCGAGCCCACAAAAAAAAATTAAAAAACCACTGAAGGCTCCAAGTTTTTCTCCCCAAAACCCAAAACCGCCCCCAGTTTCAGTCTCTCGGGCGCACGCCGTAACGCTTCTCTCCACGCACATATAAATACAACTTTCCTCATAAATCCATACCATCACAACGAGTGACCTGCTGAGAATCAAAGCAAAGCAAAGCAAGCAAGCAAGAATTTCGTCAAGTGTTGGTTCACTGTAGATCGATCGATTGGTGAGAATAATGGGTTCGGTGACGAGAGCGTGGATCGTGGCGACGAGCATCGGCGCGGTGGAGGCGCTGAAGGATCAAGGGGTCTGCAGGTGGAATTACGCGATGAGGAACTTGCATCAGTACGCGAAGAAGAATCTCGGAGCGTCGTTTTCTCAGGAGTCCAAGAGGACGTCTCTGCTTTCATCGTCGTCGCTTATCTCGAGGAAGTTGGAGGACGGGGATGCGGCGGAGAAGCTCAGGAGGTCTGAGGAGTCGCTCAGGACAGTCATGTACTTGAGCTGTTGGGGTCCCAATAATTAATTGATTCGTAGTCCGTTGAATCACCCAACTTTGTCTGTAAATTCTACTGTCCTATTAACATATCACTCAATTTTGCACAACTTCATTCCATATACACTAACTTTAATTCGTGGTAGTTTTTTCGATATTTATGATAGTGGAAGAAGCACCCCTCCTTACAATCTATCCAGTCTCCCAATACCTCAAAACGTAAAACAAAATATCAAAGTTAGTGAGTCTTCAACCACGGACAAATCAAATGAAGTCGCCAAGAATCCATTTGCTACTAAGATCTACACTCGATAATTACAAAAAGTCAGATGAAAAGTACAGTAAGTAAGATTTCAAATGAAGTACACCAAACATTTAAAAAAAAGTAATTAGATCGTCGTTTAGTTGTTCGAATTTGGGTTTTTTGTTGTTCAAAAATATAAGATGATGAATATATCTTAAAATAATAAATAATACAAATAAATAAATATCTTAGAACAGAAAAAATTTAAAAAATCTTAAAAATGAAATGTTAGATGGCGAGCTCTCCTCCAACTTTTATATATATATATATTTGAAAAAATTATGTATAAGCAAGACCAACCAAAAAAAAAAAAACCTTAAACAACAAGAGGGCCGCTAAGGGCACCCCACCGTTTCATGAAGGCACCCAGTTAATGGGGGCACTAACCAATTTACCTTGGGCACCAAAAAATTAGACCCGAAATACTCAAAATACCCCTCTAACAAATTTACCTGGGGCACCAAAAAACTCCTGCAAAACAGAGGCACCCCACCACCTTCCTCTTGCTTGACTTTCTCCATTTCTCGTCAACGAACCACCTAGCAATTCCGAATCTAAGTTGTATTCGTTCCTCTATGTCTCTCTCCTCTGTTGTAGGACGTTTTTCGAGTTTGAAGACTTTGAGTTTTGGTCGATTTCATATCCAAATTAGGGCTCGGTTCAAGTTTTTGTTCACACATCGATAGTGTTGAAATCGATCGTTTAAATGTGCGTTGGTAGTCTAATTAAGTTGCATTTAATAGAGTAGTTGTTATGTTTGTGTGGCGGTGCATTCAATGGTTCATTTATTGGGCGTTCGTGGTTCTCGGCCACGCAGCTAGAGATTTTGTTTGACCTCGCCGTGCATGACCGAGAATGTAGAATAGCTCTCGGTTGTCCATAACCGAGACTTTTATTGTTGTCTCGGTCACCACTTCACGAGAGTAAGTCGAAGTGTATAGTTTGTCTGTCGGTGATGTCCAACCGAGAATGTAGAATAGCTCTCGGTTGTCCATTACCGAGATCGTTATTCGCTTCTCGGTGGATGGTGACCGAGAAGTGTGCGTAACTCTCGGTCTGCGAGGCCGAATCAATCGCGTCCGTGAAAAAACATCTGAAAATCTGAGAAACCCTACCTTGACAAAAAACAGTTCCTTCAAACCATCATATGGTTATCAAACATTGTTACCTCGCTGTCGGATGATGACAATCCGCAATAATCGATCAAAGCTCGCCAAATGCAATGTGGCTTTAAGGTTCAACCTTGTGGTGGGGTGCCTTTTTTTCTTTGTCAAAATGATTTGTGAGGTTGGAATCACTATATATACAAGGGCAAAATAGTCTTTTCCACTTTTGCTGAAATTTTTACAAAAACTTTGGGTGCCTTCATTAATTGGTGGGGTGCCCTTAGCGGTCCTCAACAACAAATAGCCCCAACTAATATGTTAGCCCCATATTTCCAAACCAAAGAGATACCGCGAACTATGTCGGAGTCAATAACATAATTTAATTTTCTTGGTCGTACCCTTAAACAAATCATCGAAACTACACACCAAAAATTGCTCAGTCGCCGAACATTTCTTCAGCACATTGCAAAAACTCATCTGCCCCAACATTCAAGATGTCTTCCCCAAAACATCCCTTGCCCTGAGCCTCGCTCATATCGCCCATTCCCCTAAAATGGGCTCAAAAACTCAAAGATCAGAAGCGTGATGCGGTTGTTATTGTTACCAACATCACAATTTGAGTCCCCAAAGATGCAAAATCCAGGAACAAAAGGCTGCCCATGAGCTACACATGAAACCATAAAAATAAAATTAGTACACTCAGTTGAACACCTAGAGATCATTTCTTCCCGGCCCCTTAGCCTCTCAAACGGATCTACTTTACCATCAACGTACCTCCGAATCACCCTTTCAAATGGATCTGCTTACCCCTTCAACCCTTTTCCCTTAAAACCCAACAATGATCCAACCAAACCCATTGAATCAGCCAAACTCACCAAACCGTCAAACCCTAAACCCGAAACGCCATGAAATCAAGAGAGAAAATAAGAGGAAAATGAAAGAAAATAAGGGAGGTGCCTCAAAGTTTTATAGGCGACATTAGATTCTACCAGATCCGGTGTTGCCGAAAGATTCGAGGAAAAGAAGAGATGGAAGAAGAAGAAAAATAAGGAAGAAATAGAGGAAAAACAGGGGGGCACCATCACGCTCACGACTGCCGACACATGTCGCGGCATTTGCTGGAGCCCCCTAATGTCGATCGATTGTGCGGGAGTTCTCTGGAGGTGATGCGAGGTAGAGACGATGCTAGGGTTTTCAAACCCTAGCGCGTCTCTCGGGAGCTCTCTTTTGTAAGTGCTAGCAGGACGAAAATCTTACATTATTTCTCACAAAGATTCAAATTCATACAAGATTAAAAGTCGAAAATGTAGAATACTCATCACTGGTATACGTTGGAAATGTTGGGAATAATATCGCATCGATTAGTTAGGAAAAAAAAGGCTTATAAGTGTGGAGTAGACACACTGTCTTGCTTTGTCATTTTGGAGTGAATGAAAATCTCACTTTCACACTTAAGCCCATTTATAACTAGTCACGACACTTTTCTCACATTGATTTGGGCCTATATAACAAAAATTGAATAGTATCGATAAACTAAGAAAAGATATAAAGAATTCTGGATATCGAGAAAAAAAAGATTATAGAAGGAAGAGAATTGTCGTTACTTAGAGCAACTACAACCGAACTATAAAATACGGTTCGGTTGGGGGAAATAGAGTTTGATTGCTCCAATCATACTCTATTTCCTCTCTATTTTAGAGTTTGCTTAATAGTGAAATGCTAAGTTTAGCGTTCCACTATTCAGAGCAAACATCAATTGGACTATAAAATACAGTTCGGATACCTGAAAATTATCATTGGTTAAATAATTTATTAAAATTAATAAAAATAAATAAAAGAAAATAATAAAAATAAGAAATAAAGTTTTGAAGAAGAAATAAAGTTTGTGGTTGAAAAGAAATAAAGTTGGGTATGATAGAACTTTATAATATAGAGATATATATTCTGTGACGGCCCCTTCTCAAATTAGGGCACCGCCCGACCTAATCCTTTATTAAGCCCTAAACCACACCATATAAACTTAACAACGAATTAATCAGCTTTTTTACTAATTCACCTTGTCCGCTATTTAGCATTTATTTCAAAAATTATTAGTGTTAATTAAGAGATTATTATCTATTACCTTAATAATCTACTGAAGACTTAATAAATTAACTGAAGCATTTATAAAATACTTAATGTGAAAATCAGGTAAACCGAGGATCATATAAAACCGTTTAAAGTTATACGGAAAATAATAGGGAAGTCTATTCTCTTAAGCCATTTTACAACTCAAAATTATATCAAAAAGAGGTAAGTAATATGTAAACAACGAAAAATCTGTTCGGACTCTTTGAGTCCGGACCCAAAATTTTTTTTATTAGTAATTTAAGATATATATCAGTAAAAGACCTTATTACCCTCTACCCCAAACACTAATAATGAATTTAAATTAAGGATCTTTATGTCTTTTTGGTTGTTTGAGTCCGGACTTTTTGAGTCCATATAGCCCTACCCTGTAAACAAAATCTTTGATATATTTAAAACTCGAGATGGGAACTAATCCGGATGCATGGATAACGACAAAGACGGCCCCAGAAACACTAAGCGAGCCCACCAAAAGAAATTTAAAAACCACTAAAGGCTCCAAGTTTTTCTCCCTAAAACCCAAAACCGCCCCCAGTTTCAGTCTCTCGGGCGCACGCCGTAACGCCTCTCTCCACGCACATATAAATACAACTTTCCTCATAAATCCATACCATCACAACGAGTGACCAGCTGAGAATCAAAGCAAAGCAAAGCAAAGCAAGCAAGAATTTCGTCAAGTGTTGGTTCACTGTACATCGATCGATTGGTGAGAATAATGGGTTCGGTGACGAGAGCGTGGATCGTGGCGACGAGCATCGGCGCGGTGGAGGCGCTGAAGGATCAAGGGGTCTGCAGGTGGAATTACGCGATGAGGAACTTGCATCAGTACGCGAAGAAGAATCTCGGAGCGTCGTTTTCTCAGGAGTCCAAGAGGACGTCTCTGCTTTCATCGTCGTCGCTTATCTCGAGGAAGTTGGAGGACGGCGATGCGGCGGAGAAGCTCAGGAGGTCTGAGGAGTCGCTCAGGACAGTCATGTACTTGAGCTGTTGGGGTCCCAATAATTAATTGATTAACTTTGTCTGTAAATTCTACTGCCCTATTAACATATCACTCAATTTTCCACAACTTCATTCCATACGCTACTTTAATTCGTGGTATTAAAATGCTAAGGTGACCATTAGAAACGCTCGTTACAAACACTCAAATAGTTAATTTGTTAATTTGGGTAGTGATATTTAAACGTAAGTTCAAACTCAATTTTTTTTTAATTTTAAATCCGAACATTAATGAAGCAATCATAATCAATTAATGAAGCAACTATAATCGAATTGTAAAATTTTTTTTATATATTTAAGTATTTACAAAAATTTTCGAATCAAACTCATAAATTCAAATATATTTATTTTATTTTAATTTTTTTCTCCTTCCATGCATCGTCTTTTTTTTTGTCTACACATATTATCCCACTTCTTAATCATAAAATTATAAAAAAAAATAAAAAAATCTAAGTGTGTCTTGTCACCAACTCTGTGCTAGGTTGGAGGTCGTTGGATTAGCGAGTTCGTAAAAATTCGACACGTGTCTGCTTCTCGGCCTTATGATGTGACCTTTGAGATGCGAAAGGTGCACATCTCGAAGAAAGTACAACGTCAAAACAACAAGTAAAACCAAAGTGAGCAAGACTAGGTGAAGTGAATGAAGTTCTCAAAACCACGAGCGTTGGGAAGTTAATTTTATCTGCAAAACCACCCTCCACCTCCTAACAACGCCCATTGTTTGAAGATTCCCAATCTCAATGCTAATTTGTTTTAGGAGACCCAATTTTGTGTTTGTTGAGCTCCAAATTCACTCTCACATATAAAACATGGGAATATAATTAAAGTACTCCTCTTATTAATCACACATTATTCATCATCTTTCAAGTGTCCAAAACTATTAATTTTCCGCTTGCGATCGAGCTTATGAATCTCCACCACCACCACCAGTATCCACATATATATATCATATATATATATATATATATATATATATATATATATATATATATATATATATATATACTAGTTTTCAAGACGTCTTCTGTTTGATTTCCCTCGCCGCTTCGCTCATTTATTTAATTAATTTTTAAGAATTTATTAACAAAATTTAAAATTGTAATTAAAATTAAAAAATTAAAAATACAAGTATTTTTTAACTTATCAATATTCTCAATGTGATTGAGATAAGATGTGAATGAAAAAACAAACTAGTCATGTTAGGACATTACTTCCTCAAAGGAAAACATAGATTGAATGTTTTGAAGAGAAAGGAGAGTTGTTGATCAATGAGTTGTTGATCGATTTGAAGATGTAGTATTTAAGACGTTGAAGAGGTAGCGTTTGATCTCAAGTCGTTGAGTTGTTGATCTTTAATTGAAGTCGGACTCTCTATCATCATCCAATTTGGATTAGGTTGAATTAATTTATTAATTTTAAGGGAAGGCACGAGAAGTATGAGCAAAGAGGTAAATTTTATTAGCACTCAAATAAAGTATGGGCAAAAAGGTAAATTTCATTACCACTCTAAAATTTGTGATTCGTGCTTTTATATATATGATATATATATATATATATATATATGGTTCCCAACTTAATCCGTTTGTATACTAATTAATAATTGAGGCACCTCATTACTTATATACTAATTAAGTTTCATTTAATTGGGAATATTATTTCAGTAACACATCACTTGAACAAAAACTGTCTCAACCAGTTCATAGAATGCGAATGGGATTTACTTTACAATTTAAGAATTAAATTCACCATCACCAATTAATTGAGCGACAAATATATTTTCCATTTAATGTATATGTTAACAGGAAAAGTAGAAACAAGTAAGTAATTAATTAGGTAGAATTTCAATTGGGACCCCAACAACTCAAGTACATGACTTTCCTCAACGACTCCTCCGACTCCCTAATCTTGTCGTCCCCATCTCTTATAATCCGCTTGGCAATCGCCGAAGAAGAAGAAGAAGAAGAAGAGAATGTATTATTATAAGCTTGAGACGACGACATCGACCTGAGATGGTTCTTGGCGTGCTGATGAACACATCGAATGGCGTAATTCCACCGGCACAACCCCCCCTGATCTTTCAGCGCCTCCACTGCTCCCAAACTCGCCGCCACAATCCAAGCCCTGCTCGTCCCGCTCATCTCGAGATTGGTTAATTGTTTTGATTTGGTTTTTGTTGTTGTTGTTGTTGATGAAAAGATGATGAGAAGCGAAGTGAGTGTTGTATTTATATATATATATATAGAGAGAGAGGGAAGGAAGTCAAGAGTGTGAGTGAGAAAACGGCGTGCGGTTTGGCTGCTGTTTTGAGGGAGCTAGTGGTTTCTTCAACTGCAAATGCCACGTGGAGATGCGGTTCGTGCACACGCGTGCTCCTAATGGGAGTCGTCCGATACGTCTCGAGTTGCGAATATGCAAACTGGGCGGACGTGAAGAAGGTGTCGGTGCATGGATGCCAGGTGCACGAAAGAAACGAGGGCCGCTAAGGGCACCCCACCTATTAATGAAGGCACCCAATTAATGTGGGTACAAATTGAATTACTTGGGGCACCCAAAAATTAAACCTAAAATACCGAAAATACCCCTCGTGCAAAAAACTCTTGCACCCCACCACCACCACCACCACCTTCACCGAACCGTGAGCACCCAACCACCCCCACCACCACCTTCACCGAACCCTGAGCACCCCACCACCTTCACCGAACTATTGTGCAAGAACCCATTTGGTTTGAATCGACCAGTGAGAGGAATCTTCAAAATCGTGTTTCCCGTGTCTCGCCTTGTGTTTCTCCTTCGGTTTACGGCTTTTTTACAGTTTGTAGGGTCGTGGTGTGAGCCGATTTCGTCTCAAAGTTAGGGTTCGGTTGAATAGTTAAAGAAATGGGAATTCGCGGTTCTCGGCCACACAGGCCAGAGACCGTGCTAACTGTCTCGGCCTCGCATGGCCGAGACAGAAGCTACATTTTTGGGAACTCGAAGTCTCGGCCACAAAGGCCGGAAGAGTTCACGGTGTCTCGGTTACGCATGGCCGAGAGTACTCTAGTTCTCTCTGCCGAGACATGACGAAAGCTACAATTAGTGGTAGGTAATGTGGTGTCGGTGGTGTACAACCGAGAATGTGCTCATACTCTCGGTTGTACACTGGCGTACCATACCGTGACCTAAGTACACCTCTCGGTCCTTTAGGACAGAGACATCACCATACATCTTGGTCCTGCGAGGCCGATACAATCGCGCACATCGACAGAAACTTCGGATAACCGCAAAAAAAACACAATAAATTGGCAAAATTCCCTCAACTTCGACCTCCTCTTGCACCGTAGCAGTACAATCCTCCATTATATAGTGGAAACAAGTTCGGATTTGAGCAAATTACCAAACCCTACGTTGACAAACAAATCATCATTTTCACTGTTTTCCACAACTAAACAGTTCTAATAAACTATCATATGGTTGTCAAACATTGTTAACTCGCTGTCGGATGATGTCAATCCGCAAGAATCGATAAAAAGCCGACAAACGCAGTGTGGATTTGTAGTTCAACCTTGTGGTGGGGTGCCTTTTTTTTTTTGTCAAAATGATTTGTGAGGTTTGAATCACTATATATACAAGGGCAAAATAGTCTTTTCCACTTTTGCTGAAATTTTTACAAAAACTTTGGGTGCCTTCATTAAATGGTGGGGTGCCCTTAGCGGCTCTCAAAGAAACGCATGTGGGAGATTCGAGAAAATAACTAAATCTGATTATAAACGCAGGTTTGTCATAATTTGAGATTTTATTTTCGTAGGTTGATTTATTTTGATGTATTTGCTTGGTTCATTTGGACTTGAAGAAATTGATTTTGAACAATGCTATCGATTACACCCTAAAGTCCGTAGCGTGATGTAACAAGTCTCAACTGAAAATGAATGACTTTATAGTGTGCGTACATGGTTTCAATAAGAAAAATGATTTAGTGATCCAATTTGGAGCACCATTTTGTGCATCGAGTTGAGTTGGATAGTGGGTCTCATCAACTATTAAGTAGCAGTCTATTTGACAGGCTGAAATTGCAGTTATAGTTATTTTCTTAAAACAATTTTCTTGACAACCCATCAGATTGACCGACAGGCTGTCAGTACATAAAAGCACTTTGTGATCCAGTTTCAAATTTCAAATCAAATCCTCATCGTGGCCCTGTAATGTCTTTTTGGTTTCTTGGCTTAGATTTTAAAGAGAAAAAAAAAAGGCTACAACCTCCTTTTCATTCTTGTTTTTGGGTTATTGGCTTAACTTGGTATTCTTCTTCGTAAAAATTAAAGGCTACATTCACTGGAGTTTTTCATGAAGATTTTTGCTCTCCCAATGTCAACTCAGCCGAGGACAAACTAGTTAATTGTTCCGACTGTACCTTTAATCACACGCCTCCCTTCTAGATTAGGACAAACCAGGTGCATACACCTGTATCTCCTTTGTCTTCTCACCTCCATTTTCTGCTCTATTTTGTTCGAATCAGTTAGTTCTTCCATACGAGGATGAACCAACCCATTGTTCCGTCTAAATATGTCGGTGAGCCCTAAAAAATCGATAATCCAATCACGAAGCTTCACGAAGAAGACGACCAGAGGTGCTTGCCCTTTCTTTTACCCCAAATGAGGGGATTTAGGGCTTGAAACTTTTGGAGGAAAATTCAAATTTTCAGCTACAAAACAAAACAAAACAAAAAAATCGGTCAAGTTGACAGTCTGTCAGACCAATTGTATTGCATTTCATTTTTTTTTCAAAAAACTTGAAAATCATTTTTTCTTCCATCATACATAAAAGTCGGTCAGTCAAACCGATAACTCGACAGTCGATGGGACCCACTGACTCGGTGCACAAAACTGTGCCCAAACTAGGTCGTTATAACATTCTCCTCTCGATAAATAACATGGATGTGTATATTTCGAAGAATGCACAAATGGTTACCAAGGCCGATGTGACTTGGGGTGTAAGTTTGATAATGTCAATCACATTAATCGTGGGAGCCGTCCGTATACTCCTCGAGATACACGCTCCATGTGTTATACACATGAAACTATATGTGCACACCTTAAAAGTTACACTCAATTTCATGCGGGGCCCGCACATTACATTACCCGATGTGACTATTTTGAAAAATGTTATAACGACTCCCCAAAGTTACACTTAGTGATGTAGCGTGCATACCCGAGTTTTTAAAATCATCCATATGCGTCTCAAGATACATACCTTACAAGTTATGCACCAAAAACTATATGCGCAAACTCTAATGGTGTGTTCGATTGGGTTGATAGAGTTGTCTTTATAAGGTCAGATTAACAAACATTGAATTAATTAACCATGGATAAGGGGTAAGCCGAATTTGAAGACTTATTCAATTGGCATGATAGATTTTTAAGTGGTTTCAAAAAAATGACGATTTTACCTCTCCGACCATGCACAAATATTTCAATTTTTTCCCAGGACTCCACCCAAATGAAACTAGTTTTAATTTCTTAATTTTCATAACAAACCCAACATCAATTTAACTAAATCCAGCATTACACCTGAAAACCCAAAATCAAGCATCATGAACCACAAAAAGGGTATGCAGATGACACCTGAAAAACCCAAAATGAAGCACAAAGTTGAAAATTTTCACGAAGCACAAAAAGGGGTTTTGTCATCAGTGATTGATTGATGTATACTTGTTTCCTCTTATTTTAAACCAGGCCTCGGCACATTGGTTGAGGGCTGCAGCCAAATCATCCTTACAAGAGCATCCCAGCTCAATCGACACTTTAATAGTGATGAAAGATGAAAAACGTCACGAGAAGCGTGAGAGAGTAAGAAGCCGTCGATGAGAGCAAGAAAATGGAGGGGCAGAGCAACCGCAGGAGCGCAGAGGAAGAAGACGATTTCTAAGAAGGGATTCAAATTGAAAGACTTGGTGGGGGGCATAATGGAAAATCCGAGTTTCATTGACCTCGGCTAAATAATGAGATAGTTTAGGGTCACTTACATTATTCCCATGGATACAAATTATGCAATCCTTTTCATTTTCTAGTTTCCCGAAACGAACACCGAATTGACAGTTACCGAAAGGATTAAAAACTTCAATAAGTATACTTGGACTCATGAGTACGGACTCATAGGGAGGTTGTTAAAATTTTTGTAAATATTTAAGGCATATAATAAGAATTTTACAAGTGATTGTAGTTGTTTTATTAATTGCTCGAGGATGTATTTGAAATTTAAAAAAAATTTGAGTCCGGACTCACGAGTCCAAATAGCATTACCCTAAAAACTTAATCATGCCAATCAAACACACCACAAAGTCACACTCATTTTCACACCAAACCTGCCAACGCCACCCAATTTAACTTTGGGGTGTCATTACCGTATTTTCCTTTAAATTGGAAGCCCTCCATGAAAGAGTGATTTGAGATACAATAAATCTATTTGAAAACATGACTTCGAACTCATAAGGATATAAAAAATTTTAAAATTTTTATAAATATTTAAAGGGTATTAAAAAATTTTACAAGTGATTATAATTGTTTCATTAATTGTTCGAGGATGTATTTGAAATAAAAAAAAAGTTTTGAATCTGAACTCATGAATCTAAATAGCACTATTCAAATACAATAAATGAGTAGTTTGATTTCAATAAACTCACAACCCAAAGTTACATCCGCTTTGAAGGACATTCATGTACTATGCATTCGAAACTATTTGCAATTTTGCACACGCATCTCGATCGTGGCACGAACTAGTCACTTCCTCCAATGGGGCTTATGGTGGGGCCGGCCTACTGCTTCCTGTTTCCATGGAAACCAGGAGGACTTCCCTTATTCGTGGGTCCACACTCCACCGACCGACGCCAACACGCAAAGGAAAGGTTGATCGAAAGTGAAAAACCAGTGCGCCCGCGCAGCTGAAACACGATAAGACATGCATGCAACATCCGGTTTTACCAAAACCACTCTAAAAACAACACTTTCATTCTATATAAATAGCACTACCCTTCTTGCAAACCTTATTGATCATCCAAACATAAAACAACGCAGAATTAATTAAGATAAGATTTGTAGGGGGAGATGGGGAGCAATGCGCGTGCGTGCAAATTGGAGTCTGCTTTCAAGTCCATGCAGCAGAGAAGTAGCTCTATTGCTGTGAAGAACACGAGCGGGACCTACAAAGTGATGAGACAACCGTCTTCTTCAGCGACGGAGATGAATTCGATCTCTGAGGAGGCTCAGCGTAGACGCAAAGAAGAGAAGACAGAGTGGTTGATGAATCTCATCTTCTGGGGACCCAAATAGCACTTGTTTTATGAATTAAGTTTTTCAATTAGGTGGTTTGATTAATATGAGGTGTGGAAATTTGTGTGACAAAATGCAAGATTTTGTGTTAAATTCTAAACTACGATAAAATCTCGATCTCACAAATTAGTTGAGATAGACTATATATGAATTAGACTCTTCCAATCTATTCAATGCCTACAAAATCCTTGATGGCGTGCTTTCTAAACTTATCTCATCTTTAACTTCTCATCGAATTTCTTTAATCTTATTAATTTTGTTCTCAAAGGTCAACAATGAAAATTCAAGAACGATAAACAATATAAAACAACAACAACAACAATAACAAAGTCTCGATCTCAAATTAGTTGAAGTTAACTTCATAAATTTAAAATCTCAAAGCATTCGCGCGGTGTGTGTAGTGTAGTGGTAACAACTCAAGCTTAAAGTGTTCACTGAATTAATAGTCCAATGAATTAATAGTCCTGAGTTCGAGTCGCAGCAATTATGTTATGTCCTCTGACTACTTTAAAGTGTTAGAGAAGATGCTCTCGATCATCCCTCCTAGGACTAGTCAAACATTAATAGGGAAGGGGTTGCGACGTTTGGACACCCACGAACATTAACAAAAAATTAGAATCTAAAAATAAAAAGAATTTCCACTCAACCAACAAGCAAGCCTCTTTCTGCCATGGAAACAAGTGATCAATGACAGGCTGGTTTTACTTAATTTTCATATTACTTCAACATTGTTAAGTTGTTCAGTACATTCTGAATCTCAAACAGCAAGACAAGAAGCACTTCTGCACATAATCATGGAACATTTTTCTTCGTTACAAAAAAATAAAAAATAAAAATAAAATAAAAATAAAATAAAATTTGTAGTTGAATGTTTGAAAAAATTGCTTAGCCATTGCTGGTTTTTCTCTTCTTTTATGTTTTGTGGGATAAGTTCAGTACTACTGAATAGTGATCTTTCTCCAACTGTGATGTTGGGTGGGTTTCAGAATGATCAGGAATTTGAATCCCTATCGGCAATACAAGGACCTGCCATGCAGCGCATAAAATATTCTACATAAAATATTCTGCATAGGTGAAGTTTTTATTAATACAAGGACCTATCGGCAATAGACCTATATACAATTAAAAAGAAAGGACGAAGGAATGTTAGGTGAAAACGCATTTAAAGAATGACTTTCGGATTTTGGTTCTCATCACACATACTAAGCAATTTGATTTTAAAGATTCAAAGACTATATGATCAGAAGAATTTTTTGCCTAATCTTTGTAGATAAGATATTATTCTTTTGTACCTTTGGTGGATTGCGATACTGGTGAGATGTTGTCCATCTTGACAACATAAAAGCAAACACTAATAGAGTTTCATCTGCTGAAGAAAAAGGAAAACCTACTCAAAAGGAAAAGGACCTAAGATGGCATGCCACAAAATCTTACTCAATCTAGTCTACTTCAGAATAATATCAACAATTCAAACAAATAAAATCAGAAATGGAAATACATAAATAAATTCAGACTCCAGTCTCCAATCGGTTTCGTCGATTTCACACTAAATAATTAATAAAAGACTCGCAACCTTGCGACATGGTAGGACCTAAAGAAAACGTCGCTTAAAGAGAGAAAACATCATTACCTTTTTATCAGTATAAGAATTGCCAGGCAAAGAATAATGAGGCAAAGTTTAATAAGTAATGGTTCTAAGAAGATCGATTGCGAGCCAGGGTCAGTTTTCAAGTTCATGTATACCATGTGAGCAAGGTAAGGGTAAGAATCAATTGTGGGCTTGTCAAATCTAGTACTATGCAAAGTTCTTCTACTGCTACCAGAAAAAAAAATAAAAATAAAAATAAAAAAAAAAAAAAAAAAAAAATAAAAAAATCTCAGTATCAGAATGGCCAGGCAAAGAAAAATGCTATAAAGTTTAATAAGTAATCATTCTAAGGAGATCGATTGCGAGCCAAGGTCAGTTTTCAAGTTCATGTATACCATGTGAGCAAGGTAAGGGTAAGAATCAATTTTGTGCTTCTCAAATCTAGAACTATGCAAAGTTCTTCTACTGCTACCTGAAAAAAAAAAAATTGTGTTTACACTACAGTTATGCTGGCAGCTGCCTTCTATACACAGGTTGAAGCTCCTAGAGAAAGTAAAGACGCATGAAATTGAGCAAATTAAACAACAATGCAGAAAATGTGCAACTGCAAACTCAAAATTTAGAAAGAACAAATTTCTTCAAGTCCTCTAGCATCTCTGAATTTGTGATCATCGACTAAAGCATGGAAAAAGTGTATATGAATTACTTACTGAGATTCGATGAGATATTTCTTGTCACATCTGAGAATCTGTTTCTCACAAATGTGTAGAAGGGAGTTCAAAAGCGGCCTATAAATAACATAGCCACAAAAGAGCGCCCACACCAACCCAAAGGGTATACTGACACTGCAATTTGAGCTTCCCATAATAATTTCATTCTCATGGCACACGGTAATTATGGTATATCTAACTAATCAAATGTACATAATTTATCCAAAAGTAGGAAGAGAACTTGCTGGCATCAACTGCTCTAAAATGTAGAACCTTCATATATCATTTTAAAACACAAGGAAAAATAAAAGCAACAGAAGGGGTACAAGATCCTATATTTTCCATCTTCATTGCATCAGAAATCTTACATCAAACAGAGGCACTTACAACAAAATAGAGGCCAAGTTACAAGGAATCAGCCCCCACAGCCTGTTGTTTCGCTAGGTATCTCTCCCTCCGTTCTTTCTGAAAAAAAAATAAAAATAAGTAAGTGTTAAAAATTTAAGGAAACATATAGAGAGATTAAACCAAAGAAAAATCAGTCATCCACTAGCTTACCCATTCATCTATGACAAGTCCTTCCCCAACAACACGCGGACCAGGGTCTTCTGGAGGTTTCTTTCGTGCTTCCAGTGCAGCCTCGGCCTCAGCTAAAAGGCGATGTAATTTTTCCATTGCCTACAAGAGAGCATACATGGAATGAGTTAGAACGCATTGTTGCCAATAGCATCATGCAGAAATAGAGATGTCTAACCATCTGCATAAGCATTACTACACATAACTAATGCCAAAAGTACTCACAGGGCTAGGGTGATCCACATCCATAAAAACCACTTGCAGGATCTGCTCAACTGCTACTTGATCCTTTTGCTCATCGAACTGTCATGAAAAGAAAAAAATCAGAAAAGAACAACGATAATGGAATCAAACTGAAAGTTAATTTAGCATTACGTTATTAATACAATACAACCAAGTGCCTCCTCTTTCCGAGTTAGCGTGCTTGCAGGCAAGGTAAACCCTTACATAAGAAGGAATTAAGTTATAGCAATCCAATGAAGTCTTGGCATTTGCAGTGCACTAGGGCCATGCAACATAAGACTTTTAAGAACTACTATGATCAACTCTTGCAACCTCTGATACGGCTAGAATGTTCGGCTGTCTATTCTAAACACTGATTCTTACCAGTTTGCCCACTCAATCTTCTCATTCTCTCTTCGCCTCTCTCCTCCACTAAACCCCCCCGCAAGCTCATCTTTTATTTTCAACTAAAGTATCACAACAAGCAAAAATGGAAGTTGTTTCACAATCTCCATTATGGGCACCATGGAAGGCAAGCTAAATCAAGGCAAGTAATTGCATTTTCCTTTTCTATGCTTATACTCACTTCGAATTTGTCCACCAATCTTACTCTTATGCTCTCAAATTATCCTTCGTTTCTATAATACGAGATCCCATCTTACACCATCAATGTTTTAGATTTCTCTTCATTATAAGCCCATTAGACAAGTTTAATTGTAGAAGGTAAAACCTTAAACATGCCGATAATTAATTGTTGCTATGACAGACCAGGTACACACAGGCACTGACAGGGGAAGTATTGACTGATCTGACTAAAAAAAAAAGGATAAAATATGTTTAATTCTCAGGTAAAAGCCTAGTTCTAGAATGCTTTATTAAGTCTTAGGAAAATGTAATACATTAGGATTCAAGGATTCAATATATAGGAATATAAATTCAATCAAACTAGCATTTAGAAATTTAAAGATCAAATATACTAAAAAATAAATATTTATGTAAGAAAGCCCAATCAGACATTGAATTTTGTGTTGGAGATAGAACTGCACTTACACATAACACGAATAACTGCTACCATCAGATAAATAAAAAACTGAAAATAATATCAACCATAATGAACCATTAAACATTAATATCAAAGGTAAAGACTCACTAATAAGCAGAATGAAAGGGCCATAACTTACCAATTCTGGTACATAATCCGTCCCCTCTTTCACCTTGAGACTCATTATCTTAAACTTGACCTTGCTTTTTTGATCAAATGGTTTTTCGTTGCCCTCAGGAGGCTCCACAAACTTGAAAACTATGAAAACACGGAAAAAACAAACACCTTAAAAACGCTTTAAATAATTTAAAGATAACCGAAAGATTTAAAAAAAAAAAATAGTAAAGACCACATCAAAGCAGAAAATCAACCACAACTGGAACAAAAAACAAACACCAAAGCCAGGAGACAGCCATTACCAGTTGCAATAATGCTTTCGCCCGGAGCAAGTATACCGCCAGGTGGGCGCATGAAACAACTCTTCGGCGCAGTCGTTTGGAACTAAATCATCGCAAAAAGGTTAAAAGGACCGATCAAATGGAGCCGATAGCAAGAAACACAAACATCACAAAGTGATCAACTATAAAATGCATTATTGAACAATCCCAATAAAAGCTTCATAGTCAATCAATAATGGCATATCCAAAAACAATCGTTTTCTCCTAATCTAACTTAATTTCACTTGCGAACATCAATTGCAAATAAAGAAAAAAATATGAACAAAATCCCTGCATACCTTGAAGGCCACATGAGACCTGCTAGTGTTCTTAATCCTCACTGCACTTCTCACTTGCTTACCAGGTTCATCTTCAACAAAAACAACCACAATTAATCCACTTAAGCAAACAACCAATCAAAATATACAAAATTGAGTTGCCCAAATCCATCAAAACACATAACAAAAAAAGGCCAAATTTTGGAAAGAAAACCCAACAATGAACCAATCAACATATAAAAAAAAAAAAAACCCAATACCAAACCCAACAAACCAAGCAAAACCCATATCTCCAAATCTCCAAAAACACCCAAAAAACTCAAAAAACCCTAAAAATGAAAACAATTGAAGCAAAAACTATGGCTTTACAAGGGAAGTAGAGCTTCTTCGAGGGATCAAGTCTGAGCCTACGCCGAGTGGGGAGGATCGATTTCACGACAGACGAGACGGCGGTGGAGGCGTTGGAGGAGTGGGTAGTAGCAGTCTTCGCCCTCTCGTCCTCCAAATGGTGCCTGTCGCTCTGATTGTAATACGAAGACGACGAAGGAGACGAAAATTGAGACGAAGAAGCAGCGTTTCGCGATTGCCAAAACGGGATTCTGAAATTGAAGGAAGTCCTCCTCTTCGCCCAATCTCCATCGTCGTCCACGCCCATCAGAGATGCGTTTGGTGTTCGATCTCTGATTCTGGCTTTTCTACTAAAAATGGGGTTTCGATTTGCGAAAACGTTGTCGTTGTTGTTGTTGTTGTTGTTGTTGTGTTGTCGAAATCGGTGACTTTGGAGCAACTTTACTCTTGTTGTTTGCAGGGTTGGCGTGCGCGTGAAAGTGGAGGTTCTGGGAATGAAAATGATTTGGCGACTTGGAAGGGAACATCGATATAGGGCCGTTGGATTGATGCATTGAGATGTGTTTTTTGTAGTTGGTTATGTAATCTAACAGATGTTAAGTTTGTGGGTGAGTTTTAAATGTGTTAACGCGGCTCTGCTATTAATAGAATTGAAGTTGATAGCCACCTTTCACGTTTCTCATGTCGGGGTGGCTTTGGCTGTTTTTGTTTTTTTTTTTTTTTTGTTTTTTTTTTGTTTTTGATGATATTATTTAATTTTGAGGGCCACTATTTCATGCATTTATGTGTTTCCAGCACACTAAAATAAAAATAAAAAATTTAGACGGAAAAACCTTTATTTGTATTAACTTTAATATAATCTACAATCCACTTAATTCCAACATTAACTCTCTAACAAGTCGTTGTTGTCCTGCGCTTTAAACGCGGAATAAATCAAGTATTAGAATTAGTTTAAAATACTTAAATGTATAACTCTACGAAAATAACTTTGATGAGAAAAAGAAAGTAAACAAAAGATGTACCCTTAATAAATATATAAATATATATATTAGATTTGGAGCCGATGATGTGGCGGAAAAGTGGATGATGTGGCGAGAAAGAAGGTTTATAAGAAACTACGTGACAACTCAAGATGTAGGTTAATAAATGTGTCACGTGACAATGCAAGATATTATTTCATTCATATGAGAGTTGGAGTTGATGGTGTGGTGAAAGAGTTGATGGTGTTGCGACAAGGATGCCACGCGTATAAATATAACTTTATTCCCATTAGGGCATCCACAATAGTTAAACTCCCACATTGGTTAGTGGAGTGTCACGTCATCATTCCATTACATTCTTCTCTATTACATTTACTCACACAATAGTTAAACTATTACACTCTTCTCTATTACATTTACTCCTACAATAGTTAAACCATTTATTACACACTTTATGAGACTCACAATCACATCACACCATTCTTTTTAAAAAACTCAACACATTTTAAAAAACTCACATCACATATTCTAAAATTAACCAATAAATAAAATAACTATTATTCTTACATACCTAAATATATATTTTTGATTTTTAAAAAAATACTTATTTTTGAAATAATAAAAAATAACTTCTTAATTAATTTTTAGATAAAAACTAATAAAAATGAATAGAATAAATCAATCGAAGTACAACAACACAAAAATCAGAAAAAAACAAAAAATATGAACAGTAAAAATGTAAATATGAGTGAGTATATATAGGTTTGAAGATTTTTTAAAGCAAAAATAAAGTGATAGAGAAGATTGAGAGATTGAAGTATGTTGTATAAAAAATGTAAATATGAGTGAGTATATATAGATTTGAAGAAAATTTTAATATGGTAAAAATATGAAAAACTTTGAAAAGAATATGAACAGTAAAAATCAAAACGGTCAAAAAACGTATACATTTTTTATCGTTGAAAACAACGACTCTTTTAAACTAATGGTAATAATACAAAAAATGAATTTTAAAAAACAAAAAATAAACAAAATTTGATTTAAACTGGTGCATGAAGCTGATGCTCTTAGAGTTGGAATCGATGACATGTCGAAAGAGATTATGATGTGGTGATATAAATTTATATATTTAGTGAGGTTGAATGCATGAGTTTTTAAATAAAGAATGTAATTAATGAGGTTTTGAATAAGGCTACATCTTGGGTATGTCACGTGGCTTGTCGAGAAGGCTTGAAAATGCCACGTGAAACATTTAAGATGTAGGCTTAATATATGTATGTATATATATATATATATATACTAGTTTCAGGACGTGCTACGCACGATTGACCCGCTCGCTCCGCTCGCGGGAATTAATTTCTAAGAAGTTATTAATTTAAATTTAAAATTGTAATTAAAATTTAAAAATTAGAAATACAAATACCATTTTTAGCTTATCGATATTCTCTAATGTGATTGAGATAAGATGTGAGTGAAAAAATAAGCTAGTCATGCTACGCCATTACTTCCTCAAAAAAAAAATATGCATGCAAAGGCATAATTAAAGATAGAAGAAGCATGAGTTGAAAAATAGAAAACCACCCCGAGAAATCTACTATGTTATTGATGCTCCCATGGAAAAACACATATCCATGCATAGCCCCGAAATATACACAAAATGCAATTTTAAAAGAAGAGGGAGGAAAAGAATTTGATGCCCAACTGAACAGAGGAGGGACCAAGGTGGTGATCTATGAAGGAACACCAAACAAAACCTATACCATCACATGGAATTGCGAGGCTTCTGAATGGACAATACACCGACTTTTGGAGATGGTAAAAATGCATGAAAGCACCAAGAGAACAATGTGCAGGGGTAATTCGGAGCACTTGCAATTTTATTAGCTCAAAACTATAAATCTTATTTGCTATTTTGGGTAATTTGTTGATAATTTTATTAGGTACAAAACAAAGATTAATGAACAATGCGTAGAAGCAAAATTCCTCTCTGTACACTTTTTGATAATTTTGATATATACATATACCTCTTTCTTATAAAAAAAATGATTGAAAGATAAGATATATTTATTGTAACACTGTTTATGGACTTGGGTATTCATTGATATTGATTTGACTTTAATTAAACACCTTATAAAATAGTGCTAATTAACTAATCATCAATTGCATATATAAAATCAGAGGTTCAATTTGTTGGCAATGGAACAATACATTCAATATTCTCATAGGCATTTCACAAAACATTGACTTTATGGTTTAGACAATTCATCAAACACATAAAATGCATAAACATTGAAATTCAAAACAACCAAACGTTGACTTTATGGTTTAGATAATTCATCAAACACATAGAATGCATAAAACAAAGAATTACAGAGTTCTATAAAAAGTCTCGATCATGGGTATCTAAGAATTTCCAATACCAAATCTAATCAACACAGCAAAAAAAAAAAATCGGAGAAGAAAGGTGGATTACCTCACCTTTGAATCAAAGAGCAAAGGAAAGCAGTGAATGAATCGATGAAGGAAATCATTGAATGAATGATTTGAAGAGGAAGGAGAGTGGTTGATCAGTGAGTTGTTGATCGATTTGAAGAGGTATTGTTCGAGACATTGAAGAGGTAGCGTTATTACCACTCAGAAATTTGTGCAATTTGGATTAAGTTGAATTAATTTATTAATTTTAAAAGAAGACACGAGAAGTATGGGCAAAAAAGTAAATTTTATTAGCACTCAAATAAAGTATGGGCAAAAAGGTAAATTTCATTACCACTCAAAAATTTGTGATTCGTGCTTTTATATATATGATATATATAAATTCAAAATTGAAAATTGTAATTAAAATTTAAAAATTTAAAATATAAGTACCTTTTTTAGCTTATCAATATTCTATAATGTGATTGAGATAAGATGTGAATGAAAAAATAAGCTAATCATGCTAGGACATTACTTCCTCAAAAAAAGTGTATTGGATTGATGAGAATGAATTCATATTTGGAGATAAAGAAAAAAAACGTGTAGTGGATTGATAAGGAGTTAGAGTTTGATTTGAATACAAAAGAAAATGTTGATTAATTTGGAGATGAAAAAAAAAAGTATAGGCAAATATGTAAATTTCATTACCACTCAAAAATTTGTGATTCGTGCTTTTATATATATGATAGATATATATGTTTGATGAGAAATGGAAAACAAACAAAAGTTGTAACCTTAATAAATATATAAATACATGTATATTACAGTTGGAGTTGATAACATGGTAGAAGAGTGGATGATGTGTCGAGAATGAAGCTTGATAAAAAACCACATGGCAACTAAAGATGTATGCTTATTAATGTGCCATGTTGACAATGCAAGAAATTATGTTATTCTTATTAGAGATGGAGTTGATGGTATGACGAAAGAGTTGATGATGTTACGATAGGGATACCACGTGTAAGATGTAACTTTATTCCCATTATAGTTGGAGTCGATGACGTGGCGAATGAGGTGACGATGTGGTGTTTTAAATTTTTATATTTAGTGAGGTTGAATGCATAGGTTTTTAATTAAGGAATGTAATTAATGAGATTTTAAATAAGGCTACATCTTAGGCATGCCACGTCGTTGGTCGAGAAGGCTCCAAAATGCCACGTGGAACCCAGAATGTAGGCTTAATATAATATATATATATAGATATATAAATTAGTATAATAAATATTAATTACCACTGATTAGCTTTTTTTTAGCAAACTATAAATTAAGAACTTTGTTTAGCTATTAATGCTAACACGATTAGTATTGGCATAATTGTGTATAGCCTAATCTAATTGTGTAGCCTAATCTATATATTGATCGGCACAAATATTAAGTAGCACCGACTTGCTATTTTTTTTAGCAAACTATAAATTAGGAACTTTGTTATCTAAAAAATAAGATCGTATATAGTTCAATCGTAATTTTGAATACTTAGCCAATCTACATCTATACGTATATAGTATATATATAGTCTATATCTATATATATTTCGATTCTAATCAGATATTTTTTTTAAAATTTCTATTTATTTTTCTTGATGTGGCATACTTTCTATTTATTTTTCTTTTTGATCCAAGTAGCTGTTGTTGTTGTTGGTATTTCTAAAATTGAGTCCCCCTGTTTTTTTTTTTAACTCCATTAGAAGTTTACATCGGATCTACTATTCAATTTTTTAATAAGCTGATTATATTAATTAGCTAATTCTTCGATATTTGTTGATTTATTTTTTATTTTTTAAACTCTTGTTACGACTTTATAAGAAAACTAAATATTCTCACCTATAGATTAACCTAATTAATAGCATATTCTAATGACCTCATAAAATATCTTATTCTAATCAAATTCTTTAATTGGTTGTTTTTAGGTTCTTTAATAGGCACTAATTAATTTATGAAGAAATTATATATATACACTTTTTCATAAAAAATTAAATGTAACTCAGATCATGCCTATCTATAGAAAAGTATTATTATTGGCACATGTCCTTCCTCTCTAAGCCTCGGTTATTAACATAATATTTATGGAGATGCTAAATTCTTTGATATTGGTACATAAAAAAATATGTCTATTGAGTTATACATTCTCTTTTCTTTTTTTTTAAAGGAAGTTAGATGATATGGTCAAGAGGTCATATTAGTGATTATAAAATATCTAACTACAATATCTAATACAGTTACATTAAAAAAAAAAGATCGTATACGGTTAAGATCGTATATAGTTACATTAAAAAAAAGATAGTATACAGTTAAATTTATATCTATATGTATATAGTCTATATCTATACTTTCGATTCTAATTAGATGTTTTTTTCGATTTTTTATTTATTTTTCGTGATGTGTCATACTTTCAATTTCTTTTTCTTTTTCGATCCGAGTACCTTTTTTTATTTATTTTTAAAACCGAGTCCCCCTATTTTTTCATTTTATTTTTAAAACCGAGTCCCCCTATTTTTTCTAACCGAAAGTAGTAAAAAAATGTGTACACAACCTTATCTAAGACCCAAGAACTTTGTTTAGCTATTAGTATTGGCATAATTGTGAATAGCCCAATCTAACTGTCTAGCCTTATCTATATATTGATCGGCACTAATATTAAATAACTATTTAATAGAATTTTAGTTGCATTGTTTGTATTTAATAGCTATTTAGAAGCTTAGTACGATTGTATTTTGTGGGAAAATGTGATTACCTTTTTGTACTTATCCTCCTATTTGTTAGCAATAGATAGCTATTTAATAGTGTGGGCGAGGGAGAAAAAAGTAAATTTGATTACGACTCAAAAATTTGTGATTCGTGCTTTTATATATATGAAGATATATATGAGTTAGAGTTGATGACGTGGCGAAAGAGGTGCTAATGTGGTAATTTAAATTTTTATATTTAGTGAGGTTGAATGCATGGGGTTTTAAATAAAGAAGGTAATTAATGAGGTTTCGAATAAGGCTACATCTTGGGGCATGCCACGTGGTTCGTCGAGAAGACTCGAAAATGTCGCGTGGAACACCCAAGATGTAGGCTTTATATATAGGGTACTACTAGTACCATGAGAATCAAATATATACTCATGTCATGGGTATACTATTTACAACCATTGGATTCTAATCAAATGCATTAATCGAGACGTCATAAATGCACAACACATTTTGAGAGGGTTTCATGGCATTAGTATATATTTGAGCTCCATTGTAAAATATCTCATATATATATATATATGTGTGTGTGTGTGTAATTCTACCATGGTGATGGAGAAAAATCACTATACATGGTGATTTTTATTTTTGACCATTAGATTTCAATTCAATGAATAATATAACTTATTGGTACTTGTGCACACATTGAAGTATCATTAATGTGGCTATCAAATTGACCGTTAAATCCAATAGTCAAGAATAAAAATCACCATAGATGGTGATTTAAAAAGATCACCATAGTAGAATTTTCTTATATGTATATATATATATATATATAGATTCTTGTTGTATTCCTCATCAAATCATCTTACCGGAAACCTCGACGATTATAAGAAAAAAACTATCCAAACTCAATAAGTCACCCTATCATCTTTTTCAATGAATTTTATATTCTTTCACAATTTTTTTAATGAATTTTGTTTGTTTTGTTTAAGGCATAACAATTGCTCATTTTGGCATATGATGGAACCAAAATCTTGTTTTGAAGAAAATTTGAAAAACATGGAGATATTGTTTGTCTGGCTAAAATACGAATTTATGTTGCACATATTTTTCTTTTTGTTCATCATTCGTACCAATCCTATTTGATTGGGAAACATTGAAGTATACCAATTCAATCCAATCAAAACGCGAGCTTTAGAGTCCAATTATGGTAAACTAAGTTTCTTGCTCGGTGGTCCCAATTGGATCTAACTAGTAGCGCAAAGAGATTGAAAAGTTTATAGCTCAATCTCCAACAATTGGAGGAGATCCGCGAAAAGATGAGAGATTTATAAAGAGATGAAGTGCTAAACTGTAACATAGATAATGAACAGGGAGATGTCGAAAATGAATGGACAAAGCAAATAGTTGGAGATTGCATTAATGATGGTATTTTAGGAAATTGAGGGCTAAATTTATGGTTGGATTTAGGACATATTTAGGTGAATCAAGTATGGATGCTAAAAGCACATAAATGGGTGAAAATAATCGCCATCTATTATTTTTCTTTGTTAAAGACCACTGGTATCCGAACTAAATTGACTACTCCGAGCGTCTCTATTTGTAGAACCCAAACTCGAGCCACAATTTAAGGAACTCTAATATCCAACCATTCGGACAAACCAAACATTGATTACTATTTATTTAATTTGAGCTTCACTATGGACACCCCACCAATTTGCAAAGGCACACCGTTATTAAGGGCACCAATTGGTTTGTTCAAGACACCCAAAAAGATGAGGTATATTTCCTGAAATACCCCTACCTAAAATGTGCACCACACCCAACTCGATCATCTCCTCTGTCGTTCCCGAGCAATTGGTTTCCTCTTATCTTATTCTCCTCTGTACTTGAACCTCTATGTACTTAATCTTTGTTGTCTAAATCGTGTCCAACATCACCGTGTCCAACATCACTGTGTCTAGCATCACCGAGTTGACCATCTCATTCGAATCCTCTTCTTCGAATAATCAAATTTAGGGTTCAGTTTGTTCGATTCGAGCTTGCAGGAGTCAATTCGAGTGACTAATGGTAAGGTTTTTATTCGATTTGGTTGGAAATGGTTTTGTTTTAGTTGATTTTGTTTTTGGAATTGTTTGATCTTCATTCACGGGTTCCAATTATATGGAAACCCGTTTGGAAACCCGTGGTTTCCGGCCATACAGGGCAGTAACGTATATGGGACGTTATCGGCTACTAATGACCGAGAATGTCCTAATTAATGGTGAAAATTAGCATATAATATGTCTCACTTACAACTAACCGAGACTATAAGTACTTGTCTCGATTAGTTTTAACCGAGACAACTTCACATATTCTCGGTAATATATTACCGAGACTAATGTCGAATGTAATTTCTACCTGTCTCGGTCGAATATCACCGAGACTTTATATTATGTTTCATTTCCTGGATATCGATACTTATAGGTATGTCTCGTTGACATGGTACCGAGACTTTATATTAATTCTCGGACCAATTCAACCGAGACATACTTTTTATACATTGTTTAATTCTTTTTTTATTTAAATTAACTATTTGAGTTTTCCCTTCAGATATGGCTCCTTCCAAAGCAATTGTGACCAGGGAGGAGACCGGTAGCGATCCATTAGGGGTGCCCGTGGTCATGGTGGTCGGCGACCCCATACTGCCTCTTACCGAAAGGAGAAGCAAAAGCTTGAAACCAAGGTTAAGGCACCAGAGGTGAGTACACATTCTCGCAAGGGTGTTGTAGAAGATGAGGGTTCACATATTGACGAGCATCGGGAAAAGGGATTAGATGATTGTTCGAGGTGGAAGTCAAGGTGAAGCTTCCGAGTCTTCTGAGGACACACTTATTAATGAAAAAAGAGAAGAAGGTTTATTTTTTAAGTTATTTGCAATTGTTCAATTTGTTACTTACTATTTACTTAGTTTTTGACAATTGTGATTTTGTGTTTAATTTGTCAAGATCATGTCGATGGTAGTACCAATGGTGGAAGCAACCGAGGGACATGAGCCATACGAGGCAGTCGAGGAAGCCGAGGTGGGCATGGTACCCGACCCACAACAAATGAAGAAGATCGAAGAAGAATACTCGTCTTTTCTTTTACTCGGTGGGCTAATAGACCAGAGTCTATTGTTGAGCTTCAAATATTATGTTGCGGCTATGATTTGGGACAATGTGGTACGTAGCTCGTCTTTTCCTCTAACAAAGTCACATTGCTAGCTACTAGTACTTACAATATTGCATGACTAATGAAAACTCACTAAGTCACAAATTAACACATGCATGGGTGTTGCTATTGGTAAACATTACTTCTTGTTTATGCTTGTTGGTTTGGAGCTGATCCTTTCCCAACATCATTTATAGAGTTTGGTAATCAATTTAATGTATGTTAATGAATTTGAAATACTAGTAGATAATTTGCTATCATGACATGCGAGGTATTCTCATAATTCTAACACTCTTTAGGGGCTTACCAAATAGTAGCAATGGAGTATTTGTGATTAATTTTGTGAAATGTGTTTAATATAATTTTGTGCTTACATGATGAGTTATGACTTAACTTGAGATTCATAAGCTGTAAACTTAGCTATATATATATATATATATTTGTGTAACTCTAATTTGTTTTGCAGCATTGGCCACAACTTAAATGCATCAAACCATGGGGCTCAAATCCAATAATGGGATTTGCAAGCATGTCACCCCGGCCCGATACTGAGGGTCTTCAGAGGATTATCCATCGGACCGAGTTAACCACGCTCATTGACTGCTTGTACCGAAAGGGCAACAAAGAGTTGATTTCTGCTTTTATCGAGCGATGGCAGCCGAAGACAAATACATCTCACATGTCATTCGGTGAAATGTTAATAGCTTTGGAGGACGTCAGCATGTTATTGAAGATTCCGGTGATCGGCAAGGTTATTGCGGTGGACAATTTCTCAAGATACACCGAGGACTCTCGCAAGGAAGCAAAGCTAGTTTCCAAGTTGCTTGGTGTTACAATTGAGGAGGCGGAGGAGGAGTTCAACATCACGAGGGCCTCACTGTTCGAAAGGCGTGGTTGAAAACTCGGTGGGCCTTGACCGGGAAGTCGAAGCGGTGTAATTACCCTCTCGTGTAGTGCACAACATGAACATTTATTTTGTACCTCTTGTCGTGCACTCTCTTTACCGACAAGAGTGGATCACAAGCCTTCATCGCATTGCTCAAGTTGCTGGAGAATTTAGACGATGTTGCCAAGTACGTATTGGGCGTATTTGTACCATCAGCTTGGTCGGCGACTAGATTTGAAGTGTCGCAGATTGCTGATTACCTTACTTTGCTCGAGGTAATTGACACAAATTCAACTGACTTTCTAATTTTTATTTATTACCAATTGTGGTATCGTTGCTAATGTTTTCTTCTTTTTTTTGTCAGGGATGGGTGTACGAGCACTGTAAACTTAGGTTTGCCGTATCAAACACCAAGTTTATGGACGGAGTGCAACCCCGTGTTGTGCGTTGGATCCAGAAACATGAGATTGTCGGGAATCAAGACAAATTGGCATCAATTCGCCATACGTTGGACCGATTGAGGCCAAATGAGGTGTTTCTCCTTCATTTCTTTCACGTACGCCCTGTGTGGCCTTACTTGCTACTAATATATATTTTTTTCTTATTGGTGTAGGTAACGTGGGACCTGTATGTTGAGATCAGGACTGATGGTATGGTCAACCCGATCGCGTTCTAGGATGGGACCTTGAGGTATATGGATATCGTAGAGCCATACCATCCGGAAAGGTTCCTGAGACAGTTCGGGTATGTGCAAAGTGTACCAGCCCCTCTGTATCGCCCTCTCGAGGCATCTCGATGCCCATCTGCACTCAAGTGCTCCGTCAAGTACGGTTTCCAACCGGAGCATTAAGAGATGTGGCGTAACTATTTGCTACACCTGAAGTCCGAGGTGGGAAGGCTCAATTCGAGTTCATGGCGACATCAGAGTACTATCCATGGCTTCTATGAATTTCTCACCCGATTATCAAGAACCCGACATACAAGGACGATGCGGCCGTAGCCTCTACCATCGCCAATAATGACGTATTTGAGGTGTGTAGTTGGTGGTGTTCTTTTCATTTCATTTCCTACCATTATTGCCTAACTTAACAAACTTATGAATGTTGTTTTTGAATAGCGAAAACTGATGTGTATTGAACGTTGTGTTGAAGTGGATTACCTTGCCGGAGGAGGAGTGTATCGTTGACTCCGCAATGGCGAGTGACGTCGTGAACTTCTTGTCGGGGGGGATTATCACCACCGCTACTACCTCCACCACTACCACGCTACCACCACCGCTACTATTCAACAAGACATCACGGCGACCCAATCCAGGTTTAATGATGTTCCTCCTCGGTCCGATGCTTCTCCTACTTGGCCCGTTACTCCTCATCTTAAGCGCATGCATGGCAATAAATAACAGCGGAAGGTATTCAAGAAGACGAAGCCCTCCGAGCCCTCCGAAAAATGATTAGATGTTATTGATGTTGCACGGATTGTAAAATTGTTTCTTGTTATTGACATTGAATTGAAATTCTTAAATTGTTTGTTGTTTTTGATGTGTAATACTACTTTGTTTAGTCCATTCGTCCAATATGGAAATACTTTTTCGATAGCACTAATATGCCCTTCGAGCCCTCTTATCCATGAAACGAGCGAAGCCTTCGTTATCTCCAAACATATTCTTACTCTTAGCTAATACTACTTTGTTAATGTGTCAAGAGCAAAGAAGGTGAGACGATGATGAAAATAATTATTCGATAACACTAATAAGGCCTAACTCCCGATTCGTAACAAACATATCATGTTTAGACCACCTGTCTAATATATATCTCAAGTTCTCAAATGCCTAAACATAATTTGCATGAGTCTCCGATGATATGAAAGCAAACCCAACTAAGAACGTCAAATGCGTCAAAGTGATGCCAATAATCTCAAATAATGGCATTCGATACCTATTTGTTTTGTAAGTACAATCCATCAATAGAACCGACAAGAAACATCGTAGCAACTTGATTGAATCAGGATGTTACCAAAATAAATTAGTGACGACGTTCGTATCGGGATGCTTCTTATGCCACGCCATCCACTTATTCTTCTCCAATATATGCAATAATTGTTGCATTTGAGTCCTCTCACCCGCATCCTCAATTCAAAAATTTTACCGTGCATTATATATTTTCCGCATAGTCGATTCGTTATTTACATCTTTTTGCTTCAACGTGTTGAGGATATCTCTTGGCTTTACATTCCCCTTAGTCATCTGCACTACAACCACATGTTCACCCGTATCCAATCTTCCTGCAAATGAGTGGTCATCCAAGTTTTTGGCGAGATCGTGATTGTGCCTCCCACACACAACAGTGATATACCACAAAGAATATGCATTTTTCTTGATGTTAATAAGGAAATGGCACCCACATTTCTTTCTACCAGTTTGAGTCCTCATAGTTTCCTCTTCCTCTTTAGTTCTTGGTGTCAAGGCAAGTTTTGTCGCTTTGGCTTTCCCTACTCTTTGTGACATTCCCCTAAATGTACTTGACCTCTCGCATACAATTTTGACCCTTCCCCTACGCTTAATCCCTCCGACATCAGAGTGCTTTATTATTAACACAAACTTGTTTGCCCAACCAATCATTTGAAGCCATGAAATAATCAATTTTCTTGATGGGAATGACCTACAAGGAGTGAAAGCATCATTGTAGTCTGGAAGTAACGTCGAAACCGACATTACCTGCAACACAAACACTGAACCATAAGTACTCAAAATCAATACACAACAGATTCACGAGAAAATTTAAAAAATATGAAAAGTTAGAAAAAACTAAGAAAAAGAGTTTCGAGACTTTTTCAGGCGTTGACACTTCGACATAGCTTGAAAAATATGTCAAAACTAAACTTTTTGGAATAAAATTTTAAATTTTTGGTCTCACATTATAAACTCACTTAATATGACTATAAGATAATTAAAGTGGTATAATTGGACACCATGGACTTATGAGACTATAGTCGGGTACCGGTGCATATTTCGAGGCATGAGCGGGACGTTTCAAGGACTATTTGTGATTGCTTGAGGTAAGTAAACCCACATAAAAATTAGTTTGAATTCATTTATAGCACTTAATTTATTTTAAATTTTAGTTATTTTATCGTGTTATTTATTTGCTATCCACTTATTGCTCATCCGCTCCCACGTATATATGTGTGTTTGTCGACGAGGTCAGGCATGACACAGACTCACGCCCCAGGGCTAGCTACCTCGCATTGTTTGAGTAGTTGCTAGGGGTGGACAAACCGCGGTTTGGTGGTGAAAATCATCAAACCGCACCAAACCGAGGGTCTACGGTTTGGTGATTTTCCAAACCACCACCAAACCGCGAACCACCAAAATCGCAACCAAACCGAACCGCGATTTGCGCGGTTTGATCGGTTTGGTTTCGCGATTTTTGTGCGAGGCAGCGGTGAGAGGCGGCGGTGGACGCAGCAGCGGTTCGCGCGGTGGAAGGCGACGATTATGGCGATGGATTCGGCGGCGGCGGTGAGACGGGGAGTAGGAGGATGAAAGGTGGCGGTGTGGCGGCAGTAAGACGGGCACTCCGCGACGGCCGAAGGCGGTGAGAGTGCTCGAGAGGAGAGAGGAGACGGCGGCTGTGAGAGGAGAGAGGAGATGGGAGTGACGGGAGTGAGAGGAGAGAGGAGCGACGAGAGTGAGAGGAGAGAGGTGAAAAAGAAGAGAGAGAGAGAGAGAGAGAGAGAGAGAGAGATGGAACCAAAGAGAGAGAGAAGACGACGGATGGAACCAAAGAGAGAGAGAGAGACGGCGATGGAAAGAGAGAGAGAGAGCCCGCACGGGAGCGGGGAGCCGCCGAGCGGCCAACACAACGCGGGGGGGCTCGCGGCGAGCTCCAAAGAAGAATGACGAACGGCGCGACACCTACGAAGGCGCGCGACGCACGCAGCGGCGGTGGCGACGTCTCAGCATCGACGGCGCTGCAATAGTGGCGGACCGACGACGCGGAGGCTGCGTGGGGTGGTGCGGTGTGGACGGGACGGCGCGGCGAAACAACACCAGCGACTCCGACGCGCGACGGCCGAGAGGAGAGAGAGGCCGGCGGGGAGAGAGAGACGACGGTGAGAGAGAGAGAGGAGCCGGGGGGAGAGAGGAGCCGAGAGGAGGGGGGGAGAGAGAGAGCCGGGAATGAGGGGAGCGGCGGGAATGAGAGAGAGAGAGGTGAGGGAGTGAATGAGTGGATTTTTTTTGTTATGTAGCTTTTTAGGGTTTTGACTTGTATTTACCAAAATGCCCTCGGTTTGGTTAAACTACGGTTTTCCCAAAATGAAAACCGCGACCAAACCGCGATTCTGCGGTTTTTACGTTTTTTAAACCGCGACCATACCGCGATTCTGCGGTTTTTACGTTTTTTAAACCGCGACCAAACCGCGAGTTTTAAAAACCAGACCAAACCGTGCGGTTTGGTCGGTTTTGGCGATTTTTCGAAAATCGCTGCCCACCCCTAGTAGTTGCCCATGTCGGGGCTATGCAGTGACTATTCCTCACGAGACCTGTTAGGTTGAGAGATGTTTGACGGGGACCTAAGTCACTATCATGGGTTCATCTCGAGAGATGTTTGGATGAGATTCTACCGTTCATGGGTTCCTTTCGATCGACCGTGAGATGTTTAATGAGATGATTGTCATGGGTTCTTCTCGATTTAGCATAGTCAATTCCCGGATGTTGATTAGGGTTTTCTGTCACGCTACATTTGTGTCTAATTTTAACTTCTTTTCGACTTATTTTCATGTGATTACTTTATTTTTGTTCCTTATTTAAATTGCATGAATTATAGCTGTTTTATTGGATTTTGTGAATATTAGCTAATGTCCTCAGGGATTTACTTACAGGGATTTGTCATTATTTTTTTGACAAATCGCAGATTTTACGACGAGCCAGGGCATGAGGGTCTTAGGCGACTACCACTGAGCTAGGAGAGCCCCATCAACTTTTTGTTTATGTGTTTATTTATACTTATTTACTGCTTCGATAGTACAGGGCCACAACATAACACTAAGTTTTGATTCTTGGGGACGAGACCTAATGTAATGTCTCGGTACATGGGAATCGAGACGTCTGAACATGTCTCGATTTCAGAGTAACCGAGAAGTCTTCATTATTCTCGGCTCCCACGTACTGAGACTTAATGGAAGGTCTCGGTCTTGCGTGGCCGAAACAATCGTGACCGAACACACATGAAAAAATGGAAAAAAGTGAAAAAAAAAAAAAACACAAAAAACAACAACAAATAGCTCTTCCTGTACCTCCTTTTCCACCATTGCGGAAATTCATCCATTGTATGTTGAAAACAAATTCGAAATGGTCAAATATTTGAAACCCTGCAATGAAAAAACAAATCATCATTGTCACTATTTCCAACACAAAAAACAATTGATTTGAACCTTTAAATTGTGTTAAACGAGGGGTACCTCACTTATCGAATGGTGTGAAAGCGCAATTATCGATAAATCCTCGCCAAAAAGAAATGTAGGTTTAGGTTAGATGATAGACAAAGAAGGTTGGGTGCCCCAAATTTTGTTCAAAAGTATGTTGTGGGATTATTTAGGGTTTATATAAAGGGCAATATTGTCTTTTACATCAAAGTAAAATTTAGAGGAAAGAATACCAAAAAATATGGGTGCCTTTGTAAATTGATGAGGTGCACAAAGTAGAGCTCTTTGTTTTTTTAATAGCAAGCTTACTCGGAGTAACACTTCTTCAAATTGCAACATTTCGAGGAGCAAATCCATAAAATTACAAGATCATCAGGGGCAATCTCTTAGTAGACCAGCTAAACCGACATAAAAGGTGAGAGAGCCTAAGTGAATCACAATGAATCCATAGATGAAGCTGAATGAATAACACTAAAAATGTTTTGCTCAAGCATAAGAGAACTTGGAATTCATCTCAGTAGACAACCAAGTAAGTATATGGTAACCGACCTTTTGCAAAGCTTGTAAAAAGGTAAAGTTTTCAAACATTATTGTTTTCATAAAGGCTCAACTCAACTTCCTAATATAATCAATAAGTATATGGTTGGAATTTTATGCAGTGTTCATCGAAACATGCGCTTTGTAAAACATCTGTGTTTTTGGCCAATCACTTCTTATTTTAGGGGTAATGAATGCAATGAAAGGGAATGGAACATTGTAATCTCTCTCGACCTAAAAAAAAAAAAAAAAGTCAAGAAGAAAGAACCTCTCCAAGTCCAGTGCCAGAATATCATAAAATTAAAGCTCGAAACTCTCTCATCCAAAACCTTTGTCATTTACAAACTGACTCCAAAACACAACTGTCATAATCACATCAAGAGATAAAAATGAAGTGAGGGAGAAAGTCATCCAATTATTTGACACACTAAAATCATACATGAGTGCAGATCTTCGCCCAGTCAACTCCCAGACAGGTAAATTGACTCATTGCCAGGAATTGAGAGCGAGAAACGAAACGCAAAATCACTCGTCACGGCAATAATTGGTTTTTACTTACAAGTTGCAACGGAAAAAGACTTTTGCAACGACCACAACCACCCAAATCGGACCGCATTTTGAAGCTTTCTAGAGATCTTCAATCTCCCAATAAAATACAATTTGTCCCCATTTCATCCGCCGCAGGGTAGGAGATTATGAACCTGAGAGATGGTGGAACAAACAATGAGAATTCAAAGAAGCAGTTTTCTTCTAATGCAGGCAAAGAGGGCGAGTTAAGAGAGACTTCTTACTGATATGCAAGCAAAAGTTTCCGCTTGTAACACATACATTTTCAACGTTTTCCAGTCATCCAATCACCGAAGATGGTACTGGCAAGCACTTGCGGTTTCTCAAGTCATATGGCGATAGGCAAGCTTTTCTGCATTCCAAGCTGCTGCGGTGGTTTTATCTCCCATGAAGCAGCATAGTCTGCTTCCTCGGGGAGTACAAATGGCAAGGAGATCTCCCTAATCATCAATTCTCCACAATACGGGCACTCGCCAGCTATGGCGTCATCCATTTGTGACCGCAGCTATCCATCAAAGAAATAAGGTTGCATGAGCCTAACTAGAACATTCTCATAATAAAAAAAAAAAAAAAAAAAAAAGAAGAAGAAGAAGAAGAAAAAAAAGAAAAGAAATAAGGTTGCAAAAGCAATATTGGGTTAATTTTCACATCTCAGTAGAAGCGACATGACCTGCATGGCACCACATAAACCAACCTTATCTGCATCTGTCATGGAGGCAATAGACCCATTCTCAATGGTGCCATTGGCATCTCTTTTGACTTCATTACTGAGTAGGCTGAGCTGCTTCTGCAAATCCAATATATATTCTGCCTGCACTATTTGTCAGATTAGATGGAAGTAACGAGCAGGGTTTTCAATTGCTTGATTTTCACTAGATTTCATTCAGCACGTAATACAGCTTGGGGAATTTGATTTTCTTCTCAGTAATAATACAGTGGAATCACATAAGAAAAGAACTGCAGGGAACTTACTTGCGCTTGGTTGCTACAGCGAGTGACATGAGCAATAAGGCATTGAGCATGAAAGGCATGCCCACAAGGGAACACATAAAAAGGGGCTGTGGGTCCAATCGAAGTATAACCCCTCGCCATGTGATGTGGTCCTCCCACACTTAAAATCTTCTTTCTACAGACCTAAAGATGAAGCAAGATCAGATGCCAATTTCGTCAATGGAAACCAAAGTTGATTGTATTGCTATTCCTTGTGTGTTCCATTCGGCATAAAAAAAAAAAGAATTAGAAACTAGCAAATTCAAGCACAAGAAGCACAACAACAACCAAGCCTCAATCCCAATTTAGTTGAGGAAATACAAGCACAATATGATATATCTCACCCCACATCCCTCCTCACGCTCAATAATGGCGTATCTTTGAGCAAGACCATTGATATCATTCCTTATGTTATCTGCACCATGTGTTGCATCATTCATTTCCTCTTTCAGTAGCTCAATCTGCTTGTTGTAGTCCTCCAAAGATGAACAAATTGCTTCCTAAAATATAAATTGGAATAAATAAAATAAATACAGCTCCCAATTATTTCAACAGTAAACTAGTAGTTTTTCTAACACGTTACAAGGCTGAGACAATAACTAATCACAAAACATGAAAGAGAAAGGCCACAAAGGCGCAAGCAATAATTGCATAACTGTAGAAATTAGCAAATTTACTAAACCAAGTGTACTATGAGAGGAATGCATACTTATGAATATTGCACAAGCATGAATATGGCAATATGTCCAGACTCCAGAGGAGTCCCCACATCCACCAAAGTAATTGCTTATATTTGCCAAGGATCCTAGTGAGCATACAAATTATAAGATCACTGGAGGCACGAGTTAAATGATCAAACTGTATAGAGACCTGATTCCAATCATTTTTTCGTAGGAAATTCATTTTAAGAAACCGTTGAACCGCCATCTTCAATGTGCTGGATTCCTTTTCCAGAAGTAAAACCCAGATTGACAAATGAGAAGCAAATAAGTAGCACAGAAGTTTATACCAAAAGATACTTAAATTGCAGCTAATTTCGTCTCTGGTGTAAGAAGGGCGTTACCAAAAAAGCTTTCATGCATTACAACAACAACATAGCCTCAGTCCCAAATTAACTGGGGCTTTCATGCATTAGCAAATACATAATTTGTTTTCCTGTTTTCATTTTTTAAGTTCTTTTTAGAACCTCCCATGTAAAAGAACTTGCCCATGTGAAAGATTTCAAAATAATAAACAAACAAATGAGGAAAAAAAAAAAGGCAAGGCAAGGCAGGCATAGAGAATAAAGCAGTTCCCAAAATTTATCCCTCAATTGAATTCATAGAATCCTATTTAACCAGTAAAAGTGCAACAATTATCAACTATCATAATACATTGTCAAATGAAAAGCAACTAAAAGTATTTACCAAAAAAATAATAATAATAAAGCAACAAAAATTTGTGGGCTAAAGCATTTGGGAAAGAAAGCTTATCGAACCTTACTTTGAAATCATCAATCAGGGCAAAGTCCGGAAAGAATGGCAGGATGTCCTCTATTTTTAGTAGGCCATCAGTTTCTTTGAGAAAAGCTATTGCCTTTCTTATATTCTCTCTCTTAGTCCCTTTCTCTTGCTCAATTACATGCTTTGCAACCATGAGCCAGAGCTTCTTTCGCAAGTCCTCATCATCCTCAACTTTATCTGCTTCTGCCATAGCAAGCTCTGTATCTACCTAATGCCGCCAAACATAAAAAGAGATTACATAAAATGTCAATACAGTTACTAATGGATCTTTAGTAATGAAACAATTAATCAAATTAGTTTTGAAAATCTGACAACACAAATCACGCCAACACAATTATACTAGAAAAGAAAAAGTCAGCCACTAAAAATCAGAGAAAAGAAGCAGTTCGCAACATAGTAATATTACTCTTGTGTTAGCTTAAGGTACTAATCTACAAAATAAGTAAAGTAATCCCTGTTCCTCTCTGTCTAGTCTATTGCTCAGATGAGTAAACATATTGATGGGAGCTTATGTAAGACAAAACCGCATAAATTGTATCACTGAATAAAGAATACCTACTTAATTGCAAGTTTTTAACCAAAAAAAAAAAAAAAACAATTTGTAAGTTTGTAACCAAACAAGAAGAATACCTAATAAATGCATGGTAAACTACATGACACACCAACAAAGACCCACCAGTCGGAAAACACAGCACAAAAGAATCAGCAAGGACCATAGATTGATGTAAACTGAGATTTCTTAGTGGAATTTCTTAGCTATGTGTAATCAAAAAATGAAATTGAATCAATTTGCTGACTTTTTATTATTTTTCAAAGGTCAAATTACACATTATCATGTAATAAGGGAAATGCAAAATTCAACAAAATAATATCAACCCCGTCAAATTTTGTCAAAAGTTCTATCAAAATTTAACAAATTAATTCCACTTTGTTCATGGAAACTGATATAAGAAAATGAAAAAAGAAAATGAAAGAAAAAGATGATAGATACCTAATCAAGGTTACCTTGGCCACATCAATGGGATAGTATAGAAATAGTATAAATAGGTGTTTTTCAACATGAATAAGAAACTAACTCAATCACAACACCCTTAACTCCAATATGAGTTGAACCCCAACCCTTGCCTTTGGCAAATGGTGCCTCGTCCATCTCACTACATATGCTTTGGCTATAGTTTAAATAGATGTGAGTTAGTTGTAATAGACATTCCGAGTTTGATGTTAATCTTGTGCACTCTTTTGAGTAACTAGGGTCAATATTCGATAATCTTCAGTCCTCCTGATCAGTAAGGGTCGAAAGCTAGATCACTGATAAAAATTTACTTGAAAGAAAACAACTATCCATATGAATAGTTAAGGAAAATGTAATAAGAAAAAGGATTATTTTTGCAGGATCAAGTCCAATTAGCATGTGAAGTATTTACTTGAATTGATGTTAAAACCATCTTTCACTAAAGCACTACATCATAGGCAAAAGCTCTTTGAGCGTACTTTTAAAAGGGATTCCAAGCAAGAATATGAAGGGACCTTGTGTTTTAGATAATACATGAATATGATGATAGTTGAAAGAGAAAAAAAAAAAAGGAATGATCATTGGCAAACACTTGTAAATACTTCGGCAAGATGAAGACGTAGCAATCGAAATATCACCTGAAGTGCAAGGGCAACAGCCTCTACATGCATGGACATCATACTATATATGTGAACACAAGCACGCATTCGCTTTTCCATGAGGCAAACGCGCAATGCATACATGGGATTATAGAAGAAGTCTGGGCCATTAGCACGGCCTTTTCCAAATTTGCATTGAAGGAAACGCAGAAGTGCACCATCATCCTCCTGCATACATAACAAAATAAGTTGTATTCACAAGTGCTGTAAAAATGAAGTGAATGCAATATTATATTGAAGTCACTGCGACTCGAGAAGAAAAGCTAATTGACCATCACACAAGCTTGAATGAAAGATATTTTAATCAATCATACAAATCATAAAAGATTTCATAACATAAATTTCTTCATTTTCTGTTTATGTACTTCACATCATTTTTTTTTTATTTTTTTGATAACTATGGTTATCCACACCCTTTGGGTACGACCAAGGTTCGAAACTTTGACTTCGCCTATGACTTTGTTCACTTAAAATTTGGAATTAATTTGAGAAAATTAACTTCGACAATGGAAGTTTGACAAAAATTCGACGGTGCACGAAGTTTACGGAAGTTCACTTTAAATGTTAGAAAACTCAAATTTATAAACGCAAATCACAATGCACAATCCAAGGCACTTAAACTCTAGTGTACATACATGTATAGACAATGAAGTCACCAAGAGCCTTTAGTTAAGGTCCCAAATAAAATGCCCTCAAAGCCCACGGTCAAAGCCCTAAGCACAAACAAAAAACACTTAGTTGCTATCCTTTTATAGAGCACCAGTCGACCTCTCCCTTCTTCTTCGTTGCTCTCCCTGTCCCTGTCCAAGACTCTGAACCCTCTATCTCGTATGAGTCGTCTCTCCTTCTCCGTTGTTGCTCTCTCTATCAGCCCCCTCTCTCGTCTCTTCTTCTCCTTCTTCGTCTGTCATTTCTCTCTCTCTATTAGCCTTTTCTCCCCTGTCCGAGCCCTCTCTCTCGTATCTCCTCTTCTTTGTCGATCTCTTTGTTAGCTCTCTCTCTCGTCTTTTCTTCTTCTTATTCTTCGTCTGTGACTCTGTCGTTTCTCTCGTCTTTCTCTATAAGCCTACTCTCAAAACCCAAAAAAACCCTAGTTCCTCCTCTTCACATGGGGATTTTTAAGAAAAAGAGAAAAAGTGAGAGACTAACTGAGTTAATGAAAATGTGAGAGCCTAGCGTTTTTAGGTCAAGACTGTCTTTTCTTCATTTAAAGTTCTAGGGTTTCTGAGTTCTAGAAAAAGGTCAAAGCTAATGAAGATGTGAAATTGCACAAAAGCCTCGTCACAGCTCACTTAGCAGGTACGTTTCCAACTTTTTTGATTCCCAGTAGGGGCAACTTCGACATTTTAGTCGAAGTGGCTTCAACTTCGTTGAAACAAAGCATTTTTACTTAACGTTTCATCAGCTTCGACCGAAGCTTTCGAACTTCGGTCGAAGTTCGACCGAAGTTGGTCCGAAGTTTTGCATTTTTTCTACTGTCTGTCAATTTCGTTTCGCTCACCTCTACATCAACAAACTTAGCTCGAAGTTCGTCGATTTTTTAAACCTTGGGTACAACTAATCCCATAGGGTCAAGTCGGTCCACCAAACCCATTGACCAGGAGAAACCACTAGGAAATGGTTTCATTGTCGACGCAAGGACTTGAACACGCGACCCCCATCCATGTGAAGAAACCCCATGTAGTACTTGCGCCACTCCGCCACCCCTGTCGGGTGGTTACTTCACACCATTATTAGGACCAAATGATTTATTGTAATTCTTATTATGTTCCCCCTATACTATCAAATTTCTTCATTTTCAAATGTGTTGAGTTTTCCAACTTGTGCATTTGCAGGCCGTCAACTACATTAAATCGAGCACAGTAAAGAGTTTAATCCACGCAGCCGACCTCCAACCAATTTGGGATTGATTGATTGATTGATTGTTGCTAACTTGTTGTTGCTACTTAGAATATTTGGTGCGCCTTGGGGTTAGTAAAGTTTGCTCCATTTTGATTAGATGTCATTGTTTCCAATCTTGCAATGGTAGGAGTCATGTGCCTTAAATAACACTGTCCACGATTACTCCTGCATCATCTTATATGTTGGGTGAAAAAAGGTTCCAAACACCCTAGTATTCTCGACTTTTTTTTTCTCCTTTCTACCTTCACGTCTTCCTTAAAATTTTAAAGGTCATCAATTGCTTCCCAGTTCTAAAAGAAAAAAAAAAAAAAACATGACATCATGCGAAGCTGTTTACTCATGCATTTCCATGAGCAGCTCGATGATACCCAAACTCTGGGAAAGCTTGACCAACAATCCTTTTTTATGTGCTTTATAATCATAAAAAGGATTTACTTTTATGACTATTACGCACATCCCAAATATTGTGAGCGGTTCCATCGGCAAATTACCAAACTACGCAAGCAATGGAAACGCCTAAAGAAATTCCTAGGGTAGATCCACCTAAACATTCATGATTATCCAGCTAAAAGGAATACTTTGAACCAAACAGAAAGTACGCAACTGACCATTGAAAATACAATCAACGTAGAAAACCACTACAACATCAATATTTAAGGTTGAAAGGATACACAACTTTTGGTGAAATAATTTTTCAGATGATAGCAACTCAAACCTGCTTTGCGTACAACCATAGCAACAGATCATGCACTCCAGAATCCTCATTAAGCAAACGATGGACACAAAATTCTAGATATTTGATAACTTCATGCGTCTCATTCCTGCATGCAATCAATTAAAAGTCATGAACACAAAACTGCCTGCAGAAAGTTGCCCAAAAATGCTGTTTTCAAAGAAACCCATTACCAACTTAGAACAATTGAAAACCAACCTCAGATCAAGTATGCAAAAGAACCAATCTCTTGATCATTAAGACCATTAATCATGTCTATAAGGTAGAGCTCATGTCTCAATCAGGTTTCACAAAGTCATCTAAATCACAATCGCACTTCTGTCTTTTTTTGTTTCACATTTATCTTCAAACTTCAGTTACTGTCCAATTTAATTTGGGCTAAGGTTTTGTCGTACTGTCCTCAAACCCTATGCCATCTTACAGGCAATTATTCATAATTAAGTTTCCAACTATCAAGTTGAAAATTGGAACAGGAAGCAAGGAGAAAGTAAGGCACAGAAGGTTATCCTAAGAGTTTGCTACATGAAAATGGTAATGAAGCCTCTCTTATTATCATTGCTACCACTATTATGATTTATGAATATTCTTGAAAGATAGGGATGAAAAACCAAGTTCTCTAATTGCTTTTAAGATTATTGAACCACATTGTACTTAGCTTTCATATATATAAAAAATGTACCTCAGCTATTGCAAGCGCCTAAACTGAATAGCAGATTCATAGCATTAAACTGGAAAGGAAAAGACAATCAATAATTTTCCATGAAAAAAAAAATTACTTTGCATGTGGTTCACTTGTATAACGCATCATTGCAGGAATCAATCTCCTTGGATCTAGGTTGCTTGTAGCCATCCAAGACTCAACAGTCTCATATGCGTCAAGCATTATAAGATCTGGGGCAAATTTATACTGCAAGTTAAGAATAAGACCTCCTCAGGACATAGGTAAATTCCATTGATTGAGCAGTCATCATTCAATTGATCTCAAACCAATCACTGAAAGTAATTTAGAAGCTCAGGCTGCTCAGCTAATGAAGAAAACACAAAGAGAAAGAAAGCTTAAAGAAACATAAACTAGTATGTTACAATATAGAAGAAAAAAAAAAGTTAAATAACAAAAACAACAAACCTGTAGATCTACAGGGACAGTGGGTTTTTGAAGTACTTCTAATGCTTTTTTGGCTTCTCCTTGCTGCATCAAAATTGGCACATGGGGAGAAGAAGAAAAGAATATCAGCATATTATTTGACCACCAAGTTAAAAATTTCTAACCAGATCATTGATAAGAAGCTATATGCCTCAAATGGATCCTCGTTTCACTTTTTGAGCTTCCATGTGCTCATCAACTAACCAAAATGAAGCCTACAATTTCCTACTCCGCAGCTTTTAGAAACATTAGGAGAATTCATTGCCAAATATGATGAACCTTCTTGCATTTGAGATTTTATAAGTATTATCAGGGTAGAAAATGATAGTTAAAAACAGATAAATAATCATAAAAATAAGACAACCTAAATTCTGAAAATTCATATTCAATCATTCATAGGTGTCATGATGTGATGGACCTAGATTTTTTTCTTTGGTAGGATGAACCTTTATCGATATGAAGCAACTGAATGAAATCATTCAGTGTTAGATTCAACTTCCGTTCATAAAATAAAACCTAAGTAAGAAGTAGGTTTACCATAGCTAAATGCATGCAAAGATAGGCTCCCATCATGTAATTGACAGTACATAAAGTAGGGACATCCGTATATAGCATGTTGCTATTATTTAATTAATGCTATAAAGCCAAGTTTCTTCTCAAAAATAAATAAAAAACAAAAATAAAACCAAAGTATAGGTTCAACAACAAACTATTGTCAGTTCATGATGACCCTTAGACATCAAAAACACGGAGGGAAATAAATGAAGCAATTCCCTCTTGGGACATATTTCTGAAAAAGCGTCCATCTAGAACCAAAATAAAAATAACTCACCTGAATGTAATGATGCACAACAATTTCATACTGCTCCTTCAGATTAGCGAAATAGACTAGCTCATCCACCCTACCATAACTGCAAGAAACGATTCCTTTGAAAATGTTAGTAGAACTCAGATTGACATTGCTACTGAAAAGCAATTAGAAGGGCAAAAAAACCATGAAAAGAAAAAAAAAATGTAAATAGAATAATAAAAAATTGGGAACTTATGAAGCATTTCAACTGCAACTGTGATAGCAACAATAATATAGGGAAACTGCTTCTTTACCTTCAAACAACCCTCCAGTTCCTTTCACTAGATACTGCTTCCAACTATATACACTTTTATAAAAAGGTAGTGACACTTCCACCCCCTATAAAGCCTAGCAATAACAGTAGAACTAAAGCCTAATCGATAGCAAACTAGGTTTAGCCAGTAATTTCAAGGTTCTGTCTAGGGAAATTATCCTTCAAAATAATTTTTTAAACTTTAAGGGGTTGCCAAAACTACTAGGAGCTGACTGCAATTATTTTCTTGATGTATATGTAATACATACACTTACCAACCAAACTCACAAAACCCCTCTCCAAACACCAAGCCCTCCACCTGTGGTCTATATATATATATATGGTACTACTACCATGGGACCCAAATAAATACCCATGTCATGGGGATATCATTTTAGGACCATTGGATTAGGATCTAATGGTTCATACACTTGTGCATTGATTGCTACATACATAGGTTAACACGTAAACATAGTTCCCATCACATGGGCGTCTATTTGGGCTTCATTGTATAATTACCCATATATATATACACACACCATGGCGATTGAAAAAAAAAACACCATGGATGGCGATAGCACTTATGACCGTTGGATTAAGATCCAATGAGCGTGTGCACTAACACCAAAAAACTACATTATCCATCGGATTTAAATCCAATGATCAAAAATAAAATCACCATCCATGGTGATTTTTCCCAATGACTGCGGTAGAATCACCTATATATATATATATATATATATATATATTTTTTTTTTTTTTTATTTTTTTTTTTTTTTTTTTCGAAGTCAAATCACTAAGAAGAATTGCTTACGAACAAATTTTCAATATAAATCGGGTGGAAAAACTAATAAAGCAACTAAACTATTTACTTCAAAAATCCAAACAAAATTCAAGTCAATGCACAAAAATTCATCTAATAGTGTTTATGGGTAACTGAATAGATTTTTGTATGGTTATTACAACCTAACATCGAGATTAACGACAAATCCAAGTCAATGCACAAAAATCCAAACAAAATTCATCAAAAAAAAAGCGAAAATGCATCAGATCCATGAATCGAGCACGAAATCAACAGTAGAACCGGAGAAATTGAGATTCTAACATCGAAACAACAACAACCTAACATCGAAATTAACAACAAATCCAAGTCAATGCACAAAAATCCAAACAAAATTCATCAAAAAAAAAGGCGAAAACGCATCAGATCCATGAATCAAGCACGAAATCAACAGTAGAACCGGAGAAATTGAGATTCTAACATCGAAACCACAACATAGAAGCAGAAAATGAGATCTAGTTGAAAGAATGGCAGACTCGAAACCATGATCAATTGATCAATTGATCATTAAAGGCATACCCACCACCACAATCCTCTGTGTTGTAACAATTCAATCAATTATCAAACAAACTTACCTAAGAAAATCCTCTGTGTTGTAACGTGAGAGAGAGACGTGAGAGAAGAGGAATGGAGTAGAAATCACGAAAAGATAAGGGACGCACGAGAAGTGTGGGCGAGGGACAAAAAGGTAAATTTGATTACGACTCAAAAATTTGTGATTCGTGCTTTTATATATATGATATATATATATATATACCCATGTGATGAGAACTATGTTATTGTGCGTTGTCTAGCATTTAATGACCTATTTATAGCAATTAATGCACAAGTGTACTAATCTCTATGACGAGTTGTTGATGCTTGTTGACCTGTGACTGTGAGTTAGTTGCAAAGGAGCACCCACCCCAACCTCGCTATTCTTTTGGAAGTTTCTTTTTTTAAAAAAAAAAAAAAAGAAATACAAGTCTTTTTTGGCTTTTCGTTTTTTAGCTTCTTAAACAGCCCCTTAAATAAAGATTTAAAAATTTTGAGTTTTGCGTTTTGAATAAATTTGAAAATATTTTTCGCATTCAGATAAATTTCAATTTACTTTATGTTCGGTTAATGACATCATTAAAATCTTCTTTCTCAATTAAGCAAATATATATTGAGGTACATCTAAGGAATATCAATTTCTAAGTGTATGTTCATTGTGATGACCCAAACTAATTTGAGATCAAGCCTTTGTTATCATTGTTGTACCGTGTATGTTTATTGTGATGATTATGATGAATGGTTGTATTTTGCTTGAATTTATAATTGATGAAGATGTTTGACTCAAGTGAATTGTTTTATACCGAAAAATGGGAGAGGGAGGCCCCAAGTAGGTTGACAGCCAGCGTAAAACTTTTGTCACTTTTCATGAAATGGATCAAACATATTGGAAAAGTTTGATCCATGTAGCTGACCCCAGTTAATTTGGGACTGAGGCTATGTTGTTGTTGTTGTAAATATGGATGACAATTACTAGCAGTGGACAGGAACCTATAAATGGGGTAACAGCTACTTTAGAGGTTGATCCCCCCACCTTGACCTCCAATAAGTTTTTTCATCTCCATGCATCCCTTAGGCCACACTTCATCTTGAGTAGGGAAATTGCCTTGCGAATCTGCAATCCCTTGGTCCCTTGCAAGTGGTAACAGTTCTCATTAATGATTAATGACTCACTATGAAAGCTTGATTTTACAGATGATAGACAGAACATAGAAATGTGAATTATCCCCCATATATGTCAGCTTATGTAGGGGAACATTCTCAAGTAAATTAGGTGTAGAATTACATGTGTTTTCATGCTAAATAGAACAGCCGAGGGAAGTCCTAATTCCTCCAGCACTTCCTTTTATGAACTGTATTCGTGGCCATTTATACCAATAAATGATATAGGGGAAAAAAATTGAAACTGTGCTTCAAAAGAAAAATGTATATAAAAAAAAGAGCATAGAGCCAAACAGAACACATCAGATAAAATCAACAGATGACCCACTTACGGTATAAGTTTGTAATTTCCTGATAATCTTTGAGTTTCTGAGAGGCCACTAACCTTTCCAATAGTTTCATTGTCGTTACTTCATCAAGCACATCCTTGCTGTCACTAAGAAAAGCACGGAACTCCTTAAGAATAGATTGGTACTCCGAATTATGGTTCCCAGAAGCTGTATCATCCTCCAACAATAAACGGTTGATCTACAAAAATGAATCCATCGTATACAATTTAAAAATTATGGATAAATAAATAATAAATCTAAGTATAAATAAGTTGAAATTCTCACTGAAAAGTTTAATCTTATTTTTGGTTTAACAAAAAGTTTCGCAGCTAACTGAAATATGTATTTCCCCCTCACAATGAAAATTATAAACAGTAAAGCACAAAAGAAGAGGAGTTTTGTAGTGCAACATAACATTTCATTTTTCTAAGAAAAAAAAAAACAAAAAACTTGCAGATGATTCACGCAGCAAAAGGAAAAAAAAAAACATTACATAAAACTTATTAAGAAACAAAGAAGCAACTTCCATAGCCGTATATAAGCAAGTGGATCATGTAGAAACAGTAGGTGTTATTTGTCGAGCCTTTTAGCGAACAATTGCAACGGGTTTTTTCCGCGTGACTAAACATGAATTAAAACTCAATTACCAATTTTTTTCAGGAGGATTTTGCTAAAACTCATTGATTCTATGCTCTCAGTTCTTTTTTTAATATGTAACACTTATCTGTTTTTTACACCTCTTTGGATTTCAAATGCAAATGGAATTGTGCATGAAAGAAAAAACTGAAAAAGTTTGTTGATGTTCATTATTGATGGAAACTTAAAAGCATAAATTTTTTTTTTTTTTGAGCTATTGTAATTGTTACTTGATATTGTCAATGTCAATTAGCTTGGGATTGAGGCTCCATTGTTATTATTTTTATTGCTAGAATTATGTTGATAAAACGAGAGTATGACAATGTGATTCATACTAAAATGGAGAACACTGTAATATTAAAGAAACTTGCGCATGCAAAATCTTATATATATATATATTACTAAAATGGAACTCAAGTAAATACCCATGTCATGGGATCGTCATCTTAGGACCATTGGATTTTAATCTAATGGTTAACACACTTGTGCATTAATTGCTACACATGGGTCATCAAATGCTTCACAATACACAAAACATAGTTCCCATGACATGGTAGATAGTTGGGGCAACATTGTATAATTACTCATATATATAATGTCAATCCTCCTTGCCATCAAATGCATTTTTTTAATTCGTTCAAGACAACTTTAAAAAGTAAATAATGATGGCATTTTTGGAAAATAATTAAACTTATTTTTAGTTAGTTTTCAAAACGGAAGTCTATCTTACTTTTCCTCATTTCACTCCACTTTTTTCTCAATCCAATCAAAACGTGGTTTCAAATTGTTCCAATAAAACTAACTATTCAAAATATGTCCAATTAAATCGTCAATTCTTATTTCGATGCAGCACATTTAAAGCAGTTTTTTTTTTTTCATGCGTCACATGCGGAGCACGTGTCGATTGACTAGTATTAGAATAACTTCTTGATGAAGGATCTTTAAAGAAAATGGCATAATTGTTTAGAGAGTTATAAACTAATATATCTTAACAGTATATGCATAAGCGCCTCACTTAGGTGCTGCCTAGGCATTATCTCTCCTAGGTGGAGCAGATCGCTCATTACATTGAGAACACGGCGTGATTCAAAACAGTACCTTATCCAAGTACAACTCAGTGGCCCATGTTGCAATCATAGTAATTTGGCTCTTGTCGTCCTTAGTAAGATTATCCAGCTTTCGCAATAAAAAGGTCCTTAATGCATCCTGTGCAAAGCATGAAACAAGGCATTAATGCACACATAAGAAAGCAAAGGAAAAATCAGATCTATCGTATATAAATTTCCAGCATATTGACCAGAAAATCACTTAGCCACACACTACACCAACTTGAAGACAACCAAACAAAAAAATTGTGCTTTTGCAGGACTAACTTTCAACCTTGGGGCCCAAAAGCTACTAAAAAACCTTGACATTCAACGAAATACGAGAATCAAATTAAGGGCACGAAGGACTTGAAGTTGTCAATGAAGTGATGGGAAAGAAACTTACATGCGAAATATGAATCTTATCTAAGGTCCAAAATCTATAATCTTCCCTTCTTGCAACCTAACTTTGTCATGAATATTAAAACGGTGGCTAAGGAAAGTATTTCATGTTCAATGATCTGCTTACCTTGTGTTCACGCCATAAGGAAATCATTGCATTCACTATTTCGTGATCAAGACTGTTTAGATGGTCAAGGCAAGTTCAATGGAAACAGGTTTTCAAGAACCACATGCACTCATACAATAAAGTATGGAAAGCAAAATATGCAGCCATCCTTTTAAAGAAACAAAGAGTATCATCTGCCACTACATACTATAACAATAGAATAACATATTCATTAATATGCATAACACCATAATATTAAAGAAGTTCAAGTCTAATACTGCATTGCTCAAAAAGTCAAACAAATCTTTATGGGTTAAAGACTTAAAGTCAGAAGCATAGAATTATGCCTCTAGGATTCTGCTGATGACTTGCATCCAGTTAAACTAGTAAAACTGGGAATGTCCACCGCAATTGAACAAAGTTGTCTGCTTACTTGCAGATGTTATACCGCACTTTTGCTATTAGTCAGAAGTTGTCTTTATTATCTTCACCCAATTTGCAGTTCCAATTACTAACTGTCTGTAATGCATTTCTTAAAGAAGATAGATTGGCTTCCACCTATACAAAATTTATCTTTTAAAATTTACATTAAAATTAAAGGGCCCCAAAATACAATTTGTGACCTGTACAAACAGCTTTCTATTCCCCACATGTAAAAAATGATGAAGTAAAGTGGACTTCGTTAAGCAATTAAAAACAAAACCAGCAAGTTTCATCATGTTGGTTCCCAACACCTTATAAAGCAAATGTACAATGTGTACTAACTAGCAAGAACATGGAACAGCAGAAGCTAACTTTCATATGAATGTTGAGATACAGGAAAAATAAATAAATAACCTGAAGCATTAGAACTCCTTAATTTATAATATGAGTAAGGCCTCCTATCAAAAAAAACTTCCTAAAATCTTATAAAAAAAAATAATATGAGTAAGGCCATAGTATACCTGTTCACCGATGGATATGAACTTCAAAGCGATCTCTTCAAATGACAGTGCATAGTTAATCTGCATCATAAATTCAATCACTGTTACCAGTCTTGTCTACCTAGGAATAAAAATGTCAATCCATCCAATAAAAAATCATGCATTAAGTAAATAAATTTGCCCGTCTAGTGCAAATACTTCAAACATCAAGGTTTAACTATGTATATCAAACTTCTAATTGAACCATGTGATCCATTCCTGAAATATTTTATTACAAGAGCTGTTCAAATGTCTAAAATAAAAAGAAGCACTCACCTTTCTAATTGTTATTCCTCATCCATTTTGTCTGAACATCTACACACATTTAGAATGTCTTACAACTGAAGCATAACATTTGGCAAAAGTTGTAACTCACTCCAGGGAAGCATTCATAAGGAAGGAGACGATAATTTAAAAGCAGAATTTTGTAATCTTTTGACAAGAAACCAGCAAATCTGAAGTAATTGCAACCCTAATGCCATAGACCCTTAGTTGATTAATACAATAAATCATTGAAATCTACCTGTTCTATAAAGGATTTGTAAAATGTTTTTTTTTTTTTGATGAAAAGGATTTGTAAAATGTTATCATTAGTTTCTCCAACTCAATTTAGAAAAATAATGATTTAGTCTCAGCAAGACATACAATAAGAGGCTAAGATGACACCGATTGTTTAAAACAGTTCATTTCTCATTTGATTGAGACATACAATGAGAGTTCATTTTCGGAGTATTGAGGAAAGCTCAAAAAGCAAAGAACTGTTAACCTTCGATTAAGGCGGTGCAACTTAAAGAAGGAAGAGAAGCATTTGGAAATAACTATCAAATTCTGGATATCAGCGCAAACTTCATAAAGTTTTCGCCTGAACAACATGTCTTAGCCAAGCAAGTCAGACAATTGAGATGATTATGACAACAGCAACTGTATAACAACAAAAATACAACTTCAAGAAGCAGCTAGCCATTTTGATAATTGCAGCCCTTCAAATATGGAGCCGCCAAATTTATTCAAACCATTTAAAATGGTTAATCATAAATAATAAACATTCTCACACATCTATATCTGTAGGTTACCAAAAAACAAATTTGCCAGACTTATTTTCAAAAAACAACAAGATTTATGGATGTACTAGCTAACTGTTTATGACATTTATAATTCATGTGTAAGTTCCAAATCAGAAAGCGTAAACAGCTAAAACAAGAAACAGAAATCTCACTTTTGAATAAAAGGATGCCGCTCTGAAATAATCTTTTGCAGAGAAAGCAGCTTCAGCCTGCAAAGGAGCCTTAGCAATGAAACAAACATGCAGAAAAAATCCTAAAATTGGGAGCATAAATAATTGATGCTAAACATTTTCTCCTTGAGTAATTTAAAAAGCAATATTCAAACTGCACCCAAATTAATGTCTGGGGTGTAGAGATACTACACCATATTGTAGCAACTGTGCATCAGTACCACTAACCTGCACCACGTATACTTGGTCCTTCTGGAAAGGATCCCGACAATGAGCTAAAGCAGTAATGTAATCCTTCATCTCCAAATACACTTGCCACATGCCTTGGCCTTCATCATGAACAGAAACCTGCGAGATTCCATTATTTAGCAACACAGTAAAGAAAAAAAAAAGAAAAATCAAACTTTTCCATTGTGCTCGATAATTGATGAAAGCAAAGTCGAGGAACTGTGAAACATAGATAAAATTGACTAGATTCAAAAACCTGAAAGATTGAGTTCTGGTCATATGCATAGAACAATCCAGCAGTGGCATCACTGCATAAACCAATGATTCCAGTTGAAACGGACTCCGATGAATGATCAAAATGCAGCTCCTCAACAATCTGTTCACTGATTCTGTTGACGACCTAGAAAGCATTATGGTAACAACAAACATCATCAAACGATCAGGAGCTACACAGTTTCATTCTGCAACGAAACAAGATTGCATAGACATCAAAGGCATCATTTAAGGAAAATTATAAATAATCTAATACTTTGTTACTCTGGCCAATTTTAGAACAGGCTTATATCATAGTGCTTGTGAGAAAACTCTGGTTCCTTCTACAGTGATCGATATAGATTGTAAAGCACCTTTTCTAATTAGAAACACAGCAAAAATGCAAAAAGCCAACAGTGTTTGAACCAGTACCTTGACTTTGTCTCCAATAAGAAGCAAAAAATGAAATTCGGACAAGGCAAGTGATATAGGTTTAACTGCTTCAGTGCCTCCACTTAGTTTTGAATAGTCCAACAAGCCTTTGTTCTCCACAAAGTTTTCATCTCCGTTTGAAGAACTACCCAAGAAATCGACCAAATAAGGAAAAAAATAAGAAAATTGAATAAAAAAGAACAAGAAACAGTTTTTGAAAGAGAAAAAAAAAAGGATAGTATACAAACTTTAAAGAATTTGAAGTTTGAAGACCACATGATACCTGTGTTGAGCTCCAAAGTTTAAGCCACCATGATAAATGCCAGCCCCAGATAGCCAAGCAAAGTATATGGCTCTTCTTTGTTTGATAAAAAAATGTAACTCGCTACAAAATAATAATCAAATGATAGATATCAAGATGTTTTTTCTGACAGAAGTTTCTGAGATGCAAAAATAGGTGCACAAAGCAAACACCTTGTAACCAAGAGAAGAACTGGAATCAACAGTTATTTACCTCAACCTAAATACTCAGTTACAATGACTTAAAACAAAACAGCATAGAACCAAAAGAATGAAAAAGCTTCCACTTAATAGAGCAAAATCTCATAACTGGTTATGGAACTCAATAGCAAGACTGCTATTTAGAAGAAGAGAATTTTTTTGTTTTTGATAAGATACCAACTTATCACCTCTCAAACTTGTTTCTGAGGAGACTCCAACCCTCGACCTCTTCTATACGTAATCATATACCAAACCATTGAGCCACCAATTGGTTGGTAGGGTGTTGTTTCTATTTCAATACGTTGGTATATAAGATGAGATTAAAAAGTTATGGAACATGAAGATTCCTGCATAAACTAAATGCCTTTATATTCCATCTTCGTCTATCAAAGAATAATTTCGGTAACTTGCATTTAGGTGAAAAAAAAGGCAAAGAAAGTATAATAAAAATTAGTCTTTAAAAGCAATACTAATTACACTCGGTTACAGATTGAAACACTTCATGAACTTCATCAAATAGGCACCCAAAAAAAAAAACCTTCATCATTAGAACTTATGAATGCGAATTTATAAAAGATGAGTTTTTGACTTCCTAAATACTGAAACTCAAATACAAATATCACGATAGAACTTGCCTATTTGGAATTTCGCCTGGAAGTTCCATGAAGCGAACAGCCCGATCTGCATAACTGGCAAAGACAGTCTAGTAAAAGACATAGGCATCAATAAGCATATGCTGTGTAAAGGTGGAATTAAAATTATAACAAAACAATTAAAACATTTGTGGCTTTTCATTCTTCTATTATTCGTTCAACCCATATATGTAGTACGATGTGGAAGCAATAAGACAATGGGAATTTCCTACAAAAAAAATAAGTCTGGGAACTTAAGCCTCCCTTAACAACAGAAAAGTCCTCATTACAGTGAATGAAATTTTCTCACTAGACTCTAGTACTAAATTCAAAAGTAGTTGTAAATGAATAAGATGGTGGTTTAAGCATCCATCAGTCTTGTGGTGCAAGAATTAGAAGAGCAAATGATTGGTCAACTAACAAAAAGTCAATATTCCAACAACAGAAATAATGGATCCTATGATAATGAGTTGTTTCCTATCATTGCAGAGCTTCTACAAGCATTTCCAAGGACACTTTTTTCTCTAGAATCAGATGTCAGCATCTATCTCTACCCATAGCCTGGTCAAAGAATTTTCTTGAGGTGAGAAGAAAAAACCACACGACTTCGATCTTTTTCCCTCATTACGTACAGCAAACAGGAACCACATCTTTTCTCATTGTCCAAGAAGAATCCTTAAGCAGATTCTTGTGGAAGAACAACAATTACTCCAAGAAATGATCATGATTTTGTGGAAAGTTGGCATTCTACTTCTATCACATAGAAAGGTAACCATTCAAGAGAGCTTGCTAAACTTTCCACCAACCAGAACATTTAGAAGAAAATGATAACTGATAATAAGGAATCTCTTCTAGATGGCTGAACAGTTGCAAACCAACATGGTAGTTAAATTTAAGCAATTTTTTCATTAGCAAAATAAGGCCGAAAAAGTGAGGCCCTGTCCTTCACATTTTGTTTCATACCCTTATCAATGCCTTTATATTGATAATTAAAAAGGAGAATGCTAGGGGACATACTTTTGATACTTGCATTTACTACACATTTGTGGGTGTCCTTTGGAGTTTGGATAGACAGAAACTTTTGCCACACACATCTCGATGCACAAATCAAGCAACACCAAAACCATTGTAGCAAAAGTATGGATCACAAGTATGTCACCTAATCATTTTCCAATTAAAAAAAAAAAGCATACAACATCCATTTCCTACTTAACTTCATCATATATTAAAACATAAAAACATATCATAATAATAGTGTAACTTGTTGAGACCCTTGGAACGCCACCTAAAGAAAAAGACTCCATATGAAAGAAATATTGCTCCAGAAGGTGAGCAATATTTATACTTCTGAAGGGCAAACTATAAAACATGTGTACTTACATCCAACAATCCCATTCCAGTGAAAGAATAAAGTCGTGTTGGCGTAACAGCCATTACATAGTATCTGGTTGTATTGCCAACAGTTGTAGTTTCCATCTGAAGAATCAAGAATAAAGATCAAAAGATATCAGTCAACAACAGTTAATCTGGGAAAAGAAGACAGGATTCTGATCCCCCATATACATTGGACCTATAGTGTAGGACAACAACTCAGGCAATCAAGCATTGAAAACTCTTTGATGAAAATATAGAGAATATTTCATCAAATAAAAGCCAATATCGCTTACTAACCTGCAATCCCATGAAAGCTTCTGGAACTTCTGTCAGTTCATATAAAAACTTTATATACTTCTCCTTTTTATCCTTCTCATCAACAGAAATCTCATAAAGTTGACCATTGTCAGTACCAAGAATGACTTCCCGTGTGGAAGCTGTGTTTGATGATGCCAAAGTAAACAGAAATCAAAATTCATACAAGTAACCACTGTGAGTACATTTTTTACAATAGAAGAACAATGCTCAAGGCTACCTTCTGTAATTAGTTGTCTGTTCCATGCAACAGCATTAACAATAAGACCTTTCAATTTGCTTAGAATTCGTGGCTTGCTCCATTTTGCATGAGTATAATATGTCTCAGAATCTCCACCACTGAGGACAGTAGCAATGCAATGACTCCCTCCAGGATCAACAAAAACTCGATGCACAGGCTGCTCCCCATTTCTACTAACAGATAGATCAATATCTACATCAGAGCAGGAATAAAATTAACATACAGAATTATGTGGATAAGTAGATATGCAAAAACAAAAGGAACTGATGAAAAAAATATATATTTTGAGAAGAGAGAGCCAAGTATAACAACAAAAATAACACTAAAGTAAATTTGAAAAGAAAACAAAAAAAGATAGACTGTTGGTAGACTCGGTACCAGTGAAATAGATAGATACAGGTTCAGCAATATGCAGACAAAAGATTTAAATATTATTTTATATTCTTAGAACGTTTCGAAGTTGCAGATTTTCATGATTACATATTTCTAAAGAGATTTGAGCGGTGAGACTTGATTTCTATTTCTCCAACCAAATAATTGGAGTACAAGTACAACACCAATTTGTGAGTGAACACAGTAATGTTCTCATTCAACACAGGTCACAGCCACAAAAAGCTTGTTTCTTGTAATTTAAACCTAGTGGAACTCAAGTTGTAGGATGTATCTGGATAGTAAAAGACAAGTTTTTAATATGCAAAGACTGAAAAGAAAAAGATTTAAAAAAAGTAAACACCCGGGGCATATGGTCATAAGCTTATCAACAACAACAAAGTGTCAATCTCAAATTAGTTGGGGCCAACTACATGGATCACACTCTTCCATTGCGCTCGATTTAGCGCAATTGATGGTGTGTTTTCCAAATCTGTTAAATCCCTCTATTTTCTAATCAATGTGTCCCAACTTAGCTTCAGTCTACCCCTGTATTGTCTAATTTCTTCAATTTTTAGTGAGTTGAGTTTTCTAATGGGGGCATTTTGTAGGCCGTCTTTGGAGGTGCCCAAACCACCGAAATTGCCCTTCCCTAATCTTTGAGTTAATTGGTAGTAAGTAGTAAGCTTATCAAAAAAAAATTATCAAAAGAAAATAGGAACTTCTATATGTTTTTTTTCCTGGGATTCTATCATGTATAAAGTAGCAAGTGGAACACTGTTTTCTAAAAGTGGCAGCCTTGTCCTTGAATGCTCTCCACTCTCCAGTCATTATTACTGCTCACTAACTGAAATGATAATATGGCTTTGCCACTATCTAAACAGAACTACCTAAGTTCCAAACACATTGCCAAAGGATTCAAATCGCTCACAGCTGTGTGACTTCACATAGGATGCCAGCAAATGCAGAACAAAATCCTGAAATGAAAAACTCAAGCATTCGACACAAATGTTCACGACTGTTCACAGCTGTGTTTCTATTCACGCTTTAATATTTCAGTTTTTTACTTGAACGAGTTCCAAACACGGCCAACCATTTTATGCAAGGAGAAACCCCCTCAACTCTCAACAAAAGAAGTTGAATCTAGAATGAAGCAGCACTAGACTCGGAAAAAAAAAATCATCTAACAGCAAATAATTGGAGGGACTTAAATGGTTTGGAAAGCTCACCATCAATTGCACTAAATCAATAACAACGGAAAAGTTTGATCCATGTAGCCGAGCATAACTAATTTGGGACTAAGGCTATTGTTATTGTAATAGCAAATAATTTTTGGAGGGAAAATGCAAATGTGGTAAATATGAATAATTTTAACTTAGACGATTCACGGAGGTTGGAAGTTTTAAAAACAAGTGCATCAAACATTCCGCTTAAATTTGTGATATTTCGTCACATCAAGGCCAATGCTAGAACCCATAATAGCATATCGCCCCACGAAAACAGTTCCATTTGTCGCCACACTCGTTTCATCAAATAAACATACTAGATCACAGTCGACAAACCGATTCGAAATAAGTGTTTGAATTGATTGAAATCATGAAGGATTCACGCGCATTATGTATCAACAACAAAACCAATTTAACTAATCAGGCACTGTATGAACGAATTAAGCAATGAAATCACAAAACCAAAATTAAAACCACCATCGCAGATTCACAATAGGTCGAAATGAAGTACCGTAAGAATCACCGACTCCGAAATCATGGCGGATGATCCATCCTCTACTGGTTCCCAACACGATCACATCATTTCCAGCAGCCATACAAGTAATCGCACCGCGCCCCTTCGTCGCATGCCTCTCCAGAAGATCGACCGAGAACACGTTTCTGGAAGACTCCATGAGAAGTCGAAACCCTAGAAAGCACAAATTTTCAAGGAATCAAGCGAAGATTCGTAGAACTCGAAAGAAAATTCAGAAATTGAAACAGATGAGTTGCGTCAATCGCCGGAATTGGCGAAGAATTGAAGAGAATTGTTGGATGCGAAGACTGTGAATCGAATTTTCTGAATTGACAATCAATCACCTGTGTGCGTTCGAGTACGATCAATTCAATTCAATTCAATTCAATCTTCGGATTTCGCTAATGTTGCATGAGATATTGTTCTTCGCGGTTGCGAAAGCAGATCTGCTGCCACAATCAATAGTGAAACTAAAACACAAGATGAACATGCTTCAAAAGCCCGCCTCTGCAATATATATAGAGTCCCAACTAATTTCATGGCAAATGGTATCATTTGGTCTCATAATTTCCTAAGTTTTTTTGGGGTTGATTGGGTTAATTTCACCGATGGTCACTCAAGTTTGCAGTTTGTAACACTTTGGTCACTAAACTTTCATTTGTCCCAAATATATCACTAAACTTTACAAAACGTTTCAACAAAGTCACTCCGACCACTCTCCGGATCGGCGCTGCGACATGGCGCCACGTGAGATTTCATGGGAGGTCACTTAACTTGTTAAGTGATGACATGGCATGCCACACACACCCACCCACCCACCCACCCCCCCACCCCACCCACCCTTAGTGCACCCCACTGGTTTCCGGCGTCTCTGCTGCCCAACCCCACCCCCGGTTCCCCCGCGCCTCCCCGGCGTCTGCCCCCCCCCACTCCCCCCCCCCCGGTAGTCTCTCCCCCCCCCGCCGGTTCCCCTCATCTTCTTATACATCCCGATCGCCTCCGTCGACCACCCGTTCTGCGAATAACAAGCGATCATGGCCACCCAAACGACTCATCCGGCTGGGCACTTCACCAAACACCTTCTCCGCACCGCCCACATCCCCAACCTTCCCATACCCGCAATCATGGCCGTCCAAGTAACCGCATTTCTCTCGGGAATTTCATCAAACAAGGTGCCTTCGCAGCCTCCACATCCCCCAAACTCGCGTGCCGGCCACCATCGCCGTCCACGAAACCACATTCCTCTCCCCATCGCGTCAAACACCTCCCTCGCCGCGCCCACCATCCCAACCTTGGCGTGCCGGCCACCATCGCCGTCCACGCCACCACGTCTCTCGCAGGCATTTCATCAAACACCTCCCGCGCCTCATCCACGCACCCCATTTCGCATACATGTCGAGCGGCGCCGTTTGCAAGACTTGGTTGGTGAGAAATCCCGAATGGGCGATCCGGCGTGCACTTGCTTGCCTTGTCGGGAGGCTAGGGCTCGCGCGCGGCGTTGAGGACGGAAGCGAAGGTGAAGGCGTTTGGGGGACGGATTGGCGGTGCATTCGGGCGTAGAGGAGATGGAGTTGGGGAAGTGGGCGTGGGGGGGGGACCAGTGGGGTGGGGGAGAGCCTGCGGCGGCGGGGGGAGTGGGGGGGGGGCGAGACGCCGGGGAGGGGGGAGGCGCGGGGAACCAAAGGGGGCGGGGGGGGGCGAGACGCCGGGAAACCGGCGGGGTGCACTAAGGGTGGAGTGGGGTGGGTGGGTGGTGTGTATGTGGCATGCCATGTCATCACTTAACAAGTTAAGTGACCTCCCATGAAATCACGTGGCGCCACGTCGCAGCGCCGGGGTTTTTGATCGGAGAGTGGTCTGAGTGACTTTGTTGAAACATTTTGTAAAGTTTAGTTATATATTTGGGACAAATGAAAGTTTAGTGACCAAAGTGTTACAAACTACAAACTTGAGTGACCATCGGTGAAATTAACCCGGGGTTGATTTCGTGCCCAAACTTTGCTTGGTTCACTTTGGCAAAATATAATTTTTGGCCCTTGAATTTTGAGTATTTTATGTCAACTTTTATTATTTTACATTTGATCTATTAACTTTCATTGTTATACATTTAATCCCTGAACTTTTTGATTTTTTTATGTTTTTAGTCCATGAACTTATAAGTTTTTTATGTTTTTGTGGGAAATTAATTTTTTCGGCTTTTGTTGGTCGATGTTAGTCATTCGGTTCAACAATATAAATCACTTTACTTTTCTTTACTAGTCACGCGGGACTTCTATTATCTACGCCATCGGAATTTATCATTTTAAATGGTGAAATGACTAAATGTAAATCTTTGTAATAGTTCATGTATCAAATGTGTAGTAATAAAAGTTTAAGGATCAAAAGCATAAAAAACTCAAGTTCAAAGATCAAATGATGAGTTTTGTGTTTCACTTTTGATTTTGGAACTTTTATTTCTCTCTACTTTTGATCATTTTGTTAAATTTGCAGAGTAACAATTACTAACGAAAATGTTCGCTATAGATTTTTTGAGTTGATAAATCAGTTGCGAACTGTTTATGAATTGCTCATGAAACACTTTGTTAGCAATTGTTGTTCTCTGAGACTCCGAAATTAACAAAAAAATTAAAATTAGAGGAAAATGAAAGTTCATGATCCAAAGTGAACTAATAAAAGTTTAAGAACCAAATCAACAAAAGCTTGAAAGTTTAGAGATCAAATGTTACTTTATGTCTTTTTTTTTTGCTCCATTGCTTTTCTAATCTAGCGTCACAAGAAAAATAAATAAAAATAATTGAATAAATAAAAATTTATCTAAGAAGATTTGAAAAAAACATGATAGCATAATATTTCCAAGTCTTACAAACTTTTGTAGAATTTCATGCCTTCTAAAAAATAAAATAGCAATTATCTTCTTAAAGTTACATTTACATCATGTTTTTTTGTCAAATTCAATCTATTGCATCTAATTAGAGTTTCAGGGTTAGATTATAAAGCTAGCACCAAGTCTAGCTTAGACTTATCTTCGCGTTCTTGTCACATAGTTGTCATTGCACCAGCGTTGTTGTTATTATTATTATTATTATTATTATTATTATTATTATTATTATTAAACCAACGTTGTCTTACAGATAAACATGTATGGACTCTCTTAACCTATATGTAGGTCCATCCTTGATCGCCAATGCTAGAGTTAAGAGAATTTCACTCTTTGCAAGTTCTCACGTACCCTTAACATTCTCTATAATACCCTTATATAATTATTACCACATTATTACCACACCGCTTTTTCTTTAACTTAAATTTTGTTCAATTATCAGCCATGATATGGATTGTATTGTGTTTTCATTAAAGAAAATTAATTTTAAAACATCAATTTATATATCATTAAATAATGATTAAAAAACATATTTCAGCATTAAAAAACAAAAAATGGAGCTCATAGATGTCCTGCAATTACACAATATTTTTTTTGTTGCGTAAAGGTACCCCAACTATTTGTAAGAGTAACCTAATGATTTAATTTTATTGAACCCTCTTTAAAAATAACTTATATACAAATCACTAAAATATATAAATTAGTTTGCCTTTATACATATTGGGCTGTCTTTAAGGTGCTTTTTTTTAGAAGATAAAACTAGAAAACAAGGTCTTAATTAGTACTAGTAATTAAGATTCACAATGTTATCCTTAAAATTTACAAGTGTAATTCAATCATGAAATGGATAGACTGTTTCTAGGCTAACCAACCAGAGCGCAGGGCCCCACAACGTCTACATTTTTTCCCACAACGGTCGAAAAAATTCAAAACCACATGCCCTTCCCTCGTAAATATCTCCAATTAATGCTCCAAAATCTCATCCAAACTGTATAAATCACGCACAAAAACTTCACTGTTCTCCTCTGCTCATGAACAGATCATGAGCTTCCTCGCCTACCCAGATCACAACAGCGCTCGAAATCTCCATGTGTGGAACAACGAAGCTTTTGACGACAACCACTACGATGAAGCAGGGGAATCAGAGCAATCTGTGTCTTTTGATGGGTCCGATTCGTTCGATTTGAGCTCCAACAAAGAAAATCGAAGACCCCATTTCAGCGAATCGCCTGCTAATCCGGCTCAAGCGATCCGTGATGGTCCTGATGGAGAGAAACTTCAAGGGAAGCCATTGAAGCTCCTGTTCGAAGAGGGTCTGGTTGGGCCATTTTTGGGCATTTCTGATAATGAGGATCAAATTGATAGGAGTGAAGGAGAGATTGATTGTGAAATGAGAGAAATCGCGGCGGAGATCGGTCGGTTGGCATCGAGATTCGAAGCGCTTCGTCTCGAAAAAGGGGGGAAAGCCACGATAAAACGATTGGGAATTGGCCTTGGAGCCCCAGAAAATACCCCAACTCAATCTGTAAGTATTCTTTTAACATAAAAAAATATATCAAAAAAAAATTACACGTAAAAGCTTTTAGTGTCATAAAATCATACCAAAATCTTATCGCATTCATTAACCTCAAACATTCAACACCTTTTGACAGTACAAATGTCTTTTTATAAGCTTGAGTGAGAACTTTGAAGTTTTTCGCATTAATATCAATTTTCATCGAATTGGTAACTTAAAAAGAGTTTAATGAACATAATGTTGATTAAAAACATAAGTTACGTATTTTAGATATTATGTAAACATGAAATAAAATTATGAGACGCATAATGGTCTAACACAATCCACACAGGCTCTTAAAGATCGAGCATTCAAGGTTTCCAAGATCGACGAAGACAAAGTGACGATGCGAAGGGGAGGAAGAAGTCTGAGTCCCATGAAACGCTGGTCTGGTCTCAACATGAAAGCTCTTCCCAAACGAGGATTCACTACTGTTGGACCAAAGCAGCTTGTGAGGAACAATATTAACAATGGTGGCTTCACAAATATTAAGACCAAAAACCTATTTGTTGCTAATGCTACCATTAAAAAGCAAGTTCAAAGGACAAGAGTTGTTGCGAGTCGGTACAATCAAATTCCAGCGCGGTTTTGTAGAAGCAACGGAGTCGGTGTTGATCGAATTAAGAGACCGTACCCGAGAAATGAAGATAGAAAATCGAATAAATGCGACAAAAGGCTTGCTTTATTAGTTGCTCACATTTGATGACTTTCTTGTGAGGATGGATGACTTTGTTGTCCTGTTGTAGTTCTAGGAGAGTGAGAGTCTTATTGGTAGGAAGTCATTGTGTATTTGTGTTCTTTATTTGGTGTTTGGAGTTTGGCTTTCCTTCAATTTACATTTTAAAGCTTCTTGGTTTGCACCATTGAGATTGAAATTCAGAAGCCCACTGTGTTCAACTAATCTAGGCTCGAGCCTATCGATCCTGATTAATTTAAGCTTGAGCTTGATCAACTCACAAAAAAGTAAAGCTCTTCCCAAAGGAGCGACTACGTACATTATTAATCTATCTATTTTTGAGTATTTATGAGTTACGTTTTCAAATGTTGCATGAGCCGAAATATAGTTTCACATCAATTAGAAGAGAGTTGATTACTCATGTCTTTTTGAGTAAAACCCCACATAAAAAAAACCCTTTCCTCATTCCCTCGCTAGGAGACGTGAAATTCTCGAGAGGAAGTTGCTAAGGGTACCCACTTTGACACCGTGTTTGGCGCACTTTGGTAGATGCGCCATCTATAGATTCCGAGATATGCATTCGAGGTGCATTGAATGACTCACACTTGAGTACCCTAAAATGATGCCCAAAGTGGGTACTCCAATCATTTTGTTTCTTGGAATGCACTAAAATTTATGCACCTAGTTCCGTTTGAATTGTCTAGCAAACCCCTTCAACATTACACACTCGCCTCGAAACTGAAACCTCTAGTTAAGAGGCATGAATATCTCCATCTCACCAAAGGGTAGTGCTAAATGGACTCAAAAAGTTCGGACTCAAACAACCAAAAAGACATAAAGACCCTTAATTCAAATTCATTATTGGTGTTTGGGGTAGATGGTAATTATGTCTTTTACTTAGATAAATATCTTAAATTATCAATAAAAAAATCTTTGGGTCCGGACTCAAAGAGTCCGAACGATTTTTTGCTCACGAAAACCCTATTGAGCAATGATTCATTGAAGTTTCACATGCTCTTTAAAAAAAAAAAAAATCATATGCTCAATTCGTCTATAATACCAAACACTGACCCAAATAACCGGCCGAGCCAACACAAACCACACAATCAGACAAAAATCATTAATTCATTCAGACATTTCCTCAAACACTTCATATGCACGTATATTACAAAACAGAGCTAACCATGAAATTCCATTTTGCCTCGTTAAGCATCGATGGAGACTTCACACCGACCACTGCCCACATTTGTCTTTTTAAACATCCCATCAAAGCTCCCCAAATTTCGTTCCTGTCAACTGTCTTGATATCCGCAGTTATTCTGGCGAGTCTTACTATTACCACGAGGCCCTAGCTTAATCGATCTGGGCGTATCCTAGTGCCCCGAACGATTTTACCATATCGAGAATCGAAACCGAGGTCGTGCGCTTAACTTACATAATCCTCATTTGCCAACGTTGTGGCAACTCGACCGAGTTTATTTGTGAGAACATTAGAGAACAGTTTTCTCTGCCATGTTGGAGGGAAAAGCAGTTGTGGGAGAGGCAGACATGCTACAACCAATGCAACAGCAAGCGCAGAGCGTTGCGGCGAAGGCCCTCGACACCTTCGACGTTATCAACTCAACCGAGATTGCCCGGTTGATTAAGAAGGTAGTAACTCATGAAATCTCAATTTTGGAGTAATGGGTCTGATCATTTTGTTTATTTTGTTTATTTGATCCTCAAACTTTTATTTCTCTCTGCTTTTGATCATTTTATTAAGTTTAAAGAGTAATAGTCACTAACGAAACGGTTCCCCATTAATTTTTTGGGTTGATAAATTAATTGTGAACTGCCAGTGAATTGCTCCTAAAACGCTTGGCAGGAATTTGATGAGCTATATGGGCATGGATGGCAATGCATAGTAGGGACTGATTTTGGGTCTTTCGTGACGCATTGTCGCGGGTGTTTTATTCATTTTCGCATTGGTAGCCTCGCGATATTGCTGTTCCGAGGCATGGCTGGTTCGGTCTCGAAGGGAAACCGATACTAGTCGATGGAGGCCGTGAAAGTGTAAGCAATTTGGTTACTTGTGGTTTGCAGTTTAGTGCTTACTTGGTCTTTCATATTATGTTTCTTTTGTTCTTGCAATTGTATACTGCAGTATTCATTCATGCTTATCAGCTAATTTGTTTTGGAGTTCTTGCTTTTCTATGCCAATTCATATCTAACATTTATTTAGATCAAATATACAATAAATGTTTTGTTATCTTTTTTTTTTTTTTAATCCGATGAACTCTTTAATCTTTGATGGTCCCTTCTTAATCTAATGGGCTTGTATGTTTTGAATGTCCCATGTCGGGGTGGGAAATTGCCGAATTGGGGCTTGCGGTTTCTGCTAGATGGTTTTTTTAGGTAGATTAGTTATGGTTGAGATAACAAGCTTTGAATTTTCCTTGCTCTAATTAAAGACAATGCTCATGTATCGTAGTTTTTGCAACAATTCATTTTCTTAGGAAACTCGACAGTATAAGAGTAGATCTAAGATAACTTGAGAATGCAATGATTAGAAATGATTTTGAAAACACGCCACAAAGGGCATTAAATCGAGCTGAATGGAAGAATTTGATCTATGTAGTTGACGCCGACTAATTTGGGATTGAGGGCTTTGTTGTTGTTGTGGAAACTTTGAGTAGCACTAGCACCTTCTTTCAAATTACTAGTTAGCCAAAATGAACTTGGGCATTGGCTTTGGAACAAAATGAATTACATGACTTTGAGAGGATGGAGGGTACAATGAAGGATGAAGTTATTATATGGACATGAAGTCTTCAAAACCATTCTCAATCTTCTTACGAGCAAAACTCATCTTCTTGGGGTTTTGGTGAGGTTAGAAGGGCGGTGTAAAGCCGGAGCCTGTCTTCTCCCTTTGAAGAAGTGCGTGATATAGGCCTTGTTGGCATTATAAATGACAGTGTTGAGAGTGATAGCCTATGTTTATACCTCCTCCAAGCTAATTGAATTGCCACTGCTGCCCAAGTTCTCCAACCTGGGGAGTAGTACATTGCACTCCTTCTCACTTTCTCTTTAACAAACGTGTATCGAAAATGTTGTGTTACATACTTTACATCTTCAGCTTCCAGCCCAAATGCTTCCGTCGTCTCAATAGTCATTAATGTTGATGACGATGGAGGTAAACGTTCGATAAACGGCCTTTTCAAGCACCATGAAAGGAGCTCATCTCCACTGAAATTCCCTGGACCCAGCATGCAACAACTAGTCACTCCATCTCGTAGTATTTGGCTGCTCTGTAGGTGTCCTCTTACGACAAATAACATTCTCTCAACTGGGTCACCCTCTTTCATTATCTTCAAAATAATGAACTGTTGAGTTAAGGCTTACAAACATAGAGCATAACTTTGGTCCTAATATTTTCACTAATGCATCAAGTTACTCACTGTTTCTCCACTGGGGAATATAAAGGACCTAACCCGATCACATACGTGCTCTAGGACCAAGTCATCCATGTGTTGAAAAAGGGGCACCTTCGAAAAAAAAAAGGAAGAAGAAAAAACTGTGCGCAGTATGAAACGAATTATAAATTTTTGCTATCATAGATTAATAATCGAAGACGGTATCCATAAGATTGGAGGTTTTACCTGCCTCACAAGATCTAGGCAGAGATGATACTTGATCTCTCGGCGCAGGCCCTCTGGTAGGTTCGCTGTCATCTTCCATTCATCCACCCCACGCTTTGCAGCCCATTGTTGTCGCTCATACTGACGCACTCTCTGCTTTAGTCCTTGAGGCAACTGCCTTTGCTGCATCCACCCTCAATGTTCCTCATTTTCAAGTGCATCCCTAGTTTCTTTGATGTAGTTGCTTGCAGAGAAACCTGTTGTGGAAAAGGGACTAAAACATGACTAGAAGGAGAATGCCCTCTCAACATACATTACATTCGTTGTGATCTTCATTAGCTTTGGACTGTTAATTTTGCTTTTCCTACCATTCAAACAGAATCAAACTAAGTCCTCACCTTGATGTTTCCAATTAAAGTTGTCACCAAAAGAAGCCCAGCAGTTAACATGATGATGTTGAAAACAACTTCCAACCAATTTGTTGTAGACTGAAGGGTCCCGAATGTGCTGATGGTAGCAAATCATGAAGTCATATTGTCGTTAAAGATATATGTAGTCATCCACAACTTAAATTCTCAGATAAATGAACAAAGTAGTGGACAGTTATTATAATGTAAACTCATTTTCAAACAAGCTAAAAGTCATTAATTTCCTATGGAAATAGGAATTACTTTCTCTAGTGCAGAGGGGAAAGAGAATGTGTACATGTTGGGGGTTCATAGGCATCATATATATCGAACAAGAGTACTAAGCTAAACGAACAAAGCTAATAAAGATAGAAAGCAACCTATATGCAAAACTAAAAACACAGGAAACAAAAATATGCATGTTTTATGCGCTTGCCCTTCGTGTAATTAGGTTTTAGTTATAAACTAAAATATCTTCTATCTTCTATTTTACTTCTTGAACATAAGAGTTGATCATACTTACCTAAGGGTCATCAAACCCCAAAAGATAGGAAACAGGATCTTCTCTATGCGACTATTATTCGTGACCAGCTGAACTGTCCAACCAAAAGATCCATAGTCATAATTATCGGCGTCATCAATACACGTAAACCTAACCTGTTTGTTCTCTGCCCATGCCATTCTAGCTCTATCGTGCACTATCATTTTTCCATAGTAAATAGGCTCTTGAAATGCTAATGTGCTCATCCTGCATCCTTGTGTGGCTTTGCATTGCTCTTTCAGACACTTTGATGCTCTTTGGATGCCTAACAAGTACCAACAAGCACCAGCTGCCTGTACACATTTGACAAACAGTTTTACTCATGGATCACCTTGCTGTGAAACTATGAATTGAGTAGTTAGGGAATTCATGCTGCTGCATTTGGTTCACAATCCGAAAAAACGTTCGTTTTTGTTAAATTCTGTATGTTATTCTGGAAACTCGGTAAACTATATATGAAAAGTTGTTCTCGAGTTTCTTCAAATCTCATATTGAAATTTTGGATAAAACTCGAAAAACGTTTTCCCCCACATTTCTCCTGGGTTTTGAAATTTTTAAAAGGACAAACTTGTTTCGATTATTGAAGTACTGAACCAAATGTAGCCTTTAGAACTCGTATATAGTACTTACATTAGATGCGACAAAATAGGCGATCAGGTTGAGTCCAATCCCCCACCAAACAGTTCTAGAAATGAATCCCGACATGTTCTCGGTGCGATTCAGTAAGCAGATTGAATGGTAGATCTTTGGGAGATATTGAAACAGAAATATGATCAAGAACACTGTCATCACTTGAGTTATAGAGCCTCTGCTCAACATAGAGGGAACCACCACCCATAGCACAATCTGCAATGAATACATGTATAACAAATCAAGTATAGACCTGCATGGAAATATGGCTAATACATTTATGGTATTTATTGAGCAGTTCAAGATTTATTGTCCATTTGCTTTGCAGTTAGCACCAAATACATTAGAGGACATGTTATAACTTGTAGAAAATTAGAAATACATCTCTGCAAGACAGCATGCCATGTTTTGGCCCTTCCAGTATGTGATATTGAAATTGCATTGTAATCTTAAAATCATCACGATATCTTTTAACTTTTTTTCTTATTTTTTTCGGGTTGTCAATTAAGCTTACCCCTATAAATCTGGGACTGAGGCTTTTTTTTTCTCGTTCTTAAAGTTGGAACTTGAGATCTTTAATTAAAGGGTATTAAGTTTCATTTTTTCAACTCTGTTAAATCAAGATATTTTCATCTCCATTATCCACGAGCGATTAGATTAGCAAATACATGATGGCAAATACATGATGAAGCCTCCCATAACCAATAGTACTATGTTTTACTTGGAAGAAAAAGAAAAGGAGAATCTTAGCAAGAACGTACAATGAAATGGACATAAAGTACTACCTTTTGAAATACAAAAAAGTGAAGAAAAGTTGATAAGTACTAAATTATTTTGCTATTTTGATAACTCATCATCCTATATAACTACAGGACGGTACTTTGAGAATCATGTGCCAACGAACTAAAAAATTAACCACTATGTTCCATAAACGTTTTATAAATCAGAAACTTTATTAATTTCGTCCTGTACCTTTTTTTGTCAAGGTTCTTCAAGTACGTACCTTACAATCGTAAGAGTTGGAAAATACGTATCAACATATATGGTCCCCGTCCTTCCATTTCAACGATTTTAAACATGGTACACTATAATAATCACATTAATCGTTTTCATAGATATTGCATGTGTGTGGCCATATATCAACATACGTATGTTACTGGCCGACAGATGGCGATTGATCATAAAACTAATTAATGGTCACTCTAATAGTTAAAAGTCCGGTTCTCTCTGACTCACTCTAACTTTAGTACAATAATTAGTACATTCAGTACAATTTGACAAAGGGGATAGGGAGCATCTTATGATGATGGTTACTATATATAGATGCTAATATGACATATATTGATAGAGAAACCATATAAGAAAACATAAAATTAATGGCTGTGTAACAAATTAAAAATCGTGGGATGGAGGGAGTTATATGACTTGGATATCCAACCAAGCAGGTGGCTCATTGGTTTGTTATGGAAAGTTTGTGTAAGAGATTGGGGGGTTAAGTTGAAATGGCGCAAGATGGTTTCTTTCTTACCATTTCATTTTATTTTATTTTACTTTTTTGAGTTAAGACTCAAGAAATCGTTGCCCTATGAAAGAACTTTCAAACTCGCAGCTCAAAAAAAAAAAAAAAAACCTCTTCTAATCGTATATCAAGGAAAAAGGGCCACCTAAACCAGTAATAAATAAATAAATATATAGAGCGTTTGAGCTACATATCGTATAAGAAAATTTGAAAAAAAATTATGTTATTTGAAGATAATTTATGTTTACGACAGTAGGGTGGTCATTCATAGGTTTGAGGCGTTTGATTGACTTTCATGAGATTAATTATTAGATGATTAGTCGCGCGAACCTAACTAATTAACACTAAAACAATTTCGGTATTTAATAGAGGTTTCTAAACCCCTATTAAAGGGGGTGTTATCAAATAACACCTAATTGATAGGAGTTTTAAAAAACCTCTATGTAATACATGTATTAAAAATTTAAACATAACACATTTTCACATGATATTTAATAACACTCTATTAAATAGGGGTTTTAAAACCTCTATTAAATGTCAAAAATGTTCTACTGTAACTATGGTGGAGCAGAAAAAAAAATGTTTAGATATCCACTATTATATATCAAAAAAATAAAAAATACTCCATCCAATCACAAATATATGTCGTTTAAAGTAACGATACAATAATTAAGACAACCTTAATTATAAGTATAATTTACATATACGCTATTTGATATTAAATGAACTGAAGAATCATAAATATTTGAATTGTATAAGAGTATAATTGGTAAAAAAACAATAAATACACTTTAGAATTTCGAAAACTTATAATTTTGACCAATAAATTTTTGCTAAGAAAGACTTATATTTTTTTTACGGAATGGAGTAAAATATAATTCACCTGCGGCAAAGGGAGGATGACAAAGATATCAAAGAAAACGAAGATCTTAGCGTTGAGCTTGGATAAGTGGTTGTGGTTATACTTGTTGTAACGATGATGATGATGGTGATAATTGAGCTGCAACCACACGTTGAAGAGGTGAAATGCGTCGGCCATGCAGCGGAGAACCGTCACCGTGACGGCGAACCAGCCGTCGATGAAGAGGCAGACGAAGGTCTCGCTGACGGAGAGGGCGTAGAAGAAGAGAGGATCGACGAATAGGCTCGCGGCGCTCACGGCGATTAACACTCGGTTCCACTCCTTCAGCCATGACGATGAGTACTTGTTCTCCCTCGGCTTCTTCACCTCTCCTCCTATTATAAGACTAGCGTTCATGAATGAAGGTGTTGTTGTTGTTGATGATGATGATGATGCCTTTTCATGAGTGTTAGTGTTTTGATGATGGTGACCTTCGTCAATGGCTGAGATTTCTTCTTCTTCATCAAGACCATCTTCTTCATCATCAGAACAGCTGCCCGTCGACATGGCTAATCGTTTAAGAGTTTGGTTTGAGGGAATTCTAAGTAATTATTCGTTTAAGAGTTTGGTTTGAGGGAATTATAAGTGGGTGAGATCGGAGGGGCCGAGGCGGTACGGACATCATCTACACTAAAAATCAAAAAGAAAAGTAGGAGTATTTTTTTTGTTTTTTTATTTTTGTTTCTTGATACCACCCATCACTAATTGACTTAATTAATGTAATAGAAAAATGGTCCAACTGCGACGAATCAAGCCATCACCTTTACTTTAATCAGAGTATACCAAATTAAGCTCAGGGCTCTTTTAATTTTATTCTCTCGATCTTTACTTCCATTCGTTTTATTTTATAAGAATTATCAGGGCGCTCTAACCTCATAATTTCAGATAATCGAAATAAAAGGATTAAATTTAATTGACTACCCTTCTGCATCAATTTACTGTTATTGACTATGATGATCACGTGATATTGGAAGGTATGGTATGGCCAAAGAAGCTACATCCACAAAAAATTGCAACGGAAAATGCCAAAATGGGGCTTCTGTTACGCATGCATTAATGAAACCCGTTGGATGACGATGAAGAGATTTGCAGATGCATCTCCACGTGTATCGAACGGATTACATTGTGCGGTAGAAACAAGTGTGTGATAACTAGTTTTCTTTGATATCAAATAAAAAATATATATATATATATAGCTAGTTTTGTGACTTTTTTTTTTTGAAAACTGTTACTAATATTGTATTATGAAGTTGGAATGTGCTGATGATTGGAAGTAATTAATAATTAACAAGTAAAGAAAGGTAACTAATTAATAACTTAATTAATGAAATTAAGTGGCAATGTTTGATAGTTAAATCTTACTTTAGTTGGCTCACCTGCATCATATATATGGTATATATAATAAAAATGAACTCTAGCTGATCATTCATTTGTTCATTGCTACCTAAACCTTTTCATCAAAGAACTCTACCTCATATACATATTGTATTGTACAACTGAAAATTAATTTTTTTTATAGGAAATAAACAACTTTTGCACCCACTCAAGGTTTGAACTCATGACCTCTTACTTTCAAATTTCAGCCAGTGGGTCACCAATTGGTTTACAACAACAACAACATAGCCTCAGTCCCAAATTAATTGGGGTCGGCTACATGGATTAAACTTTTCCATTGTGCTCTATTAAGTGCAATAGATGGTGAGCTTTGCAAACCATTCAAGTCCCTCATAATTAATGCACCCCATGTTAACTTTGGTCTGCCATACCTCGTTTCTTTTGAGTCAAGTTTTCTAGTTGGAGCATTTGTAGGTCGTCTTTGCAGGTGACTAAACCATCACAACCGCCCTTCCCTAATCTTTGTATCAATTGGTGCTACTCCCACTTGTATTTGAATTTTTATATTTCTTATTCTATCTTTACGAGTTTTACCACACATCCACCTAAGCATCCTCATTTCTGCTGCGTTAATTTTATGTAATTGTTGTTGCTTTAACGCCCAACATTCACTTCCATAAAGCATAACTGACCTAATTACGGTCCTATAAAATTGGTTTTCAAAAATATAGATATATAATTAATGACGTGTGCTATATTATTGATAAATATAATTATATTAAAATATAATTAATAGGTTTTCAAAAATATAGATATATATAATTAATGGAGAGACGAAATTGATTGTGTATTGATGAGTTTATGACTGTTAGATGAATGAATTGCACATCTCGAAAGACAGATCATCGTTCATCAATAATACTACCGGTGCTTTCAGGAAGTGTAGTATTGTTGAAAGCGAGGCAGAGCCAGCCTTAAAAGTGGAGTTTCTTTCATTCTTTCTTTTCTTCTTTTTTTTTGGCTAAGAAAAGTAGTGGAGCTTCTTCACTTCTTTTCAGTACTCATTGATAGTCATTTCCTAATTTTTGTGTGCATCCGTTGTTCTAGCATTATATATATGAGAGCGCTCGGCAATGGTTTCAAAGGTACCGGAACTTTTAACTTATCTGCTGGCACGTGAATTTCACTATAATCGATTTTGTTTATAATTTAATCACCTTGCATTCACAAATATGAGATTTTACTTCAAAAGTCTTTGTACTATTTGAAAAGAGAATCATAACTTAAGTACTTTTTTAAAAACTCACACTTCATATAACTATATTTCGATCTACACTATCCAACACTTGTGTTGGGATATACACTTGTGGCTTGGGATTGAGATTTTTATTCAATATTTTTTAAAAATAAGTACTTTTCATCCCTTGTTTTAAATTAGAAATTTTCACTTGTCGACGTTTGGTTTTCTTCTCTAATTGAAAGTTTTCTTTTGAGCACTACTATGCATGTGCACCTCAATTGTTTACGAGGACACCCCAAAATGCATCTAAATTAATACACTTTAGGTGCCCTCATAAACAATTGGAGTGCACATAACGCCCGCACTTTCTTTTTGAATTTATGGTTCATATGCAAGTGATTAAATCGCCCCGCGCATATGCTAGCCAAATGGTATAAAAACAACCAATTGATGAGACAACTATATATGGTTGTACTAATTAATCTTAGTATCGAATGAAATATGAAAATAATTTTTTCATAAAAAAAAACCTATATATAAATGTTTGAATTGTCAAATAATGTTTGGCTTTTTATGAGAAGAAATTCTGTTAATTATCCTCCTTTTTTTTTTTTCTTGGTGTTCATATTGCCCATCTTTCCCAATATGACTCAAGCACGATAATAAAGTTTTAGTTCTGTCGGTTACATTATAGTCCCCACTTGAAGCAAAAACGTGATTCTCAAAAGTAGAAAAAAATAAGGGAAAATGTTTGGGTTGACATAGTACTTTTCCGATATGTGCCAAAAGCACCAACAACTATGCAACGAAAGACTGCATGAAAGTTAATTAAGGCCATCGCATTAGCATTTGTAATCATATGCATCTGAATATAATGCGACAGTGACAAGAAAAAAATAAAAAGTTTCTTTCAAGAAAAAAAATTAAATAAAAGGGATTCATCATTTTTTTTTTTTTTTGAGATTAGCTAGAGTAACTCACTTTGGCATCAACTTAAGATACCGACTTAGTCGGATGACGTGCAATACTTATCGAGATGTGTACGTGTGTATTTCGAGATAAAATGCACGACATCCTACTGAGTCGGTGTCCAAAATTAGTTACTTTTACATTATTTTTTTTTATCAAATCAGTTTTTTAACTAATTAATTAGTGGAGTAGCTATTAGGAAGGGACATCAAAATAAGCTACTTGACAAGAAGAGAGTAAAAGAAATATATTAATAAATTATATAGAGCATGTTTATGATATTAATCGCTCGCTAGGATTGGTACAAAAGGAGACAATATTGCCAACCTACTTTTTCTAAAAAGAAAAACAGTAATAGCCACGTGTTATACGTGTAAATGATAATGCAAAGAACTTGGACTATGTTTCCTAAGCACAAATTAACTAATTATTTTAAAACTAATTTAAATTAATTTTAAAATTTTGAATAATAAATAAAGTAATATATGCTATTTTCAAAATTATATACTAAATTATCAACTAATTTTATCAAAAAGAGTCTTAATATTCCTAAGTAACGTACCGTTCATCAAAATAATTGACTTATCGAGGACCTTTGTACTAACTATTTTTGAACAACGTATTCTTAAACTATATGAAACACTTTTAAATTAAGTTAATCTAATTCATATACGAGCAACTTACCTTGAAATTATTAATCATGACTCTTTTTGAATGTTTCACTATCTATCTATATATATAAAAGTCGGAGGAGAGAAAAAGTTCATAAGCTACCTCCTCTCACTATTCTAATTTTTTAATTTATTACTATTTATTTATTTTTATTTTCGATTGTCCCAAGATATATAATTATCTATTATGTGTACATCTATTAATAATTAATAATGGTTATATTATCAACGAATGTATTAATATAATTAGTACATTCTACTCGAAATCATGAGAAAATACATGGAATAAAGAGTGGTAAAAGTTTTTAAAAATTATGGGCGGATACATGAAATTGAGTGTAGTGCAAGCTCTATTCCCCTATAAATTTCACCTCTCATCCATTATTCTACGCTGTAATTCTCTCGCATACAGTTTGAGGAATTATTGGGAAATGATTGGGCATCATATGAATTTTTTGTTTGAGTCTCAAGTGCACATGTTTGTAGGAGTATTTTGTGTTTGAATGGATGTTGCACAAGTACCATGGGTGGCTTATGTAAAGGGTCGAACACGCCGATTTTTATTTTTTATTTTTTATATATAATTTTTGCTTGACATATGGGTCAACTACGACACCCATCATTTTGTAACTTTCTTATTTTTTGCTCATTTTTATACATATAAGACCTAACACATTCGCGAAGTACGGAAAATAACTAATTAATTAATAAATCTTGAGACAAAGCATCTTTGATGAGATGTAGATGAGGCATCGTTTGCTAAAAAATAATATTTGGAGAGATCGAGAGTTTGACTCTTATTAAAGTAATAAAAAATAAATAATTTTTTTTTTTCGAGTAAATCTATCTCGAGTTCTCGACCCTCAATTAATTACTCGTAATTACAAACTCGAAAACGCATGTCGATAATTCAACCATACGAGAATCCGCGTATTACTTTTGTATGTAAACAATCAAATCAAAGATCACAACCTACTTTTGGGTTGTTAATAGTCCATAGTGGCTAACTCAAAATCAAAAAGAAAAATAAAAATAAAAATCCACGGTGGTCACAACCGCAAATCATGATAATATTTTTTTTTAAAAAAACCATTGACCAATAACATCCCTAAAATCAATACAAGCCCAAAAAGTTCTAATTCAATTAACAAAGCCCATGAAATGAAACATTGGCCCAGCCCATTAACATAACCAATAAATGTACATTCTGTAACAAAAGGCAGTTGGAGCATATATACACACAAGAAAACCAGTCCAAGGCCAGGCTTCTCCCTCAAAAAGAGAATTCATCATCCTGATGAGGCTTTGGAGAGGTCAAGAGAGCAGTGTAAAGCCGGAGCCTATCTTCTCCGAGCGATGAACACCGCGACAATGGCCTGCGCGGCCTTATAAACGACAAGGATGTGAGAGTTAGCCTATGCCTATAGCGCCTCCAAGCCAACTGAATTGCCACGGCTGACCAAGTCCTCCACCCCGGCGAGTAGTACCTTGCACTCCTCCTCACCTTCTCATTGACGAATGTGTACCGAAAATGCCGTGTCACATACTTCACATCTTCAGCTTCTAAGCCGAAAGCTTCCGTCGTCTCAAGTGTCACCAACGTAAACGAAGATGGCGGCAAGCGCTCTATGAATGGCCGGCGTAGACACCATGAGAGAAGCTCATCGCCGCTGAAGTTTCCGGGGCCTAACATGCAGCAACTCTCTACACCATCTCTTAGTACTTGGCTGCTTTGAAGGTGCCCTCTCACCACAAACAACATTCTCTGAACAGGGTCACCCTCTCTTGTTATCTGTGAAGTTATATATATTGTTCAAGTCAGACTATAAGCATTTTAAGTAATTTGAGAGACTGTATGTGTGTATATGAAAAATATATATTGCTCCTCACTGTTTCTCCTTTAGGGAATATGAGAGGCTTGACACGGTCACATATGTTCTCTAGGACCAACTCATCCATGTGCTGAAACAGAGGTACCTTGAAACACATTCAAATTTCATGTTTTGTTAGCATTAACTGAAAATGTGCACATATTTCCTATATAAGTCACTGTAAAAATTGAAAATTAACAATTCGCTTATAATTATCATGCACAAGTTGAGTTTCTATCACTACTAATGACACAAGCGATCGATAGAAACTAAAATTATTTTCTACAATAGTAATTAATTAACTTTCTTATAGTGAATATGTAATACATATAAAGTCATTGCATTTAATATTTTTTTTTAAAAGAAGTAACTTAGGAGCACGGACTAATATGCACTAGAACATGTGAGTTGAAGTATGGACTCATTGAAACAATGTGGAAGATATATAACTAGTTGAATAATGAGTACCTGTCGCACAAGGTCGAGGCAAAGATGGTATTTGATATCCCTTCGAAGGCCTTCGGGGAGGTTGCTGACAATCTGGGATTCGTCAACGCCGCGCGTGGCAGCCCATCGTTGGCGCTCGTACTGACGTACTCTTTGCCTGTATGCAGGGGGCAATTTCCTCCTCTTCATCCACCGCTCCATGCTCCTCATCTTCAAATGCATACCTTGTTTCTTTGACGTTGTTGCGTTCAAAAACACCTGATCATCAAACCAATTAACAAAACTTATTTCTACTAACCTATAATGTGTTTATACATTGATCCTAATCATCAAACCAATTAACCAAACTTATTTCTACCAATCTATAATGTGTTATACATTGATTTATTAGAATACATTTATATTCTACGTCAAACGCAATATAAGAGTTTGTTTTATGTAGCCGACTCCAACTAATTTGAGATTGAAATTTTGTTGTTGTCAATTTGGTTATGGCAGGGAGGCCGTGGGCCACCTAGGCCCGCCTTTGCCCCTACATACTAAGTGTATATGTACACTTATCAAATTATACCACACTCGATTCCTCACTTGTCAAATAAATTATGCTACACACGATTTTTTTTTTTTTTTGGGGTCATAATGCTACACATGATTTGTAATGGCTTGATTTGTTAAGTAAATAAATAGATTAAATTCATATTCAGTTCTTTGACACCTAGACATGCAAGTTAATACTCTCATTCTCATTTTTACTTTTTTATAAGAGCATTCTCATTTTAATTAAGACTCACAAACAATAATAATATTTATAAAGCTATATATCAATTTAAAATCAGTTGGTAGCCTAAATGGATCCATCTTATGTGTGTATATCGACACATAGGAGTGACAAAACAATTCGTATCCGTGTCAACCCGCTTATGTCACTAACTCATATAAGCTCAACCCTAACACTAACCCATTAATTTTTCGTATTATCGTGTTAACCCATTAAGCCCATTTACTTAATATGTTATTTAAATTGTTATTTTATAATTTGATATATGTAATATAAAATATAAAATTCTTTTCAAAATAACACTTTATTTTTAAGATTTAATTCAAATGACTATTGAAACTATGTAAATGATTTTATTTTAAATAATAATAACACTTTACTATGTTATTTGAACTCTTAAAAGTGTAATTCAACTATTAATATAATGAAATAATAACAAATATGCATTATATTATTATTTTAAATGAATTTAATGAGTCAAAAATTCGTTGTCATGTTTAACCGTATCAACCCGCTTATGACACTAATCCGTATAAGCCGTGCCAACCCGTTTATAACACTAATCCGTATAAGCTCAACACTAACCCGCCAATATCCCGTGTTAGCCGTGTTGCATTACTATATTATGACTCATTTTGCCACCCTTATCCACACGTGTGAGCACTAATTGACTTGCGATATATAGTACTTTAGTAAAAAGTCTATTTCTTTAATGTTGAATTGAAGTTTTTACCTAAGTTCTCTACTAATTACTTTTACTTTGGTGCATTGTAATAAATAAATAAATAAATAATAAGCGCATGCACATATGAGAATGTTTTTAATGCGCGTACTATACCTTGATGTTGCCGATCAACATGGTCACCAAAATGAGCCCACTTGTTAAAATGATGATGTTGAACACAACTTCAAGCCACTCCGTTGTGCTTTGAAGGTTACCAAACGTACTGACCATCATCACAAATAAAGTTTCAAATGTTAGTTAAAACATCAATATGTCGGATATAAAGCTTTGAATGACCATCTAACTAATCCCAGAAGACCAAACAATGAACAGTAAATAATTAGAGATTCCTCCTAAATGTTAATTATTTTATATTTGAGTTGTCACACGTGCGATCCAAAACATCAAGCCAAATATTTGTGTTGATGCACCAAGTCCACAATCAATCTGTTAGTTAGCGGGTCTATTACGATTCGCCAGACTCACTTAGACTCGCTTCGGCTCCATGGCTTCAGTAAGACTCACGTTAGAGAGATCTCTAATAAAAGGTCTACGACGCTCTCAAACGGTGTGGTGTTAAAGCAAAGAGATGAGCACCATAGCTCCGACTTAAGTAGAAATTGTAGGTTCTAACTCTTAGTAGTTAACTATATCCCTTAATTTCTCTCGTGTTATAGAGGTCACGTTAGAGAGATCTCTAATGTTTGGAATGGATATATAAAGAAAAAGAAAAGGCTTTTGTACCCCACTTTGGACACTAGCTTTAGGCACTTAGTGGGCTCAAGTGGGTGTCCGTCCAAGTGATACACCTCGAAAAGTGTGAACATACATCTTGAAGTGTTACGCATAGCTGGACACCAGTGTCCAAAATGAGTGTTCAAAGTGAGTTACTCTAGCAGCTCCGAAAAAAAAAGAAAAAAAAAAAAAAGCGCTCTACGGCTTCACTATAGTGTATATATTGCGATACAACTATACGAAAGAGGAGGAGTTGATTATAGTTTGAGATTAGATTCAAACCTCAAAGTCATTAATCCCCAAAAGATAGGAAACAATATCTTCTCGAGACGGCTATCGTTGGTGACTAATTGGACAGTCCAACTGTAGGCACCGTAAGCGTAGTTATCAGGGCTATCAATGCACATAGACCTGACTTGGTTGTTCTCAGCCCAAGCCAATGCACCTTTGTCTTGGACCACCAATGTTTCTCCGTAGTAAATAGGCCGTGCACAAGCCAATGTTCTCGGCCCACACCCTGCCCTTCCTCTACATTGCTCTTTCAGACACTTTGTGGCTCTCTGTAGGCCAAGCAAGTACCAACATGCACCAGCTGCCTACGTACACACATTAAGAGACTTAAATTCGCCCCATGAATAAAGTTCAATCATTTTGTCATGGAATATTAATTCACAAATACAAATATTGGACGTACTGATGATATCAGACACACAAGCTAACTTTTGCACATGTTAATCCAATTTACCATTATTGACTTTTTACCAACACCACAATACACTTGAAAATGTAAACACTAAAATAATTTTGGTATTTAATAGAGATTTTTAAACTCCTATTAAAATGAAGTGTTATTAAATAACACCTAATTGATAGGAGTTTTAAAAAACCTCTATGTAATACATGTATTAAAAATTAAAACATAACACATTTTCACATGACATTTAATAACACTCTATTTAATAGGGTTTTAAAACCTCTATTAAAGACCGAATATGCTCTAGTGAAAGATCATCTTCTACCCTAGCTTTAATACAATTTTTGACACGCTCATTTGACACGCACATGGTGATGTCCCTTAAATTGTGTATCTAAACCCCTCCACCCCCATATTGGGGCATGCAACAGGTAATAAGGTCAAATATTTTTTACAAGTCTAGTACAAAAATACCATCCTGTCAAGCCCAAGCTTGTGTAGGGAGCGGCCGAAACGTTCTCACAAATGGAAAATTAATAAATAAAGGGATTGGGTAGCATACTTTTGATACCTAATTTACATGAAGTCCTTTTAGCACACATCAAAATTAGTAATATATATATATATATATATATTCACGAATCTCGATGCATCATTCAGTTTGGAGCTCAAACAATTATGTCGTGGATTTATGCAGATGCTGCATTAAAAGTATCCCAGCCAATCTTCTTCCATGAATAAAAGGTATATGAAATATTGATTATAGAATACTATATGTGTATGGATACTACTTACGTGAGCTGCAACAAAATAGGCGATCATGTTGAGGGCGATCCCCCACCAAACAGTTCCAAAAATGTAACCGAAGAAGTTGTGGGCGCGGCGTAGCGAGCGGACAGAATGGTAGATCTTGGGGATGTACTGGAAGAGGAAGATGATCAACAGCACTGTCATCACTTCAGTTGTTGATCCTCTTCTTAGCAGTGATGGAATTATCACCCATACACTAATCTGCAATTATTGTTTAACAAATCAAATTCTATCATCACACACATGTTTATGCATGAAAAATTACACGCGCACGCGCGCATATATACATTGTAAACAAGCGAATAATGTATTGCATGCAGCACATGTAATTAAATTTGTTCAGCAAACAATAAGTTATGCTTTTATTTTCCTTCTGCTTTATTTCCTCAATTTGCTATGATTGCTATCTAATTTGCTATTAGCAGCACCAGCAGCCAATTAAATTATATTCTTCTATTTTTAACAAGCAATAAAGAGCTAGAGAGTAATTATTATTTCTGCTATTTTTAACCAAAAAGAAAAGCAAACACACGACAACTAAACTTTTCGCACTCACAACGCCTTAACTAGGTCTAAACACATAAAATTTTTAACATGATATCAAAGCCCTCAGTGACTTAACATCCAATAAAAAAAAATTCAAAGTCTGGTAAATTCCGATAAAAAAAATAAAAACAATAAAAAAGTTACAGCAATATATCAAACTAAACGCTGAATACTATTTTTTTTTCTTTTTATTTTATATTAAAAAAAAAAAAAAAAAAGTTGAAACGCATATATTAATTAACTTCTGAACAATCCCATTATGTTCTGCATTTATTTCTTCTCAAATCTCACCTAAGTTTGTCAGATCAGACTATAAGAAGTCATGGCCCAAAGAGAGAAGAGCCACTTAATTGCAAAAAAACAAAGCATGACTGTCTTGGAATATATGCAGTTCTGCAGGGAAAACGCTTGTTAAGTTTCCGGCATGTCATGCCAACAAACTCACTACAGTCAAGGAATCTCTCGTACAAATGGCATCATCAACACTACAAACCAAACTGTAGTTCATATGGACACTGATTATCATGAGTTTTAATCTTATCAAGACTCTAGCCAGCTCTTTAATTATCACGTATATATATAATTGATAATCATAAAACAATGGATGAAGCTTTGATGCCAATCAATCAAGTTAATAATGAACTCACCTGCGGTAAGGGAAGAATGACTAAGAGGTCTAAGAAGAAGCCCTTTTGGGCCTTGAAGAATCTGATCATACTTGGCTTGTTATGACCATCAACACGAACCTCATCTTCTTCATCATCTTCTTCATTTGTTAATGTTGATGACGATGAGGAGGAACGGGAGTAGTTGCGTAGCATCCTGAACTGCAACCACATGTTCCAGACATGCAATGCATCAGTCATGCATCGCAACACAGTGACAGTGATGGCGAACCAGCCATCCACAAAGAGGCACATGCATGTCTCACTGATGGAGAGAGCATAGAAGAAGATAGGATCAACGAAGAGGCCTATGGTACAGACCAAAAGGAACACCAAATTCCACTCTTGAATCCACTTTGCTCTTGGATTCAACACTGAAGGCCACCAACTAGGATTTCTAGATGATGATCTGCTAGTGCCAGACCCAGTACTGTATATTGTTGATCTGTACATAGGAGAGCAGTGTTTCATTAAGTTATACCAACATGATGATCTTGTTGAGCTCTCTTCATGATGATCATCATCAACACTAGCATTATCATTGTCGCTGTGATCTTCACGATCTTCAACGACACGAGTGCCTGAGATTTCAGTGACTCTCATTGCTACTTTTAGGGAACTAAGAGAGAAAGAGTGGTGTTTGGTGGAGGGGAGAATATGAGATTAATAACCTTTGTGGGAATGTTTGAGGAGTTATATATGCATGACCAGATATGTGTAAATGAAATGCTAGTTGAATTAATGGAGAGAATTAATTGCACAGGGGGAACAGGGGGAACTTCTAAACCTGTAAGTTGTAACTGATCATTGAAGAGAGCAATATAGCATAGGGGTAACTTCTAAACCTGCAAGTTGTAACTGATCATTAAAGAGAGCAACTATATAGATATTGTGATCAACATACATATTAGATAGCAATAATTATATATGCACAAGGTAGTTCTACCATGGTGACTAGAAAAAATCACCATATAATATATATATATCTATCATATATATAAAAGCACGAATCACATATTTTTGAGTCGTAATCAAATTTACTTTTTTATCCCTCCCCACACATTTTTTCTTGTGCGTCTCTTATCTTTCCGTTTTACTCCTTATTTTTTTCGTGCGTCCCTTATCTTTCCGTTTTACTCCATCTTGCTCTTCTCTCACGTCTCTCTCTCACGCACAACGCATCTCGTGATTTCTACTCCTTCCTCTTCTCTCACGTCTCTCTCTCACGTTACAACACGATCCACACCCTAACCACACAATCACGCACGAACGCACGCACACAGAGAGAGCTCGATTCGATTCGTCTTGGTTCGAAGATGATCACGATCCCCTACACCACCGCCCTAACCACCTACATCGCCTACGGATTGCTCTTCGCCTTCGCCGCTTCGTAGACTTCTTCCGCAAAATCTTCGATTGGTTCTCCACCAACGGCCTTCAAGTCCGCTTCATTCATCGATTTGTATTTGTTTCGATTCGATTCCGAAAATCGGCTTCCTTTGTCGACGATTTGATGTGATTTTCTCGATTTTGTTCTCGCAGGGGTACGCGCCGATCTCGCTAGGGCTTGAGGACTTCTACGTCCGAAGATTGTATCTTCGCATTCAGTCTGTTGGATTCGTTTTTGTGCCGCTTGTAGTGATTCTTGTTAGAATTGTTTGATAGTACATTTGGTGATTTGGTATCTAAGCATCATGTTTCGATTCTAACACGCGCACGCGCGTCGAATTGTTTTTTTATGAATCTTTGATCAATCACTTAGCTTGTAATGTCAATGATGCAGATAGTCAAGTAGGAAGGATTGAAAAACGAAGAAGATAAATCCCGATATGTCGACTTAGGCCTACGTGGTTCTCAAGTGAGTTATCTTCTCCCAATCACTCTCATCGATCACTTCGATCTGTTTCTTCATTGCTACTACCAATTTCTCTGTTCAATCAATCTTCTCTACTTCGCCATGTCAAATTCTTTGCAAAAGTTTGAGTTTTTTGTAAGTTTTTCTTTTGTTTTAGCCCTAACTTGTTGTTCTCGCCCACCGATGAAACTCGTGTAGAATTGTACTACTGTTCTTAATTTGCTTGCTTGCTTGATTGATTTTAGGGGTTTCTAATCCGGGTTGATTTTGTTTGGCGCTTTTTGATGAGTTGATGATTTAGGTTTTTGTGCTAATGTGGGTGGTCTTTGGGAGATGTGTTTTGAATTTGGTTCTTCTCTATTAGGATCCCTCCTCAGTATTGTGTGGATCAAATCAATTCTAATTGAGAGAAAATGTACAATCCTATGAAATGATTCTTCAACATTATACGATCTTTTTTCTTTTGAAGGATTAGTTTACAGACAACATGATTCCTCAACTATAATTGCTCACACTCAATCTTTTAGTTTTTTTTTTCTTCATGATGCAATCAAAAGTTACTACATTGTGGTTTGCCCCCACCAACACAGATCTTGGGATGATTAACAGATCGACAATAGATATGGTTATAATTATTTGATGTTTTTAAGAGTAAACTTAGGCCTTTCTTTGCCATTGCAATATTTGGATTACCCAATCAATGACCCTACATGTAAAAGAAAAGAAACAATTGTACTACAACAATTATCTTCAATGGCGCAACCGCGTAAGGAAAAGTTCGAGGTAAAAACTTAAAGCCTATGCGAGCTACTCTACAATGCTAACTTAATTTCTAAGCCCGCATTTTGCATCAAAGCCGCTCTTATAACCTATAACACAAATCATTGAAGTTGAATCTTACCCAAAAAAATGCATATGATTCTATCCTTGATAAAGTGTTAAAAATGTACCAGCTTTATTTTTTATAGATGGTCCAGGTGGTACAAGGAAAGCCTTTTTATATAGATCAATATTGGCAAAGGTTAGATCTGAAGGAATGATTGCATTGGCAACTGCATCATCAAGTGTTGCAGCTTCATTGTTACCTGGAGGTCGAACGGCGCATTCGAGGTTCAAATTGCCAATAAATCTCGATGGCATCATGACATGTAATGTTAGCAAACAATCAATGTTGGCAAAATTATTATTGAAAACACATTTGGTCATTTGGGATGAAGCACCGATGTCAAATAAACAACAAATTGAAGCATTAGATTCGATGCTTATTATACATTGTTACAAAATACAAAAGAGTTTTTATATTTAATTTTTAGCAGTAGGCATTTTATATTTTCATTATCATATTTTCAATTTATTTAGCATTGTATATTAAATTTAATATTTTATATTTATATTACATAGTTTGTTCAAACTCATAAATATTATTTTAATTTTTATTATACATTCAGTTGCTTATTAAATTTACAATGTTTTAACTATAATGCATGGAATTTAATAATGTTTTAACTATAATGCATGGAATGAAAACTTGATTTGCCTGCCATTATTAAGTTCAATGTTCTTCTCGATCATGATTAGGATTTTGTTTGGCATGATTCTCATCTTTTTAGATCGCAACCAAGAATTCTAGCATTGGTTATTTCTATGAAAAATGACAATTTATTGATGCTTGTTCCATATATATTCACAAGATTTTTTTTTTCTTTATCTCCAAATCAATTACGAACTCATCCTCATCAATCCAATACACTTTTTTGGAGGAAGTAATGTACTAACATGATTAGCTTATTTTTTCATTCACATCTTATTTCAATCACATTAGATAGGCAAGAAGAAGTGTTGCAGAATATGTAGGAGTTTTGATGTGGAGGCTTACATGGGTACTGTGGACTATAATTCCTAGAGTGCACACTGAGTGCCTTTGTGACCAATAAAATGAAAACTAGGACTTGAAAGCTTTGAACCATTGATGTAGGAGACATGTTTAAGAGTTTTCAAGTTTCATTGGTTTTCTTAGGCTGTGTAAAGGCTTATATGTACTGCTAGAGCCTAGAGTTGTTGCACATCATCAACTGCATTAAATCGAACGGAGTACCATCTACCGCGGTAGATCGAGCGGGGTAAAAAATTTGAGATTGAGGCGTTGTTGTTGTTGTTGTAAGTCATTGTCAGTCTATTAGCTGTACTAATCTGAAGCTTAGCTTATTTAGGGAAGTACAAGGAAACCAAGGTATTATTTTTGTCTTATTGGTCAAGACGGTTACAATTATGTGATTATATTCTCATATATAAAGGTGAAGGAAGCATTTGTAACAATCATGAAATATTGGGGGTATGGTTGGGTGGTTCAAAGTGGGGTAGAGACATTAATTTTCACATTATCCTGACATGCACATGGTATTACATTGACTTACATTGACATCAAATGTCTTATTGATAGGTAAAGATGGAAAAATGAGTGAAAACTAAATATTAATGGTATTATATTGAATTCAAATTCATGGTTGTTATGATTCCATCTTTAAAAGAACCAAATATTTTCCTCCAAAAGGAGCTAATCAGATTGATGAGAGAAGAATTATCTCCAACTCTTCTATAGCAAATAAAAAATTGCAGCCATGCAGGAATGAGTTCGATTATTTATAGGTACATTATATTTCCTTGATTTCGACTAACTTTCATGATTATAAGAAAGCGTATTTGCAGAATGTAGCTATTACAGACAACATATCATCATAAATCTAACTTCCATTTAGGATTTTAATGAAAAATATGTTTTGAGGGTTAGTCTGCAATGTTTTCAGACCCAGAAAGAATTTTGGCGACCAAGATTGGTTGAAAAAACTGATAGAGATGGCTTGTGTTGTTTACGGCCACACTGCCAGAGTGAACCAATGTTAGCTGGTGAGAAGATTATCGCCGAGAAGATAACCCAGCTCTCCGACAACGCCTCTTCGATTCCCCGGCTCGGCATTCCACCTTATGAATGGTGGTCTGAGTCCCTCCACGGCATTGCAGCCAATGGACCTGGTGTGTCCTTCTCAAATGGACCAGTTCAATCTGCAACCATGTTCTCTCAAGTGCTCCTCACTGCAGCTTCCTTTAACGGAACTCTGTGGTACTCGATAGCTCGAGCGACTGCAGTTGAAGCTCGAGCGATGTACAATGTCGGTCAAGCCGGATTGACGTTTTGGGCGCCTAATGTCAATATATTTTGGGACCCCAGATGGGGGAGAGGATCCAATGGTTGCTTCTGCTTTTGCAATTGAGTATGTGAAGGGACTTCAAGGGGAGGATTTGAGTGCATCTAGCAGCGGCGGATTGATGCTTTCGGCGTGTTGTAAGCATTTCATTGGCTATGATCTTGAGAATTGGACGGGCATTGAGAGATATAGCTTCAATGCTGTGGTAAGGCCTCCTCCCTCTCTCATTTGCTTGGAAGTTATGTTCAAAAATCCTATCACTGCACTTTCTTTCTTTTTTTTTCTTTTTTTTTTCTCAGATCACAGAGCAAGATGCGCAGGACACCTATGTGCCGCCGTTTCAAAGTTGCATTCAAGACGCGAAAGCAAGCTGTTTGATGTGTTCTTACAATGAGGTAGCCGGAATACCCGCATGCGCGATGGGCTCCGTCTTTAAGAAGATTCGAAAGTTTTACAATTGTTACATTATCATTTTATCTGGTAACATCAAATTTGATGCACGATATTAATGCTTGGTCTAAATTAGTAATTATTCTACTACTTAATTGGTTAATGTCTTCCTCAGGTAACAAGGTTGAGAAGCTATGCGATCTCTGCAACATCACTGTAAACAAGAATGCTGTTTTTGGAGACAGCAGTGCGTTGGCTCCTGGAGGTGTTCGTATTGGTAAGTAGTTGGTCTTCTAGGAAACTAATTGGCCCGATGCAAAAACAAATTGGGGGTTTCCAAGTTTAATAATCTCGTCTGCTTTACTTGTTCATTCGAAATACCTGCCGAACTTCCATTTAACTAGCAACCAGGAAGTGCTAAGTTTTGAGAGTGAATCCTTTTGAGTTCTGTACATCTTTTATGTCTCCACGTCAAGAAGCCAAAACCCAGTTCTCCAACTAATCGGAATGTATCAGTTTATTTCAACTCTTCTCATGTAGTTGTTACAGTTTTAAGACGTTTTGCTATTTGTGTCGGCGTACAGGTGCCCCAGCCATGACTTCAAGAAGTTTGGTTGAGAAGGATTTCGAACAGATTGCGGAGTTACTCCACCAGGCTGTGAACTTTTGCCTTAAAAAACTTTTCATCTGACCTTTTCATTAGAGCCCACGAAGGAATAAAAGAAATTGAATTAAAAAAATAAAAAGAAAGCGGCAAAATAAAAGGGATGATTTGAAAAGTGGGCTACTAAAAAAAAAAAAAAAAAAAAAAAAAAAAAAAAAAAACATATATAAAGCAAGAAAGAATTATGGGTGATGTGGCATTGATTAATAGTTTATTTATGTTTTAATGCCTTATGTGTTTACTACTGCGTTAAAGCTTACCAAGAGTTGAGGAATCAACTAAAAGGTGTTGTTTGGAAGACATGGGGGATAGACTTTTGTCTAACTATGTCGGTGAGACGTTGTAGGCCATATCTATTGGAATGGTCCGATTTTTGATATTTTGTGGAATGTGTGAATTTCAGTGTTTATGTATTTTATGTGTTTGATGAATTATCTAAACCATAAAGTCAATGTTTCGTAAAATGTCAATGAGAATATTGAATGTATTGTTCCATTACCAACAAATTGAACCTCTGATTTTATATATGCAATTGATGAGTAGTTAATTAGCACTATTTTATAAGGTGTTTAATTAAAGTCAAACCAATATCAATGGATACCCAAGTCCATAAACAGTGTTACAATAAATCTATCTTATCTTTCAATCATTTTTTTTTTATAAGAAAGAGGTATATGTATATATCAAAATTATTAAAAAGTGTACAGAGAGGAATTTTGCTTCTACGCATTGTTCATTAATCTTTGTTTTGTACCTAATAAAATTATCAACAAATTACCCAAAATAACTAATAAGATTTATAGTTTTGAGCTAATAAAATTGACAAGCTTCGAATTACCCCCGCACATTGTTCTCTTGGTGCTTTCATGCATTTTACCATCTCCAAAAGTCGTCGTATTGTCCATTCGAAGCCTCGCGATTGCATGTGATGGTATAGGTTTTGTTCGGTGTTCCTTCATAGATCACCACCTTGGTCCCTCCTCTCGTTTAGTTGGGCATTAAATTCTTTCCTCCCTCTCTTTTTTAAATTACATTTTGTGTATATTTCTGAGGCTATGCACCAAAAATAAGAAAATAATGGAAAGAGATCAACTAAGACAAGGTCGTTTATGTGGAAGATGTGGTTAAAGGACTACAAAGTTCCATATGGTACATGAGATAAGGCAATACAACCTCTGTTCTAATGTTTCTTTCTTTTTTTCTTGATCAGGGTATCTAAAGCTTTAATCCCAACTAATTGAATTATTTACATTCATAATTTTAAAGTTATCCTTTCTATTTATACAATTATACGAAATCTCCACAAGCAAGTGTTCACAAATTAATGGGTCAAACCACTTGTGTTTTTTTTTTCCTTATTTCCTTCTTTTTTGAGGAAGTAATGATCTAGCATGACTGGCTTGTTTTTTCATTCACATCTTATCTCGATCACATTAGAGAATATTGATAAGCTAAAAAGGGTACTTGTATTTTTAAATTTTAATTACGATTTTAAATTTAAATTAATAAATTCTTAAAAATTAATTCCCGCGAAATGAAGCGAATGCGAATGTCAATCGTACAGAAGACGCGTCCGAAACTAAGTATATATATACAGATGTAAGGATAAAACCAAAAAATAATTCAACAGCAATATTACCACCAAACTTAATTTAGGCTTCACTCAGCATATCATAAATCATACCACTCATCAAAAGAGAAACTAAAATAACTTTGGTCCCACTCCCATCCCTTTTGAAGAATATATCTAAAGTCGCTTTTTTCCTTAGTTGAATAAAAAATTTGATCCTACTATTTTGTGTAAATTTGGTACATGGTACCAATTTGGTGCTCAAAAAAGAAACAAAATAGGATATAGTCACGAGCTTACAATACGTTTTAGCGTAAAATACAGACAAAAATGTAACTCGCCCATGTTACTCTCATCAACTCATTTTCATATCGAAAACCTTTTGCATAGAGGTTTTGTAAATACGAAACACTATCAATCGAAGTGTAAGTCCTCTTGTCATAAGAAGAAAAGTCCAGTTTTTCTTTTCTTTTTCTTTTTTTGATATTCGTAGGTGTACGAACCTTTCTCAGTCCTTCCTTACTTCAACTCATAAAAAGTTGAAGGCTATGTGTTCCCGAATCATGTATTAAATAGGATATGATGGTATTGCTACCTTGCAAAAAAAAAAAAAGGAACTGAGGTTTCCTAGCAGCTTCCTCCATTTTGTTTCCTCACCCATCTATTTATTAATTCAACAGTTAGAACACATCTCTCACACATCTTAAGTCACACACCTATATTTGGGACCGTATGATGTACCTCGAGATTGAGACTACAGGGCTTAATGTGTATTGCACGTTAAACTAGAACGATGTGGGTATATTGTTTCATTCAAGCTAATCTTTACATCTAATAAATCCAACAGGGACTTCACATGATCAGCCCACATATGACCCTACCGGCTACCCTGGGCACTGAGGCCCACGACATGCAAATAATTGTACACAGAGAAAGACACTTGGACCAGGCATTGCAAAAATTTGGCCCTTTTAAGTCTGTAGATGCAGATCTACACGTGTCATGCATATGGCTACATTCATCATATAGCTTAGGAGCCTAGCATATCTGATATCTCCATGTAGAAGTGTTCTATAATCTGTATCCAAAGCATCTCCCTGAGGCGTCACTTGCTAAAATTGCAAGGTTTGAAGAGGCCATAAGTTCGACTCATGTTGAAATTAAGTTGTTAGTTTCTTATTTAAAAAAAAATTTACGATATGTAAATTTAGTATGAATATATATAAAAATAAGCTCCATTATTTTTTTTTTTCTATGTTTTCATTTCATCTTTAAACTATTCAGTAGCCATTCTCTATCCCTCTCTAGTCTATTTCTTCTTGTTTCTTTCCACAGTCCTCTGTTACCTCTCTTTGCTGTCTTAATTTCTCTCTCAAACTCTATCACTCTCTCCCAACCATATTCTTCTCTCGCAAACTCTCACATACCTTCCACTTCTTTAAATAACCCATCTTCTCATTAATATCATGTCACTGTTATTTATATCATCCCTCTTTTCTTGTATTGGACCTTTCATATCAAGTAGCCGCATGAGGCCCCAACCAATTCGAAACCGAGCCAATTCAAAACATTTTGGAAAAGAGAGTTCACTCACTCAACTCTCTTAATATAATTCTTTTTGTCCATTAGATCTCGTCCCCCAATAGAGTTAAATCTATCTTCAAACATCCCCAAGTGAGGTGTAGGGCTACAATCTATTATGCATTACTTTGATAAACAACTAGGCCATTACTTCGTTGGATAACAATCTAAATTAGAGCTACAGAATAGTTAGGAGTCTTTGCTAGTTATCAGATTGCAATCAGAGTTTCTTCTTTTTTCTACTCCTTTCAATGCCAATATCTAACATTATACGCATAAGGACAATTACATTCAAGAAAAGATAGTATTGAGTCTATTGACTAAGAAATCACAATAAAAAACTCAGTCATATTAATGTGGTCAGTAAATATATATATTAAAGGAGACAATGCAATACTAAACTTCAATTAACCCATAAACCTAAATAAGCAAAAGAATTAATAAAGAGTCCCAAGACCGCCAGAGCGATCTCAAAACAATAATATATGAAATCCTCTATTCTGTACATCAGACAGGGGTCCTTACTGCTGTCTGTCCGAAGATTTATTAGTAACAGTGACATGCTTCTGATACGCACATAAGCTATACAATTATTGAAGTTAGTTGGATTAGGCGCCAAGATGTGCAATTATTTATACATCCACAATGTCAAGAGCTGAACAAATCTATCATTACAGTAAGAATGCCAAACTAAACGAGGAAATGAACACTTTTGAAACCCCCAATGTGTATCCAAGGGACTCCAACAATTGAAAAGTAAATGTTTGTAATAAAAGTAGGTAGCTCGGTCACTTTCCAAATAAGTAAAGAAAGCAATGTGATGGAAAAGGACAGGGAACTGCTAAGAAACAAAGGAGGAGAGCAGGCCTCTTAGGTTCACATGCGTTGGGATCAGAAGATAACATACAATAAAACGACACAGGGGGAAGTACACAACAGATATCAAAATCTTTCATTTATGTCCTCTACCATTAAGGTTCCACACACTCAAAAGTCCTCATCAGCACTTGCTCTATGGCTCCTTTCGGGCTTTGGTTTTAAAAATACTTGCATAGAAGCAAATAAAAACCCACGGACTCAAAGTTACAATGCGCATCCATCAGATTGTCTTGCATTACAAAATAATCTTTTGGGCACACAGAATTGGATGCAAGTGATACAGCAATATATTTGTGACACAAACATTAGCTACATAATTGTTATAGCCTGTCATTCATATTGGGAATGGGATGCACGACTCGCAAGTATACACCTCCATAGGATTTTCAACGACTATGTAGCAAATGTATATATCAAAAGCAGGTCAGGTCATTCTTGTGTTGATGCTATCGCCCAGTAAGCATCAATTACAGAGTATCAAATGCATGTGTGCGAAAACATATGCAATCTGAATGTTTTTTCAAGTACGAAATACAGGCTTAGAAAAAATTACACTTAGATTAATTAACTTCTAAGTTGCATATTAGAGCATGTCTACAGTGATAGATTCATGATCAAAGGATGTAGAAACCAATTGTCGCAAGGAAATGCAGTTATAACAGAAGCACTACTCAGCTTATCAAACAAATCTTATAGATCGTACTGTAAAAGATTTAATTAGCCATGTAATATTTAAGCAAGTTAGTTCAAAGCACCAGAAAAAGAATACTTGCAGAATGGTTTTTGCTAAAGCTAATTCTGAAGAAGCTAGCCCCGGAATGCAGAGATGACAAAGACTGACAGTGTACCGAAATTATGTGTGCTTGCTCACCATACGTCAATGCCAAAAGCTCTAGAGGTCCTGCAGATCCACAGTGATTTGCATGTGCCAAGATCATCTAACGGTCAGTTGTCATAAAATTTGTAATGATGCAGGTTAGCATTCAAGAATCTGTTGAATAGTCAAGCAAAACAAATATAACAATCTTAAAACTGTAAAGCACTGATAAAACATAGTACAATAATTTGGAGGTGAAATGAAGTTCGGAAAAACTTTGCATCAGTGCCTTGAGAAGATAACAGAGAATTCGGAAAATATGTGACACAACATTAACTAAATGAATCAAGATTAGAATACAAAAGTTACCCGGTTATCATTTCTTCTGATCAGAATTACAAACATATAATGAGATTTAATGGGGATGAGAAAGTACAAATGGAACTTGGTATGAGATAATTCCAATATTGCGTCAAATGCGACTAGAGTCCCTCCCAAATACAAATCTTCTTATCCAATCCGATATCACAAGCACTCTTGTACGCCAGCTTACTTGCTTACTGCGAAAGGAAAGAAAAATAATCAACGTTCCTGCCTTAAATCATCTGATCAAAGAACATATTTAAGTAAACATGAGGAAGAATAGAAAAGTTCACCTTGCATAAACAGAGTACCAGAGCCACTGAGTGCTGTGACCAATAGAAACCCAATCACCGGGCAACTGTGCTGCCGTTTGCTCTCCCCCCAGAGGAGCAAACTGCCCAAGATGCTTGTACCTTCCAAGTGGAAAGAACTCGGATGGTTAAATCAACACATGTTCTAGCCAAGCTAAAACCATTGTCCAATAAAACGTGAGATATGTGGTTTGATAAATGTGGTTTGGGCTTAACCGTCCTAATCTTGCTTCCGAATGGCATCCAAACTTATCAAATCAATGCTAGTCAGCAATAGTGAAGGGCTCAAGCAACAACAACATAGCCTCAGTCCCAAATTAACTGGGGTCGGCTACGTGGATCAAACTTTTCCATTGTGCTCGATTAAGTGCAATTGATGGTGAGCTTTGAAGGGCTCAAGCAACAACTTAAAATATAATAGACTTGTAGCCTTCCTACGAGGTATAGATCCAACTTATTTAAGAATATGCAATGTAACTCTCAGCATGTGGAATTAGTTGAATGTAAGATGATACATACCCAGCGAGCTTGAATTGGATTTGAAGGTCAAAATTAAGAGAAAAAACTAAACTAACAAATCTTCTATTGATTGAGACAAGGCAATAGGACTTTCAGTGAACAAAAAAGAAAAGTAAGGATTGTAATGAAGAGTAAGGAGGCGTCTTAAACTACAGAAACAAAAATTACACAAAGTAGCAATGAACAAATAGACTTTCAAGAGGTCTATATCTATCCTAAACAAAGTTCATAACTTGCCGAATACCTCCTTTCTAGAAAATTTCAAATATAGGGGTGGTATCACAATGAATTATGGAGAACACATGAACTGATATACTTGCAAGAAGTTTATCACTCTCCAAAACAGATCCAAATTATTTCCTGACCATTCTTTCTTCCTCAGTTCTATTTGTACTTTCCTATTCCTCCAACTTCAAATCTCCCGCCAAAGTCACTAATTCTCTTGATGATGTCAAGATGAGTCACGAGCCCCTCCATGCTCTTCTGGTATTTTCAAGTATATTTCAAGTAAATTGGAGGCCTATCATAAGATAATATTGGTTTCGAACATTTCAGCAGGTGCTATCATGGGAACTCTGAATAATTACTAGAGAAACAATATCAAAAGAAGCTTCACGACAGCCCGCTATATATGCAACTTATTGTTTTTGACCTTATCGGATTAACCTAAAAATTAATAATACAGAAACATAATTCCAAGAAAAAGGAAAAACAAGGATTCCAAGGAAAGGGCAAAAAGAAAAACAAAGACTTCACCAAAATTGGAAAATGCAGAGAGGAGGTAGAATGATTAGTCCAAAATCATATGTGAGAAACCTTTAAACATTACTGAGAGGTTCTCCGTCTCCTGAATTCTATACTCCAAAAGGTTACAATCAAGATTGAGAATTTGACTTCACCTTAGACTTCACTCACTCAAAATTTGGAATTTAATCAGAGAAATATAATTCAACGAAGGAAATATATTTGTAAGATTTTGACATTATAAAGAAGTATAAACAACTGTATCCAAGTCTATTGTGGCATGTAAACGAAGCAAAATGTTAATAGCATTTTAAATTATTTCTCTTTTCACACTTCATTACACGTTGTTTAGTTCAATATTAATGGTCTTAATCCTTTTGGATATTATTTCTTTCCTACTTTTGGCAATTCGCCATAATTTATTCCTTGTAATTGGCATTGATTTCTAGGTTTGTATGGTCAAATATGTTTTATCTTCAGAGTAACTTTTGACAATAAATGACACAAGCTCTCAAATCATTTTACCTATTCCTACAAGCAAACTTGCTCATAAGGCGAACTTGGGTCGAGCCTCATCGAGCTTGGTTTTTAAAAACTTGTCTAGGCCCTCCCAAGCCCTTCTTACGCTGGGGTCTTGATATCCTTAAAATCGATTCTAAATAATGCATCCTACGCTATCTTTGGCCGACCCCTACAACGTCAAATTTCTTCAATTCCTACAATGTCGAGTTTTTTAACTGGGACATTTGCAAATCATCTTTGGATATATCCAAACCATCGCAACCGCCTTCCCTATTTTTTTGTTTATTGGTGACGGGTTTTCCAATGCCCCCATTTCATGTCTGTTGTTTATTTGTCGCCAACATTCACCTCTACAACGCATAGCTGGCCTAAATACGGTCTCATAAATCTTCCTTTTACCTTAACATGGATGTTTCGATTACATTACACCTGTTGTATACCAACCTTCTTCAAACAATTAAATTTTATGTGTAAAGTTATCCTTAATATGATCATCCTTTTTTATGATTAATCTTAAATATCTAAAATGGTTCTCCAAAGAAACTTTTAGTTGGGGTTGGCTACATGGATCCAACTTTTCCACCTCCACTGGGTTCAATGCATTTAATGGAATACTTTCAAAATCTTTTAAATCCTTTCAAAAAATGCATCCCGAGTTATATTACGCAACCCCTACATAGTCAAATTTCTTCAATTTCTATTGCGTCGAGTTTTCTAATTGTACCATTTGTAGGCGTCTTTGGAGACGTCCAAACCACAACAACCACCCTTTCCTAATCTTTGCGTTAATTGGTGCTACTCCTATTTTCTTTGAATTTATGAGTCTCTTGTTCTTTTTTTACGAGTTCTACCATACATCTACCAAAAACATCCTCATTTTTGGTACATTCATTTTATGTACTTGTTGTTTCTTTACCGCCCAACATTCACTTCCATAAAACATAGCATGTCTATTGCAATTCTACAAAATTCTCATTTTAGCTTGGTATTGTACTCCTCCACTTTTTCCATCAAACTTGAATTCTATGTGCAACGTCATTCTTAATATTACCATCATTTTGTATGATTGATCCTAAATATCTAAAATCAATCCAATTTCTCCTAATTATTTCCAAACCTCTATAGGTATTTCAATTAGACATGTTTTTCCTATTTTCATATTTTTCAATGCCTTTTTAACTTTCAGAATCCTAATATTGCAAGTGTAGTTTAAATTTCTTTCTTGGTGTGGATTTTCATCCATTATGATATAGAGTTAGTTATCGTTAAATAAACTATCGAAGTAGCTTCTCCATCTCTCCTTAATGTCATTTTGTCTCGTTAAAACATTTTGATTTTCGTCATTAATACATCTTATATGACTTAAATCTCGTTTCTTTTTATCTCGATCACATAACACACATGTTGCACTCCTCCACTTCTTCCATCCAACTTGAATTCTTTGTATAACATTATTCTCAATATTACCATCATTTTGTATGATTGACCCTGGATATCTAAAGTGCTCAACCTTAGGAAATTCTACTTAATCACCTTGTGCCTATTATTTATAAACTCATAACGCATGTATTTGGTCTTTGTCCTACTCAACTTAAAGCCTTTAGATTCTAGCATATTCCTCTAAAGTTCTAATTTAGAATTAACTCAATCTCTTGTTTCGTCCACTAAAACATCATCCTCTGCAAATGTTGTACACGATGGTAAATCCACTTGTAAATGCCTAGTAAGTCATCCATAACTAAAGTAAAAAATATGAGCTTAAACTCGATCATTGATAGGGTTTTATTGTAATAGGAAATTCTTTTGTACTTCATCCAAATGTTTTTATATTTGTTAGCACTCTTTCGTAGTTTGTACACATCTTTAATAGTCTTTGCACTGTACATGCACTTTTTTCTTTCTAAAATCTACCAAAGAACATCTCTAAAGATTTTATCATGTGTTTTTTTTTTTTTCTAAATTTACATATATCAAGGGAATATCTTTTTTCTGCTCTCTATATTATTGCATCAATCTTTGTATAAGGAAACCGACTCCATAGCAGATCTTCATGAATTGATGCCAAATTGATCTTTAATAATAGGGTTTCCCTAATCAATCTATCATAAATTATCTCCTTCCAACAATTCATAATATGACTTCCTTGATAATTTGAACAACTTGGATGTCTCCATTTGTTTTTAACAATTGACATGAGGGTGCTATCTTTCTAATTCATTGGCACTCGTTTGGATCTCAGAATTTTGTTAAATAGTTTTGTCAATCAAGTCAATTCAATTTCTCTAAAGCATTTCCAAACTTCTATTTGTACTTCATTGAAACGACATGCTTTTCCAATTTCTCTTTGTATACGTGAGTATTCAAACTATTATTATTTCAACTTGGTTATCGTTAAATAAACCATCAAAGTAGCTTTTCTCCATCTTTCCTTAATGTCATCTTCTTGCATTAAAACATTTTGTTTTCCATCCTTAATACATCCTTACAATCATATGCACTTTAGTCCATATGGTTTCAAAAATATGCACTTTGGTCCCTGTAGTTTACTTCTAGTTAGTCAAAAGCATCCTTGGGTTGGTGTCAAATTAAAATACTATAATTGTATTACTTTTTGATGGTGTGGCATATTTATTTTGCCAACAATACTCTTTAAGTTTTTCCAAATTCTCTCCTTCCTAACCAACAATGTATTTAAAAGATTATCAACTTTAGTCCCATAACTATATGTAGCCAAGTATATTTATTTGTTTGTTTAAGAACTATTCATATATTCTAAATTAATGAAAATGATATATTGCAAGAAATAAATAATAATAAAAACTTAAGTACCTTTATTATTTAATAATAATAACAATAAATTGATAATCTATATTTCGTAAAAGGGATTGGGTGCTTCACAATCAAAATAGTAAAGCTATGTTGATTTCCGCATTAAAATAAAAAAAAATATGCAAAGAGGTTTGTAAGTTTATGTATACCCAAAAATTAAAAAAAAATAATTAATTAAATCCTCGCCTTGTGTTTTCAATTTACACCTTTTAATAATTTATAAAAATAAACACACAAAATATTATTGAAGGCTATAAAGAAGTAGAACAAGAATAAAATCAAATGCTAATTAGTAAGAATATATATAAAATTATAAATACATACAAAAAGTTTATCAAAAAATTATTTTCAAAAAGGTTTATAAAAAATTCATAATTTAAAAGTATTGGGTCTTCGCTATTTGTGTGTTTCTCTTTTGTATTGGTAGATTAGTTTTTTCATACTAACTCAACCATGGTTTAGAAAAAAGTTAGCAGAAGGGACCAAAGTGCATATTTTTTAAACTTCAGGGACTAAAGTGCATATTATGGTCTCGAATACCTGGACTCGGCACTAGAGTACTCGCGTCGACACGATCCAGACGCAGAATACGTGTCGACTCGGCGAATATAAACTCGAACTCAACGAAGAAAGGCAGACGAGATGAGTGTTGTGTACTTGTGCTGATGCAGGAGAACAACGATGAGCTCGCGAGAGAGAAGGAGAGGACAGAGAGATGGGTTGGCGGCGCCGAGAGAAGAGAAATAGGGTTAGGGGTTTTTGCTGTTTTTAAGTTAAAACTACACAAAATACCAATATTACCCTTTTCACGATATAACACTTAAATATAACAAAAAGCCATCAAATCGATTAACACAATTTGCATACTATTACATTTACTTAAAAAACTACAATTAAATTTATTTACAAAACTCAATGAAATTATTAATAATGTATATATACGTATATATATATATATATATATATATATCATATATATAAAAGCACGAATCACAAATTTTTGAGTGGTAATGAAATTTACCTATTTGCCCATACTTTTTTTTTTCATCTCCAAATCAACTTTTTCTTTTGTATTCAAATCAAACTCTAACTCCTTATCAATCCACTACACGTTTTTTTTTCTTTATCTCCAAATATGAATTAATTCTCATCAATCCAATACACTTTTTTTGAGGAAGTAATGTCCTAGCATGATTAGCTTATTTTTTCATTCACATCTTATCTCAATCACATTATAGAATATTGATAAGCTAAAAAATGTACTTATATTTTTAATTTTTAAATTTTAATTACAATTTTCAATTTTGAATTTATATATATCATATATATAAAAGCATGAATCACAAATTTTTTAGTGGTAATGAAATTTACCTTTTTGCCCATACTTTATTTGAGTGCTAATAAAATTTACTTTTTTGCTCATACTTCTCGTGTCTTCTTTTAAAATTAATAAATTAATTCAACATAATCCAAATTGCACAAATTTCTGAGTGGTAATAACGCTACCTCTTTAATGTCTTGAACACTACCTCTTCAAATCGATCAACAACTCACTGATCAACCACTCTTCTTCCTCTTCAAATCATTCATTCCATGCTTTCCTTCATCGATTCATTCGTTGCTTTCCTTTGCTCTTTGATTTAAAGGTGAGGTAATCCACCTTTCTTCTCCAATTTTTTTTTTTGCTGTGTTGATTAGATTTGATATTGGAAATTCTTAGATACCCATGATCGAGACTTTTTATAGAACTCTGTAATTCTTTGTTTTATGCATTCTATGTGTTTGATGAATTATCTAAACCATAAAGTCAACGTTTAGTTGTTTTGAATTTCAATGTTTATGCATTTTATGTGTTTGATGAATTGTCTAAACCATAAAGTCAATGTTTCGTGAAATGCCTATGAGAATATTGAATGTATTGTTCCATTGCCAACAAATTGAACCTCTGATTTTATATATGCAATTGATGATTAGTTAATTAACACTATTTTATAAGGTGTTTAATTAAAGTCAAATCAATATCAATGGATACCCAAGTCCATAAACAATGTTACAATAAATCTATCTTATCTTTCAATCATTTTTTTATAAGAAAGAGGTATATGTATATATCAAAATTATCAAAAAGTGTACAGAGAGTAATTTTGCTTCTACGCATTGTTCATTAATCTTTGTTTTGTACCTAATAAAATTATCAACAAATTACCCAAAATAGCTAATAAGATTTATAGTTTTGAGCTAATAAAATTGCAAGTGCTCCGAATTACCCCTGCACATTGTTCTCTTGGTGCTTTCATGCATTTTTACCATCTTCAAAAGTCGGTGTATTGTCCATTCAGAAGCCTCGCGATTCCATGTGATGGTATAAGTTTTGTTTGGTGTTCCTTCATAGATCACCACCTTGGTCCCTCCTCTGTCATTGGGCATTAAATTCTTTCCCTCCCTCTTTTTTAAAATTGCATTTTGTGTATATTTCTGGGGCTATGCATGGATATGTGTTTTTCCATGGGAGCATCAATAACATAGTAGATTTCTCTGGGGTGGTTTTCTATTTTTCAACTCATGCTTCTTCTATCTTTAATTATGCACAGCATGCATATTTTTTTTTTTGAGGAAGTAATGGCCTAGCATGACTAGCTTATTTTTTCATTCACATCTTATCTCAATCACATTAGAGAATATCGATAAGCTAAAAATTGTATTTGTATTTCTAATTTTTAAATTTTAATTACAATTTTGAATTTAAATTAATAAATTCTTAGAAATTAATTCCTCAAAAGAGCGAGCGGGAATGGGCCAATTAACGGATAATCGTGCGTGCGTAGCACGTCCTGAAACTAGTATATATATATATATTTATATAAATTTAGTCGAGTCCCAGTACCCGCGTCCAATTATTTGGACACATCTACCCGAGTCCACCTGTCTTTTAATTGGAAAATAGCAAGTCTGACACCTAGATATGTACCCGCACTCGACACTCGTACCCAAGTCCGTGTAACCTAGATTATGGTAAACCTCAGTAACCAATTTGTATTTTACCCGACTAATGACTTAGATCTCGTTTCTTTTTATCTCTTAATTTGGCTAGCCTATAAATATACATTTTACCATTTCTATAATGTAATTTTATATATAAATCATGAAGATTGTTTTTAATTTGGGCTTTCTTTCTAGCTTCTCTACATTGTTTATGCACATCTTCATCTTAACCCTTTCCTCTTTCTCCTTTTAGTCTTGATTGATCTTTGGAATTCTTCACTCCACCACCATGTTTCCTTCTTTGATGGTTTCAAACCTTATGATACGCCAAACACGTTCAATGCTACTATCCTTATTAGCTACTCATTTCTAGCCACATCGTATTAACATCTACGTCAAAGTTCCAAAAATATTCTTTCATTAGCTTTTCTCCAAATTCTAGCTTTTATTATTTTTCATCACTTTATTCTATTATCTTGATCTCTTTTTCGATAAGGTAGGATTTTGATCCCTTTTATTCCAATTAGTTCGTTGTTTAGCTTAACACCAAGTACTACAAACCTATTTTGTGTAGTAAATGCTTCACCAACCATTACTTTGCAATCTCTACATATTTTCTATTTTTTTCTTGTTAGAAGCAATCTCTTTAGGCATTTGGAGGAGCTACAAAAGAATTTCCCATTACGATAGGACTAGATCAAGGATCGACTTTAAGCCTATATTTATTTACTTTAGTTATGGATGAACTAACTAGGCATATTCAAGAGGATATACCATGGTGTATGCTATTTGCAGATGATATTGTCTTAGTGGATGAAACAAAAGATGGAGTAAATAGAAAATCTGAACTCTTGAGGAATATATTAGAATCTAAAGGCTTTAAGTTGAGTAGGATGAGGACCGAATCCATGCACTATAAGTTTAGAAACACCAGACATTAAGACGATGGAGTAGTAAAATTAGGGGAAATAGAAGTTCCTAAGGTGAATCACTTTAGATACCTAGGATCAGTCATACAAAATGATGGTAACATTGAGAATGATTTCATACATAGAATTCAAGCTAGATGGAAGAAATGGCAGAGTGCAACAAAAGTGACTTGTGATCGAAATGTTCCTACGAAGTTGAAAGGAAAATTTTATAGGACCGCAATTAGGCCAGCTATGCTCTATGGAAGTGAATGTTGGGCGGTAAAGCAACAACAATTACACAAAATGAACGTAACAGAAATGAGGATGCTTAGGGGAATGTGTGGTAAAACTCGTAAAAATAGAATAAGAAATATAAAAATTCAAATACAAGTAAGAGTAACACCAATTGATACAAAGATTAGAGAAGGGCGGTTGCGGTGGTTTGGTCACCGGCAAAGACGGCCTACAAATGCCCCCACTATAAAATTTGACTCAATATAAACTGTAGAAATTCGACAAGGTAAGGGTAGACCAAAATTAACATGGGATGAATTAATTAAGAGGAATTTGAATGGTCTGGAAAGCTCACCATCAATTGCACTTAATCGAGCACAATGAAAAAGTTTGATCCATGTCGCCGACCCCAATTAAGTTGGGATTGAGGCTATGTTGTTGTCGTTGTTGTTGTTGTTGTAGAAAAAGAAATATCTTTAACTTTTACCACATCTACAGCTACAAGTAATCAAGTTTGTTCCCCCTTTTTCCTAAAACTAGTATTAGATAAGGCTAAATCATAAGTTGAAGCAAATACTATGATGGATTCTCCTTCATTCCTATCACCATAAGGTCCATAACGATATCCACCATGAACTCTCTCAAACCCATCAATATGTGACCCTACATTGTGTACAATCTCATTCAAATCCCCTCCAATAATAATCTTTTAATCTAAGGGTGCGTTTGATAGCAAAGAAAATGAAAAAAATCATAGAAAATTGTCTACTTTTTTGTGTAACCGTTTTTTCCATTGTTTGATAGCTTTGTAACTGCACTGAGAAAAATACTACATTCCCCTATTTTTCTCATTTATTTTCTCGTCTTTTTAGGGTGTGTTTGATAGCAAAGAAAATGAAAAAAATCATAAAAAATTATCTACTTTTTTTGTGTAACCGTTTTTTCCATTGTTTGATAGCTTTGTAACTGCACTGAGAAAAAAAATCACATTCCCCTATTTTCCTCATTTATTTTCTCATCTTTTAGTGTAGAAAATTGAAAATCTCTCAATCTCTCTCACGAACTGATCATTTCTTCCACCCAAACAAACTTGGCATTTGCTATTCTTTCGTGGATATACATTCTTTCTTTCTCTCTTCGTCTCCGGCTTCGTCACCAACATCATCGTCGAGCCGCCCGACATCGACTATGATTTAGATGCGCACACGGATTGAACCATAAAAGAAAATTCTTTCTTGTGCAATCAAACAACTATGAGAAAATTTTCTTTATAAAATTCTCTCAAGATGATTTGCTAAAAGATAAGTTTTTTCTCATTGAAGATTTTTTTTGCTATCAAACACACCCTTAGTGTGGAAAATTGAAAATCTCTCCATCTCTCTCACGACTGATCATTTCTTCCACCCAAACAAACTTGACATCTGCTAATCTTTCATGGATATACGTTATTTCTTTCTCTCTTCGTCTCCGGCTTCGTTACCAACATCATCGTCGAGCCGCCTGACGTCGACGATGATTTAGATGCGCACACAGATTGAACCATAAAAGAAAATTCTTTCTCGTGGAATCAAACAACTATGAGAAAATTTTCTTTATAAAATTCTCTCAAGAAGATTTGCTAAAAAAAAAGTTTTTTCTTTATAAAATTCATCCCAAAATTCGTCATCCGTGCAACATGATGAATATGAATATCTCCATCCTAATCTTACACACCATAGTTAGGAACAGAATAATGAGACGTAGGAATAACTTCAAAAAATGACTAAATAAATGTCTTTTTTTCGACTAGGGATATTGTTCATGAACAATTTGAATTTAGGAAGAGACCAATTAAATGACAGTTACAATTTCTTTTCAGTTTGTCCATGTGTAGTTCAATCATCAGGTGTATCAATGATCTAGAATCATACATTAGAAAGTGCTTAAAATAGTTTAAATTATTTCTCACTTAGTGACCTATTTATGCAAAATGGAGAAGAAATAGAACATGAGGAACCATCGAAATATGTATAACAAATATGTAGTTTGTCATTACAACAATAAAGCCTTAGAAAAAAAAAAAAAGGTGAGCATGGCTAAGATTTGGCCTCAATCTTTGTAATGAAGTTGTTTTCTTTTGCAGATTGATGCAATAAAACATTGACTCCTGGTGACCTTCTACCTAAAGGTGAAGATGTACAGACAGAGATTGCTTAAAGAAGTCAGGATCCCAGCCTTTCACAGACTATGTAATCCAAATACCAGTGGTCTGTAACTTCATTATTACACAGAAAAACTACTCCCCCGTCCATGAATTTCAATATTAGACTCTACTCTAGTACTTTCATTTGTAAAAGCCGAAGGAAGGCAAGCAGCATACTTCCGACTAAACAGTAAACGTAGACGACTACCAGTTACAATTTTTGAAAATATAAGGATGTAAAAATTGAAAAATCCTAAGCGTGAAACCTAAATCATGTGAAAACTGAAAAGTTTGAGCTGGTTGTTGTGGCCCTCTACATCTTTGGTACTCTCTTTGTGTTTGGCATTGGTTTATTTACAATATCAAAACATACACAGGAAAAACTAAAGAAAAACAACTTGTTAAACTTGTACCTGAATGGATGAAAACGATGCCGTCCCGTTCCTCTAAACCTAAGAGGACCTTCTGGATTTTCTTCAGCCTCCTTCATACGGTTAAAACACCTAGCAAGGTACAAACCCTGTTGAGCAGCAACCTGTCATGGGAAAAAAGAACAGTCAACAGATTATCCCTCAAAAGCTGCCAAAATATGATACTAATTACTAAAGAAAAATCTTTAAAGTTCAATTTATTTGAGAATTGCCTGAGCTGTTGCAGGAAGACTTTTCATCTGTGAATCAACTTCAGAAAGAGAGTTCTTAAATTCTTCAATGTCTAGTTCAATGGATTCCCTTTCTCTATTCCCCTTGGAGTCCTTCAAAAGATCTACAATACTTTTCAGTCGTTTGTTCTTTAAGTAAAGTTCCACCTGGGGGTACCGTTCACAGACGTCATCAATGACGTCTTGGAATTCTTTAACGGTCAGAGTACCAGATTTATCTGCATCGGCTTTATTAAATATTTCCATGATATCTTCCTAGACAAAGTTCAGAAAACAATGATTAAAAATAAAAATCAGAATGATACAAAACCAAGAAATTGTATGGCATAGAGCATGCTATCAGGTACCCAAACTACTAAGGTGATTTAGCCCTGTTCATGTGTGTATGTGTGCTCTTTGTGTGTGACAGAGAGAGAGAAAGAGGAGCATCTACCATGACTTTGCGTTGATTAATAGTTGCACAATCACCTATTGCGTAGACATCATCACATCCATCAACTCGGAGCCACTCATCAGTCGCTAAAACGCGTCTATTAGTCTGCAATATGTATGCCAAAACAAGTTATTGCCTATAACATCAAGTTGAAATACATTACTCCGCAGGAAATAAATCTTGATAGTAATTAAATGCAAGAAGTAATTATACAGTGCCAGCATCAAATTCACAATGAAAAAATAGTTTAGACCAGAAGATAAGGGAAGTCCATAGCAATAACCTGACTGATTTGGTGCATGAAATCCATTATTACAGGGCGTGTGCCAATACCAGTTGACCACACAATCATTCCATATGGTATAGATGAAACCGCTCCACTTGATCTGTCCTTTATAGAGATAGCTTCATCATTTACTTCGAAAACCATGGAACCTGTTTTCACTTCAATACCATCTCTGTGGAACTTTTCTTCAGCAAAAGCAGTTATTCTTTTGTCAAACCTGAGGAAAAGAACTTCAAGAATGAGCATCTTAGAATAAATAAAAATATTAGGTATTGAAAATGCAAATCAACAAAAAGAACATATAATGTATGTGTGTGTGTGTGTGTGTGAGAGTGTGCAATAAGAAAGTTTATTGATTGGTTAAGACAGGCTACAGAAAGAATATTAAATGAAACAGTACTCTTTTTTATAGGAACGAGATTTTATTTTACTATAGCCAAAAAGAATGGGTCATGTACATGGCAAGAAACAATGTGTTTCCTGAAATGAAATAGTACTCTTGTTTTTGTGTGTGATCACCCAGTTGTTTTCGCTCTACAGCACCCTTAACCAGTGCCCGTCTTTATATTTCTTCACTATGCATGGGAAGAAGAACAAGAATTCATAAAAGCTGGTAAGAAAGGAAAAAAAAGTTACACAAATGTCCAAATTTATTAGTATAGCATATAATGTTTATAAAAGAGCTGCCATCTAAAATGAAAGATTCTAAATCCAACTATAGTTTCTTGAGCAATCCAAGCTCTTCAAAATCATTTAAGACTGCTAATGTTCATCTACAGATAATCAGGCGTCAAAAACTGTTATTACTGTTTAGGGTATTTAACTTTTCTATTTTTATATAGATTCACTCTTCTAGAACATTATGAATGATTATGAAATAGCTGTAATATAAGTCTCATTATCTTCCTTACATGTTCAAAATGTGATCCCCGGCCTCAAGAAGGGTTATTTTCACTAAATCTTTAACATCAGGATATACTTTGACCAAGTCTTCAGAAACAAAGTCATGAAGTTGAGCAACAAACTCCACACCTGTTGGACCACCACCAACAATAACAAAATGAAGAGTTTTCACCTTGCCGTCCTCACTTAGGGTTGGGAGGCTGGCCCTCTCAAAACAGTCAATGACACTTCTACGTATCTTTTGAGCATCCTCCACTTCCTGCATGAAGAAGTCCACATTCTACAGCAGAAATACTAAAAATAGCACTGACCCAGTAACATAAAAACACTTTCCCTAACGACAACCATGAATCCTCGAAATGCCCAGGAATTTTATTAACTAAAGAAATACATGATAGTACAAGTCGAAGGCGATGCAGTTGCTCCTAAATGTTTTAGTGTAACAGCACTCGTCATTCACAAAGCTAATAAGGAATGCATTAGAACGATAATAGAGAACACCAACCTTTAGAAAATGGCAATTCTCCACGACACCAGGTGTGTTGAAAGTATTCACTTGGGCTCCCAAGGCTATCACCAGATAGTCATAGTCAACTGTAAACTCTTTTAGTTCTGAGTTCACATCTTGATCTGAGAGACAATGAACTTTCTTTCCTTTTGCATCGATCTTAACACATTTAGCTTCCCAAAATGTACTGTCCCCTTTTCTCTGCCAAATAAATGAAAACATGTCGTATCAACTTTTCTCTACTACCAATAATTAGTAAAGGGGATTCATAATTAAGTACTTAGGATGCATCAAGTCAAATTATCAAGTAACTGAAGAACATTATCCATTTTGGAAGGAGGAACCAGTAAAAAAAGGTATGAAGAAGAAAGGCAGAAAGGTCAACCAGACTAATAAATAGTTCGCTTTCACAGTTTTCTTGGGTGATACTTGCAAAATTTCATCAGAATAGAATGTGATTTGGGTGCTTTAAAGTGTTTGCAAGCATTTGCAGTTTTGCATTTCATAGCTATGCACTCCATGAGAAATGCAGCAAAATGGAACAAACAAGCAATATCCTATCACACTATAACTAATGTAAAGCACTAATGAAGATGATAAACATGATGACAATCTGAACTAGATATGGAAATTATATATGTCATGCCAACATAGACGAATAAAAAGTCAGAGTCTTCTCAAAAAGCAAGACGCTATACCACAGTTGACACAACTGTCTCACCTTCCCAATAATATTGCGAATTGGCTCAACAACGCTACGAGCCTCCACCGTACCACATGTAACACTTGGTAATAAAGGAGTGAAAGCGAAATAGTTCCGGGGTGAAATGATGTTAACATCATACAAAGTGGTATCCAAATTTTTCAAGAAACTTGTTCCAGCCCAGCCTGTTCCAAGCACCACAACCCTCTTTTTCTTTGAATCTATCTGAGGTTGATCAGCATTAGTCATGCCATTGTACGAGTTTGATTCTGAATAAACCAAAAACCTCCACTACTGCAATACCAGCAGTGAACAAGTCACAAATCAATATACAAAAGGTGTAACGGAATACAATACGCTCTGTCAATGTCAAGTTCAATTAACAATACCAACCACCTCAGCAAGCAAGCACACTGAATTTTCTCAATTTATTATTTTATCAGGTGTCTCCGAAGAGACAATTTTCTTGATTTTTTATGAATGCATAGCCCCAAAAAAGAAACAGAACTGATACTCAAAAAAGAAAAATTAAATCAGTTGGATTTTCGAGATCCAATTGCATTCTCAAGTAAATCAAATTACAACAAGAATCCAAGATGAAACATTATATAAATCAGTTTGGCATGTCAGAACAATCAATGAACTTGTATATGTTCTCAAGACTATCTTACATAACAAAAATATTGGATCCGCATTATCCATTCGTCAATGATCATCCTCATTAGATTGAATTAGTAGCTAACTTACAAACGGATGTTTATTCCACTCAATCTATATATTATCGACAGAAACTAGTCTAAAGACAATCGGACACTACATTCCTCCAATCGACTTCACTTTAAGTCTTTGACAAACATCAGTCCCGCCTGTTTGCCAAACTAAAATCCACCTCGCAATTCATTCCACCATACTTTAACCAATGTAGATCTAAATCAACACCGCAATTAACAGTTCAGACTCTCAACCACCAGAACGATCTCCATCAATTCAAATCAACAAAACCTAGCAAACTAATCGCAATTTGAGAAAGATCAACGGATTCATCAACCAAACTAACAAAAAAAATCCGAAAACACTAACAAATCATCCAAAAACAAACAGAGCGAAAACGATCGGTAATGCATTCCTCCAATCAACTTCACTTTGATCACATCAGCGCCGTACTGTAACCAATAGATCTAAATCAACAACCAAAATGACCTCTACCAACATATCAGGAAGAAAAAGAAATCTCTATCAATCCAAATCAACAAAACCTATTCAACCGATCTCAATTTGGGAGAAATCAAAAGATTCATCAACCAATGCAGATTTACTCTACAAAAAATCCAAAACGCTAACAAATCAAAATCATCCGAGAAGAAACGGATGGAGATCAGGAAAGAGAGAGAGAGAGAGCGCGGAGAGAGAATGACCTGACAGTGAAGAAGAAGAGAAGCTTCGAGAGCGAGCGATTCTCATCGAAGAGTCGCGAAGCTCTTCGGAAGAACGAGAAGGCTCGCATCGTCGCGGAGATCAACTCTGCTCAAGAGAAAAACAATTGAGAAAGTTGTGTTGCGTGGTCGTCGATGCAGAGAGCTACTTAGCAAGTCTTGTAAAAACGAAGAAGAAATGTCGCGCGTCGCGTCGCTTGAACGGGCGGAGACTCGAAGCCACGCGAGGCAGCGCAACCGACCACCTCCGGGTCTCTCCTTGTAAGTGTTTCTATTTTGATCGCTCCACAGCCTCCACTGCTTCGCGGTCAAATAGTTTGGAGGACGCGTGTCATTTCCCCAATATTTTTGGATTTGTCTCATTAGGCTTGTTTTTATTTTATTTTAAGGATGGTACAACAAACCCAATCACCAATGACGTGCGGGCTCTACATAAAAATAATGTAATTTATTTTTGATAAACTCACAAAGTGCACACGAAAGGATCTCAAAATATTGGCTTACACAAACAACTCTCAAAGACATGAGTCAACACGTCACTTCACATCACTCGGTGTGACTTTAGAATGTCATTGTAACATTTTCCTCTTACGTTTCAAATCATCTAATTTTTTTAATTTTTATTAAATTAAATTTTCTAATGAAGTATATGTAGACCGCCTTGAAGGCATTCGAACTATCTCACCAATTAGTGCTACTCCTACTATTTATTCTACGATACATTCATATAAGCATCATCATTTTATGTATTAATTTTTTTACTGCCCATCATTTACTTTCATAAAAACAAAAGCTGCCATAATTACTTTTTATTATATGAGATCTCCTTAAATCACTTAAAATAAATATTGAAAAATCTAAATTAGAACCAAAATAACTATAGTGAGATCCTCCTTCCTTAATAAAGGTCTGTCTCCGTTCAAAGCCTTTACAAACTCTAAATAAACCAAAAAACAAAGTTTCAGATTAAGGAAAAAAAATGCAGTTGGCATCTGATGCGCTTTTATGACACAGGAGTCTCGCACAGCATTGACTTCATCTATCAAGTTGAACTGCAAAAGAACAATGTATTTGTTTGTGGTCTCAGTACTTCTCACTTTCTCAGTATGCAACGCATGTTATGCACATCCATGTTTATTTCACAGCCCAGATAACCTGACATTTACAATATTTAGCGTAGCGCGCATCCATCTATGAGTATAACAACAATGAACCGACGACCCGCGAACTTCGAAACTTAGTCTCTAAGAAGTGTTTCCTTAGATACCATTGAATTAGTGAATCCAGCAGCTGTGAGATTAAAAAGTAAGAGTTAGCTTCATTAACCTGAAACATAAAAAATTTAAGGTTGCATAAAGCAACATCTGTACCGATTCCCATTATCATTTACAGAGATATTTACAGCTTATACATGTCAAAAACTCAAAATTAATTATCTAAAGAAAGCTTGCAAACAGCTGCAAAGGAGAACAGAACCACGTAGTATTCGTATATAGCATGCATGAAATAGAACGAATAGGTAATAAATATTAGACGATCATGCGTTTAGTATGGTGTAAAGGGTACCCAATGTGAATTTCAGATGCGGCTCGAGTCCCTCCCAAAGATGAATCTTCTTGTCCAATCAGAAACCACTAACACCCGTGTGCGCCAGCTGACTTGCTTGCTATGAAATGGAGACATCAAGAGTATATATAAAAGTCAGATGATGCTAAGAAAGGATCTTATTACTTTGGGGAGAGAATTATGCGAGAAGAAAATCACCTTGCATACACAGAATACCAGAGCCACTGGGTACTGTGACCTATTGAAATCCAGTCACCTGGCAGTTCTGCCGCCGCTTGCTCTCCTCCTAAAGGGGCAAATTGCCCAAAATGCTTGTACCTTGTAATGAGAAATCATGGATAATCAATGTCAAGTTTATAGGAAGGAAACAGTGACAAGTGCAAAGTGATGACATTGGTTTCAGAAAAAAATTCAGATGAATTTCAACATGGACTTTAAATAATAAGCCAGAGATCCAAGAGACTTGAGTGAAAAAATCAGTCCTAGATGCAACATTCTTTCCTCTGATTAATGCAACTTCTATTAACTAACACTTTAATAATAAGCCAGATATCAAAGAGACTTGTCATACAAAGGGAGCTTTTTGTACCTGAAGGGTTGAAATCGATGACGACCAGATTTTCTAAAACGACGAGGACCTTCTGGATTGGTTTGACATTGCTCCATATGGTTAAAGCACGTAGCAAGGTACGTGCCTTGTTGAGCAGCAACCTGAGATTTCAGCGGGATGATGATGCATCAAATGCTTAATTATCCATTTTCAAAATGTTGATGCTACAAAAGGTATGATTTCCATCACAGTGTTCACCTGAGCAGTTGCAGGGAGACTCTTCATCTGAGAATCTACTTGAGCGAGTGCAATCTTAAATTCCTCAATATCTACTTCCTTCCTCTCATTTCCTTGGGGATCCTTCAACAGATCTTCCATGTTTTGTAAATGCTGGCTCTTCAAATAGAGATCCACTTGTGGATACCTCACAAGTATGTCTTGGATTACGTCTTGGAACTCGGTTACAGTTAAGGTGCCAGAGTTGTCTATGTCAGCAACACGAAATATATCTAAAATATCTTCCTAAATCAAAAATACCATTCCATAAAAAGAATCAGCTGACTAAACTATTTGCATATATAAGATTATTAGGTAAGAAATGAAGTCTATCGAGATGACCAACACAAAAAATCATGTTCAAGATCCACAAATAGTTGAGCAAATATCTAAGAAAACTTAACCAGCTACAATTGTCCTATCTAGTTCAATTGGGGAAGGGAGCACTAACAAAAAATAAAAATAAAAATAAAAAGTTTCAGTTGAAGCCTCTTGCACATCATCCTTCACCAATCTGGTCAACGAAATCACCATAGATATCAAGAGTCGGATATGGACAAGTTGCCATCACTAGTATATCTTTCACCAAAACTGTGTTTTTCGCTCATGAAAGGAACTGATTACTGATATGTTATGAGCTGCAGAAAGTATCAAATATCAACATCAAATACATTGTTTATAATGACATAGGTATCATGTGTTGGATGATGATTAGGCCATTAAGATATACAAGTGGAGAAGAGAACTTAAACAGAAAGTGAATCTACTGTTGGAGCCGGACCCTGGTGTTATATTTTAATGCCAGGAAAAGAAGCAGACAAGCTGAAGGTTTTAGAAAAGGCTCAAGAATAAGTAGTGAGAGACGAACAAAGACAACAGCACCCAAAATTGTGAATAAATGGATCGGTGGTAGTCTTGCCAAATTAAATCTAGATTCAAATTGCTGAATTCTAAGGTTTGTGAGACAAATTGAGACTCATGTAAGAATTTCATAGGTTTAATTATGACTTCACATTTCTTGATTCCTATACTAAATGGACTTCAAATGACAACTTTAATGCTTATTTGTCAATTCATAGTATCGTATGATCTGAACTTATGATCAATGATTGCACTTTTTCGTCATCTTTTAGCAATATTTAACTTGTGAGTTGTGAGTTAATGTAAGTTCTGATTAATTTTTTTTTTGTTCTATGTTTTGATTTGCCCACAGTGATATTTCTATAATTGTTAATACTCAAGTCTCAAGAACTTTTTATTTTACCTTTTTTTATGTTTACATATTTATTCTACTATTTCTAACTAAAAAAATCAAACTTTGAAATTTATTTAAAAATCCTAGTTTTTTTTCTCAAAAAAATTGGTGAATCTTACAATTCACTATGATTCAATACCATTCACTTACAAATCACAGGTATAACAATTTCAGGTTATAATTCGAATTATTTTAAGGTGAAGTAAATAAGGAATCATACAATTAATTGACTCAAATCGAATTTTGTCATGGATGGCACCATTAGGCATCAGGAAGATGCTCATTGAGATGGTATAGAGTTAGCAAAATATAATAAAATAAAATTTGTAAATCAATTAAAAGGGTAAAAACCAATTAGATTTATAATAAAGGGAAACTATTTAATTGCTCGCCTATACCTCTATTAGAGTGAAAATATATACTTTTTGCTTCATTTGGAAACCAACAATGCCCAATAGCACGGCTTACCAAACAACAACAACAACATCATAGCATCAGTCCCAAATTAATTGGGATAAGCTACATGGATCAAACTTTTTCCATTGTGTTTGATTAAGTGCAATTGATGGTGAGCTTTCCAAACCATTCAAATCCCTCCTAATTAATGCACGGCTTACCAAAAAAACGAATAAAGATCTGATTATGAATTACGGCTCCAGAATTTCTGAAACAAATCAACATTGAGCATTACAGCAGTTAACTAAATCAATTCAAAACATAAATGCAAGGGTACATAGCCACCAGGCCCACCAATATATTGAGACAAATCCACCAATGTCAATAAATATGACATTAGAAGTCACTTGCATGATCAATTGATTCATTAGTCAAATATCAAACACCATCTAGCTGCAACACAAGATAGTTGCAACAAAATTAAAAGCCTCACAAAATAGCGAATATTTCTCTATGCATACATACAAAGCACAAGAGATAATATAAAATAAAATCTAAAGATTGACCTTACCATGATTTTACGTTGATTTATGGTCGCACAATCTCCAAGAGCATATGCATTCTGACAACCCTCAACTCGCAGCCATTCATCAGTTGCTAAAGTGAGCCTCTTGCTCTGCACACATAAAAACATATGATGTGAAGATAAACACCAGCACCTCCAAATTAGCGAGCAATTAAATCAATCAAATTCAAGCCACTGGTAAGGGGTAGAGGTTTAAAATGACAAACCTGACCAATTTGTTCCATAAAATCCCTTATAACAGGACGAGTTGCAATACCAGTAGACCACAAAATCATTCCATAAGGTATAGAAAAAATTTCTCCAGTAGACTTCAATTTCATATTAATCTCCTTTTCAGAGACTCCTACCACTCGACATCCTGTTTTCACTTCAATACCATCTCGTTGAAATTTTTGTTCAGCAAATGAGCTGATTCTGCCATCATACCTGTAGTGTACAAGATATTCGAGTCAAATCAATATTTCATTTGTGGTACTGGCGTTATCATTACATCCTGCAGGAAGATACAAAGACTCTTATGGACATTCAATTTCAACTACACCTCAAATTAAGCCTTAGGCTTGTAACTTTATATTTCATTATTTGCAAGCCTTTACACCAAAAACTTCTCAGAGATGGCATTTGTTGGAGATTTTATATTTCACCATAAACTAAAAATCCCACAATCTGCAAGAAAAAATAAAGAAAACACCAGCAACTCCGGATGGCAAAATCAGTCCCAGAGTTGCCCTTAATTACTGGGCATTGAACATACAAGATCTACTTTAAGTCACAGAGGTTGTACACAACACTAGAATACTTCCTTCCTAGACAACATCTGAGCTTCCTACAGTAAAGTATTTAACAAGAATAATCAATTTAATTAACTACTTAATAACTCACAAGAGCACCATCATACTATTGATCAATTATCTATGAGAAGTAGCTTAATTCCTATGCATTTAAGTGATATAATGTTGATAAAATCAATAGCAAGTTATTTCTTACGTATTCAAAATATGTTCTCCTGACTGGATGACTGTTATTTTCACAAGATCTTGAACTGTAGGATATAATCGAACTAAATCTTCTTGGATGAAGTCATGAAGCTCTGCAGCAAATTCAACACCAGTTGGACCTCCACCAACAATAACAAAATGAAGGATTGACCTCCTTTCCTGTTCAGTTATATCTGGAAGAACAGCCCTTTCGAAACAATCTATCACACTTCTACGAATCCTTTGAGCATCCTCTACCTCCTGTGCAAAGAAGCTTATAAGTCCAAGGATAACTGTACTGATGTCATCATTATCATTATTCAAAAGAACTAGGAATTATGAGTTGTTCTCTCACTAGGAAACTCTATTTTCTAAGATTTTCTACATTATACACAAATTTGCAATTATAAAACAAGACGTGTTCAATTCCTTTCCTGCGCTAATTATCAAAATCAGAGCATAGGAACAATCTGAGGACTACTAGAGGAGGGTTAATAAGGTGGTCACGTTAATATAATAAAATCCGAAGAGGAATTAAAAAAAATAAACAGCGCGGAAAGATAAGGGAGACTACCTTGAGAAAATGGCAATACTCCATGACACCAGAAGTATTAAAAGTGTTTACTTCGGCTCCTATTGCAATCACCAAATAGTCATAATCCAACATAAAATCTTCTTTACCAATAAGAGGACCATTGTTGGACCGACAAAGAACCCTTCTATTCGCTGGCGTCAATCTTGACACATTCAGCTTCATAAAATTGAACCACTCCATTTTTCTGAAGATTAATGCATCAGAGAAAGGAACTATTTCAGTGGCAAGATTCAATTCTCTCAATATTACAGTAAGCGGTAATGTTCTCTTGATCGTGAAATAAAATGACAAAGAAAAGCTTATAATGAATTGGTTCATCTAAAAGACACATTATCAACATTTTTTTTTTTTTTTTTTTTTTTTTTTTATATCTGTGGATGTTCAGGCGAGCCTGACTATTCCCACGAAGCCCTGGTGCAATCGGCCTGAGCATACCCCAATGGCCCGACAATCTTGGCATATCGAGGAATCCAAACCGAAGGTCGTGCGCTTAACTCACACAACCTCGCCTTCACCCTTACCATTGTAACAACCCAACCGGGTTACACATTATCAACAAATAAATGCATGAAAATGAAGCATTTGCAATGCCCCATCCACTGCTTTGGTTCGCTTTAATTCAATGAATCAAAATTATGTATACTGATTATAAATCTGAATAGTCTTCACCTTCTTGATAATATTTCGAATAGGCTCAACAATGCTTCGCGACTCCACTGTACCACATGTTACACTTGGTAACAATGGGGTAAATGCAAAATAATTACGAGGTGATACAACCCGAATATCGTATGAAGAAATATCCAAATCTTTAAGAAAACTTGTGCCAGCCCAACCAGTTCCAAGGACCACCACTTTTTTCTTCTGTGCATCCTGAGGAGCAGACTCAGAAACAAGAGCATTGACGTCTGCTTGCGAGTCAGAATATGCCAAAAGACCACCATTGCTGCAATGATCACCACACTAACCATGAGACCGGCAAATTTGTAACACATGAAACGGAGTGAAAAATAACTCAGCTCAACAAAGCCTTTCGTAGAATGCACTATTATGCACTATCTAACTCCCCTAAATTACAGCCATTTTTTGCACTGCAACATTGTTCATAATTATCTTTGCCCATATTTTCCTCTTCCTCCGTTTTACTTTACAACAATAACACAGCCTCAGTTTCAAATTAATTGGAGTCGGCTACATGGATCAAACTCTTCCGCTCGATTAAGTGCAATTGATGGTCAGCTTTCCACACTTAATCGATCTTAATGGAAAAGTTTGATCTATATAGTCGACCCCAATTAATTTGGAAGCTGTGTTCTTGTTGTTGTTGTTGTTGTTTGTCAGCTTTCCAAATCATTCAAATCCCTCTAATTAATGCATCCCAAGATAATTTTGATCTACCTCTAACTCATCAAGTTTCTTTCGTTTTTATTGAGTAAGTTTTCTAACGGAGACATTTGTAGGCCTTCTTTTCAGATCGAACCAGATTATGAAAATCCATCAAAAGCGCAATCAGAAACAAATACCTGATTCCGAGAAGCACGAGAAGCTGCGATGAGCTACGCAAATCGCGAAAAGCTCTTCCGAAGAAGGAATTCCACATGATTTCTTCGCTTCGATTATCGCCAAATCGAAAATCAAATCTCCGAGACTATGCTATGCAGATCAACTGCTTACATTAAACTATACACATGGCCGATTAAAAATTACTTCTCGACCGACACCTGTAACCTTTACTGTAAACATATGAGGAATCCAAAGACTCGGTCAAGAATCAGTTTCCATTGTTGCTGGAAAATTGATTTTTTCAAGTGCTCTTCGGATATGGAATTGTGGATTCTGCCTCATGCGGCTGAACGCAAATTGATGTCTAGTTTGGCAAGGTCCCAAAAAAGAAAAACTGAGCTGGAAGGGCCCTACCTGGGGTTTTTCAGAAATTAAAGTGGTATAGTTTTTTATTCCAAAAATAAAGTGGGCTCCTTTTAATTTACAAAACTAATATGTCTCTTTTCGAAAATAAGTTATTGATGATGATGTAGCTCCATGTGGCGGTGTGTTGATGAAGTGGAGTGAATGGTTCTTTTTGAAAATGAGTCATCCATACAAAATAAATTACATTTTTTGAAAATGAGTCATCCATATAAAACACAACCTCTTTTTTACCCTTCAAACTGAGTAATTTGTTCAACTCAAAGTAGTGAACTCATGCAAACATCATATACGTATCGAGATGGACAAGCGCATTACGTGCGTATCTCGATATGGACACCCCACATCACACACGTATCTCGAGGTAGACAATTGATGTAAAGGTCGAGCACGTATACGAACGTGGACAACTCATACAAACGCCATGCATGTATCTCGCGGTGGAGAAGTCAACAAACGACACGCGCGTATGTCGAGGTGGTCGATCCAGCAACCTCGTGCAATTCATGCAAACGTGACACACATATCGTAAGGTGTGCAACTCATGCAACCTCGTGCAATTCATGCAAACGTCGCATACGTATCTCGAGGTGGAAAATTTATACAATCTCGTACAATCAATGCAAACCATACAAAGGTCACGCACATATTTAGAGGTGGCAACTCATGCAAATGACCCACACGTATCTGGCGGGGGACAAGTCATGCAAACAACATGCACGTATCTCGAGGTGGACAATCCATGCAAACGTTACACGTACGTATCTCCGAATGCGTCATTCGTGTACAGTGAAACAGTCCACACGGAGCCCACGTGGCGTGTTCAGAAACATGAATGGTCGCGTAGAGCCCATGTGGATCCCGCATGGATGCCACTTGGGTTCTTCCCAATACACAAATGGCACATTCTTCGAATGCGTCATTTGTGTTAGGGCACGATCCACGTGGACGCCACGTAAATTGTTTCCACAATACACGAATGACGCATTTTCAAAATGCGTCATTCGTGTAACAATTTTTTGATATATCTAAAAACGCATTTGGAAAATGCGACTTACCTTAGTTTTGGAATAAAAAAAAACTATCTTATTTTACTCATTTCTTTTATTTTTTAGAGTACATCTGTAATTTTTTCGCCTTACATGGCAGAGTTTTGAGAAACCTATTAAAAAAATCCGTGGAGCGAGACTAGTGAGAGAGAACAAATGTATGAATAAATCTCATGCAAAATTCACGGAGACTTCACTGCTTGAGCGTGGATTAATTGGTGCAATTCGTAAGAGCATTTCCAATGGTATTGAATGTCAACATGCGCCACCAAGGATAAAATTGACTTTGAGAGGAAAAAAAAAGGTTTCCAATGAGAATGTGATCTCTAGACATTCAAATTGACATCCACATAGGATTTTATTTCTTTTTAATTTTTTAATTTTCACATTTTTATTGACAAAATTATAAAAAAATATTACCTCATAAATTGACGTTCAATCCACATCTACCATTGAAAATCAATTTTAGAGTCTATTTTATTTAAGCCACATGAAATTACATCATCTTCATGCTGATGATGTGGCAAGAATCCACGTCTATAATCCGCATTTACCATTGGAGATGCTCTATGGATTCCACATAAATCCATTCATAATTTTGCTATAAAAAAAAAAAAAAACGTTTCACAAAATCAATTCATAATTTTGCTATCTTTAACATAGTGATGGGGTGTGACGGCCCCTCTCCTAATCTAGGGCACCGCCCGGCCTAATCCCGTAATTAAGTCATAATCTTATCCACGCAGGACTCAACTACGTATTAGTCAGCCTTTACAATCTAAACGCCTCTTTTCTCGTGTTCATGATAAGTAATACACTGGTCCTACTACTTTATAAAATTTAGAGTTAATTAAATTTTTTTATTAAATTAATTATTTAGCATAAGTGCATAAGCAATTAGTAGATTATGGAGATGATAATTATGAAAAACGTATACGCATTTATAAAATCCTAAATGTGGAAAATTATGAAATGACATCATATATATAAAGTCCTCAAAATGCAAAGTCAAATTTCCGGGCCGTTACGAAACAATAAAATAGTCCAAGTCCCGAGGCCATACCCGCCGAAGGCCATACCTGGGAAACTAACGCTCAACCTAATATACAACCCAAATAGTATTTGAAAAACATGTATAACATATACAATCAAAATACTAAAAGAAGACTTTGTTGCTCCGAGATCGATGAAACTTTTCCGAGTGATATTGCTAAAACTTGTGAGACTTGTCTCTCGATCGTCAAGCTAATTCCGGATGCGTGAATCTCGCAGCTTGAATCTCGCAAATTTCGCATCTCGAGGTTGTGCGATCATCAACACTCGCAAACCGCGAACTCTGCAGCCTCACGATCATCTTTTCGAAACGTCGTCGGGGGATAATCGTTTGGTTTCTATCTTTGGTAGACGACTGCGGTGGTGAGACGGGGAGCACCTCGAGAGAAGAGAGGAGACGACGGCACCGGAATGACGGGAGTGATAAAAAGGACGATGAGTACAAGAAAAAAAAAAGTAATCCCCGATGACAAGTTTAACTTGTATTTCCAAATATTCAAATGGTATTTAAAAGCATATAAATGAGAAAACCGAGAAATAAACCATATGCGAGTAAATACCAGAGTTAAACAAGTGATGCTAACACTAGGCTAAGTAGTGGTGATTTAGGTCGTCGGCAGTGAAACGTGTCACTTCACTCAATAATCATATAGCACAAGGGACTTTAACCCAAGTGTTACCAGAGACTCTGACCCCGATGTGTAGACCACCTAAGGACTCTAGCCCCGAGTGTCATACAGTGTCAGGTAACATGTGTCGACATCCTCAGGGACTCTAACCCCGTGAGTCGCGCACACCTCGATCGAATACGGGACCTAAATGCGAAAACTACTTTTTAAATTTCAAGAAATACCAAGTATGGATTGTCAAGGCATAGGCACATCTACACACCTCAACAAATAAGGAATACGAGTTCTCTTAAACATTTATAAGATATTCTCTAGCCCAATAACATGTTATTTATCATTCAATTCACATTTAAAACAACAAGAATAGACATAGCATGTGATAGAATCAACGAATCAAATCAAATGAATGGATATCATGCAAACTAGACTCATCAAGTGAGCATAAACACAAATATCACATGATATAAGAATACAAAGACAAAATAGTCAAAAGGGCTATGCAATGACAACAATTAATAGAAATTAAATGCGAAGTAAAGTTGACATTTGGTATACTCACAACAACAAAGTAAATTCCTAACTTTATCGGCCTCCCGATACTTCAAATCTTGTATTCGCTCTCCCGTACCATTTTCTTAGGTTCGTGAATTTGATATCTCATTAGTTCAAATATAGTGGGTTTAATCTCAATTTAGTGGTGTTTATTGTGTATTTAAATTGGTTCAATAGGCTTTAAATCAATATTCCTAAATCAGTCCCTAAAGACTAAATTAAGTCTCAATTTCAGTCCTACACTTAAACACAGTTTTTAGGCATGAAATGGTCAAAATATCAAAATCCTCCACCAGTAAAATTATTGTTGGTCTCTCTCTTAGCTTTCCAGAAAGGTTTAGTTTGCAAAATTCTGATTTATAATGAAGGAGATATCATGATTTTACTAGACATAGGTCTAATTGGAATTTAATCCGACTAGTGGATTTAGAAAATCTATTTCTCCCAATTTGTAGTTCATAAAAATGTGATATTTGGTCACAAGGCAGAAAATATATCTAAATAAAACATACTAAAAGATCCACTCATTTGAGTAAGTAGTTAGGAAGTTATGCCCTTAACAATTTAATTTCAAAACTTTCTTTTTTAATTCTAGCACCTACTTATAGAGCATGCTTGGACATAGAAACATTTGAATCAAAATACCTTCAGTTAATCAAAGTTATTCCTCTTTAAATAAGCGTTCAAATGTCACTAGTTTGGATCAATTTGGATTTAAAATGGGTAGATTATGACTAAATTACCCAGGTTGATTCCTAATACAACATGCAAAATTCTAGTTTTGGTGTTGCAACTTCAAAAATTCATATCTTTATAATTTCAAAAGCAAATTAAGAACTTCAATATAGCTAGATTATCAGCTTGAAATGAGGAATCCAAATATATAAATTAATTGCAAATACTCAATCATCTACTATCTGAAATTAGCCTAAAACCAGAACTTATTATAATTTCAACTAAAAAATGTGTACCTAGTTGGTGTAGCACCCTAGCTTGATAATTTCTCACCAACTCTAATGGATTCCTTCAACACCTTGATGATTCACTCATCTCCAACAATTCCTTCTTCTTCTCCAGCAAAAATGAATGAGTGATTTGGTTTGCATGTTGTTTGATCACTAATAATATATATTAAGATGATGTTACTTCCTAGCCTTTAATCTTCATGGATTTATGTATCCCTAGAATATCTAATGGTCCATCTTTGTCATATATCCCACTAACTCAACCTCAAGTGACACCATTTCATTACCCATTAACTCAACCTCGAGGTGTGTCCCTGCTCTCGTCTCGACGCCTACAACTGCACAAATCGACTTAGTAAGTCTACACAATACATAACACTAGGCACACATCAATACAAAAATATAATATACCTCGGCCACGTGCCTCGGTCGGTGCACGTATCACAGTGTAGGTCCCACGTCAAGGGTCGATGATCCTGATTAAGAAATTAAAATGGGTTAAAGATTTGGGCCGTGACATGGAGATAAACTCATACAATTTTTTTTTTATTTTTATTTTTTATTTTTTTGAGAACCCTTGTTTGGGTTAATTAAGCGAAGGTATTAGTTTTGGCCGAAAAAAAAAGTAAAGGTATTAGTTTGAAGCAATTAAAGCCCGAGTTGAAATTGATTTGTCGAGAAAAAACTTTCAAATATCTAATGGTGCAAAACAAAAATAATAAGGTATATATGTCAAACACTCCGCAAGAATCAAAATCTTTCATTTTTTATAATATAATGTTACAAAATACCAAAATAAATATGCAAGAAAAAAAATAATTTTTTATGAAGAATAAATATATATATATATATATTTTAGATGCTGTTTTTTTGGCCAACATATATTTTTTAGAGATAAGTGTTATAATCACAATAACATGTCACACTATAAAACACATTATTCACACAAAAAAACATCTATGTACACTTCGAGATATGAACTTACATAGATCCAAACGAATAACACATGGGTCAAAGTAGTATTAAAAGCTTTTGTGAGCCCATATATCATTTGGTGTGATATTGTTATTGTCATTCTAGTATTTTCTTTGGTAGTGATGGACTTCATAAAGACCCTTTTTTTTCATTATTGGTGTTTGGGGGTAGATGCTTGGTGATTGAATGTTTCAATACATGACAAGATGCGCATGGAGATTAGTAATTGATACATCTAGCGGTTTTTGATATTAGGAAAACCAAAGTAACCCGTAAATTGTAAAACCGTTTTCACAGTTCCCAAAAATGAGGATAGTTATCACACAACCGTATACACTCTTCAGCTCATCTCAAAGTGCAGTCATTGATGCACAATCCAACGGTTCACACACTACAGAGTACAAAAATGCGTGATTAACTACGTCAATGAACGAATTTACACAACAACTATTTCTACTTTCGCACGAAAAATTACCCATAAAAGAGAATATCGAAGCTCATATTTAATTTCCCTCACATCGCGTTATTCCTCTATCCGGACACGAAGCTGTTCTTTTATAGCGAAACCCTAACCCTAAATTCCTCTTCGCCGACTATTAATCGCTTCGTCAGATCGGTCTGTTCGGATCTCTCTCGGCTCGGAACTCGCCTGCGAGGCTGAAATTCGGTAAATCTTGAACTAGTTTTCATTGAAATCTCGATTTCTGATGATGTGAATCTTTTTATTTTGGATTTGTTGTGAAAGTTGTGGTTTTTGGTGATCTGAACCTTGCGAGCGACGATCTGCGAGTTTTTGGTTATTTTGAGCGCGGTTTTTGATGATTTGGTTGTGATTTGGTTGGATTTGAGCGTTTTGGTGAGTGATTTGGTGTGGCGATGGAGTCGTGAATCAGATTTCATCGGTGAATTATTTGGTTGTGATTGAGTTAGATTTTGTTTCTTTGTTGACTTTTGGAGTTCTCGGTCGTCTGCGTTGAAGTTGTTTTTAAAGCGCGCTGATTTCATCAATGGAGGTCAAGATGAGAGTTCTGTGTTCTGAAACATCAATCTTGGGCCACAGATTCTTGTTTAGATTCATTGGAGCTTGTCTTCTTATTTGGATTAGATATGGATTGTGAGGTTGTCTGATTTAACGTAGGATTGCGGTCATGGTTTGGTCATTTAGTCTCTTATAGTAGGATTTGTGCAACTTCTGCTGTCTCACGAATGTCGGATTTACTTCAAACCAATCGTTGGTTCCGTGGATTTAATTTTGAAGAGAGATTCACTATTCGGCCACCATCATGTAAAAAATTCTGTAAGTTTTTCTTAATCTATCAGTTAGGTAAACTGGTTGGATGCTTCTTAGGTTTTTACAAGTAACATTTTGTTGCAAGATATTGTAAATTTTCATAAATTTTCATCATCGCTTGAGAAGTTGAGTCACAGGTATCCTATTTTGTTGTTATAGGTATCCCGGTTATGTGTTCGGAGCCACTATTTCAAATAATTTGAATAGACTATTTACATAACTCACAAGTAGTTACTTCTTAAGATATTGTTCTTCATCTCAAAGATTGAGCTTGAGATACATTTGATTAAAGAGTAGCATCTAGTCTTAACGTTGTTTATTTTATATTTTTTGGTATCATTTTTTGGGGTGCCGTTGATAAGTTGCTCTATCTGCATAATAGAATAGGCCAAACACCTTCTTCATGTAAAAATATCAACTGATTGCTTCATTTTTAATGAAGTGCTGGTTATAGAATATTGTAAATTTGTGAGAAAGTCAATCTAGTAGTTTTAACAAGACTTTCAGGTTTGGGGTTTTAACCGTTTTATCTTTTGCAATTATCAGGAGTAAAATAATTAATAAAAAAATTTAAAGCATTTTCACTAATTTTTAGTTGCGTGTGATCTTATTATTTATTGTGTCATTTTGAATTGTAAGCGTAGGTTAGTAATTTAGTACCACAAGTTCTTGGTGTCAGTTTTGTTTTGCAGTCAACACCTGATTCTACTATATTGTGGAATGTACTTGCTAACCTCGACATGCATTTTGTTTTGCTCTCAAAGTGGTATGAGTCTTATGACTGGTTTGTTCAAAGAAGCAGTTCATTATGTTATATTATGTTTTCATAATGCTTGTTCTCTTTTTGTGATCTGGTTTCTTTATTTTACGAAGACTCGTTTTCATTATTAACTTCCTTAACTTGCATGATTTAGACTTATTGTATGATCTGTTGTCAGGGTGGTAGCTATCCATCTTCCTTGTGCTCGTTGTTACTTTTCTTGCAATGGCAGACGGGCATGAAACTGATAAGAACATTGAGATCTGGAAGATCAAGAAGTTGATCAAAGCTTTGGAAGCTGCCAGAGGAAATGGTACTAGCATGATTTCTCTCATCATGCCCCCGAGGGATCAAATTTCTCGAGTCACTAAGATGTTGGGTGATGAGTTTGGTACTGCGTCAAACATAAAAAGTAGGGTCAACCGCCAGTCTGTACTAGGGGCCATAACCTCTGCTCAGCAGAGGCTGAAGCTCTACAACAAGGTTCCTCCCAATGGTTTGGTGCTCTACACTGGAACTATTGTGACCGAAGATGGGAAGGAGAAGAAGGTTACTATTGATTTTGAGCCATTTAAGCCCATCAATGCATCACTGTACCTTTGTGATAACAAGTTTCACACTGAGGCTCTGAACGAACTATTGGAGTCTGATGATAAGTTTGGGTTCATAGTCATGGATGGTAATGGAACTCTATTTGGAACCTTAAGCGGCAATACCCGTGAAGTGCTTCATAAATTTACTGTTGACCTTCCTAAGAAACATGGTAGAGGAGGGCAGTCAGCTCTTCGATTTGCTAGGCTTCGAATGGAGAAACGTCACAATTATGTGAGGAAGACAGCTGAGCTTGCGACACAGTTTTTCATAAACCCTGCCACCAGTCAACCCAATGTTGCTGGATTGATACTTGCTGGGTCTGCAGACTTCAAGACTGAGTTGAGCCAATCTGATATGTTTGATCCTCGTCTCCAAGCAAAAATACTGAATGTGGTTGATGTCTCGTATGGAAGTGAGAATGGTTTTAATCAGGCGATCGAGCTATCTTCAGAGATTTTATCAAATGTGAAGTTTGTTCAAGAGAAGCGCTTGATTGGCAAGTATTTTGAGGAAATCAGTCAGGATACTGGAAAGTATGTTTTTGGTGTTGATGATACACTAAAGGCTCTAGAGATGGGTGCTGTGGAGACACTAATTGTTTGGGAAAATCTGGACATTAACCGATACATTTTGAAGAATGTTATATCTGGTGAAATATCCGTAAAGCATCTGAACAAAGATCAAGAGGCTGACCAGAGTAACTTCCGTGACAGCAACACAAATGCGGAGCTTGAGGTTCAAGAGAAGACGTCATTACTGGAGTGGTTTGCAAATGAGTATAAGAAGTTTGGCTGCAATCTTGAATTTGTTACCAACAAGTCTCAAGAGGGCTCTCAGTTTTGCAGAGGTTTTGGTGGAATTGGAGGCATACTTCGTTACCAGCTCGACATAAGGTCATTTGATGAGCTTTCGGACAATGAGGAAGTTTACGACTCTGAATAGCAATCAACCAACCTTTATTCAGAGCCGGTGCAGGAGAGGGAGCATCCTGCACCAGCGCTGCTCGGGGCTGCCCTCGGTTCCGCTCCATATTAGATCATGAAAGCTAAATCGAACAATTAAGGTTTAGCTCCTCTCTAATTTTTCTCCTGCACTTAATTACATAGTAATCTTCTCATAATTTTGCTTTCTTGGCTGTTTGATTTCTTAGTTTTCTTACTCAGATTTGTTTCCCTTGTCTTTCACCTTGTGAAGTCGTGGAGCATGATATGAAGAGGAGCATAATGTTATTTTCGCATGGGATTTAGAAAGACTGTGTCTTCTATGGACGGGTGAGGATATCATAATGCATATTGCAGTTGTTTCTTAAGAAATGAATGTTAAGAGACAAAGCTTCAACAATTTCGGGGACGTCAGGATTTACAGTAGATTTCTAGGAATGGTGTTCTACTAAGATACTTCTTTTCAGTAGGGTCTTTGCTCCAGATTATCTACTTGCTATGTTTTGTTTCCAGTCATGAGTGGTGCACAAACCTGTTTTTCTTCTTTTTTTTTTCTTACTTTGTTCTAGTATCAACTTGTGTTGCACTTTTTAACTTTTGGATTAAATTATTATAATCCTAGCTGGCTTGGCCATGGTTTATAGTTTTTTTTTGTTTTAAATTATTTCGAAGCTTTTTAATTAGTCCCTCTTTACTTAGGCTCTACTAATCCCGTGACAGTTAGTAGGGTGCTTCAATCCCATGACCAAGAGAATTGACGTATTTGGTTGATATTTGTTGGGTGGTAGGATTTGATCATATGGCTTTTTAGTCACCATGTAGATCTGGTCCAGTCTAATTCAACTTGGTAACTGGCCTGGTTATGCGCATAGAAGTTGTTTTTGTTGGCTCTTTCCAGATGAAAAAGGCTCTCTGTCCGTCCCTATAGGGGTTTGGAACCCTAACCTCAGTTGGGGGCTCCTGAGCCTGGGGGTTTTCCTCAAAGCCAGGGCGCCCCAGTGTGGCACTGGGTTATGACCCGGTTGGTTGTCGTGTGCAGTGCAAGGTGTATCACGTGGCAACTGAGTCAATTACGTGCATAATCATCTTTACCAATATATTACATCTACTGTAATTACTAATTAAACACTCTTGATTTTAGGTGTAACAACTCAATGCAATAGATCATTTTTATTCCAAATGCTAAGACGACACTTACTTGTATGTCTGTATCTCATCAACAGTAGGGGAAAAAACTGAAGATCAAAGCTAACTCACTGATTTTATAGGTACCTTTTTTTTTTTTTTTTTTTGGCAGTGGTCTTTGTGAACGGTGTAGAAAATTGTGAAAACAACCGTTCTAAATTAATTGGGGTCTATACGGATCAAGCTTTTCTATTGTGCTCGATGAAGTGCAATATAGAAATTCTTGAAAGGTCATTATAATTTTTTTTTTTTTTTTTTTTCGTGATTTTAGTGATTATTTAATAAAAGAGTTAGCGCTTGAATAATATGAATAAAAGAAAACTTAAACCCTTTAGAAAAAACTATTAAGAAATTATTTGGGTTACAATATGATAAACTAGTTTATTTGTTAAGCTGTGTTTGGTTTGTAGCTTATTTTAAAAATAATCTAGATGATAAGTTCCAAATTAAAACGCTACTGAAAATTAGTCGTTTAGATTTTTTCTTCCCATTATACCCTTATTTTTACGGTATTAAAAACAAAATACTCAAATACTTAAACGAACCTTTGAATATTAATACCTGCGATTATACTCAGATAGAGTTGACAAAGGAGAAACCAACATTTTAAACTCTTCTAGGCTAGACCAATAGTTATATAATACGTTATTAAAACTTATTGAATTTAAAATTAACATATAGCTTAATATTGTTAATAAAAAAATAGTGATTAATAATTAACTAAATATTATAAAACAAAGAATTTCACTAAAATTAAAAATCATTACACATTAATTTCTTAATTATAGATAATCTTGTTAGATATTTATTACATATTAAATAAATTTTAACAACGTCGAGTATAAAAATATTTTTAGATGTTATAAAAATGTTTTTTAATGTAGTGTTCGAGTGGTGGACTATCTTACATATTTTAAATTCTTTTTTTACTAATCTACTATTTTTTTTTTTAAGTTATAGAGATACTTCTATAGAAATGAAAAATATTCGCAATAATATTGCTTCTCAATTATGGATAATGCGTTAGGTATATGTATAGTTATTCAAGTCGTTTATTGTATTTTGTTTACATGTATTTATTTTTTACGAATTCTTATAAATTAATATAGAGCTATTTTCATGTAAACATTTATGCACATAGTTTAGTTTTCTAAATAATATAATTAAATTATTTTATGGTATTAATTTATATTTTGTAAATAAAATACATTAATTATATGATTATATAATTAATATACTTAATTGTGTCATATGTCCTTTATTGTCATTTTGCATTTATGAGCTAATCAATCAGCTATCATTCCAAATAATTTTTACTTGATCAACTAGATTATCAACTTTCCGCTATCAACTAGTAGATTATCAGATATCAGCTAGATTATCAGCTATCAGCTAGTTTATCAGCTATCAGCTAGATTATCAGCTAGCTTTGCCAAACAGAGCCTAGAAATGAGTAGTTGCATAAGAAGAGTGAGATCAAATGTATTAGGTATATCTAAGGGCTTGGGACCTCCAAAGAAGGAAACATGGTGGTGGAATGAGGATGTCCAACGAGCAATTAAGACTAAAAGAGAGATGTATAGGAAAATACCTAAGTGTCAAGATGAATATGTGTACGATCAATATAGAGAAACTAGAAAACAAGTTAAAAAAGTAGTTAGTCAAGCTAAAACAAATTTCATGGAAGATCTATATATAAGGTTATGTAATAGAGACGACGAAAAAAATATATATATGCTAGCCAAATTAAGAGATAAAAAGAAACAAGACTTAAGTCATGTAAGATGTATTAAGGACGAAAATCAAAATGTTTTAACACGCGAGGAGGATATTAAGGAGAGATGGAGAAGTTACTTCGATAGTTTATTTAATGATGACCAAAGTTGATACTATAATAGATGAAAACCAATACCAAGAAAGAAATGTAAACTATACACGCAATATTAGAATTGCATAAGTTAAAGAGGCATTGAAAAGAATGAAAATAGAGAAAGCATGTGGCCAGATGAAATACCCATAGAGGTTTGGAAATGCTTACGAGAAATTGATTGACTTGGTTAACAAAACTTTTCAATAAAATTTTAAAAACAAAACAGGATGTCAATGGATTGGAGAAGAAGCACGCTTGTGCCAATCTTCAAAAACAAAGGAGACATTCAAAGTTGCTCAAACTACCGAAGAATTAAACTTATGATTCACGCTATGAAACTTTGGGAGAGTATAATCGACAATAGGCTAAGGAGAAAAACAACAATATCAAAGAACCAATTTGGTTTCATGTCTGGGAGGTCAACTATGGAGGCGATTTTCCTTGTGAGACGATTGTTAGAAAAATATAGAGAAAATAAAAAAGATCTTCATAGGGTCCATAGAGATGTTCTTTGGTGGGTTCTAAAAAAAAGAGTGCGTGCTAGATACATAGACACTATTAAGGATATGTATGATGGAGTAGTAACGAGTATAAAGACATTTGGAGGAGCTACAAAAGAATTTTCCATTACGATAGGACTACATCAAGGATCGACTTTAAGCCGGTATCTATTTACTTTAGTTATGGATGAACTAACTAGACATATTCAAGAGGATATATCATGGTGTATGCTATTTACAGTTGATATTGTCTTAGTGGATGAAACTAAAGATGGAGTGAATAAGAAATTATAACTCTGGAGGATACATTAGAATCTAAAGGCTTTAAGTTGAGTATAACGAAAACCGAATACATGCACTGTAAGTTTAGAAACACTAGACATCGAGATAATGGAGTGGTAAAATTAGGGAAGTAGAAGTTCCTAAGGTAAACCACTTTAGATACCTAGGATCAATCATACAAAATGATGGTAACATTGAGAATGATGTCACACATAGAATTCAAGCTGGATGAAAGAAATGACGGAGTGCAATATGGGTGATTTGTGATCGAAATGTTCCTACTAAGTTAAAAGGAAAATTTTATAGGACCACAATTAGACCAGCTATGCTCTATGGAAGTGAATGTTGGGCGGTAAAGCAACAACAATTACATAAAATGAACGTAGCAGAAATGAGGATGCTTAAGTGGATGTGTAGTAAAACTCGTAAAGATAGAATAAGAAATATAGAAATTCAAAGACAAGTAGGAGTAACACCATTTGATACAAAAATTAGGGAAGGACGATTGCGATGGTTTGGTCACCTGCAATGACGACCTACAAATGCAAAACTTGACTCAATAAAAATTGTAGATATTCGACGAGGTAGGGGCAAACCAAAGATAACATGTGATGCATTAATTAGGAGTGATTTTTAATGATTTGCAAAGCTCACCATCAATTGCACTTAATCGAGCACAATGTAAAAGTTTGATCCATGTAGCCGACCCCAATTAATTTGGGACTGAGGCTATGTTGTTGTTGTACTTAGGCGAGCTTGACTATTCTCATAATTTACCAGGATTTTTTCCTTGATTAGTATGATTGGGTGTAAAAATTATCAACCTAACACACCCACCAAACTATTTCCCCATCTAACACACCTGCTGCCACGTAAGCGCCACGTAGCTTGTAGTATGTTTGTCCCAGTGAAGTCGTGAACTCGGGTCACGATTTCACTTATATGGAAATCGTGACCCGAGATCACGATTTCATTACTAAAGTAAGGAAATCGTGATCTCGGGTCACGATTTCCTTTAAAATGAAATCGTGACCCGAAGTCACGATTTCACTTTGTCCGAGACAAACGAAACCGGATCTGGTTTCTCTCATTCTCTCATTTTCTTCTCTCACTTGCCTTCTTCCTTCTTCTTTCTTTTTGTCCCACCGATCCCTTCCTTCATTCCCACCGATCCCTTCCTTGAGCTCCACTAGATTGGCTTCATAGGTGCATATCTCCATCGTCAACTTCGGATCCGAACCGCAACCCACCGAAGTCAACAACTTTGTAAGATCTTTTTCTTTGGAGCTTTTGTGTGTTTATGGTTAATGTGGTTCATGTTATGTTGAATGTTTAAATTTTTGTTAAGTTTTTCCCACATTAATTTTTTTTTATTTGTTTTTTTGTTATTTAAATACATTCTTGGTTTGTTTTTTTTTTTTTTTTATTATTTAAATCGCGTGGGCTGTTTTTTTTTTGGAGATTTTGTATGTTAATGATTCATGTGGTACAAGTCATGTTGTATGTTAATTTTTTTTTATTTTTATGTCTCACATTCTAATTTGTTTGTTTTTTTTTTTTTTTTTTAAGGCTGATTTTTGTTATCCGATTTATATTGGGCTGTTTTTTTGGAGATTTTGTATGTTAAAGCTTCATGTGGTTCATGTCATGTTGTATGTTTAATTTTTTGTTATTAATTTGTGTCACATTAATTTGTTTCTTTTTTTTTTTTTTTTAAGACTGATTTTTTTTTATCCGATTTATATTATTACTTTTTCCCAATTAGTTGATGTGGTATTAATGAAGCAAAAAATCTCATATACATGTCCATACTTTAGTAGAAAAATTTCGAAGAATAAGGTACTTTGTAAGGTTGCTTTAAGGTCTCTTATATTCTAAGCTAGCTAGGGTAGTTGTTTATAATATATAATAGTTATTTGCATATAATAGTTGATTTGTTGCTGAATAAGGTACTTAATTTGATCACTAGGCTATTTAGTTATATATATATATATATTAATAAATTTACCACTACACCAATTCTATTAGGGTCCATAAGAAATTTTATGAAGGTCATATTTATTTGAATTATGTACGCAATGATTCATCTATATTCTACATATATAGATTGAAGAATGGGTGATCAAAGAGTATCATTGTTGTGTTATATGAATGGAGACATGGTACAAGGAGCATCAGGAATTTCGTACACGAAACCGCCCATTCGACATCTCAGATCGAAGATTGGTTTAGGGTACGATGAACTTGTGCGTTATATCTGTAATTCATTGCAGATAGACAATGACTTACAGAGATTACACATGACATATCGATATCCAGCGTACATTGGAAGTGGATCGGCCAACTACATCCCGTTGCCAATAGATGATGAGTCGAGTCTCAAAGATGTTTGGGACTTTTTGTCACAATTACCACCACCACATTGCATGGAGATTTATATCGCTGTAGTTCCGAGGCAACAATACAATAGTTCCAATTGCAATGTAGAGTTACATTCTGGAGCTGGACCTAGCACTCAACCAATTTTTGAGCATAGCCATTGTGCATCGCCTTTGACGACCGAAAATCCCGAAATGGACGAGGATCCTCGTTCCTGTGATGATATGAATACTAGCGAAGATGATGACTATTGCGGCAGTGATGGGGATACCAGTGAAGATAGTAGCGAAGATGATACAGACGATGAAGGGGATGATGGTCATCATGTAGATGATGGCATGATTCGATACGCGTTAAATCGAGTCATAGCAGATGATGGCTCATTATCTTGTCCTCCAATGTCGAACGAAATTGGGAACGATGATTTCTTCGATGAAGAGGTTGCTGGAATTGATGGTGCGCCAGTGGGTGTACGTGAATTTGTCGTTCCTTGTAGAGAGGTGGAGGCCGGAAACTCACACATTCCATTTCCCCGTCGGCGAGATGACTATAACCCTCCAAGATGTACAAATCATATTGGGGTTGCCGGTCGATGGATTACCAATTACTGGCCGCGTCGACCAAGATTACGATGCCTTGTGCTTGACACAACTCGGATTCCCTTTCCCCGAAAAATAACAGACTGAGGGCGGATTCAAATTCGGCAACTTTCAAGGTGGTTTCCAAACCTCCCAGACAATGCTAATGATGTGGAAGTGCAACGCTATGCGAGAGCATACATCCTGCAACTTCTAGGGGGAACACTATTTGCAGACAAGTCGAACAACCTCGTTCACATCACATATTTGCAATTTTTGGAAGATTTCGAGGCGGCTGGACAGTACAGTTGGGGTAGTGCAACTCTGGCTCACTTATATAGACAATTATGTCTTGCACCGACATTGATGGAGCTGAGATAGCAGTCCGATCATCTTATTGCAATTATGGGCATGGGATAGGTTGCCGTTTCTTGCACCAATAATGTGTAACGTTCTTCGAGACCCCGTATTAGAAAACGAAGAATTCTTTCCACCTCCTCCATTTGGTCATAGGTAATTACTATTTTCTCACATTATAATTTCAATATCTTCATATCTATGTACATGTGCCGACATACATGCATTGCGTTTTTCTTTTTCATTTGTGAAGGTGGAAACATGCTTTGGAGACAACGGGAGCATCAATGCACGTCCTGACAAAGTACAGAGAAATGATAGACATGCAAAAACCGGATGAAGTAAGAGACATACAGAATTACTTCTCCACGTAGTGCCTTACACTTACATCATCTAATATGCGTTTCTTATTCATATCAAAATGTTTTTGTTGACTACAGGTAATATGGGAATCGTATCCTGAGGCAGTGATAATGGACCTACCTGCGTATTGTAGCAGTTGTCGTGCTATTTGGCGAACGAGAGCACCTTTGATTTTCTTCTGTGTAGTCGAAATGTATCATCCCGATAGAGTCATGCGCCAATTCGGTCTCGTGCAAAGGATACCACACTGTGCAGAGCACAAACATTCAGTGCATAAGATTGACTTGAGAGGAAGACGGATAAGGATTGGAGCGCGAGAACATAGTGCTTATGTCCGCATGTGGAACGAACGTGCCTCCAATATTGCAACGATGAAAGCTTAGAGGAGCCAATGGACTTTTACAACCCGTATATGCTATGGTATCGTCGCATTACACGACGATTCATGTCTCCTCGTGGAGCTATTCTTGAGGCCTTGGTAAGTACAATTTGATTTTTTTCATTCATGAATCATTTCCAAATTGTTGTTTTCCTCGTACTTTAGCATAAAACTTCTTCAATATTTCATATGTAGGCACATGGCATTACTTCGATTCATCGGTTGACACTTTGGGTGATGATGTATCTATTGCCGTATTAGAGATGTAGGCTTTCGACTTTGACTGCAAAGACACGCAGATTATCGGATGCATAATGTGCCCAGATTCATTTCAAGCTTCTCATCATTCTTCCCATGCTGATACACCTTCGAGGCATGACACTCCATTGTATACTCCATCAGTGCCTTTCAACGAGTTTGGGACTCCACATACTCCTTCGCTTCCTCCCACCATGACATTCGAGGCTATGGAAGCCTTTCCATTTGACACGGCACCTACATCTTCGCGTCATTTTCATGCAAGTCCAATAATGACGAATTTATCTGGGAGTACAAGTACTCAGGATGGCGGAATGCGGGACAACGATGATATTCAACCGAAGATGCTCAAAATCCGGTGATGTGGGTCATTCGGATATTCCACTTGCACGAAATAGTAATGTCCGAGTCGTCAAGAGAACACGGTGTGGGGTCGGAAGTCATTATTTGGGGTCGACTAGGACTTTTTCTATACTGTTATAAGTCATTTCCTCTTTATTCATTTTTGTCTTGTAGTTGATCACCAACCAATTTCATCATTTATATCAATTCAACTTTCAAGTTCTTTATTTTTTTTGAGTTTTAACTAATTTTTTCTTGATGTGTTTAACCTCTTGTATTCAAAAGTTGTGTATGCTATTATGTGTTTGAAAAAGGTACTAAAGTATTTGGATTGTCAATGGTCTCCTCTCATGAATCATAAATAGCTTTGTCATCATTTTTCATGAATTAGTTGCGTGGGAGCACAAGAGCAAATTGGTTGGGAAAATGCATGCTTGTGGACATGATTCATGTGGCCTTGCTCCTTGGGGCTGCAAGGATACTACATATAGCATCAATTTGCATGAAGTGATCAAACAAGCCGGCAGTAAAAAAAAAAATTATTTGAGTGGAATTACTCTTGACTTCCATTGCATTGAAGAATACTTCTTTCCAATCCACATTTTTCAGCTATAGAGTTGAAACATACAGTGGAGAACATCAACCACAATTTCACCTTTATTTTTTTCATTCTTAATAGATCATAACATATATAAAATGCATAGGAGATGCTTTTACATTGGTTGTAACCAAACAATTTGTCCATTACTCATGCTGTTAACCACACATGTATAAGTTTAAGCCAACATTTGTGCTTGAGAATCAAAAATGTCATACAATATGTCATTTACCAAAAATGCGGGAAAAAAACTAAGCACAAAAATACTAATCGATAAAACGTGAGTTGCAGTCACGATTTCCATGGAATGGAAGTCGTGACTGCAACTCACGACATCCATGTCAATGGAAAACGTGACTCTAAGTCACGTTTTCCAGTGACCAAAAAAAAATTTTTACGTGGCTAGTGATTAGGCGCTTACGTGGCAACAGGTGTGTTAGATTGGGAAATAGTTTAGTGGGTGTGTTGGGTTGATAATTTTTTCTCCCAAACGTATTAATCAAGTAAAAACTCCTAATTTACCATCTATACCATGATAGAATTCATGATCATCTTGCCATAGTACTGCATGCGTTGCCACCAAACTATTTAGGTGGATAAGTACTGTTTTATATATATCTTTCAACGGATAACAATCGTTGAAAAATCATTACTATAAACAACTTGGTTATCCAAAAACTATAAATATAATCAACTTTAAATCCTGAACTCATTATTTAATTTGCTCGTCAAAGTTCGCCAGCCCTGACTTTTCAAAACGTAGCCTCTATAAATACTGCCATAATCCTTTGCGACTAGTCACCAGAGCTCAAAAGCACAACAGGGAAGATCAAAGCTAGCTAGCACAAAGGAGACTATGGCATCGGGACTTTGCCCTGGTGAGAACTTTATTAATTTAATTTGTTTGAGTCGAATATGTTTTTGAGACTAACTAACGTTTTAATTGGTTGACATTTTCACATTAATGTTCATTAATTAATTCACACATGATGATAAATGATAGAGAATGTTGGGAAGCAAGCATGGCCTGAACTGCTTGGAGCACAAGTGTCGGTGGCGGTGGCGAAGATCCATAGAGAAAACTCAAATGTGCGACCGATTGTCGTACCAGAAGGATCGGGTGTAACTAAAGATATTCGCTGCGACCGAGTTCGTGTTTGGGTCGAGGGAAGAATCGTTTCGAGGGTCCCCATTGTTGGTTAATCAAGGTGGAGTGTGTATATATATCATATCATGTAGTAATTAAGCAGTAGTATACATGCTGATGAAGTATGTTGAAATAAGCAGTAGTACGCATCTAATTGCTACTTACTTGTTCCATCAATAATTTCAAATCGAGCTTGCTTGATCTCCACTTGTAGTATTTGTAAACTAATTTGTGCGTATGTGGTTATTATCATCTATCAGTTGTGCTTTCATGTACATTGTTTATCATCAACCAATTGTCTCCAAATTAACATTGCTTTTTGGGAAGTGATGATGCCCCGTATTCATCTCACTCGAGAGACTTTAGCGGGAGCTGTTGTCTACCAAAAAAATAGAAAATTCCCAATAAATTTATTGGAGATGTGTAGATTAAAATCGTAGTCCCGTTGCCACATCGATTAGCTAAAACTTTATAATGAAGCGTGTGTATACATATAAATAAATATATAAAGTGATGATCTCCCATCTAGTAAAGCTTATGCCTTTTGGAGTAAATTCTCAGGCCTGAGTTAAAATTGGTTAAATTAGAACAATATCGATACTCGTGAAAATCTACAGGTTCGCTCTCGCGTGTGCGAACGTGTGCCCAAATGAAAATCGGCAGCATAGCTAATGGTTCAGCTAAGTCGACATGTCACAAAAGATACGTTCGATGGATTTCGATCCAATGTAATGGAGATGCATGTGTGGATGAAGTCATAGTCCTACATCGATTATATTTATATTTGTCAAAGCATCTCTAATGAGATTAACAAGACACCACTTGCTACAAAAAAAGTTATGTGTAGGTTTCAAATTAAAACTCGTGTTAGATTCACTTATAATAAAAACTATAATTCAAATAGTCAATCATTTATAACTATTGTTTTTTTTAGTAGAAAGCGACTATTAACACCTCTATATTTTATATTAACCCCCCATTTACTTTCATTTATTTCAAGTAAGTGCATGATAAGTTATACATTTAAAGATAACATATGGTTACCATTTTTCTAATCTCTTGCAATAAAAAGTAAAATTATAAGAAATTAAAACAGATCCACCAAATGGTCCAAATAGATTTTACACATCTTGTAGCGGCCCCAAATCCCGAGGTCGCCACGTGGGGAGGCGCCGACCCAGCGGTCCTATCCGATCCTTGACTCACTGGGTCCCACGCGCCACTGACGCCATTTTCCACAACACGACTCCTCGATATGCGTGTTAACTCTCTTCGTTAAGCAATTCAGTTCGACAGTTTAAACATTAAAACAACAGCGGAAGTCTTAAATTTAAAACAAGTAAAACAATTAAATTCATTTTCATATAAAACACCATTTATAAGAGTAACTCATATTGTGGAAAACCCAGGGAAAGTACTCTGTATATATGCGACAATATTAAACAGTAATATATACAAGTACAGTGTCTATCTAGTCACCCAATTCCCAAAAGTAAGCAAAATATCAAAATCGCATATACTAGTAAGTCCTCGACCGCGGGCAGTCAGATAAAGTCGACCAAAATGTCATTGCCTCTACTAGCAGGGTCTGCACTCGTCCATCACAAAAAGTAAGATGGAGAGTACAGTTAGTAAGATTTCAACAAAGTACACCGAGCATTTATAGGAGCATAAACATATATCAATAACCATGTCAATTAATCATGCGGAAACTAAACATGCAACTGTGCTAAGATCATCACATGAATAAATAACACGAGAGAAACAAACCGTTTACTCCTCCCGGTCACACTAAACTGTACGTCGAACCCCCAGGATCCTTTCGGTGGGTGCCTCACTTCCTTTCACCTGGTTTCCATACCCCCAGGATCCTTTTAGTGGAAGCCTCCACTTCCTTTCACCTGATAACCCGCGTACAGTACAACACGAATATCAAAAATCTCAACCCCCAACCCAAATGCGTCACGAAAATCAATAACAAGGAATATGAGGAATAACATCCAATAATCACGAACATGAAATCAATGATAGAAAAGTAAACCCTCAGTTACTTTTAGATGAAATCTTACGTACCTAAAAACGCACTTGCTCGCATTTCGATATGCGCACCCGACACATGACTATAGCATCATAAGTCCCTGGTGTTTATTTGTATCATTTTAGTTACTAAATCATGCAAATCACAATTAAAATTAGGTGAAATACATCTCACCTCCATCGCGTCGTCGACATTTGTCGATTCGCACCTCCGATCAATCCGACAACGCCATCGCGTTGTTCACCGCACCGTTGCCGCTTCCGAGCCGACGTCTCTGTTTCTGCCAGACTGCGCCGCCAAATCGTCATCTGCACCGCTTAGGCGCCACAAAGCGCGCCATCGCTACCTTCGCTCGCCGTAGCCAGCTTATCTCTCCATGCCGGCCAAGGCTGTTGCTTCGCCGGCGTTCTTCTGCCATAGCTGCCTCGTCTCCAGTCTTGAGTCTGCTTCACAGCAGATCATGTGCATGACCAGCTCGTCATTAACTTACATGAAAATAACTCTATATTAATTTATAATAATTCGTAAAAAATAAACACATGTAAATAAAATACAATAAACGACTTGGATAACTATACATATACCTAACGCATCATCCATAACTGAGAAGCAGTATTATTGCGAATATTCTTCATTTCTATAGAAGTATCTCTATAACTTAAAAAATAGTAGATTAGTAAAAAAAAAAATTAAAAATATGTAGGATAGCCCACCACTCGAACACTACATTTAAAGATTTTTTATAACATCTAACAAGACGTTGTTAAAACTTATTTAATATGTAATAAATATCTAACAAGATTATCTATAATTAAAAAATTAATGTGTAATGATTTTTAATTTTAGTGAAATTCTTTGTTTTATAATATTTAGTTAATTATTAATCACTATTTTCTTATTAACAATATTAAGCTATATGTTAATTTTAAATTCAATAAGTTTTAATAATATATTATATGATTTGTCTGTTAAAACTTATTTAATATGATATTAAGCTATATGTTAATTTTAGTGAAACTCAATGCAATAGATCATTTTTATTCCAAATGCTAAGACGACACTCACTTGTATGTCTGTCTGTTAAACCATTAATTTTATATGATTTGATTCGAGTAGCAACTATATATGAACCATGTTTTACAAGGACTTGGGAATCTCATCAACAGTAGGGGAAAAAACTGTGTAGAAGGAAGATCAAAGCTAACTTACTGATTTTATACATACTTTTATTTTATATTTTTTTGGCGGTAGTCTTTGTGAACGATGTAGAAAACTGTGAAAACAAACGTCCCAAATTAATTGGGGTCTATACGTTAAACGGAAACAAAATATGCAAATACTTAAACAAACCCCGAGAATATTAGTACCGCGCGATTATACCTTGGTAGAGTTGGCAGAGGCGAAACCAACATTTCAAACTCTTTTAAGCTAGAAAAACAGTTATATAATACGTTATTAAAACTTATTGAATTTAAAATTAACATATAACTTAATATTGTTAATGAAAAAAATAGTGATTAATAATGAACTAAATGTTATAAAACAAAGAATTTCATTAAAATTAAAAATCATTACATACTAATATCTTAATTATAGATAATTTTGTTAGATATTTATTACATATTAAATAAGTTTTAACAACGTCGAGTATAAAAATATTTTTAGATGTTATAAAAATATTTTTTTATTGTAGTGTTCGAGTAGTGGACTATCCTACATATTTTAATTTTTTTTTTACTAATCTATTATTATTTTTAAGTTATAGAGAGACTTCTCTAGAAATGAAGAATATTCGCAATAACATTGCTTTTCAATTATGGATGATGCATTAAGTATATATATATAGTTATCCAAGTCGTTTATTGTATTTTATTTACATGTGTTTATTTTTTGCGAATTCTTATAAATTAATATAGATTTATTTTTATGTAAGCATTTATGGACACACATAATTTAGTTTTCTAAATAATATAAATTATTTTATGGTATTAATTTGTATTTTGTAAATAAAATAAAGAGTTATTTATAACAAATAATTATATGATTATATAATTAATATACTTAATTGTGTCATATGTCATTTATTGTCATTTTGCATTTATTAGCTAATCAATCAACTATCATTCCAAACAATTTTTAGTTGATCAGCTAGATTATCAGCTTTCCGCTAGTAGCTAGTTGATTATCAGCTATCAGCTAGATTATCAGCTAGCATTGTCAAACAGAGCCATAACTAATCTATGTGGAATTGATTGGGATCGTGTGCGGCAAATTAGGAAACTAAATGGTGCCGAGAGAGAAATAAGTGTAAAACTTTCAATAAATTAAGTGTCGATTAACTAGTATGGACATATTTTATGAAAATTCTTTATAACTTAATTCGATTTTAATATTATGACTAATGAAAAAAAGTAATTTAAGGGTACATTAAGAAATAAAAGAAAATTGGTTTTAATAGGGGAGTTGGGAGGATTGTCAATATATATAATTTGAGTGCACATACTTTATTTTTTAACCATTTATGTCTCTTTCTTGTCTCCCAAGGCGTGGGCCCTATATCTGACAAAACACCATAAATGACTAAAAAATAAAGTGTGAGTCCAAAGTGTGTTATTTTATCATTTTCCTATAGATAAACAACTTCAAAACCTGAAATTATAATTAATTTGTTTGCCAAAGTATGCCAATAATGACTTTTCAAAATGTTTTAGGATGATCCGTTTTGAGACACTGGACACTCAGTTGTTAGTGTCAATTTATTTTTGTATCGATGTTTGTGCACACGCAAATCAATGTGTATCGAATAGACATCAACAACTCAAGTATTCATTTCGGCTTTCTGTGTGGCCCAAAAAGTCACTCTAACATCATCCTTTTTATAAAGAGAAGTACTAGCAACATATCACACTGCAAGACATATCGACTCATAAGAAACATCCATCCGTATCTCGGGATGTAGGCATATCCAAATCTCGATACATAACACATGAAGGCTCTTGTGAACCCTCCAGAAGCAGTGAACGAGATGTTAGGTATCCATCCAATTGTGTTGATAAGTGGTACGGCTTATATAGTATCAGTTGCGTAGAAGTATTATAACTCCATCTAATATTTTGACATTGTTTAGCCAATTTCATCTTGCCGACAAGTAAGGACATGCCTGGTTCAGATGAGCTTTTTGATCTAGTAAGATTGCAAGGTGTATCACGTGGCAACCGAGTCAATGGCGTCGCATAATCGTCTTTACCAACTTATATTACATCTACTGTAATTACTAATTAAACACGGTTGATTTTAGGTTTAACAACTCAATGCAATAAATCATTTTTATTCCAAATGCTAAGACGACACTCACTTGTATTTCTGTCTGTTAAACCAATATTGATTTCATATGATTTGATTCGAGTAGCAACTATATATGAACCATGTTTTACAAGGACTTGGGAATCTCATCAACAGTAGGGGAAAAAACTGTGTAGAAGGAAGATCAAAGCTAACTTACTGATTTTATACATAATTTTTTTTTTTTTTTTTTTTTTTGCGGTGGTCTTTGTGAACGGTGTAGAAAACTGTGAAAACAACCATCCCAAATTAATTGGGGTCTATACAGATCAAACTCTTTTATTGTGATCGATTAAGTGCAATATATAGAAATTCGTGAAAGACCATTATATTTTTATTTTTTGTTTTTTTTTATTCGTAATTATCTAGGCGAACTTGACTATTCTCATAATTTACCATATCTATACCATTATACTTTGAAGAGATTATAATTCATGATAATCTTGCCATAGAATATTGCATGCGTTGGCACCAAACTATTTTGGTGGATAATGTGTTTTATATATCTTTCGACGGATAACAATCGTTGAAAAATCATTACTATAAACAACTTGGTTATCAAAAACTATGAATATAAACAACTTTAAATCCTGAACTCATTATTTAATTTGCTTGTCAAAGTTCGCCAGCCCTGACTTTTCAAAACGTAGCCTCTATAAATACTGCCATAATCCTTTGAGACTAGTCACCTGAACTCAAAAGCACAATAGGGAAGATCAAATAAGCTAGCACAAAGGAGACTATGGCATCGGGATTTTGCCCTGGTGAGAACTTTATTAATTTAATTTGTTTGAGTCGAATATGTTTTTGAGACTAACTAACGTTTTAATTAGTTGACATTTTCACATTAATGTTCATTAGTTAACTCACACATGATGATAAATGATAGGGAATGTTGGGAAGCAAGCATGGCCTGAACTGCTTGGAGCACAAGTGTCGGTGGCGGTAGCGAGGATCTATAGTGAAAACTCAAATGTGCGACCGATTGTCGTTCCAGAAGGATCGAGTGTAACTGAAGATATTCGCTGTAACCGAGTTCGTGTTTGGGTCGAGGGAAGAATCGTTTCGAGGGTCCCCATTGTTGGTTAATCAAGGTGGATTGTGTATATATATATCATGTAGTAATTAAGCAGTAGTATACATGCTGATGAAGTATGTTGAAATAAGCAGTAGTACGCATGTAATTGCTACTTATTTGTTCCATCAATAATTTCAAATCGAGCTTGCTTGATCTCCACTTGTAGTATTTGTAAACTAATTTGTGCGTATGTGGTTATTATCATCTATCATTTGTGCTTTCATGTATATTGTTTATCATCAACCAATTGTCTCCAAATTAACATTGCTTTTTGGGAAGTGATGATGCCCCGTATTCATCTCAATAGAGAGACTTTAGCGGGAGCTGTTGTCTTCCAAAAAAATAGAAAATTCCCAATAAATTTATTGGAGATGTGTAGATTAAAATCATAGTCCCATTGCCACATCGATTAGCTAAAACTTTATAATGAAGCGTGTGTATACATATAAAGAAATATATAAAGTGATGATCTCCCATCTAGTAGAGCCGATGCCTTTTGGAGATAATTCTCAGGCCTGAGTTAAAATTGGTTAAATTAGAACAATATCGGTACTCGTGAAAATCTACAAGTTCGCTCTCGCGTGTGCGAGAGTGTGCCCAAATGAAAATCGGCAGCATAGCTAATGGTTCAGCTGAGTCGACATTCACAAAAGATACATTCGATGGATTTCAATCCAAGGTAATGGAGATGTGTGGATGAAGTCATAGTCCTACATCGATTATATTTATATTTGTCAAAGCATCTTTAATGAGATTAACAAGACACCACTTACTACAAAAAAAAGGTGGGTAGGTTTCAATTTAAAACTCGTGTTAGATTCACTTATAATAATAATAATTCAAATGGTCAATCATTTATAACTATTGTTTTTTTAGTAGAAAGCGACAATTAACAACTCTATATCTTATATTAGCCCCCCATTTACTTTCATTTATTTCAAGCAAGTGCATGATAAGTTATACATTTAAAGATAATGTATGGTTACCATTTTTCTAATCTCTTGCAATAAAAAGTAAAATTATAAGAAATTAAAAAAGAACCACCAAATGGTCCAAATAGATTTTACACATATATATCATTACATTTTGAAGAGTGCATGCTCTGATACCATACTACTTCGATAATATATATGTGGATAAATATGTGTTTATATATTTTTATTTTTGAATGTTTTTGGATATCTAGGAGAATTTGATTATTTGACTCGTGTGTATAGGGTATCTAGGAGTAAAAGATGACGATTGGAGAAAAAGTCATCTTATGTGTACCCATAATTTTTGAGGCAATCATTTTGGTTTTATAGACGAAATATATGAAAAAGAGGGATTGCTTACTCCTAGTCAATATATGCACAAAAAAGATAATAAATTCGTGAAAATAAAGAATATCTATGTTTTTGACTTCATATACCCATTAAAAAAATTTAATCTCCCTATTGAATCTTGAATAGCCTTGCATCCACATCTTAGTACCTGCAACATTGAACGATTGAATCTCCTTTATTACATACATTAATTACAATTAGAACAATTATATTAATTTATTTGAAACAAAACTTAATACTTGAATATTAAGTCTAAAAGAACCATAAAAAAGCATAAACTTACAACACCACATCTATCTTCAAATTATTTTTACTATGAAAAGCGCCTCCTAATATTGTAGCAACGGTATGGTTCCTATATGTAATGAACAAAGGCCCCGCATTCTTTGCGCGCCCATTGTAGAGACTCAAAATGAGCCTCAATGTACATACATATATATATATATATATATACACGTTGCTAGTCAATATTGCTATCTCTGTTGAACTATATGTGAGTTTGTATTGTATCCACTATTAGTCCCACATGGGAAAGAAATTTTTGTTTCTTTCCTTATAAGATATCTTTCACTTACAAGTCTTAGTTAAGTGAATGTGGGGTCGAAGGCAAAGACCATGGGTATTCCCATTGATTAATATATATTAAGTATTTAGTATGTCTTTGATTAGGCCTTGGGCCTTGGGGCTAATGTTAAAATAACTTAGCTAATTCACAACATAATTTTTTTTTTAAATTAAGTAATTTCGTAATTACTTATTAGTGTGAACAGTTGTATGTGAACAGTTGTAATTTTTTCCTAAAAGGTTTGTTTGATAACGAACAGTTGTGATTTTTTTTTTACTTTTAAAAAGGTGTGTAAAATTAGTGGTTAAATGAACCACTAACATTCACGTTTTGTGAACAGGTGCATGTGACTGTTCATAAGAGACATTATTTGTCTATATATAGTATGTACGAAATGGAAGAGAGTATCAAGTTTTTTGTTGAGAGAAATTTTACTGTTGCACAAGAAAGGTTCTTTGATTGGTGTGTAATCAAAGATCAATCCAGTTGTATCCTCGGGACGAACCTCTTGAAGCATTCATACACCGAATTGGAGGAAATTTCGTCTTAGGACATTGCTATTTAGTGCAAGCCTCTGGTATGATTTAATTTAGTTCTTTGTAATTGAATTCACGCATGATATAACAACAGTTCAATTATATGCATGATTTTTGTATATTGTTCCAACAATCTAAGACGAAAGTTCATGTTATCACTGGTTTACATACAATAGTTGATTGCATATAATTTGTCACTGATTTTACAAAAACTAGTCACTGATTTATACGAAATTGTTGTTTGCAAACTAGTTTGAAATGGCATCTCTGGTAACTGAGAAATCCACATCTGCCAAGACCAAAGATGAAAGACCAGAGAAGTTCAAGGGTCTTGACCTTAAAAGGTGGCAGCAGAAAATGTTGTTCTGGCTTACCACTATGAATCTTGCCAACATAGTGAAGGAAGAAGTTCCAAATCGATGAGGACCCTTTGTCTGGGAAACTCTCCTTACTATTGAAGCATGGAGGAATTCTGACTTTCTTTGCAGGAATTACATTTTGAATAGACTTGATGATACACTGTATGATGTCTATTCTGAATGTAAAACCGCAAAGGATGTTTGGGATCTTCTCGAAAAGAAATACCGAACTGAAGATGCAGGGGATAAAAAGTTCGAAGTAGGCAAGTTTTTGAAATACAATATGATGGATTCGAAGTCCGTGGTAAAGCAAGTGGAAGAACTGCAAGTTCTGATACATGAATTGCACGCTGAAGGGTGCATCGTAAATGAAGATTTTCAGACTGGAGCCATTATTGAAAAGCTTCCACCGTCGTGGAATGACTTCAAGGTCTACCTAAAGCACAAGCGAAGGGACATGTCCATTGAGGATCTCATTCCGCGACTTCGTGTTGAGGAAGATCACAGGAAGGGAGACAAAAAGGAAATGGCTAATGCTAATGCTAACATGGTGGTAGGACAATCAAGCAAGTCCAAATTTCAGAAATTCCAGAATAAGAATTTCAAGAAAAATCTTAAGAGAACCGCCAAGCCGTTAGCACCAAAGGGGAAGGATTACAAGAAAATTAAGGGAAGTTGCTGGGTTTGTGGAAAGCAGGGTCACAGGGCTCAAGATTGTCGCCACAAGAAAGATCAGAATTTTGATAATTCTGGTGTGAACAACCAAGCAAATGTTACTGACATGGAAATTGATGATACTGACTTTGATCTCACTGCGGTTGTTTCAGAAACTAATATGGTTTCTGATGCCAAAGGATGGTGGATCGATACTGGTGCAACAAGGCACATATGTAGTGACAAAACCTTATTTTCTGAGTTTCATCCGGCTGATAGTGAAGAGAAACTTTACATGGGAAACTCATCCTCCTCCAAGGTTGAAGGCAAATGAACAGTGAAGATGAAGTTCACGTCTGGAAAAGTAATCACTTTACTTGATGTTCTTTATGTTCCTGATATTAGGAAAAATCTTGTATCTGGCCCTTTACTGAATAAGAAAATGTTCAAACTTGTTTTCGAGTCTGACAAATTTGTATTGACTAAGGGTGACATGTTCATAGGGAAGGGGTACCTTACTGAAGGTCTCTTCAAATTAAGCATTGTAATTGTTAATGGCACTGGTAATAGAATGATTGTTTCTGCGTATATGACTGTCTCTGCTTATATGATTGAATCATTTGATATATGGCATGCTAGACTAGGTCATGTAAATAACAGATTAATTCATAAAATGGTACATTTGAACATGTTACCAAAGTTTAAAATTGATTTTAAACACAAATGTGAAGTTTGTGCAGAATCAAAGTTTGCTAGGCAAACATTTAAATCTGTTCAAGAAAGATCAAATGAATTATTAGATTTAATTCATAGTGATCTTTGTGACTTCAAATCAAATCCTACGAGAGGAGGAAAGAACTACTACATCACTTTTATTGATGATTGTAGTAAATATTGTCATGTCTTTTTGATGAAGAATAAAAGCGAGGCCTTTGATGTATTTAAAATATATAAGGCAGAAGTTGAAAATCAACTTGACAAAAAGATAAAAATATTAAGAACTGATCGAGGTGGAGAATATGATTCCATTGAATTTACAAAATTTTGTAATACAAATTGAATTATTCATCAGACCACTGCGCCATATACACCTCAACAAAATAGTGTGGCAGAGAGAAAAATAGAACTCTCAAGAATATGATTAATTCTATGTTGAATGATTCTGGGTTTCCTTAAAACTTGTGGGGTTAAACATTACTGACTGCAAATCATATCTTGAATAGAGTTCCTTTCAAGAAATCTGATAAGTCTCCATATGAGATTTGGAGAAAGAGAAAACCCACTTACAAAACTTTGAAAGTGTGGGGTTGCTTAGCAAAGGTTCAAATTCCTTTACCAAAAAGGACTAAATTAGGACCTAAAATCGTAGATTGTGTGTTCATCGGTTTTGCTAAGAATAGTGCAGCATATAGATTCTTAGTAGTTAAATCACATATTTCAGATATCAATGAAAACACTATTATAGAATCTGCTGATGCTACATTTTTTGAATATATTTTTCCTTTCAAGGAAAAACAAAATGGTTCATCACGAAAAAGGACGACTGAAGAGAGTCTAGAAGAACCAACCACTTCAAGGGTTCAAGAACAAGAATTAGAACCTAAAAGGGGAAAAATAATTAAGGTTCCAAAGAATTTTGGATCTGATTTCATAAGTTTATTAACTGAAAATGAACCACTGACTTCTAGGGAGGCTATGTCTTCGTCGGAAGCTCCTTTATGGGTGGAAGCAATCAATAGTGAAGTTGAATCCATTTTACAAAATAATACATGGGAATTGGTTGATCTACCATCCGGAATCAAACCAATTGGATATAAATGGATATTCAAAAGAAAGCTTAAAGCTGACAATACTATTGATAAATACAAAGCACGATTGGTTGCAGAAAGTTATAGACAAAAGGAAGGTATAGATTACTTCGACACCTATTCTCCTATTTCGAGAATAACTTCCATTAGAATGTTGATTGCCATAGCTGCTTTATACAATATGAAAATACACCAAATGGATGTTAAAACAACATTTCTAAACGGATAGTTAGAAGAAGAAATCTATATGGACCAACCTGAAGGGTTCATAGTCAAAGGCCAAGAGAATAAAGTTTGTAGACTTGTTAAGTCATTATATGGACTCAAACAAGCTCCAAAACAATGGCATGAAAAATTTGATCATACTATGCTAGCAAATGGTTTCAAAATAAATGAATGTGACAAATGTGTGTACATTAAAGAAATGAAAAACTTTTGCGTCATAGTATGTTTATATGTTGATGACATGTTGATTATGAGCACAAGTAGAGATGCTATAATGTCAACCAAAAAGATGTTGAATTCTAGTTTTGACATGAAAGACTTAGGTCTAGCTGATGTAATACTAGGAATTCAAATCAAAAGGAATAACGAAGGTTATGTCCTCACACAATCTCATTATGTTGAGAAAATCTTAAAAAGATTCAATCAATTCGATTGTAAACCTGCTCCGACTCCTTTTGATGCTAATTGTCATCTTAAGAAAAATAATGGAGAAACAATTTATCAATTGGAATATTCTCAAGTAATTGGAAGCTTGATGTACTTGATGAATTCTACTAGACCTGACATAGCATATGCAGTAAGCAGGCTGAGTAGATACACAAGTAATCCTAATGATGCTCATATATTGGACATCATTAATAAGAGTTCTAAGGTATCTTAAATATACCTTAAATTATGGACTTTATTATACAAAATATCCACCTGTACTTGAAGGGTATAGTGATGCAAATTGGATTTCTGATAATACAGAAACCAAATCAACAAGTGGATATATATTCACATTAGGTAGAGCAGCGATTTCTTGGAAATCAACAAAACAAACGTGTATAGCACGTTCCACTATGGAATCTGAATTCATAGCTCTTGACAAGGCAGCTGAAGAAGCTGAATGGCTAAGAAATTTCCTAGAAGATATTCCTTGCTGGCCAAAATCAGTCACAACAATTTGCATACATTGTGATAGTATGGCAGCACAAGCAACAGCTAAGAACAACATATATAATGGTAAGTCGAGACATATAAGGCGCCGACACAATACTATAAGACAATTACTCGCAAGTGGAGTAATTAGTATTGATTATGTTAAGTCTAAGGAAAACATTGCAGATCCTTTGACTAAAGGCTTACCAAGAGATCAAGTGAAGATATTATCGAGGGGAATGGGCTTCAAACCTATAGAGTAAGTCAAGTCCAGCGGAAACCTAACCTAGCTGATTGGAGATCCCATGGTCTAGGTTCAATAGGTAAACTAGTTAGACTTGACTTAACAAACAAGATACACAATTACCTGTTCCTATGATGAAGTAAGTGTGTTGATAAGAAGTTTAGGGTATGCAATACTGCATTTAATGATTAAAGATAAGTCACCTATATGATAGTAAATGTGGGGTCGCATTTATGAGAATGAATAGGCTAAATTCTCTAAAGCTATCATGAATCCAGGATATGTTCAGGACCAAAATGAACAACAAAGAATAACGTGCATCAGTAATCATGTCATAAGTGAGACGTATTGTCTTAGTTTACTACAAAAAGTGAACAGTTCAAGATACATACATCACTGCGTCACGAAGTGAACTCGATATGATCTTACTAGGGTAAGTTCAAGTCTATACGACACTTTCCTGATTAACATGACATGATAATCTCTCTCAATTGTTTTGAAGTAATGTTATTTTTAAAGTAATGATATTTTTAAATTTGTGTTTGTGATTTGGCAAAGTAAACTTGGTCATGGTTGCAGATGGATACAATACAAATGTGGGGTATTGTTGAACTATATGTGAGTTTGTATTGTATCCAATATTAGTCCCACATGGGAAAGAAATTTTTGTTTCTTTCCTTATAAGATATCTTTCACTTACAAGTCTTAGTTAAGTGAATGTGGGGTCGGAGGCAAAGACCATGGGTATTCCCCATTGATTAATATATATTAAATACTTGATATTTAATATGTCTTTGATTAGGCCTTGGGCCTTGGGGCTAATGTTAAAATAACTTAGCTAATTCACAACATAATTTTTTTTTTAAATTAAGTAATTTCGTAATTACTTATTAGTGTGAACAGTTGTATGTGAACAGTTGTAATTTTTTCCTAAATGGTTTGTTTGATAACGAACAGTTGTGATTTTTTTTTTACTTTTAAAAAGGTGTGTAAATTAGTGGTTAAATGAACCACTAACATTCACGTTTTGTGAACAGGTGCATGTGACTGTTCATAAGAGACATTATTTGTCTATATATAGTATGTACGAAATGGAAGAGAGTATCAAGTTTTTTTGTTGAGAGAAATTAATTTTACTGTTGCACAAGAAAGGTTCTTTGATTGGTGTGTAATCAAAGATCAATCCAGTTGTATCCTGGGAACGAACCTCTTGAAGCATTCATACACCGAATTAGAGGAAATTTCGTCTTAGGACATTGCTATTTAGTGCAAGCCTCTGGTATGATTTAATTTAGTTCTTTGTAATTGAATTCACGCATGATATAATAACAATTCAATTATATGCATGATTTTTGTATATTGTTCCAACAATCTCTGCATCATTTCTAGTCCGCTCACTATAACAAATTCTACTTTTCATAGAGGTTTTTGACCTCTATGAAAAGTGTTATCTTTTAAGGTGTTATCTTATCTTCCAAGCTTTCATAGGGGTTTCAAACCTCTATCAAATCTTGACTATTTCATAGGGGTTTCAAACCTCTATCAAAGCTTGATTATTTCATAGGGGTTTGAAACCTCTATAATATCTTCAAAGGCTTTCATAGGGGTTTCAAACCCCTATCAATTGTAGTGATTTCATAGGGGTTTGAAACCTCTATATTATCGTCAAAGGATTACATAGGGGTTTCAAACCCCTATCAAATGTAATTTTAAAAAAAATAATAGCTGAAAATGCTCAAAATTAATTTCCATTTCCATTTTCAATTGAAAATATACAAATCTACATTCCACTCGCAATATTATTATTCCATTAAGAAATTCGTAGTGTTCTACAACCAATCAATAAAACGACAAATTGATAGCTACACATTTCACGAAACCAATCAACAAAACTCAATTTTCCAGCTTTTTCAGTTGCTACACGCCATTTTCGAGTTCATCACATGTATATTAGCAACAGATTGTCATTGTTCTCATTGAAATTGCTAACCGAACCAAAGCTTCCCCGATTCGAGCTAATCCTTTTGCAGGATTTTTGAATTTTCTTCTTGAATTCTGGTTGTTGTTTTGTTTTGCGGTGAAACGTATGGTAACCGCCTTGTAAAAAAAGCTCAACAATTTGTTCAAGTGGAATTCTGAGCACTGCAAATTGCTGCCTAATTACCTGAACTGGAGAAAAGGACTCACTGTTATGTTAAAATTAAAACCTTGAAACACAATTTAAAGAAGAAAAGGCACTCTGATTATTAAACAACAGTGTTATTAGATTGATTTACATTGCACATAAAGGACTCACTGTTATGTTAAAATTAATTTACCATAGTGAGCTCCACAGTGAGGGGTCTGACTTCACTTTATTACATCGGCTTTAGTGAAGAAAATTTCATGCCTTCTGGGATGTGGGCATGGCTAGTGATACACCCTGGCTTGGCAAATCCTTCCATTGTTGAGTTACTGTTTTGATTTGGGTGTAAAACTGCATACCCGCTTTGCCTGCGCATACGATACACATCGATGATGTAAATCTATGGGGAACAAATTCATCAACTGTTAAAAAGCCGAATGTTTTCAATGTCCAAAAACGGTATCGAAACCTAATGTTTAGTAATCGAGGTGATGAGGCAATGGCAGCGTGGTATCTATATCTTAGCCAGAACAGCAGAAATAAGTAAATGAAGAAGATGTCATTTAACCGTAGAAATTGAGGTCGCCTGCAAAGGATGCCTTCGATCCCGTAAATGAGAAGAATGGCAATGGAACTGGAATTAGAACATTAATGCCAACCTAAACCAAACAAAAAGCAAAACACAAGAGGGAGGCCAATTCAGGACACAAAAGGACAGATCTATGGAGCAAGTATATAAAAAAAAAGAAGAGAGCGCTAACTTTGATTGCAATAATTCACTACGACGAACCCTAAGTTGAGGGTTTCTCACCTGGCCTGCTTCTATGTCATTCTGGAACTTCCTCATTTGCTATACCGTAAGTTGTAAAAATGGATGCTCCATTTCCATATCTGCAAACAAATGACAATATCAATTCCAAACACAAAAATGGACTTTAATCAATTTAGCAGTTGACGGTGAGAATAGCATGAGATAGCGAGTATTTGTTTTTGTTAACAATGTCCATTGCCTCTTCGAGACTGTCAGCCTACACGAAAACAATTTCAATTATTATATTAAGCAGTTGTAAGTGACTGTCAGCTTGAGATGCCTATGACTATGAGCTTCAACTTTCCAATTAGCCAACACAAAGCTTCAAGTTCAAACTGCTATATTTGTTCCTATTTTAATTTTATATTTGAATACAACCAAACATCAGAGAGACAACGGTTTAATGAAGACAGTTATGCAGCAGACTGGTGGATCACATGGTATTAAGAGATTACAAAATCACTCGAAATACCGAAAAGGAATACAAAATTGCAAAAAAAATAAAACTCACTTATATTTCAGCAGAACACTTTGTTGAAGGATCTGGATGTTAGTTTTGGGCTTTCTCAAAGCATAAAGCTTCGACCAATAAATTCAAACACCGCATTTAATTTCAAGAAATTTATAGTCATGAAAGCGAGACGTGCAACAGATGCAAAAAATCTTGTTAGGAAAAAATCAAATAGTTCCCGTCATATTATATTGCTTATAATACTTCAAATTGCATAGGTTTACCGTGTCTTTTTCTTGCATATAAGAGGTTCATAACAAAATGATGCTTCCCTTCAAAGTATAGGCCCAATTAGCGACAAGCGAAAAAAAGTAAATTCATTCATAAAACCTAAAGAAAAGATAGTACAACAAATGCATGCATAAAATGATTTCAAATTCATACATCAAAATCATATAGAAGAAATAATGCAACATTTTCTTTCCAATGAATATTAAGGCGACCTTTGAGACTGCTTTTTGCCTGAGTTTTTCCAGCTCGGGTTGAACATCTTTTAGAGCTTTTGAAGATTTGACCATAGGATCCACTTCTAAAAACTTCACTTTTTACTAAGAATCTCAAGAGTTCTCATATATTCATCATTAACTCCAGCACAAAAAAACCAAATGATAACCAGTTCAGAAATGAACAAGCATATTTGGTAGGAGGTATGCTTAGGTAGTGTTTCTAGGCAGATAGCATTTCTGATGCCAATGTGATCAAAATAACGGTCATAATAATGCACAAAGAAAATCAAAAGCCCTTAAATTAAATAAAATACCATAGCTGCATGTATCATTATAAGACATTTCAAATTTAAAAGATCCATTTGTTCCCATGCAGAAGAAAGAAAATTTCAGGCAAATGACATTACCAAAAAGTAATGAAAAAAAAATATACATATCTACATTCGACTCGCAATATTATTATTCCATTCAATCAATAATGTAAAGTTTGAACAAATATTCTTGCCATTCCAAAATCAAATATCATTTTCAAGAAATTCTGCAAATTCTCAAGAAACCCTCCAAGCCAAAACTGCAAACTCAATATAGCCAAAACTGCAAACTCAATAAATACAAAATTATAGACCGAAGACTAACATGATGAAGGTCATATTATCTTCTTGTAATTAGGTCACATAACAAATTGGAAATTTGTATTATTAAGCACTTTTTATAAGAATGCAGTATCAAGTGCTTACTCACTACGCACATACTAGAAAACACAAAAGTGTAATTCGTATGATTTTAAAAGGGTAAACATTCTTCAAAAGAACAATAAAAGAGATGAAGGTGTTATTTCCAAGCTTAAGCAGTAGTAGACAAAGCATATCTAAGAACCCATATCAATCAAGGTTGGAAACATTCAATTTTAATTGATAGTTGAAAGGAAAGTTGATTTATAGAAATACATTAAAATATGGAACATCACATTAGATTTTTAAAGTATCTAGACTTAAAAGTAGTCTATGTTAATCAATGTAAAAACTAAAACGTTTTAAGAAAAAGAACTTACAGCCAAAACAAGAAAAGGGATTACTTCCATTATGATTAGGGTGGACTTTACTCCAATGGCACTAAAAAATCCAATGGATCCATAACTCCTGAGAAGCCATGGCTATCTATGATAATAGGTTTTAATCCATTGAACAAGGGGCACCTATTCCAAATAGCTTTTTTTTACTGCTGGAATAGATCAATATCTTTCCACCTCAAATGAGATCAAAGTATATACACATTTTCTCAACCTTAGACAAAAGCGATTAGTAGTGATAGTAATTAGGAAAATGCAAACAAGATAGACAAATATTCAATACTAGCTCTCTCGATTGATGCCTAACGCATCAGGGGATTCTCATTATTTAAACTCAAATCTACCTTTCCTAGGTCAAAATCAACCCTAGATTTACCTAAACATAGCTTCATTTCAAAGGTTCTGAAAAATCAAAATGAGATTTCACTTTCCTACTTTTCTCGAACACTTTGCAACGATTCAACATCATCAATTAATCATCCACTTCATCAAATCCACAAAACCTACAATCAAATTAGCAATTTCACAAAAATATCCACACAACGAACCGAATTCAGTCAACATACTAGAACCATCAAAATCACACAAAAACGAGCAGCTAAGAAGTTGAATCCACTTAATCGAACCAAAATGTCGACGATCTGTGGATCACAAAGCTCGCATGAGCATGAATGAGGTCGTTCGTTAACCTCACATTAGTTCATAAACCAAGCAAAGAAGACATCAATAAAAAGAGTAAAATGTAAAGAAGTATTGACCTTGATTTCTAAAAATAAAAAAGAATGAATTGAAAAACAAAATATAATGTAAACAGAAATTTTTTGGTAAAGAAAGAGCAATTGAAACAAGTATACCTCTTGAATCAATTTACCAATTTGAAATTGCCTCAAACCCGATCGACTAAAAGTCTTTCATTTCTTCCTTTTCTGCTCTCGACTAAAACTCAACCTTATGTTTACACAGTCTCACATGACCTCTAAACCTATGAATCAATCTCTACAAGTCACTAACACTACAGATTCTTCTACAACAAAATTTCATCGAATCAAAACTCGTAGATAACACATCGAATGACTAAATTAACAACTAGAGACTCTTCACTTGTCAATAATCAATCACAGTTCAATCTATAGAGCAAAAAACTGGCTTGGACTTCCGACCTAGAGCAAATCAATCATCAAAGCCAATTCAACACGTAAACTATATAGAAACGTCAAATACATTCATCGCTAATTCAAGTCACTGAACCATAAAAAAACAAAATTCAATCAACCTAATGAACATAGAGACTTAGAGAGACGTAAATCAAGAACCAATCGCCACAACCAATCCAACACACAACCTAAGAACATCAAATACATGAATAGCTAATTCTAGTCATAGAACCATAGAAAACAATATCACCAACCTAATCAACACAAATAAATCAGTCCAGATTATCAAATCTACAACAACAGAACCAACAATCGAGAAGACTCACAGATTCATCGAATCGACTCGTTAGGGTTTGAGATCGATCGAGTCTCACCTTGCAGATCGTACAACCGGTCTTGAAATCGAAGAAGGTCCGAGAGCGGTGAAGAAAAGGCAAGGTGGAGGCGGACCAAACCCTAGATGAAGAGGCAAGGTCCGATTGCGAGTGCGAAATTGTCTCGATTCGAGTTGACGGACGCGAGTGCGAGAGTGTTGGGCGAGAGTGAGCGAGCGAGAGTGTTGGGCAAGAGTGTTGGGCGAGTGAGCGAGCAAGGCGAGAGTGAGCAGTGAGGGCAGTTGGTCGAGAGTGAGCGATGCGAGAGTGCACGAGTGAGCGAGTGAGAGTGTTGAGTGAGAGTGTTGAGTCACTTGTTGTTCTTGACCAAGAGTTTCCATAGGGGTTTTTTAACCTCTATGAATTAGTGCTATTAAAAGCCTAATTGTCTAATTCATAGGGGTTTATTAAAACCTCTATCTATTAAGTGTTATTAAATCTAATTCATAGGGGTTTATTAAAACATCTATCTATTAAGTGCTATTAAAAGTTAAATTTGTTCTAGTGGCTTCTTCTCCATTGGTGTTGATGTCCACTTCGACCATGGCTCCTCCTCCGTATTCTCATTATTGTCTGTGGGGCTAGAACATACTTTTTGATGCACATAATCAAAGAAAAATGCAACAATGTTAAAGAAAAATAGAGTTTCTTTTTTTAACCAACTAATGGCTTCGGAGGTGTACATAGAGGATATTGGCATGAACTTCCATAGTCTGTGGTGGTGCCATCTCCACTTCTTCAATCACTAATGGCTTCCCAGCTTCCTATAAATTCTTCAATCACCTCATCAAGATCCTGCACACATAGATCTTCCAAAAAAAATAACTTAATTTGAAGAAAAACATGATCAAGGTTGTGTCTTGAGGCAGATAGTGGAGAGGAAAAAAGAATGCACTGTTGAGAGAGGCACCATGCATTTGGTAGATATAAAGAGAGAGAGAGGCGCGATTTATTAGGGGATAATGATTCAAAAAATTAAGTAACTGATTCCACTCTTGGGCCTTAAAATATAGGCTCAGTTTGGTAAGCACAAACTAGCTTATCAGCTAGTTTATTTGTTAAGCTGTGTTTGGTTTGTAACTTATTTTAAAAATAATATAGATGATAACCTCCCAATTGAAATGATATACTCTCTTCTTTCGATTTTTTCTTGTGATTATATCCATTTTTACGGTATTAATAAATTAATGCCTTTCCAAATTAGTGGAATCAAAATAAGCAAATAATTAAACAAACCCCAATTAGTACCCCACGATTATACCCTGGTAGAGTTGAGAGGAGGCTAAACCAACATTTCAAGCTCTTCTAGGCTAGACCAATAGTTATATAATATGTTATTAAAACTTATTGAATTTAAAATTAACATATAACTTAATATTGTTAATGAAAAAAATAGTGATTAATAATTAACTAAAATTATAAAACAAAGAATTTCACTAAAATTAAAAATCATTACATATTAATTTCTTAATTATAGATAATCTTGTTAGATATTTATTACATATTAAATAGGTTTTAACAACGTCGAATATAAAAATATTTTTAGATGTTATAAAAATATTTTTTTAATGTAGTGTTCAAGTGGTTGGCTATCCTATATATTTTTATTTATTTTTTACTAATCTACTATTTTTTTTTTTAAGTTATAGAGAGACTTCTCTAGAAATGAAGAATATTCGCAATAACATTGCTTCTCAATTATCGATGATGCATTATGTATATGTATAGTTATCCAAGTCGTTTATTGTATTTTATTTACATGTGTTTATTTTTTTGCAAATTCTTATAAATTAATATAGAGTTATTTTCATGTAAGCATTTATGTACACACATAATTTAGTTTTCTAAATAATATAAATTATTTTATGGTATTAATTTGTATTTTGTAAATAAAATACAAAGTTATTTATAATAATTAATTATATGATTATATAATTAATATACTTAATTGTGTCATATGTCCTTTATTGTCATTTTGCATTTATTAGTTAATTAATCAGCTATCATTCCAAACAATTTTTAGTTGATCATCTAGATTATCAACTTTCCGCTATCAGCCAGCTAGTAGATTATTAGCTATCGACTAGATTATCAGCTAACATTGCCAAACAAAGCCATAACTAATCTATGTGGAAATGATTGGGATCGTGTGCGACAAATTAGGAAACTAAATGGGGCGAGAGAGAGAAATAGGTGTAAAACTTTCAATAAATTTAGTGTCGATTAACTAGTATGTGGACATATTTTATGAAAATTCTTTATAACTTAATTCGATTTTAATATTATGACTAATGAAAAAAAGTAATTTAAGGGTACATTAAGAAATAAAAGAAAATTGGTTTTAATAGGAGAGTAGGGAGGATTGTCAATATATATAATTTAAGAGCACTTATACTTTATTTTTTAACCATTTATGTCTCTTTCTTGTCTCCCAAGGCGTGGGCCCTATATCTCACAAAACACTGGCTAAAAAATAAAGTGTGCGTCCAAAGTGTGTATTTTTTATCATTTTCCTATAGATAAACAACTTCAAAACCTGAAATTATAATTAATTTGTTTGTCAAAGTACGCCAATAATAAGTTTTGCAAAATGTTTTTGGATGATTTGTTTTGAGACACTGGACACTCGGTTGTTAGTGTCCATTCATTTTTGTATCGATGTTTTTGCACACACAAATCAATGTGTATTGAATAAACATCAACAACTCAAGTATATTCATTTCGCCTTTCTGTGTGGCCCAAAAAGTCACTCTAACATCATCCTTTCTATAAAGAGAAGTACTAGCAACATATCACACTGCAAGACATATCGACTCATAAGAAACATCCATCCGTATCTCGGGATGTAGACATATCAAAATCTCGATACATAACACATGAAGGCTCTTGTGAACCCTGCAGAAGCAGTGAACGAGATGTTAGGTATCCATCCAATTGTGTTGATAAGTGGTACGGCTTATAGTATCAGTTGCGTAGAAGTATTATAACTCCATGTCTAATATTTTGACATTGTTTAGCCAATTTCATCTTGCCGACAAGTAAGGACATGCCTGGTTCAGATGAGCTTTTTGATCTAGTAAGATGTGTGTGCGCCGTGCAAGGTGTATCACGTGGCAACCGAGTCAATGGCGTTGCATAATCGTCTTTACCAACTTATATTACATCTACTGTAATTACTAATTAAACACTGTTGATTTTAGGTTTAACAAACTCAATGCGATAGATCATTTTTATTCCAAATGCTAATTAAGACGACACTCACTTGTATGTCTTTCTGTTAAACCATTGATTTTATATGATTTGATTCGAGTAGCAACTATATATGAACCATGTTTTACAAGAACTTGGGAATCTCATCAACAGTAGGGGAAAACACTGTGTAGAAGGAAGATCAAAGCTAACTTACTGATTTTATACATACTCTTTTTTTTTTTTTTTTTTGGCAGTGGTCTTTGTGAACGGTGTAGAAAACTGTGAAAACAACCGTCCCAAATTAATTGGGGTCTATACGGATTAAACTCTTTTATTGTGATCGATTAAGTGCAATATAGAAATTCGTGAAAAACCATTATTTATTTATTTTTTGTTTTTTTTTATTCATAATTATCTAGGCGAGCTTGACTTTTCTCATAATTTATCATATCTATACCATTATACTTTGAAGAGATTAGAATTCATGATCATCTTGCCATAGAATACTGCATGCGTTGCCACCAAACTATTTTGGTGGATAATGTGTTTTATATATCTTTCAACGGATAACAATCGATGAAAAATCATTACTATAAACAACTTGGTTATCAAAAAACTATAAATATATTTAACTTTAAATCCTGAACTCATTATTTAATTTGCTTGTCAAAGTTCGCCAGCCCTGACTTTTCAAAACGTAGCCTCTATAAATACTGCCATAATCCTTCGAGACTAGTCACCTGAACTCAAAAGCACAATAGGGAAGATCAAATAAGCTAGCACAAAGGAGACTATGGCATCGGGATTTTGCCCTGGTGAGAACTTTATTAATTTAATTTGTTTGAGTCGAATATGTTTTTGAGACTAACTAACGTTTTAATTAGTTGACATTTTCACATTAATGTTCATTAGTTAATTCACACATGATGATAAATGATAGGGAATGTTGGGAAGCAAGCATGGCCTGAACTGCTTGGAGCACAAGTGTCGGTGGCGGTAGCGAGGATCTATAGAGAAAACTCAAATGTGCGACCGATTGTCGTTCCAGAAGGATTGAGTGTAACTGAAGATATTCGCTGTGACCGAGTTCGTGTTTGGGTCGAGGGAAGAATCGTTTCGAGGGTCCCCATTGTTGGTTAATTAAGGTGGAGTGTGTATATATATATCATGTAGTAATTAAGCAGTAGTATACGTGCTGATGAAGTATGTTGAAATAAGCAGTAGTACGCATCTAATTGCTACTTACTTGTTCCATATCAATAATTTCAAATCGAGTTTGCTTGATCTCCACTTGTAGTATTTGTAAACAAATTTGTGCGTATGTGGTTATTATCATAATATCATCTATCAGTTGTGCTTTCATGTACATTGTTTATCATCAACCAATTGTCTCCGTATTCATCTCACCAGAGACTTTAGCGGGAGCTGTTGTCTACCGAAAAAAAAAATTCCCAATAAATTTATTGAGATGTGTAGATTAAAATAAATCATAGATTTTCACATCGATTAGCTGAAACTTTATAATGAAGGTGTGTATACATATAAATAAATATATAAAGTGATGATCTCCCATCTAGTAGAGTTGATGCCTTTTGGAGTAAATTCTCAGGCATGTGAGTTAAAATTGGTTAAATTAATTAGAACGATATCGGTACTGGTGGAAATCTACGGGTTCGCTCTGTGTGCTAGCGTGTGCCCAAATGAAAATCGGCAGCATAGTTAATGGTTCAGCTGAGTCGACATGTCACAAAAGATACATTCGATGGATTTCGATCCAAGGTAATGGAGATGTGTGGATGAAGTCATAGTCCTACATCGATTATATTTATATTTGTCAAAGCATCTCTAATGAGATTAACAAGACACCACTTACTACAAAAAAAGGTGGGTAGGTTTCAAATTAAAACTCGTGTTAGATTCACTTATAATAAAAATTATAATTCAAATGGTCAATCATTTATAACTATTGTTTTTTTAGTTGAAAGCGACAATTAACAACTCTATATCTTATATTAGCCCCCCATTTACTTTCATTTATTTCAAGTAAGTGCATGATAAGTTATACATTTAAAGATAACATATGGTTACCATTTTTCTAATCTCTTGCAATAAAAAGTAAAATTATAAGAAATTAAAAAAGAACCACCAAATGGTCCAAATAGATTTTACACATCTATATCATTACATTTTGAAGAGTGCATGCGCTGATACCAAACTACCTCGATAATAGATATGTGGATAAATATGTGTTTCATATATTTTATTTTTGAATGTTTTTGGATATCTAGGAGAATTTTTCACATTGTTTGACTCGACTGTGTATAGGGTATCTAGGAGTAAAAGATGACGATTGGAGAAAAAGTCATCTTACGTGTACCCATGATTTTTGAGGCAATCATTTTGGTTTTATAGACGAAATATATGAAAAAGGGGGATTGCTTACTCCTAGTCAATATATGCACAAAAAAGATAATAAATCCATGAAAATAAAGGATATCTAGCTATGTTTTTGACTTCATATACCCATTAAAAAAATTTAATCTCCTTATTGAATGTTGAATAGCCTTGCATCCATATCTTAGTACCTGCAACATTGAACGTTTGAATCTCCTTTATTACATACATTAATTACAATTAGAACAATTATATTAATTTACTTGAAACAAAACTTACTACTTGAATATTAAGTCTAAAAGAACCATACAAAAGCATAAACTTACAACACCACATCTATCTTCAAATTATTTTTACTATGAAAACATTGAAAAGCGCCTCCTAGTAGGGGTGGGCAAACCGCGGTTTGGTGGTGAAAACCACCAAACCGCGACCAAACCGAGGATCTACGGTTTGGTAATTTTCCAAACCGCGACCAAACCGCAAAAGTTGAAAACCGAACCAAACCGAACCGCGGTTTGCGCGGTTTGGTCGGTTTGGTTTCGCGGTTTTCAACTTTTCATGCACTATATTTTCAGGAAAAAAAGGAAAAAAAAAGCAAGCCAAAAAAAAGCAAAACAGCAACAAAATAAAAAACAGCAGCCATTATCAAAAAAAAAAAAAATCTACAACAATAAACATAATCAACCATTATCATCCAATTAACACTTCAAATCAATTCCAAGCTTTGATGAGTTAACAAACATTGTCAATAATCCTCATTTAATCAATAACCATTAATCAATCATTCATCAAAATGAACGCAATCAAAGTAAAAAATTAAAGATCATATCAAAAGTTACAACAAAAACAAATAAATTACAAGTTTAGAACAAATAAATTCAACAAGTAGGAAAATGGTTCAACTCCATTCCAAGTTCCAATTTCATTCTTTGTTCCTACAATAAAACAACAATTGAAAATAAAAAGTTAGCAACATAATAACTTAATAAGCTCAGAAAAAAAATAAATACACAGGAACTTTAAAATTTTGGGGTATCTCAGAAAAAAAAAAAAAAAAAACAGATACAAAGCTCTATGAAGTATGAACCCATTAAATAAATAAATACACAGGAACTTCAAAATTTTGGGGTTTCTCAGAAAAAAAAAAAGCAACAAAAAATAAATCATCCATCATCATCATCAACGAAAAATTTTGGAGAAACTAGTAAGATTCATATTGCGAACCTGCGTATTCGGCGGCGGCGGTGCGAGGCGGAGCCGGCGGTGAGAGGGACGGGAGTGAGGAGCAGGGGTGGAGACGGGGGAGGAGCAGGGGTGAGGGCGGAGAGAGTGAGCAGCGGGGGAGGAGAGGGCGGAGAGAATGAGCAGCGGGAGGGAGGAGAGGGCGGAGACTCGGAGAGAGTGACCTGCGGGAGGGAGGAGAGGGAGGAGGGAGAGGAGGGAGGAGAGGGAGGAGAGGAGGGAGGGGAGGGAGGAGAGGGAGGAGGGAGTGAGCGGCGAGAGAGTGAGTTTTTGTTTTTTTTTTTGGTTTTGTTTGAATGTTTTAGGGTTTTGGTGGTTATTTACTAAAACACCCTCGGTTTGGTTAAACCGCGGTTTTCATTTTGAGAAAACCGCGACCAAACCGCGATTCTGCGGTTTGGTCATTTTTCAAACCGCGACCAAACCGCGAGCTTTAAAAACCAAACCAAACCGCGCGGTTTGGTCGGTTTGGGCGGTTTGGGCGGTTTTTTGAAAACCGCTGCCCACCCCTACCTCCTAGTATTGTAGCAACAGTCTGGTTCCTATATATAATGAACAAAGGCCACGCATTTAGAGACTCAAATGAGCCTCAATGTACATATATATATGTATGTTGCTAGTCAATATTGCTCTCTCTGCATCATTTCTAGTCCACTTCTTCTCCATTGGTGTTGATGTCCACTTCGACCATGGCTCCTCCTCCGTATTCTCATTGTTGTCTGTTGGGGCTACAACATACTTTTTGATGCACATAATGAAAGAAAAATGCAACAATGTTAAGGAAAAATAGAATTTCTTTTTCTAACCAACTAATGGCTTCGGAGGTGTACGTAGAGGATATTGGCATGAACTTCCATAGTCTGTGGTGGTGCCATCTTCACTTCTTCAATCACTAATGGCTTCCCAGCTTCCTATAAATTCTTCAATCACCTCATCAAGATCCTGCACACATAGATCTTCCAAAAAAAAAAACCACAGCCAATTAATTTGAAGAAAAACATGATCAAGGTTGTGTCTTGAGGCAGATAGTGTGGAGAGGAAAAAAGAATGCACTGTTGAGAGAGGCAACATGCATTTGGTAGATATAAAGAGAGAGAGGCAAGATTTATTAGGGGATTGTGATTCAAAAAATTAAGTAACTAATCCCACTCTTTGGCCTTAAAACATAACTAATCTATGTGGAAAAGATTGGGATCGTGTGGGACAAATTAGAAAACTGAATGGTGCCGAGAGAGTGGAGAGTGAGAAACGTGTAAAACTTTCAACAAATTAATTAGTATGGACATATTTTATGAAAATTCTCATAAATGCCTTTATAACTGAATTCGGTTTTAATATTATGATTAATGAAAAAAAAGTAATTTAGGGTACATTAAGAAATAAAAGAAAATTAGTTTTAATAGGAGAGTAGGGAGGATTGTCAATATATATATATAACATATAGATAAGAAAAATAATAAAATAATATACTTTAAGCGCACACTTGGGGTGGATACTTTGTTTTATAACCATTTATGGTTCTTTCTTGTCTCCCAAAGCATGGGCCCTACATATGACAAAATACCATAAATGGCTTAAAAATAAAGTGTGCGCTCAAAGTGTGTTATTTTATCATTTTTCTATAGATAAACAACTTCAAATCTTGAACTTATAATTAAATTGTTTGTCAAAATATGTCAATAATGACTTTTCAAAATGTTTTAGGATGATCCATTTTTTAACCATTCATTTTTGTATTGATATTTGTGCACACACAAATCAACAACTCAAGTATTTATTTCGGCTTTACGTGTGTCCCAAAAAGTCACTCTAACATTATCCTTTCTATAAAAGATAACAAAAAATCTGTTTGGACTCTTTGAGTCCGGACTCAAAGAATTTTTTATTAATAATTTAATATATCTATCTAAGTAAAAGACCTAATTACCCTCTACTCCAAACACCAATAATGAATTTGAATTAAGGGTATTTATGTCTTTTTGGTTGTTTGAGTCCGGACTTTTTGATTCCATCTAGCACTACCCAAAAGATAAATACTAGCAACATATCACATTGCAAGACATATCGATTCACAAGAAACATCCATCCGTGTCTCGGGATGTAGATATATACAAATCTCGATGCATAACACATGAAGGCTCTTGTGAACCCTTGTATCTTATGATGTGACATTGCCGTTGTGATTCTACTTTTTTTGTGTAACCATTTTTTCCATTGTTTGATAGTTTTGTAACTTCTATTTTCTTCATTTCACACTTTTAATAGCAAAATAGAAATTAAAAATAAAAAAATAAAAATTAAAAAAGAAGCTTAATCCCCTTGATATGTGTATAGCATACTTCATTTAATTTGTTATTGTTGTTGACAATCTCTCCAATGGAGTCGACGAAGCGTGAGCGCCAAAAGGCGGAAGAAGAACCAGAGACGAAGAAGGCGAAATTCTTCGCCGTCTCAGATTACAACGACAGAACACCAACAAATGAGCGTGTCGCGCTCAACAAAGCCGATTGTGATCTTGGTGAACTCTTCTTACTCTTATCTCTCTCTATTCATTTCTTTCTTCTTAACTACTATGTTTTAGCTTTCATAACAAACAAAAAAAAAAGTGTATTTTTTAGTGATTTTTTTGGGTGGAAACTAGGTTTTCGATTTTAACTTGTCAAATTAAAGGTTTTTTTTTTATGCTATTATGTTTGCTACATTTTGATATAGAAGTGAATTAATGACCTAGTAATAGTAATAGTTCGTCAAATTAAGGTTATTTTGGGATTTCTTGATGCTTAGGTTTTATTTTTTGATAAGCTGACCTAGAAGTGAATGTAGGTGACCTCATAATTAGTCAAATCAAATCAGGGCGAGTGCGGGATTGTGTAGGTTAGGCGCACGGTTCTGAGTTCGATTCCCCAGTGTATCAAGATCGTCGAGCCACTGGGCCCTAATATTTGTTATGATTAAATGTGGAAGGAAGAGTTGATTGATTGATTGCTTGATTGGTTCGGTTCTATGACCTACGTCCACTGGAGAAAGGAGAGATTATATTTTCATTCATACTTCTCGAGTTATATCACTCTATATTTATAGAGATACACACGCTCATATTATGGAATCTTCAATCAATTAATCAATCCATCAATCATCAATCAAATCAATCAATAATCAATCGATCAACTCTTCCTTCTATATTTAATCTTAACAAAATTCCCAAACTATGAGCACTAAGGCCTTGTGGGAATAGTCAAGGCAGTAACCTGGATGGCCGTGGTTATAAAAAAATAAAAGAAAGTCGTCGAGTTAAAGTTGTTTGGGGAGTTTTTGTAATTGGTTTTCAATTTCTTCTCTAGATTTTGACATAGAAGAGAATGGTTTGCAAGGCTACGCACTTCACGACCAGGGCTTCGCTTATTGTTGGTCTGGCGCTCGCGCCAATGTTGGTATTAGAGGGGGGAAGTACTGTTTTGCTTGCAAAGTCATTGCTGCTCAGGATGTTGAGATGGAAGACACTCCGCCTGATCAGCAGCACTTGTGCCGTGTCGGCATCTCGAGAGGAGACAATGCTGTGGGGAATTTAGGGGAGACGGAGCACAGCTTTGGGTATGGAGGAACTGGGAAGTTCTCCAATGCTGGAAAGTTTATGGAATATGGTGAGAAGTTTGAAGTTGGAGATACAATTGTTTGTGCAGTGAATCTCGAGAGTTCACCTTTGGCTTCAGTAGGTTTCTTCAAGAATGGCAAATGGTTGGGTATAGCTAAGGAATTCAATGCTAGGAATCTTGGCATAGTGGACGCACCGGTGAAAGAAATGCAATGGGCTTCTGCTTTGTTTCCTCATGTTTTGTTGAAAAATGTGGTTGTGCAGGTGCAGTTCAGCATCAATGATGGTCTTGTTGTTGAAGAAGGCTTTAAGCCTTGGGCCTGTGCATTTGAGGATGGAAATGCCATTTCAGGACCTACTTTTTCTAATTATAAGGATTGTGAGGTGATGATGATGGTTGGTTTACCGGCTTCTGGAAAGACGACTTGGGCCGAAAAATGGGAGAAGGAGCATCCTGAGAAGCGTTATATTTTGCTTGGAACAAACATGGCTCTTGATCAAATGAAGGTTTGTGGTTCTGATGTGAATTGTTGATTGCCATCACTACTTCTGTGCCATTTATGCCTTTTGTAATTCTTATAAGTGGAAGTGATTGAATGGTTTGAAAAACTCACCATCAATTGCACTTAATCGAGCACAATGAAAAAGTTTGATCCATGTAGCCGACCCAGTTAATTTGGGACTGAGGCTATATTGTTGTCGTTGTTGTTGTTGTATAAGTGGAAGTGATAGTATATTGAGCATGAGAGATTACCTGTAGTGTAGGTATCGGGTCTCTTGCGCAAGCATAACTATGGTGAGCGTTTTGATCGGTTGATGGATCGAGCAACTGGGATATTTAATGCTCTACTAGCTAGGGCTGCCAAGACACCTCGGAATTTCATTATAGATCAGACGAATGTATACAAGAGTGCCAGGAAGCGTAAATTGAAGCCATTTCCTCTCTTTCGTAAGGTAGCTTTTCAAGAGCTCATCTTGGGACTACTTCATGTTATTTAGAAAGTCTTATTTTCTCTCAAGCAGAATGGATTGAATAATGCTAATTTGTTTTTCCTTAAACATCAGGTCGCAATCGTGATTTTCCCGAAGCCAGATGACCTAAAATTACGTGCAGAAAAGCGAGTTAAAGAAATGGGAAAGGAGGTACCTGAAGAAGCAGTGAACGAGATGTTAGGTATCCATCCAATTGTGTTGATAAGTGGTACGGCTTATAGTATCAGTTGCGTAGAAGTATTATAACTCCATGTCTAATATTTTGACATTGTTTAGCCAATTTCATCTTGCCGACAAGTAAGGACATGCCTGGTTCAGATGAGCTTTTTGATCTAGTAAGAATCCTCACAAATATGCAAGTATCCAATTTCTACAGCCTTGTTTTTATTTGCAATTGATGTCTGGCTGTGTTGGTGAAGGTTATGTTCCCTGAGCTCAACAGGATAGAGGCACTAAAACATTTGGAAGAGATGAAGCTGGCACTTAGGTCTGCATCTTATTCAGAATTAAAGACTGCAGTTTCACCATATTCTCGTGGAAGCTCCATTCAATCATTTCTTGGCAATCCACCATCATACCCGAGGGCTGTTCCAGGTTTCCTTTCTGCTTCATCTTAAGCACCTTCGATCGTAATCGATCGTAATATATGTTCTATGGGTCTTCCTGTTCCAATAGTTGGGCATTTGTGTTTTCAGATACTGGCGGTCATTATTCTCCATCTTTGCATGTGCCTCCTCACTTTGTTTCCCGACAAGTAAGTTGTTAGTATTTGGAACTTACTTTATTAACTCATAATCTTTTTTTTTAAGCCATGAACTCATAATCTAAGCTTTATTTCTTGTATATTATTTATGTTGTGGATTGAACATACAACCTCATTTAAATTGCTCAATTGAGTTCTCTTTTTGGTGGAGACCGTAGTAATTATCACTGAAGCGTGCATGCTAGAGTCAAGCTGTTAACAGTCTGAATCAGTTACGGTCAAGTCATATGATAGATAAGGTAGAACTTGCTTTGTTTTTCAGCTATGATTATAATAAAGTCTCGTTCCTATAAAAAAAAATGCGTACACTTGAGACACACACACACACACACACGAAACAAACTTTTGTGTGGGCATAAATTTATGTTTGGTGACTTTTCTAATGATAACCAGTAGGATTGCAGTATCATATTCCTTTGGATGTGCTAGCATAAATTTGGAGAAACTATAATTTTTCTTGCTAATATCTGCCGAGTGCCAGTGGAACTCAAAATGTGTCTGAGTTGAACTCTAATGAAGTTGATGCTGCAGGAGAGCTCTGCATACTCTGGTGCTGCATTGCATGAAAGGCCTCATTTTGCTTCAGGGGGGCATGAATCGTCTACGATTTTCGGTCACTATCCAAATTATGATGGATATGGTAGGTATCAAAGTCCTGACTTCAAAATGAGGAATATCGTTCCCGCGGGTGGCATTCAGCCTTACCATAGCTACAGAAATAATGCCTCCTTTGTTGATGTTGGCCCATACGACAAACCTATGTATCAAAGTAGGACTCTCACTCCTGGAAGCCATGTAGGTTTTGATCCCTGCAACCGACCAATCTCCGAGGGTGAATTTCCCGTCAGTTCTAACTATGGAGGCCCAAGGACACCTCCGCCATACCGCAGTATTGCCAACTCAGGAGATCCTCGATCCGCTCATCAACATGTACCGCAGCAGCTGGCATTTGAACCTCATAGTCCAAGATCATCCTACTACAGTATGACTTCTAGCCTGCCATCTTTATTGTCTTAAGACACAACATACATATGAAGTAATTTCATATTTTCATTAAGACTCTAGTATACAACTTTGTTATGGTTCATTTCCTACCACATCAGTTTTTTAACATTGATAAGACTGTCTATGCTAACATATGGAATGCACAGGCCAACCCTATGGGACTCCACCACCCAGACTTCCTTACGCGAGCCAACCTTATGCAGGTCACCATTCAGGCCTCCTTATGCCGGTCAACCTTACGGCACTCCGTCGGCCAGGCTTCCTTCCAGTGGATATCGGACAAGCGGGAGCCAAGATTTCGGAGGACCAACCAAAGCATTACTGATTTTTTTTTTGAAAGCCAGGTACTACTGATTTTGAATTAGTATATCTTGAATTGGAAGTGGTCTCTTAATTTAACAACTGGAGTTCACTCTTGAATGTTAACTGGAACTGCTGGTACTTGTTGTAATGTCTATAAGTGGTGTATATGTAACTCTGAACAAATTTTGTATGAAGTTTCCAATAGTAATGTTAAGGGAAAAGAGTTCTAGTTATGGTGGGTTTTTACTTTCAATTTCATTGTTTTTCTTTTTCCCTACTTGGGGGCCAAATGGGACTGCTGACAAACGTCTTTCATGTGTCATGTTATTTATAAGATACTCCCTCCGATCATTTGTATAAATCGTTTAAGGTAAAGACGATACAAGAATTATGACAGCCTTAATTATAAGTATAATTTACATATACACATTTTGATATTAAATGAATTAAATAATTAAATAATCATAAATATTTGAATTGTATAAGAGTATAATTGATAAAAATAAATAAAAATAAATACACTATCGAATTTCGAAAATGATTTATAATTTTGACCAAAGTTTTTTTGTTAGAAAGACTTATATTTTTGACCGGAGAGAATATAGTTAAGCACGAGTTGGCTTACTATCGTAGATGTTCCAAATATACCTTTCTATAAGTTTGCTTGGTTAAAAACTACAGCAAGTTGGACGGAGATTGTGATCTTCTCATGCAATATATTTTGTCAATCCAGAGGTCAATGACGTGCAGCTCTAATTCGCAAAGTCGGTTGTTCATCAATGCCACAGGCATATTTTCGTATGGACAAGGCTTTGGTGACATTTTCAGGACATCCGAAATTGACACTGGGCTGTTGATGTCCATTTTAACACGCATCAATGTTTGTGCACACACATCAATGCAAAACTAATGGACATCAAAAATCGGGTGTTCAATCCAGGTGTCTCAAAACGGATCACCAAATCATTTTTCTTGCCTATGTAAACAGTAAAGCATGAACTATGAAATAATATACAAGGGATGTACCCACCCTACCAATGCTGTGGCTCGGCCCCTGCATATCAAGTTGCCTGCATAGTCACATCTCAATTAAGGAATTTTTTTAAAAAACTTTTCTTTGCAATTGTTTTGACGTTCTCCTTGGCAAGTGAGAAGGATCAGTAATTAGCTTCACCATCAGGATTCCTTATTTTACAGGTTTTAAGAAAGCTTAATCAAAGCCAAAAGTACTAAAAACTGCTGATGATATACAATCCATGACAAGATGGATATTTTTTTTTTATCATTTTTATTTTAATTACAGCCTCAAGAGAAGCACCCCATCCTCATAGTAAACCACAGAGCTTCTTTTTTTAATCAAAACAAATCAATTAGGTGGCTCAATGATTTGATACGATGTTTAGAAGTAAAAAGTCATGTGAACATTGGTGAAAGCAATTGTTTCTTTCTTATAATAAACAAAAAAAAAAAACCATTATAATATGGTTTTAAGGAGTAAAGAAATATCAAAAACGAAATACATATCCTTCAAAGAAATACAGCTAATTGAGCAAGTGAAATGCTACAAATATCCTCTAATTCAATTTCCCACCGAAAACTAATGTTTCCTCTTTGTGAGTTTAACTAATGAAATGTCATAAAGCATCCACCTAATGCCCAAAAGAATTTTTCTAATAACAAGGGCATTTCAAGACAACTACTATATGTTTTTTTTTTTTTTTTTGATAGTAAACAAGGAAGACAACTACTATATTAAATCATCTCCTCTAGTCAACTGGACAACATTGCATCAAATGCAAAAGGAAAACGACTAATAACTTAAGACTGATAACTAGTCATCCGATCGCATCTAACAGACATGGCATAGAGCAGTAGAAAGGCAGAAGAGCATACGCTAGTGCATGCTCATATTAAGATTCCGCGAGATGGTAAGCCGCTCACTCCCCATATTTGCAGTCGATATCTGAAAAAAGTAAGGCCGTTTAAAGATAATGGTACCATAATCACATTTGCACTAGCAGCACGAAAACAAAATTCTGCTAGAGTTGATTAGGAATTCTTTACGATCATGTCGAGTGCCTCCACAATCTTTGCATTCAAAAGCTCCAACTAGTTTTGATTTCTGTAATGAATTTCAGAAATTCCAAACTGATACGCAGTTCTCCTCACCTACAAGAAGCACAGGAGAAGAAACTATATTAAAAACATCCACTCGTTGTGAAGTCAAATACCTTGGAACCTTCGATTCACATCGGGATAAGAATCATGTCGAGTTCCTTAATTGTGTAGTTGCCAACTTGCTAGAATTTTACCATGTATCCGCTTCTGTTTTTACCTTTTTAGTTTTAAGACTCCATTTTAATATAATTCATATCAGAATATTAGCAAAACATAATCTAGTACGAAGGTAAAAAAAAAGGTCTACCAGCAAAAGCAAGAAGTGGGAAGACAACTCACGCCAATAAACCAATGATTATTTGGTAGATGATCATAATACAGGATAAATGACACTTACTACTCAAGCCAAAATCTTCGTCCAAATCATCAGGCATGCCAAATCTCCGGTGCCCCGATGATGAAGCTGCCATTGGCAGATGAGGGTGGAAGCAGAAACCATTAACTGTATCTATAGACGAGGTGATTTAAAGAGTTAGAACACTTCATGAAAAAGAAAAAGTAAGAGTCTTATTACAAAGGTTCAAAATAGTCGTACCAGCAGCAGCTTGAAAGCTTGCCGTCCATTGTCCAGTTAGCAGGTCATATATGTGAACTTGCCCATCCTGATCAATGAAGGAGCACCATAAAAATGTGGCATATAACTTGCACCTTAAAACAAAAGCTCAAAAGTATTTCAGAGATAACTATGATAAAAGACCACATATGAACAAATAAGACAATTAACTAAAGATACCTGCCCGCCTGTTCCAAGATGTCGTCCACAAGGCTCAATGTCGAAGAATATTCGCTGGTTTGTTGTTTCAGTAAACCTATATAACCTGCACAGTTAAAAATATTAAGCACTTCATTGATTACCATACCTGACAAGTGACAAGTTAATTCCATTCAATACAAAAAGCAAATGTAATTGCATGAACAAACCAAAGCAATATTTATCACATCGGACATTCATTGGTTTAAAATAAAGATATATCCGCAACCATAAGAATGCAAATAGAATGACTGCAGTAACTAGGAAAGAAAATAATTATAAACTAGACATGAATGACATTCTCCTTTTCCACCCATATCTGCTAATGGTTTGCGTAATGGCAAGAGAATCACTTACTTGTACACAGTGCCAACTGTATTGCGAATATCCCAGCAAAGAATATAAGGATCCTTCAAGGAGTTAAGACAAGAAAAAATTCAGTCAAAATATATTTTACTTTTAGCAGCTAGGAGGCTGACTGACATCAGCGGAAAGATAAAAATTAGAAAAGCTACAAAAAACGAGAACAAAACATATAAACCTGCAAAAACAAATCGGTGCACGTCTTTTCTTTTTCATTAAGAATCATGGTATTTTTTTTATTTAACAAAAACTCCGGCAAGAAACACTAGGTTATCTAGCCATCTCATACTTAATCACAGTAAGACAAAAAATGTCAACATGAGTCTTCTAAAAGGTTATGATTTTCAAGAAATAGCAATAATATGTCTAGGATATTTCAGATGACTGATAAGTATTTATTACTAATTAAGCCAAACAATGTAACAAAATGAGTCTTATGAGAGACATGAGTATTATTTCCAGTTCCCATTCTTGACATGGCTGCAATGGTCGGATGAAGCTCATAATTGACCGCTACTGTTCAAAATTAAGAGGGAAATGGGCAGGGTGGAAAATTTTACCCTCCGACCACCAGTGTATAAATAGTTTCCATCTCTGGAGAATTGCACCTGCAACCACATGAATCTCATATTTCACCTCAAAATGCAGTATGAAATTATATCATGTTTATAACTTTAAGCAGATCTATAGCACTCTCGTACATGTGTGATTCCGCCTTCTTGACCATGTAAAACATATAAAAGCTCCATATTGTCTTCCCTGTAAATTGCAGTAGTCTGACTGTAAGATCCAGCAGCTAGCATACCACTATGGGCAGGACAAAAGGCAAGGGCGGATATAATACCTACAGTATACAAATAGGCAAAATGGTCAGACTAGTAGTGAGATGTTTAGACAGTCACAATTATCAATTCAGACTTGGACAAACTTCCAAGGAAAACATTATGCAACAGGGTAATACAAGAGGTTACCATCTGGATCCATGAGTTTGCACTTCAACATATGGAAGTCAGGGGACTACACAAAAGGTTCAGGAAATCCTGAGCTAACTCCCACAATAGAAAAAGACTAAATAACAGCTTGGATATTTTGCTGATGATTGAGTGACAACGAAAATACTAGTAGAAGTATTGAACCCAACGTAAAGCTAGGGGCGATCAAATTTAAAACTAATTTTCTTGAAGAATTCAACAACTTGCCACTGGCCCTTAGCAAATGAGATTAGCAACCCTGAAGTGCATCCTGAAGTGCATCTTGGAAAACAGTTGGAGATCACTAACCTGGATCCTTCAACAGCATAACCCCGAGACCTTTATCAAGTAGCTTTGAAATTTGAAACAAATTGTTCATACATTCTTTAGTGATTCCTAACAATCAATCGTCTATTCTTGTGCACCTTCACTAGACCTTGTGTTTATGGTCTTAGACTCTTACAGTCTTACTTCCTCTCTGACCTATTTTTCCACAAATTCCAGTTTCAAATAAGAATCCTACTAATCTCTATTGGCACATTATTGTAATATAATGGTGTAGTAAACCATTTTGTACCGCAAAGATGGTAAGATTCCATTAACAAAGCAAGTTCCACTAGATATATTGCGTATAATGAATTTATGATGGAAATTTAGAGAACTTAATCAAGCGGTCAGATAAGTCTATACCTGATTGCCCTTCTTTATTGCCTTGAATTGTTGAATATTGTTCAAAATCCCGACCAGGGCGATGTAAGTCAAAAACTCTGATAGATTTATTGTATCCTGCAAAAAGCCTATAGAATATGATCTATGACATGAAAGATGAACTGTTCTATGACAGCAAGAGGAGAAACCAATAATAAGCTTCAAACCATAAGCAAGGAAATCAACAAAACTAGCAAAGACAATATACCATCAGAAAATAAAGGTTGCCAATCATAATCAAAGAACAGTTCAGAATATTCCTTTCAGATGAATAACCATTACCGCCAAATTATTAGAATTCTAATCAAAATGGTGGCTCCTATAATTTCATGATTTGATCCCAACCCAAATCGACCTGAATTGCAAAACATGTGAAGGACAATCAATCTGAATCACACTTTATTTAAACTGAATAAGTAATGAATTGATGTAAAATGTCAACTAGCTAAAAAAAAACCTTAAAAAAAAACTTCTTTGCTGCTTTCATTCGTGTTTGCATTGCTTCATGAGACTCCAACCGCAAAGAAGCAAAGAATCGTCACGTAACGGTCTCCCTTTAACTATCAGACTCACTTTATTGCTCTCGTCCACTCTTTGTTCCAGGATTTATTTTTCTTATTCTTTAAGATTCAGGGTATTGGCCCTATCGCATACTTAACTCCCAAAAGGTACACATCCTCCCTCCCATTCCTTCTTTTATTAACAGTAGAAGTCCAATTCACTCACTTACCCAAACAAGAGCCTGTTTGTGACACCCTCAATTCTTAATTAACTATTTCGCCTCCAATCCATCATCACCATTACTTGTTCTAGGGAACATGCAGATATCCACATCCTCACGAGCGCCGCCTCCCTCCTTTTATAGGAGTGGACAATCGAAGCCAATCCACTCGCTTCCCTAGGCAAGTCGCTGATCATGACACCACCCTCAGCTCTTGATTGGTTATTCACTTCCTTCTCTGCATTATCACGATTAGTTGTGTGTATAATAAACACATTTTCATCATTTAGACTCATGTTCTAGGCATGATTTGTTTGCAACCTAAAGAGTTGAGTATAATTATCATATAGGCTCTGTTTGGTAAGCACAAACTAGCTTATCAGCTAGTTTATTTGTTAAGATATGTTTGGTTTGTAGCTTATTTTAAAAATAATCTAGATGATAAGCTCCCAATTGAAACGCTACTCTTAGTAGCGTTTAACCGAAAATCCGTCGTTTGGATTTTTTCTCCCTATTATACCCTTATTTTTACATTAATGCCCTTGCAAATTAGTAAAAACAAAATACTTAAACTAACCCTGTGAATATTAATACATGCGATTATACCCAGATAGAGTTTACAAAGGCGAAACCAGCATTTTAAACTCTTCTATGCTAGACAAACAGTTATATAATACATTATTAAAACTTATTGAATTTAAAATTAACATATAGCTTAATATTGTTAATAAGAAAATAGTGATTAATAATTAACTAAATATTATAAAACAAAGAATTTCACTAAAATTAAAAATCACTACACATTAATTTCTTAATTATAGATAATCTTGTTAGATATTTATTACATATTAAATAAGTTTTAACAACGTCGAGTATAAAAATATTTTTAGATGTTATAAAAATATTTTTAAATGTAGTGTTCGAGTGGTGGGCTATCCTACATATTTTTAATTTTTTTTACTAATCTACTATTTTTTAAAGTTATAGAGATACTTCTATAGAAATGAAGAATATTCGCAATAATATTGTTTCTCAGTTATGGATGATGCGTTAGGTATATGTATAGTTATCCAAGTCGTTTATTGTATTTTATTTACTTGTGTTTATTTTTTACGAATTCTTATAAATTAATATAGAGCTATTTTCATGTAAGCATTTATGGACACACATAGTCTAGTTTTCTAAATAATATAAATTATTTTATGGTATTAATTTATATTTTGTAAATAAAATACATTAATTATATAATTATATAATTAATATACTTAATTGTGTCATATGTCCTTTATTGTCATTTTGCATTTATCAGCTAATCAATAGGCTATTATTCCAAACAGTTTTTACTTGATCGGCTAGATTATCAGCTTTCCGCTACCAGCTAGTAGATTATCAGCTATCAGCTAGATTATCAGCTATCAGCTAATTTATTAGCTATCAGCTAATTTATCAGCTATCAGCTAGATTATCAGCTAGCCTTGCCAAACAGAGCCATAATATATAATTGAGTGAAAAGAAGTAAGAACTACAGAATAGCAGAAAAAAGAATAAAAACAAAACCTCAATCCCAAGAGAGCTGAGCACAATGATCTATTTTGGTTATAAAGCACTTGTCAAGTAGTCGACAGACTCAACTCCATTGTGTCAGGAGTCAACACAGTAGCAAAAAAAAAATATTAAAAACAAAACCAACAATACTTCTTCAAATATTGGTGTTACAACTTATTAAGCCAACCAAAACAGAGCACACTGACCATATTTTAGTTATTAAGTACTTACCAAGCAGTCGGCATCACAGCAGCAAAAAACTTTTTCAAACAAACAACAATATAGAACTTCTGAAACTAACATCTCTACTGCCACTATTTTATCCATTACCACTATTTTAAATTCTAAACATTGTTCTTGTGCAAAGAAAGCAATGGAAAATATAATATTGAGGTAAGTCTGTTTACTTGGATCCAGTAGGATTGAAAGCAATAGACAAGGCAGCAGTTATTTCATCCATGGAATCATAGGCTCGATAGGTGCATCGCAACTGTAATGAGTAGAAATGTCACCGAAAAATGCATAAATAATTTAAAAAGACATGGCAATGAATATTACACAGCTGATAACACTTAAAGCAGCATAGACAAATCATTTACCACTACTGCCTACATAAGAAAACAGCACGGGGTAGTAGTGGCAGGGATTATTTACGCACGGTGTTTATTGAAAATCCACAAGAGTTGTTAATTTTGTAGCTAATGTTCTTAAAATAGCTTTGTATAAAATAATGATAAATAATTCAGAGAAGCAGGGGTTCAACCAAAGGCAAAAGGAAAAACATAAATCTCATATAATATTAGATGCCTAACAAAGATATACACAAAGCTTGGATACAAGTCTCTTAGGTGGCTTGGGAGCTCAACCAAAACTTGACATAAGTCCAGTTTTTTAGTTTTGTTTTGTTCTCTCTCAATAATTCAGTTTAATATAATAGATTAAAAGTTCAGGAGAGCATATTTTATGAACTAAGACTAACTAAGCGTACACCACACTCTTGATGCACAACTTCGAAAACCATGAGGCTAATGGTAGATTGAGTTTCTGGATGCTACGTTGCAATGCATTACATAAGTTCCTTAAAGAAAGTTGCTTTCACATAGTTTTTCTGTTACCTGACCAGAAGTTGCATCCCAAAGATGTATAGGATGATCACGAGTAGTACTGGCAAATACAAATGTATTAGGATCTGGAACATTGACAAGTATTCAGCAGTTAAAAATCTTTAAATAACTCGCATATAGAGAACAATATGAGTCAAGAACCAAATCACTCCCTCTAAAATCAAAATTACGGTTCGACTGGGAAAAAGCTTATAACACTGTATTTGTCAATAATCACATGCACCTGAAGCAGACATGTAAGGGTACCAACAATAGTCATAAACGGACTCCCCTTCAACAAGTACCAGATTTGCAGCATAAGAATCTGCAGCGAAAGAAACAAAAATTCTCAGAAGATAGCTCAAAATAATATAGCTATGGGTAGTAGGTAATTGTCTTAATCTCATAGGAAAAGATTATGATAAATTGAAGCCATTCAAGTAATTATTAGTTTGAAGATTATACGATGTTGATTGTCAGCAGAAAGCCATAATGTGGGCATGAGCTAACTTAATCAGCCTAGTCTTCATAATATATCTTAGGTATTCAGAATAGCTTCAAATCTCCATTAAATGAAATACCTTAAATCCTTTATTCTCCTAAAGTATTTAAAATAAACTTCACTATGGATAGTCCATTCGATCACTCAAGACCTAAAGGAATGGAATTTCAAACATGCGATTTTCTTGAAGTGGTACCAAAACACCCATGCAATAAGAGGAAAATACTGGAGGAATTGCAGGCATCACCTCGCTATTACCAATCCGATTGTCTAACCAATTCACATCCGCATATGCAAAATGCAGCTAAAGTAGGTATTTGTAAATGCTTGAGAAAAGTCACGGGTACCGCCGACGTGTTATTTGACAAATACAAAATTTGGTTAAATTGGACGTTTATGAAACCTTTCCACATGAAGAAGAATAACTATAACCTACAGTTTAGGGTTTAGGGTTTACAATTTCGTTCTAGACAGTTAACACATTAGCACAACCAACTGATCCATTCACATTAGCACAAACTCACCATCATCAACAGCCGGACGAACACGCGTCTTCCTTAATTTCATCGGCATTACTCGGTCTGAACACAATACAATCAGTACTTACAATAACCGAATCAACAACTGATGAAAATTCAATCGAACATTCACAGAACTTACAGATCGAACAACCGAAAAGCATTATCATCTGAACTCGTAAGAAAACACGAACCATCGGGAGACCTAACAACACAACAAATCAAAAACAGCGAGAGTTTCAAAGAGTAAACCCTAATTGAAACAGAAATCAAACGCAAAGATTGAGACTTGAAACCTAATTACCATTTCACGCCTTTGAAGAAATTGTTAGGGTTTCTTGCGCTCCTGAACTGTTGGTAGAAGTGACTGGTCCGCCGCGGAGGAACGTCGAACCGTAGAACAGGCCATGACTGGGCGAAACCGCAACCAGCCTCAGTAGGTTCGACAGGTTCGTCGTGCGCTTCGGATTCGGAGAATGGTTTCTGCTGTTGCTGATGATGATGATGATGATGCTCTTCGTTCGATTGTTCTTCCGCCATTTTCGAACTACAAAGATTCTTCCAAGCACAAATGGAAGAACAGAGAGAAATTTCAAGCTTGTTAAGCTGAAGCTGCTGTCGAAGAGCATACCCGTGTTCGGTACCCGCTCCCGCTCAACATGGGCCGGATTGGGCGGGTAAATGAAGCCCAAACCCCACCCGGCTCGATCCAAGTACTAATTTTGTTTTCTTCTTTTAAAATAGTAGTCCGATAGTCCAAGTACGGAGTGACGTAGACTAAAGAAATAATAATTTTAAAGTACCGAAAAATATAAATTATTTTGCCAAGCATCTTAGTAAGATGGATGAAGAGTTACTTGCTAAAAGGTAAGGTTTAAAGAAGTCGTGAAATCGACTTGTGTCGAAGTTAAAAAAAAAATATTATTTAAATAAAATGAATTAATAATTATTTATTTTATTATAAATAATAAAAAATACCGATAGGTATGTTGAGTTGGCTTTAGGCGAGAGCCTTTATGCGTAAACTCAAGCCCGCCCAAGCTCGGCTTGCCCTAGCTAGCCCATACATAGGTTTAGAGCCAACAAATAAATGGTGCTTGATTATTTGTAGTTCTTTTTTTTTTTGAAAAATACTAGAATGACACTTCAATTGACACCCTAAGTGATATCTCTATGATGTGGCACGCGAACCCATATCCATGAGAACCGTCCGAGTGCTTCTCGAGATATATACGAGTGTTATGCACTATGAACTATTTTGTGTACACTCATTTTCACGTAGCGCCCGCACGCCACAACACATGAATGTCACTTAAAGCGTCACTTGATGTGTCATTCTAGCATTTTCCCTTTTTTTAATCTATATAAGTTTGCAAGGAGCAACCACATCTCTTTAAGAGGATCAAATTTTTACATATAAGCTTACTGATCGATGTTCATTTAATCGGTTATACTAGACCTATATAAAAAGCCTAAGTGAGTCTATTAACTGCCATGATCCTTGTATACATGGATTATTTGTAGTTTGGTTATCCTTGCGAGAACCGTCACTCCATCACTAAGGCCTCATTTGGTTCGTTTTTGCTAACTTAACTTGCAGTATTAGTTGAAAATTATCTTCTTGGAGTTAATATTTTCATGTTTGATTCAATTTTAAACTTGCAACAAAGTTTTAAATTTTTAAACAATAAAAAATATTAATACATAAATAGTCTTCAAACAAGAGATAGATGGACAATAAGAGATAATTCCATAAAGGTGTGGCGAGGACATATCTCTCACCTAAGGTGTAAGTTAAAAAATAACTTACATACGAGTTGACAACTAAACAAGATTAGTTCACAACTCCCCGATCCACCTCATACCAAACATAGCTTAAAAACAAACTTACATTTGCCTACACAAGTGGATGGAAACATCAAAGTACAACTATGTACCAAAAGTACTACTAAAACATTTCTTTCAAAATCCTCTCGACTGAGCAATGCATCTACATACTTCTGGCCTAGCTTGACTTAGGTTCTGGAGATAGTGTTGCTCAAGTCTTTTCTCTTGGCTATAGTTACAATGACATGATTCTGACTCAATTGAGAGGATTTTGAAAGAAATGTTTTAGTAGTACAGCTGGTTCTCAGAATTTCTGAGCATAGCATGTATGCATCCATCCAAGCAATTTAATGATACTTGCTTTTATGTGTAACTGCTAGGTTCTCAGAATTTCTGAGCATAGCATGTATGTATCCATCCAAAGCAAGTATCATTAAATTCGCTTGAAAACCTAGCAGTTACACATAAAAGCAAAGCTATATCTACATTCTCCGTTGTACTACAGCAGTCACTGCACGTCCAACTCTTACCTCCGCTACAGCCATGGATCCGAATTTTCCTAAAGAGAACTATATACAAAGAAAACTCGGTAAAAGACGAAGAATAAATAAAGCAGTGGTTCAGCGTCTAAACCATTATTACTCCTCTGTGAACACAAAAGTAACAGTTGAAGAGGCTCGAGGAAGCGCCCTCAACTTCTTGCGGAATTCTGCTAGCCCTTTTTCTCTATCAGACGGCTTTTCCTCGTAGGTAGAAATAACTACTTTTTCCAAAACCTTGGCACCTTTAAGCAAAATCTCTATAAGCATAAGTTCAATCATGCACCCGTGGACACCGTGAATCTCCACTACTTTAAGATGATGTGAGATGCACAACTTTGATGATCCTGCTTCCCAACACTTTCCCAGGTGCAACGAAGGGCTCAGTTTCTGCTCGCCATAAATTTAATGGCTCAGATCTCTGTCATGTAAACATCATAATAGAAAAAAGCATGTAAACAAGAAAATGAACCAAAATCTACCTCATCCCAGCATCGATGACTCGGCTCCAGACAATCATCCTACCGAAAAAGAAAATGTCAATCAAACTTAATTGAGACATGCAGTTAGTTCACGATGAATGGCAAGATCAAATATTTCACCATAATAAACATTGAGAAGTACCTCTAATATGTGTAGGGAAAGAGTTTTTATGTTAGGACAGATCTTAAGCATATAAAATGTTGCAAGAAGGCAATCTGCAGAAAGCCATGTCTCGAGCTTCAAATATTTCAGATTATGAAATTGCAGGGACAGATAATCTGATGCAGAAGAGGGATCGAAAGTAACCTCCATACAAGAAAACACAAGTGAGGAAAAAATGTTCATACAATGCATTCATGATAAATTAAACGAATAAGTAAAAGAGACAGTATAACTTATGGACACGCTTGCTCGACAATATGGCCAGAACTTGTTAAAGAACAATGCGCCAATCTAAATATGAACTAATTTGAAGGAGTTTTGTTAAGAGCCCAAATCCCACGTACGACCACTAGTAAAAAAACACAATGGGCACACGAGTTCTTCGGCCTTCTCTATTTCTATTCAATTGTTTAAAGTAATAAGCCGATGACCGCATAGTTCGAATGGATTTAAAGGCAACCAATTCATTTCAAACAATGCTCGAAAAAGGTTGACCTTACAGAAATACAAATACCAACTAAACTGAATTTTTAAGTCCTTGACAAGTGACTCGGCACAATTATAATCGACTAACTCAAAAACTCTATTCGGCGCAGGAAATTGAGCTATGTTGTCGCAATTTGTTCTAAAGCAGTCCCAAAAACAAATAATTCTTAGCCAATCTTCTCATATAGAACAATATACCCAAAGAAAATTAACATACCAAGTGATAGCATCCATAGAGCGTAAGCGAATTCACATTCGAAACGGCTTCCAACAGTTTGAACATATGTCGAGCCTGCATTTTCTTATACTCTTCAGCACTATCCAAAGCCATTCGGCCGTCTTCATCCATCACCAATCCAAACTCAACTCGATCCACATTCGCAGGCTCCAACCATACAAACTCTCTCACCATATAGTCCTCCCACCTGAAAACCTTAAGATTCGGGGTCGCTAGCCTCACCTTAAACTCCGACACATCTCGCTGATACATCGGAAACCTACATTGCACTCCCAAGTGCACGAGCTTACGCGAAACGATCTCAAACTCCTCCTCGAACGTAAGCTCGCTATCGACAATGATCAATGTCTCGAGAGACGGACACGAACCGATCAATTGAACCGCGAAACACTCGTCGATACTAACCCTAGTAAACTGCAAGAACTTGACATTCGGCAGCTCCACCCAATCAGGCAACAAAAGAGGAGGAAAATCCTCCCCCATTGTCCCCAATCCCAACTTCAACACAGTTAAGGAATCACAAGTAAACAGGAAGTGCGGCAAATCGATTGCGGCGCGAGTCGCCATACATATATCAATTTCCCTAACATTGCGTCTAATTGCAGCAAGAATCCAAGAATATACATGAGGGACATCATCGTCATTATCGGAATGTATGTGCAGGCTTTTGATGTGGTATTTTTCGCGGAGAATTAGTACTTTGTGAATCAATTTTTCAAGAGTAGTGTTGGTGTTAGTGTTTGAGAAGAACCTGAGATGGAGCATTGAGCCCCATAGGTAGTCGAATCTCGAGGAGAGGACGCTGGATTGGACGGCGTAGCGAGTGTCGAGGAAGGAGAAGATGTGGTGGAGAAGCACGTCCGGGAGGTCGCTGATCCGGTCCGGGGGTTCCGCGTTTTCGAGGGTTCGCTTTTTCGGGGTTGGAGATTGGGCGTCGTTTGGTTCTTCTTCCATGCGAAGACTCGAAATGGATTTAGGGTTGGAGAAGCGGAAGTGCGCGAAGCGGTTGCTGTGTGTAGCAGTAGCTCAAAAGGGGAAAAAAGGGTTGTGCACGTGTCCAGATTGTAAACACTTCGAAATACGTGCAAACGCATCCTTATGCAGGATTTAGAGGACGGAAGTAACGGCGTTACGTTGGAGTCAAAGTTCTGCCCCACAATCATTTTCGAAAATTGGAGATTTCGGACTAAGAAATTTATAAATTTTTTTAGTGGTAATGAAATTTATTTTTTTGCTCGTACTTTATTTGAGTGTTAATAAAATTTATCTCTTTGCCCATACTTCTCGAGATTCCCCTTAAAATTAATAAATTAATTCAACCTAAACCAAATTAGATGATAATGGAGGAGATCGACTTAAATTAAAGATCAACAACTCAACGACTTGAGAGAACGCTACGTCTTCAATGTCTTGAACACTATCTCTTCAAATCGATCAACAACTCACTGATCAACCACTCTCCTTCCTCTTCAAATCATTCATTCCATGCTTTCCTTCATCGATTCATTCGCTGCTTTCCTTTGCTATTCGATTCAAATGTGAGGTAATCCACCTTTCTTCTTCAATTTTTTTTTTTTTTTTTTTTTTGCTATGTTGATTAGATTTGGTATTGGAAATTCTTAGATACCCATGATCGAAATTTTTTATAAAACTATGTAATTCTTTGTTCTATGCATTCTATGTGTTTGATGAATTATCTAAACCATAAAGTCAACGTTTGGTTGTTTTGAATTTCAGTGTTTATGCATTTTATGAGTTTGATGAATTGTTTAAACCATAGTCAATATTTCGTGAAATGCCTATGATAATATTGAATGTATTGTTCCATCGCCAACAAATTGAACATCTGATTTTATATATGCAATTGATGAGAAGTTAATTATCACTATTTTATAAGGTGTTTAATTAAAGTCAAATCAATATCAATGGATACCCAAGTCCATAAACAGTGTTACAATAAATCTATCTTATCTTTCAATCATTTTTTTTTATAAGAAAAAGGTATATGTATATATCAAAATTATCAAAAAGTGTACAAAGAGGGATTTTGCTTCTACGCATTGTTCAGTAATCTTTCTTTTGTACCTAATATAACATTATCAACAAATTACCCAAAATAGCTAATAAGATTTATAGTTTTGAGCGAATAAAATTGCAAGTGCTCTGAATTACCCCTGCACATTGTTCTCTTGGTGCTTTCATGCATTTTTACCATATCCAAAAATCGGTGTATTGTCCATTCAGAAGCCTCGCGATTTCATGTGATGGTATAGGTTTTGTTTGGTGTTCCTTCATAGATCACCACCTTGGTCCCTCATCTGTTCAGTTGGGCATTAAATTCTTTCCCTCCTTCTCTTTTTTAAATTGTATTTTGTGTATATTTCTGGGGCTATGCACCATAAATAAGAAAAAATGAAAAAAGATTAACTAAGGCAAGGTCGTTTATGTGGAAGATGTGGTTAAAGGACTACAAAGTTCTACATGGTACATGAGATAAGACAATACAACCTCTGTTCTAATCTTTCTTTCTTTTTTTCTTGGTCAGGGTGTCTAAAACTTTAATCCCAACTAATTCAATTATTTATATTCATAATTTCAAAGTTATCATTTCTATCTATAGAGTTTGACGTAAAAATTGAACTTTATGTACAATTATACGGAATCTCCACAAGCAAGTATTCACAAATTAATGAGTCAAACCACTTGCGTGTTTTTTTTTCCTTATTTCCTTTTTTTTGAGGAAGTAATGGCCTAGCATGACTAGCTTATTTTTTCATTCACATCTTATCTCAATCACATTAGAGAATATTGATAAGCTAAAAAGGGTACTTGTATTTCTAATTTTTAAATTTTAATTATAATTTTGAATTTAAATTAATAAATTTTTAGAAATTAATTCTGCGATCGAAGCGAGCGGGTCAATCGTGTAGCACGTCCTGAAACTAGTATATATATATATATTTTTAATTTTGACAGATAAAGATGGATTGCATTCATTGCTGCAACACGGTTGTACTGTTGCACATCAGCCACCAAGACAATAAAATCTTGAAAAAAATAACCTACCTCATCATGCACAACCACCTCAAAATGAGGATAACAAGCCCATAATTAAGTACAACAACTTCTACATGGAGGACAACAACATTTTATCAGGAAAAACAACACGAGTTTTTGATGCTAGTGCTTCAATTGAAAGCCTTCATCAAAGAGAACAAAACAAACACCAATATATACACTCAGGGAGAAAAGGTGTGGATAGAAGAAGATCTGAGATGAATTCGAACCTATAGCAGACTAGGCCGATCTGTTGTTGTTGCGATCGTAGCTGCCAAAACACCCGGACTTGTTGATGCCAATCCTTGACTAGTTAAGAAATGTTTTGCTCATCTTGTGAAAATTTAATTTTAATTTTGAGTTTGGATAAAACACACCCTATATATGTTGTAATAATCCCTATTGATAAGTTCACACCAACTATTTTTTTTTTTAAGTTGGTATACTATCTTAAAAATAATGCAATCTTTTTATTATTAACATTAGGGCGTGCGTGAGGAAGACGTTAGGGATGAGTAATTTAGAAAGATTGCAAATTCAATTATTTTTTTAAAAAGAATAAGTGGGTGAACTTATAATAGGGTTTTTACAATACAAATAGGGTTTGTTTTAACCGGACTTTTAATTTTTTTAACATTTTCTTTGGTGGAGAGAGTAGATTATTTTTTGGAAAATAATTTTTTAACCAGATTTTGACACTGCATGCATCCGTGTTGAGGTGTATTTTCACGACCTAAATCTCGTTAGTGTCATCCAATATTTGGGATGTCAAAAGTGAGGTAGTATTGTTGACGTCCTTTTATTTTATTTTTTTGACTACGACTAGCGTCCTTTTGAATAGTGCATGTTTATTTATTTGTTATTTAAATGCACGTGTATCTTCATGCAAGCATCAAATTAAATTACATAAAACAAATATGAAACGAATTTCAATATATATATATACCAAGTGGGTGATCCAATTTATAATTTAGTATGTGGTATTGTTGCAAGTAGGTGAAAATTTAATTTCTAAAGGGGTAAGAAAAGTTGATTTTTTTTTTTATTAAAAAAAATATAGTATATAACAAATTAATTAAGGAATGATCTTAAAACACGGAACATCTTTGATTGATAATCAATCATATTAATGTTTGCTAATTATAATTGTGATGGTACATTATAAGTACAACAATTAAGCTGCAAGCTCGACTGAAATTATTAATGCTGCTAGTGGCAATTTGCATACTACTGCTTATTTTCAACATACTACATGCCATGCATGTTTATAGTCCACCTTAGAAACCAATAACGGGCACCCTTGACACGATGCCTCCCCTAACCCAGACTGTAATTCGGTCACAAAAGATGGCAGGAAGTGAAGGATTGTTAGCTGTTGCTTCATCTCTGACATCTATTCTCACGTTTGGGTTTTGTCTCGGGATCGTCGCCACTGCCACCGCCACTCGTGCTCCGAGCAGCTCAGGCCATGCTTGCTTCCCAACATTGTCTATAATTTATCATGTAAATGAACATTGTTAACTAAAACATACACTAAAATTTAATTTGTGTAAGTAATGAAATGGCCTAACTTATAATTAATTGTCGAAAACGCATACAAAGCAAATTAATCAAATAAAGTTCTCACTTGGGCAACGATCCGATGCCATAATCTTGATCTTCTCGGTGATATGTATCAAATAAAGCTTTGATTTCTCTTGTGCTTGAGTGCTGGTGACTAGCTAGACGTACTGAAGGATTATGTATGGCAGTATTAATTTATAGAGGTTACATTTTGAAAAGTCATGGTTGGGCTGGCATACTTTGACCAGTAATTAAATGAGTTCAGGATTCAAAGTTGTTTATAGCAAGTAATCCTCCTATTTCATATATTTCGTCTAAAACGAAAACGATATATCATCTCAGTAACTAGGCTATATGTAAGATGACTTTTCTCTTATTTGTTTGTTTATTATATACTAGTTTCAGGAAGTGCTACGCACAATTGACCCGCTCGCTTCGCTCTCGGGAATTAATTTCTAAGAATTTATTAATTTAAATTCAAAATTATCATTAAAATTTAAAAATTAGAAATACAAGTACCCTTTTTAGCTTATCAATATTCTCTAATGTGATTGAGATAAAATGTCAAGGTCATGCTATTACTTCCTCAAAAAAAAAAGGAAATAAGGAAAAAAAAACACAAGTGGTTTGACCCATTAATTTGTGAACACTTGCTTGTGGAGTTTCCGTATAATTGTACATAAAGTTCAATCTTTACCTCAAACTCTATAGATAGAAAGGATAACTTTGAAATTATGAATGTAAATAATTGAATTAGTTGGGATTAAAGCTTTAGACACCCTGACCAGGAAAAAAAGAAAGAAAGAATAGAATAGAGGTTGTATTGCCTTATCTCATGTACCATGTGGAACTTTGTAGTCCTTTAACCACATCTTCCACATAAACGACCTTGCCTTAGTTGATCTCTTTCCATTATTTTCTTATTTTTGGTGCATAGCCCCAGAAAATATACACAAAATGCAAATTAAAAAAGAGAGGGGGGAAAAAATTTAATGCCCAACTGAACAGAGGATGGACTAAGGTGGTGATCTATGAAGGAACACCAAACAAAACCTATGCCATCACATGGAATCACGAGGCTTCTGAATGGACAATACACCGACTTTTGTAGATGGTAAAAATGCATGAAAGCACCAAGAGAACAGTGTGCAGGGGTAATTCGGAGCACCTGCAATTTTATTAGCTCAAAACTATAAATCTTATTAGCTATTTTGGGTAATTTGTTGATAATTTTATTAGGTACAAAACAAAGATTAATGAACAATGCGTAGAAGCAAAATTCCTTGTACACGTTTTGATAATTTTGATATATACATATACCTCTTTCTTATAAAAAAAATGATTGAAATATAAGATAGATTTATTGTAACACTGTTTATGGACTTGGGTATCCATTGATATTGATTTGACTTTAATTAAACACCTTATAAAATAGTGCTAATTAACTACTAATCAATTGCATATATAAAATCAGAGGTTCAATTTGTTGGCAATTGAACAATACATTCAATATTCTCATAGTCATTTCACGAAACATTGACTTTATGGTAGTTTAGACAATTCATCAAACACATAAAATGCATAAACACTGAAATTCAAAACAACCAAACGTTGACTTTATGGTTTAGATAATTCATCAAACACATAGAATGCATAGAACAAAGAATTACAAAGTTCTATAAAAAGTCTCGATAATGGGTATCTAAGAATTTTCAATACCAAATCTAATCCACACAGCAAAAAAAAAAATTGGAGAAGAAATGTGTATTACCTCACATTTGAATCGAAGAGCAAAGGAAAGTAGCGAATGAATCGATGAATGAAAGCATGAAATGAATGATTTGAAGAGGAAGGAGAGTGGTTGATTAGTGAGTTGTTGATCGATTTGAAGAGGTAGTGTTCAAGACATTGAAGATGTAGCGTTCTCTCAAGTCGTTGAGTTGTTGATCTTTAATTTAAGTCGGACTCCTCTATCATCATCCAATTTGGATTAGGTTGAATCAATTTATTAATTTTAAGGGAAAGCACGAGAAGTATGGACAAAGAGGTAAATTTTATTAACACTCAAATAAAGTATAGGCAAAAAGCTAAATTTCATTACCACTCAAAAATTTGTGCAATTTGGATTAGGCTCAATTAATTTATTAATTTTAAGGGAAGGCACGAGAAGTAAGGGCAAAGAGGTAAATTTTATTAGCACTCAAATAAAGTATGAGCAAAAAGGTAAATTTCATTACTATTCAAAACTTTATATATATGATATATATATATATATATATATTGATGAATTTTCTTAAACCTTATTTTTAATAAGTGATGTCTCATCCATCTCATCATATATATATATATATATTGTTGTAAACTAAATTGAAATTTGCTAAGAACTAGAGAAGGAAAATAGAAGACTAAGAACTTCTAGTACTACAAACTACTACTACAAAGGAGAAGAGAAGAAATTAGATAGTTGGAATGAAAAGTTTTCATTCAACTTGGTGTGTGAATTACAATTGGGTTGGCACCCTTTATATAGGTCATTTGGTGATGATGATAATTGTGCTTATACAATGTGTTTAAGTTATACATACACCACAAGTCATATAACACGTAACAAGCAACATAGACATACATGAAAGAGTTGGTGTACATTGGAGGTGATTAAAAGTTACATGACAATACATGGATAAGTGATTATAAATTGAAGTTGAATACAAGTTATGTAGAGTGTACAAGTTACATTCAATGTAGAAGTCATGTTTGATGTTACAATTCAATGTGAGAGTCATGCTTGATAATGTGATCATTCATAAGCTTGGTTAAAGGGTCATTCAATTTACAATACTCCCCCTTGGATGACACTTGCTGAGAGAATATGCCTCGTTAAAACCTGTACTAGAAAAACCCTGTGGGAAAAAATCTAGTATAGGAAAAAGAGTACAATGTTCTTGTCAATCTTGATTTGTAGTATAATATTATCGATTGCCTCATTAAAAACCTTGCTAGGAAAACCCAGTGGGACAAAATCAAAGCTAAGGAAAAGAGTGCAACACATTGATACACTTTGAGAGAATATATATACCTCATTAAAACCTTTACTAGAAAAACCTTTTGGGAAAAAATCTAGTATAAGAAAAAAAGTACATTGCTCTCATAAATTCTTTTTTATACGGAGTATAATAATGTTAGGATTGCCTCTTTAAAAATCTTGCTAGGCAAATCCAGTGGGATCAAACCAATAGCGAAAGGAAAATAGTGCAATACACTAATCAACCTTGATAAAAAGTTTTAATATTGTTAGAATTGCCTCATTAAAAACCTTTGCAAAGAAAACTCGGTGGGATAAAACCATAGTAAAGGGAAAAAGTGTGTAATACACTAACCAATAACTCATTTTGATTCTCCCTCTCATGTTCACATGGGTGAGACATCTTGTGCATTTTGTTGCGCATGGACATCATTTTCTATATGAACCATTTAATGTTGAAGCATATGATTGCCACTCTTTTGTATATAGTACTTGCATCAAGTAATTGATTAATAACTTGTTGCTACTGAATGATCATTTGAACTTCGAGTTCATATTAATTTATACATGAATCATAATACGACAAATTTAATGCAATTTGATATGTTTCAAGCAATTTCGCGTCATTCCTTTTGGTTTGGCTTATATCTCCCCCTAATGGTGGGAAAATTGCTTCAACAAAGTGACAATTAGCAAAACTTGTTATAAATAAATTCTCTATTAGGGATCCAAACATCTTATAATATAATTGATAGAGTTAAATCAATATAAGTCTCCTATTGATTTGCCTTGAGATAATCTCCAGCTTATAAAAAAATCCAGTTCGATAAAGGACGTCCGTGCGAATTTACGATATTTTCGCATTATTGATGATTATGGATAATCAAATAGATCTTTCCACATTATGAATATCATTTGATTTAAGACGACATTCGTTTTAATGTTTCTTATATATTCCAGAAGTTAAAGCCGAAAATATTATACTCATATTAAATCATATTCATATAGATAAATTTTCTATTATTCTGAGTAGACTTCTTCTGAACAAGACATTAATAATAAAATTGTTGTACCCGATGTTGCCTGAACATTAGCCTCCACTATGTTCGAATTCGAGAAATATTCACTTTTACATGATAATGTACATGCATGTAGCATGATACACAAGATATACTCATCGCCCATATTTAGATCACGATTTAAACACATCTCGATGTTCTTGTTTTATCGAGTCATTATCAATTATAAAATTCATAATATTTGTCTTTGATTTTGAAGGCATGATAAATGTCATAAAAATATTCGGGTATATATATGACAATATTTAGGCAAAATGACATTTCATATGTGACAAAAAAATGTCACAATTATGAACGCTCATTGTCCATAATTATTTGCCCTTTGTAGTGGTGCACCACTTTTGTTCCAATTTTTTGTGGAATTTTCAATACGACCTTTACCTGATATTTTCACATTTTCCAGGTCCATAAATTTATTATTGCGATCATGATCATTATATGCAACATATGCTTCTTAATTTGAAGCTGAACTAATTGGACGAGAGCGATATTATATTTATAATATCTCATTATTTTACTCAGCTACTATGAGACAATAAATCAATCCTTAATATTTATTGGATTGATTTGCGCACTCGATATTTGTTGCAACAATAAATCGAGGCGGGCCACATGACCTTATTTTTATCGTCTCATCAGTCATATTTTCACATAGCCTCAACATAGAGGTAATTAAAATTGTGTAATTATAATTAATATTTGACTGATTAAATTTTGTAGCATGAGACCCAGTCGCTCATTTTGAGCTTTTGGAGCATTACCCTTTTGGTGTGTATATATATAACTCCATAAGGTGAAAAGATATATAAAGTGAAATATTCACTTTTGAAATCTCTAAAGAGAAATTGACGAATGATTATGTATAACACACGATTTTGCATATATGATTTATTCACAAATTGTAGTATCTAATTGTCATGACAAGTAATTCTTGTCGGCAATATAATAAGGCAACAAGTTCAACTATGGTTGAATAGTATTTTGAAAATAAATTTAATATAAAATAGTTTTTCCTTTTTTTATGTAAAAACATAACATATGATTAAATATATGTTCACAACTTGATTCATTAATAAACAAAATGTACTATTCGTATGAGTTGGTGGGACAACCTCCAGGTTGGGTGTCGAGACATAGTCTACTTAATATCATGCCTCCTCGAACGGGATAACCCGTCACCCTTTCAATTAATGTTTAGCTTTACCGGGGATAAGACTTACCCACTATCAACTCAAACTTATAGCATTATTTGTATTATAAAATCAAGAATAGACCAATAACTAATCGTTTGTAGTTTTAAGAGAAAAACTATATGTCACACATTGACTTTTTATTTCTGATGTAGAAGATCGTACAAGACGCATCTATAGAGCATACTTTCGTAATCGGTAACGTTACAATGCATAATGTATGAATAAAATACATTTACATAATTAAATATGCATGTAATAAAAAGAAATTAACCATGACAACATGGAAATAAATTGAACTTATTTAAATTAATAAAAATTATACCTTCTTAAACTTCTTGATCTTCAAGACCTCTTTTGTAGAGCAACTTCGTGCTAATAACATGTTGTAAACTAAGTTAAAACTTGCTAAGAACTAGAGAAGGAAAATAGAAGACTAAGAACTTCTACTACTACAAACTACTACTACAAAAGAGAAGAGAAGAAATTAGATAGTTGGAATAAGAAGTTTTCATTCAACTTGGTGTGTGAATTACAATTGGGTTGACACCATTTATATAGGCCATTTGGTGATGATGATAATTGTGCTTATACAATGTGTTTAAGTTATACATACACCACAAGTCATAGAACACATCACAAACAACAACAATATATATATATATATATACTTCTTTCTGTTGTTAATTTGTTATCCATCAAAAGATATACAAACACTTTATCCAGCAAAATAGTTTGCTACACTACAACGTAATGAGTTTACTTGTTTGCCGATGCTTTTGAAAAGTGTCTCCAAAATTTGACTTCAAGTACACATGTGTAATTTTAGGGAGTGAGTATTAGCCCCCGACCATCCTATATCAGCCCCCTATTTAATTTAATAGATTTTTAAACTAAAATGTCTTTAGGCAAAATTACATAAATAACCCCTCTAAATTATAAACCGCTTTCATTTCTTTTTTGTAAAATTCTCCCGATCGCGCCACACATATGCGTGCGCCAGCCTGTGGATCACCGCCAACACCGATGATGTCCCAACTTAACCACCTTCCAACTCATAGCTAGGTGTGGGTTTTATCTCAAAAGGTCTCGATATTAGTTAATGAGAGATCATCATTTATATATTTCATTATGAAGTTTCATTTAATCCATGTGGACTATTATTTTGGTCCACACATCTCAATATTCCACCTAATACCGAAATCCATCCAAGGAATTTTTTTCTTGACAGGGATCCCGATTAAACCGTCAGCTTTTGATACCGTGTTATATGTATGCTCGAAACATCTCAGTACTCACCTTAATTAGTACCGAGGTCTTTTGAGATAAAATCCTACACCTATGAGTTGAAAGTGGTTAAGCTGGGGGCAATATCAGTACTGATGGAGATCATAGGTTCACGGAGAAGTGTCGTGGGCAGGCCGCTTGCGGATAATGTGCCACAGGCATGAAAACTGAACATGGTACACTAGAACAATTTCGGTATTTAATAGAGGTTTTAAAACCCCTATTAAAGGGGAGTGTTATTAAATAACACATAATTGATAGGAGTTTTAAAAAACCTCGATATAATACATGTATTAAAAATTAAAACATAACACATTTTCACATGACATTTAATAACACTCTATTTAATAGAAGTTTTAAAACCTCTATTAAAGGCCAAAGTGGTATCAGAGCCGACGTTTCGATTGCGACTTATCAAGAAAAGAAACCCCTTGAATGGATTTTGGTCCAAGGTGGAGTGTTGAGATGTGTGGACCGAAATAATAGTCCAACATCTCAACTAGAACCGAGGCTTTTTGAGATAAAACCCCACACCAAAGAGTTGAAGGTAGTTAAGTTGGGGACAATATCGGTATTGGCGGAGATCAACGGGCTCGCTCGCGCACGTATTGCGCGACTTGATGAATTTTACATTTTTCCCCTTCTACTTTCCACTCTTTAAACCCCTCCTCCATTTTATTTTTCACTTTCTACACCCCTCTCTAAATGAAACCTTAAACTCATCTCAAACTCTTATCTCACTCACTACACTCACCTTCTCTTATTCTACTTAATTTCCACTTTCTATATCTCACCCAAATTAAACCATAGACTCATCTCATTTTCTCTTATACTTTCTAATCTCTACACCCCTTCTCATCTCTTTTTCCATACACTCAACAATTCACCATCAAATACAACATCTTAATTATAGTATTTAGTTGAAATTTGATTCATATTCTTGAGTAGTTAAAATCTTTTATTTGTGTTGAATCTTAGTTTTTAAGGATCAAAGAATCAATCTTGGAATGCATATGGAGAAAATCGAGTTGAAAGGGATAAAAAAATGGTGTGCAACAAGGGGTTGGAGGTTGAAAATTACAAAGATGAAAAGTGGCTTTCTTTGGAGAGGGAGGGGGAAAATATAAACTTAGGGTATGATGGAGAGTTCACTAACAATTAAGGGGGTGTTTAGAACTTGAACTAACTTATTAGAGGCTGTAAATAACGTTAAATTAAATGGGGGCTGATATAATATATAGGGGTGCTAATAGTATCTCCCTAATTTTAAACTTGGCGAGGCTTCAAAAAAAAAATTTTAATCTTCAAGATATATATATACAAGTGCTCCCTATTTAAGAATACATACTTGATATAATTACAATAATCAGTACCAGTCACCAGTTTAAAAATTTCGGGATGCATTAATGTACAATAGTCCTAAATTTTTCTTTCATTGTTGGAAATTTTGTTATTCCTCTTATGAAGTTCTAATATTGTTTGTCTATTGTCATGTGTTTAAGAAGTTGTAGATAATAGTCCATGATTCTCATTCACATGCATTAGTTCTTTTGAACAAATACAATTAGTGAATCAATGTATTTTTTTAATTATATGTTTGGTCCTATATCGATCCATTAATGATTAATGAGATTTTTATTTTTCTTCTTAAAGAAAATATAAGTGTCTCAAAATTAGTGATGCTTGTATACAAGTCCGCCAAAATTTAAATTTGCGGACGCATAATTGAAAAGGGTAGCCAGTAGCTAGCTAGCCAAATTTAATGTTGGGGTTGCAAAAAACAAGCGTCGCCAGTTATTTAAAAAAATTGATAAGAAAGAAATCAATTTTTTATTGCCCTAGCTTGAAATCAATTTAAATTTGGGATGCATAATGTAAAATAGTCCTAAATTTTTCTTCCATGGTTGAAAGTTTTATTTTTCGTTATGTGGTTCTAGTTGTGTTTGTATATTGTCATGTGTTTTAAATGTTTATAGAGAGCAGTCATTGATTATCACACTGTTTCAGTTTTATTGTCACATTCACATCCAAATAGATGCAGTTCTTTTGAACAAATAAGATTAACAAGTCAATGTACTTTTGTTAAGCAATTGATTATATGTCTGGTCATGTATCGAGTCATTGATTATTAATGAAACTTCTATTTTACTTAAAAAAATCACAACCTCAATTTATATAATTAAGATGAGTCAACATTTATAAGGTATAGTAAGAGCATCTCCAATGGTAAATGCGGATTGATGTCACGCTAACAACATAGAGAGGACATGACTTGAATAGATATTAAATAAGTTCAAAAATGCTATCCAATTGTTGAATTTTTTTCTACATATTTTAGAGAGAATCGTTGACGCAGGGGCGGACGCAGATTGAAAAAAATATCTTAATTGCCCCGTCTTTGATTTTCAATTTGAAAAATTATTAAAAGACCAACTTTTGACACTTGTTTAAATATGGCACGGATACATAAGCCAATCGATTCTCCAACCTAAAAATCAAAATACAACCCGATATGACATACTCCATCGCCTGCACCCCCTCCATCAACTCCTTTAGGGTGCTAACATCCCCCAAAGAAGCCAAATTGCGCATCCATACATCAAAAATATATATCAACAAAAATTCAAAAGAGAAGGAAAAAATGTGAAACTCAAAATTAGCCCAAAAATTTATATATCCACTGAAAGTTGTAATGTATTACAAAAGCTCCATAAATTTGGAAGTATACACAAAAACGAACCACACCTATCGTTCAACAAGCAAAAAAAAAAAGAACACTCACAAAAGGTCCAAAATTTGGAAGTATACACAAAAAGGACTTCATTTAATAAGTAAAACGCAGCTTTGAAGCATTTCTGAATCTCCATCTGAGGGCAACAACCAATGAGTATGCACTGAAAGAAGTAGGCAAAGGAGAGATTAATTAGTTTCAGTCCTCAGCTTAGTGCGCTAATTCCGATATTAGCGCGCTAATTAGCCACTTGCTAGATATTTTTCACTTTTGGAAATCAAGCTTTAAATTTGTAATTTTTGATTTCCCGGCTTCCTAACACGGCTATAAACGGTCATATGGGAATTTCCTATCATGATAAAACCACCACAAACTTGGTTTTAACATAAGGAAGACAAAACACATTCAAAACTGCAAGATCTACAAAGAGAAGAATGGCATAAGTGCAAGAATGCTAAAAGGGAAAAGAGGAAAGTTAAGCACAAACCTATCATGTAAGTATGATTCTAGAACTCATCCTCTCACCCAATCTAAACTCTTGTGTGCTCCAAAGGCGACAAGCCATGTGTTCCTACTCAAAAATAAAAAAAACAACCAGTGGGATTCAAGAAAAGCATTGAAGAACATAAAAAAACCATACAATGTTGAATAAGAATGCTTCCAAAAAAAACATGATCATCAAGCAAATGCGATCACAGATCCGAAGTTGGTGTCAATGTTGCTATTTTCCTACGCATAGGAGATGGCAAACAATGTTTCTATAAGATGGACCTATCATGTAAGTTGAGTTGTAAAACATGTATAACATGTTTTATAAGGGATGGTTACGTCCCGGCCGAGTTTAAGGGTCGCTAACACAAAGGGATAAATTAATTAGTTTGAGGTCCCTGCAGTTAGCGCGCTAATTCAAGTATTAGCGCGCTAATTAGCCACCGCCAGGGATTTTTGACTTTTGGAAATCAAGCTTTCAATTTGAATTTTTGATTTCTGGATTCCTAAAACGGCTATAACCGGTCATATTGGAATTCCTATCACTATAAAACCACCAATAACTTGGTTTTAACATAAGGAAGAAGAAACACATACCCACCATTCAAGATCTACCAAAAGAAGAAATTTGATTTTTTAGAAGGAGCAATAGGAGATCACTATAAAACCACCAAAAACTTGGTTTTAACTATAATATACTAGTGTTTGAAACAAAGTAGACCACCAACAATAAACTCATTCAAGTAACTTAAAAAGTCTACACGACAAACTATTGAAAGGAAGTGATTCAAATCGCTAATTAAAATAGAATAGCCAAGAGAAGATTCACCTCGATAAGCACCTAAGCCACGCCCCCAAAGCCTCCATAACCCCCACCAAGCTCACTTTGCCTCCACTATACCCACCACGCCTACCTCCGACACACCGGAGTCCTATAAGGACCAAAATCACCACCACCAAAAAAAGAATGAGTTTAACATGCAAATGAAACAAATCGTCTACAACATGCTCATCGTCAAAAGCAATGAACCCATTCCCTCGAGAACGATAGGAAAAACTAAAACCCGCCTTTCCGAAAACAGGAAAAATAAAAGTAAAGGAACTTCATCATCGAACCTTCTACTACATCGAGCTTCAACAAACCCGCTTTTCGACGCCCAGATTGATGCATAAGTTATCATGGATTTTATTTTTAATACATTATCCTCCCCAAAATAAATTTTTTTACCTCGGTTTAAGTAAAATATACTATAAGTAGCGAATGTTAGCGAAATTAATCCATGGGAGAAGAAAACATCTTTGTTTGTTGTGTGCAAATCTTATGCGTTGCGGAGTTCTCTCGAGTGCTATGATGAAGAAAGTGGTAGAATCGACGGGGAGCAACATCTTCATGCCATAGCAAATGAATTTGGGAAATCGATAAAGGGTCCTTTTCCGGTCATCTCGTGTTTGAGAACATGTAGGCTATTCTTCTTCTACGGACATGCCATAATAGAAGAAGAAGAGCCTACATGTGCCGAACACCGATGACCGAAAAACGACCCTTTATCGACTTCCCAAATTCATTTGCTATTGCATGAAGATGTCGCTCCCCTGTCGATTCTACCACTTTCTTCATCATAGCACTCGAGAGAACTCCGCAACGCATAAGATTTGCACACAACAGCCAGCATGTTTTCTTCTCCCATGGATTAATTCTGCTAACATTCGCTACTTATAGTATATTTTACTTCAAAACAAAAAAATGAATTGGGGGAGCAAAAGCGAAAAAAAATAAAATCCACGATAATTTATGGAACATCGACCTAAAAATGCACAAAAAGAAGTGTGAATCATAAAGTAATTCGATGAATTTCTAAAGTTGTCTACACTATAAAACTTTTAATCTAAGCATTTGAAACAAACAACAAGTGAAGTACCTATGTATCACCAACCTGCTCATCTCTCGAGAGCCACGCTTACGTCTCACGCCCAACATTGTCCCCTTGTTGGGGTGGATCGACCGGATCTATTTGCGGCGGCCGTTGCTGGTCATGAGGTGGCGGTGGTGGTGGTTGGTGCTCAGCTAGGTCTATTTCGTCCATGTCCATCCCAAGACGCTGTTGCATGAAGTGCATAACCTTTCGTAGTTGCTCCGCAACGACATCGAACTCTGCCCGCGGCACCACATCCGGCGTCTGCGACGTGCTAGCACCAGGAGTTCCGTATCTCCTCTTCTTTCTCCCTACGGACCCGAGTCCGTAGACACGTCCTTTGGAAGACTCACCCGCCACATTGAGGTACACCGCCTCATCATCCACCGATTGCTCCGGTGTAGCCTGGGTCGCCTCCCGACGTCCGCTTTCCGGAGCCTTTCCCGCATATATGCACAACAAACAAAGTACATGATATGGGGTAAGTGATAGACTTAATAATATTTTACATTTCATTTCTATACTTACATAGAACCGCTCCGATCTAGTATCGATGAATGTCGTCTGTCGTGATTAACGGTGTGGAGATGCAAGTACAAATCATTCACCGACGGTGGCGTCTCGGATGAATCGGCTGCGTGCGGACCAAGCATAGTGAACAAGAGTATAAATGTACAAAATATCCTAGATGTTAATAAATACTAACCAATCTTTCTTGGGTAGTCGCAAATGACACGGAACCACCACCGTGCTTCGAGGTCCGGTCCCGGGTGGCCTTCGACCTCGGTGTTCCTATTCTCCGTCGCTTGCCTAGACCTAGCACAGGAAGTCCTCGCTCTCCCGATCGCAAGTATCTCCTCCATGCCTCATCTCAGTAACATAAACCGCCGCACCCGATTCTTCTTCAACTTGTGCATCAACGCGGTGTACCTCGTGCCTGCAAGATCGTCGTACGCCGCTCGCACGAGATCCTCGGGAAGCGCATCATCCCATCTAAAAAATATCTACAAATTGGCGATTGCTATTGTTAGCACTTATTTGAGAAAATAGTATAAATCATAAGGCACATGGTAGTTTTGTTTACCTTCCATTGTCGCCGCATATTGGTCTTTATGATGAGGCGGTACCGACTTCCAACAATACCCTTCAGAATCATCCATCGTTTAAAAACTTTTGTCATCCTCCGTGCACAAAAGTGCGAAGGATGCAACTCCTGTGTTTCATGAACATGCATATCACCTTAACTACTTATTCAATATTTGACATCCATATTGAAATTGACATATAAAAGTTAAACGCAAACTTACGTATCATTGGCAATCGAGTGATAGGGATCCCCGCACGCGAGGGCCTCCATCCCCGGCCTCGAGGTGGCCGCGGAGGGCTGTCACCTCCAACCCCGCTCTTACGTCTTCCCGTCGGGATGCTTTGCCGGTGATGCTTTGTGGCCGGGGTGCAGGCCTCGTGGGTAAAGGAGTCATTGATGTCGGAGAAGGTGTGGGGAAGTGTGTAGTAGGCATAGTCCTTGATGACGAAGAAGATGGTACGAGACGACCCCGACGGTATGGAAGGGGAAGGTGACGCCGCGCCGTATCGTGCTCGAGAGACCGAGAAGTCGGAATCGATGATGGAGGTATCGAACCACGACCTCCACCGCCACGATGGCCTCCTAATGGCAAACCTCGACATCCCCTACGACCACGTCCGCCATGATACCTAATTAACAATATTCACGAGTAAAACATCATAAAATAAGGGCATAAGAAAAAAAAAGAAGAAATTCGGTCTATATTATTGGACTTAATAAGAACAAAATCCATGCAAATAAAAGTAACTACATTATTGGTCGTTGACATATCATATACAAACTTTATTCGCTATCATCCGTTTCAAATTCACTCTCATGAGTAGAAGGTGATGATTCTTCTTCTGATTCATCTCCACTATAAACTTCATCGCTTGGACCCGCTTCAACAATAAATCGAGTCCCAGTCGGAACATCCAGATTGTTGATATCGGCGTCTGCATCATCGACTACGCACGTGGTGGGCATCCCATCTTGGAAAGCAATCTCTGCCGAGCCCTGGTCATTATCGTCTTTGCTAGTTTCCTCGTCAGCGAATTTTGGCTGACAGCAACAAACTGCTAGCCATTCTTGTCGATCGTTCCGCACGTGGAAGGGTACGAAAGGTAGTAGACTTGAGTGGCTTGCATTGCCGCATACAAATGGCTCGTAGTTGTTATATCGTCGACTTCGTTGAACCTCTACCAATTGAAGTGTTGGGTGAGTCCTCACACCATGATTCGGTGTAGGGTCATACCATTCGCACTTAAACAAGACCACACGTTTGAGGCCTAGGTATACTCAATCTCCACAACCTCTTGCAGATACTCCATAATAGTTATGGGAAACATCGGCGTAGTTTGAACCCTTCACCAAAATACCGCTTGCTCTGCGTCGATCTATTAACGTCATATGTTGCGGAGTGGAACTTATACCCATTAACAAGGTAACCAGGGTAGACAAGTACATGATCGACTAGGACCAACAAAAGATCAACGAGCGTCTCGTCAACTATAGAATTCCGAGCCTATTCGACAAAATTAGAGATGCAATATGACACATTAGTTATGGGAGAAACATTTGAATCTATAACGTACAAAAGTAATGCCCTTACATATGTTTGAAACCAAATGGGGAAGTTGTGCTCTAGACTACTATCAACTTGCGACTCCCCATTGCTTGAGTGATTTCATCGACGAATATCCTAGAAGAAACGAACGTGTAAGTCGGATGTATTAATAATGTATGAACAATGAATGTACTGCATTAATGAAAGAAATTGATGGACATACTGAACGTAAGGAGCGATCTCTGGACAATTGAGCAGTATGTACGAATGAGCGGCATTATACTCCTGCTCTGTTAAGTACCGCTCCTTCGACTTGCCCATGGGTCGACCGGGATAAGTGAAAATTGAGAAATTGCCAACGAAGTTCGGTGTGGGCCCGATACCGCCATCGTCGTTACGTGACACTTTGTCATGCAACGTAAAGACGTGATCTTCGAAGTAGTAAGAACAAAAGGATGTGACCTCTTCGACCAAATAAGCATTACACATGGAGCCCTCAACCTTCGCTTTGTTTCGCACATTGTTCTTCAAATGTTTAAGGTACCTATATGAATGTTATAGGAAATGTTGATATAAAACCTATTGAATGGGAAAATAATATCAAGGGCTCAAGATAGTACCTCTCAAATGGATACATCCATCGAAATTGAACGGGACCTACAGGCGACGGGCCTCGTAGGCCAAGTGGATTGGTAGGTGTTCCATAGAGTCAAATAAGCTTGGAGGGAAAATTTTTTCCAACTTGCAAATGATTTTTGGAATTTCGACTCTAAGACCTCCATATCTTGGATACTTACACATTTCGCAGCGATAGGGACCGGAAAAATAGGCTTAATTCGCTAATTGCAACCCAAACCGGGTTTGGGAGAAGTTCTCTCAATGCAATTGGTATCAACCGTTGCATGAATATATGACAATCATGGCTCTTCATGCCGAACATTCGCAGCTTTCTTTGGATCTACACATCGACCAAGATTCGATGCGTAACCATCAGAAAACGCAACTTTTCAACCCACTCGCACAATTTTTGTCTTCTTGATGTATCAAGAGCATAGCACCCAAGGACGTAAGTATTTGTCGCCGAATCAATGTGTTGAGAAGGTCGGTGACAATATTCACGAATATCTTGCCTCGATTTTGCATTGTCCTTACTCTTGCCCGGTACACACATAATAGTGTTGAAAATGTTGTCAAAAACATTTTTCTCGATGTGCATGACATCTAAGTTGTGGCGGATCAAGTTTGTCTTCCAATACGGCAAGTCCCGAATATGCTCTTCTTCCTCCATCCCGAATTCTTAGCTATCCGCCCATTCACGTATTCAGCGCCGATTTCTGTCACCTTCATCAAGCCAAACGATTCAATTTCGCCAAAATTTCTTCACCAGACCAAGCAAAGCGGGCGGATCATCGATTATGACCATTTTGCCTCTAATGAAATTTTTTTGTCTTTCCTTAATGGTGATGACTTCTCCAAGAAACGACGATGACAAATCAAACCACGATGTCTTACCTCCATTTCGCAATTGAAATGCATTTGTATCCTCCATACAATATGGACAAGCGTACTTACCGTGTGTGCTCCAACCGACAACATGCTATATGCGGGGAAATCACTAACAAATCCATAAAAGGGCAACTCGCATGACAAAATTTGTCTTGGTGGAAACGTCGTATGTAACCACCCCAATGTTCCATAAATCTTGCAACTCTTTCACAAGCGGCTGAAGGAACACGTCGATTTTCTGCTTTGGGCTGGTCGGTCCAGGAACGATAACCGTTAAGAACATAAACTCAGATTTCATGCACATCGACGGTGGAAGGTTGTAAGGAGTCAAAATCACGGGCCACGAAGAGTACGATTTCCCGGAAATCCCAAATACTTGAAAACCATCAGTGCACAATCCTAAACGAACATTCCGAACCTCGGCGGCAAAGTCTTTATTGACGTCATTAAAATGTCTCCAAGCAATCGAATCAGAACAGTGTTGCATAACATCTTCAGGGCGATGAATGATCTCCATGCCATCGCATATGTTTTGCGGTTGACTCGACGCATACAATCGTTGCAACCGAGGGCCCAAAGGGAAGTAGTACATTCTTTTGCAAGGGCGGTTTTTTGTGTTCCGACCACGACCTCGTCGATGTGCAACGTATCGTGATTTCCCACAAAATTTACATGACGTCAACTCAGAGTCCACTCCCCAATAAATCATACATTGGTCCTCACAACAATCTATTTTCTCAACAGGTAGACCTAGACCTCGCATTAGTCTTTTAGTGGCATAAAAATTCTCAACCATTGAGTTGTCATTTGGCAAACAATCCTTCATGAGTTTAATGATTTCATTATACCCTCGTTCGAGATATATGATGTTCGGACTTGATCGCAAGTAATCTTGCCATTGCGGACAACGTTGTCATGGTTTCGCAACCAGGCCACAATTGTTCCCTACTTGCATCAATCATGTCATATAGTTGGCGTGCTTGGGGGTTTGGTGATTCTTCCACGACATTCCAATTGAAACTTGGACCTGCCACGTTGTGTAGCATCTCGCGGTAAGGTGTCGATCGTAGCCTCGAACATCAAGATCATCAATATGGCAATCCATTGCGTGAAAATTTTGCGGCCCTTCATCTCCGTTCTCACCATGTTCGTACCAACTGTGATATCCCCGACAAATCCATACCTACATAGGTGGTGCTCAACCGTTTCGACGTCCAGGTACGGAACAAGTCGACATTTCTTAAAATTGCACGGACATCTAATCTTCCGTTCACTTTGGTATGTAGGACAATGTTGTTTTGCAAATGATATAAATTCTTTAACCTTCGCCGCGAATTCAATTCGAACATAACCGTTGTCGAGCCGGTTGTACATCCAGTCTCTGTTTGTAGACGACATTCCTAGTCGAACGTAACCCTTGTCGAGCCGGTTGTCTATTCAAGTAATGAAATAATAATGATTAAGATGATAAGAAGCCTCCAAAATGGAGAATATTGTAAATCGGAAATGCGATCTACACCATCTAAAGAGAACAAATTGATAGCTAAGTGAAAGAACGAGGTTCGCACATTAATGAGTCATCACAATCTAAAGAGAAGGAATTGATTGAGTTATGTTGTTTATGTAAGAAGCTTGGGCATTATCAAAAGGATTGTTGTAAATGACTCATAATAAACATGTATAACATGTTTTATAAGGGTTGGTTAGGCCCCTGAACGAGTTTAAGGGTCGCTAACACAAAGGGAGAAAAAACTTTTTTTGAGTTCCCTCAGCTTAGCGCGCTAATTCCAAAGATATTAGCGCGCTAATTAGCCACTGCCAGATATTTTTGACTTTTGGAAATCAAGCTTCACATTTGAATTTTTGATTTCCTGGATTCCTAACACGGCTATAAACGGTCATATTGGAAATCCTATCATGAGAAAACCACCACAAACTTGGTTGTAACATAAGGGAGAAGAAACACATTTCAAAATTCAAGATCTACAAAGAGAAGAAATTTGATTTTTAGAAGGAGCAATAGGAGATCTTTGTGGCATGTTGTTAAGTCCTCAAATCCAAAGACCTTTGAGGCTTTCAAAGGAATATAAGAGTCTACACCATCTAAAGAGAACAAATTGATAGCTAAGTGAAAGAACGAGGTTCCCACATTAAACTCATGAATAGAGAATAAATTGACAAAGTTAGGAAGTCATTAATGAGTCATCACAATCTAAAGAGAAGGAATTGATTGAGTTATGTTCTTTATGTAAGAAGCTTGGGCATTATCAAAAGGATTGTTGTAAATGACTCATAATAAACATGTATAACATGTTTTATAAGGGTTGGTTAGGCCCCGGACGAGTTTAAGGGTCGCTAACACAAAGGGAGAAAAAACTTTTTTTGAGTTCCCTGCAGCTTAGCGCGCTAATTCCAGATTAGCGCGCTAATTACCCTCTCGCGATATTGTTGACTTTTGGAAATCAAGCTTCACATTTGAATTTTTGATTTCCCGGATTCCTAACACGGCTATAAACGGTCATATTGGAAATCCTATCATGATAAAACCACCACAAACTTGGTTGTAACATAAGGGAGAAGAAACACATTTCAAAATTCAAGATCTACAAAGAGAAGAAATTTGATTTTTTAGAAGGAGCAATAGGAAATCCTATCATGATAAATCCTATCATGATAAAACCACCTCAACTTTGCAATGCTAACAAGTATTACGACTTTAATATTCCCGGATGCCGCATATAATGTACGTAGGAACACCTAACACCCCAAATATTTATTCATAGATGGAAATTTATGAAGTCTCGCATGGTTAATTTAAATTGGAAAGTCTTTCAAGATAAAATAGCTTCTTGCCTTCAACTCCGATGTTTACTAGAAAATCATCCATCAAATGAACCATAGCGGAAACTTAAATAATTCTCATGTCACCCGACGGATTATTCCATAAATTTGCAGAATTAGATAAACAAGGGGACTAGAACGCCAACCTCGACGTACGCAAATTTTTCGCAATATAACAATGCCAAGCGCTTCAAGATTTCCTCAAAACCGACAAAAGGTGAATGATCTCTATGAAAGCTCAAGAGCTCTTGATCATGAGTGTTGCCTCGCATTATAATGAACATTAAAAAACAAATAAGAAATGAAGATTGTAGTAAGACTCCAAAACAAAAATTCCTTGCTAACCCGATCCGAATCGAGACCGAGAGAGCGAGAGATCTCGGCGATGACGGAGACCGGCGCGACGAGACGGAGAGACCAGAGAGACGGCAAGACCGCAGACAGAGAGCACCAGAGACCGACGGCGAAACGAAGACCACCGGAACAGACGTCCGAGCAGAGCACCAGAGCGACCAGCTCGCACGACCGGACGGAGAGACGAGACGATCGAACGGGATGGACGTCTGGGGACGAGACGATCGACCGCGCGACGAGACGGAGAGACGGATTTAGGTTTTGGGGTTTTTTCGTGGGAATGATTTGGGGATTTGGTGTTTTGTTGCGGGGGGGGGGGGTGGGGTGCGGGAAGGAGAAGACGCCGCCAGATCGGACAAAATACAAATCTCGAGGAATGATGAACGGCCATAAGAAATGAAGAATTTGGCGGGAATGGTGGCGCCAATTTTCAGAGACGGAATTTAATTCCGTCTCTAATTCCGTCTCTAATTCCGTCTCTGATCCGTCTCAAATCCGTATCCGAATATTTCCCGTCGGGCCTGTCGCTAATCGTTACATTTAGAAACGGAACTTATTCCGTTTCTAATTCCGTTTCTGATTTAGAAACGGAAATAAGTTCCGTTTCTAATTCCGTTGCTGATTTGCTGTTTTTTTGTAGTGACTTGATCATCAAAAAATCTTGCATCGAGATATGTGTACACGTATCAAAAAGTACCTATAGGACCACAACGGTTATGTGTGATAAGCGAGTTATCCTAGCCTATTCTTGCCTAGAGCTTTTTTGAGAGAAATTTTGGCTCCCCCTTAAGCCGGAGTCAGTGTTCGCCCCTACGCTGACGTGACTATGAACTGCACCATCTAGAAGTAGTCATTGAAAATAAACATTGTCTATTACTTATATGTCATGTCAGCTCGACATATATACATCCTATGCATTTGCATTGGATACTTTTTTTGTTTCGAAATATATATTCAAGGTGGCGCACATTCACACTTAATCCATATTCCCAATATTGAAAATGCTCTAAAGTAACGTTCTTTTGCGAGTTCTTTGGATACTATAATAGGATTACTGAAGCAAGAGGTTGGAGTTCCGCGTTCAATTAAAGAGATCAATTAAGTTGTGGTTAAACCACTTATACAAGCATTAAAAATACACAAACGACTATGTAATATATATATATATATATATATATATATAACTAATCAATCAATAATCTTAATTTTTTTTTGTCAAATTCAATAATCTTAATTAGACCATGGAAAATCATTCATTGATAATAAACCATATATTGTGTGCTTAGACCACATTTAATTAATTTTCACCTCACAATTTTATTTTATTTTATTGATGAAAGTACATTAATTTGCAAGTAGCACGTTGCATAATACGTACAGCTTATTTTCAACATACTATCTACATATATATACTATATGTAGTACACCTTAGAAACCAACAACGGGCACCCTTGTCACGGTGCCTCGCCTGACCCAAACCTTAACTCGGTCACAAAAGATGGCTGGAAGTGTAATCGATCCTTCTTCAGTGACATCTATTTTAACATTTGGGTTTTCCCTCCGGATCTTCGCCACCGCCACCGCGACTCGAGCTCCAAGCAGCTCAGGCCATGCTTGCTTCCCAACATTGTCTGTCATTTATATTAATTTATATATGTAAATAAATTGTTAACCAAAACGCTGATAAAGAGATGTAGAATTAAGTCACCACTTATTATGTGCATGTACCAAGTAATGAAATGGCCTAATTTACATGCAAAATAAAAATAAAAATCAAACAAGTTAAAGTATCTCACCAGGGCAATCCTCCGATGCCATAATTAATTAATCTCTTCTCTGTGCTATATATCTAGCTTTGATCGATCTTCTCTATTCTATATATGCTATACTATGCTATTGAATTCTGGTGGCTATTGCAAAGGATGAGGGCGTTATTTATCGATATTACATTTTGAAAAGTCATGGTTGCCATACTTTGTTGACACATAAATAATAAGATCTGGTGGCTATATATGCTCAAAATCCTAGTGATATGGGCCAGTCGAATGTCCCATTAGCGTTGAATCGTAATGTTCGAGTTGTAAAGAGAACACGTTGTGGGACTGGAAGTCATTATTTGGGGTCGGAGTAAGACTTGTGTGTAACAATAACAAGACTTGGGGTCGGAGTAGGACCACAAGCACTACAAAAAAACAGCAAATCAGAAACGGAATTAGAAACGGAAATAAGATCCGTTTCTAAATCAGAAACGGAATTAGAAACGGAATAAGTTCCGTTTCTAAATTAAAAAGTTAGCGACGAATTGAGACTTTAAAACATTTAGAGACGGATTTGAGACGGATCGAGACGGAATTAGAGACGGAATTAGAGACGGAATTAATTCCGTCTCTAAAAATGGCGCCAACATTCCCACCAAAATTTGCATTTATTACAACCGTCACGCTACGTCTCGAGATTCGTGCGTGTCTCGATCTCGATAATTCAAAAATGGGGACCAAAACTCTATCTCTCCCTAAAATCTCTCTCCCACCGCTCTCTCTCTCTCTCTCTCTCAACGAAACCTCTCTCCCTCACCGCTCTCTCTCACCGTCACCGCCGCTTCTCTCACCGTCACCGCCGCTCTCTCTCACCGTCACCGCTTTCTCTCTCTCACCGTCACCGCTTTCTCTCTCTCACCGTCGCGCTCTCTCGCTGTCTCTCTCTCGCTCTCTCTCGCTCTCATTCTCTCACCCTCTCTCTCGCCGCTCTCTCGCTAGGGTTTGTTGCTATAAAATGTGGTGCTAACTAGCAATCGCGATGCCACAAGTCTTCTTCTTTCTCTCGCTTCGCTAGGGTTTTGTTGCGGCGATTTTGCGAGAGGAATCTCCTTCTCTCGTGACGGCCGAGGTGAGATTCTATCTTCTCTTCTCCTTTCGAGCTTGGATTCAATTCGTTTGTGATGATGTTCTTTGCTTTCCGATGTTGAGCATCGTGGTTGATCTTGTTCTCAATTTTAGATTTGAATCGTTTGTTACTTATATTTAGTTTGAGATAGCGTTGAATGAGTTGTTGTTGTTGTTGTTGAAGTTTTTTTTTTTAAATTAATAATCAATCTAGTTGGTGTGTAGAACATATACACCAAATGTTTGATAAAATGACTCAAATAAGGTTTACTTGTTCATTTCGAGTTTTGAGCATGGTTTGATCAGCTTTGAACTAATATACATTTTAACTTACAAAAATTGTTTCTCAAATTAGGTTTTTACTAAACTTCATGAATTAACTCCAACTTAGACTATTGAAGTGAAGATTCAAAATTTCAATGGCTAGACTTCATTCTAAATTTGCTTTGATGATTGGAAATACTTTATTTGAGTGAGGTAGAGATTGTGGACGTAATTAGGAAGAAAAGCTTGAATTAAAATAGTATATTAAATGAATGCATTCCAATTGTTTAATATAATGGTTGAAAGGAAACTTGTCTTTTTTTTCAAATTCAATAGTAGAAATTTACATGGATAAAAGAGTAATTAGATTGATATGCATCATATGCAATTATTTTTAAGAATATAATAACTCGACACTTGGCTAGTTGAAGTAAACTACTTATAAATTGATCTTGGAAGAGGTTTGGACTTCCATAAAATTAAGTAGTAATGGTTTGGTAGAGTTGAACCATTTAAAATCACTTGTTTGAGCCTAACCAAACTTAGAAAAGGTTTAGGTATAAATGCATATTAGAATAACTTATAAATTCATTTTTACTAGCACATGGAAGTAGGCTTGCATATTTAAAAGAACTATTTAATATTAATGCTAGCCTTGGGTAATTAACTATTCTAATTGGAAACTATATTTGTAGTTACATGAATCCAACAAAACCCAACGCCTTTGAATATACTTTCATATACAACACATGTTTGGACAAATGTATTGTTTAGGTTTAAATTACTAGAACAATGGTTCTATTAGCTTAGGATTTTGAGATTTATATTGCAGCAGAGTGCTATTAGCGCGCTAATTCTGGGATCTAGCGCGCTAACATCATAGCTAGCGCGCTAACGACAAGATAGCGCTAACTCAGAACTTCGTAATATCTAATTTGTTCCTTTGTGTTAGCAACCCTTAAACTTGTCCGGACCTAACCAACCCTTATATAACATGTTATACATGTTTATTATGATTCATTAAGCTTACTTGGGTGGTCCTGATAATTTTATAAACCCCGAAAACGGAAATTCAAAGTTTCACAACTTATTAGGGGCTTTCCCGCAAATTTTCGCTTAACATTTCAAAAACAAGTTTTCCTTTTTCAAAAACATTTATAATGATCTTCTAATATGTAAATGACCATTCACACATGGTTTCACATTGTTTAACCTCATTTACATAGTTAAGTGTTTAAAATCCACTTTTAAACTTTGAAATCAACTTATGACTTTGAGAAATGATTTCGAAAACTTGATGTATGCATGAACTAATGCATTTGGCTTGTGTGAAAGAATTTGTATACCTTACATTGATATTACAAATTGCGGCTTTAACTTTTCTTCTTCATTTCTTCATTTATGCCGAGTCTTGAACTTGTATTTCTTGAATACTCTTGAAGTGTTGTATTGCATCACAATCTCTCCATATTTCTTGAATACCCCGATGTGTTGTATTGCATCCTTTAACACAAACCGAAATACTTGATTAGTACATTTTCACCTTGTTTGTTTCCATCAAAATCTCGGTCGGAATGTGAATGACTAACCACTTAGTCCAACAATTGTGTCATACATTGTTTGATTGTAGATACGCGTGGATGGTTCAACTAGACTATTCGAATCATCGATTTGACGTAAAAATTATGCAATTGTATTGTAAGTAAACTAGTAAGAAATTCAATATTATTTCTTTTTCCTTTCCTTGCATATTTTAATGGAAATGATACCTATTGTTGGACTCTACTTCCCTACCGAGTGACCTAGGGTCTAAAGTGGTAGAATTGAGTCGTTTACTCGTAGGTTAAGCATTCAAGTCGTGCTTGTGGCTCCTAGACGAGATCGAATCCTCTTGGTGAGCATTCGCCATGTGTCGTGGCTCCTCACAAAACTTCAAGGATCCAATTAATGCCGAGCATCCAGCTGCAATCGTGGTCGTTAAGTATCACAAATAGCTTCCTACAGATAGTGAGTGATTCTTCTATTGTCATTTCAAATATATATATAATGGCTATACAATGGATGATAAAGTGACATTACCAAAGAAACCAAATTTTGGTTTGTTTTTTTTTTTTTTTTTTTTTAAGCAAGATCATAGCAGCTCCTATCTCGCTTTGCTTGGCCACACTCTAAGCTTTTCTTTTAAAGCTTTCTTATTCTATTTGTGAGTTGTTATGCTATTTCTTCACCGCAAGAGATTTCCTCACCTGGTTTTTTTTTTTTTTTTTTTTTTGGGGAGCAGGAACACATGGTCATTAAGTATTTGGAGCACGCAGCAGTTGTAACTTCATTCCTATCTCGCTTTGCTTGGCAATATATCTAGTGGAAATTTTGGAATTGGAACTTGGAAATATGAACTTGCGCTTATTCGGATCGCCCTAAAGTTTTATGGACAAGCGCAGCGCGCATGTAAGTTAAAAAAGCTCGCTTTGAAATGAGATGAGTGAGCTTATGATAAATTTTGTAGCTTGTGAAAGTGGATTGATTGAAAATAGTCTTATGAGTTTTTTGGTCTATCTATGAGGTAGCATATTTTTGTTTTCTTATATGTTTTTAGAAAATGAAGATAAAAGTGAAAATGACAAACATTGCTATCTTCCTCCTACTGGATTGGTAAGAATTTAATTTACTTAAATCAAGATATGCAAGTGTTTATCATCGTTTGTGGATTCTTAAATCTCAAATGAATTAATGTTAATCTTTTTGCTTGTTTGTAGACTTTGATGGTCGAGTGCGGGGATCGTCACTATAAGTTCGATGTGAGTCATTGCTCGTCTACATTAGCTCTATCTCCTATGATGCTTATGTCCCCAAAAATTTAAGTTCAACTATTCAATTATTAAGTTGTTTCAAATGTCCCTTGGTCACAGGTGGTGTTGAAGAACATCTCAAGACTTTTCGATTGATAATTCCTTTTGTACATGTTCGGGATTGTAAGGTTTTTTTTTTTTTTTTTTTTTTTTTTGTGGTTGTTGAACAATAGGATTGGTGGTTTTGTGAATACTTAGAAATTTGGAGCATTTGTAATACTATACAATTTTTTTTGGATATATATCTTTTTCAATTTTTGATTTTTACATTTTTGTTCTCTCAATTGAATATTTGTTGATATATATTGTCGATGTATGAATGTCAATTTATTATATATTGGCAAAGTTAAATGTGTTTGGATTGAGACCTATATATGTAAGACTTTAAAAACTAAACAAAAATGAAAATTAGAGACGGAAATAGCAACTAATCTTTGATTCCGTTGCTATTTCCGCCTCTAATTTTTTTTTTTTTTTAGATATGAATCGAAACGGATAAAATTCCGTCTCGATCCGCTCTCGATTAGCAACGGATCGTAGACTAAATAATCGTAAACGGAATTTATTCCGCCTCTAATCGAACGGAATTAGAGACTAATAAATTCGCTTTCTAATCGAAACTAATTTATTCCGCTTCGATCCGTTTCTAAATCGTAAACGGAATCCATTTTCCGCTTCGATCCAATCGCGACGACGCTGAGACTTTAACGCATTCCGCTCTCGTTCGCTTCAATCAAATCGAGACGATTTTTGTAAATCGAAACGGAAATTCCGCTTTCGATTTGCTTTTTTGTAGTGAAGGCAAAGAGGCACGTTTTATGTCAAAAGTTACATGATGCTCGGAAGACGTCTTTATGCAACATGGTTCTTATTTTGTCTTGATGATTGGGTCAAGTATGATTGCCTTGTGCGTGAACAATGATGGTGGAATACAGTTGCATCTCAGGTTCTGTGCGTGAACATTCGGTGGTATCAAGTCTGATGTTTTGCTCTATGGTTTTTTTGTATAATTTTGGTTGTTTTTGTGTAGTGTATCACCCTTTTTTTGTAGCACTTGTACTTTTTACATTTACATATATATATATATATACAAATAGAAGGAGTATTGCCTCCTATTACTCAAAAAAAAAACAATAACAAGACTTCTTTTATTATTGCTTTGTACTCAATCACTTTGCAATTTTATGTATGTATGTTATGTTTGGATGTATGTATGTACTCATGCTTGTTTTAGTACTTCTATTTTGATGAATTGTTTTTTTTTCCTTTCTTGCATTGTTTGATATAACTTTTTTTTTTCCTTCGGTTTAAACACTCCAAACTTATTTTTCCAATTAACATTTCATTAATTGTTTAGTTATTAACTTGGCCTTTGATTTTTATGATGTTAAGTCATTTTAAATAGCCATTATCATTCTTTGAATGAATTATGTCCAACTCTTTTCGGGTTTTCTGGTGTATTTATTTCTGCCTCTGTTTTTTTTTTAACCCTCAGAGTGGAAGTCGTGACTGGAAGTCACGACTTCCACTGTGGGGAAGTCGTGAGTGGAAATCACGACTTCCCTAAAACGTGATTTCCACTCACGTTTTCCCCACACCCACTCACTCGCTCAGTCCCATGTGGCATCCTACGTGGCACTAAGTGTGTTATATTGGGAATTATTTAAGCAGATGTATTTTTTTGGGAATTTTTTCTCTAAATTCTATTAATCAGGCAAAAACTCCATACTATGCTATTGAATTCTGGTGGCTATTGCAAAGGATGAGGGCGTTATTTATAGATATTACATTTTGAAAAGTCATGGTTGGCATACTTTGTTGACACATAAATAATAAGTTCAGGATTCAAAGTTGTTTATAGTAAGTAATCCTTTTTTTTTTTTTTGTCAAATATTTTGTCTAGAACGATCATCTCAATAACGTGGCCATATGTAAAATGACTTTTTCTCCAATTGTTATCTGTTAGGATATATGAAACACACATGCTTTTCCACGTACTAATTAAAATAGTTTGGTGTTGGCACATTCGCTCTATGACAAGATAAATCAGATGATCATGTTCATGACTCTAAAATATAAAAACACGTCGGGATGTGTGGCGCCACACATCTTAAGATGATATGATTAATGAACGATCTGTATAATTTTTGGTGTAATAACTATAATGTGTTTGGACTGTCATGAGTGGATATTCTATCGTGTAAATTATATGTGTAGGATAGTGAAATAAAACAAATAAGTTTGTTTTTGTCTCGAGGAACATAATTAGTTAACAATTCGTAAAAAAAAATGTATAAATAAATTACTACTCTAAATGGGTTATAACTTATATGAGTGTTTGGTTAAAAATTAAGGTCTCTCGAAGTCTAGTTTAATTCACTGTAATTTTACGAAATTTGATTTCGAGTTGCGATAAGAAAAAGGTAATTATAGCCAAAATACTTGTTCGAAGACGAGACTTATATTTAATAAGAATGACTTTTGAAAAATATTATATGGGACGTGCCTAAGCCTAGGGTTGCAAGTGCGGCAGGATGGGGCAGAGATTTATTCCCGTAAATTCCCCGCGGGGCGAATTTACTGCCCCATGCCCCACCCTGCGGGGATCTTCGCGGGCGGCGAATCCCCGCGATGCCCCATCAATTTTGTAAAAAATATTTATTTTGATCTTCATTCCTTTGTCATTTTGGCATTTAAGTACTACTTTCTCAATTTTTTTTTAAGAAACTATTTTTCTCAAATTGAAGGATTAATGTTGTTTTATTGATTGAGTTACAAGTTATTATATATACTTAATTAAATATATAAGATTTCCAAATTTAGTATGATAAATATATTTCAATGATGTTCTAAATATAATTTTATATATCTTTATGATATAACATATATATATATATATATATATTATAGAATTAATTTAATGGTAAAAATAAATTTTATTGTTGGAGATCTTGAGTTTTATTCCATATATTCCATATGTTTTAAGTAAAAAAGTTATATAATTTTTTTGTAAAAACATAAAAAAAAATGGAGAATTCTATGCAAGGGATGCGGGACGATAAATCCTCGCTGAACGAAAACAATTACCATCCCCACCTTACATCGCGTAGCACGACAAAATTTTGCCAGATGCCCCGTCCCATGGGGAGCAAAAAGCAGGGATTCTTTGCTCCACTGGGGCGGGGCACCGCGGGGAACATGAATTCTTCGCCCCCACTTGCAACCCTACCAAAGCCCAATATGGCTTTAGCTTAGGTACACTACAAAATATTATGTGTTTAACGACATTAATTAGTGTCTCTAAAATTTTTACCGACGCATCATAAAGTGTTGCCACTTGTGTTGGTAAAAGTGATGTCGCCCCATTTTTTTACGACACAAAATGTATGCGTTGGTAACATTTATTTAGGACACTTTTGCTATAAGCGTCCTTAAACTAAGGACGCTTGTTGTTTATGTGTCTTTAATTTTAAGACATTTATTTCTTACATGTCTCTAATTTAGAGACACTATTTATATATGCATCCCTAAATTAAGGACACTTGTAAGTTTAGCGCCCTTAAATTGACAACACTTGTGCACTTAATGTCTCTAAGTTGACAACTCATGTACACTTAATGTCTCTAAATTGACAACGCATGTACATTTAGTGTCTCCAAATTAACAACGCATGTGCACATAGTGTCTCTAAATTAACAACGCATGTGCACTTAATGTCTCTAAATTAACAACACTTGTGTGTCTCTAAATTAACAACACTTGTGCACTTAATGTCTATAAGTTGGCAACTCATGTACACTTAGTGTCTCTAAATTGACAACGCATGTACACTTAGTGTCTCCAAATTAACAACGCATGTGCACATAATGTCTCTAAATTAACAACGCACGTGCACTTAATGTCTTTAAATTAACAACGCATGTGCACTTTGTGTCTCTAAGTTGACAACGCATATACACTAGTGTCTCTAAGTTGACAACGCATTCATATCTAGTGTCGTCATGTATATATATATATATATATATATATATATATATATATATATATCAAAAAAATAATTAATATTAATATAATTGGAAAGAAGATTTTATATATAAATTAAAGATGTTTCTAGTTCTATTTACAAGAATATTATTTATCAATAAAAACGAAATTTTTATTTATTTTATTTGAACAAAAATCAAATTAACAAATGTACAAATTTAAGGTGAAAAAATAAACAATATACAAAAGAGAATTTCCTTCTTAAACAATATACGCTTGAATTTCCTTGTTAAATGAAATCTTTAAACTATAACGATTACACAACGATTACACAAGGTCTCCCAACAATTCCTTAAGAGACCAACAAATATGTGAAAAGACGTTTCTTCGATATCTTCGAAATCGAGAATGTGATATAGTGGCACCAAGCACTCAGTAGTACAAGCCCCGTTGAGATAACTTAAGATGCACTAATTAGAAAGGATTTAAAAGGTCCAAAAAGCACAACATTAAGTAAATTAAATCAAGAGCAATGAAAAGAAAAATAAAAACCTTACTTGTATCAACTGAGGCTTTGTTTTTTATTGATATTGTTCTAACTGTCTTGTTTAGCAGGAATTCATTTGGCATTTTCCATTGCAAAGACCCCAACTTTTGAAATTGAAAGCTTCGTAATCATTTTAGGCAATGCATTGTCAGAGAAACAAAAGTATTACTTGTGCAAATATCAACAAGATAATGAGTTATGGAAGCCCAACTTTCACACATTTAGCTACCCACACATAGAAAACATTTCCCTTAGCTACATTACATGGTGGAATGATAATCAGTAAAATTTACCAAAGAAGTAGCCTTATTCAAATTTCTATTCTTCATTATGCTTTCATCGATAACAAGCAATTTGTAAGTGCTTACCGATGGTTGCAAGTGATTACCTATGGGGAACCATGCTCATAGAGACCAAAACATGCTAAAGCAACTAAAGGAATCGCTAAAAGTGGATTTAAGAACCTAGAAACATATAGAGGTACATTATGAACGCATTAATAATATTGTATTGAAAGCGAAATGGTATAAATTAGTACTAATAAAGGTTAAACCCAGTTGCCCAACTGTTTTAAGCAGAAACATGGTTAACTATACTTTTAGGAAACATAAACATAAATAAGACAACTAATCATGTGCTTAACACAAGTTAATGTTTCTAAGTCAACCCAGCAACAAACAACAATGTCTACAACACCTTTGCTTTATCCTCCTACAAACAAAAATTCAAAAAACATGACTACAATACAATGAGCTTCAACAAAAAGAAAAAAAAAACATAGACCAGGGTAATAAGCAACTTATAATGCGTTGATTCATTTTCATACTCACATTTCCTTTTCTCATATGTGGAACAAGCGCCATTAGTATTATAACTGTCATGCCAAGCATAAGCAAGTAATGCTGAAACCCTCCACCCTGCTCAATTTACCGCAAAACCTCGCTAAGTATATGCATCCTAATGTAGGTAGACCGATAATTTGAAGTTCGGTTTTGGATAATAAAAAAGAGAATTCCGTTGTCGACAAAGACAATAATTTTTTTTAAGCAATCAAAATTTTCAAACTCTATCCTAACAATCGTCTCAATGTTCTATACAATAGTGCATTAAGAAAATATAACCTTGTATACTAATAATAGAAAACCACCAAAAAAAAAAACAACAACAATAATGTGTAAGCAGAAACAGATGCATACTAGTGTACTATATTTTCCATAAGTTAATGTTTCTAAGTCAGCCGCTTATGATTAGAGATCCTTACTTCCTCAAGTTTTGTCTTCAGTAATCAGTGTTGACCAATGATAAATGAAGTTATTTTGAATTAAAATACAAAGTAATCATAAGAGATGTATAAGTCACTATATTAAGGTAGTGGCAGAACTAATGATGTTTAGTTAGCCATTTTGAACTAAGCTCAATTTTGAACTAAAATACAAAGTAACAGTTCATGCTAGAGATTACTTGGTAGAGTCTCCCAAGTTGGGTTGGGTTCATAAAGTAATGTACAATGTATTTTCTACACAATGTGTTTAGATCTAGACTAGCGTTTTAGAGATCTATGGTTGACTAGTGTTTTAGAGATCTACACAAAGAGCCCCACAATGCTAGAGGCACTAAACTTTTGTTCCAAAAAAAATTACTTTTATTATTACTCATGAAATTCTCTAATAAGTTCTCTGACAAGTTTTTTAGTTACTTGTATTTTGTTATACTTGTATTATTACTCATGAAATTCTATGCATTGCCATTAATCAATTGTATGATAAAGAATGTACACATAAAGCTCAACTTAGCTATATAAAGAATACGCCACCGCTATCAATTCTACGTATAATAAAGAATGTACTTCACTTACTCTTAATCTATCAAAAACCTAATTAACAACAAAAAATCACCAAAACAAAACCTAATAAGCTCAAGATCACAATAAAAAACCGGAACGAAACACAAATCTGCACCAGAAATTTCGATGAATACTCAGGAAGATCAACTAGAAAGCTCGATTTAGAAGCAGAGACAACTACAGAGATAAGATCCTAAAGCATGATGTTCGGTAGTCTGCACTTACATGAACTAAAGCATGATGTTCTGTAGTCTGCACTTACATGAACTAAAAGCTAAAGATGCATATAATCACTTACCAAGTAGTGGCGCATGATCCTTGGCGTTTCACTTTCTCCACCTTGAGTCCTATGAGTTCTGCAGAAGGAATGAATTAATTTTAGCATGAAACCAAAAGCTATAGTTGTAGAAAAATGAGTAGATCATCATCAACAGCGGTTTGATAACCATTTGGCAGCGCCATTATAAAGTCCTGTGCATAAGCCTGTTTGGCGGCCAATTCATTATCCTTTTGATTGACGTCTCTGGGGCATCCATATCTTATGTTTGAACCGACATCCATCCGAAAAAGATGGGGCTCCTGCTCAAAATGAGAGAAAACAACATTGTACACCCTCTATACCTGTCCAACGTATCTAATATTTTCTCTAAACATGGGGTGGGCAATCCTGGTTTGGTGGGACGATAAATCAATTATCAAAACAATTACCATCCCCACCTTACATCGCGTAGCACGACAAAATTTTGCCAGATGCCCCGTCCCATGGGGAGCAAAAAGCAGGGATTCTTTGCTCCACTGGAGCGGAGCACCGCGGGGAACATGGATTTTTCGCCCCACTTGCAACCCTACCAAAGCCCAATATGGCTTTAGCTTAGGTAGCTAGGCTAGCTAGGCACATCTAACTCAAACCTTAATTAAGGTAACTCCTTATTTTTTGAAGTCGACAATTATTTTTATAAATAAATAAATATCATAAAACATTTCATAAATTTTATGCAGACGCGACTTGGGTCGGAAATACAAATTTAGGTTTGCTTGTAAACTGATAACGTTGTTGTATATGGCAAAGTCGATATTATTTTTAAAACCTAAGCCCTACCTGGATGAGTACAAACCTACTAATAGATCGAAGTTAAAACTCCCCCATCCCACCAAATTTTCTAGATCAGCCACTGTCTACGTATAAAAATAACATCAACCTTGAGAAATAGACCTACACCATAGGTCTTGTTCAATGAGGACCGAGACAGAAGACGAGGGTCTCAATAGTTAGTCACCGTGCTATTATATGTGAAGAGTAACGGTACAAAATCTCTAACTGTGTTTAAGTCCTTAAAAAGGATCAACGATCAGTATTGCGAGACCCACACCGTGATATGTCAATTGACCAAGGTAAAGGCCGATGTATATTTTATATTTGTTGTGATATATGCCTATTGTATTGTATATATGTAGACTATTAAGTCAATTTATACGGGTATATAAGTATCGAGACGAGCGGGGATGTACCTCGAGTTGTGTGTTGACCTGGGACCGAGGTATCGGCTTATGGGGTAAGCTTAATTAATTTGAGCTAAATATGATTTTATAAGTAGTTTTAATGTAGTCAAATTTAATTTAACATTAATGTGCCTAAATTAGTAAAAATATATTCGAATCACATGATGTGCATTGAGGCACTTATTAACCAATCAAGAGGTCAATGGAGTCCACTATTAGAGTCATTTCAGCATGACTTGGGAAATGATTGAATGAAGGTGGTCAATTAGTTGAGCCTCGAGATAAGTGTGCACACACGATCAATGGCCATAGTTTAAACATATCTAATGAGTCAAATAACCACATAAGTCAACATTTTTTATCACTTATCTCATCACAATTGGTTTGGCAAGGAGGAAGAGAGAAAAGAGAGATTTCCGGAGTAATCTTGGTGGAGGAGAAGTGCTTCAATTCAGTGAAGGTTTGGTGAAGAAGAAGAAAATCATCGAGCTGGCTAACTTCTCTACTCTGTTAACAAAGCTCAAGTTGTGAATTAATGAATTTAAGTTTGTTAGTTACTGTTTTTATGTTGGGTTTGATGTTAGGGACCTCTTATAATGTGTATGAGGGTCCCTAAGACGTTAACATGGTCTATGTGTAGCAAAAACCCGTAATTCGAAATTCAAATTTTGGGTTATGCTTTGCACATAACACACTAGGTAGATAATCTAGCATGCTAGATATTAGATGTAGCGCGCTAATGTTTAAATTAGTGCGGTAAAGGAAAAAAGTAAGCACCAAATCTTGATTAGCGTGCTAGAGATTTAAAGTAGCGCGTTAAAATTGGAATTAGTACGCTAAAATTGGAATTAGCGCATTAATTTCCCAGACAGTACAAAAATCAACAATTTCCAAAAATGGATTAATCACTATAAATGAGTTTAAAACTCTAAGTAGTGGTTCAAACTCACTTTAAAACTTATCAAACAACTCCAGGTAACTAATAGGTGGTCTTGAGAGTTCGGGGACACGCTTTGGAGTGTCGGGAGGCCGAATAAGCTAGGATAAGCGTTGTGAATTGTAAGTAAAGCTGTGAGAATTCTATATTTCACTTCATTGACTCTAATTGTTTTATAGTCTATTTGTAGACATTACTACTCGTAATCTCACATCATGTTGTTCTTATGTCTATTCATATTTGAATATTGTTAATATGATGCCTTGCGAAATGTTTAATTGATTCCAATTTCCACTCTTGATGATATTCTTGATAGATAGTTGATGAAAAACATGCTATTAGGATAAGTTGGAATGGATTAGACTTGTATTCCATTTCCTTAGGCTTTGTAGCTTACCTAGTTTTAAAATCCTAGAGACTTGAAATTATTGGTCTTTGAAAACTAAAGTATGGATTATCTAGTGTCCATTGCACAAGAGATGTGCGGTTCGCGGGGACATGGGTCTACCGGGGTTCCGACACTCACCACTACACTTGTGCGACACACGAGACATGGGACTCGGGGTGATCGACAATAATGAGATAGATGACTTGTATGCGTAGAGTGCAACTCCGCTATTTATACGGAATATGTTGAGCGTGTCTCTATATAGTAGTGGGAAAGGCTAGGTGATAGTTCTCACCGCCGACCGGACGTAGATCATCTCGACTTAGCATGTCTCAGTCTATACATTTTTTAACTACGGTATTTACTTGCATTACTTGATTCAACAATTCTTTCGCTACTTTACGCTTTTAAATACATCTATTCTATTTTGAAATGTTTCATCAGAACAAAAAATGGTCTGCAATAGCGACGGGGTTAGTGACTGCCCCCCGTCGCTACTTTTGGGCAAGAAAACTCCCGCCCAAGCCCAGTTCTGCTCACTACATGGCCGCGCTTAAGAGGACCACGTGGGGGGATAGCGACGAGAACCTCCCGTCGCTATTCGTCAATTTCTAGATCTAAAATCGATTTCTCTCCCTCTTTGGTCATTCTCTCCCTCTTTCTCATTCTCTCTCCCCTCTCTCCATCCCTCTCTCCCTCCTCTCCACCGCCCCTCTCTCTCGCCTCTCTCTCTCTCTATCTCTCTCTCTCTCTCCATAACCGGTTCCTCAGATCTTTAGTCGTTCTCTCCCTCTCACCACTCGGTCCTCACCTTGCCATGATTGATCTGGCCGCCGACAGAGTCCCGAAAGGAGACCTTCGCAGGCGAGACGAGTTGCTGTTGCTATTGTTGTTGTTGTTGAATGGTGGGGCTCTCGTTGACGGGACGAAGTGCGTTATGATGATGACGATGGCGGATCTTCTTCTCTCCACCGTCCTCTCCTATCGCCTCCTCTCTCCAGCCGCTTTCCCCGATCTTCTCTGCTGGTGACGTCCCATCTCTCCCTCACTGCTGTATCATTCACAGCTAAGATCCACCACCGCCGGTCAAGGCCTTCCTTTATATATTAGAATTTTATGTTTTTTTTGTAATTTTTGGATTAGTTGTTTTGATTTTTTTTTTAAGTTTTGATCTTTCTTTGATTTTTTTATTGTAATCATTGTTGTTGCTATGTTGTTGCATAAAATTGTTTTGGCTGAATAAAATTGTTAAATTTTTTTTGAAAATTTGGCTTTGTTTTGTTTAATTTATTTTTTTTTTGTGAAAAATCAATGTTTTATTTTAAAAATAATATTGTTTTTCATTTTAAAAGTAAAATTGTTTTTATTTTAAAAATAAAACTATTTTTTAGAATAATTTTTTTTGACAATCGATCAGAAAATAGCGACGGGATATAGCGATGGGGTCCCGTCGCTATATCTGACACACGTGGGTCGTACAAGATTAGCGACGGGTTTTCCCGTCACTAATCTTGCATTTTTTTGTAGTGCATATAATTTTTCAGTTATTACTTAATTATTTAGTTGAAGTTTAATTCATATTCTTGAACGGTTAAAATCTTTTATTTGTGTTGAATCTTAGTTTTTAAGGATCAAAGAATCAATCTTGGAATGCATATGGAAAAAATCGAGTTGAAAGGGAGAAAAAAATGGTGTGCAACAAGGGGTTGGAGGTTGAAAATTACAAAGATGAAAAGCGGCTTTCTTTGGATAGGGAGGGGGCAAATATAAACTAAGGGTATGATGGAGAGTTCACTAACAACTAAGAGGGGTGTTTAGAACTTGAACTAACTTATTAGAGGCTATAAATAACATTAAATTAAATGGGGGCTGATATAATATATAGGGGTGCTAATAGTAACTCCCTAATTTTAAACTTGGCGAGGCTTCAAAAAAAAAGATTTTAATCTTCGAGATATATATATACAAGTGCTCCCTAATTAAGAATACATACTTGATATAATTACAATAATCAGTACCAGTCACCAGTTTAAAAATTTCGGGATGCATAATGTACAATAGTCCTAAATTTTTCTTTCATTGTTGGAAGTTTTGTTATTCCTCTTATGTAGTTCTAGTAGTGTTTGTGTATTGTCATGTGTTCAAGAAGTTGTAGATAATAGTCCATGATTCTCATTCACATGCATTAGTTCTTTTGAACAAATACAATTAGTGAATCAATGTACTTTTTAATTATATGTTTGGTCCTATATCCATCCATTAATGATTAATGAGATTTTTATTTTTCTTCTTAAAGAAAATATAAGTGTCTCAAAATTAGTGATGCTTGGTATACAAGTCCGCCAAAATTTAAATTTGAGGACGCCAGTAGCTAGCTAGCCAAATTTAATGTTGGGGTTGCAAAATACAAGCGTCGCCAGTTATTTAAAAAAATTGATAAGAAAGAAATCAATTTTTTATTGCCCTAGCTTGAAATCAATTTAAATTTGGGATGCATAATGTAAAATAGTCCTAAATTTTTCTTCCATGGTTGAAAGTTTTATTTTTCGTTATGTGGTTCTAGTTGTGTTTGTATATTGTCATGTGTTTTAAATGTTTATAGAGAGCAGTCATTGATTATCACATCGTTTCAGTTTTATTGTCACATTCACATCCAAATAGATGCAGTTCTTTTGAACAAATAAGATTAACAAGTCAATGTACTTTTGTTAAGCAATTGATTATATGTCTGGTCATGTATCGAGTCATTGATTATTAATGAAACTTCTATTTTACTTAAAAAAATCACAACCTCAATTTATATAATTAAGATGAGTCAACATTTATAAGGTATAGTAAGAGCATCTCCAATGGTAAATGCGGATTGATGTCACGCTAACAACATAGAGAGGACATGGCTTGAATAGATATTAAAGTTCAAAAATGCTATCCAATTGTTGAATTTTTTTTCTACATATTTTAGAGAGAATCGTTGACGCAGGGGCGGACGCAAATTGAAAAAAATATCTTAATTGCCCCCGTCTTTGATTTTCAATTTGAAAAATTATTAAAAGACCAACTTTTGACACTTGATCATCAAAAGATTTTGCATCGAGATATGTGCGTACACGTATCAAAAAGTACTTATAAGACCACAACAGTTATGTGTGGTAAGCGAGTTATCATCAAAAAAATTTTCGCCCCCACACTGACGTGACTATGAATTGCACCATCTATAAGTAGTTATTGAAAATAAACATTGTCTATTACTTATATGTCATGTCAGCTCGACATATATACATCCTATGCATTTGCATTGGATACTTTTTTTGTTTCAAAATATATATTCAAGGTGGCGCACATTCACACTTAATCCATATTCCCAATATTGAAAATGCTCTAAAGTAACATTCTTTTGCGAGTTCTTTGGATACTATAATAGGATTACTTGAGCAAGAGGTTGGAGTTCCGAGTTCAATTAAAGAGATCAATTAAGTTGTGGTTACACCACTTATACAAGCATTAAAAATACACAAACGACTATGTAATATATATATATATATATATATATATATATATATATAATATATATATATATATATATAACTAATCAATCAATAATCTTAATTAGAACATGGAACATCATTCATTGATAATAAACCATATATTGTGTGCTTAGACCACATTTAATTAATTTTCACCTCACAATTTTATTTTATTTTATTGATGAAAGTACATTAATTTGCAAGTAGCACGTTGCATAATACGTACAGCTTATTTTCAACATACCATGTACATATATATACTATATATAGTACACCTTAGAAACCAACAACGGGCACCCTTGTCACGGTGCCTCGCCTGACCCAAACCTTAACTCGGTCACAAAAGATGGCTGGAAGTGTAATCGATCCTTCTTCAGTGACATCTATTTTAACATTTGGGTTTTCCCTCCGGATCTTCGCCACCGCCACCGCGACTCGAGCTCCAAGCAGCTCAGGCCATGCTTGCTTCCCAACATTGTCTGTCATTTATATTAATTTATATATGTAAATAAATTGTTAACCAAAACGCTGATAAAGAGATGTAGAATTAAGTCACCACTTATTATGTGCATGTACCAAGTAATGAAATGGCCTAATTTACATGCAAAATAAAAATAAAAATCAAACAAGTTAAAGTATCTCACCAGGGCAATACTCCGATGCCATAATTAATTAATCTCTTCTCTGTGCTATATATCTAGCTTTGATCGATCTTCTCTATTGTATATATGCTATACTATGCTATTGAATTCTGGTGGCTATTGCAAAGGATGAGGGCGTTATTTATAGATATTACATTTTGAAAAGTCATGGTTGGCATACTTTGTTGACACATAAATAATAAGTTCAGGATTCAAAGTTGTTTATAGTAAGTAATCCTTTTTTTTTTTTTTTGTCAAATATTTTGTCTAGAACGATCATCTCAATAACGTGGCCATATGTAAAATGACTTTTTCTCCAATTGTTATCTGTTAGGATATATGAAACACACATGCTTTTCCACGTACTAATTAAAATAGTTTGGTGTCGGCATGCACATTCGCTCCATGACAATCAGATGATCATGTTCATGACTCTAAATTTTGGGATTCCCTTTTTAAAATACAATATATATCTATCATATATATATAAAAACACAAATCACAAATTTTTGAGTGGTAATGAAATTTACCTATTTGCCCTTTTTTTTTTTATCTTTAAATCAACCTTTTCTTTTGTATCCAAATCAAACTCTAACTCCTTATCAATCCACTAGACATTTTTTTTTCTTTATCTCCAAATCAATCATGAACTCATTCTCATCAATCCAATACACTTTTTTTGAGGAAGTAATGTCCTAACATGATTAGCTTGTTTTTCTTACAATATTGTCATTCATTAACCTGATCATGATATCATGCACTTGGGGAATAAAACATGTCATAGACCAAAATTAATATAAAAACACGTCGGGATGTGTGGCGCCACACATCTCAAGATGATATGATTAATGAACGATCTGTATAATTTTTGGTGTAATAACTATAATGTGTTTGGACTGTCATGAGTGGATATTCTATCGTGTAAATTATATGTGTAGGATAGTGAAATAAAACAAATAAGTTTGTTTTTGTCTCGAGGAACATAATTAGTTAACAATTTGTAAAAAAAAAATGTATAAATAAATTACTACTCTAAATGGGTTATAACTTATATGAGTGTTGGTTAAAAATTAAGGTCTCTCGAAGTCTAGTTTAATTCACTGTAATTTTACGAAATTTGATTTCGAGTTGCGATAAGAAAAAGGTAATTATAGCCAAAATACTTGTTTGAAGACGAGACTTATATTTAATAAGAATGACTTTTGAAAAATATTATATGGGACGTGCCTAAGCCTAGGGTTGCAAGTGGGGCAGGGCGGGGCAGAGATTTATTCCCGTAAATTCCCCGCGGGGCGAATTTACTGCCCCATGCCCCACCCTGCGGGGATCTTCGCAGAGTGGCGAATCCTCGCGATGCCCCATCAATTTTGTAAAAAAAATTATTTTGATCTTCATTAATTCCTTGGTCATTTTGGCATTTAAGTACTACTTTCTCAATTTTTTTAAGAAACTATTTTTCTCAAATTGAAGGATTAATGTTGTTTTATTGATTGAGTTACAAGTTATTATACTTAATTAAATATATAAGATTTCCAGATTTAGTATGACAAATATATTTCAATGATGTTCTAAATATAATTTTATATATCTTTATGATATAACATATATATATATATATTATAGAATTAATTTAATGGTAAAAATAAATTTTATTGTTGGAGATCTTGAGTTTTATTTCATATATTACATGTGTTTTAAGTAAAAAAGTTAAATAATTTTTTTTGTAAAAACATAAAAAAATGGAGAATTCTATGGAAGGGATGCGGGACGACGAGGAATCCTCGCTGAACGAGAACAATTACCATCCCCACCTTACCTCGCGTAGCACGACAAAATTTTGCCCGGTGCCCCGTCCCACGGGGAGCCAAAAGCAGGGATTCTTTGTTCCACTGGGGCGGGGCTCCGTGGGGAACATGGATTCTTCACCCCACTTGCAACCCTACCTAAGCCGAATATGGCTTTAGCTTAGGTAGCAAGGGTAGCTAGGCACATCTAACTCAAACCTTAATTAAGGTAACTCTTTTTTTTGACGTCGACAATTATTTTTATAAATAAATATCATAAAACATTTCATAAATTTTATGCGGACACGACTTGTGTCAAATTTAGGTTTGCTTGTCAATGTTAGATTATCTTTTCCTAATTAATCTCTATTATATGTGACCCATATTATGTTATTACGTACTTCATGTTTTGGGCCCACAACTTGATGGTAGTTTGGGCATAATTGTTTTGAGTACGGGGGTTTTAATTCCCTCCCCTCTCTCTTCAAATTAAACGGACCCCAATAACTGTAAAACAATTATTGGGATATGATTTATTTAAAACCGTATTGAGATCTCGCCATCAAGAACAAGCGGTATTACGGAAGAAGGCAGAGAGGGGAAAAACATTCTTAAGTTTATTGGCAATGGAAGGAGGTATGTTTATATTTTATGATTTATGATTGAATTAAAAGTGTTATATAGATCAGACTAGACAACATTGGTATCAGAGCATGGTTAAACACTTTTCATTCAACATAGTGGTTTAAGTCGATGTTTAATTTCCGCATTATAGATCAATACTTTGATCTGACTTAACTTTGCGTTTTGGGTATATTGCGTTTTTGGGTATATTGTATTTTCTTATTCTGATGCCGATATATTTGGCGTTAAAGAATTTGGATCTATAATAAATTGATATATATGCCGTTGGATTCTCGGATGAACTACAAATTTGGGTTTTATTGATATACATGCGTTGTGTACTATTTGTTTATTTTTTTGGTACAAATTATTTCCTACAAAGTAGGTGCATGGCCTAATCTTTCCTATTTGTTAGTGTTGATTAACGTGACTATTAACGTGGCTTAATCTTTCCTAAAAGTGGCTGATTTGTCACGTTTGAGATTTAAGTGGCTGATTTAGTTGGTAAACGTGATTAAAAAAAAAAAAAATGGCACGTTTGACTTGGAATTAAAACACTTACGTATGCATGCACAATACATATACACGATATTAATTGAAATTTGTCATTTACGTATATATATTATTTAATAAATTCATATTAATGTATGTCACATTATTGATTGATTAATTTATTGTCATGCATGTATGCATATTATTGGCATTTATATCTTGATTAAAATAATAATAATAAAATTAAAGTATGCTTAATTAAATGTTTATTTAATGAAAAGCTTGTTAGTCACCAAAGTGGCCTAGCTTGAATAAACGTTAAATATTTAATTAAGATCAATTAATTATAATGCTGTGAGGTCACTCAAAGGTTGACCATTGCTTATAATTAATGAAACTTAAGAGATTTATCTTCATACTTAATTAAAATAGGTATGTTTTATCCAAAGATATCTTACTTATTTTCTTAAGTATGATTGATTGTCTATGAAAGTATGCTTATTGAGAATTTGATATAGCATGAATTATGTATTAAAGTATCACCCAAAGGTGAACTTAAATACATAGTAAAAGTATTGTATGTCTGAATCTATTAGATTTAACTCAAAGCATTAATATGAATAATTTTGTTACATTTGCAGCGTCCTCTAATATGTTTGCTTTGGGTAATATGATGGTTAAGTTCAATGGGCTTAACTACAATGATTGGTCTGAACAGATCCAGTTTCAACTGGGTGTAATGGACCTTGACCTGGCAATCATTGTAGACGAAAAGCCCGCGGCCATTACGAGGCCACTCAAAGAGGAAAAGTCTTTATATGAGGCTTGGGAGCGGTCTAATAGGCTAAGTTTGAATTTGATGCGAATGACGATTGCAGAAAATGTCAAACCATCTATGCCCAAGATAAGCGATGCAAAGGAATTCATGATCCAACTAAAAGAGTACTCACAATCGGACATTGCTGACAAGTCCATTGTGGGAAGCTTGATGAGTGAGTTGACCACTAAGAAATTTGAGTGGTCACAACCCATCCATGATCATGTGACTAGTATGTCTAATTTGGCAGCGAAGCTCAAAGCAATGGGTATGGACGTGAGTGAATCATTTTTGGTTCAGTTCATTATTAATTCCCTTCCACCTGAGTTTGGTCAGTTCCAGGTGAATTACAACACCATAAAAGAAAAATGGAACTTGCAAGAAATCAAGGCCATGCTCGTACAGGAGGAAGAGAGATTAAGGAAACTGAAGGGTCACTCAGTTCATCTCACTATGCATGATGGAGCTAGCAGCAACAAAGCTATCCCAGGAAGGAAGGACAGAAAGAATGACAAAGCCCCAATGAAAGTCCATGAGGGTCGAATCCATAAGGAGCTGAGGTGTCACTTCTATAGGAAGAGTGGACACTTCAAGAAAGACTGTCCGAAACGAAATGCATGGTTTGAGAAGAAAGGGATTCCTTTCAATCCATCCCATAAGCGGAACTGAAAAGTTCTTATTTATGGGGAACAGAATGAAGGCACGCATAGAAGGGATCGGGACTTACAGATTAATCCTGGATACCGGATACTTTTTGGATTTAGAAAAGTGTCTTTATGTTCCTGAATGTTCAAGGAACCTTGTTTCTGTATCAAGATTGGATTGTGTAGGCTTTAATTTAAAGATTGGAAACAATTGTTTTAGTTTATTTAAACAAAAATACTATTATGGTTCTGGTATTTTAATTGACAACTTATATCGTTTCAATCTTGATAGTATGTTTGTTGAATCCTTGTTTAATGTCGAGCATGTTATTGGAAATAAACATAGTGCACATAATGAGTGCTATGCTTTTCTTTGGCATCAAAGATTAGGTCACATATCCAAAGAAAGAGTAAAAAGGTTAGTGAAAAGTAATATCTTACCTCAATTGGATTTTGTTGACTGGGATGTATGTGTGGATTGCATTAAGGGAAAGCAAACCAAACATATATCAAAACATCCTGCCACAAGAAGCAGTGAGCCTCTTGAATTGATACACACCAATATTTGTGGTCCTTTTGATGCTCCATCTTGGAGTGGTCAAAAGTATTTTATCACCTTTATTGATGATTACTCACGATATTGTTATCTATACTTATTGCATGAAAAGTCTCAATCAATGGACATTTTAGAAGTGTTCATTAATGAGGTAGAAAGGCAGCTAGATAGAAAGGTAAAAGTGGTGAGATCTGATAGAGGTGGCGAATACTTTGGAAAGTATGATGAAAGTGGACAATGTCCAGGTCCATTTGCAAATTTCCTTAAAAGTCGAGGTATTTGTGCACAATACACAATACCTGGTACACCTCAACAAAATGGTGTAGCTGAAAGGCGGAACCGTACTCTTATGGATATGGTTAGGAGTATGTTAAGTTGTAACACTATACCTTCATCATTGTGGATGCATGCCTTAAAGACTGCTACATATCCGCTAAATAGGGTTCCTAGTAAATCAATTCCTAAGACTCCTTATGAACTTTGGACTGGTAGGAAACCTAGTTTGAGACATCTTCAAGTTCGGGGATGTCAAGCAGAAGTACGGATATATAATCCACATGAAAAGAAACTTGATGCAAGGACTATTAGTGGTTACTTCATTGGTTACCCTGAAAAGTCTAAAGGGTACATATTTTATTGTCCTAACCATAGTACGAGAATAGTTAAGTCTGGTAATGCTCGGTTCATTGAGAATGGCCAAAACAGTGGGAGTGAAGAACCACGAAATGTGGATATTCATGAAATTCAATTGAAAACTCCTACATCTAGCATTTCTCCTCGAATTGTTGTTCCTCTTGTTGTATCAAAGTTACGCAATAAACCCGGACAACAAATCATTGTTCTAAATGAGGAAAATGAACTTATAGTTAATGAACTAGCTAATGATGCACAAGTTGTAAATGATCAAGTAGAGCCACAAGAAATAGCATTACGAAGGTCTGTAAGGACAAGAAGACCAGCAATTTCAAATGACTATGTGGTTTATTCACTTGAATATGAATGTGATTTGAGCATTGACAAAGATCCAGTCTCATTCAAACAAGCCATGAAATGTGATGATTCTGAAAAATGGTTTAGTGCCATGATAGACGAGTTGAAATCAATGGATGACAACAAAGTATGGGAATTAGTCGAGTTGCCTGAAGGTGCAAAGCAAGTTGGTTGCAAATGGGTCTTCAAAACAAAACGAGACTCACATGGCAATATCGAAAGACATAAAGCCATACTTGTCGCCAAAGGTTACAATCAAAAGGATGGCATTGACTATAAAGAGACCTTCTCTCCAGTTTCAAAGAAGGACTCTTTAAGAATTATAATGGCTTTGGTAGCTCATTATAATCTTGAGCTTCACCAAATGGATGTGAGAACCGCCTTTCTGAATGGAGACTTAGAAGAGGAAGTTTACATGGACCAACCCGAAGGTTTCTTGACCACAGGAAAAGAAAACTTGGTGTGTAAGTTGAAGAAGTCAATATATGGATTGAAACAAGCTTCCAGACAATGGTATATTAAGTTCAATAATACCATTACGTCTTATGGTTTTATAGAAAACACTGTTGATCGGTGTATATATATGAAGATCAGTGGGAGCAAGTTTATTATATTGGTATTATATGTTGACGACATTCTTCTTGCTGCGAATGATGTTGTTTTGTTTCATGATGTAAAGAGATTTCTCTCTATAAACTTTGAAATGAAAGATATGGGTGAGGCATCCTATGTGATAGGAATAGAAATATTCCGTGATAGATCGCAAGGATTGTTAGGTTTGTCTCAGAAAGGATATTTCAATAAAGTATTATAGAGATTTCAAATGGACAAGTGCTCTGCAGGAATAGTTCCAATTCGGAAAGGGGACAAGTTCAGTTTAATGCAATGTCCTCAAAATGATTTGGAACGTCAAGAAATGCAATGCATTCCTTATGCGTCATTAGTTGGGAGCTTAATGTATGCCCGACTTGTACTCCGGATATCGCTTTGTTGTTGGAATGTTGGGTCGATATCGAAGTAATCCTGGAATGGATCATTGGAAAGCCGCAAAGAAAGTACTTAGGTACTTATAAGGCACCAAAGATTACATGTTGATCTACAAACGGTCGAGTCGTCATCTCGAAGTGATTGGGTATTCTGATTCAGACTATGCCGAATGTGTAGACTCGAGGAAATCTACATTCGGTTACTTGTTCCTATTGGCTGGAGGAGCAGTTTCATGGAAGAGTGCGAAGCATACTGTAATTGCTACTTCCACTATGGAGGCTGAATTCGTGGCATGCTTTGAGGCCACTATTCATGCATTATGGTTGCGGAATCTTGTGTCAGGACTTGCTATAATTGATAGTATAGCTAAACCTATAAGGCTATACTGTGATAATTCCGCAGCAGTTTTCTTTTCGAAGAATGACAAGTATTCAAAAGGTGCAAAACACATGGATTTGAAGTACTTGTCTGTCAAAGAAGAAGTGCAAAAACAAAGAGTGTCGATTGAGCATATTGGTACTGATCTGATGATAGCGGATCCGTTAACTAAGGGATTACCGCCCAAAACGTTTATTGGCCATGTTGAACGTATGGGCATTATAGACAAGTCCTTGTTAACATAATATTGTGGTATGTATAAATACATTTATAATTGTATTGCTCATATTATTGTCATGACACTTGTGAATTCTATTAAAGCTTTGTTTTTGCTTATGTACTTGTTATCTTCATTATATTTCAAAGAGATAACATTATAGTTAGAGGGTTGAATTGTCCTTATTACAGTTATACTGGTTGAGTTGGTTGTGATACATGGAAGGAATCATGTCGATTAAATGACTTGTGACCGCCGTGATCTAATCATTTTAATTCAGTGGAAAAGTGATTTGATAGATTCAATAAAAGTGCGCAATTATATTTTATTTTGAATCATCAAGTTATAACATGGGTCAAGTGGGAGATTGTTAGATTATCTTTTCCTAATTAATCTCTATTATATGTGACCCATATTATGTTATTACGTACTTCATGTTTTGGGCCCACAACTTGATGGTAGTTTGGGCATAATTGTTTTGAGTACGGGGGTTTTAATTCCCTCCCCTCTCTCTTCAAATTAAACGGACCCCAATAACTGTAAAACAGTTATTGAGATATGATTTATTTAAAACCGCATTGAGATCTCGCCATCAAGAACAAGCGGTATTACGGAAGAAGGCAGAGAAGGGAAAAACATTCTTAAGTTTATTGGCAATGGAAGGAGGTATGTTTATATTTTATGATTTATGATTGAATTAAAAATGTTATATAGATCAGAATAGACAACAGTCAACTGATAACGTTGTTGTATATGGTCAAAGTCGATATTATTTTTAAAACATAAGCCCTACCTGGATGGGTACAAACCTACTAATAGATCGAAGTTAAAACTCCCCGTCCCACCAAATTTTCTAGATCTGTCACTGTCTACGTGAAAAATAACATCAACCTTAAGAAATAGACTTACACTGTAGGTCTTGTTCAATGAGGACCGAGACAGAAGACGAGGGTCTCAATCGTTAGTCACCGTGTTATCGATGTGAAGTTTAACGGTCCAAAATCTCTAACTGTGTTTAAATCCTTAAACATGATCAACGACCCGTATCGTGGGACCCACACCGTGATATGTCCATTGACCGAGGCAAGGGCCGATGTATATTTTATATTTGTTGTGATATATGTCTAATGTATTGTATATATATAGACTATTAAGTCAATTTATACGGGTATATAGGTATCGAGACGAGCGGGGACGTACCTCGAGTTGTGTGTTGACGTGGGACCGAGGTATCAGCTTATAGGGTAAACTTAATTAATTTGAGCTTAATATGATTTTATAAGTAGCTTTAATGTGGTCAAATTTAATTTAACATTAATGTGCCTAAATTAGTAAAAATATATTAGAATCACATGATGTGCATCGAGACACTTATTAACCAATCAAGAGGTTAATGGAGTCCACTTTTAGAGTCATTTCAGCATGACTTGGGAAATGATTGAATGAAGGTGGTCCATTAGTTGAGACTCGAGATAAGTGTGCACACATGATCAATGACCATAGTTTAAACATATATAATGAGTCAAATAACCAAATAAGTCAACATTTTTTCTCACTTATCTCATCACAATCGGCTTGGCAAGGAGGAAGAGAGAAAAAAGAGATTTTGGAGTAATCTTGGTGGAGGAGAAGTGCTTCAATTTAGTGAAGGTTTGGTAAAGAAGAAGAAAATCATCAAGCTGGGTAACTTCTCCACTCCATTAACAAAGCTCAAGTTGTGAATTAATGAATTTGAGGTTGTTAGTTGTTGTTTTTATGTTAGGTTTGATGTTAGGGACCTCTTGTAGTGTGTATGAGGGGTCCCTAAGACGTTAACATGGTCTATGTGTAGAAAAATCTAGAATTCAAAATTCAGAATTATGGGTTCTGCTGCACATAACACACTAAGTAGATAATCTAGCGCGCTAGATATTAGATGTAGCGCGCTGATGTTTAAATTAGTGCGTTAACGTAAAAACTAGCGTGCTAATCTTGATTAGCGCGCTAGAGATTTAAAGTAGCGCACTAAAGTTAGTTGGAATTAGCACGCTAATATTAGAATTAGCGCGCTAATTTCCCAGACAGTACAAAAATCAGTAATTTCCAAAAATGGTTTAATCACAATAAACGAGTTTAAAACTCTAAGTAGCGGTTCAAACTCACTCTAAAACTTATCGAACAACTCCCGATCGAACAACTCCCGGTAACTAACAAGTGGTCTCGAGAGTTCGGGGACACGTACGTTTTGGAGTGTCGGGAGGCCGAATAGGCTAGGATAAGCGTTGTGAATTGTAAGTAAAGTTGTGAGAATTCTATATTTCATTTCATTGACTCTAATTGTTTTATAGTCTATTTGTAGACATTGCTACTCGTAATCTCACATCATGTTGTTCTTGTGTCTATTCATATTTGAATATTGTTAACATGATGCCTTGCGAAATGTTTAATTTATTCTAATTTCTACTCTTGATGATATTCTTGATAGATAGTTGATGAAAAATATGCTATTGGGATAAGTTGGAATGAATTAGACTTGTATTCTATTTCCTTGGGCTTTGTAGCTTACCTAGTTTTAAAATCCTAGAGACTTGGAATTATTGGTCTTTGAAAACTAAAGTATGGATTATCTAGTGTCCATTGCACAAGAGATGCGCGGTTCACGGGGACATGGGTCTACTGGGGTTCCGACACTCACCACTACATTTGCGCGGCACACGAGACATGGGACTCGGTGCGATCGACAATAATGAGATATATGATTTGTATGCGTAAAGCGCAACTCCGCTATTTGTATGGAATATGTCGAGCGCGGCTCTATATAGTAGTATATATATATATATATAACTAATCAATCAATAATCTTAATTTTTTTTGTTAAATTCAATAATCTTAATTAGAACATGGAACATCATTCATTGATAATTAACCATATATTGTGTGCTTAGACCACATTTAATTAATTTTCATCTCACAATTTTATTTTATTTTATTGATGAAAGTACATTAATTTGCACGTAGCACGTTGCATAATACGTACAGCTTATTTTCAACATACCATGCATGTACATATATATACTATATATAGTACACCTTAAAAACCAACAACGGGCACCCTTGTCACGGTGCCTCGCCTGACCCAAACCTTAACTCTGTCACAAAAGATGGCTGGAAGTGTAATCGATCCTTCTTCAGTGACATCTATTTTAACATTTGGGTTTTCCCTCCGGATCTTCGCCACCGCCACCGCGACTCGAGCTCCAAGCAGCTCAGGCCATGCTTGCTTCCCAACATTGTCTGTCATTTATTAATTTATATATGTAAATAAATTGTTAACCAAAACGCTGATAAAGAGATGTAGAATTAAGTCACCACTTATTATGTGCATGTGCCAAGTAATGAAATGGCCTAATTTACATGCAAAATAAAAATAAAAATCAAACAAGTTAAAGTATCTCACCAGGGCAATCCTCCGATGCCATAATTAATTAATCTCTTCTCTGTGCTATATATCTAGCTTTGATCGATCTTCTCTATTGTATATATGCTATACTATGCTATTGAATTCTGGTGGCTATTGTAAAGGATGAGGGCGTTATTTATAGATATTACATTTTGAAAAGTCATGGTTGGCATACTTTGTTGACACATAAATAATAAGTTCAGGATTCAAAGTTGTTTATAGTAAGTAATCCTTTTTATCTGTTTTTGAAACACACATGCTTTTCCACGTCAAATATTTTGTCTAGAACGATCATCTCAATAACGTGGCCATATGTAAAATGACTTTTTGGTCCAATTGTTATCTGTTAGGATATATGAAACACACATGCTTTTGTGGATATTCTATCGTGTAAATTATATGTGTAGGATAGTGAAATAAAACAAATAAGTTTGTTTTTGTCTCGAGGAACATAATTAGTTAACAATTTGTAAAAAAAAAAAATGTATAAATAAATTACTACTCTAAATGGGTTATAACTTATATGAGTGTTGGTTAAAAACTAAGGTCTCTCAAAGTCTAGTTTAATTCACTGTAATTTTACGAAATTTGATTTCGAGTTGCGATAAGAAAAAGGTAATTATAGCCAAAATACTTGTTTGAAGACGAGACTTATATTTAATAAGAATGACTTTTGAAAAATATTATATGGGACGTGCCTAAGCCTAGGGTTGCAAGTGGGGCAGGGCGGGGTAGAGATTTATTCCCGTAAATTCCCTGCGGGGCGAATTTACTGCCCCATGCCCCACCCTGCGGGGATCTTCGCAGAGTGGCGAATCCTCGCGATGCCCCATCAATTTTGTAAAAAATATTTATTTTGATCTTCATTAATTCCTTGCTTAATTAAGGTAGATTATCTTTTTCTAATTAATCTCTATTATATGTGCGGACCCATATTATATTGTTACGTTTCCTACTCTATTATATGTGACTCATATTTTTATTACGTACCCATGTTTTGGGCCTACTTGATGGTAGTTTGGGCATAATTGTTTTGAGTACGGGGTTTTAATTCCCTCCCCTCTCTTCAAAATAACGGACCCAATAACTGTAAAACAATTATTGGGATATGATTTATTTAAAACCGCATTGAGATCTCGCCATCAAGAATGAGCGGTATTACGGAAGAAGGCGAGAGAGGGAAAAATATTCTTAAACTTATTGGCAATGGAAGGAGGTATGTTTATATTTTATGATTTATAATTGAATCAAAAGTGTTACATAGATATAATATACAACATTGGTATCGAGCATGGTTAAACACTTTTCATTCAACATAGATGGTTTAAGTCGATGTTTAATTTCGATCGCATTATAGATCAATACTTTGATCGACTTAACTTTGGTTTTGGGTATATTACAATTTTTGGGTATATTGTATTTTCCTATTCCGATGCCGATATTATGGCGTAAAAGAATTTGGATATATAATAAATTGATATATATGGATTGGATTCTCGGATGAACTACAAATTTGGGTTTTATTGATATACATGCGTTGTGTACTATTCGTTTATTTTTTGGTACAAATTATTTCCTACAAAGTAGGTGCATGGCTTAATCTTTCCTATTTGTTAGTGTTGATTAACGTGACTTTAACGTGGCTTATCTTTCCTAAAAGTAGCTGATTTGTCACGTTTGAGATTTAAGTGGCTGATTTAGTTGGTAAACGTGAATTAAAAAAATGCACGTTTGACTTGTGAATTAAAACACTTACGTATTTGCACAATAATAATACACGATATTAATTGAAATTTGTATTTACGTATATATATTATTTTAAATGCATGTCTTGTATAGTTGCACATGATTAAATATTGTCATAATTAATTACATGCAATATATGAAAATTAAGAATGTTAATTATGATTAGAATTTAATAATTTTAAAAAAATTAAAATATGCTTAATTAAATGTTTATTTAATGAAAAGCTTGTTAGTCACCAAAGTGGCCTAGCTTGAATAAATGTTAAATATTTAATTAAGATCAATTAATTATAATGCTAGGAGGTCACTCAAAGGTGGACCATTGCTTATAATTAATGAAACTTAAGAGATTTATCTTCATACTTAATTAAAATAGGTATGTTTTATCCAAAGATATCTTACTTATTTTCTTAAGTATGATTGATTGTCTATGAAAGTATGCTTATTGAGAATTTGATATAGCATGAATTATGTATTAAAGTATCACCCAAAGGTGAACTTAAATACATAATAAAAGTATTGTATGTCCGATCTATTAGATTTAACTCAAAGCATTAATGTGAATAATTTTGTTATATTTGCAGTCGTCCTCTAATATGTTTGCTTTGGGTAATATGATGGTTAAGTTCAATGGGCTTAACTACAATGATTGGTCCAACAGATCCAGTTTCAACTGGTGTAATGGACCTTGACCTGGCAATCATTGTAGACGAAAAGCCCATGCGGCCATTACTTGAGGCCACTCCGAAGAGGAAAAGTCTTTATATGAGGCTTGGAGCGGTCTGTATAGGCTAAGTTTGAATTTGATGCGAATGACGATTGCGAGAAAATGTCAAACCATCTATGCCCAAGACAAGCGATGCAAAGGAATTCATGATCCAACTAAAAGAGTACTCACAATCGGACATTGCTGACAAGTCCATTGTGGGAAGCTTGATGAGTGAGTTGACCACTAAGAAATTTGAGTGGTCACAGCCCATCCATGGTCATGTGACTAGTATGTCTAACTTGACAGCGAAGCTCAAAGCAATGGGTATGGACGTGAGTGAATCATTTCTGGTTCAGTTCATTATTAATTCCCTTCCACCTGAGTTTGGTCAGTTCCAGGTGAATTATAACACCATAAAAGAAAAATGGAACTTGCAAGAAATCAAGGCCATGCTCGTACATGAGGAAGGGAGATTAAGGAAACTGAAGGGTCACTCAGTTCATCTCACTATGCATGATGGAGCTAGCAGCAGCAAAGCTATCCCAGGAAGGAAGGACAGAAAGAAGGACAAAGCCCCAATGAAAGTCCATGAGGGTCGAATCCATAAGGAGTTGAGGTGTCACTTCTGTAGGAAGAGTGGACACTTCAAGAAAGATTGTCCGAAACGAAAGGCATGGTTTGAGAAGAAAGGTATACATTACATTTCTATATGTTTTGAATCAAACTTAATTGAAGTCCTAATAATACCTGGTGGCTTGATACTGGTGCAACTACTCATGTTTCACATATTATGCAGGGATTCCTTTCAATCCATCCCATAAGCGGAACTGAAAAGTTCTTATTTATGGGGAACAGAATGAAGGCACGCATAGAAGGATCGGGACTTACAGATTAATCCTGGATACCAGATACTTTTTGGATTTAGAAAAATGTCTTTATGTTCCTGAATGTTCAAGGAACCTTGTTTTTGTATCAAGATTGGATTGTGTAGGCTTTAATTTAAAGATTGGAAACAATTGTTTTAGTTTATTTAAACAAAAATACTATTATGGTTCTGGTATTTTAATTGACAACTTATATCGTTTCAATCTTGATAGTATGTTTGTTAAATCCTTGTTTAATGTTGAGCATGTTATTGGAAATAAACGTAGTGCACATAATGAGTGCTATGCTTTTCTTTGGCATCAAAGATTAGGTCACATATCCAAAGAAAGAGTAAAAAGGTTAGTGAAAAGTAATATCTTACCTCAATTGGATTTTGTTGATCGGATGTATGTGTGGATTGCATTAAGGAAAGCAAACCAAACATATATCAAAACATCATGCACAAGAAGCAGTGAGCCTCTTAAATTGATACACACCGATATTTGTGGTCCTTTTGATTCTCCATCTTGGAGTGGTCAAAAGTATTTTATCACCTTTATTGATGATTACTCACGATATTGTTATCTATACTTGTTGCATGAAAAGTCTCAATCAGTGGACATTTTAGAAGTGTTCATTAATGAGGTAGAAAGACAACTAGATAGAAAGGTAAAAGTGGTGAGATCTGATAGAGGTGGCGAATACTTTGGAAAGTATGATGAAAGTGGACAATGTCCAGGTCCATTTGCAAATTTCCTTAAAAGTCGAGGTATTTGTGCACAATACACAATGCCTAGTACACCTCAACAAAATGGTGTAGCTGAAAGGCGGAACCGTACTCTTATGGATATGGTTAGGAGTATGTTAAGTTGTAACACTATACCTTCATCATTGTGGATGTATGCATTAAAAATTGCTTCATATCTGCTGAATAGGGCTCCTAGTAAATCAGTTCCTAAGACTCCTTATGAACTTTGGACCGGTAGGAAACCTAGTTTGAGACATCTTCATGTTTGGGGATATCAAGCGAAAGTATGGATATATAATCCACATGAAAAGAAACTTGATGCAAGGACTATTAGTGTTACTTCATTGGTTACCCTAAAAAGTCTAAAGGGTACATATTTTATTGTCCTAACCATAGTACGAGAATAGTTGAGTCTAGTAATGCTCGGTTCATTGAGAATGGCCAAAAACAAATGGGAGTGAAGAATCACGAAAATGTGGATATTCATGAAATTCAATTGAAAACTTCTACATTTAGCATTTCTCCTCAAATTGTTGTTCCTCTTGTTGTATCACGCAATAAACCCGGACAACAAATCATTGTTCTAAATGAGGAAAATGAACTTATTGTTAATGAACCAGCTAATGATGCACAAGTTGTAAATGATCAAGTAGAGCCACAAGAAATAACATTACGAAGGTGTGTAAGGACAAGAAGACCAACAATTTCAAATGACTATGTGGTTTATTCACTTGAACATGAATGTCATTTGAGCATTGACAAAGATCCAATCTAGTCCAAACAAGCCATGAAATGTGATGATTCTGAAAAATGGTTTAATGCCATGATAGACGAGTTGAAATCAATGGATGACAACAAAGTCTGGGAATTAGTCGAGTTGCCTGAAGGTGCAAAGCAAGTTGGTTGCAAATGGGTCTTCAAAACAAAACGAGACTCGCATGGCAACATTGAAAGACATAAAGCCAGACTTGTCGCCAAAGGTTACAATCAAAAGGATGGCATTGACTATAAAGAGACCTTCTCTCCAGTTTCAAAGAAAGACTCTTTAAGAATTATAATGGCTTTAGTAGCTCATTATAATCTTGAGCTTCACCAAATGGATGTGAAAACCGCATTTCTGAATGGAGACTTAGAAGAGGAAGTTTACATGGACCAACCTTAAGGTTTCTTGACCACAGGAAAAGAAAACTTGATGTGTAAATTGAAGAAGTCACATACAAAAAAACAAGCTTCTAGAAATCGAAACGGAATTTTCCATTCACTACAAAAAAATCGCAAATCGAAACGGAATTTTCCGTTTCGATTTCTGAATTCCGTCTCTCGATTAAATCGAAACGAACGAGAGAGAGCAACGCGTTCGTCTCTCGAAAACGTCGTCGCGATACGATCGAAACGGAAAATGGATTCCGTTTCGATTAGAGACGAATAGAGATTTTAAATTATCCGTTTCGATTAGAGACGGATTTAGAGACGAAATTAGAAACGAACAGAGACGAAATGAAATGGATTTTATTTCGAAATGGTACATTTGTAATTGCATTAAATCTCTCGATTCCGTTGCTTGATTAGCAACGGAATCGAGACGAATTAATAAATTTATGAATTCGTCTCGATTCCGTTTCTAATCGACAACGAATCGAGACGGAATCGAGACGGAATGCAAAGAGTCCGTCTCGATTCCGTCTCTAATTAGAAACGAATCGAGACGGATTATTCCGTTTCGATTCCGTCTCGATTCCGTTGCTAATTAGAGACGGAATCAGAGACGGAATTAATATTTCCGTCTCTGATCCGTTTGTGATTGATAGAAATATTTCTGGAAAATTAGAGACGAAATAGCAACGGAAAATTTGAATTCCGTTGCTAATCCGTCTCTAATTTTCTGTTTTGTTTAAATATGGCACGGATACATAAGCCAATCGATTCTCCAACCTAAAAAATCAAAATACAACCCGATATGACATACTCCATCGCTTTGCACCCTCCAACAACTCCTTGAGGGTGCTAACATCCCCCAAAGAAGCCAAATTGCGCATCCATACATCAAAAATATATATCAACAAAAATTCAAAAGAGAAGAAAAAATGTGAAACTCAAAATTAGCCCAAAAATTTATATATCCACGGAAAGTTGTCATGTATTACAAAAGCTCCAAAATTTGGAAGTATACACAAAAACCAACCAATCCTATCGTTCAACAAGCAAAAAAAAAAAAAAAGAACACTCACAAAAGGTCCAAAATTTGGAAGTATACACAAAAAGGACTTCATCTAATAAGTAAAACGCAGCTTTGAAGCATTTCGAATCTCCATCTCGAGGGCAACAACCAAAGGAGTATGCACTGAAAGAAGTAGGCAAAGGAGAGATTAATTAGTTTGAGGTCCTGCGCTTAGCGCGCTAATTCCAAAGATTAGCGCGCTAATTAGCCACTCGCGGATATTTTTGACTTTTGGAAATCAAGCTTTAAATTTGAATTTTTGATTTCCTGGATTCCTAAACGGCTATAAACGGTCATATTGGAATTCCTATCACTATAAAACCACCACAAACTTGGTTTTAACATAAGGAAGACAAAACACATTCAAAAATGCAAGATCTACAAAGAGAAGAATGGCATAAGTGCAAGAATGCTAAAAGGGAAAAACTAAAAGTTAAGCACAAACCTATCATGTAAGTATGATTCTAGAACTCATCCTCTCACCCAATCTAAACTCTTGTGTGCTCCAAAGGCGACAAGCCATGTGTTCCTACTCAAAAATAAAAAAAAAACAACCAAATTTTGGGATTCAAGAAAAGCATTGAAGAACATAAAAAAACCATACAATGTTGAATAAGAATGCTTCCAAAAAAAAACATGATCATCAAGCAAATGCGATCACGGATGAAGTTGGTGTCAATGTTGCTATTTTCCTACGCATAGGAGATGGCGAACAATGTTTCTATAAGATGGACCTATCATGTAAGTTGAGTTGTAAAACATGTATAACATGTTTTATAAGGGATGGTTAGGTCCCGGACGAGTTTAAGGGTCGCTAACACAAAGGGATAAATTAATTAGTTTGAGGTCCCTGCAGCTAGCGCGCTAATTCAAGTATTAGCGCGCTAATTAGCCACCGCCAGGATTTTTGACTTTTGGAAATCAAGCTTTAAATTTGAATTTTTGATTTCCTGGATTCCTAGAACGGCTATAACCGGTCATATTGGAATTCCTATCACTATAAAACCACCAATAACTTGGTTTTAACATAAGGAAGAAGAAACACATTCCAAAATTCAAGATCTACAAAAAGAAGAAATTTGATTTTTTAGAAGGAGCAATAGGAGATCACTATAAAACCACCAAAAACTTGGTTTTAACTATAATATACTAGTGTTTGAAACAAAGTAAACCACCAACAATATGTAAATCAAGTAACTTAAAAAGTCTACACGACAAACTATTGAAAGGAAGTGATTCAATCGCTAATTAAAATAGAATAGCCAAGAGAAGATTCACCTCGATAAGCACCTAAGCCACGCCCCCAAAGCCTCCATAACCCCCACCAAGCTCACCGCCTCCACTATACCCACCACGCCTACCTCCGAGACACGGAGTCCTATAAGGACCAAAATCACCACCACCAAAAAAAAAATGAGAGTTTAACATGCAAATGAAACAAATCGTCTACAACATGCTCATCGTCAAAAGCAATGAACCCATTCCCTCGAGAACGATAGGAAAAACTAAAACCCGCCTTTCCGAAAAACAGAAAAATAAAAATAAAGGAACTTCATCATCGAACCTTCTACTACATCGAGGCTTCAACAAACCACCATCGTCCGCAGTAAATTCATTGTCCATTTATCCTCTCGTATATCTTAGTTGGCTTGACGCCCATTGATGCATAAGTTATCATGGATTTTATTTTTAATACATTATCCTCCCCAAAATAAATTTTTTAACCTCAGTTTAAGTAAAATATACTATAAGTAGCGAATGTTTGCGAGAATTAATCCATGGGAGAAGAAAACATCTTTGTTTGTTGTGTGCAAATCTTATGCGTTGCGGGTTCTCTCGAGTGCTATGATGAAGAAAGTGGTAGAATCGACGAGGGAGCAACATCTTCATGCCATAGCAAATGAATTTGGGAAATCGATAAAGGGTCGTTTTCCGGTCATCGTGTTGAGAACATGTAGGCTATTCTTCTTCTACGGACATGCCATAATAGAAGAAGAAGAGCCTACATGTGCGAACACACGATGACCGAAAAATGACCCTTTATCGACTTCCCAAATTCATTTGCTATTGCATGAAGATGTCGCTCCCTCGTCGATTCTACCACTTTCTTCATCATAGCACTCGAGAGAACCCGCAACGACATAAGATTTGCACACAACAACAAAGATGTTTTCTTCTCCCATGGATTAATTCTCGCAAACATTCGCTACTTATAGTATATTTTACTTAAAAACAAAAAAAAGAATTGGGGGAGCAAAAGGAAAAAAATAAAATCCACGATAAAATATGGAACATCGACCTAAAAATGCACAAAAAGAAGTGTGAATCATAAAGTAATTCGATGAATTTCTAAAGTTGTCTACACTATAAAACGTTTAATCTAAGCATTTGAAACAAACAACAAGTGAAGTACCTATGTATCACCAACCTGCTCATCTCTCGAGAGCCACGCTTACGTCTCACGCCCAACATTGTCCCCTTGTTGGGGTGGATCGACCGGATCTATTTGCGGTGGTGTTGCTTGGGTCATGAGGTGGCGGTGGTGGTGGCGGTGGTGGTGGTTGGTGCTGAGCTAGGTCTATTTCGTCCATGTCCATCCCAAGACGCTGTTGCATGAAGTTCATAACCTTTCGTAGTTGCTCCGCAACGACATCGAACTCTGCCCGCGGCACCACATCCGGCGTCTGCGACGTGCTAGCACCAGGAGTTCCGTATCTCCTCTTCTTTCTCCCTACGGACCCGAGTCCGTAGACACGTCCTTTGGAAGACTCACCCGCCACATTGAGGTACACCGCCTCATCATCCACCGATTGCTCCGGTGTAGCTCCGGTCGCCTCCCGACGTCTGCTCTGGAGCCTATCCTGCATATATGCACAACAAACAAAGTACATGATATGGGGTAAGTGAAAGACTTAATAATATTTTACATATCATTTCTATACTTACATAGAACCGCTCTGATCTAGTATCGATGAATGTCGTCCTGTCGTGATTAACGGTGTGGAGATGCAAGTACAAATCATTCACCGACGGTGGCGTCTCGGATGAATCACTGCGTGCGGACCAAGCATAGTGAACAAGAGTATAAATGTACAAAATATCCTAGATGTTAAAAAACTAACCAATCTTTCTTGGGTAGTCGCAAATGACACGGAACCACCACCGTGCTTCGAGGGTCCAGGTCCCCAGGCCTTCGACCTCGTGTTCCTATTCTCCGTCGCTTGCCTAGACCTAGCCTGGAAGTCCTCGCTCTCCCGATCGCAAGTATCTCCTCCATGCCTCATCTCGTAACATAAACCGGTCGCACCCGATTCTTCTTCAACTTGTGCATCAACGCGGTGTACCTCGTGCTCGCAAGCCTGTCGTACGCCGCTCGCACGAGATCCTCGGGAAGCGCATCATCCCATCTAAAAATATCTACAAATTGGCGATTGCTATTGTTAGCACTTATTTGAGAAAATAGTATAAATCATAAGGCACATGGTAGTCTTGTTTACCTTCCATTGTCGCGATTTGGTCTTTATGATGAGGCGGTACGGACTTCCAACAATACCCTTCAGAATCATCCATCGTTTAAAAACTTTTGTCATCCTCCGTGCACAAAAGTGCGAAGGATGCAACTCCCCGTGTGTTCATGAACATGCATATCACCTTAACTACTTATTCAATATTTGACATCCATATTGAAATTGACATATAAAAGTCAAACGCAAACTTACGTATCATTGGCAATCGAGTGATAGGGATCCCCGCACGCGAGGGGGCCTCCATCCCCGGCCTCGAGGTGGCCGCGGAGGGCTGTCACCTCCAACCCCTGCTCTTACGTCTTCCTCTCGGGATGCTTTGCCAGGTGATGCTTGTGGTCGGGGGTGCAGCCTCGTGGGTAAAGGAGTCATTGATGTCGGAGAAGGTGTGGGGAAGTGTGTAGTAGGCATAGTCCTTGATGACGACGAAGATGGTACATACGACCCCGACGGTATGGAAGGGGAAGGTGACGCGGCGGCCGTATCGTGCTCGAGAGACCGAGAAGTCGGAATCGATATGGAGGTATCGAACCACGACCTCGACCGCCACGACCTCCCCTTCCGTATGGCCCGACCACGAGGGCCGGGTGGTATGTCGCCGCCGATGGGTGCCGCATCTATGCCTCCCGGACGACGGCCTCCTAATGGCAAACCTCGACATCCCCTACGACCACGTCCGGCCATGATACCTAATTAACAAAATTCACGAGTAAAACATCATAAAAGAAGGGCATACAAAAAGTAGAAATTCAGTCTATATTATTGGACTAAATAAGAACAAAATCCATGCAAATAAAAGTAACTACATTATTGGTCGTTGACATATCATATACAAACTTTATTCGCTATCATCCGTTTCAAATTCACTCTCATGAGTAGAAGGTGATGATTCTTCTTCTGATTCATCTCCACTATAAACTTCATCGCTTGGACCCGCTTCAACAATGAATCGAGTCCCAGTCGGAACATCCAGATTGTTGAGTCATTAATGAGTCATCACAATCTAAAGAGAAGGAATTGATTGAGTTATGTTTTTATGTAAGAAGCTTGGGCATTATCAAAAGGATTGTTGTAAATGACTCATAATAAACATGTATAACATGTATTATAAGGGTTGGTTAGGTCCTGGACGAGTTTAAGGGTCGCTAACACAAAGGGATAAAATAATTTTTTTGAGTTCCTATGAGCTTAGCGCTAATTCCAAAGATATTAGCGCGCTAATCACCACCGCCATATATTTTTGACTTTTGGAAATCAAGCTTTACATTTGAATTTTTGATTTCCTGGATTCCTAACACGGCTATAACGGTCATATTGGAATTCCTATCATGATAAAACCACCACAAACTTGGTTGTAACATAAGGGAGAAGAAACACATTTCAAAATTCAAGATCTACAAAGAGAAGAAATTTGATTTTTTAGAAGGAGCAATAGGAGATCTTTGTGGTCGTTCTTAAGTCCTCAAATCCAAAGACCTTTGAGGCTTGTAAATCGGAAATGCGATCTACACCATCTAAAGAGAAGAACTTGATAGCTAAGTGAAAGAACGAGGTTCGCACATTAAACTCATGAATAGAGAATAAATTGACAAAGTTAGGAAGTCATTAATGAGTCATCACAATCTAAAGAGAAGGAATTGATTGAGTTATGTTGTTTATGTAAGAAGCTTGGGCATTATCAAAAGGATTGTTGTAAATGACTCATAATAAACATGTATAACATGTATTATAAGGGTTGGTTAGGTCCCGGACGAGTTTAAGGGTCGCTAACACAAAGGGATAAAATAATTTTTTTGAGTTCCCTGAGTTAGCGCGCTAATTCCAAATTAGCGCTAATTAGCCACCGCCATATATTTTTGACTTTTGGAAATCAAGCTTTACATTTGAATTTTTGATTTACTTGGATTCCTAACACGGCTATAAACGGTCATATTGGAATTCCTATCATGATAAAACCACCACAAACTTGGTTGTAACATAAGGGAGAAGAAACACATTTCAAAATTCAAGATCTACAAAGAGAAGAAATTTGATTTTTTAGAAGGAGCAATAGGAGATCTTTGTGGTGTTCTTAAGTCCTCAAATCCAAGACACTTTGAGGCTTGTAAATCGGAAATGCGATCTACACCATCTAAAGAGAAGAAATTGATAGCTAAGTGAAAGAACGAGGTTCGCACATTAAACTCATGAATAGAGAATAAATTGACAAAGTTAGGAAGTCATTAATGAGTCATCACAATCTAAAGAGAAGGAATTGATTGAGTTATGTTGTTTATGTAAGAAGCTTGGGCATTATCAAAAGGATTGTTGTAAATGACTCATAATAAACATGTATAACATGTATTATAAGGGTTGGTTAGGTCTTGGACGAGTTTAAGGGTCGCTAACACAAAGGGATAAAATAATTTTTTTTAGTTCCTGCAGCTTAGCGCGCTAATTCCAGTATTAGCGCGCTAATTAGCCACCATATATTTTTGACTTTTGGAAATCAAGCTTTAAATTTGAATTTTTGATTTCCCGGATTCCTAACACGGCTATAAACGGTCATATTGGAATTCCTATCATGATAAAACCACCACAAACTTGGTTGTAACATAAGGGAGAAGAAACACATTTCAAAATTCAAGATCTACAAAGAGAAGAAATTTGATTTTTTAGAAGGAGCAATAGGAGATCTTTGTGGCTGTTCTTAAGTCCTCAAATCCAAAGCACCTTTGAGGCTTTCAAAGGAATATAAGAGTCTCTGCAAAGCTAATCTCTTTTGTCATCCTCTTGGTTGTAAGGAAATCCTTGATATAAACTCTTTCTTGTGCTTAATCGACATAGTTTTGTGTATTTGATTTGAAAATCAGTTTGATGTGTGTTTGAACAGCTTTCATCCCGCCTCTTGCACTTAAATTAAAATTTTTAAGACCCTAAGATTGCAAAAAGAGACCACCAAGAGTCCCGACATTTAGTTGTGTGGGGAATCGAAGTTGAGGCCGTGCGCCTAACCTATATCGATATCGAGGCATACAAATACCACATAGTATCAACGCGTCTACTACTTGTTCACTCATACGTCCTTAAGGTTATAGGTTTATTCCATTCTCTAGAAATGTAATCAAACAAAGCAACATTCACTAAAAGAGTAATCCTAGTGTTTCTAACCCTAACTAGTAGTAGAAATTAAGTAATTATAGGTATTATTCAATCGTAACCAACAACACCTAACTAATCAATCATCCATAGCAAGTGCATGAATATGAAATTACTAACAACTATAACATCAAACGACAAAGTAATTACCTCAAGATACATGATTCTAATGTATTATAATGACTCTCATGACATGCTTTACCGATAAAATAAACATGGAATAACAACCAAATACGGATGAAATGCTTTACCGATAAAATAAACATGGAATAACAACCAAATACTAATCAATATAAATCTTGAATTGCTCAATTAAAAGGTTGAAATGAAATAGTACATATTAATAAACCTAAAAATAGAACAAGCATAACCTCAAAAACTATGCATGTAAGAGAAGAAAGCGAACAAAAACTTCTAAACCAAACAAAAGACACAACATTAACTTAATAGATCAAGTGAAGAACACCAACTAATGAACAATCAACCAAGGAACAAATCAAATCACTCAAGAACAGCTTAAAATAAAACCTCATAAAGTAATAACAATTATAAGAACTGAACTCTTAAAATATGTCACACGATCAAGAGTTTGTTCCTTCACAAGTTCATAAACAATAAGGTAGTACTATAACACGGCCAATTGCCAAGACGAATTTACAAAAATAAAATGGATTCCATGACCATAATAGCTAAGACCTTTCAAGAAAATAAATTTTTAACTTGTTCTTCCATTTATTCGACTAGTATAGGCTGAGCCGCTAAGAAAACCTAGTATACACAATGGTCACCACATTATGTTCATTTCCTATATTCGAACATCAAGGCATATATATGATCGCTTTCCCTAGCGATATAGCTTCAGGTTCAAGTGAAAATCTATAACATATTTCATTCATGAGCATAATATTTGCAATGCTAACAAGTATTACGACTTTAATATTCCCGGATGCCGCATATAATGTACGTAGGAACACCTAACACCCCAAATATTTATTGATAGATGGAAATTTATGAAGTCTCGCATGCTTAATTTAAATTGGAAAACCTTTCTAGATAAAATAGCTTCTTGCCTTCAACTCCGATGTTTACTAGAAGATCGAACTATCAAATGAACCATAGCGGAAACTTAAATAATTCTCATGTCACCCGACGGATTATTCCATAAATTTTTTAAATTAGATAAACAAGGGGACTAGAACGCCAACCTGACAGACGCAAATTTTTAGCGAAAACAAAACCAAGTCGTTTCAAGATTTCCTCAAAACCGTCACAATGTGAATGATCTCTATGAAAGCTGAAGAGCTCTTGATCATGAGTGTTGCCTGCATTATAAAGAACAATAAAAAACAAATAAGAAATGAAGATTGTAGTAAGACTCCAAAACTACAAATTCCTTGCTAACCGGATCCGAATCAGAGACCAGAGAGAGCGAGAGATATCGGCGATGACGGAGACCGGCGCGACGAGACGGAGAGACCAGAGAGACGGCGAGACCAGAGACAGCAGTGCGACCAGGTAGCACGACCAGACGGAGAAACGGAGACCACCGCGAACAGACGGCGAGAGCGAGCACCGAGAGACCAGCTCGCACGACCACCAACGGAGAGACGAGACGATCGAACGGGATGGACGTCTGGGGACGAGACGATCGGCCAACCGACGCGACGAGACGGAGAGACGAATTTAGGTTTTTGGGGTTTTTTCGTGGGAATGATTTGGGGATTTGCTTTGTTTTGTTGCGGGGGGGTGGGGTGCGGGAAGGAGAAGAGGCCGCCAGATCGGACAAAATACAAATCTCGAGGAATGATGAACGGCCATAAGAAATGAAGAATTTGGCGGGAATGGTGGCGCCAAATTTCGAGACGGAATTTAATTCCGTCTCTAATTCCGTCTCTAATTCCGTCTCTCGATCCGTCTCAAATCCGTCTCTCGAATATTTCCCTTTCGGTTAAGTCTAATCAGCACATTTAGAAACGGAACTTATTCCGTTTCTAATTCCGTTTCTGATTTAGAAACGGAAATAAGTTCCGTTTCTAATTCCGTTGCTGATTTGCTGTTTTTTTGTAGTGTCAATATATGGATTGAAACAAGCTTCCAGACAATGGTATATTAAGTTCAATAATACCATTACATCTTATGGTTTTATAGAAAACACTATTGATCGGTGTATATATATGAAGATCAGTGGGAGCAAGTTTATTATATTGGTCTTATATGTTGATGACATTCTTCTTGCTGCGAATGATGTTGTTTTGTTACATGATGTAAAAAGATTTCTCTCTATTAACTTTGAAATGAAAGATATGGGTGAGGCATCCTATGTGATAGGAATAGAAATATTCCGTGATAGATCGCAAGGATTGTTAGGTTTGTCTCAGAAAGGATATTTCAATAAAGTATTAGAGAGATTTCAAATGGACAAGTGCTCTGCAGGAATAGTTCCAATTCAGAAAGGGGACAAGTTCAGTTTAATGCAATGTCCTCAAAATGATTTGGAATGTCAGCAAATGCAATGCATTCCTTATGCGTCATTAGTTGGGAGCTTAATGTATGCCCAGACTTGTACTTGACCGGATATCAGTTTTGATGTTGGAATGTTGGGTCGATATCAAAGTAATCCTGGAATGGATCATTGGAAAGCCGCAAAGAAAGTACTTAGGTACTTATAAGGCACCAAAGATTACATGTTGATCTACAAACGGTCAAGTCGTCATCTCGAAGTGATTGGGTATTCTGATTCAGATTATGTCGAATGTGTAGACTCGAGGAAATCTACATTCGGTTACTCGTTCCTATTGGCTGGAGGAGCAGTTTCATGGAAGAGTGTGAAGCAGACTGTAATTGCTACTTCCACTATGGAGGTTGAATTCGTGGCATGCTTTGAGGCCACTATTCATGCATTATGGTTGCGGAATCTTGTGTCAGGACTTGCTATAATTGATAGTATAGCTAAACCTATAAGGCTATACTGTGATAATTCCGCAACAGTTTTCTTTTCGAAGAATGACAAGTATTCAAAAGGTGCGAAACACATGGATTTGAAGTACTTGTATGTCAAAGAAGAAGTGCAAAAACAAAGAGTGTCGATTGAGCATATTTGTACTGATCTGATGATAGCGGATCCGTTAACTAAGGGATTACCGGCCAAAACGTTTATTGGCCATGTTGAACGTATGGGCATTATAGACAAGTCCTTGTTAACATAATATTGTGGTATGTATACATACATTTATAATTGTATTGCTCATATTATTGTCATGACACTTGTGAATTCTATTAAAGCTTTGTTTTTGCTTATGTACTTGTTATCTTCATTATATTTCGAGAGATAACATTATAGTTAGAGGTTGAATTGTCCTTATTACGGTTATACTTGGTTGAGTTGGTTGTGATACATGGAAGGAATCATGTCGATTAAATGACTTGTGACCGCCATGATCTAATCATTTTAATTCAATGGAAAAGTTATTTGATAGATTCAATAAAAGTGCGCAATTATATTTTATTTTGAATCATCAAGTTATAACATGGGTCAAGTGGGAGATTGTTAGATTATCTTTTCCTAATTAATCTCTATTATATGTGACCCATATTATGTTATTACGTACTTCATGTTTTGGGCCCACAACTTGATGGTAGTTTGGGCATAATCGTTTTGAGTACGGGGGTTTTAATTCCCTCCCCTCTCTCTTCAAATTAAACGGACCCCAATAACTGTAAAACAGTTATTGGGATATGATTTATTTAAAACCGCATTGAGATCTCGCCATCAAGAACAAGCGATATTACGGAAGAAGGCAGAGAGGGGAAAAACATTCTTAAGTTTATTGGCAATGGAAGGAGGTATGTTTATATTTTATGATTTATGATTGAATTAAAAATGTTATATAGATCAGAATAGACAACAGTCAACTGATAACATTGTTGTATATGGTCAAAGTCGATATTATTTTTAAAACCTAAGCCCTACCTGGATGGGTACAAACCTACTAATAGATCGAAGTTAAAACTCCCCGTCCCACCAAATTTTCTAGATCTGTCACTGTCTACGTGAAAAATAACATCAACCTTAAGAAATAGACTTACACTGTAGGTCTTGTTCAATGAGGATCGAGACAGAAGACGAGGGTCTCGATCGTTAGTCACCGTGTTATTGATGTGAAGTTTAACGGTCCAAAATCTCTAACTGTGTTTAAATCCTTAAACAGGATCAACGACCCGTATCGTGGGACCCACACCGTGATATGTCCATTGACCGAGGCAAGGGCCGATGTATATTTTATATTTGTTGTGATATATGTCTAATGTATTGTACATATATAGACTATTAAGTCAATTTATACGGGTATATAGGTATCGAGACGAGCGGGGACGTACCTCGAGTTGTGTGTTGACGTGGGACCGAGGTATCGGCTTATAGGGTAAGCTTAATTAATTTGAGCTTAATATGATTTTATAAGTAGCTTTAATGTGGTCAAATTTAATTTAACATCAATGTGCCTAAATTAGTAAAAATATATTAGAATCACATGATGTGCATCGAGACACTATTAACCAATCAAGAGGTTAATGGAGTCCACTATTAGAGTCATTTCAGCATGACTTGGGAAATGATTGAATGAAGGTGGTCCATTAGTTGAGACTCGAGATAAGTGTGCACACATGATCAATGACCATAGTTTAAACATATATAATGAGTCAAATAACCACATAAGTCAACATTTTTTCTCACTTATCTCATCACAATGGGTTTGGCAAGGAGGAAGAGAGAAAAGAGAGATTTCTGGAGTAATCTTGGTGGAGGAGAAGTGCTTCAATTTAGTGAAGGTTTGGTAAAGAAGAAGAAAATCATCAAGCTGGGTAACTTCTCCACTTCATTAACAAAGCTCAAGTTGTGAATTAATGAATTTGAGGTTGTTAGTTGCTGTTTTTATGTTGGGTTTGATGTTAGGGACCTCTTGTAGTGTGTATGAGGGGTCCCTAAGACGTTAACATGGTCTATGTGTAGCAAAAACCTAGAATTCGAAATTCAGAATTCTGGGTTCTGCTGCACATAACAAACTAAGTAGATAATCTAGCGCGCTAGATATTAGATGTAGCGCGCTGATGTTTAAATTAGTGCGTTAACGTAAAAACTAGCGTGCTAATCTTGATTAGCGCGCTAGAGATTTAAAGTAGAGCACTAAAGTTGGAATTAGCACGCTAATATTAGAATTAGCGCGCTAATTTCCCAGACAGTACAAAAATCAGTAATTTCCAAAAATGGTTTAATCACAATAAAAGAGTTTAAAACTTTAAAACTCTAAGTAGAGGTTCAAACTCACTCTAAAACTTATCGAACAACTCCCGGTAACTAACAAGTGGTCTCGAGAGTTCGGGGACACGTACGTTTTGGAGTGTCGGGAGGCCGAATAGGCTAGGATAAGCGTTGTGAATTGTAAGTAAAGCTGTGAGAATTCTATATTTCATTTCATTGACTCTAATTGTTTTATAGTCTATTTGTAGACATTGCTACTCGTAATCTCACATCATGTTGTTCTTGTGTCTATTCATATTTGAATATTGTTAACATGATGCCTTGCGAAATGTTTAATTGATTCCAATTTCTACTCTTGATGATATTCTTGATAGATAGTTGATGAAAAATATGCTATTGGGATAAGTTGGAATGAATTAGACTTGTATTCTATTTCCTTGGGCTTTGTAGCTTACCTAGTTTTAAAATCCTAGAGACTTGGAATTATTGGTCTTTGAAAACTAAAGTACGGATTATCTAGTGTCCATTGCACAAGAGATGCGCGGTTCACGAGGACATGGGTCTACTGGGGTTCCGACACTCACCACTACATTTGCGCGGCACACGAGACATGGGACTCGGTGTGATCGGCAATAATGAGATATATGATTTGTATGCGTAGAGCGCAACTCTGCTATTTGTATGGAATATATCGAGCGCGGCTCTATATAGTAGTGTATATATATATATAACTAATCAATCAATAATCTTAATTTTTTTTGTCAAATTCAATAATCTTAATTAGAACATGGAACATCATTCATTGATAATAAACCATATATTGTGTGCTTAGACCACATTTAATTAATTTTCATCTCACAATTTTATTTTATTTTATTGATGAAAGTACATTAATTTGCAAGTAGCACGTTGCATAATACGTACAGCTTATTTTCAACATACTATCTACATATATATACTATATGTAGTACACCTTAGAAACCAACAACGGGCACCCTTGTCACGGTGCCTCGCCTGACCCAAACCTTAACTCGGTCACAAAAGATGGCTGGAAGTGTAATCGATCCTTCTTCTTTTTTTGAGTAATAGGAGGCGATACTCCTTCTATTTGTGTATATATATATATGTAAATGTAAAAAGTACAAGTGCTACAAAAAAAAAGGGTGATACACTACACAAAAACAACCAAAATTATACAAAAAAACCATAGAGCAAAACATCAGACTTGAGACCACCGAATGTTCACGCACAGAACCTGAGATGCAACTGTATTCCACCATCATTGTTCACGCACAAGGCAATCATACTTGACCCAATCATCAAGACAAAATAAGAACCATGTTGCATAAAGACGTCTTCCAGAGCATCATGTAACTTTTGACATAAAACGTGCCTCATCGCCTTGTGGTCCTCCAAATCGGTACGCCATCAAAATCATACACCACCCACTTTGACCACATCAGAGTTCCAAATCTCACACTGGACCGAGGTTCATGACTAGCCAAAAGACGGGCTCACCAGACACCACGAGTGTGTGCCTACATAGGGCAGCTACCGAAATGAACAAAAGGTCGGGCGCACTACCTTGTTGATACTTCAAAACAAAGCAATGCCCAGTTGGCCCCCCCGACCTTTTTGCATCCACAAAACAAACATAAGCCTACGAAATACAATCCATCAAATCTTCAACAAAAATCAGACCAGTTTCCATGCCACTGTTGCCATGACCATCCTACGAATTCTTTATGTCCATGCAAGGCCAAGCCTACATTCCTTTTCGTAGATTCCCATATCTCTTGCCAAGTGTTGTCAATCTCTTTAAATATTCGTTGGTTTAAACCCTTTTAACATTTTATAAACCGGTTTTCCCTCAAGACAAAGGATCTTCGCCACCCCACCCACGTTTATCCTCCATGTGTGGGGTGAGGAAACATCCTGGAGACGATGCGTCGAGCTCCTCCTAAGCAGCTCAGGCCATGCTTTTAACTTTGGGTTTTCCCTCCCAACATTGTCTGTCATTTATATTAATTTATATATGTAAATAAATTGTTAACTAAAACGCTAATAAAGATATGTAGAATTAATCACCACTTATTATGTGCATGTACCAAGTAATGAAATGGCCTAATTTACATGCAAAATAAAAATAAAAATCAAACAAGTTAAAGTATCTCACCAGGGCAATCCTCCGATGCCATAATTAATTAATCTCTTCTCTGTGCTATATATCTAGCTTTGATCGATCTTCTCTATTGTATATATATGCTATACTATGCTATTGAATTCTGGTGGCTGTTGCAAAGGATGAGGGCGTTATTTATAGATATTACATTTTGAAAAGTCATGGTTGGCATACTTTGTTGACACATAAATAATAAGTTCAGGATTCAAAGTTGTTTATAGTAAGTAATCCTTTTTTTTTTTTTTGTCAAATATTTTGTCTAGAACGATCATCTCAATCAATAACGTGGCCATATGTAAAATGACTTTTTCTCCAATTGTTATCTGTTAGGATATATGAAACACACATGCTTTTCCACGTACTAATTAAAATAGTTTGGTGTCGGCATGCACATTCGCTCCATGACAATCAGATGATCATGTTCATGACTCTAAATTTTGGGATTCCCTTTTTAAAATACAATATATATCTATCATATATATAAAAGCACAAATCACAAATTTTTGAGTGGTAATGAAATTTACCTATTTGCCCTTTTTTTTTTTTATCTTCAAATCAACATTTTCTTTTGTATCCAAATCAAACTCTATCCTTATCATCCATGTTTTTTTTTCTTTATCTCCAAATCAATCATGAACTCATTCTCATCAATCCAATACACTTTTTTTGAGGAAGTAATGTCTAACATGATTAACTTGTTTTTCCATTCACATCTTATCTCAATCATATAAGCTAAAAAAGGTACTTGTATTTTTAATTTTTTTTAATTACAATTTTAAATTTTGTTAATAAACTTAAAAATTAATTCCCGCGAAAGCGGCGGGAATCGTAAATTAATATATATATGTGTGTGTATAAAATCTATTATTTGGTGATATACTGATATTGCTTATTTATTTATTTATTTATTTATTCCTAGACATTACAAAGATGGTTACAATATTGCCATTCATTAACCTGATCATGATATCATGCACTTGGGGAATAAAACATGTCATAGACCAAAATTAATATAAAAACACGTCGGGATGTGTGGCGCCACACATCTCAAGATGATATGATTAATGAACGATCTGTATAATTTTTGGTGTAATAACTATAATGTGTTTGGACTGTCATGAGTGGATATTCTATCGTGTAAATTATATGTGTAGGATAGTGAAATAAAACAAATAAGTTTGTTTTTGTCTCGAGGAACATAATTAGTTAACAATTTGTAAATAAAAAATGTATAAATAAATTACTACTCTAAATGGGTTATAACTTATATGAGTGTTTGGTTAAAAATTAAGGTCTCTCGAAGTCTAGTTTAATTCACTGTAATTTTACGAAATTTGATTTCGAGTTGCGATAAGAAAAAGGTACTTATAGCCAAAATACTTGTTTGAAGACGAGGCTTATATTTAATAAGAATGACTTTTGAAAAATATTACATGGGACGTGCCTAAGCCTAGGGTTGCAAGTGGGACAGGGCGTGGCGGGAATTTATTTCAGTAAATTTTCCGTGGGGCGAACTTTGCCTCCGCTTGCCCCACCCGGCAGGGATCCTCGCAGGGCGGTGAATCCCCGCAGTGCCGCATCAAGTTTGTAAAAAATATTTATTTTGATCTTCATTCCTTGGTCATTTTGGCTACTTTCTCAATATTTTTCAAGAAACTATTTTTCTCAAATTGAAGGATTAATGTTGTTTTGTTGATTGAGTTACAAGTTATTATACTTAATTAAATATATAAGATTTCCAAATTTAGTATGAAAAATATATTTCAATGATGTTCTAAATATAATTTTATATATTTATGATATAACATATATATATATATATATTATAGAATTAATTTAATGGTAAAAATAAATTTTATTGTTGGAGATCTTGAGTTTCATTCCATATATTACATATGTTTTAAGTAAAAAAGTTATATAATTTTTTTTGTATTTTTTGTAAAAACATAAAAAAATGGAGAATTTTATGCAAGGGGTGCGGGGTGAGAAATCATCGCTGAATGAGAACAATTATCATCCCCGCCTTACTTCGCGTAGCACGGCAAGATTTTGCCCGGTGCCCCGTCCCGCGGGGAACAAAAAGCAGGGATTCTTTGCTCCACTAGAGCGGGGCACCGCGGGGAACATGGATTCTTCGCCCCACTTGCAACCCTACCAAAGCCCAATATGGCTTTAGCTTAGGTAGCTAGGCTAGCTAGGCACATCTAACTCAAACCTTAATTAAGGTAACTCATTATTTTTATAAATAAATAAATATCATAAAACATTTCATAAATTTTATGCAGACGCGACTTGGGTCGGAAATACAAATTTAGGTTTGTTTGTCAACTGATAACGTTGTTGTATATGGCAAAGTCGATATTATTTTTAAAACCTAAGCCCTACCTGGATGGGTACAAACCTACTAATAGATCGAAGTTAAAACTCCCCCATCCCACCAAATTTTCTAGATCAGCCACTGTCTACGTGTAAAAATAACATCAACCTTGAGAAATAGACCTACACCATAGGTCTTGTTCAATGAGGACCGAGACAGAAGACGAGGGTCTCAATAGTTAGTCACCGTGTTATTATATGTGAAGAGTAACGGTACAAAATCTCTAACGGTGTTTAAGTCCTTAAAAATGATCAACGATTAGTATTACGGGACCCACACCGTGATACGTCCATTGACCGAGGTAAGGGTCGATGTATATTTTATATTTGTTGTGATATATGCATATTGTATTGTATATATGTAGACTATTAAGTCAATTTATATGGGTGTATAAGTATCGAGACGAGCGGGGACGTACCTCGAGTTGTGTGTTGACGTGGGACCGAGGTATCGGCTTATGGGGTAAGCATAATTAATTTGAGCTAAATATGATTTTATAAGTAGCTTTAATGTAGTCAAATTTAATTTAACATTAATGTGCCTAAATTAGTAAAAATATATTCGAATCACATGATGTGCATTGAGGCACTTATTAACCAATCAAGAGGTCAATGGAGTCCACTATTAGAGTCATTTCAGCATGACTTGGGAAATGATTGAATGAAGGTGGTCAATTAGTTGAGCCTCGAGATAAGTGTGCACACATGATCAATGGCCATAGTTTAAACATATCTAATGAGTCAAATAACCACATAAATCAACATTTTTTCTCACTTATCTCATCACAATGGGTTTGGCAAGGAGGAAGAGAGAAAAGAGAGATTTCTGAGTAATCTTGGTGGAGGAGAAGTGTTTCAATTCAGTGAAGGTTTGGTGAAGAAGAAGAAAATCATCAAGCTGGCTAACTTCTCCACTCCGTTAACAAAGCTCAAGTTGTGAATTAATGAATTTAAGTTTGTTAGTTACTGTTTTTATGTTGGGTTTGATGTTAGGGACCTCTTGTAATGTGTATGAGGGTCCCTAAGACGTTAACATGGTCTATGTGTAGCAAAAACCCAGAATTCGAAATTCAGAATTTTGGGTTATGCTGCACATAACACACTAGGTAGATAATCTAGCATGCTAGATATTAGATGTAGCGCTAATGTTTAAATTAGTGCGGTAAAGGAAAAAGTAGCGCACCAATCTTGATTAGCGTGCTAGAGATTTAAAGTAGGGCGTTAAAATTGGAATTAGCACGCTAAAATTGGAATTAGCGCACTAATTTCCCATATAGTACAAAAATCAACAATTTCCAAAAATGGATTAATCACTATAAATGAGTTTAAAACTCTAAGTAGCGGTTCAAACTCACTCTAAAACTTATCAAACAACTCCAAGTAACTAATAAGTGGTCTTGAGAGTTCGGGGACACGCTTTGAAGTGTCGGGAGGCCGAATAGTCTAGGATAAGCATTGTGAATATTGTAAGTAAAGTTGTGAGAATTCTATATTTCACTTCATTGACTCTAATTGTTTTATAGTCTATTTGTAGACATTGCTACTCGTAATCTCGCATCATGTTGTTCTTATGTCTATTTATATTTGAATATTGTTAATATGATGTCTTGCGAAATGTTTAATTGATTCTAATTTCTACTCTTGATGATATTCTTGATAGATAGTTGATGAAAAACATGCTATTGGGATAAGTTGGAATGGATTAGACTTGTATTCCATTTCTTTAGGCTTTGTAGCTTACCTAGTTTTAAAATCCTAGAGACTTGAAATTATTGGTCTTTGAAAATTAAAGTATGGATTATCTAGTGTCCATTGCACAAGAGATGTGCGGTTCGCGGGGACATGGGTCTACCGGGGTTCCGGCACTCACCACTACACTTGCGCGACACACGAGACATGGGACTCGGGGTGATCAGCAATAATGAGATAGATGATTTGTATGCGTCGTTTCGATTAGAGACGGAATAAATTCTGTTTTTGATTATTTTCGTCTCTGATTCGTTGCTAATCAGAGACAGATCAGTGACGGAATTTGATCCGTTTCTGATTCATGTATCTACTCCTCAAAAATTAGAAACGGAAATAGCAACGAAATCTCTGGATTCCGTTGCTATTTCCGTCTCTAATTTTCATTTTTGTTTAATTTTTAAAATCTCTGATTAGCAACGGATCATATATATATAGGTCTCAATCCAAGCACATTTAACCTGCCAATATATAATAAAAATCATAGCTAAATAATATATTGATATTGCACAATTTATATAAACTTAACATATCCTTAACATTATCTTTTTTCAATGTATTGTACACGAAACAACAAAAACAATCTAAAAAATTTCTATATCATATCTTTCTACAAAAGTAAAAGCAAAAATTGTTCTAAATGAAAAAAAAATGAAGTGTTCCGAGATTATATAAAGTTGATTGTGCTTCAAATAATACTTGACTTCGTACGAAACACCTGAAAAAAAATCAAAAAGAAAAAAAAATCACTAAATTATACAAACAATAATAGGAATATAAACAATATTATGGGAGAACTACGTATCATCGCAATTTCAACCAGAGAACTCACTAGGAGCCATTCCAAAGAAGACCATTCCAAATGACCATTCCAAATGCCAAGACCATGCAACCCATAAAAAACAAAGAAACAAACAACCCAAAAAAAAAAAGAAAAATAAACAAACACATTCGAGGAAACCAGCAACCCATAATAATTAAGGAATCATTCCCTTTCATGTGTCTATCCTGTGAACAACACAAAATCAACAAACACATTTAGAGGAAAATGAAAAGAAACATTTTATCAATACGTATAGAACTCTTATTTAATAGCCAATTTGGAACCATTCCCTTTCATGTGTCTATCCTGTGAACAACACAAAATCAACAAACACATTCGGTGTACTTTGTCTATTCACTTATTAGCAAGTATGCAACTCAATGGAACTATTGAAGTCGTACATTCCAAGAAGATAGCTCTCAACTACATGAAAATATTAACTTCAAGAAGTTAACTCCAAGAAGATAGCTCTCAACTAACACTGTAAGTTAACAAAAATGAATCAAACGAGGCATAATGGCAATTGAGATTTGTAGACAATAAAGTAATTTCAGTCTTACTAATCATGGCAAGTAAATGAACCCAATATGCATATAGACAAGTTTTTCAATAAAAAAACCTTTAATAATCATGTTTATAGCCTTTATATCATACTTGAACTCCACATATTCTACAAATGGTGAATAATCATGGTATGAGAATGACATACAAGGAAATAAATAGTCATAAAAAGAGGCTATTTTGGCTATAAAAATAGAAGATAGATCTGGTTGGAACTTTCAATAGGTTTCATCATTTTTTACGACTTTCGAAAGTTAACCAACACTTTTACGAGCACCTGGCATCATAAGAAAGAAGTAATGCATCCATCCATGAAAGATAAAGATACTTCACTACCTCGTTCGCTTATATTAACCAAAGAGAAATGTGAAACTCAATAAGTCTATTTTTGTTTTACTATCTGAATAGATATTGATTATAAAGAAGATCATGAGAAAGTGAGCAATGAATCTAAAGAAAAAAGAAAAACTTTGGCATTCAAAAGCTATCGAGTTGAGCAACAATGAATCAAGAATAAACTCATAAACAAGCCAAAAAGTGAGAGAAATATTAATTGGTACATTACCAAAGGTGAGAGAAGAACAGCCAGGAGAGCTTGACGAAGAAAGTATGATGTGCAACATCCTTGAGGAGCCAAAGTGTGTTACTTGAGAAATTGTTTCTCGCCCAACAACTCGAAATCTAACAAAAGGAAAGGCACATATTGTAAGAGAGGAGACGAATGTGATGGTTCCACTAATGCTTTGAGCTTGACTTACGGTATGGTCAGTAGAATTCCAGGGTGTTGCTAAGTTTATAAGAAACTATAAGGTTAAAGTAGAGGACCGAGAATGCAAGACTTGCTCAAAACAAAAGCTAAAAACAAAAAAAGACCAAATTTGCATTAACCATGAAAGGCTTCGATATTTGATGCAAACAAACAAATTTCGAAATTGGAGTGCAAGAAAAAGTATTTTGAACTAAAATCATAATATAATGGTGTCTTTGTAGAAATTAGACTCATCCACATTTCCAAAGAAAGGAAGAAATAAGACTGGAGTTTGGGACAACATCTCGAGCATGAACAAATATGACCAACCTAAAATAGCTACTCAATTGAAACTACATAAATTTACGTTTTAACAAAGAATAGAAGAAGTTGTGTCGAAGCATTTACAACATACATGTGAAATTAATTTTTTTTAAAGTATAAATAAATATGCAACAAAAGCACCTCAAATGGTGATTGATTACTGAATGCTATCAAGTCTCACCTAACCATATGTATGTAACAAAGAATCATATAAAGACTTGATTATGAAATTAAATGTCATGTTTAACTGGTTAACTGGGGCTAGAGATTCTTAACCTGCACAAGCGCTCATAAGCCCCCTCTTGGTATACGGCCATCATATCCATTAGCTCCAAACCTGCACGTTGCAAAAATGCCCTTGCATGAGTTAAATATAAATATACCATTCTTCAAGTATTGAATGATTATGGAATAGAAGAAATGAATAACAGTATTGACAATTAGGCTTTTCAGGACAAAAACACTCTTTATACGTGATATTCATTTTCTTTCTTAGTTCTCTTACAATTCCATGGCGCTCTTCTTGTTAAGATATACATTAAAGATCCACTCTTGGTTATTGGGGATTAAAATCAAACACGGGTCATTATTGGTAGTTACCATTTAATGATTAAACTTCTAATGAAACGTCTATGATCTCAACGAGCGATATCAATTACATCTAGTGAATGAATCCATTGGTGGTGTGAATGAGAAAACGAGCACAACATCAGAAGAGTCGGCACTCACTGTGTCAGCAAGTCCTTGCTATAATTGTAAATCACATAAATACATGAATACATGAATACATGAATACAAAAATTGCAAAATTCAAGCATGTGTCAAGCACTAAAGGGCAAATACCTGATGATGAGTCCTGAGAAGTATCTTGCAATTGGCATGAATTTCTTGAACATGAGAAAGTGCCTTAAAGAAATTTTCACTCAAGTCTTCCTCCCTCAATGCATGTATCTACAAATTGATTATGTTCATCATAAAAAATTGGCATACAAAACGGGCAACATACACGCTAAAAAGCTGCGTATGATAAAATTGGGACAACAAACACCTCCTCATTGGAAAGCTGATAGTCCCTCAGAAAGCAAGACACAATCTCTTGACGTTGAGTTGTGACCTCAAGCTCATGTTTAAGCCTTTCGGAGTATCGATGATGTCTCCAAAGACTCGCACCGCAAATCGCTCAACGCCTTCGCAATCCCGACAACTCATAGATTTAACACAACAAATCTTACTCATCATGCTATGAAGTTTGTTTTGCTATTAGGACATCAAGATCCACTCGTATTAACGCCTTCTTAAAATGAATGGCTATGCATTACGGCCGTTTGCATAATTAGGTCTTGACACAGCACAAATTATCGTCTAAACGACGTTCAGATCTAGGTATCATCTAATTATTCAAGAAATTAGTGCCTACAAATTTCAGGAAGCTCAACTTTCTGATCTAGCTCCAATTCACAGTACAACGCCACACAAAAGCACCGGATCTAATCTAATTCTACGATTCCAACCAATTTCCTTCAACTCCTCACTGATTACACATTCAACTCTCCAAACCACAACAAAAATCAAATCAAATCAACACACCAGCACGAATTAACAAGTTTTCAAAGATGAACGAATCACTCACTTGTCGCAGCATTCAGCCAACGTGTTCACTTCCTCCTCCACTCGATCCAACGCCTGCACCACCAACAACAACAACAGAGACATCCAGAATCAAAACCTAGGATATAAGACAAGAAGAGCGCCATGAAATTGGGGATTTGGGGGGCGGTGACCGGAGAGAGACGGAGAGACCAGAGACACCGGAGTGACTGGTTGAGCAAGAGACGGAGAGACCAGAGAGAGAGAGTTGAGAGCAAGAGACCGAGACGAGAGATTTGTTGGGGGTTGGGGATTTGGGGGTGGTGACCGGAGAGAGACGGAGAGACCAGAGCGACGGGTTGAGCAAAAGACGGAGAGATGAGAGTTGAGAGCAGAGACGAGACCGAGACGAGACGATCGGAGAGTCGAGAGTATAGAGGAGAGACCGAGACGAGACGCGACGACCAAGGGATTAGGGGTTGTTGGTCGACGACGAACTTGACGAGACGATCGGAGAGACGAGAGTATAGAGGAGAGACGACGAAGGGATTTGGGCGTCGCGTGGGATTTGGGGATTTCGGTGGTGGGAGAGGGGGTGTGTGTGTTGGAGGGGGCTCATCAAAATCTCGAGATTTGATGCACTTGTATGCGTAGAGTGCAACTCCGCTATTTGTACGGAATATATTGAGCGTGTCTCTATATAGTAGTGGGAAAGGCTAGGTGATAGTTCTCACCGCCGACCGGACGTAGATCATCTCGACTTAGCATGTCTCAATCTATACATTTTTTAATTACGGTATTTACTTGCATTACTTGATTCAGCAATTCTTTCGCTACTTTACTCTTTTAAATACATCTCTTCTATTTTGGAAATGTTTCATCACAACAAAAAATGGTCTGCAATAGAGATGGGGTTAGTGACTGCCCCCCGTCACTATTTTTGGGCAAGAAAACTCCCGCCCAAGCCCAGTTCTGATCACTACATGGCCGCGCTTAAGAGGGCCACGTGAGGGAATAGCGACGAGAACCTCTCGTCGCTATGGTCCCGTCGCTATTCGTCGATTTCCAGATCTAAAATCGATTTCTCTCCCTCTTTGGTCATTCTCCGCCCTCTCTCCCTCTCTCCACCGCCCCTATCTCCACCGCCCTCTCTCTCCCTCTCTCACCCCCTCTCCCCTCTCACTCTCTCTCCTCTCCCTCTCTCCATAGCCGGCTCCTCAGATCTTTAGTCGTTATCTCCCTCTCACCACTCGGTCCTCACCTTGCCATGATTGATCTGGCCGCCGACAGAGTCCCGAAAGGAGACCTTCGCAGGCGAGACGAGTTGATGTTGCTATTGATGTTGTTGTTGAATGGTGGGCATCTTGTTGACGGTACGGAGTGCGTTATGATGATGACGATGGCGGATCTTCTTCTCTCCACCGTCCTCTCCTATCGCCTCCTCTCTCCAGCCGCTTTCCTCGATCTTCTCTGCCGGTGACGTCCCATCTCTCCCTCACCGTTGTATCATTCACAGCCGAGATCCACCACCGCCAGTCAAGGCCTTCCTTTATATGTTAGAATTTTATGTTTTTTTTTGTAATTTTTGGATTAGTTGTTTTGATTTTTTTTAAAGTTTTGATCTTTCTTTGGTTTTTTTATTGTAATCATTGTTGTTGCTTGTTGTTGCATAAAATTGTTTTGGTGAATAAAATTGTTTAATTTTTTTAAAAAAAATTTGGCTTTGTTTTGTTTAATTTATTTTTATTTTTGTGAGAAATCAGTGTTTTATTTTAAAAATAATATTGTTTTCATTTTAAAAGTAAAATTGTTTTTATTTTAAAAATAAAACTATTTTTTAGAATAATTTTTTTTGACAATCGATCGTTGCAAATAATTATAGTTCGTCGCTATATCTCGACACTAAAAAGATTAGTTTTCCCGTCACTAATCTTGCATTTTTTTGTAGTTCATGTAATTTTTCGATTACTTAAATATTACTATACTCACAGATCTAGTTTTTGACAAAGTGGGTGTAGGTCTTTCTTGAGCGATGGCAATGAGAAGATCGACGACTTTCTTTGGCATTTCGACAATTCTCCTATCTCATTTTTGTATGACTTAATTTTTGTTGTATTATTACTATAATGGCCCAAAAATCTCTAACCGTATTTACGTCTTTACACATGCTCAACGACCCCATACTGTGGGATCCACACCATGATATGTCCGTTTACCGAGGCAAAGACCGATATACATTTTATATTTGTTGTGATGTATGCCTAGTGTATTGTATATGTGTAGACTATTAAGTTAATTTTCTACGGGTGAGTATGTATCGAGACGAACGGGGGCGTTCCTCGAGTCGCGTGTCGTCGTGGAGACCGGGTAGCGGCATATTGGGGTAAGTTTAGTTTATTTGAATAAAATGTGAATTTGTTGGGTCATAAGTGGCTTTAAAGTGGCCACACTTAGATAAGTCCTAAAGTTTGTAAAATAAAACAATAGACATTGGATGTGCATCGAGACATGTGTTAACCCATCATGAGGCAAGTGTTAATTCGTTGAATCAATCACAATTGACTTGGGGGACAAATGAGACAAGGTGGTCCATGAGATGAGCATGGAGACACGTGTGCACGCCATGATCAAAGGCTAGCATTTAAACAAAATACTTGTATATATAAGTCACTAAATGGACTTTTATCCTCACCAAACTCAAATCGGTGGAGAAGAAAGAAGCGAATCGCTGGTGGAGGTGGAGGTGGAGGAGAGGAGGAGAAAGTGAGAACCAGAAAAGATTGAACTTGCACATCATGTTGTTCTTGTATCTATTCATGGATGAATATTGTGACATGATGCATTGTGAATTCACTACAAAAAAAAAGCAAATCAGAAACGGAAATTTCCGTCTCTGATTTGTTAAAATTTCGTCTCTAATTGCAGTCAGAAACGGAACAGAGACGGAATCAATTCCGTCTCTAAAAACGTCGTTGCTAATTCAATCAGAAACGGATTGCGATTCCGTTTCTGATTTAGAGACGGATCAGAAACGGAATAAATCGAATTTATTCCGTCTCCCGATTTAGAGACGGAATAAATTCCGTTCGATTATTTCCGTCTCGATCCGTTGCTAATCGAGACGGATCGAAACGAATTTGATCCGTTTCGATTTATGTATCTAACAAAAACGAAAATTAGAGACGGAAATAGCAACGGAATCCAAAGATTCCGTTGCTATTTCCCTCTCTAATTTTCATTTTTGTTTAATTTTTAAAGTCTTACATATATAGGTCTCAATCCAAGCACATTTAACCTGCCAATATATAATAAAAATCATAGCTAAATAATATATTGATATTACACAATTTATATAAACTTAACATATCCTTAACATTATCTTTTCTCAATGTAGTACACGAAACAACAAAAACAATCTAAAAAGTTTCTATATCGTATCTTTCTACAAAAGTAAAAGCAAAAATTGTTCTAAATGAAAAAAATAAAAAAATGAAGTGTTCCGAGATTATATAAAGTTGATTGTGCTTCAAATAATACTTGACTTCGTACAAAACACCTGAAAAAAGATCAAAAAGAAAAAAATCACTAAATTATACAAACAATAATAGGAATATAAACAATATTATGGAATATAAACAATAGAACTAGAAACAATTGGAAACAAGGAACAGCTATGAGGGCATATAAGGTCCAACGCATGTAAAAACCATGAGATGAAACGAAGGAAAGAGAACTAAATGGTAAATCCACATTGCTATTCTATCCAATTAATCGGAGTAATGGAACTATGCAAATAGATCAAACTGTTAACTGATATCATATATCTTACTCTTACCTTGTGAAACTACCACCTGACGAAGCTCCAATAACAAGCATGCTTATTTGGGACTTAGACACTTCATTAGATATTGCAACTAGTACATGCTAATCTCTGTTAAAATCTAGTAGGTTTACTGAATAAGTTGCCGAGGCTGCCACGAACAAGTAGTTAAAGTTGATCAACAATTTGCAATTGATCGCTTAGCATGGATTATGGTTGCAAATTGATGAACCACCGCACAGAGAAAATAGCTTCTTAATATTAATGTTACTGATCCATGACCACAACAAGAGGTCTAACAATGAAACACATAAGTATTTGAAACAGAAACAAATCAAACAATGAGAGTTTTTGCACAGGATGTTATCTGCATACTACATGATACCAATGAATCCAAAGATGGATTCTATACTAAAGTGTGAAGATTATATAAAATGCTTTTCAAAAAAAAGAACAAACAAAAAGGTTAAATATATTATAGCCATATGATGATAAAGCATTACATTTCCTGGCATTTGAAATCATAAAGAGAGAAAATTTTGAAAGAATGTAGAATTCTGATACAAATTTGAATTGTCAATGAATTTACCCATGTCATCTCTGCGGCGTGATGATGGTGTAAAAGCGACATTTCCTCTTCAAATGGTCGATGCGCTTTCTTGGCCAATCTTTGATTCTTCGTCATGCCATCTTGCCACAACATGATTCTCTTGTTGTAGCACAAATTGGTTCCTTCAATTAAACAAAAATAAGCAATGGAAGAACTCCAAAAACAACAATTATGGCATTGAGATTTGTGAATCACCGAAATATCTTCGATCACTCCACTTAGATTGTTGATATCGGCTACTCTTTGCTTTCTTCTCTATCTCGTATTATGAGGATCCTCACCAAATTCTTCTCACCCAATCTTGTAACGCCTTGTCTCTCTTGCGCACAATCACGTTGTAGACGGGAAGCTTCTCGTACGACCCTACGCTCCCGCCAATTTAGAATATCTAAGAATTAATAGTGTGTGGAGGAGATACCAAAAGCAAAACCCACCACCCCTTTTGATCGGTGATTTTGGGGAGCCTTGATAACTAAGTTTTAGAGAATTTACGATTGGAACTTACACTGAAAAGGTGAGGCTCGCTTCGAGCATATGGATGACATGTCCCATTTTAGGCCGTTTTGTTGCATCGGGGTCAACACATTTAAGAGCAACCAAGTATTCTTTTTAGCTCCTTAGAAGAAAGCATCTCGAGCAATTTAGGATCCACTACTTGCTCGGACTTCCTCTCTCCAACCAAGCCCTTTAACCAATCAACCAAGTTAACCTACAAATATTTCAAACAATTTTCAACTCATCCAGCTCCTTAAAAAAAATAGAGGTAAGAACATCTAAAGTCTAAAGATTACATGACAAGAAATATTCACTATCAACCTCTCCAGGGGGCCTAATGGTGGTCAACGGGGTTTCTGCTGAAATTATCTCCATAATAAGTATTCCAAAGCTATAAATATCACTCTTCTCATTCAACATGCCAAGCAAGCATATTCAGGAGCTACGTAGGCCGCAAAAATTATTTGGTTAGTAATGAAGTAGGTAAGAATGCACACAAACAAGGATGAAAAATCTTTAAAGTGAAATACACTAACCCATATCACGAGTTGTAACATAACTCCTTTCCGAAAACAAGAGCTTAGCAAGTCCAAAATCTGATACCTTAGCATTCCACTGACGGTCCAAGAGAATGTTGCTAGATTTTACATCTCGATGAACAACCTTTGGTTCAAGACCCTCGTGAAGGTAGGCCAAGCTGCAGAGCAAAATTCTCTTTGAATCGAATACACAAACTATAACGAATTCATCTAGTCATAAATCCAAGTTGTCATACCCTTTTGCAGTCCCAAGGATAATGTTCATTCGAATCTCCCATGTAAGTGGGCTTACTAGTCCGACATCTCCATGAAGCCATTGTTCAAGATTACCATTATCTATGTACTCATAAACAAGCATCCTAATAGAAGACATATGACAGATAGAGCAAGAAAATCATGATTACCGATTGCAATGACATAAAAATAACGCAATGAAAAAATAAAAGGCGGAAACCTGTAAGCACCCTCCATGCAGTAACCAAGCAACCGGACCAGATTTTTGTGCCTAACACGCCCTATTGCCTCTACTTCGACTCTAAACTCCTTCTCAGCTTGACCCCTGATAAAATAGTATTACAAAAAACCCTTAAAGATTTCATGAAAACTAAATAATTAAAGGAAACGTAAAACAAGCAAAAAATGAAGCATAATACAGAGAAGAGAATTTGATTCATTGCCAAAATAATCGAAAAAGCCAACTGTACCACAAAGATAAAGCCAAGAGCATGTGCAAAGAAAAAAAAAAGATAAAGATAAAAGAGAGATGAACAAAAGAACAAACGCAAAAGAAAAAAGATTTTGACTTCACAAATTTATTTAGCTCACAATTTGTTTCATTGGCAAGAGACTCTTAACCACAAGTAACCACAAGTACACATAAAAGATGAAAGTGAAAAAAAAAACCATGTGCCTCATCGGTTTCAACAAGACAATTATAGTTTACCAACACTTTGAGAATTATAATTTGCATTCTTGCACCATGGAGCTCCAATGAAATGACCTTTTTGAGGTGTTCAATGAAGCAATTCAACATGGTACAAAACTACACTTGAAAACTTAAATGGACTTCACACAATTTGATTTTGCCCCATGTTATACTTGAAATCAAATGTAGCTAATTAAAAAGGGCGTTGCCGCGTGTACACACCACATAAAAAAACTACCTGAAACTGCTCATCAAACTCTTGAATGTTGCTACAAGATAGCAAAAAGTGATTCAATAGCCACAGCAGCAAGCTTTGCGTGCTGTGATGCTAGCTCCCTTGCTCGTTGAATTCCGTTGCTCTTAGCAGTAATACAAAAAGCCTACAGACAGATTATATAACTCAAGAAGGTTCATCTAGAAGAGCAAAGACTGTAGCAAGATAATACCATATACATGACAGAATTCATCACTACAATAAAACAAGTACCTAGCCAATACACCCTGGCATTTAAAAAGAAAAGGATCTTGTTCAAGTGAATAACTATAAAAGTAAATGAAGTAACTGGAAAACTATAAGATGAATATATACCTCAGTGTTTCTCAATGAAGCAAGTGCTACACAAGCTCTAGAGAGCGAGAAAATCTCCAAAACCAGGATAGCTTGGCATCATAAAAAGAAAATAGTTCAGCGAGAGGCCAAAATTAAGATCATCTTGAATATATGGTATAGCATAGAATGAACATGTAGAAAGATTTTGGACAAAATTAGAGTCTTATTGCAATAGCTATACGGGGAAGCATCAACAAGGTCGTAACAGCGCTAATAAGGATCGATGTGGAATCCGAACTAAGACCAATGTTTGTACAAACCCCAGCATCAACAAAACCCCACGAATCTCGAGACGTAATGGACGATTGAAAAAATAAAAGGTTTTGGTGGGAATGTTGGCGCCATTTTTTAGAGACGGAATTAAATTCCGTCTCTAATTCCGTTTCTAATTCCGTCTCTGATCCGTCTCAATTCCGTCTCTGAATGTTTCCGTCTCAATTCCGTCGCTAATTTTTTTTTTTAGAAACGGAACTTAATTCCGTTTCTAATTCCGTTTCTGATTTAGAAACGGAACTTATTTCCGTTTCTAATTCCGTGTCTGATTTGCTGTTTTTTTGTGAATTATTGTTTCGTTGACTCTGACTCCTACACTTGATGTCATTCTTGAAAAGATTGATGAAAAACATGCTAATGGAATACTTTGGATTTAATTGGACTTGTATTTGATTTCCTTTGGGCTTTGTAGCCTAACTTGTTTTGAAATCCTAGAAGTTTGGAATTCTTTGTCTTTGAAATTAAAGTAAGGATTATCTAGTGTCTATTACATGAGAGATGCGCGGTTCACGTGGACATGGGTCTATCGGGGTTCCGACACTCACCATTACACTTGCGTGGCACACGAGTTATGGGACTCGGGGTGGTCGACAAACATGAGATTGATGTTGTGTAAGCATAGAGCGCAACTCCGCTAGTTGAGTGAGATATGTCGAGCGCAGTTCTATATAGTAGTGGGAAAAGTTAGGTAATAGGTCTCACCTTCAACCGAACGTAGATCATATCGACTTAGATGGTGTCTATCTCTACATATTTAACTATGGTAGTTATTTACATTAATTGTTTTAGCAATGTATTTTGCTACTTTATGCTTTTAAATACCATTCATTTATTTTGGAAATGTGGCATAAAATTCTCTAGTCAGTACTTAAATATCACTATAATTACCGTCTAGTTTGTGACGGTAGGTGTAGGTCCGTTGAGCAGCAGCAGACCAGGGAAAGAGAAAATCGACGACTTCCTCTGAGCAGTTCGGCGACTCTCCTCACTCATTTTGTATGTCTCAAATTTTGTTGTATTATTATTGTTTATGTCATTTTGGGTTGTACATTGGGTTGAGTGAATAGTTTCATATATATATATATAGTTTCATATATATACGTGCATGTGATGTTGTATTTTTCATGGTTTTCCACACGTAGGAATTTTGGAGAATAAATGCTTCATCTTAACATGATAATGAAATTTGAATTAACTTTCAATAGAATAATATATCAATACATGGATTTAGAGGAATATAGGGACGAAAGGCTAACTAATACGTAATTAAGTTTTATGTGGTTAGGATTAAGGCTTGAGTACGAGATTAGGTCGGGCGGTGCCCTATTTAGAAGTTGGGGTCATAATTATTGTTTATATCTTTACTGTACTGTGACGACCCATCTCCTAATCTAGGGCACCGCCCGGCCTAATCCCTTAATTTAGCCATAATCATATCCGCGCATGACTCAACTACATATTAGTAAGCCTTTAGAACCTAAATACCTCTTTTCTCGTATTCAGGATAAGTAATACACTAGTCCTACCAATTTATAAAATTTAGATTTAATTAAAACTTTTTATTGAATTAATTATTTAACGGAAATCTTATTGATTATGCGGAAGCAATTAGTGACTTATGCGAAAGCCATTTATAAAATCCTAAATGTGGAAAATCAGGGAATGACATCACATATATAAAGTCCTAAAATGCAGTGAAACAGTAAAATAGTCAAGTCAAGTCGGGGAACTAACACTCAACCCAATATACAACCCTAAATAGTATCTGAAAGACATATATAACATATACAATCAAAATATCAAAAGAAGACCTACAATCGATGCAGTGACACGCCGCGAGCTTAGGGATACTCGTCGATCTTCTCCTTGCCCAACCTTCTGGAAGACGACTCTACACCCACCGTAATAAAAATGATGATGAATACAAGAATAAAACAATAATCCCCAATGATAAGTTTAATTTGCATTTTCAAATATTCAAATGACATTTAAAAGCATATAAAAACTGAAAAATAAACCATATGCGAGTAAATACCAGAGTTAAACAAGTGATACTGATACTAGGCTAAGTAGTGGTGATTTAGGTCCAGTCGGTAGTGAAACATGTCACTCCGACTCAATAATCATATAGCACAAGGACTCTAACCCAAGTGTTATCAGGGACTCTAACCCCGGTGTGTAGACCACCTCAGGGACTCTAACCCCGAGTGTCATACAATGTCAGGTAACATGTGCCGACATCCCCAGGGACTCTAACCCCGTGAGTCGTGAACACCTCGATCGAGTACGAGACCTAAATGCGAAAACTACTTTTTAAATTTAAAGAAATATCAAGTATGGATTATCAAGGCATAGACACATCTACACACCTAAACAAATAAGGAATAAAAGTCTTCTTAAACATTTATAAGATATTCATTAGCCTAATAGCATGCTATTTATCATTCAATTCACATTTAAAATAACCAGAATAGACATAACATGGGATAAAATCAATGAATCAAATCAAATGAATGAATATCATGCAAACTAGACTCATCAAGTGAGCATAGACACAAATAACACATGATATAAGAATACAAATGCAAGATAGTCAAAAGGAATATGCAAGGATAACAATTAATAGAAATGAAATGCCAAGTGAATTAAGTTGACATTGGGTATACTCACAAAAACAAAGTAAAGTCCTAGTTTTACTGGCCTCACGATACTCCAAATCTTGTATTCGCTCTCCCGTACCCTTTTCCTAGGTTCCTGAGTTTGGTGTCTCATTAGTTCAAATATAGTGGGTTTAAGCTCAATTTAATTGTGTTTATTGTGTATTCAAATTAGTTCATAGACTTTAAATCAATCTTCCTAAATCAACCCCTAATGACTAAATTAAGTTTCAATTTCAGTCATACATTTTAATGCACTTTTAGGCATGAAATGGTCCAAATATTGAAGTCCTCCATCAATACAATTATTGTTGGTCTCTCTCTTAGCTTTCCGGAAAGGTTTAATTTGCAAAATTCTATTTAAAATGAAAGAGGTGTCATGATTTTACTAAACATAGGTCTAATTGGAATTTAATCCGACTAGCGGAATTAAAAAATCTATTTCTCCCAATCTATAGTTCTTAAAAATGTGATTTTTGGTCACGAGGCAGAAAATATACCCAAATACAATATACTAAAAGATCAACTCATTTGAATAAGTAGCTAGGGAGTTATGCCCTTAACAAGTTTAGTTTCAAAATTTTCGCTACTTTATGCTTTTAAATACCTTTTTTATATTTTAGAAATGTGGCATAAAATTCTCCAATTATTGCTTAAATATTACTATACTCATCGTCTAGTTTGTGACAGTGGGTGTAGGTCGTCGAGCACCAGCAGACCGGGGAAGGAAAAGATCGACGACTTTCTTTGAACATTTCAACGATTCTCCTATCTTATTTTTGTATGACTCGACTTTTGTTGTATTATTATTGTTTATATCTTTACTATACATCTTGGGTTATAGAGTGGGTTAAGTGCATAGTTTTCCCATTTTTGAGACTCATATATCATATTGTGTTGTTACCTTTATAATATATACATGCATGTGATGATGTGCTTCCTAGTTTTCCACACTTAAGAATTTTGAATAGTAAGAGCTTCCGCATAATCTTTAAAATACATAATAATATTAAAACGATAAAAAATTTTAATTAACTGTGAAATCTAATAATATATGAACACCTGTATTGATGGTTATATGGACGAAAGGCTGACTAATACGTAATTAAGTCTTATGTGGTTAGGATTAAGACTTGATTACGAGATTAGCCGGACGTTCCTTGTTTAGAAGTAGGGGCCTTCACATGAAGTGTCAAGACCCATGGTACGAGAATCAACCCTGCATAACTAAACCTCACGACAAACAATAAATTCTTGAAACTCCAAAAAATCATGAAAAACAGGTGAAAGTTATATAGTTTTGTTGTAAATGACATACTTCTCTCAAATCCATCGATATTTCCGCCCCCAAAGTCGAGATTGAACACCAAAATCATAACTTTAATTAAACATCTTAGAGAAAAACACAATAAACAACTCAAACTACTGCAAAACCCAAAAATTGAACTCAAAATTGTGAGAATTGCTTCACGAAAGAAGAACCATCGTGATTTCTTCGAAATCACGCCGGATTTTGTTTGGATTGGAGGCGTAGCTTTGGTATCGAGTGTGTGTTTCAGAGGTAACGTATAGGTGAGCAAAAACCGTTATATATGAAGGGCATTTTGGTCATTTTGTGAAGAGACAAAATAAGAAGGGCAAAAATAAATTTGGAATGGGTACGTTGAGTAAAAATTGGGACCAGTTTAGCTGCATTACACTTTGAAAAGTCATGGTTGGCATATTTTGATAAAGAAAGAATTTCTCGGGATCCTTAGTTACCCCTCCAGAGAACTCAAGGAAGAAATCGGAGGGAGAAAGGAGCGCATATATATATATATATTGGTTTCGAACCAACACATCTACTTTATTTAGCGTGTTAATTAGAAAACAAAACTTACCACTTGATCAATGTTCCTTAGCATCTCGAAATTTAAATAGATGTCTAAAAATATAACAAACAAATTAGTTTACTTATAATTAATACTGCGATGGCAAGCTCGATTATAAATTATTATTAATGTTTCAAGTAGCAAGATGCATACCACTGCTTATTTCAACAATATTACATACTACAGACTACACAACATATATATATAGTTCACCTTAATTAGTTATTATTGATTAACCAACGGCGGGCACCATTACAACAATGCCTCGCTCTACCCAAACACGAACTGTGTCACATAAGATGACTGTAATGGTGCTCGTTCCTTCATCTATGATAATTACTTTCACATTTGGGTTTTCTCTCCGGATCGTTTCCACCGCCACCTCTGCTGCTGCTCCAAGCAGCTCAGGCCATACTTGCTTCCCAACATTGTCTGTCATTAATTTATCATGTAAATGAACATTGTTAACTAATTAAAAAAAAAAAAAAGCTAAGACAGAGATGTGGAATAGTTGAAGTCACTACCCCTAGTTGTGTATTAAGTAATATATATATGCAATGGCCTAATTTAATTGTCACAGCTAGACAAATAAAAAACAAATCAAATAAAGTTCTCACCAGGGCAAATTTCCGATGCCATCGATCTCTATTCTCTGTGCTGTATAACAAAGGATCATGATGGTAGTATTTATAGAAATTATATTTTGATAAGTATAGCTTTGATAATTCTCTATGTAGGAATTACATTTTTGAAAAGTCTGGTTGGCATATTTAATTTGATACGTGCTCAGGATTCAAAGTTGTTTTTTATAAGTAACCCCTTTTTCAATATATTCCATCTAAAAAGCCTAGCTAGTTGGGTTGGCCAGTTTGGTGAATGTTAGACATTTGATGATAAGGTACATTTTTGAGTAGGAACTTGTATATATGTTTGATGTAAATCACCTTCCGAACCGCCTTGCTTCCAAGGATTTAATAAATAATAGTTATTACTCAAGCATAACCCGATTTTGTACCACACCTTTATTTTTATAAATTCGAGAAATCTTTAGAGGTCACAATGGTCGAGACCTCTAAAGAGGTCTCGGTCCTAAGACATCTTTAGGTCTCGGACTCTCACCTAAGATGTTGGTGTTGGTCTTAGTGGGAGCCGATCGAAATCTCTTTGTGTGACTAAGACTTTCAAAGCACTCTCGGCCCTATATCCGAAACTTACGGGCAACAAGAGCGAACAAAAAAATTTCAAAACTCCAAAAAAATACATGAAACCAACCAAAAAATTAGTGGATTTTGCTCGGAATAGCTAGATACTCTCCATCGATATTTTGTGCCAAAAATGCGAAATTCAAGCTCCAAATCAAAGCCTTAAACCCATCAACAAACACCACTACCGATTAAAAAAAAAAGCAAAAAAAAATCCCAAGAAAATCCAAAAAATCAATCCAAAATAGGTTGGGAATACACCCACCCAACATCGAATCGATGTGGCTTGGCTCGAATTTTATTAGATTTGGGCTGTACACGATTTGAGAGATGGGTGGTTGGGGTATAGGTGAGTGGAGTGAGCAAGGTATGGGTAAGCAAAAACCTTTTTACATTGAAGGGCAGTTGGGTCATTTCACACCTACATTAATTTTTAAAAAAAAATTGTGGTCAGCTCCCCTTTTTTCACTAGAACATTTTTGGCTTTTAATAGAGGTTTTAAAACCCTTTTTTATTAAAAAAAATTGTGTATTACATCTCATATCAATTTTTTATTGGATGTCTCCCTTTAATAGGTGTTTAAAAACCTCTATTAAATACCAAAATTGTCCATTTCTTATAAAAGAAAAGGCTTATCTCAATAATATTGCTGTGTAGATGACTTTTTCTCCGATTATATTGTTCAACCTTAACGTAGAGAATTTTTAATGTATAATAAGATGGATTAATTGTACCCATAGATTCTTGCTACATTTTTAATGTGGAGGAAATGTCTAGCTAGCTATCTTATAATTCTAATTTTTTTAATAAAAAATTGTTTTCATATTTAATTCATTTAACTCCAAGATCATTTAGTACAACCATATTTACCTCGTTTGGAGCTTGATTCTATACATTTGACTAGCACAAGTACAGGAAGCTGCATCATCATATAAATAGTTTCATTCTCTTGCCTACAAATAAAAAAAGTTTTCCAATCTTGAATGTGTTGTTTGGCTAATTATAAAATAATAATTAATGGTATTTATTTATTGGATTAGACGGATGAGATATGAATATATATTAATGTAAGGTAGTATAAGGATTTGAGCATATTTAATTTGTTAGCTCATCCAACTATACACCATCACAGGTAATTAATTACTGATATATATATATATATATATACACACATAAAGACACGCACACTAGTGTAACGCACAATGTTCCGCATATGGGTGCAATTTTTTTGAAGCTCATATGTGCGTGTAGGCAGTTAAGGTAATAATGTAAAACGTTTTTGAAGTCGCTAATGTAATGTCTATTTTTTAGAAAAGTGTGACATTAATTTGGGTAGTTTTTATTTTTTTCACATATTTAACTTTTACATATCTTATTTCAACCAATAAAAAAAATGATTGAGGGCATTTTTGAAAAGATATTACCAAAAAAGCTTCACCGTGAAAAGCAAACTCAGAATTTTTATTTTATATATATATACTTCTTAGTACTTTGATTTACCTTTATATATATATCATTTTGGAAGAGGTTTGAGATATCAAGTTACCAATTAATTAAAAGACTCAATAGTTTGATATAGGATTGAGATTAAGAATTAATGATGGGTTCGATCTCTAGTTGGGGCAAATTGTTTCTTTCTTTTTATATATATATATAAATAAAGAAGTTTGAGATAAATAAGGAGATATGGGTTTTTTCTCATGATCAGACTCTCTCACGCTCAATAACATTGCATTAATTTCTCTGTAAGTGTCTCTGCAAGCTAGAAGAGAATCTTGGTTGTGAATTGTTGGTCAACTTTCGTTTGGTGATTTTGCCTTAAATCAATAATTAATGATCAAATAAGAGAATTAGTCTCCAATGGAATAACATTAATTTGGTCGATGATGATAACCATATATATGCGCTCAAATATTTTAGTTTACTAATACTGTAATAGTACATAAGTGGAGATCAAGCAACATACATATATATACTGCAGACTACGTACATATTATATGAAGTCCACCTTAACCAATTCCGGGCACCCTTGAAACGGTGCTTCCCTTGACCCAAACACGAACTCTGTCACATCGGAAATCTGCAGTTACAAATGATCCTTCTGGTATGACAACCGGTCGCACATTTGCGTTTTCTCTTCGGATTGTCGCCACTGCCACCGACGCTTGTGCTCCAAGAAGCTCAGGCCATACCTGCTTACCGGCGCCTGTCGTTGGAGTAAAATGCAACAAACAATCAATCACAAGTACACAATCGATATAGAGAATTACGACGTGGTTCAGCCACTACGTTCACAACAAAGATAACATAGATTACATACATAGAATTATGTGCCTAATAATTAATAAAGAGATGTGGAATTAATTAATTAGGTCACCCACTTATATAATATGAACTTGTTACATTAAAAAAAATCATATCAAACAAGTTAAAATATCTCACCAGGGCAAAGTTCCGATGCCATAATTAAATAATCTCTTATGTGTGCTATATATCTAGCTTTGATCGATCTTCTCTATTGTTGTGCTATACTATGCTATTGAGTTCTGGTGGCTACTTACAAAAGATGATGGCTGTGTTTATAGAAATTACATTTTGAAAAGTCATGCAGGTTGGCATACTTTGTTGACACACAAATGATAAGTTCAGGATTCAAAGTTGTTTATAGCGCAAGTAATCCATTTTTTTTTTTTTTTCTGTCAAATATTTCGTCTAAGACGATCATCATCTCAATAACGTGGCTATATGTACAAATGACTTTTTCTCCAATTGTTATCTGTTAAGATATATGAAACACACATGTTTATCCACGTACCAAGATAGTTTGGCGGCGGCACATGCACTCTATGACAAGATGATCATGTTCATGACGCTAAATTTTGGGATTCCCTCTTCAAAATATAATGATTTTTTTTTATGAAATTAAAGAGACGATAAAATAATAAAAAAATGGGGTTTACAAGAATTGAGTTTGCAAGAATTAAGGAAAAACAAAAGAATGGGGTTTTCAAAATATAATTAATGATATGAGTACGTAAAGGCTTTGTTTGGTTGGGGTATTGGAGTTGAGGGGGAGTTAAATAAATTGCAGGTAAAAGGCAGTTTCTTGTAGTGTATAGCTTTGATATTAATAATCAATGTAGAAATTACATACTTTGATACAAAGCTCAGGATTCAAAGTTGTTTTTGGTGAGCTAGTAATCCCCTTTTTCAATATATTTAATTCGTCTAAAAAGCTTAGTTGAGTCCACGAGTTTGGTGGGTATTAGGCATTCTACGATGAGGAACATTTCTGACTAGGAACTTGTATGTTTGATATATGGGAATCACCTTCACTTGCTTCCTATAAAAGCAAAAGCTTATTTCAATAATATTGCTATGTGTAGATGACTTTTTCTCCCATTGTTCTCTCTTAATTTGGGGAATCTCTCACAAGAACAATTTCGGTATTAATAGAAGTTTTTAAACCCTATTAAAAGGGATGTTATTAAATAACATCTAATTGATAGGAGTTTTAAAAAATCTTTATGTAGTACATGTATTAAAAATTAAAACATAACACATTTTCACATGACATTTAATAACACTCTATTTAATAGATGTTTTAAAACCTCTATTAAAGGCCAAAAATGTTCTAGTGTCTTATGTATAATGTGGATGAAATATCTACCTTAATTCTTCTTCTTCTTTTTAAATGGAAGGTTGTTTTCATATTGAATTTTCAACTTTGAAATCATTTAGTACATCCAAATTAAGCTACCTTGATTCCTTACAATTGGCTAACATAAGTAAGGGAAAACGGCACTATTACATAAGTAGCTCCATTCATTTGCCTACAAATAAAAAGTCGTCCAATCTTAATGTAATTTGGATGTTGTGCCGCGGGCAAGACGCTTGCAAATGTTGTGCTCGCGGACGAAAATTAACATGATATTAGAGCTAATGGTTCAGATGGGACCAATGAGAAGGCAATTTGAATGAATTTCAGTCTAAGGTGGTATGTTAAAGATATGTGGATTGGAAGTTAGTCTTACATCGAGTAATTAAGACTTCACGCTCGAAGAAGTATATAAGTGTTGTGGATCTCTCTTCAATGTACCGAGACCTTTTTGAGATAAAACCTCACACCATAAGTTGAAGGTGGTTTTGGGGTTGTTGTCTCGACTAATGGGGTGGTTGCCTCTCTCTAAGGTTATTCTTGTTCTCCCCACTAATAAGGTTGTTGTCCCATAATAGGTAGGTTGCCCCTTTTTATATAGGGTTGTCCGTCATAGTGGAGTTGGTGTTGCACCACCATATATGCCAACATGTGTCTGATATTAGTTCTGAGCGCCATTAATTAGAATATAATATCTATTATCCTTGTTGTCCTTTTGGGTTAGAAACATCAATGCAACCATTGTTAACCAAAAAACAAAAACACAACCACACACAAATAAACTATATTTTTAAATAAAACTAAATATGAAGTTCTCCAAAATCTTTGTGACAAATGGCAGTAGCTTATTAAATATGAAGATTTCAGCTCATATTTTGCTGGGCCATGATCCATCATGGCAGTTGATTTTAATTAAGGCCCTTGCTAGAATCAAATTCACTACATCCCAATTCAAACTTAACAAACTTTCCAAGGTGATATAAATTAACTTTTATTCTAAAATCAATTAGATTTTTTTTTTTTTTTTGAGGGTATATAACTAGATCTTCTGATCATGAAGATGATACAAAATAACATAAAGCATATCAGTTTACTAATATGGTGATAGTACATAAGAGCTTGATTAATATGGAATCATTGATAATGTTGCTAGTAGCAATGTGCATATACATAGTACTACTGCTTATTTCAACATACTACATATCTATATTGCTTACTACATACAATATAATGCAGCAGTAGCCGTCCACCTTAACCAACAACGGGCACCCTTGAAACGATGCTCCCTCTAACCCAAACACGAACTCGGTCACAGCGGATTTCTTGAGTTACAAATGATCCTTCTTGTACGACAACTGGTCGCACATTTCGGTTTTCTCTCCGGATTGTCGCCACAGCCACCGATGCTTGTGCTCCAAGAAGCTCAGGCCATGCCTGCTTTCCACCTGTTAGAGTAAGCGATCAATCACATGCAAACAATCGACAAAAAGAATTACGTGGTTCGACGATGTACACAAAGCAATCCTCCTAGTTTCAAACTAGGTGTGTGCATGTCTTGAGAACGCATGCATGGATTTCATGTCCCCCGTATAACAACTGTATAAGTAAAGAAATGAGACCTACTTTAACAAATCAAATAAAGTTCTCACCACTGCACCGCGATGCCATCTCTTCTCTGTGCTATATATCAAACTTTGATTCCTCTTGTGCTATATATTGAGTGTTGGTGACTAGTCTCAAAGGATTGGCAGTGTTTATATAGAAATTACATTTTGAAAAGTCATATGGTTGGCAAACTTTGACAAATAAATGATAAGTTTTTTTTTTTTTTTTTTTTTTTTTTTTTTTTTTTTTGAAGAAACAAACAAGCGATAAGTTCAAGATTCAAAGTAGTTTATAGTAGGCAATCTCCTTTTTTATTAATTTCGACTAAAAGGCACGACCATCTCAAACATGTAGCTATCTGTATTGATGACTTTTTCTCCAATTGTTATCTGTTTAAAGAAACATAAAACACATCCACCAAGGTAGTTTAGTGGTTGGCAGGGGACTATGAAAAGATAGTTATACTTTAAGAGGCTCAATAAAATGAGATAAATTATAGCAAAAGTATATCTTATGAGATGGATGACACAAGTGATACAAAAAATCAAATTTTAGGGAGGTCCCATATTCGACTCGTGTTGGAGTCACTTATCAAAAAATAAAAATAAAATGAGATTATTATATGCTAGTTGATGACGATATCAAAGGATTGTATGTAAGTATTCTTTACATTATACTTATCCTAAGTGATCCATGTGGGCCCCACACATTACAAGTGTCAAATTATGATTAGAGATAACGGTTGATGGGCGGTTATCTTTTGGGATATTAATCAATGTAGTTTGGTTCCCAATTTTATTCTCCGAAAAAAAAAAAAAAAAAGGTTTTGACTCCGAACACCATTAAGGAGAGGAGAAGAAGAAATTGGAAGATCAAGCTTTGGAAAGAACAAAAATGGCCGGAGGTAATTCTTATTTTATTTCCGCAATTTAGATTAGATGATCTTTGTGTTTGTTCACACAAAGATAATTAATGTTTAATGACTAACAATTGGTATCAGAGCTTTGTGGTTAAACCTTTGATTCATATCATGTCGATCTAGAATTTTTCCGCAGTATTGTTTTAATCGACATTACTGGAATTTATTTTTATTTTTTTGAGTCGATCCTTATTTGGTATTTTGTGTTTCTCTATTCAAAATCTGATTTGTTTGGCGTTATTGGATTTATTAATACATGTGCCGAAAAGGATTTTTCGTAATATTTTGGATAAACTGAAATACTCACATAGTTAGTTTCGGTGATCTGGAGAATTTCCTATAAATTCTGAATTTGACCTTCTGCACGCACATTAAAGTGTGTATATCGTTGAAATCAAATTAGGCGGAATAGCAATTTTTTTAATGTTTGCTACACTCTAGTATATGGAATTTTATACAAAACAGTGTAGCTATGTCACATATATTTGTTTGGCATGTTCAATATGCATGGATATGTGACGCAGCGGAGATCTTCTAAACCAGTTGAACGAATCCACGAACAACTCGATCTAGGTCAGAACTTAAGCCAAAGTTCAAAAATTCTTTTATTTCAGCAAAAACTACGAATTACACCAAATAGATCGCTTAAATAGCGAAACCCTAAAATTGCCAAAAATAGTAAAAAGTCTAAAAAGCCCTAAACTGAAAACTAGACGAAAAATAGAAACAAACGCCGCAAACGGCAACAAATAAGGAAACAAAAGTTTCCTAAAATAGCAAAATTGCCGTTTCGGAGGGCGAAACGATGGAATTTGGCCGAAAAACGTCGTAGTCACAGCAAAGCTGTGAGTTGTGATCTCCACGTCGTTTCCAATAAACCCATACCCCCGGATCGCCGCGAATCATATCTTTTCCTATTTTTCCAAGAATTTGCAACTAATTCTTGGACTTCATCCTTATCCTATCAAGAATTTGCAAACTAATTCATGGACTTCATTATCCAATCAAGAATTTGCAAGCTAATTCTTGGACTTCATCATTCTCCCCAGGGTGGACAGAATTCGCCCTCGAATTGTCATCATCAGACGTATCCCCATAATAGGGAACAAGATGTTTGACATTAAATACATCAGCTGTGCGAATATGACTTGGCAACTTCAATCTGTAAGCATTAGGATTAATTTTCTCAAGAATCTCCATAGGACCAATCTTCCGAACTGACAATTTGTTGTAATCACCCACAGAGAATCGGTCTTTAGTGAGAACTGCCCACACAAAGTCACCCACTTCAAACTCCACGTGACGCTTCTTCCAATCTGCATATTGTTTGTACTTGTCAGCAGCCTTCCGCAAGTTATCTTTGACAGATTGATGAATCTCTTGCAGCCCACTAACAAAGTCTTCTGCCTTTCCATGCCATCTAGTCTTACTTGGCACTGGTAACAGATCAAGAGGACCTCGAGGTAGTACTTGAATACACAACACGAAAAGGACTAAACCCGGTACTTCGATTAACAGCATGGTTGTGTGCAAATTCTGCCTGGCTCAACTTGAAGTCCCAACTCCTGACATTCTCACCCACCAAGCTCCGCAAAAGGTTGCCTAACGAACGGTTGACAACTTCAGTCTGCCCATCTGTTTGCGGATGATAAGCACTGCTAAATTTCATCTGCGTGTTCACCATAGCCCACAAACTGCGCCAAAAATGGCTGAGGAATCTGGTGTCCCGATCTGAAACAATCGAAGTAGGAAGGCCATGCAATCTATACACTTCCCGAAAGAACAGCTGAGCCACCTTTACAGCATCTGTGGTCTTCTTGCATGGGATGAAGTGAACCATCTTGGAAAAACGGTCAACCACCACAAAAATAGAGTCATTTCCCCGCTGTGTTCTAGGCAACCCCAACACGAAATCCATGCTAATATCAACCCATGGCTGTTCTGGAATGGGCAAAGGCATATATAGACCGGCATTAGTTGCGGTACCCTTCGAAAGCTAACAAGTCCTGCACCGCTGCACATATCTGTCCACTTCCTTGCGAATGGTAGGCCAAAAGTAAGAGGCCTGCACCAGCTGCAAAGTGCGATCACGCCCAACATGTCCCTCTCCATGCAACTCTCTAATAATCAGCAATCTCAAGCAGCAATTAGGAATGCAAAGTTGGTTGCCTCGAAATAAGTAACCATCCTGGAGTGTGTAATCAGTATGCTCCCCACTCCGCACCTTCTCCACAATATTAGCAAAGAAAGGATCAGTAGTAAACAAATCAGAGAGTGAGAAAAACCTAGGTACCTCAATGGTCATGCGGCTCAACAAACTTTTTCGTCTACTCAGGGCATCAGTAACTCTGTTGGTCACACCAGACTTGTGTTTCACCACAAAAGTAAAGCGCTCCAAATAGGCCACCCAAGAAGCATGTCTGGCCGAGACCTTGTTCTGCCCATGTAAGTGTCGCAATGCCTCGTGGTCTGTAAACAGCACGAACTCTCTGTGGAAAAGATAATGTCGCCAATGCTTCACGGCTTGTACCACTGCATAGAACTCCACATCATATGTGCTATACCTCAACTTTGCCCCAGACAGCTTCTCACTGAAATAGGCAACGGGCCTATTATTCTGACTCAAGACAGCTCCGATGCCTACCTTGGATGCATCACTATGCAACTCAAAAGGTAGGTGAAAATCTGGCAACACCAGAATGGGTGCAGTGGTTAACCGCACCTTGATCAGTTGGAATGCTTCATCTGCCTCGTTGCTCCACCCAAACTTCACGCCCTTCATACAGTCTGTAATTGGGGCCATGATACTGCTGAAGTGTGGAATGAACCGCCTGTAGAAGGAAGCCAACCCATGAAAGCTGCGAACCTCCGTGACGGTGGTAGGTCTAGGCCAAGTGCGGATGGCTTCTACTTTGGACTCATCAACCTGCAACCCTTCTCCAGAAATGACATAGCCTAAGAAAAGGACCTTCGGTGTCAAAAATGAACACTTCTTCATCGCGGCATAAAACTTCTCCCTGCGCAAGATAGTCAGAACATCTCGCACGTGCTTTGGAGGTGTTCCTCCTCGTTAATCTTGTATATCAATATATCATCAAAATATACCACAACACACTTGCCTATCAAAGGTCTCAAGCTCGGTTCATGACTCTCATGAAGGTGCTAGGCGCGTTTGACAACCCAAACGGCATAACTAACCACTCATACAGCCCCTCCCTGGTTTTAAAAGAAGTCTTCCACTCATCCCCAACTCTAATGCGAATCTGGTGGTACCCACTCTTCAAATCCAATTTTGTAAAAAATTTTGATCCACTCAATTGGTCAAGTAAATCATCCAAGCGAGGGATAGGAAAGCGATACCTAACAGTAATCTTGTTGATTGCTCTACTGTCCACACACATTCGCCAGGAGCCATCTTTCTTTGGTGTAAGGAGGGTTGGTACTGCACACGGACTCAAACTTTCACGGATGAATCCCTTCGCCAATAACTCTTCAACCTGTCTGCGCAACTCCTCATGCTCACTAGGACTCATTCGGTAGTGTGGTTTATTAGGTAGTGACGCACCAGGTTCAAGGTCAATCTGATGTTGAATATCACGCAATGGTGGCAGTCCTTCTGGCATCTCATCAGGGAAAACATCGCAAAACTCCTTCACAATAGAAATTGCAGCTTCAGGAACATCAATATCTCTATCTACCTCCTTTCCCATCAAGATGTAAACTACCTCAGAATCCTGTAATGCATCTTCAAATCTTGCCAAAGACAACAAGCTGCTAGATTCTTTAGTAGGCTTGACTTTCTCCGGATCCTTGGCTGGTACTAGCACGATCTTCACTCCCTTGAACATAAGGGTGTACTTTTTTGTTTTGCCATCATGCACAACTCCCCTATCAAACTGCCAAGGACGTCCCAGTAACAAGTGGCAAGCATCCATAGCCACAACATCACACCAGACGGAATCCTTGTAGTTAGCACCGATAGAAAAAGTCACCAAGGCGCACTTCGACACCTTCACCTCACCACCCTTCTTCAGCCAAGCTAGCTTGTAGGGCCTGGGGTGTTGTTCAGTTGCGAGGCCCAACTTCTGAACCGCTTCAACTGAGACGATATTCTCGCAACTGCCCGCATCAATCATGAACCTGCACACCTTGCCTAAGATGATACACTTGGACTGAAAGATGTTATTCCGCAGCCACTCATCATCAGCGACAGCTCTATGAGTCATACAAGAACGCCTTACAACTAAGGCGGTACCACATCTCCAGTCACGACCTCCTCTTCTGTGTTGTCAGAAGTATCAAACGCTGGTTCTGCAGTGATGTTGGCCTCTTCCCCTTCGTCTTCCTCTTCGTTCTCGATAAAAAGAGTCTTCTTCCCTTTACATTCTGACTTCCTGTGACCAACTTCGCCACAACCGAAGCATTTAATCCCACTAGTGCTAGGTCTGTTTGTGCGACTAGCAGGGTTAATTGCAGCGATATTACCTCCAGTATTGGCTGTCCCAACACTAACATTACCTGAAGCATTACTCACACCCCGACGTTTTGTTGTTTCTCCACCAACAATGCTCGCTGGTGCGCTGCGGATAAGGAAGCCGGATCAAACATGTTGACGACATCTTGGATCTGCACCCTCACTCCACCAATGTACCGCGCCACTAATTGGTCGTTAGTCTCCTGCAGTTCGTTTCTAGCGACTAACTGATAAAACTCAGTAGTGTAATCATCTACTGACTTTGCCCCTTGTCTCAGATTCTGCAACCTCTGATACATAAGGCGTTGGAAATTGTAAGGCAAGAACTCAGCCCGTAAGTGCTTTTTCATCTTCTCCCACGAGGTGATCTTCGCTTTTCCATTCCTATTCCGCATCAACTTCTCATTGCCACCAAGCCATGGCCCCGTTGCGAGAATCTGTCGCAACCAGCTTGCACACGCTTGTCTTCGGGCACACCTTTGAATTCTATGACTTCTTCAACTGACGCCAGCCAGTCTAAGAATTCTTCTGGTTGAAGAGTGCCATGGAATTCTGGGACATCCGTCTTCAACCCAGACTCCCACCGCCTGCGATCATCCTCAACTGCACGCGGCCTGTAGCGCCTCCTCGGTGCCTCAACATACTCATCCTCCCCTTCGGTAGAAGAATCTCTTTCTGGTTCATCACCAACAGATTCCCTTCGATGGTTACGGATACGATCCATATTCCGACCTAACAACTGATCGATTCTGGCAGTTAATTGTTCTACCACCGCGCCCATGCGTTGGTCAATTATTTGGCCAATTTGTTGATTCAGATTGTCACGGTCATACACCTCCTCGATACGCTGCTGGTTCCTCTTCGGCGGCATGATTTCTCCAATCACGCTGAAGCAGGCTCTGATACCAACTGACGCAGCGGAGATCTTCTAAACCAGTTGAACGAATCCACGAACAACTCGATCTAGGTCAGAACTTAAGCCAAAGTTCAAAAATTCTTTTATTTCAACAGAAAAACTACGAATTACACCAAATAGATCGCTTAAATAGCGAAACCCTAAAATTGTCAAAAATAGTAAAAAGTCTAAAAAGCCCTAAACTGAAAACTAGACGAAAAATAGAAACAAACGCCGCAAACGGCAACAAAAACGGAAATTCCTAATGAAAGTTATAAGGGAAACAAAAGTTTCCTAAAATAGCAAAATTGCCGTTTCGGAGGGCGAAACGATGGAATTTGGCCGAAAAACGTCGTAGTCACAGCAAAGCTGTGAGTTGTGATCTCCACGTCGTTTCCAATAAACCCATACCCCCGATCGCCGCGAATCATATCTTTTCCTATTTTTCCAAGAATTTGCAACTAATTCTTGGACTTCATCCTTATCCTATCAAGAATTTGCAAACTAATTCATGGACTTCATTATCCTATCAAGAATTTGCAAGCTAATTCTTGGACTTCATCAATATGCATATATAATAGAACTGACATATGCTATATGAATATGACGCCTACATATTAAGAGTAGTACACGTGCATAAGAGGGATTATATATATATGCATATATAATAGAACTGATACATGTTTAGTACAAGTTGATAATCACTTGATGAGTATTATGTTCTATATATATTTAATTTTCAGGCACATTAATTATTTTATTTAAATAATACATGAGATAATATGCCATGAAGTATATATGCATGTATATAATTTGTTAGTATTGTTTAAATAAGGATGCAATACATTAAGAAATTCATTGATTAAATGTAGGATGATCCATGCATGTGAAATTTTAAATAATGTTAGAGTGGCCACAACATCTAAATTATATAGGATCATTCATGCATTTGTTGTAATTAGTAATATGGTTGTGGTAAAATTTATCCCACATGATATTTTACTATACTCATATAATTAATTAGAATAGAATATCAAATTGTATTTTCTTAATTTACCCACAGGAATTGAGAAAATGAAAATAATTTGATAGTTTTATTATATGGTTAATGAATCTTATTGAGTAAAGGCATTAGCCCACAAACATGTTTTTACGTCACTTGATTTATTTCTTTTATTATGTTTGCATTGGTAAAACATATTATTTGTAGTCTCTATTTGTTGTTAAGCATGTATTTATTTATTTAATATTTGCGAAACTACTCATATACCCGTCTTAGGTTCTGAGTTAAAATTTGAGATCCCGACTCTTAATGGAGAGAATTATAGGTATGGAAGGAGAGAATTCTCCTCCATTTGGGAGTAATGGATATAGATTTTGCTATACGTAAGGACGAACCACCAGCAATCACCGAGGCTAGTCTTCCTGACGCGGTTGATCTCTACGAAAAATGGGAGAGATCTAACCGCATTTGTGTTATGTTCATTAAAACGAACATAACGGCTAGTATTCGGGTACGGTGGAGAAGTATGACAAGGTTCATCCATTGCTTAAGGCCATCGAGGATCAATTTCGGACATCGATAAGGCACCGCCAATACTCTAATCATGCAATTCTCATCACTCCGGATGACCGGAGTTAAGGGTGTCGCGAGCACATCATGCGGATGAGGGAATAGCGGCCAGGACTCAAAAAACACTTGAGGTTGATATGTCCGAGAGCTTCTTAGTCCACTACATTTTGAACACACTCCCTTCTCGGTATGCACCCTTTAAGATCTCTTATAACACGCATAGAGATAAATGGTCGATCAACGAGTTGACGACCATGTGTGTTCGGGGAGGAGGGTAGACGATTATGGAGCAAGAAGAGAATGATGTGTTGCTGACGATGGACAAGAAGAAAAAGGAGAAGAGAGCCAACTGGAAGGGGAAAGACAAAATGCAACCCCAAGGTGGAATTATGAAGAAAGAATCCAAGTGTTTCTTACCGTAAAAAGAAGGGACACATGAAGAAGGATTGCGTCAAATTCCAACAGTGGCTTCAAAAGAAAGGTATATCAATTTCATATGTTTGTTTTGAATCTAATATGGTTGATACTTTACATGACACTTGGTGGATTGACTCTGGTTCTTCAATCCATGTTTCCAATACATTGCAGGATATGATAAATCTGCGGAAACC